>JAPDNY010000003.1:104661957-114661957 GCA_029375565.1 Gekko gecko | reverse complement strand
TACCGACAAACATAGCACCAACAAACCAGCATCAAAATGACTGTATTACTGACCTTTAAAATCTTTGTTGCGTGTACAAAGAGCCAGTTTGGTGTAGTGGTTAAGTGCACGGACTCTAATCTGGGAGAACCGGGTTTGATTCTCCACTCCTCCACTTGCAGCTGGCTGGATGACCTCGGGCAAGCCATAGTTCTGATCTGTTCTTGAAAAAAGAGCAGTTTCTGTCAAGAGCTCTCTCAGCCCCACCTACCTCACAGGGTGCCTGTTGTGGGGAGGGGAAGGGAAAGGAGTTTGTAAGCCGCTCTGAGACTCCCTTGGGAAGTGAAGGGCAGGGTATAAATCCAATCTCCTCTTCTTCTTCTACTAGGTTCCAGATCCCTTTGTATTCTCTGCAGTTTTAATGGTCCATTAATTCTTTAATACATACACGGATGTTAGTGAGCTTGAGTTTGTGTCCACTTATATTTTATACATATGAAATGATGTTAGCATATGTTTTTAATCATAAACTTTGAAACAACATCAATGACCTAAAAGTATGATTTATGAAATAGATCTTGATAAAGCCATTATTGTTGCTTTGGACAGCTGCTTTTTGGATATGATCTCACTACATTCTGTCACTGCATGTCTTGGAGACATGTTTCTTTTTCACTTCCATATTTTTTCTTCTCTGTTTGCTTGCATTTTACTGTCATAGATCACAGATGCTACTGTATTAGTGAAAAGGAAACTTGTATTGTTTTTATGCTCTTTAAAGTGTACCGTTTGCACTTCCTGAAAATGTCATGTAGTTACATGGGTATAAGCTTGGATGGGAGAGTGAGTGGTGAAACTGCAGAGAAATTAACATGTAGTTAAATGTTAGAAAGTAAACTTTGGCATTGTTTATATGAAATATAACCACAATGTAATGGGTACTTCTCACTTTCTATAAATTCTAGTCCTATTAAAATCAGTAGGATCTTTTTCTAAGACAGCAGTAAAAAAATTATTTAAGTAAATGTTGAAAGGTTCCAAATCTGGTGAACCTCAGTAGGCAACTGGTTCTACTTTGGAGGTATACTGAGAAAACTCTCTCTATAATAGCAAAAATTGAACTGTCAAAAGATTGTCTCTAAATCTTCATGTGAAAGGATAAATATGAAACAAGCTAATCTCTCAGGTATCTTAGGCCCAAACTATAAATGGCTTTAAGAATAAGAATCAGCATCTTGACTTTAGCCCGAAAACAAAGTGGTTAAGCTCACAAAGGTCTGGTGGGATTCCAGAAATCACACCAGCTTCTACATTGTGGACAGTCTTCCAAACATTCAAGTGCCGACCCTCATGCTGAGCACCTTATAGCAGAACAGTGGACATATCAGGAAATGTACTGTGGTGGCCAGATCTTTTATTTATGATTCATAAAGCAGAATGCTTCAAAAACCATCAGTTCTGTGTTAGTACTAATTTCCTATGGATGTTTAGGGCTTTTTTGTTTTTGTTTACCTCCCTATGAAGTAGGCTAGACTGGAAGAGAATAATTTATCAGTGGCCTGAGCTCCCTAGGTGTCCAATATAAAAATCTACTACATTACTCATGATATTGCAGGCCTATGCATCTTTTAAGCCATCAGATGCAGCCTGCTTGTCATGTACTGAGACGTGCCAGATACTTTATGACCTTCCTTTTGCAGTTCCGAACGAGTAGTGAAAGAAAGATGTCCCCTGGTGAGCAACTCTTAGCTTGTTTGTGAAGGCCTATATTATATTAGCATATAGTACAGTGTAGTACTGTGGCGATGTGTTACGTAACCCTAATATTGCACTGACTGGTCCAGACATGGCCACCTTGTAAGTATATCTCTTTTTTAAAAATAGTGGGGTATTTAGTCAAGCAGTTTCATATGCTGTAACTTAAGAATATCACATATATGCACATTTTATTTACAGAGTTCTCTGAAGAAAGAATTTCCCCAATCCATGGGTGGGAGTGACATCTGCTGTTTCTGCAAGAAAAGGGTATATGTCATGGAGCGGCTGAGTGCAGAAGGCCACTTTTTCCACAGAGAATGTTTCAAGTGTGCCACATGCGCATCTACTCTCCGCCTGGCGATGTTTGCCTTCGATGCAGAAGAAGGTAATGAAGTAATGAATACTTACATTTAGAAAAAGATTACGGCTGCCAGTATGGGACAGGCCTGTTTTGATCATTCAGATAGGCAGAACTCATTGTGTGCATTTGCCACTTCCCATCCGTACATCATTCTAATTAAAAAATGTGATAGCAGTTCTATCTTGCATTTGAGAGAGGACCAAAAAACCCTGGCATTTTAGAAATGATGGGATTTGGCTACAGGACTGTTTCCTCTAGAAGTCCAGTGGGAAAAGTAGAACTTCAAGTTGATTTAAATTGCAAACTTTCAAAAATAAATGGTTAGGCTCATTGCTTTGCTCCATTAGCAGTGCTTAGTTTGCATGGTGGAGAACTACTACTTTCCTTCATTACACAGAGAATCAGGGCTATTTGGGGGCAGGAACGCACAGAAACAGAGTTCTGGCTGGCTTCTGAGTTGGCCACGCCTACAGCCTCCCCCTGGGTTCCCCAGGCACCTCGCAAGCCATGGGGCGCCCATGGATGCCTAGCTGATCCAGGGAGGGAAGGCAGTTTAAACTGCCTCCCCTCCTGCCGGGTGCCTTCAAGCCGCAGGGCACCTGGGGAAGCTGATCCTGGAAGGGAACTACGCTGCCAGGGGTGTGGCCTAATATGCTAATGAGTTTCTGCTGTTGGGTGTGGCCTATTATGCTAATGAGTTCCTGCTGGGCTTTTTCTACAAAAAAAGCCCTGCTGAGAATATACAGTGTGAAGTATATACCCCCCTCCAGCAAGTTGTCCAGCGTATGGATCTGGTTTGCATGTTTCTTCCCCTCAAACAATCAAAAAAGGTGGGGGAAGGGAGGCAATCACACGAACCCAGGTCATCACGCTGCTTTGCCATGTGGACTGGTGGCTCTGGGAAGCATGAGAACCAAGAGAAAAAATTCAAAGTACTTCAATGTAGCAATTTATCCTGTGTGTTCTGTGTAGTATGAATATACCCTATCTTTGAGATTAGCAGGTTTTAAGTTGCAATTCTTGATTATTTAAGGAAAAAATGACAATGGGGAGAAGGCAGCCTGTGGTGTTGCAGCATAGGACCAAGGTAGGCGGGGCACAGGAAGTCCATGGTGGTGATCCTCTGTGGGTTTTTAAAGTTGTTTTAAAAAACATATCAAAGTACCAGAGAGGAAGGGAAAGCAAACTGGGTCCAGAAAATGGCACAATGGGAGTGGGAGTTTAATACATTTCCTGATTTAATTAATGTCCTGCCCCCAAAACAGCCATTCCCCTCATGGAGGAAACATTCAGGTACCTGTATTTCTGACCAACCTGTGTTTCCTTCTTGTGTAGCGAAACAGCTTGGTAGGTGATGGTGAGAACCCTCCCCTGCATCATAGTCTCCGCTGAGTTTGGCCCTCCTGCAGCTGCTTTAACCTTTTTAAAACCAATGAAGAACCTAATCTTGTAGACTCTGCATCCTCTCCAGTTAGGCTGTTAGTGGTAATACAAGAAGACAGAAGGAAGATAGCCAAGTACACTTAAAAAGTTTATCACTGAAGAATAAATTTGTTGGCCTTGGGTATGCACTGTATCTTTTGGATTCCACCACTGTATTTCAAGAACCAGTTTCCCCACCCGCCAGTTATCATTTGATTTCATTTTGAGAAAAGTGAAGAATACGATTACTTTTGTTTTTCAGATAAATTTTACTGCAAGTCTCACTTTGCACAATGCAAAACAAATAATAAACACAGGAAGAGGAGAGCTATATTAAAGACTCATGAAAAGGTATGTATGGTATTACAAAACATGTAAATTCCACTGATTTCCAAAAGTTGGAATTGGTTGGAAAAGGTTAAGTAAATTTTTATGCCATCTTAAGTAATCCTCTTGACTTATGAATATTACTAAACTCAAGGAATGATGTGTGACTAGCTCCCAACCCCAAGGAAATGAAAATCTGTTTGCCAAGGGGATGTGTATTCAGTATGAGGCCCATTATGGACATTTACTTAAAACCTTTAACCCACTGCTCTGTTACTGCCTTAAAAGGTACCATTTATGGTGTACTATGTGTATAAAAATGAATTGCCAGGTATAAAATAATACCGGGATTGCTATTCTTGAATCTACAAAGTAAAGATGACATTTTGATGGGTTTATCATTGTCAATAGATAAAATCTATTTTTTCAATATATTTTGTTGAAGGCTTTCACAGCCGGAGTTCATTAGTTGCTGTAGATTTTCCGGGTTGTGTGGCCATGGTCTTGGCATTGTAGGACCTGACGTTTCTGTGTTGTATCTCTGAGGATGCCAGTCACAGCTCCTGGCGAAACGTCAGGTCCTACAATGCCAAGACCACGGCCACGCCACCCCGAAAATCTACAGCAACTAGTTCCAATATCTTGTCCACATAGACAGCCTTTTGTTCTTTCTTTAAGAATCTTTTGCATTTCAAGGATGCAAATGCTACATGCTTGAGGAGCCAGAAAGGAGAATTTCAAGAATGTGTGTAGATATAAGTATTCTTATTATTTATTGTCTCTTTGCACATACTTCCTAAGGGAAGTACCAGACACAAACTTTTAAAAGATTAAGACTCACAATAAAAAACAAATAGCTGTAGCATCTAAAACCAGTGCAAGGAAAAAACATAAGAGGTAACATAAGGGGATCATAAAACGAAGCCAAACGAAAGTAAGAAAATGCATTTCCTTCCACTCCTATTTGCAAAATGAACAAAAAAGTCTGGAGGGAGAAAGAAATATTGCCCCAATTCTTCAGAACCAGTGTAGGTACAGGATGCTACAACAGCAGACTCTCAGAAGGAAGGGGATAACTTCGTCTCTATAGCATATTTCTATAGTTCATCATAGTTGGCAGCCAGATTCATGTGAGAAATAGCGGTCCTTTGTGCAGTGTGGTCCCAAACTGTTACAGGCTTGGTAGGTAATAATGAACAACTTGAATTGTGCCCGGAAGCTAATGTCTGCATATGACAGATCAGTCCACTGAGGAGTTCCCTGTTTGTCCCATCTTGGCTCCTCTTCTGCTGTCGTAACTTTAAAATCCTTTCAGGGTTTTTTTAAAGTCATGGAAAAGAAACATAACTCTGCATCATATGTCGTTTGGTCCTAAAATTGTTCTCTCTATTGAAATGAAATGGAAATAGCACAAACAGTATGTATCTTGTTGCTTGTTCAGGGGATATTCCAGGTGAAGCATGATCCGTATCCTTTCAGGGTGTGTCTTAAAGCCAAACTACATGTTAGTATTTTTAAACAGGTTTCTAGGACCCAGCTCAGGTTTTCTGCAGCCATACAGTAGCTGTAGGGGATGGCCTCTAAACAAAAAGAAGCCCAAATGGGCTCAGAATGGTGCTGTGAAGGGAGGAAGGGCTTCTCCCCACCCCGCCAGCTATTTTCCTACATGAAAACCATGTTGGGCGTCTGTTTTCCTGATTTTGTTGCTCCACGTGGGCTATCTGTGCATATGGATCAGCAGAACCAGGGAGATAACTCCTCCCAGCATGGGGAAATGGCAGCACAGTTCTGAGCCCATTTGGATTCTCTTTTTTTAAAAAGAAGCCATTTTGTGTGGGTAACCCAAGTTAAGTCTGGGGACCCCAGACACAACTCTTTGAAAACAGCAATGTGTAGTTTGGCCCCCTGTTGCATAGGAGTGGGTCTGTAGAGGAGAAGCTACTCCTTTGCCATATCAGTATTTGATCTACTCTGCAGGAGAATAGTTATTCTAGTCCAGGAAGCTAAGAAAATTGCTTTACTCAACAATATTACTGGGAAATAGATTTGGCAAGAGTTGACTGGGCCAATTAGGTTGAAAGTCCCAATCAAGCCAAATAGGAAGGGTTATTATTGCTTCTTAGGAAAAAGAAAAATAATTCCTGCAGTGAATAGGGGCTGCTCTAAGGGGAACCTGAGTCTGTGGTAGAGAGATAAGGCTTTGGACATCTCAAGAGATAGTGGAAGGTTGTAATATCTGAAGGGAGAAACCAGATTTCTAAGGGGAGAAATCTAGAATCTTTAAGCAAGAACTATACTCGCCAAGAAACATTATTAAGATCCAGTGTTTGTGCTGATAAGAACTGAAAAATCTTGCAACTAAACTACAAATACACTCTCCTGTATGATTTGAAGATTCTAATTCTGTATATAGTGTAACGTTCTACCTCAGCATTTCTATACCTTGACTACGATCATCTGTCATCTATTTGTCTTTCCTACCTATTCAATATAATATTTATTCTTGTTTTGAAAGTTAATTTTGCCTCAGGTGTCATTTCATGGGGGTATATTTTTGGTGGGAAAATCTGCCTGGGAGTGGGGAAGCATCAGGGGTCTGTCATCCAGCCATTGTACTTTCCTTTTTTTTCAAGAATCTTGTAACGGTATGTCCTTAGGCTTGAAATTATGGTGCTAGGTATAATGTTTAAATATTTCCCTTTAAAGGCGGAAGTGGAATTGTGGAGGGAAGAGGAGCCCATGTCTGCGGAAACCACCACAGAATGTACTTTTGCTGCCAAAAGCAACCCAGAGGCCCAACCACCAGGTATCCTGACTTCATTCTTTCGGAAAGCTCTAAGCTGGCCTCTTAAGGTGACAAGGGATCTGCTTGACCTTCCAAGACGCCTCTCTAACTGGATGCATGGTTTTCTGCACTCTACCAGTCTTCATTTCAGGGACAATGCATACAACTATACCTACTTGTATGAACTCCTAAGCTTCAGTGTGCCATTCCTATGTGCACTTCAAGAGTTGCTTGCCCATATTTACCGGGATGTGGAGCTATCTTGTGAAAATGTCCTTGAGCTGGTGAAAAAGTTCTTAAGGATTTGAATTTTTTTCTGAAGCTTTGTTGTGCCTTTCAGATTTCCAAAACAAGCAGCCTTCTGATTATACTTGCACATTGCAATTCAGTAGGTGTTTCTAAATGAGCCAAGAGTTCCACTTGATAAATATTATGGTCTTTAGGTCATTTCAGACTTTTTGTTATATCATGAAGGGTCAGCGTCCAGATACATTTCTAAACTATGGAGACAACATGAAGGATTCGTTTTACAGTTTTTGTTCCCTTTTTTCTATTTCCAGTTATAACCAGGTTTTTTATATTTGTTTGTTTACATTTTATCTTGTATTAGACTGTGAAAGAAAGGTCTTTCATACATTTCTGTATCAGCAGCAAGACTGGTTTTTGAAACCTGAATATGGCACATTCTTTATTTTTCCTTTCCTCTTTTGCTTTACCTGTGCTATGGGGCTACAAAATATGTTTACTTGCATAGCTTTAAAAAAAAGAAAAGTATTTCTAATAATGCCTTTTTAATTCCTCTTTGGGATATCCTTTGTAAACACAGGGGCCTACATTGTCGTATTTATGAATAAAATCAAAGAGCAAATCTTAGTTGAGTTGAAGGTTACTTAAAGAAGATAGGTTAAAGAAATGTTTAATAAATTATATTTATTTTTCCCAAATCACCCAGAGGTTACATCAATTAAACTAGTAGACTGCATATCACTGATATTGATGAGACCTACGATAACTTATAAAATCCTATGATTAACCCTCACCCAGCGAATCCACTTTTATAAAATATTGTAGTAAAATAATTAATATATATGAAATTAATTCAGAGAGAGAGATGTAAACTGAGAAATCTTGAAACTGACTTGGTAGTTCACTTGCAAGATAAGTGTAAGCACTGGTGAAATTGTAGAATTTGGGTTGTGGCCCTGACAGGTAATAACTAATACTGGGTATTTATACCTGCTTGGAATTTTCTATAGTGATTGTAATACTGTACATGGTGTTTTTAAAAGCCATATTTGACTTTAATTAGAAGTACTTAAAAGCATAGCATTTTTTTTTCTTTTTGGAAGACTGATAAAGATTTTCAGGGGGCATGTGGGATATTCCTAAATAGAAAGCAGTTTAGTACTTGCGATTCAGGAGTAAATTTTTTGCCAGTATTAAAATAGAATCCTTGATCAACTGAGGTCTTTCAGAAACAGAATTTCATTCTATCCCACTGTTATCTCTCATTAGAAATTAAGTGGTAGTCTTCACACACTGCAACGCTGCAGTATGCCTCCATACAGAGGGTAGTGTGATAAAAATGCACACAGTGCATCTTCCAACACTTCCCGAGAAGCAGCCCTGTTGCGCCCACTTATAACTTTCAGAAGCATCTGACGCAGGAGAGCTGCTGTGAGAAAACCTACGAAAAACCCCACAGTCTTGTTTGCAAGCAGTTGCGCACATTTTAAGAGGTTCCTAGAGTGGCACAGCAGTTAATTTTTGCGAAACTATTTTGTCTTTGGTTAAAGAAAAAGTAAATGTTGGTACGTGATCCAGAAGAGTTTGCCTCTGGATTTTCAGTTGCATTGCGAAAAAGCAACAAAACTTGCTTTCCACTGAACAAAATTACATATGTTGCTGTAGATTTTCGGGGTTGTGTGGCCATGGTCTTGGCATTGTAGGACCTGACGTTTTGCCAGTAGCTGTGACTGGCATCTTCAGAGGTATAACACAGAAAGATGGAGTACTCTCTGTGTCAAGGTGAGCAGGAAAAAAAATGGTAGGCAGGTGATTTATATCTACCCTGGAAGGTGGGGTAGGGCAGAGTCATTACCTTGTAGTAGTTCTCCAGGCTATGAACATGATAATGGAGGCGCTTTCCTGAGGAGGTTCTTTTATCTATGGATTGTTTCCTGAGGTGGTTTCCTGTTTCCTGAGGAGGTTTTTGTGCATGGAATGGCTATTGAAACTCTAATCTTATCTGTAGTGCTATTGTCAGCTGTAGAGCACTTTGTGTTTTTCAGGACAGGAAACCATGCCCTATTTATTTCTAAACTCTCTTCTTTCCTGCTGAAATAGTGTTTATGTTTATGAATACATTGTGTTTATGTTTATGAAGCCATTGAAATTCATAAACATAAACACTATTTCAACAGGAAAGAAGAGAGTTTAAAAATAAATAGGCCATGGTTTCCTGTCCTGAAAAACACAAAATGTTCTACATTTGACAATAGCACTACAGACAAGATTAGAGTTTCAAGAGCCATTCCATGCACAAAAGAACCTCCTCAGGAAACAATCCATAGACTGAAGAACCTCCTCAGGAAAGCGCCTCCATTATCATGTTCATAGCCTGGAGAACTACTACAAGGTAATGACTCTGCCCTATCTCACCTTCCAGGGTAGATATAAATCACCTGCCTACCATTTTTTTTTCTGCTCGCCTTCACACAGAGAGTACTCTATCTTTCTGTGTTATACCTCTGAGGATGCCAGTCACAGCTACTGGTGAAACGTCAGGTCCTACAATGCCAAGACCACGGCCACACAACCCGGAAAATCTACAGGGATTAATGAACTCCGGCCATGAAAGCCTTCGACAACAGAATACATATGCCTTTGTAAATAAAAGGCCAGCAATGACGGCCAAGAAAAAACATGTCTCTCCTGCAGTTTACACTTTATAAGGGTTGTCCTCAGTCATCCCTTGATACATTGGGTTGTTATTAAGTATGACATATCATTTCATCTTGCACCTTCATGTTTAGCACACGTATTTGGAAGTTGAGGCCCCATACATTGCTGCTGCTAGCTCAGCACACTTACTTGAAAGTAAGTTCTTTTTTAATGAGCAGTTGCAGTGGCTCTTCTTAAGTACTGTATCATTATTAAGGACTTGTTTACATGTAAGAATGTTTTTATAGACCTGGTATGATAGTGAAAAACAGGTAATATTCAATATTGCTTTTATTTAATGTCATCTGTTCCTTCTAACTGTGAGTTAACTTCTGTATGGTCCACTCGGCACATTGTGCCTGTATATTTCATTCAGTTTTTTGCACATCAAGCAACTGCTCAAGGGGGGAAGCCAGGGTTTTGAATTGGCTACTGCACCCCAAATGTGACTCATCTTGATAGAAATTGCAGATGTTTCAAAGGCCCAAGCTTCATCCAAATTAAAAAAAGGCTATTCCTCTTTCAGATTTACAAATGCAGATCAAAATTTGTCTGCACTTTATACTCAACCCATGTTTATATAAGCTTGTTTATCAACTTGACTATAAAACAAGCTCCTAACTTGTGATAGCTTTTCCTCCAAAACAGGCTTGCCAGTTACCGAAATAGCAGTAGAAAAGTCACGCACATTATTCACAGTAGTACACAGCCATGGTTAACTAGACAGTAGGAATCTGCATGCCATGATCTTCATATTAATGGGTAGCTGAAAAGTGCAGAAAGGAGCGCATGCTGAACAGCCAAATATAAACAGCTGCCTCCTGTACATACACCAAATAATTTTTGGCAAATGTGAACAGGAGAAAGGCGGTAATTGATTAGACTGGTCATTTTTGCTGCCAGTTAAAATGTGTCATTAGAGCTGGAATAACTATCAACCTTATTTAATCAAATGTGGTGAGAATAATCAGAATTTCAGTTCTGTAGAAAGCTATTTTTTTTAACACAATGCTTTCTGGAATGTATATACAAGTGTGAACTTTTATTAATTTTTGGTACTGCACATCATTTGGGCTACTAAATTTAGGCATCCTCCGAAAAGCACGGCCATTGGAGATACAGTTTTCCAAACTAAATGTGGATTCTTCCCGAGGCTGATACATGTGCAAAGGTATCCTGAAATAAATGGAAGTATTGTTTACTTTGACCCGTAGCAACTTGACTGTTCTAATGCATAAGCTTTGGATAATGGAGTTTCAAATAATGGAAGTTTTACTGTAACTGTTAAGTATTCGTTACTGAAGTTTGACTTGAACTTAGCAGATGTCGTGAATGCTGTTGTTCACCAATGAAGGAAGGTTGCTTTGTTGAATCATATTTTAATGTCAGTTTGTATCTCTTAAGCTCTTTCTTTCTATAATCTTCTTCCAATCTTTTATGTTGCCTTTAGTTCATTTCAACATTCCAGTGAAACGCCCACTCATTGGCTGAACCTTTCCTGTTGTAAGATGATTGCTTGGTTTACTACCATTTTCTGAGCATGGCACCTAATCTCTCTGCCAGTGACTTTAAAGACCGTGTTGAGCGTGCGCTCTCTCTCTCTCTCTCTCTCTCTCTCTCCCTCTCCCTCTCTCTCATTCTCTGTATGTGTGCGCACGTGCCTAGGATGCTCAAAAGATAAGAGTTTGCACGATTGTCTTAAACTGATTTGCAGTTTATGACTAATATTTCTCAGAAAAGGAATCATAATTTCTCTTATCTCCTGCATGTATTTCAAGTTATCTATAACCTCAGATCTTATAAATAGATGTTAGCTAATTCTTTTTTTCTTTTAATAATTGCAATGGTTTGATGGGCCGAGAATGTAATAGCGCATCTAGGTCATACTTAACCGCTTATCAGGAAGTAATTTTTTTAAAAAAAAATGTAGTGATTCTTCTGTCTTGACAAAAATCCCTGGATGATAAATACATTAGGATTATATGAAAAAAGTTTCATTGGACAAAGGCGACTTTTAAAAGAAAAAAATGAAGCATTAAATCTTTTTCATAAAATATGTGATTCCTTCTTTTCTAAGAGTAAACTGCAAATGTTGGATAACCTTAAGGTAATGAACAAATTTTGCTCCATTGAAAATGGGCATACTGAACCTGTAATAAGTTTCGGTGTGCGTGCTTTGGATGCTGATATATTGCTGTAATACCAGCATAATATCCTACAGTGTTACATTAGTGTTGCTGTAGAAACATTCAGTCCTAACCACTTATGTGCTAGTGCCATATATGTTGTGATAAGGATTCAACAGAAGCAAGAAATTCCACCTACTTTAATTGGTCAGGAAGTCTGATCATACCTCCCACCCAGAATGGCTTACTATCAGCCAGAAATAGCATAAAAGTCTTGGCAAATGGACAGAGCCTCCCATACATCTTACTGTGCTCTAGTCCCACTCTTATGTGACACCCAGTCCTATAAAATGCTATGCTAGCTCATAGAAACAAGACATAAGACTGTAATCATCAAATGCTTCCGCTACGCAAATGAATTAATTTTATTCATTTGGACAATAGGTCATTAAAAACTTCTGCTGTAAAAAGCACTATTCACTGCTAGGGCTCACAGAGTCAATGAATTTCTAGGCATACAGAAGCACTCTTATCACTGTCCTAGTGGTGTGGCAGAGGTACCGTTAGTTGGACAGTGATCGTCATGCAACAAAGAGTAGGGCGGTCATGCTTTAGCAGCAACGCAAAGTGCCAAGCTAAACCCACCCCCCACCCCGACTTCAGAAGCACAGCCGATGATGCTGAACTCCAATGTGGCCCATTGTTGTGCTGTTGGCGCAAGCACATGCCAGGCAGTTAGAGCGATTATCACCAGTGATGAGCGACGAATTCAACCATTCCTCCACGTCTGGCCTTGTTCCAGAAGTTTTAGAAAGGCCAAATATTTAGCCACTCATGCATTTCTTAAAACACACACATACTTCTAGTAGTGCTGCTCCAATACTCTGTCTTTTCTTAAAGGGAGCCTTCTTCATCCTCTACACTGGAATGTACATCATCAGTGGGTCAGTCTTTTTGATAAAAAAGCAGAATAGTTTGTTCTGCTATAAAATGACCCTTTGCTCATAGGGTTGCCAACCTCCAGGTAGTGGCTGGAGATCTGCTATTGCCACTGATCTCCAGGTGACTGAGAGAAGTCACTTGGAGAAAATGGTCACTTTGGAGGTCGGACTCTATGGCATTATGCCCCAAACCCTGCCCTCCTGAGGCTCCACCCCCTAAATTTCCCAACACAGAACTGGCAACCCTATTTGCTCAACAGTCACAGCCCACTGTTACAAGAACAGGCCTAGTTTGACTGCAGGCCTAAAAGAAAGAAGCTGTTCAGAGAAATTGATTAAGTGTGAAATTCCCTCCAGCCCCTTACACTTACTTTATACATCACTTTGCAGATTATGTTGTTAAATAATACTCTGCAGATCATTCAACTATCTGGAACACTGAAGATCTCGCTCAAGAAAGCAATATGTAGCAACATTAATTGCATTCTAAAACGTTAGTGAAACCTGGAGTCAAAAAAGAAAGGTTAGGAAGGGTGTAAGGTTTTCTAACAGAGTGATGTTCTTCTTTGCTGTGACTAAACACTCTGCATGTTTGATCAGGATTAGATTTTTCCAGCAACATTCTCTGCTATACTTTATTCATTTCTTTTCCAGATTCTTCATCTCTTAAACAATGCCAGCAAGGATTCTGTCCCTCTCTCCTCAGTTATTTCAGTTTTGATGTTTGCTTCTTAAACTTGAGAGTTTTTGTTAGTTTTTTAAAAAAATATATTTTAAAATGTCACATGGAAATTTGTATTTTGCACACAGCGATGTTTAATTTCCTCATTTGGCTGTAAGAAAAAATAAATGTCGTTCTCTGTCAACATTGCATCCTCTCATCCTTTTAAACCAGAAACTGGTTTAACTTTTCTCAGGCTTTTCTATTGGCTAGTTTCTCATGACCAGGGTTTTTTTCGTAGAAAAAGCCTAGCAGGATCTCATTAGCATAATAGGCCACACCCCTGACTGCATAGCTCATTAACATATTAGGCCACACCCCCATTTTTACCAGAAGCGTGGTCATCCAGCCACACCCACCTTTTGCTTCTTATTCTGTTTGCCTTGTTTGTTGTCAAAACCCGGGTCTTTTTTGGTAGCAGGAACTCCTTTGCATGTTAGGCCACACACCCCGCATGTAGCCAATCCTAATGAGTTTCTGCTGCTGGGTGTGGCCTATTATGCTAATGAGTTCCTGCTGGGCATGGCCAATTTGGGAGCCAGCCGGAACTCCATTCCTGTGCATTTCTGCCCCAAAATAGCCCTGCTCATGACACATTGATTATATTCACTTTTTCTTAACCTATGACACATTTGTTTTTGAAATGTTGCTACACAGTAACATTCTCGAACATTGCTGTCGGAGCTGCGCACAGTCTTTCCCCAGTAGAACTTTTGCATTTCATCTTTATTTGTAGTAGTTTTCCATATATTCTGGATTTTGAAAAAAATTAGGGCAAACTATCCAGAAGTCACCAAGGTTCTTTTTATAAATACACATTTTTAAAAGGGGGAAAAAATCAATACAACATATTTTTAGTACTTTGATTGCACTCTGAAAAAGTTTACACTGATTGTATTCTGGGATATATTTCAATCACCAACCAAATTCCAATGTATTTTCGGGTAGAAAAGGATCGGAGCATTGTTTTCTAGCAGTTCGAAAGCAAGAAATTGCAAGTAGATAAATAGGTACCACTTCGATGGGAAGGTAACAGCGTTCTGTGCGCCTTGGTGTTTAGTCATGCCGGCCACATGACCACGGAAATGTCTTCGGACAGTGCTGGCTCTTCGGCTTTGAAACGGAGATGAGCACCGCAACCCTAGAGTCGGATTCGATTGGCTTTCGAGCAAGGGAACCTTTACCTTTACTAAAGCTCATGGGGAATTTTTTTTACCCCAAGCACATTTAATAGGCTGGGGTTAATAAATACCCAAAAGTCAAAAGCATATTTTTGGGATTGTTTTGTACCACAGTGTGAGTGTCTATCACACTGTCAGCATTAGGTGGGACCAACACAACCTCCCTCTTGGAGGTCTCAATAGGCCTCAGACTAGAGAGAGGAAGGGGATTAACCCTTCCCTAGGTTTTCCTCCTCTCTTTCTACTGCCCTCCCCTGTATTCAGTCAGCTGGCGAGGGGCTAACCTTTCCTCCGAGGCCTGAGTCCCTGACCCCGTTGAGGGAGACTTGTTGGTCTATGCCTCATTCCTTTTACGGCCTTCCTGAGGGTTGTCCCACCACACTCTTAGTTAACTGGCAGGAGCTATTGCTAGTTGGGTGTGACTCTGCCAGCCCAGTTTCCAGCCCTGCCCTCCACCTCATGTAAATGGCTGCCCCGCCTCCACCCAGCCAGCTGGTGCTGGTACATTAAGGCTTAGGGCCATCCCACATGGCAGCTATTCCTCTTTCACCTGACCCTGCTGGGCTGGGCATGCCACTGGCTGCTGAGAGGCTCCTGTTGAAATGGGCCTACCACCTGGAGTGTGGACTGCCCTGCTGTGTTGACTGACAAGAGTGGGACTGAACTCTGCCGTGTGCAGGCCATTGTCAGGCGGGCCACTCCAGCTGGCCCAGTTCTTGTCTGGTAAATACAGGGGTGCTGAGGCTACTCCCAGACACACATGAGCTTCTCTGTGTACAGAAAGAAAACTGTAAGTGGCTGTACTTTGGGGATATCATTTACTAATGTGTGAGTAACAATGTTGTAAGCTGGAAAATGTTTTCAAGCTGCCTCTCCGCCAGAAAATGCAACTGGGTAGGAACTTATCTCAGACCGTGAAACCAGTGTTAAAAACTGTGTCTTTTAAATTGAAAACAAACTTGACTTGAGATCCTGGCTTGAACAACCTGGGCATCCTTAACAATAGGGACGTGCGATACTTGCAGGGGGGATACAAGTGGGGACCTGCGATACTTGCAGGGGGGATCCCTACCCTCATCACTGTTAATTCCCTCCTTAGGGCTCAGTGGAGGGGCTGGGAGACTCGTGATGGGGGAATCCCATACCTCCCCATAACTGAGGCTGGCAGCACACCAGGCCCCACCACCTACCACTCAGTCTGCAGTGGCTGCCAGCATTCTTTGCTGCTGCACCTGGGCCCACAGCAGTTTCCAACATCTGGCACTGCTGTGCCTGGGCCCACAGCGGCATCTGGCATCCTCTGCTTCTGCTTAGGTCTTCAGCAGCAGCTGGTGATTGTTACTGCCATACCTGGGCCTGGAGTGGTGGCTGGCAGCATCTGCCAGCAACGGCAGCCAACGGTAGCTAGGGCTGCCAGGTGCCTTCCTCCTGGCAGCAGGGGGATTTGGGAGGTGTTCAAGGGGTGGGCGAGGACATCAGCAATGTGATAACATCACTTTTGGGATCATAACCATGGCAACCATGGTGGGGTGACACTCTCCTTTGGGGGCAAAACTCAATGGTAAAAAATTTATTTATTTATTTATTTATTTGACTTCTATCCCACCCTCCCATCAAAGCATCTCAGGGCAGCTTACATACAACCATAAAACCAACATAAATATATACATAAAATGGCTAAACTCAATTCCAAAATAAATACAGTTAAAACCATTTAAATGTGGCGGTGTCATATAATAAGTAAAGTGCAAGTGCAGCTCAGCCGTGTCACGCTTTGCCTGCGAGCCTGGTCCTGTTCCCCCAGTGGCCGTCGCGTCCGAGGGCCCAGCTGCAGGGGCGGCGGCCCTGGGAGCCAGATATTAAAAAGGGGGGGGGAGACGCCTCAGACCAGCAGGGAACGGGGTTTCAATCACCCCAGAGGTCCCTCTGCCCGCATGCCTGGGAAAACTTCCGGTCCTTTCTCTCTGGGCTTCATGTCATCTCTCTTACTCTCAGTAATTCCCATAAACACTCTATTCCTCCCCGGCATCTCTTCCTCACCGCCCTTTATCCCTACCCCACTCCCAGCACCACCATCGGCCCTGCTGTGCTGCCCGTCCCAGCCCCGCCCCAGCCCCGCCCCCTTCTTCAGCCCGGATGCCGAGCCAGTCAAGGTGGGGTGGAAGTCATGCTGGCAGTGGCTAGGGCAGCCTCAGGGCTGTGCCGCCAGTGCCAACCAGCAGTCCTGTTCTGCAGGGGCTCTCCAGAGGCCCGCTGTTGCTCCTGGCCACCCCCCAAGGGGCTCAGCCCTGGCGGCGGGCTCGTCCAGCACTGTTGGCCCTCCGGGGTTCAGCACGGGCTGCTTCTGTGTCCCTGCCGCACTCCTCTCTAGCTCCCCAGATGCCTCATTTCTCCCACTGAGTCAGGGGCTTTGCCAGTAGGTGGAGTAGCTGTGGGGATTCTCCCGCCGGGGGGGGTGTCAGGCTGAGTCCCAAGCCTGCTGGGCTGGAACAAGCCGATATAGTATCATCCCTACTGAAACGCCCGGCGAAAAAACTCTGTTTTCACAGCCCTGCAGAATTGCTGGAGGTCCCACAGGGCCCTGATCTCACTGGGGAGCTCATTCCAGAGTGTCAGCGACACCAGGGAGAATGCCTTGGTCCTAGTTAACGCCAACCTGGCGTCCCTAGGCCCAGGGGAGGCCAGGCAGTTTTGTGTTCCAGATCGCAGTGCTCTCTGGGGAACATATAGGGAAAGGCGGTCCCTCAGGTAGGCAGCCCCCTGACCATAAAGGGCTTTAAAGGTCAAAACCAGCACCTTGAAACAGATCTGGAATGCTATTGGCAGCCAGTGCAGCAACTTTAGCACAGGCTGGATGTGTTCCCGCACAGGAAGGCCCATCAACAGCCTGGCCGCTGCATTTCGCACCAGCTGCAGCTTCTGGAGTTGCCCCAAGGGCAGCTCCATGTAGAGAGCATTGCAGTAGTCCAACCTCGAGGTGACCATAGCGTGGATCACTGAAGCCAGATCATTGCATTCGAGGAAGGGGACCAACTGCCTAATCAGCCAAAGATGGTAAAAGGTTGCCTTGGCAGTGGCTGCTACCTGGGCCTCCACTATCAGGCAAGCATCCAGGAGCACTCCCAAACTCCTGACCCTTGGCACTGGAACCAATGGTGCCCCACCGAAGGCCAGTAGTGGGACCCCTAACCCTGAGATGCTCCGATGTAGGCATAGGACCTCTGTCTTCATCGGATGCAATTTCAATTGGCTCAGTCTAAGCCATCCCGCCATGTCCTGCAATGCCCAGTCCAGATCTTCCAGGGTAGAGCCAGACAGACCACCCAACAACAGATAGAGCTGGGTGTCATCCGCATATTGGTGACACCCTAACCCATGCCTCTGAGCAATCTGGGGCGCATATAGATGTTAAATAGCATTGGGGAGATTTCCACCCCTTGTGGCACTCCACAGGTTAGTGGGTGCCTTCAGGACAGCTTCTCCCCAAGTGCCACCCTTTGTCCCCAACCCTGGAGAAAGGAGACAAGCCATTGCAAGGCAAGTCCCTGAATCCCCACGTCAGTGAGGCGGTGGACGAGCAACTGATGATCGACCGTGTCGAACGCCACCAACAGGTCCAACAACAGCAGCACCACTGTTCCACCCCTATCCAGATGCCTCCGGAGGTCATCTGTGAGGGTGACCAGTGCTGTCTCCATCCCATGACCTGGGTGGAAGCCCAACTGGATGGGATCTAGCACGAAAGTGTTATCCAGAAAGCTCTGCAACTGTATCACCACCTCCCTCTCTATTAATTTGCCCAAATAGGGCAAATTGGAGACCAGCTGATAGTTGGCCAATTCGACCATGTCCAGATATGGCTTTTTTGGGGGAAGGCGGACCATCACTTCCTTGAGCGCCCCCTGGGAACAGCCCGTCCAAGAGGGATTTGTTGATAATGTCCCTAAGGGTACCTTGAAACCCCTCGCGGCCTGCTTTAATTAGCCAGGAGGGGCACAGATCAAGGCCGCATGCAGTTGGGTGTATCGTTGAGATCAGTCTGTCAACTTCCTCTAGGCTGAGTGGATTGAAATAATACAGAATGGGACCAGAAGACACACATGGAGCCTCAAGTTCACTCACTGTCTCAAGTATGGCCGGGAGGTCGCAGCGAAGCAACAAGACTTGTCTGCAAAATAGCTTGCAAAAGCCTCACAGCCTATGTCCAATTCCCTAGAATTTTGTCTGTTCTGTGGCAGAGATGTTAAAGACCAAATCGTTCTATGCAATTGTGCCAGGCGTGAGCTTGCAGACACAATCGTGGCTACATAGAACTCCCTCTTCGCAGCCTTGACTGCCATCTCATACAACCTCATAAATGTCCAATAGGATGCTCTTGTTGCCTCATTGCAAGCATGCTGCCACTGTCTCTTTAGCTGTCTGAGCCTTTGTTTCATCAGCCTCAACTCCTGGGTATACCATGGAGCCAGCCTTGAGTGAGGGTGCAGAGGGTGTCTGGGAGTGATCTTGTCGATGGCTGCCGAGAGTCGGCCATGCCAGTCCTCGACTAGCTCATCTAGCAAGCCGCCAGGGGACAATGGATCCCAAAGAGCTATCTGAAGCCACAATGGGTCCATTTGGCTCGCCGCCCAAACAGGGTTGGGGTGACATATTCACTCGGGCCCTCAAGGCATGGTGGTCCGACCATGGAACTGCCATAGCAGTGATCCAGTGTAACCCCCACCGTGAAGATCAAATCAAGCATGTAACTAGCTCAGTGAGTGTGAGCCATTACGTATTGGGAGAGTCCCAGCGCTGCCATGGGCGATGCCAGGTCCACCGCCTGTGAGGAAGCCACATTGTCAGCATGGACATTGAAGTCACCCAAGACTATCAGCCTAGGGTGCTCCAATGCCCAGCCCAACACGGCCTCCACCAGAGATGGCAGGCTGTACACCAGCCATACAGCCAAACTCTCCTCAGCTTCCCACACAAAGCCGGCACACTCCATGCCTGAGAGCCTCATCGCTGGGAGTGCCCTGAAGGAGTAAGCCTCCCAAATGAACAAAGCCACTCCTCCCCCCCCCGTCACTTGGTTTGAGATTGGTGGAGGACTGAGAACCTGGGAGGAGCCAACTGGGAGAGAGCAACCATTTCCCCGTCTTGGTCATGCACACCAGATCCACATCCTGTTCCAGCAGGAAGTCCCGAAGGACTGAGATTTTATTATTTATGGACCTGGCATTGCACAGCACCAATGTCAGAGTGGGGTTTTTAATCCTTGCCCCACTGCCTGCCACCTTTGGGATGGGACACAGGCTGGAAGGTGGCTGAACTTCTCTATTTCCCTGCCCCCTTCCCTTCCATCTCTGCCTGGTCCCACCACTGTACCTTCCCCTCCCCAGGAGCACTGGAATTCTCTACCCGGCCATTACTACACCTGATGGTCTTTGCCAGCCACACTCGGCTCGAGCCACAGACCTACCAGCTTAGTTGGCTGATGTCAGGATCCACTGTGTACTGCCACTATTAGATAGAAAACACCCCGTTTGCTTAAGTGCTGCTAATTCCTACTTTTAAATTCCAATCACTTTTACATTCCAATCACATTTTGTATCCAAAATGGATACAAAGCACAGAGTTTTGTCCAAAAAGTAGAGTGTTGTTGTTGATGCAATGACATCACTTCTGGAAGTGATGTCATTGTGTTGTTGATGTAGCACAAGGATGTCTGGGGGCAGGGTTACCCCCACCAGCTGGCTGGCAGTGGGCTGGAGCCTGCAAAAGGGAGGATCCCCGACCCTCACCTGGGGACTGGCAAGCCTAGCAGCAGCCGCAGCCCTAGCCATAGCGGAGGAGGATGCCAGTTGCCACTCCAGACCCAGAGCAGCTGCCACCATCCTCCTCCTCCTCCATACCCAGGTCTGCAATGGTTGATGCAGAGTTGGAATGGCTCCTGACAACACAATTCTATTTGGGGGGATTTAAACCCCCTTTTAAAAAAATTAATTTCAGATTTTTCTGTAAATTTGGGGAGTCCCTCAAGTTTGAAGAAAGATCTGATTAGCGTCCATGTGGCCCCGATCTGCAGATTTACGTATCCACAGATGGGGGCACAGGTGGCTAATAGTATATAGCTATAATGCTAAAGCGTGAGGGAACTTTGCATTCCATAACAGAGGAGCTGGAAGGCTGGTGTATACAATGGTGCAGTTTGCTGTGTATTTGTTAATCATAGTCAAGAAAACTACAGTGTTGTGTGCACTATCCCAGAGATATAGATGATAGTGAACATGTGCTGAACCAGGACTCTTGGAGAAATATTGAATGGCTAATCATAATTGACACCCCATTCAATCTACCTCAGAATCCTTTAGTAAAGCTCCAGCATTATTTAAGAGTAGTGTACAACAGTAGTGTTGCCTTTTACTTTTGGGTAGCTCCAAAACAGGGGTGCCCTACTTTCTTATCTGAACCAAAGTCCACAAAAGCCAGGCACTCTCAGCTTGAACCACGGAGTCAGGCTGCAAGTGGTCTGCAAAAGGGATTTCATATTCAGGTTTCATAAGGTGATATCAGAGCAAGCCTCCAGTCTTCCCCCTCCACCCAGCAGAGATTACGCTTATGGAATAACAATGAGTTTCAGAGGTAAAGTCTTTAGAAGCCATCTGGCACTCTCCAGCATCTCACCCAGCCCTTTTGTGTCCAATGTGTAAATTCTTTGTCTTTCCTGCCTCTGCCCCTCAAGATACTGGGATAAACCAATCAGTCATTCAAATGTTTAGCAATCCTTCCTGATGCTAATCAGAGACGTCTTCCACCTTTTGTCTACCCTGGCCAGGACCATTAGTAAGTCAGATAATCCATTTAACTAGCTACCCAACACCTGACTTCTATTGTTAAATCCAGACCCTGCCTCTCTGGAAGCTCATTGATCATACCTAAGGTCTGCCCCTACTGGCATCACACACCCCTGGGACTCATCATTGGTCCAGGTAATCTATTGTTCTCACCTGAGACCAGCCCCCAGGGCCGCCCATTGGCCTGCATTCTTTGCCAGTGCCTATATCCCAGCACACACCTTAGACCATGTGTTTTCTGCCATGATCCAAGATGGCAGGCCACCCCTGAACTCTCTGAGTTTAGGCCAGAATCCATGGACCTCTGCACATCTGGACAGGTTGTATCACCCCTCTATAACCCATCAATCACCTCTGCTTCCTTAGTGCTATACTGTGGGAATATTGTGTGTATGCTTGAGAATATTTAGTAAAGAAATCATTATTTTAGCCACCCAGTTTCTGTGTCTGTTCCTGGGTTCCTGGGAATTCTAACTCTGGTATACACAGGTCAGAGCCTATGGATAAACCAATTGCATATTAATAATTATAATTCCCCATCTTTATTAAATAATAGAGCAATTTGGCTAACAGTAGGACACATGAATGTTCCATTTCTACAGCTTCTGCCCTTCCTCTTTTTCTTACAAGGTTTTTCCTGACACAAGAAGAGGAATGGTGGCTTCCCTCACTTCAGCCTTCCTCTAGAGAATATGTGGGTACAAGAGGAAGAATTTAACTTGGTCATAAGAATATGAGATGAGCCTGGTGGATCTGACTAATGGTCCATATAGTCCAGCATCCTTTCTCACACAGTGGCAAACCAAGCGCCCTGGGAGGGCAAACAGGGCATAGATGCCAAGGACCTCCCCTCACAGTACTGATATTCAGAGATTTGCTGCTGCTGGATATAGAGGCTTCTTTCAGTCACCATGGCTAGCAACCATTGGTGGATCGCCCCTCCATGAATCTGCCTAACCCTCTTTTAAAGCTATTTGTGCTTGTGGTCATCATTCCACTTGCAGTGAATTCCACAGTTTCATTAGTTAGTGGCCGATTTCCCACAAGAGCTGCTCCACGCTCGCTCTTCCCTCTTGCCCCAATGGTACGTGTCAATTTCACACAAGCTGCTGCACTGCCACATTTTGCCCCGCAACTTCGCGCAATTTCCCCCATGTCTACTCAATCCTCAAAAAACAGGATTGAGTAGATTTGGGGGAAATTGTGCGAAACTGCAAGGCAAAATGTGGCCGCGCAGCGGCTTGTGTGAAATTGACATGTACCATCGGGGCAAAAGAGAAGAGGGAACGCGGAGCAGCGCTTGTGGGAAACTGGCCAGTGAGTAAAGGATTATTTCCTTTGTCCTGAACCTATTTCCCAACAGTGTCATTGGGTGCCCCCAGTTCTACTATCCTGGGAGAGAGAGAGAAAGCTCCTTCTATCCGTTTCCACATGCATACTTTTATAAACTTCTATTATGGCTCCACATAGCTGTCTTTTTTTGAGACTGAAAAGGCCCAGACTCTCCATCCCTTCCTCATAGCAAAGGTACTCCAACCCCTTAATCATCTTGGTCGCCTTCCTTCATGCTTTATCCAATTCTGCAATGTCCTTTTTTGAGTCTACTAGCACCTTAAAGACCAACAAGATTTCTATCATATAGGCTTTTGAGAGTCAAAGAGCCCTTACAGGCACATCGGATACAGTCTCACAAATGAATGATTTTGGTGACTCCTGTGGCCTCAAAGAAATCACACCTTGCGGTATGCTTTCTCTGAGCCAATCTCTCTGTGAGAATTTCTTGGACAGAGATAGTGGTGAATGGGTGAGTATCCCTTTTTTTCTGAAGTGATCCGGGAAGAGAGGTGTGGGGCTGAGTTCAGACCAAGTACCTAGTATACTGGGTTCTGAAGTAATCTTTTGCCCCTTTTCCTTCCCACAGGTATTCTTTATTCCTTAACACTGCTAAGGCTGCTGACTGTCAGTAAAGCTACCATAAGCTGTCCTAATTTCTTATATTGGAATCAACTATGCTAGAACAAGGTGTAGTTGCTCAACATCTGGATAATTTTAGTGAAACATAATTCATAAATTATGTCTAAGTAGACCACACAGTAGAGGAGAAGATATCTGTCGTTTGCCTTGGACTCATTTCCGTAACTATTCTCTTCCTCACCACCACCACCCTTGTCTTTGGAAAACTTTAAATCTCCACTCTAAACTTTTTGTTTTCAGAAACACACCCAAGGGATTCCCCCTCCCCACTTTGAATATCTTAAAGGTAAATGGTTCAGTTGCATACCATGTATCATTTATTGTTTCTCTTCTGGCTTCAAGTTGCTCATGAGTTGCTTCCAATATAGTCTTAAGTGAAATCTACATAAAATTATATCAAATATTACTGTGCTTCTCAACACACAACCACAAACAATAAGCTTCTCTGTTTACTTTGATGTTGATATTATTCATTATTCTGAACATTTTCTGCTTTCACATGCATTCTCTTTAGGCCCCAGGTGTTTCTTTTTCTTCCTGAGCCTCTCTCCAAAAAGGTCAATTTCAGAGTTATATTTGCCACACTGTTTTTTTTTTGTTGATGCTTAAGTTTTGGATTTTATGCTTTAATATTTTGGCAGAACATTGCATCTTTTAGCAACAAATTGTATAGAATTTAATTGTCTTTCTTTTAGGTTTCCACAAATTTTCGATGTTTGTTATTTGTTTGAAAGATATTTATCTAAAATACTTATATTCAGCACTCTCTGTCAGATTGGCTCCCAATATCTGCTGCCTCCTGCATTGCTAATATTGGTGGTATACAAAAGATTTCCTTTTGGATCAGAAGACTGTCAAGTGCACTTTCCATTGGTGAACAAATTATTTAGCAAGTTTTAATGTCCAAAGTATTTTACAATACTTTACAATACAGTTCATCTCTAAAAAAACTATCATGTGAATGCTACTTAATTCCCTCCCCTGCAAAGGGTGAGGATGGAGCGGGGGCAGTGTTTGCTGGCAGCTTATGGAAGGGATCCAGTGGGCGATGGTGCTGGCAATCATGCCGGGGGGGGGGCACTCAGTGCATGGAGGCGGTGGCATACTATGTGAAATTGGTTGCTTTTTCTATTGTGCGCAAAAGGAATGGAGACTGACTGCTTGGCAAAGACTATTCTTTGGTTCTATTATGTAGGTAGGATTTAAACTATCTTCTCCTAGGTTCAAGCCCAACACTCTCTTGGATCCAAGTGGTGTTCTTGATTATTTTAAAATATGACTTCTAGTTGCAATAACCACCTTGCCTTTGATTGTTCAATATTTAAAACTGAACAATAGTTTTAAAAAGTTTTTTTTAATTTGGTGTGCGCATGTGCAGTAGAGACAGGAGGCCATCTGGGCCTCCCCTTGAGAGCTCTGTTTCATGACATCTATTAAGTAGCCTACAGGCCTTTTTGTTCTTATTTAAGACAATGATTCAAAAATGTGATAGTGTAATAATTCTAGTCTTTAAGATAGACGGTTCATATACTGCTGTAAAATACTGAAGGTTGAAGGCACTTTGATCAGCAGTCGTGTTCCTGTAGGTACAGGCCCGATCTGCATCTAGTATTTGCTCCGCTATCTTACCAAACCCGCACTGGAACAGAAATTCCCATCTACATTGCATGCCACTTTCACTTTGATTGAGTGTCGCATTTTATGGCAGTGTCCAGTCTGCATGGTGTTTTCACTTCATTTGATCTCTGATTTAGTGGTGGCTGTCTGCATAGCTTTATGGCTGTTTTATGGCCATTCGGGAGTGACTCTGCAGTCAGCACAGTGTTGGCCTGGGATAGCTGAATGTGGTTTTGAACTGCATCTTTTTCTGTTCCAGTGTGGGTTTGGTAAAACAACAGAGCAAATGCTAAATGCAGATTGGCCCACAGAGTCCAAATAGAACTTGTGATCAGTTCCAGAGAATGAGACCAAAACCAAAGTATCAAAATTAGCAGTTTCCAGCAATTGAAAAGCATTCTCTTTTTTCCAACAACCGGAATCAGATTTCACCAGTAATAAAAAGTACCTAAAACGTCAGATTAAAAAAAAGGACCAGAGAGTGTATCATTATAAAGTCTCCGATCCTCTTTTCCCGAGTTATTTTAGCCATATTTAATTATACCCAAATAGGCTAGAATGTGTAGATGAGGAAAATATGGCTTGTTTTTATGGTTTGGTTTATTACTGATCATTCTTATGTTATTGTTTTTATGATTTCATTGTATTGTTTTTTACTTTGTAAATTCTTGAGCAGGTCTCTGCATATAAATCTTCTAGATAAATAACTACAACTTAGAAATATCCAGTGCTGCAAAATATCTCCAGAGCTTACAAAAAGAATCATAGAATTACAGAGTTGGAAGGGGCCATACGGGCCATCTAGTCCAACCCCTGCTCAGTGCAGGATAAGCCTAGAGCAGCCCTGACAAGTGTGTGTCCAGCCGTTGCTTAAAGACCGCCAGTGAAGGGGGGAGCACACTACTAGGCAGCCGATTCCACTGTTGCACAACTCATACTGTTAAAAAAGTTTTTCCTAACATCCAGCTGGTACGTTCCCATCCTTAATTTAAACTCATTAAGAGGGCATGCTTAGCCTCTCCCATTGTAGGCACTCTTTATCGGGCACTGCTGGTTGGTGGGAGGAAACCGTACAAGAACCGCCTGCTTTTTCTGCTGCACATCAGTGTTACTTGAGTGCCTGTTCTAGAGGGGCATGGACAGCCATATTCCCCTGGCATGCCCACCACATGTCCCTGAGTATGAAGAGATGCGCCTCACTTTCATGCTGTGTGTGTTTCTTGCAAGGAACACCAGCATCAGTGTATTTGACAAAGTACACATGCACGCAAAAGCTCATACCTTGAATAAACCTTTGTCGGTCTTTGTTGAGCCAGTTTGGTGTAGTGGTTAAGTGCGTGGACTCTAATCCGGGAGAACCAGGTTTGATTCCCCACTCTTCCACTTGCACCTGCTGGATGACCTTGGACAAGCCATAGTTCTGGCACAGCTGTTCTTGAAAAAGAGCAGTTTCTGTCAGAGCTCTCTCAGCCCCACCTACCTCACAAGGTGTCTTCTTCTTCTTCTTCTTCTTCTTCTTCTTCTTCTTCTTCTTCTTCTTCTTCTTCTTCTTCTTCTTCTTCTTCTTCTTCTTCTTCTTCTTCTTCTTCTTCTTCTTCTTCTTCTTGGTGCCACTGGACTCTACATTTGTTCTACAGCATCAAAATGTAACTGTGAATTAGTAAGGCTATAGCTTTTTATGCTGGATCTTCTTCTAATGATATTACAGTGGAAAGCTCTTCAGAAAGCAAGCAGTAGTGGTGCAATGAACTGGAACAGAATAGCAGCTGAAATGCAAGCTGTTCCAATGTGGCATTGACTGAACTTGTTCACTGTGATGTCATACCACCTTGTCCACCAGGAATTCCTCATGCCTGATGTTGCGGAACTAATAGAGAGATGCATATGATCTCTCTAATACTGTAAACGTGAAATTTAGTTAAAGCCCTATGACAGTGCTCTCCATGAAAAATGTTGTGTTGAAGGCACAGTTGTATTATCAGCTGGGTCTTACTACCAGAGACCCCAGCTCCAGATTCCTGGCACTTTAATTACTTCTTCCAGCTAACAGTGCTTTCCTTTGGTTGAGCGGGCATTTTTTAGTTCAGTAATGATTTATTGTAGCTCTTCATTTGCTTCTTTAGTAAGCATTGAATGTAATGGCCTTGAACATTGCCGCTCCACAGTGATTATTGTGACTACAGGTATTAATGTACCAGGCTAACACAGATTGCTCCAATGCATCTATGTAATGGCTGTCTTTCACTGAAAGCAGCGGCATATTAAATATGCAGTTCCTGTCCTCTTCACCCCTGCTTCTAATAACAGTTTAACAAATTGCTGCTGTGTTAGTGCTATTTTCGTTTTCTGCTTTAACCCCTCATTTGCTTTCGGGGAATCAGAACTGCTTTGTGACTGTGTTCTTTGGATTTAACGCTGTTTCCCACACACAAACACACACACCCCTTACTGAGGTAAATAATGTTTTCATATGGGAAGAGTTCTGGTCATGTATATATGAGCATATTGTTTCACGTCTTGAAGGGATTTGACCTGGAATGGCTGGCTTTATCTTATCTTATCAAGAGGGAATTAGATAAACATATGGAGCAGAAGTCCATCAGTGGCTATTAGCCACAGGGTATAGATGGGAACTCTCAGTCTGGGGCAGGTGATGCACTCTATTCTTGGTGCTGGAGGGGGCAGCAGTGGGAGGGCTTTCAGTGTCCTGGCCCCACTGCTGGACCTCCTGATGGCACCTGGTATATTTTGGCCGCTGTGTGACAGAGTGTTGGACTAGATGGGCCATTGGCCTGATTCAACATTGGCTTCTCTTATGTTCTTATGTTCTTATCTTGCATTTCTTTGGGAATGGAATAACCCTACTGACCCGGTGAGGTGGTTTATGTTATTCTGGTCCCCTTAGCAGGATACCTCTGTTCCTTTGAGTTCTTATCACTCCAGTGGATACATGACTGTCATTAAGGAGACACAGACTCCAAAGTGATACTGATGTTGATTAAGGAATAAAGGCTTCCTGCTAAATGGGCCTGAATTGCTGGGTCATAAGCAAATAGAACTTTCCTGATATAAAAGTTTTTCTTTCATGAGGATACATCAGCAATGTACAGAATAAACACATTATTAATAAAACATTAATGGAGTAGAGTGGGTAGGCACTCCCTCATTTAACAGTCCATAAGCAGAGGTTATCCAGCCATTTGTTGAGGATGCTTTATATTTGGACTTCCTGAGCCAGAATTGGGCTAGATGGCATATACCTCATAAACATTCAATAGTAAGGATGGGCACAAACTGGTTCAGCACAAACTTGGCCCGGTTCAGAGCCACTGAATTGATGTTCAGGGAAGGCACCTTCCCTGAATATTTGCTGGACTTTTGTCCAGTTTGGCTGTTTGGGCCATTTAAACCTAACAGCTGAGCAGTTTGGGTCCACAGCTGACTTGTTAGGTTTAAATGGCTACCAGCCATTTCACTGGTCAGTTTCACTCCCCCCCCCCACTTCCAAGCAGGGGGGAGTGAAACGGACTGGTGAAATGGATGCCAGTGAAATGGCAAATGGACTGGTGAAATGGCAAACAATGGTTGGGAGAAAGGGGGATCCAAACTGGCCTGCCGCCTGCCTGTTCAGTTTGGGGCATTTTTGGCTCAGTTTGGGGGCCACCCTGAACCCCGAACTGAACCAGAATGTTTAGGTTTGTGCCCATCCCTTCTCAATAGCAGAATTATTTAAAACACTTTGGCCTTTGATTGTATGAATGAATTTTATTGTCACAGCATACAGCCAGCGGTATACAACCCTACTTACAAGTGCCTTTGATTGTAGCAAATGCAAAGCCAGCTATCAATCTTTTAATGTCCTTTGCCAATTAGCAATATGACCAATGAGTTCCTCCAAAAACTGTTGTAGAAACTGTAGGCTTCTTGCCAAACTGGACACTTTGGTAAATAGTGAAATCCTTTGCTTGCATGAGAGAACAAATTGCTGAATTGTTTTATATCTAAATTCAAAAAAAATAAATAATATCAAAAAGAAACTAGTTCTGTCATCCTCATAAAATAGTTCACATAATGAAAAATTATAGATGTCCTGTTAGAGAAGATCCCACCACAGCAGGAGATGGTCAACTAGCAGCCATAGGCAGATTATGGACCACAAAATGATTCAAGTTATAAGAACTGGATACTGAGGTGGATTTTCTGTGTAACAGATGCTGGGAATGCATCTCACAGGAAGAAGCTGCTACTGGTAGGTGGTGTCAGTGGTTGACGTGACCACCATTTCTAGCGCTGTAGAAATCTCTTGATTCGTACAGGAAGAATATCCTGGGGTGTAAAAGAAAGGAAAGGAGAAACATTTATTTTGACCTTTGGATTACCTGAAATGATTTCAGCTGGGACTTTTTAGAAACAAACATGGACGTGTCCATTGCATGAGAGATTTGACTATGCTCCATCACAAACATGGCTTAGCATCAAGCTTTAAAGTGTTCCAGCTGCAAGATTTCCTGATGGCATTAAAAAAAAAAAACCCAAAAGCTGCAGATAATGCTACCCCTCCCTTGGCAATTTTTATAGATTAGGCTTTGAATGAACTAATTGTTCAGTGGAGCCAGATTTTAGAGTATCTTCTTACCAATTTTCCACATATGCACCTGCGTAAACATCTCTAAAATTACAAACCACAAGTGCGCCTTCTGAATCACAGTAAGGAAACTGGATGCTTCTCTCTCTATCTTGGAACAGCTTCACATATAAAAAGGGCTTTACCTAGGGCTTGTTAACGCAGACCAAGGAGTGAACGCAATATAAATCAGCTATCAGTAGGTGGGAGCTGAATACTTTTAAAAAAACTCTTCCAGCTAATCAAGAGGGAGGGAGTTTTAATAGCCCTTGCCTGCCTGGCCGGCCAGCTGATGCTGGACACTTGCACGCCTTCCATCGGCCGGCAAACCTTGCTCCTCCCCACCTCAGTCAAACAGGGTGGCCAGAGCAGCATTTTTTAGAAACCCTTTTCTCCCAGCTGATTTCTATCTTTTGAAGCCCTTCTTATGATCTGCTTCTCATTTGAAGACTGTTTTATGTGCATCACTGTAGGCTGCAGAATGTTGCTTTCTGCTGCTTTGTAGCCTCCAGCAAGTTTTTAATGGCTTGCTTTTATGGTTTGTTTCAGACATGCTGACAGAGACATTTCTTACGTTGTCGCTTTGATGATGTTGTGTTATCTTAATGCTGAGAGCTGCCTTGAATATAGAAATCTCTTCTAAATGAATAATAAATTCAAGCCCCACACAAGAAGTCACCTTAGGAAGGCAAACACATGGGCAGAGGAAGATTTCACCTTAACTTCTCCCTCATCCTATGCTCTGCTTTAAATTCTCCTCTTCATAGGGATTTGGCTGTGGGTCCAATTCTGCACATTCATCTGTTGTTGTAAAGGAAAGGGGTCAGACTCGTGCTTGGCTTCCCACTAGATGTTTCTAATGTCATCAAAGTGTTATCAAGCAATTGAGCATAAACACCTCTTGAAGACCATTGCTTTAAAATGTCGAAAAAACCACAATTCTAGTAATATCTTCATATGTGTATACTTTATAATATTTCCAAGCTCTGCTCTGCAAAATTAGGAAAATATGAAGTTTAAAAAGCCAGGCGTGTCTCAAATGGGTTTGCTCAAGAGTTGCTCTTCCTTGCTTGAAGTGAAAGCTAAAATTCCATTAAAAGTTTAGTTGTCAAGTATACCATCTGGTTTGTACTGGGTCTTTTTAATTAATGAAAATACTCCAGCTGTTACTTCTCCTTGCATAGTAAGTTTGATGACTTCTTTTCCAGCCAAATACATAGGTGTGGTACTACTTTAGTCATGTACAGATGTTTTCTGGGTTATCACTTAGATTCTGGGTTAGATTCACTTAGATCCTGGGTTATCACTTGGATTACTATTACAGGCTTTCCAGAACAGTAGAAACGAGGAGAAAGAAAGCGTGGCTAATGGATTAGTGAATGATTGGCCATCTGTTCAGCAGTACTTAACAATCTATGCTTGAAAATCTAATAAGCCACCACATAGTAGGGATGTTGAGCGCTGGTAGAATGTATAGTATTAGACTCCTTTTCTTCTAATATGTATCACATCTTTTGATTTAATGGCCAACTTCCTTGGTTTCCAGTACAACTGAAGACACTTAAATGGCCCGAACTATTCAGCAAATTGATTAATTCCTTTCACTAAGCTATTGTGAAATAAGGTGTAGTATTACTGGCCAGTACATTTGGAACATTTAGTTCCAATTGGCTGTTGCTCTGAAGAGTGGATATTTTTGGAATAAGCCGTCTGGCAAATTGGCAAACTCCCTGGCCATGATTAAACGACAGCTTTTGGCTTGTGAAGTGCCACTCAAGGATTAGCACCTTTTAACTTCACAGCATGCCTACATCCTCCAGGGTAAATTAAACAACATTTCTGGCAAGAGTTTAGAATGAACTCGTGTCCATCCTGCATCCATCCTGTAACGTTCTTGAGCCCAAGGAACCAGAAAATAAAAGGGAATTCATAATAACTTCTGCTGCACGTGGAAGAGTTCTTCAGCAGACACCCCATATTGTAAAAGCAACCATATACAGCAGTGACAAACCTTAATTTTTATTGTGAGTTGATACCAGCAGATAGATCCACTGTGTAAATCCCAAATAATCAACTATTTGAATGAAAATATTTCAGCATGCATAATAAAATTTTGTCCCTAGTTCTGCCAAAATAATTGTGGGAAACATTTAAATCCTTCCTCCAAGGTGCTCAAGGTGGCAGTAATGGCCAGCACAGTGTAGCGGTTACAGTACCAGATAAGGATCGGGAAGCTTGCCGGGTGCCCTGGTCCCTGTCACACACTTCCAGCCTAACATACTTCACAGGGTTGCTGTGAGGATAAAATGAAAGAGAGTGCATGCTGCTTTGGGCCTCCTCTGGGAAGAAAAGTGTGATATAAATATCTAAAGATCATTTATTTAGCAGTTATATTTTTATCACCCTTCTTTCAAGGAAGTCAGAGCAGTATGCAAGACTCTTTTCTTTGTTTTATTCTCACAACAGCCCTGTATGATCAGCTAGGTTGAGAGAGGATGACTGGCCCACTGGTCACACAGGGAGTTCCTTTGCAGAGTGGGGATTTGAACCCAGGTTCCCCCAGTCCTAGTGATCACTGTACCACACTGATTTTCACCTTCTCCCATCCTGTCTTCATAACAATTCTTTGAAATAAGTTAGGCTGAGAAATGATGATTGGCCTGAGATTACTGGTGAACTGCCAGCGCTTGTCCCTCAGTCGGACTTAACTCTGTGTTGACAAGACTGTGAACCAAGCTACACATATGTTTGTTTGTTTAATGAATCGCTCCATCCCTGCTACTGCAGGGCTCTGGGCGATGTAAAATGGCATTAAAAACAATGACCAGATAAACCGATAAAGTGTATTAGATTGCATTTTTAAAAGAAAGATGGCAAATACTAGTACTTATTAATTAATTGTTCCCATATTACAGACTACCAGCCACTTCATGGGCAGGGGGGAAGAGGCTGAGATGAGCACAGAAAACGGAGGAGGGTGCCAGCCGAGATTAAAGCTGTCAACTGTCCATAGATACATCGGTCCCTGACCGCTCAAGGCCTTATGGGTCAAAACCACAACCTTGAACTTCACTCGGTATTTCACTGGGAGCCAGTGTAGCTGGTGCAGCACTAGATGTGTATGTGCTGTCCGTGATGTTCCCATCAGGACTCACACTGCTGAATTCTGGATCAGTTGGAGCATCTGGGTCAGTCTCAAGGGCAGGCAGTGTAAAGCGAGTTACAGTAGTGTAGCCTGGAGGCGAACGTTGCATGGATTACTGTGGCTAGGTCATGGCATGTCAGGAAGGGGGCCAGTTGCCGAACCTGGTGTAGGTGAAAGAATGCCAGTTTGGCAATGTGCATGACTTTGGCCTCCATATTTAAGGAGCCATCCAAGATCACTCCCAAGCTCTTGACAGATTGCGCCATTGTTAGTGGTGCTCCATCAAGGGTAGGTAATATGTACCCCGGTCCTGGAGCCCCCCTCCCCAGCCACAGAATCTCTGTCTTAGTTGGATTCCATTTCAGCCTGCTCTGTTTCACCCAACGACAGCCTCCAAACCTACAACCAAGTTATGCAGGGTGGAATCCGGGTGGCCATCCAATAACAGATATAGCTGGGTGTCATCAGCATTACATACATTACAAAACATTTAAATCTGCCAAGGGGACTCAGCTATATTGCAGCTGCAAGTTACCACTGAGAATTCCATTTAAAAGTGTTGCAGTGGGACTATGGATTGGGACCATGCAGCAGGAGGGAGGGGCAGAAACAACATCACAGGGTGTTGTTTTCCCTACTGGGGAGCTGCATGTGCAGGTATTCAGTGTACGTGGGGCTCTTCAATATGGCAATAATGCCCCCCATTGCCATTTCAGCTTGGGAAAATGGCATGGGGGGGGACTGCCAGCAGGAACCTGCCACTGTGGTATGGCTGCTGGTCCTTGTCGAGGACTTGTGTACATTCTAATGTGTAGTCTGGCCCTGTGGCTCTTAAGCGATCCTATCATTTGCTGAATTCCCAAACAGTTGACACCTTGGCCCCCTTCCGCATACATGTGGACGGCAGATCGACTAGCTGAGTGAACTCTGCTGAGAGAGATATTCCCCTGTTCATCCACTGAGCGAGGAGTGGAACCAATGCAAAGCTCTGGCAATAAGCTCACCTTTCCCTTCAGCAAAAGAAAGGTTGCATTTCCCCTTTAGCTATCTTGGTCACAGCTAAAGCATGTGGAGCAATAGCGAAAACAGTACACCTTTTTCTTGTTTTTAAGTAGTTGCTGCTGTTTCATCTTAGGTGTATTTTTCACTGGAGAGTGACAAATCACAGGTCCTTTCTTTAGAACAAAGCCAAAAGTCGAGGTAAGCTTGCTTGGCAGGGAAGGCTGAAGAATTCATGTAAAAGGCACTTCTTCCTCTCTGTGAGCTGTGTCACCTTGGTGCTCTCCTTCTCCTGACACTTGCTGTGTAGACAGGTGACAAAATCAGTTTGGATTGTGTTGGGGCTAGAGATGGGCATGAACAAGGAAAATGCAGTTCAGTTTGTGGTTCGTGGCATGCCCCGTTCATGAACCGCATGTTACCTCAAATGCGGTTGTCCGAAAAGGCTGTCTCCTGTTTATTAGGGCAATTAGCAAGGAGACAGGAAAGCTTGTGGGAGAGAGGTAACTAGCAGGAATCTCCACCTATGTTTTATGGGGATCTTTCCCTTTGAGAACTCTCAATAACCAGTCCAAAGTAAATTAAAGATATATTTTATTAAGATAGAAAATAAGGAATACAGGAAGCACACAAGAAATAACACACATACAAGACCGATTTGGAAATAAAGGAATTAGTGGGAAATATGGGGTGGTGGTATTGCGGTGATATAGCTACCTGACCTGTAGAACAGAAATCTGTGGAGAGAAGTGAGGCAGACCAGCATCTCACAGAAGGTCCCAGGCAGTATGGGGGTACTCAGACAGACTGCCTAGTTATTAAAAAATGGGACATGGGGGCATGCTAATGTGACTGCCCCGTGAAACAAAGAATTGATTAGATTAACTAAAAGGTAAAACAATGAGTCTGGGAATGCTGAATAGGGTTCCCAGGTATAGACAAAGAAGAACAGGAAATGTTCTTAGGCGTTTTGGATGCAAAACAGGGCTTGGGCTGAAACTCTGATTGCTTCCTCCAGTGATTCAGAGTGCTAATGGATTCCTAAAGAAACAATGCTGTCTGGTGAACCTCCTTTTGTGTTAAGTAGGAAAGGGGATAGATGTTGAGAATTTTTATTGTGAAGGGAATGTGAGGAGAAAAAGGTGAGAGAGATGACTGATAGGATTAGTGATTCAGGTTGAATGGTGTTAGCTCTGGGGCCCAGCAGGTCCATTTTCTGGTGTATGCAGATGTCAAGGTGGAGGGAGAGGCTGCAGCTGGGTCGGACCAAGATGTCACACTTACCAGGGTCTTTGCCTAGGCATAATTATGAGGCCTGCCTGGGATCCGTCTTGTTTTTACTTAGGTCAAGTCTGCCTCGCATATGTACTCCTGGGGTGCTGTAAAATGGGGGTGTTCTCCATATTGCCTCTCAATAAAGAGAGAGGGTATGCCTGCTTACACACAGACTGTCACAAACCAGATTGGTTCATGAGGCAGTAGAATCCTCCCCGTCATACTAAAGTCACCAAACTCACAAGGGATCTCCAAATGACTCTCCGCTACCTGCACTCCATGTTTGGTGAGGATTGAACTTACAGGGTCCAAGTTACAGTCCCCCCCCTGAAGGTCATTTTAACAGGTGCAGGTTCAGGAGTGTATAGAATGGATCTTGTGCAAGTTTGAGAAACCAACCTTGGAGGGCTTGTAGAGGAGCATCTGGGGGAGGTCTGCTGTGAGTTTGGTGTCTCTAGCTTGCATGGGACCTATTCTATACATTCCTGAACCTCCTGAACCTGCACCTGTCAAAATGACCAATGTTCAGGAGCATATAGAACGGATCCTGTGCAAGCTATAGACATCAAAATTGCAGAGGATCTCCCCTGGATGCTCCTCTACATGCTCTACAAGTTATTGTTTTGAAGTTAATTCTGTTGTGAGCTGCCCTGAGCCCATTTTGGGATAGGATGGGATATAAACCCAAATCTGTCCTTATTAATATTGTATTTTCGGGTGGCAACATTCTATGCGCACCAAAATCAGTTTGCTGCCTGATGTGTCACTCACCAGGGCCTGTATCCACTGGCTGCATTGTCTTCCTGTGTGGACTCATTCCTGCCCACAGAGCCAGCCACCAGCCTCTTGCTCTCAGTCTGCACAGAACTGCTGGACAGGATGCACGCTCCAGCAGCCAGAGGAGGCCAAGGCCAATCCTACTGGTGCTGTAGCGGTCGTCACCGACCAAGGCCGACTCTGGGTGGCTGGATGGGGGCCGCTGCACTGCACCGCAGGCCTCTGCCACCTGCCCGGGCAGCAAGCCATTGCTGGGGCATTCTGTCACCCCTCAACTCTGGAATCTGGGGGGGGGAATGGGGAGCCATGCTTCAGTGGCCTTGGAGGTAATGGATGGCCCAGATGCTCCACCTGGCAGAGGGCCATCAGCTCGGTGTGCACAGGAGAGGTGAAGGTGGTGCCAGCCCGATCAGCCTGGTGGTTGGGCTTCCTGGCAGAGGCCCCTCCTCACTGCAAATGCAGGCTCCGGTGCTGCTGCTGCAAATGTAGGCTCTCCCCTCCCTTGCCTGGCTACAGCCATGTGGCTCACGCTTGGCTCCACCAGCCCTGCTCCGGGAGAGGGGAGGAGGAGGAGGAGGCAGCCTGCGGGTAAGGTGCCCCTGGTGGCACACTTCCCTGTCGGCACCAGTATGGGGGGCGTTGTGGAGCTGGGTGGTTAAAAAACCTGCACTGGCCTGCATTGGAGGGGCATCCTGGGAGTGCTGAACGTGGGGAGGCCGAAGTGACATGTGCACTTTTTGGCTATCATTAGGGTGCACTTCGGTGGGTTTTTTTTTTTTTTTTTGTAAATACAATTTATTATTGGATATATCACAAGTTCATACAATTTAAGCATACCAATACATACCCATTTTTCTTTTTTCCCTTTCTCCCCCCCACATCAGGCTTCCAGCACTGCTCCAACCCCATTAATATCTCTCTTATTCCATTACAATTGCTTCTAAACTTATTTTCTCTTACTAACGGTAACAATACAAAAGTCTAATTCTCTTTCCATTTCTTCTTAATAACTGTCAAAGCTAATCAAACCACTTTTAATGTCCCAATTTTTCAACAAATATTTTTGAAAGTCTTTCCAATCTTTAAAAAAAGTTTCATCTTCTTCGTTGTTTAACTTTCTTGTTAACTTGTCCATTTCCGCCAAAAACAGCGTTTTTTAATCCATTCCCATGTTTCAGGTACTTTATCTTGTTTCCAACATTGAGCAAAAGTCAGTCTTGCTGCTGTAGTCAAGTACCATAATAGTGTTCTCTTGGCTACATTTATTTGTTCCATTTTAAGACCTAACAATAACATCTGTGGGTCTTTCTTAAAAGTACAATTCAAAATTTTTTGTATCTCATTGTGGATCTCTGTCCAATACTTTACTGCTTTATCACATGTCCACCACATATGGTAAAAAGACCCTTCATGTTTCTTACATTTCCAACATTTGTTAGACATACTTTCATTTATAATAGCAATTTTTTTGGGCGTCATATACCATCTGTACATCATTTTATAACAATTCTCTTTAACATTTACACAAGTTGAAATTTTCATTGACTTTTTCCACAAGTATTCCCAAGATGTCATTAATATCTCTGTATTAACATTTACAGCCCATTTTATCATTTGCTCTTTTACAACTTCATCTTCAGTATACCATTTCAATAGAACCTTATACAGTTTAGAAATCATTTTTTTCCTTTCTCAAGCCATACAGTTTCAATTTCAATATTCTTTTCTCTAAAACCATATTCTCTTTTATCGGTCTTAAATAAATCATAAATCTGTCTATACTTCAACCAATCATATTCAAATTCAACATCAAATCTGTCTTTTAACACAAAATTTTTCCCTTCAGATTTTAGAAGATTTTTATAAGGTAGCCAGTCTAGCCCTTGGTTTCTTGAATATGGATTGATCACTTCAGCTGGTACAATCCAAAGTGGTCTTTCTTCTGAGAAGAATTTTCTATATCTCATCCATGTCTCGAACAGTGATTGTCTTACAAAGTGGTGTTTAAAAAATTTATCCATTTTTACTTTTCCATACCATAAATATGCATGCCATCCGAATTTGTTATCATGCCCTTCCAAGGCCAATAACTTCTTGTTCTCCAGATTAATCCACTGTTCCAACCATGTTAAACAGACGGCATCATAATACAGTCTTAGATTTGGTAGTTGTAGGCCTCCTCTCTCTTTTGCATCACATAAAATTTTCATTTTAATCCTTGGCTTTCTTCCTGCCCATACAAATTTGGATAATTCTTTCTGCCACGAATCCAGTACTTTCCTTTGTTTTAGTATTGGAATAGTCTGAAATAGAAACATCAAACACGGCAAGATATTCATTTTTACAGTCGCGATTCTTCCCATCAATGATAAATTCAAAGTGTCCCATTTCTTCATATCTTGCTGAATCTTGTGCCACACCTTTTCATAATTGTTTTTAAACAAGTCAATATTTTTCATGGTTAATTCAATTCCAAGATATTTAGTCTTTGTGACTACTTCGCATTGTATTTTCTCTTGAAGTTCTGTTTGTCTTTGTTTCGTCATATTTTTGCACATCACTTTGGTTTTACTTTTATTAACATAAAATCCCGCAACTGAACCAAATTCTTCAATTTTTTCCATCAGTTGTGGTATTTTCTCAATTGGGTCTTGGATCATAAACATTACATCATCTGCAAATGCCCTGTATTTATAGGCAAAACCTTTCACTGTAAGTCCTTCAATATTGTTATCTTTTCTTATCGCTGTCAATAATATTTCCAATATCCAAATAAACAACAACGGGGATAACGGGCAGCTTTGACGTGTTCCCTTTTGGACTTGGAAGAAGTCCGTCTTTTCTTTATTTATATTCAAAGCCGCTTTTTGTTCTGAATATATTGCCACAATCATGTTTAAAAAAGACTGTCCAATGTCCATTTTTTCAATAACTTGCAGCATGAACTCCCAATTTAAATTGTCAAAAGCTTTTTCCGCATCTAAGAAGAGGAATCCAACTTCTTTTTCCGGATGTTTGTCATAGTATTCAATTGCATCTATCACCACTCTTAAATTGTCTCTAATTTGTCTGTTTGGTAAAAATCCAGCTTGTTCTTCCGCTATTGTATCTTTCAAATATTTTTTCAGTCTCTCCGAAATTATTTTTGCAAATAATTTGTAATCGTTATTTAATAGCGATATTGGCCTATAATTCTTTACTTGAGTCAAATCCAAACCTTCTTTAGGTATCAATGAAATATTTGCTTCTTTCCATGAATCTGGGATCCGTTTGGTCTTTCTTATCTCATTTGACAGAAGTACTAAAATAGGGGTTAGCTCCTCTTTAAATTTCTTATAAAACTTTGCTGTAAAGCCATCTGGTCCTGGAGCTTTGCCCAACTTTGCATCTTCTATCGCCATTGTCACTTCTTCTTTCTTTACTAAACCATTTAATAATTCCTTAATTTGTTTTCCCAGCTCTGGAACTTCAATAGTCTCCAAATAATTCTTAATTCTCTGTTGATCAATTCCTTTCTTTTTGAATAATTTGGCGTAATATTTAAAGAAAGCTCTTTTTATACCATTCAAGCTCATAACATCCTTTCCATCTTCAGTAATCTTAGATATAAAATTCCTTTCTTTTCTATTTTTCAGTTGCCATGCTAAAAACTTTCCTGGTTTATTTGCACCCTCAAATGCTTTTTGCTGTAATTTCTTCAAATTCCAATATAATTCTCTGTTTAATAAAACATTCAGCTGATCTTGCAGAAAGTGGATCTCTTTAATAATCTTCTTCTTCCCTGGTCTTTTCTTTAATTCCTTTTCTTTTTGTCGAATTTTTTCATGAAGGTCTTTCTGTTGTTGGATCTTTTGCTTTTTGTCCTTGGAGTTCAGAGAGATAAGCATACCTCTCATTACCGCTTTGTACGCATCCCATACAACTTGTATATCCGTACCTTTATTCAAATTCAGTTCAAAAAAACTTTTCGTTTCCTTTTTTAAGATTTCATTAATTTGTTTTTGATCCAATAAATCTTCATTAATTCTCCAATATAACTGTTTAGGTTTTGCTTTAGATATCCAAAGTAGGGGATTATGATCAGAGTTAGTTTTCGGTAAAATTTGTATTTTATAAGTTTTTTGCGTCATCTCCTCTGACATCCAAATCATGTCAATTCGAGAAAAGGAGTTGTGTCTATTCGAATAAAACGTATAGTCCTTAGTCTTAGGATTCCACTTCCTCCAAACGTCTTCCAGTTTCTCTTGCTTCATCAATTGAAAGAAATTTTTTGGTAACTTTCCAACTGTCTCTCCACTTGCCTTGGACTTTCTATCCAATGTGTTGTTCACTGTACCATTAAAGTCTCCAGCAAGAACAATTTGGTCATAATTTAAACACTCCAACTCTTTGGTCAAATCATTAAAGAAAGTCTCTTTTGCACCATTGGGTGCATATATATTTACAAGCAATGTCTTTTTTCTGTTCATCCATATTTCCACGCCAACATACCTTCCTTCTTTATCTGAGAAGATTTGTTTAGGATCCAATTCTTTTGAAATATAAATCACTGTTCCTTTTTTCTTATTAATTGCTGAGGAATGAAATTCTTCTCCCAATTTTTTATTAGTCAAATATTTGTTGTCTTGTTTTCTAATATGTGTTTCTTGTAAACAGATTATATTACATTTTTGTTTCTCCAGCCAATGATTCACTAATCTTCTTTTACTTGGTGAATTTAGTCCATTTACGTTCCAAGATAAAAATTTGTAATCCATAATGGTGTTGAATTAAATATCTTTAAAATCATCCAGATTGCTCTCTTTAAATCTGTATAAATCTCCTTCAGATTTAAGAGTAGATCTCACCGAGTTGTACATAAATGTAAGTCCATATGGAATCTCCCATCTGAACCTAATGTTCATTTCTTTTAGTCTATCTGTCAATTTCTTGAATTTCTTTCTGTCTTGTAAAATCGATCTCGGAATTTCTCTCAGAATTATTATTTTCTTTCCATTAATTTCCAACGGTTGTGTAAATTGTTTCTTGAAAACGTCTTCCTTCATCTTTGTTGTCACGAATTGAACAATCACATCTCTGGGTAATTGCTTTCTTTTGGCATAGGCTGAATTCACTCTATAAATCAAGTCAAAGTCTGCATCCAAATCTCCCTCATCTTCCCCTACATAAGTTGTCAATGTCTTAATTACTAGAGCCCGTAGATCCTGATCTTCCTCCTCTTCTATCCCTCTCAATCTCAAATGATTCTGAGTAGCCCTATATTCCATCATGGTCTCCAGCCTTGTATTTTCTGACAGGGTTTTTTTAACCTTTTGTTCCATATCTTCAGATTTTGTCACCAGACTTTTGACTTCCTTTTTGAGTTCTTCTGTATCTTTTTTTATCCTTGACACTTCTGTAAGTACCAGTTCTTTCAGTTCTTCCATATTTTTTTTCTGTACTTGGACTTGCACTTGTTCTATTTGCTCCAATTGAATTTGCAGCTGTTGTTGCAGTTGTTGTTGCAGCTGTGATTCTATTTGTTTTCCAAAATTCTGCACCACTTCGGTCATCCGTTTTTCCATCGCTTCCATAGCTGCTTGCCACTCTTTTTTTCCTTTGCAGTCATTCTTGGGCTAGGTGATGAAGCAGCTCTGGGTCTTGACCTCAAATCCGTCTTGGAGGCAACTTCAATACTAGTCAGTCTTTATATTAGCAGTCCTCAAGCCAAATCGCCACCTTTAAAACTTGTTTAAACGCTTTTTCGGCTTGAAAATAACTTTTTAAAATTTAGTCCTCCCCAAAATGTCGGGCGCAATTTCTCTATGATTTTCTGGCTAGAGTAGGCTCCTTCCAAACTTCCTGTTCATCTGTCCGTCTCTGTAATCCAACTTCCGGTAAGGGTGGTGTCACACAATAAAATGTCCATCCATTTCCAGTACAACAGCCTCTAATACCTCCACTCTAGCCCACTTCCTGTATCATAGAGTCACAGTTAGTTTCGTTTCTGCTACGTAAAGTTTAGACTTGACTGACCACAGGAATGCAAAACAAAGTCACTTTTCAGCCTTTTTCTCTAAAGGAAAGCTTTCGTTTTACTTTTAATTCAAGCGGAATAGTTCCTTAAAGGTTTCAACGCTTATCCGTACGTTTCAATTTCTCATTCTTCTTTAAACCGGTAAGCGCTTATTCGTTTGTGACCTTGCTTGTAATCTCGTGGTTTCGCGGTGCTTCTTCTGTAAACGGTGTTAATCTTGATGATAAAGAGATCGGTAGATGGCGAATTTATGCTGAATACTCAGCCCAGCTGGCATCTGTAGAGTTGATTTGCAACTGCCCTCTTCACGGAAGGAGATCAAAGTGTAAACAAGCTTCCTCCGAAGCTTATCCACACCGATCTCAACTTCCCCTCAGGCTTCGCTGCTTGCTTGCCACTCCCCCGCCTGGAGAGTGCTGCGCTGGGCCAGATAAAGCCCAGACTGTCGTCAGATGCCGCAGTACACTCTGCACAACTCGCAAAGTGTGTCAATTCGCCATTTTACTCCGACCGGAAGCCCCACTTCGGTGGGTTTGAGCGCATGGACCATTGGGCCAAATGCCTTTTGCCGTACCTCTTCTAAATCCAGGCAGTGATGTGCCAATTGTTTGGGTAAGTGTTAGAGTGTTATGAAGCCTGGAGTTCCACAGCCAATAATAATAATAATAATAATAATAATAATAATAATAGCCGCAACCACCCCCCATCTTTTGCTCCAGTGGAGACCTCAAAGCAGCTTACATTGTTCTTCTCCATTTTATCCTCATGGTACCCCTGTAAAGTAGATTCAGATGAGTAGCCATGTTGATCTGAAGCATTACAACAAAGTTTTTAATTCAGTGGCACCTTGAAAACCAGGGAGCCATTGGCAGGGCATTCCGGGGAGCGGGTAGCAAGCAGGGAATCGGGGGGGACGGGGACTGTCATGTCTTTCTAGAGCTCAGTGTATTGTTTCTACAATGGGTTTTGCTCCTATAAATAAATAAATAAATAAATAAATAAATAAATAAATATTATTTAAACATTTTGATAGAGTGGAGACAGTCTGGAAATGTCTCCGCTCACAAACTGGCATGAACCTCCACCAACAGCTTGAAAGTTCATGCTGGGTGACCTGCCACAAACTTGAATTTGTGAAGCACAAACCAGCCAAAACCCAGCACAAACTTTAGTTCATGAGCCAGCTCATGCCCATCCCTAGTTGGGGCCTCCAGAAAGTAAGACAATTTACGACTGGACAGCTTCTGCTAAGAAATTCCCAGGTTGCTCTGAAAATTTTGATTAATGTATTTTTTCCTTGTAAATATTCGATTCCTTTCAAAAGTTGGATCAAGAGGCAATTGCCAGTACGCAGGTCAATAGCTACTTTGGCTTATTTTCAAGGTTGTGAAAATATAGATAACTAATACAAGGATCTGAGTCTTTGCAGGATCCAGCCTTTTGTTTGACTTGGCCAAGTTACAATGTCAGCAACCCAAACAACTGTTCGTCATTCTGTTATGTTTCTGCAGTTTCAGCTCCATTGAGAACTGAATGGGTTGGATGAAACTAGCTTTTCTGTGGCTGAAAAAGGAAGGAAAGGGATTCTCTCTCTCTGACTACCAAAATGCTATCCTGAGGTGTGCGTGTTCATAAGATCTCCATAGACAAAAGACAAGGGGGGATGGGGGCCAGTGATTGAGTGAAAAATCTGACTGGATTCAACGTAATGTTTTCTTTGCCTGCTATATCACTCAAGTATCTTGTTTGAACATCCTGACCTAGCTTGTCTCTGTAAAACATTCTTGGAATACAGCGGGCTAAACATGAAAAGAAGTAAATTGTTCCTTAAGATGAAAAGAGAAGCAAGTTTGGACCTTCTTCTGATGTTAGAATCGTACAGGTTTTAGGATTAGGATGGTTTGTTAAATTACTGTCTTCAGTGATACCTGACAAAGTGAGCTTTGACTCACAAAAGCTTATACCCCTGGAAAATATTGTTGGTCTTCAAAGTGCTACTGGACTTGCATTTTGAAACAAAACAGATTTTCCTCTGCACGAAATATTTCCTCCTCCTCACTGATGCAGTTTCTTTTGTGCAAAGGCTCAGCTCCAGAGTCTTTCTAAACCAGGGCAGAGTTGTAGAACAAGTGAAATAAAGAAAATTGCTCACAAGCACATTCAGGGTGTGGTCAGACGGCGTGCTGGGAGCGGTTTATATTGCTTCAGTCCCAATGCTGGTTTTTTTTAACCCGGAGAATCGCGATCACACTCACCTCCTTGTTCCGCATCGCTGCGTGGCCACATCACTCCCCGCCGTCCACACACGGGAGTGTGCATCAGTGTTTTTTCTCTGTCTCAGTTTGAGCATGCACACAGGCGGCCATCTGTAGAACTAAAATTTTCATGCATGCGCAGAACAGCGATTTCCACACTCCCTTTTAAACTTTAAATGAACACTTCCCTTTAAGCTTTTACCCCGAAACTGGCCTCTGTGAGATCCCGAACTTGTCTAAATGCTAAAACGAGTTGCCATTTAAACTTTGGTTTTATTAACTTAGGAGTGGAGCTCCGCCTACGTGCACACCACCAATGCATAAAAAAAATGGCGGACGAAAAGCGGAAGCCTTGGGCTTCCACGGCAGCTTTCCAGAGGGGAGGGAGTTGATGAAGCACCCGGAAGTGGCTCAACACCGCAGGAACGATCAGGTGTCAGTAAAGTGCGGCTAGAACCGGAGAATCAGGAAAACACCACTTGGGGACCCGGTATCAAAATACTCCGGTTTAAAGGGGGGGTTGATCCGGAAAGCGACGGCTGGGGACGGTGCACAAATGTTGGGTGTGTGAACGTGCACATAAAATCCATTGCTGAAACGTGCCGAAAGCAGTTCAAATGGCGCATTCTGAACGCACCCTCAGAGTGTTTTTTTCCTTAAGTATTAAAGGTACATACGCTATCTCTACCTAAAGGATTAAAGGCCAATCAAGATATTTGCATGCTTTTCTGTATTTGACCTGTGATGATGGAGAAAGGGAAGTTCAAAGGGGAAGGAGACAGAGTGCGGCTCCAGTTACCCACCAGCTTATATTGGTCTAAAACACGCACCTACATACCTACATTCCTGCTTTATGCATAAACAGGTCACCCCTATGAACAACAAAATATGGTTACTCTGTAACAGTGACCCAAAGAAGCTTGACTCCCTGACACACTTCAGTAATCACAATCTAGAAACTGCCCTGCTATTTGATAACCTTTGAGTTAACGAGGGTAATCCACTAATCGCCATTAAGCAGCTTTCGTTCACTGCAGAGGTGATTCTGTAGAGAGTGTGCAAAGGCAGCGTTCTGCAGTACTTCTAAAGTGACCTAGGCTGCTTCCACTTGGGGATTTCCACCCACATAGTAAGCAAGGAGTCCTACATTAAAGGGGGAACAGACACAATTTGCTGTGCTCATGATCTGTGGCATTTCCAGAGCTTTCCCCTGTAAACCAGATTTAAAACAAACCTGTTCTCATCTGGCTCGAAGGGGAACCTGCTTGATGGATGAGGGAGAAGAGGCTGTTGGATGCTTCCTCAGTGACAGCTGTGGGAAGGGGGTGGAGCTAAACATTTTCAGAATGGCACAGGTCGCCTTCCTGCTGCACGCTACCCCCTCCTCTTTACCCAGGGCTCTTTTTGTAGCAGGAACTCCTTTGCATATTAGGTGACACAACCTTAATGTAGCCAGTCCTCCAAGAGCTTACAAAGCTCTTCTTACAGGGGCTACTGTAAGCTCTTGGAGGATTGGCTACATTAGGGGTGTGTTACCTAATATGCAAAGGAGTTCCTGCTACAAAAAGAGCGCTGTCTTTACCTAAAAGCTTTTTTCTCTTCTCCTGCCAAGCTAGGCTGTGGTATTATCGTATGACTTAGAAGGAAAAGGGGAGGTTTCTAGGCTATGGGGGAAACTGGTAAAATGACAATCATGTCTGATTTTTTTGCTTGGCGTGACAAAGAAAGGGGAGGGCTGGGAAAATGGCAGCATATAGTGCAGAGATGGTAGGCTTCTATGGATACCATCCTCCCATTTCCATGCTGTTTGCTGCTGCCGCCGCCGTGGCAAAAGTATATTTTTGTAGCCCCACGAGGAGGATGCCCGTCAAAGGGCCAATTCACCTGATTTAAATGTACCCCAGCAAAGTAAAATATTGCTTTCACTTTACAAAACACAGTGGATGCTTCTGCCTGTTCTTCTTCAGTTCAGACCAGATATGGTAACATTTTCCTGTGATTAATTATTAGTGGATGTACCACTGTTCCTTTCAGTCTATTAAGTGAGCAAACAGTTTGTGTATTAGCAACATGAAAAAGTGGGAACTCGAACAAGCCACTTTAGAAATACTTTGTGTTGGTTACCAATTCATCCAAAGTGAACAGCAGTAACATTTTGTCTCAGCAGTAAAGTACAATTGTTTCTGATCCGGAAGCATATTCTTGTACACATAACTCCATTCCTGTATTAACACATGTATCCACGATCTAACATGGAAGCATCAATATTGACATAAACATTTTGTTGGTGGTGGTTTTAAAAGGACCAGCTAATGCTAATAGTGCCACCTTTGTCAGACTGTGACCAGATGACGTTTTCTTCATTCCTCCACTGTCTGAAGGGAAGTACTTGTCATGGGATGCATTCAAGAAAGCAAGAGACTTTCTTACAAAGTGTAGAAGGACAGAAGAGCAGAAATGAGGCGGAATGGTCCTTGGCACTTTTTCTTAGACATGTGCCTGACTTCCCAAGCTGCGAATGCAGAATCTCTCCTGTTCCATAAGGGTTCCCCCATTCAGTTGCTTCATTTCCTCAGCATTCTGTTCCCCACACACCACATTCCCAGCTGCATCCTACCACATCACTGTATCAGTGCATGCTGCTTTAAGCAAGGGTATGCCTGGAGGCTGGTCTGTCTTCCTTCCTTCCTTCCTTCTTCCTTCCTTCCTTCCTATAAAGAGGGGGCTTGTGGACTCTTACATATATATATTTGTTAAGGTTTGATTCCGTTTTCTGTCATTTAAATACCTCAGGGTTGAGCAATCGACAAGTGCAACTGGTACATCCTGGTACTCTTCTGATCACTTTTCCTGATGGACTCTGAGACACCCTTCACTGTTCTGTAATCTAATGTAATCTTTTCCCTGGGAGCTGTATATGTAATTTACTCTACTCTTGGGAATCACACTGTCCTTTGTAAAGAAATTAACAGACATCAGACCTCCTGATGGCACCTGGTATTTTTGACCACTGTGTGACAGAGTGTTGGACTAGATTTTATTTATTTATATTCTAATTTATATGCCACCCTACCCCGCCAGAGCAGGTTCAGGACGGCTTACAGATTAAAACATTGAAACAATCAAACTATTAAACATTAAAACGCTTCATTAAAATGATACAGTATTACATATTAAACTGCCAGAAATGTTGTTCCAATATCAAAATTGTTGTATCCAGTATCCAGTTGTATCCAATATCATGCAGCGGTGCTGCATAAGTACATACTGTGTGATGATCCTTCCACCAATGACCTTGCTCAGCGCACGCAGGCTGCCAATAATTCACCAGGAACCAGGCTTTACTGTTGTTACTAGTGGTACAGACTAGTGATGGTAAATAGTAATTAAAAGCCTGGCGGAAGAGCTCTGTCTTGCAGGCCCTGTGGAACTGTAAAAGATCCTGCAGGGGCCTGATCTTCTCCGGGTGCTCATTCCACCAGTACGGAGCCACCACTGAAAAATCCCTGTCCCTAGTTACAGCCAGCCTGGCATCCTTAGTGCCTGGGAGGGTCAGTTGATTTTGATTCCCTGACTGTAGTGCTCTCTGGGGTATATATGGGGAAAGGCGGTCCCTCAGGTAAGTCGGACCATGGCCATAAAGGGCTTTAAAGGTAAGAACCAGCACCTTGAAGCGAATCTGGTAAGCTATCGGCAGCCAGTGCAATCCTTTCTCCCTTGAGGGGAGACCCATCAGAAGCCTAGCCGCTGCATTTTGCACTAGCTGCAACTTCCGGGTCTGCGACAAGGGCAACCCCATGTAGAGAGCATTACGGTAGTCTAATCCCGAGGTGATCATCGCATGGATCACTGTCACTAAGTCATTGTGTTCGAGGAAGGGAACCAACTGCCTAAGCAACCAAAGATGGTAAAAGGCCAACTTGGCAGTGGCTGCTACCTGGGCCTCCATCATCAAGGAGGCATCCAGGAGCACTCCCAAACTCCTAACCTCCAGCACTGGCACCAGTGGTGCCCCATTGAAGTTTGGGACTGGGATCCCTAACCCCGGACCTCTCCGACTCAAGCACAGGACCTCCATCTTTGTCAGATTCAATTTCAGTTGGCTCAGCCTAAGCCAACCAGCCATGGCTTGTAACACCCGGTCCATATCTTCCAGTCCAGAACCAGACTGGCCACTCAACATCAGACAGAGCTGGGTGTCGTCAGCATACAGACAATCTGGACAAGGGGGCCCATGTAGATGTTGAATGACATTGGGGAAAGCACCGCCCCTTGAGGCACTCCACACTCCAGTGGGTACCTCTAGGAGAGCTGTTCCCCTAATACCTTTGTCCCCGACCATGGAGAAAGGAGGCAAGCTGTTGCAAGGCAAGCCCCTGAACTCCTGCATCGGTGAGGCGGTGGACCAGTAACTGATGGTCGGCAATGTTGAATGCAGCCGACAGGTCTAACAGCAACAGCACTGCTGTACCACCTCAATCCAGATGCCTCCGGAGATCATCCGTGAGGGCGACCAGTGCTGTCTCCGTCCTCATGGCCTGGGAGAAAACCAGACTGGAAGGGATCTAAAGTGGAAGCGTCATCCAAGAAGCTCTGTAGCTGGATTGCCATGGGCCTCTCTATTATTTTGCCCAAATAGGGCAAATTGGAAACTGGCTGATAGTTAGCTAATTCAGCTGGGTCCAAGGATGGTTTCTTCAAGAGAGGATGCACCACTGCCTCCTTGAGCGTCCCTCGGTGAGGGACTTGTTGATGATTTTCATTAGGGCACCTTGTACCCCATCGTGGCCAGCTTTAATTAGCCATGACAGGCATGGATCAAGGCAGCGCATGGTAGGGTGTACCGCTAAGAGCAATTTCTCAACTTCCTCTAGACTGAGCGGACTGAACAAATCCATAAGATGACTTGAAGACGTGCATGGAGCCTCGAGTTCACTTACTGTATCAACTGTGACAGACAGTTCATGGTGGAGTGACAAGATTTTATCTGTGAAATAGCTCGCAAAAGCCTCACAGCCAATATCCAAACCCCTAGACTTTGATCTGACCTGCGGCAGAACAGTTAGAGACCGAATTGTCCTAAATAATTGGGCTGGGCGTGAGCTGGCAGATGCGATCAAGGCCACATAGAATTCCCTCTTTGCAGCTTTGACTGCCGTCTCATAGGATCTCATAAATGTCCTATAAGATGCTCTTGTAGCTTCATCATGAACACATTACCACCATCTCTCTAACCGTCTCAGCCTTTGCTTCATAAATCACAACACCTGGGTGTACCAGGGGGCCAGCCTACAGCCAGGGTGCAGAGGGCTCTGGGGAGCGATCTCGTTGATGGCTGCAGAGAGTCGGCCATACCAGTCCTCTACAAGCTCATCCAATGAGCCACCAGGGGACATCGGATTCTGCAGAGCTGCCTTGAGCCATACAGGGTCTATTTGGCTCCGCGGGTGAGCTAAAATATTCTCACCGCCTAAACAGGGTCGGAGTGGAACATTCAGACAGGCCCTAAGGGCATGGTGGTCCAACCATGGTACTGCCGAAGCAGTAATCCGGTCCACTGTTACCCCAGCCACGAAGATCAAATTGAGCATGTGTCCAGCCCAGTGAGTGGGGGCCGTTACAAGTTCAGAGAGTCCCAGCACCGCCAAGGACAACACTAGGTCTGTAGCCCAGGTGGACATTGAAATCATCCAAGACTAATAGCCTAGGGTGTTCCAGTGCCCAGCCTGATATGGCCTCTATCAGGGAAGACAAGCTATTGGCCAGTGCATTGGGTGGGCAGTACACCAGCCAAATCACCAAACTCTCCCTGGCCTCCCACACTAGGCAAGCACATCCAATGCCTGTGATCTTTGGCAGTGGGAGCGCCCTAAAAGAGTAAGCCTCCTGAATGAATATAGCCATTCCCCCCCACCCCTTAGTCCATGATTGGTGAAGGACCAAGAACCCAGAAGGGGCAAGCTGGGAATGAGCTACTGTCTCCCCATCCCATATCCAGGTATCAATCATGCACGCCAGATCTACATTCTGCTCCAGTAGAAAGTCCTGCAGGACCCTGGTCTTATTATTTATTGACCTGGTGTTACACAACACCAGTGTCGGAGGGGGTTATTCATCCTAGCCCCACTGCCAACTACCTTCAGGATGGGACCCAGGCTGGAAGGGTGCAGAGCTAATCTATTTCTCCGCTCCCTTCCCTTCACGCTATGCCTGGTCCCACTGCTATACTTTCCCCTCAGCAGGAGCACCGGAATCTTTGCTCTTGCCTCAGACCACCTAGCTGGGCTAACGAGGATGCACTCATTATAAGACCACCAGTAATAAGTTACAGCTTCCAGTGCTGTTGGATCCTCAGTCCCCCAGCCCGTCCTACTATGTAATTCACTTTGATTGCCAATAACTATTATTTAACCAGTCAACCAGTTGTTGATTGAAGCCAGTGGTAACTATTGGCTTGATCCAACATTGGCTTCTCTTATGTTCTTATTTCTTATAAACCTGACTTCTGGCCTCTTGCCACCAAGGAGTTTACAATTGTGTGGATTCCATCTCTGCAAGAAGTCTGTAATTCATTTATAGGGTTTATCACGGTTATGAAACCCTTTATGGCAGAGGCAATAAAGGTCTGGTTTCCAGTTTGTACTAGAGCGGTGGTCACAAGCAGTGCTGTATCTAGGAATTTGTATCCAAATGGCAGCCTCCAAAATGGTTGTCGCATGTTCCCCAAGACTGCACAAGTTCCACAATGCCATTAATATTCCTTCTTGTTTGTGTGTGTGTGGGAAAGGAGGAGATTAATTAATTAATTAATTAATTAATTAATGGCATTGTGTGTAGAACAGCCAGGTGATCCTAGGATTGTCTGGCAGCCACAAGTTCTAGCTCTTAGCGTTGTGCCAGTGGTGAGCTAGAGTTGGTTATCTCTAGACTGAGTGAGCCTTGTGAGGAATGATGGTAAAATGTGCATTTTGTAAAAAATGTTAGTGTAGTTTTAAAGTTGCTGTTGAAATTTTCCAGATTGCCATTTTCTGCTCTGTTGTGAATCAATTCATGGGCTTTGGAGCAAATCCCCCTGCTGATTCATTCTTTCATGCCACCACTAACTGACAATCTCTTATCTCTAATTGTCTCCCACTATGCCAACACTGTTCAATGGCTGAATGTGCCTTGCCTTACGTCGCCTATGAGAAGGTACATGAAAAGTGTCTCAAGAGCAGAATACTAGGATTGGCTTGGACTAGACCCAATGGCTTCCTTGCTCTAAATGGAGATTCTTCACTTAGCAGAAAGGAGTCATGTGGCCCAGCCCAATGTATGTGTCCTTCCCATACCACCATATTGACTATGAATAGCTGATAGCAATGGACCTTGAAGTCTTCTTTGAGAAAATGAAACCATTAGTGTCCTTTTCTATATTGCCTATAGCCAAATTAATCACAAGAAGTCTCTTAAGTCCCAGCAGTTGGGTAATAGGGGTTGTTCGTTGAGGCAGGTGTCTGTGCTGCAGTTACCCTAATTGAACAATAGAGATTCTCTATTTTAATGTTAAAGAAAGGTTTTGATGTTTTCTTAAAAAGTGCTTAGTACATGTATTTTCAAATCCTGAGGTTTCTATGGAATTATAGTACTCTGCTAGCACTAGCAATGGGGACCAGAGGCATGCCTGTAGTGTTTGTGGACTATTCACACAGGCCTAAGAGAGTCCTGTACCTAAGGTTGACTGAAATCAATGGGAATGCATAGGCAGTCCTTGAATCCCATTGATTGCAGTGCACCTTACTGTTTCTAGACGGAAGTCTCTTTCCTTATTGCTCTGAGTCTGTGAGTAAGGCTGCTTAATTGGGTTGTAACAGAAGATTATAGTTTTCTTGGAAATTACTTCTGCCACTGAGAATTGATTTTTTTTTTTTTTGGTCTTCTTTCCATTGTAACCTGTTTCTGAAAAGTGAACAAAATGAACTCTTTCTTCTGAGCTTGGGAAGGGCCGGGGGGGAAAGGCCTCAAAATCCTCTGAGATGTGTTTTCTCCTTTGTCTGTGACCTGCTGAGATTTTCTGTGTTTGTAACAAAGAGGCTGTGTGAGGTCACTGAAATTAAGGACAGGGTAACCACACTGTAGCTTGTTGCAATTATACCCCATCGTTTAATGCAAACTGGTAGCAAGAAGCAGAAAGAACGATTGAAGGGCAGACCATTGTCAGAGTTCCAGTTTAGATCTAGATGATGACTACATACATTTCTGTTGCCAGCTGGAGAGCTTTTTCAGAGCTTGCCTTTTGTGAACAGGCCAAAAGATGCATAGGATGGCAGTTTGAGAATGCAAGGGAAAGCTGTGATAATTATAGGCATGGAACAGCTGCTCAAAACTATCCCACCGGCAAACATTCAAGCTGCATCATAATCTCTGATGTGCAGCCCTTTGCCTGCCACACTTTGTTTCCTGTTCTTTAGTTCTGTTTATCTTCCATGTAACAACTGCATAAGTAATTCAGACCACAAGCTCTAATATGAACCTCTGCAGTGAATTGAAGGCATTAAACTGCACCGAATGGTTTGTTCTCCTGGCTACACTTGATATTTTCACTGGATTCTAACATGTTCAGCGGGTTTTGGAACTCCCTCGATGTGTAATCAAATTATTTCCAGCCACATCCTAATACAATCCACTTTTCAAAAATCTTTGACTAAACAAGCAGGAAATGGGTTAGAGTGTTCTGAAGACGAACACACAAAAGTCCTTTAAAGATAAATGAAATACAGAATGGCTGTGTGGTCCCGCCGCTTTAAGAGCATGAGTTTGGTTGTCAGGTTCACGTTTGCCATTTTGAATGCTCAGGGGTTTTGCTTGAGCACATAATAATAACCCCCACATTGTTCTCAGAATTTGGCTTTGGCCTTGTGAATGTGACAATGTTTTGTGGGGTGCGGAAAACCTGTACCTTCTGTTAGCCGGATTGCACGTAATTATTAATAATAATGAGGGGGATATGATTGATTATCAATAGGCAATCGGCTGCGAGAGCGAACACCTGTGTATACAGAGGTCAGCCCCACCGGGAGGTGTTGGTAACAGACCAGGAGACTTTATATAGTTGAAAAATAAAGTCTTTTACTGAGGTTCTTCACAAGCAAACAATACACTGTCTCACACACAATTACTCAAGTCTAGGAAATACAGAGAGAGGCAAAGCACATTTGCATTAGCAGGTAAATCGTTGGTGGGCAATACCTACCGGTCCCGTTGTGTAGAGCGTTCCTCAGGAAAAATGGAGGGGAAGGAAACTAGAAAAATGGGGAACCACGTGGCCTGGCCAGCAGGTAGCACATGGGAACTTGGCCTGCAGACCAGAGTTTAAAGATGGAGGCAAGGGTTGGGGATAGCAAGCTGGACATAAGAGGGTCAAAGGTTCGATAGGGATCGAAGAGCAGAGAGAGAGCCGGTGGTCAGGCATCTCCTTATAAGCAGGAGGGTGGGGGCTGGTCACAACCCCTGGTTCCACCTCCTGGTAAGTCCGTCCCTAAAAATACCCTATTGGTTGGAAGGTCTAGGGGAGGTGTACCTGAGGAGTGGTCAATATTGAGAGCTAGAAACTTACTCATGTCTGACACCTGGTAGCAGCTAGGATGAGTCACCGGGCCGATTCCATTGTCTTCTTGATGGCATTAGCCAGGCTGCTGATGGCCATCAATTAGTTACCAGGCAACGATAAATAGTCTCTGCCAGGGCTACGTGACTCCTTGCAGGTGAGGGGGGAGGGAAAGAGGCTGCCTGCCTGATTTAGAAGGAACTCTCAATGGCGGTTTTGGAGTTCTTAGTCCTTGTGTTTCATCAAGGCATGTTGCTATGTTTAGTGCATACTGTGTCTGTTCCCTTCTCCTTCATGAGGAACAGGCTGGTAACCTATGCTGGGCACTGGAGCTGCTGGGGAGGTCAGGAGAACATCTCTTGCCTAGGTGCAGTCTCTTCTGGCATTGTGGTGGGGTTACAATGTGGTTCAGTCCCTTAGGTATACACTGGCACAGTCTATTGTTTATTACAGTTCATAAAGAGGCTCAAAAAGCCTTGCAGGGCAACATTTCACGGAAAAATACTGAACTGGGACATAGTTTTTTCTAAGCTAAAGCCAGTATCCTAAAACAGGCAGTCTTGTGAGAGTAAGTATCACAAAAAAATTTAAATATATGAACTGGCTTTGCATCTGAAATAGATGTTTACTAAAGAAAAGCACACAACTGGAAACACTGCACCAAATACATAGCTAGCATTCCTCACATTTTATAGACTAGATTAGCATCAGACTTTATGAACCCCGGTTACGGTTCAGAGTTCTCATTTTAATAAATCTCTTGAGCAGTGCTAATAGGACAAATGATTCAAATTACCTTCCTGGTTTTCAAACTCATCTTTAAAGACATGTGATGTCCATAGCACATGGAGAATTACTTTTTCATTCTGAAAAGGCAGATTAATACTCATAGTCAGGTAACACAGGAAGTTCAGAAAGAGGAAGTGCAAACAGCTTATGCTTCCTCTTCCCCAATTTCTGTGTAACATTTGAAGCGTCCTGAAATAAATGACATGGCTTCTTCTCATGTCCTTTCTCTAGACCACTGCTATCATCCAACAAATGAACCAACTTCTCCAAAGAAATGCAAGAATGTTCCTGAAGCTGACTTTAGAGGCAAAGGTTCTTCTGGGTCCTCAGAGTGGACCTCCGTAAGGGTTATCCCAGAAGAAGAGATGACTGAACACAACCTTTTGGCTGTCCGGGTTATGGTAACCAGTGATGGAAGCAGGTATTGTGGAATTTGGGTAGTTTGATGACTGAAGATAGACAACAGGTTTACATCTCCAGATGTTTCCCTCCACTCCATTAACTAAACACAAGAGATAAGACAGGTGAAGGAAGTATGACGACCCAAGAACATTAATCTTTACAGGTGCTATAAACCTTACATAGGCATATGACTCACGTGCAGGAACTTTTTACATCCCAAACAATTACCTGAATCAGAGGGGTAAAAAAAAAAATTAAACCAAGTTTTGCTTATATATATATATATATGTATGTATGTATGTATGTATGTATATGTATATGTATATGTATATGTATATGTATATGTATATGTATATGTATGTATGTATGTAATATCTGCAGTATTTAAATAATGGCTGCTAGAATTCTTGGAATAAAAAGCATATTGCCCATTGTGAGCTCCACCATCATAAATGTTGACTGTACAGGATATTCCTTCCACTTTTGTATTGGGTAACAAGGGATTTTTGTGTCCCCTCCCCCATTCTACTTATAGTACCTTTCTGGCTTAAGAACATAAGAAAAGCCAATGTTGGATCAGGCCAATGGCCCATCTAGTCTAACACTCTGTCACACAGTGGCCAAAAATACCAGGTGCCATCAGGAGGTCCAGCAATGGGGCCAGGACACTAGAAGCCCTCCCACTGTTGCCCCCTCCCCAAGCACTAAGAATACAGAGCATCCCTTGCCCCAGACTGAGAGTTCCTATCTACCTATACCTTGTGGCTAATAGCCACTGATGGACCTCTGCTCCATATGTTTATCTAATTCCCTGTTGAAGCTGTCCATGCCTATAGCTGCCACCACCTCCTGTGGCAGTGAATTCCAAGCGTTAATCATTCTTTGGGTGAAGAAGTACTTCCTTTTATCTGTTCTAACCTGACTATTCAGCAATTTCATGGAGTGCCCACGAGTTCTTGTATTGTGAGAAAGGGAGAAAAGTACTTCTTTCCCTACCTGCTCTATCCCATGCATAATCTTGTACACCTCTACCATGTCACCCCACAGCTGTCATTTCTCTAAGCTAAAGAGCCACAAGCACTTTAACCTTTCTTCACAGGGAAAGTGTTTCAACCCTTTGATCATGCTAGTTGCCCTTCTCTGCACTTTTTCCAATGCTATAATGTCCTTTTCGAGGTGTGGTGGGGAACCCTTCATAAATTGTCACACTTCAAAAGGTAGCAAAGTTGTGGCAAAGAAAGGATTAGGTAATGGTTAAAATGAGCCAAAGTGTGCCAACAACCAAGAAGGGTCAACATTTTAAATAATGACATATTTTAAAGAGGATCTCTGAGGCTATGTGAAACTTGCATGCACAGGCTTCAGGAATGCAGTGAAGTTCTATAACCACTCTTTGTACATTCAGCCTAGAAGCAGGGAGGAGAAAGGCATCAAAGCAGGACTTGTTACTTCTAGCAAGACCTTTTATGCCTTTTCCAAGAAATAGTCGATGCAAAATTATCTAACATTAGTATAACTATAATGCACTAGCACAAAAAGGTAGGGAAAAGATGCTAGTGGAAAATCTCTTCTAGTGGAGCTATCACTGAAGATAATTTTAATTTTTTTTTTAAAGCCCAGGTTCAGTCACCCAGCTCCCTAGAAGAATTCAGTGTAATGGTGACTGGTATTATTAAATTATGAGGAATATTTAAATTGCAGCCAGCAGCTGCTCACACAAGGTGCAAAGAAGTGCAGCTGGAGATATTATTAGCTGTTTTGTGCGATTTGCTGGCCTTGCCTAATTCCTGTGGTTTCTTCGTTTCTTTGACTTGTAGCTCAGAACTAGAATCTGATTTTTATGGGGATCCCTCCAGTTCTGAGTTTAACAAAGGGCTGCTGCCTCCGCCTGAGACCAGGAGCTGCACCTCAACTTCGCCAAGGCTTCTCTCCTTGAACACGAGTCTGGCCCAGAATGAAGAATGCCATGAAAAGTCCAAGCCTGGAAATAGTAAGAGAATTGAAGTAGCAAATGTTGTGTCTCTGTTGTTATTGCAAGGTGCTCAGCATTCAGCCTATCCTGTTGCACATAGCTCAACTCTACTGAGTAGGCCACGGCGCTGTAGGCTTTTTCTTAGAATTCTAAGGAGAGCAAGGCCACACACACACACACACAGTTATTTATGAACCAAACCAAAACAGTTTGTGGGTGTATGTATGTATGTGTGTGTGTGTGTATATATATCATTTTTATTTTTCCAAAACAAACAAACAAACAAACAAACAAACAAACAATTAGGGATACAATAGTTCATATTTATCTTTTCTCTATTACACTACTTCTCTGTGACACTAATTAAATCTGTCTCATTCCCCCACCCTATATTGATTATATAAAGTTTGCAAATATATGAATATACAGTCTCTTGTTTTCTACTAATATAAACTTTTCCTCAACACGCTATTACATTTTTGAATGATTTTGCAGAGGGTGTGATTCTTTATTCTGAATGCGAGTGTATTAGGATCTTCCTCCATCAAAAGGATCTAGGATTTCCCTCAATATATAAATGAATCAAACCAGTCTATAAAGCACAATAGCACACGAACACTAGCAACAGCAAATGAAAGCAGACAAAACGCATCATATCAATGTTCCCTCTAAGCTTTGGAGTCTTGTAGGCAAAAATTCTACTTTGTGAGCTACTGGCATTAATGTTGTGAGCGAGCGATTTGGCTGCTGCATAAATTAGTTTGCTCTGGAGCCGTCCTTCCAGAGTTAAGACAAAAATGTGTGAGCCAGAGGCTAAAAAACTGTGAGCTAGCTCACACTAACTCAGCTTAGAGAGAACACCGCATCATGTTATATCTCCCGCAAGCCTTAAGGATACCAGCTAATGTGGCCACTTCAGAGGCAAGGAGCATGTCTGGTCTTCTCTGGAGTGGCAAGGAGAAAGCTTACCACCCATAGCTGTGCTGCTGTGGACTGAGAGCTTAGAAACAAGCTTGGTTTCTTGGGATGGTGTCTTTTTCTCTCTCTGTATGCTAGTCTCCCCATAACGCTGCAGGGATATGGGGGACTTGAGTATACCACTCACTTTAGTCTCTTGAGACATGAAGAAGACCTGAAAGATTATTGCAGGGTTCCTTCAGAGGAGGAGGGGCTTGTGATGCATAACAGAATCACAGAGCATACCTACATAGTCCTTTCATTTTAAATACCAAGCAAAATAACGTCACCTCAAATTAAAAACAAATTCCACTGTTTCACCTCAACATTTCTGCTTCACTTTGGTGACAGGCTGTTTTGCCCAAAAGGTCTTGTAAATGCTCACTGGTATTCCTACAGTGATATTGGGGCAAATGCCACTAAAAGTGCCTTTGAGCCTCTAGCTCAGGTGTCACAATGAACCCAAAGGCATGTCCAGCTGAAAGAGCCAATTTGAAGTAAAAGTAGTTGATTTTTTTTCACCCTGCCTCTGTTTTGTCCAAACCTCTGTTGGTGAACTTAACTTTCTTTCCAAGAATATGACCTGATTGCAACGGCTTCTCCCATCAGCCTCCAGGTCTCTTATCTTGAAACTCTCCTTTCTTCTCAGCAAGTCACGTGATCGATCATGTGCTCTCGTCCCTTTTCAGCCCTGCTTGCCCTACTTAGTTGACGAATATGTGTGCCTGCCTAACCCTATCACTGCATGGACTTTCATGCCTTGTGTTGTTTATGAGGCCCAGCAATGTGACTTGGCTTCTCTTGAAGCGACTTGTGAGAATTACATTTATTGTGGTCTGCGTGTTTCCCAAGGGAATGCTTGGGGTGATAAATAACTTTCCAGAAAGGGGGAGGCAAAAATACTGATTTTTCTTCTTCCTGCGTGTGTGTGTGAAAACCCACATGCAGAAGAAAACAATAAAAGCTATAGAAATGGTAGAGCACAAATGGGCTCTTGTGATGTAAGAACTTGCTGAACTGAAATAGAAATCTCGAAGAAGCTGATAGAGGCTCAGTGGGAATACTGGTTGGCAAAGGTTGCCCTCTAGTGGTGAATTAATATTTAAACAATAATCTGCATGCAACGTCTCATGGAAAATCTTAAATTGTCCGTGCTGAGGCCATGGTGCTACCATGAAATTATAAAATGTGCACTCTGTTTCTTAGTGGGGGAGGTGGAAAGCGCTGTCAAGTCACAGCCGACCTATGGCAACCCCATAGAGAGACGCTCGGAGGTGATTTGCCCTCTCCTGCTTCTGCGTAGCAACCTGGACTTCCTTGGTTGTCTTCCATTCAAATTTGAGCCCGAGCCAACTGCTCTTAACTTCTGAGATCTGATGAGATCAGGCTAGCCTGGGTGATCCAGGTCAGGGCCTATTTCTTAAGAGGGAAGGCATTTTTACATGACATCTAGCATCCTCTTTACATGAATGCCCACAATGCAGGATGGGAATTCTTAACTCATGTGTACATTCTCAGTAATGCAGACCTGTTTTAGCATTACAGGTGGAACTTCTAGGATATTCAGTGATTCAGTGATGCAAAGACTCTTGGCCATGGCTTGGCTCTCACTAGTTTTTACAGAGGCTTGGGGAGGGGTGCCTAGTTGCCAAGTATGTGCATTATGGCCAGCCGTCCATGGACTGTCACTTCCAGGCAAAAGGTACAAACAGTGATCAGTCTCCTTTAATGCAAAGCTATGGAATATCTATTGAAAGAGATCAGACAATCTTTTCTAATTCTGTAATCGTAGCACTGTTTTTGAATTGTCGCTTGGCTTTCTCTTTAGCTCTACGAAGAGCCAGTAGCCTTCGGGATACTTCGGCGCTCAAAAAGTCCCAAAGCTGGAAGAAAAAAATCCAATCGAGTAAGTTGCATTTTTCTGCAGTCTCTGCCAAAGGCCGGTTTTGTTCCAAGTTAAAATTTAGCTTCTCTCCAGTTGCTGTGCAAGTAACATTTCCGCTGAGGGACTGACAGTGCCGTCCTAGGCAGATTTATACCTTTTATGTCCATTGAGTTGGAAGGACTTAGAAATGTGCAACTCTTCTTAAGGTTGCACTGTAAATGGATTCCACAAAAATAAACATACTGGAAGCCTGACATCGTTGGGAAGGGGCGTTTTTATTGATGATGTCTTGATTATTACTAAGAGATGGGACAACTGAGAGCAAGTAAGTAGTCTGTGAATGGCTTCAGAGTTCAGACTGCTGTGGGCCATGCGTCAGAGGTCTTTCAGCTGCTGCTGCTGCTACTGCTGCCTCCCCCAGCGCCATCCCGTTTCTAACTGAGAAGCACTTATGGGTAGGCTTGCCAGCCCTGGCTTGGGAAATTTCTGCAGATTTGTCATTTGTTTTTAAAATCAGATCATTGTTTTAAATTGTTTCTTTTAACTTGCTTCTATGTTACATGCACTGGGTTTGTTTTTTTGTTTTTTGTTTTAGTGAATTTGGCCTTAGAATTTCCGTGTGTCACTTTGGACATTATTATTATTATTACTACTACTACTACTACTACTACTACTACTACTACTACTACTACTACTACTACTATTACTACTACTACTATTATTATTAATAATAATAATAATAATAATAATAATAATAATAATAATCAAAATGTGGAATTTTTTAAAATAAACAAATAGGGCCCTCCAATGTCGATTGTGCGAAGGGTTTCCATTCCACCATCACTGTTTCATGATTATGGTGTGGGGAGACTCCACATGACTCGTGTTGCCAGACGAGCCATGCTTGACTTGCACTGTGGAGAAAGTTGCCAAACAGAAGCTACTTCAACCACCTGCTGCCGCAGATGGTATTGTATGTAGCCGTCAGTAGCTGTTCCTACTTCCCCTAGAAGGGTCCTTGAGCCTTCACACGTGGTCCTTGAGCCAGCTCAGCTGTTATATCCAGGTCAGTTGGGACTATTTTCCCAGAGATGTTAGGAAAGCAAAATATGGGACTAGAAGAAGAAGAAGAGAAGAGATTGGATTTATACCCCGCCCTTCACTGCCCAAAGGAGTCTCAGAGCGGCTTACAAACTCCTCTCCCCTCCCCACAACAGACACCCTGTGAGGTAGGTGGGACTGAGAGAGCTCTGACAGAAACTGCTCTTTTTTTCAAGAACAGCTGTGCCAGAACTACAGCTTGCCCAAGGTCATCTAGCCAGGTGGAAGTGAAGGAGTGGGGAATCAAACCCAGCTCTCCCAGATTAGAGTCCGCACACTTAACCACTACACCAAACTGGCTAAAGACCAGCAGTTGATTTTGCAGTCCAGTCTCCTCCCCTCCTCCCGGAGAAACCTCATTAGCTTTAAGGATTAATAGAGTCCGTTGGGGATCCAAAATTAGATTGGGTCGCTGCCTGATACTGCTCAGAGGCCCTGTGTGTACAAGCAATATGCCATTTTTTACCCTTGGAAGAGAGGGAAATGGGCAGCATGAATGAAATTGTATTTTAAGCTTTTTCATGGTAAGTGTGTTTCCTGCTTACTGAAAGGCTTTGTTGTTGATGTTCATTTCATTTTATTATGATATCCATGTGTGCCTCTCTTGGGGAGTCTCCAGAGGGAGCTACATGCCAATGGGAAGGAGGCAGGGTGGTATCATGCGCAGGCCAAAACTGGTATGCTGAAAGAAATGAACTGTGATGCCCTCTCCGCCCCCCATCTCATCCTACCTCCCCTCCAAATATTTCCCTGTTTTAATCTAGCTGTATAAAATGTTTGTTTTAATCTATCTGCACACAATGCAGTGCATCTTCATTCAACAGAATCTTTAACACTGATTCATGTCACAAAAAATGGCGTTCAAGTCAACTTTCTTCCTTTACATGGACGCATTTCTGGATGTCGCTGTAGAAATCAGGGGGCCTCTGATCTCTTTCAGAACCTGTATTAAGTACAGTGACATGACATTGGACTTTAAAATCAGTTCAGGGAATCAGGTAAGCACAAGCCATGCTCCGTTGGCTTATAGGGGGCCAGAGTTCCACTGGTTCAGGGGTGCCCGTCAAACAAATTTATTCACCTCTTCCACAGTGCCAGCTTTTATTCCTGGTGACGTCATATCCTTCCCCTTGCTCTCCAGTTCTGGTCTCTCCTCCTCCAGGCACCTTCAGTGCTCTTCCCAGATAAGCCAACGGCTCAAATTGATCAGGTACTGATGAGCTCTTATCAAATCTGCCTCCTGCTTTTGGCCTGTATTCATGGAGAGATGGCATAGATGTACATGGAAGAAAAAGAGAAATGGAGGTGAAGAAGTTCTCATATGCTTGGGTAGGGACTCATTTATTCCTTCCAAACATAGGATTCTGGGCTTCTAAGGTTAAACTAATAATATGGTAGTGGGGAAAGAAATCTCTGGATGACCTTGTGATGGTGTAATGACCAACTAAAACAATCTTTGGCCACTGATTTACTGGTGGCTGCCTTGCAGCTGCAGGGCTGGGAGCTTCCAGCAGAGGTGCAGGCATGAGCCTTTTTTGTCTCCCAAACATATTTAATCAAATTCTAGAATACAGCACCTGGGCACGTGCTTTGGGGACAAAGATCAGGACAGTGGCGAAAGTGAGTAGTTGTTTTCTAAAGATGTTTGTACATGTGAATTTGGTAACCAGCTCCAATTATTAGTACCACAAGTTCCAGTTCCTTGCTGTTAGATTCTCTGGTTTGGTATAGCCAGGAATCATTAATAAGTTAACAGAGTGCACAAGGCTTCCCATGTAGCGAAGCTTCTCCAGCCTGTTTGTGTGTGCTGATAAGAACAAAGTTACACAGAGCCTCTTTTACTGTTTCAAGCTAATATGAGTTCCTTTATTTATAGAACTCCATTCTAGACAGGAAAGAGTAGAGATATGATAGTAGCCTAATCTAACTAGCTAGGATAGATATAGATTCAGGAAAACATGTCCTGCATTCAGGGCTTTTTTTTTTTTTTTTAAAGAGGTGCTGGAACTCTTGATAGGGAAATGAAGTTATCAATCTGCATACCGAAAACTCATGAAATTTTAAACATTTTTAAAATAATTTTGTTGAAGAGGTTCTGGAACTGCATTCTGGCACATTCCCCCAGAAAAAAAGCCCTGCCTGCATCCATAATGGAGAGTTCTAGCAATGTGTGTGAGAGAGGGATCAAAAGTGGAAGGAAGGAAGTTCACCCTGAGATTAGCATTCTACACTACAAAGAACAGCTTCAGAGAAACAGAAAGGAAAAGAAAGGCCTCTCTATCGCTCTAACTCTGAAGGCTGAAGTAGAAGACAGCATAAAAGTCCTTGTCTTCCAACACTTGCTAGCTGTATAACTCTGAGTTGCTTTTTTTTATTCCACCAAAAGAATTTTTAGCAGCGAGAGTTCAGTTTTCACCTCAGGGATCTCATAAGACATGATTCCCATCTTTTGCAGATCTACAAAGTATTTTGAACATGAAGCACATCCCCGCTGCTGTATTAAATGTAGGGGAAAGGATTGTTTCAAAAGACACCAATGGTAGTGTAGAACTGTACAGTTGCGAATAGCTCCCCTCCCCGATCGAGGATTCGGGCTGCATTGTGTTCGTTAAGGCAACAGACATCCAGCTAGAGTAACTTTTCTTGCTTTCTAGCTGCATTGGACTGTAATCATGTGTATATTGGTAAATGTGCTTTGTCCTAACTGTATAAATATTTCCAGCACTTACTTCTGTTGACAAAAAATACAAATTCAGTATTAAGCTATGTGATCTGAGAATCCATATTGAAATAAATATTGTCTCCTGTGTTGTGGGGAACAAAAGCTCTCCCTCTGTTATGTTTGGAATAAAAGGTCATTGATGGCTGCGGCTCTTCTCTCCCGCTGGGCTTAATTGGCGCCACCAGGAGCAGAGCTCAGCCATTCAGTCAATGCAGGGAAGAGGCTGGCCTGGGATTCCATTGTGCAGAGGCTGGTGAGAAAGAACAGAGCGGTGAAAATGCTGAGTGTTTGGTTAGAAAACCAGATAACTAATGATCGGCCTGCCTCCATTCATTCGGGTCCGTCAATATTGTTTGCTCGTAGACTGTCTTTCCTCAGCGTTAGGAGAGATCCACCTCCATGAGAAGATTGTAGTCCAAAGGTGGCAATGAGCTTTGGGTCAACTTGTAGAGCTCAGTAATACTGCATTGAGCTGCCCACAAAATGACTTTTATACTGTATATTTTGCTCCCAATAAAGGCATTCTACCATTAAGCTGTTGCCCTTCCCCAGATTGCAACACGTGGTGGGTGATCTAGGAGTAGGTCTACCAATGTTTTTATTTTAATGTTCCGGCAGCTTCGGGGGGAGGAACAATCCTGAATTCACCACAGAGTGGGTAGGGGAGGCACGTTTCAACCTTTGCCCTGTGTGGTTTTCCCGATCAAAATGACACCTACTCCAAAGCTACTATTTTACTCCACTAGTGGGGGGGGGGAATCCCAACAAATTATATCATTTCCCTCTGCAAGCAGAGACTGGGGCACCTCTGTTTGTGAGGGCCCCCCCCCCCATGGGGCAAGCAACAGTTTGAGGAGGTAGTTATTCAGATTGGGGAAAGGAAATGGAGAAAATGATTCTTCCATCAATACTGCTGCTCTGCTCAGGGGCCCCTGTAACAAGTAATTTGGTCCTTCTTTCCGGCTTGACATTGGTATTTAGCTGGTTAAACTGTATTGATTGGGCTTCAGGTCTTCTCACTCCTCCCATCCCCCCCCTTACTCTTTCCAAATTTAGATATTTTAAATTATTATTGTTATAGTTTAATCTGGAGCTGGTATTTACTTCAACTTTGAAAACTCTTTCTGTCCTTCAGCTTGGCACATTATACTGTTTAAGGAATATAGTGTTTCCCCTTCTAAGCATCTCAGCTAGGGGGCTTTATTTTTAACACCAAGTTCTCTGTAAATTTGGTTTTTTAATGGGGGGGGTTGAGTTTTGAGGCACTTTGTGTCACCAGTTGCTTTTCGGCATTTTGATTTGTGCTTTTGTGGCTGTTTGCATATGCTGCTAATATGGGCAGCGAAATAACATTTGCAAAGATTTTTCAGAGAACAAAATTGGGTTTGGGTGGCTATCATGTTTTAATGCACTTTTCTTTTGGTAGATTTTCCTCTCTTGAACTCAAAGAAGAATGGCCCATATTCAAAGGACGCCCCTGCCAGAATTAAAAGTGATTTTGAGGATGATCTCTTCCCCACAGAAGTAAGAAGCAACCCATTTCCAGCAATGCATTTGTTTGGGTCTGTTACCATAGGTCTGTTAACGAATTGGGCTCCTTTAACTGTTTAAACAACTGAACTGTTGACTGAAAAATGGAACAGGTTTGCAGTGGATCTGCTCCTTTGCCTCAAGGTTTTCACATGTACCTCATTCTATGATGTGAATTAATATGGTAAATCTGGTATTCTGTAGGACCCTTTCTCCTTAGGGTTGCCAAGTCCCCTCAGCCACTGCCGGGGGGATGGGGAGTAGGATTGTCAAATCCAGGATGAGATGCTCCTGGCCATTTGAGGATGCAGCCTAGGGAGGACAGGGGTCAGTGGGGTACAGTGCCATACAGTTGACCCGCCAAAGCATCCATTTCCTCCAGGGGAATTGGTCTCTGTAGATGAGCTGCAATTCGGGAGGATCCCCAGGTCCCACCTGGAGGCTGGCATCCATATTAAATTCGCCTCCATGCTGATTAGTGCCCTGTCTCCCTCCTGTTCCTTTTTTATTATTGCTTCCCCTTTGCTGTCTCTTTTGTCCAGTATCACATGGGTTCTGTGGAAAGGAAATGACTGCGGTGAAAATCCTTTACTTCAGAGTTCCAGAGCATACTATAAGTATTTATAGGGTAAGAAGGGCCATTTTAAATTGCTCTGTGACTTTAGATAAAAGAGCTGTAAGATTAGAATGCAGACACTACATATCAATTCAAAACCCTTACTAAGTACATAATAAAGTACGATGGGGAGGTGCTCTAAATCAGGAACATTGCACATGGTGGCAGGTACAGAAACATTCACAATGAGTTCATAGTTGAATTAACTTGTTCCCTTCAGTGCACAGAAAATATGCTTCAGTGAAAGTCCTTAATGGTGGGGAAGTGTGTCTGGATGCAAGAGATTATTTCTTTATTTCATCATTTCATACTGTTAGTTAGAGCTAGGGCCAGGAACGCACAGGAACGGAGTTCCGGCTGGCTCCCAAGTTGGCCACGCCCAGCAGGAACTCATTAGCATAACAGGCCACACCCAACAGCAGAAACTCATTAGGATTGGCTACATTAGGGCTGTGTGGCCTAACATGCAAAGGAGTTCCTGCTACAAAAAAAGCCCTGGGTTTTGACAACAAACAAGGTGAACAGAATAAGAAGCAAAAGGTGGGTGTGGCTGGATGACCACACTTCTGGTAACATGGGGGTGTGGCCTAATATGCTAATGAGCTGTGGTGTCAGGGATGTGGCCTATTATGCTAATGAGTTCCTGCTGGGCTTTTTCTACAAAAAAAAGCCCTGGCTAGGGTCTTTATTGGCTTTTGGCACAGATTGCTAAATTTGCCTTTGAAAGTTAGCCACCTTCTCATTAAAGTGGTGATGCAATCCAAAAGTGTCTAATTATGCTGATTATGGAATCTAAAATGAAAGCCAGGTTAAGTTGTCTCTTAATACGTATCATCGACACTTGTTAGGGAAAAGGGCCTTGTAGGCTCTCTCTGTACCTGAAGTTTTCAGTCTATTGAGACTGAGGTCAAATGTGCAGCAGCCCAACATGAGCCCTCCTCTCTTCTCTACATCTCCTGATAACATCTAGTTGAAGATGATCTATGACATGCCATCACACCCACCATTTCCCATCCCCCTCAGGCAGCAGCCAATGAAACAGCATGGAGCCAAAAAACAGCTAAACATGGTCATGTCACATGACCCCTCTTCTTTGGTTAGGCATTACTGGAAGACCAAAGTCCTTCTCATACATTCAGTGTACCTGCGCTCAGTTCACTCTCGCTATATTTGCATGATCTGTTCGACATATTGAGCCATTATTACAGCCACATGCATGTTCATTCAGTGATATCTGGATCCTGGATTTTTCAGGGTACTAGTTCCATGGTGCAAAATTTGGACGAATGCGCATTCAGATATTGACACGATTGCACACTTTCAGTATGAATGTGTATGCATATAGCAAAGCCTTGAGGAGTCCCTTAGGAGGCATATCCAGGAGTGCATCTTCACAAGTGCCTTGCTGTGCTGTGCATCTAGTTCTTTCCCTGCTGTAGCCGTAGGGCTGCATGTGCATAACTCTTCAAGCGAATCAGGGATAGCGTCTGCCAGCTGTTCAGAAAAAGGAGTGACGGTCTGGTAAAGGATTATACTGATTGATCGTCTGTAGCTTCCCACTTGCACATTTGGAGTGAAGTCATAGCACGTTTGTTGTAAAAAAAGCACGCAGCAGAATTGTAGATTTCTCTGGGCCTTTGGTCACACAATTGTAAAAGGCAAATCAACAAGAGGATATGTGTCAAAGTCTGAAAATAGAATGCTACCAGTGTTTCCAATAGAGCTGGGCAATAGAAGTTCATTATTTAAGATTTGAAATGTCCAGCTCTGTGTCTTCCAAGCCCACGTTATGCTTTGCAAAGTAAACTCCCACAGGTGTCTGAAAATCTGAATATCCTGACAATCCCCAGGAGTATTTGCATAAATACAGGAAGTGAGTTGTTAGTTTCGGCGTGTTTATTGGATTCTTTATCAAAGTCCAGGCCTATCTTGACACTTACATGGGAAAGTGTATTTGCTCTTTTGTTTGTTTGAAAATGTTATCTAAATAGAGTAGTATTAGGACTGGCTACATTTTTCTCCCAAAATAATCATTTATGCATTCCTTACAGCTGATGTCTCTCAACAAAACTCCAGAAATGACGACAGGACATTTCAGACTCCCTGGCCGGGCATTTCAGAGAAAAGGAAGAGCCACAGAGGCACCTGAAGACATCCCTTTCTATGTTTCTCATCATTCATTTCACAGCAACACAGACAGCAGCCCTTTGGCACGTAGTAAATCTTTCCGTCATGGGCACATGACTTCAGTTCCCATTGGCAAGAAGCATGAAGCTGATAGTTACAATACTGGGGACCAACATTTGAAAAACCAGACAGTGTACAGAGAATGCAAGGCCTCAGGATTGCTTGCAAAATGCTCAGATACTTCTGTGAATTTTGAAAAGGAAGATAAAGCAGCTTCAGTCTCCTCAAAAGACCAGCATATAAGCAAAGCTAAAAACAAGATAATGAGGAAGATCACATTTTCAATGGAACAGTCCAGACTACATGCTCTGAAAGATGGTAAGCTAAACGGAACAAGGACAGAGCCACGGGGCCAAGGAATCCTAGAACAGAATCCAAAACCATCCAGTTGCTACGGACATCCAAATTTCTCAGAGAGCTGCTCACCAATTACGTCACCAGAACACAGACTTCCAAAGAACACGGATAATTGTCCCAAAGGACGAATTGCTGGCCAGTCTAAATCACCACTGAGGCTAATTGCCAGTGCCATAAGGAAATCCATCATAGAACCTCTTACATCTCCTCCAGAAGGCTTGAAGAAAAAACAAGAGACAAATGCCAGACTTCCTTCGGAAAACAGAGAGTTCAGTTTCCCTTCTACTGTCGGTTTAAGGAACAGTAGGAATCGTGAGGAGCATGACACGCGGATGCAAGAGCCCAGTGAGTTGTGTACTCCGGGAGAAGGACTCGAAACTGATCGTTCCGATAGTTCTAGTTTTTCCAGCAGTCTGGGAGAAGAATATTCATATGACGACACAACTTTCCCTGTTTACAGTATGCATACCAGCCCATCTGAAAGTCTTGGCACAGCTGAATATTCTTCCCATATTGATGTCGACGATGTGCCAACCCTTCTAGAGAGGTTTACTCTTAAAGAGAATCTCTGGAAGTCTACAAGGGATGACTTAAGTAACTGTAATCCAAAGCACATTCTTTATTCACCTCTAGGACTCAAGAACAAAAGTTCTGATGCTGTTTTAAAGAATTCTGTACAGAGAAACAATCTCTTGAATCTGTTCAGCAAAACTAGAGGCAATGAAGATAACAATCCTTCTTTAACATCCCCTGTGCCCTCCAGTGCCATCTTTGCAACTGAGGAAGTAACCAGTTACCCTTGCAGTGAAGAATTTGTGGGTAAGCAAAATGCTCATTTCAAAAGATATTGCAGTACCATTTTAAAATGTATTGACATTTGTCTGTTTAAATTTGCTATGGGTGTTTGGAAACCATGCTGTGTGTTGGGTCCCATGGAGGATTTCTGCGGATAGAAGGGGTTTCTGCCTGAAGTGAGTAATTTTCTTGCCTTCCCCTCTTGCTGCAGCCAAAAATATCAATTGAAAATACTGCTTCTGGGGGACAGGGGATCCCCCCCCAACAGCATGGGGGAAGTCTGAAGTCTACTGTGGGAGGAGAGAAATTGGTGAAGATTTGTGGAAATCTTGCAATGTATTGTTATGTGCTTTGGCATATCTTTCCTTAGAACTTAGCTGGCTTGGCCTAAATTCACAATGATGTTAAGTAGACACTTAAGGTGGTATGCACTGGGTATGACTTCCAAACTATTAGTTGGATCCTGCCTTCTGCAAAGTGATTTGTGGCATGCCTTAAATGAGGTGATGAAGGTCTTACCCCCGTGGTCATTCATGCACCTAGCATCTGTTCATCTTCATGAGCGACTTGAGTATGCCACAGGCCATTGGCTAGGCAGGAAACAAGATCACACGCCCAGTGACATTCTTCTTGCTCTCCAGCTTCATTAAATCAGTCCTGATTGACACAACCGGTCAAGCAGTCATTTTTCATATAAAGTGCTGGCTCTGAGCTTTGGCATAGCCCCGGCATTACATTTCTCTGGGAAAATACATTACAGCATGCAGAGCTGTTGTTTGTATGCCCGAACTCCTTCTGCAAAATTCATTATCCGCTGCTGTTCATAGACAACTGAGTTGCAAAGATAAATGTAGCAGTATAGTAAGACTTGTATTACTGTTTTCTCCACAGTGCTGTATGACTGTAAATCAAAGGAAATACATTTCCTTTTTAAAAAAACCAACTTCTTTTTTTCTGTTTGTGATGTATTTCATTTGATCATTCAATTTCTAGGACTGTTGGTTTCTTTTTTTAAAAAAATCAAGACATTTATTTTAGCTCAGGTCTTGTACAGTCTCTCTTAGGATTAATTTCTTTAATAATCTGGAGCCATTGTAACATCTGATCATTTTGGACTGTTTTCCCTTGAGGATTTAAGCATAGATAGTGAAAAGATTTGAGAGGGAAAGAGAAAAGTAAACAATGTGGGATTTTCTCCCTTGTTAGCGTATCTCAGTTTAGCTGTTAATATGGTTTATCAGTTGTTCTTTTTGGGGGGGATGATAATAGGGAGAAAAACAAAATGAAAGAAATGAATTAATTGTTCGAAGAAACTTTTCCCCTCTTAAACAAATTGTTCTAAGATTAAAATTTCTAAGATTATGGGCCTTTTTCAGACAGCCCTTCTAAACTGGATGGCATTCGTTATTGGCCAGGTTCCCGAGTAAAGCGATACAGGGATGGGCATTTCACACAGCGAGTTCCCTTCCGTTAACAGGCAGTCCCTGAAGTGCTATGGCCGTTTCACACGGTGCTGCTTTTTTCCCGCCATTTCCTCCGTGCACACGATCTTCCTTGGCTGAAATGCTAAACAAATAGAGCAATTCAGTGCCATTACGGACCCATAAACTCCCCTGGCCTCTCAGCTGCATTTGCGATTCCCCCTCCCCGAGCCCTTGATTGCAGAACACATTTCCTTTCTCATTCATTAAGGGGAAGCCCCCTGCTGTCAGGCAAATAGTAAACGCAGCACACAATTGTTTCCCCCACTCTCTTCCCAAAAGAAAAGCCTTTATTCTGACAGTGCTTCATCGGGGGAAGAAGAACGAGAGAGAGAGGGGTCACATAAGAGAGACAGAAAGCCTTGCGATAAAGTGGATTTTTCCCACACAAGCCAATTCAAATTTTCTTAAAGTAAAGGTATAAAAGTGAAGTTGGTTAGTTTTAATAGATTTAGTGAGATGTGAATTTATCTGTTTTCTTACAAACCACATATTTATCATTTCTCGGATTTCCCCCCTCCCTTTAGCCGGTAACAAGTAGCCATTATTCCACCTCTTCGCCATTCCAGCAGTGCAGCTGGTTTGTGTAATTAGCTGGCTGCAGAAGTGTCTGGTGGGTAGTGGCAGTAAGCCTCATCGCTGGCTTTACATTATCGGGTCTTGCTTTACAGCACTGGATACGCATGGGAGTCCCAGCAGTCCTGGAAGACCAGAGCATCTCAAAGGGGATGTTCAAGCTGGTTTCTCTGAACTCCAGAGATGGACTTCTTAGTTGTTTAGCCTGTAGCTCAGCTTCACTGGCACTATGGGAGCTCCCCACACATTAACAACTGGGATCTAGCTGATCTTGAAGACAGCCCCATAGACTGATGGGCTGGAGTGTGTCTGTGTGTAAGAGAGAGACACAGAGAGAGGGAGGTATGGAGACCACTCTCCTCTGTTTGCATGATCTAAGAGCACTTTTTGATCTAATATGTAGAGAAAGAACGTGGGACCTATTGCATTATATAAAATGCTGGGCTGGACAGGAGCCTTGTGGGGGGAAGCAGCAGCAAAAAAATTGAAGAGAGGCAGGAAGGCGGGAAGAGGAGAGGCGGGAAGGGGAGAAGAGAGGTGGGAAGGAGAGGGAGAGAAGCAGAGGGGCATTAAAGGGGTGGAGAGAAGACAGCTGCAAATTGTGAGTTCCCCACTGGAATACCCCGACTCTAACCCCACAGTAAAGAAAAAGATCCTGAAAATGGCGGGGGAAAATCCGGGGGGAAACGGCATAAGATTCAGGTCAAATGCTGACCCGCACCAACATGTGGGGAAATGATCAATTACCACGAATATTTTCAGGGGGAATGACACTGGGGGCAGGTGATTGTGCGGAATCACCCCCAGTATTGCCAGTCCACTATAAGAGGAGCACATATTGCAGTGACTCCTGCGGCCTGACAAACAAGAGCTTTTATTTAAGGGCTTTCGTGGTATACTCATTTCGACACAATGAATATATAATGAGGCATAATTTTTCATTTTCAGAGATGGCAGTCATGTTTGAGTGGGGCCATATAATGGATTTTATCTGATACTCCATTTTATCTTAGACTCAGCAAAGAAGTTGTCGGTTTTTTTAAAATATACTTCTTCTAAAAAAGACAGCCAGATGTAGGGATAGCTAAATTCGAATCTAGTAGCACCTTAGAGGCCAACAAGATTTGGGGGGTATGAGTTTTTGAGCGTTGAAGCTCCATCATATATCGCATGAGGCTGATAGATTTCTTATGGGGATAGTAAGTGAAATATGGTGGAACGGTGGTTCATGCCATAGTATTCCCCATTACTATGTATGTGTCTGAAAGTTGGACAATGAAGAATGCTGATGAGATGAAAGTTTTCATTTGACATGTGGTGTTGGAGGAGAGTTTTACAGATACCATGGCCTGCCAAAAAGACACACAAGTAGATTCTAGATCAAATCAAGCCTGAACTCTCCCTAGAACAGCGGTTCTCAACCTGTGGGTCGCAACCCCTTTGAGGGTCGAACGACCCTTTCACAGGGGTCGCCTAAGACCATCGGATTCATACATTACGATTCATAACAGTAGCAAAATTACAGTTATGAAGTAGCAATGAAAATAATTTTATGGTTGGAGGTCACCACAACATGAAGAACTGTATTAAAGGGTCGCGGCATTAGGAAGGTTGGGAACCACTGCCCTAGAAGTTAAAATGACTAAATGGATGGTATCGTACTTTGGTCACATTACGAGAAGACAAGAGTCACTGGAAAATATCACAATGCTAGGATAAGTTGAAGGCAGCAGGAGAAGAGGAAGCCACAACATGAGATGGATTGACTCCATCAAGGAAGCCACAGCCCCTAGTTTGCAAGAGTGGCGCAAGGCTGTTAATGATAGGACATTTTGGAGGTCATTAATTCATTGGGTCACCAAGTCAGAAGTGATTTGATGGCATTTAACACACGCACACACAATGGTGGTAGAACACTAATATTCTGCTCGCATGGCTCAGATCCCATTGATCACAGGGGGCGTGTTCTTTGAAAACAACTAATCCAAGAAAATAATTTTGATGTGGGAAAATCTAACAGCAGCAGGGTTCGTGTTTAGCACCTCTTGTCATTTCTCTTTAAAAGTGGATCCATCTGCTCCCCATTTCCATCCAAATCATGCGGTGGAAGTGAATGGAAGGGAGAGGAAATGCTTGTCCACATGCGAACAACAATTTTAATATCCTGTAAAACGGGAATCCTTTTCTCTGTCAGTAGTTTGGTAGGGACAATTCATTAGGCAAGGTCTACATTCCCTGAGAATTTCAGTCCAAGTAGATTGTGCCTGAAGCCTGGGACAGAGGATTTTCTTGAGTGAGGGATAGAGTCTCTGATATTTTCATCCCAATTGGCTGCCAGGTAAGTTACAGGTGGAGACGTGTTTCCTATTTAAGTCAATTAAAATTACTATCGTGTCATGTCCGACAAATCCTTTGAAACATGGTGCACCGTAGTATTTCCTACTCTCTATTTATAGAGCACTGTCATCTGGATGAACACTTAAATTTTTGAATTTGGTGACCTGGGCTTACATGGCTCTTCCATCTGTAATTCCCAAGTATACCGTACAACTGCTTTTTAATCTCTCCTTGGCATGAATACTGCCTGGTCGAATGAACTGACATGGACCAGTATCATCCAAAGTATATAAAATATAGATGTTTGGAGGCTCTAGGGAAACAAATGCACTTGTTGGATGTGGTGTCATGCCTGCCCCCAATAAAATGTTGTAATCACACAATGATTATGGCAAATTGGCAATGTCCCGCTCCCAAAGCACAAAGCAGCACATACGTGCCACTCACTGCCTGAACAGTCCAATCTGCAGCAAGTTAAGTATCTCAGCAGATGTTCCCTGATCCTATTCTGTTGTCTTAGAGAGGATATGAATTAGGCAAATAAATGCAAGAGAATGAGCACGAATGTTTAATGCCTTTTAAAACATACATGTGACACACTGAAATACAGTTGAAGTACAGTTTCTCCCAGAGGGAGGGGTATCCATTCATCCAGTGCACCAAAAATTAGGATCTCAGAGAGAGTTAGTGGAAGAATGCACTGCGTGCCTCAGAGACTGAATACTTCAATTTTTACACACACGCACACACACACACTTCCATGTGTGAGAGGAAGCAAAATACGTGACATTTGTTTAGACCTAATTAATGAAATATTTATGTTGCATGAAGCTGTGTGATAAAAACTCCTTCACAACGTCCATTTTCTTCTGATTGCATTTGTGATTTTTTAATATATATATGTACCAGACATTCTGACGCCACCTATTTTACACTGAGCAGATGTCACAACGTAAAAATGGGTGCCAGATGCTACAAGCCACATAAGGGTAATTTGTTTAAGCACTGGCTCAGACTTGATGCATTCAATTCAATTACGCTGCATGGTGAGCCTTAGACAACCATTTAGATAACACAGCAAACTTCAGATGTAAATTTCAATAACAGATTGGCGTTTTGATTGCAGGCTTGAGGCATCATGCATAGGAAACGGGAATTAACTGATTTGTACCTACAACTTGATCTGTTTGCGAGGTGGGGCTGGCCAGGGAATTGCCACTTGGTGAAGGCCTTGAACAGTGGCCAAGAATTTAATTGACGTGATCAACCAGTTGTTAGGTGTAGTCTTGGAAAGCTAGGGGCAGGTGCCAGCATAAAGGCCTGTGGGGAAGATCAAAGTGCCAGGGAAAATAAGGTCTGCCTCACTGAGCTTTCTGTTTCTGTTTTAGGCTCTGAACATCTACCTGTCAGAAAACAAGTCACTTGCTATTGTTCTTCCTCCTCGGATGATGAATTAGAACATAAACCTTCTTTGCCGCTCAAGGTAATCCTTTTTAACATCATCATTCCCCAAATGTTTTGGATGTGGACTACATTTAAGAATTTGACATTTTGATCTTAAACTAATAGGTACCTTTTCCCAAAATCTGTCAGTGTTTTAAGTAGAATATTCTAGTAGTTCCATGTTCTACTGAACAAGCACTAGTCATCACATATTCCCCTCAGGCCCTTCACCAGTGGGTCCTAAGAGAAGAACTGTAGCTAGTGAGGGCAGTAGAGAAGATGGAAGGGTAAAGTTGTGGTGTTAGCAGAGACATATATGTCCCACTACACTGATTACCCCCCAGAATTGCCAGGGTTTTTACTAATGTGGTTCCTATGTCTTTAGGAGAAACACAGAAGTGCAGCAGATGAAGTTACTCTTAGCGTGCCATATAGTATAGGCAAAACTGTTTTTCTGATCTACTGGTGTTCAAAGTAAGGTTTCAAGAGCGCAATGCTGAATGCATGAGCAGAGCTTCATCTTTTTGTTGTTGCTGTCATTATGTTGCCTTTTCTGATTTTGTTTTTCTAAAGGGAGAAGCCTTTTTTTTTTTTTGGCCCCCATGCTTTGACTTTTTCACTTCGATATTGGTTTTCTCCAACTCTTTCATATTTGGTCCACTTTTTTTGTTTCCTTTGGTGTTTGAAGCAAGTTACGTCCCCTTGTTTTTCCCCCAAAGCAGAAGAACACCAAATAGGTTGACGAGGGAGAGGAGAAGAAAAAGTATAAAAAAAACTAGTGAGGTGATGTAAAAGAAATCTTTTCTGAATATCCTGTGACAGTAGAACTGATTATAGCTTGTTGGTAAGGTTCCTGCCTTCTTTTGTTACAAACATTCTGGCACCTGAGTATGTCTCTAAACATTTACAACATTCCTCTCCCACAAGTGAAGCTCTTGGTTATTTTAAAACAAACAAATAAATAATACTAATGGGTAAACTGCTAAAAGAGAATGGAACACCATGCTCTTAAGTGCAGTGGCACTTTATAATAATGTTGATAATGCATTAATAAGGCCACTCTTCCCTGTTACTTCCCCGCTTTCTTGCGGAACGTGCTAGGAGTATTCCTAAATTAATACACTTGACTTGCATAATAAATATAAGCATAGTAAGTATGTAAATTATGCTTCCCAGCTTTAGGGATATTGGCATGGCCGCCCAAAATACATCATATCTGCAGAATGAAATAACTGGGAAATTCATATCAGCACTTTGTTAATCAGGGCTCTTTTTGTAGCAGGAACTCCTTTGCATATTAGGTGACACACCCTTAATGTAGCCAATCCTCCAAGAGCTTACAGTAGCCCCTGTAAGAAGAGCTCTGTAAGCTCTTGGAGGATTGGCTACATTAGGGGTATGTCACCTGATATGCAAAGGAGTTCCTGCTACCAAAAGAGCCCATAAAATTAATGAATATTAATCTTTCGGTGGCTCAGCATCCGCTGACTTCCTACCAGGGAAACGAGAGCAAGCGTTTTAGAGACTGTTCCACCTTATCACAGGACATTTCTGCTCTACACTTTTTTTATCTGCAGTAACACAGTATGGGAATTAGCAAGGCTGGCTGCACTCCATACTCTTCACACCCAACCCCCAGTCTTCCACCCAGCTGTGATCCGTGATCTGTTACTTGGGTGCCCGGCTGCCAAGTGGTGGCTCAAGAGCTCCTGTTATTACAACTGATCTTCAGGCAACAGAGATCGCTTTGCCTGGAGAAAATGGCCGCTTTGGAAGGCAGACTCTATGACATTAATCCCCGTTGAAGTCCCTCCCCAAACCCTGCCCCCCTTAAGCTCCACCCCCAAATCTCCAGGTATTTCCTAGCCTGGAGCTGGCAACCCTACCTATTCCAGTTAACATAACTGATTCTGCCAGGTTTTGTATCGTGAGTCAAATCCTATTCAGCCACCACTATAGCTTCTGATACTTCTCAAAGCACTGCCTATCCCCTTTTCAAGGGTATCTTCGTGATAATAAAGACTAGATAGAAGGGTGCTTGCCCAGGCACCTACCAAGTAGGTGTGGTTTTGACTAATTTTTTAAATGGCAGGAACTCATTAGCATAACAGGCCACACCCAACAGCAGAAACTCATTAGCCTATTAGGCCACACCCCAGGTAGCACAGCTCATTAGCATATTAGACCACACCCCATGCCTTCTCTTGGCTTGCCCAGGTGCCCCGCGATCCTTCCAGGGGCCCCCGGGGCCTGCCCACCTCGGAGTCACCAGGAGGGGGAATCGCTCTCCAGGCTGTCCCTCTGTAGACACACAGGCAGAGGTTTTGGCTGTAGTGGGCGTAGCCAACTCTGAAGCCAGACGGAACTCTGTTCCTGTGCGTTCCTGCCCCAAAATAGCCCTGGCTGATCTATGTCATAATTTATTAAAATATGTTAACATATTTTAAGGTGGGCTGCAAATCTACCCTGGCTCCAAATTTGGCCAGCGATTCCTCTGACCTTGTCTATCCTCACTTGCGCATAGAATGTGCCAAGAAGTGTCAAGTCTCCTCCACCTCTCCAATGCAGCAGGTTTGGAATAATGCTGCTCAGCACTATCTCAGAAGCACATAGAAGATGCCTGCTTGGGAGGGGAGTAGCTGTTTAAGTAGCTACCCTGACACTCATCCCCTTGGCTGGAACATTTCCGGCCCTGCAGCAGTGTTGCTCCATGCCAGAAGGGGGCAAACAAATCCACATACCATATAAGAGTGTTTAGGACTGGGACACGAATATTGTTTGCTCCATTTTAGGCAATCTGATGATTATAGAAATCTTTCTGTGCATATAGCAGAAGCCCAAAACATGTAGGCATGGCACTTCCTGATTGATAGTTTTCTAACTGATTCCACTTTTAATGTTTTTTGGGAAATTGTATGCTTAATGTATTATGCACACAGACGTTACATAAATGAAGAGGAAGTCTAAAATGTTTTAGTTCGGTAATGAGTACATTTGTCTCAGCAGGCTGCATTCAAGTCTTGATCTTTGACTAACGTCTGTCCAGTTCCCAGATATTGCCATCTACCTCCCACTGACAAAACAAATAAGAAAACAAAATTATTTGTTTGAGAAATACTGGGTCATCCCCCCCCACCCCCGTCCTTGCCTGCTTTGTTTTGAGTCTATCCACACAAGTATCTAATTCCTATTTCTGAAATATTTTCAAATATGGTATTGGGAACAAAATTAAATATAAGGTGGTCCAAGTCTCCATAACAACACTTCTGAATGTGTTTGAGGACTGACTCAGTTAATTAATTAATTAATTAATTAATATTTATTTATCAAATTTATATCCCACTCCCTCTCTCCTGAACAGGACTTAGGGTGGCTAACAACATTTAAAATATGCCAATAAAAACAATACAAAGGCACAACAAATCTTTAAAACATAAAATGGTTAAAAATCTTTCCCCATTAAAATCTGTTCACTATCAAGCAGGGTAGGATGAGTGGATGGTGAAGACACAGCTGAAGTGTACCAGCTGCCTGGTGGATCAGTCATCCAAAGGCCACCTGAAAAACAGCAGCCTTTCATAGCCTGCAGAATCTAGGGAGGTCCCGCAAGGCAAGCACCACTTCGGGCCGCTGGTTCCACGGGACAGGGGCCACTATTGAGAAGGTTCTCACCCTTGTTGACCCAAGGAGGACAGTTCGTGGGCCAGGGACCTTCAATAAATTCCAAGATGAAGATCAGAGAAGATGGGAAGGAACATGCCAGGAGAGATGGTATGAGGGTCCCAGGCCATTTAGGGCTATAAAGATAAATACCAACACTTTGAATTGGTATTGGAAACTAATTGGGAGCCAGTGCAGCTGCTGTCGGATAGGTGTTATATGTGCTGACCCAGACACTCCTGTCAGCAATCTGGCAGTTTCGTTCTGGACCACCTGAAGTTTCTGAAGCATCTTCAAAGCTAGCCTTGCATACAGCGTGTTATAGTAGTCCAGTTTCAAGGTGACTTTTGACTGAATTACTATGGCAAGGTCCTCCCAAGACAGATAAGAAGCCAGTTGGTGGGCCCGGCATAGATGGTGAAACACAGTCTTTGTCACCAGGGATCCATATCTGTCCATGGAGAGCAAAGAACCGAGCCATACTCCCAAATTCCTTATTGAGTCAACTGTAGAAAGACGGACCCCATCAAGGGTCAGTAGAAGTGCCCCAGGCCTCCCCAGCCACATAATCTCTGTCTTAGATGGATTTAACTTCAGCCAACTCTCACCTAAAGGTCCAGTCGCACCTTTAAGCAGGGCTTTTTTGGTAGAAAAAGCCCAGCAGGAACTTATTAGCACAATAGGCCATGCCCCTGACAGCACAGCTCATTAGCATATTAGGCCACACTCCCATGTTACCAGAAGTGTGGTCATTCAGCCACACTCATCTTTTGCTTCTTATTCTGTTTACCTTGTTTGTTGTCAAAACCCAGGGCTTTTTTTTGTAGTAGGAACTTCTTTGCACGTTAGGCCACACACCCTACCTAATGTAGCCAATCCTAATGAGTTTCTGGCATTGGGTGTGGCCTATTATGCGAATGAGTTCCTGCTGGGCGTGGCCAACTCAGGAGCCAGCCAGCACTCTGTTCCTGTGCGTTCCTGCCCAAAAATAGCTCTGCCTTTAAGATAAACAAAGGTTTATTCAAAGTATGAGCTTTTGTGGGCATGCACACATTTTTTAAATACATTGGAATGGAAGATACAGTTCAGACTTACAGATAGAGGCTGTACAGCAAATTAACATGTAACATGATGAAGATGTTTCGAGATATGCAAAGACAAAACTAAATAACAAGCTAAGGTTATAAGGTCAACAGTTGTTTCGATTTAATTAAGGAGGAAAGGACAGCGAAGCAATAAATATGTTAAAATAGGGGATAAATGTGTAAAGGTCTCTTTTCTAATTGCTGGAAGTGAACTGAGACTCTCCATTCACCTCCTCTCAGGCGTGGAGGTAATTTAGGATTTTTATTTCTTTTTTGAGGCGGGTGCCAGTGGTATGTCAGCAAAACATTCCAATATTCCTTGCATTACATTCAGTATTCTAACATACTATTCTGAAAAAGACATACACTAAAATACAGATATATATAGTCACTCTTGTTGAGAATACATATGTGAGGACTTGAATGAGTTAGCATATGTAAAGACGTAAGGAAGCAATATCCCCGTTGAGCCCTGAGGAGGTTTTTGTTCCAAGTGTTGTAATAACTTATAATTCAGCAATTTCCTTTTCCATTCTATTCCTGAAGTTCCTTTGTGATAAAATAGCTACTTTGGAGTCATCCATTGAATGTACTGGAAGGCTGAAGCGTTCTTCTATAGGTTTCTCAGTCTTGTGATTCCTGCTACCAGATTTGTGTCCTCTTATCCACTGGCGTAGGGTTTGTCCTGTTTGTCCTATGTAGTCTGTGTGTAAGAAAATAAAAAGAAAACCCCTACTGGAGAATGACAGTTCTCTTTTACAGGTACTGGGGGGCAAACCTTTTCTTGCTCACAGACAACACCCCAATCTCAAACAGCTCCTCATCCACAATAATCCAGCATCTAATATGAACATGGACAGTGGGACCAGAGCCTGCAATAAACCCAGATGCCCACTTTGCTGCTGCATACACCCAGACAACACAGTCACTGGACCTAACAACATCAACTACACCATCGGAGGCTCGTTCACTTGCTCATCTTCTAAAATTGTACGTGCCATTAAATGTCAACAATGCCCTTTGGTTCTCTACACAGGACAAACAGGACAAACCCTATGCCAGAGGATAAATGGACACAAATCTTTTAACAAGTTCCCTGCCTCTCTGTCTAACTGCCAACACCCAACAGAGGAGAGGTTAGGAAGCTGAGCTGTGGGTATATATAGCATTCTGATCCCATAGAGCAGAATGAGAACTCTGTTATTGGCAGCCAGCAGTGTCTGTTAAGCTTTGGAGGCCCTATATTGGTGTTTCCAAGGCTGGAGAATTCTGCCTCCCATTGGTTTGAAGCTTGTTAAACATTTTGATTGAGTGGAGACAGTGCTTCTGGAAATGTATCCATTCATGAACTGCCACGAACCACTTGAAAGTTCATCGAACGTTCGTGCCGGTCAACCTGCCATGAAGTTCTGTTCGTGAACCATGAACTGGCCAAAATTTGTCACAAACTTTAATTCGTGAGCCAGTCCATGCCCATCCCTAACAATGACCAGGACTGCACATAGTATTCCAAAAGTAGTTGCACTGTAGATCTATATGGAGGCATTATAATATTGGCGGTTTTATTTTCAATCCATTTCCTAATACTCCTCAGCATAGAATTTGCCTTTTTCACCACTGTGGCACACTGTGTTGACATTTCCATTGAGCCTCAACCCCATGGACTCTTTCCCTCTTAGCAATTTCAGAGCCATTGGCTCTCTTATTCCACTTTACTTATCATGAGGACAGTCTGGTGCAGGATGTTCTAATTCCCTTTATTTTCAGCAACATCACTTCCATCAGCATTTTGGGGTTGGTGGCCAGTTTTTAAATATGTAGCATTATTTTCTGATGAGTTATGCCTGCCACAAACAGAGACCCTGAGCTTCCATTGCAAATAGCACTGGGGGAGTGTGGTTTGACTCAACTGAGCCAAGATATTCCTCTGCTTCTCAATTTTGGCCCTGGAACTCCAATCATCCTGAAGCTTGTGGTCAATTTTGAATCTCCTAGATTTATCCTTTGATTAGTTATGCCTGCCATAAATGGACAGATGGACAGACAGGCCTATTCTTTTATTGCTATAAATTCATGGTAACAGTAAGCAAAGTGATTTGTTTTGGATCAGGTTCATATGGAAACGCCCAGGTAGAATCTTTCTCTGGGGGGCCCATGGTGGCTCTTGGCGGCCCTGTTCAGCCCTAGATATAAAAATGCTATTTTTTACTGATATAATATGTGTCTAGGTACTTTACTAGCATTACTAGCCTGAAGAAAAATACAGGATGTACATGGAAAGCCACTTCTCAAAGTGAACAGGGATCATAGACCTACACCTAGATTATACCTTCCTAATAATTTTTTTCCAAAACTATCCCTACCTTGAAGCCTTGGAATAGCCTGTAAGGGCCTGTAGCAGCAAATGAAGAAGAAGAAGAAGAAGAAGAAGAAGAGTTTGGATTTATACCCCGCCCTTCACTGCCCAAAGGTGTCTCAGAGCGGCTTACAAACTCCTTTCCCTTCCCCTCCCCACAACAGACACCCTGTGAGGTAGGTGGGGCTGAGAGAACTTCTGACAGAAACTGTCCTTGAGAGAACAGCTGTGCCAGAGCTTGTGACTGACCCAAGGTCACATCAGCAGGTGCAAGTGGAGGAGTGGGGAATCAAACCCGGTTCTCCCAGATAAGAGTCTGCGCACTTAACCACTACACCAAACTGGCTCATAAGAGGAGATTTTTAGTCATAACTCACAAGGTTCTGTGAAATTCTGAGGCAAAGTGAGCTGGTCTGTCCAAACACATGATGTACCTGAAAGATATTTCCCCCCTCATTTCTGTATTTGGTTCCATTGTCCATAATCAGTAATTTTATCTTCAACAGCCATGACCCCATTGTGGTGCATGTGGGTGGCCATGGCACCTGCTTGATGTTTCCTAATACTCCTACCTGGCACCTTCCACACTACTTTCTTATCCTTTTTCAAGCTCCCTTCTCCATTTTCTTCCTTCATATCTTCACAGTCCCTACCTCTCTTCCTTTCTATAGTAATTATTCACATTCCTTCTTCATCTTTCGCTGTCCTCTTTGTCTTGAATGTCTATCCCTGTCCCACATCCCTGTCTCACTTCTCTAGCAAGCTTCAAAGTTTGCTAAAGGTGATAGAGGGATTATGGAGGCAGCATTGGGGTAGGGGGGACCAAGTTAGATCTTTCTCCAGGTATAAAGAGCAATGGATGCCCGAGCTCACAACCTGACTGTGATTGGTTTTATTACAGCTGTTTGTCTCCTTGATACTTTACCACATCAACAGATCCATTACCAGTAGAAAGGAAGGAGAAGGGTCCTGTACAACAAGAAGCAAAACTGAATATGAGAAGAGCTGGAAGAGATGAGGAAAGAGCAGTGGGAAATGGAATATTTCATGGTTCTCCAGGGTCTCAGGCGGAGGTCTTTCCCATCACCTCCTGCCTGGTCCTTTTTTAACTGGAGATGCCGAGGGATTGAACCTGGAACCTTCTGCATGCCAAGAAGAAGCTCTGCCACTGAGTCACAGCCCCACTTCATGGCTTTCCAAGGTCTCAGGCGGAGGTCTTTCCCATCACCTCCTGCCTGGTCCTTTTTTAACTGGAGATGCCGGGGGATTGAACCTGGAACCTTCTGCATGCCAAGAAGAAGCTCTGCCACTGAGTCACAGTCCCACTTCATGGCTCTCCAAGGTCTCAGGCGGGGGTCTTTCCCATCACCTCCCCAGTTTCAGAGAGACACATCTTTCTAGTATTTGCCACATCCAGAATACCCTCTCTTCATTCTCTTCCTCTTCTTAGTAAAACTAATGGTATTCAGACTTATGCACTTCTATTGCCTTCAACTGCAAGTCTTTGCAAGATAGGGGACTATGACAGGGGTAACTAAGGGCACCCAACACAATTTATTTTAATTACATAAATGTTAGTAAGGTCAGGCGAGTACACTGTTACCCGAAAGTCTTCTTGGCCACATTTAAAAATGGACATATTTTATCCCCTTCCCCAATTTCTTTTAATTGAACTTTATTTTTAAAATATGTACAGGGGAGGAAAGTGGCAAAAACTCAACACTCATCTTCCCACCAATATAAACTCAAACATACTTAAATGGTAGATTACTCACATCCCCAGAGAAATGTAATTAGGGAAGACCCCCCTCGTAGGAGCCATTTTGTGGTGGTGGCACCCATTTCTCAACATTCCAAAAGTGTCTTGAAGCTGAACAAGATTGGGGACCATTTCTCTGCAAAGAATAGAGCTGTTCCTAAATATCCATGTGACTTGATATTCATTAAGGCCTTGATTTATCTTTTCCTTATATTCTTCATATTTATTTGGAAATAACATGTCCTGAAGTACATACATAAGGCATGATATTGTGCAGCCCTGTGTGGGAAAAGGTTTTGAGAAACACCATAAAGTGTTAAGGAAACTAGTTTTTCCAGTGTGAATAGGCTTTGACTCCCAGCTCAGAGGATCTTCATGCTTCATTTGTTAATTTCTTTCTTCATAACTCTTCTGTCCCTTTCAAAACAAGTACTGTGAAAGATGTGTACAAATGTTCATGTTCTAGCTCCTCTTTTCTTTTTAATTACCCCTGTCTCTTCTGAGCACATGGTCTGTCTGTATCTCTTTCGGAGTGAAGCATTCCATGCATGGTAAGATATCTCCAATAACTCTGGTTCAAAATGAAAAATTCCAACTCTAGCTGCATTTCTCATCAAAATACAACATTTCTATTCAGCCACAAGGGATAGAAGGTTTAGCATTTTGGCGGATTCAATAAGTAGGTCAAGACATGAGTGACGATCTTACGCTCCCTCGTGTGTTCTCTTTAGTCACCAAGATAATTTGCTTTGGGTTTATAGATGTACAGTTTCATCCTTATTGATTGAACATAGCCATTGCTTTCATTGACAAAGTGCTAATGCCTCGCAAGGTCCCTATTGATGAGGGCAAATGGCTTAGAATGTGCCTTACCAACCCAGTCATAAACTACTTAACATCCACATTAAAAGAGAAGTCTATGAACATCTGCGGCTAAGTACAAAGTATTGATTACCTTTTGTGCTTTCCCTTTGTTGTTACAGGCAAAAAAACCACTGAAAAGAAGCAGAAAGTTGGAAAAGGAAACAAAGCAACTGTTTAAACAAGAACAGCTAAAAAGGCTCCATAAAGCACAGGTACTCAAGTGATTTTTTTTTCTTATGAAACAGCCAACTTTGTCAAATGTATCTGGAGAAGGTGGATAGATGGTAGGTGCTTCTTTTGGGGAGAGGGGACATTGCTGCCTAGAGTCTATACAAAATCCTAGTGCTCTGTCCTGATATCTCTTCATGTGCCTTTATATAATCATATTTCAATTTTCATTGTATGTCACTCAGGACATTGTCAGATGACAGGTTTTTGGACTATCAGAAGCTCTATGTTTCTGTGGAGCTACTGTGGTGTACAAGTTAGTGTTGGATCGAGATCTGAGACCCCCTACATTCAAATTCCCGTTTCAAGATGAAGTTTGCTAGCTGGTAATGGTCTTAGTACCTACTAAGGATGTGATTTGTCACTAAGCTAAATTCCAGATTAAATTCGCAATTTGTTGTTGTTCAGTCGCACAGTCGAGTCCGACTCTTTGCGACCCCATGGACCAGATTACGCCAGGCCCTCCTGTCTTCCGCTGTCCGCTGAAGTTTGCTCAATTTCATGTTCGTTGCATCGATGACACTGTCTAACCATCTCATCCTTTGCCGTCCCCTTCTTCTTTGACCTTCAATCTTTCCCAGCATCAGGGTCTTCTCCAGTGAATGCTCCCTTCTCATTTGGTGGCCAAAGTATTTGAGCTTCAGCTTCAGGATCTGGCCTTCCAGGGAACAATCAGGGTTGATTTCTTTTAGGATTGACTGATTTGATCTCCTTGCAGTCCAAGGGACTCTCAAGAGTCTTCTCCAGCACCATAGTTCAAAAGAATCTATTCTTCGGCGCTCGGCCTTCCTTATAGTCCAACTCTTGCAGCCATACATTACTACGGGGAATACCATTGCTTTGACCATGCAGACTTTTGTTGGCAAGGTGAGGTCTCTGCTTTTTATCATTCTGTTTAGGTTTGCCATCGCTTTCCTCCCAAGGAGCAGACGTCTTTTAATTTCATGGCTGCAGTCACCATTTGCAGTGATCTGGGATCCTAGGAACGTGAAGTCTGTCACTACTTCTACGACTTCCCCTTCTATTTGCCAAGGAGTGATGGGGCCAGATGCCATGATCTTAGTTTTTTTGATGTTGAGCTTCAAGCCCACTTTTGCACTCTCCTCTTTGACCCTGAGCAAGAGGCTCTTGAGGTCCTCTTCACTTTCTGCCATCAGAGTGGTATCGTCTGCATATCTGAGGTTATTGATCTTTTCCCCAGCAATCTTAACTCCAGCTTGTGATTCATCCAGGCCAGCATTTCGCATGATGTACTCTGCATATAAATTAAATAAGCAAGATAACAATATACATCCTTGTCGTACTCCTTTTCCTATGCTAAACCAGTCAGTTGTTCCATATCCGCTTCTAACTGTTGCTTCTTGACCCTTATACAGGTTTCTCAGGAGACATGTGAGGTGGTCCGGTACTCCCATCTCTTTAAGAACCTGCCATAATTTATTGTGATCCACACAATCAAAGGCTTTAGCATAGTCAATGAAGCGGAAGTAGATGTTTTTCTGGTACTCTCTTGCTTTCTCCATAATCCAGCGAATGTTGGCAATTTGATCTCTAGTTCCTCTACCTCTTCGAAACCCAGCTTGTACTTCTGGCAGTTCTCTATCCACGTACTGTTGGAGCCTAGCTTGTAGGATTTTGAGCATGACCTTGCTAGCATGTGAAATGAGTGCAATTGTGTGATAGTTTGAACATTCCTTGACAATTCACAATATCTCCAGTTAAAAGTATTTCATGTAGCAGGTCTTAGCAAAGGTCCTGTGACCGTGGAGAGCTGCTGCCGGTCAAAGTGGACAGTATGCAGATGGACCAATAGTCTGATTCAGTATGAACAGCTTCCATATGTTCATAGGTACTCCATTTCACAAGGGAGAATGTGAAGTATCTCTGTATTTATTTGTCAGGCTATCCAGCGGCAACTGGAGGAAGTAGAGGAGAAGCAACGAGCCCTGGAGGTGTTTGGCATTCAGCTAGAGAGAGAACTGCGAGGAGAATCAGGTAAACAGGGGACAGGAAATTATCTGAAGTTTCTTCATACAAAGATTTCTGTGTTCCTGAAGATACTAGAAATCAGAAAATTCTTCATTTAGTTGAAGAAATTCTTCAGAACTGAATTTATTATAAAAATGTCTGAAGTATGATTGGCAGTAAAGGAATTATTCTACTAGAACCTGTAGGGCTGATGTGCATAGGATGGCCATTCCCCAAGTCCAGCAGGGAATCTCCCAGTTTTGGGGGCTTCTGCCTGCCACCAGCCAGCTGGCCTGTGTGGGAAACCCTGCCCACAAACAGCAATGTTCCTGATGCAATGACATCATCCAGAAGTGGCAGTATCGTATTGTGGACATTGCATGCCGACGCCCTGGTTTTGGGGCAACACTCTGTGGTTTGATCCCAATTTTACCATAGATTGACACCCAAAAACCAGAGCGTCGTCCCCAACATTGCCAATGCAATGACATCACTTCTGGGTGATGTCAGTGCATTGGGGATGTCCCTGCCCACTTCTGGAATGCCTCCCAGATACCCTGGCTTGCAAGACAAGGGAACGTGGCAACCCTAGATGTGCACAAGCTCCTGAGTTGCAACAAGCAAATGTGGTATTCGATTACTTCAGATTGTCCAAACTATCTTTCAGTAGATAATTAGCTACATTATTTTAAAGAACACAATAATGATCATGCGTTGAAAAGTTGCCTGGTTAACACACACACACACACACAGCCTTAAGTATTATTCTGTCTTTACATTGACCCTATGGTGAGAGCACAGATTTTCTTTTGTGAACTGGCCCTCGCCATAGAGTTCATGAGTTACCTGTTACAGCAGATGCAGTTTTATTTTCTACTGACAACAAAATCTTTATCTTTCTAATTTTTTTACTTCTATGCCATCAGGTCCTCTCATAGGTCCAGAGAAGGCCAAGCTATTTCTAGCTTTGAGGCTCTTAGCCATAATTTTAAAAATGGTGACTCAAGAGGTACATGAACAAGCTATGAAACATATGCCAAAAATTAACAAGTGTATAGATTTGTGGTCCTCCTACGCCACATCCAACTGGCCCTGCATGCCACCTACTTTTTTCTGACTACCAACTTATTTCCTTAGTCTGGGCAGGGGTAAAAAGTGGTCTTGGTCACCTTATTTATTATTTATTAAAATGTACCTCACCATTTCCCATGACTCAAGGCAGGTTAGAAATCTAAAACAAATAATATGGTAAAACTACAAATAATACCCCCCATGCCTGTTGCCTACACTTCATGAAAAGACCCACCAGATAAAATAGCCTTCTAGTGCCTCCTGATCATTTTGATGCACAACGTCCTGCTCACCTTCCTACAGAGCTCTTTCAATAGGGTAAAAATATGTCCACATCTCTTTAGGTTTCGCTCTCCTACTGCATTGTTATAATTTCTGCTGTCGGCATTATTTTATTGCCCTATGGTTTCGGCTCCATCGTGATTGTGGCTTCTCTCTGGCTCAACCGGATGTGGTTAAAAGCACGTTAAGTCCCCCACCCCCAAGCGCTAATCGGAGGCTTATCTGCTCTGTTTACCTTCTGACAGCACATAGAGGAATGTAAGAAACTTTTCCCTTGCTTGACAAGCTGAGAGTGAATGATTTTTTTATTTTGTTTTGTGATTTTTATATTGCCCAAAATGTTAGAGAAAGATCCCTTCTACATACATACATACATTCTGCCAACTAAACACCCACTCTTTACAGTTTTTTTGGCTATTTTGGCTTTCTTGTTTAAACCAAAAGCTGGGCAAAACTGAAAGCTTAGAAAATCCTTCTCTTTGAATGTCAAGAGAAGTTTATAGCTTGTTGGCTTGTTGCCTTAAGTAATTTATTGCCCAGCCAACAAGCAGAAAAAATAGCAGATTTTTTTGTACCATTTTGAAACAAGCATCACTCCAGGATAAAGAAAGACTGCTTTAAAAATGAAGATACAGATTCAGCCTATGACAGGAAAAGCACAGGCTGTGGTTGAACCAGGCAGGATACCTTCAGCAGGGAAAGAACATTACGTGGCAACCAAAGATCCATGGCTCTTTTTGTAGCAGGAACTCCTTTGCATATCAGGTGACACACCCCTAATGTAGCCAATCCTCCAAGAGCTTACAGAGCTCTTCTTACAGGGGCTACTGTAAGCTCTTGGATGATTGGCTACATTAGGGGTGTGTCACCTAATATGCAAAGGAGTTCCTGCTACAGAAAGAGCCCTGCTGAGGCCTATAGTTGCCATACGAGGAAAGATGAGAAATAGGTGGTTGTTACACCTCTCCTTAACATATACTCAAATGATTTTTCCAGGTATCAGATGTTCACAAATCTCTCCTTCTTGGGGAATATGCTCAAGTGGGTAGTGACTGACCAGCTCTAGATATTTGTGGATAAAAATGAGATTATCTGGACACATTTAGATCTGAATTCCTGTCTGGAACTGAAACCGCTTTGGTTGCTCTGATGGCTGACTTATGTTGGAGGAGAAAAAAAAGGAACAATGATCCTGTCGATTCTCCTCGACTTCTCAATGCATTTAATAGCATTCACGATCATACCCTTCTGTGTAGGGTGAGAATTGGGAGCACCGTGTTATGGTGGCTCTGTTCCAATCTGCTAATAACAGAAAATGAGCTCCCAGAATACCGGTTGTTTCCTATGTACAGGGGGTGGACCACTGGGATAATATGCTTGCCATATGGAGAGCCAACAAGGGTGAGGGTTGGAGGTGCTGCATGTTTAATGTGGCATGTCCAAATTGGCCTTAGGTAAAGGTAAAGGTTTCCCTTGCTCGAAAGCCAGTCGAATCCGACTCTAGGGTTGCAGTGCTCATCTCCATTTCCAAGCCGAAGAGCCAGCACTGTCTGAAGACGTTTCCATGGTCATGTGGCCAGCATGACTAAACACCAAGGTGCACAGAACGCTGTTACCTTTCCACCGAAGTGGTACCTATTTATCTACCTGCAATTTCTTGCTTTCGAACTGCTAGGTTGGCAGGAGCTCACTCCGTCATGTGGCACTCTTGGGTCTCAAACTGCTGAACTATTGACCTTCCACTGCCTGCAGTTCAGCATCTTAACCACCGCAGCTCCTATATGTTAGCCTTAAGCAACATAAAATCCAGGTAAAATTAGAGGACTGGATTCAGTCTCCCCTCCGTTCATGCAAGAAGACACTTCTGTGGGAGCACAGAAATCAAGGATTTCTTCCTTGAGCTGCAACACCCCATACAACATCCCTGCGTGCAGGGGAGGGTGGTCTAAAAATCAAATCAATAATCTATGCCATTATTCAGTGTTGCCTGACTGTCATGAGTAGTTTTCCGGAAAACGCAGGAGAGAGTAGCAGACAGTGGGAGCTGAGCAAGATCAGTTGCATGGGCAGAGCTGAAGTTCTTGGGGTCCAACATGACCATAGAATATCTGGTACAAATTACCAAATTATTATCCATTTACCTGCCTTCTTCATCTTGAAGGACAGAAGCTCCTTTCCTCATTACTATCCTTAGTAATGTAATTTCTCTTATTAAGGTTACATTTTCCCCGTCGTTTGACTGATTGGTGGCAAACTAAATGCAGGTGTTCTGGAAGGAACAGTGATTTCTCCTCCTCCTCCATAAGAATCACATGAAAAATCTTTTTCCAGTCCTGTAAACCACTCATGAAAACTATTAATTTCGGGGTTTGCTTATAACAACATTCATGTCGTTAATGTACGATTCCAGCTGATACCATTCCATTCATTCATCCTTTTCACAAAATAATGTGCATTATTATTTAATGAATTACCATTTCTCATTAGGTTAAGCTGTATTTAAGTAGGGCTGTGCTTATGGAGTTCAAGTGATTTAATAGGTATTATTAAGGTAATTAGAAAAACATCACAGTTAAGCAATAATATTGAGCTGCAGAGGCTGTGAATAACCAAATTTAGAGGCAGGCCTGCAAGCACTAGTCTTCAGTGACATTAATGCAGCGCCCCTCTAATAATTGTGTGACTGCAGAATGAAAGGGTCTTTTGTTAGTGGAAGCTATTCAGTCCAGTAGCTAATGAATAAGACGAGAACATGTGTGGGGGTGAAACAAAGTGCTACAAAGGCTGACGAGCAAATGAGGCTTTGATGATCTTGCAAGTGGAACAACAACAATTTATGCATTAGAAGAATCAGAAATAATCTCAGTCCTCTGAAGAATGGTGGCTATTATTAGAGAACAGACCAGGTTGAATGTGATTCGTGGCTAGGTATTTAATCTTTTGTTTAGGGGGAGTTTGTTTTGTGTTATACTCCTGTCCAGCTATTTATTTCTTTTACACTCTCAGAAGCTTAGGTGGGGCTCCACAGGTCTTCTGTTTGGGTACATTAATTACGTCCACACCAATGTTCCCTCTAAGCTGTGGAGTCTTGTGAGCAAAAATTCTACTTTGCGAGCTGCTGGCATTAAAGTTGTGAGTGAGCAATTTGGCTACTGCATAAATTGATTTGCTCTGGAGCCATCCTTCCTGAGCTAAGACAGAAATGTGTGAGCTGGAGGCTAAAAAACTGTGAGCTAATTCACTCTAACTCAGCTTAGAGGGAACATTGGCTCCACACCCATGGCCCCCTTCAACATTAAGTATTCCCAGCTCATTCTCTGGTCCCTTGTAGTATTTCTCAGTCTGTAGGTTCCTCACAGAGCAACTGGGAGTTCCAAACAGAGTATATTATGTTTCTTCGTCTCTTCTACATTTGGGCATGGCTACACAGAATGATCGCCACTGCACCCAATGGGCAAGTTGCTACAGCTGTGTGTTTACGTTTTTAAAAAGTAAAATGCTATCTGCATGCACTTAATGGTTTCTCTAAGGTTAGAGGCAGTAGATCGCTGAGTACCAGCTACTGAGGACAACCAGAGTTGGGGAAGAGCTGTTGCCTTCATCTCCTGCCTTGGGCTTCCTTAGAGGCATTTGGCTTGGCCATTTTTGGAAACAAGATGCTGAAACAGATGGGACCTTGTCTCCTTCTCTTAAGGGTATGGGCATCCCGGTATGGGCCACAACTTTCTTATGCTGTAAGGTTACTAGTCATTGGACTCATAAGGAAGGCAAAACTTGACCCACAGGCAGATAATGAGATGAGAAAGTGATCCAAGGACAAAGGCTTTGGGAATGAGTGCTAATTTTCCCACCATGGAAAGAATGGGCCTGAATGAGGGACAGCAGGAAATCTGTGTTTGTTGCCTGATGCAGCAGATGAATTAAAACAAGGAGTGACTGGCACTGCCTCTCTTGTACTCTGAGATCCATATGAGCACTAAGAAGCCACAAGCACTCACTACGTGAACATAGTAGAGTGTTGTGTTCAGCTTTTTCTGCATTCCTTTCTGCTTTAAGGCAAGAAAATGCATGCTATGCAATGGAATATATGCATATCAGATTTCCCAGATCTGGTCTTAACATCTCTAGTTTTCAGGGGCTGGCCAAGAAGAGTGCCTTGGGGATCCTTGACATTAGAATAGAGGTCACCAGTGTTCCCTCTAAGTTGTGGAGTCTTGTGAGCAAAAATTCTCCTTTGTGAGCTACTGGCATCCAAGTTGTGAGCGAGCGATTTGGCTACTGCATAAATCGGTTTGCTGTGGAGCCATTCTGCCTGAGCTAAGACAAAAATCTGTGAGCTGGAGCCTCAAAAACTGTGAGCTGGCTCACATTAACTCAGCTTAGAGGGAACACTGGAGGTCACTGGTCCAATGCTCTGTATCCTTTGAAAAAATCAAGAGTAACTAAAATTGGCTGTGTTTGAAACACAGGCATTAACTTGTATGTGCGTGCGTGATCACTACAATCCAACTACTTTAATTTCAGAGTCTGCTGCCTACCAAAAAACAAAACAAAACCCTTCGGTCTCCATATGATACAACTTTGCCGATATGGCAGTGCTATCCTGAAAACCCAATCTTGTAAATTTATTTTTGATATCTTAAACAGATTCAGGCACACAAGATGAAACTCAGCTGTTACATGAATGGTTTGAGCTGGTATCAGAGAAGAATAAATTAATGCGCTGTGAATTTGAACTCTTGATCAGGTAAGTAGGAACTCACAGTTTGCTATTAGTGATGAAAAATGTTAGACATGGGCAGGATATTCTTCTGTTCCATGCGGAGGATTTTCTTCCCGATGCATGCAGATGTCATTATTGAACTAAATTGCTGCATTATGCCTTGCATAGCATATCTCCATTAGTACAGGGAGCGCAAGAGCTGCTTTTCTTATCTTATTGCCATTTGTAGCTGGAAGGTGTTTTACAATAAATGCACCCAAAGCAGCAATCTGTTTTGAACATACATTTTCAGTGAACGAAGGCTATTACAGGTACTGTAATTCATATAGTGAATATATTCTCTTGTGATGAATCCTAATAAAGCTTTAGGCACTTAATCCACAGGAAGGCAAATTGGTAAAAGTGCCAGATGAGCATCTTATATAAGAAAACAGAACTCCCCTACATCTATATCCAAACACCATTTGGAATTTATTTCAAAATGAGGAAACAAGGATATGTATAAATGCATTATCTTTAGAATGGTGGAAGTACTTGGACAGCTCTGTAGACATGCTGACTTCAGCTTTAGTGCAAGATCTTTAAAGAACTGGTTCTACAGATTTTGAGGTGGCATGGAGAACAGCTCACTTGGATGACTAGTGTAGTGAGTTCATGAGCACCTGAACTAGTAGATTCAGGTGGGTGGCCATGTTGGTCTGAAGCCCCAGAACAGAGCTAGAGTCCAGTGGCAACTTTAAGAAGTGTTTGTGTGCACACAAAAGCTTCTGCCTTGAATAAAACTTTGTTGGTCTTAAAGGTGTCACTGGCCTTCAACTTTGTTCTACTTGAATGGGTAATCATTCATATGTCCAGGGCTTTTTTGTAGAAAAGGCCCAGCAGGAACTAATTAGCATAATAGGCCACACCCATCAGCAGAAATTTATTAGTATATATGGCCACACCCCTGACAGCAAGCTCATTAGCATATTAGGCCACACACCCCATGTTACCAGAAGTGTGGTCATCCAGCCACACCCACCTTTTGCTTCTTATTCTGTTTACCTTGTTTGTTGTCAAAACCCAGGGCCTTTTTTGTAGCAGGAACTCCTTTGCATGTTAGGCCACACACCCCTAATGTAGCCAATCCTAATGAGTTTCTGCTGTTGGGTGTGGCCTATTATGTTAATGAGCTCCTGCTGGGCGTGGCCAACTCTGGAGCCAGCTGGAACTCCGTTCCTGTGCGTTCCTGCCCCCAAATAACCCTGCATATGTCACTTTCAGCTCCTTGGAGGAATAGCAGAAAATTAATGCAATAAACAATACAAGTGCTCTTCTGGAAACTACTTAATTGACCCTCTCAATTAGGGTCCCCAAGGTGTCTCATATATAAAGATTAAAACATTTAAACAATCCAAAACAACATTTAAAATATTAAAATTCAATAAAACACAAAATGTTCTTGTTCTTGTTATTTATTGGATTTATACCCTGCCCTCCCTGCCGAAGCAGGCTCAGGGCAGCTTACATAAAATTGTTAAAATAATTTAAAAACACTTAAAATCTGAAGTGCAATGCATCCATACATACATTCCTATGCGATGACAATCATAATCCAGTGTTTTCGTAACAGGAGTCAGTTAGTACAGACTTAGATGATGAACACCATCCCAGGGAGGCTCCAAGTTATGTCAAGATGTTAAATGTGGTCCAATGCCTGGTGGAAGAGTTCTGTCTTGCAGGCCCTGCAGAACTGAAATAAGTTCCACAGGGCCCTGGTGTGCTCAGGGAGCTCATTCTGCCAGTGTGGAGCTCCCATGGAGAAGGCTATAGCCCTGGTGATAGCCAGTCTGGCCTCTCTAGGGCCAGGGAGCACTAGGAGGTTTTGTGTCCCTAAAGAAAGTTAGTGTTTGAGGCTCTTTAGCTTGGAGAAACGATGACTGAGGGGTGACATGATTGAGGTTTACAAGATTATGCATGGGATAGAACAGGTAGAGAAAGAAGTACTTTTCTCCCTTTCTCACAATACAAGAATTTGTGGGCACTCAATAAAATTGCTGAGCAGTCGGGTTAGAATGGATAAAAGGAAGTACTTCTTCACCCAAAGAGTGATTAACACATGGAATTCACTGCCACAGGAGGTGGTGGCGGCTACAAGCATGGATGGCTTCAAGAGGGAATTGGATAAACATATGGAGCAGAGGTTCATCAGTGGCTATTAGCCACAAGGTATAGATAGGAACTCTCAGTCTGGGGCAAGTGATGCTCTGTATTCTTGGTGCTTGGGGGGGCAACAGTGGGAGGGCTTCTAGTGTCATGACCCCTCTGGTGGACCTCCTGATGGCATCTGGTATTTTTGGCCACTCTGTGACAGAGTGTTGGAATGGATGGGCCATTGGACTGATCCAACATTGGCTTCTCTTATGCTCCTATGTTCTTAACGCAGTACTCTCTGGGGAACATATGGGGAAAGGCGGTCCCTCAGGTATGCTGGCCCCTGACCATAAAGGGCTTTATAGGGAAGAACCAGCACCTTGAAGCGAATTTGGTATGCTATAGGCAGCCAGTGCAATGTTTTCGGTGCAGGCTGGATGTATTCTCGTGGAGAGACACCCAGCAACGGCCTGGCTGCCACATTCTGTACCAGCTGCAGCTTCCATATTTGGGACAAGGGCAGCCCCATGTAGAGAGCATTACAGTAGTCTAATCTCGAGGTGACCATTACGTGGATTACCGTTGCCAAGTTGCTACGTTTGAGAAAGGGAACCAACTGCCTAATCAGCCAAAGATGGTAAAAGGCTGACTTGGCAGTGGCTGCTACCTGGGCCTCCATTGTTAAGGAGACATCCAGGAGCACTCCCAAACTCTTAACCTCCAGCACTGGGACCAAAGGTGCCCCATCAAAGGTTGGGAGTGAGATCCCTAACCCTGGACTGCCACAACTTAGACACAGAACCTCCATCTTCATTGGATTCAGTTTCCCCCAGTCCTGGAGGCAGAAGGTAAGACATTGTAAAGAGAGCCCCTGGACTCCAGCGTCAGTGAGGTGGTGGATCAGTAACTGATGGCTGACTGTGTCAAATGCAGCCAACAGGTCTTACAACAACAGTACCACCATCCCACCTCAATCTAGATGTCTTTGGAGATCGTCCGTGAGGGTAACCAGTACTGTTTTCATGCCATGGCCCAGATGAAAGCCGGACTGGAAGGGATCTAATATGGAAGCATCATCCAGAAAACTCTGTAACTGACTTGCCACTGCCCTCTCAATTATCTTGCCCAACTAGGGCAAGTTGGAAACTGGCTGGTAGTCAGCCAATTCTGCCGAGTCCAAGGATGTTTTTTTAAGAGAGGGCAGACCACCACCTTGGGAATGTTCCTTCAGAAAGGGTTCAGAAAGGGACTTGTTGATTATCACCCATAGGGGGCCTTGCAACTCATCACGGCTGGCTTTGATCAGCCATGATGGACCATGGTCAAGGCAGCAGGTGGTAGGCTGTACAGTTATGAGTATTCTGTCAACTTCCTCTAGGCTGAGCTGATTGAACTGATCCATAACCAGACTAGAAGTTGTGCATGGAGCCTTGAGTTCAATCACTGTCTCAATTGTGGCAGGAAGGTCATGGTGAAGCAACAGGAGTTTATCTGCATAAAAGCTCATGAAAGCCTCACAGCCAATATCCAATTCCCTAATGTTTGGTCTGCTCTGAGGCAGAGTAGTCAAGGACCAAATCGTTCTAAACAATTGAGCCAGGAATGAGCTCGCAGACACAATCGTGGCCGCATAATACTCTCTCTTTGCAGCCTTGATTGCCATCTCATAGGTCCTCATAAACAACCTGTAGGATGTCCTTGTCACTTTGTTGCGGGCACACCGCCATTGTCTCTCTACCTGCCTTAGCCTCCGTTTCATCAGCCTCAGCTCTGGAGTAAACTATGGAGCTAGCCTACCACGGCGGTGCAGAGGGCATCAGGGAGTGGAGTCGGCTATGCCAGTCCTCCACCAGCTCATCCAACGAGCTGCCAGGGGGCATAGGATCCTGCAGGACCGCCTGAAGCCACATTGGATCCATTTGGCTTCGCAGGCAAGCTAAAATACAATCGCTACCCAAACCAGGTTGGAGTGGGTCATTCACACGGGCCTTCAAGGCAAAGTGGTCCAAACATGGCACTGCTGTAGCAGTGATCTGGTCCACCATAACTCCTGCTGCAAAGATCAGATCCAGCATGTGCCCCACCCAGTGAGTGGGACCCATTACATATTGGGAGAGTCCCAGTGCTGCCATGGATGACACTATGTCCGCCGCCTCTGTGTAGGCCATGTCATCAGCATGGATGTTGAAGTCACCTAAGACTATTAGCCTAGGGTGGTCCAATGTCCAGCTGGACATGGCCTCCAGCAGGGACAGCAAGGTATTGGTCAGTGTGTTGGGTGGTTGGTACACTAACCAAATAGCCAAACTCTCCATGGCCTCCCACACTAGGCCAGTGCACTTTATGCCACTGATCTTTGGTGGCAGAAGCACCCTGAAGGAATAAGGCGCCCGAATGAATAGAGCCACTCCTCCCTCCTGCCCCCTAGTCTGTGACTGGTGAAGGACCGAAACCCCAGGAGGAGCAAATTGGGAGAGAGCAACTGTCTCCCTTTCTTGAACCCAAGTCTTGGTCACACATGCCAGGTCTGCATCCGGCTCCTGCAGGAAGTCCCAGAGGACCATGGTCTTATTATTTATGGGCCTGGGGTTACACAACACCAATGTTGGAGGGGAGTAATTAGTCCTAGCCTCACTGCCAGCAACCCTTGGGATGGGATGCGGGCTGGAAGAGGATCGAGCCAACCTGTTTCTCAAACCCCTTCCTTTATAATCCTGCCTGGTCCCACTGCTATACTTTCCCCTCCCCAGGAGCACTGGAATCTCTAGCCCCGTCATCTCCCCTCAATACAAGAGAACCAATAACCCTTATTGAGGATATGCCAAAAGAAACAAAAAAGTTGTCACCCACCGGCAAAAGATACTGATAGAGGGAGGCAGATCAATCTCCCTTGGGAGGGAGTTCCAAAGTTTTGGTGCCATCTGAAAAATCCTGTTTTCAGGCTGCCACTCATCTAGCCGGAGGTGGCCGTGGCAACCAAAGCAGGTCCTTGGAAGATGCCCAGAGTGAGTGGATGAGTTATGGTCTGCCTCATTCAGGCATGCTTTCATTTAAAGCAAAGCAGCCTGGGAGATATACCTGGCATCACGAATAGCAGGCAAATGATTCTGCATTTTGATATCTAATGATCTCTCTCTGTTACTTGCCTTTCAAGTTGCATCCAACTTATGATGAGACTATGAATTAATGACCTCCAAAGCGTCCTATCGCTACTAGCCTTGCTTATATGTCTTGCAAAGTGAAGGCCGTGGCTTCGTTTTTTTATTCAATCCATTTTATGTTGAGTCTTCCTCTTTTCCTGCTGCCTTGTATTTTGCCTAGCATTATTATCTTTTCCAGTGAGTCATAAGAACATAAGAGAAGCCAATGTTGGGTCAGGCCAATGGCCCATCTAGTCCAACACTCCATCACACAGTGGCCAAAAAAGTCTTGTCTTCTTATAATGTGAGCAAAGCACGATAGCCTAAGTTTCATATTTAGTTTACTGTATGTGTTTGTTCATAATTCGGCTGTGGATAAATGGAAAGTTTTAAGACTCTCAGATGGGTTATCACCTATATGTGTTATTATCCCCCCAACCCAAGTCTTTGTGTTTCAGTGCATATTCTAATATTATTTCACTGTTAGCAATTTTTTGCACAGAGTTAATGAAGGGTTTATTTTCAATCATGAGATCAGAAATCATGTTTACTTGGGTAGAGGATACTGATTGATCTTTGGGGAGGTGGAAACAACAGAAATGAAAGATTGCACACCCTTTCAAAATAAAAAGCTGGGCCATGAAAAGTATTGGCTTGCTTATTTTGTCCTACTATTTTTAATCATGCGTATAAAGTACACAATAACAAAACAGCAGAATAGGAATGATGTAGAAAAGTGTTTTGATGCCTAACTCAGACGATCGGGTTTTCACTCATGAAGTGCTGGCTCACACCAGAGTACATACACGTATCAAGGCTGTTGGCGGTTCCCTGTTATGTGTACACGCTGTAGACAACTTTGCATTTGCTTTTATATTAATTTTGCAAGGTTCCCTTGCTCGAAAGCCAGTCGAATCCGACTCTAGGGTTGCGGTGCTCATCTCCGTTTCAAAGCCGAAGAGCCAGCGCTGTCCGAAGACGTTTCCGTGGTCATGTGGCCGGCATGACTAAACACCAAGGTGCACGGAACGCTGTTACCTTCCCACCAAAGTGGTACCTATTTATCTACTTGCAATTTCTTGCTTTCGAACTGCTAAGGTTGGCAGGAGCTGGAACTAGAGACAGGAGCTCACCCCATCATGCGGCACCTGGGTCTCGAACTGCTGAACTACTGACCTTCCACAGCCTGCAGTTCAGCGTCTTAACCACTTGAGCCACCGCGGCTCCATTAATTTTGCAAAGTGTAGCATATATGAAACTATCCCATTTTATTTTCACAACAATGTTGTGAGGTAGGATGGGTTGAGAAATGGTGACTAACCAAAGTTTCATAGACTAATACTTGTCTGAGTTGGGTGCTGTGTATACCATGCTACAATGGTGCTATCAGCACAGAACATGTAGAACATCTCCTCTTCTCAAGAGTCATAGGCAGTTCTTTGTCCATACCATTCCCTTTTCTGAAGTCCCCCAAGAAATCAAATATTGGTCTCTTTTCATTGTATAAACAGAGGAATGGATTACACATAGCCTTAGTCTGCCTACCCATTAATAACTCTGGAAAAGACCAAGGATCTTAAATTCACCGCTTCTATATTTTTAATAGAGCTATTGAGGATTAGTTGGTTGTCATGGCCCTTTTTTATTCTTCTGCCCAGGGCCAAAGAGCTTGAATTAGAGGACCACCAAAGCCGACTGGAGCAGAAACTGAGAGAAAAAATGGCCGCTAATGGTAAGCAAATTACTGAACTGAGTTGTAGACTGTGATGCAGATAATACTTGTGTATCCAAGTCAGTTGGATTTAAGAGGTGCCCACTGGAGCTCTCTCAGATTCCAGTACTGGCCGCCCATTCCACTCAGCAAAGTCTGAGGAAGCCTTCCTCCAAGTGAAGTAGCTCTTCTTCCAGCAGGAGAGCCACTTATGTTGCAGGATGAATCCTTAGGATGGAGGAAAGCTTCGCACTTTGCAGAGCAGAGCGTTAGGATACAGGGCCCTGTTGTGGTTGCTTTTTAAATATTCCCCTTGGTTTGCAAAGCTGTCGATGAAAGCTTAGTGAAATTGCTGCTGAAAACTGACCAAAAAAAACCAGGAGTGCACATCTAAATGTTTTGTTTATGTTGCAAGCCAGCCTAAGCTCCATGTGGAATAGGTGGCGGATTAATATTTTAAATAAATAAATAATCCTATGGCGGTCATTTCCAACACTTGTTAACAATTGAAATGCTCAGGGCTTTTTTTGTAGAAAAAGTCCAGCAGGAACTCATTAGCATAACAGGCCACACCCAACAGCAGAAACGCATTAGCATATTAGGTCACACCCCCATGTTACCAGAAGTGTGGTCATCCACCCATACCCACTTTTTGCTTCTTATTCTGTTTACCTTGTTTGTTTTCAAAACCCAGGGCTTTTTTTGTAGCAGGAACTCCTTTGCATGTTAGGCCACACACCCCTAATGTAGCCAACCCTAATGATTTTCTGCTGTTGGGCGTGGCCTATTATGCTAATGAGTTCCTGCTGGGCATGGCCAACTCAGGAGCCAGCCGGAACTCCGTTCCTGTGCCTTCCTGCCCAAAAATAGCCCTGGAAATGCTCAGCTCTGATTGTTATTCTGGCATACTGTTGCTTGGTTTCAGTTGTCTGAGCAGTGGGAAGGACAGCGAGGGAGAAAATGTTCCACTTACCACTTTTTATGTGCCCCATTCTTATCTCCCTCCCTCTCCTTGTTGAGGATGCCAGGAAAGAAGAAAAAACTCAGTCATGCCAATTCATTCTTCTCTGTGCCCGTTATAAAAATAGGAACATTCTGTTCAAAAGCAGACTTTCCCCTTTCTGCGTAAAACTTGGCTGGGGAGGGTACAGTCCCTGAGAATTTCATCCCGATTACTAACAGAAATGTGTTGTGGTGGGTTTTTTTGTTAACATCAAGGGAAACCTAGAAGCAAACAATAATCCAAGCAAGTATCGTACTCACAATAAAGGGGAAAAAGAATAGTGCATGTGCAGCCATTGTACTGAGTCACTTTTATTTTTTTGTGTGAATTTAAAAGCAGTTTAAAAGCAGGAATTTGAGCAGGAGGGAGGAACTGCTGAAAAGGCAGGGTGGTGCATTTACCCCTGGATTATAGGCACAATCTTAAACTAGAGAATAGTCCCAAATTCAAAATCCCAGACTGCCAGTGGGAATTTCTTCTGAATAGCCAGAAGATGGAGCTTTTGGGATTCACTTGTAGTGTTTTATCTATTAAGAAGAAATGGAATTAATGTACCCCATGCCTTTTCTTAATGAGACTAATGTTCATATAATAATATAGATTCCTGCTATTGAGACAAACCTAACAGCCATGTGACATTGGAGCATGAAAATTGGCTAGTGTGAAATTGACACACGAGGTGAAGGACGGAATATTAAATTTCCTCATCTAATGACTGGCTGTGATATACATTCTTAACGTACTGCTTTTAGATATGGCCAGATCCAGAGATTGGTACAGGGGACTACATGCATCTTTCTCTATCCCTGTTCTGCTCTCATACTAAAACTCAAAATGTTTAAGCTGATGGAACTATTTGCAGGAGTTCGGTACCACTATGGGAGTTATTATTATTTTTTTGGCACAAAGGGTATATTTTCCTGCAAATATCAAAGCTGTTGAATGTGCTGGATCCTAGCTTTAGTTTGAAAGAGGGCTGAAATATAAGTGGAAGCCAATCTATACAAGTTTTAAATTGGGTCTTTTCAAAGCAAAGTAGTGCTGGATGTTCTGTTCAGAGAGCATACTGAGTTCACGGGTGGGGAGGACTAAGCCTTCTCCTCAGCCATGGCTTTCCGCCCTGCAGTCTTTTTCCCTTGGAACTTTTCCCAAGCTTAATACCATAAGCGGTTCACCTGGGAGATGAGTGCTTGGGGGCAGAGACTACAGAGAGGAAAACCATTGTAAGAGGGTGGGGGCTGTCCCTAACCACCCACTTTATTTATTTATTTAAAATGGACTCCTTGTACTCTATATGCGATCATCATTTACCGAAATTAGGAAACTAACTTTTATCATTTTTGTCTTTTACATATGTGACAGACAGTTTGGATATCGAAAAGGATCTGAGTGATGAGTATGAAACTTTGGATGAGATGATGAAAGTGGCTGAAGAAAGAGATCAGCTTATATCTTCCCTAGAAGAGCAGAGGATAGAGGAAGGAGGTGAAGACTGGCCCTTAGAAAAGTCTGTGTTGTCCAGAGGATACCAATTCAGCCGGACTTGAAGCAATTCTAGGCAAATTAACTCTTTCAACATTGTGAACACCACCAATGGAAGATTGTTCGATTCTTATTGTAGAGGAAGGGAATATGTACCATAATTGCATGAGGAAAGACTGGTGTTCCCATTAAGAATGGGTCACATGGAGATTACATATGTAATACAAAAAGGGTGAATTACTTCTCTTTGTGCCTGACGGACTTGTACTATGGAAATTACACTGGAAATGTTCATCGTTTTCTACTTCTGGAATTTTAATTCTGAGAGTTCTCAAAAGAAATACATGCTTTAGTTCTTCTTGATACCATAGCACTTTCTATCCATCTTTCTGTATTTGTGAATGTGTCATGTATATATATATATATATATATATTTTTTAAGATGGTCACAAGTCCATTTATTCAGATTTTCATAATCAGCATCTTCAAGTACAGCCGTGGGATAACTTTCAACACTACTTCTCACAGTGGAGAAAAAGGGTTTTGTGATTGGATTTTGTATCCATTTGTAAATAAACTGCAGAAGATGCGTGAGTGCAGTGTTAGGCAGAAATAATTTACCAGGTGTATTTGCACGGTTTAGTGCACTGTACATATTAATTGAACGTGTAATACAGTGGTAAATATTTGCAACTTGCGGTACTGTAATGTAATATTAAAGGGATTATCCTTAACGAAAAGGGATCAAGTGAACCTTCTGCAGCTGTAACCAAAGACCATGGCAAAACATGCTGAGAAATCTACATACTAATGTGGTATCTTTTTAGGAGATACATCACATACGGGGTCTGTATAAGCCGGAACTGTGGCATATGATGACAGCACAGCAATTGGCTACATTTTTATATGATGCCAGTATATGCTAGCAAGTACATAATTAAACCATGTTTATGCTACTGTTAGAAGAAAAATGCACAATTGTGTCCCAGATTAATCGTTTACATCTCTGTCCCGGGACTGCCCTCCCGAGCTCAGTTAACATGCACTAACATCCCACTGAAAACACTGGGAATTCAGGTCGCCCGTTGCAGGATTGCAGCTCAATGATGCAAGAACTAATCCCCAAAGAGCATTTCTCAATTAACTTTGTGTAGTCTTTGATACACCATTTAATTATTGTTGGTGATTTTTAACCTTTGGATTAAAATTTACGGGGAAGGACTCAAAACAAGAGGAATTGTTTCTGTTTTAACAGAGAGATTTAACAAATACTTCACTTTGTGAATGGTGCTTAAATGCCGTTTTCAATACCCCAATGCCCTACTAAAAGCAGGAGGAAAAGCAGGACGGTTACATATAATGCATAATGAACCTTTGTGAAATGCAGCTGAAACTAATAGTATGACTACTTTAGAGCCAGTATTTGTAGGGTCCTGGTTTTTCTGCTACCATGGTGCTTCTGAAAAGGGTCGGGGGGAAATGTTGTGTTCTATTCTACAGTGTTTTTGTATGTATTATTGTGTGTTGTTTACATAGAAATGTAACTTATAAGCATACATTTCCCTTTTCATATACTTTTCTGTTTGTTCTTAAAATCTATAATTGTTTACAGAAAATTTCTTTGGCATATCGACTGCAGTTATATTGGGAATTACACTACAAAAATGAGATGTTCAGTACCTGAGCACTTCGTTTGTACTTACAGATGCATTTTTGTCTCTGGGTGTATTTTTAGTCACACGGCATGAAAAAATTATCTGTATTATCTGGGAGAGAAAAAAATAACACTTTGAAATGCCTGAAGGTTTGCTAAATTAGGAGTCTGGTCCCATTTCCTCCATGATGTGAGCGCTGAAAGGATATAAGAGGCTGCAAAAATTCCAGTTCCATCAGCCTTTACCGCTCAAAGTATTGACCCATAACCACTCAAAGATAGAAAGGGAGTTCCTCTGTTTCTTTCCTTCTGCTACATGTGTTTGTGTGTGTCTGGGGGCTGGGCACTGTGGAAGTAGTCTGCACAATCCATAGGAAAGGGATCTGAGTATACATTTACTGCTAAGGATTCTTGTGTGTTCCATTTTCCTAAACGCAGCCTGTTCAGACTGCATTGCATGACGTTTTGGGTGGTTATGGAATCTTACTTCAGTCCACAGAAGATGCTAATAAACCAAAATTCCACAGGTGCCCAGTGCACATCAAAGCTCTGTGCACACAGCAGTTGGGTCTTTTCTTAGGAGGGGAGTATTTGTTCTGGGACGCATACGAAGCATTCCTTGCACACATGAAGCTCCATGTACAGACTTGTCTTTCTGTATGAATGTCAGACCTTTTAGGATTGAAAACCTAATGTTTTTTGGAAATATTTAATGGGCTTTACACCTTACAAACAAATGTGTATAGTAGAGACTCAAAACGCAGCTTCCGGAGAGATGTTGGTGGGCTTTGGAGCTGAGAATTGTTGCAGTGCTTAATCAGTTTCCCACTTGCTCTTTCTAAGATTCCAGCCCCCTCTCCCTTATGGGACACATAAGCATTTCGAGTCTTAAGAAATGTGATTTCAGGGGGTAGCTGGAAGCAGTGGACTGGGGAAAACGTTGTTTCAACTTCTCTCCTCCAAATGCATTGCTCCAGACTTCTTATTTAAAAAACAGTCAGGACTTAATTGCATATTGTCAGCCTCTGAGTTGATGGGAGCTGGTAACATTCTACAATATATCTCCTAAAGGGAGCTGTTTTTTTTCTTGACATTTGGATTTTACTATACAATTGCCTGGTGAGGGGTTGTTCAAACAGCAATGCTTCCATGGCTGACATTGCACAGGCCTGGCCTTGTGCTCAGTTTTCAGCATCAATTATTTTAGAAGGAATATAATTTTAATAAATACTTAAAATATTACTGGATGTCAATTATATCTCACCCAGGGTGCATATTTAACTGTTCTCATATGTTAACACACACATATGACTATATTTGGTTGCGGGTATCGGGTGCTATCCATGTGCCAACCTGTCAATGACCTTGCCCTCAGGAGAGTTTTTACTCTAGTTGGTGCTATTATTGTGCAATGAAACAATATTATGGAATATGATCCTTCTATCTCAACTATTCTGAAATCAACAATATATGACATATTATTTTTTGAAAAATAAACAACAATTCACTCCTAAAGCTCTAATCATTTTCTATACATAGTAAAGTAAAGGTAAAGGTTCCCTTGCTCGAAAGCCAGTCGAATCCAACTCTAGGGTTGCGGTGCTCATCTCTGTTTCCAAGCCGAAGAGCCAGCACTGTCTGAAGACGTTTCCGTGGTCATGTGGCCGGCATGACTAAACACCGAGGCGCACGGAACCTATTTATCTATTTACAATTTCTTGCTTTCGAACTGCTAGGTTGGCAGGAGCTGGAACTAGAGACAGGAGCTCACCCTGTCATGCGGCACTCTCGGGTCTCGAACTGCTGAACTACTGACCTTCCACAGCCTGCAGTTCAGCGTCTTAACCACTTGAGCCACCGCAGCTCCACCTTGCTATACATAGCCATATCAAAACACCTTGGAGCAAACACATATGGAAACTTATCGTAAAATCATCATCCTAATATGTTTGGATGTAGGATGACTCCACTATGACTTCTTTTCAAGGTCTCCTGAGAATTTTAGTCTGTAGAGGACTTAGGAAGCTTTAACATAGAGCAGTTTCTCCTCAGAAAGCTATACGCCACAAGCTTGGCCTATGGGAGTAGCAAGGTCAACTGCAGCAGTCCACAGAAGGTCAGTTGCACTCAAGTCCTACTGAAATCAATGGGATGAAGTAGTTCAAAGCAGTAACTTAAACCCCAATGGCCAGGTCCAGTGAGCTACGGAGGTAGACTCCAATTCTTCTTTCCAGCTTTGAACATCAACCCTCTAGCCAAACTGCAAACTGCCTTTGAGCATCAGTCCTCTAGCCAAACTGCAAACTGCCTTGGACACTTCCCAGTTTGAAAACTTATTAGTTATACAGAAAAAATTTCAGCTTAGAAACAATATCCCATTTGGATTTATGGAACTAATTGTGCAGATCTCTGGATCCAAGCCACATGATTTCACATGAGTTTAGGCATGGCTTTCTCTGGATTTAGAGAATACAAGCGGGAACCCACAAGGACTTGTGGGAGGCATCTCATTTCCCCCTCCGACACGTGTCATAAAATGTAATGCCAGTTAGCAGAGATAAAAATTAAAGATATTATTTTTTTTACTTAAAATACAAATATGCTTAAAACTCTTGCGATATTTTGTTTATTTAACAGTCTTTGATAACTGACACCTCCCATACCTCCCCCTGCCTAAAATGGAAAGGTTGGCAATGCAATTTTTAAAATAAAACATCAAGAAAAGGCACAAGGATCACCACAGAAACTAAAAATATAAAATGCTCTGAGTCTAGGAACATAAAATGGCTGGGCATTGCAAGCTTCTCTCCCCGCCCCCCCTCCCCAGGGCTACTCAGAGTGGCAGTGGCTCTCCAGTATAATGTCCCCCTTTGGCTGTGGGTTCCCAGGTTAGAGTACTCACTCAGGCACCCATTCTCAGGTCCATTCAGCAGAGACAAGCTGGCTCAAAACATCAGCCCTATATTTGCAAGGAGACAACTTCAGCAAGCAACACCTTCAACTGTGCAAACACTGGAAAGTGAAACTTTTTGAGTGCCACTCCTTTGAAATACATTGCAGCAGGACCAAGTTACAAAGAAAATGTGGAATGGATTTCCCATTAAGGTCTCTGGGTCCAGACAGACTACTCTGGGACTGGAATGACAGCCTTCAGAGTGGAATGACAGTTCCTGGGGATAGCAGAAGCATTCTGGGATTGGAATGAGAGCCCCCAGAGTGGAATTCCATTCCTAGAATGCTGCTGCTACTCCCAGAGACTGTCATTCCAGTCCCAGAACACAGATTCTATTGCTAGGATCCATCATTCTACTCTGGGGGCTGTCATTCCAGTCCCAGAGCACTGTTTCTATTGCTGGAAACAATCTGGGTGCAGAGACCTTAATGGAAAAATCCATTCCGTATTTTCTTTGTAACTTTGCAAGCTTAGAAGTGCTTCCTGCTGAAGCAGGCGAAGAGAAGATAGGGGGAGCTGGGAACTTGGGCAGCCTCAAGCTTCAAAGGGTGAGGGCAGGAGGGGGGAAGAAAAGAGCCGTAGGCCTGATTAATGCCATGGGTGGGCCGCTTCTGGCCTGCGGGCCTTAAGTTTGACACCCCTGATATAAATGAACAATGCGTAATAAAACAGGCATACACAAATGAAAGAATAATGGAATAGATAAGAGCATATAATGCCCACATAAACTGGATTTCACAATTAGAGATCAATGATCCATTGCATTTCACAAAAGAATTAAAGTATAAGATCCAGACATCTGTAACCATATTTATATTCCAAATATTATGTTTATTTTGTTAAATTTGTATCATGCACTGTTTTCAGCTTGCTCCTTTTTCAGTTTAATTGAGCATCCACATCTTTCAGCTATAAAGAAATCCTTTTTATAAATGGCTTCTTATATAATTTCCAGTGGCTCCTCTTATATACATCTTTTAAAAGATAGAGAAGGAGATATCTCTTCGTACAAGAGCTACTTTATGAACTTAGATTGCTCTTGACATTGTTCCTCATTTTCTCTTTCATTCTCCATCACTTATGAGTTTGTAGTACTAAGGATAAGCTTTGGATTTATATAAATTCTATAGTAGCATTTTAAAAATAGACTTTTATTTCCCCACCTTGTTTCTCAGCTGTTAGAATGAACTAAGGTCTATATGTTTACAGTGATATGAATGCTTTATTCTTGTACTACTGATCATTCATTTCCCATTTCCACGGCTCCCATTTCCACTGCTTTTGTTAAGAACAGGCCTCTCAACCAGTGCTATCTATCCAAATGAGCATTACACACTAAATCTGGGGGCCCAACCTTTTAGAGCCTGCAGGCACCTTTGGAATTTGAACACAGTATGGTAGGAGCAGCCACAAAATGGCTACCACAGGAGGCGAAGCCACCCACAAAATGGCTGCCAGAGCTCACCTTCAGTCATGTCGTGAAGATCCTTGTGCGGTGGTGGCAGCTGCTGCCAAATAAATATTCATGAAAATCTGTATAGCTGAGCAAATTTCCAATATCCAGTCAGAAGCCTTGCTGGACAAAAGCCCCACCCACTCTCTAGAAACACTTGCTGGGCACCTGAAAAGGTGTTAGCTAGTGCCATGTTGCCTATGAGCACCATGTTTAGGACCCCTGCACTAAAGGTGTATTTTGTACCTAGTTTACCATTAGTTTTGATGTAAAGCATTAAACAGAACTGGAGAACATGAGGTTTGGGAGCCAAATCCTGCAGTGTCATGTACCTTGCTTCAGTGCCTTTAGACTTTTTCTCTCCACAAAGCTCTCATAATGGAAGTCAGCCAGGCTGGGAGACAAAAAGAAAGCAGTGGAACACAGGATAAAGTATAAGGACTGGGTCAAGATTTATTTTCCCAGATCCATAACCTTAGTTATTATTTAAAAAACAACAACAACAACACACACAGAACCCCTCCCTCCCATTGCTTGTTTGATGATCTTGGGAAAGAATGCCACATACTACTATTGTGAGGTTTCCTTCTGCCTATTTTGCAAGGGAGGATTTGAATTGGCTGTAAAATGAAGATATTTTCTCCTGTTTCCTTCCAATGTGAGAGGTATGACCCCTAAAAAAAAAGGTTATATAGTTGGCAATGTGTTACCACTGAAACCAATGGAATCTATAAGACAGATTAGTACTAATAGCTTAACAGTATTTAAAAAGGCAAAGTTTTTTTATAAAAAAGACAAAAGAACAATCTCTAAATCAAATTTTTTTCTCCCCTCCATGCCCTACTTTGGTTGTGTGACTCCTGAAGTTCACCACCTTAGATGAAATGCTTGCAAATCTGTGTTTTCATATGACTCTTTCCCAGTGACATAGAAAATGGCATAGAGGGGTGTCAGTTTTTAACAGCAAAAAGTGCAGACTAGCCATTTAGTTTACTGGGAAACTCCAGCATGACAACACCCAGTTTCAGTATGCCAGCTCAGACATAGTATGAGGAGACCTGTGCCAGTCTGGCCTTGGGGTGGCACACAAGGAGAAGGGTAGCCATGTTCATCATATAATCCCTGCAGCTTCTAAATTTGCAGAGTGGAATGACTGCTCCTGGGAATAGGCTGGGTGCTCTGGGACTAGAATGACAGCCCCCAGAGTGGAATGATGGTCCCTAGGAAGTAGCAGAAGTGTTCTGGGACTGGAATGACAGCCCCCAGAGTGGAATTACAGTCCCTGGTAGTAGCAGAAGCATTCTGGGACAATCATTCCACTCTGAGGACTGTCATTCCAGACCCAGAACACCTCTGCTACTCTTTTTCGTTATTTTAATAAATTTGTAAAAAAAAATAAAATAGAACAGTCTATTTGGGCCCAGGGGCTTCATTCCAGTCTGGGTGCCTTCCTTTAAGTCTTAGAGTAGTTTTTTCTGGTCCCAGGGGCTATCATTCCACTCTGTGGGTTGTAAGTCCAGGCCTGGAACACTTACACTACTCCCAGGGACTGCCATTCCACTGTGGGGGCTTTCATTCCAGTCCCAGTACAATGATTCCACCCCAGGGACCATCATTCCACTCCTGGGACTTGTCATTCCTTGCTCAAGGAGATTTCTCGAAATCTATTCTACATTTTCACAGCAATTTTTCTGTCCTGTAATGTTTTCCAATGGAGCCCAAGCAAGTCAACTGGTGTTCCTGACAGCCAGTATATCCAGGCATATTCCTCTCCCCTTCCACTCAATGGGCATTACTGTAATTTCTTTCAGTACATCCCATCTCAAAGTATTTTTAAATATTCAGTAAATGACAGTTGTGAATATATTCAATGCTATATGCCACTGCTATATACCATTTAAACCAGGGGGGTCAAACATGTGCCAGGGCTGGATCGTGCCCGAAAGCTGCAATCCGCCTGCAAGCCTGGCTTTCTGTTAGATCTGTGCCTGAGAGTCTGGTAAAGCACTGGCTGAGGCTCCTCCCCCTCCTCCCCTCAGGTTTAGTTCCTGGCCAGGCTGCCTCAATTGTATTCAGGAGACAAAGGGAAGCCTTTCTTTCCTTCCACTGGCTGAGGCTTCTTCCTGAAGGGAGGCAGGGAGGGAAGGAATGAATGAGAACTTGCTTTGCTGGCCTGCCTCAATGGCATGGAAAAAATACCAGCACCTTTAAGACCAACAAAGTTTTGTTCAAGGTATGAGCTTTCCTGTGCCTTGCTACAGTGCTGTCTGTATTCTGTTGGGCCCCTTATCCCCTTTGTGTTTTGTTGGGCTCCTTATGCCAGGGCTCTCCTGGGTGCAACTGGGTTCCCTCCTCCATCTCACTGTGTTCATGCCCTGATGATCCAGTCTTTCTCAGAAAGAAAACAATATGAAAGCTAATTGTGTTTGTCTGTGTCCTTTATAAAGTATATATCTCTGCTACCTGGCATGACATTTTATAACAGGGCATGGCCCGGCCCAACAAAGTCTCATTTATATCAGATCCTGCCCTCATAACAAATGAGTTCGACACCCCTGATTTAAACAGTCTGAAAACTTATTTCTATGCACTCTGAAGGTTTCCTTAATGTTGCTTATTTTGTCAAATGGCCCTTTAATCCATATTACTTGGTTTGTGTCTGAAGCACAAGGAGAGGGTACCGTTTTAAGATTTATTGATACTTATTCGCCAGGAATAGGTAAAGGTAAAGGTTCCCTTGCTGGAAAGCCAGTCGAATCCGACTCTAGGGTTGCGGTGCTCATCTCCGTTTCAAAGCCGAAGAGCCAGCGCTGTCCGAAGACGTTTCCGTGGTCATGTGGCCGGCATGACTAAACACCAAGGTGCACGGAACGCTGTTACCTTCCCACCGAAGTGGTACCTATTTATCTACTTGCAATTTCTTGCTTTCGAACGGCTAGGTTGGCAGGAGCTGGAACTAGAGACAGGAGCTCACCCTGTCATGCGGCACCCGGGTCTCGAACTGCTGAACTACGGACTTTCCACAGCCTGCAGTTCAGCGTCTTAACCACTTGAGCCACCGCAGCTCCTCGCCAGGAATAAAATCCTGCAATTATTATTTGCACGGAGAGTAGTTTTAAAACTGATGTGTCGCTGTAGTGATACTAGGAGATACACAAAAGTCACAGCATCCTCACTCCATTCCTCCGCAGCTGTACACTGAAAAGAGCCAGGTCCCTCGCTATAGGGACGTGCTATACAGCCAACCTGGGGCCAGCCGTTCGCAGCACGTCCCCGCCCCTCCCCTGGTCGCTGTAATGTAACCTTGCCAGAGAATTGGCTGAACCGTACAATCCATCAACGGGACAGACCCCAGACAGCCCCTCTCCAACTTGCTGCCAAGTCTGGAACCTTTTTACCGAATCCCAAGAACACCGCAAACCTCCTTCTCTCGCCTCCCCCCGCTTGATCTCACACATGCCCTTCCGAAATAAGTCAACAGGGGCTGTCTTCAAAATGAGGTTTTCTTTTCGATTGAAAAAGCACGCATGGCTTGCCGGGGTGCAAACCTCATGAAACGCAGTGAGATTTCCTTCCGAGGAGGCACGCCTAGGCCGAGGCAGCCGCTCGCACGTCTTTGCAGTTCCCTATTTTTTTTTTGCAATCGAAGTTACTATTTCGGGACGGGGGGTGGCGAGGACGGAAAGGGGAAGAGCGCAGGAGCGTGAGTGCCGCCGCCGCCGCTCTGGCTACGCGTCTCTTTCCGCGAGGGGAGAGAAAATCCTTCTCCGGGCGCGCGTCGGGAGAGGGAGGGACGGGGAGAGGGAGAGGAAGGAAGCCGGGCGAGAGCGAGAAGAGCCTCGGACGCTTGGAATAATTCCGCTTCCGTTTGGGACTCAGGGACCCGCCGCCCCGGGCTGGGTTTTCTAACGCGGTCGCCTCTCTCTCCGGGACCCCCCGACATGGCAACCTCTCCGCAGAAGTCGCCTTCCGCCCCCAAGTCTCCAACCCCCAAGTCGCCCCCTTCCCGAAAGAAAGACGACTCCTTCTTGGGCAAACTTGGAGGCACCCTGGCAAGGAGGAAAAAGGCGAAAGAAGGTAATTGATGAAATGAAATGAAATGTAAAATAAAGGGAGGGGGCGGAGAAAGGAGGCGGCTTTGGCCACCCGTGTTTCCGCGCGGCGCCTTTAAAGAGGAAGGGGGAGGGGCGTGAGGGGGAGGGGGGGAGCCGGAGGTGCCCCGCGCTGCCCTCTGCCTCGGTGCGGGAGGCGGCTGAGCTCTCGCCCGCCAGGCCTCGTGGGTTTGGGTGTGTCCCGGCTGGCAGGCGGCCTCTGCCGGGAGGAGGACGTCACGGTTGAAAAATGTTGTCGCCCGGAGCCGATGCCGAATTCTGATGGGCTTTTTGCAGCCGATCGTCTGGCCGTTTGGTGCCAGGAAGGGGCCTCCCCGCCAGTTTACAAGGCTCTCCCTTTCTCGTTCTCTGTTTTTTAAAAGGTTTTGTCTGTTTTGCAGACCCCCCCCCTTGGGTTGGGCGGGCTGGCAAGACTCCAAATTGCCTTCTTGGAATGGGGGCGCTGGGCGTGTTTTGCCTGCTGGGAAGGAGTTTGTTCCCAGAATGGAAATCCGGCGTTGAAGCGTTTGGATGCGTTCTCTCAAATGGAGGAGGAGGAGAGGCATGTGGGGAGTGCTCTTGGCCAGAGGCCAGCCTTCTCCAGGGAACTGCCTGTGTTTATGTGTAGCGATTGCTGGAGCTGGCCGTGGTGTCAGACGTCGGTGGCTGTTTAAAATATTTTTTTGGCCCCTTACCAAATTTTGAGTCCAGAGGCACCTTTGAGATCAACAGAGTTTTAGCCCAGGTCTAAGCTTTCTTGGGCAAGCACACTTCGAATACAGTGCAACAGAATTTCCTCAAGCACTAGGTACAGTTAGAGAGACTTGAACTTTTTGCTCACATCTGTTTGTTAACACTTGGCATTTGTATGCTAATTTACTGCTGCTCACAGATCTTACCAACCAGGCCCATAACTAATGTGGGGCCCAAGGGGCCTGGCCCCCTCGCGTTTCTTCCAGGCCCCTCCCTCCTGGGCTGGCCCCCAAATTGAATTAACGTAATTAACTTTGATTTAATTAGCTGTGCCCTCTGTTTTACCAACTGTCTTAATCCAATCTAAACTATAGTCAAGCCCAGTTACTTACGCATATTCTAACTAGCCCTTCCTGGCAACTACCCCCTATATGTAATGACCAAGGAAATTCTATTTCACTGTATCTTGACGAAACCTGCGTGCACACGAAAACTTACACCTTGAATAAAATTTTGTTGGTCTTAAAGGTGCCACTGGACTCGAAGTTTGTTCTGTTGCTTCAGACCAAGAGGGCTACCCCACCTGAATCTATTTTGGCAGCTTGTAAGGAATACGATGCATGAGGGAAGTAACTTTTTTTCTGTGGAGGAACCAGTTTGTTCCTCAGAAGACGTTTGTCACACCATTTTTTAAAAGTTGCTGCACCTTAAGTAAACTTGTTGATTGGGATAGCTTCTGTCTTGAAGAGTGGAAGCTATTTCAAAAGGCTAATATTGATCTACTATAAAGGCTCTTAAGAAATGTCAAGACTTTCTGTGAAAATACTTGAACACTCAAAGCGCTTATTAATAGCTGCATTATTGGGGTTGGAGAAATGGCAAAGCATCTTGATATCTACGCAGTTGGAACTGACAGATTTCTTGTAGGACTCAGCCTTTTGGATGATGTCCGTGAACTTTTATCTTTCTGGCCTGTGTGTACTGTAACTATGATGTAGGTATATCCATATGAACTAAACAGATGCATATTCAGAGTGAAATAAAAATCTGTTGACAAACAATGTTTGTGAAAATATTGTTTCCTCTTTGGGAAAATCATTTCAAAGGGCTAAGCCACTGCCAGAAATTACTGTTGAGCTGCAGCAGGCCTAATAAAACTAAGGGAGGAGGAGACAAGAGGGAGATCTGGAAGAATCTCAGGTTCATTCATGGCAAGATGGTCCTTCAGGTATGTGGGTTTTTCCTTCAGGTTTTAGGCTTTTGAATTAGAATTGGAAGCATATAGGCAGAACAGTTGAGGAGTTCTAAAATCAGTAACATGATCACAACTTCAGTCTCTGGATGGTAAAGGAGCAATCACATTCTGTACCAGCTGCAGTTTCTGAATAGTCTTCACATGGTGCCCTATGTAGAGTACATTACAATAACCCAGTCTTGTTGCTGCCTATATTAGGCAGTCTGTTTCATGGAAGTCACGTAATCTATCATTTATAGTCAGATATACTGATATAACCATGAGAACTGTTTTAGAACCAGTTCCCTACCGGAATATATGTGTAATTTCACATAGAATTGCTTCTGTCCCATTCAGGAAACGGGGCTGAAGCGTTTTATCTGTCAACCGCTTCCAAGTAGTCGTCAGTTTCTTCTCCCGGATCCAATATGCTTTTTGCCCGCCTTTTTTCGCCTGCGCGGGCGATCTCCAGCTTTTTTTTTTTTTAACGTTCGCTTTATAGTGCTATAACGCTATGGCGCTATAGCGCAATAGCATCATAGCAAAAGGCATGGCGGGAAACGGCAGGAAAACAAAGTGGTGCAGTCTGAATTGCCAAACCGCTTCTGATTTGGCTCTTTTCCGGTCAGGGAAAGCCATGTGTGAAATGGCAGCCCTGTACCGGTTTACTTCAAGACAAATCAGAAACGGCTTCAATCCGGCAGAATCCCGGTAATGTGAAATTCCCTCATATGTGTTCCAGTTCTTCAGATGGGCTTTCATGTGAAGGATTCACACCTGTGTTCTGTAGGCATACCCACTAAATGAAGAGGCGAAGCAGATTTACATGGCCAGATTGATGTTTAAGGCTAGAAAATAACCAGAAGAGAAAGGGACAGAATGTTAGAGTTAAGAAAGTCTGACAGAAGTGCTATGAATGGCAGTAGACTGTGTCGGAATTACTAATTTTTAATTTCTGTATGCACCCCCCACCTACTTATGTGCCCGACCTGGATGGCTTAGGCTAACCCAAACTTGTAAGATCTCAGAAGCTAAACAGGTTCAATTCTGGTTAGTATTTGGATGAGAGGGACCACCAGGGGGAAGTCCAGGGGTAGCTATGCAGAGGTCGGCAACGGCAAACCACCAGTTTGGTGTAGAAGAAGAAGAGACTAGATTTACACTAGGGTTGCCAGCCTCCAGGTGGGGCCTGGAGATCTCCCGCTTTTACAACTGATCTCCAGTTGACAGAAATCAGCTCCCCTGGAGAAAATGGCTGCTTTGAGGGGTGGACTCTGTGGCATTGTACCATGCTGAGGCCCCTCCCTCTCCAAACCCCACCCTCTCCTGGATCCAGCCCTAAAGTCTCCTGGTATTTTCCAACCCAGACCTGGCAACCCTAGATTTATACCACGCCCTTCACTCGGAGACTCAGAGCAGCTTACAAACTCCTTTCCTTTCCCCACAACAGACACCCTGTGAGGTAGGGGGTGGTTGAGAGAGCTCAGAGAGAAACTGCTCTTTCAGGAACTATGTTGGGCATAGTTGGGCAACTATGGCTTGCCCAAGGTCATCCAGCAACTGCAACTGGAGGAGTGGGGAATCAAACCCAGTTCTCCCAGATTAAAGTCTGTGCATTTAACCACTACACCAAACTGGTAGTGTTAAGAGTGTGAACTCTAATTTAGGAGAACCGGGGTTGATTCCCATTCCTCCACATGCAGCTGCTGGTGTGACCTTGGGTCAGTCATAAGTTCTTTCAGAGCTATTCTCTCAAGGGCAGTTCTCGGAAGTGCTCTCTCAGCCCCACCTGCCTCACAGGTTGTCTGTTGTGGGGAGGGGAAGGGAAAGTGATTGTAAGCCGCTCTGTGACTCCTTTGGGTAGTGAAGGGCGGGGTGTAAATCCAGTCATCTCCTCCTCCTACTCCCTTGAAACTCTACAGGGTGACCATAAGTCAGCTGGGATTTGACAGCACTTTCCATCAGCCACCACAAGAGAGAAAGAGAGAAAGAATGTTTTGTGTTCTTATTTTTTGACAGAAATCTAGATCAGGGATGTCGAACTCATTTGTTACGAGGGCCAGATCTGACATAAATGAGACCTTGTTGGGCTGGGCCATGTGTGTCATAAAACGTAATGCCAGGTAAAGGTAAAGGTTCCCTTGCTCGAAAGTCAGTCGAATCCGACTCTAGGGTTGCGGTGCTCATCTCCGTTTCAAAGCCGAAGAGCCAGCGCTGTCCGAAGACGTTTCCGTGGTCATGTGGCCAGCATGACTAAACACCAAGGTGCGCGCTCCCGTCTCTAGTTCCAGCTCCTGCCAACCTAGCAGTTCGGAAGCAAGAAATTGCAAGTAGATAAATAGGTACCACTTCGGTGGGAAGGTAACAGCAATGCCAGGTAGCAGAGATATAAACTTTATAAAGGACACAAACACAGAAGGTTTTTTTAACTGAAAATAAAAACATGCTTAAAACATTAGCAGTCTTGCAATATTTTGTTTATTCAACAGTGTCTGATAACTGACACCTCTTGCTCTGAATTACTGCATCAAAATGTCTGTGCTGTTGCAACCTTGAGTGTGCTCTTCAGATGTGTATCTCTAAGCTGCAAACCTACGATGACGCAGCAGCAGCAGCAGAACTGGAAGAAAAGGCAGAAGACAGCCAGTTCCACTGCGGGCCTGATAGAAGCCCTCTGGGCGCCTGATCCGGCCCAGAGGCTGCGTGTTTGACGCCCCTGATCTAGATGATAAAAAAGAATCCAGTCATAGAATTGCATCATTTATGACCCACTCTGTTGCCTTTCAGTAACACATCTTGTCAGACTTGTACTAACATTCTGTGCATCTTACTACTGCTTGCAAAAAGTCAGTCTCCTGCAAAGAGTTAGAATTGTTTCCAGGCCAAGTGGACTGTTCTTGTAAACAGCAAGGAAAGAAATTTAATTTTGTTTTCTCCCCAGGCACATAACACATTATATATTTTTGATCTTTATATATATAAAAAAGTAAAGTTAATAATAATTCTGAATGTTGCAATTAGGGTATCTTTTACATGTCGTGGATTCACTGTTACTGTTTTCATTTGCAGTAATGAGAAAATATGTGAATGCTGAAAAATGCTGAATGCTGAAAAATGGAGAGCATGTAAAAAGTGCTGTGCTAGCTGCCACTGAGTGCCACACAGCTTGCAACCCTAAGAACATTTTCCTAGGAATAAGCCCCATTGAATAAAATGGGAATTGCTTCTGACCTGTTTAGGATTACTCCCGCAGTAACTTTTTATGGGCATTTCTACTTGCTTTTGGATTAGTGCTTGCTTTGCGTGGTACCAGAAATACAGTTTGATCTGGGCTGTGCTTTACACTAAAGTGACTGATGCTGTAGCTGCTGATGTGTTGCTTCAGATTTCGCAGTTGGTATTAAGGGTAGCACATACGTGTCTCTTAGCTCAATGTTTTCAAAAGCTGGTATGTCCTAATAGGCGTAAAAATGACCTATGTTATCAATACTCAGTTGTTTAAAACAACAGTAATTAAGCCAGATCCAGGGCCCACTGATCATCCTTAAAATATTTTTATATGAACATGCTTGTATTTTAAGGTAATAACGCAGGTGTGAATGGAGCGAGAAGTATGAAAAGGTTAATCATATGGGATTAGCACAGATTCCGCCTTTGTAATAGACAGATATAAAATCTGGGATATTAACAGTGGTGCTTTCTGGTAGTTAGAAATACAGTGTTTTAAAAGCACAGTGATCAGAACCATTTTCCGCGAAGTCTTTTTGAGCAGTGGGAAATGTCCCTCTTACTGAAGTATCTCATTATCTTATATTATGGGTTTCCAGGGTGAGTAAAGCCCCAGTGATTGTGCTCATTCAGTGTTCCTGGGATTCAGTGATGGACAGCAAAAATCCACACCTTGTAATAACCTGTCTTACAGAATCTTAACAATTGGGCCCTGACATCCTAATAAATCTCTGAAACACTCGCCAAGGGAGAGCAAAGTTCAAAATTGCTTAAATTGGTGTAGGAGCAGATAGAAAACAGACAGTTTGGACCCATGAATTTGATGGAGTGCAATTATGGTACCATGTGTGCCTCGGTCAGTTTCCTGGTTGATATGACTTCAATTTAAGTAATTTGCCCACTCTTCTTCTTGGCTTATTTAGTTTTGATGGTGCAAGACGAACAAATCTTGGTCCAGCTTTTGTGACTTGGGTTTTTCCTTCTCTTATTTCTTAAAGTCTTGCTGTTATCTTGCCAGCACCGTTGGAAGAAGTGCAAGCCAAGAAGTGAACCTCGCGTTGCTAGATAATCTGCTGTTTAGCTTGAATGGTCTGTCGCTCATAAAGTATCAGATAATCAAAAGGTTAAATAAATACATTCTCTTGTTTGATGTACCCGGACATTTTCAGTTTGTGGGGGGGAAATGACATGCTGAAAAATAAGCAAGTTTAGACTTGTGGCATCCAGCTACCACTCTAGAATTATATTTATTTATTTTATTTATTTACTTCAATTATGCCTTGCCTTTCTCCCCAGGGGGGACCCAGAGTGGCACATTCACAACAACCCTGGGAGGTTGGCTAGGCTATGAGTGTGTGAGGTCACAGGCCCAAGGTTGTCCCACTAAGCTTCCGCTGCACAGTGGCTGTTTGAGGAGGAAGAGAGGAGGAGATTGGATTTATACCCCGCCCTTCACTGCTCAAGGGAGTCTCAGAGCAGCTTACAAACTCCTTTTCCCTTCCCCTCCCCACAACAGACCCCCTGCGAGGTAGGTGGGGATGAGAGAGCTGTGACAGAAACTGCTCTTTTTCAAGAATGGCTGTGCTAGAACTATGGGTTGCTCAAGGTCATCTAGCAGGCGCAAGTGGAGGAGTGGGGAATCAAATCTGGTTCTCCCAGATTAGAGTCCGTGCACTTAACCACTACACCAAATTGGCTGTCTCTTTGAACTGGTGTCTCTTAGATGCTAGTCTGACATTCTGACCATTAGGCTGCCTTGGCTCTTGTAATAATATGCAAGCACCTTGTCAAACCACCGCATTAAAGGCAACATGGAGCTTGAACTATTTTAGTGCTGTTCATTATTTATATCTTTTTTGTGACTGTAGATAAAGGTGTTAGAATTTGGAAGTATTCCATACTCGTCAGAAATAAGATTTAAAATTTCACATTCAGTGTTTTCCATCATTTGGAGGTCGTCATTGTGCATGCTAAGGCCACAGGTATGCTTACTTGGAATTAAATTAAATTGAAATTAATAGGATTCCCTTCAAATTAAATATATTCTGGATTGGAACATATGATGCTGTTGATATTGGATCTTCTTAGTTACAGCTGCAGGTTCAGAACACCTAGCTGGGGAAGTTCTATGGGATGCCTGAACCGCAAGGAAAGGAAAGCACTCTTGGCGCCTTCTGGAGATTTATGTACCGTGCTCTCCCATCAATTCTCTGTAGTTAATTCTCACACACCACCTTGTTATTTTCGTTTAATGTTAAAATTTTATGGGTAGTATCTGGCATGCATGCAACTACCGAAATCAAAAGTAGGCAGCTGCATGCCTTTGCAGAGAGGTTTACTATTCCTAGGAGAAGTTTTATGAAGTATAGTTTGGTGTCAGACAATTCAGCATCACACTCTGGTTCATTTGATTCAGTAAAAAAAAAAAAAAGTGGTTATCTGGAATATGCAGTTTAACTACACGTTTTGGGACAGATACTGCAGACTGAATGTGCACATAAAGCTCATCTTTCTGAATGGACTGAAATAATTACTAAAAGATCAGCAGTATTAGAAGATCAGGAGCTAGCCTTGGGAGCATGCCCTCCCTTGCTGCATTCTGCTGCCTGCCCCCTCCCCCAGTATGATTAAGGGATGCAAATGCCATGAACATTAACCATTCTTAAAGATCATTTTGCTTGCTTAACCACGACATGAAAATAGGGTTGAAGTTTAAGGAACTGCATTTAATAGGGAATCTGGTTAGCTATCACTGATGCCTTATTCCTTAACTGCTGTTAAGACAAAGGGTGTATTTGCTCTGGGTAAGGAGTGAAGAAGAAGAAGAAGAGATTGGATTTATACCCTGCCCTTCACTACCCAAGGGAGTCTCAGAGCGGCTTACAAACTCCTTTCCCTCCCCCTCCCCACAACAGACACCCTGTGAGGTAGGTGGGTGTCAGCTGTACTGCCATGTTCCTCTCCTGCTTTGCCTGGAACACTGTATTCATTGTTTGTTTAATTAATCGCCGCACATGCGCATAGTTTGCTTGGCTGTAACTTGTGGGAGAGGGAGCTTACCGCCTTCAGCTATCTGGTGTCCTTGAGCTTCAGACACAGGCTTGTTTCCCAGCCGGTGGAACTATTCATGCCTTAGATAGTGGGAAGGGAGGGGGGCCTCATCTCCCGGTCATTATGTATTCTCCCGCCGGGAGTTTTCCCGCACGGGCCCTCAGATTTCATTTGCTAGTAGTGCTTATGCATCATCCTATATCTGGAAGCCATTGTGCCTGGTGGGCCATTCCTGACAATAACTCTGCTAATGAAGGGCAACTTACTGGTATTCCAATAAAGCATATCTTTTTTATGAAGAGTGCCTGGACTTACTTGCAGTTGAACCTGACAGTGGGGCTGAGAGAGCTCTGACAGAAACTGCTCTTTTTTAAAGAACAGCTGCGCCAGATCTTGTGACTGACCCAAGGTCACACCAGCAGTTGCATGTGGAGGAGTGGGGAATCAAACCCGGTTCTTCCAGATTAGAGTCCGCGCACTTAACCACTACACCAAACTGGCTCTTAACCATTTATTTATTCATTTATTTAAAAACTCTGCCCCACCCTTCCAATTTTCACTCAAGGTGACTTAACAGTATATAAATCGAAGTTTGTATGTTGTTTGCCATGTGATGTTTCTAACATTCAGTGGAACTTACATGCATCATACAGCTCTCAATTAACAATTAAAAGCCAGCCCTCAACAACTGGTCCTCTTAAATAACACAGCCTTACATACCCTCCTAAAGACCAGGGGAACATAGGACCTTTTGGACTATTTCTGGAAACCATTTCCTGAGGGTGGGAGTAATGGGAAGCACACAGCTTCAGTACATGCCAAATTGCAGTGAAGGCAACATGAGAAGGAATTGTTAGGCCAAATAAGGGATTCATATAGGGAGACACAGTTCTTCCTACATACAGGTGTAAAGGTACCAGCTGGATATTAGGAGTTATCTGAATTCCAGGTCATGAAGATCTTGAATGGTGCATGAGCACCTTGGATTGAGTGTAGAGCATCAGGGGAAGGCTGGCTGTATAGCTCACAGGGAAAGTTTCTGGTGGGCTGTTCCCCTAGTGATGGCCAGGAGGGACCCATGCCAGGACCTAGTAGGTCAGGAGCTACTTGGATTGGACCTTCAGAGGCAATGATAATTGATGTCAGTTCACTCGTAGGCTCCTCCCACATCACTGCTGTTTTGTAGGAAGATGCATTGGGTGAGCTGAGTGATAGTGCTGCAGGATCCACTCATCTTGGGCTTGCTCCCGGGCCATTTTAATTTCCCACTCTGCACCTGAAAAGCATGCTGGCAACCAAAGCAGCTGTATTAATATTGCCACGGTACGGACTTTAGCATCAGTAGATAAGTTGGGGTATTCTCTGCTGATTGAGGAAATACTTCTTCACGCAAATTAATATGGGGAATTCACTGCCACAGGTAGTAGTGGCAGCTAGCGCATAGACAGCTTCAAGAGGGGATTGGATAAACATATGAAGCAGAGGTCCATCAGTGGGTATTAGCCACAAGGTATAGGTGGAAAACTATGTCTGGGGCAGTGATGCTCTGTATTCTTGGTACTTGGGGGGCCACAGTAGGAGGGCTTCTGGAGTTCTGGCCCCGCTGGTGGACTTCCTGATGGCACCCAGGTTGATCATTGGCCTGATCCAGCACAGTTTCTCATATTTTTATACTGTAACTTTAGACTGTACTCATGATGGATTACTGCTGATTGCTCTTCATCCTTAATTTGGTCACTGTGGAAAGATATTTCGTGAAAGGTTCCAGTATGCGGCCACACAGCTTCTGTGCATGTGGAGCATTTGATGAATCTGTTGGATCTGTCAAAAGGTCTACTTCAGTGTAACTCTCACAACAGGTAATAAACAGTATTGACTTGTGGCTGGAGAAGAATGGCTGTGTAAACCCACCTTTCCCCCTGACTGCCCTCAACTGCTCCTCTGAGAAATATGCCTTTGTCCTCTTCGCTTTTCTTGCCCATACTGGCTCCTGAATGATAGTTATAGGGCACAGGTATAGGTTTGCTTTGAAGGGCAGGCTTATTGAATACGACACACACAACTAGACTGCCTCCGAGATTAAGATGCTCGGGAGGTGCATGAGGTGCCTTTACAGACCGTAAAACTGTAGTGTGCATTTTTTTGGGTTTTTTTGTGCAGCTTTTGATTCCCAGTCTCTGGCATAGGCCGGTCTGTTTTTGAATGAGGCCATGTTTAATCCCTCTCGAGGTCTTAATAAGGCTTTTTTGTGGGGGATTGTTGCTCTGAGCATTCTGTTCATATTTTTTTCTTTTAAAAAATCTGTATGACAGGCTTGAGGATTAGTTGGTATACTTTGCTTGGAACTGAGCTTCCTCTATTAGTCATGGATTAAATGGGCCAGCTGCCTGCTGTAAAAAATATGGCGTTTCACATTTAGTAGAGAAATGATTTTGTTATGTGGATTTCAACATATAATATTGATTTTTAGAAACACAATAGAAAGGTGCCGCAGAACACACCGAAGGAGATACAGATATGTATTTTACATATTTATATCGTGCCTTTTCCCCAGTGGGGGACCCAAAACAATTGGCTTACATTATCATTCTCCTTACCGCGATTTGATTCTCACAACAACCCTGGGAGCTAGGTTAGTCTGAAGAAGAGAAGAAGAGCTGGTTTTTATCCCCTGATTTCCTGTACCTTAAGGAGTCTCAAAGCGGCTTACGGTCACATTCCCTTCCTCGCACCAGAACAGGCAGCTTGTAAAGTAGGTGAGATTGAGAGAGTTTTGAAAGAGCTCTGAAAAAACTACGAGTGGCCCATGGTCACCCAGCAGGGTTCATGTGGCAGACTGGGGACTCAAACACGGTTCTTCAGAGTAGAGAGGCTGCTGCTCTTCTTAACCACCACACCATGCTGGCTCAAGAGAGAAAGTGCCTGGCCCAAGATCACCCAGCAAGCTTCCGTGGGATTGTGATGATTTGAACCTGAGTGTTCTAGATCCTAATCCAACACTACTAACCATGATATTATGTTGACTCTCAATACTGAGAACAAAGAGTACTCTGTCTACTGTTTAATACAATTTGTAAAATTATTAAAATGTTGCACAGTGACCTTCCAAAGATCATATTGTAAAGTCTCTTAGGGATGCCTAACTCTGGCATTTGAAAGAAAACATAAGATACCTGTGTTTTGCTAGTAAGTTATGTAGTGGTTTGCTTAAGATTAATTAATTCTAATTCTTGAGTGAGTTGAGATCTGAAACTTATTTCCCTTTGATGCTACACAGGTTCCTACACTGGTACGCAACGTATGAAGGGAAAGCAGTGATGAAAATCCATCAGTGGAAACGTTGCATTGGGGATGGTGGAGCAATCTGTGTCTTCTGCCTGTATAGTTCTGACTGCAATTTCTTTTGCAACCAGCAGATTTGTGGCAGTGATAGGCTAAAGTATGCTAGTCATGCCAATAGTACACAACACAATTTTATAATAATGTTTTCATAAAATAACGAAAATAGAACTTAGCTTGTAAACAGTTGCTTGCAGAAGGGGAGAGAAAGTAGGAGAACGCTACTAGTTGGGATTAAAACGTATTACAGGGAGACTGGCACAGACATCAGCAGTGTGGAGAAACTAGCATGGACAACAATGTCCTCCAGGCTACACAGCTCACCTCTGTTGCATCTGTTGAGTTGGTGGCTTGGTAGAGAAAGGCCAGTGTGGAACCTACTGAATGTTCCATGTCATTCCCCCAAACTGATCATGCTATTATTTCTGACTTATCCAAGAGGGCCTTGGCACCTTTTAGGTGCCTACTCATTCTGTCTTTAATGGTGGGGTAGGGAAGGTGAGGGTTTTGTTTTGTTTTGGTGGCAGTCTTTCAAGATTTCAGCGTGCCATGGAATTAAACCAAACCTATGTTAATTATTTCCTTTTTGTCCCATGCTTTCTCCTTGGAGCTTAGGGCAGCATACATAATTCTCATTTGCCTCCCATTTTATCTTCACAACAAACCTGTGGAGTAAGCTAGGCAGAGACGGTGACATGTTCAAGGCAACTGTGATGGACTGTGATGTACAAACCAGTAAAGGACTATGAAGGATTAATTCCTCACAGATCCAGAGAGCCTTGAGTGACAGGCTGCTCCAAGAGATCTGATTGGTTAGCATCAGTCAAGCAGAGAAGGACTTCTGAACTGGATGCTGAAGAGGATTCAGTCTGTATTCAGCCCTGACTGAGAGCAGTTTAACCCAGACAGAGTTGGCAAGAGGAGTGAGTAGTTAGGAGAATACTCCCATTCAGGTCAGAAGATCTTCTAGTGAGTGAAGAAATTTCCCTGTCCAGTCAAAACAGGGAGATCGCTCTGCAGAATTTGTCAGAAGACAGCCATGAGCCTTTTTGTTGCCAAGTACACTGTATTCATTGTTTATCGTATTGCTTGCTGCTTCTGCGTTTGCGCATTAGATGCCCAGCTGCAACTGTGGGAGAACTCCTTTCTTCCGCCTGTTATCGGAGTGGCCTTGACGAGGAGGCTCTGGAGTAATTTCTCAGCCTAGGGAAATTTTCCAGTCCTACGTGATGGGGCGGTGGGCGGGGGGGAGTTCTCCAGGTCATTAAGTAACACCCCGCCGGGAGTTTTCCCACGTGCGCGCGAAGAGTTCATTTGCTAGTTTGGCTTTGCATCATACTATAATTGCACTGGGCCTGACCTGGACGGGCATTCCTGACAATAGTGTTATTACTGTTGGCAACATCCTTGTATTCCAATAAAGCTTCTCTTTCTTAAGAAGAATGCCTGGATATACTTGCTATTGAGCCTGACTTGCTTGGGCAACATCCTTGTATTCCAATAAAGCTTCTCTTTCTTAAGAAGAATGCCTGGATATACTTGCTATTAAGTGGTGAGATCCCTGGTCTGGTATGGTTAAAGATTGCCTTGTAAAATCTTAAGATTCTATTAAAACTTAAAGAAGAGTGCTGGTGTGTTTAGAGAAGGGGCTTGGGTACTGGATCCAGCCTTCTGGAAACCGAAAGAGTCAGTGAATAATCAAAGAAAGAGTACTGGAGTTTTTGGGAAACATTGGAACAAAAGTTTCTCATCTTAAAGAACCTAAGTCATGGGGGAAAGCTTATGGACCTCTCAATAGCCTGAAACATATGAACTAAAGTCTGTGCATATACTGAGTTACTTCAGAGTTCTATACTGAATTAACTCAGAAATTTTACCCCTAATTTCACCTGACCTTTCCCCTCTATGGCCCCGGTCACACGGAAAATTTGCCGTGCAGAAGGCACGAATGTCAGGCGGATTTTCAGGGTGCATTCACACCGCAACATCTGGGAAGTGTAGCGCTCCCATGGCCAGGCCATGGCGTCCTGCTGAAGATGCAGAGTTAAAAAGTACTGCGGAAAGTTCACCAGTATCCGGAAAATGTGGGGCAAAGGTGGGTGTCTGATCGGAGGAGCCCTAGTATCCCGTGGCATCCAGCACCCGTCCATGTCCCATCGCAAATTGGATGTTTTTTGTAAGTCTCCACAGGCTGTGCACAAACGCCGAACTGCGCATATGCAGAAACACGAAATGGAAAGCAGTGCCGCTCTGCAGAATGGCACATGCGCACAAATGCAAAAACGTTGGAAAGAAAAATTGCCCATCTGATCTGGAAGCAGTGGCTTGCAATCGCCGCTTGTGTGAATGCGCCGTGCCGCTTCTTTGCCATGCTTCAGCATCGCCATGCGATCGGCAGCTAACAGCCTAAGCGTGAAGACTCGGGGGATCATGTGATCAGGCTACCGCGCTTTATTTTGCTCCGGGGCGAACAGCCACACTTCCCCCCTGCGTTATCTGGCCCATGTGACCGGGGACTATGTTGAATAAAATAATTTGTTAATTTGGAATTTCAAAACGCCTCAAGCGCCTCAGCTTCTGGGTTGATCCAGCATCCAAAATATCAGACTGCGACAGGGTGAGACAGCCAGAGTTCTTCAGGAAATAAGGAAAATAAATACTAGGGTGGTTCAGCCACTAAAGGGAAAGAAAAACGGAGGGAAAATCTTGCCTCTGAGGGAGGGGACTGAACAGGCATGTCATAGCAACAAACTTAACCAAGTGGAAATTTGAATCTAGGACTCACCACTATAATGTGCATCATATATCTCTTAAATAAATGTTGTGAATTTGATCTGCTTTACTCAGTACTTCATTCTTCTAAGAGTTCTGTTACATAGCAACCTGGAGTTAATTTTCCTGATTAAAGGCATGTGATTTGAGCTTTTTTACCTCAGCAGTGATCATGGTAGACAAAAAAGATGGTGCTTTCAGTTTCAGAAAAAAGTTATTGAAGAAAAGAGGGCTTTTGCTGATATGATGGCTGAATGTCTGAAGAGCCTGTTCAGAAGTAGTCGCAAAAAACATACAAGAGCTGAGATCTACCACAAAGACTGTATGGTGTTGTAGTGTAAGAGTTGCATAGCCTAAGTGGTTCACAAAGCCAGCAATTATTATTATTTATCTGCTATACCCAAACTGCTATTTCTGATCAGAATCAGAGACATCAGCAGCATTAGTCCCAGACTTTGCAAGGTGCTGCAGTTTCTTTGTCTGCGCCATATTAATTGGGTCAGTTAACAAGCTCAACACATCTGTTAACATGCTGAGAACAGTTGAACCCTACATGGCATAGGATTATCTCAGTTTAAAATCTATACATAAATTGGTCTACAAGTGGGGCTGTGCAAGATCAATAAGCGGCGCATTGCTTTAACAGACAACTCTGATCAAGATGCCTGGAAAAGCATTGGCAACATTTGTGTGGAAGAGAAGAGCCATTGAACCCATGTTGCTGAAAAAAACTTCAAAGCAAAAAAGAAGTTCCTTTGGGCATTTGAGTTATCTTCTCCATCAGGTGGAATGAAGGAGAAAACTACACACTACGTACAAGGTGGAGATGCAGGAAATGGAGGTGACCAGGTTAATAGGCTCATAAGCAGGGTAAATTAGTAAGGGTGAGACTTACCAAGAAAAGGACAACTTCATACAGTAATCATGTAATGCTCTCTACACGGGGCTGCCCTTATCCCAGATCTGGAAGCTGCAGCCAGTGCAGAATGCAGCAATTGTGGGAGCACATCCTATGCGGGAGCACATCCAACCTGCCCTAAAAGCACTGCACTAGCTGCCTATAGCATACTGGATTCGATTCAAGGTGCTGGTTCTTACCTTTAAAGCCCTATATGGTCAGGGACCTACTTACCTAAGGGACCACCTTTCCCCACATGTTCCCCCGAGAGCACTAAGATCAGGATCCCAAAATCGCCTGGTCCTACCAGGCCCTAAAGAAGCCAGGCTAGCTGTGACGAGGGCCAGGGCCTTCTCAGTGGCGGCCCCGTACTGGTGGAATGAGCTCCCGCATGACATCAGGGCCCTGTGGGATCTTTTACAGTTCCACAGGGCCTGTAAAATGGAGCTCTTCCACCAGGTTTTCGACTAGGGTGCCTCCTCCCAATATTATGGCCCTGCCTCCAATATCAGTACCAACTTAATAACCAACAGCCTGGCAAGAACCCAGACTATGGTGGTAGTTGACCATCTGGATGCCAAGAGAATGCCACCATCACTTATTAGCACTTATTAACATCTATGTTTACTAGCACATGATTTTATATGTTGTGGTTTTATTTACATTGTGTGTTTTAACATATCTGACTCTCTGTGTGTGTGTAATCAAATAAATTAATCAAATAAATAATATCTGATTTAAATCTATGATTGGATGTTTGGGCAGGTGATAGTCAATTGTTATCATCCTTCTGCTTAACATCACCCTCATAACACATATTGGGATGGGAAGGGAAGGAGAAAGAAGCCATCTTCACTCACAGGAAGTTGGTGAAAGGATTTTTCCTTCTGTTATAGGTGAGATACAGGCGTGTCTTTGGTATCACACAGTGCATGGCTCACAAGGGTTGATGGCAGTAGCTGCTGGAACTGACCTAGCCCCTGATCAGAAGTTAAGTGAAATATATACCAACAAAATAATGGACATTTAATAATTTAGGGAGAGTGCATGTGTAAGGACCTTGAATTTCAGGATTTCTCAATCCCAATGATGGTTTTGGAGAACAAACTGTTCTTCCAGAGCCAGTTTGGTATAGTGGTTAAGAGTGGCAGACTCTAATCTGGAGAACCAGGTTTGATTCCCCACTCTTCCACATGCAGCCAGCTGGGTGACCTTTGGTCAATCACAAGTTCTCTCAGAGCTGTTCTCTCAAGATCAGTTCTCTCAGAGCTCTCAGCTCCGCTTGTCTCACAGGCACCATTTCCACAAGAGCGCTTACCCTGCCATCAGTCCTCTCAAACATTTGCAGCAAGTGATTGTTTCCCCACATGATTCTCCATGGCCATCATTTGATCCGCATGTAACCCCCACTTGCCCCATAGAATCCTAATCCTGGCCTTGCCAGAAGTTTTCTTTGCTGCAGTTGTGAATGCGCAGCTTCTGAGTGGAATTCTGCCATTTGTGCCTAACATTCTGGCAACACTGCCATTAGTTGCTATTCATCAAAGTACCTTTTTTCCAAAGCTCACTGTTCCACCCCTTCCCTAGAATTCTCCTCCAACATTTCCCCCTGGCCGTGGCCTTTTTTTGAAAGGAGCCGTGGCAATGTACTAATGGCTCCTTCCTTTTTCACCCGCTTAAAAAAACGTTTTCCATTGATATTTCACTACGATGACCCAACAAGATCAACTGCAATGTGTCCCAAAGTGTACACCTTGTATCAAACTACTCGCAGAATTCAGCCCTTCCCTTCACAACATCTGAGCATAATTCTCCCAAGCAGCATCATTTCGCACCCCCTCTTTTAAAAAAGCTTTTGCATCGCTATGTTAGTATGTTTGCACAGCAGATCGATTTCGGTATGTCCAAAAGTGGGTTTAATGGCCGATGACATATTTCTGCTCCATTATAGTCCATTCACTAGAAAACACTCCCGGATGGTATTGCACTGAGTACAGACCTGATATTATGGGTGTCGAGTGACAAAATTTTACATCGTGCTTTGTTTTTCGATGTGAGTCAAACCAAGATGGAAATTAAGCATGTGAATCTGCAATGAGATACTTTTCCGTTCCTGAAAATCTTCCATCTTTTATGTCTGGAAGCCATTAAAAGCAAAGAAAAGGAAGCACACTGTGGGAGTGTATGAAAAAAAAACAACGGCATGGTACAAAATGGAGAATCCTGGTGGTGATCAATGGTTTTTAAAATTTAAATCACATCATTGTGGGACATCCAGTAGCCAGTTGTAATGCTGCCCTGTCACATGTGATGCCGACATTCTTTGGATTTTCCCATGGTGTTTTTTCAGTGTTGCTAGACAACATGGTTGCATTACAACACAACCACACATGCACATAAAAAGAAAGAGAAATGAAAGGGGCGGAACAAAAAGGAATGATGGGAAGGGGGAGTGGAAACAACCAGGAGGTGATGAGGAGCGTCAGGTGCAGGGCAGGAGATAACTAGCTGTGAAGATAAAGAATTAATGTAGAACTGGTGCACCAGCCGTGTATTAAGAGAATATGCAGGGAACTAGAGGCTAATTCCTAATGCAGAAAAGGTCTGGGTGTCTTTTGTGAGGAGAGGAAGGGAAGGAGATTGTAAGCTACTCTGAGACTCCAAGTGAAGGGCAGGATATAAATCCAATCTCTTCTTCTTCCTGCCTTGACCTGCGTCAGATGTTGCACTGGGTCAGTCAAAGTGCTCCACCAGCATGCACCGTTAAGCTTACGAATTCCTATATGCATGTAAGAGGTCAAACTAGGGGCCTGCACTGGGATATACCCAAGCCAAAAATAAAATGGAAATTAGCTATTTCAGGTCAGTTGGCCTAACATCTGTTCCGGGTAAATTAGTAGAAGCTGTTATTAGAGAAGAAGAAGAGAAGAGATTGGATTTATACCCTGCCCTTCACTACCCAAAGGTGTCTCAGAGCAGCTTACAAACTCCTTTCCCTTCCCCTCCCCACAACAGATACCCTGTGAGGTAGGTGAGGCTGAGAGCTCTTGACAGAAACTGCTCTTTTTCAAGAACAGCTTTTATCAGAACTATGGCTTGACCAAGGTCATCCAGCCAGGTGCAAGTGGAGGAGTGGCGAGTCAAACCCAGTTCTCCCAGATTAATGTATGTGCACTTAACCACTACACCAAACTGGCTTATTAAAGGAGAGCGTTACTAAGCACCCCAAGGAACAGCCTGCTATGGGAAAATCAGCATGGCTTTGTCAAAGGGATGTCCTGCCTCACCAACCTCTTGGAGTTCTTTGAGCAGATTAACAAGCATCTGGATATATGTGGATTTCCAAAATGTTTTTAGCAAGGTACTTCACTAAAGACACCTGATTAAACTTAGTAGCCATAGGAGAAGAGGACCGATCTTCATATGGATTAAAGGTTGCTTAAATGGGCCCTGACCTGGATAGCCCAGGCAAGCCCGATCTCGTCAGATCTTGGAAGCTAAGCAGGGGTTGACTGTGGTTAGTACTTGGATGGGAGACTTCCTTGGAATACCAAGTCAGGATGACAGAGGCAGGCTTTTCAGCCATCTCTCTGAATATCCTCCAGGTCCCCAGTAGGGGTCAGTCACCAGAGGTCAACATGACTTCCAGGTGCAGACACGTGGTCCCACACAGAAAATACCGAAATAAAAAGTTAGTTAAATGACAGTAAGCAGAGAGTACTAATGAATGGTCAGTTCTTGCAGTGGAGTGAAGTGGGCAGTCCCACAAGGATTGATCCTGGGACTGGTGTGATTCAGTTTGTTCTTAAATAATCTGGAATTGCAGTTGAGCCGTGTAGTAGCCAGATTTGTAGATGGCAGCAAATTATCCAGGATGGTAAGAACTAAGGCAGATTGTGAAGAACTACTGCAGGGTCTCTTTAAATTGGGAGGGTAGATGGCAACATGTTAAATCTAATTCAATGTGGGTAAGTGTAAAGTTGATGCATATTGAAACACAAATCCTAATTTTAAATATATGCTGATGGTGTCTGAATGGCTGAGACTGAGATTGAAAGAGATTTTGAGATTGTAACAGAAAGCTCAATGACAATGTTGACTCAGTGTGTGGCAGCAATGAAAAAGGCAAACTTCATACTAAGAATCCTTCCTTATATATAATTGCATTTTGGTCATACCTTATATGGCCAAAATGCGCGCCGGAATCAGTTGGCCGAGGGACCTGCCAGTCAGATAGGGGGTCCCTCGCCACTGGCTGCATTGGGTCCCTGCGCGGCTGCAGACCCGCCCACGCACGCGGCGTAGGGCCTCACGCCCCCATTCTCACGCCGGACGCCGGCAGGGATGGCTGCTCTGGCGACAGCCCACCCCACGACCCGGACCTCTGCTCGCCGGCAGACTCGCCTGGAGAGAGGTGGCGGCCGCTTCCTCCGCCGTGCGCCAGGATTCGCCCTCCAGCCCAGCACATCCTCCCTGCTACACCCGCGCCTCAGGAGGAGCCACGCCCACTTCCTCCGCCGTCCGGGCAGATTCGCCCTCCAGGCCGACGGGCCCGCCCTGCTGCAGACGCGCCTGAAAAGAGGCGCCTCCCACTTCCTCCACGGCCGCACGAGCAACAGGCTCCCGCCGACGCCGAGGCTGCCTCACACAGGTAGCCCTCAGGGAGCTCGACGACCGTGCCGGCTACTGGCCCCTACCGCGGCCCACAGCCACCCAAATGCCTCCTTCTCACGCCTCTCCAGCACTGGAGAGGCACGCCGCCAACGCTGCATCCCAGGAGGACGCGGGGGGGCCTTCACCCACCAAACGGCTAGGGCCCGTTGCATCGTGCCACGCAACGGGCTTGGCCGCTAGTTATTAATAAAGGGATTGAGAATAAAATGGCTAAGATTGTAATGTCTTTGTATAAAGTTATGGCGCAGGGTAATTTGGAATTCTTTGTACAGTTCATGATGCTTATTTTGCCTAAATTATTTTTAAGATTAGGGGCGGAAGTAAGGTTACTAATGTGTGTATCTTATGTATTCTAGATGTTACTCCTATGAATGTGTTATTGCTTACTATTTAATGGGAAGCGGGAAGTAATCTTGCAGGCAGCTGTTAGTAATTCTTGGTGAAATCCTAAATATGTGTTCTCTGAATCTCAAAAAAGATAAAGCAGAGCTGGAAAAAGTACAAAGGAGGGCAACCAAAATATCTAGGGGGGCTGAAGCACCTGTCCTGTGAATTGGGCTACTGGATAGCTGCTGTGTGAAACATGCTGGTCTAGATGGACCAGTAGTCAGATCAGCAGGCTCTTCTTGTGTTCTTATCCATTCCTGGCTCCTGCTCTGATGGACTTGGTATCCTGTGCTCTTTAGCACAAACTAGTTATGCTATGCCAAGCATGGCAATTAACCTCCTTCTTTTTGAGCTCTGACCTAGCTATAGTAATCCATTGAACGGTCACATCCATGCTAGACTACTGTAACTCACTCTGTGCTGGCCTGCCCTTGAGACTGACTCGGATGATCCAGCTGGTCCAGAATGTGGCACTGTGTATCCTGGTGGGAGTGCCATGGACAGCACATACGCAACATGTGCTGTGCCAGCTACATTGGCTCCCAGTGGAATACTGAGTCAGGTTCAAGGTCTTAGTATTGACTTTTGAGGCCTTGAGCGGCCAGGGACCCACATACCTTCAGGACCGTCTCCTCCAGTATGTCCACAGGAGAGTACTTTGATTGGCAGAGAATAATTTGCTGACCCCAAAGATGTCCATCTGTCCTCGACTAGGGCCAGGGCCTTCTCAGTCCTGGCCCCAACCTGGTGGAACTCCCTGCTGAATACCATCAGTGCCCTGCTGGATTTAATGCAATTCCACAGGGCCTGTAAAGCGGAGATGTTTCACTGGGCTTTTGGTTGAGGACAGTGACGGTGTGATCATCGCTGGCACCCTCCCCCCTTTCTCCTTGTTTCATCTGTTTCCTTCCTCCTGCCCTGCCCATGGGGCAGCAGTGTAGTCCAGCATGGGAATAAGATTTATTAGGGCACCATCTTGGATTTTAGGTTTTTTCATTACATGTTTAACTGTATATGTGGATCATCGTATGATTTTACCTTTTGTTTTATCGCTGATGTATATCGCCCAGAGGATATTACATCGTCTTTACAGGGATGAGGTGATTCATAAATTGGATGATGATTCGTAAATTGGATTCACGATGATGATGATGATGATGATGATAGGAATCAGACTAGGTGTTGCTAGTCTTAGTGTCTGTACCCCATATCTGTACCAGTGGCATACCAGTTATATGGTTAATGCTGTTAGTTTAATCATTGATCAAAACACCTAATCCATTGATAGGTCAGTGACATATTCACAAATCCTGAACCATCATAGAGTGTTGATTATTTTATTCTCCTTTGATCTCCAGTTAGACAAGTCCAGTGAAAGAACAAGAACCTCATAGATCTTAGCAGTAGAGAAGAGCAGGAGTCCAGTACTACGTTAAAGACTTAACAAAATTCGTGGGAGGGGATGAACTTTCGTGAGTCACTGCTTACTTCTTCAGATAAGGTGCTACTGGACTCTTGCTCTTTTCTACAGCTACAGGCAGACTAACATGGCTACCCATCTCGATTTATCTTCCCAGATCTTAGTACATAATGATCCAAAGCAGTAGTGAATAGCATAATGAAACAGCCAGTACTTGACCACATACTGCAGCAGTTAACTTTGTATTCTAAAAATTTTAGGGTCGTTCCTGTCATACCTCATGCTCAAGCCTTATTCATTGGAAAAGCATATTATTGTCAGAAAGGTTGCTTTCCATGCTTTGGGAGCCATGTTTCCAGATGGCATGCTAGTAACTTAAGTCCCCACAGATATATCCTGATATGTCAGTTTATGAAGATCACATTTAAATTGAATCTGCCCTCCATTGTGTTTGCAGTTTTCCCCAGTTTTATATCCCATGGTAACTTTCTGCTCTACATCGTTTTTTAAAGCATATAACGGCTTAGATTGTATTTTAAACATCCTTCAAGCACTAATCGTATAAAATAACTTTTAATAACTTCATTCTTAAAATTATTGTTAATCAGATCATTTAGGTTTTCTGAGTATAGCTAAACTCTTGTTCAGACTTGTCTGCTGACTTGTTCTGTCCTGGGGTGGATTTTCTATCTCAGGATTTACAAGCTGCAGGTGCTCCGTGGAGCACAAGGTGGCTCCAGTAACCAGCACATAATGGAAGTTGGGTTGAATTGGAGGCTGAACAGACTTCATAGGAACTGACCAAAAATTCGTTGTAATACAGAATAACATTTTTAAAAAATTGTTCTTCTTCGTTTGGGATTCTTCGGAAATCTAATACACCTTTCTTGATGTAAAACTGTAGAACATCCTCCTGTGTTCTACTTGCGTCTCTGTAGTTCACTATATTACTTACATTCCAGTGTTTTATCCTTTTTTCAGAAGTTAATTCTAAAAGAACAAATAAGTCATAAGAAGGCATCTGAGCCTTACATGTGTTCATACACAATCCTCTTGCAGTTAAGGATTTCGTATGAATTTATAAGGTATTGTACAATATACAATTCTACTGTCAAAACCCAATTGATTCAAGGGAATTTTCTAGAAAACAATTGGTTAAGGAATGAATTCGTCTACCACCACTAAGTGGTGTAAAGTTAACATATAAACAAGCAGTGACAAGAAATTCATGCACATATAAGTTATATGTCATACGGCAAAACATATTCCGAGGTGAAAAGATAAGTTTGTATTTCTCCTGTCGATTACTGAGAGACAGTAGTATAAGTCGTTGCTGAAAATACCAGTTGCCACAACGAAATTTTTAGGCAATGTAGTGACCTGGCACCTGGAATTTGTCAAACTGTGGGTTAAGGCTGCTGTCTTAGCTTGTATGTCATGTATGAGGTTAGATTTATTATGAGAAGGAAGACTAATTGGCATACAATTTCAGTACACATGTCTCTTATGACCCTCCCCAACCGCTGATTGTGATGCTGTGGTATGAATTTGCCAAATATGGATCTTCTCTGTCTTCTCAGTGTTTGCTAGCATTTAGTCATTGGGAAAACATGAAAATCTGTCTTCAAAAACATGTTGCTGTTTTCTTCAACTAATGAAGAAAACAGAAGTAGTAAAAATGGCCAAATAGATCTGGAAGCGCCAAATAGAGACTGTGGGTTGGATTTGGCACTTATTATTAACTTAATTTTAATTAGCTAGCTTCCATCTGGATGGTCTCAGTTTTCTATGAAGGCTTGCAAGGAAAAAAAGACAATCTGACATTTTGTCAAATGAACTCATACTGCAGAGTAAAGGTTGGTGTGCTTTTCAGAATGCAAAGTGTGGTTACGTAACATCTGAGAGCAAGACACAGCAAAGGCACTAGCAAATTAAGCTAGCCCATAGTTGACAAAAATGAAAGCTAAAGTTGATTTTATCAAGATAAATTGCTCTGATCTATTGCTTGAATAATAAATCCCGAACATGTAAATTAACCTGTAGGTGTGACTGAATATTGGCTTGAATCCACCGGAAATTTCCACTATTGGAAGAGATTTCTGTAAGTGGAGTGCAATTTCTTGCCTCTCTCTTCATGCTGTTCCTGAGGACAGCATGAAGAGAGAGTCAAAGGTCTGCCACAGGAGGGGGGAAATCGGCTAAAATCACACCCATCCTTGGAAATCCTCCACCAGATCCAACCCATTTTGTTCTCAATCAGAGAGAAATGGACGAAGTTCCTTTACACAGTCCAAAGTCAGTGTACAGCCTAAAATTATGAAAGCACTGAAAACTACTCAGCACGACCAGATGAGTTAGGCTGGAAATGGAATATATATGTTTGTGTACTACAGAAGTTTAACTTGCTGTGCACATGTACATTGATGGTATGCTATAAATAGCCAATTGTACTTTCTGATAGAAACTGCATTTAATGGAACTTTGTCAAAAGATACTAATAAATAATTAGAGGTCTTTGTTGCATTAGCCGTATGAACGTAAATTGCAAAGCGTCTGCTGAATCTTGGAAGCCTATACCCTGGAAATCTTGGTGGTCTTGAAGATGCTTCTGGACTCGTATCTGAGTGGAGTAGGCAATGGTAACTTGCATAAAGGCCACTGTTATGGAGTGGATATTGCACTACTGTGGTACAGCTGAAGAAAGATCTTCTTGACTGCGGAACGATTAGATGGAAAAGGTGCGCATGGCTGAGGCCTCGCACATGGTTCTAGTATTATCTCACACACTGCAATCCCAAGAGGTTTGTGTTAAGGTTATGCAGGTCCTATGTTTCTGCAGGTGTGAATGAAAGAGGACAGACATTGCGGTAGATATTCTCCTGTGTTTGATATGCTAGTGTGCTGAGCATGCCCTAAGGGTGGTCCTGGAGATGACTCTTTTCTGTTTGAAACTGGGGGGGGGGACCCCAATACCGTAAACAAGAGATATAGATAAGTTTGGCATCTAGGTTTAAATTGGCTTGACCAGTGTTGTTTGGGTTATTTTTTCCCTCTGTGAGTTAACTTATTTCTGAACAAAATTAAAAAAAAATAGCTGAAGGTAATTTTTTTTAGTGGACTAGATGACATTTAAATACATCTCATGTTGGAGTCTCAACACTAGTTTTGAAAACAAATGCAAGCCACGGGGTATTAGCCTGCCCCTATGTAAGTGCCATTTCCAATAAGGGTTTGTTCCAATAAAGAAAAGTAATCAAAAGAATAATAATTAAAAACACTTTGAACATAAATTTCTCAGAAATGTGAAGGAGCTGGAAACTGGGCATTCCTGATATCGTCATTTTACAGATCTGATAATACGCGCGTGGCTTTTGCATTTCAACACATTTTATAGGGGTCCCATTATAAACACAATGGAACCAGAACTGTGTTTTGTGCATCATCTCTTCTAGTAAATAAGTGGAAATCCAGGCGTTGTCATTGTAAAGTCTATATTTATGCTTGTTTGGCTTCTGTATAATGAGGTGGGGGGGTTGTATTGGCTAATGAGCAGTATTTGCAAAAATGGGAAATTAATGGCTCTGTTTCAAGGGTCACCATGGACAGTTACATACCTGCAGTTCTAGTGGATTCGTATTAATTAAGAACAGTGTTCAAGGAAGTGCTGGGACAGAGTCTACCTTTTGCTCTGGTATGTTGGATAACTACTGGGTGTAGAGTTAGCTAAGAACATAAGCTCTATCTACAAATATTGTCCTGATTAAAACTGAGCCACAGGAATAATTTGCAAAACTCATGTTTAAGAATTGCCCTCTTGATGCAATACTATCTTGAATCTTGCCAAAAACTAATGGATCCCTTTACAGGAAATTGAAAATTAAAGAGGATGAGTCAGTAATGCACTCCAAGGTTGGATAATATGCATTGAACTTAAATAATGAATGCCAAAATCTAGAGGCAGGCAAGCCAATTGGATGTAGTGTTTTCTCTAAAACGTTTTCCTCCACTCGTTTTTTGCGTAAGGGTCTCTTATTCTTCCCATTTACCTCACTGGATATTAGGAGTGTGAAACTCATATGACCATATGCTTTTGAAAGGGAACTATCCAATGTGTTATTACTGTGCCAGTTACCAAAAGGAAACAGTAAAATGTGTAATTTTCACATTTGGGGACTTCATTTTTTACAAAGCGAGCTGTCCTTTTTTGAACTTGACTTTACTGAGGAAGAGGATTAATTTAAGTCACCCAATTGCTAAAATGATAATAAACCTTCACACTTGCTTCTAGCATATTTATTTCATGTCAAGTACAGAAGAATTTCTTAAATAGTTTTTAAAATACAGAGCATCAGCTTCGCAAGAACAAAAATTAAGAATGTACCACCTGTGCAAGAGACCAGCTTTAGTTATACTGTTAAGGGGCTGGTTTTAACTTAAGCTACTTTATAAAAACTGTTCTTTGTCAACACAAACAATACAGAAGTTAAGAACTGACCTTGCACTGACTTTGTGAAGTATGGGGTGGGTACATTGATACAAATCTGTCTCCAAGGGAACAGGGAAGCCAGTTTATATTACCTTGATATATGTATGAATTGTATGAATATATATGTAGCTTAGGCAATTTAACTCTTTGTGTTTCTTAAATATGTTTTTCTACTAATGATGTTAGGTCAGGCCTGTCTCTTATTTTTATTAGATTTTTGTGGTTATTCTACTGAGTTTTGAAAATGGAAACCTCCATGGTTGTTGCTTAATGAATGTATGGAATGTGACTGGTAGACCTTAGGGAAGTAGTCCTGCAAGAACAAGGGCTTGGTAGACCTTCCACTGTGAGCTCTTAGGAAATAACTGAAATACCTACACTGTTTGTCAGTAATCCCATTTATGTAGAAATAACGGTGACTTGTTTAGCTTAATTTGATCTTAGGGTATCATGTGTGAGTATGTATCCCTTAATCCAAAGACTGTAATATATGCCTCCCATATACGCCTTCCCATATATGCCTCGAAGAACGTTACTCTCTAAAGACCAATATCTCCTGGTGGTCCCTGGCCCGAGGGACATCCGCCTTGCCTCAACTAGGGCCAGGGCTTTTCCTGTCCTGGCCGCAGCCTGGTGGAACATGCTCCCTATTGCGATCAGGGCCCTGTGGAATCTTCTTCAATTCCGCAGGGCCTGTAAGACGGAGCTGTTCCATCAGGCCTTTGGTTGAGGCAGCAGAAGCCCACATATGCCGTCACCCACCCACCTACTGACAGCTGGCCCTTATTTCACCTGTACCATGGGGCCAGAATGTTATAGCCAGTTGACTTCTGTTTTAAGTTGTACCCAATGTTTTTGATGTTTATATTGTGCTTTAAACTGCAATTGTATTTATTATAATGATGTTATCCACCCTGAGCCTGTCCGGGGGATGGGCGGGATAGAAATACACCACATAGGACCTTGTTATACTTTATGTGAGCAGGCCTAAGTGTGATTTGCTCACATTCAAGTAGGGCTGTCAGTTCTGACTTGGAAAATTCCTGGGGGGTCAGGGGTCTCTGCAGACCAGTGATTAGTTGTAATTCTAGGAGAATTCCCTGCCCCAGCAGGAGCTTGGCAGCCTTACATTCAAGTGAAATCTGTGAATGAAATTGTTGCATGCCGAGTGGCCCTGTGTTAGCAGAATACATTGTGCAAACTACTTTCTGTTAGCTGTAAAGCTTCCCTCCAGGAAATTGTTTATCACTTCCCAGGTGAGATTCTAATTTTGGGGGCCAGGTATTTTACAGAATCGTAATTATGATGTAGGTCTTCATTTTGGATGCTTTTCTCTTATCCCTGAGTCGATACTGCAGTGAAATTCGGCCTGCGTTTCAAAATGCAAATACTAACTTTCTGGTCTCCGCTAATCGTATCTTGCATTAATAATTGATAAGAATTTTTTTCCTGTTGATAACTCTGACAGGTGCTAAATGGAACTATTGAAAGGAACTTTGCATGTGTCTGTAACACTTTTTTTGTTGTTGGGGAGAACAGAATGTAGTGTATTCACAGCAATATATATTTAGGAAACTTTTTTTTTTTTCAGAGTAATTTCAATGAAAATAAAATTTGTTTATTGTCACTTTTTACATGGGAGAGAGTATCAGAAGTTTGGCTCTACAGGTTTCTGGAAAGAGAGAAAAGCATGATGGAGCTGGTTAAGGACATGGTAATATGCATTCTGCCTTGGAAACTAGATACAGCAATGTTTCTGTTTAATATGTCAATAGGGAACTAAAGTCAGGAACCCAATGAATATGAACACACACACCCCTTTGTGCTGTTCTTGCTTATGTTTATGGAAAACATGTGATCTCCCCTTTAACTGTTGTCTTGTTTCCATCTGAAAAATTACTTTTGGAAAGAAATGCAAAAAAAAATCCTCTGAAGCTGTTGATGTAGGATTCATAATTTTATTTAACCAAGTAATTACTATTTTTGTGTGGAAGGGACACCCTTTGGAGCATAATTCTGCTGTTTTGTCAAGCTAGCCAGCCAAGGTTTGCACAGCTGCAACTGTGAAGATAATATCAACACTTTCCTTACAATAGTAAATTTTGGTGTATTCTTTGAAGATAGTGAATGTCTGTTTTTAAAAGAAATTGCTTTCTGTCTCTCTCAAACAGTAGTTGCTGTGACATGCTTTGAAAATACATCAGCTTATGTGATCACCTAACTTACTGACTCAGTATATTTATTCACCTTCTGTTTCTTTATTTTGTACTTTTTAAACTTCTATAAAAGTGCTGCATTTTAGAAATACCTATAGCATATTCCGCATATATATTATACATTTATATGATGATTTTTCCATTGACTTAGCATAATTCACAAAAGTAACAGAATAAGACCAAAAAACAAACAATTAAAACAGGAAAACAGCATTGCAGCAATAAAAATAGCATGCAGGCAACAGTAAAAGGACCCAGACATCCAGACCAGCTGTTTAGTCCAGCTCCTTCTCAAAGGTTTACAGTTTGTGGCAAGACTTTCAAAATTAATGTCACAGGCTAGCTTAGTTGTAGAATAGATCTTTTCTTTTTCATCTTCTGCAGCCAGCCTCATCATCTACTCCAAAATAACCATGGAACACCATGAGATGTAGGTACCTGCAGATTAAGTGGTAAATTCTGCAGAAATCTAGCAACCACTCCCTGTGCAAACAGAAGTGCCTTCCGATTGCACAGGGGATCTGTTGGATCCATCAAAAGTCATATTAGAATTTGACGACGTTAAGATTAAAGCATCCTGGTAAGCTCATCGCGGAGGACAAAAAACCCATCCGGGTACTAAAATACTAACTTTTTATTGGTATAGTACCATATGCCTTCAAAGTCAACCCAAATGAACAAGCTTCTGAAAGACACTCAGACTTTTCCTTTATTTAGCAAGTTGCCAGGTGTTGTCAGTTATGGTGTCCTTTCATCTCTCAGTCTTCCCATAGGAGATAAAAGATGTTTTCCCACAAGTAGGTTTGTTTATTTACTATATTTATTGACCCTCTCTTGGTTGGCCCCTCAGATCAGGATAAGATAGAGAAACTGTTTTCTAATTTTGACCATACAGCGCTGCATCAGATAGCGAAATTTTGTCTCTTGGTTGTAAAAGCTCATCATCGTCCAGGCAGCCATTTGGGTTAGGATTGCCTGATCCTAATTTTACTGGTTTTATTTTTTTTATCATCGCTATTTTAACCTTTTTAAGATCTAATTTTGTCCCACACTTCATCGAACCTTTGGTTTTACTGATCAAAATGCTTGTACAATTTTATTCTTATTAACCTTGTCTTATCTTAATAGATTTACCATCTGGGTACTATTTGTTTTTGTAATTTATTCATATGGTAATTACTTGTAAGTAGGGTTGTATACTGCTGGCTATGTGCTGTAATAATAAATTCATTCATACTGTAATTAAAAGCTCAGTGCAGTGGTTAAAGTGTTGGGCCAGGATCTGGGAGACCCAGGTTTGAATTCCCACTCTACTTTGAAGACTAATGGGTGGTCTTGGACTGCTCACGTTCTCTCAGCATAGCCTCCCTCACAGAGTTGTTGAAAGAGTAAAATGGAGGTAGGGAGACTGATGTACCTCGCCCTGAGCTCATTGGAGAAAGGGTGGTATAAAAATGTAGTCAATAAAGTAAGAAGTGAAGAACTTTAAGACTGCAGTCGTCCAAAAAGACACTTATGAGGAACCAAGCTCTTCTGAATCCAGTGGAAGTTAGGTTGCAAGCCTCATATTTTTCACTGGAAGAGAGATAAACATATGAAATCCATGGGGTTTAGAAGTGTTTCATGCAGGCGTACCCACTCTTGTAGGCACCATTGGAATTCTGACACAGCGTGGTGGGCACAGCTACAAAATGGCGGTCACGGGAGGTAGCGCGAGTCAGAAAATGGCTGCCACAGTTTATCTTCAGTCATACAGTCAAGATCCTTGTGCTGTGTTGGCAGCTGCTGCCAAAGGAACATTTTAAAGAATGTGCAAAGCCAGTCAAATCTCCAGTGGCCACTCAGAAGCCTTGCTGGGAAAAGTCCCACAGGGCCCCACCCACTTTCTAAAAGCATTTGGGAGGCACCAGGAAAGGTGCTGGTGGGACACCATGTTGGGGGATTGCTGATTTAGGGCTTGCTTCATTGTCCTCTTCTCTTTTAAGCTTGTAGTGAGAATGTTTGTGATCCAACACAAAATATTTTTAAGCAATGTGCCCTCTCCATTCCTAACCAAACATATTTACGCTTGAGTAACTATCCCAGTACACGCATCCATTGAAAGAAATGTGGTGTGGCTAGGCAACATTCCATGTTCTTTGCATCCAATTTATGCTCACAGCTTCTGCTATGTCAAGTGATCCATGTACAAATCTCCTTATCAGGAGGACTTACTCCGTGCATTTTATCTGAGAATCTTTCTCTGTAAAATTACTGTTATAGGCTTGGCTAGAAAGCAGCTTTCTTCTTTATGCTTTATGCTTTATGCAGGGGGCTTTTCTGCTCTTTCTAGTGGCAGCCTCTTGAAAAAGCATCTCCCAGAGGCTGGAGGAGCTTCTGGAGTGATTTTTGGAGCACTAAGGATGCAGTTGGGATTGAATTGGTGAGCTTGAGCGTGTGTGGAAGTGCCTTCCATTCACTAATGCAGGGGGAAGAGAGGGGTTCCAAGACACAGCTTGAGAAGCCAGTATAAAATACTTCACAAATTCACAATGACCTAACTGTAGGAGACCACAGTGACGAGGCTTACACAGAGGAGACCGAAGTCCATGCTGTATGTTAATGATAACCGCGGTTATGACAGCAGCGAGCACAACATAAGGGATATAAAAATAGAAGAGAAACAGCATCCCTTGTGTGCTCCGAACCCTTCAATTTTAAAGTAGATTTCAGGTTGCCAAAAGCCTCTTGCCTGATTTTCATATTTTACCTCAAAGAGTTAAGAATACAGAGCTGTTCTTGATGAGCCAGATGGTCTTTAACAGTAACATTGTTCATATTGTTTAGATTATCCCATTGCAAGTACAGCGCCTCGTTTACCTTTTATGGAAGAAAGTGTGGAAAATTGACTGCAGATGTACGTAGCCAGGAATGACGGCTGCAGCAATGCTTACCAGGCCTCCCTAACGCACTTGATCCCACAGATAAAAACAAATGCAGAAATGTGAGGAGGTAGTCTGAGAAATCTCTAGTGTTACCTATTTACTTTGAAATCTCTGAGCAACTAAAGCCCTGATTTCCTTAAACCAAATGTTGTCCTACTTTTGACTTCATTTCACTGCCTTTAAGTGACATTAACAGACACATCCAATCAAGTACTAAACAGCATGTAATTTCTTTAAAATCCCTGTTTCCAGTCCTGTGCTTTTAAAACAGGTAGGAAAAGAAACTAAGCATATTGACTTCAAACAATAATTAAATTATTGTTATGCATGGATTTTTAAAAAAAAAAAAGAAAACGGCACCATGTAACAAGAGAGCACAAACTCACCCTGAATATCGTTTTGATTACTATCAGAAGTTAGAATGGTGCCAAATTAATTATGGATAGAACGTTGCTTGCTTTTAGTCATGTGTTACTGAATGTGGGCCATATCTTCAAAGGCATGTTTAAATAAAAATGTGTTGTTTCTTCGGTTGGGTCAGATCTTGATTGTGAATATGGAGTTTTTTCCACGGCAAAGGAGCTGCAAGTGAAAAGTGACACATTTTGTTCCTTAAAGTATTTTTATTTCCTATCACTTTTCTTTCTGTCCCTCGTTTCCTTCCTCCTACTAGTGACTGATGTCAAGCTGCATTTACTTCTGGCAAGTCCTTTTCGGAGTTACCGTGCTGACCCGGCTGCATTTGCATTCAGGTACTCCTGCCACAGCGCAGCTGTTCCGACTGGTGCAAACCCTGGGAGTAGAGAAGATCAAAATTGTAAATCCCTTCAGTGTCTGAAACTTCCAAAGGGAAGAACCTGTGTTAGTTTTAATACACTGAAAGCCTTGACTGGTGTTTCTTCAGCTGCTGGAAAGACACAGTCTGACGGACTTCCCGCACACCCGAACATGCTTGTTTACAGGTTAGCTACTTTGATAGTACATAAACCATGGGCTGTAGGTCCAAATTCAGATGCAGACCTTTTTTTTTTCTGGTAAAACCACTTCCTTGGGAAGAAAATGAGGCAATGACAAACCAGACATGTCTGCAGGCATTCCACAGTATTGTGTTACATATTAACACTGTCTTATGGTTTTACATAGTTCTTTGCAATCTTTATGCCTTTTACAATGTTGCTATGAAGTAGATCCCTATTTTCATTTTAGGGGTGGGCAGCGACGGCTGAGGAAAGAAATCCCCTGTTGTCTAGGAACATCTTGAACCTAAGCTAATAAATCCAAACCAAGCTGTTTTCTCCTGGACAACACTTTGCCTTCATATCAGTTCAGTCTTCCTCCCGGACCCATTCAATGGCAGTTCTAGCCAAGAAGTCCGTTTTTTCTCTAACTTTGCTTCCAGAAGAGCTGGCTGCAAACCAACTACTCAGATGTTCTTGTAATAACCCTTCATTTATTGGTAACCTTCCTTGGACTACTGCTGTTCTTGCTGCTTGGGCAAAACACAATGCTGTACAAATGATATCCATTTTAGATCAGATTCAGGTTGGACTGAAGCAGAAGAACAAATTTTGAGTCCAGTGGCACCCTGAAGACCAACAAAGTTTAAATCTGGGTTTAAGCTTTCATGTGCATACATACTCAGTAATGCTGAATGCTACTCAATTTCAGAGTTCAAATCGAATGGTCACTCGTTTCTTTTATGAAGTTCTAAATGGCCTTGGTCTTTCATATTTAAAGAAACTCCCTCATCCATATATTGGTCCATTGACAACTATTGGAGAGGCCCTGCTTCTTAACATTTTTCAGTCTATGACTGAGGAGCAGGCACCTTTGTTATGGCACCCACTTTATGGAAGTAATTTATAAGAGACACTCTTCTAGCCCCTTCCTTTGCCAGTTTCCACCAGCCCTTGAAGACATATTGGAAAAATCTACTTTGTGTCTTGACATATATAGCAGGTTAGTGGAAAGTAACTTTTGAAGTTTTATTGTGGTTAGCAGGGGTCTGATTATATCAAGTTATTAAGAGATTTTCAATGTGCTGGTTATATTAGAATATAAGAAGAGAGCCCTGCTGGATCAGACTAATGGTCCCTCTAGTCCAGCATCCTACCTCACACAGTGGCCAACCAGTTCCTCTGGAGAGCCAACAACAGGGCATAGAGACGGAGGCCTTCCCCTGATGTTGCCTCCTCGCTCTGGGATTTATTTATTTATCAAACATACCCCGCCCTCCCCGCATAGCAGGATTAGTGCCTCTGAATGTGGAGGTTCCCCTCAGTCACCATGGCTCCATGAATCTACCTAATCCCTTTTAAAGCTGTTGATTCCTGTGGCCACCACTAAATCCTCTGGCCTTGAATTCTGAATTTCAATCACTGTCTGTGTAAAGTAGTATTTCCTTTTGTCCGTCCTGAACCTACTGCCCATCAGTTTCATTGGATGCCCTCAAGTTCTAGTATTTTGGGAGAGGGAGAAAAATTATCTTTGTCAATTCCCCCCCCCCCGAATAATTTTATAAACCTCTGTCATGTCCCTCCTTAGCCATTTCTTTTCTAAACTGAAAAGCTTATTATTATATTGTACTGTCTTTAAAAATCTGGTTTTTTTTTTGCATTTTGTATTGTAAAGCACTTAGTAGAAAAGTAACAAGTATAATTTAGATAAAAATCTACCAATCATAAATATGAGATTAAACAGCCTGCTGCACTGCACAAATTGGAGGTTAATGGTTTACTAGGAAAGGAGCCTTTTTAAATAAAGAATTCAGTATATCAAATGAGGAGATAAGTTTCCTCTCTCCTCCTCCTTTAAAATACACTGGAGATGGAATGTGCACTGCTCTCATACTAGAATTCTCATGAAGATGAAATGGGTTTCATAATTGGATTGCACTTCTATAAATATTTCCCCCCACACATCTGAGAAATGTACTAGGAGAAACAGATTTCCATTAAATTAGAAATATAACAATTGAAATATATGCAATACCCTGATTTCTGCTCTGCACAAAAAACAGCAGAGTGGCGGGGAGCTTCCCACTACTTAGCTGTTTAGAAACTCCTGCTTTCTGCTCCTCACAGCTTTTTGTGGGGAGCAGACAGCAGGGTTTACATGGCTTCAAGCCATTTAGATAAAACAGCTGAGCTGTTGTCCTGCTGCTCAGTTGTTTGGAAACCCCTGCTTTCTGCTCTCCAAGAAAAGCCATGGGGAGCAGAAAGCAGGGGGGTTAAACTTTAAATGGCACACAAATCAATACAAACCAGATTAGTTTGTGAACCAACCTCCCGGTTCATATGGGTTCATGGTTTGGTTCATGGTTCAGCCACAAACCATGAACAAAACTACCAAAATGTGGTTTGTGCCCATCCCTACTGAGGATCTTGAGGAAGCACACCAGACTTCCCCCTCCATTGCCCCATCTCCACCACCATCACCAAATCTGAGGCTTCCGGCCGGAGTTAAAATGGCGAATTGACGCACTTTGCGATTTGTGCAAAGTGGACGGCGGTATCTGACGACAGTTTGGGCTTTACCTGGCCCAACGCAGCACTCCCCAGGCGGGGGGGTGGCAAGCAAGCAGCCAAGCCTGAGAGGGAGTTGAGATCGGTGTGGATAAGCCTCGGAGGAGGCTTGTTTACACTTTGATCTCCTTCCGCGAAGAGGGCAGTTGCAAATCAGCACTACAGATACCAGCTGGGCTGAGAATTCAGCATAAATCCGTCATCTACCGGCCTCTTTAACATCAAGATTAACATCGGTTGCACTGCACAAATTGGAGGTTAATGGTTTACTAGGAAGGGAGCCTTTTTAAATAAAGAATTCAGTATATCAAATGAGGAGATAAGTTTCCTCTCTCCTCCTCCTTTAAAATACACTGGAGATGGAATGTGCACTGCTCTCATACTAGAATTCTCATGAAGATGAAATGGGTTTCATAATTGGATTGCACTTCTATAAATATTTCCCCCCACACATCTGAGAAATGTACTAGGAGAAACAGATTTCCATTAAATTAGAAATATAACAATTGAAATATATGCAATACTCACTTTTCTATCAAACCTAAAGCCATTTCCCTGCTTTAACAACATGAGTGCATCATTTATCATTTACTTAGCATATACAGTTCTCTTAATTGGCGTATTTATGGGATTTAAATGCCTTGGTGCTTTACAAGTAACATTGCATGTACACCCAGTACTGATGTAAGAGAGCGGCAGCCTCTTCCTCTGTCCTATCTTAGCACAATTCACTCATTCCGAGAAAAAGTATATTTCACAGAAGCTTTTAGGGTACCTCAAAATATCTTGACTTTTTTTTCCATTGGAAAAATGGGGGGGAAACCCTTTCACCATTCAGTATTCTAAGCCTGGGTCGTACTCAAGGTTGCCAGCTGCCAGGTACCCTCTGGCTCAACTCTCAGCAACATCTCTGGCAACATGGTGACTTGCGGCATGCACCAGAAGTTACCTCATTGTGTCACTGACAACACAGAGATACTCTGGTATTAGGGGAAAAGCTCTATGGTTGCAGCTGTCTTTACCATAGATTTTTTTTTTTGGACCAAATAACAACACATCTAGTATTGCCGATGATGCCATAATGTCACGTCGACATCGTAACATCATCAGATGTCGTTGCGGAGATGCTGGGATAGGCCTCCCTGCTGCTGGTAAGTCATCCACCACTGGCCAGCTGATTGGTTGGCAGGAGGTGGGGCCCAGTGTTGAGCATTCCCACCACCGTCAGGGGCCTGGTAACCCTAAACATACTAGAGCCCCTTCATTCCCATTGTCTGTTTATTGTTTTGGAACTGAGATCCCATGGCAAGAATACAGCCAGTAGCTCCATCAGTACAAAGTGCAAATACACTTACTGTTTTGCTTGATATTTGTGGACGGATATTGTGCTATATCCTGAAATTTTCTCAATAGTTCAGAAGCCCATTTAAATTTCTGAAAAACCATAAGGACTAATTTTTAAAAGTTATTTCAGTTACTGCTTGAAATTGGAATGTGTCTTTAGCCCCCCCACCCCCCGCATTGCCTGCCACATGCACTGAGTTTGGAATGATCAGTCCACAGTTAATTTCTCTAACTAAGGTATGATGACAGTATCTCCCAAAGAGTATTCCAGGAATAACCAAAACACATGGTATAATCAAACCAAGGTAGGGGTCCCAAGTACTTACCGTGTGTTATTGGGGGACACATGTTCCCCGGCCGGACCAGTCCTCCCTGTAACGCACCATGCCGTCACCAGGAAGTGATGCCGGGCGATGCTCTGGCAATGGGGCTGAAAACTCGATGGTACCATCAAGTTTCCAGCCACATTGCCAGAGCGTCGCCTAGCATCACTTCCTGGTGACGGCATGGTGCACGCGTCTTTCCTTCCCCCGGGGGATGGTCCTGCCAGGACGTATCCATCCCTCGCCGAAAGACGGTAAGTTCTTGGAAAGTCTAGACCAAGGTTATTACTGAGATGAAATATTTGGTTTACTGTGCAGTGCAGTCTGTTGTGTTCCTAAGGCAGTGAGTATGGAAAGAAAAGCCATGTCCAAATCAAGCTTTTTATAAAGCTTTGATCTTCCTAGACTTGGCTTGCCAACTTGCAGGTGGGTCCTGGAGTTCTCCCAGAATTACAACTGATCTCCAGCGTGCATAGATCAATTCCCGTGGAGAATATGGAACTTCAGAAGGCAGACTTCATGGTATACCAGAGATTCCAGGTGAAATCCCTCCCCACATTCCCCCCTCCACAGACGCCAAATCTCCAGGAATTTTCCTAGCCAGGGTTGGCAGTGGCACCCCTAGACTAAAAAGATCAATGAAATATTTAGAATAGCAACATATAACTAACACTTGTTGTTCTAGTTCTGTTGATAGTTGGCCAAAGCAAAATCTATCAGGCTGGATCCTGACAAACAACTACCCAAAGCCAAAAGGGGGAGGGGGGAGTACACCTCTGGGAAGTGATTTAATAGGAAAGGGACATTATTTTACTGACTTGGCTCCAGAGCCTTTTCTTATTAAAATACTTTACCGGTATCCATGTAACCAGTCAGCTAGCGTAACTTTATGAAGAGGCCAAATAGGTTTTTAGATTGGGAAATGTTTCTCCAGGGAATATAAGCTCTGGTTTGAGGTCAGATAGTTGTTTAAATATTGCTGAAAACAGATGGAGCTGTGTGTCATTTCTCTTTTTGATCTTTTTTTAAATTTAGTGAAATATTGCTATACTTTAAATGGGATATTTGCAATTCAAACTTCTTGATCTAGAGAAGTTGTGCCTTTGACAGTGGTTCTTAAACTGTGGGGCAGGACTCTCTTGCAAGTGGGATCTTAGGGCCAGGTGGGAGGAGGAGGGTTAGATGGGAAAGAAACCTCTGGGAAGCCAGATAGCAAATTTGGGTTTGTCTCTGCATAGTGTGTGAAATAGCCATTGTTCAGTAATCTTCAATATTTATAATGTGTTCTACCTTCGGGATGGAAACATAACTTGGCAAGTGGGTCCCTAAAAGTATTGTTAAATTTTGCAACCTGGTCCCACTTCATAATATTTGGGAATCATTGCTTTAGGGAGACGTACTATAAATGAACTTTCTATGTTGTTTGCATGACTTACAGTCCTCCTTTCTCACTGTGACTCAAGTATTAAACATGGCGTGAAGAAATTTTATTATTAGAGTAAAAATACAATACGCTGAGAGCAAGACAGTACATACAGCAACAGAAGAACCATCTCTTTCCATGCTCTCTATGCTACCAGTTAAGATTTGCCTCTCAGTCCCTGTACTCTGGGCCTCACCTTCAGAGGTGAGGCAAATGGTGACTAGACACAAGGCATTCTCTGTGGTGGCACCTTGCTTATGGAATGTCCTCCTCTTTGGGGCTCGCTGGCACCTACTTTACTTTACTTTCTTTTAGTTGTAAAGCAAAAACACATCTTTTAACCCAGACTTTTAGTTAGGGGTTTTATCTTCTCAGCGTTTGAACAGCCTGCTTCTGTTTTATGGATAGTTTCATGTTGCTTGTGTCCAGTGGCTTGTTTTTAACAGTTTGTTTTTTAATATTGTGATGATTTTAATTTTAAGTCACCTCAAAGAGGACTCTGAAGAGGTGGCATGATAATATCCTAAATAAATAATAATATATACTATACATAGCCATACAGTGCACACTTCCATTCTCTTTATTAAAGCATCTTCTGAATAATTCTGTTATATTCCCTTTATAGAAATTCCCTTATGAACAATTTTTTTTATGCCAGAAGCATGGAGGCCTTCCTGATCAGGCAAGCCATCCCATAAGGTGGGGGCCACTACAGAGAATGGATATGTACAAATAGTTGTTGGTCTTGACTGTTTGCAGGTTGGCACTTGCAGAAGTACCTGCTCATATTAGCAAAGTTGTCACGATGTGAGCATAGGAGGAGAAGCAGACCTGTAGGGTCAAAGGCCATTAACAGTTTTGTATGTAATATCCAGTACCTTGAATTGACCAATAACTGATGGGCAGCCAATGGAGTGACTGCAGAATAGGTACGGGCATGAACTGGGAAAATGCAGTTTGGTTTGTGGCTCCTGGCGTGCCCAGTTCACGAACCACAAACTCACAAACTTTTAAGAGACAAATGGACTGGTTAAGTTTGTGAGGTTCATGGTGCGGTAGAATGCCCTCCTCCAGCATGCTAGAGACACCAAACTCACAGATGTCTCTCCTCTACCTGCCATCCAAGTTTGGTGAGGATTGGATTTACAGGATCCGAGTTACTGCCCCCCAAAGAAGGTGCCCCCAGGAAAGTGCTTTTGGGGAGATGACAGCTGACAGGCAGTCACTTTGTCAGGCACAGAGTCAGGAGTGTACAGAATGGATCCTGTGCAGCTCTAGAGACACCAAACTCACAGGGAATCTCTGGTTGACTTTCCTTTATATGGCCTCCAAGTTTGGTGAGGATTGGATTAACAGTTACAGCCCCCCAAAGAAGGTGCCTCAAGGAAAGTACTTCCTGGGGAAATGGCAGCTGACAAGCAGTTATGCCAGACCCCTGCTTCTTCTTCCCTGTGAGGCCAATTTTCCCACCAAAACAGTGTCCCTCTTTCTGACTGAGCAGCCTCTTAGTAGCGAATTTGAATTACAGAATTATAATTTTCTTTATGCCCCACCCTGTGATAGAGAAGTTATTTGGCTTTTGCCCAGGCCACAGATTTATTTTAACTCAGCAGGAGCCCTCTTGTAAAACTCTTTTAGAAATGGCACTTGACATGAAGTAAAGTTAAATTAAAAAGGTTGATTTTATTTGACAGGCACAGTTGGATCAGGAATAGGACAGGGGATGAGAAGTTGTGATAACTGTTGTTGATTATACAAATTAGAATATTTTGAACAGGCAATGGAGTATAATTGAAGTGTATGTTCTTAGTGACTTAGTTCTTGACTGTGAGAGGTTTGTTTGTCTTGGAGATTTCTTTCAGCAACTATGTGTCTTAATAAAGTTTCATAAAACCATTTTAGTTTCCTGGAAGTTAGTATTTTCTTTCTGTATGAATATGTCACTTGTGGGATTATAACTTTCCTTTTTTTATATACTCTTGAGGAGTACACAAATTAGGGGTCCCTTCTGAGTTGAATAACTGGGTAAGAAATAGTCTCCTCTTTCTAGGAGCAATAATCCTTTTCTGTTTGGCTAGACTGGCAGTTTTCAACCTACTGTCCAGCCTCTTCTGTCAAACCTAATCACCCGTTCTGGAGACTGTGAATAAATGGAATTCAGCTAGGGCTGACAGACTTTAAGTTCTGATTTTTGAACTTTTCCTCTAATGTGTTAGTACACAGTAAGGGCAAGGAGTTGTGTCCCTTCACTTCTCAAGTGACTTGTCTGTTTCCCTCAGACTGACAAACTCCTCCTGACTGGCAACTGCCTAGTTAAAGACAAAATGATGACTGACTCCCCTGACAAGACTTTTTTAAAACTCTTCTCAGCTGACCAGTCAGAGAGAAGGGGGTGCATGCATGCAGCAGCCTGTGACTCAAACTGTGCTTTACAGTGAGGCATTAATCCCTAGTCTCCCAGCTCTCTGAATTTGGTATACTAAGCATGCTGGTTTGGGAGGTCAGTTCTGTCACAGCGGTCATTTTGACGGGGCAGGTTCAGTAGTGTATAGAACAGATCCTGTGCAATCCAGAAGAAATATAACCCTCAAAGAAGGTGCCCCTGTCCTCCATTGTTTCCAATGGAAGGGGGGAGAAAGCAAGGGCAGTAGAAGCCCAGCAGAACAGAATCAAAGTCCCAGAGAATCTCTGCAGTAGAAACTGAAGGGGGGGCATTTTTGCAATCCCAATAGAACCAGTGCAATGTGCCCAGCACTAAGGTCAAACCAGAGAATCTCTGCAATAGAAACTGAAGGCAGGGTGTGTGTGTGATTTTTGCAAGCTCAGCAGAACCAGTGCAATGTATTAGTGCACAGCAGAACCCAGTGCCAATATGGCAATGCCAGCTCAATCACAATCCAAGCTGGAGGAGCATTTTTGCAAGCCCAGCAGAACCAGTGCAATCACAGAGTGCCCAGCAGAACCCAGTCTCACTGGCATTGCAGGCTTTAATGGGCTGATCTCAAAGCACAAAGTCACAAATCCAAGCCGAGGGGGAGTTTTGCAAGCTCTGGGCAAGAAAGGAATGCCCCAGCAAAGGGGGGGGACCCTCTTGAAACTGACATGACTAGTTTGAAATTGACAACAGTGTTTCCAAGGCTTGATAATTCCACTCCTCCTGTTGCTTTAAAGTTTAGTAAACATGTTGTTTGAGCAGAGACAGTCTGTCTGGAAATCTATCCATTCACAAATCAGCACTGACCTCCATCAACAGCTTGAAAGTTTGTAGGAAGTTCAGTGCCACGTGACCTGCTACAAATCTCAGTTCATGAACTACAGAATAGCCAAAATTCATCACAAACTTTAGTTAGTGAGCTGGTTCGTGCCCATCCCAACTGCAGAATGGGTGTAATATGCGTGATGATAATGAAGCTACAGCATTCTGCACTAACTGGAGTCTCCAAATGGACATTGAGGGGAGACCTATTAGAGTGCAATACAGTAGTCTGGGGTTGATGTCACCATGGCATGGATCCAGGTGGCCAGATCAGCTGAATCTAAGTAGAGGGACATCTTCTGGGCTAAACTAAGTTGGAAGAAAGTGTGTGTGGGGGTTTTTTGCAGCTGCATAAACTTTCTTCTTCAACAGTAATGCCGTGTCCAGTACAACTCCTAGGTTTTTGACCAAGTCAGCCAGGGTCAGCTGAATCCTATCAAAAGTGGGAAGTTTCCCAACCACCATTACCTCTATCTTGTCAGACTTCATTTTCAGTGTGTTCACTCCAGGATATTTAAACCCAACAGTCAGGCAGTGGCTCAAGACCTCTACCTCATCACAAGGAGGTTTGGATAGGGAGAGATAGAGGTGGGTGTCATTAGTATATAGGTGACTTCCAGTTCCAAAACTATAAATGATATCTCCTAAGGGTTTTACACAGAGATCCAGTCCATAATGAACCATTTAAATCAATCCAAAGCTGTGTGATGGGGTACCTCTCTGCCTCCAAACATCACAACAAGATACTGTGGTCTACTGTATCAAAGGCAGCAGATAAATCCAGTAGGAACAACAGAGGCATGGCCTTTGTGTGCATTCAGACTGAGATCATCAGCTAAAGCCGCCAAAGGGTAGAGAGCACATGAGTTATCAATAGGGTTCTCAAGTACTTACCGCGGGGGAGCGGGGACGCATGCTCCCCGGCCGGACCAGTCCTCCTTGTAATGCACCATGCCGTCACCAGGAAGTGATGCCAGGCAATGCTCTGGCAATGGGCTGGAAACTCGATGATACCATCGAGTTTCCAGCTGCATTGCCAGGTGTCGCCTAGCATCACTTCTTGGCGACAGCATGGTGCTCCGTGCCTATCCTTCCCCCAGGGATGGTCCTGCAAGGATGTGTCCATCCCCGCCCCCATGCGGTAAGTTCTTGGCAAGCCTAGTTATCAAGAAGGCCTGGAGACTGGTCCACTGCTGCTCTCTCAGTCACCTTGCCCAGAAAGAGAAACAGAGATAACTGACCACATCACTTTTCTATAGGGATTTTTTAAAAGTAGTAGTTGGGTAACTGCTTCTTTGAGTGGAAGGTGTCCTGAGTCTGTCTGATTTATGGTGGACATCAGTGACTCATTAACGTGTTCCTGACATGAATTCAGCAGGGTCCATAGTACAAGTGGTAACCTTCATAGAACCCAGGATCCTGTCAACATCCAGTGCAGTAACTGGGTCAGAATGGCCCATAAAGATGGTGGATTAGACATTTCTTCTGCTTTATCCATGTTACAGTTGGCATCCAACTCAGAAAATATTTGAGAGACTTTATTGGCAACAAATGTTGTAGAAGCCTCATGACTAATTTCCTGTTCTTGAGACAATAAAGGCTCAGATTTAGGATTCAGTAAATGCTAGGATACCTTAAACAATTAAGCTGGTTGTGAGCTGGCTGATGCGGTGATAGCTTCTTTGTCATTGTCCCTACAGCTTCATAGGTCTTCCAATGAGCTCTATAGCATGCTCTGTCAGGCTCAGTATACATTTTCTGCCAGTGTCATTCTAGTCGGCTCCCGTACCCCATCACACAGCTTCATGGTAAACCACAGGGTCAGGGATGGGAGAGGTCAACAAGGGCAACCTTGTTGATGGCTTCTAGGAGCTTCACATTCCAAACTCCCATTGCAGCCTCAATGGGTTAGTCATTTGGAATTGGAATCTTCTGGAATCTGGTAGCTGTGAGTCTCTACAGGTGAACCATTTTAACCAGCTCCTCTCTCCTGTGGAATGCTGGAGCCACATTCACCCTGGCCTTTAATGGATAGTGATCAGACCATGGCACAGGTTGGACCTCCAGCCTCAAAGCCAGGCCTTCCCTCAAAGTCTCAGTGCAGAAGATTAAGTCCAAGGTGCAAACTTTCTAATTTGTTGGGCCCATCACAACTTGTGAGAGGCCCATGGCAGTCAAAAGGGCTACAAAATCCTGCATAGGAAATTCATTTGCCAGCCATTACATTTCATAATGGAAATATCCTGTTTGAGGCATAGACAGGAGCATATCTATTATCCATGAAGGGCAGTGTGTCTTGGGTTACCAGATGCAGAGAACAATCTTCTGACCATATCTTGTGAGCTTCCTGAAGGCATCTTGATAGTGTTATTGATCGCTTCCGAAAAGGCAGTTCTTACATGCTAAGCTTCAAAGTTTGAAGTGGGAGAATGGAACAGGAAAAGAGATTAGTTAGAACATTAGTGAGAGTTGTGCAAGATAAAGTTGAAAGATTCTCTGATTCACATTCAGTTCCCTCAGTAGCTGGCCAGGTGCTTTTGGGAGCTCACTATAATTGAAGATGACAGCCTTCCATATTTGTCTCCAACATCTGGTATACAGAAGCCTCTAGGCACGGAGAGTCCCATCTACTTATTGTGGTTACCGAATGGTGATAGAACCATTCTCCATACATTATACAGTCTTTTTTGTCCAGTAAATTCATCTGATTCATATTCATTTTTACAGTATTGGATTGATATTTGCTCATTGTTTTGCTAATTCCATGAAACTTTCTGTGATATAATAAAATCAAACATTTCTCAAAAGGATATTTTATACTGTAAACAACATGTATGATATAACATTCTGTAAAGATGAGACTTCTATAGACTCTGTCAAAAGCCTTGTAACATATCCCTATATTATAAAAGCTGAATGGTGGTGGCACTCCAGAACATTCCACATGCTCCAGAATTGGTTGGCGTTCCGGTGTGCCCCTCACAGGGTGTCTGTCTCCACTGGCTGTGTTCCTGCCTCCCTTGGCGTGGTCCTGCCCCCAGAGGTGGCACCTGGCATCTTGGCCTCACTCTCCTTGGAGCGGCCGGATGGGATACCGGCCGGGGACCTGAGCTCGATTGTGCCGCTGCCGCAGTCGTCCACACCCCAGCGCAGGTAGCCAGCCAGTCTAAGAGCGAAGGACAAGACAGATGCTCCAGCCAGGGGGTGCCATCCAAGCCCAGCCACAGGTGGCCGGCTGGCCTGCACCTGGACAATGGACGCACCGGCCACTCCAGCACTTTGGAGCTGGCCTTGGGCCGAGCCTGGTACTGCAGCTGCCGCTGCGGCCATCCGAGCCCGGCCTGTGCTTGGGGCTGATGCAAGCCGTGGATGGGCCCGCCTCGCCTTGGCCTGCTGCCTCCGGTCCCACCTCGAGCCGCCCTAGTGTCTGCCCCCGCCTTCTTCCTCGCAAGACTCTGGACACTGGCCCCTCCTGCGGCCGCCCGATCCAGCGAGGAGCCCAAAGCGCCATGCTCTTCCTTCCTCTGGCCTCCTCTCTGCCGCTGCTGCATGGCCTCCAAGCCACATCCCCGGGCACCCTCTGAGGGCGCTTGACAGGCTCCGGGGACCTGGCCTGGCTGCCTCACAAGCCCCGCCAGAGGCCTGTGTGAGGGGGCGGAAGACGGCACCAGCAGCGCCTCACCCCACGCGATGTCACTGCCTCAGTGGTGGACGAGAATTACCTTCCACCCAGGCCACTCTGCAGACACTCTGTTATGCCCCCCCACCAAAAGTCCTCATTGTTGCAGAGCTGCTGCCACACCAACCTCCTCCTACTCGCCGGCCCTGCTGGCGGGAACTGGGACGCGCCTCTACTTCGAAGTGGCCAAGGAGGAGGTTGGGTGGTAGGTGCTGCTGCAGTGGGAGGCTGCCACTCACCCACCCGCCCACCCTGTCGCAGCCCACCACCACCCTGCCTCCAGCACAGGCCCTCACTGCTACAGACGTGCCACTGCACCAACCCCCTCCTGCTCGACGACCCTGCACCTGGGAATTGGGATGTGGGCAGTGCCCGGACAGCTCCTCTACACATTGGGGGACCAGGACACCGCCACCCTTGTGGGCCAGAGTGGAGCAGGGGTGACTGGCGAGGCCATAAAAGCCTTGATAAGAGCCCTGCCCATTCCTCCTTCCTTTTACTGACAGAAGTAGAAGACTGGCAATCTTTCAGTCATTGCCTAGCAACTCCCACAGTGGCTATTTAGAGGGCATCTGTTCCTTAAAGCTACAGGCACTAGTTATATCATTTTGAGGGGTTTGATCTCCCCATGTTGGTTTTTTTTTCATATATTTCTGCAAAGCTAGGGTTTCTCAAGTTTGTAGAAAGATAAGAACATAAGAAGCCAATGTTGGATCAGACCAATGGCCCATCCAGTCCAACACTCTGTCACACAGTGGCCAAAAATACCAGGTGTCATCAGGAGGTCCAGCAGTGGGGCCAGGACACTAAAAGCCCTCTCACTGTTGTCCCCCCCCAAGCACCAAGAATACAGTGCATCATTTGCCCCAGACTGAAAGTTCCTATCTATAGCCACTGATAGACCTCTGCTCCATATCTAATTCCCTCTTGAAGCTGTCCATGCTTGTAGCTGCCACCACCTCCTATGGCAGTGAATTCCATGTGATAATCACTCTTTGGATGAAGAAGTACTTCTCTTTTATCTGTTCTAACCCAGCTGCTCAGCAATTTCATTGAGAGCCCATGAGTTCTTGTATTGTGAGAAAGGGGAGAAAAGTACTTCTTTCTCTACCTGCTCTATCCCATTCATAATCTTATAAACCTCGATCATGTCACCCCTCAGCCATCGTTTCTCCAAGCTAAAGAGCCCAAAGCGCTTCAACCTTTCTTCATAGGGAAAGTGTTCCAACCCTTTTATCATTCTAGTTGCCCTTTTCTGCACTTTTTCCAATGGTATAATATCCTTTATGAGGTGTGGTGACCAGAACTGTACACAGTACTCCAAATGTGGTCACACCATCATTTATACAGGGACATTATGAATTTGTATTCAATTCCCTTCCTAATAATCCCCAGCATAGCGTTGGCTTCTTTATTGCCGTCGCACACTGTCTTGACATTTTCAGTGACTCTACTACGACTCTTGCTCAGTCTCTGCCAGTTTGGACCCCACCAACATGTATTTAAAGGTAGGATTTTTGACTCCAATGTGCATCACTTTGCACTTGGCCACATTGAACCCCATTTGTCACATTTACACCCACCTGTCCATCCTTGACAGATCCCTTTGGAGTGCCTCACTATCCTCCCTGGTTTTCACCATGCTGAACAACTTCATGTCATCTGCAAGTTTAGCCATTTCACTGCTTACTCCCAACTCCAAATCATTAATGAACAAGTTAAAAAGCATCGGACCCAGTACTGATCCCTGTGGTACCCCACTGCTTACCACCCTCCACTAAGAAAATTTCCCATTTATACTCACTCTCTGTTTCCTGTTAATTAGCCAGTTTTTGATTCACAAGAGGACTTGTCCTTTTATCCTGTGACTATTGAGCTTACTTAGGAATCTTTGATGAGGAACTGTATCAAAAGCTTTTGGAAGTTAAGGTAAACAACATTTATTGGGTCCCCCTTGTCCGCATGTTTGTTCACTCCCTCAAAAAATACTAACAGGTTAGTGAGACAAGATCTTCCTTTACAGAACCCATGCTGAGTCTGCCTCAATAGTTTTTGTTCATCAGTGTGCCTACTAATTCTTTCCTTAATAACAGTTTCCACCAACTTACCCAGTATTGACGTCAGACTGACTGGCCTATAATTTCCCAGATCTCCTCTGGAACCCTTTTAATGATGGGAGTGACATTAGCTACCTTCCAGTCCTCAGGAATGGAGGCAGTTTTTAATGAAAGATTTTTGTCGGGAGATCCACAAGTTCAAACTCTTGAATGTATGCCATCCGGGCCTGGTGATTTATCAGTTTTTAAGTTGTCTATCAGTCGTAAGACCTCCTCTCTCATCATGTCAATCTGGCTGAGGTCTTTCAGCACCCCTTCAGAAATCAGCAGTTCTAGAGTGGGCAAGCACTTTTCATCTTCCACAGTGAAGACAGGGACAAAAATGCATTCAGCTTTTCAGCTGTTTCCCTATCATCCTTCAGTACTCCTTTTACCCCTTGGTCATCCAAGGGCACCACTGCCTCCCTGGTGGGTTTCCTGCTTCTAATGTGTTTGAAGAAAGTTTTATTGGTCTTTAAGTTTTTTGCAATATGCTCCCCATATTCCGTTTTTGCCTGCCTGATCACAGATTTGCATTTTATTTGCCATAGCCTGTTGTTCCCTTTTATCAGCCTCACTGAGACTAGCTTTCCACCGCTTAAAGGAACCCTTCTTACTTTTTACAGCTTCCTTTACTTTGTTAACTATGCAGGCTTTTTTCTATACCTATTTGTGCCTTTCCTAACCTGTGGTATATATTTTTCTCGGAGCTTCTAGGATTGTAGTTTTAAATAGTTTCCAAGCTTCCCCAGTGTTTTTGACCCTTTCTACTTTTCCTTTCAGTTTCCTCCTCACATGTCCCCTCATATCAGAGAAGTTACCCCTTTTAAAGTTAAAAGTGGTTGTGTCAGTCTTTTGAGGCAATTCCCTATTTATACAAATGTTAAACTCAATAACATTATGGTCACTGTTCCCAAGTGGTGCGATCACTTTTACATCTCTCACCAGGTCTTGGGTATTACATAGGACCAAACCCAGGATTGCCTCTCCCCTGGTAGGTTCTGTGACCATCTGCTCCATAGCACAGTCACTGAGAGTGTCTAGAAATTCAATCTTTTCCCCCCGGCTAGAACACATATTGACCCAATCAATGTGTGGGTACTTAAAATCACCTGTTATGACACAATTATTTCATCTAGCCACTATCTTTAATTAATTCATCATTTTATAATCCTCCTCTGTCATTTGATCTGGTGGGCGATAACAAACTCCCAGTGTTAAGCTTCCTTTTGGGCCCACTATTTCAACCCATAGCATTTCCAGAAGCGAATCCAATTCACTTACCCTCTCAATTTTACTGGACTATATACCCTCTCTGACATACAGAGCAACCCTACCTCCCCCCCCCCCATCCTTCCGATATAATTTATAACCAGGAATCACCATTGTATAGGAAAAGACTTTCCTGATTCATTCCTGCAAAGCCCAAATGGCCTAGCTGCTGACATATCCCTGTGACCTTTGTCACCTGAACAGATGGCATGCCAGATGCCAAGCCTGATATGTAGATACAAAGCCACTTTGACACCTTTGCAGGGAAGAAGTAGACATTAAGGCATCTTCCCAAGCTGAGGACCCAGCTGTCCCACGGCATTTACACATCAAAGCTCAAGTAGACGTGCCTTTAATCATGTCAGCAATGTCTGCACCTAGATAGTAGACACACCTCTCCATCCTCTCGTGATTGGGTAAATGGCCATATTCAATTATGACAGGAGAAGGAGGGAGTTGTGATCACCCTATGAGAAATGGGTCAGAGTTCTCTTGGAAAGAGGGCCCCTTTCTGAGAGTTAGTCCCTGTTTGGATTACATACCTGCAACATTGAATTTTACTAGTGGGCAGCAAGCTGGCCTTAACTGCCCACTGCAAGCATGTGGCACAACCTTAAGATTCCCTGGACAATGGACTTTGAATTATCTGTACCTCTGAATGACTGGTAAATATGAATACCTCTGAGCTGAACAAGCTATAGATACTCTTTGTTTTCCTACCTTTGCAAGTCTTGTCATATGCATGCTTTGGTATTAAAGAAAGATAAAATATAGATTAATATTATCTGGGCTGGTTATTGTGTTGCAACTGACCTCTAAGCCTAGATCTCGGTGCCTAAGCTGTTCACCTAGAAGGCTACCACTGTGTGTTAATTAATTATCTGCAGCTCTGGCACAGAGCTGATCAGTCATTAATTCCCAGAGACTAGACAGGAGGTGGAACCTCTGCTCCTGTCTGAGTTGGGAACGTCCTTAAAGAGGTCCTGGTGACAGAATACGGATTTAAGTGTTCCTTAAGCATATTGAATTTTGGTATCTCTCGTTCCTGGAGGGACGTGAGAGAGAAGTAAGATCCTGTACATGCTGGCAGAGTATCATGCCACTCTTATCCCTTGGACTGGGGGGTGAGAGGGCTCAAAACCTGTACAACCATATCCCACTGATTTTCCTCATCCCACCAAGTTTCTGAAATATCCATAATCTCTATTTTCCCCCCAGCACCAAGCATTCCAATTCCCCAATTCTAGCATTTGTATATAAACACTTCTAGCATTTGTATATAAACGTCTATAGTTTCTCATGCATGTTAAGCCCACAACCTCCCTCTTGCTGCCTCGAGACCTTGCCAGGCAGTCCATATCATTAGCCACAGTCTCAGTGGACAATTCTAATTCATTTCCTTGTAGAAAAGTAACAGCTACCCCTTCATCTCTTTGAAATGAACCATCCCAAACCAGAGACTTTTCATCTCCTATCAGCTTTCCCCCAATATTCAGTTAAAAAACTGTTCTGCCACCTTTTTGATTTTAAGTGCCAGCAGCCTGGTTCCTTCTTGGGACAAGTGGAGAGAGTCTCTTTTGTACAGCTCCCTCTTGTTCCAAAAAGCACCCCAGTGCCTAACAAACTTGAACCCCTCCCCCCCTACACCATTGTTTCATCCATGCATTGAGACTCCTGATCTGTGCCTTTCTCTCCGGCCCTGCATGCGGAACAGGTAGCAGTTCTGAGAAGGATACCTTGGAGGTCTTGGTCTTGAGTTTCCTGCCTAGCAGCCTAAATTTTTATTCCAGGACCTCATGACTACATTTCCCCACATTATTGGTGCCAACATGTACCACGACCACTGGCTCCTCCCCAGTGCTGTCTACCAGCCTATCTAAAACATACATAATGTCTGCTGCCTTCACACCAGGCAGGCAAGTCACCATAAGGTCAGTACACGGGTTCGCCACTCAGCTGTCTACCTGCCTAAGGATCAAATCACCTACCAATTGCCCCCTTCCCTCCTTGCCAAGGGATGGTTCCTTGGTGGGAAAGGATACCCATTCACCAGCTGAAGAAAAGGTCCCTTCTGAGGGCACATTCCCCTTATCTGAGTGGGACAAGTCCCTGAGAATCTTCTCCATGCACCTGTCTCTGCTTCACCAGGTCAGCCACCTTGGCTTCAAGGGAGCAAACTCGTCCCCTGAGAACCAGGAGCTCCTTGCACCGGGCGCAGACTCAAGACTTCTGTCCAGTGGGAAGATAGTCATACATGTGACACTCCATGAGAAACATTGGATAGCCCTGAATCCCCTACTGGCATTCTGGCTTCATAACTGCTTTTAAAATAATAATTCTGTATAACCCCCCTTTTAAAACCCTTTGTATTTATGTAGTTCTCCTTGTAGAAGTCTACTTACCTTACTGGGAATCCAAGGAGACTAGGTCCCTGGCTTTCTGGCTCTTCTTGGGTTTCTTACAGAGTCCCTGTTTACAAGTCTCTAAGCCAAGAGCCTCTCCTGCCTCTGGCAGAGTGCCACCTTAAATAGAAGCTTCCCCTCAGGAGAGGGCGTGGCCAGCAGCTATTCAAATTCACCCAGGCACTCAATTACAGCCAAACAATGTCCCTTTCTCACCCTATCTCAAGCAGCCAGGACTCTGCAACAACTCACAACTCTCCTACACACTCCCAAACACAGTCCCCCCCAGTACCCGCAGCCACACCACCTCAGCTGAAAACAATTTAAAAACACTCTAGCAACTCTGTCTCCTGCTGCTTCTCAGAGCTCAGCTGGGTCTTGTCCATTTATGGTTCCAGTTTCTGGATTTAAGTAACCACACATGGGACCATGTTGAGAATTAGATATATCAACAAGGCAGTTGGATCACGGAAATGTACCGGCAGAGGATATACCTTACTTTCTATCCCATCTTCCTTTCTGTCTGTTTAGACAACCCATTTGTGTCCGTCTGTCTTTAAAATCACATTGTAAAATCTGCTTCTTCATCCATTATAATCATCTGTTGGACATAGTCGGGTTCTGGTCAAGCTATACTTAACTCCCTAGTCGACCATTATTGTTCTCAGATATTTTGTTCATTTGGGTACCAAAACTGCAGAAATCAGGGTTTATAGAGAACTTTCAGTACACACACACACACTGCAGGCCTGAAGTACATCTTCCTGGGTGTAAGCCCCCATGAATAAAGCGAGACTTACTTCTGAGAAGACTTGTTTAGGATTTCCCTCTTATTAAATGAACGCTTAGTGGTAGCTAAATGGCAAAAGCAGCCAGAAGCTCAGTTCTAGAGGGGGCCCGTTTAGTCTAGTAGATACAAGCTTATCTCCAGAACAGGTGTTTCAGTAGCAGTATCACTATACCGGGGGTGGCCAAACTTGTTTAACGTTAACAGCCGCATAGAATAAATGTCATATGTTTGAGGGCCACAAGACATGAACAAATATCACAGACACGTTTTTATTGAAAAATATGCAAATTTGCTTTTTATTAACATTAAATTAGACCGTGTGAAAGAGCCATATGCGGCTTCCGAGCTGCAGTTTGGCCACCCCCGCAATATACTCTTTGTTCACTCTGAATTTGTGATGTGCCTTCTTCAGCCATACTTTTCCAGCCTCTGACAGTAAAAGAAAGACAAAGTAATTTCCTTTGAGTTTCTTTTTCCTGTTGAAGTCAAGCCGGTAGTATGGATTAGTGAACACTCTGAAGTGGACGGGCTCTGGCTCCTTCCATGAAGAGAGAATCTGCCCGCGTGCTTCCAAAATAATCTTGCTTCTTTGAAAAACAAAGTTATAATAATATATAAAATTGGAAGCATGTAATTTTTCTTGTAATGAGCACTTTGAAGAAGATCTATTAGTAATTAAATTGGTGACACACAAAGCCAGGTTTCAAAACACACACACACACACACACACATTTTCCCTGACTATTGTCTGGATTTTCTCAGGGCCTAGATAATTTTATTCTGTTAACATCAAACATGCAGGTAACTTTAGAATCTTGCATCTGTATTATTTCTAGGAAGCCATAATATAATTAGAAATGACAGTAATTGGCATTACATGGTTTAATTAAATTTCCTCTTCTGTGAACAAAAACCTTTCAACTAACCATTCCAGTGCTATTTCTGTATTTATTTGTTATGTGACTAACGGTGCAGCCCTAAGATGACTTGCGCCATTCTGAGTCAATTAAAATCAGTGGTCTTAAAAGGGTCCAACTCTGCTTAGGATGGCACTGTAAATGTATTATGTGGCAGATATGATATTTATCCATTTTCACAAATTAAACTGTTAGTATCATGTTGCCTGTAAATTGTTTCGTGAACTGATGAGCAAAACCACCAAAGAGAGAATTCCTACTACTCCTTGCAAAACTCTCTGGTTTTGCTAAACTGGCAATTGTGGGGTAAGAAAGTAACCCTTAATGCTACGTGAAAACATGAGGTTTTTAGTAATGTTGTGAACGTTTGCCTGCCTAGGAGAAAGTTATCATGATAATTTTTATTCTGAAAATTGTAATAGAAATACCTATTATATATCCGGAGAAGAGATGTTACCTTTCAAAATTTTTATGTGACAAGCAAAGCTGGATTGATGGGATTGGATATGTTTATAAAGTTTTCCTCCCTATCCCATAGTGTTTGTTTCAGCCCAGGGCTTGTTTTGTAGAAAAAGCCCAGCAGGAACTTATTAGCATAATAGGCCACACCCACCACCAGGAACTTATTAGCATATTAGGCCACACCCCACGTTAGCATATTAGGCCACACCCCAAGTGTGGTCATCAACACCAACTTTTGCTTCTTATTCTGTTTACCTTGTTAGTTGTCAAAACCCAGGGCTTTTTTTGGAGCAGGAACTCCTTTGCATGTTAGGCCACACACCCCTAATGTAGCCAATCCTAATGAATTTCGGCAGTTTGGTGTTGCCTATTATGCTAATAAGTTCCTGCTGGGTGTGGCCAACTCGGGAGCCAGCTGGAACTCCGTTCCTGTGTGTTCCTGCCCCAAAATAGCCCTGTTTCAGCCTATACATACAGAAGGATAAGATAATAGAGTACATTGTGCCACTTACAAATGAGGGAACACCACTTTGAATGCTTTCTGATTTTAAATTCCTTGCAAACAGAAAACAAGTCTAGCAGCCAAATCACCGGGCTAGCTCTCTTCTCCCTCCTCTGTTTCCAGGCAGAATATTTGTTTTACATGTCAGGATAATTCAAATTGGAATCACCAACCAGCATTTTGAAATACTACATTCCATTCAAGAATCTCATTGTAAGGTAGCAAAATCTGAAATTCCTAACTTAATTGTTCTCCTCACTTGTTAGTACATAGCTCTCCTATGATATGTTGTTGTACTGTTGTTACATTACTATGTTCAATGTAGCAGGTATACTAACATAGCCACCAAAAATGGACTTCAACTGAGGATACCTGGAAGAGATCGGAGACACACATTTTCTCATACTGCTTTTGACCTTGGTGCTGTTGTGTGAAACGAGAACAGGAGGTACTACTGAAGCAGCACATTCTAGTTTTGTCAAGACCTAATGGAAACTCCTATGGGGTCACCATAAGTTGGCTGCAACCTGATGGCATTCTCTACCACCAGCAGATTTAAATATTTTCTGACCTGGCAGAGATTGACAGGGAAAGAGAGGCTGGTGTGGTAGTGGGTGGGCAGCTTGATGAAAATGTTGGCAGTGTATAGCAGTGGCGAAAATGACAAATTCCATGCTGGGGATTATTAGGAAAGGAACTGAAAACAAAAGGGCCAGTATTGTAATGCCCTGTATAAATCTAAGGTGCAGCACCATTTGGAATACTGCATAACAGTTCTGATGACCATATCTCAAAAGGGATATTGCCAAGTGGGGGGAAGTGGAGAAGATAGCAACCCAAATGGTTAAGGGATTGATGCATCTTCCCTGTGAGAAAAGGCTGAAGAGTCTGAGGTTTTTCTGTTTAGAAAAAAGATGGCTAAAGGGGGACATGATAGAGATTTATAAAATTGAGCATGGGATGGGGAAAGTAGATAGACAAAGCTTTTTCTCCCTATCCCATAGTTCTAGCATTCGAGGGTATCCAGTGATGTTGCTGGCTGATAGGTTCCAGAAGAACAAAACAAAGTACTTCTTTACTCAACAAGCAATTAAATTGTGGGATTCACTGCCAGTAGATGTAGTGATGGCCACTAGCGAGGTTGGTTTTAAAAGAGAGGATAGTTCCATCAGTGACTACTAGCCACCATGATTGAAGGGAACCTACACATTCAGAGGTGTGGATATTAGTAGTAGGAGACAACATCCCGTGAATGCCTTGGCCTCTATGTCCTGTTTGCTGGCTTTCAAGGAGAACTTGGTATGTTAAATAGGATGCTGGGTTTGATAGACCACTGGGCTGATCCAGCAGGGTTCTTTTTATGTTCTCATGGCAGTTCAGAAAGGACATCAAGGAGCATGCTGGGAATGACTGAGAGTCCGATAGGAGACAGAGGAAGAAGGAACATTAATCCAGTCACCTGAGATCTGGAGTCTATTACTATTACACCAGTTTGGTGTAGTGGTTAAGACTGGTGGACTCTAATCTGGAGAACTGGGTTTGATTCCCCAGTACTCCATATGCAGCCAGCTGGGTGATCTTGGGTCAGTCACAGTTCTCTCAGAGCTGTTCTCTCAAGAGCAATTCTCTGAGAGCTCTCTTAGCCCCACCTACTTCACAGGGTGTCTGTTGTGGAGAGAGGAAGGGAAGGAGATTTTAAGCCACTCTGAAACTCCAAGTGAAGGGCAGGGTATAAATCCAACTCTTCTTCTTCTTCAAAGATAAGGAAGAGAGAAGGGCACACAGCACAGAATGCAATGGAACTGCCAAAATACAGCATTGGGAGAAAGTAGGAAACTAACAATAGTACCCATGGGAGTGCTGAGGAACTGTGATGGACAACAGCCCCAAATCCAAACCATGCCAAGAGAAGGAAGATCTAAAGATTCAATTATTTAACTTTTACAAATATTTTATAATATAAACACAAACATGGAGAAGTTTGAAGGATCCATAAGTTCTTATGTTTAGGCTTTTGTTTGTACCACAAAGTGTACACACATGGAAATATTTTTTGACCTTGTTATAAACACTGGGCACTATTTTTTACCACTCTACGTACAGAAGCTGTAGTTCCCCTGCATTCCTTTCCATTGCTGCAGGTCTTTCTGACCCTTAAATGTATGACACCATATTTTGGTGGCAAGAGTTCATCGAATCAAATTTTTCAGACACAGTTTTTCTAGATAAGGAGCGAGGGACCATAGTTTAGTTTACCCTAGACCACATGCTTTGCACATAGAATATTTCCATGTTCAGGTGCTGCCTGTCCCAAGGTGCTGTGTGTCCCTCAGGTCCACTAACAGAGTAGACAGTGTTGGGGTAGATAGACCAATGGTCTGTTTCATATGTTCAAGGCTGGGATTATATGTACTGTTACCGGGGATTAAGCCCAATAAACCCAGTTGACTTTCTTCTGAGTAAATATGCATATAATCACACTGAACATCACTGACAATCTTTGGCTGTTTGGTTTGGAACAGATTTTGAGTAGAAATCAGTAGCAACTCCAATTTCAGTTTTTAAGAACAAATCTTAGTTGCTTTGTAGCACAAAGCAGGGGACAAATGGAGATGCTGCTACCTTGGCTTGTAGATTACCTTCTCCTAAATCTACCTGAGATTATACCTGCTACCTGGGACTGGGAAGGGAAAGGCTGCTACCACCTTGGCTTGCCGAGTACCACTTTTTCTAATCACTTTTAGTAGGAGTATTGTGGTGATGCAGTATCTTTCCCCAAGATCAAATGCTGCTCTAGAGGTTATTTTGTGATTATGAAATAAACTTTTGATGTGTGAGAGATGTCAGTTGAACTTTATTATTTATTTATCAATTCAATTTATACCCTGCCTCCCTGGCAGGGCAGGCTCAGGACGGCTCACATAAAAATACAATTAAAATCAATTCATAAAAACAACCATAAACCATAAACAAATCTATTATCCTAAACTGGATAACGCCGGAACAGTATTCAGATAAAGTGCAAGAGCAGAAGTTTCTAAATTAAACAGTACTCCATAGGTGACAATCATGATGGTATTCCTGCACCAGCTCCATTGGTGTACTTATTCATGTGGCGAGGATAGGCTGAAGGTCGTAAGGCCAGGGCACAGGGTCACTCTTCAGGTGTTTTATGTGGCGCCTAATCAAAGGCATGGTGGAAGAGCTCTATCTTGCAGGCCCTGCGGTACTCTAAGAGGTCCTGCAGGGCCGTGATCTCTTCCAGGAGCTCATTCTACCAGTATGGAGCTGCCACTCAGAAGGCCCTGGTTATCACCAGCTTGACATCTTTGGGGCCTGGGAGGGCCAGCCAGTTTTGGGCCCCTGAACACAGTGCTCTCTGGGGAACATATGGGGAAAGGTGGTCCCTTAGGTATGCCAGACCCTGACCATAAAGGCTTTAAAGATCAAAACCAACACCTTGAAGTGAATCTAGTATGCTATTGGTAACCAGTGCAGTGCTTTCAACATAGGCTGGATGTGCTCCCATATAGAGAGACCATCAACAGCCTGGCTGCAGCTTTTTACACTAGCTGCAGATTCCAGATTTGGGACAAGAGCAGCCCAATGTAGCGAGCATTACAGTAGTCTAACCTCGAGGTGACCATCGTGTGGTTCACTGTTGCCAAGTCATTTTGTTCGAGGAAGGGAACCAACTGCCTAATCAGCCAAAGATGATAAAAGGCTGCCTTGGCAGTGGCTGCTACCTGGGTCTGCATTGTTAAGGATGCATTGAAGAGCACTCCCAAACGCCTAACCTCTGTCACTGGCACCAACTGTGCCCCACTGAAGGTTGGGAGTGAGATCCCTACCCTTGGGCCACCCCAGCTCAGGCACAATTGGAGGCCTCCAATTTCATTGGATTCAGTTTCAGTCTACTCAGTCTAAGCCAACCAGCCACAGCTTGTAACGCCCGGTCCAGATCTTCTAGGATAGAGTCAGACTGGCCACCCAACAACAGATAGTGGGTGTTATCTGTATATTGGTGACACCCCAGCCCATGCCTCCAGGCAATCTGGGCAAGGGGATGCATATAGATGTTAAACAACATCGGGAAAAGTACCACTCCTTGAGGCACTCCACAAATCAGTGGGTGCCTATGGGACAGCTGTTCCCCTAGCGTCACCCTTTGTCCTCGACCCTGAAGGAAGGATGCGAGCCATCGCAAGGTAAGCCCCTGAATTCCAGAGTCAGGTGGTGGATCAGTAGCTGATGGTCGACCATGTCAAACACTGCTGACAGGTCTAACAGCAACAGTGCTGCTGACCAGCCTCGATCCAGATGCCTCTGGAGGTCATCCCTGAGGGTGACCAGTGTTGTCTCTGTCCTGTGTCCCAGGTGAAAACCAGACTGGAAGTGGTCTAAGATGGAAGTGTCATCCAAAAAGCTCTGTAGCTGGACTGCCAAAGCCCTCTCGATTAACTTGCCCAAATAGGGCAAATTGGAAACCGGCTGATAGTTGGCCAATTCGGCTGGATCCAGAGATTTTTTTTTCAAGAGGGGATGAACCACAGCCTCCTTAAGTGTCCCAGGGAACAGACTTTCCAAGAGGGACCTGTTAATAATGTCCCCTAGGGCACCTTGGAATCCATCATGACCAGCTTTCACTAGCCGTGATGGGCACAGGTCAAAGAGACAGGTGGTGGGGCATACAGTTAAGAGCAATTTGTCAACTTCCTCTAGGCTGAGTGGACTGCAGTGATCCATAACCTGACTAGAAGATGTGTATGGAGCCTCAAGTTCAATCACCATCTCAACTGTGGCAGGGAGGTCACAGTGGAGCAACAACACTTTGTGACGTAGCTCGCAAAAGGCTCACAGCCAATGCCCAATTCCCTAGTGTTTGACCTGCCTTGTGGCAGTTTTGTCATGAACCAAATCGTTCTAAACAGTTGTGCTGGGCATGAGCTCGCAGACGCAATTGAAGCTGCGTAGTACTCTTTCTTTGCAGCTTTAACTGCCATCTCATAGGATCTCATAAATGTCCTATAGAATGTTCTTGTAGCTTCGTCGCAGGTGCGCCGCCACTGTCTCTCTATCCGCCTTAGCCTTCGCTTCATCAGCCACAGCTCCTGGGTGTACCAAGGTGCAAGCTTGGAGCGAGAGCACAGAGGGTGTCAGGGAGCAATCTCATTGATGGCTGCAGAGAGTTGGCTGTGCCAGTCCTCTACAAACTCATCTAATGAACTGCCAGGGGACATCAGATCCCATAGAGCCATCTGAAGCCACATAGGGTCCATTTGGCTCTGCAGGTGAGCTAAAATACACTCAATGCCCAATCAGGGTCGGTCTGAAACATTCAAACAGGCCCTCAGGGCATGGCACTGCCAAGGCACTGATCCGGTCCACTGTAACTCCCACCATGAAGATCAAATCAAGTGAGTGGGAGTCATTACATATTGGGAGAGTCCCAGTGCCACCATGGATGACACTAGGTGGCATCAGTAATGAATATCTCGCTATGTGGGACTTTGAATTATCACACTGTTTTAAGATTATTTATGATAAAATTTATAAGCCGCTTTGGGTCCTGTGTTATAGGAGAAAAGTGCTATATAAATATTCTAAATAAAGTAATTAAAAGGGGTGTTTTTATCGTGGTGCCTCCTCCTCCTCCTCCTCCTCCCTCCTCCTCCTCCTCCTCCTCCTCTCTCTCTTTCTCTCTCTCTCTCCCTCCTCTGTCCTTATGGCTGAAGTGATAATGGGGGGGGGGTCCTCACAAAGGTAGTTGCACCATTTAAAAAAGTACTTCTGAGGCACAGAAGAGCCTCAGCTGATAGTGCTGGGAACTTTGTGGAGGCAGTAAATGCCTTTGCCTTAAAAAAACTGGAAAATGTTCAAGTGCTTTTGTAGAATACCGAGAAAAGCAAATTCCTGAATAAATTTAGGGTTTGGTTTTCAAACTAGGTGCTCCTGGAAGGGCAAACAATCCTCCTCTGAGTGGCTGACTGATTGGTAACTATGGGGGGGGGGGAAGCACAGCTAAGTGAGTACGGTTTCCTTTTCTTTCCTCTGCAGTTATTTGCCTTTTTAGTATGCTTGCAGGTTTGCTAATTTTAGGTTAGATCTTCATCCCAAGGTATTTGTTTCTTGTGCATGTGCGTTCATACACTTTCCTTAGAACTGTAGGCAATAAATAAGCATGCTTTTACATGCTTTTGATTGACTGACGCATGCTATTAGACTCTAATAGGGTAACGATGATGTTAAATGGGATGGAGAACTTTATGTAATTGGTATGCGTTTGTGGGGAGTCAATCCATAAATCCTGGATGTGGTAGTCTAGAGCTCTCCTGAGGTGCAGGAGGAGCATGTGCTGCTAATGCGCTGGTTATGAAAGGGAATCTCTAGAACTTTGGAGGCACCCCACCCCTGGCGACTTAATTTGAAGAACTGAGATCTACAACAACGATAAAAAAGCTAGCACCTCAAGCATAGCTTGGGGTGCGCACAGTATGGCTCAGTGAAAGATGGCCGAAAGCTCTGTGGGAGAAGATCTCACAGACTATAATGTACTGACATATTGTTGGGAAAGGGGCCACAAGAGTTTCTATAGACAGGATGTGGTGAAGCTGAAGTGGACAGACTGGTGGTAGAACAACACCCTGTAGCGCTGTGAACATAAGAGAAGCCAATGTTGAATCAGGCCAATGGCCCATCTAGTCCAACACTCTGTCACACAGCGGCCAAAATATACCAGGTGCCATCAGGAGGTCCAGCAGTGGGGCCAGGGCACCAGAAGCCCTCCTACTGCTGCCCCCTGCTGCTGCTTTGTAATTGGAATGCAACTGTTTGATGATAAAGGATGCTTGTCCAGCTCCCTTTTCCATCAGATGTTTCAGTGGAGCGATAAGAACTGTCTCTTGATTCGGTGGTCTTCTGTTTCAGTGAAGCACCACAGCTGTCTCATAGCACATCGATCTGAATGCAGTTCTGCTTTAGTGAAGCGTCCCTCCAGTAAAGGAGTGGATGAGATGTGGTTTCTGTATATCAGGGAACCAAGGCACTCAGGAAAATGGGAAGCACCATACCTGCTTTGTAACAGGGCCCTGGCAAATACCTGACCGTGACACATAGCAAGGATGAAGGCGGAGGAAGGCAGGAGAGAGAAGGACCTTCCGAGCATACACTGTCCATGGCCCCATTTTGAGGGGGGGTTTTTTGAGAAAGGAAGGATCTATTATCTCTGTTAATTTGGGTTTTTTTCTTTTGGCAGATATCCTTAACATCGTGCTGAAATCTGCACCAGAGGTGGGGGCCACTGTTTGGAATGTGATAGTCCCCTGTAAATCAAATTGTTTGACCTTTAGTTATTGCAAGTTCCTGTAGCTTTTCCCCCCTAATGCTCCTCTGCTTGGCTCTATAAATAGTTCAGTGGGGAGATTTCATTTTTGAAAGCTCATTTCCTTAGCACCACAGAGTAACCATCCCAGCGTGTGTGTTTTTATACTGGAAAATGCAGTATAATAGTCCTTGGTGTATATTGTGGCAGAATTATATCTGAACTTTAGATGAAAATAGTGTTTCTATTTTCTACTACGGACCCAATGCTGCAAATTGCCCCTCATTCTAGAAGATTGTCCAGACATAAGCAGGGTATTGGAAATTTTTACACCTGTGTTTCAGAATTTAGTAACTTGGGTTTAAAATGTTAGGGCACAGCAGGGCTCTTTTTGTAGCAGGAACTCCTTTGCATATCAAGTGACACACCCCTAATGTAGCCAATCCTCCGAGAGCTTACAGAGCTCTTCTTACAGGGGCTACTGTAAGCTCTTGGAGGATTGGCTACATTAGGGGTGTGTCACCTAATATGCAAAGGAGTTCCTGCTACAGAAAGAGCCCTGGGGCACAGTAAGGTAGCATCACTGCAGACAACAACAACCTTTTATTGGCATACAGCATCACTGCAGACAACCAGTTTTCCACATTGATGCAGCCAACCAAGCTGTGGCCCTGTAGTTACACTTAGTGTATGTATGTATTTAAGAATTGCTTTGAATCTGCATTTTTTATTAGGATTTTTCTGTTTTATTAGCCGCAGAGCAGGTTCCAGAGATGGAGAGTATAAATCTAAATAAATACAGTCTAATTTCCCAGTTTGTTTTGTTCCATGGGCACAGTTTCCTTATGACTTCAGAGTTCTGAGTTGATTTCTTGAACCCATTATTTCGTTTTAAAAAAATCCATAGCATTTCTGATTGTTAAGGTGTTCCTGTGTACTTTACCCTCATCCTTCTAGAGTATGCTGGGGGGGGGGGTATTTTTGTTTTGCGCCAGATGAACGGAGCTACACAGTCCTCAGAGTCTCATGCACCAGCTAAACATTGCAACAGCATATATTTCTTACATTGAACCTAAGCTTAATTATTTAACGTATGTGGTTACTTTCCTTATAAGAGTTGGTACGGGAAGTAACTGTCAACTGGTCTTTCCCCATTCAGGTGTAATCGAGACAGTGCAGGCAGGCAACAGTCACCGTTCTGCTTTAGAGATCTGTGAGATTGTCTAAAGACAGATTTTCCCCATAAAAACCCTTGTGCAGATCTGGGATCCATTGCCTGCACCAAGGGAGCAAGGGGAAGGTGGAGAAATGTAAACTGGAGAAATGGACTTTCTCTTTTAATTTCCTTCCCACTCCCTGTTCTTGTGTCCAGTCAGTAAGCTACTTCAGATGTGCTTTTGGGACTGGAAGAGGAGTGAGATGTAATCCGAAGAAAAAGTAATGTTGGTCAGCAGCAGGGCCTGGTGGTGTCTTAACCACCTTTGAATAGCATAGACACTGTAAGCCAGGGGTGTCAAACATCTGGCCCACGAGCAACTGGCTTTCTGCCCCTTCCTGCTTTCTGTTTCCTCATTGCGGCTCCTTTTGCCCAGTCTCTCCTATTTCCTTCTTCGCAGAGGAAAGAATTAAAGCCAAGCCCCCTTCCCTCAATTGGCTGAGGGCTCCTCCCACTCCTCCTCTGGGAAGGGAGGGGAAGGAAAGAGCCAGAGAGAGAGAGAGAGACAGAGACAGAGACAGAGACAGAAACAGAGAGAACATGGAGTCCCATGGCACTTTTAAGACCAACAACATTTTGTTCCAAGTATAAGCTTTTGTGTGCCTGCACATTTCTTCATAGAGGGGAGGGAGGGAAAGAGCGAGAGAGAGAGAGAGAGCCCCATGGCACTTGGAGGCATCCCCCTTTCCAGTTCTGCCATGTTGTGGGGGGAGAAACCTAACAGCATAGCTTGCATTCTTTATTAGTGGAAGGGAGCAAGAGTCCAGTAGCACCTTAAAGACTAACAAAATTTGTGGCAGGGCATGAGCTTTCATGAGTCGCTGCTCACTTCTTCAGATACAGCTAGAATGTGAGTCCATCTGTCCTTATATCTTGGAGAGTTCAGTGATTCCAGATGCCAAATGGCAATAGCAGGCATTGGTAATGAGAGAAGAAACCTAGGTCTCAGTCCAGTCCAGGAGGATGCATTGTCTTGAGCTTCATGATCAGTTGCAATTCAGCAGTCTCTCTTTCTAATCTTCCTTTGAAATTCCTTTGTAAGAGAACTAGTATTCTTAGGTCAGCAGTGAATGCCCTGGAAGGGTAAAATGCCCCTCCCCACTGGTTTTTGAATGTTGTGGTTTCTAGTAGCACTAGAAAAGAGCACCTTAAAGACTAACAAAATTTGTGGTAGGATATGTGCTTTCCTGAGTCACTGCTCAGTTCTTCAGACTTATTTCCATTTATTCTTTGCATCCTCCTGGACTGAATCCTCCTGTACCGAATCGAGACCTAGGTTTCCTGTCTCATTAGCAATGCTGATATCTACATGCCTACTACCCCTCTGCATATCACACCTAATCCAATCACGCCTGCCATTGCCATTCGGCATCTGCAATCATCTTTATAAAGTTTATATCTTCGGTACCTCATGTTACATTTTATGGCACACATGGCCCGGCCCTACAAAGTGACATTTATGTAGATCTGCTCCTCATAACAAATGAGTTCGACACCTTTGCTGTAAGCAATCCTCCAGAGTTCTTTCTAGGCAACACTCCTTAATTTTTTTCCACTCCAACCCTGCATAGACCCATTAACAAGCCCAATTCTCTCCTTTTTCCTGAGGACACCTACACAACTGAGCCTTTCATCACCAAGCCAGCCTTCAAGAGGCAAGAGCAAACAAAAGGTTCTAAGTGTGATGGGAGTTGCTTGAGTGCAGATTTGCAGCTTTTTGCTTTCAGGGTATCAAATATATGTTCAAATGTAGGGAGTGGGGGTGAAGCAGCAAGAGGCAGAGAAAGGAAACGGGGACGAGGAAAAGAATGGGCAGGAGAAGGCAGGAGGTCAGGTAGCTGTAACGGCTGAAGCTTTGTAGCTCCAAACTCTTGTCATATATTAAATCAGTCAGTGAAAAGATGGTTTAAGGGAATGGGGAGTTTGTTCCAGTGCCCCTCACCACTTCCTCTGTATCTATGATACAAAGGAACTGGGCCCATCACCATTCTCGAAGCAGCAACTATTCTAGACCATCATAAAATGTAAATTCTGTAAACTGACTAGATAAACAGTGTTGCTTTGTGTGTCTCAGAAGCATTAGGCTTTCCAGAATGAAATTTGCCAAGATGGGGAATGGCAAACTTAGTTTGTTTTGCAGATGGTCTATGAGTCTCATGTGGCATCATATTAAATTATATAGGCAGTCAGTCAGTTGTACTATGATGCATTGAGCGAAGGGTTGCAATGTGCATTGAGCATTCTGTTGAGAAACAGGCTTGAAAGCTTAATACGGCTGCACGGCAGCAGAAAGCACAGTTTCAAAATTGGGGTGTTTTAGCCAGTTCTCCTTGTGCTGGTAAAATGAGGGCTTGGACAGCGTACAATGGGATGTGGAGCATTGTGCCCCAAAGGTAAGGAATATGCTGCAGCCCTTGCAAAATTGTGTTTTGTGTTGTTTACATGATGATCTGTCTTTAGTATTCGGGTGTTTCAGTAGTGATGTCCAGGCTAATGTTTTAGTTTCTCAAATGAATAATGTGTTTTATCTGTTGCATTGTGGTGATCGGATAATGCCAAGGTCAGTTAACTTCAGCTAATGTGCTAAAGGTGGTTTCCCCCCCCCCACTTAATATTAATTTTAGTGGGTTCAGCTCACCAATAATTGAACTGGAAAAATAATGCAAACTTTAGAGTCTGTATTTCCATAACCAATCCAAAAGTCTTTATTTGAAACTGTTTTATATTTGTATTACAGCAATACCTCTCTTAACGAGAGTAGTATTAAATTCAGATCTTCTGTACTTTAACATTGACTTGAAAGAACTTTCCTCGATAATAGTATGAAGTGCTTTGTTTCCCGCATCTGAAAAATTTGATTGGTTTCCAAATACGAGTGCTGGGGAAAGTATTTAATTGTGTGCAAGAGTCTTTATTATAAATGACTGCACGGCATTTGAAGATTGGTATTTATGGTATTAAGGTATGATACTTGTTCAAATGGCATTTCCCAGTTGGAAATGATTTATTCGAAGGGTTGTCTTTTTTTGTAATATATTACAGATGTGCAATGACATGGGAAGCGTTTATATCAGACTTATTTAGTAGTCACAATATTATGGATATTGCAAAGTGAAAGTACTGAGACCAGCATGGACATTAAAGTGCTATGGTTGTAATTCTACATCCAGTTACCTGAGCTTAAATTCCACTGAAACTATTTGTTTTGACTTGTACATAAGTGAGGGCAGTATTCTAGCCTAGGGGGTTAGTTAAGACGGAAGATATTACACAGGCTTTTTGCTGTGAACCCCACCTATCCATTTGCCTAAATTTCTGTCAGTTCAAGAATTTTGAACTGCTAATGGGATTTTGACAGACCGTGCAGCTTCTTTGCAAGGACTGGATAGTAAACTGGACTGTGCCACAGGGTCCTAGGCATAAGGAGGAGCTCAAATCCCAAGCGAGAGAGGGGAAGAGACAGGTGTTTGGGGAAAGTGGAAACCAAACCCAAGAGGTAGCGGACCTAAGGGTCATAGGTGGAATCTGTATTTGTCTTTCCCACCAATGTCCCAGCCTTATGACTCCATCTTCAAAAAAGCTGTCCACATTTGGTGTCGTTTTCACACCTCAGCAGTGCTAGCATACTTTTACACATCCACATATGTTTATCGTCCTTTCGGGGCGGCTCCACTGTCATTGCACCTTCACCCTTCTTTAAAAGAATCTTCTCCAAACAACATTCAAACAAGCATAGAGAAAGATGGCGTCACAGCAGCACGCAACTGATTTAAAAATGCAAATGCAGATTCGACCATAAAGCCCAGGGATCAGAATAGGTGAAGAACATCATGAATAACCTGAAGGCTTCATGTAGGAGGCGGGGCTTTGGGGGAAGCGGGAATGGACAAGGTTGAGAGTTGGCAGAAGCAAAGTGGAGCTTGGAAAACTTCACACGGGGACTCAGAACAAATGGAGAAAAGCGTTGGGAAGCCAGAGAGCTCGTGGTTAAACACATTCCAAGGAGGAAGAGCAACTGGCGGAACTTCAAGTATTGACCTGTTTTTCAAATAGTCAGATTCTTTGACCACGAGTCTTTTAAAGTCTTGTAAAAGCATGATCTCTCAGTGGTGTGTTAATGATTCTAAGCTCCCTAAACTACTTATCTAACCTACTTCTTGCAATGCCTTTCGTTTTTTGGTGTCGTAATAAATTATATATTGTTCCTATGTGGTATAAGGTGGAAAACATTTTTGACGCACGCACTAGAAAATTTTTAGAGTAGTATTTTATTCATTCTTTTTCCAAGGGTTTTAAAAACATGACGGTTTTACGAATTAGTATTAGTAACACCCTTAATTTCTATAAAACTATTCTTTAAAACTACACATTGAGTAGATTTTAAGACCTAGTCCAGGCCACAGTGGAATAGAGCACACTTGCACAGGGTTGTCAATAGCCACTATGGCCCCTGGGCTGTCAAGAGCCACCATGCCCCCCCCATGTGACCCTGATCCAAATCAAGTATGGTAACAAAACAAATCATTTGGGTTGCTGTAACTATGGCCGAGGACAGACTGGCAATTTGCCGCGGGATGGGACCCGGGCTGACAACGACTCAATATCGGGGTAAATGGGATGTTCACACAGGCACATCTGCCTGGCGTCCCCCACCCGTACCCTACCGGTGCTCTCGCGCTTCACTGCTGGATTAAAAAAACACCTGATAGAAGCCGGCGCAAAGCTTGAAAGCCTGCGTTCCTCGCGCGTTTCTCCGCTTCCGGGGAGTCTGAACGCGCAGCCGAAAAGCCGGGAGCAACCCGCGTTGGGCATGAGACAGCAGCGGTGTGATTGGCTGCGCTCCGCTCCACTGCCCAATGCGGTGCCGGCGTTGCAGGGCAAAAAAAAAAAATCGCCAAAATGCGCTTATGCGCATGAGCGCTCAAGTGCTCATGCGCACATACGCCCACAGCCAAAATAATGGGGAAATAGCGAATATAGCGCGCCTCCGGCGCGGCAGTCTGAACGCTCCCGCGCGCCTCCGTCCAGTATCTTCCGGCAGAGGCCCTCGCTGTGTGGACGGGAAAACCCGGTATCGTTTACTCCGGGTTTTTTTTGCCGCGACTGGATACCGGGGCAAATTGCCAGTCTGTCCTGGGCCTATGAATCTGTGGGAGTAAAAGAATCAGCCTGGTCATCCATCTGTCCAATTCTGGCAGGCTTAACTCATCAGAGAATAAAGCCAGGAAACTCAAAACTGGCCACCAGCTTCAGGATGATTATGGGAGTTCCAAGGCCAAAAAAATGAAAGGAATATCCTGTCCAAGATTATCTTGAGTTAAACCCGCCCCACCCCTGCCATTTGCCGTGGAAGCTAAGGTTGTCTGCTTGTGGCAGGCATAACTCATCAGAAAATAATATTACGTGTTTGAAAACTGGCCACCAACACCAGAATAATGATGGAAGTTGCAGTGCCAAAAATGAATCAGAACACCTGAACCAGGTTATCTTCATGACAGGTAATGTGTAATAACAGAGCTCTTAAGCAACCTGTTGTGTGTCTCTAATACTCAGATCCCTAATCCATCATGGAAGGTTGCTGGGCGATACACTCTTAGCCAGACCTACCTCACAGGGATGTGAAGATAAAATGAAGGACAAGAGAATAGTGCAGTTTTGGGTCCCCATTGGAGAAAAAGACTGGGTATGATGATTGTTATGAATCTAATTTTGCATACAGTTCACCCCCCCCTCCAAAGGATGATAGCTATTGCTCTCGCTTCACCAAGTATTGCTGCCAACTCTTTTGGCAAATGGAAGAACTGATCATTCACTGTTCAAACTACTGTTAAATATTATGAGCACAGGCCCCTCCTGTCTGTAGAAGAAGAAAAGAAGAGAGTGGATTTATAGCCCGCCCTTCTCTCAGAGTCTCAGAGCCGCTTACAATCTCCTTCCCTTCCTCTCCCCACAACAGACAGCCTGTGAGGTAGGTGGGGCTAAGAGAGCTCTTTTGAAAATTACTCTTGAGAGAACAGCTCTCAGAGAACTTTGACTGATCCAAGGCTACCTAGCAGCTACATGTGGAGGAGTGGGGAATCAAACCATCATAGTTGTGTAAAAGAAGCAGGAGCAGTTTTCCTCCCTGTGGTTAGGTGCATGGAATCTAGTCTGGGAGAACTGGGTTTGATTCCCCACTTCTCCACATGCAGCTGCTGATGTGACCTTGGGTCAGTCACAAGTTCTTTCAGAGCTGTTCTCTCAAGAGCAGTTCTCCAAAGAGCTCTCTCAGCTCCACCTACTTCACAGGATGTCTGTTGTGGGGCAGGGAAGAGGAAGAAGATTGTAAGCCACTCTGAGACTCCTTCAGGAAGTGAAGGGTGGGATATACATCCAATCTCTTCTTCTTTTCAGATAAGTTGTGCCTTCCAAAAATGCCCTCCTCATCTTCATTTGCACAGTCTGTGCCCCTCAATGTTACTCTTTGTTGCCATGTGCCTAATTTTGTAATTTTATATTTACACAAACTTATATCTGTCTTTAGTTGTTGTAGATTTTCCGAGCTGTATGGCCGTGGTCATGGCATTGTAGGACCTGACATTTCACCAGCAGCTGTGACTGGCATCCTCAGAGGTATAACACAGAAAGATGGAGTACTCTCTGTGTCAAGGTGAGAAGAAAAATGGTAGGCAGGTAATTTATATCTACTCAGGAAGGTGGGGTTTCTTCTTACCTTGACACAGAGAGTACTCAATTTTTCTGTGATACACCTCTGAGGATGCCAGTCACAGCTGCTGGTGAAACATCAGGTACTACAATGCCAAGACCATGGCCATACAGCCCCAAAAATCTACAACAACTAATGAACTCCGGCCGGCCACATGACCACGGAAACGTCTTCGGACAGCGCTGGCTCTTCGGCTTTGAAACGGAGATGAGCACCGCAACCCTAGAGTCGGATTCGACTGGCTTTCGAGCAAGAGAACCTTTACCTTTACTATATGTCTACTAATATTAGGATACACTTCTCACATCTGATGAAGTGGTTCACAAGATTTTCATGTCACAGTACTTTTTAGTAAGTAAATTGGTAAGAAATCTATTTTAGTTTACCCTTGCACCTTTATATAGCACAAAAGTAGGGGCAAACTGGTTTCTGTAGTGGTGCTGGATGAGAACTACTGGGACCACTGGAATTGATTTTGCTGACATTAAAAAGATTATGTCATTTGTTATATAGCAAAATAGCCTTTACAGAGGGCTATTATATTTCTCACCAACACAGTAATGATCACAGCCCAATGCTGACCTTGGAGTTCTAACTTCTGTTCCACATGTATAACAACTAAAACAAATTAATGTTCCATTACCATGCATGTAAAGAATAGAAAGGGGAAACATCCTTTCAGTATTTTGTAAGATCATGGGGAAATACCAACTCTCCCATTTCTGTTCTTAATATTAACAAAGGTTTGCTACAATACTGCCATTAAGTACATTCTGTGTTGCCAAGCAGGATAGGGGTGAGAAGGAGCTGAGACCAAGACTGAAAATAAAGGGAGACAATGAAAAATTAGGTGAAGGGAGAGAGAAATGAATGAGAAAAGTGTGGAAAACAGGGAAAGAAATTATTGAAAAGAGAGGGAAAGGTTGTTTTATCCTGCTGCAACACACTGACTAGCACTTTACAAGATCTGGTTTGATAGGCAAAACTATGTAGCTGAGGGAAAGAAAAAGGGAAAGAATAGACAGAGAATATGACCTTGTTAGCAGGCAGCAGACTGGCAATTACTGCAGCAGCCATCAACTGTGCTGGCTTGTCTTGCTCCAGTGCTGGCTTGGTTGATAGGCTTAGGATGATCTGTTAAGCAAGTTTGCTTCAGTCTTGCAGAAAGGTGAGCATAGGTGTCAACTATGCAGGGGCACGGGGGCATGAGCCCTTCCCGAAATTTTCCAGGCGGGACTCAGCCTCCCCAGGGCAACCAGTGCCACCTCTCATGTCCTTGGGCGGCAACCAGCTTCCTTTTCAGTAGCCGACGCCAGGCAGCAGGGCAGAGGTGGTGACTCCTCCTTGCTGAGCGCTCATTCCTTGGGGGGGCTTGCCTCCCTCCACTGTCATTGGTTCTGCCTTAAGGGCCATTGGAGGGCTCAGGAAAGAGTGCAGGGTGAGGTTGCTTCATCACTACCCCTCGCTGAGTCCTCTCTGAAATGAGCAGGAACCTCAGTGTCTTTTCCTCCTCCCTGACCTCTGTTGCCCAGCCACTTTTTATTTATCTTTGAGCCCTCTTTGCCCCACCCCTTCCCTTTTTCTTGCCTCCGTACCCCCTTGTTTTCCTGCTACTCCATCCTAGTTCCCTGGTGTTCCAAGCCAGAGAAGGGTAGAGTCAGTCTCTCTCTCTTTTCCCCCTCCCCCACGACGCCTGCCTCACCCCTCTCCTATCTTATTTGTTTTGCAACTTCAGTTTCTTTCCAATCCTCCCCCCCCCCAGCCGCACCTTTGCAGCCAGAGGCCAGTCTTTCCCAAAACTCTCTCCTCCTCAACATCCACCTGCCCCCCCTTTCCCTGTGGGATCTAAAGCTGCGCAAACAGCCCCGGAGCCACCGAGATGCTAATAGGAACATGGAGAATTCAAAACACCGCCCAGCCGAAGCGAGACAGGAGGGGGTATGTGCATAAAGAATGCAGGAGAGGGGGCGCAAAAGGAAGGGGGAATGTTTTCTTTTTGGGAAATACCATCGGGTCAGGGGGAGGGAAGGCTGCATGGTCCAGTGTTCCCTCTAAGTTGAGTTAGTGTGAGCTAGCTCATAGTTTTTTAGCCTCCAGCTCACACATTTTTGTCTTAGCTCAGGAACCATCATCCCTGCTTGCCTCTCCAGGTGCTGCTTTCCGCACTGAGCCAGCTGTTTCTGTCCAGGCCCTGGGCGGCCTGCTTGCTGCCATGCCGCTCATCACCTGCTTTCGGGTTGCTGGCTTTGCCCTGGCCTCAGAGGTGCCCAGTTGATACCAGACCCTGCCAGTAGCCTGCCTCCGTGTGTCTGCCCAAAGCTGCTGTGTGGCCGTGACTGCATGTCAGGCCCAGCACACCACCATTCCTGGGTCCTGCCTTTCCCTGAGGCTCTCTGGGTGAGTTCCGGGTGCGGCATGGAGTTGCCTCCTCGAAACCCAGACTCTCCAGCTGTTCTCAGAAGGCTGCGATGCTGGGCACAGACGAGAAAAGAAGCCGCCGAGTCTTTTTGCTTGGAAGATGAAGGGAGCAACAATGCACGGGAGGAGGTAACTTTTGAGAGAGAGCATGTGGTTCCTGAAGAGACATGCTGGTTGGCGGGAGAGTGCACACGCAAGTGAGGGATGGCGTGCAAGATCCGGCGCTTCTGTTTTGAGGGGTGGCTGCATAGAATTGGTGGGATACACGTGTTTGCTGTCAGTTTAGCTTTCATTTAACTCAGCGTAGAAAGTTAAGTTTGCTGTTTTTTCAACAACTTCGCCAAGATCCGGTTGCTGTATGCCTGAGGCTACAAGCAATGGGGTTTCTTTTGTATAACGATTGAGAATATCTAGAAAGTTCCAGTTTGGCTTTGCACAGAGAATTGTAACACTTGTGAACATGCTGATGTACAAGATGGTTTTCTTCCCTCTTTCTATTTCTTCACCATTTGGATTCTACTCAGATGATCCTGGACTATTGTAGGGGATTCAACAAATCTTTATGAAGGTTATTAAGGTTACGGTTCCCTTGCTCGAAAGCCAGTCGAATCCAACTCTAGGGTTGCGGTGCTCATTTCTGTTTCAAAGCTGAAGAGCCAGCGCTGTCCGAAGACGTTTGCGTGGTCATGTGGCCAGCATGACTAAACACCAAGGCGCACGGAACGCTGTTACCTTCCCACCAAAGTGGTACTTATTTATCTACTTGCAATTTCTTGCTTTCGAACTGCTAGGTTTATGAAGGTGGTAGATCTTATTTTACTAGAAGTTTGGTTGTTGCCTTTCAAAACAATATATCTTAAATGTGCAGAAGAAGTTTTTAAGAGTGGGAAAGTTCTTGAAATATTAATGCTGTGGGGCCTTGTGAGAAGAGAAGGTATAAAGGAGGGCAGTAAACAAAATATGAGACTTTTAAAAACCTCAATAAAAATGCCGGGGCGGGACTCAAAGGATGTTGCTTTTAATACAGATTATGAAGACAGGCATTATGGATCCTACCAGACAGTAGGGTTTTGGTATTTTAAAAAATTATTTATAACTGAATTATATGATTTGTGACTGCCTAATTATTTTCTGCTGGCTAGAGCAGCAGTGTAGTGAGGAGGAATTTGTAATGAGAGAGAGAAATGTGCCTTAGGAAGAAGCATGGCAAGAGAAAGCTGGGCAAGAGAAAGCTTTTAAGTTACATTCAGGAGAGAGAGAGAGAGCAATATATGGTGACTGATAAGCTGGAAACTGCAATGGAGTCTGTAGCTCAGATTTTACCATTTGGTCAAGCTGTCCAGAGAGCCAAGATGGACCATTTTTAATTTCCCATCCTAGAGCTCTAGAACTTTGACCCAAGCAATAGAATCTGTGCTGTGGGACTGGAATGACAGGTCACAGAGTGGAATTTTCCCGGTCCTGTGGGCCCAGGATGAGGGCCGCACCCCCCAACTGCGGTCCGGCCAGAGCACTTACCTGAGGAGGGACGTGGAGCCCAGGGAGAGCTGGGGCATCCCTGCTCGCCCGAGAGAGAGCCCAGCACCCGACCAAAAAAGGATCCTCTTGCTGCGGCTACAGACGGCCTGAAGGAGGCAGAGAAAGCCGGGCGCGCACGCTCGAAGCCATGGCCCGCAAAGAGCGCCAGAGAGGGATGGCGGAGCATGCATTCCATCCCCGAAGGTACGAGATGGCGGCACCAGCAGTGCGGCCCTTTAGCCCAGCAAGACCGCCGCCAGCACAGCAGCGGCCACTCCCAGGACGCCAGGAAGGTATCATAGCTTATCAAGGGGGTGGGGTCTGACGAGGGGTGGAGGCAACGAGGAGAATGGGCAGTGCTGGGAGCAGGGCAGGGAGTATAAGGGGAAGCAGAGACAGAGAGGCCAGGAAGGAAAAACGTGTCAAGGACAAGCAAGTGGGCGAAGCGAGAGAGAGATGAAGGGAAGTCAAGCAGGCAGATTCCAAGACATGGGGGCAGAGGGATGCCAGGGGTGAAGCTAGCCCCATTCCCTGTCGGTCTGAGGCCTCGACGTCTCTTCCAGCCTTAAGCCAGCCCCGGCTTCCAGGACCGTCCTCCTCACCCAGACACCAGGGCCACGGCCACCGGCTGGACATCCCCTGGGGCGCAGCGAGAGCATGACAGGAATAAAGGAGGGAATAGGCTCAGTGCTCTGGGACTTGTACTCACTTGTAGGATATGAGTTTGAAGTGAGAAGAAGATTGCTGCTGCTACTCTGAACTCTGTAGATAGCTCAGAAATTGAGTTCCAAGCAACTCTTTGGTATTCTGGCTCAGAAATTCCAGTCCTGTATTTACCAAATGAAAGCATCTGTGATGCCATAATTTAATAAATTTCAGTACAAAATCACCCTTAGGAATAAGGCAGAAACAAGACTCCTGTAAATGAATGTCCAGGAAAACTTTTAAAATGTTCCCCTACAGGCTTTTCTGTGTTGCCCTCCTTACTTTCAAATTTGTGACCATTTGTTTGTCTCATGCACATGGTATGTATATTTGCAGATCTTAAAGTGACTGTTCTAAAAGTTAATTTCAAATAAAGGCCACCACAGCAGGAGACCGCAGAGATACCACTATAACCACTGGCCAACTCCCTCCTTTTCCTGGGTTTAGCCCAGCCCAGGGGCATGCTTAGGGGGGGTTCCAGGCCCCCCTAAATTTCTGTGGAGCCCTTTCTTAAATCCCACATGGCTCCACCTCCATAGATAGTGACAATGGTTTGTGAGGTCACTGGCCCCTCCCTATGATGCCACTGGGCCTCGTAGGTGAGTTTATCCAATAGAGTGCCTTTTACTGTGTGCAAACTTCCTGCACCCTACTGGTTGCAGCCAGAACTGTATTAAAGGTGAAATAAATTGAAAAGCATTTGGCTCAGTGCAGCATAATGCTGTCTTCAGGGGCCCTCCAGCTGTTTTGGGCCCTGGGAATGTTGTCCTCCCAGTCTCCCCCTCTCACCAGCCCTCTGCTCGCACCCTTTGATTTCAATACAGTAAATAATGCCGAGCTCTATCTTCAGTGCTGGCTTTATTGTACCTAATACAATATGGGGCGGATGGGTTGGCAACAGTGGCTCTCATGAGAAAGAAAACATCTGCCACATTTTTGTTCTGCAGTGTATATATGGTTTTTCCTTCTACCATTTTATCTTTGTAATAATGCTGTGGGTTAATTTCAGCTGAGAGTAGATGACTGGCCCAGTGCCATCCAGTAAGAGTTCCCTGAATAGGGATTTGAAACCAGGTCTCTCCAGTCCTTGTATCACGTGTGAGCGACTGTAGCAAGCTGGCTTTAGGATAACACTGTGGTTATGTACTGAAAGAAGGAAAGGTGAAACATGTGGACATAAATAGGACAGAAGATTTGTGATAAAGAAAGAGTGAACAAGAAATTTGGAAAATCTCATCACTGTTTCAAGTTAGGAGTTTTACATTTAGAAAAGAAACTCACACTTGGTGATTTTGAATAGTTTTGATTATCGATTTTTAGATTTTTTCCCTGAAAAATGCTTTGAAAATATCATTGGTTTGTAAGTAATTCAGAGAACAAGGACAGAAAGAGTTCATCCCCCCAGAGTAAACTGTTTTCTTCAGAGACTCAGGTTTGTTTTCCACACAGGAACTGGTTTCCCCATTGCTGCTGCAGTTGCCAATACAATGTAGTGGCAACAGGGCTTCCATATGGCAGTTTTCGCCAAATTTTTGCTGGCTCCAGTCTTCCATAAGTGGCTGTCCCACACACCACCATGGCCTTTTCATTTTCTTTTTAATTTGGCAGTTAAATATTGCTATAACATTGTATAATATGACTTAGAATCTCTGAATTCCCAGCTCCCCCCCCCCAAAAAAAAGTCTCTAGCCTCTTTCCTTGCAGTAGTATAAGGGGAAAGACATAGCTCTGTAATGAAAAGGGCTAGAGACTTAGTTTCTAAACTATGAAAACTGGGAATTCAAAAACTCTTATAGACATTCTGGTCACACATGCTAAATAATCCACGTTCAATCCACTTTCAGTGCACTTTCCAACTGGATTTTTACTGTGTGAACTGGCAAAGTCCAGTTGGAAAGTGGATTGAAAGTAGATTGTTTAGTGTGTGTGACCGCAGCCAATGTAACATTAATCAATAATGAGTTGCCAAAACCCCCCACACACACATAGTGGGGCAAAATGGTTGCCAGGGGCACTGGGACAGGGAAAATGGCTGCCATGGGACTGAGATGGGGAAAATCCAGACTTTCTCACCCACATGACAGCCATCCAGGATTTGTTGCTGTTTTTGTCAAAACTTTGCAGCAAAAACAGGTTCGGGAAAGATGGGAGAAAAGTCAGGGAAAACCAAGAGGTATGCAAAAGCAGTCAGTGGTATGGGGGCCTCGCTTTCCAACAGTACTAAATCCAGGCCATGTAATCCATGTGGAAAAGGTAATGGTAAAACCACATGATACATTTCCTTCTGTGCTAATTTTAAAAGCCTTTTTTCAATGATAAGAACTAAGAGGGAGAGAGAGAGAGAGCGTGCATTTGGGGACTTTCTTCCTCTTTCATTTTACCTTCTGAAAATTTCACTTTCAGTTGCCTTTACGTCCACTGGGGAAAAAAATTATGGGCACCAGTGAGGGAACAAACAGCTTATTTTCAGCAAGAAAAAGCAGCTGCAAAAAGGGTTCCGGACTCTTATGTCTGCATTGCTCTTCTTGCAAAAGTGGTTAGCTGCATTTGCAAAATGCTTGATGAATCCCCATTTATACAAAAGTCATTGAGGCGTTAAGAATTTTTGGAGCTTTCAGCTGAGTAATGTACTTCTGATACTCAAAATACCTTCAGATGCTAATCTCATACCATCAGAATGGGGAATGAGAAGTATAATTTAAACTGCTAATTGCCTGGCCCCCAGCTCATTTGTATATTTTTAAAATGTATGCAAAACCACAGAATTACGGATTAGTGTGTGTATTATTTGGTCCTTGTCCTCTTTGATCAATGATGTAATATTTATTGGCCCTGTTTAACAAAAAGTGGGGAAAGGCGATAGATCAGCCAGGCACCAGTAAATAAACTCTGGATAACTTTGGGCATTTGAGAAGTTCAAAGTACTAGGCCTTTAATTTGTATATCACACAAGGCAATTAGATTGTGATTTTCACCCTTCTTCCTTCCTATTTCTGTTATGCTTTATTTAACAGAGAATTGAGGCTGCTAAAGAAAATGGGCACTTTCTGGAGAATGTATACTAATGCATCCGCATCAGAGCGGTGCATGTCTGCGTATTCTGTTTTACAAGTGATTGGCTTGGAGTCAGCAGTTAATGGATGCGCGATGGTGATCTGCTACAGATGCTTTCCTGAAAAACATTTTCAATTGTAAACATATCCTTGTTCAATTTTATTTCATTTTATTTTGCATTTATGAGGTCTTTTGAGAACAAACGGATAGTTATCACTTAACAATGTGAGTTTTATGTTTTGAAGATAACTGCTTCCACTGATTCCCCCCCTCCAGTAAAAAGCCATCTGCGCAGTTACAAATATATGGTTATGAGGTTTTGTGAAGTCAATATTTAATCTTGTATCACACATTTAAACATGTAACTGTTAGTTCTGTCACTTCATTACTTGACTCAAAATGTAGACTTGTGTCTCGTCAACATATGAGCCTATTGTTTTGCTGCTGCTATCCAGCATTTAGATGAGATATTAGCCTACATAATGCAGCTGTAATAAATAAAACGAGGCTTAGTGTATGTGTCTGTATGGATTTATATCACAGCTGCATGAGTAATAGTTTCTCTTCCACTTATTTTGATTTGCCTTTCATTTTGCACTAGTCTATGCTATTCCTCATGAGATTTACCGAGGGCTTAGATCCAAGGAACCATGTGCTACGACCAGCACATACAACAGAACTTTCTTGCTCTTCTTTCCAGTATAACCTTCGCAACTTCCCCAAAGCCCCTATTGAGTGTTGGGTTATGCGCTGGAACAGTGCAGTGCCACACAGGAGGGGGCAATTGGTGGAATTTAGCAACATAGGCATGTACACAAGTGGAAGTACCAGTTGCCTGATGCAAGGTCACTGTGAATATGAGCCATGACTTTCATATTACTTTCTATACAGTTATATATTCCGTGTTCAACAAGTACCAAGTAACCAAGTAAAAACATACTAATGCTTCTTTATTTCTTGTTTGATATAATAAACAGAAAATACCTTCTAATAATTTAGAAGCTACCTTTGGATTATGATGGTTTAGTAATCACATCAGTGCTAAGTATTCCCCAAGGTCTTTCCTGGTGGTATCCGTGGCAGGGTGGGACAGCCAGGAGATTTCGTTTGGAATTCAGGACCAAATATGATGGCCCTGTCCACTTCCCTCCTTCAGAGGCATGATTTTCCCTCCATTTTTCTTTCCCTTTATTGACTGAGCTGCCGTAGTAATGTGTTTTCTTCTTTGCTGAAGAACTCTGGCTGTCCCACCCTGTCACAGTACGATATTTTGGCTGTTGGCTTAGCTCAGGAACCTGAGGGAAGGATCAGTATCGTCTACCCGGATTGGAAGCAGCTTTCTAGGGACTCTGACAGAGATGTCTTTCACATCACCTACTTCCTTATCCTTTAAACCAGGGGTGTCAAACTCATTTGTTACGAGGGCCGGATCCAACATAAATGAGACCTTGTTGGGCTGGGCCATGCGTGTGTCAGAAAATGTAATGCCAGGTAGCAGAGATATACACTTTATAAAAGACACACAAAGGGGTTTTATTTACTTAAAATAAAAACATGCTTAAAACATTAGCACTCTTGCAATATTTTGAGTTAAATGGAACTCAAAGCATTTTGAAATCCATAAGTCACGAAGTATTTTATTGAACATACAAAGGAAAGGTCAGGTGAAATCAGGGGTTGAAATTTCTGAGGTAAAACCAGTACATGCCCAGACTTTAGTTCTTACATTTCAGGCTAATGAGAGTTTCTTAAGCATTTCATGGTGACTTAAATCTTTATTTTGAGAGGCTTTTGTTCCAGTGTTTTCCTCAAACACTTCAGTACACTTTCATTGTGTATTCTCTGACTCTTTTGGTTTCCAGAAGGCTGATACACTCTTTCCAGTACTCAAACCCCTTCTCTTGAAACACCAGTACTCATCTTGAGTTTTTAACTGACTCATGAGGTCTGCAAAGGCAGTTTCTAACCACACCAGACCAGCGATCTCTTGACTCTTCAGAGCTAACTCCCTGTTTGACTGGGTAAGGATTTTTCCCCCTGTCTTTAGAAGATCTGTCCCCTTTCTTTGGCCTGAATGGAAGTCTCTGTCTAACTACCCACCTGTCCTTGCCAACTTTCCCCCATTCTCCTGTCTGTATTAAACTACACTCAGTCAGGGCTGAATTCCGAAACTGTCAGTACTCCATTCTTCTCAGCTATAGTTGAAATCAGACTACATCTCTCTTCAGCATCCAGTTCAGAAGTCTTTCTCTGCGTAGCTTATGCTAACCAATCAGATTTCTTGGAGCAGCTTGTCACTCAAGGCTCTCTGTTTCTGTGAAGAATTAACCCTTCACAGTCCTTTATCTGTTTACACAGCACTTCTAAGCTTTTAAAAGTGCAGTCTGTCACAGTATCAAAAGAGCTGATCTGCTACTCTTGCAGAAGGCATTCCTCATGAGGCTAATTCAGGCATTCACTAATCTGTGTCTGAGCATCTGGGGGAACTGCAGTTTTCCATTTTCTCAGTATAAGCCTTTAGGCCACTAGAAATTCATGATTCAACCACAGCTGCTGCTCATATGGTCATTTGCAAACTGGAGAAACCTAATGAGCCTTTCATACATAAAAGAAAAGGAACAGTACACAAAACAAAATTGGAATATCTAAATAAATTGTGCCAAAATGGTGTATCTATTAGATATTGCATAAAGTAGGCATCACTAAAATACTACAACACTAGAGTATGTCATAATTCACCATATATCTACTTTTTTAGTTGCACTGGAGTCCAGCGTGCAAAATTTATTATTATATTGTGGAAGTCTAAATGTAATGTTCATAGATGTCAAGCATATGTGTTCCAGAATCTATGGTATCAATTTTTGTAGCACCTTACAAATAGTGTTTTTATTTAAGCTAGTGCCACAACATATTGTGATAATTTAGACACCGCACATGTATTTTGGACATTTTTGGACAAGTAATATATTGCCATTCAGTTTTTATTAAATTTTCCTCTCAGTTCTGAAAATGCTAATAAAATATTGTGGTGCTTTGTATCTTAGAAAGCAGTTCTACTACTATCAGTCTAGCCTTTCTAAACAAAAGTTTTTCTCAGTATATAATTCTGGATTGCCCTTTATTATTGGGTATAGATGGTATGTTGTAATGAATTTCTTTCATACTGATAAATAGCACATTCAGCTTAATGTATCTGCCAAAAGTTACTTTTTCCCACCATAGAGAACAATGGAGGGAATAGGGGCAACCTGTTTGGGGGCCCATAGAATTGGACCCCCTGGTCCAATGTTCTTGAAACTTGGTGGGTATCTTGGGGAGAGGCTCCATCAGCTACCTTGTGAGTTTGGAGCCTCTCCCTCAAACCCCCTCCCGCCCCCAGAATATACCCTATGTTTTCACCATTGACTTCAATGGCCCATAGGATATAATGGGGCCGAATTGCCGCCAAATTTCTTTCATTCCCTCCTTTCCTTCTCTCTTTTTCCTCTTTCCCTCCTTCTTCTCTTCTCTCTTTCTTTCTTTCCCACCTTCTTCTCTTCCCTTTTTTCCTCCTTTTCCTGTTTCCCTCCTTCTTCCCTCTCTTTCTTTCCCTCCCCTTTCCTTCTCTTTCTTTCCCTCTTTCCTTCCTTCTTTCCTCCTTCTGTGGCCCAACTCTCATGAGAAGGAGTTTAAACTTTAAACCCCTTCTCTTAGCTCCCCCACCCAGACCAGCTGGGGAAGGAGATGCCTCCCCCCCTTTTGCTTCCCCTTCTGACATCACTTCCGGTGATGTCAGGGGGCATGGCATATGCTAATAGCCTAAAGGCTCATTAGCATACCATATGCTAATGAGCTCCTGCAGCTTTTTTTCTATGAAAAGACCCCTGCTCATGACTATAAGCATAGATTAAAATCTAAGCATAGACTAAAGTCTATGTAAGTAGATGTCAGAAACACTGCAAAACAATAAAACAACGCATATCACATTTACATGATTTGGGGAATGCATCTGGTTTCCTTCAGAAACACATGACTTTTCCTAGGTAGGGGAGATCAGCTACTTCCAAAGGAGGCAAGGGATTACTGTTTTAAAAATAAATGCAACTGATGAGCAACACTGGGGAACAGCACTTTCAGTAGCTTCTCGTGCTTTCTTGCATCTGTTTTTCAATTATTTCATTTCCTTATTGGACACATTTCAGTCACGTCAGGACCCAAAGAAGCATATGGTAAAGATTAAGACAACAGATATTAATGGGACCCCCCAAAATACAAAAGAACAAATCAGAGTCACAAGCAATTATAAAACCGGAAGCCAGTGTGCAACTAAACCTTACCACTATCTTAATTCAAGTGCCCTCCTGCTTTGTTTCACAGAACTCCCTGAAGACCATGAGGGTGGGCACATTCCTCAAATCTTTGGAAGACTGTTCGGCTTTACAGGGCACCTGCAAAGAGAATACTCAATTGCTTAATGGCTAACCTCACTTACTTCCATTCCGGGATAGATGGAAGGAACTGCTGGGTGGATTGGAGTTGCAACATGGCTTCGTACCAGGAGAAGGGTCCAACTATATGGGTCTCAGGTCATGAAGTGCTCTAAAAGTAGTAGTCAACACTTCCAGTTTAACTTGGAAACAAACAGATAACAAATGAAAAGATTTAAAGATAGACGGTAATATGTTCAAAGTGCAAAACTGCAAATAATAATCAAGCTGCCGCATTCTGGACCAGCTGAAGTTTCTGAAGGGTAGCCCCAGAAAGAGCGTGTTTATGGCCCCACTCATCGTAAAGTGTCTTGCATTGTGGGCAGGCATACACTCACTTACTCAGTGGTCCTCATTAGTGTTCCATTTATTGCCATGAACCAAATCGACACAAGTGTGATTCCTTTCACGTGCCCACTCTGCCCTTGTAAGACCTCAGGAGGCTGAGCTATGATTCTGTGTGAGACGGTTCCACTAGGTCTGGGCAGGTCTGGTTGTTTTATCTAGCCCAAGGCCACAGCTCTTCCTTTTAGGTTCATCTTCCTCCCTTCTCCTCCATTTACCTCCTCCTTTTAGGTTCATCATTCTTCCTTCTCAGCCATTCCCAGCCAGCTTGTGCCCCCCTCTCATTTCTCCTGTAACATCTCCTTTATTATCCCTGAGGCCCACCCATGCTGGCCAAGCCCAGAACTGCTCCTCCCTTACCTGTTGATCTCTTAACTCTTTCTTTTCCTTGCCCCAAACCAGCTGGGTTTTCATAGGGCTAGCCAGAGACCCTTACTGCTAGCTGTGCCACTAGACAATGCTTTTAATGGTTGGCGGATTATAATGTCTCCGCCTTGGGTGGAAGGGCAGCATTGAAACATTTTAAATAAATTAAAATATAGACTCAATTTCCTGCCTTTGGTGTTTTGTGATAGTTCAGTACTTCATCTGCTAGTTTCAGGCTTCAAAAAAACTTCTTTTACTAGTATCTTTCTTTGGGGGGGTATCAAAAGCTGACTGTGACACGAAATTGTACTGATATTATGATTAACTCAAACATAGTAACTGAATTTTTGCTTACAGATGTGTTGAGGCTCAGGCACAGAAGTCGAGTTTAACCATTATGATAAACTCAGGAAGAAGACTTGATTTTGTGATAGGCATTTGTCCTAAACCCTTGAAGACTTCTGTAATGTTTGGCTTTCTCTATTACGAACACTGAGTATTCTTTATGTGGCCAGAATCTGAAATTGTCTTAGCTAGTTAGGATGGTTGTCTTTAGGATGAACCTTCTTGCAAAAGGTTCCTGAAAACTTTACTTTGTATTCTATTTTATTTCACATTTTATTTCGTTGTCAGAATCTGAATCAGATTTTTTTTTTTGCAAAAACCCTCCTAAAAAGGAGATAAATTTATTCTTTTTATATATAGAAAAAGGTAGGGTATATAGAGGGACTAAGAAAAGGGCAGAGTGAGTATCCTGTTAATGGGGGTTAGATTAAGTTAGTATGGATACATTTTTTGACGGTCACCGCGGTCGAAGAGTCTTCTTTTTAGATTAACAAAAATCCAAAATAGCTCTGTTAATCAGGTTAGTAGTGTCCTTTGGGGTTAGTTATTAATCAACTCCTTTCAGACGTCTCATGAACAATCATTTCTTTGGTTGTCTTCCTTTAGTGTCTCTCAGGTTATACGATGGGCCCTCTTTAGCTTTCCCACCTCCCGCACCGGCACCTCCCTCCTCTGGACCACTGTCATCTTCGCTACTTGTCCAAGTTGCGAGAGCTGCATCTTCCTCTGAGCTGGCGTGCCTCTTCAGGAACTCTTGTGCTTTGAAGATAGAGTCAATCTTTTCTCTTTTATCCTTGTACTTGAACACTAGGCCTTCCGGGAACGACCATCTGTACGTGATCTGGTGCTTTTGTAGAAAGTTGGTCAATCCTTTATACGCTTTCCTCTTCATCCGAATTTCATATGGCACATCTTTCAGAGTTCTGATAATCTGTTCTCCAATTTTCAAGGGCACCGCTGAGACTGCACGCAAGATTTGATCTCTAGTATTCTGTTTAACAAACTTGACCACCACTTCTGCTGGCAGGTTATTTTTCTTTGTAAAGGTGGAATAGGCCCTATAGACCTTATCCATCTCTTCTTTTATTTCACGCTGATCCCTGCCAGTTACTGGTGCCAAGGCATTTGCTAGTATAGATCTGAGATCTTCATTATCTTCTTCTTTAATGCCCTGAAAACGAAGCATCAGATTCGATTTCTCCATTTGAAGCATCAAAATCCTTTTTTCTTGCTCATCTTGATGTTTTTCTAGTTTGTTGACCTTTTTCTTAACTTTTCCGATGTCTTCCGTCGAGACCAAGCATTTTTGCGCAATATCCTCCATCTTCTTAGACGTTTCTGTCAGTTGCTTTTGTTGGCTGCTGAGGACACCTTCCATGCTAGTTAAAGTTTCGCTGATTTTCTGTATTTGAACCAGCAGAGGGTGCAGTAGCTCGCTTGTCTGTTGACTGACAGCAGGCTCTGGGGGGGGTTACCCGGGCCGGAAGTCCCGCCTCCCTTCTTTTCCGGTTTGAAAGGGACCTTCTTCATGGCCGACATCTGCTTTATTTGTTTACTTTTTAAAAGTTCGTGACACGTCCCTCAGGAAACCCGCTTACACTCAGGCTTCAGTAGCACCCCAAAGGTATTTTCATCAACCCTTCTTTCCTTATAACCCCCTTCGTTTTCTTTTAAAAGTCCCGCTTCTCACTGGGGGGGGGATTCCCCTCCTCCCAAACGCTCATTCGCTCGAGGGGAAAGGATTCGGGTTTTCGCTTCAAAGTAAGACCTTCGACTCACGGTTCACCGCCGCTTCTTCTTTTGCTTTAGTTCATATCGCTGTTCCTCACTCCTGGAAGTCGGTGGCGCTGCTAAGTCCCATTACGGGCACAACGCAGCGGGGCCGATTGGGGCGGGGAGAAAGCCTCAATTTCCCGGCTGTCTGCCGGCAAAGAGGCTACTCCCCAAGCGCCCCCGGTTCGGAGCCTTATCCTAAGGCTCACTAGGGTCTTTCGCATAAGCGAAGACCCCCCTGACTGCGTGTGGGCTAGCCGCCTCCGGGATCGTCCCGAGACGCGGCCGCCATTCGCAACGCCAGAAACCGAAACCAGAATCTGAATCAGATTGAGGCTGCTTCTCCCTCTGGCCTTTTGGCACTTCTTACATAGATCTGAAAGTGAGGTGGGAGGTGACTTTGCATGGCTTTCCCCCATATTCTAGAGTGTCATAAAGCTCGGGTATCCTGGGCTTAACAGACCAAGTAGGTCTCACTACCACACCATGGGAAGTGAGTGTATGCTATGGAATCTATAAAAGGTAAAGGTTTCCCTTGCTCAAAATCTAGTCGAATCTGACTCTAGGGGTGGTGCTCATCTCTGTTTCCAAGCTGAAGAGCCAGTGCTGTCCAAAGACGTTTCCATGGTCATCTGGCCAATATGACTAAATGCCGAGTTGCAAGGAACGCTGTTACCTTCCCATTGGCCTCAAATCTTCTGAAACATACAAGGATTCCATGACCAGACCTACAGGGGGTTTTGGACAGATGTGAAAAGCTTAGAAGTTTGATAACTACTTATGTAGAAAATGACTAGTTTTGGTTCCTCCAAAGTTTGAAAACACTGCTCCAGGGAAATACATATGAAGAGAAATGGACAAAGTCTAGAAATCATAGCATGAAGCTCTGGTTTGTACATATTAAAGGAATTAAGCCAATACAAATCTTGTAGGCAGTCATATTGTGCCTGTAGATTGCATCTTCAGTTTCTAATGACTTAAGAGTAGTTGTACGTATTGTTATTAAAGTATTATATGTGGCCGATTTGTGAGATTCCACAGTGCAGATTTGTGACCTTGTATTCCTGGATCATCTCATTAAAGGCTTTGTGCAGCTAAAAATAACTGTTCTAGCAAGCATACGTGTATAAAATTTTGTGTTTTTCTGCCTTTGAGTTAGCATCATCAAATATAATTGATTCATTATTGTATGATTAATTTAATTATGTGATGAATTAGGGAGAATGTTACCCTTTCGTATAAGGCTGTTTCCTCTTTTCTTATGGTAGCTTTTAATATACCATGTAGTCCACATATAATAAAAATTCAAGTCAATACATACATTACAAAGTAGCTAGATTAGCACTGAAACATACAAAATCTCCGTCCCAGTACTCTGTGTAGGCTGCATCCAGATATCTAGTAATTCTTTAAAGAAGACATTAGCCACAGCAGTTGTGAATTACTGTCACTGTTTAGACACAATGCTCTTGGAACATGCTAAGTCCAACTAGAACAGCAGTTATTAGACACGGCACCTGATGTATGGTCTGGCTATGATCTGTGCTATGGTCACATAATTGTAAAATCCACGTTACACATAATTGTAAAAAAAAAATGTAAAATTGTAAAAAAGTAAGTAGAGGATACTACCATTTGCTACATAAAAACCAGACTGCTGATTTCATTCATTTACGTTCTGTTTTGTTAACTATTTAAAGCTGCCTTGTGAACCTTTATGGTGAATAGAAATGTCTTACAAATATAAATACTGTTAGATGTTGAGTGTGTACATTGACATGAATTTGTTCATGCTTTCTCAGTTTCAGCCCCACAATAATGGCACAGTCTTCCCAGGGAGGTGTGCCTAGCCCTCCTCATTTTCAGTCATTATGAGGAAGTTGAAGATTATTGTATTTAGGACTGCATTTGATTAATTTACTAGCAGTCCTAAACTGTGATTTTAATTTTTTGTGTGGATTTAATGTATTTTATCACTGTCATAAACTGCATTCAGCTCAGTGTGGAAGAGAGGTGGCTAATAAACGTTTTAAGTAAATAAGCAAATAAAAATATTCACTTCCTATTTTCTCAGTGTTCAGCTTTAGAAAAATGTGAATTCTTGATATAAATGCCTGTTATCCTGCTTTATCCACTCTTTGTCTGGAGACTTGGAAAACTTGACAGGTTTACCTTTGTTTTCAAAAATAAATTGTAATAGGTAAGACTGTAAGAGCAGCTCTCCTGGATCAGACCAGTAGTCCATTTTCTCCAGGATCCCGTTTTGTGCAGTCCCAAATGTTAAATGTTTTGGGCTGCGATCATACACACAATTAGATCCGACATAGGCATGAATGCCAGGCAGATTTAAAGGGTGTGATCAGACAACAACATCTGGGAAACGCCCCGCAGCCATCGGCAACCTGTTCTGCTCTGCCACAGAAGCAGAGTTAAAAGACACTGGGGAAAATCTGGTAGTTAATGGGTTGTGATGGGACATGGACTGATTTTCCCATGTCTGATTGTTCCAGTGTGCTCTCATGGCATTAGGATGGTCTGATCAGGCCATCCCGACCCCGTGCTGTTGTTTCCCCCCCTTCACAGTATGCGCATCATCGCAAACTCCATAGGAAGCCCTCAATGTGGAGGTGCGATTCATCGATTCCCTCGGTTAAGTGCATAAGGAAAAAACAGCACACACACAAAAATGACTCAACCACAGTTGGGTCTGATCATGCACTGATGGACTGCGCCCACAGCTTCAAGGGAGGTGTGATTGTGCAACTGTGGGTCAAATTCCTCTGGAGGAAATAGCCTCACTTTACACACAAACACACATTTTTTCTGGCCCGTGTGACCGCAACCTTGATGTGTTTTTATGTTCGTCACCTTGCGGATCCTGATTTGGATGGAAAGGTGGCATAGAAATATTTTAAATAAATAAATAATTACGAGACGGGAAGGAAAACCTGAGAGGGTGGCAATATACCAGAAACTGGGAGAGGAGGGTTGTGGAGAGACAAACTGGCTCCCAAGCTAGTGTAGAAGGACGAGAGCTTAGTGGCGAGGGAGAAAATGAGAGAATGCTGGAGCTGATATTGGGGGAGGGGGGCCCTGCTGAATGTTGAAAGGCTCAAAAAAAAATGAGGACCGTTGCTGTAATACATTGCACTGTCCCACATTGCGCTGGCAGAGGGAAGGGCTTTGTAAGTATGTTTCATGGGCCATCTTTTGTTTTGGATTTGTGTTTCAAAGATGGAAAGAAAGAGCCAAACCAGGAGCTCCTCGGTTTACCAGACTTGAAGTGTTCACAAACTGGGACAGTAGAACCAGCAGAAATTACCTGCGGGGTTTTTTTGCCAATGGTGAACATCACAACAAAATTGTAAAGGATCTTTGTCAGCTTACAGATGATAACCGCAAGACCCAATGGCTGTTCTAACCAAGGAGATCCAGTGTTGCATTATACAGTTGATTGTATTATTTTGCAGCTGAGATTTATGCAGACATAAAATTTTGTCACATCCTTATTGCTGGCTGAAGACATAATTTCACTAAGCTTTCTTTTTTTCTCCTCCTAGTGTCTGAGTTGCAAGAAGAAGGAATAAATGCCATTAACCTACCACTCAGCCCAATTCCTTTCGAACTTGATCCTGAAGATACTATGCTAGGTAACCCGAAATAATTTGTTTTTGCCTCAACCTAAATTGCTGAAGTAAAATAGAACACCAGGTGCATTTTTGTAACATGTATTTCTTTTGTTTTTTCCAATGTTTTCTAAAGAGGAAAATGAAGTTCGAACAATGATTGATCCCAATTCAAGAAATGATCCAAAACTTCAGGAGCTGATGAAGGTAGTTATGAAAGGACATTCAGACTCTTTTTTTAACAAAATATAATAAATGTAATTTTTCATTTTGCTACTTTAGGTTTGAACGTTAGGGACCTGGAGTAAGCAATATAAAGCCAGTGGACCTTCTCAAACCCCTCAAAGGTCCCCCCCTTAATGCATATATCTTTGGAAATCTTTTGACTTATGGATCAGTGGCTCATGAGAGAAATTGATTTGAAGATCACAGCTCTAGTGTTGAGTAAGCCTTGCCTACTTTCCCACTCGTCTTCATTCCCAGTTGGTTTCTTCAGTATTTGGGGAGGAGGGTATCTTAGTTGTTCTGCTTCCTCACATGGTTAAGGGACACTTCAGTGTTTGTGTTGTGGCAATTTGTTTTTGCTATAGCTTCTTATATGAGATAGTCATCTACTAAATCATAACGAATCAGGTTGTAGCCATAACAGCTGTAACAACTCACCATGGTCAGTATTGGTGGGGAGAAAGCTTTGCTTGCTGACATAATATTCCAATGGTGTTTATGAGTGGTTATCAGGTTGTCTGCATCTGCTGTTAGCATCTTTGAAATATAAGGCAAAGTCAGATAAAATAAACCTTGTGGATATCATAATGTGGTTTTGCTTAATTTAATTTTTCTGCCGGACATATGATTAAAATTAGATCAAGCCTAATCCCCAGAAAGACCACTGTATTTATTTATTATTTAAAACATATCTATGCTGCTTTTCTGCTCAATTGACTGTCCTCGAGGTGGTAAACATTAAAACAATAAATCATTTCAGACATCAGAAACCACCCACTCCAGCCAGTGTTCTGATCACAGTTTCCTGTACCAACTGTAGCTTCTGGACAGTTTTCAGGAGCAGCCCCTCACAGAGTGCACTGCAGAAGTCTAGTCCAGATGTTACCAGATTATGCACTATGTTGGCAAGATCTTTCCTGCCCAGGAACAACCACAGCTGCCTCACCAGTCAAAGATGGTGAAAGGTTCCCCAGGGCACTGCTGCTATCTGCTTAGGACCAGTGGCACCCCAAGCTACAAACCTGAAATGCAACCCCATCCCATGCAGGAGATATCCTAGTTCCAGTGTCTGACCTTCCTCCTACAAGTACTACCTCCATTTTAGCACATTAGTCCTCATCCAACTCAAAACTGCCTCCAGACACTAATGGTTTCCATAGCCTCCTTGGGATCTGCTGGAAGTGCAAAATAAGAGCTGAGTGTTGTCTGCATTTTGGTGGCAACTCAGCCAAAATCTCCAAATGACCTCTCTCAGTGGCTTCGCATAGATGTTAAAAAGCAAGGAGAAAGGATGTAACCTTGTGGGACCGAAGAGGCCAAGGGCCTGAGCAGTGGTCCCTCAGCACTGCACTCTGAGACGTACCTTCAAGGCTGAACTGAAACAACCACAAAACAGTGCTTCCAGTCCCCACCCCAAAAGACGGTCTAGAAGGATACCATGACAGATGGTATCAAAAGCCATCGACAGGTCTAGGAGAATTAACAGGGTTGCATCTCCCAGCGCAGGTCATCCGCCAGGGTGACCAAGGCTATGTCCATGCCTGAAACTGAAGTGGATCCAGTCATCTGCTTCGTTCAGAAATCCTTGAAGTTATTCCGCCACTTTGTTCCAGAATGGTACATTTTAAACTGGCGGTAGTTATTCAACTCTCCTGAGTCCAGAGTAGGTATCTTTAGGAGTTGCACAAGCACTTGGCTGGTCTCAAACTTTCAGGAATTGTTGTTCCAAGTTTTTGGAAAACTTCCAAAAAGCTGAGCGGTACCCCACACAACTGGACAAATCAGCATCCTGGGACCATTTCCAGTATGCCTGAGGTAGTGCTTTTCCCAGAGGTTCTTGCCACAGCTTTTCCCACGTTTGTATTGCACTCCTCTTTGTGCATGCTAAGACCCTGAAAGGTTTATGAAGCTGACAGTTTTGTATTCTGATGCATTATCATTAAGGTTATTTATTTATTTCATTTTATTTACATAATTTATAGACCATTTCCAGTATGTTTGCAGACAAGTGTATCCTTCAAAATGTGACTGTTCACTGTGGTCGTATCTAGTGGACATTTCAAAGCGCCTCTATATAGTATCAATCAAGCCTTTGATTTAGCTCACAATTAATTGCGCTTAAGGCCCGCTGAGTGCAGTGAGAGTTAAGTGCTTTTAGCAGTGCTCTGGATTACAGTTATTACCTTTTAGTCCTTCATCTCTGCAGGTAACTGGTATGTCTCCTTCTAGGTAGCTGCAAACCTTTCTTAAAGCATTAGCGAGTTGCATTTATTCAGTAAACAAGAGAATAATTGCAACATACCTCTAGTATAATGTAGGGGTGAATAGGATGCCTTAAGGTAAAACTGATCTTCTCTTGATGTAATATGCACACAGGGCCTCATTCTTACATGTTAATCTCTGTCGTTTGTATGCTTCCTCTGATATTTATTCTGATTTTGTATCTACGGCTTTTCATTCACTGCTTCATTGATTTATCTGCTCTCTGAGTATTTACCATTGTTTCCAATAGCCTATGTGTTTTATGTACATGTGCAGTATTACTAATTCTTTGTCTCTTGCACAGGTGTTAATTGACTGGATTAATGATGTGTTGGTAGGAGAACGCATCATTGTGAAAGACTTGGCTGAGGACCTGTACGATGGCCAAGTACTGCAAAAACTCTTTGGTAAGAAATACACCCACAGCTGGAGATAAGGGACACTTGTCTGTCATTCATTCAGATAGCGGTTATTAGTTTATATTCCATGCCACTTCGTACTGCTCCTAGCTAGACAATTTTTTCTTGTTTATTATATATGATGCTAGTGGTGAGGTGAACGGACTAAAATATTTTCTGTTTATCCTGTACTTTGAGGCTGTTGTTTTCCCTGTTGTTCATTCTCCTTTATCCATTGGACATTTCTCATTTTTCTGCTCAAGGCGATAGCTGTAAGAGCAGTATTAGATAGTATTATTGACCATTTCAGCTCCATGGTATGGCAGTAACTTAAAATATCGGGTCTTATCTATCCCTTTAATAGTGATGCCTAGTAGTAAAGAAATAAAATTGAGACTCCAAAACTCCACTTTTAACAGTATGCTTGTAGATTCCTTGCTTTTCCCAAAGATTCTTGCCACAGCTTTCCCCACGTTTGTATTGCACTCCTATTTGTGCATGCTAAGACCATGAAAGGTTTATGAAGCTGACTGTTTTGTATTATGATGCATTGTCATTAAGGTTATTTATTTATTTCATTTCATTTATGTAGTTTATAGTCCACCTTTCTCACAGGGACTTGAGGTAGATTACACATAGTGAGTCAGTACAATCAACAGAATGGAACATTCGGTAAACCGATGCATTAGGGTATTTGAAGTCTGGAACCACCAGAATGAAAGAGAAGCATAGCATTAGTATTAAAGTGCCACATCAAACAGTACAGAAGTTACGTAATAGGATCCGACTTTCAATAAGATATACACAGCACTATAGACCACAAGTCCCAATCATTTATTCAAGTTGTGTTGCGAACCATTTTGTATGGTGCAGCCTTATTACCTGCACAGAAAAGCCCTCTTGGATAGTTCAGTTCTGCATAGTTTGCAGAAGGCCAGAAGTGTGGGGGCTTTCTCGACCTCCTTGGGCAACCCATTCCATAAGGCGGGAGCCGCAATGGAGAAAGCATGTGATTTTGCCCACTTGCAGGTTGGCATCTGCAGAAACCCCTGCTGACTAGAGCAGAGCTGTCATGGCGGTGCATAGGGAAAGAGGCTGTCCCGCAAGTAAGAGGGTCCAAGACAATGAAAGACTTGGGGTGTGATAGCCAATACCTTAAGCAGAGATCAGTAACATCTGGATTTAAGATTCTCATTCTGGAAAACGATATCCTTTAGACAATTGAACCATTTAGATAATTAGTAACCTTTTAGATAACTGAAATGCTCCAGACAGTATAATATGTAAGGTTGTTGTGATTTTGTTATCCTTTGCATTCATAAACAGAACAGCTTATTTGATATCTTTGCGCTTCCCTAAGAGAACAGAGGTTTGTCCTGGAAAAATCAATGGCTGTACCTAGACAAGCTGAAAAACTGACAGTGGTTAACCGGAAACTTCAGACTAGTTATCTATAGAAAATCCATTGTGGTATGTGGAATTGGAATGTCTTTGCGTTGTACTTGGTCCATGGAGCTGAGGTGCAGGCGCTGCTTTTGTCTCCCATTATCACTTCAGAGAAGCTTGAGAGTGAGAAGCTCAACGTTGCTGAAGTCACGCAGTCAGAAATAGCTCAGAAACAGAAGCTGCAGACAGTACTTGAAAAGATCAATGAAACCCTTAAACTCCCTCCAAGGAGCATCAAGTGGAATGTTGACTGTGAGTGGTGTATTTTACAGCGGAGTTCTCACTTGCAAATAATATGAAAAGTTGTCTTATTGTAGTTTGTAAAATCTATTACATTATGAAAAATACTGAATGTAAATTAGTTGAAGGAGATTTAACAAATACCTCTTCATGTTTTGCTCAGGTGTGCATTCCTGTATACAATTAGAATTATCATTTTGTGTGTGTCACAGTATAGATTATTGTATAAATGTGACAGCTAAGCAGTTACTGCTGTTGCCGGTGTACACAATAATATACTGTTTTTTTAAAAAAGTTGAATGTTTAAGTTCCTGTTGTGTACACAGTATTGCACAAAAGCCTGTATGCACATTCCGAGAATTTCCCCCTCAAATATGGGTGACGTGTTTCTGTTTCGTCTCCCTGTGAGACTTAGAGAGGAACTATAGATATGAAAAAGATAGACAGATATTGTTGTGATAAATAAATCATTTATTTCCCATTCTTTCTCTGGAAAGCTGAGGGCTGTGTATTTATCTTTCTACAATAACACTGCAAAATTATGTACAGTGCCATCCTAAACAGAGTTACACTTTTCTAAACCCACTATTAGGCTGAGAGACTGTGATTTGCCCAGTGCTTCCTAGGTAACTTCTTGGCTGAGAGGGGAGTGGAGTCCAGGGTTCATCTTCATGTCTTCTGTGCAGTCCCACATGGGACTGCTTCAGAGCAGGCCTGCCTTGGAGGAGTTTTCTACAAGCTTCTAGAATCTACAGCTGAGTGCTCCCCCTTGGCACAGCAGAGCTTCAAGCTCTGTTCCCGCCCAAATGATCACATTATAAGGGGTGGAGGGAGCACTCTTCCATCAGTCCTTGTTCTGCCGCCGTGGAGAGAGGATGTATTACAGCTTCGCAAAGATTTCTTTGATGTAATTGTATGTTTTTCCTACCACTTTCTAATTATAATAGTCTAGAGGGCACTCTTTAAGAAATGTCGTAATTGCGGCACAAATACAGTGCAAAACAATGAATGCGACCAGTGTCTCATATGCTTGGGGGAAGAGCACAGTACCTCTTCTTGTCAGACCTGTAGCCTTTTTACCCTGAAAGCATGGTAAGAAAGGGCTCTTTGCCTCAAAGCCACTTTATGGGAGCAGTCACTTAGGGTTCCAAAATGGTGGATTCCCCTCAAAAAAGGGTCAGGACCCCTTCAGTGACCTCCGTGTCAGTACCGCAATCAAAACCTGATACCTCCTCTGATGGGGAGGGTGGGGTATACATTGAATAAATAAAATAAATAAAAGTAAATAAATAAAATACTGGAATGGCGGCACAGACCTCAAGAGAGGCTTCTGAACTGCCTGCACCGAAACCAAAAAAGACGTTAAAACACTTAACTTAGTCAACTGCTTGACCGCAACAGACCGACTCTGACCTGAGGTCGAACCACCTATGTAGGTCCCAATACAGCATTGACGTCCCTTTCACCTCAAGGTTGGTCACAGATTTCCTCAACATCTCCATGATGTCGGAATGGCTCACTTTGTCCTCAATTGTCGTCACTGACTCAAACTCGACCTTTGGTGTCTCCATGTTGCTCACCATCAGGGTCTACTGAAGATTTTGATCCCTTCAGCATCAAAGCCTTAACAGTTGATGTCATCGCCACTCCTCAGATGTAAGCAGAGCACACTTTTGAAAACCTCATACTCCTTCCACTTCTGTGGTCTCAAAAGAGTACCAATCCTTAGATGAGGATGTGATTGAATTAATCACCCCTGGACAGAAGGCTTCATCAAGTAAGCCCGCATCAGCCTCTGATGCGAACACCTTTCCGACATCACTGTGAAGCTCTCATCTGCAGTGGGGTCTGTTTCCCCTGTTTATGTCCCCATGGAACCAGTGGGACCCTTCCTCCATCCCTAGGTGACAACGACCTACCTGTCGCACCGGCTCTGTCACTAGATCACACTCCTATGCAGATCCTGAGATCCAACCAGACCAAGGATCAGAAATGCAGATTGCATTTCCATTCCCTTGCCTGATGACACCGTGGGAGACCCTGTACCCTTTTCTCCAACTGAAGACCTTAAGCTATATTCTGAATAACTTGTTAGAATGGTTAAGGCACTATCTTGTAGAAAACTCAGCAGTATGTCTGCTCTGAAGCAGTCCCATGTGTGCCTGCACAGAAGACACTCAAAGAGCAACAGTTACAGGTAAGTGGAACCATGTTTTCTTTGGTTCAAGTCCAACCCTCTAGTCCACTGTATTACACTGGCTCATAAGGAACACTGAGGTCCCATTCAGTTGAAATGAATTTGAATGAGACTTTGCTGGATTCCATGTTTATGTAATACAAAGTCCTGAGTATTTGGACTTTTGCAATATGAAATAAGGATTCATGCAAATAGGTTATAGTACATAATCTTTTTGTACAAAGCAATTTTGTTTCAAATTTGTAATTTAGAATACATTGTGTGGTGTGGGTCCTCTGCATAAAAATAGATTATTGCAGGAAAAGAATATGTCCTTGGTTCTTTAGCCACTTTGGTAGAGTTGCAGAGAGGCAATACTTCCTGTCCCCTGCCATTGCTCAGTGAAGTTATGAGGTGGGAGAAACTGGTGGGGAGAAATGATTTCAATCAAGTTATGGGGTGGAAGAAACTGGTGGGGAGAAATGATTTCAATCAATAACTGGACTTCACTTCCTGTTTCAGAACAGGAAGTAATGTCATGACACTCTAGGGAATCAATAACTGGACTTCACTTCCTGTTTCAGAACAGGAAGTAATGTCATGACACTCTAGGGATTTTCAAATCTCTGTGGTAGACATTTTAAAAATTCCTAGAAGATCATGAAGTCCAAAACAGGAAGCGATGTCATGACATTCTAGGGATTTCAAAAATCTTCAGTGTTTACCATAGCGATTAGAAAATTCCTAAACTGTTGTAACATTGCTTCCTGTTCCAAAACAGGAAGTGACTCCCAGATGTCTCCATCCTTCCAGTGCTCCCAGGGGTTGCCACCCAAGGCTGGCAACCTTACACATTGATAGTGCAATAATTCATAGGCTTCCTAAAAACTTAAATGAAAAGATAAATAAAATATAAGTGTTTTTTGAACGTCTGTAGATTCAGTCGTCACACAGGCACCAAAAATGAATTAGAATAAGAAAACAGCTAGATGCAAATCATTTTCTTTGAAGCTAGTAGCTTGATATTGGATTAAATATTTCCTACTGTTAGTCTTTTGATACTTTGTAGTCTTGTTAGCGTTAACTAAGCATTGGAAACCTGCTGTGAATAAGCTTACAACAACAAGAACACTTAACAAGTTCATGAGGAATGTTTGGGTCTCTCAGTTTAGTAAGTTATTGCTCAAGGGTACAGGCTAAATGGGCTCATTCGTCTTCCTGCAGACATCATGACACTTAAAAATGAATTAAGTGCATGTTATGAATAGAAAATATCCTTCTGATAGTTCATAAACTGACACTAGAATAGTGAGTACAACAGAATGGCACAGCGTGTGAATACACATTATTTAATACTACTGCATAGTAAAATCTGCCTCTTGATTCAAGCTTAGATTTCCACCTTTCAAGAAAATGTAATCCAAACAAGCAGCAAAACCTAACCTGAGGAATATTGTTGATTGAATTGTTTTCATAGTACCAGTTGATTTATGTCAGGAAGGAGAAAGAGTTAAAATACATACCCTTTCAGCAATCTCAAGTGTGTACAGACATCAAAGAATAAAATATTCTACGCAGTCAAGGATGGGAACGCTGCATGCAAAAATAAATACTGGTTTTAGTTATGTAACTTGAGTTCTCAATTTGTTTCAGCTGTCCATGCTAAAAGTCTAGTTGCAATACTGCATCTTTTGGTTGCGTTATCACAATATTTCCGTGCCCCAATCAGACTGCCGGATCACGTGTCCATTCAAGTTGTCGTGGTCCAGGTATGAAAGATGAAACCCGTGACTCTTTGAAATTTCTATGCATTTTTTTTATATAATAGAAAAGCTGTGCCAGAAAGGGATGTGGGGGGTAAGGGTTGGACCCATTTGGCCTCCAGGGGATGGCTTGAATGGCCTGATCTCATAAGATCTCAGGAGCTACACTGGGTTGGCCCTAGTTAGTACTTGGATGGGAGGCCACCAAGGAAGTCCAGGGTTGCAACGCAGAGGCAGGCAATGGCAAAGCACTTCTGAACATCTCTTGCCACAAAAACCCTACAGGGTTGCCATAAGTTGGCTGCAACTTGACAGCACTTTAGGCAAAAGGGTTATTTCCATTCTGTTGCCTCATCTGCCAAGTCTCCTGGGGCATTCTCTCTCTCTTTCTCTCTCTCTCTCTCTCCCCCGCCCTCCCTCCAGGAAGAGCTGTTTTCCTCAGTCTCATCCTTCATCTTGCCTGTTAATATATGGTTTTCACTTCAGCCATGCTGTGTTCTGTCTCCCTTGCCTTGCTTCTAAGCAGGCTTTTGCTCATAAGCAGGCTATTGCTTGCAATGGACTCAGCTGAGATGAGGCAACTGCCTTCCCTGTGACCACGCTTTCCCAACATCTGCCAAGATGGGGGTGCTTTCTGAACCCCCACCTAAGTGAAAAAGCTATCAAGTTAATCAGTCTGTGTACTCTGACATTTCTTCAATAAGTCAAAGGAACTATAATTTCCCGATGTCATAACATGCTAGATGGAGATATTTAACACATTTAATATCAAATGCTCTTTTCGCTTGTAGTGTAGAGGTAAAGTTAACGTTGATCATATTTCTGTTGCACTGCCCCCTTCCAATTTAAATATTCAGGTGATGCTTTGTGCTGAACAAGCAATTGTTTTCATTGAACACAAGTTTAATAAGCAGTTTTACATTATAATCTATTCTGATCACAAATTTACACTCTTCCATAAATCTGGGAAATGTTTGCCAGCCATTCCACACTGTTGGGGCTTCTTCCCTAAACTTCTGACCTTTATTCTTTTTATTTTTAAAATAAAATTGGACTTTGTTCATTTTGATTCTTGTGGAGTTTTGTGTTGTTCATGTCCAGTTTACCTTTCTTCCTCCGATCTCCAGCTGCTGCTGCTGCTGCTTCCGTCTTTCTTTCCTCCCTATGTATTTGAGCCCTTCATTGTTCTAGTCATGTGACTTAGCTGGCCCTGTGCTATACTTCCTAACAAATACAGCTTTCGTCAGCTTCTTTGAACTATGTATGAGTGGAAATCTGTTAAGACCAGGAAACTTTGGGTAGATGTGGTTGAAGTCAAATATTTAACTTCTAAGCTATTAAGATTCCATTGAAAATCTACAATGGTTGTGCACTGACTTCAGAGAAAAAGCACTGTAAACCAAATAGTTTGGTTTTCTCACATCAGTGCTGTAAATATATGAGAAGTACACACTTATCTCTAAATGTGAGCACTAACCAAAAAAAAGCAACAAAAGAATGTAGCATTCAGGCCCGAAGGAAAAGTGCTCATTTGTAACCACTTAGAATTCCAGTTGTGCATTCCATATTCAAATGACCCTTCTGTAGAGCTGGATTTGATTGTTCTTTTTAGTAGTCACCAGGGCTTTCTTTGTAGAAAAAGCCCAGCAGGAACTCATTAGCATAATAGGCCACACCCAACAGCAGAAACTCATTAGCATATTAGGCCACCCCACCCCCCATGTTTCCAGAAGTGTGATCATCCAGCCGCCTTATTCTATTTACCTTGTTTGTTGTCAAAACCCACGGCTTTTTTGTAGCAGGAACTCCTTTGCATGTTAGGCCACACACCTCTGATGTAGCCAGTCCTAATGAGTTTCTGCTGTTGGGTATGGCCTGTTATGCTAATGAGTGCTGGGTGTGGCCAACTTGGGAGCCAGCCGGAACTCCGTTCCTGTGTCTTCCTGCCCAAAAATAGCCCTGGTAGTCACCAAATATGAGCGAGAACTACCAGTAGAACTACTTAGTTCAAGCAACACTAGAAGCATGTAGAACCTGATTGCAGCCCTAATTCATGCTTTGATGGCCTCCAGATTATTCCACCTTCAGATTCCAACTGAAGATGTCATCCTAATTCCTCTCTTTCCTTGTTCTACCTTCTGTTTTCACCCACCCTCTATTGCCAGTCTGTCTGCAACCTTAATTGGCTCATCTTCTTTAGAGCATTAACATATCTATGAAATAAATATTTTGCATTAAGAAACTGGTCCAATATCTGTGGAATATCGATTGAATTGGCCTTGTTTTCTAGGACTGCCGTATTGGAAATAATGCAGATGCGAAGTATAAACGGAGGGGGACACACCGAAAAAGACACAATTGAGGCGTTAAGCACTGTATAGTGTTTGTTCCAATTATTCTTTCATGTCAAACATGGGTGCTGAATAGGCCACCAGCAAATTATTTTTAAAAATATGTCATATTTCATTCCGCATGGATCAGTGTAGGCTTTTTTCTGTCACAGTTTGCAAATACAGGTCGCAAGGCTCTATAACCATTGTATCATCATGCTGTGTTTCATGCCCATCTCACTAGTACACTGGAGAGGTGTCTAGCCAAAGCCTTTTGGACTATCCAGGAGTAGAAGCAACATAATTCAGTCAAAAAGTTTCTGATGTCCATGATTCTTATGTAGTTACATTTGCAGTTAATTTTCACAATTTGAAGTATATAATTTATTTATTTAGAAAATTTATTTGCAGAGACTGGCTCAAGGCAGCGAACAACTTAAACAATGTAACAAAACCAAACAAGCCATTAAAAACAAGCCAGGACATTAAACATAGCATGCAACGAACAGTGAACAGCCTAAAATAGTACTCATACACAACAGTCCTTCAGGCTACAGGCAGCCCATAAAAAAGCTGGAAAAAATGGAGCCTGCAAATAAACAGATATCTCTTTTTCAGAAACGTGATGGCATCCTCCAGTCCCGACAAATACAAGAGGAAATTACTGGTAACACAGAGTACGTAGTCAGCATCACCGTTACATCTTCAAAATTCAACTGTTAGCCAGCATTAAATCTTAATTATTGGGTGTTCTAAGAGTTGTTCATAGCTCAGCTGATAAAAGAGTTCCAAATATACTTCACTAAAAGTTATATGAACCCTGAGCAGATGAAGAGTGTTATATTCAGATTTTTCATTTTGGTTTTTATACGGTTCAGGGCATTTTTTTGCATAGCCCAAATGCTTCATTTTCGTACATTTCAGTTTGAACAATGATCTCAACCTAAAGAATATGAGTAACGTAATCCTTTTAGTTTGAAAGGAAAAATGAAAGCAAGAATGTTCGAATCCTTCCTTCTTGTTCATTGGACTTGGCTGAGGGAGGTTTTGATCTTACGGACACAGTTTAACTGAAGTCACTGGGCATAATGCTATGTACAGGTGTTCCTCAGTTTATATGTGTGCATGTTTACCCCACACATGAAAAGTATATTAAACGACTGTGCAAGTGTGTATACATATAATTGCATTATTTCTTTTTCTGCAGGGCATTGTCAGGACGGCATGGTAAGTTACATGTGATTCTGAGTTTTCCAGAGGTTTCGAGAGTATACTTCAGTTAATTCTGCTACAGCTGCTCTGTTTTTTCCCAAGATGAACCTAATTCAGATTCCTATTTGTCTTGTTTAACACGTAAACATTAGAGCTAAAGTCTATGACCCAAAGAGAAATCTATCCATCCCATCTGTATTTGTTTGTTTTTTCCTTGGATATATGGTTCACTATAGAAAACTTTGCGTGCCTAGCTTGAATTAATCAATCTCTGTGCAAGTTGAGCTGCCTTCGCCCAAGTGGAAGGCTCTGTGGCATGTACTCCAAAGCTAAGGGAAGGCACGGTGCCCTGCAGTGGTTATTTTTTGCTCCAGAAGAAAGTGTGTGAGGGACCTGCTTTTTGGCAAAACATAGGTGGTTCCAATTGCCAAAAGACGCCTGATGGTTTTGATTCAGACCCTGGTATGAAATGGCCACTTCTTGCACAGACTTGCTTCAGTTATATTGGATGTTTATCTATTATAGTATTGTTTGTTGTTATGGTATATACAAAATTAGAGAGCCAGCTTGGTGTAGTGTTTAAGAGCGGTGGACTCTAGTTTGGAGAACCAGGTTGGATTTCCCACTTCTCCACATGAAACCAGCTGAGTGACCTTGGGTCCATCACGGTTCTTTCAGAGCTCTCTCAGCCCCTAAAAAACAAGCCTAGCTCACCACTTAGTGGTGCATAATGCCAAAAGAGCTAGAACTTCTAGCTGCCAAACAATATTAGGATCTCCTGGCTATACTACACACAATGCCATATTATAATTAATCCAAATCACAATATTATAATTAATCCAAATCACAATCCCTATAGTGCACCTCAGTAAAAGCTGATTGCTCATGGCCACATCCCAGTAATATGGAATATGAAGAGGAGATTGGATTTATACCCCACACTTCACTCTGCGTCTCAGAGTGGCTTACGGTCTCCTTCCCTTCCTTACCCCACAACAGACACCCTGAATTAGTGTGAGCTAGCTCATAGGTTTTTTAGCCTCTGCCTCACGTATTTTTGTCTTAGCGCAGGAAGGATGGCTCCAGAGCAAACTAATTTATGCAGCAGCCAAATCACGCGCTCACAACTTTAATGCCAGTAGCTCACAAAGTAGAATTTTTGCTCTCAAGACTCCACAGCTTAGAGGGGGCATTGTGTGAGGTATGTGGGGCTGAGAGAACTGCTCTTGAGAGAACAGTTCTGAAATAACTTGTAACTGACCCAGGATCACTTCAGCAGCTGCCTGTAGAGGAGTGGGGAATCAAACCCAGTTCTGCCAGATTAGGGTCCGCACTCCTAACCACTACACCAAACTGATGCTACAGCACAACTGAAACAATCATCACATATTTCATCAACTTGTCAAGCCATCTTCATGGGAGTATGACAGGAGGAGTGTCTCCCATTTATTCTCCTGGACCTGTTTGCAGCACTCAGTACCAGGTGTTAACCATTGTATTCTTCTGGAAGGGCTGGTTGAGTTGGGAGTGGGTGGTTCAACTTTGGCTGATTCCAGAAAGTGGTGCTGGGGGACTGCTGCTCGGCCTCGTAGCACTTACACTGTGGGGTCCCACAGGGTTCTGTCTTGTCCGTCATGTTGTTTAATATCTAAATGAGACTGCTGGGTGGGAGAGATCATCAGGTGATTTGAAGTAAGGTCCCACGAATATGGAGATGACACCCAGCTCTGCTTCACCTTAGCAGCTGTGTCAGGTAGGTCTGTGAAAGTCCTGAACACATGCCTGGAGATGGTAAAGAGGATGGATGAAGGCCAGTAAATCGAAGCTCAGTCCAGACAAGATTAAGTCACTGCTGGTCAATGACAAACTTGCTTGAGGACTGGGGAGTCAGCCCGTCCTGAAGGGGACTACGCTACCCACAAAGGCACTGGTTCATAGCTTGGGAGTACTGCTGGATCCTGGCCTACAGTTGGAGGCCCTGATGTCCTCTGGGGCATGTAGCACCTTTTATCAGTTTCAGCTGATATGCCTACTATGGCTGTTCCTCAAAAAGCATGATCTGGCTACCGTGACCCATGCTGTGATTATATTCAGGTTAAATTACCTTAAGGCACTTTACATGGAGCTGTCTTTGAACATGGTCGAGAAACTTCAGCCCGTCTAAAAGGCCAGGCTGTTTTCAGGGGCAGAATTTAGGGACTGTATCACCCCACGATGAAAGATTTACACTGGCTGCCCATGTGTTTCTGGGCAGAATTCAAAGTGCTGGTTGTTACCTTTAAAGCCCTAAATGGCTTGAGGCCAGGGTATTTGAAGGATCGCCTCCTCTCATATTGTCCAGCCCGCCAGTTACGATCTGTCTCACAAGCACTGCTCTCTCTGCTCCTGCCTTCAGAGGTGAGGTGGGTGGCAACCAAGACGGGGTTTTTCAGTAGTGACACCTTAGATGTGGAATACCCATCCCCTAGAGGTTTCACCTGGCACCTGTGTTGCTTTCTTTTAGGTGCCGGGCCAAAACATTTCTGTTCACTCAGGCTTTTAATTAAGAGCAGGGCTCTTTTTGTAGCAGGAACTCCTTTGCATATTAGGCGACACACACCCAATGTAGCCAATCCTCCAAGAGCTTACAGAGCTCTTCTGACAGGGGCTACTGTAAGCTCTTGGAGGATTGGCTACATTAGGGGTGTGTCGCCTAATATGCAAAGGAGTTCCTGCTACAAAATGAGCCCTGATTTTAAGAGGTTGATTTTTTTAACACAAGTTCAGTGTGAAAATTTATTTTAAGCTGTCTCTGATCTGTTTTTATGGTATGTGTTTTTATACTGGGCTGGGGTTTATTTTCTAATGCTGGATTTTAATTCATATGTTATTTTAATGTTTTCTTTTTATCATTTTTATTTTGTAAGCTATCTTGGACAGGTTCCTGGTGCGTGGCATAAAAGTTTTCTGAATTTAAAAAAAAAATGTGCGATGAACAATATCAGTATTGTAGGACTGTTACCTAACAAATCTTATCCCCTTTGTTTCAGAACGGGATGCATTTGACACCCTATTTGATCATGCTCCAGACAAACTCAATGTAGTGAAAAAGGTTGGGCTGCCTTTTTGATTTTGATGTACCGTGTTTAAGTAGCATAAAATGATACTAAAAACAGTTAAAACAAAAACTTTGCATTTTCAAAGGAATTTCACATGGATTATTGATGGTGTTCATGATCTTGCCTAATGTTTATTTATTGTTGGCTCGTATAAATAGATTTAAAAATCTAGGATGGAAACAGATCAAGTTACCTTAATCTCAGTGGTTTGTATCACGTGCCCCATATTGATACTGAAGAGAACCCCCCCATACCACCCAGCTGATCACCGTAGGAGCCAGATTTTATGACATCCTTCCTATTCAGCAGAGGGAACTGCAAGAAAGGCTTTTTCTGATTAGCACAAGGAACTGGAAATGCAGCTCCAGGTCAGAAGACTTAAGGGAAGAGTCAGAACAGCAGCCCTGGAGCCTTGTCGGTTTATTAATAAGATCTGAGTAACTAAAATTAGAACTCTGTATTCTTTGAATAATCCATGCACTAATACAATACAAAGGGAGGGTTAGGAGGCTGGGTAAGTTGTTTTGTTCAAACAACTGGATGTGGTAAATGCATTGGATGTTCAGGACGCATAGTGCAAGAATGTGCCGTCCTCGAAGCAGTTGTTAGAGCGGTGCATGCTCTGTGACAGGGGTGGCCAAACTTGCTTAATGTAACAGCCACACAGAATAAGTGTCAGATATTTGAGAGCTGCAACACATGAACAAATATTACACATACAATTTTATTGAAAAATATGCAAATTTGCTTTTTATTAACATTAGATTAGACTGTGTGAAAGAGCCGCATGCGGCTCCCGAACTGCAGTTTGGCCAGCCCTGCTCTGGGAACAAAGTTCTCCCTTGCATGTGTTTGTAATTATCATCAGCAGCAAACCTTTCCTTCAGCTAGCTAGAACCTTTAAGGGAGAAAGAAGATGTACCGTTACAACTAGAGAGAGAGAACGAACATCTGTCTCTCTATCTAACTGTTGGGGCTTAGATTATAAATCAGATTATAAATAATAAAGTCTTTCTTCCCTAGTAATGTGAATCTTCTGTTGTTTTCATCAGCACCATGTCTTCTTCAGCCCTAGACATACAGGATGTTTAACTTTTATTTATTATTGGTTTATTTCATTCGATTTCTTAACCGCCCTTCCCTGCTTTTGCGGGTCTCAGGGCGGTTTACAACAGCATAAAATCCAATACAAATTTAAAACCAGTTAAAACTACAGAATTCAATAGAAAAACATTCAACATGGATATATTTCAACACTTTAAACAAGATGGCATATCTAGCATTCAGATTTTCATGGGGGGGAGAAGAGAGGAGGGTGCCGGGCAGATATAAGGAAACCGTGTGGCCTCCATCAGATATTAATCAGCCTATGCTACTTTACGTCTGCCTCATTATCTTCTCTACTCTGGTTTATTAATTATATATATTTCAGTAGCAGTAACAATTCAGTTTTTAAAAGCAGTTATAATTTCACGTCAGTGTATTATTTACATAATGTTTGTGATGCATTTGACAGGATTTTCCACTCTTGTGAGACAACAAACAGACTAATTATGCATTTTTAAATGGCGCAATATGGTTAGTATTTGCCCTATTTTTTTAAAAAAAATGTGTTAAAATGATTTGATTTAAAAAGCCATATGGTTCTTAATTTTCAGACCCTCATAACTTTTGTGAATAAACACTTGAACAAGCTGAATTTGGAAGTTACAGAGCTGGAAACCCAGGTAGGACCATGTAGTTGTGTTTTCTAGCGAAGAACAGTGTCCTGTCATCTTCCATCTTTTCCAGTTTATTTATGACTTTTCTCTTTAGGCCATTCTGGGTGAGGTGGGAAACTATCAAAGTATTGCCAAGTTCATTTTTTTTAAATTATTCATACTTGGATAGTATGAACATGTTTTTAATAATTGCAGACAAATGTTTTTAATAATTGTAACTAGATACTGATAATCATATATGAGTTCAAGCAATCTTGATTACCTTGAGGAAATCACATCATTGTCATAGTAGTAAACATAGTATTTTAGAGTATTCAAAGTATGTTATATACATTATTTTGGTAACCCCTACAATACTGGATCAATGTAGAACTGTATCAATGAGTTTATGGCAAGGACAGAATTTGACCAGGAAACTTCTTGGCTCATCCCTTATCACTGTGGCACGAGGTGTCAAATAGTATCCTTTTACAGCATTTGGATAACTGAGCAGAATGGACTCTGTTTCATTGGCCTTGTACATTTGACAAGCCAAAAGACTGTTTGCCAACTGTAGAATGCTGGCTACCTGGAGCTGTTTCAGGCAGTGAGACGATATGCTGGGAACGGGGTGGGGGGGGGAACCTTGTGTTTTATCCCCTTGTCAGGTCTTGAAGGAACTCACTCCCAACAACACTCTCTTGGCAGTGATTTGTTTATTGAGAGGCAAAGAGGTTTCAAGCATAGATGAATCTGTGTCAGAACTGACTCCCCTTGGTGCCAGTTCTCCAATTATACATAATTCAAACACACACACACCCCCACAGTGACCAAACCAATCACACCCAGACATCCAGCCTGCCAAAATCTACGGTGCACCATCAGCCTTCCTCCAACACCTGCAAATCTACGGTTACATTATCTAGCAGTGTCTGGTACCAGTGCCTGGAACTCAAGGTCAGGCATGCATTCTTCCCAGCAAGGGGAGGCCCCGCATGGATGCAGCTACAAGCCAGCATGACTCTAAGCAAAGCAATTCCACACACGCATTCACACACACTTCCCCCCCCACCCCCCGATTCCCAGACAGAGTAAGACATGGCAGTGAGTTTACAGACATCAAGGACAGGCAGTTAAGAAAACATATGGCAAACAAGGCCCGAGTTTGACACCCCTGAACTCTGCATGAGAGTCATTTTGTGTGGCTGTTGTTGCTATGCTTTGCTTGAGAACTGTGATTGTTTATGTGACAATGAACTAACATTGTCTGTCTTCCGAACAGCATGGTTACTTTCTGCAGATGTTAGCCAAGTTGTGTTGGAAGGCAGCAGTGTAACGGCACCATGGTTTTCAGTAATATATGAAGTGCAAGATTTTGTTCTGGATTGCGCCAAATTACTTTTAAGAATATGTTGGTTACCTTTGTAATTCTGTTAGGCTTTGTCAATATTTCTTGCAGTGCTAGTTTAAGAGAGCTAAATCAATCACGATGAAACAGCCTGTGGCATCTTTTCGGAAACCTGTCCCTTGGATGATTGAACTGTTATTCTTTGCTTACTTAACTTTCTTCTGCAACCTTAAGGAACTGGTTGTTACATTAGGCAGCTGTAGGCACTGGTCAGCCATGTCCAATGAACCTCAGTTTTAGTCATTGGTATGAGTCTCTGCTTTGTAACATTTCAGTCTTACAAATCATGGTGTGGATGATTGTGAATGTCCCGCCGGATAAACATTTGCATGACCGCCAGTGTGGTGTAGTGGTGAGAGTGTCAGACCAGGATCTGGGAGACCCAGGTTCAAATCACCACGTGATGACTTTGCAGGATGACTTTGGGTTAGTCACACACTCTAGGCCTAACTTGTGTCACAGGGAGTGTTCCCTCTAAGCTGAGTTAGGTGTGAGCTAGCTCACAGTTTTTTAGCCTCCGGCTCATACATTTTTGTCTTCGCTCAGGAAGGGAGGGCTCCAGAGCAGACTAATTTTATGCAGCAGCCAAATCGCTCGCTCACCATTTTAATGCCAGTAGCTCACAAAGTAGAATCTTTGCTCACAAGACTCCACAGCTTAGAGGGACTATTGGTCCCAGGGTTGTTGTGGCGATGAAATGGAGGAGAGGAGCTGTTTTGGGTCTCCACTGGGGAAAAAGACAGGGTGTCAATGAAATAAATGATGAATAATATACCGGGGATTTGTGTCTGGACAGGCCCAGTCTGTAGGTATCCTTATTTCAATTAAACGTCTGTATGAAAATGGCAAGAAATGCTTGTTGTGTTTGCCTTTAACCACTGACCCAAACCAAACTGGAGCTATTTGTGAGGGATGAGGTGTTGCTCATTTCCTGTGACCTTTTTCCTCAGAAGTGGGAAGGGAACACAGAGCTTTTTTCAGCTGAATTTGTCCAGCTTACTTCTGCTTCAGGGACCAGGATATACTGGTAGTACTGGCTGCTGAACAAGTCTGGGGAATATCTCTCTTCTCCTCAAATTCAGTGTGCTACCATGACCTTCTTGCTGTATTAAGAAAATTTGAGTTTAGGAAAGGAACACATTCTTCATTTGCATTAGATCTCCATTTAAAAGATCTCCATGGGCAAGGCTGGGATAGACCTCTGCCTAAAAGAGCAGATGTTTGGGGCAGAAAGTTTGTCAGTGCTTTATTCTTTTACAGAAAACATTCCTTTTTCAACAGTCATTGGTTGATTTAGTAACAGTGAATTGGTACCATTGCCTGTAGAAAGTTAGGCATGTCTGGCAGTTTCAAAGTTGTAATTAGTGCTTTTAGGTGATTATTCCTACGAATTGTGTGAAAGAGTACATGTATGGGGTTTGGGGGGGGGGTGTTGGTAGCCAGGGGTGAAAGTAAAACCACACATACGAATAATAATCCAAATCAGAAATCAAGTTGTGAATTTATTTACTCAGCTGGCAGTGCAGGTCAACTCAAAACCAAAGCTAATTTTATCTGTCTCCTTTTACATAGTGGAAGGAGCTATGTAATTGCCAGTTTGATATGAAAATAATAAATAACACAAGTACATCTGTTTGTAAGAAAGAGCCAATGAGCATTCACTTTACAAATGAAACTGGGGGCCAGTATGTCAGAAATGCCTGTTTGCTGATTTTCTTTGAGTCCATTGTTCTGTGTTCCCTATCTCATCCTCGCTTTGCGCTTGCGTAGGTATGCTGGCAGTAACGTGGGAGCTTCTTCCCTGCTGCTTGGTCTTATCACGGTGGCCTTGAATGTGGGCTTTGGGCTATTCTTGAGCTTATGAGAATTTTCCAGTCCTGTGAAGACGAGGGGAGGAGGGAGTCACCTCCCGCCTATTAAGTAATTCTCCCGCCGGGAGTTTCCCGCGCGCGCGCTTACAGTTCATTTGCTAGTTGCACTTTGCATCACACTATAACTTCGCTTGCGCCGCTTCCCCCCCCCATTCCTGACAATGATCCTTCACTGTGGGTTTTAGCACTGTATTCCAATAAAGCCCTTCTTTTGATTAAGAATGTTTGGACCTACTTGCTTTTGAACCTGACACAGTACCTGGATAAATAGCTGCATATGCACTAAATGTATTATGACAATTACTCAGTTCTTCTGTAAAGAAAAGTCAGGTGTATGCTGTACATGGACTGTATGTGTGACCTCCATGGAAAAGAATTAAATTCCACTGAAGTTGAAAACCATCTCCACTGCATATCCCACACAGTTCTTCAGGTGTGCTAAAATTAATGTATCCAACATTTTTCAGTGACCTTGATCTTTTGCTTAAATTTAAGCAATATAAGGGAAGTATGTTCTATATTGTCCTTTAATTTTTACAAGTATTTTGCCCGTCAAAATAATTTCTGCGTAAAATTTTGAATTTTTTTTTTTTTGGATATAACATTTAAACCACATTAGACTATTTTTTGCACTAAAATATTTCAGTTCACGCATTTGTTACTATTTGGGCGAAATTAACATTTGGTACTTTTAACTTTTATTCACTAAATATTAGTCAAAATAAACATGCTAAATTGGATCAAGCTCTATTGAGGGCATCTGGAAAATCTTCTAGTTCATCCTCTTTCCAGAAAGTGCGTATCGCTGCTGGAGAGCTGCTGATTGTTAAAGCAGACATTGAACAGTGTTGTATCTGACCAGTACTGTGACTCAGTATAAGTTGGGAGCATGCATTTGTTTGTGTGTATGTATGTGTTGTTGGGGATTTTATTATCCCTTGTAAGACAAAAACAAATGCCATTTCAAAATTCTCCTTGAAAAGGAAACACTCATTCTTCACTAGGACACATTTTGCCTGTGAGAATGGAATGATTACAGCTAGTCCTTAATTTCCTGCTTTACATTTCACTACCACATTTACCGCCTCAGTAGTAATTATACATTTGATGTAAATGCCAAAGGGTATCATACAAGATCCATAGTGAGTACTTCCAGGATTTTAGGATAAAGTAAGAAGAATTTGATATGACGATCAGAAGGAAGCAAAATAGGGTTTCCAGGCCTGGGTTGAAAAATACATGGAGACTTTGGGGGTGGATCCAAGAGAGGGTGGGGTTTGGGGAGGGGAGGGAGGGGCCTCAGCATGGTACAATGCCACAGAGTCCACCTGTCAAAGCAGTCATTTTCTCCAGGAGAGCTGATCTCTGTCAGCTGGAGATGAGTTGTAAAAGCAGGAGGCTGGCAACCCTAAAGCAAAAAAACATTGCTGTATTCATTTGGCCTCATAGCATGGGTATCTGCTATGAGGAACCACACTGACTGCTGTTCTCTGTCATTATCAAGTCAGTTAAGAGAAAGAAAGGCCAACAGATGAATCTCCTGACTTCATCAAGACATAGATAAGAACTGGTCTGGGTCAGGAATAACCATGAGTGTTCGTGCTTTCTTAGGGATGCCTGCCACAGCCCTGACTCCCTTTTGTATCCCTTTGTAAACCCTTGGTACAGAGAACAGAACTGGGCACCGCATACTTTATTATTACTTTGAGGGCCAAATTGATGAGTTTATGGCATATCCCATGATCAATCACAAGTAGGGTTGCCAGGTCCCCTCGCTGTTGCAGCAGGGGAGGGGTTGGGGGCACTCTGACGTACCCGATGCATTGACATCACCTGGAAGTGAAGTTACTGTGTCAGCGACGTCACATGCAATACTCTGGCTTTTGGGCAAAACTCTATTTTTTTTGGCTTCAAAACTGTAGAGTTTGCCCCATAACCAGAGCATCACTATGCAATGTCCCTAGAGTGATAATGTCACCCAGAAGTGACATCATTGCATTGGCAACATCACTTGCAATGCTTTTGTTTTAGGGCAAAACTCGATGGTTTTTGGCTTCAAAACCATAGAGTTTGCCCCCAAACCAGAGCATTACCATGCAACGTCCCTGGCATGATGACATCACCTGGAAGTGACATCATCATGTTGGGATGTCATGCGGCAATGTCCCTGTTTGGGGGTGAGGTTTCCCCCCACCAGCCAGCTAGCCAGCAGCATATCAAGTAGGGGAACCCCTCTGGGACCTGGTAACCTTAATCACATGGGGAAAATAGTGGTGAGGGAAGGAAAGTATCTTCATCATGGTGCTAACAGCAGTTCTGGGACTGATTTTTAAACATTCCTCACTACTTCCCCAACCCCTCTAATGACTTTTTAAAAAAGAAAGTGGTACAATTAGGCTGTACCTCAGTGTCATCTAGTTTGGTCCCTAAACATTGGGAACTAGGCTGGATGAGCACTATACTAGTCTCTCCCTTTTTAATAAGGCCATTTAATCTTTCTATTAAAATGTTATTTTGCAGAAAACCCTGTTACTGGCACCATGTAACAGTTCACAAAGGCTGGTCATTCTAGGGGTGGGAGAGAATCTTTAGCAGGCAGAGTTCTGTTTCCAGAAATATCAGGTCTTTTGTACGAGTTTAGAAGAAGAAAATGATAAGATATTGAGAAGGATTCGGCCTTGAAGTATCTCTTTGTTTGGATGGGTTAATGTGTCTCATTGTTTTTCTTTTTTCTTTTTTTTTTGAATAAACTCTCCTAAAAAGGAGAGAATTTTATTACTTTTTATAAAAAGAAAAAGGGAAGGTATATAGAAGGATTAAGAAAAAGAGTGGAGTGAATTTTTCCTGTTAAAACATTAGTTTTAGTTAGTATAATTACAAATTTTGGCAACCACCACGGTTGGAAGATCTTCTTTTCATCTTACAAAAGTCCAAGATAACTCTGTTAGTAAAGTTAGTAAAGTCCATTGGGGTTAGTTATTAATCAGCTCCTTTCTGACGTTCCACAAATTACTTCTTTGGATATCTTCCTTTTACATCTCTCAAGTTGTACGATGGGCCCTCTTTAGGCTTCTTGTCTCCCACTCCAGCTCCTCTCTCTTCCGGATCGCTGTCTTCCTCGCTGCTTGAATCTGTCCAAATTGCGAGTGCTGCATCTTCCTCTGTACTGGCGTGTCTCTTCAGAAATTCTTGTGCTTTGAAGACGGAGTCTATCTTCTCTCTTTTGTCGTTATATTTAAAAATTAGTCCTTCGGGAATGCACCATCTGTAAATTGTCTGATGTCTTTGTAAGAACGTGGTCAATCCTTTATATGCTTTTCTTTTCATACGGATTTCATAGGGAACATCTTTCAAAGTTCTAATGGTCTGCTCCCCAATTTTCAAGGGCACCGCTGAAACTGAACGCAGAATTTGATCTCTGGTACGCTGCTTTGTGAACTTGACAACCACTTCTGCTGGCAGATTATTTTTCTTTGTAAAGGTTGAATAGGCTCTGTAGGCCATATCCATCTCTTCTTTCAATTCCAATGCTTCTCTGCCAGTTAGAGGTGCCAAGGCATTCGCCAATGTAGTTCTGAGATCCTCTTTTTCCTCTTCTTTGATGCCCTGAAAGCGGAGAGTCCGATTTGATTTTTCCATCTGTAACATTAAAATTCTTTTTTCTTGCATATCCTGATGTTTTTCTAATTTATTGACCTTTTTCTTTATTTTCTTGGTGTCTTCCGTTGAGACCAGACACTTCTGTGCGATCTCCTCCATCTTCTTTGATGTTTCTGTTAATTGTTTTTGTTGACTGTTGAGAACACTTTCCATGTTACACAGAGTTTCGCTGATTTTCTGCATTTGATCCAGCAGAGGGCGCAGTGACTCGCTTTTCTGTTGATTGACAGCTAACTCCGGTGGGGGGGTGCTCAGACCGGAAGTCCCTCCCCCTTCTTTTCCGGCTTCTGCGGGACCTTTTTCAATGCGGACATCTTTTTAATTGTTTACTTTAGCAAAGTTCATGCCGCGCCACTCAGGAGACTAACAAACTCTTAATCTTCAGTGTTTCCCCAAAGGTATCTTCACCAACTCTTTTTTCCCCTTTACCCCCCTCCGCTTTTCTTATATAAGTCCCTTTTCTCAAGGAGGGTGGGGATTCCTCCCTCCTCCCATCCGCTTATACGCTTGCGGGGGATTTCGGATTTTCACTTCAAAATAGATCTCCAACTCACGGTTCGATGCCAAGTCTTTCCATTTAACTTCAACTCGATCGCTTTGTTCACTCCTGGAAGTCGGTGGCGTTGCTAAGTCCCATTACGGGCATGACGCAGCGGGGCCGATTGGGGCGGGGAGAAAGCCTCAATTTCCCGGCTATTTGCCGGCAAAGAGGCTACTCCCCAAGCGCCCCCGGTTCGGAGCCTTTGCCTAAGGCTCACTAGGGTCTTTCGCATAAGCGAAGACCCCCCCAAACTGCGCATGGGCTAACCACCTCCGGGAGCGTCCCGAGAGGTGGCCGCCATTCGCTCCGCCGAAACCGAAAGTCTGTCTCATTGTTTTTCTGACTGAAGGATCCTGGCTCAAGATGTACCTGGAACACCCTCCCCTCCCAACTATACTCTTGAAACTGGCATTCACCACACACATAGAGGTTGCTTCCACTGCCAGAGGCTAAGAAGGTTGACCAGCAACTGAAAGGCAGTGATTCATATAATCAGGGTTTGACTCAAGGGTATGGCAGTATCCATTAGCAGGGGTTATAAGGTGCTGAGATTAAAACAGCTATACTTTTCTAACATGTTCTGTGCAAACTTAAAAGTTTCTTCTTGCAACAATTTTGTTTTAAAACACTGAGGGGAGTCTCGTGTTTGCTATAAAATTATGTTTGGAACAACTATCGATTAATCTGTTTGCCATGCAAGGATAAAGAAAATTACTGTAATTTCAAAAAGAAGAAGAAAAGGACCTCAGTTTTTTACAGTAATAAGTACACTTTTTTAACTGAAAGTAATTTCATAGCAGTGTTCTTGTTGGCATGTTTCAAGAGTTCTTATGTATATGATTTCTTTGCAGGAAGAAAAGATATAAAATAACAGTCTTTGTTCAAAAATTCACATGCAGAACACATGAACTTTCTTATAGTCATAGTCTTGTATCTTGCTTTCAGGGGGAGAAAGCTTCTTTTAAATATTTCCATTGTCTCTGAAAGAATGTGTATATTAAGACTTTTTAGCACAGATGAAATGTAAAGGTTTAGTCAGTTACAAAAAACAAACAAAGATAACTTAATGAAAATGTCTAGACAGTGTGCAGCTACAATAAAAAAGGCCAGCGCTATGCTGGGGATTATTAGGAAGGGAATTGAAAACAAATCAGCCAGTATCATAATGCCCCTGTATAAATCAATGGTGTGATCTCATTTGGAGTACTGTGTACAGTTCTGGTCACCACACCTCAAAAAGGATATTATAGCACTGGAAAAAATGCAGAAAAGGGCAACTAGAATGATAAAAGGGTTGGAACACTTTCCCTATGAAGAAAGGTTAAAGTGCTTGGGGCTCTTTAGCTTGGAGAAACGATGGCTGAGGGGTGACATGATCGCGCTTTATAAGATTATGCATGGGACAGAGCAGGTTGAGAAAGAAGTACTTTTCTCCCTTTCTCACAATACAAGAACTTGTGGGTACTCAGTGAAATTGCTGAGCAGTCAGGTTAGAACAGATAAAAGGAAGACCTTCTTCTCCCAAAGAGTGATTAACACATGGAATTCACTGCCACAAGAGGTGGTGGCTACAAGCATTGACAGCTTCAAGAGAGAATTAGATAAGCATATGGAGCAGAGATCCATCAGTGGCTATTAGCCACAGGGTATAGATAGGAACTCTCCGGCTGGGGCAAGTGATGCACTGTATTCTTGGTGCTTGGGGGGGGGGACAGTGGAGGGCTTCTAGTGTCCTGGCCCCACTGCTGGACCTTCTAATGGCACCTGGTATTTTTGGCCACTGTGTGACAGAGTGTTGGACTAGATGGGTCATTGGCCTGATCCAACATTGGCTTCTCTTATGTTCTTATACTGATGAGAAGTAAAAGAATTTACCATCAGAACTGATGGGGTGGGCTCCTCATAGGGAGAGCTAGAGACACTGCACTTATTTATTTAGAATCTTTCAAGGCAGCTCTGATCAGCTTTCAGTACTGTGCACAAAAGCAAAAGAGTCCACTATGAGGCAGGCATTTCGATTTCATCTGGAGATGTACTGGCCATAAGGGTCACAAGGCTGCAGTGAAGAAGAGGAAGAGGAAGGAAACTGGCCTTGCCTCCCTCTTCTGTCAGTGTAGTAAACTTTCCTGGAGTTGGAAAGGACTTCGAGAAGCAGGGGAACATGGGAAGATCTGCAGCCTTCAGCACCTTTTGCTGATAGATAGCTGGATCCATCCTATTAGTGCATCTTGTGGATTGTCAATCACTTGTCTCATATGCTAAACTTATCTCGAGGTATAAGATGGCTTCCAGCTCTTTCTAAGGCTACTACAAACATATTAGTAAGTCCTGAATGCAAAACAGAATCTCATATTGTGCTTTAAACACATTTATTGTGCTTTAAACACATTTATTTGCACTTCAGTTGTTGCTACTGTTAATCCGTTATTTATTTATTTGCTTACTTTCTCTGCAATGAGGAGTGAAAGCAACTTACACCAGTTCCTTCTCCTCCATTGTGTCTTCACAAAAACCTTGTGAGGTAGATGAGGCTGAGGGTATATGACCGGCCTGAGGGTTTTATCCAGCAAACTTCCAGGGTGGAGTGGGGATTCAAACCTGGGTCTCCCAGATCCTAGTCCAGCACTCTTAACTACACCACATTGGCTCTCTACACGTTTGCCACAGCCATAGTATTATTTCTTTGTTCATAATTTGATCTCAGCACAGTGCAATGAGATTTCTTTTGAGAGGCTATGCTGAGGCAATTATCTTCTGTTAAAGTTTGCAGACGGAGTGTACCTGGTGCTCCTGATGGGTCTTCTCGAAGGTTATTTTGTGCCTCTACACAGCTTTTTCTTGACCCCTGATAGCTTCGAACAAAAGGTAATTCTGTAGTTGGAATTCATACTGCAATTCTTAATGCACATAGTAGAGATGCATTATATGCAACGAGCTATAAGGACTTACAGGAAAGGAAAATTCCACCATCCCACTGGCCCTTTCCCCTCTAGCTCTGTTTCTCCTCTCCCATCACCCTGCTTTAGCTTGCTCCATTTCCCCCTCCCTTCTGTCCAGTGTCTCCCACATTTCTTTCCCCCCCTTGATATACCCCCCTTTCTTTCTCCTTTTCATGGTACTGTTCAGTGACACCACTATTTTAATGTATATGCCCCGGAGAGCACTGCGTTCAGGGACCCAGCACCGACTGGTCCTCCCAAGTATCAAGGAGGCCAGACTGGCAACAACTAGGGCCAGGGCTTTTGCGGTGGTGGCTCCACTCCGGTGGAATGAGCTCCCGGAGGAGATCAGGGCCCTGCGGGACCTTTTGCAGTTCCACAGGGCCTGCAAGACGGAGCTCTTCCACCAGGCTTTTGGAGCTGCCACCGCTGCTGCCATCACCACCATTACTGCCAATAACAAGTAATAGTTATGGTGGAAGCTCTGAGCAGTAGGTCCCTGAGGCTATTACCTGGTCCATCCCCCTCTCCCCCAGAATGGAAGCGGACCAACAGAACCACTGAACATTGGAATTTCTAGCACTTTAATACTATCGATTTTAACATTGTTTATATTATTGTATGATTTATTTAAATTGATATTAATTGTGAGTAATGTGTTTTATGTACTTTGAAGTTTTATCTTGTTGGAAGCCGCCCTGAGCCAGCCTAGGCTGGAATGGGCTGGATAAAAATCAATAAAATCAATCAATCAATCTATAAAATGTCAATTTGGTTTGCTACAGCAACCCAAAATGCCATCCAGCTCTGCCCCTTCTCCCCCGGTCTGAATATGCACAGACTTCACATTTAACTTCGAGTTCTCCCCCTCCAAATAATTTCTAACATACTGAATTTTTCTGCAAACCCCAGGCTTCCTTGGGGTTTGTAGAATTCTAAATGGTGCCATGGTTAGCCCTACTTTTGAAAATCTTCTGTTCACATATATATATGTGATACTTTATGTTGTTCTGAAGTTCCTCCCCCCCCCCCCAAAAAAAAAAACCCCTTAACAGAAATTTCCTTTAGAAGCTTAAATTGTGTCCATATTTAAAGCACACAGCTGTGTAAGAAACTGTAACAGGGAGGGAAGGTTAGGGTGAGAGTCATTTCTTGCCGATAGCCAGTGTAGTGTGCTGTCAACCCTTTGGATTATCACAGTTTACAGCCTTGCTCTCAGATAAGATTTACTTCCTCGTATGTAAAACTAGAGTAATAACTAGTTTGTGATTAAAGGATGGATGATAAAGAAAAGGAATTCAAACTATGTTTATGTTAACAAACTATTTTGCTAGTTTACCTGTTGTGGAAACTATCCATAACAACAAAGAATCCAGTTTTGATAAACTTCCAGCCTTAATAGATCTTGGTTCCATATGAATAATCCTATAACTTCTATTAATTTGTTTTCATAAGATACAACTTAAGGACTAGCAGTGAACTTAGATTTTCTTGCTGTAACTCCATTGATAAGGGAGAAAATTCATTTGACTATTGGGATAAATATGATATTTAATATCACTGCTTGTTAATTTATGTGATTGAGTTGAATATTCTTTAGGCAGATAGATTTGTGGTCGTAATCCTGTTCATACAAATTAGTTATTTCTATGAAAAATATTCCTGCTAATAATGAGGCTTTCTATGAGTTATATACAGTGGTATAAAAATATCAGTGATCAATTTATCTTTATTAAATTAACAGGTCCTTAATGTGTCCTTTGCATTTGAGCTAATGCAAGATGGAGGGCTGGAAAAACCAAAACCAAGGCCAGAAGGTATCTTATTGAACTTCTTGCAATGCATCTTTACTGTGATAGAATCAACAACAAACTAATAGGTTAAAATGAGGATTAAAAGCAATGTTTAAATGAGCAAATATCCCTAGTTCCATTGAACTGATCTAAGCATTGTATACACTTTCCTGGAAGTGCACAACTGTTGACAGGCATATTTATATTCAAGGGCAGATATAATGGGATTATTTTATTTAAATAAGTACAACTGAAAATATTGTGGGTCTAGGGAGGTGATAATAGTAGCATGGACTGATTATTCTGTTGGAAGGAACTGTTCTACATTACTCTGCTAGGTAGATTAGTACATGGCCTCAGTCAAAGTGAGTGAAGATAGAAAAGGAAAAGTAGAGCCATAAAGAAAATGGAATTGCTGTGATCCCATATCCCTTGTGGATAGTTAATATCATTAAGGCATTTTAGTTCTTTGGGTATTTATTACTCAAAGAAATGGCAGGTTTTTTCCAGCATGCATCTTAAATCACACAGACATTTCAGCATTCATTTATGTGTTTGTATGTGTATAAGACATTTCTTGTGTAATTACTGAAAAGCTTAATATGAAACTTCCTGTTCACCGTGAATGGAAAAAACACATCTGTTTTCTATGTTGTTACATCAAGCAGAGTGCCCTTGGTAAAAATTTCCACCAAGCATGAGAGACTAAAAAGGCTCTTAATAATATAAAGGTGACTTGCAAATAGCTTTCAAATTCCTTACTTGCTTTGACCAGATTTTGATGGATGAATTTTTAAAATGGTTATGTAGTCATATATTAGTATTGAGCAACAAAAATGAAATGTTAAATGGGATATTCTGCATTTCTCTTGAAAGAGCCGTTGGGTCCTATTCTTGCTAGGAGAGCAAAATGTTCCCTTTCCCAGCCTCCTATTTGTATACTGTGCATCATATTTTAGGAATATCTTTCACAGGGCTATTTTTGGGCAGGAACACACAGGAAGGGAATTCCAGCTGTCTCCCAAGCTGGCCACGCCCAGTAGGAACTCATTAGCATAATAGGTCACACCCAACAGCAGAAACTCATTAGGATTGACTACAATAGGGGTCTGTGGCCTAACATGCAAAGAAGTTCCTGCTACAAAAGATGTTCTGGGTTTTGACAACAAACAAGGTAAACAGAATAAGAAGCAAAAGGTGGGTGTGATTGGATGACCACACTCCTGGTAACATGGGATATATGGTAATGAGCTGTGCTATCAGGGGTGTGGCCTAATATGCTAATGAGTTTATGCTGTTGGGTGTGGCCTATTATGCTAATGAGTTCCTGCTGGGCTTTTTCTACCAAAAAAGCCCTGATCTTTCATAAAATCCAAGAAAAAAGGATCACCATACCTTTTACTATAGAAAAGTGGTCTTTGGCTGTGGATCATACCAGTGGCCATCTTATTTTGTTTAGGATTTTTAGGAGGAAAAGGATGAGGGAGGGAGATCAGAGGGAAGAAAAGGCAAAGAGGGAGGGAAAGAAGCAGAAAAACATGATTGTGTAGAGAAAAAAAAATAAAACTGGGACTCGTATTGCAGGTTACTGTTACTGGGTTTCCAGTTTAAGGGGGAAAGCTACCTATTGACTTTCCTATGTTCTTTGTCTTAGGAGTTTCATATACATAAAACTGTAGAGATTGATGTGTTCATTTCCCCTATGGTTATAGAGCGTTGCAGGCCCAAGGCCAGCATTATGTCAAGGCCTTTTCTGTGCTGCCCAATTGCAATCAGCCAGTGAGTTTTCTTCCCGGGCAGTAATGCTTAAGTCTGTTGCTCTGGATAAACATACACCAACATTAGCACCGAGAGCAATCCTAAGCAGGTCTACTTAGAATCCTACTCAAGTCTATTCATTGGGACTTACTTGCCAGAAATAGGTCACAGAATTGCACTGTCAGGATTCTTGGTCTTGGAATCCACCCACATCAACTTATGACGACACCAACAAGATGCTTTTGGGGCAGATGAGAAGCAGAGATGGGTTGCTGTTGCAGAGTCCTCCTTGGTAGTGTCCCGTCCAAGTACTGACCATGCTTAGCTTCCGAGATCTGATGACAGAGGGCTGTATCATGCTTTCCCTTCTTTCCCTCACATACTGAAAGCCAATTAGTTATTTCTTTGTCTTCAGCAAACCAAAGGTGGCAAACAATGGTTTTCACTTCATAATTTGGTTTGCAGAGCAAATGGAAAATATAGTTTGCTGGCACAGATGTAATGGCAAACTACGATTTTCTGAGAACCAGGAACTAACTAGCATGCTCATGGAATATGCCGGAAGAGAGAAGAGGGAACACTTGTGACTTGGTCAATTAATGGTTCAGTTTGGGACTCACAACCAAGGCCTACTAAGCGCTGACAACGCCATGTTTTTGCCATCTTTGTCAGGCATTTGAGTAAGTTATGGACTTGTCATTAGATAATATCTGGATGGATGGCTATGTTTGGTTTGGTAGATTGACAGTTGTGCATGCTTTTCCTTCTCCTGGAACCTAATTGGCAATACTCCTGAACAAAGGCTGTTAAAATCCCACTTGAGTCAAATGCACGTCAGCCACTGCAATTTTAAGTAAAAATATGCCGATGCTTCCTCTATATTTTGGTCCTTTGTTTGCTCACTGTTTGTCATTCAAAAAGCTGACTCTTCTTTCTTCTTCTTCTCCCGTAGACATTGTAAATTGTGATTTGAAGTCAACCTTGAGAGTGCTGTACAACCTCTTCACGAAGTATAGAAACTTAGAATGAAGGATTTGTTGAAATTGCCACAGATGGCTGTAAACGAACCAACAAGGAAGCCTCTCCAATCTTTGCAATCTTTCTGTTTCAATTAAACACTATGCTTTCCTCAAAGGAGGCACCATGCTTCTCAGAATACTCTTGCTATGTTTGTTTTACATAAGCTTAGGACTGCCACTATATGTTAGAAAGTAAAAATCCAATGCACACATTTTCTGCCGAGACTCTATGCTACTATGTAATACTTTTATTTAAGCACTCTCTTAATTTCATGAAGAACAGGCATAAAGTCTGATCCAGAACAGGATGGAGGGAGACAAATGAAAACAACAGCATTTCCCCTTTTTTATTGCACAGAGGCAGTGACCCAGAAGTTCATGCACCAGAGGCTCTTGCACTGCTGAATGGGGGACTGTCCTTGTTTGGGACCAGTCCTAGCAGAAGAGCCTGTGCATCTTCTGCCTTTGGCACCACTGCTCCAACACTCTGCCCCTTTTTTGGTGTACCATGCAATGCACTTAATCAGTCCAGGAAGTGGACCATTCCTTAATGTGGCCTTTTCATCCTTGCTGGCACTCCACCACAACTCTGTACTGCCCTGTGCCTCAATAATAAACACGCTTGGCGAACTGCCTTATTACCAGTAAGATGCCATTTAAGCTGTCATGGTGCAAAGTGGTGTTTAAGATCTGGCAGATAAATAACTTAGATCCAGATGGTCCTGTTTAATGGAGCTGCGTGTCAGGCTACAGGAAATTTTCCATGACTCTGTGAGTGTGGTACGTATTTATTTCAGGAAAGGATCCCTCCTACCCATAATGAGATATAAAAATGCCGTTATGAAGACCATGGAGAATATAGAGACATACCATGGGCGGCATGAACTTAAATGTGATCGAAGAAAAGCTTCAAAACAGGCTTCACCTGAGTATTATTTCCTATGCAATAGTGGCCTGTGTACACATTCCTTATAATTTTTTTTATATCTTAAAGTTTACAATAGGCTTTATACGTGCAGAATAGCACATTTCATAGTATTACTTTCTGCACTAGGAACACTTGGCTAGTTGAAGAGACGATGGTACGAAATGTGTAGATAGACTCAAACTCGCAACTCTTTAACAGCAAAACACAGAGAAAGCCAGCATGGTGGCACAATGACTGAACAGAGTGAGGTCTGCTCTATCAGGGCACTGACAGGTAATCAAAATAAGCTGTTTTGACTTAATTGGAATGAAACATTAAAACAAAATAATTGGTACAAGAAGTTTAACTTTTACTTTTCCCCCTGGAGCAAACTTTAAAACAAATCCTCGTGCCAGGAAGTAAACATTGGACTAATATGTGTGCTGAGTAGCCCACCGAAAGCACGGAGGTGATCAGCAAAGGGCAATGAAAATACGAGTTGAAGGCTGTGCATTTATTGTTTGAAGACTGCAGGGAATGGGAGTTCACCTCACAGAATAAAAACCTGCACTGGTCCTCTTTGCAGGAATATCTGTATGGAGCCCCTACTCCATTATCACTATGGACCACAGTCTTTCAGGTTGTTTGGCAAGCAAATACTTAATTATAATTATGTTTAATGGTTTCTGTTCAGGTTCAAAGCAAGACAATAATCTGAAGCTTGGCTCAGTTCTGTTTTTTTTTCTGGGGGGAAACCTTTGCCAACCAGTTTGGGGTTGAAATTCCGGGTTGGCTGAGTACCCTTGAACTGTGGGCAGTGTTCCCTCTAAGCTGAGCTAGTGTGAGCTAGCTCACAGTTTTTTAGTCTCCAGCTCACACATTTTTCTCTTAGCTCAGGAAGGATGGCTCCAGAGCAACCTAATTATGCAGTAGCCAGCTCATTCATTCGCAACTTCAATGCCAGTAGCTCACAAAATAGAATTTTTGCTCACAAGACCCCACAGTTTAGAGGGAGCATTGACTGTGAGATGTTTCCTTACACGCTTTCAAAATATATGCTATGGAACCAATAACTGTAGTAACAAAACCAGCAATGGCCTATAGTTGTATCTGAAAAAACAAACTTTCATTGATATACAATGGAGGAGGATAAAAAATATAAAGCATTGAAAATACAAATATCCCAGAAAATCTACAGCACATGGCTGACTATATCAAGGTCTAAAATTACACACAGGTGTAAAATCTATTGATGTAGACAAAGTATTTCTGAGCAAGTTCACTCTCAGGCTGAATTGCAGCACTTGTCATATTTAGTCATATGCGATATGTCCTTGGGGTAATTTTATCCTTTTCCTTGGTATTAAATTATTGTATATCAATGATATCGTTCTTCTTTATAATTATACTATGACATTGTTTCTTTGCCATTACTGTTATTGGCTCCCTAGTTATTGACTTTTGTAAATCCCCTTTTGTTTCCTGCATTTCACTCTTCAGTACCCTTTTTCGGTTGTAGCCATCTTGCACGCAGACAGCTATGCTAGTGGCTTCTGCTATGCAATGAAAGAGCTTATTGAAGTTTAGTGTTTGCAGAGAAAAAACAGAAAAGTCTTCATCACTTTAACAGTAATTCAATATCTAGCTTATAGTTAACGCTATGAACAAGGGGAAAACTTGCAACCCGAATTCCTGGGTAACTCTTTTCAAAGAGTGGCGCTAACAAGCTATAGAATTCTGTTACCAATTTTACTTTGCAATATTTTTCCACGGACATTAGCTAAATATTAAGTTACCTAGTTAGATTATTGCACTTTAGTTAGCTTTGTACAGAATGCAAAAAATAAAAAATAAAAATAGAAGTCTGTGAACAACAGAGATGGTGTCTAATCTGTCTGAAAGAGTAAACAATTCTTATTTTTAGAAATAGTTAATAGTTTGAGAGGAACATATCGGGATCAGTCTTCTATCTAACATTTAGCCAAGAAGTCAGAAACCTGCCCTAAACAAAGCTCAGAAATCTGTGCAAAGGGTATCAGGCCATTTCTAAACGTGTTGACAATTGTTAGCAGTTGGTCTCTCTTTATAAAATTCCCAATTTTTTTTAAAAATGTGTCCTATAAAACAATAATGACTGTGAGAAGGCATTCATTTGCAGATATAATAAACACGACGCTAAGTCATGTTGGTGCTGATGACCGTTGATGTTAGATATATTCATAAATACACTGCAAGTTTTATGTAATCTAACCAGTTGTTAAGTCTGTTTTTCGTATGATATCTTTTGAGGAGAAAATGGATGCATATATTTAAAACAAGCCAAAATCCAACAGCAGTGTGTTTGCAGCACAGCAAAACTGGAGGTGCACAAGTTGTTCAGCAGGAAGGGGACTGAATCCAGCTCCTCCATTCCCTTTCCGGAACACACCATTAGCTCTGCCTATTTTTACCCCAGTCAGAGCCCTGTATGCACAGTCATTTTAACTGGATCAGTGAATGAGGTGCAGTTCCTCATCTAGCTAAGAATATGGCCCCTCGCTGGACTAGAATGCCAGGCTGGAACTGCACGTGAGGCTGGCTGTCTTAGACAACAGACTCTGTGAGAGCATAGACCCCTTCCCCTTGCCATTTGCAATGGGGAAACCCTTCTCAAGCACGCCATTACTAGCAGGGGCGGATTAAGGCTCACTGGTGCCCCTCAGCACCGACCAATCTTGGCGCCCCCCTCCTTTCCACACTGACCCCGTCCATTTCAGTTGTTGACCTGTCTGACCAGATATACAAGGCAGGTTGCGGCAATACAACAATTTATTCATATGGTAACACAATATACTGTACAAACTAAGCCAAGCTTTGGCGACAGAAAGTTCTACAAAAATGCAATACAACATCTATTTTAATATTTCACGAGTTAAATGTATTAAAGTTCCAATATTCATGACCTGAAAGGCATTTTCCTACATTTTTTCACCCTTTCCCCAACTTTGTGGTGCCCCCTTTGGCCCTGGTGCCCTAAGCACCTGCTTAGTCTGCTTAATGGTGAATCTGCCACTCATTACTAGATTGCAGCTGTGTTAAGCACTACTTTTTGAACATTTCATTGTAATTTGATGGTAGCGCTTCCTTTATTTCCTGGAAGTGTTTCTGTCCAAATTCCAATATGTTTCTTCAAAAATCAGTAAAATGTCTTGTGAGTAAATGTGAAGCTGGTTACTTAAGTAATTGGATACTTGGAATCGTGAACAACATTTCTTTTGGAAAAGGAAAGACCATGTGTATGTTTTCTAGGAAGCATTTGTTTCAACTGAAGAGATTTTTTTCAGAGCTCATAACATGGAATGGTTTAGTCATTTTTCATACACAAGTATTATATGCGCTATATAAATTGATCCTAGTTTATATTTCTAACAGATTTATGACCTATGTGAAATTAATATGAAATAGAATCTACATATTCTATATAATTTATTGCAGCTGAAAAATATAGGCAGATATACTATACTATATGCTATAATAATACTATATTGCTATACGAGGTTGATTATCAGTTTTTTTAAAAGATGTCAAAATCAGTGTTAATCTGGTTGAGTAAAATTATGTGACTATCATAAAGTTCTGATTTATACAGAATTCATCCTTGGATTGTTGGAGAATTTTAAACCAAACACGGCCTTATTTATAATATCAGAAAGTAAAGTGACTTTTTTATTTCATAATAGAATTGCAATAGCTTTACAATTATGTCATCTCTAGATTGTCCCAAGCCATAGGTCCCGTTCTGGTAGGATGAGGTAAGACCAGGGCAAACAACAACAACAACATGCTGCCATGGTATGCTATGAAGTGCCACGCAGAGCAGCATTTTACATGTCTCCAACTGTTAGTCCATTCAGCCTTGTTCAGATTCTCAGTTTCCCATATGTAGGTGCCTGTGAGACAGGGCAGGACTGTCACCACCCAGCAAGGATCCCACAAGGAATTGTGTTATGAATCACTATCACATGGTTACCATGATTTGCACTGTATTGGCATCTTGAAAAATGCTGGTGTGATTGAACAGATTGTGGTCGTCATCAGCTGACCTGCGGGCTCTGGATAATGCAATCAGAATCCGTGTTTGCTCTGAGCCCACAGTAGTCCCACACAATTCCAAGTAAACTTATGGAGCCTGCTGAACCTCTAAACCTGACCTCTATCTTTGTTGATCCTAGGAAGAGTTCCCTTTCCCTCCCATTCTTTGATCATTAAGCTGCCCCCTGCCCTCGATTGCCTCTAACCATTGGGGAAGACACCGCCTCCCCCCGAATACACAGCTTGCCATCAGAATCAAATATGCTATACTCTTGCCTGTAGAGATTTACAATCAAGTTGACTAAAAAAATATACAAAACAGTCTCTGGGTGACTTCCCATGTTGGCTGTACATCTGGCCTGGTACTGAGTACCTACATAGACAGAGTTCCCGCTGGATTTTAAGCTTAGCTTAAAGAGAGAGTGTTTCTGTGTCTTATAGTTCCAGGGGTGATTTCCTGAAGGTTCAGAACTATGCCAGGTTAGACATGACTGAAGGTTGATTTAATCCCATGATTTCTATCTTTTGTCCCACTTGTCCTTCCTGCCACAATCTGCCTTTAACATTTCATCCATGTATCTTTATTAAAAATGTTCAAATATTGCATCTGGTGGGGATTTTTATAGAAGGCTCATATGCCAGATTTATTAATCAATAAAGCTTGCTTGGATATTAAGACAGATGGTACTTGATCAGTGTGCCTAACCTTTGCTTTATGTCAAATATAGATCTTTTGTAATTTCAATTAATCATCTTGATTATCTTTGACAGTGCTAAATTGTGCTGTTTATTTAAAAAGTTATATTTTCATTCAATAGCCAGAAAGTTGTATCAGTATTTAACATACTTCATATTTAAACTGGTTTTTCTTTTTTTGCTATGGCTTTCCTGTATTAAAAATTGTTCCTTGATTATGGCTGAATATTACACAGTACAACCGCACCTTGAAATTACAGTCTTTTGTGGAATTCCTTTACCAATTAATTGGGGATCCTTTTGTCAAAACGCTCAACACTTTTGTTCTCTCTCAGCCAATCAAATGAGAATTAGACTTTGGAGGTCCATTAAGGATTTGCATACCCTCCTGTACACTGGGCAGTTTTCTAATCAATTACAGATTATTAACTCACTGAACTGAGCAGGCATATGGCGAAGTTATCTCTGTGATATGTCCTGTGATGTATTTTAATTTAATGCACCATTAAAATCCCATCAGGGTGGATTCAAAAGATTAAGAGCAAACTTTTCACTTGCAGTATGATATTTCCCACTTTCTCTTTCATACTATAGCTTCCTGCATCTCCAGGAAAGCTGCTTTTGAAGGGCACCTGAGAGAATACCATGGGGACCAGAGCAGGGGTGTACAATGGGAAGGAATTGGTCCCCTTACATGAGTCTGGTTGGATCCAACACACTGTATGAGTGGAGCTCACTGACAGAAATGCATATTTCTGTCTCCTCCTCTCCTTCTGTAGCCCTCAAAATCCTGGCCCCGGGTGGTCAGAGGACCCCAAAGAACAGTGGGAGGTACAAGGTCTGCTTTGGGAGGAGAGTAATCTGTAATTGCCACCCTCATCCATTGACAGAAGGTTTGGTCCCAAGCCACTATAACTCTGCAGTTGTTCAGATTAGAAAATTGTGTGTGTGTAAAGCTCTGCCAAGTCATAGCTGGCTTATAGTGACGCTGTAGGGTTTTCAAGGCAAGAAACTAGCATAGGTGGTTTGCCATCAACTTCCTCTGCATAGTGACTCTGGAATTTCTTGGTACTCTCATCCAAATACTAATCAGGGCCTCTGTCACTTAGCTTCCAAAATCTGACTATATTGGGCTAACCTGGCCCATCCAGGCTGAGGCAGAAAATTCGATATAGATACACATTTGATGTGTTTTTTCCACATAAAAAGTATACTGCCGTGTGCTGATATTAGAAATGCTGAATTAATTGGAGAATTCTGCCTTCATACAATTTTAATGATTTGTTTAGCTTTAATTGGCAATCAGTTATTAGTTTGCCATCCATGTATTCTGTTACAGGGTGCTTTTGATTATGTTTTGTCTAATGAGGATGCCTCAACTACAGATTAAAAATAATGAGTCCAGTGGCACCTTTAATGCTAACAAAGTTTAATTCAAGGTATACGGAGTTGCGGTGGCTCAGTGGTTAGTTCAGCAGTTCGAGACCTGAGTGCCGCATGACGGAGTGAGCTCCTGTCTCTAGTCCCAGCTCCTGCCAACCTAGCAGTTTGAAAGCAAGAAACTGCAAGTAGCTCAATAGGTACTGCTTTGGTGGGAAGGTAACAGCGTTCGGTGTGCCTTGGCATGTAGTCATGCTAGCCACATGACCACGGAAATGTCTTCAGACAGCGCTGGCTCTTCGGCTTGGAAACAGAGATGAGCACTGCACCCTAGAGTCGGATTCGACTAGTTTTTGAGCAAGGGAAACCTTTACCTATATGCATTCATGTGCAAGTACGAGAGCTTATAGCTTGAATTAAACTTTGTTGGTCTTAAAGGTGCCACTGGACTCAAACTTTATTCTGCTCTTTCAGACCAACACAGCTACCCACCTGAATCTACAGCTTTAAAGACACTTATAAAAAATTGTAAATAGACTGTTCAAGAGCAAGAGGAAAAGCCATAAAGAATGAAGCATGAAAGGGTTAGTGAGCACTAAGCATCAGTTGAGTTTGAGGGGTGCCTTTTTACCTTAGCTAGTGCTCCGAAGCCAGCAAGTAATGTGAACAACTCTGTTTGTATAAAATGTTTATTTACCACCTTTCCCTGGCTTAGAATAGTTTATATCAGGCCCATAGCCAGGATTTTTTAAGTCAGGGGGTGTTAAATTTCTTAGGGGGCAATGGCTAATCAAATTAATCCAGGGGAGAAGGCCATGATGCCCTGGGCTGGATGGGAAGTCAGGGGGCCTTGCCAGCAAGTTGGGGGGCCTAGCCCCGAGATGCCCCACTGTAGCTACAGGCCTGGACAACAGGGCTACAAGAAGGATGGTGGGGCTGTGGATGCAAAACTCTGGCAGGGCCCATCACACCAGGCCGCCATTGAACCAGGCAAGTTTTGTGTGACTGGTTTTCATATGTTTTGGTTGAGCCTGGGTAATGGGATAGCAGCTCATGGCAGCTCTGCATGGCACTGGCTGTCAAAGCCCCCCAGGCCCGTAGCCAGGATTTTTTAAGTTAGGGGGCATTTAGATTTCTTAGGGGGCACTGGCTAATCAAATTAATCCAGGGGAGAAGGCCATGACGCCTGGGCTGGATGGGAAGTCAGGGGGCCTTGCCAGCAAGTCGGGGGGCCTAGCCCCAAGATGCCCCACTGTAGCTACGGGCCTGAAGCCCCCATTCTTTGTTTTTGATCCTTTTAGCTCACATAATGACAGTAAACGGAGCAGGGCCTAATGTGGGTATCTTAAACGGAGCAGAAATCATCTGGGAAGAGGTAGCATATAAGGTATGTTGATCCCAGCTGATGAAGCACTTTAAAGACAAGCACCAGCACCTTGAACTCAGGCCTGAGAGACCTGCAGTTGCCCCCCCAAATGGCTGAATATTTTCTAGCCTCTCAATAGTTATCGGGGTGTAGAAGCACAAGGTGCAACTTCTGGATTGTCTTTAGGAGCAGCCAAAAATCGAGTGCTATTGGGTAACTGGTTTGTGAGCTTACAACAGTGTGGATTGTGATGCTTCCACCATCAGTGCCTTTCAAATAACCCTCACTGCCTACCTGAGCAAACAGCCTCAAGCAAGCAAGCAAGGCCCAGTCCCCCTCTGAAGCTAGGGAGGAAGTTGTTTTGGCTGAGCAACCTACTTGTCCCAGCAGGAATCCATCACCACTCCCCAGCTCATCCTTAAAAAGGGGTTCCGGTAATCTGCCACCACCTCATCCCCAGTTTGGTTCCCAAGAAGAACATCCAAATGAGGCTGGTTTTGTAGCAAGGCACATAGGTAAGAATCAAGGTATGATGGCCCTTCCACTTCCCTCCCTCAGAGGCAAGATTTTCCCTCTGTTTTTCTTTCTCTTTACTGACTGTGTTTTCTTCTTTGCTGAGGAACTCTGGCTGTTCCAGCCTGTTACAGTATGATGTCTTGCTGTTGGCTCAGTCTGGGAACCTGATAAAAGGATCAGAGGCCCACTTTAACTTAAACAACTCGAGGCATTTTGAAATTCAAAAATAACAAAACATTTTATTTAACATAGAGGGGAAAGGTCAGGTGAAATCAGGGGCTGAGATTTCTGAAGTAAAACCAGTACGTGCACAGACTTTAGGTCTTGTATTTCAGGCTAATGAGAGTTTCCTAAGCTATTCAGAGGCCCCGGTCATACGGGCCAGAAAACGCGAGGGAGAGGCGTGGCAGTTCGCCCCGGAGCTAAATAAGGCACGGTAGCCCGATCACATGGGCCACCGGGTTGCCACACTCCAGCTCTGTGTCCCGATCACACTGCGCTGCTGCAGCGCAGCAAAAAAGCAGCGAAGTGTGCATGCGCCATTGGGGGGGTGGGCCGCTGTCGGTGTCTTGTGTGTGCACATGCGCTGTTCAGCGTTGGTGTGCATCCCATGGACACTTACAACATCCGGAAACCCCGGGGACATGGGCGGGCGTCGGAAGCCATGGGATACTGACGCTCCCGCGATCAGACGCCAGCCTTTGCCCCGGGGTTTCTGGAAACTAGTACTTCGGACCTACTAGTTTTTTACTCTGCGTTTTCCACGGGAAGCCATGGGTTGGCCACGGGAGCACTACACCTCCCAGATGTGCTCGTATGATCGCGCACGGAAAGTCCGCAGGGCTCCCGTGCCTTCAGCGGGGCAAATGCTCAGTGTGAACGGGGCCAGAGTTACTTAAAATCTTTACACTGAGTATTCTTTGACTCTTTTGATTTCCAGAAGGCTGGTACACTCTTTCCAGTACCCAAACCCCTTCTGTTGAAACACCAGTACTTGTCTTGAGTTTTTAAAATGACTCTTAAGGCAGTTTCCAACCACACCAGATGAGGGATCTCTGCAGTCTTCAGAGTTAACCCCCTGTTTGACTGGGTAGGGAAATTCTCCTCTCCCTAGAAGATGTATCCCCTTTCTTTCGCCCAAATGGGAGTCTTTGCCTACTTCCCAAACTTCCTTGCCAATTTCCCGCCAGTTCTCTGTGGCTACGGTCACACAAGCAGTTTGCCATGATATAATAGCATTACTTTTGTGGAACTAAAGAGCATGATCAGACCACAACATATGCCTTTTGTGCCTCAGTTGTCAACACCCCATGTTGCCCTGCTTCTGAAGCAGAGTAATCAGGCACTGGGGAAAGTCTGGTATTAAGGGATGACAGCACTTCCACCCAACATTTCCTGACATCTGAGCCTCCCTGTTGCAAAGTCAAACCATTTGGGAAGTCTGAACCTTCCCTTCCATTTCCACCTCCTTTGATTTGTTTGTTTGGATCAAGTAGGTATGTGTGCATAAGTGCACAATCGCCCCTGGCGTTGTCAATCACTGTGGTCAAGTAGTCATTCTGAATTAGTTGTTTTCAAGCAACAAATCTCACCCCCCCCAACTGCTCTCTCCTGTTTCTGTGTCAAAGTGTGAGAGCATCCCACAATCGACACAAGGGTAAATGCACTTATGTCAGTGAGACTACTCTAATGTAAATCTGCATTTCCCCCATATTCCATGGAAGAGAAGCCAAGGGAAGGAGGCTGAGCCGTGCTGGAGTACTTGGCAGAGAGGTTGTGGAGCTGTCAAAAAGGAGCCAGAGCTTCGGATACATGCTTATGCGCATGGGTGAGGGGAAAAAAGAATGCTGCAACAGTCTGAATGATCAACTATGAGGTGAGCACAGAGTTAAGCCTGTTCAGGGTGGGATGTTTGATCAAAACTTCCCACAACTATTTAAACAACCACAAATAGAGGTGCAGCCAGATTGCGTCAAGCCTCCAGTATGACCACAGCCTGTCTGTGTTAAACTGCTTTCAGCTAATGTTGAAATCAGTCTGAATTCAGTCAAGGCAGAAATCTGACTGGATCTCTTCTCAGCATGCAGCTCTCTCCAGACTTTCTCTGGTCAGCTGATACGAACCAATCCGATTGCTTGGAGAACCTGTCATTCAAGGTCTCCTGTTTCTCTGGAGAATTAACCTTTCACAGTCTTTCAGCTGTTTATACAGCACTCCTAAGCTTTTAAAAAGTGCAGTCCATCACACAAGGCAATTGCTTTATGTTAACAAATACAGCTTCCACGGGCACAACTCTAGAGTAAATACAGATTACAGGACTAGGAAGGAGACTGAGCAAAAATAACGAAACATGGAAATATCGCTACCCTAAATTGGACTTGACAAACCCAAGTAATCTTCTAATCTCTTCTCCCTGTTGAAAGATGCAAAAGGGGATTAGACAGATTCATGGAGGACAGGCCTATCAGTGGTAGTACCCTTAGTGACCAAAGGGAACCTCCATGTTCAGGGGCAGTAAACCTCCGAATACCAGTGCAAGGAGGCAACATCAGGGGAAGGCCTCAGCCTCTGTGCCATGCTGTTGGCCCACCAGAGGAAGTGGTTGGCCACTGTGTGAGACAGAATGCTGGACTAGATGGACTATTGGTCTCAGGGGTGGATTAAGGCTCATTGGTGCCCTAAGCACTGACCAATCTTGGTGCCCCCCTCTTGGTGCCCTAAGTACTGACCAGTCTTGGTGCTGCCCTCATTGAAACGACTGTCATGGCAACTGAATTTGGCTCCATCATTTTATTTTTAAACACATGCATTTGACTTTTAAACATAGCCTATGACACTGCACCTCGCCAACAAAAAATAGAAGATAACCCTAGGGTGCACCATGATCAATTTGCACTAGTTTTATCATTTTTCTTTTCTTTTCACCCTTTTCCCAACTTTGTGGTGCCCCCTTTGGCCCTGGTGCCCTAAGTAGGTGCTTAGTCTGCTTAATGGTTAATCTGCCCCTGATTGGTCTTATCTAGCAGGGCTCTTCTTATGTTCTAGATAGGTGTATGCATAAGCAGGATGCGGTACTTCACATGGTCACCCTTCCCCACAGCCTCACACATATACACAGAAGGAACAGCATGTTTTCATGTCTCCCACCCACGTGTGTAAGAAGGTATTAACCTATCTGGGCCTCAAGTCCTGAAAGCAACAGCCTGCCAGAACCTACTTAGCCAATAAAGAGACACCAGCATATCAAAGAAACCCCATTTTTTTTACTCCTGGCTGTGAAACCATACCCATCAGCGGGAGGAGGTTTTTCCCAGCCTTGATGCCATCACAAACTCTGGTAGTCAGCTTCCTCTGCTCTAAAAAGAGTGGGGACAGGAACAGCAAGTGTAGCTGATAAAAGACAGTTGTGGCCCTTTTCCTTTTTCCCAAGAGCAAAGCAGATCGCGGCAAATCCAAAGCTCTAATCTTGCTATAAAGGACTGAGTACCACTCCATCCACAGTAGGCATCGGCCCCACTAGATATAAGGATTACCTTCTGATTGTTTCACTTTAGGACCAAGACAATCGCTGCTGTTTGCTTAAATGGAGAAATATAGCGCTGGTGCCATCAGCTATACTGATTATGACTACAGACTTACAGATTACCTTGACAAAGACATTCTCATAGATCAATAGTATGGCTGATACTACCGGGGACAGGTCAATGATCTTAATTGCTGAAAAAGCTTCTCCAATTAATGCAGTGAGGCAGAAATCATTTGGGCACAACCACAGATGCTCTGTTCAGACAATTCAAGGTTATCTAAGGGAATGGTATGATCTATCGTGCCCCAAAAATTGCTTAAAGATTTAATTAAATAGAAAATATTTTGCTATTATCCTACAGAATCGGATAACGCACAAAAGTCACTATGGCCATTGGGTCCCACAATTGGGCTGGAACCCAACTTGTGAAGGGTCAAGGAAATTGTTGGAAGTTGCTCAATCCAATAATCTTACCCGCCTTGCATGTGTGCAACATTAAATAACAAAATAACTCAGGCACACAAGATCCATGTTTATACAGAACAAGTGGAGACCCGCAAGAAACTTGTGGGATGGTAATCCCATTCCTCACACCTTTGCTTCTTCCCCTCTATCCTTACCTATCTCACACTCTTTCTCCCTTCTGGGGGGTGGAGCCATAGACTCAACCCTCCAAAGCAGCCATTTTATCCAGAGGAACTGATCTTTGTCACCCGGACAACAGTTGTAATTCTGGGTGATCTCCAGCCCTCACCCAGAGGCTGGCAATGGTAGTTCTCATGGAGGAAATGGCTGGTTTGGAGGGTGGACTCTATAGCATTATACCGCTCCCCTCCTCAAACCCCACCCTCCCCAGGATCCACCCCTCAAATGTCCAGGAGTTTCCCAATCCAGAGTTGGCAACCCTATTTCCTTCCCACCCAACAGCCAACCTACCTTTATCTGTCTTTATCTGTCTTCAGCTTTTTGTCTCCACCCCCCTCCCCCACAGCTTCTACCAAGGAAAATTATAGTCTTTCTCCACAGTGCGGACCAAAGCAGCTTACATTATTCTCACCTCCTTTTTATCTGCACAACAACCCTGTGAGGTTGGTTAGACTGAAAGTATGTGACTGGTCCAAAATCACCCAGTCAGCTTCCACCACAATATGGGGATCTGAAGCTCTAACTGCTGCACCACTGCTGGCTTTCATAGGGTGGCTGCTGAACAGCAGCAAGCAGCCAGGCCAAGTTGAGTCATGCAAATTAGGTGGTATCAAGTCATCCAGAGGGTGCTGCCTAGGGATGCCAGCCTCCAGGTGGGATCTGGGGATCCCCTGGAGTTACTGCTCAGCTCCAGACTACTGAGATAACTTCCCCTGGAGAAAATGGATGCTTTGGAGGGTGGACTCTAGGACATTGTACCCCACTGAGGTCCCTGCCCTCCCCAGACTCCATCCCCAAATCTCCAGGAGTTTCTAGACCTGGAGCTGCCAGGCCTAGGGTTGGCAACCTCCAAGTGGGGCCTGGAGAGTGAACTCCAGAGATCTGTCTCCCTGGAGAAAATGGCTGCTTTGGAGGGTGGATTCTGTGGCATGATACCCAGCTGAGGCCTCTCCCTTCCCCAAATCCTGCCCTCCTTACACTCCACCACAAAACCTCTAGGAATTCCCCAGCCTGGCCCCAAGGTTCCCTCCCTCCATCCAAGGCCAGGTCTGGAAAGGTCCCTTCCCCCACCCTTTTACGGACAGAACCAGTTAGAAGCCTCTCTCCCCCACCCCCAATGTTCTAGTCTCTCACCATTGATGCCTGGAGTTAGGTCCCTGCAGAGGCCATTTCAAAAGGTTTTTTGGGGGAATTCAACCGTCCCTGAAGGGATTTTTTTAGTTTTTGGATTTTTCTACAAACCCAGAAAGTCTACTGACTATGTAGGAAAAGCTGTTGGGGGACAGTGAGCCCCCTGTTGGTGGAAATAAGTATCTGCACAAAAAAACAACAACTCTGAGAAATAGTATAAGGATAAGAAAGTTGTCCCCAAGCTACTGAGTGTATGCAATAACTTGAATAATATCAGCACTAAAATGCCAGATGGGAGAATCTTGTTTCATGAGAACATTCTGGCCAGATGACATCCCCAGCACATCTATATCTGCTGTCATCCCCCCCCCTTGCTTCCCAGTTCCTCCTGCTTCAGCGCATGGGAAAATGAAATCAGGAAATGATATGCCAAAGTAATGATCCAATCAAAATTCTGATGGCTTATAAATGTCAGAAATGTTTTAATTTGTATTACGAAGTTTTACTATATTTCTGAATGGGATCGTGACTTGGGAATTCCAGTTAGATATACCTATTAGACTTTATACTTCACTAGTTCTCTTCACGCTCAGCCATTAGTCTCACAATTGGACTTATCTGTGAACAGCTGGGGGGAAATCCTAAAACAACACCCAGTCCCGTAACCAACACAGAACACTCTGATGTTTTTGAAATGGTTTGGCTGGCTCTCTAAACAATTTGACAAATTAATCCTTTTGTTCTCTGAAACCATTTTCGTTAGCTTAAGTTTTGCACTGCATCACAGTCTGTTTCAGGTATTCTTTTACCCTTGAGGTTTGCACGGTACAAATTAGGAGAGAATTCATCTTACAAAGCCAGTGTAATTACAGTTATTGAAAAGTTATTCTGTGCTGTTTTACTGAAAGCTGAGATTCAGAGGTTTTCAGTGGAAAGTAATCAGCCCAGCTGAGATGATGTACCATTTAAAGATGAACAATACTGATCAAAGCTGCATCTTAGAATTAAAAATCAATTAGGTAGTGCTATTACATTATATAATATAATTTGACATTTGCAGGACTCAAAATTGGCTATTGGCTATTCAGCTTTCAAGTTATAAGTACCAACATTACATTGATTTACACTCTCTATGTAAACCACACCTTAATACAATTTTCTGTAGTGGCCACAGACAAAAAGAAACCACTGGGATGATTCTGTATATAATATTTTGAATGTCTTAGAGCTCCTCCCAACAACCCATGAAGAATGCTCCCTTTCTGCAAAATAGGCAGAGTGGGCCTCTCTTACAATCAGGAAAGGCTAATGAAGAGGAGGCTGAGAGTTCAGAGGAAATGTGATTGGATGAGGAGTTAGTAGCAGCTACAGAGCGGGGGGGGGCAAGATTTAGAAAAACAAGCATAAAGATCTAGTTACAGCTTAGATGTAGAAAGAGAGGAGACAGAATCAAAATCATGATAATGAAAAGAAGCAGCAGAAAACACTCTTAGAAGGCAGAGAGGACTAGGTCTTGAGAACGGCCGTCCCAAGTGTGTCATACAGGCAACAGATTGTATTGTTGAGCATTGTTAATTATTAAATTTTTACCTGCATACGGTTATACTTTCCACACACACACACACATGTAATGCAAGTCAGAGCCTACCACACTAGCAATAAAGTTTTAATTAACTTGGCTTCCACACAAACACATTTTACAAGAAAGAGATATTAGATCAGTTGTAAAATTTTACAAGATTGTGGAGGGAGGTGGTGGAATCATTCAATGAAATAATTTTAAAGGGGAGAAAAGCCACAGCAGTTTAAATCTCGAGTTGAGTTGCTTGACAGGTCATCGAAATCACTCTCATTTGTGCTCCTCAGTTTACAAAACAGGAGAAGGAAACACTAGCATACGTGAAATTAAAGAGGGTGCTTTAAATCCTGTACACTTTATCCAGCCATGAAAAGTCTTCTAACTGGGTTTCCATAATTTCAAACACTATTCACTGGGTTTCATGTGGCTGCAATTTTATGTACAGTTCCTAGGAAGTAAGTGCAACTGAAACCAGTGGGTCTTATCTCTGAGTACATGTATACTTGTTTTATGGCCAGTGCTGCATATTTACAACTCTGTGTCATGCAAACCATACCAGTTTTTAGCTTGTAGCTCTTACAGCCTAAAAACCATAACTCCATAATGACCATAGGATGCTATGATTTGTTGGAATTGATATGGACATATAAATAAAATACAATAGAGAGATACTTCACACTGGGCTAGATTCAATTAGTCCCTTCTGAAAAGTTTTATTTGCTGACTTCCTTCCGGTAAGTTATACTTCAATGGAGGACGGGGGAATTCTCCAATGGGAAAAGAATTATTCCAACAGTGGAAAAAGTCCACCAATGGACTTGCTCATCATGAATATAGGACATATCACACCATTAAAGGAACTCTTAGCAGAGGAAGGTACTTGGCTCCAACATGGTAGAAAGGAAAATGTTTGATCCATCACACAGTGACAGAACCATTTTCTTCATAGTAATACTCAGATTATCTAATTGTATGCTTTTGCAATTAACTTCCAAAGCAATATATGAGATCGTTGTAGATTTTCCGGGTTGTGTGGCCGTGGTCTTGGCATTGTAGGACCTGAAGTTTCGCCAGTAGCTGTGACTGGCATCCTCAGAGGTATAACACGGAAAGATGGAGTACTCTCCGTGTCAAGGTGAGCAGAAGATGACTCTCTATGTCAAGGTGAGAGTACTCCATCTTTCTGTGTTATACCTCTGAGGATGCCAGTCACAGCTACTGGCAAAACGTCAGGTCCTACAATGCCAAGACCACAGCCGCACAACCCGGAAAATCTACAGCAACTGATGAATTCCAGCTGTGAAAGCCTTTGACAACAATATATAAGACTTTTTTTTAAAAGTCAGGTGTATTTTTCTGCCCTGTGTCCAGGGGTTACATACCTTCACAAAAACAGTGTAGGGGACAGGGAATCAAGCCTGAGCATTGTGCTGTTCATATGGATGACCATCATTCCACTGTTCCTAAAGATCAGGCTGAGTAATGGACTTTCTCCCTAAAATGTGACCTAGAATGCCTAGCACCAAGATGTGGACTGCTGGAAAGGAAGACAAGGTCAGAACCCCTCCTCACCATACACTTGCATCCAAGCTGGTATTTAAAACATCACTGAGATACGTGTGGCCTGACGCTGTTCCAACCGGGAACTGCAGCAGCTGTAACAGAGTCCGTCAGCACAGACTTCCAGCCTTCTCCCCCATCAAATGGCTGCTTGATTCAGGTTAGAAGAGCAGCAGTGTGAATCCCCCATTTCACCTCTCACAAAGGAACTCACACATTCCGCGCTCCTTTACAAAGGGCTGATTTACATGTTTATGCCTATCATTTGGCTTCACATTTTTTTAAATTATTTTTTATTAATTTTTATAGTTTTGTAACAAACAAGAAACATATTAAGTATTTCGAATACAGTGCAAATAAAACAGTATAAAGATTGAGTGATATTTAGAGTTAACATTAAACAGCAGAAATGTAAATAATTAAAAGTAAAAGGAAAGGTGAGACTCAAAATATTGAGTTTATCTTTACTTCTCCAATATCCTTAACAGAAAGCTATTAATTGGTATGGGTTAGATAAAACTTTATCCATAAGCTAGAATCTCATATTTGGGTGTCTTAAGGGAATCCCAATCGAATTTGTCAAGGTTTATTTTTTTCTAATATGGGGTACCATTTATCTAAGGGGTTAAAAAATGTACTTTCGATGTCCTCTTTATTTGACCATACAGTGATTTTTTCCTATAGGAAAAGATCCCAAACTTTATGGAGCCATTGTTGCATTGATGGGAGGGCTTCTGATTTCCATTTATTTGCTAAAGATATTTTTGCAGCAATTACTAGAATAATTATTAATTTTTTTTCATTTTCAGGTATGTCATCAGAAGGCCAGTGATGAAGAAGGATTATTAATGGATCGTATGGTAAGTCATAGTTTGTTATAGATTGTATATTTTGAATAATTTGTTTCCAAAATTGCGATACCCGAGGGCATTCCCACATCATTTGGCTTCACATCATTGAATGGTTCTGTTTACATACTCCACTTGAACAGTGTCATGACTGAGTTGATGTGATACAGTATGAAAGTTACTTCTTTGGGAGGTCTCCTTCACACATCCAAGTTATCAGTTAATACTGTGGTCAATTAACAAAGGAGCCCAGCGTTATCAGGTGTGTGCCAGGATCTTGCACCTCCAGGTTCAGTCCGTAATTATTCAAAAGAAAAACCTGTACTGATGGACATCCAGTAGAGATACAGTCAATCAGGGCTTTTTTTGTAGAGAAAGCCCAGCAGGAACTTATTAGCATAATAGGCCACACCCAATAGGCGGAACTCATTAGCATAATAGGCCACACCCGACAGCAGGAGCTCATTAGCATATTAGACCACACATCCCATGTTACCAGAAGTGTGGTCATCCAGCCACACCCACCTTTTGCTTCTTATTCTGTTGACCTTGTTTGTTGTCAAAACCCAGGGCTTTTTTTGCAGCAGGAACTCCTTTACATGTTAGGCCACACACCCCTAATGCAGCCAGTCCTAATGATGTTCTGCTGTTGGGTTTGGCCTGTTATGCTAATGAGTTCTTGCTGGGTGTGGCCAACTCGGGAGCCAGCCGGAACTCAGTTCCTGTGCGTTCCTGCCCAAAAATAGCCCTGCAGTCAATCTGGATTTTTTTTTCTATTTTCCTTTTCATTTGGAGTGTGAAAGGGAGGGAATTGGCCTATCTCCAGAGTTGCTCAAAAACAGTGCTACTCGTTAACGTTTGTATAGTATTGCATACATACATTGCCTTAGCAAAGTAGGCCAGCAGTGTTGTCCCCTTACTGTAAAAGGACAGCTGAGCCTGAGGCTGAGACCTAGTGGCTGTCCTAATATTATCTACTGAGTTTGCCTCTAAGGCGTGGTTTGAACTGAAGACTTTCCTGACCTACAGCTCATATTCTTAGCCCTTACATCAACCTTGGTGTTAATTAAAGCTTCAAATAAGAGATTGTTTTAGCGTATCAGGAGTTGTAAAGTTACCGTGGTGGCAGAGAAAGCCTTCCATTGATAAGGAAGAGGTTCTGTTTAACTCTTAGTAATCTCGGCTCATTTACTTAATTGAATGCCAACTGCTTGATAACTTTGGGAGGTAGTTCCATCTAATCTGGCAAAGATTTCCTAGATAACCATGAGAACAAGTTTAAGTCCACTGGCTCCTTTAAGACCAACAAAGTTTCATGCAAGGTATAAGCTTTTGTGTGCAAGTACACTTCTTTGGATACAGTGCTTCAGACCAACAGAGCTACCCACCTGAATCTAGATAACTCTGTTCTTTAGAACATAAGTCTATTTGCAGATCGTCACCTTAATAAAATTAAAGCCATGGTTAGTTGACTATGTTTTAATTTGCCTGAAGTTGGTTTTCCTGAATACATATGGGGCTCTTCAGCTTGGAGAAACAACGGCTGAGGGGTGACATGATCGAGCTTTATAAGATTATGAATGGGATTGAGCAGGTTGAGAAAGAAGTACTTTTCTCCCTTTCTCACAATACAAGAACTTGTGGGCACTCTATGAAATTGCTGAGCAGTCGGGTTAGAACAGATAAAAGGAAATACTTCTTCACCCAAAGAGTGATTAACATATGGAATTCACTGCCACAGGAGGTGGTGGCAGCTACAAGCATGGACAATTTCAAGAGGGAATTAGATAAACATATGGAGCAGAAGTCCATCAGTGGCTATTAGCCACAGGGTATAGATGGGAATTCTCAGTCTGGGGCAGGTGATGCACTCTATTCTTGGTGCTGGAGGGGGCAGTAGTGGGAGGGCTTCTAGTGTCCTGGCCCCACTGCTGGACCTCCTGATAGCACGTGGTATTTTTGGCCGCTGTGTGACAGAGTGTTGGACTAGATGGGCCATTGGCCTGATTCAGCATTGGCTTCTCTTATGTTCTCTTATGTTTGTTCTTATATTTTGTGGTAGCAATTCTTATTTTGCTCCTTGGTCGTTCAAAGCCTATGTAGAACTTCTAATCACAGGATTTACCTGCTTGTATTCTGAAGGAATACAGTGTACATTAGCCCTTAGTATCGTGACCTAGAACTATCTTATTTCTAAAGGCATGGGCAGCTGTGATTGCTCACAGAGCAATCTCTGTAGGCATAGTTACCACAGCACTTCAAATCCATCTGTTATAGTGCCTATCATTTCTAATTGCATTGTAAATAAAACTAATAAATATTAGGCATGCAAAACAACACAGACTTGTTTGCTGCAATGGCCTTTGGGATAACTGTGATAAGAGTGTTCCTCTATGATGTTTCTGTCATATCCTTTCTCTGTTCAGTCCTATGCTTGAAACTACAAAACGGCATCTGGCAATAGTTTGTTAAAATAATAGCAATGTACAATTACACAGACTGTACAATCCTAAGCAGAGTTACATCCTTCTAAACCCATTGCCATTTAGGTCTTCACTGTAAAGCCTTCTTTGGGTCACCTTTCATTGCCACAATGCTACAGCTCATGACATTACCCTCGACAATTGTGTGCCCCAGTGAAGACCTATTGCTCGGTGAAATTCCTTTAAAGGTCTGCTAGTAAGACCACTAAAAATGCCTGTTCCAAAAGCAGGGTTCCATCAGGCCTGATGTCACACAGTGTTCCATTTGGTCTGATGTCACATTAAACAGGTCCTTAATCTGTATGCTCAGAGGTTAAGATGCTGAGCTGCAGACCGGAAGGTCTGTAGTTCGGCAGTTCGAGACCCTAGTGCTGCGTGACAGAGTGGGCTCTGATCTCTGGCCCCAGCTCCTGCCAACCTAGCAGTTCAAAAGCAAGAAATGGCAAGTAAATAAATAGGTACCACTTCGATGGGAAGGTAACAGTGTCCCATGAGCCTTGGCGTTTAGTCATGCCAGCTACGTGACCACGGAAATGTCTTTGGACAGCGCTGGCTCTTCGGCTTGGAAATGGAGATGAGCGCCGCCCTCTAGAGTCAGATTCAACTAGTTTTCAAGCAAGGGAAACCTTTACCTTTTAATCTGTATGTTAGCACTGTGTGTTTACACCAGCAGTTTAAGGCCCGTGTGCACACAAAGGTTGGCAAATGGATTAAGAACTCCTTAAACATAATGCCGAGCCGCACGGAACCCTGCGTGGATAAGTGCATTCCATGCATCCAGCTTCTAATTTAAATAAAGCCTAAATCATTTTGTGTCAAAATAGCTACCCTTAGCCCTAATTTGTACGTGGCTAAAATCACAAAAGAGTCTGATAACAGAATTAACGTACCAACCGTCATATCATCCTTCGGTGGCATGAATAAGACACAGAATGCATTTTAAAAGAGTCATACTTCAGCATTATATGACTGCAAATAGATGCCAATATTGTCAAAATGCTAGATGGGAAATGCTATCTTTTTCCTTTCAGTTTGCTATTTTAAATATCTAAGAAATAGAAAACATGTATGTTAAGGTTACCAAAGCTGAATCTCATCTTCTTTTATCTGGATAGCCCTATTGTGCTACCAAGTTGTAGAGCCACATTGTGCCATTGGTATTTCAGGAGAGTTCCAAGCTTAAATCAATGTTTAAAAGGCACAATATGCCTCCTAGGACAGAGCCTTGCCTGCATTTTTGTTGGACTCTTATCGGAGAGGTTATTTATACCTACATAAAAGCAGAAATCTGGCTGTTCTGGCTATTCAAGCTGAGCGAGTCTAAAAGCAGAATATATCAAAAGGAGTAGTCTAGTTTCGACCCTCTCGTCATGATAAAAGCTAAATTATTCTAGCCAATTGCATTACCCAGTTCAAAAAGGCTGGTTGTTTAAAATTAGACATTACATATTTCAATGGTTAATTTATTTCCAAAATAAAACTCACAAGTGGATATACATTATAAAGGATGTAAGTTTTTTCCCCTCCCCACAGTCCCAGACTGATCAGAAGTATGAACGGGGGTGTGTGTGTGTGCGGCTCTGAGTTTTCCATACAGAAGATCCAGGTTCAATCCTCAGGATCTCCAGTTAAAATGATTAGGCAGTCAGAGATGCTAAAGACTTTGACCGGGGACCCCGGAAAGGCAGTGCCAGTCAGAGTAGACAATACTGGCCTTGCTAGACCAATGGTCTGAATCAGTATAAGGCCACCATGTGTTCATGAAAGTACTTCTCTGTATTACAGAGCCAGTTTGGTGTAGTGGTTAAGTGTGTGGACTCTAATCTGGGAGAACCGGGTTTGATTCCCCACTCCTCCACTTGCACCTGCTGGATGGCCTTGGGCAAGCCAGAGCTCTGATAAGAGCTGTCCTTGAAAAAGAGCAGTTTCTGTCAAGAGCCCTCTCAGCCCCACCTACCTCACAAGGGTATCTGTTGTGGGGAGGGGAAGGGAAGGGAGTTTGTAAGCCGCTCTGAGACACCTTTGGGTAGTGAAGGGCGGGGTATAAATCCAATCTCCTCCTCCACCTCCTCCTCCACCTCCTCCTCCTCCTCCTCCTCCTCCTCCTCCTCCTCCTCCTCCTCCTCCTCCTCCTTCTTCTTCTTCTTCTTCTTCTTCTTCTTCTTCTTCTTCTTCTTCTTCTTCTTCTTCTTCTTCATAACATTCTGTTGCACATATGGCTTGGCTGGCTTGCTACTTAGGGCAGTGCCTGCTGGTGGCACACACCTTATATTCTAAGAGTGAAGCAGGCCAATCTTCAGATATTTAAATCCAATGACTGGAGCCATGAATGGGCAAGACAGTTCTGTCTACAAACCTGGAAAGGGACCAAGGTTTGCAGGAGAATAAAATCTAAAAAAATATACATTGGGTGGATGAAAAAACACAAAAATGGCAAGAGGAGCGCCAGTAACTTTAAGCAACAGACTCCCTCAGTGGCTGTTGCTATGCAACCGCTACATCCCAAGGCTGGGTTTCAGTGAATACAAGTTGGGGGGGGCAGGGCCCTTTCCAGGCCCATTTTGGCCTTTGAGGGAGGACTTGCTGGGGTCAGGTCATGGGCTGCCAGCTCCAGGCTGGGGAAATCCTGGAGATTTTCTGGTGGCAGCTGAGGACAGCAGAGTTTGGCAGGGTTTAGCAGAAGCTTTAGCAAGATATAATGCCGTAGAGTCCTCCTTCCAAAGCAGACATTTACTCCAGGGGAAATTGTTAAGTAGGCACCCAACAAGAGGCAGTGATTTCAGCAAAAGTGATTCAGCTTTATTTCGGAACAGCAAACAAATTGATCAGCCAACACAACCACACACAACAACAAGTGGAGCACAGCTCCTTCTTTTAAACAGTCCGGGCTGTCAAAGCCACGCCCACATATAAGTTAAGAACCAACAGAATTACAGAGATAAAGACCAATGAGGTCTGTTCCCTCCACAAACATATATACACTTTTGATTGGTCTATTTACAGAGTTTCATTGAAACCACCAATAGGAATGTATCAGCTTACGATCCTTGGCTAGAATCAAGCCTAACATAAGAAAGAATAGGCATGGTTTACAGTAAGACATAACAGAAATGATCTCTGTTGTCTGGAGCTCAGTTGTAATTCTGGGAGGTCTCCAGGTCCCACCTGGAGCTTGGCAACCCTAGGCTTGACAGCAAAGTCTGGGTGACTTGATATCACCCGACTTGCACAACTCAACTAGGTCTGGCTGCTTGCGGCTATTTGACACCAGCCACTCTGGGCTTTTCTGCACCCATCTGTTTTCCCCACTGTTCTTCCAGAGCCGTTAATCACCTTCTCCATTGCATCACGCTTTCACTTTCTGTATGTGTCGGATCTTTTGGGAGTTTCTGCATACTTTCATTGTGACTTCAGAGTCAGTACGGTGTTGCCCCAGGGTATCCAAAAGTGGTTTTGCGGTGGACTTAAAGATTGATCTTCTTCTGAGTCGGAGGTAATGCCAAGCACGCAGACATCTTACCTCAGGCTGTGCAATGCCACCCATGTCTCTGGCCGTTTCCACCCCTTTCCCTACCTCTCCTTTCCTTCATCACATCTCCTCCAGGTTTGATTTCTCCCGCTCTGCTCCCTCTTGGCTGGCAGCAGAGAGAAACAGAAGGCTGGGCTTCTCCCCCGCTTCGCACATTGGACCCTAGGGAGGGATCTTTCCCCCCTTCCCCAAAGCCAATCTGCACACAACTTGGAGGGGCATGTATTATAAGTAATGACAGGATTGTTCATCAGAAACAATGGGAGAGTCGTGACAGCCCATTTGCTTCTTTAAAAATTCAAACCCTTGAGACACCATCCCTCTTGACAGACCAGCCAGCCAGCCACCGAGTTTGCGTCCCTCTCTGGGTTGTGCCTGCCTGGAGTACCCCAGTGGCAGCTACCCAAAGGGGATGGGAGAGCAGGGAGGAGAAGAGAGAAAGGGGAGGGTGCCGTGTCCCCCATCCTTTGCTCACGCACTTGGCCAAGTCAGTGGCAACTGGACGCCCCCTCCACAGGTCACAAGTGACATTAACCACAATTAAGCAAAAAATGTGGGTTTGGGTTGTAGATGCAGAATGCATAATAGAATACACAAAAATGAACTGGAGAAAAAAAGAATAGCGCAGATGGCAGGGGCACAAAATATGAAGTTAACCTTAAAGGTCCGGCTGCTCAGATTCTCCACAGTAAGCTACAGTGAGCTGTTAGTACAGAAAGGGCCTCTGTGAAAGCTAGTGTAGTGGAGCAGTTAGAGCTTCAGAACAGGGTCTGGGAGTCCCAGGCAGTGTTCCCTCTAAGCTGAGTTAGTGTGAGCTAGCTCACAGTTTTTTAGCCTCTGGCTCACACATTTTTGTCTTCGCTCAGGAAGGATGGCTCCAGAGCAAGCTAATTTGTGCAGTAGCCAAATCGCTTGCTCACAACTTTAATGCCAGTAGCTCACAAAGTGGAATTTTTGATCACAAGACTCCACAGCTTAGAGGGAGCATTGGTCCCAGGTTTGAATTCCCATCTTGCTGTGGAAGCTCCCTGGGTGATTTTGGACAAGTCACCTGGGACTACCAGACCCTCCTCTGAAGCTCTAACTGCTCCACTACACTAGCTTTCATAGAGGCCATTTCTGTACTAACAGCTCACTGTAGCTTACTCTGAGGAATCTGAGCAGTCGGGCCTTTAAAGTTAACTTCATATTTGCTTACCTTCTAGGGTTATTGTGTGGATTAAAAGGAGGAAGGATAAATAATGTAAGCTGCTTTGGTCATTTTTGTGGAGAGAGAGGTGGGGTATAGATGAAGTAATAAATACAGCTGAGGACATGGGGCAGTTAAAAGGTAGGCTGGTGAGTGGCTGAAAAGGGAAAAATTAGGCAACTGAAAGGGAGAGATAGGCAGGAGATAGGGTTGCCAAGTCTAGGTGAGGAGATTCCTAGAGTTTGAGGAAGTTGGAGCCTGGGGAGGGACCTCAGAGGAGTATTATGCCATAGACTCCACCAGGGCTTTTTTTGTAGAAAAAGCCCAGCAGGAACTCATTAGCAGAAAATCCTTTGCATGTTAGGCCACACACCCCTAATGTAGCCAATCCTAATAAGTTTCTGCTGTTGGGTGTGGCCTATTATGCTAATGAGTTCCTGCTGGGCATGGCCAACTCAGGAGCCAGCCGGAACTCCGTTCCTGTGCGTTCCTGCCCAAAAATAGCCCTGGACTCCACCCTCCAAAGCAGCCTTTTCCTCCATGGGAACAAGGGTTACCAGCCTCCAGGTAGGGGATGGAGATCACCTGGAATTACAGCTGCTCTCCAGATGACAGAGATCAGTTCCCCTGGAGAAAATGGCATCTTTGGAGGGTGGGATCTACGGCATTATATCAGGCTGAAGTCATTTCTGTCCCCAAACCCCACCTTCCCAAAGTTCCACCCCCAAATCTCCAGGAATTTCCCAACCTGAGCTGTCAACCCTAAGGGAGAACTGATCTCTGTAGTTGGGAGAGCTGTTGTAATTCTAAGAGATCTCAAGGTACCACCTGGAGGTTGGCAACCTTGGAAGGAGAGAAGACATTAGGAAAAGGAGAGACACTGTGGGAGTTTCTCAGGAAAGGGAAAGAGGAAATAGTGGGGGAGGAGGAAATTAAAGTCCTTGTGGGTTCCTACTTATTTCAATTCTGTTTTCAGGCTTGCTCTGACAATTCTGAATCGTTCAGCAAATGACTCAACCACTCAGTCAGGGCCAAACAATTTTACAGACATGATGTTACAAATGTATCGCATAGTACCACTGAGGTGTCATCAATAAGGACCACGACATCATAGAAAAGGAGCCATCTTACCCACTTCCATCGCATCTGGAAAGTGCATCATGTGGAACTGTTCTAGCTGGTGAATGATCTGGGAAATTAAATTTTTTAATAACATTGGGGCAAAGACTGTAGAGACCTGGGTTCAAATCCTTCTTCCGCTATCAGCCTAACCTATCTCACAAGATTGCTATGCGAACAAAACAAGGGATAGGAGAACCATGTAAACTACCCTGAGCTCTGCTAGGGACAAAACAATGAATGAAATGTTTGTGCGTCAAACTGGGTACTGGACACATTCCTAGGGGAAAGGTACAGCAATGAGCATGAGGTACATGAAGAACCAAATATGCGGGGAGAGTTACAGGGTCAACTGCAAATGATCAACAGCAGGGCTATTTTGGGGCAGGACTGCACAGGAATGGATTTCGGCTCCCGAGTTGGCTACGCCCAGCAGGAACTCATTAGCATAACAGGCCACACCCAACAACAGAAACTCATTAGGATTGGCTACATTAGGGGTGTGTGGCCTAACATGCAAAGGAGTTCCTGCTACAAAAAAAGCCCTGGGTTTTGACAACAAACAAGGTCAACAGAATAAGAAGCAAAAGGTGGGTGTGGCTGGATGACCACACTTCTGGTAACATAGGGGTGTGGCCTAACATGCTAATGTGTTTCTGCTGTTGGGTGTGGCCTATTATGCTAATAAGTTCCTGCTGGGCTTTTTCTACAAAGCCCGGATCAACAGTCTGTTTTGCCTGAGAGGCTGTCTACTGAATTTTAAGTGCAATGAAACCATCATGCACCATTTGTTCTAATCTTTCTCTTCATGTGTGAGAAACTTCTATGGCTTCTTTCGAAGCTGTGACAGATAGCACATGCAAAGAAAGACTGCACTGCGACCCGCGTCACTATTCCTTCCTTTCCCCTGCACTAGGGTGCCATATCTAATGCTTTATAGGATGTACACATTCTTAAATAGTAACTTGCACGGAAGCTTGTTCCTTTCAGACAAACTAGCCTAAAAAAACTGCCAAGATACAGTGGGCTGTCTAAGAACACAGCATTGTCTCGAGTCAGCAACTGAAAACTGTGTACGAAAATAGATGTCTGATTAGCTGTGGATATAAATATACAGCCTCTTTGAATTAAAAAAAAGCCTCGGTTGACAGACAGGAGGAAGGATAGATTGCGTCCAGTGATGGCTAATGCCTGCAGCCAATGATAGCTAGTGCCCCACCTTGATCTCTAGGCAGTACGTTTTTCTGTACAGGTCCCAGGGTTCCCTGATGCGGGTCATTTGCTATTTACAGTAATTACTTCTTTTATATATGCAGCAGGACACGAATCAGTTTCACGTTTAAATTTATCAGCAATATCTGAGGCCATTCTGCTGCAGCTTGAGGGCCAATTCATGCGATATGCGGCAAGGGTTTGGTGGGATGCACTCAGCGGTGTCTGGCACGGCAAGCCCTAGAGAAGTGAAAAGCGCAAACACACAGGGCTCTTTTTGTAGCAGGAACTCCTTTGCATATTAGGCGACACACACCCTCATGTAGCCAATCCTCCCAGAGCTTACAGTAGCCCCTGTAAGAAGAACTCTGTAAGCTCTTGGAGGATTGGCTACATTAGGGGGTGTCGCCTAATATGCAAAGGAGTTCCTGCTACAAAAAGAGCCCTGCAAACACATATATGGAACAAGGTTCTCTCTGAGCTGTGGGGTCCTGTGAGCAGAAATTCTACTTCCTGAGCTGCTGGCATTAAAGTTGTGAGCGGGCCATTGGGGCGCTGCAGAAATTAGTTTGCTCTGGAGCCGTCCTTCCCGAGCTAAGGCAAAAATGTGTGAGCTTGGAGGCTAAAGAACTGTGAGCTAGCTCACACTAACTCAGCTTGGAGGGGACACGGATTCGGAAGCATGGTAACATGCGGTTGGATGGGGTGAGAAGTCCGCTGCTGTTTATAAAGGCATTTATACATCAAAGCATGTATAGTAGTTGCCACTCCAGCTCCCAGTGTATATGTGGCAAATATTTTAGCTGCCTGTCATGGGAGCGTGCCCAAGGAAACTTTGCATAGTTAAGTGTCGTTGTTTTTCTCAAGAAGGAGCTCTCTCTTTCCAGTAAACGTTTTGAGAAACAGAAGGGCAGCTTTCCATAAAAGAAGCGGGAGATGGGCTTTTCAGATGGTGCTGAAATTAATGTAAATCATTCTCCACCCTCATGAACTCTTTTCGCTTTGGTTTGTCGAAACGAAACACTTGCGTTCTTGACTTACCTTTCCACTAGATGGCAATAGCACATATGGCTGCATGTACTTCGAAGGGCTTTGGTACTACAAGCTGACAGGAGGGCTGTGTGATCAGAAAATAACCCATCACCCTGAATCCTCAGCAGTCTTCACTAGGAAGATTATTTTGCTTCCTTTCCGGAAGAGGACACTGTAATTTGCCTAAGGAAGAACCTGGTTTAGGCACACTCAGGTGGGTTAGCCATGTTGGTCTGAAGCACTAGAACAGTTTAAGTCCAGCGGCACCTTTAAGACCAACAAAGTTAGTTTAGGTATAGTCACTTTTGCACTGCGGTAGACAGTGGGCATGATGCAGCCACGGTTACGCACCTTGAAATCCCATTATTCACAATAGGATGGTTAAGCAACGGCTTCATATGATTTGCAGTTACTCTCTGCCCCAAGGCAAATTTGAGACATGGTAATATCACAGGCGTGGAGCTGCGGTGGCTCAAGTGGTTAAGACGCTGAACGGCAGGCTGTGGAAGGTCAGTAGTTCAGCAGTTCGGGACCCAAGTGTGCCACATGACGGAGTGAGCGCCCGTCTCTAGTTCCAGCTCCTGCCAACCTAGCAGTTCGAAAGCAAGAAATTGCAAGTAGATAAATAGGTACCACTTCGGTGGGAAGGTAACAGCATTCCGTGTGCCTTGGTGTTTAGTCATGCCGGCCACATGACCACGGAAACGTCTTTGGACAGCGCTGGCTCTTCAGCTTTGAAATGGAGAGAAGCACCGCAACCCTAGAGTCGGATACGACTGGCTTTCAAGCAAGGGAACCTTTACCTTTACCTTTAATATCACAGGCATAATTAGGTCCAGCCTTCACTGCCAAAAGCATGCCGCTTTAGGCCAAGCCCATCACTTCATATATACAAGGGTATGTGAATCTGCCTTCTTCATATCGTTATGCACTCTTCATTTCTCTGAGCATTTAGAAGCTGCAGGTAGCTCTGAAGGGTCGGTTCCCTTCAGAGATGGGAGCACTTGAGATCTAATGTGCTTTTGCCATATTGGGGTTCTTAAATTTTTGCAAATGTTCCAACAGAACACAGATGGATGCAAAGAAGCACTTCGACAGAACAGAAGAAGCACTACCCCACCTCAGATTCCCCAGAAAGAGATCCTGTACCTGCAAGGCATTTTGGTCAGCCCCAGAAGCCATGCTCCTTTCCATGTCACTTACTGATGCTAAGCCATCTAAGCCCTGATGGCTGCATTAAACCAGGCCATTTCCTAATAATTAAAACCCACTGTGGACTAGAGTTGCCAGATCCCTGGTCCAGTCAGGGGATCCCCCGATCTTTGGGGCTCCAATCTGCCACCGGCAGATTGATATAGTAACCATAGAGTTTCAGCCAAAATGCTACAGCGTTGGTGGGCAACATCCCCAGCATGATGATGTCACTTTTGTGTGATATCACTGTGCCGCTGACATCACATGCAGCGCTGCCACCCCACCACCACCACTCCCGGACAGCTCCCTCCCACCCCCTGTTGCAAGGACAATCCAACGTATCTGTAGTTTTAAGAAACACGGCCATACTTTTATCACAGGCTCTGCCTCTTCCAAAGCATGCTGCTTTAGGTGAATCCAGGGCTCTTTTTGTAGCAGGAATTCCTTTGCATATTAGGCGACACACCCCTAATGTAGCCAATCCTCCCAGAGCTTACAGAGCTCTTCTTACAGGGGCTACTGTAAGCTCTTAAAGGATTGGCTACATTAGGGGTGTGTCGCCCAATATGCACAGGAGTTCCTGCTACAAAAAGAGCCCTGGGTGAACCCATCCATAAATTCCAATCTATATTGGATATCCCCCACTTGGATGCACCCCTTAATATAGTGAGGATGTTTCTGTGTCAGCAAAGCTGAAACCAATACCATAAAGAGTATGGCAAGAGGCTAAACTCCTAGCAGAGTCACTAAAGACAGAATGGTGACAGCTGAGAACCCAGATTAAGATGCATCCACCCCCTTCAGGGATCAATGGCTCCATCGGCAGAAGAGAACAGACAGTTCCAGTGATGATGGGGGCAGACAAATCCTTGAAGGGTAGCTACTGGGCAGCAGCGGTAGTGGAAGGTGACACTGACGGAGGTTCTGTCGTAGACAACAGCAATGCCACTTCAGCTAACCCTGGTTAGGGCTGTGCAGCAGACAGCAATGGTAAACCATTTCTTGAAAACCCTATGATGAGACCATCCAAAATGAAAAAAAGATACAGTGCTGGAAGGCAGGACCCCCAGGTCAGATAGCACTCAGTCATTTACTGGGGAAGAGCAGAGGACAAGTATGAGTAGCGCGGTTCTTAATGATGCAACTGGATTAAAGCTAAAAGAATGTTCATTTGTTGATGTCAATCGATGCAAAAGGAAAGTCCAAAGCTGTTCAACACATATAATAGGAACATGGAACCAGTGTTCCTTCTAAGCTGAGTTAGTGTGACCTAGCTCATGGTTTTTTAGCCTCCAACTCACACATTTTCGTCTTAGCTCAGGAAGGATGGCTCCGGAGCAAACTAATTTATGCAGCAGCCAAATCACTTGCTCACAACTTTAATGCCAATAGCTCACAAAGTAGAATTTTTGCTCACAAGACTCCACAGCTTAGAGGGAACATTGCATGGAACGTAAGAAGTATGAATCAACATAAGCTTGAAATCGTAGAATGAGAAATAGAATGTTTAAATATTGCAATTCTGGGAGTGAGGGAACTCAAGTGGTCTGGGTTAGGACATTTTCAGTCAAAAAATTACAGTGTGTTTTACTCAGAAAAGGACAAACACAGAAGAAACAGGGTTGCTCCAATAGTGAGGCAAGCACAAGCAATTACGGGCTATAATGCAAAATCTGACCCAATAATATCCATAGAAAGTCTATCAGAACCATTCAAGTTCATGCCCCAACTACAGAGAAAGAGGAAGAAATTGAAAGCTTTTATGCAAGTGTTCAGGAAGGAATTGATCACATACCTAAACAAGATATGTTGATAACTATAGGTAACTGGAATGAAAAAGTGGGAAATGAGATAGAATCAAATACTGTGGGAACATTAGGGCTAGGATTACAAAATGAAGCAGGAAAAAATGATTCGTAGAATTCTGTGAAGACAATAAGTTGTTCATTGTTCAGATAACCAAACAGGTGATTGTATACGTGGACCAGATGGCCAATATGGAAATCAAATGTATTGCAGAAATGGAAACAGAAGACGGAGAAACTCTATTCTCTCTGCCAAAACAAGACCAGACCAGGAACTGCTAATATCGAAAATTAAAATAAAACTGAAGAAAAACACCAAAATATTCATAGTACCGAAATACAATCTAAACAAATATTCCTGAAGAGTTTAAAGAGCATTTAAAGAACAGATTTGCATTTCTAAATTCAAGTGAATATGAAATGAAAGAACCATTTTTAACTATACAGCTTTGTTAAGTATGAGACGTAAGTCAGAACTTAACTAGTGATTCAGCTTCATTCCATTCAACAGTAAACCAACACAAGGAACAGTGGAGCAACAGGCTCCCTTTTTAAACTATCCGGGCTAAGGTAACCACACCCTTAAACAAGTTAATAACCAATAAGAAAAGAGAAATAACAACCAATAGATTTCGTTCCCTCCGGAACAACTCCAGCTACTCTGATTGGCTTGCTTCGCAGAGCAGCCAATCAGGTTGCTCACTTTAGGATACCTTCACAAACCTCAAGCTCGTACATATTATTACAATACATAACACAGCTCATCAGATAACTGGGGATTTTTGACAGAAAAGAGCAAGAGTCCGGTAGCACCTTAAAGAATAACAAAATTTGTGGCAGGGTATGAGCTTTCATGAGTCACTGCTCACTTTTTCAGATACCTGGGGGACTTTCAGTTCAAATCAAGGTAGGTTTATTCTAGCAGAGTATGTTTACTGAAGCTATTTTACAGCAAGATTGTTTTAGAGACCATTCAGGCCTCAAGGTTAGCAGACCAAACTTTATCACTTTGTATATAGATGCAAAGAGATTAAAGTACATCCATGCCTGGGTACAAGGAAATCTTTAACATGATTGCAGTCGTCACTCTAAGGATTAGTTGTTCTTTGCTGCTCCGTTGGTTGGGTTGGTCCTCTCGAGACAGGAACTGCTGTAGGTCTAAATGTCTTTCAGAAACATACGCTGCAAATTGTTTCACTAGAATCTCAGTTCAATCTTTATTCTACACACTATAACCACTTTCTGTTCAGAGTATTAAAACATCTATTATTTAAACCTATACCGATTAAATTTATTTATTTACTTCCTTTTTTTAGCCCACCTTTCTCGCTGAGACTCAAGGCAGAGTACAAAACATAAAAATGCAATAAAACCGCATAAGACTTCCAAGAAACAATACAGTAGGACTAGGATTACAGAACTGGAAAACAATCTGACTGTGGGTTACGAAGGTGCGATGAATGCAATAAAAGCAAAATGATACATACAAGAAGCGTCACAATACACCACAACCCTGTTTTGCTATGAGAGCAATTACCTGAGCTGTTTTATTGTACTAAAGTTCCTTTTTGTAAGAACACCTGTAGTGTATCCACAGGGAAACATGGACTCGGGGCGACCATGTGCTCGGACCGGTTCTGACCGGTCCTCCACGCGGCCAGGCAAGGGCTAGAGCTTCGTCCCCTTAGACAATAGAATGTAGGCTCCTCGCATTCTCCTAATCGGGGAGCCCGGGGTAACTCAATTAACTGTAAATAGCAAATCACGGGTGTTATGTGTGTTTGGGGTGTGGGTCACTTGGGGATAAAAGCCGGCCTGCGAGCCGGCTTAGTCATCTTGTTCCTGTTCTAATAAAGTATGTGAGAGCTGAAATCACTTGTCAGTCTCAGTACTTTTCAACACCCTTCTGATCATTCCTGTTTTGCACATTCTGTGAAATGAGTGCTGGCTGCAGGCTTTCCTTCCTCTTACAGTTGTCCTGAGTAACTAGGTGTAAATGGCTAGAACAGAGAAAGAGCAAGGAAGATCCCTGTGGTTCTGTAGAAGCCTCATAGGTCCTAAAATTAATAATGGTCCAATCCTAAGCAAAGTTACACTCTTTTAAGCCCATTGAAGTCAGTGGGCTTAGAAGGGTGTAACTCTTCTCAGGATCACATTGAACATTATGCTTCATGAGGAACTGCTTCTCCAGTGCCTTAAATGTGAGTCATCCCATTCAGGGTAGGGGATGCCCCCTCACACAGGGCACTGGACTCAGACCCAAGTGAAGCCCAGACACTCGGACTTCTCCCCCACAAGTCCAACCTACCTGGACCAGAGAAGGAGAAAGGAGCCTTGGCAGCAGCAACAGCATCAACCTTGGGCTGGGCACAGGAAGGCATGGCACGGTCTCGGGAGCCTCTCCAGTGGCGGCCACAATAACTTTGAGCCAGGCTCAGCCAAATACATCCAAAGCCTCAAGAGAGAGCAGAATGGCGGCAGTGGCGGGAGGTGCCCCATGGTCCCTGCCACAATTGGGAAAGCCCTGGGCAGTGCCTGCATCAAGAGCCCTCCAAGGGGTCTCCCCCACTCCTGGTTTGCCAGCTGTAGTGGGCAACCTGGCAGGCCCAAGGGAGAACAGGCCTGCTGCCCCTTGGAGCTGGTTGGGCCAGACTCTAGGGTTGATGTGGTGAGACGAAGCATGGGCAGACCAGGCAGCAGGCCAAGGCAAGGCAGAGGGATGTGGAGGCCTCCTGATTCCTCCTCCACCCCAGGTGAGGCTCAAGGCAGGGTAGGCTCAACCTATGGGAAGGAAAAGGAAGCTAGGAGGAGGATGAATACAGTGGGCCAATGGAGACAGTAGGGGTGGAGGAATTAGGGAGGAAGAAGCCCAATGGGAAAGAGCAGGGAACGGGGGACAGGAAGAGGAGGACTATAAAATGGAACTTCTGTCAACAGACTGGGGAGGAGTACAAACCAACAACCCAAGCTGTGCATAGGAGGTAATCTGGCAGAGAGGAGGAGAACTAGGGTGGACCAAACCCCCTCCCCTCTCATTCTGAGGCCTGGGAGTTCCCCATCGCGGTTGTGTTCAAAATGGAAGAAGGTAGAATTTCCTCAGGGGTGACTGCACATCATGACAATGTGATGGAGAATGCAGGCATCGACCCTGCTATAGGAAAGCCATTGCCCCACCTTCCTACACCCACTGGCTGGGTGAGGTCCCGACCCCTGCTCTGGCCGCCCATGATAGTGACTCTCTCCCATTCACCAAACCCAGGGGAAGGCGAAGAGCCAACTCAAGGGACTGAAGAAACTGAGGGAAACATGGATTTCATACAGTTTGGCCAGTGGCTGGTCAAACATTGAGCCCAACTCTTGAGAGAGGTGATGCAACAACATGACACCAAGGCTGCTTTCCTTCAAGTCTTTTGGCAGGCACTGGAAACCACCAGGATGAGTCAGGACTGGAGTTGGGGCTCATGGCTGTCAGGGCTGTAGGCCCATCTGCAGGGCCAGGAAGGACCGCCTGGTTTACGCCAACTAAGCTGGGACCCAAAGACAAGGTAGATGCCTTCTTGGAAACCTTTCAGCGTATGGTGGCCCGGTGGCCTAAAGTGGGCCTTTATCCTGGGGCCCTATCTTTTCAGGGAAGCTCAAGTAGCTTTGTGAGCCTCATCAAAGGCTGAGGCTGCTGATTATGAGATATTAAAGGCTGCCATTCTAGACCACTATGAGATCACCTCTGAGGCCCATAGCCAGAAGCTCCACACCATGACGTACCAGTCAACTGGGTGCACATGGTCCCTCATGGCATCATTAAAGGATGCTGTCATATAGCAAAATCGTGGATCAGATGGAAGGCAAATCATGGATCAGATCATGGTAGAACAGCTACTGCAGATCGTTCCTCAATGGGCCAGACATTGGATAGCGTGCTGCAAGCCTGCTGGATTAAAGGAAGCCATGGAACTGTAGTAAAATTTCCTGGCTGCCGAAGGGCATAAGCAACCCCGGGAGGTGCCCAAGCCCAGTGGAGTGGGAGGCCGCTCATGCCTTAAACACTTCACCCATGGCCACACTTCTGAGGTTCATCGAGGGGCCAAGCCCGGACACTGATACCGCAGGTAGGGGCATCTCTGGCCTCTCTCCATTGGAGGGGACTCCCTCCCGCATCATACTACTGCATGTCCTTGCCTCCTCAGGCAGAGAATCAAGGACCAGGGCCAGCTAAAGGACCTGGCAACTCTGGCCCCTGCTTTACCTGTGGCCAGTGGGAGCACCTTGTCTGCCCCCTTTGGTGATCACTGTAGAAGTAGCTAACTGTCACCTGCCAACACTATTGGACAGTGGGGGCTCCATTTGCATGATACACATCCAACTGTTGCCGGACAGATTGCCCATTGTACAAATGGCATCTATAGCCTGCTTCCATGGGCATATACAGCAATGCCCAGTGATATGCGTGAAGGTAGAATACCTGGGGGTGTCTCAAGAAGTCAACCTAGCCAGGGTGAAAATATTGCTCTGCCCTATGCTGCTGGGACAAAATGCCCTGGATTTTCATTGCACCCTGCATGGGCTAATGGTCTGGACTCAGGGGGAAGCTCTGCCAGCCCAGGGCATAGGAACAGACCCCACCACAACTAACAAGGGAGACCCTGACCAAAAAGAAGCCTCCCATGTTCTGACCAGGGAAACCCTGACCACACAGCCATACTTCTGGACAGCTCAGGAGGAAAACAACTCTCTTGCTGGCTTGAGAGAAGCAGTGGTGAGTGAGGGGTCAGTGGTAGATCACTGGTGGAGACAGTGACTCCCACATATCATATGGGGGGTGCAGTGTGGTAAAGGTGGGCCCAAGGACAGACAGGTGTCCTCCAACAGTTGTTGGTGCCTAGTCAATTTAGGCCAAAGGTATTGTCGTTGGTCCATGACCCCCCCTGGGCAGGGCACCAAGGATCGTGCAACATACTTCTACGGGTCCTCTCTCACTTCTTCTGGCCCACAGTAGCTCAAGACATCCAGGACTACCGTAAATCCTGCAACGTGTGCCAGCAGACATAAGGGAGACCTGCACTCTTTGCACCTCTGTCCCCACTAACTGTCATTCAGACCTCTTTTACATGGACAGCCATGGACTTTATGGGGCCACTGCCACACACACCTCTTGGGGCTCAATACTTACTTGTGATCATGTATTATGTCATTCATGATCCCAAGCCATACCACTGCACAATATAAAGAGTGCAGGGGTCGCAAGGGCCCTGTTGCATTACTTTACCCCAGGCCTGTAGCCAGAATTTTGTGGATTGTGGGGCAAAATTTTTACCGGGGGGCAGGAGGGGCTGGCATTATTTGCCATAATGAAGGGGGTGGCACACACCCCTCTCCCTCCCTCATAAACCATTTGCACACAAACATTTCAGAAGAGCTCTAAAGTTATTACACTGTTGTCATGTAACTGGGTCTTTAAGGCCTACGTTTTTGCATTTGTCAGTAAGTTACTAAGTTCTGACTGGATCATGTAAGACCTACAGTGTTAGTAGTTAACAAGCACCTGCTGCAAATTACCGGTTGACTTAACACCAGCCAGCTGGAAGCTGTCAAAACATCAACAAGAGGTCCTAGATCTTGACAGTTCTCAGTCTAGATGGAAGTGATCTAAACTATGATTGGTCTGTCAATTAGCTTATGACAGCTGGATAGGTATTTAATCAGGAGTCAGGGACTGCTAAGCATCTGATAGGACCAGGATTTCAGAAGATGACAGGAACCTTGCAGGAGATTCTCTGTGTATCTCCACTTTTCCTTCAAGGAACACAGGTCAGTGTATATGGTTCTTCCTTCCTTGTGTTTATTCTCACAACAACCCTTTGATGTCTTATTTATTCCATTACTTACTACTTTTACGATGCCACCTTTCTCCCCAATGATGGCCTGCAATGTCATACATTGTTCTCCTCTGCTCTGTTTTATTCTCACAACAATTCTGGTAGGTTAAGCTGAGAGTGTGACTTGTCCAAGGTCACCCAACAAGCTTCCATTGTAGAGTGGGGTTTCAAACCAGGATCTCCCAAATCCTAGTGTGACACTCTAAACACTACACCACACTGGCAGGATGTAGGTGAAGCTCAGAGAGAGCAACTGGTCAAAGGACTTCCAGAGAGCTTAATGACAAAGTGTGTAGGGGGGATTCAAATGTCTCAGCTTTAATTTGAAGTTGTTAATTATTTTATGTAATAATGCCTTTTCAACCTCCTCATAGATTGGATGGACATTTTGCATGCAACTGCTGCAAGTACCCAAAAATAATGTTGGTGGCTGTGAGGTGAGATACATCTGATCCACAGTGAGAGTCCCCCTCACACAAACAATTCACTGTTATGTAATAGCAGCTGCTTTTCTATTGCAAAATGCTAAAACAATAGCAATAGCACCAGAACCGATTTGACCACGTCCTAGGAGATAACTGTAGGTGAGAGTTTTGTATTTGGATTAGGTTCTGTATATGCTTATACCTATTATATGACAAGAAATAAAAGATGGTGTCCTATTCAAGTGTTTTCAATGACATTTATACTAAGTTTGGGGTCTTGGAGTTGTCTACCTGTTGCTAACATTAGCTTTTATTTTTCTGTTAGAGATCAGAATTCATTTTTTTTTGCCTGTTCCCTGCTTTTGGGTAAAATTACATAGCCTGGCATAGCTTTAACCGTTCTCATGTTGTGTTTCAATTGAATAAGATTTGCCAGAGCTACTATTTCCCTATTTATTTTCACAAATTTTTAATCATCTAGGTAACGTTATGGCAAATAAGCCTTTTTTCGCAATACTGCACTATGTGTCCCTGAAGCTGATTTAGCTGATGCTTTCAGTGTCATGGATATTTGACAACAAGAATATTACCATTACTGAAGAAAATGAAATGAAATAGCCTGGCAGGGATTCTGTTTAATATTTATTCAATGTATATCAGGTCTATGCACATTGTACTTGCTCCTTTTCTGTATCTAACTTTGGGAAGGAACATTGTTTGTATTTTTTGCCAGGTTTTCCCTTGGCATGTGATGGTGGTGTTAAATAGGACCATCATAATTTGTCTTTCTAGATAAAACCAGGGCTTACAATTCTGCCTCCAACAGCAGTTAGCCAAATGCCTCAGGAAACTCGGGATCTAACTATACATTATGTTTACCCCAGGAAAGGCCAAGAAAACATAATGTGCAGTTAGGTTAGGTACAGAGATGTTTCTGAAATTCTGCACTTCAAAGATGCACATTGTTATGTCCTGAAGCTGGAATCTGTCATATACATTCCTATGTTAAGCTTCAGGCATAAGATGAGATTGTAAATTGGTGCATTCCCATTGGTTGGTTTCTATGAAACTGTGTAAATATCCAATCAGAACTGTACATAGCTTTCTGGAGGGAACAGACCTCATTGGTCTTTATCTCAGCATTGTTATTGGATGTTAACTTATTTATGGGTGTGGCTTTGACAGCCCGGATCATTTAAAAAGGGAGCTGCGCTCCACTATTCTGTGTCTCTGTGTGTGTGTTGTTGAGTTGAGTTTGCTGTTACAATAAAGCTGAAATCACTTTGCTGAAATCCAATCATGTTGAGTTGCATATGGACACTGTTCAGACTGGGACATTCAGAAGGGGGCTTAGATCTTCCTTTTACACCATTTTCCTAACTGACATGGCCCCAAAATATGTAGCCCATCAGTACACATGTATCTCAAGTGGGCACATAGTGCCCTCTCACAGCTGCTTCAGATTTGGACAATGACATGAGGGAAGGTTTAAGCACCTTGCCAAGCACTGTGGTCCTCATCCATATAAGACCTGGGCATCTCTAGGAAGCCTAACATGGAACTTCAGAACATGGCCTCTTCACGTCACCTGAGGATGTTTCTAGGGAAAATGTAACATGCCACTGTGTTATTCTAGTCCCCTACTGTTTGTCCCTAATATTGAGTAATCAGAGATATGCATGGTATAAATGGAGCTTCCATACATCCATCATAGCATTTTTCATTGAAGAAAAGATTCCTTCCCATTCTCATGTGATGTTTTTGTTGCACGCTTACTACTTTCTACATTGATTGACTGCCTGATTTTCATGATATGTGAGAATATATAAACTAAAAGGGGGAGGGTTGAGTGTGTGCTAAGTTGCACAAAATAAAGGGGAAACCACCACAGCAGTGACTGAAGGTGAGTCATGGCAGCCATTTTGTGGTTGCCTATGTCTTCTGGGGCAGCCATTTTTTGACAGGTCTTTTGTGGCCACACTCAACATGCTGTGCTAGACTTTCAAAGTGCCTACAGGTTCAAAAAGGTTGGGGACCTTGCTATAGATTGTGCATGCTGGAATGAGTGAACTGTAGCCTTTGTGTAAATATTTCCCCAGTGTCTTTTTATTATTCTCCTTGATCCTCTGTTGTTCCAGCTGGAGTTGTACCAAGCCAAATATGATGTAAGATGCATACCTCTGTAACCAAACTGTAGTAGTATTCTAAGGAAGTGCATCTGGACATTAACCAGGGCGATACTATAATGAAAACATGGGGTTCTTGATTCCAAACTGTATTGAAGAGTGGAGATACCCTGTTAGATGGCACTTGTGAAAAAATTCTGAATGAATTTTGAATACAGCTGGTGAACTAAAGTTCATCAAGAATTTTGCCTGGTTCATAGCTCTGAGTTTAGCTTTTCACAGCAAGCAGAAAGCAGGGGGCAAAATGCCCCAGCCATTTCACTCCGCTTTCTGCTCACTGCCCAAAGCTGAAAGCAAAAGGTGAAATGCCTCCTAGCCATTTCACCTCCTGCTTTTTGTTTGCCACCAAAAGCCGCGGTGAATAGAAAGCTAGGAGTGAAATGGCTTGGAGCCAATTGGTGACTGCTATTCTCAGTCATCTCCCCTTCTCCCGACTGCCTCTGTACTGCTCTCGTTGATTTCGCGGCTGCTCCTTGTGGGAAAGGATGGCTGTCACTCCCGGGGGAGCTAGGAGATGGCAAACGCGAGCATGGCCTGGTAGACTGCTGATCGTCTGTTGCTTTGTTTATAGCTGCAGGGGTATTCAGCACCCGGGGGGAAATTTCTCCTGTGTACAGACCCTGCACCTGGCCAGAAGAAGTGCTGGCAGAATTTTACCAAGCCGGCCTGAATTTCACGATCCCGACAGTAACTCTGTGTAAACTCTGAAAATTGCATTGGTGATAGACCTACCTACCACCACCACATTTGTGGCAATGAATTCCATAAATCAATCGTGCAGTATGTTAAGAAGTACATTCTCGTGTCAGTACTGAATCTACCGCCAGTCAAGGTGATTTAGTAAGCCTATGTTATTTTGCTGAGACTACTGAAGGCATATCAAGACTGTCCTCGATCACACACTCCACCGGAGTGCTGGCAGAGCACACTGCCAACATCCAGGAGGCTGTTAGAAGAAGGAAAGGAAGCAGGCTGGCACCCATTCATCATAGTATTGATTTAGATTTATATACTGCCCTTCTCTGAATTCATGGAACTCAGGGCAGTTGACAACAGAACTGTACAGCTTAAAATCCAGGAGTTAAAGTAACATCAGATAGTGTCGAATAGACCTACAATATGCATTACTGTCTCACAATAAGTGGGAGAAGCAGGGTGAGGGAGTGCCAGGTAGGATGGCACCTGTTGGTGTCCTCAACCAAAAGCCTGGTGGAACATCTCTACCTTGCACACCCTGTGAAACTGCATAAGGTCCTGCAGGGCACGGATACTGTTTGGCAGAGAGTTCCATCAGGCAGGAACCAGGGCTGAGAAAGCCCTGGCTCTGGTCAAGGACAGCTGAACGTCTTTAGGGCTAGGAATCACTAATAAGTTGTTCTCAGCAGAGCGTCAAGCTCTTTGAGGGACATATCAGAGGAGGCAGTCCCGCAGATACATGGGTCCCAGGCCACTCATGGCCTTAAATGTCAGTACCAAAACCTTGGACCTGACCTGGGGTTCCACTGGGAGCCAGTGTAGCTGGGACAAGCACAGGTTGAATATAGAAGAAGAGTTTGGATTTATACCCCGCCCTTCACTTCCCAAAGGCGTCTCAGAGCAGCTTACAAACTCCTTTCCTTTCCCCTCCCCACAACAGACACCCTGTGAGGTAGGTAGGGCTGAGAGAACTCTAACACAAACTGTCATTGAGAGAACAGCTGCGCCAGAGCTTGTGACTGACCCAAGGTCACATCAGCAGGTGCAAGTGGAGAAGTGGGGAATCAAACCCGGTTCTCCCAGATAAGAGTCCGCACACTTAACCACTACACCAAACTGGCTGAATATATGCAGTCTGTGATGTTCCCATCAGGAGTACCCATATTGCCTCCTTCTGGACCAGTTGGAGTTTCCAGGTCAGTCTTAAGGTCAGGCCAATGTAATCCAGTCTGGAGGTGACTGTTGCATGGATTACTGTGACTAGGTCAGGGCGAGACAGGAAGGGGGCCAGTTGCCTTGCCTGGTGCAGTTGGAAGAATGCCAGCTTGGCAGCTTTCATCATCTGGGCCTCCATAGTTAAGGCGGTATCCAAGAGCACACCCAAACTCTTGATGGCTTGCACCAGTATTAGAAATGTGCCATCAAGAGTGGGAAGTTGGAATCCTAATCCTGAATCCCCAACTCAGCCACAGAACCTCCATCTTGGTCGGATTCAGTTTCAGCTGGCTCCTCCTCAACCATCTCACCATGGCCTCCAGCCCCTCTGCCAGATTTTGTGGGGTGGTGTCTGGGCTTTCACCCATCAACAGATACAGCTGGGTTCCAGCCTGAAAATCTGTGCCAGCTGGGCAAGGGGGTGCATATAGATGTTAAACAACACTGGGGAGAGGATCGCCCTCTGAGGAACCCCACGTGTTAAGGGGAACCTAGTTGATACCCTCCCCCCAGTGCTGCCCTCTGTCCCCAGCCTTGGAGAAATGAAGTAAGCCACTGTAAGACTACCCCACAAATTCCTATGTCGGCAAGGCAGTGGGTCAACAGGTTGTGGTTGACTGCGTCAAACACTGCTGTAAGATCTAAGAATAACAGCAGCTCTGACCCACCTGGATCCAGTCGCCTATGGAAATCATCTGCAAGGGTGACCAACGCCATCTCCATCCCATGGCCAAGGTGGAAACAGGACTAGAACGGACCAAGTTTTGAATCAAGACCACCTGCAAATCCACTCATTTTGTTATGAACCCTAACCATCATTTGCATTCACTTTAGATTCTTATGACCCACTTTGGAAGCTACTTTTTCTCTGAAAAGCGAGTTGAAAATACAATAGAACAAATGATTGAAGAGAATTGCTGCTGTACTCTCAGACACATTTGCCTCGTGTGTTATAAACGGTTTCCTCTGCTTGAAAAAATTTATTTGTCAGAAGAGGAGCTCCAAACAACTCATAGAATAAGGCCGTGATCTAGTTATGAGAACTTCTTTCAGAAATGCATCAGACATTCATGATCACAGAGAAAACTCTTAGCATTTGTTTGATGGATATATTTGTAACTTGAGGGGTCACCGACACCAGCTGCTGGAGGTCAGCTTTTGCCGAGAGTGAAACCAACTTAAATGAATGCAATTTTGTACCTTGCTATCACCTAATTTACCCATTCCTGAATGTTAAAGTGATGTGAGATAGACTGTCTTCTTAAAATGTTTTCTTAGTTCAGTTCCAGTTATCAGTATTAAAATATTGCAGTGTGATGAATACATAATAGATAAACACAAGCCAGCAAATTTTCAGATCCGATCTCACATTTCCTGGAGCCATTTATTTGCTCGGCAATGGAAACATCTATATACACATCTAGGAAACATTTACTTGAAGGACTACCTCCTCCCATATAGTCCAGACCACCAGTTAATATCCTGTTCTCAAACCTTGCTTTCCATGCCCCCTACCTGCAGGCAGTGGCCACAGAGACGACCTTTTCTTGGTGGTGTCACCTCAACTTTGGAATGCCCTTCTCATTCAGGCTTGACTGACCTACCTTGTTTTCGTTCAGGTTCCAGGCCGAAATGTCTGTTGTCACCCAGGCTTTTAATTAAGGGCCCCCATCTTTTCATATAGTCTGTTCCCAGCATGGGGGCTCTTTTTTAAAAAAATATAGTTTTAGATGGATCTGTTTAATGTGTTTTTATGCCACAGCTTGTATTTATTAGCTTTGGTTTCTACAGACACGTTTTCGTGACTTATCTTTATTGTGTGGGCTTGACTTGTTTTATTGAATTGTATTTATACGAGTTATTTAGGTGACTCGTTTTCATTGTCTTGATTGATAATGTTTTATTGTTTGAGTTCTACACTGCCTTAGGCAGGTCTGGAGAGGCAGCATACATATATTCTACATTCATAAATAAAAGGTAAGGATAGAGAAAGTGCTTGCCCTAATCAGGAATGTCATTCTTCCTTCCAAAGCCATCTGTAACTTCCTGTGGCACTCTATACTGAATTTAGCTGCAACCAAAAGGCAGTATCTTGGCCAATTGCCTGGCACCTTCTCAGAGTATCACCTTCTGCTATGCACTATGCACTGGGAGACAGCACTGAGGTGCAAGAAGAAAAAAGTCCAAAGGGTTAGTAAAAGCAGAGGCAGGGCTAAGAGTGAGAATGTGACATAATAAGAGGAACGGGAAATAGAGAGTGGAATAAGGGGACTACTTTTTCCATCAGATCAGCAGAAAGATCTGGTGGTTACCAAATTTCCCAGCTTTCCCCTTCCCCCAAGCAGCCATATCCAACCTTGGGGAAATTTATTCCTGGGTTGGGGGACCTGAATGGGATAATAGCCTTCAGGGAGCCTGGACAAATGTGACAGTGGTCCCTGTATTTAAAAAAAGGAGGCTGTCATCTTCCTCATAATTACAGACCAATTAGTTTGCTCTCTACCATTGGGAAACTCTGTGCAAGATACCTAAAAAACTTAAATCACGGGTATCAGAACAGCAAATTTTAGGTATAGAGCAAGTTGGCTTTTGTAATGGGAAATCGACCCTTGATCACCGTTTTGTGCTAAATCACCTAGTGGATAAGTGTAAAAAAGAGAAGAGCCTCAAGTTGTTTACAGGTTTCCTGGATCTCAAGGGTTCCTTTGATTCTGTACTGAGAGACTTACTCTGGAAGAAACGTAGGGATCAAGGGACTGATGAGAGATTCCTTTTTCTAATTAAAAAAACTACATTCTAACACTGCTTGTCAAATTAGGAGTTCTAAGGAGGGTTATCTAACCCAGAAGATCCCAATAGGCTTAAGTGTGAAACAAGGCTGTACTTTAGCTCCTTTATTATTTAATCTTTTTATTAATGATTTGGCCCCCTTTCTGAATACTCTTGATGGACATAGACCCAAAGTTGCTGGAACTGGCAAGCCCATCTCCTTTCCAGCCAACCATCAACCTACTTTTATGTGCCTCTCTGACTCCAGCTTTCCATCTCCTCCCCACTCCCTCCTGGAGAGCCGTTGTAATTCTAAGTGATCTTCAGCCACCACCTGAAGACTGGCAACAATGGTTCCCCAGGAAGAAATGGCTGGTTTGGAGAGTGGAGTCTATGGCATTGTATCTGTCTGAGGTCACACCCTTTCAAAACCCCACCCTCTCCAGGCTCCACCCCTCAAATCTCCAGGAATCTCCCAACCTGGAATTGGCAGCCCTATCAGGAGGTTTCAAAAGATTCCACATGCACAAAGGGTATGTGACTGTGGCAGGAATGAAATAAAAAGTATTGGGCATGTTTTTCTGCACTATTCCTATTACTCTGACATTCATATTCCATATTTAAATCGGTTATTATCGGACCTAATAGGTCAATCTGATGAACATAAGACCCTCTATTTTCTTTCCTTCCAAAGTGCCGTAATTATTGAAATGATGGTGAATTTTCTGTATCTGGCTTCTAAAAGGAGAGATATGTATTAGGATTTCATTTTCCTCCTGCGTTTTCCTTTAGTTTGCTATGCCAATAAAGGTTGTTGTTGTTGTTGTCATAATAGCCTTCAGGGGAATAAACTATAGGAGGAGGGCCCCCCCAGATTTCCCAGAGAGGGCAATGCCCCCTGAGCTGCCAGGCAGCTTCATGAAGCTGCTTAGGCTGTCAAGTTCTCAAGGTCAGTCAGTCCTGTTTGGCTTGGTAGCAAATTAACAAGTTCTTAGGAGGAACAGGGCTGGGTTGGTTTGTTTTGTTTTTGTAAAGTTAAGCGTGGGAGGAGAACTTCAGTGGATAATACTACTTGTGGATAACACTGCTTGTGAAGTAACAACAGAGGGACAGAGAAAGAACATGGAAGGGAGAAGGGGAAAATCAATCCATCTACCGATCAGGAGGCCTCAGTGGCTGGAATGAAGAATGTATTTCTTGTAGCCTGCAACTCAGAGCCTGATGTACGCGCAGTTAGATTTGAATCCAGTAGCACCTTAGAGACCAACAAGCTTTTTGGGGTATAAACTTTTGAGTCAAAGCTTCCTTCGCTGGTATCTGAGGAAGGAAGCATCGACTCTCAAAATCTTATCCCCCCATTTTTTTTTTGTTGGTCTTTAAAGCGCTACTGTACTCAAATCCTGCTGTTCTACTGCAGGCCATCATGATTACCCTCTGAACTTATCTGATGTAAGTAATGGATCAAGAGAGTTATGATTTGCCTTCACTGATGGAATACTAATAATTGCATTATTACTGTGTCCTGGTGGCCCTGCCTTTGAGAAAGAAATTGTCCCATCTCCATTTATCTTTAGCTATTGGTGTGAGAGAGTGTTACCAAAAACCTCCTTCCTACCTAGATGTGTGCTGTCTGCCCTGATGCCTTCCTGGCTAATTTTGTCTTGGCAACCATGTTAGGAGTTAGGAATTCCTTGCTTTGGAGAAGGTGAGGTCAAGAGTCTCTTTGGGATATGCTAATGAGTAAAAATGAGAAAAGGGGAGGGGAACTCAACCCAATATCGCAACCATATGCCAATGAGCAGCCAGGGCCTGCAAGACAGACCTCTTCCTCCAGGCTTTCAATTAGGAGCTGCCCACCACTACCACCAACGTCCACTATTAACATCGGTGGCATGGGTTGGCCGTGGCTGAAAGCCTAATATGTGGGGAGACCGCTGAGCTGCATACTTGGATGTTTTACTGTACGGTACGCCATCATGATTAATGACACTGTGAGCACTTTAATTGTATACTGGATTGATTGTTTTAACTGGTTTTAATTGTTTTATGTGCACTTGGTATATTCTGCCAAGTAATGTAAGCTGCCCTGAGCCTGTTTGCTGGGAGGGTGGGATAAAAATACTAATAAATAAATAAAAACCTTGGGCAGGAGACTGATTCACCAATGCAACATCTGCATGTGTACCCATTGCCACAGAACAATGGGAAGGTTTCTGGGAGTTCTCCAAGAGGTCAACAAGAGACAAAATATTGAAAGCGACTAATGGGATAACCCTAAAAAACAAAGGAGAAGAACCGAGAGTTTTAAAGGATATTCCATTTGAGATAAGAAAGAGAAGAAAACAATATAAAAATCTATCTTTTCTACAGAAAAACTTCAATCCCTACAGATGGATAACACCAGAAGGACTTCAGCTACAAAGAGAAAAAAGAAAAGGTTGACTCTGTTGCAAAAGCAAAGACATTTCTGGAGCAGCACATCCAACAGTGAAAGATAAAGGAAAAGCAGAGGATAATAATGCAGCAGAAGAAAACAATGAACATAGGTCAGGAAGCAGCGACAGCTCATCAAGCTGTCCTTCAGAAGAAGACTCTGAATCTGAGAAAGGAGTGGCAGCTCCTAAACTTCTTAAAGTCAGAATGACTTACGACAAAAGCAAACATAGAGGGGAAAAAAATATGATAAATATCTTAATATTGAAATCCTGTCTTTTTTATTAATTATAAAATACTAGGATGCACATACTCAAGCTAAACTATGCTTGTACTAGTTTGATCCTGAAAAATGTAATGATTAAACTTTATTCCTGAAACTTTAAGTGTGGGGGAAGCATTGAAACAAGTTATGTATATTGTAATATGATCCTTGCTTAGCTTTGCATTTTAGACTAGATTGTCCCACACCTTTTCTCTTTGTAGTTTTCCCTTTGCATTTTAGACTAGGGCTGATTTCCCACTACAGCTGCCTCATAAGAACATAAGAACATAAGAGAAGCCAATGTTGAATCAGGCCAATGGCCCATCTAGTCCAACACTCTGTCACACAGCGGCCAAAATATACCAGGTGCCATCCGGAGGTCCAGCAGTGGGGCCAGGGCACCAGAAGCCCTCCCACTGCTGCCCCCTCCAGCACCAAGAATAGAGTGCATCACCTGCCCCAGACTGAGAGTTCCCATCCATACCCTGTGGCTAATAGCCACTGGTGTTGCGCCACCGTTTGCCCCGACACTATTGATCAATTTCACACCTGAAGCCGCGGGGCTGCATGTTGACCCGCGGCTTCGCCCAATTTCTCCCGCAGTTTCGTGATCCTGTTTTTTGAGGATCACGAAACTGCGGGGAAAATCGGGCGAAAACGTGGGTCAAATGCAGCCCCACGGCTTCGGGTGTGAAATTGACCAATAGTATTGGGGCAAACGGTGGCACAACACCGGGGCAGCTGTAGTGGGAAATCAGCCTAGATTGTCCCACACCTTTCCCTTTGTAGTATGTCGTGATAAAGCAATTAAAAAGTTATATATAAAAAAAAGAGTAGCCAAAACCTTGGGCAGGAGACTGATTCACTGATGGGACATCTGCATGCCTACCCATTGCCACAGAACAATGGGAGGGTTTCTGGAGTTCTGACCCTGCCTGGATGCAATCTCCTTTAGTCACCTTTCTGTGAAGCCCCTCTTCCACTTAATTTAGAGCAAGGAAATCCATAGATTCTCATCCTGAACTCACCCTGACTCCCTGGATCTTTTTTCTTTGAAATCCTTTTGTGCTGCTTTGTCAACCAAAACTGTGTGCAGTCTCATCCTCTCTACTTGCACAGAGGCTGCCAGCTCCACTTTTTTTCCTCTGGGACTTTGGGACATTTATTTGCGCCCCTGCACTGCCTTACTTTATATTTCTTTGGGATCTTTGGAAGTTCTGCCTAAAGCCCCAGTTCTGAACCTGTGGATCATCAAAACATACTGTAAGTTCAGGTGATTTTGGTATCCTGGGACTTACAGCATTAGAGAAAAAGAAATGGAAGAGATGGGTATATTTCTGTCTTTAGCCATATGTTGGGAGGGGGAAGAGAAAAGGCCTGTAGCTTAAATGCTAGAAGTTAAGGTGATTTTGGTAACCTGAGAATTGCAGTTTTAGAGAAAAAGAAATGGAAGATATTGTCTCCGTGCCTCTGTACATGGGAGGAGAGGAGACAAAGCCGGTTCACTATATATAGAAAGTGAGGCAATTCTGCTGATCTGGACTTCAACCAAACAAATGCTCCCGGGGTATTTGAGAAGCTAATATTTAATCTGGATTCTGAAATGCATTTGTAAATTTGTACTGAGTATCCAGTATGTGTATCCCCATTTAGCCATGAAGCACACTATGTCACCTTGGGCCAGTCATAGCCTTTCAGCTGAATTATGAGGAAAAGAGAGAGGGGGATGAAACATTTCCTTTCATATACAATTGTCTCAGTGAAGGAGTTCATGACATCTTTCCTGTCCTCTTACAAAGTCCTCTTTCTTTGACTGAGATTCAGACTATTAGTGAAAAAAAAACCCCATAATTTTCAAACCACATGATTAATTGTTGATGGCATTTTTTAAAAAATAAATAATTTGATATTTAAATAATTTAATTAGATTACTAACTGTGAGCCTGGACCAGGTTCAGCCCCATGTACACCCCCCCCCCGGGGAAATGAGAAGTTGACACCCTTGATAGCCATATGGGCTATCGGCCACTCTTGCCTCTTGTGTGAACAGGGCACTGCCGACAAAAAAGGAAGAAGAGAGATTTTTTTCCTCCTCTCCCCCTCGCCAGCCTCCCAACCCAGATGGCTATTACTTCATGCAGGTCCTGAATAAATTTTCTCAGGGTGTAAGGGAATGCCAGGAAGACCGGGGAGTTTGCATGGTCGTTGAGCCAGATCCAACCCATTATCTAGAAATCGACATTTATCTGAAATTGCACTAGAGTTCACAAAATGATTTCCTCTCCACATATTTCTACATATGCATAAATTGGTGAATGGATGGGTAATCTCAATATTATTTTCTGTTGGCTGATGACGAGGGGGGAGGATGTTTTGAAAAACGCACAAACTCAGATGGGCGCCAAAAGTCCCACTGAATGTTTGAGGTTCACAATGCCAATTATGTGGCAAAGTTTCATTTGTGTAGTTAGCTCATAGCCCGTAGCCAGAAAATTCTCACTAGGGGGGCACCAGGGGGCATGATGTCACTTCTGACATCACAAAAAATTAAATTAAATCCCCTCCCTTCCTTCACAAGGAAATGAGCAAGCATTGAGAGCCACAACATTGCTACCAGGGAAAGCAGCTGTGCCCCGGGAATGAAGACTGGAAGGAGAACCTCTTTGTGCTTGACTGAACAAAAACTAAGCTAAAAAGCCTTTCAAACCAACCCCCCCCATGCTTTGAACCATGCATTCCTCTGCAAAGTTTCTGCTCACTGCTGTCCGCTTTCTCACCTGCCTGCCTCCTTGGCTCTCCTTTGTCTCTGCCATGCTCTAGGCTCGTATGTCTTCATCGATGGGACCTCCTTGGCTCTCCCTTTCCCTTGGCTGGGCTGGCTGAGCAGGCACAGTGTGGTGGCGGGGCAGCACCTTCTCTTCACTGCCCTTTATGGACAGGTTCTCAGATATTATGTCTTTACTCTTGTGAAATGCCATTAAAGGAATTGTTTGCGTGTGACAGGTTCGCCCTGACTCCAGTCTTGACCAGTGCTTCTGCTGACCTTGTTTATCATCACTTGTACATGTGTCATGTGTTGAGAGGTGCCCAGTCTCCGCCCACTCCCTTGATGTACTGTAAGTCCCTAATTGTTCTGGAAAGATGGTGTTCAGCACCAAGGGTGCTCTTTCTCAGCACACCCAGCCATAAGGCATATGAAAGCCTGTTCCAGACACACCCTCCACCAGTGCCAGATGCTTCAGGGTGTTTGCCAGTTCTTTCTACCTAACTTGAGCAACCACCCCTATTTCTGCCAAAAAAGGGGATTAGCCTGTCTTAAAATGCTTACATGTTGCCCTCTAACCATTAGCTGGAGAATCTCCCGCCCTGGCCAATCTTGCCTAGGGGTGAGGGCAAAATAATCCACAGCATTAATTCCATGAATGACCCATTGAACAGAAAGGACCACAGGCTCTGGCGAAATAAATGTATGTCAATAATTAGGCATGCAGAAAGAGAGTTTGAAATACAGGTTGCTAAAGCATCAAGACAAACAATAAATATTTCTTCAAATATATCTGGAAGCAGGAAACCAGCCATAAAAGTACTTGGGCCTCTGGATGACCGAGGAATAAAGAGATTGCTAAAGGAAGATAGAGGGATAGCAGAGAAGCTCAATGAATTGTTTGCTTCCACATTCACTGTGGAAAGTGTAGGATATGGACCCACCCATACCACAGCCACTAGTTTCAAGAAGGGAATCTGAAGAACTGAGTCAAATCGAGGTGCTGAGAGATGAAGTTCTAGACCAGAAGTGTCAAAGTTATTTGTTACGAGGGCTGGATCTGACATAAATGTCACTTTGTTAGGCGGGGCCACATTGGCCATAAAATGTAATGCCAGGTACCAGGGATATAAACTTTATAAAGTACCCAGGCATTATGCATTAGCATTGGGACAGTATACAGGGACATAATGCACAGCCTCTGTCATCTGGCAATGAAGGTAATACCAGTTGCTTGTGGACCAGATAAGAGCCCTGGATGGGCCTGTTCCAGCCCGTGAGCTGCATGTTTGACACCGCTGTACCTTTGTGGGAAATTAAAAAACAGTACGTCTCCACTCCAGTTCCTGATGGCATACACCCAACAGCACTCAGGGAGCTCAAATGTGAGATTGTGGATCAACTAACCTGTATATGTAACTTATCACTAAAGTCAAACACTGTACCAGAAGACTAATGAGTAGTAAATGTTACACCAGTTTTTAAAAAGGTGTCCAGAGGGGGAACAGGAAATTACAGGACAATTTGCTTATCCCAGGCAACTTAGCAGAAGCTGTAATCAAAAATAATATTATTACGCGCACACAGGAACAAATCCTGAGGAAAAAGCAGCGTGGTTTCTGCAAAGGGAAGTCCTGCCTCATCAACCTTTTGGGGTTCCTTGACAAAGTGAACAAGCATGCAGACAACAGTAAACTCAGCAGTCATGGAACAAGTGGATGAGTTCTCTTGTGTATTAAAAATTTGCTAAACAGTAGGAAGCAATGAGTAGGAATAAATGGACAGTTCTCACAATGGAGGGAAGTGGGTAATGGGATCCACAAGGATCCATAATGGGGCCAGTACTATTTAATTTGTTTATAAATTACCTGGGACTAGGGGTGAATAGTGCAGTGGCCAAGTTTGAAGACGACATAAAATTATTCAGAATGATGAAAACCAGAGTGTGTGTGAAGCGCCCCAAGAGAACCTCCACAAACTGGGTGAGTGGGCAAGAGTATGGATGATGAAGTTCAGTATAGTGGTGCACGTATAGTGGTGCGCACTGGGACAAAAAAGATCCCAGCTTCAGGTATATGCTAATAGGGTATGGATTTGCTGAGACTGAGACAGGGAAAGATTCTGGGGTCATAGCAGACGGCTCAATTAAAGCGTCAACCCAGTGTGCTGCAGCGGTGAAAGAGGCAAACGCTATGTTAGAGATGACTAGGAAAGGGGTTGAAAATAAAATGGCCAATATTATAATGCCCCTGTATAGATCTATGGTGTGGCCTCAGTTGGAATACTGTGTACAGTTCTGGTCACGGTGTCTCCAAAAAGGAACTGGTAAGAGTACAGAGGAGGGCAACCAAGCTGATTAGGAGGCTGGAACACCTTTCCTATGAGGCAAGGCTGAAGAGTCTGGGACTTTTCAGTATAGAAAAGAGACAACTCAGGGCGGCATGAAAGAGGTTTATAAAATTATGGATGGGGTGGAGAGAGTTGACAAAGATAACTTTTCCCCCCTCTCCCAAAATACTAGAAGTTGAAGGCATCCAATGAAGTTAACGGGCAGTAGATTTAGGATGGATAAAGGGAATACTTCTTTACATAGCAAGTGATTAAAATGTGAAATTTGCTGCCGGAGGGCGGGTAGCTTTAAAAGGGGATGGGCAGCTTTAAAGGAGGATAGGTCTATCAGTGACTCCAAGCCATGATGGCTGAGGGGAACCTCCACGGTCAAAGGCAGTCAGCCTCTGAATCCCAGTGCTGGGAAGGAAACATCAGGGGAACCTCAGCCTCTATGCCCTGTTGTTGACCCTCCAGAGCACTGGTTCCCAAAGTGGGCCATACTGCCCCCTGGGGAGAGGTGGAACGATCCAGGTAGACGGTAGGAGACTTGGGTGCAATTGGGGGGCAGTGGAACAATACAGGTGGGCGATAGGAGGCTTGGGTGCAATTGGGGGGCGTTGAATAAAAATAAGGGGGCTGTGGAAGCATAAAGAAGAATCCAGAACCTATCTAAAGCAGTCTTTTCCTGCCTTCTCCTGGTCTTCCCTGGGATCAGGGGGGAGGGGTCCCCACAGCCAATCACAGCCATGCATCTGCAAACTGCAAATGCACGTGCACCCTTGTAAGACTGGTGTTGCTGCTGGGCTGTTGTGTGGTGGCTGCTGCTGGCCTCTGGCTTCAGGCCAACAACGTCTTTCTTTACTATGTTCAAATTTGTCACGGCATCTTTTTGTCCACTTCTTGAAGGTAGATTTCCAGGGGGGCGCTGAGTAATTTTTTTTTCTGAAAAGGGGGCGGTAGGCCAAATAAGTTTGGGAACCACTGCTCCAGAGGAACTGGTTGGCCACCGTGTGAGACAGGATGGACTAGATGGACCACTGGTTTGATCCAGCAGGAGTCTTCTTGTGTTCTTATATTCTGAATATATTTTCTCCTATTGTTATACTGAATAATATTTGACATTTCATTCTGCTCCCGACACTCCTTACCGGCAAGAGTTCTACTGGATGCAATCAGTGCTCCCTCTAAGCTGTGGAGTCTTGTGAGCAAAAATTCTACTTTGTGAGCTGTTGGCATTAAAGTTGTGAGTGAGCAATTTTTGGCTGCTGCATAAATTAGTTTGCTCGGGAGCCCTCCTTCCTGAGCTAAGGCAAGAACGTGTGAGCCGGTGGCTAAAAAACTGTGAGCTAGCTCGCACTACCTCAGCTTAGAGGGAACTCTGGATGCAATGACATCTAGGTGGTCTTTTTCAGAACCTTATTTCTCCGCATGTGCCAATAAACGAGGGGGAAGAAGCATTTCTAGTTAGAGGTGGAAGGTTTGGTATGTGGGGTTTTTTTTTTGCTCCTCATCGTGACTTCCCAGCTGCTGTTTTGTAGAAAAACCAGGTGGCCAGCCTACATTTCTGGCTCCCTTTGATCCTTGCCTACATAGCCTTCAAATGCATGGCTCCCTCTAATAATAAAGGCGCCAGTGATGTCATTCAGTTGTTCCCTCTTGTGATAAAGAAGGTGTAGTCCCAGCTCACTAGGCAAACAGGTTGTTTTAGAGAAATCTCAGCTAACAGTAGTGGAAAGACAGCTCCGGAGACAAAAAGCATCTCATGAAAGAACTTTATCCTGCTGAGTGGAGTTGGACGAAATAGTCTCATTCAAAGATCTTTAATGGGAAGATTGTCTATTATGTAGACACAAAATCACCCTTCAAACCTCACAAGCATTATTTTCTTGCTGTTCTCTTCATGGCTGTTTGTAGCTTCTGTATCTCCTTTTTCAGCTGTTCCTTCCTTGTCATTTTTTTCCAGTTCCTTATTCAAACGACAGGATCCCAGCCAATCAGGAATCACATTGTGAATGTGATGATATAACCATGCCGTGTATCAGATCAGACATGGCTATGTGGCAATGTCCTAAGGACAAATAAATTACTGCCCTCACTGAGAATAGGGGTATGGAGAGGAAGAATGTGCTTACATTGCTAAGGCAGCTGGGCTGATGCTATATTTCTGCATAGCATTTTGAGCCTCTTTATTCAGTGGGCAGAAGGGGCAATGGCCCTGTTATGTATTAGGATTGAATCATCCCTGACTGAATCATCCTAGAGACTGGCTGATTAAATCACCCTACAGACTGGCTGAGCTTGGAGCATGAGAACAATAGCCGACCAGGACTCTGGAACAAACCAGTCATGTTTTGTAAATAGCTTATCACAGGGAGTAGGTGTGTGTTGGGTGGGGTGTTTTGCATGCATATAAGCAGGGCTCCGGCCCTGCTAGAGTTGTCTTAGAGTTAAGCTGAAATCACTAATAAACTATGAGCTGATCCCCATACGCGTCTTGAAACCAGTATATTTCAGGCCCAGTGCCAATGTCATAATGGGCCAAATATACATGCAAGACAGAGACAAGCTGTGAACTGCTAGGATTGAACAGATTCATGGAGAACAGGTCTATCAGCTACTACTAACCATAGTGACTAAACAGAACTTCCACATTCAGAGGTAGTAAACCTGTGAATATCAGTGCCAGGAGGCAACATCAATAAACCCCTATGCCCTGTTGTTGGCCCTCCAGAGTAATTGGTTGTCCACTGTGTGAGACAGGATGCTGGACTAGATGGACTACTGATATGATTCAGCAGGAGTCATCTTATATTCGGGGAGGGGTGTTCATTGTTTCACTATTAGCTTTATTCAGAATCAGTGTTCCCTCTAAGCCGAGTTAGTGCAAGCTAGCTCACAGTTCTTTAGCCTCCGGCTCACACATTTTTGTCTTCACTCGGGAAGGGTGGCTCCAAAGCAAACTAATTTAGGCAGCAGCCAAATCACGCGCTCACGACTTTAATGCCAGTAGCTCACAAAGTAGGATTTTTGCTCACAAGACTCCACAGCGTAGAGGGAGCATTGGTCAGAATACAAATCACCAATAAATTGTGACATATGGACACAGCAACAGAAAGGTGAAAGCTGTAACTGCTACTCTCTTCCATGCCTTAAAAAATTTACAAATTTTGTAGTATTATAAGTTTTGGACTTTCTCTTATTACATTCTGTGCCTGGAGGAGAAAAGGAGTCTACAAGTGGGGGACCTGCATGGACTTGCGTGAGGCATCTCATTTTCCTGTCCTGACTCTTTCCTCCTTTCCTTCCCACAGCCTAGAGATGTCAAACCAATTTTTTACGAGGGCCAGATCTGATATATATTTTATTTTGTCTGGTTGGGCCATGTGTGCCATAACATGTAATACTGGAGATATAAGCTTTATCAATGACACAGACAAACCCAATTAATGATATTATTTTTAATCAAAATACAACAAAAGCAATTGATTCCTAGTGGTGAAAGCAATTGATTTCCTGGGGAATCCATAACATCCCCAATAAATGTATTCAATCATATGCAAGACTAGGATTTTTCCAAGGGATATCTTACATTTCCATACAAACTAGTTACCTTTTGTATATATAGCACTTTTAGGAGATGAGTCATCTTCCTTGCAGGTAAAGAAGGTAGTTTTCCAGCACCCTCCCCCATACGCCCAGCCCCAGCAACCAAGCACAGCTACAATCCATATCTTGCTCTTTGTTTTTTTTCTTCCCTCATCCTGTCTCTGAGGATTAGGGATGGGCATGAACTGGCTAACAAACTAAAGTTCATCATGAATTTTGGCCAGTTTGTGCTTCACAAAGTGATGATTATGAACTGAAGAACCGCCACAAACTTCCACATATTTTTGTGCTGTTCGTGGCAGTTCATGAAGAGCAGAAAGAAGGAGTTTAACCCTGATTTCTGCTCTGCACAAAAAAACAGCAGAGTGGTGGGGAGCTTCCCACTAGTTAGCTGTTTAGAAACCCCCACTTTCTGCTCCTCACAGCTTTTTGTGGGGAGCAGACAGCAGGGTTTACATGGCTTCAAGCCATTTAGATAAAACAGCTGAGCTGTTGTCCTGCTGCTCAGCTGTTTGGAAACCCCTGCTTTCTGCTCTCCAAGAAAAGACATGGGGAGCAGAAAGCAGGGGGGTTAAACTTTAAATGGCACACAGATCAATACAAACCAGATTAGTTTGTGAACCAACCTCCCGGTTCATATGGGTTCATGGTTTGGTTCATGGTTCAGCCACAAACCATGAACAAAACTACCAAAATGTGGTTTGTGCCCATCCCTACTGAGGATCTTGAGGAAGCACACCAGACTTCCCCCTCCATTGCCCCATCTCCACCACCATCACCAAATCTGAGAGATGGTCCAGTCTGAGTGACAGGCCCTGAGTGACCCAGACTACAGAGTCCTGGCTCAAGAGGAGGTGAACCTGGCTCTCCCAAATCTCCCCACCCCCAATTCTCATCCCTCCTGCATTTCCCACAGAAGCAGACAGGCTGAGGAGAAGGCCTGACAAAGAAGCTGTTTCCGAAACTTCCAAGGGGTACCTTTTGTCCTCTGATGACCCTTCTTCCTTCATGGCATGAGAATAGGTGTCAGGGAGAAGGGAGGTAGTTGTCCATCACCCAACCCAACACTTACTCCGCCTCCCAGCTCCACAGCTATTTAGACATGAGGCAATGACAGCATCACCCCCTTTCCCCTTTGCTTCTCCACTGGCTTCCAAGACCAGGATGTTTTTCCCCTCAGGGCAGCATTCACAAGACAGCCCAGGTGCCTCCCAATCTGTTAACTGGTCCTCCTTCTCCTCTTTCCCCTGCTGGCCCCATCCCTTTGTCAGCAAACTACCACTTCAAGCACCTGCTTTCACCAACCACCCTCATGGTCACTGTTTGGTGTAGCAGTGGCAGTGCCAGCTGCTTGGCTCCCCCCCCACTGTAGTGGATTCATCAATTCTCACTGAGCTGCTGTCCAGAAAACATGCCTCCTCTTTCTCCACCTTCACTGTCATTCCCCCCACTGTTTTACATCAGCCTCATAGTCCAGGCCCCAACCATTTCCTTTCTATTTCTTGACAGCTTCAGCCACACACATCTCACCATGTACACCCTCTCACCCCCCCCCCGAGCAGTCTGATGCCTTCCCTCCCTTGCACCAGTTGCTTGTAGGCTGGATAAGAGCCCTGGACGGGCTGGTTCCAGCCCCGGGCCATATGTTTGACACCCCTGCCATAGCCTCTCCCCTTCTACCACTTCATTCTCTCCTTCTCACCTACCAGCCGACCTACCTTTATCTGCCCACCATCTTTAGCTTTCCTTCATTCCCTCCCCCTGACAGCCACAGCCTGGGAAAACACTGCCTAATTCCACAGTGCCAGTTGTTGGGCTGGGGTGCTGGGCCCACTTACATGATGCTGGCTGAGCTGGGCCCAATTGTGTGTTCTCAGCTAGACCAGTCCTAGTTGCACAGTGAGGAATCTTCCAGGGAGCACCTAACTTTCCCCATGTCAGGTAACCCTGCCATAGCTGCGAGTGGGGGGGGGGAACGAGACATCTTTCACTGTTCTGGAATGTGAATTACTGTCTCTGCTGTGGGTCCTATCAATTCGCCTGACCTTGAGTCCCATGTTGCTCTTGCGTAAGAAATATATTGGTCTATGTGTTTTCTTTCCTAGTTAGGCGCGTGCGCAAAATGTATTCATTGGCTTGTAGGTGGGAGGGGGGTTAGTTTGAATGGGCTATAATTGACCATGGCATGTATTCTCAGGCATCACTGACAAATAGCTGGTTCATGCATCTCTAAGACTGGTCTTTAATAAATACTATCTTCTTATGAAGTCTGGTGTTTGACTGACTATCTGGTGAACTTGACACCCCAGTATCCCCATTCTCATACTATGTCCTCTTTCTACTATGTCCTCCTGGCAGCCTCCATGTCCTCAGCCTTCCCTGTTTCTTTCTTCTTCCTATTTGTAGGACAAGGGACCAAGTGGATGGGATTTCTGAATGTGATTTTTGATATTTTCTTTGACCTATATATTGAGAGTTGTGCCTTCATAAGAGTTTAATCATAGTATATTCAGATTTTGGTATCTAGCCCAGATGGAAGAAAGTTGTAGTAGAACGTATATATTTTATAATTGCATTCTCCTGTATAAGAAGTTATATTAAGCAAAAGTATTATTAGATGCCTTTGTGGATGTAATTAGAATGCAATAGAATGGAATGTGTATCTGGTGGTTGCAAGGACACCAAGCAGAGGAAGTTAGGTGATAAAAGGGCTCTGTTTTCAAAACAATATCTCCTTTTGCAAGAGTAGAGCATCTGGCCCTGGAAAACCTGCCCAAATCCAGTTCTATGGGAATAATTGTATCTTATCAGAAGCTCAGGAAGGAGGTAAATTAGGTCTGGGTGATGCTAAGAGAGAGGGCCCCATTGTTCTTTATTGTTTCACACTTTCCTGAGAACAGATAAGCAAATGTAATCACTGACACTTTTGACCAGCATAGTAGAACACCAATAGAGACGTGTTAAGTCAAATGACTCTTTAATGATGTTACCTGTCTGTTACCAATTATGAATTTCTTCATGTATTAACTATAGTGACGTCATTTGGGGTGTAAGACCTTCTGCCCTTCCTGGTTATGGCAGAATACAGCTTGGTGTTGCTGGGTGCTAAGGTATCCAGCCCTGTATTTCCTGTTTCTTGCAATGAACAGATAATCGTCTTATTCACTGGACTCCGACTGTGTGTTCCATATTTGACCCTGGGGGCACACGGGGCACAGATTTGTGCTACACATTCACTGGCCAACTTACCATTATTTACCTCTCCGCCTTCAGCTTTCCATTCTTCCCTCCCCTTAGAAGCCTCTGCCTCAAAAAACTGTGGCCCAGTTGCATGGTGCCAGCTGCTGAGCCAGACCCAGTTGCAGGGCTTGCTAACTCTGGCCTGGAAAACTCCTGGACACTGGGGGAGAAGGGGGGAAGTTTGGGAAATGGAGGGAGGTCAACAGGAATAAGATGCCATAGCGTTCACCTTCCAAAGGTGCCATTTCCTCTGGGGGAATTCATCTTTGTAGTCTGGAGATCTACTGTAATTTCAGGATGTCTCCAGGCGCCACCTGGAAGTTGGCACCCCGAAGTCAGAGAGAAATGCAAGGATTTGTGGAGGGCACCATCCTTTCCTCTGTCCCCACCTCCCCACAACATTTCCCCTTCCCCCCTTCCTGGCTGCCCTCATAGCCTCACCTTTCCCTCCTTCCTTTTCTCCTCCCCACCCACTTCGATATATTGATGTAATACTTACATACAATATATGCTTTCTGCTTTAGGTTATTGTTAATATGCTTGTTTTTATTATTATTGTTATATGGTTGTTAATATGGTTGTTTTTATGCTGTTTTAATGTTTTATATTTGGCACATGTTGTCCCTGTTTGTAAGCTGCCCTGAGTCCACTTGCAGGGAGGGCAGGATATAAGTGCAATCATCATCATCATCATCATCATCATCAATAATAATAATAATAATAATAACAACAACAACAACAACAATATGTTTGTATACATTAAGATTAAGAATTAGGGCACAAACTAGCAAAAGTCAGAATAAATCATGTTACCTTTTTTGGGGGGCAAAGCAGGCTGGGGTTCCCCAGACCCACCTTATTTTTCCTTCAGTCACACAGCAGCTATGGGGAAAGGAAAGTCCATGGGAGCCCAATTCTGCTTGGAATTACAGAATGAAGGGTGGAGAAGCTTTTGCCCCCCCCCCAATTCTGTTTTCCTGAGCCAAAATGAGCCACAGCATAACTTTGCATAATATATGCAGGACTTTGGAGCTGAGTGCACTCAGAATACTCCACATGCAGCTCCGGAAGTTCTGCAAATAACTGCCTGCACAGGGAGTTGTTTCAGCTTGGGAAAGCCCTCCTCCCCTCCCACCGCCATTCCGACCTGAATTGGGCTCCTGGAGACTTTAAAAATGCCTTCCCCCACACTGGCTGTGTCACTGCAGGAAAAGCAAGCTGTGCATGGGAAACTCCAACTCAGCTTGCCAAAAGACCCCTAACACAGTTTGGCCCTGGGGTGCTTTCTTTTCAATGGCAGAAAGTGAAATATGAAGCTGCCTCATATTGTGAGACCATCTAGTTCAGCGCTGTCTGTTCTGGGAGTAAGTGGTTGTGTCAGGGCTCTTTCCAATGCCTGTGAGCCCTTCCTCTAAGAAGGGGGCATGAATAAAACGTTCATGGAAGTGACCCACCATGTTTTCGCATATCTAGTTTTGAGTTACCTGACCACCTGTTTGCTGCTGCCTTTAGGATCGCCTGCGTATCATGCATATACTCTAAACCACTAACATTTGCCCCTTCCCTTAATTTTTCCTGTGCCTTTTTCAAAAAACGATGCCTGGGATACAATCCTGTAATCAAGACCAATCAATATTTTGCATATCTGCAGTGCAAGTATATGTACATGAAAAAGTTAGCTAATAACTTTACATACGTTTATGACAAATGATGCATTTTATTGTTCTGTGCTGTTTGCCGAAGGAGATGACAATGAATTGTACTTTAAGGTTTTCCCCCTTGGGAATAAGTTTTAACTTGCTCGGATTCCGTAAAAGGTGCCCTGTAAAACAATGCTTTAAATCCATCAGAGGTAATAGACCTTTGTAACATTTGCCAACAGACTTGTGTAGGGAAAATGGCTTTAAGCAATGTTTATAGTCTCAGAGAGAGAGAAGGCAGCATGGTATAGCCTAATTTCATCAGATCTCGGAAGCTAAGCAGGGCTGGTACTTGGAAGAAAAAGCACCAAAAGAGACTGAAGAAGAAAGCAATGGCAAACTGCCTTTGCTTCTCATTTGCCTTGAAAGCCCCTTTCTGGTGGTCACCACAAGTCAGAAGAAGAAGAAGAAGAGATTGGATTTATACCCCGCCCTTCACTCGGAGTCTCAGAGCAGCTTACAAACTCCTTTCCTTTCCCTTCCCCTCCCCACAACAGACACCCTGTGAGGTAGGTGGGGCTGAGAGAACTCTAACACAAAACTGCTCTTTCAGGAACAGCTGTGCCAGAGCTTGTGACTGACCCAAGGTCACATCAGCAGGTGCCAGTGGAGGAGTGGGGAATCAAACCCGGTTCTCCCAGATTAGAGTCCGCACATTTAACCACTACACCAAACTGGTGTAGTGTGACTTGACAGCACTTTACACATACAATTTCCAGTATGTGTTAAGCAGCCTCGGAGTTGATTCCATGTGTGTAGTAGTGTAGCCAGGAGATCCTATGCTTCTGGCTGCCAGAAATTCTAGCTCTTTAGCGTTATCCAGAGTGTCCCATGAGGAGGCAAGCTGGAATCGCACCCCTGAGAACCATCAGCAGATGTATTAAACCCACTCAGACCTGTTGGCGACCCACGTTGTGCCACATCGTTCCCCCCATCTCTAAAGACAAGATGCTCTTCTTCGTGAATATAGAAAGATCATTGAAAACAGAGAGTTACCCATCTACGAAGACATGGCCGACACGGGCCTATCCAGACTAAGAGTGTAACATCCAGCAATAAGATCTGCACAAATCCTGCACAAATCACAAAACTTCATCCTAGGGGATGAATGGTTGTGAACATGGAGTTCCACCTGATATCCATAGCCTGAGAGAAACCAACGAGAGGTTTTTATTTTTTATTTACAATTTCATCTTATTTATGTGGTGTTGTTTACTTATGTTTTAAATTGTCCTTGATGATGTGATGTGAATTGCCCTGAGCCCACTTGCTGGGTAAGGTGGGATACAAATAGCAATAAATAAATAAATAAATAAATAAAATTTTACTTGCCACATAAAGTATGGAAGATGGTTAATAGAATACAAACAGGCTTCAGCAGTTGTGCAGACCTGTTGTTTAAATGGGGCAAAGTACCAGGACCTGAATGTGATTGTGGTGCGGCCCGCCAAACTGTTTTCCATCTGTCACAGGAATGTGAGGGTCCTGCTTTCCAGGAAGGTGTGATGGAGCTCTTTTAACTTTCCCCAACCATGACTGAGTGGATTAAAAATATTAGCATTTAGGGGGATTGTCCAATTGGTCTGCATAATCGTTGTATCAACTTGGTTACATATATTATTATATATACTTTCTGTGTGTAACTCTGCCACACGATAAATAATAACTAATAATGAGAGTCGTTTCCAGCTCTTTGTGAGTTGTCAAAAGAGGTGGTATGGAGACAGTCGTGTCTTCTTGGACAACCCAAAACCCTGAATGTAGGGACGGCTGAAAAAGTTCTTTAGAATAGGGAATAACTTGTACACCTTTCTAACAATCAGAAGCCTGACTGGATGGGGTCGCTGGTACATAGAGTAAGATGGGGTTTTATGGAAAATTCAGAGAACAAGGCTACTGGGCTGGATCCAAATCCGTACAAGCAGAGTTGTCCTAGAAGAAAGCAATTTTCTTGCTTCATTCTCTCACTGCAGCCTTCTCTGCCCCACAGTATTGTACTCCTGTGGGCCGATGGACCTTTAGAAATCGTGTGGGATTTGTAGGATCTACAGCGAGGGGGGAATTCGCAACAGTCATCCTCCCCTCCTTCACAACTGAAACTCCTGTTCCAGCAGCACTGTTGTTTCATCAGCAGAACAGCAATTTAGGGTCTTCCAAGCCACTCTTCTAGTGAAACTAGCCTCGGGCTTCATAGAACAATCTTGAATTTTCAAAAGTTTTTTAACCAACCAATGGCAGAAGCCATTGACCTGAATAGTACAGTTGGCTATACTGCTATGTGACTGCAGACATATAGGCTGAGTTCAGACTGGCAATTTGCCCCACTGAGTTCAGACTGGCAATTTGCCCCATTTCAGTGATGTTTTAAAAGTGGATTAAATGGGGCGTTCACACGGGCACATCTGCCTGGTGTTCCCCAGCTGTAGCCAACCTGTGCTGTTCCGCTTCACTCCCAGTTTTAAAAAGATACCTGTTACAAGTGGTAGCAAATCCCAGAGAGTGCCTTTATCCCATGTCAGTCTGCTTCCTGGAAGTGTGAACGCTCAGCCAAAAAGCCGGGAGCAACCCATGTTGCGTCCGGCGCATATGATTGGTGCATATGATTGGCTGTGCTCCAGTCTACCACATAAAGCACATATGATTGGCTGTGCTCCGCTCTACCACCCAATGCGCTATGGGATCCTCCCCAAATTGGCTGGATGCTTATGTGTGTATGGGTGCATGGGCACATGAGCGCTCATGCGCCCATACACACATAGGCATCCAGCCGATTTACCAGGGAAGCACCGCTTACAGCAGCACCTCCGGGCCAGCAGTCTGAACACTCCCGTGTGCCTCCTCCCGGTATGCTCCCACAGCAGACAGCCCCGTGTGACCAGGAAACCCCGGAGCAGTTTATTCTGGGTTTTTTTTGCCACGACTGGCTCCCGTTGCAAACTGCCAGTCTGAACTCAGCCATAGACATTCCACACTTAAAGATATTAGACTTATAGACATATGGACATTCTGCATTTATCTTCTAAAGCCCCTGGCCTTATCAGTACAATATGTTAATCAGAGTACTCCTACAGGTATTTTTTTTTTTAGTGGAAAGCTGCTAGAAGGAGGCTGAATTGGGAAATCAGTGCTAGAAGGCTGTTGAGTGAGTTGATCCTGGATGCTTTGGAAATTGTACTTGTGGTGAATGCTGAATCATACATAAAAGTCATAATTGCATATACGTATCCCCCAGCACTCATGGTTTTATAATGCACACCGTTTTGTGATTGTTTGATTAGTTCTTTTAAAAAGGCATCGCTGTTGATCCATCCTGTAATACAGGAACACAAGGTTCCTCTGGAACTGCCATCTCATGTGCCTGCTCGGCTCCTTCCTAGGGTCAGCTTTGGAGAAGGAGAAAACGGGGATCTGACAAAATGGATGAGTTGCTGGAGCTCTCTTCCTTAGCAATTATAATGGCAGTGGTGGTAGAGGTAGCCTTAGGGGACAAAAACTATACCATGAATCTGGAATAGGACAGGTGGAAAGAGACGTGCTGAGCTTTCAGTGTGGCAGGTTAAAATCATCCTAGGATCACTAAGCAGCTTGCAAGGCAATCTTAAGCAGAGTAACATCCTTCTAAGCCCACTGACCTCAGTGAAGGAGGAGTATAACTCTGCTAAAAGCTGTTTTCAAAACCGGCCTAAAAGCTGTTTTCAAAACCGGCCACAATTCCCACAAAATGTTATGACTTTCCTACTGAGGCAGCTCAGAGAAAAATAATGAGGTTTGTTATGTCCGCTGACCGCCACTAGGCGCCAGCGACTTACAGCAGAGCTTGGCTCTCAGAGAACAATAAGGACTAGGACCCTGAAACCTCACGTGGGCACCAATAGGAACCTTGGCGGGAAGTTTGAACCCTCCAATGGGACCTGTGGGTGGCCCACGGGGATTGTATATAGTCAGCCATCTGGCCGGTATTCTTCGTTCTGTTGTGTGTGCTGGTAAACTAGGAGCTGACAATCACGCCGTGTCCTGGTTCTTCATGCGTCGAACCCACTACACAACAAGGTTGTATAACTGCACAGATATTTTTATGCTTGGATCAACTTGAGGAACTGAGATGGTCTTGTGTTATGATCTAAAGCAGAACTCAGATCAGCTAAACAGCTAAAACAAAATAAAGCAGCACATGCAGAATGTTCTCCTGCCTGTAGTGCACATTGTTTATATATTTTTCCTAGCATGGTTTCCTCCTAAAATTGCCAGAATAATGTCAGGGTAGAATGTTCCACCCTCACATGTTTTTTCTCTCTCTCTCCAAATGCCTTTTCAAGCTGGTGTTTGGTGACCTATTGCACCACCAGCACCATCTGTTAGAGAGTGACATTTTCATTGATTTGGCATGTTAAAATCTAGAGCATAGACCTTGTTCTATTGCTGCAACTGCTTAGTGACAGCAGGAACAGAAACTGGTTTCACAGAACAGTGCAGGAAAGTGAAAATGTTTTGGCAATTCCTTGTACATCAGTCTTTCACCTCTTGAGTGCTGCTATGTGACTCTGCTGTGGGTCAGGCCTTGCACTGCAGTTCAAAGCCATCATCATGGGAAAACCACTTGGGTTAAGATCTGGGAAACCAGAATCAAGATGCTTATGGGTGGAGAGTGGGGGCCATATTACATTATCTATGTTTGTAAGAAGGGGGAGAAAGGTCGATCCCGTTTTCCTATTGGATCAGCTTCTTGCATAAAAGAATATTCTTATTTGCCATTTGCTTTCTCTTCCTGATGTGGGGCAGCCTATTGATCCATTTTTCTGCAACAGTACATTGATTTGTGCAGTCACAGTTATTATTATTATTATTATTATTATTATTTATTATTTATTTATTTATTCGACTTTCTATCCCGCTCACCCCCTAAGGGCTCTGAGCGGCTTACATGTATATTAGGTCCAACATTCCTAGCCTAGGGCCACATATGTGCAGGGGGAGGTGGATATCCTATCAGGCACCCATATTCTGTAGCAGGTCTTCTGTTGCGAGGGGGACAGTCCGGCGGCAACCTCTCTCCGGCGCTGGTCTTTGTTATGAAGTTCCACCTTCCTGGTGCTTGCGAATCCACCTCCAGGCTGGATCCACTCCGCACTTTCGCGCATGCTTCACAGCGGCCTCTGTCCTTATCAGGCTCCGGTCTGCTGCGTTGCTCCGCCTCTGCGCCTCGTCGGTCCGGCCTCCTTCCTATGCCTCCTCGCCTCACCTTGCCAGCCACCAGCCGCCATGTCTCCTCCACCATCCATCGCCTCTGCCGTCCGTCGCTCTCCACCGTCGCTGCTACAGGGGCGGGTGCCCCCCCTGCTCTAATAGCAGGTACCCCATTTATCTAATTGCCCTTTAATGGGCTTTCGAACCGCTGGGTGGGCAGGAGCTGGGACAAGGGCCAGGAGCTCACCCTGACCGTGGCAGGATTCGAAAAGCCGAAGCTGTTCGAACAGATGTTAAGGCAGGCATTCCTTTACTGCCTGCGCCACCGCTCCCAGAAGTTAACTTATCCTTGTAAATGGAGCAGTTAACTATTCCCTTCTTATTAAGAAAAGTGTTGAGCACTTTTCATTTGCAAAAAAACAGTGTGTAGCTTCTTTGGAACCTAGTAACCTTTTAAACAGAAATTCTTGGTCTTGAATGATCTCTACCTCATAGCCAGATAATAGGACCTGGCCTACTGACTGTCTTGGCAGTTTTAGTATAGGTCTCAGTTACAAATCATTCTTCCAGCACACTGAGGAAACAGGTTATGAAACCTCTATTCTTGCAGAAGGATTATGAAGCCTCTGGCTTGCCAGACCTGGTATAAATTCAGGGCAACTTCCATTTTGAAGTATCCACTGCCAGAGTGTTCTTAGACCTAGCAATATTTTTCACATGACATTGTTGCATCCCAGAAGCAAAATCTTGAACCTCAGTTTTTGCAACAAGACTATGTGACTGTATTGTAGTGTAACCTCAGCTTGCGGATTCTGTGGGGCAGAACTCGGAATGAATCTTGCAATGATTTAATTCTGTTCACTTAACATCATGTAATAAAAACATAGATCTTAGTAACACAATAGAGTAGAGATCTTTTAAAGTCCAAACGATTAACTTTTCCCTCCTTCACAGCTAAGTCACTCCTAATGTCCATCTTGTTAGTGGCCCAAGAATTCTCCAGCTGAACATTCTGTGCACCAGCTTCCAAGGTGAAGGTTCCAAATGAACTCACCATTAGATAACACAGCCCTGAAAAAATAATTCTTAAACAAGGTGTTAACAGCCTATGATTAAGTTCAAGCTCCCCCACAGGGCAGTCTTGCTTCTCTCTTTTACTTTCCACACTATCTGCACCCTTCTGCATCTAGAGGCTCTACCCCTTCTTGGCTGATTCCATTCTTAGTTAGGAGTTACAGTAGCTCTCGGTATTTGTTTATAAACAGAGAGTTTAACACCACATGTTTAAATCTTATAAAAGAACCCACACAAATATTTTAATAACCATATGTAGATATGTCTTGTTCCATGGCAAGCTACTTATGTGAAGAGTGAATGCAAGATCATAATGAAGGTGTAATGGACTGCACCTTTTAAGAGGCTTAGAAGTGCTGTACCAACCACTAAAGGACTGCAAAGGGTTAATTCTTCATAAAGCCAGCAAGCCTTGAGTGACAGGCTTCTCCAGGAAATCTGATTGGTTAGCAGCAGCCGAGCAGAGAAAGACTTGAGAGCTGCATGCCGAGGAGAGATTCAGTCAGATTCTTGCCTTAACAGAGAAGAGACATGTATTGAGACTATCTGTGATTAGCCCTGACAGAAAAAGCGTTTAGTGCTTGGATCAGCTGACAGCAGTTTGAATACAGAGATCTGAGGGGGAGTTTGGCAAGGAAGTTTGGGTAGTACAGAAGACTCCCATTCAGGCCAAAGGTGTGTGAGAGAGAAGAAGATTCCATACCCAGTCAAACAGGGAGTACAGAATTTCCTGGTTTGGTGTGATTAGAAACTGCCTGTAGAGACCTTAAAAGTCAGTCAAAAACTCAAAAAGAGTACTAGTGTTTCAAAGAGAAAAAGGTTTGGGTGCTGGGAAGAGGGTACCAGCCTCCTGGGCACCAAAAGAGTCAGCAATTATTCAAATAAAGTATACTATAGTATTTGGGAAAACACTGGAACAAAAGCCTCTCAATATAAAGATCTACCTGTGAATAATTTAAGAACCTCTCATTAGCCTGATATTTAAGAAAAAAAATTCTAACTTGTACTAGTTTCACCCCCTGATTTCACCTGACCTTTCCCCATGAAGTTAAATAAAATATTTTGCTATTTTTGAATTTTAAAAGTGTCTCAAGTGCCATTTTCAAGGTTTTAAGTTAAAGGGCAATCCTATCCTTTCCCTCAGGTTCCTGGGCTGAGCAAATATTACTGACAGGGTGGGACAGCCAAAGTTTCTTCGGGGGTGAAGAAGACACATTACCAGGGCTGCTCAGACAGTGAAGGGACAGAAAAATGGAAGGAAAATTGAGCCTCTGAGGGAAGGAAGTGCAAAGGGTGTGTCATAGAAGCCATGAGTATAGTTTGAAGTACAGTTGGTTTGACGTTACTGAGAGAATAATGCTATGAAGCATAATCCTATACAGTTAAATTAATCCTGCTCTGCTTGAACTAATCAGACTGAATAGTCTGTAGCAAATATGATATTTATTTAGTACTTACAGAAGATTAAAAAGTAATTCAATACTGGAATTAGTGTGATATTGTGGAGAAAGTGTGGGACCTGGACAAGGAGCTCTGGATTCAAATCCCAATTTAGCATGAACTTCACAAGATCCTAGTTCAGTGAAAACTCTTTCACAATACTGTTGTGAGGAAAACATGGTATCATCCCACATATACTGTTCTGAGTTCTTGAAAATAAGGATACAAATAAATAAATAATCTTATGTGCAAAGATATGATAGGTATATAGCCATTAATAAAACTATTCATGCAGTTGATGAAACTATATGCTTTCAGATGGACACATCAAAGACCAATGCTTAGAGTAATGGGCTGCGATCACATACACTAAATAATCCGCTTTCAATCCACTTTCAATGCACTTTCGAATTGGATTTTGCCAGTTCACACAGTAAAATCCAGTTGTAACGTGCATTGAAACTGGATTATTTGGTGTGTGTGACCACAGCCTTACTGTAGCCATGTGCAGGCATTCCAGATAACCTGCGCAAGGTGGTAATCAGCAACAAGGCCTCTGAAATGGCTCTGTTCCGCTGGACATTTAATTATATTAGGAGGCTCCCATACAAAGCTCATTTAGCACCTGATTTTCAACAATGACCTCTAATAAATTGAGCCTGTAATTCTGTAACCGCAATGAATTGAATAGTAATTTGCCGAGTGAATTAACAAACTGTCAGACATCAGAAGCCACTGGCACTACCTGTGGTTTACCGGTGATGCAATAATTTAGGAGCACAAAAATTATATCCACAATGTTAGGGATAACTTGAGGTTACTCCCTATGCACCAAATCAGAGCTATAGCTAAGGACTTACATTTAAAATCCTTTGACAGTAAAATGTATTGGGCTTGCATTCTTGGCAGGTGCTCATCCAGTTTTTTTCTCAAGATCTGTTCTAACATGAAGAGCCCAATGCTGAAACTGCCAAAAATACTTCCAGACATGTATCTTGCCACCTTATTTGATCATGGTAAGCAATACACAAAAATATCTCCACATTATGCTGGAAACAGTCCGAGGAACTTCTGTCATATTTGAATTGGTCCTCATCAACTGCAATGGGAGGAGACTCCACTATTTCCCTGAGCAACTTTTTATAGTGCTAAGCTATACGTTTACTTAGGTTAAAGTCTGTATTTGTTTAATTTAGTTTAAAGAGAATCCTCGTTACTACCACCTTATTTTGGTTTTAGTTCCGCTTCTGTTTCTGCACATTCCAGAAAAAGCTGACAGTGATTTTTATTCCAGTTTTTCCAACACTGTTATTATTTCCAATTGCCATTCTGTGTGTTTGATAACATTCGGAATCCATTTGTTTCTGTCTACTGCCCTCAGGAATTTATTTTATTAACATATCACATTTTCAGTTCATAGTCTCTTTCCTGCAAAGAAAAAAAAAAGTGTTCACATTTCAACCAGCTTCTCTTCTTCTATCAGTAACAGATTTAAATTAATTTACCAGCATCATTCTTTACTAACGTTAGGCACACTGGAACTCTGGGAACATTGTTATCCTTGTTCCGGACAATCTGCTCAGAAGCACATTTCTGCACACACATTCATTTTCTGTACCTACTTAAATTAACCAGGGAACTTTAGGAAAGAAAAAACAACAACACCCACATTTAATTTGTAGGTAGCACACATGGTTCTCTAGCGCAGTGACAAAAAACAGGTCATTACCGCTGTCCGCTGGTAGCAAGGGTATTGAACCAGGCACTGCTTTCCCCCAAAGAGGAAAAGTCAGAGTAGATGGTTTCAAGAGGTCTTTGTTACAGGTCTTTGTCAACAGTCACTCTCAAGGTATATATAAAATGAAGTCTTTTTATTGGCCATGTCTGCTTATTATCCTCTGCTCTAGATCCCTCCTAGTTTTGGCCTCTATTGTTATGTTGAATCATATCCCAGATGTTGTTCCATCATCCTTTGTCTTCCCTTGCATGAGTGAGATATTCCTCTGTCTGCTTTCTTAACTCTTACTCAGTTCCACCCACACTATTACACTGGTACCAGGGATCACTTGTTTGGCAGGGACGGGGATGGGATATATGTGTGCAGCGGAGGGAATGGAGGCTGCTGTTTGTACAAGAGGATCTCTAGATATGCAACGAAGGATCTGAGCCCATAAAATTCTCTCTGTTACCATTGGACCATGGAATTGGAATGTGATTAGTAGTACTTTCTATACTGAGCTGCGGTGGCTCAAGTGGTTAAGACGCTGAACTGCAGGCTGTGGAAGGTCAGTAGTTCAGCAGTTCGAGACCCGAGAATGCCGCATGATGGGGTGAGCTCCCATCTCTAGTTCCAGCTCCTGCCAACCTAGCAGTTCAAAAGCAAGAAATTGCAAGTAGATAAATAGGTACCACTTTGGTGGGAAGGTAACAGTGTTCCGTGCGCCTTGGTGTTTAGTCATACCGGCCACATGACCACGGAAACGTCTTCGGACAGCGCTGGCTCTTCAGCTTTGAAACGGAGATGAGCACCGCAACCCTAGAGTCGGATTCGACTGACTTTCGAGCAAGGGAACATTTACATTTATTATATATATAGCTATAATATATACAGCTATATTATAGCTCAGGGGTCCTCAAACTTTTTAAACAGGGGGCCAGTTCACTGTCCCTCAGACCGTTGGAGGGCCGGACTATAGTAAAAACAAAAACTATGAACAAATTCCTAAGCACACTGCATATATCTTATTTTGAAGTGAAGAAACAAAACGGGAACAAATACAATATTTAAAATGAAGTAAAGTTAAATCAACAAACACCAGTATTTCAATGGGAACTATGGGCCTGCTTTTGGCTAATGAGATGGTCAATGTCCGGTTCCATATTTGTCACTGTTTCCTTCTCATGTAAAAAAAAATGACAGACAAGCAGCAGTGGCATAAACAGCCGGCGGGCCATATAAATGTCCTCGGCGGGCTGCATGTGGTCCGTGGGCCGTAGTTTGAGGACCCCTGTTATAGCTAGTATACTTTCTATACTAAGGCTGTACTCAGATAGCTTTTCAGGACCAAAGTTTTCATCTGTATAGCAAAAACATTTTTGTTATATTCCACAGCCAACTATATGGAATATTTTTACTCCCAAACATAAAGTTCTAAGGGATTTTTGTTTTTATGATAATAATCAGGTTTGGATAGCCTCATCAAACTCTGGGTAAATTCTTCTAAGATTACACTGAGTCTGTCGAAGCGCAGTTAATATAATATTTTTACTCTGGTTTTCCCGACACCCTTCCTCCTGCTTCCCAAACAACTGTACTGGCCTAATGTTTGCATATACACACCCACGCAGACAGATATCTGCACATCACAAAGAAGGCTCAGTCAAGATGTTAACCTAAGGAGATTCTCTGATACTTTACTTTTGTTTACTGTAATCTTCTTATCAGTAGGCTTATCCCCTACAACCTTAACCCAGTGTGGGTTTGCTTGGCAATGGTACAGAACAATAGTTCTGGGAAACCAAAATGTTTCCCCACTAGTTTCTGTGTAGTGCCATTTTTAATGTCAGGATTGCTCATTTATTCTTTTGTTTAATTATTGTATGTAGAGAGTGGAAGGGCAATGTCAACAAGTAATGTCATATATCATATTAGAGGATTAGCCCATCATGGCATACCTAGTGCAGGGCTATTTCTGGGCAGGAACGCACAGGAACGGAGTTCCGGCTGGCTCCTGAGTTGGCCACGCCCAGCAGGAACTCATTAGCATAATAGGCCACACCCAACAGCAGAAACTCATTAGGATTGGCTACATTAGGGGTGTGTGGCCTAACAAGCAAAGGAGTTCCTGCTACCAAAAAAGCCCAACAAACAGGGTAAACAGAATAAGAAGCAAAAGGTGGGTGTGGCTGGATGACCACACTTCTGGCAACATGGGTGTGTGGCCTGATATGCTAATGAGCTGTACTGTCGGGGGTGTGGCCTAATATGCTAATAAGTTTCTGCTGTTGGGTGAGGCCTGTTATGCTAATGAGTTCCTGCTGGGCTTTTTCTACAAAAAAAGTCCTGACCTAGTGTTATTAGGTTCTGTATTGACTGATGGATATGTGGGCAAAGCTGGCATCTGGGTCTATTGCACAGATGGGTTTGTGACTCTGTTAGGTGGTCCATTGTTGTTGAGAAGAAGCCGTTTGGTATGTGTCAGAGTGGGGACGGGTCTCTAAGCAAGTAAAGGCCCATCATCCAAGTCCTGTAAGAGATGAGCGTTGTTGTCCAGCACAGTGGATTAATGATACACTGAATGGGTTTGAGCTTGGAACTGTAGGTAACAACCACTGCTGTTCTGTTATCTCTTTGGGGTCTTTTTTTTGTAGATGGCTATTTTTAGGAACCAGTCTAGCCTTGTGAATAATTTCTTCACTTCATTCGGTGAGAATTTTAATCCTCCAAATGTCTGTGGTAAATCTTTCAGATGTGGGTCTCTACCCAAGGAGCAACTGTGGCTGTAACATAGTGCTTGGCTGAATGCAACGGCTTGTGTGGTGTACTCAGGGTGATAAGTGGAAGCAGGGGTGATAAGTGGAAGCAGGGCTCATTTCCTGCAGGAGTGCACAGGAGCGAAGCTCTGGCAGTAAGGAGCCCAGGGTGTGGGCACATGCAGCAAGCCCCGCTCCCTGCTCCCAGCAGCCCCCCTTGCCTTTCCCGGCCCGCTGGCAGACCCAGTGGTGCGCTGTCATGAGCTGGCCCTCAACCTGCTCCGCCACTGCCTGGGCCGTGGTACCCAGCCAGCCCAGGCTCTGCCCATCCTCATGCCAGCCCTGGCGCAGCATCTCTATAAGGCGGACCCCGGCAACTCCTGCGAGGCCTGTGAGGATCTCCACCCCAGCATCCTGCACCATGCATGTCCTCCGCGCCACCTCCTTGACCCACAAGCAGCTGCGCACTTTCCTGCGCATGCTAGCCATCCAAAAGAGTCCAGTGGCACCTTTAAGACCAAGGTTTATTCAGGTACGAGCTCTCCCTCCTCTGTGAGGGCAGATCTGTGCGTCCCCCGTCCCCCCCACAGCTAGCAATCCAAAAGAGTCCAGTGGAGCCCGAGCAGTGGGTGTTGCCTTCTGACAAACTTCCGGTGATGTCAGGGGGTATGGCATATGCAAATAAGTTATGCTAATGAGCTCCTGCACCTCTTTTTCTACGAAATGACCCCTGATTGGAAGCATGGAGATATGTGTTGTGTGGGGTTTCGGTCTAAGTGAAGGTTATACCATTGAGAAGTTATTCAGCTGAGGCAGGGAACAGTTTATGTGGGAGATGGCTTAGATTAGAAAAATGGCTGTGGCAGTGGGAAGGGGTAAAGCAGCCCACCCTCACTCCTCTGTTCAGAATCACAGGCTGAGTTCAGACTGGCAATTTGCCCCGGTAGGGACCCGGGCCAGCGACGACTCAATCACGGAGTAAATGGGGCGTTCACACAGGCACATCTGCCTGGCGTCTCCCACCCGCAGCCAACCCGTGCTGTTGCGCTTCACCACCAGATTAAAAAGATACCTGATAAAACCTGTAGCAAATCCGAAAGCCCGCGTGTGTCGTGCGTTTCTCCGCTTCTGGGGAGTCTGAACGCGCAGCCGAAAAGCCGGGAGCAACCCGCATTGGGCAGAAGGCAGCAGTGGTGTGATTGGCTGTGCTCCACTCCACTGCCCAATGCGGTGCTGGCGCTGTGGGGTCCTCCCCCAATCAGCAAAATGCGCTTATGCGCACATACACCCATACACTCACAGATGAATTAATGGGGAAACGGCGAATATAGCATGCCTCCGGCGTGGCAGTCTGAATGCTCCCGTGTGCCTCCGTCCCGTATCTTCCGGCAGCAGCCCCCGCTGTGTGAACGGGAAAACCCGGTATAGTTTATTCTGGGGCTTTTTTGCTATGACTCGCTACTGGAGCAAACTGCCAGTCTGTACTCAGCCACAGTTTCTCAATCTACTTTTCACTTTTGTGAGGCTTCCTTATAAACATTCAGATACAATACATAGTTTGCCCCGAGCTATGAAGCTGGACAAATCAAGTTTTGGTAGCCAAGAACTAAGTCTAATCTTCTATCATAGTTGCAACGAGCTTATGTTTGAGGGAATCTAGATAAAACCTTTATCCCTAATTTCTTCACTGTATTCAGCAGGGGAATAATTACATTACACTCCAATGCCCACACTACGAAATTACAGCTAAAGGTTTTAATACATGTGGCAAAACTTTAAAATAATAACATAAAGAGAGTCCTGCTGTCCATATAGTTCAACCTCTTGTTTCCGGCATTATCTAACCAAGTGCTTCCAGAAGCAGCTCTGAATTCTTCTCTCTCTCTCTCTCTCTCTCTCTTTTTTGTCAGCAAGTGGTATTCAGGGCATTAATGCCTGGAATTGGTTTGCCCGCCCTCCCCTTGGAGACAAGGCAGGCATGAGGCTTAATTGAGTAGCCACATTTGAAACAACCAATAAAACGGCACAGTTATACCACCTTTATTGTGGCCACACCTTCTCTACACACACGCCACAATGCCAGGCTTTTCTGCTGGTCGACTCTCCCTTCCTTTAATATCAAAAGATTTGCCTGTCACCTTTGGGGCCAAACTGGAGGTGCAGCGGGGAGTCCTCTGATTGCCTGTTGAGGAGGCTTTTTTCCTCCTGTTTTGTGATGTTGTGGTAGAAGTAGTTAAATAGGCCTGGTCTCTGAGACTGTTTAGGCCCTAACTGGTTTGGCAGGAATAGGGTGGGCTGATCATGAAAGATAAGGATAATAGGCAAGTACCCTGAAACAGCAGTAATTTTGGTGGGCCTGTCCAGAACAACACATCATTGGCTATGTGGCAGGGTGCGGCTGGGAAAGAGCACCCTTGTTGTTGAGCAACATCTTTCTGAACCTGGCAGTGGCTGTGCAGCACATCATGGGAAGAGGATGGGGCTGGGCACCCCCTGGCACACTGCATGCAGGCGATAATAAATGAGGCCAGAGGAAGCCGGAGTCTGGAGTCAGGGTGGGTCTGCCCAACAAAGGCAGCCATTGCCTAGCACAACCCGCCCATTTAAATATGGTGGCATACTTAATGGTATGACATAGATCTGCCTAATTAATTATTTAAATAAACTAGTTAAACCCAATGGTTTTGTTTCCTATCTTCATTCGGGGTGCCAGGGGCAAATGATATGCACTGCCTTCTGACACTGAAAAGTCAGTTTGGCCGTGAGGACTAATAGCCTCAAGGTTGATACGCCCATTCTCCGTGACTTTGTGCAACCTTCTTCTAAAGCCATCTAAGTCAGTTGCAATCATTAAATCTGTGCCGGCAGCTTCCATGGGTTGACAATACAATTTGTGAATACTTCCCTTTTTCTAGCTGTAGCACCACAATAGAGGCTAAGGCAAAAAAAAGGTGAAGCTGAATCCAGACAGCACGTAGATAATGCTTGTCGGGGGGGCTGATACTTTGGATTAGATCCACTTTTTCTTTGACGGAGAAGAGCTGGCATTTGCAGAACAGGTTAAGAATGTGGGGGTTCTCACGGACACAGCCTTTGCTCTTTGAAAAGCAAGTCGTGCCTTCGGCCAGCTCCATTTGGGTTCACTAACTCTCTTGTTTCTTAGACTCGGCCAACCTGGCTCTACTAATCCATGCTCTTGTAACCTCATGGTTATATTACTGTAACACTGTCTATGTTGGGCTGCTCCTCAAGACAACCTGGAAAATGCAACTGCTTCAGAATACAATTCTTGGCAGGGGCCGGCTCATGGGAACTATTTTCCTATTCTAAGACAGCTACATTGGCTGCCACTTGTTTCCACATTTATTTATTTTAATTGTACCCCACTTTTCTCATTGAAAGGGATTCAGAGCAACTCGCATCATTCTCCTCTCCTCCATTTTATCCTCACAAATGACCCTGTGAGATAGGGTAGTTCTGAGCATGTGACTGGCTCAAGGTCACCCAGCAAGCTTCCATGGCAGAGCGGGGTTTTGAACCTGGGTCTCCCAGATCCTAATCCGACAGCCTCACCACTACACCACATGGGCGCTTTTCAGTTCAAGGGGCTGGTTATGACCTTTAAACCATGGCCTAGGACTTGCATATCTAAATGACTGTTTCTTCCTATATGTGCCCATATGTCAACTACAGCCCTTGAACTTCCAGTTGTTGACTTCCACTGAAGGGAGTTGGGCTGGCATTGATCATAACCTGTGCTTTTCCTGCTATGTCATGGGCTCCCTGAGGAGATGGGGAGGGTGTCCTCTCTGGAAGTGTATAGGAAGTGTTGCAAGGCCATTTTATTTGCTAGGACAGGGACCTCCAACAGGGAGCCTGTAAACATGCTTCCCCTAGGCAACCCCTAGGGAAAGATTATGAGAGGATCCACTTTAGGCTTTTTTCTTCTTTACTTCCGTTAAAAAAACACACCCTTTTATTTCACTTTAAATTTTTTTGTACTGCTGAGCTGGTAGCGTCATTTCTGCCTAGTCCATATTTTGTTTCTGGTGGGGGGAGGGAGTGCAGTTTGGGATATTTCTCACCGCTCAGAAGTAGCTCTCATTCAAGAAAGTATTGACAACCCCTCGTTTTGATGGGGTGGAGGCTGCAGGAATTTTTGCACGGAGGAAGGTTGTAAACACACTTGAGAAGAAGATAAGGTGTGGGAAATGCATGATGTCTTTCTTTTAGAAATTGTTGAAATGCAGCTACAATGGGCAAGGGCTATGTGCTTACTTGTTTCTCTTGGGCCATTTTTTAAAAATAATAATTATATCCCCCCCCCTCACAGTTTCTCCCTCCACAATAGAAAATATATGGAGAAGTTCCGAGGGGAACAATGGAAAAATGGCCTATGTGGATAAGTCCAATTTCGGGTTCCTTATAATTTCACTGATAAATTTGCACACCTCTCTATTTTGGTGAAGAAGAAGAAGAAGAAGACGAAGAAGAAGAGGAGGAGGAGGAGGAGGAGTTTGGATTTATACCCCGCCCTTCACTGCCCAAAGGCGTCTCAGAGCGGCTTACAAACTCCTTTCCCTTCCCCTCCCCACCACAGACACCCTGTGAGGTAGGTGGGGCTGAGAGAACTTCTGATAGAAACAGTCCTTGAGAGAACAGCTGTGCCAGAGCTTGTGACTGACCCAAGGTCACATGAGCTGGTGCAAGTGGAGGAGTGGGGAATTAAACCCGGTTCTCCCAGATAATAGTCCGCACACATAACCACTACACCAAACTGGCTCTCAAAACTGTTAATGTAGCTCTCATGACTTTATAGTTTGGTCCTAATTTTTTAAATCGTTTAATTTTACATGTGGCAGAGGAGTCCAAAGGAAATTGTCATTGTAATCTTAGTCAGGATGACTATGTGCCCCTATTAATTACGGAGAGCAACATATGCTGGAAAGAGCAGCAGAGACCAGTATCAAGCAATACTGGGTGAGGGTGGATAAGTTAGCCGTGCCAAGTCCCAATGCCAATTTTGTCCTTAGCAGGGACTAACAATAGATCGGCACCAATTGCCAGAAATCTCTGGCAGGGATGAATGCTATTAGTCAGAGCCTTTTGCCGTTACAGAAGGCTGAAGATCCTATCATCAGTACCTACATGGATGAAGACAAAGATTGTAAGACCTTTATAGATATGAGAGCAACTAACATTAGTGAAGGCATTTTTTTTTACAAAAAAAAAATTGAGGTCTTTGTTAAAAGGCAGGTAAGTTTGTGTATTTGTATTCACTTTAAGTGAAATGGGCCAGCTACACATTACACACAAACATTGGGCTGGATCCTTCTCCTTCCTGATGCAATTTTTGAGAAAAACAATTTCAGGAGGAAGCAACTGAGAGCAGAAAAGCAGTAAGAAAAAGGGAGCTCTTAGCTCTTCTCTTCCAATTTTTTACACTCCTGGTTTTTCTCTTCCCTAGTAGTTCCAAACAAGAGAGGAGAAATTCAGTATTAACCCTTACTTCCTTCCCTTTCTGCTCCCTGTTGTCTCCCCTCCCCAAATAGTTCTCCCCTCCCAGTCGTTGTTATCTGCTCCTCCTATCTGCCATTGTTGTGTCTCATCCTGGCTGCCTGTACTGAATCTTCAGGCATATGGCTTTGGTGTACATGCTAGAGCTATACCACAATGCCTGTCAAACTGCAGTCAAGGGTTTCCCAACACCTGCACAGTTAATGCAACTAAGTTTTGGTGAGGTGGTTATAACCAATGTTCCCTCTAAGGTGCAGAGTCTCATGAGGCAAAATTCTCCTCTATGAGCCAAAAGACCTTATAGGATTAAAGTGGTGAGTGAGCCTACATTAAAAAAAAAACAGGAAGGAAGGAAGGAAGGAAGGAAGGGTGGAAAGAAAGCAAACAGATGGGGAGAGAGGAAGGAAGGAAAAAGAAAGAGATAGAGAGAGCAGGCAGCCATTAGTGTGCTCCATTTCACTCCCCCCAGCTCCCAAGTGGGGGGAAGCAAAAGGGAGCCCTGAAATGGCTTTAAATGGCTAGCAGCTCCCCCTCCCTTCCTCCCTGATGGAGGGGGGAGGAAACCTTGGCTAGTGAGGAAAGAGGAGGGTTGGCTTTGTGTCTTTTCCCCATACACAATGGCGGGAGCCGGTCGGGACAGGCTGCAGCATAGTGGTATCCCAGGGGAGGGAGGCAGGGGAAAGTATCCTTGCCCTGTGCTCAGCTGGGGATCTGTGCCCTGGGGGCTGGGATTTTGAGTACCGGTGCAGGCTCAGGCAGCTTAAAGGGAACACTGGTTGTAACACAATATCTTTTTCCTTTTACAATGTTTAATTTTTCTGCATACCTAAGGGGTTCCAGAACCCCAAATGATAGACATGGCTGGCCCCATTGTGGGGATTTAACTATCCACAGAGGGGCCAACCCTTGGCCCTTGGATATATTGATATGTGAAGAAGAAGAAGAAGAAGAAGAGGAGGAGGAGGAGGAGGAGGAGGAGATTGGATTTATACCCCGCCCTTCACTACCCAAAGGTGTCTCAAAGCAGCTTACAAACTCCTTTCCCTTCCCCTCCCCACAACAGACACCCTGTGAGGTAGGTGGGGCTGAGAAAGCTCTTGACAGAAACTGCTGTTTTTCAAGAACAGCTCTTATCAGAACTACGGCTTGCCCAAGGTCATCCAGCAGGTGCAAGTGGAGGAGTGGGGAATCAAACCCGGTTCTCCCAGATTAGAGTCCGCGCACTTAACCACCACACCAAACTGGTGTTAATATGAAGCTGAAACTTCAGAGGAGGAGAAATGCAAGACTGTAGCAGGAAAACTGCAGGCCAGGAAATAATTCAACATCAATTCCCTGTGGCTTCTTCACTCTTAATAAAAATGATATTTTCTAAAAATAAAAGCAGTAGAAGTGTTTTTATCAGAACAGAGAAAACAAAGTATTTCTGCACAGAATTTCAAACATATAATTTATTTATGGAATTCCCTGCCAGAGTCGTGATGATAGCTATGGCTTAGATGGCTTTAAAAGGCACGTTTCTGTCTCAACTAAAGCCACCATGGTTATGCACTGGAGGTCTGACAGTTGTTCTCCATGAGTCTTTCAACTTCTGCAGACTTCTAGTACAAATGATCACTTTCATCCTTACATTAGAGACTAAGGATAAATCAGACATTCTGTTTCTTTACTGGCTGCCTTATTCCCCAGTGGGTTCCCTCTCTTAGTTGACAGAGGTACTCTTGGACATGGTGCTGGAGACACCTAGACTGATCGTTCTGGGGGACTTCTGGGATTGTAACATTCACGCTGAAGATACCTCAGCACAGGCCCAAGACTTTAAAGCTTCTCTTACTCTCTTGGGCCTCTTGCAAATCATAATGGGCCCATACATGAAAGACAGATGTTGACAGGATCCTGGGATCTGGGAAGACAGCTACTTGTGTCCTGCATCTTTGCCCATCCTGGCTACTAAAATGATGTAAGGACTACATCAACAAGCCCTTAGTATCTCGTATAAATCAAATCACTAACCCAGGGCACTTTTCCTCAGCCATTTAGTAAAGTAGTTATCCATTATCCCATCCCTTAAGAAAAATGATGTGGCCAATTATCGCCCAGTCTTAAAGCTGCCCTTTCTAGGTAAAGTGATTGAGAGAGCAGTAGTGGACCATCTCCAGTTCTTCTTGAATAACTCATGCTCTGGAGCCTTTTCAGTGTGGCTTCAGGCAGTCCTATGGGACGGAGATGGTATTGGTGGCTTTAGCTGACATGTACTATATGTCTAGTACATATAGACAAAGGCCACGCCTCTTCATTGATCCTACTGGATTGATCTGCAGAAGTAGGTAGAGTGGACTGCGCCATTGTGTTGAGGTGCTTGAAGGCAGAATTAGGTATCAGGAGATATGTAAGACTAGTTCAAATCATTCTTCATGGATCAGACTCAAAGGGTTGCCACTGGAGACCATTTATCATCATGTGGGACCCATGCTGTAGGGTACCACAGGGTGCAATCCTATCCTCCATTTTTTCAATCTCTATGTAAAATCCTTAGGACAAATAATTTGTAGGTACGGGGGTGGCTATCATCAATATACCAATGATATCCAACTCAATATAACTTTATCCAAATCTAGTGATGCAGTAAAGATCCTGAGTTGCTGTCTGGTGCTGTAGTTAATTGGTTAAGAGTGAACAAATTGGTCATAAACCCTGGAAAGAAAGAAGTAATGCTGGTAGGAAAGCCAGAGATCCTGGAGTTTGTGCCCCCCCATTGTTGATGGGGTTCAGCTGACCTTTTCTGATTCAGTTAAGAGCCTAGGGGTTATACTGAATCCAACATTACTGCTGGAGGAGCAAGGTAATGCTGCAAAACCACCACCCCAAAAAAACCCCGAGCACCACTTTCTTCCAATTCAATCTAGCCCAGAAGATACTCCTCTGACCTTGATACAGCCATTCTGACCACCTAGATATATCCTGCAGTTACATTGATCCTAGACTACTGTAATGCACTTCACATTGGTCTCCCCTTAAAATTAACTCGGAGACTCCAGTTGGTGCAAAACACCACTGCTCATCTATTATCAGGAGCTAGACGGAGCACGCATATTGCTCCTATTCTGCCCATCGATTAGCATGCTCAATTTATGGTTGTCACTATCACATACAAAGACCTTTTGTGGCCTTGATCCATCGTATCTGCACACTTCTCTCCTTATGCTCAGCCACAATAGCTTCAGTCATCTGAGCAGTGCCTTCGTCAGGTGCCACCCTGCAAATGGGTAAAATCAACAACTGGCCATATGTATGCCTTTTCATTGTGGCCCCACCTTATGGAATGGCCTGCTTTAGGAGGTCAGGAAGGCTCCGTCATCTTGGCTTTCCGCAAACTATGCAAAACTGAATAATTCCAGAAGGTCTCTACTGTATCAAAATGGTTCAGAAAGATACTTGAGGAAAGGATTAGGAACTGTGGTCTGTACTACCATGTATAGTCCGTACTGTCTGTGGCTATAAGTAGGATCCTAGTACATAATTTTTGCATTGCTAACATGTTGTGTTAACACTTATGCTTTGCTTCAGTTCTGTTTCAGATTTTTGGTTTGTTCTGGATTTTCCGCAATCAAATCATATTGCATTGTTTATCGAATGTTCCACCCTGGTGATTGTATTGACTTACTCTGTGTAATCTGCCTTGAGTCTCAGTGAGAAAGGCAGACTATAAATAGCATAAACAAACAAATGAATAAAACCAGAGAAGTTAATGGTGGACAGGTCTATCCATGACTATTAGCCTTGATAGTTAAATTAAATCTCTTGTTCCAAGGCAGTATACCACTGTGTACCAGCTGCTGGAACGTGGAAGGAGAGGAGACAATTGCCATAAGGCCTTGCTTGAAGAGTTGCTAGAAAATCTGATTGGCCACCACGGGAGAAAGGATGCTGGATTTGATCTGATCCAGCAGGGCTTTTTTTCTTAATATATTTTAGGCTGTAATGGAAATACAGGCACATCAAGACTAAACAGTTCTACTCAGATGTAAGCCTTGATATTTTAAACATAAATTAATGTCCAGTGCAATCCTAAGAATACTTTCATGGGAGTAAGCCTTGTTGAATATCCCTGAGCTGGAGTCTGAACAGATCTGTTTAGGATTGCACTGAGTGTTTAGGATCATAGCCTGATATCATATAATCTAAAGTTTCTAAAGGATATCATGAGGATAGTCTCTTGAAAATAGGTAGTTTAGTAGCTTACCTCCTAAGCACTCTTAGAACATTACGCCCCTCAGGGCTACTTTTGGGCAGGAACGCACAGGAATGGAGTTCCGGCTGGCTTCAGAATTGGCCATGCCCACTACAGCCAAAACCTCTGTGTGCGTGGCTACAGAGGGAAGGCCTGGAGAGTGACACCCCCAGCAACTCTGAGGCAGGTGGGCTGGGGGGGGCCCTGGAAGGATCAGGGAGGCATTTAAATGCCTCCCCGTGCCTTCTCCAGCCTGTTCAAGGCTGGCTTGCCAAGGCTCCCTGCAGCTGTGGGGCACCCAAGCAAGCCAAGGGAAGGCAGTTTAAACTGCCTTCCCTTCAAGGGAGCTTGCTCGGGTTCCCCACAGCCATGGGGCACCCGGGCAAGCCAAGGGAAGGCATTGGGGTCTGGCCTAATATGCTAATAAGCTGCACTGTCAGGGTGTGGTCTAATATGCTAATGAGTTTCTGCTGTTGGGTGTGGCCTGTTATGCTCATGAGTTCCTGCTGGGCTTTTTCTACAAAACAAGCCCTGATGCCCCTTCTGGATCAGACTAATAGTCATGCATCAGTTAAGGCTGTAAAAATGGGGGAGGGCTGGAGATCTAGAATTACAATGGATCTCCAGAGGGTGAACTCAATGGGATTACACCCCTCTGAGGTCCCTTGCCTCTTCAAACCCCACTATTCCCAGGCTCCACCCCCAAATATCCAGGAATGTGAACCAGTTGCCCTAGAGGATCAACAAGCAGGGATAGAGGCCAAGGCTTTCCTCTGATGGTGCCTCTTAGCACAGTTATTTAGATCTTTGTTGCCTCAGAATATGGAGGTTTCCTTTGGTCACCATGGTTAGGTCACTAATAGACCTTTCCTCCATGAATCTGTTTAATCCCATTTTGAAGCCAGCAATCATCAGGGCCATCCTGATGCCCTCTAGTACTATATTCCACAGCTGAATTACTCATTGAGTAAAGAAGTATTTCCTTTTCCTTTCCTAAATCTATCTCCTATCAACTTCATCTGGTGTTCCCCGAGTTCCTGTATTATGGGGGAGGGCGAAAAAGTTTCTCCACCCATGTTTAATTTTACAAACCTCGACCATATCCCCACCCAGTAATCTTTTTTGTAAACTGAAAAGTCTAGACACTTTCGCCTTTCCTCGTAGGAAAGGTGTTCCAACCCCCGGATCATCTTTGTTTCCCACTTCTGTACTTTTCCCAGCTTTTCAATATCCTTTTTGAGATACTGAATACAATAGGACTTCCTTCTGCGTATACATGCTTAGGATTGTACTATGAGTTACTAACAAGAAGAACTGCCAGCAAGATTACTCCCCACTTCCCATACATAATGACCAATAACAGGTTCATAGGAGTATCATCGATGATACATAAGACACAAAGTTTACTGACCAGATGCCTTTCTCATGAGAATGAGAATTATTTGGGAACTGCACATTCTTGACTAAAGCAGAATTGCTTTTGAACACGATGGCTCTTCAGCCTCTAATCTTGAAAAATAATTTAGGTAAAATAGGTCTTGTGAGTTTGGGAACAAAGTAGGGTGCGAGGAAATTCAAACGTTTGATTAGATTTCTTAAGTAAACTATTACACATTTTCAGTCTACTTTATGTTAGCAGTATTTAGTACCAGTGGTTAAGACGCTGAACTGCAGGCTGTGGAAGGTCAGTAGTTCAGCAGTTCAAGACCCATGAGTGCCGCATGACAGGGTGAGCTCCTGTCTCTAGTTCCAGCTCCTGCCAACCTAGCAGTTCGAAAGCAAGAAATTGCAAGTAGATAAATAGGTACCACTTTGGTGGGAAGGTAACAGCGTTCCGTGCGCCTTGGTGTTTAGTCATGCCGGCCACATGACCACGGAAACGTCTTTGGACAGCGCTGGCTCTTCGGCTTTGAAACGGAGATGAGCACCGCAACCCTAGAGTCGGATTCGACTGGCTTTCGAGCAGGGGAACCTTTACCTTTTAAGCAGCATTTCTCTCCACTGAAGAAAAAGAAGACCACTATTAACAGGCCCTGAACTACTTTAGGGCTTCGTTCTTTAAACTAGCACACTGTTGCCTTTGCCATGTCGCTATTAATAAAATCACCAAAATTGAAACATGGGTCATGGCCTTTTTTCATAGTGGTTATGCTCACTTTTTGAAGCTGAGTGTGTGTGGAATTGCCAGTTTCCAATTCTTGGCTCACTTTCTGAGCGACACTGGCATCCTTTGTCCCTGCCTTGCTTCCCTCTAGATTCATGCATTGTGCTTAATTACTGAGCTGTTATTTGTTTTGTCCCCTTACCCTGTCTACAGGTTTTACCAAGCCTGGCAGCTGCATTTGTAATGTGAAGAAAGCTGTTCACTGTTCTATCACGATGTCTGCTGCATTGTGCAGCTGCCTTGACGGGGCTTTTTTTGTGGCCTTCTGATTGGATGGGCATTATTTCAGTTTTGATGTCTCAACTCATTGTTCATAAGGGATTACTCCATACCAAGGGCACAACCCAATATGCTCTGCTCTGTGCTGAAGTAGTGCTTCACAACTACACCCCCGACTCTAAATCGAGACACTCAACAGGTTTACAAAAGAGGTTTAATAACGGCTGAACTGGTTTACTAAAAGAACAAAGTAAAAACCACAGATTTAAACAAAATTGAACTTTGCAGTGTCTGCGCCTGAGCTACCTAAAGTTAGTAATCACTAAAGCTGCACTCCTAAACACTCATTCAGCTCAGTGGTACTTATGTCTGAGAGTAACCATGTTTATGACCATGTTGCAATTTACAATGGAGCTTGACTAACTTAAGCATCAATGCTTTCAGTGGGACTTTGCCTGCAATCCTATGGATCCTTATCTGGGAATTAGGCTCATTGAGCTCAGGAATTAGGCCCACTGAAGTGGGATTGGGGACTATGTCCCCAGGTCTATTCACACTCTGTCACACTGAAATCAGTAAAACTTACTTACAACTAAACATGCACACACATGGCTAGCTGTTGCTGTGCAGGGACCAATGTGTATAGAAGTGGTACAGTGTGGCAGATCATTCCAAGGTTTGACATATTGTGTTGTATCCTGTGTTCCCAGACTTCCTGTTAAGTATGAGACTCAACAAAGGATTCAGCTTCAAGTGATTTCAGCTTTATTAAACAGCAACAGCAACTGTAAGTCAGGAACACACGACAACAAGGGGAGCACAACTCCTTCTTTTAAACTCTCCCGGGCTGTCAAAGCCACACCCATTACAAGTTAAAGACCAATCAGAATACAGGGATAAAGGCCAATCAGGACCGTTCCCTCTTTGCAACAATATCACTCAGTGATTGGGTAATTACACAGGTTTCTCAGAAACCGACCAATAGCAATGCGACATCTGAAGAGCCACATTCAGACTCAAGCTTAACATGTGAATAGATAGGAGCAATTCACATTCAGTACATAACACTTCCCATGATAGCACATGATTCTCAGTTATCTGTGTGGACAACATTATATGCTTTTCTCCCTAATGGCAATTCAAAACAGTTTACATTATTCTTTCCTCCGCCATTTATTTTCACAATCACCACACTGTCAGATAGGTATGGTTGAGAATGACTGACTCAGGTAAATACCCCACAAGTTTCAATGGCAGAATGGGACTTCACACCTGAGTATCCCAGATCCTCTTGTCCAGTTCTTTGTGCTGTTCTAGTTGGTCAGAAGACATGCAGAGTTTTCTCTCCATGTGACATGGGAATAACACGGGGTAGATAATCTCCTTTGTTTTTCCTGACTCTTCTGATTTCTCACAGGTCTCATAAATGTTTCTGACCACAGCTATAGCACTGCTTTAGAACACCACTGGTAAATACACCCAACCAAACCTCTGCTATTAAAGGGAGATGAGTGTCCACAAACACTATTAGACTATCATCACTTGGCTACCACCAGTAATGATCTTAGCTGTATGCATGAAGCAGGGTATTAACACTTTAATTTTGTTCTTCTAGAATCATATTCATGTCCAGTTAAGGAAAAAAAAAACTGTAACAGTTTACGACTACATGCATTTGGCCATGTACATTGGTCATCTGTCTTCTCTTTTGTTCTTTTCCATAAATCACTCTCTTATTTCTTCCTCTGGCCTTGCTCTCCCCTTGCTGTCAACTATGTGCTTCTTTTCCATTATCTGTTTTTATTATCAGTGTTATTTTCCTGATTCCTGTTCCCTAACGTCTTTTAGGGTGCACCTGCACTGCTTTTTTGGCTATTCCAAGCGACAGAGAGGTTACAAAGGATTTTGTACTGAAAAACAGCAAAGCCATGGTATTGGGCAACACCAACCTGATGCCATTCTGAAACTCATGGCCAAGCAATTCAATGCACACTAGATCAGGGATCCCCAACCTTTTTGAGCCAGTGGGCATATTTGGAATTTTGAGAGGGGGTTGTGGCTGCTACAGGAGGCAAAGTCAAACACAATCTCTCCCTCCTCACTTTGCAAAATAATCACAGAAGGGGAATAAAGAGGAATGGAAGAAAGCCCAAGGTGAAAGGGAGAAAGAGAAGGGGAAATCAAAAAGAAGAAAAGCTTGACATTGGAATGGAATGGAACCACAAGCCCCAGCACTTACCAATCCTCCTGATCCCTTTAATTTAAATGAGGACAGCCAGTAACAACTCCTGCCTTACAAAAGGCCCACTCACTTTCTGAAAAGGTTGGTGGCACCAAGGGAAGTACTGGCAGGAACCTTGGTGCCCAAAGGCATGAAGTTGGAGGACCATGTATGAGATGTTACTGAAAGATAACTATAAAATGCAGGTACTGTTTGTATACTGGAGATGAATACCAGTCAAAAAGTGGGTGGGGTGAATCAGGGCTATTTTGAGGCAGGAACGCACAGGAACAGAGTTCCGGCTGGCTCCCGAGTTGGCCACACCCAGCAGGAACTCATTAACATAATAGGCCACACCCAACAGCAGAAACTCATTAGGATTGGCTACATTAGGGGTGTGTGGCCTAACATGCAAAGGAGTTCCTGCTACAAAAAAAGCCTTGGGTTTTGACAACAAACAAGGTAAACAGAATAAGAAGCAAAAGATGGGTGTGGCTGAGTGACCACACTTCTAGTAACATGGGGGTGTGGCCTAACATGCTAATGTGTTTCTGCTGTTGGGTGTGGCCTATTATGCTAAGATCACCAGTGGGCCTTGAAAGACACCCTGTGAGGTAGGTGGGGCTGAGAGAACTTCTGACAGAAACTGCTCTTTTTCAAGAACAGCTGTGCCAGTGCTTGTGAGCTTGTGACTGACCCAAGGTCACATCAGCAGCTGCAAGTGGAGGAGGGGGAAATCAAACCTGGTTCTCCCAGATTAGAGTCCATGCACTTAACTATGCACCAAACTGTCAACTTCCTCCAGACCGAGTGGGCCGAAAGAATCCAAACCCAGAATCGAAGACATGCAAGGGGCCTCAAGTTCACTCATTGTATCAACTGTGGTGAGGAGGTTGTAGCGAAGCACCAAGACTTTATCTGCAAAATAGCTTGCAAATGCCTCGCAGCCTATATCTAATTCCATGAGGTTTGGTCTGCCCTGTGGCAGAGCTGTTACGGCCCGAATCATTCTAAATAATTGACCTGGGCATGAGCTAGCGGATGCAATCGTAGCTGCATAGAACTCCTTCTTAGCGACTTTGACTGCCATCTCATAGGATCTCATAAACGTCCTATAAGATGTTCTTGTTGGCAAATACTCATCTGGCAAAGGATATCATTTCTAGGAAATAAAACAGGAAAGAGAAATACTAGCTGTGTAGACTTGAAGACTTGTTACCTCACATTCTCCCCTCTTCTTGGGAAGAATGGGCTGGAATGACAGGAAGCACCATGGAGGATGCTCTCTTTTACTTCCTGGCTGTTTTAACCCTTTCCCTCCCAGTTGTGTAGATTGCTGTTTGGCCAATACCATCTCTAGGGGTGAGTCTCTAGAAAGCCTGCCAAAGCTCTGTTATCCTAAGCTATAACATTTTGTCCCACTGTTCTTTATGGCTGATGAGCTATTAAAATTACCAATCTGCTCCTCTTGATAATGAGTCCAGTTGTCTCTGCTTTCTTATACGTTAGTCACAATAAAAGTAAAGGTTTATTTCCTGAGTGCACCAAATGACCACTTGTACACATCTCTGTGCATTTTCTTTGAAGGCAGCTGCCCCTCATTCACAACAATTTGGAGTATTGTGTCCAGTCCTGGATGCTGCACTTCAAGAAAAATGTAGACAAACTGCAACTAGTTCAGAGGAAGGCAGTGAAGATGGTCAGAGAGACTGGGAAATAAATCCTATGAGGAAAAGTGGAAGGGAGTAGGTATATTTAGCCTCAAGGAAAAAAGTCTGAGGAGAGATATGACCACATGAGAGAGGTCAAAGACTTGTTCTCTGCTGTTCCAGAAGGCAAAACCAGATTGAATGGGCTCAGTTACAACAGGGTAGATTTCAGTTTCAGGTTAGAAGAAACTTTCTGAATGTAAGATCAGTTTGGCCTTGACCTGGAAAGCCCAGGCTACCTCAGTCTCATCAGATCTCAGAAACTAAGCAAGGTCAGCCCTGGTTAGTACTTGGATAGGAGACCACCAAGGAAGGCCACAGTTGATATGCAGAGGCAGGCAATGGCAAACTACGTCTGATACTTTCTTGCCTTAAAAACTGCATGAGGGGTTACCAGTTCAGCTGCAGCTCGATGGCACTTCCCACCACCAAGACCAGTTCGACAATTATAGGGGGAAGGGCTGTCACTCACTGTACAACTTCATTCAGAGGCTGGACGGCCCTCTGTTGGGAATGCTCTAGCTTTCTTTGGGCTTCCTTGATTGAGTGACAGGTTGGACTACATGGCCCGTAAGGCCTCTTCTAAAGATGCTTCCACAAGGAGGTTTTCCTTCTGCTTTGGTTTCCAAACTGGAGCACTTTTTTTTGGGGGGGGAGCATTCACAGAATGTTTTAATTGCCATCTGTCCAGGTTTTCGTGTGCTTAACACACTCTTTCCCAGATCTGCTTTACTGTTTATCTTTTTGGAAAGAATGGAATCAAGTGCATTAATATATCCCATGGAAGAAAATTTTTCAGCTGCAAAGATCCCATCATTGTGAGCATCATTTTACTACCTTCAGTCCTCCTTCACTGGTACCATTTCCCCAACATTTCCTCCCCTGCCATATCACTGCAGAGCTCCCCTCCCACAGCTTTCAAAAAACAGTAATTGCTACAGTGTCCTAGCAATATATTAATCCAGTGTCACTTATTTGTTTCCATTTCCAGTTTTAGTTCTTTTAACTCTCCAGTTTTCGTTTTAAAATAATGACATCTCCATCACCTCTCATTTTTAAAATTGTTTTAATGGTGGTTCTGGGGGTGTTTTTAAAATGTGATTTTATTATGTTTGTTTTAAGTTGTAAGCCACCTTGGTGGTCCTTTGTGAGGTGACAAAAGTGGGATATACATTTTGTAAAGCAAATAAATAAGAGGAAAGCTACAAGTAGTTTTTATCTCAATTGTCTATAAAGGAATTGGGAGGGAAAACTGAAGGATGGCTGAAAGGATATTACTTGTATGTTGATACTGTGCTATAGCAAATATGTGAAGAAAAACAACAACAAAAAGTAGTAACCAAGTCTTTGACAGCCAATACACAGCAAGTGGAATGAAAAAGTTTTTAAAAAAAAACCATGGAGAAACACTGAAAATTCCCATATGGATGCTTTCCTGCCAGCATGCATGCCTCTGCATTTGCAGCAATGACTGAAGCAACACATCTTCAGTGTGGACAAGCAGAATAACTCTATACAGTACTTTTTCCTCAAAATCTTGGTATATAGTGAAAGATAAACTGTGCTCTTTTGATTTGATGGTGGATAGAATGCCCAAGGAAAAGAATTGTGAATGTTGGATACATTGTCTTCAAATGATATTAGAAAGCTTCTTGTTAATTAATTTAAGAATTTTGAAATGAAAATTACAGAAACTTTTGAAAACAAATTAAAATCTCTAGATAAACATTTATAAATTAATGAGACAAAAACAGAGGCGATATTTAGAAATTAACATGAAGTTAAGGATCAGCAAGTAGCAATTAACTTATTAAAATCCAAAGTGGAGACACTGAGCTCTAAATTAATGAAGCTACCTCATATAGAAATGATGACAAGATCGTGGAATTTAGAGATAAAATAGAGGAAAATAGAGGAACTTGATAACAAATTGAGAAGAGCATCTTTAAAAATTAGAGGGGTTAGTGAGAGAGAGAAGAAGGTGACAATCTTGTGATGTATTTGGAAAATCTGTTCTTCAGTATTATCAGGTCTGATTTCTCAGATGGGATTAGGATTCAAAGGATACAGGGTCAATTCTAAGACTGATTGTACTAAACAGATATTATTAAACAAACGGCATGAAGAACCTTTGGTAGTAAGAGATGAGATAATAATTTTGTTCTGACCTCTTTCTATTGGCTGTCCAAAAAAGGAGAATTTTTTTTTTAACAAATAGACTTAGGAGCAGTAGTATAGCTTATATACAGGGCTTTCCTTTTAGATTGACTTCCAATAAACAGGGTACAAACCAGAGTATCAGAACAGCCAGTGAAGCAGAAAAGACTTAGTAACTTTGCATTTATAGCTTCTTTTTCTTTTGGGAGGATAATATGGTTCAAATAAAGATTTTTTTCAATTAATGCTAATGAGCCCAATGAACCTTCAAAAAGAAGGAAGACTTTTTAAATGCTAAAAAAAGGAAAAGCCAGTGCAATTTTCTTAGAATTTTCTCATATAATTACATCAGAAGTTGGGAAAGCTGTATATAGTACTACCAAAAGTAAGGGGATTACTATCTATGTGAACTGAAAAATTTAAAGGAACTGATTTTAAGGCAGACTCCAAAAAGAATTTAGTTATAACTGGTAATATTTATGCTCTGAATGACAAGCAGCAGTCTTTCTATAATGAGCTTTATGAAGCTGTTCCCTGTTTTGCTAATGGCGACATGATATTGAGACGAAACTTTAATGCACTAACAAGTAAGTATAGAGATAGATTTATCAGAAAACAGAATAGCAATAACAAGGCACTACTAAATTTAATTAAAAAGAATAAGTTCTTTAATTTATTAGATATTTGGAAAGTTCAAAATCCACAGACCCATGATCACACTTATTTTTCAGTGACTCATAATACTTATTCAAGACTCGGTATGGTCTTGATAACTCGGTATGGTCTTGATAACTAATAAATTTTAAAAACTTGTAAAGCAAACTGCAATAGAATTGATGTCTTGCACAGATTATGCTCCCATAGCTCTTCCATTACATTTTAATAGGAAAAAAGATTTTACATGGCATTTTAACAACAATTTATTGAATAACCCGTAGATCAGAAAAAACTTCAGGATGATCTGGCTGAATTTTTCCATATTAATTATAATTCTGATGTTTCTCCAGTGGCTGTATGGGAGGCCAGTAAAGCCTTTTTCGAGGGGGAAAGAGAAAAAGAAAGACAATTTTACTTAGTGCAACTAAAAGAACTTGAATTGAAGCATAAGAAAGATTATAGTCCCCAAACCTATAAGAATTTAACAAATGTAAAGAATGTATGGTTAGATGGATGCAAAATGTGGAGTAAAATATGGAAAGTGAATATTAAGTTGACTAAATCTGTTTCATTTAAAGAAAACTTCTATAAAATGTTCTATAGATAGCATCTAACCCCAGATAGATTGGCTAAAATGTGTAAAAACGTGAGTAATTTTGCTTGGAAATGTAATAACCATATTGGGTCATACGATAATATGTGTTGCACATGTAAAAAGGTCCATAAATTCTGGACTGAAGTGCATACTTTCTTACAGTTAATCTTGAATATCACAATACCTCTTAAGCCAGAGATATTTGTGTTAAATTGTTTACCAGATGAGTTAGATAAGAATCACAGATATTTTATTTTGCATGTTATAACAGCTGCCAGAATTTTATTTGTAATGGCATGGAGGACACTGAAGATTCCAACGCTACATGAGTTGATATTGAAGATTATGGAATGTGCTGAAATGGACAAGTTGACAAATATATTAAAAGGAAAAATGGAAGAAGAATTTATGGGACCCTGGAGGGCGTTCTATGACTGGTTAAAACTTAAGTATTAAGAAAATAAGATCAAGTGAAGAATAATAAGAGTGATAGATGAAGGAGTTGTGAAATTGTAATGAGAAGATATGCATGCAGAATGCTAAACTGGAATTTTTAAATATTTCTGTATTTTTCTTTTCTTCCCCCTGTCCCCTTCCCCCCTTTCTGTATATATATATAATTTTTTTTTAACAAATGTGAAAAGAGCCTTAGAAGAACTTGAGATTTGGAGAATAAACAAAAGCTACATACGTGCCAATGATATTTTGAACTTGGTAATAAAGGAAATAGAACTTTAAAGAAATGGTAGTAAACCCATTACCTGCATCTGTTAATAAGATCTTTAGTTGGAAAGTATTACCCTCTTCATGGTCTGAATAAAAAAATGATTGTTTTGCCCAAATCAGGCACAGATCCTTATAATGTGAGTTCTTATTGTACACTTAGCTTATTGAACTAGGACTATATTCTTTTCTTAGATGCTGAAAAAGCTTTTGATCACATAGAACATTTATTTCTCCATTACTGCTTAGAAGCCTTTGGCATTGAGGATGGCTTTAAAATATGGACTAAAATTACATATAGAGCTTCATTTACAAATTTATCCATTCATAATGTGCTCTCTAATTCTAATTTAATGAATAGAGGTGTGAAACAAGGATGCCCTCTTTTGGCTTTGCTTTTCACCTTATCGATAGAACCATTAGCTACTGCTATAAAGCTTCAGTTTTCTTGATAAGACTTTGCTGTGTTTTGTAAAACAAATTTGTTTAATAAAGAAATGCATTTTTTAAAAAAAGAAGTAAGAAAGAAGTAAGGTGGAAAATGTGGCATTGTTAAGTTCTTCTTGTTTACACATTCTGTTCTATAACAACCCACCACCACATTTCACATGTCAAAAAATGGACATGTGAATAAATAACATTAGATCTCACTTCTAGTTTGACCCACAGACAATGATGATGATAATGACGACAGAATTTCTAAATCACTCGATCCCTGAGTACACAGGGCTCTGGGCAATTTACAATAGATGAAAACATACAAAAATACAGTTTAAAGTCAACAAATCAATTAATCCTGAATTTCACAATCTTCAGATGACATCTATAATTTAATCTAAAACCTGCTCTAGATTGTTTTTCTGTTTCATGGGCAGGTTAAGGAGGAGTCTGAAGTGGGCAAGGTGGAAGAAAACAGGAGGGTGCCAGCTATGATGGAAACCGTTGCTGTCCTCAACCAAAAGCCAGGCCCTTACAGACCCTACTGAATTGCATTAAGTCCTGCAGGGCCCTGATGTTAGTTGGCAGAGAGTTCCATCAGGTCAGAGGACAGATGGATGTCTTTGGGGCCAGGGATCACCAGTGGATTACTCTCACCCAGGGACATACCAAAGGAGACAGTCCTTTAAGGCCCTGGTCCCAGACTACTCAGGGCCTTAAAGATCAGTACCATCACCTTAAATCTGACTCAGTATTCCACTGGAAGCTAGTATAGCTGGCGCAGCACAGGTTGTATAAGTGCCATCCATGGCGTTCCCGCCAGGACTCGCGCCACTGCATTCTCGATCAGCTGAAGTTTCCAGGTCAGTCTCAAGGGAAGGCCAGCATAGAACAAGTTCCAGTAGTTTAGTCTGGAGGTGACCATCGCATAGATTACTGTGGCTAGGTCAGGGTGCGACAGGAAAGGGGCTAAGTGCTGTGCTTGGCATAGATGGGAAAATGCCAGCCTGGCAATATTTGTGACCTGGGTCTCCATAGTTAAGGAGGGATCCAAGACCACACCCATCTCTCTGCTGGGTGGAAGGGGAAAGACTGGAAGCTGGCTCTGAGGAGACCCCTTTTTCAGAGCTGTGGCTAGCTCTGTGTTTCAGAACCAGGAGTGCTTTCCTTGGCCTGAGTTTTGTGGGTCTCTGGGTCAGGTTGGAAAGTGGGGTGCCCTTGCTTTGGAGTTACTCAAGAGTAAAAGCAGTGCCTTTGGCAACACGGTGGTTGTAGAGCCATCAAACCTCTCCCACCTTTGTCCACCTCTGATAGAACCATCAACTCATTGTCTTCTGGCAGTGAGTCAGCCTGCCTCAGGATATGTTTTGCCCTATGAATATGTCACCCTGATACCCAAGCAGTGTTTGTGTGTTCTTGATCCTCCGCACACCCCCACTTTGGGTGTGGGCCTTCTCTTTCTTCCAAAATGCTAGTCATTTCCCTCCTTGACTCGCTGCTTCCATGGACCTCTTCAGGATTGGTATATATCACCCCTCCCCTAACAGCTTTCCTCTTTCCTCCCTGTTTCTCCTAGATAGCTTTTGTATGCATTGTGTGTGAGCGTACTTTTGTTTTTTTATTTTTAATAAAAAACCCTACCAGTTGAACATCTGCCTGGTTATTTCTGAGAGTTCTCACAAGGATAAATCCCCATATACATAGGGGGAGATTCCACTTACCCTCCTCTTGCTCTGTCTCCTTTAGCTAATTCCCCCAAATTAAGTGGAGACTGCCTGCTTTGGGTAACAAGGTTTGTCAGCTCCAGGGTGGGAAATTCCTGGAGACCTTATGGTTGAGTCTGAGGGTGGGGTTAGGGGAGGGGTGAGGCCTTAGCTGGATATAATGCCATAGAGTCCAGCCTCCAGAGCAGCCATTTTCTCCAGGGGGACTGATCTCATCATCTGGAGTTCAGTTGTTATTCTGGGAAATCTCCAAGTCCCACATGTAGGCTGACAAACCTAAGCCAGCAGCAATCTTTGTTACTTGATACCACTTGACTTGCATGACTCAGCTAAGCCTGGCTGCTTGCTACTGTTCAACAACAGCTACCATATGAAAGACAGTGTGGTAAAGCAGTTAGAGCTTCAGCGTAGGGTCTGGGAGAACCAGGTTTCAACTCCCATCTGGGTAATTACAGATCAGTCACATACTTCTGGCCTAACCTGCCTCACAGGGTTGTTGCATGGATTAAAAGGAGGAGAGAATAACGTAAAGCTGCTTTGGTCCTCACTGTGGCGAAAGATAGGGTAAAAATGAAGTAAATAAATAATACATATAGCTGAAGATGGGAGGTAGATAAAAGGTAGAACGGTGAATGGCTGAGGAGAATGAGGAAGGGGAAGGAGAGAGGATACGGGGGTTGCCTGGAGGAGGGAAAGATGAAATAGTATGGGGAGGGGGATACAGGGGAAAGTGAAGTATCATCCCACAGGTCCTTGAGGGTTCCCTACCATACAAGTAAGTCTGGCCCAGTGGCTGCCACCACACAACTGGGCCACAGTTTTCCTAGGCAGAGGCTTTGAGAGGAGGAGAGACAGTGGGGCAGATAAAGGTAGATTGGCTGTGGGTAGGAAGGAGATAGGTTTGCCAACTCCATGTGAAGAAATTCTTGGAGATTGAGGAGGATGGAGACTGGAAAGAGATTGGATTTATACCCCGCCCTTCACTCAGAGCCTCAGAGTAGTTTACAAACTCCCTTCCCCTCCCCACAACAGACATCCTGTGAGGTAGGTGGGGCTGAGAGAACTGTCCTTGAGAGAACAGACAAAACTAGCGCTTGCCCAAGGTCATCCAGCAGCTGCAAGTGGAGGAGTGGGGAATCAAACCTGGTTCTCCCAGATTAGAGTCCACGCATTTAACCACTACAACAAACTGGGGATAGTGGGATTTGAGGGGAGGGACTTCAGAAGCATACAATGCCATAGTCTCCTCTCCACCTTCCAAAGCAGCCATTTCCTCTATGGGAACTATGGTTACCAGCCTCCAGGTGGGGGCTGGAGATCACCCGAATAGTGACGGCTCTCTAGATGACAGAGATCAGTTCTCCTGGAGAAAATGGCTGCTTTGGAAGGTGGGCTCTATGGCATTGTACCGTGCTGAGATTGCCTCTCTCACCAAACCTTGTCTCCCAAGGTTCCACTCTCAAATCTCCCGGAATATCCCAACTTGACACTGGAAACCTTAAGAAGGAATCAGGAGAAGGGGAGAGTCTATGGGGGCTTTCAGAAAAGAGGAAGTAATGGGGGAGATGAGATGCCTCCTGCAAGTCCTTGTGGGTTCCTACTTGTATATAATGAAAAGGAAATTGTTATTAAATGTTTCGCAGCACTGATTCGGTAGCCAGCGCCAGTGAGGCTAATGCAGGATACAATTCAGAAGCTTCAGCAATACATAACAGAGACAGACAGCGAGTAAGAGTGTTGCTGTGACACAGTGGTTCCCCTATTTTCCCTGCATAAACTTTACGATGGTCATATCCCATGGCATTGCAGAACTGCGGGACAGGCCTTTCTCTAAGAAATCTCTCCCCTCCCTCCAAAAATCTAACCCCGTTACTCGAAAACACACACTGCCCCATTTCCCCTGTGTGCGCATTACGTAACTCAGCTTTACAATTTCTGTATTGAATTCACGCGCCGAATCAAAGTTGTACAACTGAAATAACGCCCCGGGGGAGTGGATTTCTGGGAGGGCGATCGCACCCGATTTAAGGAGGATAAGGGAACACAAGGATCCAACCAGAACTGTGCAAAAGTGCGCGAGGCTTCAGCACTTCATACAGTAGGGAAGCCCCCGTGCTTTCTCATCCAAGCCGTGCGAGCAGCAAACTGCTGCCTGCCATCGCAACGGGGAAAGGATCTCTTCCTTTGCAAACGTCTCCAATCCCCCCCCACCTTTCCCGTTCCAACTGGTCCTTCTTTCCACTCCCTTCAGTTTCCTGCCTTCCGCTCTCTAAGGCGCACCGACCCAGCGCAGAAAGTTTGCATCAGCCTCCTGCGTCCCCAGGGCGCTGCCAGCCTCACTCCGCCGCCTGTACCCGCAGCGGGAGTAGCGGCTGGAAGGCGCCTGCCTCTTTCTCTCTCGCGCGCCCGCGCCCGGTGCAAAGACAGCCGCTGCTCCGCCTTTCTGCTTCTGCCCCGGCATGTGAGCCAGATCCCATTTCAGGAAAGAGCTCTTTGCGCTGCCGCGGCTACTCAGGTGGCTCTCGGTGACCTCTCCCCTCCTCCCCTCCTCCTCCTCCCCCCATACCCCTCCCCATGTGATCTGATCTCCCTTGGAAACTCCTCCTCCTCCTCCCCCCCCCGGCTTCTCCCTCCTCCCCTGGACTTTCTATGAGGTCACCAGCTGCTCCCCGGCTCCTCCCCTCTACATCCCCTGGCTGTTGCGGGCCGTGGCTCCGCCCACCCTGTGGAGAGTCCGCTCCTCGCGTTCATTTCATTCCTCTTCTCATTCCGAACATTCTTAGCATCGCTCGCGCCGCACAAGCCCATTCGAAAGCCCAACCCGCCCTGCCGCCACCGGTTTTGGGGGCAGTAACGAATCACTTGAAGGGCTTCAATAATCCCGCAAGCCAACAAGCCTGTAGAGCCCAGACATAAACACTAAAAAAAAAAAAAATTAATTAAAAAATAATAATAACAAGAAGCCAAAAAAAAAAAAAACCACCAAGGCTATAAATTAAAGCAAGCAAAAGTCCCCCGGGGGAAGCTGGAAGAAGTTTGCAATTGATTGACAAAAGACTGTTTGCAAAGGTGGGGAGTGAAGTGGAGGTAAGTTTTGTCTGTGTGTGTGTGTTGCGGGCGAGTGGTGGCTGGAGAGCGAGAGGAAGCGAGCGAGAGCTGCTTCTCTGCTCTTTGCTTTGTGTGGTAGGGAAAGGGGGGGGGTTGTCCTCTGTTATTTACTTGGGAAGTATCATGTCGATTCCCCTCTTTTCGCCCCCTTCACAACCCCCCCCCCTACCCTTTCTCAGTCTCTGCAGGTGACCTGGGGTGGAGGTGAGCGGGCGGGAGAAGGCGTAAAGTCCCCCTGCGAGAGGGGAGAGAAGTTGTTTCTAGCGGAGTTTTGGTTGCTTGGGGGATTTAGCCAGAGCTGCAACAGGCGGCCGTTCCTCTCCCCTCTCTGCTCCTTATTGCTGTTGCTGCTTTCATTTAGTTGCCTGAGTCACTGCTTTGTAGCCTGGCGCGCGCGCGCGCGCACACACACAGTGGCGCGCACACATAGGCACACACACACACACACACACACGCTCGCACACTCTCTCGCACACAAATCTTTGGCATTTTTCACATTTTTCGCCAAGAAGGAATAAGTTGGGAGCAGATCAGGGCCTTGCGAAGTAAAACGATCCTATCCCTGAAGTTTCTCTTCCTGGTGGTGTGTCTTTTGGGAAGTGGTCGGAGCTGAGATTTTTGGCTGGTGTATAGTTCTGTTTTGCTGTTCTTGTTTGCCTTCCACCCCCACCCACCCCCTTAAAATATTTCTCTCCCCCCCCCACTTAAAGATGAAAGAAGGAATGTTCTCTTCTGCTGCTTCTTTGCTTTCTCCAGAGCTGCTGCTGCTGCTACTGCTGGTTAATTGTACATTCAAGTGGAAAATTTTCCGGAGTCAGCAGAAACATTGTATCCAAAAAAGACAAAGTCGCAGTTCTAACAAAAGGAGGAGATTGTCCCTGGAAAACTTGCTTTTCGGTAGGAATCCCAGGATTATTTATTTCCCTTTAACCTTTCAAAAGGGGAACTGTGTACCCCTCCCTACCGTTTAATGGTGCTTTGCCCAGAGAGGAGTTACTAGTCTTTGTTCACAGAAAGGAAGTTCACTTACATGGTAGTGTTGGAGGGAGAATACTTTAGCAAAATCCAGGGCAGAGCAGAAGAAGCAGGGAAGATCCGCCATCCAAGTTGAGTTTCTAGTCTTTGAGGGGGGAAACACACACGCACAACCCTGGACTTGATTTAATAGGTTTATTTCATGTTGACTGGGTGCCACTGTATAAAAATATTTATGAAACAATGAAATACCAGCCACCTGTGTTTTTCAGGAGAGTTGTTAAGCAATTAGAAGCAAGTATCTGCTTTTGATTTGGAGAAATGGGAAGCAACTCCCAACAAATGTCTCAAAAGTTAGCGAGCAGGTATATGTTCCCTATTTTCTGATTGTACATGGCTACCATTGTACATAATGTATGTGAAAGGCTGGAAACCTGTTTCTAGGGGAAAAAACCGCTTTGTAAATTTTAAAAAAGAGTAGGATATCAGATCACATTGGCAGATTACATACTGTGACTTAAAATTTTCGATATATATGTAGATTTTGATTTAAGGTGGCTAATAGAAGAAAGTGGCCAACTAAAACTCTTCTCAGAGGCACCTACCTTTCTATTCCCTTTGCTGATAAAGTTGAAGAAAGATAACCTTACAAGGGTTTTCAAGATATTTGATATTAAGTATGAGGATTGATGGCAGTTTTTTTTTAATTACTATCAAATTTTGCTGATTGTTCATGTTCTTTTAGTTCATGTTTTATCTTCATGTGTAAATCCTATGGCAGTTCGAGTCTGGCTAAAGGGAAAAGAAAGAATTATGCACAATGCAATAGGGACATAAATAGTAACTGGAGACACACTCTTAATCATACAAGTTGTTTTTTTAAAAAAATGTATTCCTAAATTTGGAATGCCTGCCCTTGGGTACATAGTGTATTACCATCTCTATAAATAGTTGGGGAATACCACTGCAAGGACATTAGACTGTATTGATGGAGCATGCTGAAATGATTTCAAATAATTCCGAGGGCAATGTTACACTGCCTTAGTTCTTGAGGCTGTCTCTGTATGCACAGCACATACCTGTTTTTTCAAATGGAATGTTAAGAATTCGCAACCTGCTAAAAATGCAAAGAGGAAGGTCTTCTGGCCTGCCTGACTTTTGTAACTGTTTTGATTATGTTACCTTTTCCCAGGGAATAATGTTGGCCTCTACGCAACCTTTCCCACTTTTTAAATAGATTATTTCTCAATAAATACATGACTTTACTGTGGCACTTTGTCAATAATGTGTGTTATAATGTGAGGAGTAGTTATGCTGAGTGTTTCACTGGATACTTTATGCCATCATGTACTGCAGTGATCAGCAGCATATTTTCTAACTAAAGTGATGCTTTTCGTATTTTTCTTCCATGGAAATAATAATGGGACAGTGTTGCCTCATCGTTAGGCATGCATAGTGATAAGTGACTTTGGAATCTATGCACTTTCACATTATATGTTAGATATGTGTGGTACTGAAATTTGGAATGCAGCCACAAAACTTAGCCCAAGGAGAACTGGAGTGAAATATTGGTTTTAAGTGTGCTTTTTAGGGGACAACAGCGTCTGTTTAAAAAGTGTAGTAAACAGTGGAAAAGAACAGTCCTACCACAACTGAGAACAATCTTTAGTGAATTTCATTTGGAAGCTTGTTGTTGTTCAAAGAGTTTGTATTTTGTATTCCCTGTGTGTGTGTGTGTCTACATTTATGTGACTGTGGAATAACTTGAATGCATGAAGCTGTATTTCTTTTAATTTTGCCTAGATTATATTTTATTTATAGGAAGGGATTTAGCATCTTTTAAAATTAACTTTCTCTGTACAAGCAAAAGCGCCGCATAAAAAGTTAAACTTGTTAGTATGTAAAATGCTCTGTGTTGTGAAAGATGCTTTTCCACAGATGGTAAATTTAAGCAGGTCTACTTTACAGGTTGCTATTTATCTACATAATGCAAAGTAAGAGGGTGCAATATATAAAGTCAATTGCACTTCTTGGGAGTAACAAGATTGCATATCAGAGTTGGCATGCAAAAGACATCTTACATGATAAGAAGTAAAAATATCTTTTAGATTAGTAGTAAAAATGTCCTTGCCAGTCTGTAATTGTGAATGCTAAGATGCCTGCGTAGACTATCATTATTTGTGTGGAAATCATTAATTTCATTTTTAATTGTTTGAGCTTAATTCCATAATATAGAATTTTGTATGCAGTTTGGATTGTCTGTGTCACTGGGGAAAAGATATCTTAAGATCTGTACCTCTTACAAAAATATGGGGACATGTTTTGTGAACTGCTCAAAAACCACTATTTACTCTGGCACGACAACATGTCTCATATGATGTTTGAAGCAGTAGCATCTGACTCCATGTTTCATAGAGCCATTTTATTAGTCTAAGATTTATTAGTCTAGTTGCAACAGGCCAATGATGTTAAAATGGGAGTGTGCGTTGCGCATGTGATCAAAACTTTACTGATTAGATTAAGATATTTTATGTACATGATTTTACAATACAGAGGACGTAAAAGCCATCATGTTTATCATCATGCTAACTAGCACTCACCAACTAAGGCTTTACCAAATGGATATCATGACTCCGTATTGTGAGTAAGGCTGATAGTACAATGTGGTTTATGCCAGCTGGAAAACAAAACTCTGTCCCTTCAACAGCATTCTGTTCAGAAGCACAGGTTTGGTAGATCTCATAACTGTAGACCTCCGAAGGGATTTGTGCTGCTGTAACTGGAAACAATAAGGATAGGATCTGTTTCTTAGAAGGTCCTATATCTACATAAATAAATACTAACTTGTCGTGATTATTTAGATATAACCTTCTGGGACTGAATCGTTGTCTTGTACAGTAAAAATTACAATATTTTCCAAATAAATTATTACTTCTTGTCTTCTTTCTGAATTTTTTGAAGCTCTTAATGACAACCAGTTGCTTTTCCAGAATGGATTCTTTCAGCATGAGATACTGAAAAAGTATGGGATGATGCACTGCTTCTGGTGAAGCTTGATGCAGTGTGATATTTGGGAGTAAATCAGTTACCTAGGGAAAAGTGTTAACAGCAGGTTATAAATTTTGTTTCAGTCCAGGCTAATACTTATTTTGGATGTTTATTTATTCCTGGCCTTTTTTCCAGCGTAGAGCTGAAAGCTCTGTACATGGGATCAATGCTCCCTCTAAGCTGTGGAGTCTTGCGAGCAAAAATTCTACTTTGTGAGATGCTGGCATTAAAGCTGTGAGCGAGCGGTTTGGCTCCTGCATGAATTAGTTTGCTCTGGAGCCCGCCTTCCTAAGCTAAGACAAAAAGGTGTGAGCCGGAGGCTAAAGAACTGTGAGCTAGTGCACACTAACTCGGCTTAGAGGGAACATTGCATGGGATCCCTAAGTGGTCCCCCATTCCAACTATGGCCAGATCCAAACCTAGAGAAGTTACCATATTATGTGCTTTTCAATCATTTCTGGAGCCCGTAATGCAGTTCTAGGCTGTAGAAATTATAATCTGTGCTATATTTGAACATGTAAGAATCGAAATACTTCCCATAAGAGCATAGTGACTGAGATTTGATTTTTCAATATCAAGTTATTGATCTAGCTTTGTACCCAACAGCTGATGGATGTGGAGCTATATCTACACAGAAGGTGTAATGTATGGGCTAGAATGTTCAGCTGGAATGTGGGAGACCATGGCCAGTTACCCACTCCCAGTTTAACCAACCTTACAAGGTTGTTTTGGGGATAAAAGGGGAAGGAGAGTGATATGTGCCGGAGCTTCTTTGAAGTAGGGTGGGATAACAGTGTACCGTATGTCCTATCTGTATCAAAGATCTCATTGCACAATTCAACACGATTCAGTCTTGTGATGTTGAACTGACGGAACCATAGGCATGCCTCTTCTTAACACTAATTTGCTGACTTTAAGACAAAACTACCAAAAAGTCTTCCAATATAGCTTTGTAGAATGGGAAAGTTTAGTGTGAGATTTTTACCAAAAGGTTGGTCGCAAAAATAATCCAGAGTCCAAAGCTGACCTCTGTAGTCAATATTTGCATGTCTTAAGGAAACTAGGTAATATTTAAGAAGAAAACCTATATTTACTTTTTGAGTGTGAGTGTGTGAGCCTATTTAAAGCTTAAAAATTGAATGGGAAATTATTTTATTGTGCCTTCATTGTGCGTAGTTCTGAATTGTGGAACATAAGCAACGAGGCTTTGCTCCAAGGCACTTACAGTCTTTTGACAGTGAGAGACAGCAAAAACAGAGAGGCAAGGATAACAAGTGATAACTGTGAGCAAATGCAGTTACATGTGCTAAAAGCTTTGCTTTGGTTGAGAATGAGGGCCATAAGGCTCAGGTGGCATTTGAAAGAAGAAAGCAAAAGTAGCTCTCACGTACAAAAAAATTTAAAATCTTCTCTTTGTTTTTAAAACATGGCAGATTTGCTTTAAGCGATGCTTGCTTTTTTTTTTTGTTTTGTGGAGCTGACCAAATAAAGTCTGGATAGCGACTTTTAAAATTCCTTGCCTTTTCCTTCTCTGTTTGCTCTCTGAATGCTGCTTCTGCATCCTGTTTTACAGAACTAAGTGGTTTTACAATTCTAGTTTTTCTTATGTGTTAATTTGATTTGTTCCAGCCATAGGGACAGAACTACCTAATGTCTTTGGAAACCAACACATTGCTAGAGATTCAAAATTTTGGTGCCTAGTGCATTTTTTTTACGCCAAAAGCCAAGCATTATTATGACAGCAATTAAAATTCTATTGCTTGGAAATCTAAAACATTGATGAATGCTATTGGTTTTATAGGTACATAAACTGAAAACTGCTGTTAATGGTGGGAAATGTTAATTATGTGAGAACATATTGAACTTATATTCTCTGCAATGAACTTTTTTTTTTTTTTTTTAAAAGTGCATCAACTGCAGTGCCTTTTGTGCACACAGTTTTCTAATTATCATAATTCAGTGCAGCACTGGCTTTTGGAAAATGTTCAAGCATAATATCAGTTTAACATGAAAGGAATCTCAAAGGTAGCTTAATGTTAATGTATTCAGCTTTATAGAAATCTGAAAATATAACATGGAAGTTTATTGTTATCCTCACCATATAGTGGGGTGCTCTGTGTTTCTCACCTATCTATACCTCCCTGCAAACATATTAGGTTGACTTCATTTGTTAATCTTTGCTTTCAAAAATACTTACAATCAAAGCTTACAAAGTAAAATTAATATGTTGATTTTGTCAGAGTTTGCTGAGGTGTTGTATATGTAAAACAAACTGAACTGCCATTAAAAACACTTTCAGGAACAGTACAGGGGCAACAAAAATAATTACAGCATGAAAAAGATCTTTATGATTTTGCAACGTAAACCAGATGTGTGTGTTGTTATATAAAAGTTAACCATCCTTATCTATCACTAGTCACACCTTGTATTTGTGGCGTTAGATAGGCTTGTAAATTTCAGTTCAGTTTAACCTTCGAAACATTCTTGCATGAGGATAGTAATTTCCAATTTTGTTTAAACCAAAAATGATTTGTTCAGAGGATATTTCTATCTTGTACGGAATCAAAGCATTAAGTTGGTTTATATTACCAAATTTCATGCTTAAAAATGAAATGACACTTTAACAGAAATCCATGTGTTTCATTTGTTGCTACAGTACATGCTACATGGCTAAAATGCAAAGAAAAAGCCCAGTGAAACAAAATGACTTCATTTGAGCTGGCACTTAAGAGCAGAATTCACTTCCACAGTGCTGAAATAAAAGAAGCCAAGTGTTTTAAATAGCCACTCCCCTAGGCCAGAGTGTTTTGAGAAAAGCTCATTGTCTAGCTTTGAGCTCTAACAGTGTGTCTGCCTCTGTTAACTCTCCCAAACCAGACAGCTCGATTTCTAAAGTTGACATCTGGTTTACTCTTTGTTCACCTGTTTTTTAAAAAATGCAAATAGACATGCACGCCACTGCCCCAGAGCTCTTGGAAAAAAAATGCTGTTGACAGTTTGTCAAATAGTGCTTCCAGTAGAAGTCTGCAGTAGCCTATTGTTATGCTAGCAACAGGCAACAGAAGTTGTGGCACCATATGGCTAGTATATGCTTCAGATAAGCTATCAGTTAATTTAGTTTATCAATAGCATTTTGATATGCTTCATGTTTGAATCACCAGCAGCTACAGGGCTTGACTGTTTCAGGTGTCAGATATTCCTTTAATTTGAACAGGAACCACAGTTAATCTTTCAGTGGAATCTCTTATTTACTGCATTGATATGTGTGAATAGTGATGTTGCAGTTTGGAATTATTCTTTTTTTTTTGAAGTATTCGCAGAGTTGCTGACCACTGTATTTTTTTATCATGAATCCTTTATGTGATCCTTGGTGGCCTTTTAAAATCTACAGTTGGAGAATACATTCATTAAAAGGAAGGATAGAAACTTCAGATTAGCTGCAATTCTCAAATAACTTTGGGCGCACTCCATCGTGATGGAACATTCTGGAATTCTTTTGATTCTTGTGGGAGTGTGCAGCTTGGCTCAACCCGTTTGCTGTTATCAACATAGATTTTTTTTCTTCAAAGACAGTTCTGGAGTCAGTGATGAAGGCTGTGTGGATCATCCCACTCTTACAGCAAATTTATATCACATTAAACATAATAAAATGCAGCCTCCCAAATTTAGGATTAAAATTTAAAATCTGTATGTCTTTCATGTGACCCATTTAATAGTTTTTAAATGCTTGATTGGGATTTGCACTGGCAACTGAAATTTCAGAAAAAAACTGTAAAAACTGTTCTCATCTGAAAATAATAATAATATGCCTTGTATTCAAACCATTTTAAAATCTTTAGTTAGGCTTCCTACCAGATGTGTTCTTGGCTGAAACCAACTGGGACTAAATGTATCAAACCAAAATAGTAAACAAGGCTTTAAAGAAATCAGGAAAAATCCTCTTAAATATTTTTTTCTTGTTTATGTAATCTTATTTACTGATTCATGGCTGAAATGCTATTAAAACCATTAAGTAAAATACAATAAGCAAACTACTAAAACCTTGATTTTGTATAATTAATTTCACTTTGATTATTATGACAGTAAATCAGATCTGATTTCTTTTATAATCAGATCTTCTGAAGAATACACTATTTTGTAATAGATACAGAATACACGAGAAGTCCTTCTGTTTCCCATTCTGTATCTTGTAGAAGAAAATATCAGTTATAATAGTCTGTCTGACATTCACTTTCATTGAATAGCCTTGCAATAGGATCCTTCTGTCTTGCACTCTGACCCTGCCAAACATTTAGTGCCTCAGGGGGTCTCTTCTTTGCCCCTTTAGTCCAGCATCATTCTTGTTCATAGTTGTACACTTATACTCTGTAATGTCTTCTGGACTTAGCCTGCCTTATTCCTCATGTGTTTCCTTATTCATTGATATCTCTCATATTTCTGTGAGCCATTTCAAGACTTTCTTTCCATTCTCTGCACCAATCTCTCTTTTTAACCCCCTTTTAAAATCCCATTTGAAAATCCCATTCCATTTTTCGCGCCTAGCAGTGTACGGGTCACTTCCTTTCTCTTTGTCCCTCTAGCTACTCTTTCTTGAGCATCACCTGTCGCTTCATGTATTTCTTTACTGTAGTGTTGATCTCAGTTTTTCATCACAGCTAGAGTTGTAAAATTTCTGGAAATTTTGATGCTTGGAAAAAAACCCAGTTTTTCCCCGGTTCCGCCCCCCCCGAAAAAAACGGAAATTTCCAGGAAAATTGAAAAAAAATGCTACATTAGCACTTCTTTTTCTTTTCCAGATTGAAAGTCATTCGGTTACTTTAGGAACATAAAATATGACTATGGACAATTTTACTTGGCATGAAATCATCACAACTAGCATATTAAAAATATAGTGTATCCAAACAATTATTACAAACAGTGTTTACTTCTTAAATAATATTTATTTGTAATTGTAACAAATGGAGCAACAATCTCCTGAACTGTTTACTAGTTTATGTGGAACAGACAAAAAAACCTCCACAAAAGATTTTATAAAAATCCAGAAGTAGCAATTATTCATATTTCATCTCCGTAGTATTAAATAACAATAAAAAACCCATTCTCATAAAAAGAATTGAAGCGGGGGGAAGTGTACAGAAGGGATTTGGGAAGTGATTTAGACATGATTTGGAAAATATTTGAACACCTTGTCTTAAAAATATTTTATTCATCATGTTAAAATAAAACATTCCATAATCAATTTTTTTTCCTTTCCTTTTTTCAATTTTTCCAATTTTTTGGGAAAAAAAGGCTTCAGGAAAAAAATGGAGGGACCCCCCCCCGAATTTTTCCTTTTTTTCTGGGATTTCACATCTCTAATTACAGCTACTTATTTCTGAGCCCAAATTACTTTGTTATACTTTGCGGTACATGTTTAGAGTACTGCCAAACCATGGTTTGATGAATAAGACCTATGGCAGAGTACTCCTTTCTCTACTTACATGCTGAATCAATTAATTACTCAGAATGTAGCGCTAAACATAATTTGCCTTTGCATTCAGAATGATAAACTATAGATTGTGCTTCCACTCTAGAGAAGTTTACAAGTAACGTTTGCATAAGTAGAATAAGGAGAATGTGAACACTGAGCCAGTTCATACAGCACCAAAATATGACCTGGTCCTACTCTGATCTCTTTGTAATGCTACTGCTAAGTGTAGTCATTGTAGACTGTCTTTAATAAAAATGGTCGTAAAATAATTTAAATTAGGTGATATGCTAAACAAAATGTAGAGCATTATAGAGCATCCTAGATCTGTTGTTTGAGAATGCCTTGGATATAGCTACAAAGATGTTTTTTCTTGTGTTGACATCTTTTGTTTTGTTTTTGAGCCAGGTGTAAGCTCACTTTTAAAACATAAGATAATTGTCATGATTTATGTACAGTTTCCATTTGACTGGTTTTGGATTGCTTGAACAAAATTAACACTGTAATCTTTTTTTCAAAAGTGACATTTACATTTTTGTAACTAAGGTCTGTTTTCAAAACACAGTGAAGCTAGATCTGTGTGGCTAAGGGTGCTTCAGTTTTAGTTGACTGACTGATGGATTCATAAACGCTCCTCCCTCGGAGTGCACAGGACAGTGTACAGCATATAACAACATATCACTAAATAAAACAGTTTAAACAAATTCAATAAAACAATTAAAACAATACAGTGCAACAATGTGTTTGTCTGAAGACATGTGGGGGGGAAGGGCAAAAGATGGAGGCCAGGCTTGATGGTGAACCATTGCTATCTTCAACTGTAGGCCTGGTGGAACATCTCCATCTTGCAGCCCCTGCGGAACTTGCAGGTCCCACAGGGCATGGATGTCACCAGGCAGAGAGTTCCACTAGGCCAGGGCCAGGGCTGAAAAGGCCCTGGTCCTGGCTGAGGACAGCTGGATGTCTTTTGGGCCAGGTATCACTAGGAGATAAATGGGCAATTTTCTCAGTGGAGGGTGGTAAGCGGTGGGGTACCACAGGGATAAGTACTTGTTCCAATGCTTTTTAACTTGGTCATTAAGGATTTGGAGATGGGAGTAAGCAGTGAAGTGGCTAAATTTGCGGATGACACAAAGTTGTTCAGGGTGGTGAAAACCAGGGAGGATTGTGAGGCACTCCAAAGGGATCTGTTGAGGATGTGTGAGTGGGCGTCAACATGACAAATGGGGTTCAGTGTGGCGAGGTGCAATGTGATGCACATTGGAGCCAAAAATCCTAACTATAAATACACATTGATGGGGTCTGAACTGGCAGAGACTGACCAAGAGAGAGATCTTGGAGTTGTAGTAGACAACTCACTGAAAATGTTGAGACAGTGTGTGCAATAAAAAAGGCCAATGCTATCCTGGGGATTATTAGGAAGGATATTGAAAACAGATCAGCCAATATCATAATGCCCCATATAAATCAATGGTGCGACCTCATTTGGAATACTGTGTACAGTTCTGGTCACCACACCTTAAAAATGCTATTATAGCTTTGGAAAAAGTGCAGAAAAGGGCAACTGGAATGATAAACGGGTTGGAACACTTTCCCTATGCTTGGGGCTCTTTAGCTTGGAGAAATGATGGCTGAGGGGTGACATGATCGAGATTTATAAGATTATGCATGAGATAGAACAGGTAGAGAAAGAGGTACTTTTCTCCCTTTCTCACAATACAAGAACTCAAGGGCACTCAAAGAAATTGCTGAGCAGTCGGGTTAGAACAGATAAAAGGAAGTACTTCTTCACCCAAAGAGTGATTAACGCATGGAATTCACTCCCACAGGAGGTGAGGAGGCTACAAGCATGGACGGCTTCAAGAAGGAATTAGATTAACATATGGAGTAGAGGTCCATCAGTGTCTGTTAGCCATAAGGTCTAGATAGGGACACTGGGGCAAATGATGCTCGGTATTCTTGGTGCTTGTGGGGGGGGTCAGCAGTGGGAGGGCCTCTAGTGTCCTGGCCCCACTGGTGGACCTCCTGATGGCACTTGGTATTTTTGGCCACTGTGTGACACAGAGTGTTGGACTGGATGGGCCATTGGCCTGATCCAGCATTGGCTTCTCTTATGTTCTTATGTTCTTAATGCTCTTCAGTGAGTATGTCAGGAGATGCGGTCCCAAAAGTATGCTGGCCCCAGTCTGTTCAAGGCCTTGAAGGTTAAACCAGAACCTGTTTAGCACCCCTTTGTATTAAAACCAGTTTGATATGGAGAGGACTTCCAAAACAGCAAGATAAGGAGTAGGGGTTTTTCCATTCAATGGCTTCATAGGTAAGGATTTTATGCTTTGCTTCCATGTGCACTGAATTCTCTGCTGTGGAGGTGGTTCTCAGCAAGATGACTACTATAAGATTAATAATTAAAATTAATAAACCAAAAGCCATGTATTGCCAGAGGAAAGGGATGAGCAATGGAGTATTTGTTTCTGAAACCAACAAAAAACAGTACAAAAGGGACTTGGATCCAAGTCCCATTGTACATGTTCAAGGTTGCTCTTTGAAGATCAGCCCAAGTGACTGGCAGGTAATGAAGAGTAATGTTATATTTTTTTGGTCCACACTCATGAGGGACAAGGAATCGGACCATTTTACAGCAGATATTTTCTGCTGATAAAAAATATGAGGTGACCTGTGAGAACGTGTAGGGTAGGGGAAATCTCATGTTCCTCCTCTCCTTTCTAACTGCTCCAGTTTACCTCCCTTCCCAACTGTCTCTGGTTTACTTCTTCTCTCCTAGTAACTGGTAACTGCCTCCTCGTGGCTGCCATGGTTTCATATGCTGTTTTGGGTTGCTGTGGAAACTCAAAATGCCGCTCAGAGATTCCAGCAGGAATTTTTGGGTGGTATAACAATTAACTTGGGGAGCTACTCCTAGTAACCAAGAGTTTTCTTGAAACTTGGGGGTTCCTCTGGGTTTGCAGAAGCCTAAATAGTAATTGTAGTTGGCACAGTTGTGTCAATTTGTCAGCCCTTAGATATTAGATATAGTAGTTATTGCATTCTTGCATCCTTGTATGATGTTACTTCAGCTTTCATCTTGTAAACAGTGATGGCTGGGTCCAAAGAATCATGCGGCTGTTTCCTCGTGTTTTCTGTCTTATAGTTACTTTTTACAGCTACATCCGCACAGCATATAGGAAACTGCTTTTGAAACTCAGAGGATTTTGAAAAGCAATTTGAATAATGTCAGGGAAGTCTGCTGTTCAAAGGGGTGGGGGAACCCCTCTGTATGTATTCAAGCCTTTTGGGCATGTTTAAACTCTAGATTCCAGCTCATTAAAATAAAAACACAAAATTTAAGCGGAGGTGGTAATTTGCTCAAGTATGAGTTTATCTAATTCTTGCTTGGATGCTATTAATATTCTACAGCAAGGATAACAACAGAAGGGAAACCCTTTGTGAAGTTATGGGCTACATTCAGGCATGATGACAAGCTACAATTAAAGAGCATTTATAATCCACCTTTCTTGCTGAAGCTCAAGGTGGATTATGCCGAAGCTCAAAGTGGATTATGCTATTTATTTTAATATTTATACTCTGCCTTTCTACATCTTGAGGTTTACAATTTCAAATAAAAATACAAAATACAGTAAAACTCCCACATAACCCTTTTCATAACCCCAATTAAAAATGCAATAAGAACAGTATAATACATAGAACTAGCAATGCAATAAAATTGACTTACAAAATCACAGAACACACTAAAATGATATAAAATACACGGTGGAGAAAGCAATTAAAGTTACTTAAATTTTGCACAATTTACTGTAACCCTGTTTCCTTTATAAAAATGCCTTTCTGGACAATATCGTTTTATACATTATGTGAGATGTTAGAAGCATGGGAGTCTTTCCAAAAGTGAGAGCTACAACAGAGAATGCTTGGGCACAGGCAACTCTTGATTTTACCTATTTGCAGGGTGGTACACTCTGAAGGATTCTGTCTGATGAGCAGAGCATATTTGAAGAGGCAGTTCTACAGTTATGTGTGTCCTGGCCAACTAGTGCTTTGAACTGAATATGGAAACTAATCAATGACCAGTGGAGTGTGTGCAGAATAAGAGTAATGTGTGTAGTTCGCCTAGGTCCTAATGGTAATCGAACAGTGGCAAATAGTTTGTTATTGTGGGCTTGCACTCCTCTCCCACCAGCCGGTTTGGTGTAGTGGTTAAGTGCATGGACTCTAATCTGGGAGAACTGGGTTTGATCCCCCACTCCTCCACTTGCACCTGCTGATGTGACCTTGGGTTAGCCACAAGCTCTGGCACAGCTGTTCTCTCAAGGACAGTTCTTTCAGAGCTCTCTCAGCCCCGCCTACCTCACAGGGTGTCTGTTGTGGGGAGGGGAAGGGAAAGGAGTTTGTAAGCCGCTCTGAGACTCCCTTGGGTAGTGAAGGGCGGGGTATAAATCCAATCTCCTCCTCCTCCTCCTCCTTCTTTGTCGTCTTTGCCTTCTTCTTCTTCTCCTTCTTCTCCTTCTCCTTCCTCAGCGGGCACCTTTGGCAACTTGTGCTTGCTTATTCTTCAGCAGTGGTGGTGAGCAAGGGCACTCAGAACTCATGGTAAACTGGGTCTTGATGAAGCCAGGAAATGCTCAGTCAAGTGTTGTGCTCTAGAGGAAGAGAGAGGCACGTTTGATCCTTAGAATATACCTAGCATATACCTTGCTGAAATTGAATTTTAAAATTTAGTCCTCTTCAAAATGGCGGGCGCGATTACCTTGCTGAAATTAGTGATCCTAATGGGTGAGATATTCTGTAGCAACTTGACGTCACTTTGGCTACTGGTCCTTTTCCCACTTTCAAAATATAAAAGAATCCTGACAGTGTGTTCTTTGAAGCAAGTCTGACAGGTTTCCATGGGGCTTACTTTCTAGTGAATGAACTCTCCAATTTGCAGTATAGGCAAGGAGAAGAGGGAAGCCTAACATTACCTGTTTTTTTTAAGGAATTTATATGTGAATCAAAATAAACAAGTTAATGCAGATTTGGTCTGTCATGTTTTTTTCTGCTGCAACATATGTGAGTTTCCCAGTTGAACATTATGATGACAGGCAGGCAAAGAGGTTATTTGCAATTTTATATGATGTGATGCAGATATAACTACTTCCTGCAAGCCAGGCTTGGAATTGGGACTCAGCCTTCCCCTTTTTGGTGCAAATGTTCCCTCCCCTTGTCATCCTTAACTGTGGCTAGGAGGTCTACCTGTATCAGTTCTAAACATAATTAACATTAAGGACTTCCAATTCTGTTTAGGTTTTATACCAGAGTGTGAGGCAGGTCTGAAAGCCTGGTGATGAAGGAACCAGTTAGCATTCACCATAGTTCATCCTGATGCAGATACACTGCTAAACTGTACTTAAGAAGAACAAAAAACAGAGGGGAGGTAGTTTGGGGCTGCTTAAGAAGAAGGAGGGAGGAGGGACTGCTTAAGAAGAACACGAGCCCTGCTGGATCAGACCAGTAGTCCATCTAGGCCAGCATCCTGTCTTACACAGCGTCCTGCCCTTAAACATGGAAGTGCCCATTACTTTACTTCAGTTTGTCTGTTCTCAAGGATGTCTTCCCATTTGCAAACCATCATTTTCAGACTTAACGTCTGTTCTACATTTCTTTATACTTTGGTTGGCAAATATTAGAAATAGTGACAGTGCAGATCCTTTGCCCAAGTGACCTTCCTACTCTTGAAGTGCTGCTGGAGTGAGCTTTGCTGGTTTTTTAATTTTCCAAGACTGCTTGGAATACGTTTTGGCACATTTTTAAAGTTCTGCATACTCAAACCTTCTAGTAGTTATGAGCATTTCCAAATCTATGTGAGATACTCGCGACCCAGTAAAAACACTCTTGGAGTTATCGTGAGACACATGATAGGCTTGGAATATTAAGTAACACTCTGGCCTGTGAGATTTTTTGGAAGCAAATAGCAAACTTTTTAAAAAAGGTAGCAGGCTGCTTGTAATGCTTCTTCTGTGCTGAGGAAAGTACAGTATTGCAGGCTATTTATTTCTAGGCATGAAGTGCAGGGTGAAGAGCCTTCAATTCAGCTAGCTAGGCCTGTGTGCCCTGAGGTAAACTCTATTTCACAAAGGGAATTTTGATTATGGTCTGCTGCTCTGTAGCACAGTGGAGGCTTCAAGAGGCAAGTGGTAAATGCTACCAAAGAAAAAGCTGGATTGGAGCCACTGACGTCATCTAAGTAAATCTGCTGGAGGACTAAAGCCATAAAATGACTGCCAGCCACGGAGTGCACTTTGGCCTTTTCTTGTCTACTGTTTTACCTTTTTATAAAAAATGCTACACTTTCTTTTAGAAATGCTAGTAATGTGCATCCTGAAATTAAGAGTGAAGGAGCCTCCAACAACATTTTCTCTATCAACCCACCTAGCATTACTGTATGTTGGCATGTGAGTGGCTGCATTTTAGAAATGAAAAATCAAGCCTGTACTTTTCCATATAGCAGAATTCACTTTTTAATCTCAAACCTCCTCTTAGGTAAGCACTCTGCAGTTCAGGTTACAATATATTCACTCTCTACCCTCGCATTTAGACATGCATAGTGATTGGTGACTAGTTATGGATTTGTACTTGACTTACCTATCTTTACTGTTTACCAACTATTTGAGGTGAAATTCTTTCCAGATCTTTTTGAGGGGGCAGATTGCATATAGAAGTGACTCTTCAGCCTTTTCTTTTAGGACATTGTCACTTGTAAAAAATGTTCCCAAAGAACATTTGCTTACTGACTTCTTTCTGTAAACTAAAAGCACATGGGGTAGGAAACTGAAAATCAACTTTTTGTGATGGTGCAGCTTTTTTAACTCGGACCAATCAGGGTGTTTTGGGGTTTGGTTTTTACCACTGACAAAATAAACATTGGGGTAGAAAAATTTCCCCTAAGGTTCCCCACCCATAAAATATTGTTCCTGGGAACATTAAGTTCTCTGGAGATATTACAGCTCCTTTCTCAATAAGGAAAGATTACCTGATGACATTTCAGAGAACTAGTAAAAGTTAACGAAATGCGCAAAGGGGAAGATTTAGAGTGGGAAAGTATTTCATGTGAAAGTATGTATCAAGGCCTTGGGTATTTGAAATGGTCTCTGGGGTTTATGAAATACATTGATAGGCCACCCAAAACAGACTTTTTTGTGTGGCACTGCATTTGTTTCTACTTCATGGTGTATTAGGTTTTGGCTGAGGATAGTGAATACATCCCAAACACAATTTGTGTAAAGTTTTCACATTTCTGCCATTAGCATAAGTTGGAAGTGGAACTTCTTCCCGCGGGATGTTGCCAACTGGTCGATTAAACGTAGTTATCTAAATCATGTGGATCAAAAGTTGCAACCACGTATTTGTTGATTTAAAATATGGATGTGAATATTTTTATTTCTAGGGACATACATATTAAAATAATTGATGTTCCAACTATCACCTTTTTTTGGAAGTTTGAGCATATCAGGCAGGCAACAAAGATAATGTTTGGTTTTGATGGTAATTTCTATTGTTAGTCAGACCCTGTTTACAATAAGGAGATTATTAGAGTAAAATGGTAACAAATGGAAGGAAAATATCAAAGAGAAGCTGGGTTTAGAGTGAGTATAATTTTAATGTTTGGATTTTTTACTTGATCATAACATCAGTTTGTTTTATCTTTAAATTAGAAATTAAGCATCATCTAGGCTGTTTGTCAAGCTTTTCAGTCTTGTGATTAGGAACATATTAAAACTAGTACCTAGTCCATGAATCATTAAATGACTCAGTTCCTGAAACCACTAAAAGCCTCACAGTTCTTGGCTACAACCAAAAGCAGGAAATCCAGACTTGAATAACTTCCTTTCTCAGTGCTGGCTATAGCAGTGTTAGTGGTTAGTATATGCTACTTTTGTAAGCAATAGGAAGATGTATGTCTGAGGTACAGAGACATTCAACTTTGTTTCTTGATACTGCATATATAATCTGTGCTGTTTATAATCTTGATTTGCATGTTAGGGTAGCTTGGCATATTTTAGACTTGGAGCTCTTACCTGGATTTTTCAAGAGCAAACACAATCTGAGAACTCCTACTCTTTCCAAAATCAGGTTTTCCCTCTTAAAGCTAAGAGTAGGAAGGAAAAAAAAATGGAGGACACAGAACGCAAGGATATAGTTCAGGGAGGAAAGAAACCTCAGAAGAAGTAAACAAATACTCCCTAGTTGGCCTTTTGCTTGTGAAGATTGTTTGGCTCTTTATAACCAACGCCATGTTAGCATTGTAAGACACCCCAGTGGAGGCAGGAGAAAGATGCCTCATTGCTGGCATCACACAGGAAGTGATGGCATCACGCCAGCAACATCTGGGTGATGCTCTGGTATTTGTGTAAAAACTTTATGGTAGAAGCTGGTTTTATCATAGAGTTTTCCCAAATACCAGAGTGTCACTTCTTGTGCTACACCAGTGACAAGCCCTAGGCCTTTCTCTTTCTCCTTGTAAGCCCCCCACTCCCTACTGGTTGATCCTCACTATCTCAAGTTCTGCTATCTATTTGAGACTGATTGGAAATCATACTTTGATGCTGTACTATTGACTACTGGTAGCAAAACAACTTAAGAACATAAGAGAAGCCAGCGTTGGATCAGGCCAATGGCCCAGCCAGTCCAACATTCTGTGGCCAAAAATACCAGGTGCCATCAGCAGTGGGGCCAGGACACTAGAAGCCTTCCCACTGTTGCCCCTCCACCCCGCACCAAGAATACAGAGCATCACTTGCCCCAGACCGAGAGTTCCTATCTGTACCTTGTAGCTAATAGCCACTGATGGACCTCTTCTCCATACGTTTATCCAATTCCCTCTTGAAGCCGTCCATTCTTGTAGCTGCCACCACCTCCTGTGGCAGTGAATTCCATGTGTTAATCACTCTTTGTGTGAAGAAGTACTTCCTTTTATCCATTCTACCCCGACTGCTCAGGAATTTCATTGAGTGCCCACAAGTTCTTGTATTGTGAGAAAAGGAGAAAAGTACTTCTTTCTCTATCTGCTCTATCCCATGCTCAGCAATTTCATTGAGTGCTCACAAGTTCTTGTATTGTGAGAAAGGGAGAAAAGTACTTCTTTCTCTATCTGCTCTATCCCATGCATAATCTTATAAACCTCGATCATGTCACCCCTCAGCCGTCGTTTCTCCAAGCTAAAGAGCACCAAGCGTTTTAACCTTTCTCCTATGCTATAATATTCATTCAGAGGTGTGGTGACTAGAATTGTACATGGAGGTTTTTTTGGATGACACCTCCATATTAGATTCCTTCTAGTATGGCTTCCGATCAAGCTCGGGACAGAGAGGGTCCTGGTCACCCTCACAGATGATCTCCGGAGGCATCTGGATCGAGGCGGTACAGCAGTGTTGATGTTATTGGACCTCTTGGCGGCGTTCAACATGGTCAACCATCAACTACTCATCCACCGCCTCGCTGATACCAGGATTCAGGGGTTTGTCTTGCAGTGGCTCTCCTCATTCCTTCAGGGTCGGGGACAAAGGGTGGCAGTTGGAGTGCGGCTTTCTAGAAGGCACCCGCTAAATTGCAGAGTGCCCCAAGGAGCGGTGCTCTCCCCAGTGCTATTTAACATCTATACACGGCCCCTTGCCCAGATTGCCCAGAGGTATGGGCTGGGTTGTCACCAATATGTGGGTGATACTCAGCTCTACCTTTTGTTGGACGGCCAGTCAGACTCTAGTCCAGGAGATCTGGACATGGCATTGAAAGCTGTGGCTGGTTGGCTTCAATTGAGTCGACTGAAATTGAATCCGATGAAGATGGAGGTCCTGTACTTGAGTTGGAATGGGACAAGGTTAGGGATCCCTCTCCTGACCTTTGATGGGGTTAGGATGCCAGTGCCAGAAATTAGGAGTTTGGGAGTGCTCCTGGACCTTAACAATGGAGGCCCAGGTAGTTGCCACTGCAAAGTCTACCTTTTACCACCTTCGGCTGATTAGGCAGTTTGTTCCCTTCCTTGAATGCGGTGACCTGGCAACAGTGATCCACACAGTGGTCACCTCGAGACTGGATTACAGTAATGCTCTCTACATGGGCCTGCCCTGGTCCCAGATCCAGAAGCTGAAGCTGGTGCAGAATGCAGCAGCAAGGCTGTTGTTGTGTCTTCCTGTGCGGGAACACATCCAGCCCACCCTAAAAGCACTGCACTGGCTGCCTATAGCATACCGGATTTGGTTCAAGGTGCTGGTCCTTACCTTTAAAGCCTTATATGGCCAGGGATCTACTTACCTAAGGGACCGCCTTTCTCCATATGCACCCCGAGAGCAATAAGATCGGGATCCCAAAATTGCCTGGTTCTTCCGGGCCCTAAAGAAGCCAAGCTGGCTACAACGAGGGCCGGGGCCTTTTCTGTGGCGGCCCCTTACTGGTGGAATGAACTCCAAGAAGACATTAGGGCCCTGCGGGACCTTTTGCAGTTCCACAGGGCCTGTAAAATGGAGCTCTTCCACCAGGCTTTCAAATAGGGTGCCGCCTTTAACATCATGGCCTTGGCCCAAACACCAACATCATCACCAACCTGGTGACCGACAACCTGGCAGGAGCCTGGACCAAGGGGTAGGCGACCATTCAAATGTCGATAGAATGCCACCATCTTTTATTAGATCTATGTTCTGAGTAAGTATGTTTTTATATACTGTGATTTTCACTTGATTTTGTTTACGGCATATTCTGGAGTTTTAATGTATATATTTATATGTATGATCTGTAAGCCGCCATGAGCCTGCAACGGCGGGGAGGGTGGGATAAAAAATCTAACAAATAAAATGAGGTCACAACATCAATTTATATAAGGGCATTATGATACTGGCTGATTTGTTTTCAATTCCCTTCCTAATAATCCCCAGCATAGCGTTCGCCTTTCTTATTGCAGTCGCACACAGTTTCAACATTTTCAGTGAGTTATCTACTATGACTCCAAGATCTCTCTCTTGGTCAGTCTTTGCCAGTTTGGACCCCATCAACATGTATTTATAGTTAGGATTTTTGACCCCCGTGTGCTATCACTTTGCACTTGGCCACATTGAATCCCATTTGTCATGCTGACGCCCACTTGCCCATCATTGACAGATCCCTTTGGAGTGCCTCACAGTCCTCCCTGGGTTTCACCACTCGGAACAGTTTCGTGTCATCTGCTAATTTAGCCACTTCACTGCTTACTCCCAACTCCAAATCATTAATGAACAAGTTTAAAAGTATCAGACCCAGTACTGAGCCCTGCGGTACCCCACTGCTTACGACCCTTCACTGAGAAAATTGCCCATTTATACTCATCCTCTGTTTCCTATTAATTAGCCAGTTTTTGATCCACAAGAGGACTTGTCCTTTTATCCCATGACTATTGAGCTTGCTTAGAAGCCTTTGATGAGGAACTTCATCAAAAGCTTTCTGGAAGTCAAGGTAAACAACATCTATTGGGTCCCCCTGGTCCAGATGTTTGTTCACCCCCACAAAGAACACTAACAGGTTAGTGAGACAAGATCTTCCCTTACAGAATCCATGCTGAGTCTGCTTCAATAGTTTATGTTCATCAATGTGCCTACTAATTCTTTCCTTAATAACAGTTTCCACCAACTTACCTGGTATTTTTTTTAAGTTTATTTTTAGGTTTTCAAAATTGTCTTACATAATACAACGTACATACAAGGTAGAGTCTTTTACATGCTATATACATCTATACATTCAACCGATTTTCTATCCAGTTATAAACCTTTTCCCACCTTTCCATGTGTACCTTCTCACATTTATTTTGAAGTTTCAAACTTAAGTCATCCATTTGTACTATCTCCAACAATTTATCTATTAAGTCTTCTTTTGAGGGAATTAAATCTAATTTCCAGTTTTTGGCCAATAATAGTTGAGCGGCTGATAATATATACACCAAAATATAAGTTTCTTGTTGGTTATATCCATCCGGCAGCATATTTAACATATATATTTCAGGTATTAGTGCCAAGCTCTTTCCCAATATGTCCTGTATCATCCTACGCACCATTTTCCAATACCCTTGAATTTTCCCACATTTCCACCACATGTGGTAAAAGGTCCCCACGTTAGCCTTACACTTCCAACATTGATTGGAATAGCCAGGATAACATTTAGCTAATTTATTGGGGGACCAATACTACCTATAAAATATTTTGTATATATTTTCTTTGTATGCAGCCGCTCTCATGTATTTGATCGATTTCCAGCATTTTTCCCATTGTCTATATTCTATATTTTTTCCCATATCTTTCATCCACAAAATCATCACCGTTTTAATGCTTTCACCTTGTTCAAAGTCATCCAACAAGAACCTATATAACTTCTGGATTAATTTATCATTTGAAGACAACCAAATCTTGTCTAGTTCATTATTTTGGTCTTCAAAGCCCCTTAACATGTCTTTTTAAAATCTATCCTTCAACATAATCTGCTCCCACCAAGTTAACTGGTTTTCACGCATCAGTTTCTCTTCTGATTTTAACTTATTGTTTTTACTTAACAAAGTTTTGTAACATTCCCTTTTACTCATCATAATTAGTGCTGGGGCGATGAACGCTTCCAATGGGGAAACCCATCTTGGTATTTTCTTATAAAATCTTACTTTTATGCTTTTCCATACCTTATTCAATGCTCCTCTTAAGAAAGTGTGCTCCACAATCCATCCTGCTAAGCTTCTGCAAAACAAAGTTCCACGATAAGTTGTCAAACGCCTTTTCCACGTCTAGAAACATTAGCATAAGTTCCTTATCTGGGTGTTCTTCATAGTACTTTAATATATCTATAATTATTCTCATATTATTCTTCATTTGTCTCTTTGGAAGTAATCCCGACTGATCTTGATGTATCTCCTGGGATAATACTTTCCTAAGTCTACTTGCCAAGATACCAGCAAAAATTTTGTAGTTAGCGTTTAGTAGCGATATCGGTCTATAATTTTTAATATCAGTTTGATCAGAATTTGATTTGGGAATTAATGTGATCAATGCATGATTCCAAGATTTGGGACTCTTTCCCAATTGACCTATTCTCTGGATCACTAACTTACCTGGTATTGATGTCAGACTGACTGGCCTGTAATTTCCTGGATCTCCTTTGAAACCCTTTTTAAAGATGGGAGTGACATTAGCTACCTTCCAGTCATCAGGAATGGAGGCAGACTTTAATGAAAGATTACATATTTTTGTCAGGAGATCCACAAGTTCACATTTGAGTTCTTTCAGAACTCTCGGATGTATGCCATCCGGCCCTGGTGATTTATCAGTTTTTAAGTTATCTATCAGTTGTAGGACCTCCTCTCTCGTCACCTCAATCTGGTTCAGGTCTTTCAACACCCCTCCCAAAATCAGCAGTTCTGGAGTAGGCAAGCACTTCTCATCTTCCACAGTGAAGACAGAGGCAAAAAATGCATTCAGCTTCTCAGCCATTTCCCCATCATCCTTCAGTACTCCTTTTACCCCTTGGTCATCCAAGGGCCCCACTGCCTCCCAGGCTGGTTTCCTGCTTCTAATGTATTTGAAGAAAGTTTTATTGTTGGCCAGTTTGGTGTAGTGGTTAAGTGTGCAGACTCTTATCTGGGAGAACCGGGTTTGATTCCCCACTCCTCCACTTGCACCTGCTGATGTGACCTTGGGTCAGTCACAAGCTCTGGCACAGCTTTTCTCTCAAGGACAGTTTCTGTCAGAAGTTCTCTCAGCCCCACCTACCTCACAGGGTGTCTGTTGTGGTGAGGGGAAGGGAAAGGCGTTTGTAAGCCGCTCTGAGACGCCTTTGGCCAGTGAAGGGCGGGGTATAAATCCAAACTCTTCTTCTCTTCTTCTTCTCTTCTTATGTTTTTTGCAATATGTTCCTCATATTCCCTTTTTGCCTGCCTGATCACAGACTTGCATTTTATTTGCCACAGCCTGTGTTCCCTTTTATCAACCTCACTGAGACTAGCTTTCCACCGCTTAGTGAGTAAAAGAAACAGTTAACCCACTAAGTTCATGCTTTTCAACCAGCAGATGGCTAGTTTTAGAGGATTAAAACCTTAAAACAGATATCCAAAATTCTTTTGGGGCCACAGGGGATGGGGATGGGCAAAGTAGATGGGGAAGCCCAGCTCTCGATATCATTCACATCTTCTTTCCTTTTTGTGTGTGTGAATGCTGAAGAACGTCTCTATGCTCTTAACCTTTTGGTCATCTCCACCATCTATCAATGTGGAAGCAAGAAGGAATGAAAATCTGAGGTAAAATTTCATCAGAGCAGGGAAACATGCTATTTTTCATCCCAAGGACAGCATCCAAATATATATAATAACCTTGCATCCAGTTTGGACATTACTTTAAATGCTGACATTCTGTGAAGCTCAGTCAGCTGAGCAGAGAAGCCCCCCATGTTCAAAGCAACATGTCACCTAGGGACACAGGAATCTAAGTATGAACTGAATAGTAATATCTCAGTAATGAGGTGTCATGAAGACTTGGTAGATAAGAATTATTTGCTGAGGTATTAGCTGTATAATATATTCTTACATACTGAACCATTTTTATGTGGTGTGCTAACGTCCCTTTTAGCTACTATGAGTATGAATCTAGAAGGGTGCTTAGAAGGGTAAGACACTATGTGCAGAGTGTATATTTTCAGTATCGTATTTTACCCTTTACCTCCTTGAAGCATTGTAATATGTCCACACACTTAGTGGCTAAATGCAGATTGTCCTCCCGTCTTTTAAGTATCTTTGTCAATGGATCTTAGCTCCCAGTGTCCCGGCAACGCTGCTGGTCAGTGGTGGCTGTTTGCCACCCGGAGGAAGCTGGGCAGCAACAGAGCCACAATGCCTGGCATCGTGATGTAGGTGGGGGATGGAGCTGGCCTGAGTAAATGGGCTCTGCTCCCATCCAAGCCAGTTGCTCCACGTACTCACCCACCCGCCCACCCTGTTCTTAGTGCAGGCTATTGCTGGTTGCCTATTGGGGCCAGGTAGGAATTTTTCACTCCTACCCAGTATTGGCTGAATGAGTGGAGGTGTTTTTGCCAACCTTGCACTGAGAGCAGTGGATTGAATAGTTGGTTGGGGTGGTTGACACCTAAATAGGTGGGTCACTTGGCAGGTTTCTGCGGGCAAGAAAGCGGAACCAGTGAGCACCCTACGGCATTTTTCCGTTAGGGGGTCATCAGGAAATGCCTTTGGATTTTAGGGTCCAGGGTGGGGACTGGTGATCACCTCTGGGAACCTCTTAGGGCAAGGCTCCTCTTTGCAAGTTGGAAGGCTTCAGGGGTAGGCACTCCTAGGTGGCAACCAGTTTTGCTGGGCTGCCGGTCGCGAGCCAGACCAATGGCTCAAGAACGGAGATGGGTGACTTGCCCGTGAAAAGGGCAAGGAGACTGCTCAGGGAGTGACGCCTGCCTTGCCTGCTCCATGCTCGCTAAGTTGGTCCCTTGCCGCAATGTTATGTTAAATAGTTAAATATGTTAAATGTAGTTAAATACGTTAAATAGTTAAATATGTTAAATAAAGTGGCCCTTGTTACCTCCAAACTGTTCTCTGTCTCATTATTCTGACCGGGGGTGGGGGGGCAAGAGCATCATCTTGAAAATTCTCCCCTTAGGCAGAGGAATTCTGGATGGGCAGTGGTGGCTGGATCTGGTGACTAGAGTATGGAACTTACCTACTGGGAGAGGAGCACTAATTTCTGCTGATAATTTTTAAAATCAGAAATGTTCCTATTTCACTAACAAGCTGTTTTGTTAAATGGAAGCAGTCACAAATTAAAAAGGTTGTCTTAAAAAAAATATTTAAGGTAGTGTGAACCAGTGCTCTAATGGCCCTGACTGTGGCTTTGGGCCTGTTTCACCCAGTAGTGTCTTAATTCAGCGGGCAAAGACTTTGTAGCCCTGCTTAGATATACCAGGAATTGAACCTGAGACCTCCTTTATGGGAAAAAAAGAGTCCTATTGCAGTATAACTTTTACCTCCATAGCAGATGGCCAGTAATTTGTAGGCAGTGACAGCCTTGAGTTAATTCAACAAAAAGTGGGCTGTTCTGAAGTCTAAGGAATACTAACCTTGGATCTGTCTGTATGGGGCTTTTGAACTGAATTGGCAGTAGTTGTTTCCACACAACTCTAATTATAATTGCACTGAACAACAAAATGCATGGTGATGAAAAAAATGTATAAAACTATGGTTTCAGGCAATATAAGGGCAATTTTTCTGTGATGAAATTAAAAAAAACCCCTATGAGGTTATAAACTTGAGATTTATATTTGTCATTCTATCTACAGTGAAGTAGTTCTTTGCTTTTCATAGTTCAATGTTTATAAAATGTGAAAATAAAAAAGAGATGTCAGCTTCCCAGTTACATTAACAAATCATTTGACTTAAAAGCAGACTGGTTGGTTGTCGGCCCAAAGGGCAATTTACCATTACAATTTGAATTTCAGGTGGGAATTAGAAGCCTGGAGCTTCAAGTTGTTCATTGTCTATAAATGCAGCCATCAGTGGCTAGTGTGATTGATTAATTAATTAAAATCAATTTAAATGGATGTGTAAGTTTCCTATAACAGATTATCTTATTAACCGCATCAAGAAAGGCAGCATGATCTTGAAGGAACATGTTAGACAAACTGAAACCAAATGGCATCAAATGAATTTCTTTATACACGTTTGCACGTATACATATATTATTTCTGATGAGCTTTCTTCATAATACTGTATTTACTCAAATGGAAGACTAGGTTTTCCCTTAAGTATGCCATTAGAAAACAAGGTCATCTTACATGCATACAAGTTAAAGTTATGTTGGGTAGTAATTTTTATCATGTATAAATTTTTTCCTTAGGGGCAGAAATCTTATATTGAGGTTCATTCCTTTCAGGTAAATATGGGTAGTTTCCTATCGTCTTTGTGCACACCACTATAGATAAATAGTGTGGCGTTATAGTGCAAAGGTGTACAAGTGCTCTTTCTATAATGATTGTCTGGACAGAGTCAGTGAATGGGTGAAGAGTATACAAGAGCTGAACTACTAGTTGCCACAGAGTCTGATCAGACGGCTCTTTAGATCCGTGTGAGGCATGATTGCCTCATGGATCTAAAGTTAATGTGCAGACACAAACATCTGGGAAACGTCCCTCTTCTGTGGGCATCCCGTTTTGCTGTGCTTCGGAGCTGTACTTAAAGGATACCACTTTAAATATGGGGTTTTCGATTACCTGCGGGACAACTGCGGACTTTCATCCATCTAATCGTTCCACCAGCACGCAATCCTCCTGTCAGGGTGGTCTGACGTCAGACCATCCTGAGCGGGCGCCATTTTAAAAAACCTCTACACATGCGCAGATCAACAAGAACGTGCTGTCACATCTATGCGCATGCGCAAAAAGCTTTTTAAAATAAAACCACCGCATGTCTCCTTCAACAAGGACACACTGTGACGCCTACGCGCAAAAAGTTTTTTTAAAAAAACCCACCGTGCATGCCTCCTTCAGGGGACGCCATCTAGACAGTCCACAATGGAGGCAACACACGGTAAGGCGATTCCCCTGGGGATGTCTGGTCGTGCGACGATGGATTAAAAAGATCGGGATCAAATTTGAGGTGGCATAATGGCGGGATTAGCTGCCCATCTGAATGCACCCACAGTCATCTGGTACAGTGCAGAGAAGTACAAATCTGAAGTTGGGGTGGTCATCGTTTTCTTTAATGCCTTCCCTGTATCAGTCTGTACTTGGAAACCTAGCAGGTCAAAGAGGAGGATTCTAACGTTGCCTTTTGCCTTCCGTAATATCTGTCTACAGGGAAGGAATTTTGATGTAAGCAAAGCTTTTATAACACTTCCCTCCCACCTACATTTTGATATGGTGCTGTCCGAGTAGTGTATCAAGTGTTCTGAATGTGTAAATCAACATTTAAGTCTGTAGTGAAAGAAGTGTCTGGCAGCAATCAACCCTGGGGATATGAAATGCGTACCCTATCTTAAATGGAAAAAGTAGTTAAAATGCCAACTTTTGGTAAAAAAGCATCCTTTAAAAATTCAATTATTTTACACATCGCCGATCACTAGGAAGTATCTTCTGTCAGTCCTGTGCTTTCCTGTGTTATTGCCTTGTCCCGCCGTTGCTCTGATTACGCTTCCAAAGTGTTCGGTTATTGATGTCAGTGGGAGTGTTGCTGTTGTCTTCTGTGGCAGATGGATTATGTTCAAAATGTGTCAATCCATCTGAACCACTCCATCAGTTAAAACCCTTCCCATCTCTTCTGTCATTTATTTCTAGCAGCTATGTATAAGATTTAAAGTTCTTCTACATATTTAAAATTAGCATCAGTCTCTTCTCACTTCTCCCTTGGAACACGGCTAAATTTCTGAATATTCTGAAGAAAGGGGGAAAGAAATGGATGCTGGCCACAACCCATCATAAAGTTCTATGCTTAAGCACATCTGTGTCATTGAATATCAAACTTTGCATTGGATTATGGCTGTTAAATCTGTTCCCAGAAAAATAGTGGATAATGGGGCAGGGGGGTGGAGAGATCAAAAATGGGAAAGCATTGTTTGTTCAAATAAATAGGAATAGATTGCTCATGACAGTGAACTCTTACAGGATTTTTGACAAGCAGAAATATGGTTTGATATCAAACAGCGATGGGAAAAGTGCTGCAAATGCCTGTTAAGGGACCTCTCTTTAGTGACATGGCTTTATTGCCACTGTGAGAAGCAGAATTCATTTTTACATAATTTCTGCCACTTGATGATTACAGAGATTGGTTTGGGAAAGTGGGGACAATGGTACTGAAGGACTGAAAGGGGAAAAGCCCTGTGAAATCTTTAAGATTAACGAGCGCATGCTCTTGACTATATCACCCCTGCATTGTCTGTACAGCACTGGCATCCGGAGAAGCGGTTTCAGTGGCTCCTTCACAGCTATGGACTTCCTTTTCCCCCAGAAGCTCATCAGTCTGAGCCAAAACATCCCCTGAAAGTGACGTAAAAGTGACTTTTTGCACTACCACTTGCACTTCTGTAGAAGTACCAGAGTATAAAGTACCTGCGACAGAGTCCCAAGTGCACACAGTACGCAGAACTGGTAAATGAAGAAGAATGCAGTCCTTGCTTTTCACACTTAGTTGAGAAATGCAGCTGTTTTAAAAGTGTACGCACTATCCACAGCTGACATGAAGCAATTGTAATTTGCATGTTGCTGTGATATGAGGTGTAGCATGGAATTGTGTTTGTTGTTTCTGGGATGCTGTTTGGGCAGTGCAATCCTGAGGGTCTCCTCTGCTCCGGTGGGCAGTTGCCAGTGCACCTCTGGCACCACTAGCCCACCGCCTGATGGCTTCTGGCAGAGGATATGAGGCAACCAAAAGTCCGAAAAGCAGGGCTTCATGGGCTGCAACCCACGCCAGCCTCCCCAGCAACCATGCCTTTGCCACCCAAGCAGATCACAGGGCCATGACACACGGGGCAAAAAGAAGCCATCAAAGGCTGCTAGGAATAGGGATGTGGCCCTGCACACATTGCAACTGAGGGCCAGGGAGGTGTGGAGCCATGGCCTTAGGACCATGTCTGCAGCACATCTGCCCATCACCTCGAAGGAAAAGGGCTGTGCCAAATGGTAATGGGGCAGCTGACAGAGACGGTAGTTGGCAAGCAGCCCCAGCAGCTTACCTATTGGCAGCGATTCCAAACAGGTCCATACCACGTGCAGCCCAAAGGCGGCAACCTCCAAGAAAGGGGCATGAGGAGATGAAAAGGAGAATGTGCCCAGCCAGCTGGGGGCACCTCCCAGTGGGCCGGGTACACTGCGGAAGGTGTCTACCAAACTGGCGCTGGAGCAGGAAGGAGGCTGGCAGAGTGGGCCCCCAGTGCGGGAGCATGCAGTGGCACCCATAGATGCTTCAACAGCCTCTTGATGCATGCATGGCCAATCCCCAGTGTCCCTAGGAAGAGCCAGCTGCCCGGCAGCTGCTGCCACAGACACAACCAGCCCCTCCAAACACTGGTGATCCCAGGGAGAAAGTATCCCTCTACTCATGGCAGATCTCCAGGTGCTCCCACTCAGTTGCTGTCTACATGGAAGAGAGGGTGAGGAGATGAGCTGCGCTGGCCATGGGCCCTAGCAAGGGTTCTGAGTACCCCATATCCTAGGGGGCTGTGGCAGCTACAGCCCTGGGACCTGAGGTGGCTACCCGGCTCTATTGCTGGTACCCCCTCCATATCTGCCACCCCCACCTCTCCTCTGAGAACAATTGAGTCCACGTGCTGCATAGGCTCCCCCAGCTGTTGGCTCCAGGGACCCTGCAATGCCCCATGTCTGGATAACAACTGCCCTGGCCCCCATGTCTTGTCTAGAAGGGATCAGAGCCTGAAAGTGGTCTATGATCACACAAGAATGAGCTGTGGCCACCATGCCTCACACCAAAGCTTGATGCTAGGGTTGCTCATAATGGCCAGTATTACCACACACATATGGCAGCCTCAGGTCTAGGCAGACTCCTCCTCCTCCTCCACCACCACCACCACCACCACCACCACCACCACCACTTGCTCTTATGGGACACCCTGGGCAATGAGGGCGCACACAGGCTTCTGAGCCGGGCCAAAGGAATCATTCCAATTCTTTGGGGCAGCCATCTCCATCTCTGCAGCATGGTCCAGGGCAGAGACCTGCTCCACTGCCATGCAGCAAAAAGCAAAGTAGCTAAGCTGCCCCCGGCTGTGGCGAGAGCTGCAGTGGCATGGCCCATTACCACCGACACATACAGCAGCATCTTCTTTGTCTCAGCACGTTTAGGCTGGTGGTGGTCATAACCACTGTCAGATGCCGCTGCTGTTATGACAGTGGCGCACAGGGAAATTCTGGCAGTGTAGGAGCCCCAGAATGTTCCCTGCCCTCCTCCACAAACACAATGGACACTGGGCAGTAGGAAGATGCCATATAGGCACAGTCCCTGGTGAAGGGGGTAGTGAAGGTGGGTTGCTGGGGGGGGGCTCCTGGACCCTGCACCTTTGGATTGTTGTACCACCACCACCACCCTAAACACTGGCTGGGCTGCCCTAGGATGGTATCCCTTACTGCCACTTTCCCCCGCCCCCGCTAGGGATGCTACTCATCCACCTCCTTCCTGTGCTGTATATTTGGATGGTTTGATGACACCAGACAAGGTGCCATGTCAAGGAATGTATCGGGATGTTACAGCTGTCTGACGGCATCTGCCTGGGCTAGTTCCACCTGGGCAGGGTGGCCATCCGAGTGCTGTGTGACGAGCTCAGACCAGTGCTCCAGGGCCAGGCCTCCAATTTCTGCACCATTCCTGTCCTGCAGGAGGTGTTGGTTTCCTTTAGTTTCATAGCTACTGGTTCTTTCCAAAGGGTCATGGCTGAGTTCCTGGAAGTGCCCCAGCCTTTGGTGAGCCACTGCCTGCATATCTTCCTAGACATCATGCTGGGCCACTTGCAGGAGGAGGCCGAACTGGCATCCATTCCCCTGGGCCATTCACTGGCCTATTCCCCTGGATACAGCATCCAGCAAAGAGAACGTGAGGACCAAAGTGCGAGGTCATCCTCAAAGGTACCACCAGACCCCTGCTGTGCTTGGCAGTTGAACAATCCAGATGTCCAATTGCACCTGGATAGCCAACTGCTGACAACCCAGCACGGACAGTTTTGGGTCAGAGCATACTGTCTGGGTGATATGAAGAGGTAGCCCTAAGGGGAGGTTATAGATGGGTTGTGGGAGGAGGTCGGGCAGCAAACGTGTGGTGCTGATCTCATCCTCTCACAAGCAAACTGACAGGGGCAGACTTGTGGAACAAAGCAAACTTCATTAAACTGCAAATCACGATGGGGTCTGAGCAGGGAAGTTGCCAACTCTGTCAAGTATGGCACCTGTGCCTATGAGAGCTGCTCCCAGGGACCACAGAAGCCTTCCCTAGTGCACCATGTTCCAAGCGAGGTAAACTCTGAGGTACAAAACTTCAGGAGGTGGGCTTGAACTGGAGAATGGTCAGGGTGGGGGGAAGAGTTGTGGCCATGCTACCAGGTGTCCTAGTTGAATCGCCAGAAAGAGGGGCCTGCAAACGAAGCAAAACGAAGATGAGGAAACAAATGGTGCAAAGGAAGGTGTCTTTAATGGTTCCAGTGACTCTGCTATAGTGTATGCATGGGAACGGACCTTTGACGATTCTGAAACATCCCCCTGATGAAGCTGTCGTGAAGTGTGGGGTGGGGTTATCCAACCATCAAAGACCTTTGCACCATTTGTTTTCTCATCTTCATCTTTGTTGAATCGCTATCTGCAGAACAGTGAAATAGAAATATGTGCAGTGGTGACAAAGGACACAGGTCCTGGACTTGGCTGTGTGTGTGGTGCCCTGGCAAGTTTTATGGTCCCATCCCCAATGGCTGTGTGTGTGGTGCCCTGGCAAGTTTTATGGCCCCATCCCCAGTGGCAGATGCTGATGCCATCCCCATGTCCACCTCAAATGATCAAGAATGCTGCTGCTGTATAGGGCTGTGTTCCTGCAATGAGTCACAGGGTAGCTTGGCTAGCTGATTCACAGACTGGGGCAACTCCTTGACTCCCAGGCACCATTGTGCCCTGATCACTGCCCAAGGGTGTGTGTGTGTGTGTCAGGTAGCCCTGCCATTTATTTGGAATATAGGGGAGTACTTTCTCCTCTGGGCTTCTCATGAGTTCTTTTCACTGTCCACGTGTTATCATACGTCTAACCTTGTGGTGTCTCCAGATGCTAGGCACTATGCTGGGAATCAACAGCTTTTAAATTGTTTTTCTATTATGCCTGCTTGCTTTGCCTGCGCGTGTGAATTATAATCATTGATTTCAGTTAGACCAGGGGGTTGTTTGAATTTACTATAAGCCAGAGGCCTCCATTATCCACGGCCATTCCTGACACGAGCTGTGTATGCATCTTTAGTTATGATTTACCAATAAACAAAATCTTCTAATGAAGCCCTGCATTGTGTGATCTGACTATGAAGCCTGATGGGGGGAGGTTCCTATTAAGAGCCAAGTGTGGTTGTGCAAGCATTTCACCCCCCCCCCCGTGACAGGTCTCCCAGTTACACTTACGTAAAAGTCCACCCCATTCCATGACATGGGCCACAGTGGGGGAGGGGCTGGCTCAGGGCATCCGCCCACCAACACACTGCTGGAATTGGTTGTGGAAGCCAATATGGGGGGAGGCACAGCAGCTGTGCCTGGCTTCATGCAAAGGGAATAGGGCCTTTGATTACCTGTCAATGCATGGTTGCCCCTTTGAGTTGAGCCTCCAAGAAGTGGCTACCTGTTAGGGTTCTGCACTGAAATGCCAACGGTGTGGACTTTGCTGACCCTTTTTATGTTAGCACTAAGTGCTAAGTGCCTACTCTGTGCTTTTCCCATGACCAGGGTACAATGTGGCGTGCTCTAAGTCCACATGGAAGGGAGTTCTAGGACATGCCATGGCAAAAGTTTATCTAGGGCTGGGGGACCAGCAGTTGGGGAGGGGCTTGGCCACAGCTGGCAAGGTAGGTTATTGGGTATGGCTGTAGTTAGCGTCTTGTGCTGGACCTTGGAGGTGGGGCTACACCAGTGGGGTGTGGGTTGTTGGACTTTTGCTATGGGCTATGCTGTCTTTTTTGATGGTGTAACTTTCTGCTGCTGTTTGGAGGTGTTTCTGGGCTGGAGCAGCTTAGGGATCTGACTAGCTCCTGCCACATTCCTGGCCAGCCCATTTGCATGAAGGTGCAGTGGTCTATACTGCCAGCCCGCTGCTGGCGACAGGACCAGTGTAGCAGTGATGGGATACTGTGCCAGCACAAATCTTACTTACGCTGGTATTTCTATGAGATACACCAGCACAGAGCCTAGTCAGCTCCTTGAATGCTTTCACTCCACCCCTTACGATTGCACTGCAAACCCTGTTCCCATACTAATCCAGGCTGTTCCAGTAATTGCCATGTGAACATGCATTCCTGTTTCTACCATGCTGCTGATAAAACATGTGATACAAATGTTATAGGTGGATGCCAATATGCGTAAAATACCAAATTAAACTGATATTCTTCCTTTCTTTGTAAGCCAAGACTTGCACTGTTTGGTCTGCTGTGCATATGTCATCTAGACAGAGTGGCTATATCATGCTGTATACTGTGAGCCTGGTGAAGGGCTGTATTACATACATTTGAGCATCACAGTCCGAAGCCATGATAAATAATGGAACTGGCCGTTAGTGTTATCCTCAGGATGGAGCAGATTCAGAACTTCTGTAAGCTAACAAACTGAGATGTGGACTCATCTTCAGACATGTAGGTGTTTTGTTTCATTATAATTTAAAATGGTCTTCCCATCGGGACCAATTGCTTCTATTAGTTAAAAACAGGATTTCGGCTGTCACTCATTTTTATTACTGACAAGGAAATCAGTTCATTCCTGCTGCCCGAATTTGCCAGGCCACAGTAGTCTCTTGATTACTATATGGAATCCCTGTGTGGATACAGAGGCTTAATAAAGAGACTGACCGAACCTCTGCAATCTTCTTGCAACGCATTCTTGGACTATCTAACTCTGTTACCTGTTACTCTCTCTGTGCTGAGCTGGGTCTCCATCTTTTAGACTCGCGGGCATGGATCACCACTATTAAATATTGGCTTCACATCCATTTTAGTACCCCTCAGAATAGCCTTATTGCACTCCTGACTATGGACCTATATGTATCCAAGTGGTCACAGGCGATAACCTCTAAAATATGCTCAGTTGGCATTGACCTGGACAACTTGGAAAATCAAGATGAGACCTTTATATATTGGTTGATTTGTAAAAGAATTTGGGACATCGAAGCCCTAACAATCCAGGCTGGTGTCAGGGGCTCTTGTTCCCCCCCTTTTCTTTGGCCTCAGGTATGCACCAAACAGTATGGCACAATATTTCTCTAATTTGGTGATCCTGCTGCAACATGGAGCCTTTATGTTGGCCAGATTCAATGTTTTCCCCTCATCCTGGGTCTCAGGTAGATATAGAGGCATCCCGAAATGTGACAGAATCTGCAAATGCTCACTTAGAGAACCCGATACCTTAGATCATATTCTGCTACACTGCCGCCTTCATTTATCTCTCTGACTACTTTTGATTAAGCCCCTACTGTCTAGGATCAACTCTGATAATGTGGTTAGGTTTCTCCTTGCTGATAAGACACCAGAAGTGACTGTACAGATTGCTGAATTTTTGTGTAAGATTTTGGTAGCAAGAAACTATTCTTAATATTGGTGTGCTCTAAGATTTATAGATGTAATTTTAGCTTGATGAAATTTTATCTTATTGATTTTATATGCCAGTAAAGGTTCTATTCTGATGTGGATTCATCCATTGTTCCTTGGTTCTCAGAACAGATATGTTAATTTTTGGTTTTATGATCTGAGATTAGCTGTTTCAGCATGGTTGCCTGACTTCTGTTGGCTTTATGAAAATGTTAGGCAAATTACTTTCTCTGTTGCCCTTGGTGCCAAATAGGTTGCCTTGTTCATGATCTTAAAAGTTTTTCGTGCTGTTCTGTGCAGCATCTCATGTCATTGTCTTCATTAACGTTAACCAGACAGAGAAATTTTCAGCTTTTAAGAATGAAACTGATTTTTATGACGTGACTTCATTTGACAATTGAAAGTCATTGAACGTGCCGATACAATGGCATTTTTGTCAGTGAATTTATTGGTGGACATATTTTCTTACTTTTTGAGCCTTTTATACTATTTTGAGTACTTGTACTCCGTGTGGGTTGTCAGCAGCCTGAAGAAAGTGTCCTTTCCCTTTAATGGAGCTTGAATGAAATACTATTTGCTATGTGACGTTACTCACCTGGATGCCATGGAAAGCTTCATCTGGGCCATTCCCATAAAAATAACCCTCTGTTAAAGGGACAGGACATTTTTTCTCCAGGTTGTTGGCAGCCCTGCTTACCACACATACTCCATCTCATGTTGCTGTATGCTTTCTTCTGCCTGCTGCATATTAACTTACTCTGCCATAGCCTGACCTGCACTGTCCTTGTAAGCAGATGTATTGAGCAAATTCGCCATAATAATTTATGGAGTATTCAAGAATAGAATGAATGAATGCTTGCAGCCTGATTCTGTGAATGTATCTTACGAGTGAAGTGTGCAGCCTTTGATTAAAAAGGGAATAGCTCTGTTAGGCTCTAACAGGCCATCTCTATCATGACTGTGATCTTACAAATGCTTATTTTGAAGTAAATCCAGTTGAACTTGGGGGTACTTGACGCCTCCCAAAAGGCAATATGAGGAGAAGTATCAGAGAATAGGGTCTGTCCCTACCTAAATAGAGAAGGTGGGGTGTATGCCTTCTCTGAAGCATATAATTTGCACAGCATCTAATTACCTATTCAAAATGTCCTTTTAAATTGACAACTAGTTCTTGATTTATGAAAGTGCTTTTAAAAACCTATGAGTGTGAGGAGGAAAGAAAATTCGCAGTAGATACACAGACATGAAGCAGTAAGCATACCTAATGAGTCATATTTAGACATGGTGAAGCTGCCGTTGGGAAAGGACTGCAGCTGCTAAGACTAGCAGGTGCAGTTGGGGGGTGTTAAAGGGAAATCTGAGACGGGGATTGCTTGCTTTTCAGCATAGATCTGCTCTCTGTTTGTCCTCTTACATAAACTTAGTCCCACCTATCCCCCACCATCTGTAAAACAGAAATAATGTCCATTCATCTGCTTTAGAGTCCTAGACATGTCCTTCAGCTGATGACCAGACTTCCGATGTTTAGAGCTTCTGTTTCTTGACATCTGTAGCAAAAAGCAACCCAAAAGCAACTCACCAGTGTCAAACAGATAAACCATAGTTGAGGTTGATTCCCCAGGGCTCAGTTCAGTTTAAGCCCGTTTTCTAAACTAGGGCAAAGCCCACAAACGCCCCAAATAATATCCATTTTATAACAGCATTTGCCTCTTTATGAAGAAGTCACATCCCACAAGATGTGTACACAAGATGATGGACTAGTGTTTTCAAGTCGATGGATACGGATACTATGGAAGAAGGAATTCTGGCACTACTGTGTTTGTCCTGATTAACGCTTCAAACTGGCTGGATCATCTCATGCAGCAGAATTAGGTGGTAAAAAGGCTTGGAACATTTCTGAGTGCTAGAGAGGTGTGTGTTGGGGGGGACGATCAGATTTTTAAATCCTCCCTCTGAAAAAAGCAAACCCCTCCTCCTCACAAAACCCCCTCTCCAGCCTTTCCCCCTAAATCCCTCCCCACATGATTACATTAAGAAGCAGCACAATCCATATTGCTGTCTGCAGTATGTATAACATCACACTACTTTGAACACTAAATACGTTGGAAATCTAAGGAATGCAGAAGCGTATGGCCATGTCCTTTGTATGATTTGCATAGTAGCATCCACTTGTGCCAAGTAGAGGGGGAAGTTGAAGCTGCAGGATTCTTCTTTCCTGGGATGATCTTGCATTCAGAGATAAGAACCGTGATCGTAAAACTTTGCAAGGAGTATCTCTTGTCATATTAGTGCCCAGAAAGGAGAGATCACACTGCCCTTTGCCTACAGACTGCAGTGATATAAATGAGGTAATAGCGTTCTGTATACATTTGAATGGCAACAGATAGTGTCTAGGCCATACACTTATGTGCATACTCTCTCTCTCTTTATTGAATGTTCTTAACATTTTAAAACTCTGTAATGTTCATATGGAGAGTGAATAAAATGAGAAAGGAACAGGACTGAGTCCTTACTGACTCCTCTTCCGCTGTTAATACTCTCATAAACACGAGCAAAGCCCTCTTTCCCCCTCCTGGAGTCTCTGTATTTGCTTTGTTGGAGGCAGAGCCAAGACTTCTGGGATGTCCCTACATGCTCCTGTAGGGAAAACAGATTATGAATTCCCTTTCTTAATGTATGTGTTGGCAGTACAGACGGAAGATGCGTACTTCCTTGCATAACCCCAGCCAGTGTACCAAATGCTGTTTTCATATGCTCGTGGGATTGCAGCTGTGAGTAAATAATGGCAGTAACCGCACATACAGCAGCTGTGAGTAAATAATGACAATAACCACAAATACAGAGTTTGATATCAGTATCAATATCTTCCCATTGTCATTTTCTATGTAACTTGTGGTGTGTCCCCCAAATCTCAGAAAGCCTGAAAGTTTTAGAGTTTTAACCACATGGTAAACCCTGTTTGAACTGTGTCAGTATATTAAATTCCGAAGCAGTACTTGCAAAACCTGGCATAAAGATGTGTTAACTCAAGATGTATCATAATGCTTCATATTCCACATAAGCTAACTCCTTGTGTTTATGGCACTACCTGTACGTCGCAAAGTGAATTGCGCTGAATTTTGATGGAGAAAGGGATGGGGTTGAAAGCCTGGGTATGATAGGCAGGCAATAGGGACTGAACTGTACCTCTGCCAGTACTTCTTGAGAACATTTCCATTTGCTTGGCTTTCTTCCACTGGGACCCAGACCAGGAGTAAAATGGGGAGAGCTGCTTTTGGTGGGGAAGGCAGGAAGGCCTGTATATTGTAAGTGCTCCTGGATTGTGTGCTTGGCGCACAGTTGCATTTGTGGCAGTAGCAGCCGGAGGTTGCCTGCTGCCCCTGCCTTCTTGCTGCTCCTGACCACCACACAATCAACACTATGCAACTTACATAAATGAGTGTATATGTGTGCCAGATTTTGTGTGATGGTCACCTCCAACATATGGAAGTTATGCACAGAGTATGGTGTGCCATGGCCTTGACCTAATCAATCCCCCAATATGTAAAATCCTTGCCAGTGAGGGCAAAGTCACAGTGGTCTTTATTTATCCCGAAAAGAGAGTGGCAGCCATTCTTTATGCTGTATAGCCCTTTTAGTCCGTGCATAGTTCTAATGCATCAGCCTTATTTTCCCTTGCTTAAAGGCAAAGGTTTTATATGGCTGCCTAAATTGTGTAGCCTTGTGGGTGTTCTAGGCCAGTTTTTGATGTCCCGTCCCATGGCTAGAAAATGGAAGATTCTTGGGCTCTATGCCCTGTGTCAAACTAGGAGTGCCTGCGGGTGGATGCTTTATGTCAGGAACACTTTTTTTGCACCTTTAAAAATAGCATGTGCACACAACAGCTGTAGGACTTTGCTCAACTTGAAATAGTAATCTTAAACAGAGATATTACCAAGCCCTCAATGAAAGTAATTGGCAGAAACTATTATTATCCATGTGTTACTCCCTTGTAGGGTGTAAAGAACTTTGCAGCCCTTACGGAATTTGTTCTCTCTTTAACCCTGTCAGGGCAAGTCTCTCATACCTATAATTTCTGGAACACATATGCATATGCAGTGTTCTTATAGCTGTCTTATTCATCCTCATGCAACTTGGTGATGGAGGTAGTTTTTTGCATTGGTAGAAAGGGAGAAACTGGGACTGATTGTGCAAAGACACCTTGAAAGTTTCTATTTGGGCGGGGATTTGAATCCAGGTTTGGTACCTTTTCCATAATATTAATGTTCTCTAAGGGGAGTGCCTTGTGTAAGCCTTTATGGTAGAGATTTTAGGACTGGTTTTGGTTGGACATGGAGTCCACTGGAAATCAAAAGTTCGGCCCGCGCTTATCCCATCATAACTATTTCTAGCACATGGCATGCATTCCCCTCCTGCTTAATTTTATGCTTACAGTGTAGTAACATCCACAATTTCAGTTAATTGATCCCTACCCCACCCTACCCTGGTTGAGCATGTACAGTAAGATTTTGGATAAAAGGAAAAAGACATCATTGGAGAATAGCTTTTCAATGAAATCCCGCAGAACACTGCCATTATGACTAAAGGGGATCTTTTTCAATTCTGCGCCTGTCTATCTGTTGCGAACCCTACTTTGTATTGAAACAGCAGAAACTTTGTTTTTGGCAAATGATCCCAAGTCTTGGCATAATTACAGATGGTTAAAGTTGTTCAGTTCCTCCTTTGGGTAAGCACGTATTTCTTAAAAAGAAAAAAAAAATCACTGTAGCTCTAGTTCCGTGTTTGTATGAGAGGCAATTTTCGTTTTCTAGTAACATTTCCACAATGCTTTTATAGAAAGGTCAGTGGTATATAATTATGTGGTAGACTAGTGGCAGGTGCTGTGTTGAGCAATTGCTGCCCTTCATGCTAAATGTAATAATTAAGCTAAGGGGCTACTTTGAACAATATAGGAGAATATAATACTTTGGAGGGGAAATTAATGTTGCACTTGTCATAACACCTAATTTAGTAATATGCATTAAGCGTAAACCAGTGTTTTAATTTTGTATTGAAATGTTTATGCTGTGAAATGTTTTTACTGTGGCTGTTCAAAGGAAACACATTCTGCTGCAGTGCTTTTACATTTTTATGAATGCAACATTTCCGCTTACTTTTCTTTATGAAAAGCTGAGCTTTGATATCTTTTTTGCTTGACCTATGTGAAAAGATAGCCACCACCTGCCTCTAAAGTGAAGAAACATTTAACAGTTAACAATAAAGGGATGAGATCTTTTCCTCACCATAGCAGGGAAGGTATTTTTAAACAAAAATATGTGATTCAAAAACACTTGAGATTTTTTCCCCCTTTCATCTGGTTTGTAAAGGCATCCCTATATTACTTCAAATCATAAAAAAAGCTTATTTAAAAGCTTATTTGAAGTCTTTATTTCTCTTTTGATACTGTGATCACATAATGTTTATTTTTTGCAGTTTTGCTGTACTGCATTACACCTAACAATAATTACTCATGAACATCTTAAAACATAAACCGTTCCCATCAATGTGTGTATAAATGAAAGGCAGAATTGAAGAATTTGAAAGGCGAGGTCTTTGGCTTATATTGTTTATGGATCGTTGCCAGAGGCTTGGGAAACTTTTGTATTAGCTTGTGCATTTGTGTGTATTTTCCTTATAGTCTGGTTGTGTTAGATAGACTTGATGAAGAGTAATATTTGGTAAAATGTGCTGGGAAAAAAAACTTGGCATGAATTGTAATAATTGCTGTGACTTTGATTTTGACTTGTAGGGTTCAGAACTATAGAGAAGACTGGAGTTGATTCAGAATTAGCTTGTCCTTTGTGATTTTTAAAGGAAATTCTTGGAAACAGCTCTTCTCAAGAATTCTCTGAAATTCAGGAAACATAGGGCTCATTCCAAATGTTTTGGTACAAACCCAACCCCCTTTCCTCAACACTTAATTTCCAGGATGTGGCACACAAGGGAGCACTGCCCCTGAAGCATTGAAGAGGCCCTAAAGTCTTGCCAATAAGAAGTATTTGATACATGTTTTAGAAAATGTAAGTTGTCATGGCTTTCTTTAGTAAAGAACTTTGTACTGTTAAGATTTTGGGGCCTAAGGAAGGCCCAGCGAGCACTCTCTCTTATCTTTCCCCCATTGCTGCTGCTGGAAGGTAAGTTTTTTGTGAATGGGTGCAGCTTGGAATGTGTTGGGTTTATTTACAAGTTGTGCCAAAACTGAAAGAGAATTTGGCTTAGATTGTAAGAAGACCATCTTTATTTCCCAACTCTCTTTGTGTTTTTCCAAGAAATTCTAAACTTGCTGTACAAATAATTGTTTGTAGCGCGCACATTTGCACTTCTGGCTCTGTAACTCTTTATTTTCTTCCACTAAAACGATACAATGAAGGGTTAATCATCATGACGAGTGTATTTTAGTAGACGTTGAGATCAGGAGATACGTTGGATCCTACCCTCTGCTCACTTCAGCCGTGTGTATTTTAAATCTATGAAACTTTCCATCAGCGGTTTCATCTAGTCACCTTGTCCCCCAGACTAAATTCATGAATGCCGCAGCAGTTCTGGTAGGATCAGCCATCCAGAAAGCTTAAGGCGAAGTCAGGATCGGTACAGCTGCGTGCAGCTCGAGGGCTCAATACATTTAGTGAAAGTGTCCAGGAATGAGGCATCACAGCAGTGAGGCTAGATGGGGGGCTCACATGAATTCAAGAAGAGTTGGTTTTATACCCCACTCTTCACTACCCGAAGGAGTCTCGTAGTGGCTTACAACCACCTTCCTTTCCTTTCCCCACAACAGACGCCCTGTGAGGTAGGTGGGGCTGAGAGAACGGTGAGTGACCCAAGGGCACTCATCCGGCTTCATGTGGAGGGGTGGGGAATCAAACCCGGTTCTCCAGATTAGAGTCTGCCGCTCTTAATCACTACTCCACACTGGCTCTCCGGCTCAAGGTCTAATACTACAAAAGAAAATGGCGAAGAAGCGAATGAAGTGTGAGGGAGCAGAATGGAAGGGAGTGTCTGGGAACCGGAACAGCCAAGCAGGAAACTGGCAAGGTTCAAGAGCAAATAGGAACAAAGGCAGGCTTCAGGTAACCATAATGACAGAGGCTGTAGGCAGGAAACAGTATATTTATGGAAAGGAAGACACAGAAGCTAGTCAGTCTTATAAATGGCTGGGCAGTAAAAATAATGGCTTAATCTCTTGTATCTCTCTTCCAGCTATGTGTGATTGGCAGCCCTGTTTTATTCAGGGCAGCTTTGGATATTACAGGTTGGTGGGAAGGATAGTAAATGCCCAAAGTCCCTATTAACATGCAAAATGGGAATTTATTCATCTGCCTGGCAGAGAAATGTATAAGTTGTACTGGTGTTCTGGAACTCCCTGATCTCACCACAGAGAACCTGTCGGCTTTCCAGTTTATGATGTTGCTTAGGAAGTTAAAAAGAAAACAAGATATGAGCCATTCACTTCCTCCCGTCCTGCTTGTGTATAACATCTGAAGCTGTTCAAGGAGCACAGTGGTTTATAATGTCTTTTAACAGTACGTGAGGTGTGTAATGAGGGTTTAGAGGTAGTAAGATTGAGAAAGTGGCTGTTCAAGTGAAATATTGATCTAATTTGTAGAATTATGACTTCTTTTGCAATATATACCAGAAAACACTCAAGAAGCAAAAAAGGCATGTAACTCTCTTCCTTATAACTGTTTGTAAGGGTCTCTCTAAAAATATTATTTTAAACACAGGCTTGCTTATTCAGGCATCTAAAAATTGTGCAAATATTTGCACAACATGAACTAGCAATAAAACTGTGATTTTTGGCTATTTTTCCATGGTTGAGTTGGGTTTTTCACCTCAAATTCATGATGTTTCCAAGAAATGCAGGACAGTAATGATGACCAAGCTTGGAGGAGGGAGAGAATAAATAACATAAGAGTGGCTTTAGTTCTTAAATTACTGAAACCTGAATTCTGTACAGCACCAGCATAAGAAATGTTGAAAGTTTTCCCCAACTGTCCCTTCCCCAACAATCACCTGTGAACTTTGCAGAGGCAATACTTGGAGCAGGGACACAGGTAAACTGACAAAAAAGGCAGAAGGGATCAATGTCACTTGCTTTTATCAGTTAATCTGACTGTGTTGCAGAGTGTCTCTTCATGTGGGTTCCCTACCCTTTGGCACCACCTTTTCTGGCTGCTGGGGGTGGAGGAGGTGGGGAAAAACCCCACTACCACCAAACACACTGGTGCTGAATGGAATTCAACCCAGTACATGGCTTCCTTAGAAAATCAAAATATTAATTTTGAATGTGTAACTACTCTGTTGAAGTTGTTAAATTAATCTAGAAGATTTATATGGACAGGGAATTTGAATAATTAAAATGACAAAATGAGTTGCAAATTTGATTGTTCTGAATAATTTTTGTACCAGATTACAACAGTCTAAAGATTCAGTTTGTTTAATTAAAGAAAGTAGGAATGTTGAATGGCATGTTGAGTGTGTGTAGTCATTTTTATTAAATGTAGAAAATAAAAAGTAATTGCCTTAAACATTGCTAAAAACCCATCAAAGAAGTAAGCTAAACACACAATGAATTCAGCTGTTTTTAGAATGGTGGTCTTTTTATTTAAAACAATGAAATTTAAAAAATGAAGGGAAAGAATACATTGAGCAACAACTAGAAGAAAGTAGAAAAGAAATGAAATAGGAAGGCATAAATTAGAAATAAAGATGCCCAGCAGTAGAAACAGACAAACAGAGGGAAGTGAATTCCTGTAATCAAGCACAATGGTCTAGACCAGGGATGGCCAAATTTGCTTAACATAAAAGCCACATAGAATAAACGTCAGATGTTCAAGAGCCGCAAGACATGAACAAATGTTACACACACATTTTTATTGAAAAATATGCAAATTTGTTTTTTATTAATATTAAATGAGACTGCCAAAAATAAAAACTAAAGATGTAAAAACAGATATTGATAATGATATTTATTTGTCCAGTGATATTTATTTGTTTGCTAATGATATTTATTTATCTAAGAGAGAGAGAAAGAGAGGTGGAAAGAAAGAATGGAAGAAGAGAGAGAGAGAAACAAAGAACAAATAGATGGGGGAGGGGAAAGGAAGGAAGAAAGAGAACGGAAGGAAGGGAAAAAGAGAAAGAGAGAAAGAAAGGTGGAAAGAAAGCAAATAGATGGGGAGGGAAGGAAGGAAGAAAGAGAAAAAAGAAAGTAAGCAAATAGATGGGGAAGGAAGGAAGAGAGAAAGAAAGAGAAAGAAAAAAGCAAGCAAGCAAATAGATGGGAAAGGGAAGGAAGGAAGAGAGAAAGAGAAAGGTGGAAAGAGTGAAAGAGGTGGAAAAAGGAGAAAGAGAAAGAAAGAAAGCAAATAGATGAAGGAGAAGAAAGAAGAGAGAGAGAAAGATAAAAGCAGGGAAGGAAAGGAGGAAAAGGTAAAAGAAGGAAAGTTGGAAAGAAAGCAAATAGATAGGGGAAGGGAGGAAAGAAGGGGAGAGAGAAAGAGAGTGGTGGAAAGAAAACTAATAAATGGGGAAGGAGGAAGGGAGAGGTGAAAAGAAAGCAACTTTAAATGTGTTCTCCAATGCCCCCATGCCAGCCAGCTTGACTTGGAGAAGGTATTTAAAGAGACAAATGCCTTCTCCAAGCTGCCTGGGACAACACTTTGAGAATGCATTAAAAGTTAAAGTTGCTTTCTTTCTCTGCTGTCCCCCCCACACACACACCTCAAGCCTATCCAGGTAGGGGAACACTGCCTGGGGAAGGGAAGACTGATTTGGGAGGCATGCCTCCCCTTCACTTTCCCAGCTGCCCTGCCAGGAGCCACATAATATGTGTGAAAGAGCCAGATATGGCTCCCGAGCCACAGTTTGGTCACCACTGGTTTAGGCATGACAAAAGGTATAAGGAATTTAAAGGAGATAAGTAGGGGATCTGGAATTACAATAAGAATTAAGTGAGGTAAGTAAAGCATTACATTGAATGACTAGCAGAAGTTATAGACAATGCTTCCTCTTCCTGCAACAGCCATCGGTAACTTTTTTTAAAAAAAGTGTTTTGTGTATATATGGTCGACTTTAGACAACTCTCATAGTTTAATCCTGCCCTTTCCTGTCATATAGTGTTTGTAGAGACTTGCTACTGTAGTCCATTCCCTTTCAAAAGCAGTAAGAGTGGTTCCATGCCAGACCTTTTTGGATCCAGTTGCCCAATACACAGTGACTACAGAGTCAGACAATGTCAGTAATAATTTGCAATTCTACTGTTTTGCCATTATTCCCAGTTTTTCCCCACATGTATATGTTCTGTTTTGTGGAATTAAAACACAATTTCTGTGGTGTAATGATCTTACTATGCAAGTTATCCATCCTTGTCACTGCAACTTCCTCCTCTGGTACCCCCAAGCTGTGCAGCAATCTCTGGCAAAGTCACATTAAAAACAAAATCACTGGCATTCTAACACTTAACAGTTTTCTGCATTGGGGAGGGGTTAGCTTGTTTGCCGAGGGGAAAATTGGAATATGAGAGACAGCACAAAGTTTCTAGCTAGAGTTAGCTGAAACTGGGGTGCAGTCTTATTGGGGAGGGAGAAGTAGTGCAAGTTGATCCTTCGGTATTGGATCCAGGGTTAGAGGTTTCACTTCCTAAGAGCAGTTTGGGGACAGAGGCATAGTGATAGGGTGCCATGAAGCAGAAGTGTAAATTATCTCTTTGAAATGAAAAGTTTGTGGAGAAATACCATTGCTGGCATCTGTGAACAACAGGAGGGTGTAGCGTCGTCATCAGAACCAGTGCCACCCCCGTGTGGATAAGGAAATAGAACAGGCCAATGCCACAGTATCATTTGTAGATTGGATTCCGTTGTAACCACCCATGCAGCTAAGCCCCAGTGACCACCCTTGTCCCTTTCAATTATCCCATGTCCCTTTCACTATGCAGTTGGTGAGTGGGATGCTGTTTTGATGAGGTCAAGATGGAGGCTGCTGCTGCAAAGCAGCATGAACTACAGTTAGCCATTGTGTGTCCCATTTTCTCCTTCAAAGAAGCTACTTATTGTCTGCTGCTGTATAAAGGAGATCTGTGCTTTCTAGTTGCTTCTAACTAGTCCTGGTGTAGCAGAGTTGGCAATTGCTTACCCCACCAGTAGAGACAGAGCTGGCAGCCATCTGCAGTGAAAGAAGTTCCCCTGTTCCCATCCTGAGAAGTCACATCTTATGATCTGCTGTTGCTGCATGTTAAATCACAAGTTTAATGCCTAAGGTTCATTTATTGTAGCTAGCTTTAGAACATGTTGGGGTTTGTTTATGCTACATGCTCAACCTTATTACCTGGCCGACTGTTGGCTGAACAGGATTTCATCCATCATAGTGAATGTCAACCATTATAAGGTTTACAATCGCTCAATGTCCTGTGGCATCTGCTTTCCAAGGAAGTGAAATTCAGGCACATACCTCTTCCCTATCTCCATTACTTGGAATTTTGTTTGAGCTCAGATAATTTTAGGTGAAAAACTCAATCAAGTAAAACTTAAAGAAAACCCCAAATATAACCAATGGATTTTTAAAAATTCATTCACTGTAGGTCAGTGATAAATTATTATATTTCAGTTTGGTGTTGACTTCTCAATTCATTCTTCTTTTTCTGGTCCGTCGTCCCCCGTCCTATTGATGTGTTCACGTGGCATGGCAGATGGTTCGGTATGCGTGCCGAAGAGACGACGTTTCTTCCTGTGGAATTGTCTTGCTGTTGGAGGCATCCAGTTATGTGCTGTTATGCCCTTGGGAGAATGGTTATAGAGAATCATGAAGTGGCATTTCAGTATCGTCTGCAGTTCTTGCATTGGACTGTATTTCATTCTAATTGTGAGATCACGGAATCACAAATAATACAAAATATTTGTTACTGCAGACTCAAAGAGAAGCTCTTTGATACATACTTGCGTGGTCTTGACAATGCACATATAAACTCATTGCGTAGCAGGCCTGTGCTCCCAGAGGCACAGTGAAAGTGCTTGATGTTAGTGCCTTCTTCAGCCATTATGGTGTGTTGTTGTTCTTTTTGGTTATTCTAGAGTACATCTAAGATTTTTGTTGCATTTAGAGATTTCTCCAGTAGTTAGGTTTCCTTATGTTCTTCCTTACTATTTTTAATACACTGTTTCCTTGATGTTATCATTGTAATAGATTAAAATTTAAGAGTGGTGTAGTGGATCAGTAATCAGACTTTGATGAAGGAGGGGAAAAAAATCAAATCCCTGTTCTTGGGCCTGTTGCTTTCTCTTAGTCTCGCCTAGTTTATAAATAGCTAGTGAGTATAAAATGGGAGATTTTCTGTGTCAAATAAAAGGTAGGATGCAAATGTGATTAAAAATGAAAAGTTACACCCAAATTAATGCCTTAATGTTTTCTTGCTGCAAATATTGAGGTAAGAATAGCATTATGCAATCCTGAATAGCACCTTACTGTAGCTGCTTGTAAGTTACAATAGCATATTAGGTAGGCTTAGAGGCAACAGAGTAAGAAGATGGTTTCGGTTAGTGAACCTTCCTTTCCCTTCTTAAATGGCAGGCAGGTTCAGATTCTAATTCATGCTGAAATTCAGCACAAAGGCGCAAAGGCCTCAGGCTTTCTGGCTCTTTCCTCCATCCCAGCACCTATATATTGTGAGGAAACAAATGAACCAGGAAACTGGTTTATTGAAATATGGCTTCTCTTTAACCCTGCTAGGTAGAGCTGAAGTTGTAGATAGTATTTCAGCGGGCCTTGTACTGAATGACAAAGGAACATGTTGCACAAGTAAATGAGAGATGAGGACTCCACAGATTTGTTTAATGGTGCTGGAACTTTTGTGTGTGTGTGTGTGTGTGCAAAGAACCACAGTAAAGGTGAGGCAGTTGTGATATTTTGCATGTTCCTCTACTGTTTGCGTTCAGTGCTGGAGAGGCATGCTATTGCTGCTGGCAATCCTTAATCTTGAATGGTGTATTGATGCTGATTTAGTAAAAGATTTGTTTGTTCAGGTGGCTAACAAAACAAAGCACTTACATTTCAGTTTGTGGTCTGTGTAGCTGGACTTAACACAGGATAGTAGTGTTTACCTGTGGTATAATCTGTTCTGCTCATCAGATAATTCATCTGATTTTCCTTCATCTTTCCCGAAGAGTGACCAGGTGTTCTTTAGTTCCACCTGTCAGACCTCTGGCTGGTTAAGGCCACATATTTGTTACTTAAAGACGAAGGAAAAGACATTCAGTGTTCTGTAACAAATCTTATACCATCTTAACAAAAGTAGGCCAAAAACATGCCATTCTTTTTTGAGACTGTGTTAATTCTTATTCATTCTTGTAATACTGAATGAATAGCAAAGCTGGTTGTTCCCCAAATATTGTGATTAGGTTGCTCCCTCTTTCAGGGTTTTCCCCATATTCTTCTTTATAAAACCTGCACTCTTTTGGGGTTTTATTTCAAGATTCGTTTCCTTTATGAGCATTGTGTACATTGAGCAGGGTGCAGAGGTGCTGCACACAAGAAAAGACAGCCCAGTGGCATGTGTCCAAGATGACTTCACTGCTTTGTTATCGGAAGGCATGCATTTTTCTGGCAGGCCGCTCTCTTTAATATGCGATTGCCAAGGTTGTGGAACTTGTTCATTGAAGTCAAATCATGCCAGGTGTTTATGATGTGCTTCATACTTTACGCAGCAAATTTTTTGTGGCAATGATCTCCCCCCCAGTAAACATGTGAGGTGCGTGGAGTAGATGTGTATCCTTAAGCATGCAGCGGACACACAGCTGGGTGTCGTTACTGTGTCATCTGGCCCATGTTCACTGAGTGTAGTTTCAGAGGAAAGCCATGTTGGTCTGCAGAAGAAGAACGAGATTTGAGTCCAATAGCACCGAAAAGACCAATGAGATTTTCAGAGTATAAGCTTTCAAAAGTCAAAGCTCCCTTTCCCTGATGAAGTTGGCTTTCGAAAGCTTATCCCCCCAGTGTTCAGTTGGCCTGTATAGTGCTACTTGGACTCGAATCTAGCTCTTCTACTGAGTCTCTAGGGCTTTGACCCCCCCCCTTTGACTTGCTGTTTAGGGCAAACATAGCTACTATATAAAATGAATGTGCTTGCACACTTTTATGGAATGTGAAAATGTTGAGGAAATGAGTAATATAACTAGCTATTTTTTGTATTGTCAGAAATGAATTTATATCTGTTTGGAATTCCTGAGGAAAAAGACTGGGGTTTGAAATGCTCACAAGGATAAATTTTTTTAATTAAAAATTATTTCAAGAACCTCTCAATTGTTATGTTTTGTGTTTGTGGATTGCTTGTTGTGCCAAGCCCAGGAAGTGTGTAGTGAATTTATCTCTTGGAAGAAATGTGCAAAACAAGAGAAATAGGGAATATTACACTAGGTCTCCAAAATACCTACAGGTCCCTCAAACAATATGAGCTGAAGCATGATGAAAACTGCAACTTGAGGAAATCTGCTGAAATTCTGGATACCCCCGTGCTGGCCAGATCACTTGGGTCCGTGCTCACATCTAAAAAGTTGTGCCAAAGAGCTCACGGAGGTGGTAGGGTCTGTGAAGGGATTTGGAAGTGAGAGTGGTCTGATGCAAGTGATCTCATGCAATTACCTCTGGGCGGTAGTTATAGCCAGGGCTATTTTGGGGCAGGAACGCACAGGAATGGAGTTCTGGCTGGCTGCCGAGTTGGTCATGCCTACAGCGCCTCCCCCAGGTTTCCCAGGCACCTCCCAAGCCACGGGGTACCTGGGGAAGCCAATCCAATCCCGGAAGGGAAAGCAGTTTAAACTGCCTCCTCTGCTCGGGTTCCCCATGCATCCCGCAAGCTGCGGGGCACCTGGGGAAGCCAAACCTGGAAGGGAGCTGCGCTGTCCGGGGTGTGGCCTAATATGCTAATGAGTTTCTGCTGTTGGGTGTGGCTTTATTATGCTAATGAGTTCCTGCTGGGCTTTTTCTATAAAAAAAGCCCTGGTTATAGCATAGGAAGAATAGCAAGAAATGTGAGGCAGACAAAATTGGAATGTCTGAGATGGAGCTAAAAGACTGAGATCCATGACTGGGAGGAGAAAAAGAGACAAAGCAGGAAAGCTAGGTTGGCTTTTGCAAATATAAAATTTGTGTTGGATTTGGGGTAGACAGCAAGGCATTGTGGAGATTTAAGGAGGAAAATAACATGGTCAGAGTGATGAATAAAGAATAATGATGTGACCTGGTAATGTGCTGAATGTGAAGAACAAAAGAGAAAGGCATCAAAAAAGGTAAATTCATGTTTGTCACACAGAGTGGATAGCAATGCTGTAAATTTGGGGTGTGTACAAGGAGAAGAAGAAAGATGGCAAGTTGAGTCTTGGACATAGTGAGTGTGAGATGAATTGAGACATCCATATCAGAGAAGTAATTGGAGATGTGAGATTGGAGGGAGGTCAAAAGAGAGGTGAAGCTTGGTGTCCTACGTGTACAAGTGATGTTGAAAGCCATGGAATTTGATGAGGTCACCCAGAGACAATGTATAGAACAGAAGTGAGCTGAGGATGGATCTCTGAGTAGACCCCAGTGGAAAAAGCTGAAGAAGAGCTTCTCCACCTAGAAACATTGAATGAATAATTAGACAGGTAGGTGGATAACCAGCTGAGAACAGAGTTGTGGAAACTTGGGGTATGTGTGTGTGAAGGAAGTCAAGAAGGAGAAAGTAATCAACTGCATCAAAAAGAATGATGGGGCTCTAGCTGAACCTGCATGGTGCTCTAGCTGAACCAAACTAGATGGCCTCTGTGGGCTCTTCCAACTCTGTGGGGTGTGTTCAGACGCTCTGTTTGAGCCACTTTCAGCATGCCTCAGGGACGGATTTTATGTGCGCGTTCACACGCCCAACATCTGCGCACCGTCCCCAGCCATGGCTTTCCGGAGCAAACCCCCTTTGAAACGGAGTATTTTGATACCACTTACCAAGTGGTGTTTTCCTGATTCTCCATTTCGAGCTGCACTTTCCTGATATCTGATCGCTCCATCAAGCCACTTCTGGGTGCTTCAACCCCCCTCCTCTCTGGGAAGCTGCCTCAGGCTCCTGCTTTTAGTCTGCCATTTTTTTAATGCTTTGGCGATGTGCCCTTGAGCAGAACGCCGCTCCTAAGTTAATGAAAGAAAAGCTTAAATGGTGCCTAGTTTTAGCACTTAGACAAGTCCAGGATCTCAGGGAGGCCAGTTTCGGGGTAAAAATTTAAAGAGAAGTCTTCATTTGATTTCATTTAAAGTTTAAAGGGATGTGTGGAAATCGCTGTTCTGCACGCGCGAAAATTTTAGCTCTAGAGAGGGCTGCCTGTGCGCATGCTCAAACTGGGAGGAAAAAAATTCCATCTACATGTGGACAGTGGGGAGCCTGGAAGGAGGAGGTCAGTGTGATCGCGATTCTCCAGATTTAAAAAAAACAAACGCATCGGACTGGAGCATTTTAAACTGCTCCAGCACGCTGTCTGAATGCACCCTATGATTCTATGAGAGATTATTAGGTCATTGCTAATTTTTGATTTGGTATAGCAAAGAGGGTGGAAACCAAACTTTCTAAATACATTATCTAAATAAATTATAAGGGGGGTGTCAAGAGATGAGCTAGATGAGTGAAAGACAACAAAGCAGTAAGAAGCACGTTGTAAGGGTTTGAGGGAAAGAACAGAAGGTAGCCTAGGCAATAGTTTGAAGAAGGAGGAGGATGTGTTAAGGGATGACTGAAGTGCTGTTCCTGTAGGACAGGAGACTCCCAGGAAGAGGAAAGGGTTGAGATCAAAGACTAGCTGCAGACAAGGGGGAAATAAGTGAAAGTCATTTCCCCTTTCCATTAACAGAATCCTTCACAGGATCCAGTCCATTTAGTGGTGGGAATGATGCCAGTTGGTAGAAGTTGGTGAAGGATATAGTAGAATGTGGAGGAATTGGTTGATATCAGCAGTTTCATAGTATTGAGTGAAATGTGGAGGAAGAATTGAAGGAAGTATGGGAAGGGGGGAGCTGGGAGTGAGAGGCAAAGAGAACAATGTAGATTGTTTTACTTTATGATTTAAGAAATAGGCAAGGTCTTGGGTACAGAATAAAAAGAAGGAAGGTAATGGTTCAGACCCCAGTTGAGCATCAGTGGTGGAAAAGAAGTGTTAAAAATTGCTTGGTATGGATAAGGAAGGGATAGTGTTGCTTGCTAGTCTGATGGCAAACAAGCAAGAGAGGATGAACTGGGTATAAAAACCAGAGTTATAGCACAGACTAATGCCAAATTAATGGATCGATCCCTTAAGAGATATTCAAACAGATGTGAATAAAAAATAGTCTTCATATGCATTTTTCCCATGATAAATATTAAAAATTAATATAAAAGATCAAAGAGAGGAGACTAATATATTTTCAAGTTTATCATGTCGTATACTCTTCAGGGAGCCATTCCATTGCAGCCCCCTCCCCATTTCAGCTTGTATGAAATGCTCTTGTGTTGCAACTCTGGGGAGACTGTCCTTTGTTGTTTTATCATAAACCTAACATTTGCTATGGGTGTTTGTTTACTGGAGCACGTATCTGCATAGCACGTTATATAATGATGATTTCCTTGAAAAATTCATGAACACTGTAAAAACCCTACATGGAGCAACTGAAAAATGTTCCAGCCATTTTTATAGGAAAGCCAATGTGAAACCATTGGCACTGCCCACTACGAACCTAACCTTTTGATCTCTTCTGGATAAGAACATAAGAACATAAGTGAATCCAATGTTGAATCAGACCAACACTCTGTCACACAGTGGCCAAAAATACCAGGTGCCATCAGGAGGTCCAGCAGTGGGGCCAGGACACTAGAAGCCCTCCCACTGCTGTCCCCCCAGCACCAAGAATAGAGTGCATCACCTGCCCCAGCCTGAGAGTTCCTATCTATACCTTGTGGCTAATAGCCACTGATGGACTTCTGCTACATATGTTTATCTAATTCCCTCTTGAAACTATCCATGCTTGTAGCCACCGCCACCTCCTGTGGCAGTGCGTTCTATGTGTTAATCACTCTTTGGGTGAAGAGGTACTTCCTTTTAACCGTTCTAACCCAACTGCTCAGCAATTTCATAGAGAGAAGGGAGAAAAGTACTTCTTTCTCAACCTGCTCTATCCCATGCATAATCTTATAAACCTCTATCGTGTCACCCTTCAGCCGTCGTTTCACCAAGCTAAAGAGCCCCAAGCATTTTAACCTTTCTTCATAGAGAAAGTGTTCCAACCTTTTTATCATTCTAGTTGCCCTTTTCTGCACTTTTTCCAATGCTATAATATCCTTTTAGAGGTGTGGTGACCAGAACTCTACACAGTATTCCAAATGAGGTTGCACCAATGATTTATACAGGGGCATTATAATAGTGGCTGATTTGTTTTCAGTTCCCTTCCTAATAATCCCCAGCATAGCTTTGGCCTTCTTTATTGCAGTTACACACTGTCTAGACATTTTCACTGAGTTATCTACTACGACTCCAAGATCTCTCTCTTGGTCAGTCTCTGCCAGTTCAGACCCCATCAATATGTATTTATATTTAGGATTTTTGGCTCCAATGTGCATCACTTTGCACTTGGCCACATTGACGCCCACTCACCCATCCTCGACAGATCCCTTTGGAGTGCCTCACAATTCTCCCTGGTTTTCACCACCCTGAACGAGTTAAATGTGGTTGCATCAGTCTTTTTGGGCAACTCCCTATTTATACAAATGTTAAACTCAATAACATTATGGTCACTGATAAACTGTGACCATATTATATGTGGAAGATGGCTAATGAACATTCCAAACTCTTCCAATGTGACGGAGCTTTTATTTGGTGCATTTTCATCCTGGCCCTCCAAGCTCAGGGTGGCATACACAACTCTCATCTCCTTTGTTTTCATCCTCACAACAACCCTGTGAATTAGGCTGTACTGACAGAAAGTGACTAGCCCAACGTTACGTAGTAAGTTGCATGGCAAGTGAGAATTTCAGTCCCAGAGCTCTCTGGTCCTAGTCCAACTCTAAGTACTACAGCATATTGGCTTGATTAGAATCTTGTTGTTTCTCTGTAGGAGAGAAGTTGTGTGCTACTCACTGAATGCTGTTCCTGTGCAGATTATGAAGGTTACCTTTCCCTTTAAATGGGTTTTTATAAATTAGGGTTTACACAGGTATGTAAATAATTTTAGAGCTGTTTTCATAGTTTACTTTTAAAAATTGGATACAAAATGTATCAAAGGGTGGAAAAATAAACATGGTGGACCATCCATTCTGATTAGTTTATGTTCATTTCTGTGAAAGATTTTTCTGCAATGAACGTGCATGGAAGATCTGATCTTTCAATTACTGCTCCTGTTTTAATTCAGTCAATCTGGACCATTTCAGTGTACATGGGACACTTTGTATTTTGTACTGTTTTACATCCAAGTCAAAAACTAAAATGGGAATGTGACGCAAAGCACCTCTGGTGTCCCCCCCAAGGGTTAATGTGAATGGTTATGGGTTGGTTCCATCCTGCAGGTGTTACTAATTGATATCTTGGACTACATAGTCCCTATCATCTTCAAGACCAGAGTTGAAAGTGTGGTAATTAGCTTCTAATGAGAACCTGTGGCCCATAGGTGAGAAGGGGAAAATCAGGAGTGATGAGCTAATTTTCCAGAGAGTGCTAGCGAGAATGTGTCCTGATTGGCTGTCAATGGCTTTTTTTGTAGCAGGAACTCCTTTGCATATTAGGCGACACACCCCTGATGTAGCCAATCCTCCAAGAGCTTACAGAGCTCTTCTTACAGGGGCTACTGTAAGCTCTTGGAGGATTGGCTACATTAGGGGTGTGTCGCCTAACATGCAAAGGAGTTCCTGCTACAAAAAGAGCCCTGGCTGTCATCATCATCACCTGATGCTGCTTGACCAAAAACTATAATTGACCTAAGGGTCTAGACCAGAGGTTCCCAAACTTATTTGCAGGAAAAAAAAATTACTCAGTGTCCCCCTGGAAATATACCTTCAAGCAGTGGACAAAAAGAAGCAGTGACAAATTTGCACGTAGTAAAGAAAGATGTTGTTGTAAGTAAAGAAAGACGTTGTTGGCCTGAAGCCAGAGCCCAGCAGCAACCACCACACAATAGCCCAGCAACAACACCAGTCTTACAAGGGTGCACATGCATTTGCAAATGCATGGCTGTGATTGGCTGTGGAGACCCCTGACCCCTCCCCCTCCCTCCCTGATCCCAGGGAAGACCAGGAGAGGGCAGGAAAAGGCTGCTTTAGATAGGTTCTGGACTCTTCTTTCTTTATGCTTCCACCGCCCCCATATTTTTATTTAACACCCCCAATTGCACCCACTTTGGAAACCAGTGGTCTAGAGTGAGAGAGAAGTCTAGCTTGTATTCTGATGGGCTGAAGGTCTGGACTATATGCTTATATTGCAATAGAAGATAGCAACATCGAGAGTGCATGAGCTACAGCCTTTGATTCTTGGACTTAAGGCTTGTGCCATCTAACACAAGTCTTGAAAATGTGTTAGTTAACCTAGTTTTCTTGTTTTTCTCCTGTAGAGTGAATCTTTATTCTGACAGAAATTAAATAAAGCTTCATAATGTTTTAATATAACAAAGAGAGGGTTTGGTTTCTTGTGTACAACGGCCCTGGGGACCCATGGGATTCAGCTTTGGACTCCTTGACAGGGAATATATTCTAAAAGTATATACACAACCTTTTATTTAGAAATCCTGTTGCTTTTATTTAGTTTTCCTGAATGCTGCTAATGTGTTTGCAATGATATGGATTAAAAACCTGAATTTATATGAAGTAGAATAAAGCATCAGTCTTTCAGTTCACTTTGGCAAGTTCTGGATTGGTCCCCATAAAATTGTTTGGGAACGGCCGTTCTGTATACTTCACAATAACTTTTAAACCAGCTTCCCCCCCCCCTTATAAAGTAATTTTGCTTGAAGGTAGTTTTATCTGCTGCCTGCAGCCGCATCGATCCTACACTACTTACCTCTGTCATAATATTCATTTCTTTGCACATGCAAAACACTGAGTTCCAAGAAAATACAAAGGTACACAATGCTGTTTGGCTGGATATTGGCATAAGTGGATTTGTATGAAATACAGTCCCTAAATTTCTAAAACATTCCTAAATTAAGAAAATGAAGGGTTGTGCTGTTGGTTTTTTTGTGAGCAATTCATAGGCAAGCAGTTGATATGAATAAACAGTTTCTCCTGCCAGATGGCATATACAATGTCCAATCCAAGTAGGCACTTAAAAAAAAAAAATCAGAAATCAGATTAGCTTTTGACTGTCTCCAGATGGTGTACAGTATGGAGCAGAATTGAGGATTATGTGACATAACTTTCACTCCTAGGTAACCTGGCTGACAAAGGCTATATTCTATACTGCAGTGAGGCCCTCAGGGATTCAGTGGCTGGAGGAACAGTTCTTTCAGTAATGTCTGTTTCTCCTTTCCTCTGGAAATAGGTACATGTTTTGAGCCAGCGGTAGAAGAAGAAATGGTTTCCCTGTGACTAAGCTGAGCCCAAGCACGACAGCTCTGGACACTCAATACGGAAAATAGTTATTCTAACATAAAGCAACTTAGGTTGCTTCCCATAAGCAGAAGACAATAAGCTCTTCTTAAAAAAAAGTCTTTTTTTTTTAAAGGGGGTTCTTCATAATGTATAAAGTGATACCATTTGAGTTATCTGTCCAGTACTTAACATAGATGTTTGTGGGCTCCAAATGACAGTGCTTTAGCAATAAGGACATGAACGATTGTATTGTACCTAAAAGACTGGCTGTCATCAAGTTGGGCCTCGTAAGTCTAAACTGTTGACAGCTAAGTGTTAAGCATGCTGTTTCTGGGACTGGCACCAAGATTTTCCTGTAGAATGGCTCCGATCTGAGTAGGTCTCCCCTCTGGAGCAAACAGTTACCCCATGTTAATGCAGGTCACATAGTAAATTGGTGTGCTGAAAGGTGGAGCTACAAGGATCGAAGCCCTTAGACACGATCTGCTGGTGTGCAGTAAAAGGTTGTCCATTCTATCCAATACTTGCAAGGAGATTCAATGTCTATGGTACTTACATTTTGTTCATTTTGTAACTCTTCCTGTCCCAAGAGTTTGTGGCGAGTAACAATATGTTCTTGCTGAAATGCAGCTCTTCCTTCTTGGGATTTTCCAGCTGTGTACGGTCATTCAAATCCCCGTATGTAGCGTGAGGTCAAGTGTGAAGGCTCATTTTCCTCTTGATGAATTTCCAGAACTGTTTATGCTTGGGGCAAGAGGAAGTCTGCATACGTAATGAAACATGACCAGCATTTAGTTTTGCTGCATTTTCTTTCTTAGCTAATTTAATCATATAACAAATGGCATATTTTTGTACATACTACAGAATATACATAAAAGGGCAAATGATTGGAGACATATCTAGTTTTAACTGGTGAGTCTCTTTGCTTTTAATAGTAATCCCAATAAAAAAATCTTGCACAGTCACCCCTCACCACTACCCTGGGTAACTATTAAGCTCATGAAAGAAAGGACGTTTATACTGGCATTTCAGACATTAAATGTCTCATCTTTGGCATGACCAAACCACAGCCCATTAAAGATGGAAACTGTCAGATTTCTAAATGCCAGTGTCTGTTAATTATCTGTCCTGAAAGAACCAACCCCCCCCCATATAATGTTTTAAACACATCTGTATGAATTGCTGTAGTAGTTGATGTGAATTATGGATTTAACCATTGATGTAATTTTGAAATAAGTAAATATGATTGAATAATAGCTGTGAACACCATTGGCCAAGCTGTGTAGTCACTCGTATTGTAATTTCCTAAGGGAAAGAAAAAGAGGATAAAGCATCTCATCTGCCCTTCGTACCTTTTAATTCTTTGCTGACTATAAATCTACCCTATGTTAGCCCTTCAAGAAAATGAAGTTGCACCCTGACCTAGATAGCCCAGGCAAACCTGATCTCGTCAGATCTCGGAAGCTAAGCAGGGTCGACTCTTGCAAGTACTTGGATGGGAGACCACCTTGCAATACCAGCAATCAGGAGGCGGGGACATGCTTTATTCAGCCACCTCTCTGAATATCCTCCAGGCCCCCAGTAGGGGTCAGTCACCAGAAATCGCCATGACTTCCAGGTGCACACATAGTCAGTCACCAGAGGTCGCCATGACTTCCAGATGCGCATACACACGCACATGCGCATATGAGAAATACAAAAAAAGAGAAGAAAATGAAGTTGCAGTGAGTTCAATAAGAACCTTAAAATTGTGCTATTAGATGAGACAGTGTCCACCCACTGCAGAATTCTGCTTCCAAAAGGGACCAAATAGGAAGTTGGTGGTGATGATGATGATCCACCAAGTTTTCAGTAATAGGTAGTTAAGACATACTGCTTTTGGCTATAATTCTGCTACATATAGCAACCAGCTTGCATGTATGTATTCTTTTTTCCAAACATAGGTTTAGTTCCATTTTTTTAGATGCATATTTATAACACCAAAGAATCTTTCAGATATGAATGTGCAACTTAAAGTATTAGATATTTGCTAAAGGATGCATTGTATGCCAGAGTACAGAAATCTTTGTTGACTGATTGAATGAATTACTATTTCTCTATTTGTTTAGGATATGTTTAGAGTCCTGCTCAAGGTGGCTTACAATAAAAACTGAAACACATTATTTATTAAAAGCAAACCATTGGACATAAGCAGAATAAAAACAATCCATAAAACAGAAGCAGACCATTACAAAGCTGGTAAGATAAAACCACTAATTAAAATCCTGGGTAAACATGTGTGTTTGGGTCTACCATCTAAAAGAAAGTAAAGGAGATGATGCCAAGCAAGCCCCAGTTGGGAATGGTGTTGCAGAGATGAGGTCATACCACAGAAAATGTCCTATTTCTGGTTGCTACCTGGCTCACCTCTGAAGTCAGGAGCACAGAGAGCAGGGCTTGAGAGGCAGATCTTAACTGGTGGGCTGGGAGGAGATGGTCCTTCAGGTACCCTGCCTCCAATCTGTTTAGGGTCTTAAGGGGAGAGCTAGCTCTTTGAATTATGCCCAGAAATAAATGGGGAACCAGTGCAGGTCTTTCAGCATAGGAGCGATGTGATACAAATAACATATACAAATCTAGTTTTAATTTTAGATTCTGCTTAGTGGTCACTGCAAAGCCCACAGATTCTTAAAATAATCAATTCCAGATACATTTTACAAAGCCATGAAGGTGTTAATAGGCAAAATCATGGAGGGTCAGTCTGGTTGCGTTTTGATGGGTTTCCCTGCTATAACTCCTTAAATCTCACTAACCACATCATATAATGGGTAACCTGAACCAAACCCCATCCCCCCAAAATAAAGCAGGCAAGCTGAATCCAGTGGACCCAAACTACCCCCCCCCCGTTGACTAGTTACCAGAGTGCCACTTGCTCCCAGGAAAGGAGCGAAAGTTTTTCCTTCAGTATATCTAGCAGAAGAGCTTGTATCCATCTTTCTATTTTGCCTCCCCAGTGAATTTGACGGCAGACCTCCGAGACAAACTTATTTACTTAAATTTCTAACTTTCGATGCTTGAGAGGTCAGAGGAGGTAGGAAAACCAAATTCTCCCACAGGGAAACAGAATAAAAATGTAGTCAGCTTTGCTAAAAGAACGGGCTGGAAATGTAACTAATGCATGGGTTCATACAGGGAAAGGTGGCCCTTCAGATATGTGAGTCCCAGGTCACAAAGAGCTTCAAAGGTAAGAGTCTGTACTGGACATTGCACTTTGAACCAAGCAGACAATCAGTCCATCTGCTTTAATACAGGCTTATGTGTTCATGCTGGCCAGTGCCTGACAATAAACAGGCTGCTGCATTTTGTACTGGTTGAAGCTTCCAATTTTCTTTTAAGGACAGCCCCATTTATAACCCATTATGGTCTTACAAAGATTCCAAAAGCATAGATCAGCATGGTCAGATCAGCTGAGTCAACAAGGGAGGACAGATGATGAAAAGACATGATTGGTGAAGGGTGCTGCGAGTGACCAGTGGAGATCTGTGAGGAGGCTAATAATAATTTTATGTGCTGGTAATTGTAGTGGAGCTGCTTGTCAGGCTGATATCCTGAGATCTTCCATTCTGTGTAATATGCATACAGTATGTGTGAGCATGTTCACGCTATTGTGTTTCCTGGAAATAAAATTACAAAGAGTTACAATGAAACTACTAATTTACCATTGGTAACCATGTACTAATTTTTCTGATGTGTAACTGTGGAAACCTTGGTTGTACTGACATAAAAAGCAGAAATCCTATCCAACAGGTTTTAGACACCGGTAGCGTAATTGGAATTTCCCCACATTTCTGTTTGTTAATGTCTCAAGGAGTTTGGGATGTGAAACTGTTAAAAGATTTGTTCAAGGCTTGTTGTCACAAAAGAGACTCTAATTCACTTTAAATGCAGATTACTGAAATGGTGTAGCATAAAGAGAAGGTATGTCATATCCACTAGTGGCTGATTACCTGGTACTGGGTTTCACAAGCTGTCTGCTCACAAGGAATCTTAAAAAGGTGTGTTTGAGGGTGTAATGTTCACTTGTAGACAAGTAGAGTTAAACTTGTTTTTCAGGTTGATCTTGTATAACATTCTTGTGCTAAAGACGGTGAGCATTCCAAAAGAAACACAGTTGACTGCGGAGTGGTGTCCCGCTTCAGTGGTAAAACAAGCTTCCCTATCATTATAGCCCTGAACTCTCCCTTACTGTCACGGGTGATACTTATCGTGGTAGTTACAGTTATCATAGGGGACGTCTGGTAGAGCTTTTTTTAAAAAAATGGGGTTGTGTGTTCCATTCTTTACAATCTCTTAATGACCAGCATATATATGGTAAAGCTCCAGAAGTACTAGCAGTTCTTGTTCTGAAATTTCTCTCAGTGTTGGGAAAAGATCTTTGTTAGAGTTAATACATGAGACATTCGCGTATAGTACTGAAAGACTCAATTTGTATTTAAACCAGAGAACATTTTTATTTTTGGCAAATGTTCTATAGATACTGTGCTGCCATTTAGATGGCCAGGAACAATTTATTTATGCCCTCCATGTAGATGTATTCCAGTTAATGCAACGCAAAAGCTTTTATCTTTATATTCCTTACCGGGGGGGGGCGATGTTTGCAAATAACCCAGAGTTTACTGAGACAAGACAGTCTATTTAATATGAAAAACAGAAAACAGTCTAATTTAAAGCTGTTCAAAACTCTTTTGGGGATACCAAATAGATTGTGGAAATCTCAGTAAACTTGCATAGCAACTTGGTTTTTCTTCAGCTATGAATGATGAAGCCTCTTTCATTGTTATGCCTAAAGCATAAGTAGGGAAGGGAACTGTTGGTTACACAGGTATCTTTGGTACTATTGTGTTCAGCTATTATGTCATCAAAATGTATATATGCCATATTGATATCATTATGATATTGAAGAATTGGAAATTGAATCCCCCTCTTTTATATTTGTTTTGCATGTTGAATTTTTTTAAAAAAATTAAAAATGTACATATGCAAGCATTAATTGAGTAGTGTTTGCTGTTTCTGTGATATCCTGGATGTTCACTTAATTCGGGGGGGGCACAATGAGTGGCCTGGCAAACCTAAGTTGTGTGGCCCTTGATGACTCCATGGTGGAAGTTCTGCCCTTCTGGAAGACCTGTATCCCAGCAGGTTTACGGTTTCTTCAGGGAGTCACTGATCAGAATCCTCCCTCCCAGGACTCGGTGTTCTGATCCATCCTTGCCTGGGAAATGTCTCTCTGCATCTCTGTTGGAGTGTAGCAGGAAACTTGTGAAGAGGAAGAGCATTCCTCCCCCTCCATCCAATTTCTCTGTGGTTTGTACATTTCAATTACAAGCCCCTGGGAAGCAATGGAGAAAGTTCCCATTGGGCGGGTGGGATGTCAGAGTGGTCACATTCTGACCCCCTTAGATGAGAAACTTTTCAGTTCAAACAGATATGTTGGTTATAATGTCACAGGGTGGAGTCAGGTAGAATTACAGGACACCTAGCTAGGATCCATTATGGCCCATGTAACTGTTTTTGAGTCATGTACCTCTGATTTAATCTATCTCTAGTTACTGTCTAAAAAAAATTGCAAGTCGCTGCATGATATCGTGTAATATTACTGTTTTTCACTCTTTAATTCCAGCCTTTATGCTACATTTTGATGAATGTAATAAACTGTACAAATGGGTGCAATATTATTACAAGTATTCATTAAAAATATTCCATAGTGCTTATTTGAAGTATTTCTATAGTAGCAGGCCCAATTAAAACATACCAACTGTACTCTTACAGACAGTGACAGCAGTGATACATTATTTTCTTTGGTGGACTGAGAAATGTGTGCTTCCATTCTGGTTTACAGTGCTTTTCAGTCAGCACCACTAATCTTGATTATCATATATATGAATAATCCTTGGGAAGAATGTTGTTCTCTGTTATTGCAGAAGCTTTCTTTATAGCTTGGATTGAGATGTAAAAATCTCATGCATTCAGATGGTACGTACTTGTATGTGAGCAGCCATTGGCTGATGATACTCACCTGTATATGTTCCATTTGGCTTCCCTTCATATTCAAATACATTTAGAAATTTGTTGTCACATTAGTGTGTAAAAGTTTCTCCTCTTCATCTTCTCCTTTCTGCTTGATGTATTCTTCAGCAGGGGGAAAGGTTTCTGCAAAATAAAAAAAACCCTGTAAAAATATTAAAAGTTCCTCAAAAATGTTCATTTAAAAATTGAACATTTGTTAGGTCTTCAAATCTCTGCCTGCATAGACTGTGGACTCCCTGTCTCAAGTTTGATAACATCTGAATGTATGTTCCATTGATTGTCACTACTATACTATGCAGAGTATTTATCACTTCAAATAAAAGCCGACTCAATGCACCATAAGATAATCTAGGTTTTGTTAAAAATTGTTAGGAAGATAGGGCTACTGCTGTTGAATAATTCCTCCTAAAGAGATTAGACAATCATTATATTCAGTTCCAAAGCTGTGTGTGTGTGAGAGAGAGAGGGGGGGAGAGGGAGGGAGGGGGTTCATCATTCGACACCAAAATTACCAGCAACTTCTGTGAATTCCAGGATAGAGTTCAGGTACCATTTTGTAGTAGCTGGGATAGTGTGGTCAGAAGAGGAGTGAAGTGGCAGTGAGAGGCAGGGGAATGTTGTGTGAACTGCTCCTGATGGATTGATACCGCCTTCCTACATATGTAAATACTGTCAAGTCACAACAAACTTATGGCATCCCTAGCAAGGGGCTTTCAAGGCAAGTGGTTCACCATTGCCTTCCTCTGCAGAACCTTCCTTGGTGGTCTCCCATCCAGGTACCAATGAGATCTGATGAGATCCTTCAGTACCATGCTGCCTTCCCTCTCAACAGCCCTTGGGGAGGAAAAGTGTTAGTTTCTGATTGCCAAGAGTGCCTGAATTGGAATTGTTGGGTGAAAAATCCCTTCTGATATTATTGGTCTTGTGGACAGTTGGGGTTTGAACTTGGGGTAGAAAAATCCAATATTGGGGTAGAGCTACCAGGAGTGCTGAGAGGTTGTGTGTGTGGGGGAACCAGAGTGAATTAAAACGAGCAAAGAATTACCTTGGACAATGGTTGGATTGACATTATTAATGCCCTGTTTCCCCAGGTGTCTCAGGATACTTGCTTTCATTTTGGGTGAAATTAATTAGCTTAAAACTCTAGGAAAAGAGTGCAGCATTCGCAGGCATAAACCAGGTGGTGTTAAAATAATTACCAAGCATCCAAGACGGGCCCTAACAATAGTGACCTGACATTATCCAAGCTGGGTTGGCACATTATTTCCCTGGATAGTATGGGTAATCTTGAACACTGTAAATGCCAGAGAATGTAGTCCAAAAAACTGTGTGTTCCTCATTCGGCCCCGGGAACACACGGGGCACAGATTTGTGCATCAGGATCCTAGTGGCCATTTCCCCATGTTTAATACTTAAATGGTACAGGACTCCAAGGTGGTGGCCCCTGGGTCACTCAGCCTTGTGCATGGAGGTGCCTTCTTTGCAATTAGAGGAAGTGGGGATTGGGATTTTTTCCTCCTCTGTGATTCCTCATCGCTCCTCTATTTGTAAGTCTTTATGACAGAACTGTTAACACGGAGAACTATGCAGCATAACCTTGACTTTTCACTTTCTTTGTAACATGAGGGAGTTGTTGCCTCTTAGTCCCAGATTAGAGATTTTACATACAATAAATGTTGAAATCAGTGGAATTTGAATTAGTTGTGAGATACTCATCCCACTGATTTTAATAAGACTTGATTAATTTTGTCTGGCCAGAGGCCACTGGCTACAATGTAGTGAGCAAAAGATTTGTGAACATGTTGTTGGGTTCTTTTTTTTTAATTTGCGAGAGGAATACAGTGTGCCCTCAAATGTCTCATCTCAAGTCCCTTCTGAAATTTGATAGGATGTAGCGGAGAAGAATACTTCTGTGCTAGAAAAGCAGAGTGCCATCCTCCTGTCTCACACTACCAGGTGATTGATCTGGCTAGTGTCTGAATTACATTGGTTTTCCAAAGTTCCTCCCTCCCACCACTTTAGTTACTGGCTTGATATGATATGCCTTAGAATGCTTCCATGCTACCATTCCCGTTGCCACTTCTTCCAAACATTGCTTCTCACCGTTCATTATATCCTAGGGATGATATATTGTGCAACAAGTCCTGCATCAAGATAGTACTTTTATGGTGCTGACAAAAAAACCCAAATCACTCTTGTTGCTATCATCTAGAAGGAACCTTAGGCTTGGGGCCAAATGTTTCCTGGCTGTTCTTGATGCGATGTAAATATACACTGACCAGTGTACAAAGGAAGGCATCCAGTGTCCTGAAGTAATCAACATGTGGGGAAGTGGGCTTTGAAAAGTTATAAGGTTAAAAAATGCATACAATATTAATGAAATGTTGAACAAGTAGTTACATCCCACTGCTTGCCATTTTGCAGTGTATTTCAAGATGATCAACAACAATGGGGGGGAAGGCAACTCTGATTGATAATCGCATTTAGACTACCTCAACTGTAGATCTGGGATTAATCTTGTTGGAAATTGAAGGTCAGCGGTAAAGTCTGTATAGTGCGTGCTTCAAAGAGAGCATTCAAGTGCTGTCTACTGTTATTATCCTTAAGAGGAATTTCAAAGTCTCCAGTCCAGGGTATGGCAATGGGGAGGGGGATTACATTTACAAGAACAAAGACATATGCGGCAGCCTGTTTACATTAAACAAAACATATTTTAATTGGCTTTTTCACTGAGTTTTCCCTCTGTGTATAGATATCAAAAAGTTGACTCCTATCTATATATGCTAAGTGTCGTTTCTCTCTCAGCAAAGATTTAACTGTTATTTTGCAATAATTAAAGTCTTCTTTGGTTTTTAAACCAGGAGATGTATCATTTTTTTATGGGTTTAAGGAAATTTATTGGAGTATAATCTACACAAGGCATAACTGAGCTTTGGTTTTTCTGTTTCCCCTACAGCTGCTAGTCAGGCACTATGCTGGGATGTTACAGTAAATGGGAGATCTATGCATACTTTCCATAACCCAGGCAGACCCACCTGCTTGCAAAAAGAATGCTGTGTCAGAAGTAATGTTGGGGAGCTGTGCAAAGGCCTTCCATGCTCTGTAATGTCTTGATAGAGTATCTGTGTGAGTTTACTGTATGTGGGGGCGGAGGGACCAAGTTCTAGAAAATTATATGGGGATTCTTCTTGGTGTGATACTGTTCCCACATTGGATAGATCCATGGGTCATTTTGTAGAAAAAGAGGTGCAGGAGTTCATTTGCATAACTCATTTGCATATGCCACTCCCCTGACAAAGGGCAGGCATGCAAGCATGCCTGGGTTCCTTGCCTGATCTTCTCCAGTTGGGCAGGGAACCCAGGCATGTTAAATCCCCCCCTTCCCCCGAGATTGTCTGCAAAAGCGGGGAGGCTCAGGGGAAAGGGGGGGCATGTCTGCCCCCCTTTCCTTTCCTTCCCTTCTCCAGCCAGCCCACCACAGCAGGCTGGCTGGAGAAGGGAAGGGGAGGGCAGGGAGGCACATGCTTGCATTCCCTGTCCGATCTTCCCTAGAGAACATGGGGCAGGGAACCCAGGCATGTTTAGAATGTCTTTCTCTCCTTCCCCTTGTGGGGAAGGGAAAGAAAGGCATTTAAATCCCCGCAGGTGGCGGGGGACTCTGCAGGCCTTCCCTGGCCCATCCGCCTGTGCAGGCAGGCCAGGAATGGTGGCGGGGGGCGCCCCGGGCTCCTTACTGCCAGAGCGCTGCTCTGCCACACTCCGGCAGGAAATGACCCCTAGATCAAACCTTTTGTTTGTCTCCTGACCTCCAATACCTTTTACTAGCTTAAGCTGGTTCATCAGCTGTGACTGTCCTTGAAGAAGGCCTAGCTGACTAGTTATATCTTAGGTAGCATCTGATTGCTGTAGTATGTCCTAGATGGTGCTGACTTTGAATGTGGTTCAGAAACTTCAATTAGTGGAAAGCACAGTGGTTTGGAGTTACTGCAGTGAACATAGAACACCAAAGGTTGCTTAACTGCACGGGTTCCCAATTCGTTTTTAAGCCCAGTTCAAAGTGCTGGCTTTAAACTCTAAGCCTGGGATCCAGCTGACTTCCCCATTCCCCTGGCATGGAAGAGGTCAGGTCGCTCTTATCCTCCTAGTTTTCCAGCAAAGCTGTCAGATACTGTTATTTTGAAGGTACAGGGCAGCACAAGATATTTCGAGATTTTTATAATGTTTTTAAATTTGTTGTTTTAATGTATGTTGCCTTATCAAATTGTTTCTATGTTGTCGTTACCTGCCTTGGGTCTGACACCTGAGATGTTTGGGAGGAATGCAGATACCTTTGTTAATATATTTAAAATATTTAGGTATGTCTTGGGTCCAAAGGATCACATCCTCCCATGAGACCTGAAGCTTGCCAATCGTGCAATATTGTGGGAATCAGTGTTAACAGGTTCTCATTATGGGACCTCTCCAGCTTTGTCCTCAGATCATGCAATTTCTTGTCCCTAAATGTCTGCTTGGCCTCATCTCTACTTGTCTTCTCTTTAAAAAGTATGCCTATTCCGAAGAGATTTTTGAAAATGGATTTTGTCTGTTATACTGAGAGTTGTGGTGAGATTGCCGCATGCTGTTTTACCTGGTTTTAGTAATGGTTTTCTTAGTTTTATGATTATTCATTTTAATTGGGTTTGTATCTTATTTTTAATTTATTGTATGTATGGTATTGTCAGCTTTGGAGACAGGCTTGCCTGCTCTTGAGAGCAGAAAGGCATGGAAAAATGCCCCAGATAAATAATAAATACCTTTGGCTGTTGAACTGCACTCGTACCATGGTTTTTCACTCCACATCCGCATTTATAACTATTCTATCTCCAGTGCTTTTTTGTCATATGCATGTGTTTATATACTCTGTAGATACTTTCAGAACTATGTAGGGTTGCCAGCCTCCAGGTAGGGCCTGGAGATCTCCTGCTTTTACAACTGATCTCCAGCTGACAGAGATCAGCTCCCCTGGAGAAAATGACTGCTCTGAAGGGTGGACTCTATGGCATTGTGCCATGCTGAGGCCCCTCCCCTCCCCAGACCCCACCCTCTCCTGGATCCACCCCCAAAGTCTCCAGGTATTTTCCAACCCAGACCTGGCAACCCTGGAACTATGTCCTATTAGAGTTCATATCAGTCTCACGACAAGCTACCAGATGCATCTTAGTTTTTTAAATTTATTATTTCGATTTATATCCCGCCCTTCCTGGGAATGGGCTCAGGGAGGCAGGCAGCAATAAATAATACAATGATAAATAATACAATCAGATAATACAATACTATTATCCGCCTCTATACTATGCTGTCTCCAGTGTTTTGTCAATTATGCATAAAAATGTGCTGGTTTAATCTGCAGTTGGTGATTGATGTCAGTAATAAGTTGTCACGGATCATCGTAGAGAAGAGTGCAGAAAGCAGTTCCTGGATCTGTACATGTGCATCTGCCTTGACTCTATTTTGACAAAGGCAGACTATAGATGCTGTCGATAAATATAGGTTATAATGCAGAAGAGCTAGTTGTTGGCTGTGCCAATAGAACATTCCTATGCTACTATTACTAAGCAATATTCAACAGTTTTATCGTGCAGCAGGTGTTCCAGCAAAACCCTTCTGCTTGTAAAATTATTTCATTTTAGTAACTACCTGGCTAAAAATGTTGGTACCAAAGAGCCTTATGTTGCTGGAATCTGCATGACAGTAACAGGAGCAGCTCTGTACTCGCAAAAATGCCCCCCAGCAAAAGAAAAGAGAGAGTTCCTCATGTACAGACAGGTCCTGGAACAATCAAATCAGCAGAGAATATTTGTTCATGTATTTATTATTAAACTTGTATACAGCTTTTCTATCTCCAGGTTGACTGGCTTTTGTTTATTTTCTTAAGCATTGGAATTTTTAAAAAGCTTATTTGCTTGGGATCTCATTACATTTTACTGCAGGGAAGATAGGACTAGTACTCCACCTGCTCCCCCTCCAAAGAGAGCAGCATTCCATTAATGTTTTAGAGACAAGAAAGAATTTGTGGAATTCAACACTTGCACAAAACCACAAATAAACATGCACGAAAGCAGTTTTTTGAGTGCTGGGCAGAGTTTTATCAAAAAACTGAGAAGTGGCAAAGCCAATTAGTTATTTTAAAAAATAGAGCTTGGTACTAAATATTTTGCTCTGTGTTTTCTTTTACAGTGTGTTTTATAATAATTGCTTCATGCCCTTACAGTAAGAGACGGAATGTATAACTTTGTAAATTCTAAAATATCACTGATCAATTGTTCTTATATATTAAATTGTGGAATGTGAAAATATGTGTGTGCAGCATATAAGCTCTTATGCATGTGCAATGTCTGCAATACAGCAATAGAAAGTATAATGAAAATGGAGGGTGGGTCTGTCAGAGAGCCTTTTCAGTTGCTCCTGAAGTACAAATATTTGCTTAGTATGTACCAGGGCTATTTTTGGGCAGGAACGCACAGGAACGGAGTTCTGACTGGCTTCAGAATTGGCCTTGCCCACTACAGCTAAAACCTCTTTGTGCATGGCTACAGAGGGAAGGCCTGGAAAGCGACCCCCCCGGCAACTCCAAGGTGGGTGGACCAGGGGGGGCCTGGAAGGATCGGGGAGGCATTTAAATGCCTCCCCGTGCCTTCCCTGGCCTGTCCAAGAGCGCCCAGGCATGCCAAGGGAAGGCATGGGGTGTGGCCTAATATACTAATGTGCTGTGCTTTCAGGGGTGTGGCCTAATGCTAATGAGTTTCTGCTATTGGGTGTGGCCTATTATGCTAATGAGTCCCTGCTGGGCTTTTTCTACAAAAAGAGCCATGGTATGTACAATATTGGAACTAGATTTTCTTTGTATTTAGGGGATCTGCAAGGACTTGCAGGGGGCATCTCATTTAATCCTCCCCCACTATTTCCTCTTTCCCTTCCTCTCGGCCCCCATAGCCTCCCCCCATCCCTGTTTTCTTCTCACTTTCCCACCCATCCTGCCTTTATCTGCCCTGCCTCCAGCTTTCCCTCCATCCCTCACCTTTGCAGCCGGTATCCAGGAAAACCACGGCCCAGTTGCACAGTGGCATCTGTTGGGCCTGGTTGCATGGTGGGGAACCTGCAAGGACTTGCATAGGGTTCACTTTTCCGTGTTTCCCCCCATCCCCACACTTTCTTTCCCGCCCTCCTCCTGGCAGCCCTCATGCTAATCTTTCTCTGCTTCTTTCTGTCCTTTCCACTCACCAACCAATTTATCTTTTATCTGCCTGCCCCCCATCTTTGGCTATATCGATATTTATTTATTTCATTTATATCTGCTTTTCTCCAACTGGGGACCAAAAGAGTTTGCATTGTTATCTTTTCCTCTATTTTATCCTCTCAACAACCCTGTTGGCTAGGCAGAGAATATGTGACTGGCCCAAGGTTACCCACTGTGCTTCTGTGATACAAGTAGGAACTGAAATCTGGGCCTCCCAGAACCTATTCTGAAACTCTAACCATTGTACCATGATAGCTTTCATGTGGGAAGGCTGTTGTTGAACAGAAGCAAGCAGCCAGGCCTGGGTGAGTCTTGTAAGTTAGTTGGTAGCAAGTTGCCCCCCTGCTTGCTAGTGGGCCTGGCCTCAATGATTTCTATCTCAAAACAACCCTCCCCCAGCCTTTTACTGATAGAAAAGGACATAAGGCTGGCAATACTATATGGTTGCCTAGCAACAATCACTGAGGACATTTGTTTCTTAAAGCTACAGGCACTGTTTCTATCCTTTCAGAGAATGCAGATTTTTCTGCAAACCTGATGCTTTTTTCAGGTTCATAGAAATATCTCTTGTATCTGTTCATGGATTCATTCTTCCAAGTTTAAGTGTCCACAGATCTGGCCACACTGAGAATTAGGTATGTTGATCTGTTGAAAGCTATTTAGCCTCTTTCCCCCAATACCTGCCATGTTGGAACTTGGATGGGGTTCCCCAAGGATCCATTACTGTGTGGGGTTCCCCAGTGCTCTTTGACTTGTATGTAGATCTTGAGGCTGTGGGCAGGTGGCTGAGAATGAACATACTGAAATTTAATCAAGACAGAGGGATGGTGGTTGTGAAGACAAATTGCTTGGCTGGTCTGGATCTAGATGGAGTTAAGCTTTCTTCAGTAGTTCAAGATAAGAGCTGAACATGGCCTTGGTAGATAAGCTGACCAGCACTGTTGCTAGGAGCACCGTCTTTCAGTTACACCTGCCTCCTTATTTAAATAAACATTTATTTAGACTCTGCCAACTGAGCCACACTGGTAGACACTATTGTACCCTCCAGGTTAGACTACTGTAGCACTTTTTATCTTTGAAGACACCTTGGCAGGTTCAACTGGAACAAAATAGGGCAGTGAGGCTCCTGTCTAGGATCATCCACTCAGGACATATAACTCCAGTGCTGTGTCAGCTGTACTAGTTACCAGTTAGCTTTTGTTAAATTACATCCAGCTCAGTTTAAGTCCTTCAGGGCCTGGAGCCCTCATCCTTATTGAACTGTATATCCTGGTATGCTCCCGTGTGCCACGCATCATCTTCAGGTAGTCTTCTCCTGGTGGTATCCTCTGCTAGGAATGTATGACAACACATGGGGGTAGGAGGTTCTCCTGCAGTAAGTCTACTCCAACCAAAGTGGGATTGGAGGGCACCCTCAGTTGTTGACTTTGGGAAAGCGTATCAGAAAGTATGAGAGCCAGTTTGGTGTAGTGGTTAGGAATGCGGACTCTAATCTGGGAGAACCAATTCCCCGCTCCTTCACATGCAGCTGCTGGTGTGACCTTGGGTCAGTTACAAGTTCTTTCAGAGCTGTTCTCTCAGGAGCAGTTCTTGAAAGAGCATTTTCAGCCCCACTTACCTCATCACAGGGTGTCTGTTGTGGGGAGGGGAAGGGAAAGGAGATTGTAAACCACTCTGAGACGCCTTTGGATAGTGAAGGACAGGGTATAAATCCAATCTCCTCCTCCTCCTCCTCCTGCTTGAATTTCGTGGAGGGTAAACTGTTTCGGCAAATTTGGCTGTATTTTTTTTAAAAACTGCATGTTTGTACTGTTTTAAATCTTGTTATTCGACACGTTCTGGTGTTCCTGCAGAGATTATTGCTTTGTTTGTTGTCTTGCGTCCAAAGAGATAAGGAGGGATATAAATATTTCAAAATAAATAAATACAGCTTGATTGCAAGATTTCCTGAACTGTGTTGGCACTGGATATGTAGATAAATTCAGTCTTCTCTGGAAAAAGTGGGGGAGCCTTATTGGTGTCAACTTATTTCTTAATTACCTTCCATGTATGATCATGGAATCCTTCTGAGAGTTCCAGTTTTCCCACTGGGGTGTTAACTTGGAAAGCTACTTTAGTTTCTAAACAGGATGACCTCTTCTTTCGGAGTAAGGGACTGTACCATTTCTTTTACTATCTCCGCTCAGTAATTCAAGCTAATTTCAAAACGATTCCAAACACAACGTTCTATTTTACTCTCCTAATTTTTTCACTGATAATAGCAATAAAGCTTGAATTGTTAAGCAAAGTGGCTCGTGAACGATATGGCAGTTTTCTTGGCAGTTGTTTTAGTACATGTAAACAGGATAAAACATAAATACAGAAGGCTGTCGGAAGTTTTTTCTATAGGTTAAGAGCATGTAACTTGCAAACTTCAGTCCATGAGAAGTCTTTCAAAACCAATAATTACCCTCCTACATGTGAGAAGTGGAAAGAGGTTAAGTAAAAAAGGTCGTGCCAAGTGTGGAATGTGACATGGGCTAGTCATTTCCATGAAACTAGTGGCATGACCTGATAAGGACTTTTTAAAGTTATTTCCTTAAGTTGTATTTTCTTATAACAGTTTTAGCTTTAATGGAACATGTTTAGCCTGTACCTTTTAATCTGGATGACAGAATGAGTTGGATTCGGAGGTGATCTGAACATCTCTGAAGCTCAAAGTGATTTCAGAAAAAAAGATCCAGGTCCTACATGCTAGAGGAGGCAGCGTGAGAACAATGACAAAATTTTGTGTCGTAACCAAGGCTCTACATATCCAGTTTTTTGGCTCTCTGCTCATAAATCACTCTTATTACATTATTTCAGGTTTAAGAGTAATGTTCCATTAAACTTCAGAGTGAATACAGAGCATTTAGCCTCTACTCCCTGCCGTACTGTCATAAATACTGAAAAAGACTACAACAAGCAAAAATAATCAAATACAGGCACAGCATCACTACTGCCATCCAACTGTAGTAGTAGGTAAATAAGATGCACATGGAACAGCATTCTAGAAAAAGCTTCAGCATTGGAACATCCCAACTTTTAGTATAATTTTTTTTGGGGGGTGTCCCTGAATTCAGAACATCACATTCCTATAAAGCACGTTTGGTGTCCCTTATATCCACACTTACGTAGAAGATATTAGCCTGTGCATACAACCCAGCCCATGTATTCACTTACTGCATGGGGAGGTAGAGGGGCATGAGAGCAATGGCCCTCCTCCCTATCTTATTGCTTTGCTGACCATGTTATTACATTGCTGAGCATGTGGAGAAGGTGTACATCTGGACATTGTCTCCATGTGTTAACCCCCTGCAGACCACTTGACAATTTCATGGAAGCAGGACCAGCGTGTGTGAGCGTGCTTTACCTCCCCAAGCAGTGGGTGCGTGATGGCATGGATGGGTCTGCATTGTGTATACCTTTGACACCACCAGATCCTTAAAGCTTCCTTTGCTGCCTCTGATATCCCAAGTTGAATAGCTTGCCATTCTTTTCGGTCAAATCCGTTTGCAGCTTTGCAAGAAGTGTCCCTAGAAATACACTGGGGAAAATTCTTGCAGCTGTCTGGCCTCTCTCCATTCTTACTGCCATCTAGTAGTAAAAAAACGTAGCAAAAACTACAATGTCTGGTGTGTAGTGTGAACATGGGGAAGCGATTAGAGCATTTGACTAAGACAGAGAGATCCTAGATCAACTTTCAGTTCTGCTGCAAGACTCTCATTAATCTTGATCCAATCACTATCTTCCAGCCTAAGTAAAGAGTGCTGTTGAGTTGCAATCCACATACGGCAACCCCATGAAGTTCCACCTTATGGGGTTTTCAAGGGAAGAGATGAACAGAGGTGGTTTGCCATTGTTTTCCTCTGCATAACAGCCCCACCCTTCCTTGTTGATCTCCCATCCAAGTACAGACCTTGCTTAGCTTCCAAGCTCTGATGAGATCAGGCTGGTTTGGACTATTAGGACTGCTCCATCCTCCATCCTAATCATCCTCAAAGGGGTATGCTATTGTGAACTTCTTGGAAGAAGGACAGGATAAAAATCTGAAAAATACAGAACACATAATTGTAACTACTCATTTGGAACATATTTTTATCTGAGTAAAATGTGCAGTTTATTTTCCTGGCATTAATGCTTGAACACTTTAACACAGCACATGTTATTCCTCTGTTGTTAAACAAGATGAAGTTGACTTTATAAGGACATAACTTTATGCCCCTGTGTTCTGACAGTACAGTCAAGTCACTTGTATAAACACAGAATGCTGGCTTTTTAGTTTAGAAAGTTGTTCAGAACTGTAGAAGAAAAAAATGATACCACTTTCCTTCCTGAATCTGCAGATCTTGTGTTCATACAATCAGTAGCTGAATCAACAGAAATGTAGCATCAGTGAGCAGTAATGGCTTCCTTGGTTATTTATGTCTTTTGAGTTACTTACAGGCTGCCTTTCACCTAATGATGTTCTTACGGCAATTTGTAGCAAATAAAACCGATGAACAGTAAAATATAATAAAATACTGTTAAATACAATCCAATCGAAATATCACAAAAATCAGCTTTTCACTTGAAGAAAGGAGGGAGCACTGAGATGTTTGGATACTCTCCTTCCCATGATCCTTGGAGTCAAGAAGTGGGTTGCTCTTTGACCTCTCCAACGGAGTGGGAGTGCTAGCCACCATTAAGTTTTCCCCCCGTCTCCTAGTGAGGGCAAGGCTTTTGGAGAGCTCTGTGCTTTCTCCTTCTCCTTGAGCTTTCAGGTTGATTTTTTCCCATTGTGTGTCTCTGTCCTATCTTCTACCTTTAAGCTATTATAAAAGCTTTTCTCCACTGTCTGTTCTGCCTTTGCTGGCAGCTCCTTCAACTGCAGCGATGGTCGCTGCTGGCTCATTGGCAGAAGCCTCTGACATGGCGGAATCCTTGTCATGAGGGCTACAGCAGGTCATTCCCTGTTTGAGGGGCCAGAAGATTTCTATGGTGTGAGGTGTCTTACCATGCCTCCACAACTGCCTCCTCAGGAAGGGTCCTCCAGGACAGGTCCTCCATTGTGTGGATAAGGGCAGGAAGATCATGGCAGTGGCCGGTTTAGTCCGTTCATCTCACTCACTGGCTTTCATGTTCTTCACTCACCCCAAAAAGTTAACGGTCTTGACTGTTGATGTGGTTTCCATGGACCAGGGTGCATGTAGTGGACTCTCTGGTACTTCGAGAAAGCATAATATAACCAAAGCCTTCTAAGGGTTTGAAATGGTGGACAGTAAAGTTATACTTGTTATGAGGAAAACTGATCCAAGTGTCCCCAGAATAAAAATTCACAACAGACGCCAGCCTATCCCATTGGGGAGCCCACTGTCCTCTAAGTCACATCAAGGGCACTTTGGACACTCTCAGAGGCCTTCTAGGATAAAACTAATGGAACTCAGGGCTATCCATTTGAGCCCAGCCTACTTCCATGATTGGATTGCCAATCTCAGTATCCTTGTTCAGGTGGACAATGCAACAGCAAAGGCCCACATAAACCATCAGAGGGCACCAGGTCCAGGAACCTTCAGCAGGAGGCAGCAGCTCTGCTGACTTGAGCCAAGGCTTATTTACCCTCACCAAAGACAGATTACATAAGGAGTTCCCTCAATATGCAGGTGGACTGGAACAGTCATAGTCATCTGGACCCTGAGGAGTAGGCACTGCACAGCCATTTTTTTTTTTGACAGCTGACAAATTTGGACAGCCAATAATAGATCTCATCAGAACAGCAGAGAACACCAAGCGTTTGTATTTCTTTTTCCGTTGTTTTATGGCAGAACAGATGGATGCCCTGCCAACACCATAGTCTCAGGGTGCCATATGTATTCCTCCCTGTTCCATTGCTTCCTAACGTTTTGATAAAGCTGAAAGGGGAGACAGTAGAGCTGATGTAAATCATCTTAGCATGGCCCAAGAGCCTGTGGTTCTTGAGCCTCTAGTCCAGGGGTCCTCAAACTACGGCCCGCGGGCCACATGCGGCCCGCCGAGGACATTTATGCGGCCCGCCGAGTGTTTATGCCCCCCCCGCCCGGAGCCGCCTCCTCCTTGAGGAGCGCAGCAGCAGTGCCCCCGCGGCCTCTTTCTTCCTCCAGCAGCCCTGGATGGCAAGAGTGCCCAGGAGCTGAGGAGGAGGAAGGGGCGAGCAGGCTGGTCGTGGGGGAGGGGCGGGGCGAGCAGGCTGGACGGCGGCGGCGGGCGAGCAGGCTGGTGGGGGGGAGGGAGCCAACGCGGCGGCGGGGCGAGCAGGCTGGTGGGGGGGAGGGGGAGCGCAACGCGAGCAGGCGGGGGCGAGGGGCAGGCTGGGTGGGAGGGGGAGGGGGCGAACGCGGCGGCCCTCCAACGGTCTGAGGGACAGTAAACTGGCCCCCTGTTTAAAAAGTTTGAGGATCCCTGCTCTAGTCGCTGTCTGTACGACTTTCGTGGGGGTGCCCATTGTCACTAGACATGCTGACACCGGATCCAGTTTCCTATCCTGGTCCTAGCTGGTGCTTCCCTTGAACATGCTCCAGCTGTGACATTTCTTCTCTTGGACACTACACTTACACTTGCATGTTCTTACCAAGGCTCCATTCAAACCAATACAGGGAAATTTTTCTCAAGCTACTTGCTCTCAAGGTGTTGCTCTTGATGGTGGTTACATCATCCAAAAGAGTACTGGAGCTGGATGCACTTTCCGCCTATGTGTATGTTTCATAAGGGTATGGTGATACTCCATACCAACCCCACCTTCATTCCAGAGGTGAATACACTATTCCATAATTTGGCTGAAATTTCCTTCTTTCTGTCCTAAGACATCCCACGCAAAGGGGGGGGCAGGCACTCCCTGGACCTTAGACAAGCCCTGCATAACTAGATTAGATGTTACAAGACCATTCAGATGCCAGGAAAAGCTGAAGGCAGCAGGAGAAGGGAAAGACCCAACGTAAAATGGATTGACTCAATCAAGGAAGCCACAACCATCAGTGTGCAAGACCTGAGCAAAATGTAGAAGTCATTAATTCATAGGGTCACCAAAAGTTGGAAGTGACTTGATGGCCCATTCACACAAGCCTTTCAGAAAGTCAGTCAGCCTGTTTGTAGCAGGTGGCTAAGGGAATGTGTAGCATTACTGTATTGCTTTCAAGTTCTGCAGACACTAGGAGGCCTTACTGCATGTTTTGTCAGGAGTGTAGCTCAGGCTTCCCAAGTACTTACCGTAATCCCGCGGGGGATGGATATGTCCTGGCAGGACCATCCCTGGGGGAAGGAAAGACGTGCTGCATGATGCTGTCGCCAGGAAGTGATTCTGGGCGAAGCTCTGGCAATGTGGCTGGAAACTCAATGGTACCATCGAGGTTTCAGCCCCATTGCCAGAGCGTCGCCCGGTGTCACTTCCTGGCGATAGCATGGTGCATTACAGGGAGGAATGGTTCAGCCGGGGAGCATGTTTCCCCTGCTGGATCGTGGTAAGTACTTGGGAACCTAGTGTAGCTACTTCAGAAAGCTTATACCATGTATGGTGGAACAGTCCTGCTCTGGCCTGCAGGCCCTTTTTCACCCCATCCTCCTGGATTTTCCCAACACCTGGAGGGGCTTTTCTCCTTCTCAGTTCAACTGCTGCCACCACCTGTCCTTTGTAGGAATTGCCCACTGGGAGGGTCAGGACTCTGAGCTTCCCTTCCAAGTTCTGAGGCCTTGCCCTGTGTTTCTCGCTGCTCAGTGTCTGGTCACCATGCGGACAGTTTATTGCTTTGTATGCCCTTGGAGGAATAGCCACTAGCCTGATTTTCCCCTGGTGCCCCTTTTTAAAAGTGTGTCCAAGACAGTGGAGGTCGGTGTGGTCCAGAGAGCCACTACTAACATCAAAGTTATAAAGTATTTATTAAAAAGAAATGTTCACAAGCATACTTATGCACAGCACCAGATAGAGCAAGGGATTCAAAAGAAATTGGTAAAATGCAAATCCTCTGTCCCTCTCTGTATACATGCCCTATCGGTTGTTAAAATATAGGGCAGGCCCCTTAACTTAAATGTTATAGATCTCTACAGAGTGCCATTACCTTGCAGCTTTCTCCCAGCACTTCACATGGTCAATGTCTGCCTTCTCAGTTGAGAGTTCTGTCTGCTCTCATGGACTCAGCAGCATCCAAAGAAAGAGAGAACTTCCTCCTTCCACCCCTGAGCTTTATCTTCTCCTTTTCCTCTCCCACTCACCTGCTCAGGCCAGGTCAAGGAAGCTTTTCCTGAAGCTTCTTTCTGGAGCTTTTCTAGTCTAAAGTCCTCCAAATCTCTGTTCCCTGCTTGGAGAAGGGGGAGAGCTTGACCTACTCATTATTTCTCCTGCTAGATTAATTAGCATTTCTTAAGAGGTAGCTGAGGTGAGACTGGAAAGCCACTGACTGACTTTCTCCTCCCTGCCTGTTCTCTTCTCAAAGGGAAAAAAAACTTTTAAAATTTTCCTGGAGCTTGATGGTAAAGAAAGGTAAAGCTATGTGTTGTCTGTTCACTGATGATGCTGTGCTCCAAATCTTTAGGTGATTTTCCCCACTAGTTTCATTTAGATGTTGAAAAACATTGGGGATGGGATCTAGGAATTCACTGTGTACAGAGTTAAGCAGAAGTCCATGAACATTGCCTTCCGGTATCCATCTGCCAGGAAGAAATGAGAACAATGCAATTCTGAGCCTCTTAGACCCATATTAGCCAGGTGGACCTGATGTTTCTGCAGACCTGTTAGGACTAACTTGTGAGATCTGACCCACAATTTGGGATTGCCTAGGCAATCCCAGACAACATTGCTTGGAGATAGAGAAAGATGGGTAGCAAGAATCTAGTAGTACCTTAAAGATGTAACAAAATTTTTGGCAAGGTATGGGCTTTCTTCAGTCACTTCTCAGGTCTTCAGATACTATACATTTAGCTTTTAAGATGTGCTACTGGGCGCATGCTCTTTTCTATTGCTAACATTGCCTGGGCAACCCTAAATGGCAACTGAAATTTTACAAGGTCGTTTGTGAGATCTTTGTGCGATCTTTGCACTTTACAATGGCCAATTAAATAAAACACAAATACTTTTATGTGTATTTACTTATTTATCAAATTTCCATCCCGCCCCCTCCCAGCCAAGGGCGGCTCAGGGCGGCTTACATAAAATCAATACTTAAATGAGAATGAAGCAGTTAAAACAATGCTAAAACCATTTAAATAAACGTTTAACATAATAAGTGCTAGTATTGTTGTTGTTAATTTAACGATGGCTGCCATACTCGGTTCTCTCTTGGCCCCTAGGTCTTTTGGTTGATGATGGATGGAGAGAGGTGCCAGGGACTACAGCAGGTGAAGGAAAGATAGGAGGGAGCGGGAAGTGTAAGTAGTGAGAATGGAGGGGGAATGCAACCAGAACCAGAGGGAGAGGGGAGAAAAAGTAGAAACTGGAGAAAGTGGTGGGAGGGGGAGATGGAAAAGGTGGGAGCTGGTAAAGAGGGGACAAGACAGGTGGGGGTTAGAAGGGGCCATGGTATTTTCTTTCCCCTGTGAAACACTATGGGTCTCCTGCTTGTAAAGATATATTTTGTAGTACTGAATTGCAAAAATTTCAGCATGTTTTTGTGGTAATGACTACTACTGCAACATGCAGTTTCTGTCCTGCAGTTACTACAAGGAACTCTGGACAGCACATATAGTTAATTTTACCACAACAGTCATCCTGTAAGGTTGGTTAGGTTGAGTGAGCTTTAATTTTAAGCCCAGAGTAATCCTGTGAGATTTAACTTTGAGTGGGTATTTGAATTCTGGTCTCCCTGGCCTTAGTGCAGCCACTACCCTTAGGGTCCTTGGCCCAGCACCAACAAACGCCAGGAAAATTTTAGGGCAACACCTGGTGATGAATGAGCTTCAGGAGGCTATGACACCACTTCTGTGGTAAAGACCATAGAAACTCGGGGAAATTAGAATATCACCATTGATACCATCTCCTTCCTCCCATTTTTTCTCCTACTCCTCAAATTATTGAGAGTGGGGATGCTGGCTCACAAATGGTATATATGTATACCCAAAAATCTCCTTGAGTTTAATTATACTGACTAGAAAAATAAGAAGAAGAGATTGGATTTATACCCGGTCCTTCACTACCCAATTTGAGTCTCAGAGCAGCTTCTAATCCCCTTCTCCTCCCCACAATAGACACCCTGTGAGGTAGATGGGGCTGAGAGCTCTCTCAAGAACTGCCCTTGATAGAACAGCTCTGAAAGAACTTATGACTGACCCAAGGTCACACCAGCAGCTGCATGTGGAGGAGTGGGGAATCAAACCCGGTTCCCCAGATTAGAGTCCATGCTCTTTAACTACTGACTAGTACATAGGATAACAGTTTTAAGTTAGGAGGGTTTTTTTGTCTCTGTCAAGATGAAGACCAAGGGAATATTCTATAGAATGAGAGAAGGGCAGAAACCAGTGGAACTCAGTTGTTAGCTAGTTAAGACTTCCCTTTTGTTTCTTGAAAGCAATGGATAGCAGCATTAGTTTACTGTAGACCCATCCAATTTTCTGACAATCCAAACCAAACGCCTTTGTACATAATTACTCATATCCTGTTCAGTTTCTTGTTCCATGTTCTTCAGCCCTCTTTCTACCACCTCTCCTTTAGCTCCTGGTTTGTTCTCTCCTTAGCCAGAAAAAAGTGAAAGGTAACTTTATCGGCTCTCCGGTCTGGCTAGTAATTCTGGTTCAGTTGTCGTCCAAGAAATGTTTTCATTTGCTTGTTATGCTTGTAAGTTCATTTTTGTCCATTTCTTGTAACAGTTCCGTAGAGAATGTTCTAAACAGAGGTACGTCTAAGTCAATGAGCTTAAAATGATGTAACCCTAGTTAAGATTGCCCTATAAATGTGCCATGTTATACTCGCTTTCATGCACCTAAATCTCACTGAACTCAGATCAACTCATTCCCAAATAAGTACATGGAACAGGCAGAATATTTTTGATTGATACATACACTGTCCTGCGGTAAAGTTCCTTAGGGCCACATCACGCATTATCAACGGCAGTTCTAAAGAATCCTTGGGGAAGGCCAGGCAGTTAAATGGTCTTAAGTGAAGGTTTGCAGTTGCTTCAGAGAATCCCATTAACTCACCATGCCCCTTAGCCCATATAGGAAATATTTAGAAGTAGAAATTAATCTGCAGTTTGAATTTGCTTTAAAAGCTTTGCCTTTACACATGAATCTGGGGGATTTAAAACAGGAAGGCTCCAATTATGGCGAATGCCCTGAGACGCTGAAAGGTTCTTTAGCAGCCTTTCTTCGTGCTTCCTTATTTTGCCGTGTTGTAATGCAAAAGGCAAGATAGTTGAACTTGAGCAGGTAGCATAGGCTTTTGCTTGCTCAGTGGAAATAAAGAGACTGTTTAATAATAAAAAGCAGAGGCATGGGATTTTTTTTCCAGAGCTTCCAAAAGTAGCTAAAAATCCTTTGCCAAAGTTAAGGAAGTTAAAATCTCCATGAAAATCATCAGCTAATGGAGTTTGGATCAGCATCTGGATGTTTGTGTGACTGTTCTATCAAAAGAAATAGCTACACATTTTTTAAAAAAGAGAGTATTGTTCAGGAGTTAGAAAGGACAATATGAGATGTTGTTTTGAGCCCATTTATGTCTGTTCTAATGCAAGACCAGCTCAAGCTTGCAATGAATTTAAATATTTACCAACCCTGTCACTCAAGCATGCATGTGTTACATACCTGGCAAGGTCTCGAGGCAACAAGAGGAAGGTTGTGGGCTTAACATGCATCAGAAACTATAGGTGTTTATACACAAATGCTAGAAATGTCTGAGGTAAAATCGGGGAATTGGAATGCTTGGTGTTGGGGGAGGAATAGACATTGTGGGTATTTCAAACTTGATGGGTTTCCTGGTTATAAATTATATCGGATTCCTGGTTATAAATTATATCAGAAGGATGGGGGGAAAGGTTGGAGGTGTGGTGGCTCTGTATGTCAGAGAGTGTATACAGTCCAGTAAGACTGAGAGGGTAAGTGAATTGGATTCGCTTCTGGAAATGCTTAACACTGGGAGTTTGTTATCACCCACCAAAACAAAAGATAGAGGAGGATTATAAAATGATGAATGAATTAAAGATAGTGGCTAGACGAAATAACTGTGTTGTAATAGGTGATTTTAACTACCCACACATTGATTGGGTCAACGTGTTCAAGTCAGGAAAAAAAGATTGAGTGTCTAGATACTCTCAATGACTGTGCTATGGAGCAGATGGTCACAGAACGCACCAGGGGAGAGGCGATCCTGGATTTGGTCCTAAGTAATACCCAAGACCTGGTGAGAGATGTAAAAGTGATTGCACTACTTGGGAACAGTGACCATAATGTTATTGAGTTCAGCATTTGTATAAATAGGGAGTTACCCAAAAAGACAGACACAACCACTTTTAACTTGAAAATGGGTAACTTCTCTGATATGAGGGGACATATGAGGAGGAAACTGAAAGGAAAAGTAGAAAGGGTAAAAACCATTGGGGAAGCTTGGAGACTATTTAAAACTACAATCCTAGAAGCTCAGAAAAAATATACACCACAGGTTAGGAAAGACACAAATAGGTATAGAAAAAAGCCTGCATGGTTAACAAAGTAATGGAAGCTGTAAAAGGTAAGAAGGATTCCTTTAAGTGGTGGAAAGCTAGCCTCAGTGGAGTTGATAAAAGGGAACATAGGTTGTGGCAAATAAAATACAAGTCTGCGATAAGGCAGGCAAAACAGGAATATGAGGAGCATATCACAAAAAACATAAAGCTCAACAATAAAAGTTTCTTGAAATACATTAGGAGCAGGAAACCAGCCTGGGCGACAGTGGGGCCCTTGGATGACCAAGGGGTAAAAGGAGTAGTGAAGGATGATACGGAAATGGCTGAGAAGCTGAATGCATTTTTTGCCTCTGTCTTCTCTGTGGAAGATGAGAAGTGCTTGCCCGCTCCAGAACCACTGATTTTGGGAGGGGCATTGAAAGACCTGAGTCAGATTGAGGTGATGAGAGAGGGGGTCCTACAACTGATAGACAGGGCCCGGATGGCATACATCCCAGAGTTCTGAAAGAACTCAGATGTGAACTTGTGGATCTCCTGACAAAAATATGTAATCTTTCATTAAAATCTGCCTCCATTCCTGAGGACTGGAAGGTAGCTAATGTCACTCCCATCTTTAAAAAGGGCTCCAGAGGAGATCCAGGAAACTACAGGCCAGTCAGTCTGACATCAATACCAGGTAAGTTGGTGGAAACTGTTATTAAGGAAAGAATTAGTAGGCACATTGATGAACATAAACTATTGAAGCAGACTCAGCATGGGAAGTTCTTGTCTCACTAACCTGTTAGTGTTCTTTGAGGGAGTGAACAAACATGTGGACAAGGGGGATCCAATAGATGTTGTTTACCTTGACTTCCAGAAAGCTTTTGACTTCTAGGAAGTTCCTCATCAAAGGCTCCTAAGTAGGCTCAATAGTCATGGGATAAAAGGATAAGTCCTCTTGTGGATCAAAAACTGGCTAATTAATAGGAAACAGAGAGTGAGTATAAATGGGCAATTTTCTCAGTGGAGGGTGGTAAGCAGTGGGGTACCACAGGGCTCAGTACTGGGTTCAATGCTTTTTAACTTGTTCATTAATGATTTGGAGTTGGGAGTAAGCAGTGAAGTGGCTAAATTTGCAGATGACACGAAGTTGTTCAGGATGGTGAAACCCAGGGAGCATTGTGAGGCACTCCAAAGAGATCTGCCAAGGATGTGCAAGTGGCCGTCAATGTGACAAATGGAGTTAAATGTGGCCAAGCGCGAAGTGATGCACATTGGAGCCAAAAATCTGAAATATAAATACGCGTCGATGGGGTCCAAACTGCCAGAGATTGACCAAGAGATCTTGGAGTCATAGTAGAGAATTCACTGAAAATATCGAGACAGTGTGCAACTGCAATAAGAAAGGCTAACACTATGCTGGGGATTATTAGGAAGGGAATTGAAAACGAATCACGAGTATCATAATGCCCCTTTATAAATTGATGGTGCAACCTCATTTGGACTATTTTGTACAGTTCTGGTCACCACACCTCAAAAAGGATATTATAGCATTGGAAAAAGTGCAAAAATGGGCAACTAGAATGATAAAAAGGTTGGAACACTTTCTCTATGAAGAAAGGTTAAAACACTTGGGGCTCTTTAGCTTGGCGAAATGACGGCTGAGGGGTGACATGATTGAGGTTTATAAGATTATGCATGGGATAGAGCAGGTTGAGAAAGAAGTACTTTTCTCCGTTGTGGGCCCTCCATGAAATTGCTGAGCAGTCGGGTTAGAACGGATAAAAGGAAGTACTTCTTCACCCAAAGAATTATTAACACTTAGAACTCACTGCCACAGGAGGTGGCAGTGGCTACAAGCATGGACAGTTTCAAGAGGGAATTAGATAAGCATATGGAGCAGAAATCCATCAGTGGCTATTAGCTACAAAGTATAGATAGGAACTCTCAGGCTGGGGCAAGTGATACACTGTATTCTTGGTGCTTGGCGGGGGGCAACAGTGGGGAAGCTTCTAGTGTCCTGGCCCCACTGGTAGACCTCCTGATGGCACCTGGTATTCTTTGGCCACTGTGTGACAGAGTGTTGGACTAGATGGGCTATTGGCCTGATCCAGCATTGGCTTCTCTGATGTTCTTATGTTGTTAGATATCGTATAAACATTTCAGGATGCCCTGCTTTGGGGGGTTCATCCCACAATGGTAGTGTAGCACTGTTTGTGGCATCAAACGATCAACTCAGCCTTGTGGTTGTGATGCAAATTCTTTGAGACCAACACACAGAAAAGTGCTCTCCTTGGAATTTCTGTGATGTTTTAATGGTTCGATTCTTTTACCATATAGTCCCTTCAACTAGTCTTGTACCCTCCATTTCTTCCTCTCCGTTGAAGCCACTGGCTTGATTTTGGCTCCATTCTTAGAATCTTCTCATAGCCTAGCCCATGTTCCCCATCCTCTCCTACCAACAAGCAGCTATGCTATTTATCCACCAGAACTTATCTCTTATTCCTGGCATGTAAAAGGAGGAGGCTACCTCAGTGACATGCTCACCAGGCTTCTGCTATCTGAGTATTTTTCATTTTTTTTTTTTACAGTTCACTTCCTTGAACTTTCCAGGAGTTGTGTGTGGTTCATAAACCTCAAGCTATTTTGGGGAAAATATGTTGAACATTCTTAGAGAAATATGTTCAGATAGCATTTTGGTAGTTTGCCTATTTTTGGAGGGTCAAAGAACAGCAATACTATATCACAATTGGATGCCATATGTAACTGAGCTTAAAGAATGATGTGCACAGACAGGGCCAGCCCCAGGTTTTTTGCGCACTAAGCAAGGCTAAGTTGTGGTACCCCCTCCCTTGGTGAGGCTGCCTTGTGGTGCCCTTCCCCTCACTGTAGAGCCTCTGAGGGTCCAGTCCCTAAGGCGGCTGGAGGGTAGGGCATGGAGCCTGGGGGACTCGGAGTGGGAACAGCTTCCCCAAAGAGAGCTGCACTCTGGAAGCAGCCCCGCCCCTGAGCCCGCCTGCCTAGCTCTCCCCTCGCAGCAGGAGCCCTTGGCGGCACTCACAATGAAACGCCTGGCTTGACCCAGCTGCCGCCGCCGCCACAGTTGCCTGCTGGGGCGCCACTTTCAGGTGCGGGAGAGGGGGCCTAAAAACCAAGGGCCATCTCCTCCTCCTCCAGGCCCCACCCCTGGGGTGCCCGCAGGCCATGTGGCTCAGCCGGGGCACAGAGAGGCAGGGCTGGAGGGGGAGAGGCCAGCCAGGGTGCGGGGGGAGGAGGCATGCTTTCCTGCAGCCGGGGAGCCCGTGGCCCCCCAAGGCAGGCAGATCACGGGCTGGCGGCCTCATTGGGTGGGCTGGCGCCCTAGGTGAGGGTCTAAAAATTAACAATGGCAGGCTGGCCCTGTGCACAGACCTGTCTCATTGCAGAATTCATACATCTGCTACACTTCCCTCCACCCCTCCCTTCTCACACCGAGAACTGTGGTTAAACAATAAGTCTTGTAACTTCTAAAGCATGAATGTAGGATATGAATTAGTTGGAATTAATTTCCCATCCTCCACTAATAGGGTTCCCATCACGTTTATATTCTTATTGTGGGGGTGGGGAAAATTGGTTAATTAGTGTGTTCATATATTGTGTTTAGTCAGCTTTACTATTTAATTGGGATTTTTGGAGTGAGAAAGGCATGAGCCCAATAAGAAGCTGGATTTGTGCAGTTTTCCTTAACTATGGTTACATGCCATACCTAAATGCAGCCCCTGAATTGGCACAACTCCCTTATTTTTCTTGTTCATCCTACACATGTCAGGAACTTAGTTGCTGCTGCCCAGCATAGCTCTGTAAATGGGAGTACATGGGGATTTGTTTATGTATAAGACCACAGGCTAAAAAACTGAGATGTATGCATGGTTTTCTTGTAATTCAGTAGTTTCCACTGTCAGAGAAGTTGCTTTTTTCAGCTGAATAGTGGTACGTATACCTTTTCAACTGATAACGTCGAACAGCAGATTTAAGTGGTGATGGATAAATTTTCATCGGCTTCAGTCAGAAAGCATTGGCAAATTATGGGCAGCTTTGTAGAGTTCCTGGAAGGGAAAACAATATCCTCTCTTCTGAAAATTCCAAATGCATTCATAATTTGCTAAGCTTTCCCATAAGTCCTAACCATCCTCATGCCATAGTCCAGCTACCCGGAACCCCATTTACTGTAAAGTGGGTGGTATCAGTGGGAGAAGGGAAGGATATCCTGTCTCCCTCTACTGTTTCTCCTTGGCACATTGGCATTTGCTGCATCTGAGGTACCACAGAAGCTGGACAATGTAGCCCACAGGTCAATTTGACTCTTCTCCTGTTCATTCTCATGAAACCTGTTCTATGATCCATTATCTATTAAGCAAGATGCAAGTCGCATACAAATTTAGTGGCGTTGGGGAGGGTTGGGAGGGAGAAGGGAATGAAGAGAACTTGGAGTGACAGAGTGTGTAATTAACTATAAGATTATTGGATTTATTCTAGTATCTCATTGGGGGGAAAGTGCATTAATAAAACAGTGATGCACAGTGCTGTAAAAGTCTAGAAATTTGTTCACCTCCTGGAAAGGAGATGAAGGAGAACATGTGTTTTGAATGGTAGCTTATGCAACAGAAGCAATTTGAGGTTTTTAAAGGAAATTTTTATGCAAGCAATTACGAGTAGAAAAGTGTCTACAGAGGAAGTCTACTATACAAATTCCCCAGATGGGTCATAGACAGAACTCGGGGCTCTGTACAAAGTAGCTAGCAAGAACACTTTCTAACTTTTTTGTTTTTTGCATAATTGCTCGTGGAACAAGTGGAATTAAAACAAGGGTGTTTGTGTGTGTTTGTGTGTGAGAGAGATTGAATAGCATAAGATTGATAAGAAACTAATATTAAAGAAGCTTTTTCAAGGTACCGGGTAACATATATGCACTAGTATGAGTATGAAAAGATCAGCTGAATTTCAGGGGCCTCTGTGAACTCTTTAAAGCATGCCTGGAAAACTTCCTGATACAAATCATTTCAGTCATAACCATGTTGAGCCAATAGTACAAGCCAAAACGCCTTGAAAATCAAAAGGCAGCCTTCTTGGAAGAGGATGCAGGGATTAAGCATTCACTGGTCCATAGTGGATACAAAATCATCAAGGTATAAAAAGGGTTTTTAAAAAATACACTTCAGTTTGTAAAATTAAATCTCTATTCCTAGTTGTACGCTTGTGTGCATAATGCATATTTCTATTAAGAGTTCCAGCGCTATACAGTACTGTGGATTGGCATAGTTAACTGCAAGCTCTGAAATAATAAAAAAACCAGGATACTGAATGGGAATAGCTGACCATTGTATTGTAAAATTGGGTTTAAGCAGGATTGCAGCTGGGCTTCTATGTGGGAATAATTTGGGATACCGGTTTGGCGTTCTGATTTTGTTTCATTGTGTGGGGGCTTTCACCGGTGGCTACAGAAGTGCTTTTTGAAAAAAAACTATGCTTTACAGGGTATGCAGGTGGGAAGCCTTAAACAGTGAACAAAAGGTGTGTTCATAAAATAAAACTGTAGCATCTGCTTTAACCGAAGACTAGAAGTAGTTCTTATTTTCTTTTAAATTACACAGATACATTTTTGTTTGAATAGTAATGAAGTAACTGAATGATGAATGTACGAGGCAATTGGCAGTAGTTTAGAAGGTGCATGTCTTCTCACCAGTATGTATTTAGATGACAGCTATGTTCCTGTGCATCCTAAAAGTAATGTGAGCATCAGCCTTAGGAGCATATCAGTTGCCTTGCAGGGTGAGATCAAAGGCGCATCTGTTCCAGCTCTTGTGAAACTCCCCCACACAGTGGTGGTGGCATTACTCTCTTGTGCCCAGTATCTGGCAAGCAGAGGAATATCAGGATTTTGTGTGTTTTTTTTAGTCATGCCAATATCCATCAGTGTTACTGCTCTCCATGTATTTGTTAGAAGAAGAAGAAAAAGAGATTGGATTTATACTTGCCCTTCACTTGACGTCTCAGAGCAGTATGCAATCTCCTCTCCCTTCCCCTCCCCACAACAGACACCATGTGAGGTAGGTGGGGATGCAAGAGAGCTCTCAGAGAACTGCTCTGAGACAACTGTGACTGACCCAAGGTCACCCAGCAGTTGCGTGTGAAGGAGTGGGGAATCAAACCCAGTTCTCCCAGATTAGAGTCTGCACACTTAACCACTACACCAGATTGGTTTAACACTCTTTTCCTGTGATTATGAACTAAAATTTAATAATTAATAATTCAGACTTATTTGACTACTGTGGCCTTTCCATACAGAAGGACTGCCATGTTTGATGTTACAAGTACCATACAGCTTGTTATATATGTAAACAGCACAATTTGGCTTAATTGCTTTCTGAAACAAAGGAAGCACATTGCAGTTGGGCAAAATCAAAGAGGTTTTCAAAATGTCATAGATTTCACTGTGGTAAAATCCGCATCCTTGACAGGTTCTCATTCATCCAGCTCTCTTGACATATTCCTATGAAACATTCTGTAAACTTATTGCACCTTACCACCCTTACATTCAGAACTTGGGGAAGACTGTGGCTCCGTGGCAGAGCATCTGCTTGCCATGCAAAAGGGTGCTAGTTTCAACTCCTGGCATCTCCAGCAGAAAGGATCAAGTAGAAGGTGGTGTGAAAGACCTCTGTCTGAAACTCTGGAGAGCTGCTATTGACCTTGATGGGCCAATGGCCTAATTCGGTACAAGGCAGCTTCACGTGTTCAGTTTTTCTCAAAGAATCCACCAAATGCTGCTTTCCCTGTGCTCTTCCTTTGTAATGTGGTATCTCCTCATCTTTTCTATCCACACTACTTTAGGGTTTTAAGGGCTTGTCTACATGAGGCATCTGAGGTTTTTCAGTTCCTCACCCAACAAACATAATCAGTTGGACAACACTGAAAAGATTCTCTCTCTAATCTATCTCTAAATGACAAGGTTAGTGCCGAAATTTTACTTGTCACTGCCCGAATAAATCATCTGTTTCTTTGTCTAGTTCAGTTACGTTTCCCCCCAATAAGAGTGTAAGAAAAGCTCTGATCAGTGGAGCTTAGATCCAGCTGGTCCATCATCCATCTAGTCCATCAGCAGTGGTAAGCCAGGTGGTCTACAAGCAGGGGAAAGAGAAGGCCACGGTATTTAGAGACCATGCTAATAGTGGTAATAGGCCTCTAGATAAAGATCCCCTCTGTTCCCTGTCACCCTACCCAGATCCGACACAAATATTGTATGAAGATGACTAAAGGGTTCTAATATTGTGAAAGAAATAAGGATCCACAGTCTCCATACTATTAATAAGTTTATAAATGAATCATGTCAGTCCTTATTTATCTTTGTATAAACTAAAAATATTGAACTAAATTCTTTGAATTGTTTGCTCAGTCAAAAATAAGTCCAGTACTAGTATTTTTTCTTCTATCCATTCAATGTTTTATCTTAGTTTTTTCTCTCTAAATTTTCTTTAGCTTTTAATGATTAAAATCAGTTATTCCCTTCTACACTCTTAGCCCTCCTCTTTTATAATACATGTGGCAGAATTAGTTAGCAGATGCCAAAATATGTAATGTATATGCAAATACCAGGTCAGTGTTCACTCAGAGTGAATTGCACATTTCACCTAGTTTAATACTCTTGAGGTACTGGGCCCCATGGTATATGTTATTACAGTATGTTCTTAGACCATTGCTTTTCTGATGGAAGTATGGGATCCATCGGTTAGTCTTTCCCACAGATGGGAAACTTATTCTCCATTACCTAGTAAGCATTTGATCTTGATCAGGAGATTTCACTTTCTTGATCAGGGCAGGAGTTTTTATAAATTTGTATTATCACTATCTACCGAACAAAATAACTGGTGGCTTGAAAATATATTTTTTCACTGTATGTCTAATCTTGGAACCAGTTTGGTGTAGTGGTTGAGTGCGCGGACTCTAATCTGGGAGAACCAGGTTTGATTCCCCACTCCTCCACTTGCACCTGGCTGGATGACCTTGGGCAAGCCACAGTTCTGATAAGAGCTGTTATTGAAAAAGAGCAGTTTCTATCAAGAGCTCTCTCAGCCCCACCTACCTCTCAGGGTGTCTGTTGTGGGGAGGGGAAGGGAAGGGAGTTTGTAAGCCACTCTGAGACACCTTTGGGTAGTGAAGGGTGGGGTATAAATCCAATCTCTTCTTTATTCCCTGGACCTGTATGGTAAAGCTACAGGTAGTAGGGAGCTGGATGACCTTCAGCCTTTCCAATATTTTTTATTTGTGCTTGTTCTCTAGCAGTGGCTGATGTACTGTTTGCCATAAAGTGAACCATTTACAAGTTTCTCTCGAGTTCAAATACTTTCCAGTTTTATAGTTCTAATTTTTTATTCAGGAAACAACATGGTGTAGCTTAATGCTGGGCAATTTCTATGAACAAATGCTAAGCTCATGTACACCTCTGAATGACTTGGTCATGTGGAAGCTGGCATGATTTATTCTGTTAAAGGGCATGAATCTTTAAGATTCAGAAGATGGTATATAAAGTATCAGCTGTTTCACATTCCATAAAAGAAACAGGCTGTGGTCTCCACCATGCTCACTTGCTTTAATTGTGAACTCAGACCTCTTTTCATCTGCTCAGAGCCACAAAATGGCCATTTCCTCCTGGCCGTTTTCCCATATAGTAGCCATTTTCCCCCTGCCACCATAGCATACCACAAGCCTTGGTGCAATGTGAAAAAGACCTGTACAAGACTTGCAGGAGGACTTGTGCACTTGTGGCTGCAGCATTCCCACAGGTACATTCTCACACATAACGTGAAACACTTTCTGTGCAGCTCTTGTAAAGTGCAGGGGCTTTACTCAAGTAAACTTCAAGTTTTTTCCTACACAAAAATTGTAGAAATGTGCTGAACTATAGAAATCTAATCATGACACTCCTGTATCCCATCCTCCTTTAAGAAAAGAGTTAGTTTATTTTATGATCCCTTCTCCCTGTAACTGTATTTCCATGCTTTGTGTTGTTTCCTCTGTCTGGGTCTCCAAGGTTTCACAATCCTGCTAGATGCCAGCAGGGTTATTTTTATAGTAAACTGATACCTTAAAAACAAGACTAAACTATATAAGCGGTGAAGAGATAAAATAGGCTGCCTCCATAAATCTGAGCTGGTGACAGAGAGTGCTTCAGTGACAAGCGATAACTGTAAGGGACATGTAGGCTGAATATATAATCTATGATACTGGGTTTGGTAAATGCCATTGTTGGATGTATTTAAAATGGATAGCAATTAAAGACCACCACAGTGTGGGATTGTTATCTGAAAGGCAGAATTCTGTGCAGAATTCCATGTAGGTTTGATACTACAGTTTCCACGATGAACAGACTTGGATAGAGATGGCAGTAAATTTTCCAGTGTTAGGGGTCTCTGTATCTTTTGTGGCACTACCTCTGGGTCTGTTTGCTGAATGATGCTGGTACCCTACTTCCGTTCATAAAGAAGGAACTACAAGATGAGTAAAAGGTGACAAGAAGCCTAGAATTCTTAGGAGCCTGCTGCTCCCATGAATTCATCTTTTCTTCCCCCCTTTGAATTCTCCCCCTCTTGGAAGATGATGTTCTTTCCTAATTCATGAGTGTCATTTTTCAGAGCAGTGCTAACCGAGTAAAACTTAATTAAATTTGGTATCTAATTACACTGTGATTGCCCAATCCTTCTTAGAAGTTCTGGATTTCCATTGACAACCTTTGTCCCCCAAATGGCTGTTTAAATGTTTCTTTAAATAGATCATTATTCGAGGAAGCTAGTTTCAGTTAGTGCTGTAAGACAGGATTCCAAGTTAATGAAGATTTTAGGTGATCTAGGCCTGTGGTTTTCAAGCTAACTTGGGGTTCTTAGAACCTTAGCATAGGTTCCTCGATTACACAGTTGGGTAATCCCCTGAAAGGCAGGCTGTCTAGCGCAGCTTCTCTTCTCTAACCGTGTCTGGTCACAAGAGAGTATGGTGTCCCACGGGGTACAATCAATTCATGCAGGCCAACAGCAAGGCCCAAGCGGCCTTGCCAATGTTTTACATGAACAGAGTAGGTGCCCTAGGACGTGCCCCAGAATTCCCTGCACTGCACAAGGGGTTCCACAGCAGGTAGGTCAATGTGCAAGAAATTTCCCCAAACATAGAAAGCCCCTGAGCTACTGTGTTAATTTTTCTTTGTGTTAGTAACACAAACAAAATCAATAACAAAAGGCAGGATTAAAATCCTTGTCATGTTTACAACAACATATGTTATGTTCTTTCCCTACATATCAGCACTTAAACACATACTGTTTGTCAGTTTAAAAGAAATATTTTTGACATAAACTTTGAAATTGCCTACAAAGAGTCTTATTTGAATTAAATTGTTACTCGTGACTTCTAAGTCAAGCATCCAAATCTAGTTAGAAGAAGAAGAGATTGGATTTATATCCCGCCCTTCACTTGGAGTCTCAGAGTGGCTTACAAACTCCTTTCCCTTCCCCTCCCCACAACAGACACCCCGTGAGGTGGGTGGGGCTGAGAGACCTCTGACAGGAACTGCTCTTTTTCAAGAACAGCTGTGCCAGAGCTTGTGACTGACCCAAGGTCACACCAGCAGGTGCAAGTGGAGGAGTGGGGAATCAAACCTGGTTCTCCCAGATTAGAGTCCGCACACTTAACCACTACACCAAACTGGCTCTCCTAAAGTTACTAAAGTATAGGCATTTTTCAAACTGCAGACACTTTTCGTGTTTTTATGCGTTTTGTGCCGCTTCTGATGATCGCACTGTCAGTGGGATCCATTCAGACTTCCCTCAGGAGTTCCACCTGTTCTGTGTTTTTGTTTGAGGTTTTTTTGGTGTGTGTTTTTCAACATACATTGAAACGTTCGAGCATTTCAGCAGCCTCGTGCACTCACCTTCTTTACATGAGAGTAGCCCCATTTACTCTTGTGTAAAGTGCAGTAGCTGAAGCAAAAAAAAGATATTTTATTTGCCACATTGGCTTTGATATTGAAGAGGGGGACCTGATACTGGCTTTCTCAGGCTGGAGAGAGAGGCACAGAGAGCAGACCAGACTCTCTCTCTCTCTCTCTCTCTCTCTCTCTCTCTCTCTCTCTCTCTCTCTCTCTCTCTCTCTCTCTCTCTCTCTCTCGCACGCACACACACACACACACACACTCTCTCTCCCCCCCTCACACACACACTCCCCCCCTCCCCCCATGCAGGCAAGAAGAAGATGCCCCAGTGCAGGCAACTTTGATCACTAAATGTTTTGCCATTGAAATGCAAATTTTAAACCTGCCCTTTCACCAATGCAAAAAACTTAGTTCAGATTACAGAGCAGAAGCTTTGTTGCAAATATATATCACTTTGGGGGGAAAGTGCAGGAGATACCAGTTTTACTGGGAACAGGAAAAAATGGGGAAGATATGAGAGAGTGCTTGGATGTTTACTAAGTTGTCCGAATACAAGAAAAATACCACAGTAACATCAGGTAACGTGAGCGGATTTTTAAGGCAATGTGAAAGATGCCATAGCGTGTATTGTTACTTTGGATTCTGTTTATGGAATGCTTCCATAAAATACAACCATGCAGGAAGCAATTGTGCAGTTGCCTGCTTCATAGAATACAAGGCCAGTTCACACATGTGCATGTGTGAAAATCCTTAGGGTTGTATGTGCCTGGATTTGAAGGAAGGAAGTAACCTGTGAACTGGAAGAACACTCATATATAAAGGTAAAGGTTCCCTTGCTCGAAAGCCAGTTGAATCCGACTCTAGGGTTGCGGTGCTCATCTCCGTTTCAAAGCCGAAGAGCCAGCGCTGTCCAAAGACGTTTCCGTGGTCATGTGGCCAGCATGACTAAACACCAAGGTGCACGGAACACTGTTACCTTCCCACCAAAGTGGTACCTATTTATCTACTTGCAATTTCTTGCTTTCGAACTGCTAGGTTGGCGGGAGCTGGAACTAGAGACGGGAGCTCACTCCATCATGCGGGTCTCGAACTTGTGAACTACTGACCTTCCACAGCCTACAGTTCAGCATCTTATCCACTTGAGCCACCACAGCTCCTCATATATATCCAGTTGCAAATAATTATGGTGACCATAAATTTCTTTCTGGAATTAGTACAGTCATGTGAGTTGCAATCAGTATATGTAATGAGAAATGCATAGGTATGTGGGCAAACTGGGGCCTGAGGACATCTACCCGTAGGGCATTACCAGACTCCAAATCCATAAAAATAGAGAAGCTTGACAGAGAAGTAGGGATAAAAGCTCCAGGCCATGTTTGGCAGATGCAGGAACACTCCTTCACCATAAACTCATGATAAAAGAAGGGCCATGGCTCAGTAGTAGAGCATCTGCCTGGCATGCAGAAGGTCCCAAATTCAATCCCTGGCATCTCCAGTTAAAAGTTCTGGCAGTAGGAGACGTGTTCTGTGTGAGACCCTGGAGAGCTGCTGCCCGCCTTAGACAATACTGACTTTGAGACACGGATGGTCTGATTCAGTATAAGGCAGCTTCGTGTGTCCATGTGTTCGATTCAAATAATAAATTTTAAATAATATTTCAAACTGTACATTATTGTCTGACATAGCCCCAGCTGTGTGGCTTCCCTGCTCTGTTCTCTTATCTTCCTTGCTGAAGGTTCACCACACCCCCTAACATGAACTGGTAAAATTTTTGTTCACCCGGTTACATAACAGAGCCTCTTCCATTGCAGAAAGCTTGCAGTGTCACTGTTTTGCCATCAAAGACTCAACGCCGGAGCCACAGACAGGGCTGTCACCAGCATGAGGGCATCATCTCTCCTTAGCTTTGCAAGACAAAAGCTTGGCCCTCGCAGCAGTTCTGGAAAGCTCCCCCGTTTTGCCTTTCTTAGGATGTTTTGGGCGGATGTGAGTTGAACTCATTCTGGGTTTTCCAACTGCGTTTTTTAATGAATGGCTTGGTTGTCCATTGTTGTGGAAATAGACAACTAGCCAAAGGGCTGTTGTAGCAACCTGTTTCTGAAATGTTGAATACAGCTGGCAGGTTCAAAGGATGGCTGACCCACATGGTTGGCTAGCTGCCAGAAGGTTTATATAGCTATCAAGTGCAAGACTGGCTCTCGCACCTCTTTGCACCTGCTGCCGGAAGGCTTTTCCCACCCATGTGCAAAATGTAGAGTGGGATTTATAGACAGCTGCTACCAGCAAAGTCTGGTTTTTCTGTCTTACTAGGAAGATATAGCCCCAAGCATAATGTAGTGGCTTAATTCAGTATTAACCATAGTTGCGAACCCAAGATACAGTTGTGCTTCTAAACAATGGGATGTGGTAGGTATTTGTAACAGTTTTGCAGAAGACTGCAAATGTAACCAGTATAGCTACTGTAGTGTAATGGTTAGAGTTCCGGACTAGGATCGGAGGACCCAGGTTCAGATTCCTACTCTACCATGGAATCTTGCTTGGTAACGCTGGACTGTCACACACTTTCAGTCTGATCTACAACAGAGAGTTGCTCTGAGTATAAAATGGAGAGAAAGAAATGATATGGGCTGCTTTGGGTCCCCATTGGGAAGAAATGTGAGGTAAATCAATTCTCTGGTAAGGCAGCAGCCTAAATAACCCAGGTTAGACTGAGCCTATCAGAGCTTGGTACCTAAGCAGGGTTGACCACAGTCAGTAGTCGGATGGGAGAGCTCCAAGGAAGGCTGGGGTTGCTTTTTGGAGGAAGGCAATGAGAAACCACCTTGTCCAGAAAGCCCAGTGGGTGGGGTCTCCATGAGTCAGGTGTGACTAGACAGCACTTTTCTTCTTCTAGCAGGGTAGAGCTATCTGGAGAAAGTAAGCAGAAATATGGCTCAACTCTAGAGAGCACCTCAGAAGTGTTTTTGCCCTGCAGTAAAAAAATTTGCCCAGAAGGATTGGAAAGTTCCATGTACCTTTTCAAAAACTTCATTCATGGCACCAAAACTATAGAATTCCTTCCCCAGGGAGATTTGCCTATCCCTTTCTATCATTGTCTTCCATCAGTGGGTAAAGACTTTTCTGCTTTGTTTGGCCTTCCCTCCTTAACCCTTTGTGAACTGACCTGCAAAAGCGGAATGCTTAGAGCATCAAATTCAGAGATCTGGGAGATTAGTGATTAATGCCTCACTGGAAAGCACTTTGATTGACAGGCTGCTGCCGGTGCGCACACCCTTCTCTCTAACAGGTCAGCGCCAGCTGAGGAGAGATTTAAAAAGTCTTGTCAGCCTTGTCAGAGGAGTCAGTGTCATTTGGACTTGGCAGTAGCCTTTCAGGAGGGGTGTGTGTCTGAGGGAAACAGACAAGTTCACTTGCGAAGTGAAGGGGCAGGACTCCTTGCCCTTACTGTGTACCAACACATTTGAGGAAAAGTTCAAAAATCAGAACTTAGAAGTCTAAGTGTCAACCCTAGCTGAATTCAGTTTATTCATAGTTTCCAGAACTGGGGTTTTGGTTTGACAAGAAGAGACTGGAAAGGAGGTTGAAAACTGCCAGTCTAGCCAAACAGAAAAGAATTATTGCTCCTAGAAAGATTAGATATTTCTTAACCAGTTATTCAGAAGGTTCAACTCAGAAGGGTCTCCTGATTTGTGTGAAAAGGAAATGGTCTTAGACTCTTTAAGGGTAAAAAAAGGGGAAGTTATAATCCACAAGGGAAGTATTTAAGTACTAGGAATAGTGCCTGTTGGGGAAATAAATACAGTGGGCTTTAGAAAGAGGCTTTGGGCAGGTGCCCTCACCTCGGGCACTCAGCATCAATTTGCTGTGGTGACCTCAGCAGGGCATAATTTCACAGAGTCCACTGTTTTCTCCAGGGGAACTGATTTCTGCCATCTGAAGAGCAGTTGTAATTCTGAGTGATCTCCAGCCCTTCCCTGCAGATTGGCAGCAATGGTTCCCCAGGAGGAAATGGTTGGTTTGGAAGGTAGAGTTTATGGCATTGTACCTGTCTGCGATCCCACTCCTCCTCAAACCCCACCCTCTCCAGGCTCCACCCCTCAAATCTCCAGGAATTTCCCAACCAGGAGTTGGCAACCCTATCCCTTTCCCAGGCAACCACCAACCTACCTTTAGCTACCCCTCTGACTTCAGTTTTCCATCTCCCCCCCCCCCGCAGCCTCTACCTAGGTAAACTATAGTCTTCTCCACAGTGTGGACCCTGGAGCTGACAACGCTATCTCCTCCCCAGCCAACCATCAACCTACCGTTATCTGCCACTGATCTCTACCATTTGGAGAGCATTTTTAATTCTGAGTGATTTCCAGCCTTCACCTGGAGATTGGCAGCAATGCTTCCCCAGAAGGAAAAGTACAGTCTTTATCCGCAATGGAGACGAAAGCAGCTCATATCGTTCTCCTCTCCCCCTTTTGATTTGCACAACAACCCTGTGAGGTAGGTTAGGCTGAAAATCTGTGACTGCTCCAAAATCACCCACTCATCTTCCAGAGCAAGAACCTAGGTCTAGCAGACCCTGCTCTGAAGCGCTAACTGCTACACATCAGGTAGCCAACCTCCAGGTGGAGCCTGAAGATTGCCGGGTATCACAACTAAACAGAGTAGCCAGGAATTTTCCAGCCTGGAGCTGGCAACCCTAGCCAGGACTGGCCCCAATGAGTTCCCCACAAAGGCCTGGAAAAGGCTTCCTTCCTTTACCTTTTTACTGACAAAACCAAGCTTGGTTGCCTAGCAACAGCCACTGAGGGAAAAGCTAGTCCCACAGGAGCCAAGAAGAAGAAATGTTTTGGTCAGGAGAGACAGTTATTTTGATAGTTTATTCTGTGAGGGAAGAGGTCCAGGCTTGTAGTGGGTGGGGGAGAGGAGCGGACCTAGCCCCCAGCTCAATGGCATGAGTACTCTTGAGTGGCAGTTAATGGGCCAGTGGCTAATGGAGCGCACTGCACAGCCAGTGGGAGAGCTGGAAATGGCCAATACATAAGGGAATTATATATATAGGATTCCTATACTAACTTCCAGGAAACTAAGATAGTTTTATGAAACTTTATTAAGACACACTGTTGCTGAAAGAAATCTCCAAGACAAACAAACCTCTCACAGGTAAGAACTGAGCATGTAAGAATATAAGCTTCAACTATACTATGTTGCCTGTTCAAAATAATATAATTTGTATAAACAACAAAATTTACTTCAACTTCTTGTCCCCTGCCCTAGTCCTAACTCAACTGTGCCTGTTCAATAAAATCAACCTTTCTGTTTGAACTTTACTTCATGTCAAGTGTCATTTCCAAAGAGATTTATAAGAGGGTTCCTGCTGAGTTACAATAAATCTCTGGCCTGGGCAAAAGCCAAGTAACTTCTCTATCACTGGGTGGGACATAAAGAACATTATAATTCTGTAATTCAAATATGCTACTAAGAGGCTGCTCAGTCAGAGCGGGGAACAGCATTTTGGTGGGGAAATCTACCTCACTGTGAAGAAGGAGGGGTCCATCATACCCTCCTTCCTTTATAGGTGTTTCTGACAGTTGCTTTTGTTTGTGTGTGTGTATTTTAAAGCATGTTTTAACATTCTTTTTTTTTAATTATATTTATTGGGTTTTATCGGCCTATATCATACACAAATACAAGATCATTAACAAAGTTACATAAATATCCACGTTTTGTATCCCACTTCTTTTTCTAAACAACACAGAGAAACATATCCATCCTATCATATCTAATCTGTATTGATTAAAAGTTCATGTTTCTATAGCTTTTGAAATTTATTAACTATCTAATCTGAATTTAGCCTAGCGTTTATCTCTATATCTCTATCAATATGTACTATTCTTCCTCTTATCCATTCTCCCATGTCTTGTCAATTCTGTGCATTTGATACAGGGGTTTAAATACATTTAAAGCTTCATTATTCTATTAATATTTTATTTGGAACCTTTATCTCTACTTCCTCTTTTGAACATAGTTTCCCCTTTAATCTTTCATTTATAAATTATCAAATCTGGACCCATCTTAATTTAACCTAAAATAGACCTATATTCACCATACATTACCACAAATTACATCAAACCTACTTACAGTTAACCCCCATCCTCTAACTTGTGTCAAAATCACTCTTAAATTATACCTCCTATTCTCTTCTTATTTACATCAACAGAGGATAATAGAAAAAAGGAAATAAGCAAAAAACAAGAAAAGAAAGTAACAGTAGACATTATATACTTATAAATAAATACATAAATCAAACAATATATCCTTCTCCTAACCCTAGATCTTATCCACTCTAACTCACCTATTCAAAAATTTTCTATTACATTAAGCCTTCAATAATTTACCAATTCATTGTTCTTAAATATGAATAATTTCATTTTTTTTAAATATGTTTAATCTCTAACAGCCTTAAATACTTTTTTTTAAAAACAATTCATTTAATACCAAATCACTAACAACCTTAATAATCATTTTAACTTATAAATTTCTAATACTCCTCATCCTCATATTTCTTATTAATTTTAAACCATCATAGTCCAATATGTTTTAACATTCTGATTGTTCGCCATGTTGGGGACCCCAAATTAGGTGGCAAGACGGCATAAAAATGTTTTAAGTGAAATAAATAAAATAAATCCCAACTGTTTCTGCTGCCACTGATATTTGTAGAAAGAATGGTTGCTTCTGCTGCAGCACTGGTTAGGGCATCTGGGATGACTGCTGAAGTGCTGCTGAACACGCCCACAGGAGCAGGCAGAGAATGATTTTGCTAGGCTGAAAATATGTACCCTGTTAATGAAGGGTGCCATTCTCATACAAAAGGTGCAGTTTTCATGTACATCTTAAAGGGGAGTGATGTATGACTGCTCCAGGGGCAGATTAAGTCTCGCTGGTGCCCCTCAGCACCGACCAATCTTGGTGGCCCCCTCCTTTCCACAGGGACCCAGTCCGTTTTAGTTGTTGACCTGTCTGACCAGATATACAATGCAGGTTGCAGCAAGACAAAAATCTATTCATATGATAACACAATATACTGTACTGTATATATATATATATATATATATATTTTACCAATCTTAATTCGTTGTTTTTTTCTTTTCACCCTTTCCCCAACTTTGTGGTGCCCCCTTTGGCCCTAGTGCCCCAAGCACGTGCTTAGTCTGCTTAATGGTTAATCTGCCACTGGACTGCTCTTATGTTCAAATCACATTTTAATCACAAGTCTGCATTTATGACCAATTGAAATAAAATGTTAGTAAGCATTCAGAATGGCTCTAAATTGTGTTGCAAATGGTCTTTGCAGGTGTGTTCTGTGATGGCTTTCCCATGACTACCCACATAGGGGGTGGGTGGGAATGGACTTACAAAATGTCTCAGTTCTGATGAGGGGTAAGGGGAAGCATGTGACTTGTCTCTCGAATATTCTGGTCTTGCTTACTCCTGGTAGCCAGATCCCCAAAGCTGAGAGTATTCATCAAGCATTCTGAATTGGACTGAAAGCACTTCACACACTCTTGCACTACTGCCTAGGGACTGTGATTTGAGCCTTCAGATTCCGAGTGTCTGCCAATATGATGAATGCCCCTGATGACAATGATTGTAAAAGCACCACATATATTTAAAATGTAGCTGGTTTTAAATGGTCGCCTATCCATGATAACTATTCTATATGCAATCCCGTCTATTCAGTACACTGTGTGCCTAAACTCTTATACCTACCTATTCATCCACTATAATTAATAGAAGAAGAAGAAGAGGAGATTGGATTTATACCCCGCCCTTCACTACCCAAAGGTGTCTCAGAGCGGCTTACAAACTCCTTTCCCTTCCATTCCCCACAACAGACACCTTGTGAGGTAGGTGGGGCTGAGAGAGCTCTGACAGAAACTGCTCTTTTTCAAGGACAGCTCTTATCAGAACTATGGCTACAAGGTCATCCAGCCAGGTGCAAGTGGAGGAGTGGGGAATCAAACCCAGTTCTCCCAGATTAGAGTCCGCGCACTTAACCACTACACCAAACTGCTTAGATATAAAACCATTTGAAATATTGCTAATTTTAAATTGTGGAGAAATCGTTAGTGTGATCCTGTGGAATGGCTTTTTTTTTTTTTTTTAAATGGTCATTTGGGTTTCAAGCACATGAAGAGGACTGCAGTATCACTATAGTGTGGGGGGGTGTCACATTCTTTTTTTGGTATTTTTTTAATATGTGTGTGTGTCTGCATGCGCACGCACCTGGAAGTCATGGCACTCTCTGGTGGTAACTGACCCCTACTAGGGGCTTGGAGGATATTCAGAGTGGTGGCTGAATAAAGCCTGCCCCCGTCTCTGGTATTTCAAGGAGGTCTCCCAACCAAGTACTTGCCAGAGTCGACCCTGCTTAGCTTCAGAGATCTGATGAGATGGAGCTTGCCTGGGGTCTCCAGGTCAGGGTAAGGTGGTCGCATTTTTGAACATATCCTTGAGGATACGGTTGGGCTTTGTCCCAGGACTAGGCATAGACACAGAGGTTTGCAGAGAGAGGCCACCTCATTTCCCCCTCCCCACTATTATCAATTTCCTTTCTGTGAAAGCCCATAAAACCTCTCTCCTTTTCCTGACTCCTTTTCTCCTTCCAATACCAGCCAGCCTACCTTTATCTCCTTTGCTGATTTCAGGTTTTTCCCCTCCTTCCGTACCCCTGGCTGAGTTGTACAGTGCAGGCTGCGAGGGTTGTCTCTTGAATATTGTGTAGTGCAGGACCTACAAGGACTCACCCAGGGTACCTCATTTTCTCCTGTATCCCCCTCCCCACAATATTTCTTCTTTCCCTCATCTTGGCAACTCCCATATCCTGACCTTTCCCTGCTTTCTTCTGTCCTTCCCACCTGCCAGCTAACCTCTTGTTTATCTGTCACTCATCTTCAGCTATATTTATTATATTTATACTCCCGCTTTCTCCACAGCCCAAAGCCGTTTACATCATATGATAAGCTTTTTCTCTTACAGAGCATGGCTGGGGTGCACTCTCAGTTCATTTCAACAGGGCTAGCACAGGAGGGACTATGCATGCCTTCTTTAAGTGAATGGAGTTAGGTATAAGTTGTTTCTAGGACAGCCTTCTACACTTAGCTGATCTTGCTATGCTGATCCATGCTAAACTAATGTAACTTCTACATATTCTGTGTGTTCTTGAACACAGCTCATGAGCTTCATTTAGTGCAAAATGCAACACCTTGCCTGCCTTCTGGTGCAGTCCATTGCAAACATGTGTCAAAGCCAGCCCCTCCGGATTTCTAAGCCTTCAGAATAGCCATGGATTTATCTCAAATAGCAGACACATAACACACAAGACAGAAAGCGTTTTGCAGTGTTTTCTAGTGACTACTAGGTAGCATACCACTGTTGTTGTAAGATCTTTTGACAGCCAGCTCGTATAGTTTGTGGCCTGCCAGGCAGAAAGCAGCCTGTCCAGCTGTGTCTATCAGCTTCCCTGATCAATTTGTGTGCAAATTGGTACAGAACATGGACAGATCTGTGTCTGGAACTAATCATGTGTGTCTAGAGCTGGAGAAGGTGGAAGTCTCGCCACACCCCATGGAAGGCAATGAAACTGCCAGTGTAGCACAAGAAGACAGGAAATGTTGGCCTGGTTGCTTCAGCACTGAGGGAAAGTCCCAACCCTGCAGTTTATTTAGAGTGAGATCGCTGTGAGGCCATGGTCCCATTATCACCACTTTTACTACATGATCAAGCATATTAAGGTTGTGAATGGTTATGATATTCCAGAGATAGACATAAGAACATAAGAGAAGCCAATGCTGGATCAGGCCAATGGTCCATCCTGTCCTGCACTGTCACACAGTGGCCAAAAATACCAAGTGTCCTCAGAATTTCCACTAATGGGGCCAGGACATTAGAAGCCCTCCCACTGTTGCCCCCCCCAAGCACCAAGAATACAGTGCATCACTTACCCCAGACCGAGAGTACCTACCCATACCTTGTGGCTAATAGCCGCTGATGGACCTTCGCTCGCCGTGTTTATCCAATTCCCTCTTGAAGCTGTCCATGCTTGTAGCTGCCACCACCTCCTGTGGCAGTGAATTCAAACACTCTTTGGGTGAAAAAGTACTTCCTTTTATCCGTTCTAACTTGACTGCTACTAAGACAGGATGGTATTTGGGGGAATTTCCAGGTCAACTTTGTGCCTTTTAAAAATTTAGTGCAGTGCTCTGGGCTACCTTTGAAGAACTGTTTTTTTCTTTTCCTCACAAAGCATTATCTAGCCATTTGAGCTTCTATACTTATCCTACTCATGCCATACTTGCAACATTCCTGGGTTTTACAGTCAAGTGGAAAATACTTTCTACAATGCAAAGCAAGGTTTTTTCCCTGTTTTTTTTAACATATGGGTGAAAGGCGAGTTAATTAGTTATGTGCTGGAACTATGAAAACAAGTCTACAAGATGTTCCCTTAAATAGGTCTGTTTTAGCCTTAAGAGCTTCGTCATGAGAAAGCTGACTGTGCCTCTGAAGAGGAGGTCAGCTTGGCGTACTATGAGATTAGTACAGTGGCCTTGGGGATTGGGGCCGGGTTTGAAAGGGCATTAATGCATATTCCATCTGGTAATTTTAGTACAAGTATATTGGAATGCTCTTGGGTTTATGAAAAACCAAATGGACTGTTGAAGGTTGTTTAGTATTTTAACAAGAGGAAAATTACTAAAAATTTAGCAGGTTAGATTGCGTGGTGTAGTACTAGCGAGTAGCATTTTTGGAATATGGCGGAAATGTTCTCAAGTCCCAAATCTATTAGAAAATTGTTACTAATACTGTACAAGGAAAGGACTTTTCTCTTTAATCCTTAGCTATTTTAAAGAGGAAGTTGCAAATGAGAATGAAGAATTTGGTATTAAAGATGGTCTAACAGAATTGGCTCGAATTATTCTGGGAAGAAACCAATTAAACTTCAGCACGACAGCTTCACTTTAGTTAGAAGATGCTTCATGTCTGCTTGGAATCTTCATCAGCAGTAGTAATAGTTAGTGTATCCACTGCCCTTTTGAGTGGGCAATGAGCCCCATTCAAGACCATTTGGCTCTCCCTGGAAATTGTGGAGTTCCCTTTAGTCATGCTGGGTAAGACATGTCATATTTGTATGTTGTAAAAATCAATCTCTGCATATTTGTTTAAAATAATCATATCCTGCCTCACAATTCTTAAGTGATTAGCAAATAAGGTACATAACAGTAGGACGAAAAAGTCAGCAGCATCATAACACATGAACAATTAAAAAGTGTGGAGATTAAAAAGGCAAATGAAGTCAGTAGAACAGGACCCAGGTCAGTGTGCCTAGAAGAAGATGTTTTCACGCAGAGGCTGGACATCTTTTGGGTATGTTGTAGGTATGTCGGGCTATCTTTTGGCTATGCTCCTGCAGAGTGCAGGGTGTTGGACTAGATGACCTGCAAGGTCCCTTCCAACTCTAACATTCTATAGTTCTATAGATTTGGGTGATACAGTAGAGAAGGCTCTACTTCCAGTTGCTACCTGTCTAATTTCCGTGGTGGGTAGTACCAAGAAAAGGTAATTGTTAACACCTTTATGGCTGGGTAGGTTGGTATTGGAAAAGACAGTTGTTCAGTTCACCAAACCAAATACTTCAAGGACAAAACCAAAACTTTGAATCGTGCCCCAAAACAAAAGTAGAAGTTGATGAAAAGCTTTACATTAGGGTTTCTTTCGAACCAGTTTCTTTAACGTTGGCATTAAAGGTCGTCATGTTGATAGTATTTTCCTGCACCTCTCTTTTCACCTGTGGTTCCCTGAATCCCCCCAAAAGCTGCTCTGGAGGGTGGGAACCGAGTGGAAAGCCGAGGAGGGAGCACAGCAAAATGACAGTCTTCTCAGTCGCAAATGCTGTGAAAAGGAAAGCCTAAGATCCAGCTTCTGGGAGCCAGTGTGGTGGTTAAGAGTGACGGACTGTAATCTGGAGAACTTGATGATCCCCCCAATCCTCCACAGGAAGCCTGCTGGGTGCCCTTTGGCCAGTTACAGTTCTGTTAGGACTTTCTTAGCCCTACTTTCCTCGCATGGTAGTGCTCTCCCAGTCAGTTCCTCCCGGGTTTCCAGCCCTCCACCAATCCTGGACCAAGGGGCAGGTGGGGGAAGTGGCCCTGTCCATTTGGGAGGATTACACCTTAAGAGCGCTCCCACCACTGAGGCTCACGAGCATAGCGTGTGCTGGCTTTGTGTGGGAAGCCGGGGAGAATTTGGCTGTTTGGCTGGTGTACTGTCTGCCCAACGCACTGGTGAGTAGCCTGTAATCCCTGTTTGAGGTCATATCAGGCTGGGCACTGGAGCACCCTAGACTGTTAGTCTTGGGTGACTTCAATGTCCATGCCGATGAAGCAGCCTCCACGTAGGTGATGGACCTGGTGTCGTCCATGGCGGCACTAGGACTCTCCTAATATGTTACGGCCCCCACCCACTGAGCGGGGCACACGTTCGATCTGATCTTCACAGCTGGGGTTACAGTGGAGCAAATTACTGCTACGGCAGTTCCGTGGTTGGACCACCATGCCCTGAAGGCCCATGTGAATGTGCCACACTGACCCTATTTGGGCAGCAAATGTATTTTAGCTTGCCCGTAGAGCCAAATGGACCCCATGCAGCTCTAAATGGCCCTGTGGGATCCAATGCCCCCTGGCGGCACATTAGATGAGTTTGTTGAGGACTGGCATAATTGACTCTCAGCAGCCATTGATGAGATCGCTCCCTGACGTCCTCTATGCCCCCGCTCTAAGCTCACTCCAGGGTATACACAGGAGCTGCGGCTGGTGAAGTGGGAGCTCAAATGTCTAGAGAGACAGTGGCGGCGGGCTTGGGACAAAGCCACAAGAGCATCCTACAGGACGTTTATGCGGTCCTATGAGATGGCAAAGCCATGAAAAGAGAATACTATGCGGCCACATTTGCGTCTGTAAGCTCTTGAACAATTCGGTCTATTACTACTCTGCCACAGGACAGACCAAATTATAAGGAACTGGAGATTGGCTGTGAGGCTTTTGTGAGCTATTTCACAGATAAAGTCTTGTCACTCCACTATAACCTCCCACCACAGTTGAGACAGTAAGGGAACTTGAGGCACCACGCACGTCTTCTTATCAAGTTTTGAATTATTTCACTCCACTCAGCCTAGAGGAGGTTGACAAATTGCTCTCATCTGTTCGCCCGACAACTTGTAGCCTGGATCCGTGCCCGTCATGGGTAATTAAAGCTGGCCATGACGGGTTACAAGGTGCACTAAGGGAGATCATCAACAAGTCCCTCTCAGAGGGACTGTTCCCTATTGCACTAAACGAGGCGCTGGTCCTCCCTCTCCTAAAAAAGTCATCTTTGGATCCGGGCAAATTGGCTAACTACAGGCCGGTATCCAATTTGACCTATGTGGGCAAACTAATCGAGAGGGTGGTGGCGATTCAGTTGCAGGGCCTTTTGGATGACACCTCCACTTTAGATCCCTTCCAGTCCGGTTTCCGACCAGGCCACAGGACAGAGATGGTACTGGTCACCCTCACAGATGACCTCCAGAGGCATCTGGATTGGGGCTGTTCAGCAGTTTTGTTGTTGTTAGACCTGTCGACAGCGTTCTGTATGGTCAACCACCACCAACTACTGATCCACCGCCTCTCTGACACCAGGATTCAGGGGTTTGCCTTGCAGTGGCTCTCCTCATTCCTTCAGGGTTGGGGACAAAGGGTGGCCATTGGGGAACAACTGTTCAGAAGGCACCCACTGATTTGTGGAGGGCCCCAAGGAGTGCTGCTCTCTCCAGTGTTATTTAACATCTATATGCACCCCTTTGCCCAGATTGCCCAGAGTTCCGGACTGGGTTGTCACCAATATGTGGATGACACCCAGCTCTACCTGCCGTTGAATGGCCAGTCAGACTGTAGTCCTGAAGATCTCGACCTGGCGTTGAAAGCTGTTGCTGGCTGGCTTAGACTGAGTCAGCTGAAATTGAATCTGGTGGACAGAGTTGGAGCGGTCCAAGGTTGGGGATCCCACCCCCAACCTTCGATGGGATACCGTTGGTGCCAGTGCCAGAGGTTAGGAGCTTGGGACTGCTCCTGGATGCTTCCTTAACATTGAAGGCCCAGGTAGCAGCCACTGCAAAGTCAGCCTTTTACCATCTGCAGCTGATTAGGCAGTTGGTTCCCTTCCTTGAACACCATGACCTGGCAACAGTGATCCATGCAATGGTTGCCTCGAGACTGGATTACTGCAATGCTCTCTACATGGGGATGCCCTTGTCCCAAATCTGGAAGTGGCGGCTGGTGCAGAATGCAGCAGCCAGGCTGCTACTGTGTCTCTCTATGTGGGAACACATCCAGCTTGCACTGAAAGCACTGCACTGACTGCCTATAGCATACCAAATTCGGTTCAAGGTGCTGGTTCTTACCTTTAAAGCCCTCTATGGTCAGGACCTACATACCTAAGGGACTGTCTTTCCCTACATGTTCCCCAGAGAGCACTAAGATCAGGGTCCCAAAATAGCCCCTTCCTACCAGGCCCTAAAGAAGCCAGGCTAGCTGTGACAAGGACCAGGGCCGTCTCAGTGGCGGCCCCACTCCAGTCAGCATTACATCTGCAGCATTTTGTACCAACTTTAGCTTACAGACAGTCTTCAAGAGCAGCCATACAATGGAGTGCATTGCAGTAGTCTAATCTAGATGTTAGCAAGTTATGTACCACAGTGGCAAGAACTTTTCCATCCAGGCAGGCCCACAGCTGGCTCACCAGCTGAAGCTGCTGAAAGGCACCTTTGGCCACTGCTGCCACCTGTTTATCCAACAAGAGGCCTAGGTCCGGGAGCACTCCCAAGTTACGAACCTGCTTCTTTAAAGGGAGTACAACCCCATCCAGAACAAGGGATAAGCCATTTTCCGGGACAGACCTTCTCTTCACCAGGAGCGCCTCCATTTTGTCAGGTTTAATTTTCATCTTGTTAGCCCTCGTCTGTTCCAAAAGTGCTCCCAGGCACCTGTTCATGGTTTCCACAGTCTCTGAGATCTGGTAGTGCAAAATACAGCTGGGTGTCATCTGCATATTGGTGGCAGCTCAGCTCAGATCTCCAGATGACCTCTCCCAGCAGCTGTTGAAAAGCATCGGGGATGAGATGGAATCTTTGGGAACCCCCTAGGCCAAAGGCGGAACTGCTGTCCCCCGCACCACTCTGAAACCTACTCTTGAGATAGGACCAGAACCACTGCAGAACAGTGCCTGTTAGTCCCAAAAGGTGACCCAGAAGGATACCATGATGAATGGTATTAAAAGTTACCTAGAGGTCCAGGAGAATTAATAGGGTTGCTCTCCCCTGTCTCATCTCCCTGCATGTATCACCCAGCAGGGTGATCAAGACCATTTCAGTCCCATAACGAGGCCTGAAACCAGATTGGAACAGATCGAAACAATCTGCTTCTTTGCCACCATCACTGCCACAGAGCAGGCTTTTAAATAAGCTCTAGCCTTTGCCTTGTCAGATTCATCCCAATTCTCGGTCTTAAAATGGAAGAAATAAATGTAACCAAGAGAACATTACTATGGTACTTGGTGACAACAGCCAGAATGACTTTTGCACAATTTTGGAAGCAAGAAAAAATACCGGAAACATGGGAATGGATTAAGAAGATGCTGTTTATGGCAGAAATGGACAAGCTAACAAGAAAATTAAACAACGAGGAAGATGAAAAAATTTTTGAAGAATGGAAAGACTTTCAAGAATATTTGTTGAAAAGTTGGGATGTTAAACATGGTTTGATTTGTTTTGATAGTTATTAAGGGGAAACTTTAAAGTGATTAGATTCTTAAATTGTTACCATTAGTAAAGAAAGTAAAATTAGTAGTTAATGTAACTGAATAAGAGAGATATTAACGGGGTTGGAGCATTGCGGGAAGCCTTGTTTGGGGAGGGGAGGGGAAAAAAAACGGAAGGGATATGTATTTACTTGTTTAAGATGTATGAGCATGTGGAAAATATCCAATAAAAATTGTATTTAAAAAAAAAAAAAAGATTCATCCCAATTCTCCACCATCACTCTAGCTGTCTCCCCAGTCTTTACATCATCCACAGCACCAGGTTCTTTGACCAGCGAGAGGCCGCTTAGGTGCAATTGTGTCAGTTGCCCACCTAATTTCCCCATTCCAGAGATCAATCAGGGCATTGACAGGAGTACTGACCATATCAGCAGGATATTACTAAGGCATGGTTCACAATGGCCAATCCTGCATTTGTCCAGGGTGGGTTGTAGCTAAAACAGCAACCAAAACAGGCAAAAAGGTGCTTTGTACTGCAGGTGCCTTCAATGCATCTAAGGAAAGCCAGTGGAGTTCCATATAAAGCAGTGTATATATGACCCCCCCTCCATCTCCTGCATTTTTATCAAGGGAGCTCAAAGTGATCTTCCTGGTTTCCTCCTCCTCCCTTTTATCGTGACATCAACACTGTGAGGTTATTATTTGTCATATGGCGGAGTTACACACAGGAAGTATATAATAATATAAAATATGTAACCAAGTTGATAAAGTGGGTATGTAAACCAATCGAGCAATCCTCCTAAATACTAATATTTTGATTTTCAGTCCACTTAGTCATGGCTGGGGAGAGTTCAAAGAGCTCTGTCACATCTCCCAGGAAAGTATGACACTCACATTCCTGTGACAGATGGGAAGGTAGGCTGAGAGAGACTGACTGGTTCAAGTGAGTTTCATGTATCTGCCCCAGGCCCTAGTCTAACACTCAAACTCCTTCAAAACACGACACCACAGCTGATTATTTTTTTTCATGTTTCTTTACTGCTGCTTCCAAAGATTGAGACAACCTCACAACCAGTCTTTCAATGCAGAAGCCACAGTGTGTAATTATACACAGTCTGAGAAACTGGACCTGGTTTCAGTTAGACACTTTTTAAAAAAAGGAAATGTAATCATTATATTTGGTAGGTTTATGAAAAGATCTTGAACCTGTGAAATAATTCAGTTTACGTTCACAGCTGAAATTACTTGACAGCCTTGATTACTATGGGTATTTGCAAACAGGTTTTGTTTGTATGCAGAGCCTTCTTGATGATGACTGCTCAGCTGTAAAAATAGGTTTCTGGGATGGATGTTGAATGCATTGCTTAGTGATAAATGTGGACTATAAAACATACTGATTTGTATGTATAAAGCTGTAATCAATGGAACAAAAATGTTTTCTCAGATGAGAAATTTCAGGATCTAAGGTGATTAACTGGGTGTGTGGTGTTGATCAAAAGTTGCTTGAATTATTCCTGTGCTTTTGGGATTTATTCAGGGCTTCAGTAAGTAACATTTACAGCAAGGCACATGCCCTTTTTTCTGTGCAACCTAAAGAATTACACATAATTTCTAAATATTGTATAATCACTAATTTTGAACATGAATAGTTTCCTCGAGATTGGACTACTGTAATGCTCTCTACATGGAGCTGCCCTTGTCTCAAATCCAGAAGCTCCAGCTAGTGCAAAATGCTGCAGCCAGGCTTCTGATGGGTCTTCCTATGCGGGAGCACATCCAGCCTGTGCTGAAAGGATTGCACTGGCTGCTGATAGCATACTGAATTTGCTCGAGGGTGCTGGTTCTTACCTTTAAAGCCCTTTATGGTCAGGAGCCCACATACCTGAGGGACCGGCTTTCACTGCATGCTCCCCAGAGAGCACTGCAGTCAGGGTCTCAACATTGACTGGCCCTCCAGGGTCTCAAGGATGCCAGGCTGGCCATAACCAGGGCTTTCTTAGTGGTGGTTCTGTTCTGGTGGAATGCCCAGAAGAGATCAGGACCCTGCGGGACCTTATGCAGTTCTACAGGGCCTGCAAGACAGAGCTCTTCCACCAGGCTTTCCATCAAGGAACTGCCCCCAACAGCTGAAGGATAGAGAACTGTGCCCCCTGGAGTCACCAACAACAGCCTGTGCTAGCCATATAAAAGAAAGATCTATGAACCAACAGTGAGAATAGATCATCAAATGATGGCTGCCATCTTTAAATAATGATTACTAGCACTTTATCATGTCAGTTGGTTTTAGAAGGTTTTAGGGCTGTTTTAACTGTTATTTATGTGTCTTATTGTTATGTAAGCCTCCCTGAGCCGGCCTTGGCTGGGAGGGTGGGGTATAAATTTGGGAGGTAGGCAGGTAGATAGATAGATAGATAAAGGTCATCCAGCAGCTGCAAGTGGAGGAGTGGGGAATCAAACCCAGTTCTCCCAGATTAGAGTCTGCGCACTTAACCACTACACCAAATTGGAGGTGGTAGGAGAAAGCTGAAGTCAGAGGGGCAGATAAAGGTACATTGATGGTTGGCTGGCTGGGAAGAAGATAGGGTTGCCACCTCCAGGTTGGAAAATTCCTGAAGATTTGAGGAGTGGAGCCTGGAGAGGGTGGGGTTTGAGGAGAGGTGGAATCTCAGACAGGTACAATACCATAGATGCCATGCTTCAAACCAGCTATTTCCTCCTAAGGAACCATTGTTGCCAGTCTCCCGGTGAGGGCTGGCGATCACTCAGAATTACAACTGCTCTCCAGATGGCAAAGAGCAGTTCCCCTGGAAAAAAACGGTGGACTCTCTGTCATTATACCCTGCTGAGGTCACCACAGCAGTTGATACTGAGTGCCCAAGGCCGGGGCACCCACCCAGAGCCTCTTTCTAGAGCTCATTGTATTTATTTCCACAATGGGCCTTATTCCTGGTATACGTTCAGTGAAGGTATTGCACAGCATAACCAGTTTAAAACAGATGTAGAGTTCTCCAACAGACCTTTGATTATGGAATTTTCACTTATTTTGAAGCTGATCAGCATATACTTCAACATTCAATGTACTAGTGTTACTTTTTTAAAAAATCAAATTGTTTTTTGGTGATGATACAGAGATAAATGCCTTTTGAATTGTAGTAACTTATTAAAAATTGAAATCTCAGCCAGAAAAAAAGTATTAGTTTCTTACAGCATTTTAGCAGTGTAGCATAGCTTTTAAAAGTGGCAAATAAAGGGTGCTTTCCCAGGCAGTTTCTTCAAACCAGTGAGTCATCGCTAAGGTTTCAGAATTCAAAAATACTATGAAGTGGAATGTCCTTTTGATAACATGGTTCTGAGCTTGAAGTGATTAAGTGAGTTGTTCATTATTCCTCTGAAAGAAGTGGAAGCCATTCAACACCGTGAAATACAAGATTTCCCCCCATCATTCTCAGCCTGCTGCCTTGATCAGCAGTGTCAACATCCACACAAAACTAGAATTTGTTAAAAGCTCTCTCTGGCTCATGAGAACTGGTTTTGGGGGTGGGGGGTAGCTCACCCTGGCTGGCAGCTTTGTAGGCAAGCAGCTAAGGACCACTGCTGGTTTCTTAGCAGCGAGGAGCTCACACTGATACCTCCACTGTGGGATGGATGAATAGTGGGGCTCTGTAAGTGATGACTGTGATTTGTGCAATCTTTACCTCCTTTGTTCTTCTACTAGATATTCTACTAGATCCAGCCAGGCAGCCATAATACTAGGCAGATACTACCTGATTTTATTATTTTTTTTGCTTGGAACATTTACTGTATACCTGAGGAAGAATCTCCCAGTTCAAAACATGGAGTGGTTTAAAAACCAATTAGGTGGTTCAGTAAGATTTGGGTTTTTATTATTTCCCCCTCCAGAATCAAGAGTTACACTTCAGTGCACCTGCTGCTTTGAAAAACGAGGAAGCACATCACTGTTCCTGTCAGTGCTTCAGTTTGTATTTATAAAAATTAAGATGTGTAAATTTAAGAGGAATGTTTCCGGGGGCTACATTGCACCCAGCATTCCTCCATTTATATGCATCTTTTCCTTAATGAGAATCAGCGATGCTTCAACAGGTTGAGGCGAATTAGTTCCTGACGCTTTCTTCACCATGGTCAGTAGGCTTGCCACAGAGAAGAGCTCAGCCTGGTATATCAGGCTTTTGCCTGAAGCACACCTTTGTACCAGCAGTATGTCTTCCAGAAATACAAAAGAAATACTGAAGAATCTGTGGGTGTAGTGGTGCTAGCAGGTGCTGTCACATTAGATTGTTTCTTATTAAATTGATTCCACATCTGGAAGGCTGATTTTTTTTTTTCTGCTCCATAGCAGACACTTTTTGTGAAATAGGTGTAAAGTCTGGTCTAATTTCCTTTCCTTGAGGTATCTTTTTTTTTTTTAAAGGGACGGCTGCCTGTTGTTTTTCTCAGGCACAGCCTGTGCCATTCATATAGGTCAAGTGAGAGAGATACCCTGTGCTGATTTCCTGTGTCAAAACTCCTTGGTCATCTGAAGTGAATTAAAGAGTATAATGTCTGTTTTTTTTTAAAAAAAATAACCATTTTCTCCCATTTGGTTTCTGGAAGCTTGTATAATGGATTTAATGGAACACATAATTTGCAGCATTTTGGCATTATAAAAGGTAAAGGTTCCCCTGCTCGAAAGCCAGTCGAATCCGACTCTAGGGTTGCGGTGCTCATCTCCGTTTCAAAGCCGAAGAGCCAGCGCTGTCCGAAGACGTTTCCGTGGTCATGTGGCCGGCATGACTAAACACCAAGGTGCACGGAACGCTGTTACCTTCCCACCGAAGTGGTCCCTATTTATCTACTTACAATTTCTTGCTTTCGAACTGCTAGGTTGGCAGGAGCTGGAACTAGAGACGGGAGCTCACCCTGTCATGCGGCACCCGGGTCTCGAACTGCTGAACTACTGACCTTCCAGAGCCTGCAGTTCAGCGTCTTAACCACTTGAGCCACCGCAGCTTCTGGCATTTTGGCATTATACTAATATATTATTTAGATAAGCACAAAATATAACTCATTGACTCTCTATATGTATGTGAAAATAAGTGGCTACTTAAATTTGGCCCCACACATACATTAGGGTAGTAAAACTGTACTTATTTTGTTTCCTTAGTCAAGGATTGCTCACCTGAAATTCTTCCTCTTTATTTATCCCCTGTAGGTTTCTTCTCTTAAAGCTTCCAGGCTTAGGCTTGGAAAAACCAGCCATCACCATTGAGCCCAGCAGCTGGAGCGGCAGCGAGAGCCCTGCCGAGGACATTGAAAGAATGAGTGATTCTGCAGATAAACCAATTGACAATGATGCAGAAGGTGTCTGGAGCCCAGATATTGAGCAGAGCTTTCAGGAGGCTCTAGCTATATATCCCCCTTGTGGGAGGAGGAAAATCATCTTATCTGATGAAGGGAAAATGTATGGTAAGTCATACAGTTGCTCACTAAGCATTGCATGAAGTTCCCTTTCCATGCAAACAAAAGAGAAGGTTGTACAGAGTGAAATTCTGGAAAGAATCCTCAGGACTGCTACTAATGTAATCTCCCAGAAAGAAAGACCGATCAGTATAGGGGGTGAGTGGGAAGAAATGCAGTTGTGGTGGTTTGGCTTTTATGATAAGAAGTGTAGCCGAAGTCCAGTTCTGTGCTGAAAAGAAACTCTTTATGAGGCAAAGTATGAACAGAATAGAAGGTAGGTTACATCATTTTACAAGCTTAAACTCCTGTGTATCATTTTCCTTTCCCCCCATTTTACAGCATCTCAGTGACTAAACTGTAAAATGCAACTGAAGTGTGTTAAGAGGTAGTTGGAACTGGTAAAATTGCATTTTTGGGGTAATATTTTATAATGCACCTTGAGTCTGGGCAAGAAAGGTGAGCTATAAATAAACTTTATATTGAAGTCTTTGAATATTTTCAAACAGATAAGTGCAGATAAGACAAACATAAGAGATTAATACACAGTAAATATATGATGCATTTTTGATGGCTATTTACAATATAAATCCAGTTTGAACTTGGCAATGCATTTTTAAAAGATCATTGGGCAGAGTACATAGTGCTTTACTGCAAATGTTTTATTATGAAGTCCTGACTTCCACAACCTAATTTCAATAAGCAGCTGCAAAGTTGCTTCTTCTAGCTCTGCCTGTTACAAATTATCAGATGTGCTGACAGCATTTAATAAATATAGTTGATGTTTATCCAATCCAGAGATAAGTTGTTTTTACTTTTTTGTTCTTTCCAAGTTGCTCCAGCTAATCTCTGACTAGGGAGACTGAAGCTGTCTTTCCCTTCCCCGTTTTCCTTTTGAAAAAATATTGCTGACTGCAGAGTTTTCGTTCTGGCTTCTCACATTGTGGAAAGCAGATGGCAGGTTGTTGGTTGGCTCTTTATTCTTCCATAATCACTGAGTGTTTAGCAATTTTTTTTTTTAGCCTTTCATGCAGTAAGGCTTTCCAAAGTGACCAGGAATCCTAACCTGATGAATCTCCCCCCCCCCCAAGCATTAGAGAACAACTTACTGCTGTACAATTGCAAATATGTTTTACACAATAGGGTGTTTTGTCTTGAAACACAGCCTCTTCCCCAGAAAGGATCAGTAGGAATCTGCAGAGCAAACTAGCATGCACTGTAAGTGGAAAGCAGATGGTACTGCAGCTGCCACCAGCTGTGTGCCCCCTCCTTCTCCCCCTGTATTGGTTGGATGATGTAATGGAAACAAGGGAGAAAAATTCTTTCTGTGGTGTTGGAGTCTCACACAGCTTGTCAGTGTCACAGAGAGGCAGAAACAGACCTTGAGGCGTAAGTTTGCAGCTGTCATGTGACCCTTGAAGCCAAATGAAATATAATGTCTGGAAAAATAGGCTTGTGATGAAGCACCTCAGCTGCTTCTGGCAAAAACTTTCTTGGCCTTTCTTTTCCTGCTGGGTTTTTTTTTTTTTTTTTGGTCATTTCCCTCTCCCCTTAGTTCTCCTCTTCCATCTGTATTTGTATTTTTTTTGCTTTGATGATCTGTCGTCATGATGATTGTTCTATCATCGTACAATTAGAAGAATGTAGTTCAGTACAGTTTTGTCCTCAAAGCATGGTCCTTAAAAAAAAAACAACCCTCCCCCTATGCATCTAATTTGCAGTCATAATTTCTTGTAAATGGAAAACCTTTGAAATATAAATATATATGAAATATTTTAATTTATGGCATAGAGAGCATACAGTGTGTGTTTGCATCGTTTGTCTTAACAACTTTGATATCAAAATTGCTTAATATGAAATACAAAAGATTGTAAAATGGTAGAAGAGCCATAATTTTCAAAGGTTACAGTAAATATTTCCGCTGAATATATCTAGTGGGTATTTTTATTTCGTTAGAATACAGAGCCACTCTGTTGTGATGTTTTCTAAAAGCATTTGTCATGTTGAGGTGACATTTTATGTCATTTCAGTTAAATGTCTACATTGTAGCAGGATTTCATTATGAAAAAAGAAATAGTCCAGGGAAATGCAGATGACTGTGTTGGTAGAATTTATATCCTGAATCTCCCTTATTGGATGAACTTGTGTTTTCATTCTTCAAGCTGAGCAACTTCTTTGTACTGTTTGAGGATTTATTGAAGCCATGCTATGTTTTTGAGGACTTTATAATAGAGTCTTATGGCCCTAATAGCATAATTGTTCTCCAAGGATTTTGAAATCAAAACACTGAAAGCGTTTTAGATAACCACGTGGCATAATGAAAAAGAATCCTTTTTTGGTGGCGTACGAATTTTCTTTGCTTATGACAGAGAAATTACCGTATTTCAAAGCAGCCACCGCATTTTGGAAGATGCTATAGTGTGGCGATTGTCCATGAACCATAGAAAAAGTTCAGAGTAAGTGCTGGATAATTTTCTGACTGAAGTGGCCTTTAAACAAGTTGACACGTGCAAAAAAAAAAATGGTAGAATGGTTTCTGCTGAGGTGGTGGAGGAAGGTGTCCGTCAATTCATGGCCTTCTCCAGACTCCATTAAAGTGGATGCTGAATGCCCAGCTTCTTCAGGTACCTGAAGTGGAGGGGAGCTTCCTTGGGGATCTTTGAATCCTTCCTGGCATCAATAAAGCTGGTTAACAGTCAAAGATTCATGTAACCATGAATAAGGGTAGCACAAATAAATGCACAAGATAACAGGCGGCCGGTTTCATTGGTTGTGTCTGATACCCAAAGTCATTCTGCAGTTACAGAAATTACTGTTGGCTCCTGAGTTATACGACTCCTTCTCCATGTGTTGACATGTAGGGCTGTCAACCCTAGGTAGCCCAGGCTAGCCCAATCTCATCAGATCTCAGCAGCTAAGCAGGATTAGTATTTGGATGGGAGACTAGTGAGGAATTCCACAGCTGTGACATGGAGGCAGGCAACAGCAAACCACTTCTGAAGTCTCTTGCCTTGGGAGACCGTACAGGGTCCTCATAAGCTGGGTGCGATTTGACAGAAGAAAAGGTGTGGGGGGGCATCAACTACTGAAATAAAAAAATCACCTGGGTGTGGCCTTGGGGACAAGCTTCCAGGTGGAGGCTAAAGAGAACCTGGGGACAAGTGCTCAACACACAAGTTTTATAATCACTTCAGGTTAATTAATTAGTTTATACCCTTCCTTTCTCCCCAACAGGAGCCCTAGGTTAGACTAAGAGTGTTTGACGGCCCAAGATGGCCTAGCAAGCTTCCATGGCAGATCAGGGATTTAAACTTGGGTCTTCCAGATCTTAGTCCAAAACTCTTAACCATTACAGCATATTGGCTGTAAAATGTACAGTTTGAAAAATGAGACTAGGGGATTAAGGCAGTCTGGACTATATCTTAATGTCCAGTGGGAAACCATAAGCCAGTGTAGAAATTAGGAAAATACAAATGGGAACCCCTGATAGTCCCTTTACCTGTTACCTTTCTTTTCCTCCCCCCATCACTGCAGCCAGTGTAGCTCCTAGCTTCCACTTCCGGGCTTGCTGATCCTCCCCTCCCTGCTGTGAAGAACAATGGCAGCAAGTGTGGCTCCCAGCCACCCAGCCCATTGAGGCTTTTTCCTCCTGTGTAGCTCTGGAGCTGTTGAAGATTCCCCTCCTGACGCCTTCATTTCCCTCTCTCCATCACTGTAGTCAGGCCTGGTGCAGTTCCCAGTAGGGATGGGCATGGATGATGAGACAAAATTTGTGCCAAATTTTGGACAGATCAGGGATCAAGAAGCACTGTTTGGGGACAGCACATGCTTGCCGAACATTTACCAAATGTCAGGAGTGGCTCAGTGCAGCTCACTGCAGTTTAGTGTACGGAAACAATCCCAGTAAACCCAGTATGGAACTGCTAGGCAATGGTGGCTGTGGTATTTTCCAGCCTTGGGAACACCAATAGGGACCCTCCAAAGCTTGACAGGCATTGCTGCCTGCCAATAACAGAGCTCCCAATCATCACAATGGGATTCAAATGCTATAAAAGCTATATAGGCCCAAGTGGGATGCATGTGTCCTCCGCTAGTTTTTGGTTGGAGAGTGGAGAGAGAGAGAATGAAGTTGAAGAGCTTTGCTGGGTATCTGGGTGGGGCAGATGCTCGCTGCGCTTTGCTTTCTGTCAACTCAGTCAGGAGCCAGGGGGCTTTTCCTTGCCTTTGGTTCCTCCTCTGTTTAGGTCGATTCAGTGTTGTCCATCCTGTTTTTTTTTTCTTTTTTTGGTGTGAAGGAGGGATTGGGATTGTTCTCTCTGCCATTTTACAACCTCCACTGCACAGCGTTTTGTTGAGAGGGCTTTTCCTGCCCGGGGAGGGGGGCATTTTGCTGTGTCCCAAACTTACCAAACTGATTTGGTTAATCAGGAGCCATTTTGGGCCAGGTTCAGCTCAGGACTTGGCATGAAACATAAACCATTTTTCCCCCTAGTCCGTGCCCATCCCTAGCTCCCAGGCTCCACCACCAGGCCTACCAAGGTGTCCCCCCCCCCGAACAATAGCAAAGAGCATGGCTCTTCCATAAAGAAACAGTCAGTGCTATGTTCTGTTACAGATCTGATTTCACAGCATATGTTGAATAAAGTTTTTATATTTTTATTGATTAATCAGTGCTTATAACACTGGTTTGCCATTATGGAAGCTTCTGACACTGAAAATGGGAGCGTTAAAAGGTAGTTTCCTTAGAGCAGGAACAGTGTGTAATATGTAAATATTTCTCCAGACTCCCTTTCCAAGTCTGTTCCCTATCTGCATGACACATAGCTCGTGGCAGATTAGGTCCAATGTGGCCAGTGGTGGTCAGATGCAACTTTGACCACTGAACATGAACCATTTAGATATTATGAGCAAGTAATTTGTAGCCTGAATTTCCCTTGTATTTTGTTTGTTTTAGATAGGGACAGGTTGCTGATAGAGGATAAAGGTTCATGCATTGTTCTTTGAATATTCCACTCTCTACATCTTATTGATATAGTATCTAACAATTTAGGATCTTTCCCAAAAGGTATGACAAGCAGGTCACTGCTAGAAAACAGAACCAAAGTTGTAATTGTTATTAATATGACTGTTTATTTCTATACTTGTGTCCTGCCTTTTAGTTCTAGGTCTACTACCTCGGTAAATTAACCCTTAACCACTAGCAGTTCACACCTCATTAATGAATAGCATCAAATAGCAACCTTAGAAGGGCTCTTTAAATCAAGCCTTCAGCTTTGCCTTTGAGAAATGTTCATCGTGTGGGAGGTTTTAGTGATCTCACTCAGTGGATCATGAGAAGCATTGATTAAAATATGTAACACCATCTTTGATTATAAGTGTCTTTATGAAGTTATTTTTTCTTGCATAAAAACAAGTAGGCTTTTTTAGTTCTGACAATAAAATTGAAATCTTTAAAGGAGATATACTTACCTGTATTTGTGCTTAGGTCAAACTGTGGGCCTTTTTTGTTGTTGACAGTGGAGTTGTTTCTAGTGATTCCCGTGAACTTGCTTATTGGCAGGATGCTTGCATGCACATGTTTCCACTTCAGAAGGGATTGTATTTGGGAAAGGTAATAAGAATGAATACTCTAGAAATTCTGTAGGGAAATGCAGTCCATATTCTCCATTAGCCTAAGAAAGATCTGTTATACCTCTGAAAAAGTTACTTATTGAGTTGATTGTTGGTTTGATTCAAAATCTGTATACATTCGTGAATTCTGGTGTGGTGTCACTTTGGACTTAATACCAAACCATGTAGACTTAGAAAACATAAATCAGTTGAGAGAAATGTACGGATTATACTGGCACATGTGGGAGATACAGGTGTATCGTGTGTTCTGATAACTAAAGCTTAGATAGCACAGATTTGGGTGATGGTGATTCTGTTGTATTTGCTAAGGTTGTAATATGCTTATTATTCTGTGAATGCAATGTTCATTAACTGGCCTGGATCATACTTTATAGTGCATCATTCAAGTATCTGGGGCCTTCAAGGTACAGTGTGACTGCACTTGTGTGTGCACTCCTGTCTGTGCAAGTAAATAGGGTTCATTTTAGAGAGCTGAGCACAAAGGATGTCTGAGTAGCAGAAATTTAATGGAAAAAGTGTGTTCCCAAGGAAGTTGTAATCTGAGCATCTCTTGTACCTGATGACTGGTCTCAGTTATATGTTTCCATTCCTCAAACAAAAATGTTGCTCTTGAAGAAGCCAGTGTTACATTAGTAGTGTAAGGCAGCAGTATTGCAAAAACTTCATTCATAGGCGACATCCTTATCAGTGATTTCCATATCCCTTTTTTCTTAAATAAAAAGCTGCCATAATTATCTAATTCTCTGCTGAACGTACAGAGAGTTTATTGGTCTTCCGCTCCCAAGAATTTCCCTTTTTGTTACTACCTCTATAAAGATGCAAGTCATAAAGTTTGCACAGTATTAAGGACATGTATCTCTGAATCCAGAAGTAGTACTGGGAGAGATGAAATACCAGATGTGAGGTATTGGGTTGCATGTTTATCCAACTGTTACTGCAATCATTGTACGAAGATGTAGTCTTGCAAGCTCTGTCTCACAGCAACATACACAAACTATAGCTCAGAGCTGGGGCCTCTCCTGCTAGTGGCTGGTGGATGTGAGTCTGTATACAAAACAGTCGAAGCATACCATAACAAGCCTATGGTAGCAGTATGTGTATAGCATTGCAATACTTGTAATATTTCCTGCCTGAGATCAGAGATTTCTGTATGTGATTGTCTCCCTCTTAGTCATCCTGTGAGGTAGAGGAGAGAGAGGATACGAGTTGACCAAGACCACTCAGCAATCTTTATGGCTGAGCAGGGATTTAAGTTCCCTTTGCAGTGCCAGGGGAACTTTAGTAGAAGAAGATGAAGAAGAGTTTGGATTTATACCCCGCCCTTCACTGCCCAAAGGCGTCTCAGAGCGGCTTACAAACTCCTTTCCCTTCCCCTCCCCACAACAGACACCCTGTGAGGTAGGTGGGGCTGAGAGAACTTCTGACAGAAACTGTCCTTGAGAGAACAGCTGTGCCAGAGCTTGAGACTGACCCAAGGTCACATCAGCAGATGGGAGTAGAGGAGTGGGGAATCAAACCCGGTTCTCACAGATAAGAGTCCGCGCACTTAACCACTACACCAAACTGGCTCTGTGTCTATGACTCTGCTCCAGCTCGGAACACACTGGCTGTAATGTGATGATATGTGTAATAGGCAGCAATCTTGACCTTGTCCTATAGTGACATTCTAATTTTTTTCTGGTAGGCACTCTTTAGATTTCTAGTCAAGTGGGGATGTACCACCTCCTAGTTGTTGTGAACATGAATTAAAACTAATTAAATCAAATCCTCTTCTTCTTCTTCTTCTTCTTCTTCTTCTTCTTCTTCTTCTTCTTCTTCTTCTTCTTCTTCTTCTTCTTCTTCTTCTTCTTCTTCTTCTTCTTCTTCTTCTTCTTCTTCTTCTTCTTCTTCTTCTTCTTCTTCTTCTTCTTCCTAGAAATTGCTGTGTAGGAAGCAGATCCTTTTGTGACCAGAACAAATGAAATCAAATAGATCATGCCAGAATAGGCTTAGTGTAGAGGATGATGAATGTGCTACATCTGCAAGAAAGCAGGAAATGAAGCCCTTCTCTTGGACTCTTTCAGGATCCTCTACGAGTGTGCCTGCAGTGGGCCTGGATCATGCCAGAAGGGCTTAATGGGAACCCGCTTACTCGTTTTAGCCCCTTGGATATTACCTTTTGTAATAATTAATTGAACTGTGATCTGTTTCTCATTATGAAAGTTTGAGAGACTATGAATAAGAGGCAATTTATTTTGGCCTAGTGAAAAAAACTACTGGCACTGAAGAGTTTCACTAGAACATCCAGACATGTGTTAAAAGAATGTTGAGTTTGATTTAAACTAATCCAGACACCATTTTTCTACCACAGACGTTGATCTTTAGCATTTTAACTCCTCTGACTGTTGCAAGCAAGCGGAACATTTCTAGCATGTCGATCTCCAAGCTTTTATAATTGTGAGTCTTTGGGAGAGAAGGTAACTAATAGTCTGTGCACTGAAATAGTGAAGGGAAATTAGCAGTCCAGCATCAGAGTTCAGGAAGGTATGTTGGACAACTTGCAGCACCACTGTTTTGAGAAACAGCCTGCTGGAGATCATTAATGGGATTTCTCTTCACATGTAAACAAGATGAGATTCACCTGATACAATTGCAGTGTGACTACAACGAGTCTTGTGGCACCGTAAAGATTAACAAATGTGTTGAGGCATATATGGTTCCTTGAGCCAGATCTCACTTTGCCTGATGCATGAAGTGTCAATCAGTTGGCAAATACATATAAGAAGGGGTGGGGGGGGGAAGTATTACAGAGACTGGCCAGAAGGCCCAACATTACATTGTAGAGCGTAGATCAAACAAGATTCAGTCAAGAATAAATAATCCAACTAGAGTGGGTGTGAGCCGCATCCAAATCTTGAGGAATTGGTAAAATAAAATGTAAAGGAGCAATTATTTTCTGTCATGAGCTAACCATTTGCAGTCAGTATCGGGTCTGGTGTCTGATAGTGTCAAATCTGTGCTTTATTTCCAAACTGCACTGCCCTTTCCTACTGCCACTTTTTATTTTGCTGAAGTATGGCAACTTTTATTGAACTACTGGTTTGTCAGTGTTTTCCTTGACCAGTACCATTTGGCTAATATATATAGCATATAAGATGGTGTGCAGGCAAACGTGCATGTTTCTCCCACAGTGGTCCTGGGTCTTGTGATACTGTCACTTGAGTAGACACTGGGATGTATTGCAGGAGTCATTCCCTCTCCCGGGTGATCCATTTGTGATGCTCCCCCTCATTAAGTCTATGTTGCCATGTTCCGTTGTGTCCTTTCTTGCAGCAGAAGACCTGCAAGGTCTCAGACTGGAGAAGGGAGGAAGTTGCACCACATGAGTCCTCCTCCTTTCCATACCTTCTGCTTTCACATGCTGCCTGAACAGGATACTCCATCCTCCCTGGCCTATTGTAGATCCTTCTTAAATAGGCCACTCTTCCAGTTCCCTCCCAGGGCTGGCGCTTCCCCTCCACCCCTTGACTCCAGATGCCTGCCAAATTCAGTTACTGAACCCAAGGTCTGCAACCCCACCGTGCCTGTTTTCTATGTGTTGTGACCAGGCTGCTGCAGCTGCCTGCTGTGTATGTAGGTACATACTCTAGTTTTGGAAAAGTTTTGTAAATCCTGCAAGTATCTGTCTAAAGGAATGGACCAGATACAAGAGATGGCTGTAGGTTGTGTGGAATGTTCTACATGGTAGCTGGAAGCATATAGGTAACTGTAATGCTCAGTTGTTTCAATGTCCATAAAATGAGCCTGCTGCACAGACTAGCCCTGCCTAAAGTCGGTAGTGAGATGGAAGTTAATAAAGTAGCAGTAATTTCTTGAAGCCCTTTCCATGAGCCAGATATTAAAATTTCACTGATATCTCATGTAGAGGAGAGGCATTGAGCAATGGAAATAAGGCCATAAAATGTCGTACAGTGGCTCCATATCTAGAGTAGTGCTGTTGCCTTAAAGATAGAAATTGCCTCCAAATCTAAATTGTTGCTGAAGACAAGCCACAAAGCTTAACTGACAGATGTGCTGTAGTATCACAGATGACATTATTTGAATGCATGTAGTCCATCTTTGTGTGAAATGTAAATTTATAGAAATTTGATACCAGACTCTGATGACCCAAAGGCCGTGTTCCAGTAAATTACAAATACACTACTACTTTCTCAGGAAGTTTGTGGTATCACACAATTATGAATCATGATAACATAGGGTCTGACTCCACATCCCTGCAGTAAGAGTGCCAGCTCCCAAGGGCATGGGCTATCCAAAATTCTTCACTTTGTGGATCTTGGATGGACCATTAGGAACAGTGACCATGGGTGTAGCAAATTCAATATTCATCTGAGCAGTAAGTTGCCTGGAAAGTCCTAACACAGCATGCTTGATTTCAAAAGAGGTGGCTTCTCAAAGATGAGAGTGTTAGTTAAAAGGTAACTGAAACAAGAGTCAAATCTTTTCATGATGTTGCTGGGTTGCCACTTTCTGGAAACTCAGGGGCAGGGAAATTGGTTTGAAGTCAGGGAAAGTCAGGGAAATTATGATTAAAATATATTCAAGCAGTGGATTTTTGACCTGCTGCTGCAAGCGCCTGATCTGTTCTTGTGGCAACTGGAATAGAGAAGTAGCAGAATACAAGTAAAACTTAATGATGCCCTTTCCCAACCATTTTAGATAGAATGTTTATATAATTTTTAGTGTACCTTTAAAACAATAACAAAAATGTTATGTCATTTGTTAGCATTCAGAGCTTACTTGAATTGACGTTTGTATCTTGGTGTAATTTTTGTTTTGTTTTTTTATAATTTTTATTGCTTTTTTTACACTACATCGTACCTCCTACAGGGTTGGGGGAAGGGATATAAACCTAAAATACAGAGTAGCAAGGATCATTTATAAAATCTACTTCAGTTTCATGCCATTTCCCTATTCCATATATAAAAAGGAATAAAAGTTAGTTATATATAACTACAGCAAACAAGCACCATCATATTTAGCCCTAGTGCATGCATCTTAGTATTACTGTGATTAATTAAAGAGAAGAATCAGCAAAATATCAAATTTTCAGAGACTATTTTACAGCTTTCTTTCCTGTATGCTTATTTTTATCAAAGGTCAGTTTAACTTTTAAAGGTTTAGGAGCAGCTGCTCCTAGTTCTGCTTCAAAGTAAATCGATTCTTCTGAGGAACTGCTCGAGGTGCTACTGTCAGAACTTCCCATGCCCTTATCATCATTGTCTTCTGCAACCTTACTGTTCTCTGCTTTCTCAGTTCCCTTCATAGCTTTCTGTTGCTGCTCGAAAAATATTTTTGCTTTTGTAACAGAGTCAGTCTTTCCTTTTTTTCTCTTTGAAGTTGAAGGTAAGTCCTTCTGGTGACAGCCACCTGTAGAGAGTGGAATAATACCAAGTCTCTGTATTGTTTCCTCCTCTTTCTGATGTCAAATGGAATGTCTTTCCAAACTTTAACTTCTTTGCCTTTGATTTTTAGGGTTATCCTGTTAGTCGCTTTCAATACTGCATTTCTTGTTGACCGTTTAAAAAACTTCACATACACTTCACTGGGCAGCTTATTTTTTAAAAATAAATTCTGGATAGGTACGATATACCATATCCATGTTGCTTTGGAAAATTTCCACTGTAAAGCCCACCACGGATGCAATGGCTTCGCTTAAGGTCTGTTTCAGGTTTTCTTCCTTTCTGTTCTGGAATATCTTGAAATCTCAGGATGTTTCTTTTTCCACTGTCTCCAGTCTTTGCTCTAATGCGTTTGTCTTATCTTCAACTTTTTCCAGCTTTTTGGCTGTCTTCTCCATTCTTGCAGAAGTTTGTTTCAATTGCTTTTGAAGCATGTTGAAATTATTGTTGAGATTGGTCATCTGATCCAGCAGGGGGTGCAGTGCTGTAGCAATCATATTAGGAAAATCTGTGGTTACTTTCAGTTTAGAGGCCAGAGTTGATGAGCTCGCAGTTCCTGAAGACGATTTCCCCCTAGACACCATTTTTTCTGCCCAGTGCAACATTGTTTATATTAAACGAAAAGTTCTTCAAAGTCTCTGAAAGTCCAATAAGTTGCAATCTTTTTACTAGTCTGCACACCCTCGGCTGTGTTGTTGATCTCCCTTTCGAGCTGCCCTTCTGTTCCTCGCTTTCCTCTTTTATGGGTCAATCTTTCCAGGGTTGGGTGAATTACCCCTCCCCCCCCAGGTTTGGGGCTTTGGGGCTGCTTTACGGGTTTTCGCTTGTGTGCTTGTTTGGATAAACGAACATCAACTCATGCTTTACTCCATGCTTCACTTGCCGAGGTAGGGAACATTGCCTTTTGCCAGATCACTTCCGTGCACTCTTTGGTGTGTGACTTTGTGTACCATGGCTGGTCTCATGCCAGGGGGATCTATCAGGGCAAAGAGGAGCCTCGATCCTTCAGCCCACACCTCAGGTGAGGCACCTCTCACGCCCCAGGCTACGAGCCCCCTCCAAGGGCTCAAGTGGGTCCAAGATCAACTTGGACCCTCCCGCCCAGCGCGATTTGTGGGGCACTCTCATCAGAGCTGCAGTGGAGCGGAGCCACCAGCAAGTCGCCAAAACCAGAAGTCTCTATCTTGGTGTAATTTTTGGTGCAATTGCAAAACAGATGTTGCTGCAGTTAATGTTGAAAGAAGCTGATATTAAATCTCTTACTTTGACAAATATTTTTGCAGTTGAAACTTGTGTAGTTGTAGAGTGGAACATTTCATTAAGCCTTGCATTAATGCAACACGACCAATTCATTTTTTTAATTTGTGGTTATATTTGAATGGTGGTCAGGGAAATTGACAAATGTTGGTCAGGGAAAGTCAGGGAAATGAAAATAAAATTTTAGTGGCAACCCTGTGTTGAGAGATTATCTAAAACCTCAATAACAGAACTTGGCTAGAAAGTATGTCACCGAATAGGAATGGTAGAAAAAATGCTGGTGTGGGTAATGAGTGGAGTCAAGAAAGCTTTAAAATGTAAGAAAGGCTCCTTTAAGATGTAGTAATCTAGCCAAATGGGAAAACTTTGAGAGAATGCAAACTCTGGGAAAAGAAACACAAGAAAGCAAATAAGCAAAGAACAAGGGGATTTGAGGGAGTATATTTGGATTGGAGATAGAGGTAGTAATCTTCCAGGTCACCAAAGAACTGTATTTTGTATTGATCAGACAAAACAGTCCTTAAGACAGACCAAACTCTTTGGCCTGGCTCAGTGTGTGACTAGGCAGACTAAAAATATTGCTGGGTTAATTGTGCCCCTTGTAAAACATACTGGGGTGCATTCAGCCAACTTTTTCACTAAATCTTCTTCAATTCCCTGTCTTTCTACAGTCTTGATACAGTATGACTTCTGCCTATGCAGGGCCTATAATTCCTAGCATAGCCTTTTTGGTGGTCAAAGTTGACCTCCCCCTGCCTTTATCACCAATGGGAAAGCTGATGGGATCCATCCCTGTTGGTTTAGATATTTGTACCCACTTATCTTCCTGGTGGGGGCCCATAAATGTCTTACAACAATGTTCTCCTACTCCATTTTATCCTCATAACATCCACTTTATGGGATAGGTTAGTCTGAAACAGTGATTGGCTCAAGGTCATTTGAGAACATATCTTGCTAATTTTAAAGTATGTTCGCTGGGTGGCAGTTTATTTGCAAGTTCAGTCCAAGATGCTGGTTGTGACCTTTAAAACCCTTCATGGCCCAGGACCCCCATATGTCCCTGTGTGTTAGCTATGGCCTGTAGATTTCTATCTTCTGGTTATTCCTTAACAGTGGTCCACTTGGCATCTATCAAGAAGCCATGCTTTTTCTGTGGTTGCTCCTACTTTATGGAATAGGCTTCCCAAGGTAGAGACTGGTACATTGTCCTTGGAAACTTTTAGGATGCTCCATAGATCTGCTTTATTCATTACAGCTGTAAATGCAGGATAGGTCACAGGCATTTTATTAAATGTTATTTTAGACTTTACTCGTTTTTATTAGCTAATGGGAATTTGGGGTTTTATAGTTGTATGATGATTTAATTATGTATTGTAAGCTACTTTGAGCCATGGGGAAAGGTGGGATATAAATGTTTTAATTAATAAATCAATCAATGCTCTGTCATGGTAGAGTGTGGATTCAGACTTGGGTCCCCCAGATGCTAGTCAAACACTCTTAACTACTACACATGTCTGGTACGTAACAATTTTGATAACTTGTCCTCCTTCTTATGCACAGAATCAGTACTTGTGCTGTAGACAACTTTCAGTTTATTAGAAAAGTACTGACAAGTGCTAGCTTGTATAGCAGACTGGTTCTGTACATGGGATTTGTTGTGCATTATCCCACGCAGGATGCTGGTCAGGTGGTTCTGCAGCTGCGTCAAGCTTGTGCGAGGCACAGTCCCCCCACGATAAGTTCTCTTTAGACTTATAGAGTGCTCTTTACTTTTTCCCCCTGTTAATTTTTATCCCATCTTTTCCACACGGTTCAAGGTAGCTTACACTGGAAGATGGAAATCCAATTAAAATATTGTATAAAAGCATGCAGTGAGCCAGAGAATTCATAAAGTGTCACAATAACAGGAGTGATTTTGTTTCAGTGGTGGAGCCTCTGCTTTGCATGCAGGAGGTCCTGGTTCAGTCTTAGCATTTCTAGCCAAAGGATCAGGTGGTAGGTAGTGTGAATGACCTTTGCCTGAGACTGTGGATAGCCACGACCAGTCAGGGTAGACAGTAATGATATACTCTGTATAAAGTAGCTTCTTATGTGTCTGATTCCCCCAGTGCCCCTTGGGAAAAGATGCATGTTACAAGGTCTTCTAGAACATAATGGAGAATGCTCAGTCATGTACAGAGATAGCTTGAGAAGTCCCTGAGAGGAATGTAACTGGTAAGGTAAAGGTAAAGGTTTCCCTTGTTTGAAAGCCAGTCGAATCTGACTCTAGGGATGCGGTTCTCATCTCTGTTTCCAAACTGAAGAGCCAGTGCTGTCCAAAGATGATTCCGTGGTCATGTGGCCGGCATGACTAGATGCCGAGGCACACAGAACACTGTTACCTTCCCACCAAAGTGGTACCTATTTACCTACTTGCAGTTTCTTGCTTTCGAACTGCTAGGTTGGTAGGAGCTGGGGCCAGAGATGGGAGCTCACTCCGTCATGCGGCAGTCGGGTCTTGAACTGCTGAACTACCGACCCTATGAAATAAGAGAGAGAGAGAAAAAAAGCACATGCTTTGTGAGAAACTTGTTGTTGTGGATCACTCAGGCACAGTCAGTCTGGAAGAAGACTCTGGGGAAGAGGGACAGGCTGCTGAAGTCAGTTTCAGACAAACTGTTGGTGGAAGCTACGCTGCCAAATGACAATGCACAATCTGACAGTAGCATCCCAGCTGGTTCAGGTCCAAGGCTCAGAACCAGACAGGGTCTCACCATCTACTTGGTCTCCTTCATTGCAAGAACCAATGGAACACAGATGAAGGAGACTCTGCCATGAGTTATTAGAGAGAAGGCAGAATGTGCGATTAGCAGCCCAGAGACATCTGGATCTAGATAGTATGGAGGAAAGCGCTCACACCTGCTTAATGCAACCCAGCTGTGAGACAAGCGTATCGCTTATAATTGACAGAGAGAGGGAAGGAAGGGCTGTGGAAGCAATAGATCTAATTACTCCTGACCTTTCTGCCACTGACTCTGCCTCTGGACTGTGATTCTGACTCTTGGACTGTATCGACCATGACTCTCAGATTTGCCCTGGGCAGTAGAGAGGGAACAACATCTGATGGGAGTCCTTGGCCCAAAGAGCATCTGGCTGTCCTCAAACAGAGCCAGGGCTTTCTGGCCTTGGCTCCAACTTGGTGGAACTCTCTGTCAAATGACATCAGGGCCCTCTGGGACTTGTTACAGTTCTACAGGGCCTGTAAGGCAGAGATGTTCCACCAAGCATATGGTTGAGGACAGCAATGATTTGGCCAGTTAGCTGCCTTCCCCTTCCCCCCCGCCATTGGGGATTAAAGTTGTACTGTGATGCCATTTAGGTTTTATGGTTTTGTGTATATCATCTGTTGTTTTTTAAGATTTCTGTATTTTATCTGTATATTTAGATCAATGGATTGATTTTATGCTTTGATGTCAAATGTTGTACACCGCTCTGAGCCCACTCTGCATGGAGAGTGGTATAAATTAATACTACTAGTAATAGTACTACTACTACTAGTAGTAGTAGTAGTGCCCTGAGCTGGATAGCCCAGGCAAGCACAATCTCGTCAGATCTCGGAAGCTAAGTAGGGTCAACTGTGGTTAGTACGGGAGACTTCCTTGGAATACCAAGTCAGAAGGACAAAGGCAGGCTTTATTCAGCCACCTCTCTGAATATCCTTCAGGCCACCAGTAGGGGTCAGTTACCACCAGAGAGCGCCATGACTTCCAGGTGCAGACACATGTGCACACACACATGTTCACAAATACAAAAAACAGCAATCATCATCATCATCATCATCATCTGCTTCTCTCACTGACTCCGTGTATGACCTAGGACTAGACTCTGGCCATGTTGCACTGGATTGCACCTTGGCTGGCTTGCACTTTGACTGTATAATACCGTTCTGTGCCCCGCCTGCTCCAGGACACTTGCTTGGCACCAGCCCAACCACATGTGTGCTTCAGGGACTACTGTGCCTGCTATAGAGACTGACGTCCCTGCATAGGCAAGCTGCATTTGTTTCATAGTATCTTATTTTTATAAAATCTGAAAATTTATATTCTGTATAGGTGTGGGACCCTCAAGGACTTGTGGAGGCGTTTCATTCCCCCCATTATTTCCATTTTCTCTTCTCTGCAAGCCCCTGTAGCCTATCACCTTTTCCTGCTTCCTTTTAACCTTCCCATCCTCCAGCCAGCCTTACTTTATCTGCCCCCTTTCTTCAGCTTTTCCTCCTTTTCTCCCACTGGGAAAATTCTGCATGGTGGCAGCTGCCAGGGTAGGTGCACTTGCACACTTGGTAACGATCAAAGACTTGTGGGGGACACCTCACTTTCCTATATATCCTGTTCCCCACGCTGTTTCCTCTTTTCCTCCTCCTGGCAGCCACCATATCCTTACCTCTTTTTCTTGCTTCCATTCTCGCCTTCACACCCACCCACGAATCTATCTTTTATCTCCCCCCCATCTACAGCTATATTGATCATTTATTTACTTAATTGATTTATTTACTTAATTAAAGAGATCCAGTTATTTACTTAATTAAGGAGAGCCAGTTTGGTGTAGTGGTTAAGTGAGTGGACTCTAATCTGGGAGAACCAGGTTTGATTTCCCACTCCTCCACTTGCACCTGCTGCTGTGACCTTGGGTCAGTCATAAGCTCTGGCACGGCTGTCCTTGAAAAAGAGCAGTTTCTGTCAGAGCTCTCTCAGCCCTGCCTACCTCACAGTGTGTCTGTTGTGGGGAGGGGAAGGGAAAGGAGTTTGTAAGCTGCTCTGAGACTCCTTTGGGTAGTGAAGGGCGGGGTATAAATCCAGTCTCTTCTCTTCTTCTTCTAATTTATATCCCACCTTTCTCGTGATAGGGACCCGAAGCAGCGTACGCTATCCTCCTCTTCTCCGTTTTATCCTCAGATGAACCCTGTGAGGTGTGTAAGGCTGAGAGTGTGCGACTGGCCCAAGGTCACACAGTGAGCTTCCATGGCAAAGTGGGGATCTGAACCAGGGTCTCCCAGATCCTAACCTGAAACTCCAACCACTGTACAATACTACCATGGCATAGCTTCTGTTGAACAGTAGCAGTCAGCCCTGCCTGTGTGAGTCATGCTAGCTGGGTGGTATCAAGTCACCCGTGGTTGCTGCCAGGCTTGGCCCCACTGAGTCCTCCCTCAAAGGCCAAAATGGCCCTGGAGAAGTCCGTGCTCCCGGCCCCTGTTTTGACTGACAAAAATGATGGCTTCAACTGGAAATACCATTGGGCTGCCTAGCAATGGCCACTAAGAGCATTTATTTCTTAAAGCCACAGGTGCTGCTTATATTATCCTGGGGGAGGACCCCCCCCTCTCTGTATGTGTGTGTGTGTGTATATATATATATATATATAGATAGATATATTTAAGGTTTCAGATTTTTCTTCAAACCTGGAACTTTTTATTGTGGAGCAATCTGTCTTGTCGGTCCATGGCCTCAGTCTCCAGATTTACATTTCCACAGATAGGCCTATATTAAGAATTAGATATATTGGTAATATCCAAATATTTTGTCCCAGCCACCTGAAGCTCAGCTGAGATGGGCATAATCTGGCTAAATTTAGGGTGGATCTGTTGTAAAACTGTTACAGCAGTTAAAATATGGGTTCAACTTGCAGTTTACAGTGCTTGTGATATTGTTTTTCCCATAAGGAAGGTATACACAATTTTTAAAAATCAGTTTCCAGAAATTGTGTACTTTGTTACTTGAGGAAAAAACTGTTGGGTATTCAAGTGTGGAGGTCTTAAGAGTTCCCATGTAAAACTTGTTTTGAAATTCTTGCAAGTTAGTGAACATACGCAGTAGGCTTATGGAATTAGAAAGAAAATGGTATGATGAGGTTGACCAGAATTATGATGGCACAGAAGAACCTAAGGCTGACAAAACATGGTTTTACCAGAGAGAGAAATAGCTTCTAACAGGAGAACTGGGCCATGGCAACATATTTTAACTGTGTCTTCAGAAACTCATGGATCAGGTTGCCTGAGAGCTGAAATATCCATTAGCCATTATGTAGATATAAAGTTTCAGTTACGTTAGAGTGTAAATGGGACAGAAAAACAGAGAGATAGAGAATAGGCTAACTAAAGCAGAAAAAATGGAGGCAGGTAAATAGGAGCCAGGATTAGAAGGAAAGGTCTGTGGATGGAAGACATAAAGAATGTCTGCGTATGTGAATGGTGAATGCAAGAAGAAATGGAAGAATGTGGATGGCAAACTTTTTAAAGAACTGTAGGTAAAGTAACCTGTGTTACATAAGAACATAAGACAAGCCAATGTTGGATCAGGCCAATGGCCTATGCAGTCCAACACTCTGTGTCACACAGTGGCCAAAAATACCAGGTGCCATCAGGAGGTCCACCAGTGGGGTCAGGACACTAGAAGTCCTCTCACTGTTGCCCCCCTGTAAACTCACATTTGAGTTCTTTCAGAACTCTCGGATGTATGCCATCTGGGCCTGGTGATTTATTAGTTTTTAAGTTAACTATCAGTTGTAGGACCTCCTCTCTCATCACCTCAATCTGGCTCAGGACTTTCAACTCCCCTCCTGAAGTCAGCGGTTCTGGAGTGGGCAAGCACTTCTCATCTTCCACAGTGAAAACAAAGGCAAAAAATGCATTCAGCTTCTCCGCCATTTCCCTATCATCCTTCAGTACTCCTTTTACCCCTTGGTCATCCAAGGTCCCCACTGCCTCCCTGGCTGGTTTCCTGCTTCTAATGTATTTGAAGAAAGTTTTATTGTTGGTCTTTATGTTTTTTGCGATATGTTCCTCATATTCCCTTTTTGTCTGCCTGATCGCAGACTTGCATTTTGTTTGCCACAGCCTGTGTTCCCTTTTATCAACCTCTCTGAGACTAGCTTTCCACTGCTTAAAGGGATCCTTCTTACCTTTCATAGCTTCCATTACTTTATTTGTTAACTATGCAGGCTTTTTTCTATAACTATTTGTGTCTTTCCTAACCTGTGGTATATATATTTTTCTGAGCTTCTAGGATTGTAGTTTTAAATAGTCTCCAAGCTTCCCCAATGGTTTTGACCTTTTCTACTTTTCCTTTCAGTTTCTTCCTCACATGTGCCCTCATATCAGAGAAGTTACCTCATATCAGAGAAGTTACCCCTTTTCAAGTTAAAAGTGGTTGTGTCAGTCTTTTGGGGCAACTCCCTATTTATACAAATGTTGAACTCAATAATATTATGGTCACTGTTCCCAAGCGGTGCAATCATTTTACATCTCTCACCAGGTCTTGGGTGTTACTTAGGACCAAATCCAGGATTGCCTCTCCCCTGGTACGTTCTGTGACCATCTGTTCCATAGCCACAATCGTTGAGAGTGTCTAGAAACTGAATCTCTTTTTCCCAACTTGAACACATATTGGCCCAAACAATGTGTGGGGTAGTTAGAATCACCTATTACAATATAGTTGTTTCATGTAGCCACTATCTTTAATTCATTCATCATTTTATAATCTTCCTCTATCTTTTGTTTTGGTGGGTGATAAGAAGCTCCCAGTGTTAAGCTTCCTTTTGGGCCCACTATTTGAACCCATAGCATTTCCAGAAATATTTTGGAAAAATTATTATGGGAGGACCAAAGTATCCTCCAAACTTGGGCAGTTGAAGGAAGACCACAGTCCAAGATCCATTGTTCTTGATATTTAAGACGTTTTTAAAGATCTGGAATGATTAATAGCTTATATATATATATTTATATTCCTCTGCGGAAGACTTCAGTGTTTTTGATTAAAGTTTCAAAGCCTGTAAGAGGTCTTAAGAAGGTGCCAAGTGATTTGATATGGGCTGACCATGATAGCTGGAGGACAGGGACAGTCTAACTCTGGACAGTTAGGTACTGAAGTCATGTAACAGGAGAGAATAGTTTTCATCCTTTGTTCATTAGGTTTTTGGAGGCATTGGACTAGCTGCCTTATAGTAGCAAAGTGCCTGTGGTGTGAAAAAGGGCCAGTGCTTGTGTGAATGAAAGTGTGGGGTGGGATGTTGCTCAACTGAATAAGTGAGGTATTGGGAGACTCGGGAGAGTGTATAGGCTGGAGAGAGAGAGAATGAAGAATGAGGCTTCTCCACCCTTCCTCCATTTCCTGTTAAGAGGCACAGTGCATTAGAGGTTTTACTTACTAGTTGAGTGATTCTCCCATTTTGGGAAAACCTGGAAAGTTTTGAAAAGAAGAGACAAGCCACTTACATATCAAGCCATGTCGCCAAAAAAAAAAAAAAAGCAATAAGCACCACAGCAATATCTGTGCAATGTGAGCAGTGAACACATTTATAGATATTCACATACCTATACTTTGCCTTGGTGTTACAACTCAACTGTTGGGATTGGGGGATGTGTTCAGGCAGCAATTCAACACTTCCTACAGACATGTCTAATGAATTTCTGCCTGATGAGTCCATAAAAGACATAGCATTTGCCCATTATTGCTGGAGAATCTCAGATATAGGAATTGATTCTCAACTGGGAAAAGATACAGTTATAACATTCAGGACTTCACCTGTCAATGCAGCTTTTGCCTCTGTATATCAGTCTGATATCATTTTTTAAACTGGGTCACCTAGATCTTCCTGATACTGTGGAAAAGAGAAGGTGCCATACTCATGCCACTGAGTTTCGTTGTAGGCTACACACTCCAATGTTATGGGGTGCCCTAGTGTCAGAGCCATGTAAAGGTCCTTGTGTGCCACAGCTGTGCAGGAGCAGCTGAGATACGCCCAAACAGCTGCACTGATTGCTGCTTTTGCCAGGGCCAGGACCCTGTTCCAGAACCTGTGTGGAGATGCCACCTGCTTCCTTGTATCACTACTGGCATATTTAAGCGTAATGCTTCAGTCTGTATAATGTCAGCACAGTGGCTTATCAACTGTGACTAGGCACACTGCATCTTTATGAGACATTCTCACAAGAAATTAGTTTTCCACTTTGTGAAACTTCAGGACAACTGTAATAAATAGACTTACAGTCTTCAGCTGTCAACACTGAATATCACAGGTAATTTTACAGATGAGAAAGGAATGACTATTAGAATTCTCTAACTGGATGCAAGTATGTAGACATAAATATCCCAAAAGGAGGCTTGAAGTGTATATAAATTCAAGAATAAGTGTTTTTGGTGTGTCTTCTTTCAATAACAAAAAAGTTACTTTTGTCAATATAAATTCTCAGGTTCTGCTTTTCATTCCCCAGACTCTTCAGTTAAGGATGTTTTTAACCTCCTCTACTCATGCACTGAAAACCAAATGTAATACAATGGAAATGAACTTCTTGCTAGGGATTCCTTATTCCAAAAAATGTTATGCCTTAAAGGCTTTATTTAAATTTGTTTTGCAAGGGGAAGGAAGAATTCTGGAATTAATGTAGAAATCTGTTTCAAATCCCAGCAAATAGACAATCCCAGACTTCCCCGCTGTAGTAGTCCCAAATGGGCAATATGAACAAACAGATAATTGTGACCATACTCCTCTATGACCATTGGAGAGCTGATAACTGTCCATGTTCCAAAGGTACTATTGGAGTATGAATCAGCTAAAAAAAAAAAAATAGAACATATTTCCATTTAAATTAAATTCTGCACTCTTCAGTACATCTTTAGGGCAAAAAAAGGTAAAATCAATGTACATTGATCTGTACTAAGGTGTCTGTATTTTTGCCCTTAAGGTAGTGATTGGGACCTAATCAAGAGGTTCTTAGCATCCAGCCAGGGCCAGTACATTAGCACAGGTGCTGAAGTTTGGTTTGTAGGGTTCATTCCAGGAATTCTAACACATGTGATGCCAGAGTGTCGGACAGGTGCCTGCACCATTTGTTATGCCAAGGAAAAGAAATGGAAACCAGGTAGCCCTTTAACCTGAGTAGGTTGTTGGACAGTATGTGCCAAATTATATATATTTAATTGTGCAACTTTTTAAATGTAAGTTGGTATCTTTGGGGTAGCTTTTGTGGAAGGCCAGCCAGCAGCATTTGGCCTTGACATGGTAAGCTATTTCCCTTATCTCTTCCTGATAGCTTATTTGTGCAACCCAAATATTGAAGGAGCGTTAGCATGACTAAATGAGGTGAAAGAAATGATATTTTACCTGTCTTAGAAGGAAGACTAGAAATTAGCATTTTAAAGGGTCTGGATAAGAGATGGATCTTTAAAAAGAAGATGTAAGTGGTGTTTTGTGTCTTGGTAATTAGAACAAGGGCTTGTCTAGTCCAGCATTCTGTTTCCAGCAGTAGCTAAACACCTATGGAAGGTCACATACAGAACATGAAGCTGATGGCATTTTGATGGTGTCTTCTTCACAGAATAATCTAGTAATTGGGCCAGGTCAAGAGAACATACGAGAAGCCATGTTGGATCAGGCCAATGGCCTATCCAGTCCAGCACTCTGTGTCACACAGTGGCCAAAACCCAAGTGCTATCAGGAGGTCCATCAGCGGGACCAGAACCCCAGAAGACCTCCCACAGTTGCCCCTCAAGCACCAAGGATACATCGCATCACTGTCCCAGACATAGTGTTCCATTTATACCTTGAGGCTAATGGCCACTGATGGACCTATGCTCCACATGTTTATCCAGTCCCCTCTGAAGCTGTCTGTGCCTGTAGTCATTGCCACTTCTTGTGGCAGTGAGTTCCACATGTTAATTACTCTGGGTGAAGAAGTACTTCCTTTTATCTGTTCTAAGCCTACTGCTTATTAATTTCATTGAGAGTGCCCACCAGTTCTTGTATTGTGAGAAAATACAATTCTTTCTCTACCTTCTTTCTCTACCTTCTCTATCCCATACATAATTTTGTAAACCTCTATCATGTCACCCCTTATTCATTGTTCATCCAAGCTAAAGACCCCTAACCCCTGTAACCTTTCTTCATAGGTTCCATTCCCTTCATCATTTTATTGTTCCTTTCTGCACCTTTTCCAATGTTATAATATCTTTTTTGAGGTATGGTGACCTGAACTGTACACGGTATTCAAAATGAGGCCACACTATACAGGGGCATTATGATACTGGCTGATTTATTTTCAATTCCCTTCCTAATAATCCCTGGGATAGCATTTACATTTTTTATTACAGTCACAAACTGAGTCGACATCTTCATCTACCATGACTCTGATCTCCCTCTCCTGGTCAGTTACTGCCTGAACCCTGTCAATGCATATTTATAGTTAGGGTTTTTGGCTCCAATGTGCATTACTTTCCACTTCCCCATGCTGAACCTCATTTGCCATGTTGAATCTCATCTGTCACTTACCCACCCTTGACAGATCTCTCTGAAGCTCCTCATAGTCCTCCCTGGTTCTCCAAATCATTAATGAACAAGTTAAAAAGCACCGAACCTAGTACCAAGCCATACAGTACCCCACTGCTTACCACCCTCCATTGTGAAAACTGTCCATTTATACTCACTCCCTGTTTCCTGTTAATTAACAAGTTTTTAATCCACAAGAGGACTTGTCCTCTTATCCCATGACTGCTGAGTTTACCCATGAGCCTTTGATGAGGAACTTTGTCAAAAATTTTCTGGAAGTCTAAATAAACAACATCTACTGGGCCACCCTTGTCCACATGTCTGCTTCTAATGTATTTGAAGAAATGTTAATTGTTGGTCTTTATGTTCTTTGCCATATGTTCCTCATAGTCCCTTTTTGATTACCTGATCACCAGCTTGCATTTTATTTGCCAAAGCCTATGCTCCTTTTATTTACGCCACTCGGACTAGCCTTCTGCCAGTTAAAGGAATCCTTCTTACTTTTTGCTGTTTCTATTACTTTGTTAACCATGTAGGCATTTTAAAAATACCTATTCATACCTGTCCTAACTTGCAGTATACATTGTATCTGAGCTTCCAGTATTGTAGTTTTAAATAGTCTTCAAGCATCCCAAAGGGATTTGATCCTCATTACCTTTCCTTTCAGTTTCTTCTTCACAAGCCCCCTCATTTGAGAGGTTATCCCTTCTAAAGTTAAATGAGGTTGTGCTGGTCTTTTTGGACGACTCCCTATTTACAGAAATGATGAACTTAATAGCATTATAGTCACTGTTCCCAACTGGTGCTATCATGGTTACATCTCACACCAGCTCTTGAGCATTACTTAGGACCAAGTCAGGATCACTTCCCCACCCCAGTAGGTTCTGTGACCATCTGCTCCATAGCACAGTCATTGAGAATATCTAGAAACCCAGTCTATTCTTCCACCAATCAGTGTGTGGGTAGTTAAAATAATCTATTATGACACAGTTATTTTGAGTAGCTGCTTTCATTAATTCTTTTGCTCTTTTTAAATCATCTTCTAACCTTTGATCTGGTGTGTGATAAACTCCCAGGGTTAAATTTCATTTTGGGCCCACTATTTCCACCCATAGTGTTTTTGTAAATGAATCTATTTTTTATTATTCTCAATTTTACTGGGCTGTATTCCCTAACATACAGAGCCACTCCACCTTTGACCTTCCTTTCCCTATCCTTCTGATATAATTTATATCCAGGAATCACTGTATCCCACTGATTATCCTCAGGCCAACAGTGTTCTGAAATACCCACAATGTCTATGTTCTCCTCTAACATGAAGCATTCCAGCTCCCCCATTTAATTTTGATGCTTCTAACATTTGGTGAGAAGGGATACTTGTTCACCAACTGTAGAAGGGGTCCCTTCTGAGGGAACATTCCCACTCTCTTCAGCAGGGTGACCTGTTTCCCCTAGATCCTCATGCTCCATGACAGCTGCAGGGCTGCCATTCTTGGAGTGGGACACATCTAACAAGTTCCCAAGGGTCTTGTCTGTGTGCTTAACTGACTCTCTCTGCTTCTCCAGGTCAGTCACCTTGACCTTGAGGGTGCGAATTCATTCCCTGAGAACCAGGAGCTCCTTTCACCAAGCACACAGCCATGACTTCTGTCCAGCTGGCAGATAGTCATACATTTTGCACTCAGTGCAGTACACCAAATAGCCCACAAGCCCCTGCTGGCATTGTGCCATCATAGTGGTTCTCCCCTTTTAAAAATAAATGTCTTACTTATGTAGATCTGTTTGTGGAAAGTATACTTACCCTTTTAGGGATGTGGAGAGACTAGTCCCCTAGTTTTCTGACACTGCTGCTGAACTCGCACATCTGCTAAACCTGCCTGTTTATTCCCTTGTTCCAGATGCTTTGTCACTGGAGCTAGGCCTACTACCTTGCAAAGCTGGGGCCTACTCTTAGGAGCCCTAAATAAATAGCTTAGGCCAAAACTCCACACCCCACTGCTTCATCAGCTACCCAGATCTTCTCTTTTCTTCCATTTCCTTATGCTTTAATTTTTTTGCTTTCCATAATATTAGAACCCAGGGACACCAAGTAAAGTTGACAGGAATAAATTCAGGATGGAAAAAAAAGGAACGACTGCTTTCCTGAAAGAGAGATTCAATTGTGAAATTCACAGCCAGTGGACATCATGATGTCCTTCAGTGTAGACGGCTTTTAAAAGGGGATTAGAAAGATTCATGGAGGATAGGTACACTACTAGTCGTAGTGACTGGAGAGAGCCTTCATAGTTACAAGCAGCAAATCCCTGAATGCCAGTGTTAGGGGGCAACACTGGGGAAGGCCCTGAATGCTGTGCGCTGTTGGATGGCCCTCTAGTACAATTTCTTGGCCACTGTTTAAGTGGCATGCTGAACCAGAACCACTGGCCTGATTCAGCAGGGCTCACCATATGTTCTTAAAGGAAGTTTGAAGGAAATTAAAGACTGACTCCTTTCACCAGTAGTTGTAGTATTTATTTTTAATTAGCATTTAAAAACTAAGCACTCTACAAAAGAATTAAGCTTATGTTGAGAGTCTGGGGAGAAGTTGTAATCATAAGCAGTTTAGCATGAAATATTCCCTTAACCCGCGTTAATGTAATTTAGTGTTTTCTCAGTGAGCTGTTCAGTCTGAAACTGAAGTGGTCATTTTTGATAGAAACCCATTAAACATCACATTTCCCCAACTGTTTTGTCAGATAAGGTTTCTTTTCATAAATAATCAAACTCAAGGCTTTTTTTGTAGACAAAGCCCAGCAGGAACTCATTAGCATATTAGGCCACACCCTCGCCTGTACAGCTCATTAGCGTGTTAAGCCACTCCCCATGTTACCAGAAGTGTGGTCATTCAGCCACACCCACCTTTTGCTTCTTATTCTTTTTACCCTGTTTGTTGTCAAATCTCAGGGCCTTTTTTGTAGCAGGAACTCCTTTGCATGTTATGCCACGCACCCCTAATGTAGCCAATCCTAATGAGTTTCTGCTGTTGGGTGTGGCCTATTATGTTAATGAGTTCCTGCTGGGCGTGGCCAACTCGGGAGCCAGCTGGAACTCTGTTCCTGTGCGTTCCTGCCCAAAAATAGCCCTGATCAAGCTAAAGAAAGAGATGACATCTCATTGTCACTAGGTGAGCAGGGATTTGAATGTGGTTCTCCTGAATACCAGTCCAACAGTCTACTTGCTGCATCATGCTGGCTTTTTCAAAGCTACCTTTATTATTTAAACACTAACTGCTTAATCCTCAAAGTACAGGTAGAAGTTCTTGTATCGAAACAATACTGTTCAACATGTCGTCATGCCAGTTCATAGTTAGGCAGGCTGCAAACAGAGGGTCTTCATTGAGTACTCCCACGAGACTGCTGTGAACTAATAATTTCAATGGGATACTTTCCTGCTGAATTGCAGGGCCTACACAATGTTAGGAAGAAAGTCAGTCCTTGCCTTTTAAATTTATTTCTTAGTTCATTGTTGCAATTAATAAATTTATTCCAAACTTCTGCTGTAGTTTTAGGATAAGAAGATGGTTTCTCTGACTGAAACAAACAGCTCCTAACACATCCTTGACCCAAATGCATTCTTCTGTGTTTATAACGTTTTGTTTGGTATTTGATGTGCCAAATCTGGCTAAGCTCGAAGTAACTACTTGGGTATTTTCTTAAGGTATTTTGCAACTGAAGCAAAGGCTCAGGTATTTCAGATATGAGAGATGTGCAGATTGCATAAGATGTTATACATTGCTCACTCTAAGATACCGAGTCCTGTCTGCCCTTAAAATCCTTTGTTCTCTTGGCTGAATGCAGTTAATTAGCAACTGTCTCCATAGCAACTGCCTCATAGTCCAAAAACATTGTCTAGTTTTTGCAGTTTAGCTTATCACACTGTTTACCTGAAGGGCTTTTCACCGCGCTGGGTCTCATTTGAGCTGGCTGCATGCCTGCTCACGGAAGTGAATTGTCAAGACAGAAAAACGCCATGGCAGCAAGATGCTGAACAGGGCTCTGCTGTGTGAAAACCAGAAATATATATTTTTTTAAGTTCTACAGAAACAGAAGTTGAAGTTTGCAGTGGTTTACATTAAGCCTTAAATTATTGGGCACGCTAGGATTATGTTGCATTTTAATAGAAAAACCCTGATTCACACTCCCTTCCTGTGTGCAGACTGTAGTCTGACCTATTGAAAGTTCCCTTGTTTTTGAGAGCACGGAATAATTAGTAATCTTCCAGCCCCGGTGCTCTATAATTAGAGCACCTTCTAAACACTGAATAAAAAACCCAACAAGAAAAGCTTCCTTGAAGAGCCCTGCTATTTCAAAAGCCCATTTCTTGGGCATTAAGAGGGTTTGATCATCTGCTACTCATTTGTTCTCCCAAAAATTATATTCTTCATTTGTTTTTGTTTCTGTACAATATATAAAAGGCATTCTGTGCTTGTTGGTAGAATACAATCCAATGCAGAATGGCATGCCTGAGACCTTGCAACAGTATATTTTTAATATGACTTAAAAAAAAATCACATTGATATCCATCTCTGTGAGCCAATTTATAGGCTGAACTGAATTTAGTAAGTCAGCATTGCTAACCATATTAGTTAGAGTTCTTACTTTAGACATTTGAAATGCAGAGCATTTAACTGAAAAAGAGTAAGGAGGATGTATTATTTAGTGACCAGTGAAGTATAAAAGAGGACTGGTTTCATTTTCTGTTTTTAATCCGAATAGGCTAGAGGTCATTGAGCACATGGATTGATGTGATGTTTGTTTAATTTATTTTGGAAAATATGCTGAAGGTGGAATTAATCTTAAATTCATGTATTTCACATGGATGTACAAGGCATGCACAACAAACTAGTATGCAGCTGCCCCATACCCTGATGCCGCTTGGATTGATAAAATAATTGATCTGTGAGTGAACAGAGGTCTTTCAGTTAGTCAGAATTGTTAACCTGCAGCCTGGCTTTAATTGCCACTTTGCAGGACCACCTTAGATGGAGTTTCAGCCTTCTAAGCCAGTTGGCTTCAATTGCACTGTTAGTGTCTTGAGCTACAGGTACAAAATTCTGCCCAGATCTGCTGAAGTTTAGCATTGTTTCATTAATTAGTACTTTAACTTTTGTTGTTATTAGGGTGCAATTTCTTTTTTTTAGGGATATATGAACCATAGCCTGGAACGAAAGATCTTTTGTTCATCTATATGTATTATGAAAGTGGCCAGTTTCTGCATCATTCTTTCTAAAGAAATGTAACCCATTCCAGCTAGTTTTGCCTATTGAGTGAGCGCTGTCTTGTGCTTCTCAAACTGCCGTTCCGCACTGGGTTTAAAACCGAGGGGGATTTCAAAAGCAGAGTGATATGGCGTGGGCACCTACAATATACAGGGGGAAAGTTTCAAGGCTCATTGATCTCAAGATCTGAAGATCTCCTTTAGGCACAGCCAATGTCCAAGTCCTTGAATAGGTCTGAAAGAACTCTTTGGATGGATTAGACCTTGTAGCTAGTATACATAAGTAACTTCGCTGTGCACAGTAGCTTTCACCTTATTGACAGGAGAGACAATGTGGTTTGATAACATGAAATTTTGCTCATGGAGGTTATTCCCCTGCTTTTCCTAAATCCTCCGAAAAGCTGCTCTTAGGGCAAGGAGATCTCGGTTATATAAGCATGGGATGTAGTGGGGCTGTGGCTTGAGGAGAAATAGCAGAAACCAGAAAGATCCTCACAGTCCCAAGTAGAAGCATTTTCTGTTCACCCAAGCCATTATTTTTGTTTTTTTAAAAAATTAGATACAGATGGAAAGTTTCCTTACAAAAAAATGAGAATAGGCGCTTGGAAATAAAACAAGACCTTTTCTGAACCTGTTTTGAAAGTAAGGCATCGATAATTCATTCTGATAGTATGATGTCAATTTGTAAAGTAATAGAGTCACCTACAATGGGGAACCTTATCCTTCTGTGCACAGGACCTTAGAAGCAGGAGAAGTTTGATTGATATTCTCAGGGCACAAGAAGCTGTCTCCAAAAAATGTACCTCCAGAGAGGACTGCCAATAATAAAAGCTAAATCAATCAAAATGCATTCCTAAATAAATAATGCATGCTGCATTTCTAGATGGATGTGGGATCTTTGGCATCTATTAGGTCTCTTACAGTTTGAAAGAACACCTCGAATTTAAACCAGAAATCAATCAAAATCTGTCGAACATTTTAAAATGCGCTGCGTAGCTGGTTGCTGAGTAAGAATGTGTGTAAATATACAAGAAATAAGGAATTAAACACAGTATGTGATTTTTTAAAAATGCGACCTATACATTAACAACAAAAAATTAAAAATTAAAAATTTGAATATACTCATACTTTGCAGGGTTAAATAATAATAAAAAGACTTCCCTCTTATCAGATGATAAGATTTGTTTTAATTCGTTTGATACTTTCATAACAATGATCAAACAGTGTGGTTAAGTGGCATTTTAGAACCGGGGAGACTAAAGTTCAAACCACTTCTGTCACATAGGTGCTATTTGACATTAGGTGAACCACATAAGACTTTGTTTGAATTGGCCCATGTCACTAAGCAGATTGCTCAAGAACTAAGGCCCTGTTACTTCATATCAAGGAACCGTGTGAAGGCATTGCACTGGTGTAATGTTAATTCATTTAAATTTTCTTTCCTGCTAATTTTCTGTCATATTCCACCCAATGAAATAGGCTAGGCCAGGGCTGTTTCAAGGTATTTTGTCAACCCCCCAAAATATACCATTAGCTCCTGAACAACAAGGCTTCATGGAATATACGCCACAGTTTATTGGGATATAATGTTCTTTTAAAATTTCTTTAGCATTACAATATTTATCAGTGCCCCTTCCAAAATCTCACAAATCAAAACAGAGACGTGTCTGTGAATATGGAAGGGTGTAACAAGTAATTCTACCTGCAAGATTGTTTGTTGTATGAAACAAAAAAGAAATTTCAATCTAGAAACATGATAGCAGGGTGTGTGTTTGTTTTTAAAGAAAGAGGTTACATTTTGACCCCGCCTTTCTTCCATCTAGCATTCAAGGTGGCTTCTATAGGATGGATTTCAAGTAGTTTTCCATCCAGCTACTGACTTAGATCTAGACTTGCTTGACTTCCCTACGGCTGCCGTATATAACATGTTCTTTCAAATCATACCTGTCAGCCAGCTTAAAAAACCATTTAAGAGAGAAAAGAAGAATAAGCATTGTAGCGTGTACAATTATAAATAAACTGTATAAATGTTTTAAAATAATCTGTTAACTGGATCTGGAAGGCTGGTTTCGCCCCCCCCCGGTCAAATAGCAAGGATTACGTGCATTCTTGAAGCACCTTGATGTTCTGTGTATTATTTCCTTGAACCAATCTCAAAATGTCATGTCCTCTCAAACAAATTGGATCACTTCACATTATGTCTGGACTGTCTACAACCAGGGGTGTCGAACACATTTGTTGTGAGGGCCGGATCTGACATAAATGAGACCTTGTTCGGCCAGGCCCATGTGTGTCATGAAATGTAATGCCATTTGTAGCGGAGATGTAATGTAGCGGAGATACAAACTTTATAAAGGACACAAACACAAAGATATTTTTTTTTTACTTAAAATAAAAACATGCTTAAAACATTAGCTCTATAGGCTGCAGACCTACTCTTGATTTATTGACATTCATCACAGAAATCTCATTCTCCGAGTTCTGAGTCTAGGACCCAGGTTAAAACATTAAATGGCTGAGTGACTAAGAGAGTCTGGCGAAGCAAGCTAGGATGCAGCAGCAGAACTGGAAGCAGGAGGTGGCCAGTTCCACTGTGGGCCTGATGGAAGCCCTCTGAGGGCCTCTTCTAGCCCCCGGGCCACATGTTGGACACCCTTGGTCTACATGGATGCCAACAAAATGGAACTTTTGCTTCTTAATAGCTCAAGGACAGCCCAGATCTAAGTGTAGTCAACATGTGAGTTGGAAGTTCTAGGATCTGAGTGCTTAAGAGGCTTGTGTCACTTAAGCACACAGGAGCCCTACTACCCTCACTTTCAAAAACAAATACTTATAAGAAGTTCCAAAATAAAAAGTTAGCAGAGAGTGAGCATCCCAGGACATATATGAGCATTGGATTAGAGGTAATTTTGTGCCAGGGTCATCCTAGAACTCTCCTAATATTGCCAGGGCAATGAACAATAATGTCCATTTGAAGAATGCTTTTATCGTATCAGTCGGACTTCCCTGGCAAAGGAGGAAGTCGGACTTCCCTGGCAAAGAGGAAAGGAGGAAGGTAGGCTTCCATGGCAAAGGGTGCGATCTCAAAGAATACTTAAGTGCTGGCACTTCTGCTTCAAAAAATAATTTCATAACAGACTTTGGAGAGGTGTTGAGAAGAATGGGTGAAAATATTACAGAGTACATTGAAAAGTTTCAATGAAATTGTAAAAAAAAAAAATGGAAACACACCTTTCAGTCATGATTTCTCATCTTGTTAGCTGTTCTTATTAACCATCACTAAATCTCTCCAGACTCAATAACTGAATACAAAATTTTAAAAGGGAAAGCAAGCCACAAGCCAGTGGGTTTGTAGTGGTTAGTGTTAGACTAGAATTTAAACACCCAGGTTCAGATTCATACTCTGCCATGAAAACCTGCTGAATGACCATGGGCCAGTCACACACTGTAAGCCAGGGGTGTCCAAAGTTTTTTTGGTGAGGGCCAAATACAGAAAAATAAGCAAAGGCCCGGGCCACACACAAGAGGTGACATATTGACACATGATTACTGTGTGTATTTCTAACTCACCTATAATGTGAAGAACATTGCTCTCAGTGGGAGCAGTGATGCTGTTCTTTGGATTGAAGGATGGCTGGGATGTCAGGAGAAAGTTTGGTGGTTGAGACATGAAGGACTTCACAGAGATGGCTATCAGTCATTCTGGATCTCTGTCTGCTTTTGTTCTGATTTAACAGAGAAAATGTTTGTTCACATATGTATGTTGAGCCGAACAGGCTCATCATTCTTTTTGCGTGGCGTCTCATCAGAGGAAACTTGCATGATCCAAACTCTGATAGAAGTCAGGGAGGGAGAGAAGCTGATGTTGACTCTTCAGAGAATCATCACATTGCATTTCAATCAGTTCTAACTGCAGACTCTCCTCCACTTCTTCTGCATCCACCAGGAAGGGGGTCGAGAACAGCTTGATTTGTTTTTCAATGACAGAAAAATCTTGAAAACGCTGGTTGAATTCTGTCATGAGAGATGTAATTACAGAAACATATTTCTCCTTTTTAGCAGAAAGGTCTTCCTTTGGAAAAGCAGACTTGATTTCAGACAGCGCAGGGAAGTGTGCAGCATTAAAGCTTCGTAGTTGTGTCTCAAACAGGCGGAGCTTTACACAGAAGGCTTTCATGTGCGCATACAGGTGTGACACCAGCTGTTCTTTGCCTTGTAGGTTCTTGTTCAGTGTATTCAGATGATGAGTGAGATCAACTAAAAATGCCAGGTCTGCCAGCCACAGAGGGTCACTCAGTTCATGAAGAGGTCGGCCCTTCTCTTTCAAAAACTTGTCGATTTCTGATCTCAGCGAATAAAACCGCTGCAGCAAAGAGCCGCGGCTGAGCCAGCGCACATCAGAGTGGTAGAGTACATCCCTGTATTCAGCATCCACGTCAGATAAGAAAGCTTGAAATTCCCTGTGGTACAGTCCTCTAGCTCGAATTATGTTGACAGTTTTTACAACAGTGCATCACATCGCCCAGCTGGACAGTCTTGGCACACAGTGCTTCTTGGTGGATTATACAGTGCATCCTAACAGCCTCACCTCCGCTCTCTTTTACCTTGACGCACACCATGGATGCCATTCCTTTGCGCTCACCCGTCATGGCCGGAGCTCCATCCGTTGTTACTCCACAGAGCTTGTCCCATTTAAGCCCCATCTTTTCATCTGCCTCTGACACAGCGTCAAAAATATTTCCACCCGTCGTTGTGCCTTTTAGGCTCATCATATCAAGCAGCTCCTCCGTACAGCAAAAATTATCATCGACTCCCCGCAAAAAAATTAAAAGCTGTGCAGTGTCTGTGGCGTCTGTGCTCTCATCGCATGCTATCGAGTAAAAATCAAAAGCACAAGCTTTCTCTCTCAGCTGAAGTTTCAGGTTAGCTGACAAGTCCTCGATTCTCCGCACCACTGTATTTCTGGATAAGCTCACGTTGTTGAAATCCTGCACTTTTTCCGGGCACATTACTTCTGTGACTTTGATGAGGCACTGCTTTATGAAATCACCGTCTGAGAACGGTTTGCCATGCTGGGCAATAAGTTGTGCGACTTCATAGCTTGCTGCTGTGGCGTTTTCCTGTATTTTGTTAGCACGAAAAAAAAACCTGTTGTTGAGCTTGCAGGCTAGCTGCCATTTGCTTGAATTTCTGTGCTCGTTCGGCACCTGTGTACGATGCGTAGCTCTGATGCTTGGTCTCATAGTGCCGACGGACATTATACTCTTTCATCACGGTAACATCTTCATTGCAAATCAAACAGACACACTTTCCGTTGATTTCTTTAAAGAAATATTCATTTTCCCACCGTGTTTGAAATCTTCTACACTCACTTGCTATCTTGCGTTTCTTCGGTGCTGCCATTTCTGGTGACTCGTGGTAAATATTTTTCTTTGCTTAATTTTGTTTAGTGGAGAAGCACCTTTTCTGTGACTGGCTCCATCTAGTGTTGAAACCGAGAAGTGCAACAGAGTTGAGCTCAAGCGCCATGTGCGGGCCATATTCAATTATATTTTCAGAATTTGCTGAGGGCCAATAAAAACTGACCCGCGGGCCGCAGTTGGCCCGCGGGCCGTAGTTTGGACACCCCTACTGTAAGGTATGACATACTTCAAAGGGTTATTGTGAGGATTAAACATAGGAAAGGAGAATGATACAAGCAACTTGGGTTCTCCATTAAGAAGAAAGGCAGGGTATCAGTTAAGTGAATAAATGAAGAAGAGCTTTCACATAAAACAACAGGCTTTTCGCACCCGCTCCCCCATCACATGCTGGGCTCCAGTGCGCATGACTTGGGGAGGGGCATGACAATCCTGCCAGTTTCTTTCTGACCACCGCATTGTTCGGACCTCTCTGCTCCAGTTGGTAGTTATTTTTCTTTTCCTGGCCTACTTGGCCCCTTTCTTCTTCATTACATTCTCCGTACTCTAGATTTCCTATAAGAAAACATTTCATGAAGGACTGTTGTGTTCGAGGGAGTTCTCTGCTCCCACAGGTTTCCCTTCCCACCCCCTGGCCTATGGCTAAGCATTGAGGTCTCTTTAAACAGTGTTTATGGTGTGGCAGCAGGATTGCCGCGCCCCCCCCGTCAGACACTCTCTTTGTCTTTTGTGCCTCGGGGAAGCCCACCGAGTGGATTCTTGTATTCACTGTTCGAAGTTCTCGAAGTAGACGAGAAAGAATAGGGCTGCTAGATTATGCACCGCCCTGTTGGAACTAGCTCTTTCGCTGATGGTGTTGCTCAGGAGACATCTGGGCATGCCTCAATGTCGACGGCCACCTCAGGGTCGATGGTTGCGTTGTCCCTGGCATCGACCGTCACCGATGTCGATTGATTGATGCTTAAATGCTCGGTCCCAACTCCTCAATCTGAAGCCCATACTCCCGCTAAGAAACACCGGGAGGGCAAGGACATCATACCTGTCAAGCAGAAGAAACATAAGAAGGGCTCCCCCAATAAGGTCCCATTGACTCTGCATCAACAATTGGAGCTGACCCCCATGCAAGGGGCCACCTCGCTTGACTCATCAGGTCATGGCCAGCCATGAGGTGCACCAGCCTCAACTCTGTGCCTGTTTCAGTTCATGGACTCTGAAAAGGACATGGACTTAACCCAAGTCTCTCAATCCTCCAGTGTCGAGAGCCTTTACTCAGGCTGAGGAACCCATGCATTTGTGCATCCCTCGCCACATCAACCACCATCTGGTGACCAAGACCAACCATCCAGGCCATTTCCACTGCCACCGATCCCTTGGGATCATCAACAGTGGCAGTACTTGTATGGGGCATACCTGTTGCCTGCCAACATGCCCTGGCTCCCACCTCGTATGCCGATGGAGTGGGATCGTCAGTCTACCTCCCCTCAGCTCTCTTGATGTTGAGAATCTCCATAAATGCCAGAATTTTTACTGTCCCAGTCATTGGTACCGACGGGCAGGTGACAAAAGCAAACCCCTTCGGCAACTCAGACGATAGCACAATCGGTACTGACTCAGTCAATCCTGAAGCTCCCGGTACCGCTTCCAGACCCTTCGGAACATTCTGCCTCTTTGGTTTCTTCGCAGCACTCAGGGGATGAGGACAAGGAGCACCCGGTCGAAACTTCCCCACAGCAGGATGTGTTGCAAGACTTGCCGATATCGCCCTCCGAAAATCTGAAATCCTGCGGGGAGTTTATTAAGCGAATGGCCCATACCTTGGCAATGTCGACAGTACAACCTCTGCCAATGGTCACAGACTCAGTATTTGACATAGTCCAAATGGACACTTCAACAGCAGTTGCCCTCCCCATGACATCAATCCTGCTGCAAGCTGCTAAAGTACCGTGGGCTCATCCTGCCTTTACCCCCATCTCCAGTTGCAGAATTGACCACTGTATAAGGTCCAAGAGTCTGGTGCTGAATTCTTGTTCACCCACCCCAAACTAAACTCGGTGGTGGTGAACTTATTCTCAAAGGGCAGACGCACTCAGTCCTCACCTCCTGATAAGGAAGGGAAGAAATTAGATTCCTTCGGAAGGAAGTTTTACTCTGCAGGAGCGTTGGGCATCAAGACCCCCAATTACGTGGCCTGTATGGGCAGATATCAATATGCTCTTTGGGAGCAATTATCGGAATTCATAGCATCCCTTCCCATGGACCTGAATCGCCAAGCCAGATGAGTCCAGAAGGAGGGCATGCTTCTGGCCAAACACCAACTCAATTCAGCTAAGCACATGTTGGATGTGGCAGCCAAGACACTTTCCTCTGCTATTGCCCTTCGGCACCATGTGTAGTTGCGCTCCACATCACTGCAACAAGATACCAAAGTTTTCATGGAGAATCTCCCTTTTGAGGTTGAAGGCCTGTTCAGCTCCACCACAGACTCTGTTCTGCAGGACCTTGATAAGAGCATTAGGACATCACATAACTTGGACATTTCCTTGGCCCCCCAGACAGTCCAGATCCAAAGTCTGGAATAAGTCATGGTCATGTAGATCCTCTTCAAAGTAGTCCCCTGAAATTCAATGGTGGAGATCACCCAGTGCATCTTCCCACAAATATGGAAACAAACCACAATTTCCATCTGCTTCTCAATCAGGAGCTAAGGCCCCAATGCAGAGCCTTTGACTCTGTTCTCCTGCCCACCACCTGTCTCTCTCTGTACCTACCTGCTTGGGAGAGAATTATATCAGACAGGTGGGTCCTTTCTGTCATAAAGGACAGCTACCTTATAGACTACCTCCAAGTCCCTTCAACTTCCATCTTTGTGGTCACCCCACAGTCGACCATATTGCTGGAAGAAATTCAGAACTTTATACTCAAGGACACCATAGAACTGGTTCCACTCCCACACCAATGCCATGGCTTTTATTCCCATTATTTTACAGTCCCCAAAAGGGACGGAGGCCTCTGCCCTATAATGGACTTCAGGAACCTCAACCATTTCATAGATTACAAAAAGTTCAGAATAACTACCCTGCAGTCTATCCTTTCTCTCCTCCAGGAGTATGGATGGTGACCTTGGACTTACAAGATGCCTACTTTCACATAACAATCCATCATGGCCACAGGAGGTTCCTGCACTTTGCAGTGGGGAACCATCATTTTCAGTACAAGGCCCTCCCCCTTGGGTTGTCTACAGCCCCCCGAGTATTCTTGAAGATGATGGTGGTTGTGGTCACTCACCTTCAGCTTCAGGGGATTTGTATCTTCCCGTACATTGATGGCCAGTTGCTGGTAGCGAACTCTGAAGAAGTCCTCCTCTGGCACATAGATTCTACCCTGGAGTCCCTGAAAGAATTGGGTCTCCACATGAATCACAAAAAGTCAATGCCTCGCCCTTCCTTGAATGTCCAGTTTATTGAGGCAATCCTGGACTCCAGTGCCTGCAGGGCCTTTCTTCTTCCCAACAAGGCAGGAGATATCATCACTCTTATTCAACTCTTTTGTCACCAGGGTGACACCTCAGCGAGACAGACCCAATGCCTTCTGGGGTTGATGGCCGCCACAACCTCAGTAATTGTGTTTGCCAAGCTGCACATACGACCACTCCAATTGTGGTTACTGAAGTGATTTCACCCCCAGCGGCAACCTCAGTTGCAGTGTTTTATCCTCCCTCCCAAGGTGTGGACCTCCCTGCAGTGGTGGGGGAACCCACAGAACTTACTGGCAGGAGCACCTTTCCACTGTCCCTCCCCGTCGATGATGATCACGATGGATGCATCTCTCTGGGAGATGGGAGACCGCGGTGGCCCACAAGCACATAAATCTGTTAGAGATCTTGGCAGTCCAGTATGCTCTCTGATCGTTTCATCGGTTGGTAACCTATCAAACAATTGCGATACTGACAGACAATACCACAGCAATGTGTTATATCAACTGCCAGGGCAGCATGGTGTCCAGGGGACTTTTCAGGTTGCCTCTGGAGATATGGAACGAGTGCCAGACCTGGGACATTTTCCTGGTGGCAGCTTACCTTCCCGGTTCTTTAAATGTGACTGCAGATTACCTCAGCAGGGGGGTAGTGTCCCTACATGAGTTGGAACTCAACTGAAGATACCTCGAATAGGTGTTCGACAGATGGGGTTATCAAGATGTGGATGTTTTTGTGACAAGGCACAACAAGAAGTGTCACTTGTTCTGCTCCAGAGCGGGAATGGACCCCCTCTCCCTAGGGGACAGTTTCCTATACCCCTGGTCAAATCGATTCCTATATCTGTTCTCACTGATTCTGCTTCTTACCAAAGTACTTCACAAGGTGATGGAAGAATCTCCTCAATGCCTTCTCGTGGCCCCCTGGTAGCCTTGGCAGCATTGGTTTCCCACTCTGCTTCACATGTCAGGGGCACTATATCGTAGAGGTGTGAATGCACAGATAACCACTCAAAGATCATCAGTTACAGGTAACCAACCTGTTTTTCCATCTTCTTAAGATGTTTTAATGCTGTATGGAAAGCTGTACGGTGATAAGAAGCTTGTTTATGTGATATGGTGATAAGAAGCTTGTTACATAGCATTTGGTAGTTCAAAAAATATCTGTGATGAATTCACGTGTTTGACTATAGTGATCTGTTGTTCTTGTTTATGACATTTTCCTGAGAAGGAACAACAAGACGGAGAAGAATGTGTGTAAGTGCTTATAGTCAAAAGTTTACATCATCACATTATAGTCTAAGTACAGTTTCCACACTAGGCTTTGGAATATGCGATGTGAACTGCTCTACAACTGTGAAATTCTTTTTGAGAACTGAAAGTTGCACAGAACAAACAACTTGTTGGCTGGCCTACCATGGAGAAACTTGCTCTAAACTAGATTATAGAACAAATCGAGGTAACTGGATATAAACGCTGGAATATTTCTTTTGGAAACCAAGCATTCCTGATGAACAGTGGCTGCCTCAATACAACTGATAGGTTAGCACCTGTTGATTTCGGAGGGACACAAACAAGTTAAGTGGCCTTGATTCTGATTGGTCTGATATTAACTAATTTAAACTGTGGCTTAATTCAGTTTGGGACCTATCATGTCACTGACCAGCTTAGGCCTCCATTGCTGCTAGACCTCTCTGCTGTGGTACCCCTTTCCTAAACTTAACCAGCTTTGGGTGATAACTAAAGGATGAGTTGTGTGCTCTCAGTTACTGGATTATATTACTTAATCTGGCTTCTCTTGGTGCTTTACCTAGTATACAACCTATAATTAAGCTCTCCTTTTGTTGATATAAAGATTGTCATTTTTTTTTGTTTATTTCTACTTTACAAAAATCTTGTGTGTTTGGAGTAACACTAGGCAGGACTGTGTTCTTTTATAAATATCCTCTGTAGATACAATGGGTTGGATCTAGGCTAAATTTTCCAGTGGCAGAATGGAACTCTCTCCGCCTCCCCACCCCGCCCATCACTGGTAACCCATCAGTCCATCGGTGATTATTAGCCACAAGGTATAAATAGGGACTCTGTATCCTTGGTGCTTAGGGGGTCAACAGTGGGAGGGCTTCTAGTGTTCTGCCCCCACTGGTGGACCTCCTGATGGCACCTGGTATTTTTGGCCACTGTGTGACACAGAGTGTTAGACTGGATGGGCCATTGGCCTGATCTAACATTGGCTTCTTTTATGTTCTTAACCCAGTGATCCACAAAATGCTGCCTCTGGGCATTGAGGAATCTGAATGACTTGAGGGATGTATGCTGCAGGAAAGGGGGAACAGTGGAAATTTAGCCTGTACCCATCCCTATTTTAAGAATGGATTGAAATATATGTGGATCATGGGACAAAACCCAGGATGTATGTGAATATTTACCCTGAAATGATTGAATATAAAGCATTCACATTGTGCCTGGAAAAAATAGATGTGAGTTCACAGAAAGCCATCCCAGTAGTGAAAACACCAAATCTTGGCAGTTTTCTACAGCTGCAGTCTGCTCCTATTGAAAATATCATACTATTCAAAACATCATTATTTTACCTTAAAAAATAAATCATCTGGAGCCAATGCAGTATTCAGCTGTACCAAGCAGACTTTGATCTTTTCACACCTTTGTATTAAATAGTGCTTGTAAAGAAGCATAACTGAAAGTCTTGTTATATATTTGTTTTTAACATTATCATGTTTTTGCATGATAGAGTAGCATATTTTCCAGCTGCCATTTAATTTGAACATGCAACTGGTAGCAAAAGAAAGGGAATGTTTCCCCTTAAACTAGAGCAGTGATTGGTTTTGTAACTATTTTGCATTGTCCCTGCCAGCTTGGGGTGTATGTGTGCACTTCAGATGTACTTGAGTCATGTTCTTGATTAGACCTTGAATTCTGTATTTTGTATCTATTGGATGGCAAAATAGAGAGAGTTTATTGTTACCTCCCAGTACAATTTGTGCTGTGTTTTGATGGTGCAGTGTTGGGACCATTACCCTTTTTGCATGTATTATGTGTTTCAACAAATTTTACATGGGACTATTAATATTTTTTTTTAAAAAATACATGGGAATGACTGCTCAGAAACACTCTTGCATTTATACGATTTGTCTGTTTTTATCCCTAATTGCTCTCCTTATATATTTTTTGTCTTTCTGACCCATACACATATCTTCTGGTACCGTGGGCTTTTTAGAGAAGTTAGTGCCAACTAGACTGTACAAGCAAGTCTAGACAGTAGCATGTAGTGGAAGTATTTTTAAGGGTGACAGTGAAACAATAATTTTGGTCTGAAGCAGTAGAACAAAGTTTGAGTCCAGTTTGAGTCCAGTGGCACCTTTAAGACCAATAAAGTTTTATTCAAGCACACGAAAGTTAACACCTTGAATAAAACTTTGTTGGTCTTAAAGGTGCCACCGGACTCAAACTTTCTTCTAATGATTTGGGAAGTTCAACACAGGATCTATTGCAATGGGACAGAAGATTCTGGGCCAAACCTGGGAGCTGCTTGAAGCAAAATGCCTTGGGCTGGGAAGTTCATGTTGTCTTCAACAAACACCTGTACTTTCTGAGAGAAGGTCTCATTGTTTGTCTAGCAGAATTATCTTTGAACCACTATTTTCAGGCAAGCTATCTGGAAAGATGTAATGACAGTATGGAAATCTCACTATGTGAAAATCTCACTGTGATCTTTATGACATCCCCCCCCCCACCCTAGCAAGAGGTACAGTCTGATCCTTATTTATCTGTTGGCATGGTTATATACGAAAGTGTTGAATTGCCAAGCTTTATGTAAGGGCAAAAAGGAGGAGAAGGGGCAGAGAGTGTGGAAGCTTGACGGGGATCCTCCAGGCTCATTCACTTGCTGAACTATGCTATATCAATAGGCAGTTGTGATGGATTGCACTTTTAAAAGCTTAGAAGTGCTGTACAGACAGGTTGAGGACTGTGAAGGGTTCATTCTTCACAGAGCCAGAGTACCTTGAGTGATAGAACATTCCAAGCATCAGCTGATCTGAGAAAAACTTCTGAACTGGATGCTGAGGAGAATTCAGTCTGATTTCAGCCCTACCTGAGAAGAGTTGAGTACTGACAATTTTGGGATTTAGCCCTGCTGAGAGCAGACAGGAGAATGGGGGAAAGTTGGCAAGGATCAGTGGGTAGTTAGAAGGAGACTCCCATTGGGGTCAAGGAAAGGGTGTAGATCATCTAGAGAGAAGAATATTCCTTTCCCAGTCAAACAGGGAGTTAGTGCTGAAGAGATCCTTGGTCTGTTGTGGTTAGAAATTGTCTATAGAAACCTTAAGAGTCAGTTAAAAACTCAAGACAAGTACTGGTGTTTCAAAAGAAGGGGTTTGGGTACTGGAAAGTATGTACCAACTTCTGGAAACCAAAAGAGTAAGAGAATACTCAAAGAAAATGTACTGAAGAAAACCTCTCAACATCAAGATTTCATTGTGAATAGCTTAAGAAACTCTCATTAGCATGTACTGATTTTACCTCAGAAATTTCAACCCCTGATTTCACCTGACCTTTCTCCTCTATGTTAAATAAAATATTTTGTTATTTTTGAATTTCAAAATGCTTTGAATGCCCTTTAAGTTTTTTAAGTTAAAGCAGGCTCCCGATCCTTCCCTCAGGTTCCTGGGCTGAGCCAACAGCCAAAATATTGTACTGTGGCAGGGTAGGACAGCCAGAGTTCTTCAGCAAAGAAGAAAACACATTACTGGGATGGCTTATTCAGTAAAGGGAAAGAAAAACGGAGGGAAAATCTTGCCTCTGAGGGAAGGGACAGGGCTGTCATGGCAATACTCCCAAGTAAATGTGACTAGGATTCTTCTGTCAGTTAACTTAACTGCTATGTAGGAAAACTCTTTCTTGAGTTTATGAAAGGCAAGCAATTTAAAAAATATTAAATTACTTCCACTAACAAAATGTTCAATTGTACATTATCTTGCAAGGCAATATATTGCAAATTTTCAGGATTACGGTATTCTTTGTTGAAGTGCAAATTAAGTGCCACCCATAGTCAGCTTGGGAGACATGAAGTAATCCCAGTAAGTTGGAGTATTTCTCTGTGTTTGAAAAGATCTGTCCCCATTTCTCTTGCAGTAAAACAAAGCTATTGCATGACAACTCTATCTAATTTCATGTTGCAGTAATTGTTTAATGATCACAATGAGGCTTTGTCACGAGGGATTTTTTTTTCTGTCGCTGTTTCTTCTCCACTCAGCATAGTTATTAACAGCCAACAATGCTGTCATTTGTTGCAGTGACATAATATATACCTGCCATCTTAATGAAAATGTCGAAGACAGAGAAAGGGGCATTAACTAGCTGTAAGAATTCTAGAGCCTATTCTCCCGTTCCCCTTCTGAATTTCTGTGGTCCACTGAATCATTCAAATACCTGGTTTTAATAATTTAATCCTTTTACTACATCTTGCTCAAAGGACTGGGGATTCAAATTATACCGTGCATTTCATTTATCGATGCCATCTGTAAGTGTACAGTTTATAGGAATGCCTCACAACATCTTAAGGGGTTTCAAAGTCACTTAACCTTGATTTCAACTAAAATATTGAAAGTAACTTTTGTTTAATTTAGCTCTTATCACTAAACGGAACAGGCATGTCCGTTTAGTTACTGTCATACATCAACTACGTCATCTGGCATACGTTGCCTGTGTAATTCCTGTGGCATTGTTCTGAATAGAGGAGTAGTATGCACAGTTTGGTTGATTATGTATCACAAATTTAGATACACTGATTTTCTTGCTGTTACATCAGCCCCATCCCTCCTGTGGAGATTCCAAGTGTCCATTAAGTCAACTGGAAAAGTTGTTTTTCATACAAAGATTCACTGAGAGTGGTTTGGATATGAAACTGCCCCAAAGATAAAGTTGCTCTAAAATGAAATTGTTATGTAAAGCAAGTTTCCGAATCCCTATTTGCTGAAGCAGTGACACTCCCCACCCCATGCAATGGATATGGCACACATAATGTCTGGCACAGGCCTAATGTCAGCAATACCTACCCTGTGCAATTAAAAAGTGTGCCAAATCCATCCTGCTATAGTGTTTGTCACTTACAATTCCATTATAAAAAGCTTATTCCATAATATTTGATCTCTTCAGAATTCCCAAATGTACCTGATTCAGCACTGGCTAAAATGGGTGGCATTCACCTACATACTACCTATTTTAGCTAGTATTGAATCAGCTATACTCATGGGGCCTGTCACATCCCTTCCACATGCCCTACTTACTTATTTGTTGCTCTATATACACATGTTGACAGAGAGTATTTGCTTGAACAGTGGTCACCACTGGTATATTACTGCACTAACTTGATGTAAACTGTGGTGATTAACTGCTCTCTCCAAAGCTAGCTCCATGTCATGGCCCTTGGTATTTATGCATAGCTAAAAATGTAGCTATATCTATTTGCAGCCATATTTTCTGCATTTTTTAATCCTTGATTAAATCTAAATATAATGTAGTGCTTTTACTATAAAGGCTTGTATTCAGTATCCACAAATTTAGATGGCAACTGGAGGAGACTAAAATTGAACTAACTAGGCAGCTACAAGTCATGTATACACATGTACATTTGTCCATGCACAATTAAATTGTTAAGTATGAGACTTAACGCAGGAGGTAAGTTCAAAGTGATTCAGCTCTATTTAGCTCCAAGGTTTAGACCAGCTAAGGGCTAGACCAGCTAGACCAAAAAACACAGTCAAAAGCAGCGATTTATATACAGTGGGATATGAGGTAGCCACGCCCTCAGTCATATCAATATCCAATCACATTGATACATAACAGCCAATCATAACTCAAAGATAAGGACCAATCATATTTCATATCAATAACCAATCATAGATGTTCCCTCCATAAGCCCTTTGATTGGGCAATACCAGACAGTTTCTGAATCCGCATAATGAGCACCTGCTCAATTTATGCTAGCCTTATGTCTCTGAAGACATAACAACTCCTCCCCCCTTAGATGGAACACACTCGTAATCTGACAAGTAGGGAGGGGTTCTTCTGCTTCGCTGTGACCGCCTTAATTCTGGGGCTTCTGCTGTTTCAGGGTCTGTATTCGTCTCAGCGCCAGGCATTGCTGGGCTGACAGGCTCGCCAGGGTCCGTGAGTCCAGGGTTCTGCCGTGACTCAGGTTCTTGCCGAGAACCAGCAGCACTCACCTCGGCCGGAGGCAAGTGGGACTGCTCCCTGGGCCCATACGAATCTCCGGCCTCTCGCTCCTGTTCTGCAGGAGCCCACCGTTGCCGGAGCTGATCTATGTGGTGGCGTATCTTTCGGCCGTCAGATAGCCTCACCACATACATCCTGGACCCTAAACGGTTGGTGACTTCGGCGGGAAGCCACCGGTGCCCCTCAGCATAATTACGGGCAAAGACCCAGTCCCCAGGCTGGAACTCCCTGGATGGCGTGGGCAGTTCGGCCCGTACAGCTCTGCTGCCGTCCGGGTGCAGGCGGTCGAGGAGGGTTGTCAGCTTTCTCCCCAATATGCTTTGAACTCAGGCTCAGCACAAACACTTGGCCACCCCCTCCACACCCAGTTTAAAACATGGGATAGTGTTGGGTCTTTCTGGGTGGCAGTAGCAATGTCCGCGGACCAAATGGGAGACTTTGACAGTTCATCCAGCGCAAAGATGTCTGCCGTTGGAGCCAGATCCAGACCAGTCTCAGGCAGGGGGCAGCGGCTCAGGGCGTCAGTGTGTGCGATGCACTTTCCTGGCCTGTGCTCCAGATCGTACTCGTACGCTGCGAGGAACAGAGTCCATCTCAACATCCTGGGCGATAGGATGTTAGGCGTTGGGCGGTCAGGGGCGAATATCCCCAGGAGCGGCTTATGGTCAGTTACCAGAAGGAAACGGCGGCCATACAAAAAGTAATGAAATTTCTTGACCGCGCTCACAAGCGCCAAACCCTCTTTGTCTATTTGTGCGTAGTTCTTTTCCGCACTACTCAATGACCTTGAGTAATATGCATCGGCGCCTCAGACCCGTTATCCATTACGTGGCTCAACACTGCCCCAATACCGAATGGCGACGCATCAGCCGCCAGAACCAACATTTTACCTTCATCAAAATGAGTCAGCACGCTATCAGATGTCAGTAACGCTTTAACATTTTCAAATGCTTTTTCCTGTAGCCGTCCCCAAACCCATTTCACGCCTTTATTTAACAACCGATGTAATGGCTCGGCTACCGAAGCTTTGTGGGGCAGAAATGAGTGGTAGAAATTGATTAGCCCTAGATAGGCTTGTAACTCCGTTTTATTCTTAGGTCTGGGTGCATTGTGTATAGCTGCTACCTTTCCAGGGGTTGGGTGTACACCTTGTTCGTCAATCTTGAACCCAAGGAACTCGACACTTGAGACCCCAATCGCACATTTTCCCCATTTTACTCGCAAACCAGCTTTATCGAAACACTTCAGAACACTCCGGACCCTTTCAAGCAATTCCCCATCACTCTTCCCCGCAATAAGCACATCATCAAAATAGGGAATTACTCCCTTTATACCTCTGAGCAACCCTTCCATTAAACCCTGGAAGATCCCAGGTGCGACATTAACCCCGAATTGTAGGTGCTTAACTTTAAACGCACCTCTATGCGTAACGATGGTTTGTGCTTCCGCAGCATCATTATCTACGGGCAACTGTTGATATGCCTGGGCAAGGTCTAATTTTGCAAAAACTTTGCCTCCCCCAAGAGATGCAAGTACATGGCTTATCACAGGTACAGGATAGGAATGCTGTTGTAATGCCTTATTAATTGTACATTTATAATCTGCACAAATACGTATGGATCCATCAGGTTTGACAGGAGTAACGATGGGCGTTTCCCATTTGCTGTACGGAACTGGCTCCAAAACCCCTTGCTCTAGGAGCTTGTCAATTTCCATTTCAATCTTTGGTTGCAATGCTAACGGCACCTTCCTATATTTTAACCTGATAGGCCTAACATTTGGATCCAACACAAATGAAACCGGGGGACCTGTATAAGTTCCCAGCCCTTTTGCAAAAACCCGAGGAAACTCATCATACAAACAATTCCATTTATCATGGCATACCATATTAATACCAGAAATAGTAATGCCTAATGGCTCAAACCAATCAAGCCCCAACAGGCTTACCCTGTCCCCCTCAGCAACAATCAGGGATGGAGCCGCCTTATGCTCTTTGAAACGGACTTCAAATTCCGCCTCACCTGCCAATGGGATTCGGTGCCCTTGGAAATCTGCAAGACGGGCGTCAGTGGGCAGGAGGTGGTGGCGGCTTCGGCTCGGAAAAAGATGATCTAAGGTGCACGTTGAAATGATTGTTCTAGCCGACCCGGAATCGACTTCGAAAGGGCAGGCAACGCCGACGAGGAACAAGGTGACGAAAATCTTCTTCCTCCAGCGTGCTCCTGTGGTGAGGACAGACGATGAGGGGGTTGGATGACAGGGTCGGGTTTCGGGACGACAGGGATGAAGAGCAGGTTGTGTTGACCTTGCTTCGGAATTGAGAGCGCTGTGGAGGTGAGGTAGGCGGCGATCTTTTCGACTTGCAGACCCTGGCGATGTGCCTGCGTTTTCCGCAAGCCTGACAAACCAACTCTCTGGCCCAACAGGTGTCGCGCTCGTGCTTCCCGCCACAACCTAGGCACTGACGCGCTGGCGCAGTCTTCACTTGGGTTTGCGGCTGGCTGCTGAAACAAGGCTCTCGTATGTCATCAACAGCAGGCGCTGACTCACGGCCCTCGACCTGTAGGTGAATGCTGGAATCGGCTGCCGCAGGCCGCTGTCGCACCTCTCGCGTTGACCTTTCTGCAGTCTTGGCGGCGATGGCTTCCTCAAACGCGACCTTGAATGTCAGCGTCTTGAGGGCGAACAGGCGTTGTTGCAGCTTGGCATTGCGGTGACCGCAGACCAGCCGGTCTCGCAAGGCTGTCTCAAAATCGGCGAAATTGCAAGCCCTCGCCAACTTCCTTAATGCCGCCACAAACTCGGCTACGGATTCACTGGAGCCCTGCCGCCTTTCGTAGAACGCGTGCCGGGAAGCGATCTCAGAGGGCTGCAGCGCGAAGTGGGCCTTCAACTTCTCCATCAGCGTGGCGTACGGCATGGTCTTGATATCATCAGGTGTGACAAGCGAGCGGGCGATGTCGAACACCTCCTTGCCACACGAGCTAAGTAGTGCGGCTCGTTTCTTCGCGGCATCCGTCACTCCGCCGCTCTCGAGGTGGAACTCGAACCGGGTAAGGTACGCTTCCCAGTCTTCCGTCGCCAGCTCGAACCGCTCGAACCAAAGCTTGGAGCTCATCGCGGCGCCTTCTGGAGCGGACGGCTCCCTCCGAGGCTCGCGGTCGATCGGAACTTCCTCCGTGATTCTCTCAGCGGGGCTGCCTGCCCGCTAGATCCCATCCTCGTCGCCACTTGTTAAGTATGAGACTTAACGCAGGAGGTAAGTTCAAAGTGATTCAGCTCTATTTAGCTCCAAGGTTTAGACCAGCTAAGGGCTAGACCAGCTAGACCAAAAAACACAGTCAAAAGCAGCGATTTATATACAGTGGGATATGAGGTAGCCACGCCCTCAGTCATATCAATATCCAATCACATTGATACATAACAGCCAATCATAACTCAAAGATAAGGACCAATCATATTTCATATCAATAACCAATCATAGATGTTCCCTCCATAAGCCCTTTGATTGGGCAATACCAGACAGTTTCTGAATCCGCATAATGAGCACCTGCTCAACTTATGCTAGCCTTATGTCTCTGAAGACATAACATAAATAGTTTTGATTATTTTACAATTGAATTCTTGTGTATGGGCCAATTCATTTACTGTGTACTGTGACATGCATATACCCAAATGTGTATATAGGGATAAGGGCTGTTTCCCAGCTGGGTTCAAATTCACGCACAGAAAGCAAAATGTAAGAGAGGCCCTTCTCTTCTGTGACCTTTTGCTTTTGTTCTAAAGCAGCGGCAAAATTACATTTTAACACCTAGAATAAGAGGGCAGTGAAGTATACACCTCTAGGAGTTCATTTAAACAAAGGAATGTGTCTCGTAGATAAGCTGGAATGGCGCACAGAGATCCAGAATATTGAACCAGAGAGCGTATGAGTCTCATATATGACATGCAGTCAAAATATTAAGTACACATGTAGCACTGAATACTAGAATGAATGCCCACTATAAATGTAAATCCAAGAGTAATTTGGGCCTGCACAAACCTAGGGGGGTGCTGGGGGTAAGAGTGGGGACCCAGATAAAGAACGAAGTAGAGATCCAGGAAAGTGTTGAGGGAAAACAGGTGGAAGTGGCCAAGCAAGAAGGAAGTGAGCTCAACAAAGGACCAAAAACTCAGAAAGGGCAGCAGAGTGGAATGCTTTCGGAGCAAGTCACTGAGCAGACATTAGGGAAGTTACAAGAGGCAGGACCTGCGATACTCGCGGGGGGGGTATTCCGGCCTGCCAAGCCTCCCCCTTCCTCCCTCCCCAGCAGCAGCAGCGGCGGAGGCGAGGCCAGCCAGCCTGCCAAGCTTCCCCCTTCTTTCCTCCAGCCGCAGCAGTGGCAGCGAGGCCAATCAGCCCCCCAAGCCTTCTCCCGCCCTCCTGTCCCTTGTGGTGGTGACGGCGTGGCGGCGACGGCGAGGCAGTTTGCAGAGCGTTCCCTGCACATGCGCAGGGAGGGTTCTTTTACTTTTGGGGGGATTTAAATATCCCCGTATACTTTTTTCAACTTTTTAGATTTTTCTGCACACCTGGGGACTGCCTCACATGCGCAGGAAAATCTCCCTGCCCCCCAAGTGCCCCCGATGTGCGGATTTAGATATCCGCACACGGGGCCACTTGGGAATTAGATATATAGATTGCAGCTCCAGATGAAGAAGAAGGGGAATAATGTGAACAAAACCTTTGAGTTCCTCAGGCTTGAGAAGGGAATGTTGATGGGCTCAGAGCCAAGCCTTCTGATTGGATGGAGGTGTAGCAACAGGTATTCTCCTGACATACAAAAACATCTAAATAAGGAAATAGAGGGGGGGGAGTTTTGGTAGGAAGGAGGTGTATTAAAGGTAGTCTTAGGCATCCTCAGAGTGTGGGTTGTCATCTGCGGGATAAAATTTCATTAGTTGGATGCTGGTGTCACTGGGATCCCTTTTGTTAGACGGGGATGAGGCAGGTCAACAGGGTGTTGTTCCAAGCAGCACCTTGATTGAGCAGCAATACTGAACGAAAGTCTAAGAGCTTTCAGTGCCTGAACCGATCAATTTCCTCTGAGTTTTCATTGTGCCAGTTTCTGTCTCCTTGAGCTTATAACAGAATCCTTGAATACCTTTTGACTTTTCATTATGCCTTCTTGGCTATAAGGCAGCCAGGCTGGATGTTTCCACTTCTGCTGATTCTTCTGTCAACTTCCCTGTTTTATTCCGCAAATAGCTTAAACTGCATTTTCTGTGATCCATCTGAATGTCAGCCATGGACTGGTCACAAAGCCAAGGTGGAAGGCGGTGAGGAAGCCAGCAAAATGGATCCTTGGTGCTCAGGGCCTATACATTGTGCTCAAATGAAAGTTGTAAAACATGATTTACAAACTAGACTGACCCCATTTAAGGGATGGATGCTAGTTCACTTTTTAAAAATAAGCAGACATTTTCAAAGTTATTAGACGCAAGTATGATGGAAGAATGTGATTGTATGGAAACAACATCTCCAGTTAAAGGCTCTCAGCAGAATGTGGAAACCGCTTTCCGAAAGGTTGTTCCTGTGCTGTCCCTGAAGTGTTGGGTGTTGGCCTGGCTATGTTCCCCAGGTCCTGTCTGCACATGGGGGTCTTACCAGAAGAGCCTTCTGGCTCAGTGTCTGTTCCCCAGAGGTTTCCTGCACAATGCAAAGCCACACCATAGTGGTATGAATGCGCTCACTTTCTTCTTGCTTGGCATGGTAGGGAGGCTAAAACCTGAAGCTTTGGGTTGCTCTGTCTGTGCGGTTGGTCTCGCCACCTCCACAGAGATCTCTGGAGGCACCTCTCTTCTGCTCAAAGCTTCTGGTGGGAGGTCTTTCCTTGGCCACCCAAAGCTTTGGGCAGGGGGGAACCCTTCCTTGGCAGTCTCACCACTGCCCGAAGCTTTGGGTGTGTGGGGGGCTTTCCTTGGCCTCCTTCCTCTTTCTTGCCACCATGGTTGAATTCTTGGTGCTGCCGCTGTGCCTATTTGAGGCTCCATAGCTTGCTAAGTATGTCGGCTGAAGTCTTCAAGGAACAGGATATATATATGTTTTAAAAGTTTAGCATGGAGCATAGCTTGAGTCTCCTACCTGAGGAATAGGGCTTTCCAGACTGGAGGGTCAGCCTATGATCTCTCCAATAGAAGTCCACAAAAAATTTACATAGCCCTACATGAGCAAGCGGAGGCGTGACCACTTCTAGGCAGAGCACACACTATTGAACTAAATGGGTCTTACCCAGTATAAGGCAATTTCGGATATTCAGACAAGGGGTGGTAGCTCAGTAGCAGAACATCTGCTTTGCATGTAAAAATTCCCAGATTCAGTCCTTGGCATCTACAGCGGAAGGATCTCAGACAGCTGGTGTTGGAAAAGACCTTTCTGTACTCAAGCCCTTGGACAGCTGCTCTCAGTCACAGTAGACAGTTCTGAACTGGGTCGGGAAGCTTCTTAAATTCATCAGTTTCTCTGGGGCTATGTTCATCTGGAGGAAGGGAATTGTGAAAGAAGTAGTATAGAGATACCACCATATAAATTCACTGGGAACAAGTACTGCCATGATCACAGATTCATAGTTTTCAATCATGCAAACAGACAAAGACAGCTCAGTGCTGCGAGTTCACTTTTAATTTTTAACTATTAAAAAAAGTCCAGGACACCTGAAGCTGTCCCCACAGAGCCCCCACCCTCTCTCTACCTATATATAAATGGCCGAAGAAGTTTTGTTTCACTATATCTGAAGAAATGTGCTTGCACATAAAAGCTTATACCTCTGTTGGCTGTAAAAGTGCCACTGGATCCAAACTTTGTTCAGAATTCTCAGCAGATTTTCTTGGAAGCTGCACTTCTGTCAAGATGATTTTTAAATGAATTGAAGCAATGATTTAGCACCTCGTATCTATATGATATGATATTGGAGCTGCGGTGGCTCAAGTGGTTAAGACACTGAACTGCAGGCTGTGGAAGGTCAGTAGTTCAGCAGTTCAAGACCCGGGTGCCACAAGATGGAGTGAGCTCCCATCTCTGGTTCCAGCTCCTGCCAACCTAGCAGTTCGAAAGCAAGAAATTGCAAGTAGATAAATAGGTACCACTTCGGTGGGAAGGTAACAGCGTTCCGTGCGCCTCGGTGTTTAGTCATGCCGGCCACATGACCACGGAAACGTCTTCAGACAGCGCTGGCTCTTCGGCTTTGAAACGGAGATGAGCACCTGTCAGAAGTCCTAACTTAGTCAGCAAACACCAGACCTTTTTGATGCAAGCAAGGTTAGCGTTTATTAAGCTGCAATAGATAGATCACTGAAACAGGTCTCTTGTTCAGAATGACTTGGTTACAGAAAGCAAGCGGTTATACAGGGAAAGGGGGTGAATGGGGACCCCCCCTTCTTCCATACAATGAATACCATGCGACTGGGAAATCGAAAGTTACTAAGCTAATGAATTTCCCACCGCCCCCATTAACCACAGCTGCTACATCTATGCCAGCGATAGAGAAGCTCACAGCCCGACTTGCCAAGGTCAGAACGTCTGGGCTGCAAAGAGATAATAAAATAAAAGCCACATTCCATTCTCACACCCGAGGTGTAAATCAACAACTCCCCGGATTCCAACCTCCCGTCTGGTACGCCACTAAGGCGCCAATAGCCCACCTCCCTCCCTGTCATCCATCATAGCCCACCTCCCACCCTTCCATAATGGCAGGGCTACCTGACATGCAGCCCCCTCGAAAAGAGCCCTACCCCTTTGGTTTATGGGGGTACAATTTGTGAAAGGCTTTAACTAGCCGGGGGGCCAGAACATTTTCCGCCCGTACCCACTCCCTCTGCTCCGGCCCAAAGTCAATCCATTCAACAAGGTAAAACAAGCGATTGCGAGAGAGTTTAGAGTCCAAAATTTGCGAGACTTCGTAGTGAGGTTCCCCCCCCACCAGCAGCGGAGGCGGGACGGGGCGTTGCGGTCTCCATTTGTTCCCTTCAGGCGCTGGGCGAAGAAGCCGTACATGAAAAACAGGATGAATAGACTTTAGAGACTTAGGCAACGCAAGTTCAACAGTTACATTGTTAATCACTCTCACAATCTCAAAAGGACCAATAAATTTCCAACCGAGTTTGCGGCTCGGCTGAATGCGACGCAAATGTTGGGTGGACAAGTAAGCAAACTCTCCACATTTGGGAATCCAGGCAAGACTACGTTTCTTATCGGCCTGGAGTTTATACGCCGCCTTAGCTTCTTCCAAAGTCTCGGCCAATGAGCCCCACGCCTCCTGCAACTGTTTGCACCAGTCACCAGCATCTCCCGCCGGGAGGTCGGGAGAAGACAAAAACGGTAGAGGCGGGGCGTCATACCCATGCACCGCTTTAAAAGGAGACATCCCCGTTGATGAGTGCTGAGTATTATTGTAACAGAACTCAGCCAAAGGCAAAAGAGAATGCCAATTGTCCTGCTGAAAATTAGAAAAACACCGCAAATATTGTTCCAGCGTTTGATTCACACGTTCAGTCTGCCCATCCGATTCAGGATGGTAGGCACTGCTCACCCCCGTTCTACCCCAAGGAGTGACATAAGTTCGCTCCAGAACTTTGAAACGAACTGAACTCCTCTGTCGGAGATCACTTTAGCAGGCAAGGTATGGAGTCTCACGACGTGTTGCAAGAACGCAGAGGCCAATTTCTTAGCAGAGGGGATGACGGCAAAAGGAACGAAATGCGCCTGTTTAGTAAACAGGTCCACTACCACCCAAATGACAGTTTTTCCCCCACTAGGGGGTAAATCCGTAATAAAGTCCATAGAGATCACTTCCCATGGCCGAGCCGGCGTAGGGAGGGGTTGTAGGGCACCTGGGGGTTTACCGGGCCGAGGTTTACTCATTAAGCAGGTTTGACAGGTAGATGTGAAGAGTGAAACATCTTTACGTAGGCCCGGCCACCAAAATTGCCGCTGCAAGAGCTGGAGGGATTTTACAAACCCTGTGTGTCCAGCCAGCTTAGATCCGTGTGCCCAACCCATTACCTCCCCCTGAGAGATCGGGGAACAAAGAGTTTGCCATTTTTAGTCCAGCAGCCATGCGCATCACGGGACATTCCTTCTTCCCCACATTTTGACAGTTTGGGAAACAGTTTATGCTTGTGCAACGTTTGTAGTACTTCCCGCACCAGTTTCACATGAGACTTTAGGTCGGGGGAATACAAAAGAATGTCATCAAGGTAAACAAGGACCCCTTTGAACAGGTACTTATGCAACACTTCGTTAATTAAGTTCATGAATACCCCTGGGGCCCCTGCCTCCGAGTGGTTACCGCTCCTCCCAACTGGGAAGGAGTGAATACGGAATCACGAATCTCCTCCCTTTTGCTGTCGTGTTGAGGGAGGCGTGATAGAGCATCGGCCAGCGGCTTCTTCCTCCCCAAACACAGGGCTAGATCACGATATTCGGGGAATGCTTTCCAGCTCTGCGTCGGCTGCACCCCAGCCGTTACCAAGAGTTGGCCCCCGCCTTATGGGTCCCCACTCTGTCTTCCAGACGTGGGAGCGGCATTTCTCGGAGATGAAGTTCACCTTCCCCTCCCCCAAAGTACGTGGGGATCGTGATCAAAGAACCACGGACTTCCTAAAACCAGGGGAAACCGGGCGGACGGGGTAACTACAAAAGATCTCTCTTCCCAGTGCTGCCCCAGTCCCACCCGCAATGGCACAGTCTCGTATTTGCAAGGTTCCTTCATTGTGGACCCGTCCATTTGGGTAAAAATCAAGGGGTCTTTTAGTTTAAGGACTTTCGCCCCGAGTCCCGTCAGTAGGGTAGGGTTGATCAGGTCTCTCCCACACCCTGAGTCAATGAGAGCCCGTACTCTCACATGGGTCAATAGACCCGGGTCCATTAAAGTCACTGTAAGAAAAAAAAAGAGAGGGGGTTTTGCTCACCGGGAGTTGCGCCTGGGGTTGTGGGACCTGCTGTTCAGCGCTGTTCACAGCAGGTCCGCCTCGTTTCCCTGTGGCACGACCTCGCCATCGGAGGAGTCGGATGGCTCGCTGAGTGGTTTAGCTTGCAAAGCTTTCGCCCCTTCGGCCTCGCCACCTGTTTTGGCGTGGATGTGTCGAACTTCTTCTTTGATCCCTTTTGCGCCCCAGTCGATGCAGACGCGGTCGGGCAGTTCACGGCGAAATGGCCCCCTTCTCCGCATTTGAGGCACAGACCTTGCTTCATCCGGAGTTCTCTTGTCCCGTCCTTCTGCTTTGGGTTCTGGACGGGAGCCTTTCCTCTCGCAGTCGGTGCGTTCCCTCGGGTTGCCAGCGCTGCGGCATCGTCTAGTTTGATGGTCTTCAGCCGGTTTTCCATCGTGATTGCGGCCTGGATCCATCCAGTGAGGGTGTTCGGATCTTGGTTCAGGGTGACCTCACGGCGAACCTCCGGGTTCAGCCCCCATTTGTAAAACTCCAGGAGATTTCCTTCTCCTCGCAGCTTTGCGGCACATCTGCGGAACTCCGCGGTGTAATCTCTCACCGACCTCGCGCCCTGCTTGAGGCTCCGGATCGTTGCTTTTGCTGCTTTAGTTGAGTGCACGTCTTCAAATTGTTCTTTCATAGCCCACATGAAAGAGTCGATCTCTCTCAGTTCGCGCCCATCGGCTTGGTGGAGCCCCACGTACCAGTCAGCTGCTGCTCCCTTCAGGTGAGCCGCTATGACGTCGACCATCCGCTCTTCCCTCTGGAACAGGTGGCCCCAAGTTTCGATGAACTTCTCGGCTCGCACCAGGAAGAACGGGAACTTTTCGGGGTCTCCGTCAAAGTCCGCATCCAGGAGCTCCGTAGGCTTAGGAGGCAGGAACCCCCAAGGACGAGGGGGTTGTTGCCCCGGCGGGCCCCGTGGCGCTGGCCCCGCTGGTTGATCCGGTGGTCCGGCTGGCACGTTCCCCGCCCCCTGGTCCGGTGCTGGGCGTTGATCTGGAGGGACTTGTGCCGGCGGCTCTTCCCGTCTCTGTCGTTCACGCTCCTCCCGAATGCCCTCCGCAATCATCTGTGGGATGCGAGCGAGGGATTCATCCAGGAAACGCATCAGGCGGTCTTGGCTTGGCTCCCCGCTCCATCTCCGCCTCACCACGACACTCTCTCGGGGCTCGGAGTCCCTGCCGGTGTCTTCCATGGGTTCGGCGGTAGCCAACTTGCGGACCGACCTCTCGGGGTGGCTCATCCCCATGGATGCTCTTGGGGTCCCGAACCACGCCTCGTGGGTCTCGGTCAGGGGTTTCACCCAGTCCCGTCTGCGTCCCGCTCGGTGGGTCACCCCTCCATAAGCTGCCCCATACGGATCGCCGTAGGGCCCTCCAAAGTCGTACTCCAAACCCCATTGTCCCGGCACGTATGTGTCAGGGGTTTCTTTGGGTACGCCTTTCCCTGGAGGCTTCTTGTCCTTTTCTTCTTCTTCAATCGGGAGAGTGTCTTCTTCTCCATCACTCATTTTGGAGTGGTGGGTTTAGGACCAGTCCCGAAAGTAAATGATGATTCTGAACAAACTGTCAGAAGTCCTAACTTAGTCAGCAAACACCAGACCTTTTTGATGCAAGCAAGGTTAGCGTTTATTAAGCTGCAATAGATAGATCACTGAAACAGGTCTCTTGTTCAGAATGACTTGGTTACAGAAAGCAAGCGGTTATACAGGGAAAGGGGGTGAATGGGGACCCCCTTCTTCCATACAATGAATACCATGCGACTGGGAAATCGAAAGTTACTAAGCTAATGAATTTCCCACCGCCCCCATTAACCACAGCTGCTACATCTATGCCAGCGATAGAGAAGCTCACAGCCCGACTTGCCAAGGTCAGAACGTCTGGGCTGCAAAGAGATAATAAAATAAAAGCCACATTCCATTCTCACACCCGAGGTGTAAATCAACAACTCCCCGGATTCCAACCTCCCGTCTGGTACGCCACTAAGGCGCCAATAGCCCACCTCCCTCCCTGTCATCCATCATAGCCCACCTCCCACCCTTCCATAATGGCAGGGCTACCTGACAGCACCGCAACCCTAGAGTCGGATTCGACTGGCTTTCGAGCAAGGGAACCTTTACCTTTACCTTTTTATCTATATACATTTCTCGCTCTGTAGCTGTTGTTCTATGTATTATTTGTTAAAACTGACACAATCGTATGTGTTTAAATATCACAAGATATTTAAAAAGCACTATCTCTGCTTATTCCTGGCTGTCTCCCTGTTGTGGTCTCAGTATTTCCTGTAAACAGTATGAGTTGGATACAACCTGGTGGGTGATATTTCCAGATTTCCACATAAGTTAGCAGCTGCTTCATGGTAGCAGTGCCGCCATAATCATAGAAAAGTGAGGTTGAGGCAAACAGTGGAGTTCACACTTGGTTTCTCTGTACAATTCCATACATGGGAGAGATTGTGTAGATAAAATAAGCAGCCTGCTCATGTGAGTAGATCGGCCTTGTATTAGCTACCATCAGTTGCTATATTAATTCCTCTGAAAATAGCTGGACATTTGAGCTAGCTGGTATTCATTGTGACAGATTGAAAGCTGAGGAGTATTTGGGAATTAGCTGCTGTGTCACAGTTCAAAAAATGATGGTATGAATAGTTGCTACTGACTAACTGGAGTTCAGTTCCCTAACTACCTGCAGTGGAACTTGAACTGACCGAAGTACAGTGTCATTCTGCACACACCCCTTGATTCTTTCCTGGTCATTACCCATGTGTCCAGAGCTTTGATTTTTGCCCTAAATTGAGTTGATTGCCAGATGGCCAATGCATTTTCCATCTTGCTAACCAATTGCTACACCTCTCTTTTCTACTTCATTTGAAAAGTGTGGGGAGGATGACAGCGCAGTGATGCTGTTGCTCTCACTCAGAGCCCTTCTTCTCTTTACTTCCAGACTCTCCTGGTTGTAATGGGGTCTTCACTGGGATGACAACAGAGTAGCAGGAGGATTTAGAGAGGCAGTGTCCCTCTCTTCGAAATACTACTCATATGATGCCTTGCCAAGAGAGTAAGGTTTCCAAGGTCTGGTGCATAGCAACTCAGCGCTTAGCAACATCCCTGGTAGAGCCTCTTTCACTTCTGGAGCACTTCCAGTGTCCATGACCTCTGGTGTTCATGGAACAGTTTGGGTAAACTAAGACAGAGCGAGTGGAGGACTTCTAGTTCCATTCTAGTTCATAAGGCTCACACTGAGGGAAGCACACCCCCAGGAAACATTGCCTTCAGTTGCCAGCCACTAAAAAAGTCCATGAGTGGTCTTCAGTATCAAAGCCCTTAGGCTTTCTGTGTTTGCCAAAGTGCATGTTAAAATGATGTTAGCATTAGTAACCCTATGTTTTGGAAGCCACAGATAAACATGTAATTATTGTGTGATCCCTTTTAATTTACGCCTTTTACAAGTGTGTTAGTGAAATCCTCAGAGCACACAATGATTATATGCTGTGTGAACTGCATAGATATTATACTCTGGAGTGGCTTTTCAGAGTTACTGCTGAGCAATCTGCGGGTTTTTTCTCATGTTTACAATGCATAATACTACAGCCAGATAATTACTGTTTATGCTAATTTTTATTGACATGTACACACATTACATCAGAGGCAGATAGAGATCCTTATGGCAGTTACAAATGAAATGTCTGTGCCCAGTTTCTATCTGTTATTCCATAAGGCTGCTTTAAAAATGCTTAGCTTATAGGGTCGAAGCTGGAGTCTTCAAAGTGATGGTTCAATAAACTTCTTACATTGTCTCTTTTGAATGTAGATTGGGCCTGTGTCCAAATGTTTGCCTGATCTGATTTTGATCACAAAACAGGGGAAGGGAAAATGTCCTCCTTTTTCTTGCCTTTGGAATTGTTTTTAAGGTGGTTGATTTCCTGATGGTTCCAGTCCAGAATCATGCCGTGAATGTTACAACACAATGCATCCAATAAGGCATCACTGAAGACAAATGATATTAATCAGATCGGCTTGATTGAGGATTGGTGTCAAAGGGGATGGAATGTACTCCCACTGTGGAATCAGACTTGGAAAGAGGTTGCAGGTAGCCCCACTGGTCCAAATCAAATTCCCAAAACAAAAGCTACGTAATACCTTTTGAGTTTTCTGGAACTCTTAATCAGTTTGGATAGTTTTAGAAGGAGCGGGGAGAAGTCCATCGTCTTAGGGTATTGTTTTATAAACATTCTGTATGGAATGCTGAATAGGTGTCAGATTTAAAATGGTGATAGTTGTTTTTTTGTTTTCAATGGGATGTTTCCATTTCTTGCTGTCCCTTCCAGAAGACCAGGGTGCAACTTACATAGCTTACCCATTCAGCATTTTACATAGGATGAATTATAAGATAACGTCTTAAAATCATGGCTGTAGATATACCCCCCCCCCCATTTTAAAGAGAAAGCATCTGCCCTGATAAAACATTCTACAGAATATGAAACTTTTTTTGTTTTTTGTCATTTTTGTTCTACTGAAAGTTATTCTGTCCAACATACTATCTTCTTCTATTCCCGATGCAGTCCAGTGACCTTTATTTTTTGTTGAATGGGGTCAAGTTATAGACTATGTTATCAGAGTTGTTTCAGCTCCTTAATACAATTAAGTCATGTGTGAAGCCTCTTCTTCAGCTCTACCATGTAAACTAGTCGTACCTTGTGAGTCATACCAACACACATTTCCGGGAACATGTGGCTGCTCTATAATCTGGTTTACAGCCCAAGGCTTGCGCTATCGCAGTTTTGTGGTTTTCTTGCAACCCTGAAATATGAGCCTAAATTCATAAATTTCCCTGGCCTTTTCCCTGCAGAGATTGATTTTAGTGGAAATGCAGACAGATATGAAAACCTACTGGTGCAGATAATATTTTATTTCCAAGCAGAATTCCCAATGCGCTTTGAACATGACAGTCCTTCCACAGGGGAAAAAAGTTAAAATGTGAAAGCACTGTTTTGGTCTAATTGTTCTCCCTGTTACTACTAGACAAACTGATTCAGAAAGAGAGAAGGTATAAGACCAGTATCCTGTCCAGGTTTTCTGCTCACAGTGGAGATACTTCCTCCAAGTTTGGTCAGCAGAGTTTGTAATTACTTCATTGTCTTGCTCTCTGGGGTGATCATCTAATTTACCAAAGGAAAAAGAGAGAGAGGAATGCTGGCCATTTCTTGAATGCGGAAAACACTGGGAGTGCAGGAGGAGAAGTTGACACACCAGTCCAAGGAATATATGACTTCTGCAGACCCTAAAATGATCACATACATTGTCTGATTTGTATACACATGCCAGTGTTGCTCATGTAATTGAAGCATATAACCAAATGTAAATTCTAGAAGTTCAAAAGAAACTCAAATCCCTGCGGCACCACAAAGATTAGCAATGGCTGTCATGAATTTTCTTAGGCATACAAGAAGAAGAGGAAGAGAGGAGGTGGAGATTGGATTTATACCCTGACTTTCAATACCCAAAGGAGTCTCAGCGCAGCTTACAATCCCCTTCCCCTCCCCACAACAGACACCCTGTGTGGTAGGTGGAGCTGAGAAAGCTCTCTTGAGAACTGCCCTTGAGAGAACAGCTCTGAAAGAACTTAGGACTGACCCAAGGTCAGTCAGCATGCATGTGGAGAAGTGGGGAATCAAACCTGGTTCTCCCAGATTAGAGTCCTCGCTCCTAACCACTACACCAAACTGGTGTAGGAAGACAGTTTTGTGAATTGTGTTGTTATTTACTTAGATTGAGCATCTATATACTGTTGTCATCTGTGGCTCCCATGTGCAGACAGCTAAATCTGTGGATCAGGGCTACATGGAGGCTAAACAGATCTTTCATCACATTGGGGACGCTGTCCAGGTTTGCAGAAAAATCTGAAATTAAAAAAATACACAGGGGTTAACCCTCCCCCCCCGGGTGATTTACCTCCAGTGGCTGCCACAGTCCCTGAGTCATGCTGGGTCTGGTGGCAGTGGTTGTGCAGTGCAGGAGCCCCTTTGGAGCTTAGCCTGGGACATGGGTGGGGCTTGCTGCTGGCAGCTGTGCATCCCGGGAGCCCCACTGAGCCTGGTGGTGGCTGCCACCAGCTTCAGGCAACCCTGGAGGCATGCTGGGCCCATCAGCAGTGGCAGCATAGTCCCGGAATCATGCTGGGCCCATTGTATTGGCTGCACAGCTCAGGAGCTGTGCAGGGCACACTGCTGGAAGCAACAAAAGCTGGGAGTTGCACTGGGTATACTGTTAGCCAAATTGCTCTATTATTTAATAAAGATGGGGAATTATAATTATTAATATGCAATTGGCTTATCTATAGGATCTGACCTGTGTATACCAGAGTTAGAATTCCCAAGAAACCAGGAACAGACACAGAAACTGGGTGGCTAAAATGATGATTTCTTTACTAAATATTCCCAAGCATACACACACTATTCACACAATATAGCACTAAGGAAGCAGAGGTGATTGATGGGTTATAGAGAGATGATACAATCTGTCCAGATGTGCAGAGGTCCATGGATTCTGGCCTAAACTCAGAGAGTTCAGGGGTGGCCTGCCATTTTGGATCATGGCAGAATGAGTGCTGGGATATAGGCACTGGCAAAGAATGCAGGCCAATGGGTGGCCCTGGGGGCTGGTCTCAGGTGAGAACAATAGATTACCTGAACCAATGATGAGTCCCAGGGGTGTGTGATGCCAGTAGGGGCAGACCTTAGGTATGACCAATGAGCTTCCAGAGAGGCAGGGTCTGGATTTAACAACTGAAGCCAGGTGTTGGGTAGCTAGTTAAATGGATTATCTGACTTACTAATGGTCCTGTCCAGGATGGACAAAAGGTGGGAGACGTCCCTGATTAGCGTCAGGAAGGATTGCTAAACATTTCAATGATTGATTGGTTTATCCCAGTATCTTGAGGGACAGAGGCAGGAAAGACAAAGAAGTTACACAAAGGGCTGGGTGAGGTACTGGAGAGTGCCAGGTGGCTTCTAAAGACTTTACCTCTGGAACTCATTGTTATTCCATAAGTGTAATCTCTGCTGGGTGGAGGGGGAAGACTGGAGGCTTGCTCTGAGGTCACCTTATGAAACCTGAATATGAAATCCCTTTTGCAGACCACTTGCAGCCCGACCCTGTGGTCAAGCTGAGAGTGCCTGGCTTTTTTTGGGGGGGGGACGTTGGTTCAGGTTAGAAAGTAGGGCACCCCTGTTTTGGGGCTACCCAAAAGTAAAAGGCAGTGCCTCTGGTAACAAACTGATCTCTGTTGCCTGGAGACCACTTGGAGGCTGGCAACACTACATTTGCCACCCACCTGAGTTAAAAGTTAAGCAGAATTGCTTTTTAATCTTTCTGCAAGATCCGCCCACTTTGCAGGTCATGTGACTGGTAACAGCCTGTCTTAGTGCTCCTTGCAGCCTTTCTTACTGTTACTGGAACTGATGAAAAGTCCCGCAGATAACAAATAAAAATTAAGGTTAGTCAGGTGGGAGAACTTTCCCAAACTGGATCAGACAAGTTCAGGGACTGTACCGTTCCCATGCTCTTTGCAGTACACAGTGGGCTAGTTCAGAGACATCATAGTTCCCCAGTACCTCAAAAACTGGTCCTTTTGGTGGTCTCTGAGCTTGTTCTTAAAATCTGGGATTTGTATGACACACTTCCAATTTTTGTGCAATTGGATTAGCATGAACCACCTTCGCCAAGACTATTAGTTTAAATGCCTCCATTTTTGTGTAATGTTTTGTAAGTCAAGCTACATTCACCTAGATGTATTTTTAAAGCATGGTGGTAAACAGTGGAATTAGTCTGGGATAGCAGTTCTTTTTTTCATTTAAATTTCATGTCTCCTTTTTTAGACGTAAGGGTTTGTACTCTTATGTTAACAGAGGAATTTGTATCCTGCTCATGAAAATTAATTTGAAGCTGGGCAACGTGATACTTAGTTTGGAAGATCAAAGTTCCTACCAAACCAGATGAATGGCAAAGCCCTGTTTTGCAAAGGATCTGGCTTTCCAAAGTGGTAGATGTCTCTGTAGAAAATCAATGCGATAAAACCACCTTTAACAAATCAAAAATCCACAGGGGAGTTTCTCTGCAAAATGCAAGCAGAAAAACTCAATGTTGTGCAGAGTATGAGAGATCCTTGTCTGCCTTTTCTTAGGTTCCTGAAGGTGGCTTGCACAACTGCTGAGAGGTGGCAAAATTTCATCTGTCTTGATAATTAGAATATGCTTTGCTAGTGGGCTGCAATTGATCCGATTAGCTAAGTATACATGCTGTACATTTAGGGCTTCTAATTAAATTTTCTTGAGTTACTTTCTCTCCATGGCGTATATACCTTCCCTGAGGGTAATCCTCATAGAAATCTTACACAGAAACATTGATTTCCAGTTTAACTGAATCACACATGAACCTCAAAGCAAGGCATGTTGGTAAGTGGCCAGAAGGTGCACATCTTTGTAACCTGCAGATTATCAGACTTCTGCCTAACTCCTAGACACGCATTTAGGAAAACACACTCGAAGCCATCAGCCAAACAACGTTTGTATATTAAATTGATGCAACTGGCAGTTCTCATGTTAGGTATGAAAGGGATATAGAGAAAGTCACATGGAGAAAATATAGCCCCAAACTATCTTTTTTAACAGAGGGCATAATACAATTGAGTCTGTAACTATTATCCTGTTTAGAATGGTTTGCTCTGGCTCAGACGAAGCTATTGAATTTGATATTTGCATTCTACATAATGTTACTGCTATTGAATTTTTTACAGCTGTTCTGTCAGTTCTGCTGAGCGAATAAGTAGAGGACTGTGATGTTATTTATACTGCCTTAAAGGCAAAAAAGCTGTTCTCTAGTGCTCTTATATTCCATTTGGCTGTATCTGAGCATTTAGTATAATTACTAGAAAGCAACAATGTTTAAATCTCATTGACAAGAGACACAGATAGCATTCTTAATACTGGGAAGCCTGTGCGGGTCAAAGGTAGTTGCCAGATACCTTGTTTCCTAGCCTTTTTTTAGAATTCATTTAGTTCAAATACGATCTTGGCATATGCTTTATTTCAGGCCCCATTTAACTTTTGAAAATTGGATATTTAACGTGAGGTAGTACTTCGAATGGTGATAATAAACAGGGATGCACCATTAGCTTCATTTTCACATTGGCAATAGTATCTAGCATTCAGTCCTAGAACCGTAAATGGGCAAGTTTGCTTGTGTTTCTGTCATCCTGAGGATGCTGGTCAGAAGTGTGATGTTGTCTAATGTTGACCGGTGTAGCTTTTCACAGACTGGTGCAGAAAGGTTTGGCTGTATACTTTATTCTGCAAGCAACGTCCTTAAACTGGGATTATTAAATGTAGCAGTATTAATACTTCTGTTTTTTTAGATTTTTCTTGGTAAACATTCAGAAACGAACATTGTATGAGAATACATGTATCAGGAAGCTAACATAATTTTTCTCATTTTACTTTAAATATTAGCCTTTTCCGTGTCCCTACAATAATTGCATTGCCATTGCATTAAATTAGTACAGGTTGAAAAGAATTGGTTATTTTTCTCCTCAATCCCTTGAAAGTAATGAAGAAAAAAATCTGTTACTAAGCCAATCCTGTACTTGAGAACTGAAGTTTTCAAAGTTCCTTTTGTTTGTTTGTATGTTTATTTGAGAGTCATTTGTGACCAAACACAAATGCTCCATTTGATTGAACTGGAATAATTACCACCAGGCATGATGCACTGATATAGAAGATGGAGTCTTCATTCTAACTCCAATTGGGTGTGATGCCTGAAGTCAGACAGATTCACTAGCTAAGGATGCCATCTCTTGGCTGGCAATCCCCTGGAGTGTGGAGGGCTGGAGACTTTTTGGAAGTTACTTCATACTTTAAAGACAGGAGGTGATGCCATGACATCCCAGGAAATTTCAAAAATCTTCAAGGCTGTACCATAGTGGCAGATTAACCATTAAGCAGACTAAGCACATGCTTAGGACATCAGGGCCAAAGGGGGCACCACAAAGTTGGGGAAAGGGTGAAAAGAAAAGGAAAAGAATGAAGATCTGTAAAAAAATTTTTTTTAATAAAACTAGTGCATTGTATATCTGCTCAGACAGGTCAACAACTAAAATGGACTGGGGTCAGTGTGGAAAGGAGGGGGGGCACCAAGATTGGTCAGTGCTTAGGGCACCAGTGAGCCTTAATCCGCCCCTGACCATAGAGCATCATGATGTCACTTTCTATTCTGACAAGGGAAGTGAAGTCCAACATGCTGAGCCCCCCACACCATTTTCCCTGCCCCTCTGTTGAATGAAAGTGGGTGACATGGAGAATCATCAGGAAGTCCCTGGCCATTACTGGTTAAGGTTTCTGCCCTAGGCAGTAGGGTAACCATGTTTCAATCCTGGTTAAGAATCATAGTTATTGGATAGATGCAAATTTGAGTGGGTGGATATATCTACATTTGGGCATCAAAACTGATTGGCATTGAAGATTTACATTTTTAACTGGGGCATACTATCTGGGAGAGGGGGAAAGAGAACATGCCATCTTGACAGTTAACTAAGTTCACATCCATAACAAACTCAGTGTGTTTGTCATTATCAGAATTTGAGCGTTGATGGTTTTTATTTGTTTGTGAGAAATTTATGGTAAAGTTTGCAAGACATCCGTGCTCATGAACATGGAGACGGAATGCAGAAGGTTTCAATCAATCACAATGTGTGTTTCAGCCAGCCTGATCTCACCTGATCTCTTCATATCTCGGAAGCTAAGCGGGGTTGGCCCTGGCTAGTATTTGGATGGGAGACCACCAAGGAATACCAGGGTTGTGACGCAGAGGCAGCAGTGGCAAACCACCTCTGAATGTCTCTTGCCTTGAAAATCCCACGGGGTCTCCATAAGTCAGCTGTGACTTGATGGCCAAAAAACAACATGTTTCAGCCAGGAATGTCTGTTTTCAAAAGGCTCTGGGGGAGGAACAGGGAGAAGCAGAGGAAATCAAATTTCCACTCTTTTAGCTTTTAAAAAAGAAAGCCACAAGTAGTTGTCCTAGCAGTTGGATTGCCTGGGGGGAGTGGGCAGAAGGAGCAGCATGCACAGGGCCTGTTAATGAATGCTCCTCTTCAGAACAATGGACTCCCCAGGGCTGAACAGGGACACAGGATCCTTATCTCACTACAGGTGCTAATTTTCTGCCCCCAAGCATTTCCCCTCTGGTCTAATCAAGCTGATAAGACAATATGCACTGAATCTCTACATCCTTTACAAGCAACTTTACAACACCCTCCCACCTTCAGTCTAGGGTAAAAGGACTCAGAGAGCTCCATTTCTATTCTACTTGTATCTGAGTAAGGGAGCGTTGACTCTCAAAAAGCTTATAACCCTGAAAGTCTTGTTTGGTCTTTAAGGTGCTATGGGACTAAAAATCTGAGTGTTCTACCACAGACCAGCACGGCTACCCTCTGAAACTAATCTTCATCTAGTTTGCTGTTTGTAAAGGTAAAGGTTCCCTTGCTCAAAAGCCAGTCAAATCCGACTCTAGGGATGTGGTGCTCATCTCCGTTTCCAAGCCGAAGAAGCCAGCGCTGTCCGAAGATGTTTCTGTGGTCACGTGGCTGGCATGACTAAACGCTAAAGCGCACAGAATGCTTTTACCTTCCGACCAAAGTGGTACCTATTTATCTACTTGCAATTTCTTGCTTTCAAACTGTTAGGTTGGCAGGAGCTGGGCCAGAGACGGGAGCTCACTCCGTCACGTGGCACTCAGGTCTCAAACTGCTGAACTACCGACCTTCCAGCCTGCAATTCAGCTTCTTAACCACTTGAGCCACCACAGCTCCTTTGTGTACATAGGAGATAAATATATAGCTCACTTCTGTAAAAACTAGCAAAGGCACTAGAAAACAGCATAGTAGCGCCAGACTAAAAAGTAGTCATTTTCCCTAGTCCTGAACAAATACAATACTAACTTCTAAACATCCCGCAGATACATTTAAAATGAAATAAAGCATAATTATTATTTTTAGACTGCAAGTAGACAATTCCCCCCCCCTCAGTATTACTGGACTCTTGCCCTTTTATACTTTGAATAGTACATCGTAATTTTACATTTATTATTTATTTAAAAATCAGGATGGCATATTTAGGTTTTCAGAAGGAATTATTTGCAAGTAAGTCTGGATTGGGCTGTAAATGTTTAAATCTATATATTTATAGACAAACGGGGATTGTTGATGCTGCAGTTCTGATATTTCATGTAAATCTTGAGTAATGAGCAGAAAATAAAGCGGGTTTTGCTGTTCCACAGAAGATGGAATTTTATGACTGGACATACAGTTCACAGTTACTTAAATTATGGATTCTTCATGTGATGTGGCAACTGGATGAAACAATTGCTGCATTTATTCTCTGATCAGGGCTATTGTTAAAACAGTAAACCTTTGTAGTACAGTTAAAAGAGCTGTATGTTCGTATTGTTCTCCATGTCTTTGTTTTATAGCTTCTTATACAGTAGACAATGAAGTCAATTAGCTTTTTGGCCTATGAACAGAATAATGTGCTTTTCTAGAATGGAAATTAGGGGGGGGGGTGTCTAAGCAGAGTGGGAGACACAAGCTTTCAGTTTTTGTTGGGCAATGAGTGGGCCGGCTTCAAGCTGTACCATGTTTTGTACGTCCGTCTTTTTTGGTGATCGAAATAGGGTGGGTGACTAAAAAGTTACAGAGGATAAGGTGTGTGTATCAATAAAATCTTTAATATTATTAATGAGTGTAGTAGACAGGTAAATTTCTAGCATCTCTGGCTACGTTTTAAACGATGTTCAGCATGCTGTAGGATGATGCTACGAACTCTGGATGAAAGAAATAAACATTCTGTGGAGTGTCTGGCTTGTTTCTGAATTGTTTTAACTCTCCTCACTAATTCATTGTGCCTTTAAAAATGCGAAACTATCGTTGTTGTGTTACTGAGTCTGTTGTCTAAATTACTAGGGACTTTCTTCTCCTTTCATGAAAAATGCAAAATTTAAACGGTTGCTCCCTTTTCTTATTTAACAGGAAGTTCTTGCCTGGTCTGAGGACATAATTATTATAGGTCACGCTCAGCAGATCCTCAGCAGCTTTAAATACGACTGTGACGCCTTACAAGTACTAAGCCAAAGTTGATTGGTGCTCCATGAATCTTGTCAAATGTGTGGCACATTGCATTTGCTCAGCCAGCAGGGTGGAGAACACAGATAAAAATATTCAGTGTATGGCAGCTGTTGGTGTGATGTCTTTGAATTCTGTCAAGCCGTTCCCACCCCTATCTCTTTCTGCAGATGAATTGTTACATTAATACTTGAGTAATATCATGCCATTGCCACCAGTGACTTCCTGACATCACAGGAACAGAGAAAACCATTTCAGCTATGCTTGTTGCAACCAATTAACGTGTGCCCTATAGAGGAGCCCTGTTGTTTGGAATCTGAGTGATTTTTAGTTTGAGAGCAACAAATATTACCACAGGTCATACCTATACTTTAATAATCCAGGCAGAATGCTCCTCAGCCTTTCCTCTCATTAAATTCTTCAAGTTTTCTCTGTAAAAAATGGACTTTCTTTTGCCAATTTATAATAGCACATACCAAAGCGGCTTCTTCAAGATGCCTTGGCAACTAGTCACAACAAGAATCTGTATTCCTGTGAGTCAGCAAGAGTGCACATGATGAAAGGTGGTCTTTATTGCAAGCATCTCTCAGATCACCTGAGGAGGAGGCACCCAGGGCAGAAGCTTCCAGCCCCAAATCTACTTGTGGTTCTCCAAAACAGACTTTTTCACGCATGAAGAAACAAATGAGTTTTATAGTCAGTGAGTTTGTTTCAAGTGCCTGGAGTTCTTTTTGTGCTGTGACTGACATAAATAAGGCAATCTTGTCTTTCCTCAGATGGATTTGCAAATTTGCCACAAGTTATGTGAACTGATGAAGCTACCTTTATACTGAGTGAGTCCATTGGTCTATCTCGTTCAATATTATCTACTTTGTCTGGCAGTGGTTCTCTGGGGCCTCAGGCAGAGGTCTTTCTCATCACCTGCTTTGTTCTTGTTCAGTCACACAGTCGAGTCTGACTTTTCATGACCTCGTGGATCACATCACGCCAGGCCCTCCTGTCTTCCGTCGTCCTCCGGAGTTTGCTTAATTTTACGTTAGTTGCATGGATAACACTGTCTAGCCATCCCATCATTTGCCATCCCCTTCTTCTTTGACTTTCAATCTTTCCCAGCCTCAGGGCCTTCTCCAGTGAGTGCTCCCTTCTCATTTGGTGGCCAAAGTATTTGAGCTTCATCTTCAGTATCTGGCCTTCCAGGGAACAGTTGGGGTTGATTTCTTTTAGGACTGACTGATTTGATCTCCTTGCAGCCCAAGAGACTCTCAAGAGTCTTCTCCAGCACCATAATTCAAAAACATCTATTCTTTGGCACTTGGCCTTCCGTATAGTCCAACTCTCGCAACCATACATTACTACTTGGAATATCATTGCTTTGACCATGTGGACTTTTGTTGGCAGGCTGATGTCTCTACTTTTTATTATGCTGTCTAGGTTTGCCATATCTTTCCTCCCAAGGAGGAGGTATCTTTTAATTTCATGGCTGCAGTCACTGTCTGCAGTGAGCCTTTAACTGGAAATGCCAGGGATTAGACCTAGGACTTTCTGCATGGAAAGTATGCTGTACTATTGCTCCTTCTCCAATTGTATATTATTCTGTGAACCATTTTGGAGCATAAAAAGTCATTTGAACTTTTTATTCCTTTGAAGACTATGTGTGTTCCTGTTCCTTTTTGTAGCCTCTAAATGGTAAAGCACAGATGTGTCTAGAGGTCTAACCTGCTCACCCCATGAAGCTTCATCTTGTACCAGATTTCATAAAATTTTGCCACAAGAGACCCATTTTGAAATAAAGGACATTAATTTGCTACCCACTTTGAATCTAGTGGTCTAGCTATCATTTTAGGTAAGGAGCTTAAATGAACAGTTTGCCAAGGTTCTAAGAGGAAAACAGTAAAGTCAATTGCTAAAATTTCAGATGATTTTGCCCAAGAGATGCCATCCAATGATATGTTCCCATGAGCACATAGTGAAAAGAGAGCTTTATCTGATTTTTTCCCATTGCAAAGACACTTATGGGTACATGGACAAACTAGGTTTAATGTGGGCAAGTGCAAAATAATGCACATTGGAGCCAAAAACTGAAACTATAAATATACGTTGATGGGGTCTGAACTGGTGGTAACTGACCAGGAGAGAGATCTTGGAGTCGTGGTAGATAACTCACTGAAAATGTCAACTCAGTGTGCAACTACAATTTAAAAAAAGGCAAATGCTATGCTGGGGATTATTAGGAAATGGATTGAAAACAAATCAACCAGTATCATAATGCCTCTGTATGGTGTGACCTCATTTGGAATACTGTGTACAGTCCTGGGCACTGCACCTCAAAAAAGATATTGTAGCATTGCCAAAAGTACATAAAAAGACAACTAAAATGATAAAGGGCATGGAACACTTTCCCTGTGAAGAAAGGTTAGAGAAGGTAGGGTTCTTTAGCTTGGAGAAATGATGATTGAGGTAACCTGATAGAGGTTTACAAAATTATGCATGGGACAGAGAAGGTAGAGAAAGAAGTACTTTCCCCCCTTTCTCACAGCAGAAGAACTCAGTGGGCACTCAGTGAAATTAATGAGCAGTACGCTTTGAACAGATAAAAGGAAGATACCCAGAGAGTAATTAACATGGAATTCACTGCTGCAGGAAGTGGTGGTAGCTACAAGCATAGACAGCCTCAAGAGGGGCCTGGATAAACATATGGAGCAGAGGTCCATCAGTGGCTATTAGCCACAAGGTATAGATGGAACACTAGGTCTGGGGCAGTGGTGCTTTGTATTCTTGGTGCAAAGTGGGAGGTCTTTTGGAGTTCTAGCCCTGCTGGTAGACTCCCTGATGGTACCTTGGTTTTGGCCACTGTGTGATACAGAGTGTTGAGCTGAATGGGCCGTTGGCCTGATCCCACGTGGCTTCTCTTATGTTGTTATGTTTTACCATTTACAGCTAGAATATAATTTACTGTCATTTTGAAGGTAAACTGAATCTCTCATGTATAATTTCTTCACCTTAGGAAATAAAACTATATAAATCAACAGTGTTTAATGCAATTGCATTTCAGGTTATGTGAATGTAAGGGACCATAATGTTTAGTATAGAGAAAAATCTTATTCATTCTAGGTCTATTTCGTGCAGAACAGAATAAATGTGAAGTAGTGTAAAATATTAAGCTGCATCCCTAGTAGGACTCTTCTCTAAAACAGTCAACTGTTTCTTTTTCTTGCTGGTTCTTGCACTAATCATTAATAACTGTACTGTTGTCACACCTCAAAAACATTCCTATTGACACTTCAATCATTTTTAAAGCTCTTGAATTGTCAACGTGTATACAACTAACCTTTTGCACTCTATTAAAATTTAAGAACTGCTTGATTCTTAGCGAATGCCCAAGCAACTAGATCATGAAAGCACTATTTTGTGCCAAGGGCATGATGCAGTGCACCCATTCCCTTTTAACAAATAATAAGAAGTTTGACTTTTCATTTACACATTCTGCCAATTGCTAACAAGTTTCCATCTTGTTCAAACACTGAATTGATCCGAAGAAATTGAAAATATTGATTTAACCCTCTTCCTGATTTGTGCTGTGGGCACCTGCTAGTGCAGTCTTAGCACATTACAATTGCTTGGCTGTAATTCCTCAGGGGACCACTAATAACTCCCACATTTGTCTTTTCATCTTCTGAAATTATGCTAGCAGTTGTCCAAGTCAATTGTGATTCATTTGATACTGCTCTCCTTCAAGACATATTGCAACCAAATAGACTGGCTCACCAGTAATATATCTGATGACATAGTTAGTTCTAGTTAATTGACAGAATGATTCAGGCTTTTATGGATGGCATTAATTGGTCCCCAGCGTCCATGTAATAATTGACCAGACAGTGTACACTACATTAGCCTCTCATCCAGTCAGAATAGTGGTAAGATGAGGTAAATGTGGTACAAATGATAAAATGGCTATATTTTAAATCAAACATTTATAAACTATAAAAGCAGTTGCATTAGTAGGGTTTAAATAATGGAAATACATAAATATCCATGTTCATGTATTTCCCCCCCCCAGTTAACACATGTTTTGAATGATACTGAGATGCCTTAATGGAGTTTGCTGCTGATGGTCTAATGTGTGAAGCACAAAGGCTGAAAGACCGTCAGAGGTTTTCACTTTGATGCATTTTGTTTATGGAATGTTTACATGTGAGCCTTTCACGATGCAGATGCAATCTTTGTTAATGTCAGTTCAGATTTTGAACCTGCTTAACTGGTTCACATGTGTTATCCTTTGAGATATAACAAAATGTGCAAGAGCAAGTTGAACAATAATGTTTTTCATTGGCATGCAGAAAGACTGGAATTGGATTTTATGGAAAAAGAATAAATTGTCAATAGCAGTAAATGAAACTGTGAGCTTATTATTGCAATGACAATGGGATGATACAATACCCAAAGGATTAAAAAGAATTGGCCAATAATTGCAGTTTTACTATGTTTCCTTTCTTCTTCATTGAAAACCTATCACATTGACAAGGAAATTGGGCAAAAAACCAACAACCAAAAAATCCCAGCCTGTAGATAGTTGGTAAATTCTGAGAAATACCTGATATTGCTGTTTTCTACCATAAGACAGCATGTCAAGAAAAGGGTGCCCATAAGATTGAACTTATTAATACCTGAGGTAATAAAGAAAAGAGTGGTAGTGCACCTGAGTAGGATAGAGTGCTAAAAACAGACATGTTTATGTACATATTTCCTGCATTTTGTATTGCTTTCCAACAAATGCTGACATTGGTTTAAGGAGTAAGGCAAGTCAATAACAGACTGAATATAAATATTTTTAATCGTAATAACAATCAAACAATTATAAGCAAAAACAAAACAGAGACAGATAACTTAGTTCAGTTAGCTGGCCCATCCTGAAAGGTGCAGGTAAAGGAGGTAAGCGAAGAAGACAAATGATCTGCTAGGGAAAGTGTTCTATAACACTGGAGCAATCACTGAAAAGAGCCAATATGGTACAGTGGTTAAAGTATTGGACTAGGACCTGGGAGACCCAGGTTCAAATCCCCACTCTGCCAATCAGGCCCATAGCCAGGAATTTCTTGTTCATTGGGGATTTAAATTTTTAAGGGGGCAGTTAAATTAAAGTTAATTAAATTACTCGGAAGGCCTGTCTTTAAAGGGGGAGGGCTCTGAGCTTGTTTCTATCTCTTCCTTTCAAGGGACAGGGCAGCAAGTGCATCAGTTCCTAGGAAAAACAGTTCAGAGGGCATTTAATTGCTTTCAGAAGACATTCAAATGCCTTTTGAGTTCCCTTTCACAAGGCAAGAAAGCTTTGAAGGGCACTCAAGACTGGTACCTTCAAGACTTCACCAATCAGCCCCTTTTCTGCTAGCCCAGTCCTGCTGTATACTACCTAGGTCATGATGAATCTTCCGAAAGCATCCCCATGAGCCTTTGAGAAACATGCAAATTAATTTGCATGTTTCCCAAAGGCTTATGGGAATGCTTTTGAAAGACTCACCATGACCTAGGTAGTATACAGCACAGTATACATCAGGGCTGAGCTACTGGAAAGGAGGATTGTTGGAGAGGTATTGAAGGTACCACTCTTGAGTGCTCTTCTAGGCTTTTTTTGCCCTGTGGAATGGAACTCAAAAGGCATTTACATGCTGTCTGAGCTGTCTTTTCCCAGGTTCCATGATGCCCCCCCCCCAATTCCATAGTGAGAGGGAGAGGCAAGCCTGAGGCCAAGCTGTGCTGCTCTTACCCTGGCTGCTACCAGCATCAGGGGGTCTCTCTTAAAAAAAATAAGGTTTCTGGCATGGCTGTTTGTGGGGCGAGGCCCCAAAATGCCCCACTGTAGCTATAGGCCTGCTGCCATGGAAGCTCACCTTTGACCAGTCACATTCTCTCAGCCTAACCTACCTCAAAGGGTTACTATTAAGGGAAGAGGGAATACATTGGTATGTGGCCCTCAGCTCCTTGGAGAAAGAGCAAGATTAAAATGCAATTAATAAAAGAATTAGGTCCCGCTCCCGTTGGATGCCAGACCTATATCCTGCAAAAAAGGTTACACTCTGAGCAGGGCCTCGGCAGCAGATTTCTGAAAGACACTAAAGGTGACTTAAGTTAACCAAAGACACTGTTTGTGCCATAGCAATGCAGTTGGCTTGGCCTACCCTAAGTTCTTATTCGTTAATACAGTAATCATAGTAATGGGCGATTCATCATTTTGCTCGTCTGTGTGGTATTACAAAAATATTAATGGAAATTATAATCATAGCCATCAAGTGTGAGGCAAGTCTCCTTGAAAGAGGTGAGTTCTTGCTGGTTGTTAGTGGTGATATTTTTGAAGTCAACTTTGTGTAAAAACAGTGAAGATATGTTTTTTTTCTTGATTTCCTCCCAAACAGTCTAAGATGGGAGAAGGCATGCCATTTCTTCTGGTGAGAGCCAATTTTAATTTTAAAAACATGATCTGGTTATTTTTGTTACTTTTCCCACAACCATTATTTGTAGTGTTTGATTCACTTTGGAGAACGTAAGATTTATCCTCCAATTAATGTAGTCTGTGTCTCTGCTCCCGTGTTGTAAAGCAGTGATCTCACACCATGGCACCTGCCAAAAAGTTTCCTGGAGCCCACTTGCTTCTTTTACAAAGTAAATCCCCAGTCCTGGTTTTCGTCGACTTCATTGGATATACTTCGTAAGAACCCACGAGGCACTATATTTGTAATGCAGGGAGCACCCATTCAGAAACAGCAGCCTCCATTATGAGAGGATGTGTGGCTTAGAACCTCCCAAGATTTTGTGAGTGGTACCAATGTCCTATGACAGTCATTTTATTATTGCCCTCTATGGCAGCCATGTTGTGATGCCCACTCTGCATTCTCAAAATTTCAAAAATTCCCACACAGGCTCAACAAGACTTGAAGGCCCCTGTTCTTAAGTGCTGTAGATAACAGCACACACTTTCAATAGCTTGGTCATATAACAAATTATTTTGTTCATTGTAAGCAATCCAACCTGATCAATACGTGTCATGAAAGCTTGTTTCTGATATAGCCTCGGCTAGTGTTGAACAATAAAGTGTATAGACTGGAATGCAACATCAGGGAGGATGTATGGCAGATGTATCTAAGGGACCCAAGTTCAGATCCCCACTTGTGCCATAGAAGTTCGCTGGGTGACCTTGGACCAGTCACACTCTCTCAGCCTAGCCTACCTCACAGGCAATGCTCCCTCTAAGCTGTGGGGTCTTGTGAGCAAAAATTCGGCTTTGTGAGCTACTGGCATTAAAGTTGTGAGCGAGCGATCTGGCTACTGCATAAATGAGTTTGCTCTGGAGCCATCCTTCCTGAGTGAAGATGAAAATGTGTGAGCCGGAGGCTAAAAAACTGTGAGCTAGCTCACACCTAACTCAGCTTGGAGGGAACACTGTTCACAGGGTTGTTGTGATGATAAAATGGAGGAGAGGAGAGTGATATAAGCTGCTTTGGGGAGAAAGGTGGGGGTATAAATAAATACCCAGCTCGAAATCTCTTCCTCTTTCCCAATAACCCAAGTAATAAACATCCATGACGTGACAATATGGCATGGTCTTCCCTATTCCTGCAAGTTGTAGCCAATTGCGTAAGATGGGGAAACTAGAACACATTGTTACTTTACACATTTGGTTTTACCAGATATTATGGGGGCCAGGAGACCAGGGACTCCTGTTTTGAGTGATAGCAACACATACGTCCGCCTTAATAACTAGTTCAAACTATAGTCCCACTTTACTGGTTCTCTTGCACCCGAACTACTGTTGCTACCAATGCTGTTATCAAAATCCAAGGGGAGTGGGGTGGTATTTGTTTTAGGCTGTCATTATAAAGCCTTTTTGTTCCACGGAAGAAAGAAGGGAACTTGGATGAACTGGGATAACTTCTGGTATTTGCTGTTAAGATACTTAATTTGTGTGTGTATGTGAGATGTGCTACTTTTCTGAAAGCCAAAGTCTATGTAGGACAGTGCTTCTCAATGTGTTAAGTAGGTAGGTAGACCTAAGTGCTAGCTAATGCACAAAGTGGGGGAAAATGTTTTCAGCAAGCACTTACTGCTTGCATTGACTGAGGGCATGGAAAAACAATGAAGCTTTGCTATTTAAGAAACAGAGACCTGAAAATCTAGGGTCTTTTTAAAGAGAAACATTGGTTCTTCTGAAGTTAAGGCCACACATGCCTGAATGATAAATATATTTGAAAAGGTTGTTTGTATTAGAGTGACAGTTTATTAGGGTGTATTGCTTTATTCTTTTGAGTTGTGCCCCATGAATCACCCTAAACTAAACAGGACGTTACTGTGGTTGAGTGGGGCAGATGTTGCTAAAATATAATGCAGAGCTGCAAAGCTAACTACTCAGGGTGTAGGAAATGCTAGAAGTAATGTGAACCTCTCTGTTAAAGAGGCTGCCTGGGGAGCAGTATGTGTTGTGTAGCAGGCATGACTTTGGATTAGGAAATGCATGTGGCTGGTAGAACAGAAACAATAGTTATTGGGAAGACAGCAACCAAGAAGAGGTTTGCAGTAGTTCAAGCAAAACTGTCCATCCAGAGAAAGCTAAGGTAACACAGATGCAAAAGTTATAACTGCTGTGTATGAAAGCAGGGAAACTCAGTTTAGAAAGGGCTGACTATTGTTGTTATTATTTCAATTTATTAATCGCCCTGTCCCAGCTTAGGCCGGGCTCTGGGTGATGTACAAAAGGTAAAATGCCATAAAACCAGTACAAATTTTAAAATATCCATGTACAGTCAGTAAGATAAAACCGGAATTAAAAATCCCAGATGGCGATTTATAATTTTCTGTTCTACCAGATCGGTCCAGGACTGAGAAGGCCCTGGCCCTGGTCAAGGACAGCCGGACATTCTTAGGGCCAGGGATTACCAGCAAGTTGTTATCAGTAGAGCGCAAAGCTCTCCCGGGGACATAGCAGAGAAGGCAGTCCTATATGTTGGTCTCAGACCACTCAAGAACTTAAAGGTCAGTACCAAAACCTTGAACCTGACCCACTACTCTACTGGAAGCCAGTGTAGCTGGCACAGCACTGGTTGAATGTGTGCCATCCATGATGTTCCCGTCGTGACTCGTGCTGCCACATTCTGAACCAGCTGAAGTTTCTGGATCAGTCTCAAGGGTAGGCCAGCCTGGAGGTGACCATCACATGGATTACTGTGGCTAGGTCAGGGAGATGAACCAGTGAGATGTGCTGTGAAGTTCTCATCATTCCCGGATCAATACATTGTGTATATTGGGGTGAAAATAATCCCTCTGACATGAGTAACATCAGCCCATTGACTGCTGTGTTCTGGCAGGCTCCCAGAGCCAGGATTCTAGAGCCCACATTGACTTTGCCCCCCCAAGGCACCTGAGGAGGGCAAACTGAAAAGGAGCTGTTCTCTCTTTGTGTGTGTGTGTGACAGCTGGGGAGTTTTTGTAATGCATACAGCTGTTTGCTGCAGGCCATGATGGGGGGTGGGGTAACAGTAAGCACCTGTAGTTTTCAAGTTAGGTTAGAAATCTTTCTGTTTTATTTAATTTTTTATGACCCACACCCTAATTCTGAGCCTGTATGCCTTCAAGAGATGTTGATAGTCAGATAAAGCTTTGCCTGACTTATCCAGCAAATTCCATGGTAGAGTGGACCTTTGAACCTGAGTTTCCCAGATCGTAGCCTGAAACTGTAGCCACTATACCACACTGGCTTTCATGGGGTGGCTGCGGTTGAACCGGAGTAAAAAGCCAGGCCTGGGTGAGTCATACAGATTACATGATAACAAGTCTCTCATTGGTTGCTTGCAGGCCTAGTTGTGACAAGTCCTTCTTCATAGATCCAGGAGCCCCCTCCCCTTTTTACTGACAGAAACCAAAGCTTTTGAAGGTTGGTAATATTGTTTGTCATTGTCTAGCAACCCCCAAAATGGCTACTCCAAGGGCATTTGTTTCTTAAAGGTACAGATGCTGCTTCCGTTATTTGGGTGGAGGTTAACTGCCAATGTTCTCTTCCCCCCCACACGCAGTTTTCCCCTCAGGTTTGTAGAAAAATGTACCTTGTCTGTTCACGGCTGCAGTCTCCAGATTTAAGTAACCACGGGTGGGGCTACATATAATAATCCATATTTTGTTGTTTTATAGCAAACTGGTAAACATCATCTATCAGTACCCTGTCTTTCTAGGAAATTGCTATGCTTGCTAAATTATTCTGTACTGTATGTGTGTGTGAAACAGGATCTGTGTGTGGTATGAAGGGAAATGATGCACAAATTATTCTTTTCTTACATTCATTACAGAGTAAAATCTCTTGAGAAGATATGTGGTTGATGCTTTTAGCAACATTTTAAGAGTCTACAGCTTTTACATGTCATGCTAAACTTTGATTTGTCTGTGACTGTAACATACAGGGACTTAGGTGCTGTGTTTTCATGCTCCCTTCCACCTCTCACATGTGGAAAGTAATGAAAGGCTTCCTGGTTTGGCACCTGGGCATGCTGGAGTGCTAATCCTCACCACAAACTGGAATTAAAATATGGTTTAAAATCCTGGTTTGTGAGAATGCAGGAAACTTCTTGCAGACTCTGGAGAGGCATTAAAAAAACCCGTAACTATATGGATTCCAATTTGCCCAGGTGCCTGCATTTATCCATCTCATCTGATTGTCGTTTAATTGAAGGCTTCTAAAACCAGGAAGCCTTCGATGTGAGGGGAGCACAGGGTGAGAGTGCACAAATATGACTACTAGCCATATCCACGTCCATCATAGGAGTTTCTCGGGATGTCTGAATACAGCATCTATCTTGGGTTGTGTGGGTAAGCAGAGATGATTTTACTTTGTTGATATACATGGATTGCGTGAGTTACCGATGAAGATGGGTTGAGTGTTACACTTCATTAAGTCTTTTGATTGTGAGACAGAGTGCGTCATTGAGAAGAGGGGTTTTCCCCAATAGTCTTTACCAGATATTGGTAAAACTAGATTGATCTTGTTTTGGGGAGACGTCTAGCCCGATTTTGTCAGATCTCGGAAGCTAAGAAGGGTCGGCCCTGGCTAGTATTTGAATGAGAGACCTGCAAGGAATACCAAGGTTGTGATGTGGAGGCAGGCAATGGCAAACCTCCTCTGAATGTCTCTTGCCTTGGAAACCTCATGGAGTCAACAGAAGTCAGCTGTGATTCGGCAGCACGCGCACACATGCACCGATTTCTTTTACTGTCCAAAACTGAATGAGTCAAGTCACCATTTGACACTTTATCATGACAATCTATGTGACGTGTTTGTTCTTCATGGCAGTTTTTCTTCTGGATAATTGTTCTTAAGGTTAGTATCAAAATCCAAGAGCAGATCTGCATGTGACAGCAGTTACAAAAGGGATTATAAAAATAGCATAATAGCTAGGCTTGCCAACCTCCAAGGTGGGCCTTGTGACCTCCCGGGATAACAACTGATCTACAGACAACATGGGTCAAAATGGCAACATTGGAGGATGGACTATGGTATTTATACCCTGCTGAGGTCCCTGTCCTCCCTCAGAGTCCACCCCCAAATCTCCAGGAGCTTCCCAGTCCAGAGCTGGCGACCCTAATAGCCTATGATGCAATGGTTTCTGAAGGTCATGGACTTGGGAGACTATAAAGAGAGTGCATATCATTAAAAAAATTAACCTGGGGGTTTCATATTTTCACAAATACTGGATTTTTTTTTATATGGCATGTACAGAATGTTTTGCTTGCCGTTAATTCCAGCTTAACTTTTGCAGTTCCATCAGCTCTAGGAAGAGTGAGCGCACTGAAACAGCATCATCTGCTCTGGGTCCACTAAAATATTCCACCCCTCTCCCCACTATCAGACTGTTTCGAAACTCTGGAGTGGTATCCTCTGGTCATCTTGACATATCAGTTGGTGTTGTCAAATATTTAAGTTATTCTCCGGTAAAGCCATTCAGTAAGGAAGCCAGGATGAAGAGAATGTGAGTAGAAGAGAGATTTTATCATGTGGATGGCGGCATTAATCTCTCCTGCTTACTCTGCTGTACCTCTGGGTAGAAGCTGCAAACTGTTCAGACTCTTAATGTTTTGCTGCAGGTGCTGCTTATTGATGGTTCTTTCCAGAATAGTCACTTTTCTGCTGAGCACATTTCTATCTCATTCTATCAGAGAATAGTGGTATAAAGCATGTTACCACGAAGAATGTCTTGCAGCTTGCTGCGTAGATTCAATACAGCTGGTTTTAAGGAAGAAGAGTTCTAGCCCCTAGTTCATCAGATATAGCACTGGTTTTGTGGAAGAACCCTGTTTCTCCTTCAGTGGGGGGAAGTCATCCAGTGAAGTCAGGGGGCCTTGCCAGCAAGTAGGGGGGCCTAGCCCCAAGGTGCCCCACTGTAGCTACGGGCCTGCTTTGCTGGGTATGATTATTGTGGAAGCACTTCCAGAAGAACCATTTTATTATAAGCTGTATAATAAATGATTGTATACCTGGATGGGAGGCTACGTGGGAGCTTCATGTATGCTGTTCTTCCTACCTGGAAAAAAATAAATCAGAATGGATCTAGATTATATAGTTGTAATCAAAGGGCCCCCTCTGGTCATGGTTCTCTGCTTCTATGACCAGCAGAGAACTTTTGGATCCAACCTGTTATCTAACAAAATTAATTAATCTTTAAATTGTGATTAAAGAGATCACTATTGCATCCTGTATGAACCTTACATTTCTTTCTCTTTGCCTGTCTACATTATAACTGTCTTTAGTTAAGGAGCAAAGAAGCAAAACTATTGTGTTAATTCAGAATGGTAGTTCTGAATGCTGGACTGATTTTCCCTCGGATGGCAAATGGAATGATGATAGTTGGTGTCAAAGGAAATGGAGATAGAGCTAGATGGGTAGCCATGTTAGTCTGTCCGTAGCAGTAGAAAAGGGTATGTGTCCAGTAGCACCTTAAAGACTAACAAAACTTGTGGCAGGGCATGAGCTTTCATAAGTCACTGCTCACTTCTTCAGATATAGCTGGAATGTGAGTCCATCTGTCCTATATATTGGAAAGTGGAATGATTTCAGATGCCAAATGACATTAGTAGGCAAATGACAATAGAAGGTGTGATTGGATCAGGAACTGTAGTGATCATTCTTTTTTGTTCCCTAGCGCAAAACCATTCTTAATGTTAGTGATTTGATTATTTAGAAGTAATGTTTCTAGGCCTGTCATTCACAAATGGGAGAAAATATACTTTCACATCAATTCTACTCCGAACACCACCCCCATCTCCAAATACAAGTTTTCAGTAAATAACCAATTTCACATTACGAAATCAAGTTTAGGGGTTTTATGTATACATTGGCTACATGCTTTCCGTTTGGTCTTTGTTTGTTGGCTGTCTGAACTTGTCATCATGTATAATCTGATTCTAGATCTCTTGCATAACACAATGTGAGTTAAAATATCCCTTCGCACCTGCTGGACATCAAATAATTTTAAATAAACAGCTTCCCTACTACAGAAGGGTCTTTGATGCAGTTCCCCCTATTGTCAGTTGATGGCCACAACATTCATTTATTTTACTGAGCCATCTAGTTGGGAGGCCTTAGCAAGGCAGTGGACCCTTTTACAAGCTCATGATAGCCTTCACTGTGACAAACAAAACCCATTGCTCTTTCTGTTTTTAAATCTAACCCTAAGAACTTAAGAGAATATAAGAACATCGGAGAAGCCAATGTTGGATCAGGCCAGTGGCCCATGCAGTCCAACACTCTGTCACACAGTGACCAAAAATACCAGGAGCCATCAGGAGGACCAGCAGTGGGGCCAGGACACTAGAAGCCCTCCCAGTGTTGCCCCCCCCCCAAGCACCAAGAAGACAGAGCATCACTTGCCCCAGACTGAGAGTTCCTATCTATAGTTTGTGCCTAATAGCACTGATAGACCTCTGCTCTATGTTTATCTAAATCCCTCTTGAAACCATCCATGCTTGTAGCCGCCACCACCTCCTGTGGCAGTGAATTCCATGTGTTAATCACTCTTTGGGTGAAGAAGTACTTCCTTTTATCTGTTCTAACCCGACTGCTCAGCAATTTCATTGAGTGCCCACAAGTTCTTGTATTGTAAGAAACGGAGAAAAGTACTTCTTTCTCTATCACATGAATAATCTTATAAACCTCAATCATGTCACCCCTAAGCTGTCGTTTCTCCAAGCTAAAGTGCCCCAAGTGTTTTAACATTTCTTCACAGAGGAAGTGTTCCAACCGTTTTATCATTCTAGTTGCCCTTTTCTGCACTTTTTCCAATGCTATAATATCCTTTTTGAGGTGTGGTGACCAGAACTGTACACAGTACTCCAAATGAGGTTGCACCATTGATTTATACAGGGGCATTATGAGAGTGGCTGATTTGTTTTTAATTCCTTTCCTAATAATCCTGAGCATAGCCCCTGTATACACCCTAGAGAAGCTTGGACCTGTAAAACAATACTTTGTGCCACACTGGTGACATGGTTCACAGTAAATTACACTGCAACCTCACCGGAACAAAATTACCCAGATCTGTTCTCCTGTACCAAATGCACACAATGACCAGGCAGTACACAGCAGTAGTGTGGTGTGTGTAAGAACCATGAAAAGCAGAATACCACAACCAATAGTTTGCTACTGAGAGCAGAAGTATGTTGACTTGGAATGCCCTCAAAGACAACTTGGGTACTCCTATGTATCAGTTCACAAAAACATCTTAGTATGAGAGACTTTCTAATTGTTTCTCATACTCATGTTCTTCTGGTTATTCTTACATGTTAACTGTTTATGCTATAGTGTGATATTTACACTTGTATAGCATTTTGATAGCACTATGAACATCCCTTTGCTATAATTTTAATTAAATTTCAAGATGGTGTCACTCTCTTCTAAGTAATATGAAAATAGAGTTGCTTTATTCAGACATCTTGCTGACATTGTTCAGAAGCAGAAAATAGATGCATTCTGAATCTCACAGCAATAGAACTTTAAATTTCATGAATATTTTTCCTCTAATATTTTCCTTCTGGTAATGTAAAGTATATAAAATGGATTAGAACTTGTGCAGGTAATGATAACTTAAGGTGATAATATACCAACTTTAAAACATTTATATAAATTTTGAAACATATCCAAGTTAACCTTATTTCATTCTTCAATGTGCGAGTCATCAGCATTGAAAGTAAAGCCTCTTCAAGTGAATATTGTAAGCCAACTGTAATTCTTCTGAAAATGAACCCCCCTTTCCTGCAAAGAACAAGTAAAGCTGAAGCCACCTACTGAGAAATTCTATTTTGCTAATTTTTATCTATTATGATGCAAATACTGATTTTAATCTCCTTAACTCATCCATCATGCACGACAGATGAGCCAGCCTATTGTCTGCCTATTTGAAGGATTTCTGTCCAAGCTGGACTTTTCATTAGGAGCTCTTGGCAAAGAACACTTGTTTAACATTGGTTGACTCTCTGTATAAATCAGCACTTCGGAAAAGTCAAATACAAATTCAGCTATAAAATTGTATTTAACTAGCTTGTTTATATGTCATAAGAGGAATAAATTATAATGATCTTTCTGCCACCTAATTTGGAAGACTGTTTCAATTTCATCTCTGTTCAGCATTGACTAGACTTCGTTCTAGGTTTGCAGCTTAATATTTACATTTGTAATGGATGGAATTGCCACATAGCAAAGTATGTAATTATTATAAGGCCGTAGATCAACTTCATCAAAACTTTGAAATCAACCTATACCATGCCTATTGTAAATCATAAGTATTTTGTTGCTGAGGCTAGCAACACTAGAGAATAAATCTGAGTTTGGTAGTTATAGAAGCTGAAATGTTCCTTTGCAGTTCTTTATATTTTTCCTTGGTCCTACAAACAGCAAATGAATTGCAGAATGGGTTTGCAAAGGCTAAGTAGCCTACCACAATCCAATACAGAATTAAAGTTATTTAAACCCAGAGAATCAAATGTTGTGTCAGATTTTGGTCACTAAGTACAGAGTTTGCAGAACATGGTTTACCATGGAAGGTATATTGTGGAGCCAAATTAAAATCAATGAATCAGAGAGGAGAGTTCAAATCAGGGCCTTGTTGGTAGGTTCCTTTATAAAGCAAACACAGTTGTGTTTGAAAAACCAGGGATATGCAGATTCCCAGTTCTGGATTTATTAAAAAAAAATGTTAAAATCATGGAGTAATTTCTGTTTCAAATTTATAATAATGTGAGATAATGAATGTACTCTACAAAAGGCAAGTTAATTACTGTGGATTTTCCCATAGGCACAGATTTTGAACAAGTTTTCTAGAATGATATATAAATGTACTTTTTCCAGTTCATAGTATTACCCTGGCATTTCTTGTCTTTTAGTGTATCTACATCTGTAACATTTGACTTCTGAATGTTTTCATAATATTATCATACTCCACAGTGATTAAAAACAAGAAACCTGTGTAGTCTGGACAAACAGTAATACCTTTGAGATCATGTAGGGAACTCCAGCAGTAGTGCAAATATGGCAGAAAATCCAAAACAATATGTTAGAGGAATATTGCTGATTGAACTGTGCAGGATCAACACCCAATATTTTTCCAAGGATGTTAAACCTCTTGTAGCTGCTAAATTGGATTTGCAGCTGAATGAAGTATCAGCTGCTGCTGGACAAGCCCATAAAGGCAGGATGGCTGGCCTTTTGTAGGCAGGGCTTAAAGGACGATTGATATGTTTTAGCACTTTTAGGATTATTGTGATTAAGAGGAAACCACTCTGAATGATAGGGGAAAGGGTGTAAAAATACACAGCCCACAGCTGGTGAGCAGCATGTGTTTGCTACGAGGGGAGGTCATGACTAGTTGAGCCTGCTGGTACTAGTGTTGATTGACAGAGAAGAAAACTTGATATTATGAAGCGGGGAATTGCCTTAAAAGGCCATACTTGGGAGGATTTCGGCAGCAAATTTATCAAGAGTACAGTAGTGTAGTTAGAAGAGCTTTCGCATATCTGTCTTACAATCAAATGCAAGCTGCATTGTTCGAGCCTTATAATAAGGCAAAAAGATCCCAAACCTAAAGACTAATCTATCCAAGTTGGCTTTATTGTCACTGTGTTTACAGGTTTTTTCCAAGTAACAGAGGTCTTTGCACAAAGCCTACTCATTATGGTACTGTGGGAGAACAAATACTAGTTAGATGGAAATTAAGTTTGCTGAACTTGTAAACCGTTGGGCATCTGGTAATGCTGGGGAAAAAAATTATATGTGCGATGTATGCAAGAGACAGTTTTGCAGTAGAAAAGCTGCTTTATTTTTTTATTATTAAACACCTGCCTTAGAAACATGAGTGTTTTTGTATCTGCTCTCTCTCCCTGAGCTCTTTCATTCCCTCATTTGGAATTGTAGCTCGTTCCGTTGACTGTTTTGTTTTTTTTAAAGCCATTTGAATCCTTGCAAATGTGCATTTAAATGGTTGGATCTCTCTCTCTCTCTCTCTCTCTCTTTTTTTTAAGTGGGGCTGTACCTCTTTCAAAATTTGAGTTTAGCATACCACACAGGAAAGAACACAAGCTTGCCAAGTCCTGCTGAGCGTTTTTTCAAGCCTGTGAAAAGAATGAATTATTCAGCAGTAAGCATGCTTACAGCTGGCCATTTGGGAGCTTTGATGTGCGAATCAGGCGGTTGCATGAATGCCCTTATTGTCATGTTATGTGTACACAGTGTGTGAATTATTGAAAATAGTGAGGCCTGAGCCTCATCTGGTAGAGATTACAGTGCAGGCATGCTGGGTGAAGGTCTGTAATTGAAAATCCCCAGATGCTGTTTATTTGGCCTGTGTCACATGACCTTCTGCCGTAAGCTTGTCTGAACAAAATGCTGCCTGGATAGGAAAGCATTGCCCAGTCCCCCACTCCACCCACTCACTAAGGGGACCCCTCTCAAAACTCACTATGGGGATGACTTAACACCTGCCTGTAATATTTTTAAAGGCTTAAAATAGATTTTGCGTGTGGCTTTTAAATAGCCGGTGTTATACTTGGTGGTTGGAACTGTTTAATCAATTGCTGACTTTTATCTACAAGAGGTTTCTTGTTAGCTAATTTGGCTTTAAAATGTCCACTTTCCCCCCTCTCTGTTCAAGAGGTACACAAGACATGGAATCGTACTTAAGTTGTAGCACGTACAGATGTCACTGAGGCAGATTTAAAATGCTTTTTGTAAAGTTGCTTGCAAGGAATAGTCATTCCGATACCACCAATCCAACTACTAGTAAAAGCTGTATTAAAAACTAACATTAAAGTGGTTGTAATAGGATCAAAAATTCTGTTTTTACTCCCCTGAATTAATTTGAAGTTATAGTTTATTTAAGGTTTGGTACTGAGTTTATCCAAGGCTGTGTATCTTTTCAGAGGAAATGTAGGGCTTTCCTCAAGCATTATGAGTTAGAGGTAAGGACAGATTTTAGTGTTAGATTTTTATTAAGCAGATCTAAAAAAAATCTACAAATCTGATAACAGACCTAGAAAATGTTACCACTTCTTTTACGAACATTATACACCTAAAAGAAGGAATGTTGTTTCCTAGGTATTGGCAATATTTTTCAAAACCTGATTTAAAGGGTATCTGTATCTGAGATGGTTGTGGGTATGTGAAAAAAAATGCTTTATTTGCTTTATTATCCCTTTTGCTTGGATCAAATGTTAACAGCTGAACAAAATAAACTCTTTTTATGTACTGGCTTGTTTGTCATTCCATTTGTTTGTAATATAATTCAAGTGAACACTGAAATAGAAATAAAATGTAGTATACCCTATCAAGGCAAAACTCATTTACTATCAAAACTGAGTTTGACCCCTGCACCTGTTTTTTAACAGTGCCAGAAACACTCTTGGTTATGCTTATATTTCAATATTTTCTTCTTTTTTATATAATGGAGAGTTACCACACAGAGGGTGTGAAAAACTGAGCACATAACATGGTTATCTGCAGTACGGGACATAAACAAACTTGTAGGTCTCCTGTACAGCTTGGCCAGGTCATTGAGGGAACAAAAATAAGACCACAGATAGATATTCTTACCGATATTACCTCTGTGGACCAATAACAGTACCCTGAAAAGGAAAAGGAGAATTTAGAAAATGTCTAAGAAGCATAAAGTTCCTTATCTACATTTTATTCTCACGATGATGTGGTAGGTTAAGCAGTGGCATGGTGATTGGCCCAGTAAGCTTTGTGGCAGAATACTAATTTGACCCAGGTATCTCCAGAGTTGAGAATTCTAGGCACTAAGTTGTGCTGTCTGTCTCTGGCAGGGGAACCACACATTATATAGCACTGTATTCCAGAACAATGCAGTTGTTACCTGTAAATCCACAAAATTTATTTTCCCAGGTGCCATCTTGCCCTGTTCCATCTATCATAGTCATTTTTAGAGTGCTGGTGGCATGATATTCACTGTGGCCAAAGGAACTGTCCCACAGCGCTCAGCTGTTGGATGGGGCTTCTCACGGCAGATGTGAAAATGACTGAGCTGGAAGTGGTAGGCCACCAGTCATGAGAGGGCAGGATCTGACCCAGTGACGAGGATCTTTAAAGATCGATGGGGAGATCAGCAAAGGGCGAGGAAGCTACCTTGAGGGATACAGTGCCTGAGGAAGGGAAGAAGAAGAGAGTCTAGAGAGATTGGAGGGGAACTTCTTGGGACGACACAGAGGGACTTCAAGTGCCAGCAGTAAAGGCCTTCTGAAGGCCAATGGAGTGAAGACAGACCTTGGGGACAAAGCAGGACTGAGAACGGGGAACCCTTGAGGGTTGGGTTCAGCAATGTAGTGCATGCTGGAGAAGTCAATTCCTTGCTGTGAATTCCTTGCTTTGCCAGCATAGCGGCAGCCTCTGGTCTGAGGCTACTGTAAGCAGTGACAGTCACATGAACCAACTTGGTTCTGATTTACAAAAAATGTCCAAGTCTATTCAAGAAGTTACTTCTAACCTTTGTGTCACTTTTCCATAATGTCCATGACTGTTTGAGGAAAACAGTGCTGTATCTGTTTACCACTGTCTGGGCTGGGTGAGGAAATGTTCAGGATCTCACTGTTAATTCCTTCCTTAGCTGCCCTTGATTCCCACAACGTGAGAGAGAAATGCATTGATTAACCGGGATGATTCCAAGTTAATTTAATAGATAGGATTAGAAATGAGCAAAATGTCAGTTGTCAGTCTCTCATCCTCTGGGCACAGCATCAGTTTAGGAGCCCACAAAGTGTAATACTTGATTTACTTGCACTGATAGATGTAGTCTTGTTTTCTTTTTTTTGATCCAGAGGAGTGATGAAAGAGGGCTGCACATCTTTGTTTTTTTTCTCTCTCTTGCTTTCACATTGCGGTTAAAATAATTAAAAGATAACCTTTTCTCCCTCTCCCGTAATACTAGAACTTGGGAGTACCCAATAAGAGTTGATGGGCAAAAGATTCAGGACACATAAAACATCTCTATTCAACAGATTAATAAATTGTGGAAATCACTGTGAGTGGATGTCATGATGGCTACAAACAGATGGATTTTTAAAGGAGATCAGACGGATTCATGGAGGGTAGCAGCGTTCCCTCTAAGCTGAGTTACTGTGAGCTAGCTCACAGTTTTGTAGCCTCCAACTCACACATGTTTGTCTTGGCTCAGGAAAGATGGCTCCAGGGCAAACTACTGTATGCAGTAGCCAGATTGATTGCTCACACCTTTGATGGCAGTAGCTCACAAAGTAGAGTTTTGGCTCACAGGACTCCACAGCTTAGAGGGAACATTGGAGGGTAGGTCTATCAGTGACTGCTAGCTGTAGTGAATAAGGAATCCTTCGCGTACTGAGACAGTAAACTTGTGAATATCAATGTTAATGGGCATCATCAGGGAAGATCTTGGCGGTGCTCTTTGTGGGACCTCCAGGCCAACTGGTTGATCACTGTGTGACCATTGGTCTTACATATTGCCATTTTAGTTTTGAAAAAGTATTGCCATTTTCAACAGTCCAATTGTATTGACTTCACAAAATGCTGCTTAATTTTGGAACTGCGCATGTAGATGACTTGTCGGTTGGTCTGGTCTCCGATGTACTGTTAAACTTATTTAAAGTATTTTCCTTGCAGTCATATTCTGCATGCTAGTTTCTTTGTGTTATTTAATCTGAAATCCAGGTTTTGGGAAAAGAACTAAAATATGTGAGATTTTGAGATTGCAGATGACATTTGGTCAGGATTTCTACATCATGCATTTTTAACATTGTTTCTCAATTGCTGCTTTGGCTTTCATTGTAAGTTCTTATTGTTTCAGGTAGGAATGAACTGATAGCCAGATACATCAAACTTAGAACAGGAAAGACACGGACCAGGAAACAGGTAAGAGAGTCCTTCAGAAGGAAAAACCATGCATGTCAGTGAATGACACAATAGAGGTTCTGGCTGTAGTGGCTGAGTTTACTTCTGCTCTGGTTAGATATTGTATTGTCTTTTCAGTGTTTCAAGTTTGCTTTAAAATGCTGCTGTTTGTGCTATTCATCACTGCAGTGACAGTTTATTAGGCACACCATACACTTGAAACTGTAAGCTCCTGTGTGGGAAAGTAGCCTAGAAGCATTAATCAGTTAATTTCAGAATAAATTAATTAGAGTGTTTTTTGTAAAGAAGCTACTCTCTGATCAAATCTGTTGTCTGAAATGTGCTCAGAACTGAGAACATTGCTGTACAAGTATTATTATGGGCTCATCTCTTGATTAAAGAAGCATGTTTTAAGATAACTTTCTGAAGAATAAATTAGCTTCCTGGTCATGAGGAAGTGGTAGAATTTTCATTATACCTTCTTCATGAGTTCTAGCTCTGTCACTTTATGAAGCTGAGATTGATTTACAAATCCAAAGTTTTAAACTGTAATTGTTTGGAATTTGGGTGTTTGTGTATGTTTTTAAAATTGAAGAACGACTTACAGTATTTTGTGATCTCTTCTAAATTTGCTGAATGAGAGTTTTTATGATGCAAGAAAGCCCTGTAAGTCAGACCTCACACTAAAAACACTGCGTGGAAAATCCTGACATGCAAAAAAAAAGTAGAGGAATGCAGGGGCATAGACTTTCCAATTTCTGGGTGGGGGGAAGGGCTGGGTCTGGGTCAGAGGTGTTGCTATACTAGGTCCTTAAAAGAACCGAGGCCCAGTGACATCATAGGGAGGAACCAGTGACATCACAGGCCTGTCACTATCTATGGAGGTGGAGCCATGTGAGATTTAGGAAGGGGCTCCCCAGAAATTTAGAGGGGGCCTGGAAACCCATGGGAACCCCCCTGCCCATGATGCCCCTGGGCTGGGTTAAACTCTGGAAAAGGTGGGAGTTGGCCAGTGGTTATAGTGGTATCTCAACGGTCTCCTGCTGTTTCCTTTTTTAAAAATTCACTTTTGGAATAGTCACTTTAAGATCTGAAAGTAGACATACCATGTGCATATGACAAACAAATGGTCACTGGTTTGACAGTAAGGAAGGCAACACAGAAAAGCCTGAAGGGGAACATTTTAAAAGTTTTCCTGGACATTCATTTACAGGAGTCTTGTTTCTGTCTTATTCATAAGGGAGGCTCAGTCTCCCCCTGGAAAAATTTGGGATAGGCCCAGCCCCCTGAGGCCCCCCCCCCGTAGTTTATACCTGTGGAGGAATGGTTAAGAAGAAGGAATGGCTTAGAATTGTCTGGGCATCACTTAAACTAATAATAGCCATGTTGGTCTAATAATTCCATGATCAGAGTGAGTTCACTGGATCTATTTTTATGAGCTTCCCCTTTGCCCAGATGCCCACAAAACCATCATTGAGAGCTGGGAGAACCTACCTCTCCCTTGCCCAACAATGGATAGTTCCTGCTGAGTCTCTCTTCTTTCTGCAATCCCCAGTGCTGCATGCTATACTCTTTGGAAGATTTCCCTCAGCTCTCAATGGGCAGTTCCTCTTGGAGGAAAGGAGCACTGATGACAATAGGTATTGCAGACTTGATATATTTTGCAGAAGCATTGGACTGGAGTCCACAAGTATTTTTTTTTCACCAGAGTGTTGAGGATTTTTTGTGTGTGTCCTTACACAAATGACCCTGTATCCTGTGATCACTGCAATAAATGGTTTTCATGTCTGTTAACGGGTTTAGAAACTTTCATTTTCAAGCAGAGATCTTTATAGCCTTAAAGTCTCTGTAACGATTTCCATCATTTTCACTCAATTTTTTTTAACTATTACAAGATTGCTTAAACTGTTACATAACTGTATTCAAAACACCTGATGCTTTCAAAAGTATTTTAGCTTCCTGATCAAGTGTATTTGTGCAGTCATGATACTAGGTACACACATTGGTGGTACAGCAGCTGAATTTTTGCTGCAACACTGATTATTTTGTACTTACGGTTCCCATGATTCAGGGCTTTTGAAAATCTTCTCCATTCAAACTCAGTCACTTGGTTGTTCTGAAAAAAGTACCATGCAGCAATTTCCTGACATGTTCATAGAGCTAATTTAATGTTTGAATTGAATAAGGTTGCGGCATAGGTTTTCAGTGTTCAAAGACAATTTCAAAAGGCTTGCAATGGAAAGAGAGTGTTTTATTGGACCTTGCTGATTATAGGAAATCTGCTCAAAAGATTTCTGTCTGGAACATCACTAATTTTCCTCTGATTGATGCTTATAATTCAGCCATATGCCCAGAAACACACTTTTACAATGATTGCTAAAGAACTCTGAAGTCCCATCCCTGTTGGACTCTGTTATTGGCAGGAGTGGAAATTTTTGTGCAGTGATGCCATTAGGACCCACTGCTTTCAGAAAAGTCGGGAGCCACTTCAGAAATAACACATGCTCTGCAGAAGAGGGATGATAAGTGTTTTTGCTCCCTTCTGATGCCAGATGACCTCCCAGTGTAACAAGGGATGGTTTGACAGATAACCTTGCTGTATCACACAACTTTTGAGATAAGATACAAAAGGTACGAAGGTCTGTGTTTTAGTGATGAGTCAGCAAAAACACTGTCCACAACAGTGTCAGGACACCATGAAGCATGCACATGGAAAGTCAGCCATGCTAACACCATTCTTTATGGAGTGAATTGTGGACACCATTTCAGCTTCCTCAATCCAGTCTTGAGCTTTGGAGGAGCAGAACGATGTTGTACCCCTTTCCACTAAAAGTTATCCTTACATGTACACTGTCCTTTTGCATTTTAAACTCCAGCTTCCTCATATATACATGTCATGTATTTCATATTAGTGTGTTAGGATAAGAGATGAAGTTCCTGTACAGGCGTTCTGTGTCTGTTTTGTGGCACCGTGAAAAGTAATGCCAATTCAGCAAAAAGAGTGTGTGGGGGGAAATGGCCCCGTGCCAGTGGCTCATACTCAGCCATTTATGTTTTGTTGGTAAAGTTCTTTGTTTGGAAGAAATCAAAGTACAATAGATGTTAAGAATGCAATAAACTGAATGAATCAGGATAAAACAGTAGACAAGTAGCCCAATCCAAAAGCACACCTTAGATTATGCTTCCGGCTATAATCAGAATATGTTCTGGTCATCAGATTTTTACCCCTAGTCCAGTTTACTTTTAGTTGTGATTTTGTATGACTGGTGGTAATGACAAACTCAGTCTTTGCAAGTGTGATTGATTGGTCAAGTTTTCTTATAAAAGTAGTTCTTGGAAATCAAAATTTTACTTTCACACACACTTTTTGTATTTATTACTTCTATGTCTAGGAATGATTGCCATGATGTTTCTGAAAACAGTAGCTTGAACAGCACTGTGAAAATGTTTAGAGGATCTTTAGGATCTTTTTACAAGTGACACAAGCTATATCATGTTTCAGTTCTTCAAGTCCACGGAGAGGAAAAGGATTTCTTTTTAGGACACACACTAAGAATAAATATTATTTCATATCATTTCTATCTCTTGCTAACAACTTTCAAAAGTGTTTTATTGAAGAGATGCCCTTATTCCCACCACTTCCGAAATAGAGGCTCACTCTCGGGGGGGGGGGCGGAATCAGTCAATCATAAGCTTTATTGCATTAGTTCACAGCCTTAGCAATTAACACTGTATCTATCCAAGTGTGACATTCCGATCCTTTTATATACTGATGATGCAGTGATAATGTCCAGATTGGTAGTGGGACTCCACAAACTGATAATTTTTTTTTTAGTATTACTGTACCTGCAAACGCTTGCCTATTAATGTAGTGAAATCAAAGGTCATAGTATTTGGTTAAAGGAAAAGGGGGGAAATCTTCAGATGCTTTAGAGCAGGCCAGTCTATGGAACAGTTTAAATACCTAGGAATCCATTTTGAAGCATCTCTTTTGCATGGAAAACACACTTTGATCTGGCGAGGAATACAGTCTGTTAGTTCAGCTGTTGCCCACTTAATTGGCAGTAGAAAAGAAAAAAAAAACAAAGTGCCGAAAAGAACTTTTTATTATTACTCTTAACTTGATCCCAACATGTTTCACCTATAGCTTCTTCAGGGGAACTTTCATAACACAAGCTTCCAATCATAACTTGAGCAATCAAACTGAGGAAGTTATAGGTGAAATATACTGGGATCACAAAAGAATAACAATAAAAAGTTTTTTTCAACACCTTGATTTTTCTTTTCTTCTGCTACTGCTGGTGTGGCCCTGACTTCTTTTTCACTTTAATTGGCAGCCATTGGTGTATCCTTTATTATATTTGGGGTTCTTTAGAGGTGCAACTCCCTTCACTTTTATTTTTAAAAGGGTTAAATTCAAAGTATTATTATGCAGGTTGCACTCAAGAATCAGGCAAGATTCCAGGGACTCCTGAAATCCACAGGAACTCTGGTGCACAGATGAAGTTCCGACATACCCAAGCAGTGCACATATATTGTGAGTTTCCCCACAAGTTGAATTGAGTTTAACTACTTGGTTATGTTACACCTGTTAATTTTCTTTCTTAAAAATTGGATGCATATTTGTTTTTGGAGCTCTGTTCTACATCATGAATACACACTATTACAAGGAGTATGGAAGCAGGCTAGTGGATTGGTTGTATTTCTCAAAAGAGTGTTACTAGAAGTGTGAGCCTTCCCGTATGATTACATTATATCAGTTGTTTTCATATGACCTGTGTAATTATATAGCGAGCGCTTACTGTTGTGTAATTTGCAAATATTGTGTTAGTCTATCTATGTTTCAGATTTGGACAGGGGACTTTTGAGTTCAGCCTCCACTGTGCAATAAAGATAGCAGGATGTTCTGGGGTCAGCTGTACTCTTTCTCACCCTAACCTATGTTGCAGCATTGTTGTAAAGTTGAGATACTCCCTGTGTATGCCACTGAAGAAATGGCAGGGTATGAATATGATAAAACGTAATTATCATTTTCTTTAATTGTGGTGCTGCATAATTATTTGACTGTGTTGACTTTTTGGAGTAACTTTCTCCCCCTTTTTTCTTTGGTCTGTTGTGAAATAATATTATATACACAGTGTGGCCAAAAGACACACACAGAGATGCACGCCCCGATTTATGAGAACATTTTCAGTGTTCTTTCACATACTGTGCGGAAACTTGTGTTACTTTATCAGTTACAGTAGAGCTACTGACAGAAGTCAACAATGTGACTTGGGCCAAATATATTTGTTATAATTTCATGTATTGTTGCTCGATATAGTAAATTCTCTTTTGTTCAGTTCTGGGAAAACTATAACATGCCTTTATTGAAAAGACAATAGTCATTCCCCCTATTTAATAAAAAAAAAAGTGTAAGAAGAGAGCACATAATCCTTGTCTAACTCCAGGCAGTACACCAATTTCACTCTGATAGAAACAAAAATTGAGCAGCTTAATTTTTTCCTTCATAATCAGGTCACTGCAGTGATGATTGTCAACTTTTGTGCTAAATGGCGGGGAATGTGGTCTTTTAACAGCGAAGCTTACTGAAGGCACAAATAACTTGCTCTCCTAAACTTTTATTTTATTTTTTTAAACTAAGAGATAACTTTGTATTTGATTTTTGTGTGTTTCTTTTGTGTTTTTCTTTCTTTTTTGTTCCCTTTTCTTTTTTTATTTTATAACTCTGAACAATATAGGTGTCTAGTCACATACAGGTCTTAGCCAGGAAGAAAGTTCGAGAAATTCAAGCCGCCATTAAGGTACGTTTGGCTCGCCCAGTTGTAGGGGGCTTTTCATCTCCATGGTTACAGGCTTTTCCTTTGTTTCCCTCCCTTCCCCTACCCTGCAGGTGTCTAGTCACATTCAGGTTCTTGCCAGAAGGAAATCTCGTGATTTTCATTCCAAGCTAAAGGTATGCGCTTTTCTGCTTTTGGGCTTGTGGTTGCTATGCATTTCACTTCCTGTTTTCCTTGGTGATTGGTGGATGCCTGGTGCTGTGATGCTTGTAACCTAGTTTCCTTGCATGTGGTGGCTGTTTACATTTCTTATCTCTGTCTCTCTGTCATTCTCTCTGATTTCTGCACTAGCATCTGTATTAAAAATATTTTAACACCTTTGAAAACGTTACTTGCTATGTACATACATAATAGAAAGTCATGTGGTTCTTTTATTTTAAAGCTTAGCTTTTTAAAATAATACTGTTTAATATGTTGTTGCTAAGAAGGAAATTGGGTGTGTTGTATACAGAAGCACACACAGAGTTCCAGTGAATGGAATTTAGATATAATTTTCTTATTTAGATTTTTTTTAACACTTTAGGATTATTTAAAAAAAAAAAAATCTGATAAAGCATTAGATTTCTCCCTATTGCCTCCGGCTTTAAAAATGCTTGTCTGTGATTTCCACAGTCCTGCTAATACCATTTTAGCAAATCTACTTTTTATGAATCACTCGCTGCACCCCATTCAACTGTTTACTCCTTTCCGAGTGAAGCACTTCCAAGGCCCTTTGGCTTCCATAGTATGTGGGCACACGTAATCCATGGAGTAAAAGTGCTTCACTTTGCCTGAGTTATTTTACCTTGGCAGTATCTTAAACAACTCGCCTTGAGGAAGTTATTCATTGCCTCTTTTTAAAAAAGAACCACAGCTCTCTTTTCCCTTCCACATTTTCTGAGGACACACATATTTATAAACATAAGCAAGAATCAGTAGCAAATACTGTTTTGTAGATTTTATAATCATATAAAATGAAATGCAGTGAAGTTAGATGTTGTGGTTTTTTTTTCCTTTTTAAAAACATTCTGGTAAAACCCTAGCAACATGGATGTTACCTAAAATCCTTCTTATATTTTTGTCCAATGCTTTTTTTTATATAGAATATGACAACAAGTATATTTTTTGAACTGACCTGAAAGCATAACATTGTAAAAAGTGATTGCACGTAGTAAACATCTGGATGCTGTTTGCCACAATCCCCGGAACTGCAGTTTGTAAATAACAGGCTGGCTTTGTCACTGTCCTACTTGTCAGGAGCTTTTGGTTTTCCATATGCTGTGGGCAGCATGCTGGCAAGCTTGTATGGCTGTTGGTGGCTGGCTTTCGAGCTGCACTGGCTGAGCAGATGGGCTAGGGGAAGAAGAACTAAGACAACTTAAGCATACTGCTTTTTAACCCAGGGTGCAACAATACAGAAGGCTGTAGCGTTTCAGACTAAAACCATCCAGTCCTGATGGCTAAATTAGGCACCTGAGCTCATTTTAGAAACCAAGGCAATCTACTGACTCTATGCATGTGCCTGTATGAATGCTGGGCACCTGCAGCCTCCTTTGTGGGAATACATTCCTGAATTTGTTAGCAGGGACTACTCCCATAGATTTCTCTCAAATGGCTTCTTCTTTGGTTCTCAGGGTTAAACTGTTGGGTTTTGTCATTCTATTGAATGGGAAAATGCATTGGACTATTTCCAACTTGCACCTAAAATCTTTAAAAGGTACCCCTTTTAAAACAACAATGTTCCTATTGCGGTGCTCCCTTTACTGAAAATGAAGGTTTTTGCAGAGCAAAGCAGAAAAGGTAATGCCAGTGACACCTGCAAATTCCCTTTCCTAGTGGGCATTTGGTATGTTTACAGCAAATTGAGTTTAGCATCTGTTTTCTGCTGAATATGTTTGGCACTGAGGAATTTGCTTGAGGAATCTGCTGGATGCAACTGTCTGAATAATAATTTCCACCACTCCCATAATTTTGGTGTGTACATCAGCGCAAGGGGCAAGCTGCAGCACTGTAATGTGTTTGTGTGACAAGGTACCAATGAAAATTAGTCAGTGGTTCAAGAACCATCAGTCTTGCTCTCAACTCTCCCAGTCAACATGAAGGGAAAAACAACTATACAACTATCCGAGGAGCTGTTTTCATAGGCAAGGACAGAGAGAAAAAACTTCTGCACAAGGCTTGATCCATTTATAATAAATTATTTTCTGCGAAGTAGAAACAAAATGGAGATGGTACTTGGCCTCCAGAGCTGTACCCAAGTTGAACTCTGGAGTGAGTCCAAGGCTTGCATATTCCTCTGTTGCTATTTTGCCTCTGTGATGAAAAGTACAATTAAATTGAGGGATGTCCTGTATTTATCTGAGTCAGGATTATCCTGACTCCATGGGATAGAGCCTGGAGTTGTCTGCACTGAAATAAAAATAGGATCTGTCGTAGTGCAAATGTGTTGCACCCATAGTGAACAGAGCAAGATGAGCTGGAGAGGTCATGTATTTGCTGAGACATGCTCCTGGACCCAACACAAGGTCAATTCTGGCTCAATTCTCCATTCTTCCTATGGGTTGGGAAGGAAGAAGAAATGCAAGTTAATAGTTAATTGCAACTGCCTCCCTACATACAATGTGCTTTATGTTAACTGTTGCACTGGTAAGAAATAGCTGAGAGCGTGAGACGACAAGTAATACTTGCTCCTGATCTGCCTACTCCAGGAGAAATACTCCTGTATTCCTGCTGAGGATCCACACGTATTTGGATATTGTACTATTGTAATTATTCATCTCCTGGATAATTGTATCTGGACAAGAAAATTTGGGAAGAGATCTATTGTTGTTGTCGCTCAAGTCCAACTCTTTGCGACCCCATGGACCACATCACGCCAGCCCTCTTGTCTTCTGTCATGCTCCAGAGTTTGCTTAATTTCATGTTCGTTGCCTCGATAACACTGTCTAACCATCTCATCCTTTGCCGTTCCCTTCTTCTTTTTCCTTCAATCTTTCCCAGCATCAGGGCCTTCTCCAGTGAGAACTATTACAACAGTGCAACATCCAGTGATATGTAGATACTACCCTGGTTCTACTACTGAGCAATGCTCTCCTCCTTCTAATTTGTTTTGGAACACATCAGCCAAAAATTATTTTGTAATAGCAAAGAAGAAAAAAGAGGGCTTAAGGGTTTTCTGTGCATCTGCAACAACAGATGACGAGTTTGACTTCCTTCCTCCAGCTTCTTCAGCACCCAAGGGACTATCAGATAAAAGATGAAGTACAGGACAATAAAGCAAGATACTATTTGTTTAGTCCATGGATTTTAAAGTAAGGAGGAGCCAGTGTCCTAATGTAGCCTAGCCTGCTCCATAGCATGTGCCATTGAATTTTCTCAGTGCCACCAGCTTGTCCTTGATTGAAGTGCATTTTCTGAAAAGGCCAAAAGGTTTAATTTGAAGACTTGTGAGTGACAAAGGATCAGACTTCTCACTCTGTAGTGTGTTCCGCTCATTAATTACCTTCTATCTTAGAATGCCATATATACGTTCTCTCAGGATTATCTGGCATCACCTCCTGATAACTGGTTTTACGGTGCCTCAGCTAGTTTAGAGATCTGTTTATTCAACAATTCTTCCTCTCCAGTGTTTCATACTCCCCATCAGTGCACAGTCACTGTTGTCATTCCTTCTGGTCCATTAGTGTTATCGGCATATGTATAACATCATTCTTGCCATATAAGACAGCAGCAGGCAAATATGAGTAGATTGTTAAGTGAATATTAGGTGTTCGGCACCTGGCTGTTTCAAGTTCCAGTCCCAGTGGCTAGGCAGGGTGCCCATGGCTTGAAACAGAAGGGGATAAGGAGGGGTGGGTGACTGTAACCTGAGTGGGGAGCCAGTGCTGCAGTTTTACAATTAAAGGGGCATAGCAGAATAAAATAAATCTAGAACAGTAAGGGAACCGGCTAAGAGTCCGGCAATACTGTGTAGTAGTTAGAGTGTCAGACTAGAACTGTAGAAACCCAGGATGAAATAGCCATTCTGCTGTGAAACTCACTGAGGGGCCTTGGTCAGGTTGTACTATCTCAGCCTAACCTGCCTCAAACAATTATTGTGAGGGCAGTGTGGAGGATGGGAGAACTGTGGAGGCTGCCTGAGCTCCTTGTAGGAAGTGCTGATTTTAAAGGTGGGGGGGGGGGAGACAGCATTTAAACAGTCTGATAGCCAGCATGGTGTAGTGGTTAAAGTGTCAGACAATGATCTGGGAAACACAAGTTTGAATCTCTGCTCTGCTATTAGGGCTGCCAGCCTCCAGGTGGGAGAGACCTGGGGATCTCCCGGAATTACTACTCATCTCCAGACAACAGAGATCAGTTCCCCTGGAGAAAATAGATGCTTTGCATGGTGGACTCTATGGCATTGTACGCCACTGAGGTCCCTGTCCTCCCCTCCAAATCTCCAGGAGTTTTTCAACCTAAATCTGACAATTCTAGCCCCCTATTCCTTGCCAGTGGCCGAGGTGGGGGGGAGAGCCTGGCGACTCTGCCATGGAAGCTTGCAAAGTGATCTTGGACCAATCACACATTCTGAGCCTAACCTAACTCACAGGATTATTGTGAAGAGGAAATAGAGAAGGGGGGATGCTTCCTTGGATCTTTGCAGGAAAGTAAAGAGAAAAAAAAGTATAAATGAAGTAAATAAATGATAACACAAAGGATGGCTTGCAGCAGGCCACGTGCTCCCCACTGATCAACTGAAGCTCTTGAAACCTGCAGGAGGGGAGGGAGAGGCGTGGCTGTGGCGGGGCTTCTCCCGCTTGCCAGCTGGCCAGTGGATTGGAGCCCCTAGAAGCAGGGGAACCCCTCTCCTGCTGACCTGGCATGTCTACGTTCTGTAAAGATCTTCAGTCAAGAGGGAGGTGTAGCACCACCAACAGCAGGCTAAGTTACGTAGCAGCACTTTCTTTCAGAAACCCCGTTGTTACTGCCACTGCCAGTTCAATGCAAAAGCCAAGGGGGCATTTTCTGACTTTAAAAAACACCAGTAATTGACATACCAATATACCTTTATATTGATATACCATTTGCTGATTTTAAAAAAACCCCTTCAAAATGCCACCTGGCATCACACAGTGAAAGGAATGGCAGCTGCAGGGATGAGGCAAGGAAAATCCAGACCTTCCTGTCTGTATGGCAGCCATTCTGACTTTGTTACAATCTTTCTCAAAATGTCACAGCAAAGCAGGTTTGGGAAAGACTGCAGAAAAGTCAAGGAAAACCAGCCTGGTACACAGAAGCCCAGTGATTCTGTGGGAAACCGGGGGAGGGGGGGGGACAGCATCCCAAAAGCACAGGACCTGTGGCAAATCACCAATATAGAAGAGGCTTCTGAGAGTATAAGTGATTTTGTTAAATAAAAGAGATAGTGTTTATACATTAAATTATTATTTTGGAGCACTAGCTTGTCTTTTGCCTCTTTTCCTGCATATAACTTGTCTATCTTACGATACAAAGTAGGTGAGACTACAGCCTGACCATTTGTAGCCTATTTAAAAACATTTCTACAAATATGCATACAAAGAAGATATATCCGATGGTATGTTATATAGAAATTCTGCTGCACAGTGCTAGAGGTCATCACAAATTTAGGCCTCAGTGTGTAATACCGGGAATATACACTTCGTATGGTGTGGGAAATTCTCTGTTATGAGAATTTTTTACGTATTCTAATTTAGGATCGCAAATGTTCCCATAAATGACTGAAGTTTCTTGAACACTATTGATAATTTAGATGCCTGGCTTAGAATAGTTGCTGCTGCTTATCTCTCAGGTAGGAAATGATGTAACACCTCTTGTGCTGATGTACTATTATGTTTTCCTTATTCAAAGCGCTGAACAATTTCATACTGGAGGGAGCAAGAGAGATACCTCCCTTTAAATGCATGAGGAGGTATTTTTTAAATGGCTAAATCTTTGTTTTTGATTTCCAGTAATCATTAGCATTTGATTTTAAAATTCATTAAAGGAAGCAAAAAAATAAAATTAAAATGCCCACAGTTCACATGTATGCCATGCTTTAAAATCCATTAGTGTACATTCCATGCCATCTCCAAGTAAAAAGAAAACACTTTTGACAAGGTACTAAAGATAGCTCTATACAGTGGGTTTTTTTTTAAAAGAGAGATATATATATATACACACACACACACACACACACACACATATAAATGAACAATGGTAAAAGCCTTGAAAAATTCCCTTCAGTGTGAATGCAGTCTTCTGCATTTTGAAATACAATAAGATGGATTAATTGCTGCTCATTAGGCAGCAAGTTGGGACTGCTTTGAATGTGCATTCTCTTTTTGGCATTAGCTATTGCCTGTCTGAAATAGCCAGCTTTTGTATGTACTACTGCCTTCTCTGATAATAAGCAAATTGGAGATCATGGCTACAGTTATTAAAGTGTCTTTTGTCCAAAACAATTGTATACTTCTATGGTTTGTTTACCTTTTTTCCAGCTAGAGAAAATAATTGCAAAGGTTATTCAAATCAATACAATATGTGAGCAGAAATAAGCTTCGCAAAATTAGTTATTAGAAAAGTATTTTATGTTCTTCTTGGTTTACTATAAGAGTAAAATTCATTTTAAGAGTAAATTGCACTTTCTTTGGCTTCATACCATTTTTTAAAAGTTACGTTTTCTCAGGTACATCTGTGGGTTTTAATGGAAAATATATATTACTTCAGGACTTACATATTTGTTAAAAATGGTATTGTCTGTTTTTTAAAATTATACCCAGATATATTTTCAAAAGTTTTCTACTAAGCGTGCCTTTTATTTCCCTGGGATACATAGTGCTTTTCATTAGAACTAGTTTGGGCTGACTGAATTATTTCATAGTGTATGTTGGTTTTAAACAGATGATAGCTGAAAGTCCCTAATTTGCTTGCCACATAAAACTCAATTCAATCTGCTTTAGTACCATTTGTTTAAAAGGTATGACTGTCAGTAATTGTTTTCGCCTCATGTGGCAGTTTTTTTCAAAGTTAGAGGGCAAACATGGAAACCCAGAGATCTGATTCATTAAAAGATAATTTTGTTTACATTAGATTTTAATATAGCCCATATAGCCAAATGCTCTCAAATGACTAGCAATTTAAAAACATTTGGAAATCATGTCAAGATCGTGTTCAATTTAGTGATGGCTGTAAACTCAGAATTTGAAAGAATGTAGAGGACTAAGTCTTCCCATATGCTTTTCTCCCTTATTTGCCCGCAGCTATTTTATATGCACATGTTGAGTTCTTTTTCTCCTCCTATCAGTTTTTACCCACACAAATCTCTTTTGCTGACCTTGCAAGAGCAACAGAAATGATCAAGGGACTAGATCACTTTCCTGTAACCAAAGGCAAAAGCATTTGGGACTTTTTAATTTAGATGACTAAAAGGTTCAAGAAACGGTGATGCTAAGAGAAGGGGGAATGTAAATTCCACATATTTGTCATGGATAATAGTCTTTGAGTCCTATCCTTTATGGATTTGTCTAATACCCTTTTAAAGCAACTTAAGCTAGTGCACAACTTATGGCAGAAAATCCCAAAAATTATTTATTGTACTTAAATTCATTTGTCTTCCCGGAATTTACTACCCACGAATTACATGGGGAGAACCTGTTTCAGATAAATTTTTGCTTATTTCGCAGCATCCTTCTGGACGCTAAATGATGGGGCATTGGAAAGGCCGCTGCTTTCCTTTTCTCCTTATAAGTTTCCTGAAAGCATTTAGTTGACCACTGATTAAAAGGGATTTTGGTTCTCAAGACACTTGATATGATCCATCAAGGTTCTTCTGGCTGTTTTGTTAGAAAACTGTACTATCAATACAAATTAGTTACTTGCCTGGGTAAATAAGCTTTGAGGCAGGTCCAAAAAGACACTTCAGGGCTATAAATCTACTATCAACCCTGGTGGGTTCTAGCAGCTATTAAGGGCAGGTAGTTAACAGCAACAAGAACATTAATGAGGTAAGTTAGCAGGAACACTTCAGCTGAGAAGGGGTGGGAATTAATAACTGGGTTTCAAAGGTAAGTCTTTTAACTAGGCCTTTCAGGCTTGCCAGTTAGGCTGCAGGAATGCCCTCCCAAGTTCCAGGCCCTTCTTCCCAGGGTTCTTCTGGCACGGTCAATATAACAAGTCTCCATTTGGAGTTTCAGTTTGACAGCAGGAATCCAAATTCTTTGTTTCAGCTTCCACAAGCCCCACTGGTGTCCTTGCTGCTTTTCTTTCCTGTTCTCTGCTGTTTCCTTCCTACCAACTGTTAACTTAGGTTAGAGTCAGGACTGCTGGGCAATGTAGTCCTTGAGTGATTCCCTTATATAATGTAGGATCTGGGGAAATCTCTAAACCAGAGGTGTCAAATTTATATGCTACAAGGGTTAGATCTGATATAAATGTCACTATCAGGCCAGCTATGTGTGCCATAAAATGTAATGCCAGGTACCAGAAATATTTTACCACTGACTGTGACCCATACCTCTCCTCAGCAGAGCTTGGGGCCAAACCAGCCCTCCTCACCACTTATGGTTTCCAACTCTGGGTTAGGTAGTCCCTGGATATCTGGGGGAAGACCCTGGGGAGGGATCTCAGCAGGGGGTATAATTCCCTAATATAGGCCCTTCTGATCCTCATTTGGATTGGTTTCCCCCCTGTTGCTCATGAGCCATATAAGAGCCCTGGGTAGGCCAATTCTAGCCCTTGGGCCATATGTTCGACATGTCTGCTCTAAACCGTTAGATTCCAGTAGCATCTTCACAGGGAACGTTTGACTCTCAAAAGGTCATACCCTGAAAATCTTGATGGTCTCCAGGGTGCTACTGGATTTAAATCTAGCTGTTCTACTGCAGACCGGCATGGCTGCCCTCTGCAACTATAACAATAAAGCTCTCAACATCCCTTCTCAAATACAGCATTGTCTCAGATTTCTTCTTTCTGCATCCATTTATCCGTCACCCTTTTTTGCTATTCCTGATTTCCCTGCTGCTCCCAGGGCTATTTTTGGGCAAGAACGCACAGGAACAGAGTGCCGGCTGGCTCCTGAGTTGGCCATGCCCAGTAGGAACTCATTAGCATAATTGGCCACATCCAATGGCAAAAACTCATTAGGATTGGCTACATTAGGGGTGTGTGGCCTAATGTGCAAAGGAGTTCCTGCTACAAAAAAAAGCCCTGGGTTTTGACAACAAACAAGGTAAACAGAATAAGAAGCAAAAGGTGGGTGTGGCTGGATGGCCACACTTCTGGTAACATGGGGGTGTGGCCTAATATGTTAATGAGCTGTGCTGTCAGGGGCATGGCCTATTATGCTAATGAGTTCCTGTTGGGCTTTTTCTACCAAAAAAGCCCTGGCTGCTCCTATGTAGCTCACTCCATTGTCAACTCATCTCTGATGCTGACCGCCTTCTATTGCTGTCCTTAAAATTTCCCGCACACTGCTTTTTTTTTAAAAAAGAAATCCTTACGTTGGGGGCTCTTTAGAACAGTGCTCTCTCGTTGCAGACCAGCAAGATGGAGATGTCAGAGGTAACCATTGCATTACCTTTTTCCTGCTTAGCTTTCCCTGTCTGTTTGGAAAACTTAAAATGAGAGATGGTATTGGGACAGAGGAAGGTACTATAAGCCACCAAGAATATACATCACCTTAGTGATTTGGTGGAACATTACTAATACGTTAGAAATTCAGTTTTATCACCACATATGTGGTGGGAATGTATACGAGCTTCTAACTAGTGGAAATTAGTGGTGAAAGCTATCTCAATAGTATTAGAAGTACAAATCCCCCATAAACCAGCAACTTTATTGTTGAATGACTTACCTTAAACTTCTAAAGATCAACAAATAGTTGGTCTACATATGATTACTGCTGCTAGGCTGGTTTTCACCAGGCAATGGAAATGAAAAAAACCCTCTCCAAATTATAAGATGGTTTGGAAAAGATATATGAGATATATACTTTAGTTAAATTAACTGCTTACTGGCATAATGGAGATATGTGTTGAATAGATCCTCTATGGTCAAGAGCAATACAAAGAATGGAGATGATAATGGTATAAGTAAGGTAGTAGTAATATTGACAGTTGCTAATGAAAAGTGCTCTATGATTAGGGAGGAATGCCGAAATGGGGTTTAGATGGTTAGATGCAGATAGGTGCATTTTTAGATGTATTCTATATTTTCTGTATATTCATATACATTTTGTATTTTATGAATTATTTTATTTTTTAGAAAGAAATTTAATTTTATCAGCTGTAAGGAGGGCCCTTGGGAAGGAGTGCCTGGACCAGGCAGAGAAGTATTGTTTTTCATCTGATTTGGCTGAAGGTAGCTTTTCATTTGGGAACATGGCACTGATGAGAGCAGTCTGGTGCTGAACTTATTAACACATTTAGATGGGTAACTGAGCTCAGAAGTTTATGTATCAAAAATTCAGAGAGGGACAAAATAGGTAATTGTAGGAGATGCCCAAAGACTATTCAGTGTAAGTTTTAGAAAACATCAACTCTTTCTAAGGCCATAAAGAGAATCTGGTTAGGATAAGAGTCAGTTGAGGCAGAAAATAATGTTAGCAATATCAGAACCAACCATAGCACTTTTAAGGCATGATATCGTAAGCAAAAATTTGTTCACATTTGCCCAAGTGATTGCATAATTACATTAGCCCCCAATCATGCTATTTCATATGTATTGTAGGTATAGTATGAACAAAACCTCATTTTCTTAGGAGGTCAAAAGCCTTGTGTTCATTAAACATCTCCGTGTACTCTGAGGTGCAGAATAAGGGTGTTAAGTCATGTATCTTGGCCAAATTCCAGTTGGATAATTACTGCTAATCTGCCTGCCTAAATTCCCCATCCAGTTTTAATTGGATGTAGTCTTCTTCACTAGCTGCTGAAACTGTCATGTAGCATTTTAACGTGTGATTAATCATCTGTTACGTGTCACCCCAGAGATGGCTGCATATCTGTGAAGGAGGAAATGCCCATTTTTATTATATAAAGTCGATACGATCATAGGATGGGAGGGGACTGTGAAAGCTGCCTAGTTCCCATCCTCCTTTGGCAGTATGTTAGAATGTTTCATATATTAACTGTCTTGCAAATGAACGACATAATCCACGATACTGAGGGCCATCAGCATTGCTGAGGCAAGCAAAGTGCACCGTTGCAGGTGGTTCTTCAAACAAACAAATAAAAAAAAGAAAATGGTCTAAGTGCAGTTAAACAACTGAATCAGATATTATAGGAAAGGACAACAAACAAACAAATTGAATAAAGCAAGAAATGTGTCTCTTAGAGAATATTCCCCTAAAGGATATGTTTAGACACAAATTCTACTGTTGTGCCAGTTATTACCCAGTAAAATTAGTGCTTCTGAAGTGTTCCAAGTTTCTGAAAGAATGTTGCCCAGGTGGCAGGGAACCTGGGATTTACCCCATGGTCTCCTGGTCTGAGATATTGCTTAAACTATGTCTGTGCATGCTCATGTCCTAAGGCAGAAAGCGAAACAGGAATGTGCAACACTGACCTCTGTTATTAGCAAGCGGGAAGGAACCTCTGGATTGGTCAGATATGGTGTGTCTGCTTGTTCACTGACATGCCCAGTTCCTACTTGTGCAGAATTTCTGCCTGCTGTCCTCTCAGTTTCTTGGCCTGACTGCCCCAGACCAGACCAGCCTTTGACAATTTCAGGCAGGTGCTGGATAAGTGGGCTGCCGGTGAACATTACAGACCCGCAAAAAGCAAGACCTCTCTGTTTTAAATTTGATTTAGAAACAGCAGCCAATTTTTCACTCCGAGGAAGGTTCCCTTCTGAACTGTTCAAAATAATAATGCTAGACCAAAAGCTTATGAGCCAAAAATAGGTCAGGCAGTTGGGTCAATCTTTTGAATAAGAAGATTTCTCACTGCACTGCACCCCCGCTGCCGCTAAAAGCGTGGCTTCTTCAGGAGCCGTGTCACTCTCAGCCGACTCCTCTGTGACTGCAGGAGCAGCTACAGATGGGTCCCCAGGTGTTAATGCTGCTTCTGGAAGCATTAACACCTGATCAGGTTTCTGCCTCCAAATCTGCACCTGATGGCAGGGAGCACACTGCCGAGAACAGCTGCTCCCCCTGCTGCCAGACTCCTTGATTTAGGAATAAAGCGACAATGGGCAACGTCTCCTTTGCAATAGAGGAGTTTCCTCAGGTACCCAAGCAGGCTGAAAACCTCACAGCTGCCAAACTAGGCGTTTAATTGTGTCATCATGCCAGGCATGAATATGATTAGTCCTTTTATTCTTTTGTTGAATCAGTTCCTCGGTGAAAATGAATAATTACACTTTGCCTATAAAGACGAGGAACACTTTCCATTCTCAAATGTACTGTAGCATATTTTACTAGGAAAATGCACTTGTCTAGAAGCATCTTAACACACTTTTTGTTGTTACATCCAGGTAACAAGCATGGTAAGTATTTTCAGTAAAGCAAGCCTTACGTATTTTATCTGTGCTTGGCAGTCTCCCCCCCCCCTATTAGCTAGCTTTAACTGTACCGCTAGCCTGTGCTTTTTCTAAGGGAGCTGTTCAAAAGAAGACGCTGCTCACCATCTCATCACTTTGTATGAGCTTTTTAGGGAATATGTGTGTGACTTGGTATATACCCTGTACTAGGATGGCATGCACTCCTGGCCAGCATGCTCGCAACTTTGCTTGTAACAATGAATCTGCCTCTTGGTGCTTGTGTTCCTTCATCATTTAGTCATATACCAAAATGTTCACATTTTTCTAAAGCAACATTTTCAAAGCAAAGGGACCTTCAGTGAAAAATATTAAACAAACCGTCCACTTTTGTCACTGCCAGATTCACGTACAGTTAGAGAATACAAGCAGGGACCTGCGAGACTCATGGGGGGGGGGATCACCTTGCTGCCCACTTGCTGGCCCCCACTCCCCTCCTTGCCAGCCAGTCTACATACATTACTGCTGCTTCATGTGGGGCAGAATTGCAGCACTGGCGCCTTCCTCTTCTGCCCACTTGCATTGTTGCCCCCTACAGCTCACTTACCCATCTGTATCACCGCCATTTTCTCAACTAGCGCAGCAGCAGCTGTTCCATGGTTCCAGCTACTGTCTTTCTCCCCCTCCGTACGCCTGCCTCCATTGTCTCTGCAGTTCATGGAGGGGGTGATGGTGGCAGCTCCTTCCTCCCCTACGTGCCTGCATTGCTGCTATTCCACAGTTCACACTGGGAGGGAGGCTCTTGCTCCTCCATTGCCTACACGCCCACTTCCATCATTATTACCTCCGTGGCTGCCACAGCAGCAGCAGTTCCTCCTCCTCCTCCCCCACCCTCCTCTGGCCACTAGGCAGACATGGATGAAGCTGGGGAAAGGAGGTGCATTGTGCACATGAGCATAGACAATGCTTCTCCTTTGGGGGGATTTGTTAAAAGTTTTCAGGTTTTGTGCAAACCTGTTGAGGGGGAGGGTTCCCCAAGTGTGCAGGGAAATCTGTTTTCTGTCTCCATAGCCCCTATCTGCAGATGTAAGTATCTGCAGATGGGCCATGTTGAGAATTAGATATATTGCGTATCTCAGGGGAAGGCCCCGAAGAGTGTGTTTATCTATCTGCCTATCTGTGTCTTTTCCCCCAGTGAAGATCCAAAGTGGCTTACAACATCTTTTCCCCCCCTCTTCCTTTTTGTTCTCACAACAAGCCTGTGAGGTTAGGGGGAGAGAGTAATTGGCCCAAGGCCACCCAGCAAGCATTCATGTCATCGTGGGATTGAAATCTGGGTCTCTCAGATCTTAATCTGACACTGTAATTACTACATCATGCTCACTCTGTAAAAAATCTACAAATGACCAATGTCTTCCTTGCAAACGGTACTGAGCCCAGTATCGATTACTTGTTAACCCACCAGCCATCCGTTTCCATGGTGTGATTCCACATGGCTGGTGGTTACATATGAATAATGCAACCACATGGGCAGTGTCAGTCACTTAGGTCTTTCATATGAAAACTTCTCTACCCATTGGTTGCGTTAGTCACATGCAGCCACCCAGGTTTTTACATGTAGGCTTTATACACATGGGCAGACATGTAGGCAAGAATGTACGGGGCATGTCATGGGGAAGGTGCTGTCTTGACCCCCCACTCTATGTAGGGTATCAACATCTGCACAGGATTGTCTGTACTTCTATTGTATTTGTTTCTTCTTTCCAGTTTTAAAAGGTTTGTTACAGCCCTGAGCCTATGGGACAGGTTTAAAACTAGAAACAATTTCTGACACTTGGGTACAGAATCCATGCTGTAATCTGAGTCTGGGGCTGAGGCCAGTGAGCTATCCTAGATGGTATGCACCCATGCCCCAGAGCCTTCAGGTGCAGAAGTATATAAAGGTGCTTAGTATGGCCTCCTCTGGTTGGCAGGCAGTAGGAATTGTTTAGAATGCCCAGGCCTGCTATGCTTGAATCTTCAGCTCATGACTCCAGTGCCTGTTGATGACTCCATGGAATCTGAGCTGGAGAACATAATTTTCAGGTCTGGACCGGCTACAGTTGTCCATGGTGCTAGCATCTCCCTGACATCATTGATAGCTGGGGTGGGGGAGCATAGAGCCACCATCTACCATAAAGCATAGTCCACTTTTAAACTTGATCCGGAGTAAGATCTCACGAATAAAGCATTCACCAGTGGGTGAAGAAGGTGTCTGTACTGATATGCCATACAAACAATAAAGAGATTTAAGAAACCAAGTTTTTTTTTTATATATATATATATATATATATATATATATATATATATATATATATATATAAAAAATAAGATTTAAAGAGTTACACACTAGAAACAGAAGTACAATCAAAACGGGGAAAACACATAATATATATGAATCCAGCCAGGAATAATAGACTTCAATACAAAGTATTTTTTTAACAGTATACCCTTGAACAAAAAACCATGCTAAAGAATTGCCATGAGGAAACAGGCCTTCTTTTGAGTAGCAAAGATTTTCTAACAATTGTCTCCGATGAAAAGGTTCCGGCCACAATCTCGGTTATTGCATGGGTGTCAAGCACTTTCAAATTCCGTCTCTCTGGAGAGTTAAGCACATATTTAAATCATTCTGTTTCAGGTGACCAGGATTTAAAAGTGCTTAACTTTGGCTGGATTGTGCCTTCTGCGTTCTGGTTCAGTTTTTTTTAAAAAGCTTTAATAACACCTGGCACTGGCATGTGAGATGCCCTCTGCAATGCACAGAAAAGCTGTTTTTCGTCCCTTCTTCCACCAGGCTGTGTATTTTCACAGGCTGCTAGGGGTGAATTGCAGCCTTTAAGACAGAAGATCATCCGCTTTTCCATGCCCTTGAGTAAAGGAGGCCAGGCAAAATCCAAAATGTACAAACATCCTGCCAGATATTGCTTTCCTGTTTTTATATTACAATTTGGTTGGGGGCCAGTAAATGTACCACCCTGCCAGATGAAAGATCTTTATTCTGAACCATTTTTATTGGAATCTTTATTCTAACAATTTTGTTGTTGCAGTGTTCTAGTCTGGGCTCAGCAAAAGCTCAGGCTCTATTCTAGGTTGAGGTGGCAGAGCGATCGAGCCGGGTTTGACTCCCTGCTTCTTTGTAGCAGAATTGTATTCAAAGTTAATGAGAGTGGCAATAACAATAAGGAGAGAACTTTGCCCTGAGGTAGTCTGAATCATTTTAGCACTATGCTACATTTTTTTTTCTGCATGCTTTTATTTTTTTCGTTGTTTCCTGTGCCTCTTTTAATTTAAGCATATGTGCTTTCTAGCTGTGTTTGCTCAAGTGTGATTTGTTGTGCCTGGTGCATTAATGATTGCCTATAATTGTCATGTTAAAGGATCAGACTGCAAAGGACAAAGCACTCCAGCACATGGCAGCCATGTCATCCGCTCAAATAGTATCTGCAACAGCGATTCACAATAAGTTGGGCCTGCCAGGAATTCCCCGTCCTACATTTCCTGGAGCACCTGGAGTAAGTTAATTGGCTGCAATAGAAAATGCGTTTTAGAACAATGATTTGTAGGAAATGAAGTCTGCGTCAATTAATTTCTGCATAAAACGTACTTCAGTCTGTCTTTACCCCTCCAAAAAAAAAATTGGTGGGAAAAATTGAATAAATATGCTCATAAAAATGACCGTTAAATTGCTATATTTGTCATTTTCCCTTTATCTAGTTTTGGCCAGGAATGATACAAACAGGGCAGCCGGGATCTTCACAAGAGTAAGTTTACAAAATAAGGCCATACTTCTCTGCTTGTGTGTGCATGTGTTATAAATAAAGCATTTGCTTAACTGCATATATATTCAAAATTGTACCTAGAGAAAATAATTAAGCGTCCCGAGCAGGGGCAAGTGATGAACACTCCCTGAAAAATGAATTAAGTTTTCCTGTAACAGAAATGGGTGGGTAATTCACAAATTTTCACATTAATTTCATTTTGGGACGTCTTTATGATATCCCAAATTTTCAAGAGTGTTGTTACTAGTTCAGGTTTCTTATTTTTATTTTTATCTTTTTGGATTCTGAGCATTCGCTTTGTCACCACCCCCACCCTGAGGCAGCAGGGGGGCGGGAAGTCAGAGAGAGTGGCATGCCTAACAAACAACTCTTTGGCAGTGTACATTAGTTTTAAATTTTAAAGAGCTGTTATTTTTGGCCCTGTAGAAAACAACAGACCTATAAAATGCATTTAAAGGGTGCGTGCATCACTAAACATTATGTTGTCGAAGGCTTTCACGGCCGGAGTTCGTTAGTTGCTGTAGATTTTCTGGGTTGTGTGGCTGTGGTCTTGGCTTGGTTCACATATCCGCCTCGCACGGTCTACTAATGTTTTGATAATGCCTCTTTTTTGCCGAGGGTGGTGATTGGAGTTTTTGTGTAAATAACGGTCTGTGTGAGTTGGTTTTCTGTAGACCTTGTGACCTAATTGAAGGTTTGCTTTGCGGATGACCATGATATCTAGAAATGGGATATCTATTGCAGCCAAGACCACGGCCACACAACCCGGAAAATCTACAGCAACTAACATCACTAAACAGCTGGCAGACAATAATGAGTGCTAGAGCTGGTTTCCATGGGCCACTACCTGTAGAGTGGGGAGCCCATGATACTGTGATTCAAAATAAGATCCCTTGAAAGTCTAAAGGGATGTTATTTTGAATGGGAGGTAAACCTGGGCCATTTCCATGCAGGTCATCTGGCCCAGGTTCAACACTGTTGGAGAGTGTGTTTTTCCCCCTTCTTCCCTACGACATCATAGTGTATTTGTGTACCTCCTGTGGATTCTCCAGCTTTTCTCTGGTCTTTCTCAAACCTGCTTTCCTGCAAAGTTTTTGGAAACATGGCAGTAAAGCCTGGGTGGCTGCCAAGTGGGTGGGAAAGTTTGGATTATCCCACCCACATGGCAGCCATTTTCCCTGAAACTATCTCTTGGCAACCATTTCCTCCCACTTCAACTAGAGGGCCTTTTTTTTTCCAAAAAAAAAATCTGCAATTAAATATCATTTATTGATATAATCTTATAACAGTACATGTAAATTATTACAGGTCCTTTGACTTCCCAGCTTTCTTTATTCCCCCCAAGAAGAAGAATGTAGCTATTCCATTGTAGGGAAACCACACAACACTGTCCCTGTGTGGAAAGCAGTGGCATAACTTGTAACTAGAAATCTTGGTTCTGCTAGCCTCCGTATCAGAGCACCACCTAAGTCATTTTTCCTCCTAGGATCAGCCCTTTACATTTTTTCTTATATATTGTTATAATTTGAAATGCTATTCTTCATCCTGTAGTAGAAATCACATTAACCATATGGTCCAGCTTGTGAATAGTACAAGGCAAAATACTTTTTCTGGTTATCCCTACAGTGAAACAAATTCTGTTTCCTTTGCAAAGGATGAAGCATCTCAGAACTAAAGGCAGGTTTGATTGAGAAGGCACTGGTGTCCAGACATCACTTCAGCTGCTCACCTCTATGTGTAGGGAAATCTGTAGCAGATCTTAGGCTAACATACTTCCTCTCTGCTCCCTTCACTGTACATAGAAATAAACGCCTGGCCTGCGACATCTTCTGTTTCACTTGAATATGGGATTTTCTTTGGTCTTGGATATTAGCCTAGCAGGTTCAGTATTCATCATCAAAGGAGATCCTGTGCAGCCCCTCAGATCAAGAGGTCACTTCCAAATGTACAAAGATGAAGTACGTGATCATTTGACCTGACCCCAGTCATTCTACATGCTGTGGGGGAGAGAAAGAGACTAATGTACAGAATTCAGTTGCTAGGAGAGGGGCACGGACACTTTCAATACCAGTTATTTGTATGTCTTTATGCACTGACCTGGCCTATCCTTGACAGTACAATTCGGAAGGAAGGAAGTCTTTAGTAGTTTTCTTCCTAGTGTAGGTCGCTGGCTGCCAAGCAAGAAGAGAAATTCCAGCCGCTTAAAATATCATAGGTATGAAACTGAAGTGGTTTCTGGATACTGCAGTGAAAGTGGACTGCAGATAGCATTTTGCATGTCTGTTTTTTCCAGGATGAGGAGTGGAAGGTTCACTACAAGAACAAAAGTGTTTATTATGCAGCAATTCTTACAGCAGCCCTTCAAGGCAGACCAGAAGTGTTGACCCCATTTACCAATACAAAATCTGGTTTGTGTGAGCCTTTCCGCTTAGTATATGGCAGGTGTGAGATCTGAAGCGGATATTTCCTATTCATAGCTTGTGTCGTGCACTAGGCTTTGCTAGGTTCTACTGCAACCTAGCTTTTCCATTCCTTTAGCTACCACAATGAAAACAGTCTTTAGGAAACCTTGTGATAGAAAGAAGTTCATCTGAGTGGTGTTTCACTATGTCAAATGCACCAACTATGTGACAAAAACAGTTATTGGTTATTAAGTGGCTTCAAAGGTAATAAGCTATAATCGAATTACTAGTGTTTGACTTCATATCTAATGTTTTCTTTCAGCATAAAGCCATTTGTTCAGCAGGCCTATCCCATACAGCAAACAGTTGCAACCCCTATTTCAGGTAACATTCTTTACAGACTTTTGTATTTTTTTCACACCTCGTTGACTAAGTTTGACACAGGTGAGCAATCATTAATACTTTTAACTATAAAATGTAAAAGAAGGGTTTGGTTGTCTTTGGCCAGTCTTGATGTATTAAGTATGTTTTTGTGTATATTTGCATATTTATCCATGCAGAGCTTGGAGCATACAAGTAGTAGAGCTTGGGGGAGGGGGGGTATTGTGTTTATCGCCACTATTTCTTCTTTTCCTTCCCTGGCAGCCTGTGTAGCTGCTCCCCCTTTCCTGCTTCCTCCTGTCCTTTCCAACCAGTCTCCCTTTATATACCCCTATCTTCATTTTCCCCATCTATACCCCCATCTTCAGCCCCCCCCCCAAGTATCTCCCTGGAGAAATGTAACCAGATTGTGAGATGCCACCTGAGCCAGGTGCAGTTGCGCCATGGAGAATCTCACTTTCCTCTTTGTACTCTCCCCACTCTATTCCCTCTTTCCCTTTTCCAGCCAGCCCCTATATCCTCATCTTCCCTATTTCCTTCTTTCCTTCCCACCCACTTACCAACATGTAACTTTTATCTGCTCCCCCATCTTCAGCTATAATAATTTTTCTTAACTTATACCCCATCTTTCTCCACAATAGAGACCCACAGCAGTTTATATCTTTCTCCTTGCCTCCTTTTTATCATAGGGTTGCCAAGTACTTACCGTAATTCGGCAGGGGATACACAGTCTCCAGCCAGAACATTCCTCCTTGGAACACCCATGCCGCACAATGCTGTCACCAGGAAGTGATGCCGGGTGACGTTCTGGCAGTGGGGCTGGAAATTCGATGGTACCATCGAGTTTCCAGCCCCATTGCCAGAGCGTCACCCGGTGTCACTTCCTGGCAATGGCATCGTGTGCCGTGTCTTTTACCTCCCCCAGGAATGGTCCTGCCAAGAAGTATGTGTCCCCCGCTGAATTACGGTAAGATCTTGGGAAGCCTGTTTTATCATCACAACAATCCTGTTTGATAGGTTAGTCTGAGAGTGTGTGACTGGCCCGAAGTCACCCAGTGAGCTTGCACATTAGAGTGAGTATAGGAACCTGGGTCTGTTTCAGATCCTAGTCTGAAATTCTAACCACTACACTACACTGGCTTTCCTGTGGTGGTTGCTGTTGAACAATAGCAAGTGGCCAGGCCTGGGTGAGTCATGTAAGTCATGTGGTGGTGAGTTGCCTGGTGGTTGCTAGTGGACCTGGCCCCAGTGAGTCCTCCATCAAAGGCTAAAACAGCCCCCAAAAGAGGCCTTTTACTGACAGAAACCAAGGCTTGAAAGCTGGCAATACTGTTTTAAATGTCTAGCAACTGCCAGTGAGAATATTCATTCTTTAAAGCTATAGGCATTCCATTTATTATTTGGGTTAAGTCCCCTCAATTTTAATTGTTTAAAAATATTTCAGATTTCTCTGCATACCTGGGACTTTTTTCAGCTTTGTAGAGAGCTCTGTCTTGTCTGTCCATGGCCCCGGTCTCATGATTTGAGTATTACAGATGGAACCACATTGAGAAATATGTATATGGATTGCTAACAATATTTCCTAATTCTGGGTAGACTTGCTACATATTCAAGAATTCCTATACTAACAGGAAATTCACTCACTTCTTTTCTTTGTCCCTCTGTATACCCTTCCCCCTTTCTCTATAAAAAGCAATAAAGTCATCTCCTTTTTAGGAGAGTTTATATATATTAAAAAAAAAAAGAATTCCTCACACCAGCAAAAAATAAATAAATTAATGATGAGGCATCTTGATTCAGATGTCACAAGAAGTTGGAGTTATATTGGAAGCTTCCAAAACCAGGAAGTGTTCAATTATTGCTCTGTGTGTAGGTGTGGGTATGTGCATGCGCGCTCAAGCTGGGGGATTTCAGTATCCTTTCAGCCTCAGTTTGAATTTTTAATACTATTTCAGTCTGGAAACTATTCTATTTGTATGGTCTTATTGTTTTTATGCTGGGCTGGGCTGTTAATGCTGCGTTTTAATTATTATCTTTTAAAGTTTTGTTTTTATGATTTTGTAAGCCGCTTCAGGCAGCATAATTTTTTTTTCTAAATAAAAGAATTTACCTCATGAACAAAATGTGATTTGTTAGTAAGTCAAGTAGGAAGCATTGATCTACTAGCCCTTATCTTTGCAGTGGATTCCAAAGGTGTATACCCATGTCAGTCTGCTGCCACCAAAATGACAGAAAGTTTTTGGGTGCCTTAAAGCCCAATGAATTAATTGTGGCAGAATCTTTCCTGAGCCAAGGTGACTTTGTCATAGGGTGTGAAGTGGTACATTCAGTGGGTAGAGAGATTTGTACTCAGAATTACTAACAGCAAAATTACAAAGAGAGACTGGAAGACCCAGTTCCATAGAAGCATAGAGCTGAAAGGGACCATACAAGCCATCTAGTCCAGACCCCTGCTCAATGCAGGATCAGACAGAAGTAGAAGAGGAGGAGGAGGAGGAGATTGGATTTATACCCCACTCTTTGGTACCCAAAGGAGTCTCAGAGCAGCTTACAATCCCTTTCCCTCCCCACAACAGACACCCTGTGAGGTATGTGGGGCTGGGAGAGCTCTCTCGAAAACTGTCCTTGAGAGAACAGTTCTGAAAGAACTTATGACTGACCCAGGGTCACACCAGCAGCTTCATGTGGAGAAGGGGGAATCAAACCTGGTTCTCCCAGATTAGAGTCCATGCTCTTAACCACTACACCAAACTGGCTCTCAAAATCCCTGACAATTGTTTGTCCAGCCCCAGTGCTTGAAGACTGCCAGTGAGGGGAGTTCACTACCTCCCTAGGCAGCTGGTTCTACTGCTGACCTACTCTTACTGTAAATTTTTTTTCCTAATATCTGGCCAGTACCTTTCTGCCTCATTACTGCGAGTCCTATCTTCTGTTGCCAACAGGAACAGTTCCCTGCCCTTCTCTAAGTGACTGCCTTTTAAATACTTAAAGAGAGCAACCATGTCCCCAGTCAAACTTTCTTCTCCAGACTGAATATTCCCAAGTCCATCAGCCTTTCCTTGTAGGGCTTGGTCTGCAGGCCCCTGATCATCCTTGTTGCTGTCTTCTACACCTTCTCCATTCTGTCCAAATCCTTTCTGAAGTGAGGCCTCCAGAACTGCACACAGTATTCTAGGTGCAGCCTGACTGACATGGTGTACAGCAGGACTATGGTATCTTGTGATTTGGATGTTATGACTCTGTTGATATACTCCAACACCACATTAGCCTTTTTTGCCGCTGCATCACATTGACTGCTCATATTTAGCTAAAAATCCACCCATATACCCCAAGATCTTGTTCACACACACTGCTGCCCAGAACTGTATCTGCCATCCAGTATGCATGCTTCTCATTTTTGTTACACAGATACAGAACTCTGCACCTATCCTTGTTGAATTGCATCTTGTCCACATCTGCCCACTTTTCCACTGTGTTCAGATCTCAATGAACTCTATCTCAGTCTTTCAGTGTGTTTGCTACTCCTCCCAATTTTATGTCATCTGCAGATTTAATGAGTAGTCCCTCTACCCCCTCATCCAGATCATTTATACAAATATTGAAAAGTACCATGCCCAGAACCAAGACCTCTGGCACCCCACTGAAGACCTCTCTCCAATCAAAAGAAATGCCATTGATGACTACTCCTTGGGTGCCATTCTTCAACCATCTCCCTATTCACCTAACTATCCTAGAGTCCAGTCCACAGTCCTCCAGTTTACCCGTCAGGACATCATGAGGAACCCTGTCAAAAGCGTGACTGAAAACCATGGCATAGTTGTGTTAGATAATATTACAGGGCACAGATCAAAACATGATGCATTCAATGGATATGGACCACTCGTAACTGTTGATGGGCCAGGCCAGCTTGATCTCATCAGATGTTGTAAGCTAAGCAGAGTCAGCCCTTATTAGAATTTAGATGGGAGACTGCCAAGGAAGTCCGGGCTCCCAAAACAAAGGCAGGCAACGGTAAACTACCTCTGAACTTCTCTTGCCTTGAAAACCCCGTGGGGTCATTGTAAGTCAGAGCCCGGCGCAAGTTGGAATAGGGTGATTAATAAATCTAATAAATAATAATAATGGCAGTTTCCACCAACAACAATTGTTGATAAATAGGTAAAGTAGGATCAAACCTGTAAGGAGGGGTAATTCACTTGCACGAATTTTGATGCGGTTCGTGAAGAGCAGAAAATAGGGGTTTAAATGGCTCAGAGCAACAGTCAGGCCACAGGGTTTTTCTATGGTAGGACTGGTCCTTTGGACTGGTTTACCAGAGCGAGTGGCATGTAAGCAAGGCATGTAAGATGTTTTATTTCAAAGGCGATTTGTTTAAGGGTAAATTCTTTGCCAGATGTGGCTGTTTTTAACTTGAGTATGGCTTTCATCTTGTTAGTGGTATATTGTGTTGTTTTTAGGGAACACCAGTGTGGTGTAGTGGTTAAGAGCAATGGACTCTAATCTGGAGAACCAGGTTCGATTCTCCCCTCCTCTACATGAAGCCAGCTGGGTGACCTTGGGTCAGTCACAGCTCTCAGAGCTCTCTCAGCCTCACCCCCCCAAAGTCTAGCTTGCCATCTGAAAGAGTTAAACCTTAAGGCTGCCGGACAATTTTTGGGTTTCCTGGCTGTACTACACACAGTGCCATGTGATAATTAATTAATTGTTTTTATGTCCTTGCAGTTTGTTGCTAGCTCCTGTGAGTAAAAGGAAATAACAAAAGATATAAATATTATAAATAAGCAAGCAGGGAACCTGCAAGGGGAAGGGGAAGGCATTTGTAAGCCGCTGTGAGACTCCCAAGTGAAGGGCGGGGTATAAATCATCTCTTCTTCTTCTTGTACCCCCACACTATGCCCTCTTTCAATCCAACTGGCAGCCCTCATAACCTTTCCCCTTTTCCAGCTTCCTCGTGGCTTTCCCACTCAACAAATAACCTTTCTTTTATTTGCCCCCCCCCCCAGTCTTCCAGCTGTGCTTATTATTTACTTCTTTTATCTTTGTCTCCAGTGGGGACCCAAAGCACCTTAAATCATGCTACTATGCTCCATTTTATCTTTAGAACAATCCTGTTAGGTAGATTAAGCTGAGTGAAAGTGACTGGCTCAAGGTCACCCAGCAAGTTTTCACAGCGGATGGGGGGTTAATTTGGGTCCTCCAGATCCTAGTTTGACACTCTTAACCACTACACTCCCACCGGCTCTTGGCTTTCCCTTCCCACTACCACCCTCTAGACTTACTTAAAAAAAAAAAGTTGGGAATACATAGAACCTGTTACACTTATTGTTGTAATGCTGTACTGACATAACGAGTATCTGATATTCTAGTGTTGATCACAAAAGCCATAGTGGCCCCGGCAAGGGTGATTGCTGCGGGACTGGGTAAGGGAAACTGCAGGGAAGCCTGCCGTGGGGAAACTCCACTGCCACTGCATTTTATCTGCAGCTGCATCAGCACTGGAGGAACCGTAGAAACTCTGTGCAGAAACCACCTATAGCTCACTGTTTGGCTATAGGCCATGAGTTGTGTGGTGTGTTCTTAATGAAAATATTTATTTATTTATTTATTTATTTATTTATTTATTTCGATTTGTATCCTGCCCTTCCCACCAGGGAGGGCTCAAGGCGGCTTACATGGCACTTCATGAAGTACCCTACAATTAAAAGCCTGTCAAGACATAAAAACAAATCATATAAAATAACAGTAATATTATCTTGTGTAGATTATGTAGATAATGGGTAGTGATTTATATCATGCAGGTATGCAGTGGTATCCAGAAGGTGGATCTGCTATGTGGAATCAGTCCAGGTTCAAATTAATGGGCATGGAAGTTGTTAGTCCTGGTGGAACTTCTCAAGGACCTTCGTCCCATGGGTTCAAGTCATTAAATTGTTATCACTGAATCTCAAACAGGGGAGATACATTTGTGCCCTGGTCAAGCTCTCTTATATTTCAGCCCGTGCCTCACCTTTTTGTTGAAGAACTATGGCAAGTGGCAATAAAGCCACTTTCTTCCATAATTGGTGGGAATGCCATCATGTACAGCAATTCTGGTCATCAATTATACACCTCATTTATATGATAACAGGAGTGGACTTACCTTTAGACCCGGCATTACTCCTTCTTGGCCACTGGTCGTCAGATGAACCTTCTGGAATGAAAAGAAAGTTAATTAACGTTCTGCTCACAGCTGCCAAATCATCTATAGCCTGATTTTGGAAGAGCACTAACCCGCCCACGGCTGCCTCCTGGCTCTCCGTTGTCTGGGACTATTTCATGTTGGAAAAATGTACTGTTTATTTTGACGCTTCTCGGAGTGAAGGGGAATTGTATAGTTCCTTAGATAAATGGTCCTTATTTTTGGAAAAGGTGGAACAAGGGGAGTTGATTGTTTAAGTGGGTCATGGGAGGGTGTCATTCTATGTCCCCAAGTTATACTGATTTCATTCTTTACTTGACCGTAGTGATTTGTATGACTGTCTCAAGTTTTATTGTTTGTCTTTTGAAATAAAATAAAATAATAATAATAATAATAATAGAAAAGGAGATACATTTGTGGCCAACCAGGCTACTGTGTGGGGTTGAGTGGCAGTGAGGCACTTCTAACAGTTCAACCAGAAGTGGTGTGCCAATGGAAGGGTGGGGCCTGGTCCAGCTGCTGGGTCCTTCAAAGGCTGGTGATGGACTGGGCAGGGGAAGCCAGTAGCCACAGAACACAGAGGAGGCTCTGAGCAGCACTGAATTGGCAGAAGTGGGACAGCAGGTGTTTGTGGCAGGCACAGCAGCCATGAGACCTTCTGGTGAGATAGCTCAGGCCCTAGAAGAATGGGACACCCAGGACTTGGGAAGGCCCAAGGAAAACAGCCCCAGCAGGCACTGGAACAGAGCCAGAGGCTCAAGAATTGTCAGAGACTGAGGGGACATGAAGCCTCAGTACCCAGAGGGAAAGGACTGCTGTGCAGCAGACTGTGGGTGGTAAGAGATGGCACAAGGGAAGTGATGGGCACCCCAGTGTAAGGGGTTGGAGTATAGTTGTACCTACAAAGAAGCACCTGGGGGAAAAGTGTAATGAAATTTCTCCCAGGACCAAGGAGGAACCTGTGGAAACCCGCACCCAGGACAGGGGTTGAGAACCCAGTCTGAGGCCACTAGGAGGGAGTGACAACAGTCATTTGTACTGTGGTTTTTGTTGTCATATTTCTACTTTGCTTTTATGTGTGTCAGATAAGATTATATCAAGTAGCAATGCTGAAAATGTTACTTGTAGGGCAATTTTTTCTATATCGACATTGCAGAGACTTGGAGCTACATTACTTTGGTTCTGTTTCCATGTGTTTGTTAAAGAAGAATTGTAAGTTCGAATAAAAATAATATAATTAAAAAAAATGAAAACACAGATTTTAGTACTTTTTTACACTGGTGCTAAAGTAAGGTGTGGGATTTCCCCCCGCCCCATTCAGTAACTATTTTCATTGCATAGCAAGCATGTTATGACCTTAGTTCCAAGCTACTGAGATGAGATTTTTAAATAATTGCATTTGTAAGAGTGGTAGTCTGGGATTATGGTATTGCTGATATCCAGGAATTAATGATGCAGTGCATTAGTAATTCATAAACTAAGAAATTGCTGATTCTTCATAAAGAAAACTGTTCGTACTACAGGGTTTGAACCTGCGTCAGCTCCGACACCTTCAGTTCCTGCTTGGCAAGGTCGATCTATTGGAACAACTAAACTCAGACTGGTGGAATTCTCAGCTTTTCTTGAACAACAGAGAGACCCAGAATCGGTAAGTCATACCCTGAAAATGCCCTTCCTAACTGATACTGTGCCTCTTTTTCCCATCCCATTTTTGATCATAATTTCCTGCATGCTTCTGACTCTAATAAGAGTGATTAACATATGGAATTCACTGCAACAGGAGGTGGTGGCAGCTACAAGCATGGACAGTTTCAAGAGGGAATTAGATAAGCATATGGAGCAGAAGTCCATCAGTGGCTATCAGCCACAGGGTATAGATGGGAACTCTCAGTCTGGGGCAGGTGATGCACTCTGTTCTTGGTGCTGGAGGGGGCAGCAGTGGAAGGGCTTCTGGTGTCCTGGCCCCACTGCTGGACCTCCTGATGGCTCCTGGTATATTTTGGCCGCTGTGTGACAGAGTGTTGGACTAGATGGGCCATTGGCCTGATTCAACATTGGCTTCTCTTATGTTCTTAGGGATATAGTTCTGAAGAATCCGCTTCCTCCCATATGAACCTCTCTGGGTGTTCAGCAAATGAGGCCCTGGTTTGTGCACTTTAGTTGTAGCAAAGAGCCAGAGTCCAGTAGCCCCTTAAAGACTAACAGAATTTGTGGCAGGGTAAGAGCTTTTGTGAGTCAAAGTTCATACTTTGCCAAAATTTTTGTTACTCTTCAAGGTGCGAGTGGACTCTTGCTTTCTGAAGAAGTGAGCTATGACTCACAAAGCTCATACTTTGCCACCAATTTTGTCATCCTTCAAGGTGCTACTGGACTCTTGCTCGTTTCTACTGCTACAGACGGACTAACGTGGCTACCCATCTTGACTCTTTGGTTGGGTAGCAATATGCCTTTTTGTCGTGGCACCAAGATTGCGGAATGTATTCACCTCCTGGTTTGGCAGCCTTTCTGGTGCTCCTCTTTTGCCAGACCTTTTACTAAACTTAGATTGCTTTATGGCTGTACATTTAAACTTTTATTCATTGGCAGGATGTATTTGTATATATTTATACTTCCACGTTGCATTGCAATGGAAGACTCTAGTGTTCTGTCATCTCTTGTAGATTTTTTTTAAAAGAAATTTTATTAACAGGATATAATAATATGTTCCATAATTGATAACCAAATCTCTTGTAGATATTTTAAGCTGCCTTATGGACACTTGATTATGGAAAGGTAGTTTATAAGCATTTTAAACCATTGTTTTACAGAACAGTATGACATAGTGGCTTTTGGTGATCAGGGATGGAATAGAAGAAGGAAGGATAGCAAACAGAGGGTGCAGGTTGTACAAACTTGAGAAATGGGCCTTTTCCACCTTCTCAGTGCAGTGTCCCTTCAGTGGTACCCTTTACTCTTCCAAGCACAGGCCCTTGTCTAAGCCCAGCTGTTAAAAATGGACATACCAAAAAAGATCATTCCTTTGAACAAATGCAGAAAAGGAAATGAGCTTGGGTAGAATTAGGGATTCCTCAAAGAGGAACAGTGAGGGCAGCCAGTCTTTTCTGAAAAACATATCTGCCCTCTATTACTGAATTTCTGTCGCAATATGCACTCATAGGAGAGTGTTTTCTAGGTTGCGTGTTCGGTTCACACAGAACACAGTAAGACTGGAGGCCTGATCCATGTAGTAGTCCATGTGAATCATGTCAGCCCTAGAACAAGTCCCAGAATCCTCTGCAATACACTGGACTTCTGTGGCTTCCTCTGCAGATCAGAAGATGTAGGAAGTCTCCCTCAAAGATTAAAAAAGTGGAGAATTCCCTCTTCGCAGGAAAAAGTACAAGTAGCAGTGATGATTTTTTTTATGGTAGTTGCCTCAAGCATTGTGGAGAGGTGTGTGGTGTGTGTGTGTGTATGTGTGTGTGTGTGTGTGTATGTGTGTGTGTGTGTGTGTGTAGCAGGTCTTGCTAAACATACTGAGAGTAATTTTGGGGTACAATGTTTACTTCAGATTTTGAAAACAGGATTGTAAATCGTTACATTCCAGGAAAGGCCATTACTCTAATCAAAGTATCATTGACAATCACTGATGATACATAATGAAATAATTTGAAATGTTTTTAATCTGTTTATTTGCATCAGTTGCCATTTGTATAGTGTGTTGCAGAAGGGCAGAAATCAATGGACTTGTTTTATTTTGCAGGGAAGAAAACATGTCATTAAGCCTGCTGTCTTATGTAGATTTTTTTCCCCTGCAAAGCAAATACACAAACTCATGGGATATACAACCTTTCTTTTCTCTGTGCAGCTTGCTGCAAACAATCGTCAGAAGCAGAACCGAGCCATCACATGCTTTTTATAATTCTTTTCTGAAAGGATAGAATGTATGCACCCTTGCAAAGGGATATTATCAAGAAATTGTGTTCCTAGAATAATGGAGATCAGAGGCATATAGCACAGTAACCCTTACATCAGAGAAATCTTCAGAACAATAAGGCTTTGAGTGAAAAAATAGTGTAACAGTGCAGATATCAAGATGCACAATGTGGTTTTCTTTTTCAATGCAGCTCTTCAGCAGTGTGAATAGTTCATATTCAGAAGCAGGGATGACTTTGCTCTTGGTAGGTAATTCATGACTGTTGAGTAGTTCATTGAAACAGAGCCCTTGGGGCCAACTATTTACAGTGGTTGTCGGCATGCTTAAAAGTTTTGAAATTCCGGTTTCACCTTTCACACCTGAAAGCTCCATCCCACTTCAACTATAAGCAAGTCCTTGGTGTCCTCCTGGAGAAGTGACCGATCTTTCCTAATCAGACCTCAGTGGTCACTTCATGATGAGTGCTGATGAGTGCATTCATACCAAGCTGACCAAGTTACTGCAAACTGGCTGCAGAGAAGTTAGATAGCGGTTGCCATGATTCTCTGCATAGAAAAGTATTTGGTAGTTCTGGGGACACACACAAAAAAGCCACAAAAGAAAAAGCTTAGGGCTGATTTCTGAAGCAGAGGCTCAGCTCTCCACCTAGAGAAATGGGAGGGCAAGGTAAGGCTTATTCTTACACAATAAAGCAGCACTTTCTTCTTGGGGTGTAATTGAAATTAAGAGGAAATTGTGTGTCAGTGGGATGCACTGGAATTTACAATGGGTGCTCCACTTAAGAAAATAATGTAGGAAGTGTCACTGCATCAAGCCACACACTGGATTTTCATTCAGTACATTTGGTGTCAGTTCTGATGACCTGCACATGAATTTGGGGAAACCAAAAATAGTCAAATCCTATAGTGACCTTGTTTATCCATTTATTTGCTACAGTCTTTATAATATGGCCCAGATTGGTTTACTTTATTAAGGGGCATATATTATTAAAAGGCTTTGACCTTGTCTTCCCTCTATGGAGGGGGGGGTGTCTTTGATTTTTTTGTAATTCTAATAAAACTGTTATCTGAAGTACCTGTTAACAGAAATACCTGTGGTAGAAGCTCCCTTCAGGGGGAAAAAAAATTACAACTCTTATCCAATGCTCCTCCTAAGCTGTGGAGTCCTGTGAGCAAAAATTCTACTTTGTGAGCTACCAGCATTAAAGTTGTGAGCAGGTAGGTGATTTGGCTACTGCATAAATTAGTTTGTTCTGGTCCGGAGCCATCCTTCTTGAGTGAAGACAAATGTGTGAACTGGAGGGTAAAAAACTGTGAGCTAGCTCACACTGACTCAGCTAAGGGGGAACACTGCTCTTATCTCCATAATGTAATTCTTTGTCTCGTAAGTGAGGATCTTTTCAAGCTCCAGTTTTCTTTTAGAATGTTTTTCTTTCATCATGTTAAAAAATACCTGATGTTCATCTTCAGTCTTCAGTGCAGCCCGACAGTGGGCCCACGCCTGCGCAGGCTGGCCACAGAGCATTTTTTCTAGCTTGAAATCTCCAGAGGAGATGCCCTGCTCTTGCTAGGGCTGGCACATGGCTGGGATTTCCCGCCTAGACATCACGTGTTCTGATAGCAGGAGCCCCTTTCCCTCGGTTCCTATTCTGCTGCTGCGGAGTTAGGAAGCCCTTCTGGCATGCTCTCTCAACTTGCGTTGCTTCCAGTTTTTGTCTCTTCTTGACGGGATGAGGCTGAACCGTTTTCTCTTTGGAAGACTGCTTGTGGTGCTGAAATTGTGGTGACCAAGGTGTTCTTTGTGGAACAAAAATGATGCACAGCGATGAATATGAGTTTTGCCTGTTATGCTTGCACGAGTCCTACAATGTCAGCACCTGCCGAATCTGCCAGCACTTTACCCCTAAAGCTCAATCAGATAGAGAATCATTGTTCAAGGCCACACTTTGGGAAAAAGCCTTGTCCACTCCAGCTTCTAAATCCACCCTGAGCTCCGATCTGTCCAGCTTGGTTTGCCTGACCTGATGCCCTAGTCCCATTCCAGACTGCCCTTGGTCCGTTTGGTTCTATTGGCTCCAATAGCTAAGAATACGCCAGCCATTCCTAAGAGAGCCTCTTTGGTAGTTCAGCTTCTGAACCCAGCTGGCCCCAGTCCCTTTCACTGACTGCATCAGCTCCTGCCTACTCACATTCAGAGCCTCCAGCAAAGAAACATAAGGAAAAGGCTGACTTGGCAGCCAAGCATAGCGGACATCATCTGCCTTCAAAAAAGACTGCAGATGAAGACATTGTGGTGACTCCCATGCACTCTGTTGCTGTGTTTTGATTCCCCACCAAGATCTCTTGTCAACTTGGTGGATGATCATTCAAGCATCCCGGATGGCCAGTTTTTGAGACTGAAACCAGTCCCACCTTTGGCCTGGCAACAGGTGGAACCACCTCAGTATTACATGTCATCTACCTGCCTCAAGAGATGGGAATCTCATCAACCTCTTCCATTTTATACCAGACAGAATCAGGATGACACTCTACTCATGGGATACCACCCCTCCTTTGCTCTGTTCCATTCTCCATTTCACAAACCTGTCAAAGAGGTGTCAGTAGCTTCTTGCTGCAATTTGGAGACTGTATTTGACCCATCACCAGATAATACCGGGGGAGATCCAACCCCTGTTTCACCTAGTGAGGATCTGCATTTGTATGGGGCACAAATGGTTAGGATGGCCAAAGCCCTCAAAATGGATGTTACGGCCTCAGATAATAAACTGAAGGACAGAATCCTAAGCCTTCTCTATCATGACTACCCAGGAATAGTGGCATTCTCTATTTTAGAGGGCCTCTCAGATTCTATGACCCCGATCTGGCACAAACCAGTATCTGTTCTGGTCATGCCTTGCAAATTCAAAAACCTATATAGAGTTAAGCAGGATATATGTGAGTTTTTAACTACTCATCCTCCCCCATCATCTTTGGTGACAGAAGACATGCAAGATTGTCAGAGGCCAGGACAACACTTATCCTCTGCAGACAGGGAGAGTCATTGTCTAGATGCCTTGGGATGTAAACTCTATTCCTCAGCTGCCCTCAATTTTTGAGTTGCCAACTACCAGACAATAATGGGGGGGGGGATAGCAGCTCTTCCTGTGGGAGAGCCTTTCCCAGTATTTATACAAGCTTCCGGATGAGTCTAAATCTCTCGCCAAGCTCATCCAGTCAGAGGGAGTGAGGCTCTCCAAACAAGAAATAAACACAGGCAGACCTGCCACTGATGGCCTCTGCGATAGTCCTCAGATGCCACTCCTGGCTCTGTAACATGACTTTCCCTTTGGTTGAGAACCTTCCTTTTGAAGAGGTGACTCTGTTTTCCCAGGGTACTGACACGTTCTTTTCAACCATGAAGAGAAATTGACAGACAGACAGATCCCTAAGTATCTTTCTGTCCACTACCACTTCGAGGCAGCGTTTCACTCAGAGGCAACATGTATTTGTCACTCCATTTTATAAGGGGCAGAGATATCAACAGACTCCAGCACCCTATACATATCCTCAAGGCTCCTACTAGTCCTCCCCTTTCCCTAAGAGGAAGAGAGTATTATAACCTAGATCCACCGGGCACCAGACCTCACAGAGGGAGACAGGGCAACAACACCCAAAATTTCAACTATCCATCCCAGTTACTCCTGTTAATAGGTTTTAAAACCCTGGTTTTAAAAATAGGTTGGCACAGTTTTCAGAAGCATGGTCTGCCATAGGTACAGATAGGTGCGTTATGTCCATAGTTTCTGAAGATTATAGGTTAGAGTTTCTCACCCTTGCTCCCTGCTGCTCCACCTTCTTGGTGGTAGACAGTCCTGACCCTAAGCTCCTTACAAAGTTGATCAAACTTCTCCACATGGGAGCATTAGTGAGAAGCCTGAAGGTTTCTTGGCACACGGTTTCTATTGCAGATTTTTCCTGGTTGATAAGAAGGATGGAGAGTGTAGGCCTATCCTTGACCTTAGAGCATTAAATAAGTTTGTGAATGTTTCAAAGTTCAGAATGGTCTCTCTGTCTGCAGTCATTGAACTTCTTTCTCCGAATTCATGGTCTGTGGTCCTTGACTTGAAGGATGTTTAGTTCACCTGGCCATTTACCCCGCTCATAGAAAATACTTGCATTTCAGGCAGGGTTCAGAAGTTTTCCAATATACTGCTCTACCTTTTGGTCTTACTACAGCTCCAGGGTTTTTCACCAAATGCACGGCTGTCATAGTGGCCTACCTTTGCACAAGGGGCTGTACTATATTCCCTTACTTAGACAATTGGCTTATGGTAGCCTCCAATAAGGACCTCCTAAGGAATCAAGTTTGTCTGGTTCTCTCTACTTGTACCCAGTGGGGTTTGATGGTAAATTGGGAGAAGTCCCGTTTGGAACCCTCTCGGTGAGTACAGTTTATTGGGGCTTTCTTGGATGCTGTCAGTGCCAGGGCATTCCTACCTGTGGAATTAACTAGGATGCTGAGTTCCTTAAGTCATGCCTTCCTGAAGAAAAGATGGCAATAGTTCAGATCCATCCAAAGGTTGATGGGGCTAATGGCCTCTACCACTCCAATGACCCTCCTCACTAGGTTACATATGCATGGGCTGCAGTTTTGGTTCATTAGGAGATATGATCCTACAATGAAAAGAAGTATGGAAACAAAGGTTTAAGATGGAAATTGTATTGTAACAGCTATTATTTAAGCTTGATGGAAATTCCCTTGATGTCTTATCCCCTCCCCCATGTCCTCCCCTCCCTAAATATCTTTTATAATTGGTGAAAAACAAATACTTTTTTTTTTTAAAAAAGGAGATATGATCCTATCAAGCACATCTCGAGACATTGTTTTTCTGTCCCCAGAGTGGTTCTTAGATCCCTCCATTGGTGGTTGGAGGAGGCGAACTTGCTTGCAGGTGTTATTTATTTATTATTTACTATTCATTAATTTAGACTTTTAGACCACCCTTCCCTGTGGGCAGGGCTCAGGGTGCTTTACAACATGATAAGAACAATAATTTAGATTAAGTTAAAATCCAAAATATGTATAAATCAATAGATAAAACACAGTCTGTTCCAAGATAGCAAAAATTTGAAAAAAATTGCAGCTTCCTAAGGGGGTAGGCGAGGGGAGGTGGGAGGTATGAGAGTCCCAGATTAGTTGCTGTCCTGTGCTGTCCTCAACCAAAAGCCTGGTGGAACATCTCTGCCTTACAAGCCCTACAGAAAGGTAGTAGATCATGCAGGGCACAGATATTCTTTGCCAGGGAGTTCCACAAGGTGGGGGCCAGGGCTGAAAAAGCCCTAACCCTGGTTGAGGACAGCCAGATCTCTCTCAGGCCAGGAACCACCAGGTGGGTTTTTACTATTGGATCTTAATTCTCATCTGGGGCATACTGAGAGAGGTGGTCCCAAAAGTATGTGGGTCCCTGACCACTAAGAGCCTTAAAGATCAAAACCAACATCTTGAACTAGATCCAGTACTCCATCAGATGCCAGTGCAGTTTGCACAGCACCTGTTGAATGTGTGCCATCCAAGGGGTCCCATTGAGGACCCACGCAGCCATATTCTGGCCCAATTGGTGCTTCTGGGTCAACCTTGAAAGAAGGCCTATGTAGAGCAAGTTACATTGGTCTAGCTTGGAGGTGATCATTGCATGGTTTACTGTGGCTAGATCAGGTTGAGACAGGTAGGGAGCCAGTTGCCAAACCTGACAGAATTGGAGAAACACCGGCCTGGCACTTTTGCAATCTGGGCCTCCATTGACAAGATGGCATCCAGAATCACAACCAGGCTCCTGACGGTTGGTGCCAGTGAAAGGGGCACTCTGTCAAGAACTGGGAGTTGGCAGCCCAGATGTGGCCCATCCCCACCCAGCCACAGAATCTCTGTATTACCCATATTCAGTTTCAACCAACTCTGCTTTAGGGGGAACTTCCGGCAGACATTGATTTGAATGCCCGCACCAGATGCTGTCTCCACGTTGTTTCAAACTAAAAGGATTTAAAACACCTACCATAAATAATAATATAACTTCTAATCTTGAAGGCTGAGATGGGATGACCCAAGGGTCAAAAGAAGAAAACACACAGACTTCTACCAGCCGAGGAAGAAATGGAATTTTCTAACGAACACTCCTCCCACCCACCCCACCCCCGCATGCTTGAATCAGAAGGAGAGGAGGCTCGGGCCAGCAAAAGAAAACGCGAAGGCTCGATTTCAAAAAAACACATGCAAGAATTTTTTACAGAACTGAAACAAGAAATAAAAGAAGAGTCTTATCACTCCAATGACAACAAAAATAGACAATTTAACTAAGAGCATGGAAGAAATTAAAGCAGTTGCAGACTCAGCTGCAGCAGAAGTGAAAAATAATAAACAAGCTATAATTGGAGCTACATGATTATGAAGCTTGGTCCAAAAGTAAGTTAATGTTATTAGAAATTAGAGTGTGTGAATGGAAACTTAAAATTTGTGTGATTCCACCAAACTTTGAAGTGAATACCAACTTGACTACAGCTTTAAATCTTGGCTGAGTGGGAAGCTGAAACTTCCGGGTACTGTGATTATGACAGCATACAGACTAAACACTAGCAGATCCGGGTCACCAGCCATAATTCTGGATGTGATTGCAGAGATTGTGGACGTTCAAACAAAGAAATTAATTTTTGAAACTGCTCGTAGCCAAAAAGGTTTGAAACTAGATGTTATCACCCAAATATTTCCAGATCTCCCATATGAAATCTTGACTACTCGAAGAAATATGCATTCAGTGGTACATAGTAGGGGTGTGCAGGGGAAAAAAATCAGTATTTTTTGGATTTGGATAAATTAAACCTGAATTTTTTTGGAAACCTAAAAAACCCAAATATTTATATGTGTGTAGTATAGATATCTGAAAATTTTTAGAATTCTTGAAAAATTTGGGTCCATTATATCCAATGGAGCCATTGAACTCAATGGCAAAAATCTTCTGAAAAGTTTACAGGGGGAGGGGGTTTGAGGTAGAGGCTCGAATTTTGGCCTGTAGCTGCTGGAGCCTCTCCCCAAAAGACTCCCAAAGTTTTGAAAAGATTGGACCAGGGGGTCCAATTCCAGGGGCATCCAAAGAGGGTGCCCCCAATTCTCCATTGTTTCCTATGGGAAAAAGGCAGGCAGCAGTGTCTCCCCAAGAATCTCTAAGAAAGTAAGTGCGGTGTGGTGGTGGTGTGAGGGGGCATGTTTGGCAGGCCAGCAGAAGAACCTGTGCAGTGTGGCCGCCAGAACCAGTGCCACTGTGCCAATGTGCCCAAACCCAATTGGACTTAGTTCAAAACAGAGAATCTCTGTAGCATAAACTGAGGGAGCATGTTTGCCAGCCAGGCCAGCAGTAGAGCCTGTGCAATGTGGACCCCAGAAGAACTTGTGACACTGTGCCATTCTGTGCCAAACCCAACAGAACTCAGGTCAAACCAGAGGACCTCTGCAGCATAAACTGAGGAGGGCAGGACCTGTGCAAGTTAGTAATAACTAGGAGCTATTTGGCCCGACAAAGACAATAATGTCAGATCTGGCCCTCGTAACAAATGAGTTTGACAGCTCTGTGGCTAGAATCATAGAGCTGGAAGGGACCTCCAGGGTCATCTAGTCCACCCCCCTGCAGAATGCAGGAAATTCACAAATACCTCCCCCTCCACACCCGCAGTGACCCCTGCTCCATGCCCAGAAGATGACTAGCCTGTTTTGGAAATCCAAAGGTGCCCACAGGCTCAAAAAGATTTGGGACCCCTGTTCTAAACAATGATTTGCCCAAACCATGGCTTGGTGTAATGCAGCCCACTTCGTCAGATGCATGAAGTGTCACCTCTGCTTAGCACAGGAGGTGACTCTTCATGCATCCGGCCAAGCAAGCAGCCTCTGTCTCATGTCAGCTTACCTCAACATACGTTTCTTTGTCTCTGATGTGCCCCAATTCTCTTCTTTATTAACCTATGTGAAAGACCACCACAACAAGAAGCCCTGCAGACTAATGCCTCAGAAAGTGAGAAGGGAGGGGGGTAGTGTCTATCTGTCCACTGATCCTCCTCCTGTCTTGCAGCAGTACACCAACACCAGCCATCACTGCCTGCCTCAGTGGAGGAGGCTTAGCCTAGGTATGGCAGCTGCCATTCGTCACAGGCTCTCCTTCCCTTTCCCACCTCACCCCTGCAAAAAAGAAAGTTATTTTTCAATACACGTACATTTACATTTGTTATTTATGGTGCTCCTGTGGGTTCTGCTGGTTTCTGGCTGCTCGGCGTCTACCCTATTCTACCTTGTTCAAATGGAGAACCATTTTTGTGATGCTGTTTCAATTTCAGTACGCAATTTTGTCTTGGGGTGGCTGGCAGTGTAACTTAGGTGCACACGCGCACCACCCTCAACATCACCCTGGCTACCAGGGTTCTTTGGAGGTATTTCTGCTGCAGGTGGGATGGATGGAAGTGGGGAGATTGGTGGGGCATTTCTGTGCCAATCAAAACGGTAATGGCCCTGGCTGCTACTTCTCCCTAGCCTCTCTAGTTTTAATCATGAGAAGAGCATTGTAACCCAACTTCCCAGCACAGACTGAGAGGGGATTGCAGGTACAAGTATGCGTACTCACTCCAATCACCCTCAAGGTCTAGGACTGGGAAACCAGACAGTGGCAAGTTAACCTTCAGGAAGACCAACTGCTCAACTGTCCAGGGGAGTAGGCGTGAGCGATGCGTGCAGACAATGTCACCCACATGGGAAAAAACACACTCACTCTGCACGCTCATTGGAGAGCACGTGAGGAGCTTCTGGGCCACGGCAGAGAGGTCTGGCCAGACTGCCTCCTTCATGGCCCAGGAGCTCAGTAGACACATTGCCTGCAGCTTGTAGGGCTCCGCAGGGTACTCCCTCACCATCGCAGTTGCTGTGTCCTCTGAGGGAGAGGGGCCAAAGATGCGCCTGATGAGTGCCATCTCAATACTCACCACAGCGGGAACCTCTGGGGGATGCTGCCTAGCTGGGGGGGTGGGAGATGAGCAGCAGTGGAGCTTCTGGCACCCCCCTCTCCCTCAGCTCGTGGCAACATGGCCCTCTTGGCCCGCACATGCTTAACTTGCTGGGAGAGCTCGTCTCGCCATTGAATGAACTCATTGGTCCACTCGGCGATCCTCCCCTTGATGCGCAGGTTACATATGGTCACCATCATGTAGACCTTCTGCCAGAGGATAGACCGAAAGCACCTCGTGAGTCTGCTTTGCAGACTTCTCACCAGCACGCACAGAAGAAGAAGAGAAGAGATTGGATTTATACCCTGCCCTTCACTGCCCAAAGGCGTCTCAGAGCAGCTTACAAACTCCTTTCCCTTCCCCTTCCCACAATAGACACCCTGTGAGGTAGGTGGGGCTGAGAGAACTCTAACACAAATTGTCCTTGAGAACAGCTGTGCCAGAGCTTGTGACTGACCCAAGGTCACATCAGCAGGTGCAAGTGGAGGAGTGGAGAATCAAACCTGGTTCTCCCAGATAAGAGTCCGCGCACTTAACCACTACATCAAACTGGCTCAAACTGGCACACCACTGGAACCATGTCTGCACATCCTGCAGCTGGCTCCAGAAACTAGGCCAAGTCCTCATGGGCCGTGTGGACCGTGGGGATGACCAGAGCCAGACTTGCCATGTCATATGAGAGCATTTCTGTGTAGCTCTTAAAGGGCTTAAGAACTATCACAGTCTGAGAGATGGTCAACCAGTCCTCCCAGTTGAGCAGGCTCTCTTCTCTCAGAGATCAGGGCAGTCAGGGCTCTCTCCTGCTCCACCAAGCACTCAAGCATGACACAGGTGGAGTTCCAGCAAGTGGGGATGTCGCCAAGCAGGTAGTGCTCCAGCACACCTGTCAGTGCCTGCTTCTCACGCAGCAGATAGAGGTCCTTCGCACTGTGAGAGAAGTGACTCACAATGTGCTAGCATTTCTGGAGGAGATGCCAGAACTCACAAGTCTCAGCATCCAGATTGGGATTCTCCGCAGAACCCAACCCCAGAGCAGCCTTCATCACGAGGTGAAGAAGGTGGGCTGCACAGTAAATGCATGTCAGGCCCAGTTGCCCTGCCGCTGCCATAATGTTCTGGCCACCATCGGTCACCATGAAGTCTCTGGTGACATCCCTGCCTACCCACCCCACTAACTGTCTCTTGATGGTGGCCTTGATGTTGTCTGCCGTGTGCGACCCGTCAAGTTTCTCAATGTAAAGCAGAGCCCGGCAGTAACTGGCCCGGCAGCCCTGACCCTGCCTGACACTGTTTTCCCCTCCCCCACCCAAAACATCGCTTGGTTGCCACCAATGCACACTCAACGAAAGGTACGAATCCTGCACCTGAAAGGAGGTCCAGATGTCGGACGTGAAGTGCACGTATCTCCCGTGAGTGCGGGACAAGTGTGCCTTCACGTGGTCCCTGGCAGCCCTGTACAATGATGGTCCTGCTCAGCATGGGGTGTGTGTGTGTATAAAATTAATCAATCCTACTTGGGCATATTGTAGGTTATCTTTGATAAATTAGTTAAATGTTATCCCTTCTTTTGTTATGACGTTTTGTATAAACTTGTATTATGGGAATTAAAAGCAAAATAAAATATTTACAAAAAACAACTCTGCCTTAGCCATCCAACCACAGCCTCCAGACCCTCTGCTAAATTCATGGGAACAACATCCGGCTGATTGCCCATCGGCAGAAATAACTGGGTGTCATCAGTGTACTGATGGCACCCAGTCCGAAACTCCATGCCAGCTGGGCGAGTAGGCGCATGTAGATGTTAAACAACATTGAGAAACTCCACACACCAGGGCATGCCTAGAGGACACTTCCCCTCCCAGCACCACCTTCTGTCCCCAAATCTGGAGGAATGGATTAAGCCATTGCAAGGCTACCCCATGGACTCCAACATCAGTGAGGTAGTGAGTTGGCAGATCATAACCAACTGTGTCAAACACCACTGTAAGGTCGAGAAGTATCAGCAGTGCCAACCCACCTCAGTCCAGCTATCTGTGGAGATAGTCTGTGAGGGTGACCAATGCAGTCTCTGTCCGTGGCCAGGGCTGAAGCTAAATTGGAGTGGGTCCAACACCGATGTGTCATCCACGGATTTTAAGTTCTGGGTTTCCCAAGTTACCCTTACTACCGATGCTTTCCTTCGGGGTGGGGTGCCCATTGTGAGGGGTTTTCAGTACAAGCTCAGTGGTTTCCTGCTTGTAGAAGCCTCCATAGCAATGTATTGGAGTTCTGCACAGTTAGGTTTGCCCTTTCCTCCTTCTCAGATATTCTCAAAGGCAGGAAGGTCCTGATTCCATTTGGCTGGCTTAGAGTATGTCATGTTCCCTCCTGCCCCAGATTTGCTCATGTATGACCTGGTCCTGCATCACGACATAGCAAGATTACACCCCTTTTCCTTGGAAGTTAGGGATATTTTGGTACAGGCCAGGAAGGCTTCAAGTAGATATTCCTATGGGAGTAAATGGTCACGTTTTGAGGCATGGGCTGCGTCCAAGGATTTTTCACCCTTTACTTGTTCTTTACCCTCTGTTCTGGAATATTTATTGTCTTTGGCTCAGGGTGGCCTAGCCATTTCCTCTGTTAATGACCCACCTTGTGGCCATTTTGGCTTGATTTTCTCTCATAGGCTGGCTCAACACTTCCTTAAGGGGCTGTCAAATGTTTTCCCTCCCACCCTTCATATTGTTCTTCAATTATTGTTGCCATTGGTCCTAGCCAGGCTGATGAAACCACCATTTGAACCCATGGCCACTTGTCCTTTAGTGTTCCTTTCGAGAAAGGTAGCTTAGGCTTCCGGTTGGAGTAAAATGGCGAATTGACACACTTTGCAAGTTGTGCAGAGTGTACTGCGGCATCTGATGACAGTCTGGGCTCTATCGGACCCAGCGCAGCACTCTCCAGGCGGGAGAGTGGCAAGCAAGCAGCGAAGCCTGAGGGGGAGTTGAGATCGGTGGAGATAAGCTTCGGAGGAAGCTTGTTTACACTTTGATCTCCTTCCGTGAAGAGGGCAGTTGTAAATCAACTCTACAGATGCCAGCCGGGCTGAGAATTCAGCATAAATTCGCCATCTACCGATCTCTTTACCATCAAGATTAACATCGTTTACAGAAGAAGCACCGCGAAACCCGAGATTACAAGCAAGGTAACAAACAAACAAACGAATAAGCGCTTACCGGTTTAAAGAAGATTGTGATATTGAAACGCACGGATAAGCGCTGAAACCTTTAAGGAACTATTCCGCTTGAATTAAAAGTAAAATGAAAGCTTTCCTTTAGAGATAAAGGCTGAAAAGTGACTTTGTTTTGCATTCCTGTGGTCAGCCAAGTCTAAACGTTACGTAGCAGAAACGAAACTAACTGTGACTCTGTGATACAGGAAGTGGGCTAGAGTGGAGATTTTAGAGGCTGTTGTGTTTGAAGCGGATGGACATTTTACTGTGTGACACTATCCTCATCGGAAGTCGGATTACAGAGACGGACAGAGGCACAGGAAGTTTGAAAGGAGCCTACTCTAGCCGGAAAACCATAGAGAAATTGCGCCCGACATTTTTGGGAGGACTAAAATTTAAAAAGTTATTTTCAAGCCGAAAATGTGTTTAAGCAAGTTATAAAGGTGGCGATTTGGCTTGAAGATTGCTAATATAAAGATTGATTAGCATTGAAGTGCCCTCCAAGACGGATTTGAGAACAAGACCCAGAGCTGCTTCATCACCCAGCCCAAGAATGACTGCAAAGGAAAAAAAGAGTGGCAAGCAGCTATGGAAGCGATGGAAAAACGGATGACCGAAGTGGTGCAGAATCTTGGAAAACAAATAGAATCACACCTTGGAAAACAAATAGAATCACAGTTGCAACAACAACTGCAAAGTCAATTGGAGCAAATAGAACAAGTGCAAGTTCAAGTACAGAAAAAAAATATGGAAGAATTGAAAGAACTGGTACTTACTGAAGTGTCAGGGATAAAAAAAGATACAGAAGAACTTAAAAAGAAGTCAAAAGTCTGGTGACAAAATCTGAAGATATGGAACAAAAGGTTAAAAAAACTCTGTCTGAAAATACAAGGCTGGAGACCATGATGGATTACAGGGCTACTCAGAATCACCTGAGATTGAGAGGGATAGAAGAGGAGGAAGATCAGGATCTACGGGCTCTAGTAATTAAGACATTGACAACTTATATAGGAGAAGATGAAGGAGATTTGGATGCAGACTTTGACTTGATTTACAGAGTAAATTCAGCTTATGCCAAAAGAAAGCAACTACCCAGAGATGTGATTGTTCAATTTGTGACAACAAAGATGAAGGAAGACGTTTTCAAGAAACAATTTACACAACCGTTGGAAATAAATGGAAAGAAAATAATAATTTTGAGAGAAATTCCGAGATTGATTCTACAAGACAGGAAGAAGTTCAAGAAATTGACAGACAGACTAAAAGAAATGAATATTAGGTTTAGATGGGAGATTCCATATGGACTTACATTTATGTATAACTCGGTGAGAACTACTCTTAAAACTGAAGGAGATTTATATAGATTTAAAGCGAGCAATCTGGACGATTTTAAAGATATTTAATCCAACACCATTATGGATTACAAATTTTTATCTTGGAACGTAAATGGACTAAATTCACCAGGTAAAAGAAGACTGGTGAATCATTGGCTGGAGAAACAAAAATGTAATATAATTTGTTTACAAGAAACACATATAAGAAAACAAGACGACAAATATTTGATTAATAAAAAATTGGGAGAAGAATTTTATTCCTCAGCAGCTAATAAGAAAAAAGGAACAGTGATTTATATCTCAAAGGATTTGGATCCTAAACAAATTTTCTCGGACAAAGAAGGAAGGTATGTTGGCGTGGAAATATGGATGAATAGAAAAAAGACATTGCTTGTAAATATATATGCACCCAATGGTGCAAAAGAGACTTTTTTAGTGACTTGACCAAAGAGTTGGAGTGTTTAAATTATGACCAAATTGTTCTTGCTGGAGACTTCAATGGTACAGTGAATAATACATTGGATAGAAAATCTAAAGCAAGTGGAGAGACAGTTGGAAAGTTACCAAAAAATTTCTTTCAATTGATGAAGCAAGAGAAACTGGAAGACGTTTGGAGGAAGTGGAATCCTAAGACTAAGGACTACACGTTTTATTCGAATAGACATAATTCCTTTTCTCGAATTGACATGATTTGGATGTCAGAGGAGATGGCGCAAAAAACTTATAAAATACAAATTTTACCGAAAACTAATTCTGATCATAATCCCTTACTTTGGATATCTAAAGCAAAACCTAAACAGCTATATTGGAGAATTAATGAAGATTTATTGGATCAAAAACAAATTAATGAAATCTTAAAAAAGGAAACGAAAAGTTTTTTTGAACTGAATTTGAATAAAGGTACGGACATACAAGTTGTATGGGATGCATACAAAGCAGTAATGAGAGGTATGCTTATCTCTCTGAACTCCAAGGACAAAAAACAAAAGATCCAACAACAGAAAGACCTTCATGAAAAAATTCGACAAAAAGAAAAGGAATTAAAGAAAAGACCAGGGAAGAAGAAGATTATTAAAGAGATCCACTTTCTGCAAGATCAGCTGAATGTTTTACTAAACAGAGAATTATATTGGAATTTGAAGAAATTACAGCAAAAAGCATTTGAGGGTGCAAACAAACCAGGAAAGTTTTTAGCATGGCAATTGAAAAATAGAAAAGAAAGGAATTTTATAACTAAGATTACTGAAGATGGAAAGGATGTTATGAGCTTGAATGGTATAAAAAGAGTTTTTTTTAAATATTACGCCAAATTATTCAAAAAGAAAGGAATTGATCAACAGAGAATCAACAAATATTTGGAGACGATTGAAGTTCCAGAGCTGGGAAAACAAATTAAGGAATTATTAAATGGTTTAGTAACGAAAGAAGAAGTGACAATGGCGATAGAAGATGCAAAGTTGGGCAAGGCTCCAGGACCAGATGGCTTTACAGCAAAGTTTTATAAGAAATTTAAAGAGGAGCTAACCCCTATTTTAGTTCTTCTGTCGAATGAGATAAGAAAGACCAAACGGATCCCAGATTCATGGAAAGAAGCAAATATTTCATTGATACCCAAAGAAGGTTTGGATTTGACTCAAGTAAAGAATTATAGGCCAATATCGCTATTAAATAATGATTACAAATTATTTGCGAAAATAATTTCAGAGAGACTGAAAAAATATCTGAAAGATATAATAGCGGAAGAACAAGCTGGATTTTTACCAAACAGACAAATCAGAGACAATTTAAGAGTGGTGATAGATGCAATTGAATATTATGACAAGCATCCTGAAAAAGAAGTTGGATTCCTCTTCCTAGATGCGGAAAAAGCTTTTGACAACTTAAATTGGGAATTTATGCTGCAAGTTATTGAAAAAATGGATATTGGACAGTCCTTTTTAAATATGATTGTGGCAATATATTCAGAACAAAAAGCGGCTTTGAATATAAACAAAGAAAAGACGGACTTCTTCCAAGTCCAAAAGGGAACACGTCAAGGCTGCCCGTTATCCCCGTTGTTGTTTATTTGGATATTGGAAATATTACTAACAGCGATAAGAAAAGATAACAGTATTGAAGGACTTACAGTGAAAGGTTTTGCCTATAAATACAGGGCATTCGCAGATGATGTAATGTTTATGATTCAAGACCCAATTGAGAAAATACCACAATTGATGGAAAAAATTGAAGAATTTGGTTCAGTTGCGGGATTTTATGTTAATAAAAGTAAAACTAAAGTGATGTGCAAAAATATGACGAAACAAAGACAAACAGAACTTCAAGAGAAAATTCAATGTGAAGTAGTTACAAAGACTAAATATCTTGGAATTGAATTAACCATGAAAAATATTGACTTGTTTAAAAACAATTATGAAAAGGTGTGGCACAAGATTCAGCAAGATATGAAGAAATGGGACACTTTGAATTTATCATTGATGGGAAGAATCGCGACTGTAAAAATGAATATTTTACCGCGTTTGATGTATCTATTTCAGACTATTCCAGTACTAAAACAAAGGAAAGTATTGGATTCGTGGCAGAAAGAATTATCCAAATTCGTATGGGCAGGAAGAAAGCCAAGGATTAAAATGAAAATTTTATGTGATGCAAAGGAAAGAGGAGGTCTACAACTACCAAATCTAAGACTGTACTATGATGCCGTCTGTTTAACATGGTTGGAACAGTGGATTAATTTGGAGAATAAGAAGCTATTGGCCCTGGAAGGGCATGATAACAAATTCGGATGGCATGCATATTTATGGTATGGAAAAGTAAAAATGGACAAATTTTTTAAACACCACTTTGTAAGACAATCACTGTTCGAGACATGGATGAGATATAGAAAATTCTTCTCAGAAGAAAGACCACTTTGGATTGTACCAGCTGAAGTGATCAATCCATATTCAAGAAATCAAGGACTAGACTGGCTACCTTATAAAAATCTTTTAAAATCTGAAGGGAAAAATTTTGTGTTAAAAGATAGATTTGATGTTGAATTTGAATATGATTGGTTGAAGTATAGACAGATTTATGATTTATTTAAGACCGATAAAAGAGAACATGGTTTTAGAGAAAAGAATATTGAAATTGAAACTGTATGGCTTGAGAAAGATAAAAAAATGATTTCTAAACTGTATAAGGTGCTATTGAAATGGTATACTGAGGATGAAGTTGTAAAAGAGCAAATGATAAAATGGGCTGTAAATGTTAATAATGAGATATTAATGACATCTTGGGAATACTTGTGGAAAAAGTCGATGAAAATTTCAACTTGCGTAAATGTTAAAGAGAATTGTTATAAAATGATGTACAGATGGTATATGACGCCTAAAAAAATTGCTATCATAAATGAAAGTATGTCTAACAAATGCTGGAAATGTAAGAAACATGAAGGGTCTTTTTACCATATGTGGTGGACATGTGATAAAGCAGTAAAGTATTGGATAGAGATCCACAATGAGATACAAAAAATTTTGAATTGTACTTTTAAGAAAGACCCACAGATGTTATTGTTAGGTCTTAAAGTGGAAGAAATAAATGTAGCCAAGAGAACATTACTATGGTACTTGACTACAGCAGCAAGACTGACTTTTGCTCAATGTTGGAAACAAGATAAAGTACCTGAAACATGGGAATGGATTAAAAAGACGTTGTTTTTGGCAGAAATGGACAAATTAACAAGAAAGTTAAACAACGAAGAAGATGAAACGTTCTTTGAAGACTGGAAAGACTTTCAAAAATACTTGTTGAAAAATTGGGACATTAAACGTGGTTTGATTTGCTTTGATAGTTATTAAGAGGAAAATGAAATAGAATTAGATTTTTGAATTGTTACCGTTAGTAAGAGAAAATAGGTTTAGAAGTAACTGTAACAGAACAAGAGAGATATTAATGGGGTTGGAGCAGTGCGGGAAGCCTTGTTTGGGGGGTAGAAGGGAAATTAGAAAAATGGATATATAGGTTGGTTGAAAATGTATGAGTATGTGATATATCCAATAATAAATTGTATTTACCAAAAAGAGAAAGGTAGCTTTCTTAGTAACTGGTCACCTCAGCTAGAAGGGTGGTTGAGCTGGCAGCCCTCAGGGTGGACCTGCCCTTTCTGAAGATTTTTAAGGAGAGGATTGGTCTTCACCCTAGTTTGCATATTCTTCCCAAAATAGTTTCCAAATTCCATTTAGCACAGGAAATCATCTTTCCAGTTTACTTTCCCTCTCCTAGGTCTGATGCAGAGAAGGCTCTATGTACATTAGATGTTAGGTGAGCCCTCCTATTCTACAGGACTTTTTGTCTGTTATTGAGGATCTAAGAAGTGGAAAACAGCAGCACCACAGTCACTATCCAGGTGTGTGGTTGCTGTCATTCGTTCTTGTTATCGAAGAGGTGGCTTCTCAGTCTACATGAGCACAGGGTTCTTCAGCAGTCTTCCACAGAAAAATTCCTTTGGTGGACATTTGCAAAGCTTGGGTTGTAGAAGATACATTTGTGAAGCACTACACCTTGGACCTTCAGGCCAGAAGGGATGCTGATGTAGACAAGATGGTCCTTCAGTGAGAGCTTCACCCCCATCTCCTTTGGTCAGTAACTCCCTAATGGTCCCAATGTAGGGCTGCACTGAAGACAGAAGATGAAAGAGTTGCACTTATCTGTAACTGTTGTTCATCGACGTCTTCTGTGCAGACACACAATGCCTCCCTCCTGCCCCACTGTGGCCTCTCACATGATGTTTATTATGGTCATGTGGAAGGTTGTGGCAGCTGTGTAGGAACTGAAGGAAGAGGGTGTCTGCTGCTAGAACACATGACGCCTCGGTGGAAAATTCTGTGCACACACTGGCTCTGGCAAGGGAGGGTCATCCCCTTTGGAGCTTTTTAAGCTAGGAAAAAATGCTCCGTGGCTGGCCTGTACAGGCGCAGTCCCAGTGTATGTCTGTGCAGAAGACGTCAGTGAACAACAGTTACAGGTAAGTGCAACTCTGTTTTCCTGAGCATTGTCATCTTCCTCTAGTTAGGATCCATCTTGTCATCTCTCTCTAAATACAGTACAAATGTCCATACAACCTGAGAGGCTGAACTAGACATGCTGTTTTTTTAAAGAGCTGTTTTTTCTGCTCCATGGGGAGTATTCTGTCCACACGGAGCAGCAAAAATGGGGAAATAACTCCTTCTCCAACACCATTTTGGCACTGAAAAACAGATGGTGAGAGGCAGGAGCTTCCCAACCACCCATGGCAAAATTCCCAGCCCTTTTGTTTATTATACATTCTTATTATACATTTTTTGTGATGTTTTATTCCTGTGAGTTATTTATTTTATGACCACTGAGGAAGATGATTGTTGAAACGCGCTTGCTCTTTTATTTATGCTTTGTAAATAAAGGGGTATTTTGTATTTAGTTTTACATGCACACTCTCTTTTACTATTCCTGCTTTTGAAATGTACATGGGTTTGGGGGGTAATGAATCCATAAGCTCATGAATACGGGGTTTTTTAACACTATCTACTTTAACTACTTTGTATTTATAAGTGGTATTGTTGTATTTATATATGCAGTTCTTTGTTTCTTGGTTGTTCCCTTTTTGCTTGATAGATTCCAAACCCAAACAGGCTCTCTCTCTCTCTCTTTTTTTAACAGACATTCCCCACAACTACTCTGTGTTGGGTCCAGGTTCTCTTTAAAAAACCCACAAACATCATTTGGCTGTGAATCTCCCCATGATTTAAGACTTCATACCCTTAGTGGCAACCATTTCTATTGCAGGTTAACTGTGGCTGCTCCTGCACAAGAATGATTCACTATTGTGGATCCACTGCCAATGCAAAAGGAGCATGCACCATGGGTAATCCTTGGCTGTTTCTTTCCCAGTCCCACATGCCTGTCATTCTGCTCATCCTGAATTGTGGGAGAACTTTTTAAATAATCAGTAGTGGGTATAGTTTTAGTAGGTACCATGTTATAGCAATGTAGCTACTGAAGATGTTTTTAAAAATCTGGGAAAAAGTTTACCAGTGTGTCAAGGGAATGAGCAAATGCTAACGTGGGGGAACATGGAGGAAAAATGACACCGATGTGGGCAAATAGCTTCAGAAATCCTCACCATCATGTTCACATGTGGGCTCACCTGCTTTGACTCTGATGTTTCAAGAAACATTGGATCAAAACGGGATCCTAAAATGTCAGAGCAAAGTTAGGGGTACCACATATGGCAACGAAAGGGAATGGGAGGGGGATGACATCATGTGGGTGCCCCAGAAACCCCACTCAGTTTGAGAGCTGAGCAGAGCAAATCATCCGTGTGGAATTAGCCTTTGCAGCGGTGAATAGTCCTAAATTGGATTGTGGATTTTTACCTCTCAGCTTTCAATGTGTTTTTTAAGAAGGCTCAGTCTACTCTGGCCCTTTTTTACTCAAGTAGTAATTCTTGCATTAATGGAATGCCCTCAGCGCTATCCCACAATTTCCAAATAACGTATGCAACTTTTGAAAAAAATTGCAAATGCAATGGAATACACACTGCCTGCTTAAAGTGCTACACTACCTTGGTTCTAACATTCAGATCAGTGGAGCCAGAATGAATGCCAGATGTAAGTTCTGGAAGACTCTAATGCAGAGACTCCTGGCAGCGTGCATCCTGGCAGCAGCTTTCTCTTGTTTATGTTAAGAGATGCCTAACTGGATTGACTTTGCTGGTCTTGGCTTCCAAAAACCATCACGGGGAATCAAATGATCTCATTGGTGACTGAGTTGCAAGCTGTTTTGGGTTGTTTGTAGTTTGAAACTAACAGCCCGAACTCTACCCGTTGTTTAATAGGAGCTGGTGAAGATCATACAGCATTTTTCTAAAGCCCTCTTGGTCTACACTGCTTTATAAATAAGAACACTACTAAGTTAATCGCTTAGCTTCAAGTTCTGACAGACTTCTGAGACGTGGGGAAAAGTGACCAAGACTCAGTCAGAAAGACAAGCTCTTTGTTTTCCGTGGCACAGGGGCGGAAAAGCTACTTGAGCTGACAAGTCCAGAAACAAGTTAACGTTTAAGAGCAGATTGCCATGTTAGGTTTCATACATATTTACGGAACCTCAGCAGCCTTTTCTGTTGTGGGAAAATAAAGGAGAGTTTAACCATTCCCGCATCTATTTTTGCACTGTACCGGCTTTTCTACTGCTTCCTCTCCCCCCATTGGATTTCAGAGGTATGTTTGTAGGGGTAAAAATGCTCCAGGACACCCCCCCCAGGTGAAGTGACTGAAGAAGGGGGAAATTGCATCAGAAAAAGGGGGGAGGATTAGGTACTCCTCTCACTACTTCTCTACTCTGCCACCCCTTCCCATTCACTCCTTCCTCTTCTCTACTCCGCCAGCCCTTCCCATTGATTAGGTCTGGTTCAGATATGCAGAACTATGAGATGGCAGAGCGCTAAAGTGGTAGAATTAATGTACTTCTCCATGAGTTTCCCTCTATGCTTTGAAATGGAGTGCATTATGAACCTGGCCTGATTAAAATGTTATGCTGGTGGAGTTAGTTGCTATTTCGTAACCGCAAATCATGGATAGCTTTCAATTTGTAAAATGGCTTGTATGGAATAGCCCCCTAAACCCCTTTTTCATGAGTGCTGCTTCACATGAACAGTATTTATTGATGTGGATTTGCAGCTTTGTGAAAACCAGCCTCCCACCCTGACTGTAGAATTTCATTTCAGGCAATTTGCTTTCTGAACAAAAACATGACTAGCAGAAGACCTACATGATGTTCTTTCTGGACTGTGCCAATTCATATTATGGGCTAGAGATGGAATCCTTGCACATGCATAGGTGCTGTTTTCATAGTCTGTCGAATGTGTGAAGCCTTCCTTCCCAATCCTCCATCCCTACCTGTGTGCATTCATTCTCCCTCCCGTAAAGTATTCCCCCCCATAAAGTTAAACCAGCACATTAGAGAAAAGGCTCATCTAGAAACATCTCTTTGTCAGTCTAGTCTTTAAGTGTAGGGAGTGTTTTATGAGGAAAAGCATTTGGGGTTCTACATGTTGAATAAAATAGTATATTCTAGCTAGGGCTGGACATGAACTGGCTCACAAACTGAAGTTCGTGATGAATTTTGGCCAGTTTGTGGTTTGTGAAGTGAAGTTTGTGGCAAGTGAAGTTGTGACATGAAGTTTCCACAAACTTTCAAGCTGCTCATGGTAGTTTGCGGTGGTTTGTGAATGGATAGATTTCCAGACAGACTGTCTCTGCTCAGGCTAAATGTTTAGCAAACTTTAAAGCAGCATAACTTGGATGGCATATAAAGGAGCATCTGGGGGAGGTTTCCTGCAACTTTGATGTCTCTAGCTTGCACAGGATCTTTTCTATACACTCCTGAAACTACGCCTGTCATTTCCCCAGAAAGCACTTTCCTGGGTGCACCTCCTTTGTGGGCCATGACTCAGACCCCATATATCTAATCCTCACCATACCTGAAAAGCAGGTAGAGGGGAGTCAGCTGGAGATCCCCTCCTAGTCTGGTGTCTCTAGCTTGCACAGGATCCATTCTATACACTCCTGAAACGATTGCCTGTGAGTTTCTAGCATGATGGGGGCTGTTACCACATCACAAGTTTGTTTGGTGACTAAAAGTTCATGATGGTTTGTGGATCGCAGACCAGGTGTACCGTGAACTGAACCACATTTTCCGGGTTCATGCCCACCCCCAATTCCAATAACATATGCATCGATTAATGCATCACATGGAGTTTCTTTATATTAGGTGTAACTCTTGGCTAAAGCTCAAAACTTACCTAAATTCTCTCCTGACTCTATGGCTAAATGTCGTCTAAACATAGAATGTGCTAGAACTTTTCTCTTCCTAGTATATTTGCTAACATATGATGGATGATCAAGGGTTAATAAATGCACGTGTGCTGTGCTGCAGGGAGGAGCCTGTGAAAGAGATAAAGAGATAAACAGGTTCTTAGATTTTCTTGGGAAGATGAAAATAGGTTCATCTCCTTCTCAAGACAAAGTTCACCAAAGGTATAGAGAACCCGATTACATCCTTGGCATTTGTAAGTTGGGATCTCCAGTCCCTTATCTGTAAGCAGAGTCCTGAACCACTGGGTTGAGAGAGGCAGTGTCAGAAAAGCTCATTTGATGTTTCTCACTGAATCCATTGTTATGTGTTCCCTAACCTGCTTTGCGCTTGCGTAGGTATGCAGGCAGTAACGTGGGAGCTTCTTCCCTGCCGCTTTTCCTTATCACGGTGGCCTTGAATGTAGGCTTTGGGCTATTCTTGTGTTGATGAGAATTTTCCAGTTCTGGGAAGGTGAAGGGAGGGGGAGTCGTCTCCCGCTCATGAAGTATATCTCCCGCCGGGAGTTTCCCTGCGCGCGCTCATAGCTTATTCGCTAGTCGCTTTTATGCATCACACTATAAGTTTGCTTGCATTGCTTTTGCCCCCATTCCTGACAATGACCTCCTACTGTGGGTTTTAGCATTGTAATCCAATAAAAGCCTTTCTTTTGAGAAAGAATGCCTGGACCTACTTGCTTTTGAACTTGACAGGCAGAAAGGGATAAGATGTCATGCTAGTTGAATCATTCTTATTTATACAGTCATAGTATCTAGTGTACTTTAACTAACAGCTCTGTAGACCCACCTGTGCATCAGGTTGTACCCATCTTCATGTTGATCTTCTCTGGCCAGCTTAAGCAATTTGAGAGATAGCACTTCCCCCCCCCCGCCATCTCAGAAGCAAGAGATTCATGCAGGCAGAGGAAAACGAGTATGTCTATGTGAGGTGCTGGGATATCATGTAATTCTTATATTCCTTTCCCCAATCTTTTTGCTGAACACATGCAACTTTCCCTTGCATGAATGAAAGAAATAGACCTCTCAATTCCTTACCGTCTCTATCCCTACCTCATCTCCTGCCTCTATTTCTCCTTTCAGGGGGAGAGTGAAGCACAGATGCATGAGGTCTGAGCCAGTGAGAGAGCAGCCTGTTCCATTGCTAGGCAATGACCTCACATGCCTGAAGCTTTGCCCTTTATGCAGGTAGAGGTTTTATATATACACAGGAAATTTGACACTGCATACCCCATCGCCTCTGCAAAAGGACCTTGAGTAAAATCCATCGCCAAATAGAGTTCTGCCATTCACTGCGTCTATCTGTCCTCCTAGTATTGTTCTGACATTCCGATAATTATAGTAACACATTTACTATATTTATGGCTTAATGTTCAGGCTGTGTACATACAAAAATGGTCATTCCTCCCAGTTGCAAAAACAAGCAGTGGCGCAATTTAGTAGCTAAGCAGCCTTTGTGTTTTTCCTCCGGAGAGCAGCATGAATTTGACCAAGTTTGTTTTCAGTAGATTATCTGTGAACACTGGTCACCCCACAGATGCCAATAACGTGGAACTCACTGAGAAAAGTGACTACATTAGCAGCATTATTATCTACAGATATTTAAAAGGTGCAACCTTGACAGCTGCAGGCAGCAAAATGCCACATCCTATGTTGTTATTTAAAAACATGCCCAGTAACTCAGCCTGGAGCTGACTGCATTGCATAGTATGCATATGAAACCGAGACTTACCCAGGCAGGTATGAGATCCATGACGATAACACATTATGTTGTATGTACAAGTGTAAAATGACCAAGCAATGGAAGATGACTATTGTGCAGTGCTGTCCTTTCCTGCATTATACATTTTTCTTCTCATTCTGCATCAGCCAATAAGGGGTGTGGCAAGTAGAGGAATCAGCCACAGTTGAGTGTCAACCAAGATGGAGGAGGCCTCTTTGCCTTTAATAGTAGGTGTCGCATGGTGATGTTGGAGTCAGGTGGGGCAACTAAGGTTAGCACTGGAAGGCTTGGTATATTGGTACTAGCAGCCTAAATTGGGTGCTGCTGCCCAATCAGCAGCCATGCATCTGCCTAACACAGGCCTGAACTTAAGTGCCCTAAGCCTCTTGTGAGAGAAGAAAGATGTGGTCTTAATGTTTTAATTTATAAATAGTATTGCGGTTGGCTGTCTCACAAGCAGAGCCCTACCTGCCATGCTATCACTACTCACCACTTCTGTCACAAGGTAAAGAAGCGAACCAGTAGGATACATCCCAAGAGCTACTGTCAGGGTTTTGTTTTTATTAGGAGTTGCTTTTGTTCCAGGGAAATAGCCCAACAACTCCCGTTTCCAGAGCCCTCCTGTGTCTCAAGAGAGGGCAGCAAGATTCACACTAGGTTTCACATAGGCGGACTTTAAAAACAAAAAGAGGGAGAGAACGGGGGAAGCAACCTAGGCTCAAAGTCCTTCCCTCCTTTTCATATATATGAACTTTTCTCCAGCTTCCTCTGTGAGGAGGTTGAAAGTATATGGAAGCTTTTTCTGCACTCGCCAGCTGTTCTGGGCCAGGGCCGCCCTTTTGCTTTTTTCTTATCTCCTCTAATGGGAGATGGCTAAACAGACTGGAGAACTCCTCAGCTGCCACAGGGCAACTTGCTTCTTCTTAGGCACCTTCCACACTTCCTGTTTCTGTAAAGGGACTGCAGCAGAACTTGGCAGCTGCTGGGGGCTGATATAAACCAGAAATGGGCAGCGCACAACAACAGTTCCTACAACTGGCAATGTTGGTGGACTCACTGAGTTTACACAGGAGCATTAGGCACTGTTTAAACAGGCCTGCTTGTAAGCAAGGGTATAGCGATTGCTTCCTCCATAGTATGGCCCTAGAATCTGGAAAATCATGTACAGTTACTCTGACAAAGTGACCATCACACGATTTTTATATATGCAATATATTTAAAACATTTTTTTTAAGTTTTTAATGTTACTTGGGTTATTGGTTAAAAAAAACTTGGTTAAAAAGGTTATTGGTTAAATAATATTTTTCATAAGAGACTGATAATAAGGGACTGCTGAATGGCAACTGATAATGAAGCTCAAGATAATGCATCCGCCTGGATTGAATCAAGACCTAGGTTACCTGTCTCATTACCAATGCTGATTTCTCCACACCTACTGCCTCTCTGCATATCACACCTAATCCAGTCACGCCTGCTATTGTCATCTCCCTGCTCATGTCATTTGGCCTCTGAAATCACTCCACTTTCCAATATATAGGACAGATGGACTCATATTCCAGATATATCTGAGGAAGTGAATAGTGACTCACGAAAGCTCATACCCTACCACAAATTTTGGTACTGGACTCTTTTCTACTGGTTAAAAAAACAACTCGTATTAGGAAGGCTGAGATACTGTTTAATAGTTCACTTATGGACATGCGATAGCAAGTTGTGTGCATATGCAACTATGTTTGAAGCTATGCCTGCACTCATTTGATAAATGGCTGATGTGGAGGGAGGACTTAGGGTTAATATCATTTTAGAAATGGGCGCCTGGAGTCAAAGGCACGAGAAGCATTGGGTTAATAATATATTATATATTACAGGGCATTTCTTAGCCTTTTTTTCATTCAGAGCAGTTTGAAGTTGGGGCGTCTTCTTTTTCTGGGTGGAAAGTACCATTATTGAAGTTTAGGCAATTCTTTTTTTGTTTAAGGCAATGGGAACCAGAACCAGGTACTCTGTTAAATGAATAAGTAGAAGCCAGACAAAGGTTTTCCTTAAGACCATTGCATATGCAATGTTATTCTTATGCTTGGAGCATCAACGACACAAGCTATGTTGCAAGAGCTCTGTGGTCTCACTGTAAGTCTCCCATCCATGGCATATGATTTGATGACACCGGCCAGGGTTAAGGCGTTCATGAAATGCTACCACTCACCACCCCATGTTACAAACAGCAGTATGCCTTTCTGTGTGGGCGTGTGGAACAGAATTTCGATACGCCGCAGTCATTCTTATAGAAGTATAAGGGCTGCCTTAGAGATCATTTGGTATTCTTTTAATCTAATATAAACTGGTCAAAATATGGATATAAGCGAATAATACAAGAGTATGGTGGCTTTAAAATAAAATTTAAAATATTTTCTTGCCCTACATTTTGATATGGGAGAAGACTTTTTGTCAAGAAGCAGCAAAGTTGGTTAATTCTTCTAAATTATTGGTTTTAGCAATACAGATTTTAGCAATTACTGCTGTATTTGTATTTGTTAAAATATGATACTCAGGGCTATTTTTGGGCCACGCCCAGCAGGAACTCATTAGCATAATAGGCCACACCCAACAGCCAAAACTCATTAGGATTGGCTACATTAGGGGTGTGTGGCCTAACATGCAAAGGAGTTCCTGCTACAAAAAAGCCCTGGGATTTTACAACAAACAAGGTAAACAGAATAAGAAGCAAAAGGTGGCTTTGGTTGGATGACTACACTTCTGGTAGCATGGGGGTGTGGCCTAATATGCTAACGAGCTATGCTGTCGGGGTGTGACCTAATATGCTAATGAGTTTCTGCTGTTGGATGTGGCCTATTATGCTAATAAGTTCCTGCTGGGCTTTTTCTACAAAAAAAGCCTTAATGATACTTGTGTTTTCATTGATTTTCCTGGAATGACAGTATTTAAATTGAAACATGCCACGTTGCAACCCCCTCCCCCATAATCAAGCACTTGTTCCATTTGTGGATTTCCACCTTTGTTGTTGGGGTTTGACTGGGACCATTGTTTTAAAGAAAAAACATAATGATATGCTTAATTATATCTTAAAAGTAAAACAAATGGAGGTGATTTGTCTCTGTTTTGCCACTGCTTGTATGTTAGCATCCCCTGTGACACCGGCAATTTGTCTTGGTTCCTTTGAATTCCTAAATGGATTATAATTTTTTCCTCCTGGTATTATTTGACAAGCCATTTTTCATGGCTTCACTGCATTCTTCAAATAAAAGAGTTCAGTAAGAGGCATCTTTCTCAAGACTGCATGGGCTGTTTCGAACTGCAAGATGAAACATTTCATGAACATTTCATGGCTTTAATAATGACTCTGATAATCAAGACAATGAGCAGCAGGCCAGCCCCAGCCATTTCCTCTTTATCTTAAGTGCTGGACAGGAAGATTTCTCCCCCTCTCCATCATGTAAAGTACTCAGCCATCTACTTGCCCATCTAAACTCTCAGTCTTCCTACAGGACCACTTCTCCTTGATGCTTTTACCTGTAATGCAAAAGAAGAAGACCCCCCCCTCCACAATGCACACACAACCCCCCTTTTCAAATTAATGCATCTCCAGAGAGATGGACTGTTCATCACTCCCACATTTCAGTGCCAACACCTCTATCTTAGCAAAAATGCATACAAAGTTATCAGTCAGTCCATCCAATTTGTAGCAGGTTTTGCATCTCAATGGTATGGTTGGCTTCTCTACTTTCCCATCGTATTCTGTTGTGCCTCTCCAGAGCTGCCCATTCATCTTCAGGAAGCAGGCTTGTGTGTCTTTGATTCTCCCCTTTTTTCTCCCTTAGTAGCAGGTACTTTGTTAGGGAAAGGGTTTAAACTGTGAGTTCATACTTTTATTTTTATTTACATGACTTAACTCGATCCTCTTTCTGTTAATGTAATGAATTTATTTTCTTGTTTAAGAAGCTTATTCCCAGTCATTTCTTTTTGAGTTTTGGTCTCTATCTTGACCCTGGTAGACATAGGTTTATGATCTCGGTAATCAATACCCCACAATACATGTGTTTTCTCTTTGCTAGCAGAAGGATGCTTTTGCTAACTACAGGGATGCATGTGTACGAGTGATTTGGGTAACACTGCCTGAAAAGGTGGGGGGAGTTAAGGATGTGGAGCTTTTAGAAAGGAAGATGGGGCTGGGAAAGTGGGCCAGCTTTCCCATCCCTTCACTTCCCATTTAACAGTGGGAACTTTTTGGTGGCCGTCATCATCTTTCAGTGGCCAGTCCCTCTTCCCTGCCCCCCTGGCATGCGACTCTTTTCTCACACACAGTGTTACATATTGATTGACTTATTGATTTTATTGATTTTTATCCCGCCCATTCCGGCCTAGGCTGGCTCAGGGCGGCTTCCAACAAGATAAAACTTCATAGTACATAAAAACACAGTAATCACAGCTAATACCAATTTAAATAAATCATACAATAATGTAGACAATGTTAAAAATCGACAGTATTAAAGTGCTAGAAATTCCAGCGTTCAGTGGTTCTGTTGGTCCGGCTTAATTCTGGGAGAGAGGGGGATGGACCGGGCAATAGCCTCAGGGACCTACTGCTTAGGGCTTCCACCATAACTATCAGTTGTTATTAGCAGTAATGGTGGTGATGGCAGCAGTGGTGGCGGCTCCGAAGGCCTGGCGGAAGAGCTCCGTCTTGCAGGCCCTGCGGAACTACAAAAGGTCCCGCAGGGCCCTGATCTCCTCCGGGAGCTCATTCCACCGGAGTGGAGTCACCACTGAAAAAGTCCTGAGGAATGTACTTGTTAAGTCTGTGTGTGTGGTCTGTGTGTACTTAGCAGTTCAGTTGAGTTTATTGCAGATAGCCATTGGCCATGACAAATTTGCAAAATCCTCAACTAAGAGGGATACAGATAGCATGCCTACTAAACATTAACAAAGAACGGAAAATACCACCTGGAACCAGAATTCAGAAAAGGATGCAGATACAAATACTGTACAGTGGGAAAAGTGGTGAGAACAAATATCTAAGTAGCATCCCCTCCTGCTGCCACTTTGGACCTTATTTTCTTGGCAGCAAGGGTTACTTATCTCTAAATAAATCTTATCTCTAAATAAAGTCTTTCAGAACCTAGTGATTAGTGTTTATATTTTTGCTGGAATTCATTAGAAACATGCCATTAGCAATCATTCTGTTTAGTATAGGTATTACAATAACATAAGGAGAAAAATATCACACATGGAACATCAAAATAAACATTTATGTCCTTGTCAGATGCTGCCATGCCATCTGTCCCTCTGAAACACGGTGGAATTTTCACTGCTGCAGCAGCATCTGGTACTTTTGGCAAGATTTGCAAACAACTGTAGTAGCATTACAGTTGCCTTTAACTTTGCTTTATACTCGAAAAGCACAGTGTCTTCTGTGATCTGTCTTTTGCTGCTCTGGACAGAATTTTGATCTGATTTCCATGAACTAGGGAATGGAGAAGTAGTCGTCCAAGGAATGCATGAGTGATGTGTGGATCAAATTGTCATATATAAAGCTGCCCAGGGATGAGTGTTCACCTAAATTCAGCTTTTGATCATGCAGTTATTCAAGAGGTATCTCTCACCTGTCCATGGTTTTCCAAGCACAACACTTTAAAACACCAACATCACACATCTTTCCATATTTCTTTTTTATTCTGTCCTCCGTGCCAAAGGCTCAGGGCAGATGATAATGTAAGCAGAAAAAAAAGTATGTTTATCGAAATAGTTTGGTGAGATTGACTTATGAGTGCTGCAGATGCCAACTCTGCTTCATCTATCCCCCGTGGACCTAAACCCTCCCCAAGCTTTAGCCTTCTCAAACCATGTCGATTGATCTTGTGATTGCTGTGGGGTGTAGGCCCCCGTGGCATGGTTTAACTTGCATTAGGAATATAGCCCACAGAAACTAAACTCTTTTTTAAAAAAATAATTTTTTGGTTACTGAATTGAAGTCACACACAAGTTAACCGGTAGAAGAAAGTGAAGAATGTACGTAGAGTTGAGATAATCTCTAAGGGAGCCAGGAAGTCTAGGGTTCACATCGCCGCCGCCACCCCCCCCCCATTGGAATAACGAGACAGACACCAGTTTGGAATCAAACAAGTGCCACTTTTTTAACTATTTAGAAGAACTAGAATCTGAGCGGCAAGGGGAAAAGCTATGTGGGTCCAGAACAGGCAAGGCAGGTGTCACTCTCCGACCATTCTGCTTGCCCATCATGGGGCGAGTCACCAGCCCTGGTCTTGAGCCAACAGTCTGGTTCACAACCAGCAGCCCAGCAAACTGGTTGCCATCCAGGAGTGCCTACCCCTGAAGCCACACAATTTACAGGAAGGAGCCTACCCAAGAGCTTCCCAGAGATGGCCATTATTCCCAGCTCTGGGCCGCAAAACCCAAAGGCTGTTCCTGATGCCCACCTTGTTCCCCAACAGGAATATGCCTTAAGGTGCTCACCGGTTCTGCTTTCTTACATGGACTACCCTCCCACTGCTAAGGTCAAGCCTCTGCTTTGGCCTTTGTGCTCACCTATCAGCCCAAAGCTGCCCTAACCCCTTGCTGCAAGTCTTCTAAAAACAAAATTTCCCCCATTTGATAAATGTACCCGTTGGTCCTGTACAGGTCCTGGAACTCTCATGAGTCAGCCAGAAACAGATAAGGTAGCTTTAGACACATCATTCTTTCAGATTCAGCCAGCACATATGGGAACCGCTTCTATACGGCCCAGATTAAGCAAATTTAGAGTCCAGCAGCACCAGTATCCGAGACTGTACAATATTTGGTGCAATCTGTTTTTAAATTCCTTGTTTTAATGAACTATTTATTATTGTGTTTTTGTGATGCCAAATGGCCAAATTATTTGTTGTGATCCACCCCGAGCCCATTGCAGGGAGGTTGGAAAATAAATTTGAAAAATAAATAAATAAATAAATAAATAAATACTTTGGCATATCAGATTATTTTAAAAAGATAACTAGCATAAAACATAGATGTCAGACTGTTTCCTGGTGAGGAACTTTTTATTGATCCCACTAATAGCGTGCCATGGGTTAAGTCCAAAGTCGGAGAACCACGCAGCTCCCTTGTGCCTGTTCACATGTTACGGTGAATGTTTGTACAACCATCATGTACATGCATATATTTGTTTGTAAGAAAACCAGCGCAAATTCACTTTACAAATGAAGCCAAGAATGACTACCTGGATAAATGTGGGAGTACAGTCACACATTCAGCTGTATGTGCAATGAATGTAACATGAGAATTACTCAGCACAGATATAAAGAAACAATCAAGTGTACTTTGTACACCTGATTTCATTGTAACTTGTAACCAGGGCGAATGTGTCCTGGCCTCTAGTCTAATTAGCTGTAGAGTAAGCAGCAGCACAGCACTGAGAGTCAGGCAGGAGTATGCCTTCCCTTCTATGCCACAGAATTAGGCTTGCAGGCTCCCTTTACCTCATTTCAGAGATGCCACAGATTCCCATTGCGTGTAGCACTTGTGGCAAATGCTCTGTAGGCTGGTTACCTGTGACTTATGATGCATTTCTACTGATTTTTTTTTTCATGCATTGTGACCCCTTTCAGGGCAGAGCTGGCATAATTTTTAAGTTTGTGTTCTTTGAAATGAAGATATATGTTGTGATTCCTTTCAGGACAGAGGTCCAATTATTTTTATGTTTTCCTCTACATTTAAAGCTTTCTAGTTCTGGGTGTAATCTTCCCTGAGGCCTAAGATGCAGAGTTCTAAATAAATGATGTGTTGGATAAAGATATCGTAGTCTGAAAGGCTTGTCTGGCTGTTTAGTTTCTTTAAGGCTGAAATTAATGTCTAGAATATTTCTCAGTGTACAAAGGTCTTTACTACTACTGTGCTCATTTATTCCCAAGCCATTTCTGTGAGGAAGCTTTGCCTGAAAGATGGTGACTTCACAGGATGGTTGTAGTTCGGAGAGATAGAGCAGAGATGGTCCAAAGTGGAATTCTTGGCATCTCCAGTTAAATGGACCTCAGGCAGATGGGCTAGAACGATCTCGGCTGCCTGTGACATTTAAGAATCACTCCATGCAAAATAAATACTGGGCTGACTGACTGTTAGGCAGCTTTACACTTTCCCAAAAGCCCCTGAGTGAGTAGCTACATTTCAGCCTCCCATGTTTAAATGCAGTGTCCCCGGAATCCGATGGTGGCATCCAAAGCAGGTGAGCAGGAAGGGTATGGATTGTCATAACCTGACACTAAATGTTTATTTACTCTAATACAGCTATCCTGACTAGAGATAGGCATACGCTGCAACTGCCCATTGGGTTTGACTTGAACAGTTAAATAACACAGTGTGCTAGCTTCTTTCAGACTTAGGTTGCATTTTGTTCCAGCTTCACAGTTCTACCTGAAGCAACAGGTATAGCATTGAAAGTTCCATGCTCAGATGCCCTTTATTTCATACTTTGTGGTTGCTGTGGGTTGACAGGGCTGAAAGAGTCAGAGGTAGACTAATATGCAGCTGGCCATTTCTCTCTTTATTTCTTTTGTTAAAGTTTTCCAACATATGCAGCATATTAGGTGCTTATGTGCATAATTAAGCTGTGTGCCAGCCCCCAACAATAGATGGGTGTGGTTCAGTCACTGAACGAATTAGAACTGTTTTTATTTAAAGTTTGCCACCCAGGAACCTCATCTGATGAGTCTGTTGCTGGACTGAACCATTCAGGCTGTGGGTGGCAGAATGAATGTCTAAATGCTCCCATTAGTGTGTTAGACTAGGCTAGAACCTTCTCCCTGATGCCTTATTTTGTACAAAATATGCAAGGTAGCTCATTCAAATAGGCTGTGTCTCACCTGCACACAGGTGAGCCCTCAAATGAGGCTACCGATGATGCTTAGGATTTTACTTAGTGCTGTACTCTTTCTAGGAATTTCCAAGAAGAATGTGAAGATGTTTTATTTATCTCAGAAAATTAATTTGCTTGTTTGTTTTTTCTTCCTTTATTTTGCAGTACAACAAACATCTCTTTGTGCACATTGGACATGCCAACCATTCTTACAGCGATCCATTGCTGGAATCGGTGGATATTCGTCAGATTTATGATAAATTTCCTGAGAAGAAGGGTGGTTTGAAGGAATTGTTTGGGAAAGGGCCCCAGAATGCCTTCTTCCTAGTAAAATTTTGGGTAAGGTGACTGATAATTTATGTGATTTACAACTAATATATACTTTATGTAGTGATTTTTTAAACATTTTTAATTTTAAAATATCAATCAAGTCTTGCTATTGCTTACATAAAACACCAGTAGTTTCCCAGACTACTGGCTATTCCAACCATATCACAAGGTTATGCAGTCATGTGCAAATAAAAAAATGCATACATTACCTTAGCAAGTCATTAACAGTGACTTTGAGGCATCAGGTGCCATAGCATGTCCATTTGATTAATAAATCTGAGAGCCCGTATGGTGTAGTGATTAGACTGCCAGACCAGGACCAGGGAGATCCAAGTTCTAATTCCCACTCAGCCATGATTCTCTGGATGGCTATAAGCCAGTCACATTCTCTCAGTCTTAACTATGTCTCTTGGTTGTTGTGAGGTAGGAGAATCATGTATGCTGCCCTGAGCACCTGAGAAGAGAAGGGTCAAGCAAAGCTAGGAATCTTATATTCAAATAGTGAGGTAGGCCAACCTTTGGATACTTAAATCCGGTGACTGGAGCTGTGAATTGGCAAGGCAGGACTTTCAGCTAACCTGAAAAGAGCCATGTTTTGCAGAAAAATATGAAATCTAAAAATACATTGGGGTGTTTAAAAAAAAAAATCTGAAAATGATCAGAGGAGTGCCTGTAACCTTAAGCAAGGGATTTCCACAATGGCTGTTGCTAGGCAACAACAGTATTCCAGACTGGGTTTCAGTGATTAAAAGGCAGGGGAGGGGGCAGGGCCCTTTTCAGGTCTATTTTGGTTTTTGAGGGAGGACTCATTAGGGCCAGGCCCACCTGGGGTTGCCAGCTCAAGGGTGGAAAATTCCTGGAGATTTTGTGGTGGAGTCTGAGGAAGACAAGGTTTGCAGATGGAAGAGGCCTTAGCCATATATAATGCCATAGAGTACACCTTCCAAACCAGTCATTTTCTCCAGTGGGACAGATCTCTGTCATCTGGAATACAGTTGTCATTCTGGGAAATCTTGAGGTCCCACCTGGAGGTTGGCAACCCTAGCCCTGGCAGTGACCGCTGGGTGACTTGATACCACCCAACCTGCATGACTCAACTAGGCCTGGCTGTTTACTCCTATTCAACATCAACCATCCTATGAAAACCAGTGTGGTGTAGGGTTCAGACCCCCCAGTTGAGGTGGGAGGTCCCCTGGTGCCAGGCCCCACCTCCCTGCTGCCAATCAGCTGGCTGGCGGGGGGGGGGACTAATCCCAAAAAAGAGGGAGATCCATCCAACATGCAGTGACATGTTTACGTCACTGCCTATGTGATGCCAGAAGTGATGTCACCACATCTGGGACATTGGGGCGGTGCTCTGGTATTTGGGCAAAAGGACTATGGTAGAAGCCAAATTTATTTGGCCAAATATCACAGCATAGCCCTGACTTTCTGGTCTCATAGGCAATGACCTGAACACTTTGCTGATGGACCTCCCTGATGCTCAAGCCCACTCCCCCCCCGCAACCCTAGTGTGGTGTAGTGAATAGAGCGTCAGAGTAGGGTCTGTGAGACCCAGGTTTAGATCCCTGTCTTTCTGTGGAAGCTGACTGTGTGATTTTGTACTAGTCACATATTTTCATCCTAACCTATCTCACAGGGTTGTTGTGCAGATAAAAAGGAGGAGAGAAGAATAATGTGAGCTGCTTTGGTCCCCTCTGTGGAGAAAGAACATACTTTCTTAGGTACAAGCTACAGTGGGGGAGGAGACAGAAAGCTGAAGACAGAAGGGCAGATAAAAGTAGGTGTTTTGGTGGGAAGGCAATAGGTCTGCCAACTCCAGGTTGGGAAATTCCTGGAGATTTGAGGGGTAGAGTCTGAGGAGAGTGGGGTTTGAGAAGGGGAGTGGCCTCAAGCAAGTATAATGCCTCAGCACTCCACCCTTCAAAGCAGCCATTTCTTCCAGTGGAACTAGTATTGTCAACCTCCAGGTGAGGGCTGGAGATCACTTGGAATTGCAGCTGTTCTCCAGATGACAGGGATCAGTTCCCCTGGAGAAAATGGCTGCTTTGGAGGGTAGAATTTATGGCATTGTACCCTACTGAGGTCACTTCTCTCCCCAAACCTCCCCCTCCCCACCCCCAAATCTCCAGGAATTTCCCAACCGGGAACTGGCAACCCTAAGGGGAACTGATCTCGGTAATTTGTGATTCCTGAAGAGTTGCTGCCATCAGTGATGCTGGGGGGGAGCAGGTGGGCAGCTGGGAGTGCTGCCACCACTGCTGCTGTGCGGGGAGGGGGGGCTAGAAAGTGAGAGTGATGGAGTAGAGGGCAAAGAGAGAATGAGAGTGGCAGACATGGAGGAGAAAGTAAGAAAAGAGGTGGCAGGAGTGAGAAGGAGTGTAGGGAGAAAGAGTGTGAGAGAAGTAGGGGGAGAAGGGAGGAAGCACAAGTGGGGGGAATGGGATAGCCGGTCCTGCAAATTTCTCTCACGTCCCCACTTGTTCATTTCTGATCACCATCTGAGACTGTTGCACAGGTTTAGAGTGACTGCTTTGCTTGCAGAAGGTCCCATGGCAAAACCCTCACATCTCCAGTTAAAAGGACCAGACCTCTTGAGATTCTGTTGCCCTTTAGAGAAGACCATGCTGATACACAAGCAGTCCGACTCAGTATACGGCAGCTTCATCTGTACTAAAAAACAGATAAACTGTTCTAGTACTGCTGTCTAAATCGGCAGTCAAGTAAGCTGTTTTTGGATAATGTCAAAGTTCAAAATCTGAGATAAATTGTTAACTTGTCTGATGCAGAACAGCGGATAAGGCGAGACGTTTTCAATCCTGTTGACCCTTGCAAACGTATATGGGCAATTCAGAACTAATGTCAGCATGTTTCTTAAAATAAAATTTCACAAATACGTTCTTAATATATCGTTATCCTATAAGAGGTTAATATAATCCAGATAAACAAGGCCATGCCTCCATAAATACTACTGCTTGCGGGCATGTTGCTTATCTCTCAGACTGGTAATGAAGCCATTTGTAAACTGTCACCTGCCATCTAGTGGTACGCAGGAGGAATACCGTCTACAAAATTGGGACATCTGTGGAAATGCTTCCTCCTGTACCAAAAAGTCACATAACTACTTTAGTTCAGTCAGGTTTTTCATGAAGTTAAAAAACTAAATTTGATTTTGGCCAGTCTAAGTTTGGCACGGTATGTCTGCTCAGTTTTTGTTATTCCATATATTTTTTTTAACATTTACGAGAGGAGCATTCTTTGACGGTTATTGTTTCAAGTGTGGGGAAATGTTTCAACTGGCTGCATTGGACTCTATTAATGCATCTGCGGAGTCTGCGCAGGAACACTGAAGTTCAGAAGAGGTCAGAAATACAGTATAATTTTCAGGAGACCAAATGCCTAAGAGGAGGATTCAGTTCTTCTGTGCTGCTCTGGATTGATACAATAATACTGGCAGCTGAGCCTCACAAAATCAGGTGTTCTGTGGATCCCGGATGCAGAACGACCCATTGGCCTTGTAACAACTACCACTGGTAGCTAGTGATTCATGAGAGCCATTACCAACCTTGTACCTCCAGGCCAGGGTTAATGAGTGTGATCTGACCATAAGAACATAAGAGAAGCCAGTGTTGAATCAGGCCAATGGCCCATCTAGTCCAACACTCTGTCACACAGCGGCCAAAATATACCAGGTGCCATCAGGAGGTCCAGCAGTGGGGCCAGGACACCAGAAGCCCTCCCACTGCTGCCCCCTCCAGCACCGAGAATAGAGTGCATCACCTGCCCCAGACTGAGAGTTCCCATCTATACCCTGTGGCTAATAGCCACTGATGGACTTCTGCTCCAGATGTTTATCTAATTCCCTCTTGAAACTGTCCATGCTTGTAGTTGCCACCACCTCCTGTGGCAGTGAATTCCATGTGTTAATCACTCTTCGGGAGAAGAAGTACTTCCTTTTATCTGTTCTAACCCGACTGCTCAGCAATTTCATGGAGTGCCCACGAGTGAGAAAGGGAGAAAAGTACTTCTTTCTCAACCTGCTCAATCCCATTCATAATCTTATAAACCTCAATCATGTCACCCCTCAGCCGTCGTTTCTCCAAGCTAAAGAGCCCCAAGCATTTTAACCTTTCTTCATAGGGAAGGTGTTCCAACCAGGCACAGCAGGAGCGGTGCTGGCTTGTACATTACCATGTGGTATCTGGACTTCCAAGTACTCCTGGGGTGTGCTGGGACTGAAGACAGAGATAGCTTTGTTAAGCATTTTCAGAATAGGCAAAGGCTCAAAAGATATCTTGACAACTGCTTAACTGGATTTGTCCTCTAAAGGAGTGTAGCATTTCTTGACCTTAACTGGTATACATTTACTTCAAAGGTTTTCGCAACCTGCCACCAAAAGTTGCCTATAATACAAATAGGTGTGGCATGGTCTTAAAAATGATTCATATGTGCAGGCAAACACATGGTGAAGACAGCATAGTTGTGCCAGTGCCTGCCCTATTCCATCTGCTCCCACTTCCAGCTCCCCACCGTCATTTGCCCTGGCATCTGAGAGCTGGGTTACACTTTTTTTTTTTTTTTTTTTTTGTAAAACTCTCTTAAAAAAAGAGAGATTTTATTCTTTTTATAAGAAAAGGGAAGGGTAGACAGATGGAGAAAGAAAAAAGTGGAGTGAAATTTTTTTCTGTTAGTGAGAGTTAGTTTAGGTTAATAACCAATACCAAGTTTTGGCATCCATCATGGTTAGAAGATCTTCTTTTTAACTAAAGCAAAGTCCAAAATCACTCTGTTAATGTAGTTAGTAAAGTCCATTGGGGTTAGTAATTAAACAGCTCCTTCCAGATGTAACACGAACAGTCCTCAAAGTATCTTCTTCTTAATTTTCTTCCAGTTATGGATTAAGTCCATTTTAACTTTGAAGTCTTCCGTTCCATCACCTTCCCCTGAGCTGCTGTCTTCTGCACTTATCCCAATTTTGAATGCTGCATCCTTCTTCCTGCTGGCGTGTCTCTTCAGGAGTTTCTGTGTTTTGAAGATGAAATCCTTCTTCTTTCTTTTCTTTTTTTCTTAAACTTCTGGCCTTCAAGCTTCCAGGGCTCCACAAACTCAGCAGATGAAATTAGATCTCCCGTTTGTCGCCTGCTATGCTCGACATCCCCTTCTACTGGCAGAATATTTCTTTTTATAGAGGCGGAATAGGCTTTGGGAGCCTTATCCACCTCTTCTTTTAACTTTATCGCTTCACTGCCAGTTAGGGGTGTCAAGACATTTGTCAAGGTAAATCCGAGATCTTCTTTCTCCTCTTCTTTAGCGCCCTGGAAACCTGGAATCAAATTCGATTTCTGTTCAATCTCCTTCATCTTTCTAGTTGTTTCCAATATCTGTTTCTGTCGACTGATGAGAACACTTTCCATTTTAAACAAAGTTTGGTTGATCTTCTGCAATTGTTCCAGCAGGGGGCACAGCATCTCCTTTTTCTGTTGATTGACAGCAAGGTCTTGGGGGGGCTATCTGGACCGGAAGTCCCTCCTCTCTTCTCTTCCGGTGTCCGCAAGGCTTTTTCCATTATCGACATTTTGTTTTTTTGTTTACTTTTAAAAAGTTCGTGCCGCATCCCCCAGGAAGCTAAGATGAACACATTCTTCCATGCAGCCCCAACGGTACTTTCACCAACACTTTGTTTTCTTTCTGCCCCCCTTCGCGCTCCCTTTGAATAGCTTGCTTCTCGAGGGGGTAGGGACTCCTCCCTCCTCCAACGCTTATACGCATGCAGGGGGCTCCGATTTACGCTTCAAAATAGATCTTCAACTCACGATTCGATGCCACTACTTCTTTTTATGTTGAACCATAGCGCTGTTTTCACTCCTGGAATTCGGTGGCGCCGCTAAGTCCCATTACGGGCACGCCGCAGCGGGGCCGATTGGGGCGGGGAGAAAGCCTCAATTTCCCGGCTGTCTGCCGGCAAAGAGGCTACTCCCCAAGCGCCCCCGGTTCGGAGCCTTTACCTAAGGCTCACTAGGGTCTTTCGCATATGCGAAGACCCCCCTAACTGCGCGTGGGCTAACCGCCTCCGGGAGCGTCCCGAGAAGCGGCCGCCATTCGCGACGCCAGAAACCGAAACCTCAGAGCTAGGTTACACTTGACATTCACCATGTAAAAAAACCACCTGGCTCTGCCTATTCAGAATTCCAAAGGCAAAGCAGGTTGGAGGGGCTTGAAACACCCACTCACTGTTTATCTTTCTCTTTGCGGAGTCATGCTTAAAAGGGAACGAGGAGCCACTAGCCAGGCCTTTTCCTTTTGTGCCTTTCCCTTTTTTGCTAATTTCCCGAGCAGGAAACTGGGATTAGCACAGGAAATTAGCCACCGTCAAGTGATTCAAGCTTCTCCAGCCTTTCTTTCCTGTAGTGAAAGGCTTCGGAGTCTTGACCATGTAAAGGCTGTTTTTCAAGTTGTAATTGTAATGTGTAAACTTGTTCTGAGAGGTGTCTTCATTCCTAGTGTGTAGGCCTGATAAATGGCCTGATAACCACCCATCCCAGTGTTGAGTGCAGGGATTTCACTTTACCATCAACTCCAAGTGTACAATTAAGGCATGAATTCACACAAGTAGCTGGGGGTGTTTCTGTTGGCCTAGTAGTGAGGGCAGTAAACAAGCTTTGCTGTTATGTGTCATTAGGTCTATACTTTTGTCACTGTCTACTGTATTCTCTCTTTCATCATAAATATTTGCTTAGCTTGTGGTCCTGTATTCTGCAGCTTTAGATAACCCCCAGATCATTCTTGGTCACATTAGTAAAGAGATGTATTCCAGGATGGTATTCAGTGGATATCTCATGGGCTTTGGTTGAAGTAGGGTCTCTAGATCCCCTGGTTGAGGCAGGGTTCCCCTGCTGCCAGTCGGCTGGCTGGCGGGGGGGACTTATCCAGAAAAAGAGCGAGGTCCAGCTGATGCTGCAGCAACATGTCCACATCACTCCGACTTGACCCAGAATTGACATCAACTTGTCAACGACTCTGGTATTTGGGCAAAAACTCTAAGGTAGAAGCCAAATTTACCATAGAGTTTTGCCCAAATACCAGAGCGTTGCTGTGATGTCACTGTGTGATGATGTTACTTCCAGATCATGTTGGAATGATGTAGACACATCACTACAACATTGGCTGGGCCTCTCACATTCCCAATGAGTCCCTTCCAAATCTCCTGCCAGTTGCCAGTGGGGACACAGGCCCAGTATTCCCTCTAAGATGAGTTAGTGTGAGCTAGCTCAGTTTTTTAGCCTTTGGCTCACACATTTTTGTCTTAGCTCAGGAAGGATGGCTCCAGAGCAAACTAATTCATGCCAAGTCGCTCGCTCACAATTTTAATGCCAGTAGCTCACAAAGTAGAATTTTTGCTCACAGGGCGCCATAGCTTAGGGGGAGCATTGGACACGGCAACCGTAGACTGAAGGTTTGTAAGTTCCCAATACAAGGAGCTTAGCACACAGAAGCATTTCTCGTTTTGGATCTTCTGCCATCCATGTGGCAGTTTTCCTGGATGTACAACCTGCTGGATCAAGCAATCATATGTATTTGTTAAGATTTTGTGTTGTAATACCCATGTAATATCCACCCTAATTTTGGATTGTATCACAGCAAGTTAAAGAATTCATATCCAGAAGAATTAACGGTCACTGTGCAGAACATATACATCTTCTGTGCAGTTTAAGTGGGACAGCAGAAAGCATACTTTGTTGTTGCCGCTGTCTAAAGATCATCACTAATATAGATGTGGTATTAACTGTCTTACAATGTTTAAGAATTACAGGGTTGCTTCATACACTGAAACCAATTTTTGTGTATTAGCACCCTTTTGAAATGGAGAACAGAACACCCTAAAATGTATGGGTGATATTAATTGGTATATTGTAATGAACACTTATCTTTTCAGGAATCTGCATTGCAAACAGGCAGTTCTAGAAAATAATGCATATTGTAATTAGCGCAAAGCTTTTTTAAAAGAAGCTTTGAAGTCCAAAACATTTTTGAAATTCAAATGCGGAATGGAAATAAAGGAATCTGCACAATAAAAGGGCACTAAATCATGTCCAAAAATCTCCCCCATTTTTATGGATGTAAATATATGCCATAATTAGTGGTAAAGTAACATGAGGTGGATGGCTAAGTTTATTCCTATTCTCATTATGTAAAATAGCTGTGACCTGGAAAAAAAAATAATGCTGTTTCTTTGTCAAGCACTGTTAACAAATAATGGATTCAGAGCCGTTAGTGTTTGGAAAGAGCTCGGCCACATGGCCTCCTCCCACGTCCCTCGTGTATGTCTGCTGCGGAGTCTTTAGGGGCATGTAGATTCTTTGTTTCCTTCATTCACAAAAAAGGCCATTGTAATGTTTTCCCCTCCTTAAATGTGATTTTTATTGCAGAACAGAATGAGACTTGGCAAACAAAGTGCAGCTGAGAGATGAGGCCAGTGATGTGGAGTAGACATCTTTAGCCAATTTTTTTTTTCCCAGACATGTTTAAAGCAGATCTATGTGTGTGTGGGGGGGGGGAGCCCCTTCTGTTTCTCCTAAGAGGCCCTTGTCTGCACAGTGACCTTTGCGGCACCAGTGCAAAACTCTTTCCCAACTTGGTGCAAGAGTCTTAGTGCTCCTGAATGAGTCAGAGAGCAGCTGGGATGAAGAGTAGCTTGGCCCGGTCATCAAAAGCTGAGCCATGTGGCAGACCTGGAAGCAGTTCCAAAGCTGCAGCACACAACTGGCAGTGACATGTGCCAAAGATCCAGATGCTGCTGTTGAGGGGGGGAAATTGCTTCACCATTGGGAATCGCTGCCCTTTGATCACTGTTCAGCGAGAAGGAAGGGGGAAGTATAATGCACTCCTGTGAATGACTCCTCATTGCAGCGCACAGCAACCGATGCCTGCGTGATGTTTAACAAGTGACCCTACTTGTTCAGTTTTAACTGCTGAACATTTGTGTTTTCATTATGCAGCTCCCCGCTGTATTGCTACTTTCCCTCTCTCTCGGTGGCGGGAGCACTTTGTGATTGCTCTGTGGGCTGCTTTCTAGAATCACGGTTGCGCCAAGGCGTCAGGCTGCCCTTCTCCAAAAACCAAAGACACTTACGGATAGAGTATTCTTTTTGTTTACAGCCAGTTTTGATTTCACTACATTCTGTGGTGGCTTTTTACGCATCGTGTCAAACAGTTGCCAGTCTTGACAAGTAAAAAAAATTCAGTATTCCACACTGACAACTTTATTATATTGACGAAAATGCATTATATCGTTGTCTCCAGGGAGGAGGGAGGGAGTGTTTGTGAGAAGGGAAGTGACATTTCCTTAAAAACTGATCAAGGGCTGGCACTAGAAGGAAATCTCATGTTGAAATTCTTGAGCCATAATATTTTTTTTTTCTTTTGGCCAAGGCACAAACTTAGCATTCTCATGCTTATAAACATTTGGGTTGAAAACAGATCGTACATTGATCCACTGACTCCGGTTTGCTACTGGTACAGTTCAGATTTCCTTCAGATAAGGTGCCTCTTCACCCAGTTTTTTCTCAAGTGGGGCAATTTATTTTTACTTACAAATGAGAACTTTACATGCCAACCTATAAGGTACATTGATGGAAAGCACAGGGGTGAGGAATGTTTCACAAGAGAGTCATATCCCTAGAGTATGCTTGGAAGCTGTTTAAAACTACACTAATTGAAGCCCAAATAGAATGCACTCCACAGGTTGGGAAAGGCGCTGTCAAGTCTAAAAGGAGGCCTGCATGGTTAAAAACACAAGTCGAGGAAGCTATACAAAGTAAAGAGGCTTCTTTTAAAAAGTGGAAGATCTGCCCCAAGGAATTGAACAGGAGGGTCCAGAGGCTCTGGCAAAAGAAATGTAAGTCAAGAATTAGGCATGCAAAAAGAGATTTTGAGAAGCGGGTTGCTAAAAGCATCAAGGCAAACAGTAAATGTTTTTTAAAAAATATCCAGAGCAGAAAACCAGCCAGAGAAACGGGGGGGGGGGCTTTTAGATTTCAAAGGAATTAAGGGATTGCTAAAGAAAGATGGGGAGATGGTCCAATGTTCTCGAAACTTGGTGGGTATTTTGGGGAGAGGCTCCAGCAACTACCTTGTGAGTTTGGATCCTCTCCCTCAAACTCTCTCCCCTCCAGCCCCCAGAATATACCCTAAGTTTTTGCCATTGACTTCAATGGCCCATAGGATATAATGGGGCCGAAATTGACATTCGGCTGGTGGAAAGACTCCAGAATCTGCTGGTACTGGTGAAATTGACATACAGGAGTCTTTCAGCCAGCCGAAATTGATTCTGCCCAATTTGGTCAAATCCGAATGAGGCTGAATTTTTTTTTTTTTGCACACCCCCTACTCCTTATCTCATGAAGATGGCAGCACTTTACATCCATTTCGTCTTATTGGTCCAAAACTAATAAATCAGTTTAGACTTAATAGATGTTTTGTCCAATCTGCTCTCCAAAAAATCTTCCCCTTCTATTAAGCAGAGATTAGACTCCCTTGATGGACCAAATCTATCTCCAGGTCTTTAAACTAAGGCCATGAACACAATGATCCTTTCCACATAATGCAAGGTAATCACTAATTAAATTATATACAGCGATGCAACAAAACCAGATAATTGAACATCACAGCCACACAACTATTTCTGATAACAGTTCTTTATCCGCGATGCCCTTATCACTAGAGAGAGTGCTGAACGACAGCAATTAACTCAATTGCCCTGCATGGTACGGGATCCATGTTTGTGTTTGCCTGGTTTGAGGCAACATGCTTCCTGTAAGGGCAAGCAAGAGTTTCTAGCTAAGGAGGCAGCTGATTTAATCCAACCTGGAACCTGCAGTAAAGAGAGATGACGGTGGCAGCTTCAGACAGAGCACTGACAGGACCCTGTGAAACCCACTTTCTGGAGGACATTGAAGGGCAAAACGAGGTGACCCCCTGCAAGTCTTTGCAGGTTCTACACTGAGTAGCTGGACCTGGTCTGGCAGCTGGCACCACAGAATTGGGCCTGACCTTTGGTAGCTGTGCAAGTAGGCCCAGCCTGGCAGCTGGCACCATGCAGAGTTTTCTCAGTGAGAGGCTGCCAGGGGAGGGAGGGGGGGCAGATAAAGGTAGGGTGGCTGGTGGATGGAAGGAGGGAATGAAGCAGGAAAAGGGGAAAGGTTATGGGCGGTTTCAGAGAAGGGAAAGAGGAAACAGCAGGGGAGGGGGAAATGAGTTACCCCTGTTTATCATCAGCTTTGCTGTAACCTTATTTTTTGCAGATGCATCACTAATGTTTTGTGCAAACCATAGCCAGCAAAATATAACTGATTTGTCATTGTAGCCAGGCAACTATTAAGTTAAAAACAAAACAAAAGAACAGTAATTTAGCCAAAACATGGCTTTCGCATGCCATCTCTTTGCATGCCATCTCATGTGAAAGTCAAGTATTTTGTTGTGGATGAATACTCAGTCTACCCAATGTGGTCACTTAGGTTGCAGCTGCCATACTTTCTTAGCATTAGGGTTTTAATAGTCTCATAGACAGCAACATTGCCAAAGGAAATAGGAAATCATCATTACTCCCTAACGATGGAGGCCCAGGTAGCAGCCACTGCGAAGTCTGCCTTTTATCACCTTCGTCTAATTAGGCAGCTGGTTCCCTGCCTTGAATGCAATGACTTGGTGACAATGATCCATGCAATGGTCACCTCGAGATTGGACTACTGTAATGCTCTCTACATGGGGCTGCCCTTGTCTCAAATTTGGAAGCTGCAGCTGGTGCAGAACGCGGCAGCCAGGCTATGCGGGAGCACATTCAGCCTGTGCTAAAAGCATTGCACTGGCTACCCATACTGTACCGAATCCAATTCAAGGTGCTGGTTCTTACCTTTAAAGCCCGTTTATGGTCAGGGGCCTACATACTTGAGGGACTGCCTTTCCCCACATGTTCCCCAGAGAGCACTACGATCAGGGTCCCCAAATTGCCTGGCCCTTCTGGGCCCCAAAGAAGCCAGATTAGCTTTGACAAAGGCCAGGGCCTTCTCAGTAGTGGCTCCGTACTGGTGGAATCAGTTCTTGGAAGACATCAGGGCCCTGCGGGACCTTTTACAGTTCTGCCAGGGCCTGCAAGATGGAGCTCTTCCATCAGGCCTTTGATTAGTGAGCTGCACTTAATAAACTGAGGCCCTGGCCCCAGTACTAACACCATCATTGACAGCCTGTATTCTGCCGACGTGGCCCAGACTGAGATGTTAGCTGACTGTATCTTTATGCTGATACTCTAATGCTCGCCATCGTTACATGATATGTACTAGTACTTTATGCTGTGTCTTAATATTTGTACTTATGTTTTATCTGATTTTCTGTTTTATCTGTTCTACAAAATTTTATGTAAGCTGCCCTGAGCCTGCCCCAGCGGGGAAAGCAGGGTATTAATTAATTAATTAATTAATATACTCTTTCCCCTAGTTTGCATAATTTAGAATGACATAAAATTGAAGCATTGTTTATTGAACTTGTGGAAATAATTTCATTCTGAATTCTCCTATAGCTGTAATCCCACTGGAGTGCCTTACTTGATCTTTTAATGTCTCCCCAAGCCCTTACTAAAGTTCAAGAGAGCCCTTGCCATAAAAAGATAAGACAATAGATAATTTTAGCGGGTAGCCATGTTGGTCTTCAGTAGAACAGCTAATTCAAGTCCAGTAGTACCTTAGAGACCAACAAAAGTTTGTTGGTCACTAAGGTGCTACAGGATTCAAATATCGCTTCAAGAGTTGTGCGACAGTGGAATCAGCTGCCTAGGGAGGTGATGAGCTCCCCCTCATTGGCAGTTTTTAAGCAGCATCTGTACAAACACTTGTCAGGGATACTGTAGGCTGATCCTGAACTGAGCAGGGAGTTGATGACCTGTATGGCCCCTTTCAACTCTGTGATTCTATGATTCTAACAATAAATCATGGAATTCTATGATTCTAACAATAAATCATAACAATAAATCATAGAATTCTATGATTCTAACAATAAATGATGGATATTTGACTAAGAAATAAGAACTTAAGAAGAGCCCTGCTGGATCAGACCAATCTAGTCTAGCATCTTGTCTTACACAGTGCTCAAACCAGTTTTTCTGGATGGCCAATAACAGGGCATAGAAACCAAGACCTTCCTCTGATGTGGCCTCCTGGCACTGAGATTCAGAGGATTAGTGCCTCTGAATGTGGAGATTCCCCTCAAGTCACCATGGCTAGTAGCCATTGATAGACATCCTCCATGAATCTATCTAATCCCCTTTTAAAGCTGTTTATTCTTGTGGTGTTCACTACATCCTCTGGCAGCAAATCCCACATTTTAATCACTCTCTGTGTAAAGAAGTATTTCCTCTTGTCCATCATGAACCTGCTCCCCATCAGTTTCATTGGATGTCTTCGAGTTCTAGATTTCTTTGTCAACGCTCTCCACCCCATGTCTGACTTTATAAACTTCTATCATGCCTCCCCCGCCTAGTCATTTCTTTTCTAAACTGAAGTCCCAGACTCTTCAGCCTCATAGGGAAGTTGCTCCAACTCCCTCATCATCTTGGTTGCCCTCCCCTGTACTTTTTTCCAGCTCTGCAATGTCTTTTTGGAGATATGGTAACCAGGTGACCAGATATGGTGACTATGAAAGAAGCCCACAGGAAAAAAGCCCACATGGAAAAAGCGCTATAGATATTTATAACTGGGATTAAAACATGTCATATTCACATGCAACAATTTGTGTTGTGATTTTATCAAGTATAATTAAATAATAATTTTGCTGTTATTAGTAAATTACTTCATTACTATACAAAAGTGTCCTGTAATGAAGAGGGCTTTAATGCTCTTGAGTGTAAAGGCTTGGAAGGGAAAATACAGGAAATGAAAGTGACCGTTTTGTTGTCAACAAACTTTATTAAGAAGGAAAAACAATAACAACAGAAATTAAACTCTATATAGAAATATTTTAAATAAAATTACATACTTTAAATTTATTAATTTGCCATTTGTCTACCTTTGTAATATTGGTCTGAAGTAATTTCTAAAGTAAAGAGAGAAAGATGTTGAGTTAAATTATGTATAGACTGTCTAGTATACACGGTTTTTGAACAACTATATGGCTTAAAATTCTTCAAATAATTAATATTATTTACTTATTTTGTTATTAAAAATTAAAACTGTAAGATAACAAAACCATAAGATAACATTAAAATAAGTCAGTTTCCTAGCTCAATTTCACTTTACTTGTATTTTAACAAATGTAGGGGAATTTCAGAGAGCCGATATGTTCCGTTTCAGGAACTGTTCACTAACGGTTTCTGTCTGTCATTTTAGGCAGAACCGTTTTAGTAACAGTTCCCTGATGGAATATATTTCCCCTTTCAGACAAAAATGCTTCTGTCCCATTCAGGAAGCATTCCTGAGCCATTTTTACCTCAAACTGCTTCCAAGCGGACTTCAATTCCTTCTACCATTCCTGAAGCGCTACGGGGTGCTGTGTAAAGTGCCCCCATAGCACTTCCTCCAGTGACGAGGTTTTCACGCCCTTTTTTGCCCATGCAGGTGATCTCCATCTTTTAAAAAAAGTTCTTTTAAGAGCGCTATGGTGCTGTAACACAACCCAAAAGCAGCACAATAGCGACCCCATTGGGATGCCTGGACCACTGAGATACATGAGATCACCGCATCTGAGGAGAACAGTGATTTCAATGGAGTCCAATGCCATGGAGTCCTCCTTCCACAGCATTCACTTTATGCCTGGGAACTGATATCTGTAGGCAGGAGATAAGCTGTAACTCTGCAATGATCCCTCTAAGCTGTGGAGTCTTGTGAGCAAAAATTCCACTTTGTGAGCTACTGGCAGTAAAGTTGTGAGCAACTAATTTGGCTGTTGCATAAATTAGTTTGCTCTGGAGCCATCCTTCCTGAGCTAAGACAAAAACGTGTGGGCCAGAGGCTAGAAAATTGTGAGCTAGCTCACACTAACTCAGCTCAGAGGGAACACTGGCTGTAAGTGCAGGGGATCCCCAGGTCCCACCTGGAGGTATGGCATCCCTGGAAGGAGCTAGTCTGACTTGGAAAAGCAGGAGGGGGGGAATTTTAAAACCCTGCCACAGGTTTTGAGTTCCTGGAATTCTCCTTGGGCAAGACAGCTACTTGTAAAATGGAGGCTGGGAAAGAGGGAAACAAAAAGGCAGCCTGTTGTCCTGTCCCTAAATACTGCATGGGGTGGGGGGAAGCAGTTTGATTTAAGGTGCCTGAAGGAGAAAAGTTAAAGGAAGAAATTTTTAAATTCCAGGCAACCTGAAAGAGAGAGCAGTCACGGCGAGGGAAGGGGCAGGGGCAGGACAGCTTACCAACCCAGACAGCATCCCTTCCTAACGTTCCAGAAATCAAATCCAGAAGTGTGTGCGTGCCTGAGCTTCCACTTGTTTCCATGTGGCAGATGTAGTGATCTCATGTATCTCAGTGGTCCAGACATCCCAATGGGGTCATAATTGCACTGTTTTGGGGTTGTGTTACAGCACCATAGCAGTCTTAAAAGAATGGTTTTTAAACAAAAAAAAGATGGAGATCACCCGCGCTGGTGTGGGCAGGAAAACAAAGTGGTGCAGTCTGAAATGACAAACCGCTTCAGAGACAGCTCCTTACTGGTAAAGGAAAGGCTGTGTGAAATGGCCATCCCTGTACTGGTTTATTCCAAGATGGTACAATAACGGTTTTAAAAGGGTAGTGTGAAATTACCCACAGTATGGTACACCCAGTGACCATGACAAAAGACTACCTAACCCTAATACCATAAATTTTGACATTCCTGAGAAGTATAGGGAACTAATACTTCACGATTTCAGTGTGGAAAATCCAGACAGAATTCTGTTTTTAGGCGATAGAGATCTTATACTCGAATTAAACAGACACACCTTCTATGGAGATGGCACCTTTGATAAAGTGCCAAATATATTTTACCAACTGTACGTATAGCATTCCAAGATGCTTAATTCATATCCACCATGTATTTACGTTTTTTAGAAAAGAGCACGGACACCGATAATAGAATGTTTGAAATAATGAACCTATTGATCCCAGATCTGGCACTTTTGGTCGATTTTGAGAAGGCTTGTATGAATGCCTTTCCACACACTGAGGTCAAAGGGTATTATTTTCACCTGTGTCAGAGCCTCAGTAGGAAAATCAACAGTATTGGCTTGAAGACTGACTAGGAAACTAATATGAACATAAAAATTACACCAAAATCTCTTGCTGCATTAGCCTTTGTCCCAAGCAATGATGTGAAAACCGTTTTTGATGAGCTTTAATACTAAATTAACAATATAAACTATAGGTAATACCTGTTCATTCTCATAAATGGAGATGAATGGTTATCCACAATTATAAATATCTATGGCACTTTATATGGTATTTTTCCATGTGGGCTTCTTTCTCTGTGGGCTTTTTTTCTGTGTGGCCTTTTTTCCATGTGGGCAGTTTTCCATGTGGGCTTTTTTCCTGTGAGCATTTATGACTATGGTTTGTTTTTTTTCCGTTTGGGCTTCTTTCCTGTGGGCTTTTTTCCAGTCACTAGTGAACAGAAGTGTACACAGTATTCCAAATAGAACCACATCACAGATCTGTACAGAGGCATTACAATATTGGCCGTTTTATTCTCAATCCCTTTCCTAATATCCCTAATATAAAGTTTGCCTTTTTTACTGCAGCAGCACACTGGGTTGACACTTTCATTGAACTATCCACTGTGACCCCAAGATCTTTTCCCCTCTCTGTCTCAGCAAGTTCAGACGTCATTAGGCTATACTTAAAATTGGGATTTTTTTTTGTCCCAGTGTGTATCACATTACACTTAACAACACTAAACTTCATTTGCCACATTGTTGCCCACTCACCCAGTTTGCAGAGGTCCTCTTGGAGTGCCACAGTGCCACTTGTTCTGGAGTGTGCCACTTGTTCTCATGGCAAACAAGCACCTCCCAAGACAGTTCACTTTCACTGAGATTCTCTGGGAGAGTCTGACTGCTGGTGCTGCCTGCTTGCCTGCCTTAAGTGCTGCAGGCTGGGTTTCCCCATTGGAAACAATGGAGGTAATGGGGGTAACCTGTTTGGGTGCCCATAGAATTGGGCCCAATTGCTTTGGGACATGGGGGTTTATGTGGGGAGAGGCTCCCAAAGCTACCCTGAAGCTCTCCCTCAAACCCCTTCCCCTCCCAGAGCCACTAACACTATGGGAAAAAAGTAACTTTTTCCCCACCATAGAGAACAATGGAGGGGATGGGGGCAACCTGTTTGGGGGGCTGTAGAATTGGACCCCCTGGTCCAATGTTCTCAAAACTTGGTGGGTATCTTGGGGAGAGGCTCCAGCAGCTACCCTGTGAGTTTGGAGCCTCTCCCTCAAACCCCCTCCCTCCAGCCCCCAGAATATACCCTATGTTTTCACCATTGACTTCAATGGCCCATAGGTTATAATGGGGTCGAATTGCTGCCGAATTTCGGTGGCAATTCAGCGGCAAGCCGATTCAGATAAGAGAATCTGAATCGCCCCGCAGCAGCCTGAAAGGGGCCCGAATGGGCCATTTTTGGGGGTGCATTCAGTTCAGACGAACCAAATGCACATCCCTAGTAAGGAGTACAGGCAATGGTGTCCTTTACCACTGGTCGAACTCCTACAGAAAGTTCTGCAAGATCTTCAAATACATAGGTGGAAGCATTGGGCTCTGGCCATGTAAAGGGAGTACCCCTGAAGTGGAAGACTCCAGGAAATCAGGAACAGGCTTTCAACTAAGAAGCCGCCACCATTATTACCACCGACAAGAGCCCTGGCCCTTGGCTTTGACATCTAGCCTGTACAGCCACTTGCACTGGAAGATCATTGAGCAGAGGAACTGTTAATTTTCGTATGTCCTCTTATAGCACACCATCTTAAACAACTAATCAAACATCGTCAGCACTTTATGAATTAATTATTTATTTATAATGTATGTTTTTAGATGATTTTATGTCGTTTTTAATTGTTACAATGCACTAACTTGTGTAAGCCGCCCTGAGCCTGCTTTTGTGGGGAGGGTGGGGGTACAAATTAAATAAATAAATAAAATAAACAATGACAAGCTAAATTAGCCTCCTCATCCCAAATAGGGCCTATGCATTGTAGTCTATATCTTGTGATCACTGGGTTGAGGAAACCCTCCTATCTCAGGTACTCCCTTGAGTCCCAGAAAGCATCATAAGACTTCATTTATACCCCTACCTTTTCCCCCAGCGGGGAACTAAAGCAACTTACACTGTTTTCCTCTCTTCCATTTTATCCTCGCAACAGCTCTTTGAGATTTGTTAGCCTGGGAGTGTGACTGGCCCAAGGTCGCTCTGCCATGGCAAAGTGGGGATTTAAATCTGGGTCTCCCAGTTCCTAGTCCAACCACTACACAATGATGGCTTTCGTGTCCCAGTGAGATCAGGTCATCACAGATGGGTTTGGTTTCCTTACTGAGCTCTGCCCTAGTACTGATAACTTCATCCATGATGCAAACCAAGGTTAGAACCTTTGATCAGAGACCTCATCTTAGTAGTAAATGGTGCAGAAGTGGGGGAAAAAGTATTGAGTGTAGTTGTAGTAATTTAAAATGGTGGGTGTGAACACGATGGTCACAACAGAGTGCAGATTTAAGCAAAGCCCTTTGAAATAATGGGATAGTTGTGCACTTACCTCTGTTATGGATTGTGGCAGAGGTATGTGTTTTGAATGCCTCTTTACATGCAGATGTTATGTGTTTTGTATCTGGAGAATGTGTTCTTTTTAGCTCAAAGCGGTGTTATATTTTCTGGTTCGTTTTTGTGGATCTTAATTATTTGATTTTGTGTCCATGGTTCTTACGAGGGTCCCATGCTCTTGTATACAAATGAGGGAAAAGAGAGGGCCCCTAGTGTTTCCATTGTATTGCCATATCTTCTTGATTTCAAATCAGTGCCTGAAATTAGAAACAAGATTATTAAGAGCTTTGATGTTTGGAAGCTGAGACCCTAGGCTGTGGAGAAATGGTGCAGCTGTTCTCCTTGGCAATAAAAACTGTTCTGGGCACTCTGTTTGAGATATGCCTGGGGCTGCAAGTGTGCTGTCTGTATCCCAGTCCTGTCCTGCAGACCTTCAGTGCAACATCTACTGGTCTCTTTCCCCCTACCATAATGGGAATGAGTTCGATTTGCTTCTTTGTGTCATGGGGTCTGCATTTTTAAGAGAAGGGGCTGTTAGAACAAATGATGACTTTAAAGTATCTTTCAAATGTGGCATTTTTAGCAGTTGTTAATTATTGCTCACAAGAATGCAGGTGATTGAGAGAACTTCTGTTATCTTTTCCTGCAGGCGGACTTAAATTGCAACATTCAAGATGATACAGGAGCATTCTATGGTGTAACTAGTCAGTATGAAAGCTCAGAAAACATGACAATCACCTGTTCCACCAAAGTCTGCTCATTTGGGAAGCAAGTAGTAGAAAAAGTAGAGGTAGGATTTGCAAACTTGCTGTTTGGATTTTTTGTTTGTTTTGCTACTGAATAAGACTTTTCTGGTTAGTAATGACGAAGGTGCATGGGGTGTAATTCTTTATACTGATGCTACTTCACAATTTCCTTTAAAGTGTTTTTTTCTCTCTTGTTTATGCTTAATTTGAACTCTTGAGCATAATACTGATAATACAGCATAATACATACATGATCCCTTTTTCTGTGTTGACTCTTAAGTATTTGGGTACTTTTTTAGAGGGTCATGAGGAGTTTGGCTTGGACCCTCCTAATATTTTTGGTATGTTCCATCATTGTGTGATTGGTCCCATGCCCATGGCATCCATTTTGTTATGGGCCCTACTACCTTTTCCCAAAATTCCAAAACTGCTCACAAAGTCAACAAGCTGGGGACCTATGGTTTAAATCCTCTTTGGCCATGCATGATAGAACTAACCATTCTGTCTTCAGGAGAAAAGCGTTCTGTTTCCACAGAAGTTTCATGGGAGCTTCTTTCTACTTGACATTCATTTTGCCATTTCTTAGATTATATCAATTTTGGATGCTATTTGATGACTCCACTTTTTGCCTAGCTGTCGGATAAAGGATAATCTCCAAAAAGAGGTTGCTTATGCCAGCCTCTTAATCATAGTAAAAGGATGGAAGGGGATATCTGCTTCTCTTCATTCATCAGTCCCTACTCAGTGTAGAGACTAGGAATGCCCATGCGCAGATTGTCCCCCCACACACACACACACACCGCCAGCTCTGCTGTGTATATCAGAGCATTTGTCCTCTTTTCTGTGAAATGTATGTCTTAACTACAAATTAAATTTAATTGGCTCAATTCAACATTTTAATTAAATAGTCTTAAAGGTATATAGCACTATTGTCATTTATTTAATGGAATTAATCAATAGATCTCTTTAAAAACAAAATTAGAAAAAACTTTAATCCATTTACGTATCTAATTTCATTATAATTCTGGACTTTTCTCTTTGTTTTTCCTCTTAGACTGAATATGCACGGTTTGAGAATGGCCGGTTTGTGTATAGAATAAACCGTTCTCCAATGTGTGAATATATGATCAATTTCATCCACAAGCTCAAGCATTTGCCAGAGAAATATATGATGAACAGTGTGTTGGAAAACTTTACTATTTTGTTGGTAATGCCTCACTTTTACTTGCTATTTTTCTGCAAACTTTCGCCTTTTTAATGTATTTGTAAGAATCAGTGTGATGTAGTGGTTAAGAGTGTCGGGCTAGTATATGGGAGAACCGGGTTCAAATACCCACTTGCACCGTGGAAACTCACTGGTTGACCTTGGGCCAGCCACCCTCTCTCAGCCTAAGCTACCCCACAGAGTTGTTGTGAGGATAAAATGCAGGAGGGGAGAACTATGTAAGCCACTTGGGGTCCCCATTGGGGAGAAAGGTGGGCTATAAATGAATTAAATAAATAATAAATACCTTTATGTAAGCTACTCCGAGACTTATGTTAAGTAGCATATTACTTCAAAGGTAGTAGTCCCAGGAACCTTTTCTTTGGGTCCTTACACCTCCGTTCATACTGTTAGGGAGTACTTGTGCAATCAAGCAACCCTACAGTATGCCCTTATACACTGCTGATTTCATTTAGGAGCTAAACACAGGCAATATGGTTTTGTGGAAACAACCAAACTACAGAATTAATGTGCAAATTAGTACTTAAGTGTAGACATTTGGCTGCATCCAGCGTGGCCATTTTTTTGCCTCCAAGTCCCCCTTCTGTTAGTTGGATCTAGATTCCAGAACCTCAGTGCACAGGCTAGCAGGGGGAAAGGATTGGATACTAGTATAGCAAATAATAAATAACAAGCCGGGGACCCACCCTTCATGCAGCCCGCTCTCTGTTGGAAGCTTTTTCTCCCTGTTTTTCACTCCCTCTGTCTCAATAGCTTCCTTACTCCAGTCCCATTTTTTTCATTCCTCCAGCCTCTTCCCCTCCCCACCTTAGCTACTGCCACTTTCTTCCAAGCTGCAGGCAGGCAGGAGTTAACTATGTCCCGGTTCTACTGCCTCAGTTGCTAGGCAGCATCCATGGTGTGATCTTGTGAGCTTTTGTGAGATCTCAGTGGGCATTTTTTTATTTTGGTGGAAATTATTATTTCCCCCATATTTTAAAAATCTTTTTGTACTTTTCTACACACCTGGGAGAACCCCAGGTCTGCATTTTTACACACTCTTTAGCATGGTTCAGTGTTTGATATTGTGGCGTTTACAGTACTAGAGGGGAGCAATTTTTTTCATGCCCTGATTGAACTCTTGACTGAGTTGGATTGCTAGTTGAGTTTCCAGATGAAGACACAGTGAGGATGAGATTAGGCCATAGTGGTAGGAAGGTGGGGGGGATACTCATTGGCCGTACACATGCTGCTTCTCTGACTGGAAATGCCTCTTCCATGCTGCTTTAAGCTCCAGGATGTGAAAAAACAGGCACAATACTTGTCAAGATGGGCAATGTGTGCATGGGGGTGGGTCTACTCAGAGAAATTATGCAAAGGACACTTAATCCTTTGAGAGCCAGTTTGGTTTAGGAGTTCAGACTCTAATCTGGGAGAACCGCAGGGGTCATTTGGAGCTGGAATGAGCCAGAACAGCATTCCAGCAGCCCACGAGTAGGCACATATGGTGGCGGTGGCAAGCCCCACCCTCAGCTCCCAGCAGGCTGGTGGAGGAAGCGAAGAGAGAAGGGTTTTAAAGTTTAAACCCCTTCTCTCTAGAGTCGTGCTGCAGTAGCAGCGCAATCTCCCATTGTATCCTATAGCCCCATAGAATACAATGGAAAGATCATGCCGCCACTGCAGCGCGACTCCAGAGAGAAGGGGTTTAAAATTTAGGCTGGCCCTGCATTGGTCAGGGGGTGGGACTAGATGGTCTGTATGGCCCCTTCCAACTCTGTGATTCTATCAGCTGTTCTCTCAGGAGCAGTCCTTGAAAGAGCTTTCTCAGCCCCACCTACCTCACAGGGTGTCTGTTGTGGAGAGGGGAAGGGAAGGTGATTGTAAGCTACTCCGAGACTCCTTTGGGTAGTGAAGGACAGGGTATAAATCCAATCTCCTCCTCCTCCTCCTCCTCCTCCTCCTCCTCCTCCTCCTCCTCCTCTTCTTCTTCTTCTTCTTCTTCTTCTTCTTCTTCTTCTTCTTCTTCTTCTTCTTCTTCTTCTTCTTCTTCTTCTTCTTCTTCTTCTTCTTCTTCTTCTTCTTCTTCTTCTTCTTCTTCTTCTTCTTCTTCTTCTTCTCCTCCTTCTGTAGCTCCATAGCCATGAATCCAGATTTGGGTCCCCCTGTCTTGGCTTTTGGCAATGTATGTTGGTTTTTGGCAACATAAGGTTATGTCATGCCTAGGGATTCCTAGCATCATATCTGGTTTTGGTCCTAAGTTCTAAAGAATAATTGACCCTGATAAGATTCATACTTGCAGCTTGTCCCTCCTTTTCTGAGTCTACTTTTCTTCATTTCTCCTATGATATCTTCTGCTCCCCACCTGAAAATCTTCCTCCATCTCCCAAGCCTTGAAAGACGAAAAGGCAGTCAGCCCCAGCTCTGTCCAACCAGAACAGTGGCAGAACTCTCTAGCAGTTGCCTGCTTAACCCTGCTTTCATAAGGCCAGTTAGCATTACTGTGGGGAAGAAAGATGGGGAGGGGGGGGTTCTGTATATAATAGTCCACCTCTCACATCCTCAGAATACTCGTAAGTTCCCTTTTGTTGTTGTTAGGTCTGACGTCAGCATTAGAGAGGCATGAAGTGTATGAGAGTGAGATATTTTGTAACATTAAAACCATATTGTTTGATTTTTGTGGCTATGGAAGCATCTGATAATTTTCTAATGCACTGCCTTTTCCTCCCCCCCCCCTTACCCCAAACCAGGTTGTAACAAACAGGGACACGCAAGAAACCCTACTTTGCATGGCTTGTGTATTTGAAGTTTCAAACAGCGAACATGGCGCACAGCATCACATCTACAGGCTTGTAAAGGACTGAACAGTTATTTATAGACACATTTCATTATAGCTCCTTATCAAAACACAGACTGTCAACCTCAACGCGGAGTGGCAGTTCCTCTGACTGAGCTTTCCCCTACATTTTTCTAAACCTCATTTGAGTGTGTTCATACATTGTAGCTGTGAAATTCTGGTACAGTTGTACAAATTCTTTTTGAAACAAAGTGTTCTTCAAATTTATAAAATTACACTTCTCTGGGGAGACTATATTTAAGGATTTCAAGGCCTTTGTGAAAGTTTTAATTTTTTGTTATTGTTGTTGTGTTAGAAAAATATAAGACAGAGCATTTGCCATGGGAAAACTTTAACTGCAATTATAAGAATTTATGAGGTGTTTTATCTAAATTAAAAAAACATGTTTTTTAAGATGAAAGTGAAATTGAAATGAATTTTAACTATGTGTAAATTAGAACACAGGTGTTTTTTTTTTTTTTTTAGAATTATCTTCATAACTGATTACTGTGGATGTTACAGACGAATGTAATTCACTAAATTATTTTATAACTCTATTTCTGTTTGAAGCCAAAAGACAAACATAGCCTTAAGAAATGCCTGATGGGAGCAGACAGGTCCTAAACATAGACAAAAATGTATTTTTTTCCCCTTCCCTGTATTAAAACTAACCTTCTAATCCATTGAACGTTTCAAGCAGGTATTGCAAAGCGAGATTTTCTCCCTTTACTAATCATATCTAGTGTATTTAAAAAAATATATAAAGTATTGTACTAATAAGGACATTTGATTATTTAATTAAAAAGATGGCTCGTTTTGCAATAACTAGATAAATTCTGAAAAAATTTAGATTTATGGTGTATGTAATCTTGTGCGTGCGGTTATATTTTATATGAGAATGGGGGGGGGGGCTTGTTTTGTTTCTTCATCACGAATCAAGAAGTTGCAACACCAAAATTAGTGATTAGCAAATGTAAGGGAGATAAAAAAAATTAAATGACTGCTGTATTACAATTACGTTGTCAACCGAAAGTCACAACGTGACTGTGGTCGAGAAGAGGATAGGTAAGCAAGCAGGTTCATCTGTTTTTAATGTCTTTGGAGTGCTAGAAAATCATAGAGCTTGGTAGGCAAAAAGACACCGTGACTATCTTTCAGGAGACTTGTAAATCTTGCAATCTGCCAAGATGAACACAGTCTGCCAGCAGTGTATCGTGGCCTATCAAAGCCTTGACACATCTTCTGTTTTGCCTGCCTACCTGGAAATCCAAAAACACAGTAGTTGCCAAAAACTTAGCCATCCATAACAGCTTGGGCGCAATGGAGGTTTTCTGCAGAGAGAAGGGATGTCCATCTGGAGATCATGATTCCTTTCCTTGCATCTGTAAAACTCACCCCTCTCTTCCACCCATTGAAATCTTCCATGGAATCCAAGCTGGTACATGGGAGGTAGGCTGCCCTTGTCCTGAGGGCCTCACAGTTTTTGCAGGTCTGTCTTGTGAGATTTTTTAGCCCACTGCTGTGAGATCTCTATAAATGACTTACATGTGGACAAGGCCAATGCACATAGTGAGGGGTCAGGAACAATAGAATGCAGTGGATCCATTTCCTCCTGTGTCAAGTCATAATGTGTGTCTATGTGCCATAGGTGTGTAGACTCTGTAACCATATCCAGGAATGTTTGAAAAGTAGTATTTTCAATCATGAAGGTGGAGTTGACTCGTACAGCTTGTATGTGTGTATGCCCTGTCCCTATGCGCATTGCCTGTGGGCATCATGGGCCTCACAGTCCAAAGCCCTTTTTTGTACATTGGCCCTGTCCACGTGTATGTCATACAGTTTCAAACCATGGAGCGTCAGATTGTACACTGCATTGTGAAATGATTCATTTTTTAGATTCCTCAGAACAACATGCCACTCTTCCCACTGCTCAAAAAACGTTTGATGCTCTCAGTGAGGGGGTATTTGTAGGTATACAGTTTGAGTCCATTTTCAAGGCATAGTTCATAAATACATGTTCTTTGCCATTAATAATAAAGGCTGGGCAGTTATTTAATCAGTTTGCTAGCAAATAGTAAGCTGTGAGTAGTACATACAACCTAATGCAGTGCATACCTGCCTCTATTACCTTTGTTTCTAAGCTAAGTTTCTCTTTTTCCTTTTTGTGCACTACACACTCTCTTCTGTATGTGCCATTTTTGAAGAGCACAATATTATTTTACCACAAGTATAACACTTAATTCACAGGTTTTGAAGTATTCGTGTATCACAATATTAAGCATAAATAAGGATCAAATATGTCTTGTTCCTCCATTTGTGCAAACTGAATTGGTCATGGGTTTTCTGTATTTAAAAAGTGACAAGCATTTAGCACTACTTTATAGTTTCCACTCTAGCTAAAACAATTTTTCCGGGCCTGTACATTGGGCCTTTGGAATCTGGCGTTCCTCCCTCAGATACAGAAAGTTGTATAATGTAGAAAATGTAAGGGTTAAGTTATAAACTAGTAAATATCCATATACATTTCTTAATGCCCCTATAAATACACACATACTTGGAAACATTTTCAGTGTGCAGCTTAGATTAGTCATTATGTGTCATAAAACAGGCAGGCTGTTGCTGCTTATACTTTTGCATAAAATCCTGATAATCTTTTGCACTGTTGGAAACACTGATCTTTAGGAGTGAAGAGAATGCTATGGGCATAAAAATCTTATCTGGCTTAAAATAGCCTCAAGATTTCTGTAATGTTAATGGTTAGAACAAGGCTATGGCATTTGGCTTGTGGAACACTACACAATGTGGCAGGTTGAATATAGGCTGAAACTGTTTCTTTGAGGCAGAGGATGACCCCAGCTGTGCAGACACCTGGTTGTGAAGGGGTAAGGAATCGGATTAGGATGCCAAGTTTAGCCAACTGAATCTTGCAGCCCTTTGGAGGGTTGAACATCTTTTGACCTATAGATATTAAGACAGATGAACCTCTCAAGTCAATTTAACTCTGTGAACTGTAAAACTAGATGTTTGTGGCTGGGTCTCTTCATCGGTTCTTTTTTTACACTAAATGATGAGTTCGGCGAAAGCACTGCATCTTTCCTGTTTTAAAGTAACCCTTTATCTGAAGCACTTGGTGTTAAAAGTAGAAAACTGCTCTTTTAAAAATGTTATATTTTATGAGACGTTTGATTTTGATGGAGTTTTAAATTTTTTTTTTTTTAACATTCTAGAATAATTAATACACCTCAAGCCAACACCCTGAGGCGTGTTAAAATAGCAGTCAGTTTGCAAAACTGGGTACACTTTTTGTGTTTAATACAGGCCGAGGACAGACTGGCAATTTGCCGCGGGATGGGACCCGGGCTGACAACGACTCAATATCGGATTAAATGGAATGTTCACACAGGCACATCTGCCTGGCGTCCCCCACCCGTAGCCTACCGGTGCTCTCGCGCTTCACTGCCGGATTAAAAAAACACCTGATAAAAGCCGGCGCAAATCTTGAAAGCCTGCGTTCATCGCGCGTTTCTCCGCTTCCGGGGAGTCTGAACGCGCAGCCGAAAAGCCGGGAGCAACCCGCGTTTGGGCATGAGGCAGCAGCGGTGTGATTGGCCGCGCTCCGCTCCACCGCCCAATGCGGTGCACACATACACCCACAGCCGAATTAATGGGGAAACGGCAAATATAGCACGCCTCTGGTGCGGCAGTCTGAACGCTCCCGCGCGCCTCCGTCCCATATCTTCCGGCAGAGGCCCCCGCTGTGTGGACGGGAAAACCCGGTATCGTTTACTCCGGGGTTTTTTTGCCGCGACTGGCTACCGGGGCAAATTGCCAGTCTGTCCTCGGCCACAGTTTGGGACATGATGTGTGTAATAACTGTATGATACGAAGAGTCACAACATTTCTTGCCATTCACTTTTGTAAGACATGTGGGGAAATATTTGCCTTGTCTTTGACTTCATGTGGATGTAAATGATTCAGCACCCCTCCCCTTCCCTCCCCTGGTGCATGTTTCTTCTGGAAAGCCTTAAGTCCGTCAGATGTTCAGTGTGGATTGTGTAGTCCAAAAGGCTGCCTATAAACTGTGAGCTCTTTTGTAAGCTGGAAGCATCTCTCTTGTTACTGTTACTCTGTGGTAGGAACTTCTTAATTCCGAGCTGCCAAAGCATTACAATATGCGGTGCCTTAGTGCTATATTAGAAGTACATTTTAGCCTCTCATGCCAGTCTTATGTAGTCTATTAATTGGTTTTCTTTTTTCTTTTCCTTTTTTTTTTAAAAAAAGACCACCTTCTAGAGAAAAGCCTTTTTTTGACTACTTTGGTCTAAGACGCCAATAAGAAATGTCACGCGACCCCCGCCCCACCCCCTTTTCTACATAGGTGGAATATCTATACCAAAAGGAAATGTCATATCTCTAGAATCTTCTGCAAAAAGTGAATTGTCCGAATTATGCTGCCTTCTTAAATTCTCATGACCAAATACTTAAACCTTTGTGACTCTCTGCACTCTTGCATGCAAGTGCCTTTGGTTTTCAAATTCCAGCTTAGAAAAGTGCTGCCATAATAATGACAATTTGTAGAGACCAAAAATATTTAGAGATCACCATAATGCCTTTGGTTTATTGGAAACAGTCAAAACTAACAGGCCTCCGTTCTCAAAAGAGTACCTGTTTATAGTAGCGTGCTTTTTGCAGATCACAAGAATGCATAATGCTGGGAAACTATTCTACACGTTGTTCAGCCGTTTGTTGTCATTTCAGCGGCATTGCTGACTGGCAGTTGCTGTGTTTATGACAGGAAAAGCGGTCAGTATTTCACCTTTTTGCCATGTCTTTCCATCCAGTCTTGCATCTGAGTAATGTGAGTCTGTCTAAGTGGCAGAATTTCAGACAATGGACAAATGTGACGTTATCATTATAGTTGCTCTGAATCTGTGAAGACCAATTTTCTTCTTTATTCTAAATTTGCACTTATTTTGTTTACAAAGTTGAGCAGTTAGAGGCCTAAAATTGAAAATGAAAGTGCAGAACAAAATCGCCTGACCTGTGCTTTTTAGCACCAAATTGTGAGGACTGAATAATAAATGCCATTTGAAGGGGGGAAAAACGACAACCTTTGATGGCATTATCCAGAACCTCCCCCGTCGTTCTGCAGAACAGAGATCTCCTTTAGGTATTTTGTGCCATTTTAACACTGCTTGTGGATTTGGCCTTACCATTTTTTTAATGTTTCAGAGAGACACACGTTATTTAAAAAAACAATGAAAAAAGCATTAAAACCAAAAGCTGGCAGAGGGACTTTTAGTTGTGAATACACTTTGGTTTCATGGACAAATTAAAGAATTTTATTTTAAATTAGTGTGTGGCACAAAAATGATTCGTGATTATACCCCATCCCTGTTTCTTAAGCATATATACAGATTGATTTTATCCTTCAAAGATCTAAATATATCTAGGTGTTCTCACACCTAATCTACTAAGGGTTTCTTGGCCTCAAAAATACAGTATATATTTGCAACCATCCACTGAGAAGATAAAGGTAAGCAAGTGGCTGGAGTATATTTTATTGCAAAGGAATCGTTTTATTTATTGTCTTACATACAAAATTGACAAAGAAATAATGGTACCATTTGTGGCAGTTGAAACATAGCTTACTTTACAAATGTAATTTCTGTACTTACTTGAATTCTAGAATGATTTATTTAGGTACTGTACCACTACGTTGAATGGTTCACAATGTCTACGCCTATGTTCCTGCTTTCTACCAACCTTTGAGCCTGTTCATTTTGGCAACTCCCCTGATCTCAAGCTCCCTGTTTTTGTCCACTTCAAGTAATTCAAAGTGAATTATTACACTGAATTAAATCAGCTGAGAGATGGAAGTCAGCTTACAGCTGACAAAGGTATCTGCCCTAGTCTAATTCTTTGGACTTCTGCTCTTCTGTGGCTGCATTCAGACTTCGTGCCAAACCAGGGAAGCTTGTCTATCATTTGACCTGGTCTAAATTGATAAACCATGGTTTATAATCTTCAGATAAAACAGAAACCATTGTTTGAAGTAGGTTTGTAAACCATAGTTAGTGCTAGCCAAGTTTTTGTCTAACTATGGTTTTGCATTATGTCTGAATCAACAGACCATAGTTAGGACAATAGTTTGCCTGCTGTGTTGTTGGAAACACAAACTGGGGGGGGGGTTGGTTCTAAATGATAGTTAACTGTGTTAGGTTTGGCATGATTTCTGAATTCTGTGATGTTGACAGTTTAGGATCACTTAGCTACTAACCAATTGCTCACATCAGTGGAGTACGTCATACAACGTATTTTCATCTATAGGGGCACAGTTTGGCTGCCACTGAAAAGCACTCCTTCTAAGCAAGGATAACATTCAGTGCCTCTGCCACATGCAGTGTTCGAAACACCACAGCTGTATGCCCTTGGTAGCCACGAGTGCACCGTGTGATTTTGGACCGAGGCATGTGGTAAAGGTAAATGTTATTCCCTGCTATGTTAATAACTAGACTAGGGAAAGTTTTGGAGGCAGCACCTATGGGCTTTAAATAATTCATCAATGGATCCTCATTTCAGACCTTAGTTTGGTCCTCAGGTTAACCTATAATTTCTTCCCTATTCCCCTCCCAGCCACACCCTTAAAAAGATAGATAGGGCAGTTCAGAGTATAAATATATGTGGAAGCTTTGATCCCTAGTTCAGCAAGTTGAACTATGAGGTTTTTTAAACACCATTTCCAATTTATCAATTACCTTTGAAATGCACTCAGTTCACAGAAAGGATAGGCCCCTGTTACCTCCTTACAAAAAAGTTTTGTTTTTGTTTTGCATTTTTTATGTTATTATTTTTAATGGGCCTTTGCTTTCAGGCTCTCGACTGCAGAAAAAAATACAATATGTGCCTGAAAAAGACAAAAGAGTTTTATAACAGTTTTTAAAACCTGAATAGCCTTTAATTCTTCAATATCAGTACATTTTATGTAAAAAAAATCTTTTTTAATTTGCCATGTGCATTTGTTCACATTTGTAAACGACTTAATGGAATTCTCACTTTGTTTATTTGTGTAATGTGTATAAACTGGGTTTGTGACTTAAGCATATTCATATATGGTCAGTGGTTACTTTAATATTGTACTGCTGCTGGTTATTTTTTTTTAAAGTAGACTCTGCCTTTCAATGACAAAGTACCTTTGCTTAGATACAGAGGGAAAGCTCTTTTTTAATTAAAAAAATTACACTTTTCAAATCTTGTCTTAACATATTTTGAAGTTTTCAACATGAGTTTCAATCAAACCTTGGCAGTACAGTATTCTTGTATTTGTTGTTGTCTGTGTGTAGGTACTGGTACCTTTTTTGTTTTAAAAACGTTTTAAGTGTTGGCTTTAAAGTGAATTTATCTTTAGTATGATAGTAATATGAAAATTATAGGGTTTGTGTGCAGAGAATTTTTTTATAAAAGTGCTTTGTAAAAAAAAAATGTATTCTAGCTTTCGCGGTACATATGTGTGATAACTTTAATATCCATGACAGTTAAGTGCAATTATTTCATCACTCTAAAAATGCTATTTTTGTGTCGGTTACTGCAGGTGTTCCATGTCTTTGCAAAGTGACACATTTTGATGCCTTCTTGATAAAGTGGTAGATTTTTTGTAGCTTTCTAGAAACTTTGTATTCATACAGTATCGATTGAAAATAAAGAAAATAAAGTCACTGTTGCTTTTGTTTTAATTGGTATGGAAATTGTCAGTTCTTTGGCTCCACAGCGTGACGTAGAAATCAAGGTCAGGAGGGGAGAGGGTTGTGTCATCACTGGTGTCACGGGCACAATATCAGAGGTGTTTGTGACACTTGCACACAACTGCATTCTAGGTAGCTCTGCACATTGTAGTTGCCTCAACAGCTAGTGGGAAAAACTCATATTTCTGCCAGAATCGGATCCAAATTAATCAAATTCCTTGAAGGGAGCTACACCTATGTATCCACTTTGTTACACATTGTTTTGTTTTGTTTTCTTCATTTATAGTCCACATTTCTTGCTGAGACTCAAGGCAGATTACATTTTAAAATGTGCAATAAAACAGTATCAAGAAGGCCCCCACCCTTTTTTCATTCTGTAGAATGTGCAAACCAGAATTACCTTTTTTCTAATAAAGGAAATAGGGTAACTGCTCATGTCTGTGAAATGTTTTCATTGCTTTAGTGTGTGTGTGTGTGTTTATACATACATACATACTAGGAATAAGGCCCATTGTGGAAATAAATACAGTGTGCTCTAGAAAGAGGCTGTGGGTGGGTGCCCCAGTTCTGGGCACTCTGTCAATTTGCTGTGGTGACCTCAGCAGGGTATAATGACACCGAATCCACCATTTTCTCCAGAGGAACTGATCTCTGCTGCCTGAAGAACAGTTGTAATTTTGAGTGAACTCCAGCCCTCACCTGGAGATTGGCAACAATGGTTCCCCAGGAGGGAATGGCTGGCTTGGAGGGTGGAGTCTATGGCATTGTACCTGTCTGAGATCCTACCCCTCCTCAAATCCCACCCTCTCCAGGCTCCACCCCTTAAGTCGCCAGGAATTTTCCAACCTGGAGTTGGCAACCCTATCTTCTTCACAGCCAACCCTCAACCTACCTAGATATGCCCCTCTGACTTCAGCTTTCCGTCTCCTCCCCCTCCCTCCTGGAAAGTAGTTGTAATTCTGAGTGATCTCCAGCCCCCACCTGGATATTGGCAACAATGATTCCCTGGGAGGGACTGGCTGGTTTGGAGGGTGGAGTCTATGGCATTGTACCTGTCTGAGATCCCACCCTTCCTGAAACCTCACCCTCTCCAGGCTCCATCCCTCAAATCTCCAGGAATTTCTCACCTGGAGTTTGCAACCCTATCTCCTTCCCAGCCAGTAATCAACCTACCTTTATTTTCTCCTCACTCTTCAGCTTTCCACACACATACACCTGCAGCCTCTACAGTGCTCTGAAGCCCTGACTGCTGCGTCACATTGGCTGTCATACAGGGGCCATCTCAGCAGGATATAAGGACACAGAGTCCACCATTTTCTCCAGGGGAACTGATCTCTGCCATCTGGAAAGTGGTTGTAATTCTGAGTGATCCTCAGCCATCACCTGGAGATTGGCAACAATGGTTTCCCCCAACAGGCACTAAGGGGAAATGTATTTTACCTCACAACACATATTAACTGAGAAAAGCAACAGCAAACTGTTTAGAATGTTAGAGGCAAAGGCCAATGAGGCCGCATATGCAAACGACCTCTGTGTTCCAAGGCAAAGGCCAATCAGGCCACATATGCAAATGACCTCTGTGTTTTGACTGGCTATGGGGGGGAGAGAAACAGCAAACTGTTTAGAATGTTGGAGGCAGGACTCAGGCAAAGCAGCCAGTGGATAGGGAGACCTTCTGAATGACAGATCAGGGAGCGAACTGTTTTCGGAGCGTGTTGTAATGTTCTGTTGTACTGTTTTCTGGTTTTCTGATCTGGTTTTGTGGCACTGTTGTATGTATTCTAATTTTTGTAGTTTTCTTTGTTTGGCTGTATGTACTATGCTGCTTATTGCATTGTTTATAATTGCATGATCCACTTTCAATCCACTCAGTGAGAAGAGCAGACTATAAATGAAGAAAGCAAATTGCTAGTGGTAATTGGCTGTATTTTGAGGGTCCTAAAAAGAAAATGTTCCAGAGTTATTTTTCTCTGCATTCTGCTAAAAATAACAAGGGTGTGGAAATACCCTGCAAGTGTTGCCTAGGGCTAAAACATCTTGCCAGGATGTGATCAGAGTCATGGGCAGCTTTTGCTACATTCTTATGAACAGGTCTCTTTTTGTATAAAAAGCCCAGCAGGAACTCATTAGCATAAGAGGCCACACCTCTGACAGCAGTGCTCATTAGCATATTAGGCCACACCCCTGTGCTACCAGAAGTGTGGTCATCCAGCCACACCCACCTTTTGATTCTTATTCTGTTTACCTTGTTTGTTGTCAGGGCTTTTTTTATAGCAGGAACTCCTTTGCATGTTAGGCAACACACCCCTAATGTAGCCAATCCTAATGAGTTTCTACTGCTGGGTGTGGCCTATTATGCTAATGAGTTCCTGCTGGGCGTGGCCAACTCGGGAGCCAGCCGGCACTCCATTCCTGTGTCTTTCTGTCCCAAAATAGCCCTGCTTATGAATAATAATTTACAAGTGAACAATTTTGTTAAAAGAAGGAGTGGTGAAATATAGTTAAGATAGAATTCAGTATCTCTAAATTATGTTTACAGGATACTTAGTTGACTTTCTCCTTTGAATTTGGGATAATTTCTGTGAGTCCCCTTCTTTTACTGAGAGCCAGCATGGTATAGTGGTTAAGAGAAGTGAATTCTAATCTGGAGAACTAGGTATGATTCCACAGTCCTCCACCTGAAACCTGCTCGGTGACCTTGGGCCAGTCACAGTTCTCTCAGAACTCTCTCAGCCCCACCTACTTCACAAGGTGACTTTTGTGGGAAGAGGAAGGGAAGAAGATTGTAAGCCACTTTGAGACTCCTTATGGTAGAGAAAAGTGGGGTATAAAAACCAGCTCTTCTTCTTCGCCAACTGCTTTCAGAATTAAGAATAGCTTTCTTAACATCTAAGGCCATCCTCAGCAATTGTTATGGAATATGGATCCTGGCCCTCTTACACTAAGTACAGCTTGTGTCCTTAGACTGCAATACAGATATTGCCAAGAAAGTATAGGATTGCAATTTAGGAGTGATGTGAGGTTCTGGATATTAATATCTTAAGACAGAGCATTGGTTCCAAAGTTTACGTTCTGCTAACAGAATCCATGGAACTTCTCCCCACCCCCTGGACTGCGACACACTGAGTTTCCTGAAAAGATCACCCGTCCTCAAGAATAGCATCTCAGGCAGATGTGTGGGCTAAGCCACCTTGAACCACTACAGAAGTGAGGGTATCTTCCACATCAAATATGTGCTGGAGATGTAAAAGACATATGCGCTGTGGTCAGACAGCAAGCTTAGTAAGGTGTGGCCATGTGTCTAATCAAGAGTGTTTTGTCATGGAGAGTTGTGATCAGATGTCCGTGGTTGATCAATCAGACTGCAACCAGAAACACAGTGGAAGCCTGTCCATCCCCTCATCTTCGCAGCCTGGGTGTGGAGGTGCAGTTATGCACACATCCTAACTAGCCAGGAAAACAAAAGAGCCTGGTCAGACCTGCCTGGTGGCCTGGGTTCGCAAGAGAGGGATCAGACAACAGGAAATCCAATGTAAAATCAGCTCAGCCCAAAAGGATTGGACTTCCACAAGTATCAAATAAACACGCAATAAAGGAGGGAAAATGGGGCAGACAACTGGGGCATGACAGATGTTGCCTTCTGATCGTGCATTTTAAATTCAGAAGGGAACAGCAATGGCACTGGATCAGACGGCACATCTGACTGCAGCCACAGCCTCATTCATTCATATCTGGTGGCAGTGCCAAATTATAAATGTTTGTTGGAATAAGGTGTTAGTGAGAGAAATTCTGCACATAGATATATGAAAAGATCCTAGTGTAGCTCTTTTAAATAATATGCCCAGAGGGATATCTGTTAATAAGATGTGTTTAATACAAAATGTATTCACCACTGTCAGAATGTTAATAGTTACAGCATGGAGAAAGGGAAAGCACCAGATACTGAGAAATGGCTAAAGAAGGTATGGTATACTATGTTGATAGGGAAAATATCTGAGAATAGGATGTTCTGGGATGGAGACAGAGATGCACAACTTCATTGTGTTTTGGAATAGAAATAAATCTAAAGAATCAAAAAAGATATTGAATGTAGGAGTTCAGGGGACTGTCTTGCAGTGGTTTTCCTCTTTTCTCCATGGTGGCACTGGCCAAGAGGACCTCCCCAGGATACCCACTGGAATGTGGAGTGCTGCAGGGGGCAATCCTCTTGCCAATGCTATTTAACATCTATATGCGCCCCCTGGCCCAGTTGGTCCAGAGGAATGGGCTGGGTTGCCATCAATATGCAGATGGCACCCAGCTCTATCTGTTATTGGAAGGCCATCTGTTCTTCTCCCCTGATAACTTGGCTGAGACTTTGGAGGCTGTGGCTGGATGGTTGCGGCAGAGTCAGTTGAAGCTAAATCTATTGAAGACAGAGGTCCTATACCTAAGTCGGAAAGGAGGGGATATGGGTATCAGGCTCCCCACGCTGGAAGGGGCACCTTTGGTGCCAGCCCAGAAGGTGAAGGAGGCCCAGGTTACTGTAGATGCCAGATCTGCCATCTTCAGCAGATTAGGTTGCTGAAACCCTATCTCTCCTCCAAGACTTGGCTACAGTGACCCATGCAGTGGTCACTTCCAGGCTTGACTACTGTAATTTACTCTTCGCAGGCTTACCTGGAAATTACAGCTGGTGCAAAATGCAATGGCACACCTGCTAACAGCAACACATATGCGGGCTCACATTTGGCAGGTACTCCACCAATTGCATTGATTACCAGTAGAGTCCCGGAACTGCTTCAAGGTGTTGGTAATAACCTTTAAAGCCTTACATGGCCTGGGACCAACATATCTGAGGGACTGCCTCTTCCTGTATATGCTCCAAAGAGTACTACGCTCTATGGATCAACACCTCCTGGTAGTCCCTGGTCCAAAAGATGTCCATCTTGCCTTGACCAGGGCCAGGGCCTTTTCTGCCCTGGTCCCTGTCTGGTGGAATATGCTCCCCACTGAGATCAGGGCCTTGCAGGATTTACTTCAATTCTGCAGGGCCTGCAAGACGGAGCTGTTCCACCAGGCCTTTGGCTGAGGCAGCAGACATCCATATATGGCCTCCCTGAGGTGTTTGTCTCTCTGTTAACAACTACTGGCCAGGAACCTCCCACTACCAGAAAATTTCTTTGTTATCAGCTGTGACCACCATTTTAATATTTATGATGATGTTTTAAATTTGATTTTATTGTATTTTGTATAAATGAAATGTTGTTACTTGCCCTGAGCCTGTCTCTGGGAGGGGTGGGCTATAAATATGAAGAAATAAACTTGGTTTAGATCTTACCTCATGGATATTGTATTATATGTTACATAGTATATCTCATATATTGAATATTATGAAATAGATGGGAAAGGAGAGATAGGGTTAAAATGTTTTAACAAAAATAAATACAGCAGTAGGGAGGAAAGATAAATTCCACTGATGGAAGTGCTTTCCATTAACAGTAAATTTAATCAGGATTCAACCTATAGTCTTGAATCATTTGAAGAAATACCAGAAGGGAAAATGGCAATCAAGCAGTAATCTGTGACTCAAAGACTGCCATGTTTCCTTCACTCCTGTGGTACCTTCTGACCTTGGGAAGTTGGCTCCTTGGACTGCCAGACCTGTGTGGGTTTAAGGGATTGCTCTGAGGAAGGTCCTTTCTCCTACACAAACTCACTTCTTCTGATGCAGGAGGACTAATTCACCCTTCCCTACTCTTTTTAGCAGTCCCCTGACCCCCATGCTTATCAGTCCCTGTGGGACCTGTCACCATGACCATCAACTAACCGCAGGGTAAAAGGGGCACATGTCTGCCAGCTCCTTCCACTGATCTCTGCATCCAACCCCACTAAAATGTAATATTCCTCAACATGTGTACCAGTCAGCCACTATCCCCATTTGAGGACTTAATCTGGAATGGGAATGATGGTAAACAAGGTATGATTTATGGCCTCTATAAATTATTACTAGTGGCAATATATAGAGTCCCTTTACCATACAAAAAAAATGGTCTGAGTCTCTGAAACTGACATTTTTGGAATCTGACTGGAAACAGATTTGGAATTCCCTCTCCGACAAGTCCTGTTGTTGGAATATTGAACTCCAATTTTATAAATTGTTATCTAATTGATATTTAACACCACACAAATTAAACCTGATGAGCCCACTACGCTGGAATTCCTGTGAGCAGGAAGGCACTGCTTTACATAAGTCATGGGAATGCCATCTGGTTCAGGACTTTTGGAAGGTGGTTCATAGAGAGATATCCAACATTGTGGGTCTTAATTCTCCAGAATTTTTGTTATTGGATTTTTGGGCTGACTCTTTGCTTGATAAAAATACCACATTTCTTGTCTCTACATTGGTTGCTTCTGCTCGCTTGGTTATTGGAAGGAATTGGAAATCCCTCACGGGATCCTTGCTTAAAAAATGGTACCAGAAAATCTGGGAACAATTCTAATGAGTAGGGTGATGCATAATCTGTTTTTTGGGGATTTATGTATGGTAGTCCCTTTATTTGAATATGACAAAATCTGGAAAAGAGTCTTAGAATTTCTATGGGTAAAGGATGTAATTCTCCCAATGCAACATGGTTTAGATGGTTGGTCATTGTGATTTTTGGTTCTGTAATAGATTATTTTAATTATTATTTAAACTAAATAAGGAAAAAAATGTGTACCAGTCATAGAACAGTACACTAAGAAATGAATGGGGAAAAAACTGTCAAGGGGTCATGCAAGTACAGTTGTGCACATGAGCAATTAGTTCAGCTACCCCGTGGATTATTGTGGTGAAGTTGTATGGCATACAGACTTCTAGACTTCTGGGAAATAAAGAGGCAGAGGGAAAGTCAGAGGTGAAGCAGGGGTGAAAAGAACCAGAATACCAGAATTTTATTGGGTATATAGCCAAAGGCCGTCACAATACAGAATTAGGATAATAAAAAGAAAATAATTCTAATCATACATAGGTAAAAGAGTGATTGAAATTTTTTTCACACCAATAAATAGTAAAACTGTAAAATAATAAACCCAGTTAGTCATAAAAGTTCATTAAAAGGTTAATTTTCTGAAGCTGCAGTCTTAGCCCTGATTTTTTTGACGGCCAAGGCAAAAAGACAATCTATAACTAACGAGCAGATCAGTGTCAGATAATAAAAAGACCAGCTTGTCAATGTCAGAGGAAAAAAATTGTCCTGTTAGCAGATTATCAAGAAATTTAGATCTAACTGCTGTATACATAGGACAAAACAATATATAGTGAAGAATGTCCTCTGGGACTGAGGCACCGCATATACAAGAACGTAAGGCCAGCGGTATTTGAGAGTATCTTCCCATGAGTAGAGCCGTCGGCATTGTCCGAAAACGTAAGGAAGTAAGTGCCCTTCTGAAACGTGATATTCGCTAGGTAAGGAGATCTATCGTGATCTCTTTTGAATAACTTAAACCAAGGGGAGAATTTGGACCTAGAGATTGTAAAACTGTCCAATAAAGCATCACATTTCATAAGTTGGTGCCATTATTGAGAGCCCCCAACAAATCATCTGGAATTAGTAGGCAAGTATGTTGTTGTAACATGTAGACCAGGATGTATCTCTACGTGACATTAGTTGAAAGCAATGTTTGCTAAATATGTTGGTAAAGGCAGTATTACCTTTATTCCAGGATTTGAGTAAAACAAGGTGGATGCAAGCCCTAACTGAGGCCTACCAAGTTCTGCCCTCATTAGGGCTGCAGGGGTCCCCCTGGGCAGGGCAGGGAGTCATCTGGTGAATAAGTTTTGAATTCATTCCAGGCTGGAGATTATGTAGTCCTTCCAGCCCCAAACCTCTATGCCATAAAGAAGATGGGAGATTGCCTTATGAGTAAATAATTTTACCACTGGATCTACAAGGGATCCACCTTTAGTGTGATAAAATCTCAGAATTGCACCTATTTTTTTTGTAGATGCTTTTAAGAGTATCCAAATGTATATACCAATTTAAGGTCTCACTGAAGGTCACTCCCAAATATTTAAAAGAGCTGCATTGCTCAATAGCCGTTCCATGAATACTAAAAAAAAACCTTTCTGGGCCATTTTCTAAAGACCATAACCTTGGTCTTGTTATAGTTTATATTAAGAGCCTCCTCTTTACAGTATTCACCACGCTGGTGTAGCAGCCTTTTTAATCCAATTTGGGTAAGAGAAATTAAAACCATGTCATCTGCATATAATAAAATTGAGATCTTCTGATGCCCAAACGAAGGAGTGACAAACTCAGGTCCTGAGAGCCTATGAACTATATCATTTATATACAGGTTGAAAATCAGGGGGGCAAGAACACATCCCTTCTTAACCCCCCTAAGGATTGGAATATCATTTGTCAAGGAACCTGAAGCGGCCACTCTAATCTTGGCAGAAACTTCTGCATGTAATTCCTGAAGAAGAAACAGCAAGCATTTATCTATATTCGCATTGGCTAGCTTCTTCCAGAGGCAATTTCTATCTATAGAATCAAATGCAGTGGGCCAGATCTACAAATGCTACAAAAAGGGCTTTGGTGGGGCCATTAGGCCCCGAAAGGGCTAAATGATAAAGGTTTTGGCAATGTTCAACTGTGCTTTGTCCCTTTCAAAAGCCAGCTTGATTAGGATGGATTATGTGATTAGAGGTTTCCCAATCCTCCAAGTTGTGCAACAAATATTTAATGTAAAGTTTTGCAGTAATGTTCAACAAGATTACGGGACAATAGTTTTTTGGATCAGCCTTATCACCTTTCTTATGGATTGGAACTACAATGCTCAGCTTCCATCCAGAAGGAAAAATGCCTGTTTCATTGATCTGGGTAAAAACCTTGGCAAGCACTGGTGACCATCAGTCAGGAAAAGACTTAATTCTGGAGGAATAAAATCCTCCCCTGGAGATTTTCCCACAGCTAAAGAAGTGATGAAACCTTTAACCTCAGATTCAGTGACAGGGGGCCAATCAGGTAGTGCAGAAAATTCAGAGAGGGAAACCTTCCTCTGTAAGCCATCAGTCAAGGCTGGGGACGAGGACACTCCAAAAATTTTACTAAAATGTGTGTACCGGTCCTTTCCTGAGATTTGGGCTTCGAGTTGAAGAGGTTTGCCAAACCCAAAGGAGACAAGTTCCCAAAACAGCATCTCTCTTTTCTCCTTAACTGCCAGCTAATTCATGCCACAAATGCTTGGCATGGTTCAGGGGTTTTTTTGTTTGAGGAGACTTTTGTATTTGGATCTTTAAAAAGCCAATTGTGCCACAGATGTTTTATCTTTACAGTAATGAGTCAAGTGTGTGCATTTGCTTAACTCTTTCCTGGCCAATTCCTGGCCAAACCACCCACTGCTATAAGAAGATTTAGATTTTAGAGGTCTGTTTGAAACCATGGGTTTTAGTGAGTTGATAATCTCTTCAAAAAAACTGATAGAATCACTACCAGACTGCAGTAATATCTGATGCCAGGACCATAAAACATCACTTGTCAGAACCTGAGCCAGCTCTGTGGATAATTGGTCTGACCACTTAATTCTCCTGGCCCCAGGAAAGTTATTGTCTAAAGAATCTAAGGTGAGACTTAGGTAAATAACCTGTTTAAAATTGAGAAGAACTCTCAAAGGACAATGGTCACTCTCAACTCTGTTGCCTACTTGAAAGCTATCCACTAGATACAGTAAAGTAGGAAAAATGGCTATATAATCAATTGTGCTGGCCCAGTAAGGGGACAGGTAAGTATAAGTACCACCAGAAATATCATATTTCGTACCATGCAAAACACATAGGTTATAAAGAGAAAGCAACTCCAGTAAACATCGTCCAGACTTATTGATGACTGAATCTTGAGAAGATCGATCAAGAAGGCAGGCTTGTTCAGCTATCATAGTCTTGGCATTGGCCAACAGATCACGAGAGCCAGGGCCAATCCTGGCATTAAAATCACCACAGAGGACAATCTGGGCATTAGGGTAGTGACTAATCACGGATTCAAGAGAATCAGATAATAGCTCCCAGAATGTTTTTTGTCCTGTGATGGGAACCTAGGAGGGCTGTACACATTGATAAGTATAAAGGAGCCAGTTTCTTGTCCTTGGATTAGAAGGGTTTGGATATATCTAGGGCATTACTTTCCAGGGTTTCCACTTCAACTTTTAGATCAACAGTGATGAAAATTGCCAGACCCCCACTGGCCCGGCCTGTGGAATGAGCTTTGATTGCCAGAACAGAGAAAACCCGATAACCCTGAATAGTTGGAGAGCCAGGGTCCTGCACCCATGTTTCCTGCAGGCAAATAATTTCAAACTTGCATAGGAAATTAATAAAATTGGTGTCATACAGTTTGTTCCCCCACCTGCCCCAGTTCCAAGACAGGAGATTTAATAGTCAGTCACCCTTATCAATCTTATCTAAGTCCCCATTCCAGTCTCGGAAGACACAGACATTGTTTTGTGGCTCTTTCATGTTTGTAAAATAGAGTGAGTTCTTGTCTGGTTGTGACAACTCATGTGCGTCAAAATCAATTAATCTGTGCATCTCTGGGGTTAGGGGAGATCTGTCCCATAAAAGCTTCCACTGCAGGCTTTCTACAAGTAGATGTTGCCTCAAAAGTCTGACAGGGAGGCGCTATTTCAATGTTCTTAGTAGCTTGTAGTTTTTGTTTTACGTAATCCATCCTTTCAATGATTGTTTGCTGTTCTAATGGTGGCATGCTCCTGAAGGAGTGCAGGAGCTCATCCTCTAAAGAATTTTCGAAAAAGTTTTGATTTAAGTTGATAGAATGTTGCTCTTTATAGGCCCTTTTAGAGTCCAAATGTTGGGTATCCAACTTCAAGACTGCTGCTGGTGCCTTCCAATTTTTTGAGGCCTTATTTAGAGGAACGGGTAATTCTGCATCTCACAGCTGTCCTTTCTTATTTGTGTATTGGCACTGAATCTCTTAGGGAAGAGGTCTCGTACGATGATGCCTTTAAATATACGTGCAGGGAAAACACCTCTTAAGCTTAGGCTCCTCTTCTGCATGGGAAGCAGTAGGGGAACCTTAGGAGAAGAAAATGAGAGTAGAATTTTCTTTGCTTGATAGGGCTGCTAAGAAGCTCCGCTGCTGTAAGGTCAATTGCAGATAGATTAGTCCTCAGCAATTCACTGAGCTGCCTCTTAGCCTGATGTTTGTTCTCCCAACTTGGAAGAGACACCCCCACCTCTTTAACTGCAGATAATCGAACAGATTTTTTGTGGCTGGAGAATCAGGTGCTGAGAGTAGTCATGTTTCTCATGCTTCCTTGCAGTCTCTGGAGTATTTCCTATATGTGAGTTAAACTGCCCAGCCTTCTGTGGATTGTAAATGTTTTGCATAATGAATGGTCTAGTAGGTGGGTATTGAGGTTTGTTATCTGCAGAAGATAGCCCTGCAACCTCTGCTGTGAGGGAGTTAAGTTGTGTATTAATCTCTTCAATTGTCTTGAAAATACAATCAAGAGTTCTTGCAATTAGGACAGATTGCAGTTCATGAGTGTTGAGGTGTCCTTTTCAGTTAAATTCTGGCTAGGCTGCTGCCACGCCCTAGAGTTGGCTGCGGAATCATTTTCTGGCGTAGTAAACAAACCAGACTGCTCCTTCGCTGACGGTTCTGATGGCTACACAAGAGGTGAGAAGCGGTTAGTTGTTTCTATAGTGTACTCCAAATTTTGTCCAACATACTTTGTCTTCTGATCAAAGAAGTCTTCGATTTTGGACTGTTTGCATTCTGGCAAAAAGCCAAGTTCGTCAGAGTCTCTGGGACATTTACCCGTAGCCATTAGATAGGTTTCAAGTTTCAAGGGCTAAGATTTATGACTGCCTAAAAGCTGAGAATGTCCAAGCAGCTTGCCTTTGAAGAGTGTAAAAACAGATAATTGGAAATATAGTCTGTTGTAAATCACTGCTAACGCTTGGGTGTTTTTCATAGAGATTAAGATTAGCAGCCACAATTAGGGAGTACAACAGAGGCTGTTCTTGTATTGCAGAAGCAGCTCTTACGTTCTTACCTTATAAGACAAAACCTTTAGGCTTGTCAGTCCCTGGACAAATCATAGAGTAGAGAAGGGGGGGTGGGAGAGATAAAAACCTTGCAGAGAACTCAAGTGAGCAGCCTCCTCTATCCATACCAGAAACCTTCGAAAAGAACCAGCACTGTTGTCACCTGAATGATGAAGGATCTTGGACTGTTCTGAAATCCTAAAGCAATGGTAATGAATTGGGGGAGGTGGTAAATTTGGAGGGAACTAGAAGTGGAGAGGAAAGAAATCTATTATCATAAATGCACATTCTCCAGTGGTCCTGGGAGTGGGGCAGTCCTTACTGTTGGGAATAAGCTCCTCCTCCGGAAAGGGTCAGTTTCCTCAGATCAATCCAGGAAAGGGAGGGGCCTTTCCCTGGGAACATCCCAGTCTCACGGACCACACAGTATGTCTTTTTTATTTCTTCAGGCCAAATATAAGATAGCCTTATGTGTAATACTTTCTGCTTTTCACTTTGTTCCGAAGACAGTTTATCATTCTGAACCAGGTGGGGGAGGGGGTGGGAGGGAGGGAGGGTTAATGTTGGTTGGTTATATGTTGATCACTTGGTTAGCATACAGGTGTTATAGGATAAATTTAAAAATTGATTGGGGTAAAGGGAAAAGGGTGGGGGAAAATGGTTTACGATTAGTAGGCTACATTTTTGTGAGTAAAAAAAATTAGTTCAAGGATGGAGTTTTTAGGATCTTTAAGAGCCCATGTTTCTTCTCTCTTTGTTGAACACTGGTATAATATATATCAGGATATATTGTTGCCAATAGTTAACTCTGTATAGTTCCAATTGAAACTGCACTTATGTGTTATAACCGTAAGGAAATTCTACCACTTTGCCTTTCCCAATTTCCATATATTTGGATATTATATGTATCTAGTTTATTATATTTTCAAGAGGTGTGAAATTGTTAGTAGCATGAAAAAGATACCGCATTTTAGGGAGACAATAGTCAATTAGATTTTCCTGAATTTCTATATAAAGTCCAGGAAGATTTCTCCCACTGTGTGCATCATAAAACAGAGTTACCAATTGAAAATAAGCTGAATTTTATCACTTTTAATTGCTGTGGTCTCAACAGCATAATCAAAACCAAGCGCATTCATAACTGGTTTAAAGACCAAAAAGTGGATGTGATTTTTTTTTACCAGAAACTCATTTAAGAAATGAAAAAAACTTTTTGTTAAACTCAAATAGGTTCCCTACAATATTTTCAACCCCAGGATCATCCCATGCGAGGGGAGTGGCAATTTCGTTCACCAAAGGGGTAAGATTTGAATGCTCTGCTTTAGAACAAGATCCAAGAGGTAGGTTTATTTTTTTATTACATTCAAAAATTAAAAATTAAAACAATGGTACAGCAACACCAGTAAAACAAACAGTAGGTTTATTTTTTTGAAGGGGCTTCTAAATGGATTTAAAGTTACTTTGGTAAACATTTATGTGTCCAATTCAGGGCAGCTAAGTTTCATAAGTGAACTAATAGATAAACTAAAAGTTTTCCAAGAGGGCCCAATAGATCTAGGTTCAGACTTAAATTATTTAATGGATATGAACCTAACAAATCAAAGCCAATCCAGTCCAAAGGGAAACAAAATAAAAATAAGAAAAGCATTTCACTCACAGGCCTAAAAAACATAATGGAAAACTTGGATCTTATACATGTATGGAGATTTTTCCACACTAATGAGTGGGATTATACATATTTTTCTTCACATTTTCAAATTCACACAAGGATAGACTATATTTTTGCCTCATCTTCTTTATTGAATAAGGTTTCATCAGTTCAAATAGGTCAGAAATGTTATTCAGACCATGACCCAGTAATATAACAATTTAGCAGACCCACTTTGGAGGTTCAATAATTTTTAATTAAAAGATAAAAACATAGATGAAGAGATAGAGAGAGGCATTCTAGAATACTTTAAATTAAATTGGATTGAAGAAACTCCGAATGATATAGCCTGGGACTCATTCAAAGCAGTTATCAGGGCAAAATAATTTCTATATCTGTGGCTTGCAAAAACAAAAAAGCCAAGTTAAAACAGGAGTTACTACATAACTTGATAAAAATGGAGGAGTTACACAAGAAAAACAGTAGTAAAAAGTCTACAAAAAATACTAGAAGAATGAAAGAAGCAAGAAGCTTTAGAGCTAGGACAAATAAAACACAATATTTTATAACTTAAACAAAACTATTGGCTTAGGAATTCAAAATCTATACGTTTATTAGCCTGGAAGGTACCGAAAAAGAGTTCTGAAACAGGGGTTAAAGGTATAAGAGACTCTAAAGGTTTAGTTTCCACACTTCCCTTTAAACTTTAAATGAACACTTTAAATGAAACTTTTACCCCCGAAACTGGCCTCTGTGAGATCCCAAACTCGTCTAAATGCTTAAACTAGGCACCATTCAAACTTTGCTTTTACTAATTTAGGAGCAGAGCTCTACCCATGCGCATACCGCTGAAGCTAAAAAAAAATGGCAGACAAAAAGCGGAAGCCTGAGCTTCCGTGGCAGCTTTCCAGAGGGGAGGGGTTGAAGCACCCGGAAGTGCCTCAACACTGGAGCGATCAGATGACAGAAAAGTGCGACTCGAAACGGAGAATCGGGAAAATACCAGTTGGGTAAGTGGTATCAAAATACTCCATTTTAAAGGGGTTTGATCCAGAATGTGACGGCTGGGGATGGTGTGCAGATGTTGGGTGTGTGAACATGCACATAAAATCCATTCCTGAAGCGTGCCGAAAGTGGACTAAACAGTCCATCTGAACGCACCCCAAGTTAAAGATACAGGATTATTATCCTTGGATGTGGAGAAAATGTTCAACACAGTTGAGCCATAATATACTCAACACCTCCTACAGGAGATGGGGTTTGGTACTAAATGTAGAAGAGTTATCACTTCACTTTATTCCTCTCCTAAAGCTATACTGAGAGTAAATGGTGTCAACTCACAGGAAATAAACATGAATAGAGGGACACAACAAGGATGTCCCTTCTCACCTCTTTTATTTGCATTAGCAGTAGAACCTTTTGCCAATACAGTAAGAGATGACATACACATTCCTGGAGTAAAAATAAATAAGACATGCTATAAGATAAGCCTATTCGCCGATGACATGGTGTCATACTTAACTAATCTTGCCTCTATCCATTAATAAGTCAGCATCTTGGAGACTTCAGTTCAGTTTCAGGTCTTAAGATAAACTATACTAAATCATTATTATATCCCATCAATATTTCAGCTCTATGTGGAACACTGATAAAGAGTAGATATCAATATAGCTGGGTAGAAAAAAGCTGGAGATACTTGGGAGTTGATATTCCCCTAAATTTAAAGGACCTGATAAAATCTAACCATGCTATGATATCTATAAAAATTAAAGACTTATTGACCCAATGGAACAAATTAAATCTCACCTTAATAGAACATAGTTAAATCTCTTGTTCTACCAAAATTTCTATTTTATGTTAGGGCAATTCCTATCTATCTTCCTCTAGAGTTGTTAAAAAAATGGCACAGAGACATTATTATGTTTATTTGGCATAACAAGAAACCACGTATAGGATTTAAATCATTAAGAAAACCTAAAAGAGAAGGAGGTCTAGCTGTTCCAGATATTGGTCTCTATTATGATGCCATAATATTGGCCAATATGATTAAGCAATACAATAAATTTTATATAGCAGAATGGAAGCATATAGAAGAAAACTACTTTTCTCCATTTATGTTTTGGGGAGCTATATGGCATGTGCCAAAGAAACGTTGCTTCTCCTCACATTTGAATTTATTTCTTGAAGCTACCTAGAAGGTCTGGAATAAGAATTTTAAACATTTAGCTCCACCAGCATCTCCACTGACATCTTACACTAGTCAGCACTGGTTTGAACTGGGAATGGGCAAATCAAACATTTCTGCACTGGAAACACATGAAAATTAACTGCTTTATTGATATAATGCCAAAGGATCATCTACTTGAAAAGGTTAAGTTAGATCAAAAGTGCAACTCTACCTTGCCCTGGTTCAAATATCTGCAATTAAATAATCAGCTACCCATCAATTTAAATGTCCTATTTGACTTGGACTAACTGACTTTGAGAAGTTAATGTATTATGATGACACTTCTAACAAGGGATTGATCTCAAAAGTCTATAATATCTTGTTGAAATCCGAGAGTCCAAAGTGCCATTCTTATCAGGATTCAATAATGTTCATCATACTATTATCTAATGATAATAAAAGGAAAAAACAAGTCACCAATTACAACTTTCCAAAAAGCTGAAGAACATGTAATAGAGAATAATGTATACAAAGTAGCTACAGTGAAAAAGTACATGTAAACAATAAAGAACTGGTATGTGTATAAACAATGGAGAACTACTAAATGATACAGCAATGGAGAACTGCTGACTTTGTGTCCGGATCTTTGATGACAATGTTTCAAAGTTCATCCTTCATCAGGGTGTTCCCTTTAAGCTGCTATGGTTTTCATACTCTTACTAACATGCATTGGAAACAGTAACAATTCAATACTAAATCAGACACCAATCTCCAACATGTAGTCAACTTCAATAGTTGCCGGTCCTGCTGCAAGTCATCAATAAAAATAAAATAATTTTTTAAAAACAAAATTCTGGAGAGGGCTGCTATGTCAGCAGCTTACAGATCATTTCCCATCCTCAGAGACGGTAGGTACAGTGGCCAACTGGAAGTCTGTGCACTCATTTACTAGACACTATAGAGTAGAGAAGCTGACCTTGGCTTCGGCAGCTTTTCATTGGGGTGTGCTACAGCACACCCTGTAAACCAGAAGCTGGATTTCCCACTCTGGGGCACACTGCTATTTTATGTCCCAAGAGTAAGGACTGTCCCACTTCCAGGCTCACCAGAGAATGGAAGATTTGTATTCACTTACTGTGAAGCTTCCTTTCTTGATGGTCCGGGAATGGGGCAGTCCTACCCACCCAGTTTTGGGGGGCGGCTTCTGGAGATTTTTTGTTGGGGGGGGGGATGTAGAAACTGGATAAACATTTACAAAGTTTTTCTGAGATGCTAAAACAAAAAAAATTGTGAGTTAATCGGGTGAGAGAGTTACAGAGGGTTTCAAACGGTCTACATCCGCTGGAGGGGCATGAAGTTATAAGGCTGGTTCCCCCGAAAATTGAGTTTCACTACGGTGGGGAGAAGTGTTTTTCTTTTCCTCAGTGTGATGTTAGGTGATGCACAACTGGAATGTTCCCAGGGGACAGGCCCCTCCCCTTCCTGGATTGATCTGAGAAAACCGACCCTGATCCAGAGGAGGAGCCTATTCCCCAAGAGTAAAGACTGCCCCACTTCCGAATTACCAAGAAAGGAAGCATCATAGTAAGTGAATACAAATCTTACATTTTAAACATCAGTAAAACTACAATATCTTGAGAGATTGGTTGGACATGACTGTTTTTATGGTGAATTGAATGCCAGTCTCAGAAATACCACTTTGGCATAAGATATTCTTTCTTGTTTGCTGTAGTAGATGTGAAATAGCACTTTATGCTGTTAGACATTTAATATGTAAAGCCATTTAACTGAATGCTATACAGCTAAAGGGATGCTGCAGTTTTTAAACTGTTCTTTTTATAATCATTTTATTTATATTGTAAGCCATTGAGTTCCTCCAGGGAGAGAAAGTCAGTGGCTAATCATCAACATCATCATAGTCATAATAATAGTAACAATAATAGTCATTAAAGCCTTTGGAGCACTCCAGTTGTATTTCTTAATTTTAAAAAATATATATAAAAGTGATACAGAAGGAGAAGAAGGACTATTCTATTTCTGCATTGTAATACATTTATATGAATTGTGATACATTTATATACAATTTTAAACTTTCTCATTCTAAATTTTAAACTGTTTCTCATTCAAAGTTTGTCTCCTGCTTACATAATAAACACTCCAAGAAAAGGAGAGGCATGGGGCAGCCTGTCTTGTTTCCCTCTGGGAGCCTGGCAGCTTCCCCCGACTCGTGTTGAAGGAGAGGTGGGCAGCCTTCAAGGCCTCCTTGGGGAAGAAGATGTGCCTCCCTCTGGTGCTGCTCCTGACCTTGTCTGCAGGCCCCCTTCGCTGCCACCAGTGAAACACTTAGGGAGCCCGCCTTGGCCTCCCATTGCTCGACTCTGTTGCCGAGTTGGCACACACCACGTGCTGTCTGGCTGTGGGCAGGATTTCCTCTGCACCCCTCTGCACTTCCCACAACAACTTGCTGACACAGCCCTGCATCAAGCATTGCCACTCTTCCCACCTTCCTTCCCACAAAGCCAGGCTTGGAGCCTATTCCCTCTCCACTGTGTGCTCCCACTTGGCAATTAGTGCATCAGGTGCATGCAGCCTTGCCTGTGTCCCACCTTATGGGGAACACTGGTGAGGGCTCAGCCCACCCTCCACCCTGGCCCAAGCGGAACACCAACAGCTGCTGCATGTGCCTGGGGCTGCCGGGGGTAGGGGGGGAATATGCACAACAACTCCACCTGGGACTCGGGAGCCCAGCTCAATCCAAACCTTAACTTGCTCCATCCTGACTGTTGGCTCGGCCTCAGCGGCTCAGGAGTGCTGGCAGCATGGCAGCGCTGCTCGCACATGGCCTGAGGCTTGGGTTGGAGGGACGCGACAGCAAGAGCAAGCAGCAGAAGATGCCCTGCCTAGCGCCACCATGCGTTGCCTGCTGACCTAGTGAGGGCTACTGGGAGTGGGTGTGTCTACAGCACCCACTCCTCAGACTCAGATGGAGCCAGAGACCTGTGTGTGCTGGAGCGGCCCAACTGGCAGGGGAGATCATCGTTGTGCTGCACACCATCGAGGGAACTGGGCACCCCCAGCTGTGGCACTCTAGCCCATGTCTCTATGGCTGCAATAGCCATAGAGACTTGGAGGACTGAGTGTCACAATCCAGCTGCTGGCCAATTCCTAAAAACTGGGTGTGGGGATGGGAAATCAGGGGTTCCCCTGGACCCAGCGGGGGTTTGGCAAGCCTAGGCTATTGTAAATTCCTGCTTGCTCAGTCTCCACAAGTCCCCATTCACCCTTTAGCTTGCCCTTTAATCTGCCAGTAACTCTCTCATGAGTTCTTAGAGTCATGGTTTTCATGTCAGAATTGGCTCAAAGTAACAAGTCAGTTCTTCAGGGCAGTGAGGAGACCGAGACATTTGGACCTGCTGATAATCGGGAACTGTGGCTGTGGGTTCCCCTTTAAGAGAAGCCCTAGCTGAGGTACATTGGGATCCAAACACTCTAAGTAAGGAAAGAGGGACATCCCTTCCCTTCTTCCGCTCCTGCTTTGGTTGTGGCTAAAGCAGCCATGTGCTCATTTTGTTTAACTTGCAAATCTGTTTAACTTACTCTGCTGAGCTTTACAAGATGAATTAGATTCCAGTGACCTTTGGTGCAAAAAAAAAACAAAAACGAAAGTATTTGTTAGGACTGCAAGGCAAATAAGGGGATATGACAGGGCTTGTATTGTGCAGCCACTAATAAGTGCCGCTGGCACGATGTCAGACACAGATCTGGAGACTGATGCCTTCAGTCATGTTTAAATTAAGCAATAAGGAAAAATCTATCGGGTCTGTAATAATTCATACTCTACCATGCTATTGGGCCTGAGGGCTGAGAGCTGATGGCTTATTAGTGGCTTTGATTTTATTTTTCCAAGGAAAAATTATGGGCGACATGCTGCTCCTCAGTATTCCTGCTGTAAATGTGAGAGTAAGATCTCAGAGCCCAGGAGCAAGCATCAGCCCCGGTGTGATGTTTCGAGACCCCTGGCATCACCCGGGACTTCTCTGAAGAGCAGCGCCTAGACCAGGGTGGCCCTATTTAAAGGCCCTTTTTAAAAACCACAGACAGCAGGCCTACCAGGGAGCCTTTTCCTCTCTATTTAAAAACTGCGGCTTTTGCAAAACCTCCACTGCTATATTAGGATGGAAATCTTTTACCAAACAAACAAACACAACTCTTGACGGGATTTTCATTTCACTGCAACTCTCAGTAGAACTTGCTTTATATTTGAATAACAAAAAAATTGAAGAGCCTCCAAACTTAGTGCAAGTGACGTGTAGGGCAGTAGGGGGAAGGGTAGAAGGGGGTCACACAAAAACCAGGCTGCTAATCGATTTCCAAATGGCTTGGCCATCGCTTCAGCTGTTGGTTTGACGCTCTTCTGTTCCTGAAACAATTCTGTGCTGGTTTGTTATATCGAATGGTTTTCTGATCCCATGTTGTTTCAGCATAGCTACGTGAACACAGACAGGGTAGCATAAGTCTGTTGTGACTCCATGGCGGCATTCAGATATTGCTTTTAACCAGGGCTTTTTTTGGGGTAGAAAATGCCCAGCAGGAACTCATTAGCATAATAGGCCACACCCCTGACAGCACAGCTCATTAGCATATTAGGCCACACTCCCATATTACCAGAAGTGTGGCCATCCAGCCACATCCACCTTTTCCTTCTTATTCTGTTTGCCTTGTTTGTTGTCAAAACCCAGGGCTTTCTTTGTAGCAGGAACTCCTTTGCATGTTAGGTCACACACCCCTAATGTAGCCAGTCCTAATGAGTTTCTGCTTTTGGGTGTGGTCTGCTATGTTAATGAGTTCCTGCTGGGTGTGGCCAACTCGGGAGCCAGCCGGAACTCCGTTCCTGTGCGTTCCTGACCAAAAATGTACAAGCCTGGTTTATTTGTTTGGTTCATGCTCTGCTTTAATTCCATCCTCTTTCCCCGTCTGTCCTCATGTAAATGCCTCAGGGGCAGGGACCTATCACCTCTGTAAAACACCGTGCATAAAAATGGCACTGTGTCACTACTTTTTTTTTTACATTTGTATTGTATCTGCTATCTACCCTTCTTCAACATTTCTAACCTGAATGTCAAACAATTATAACAATTTCAAATACAGAAATCCGATTGTTCCTCCGGTTCTGTGCAACACATTATATACGGCAAGACATTAGTTGCACAAATAGCGTACACACACACAAAACACCAAATGAATGTTTTAATTGGTTATAAAATGCTGTTGATTCTGGATTCTTTAAACGAATCCCCCAATATGGGCTCTCTCCCTTTACTTTTATGTCTCCATGTGTATCTTTTCACTTTCCTCCATGAGCAAAGTGGAAACTGCATTCCGTGTCTTGAATCAATGATCTCGTAACCAGGAAGCCTTCGCTATACAACTTCAGGTCACCGTCTTTGTTTGCAGTCCGGTGGTCTCTGCCCCTTCCAAGTCCAGCTTGTGTGATACTGTTTGCAGTGTCATCAGCCTCAACCCCCCCCTCTGAAAACAGGGATGATGAGCAGTTCTCTGCATTCTCAGATTAATCCTTCGCTTATGCAAACAAACCTGAGTGTTAACAGAACAGGGCTTGTTTCCTTGGGACTAATGGCTCACATTAGTTAAAATGTTTCTCTGCTGCCTTTCCTACACTTAACGTTAGCTTACAAAACTACAGTTAAAAATATAACAGGAGTAATAACGTATAGTGTTCTCCATTAAACAAAGTGGCCTTATTTCACTGATTAAGCTGCTTTGAAAACAAGATCTCAGTACCGGTGCCTTTCCGAGATATTGAATAATGTGAAAACAAGTACTACCACTTGTTAGAAAGATACATCGGAACCAAAATAGTCTCCAAAACTAAACAGGTGACTCTGAACTCACATTTACTAATCAGTTAACTAATAACAAATGCTTCATCTGCCAAAAAACTGTAGTCCTGTTAAGGAATCCTCAAGTTATTTCATTTTAAACTCCAGTAGTGCACAAAAACCAAATCTGGCCATCTGATGCCAATATAAGAATGTGTGCCATTATAAGAACCTGTAGCACGACTGTAATATGACATAAGATGTGAAAAAGCTTGACGTGATCACACAAAGAAACTGGGGAAAAGCTAGTTTATTGTGCCATGTGGCTTGTATCGAGGCAACAATCAAAGTCATTGGCACACAGTCTTAAGACTGACACTCTGAGACAGCTGCTCTTGGAAGAACTGCTAACCAGAATACCTAACATGATGACAATAAGGTGCCTCCTTTGTGGTCCAACAAGCTGCATCAAATGTGACAGCAGAGCCTCCAGCCTGCAAGAGCAACAGATTGGAAGGCATCCGGCGAGTTACTCTTATGTGGCAAAATGTGTTCTGCAGCACAGAGCTGGGTTACGTGCTGCAATATGGCCAAACAGATTGCATAGCATTAGCGCTGCTGACAATGGGGCATTCATTATGTGGGACAACGGGGTCATGGAAGAGTTTGCAGGAACTCCATTGGCTGGGCCCATGTTAGCATATGCATATCAGAGTGACATATGGCAGCTGGTAACTTTCCTGTCACAGATGTGAATGCGTTTGTTTTGATAGAGTGTTTCATGATGGTCCAGTTTGAGGGTGAGCGAAATGAATGAGATGAAGGTTCACAGTCCATTCTTCTGGTCTTGAGCATGGGAAATATCTCTTGTTTGTTTCAATTTGTAATGGAATCTACCCTTTTGCTAGTGAAATTCCACTCGCTGGACAAATTGAAATTGAAATGGAACAGTAAGTTGATGCAAAGAAAAACTGGGAATTGGAAGGCTTTTGCGAACCCATGTATTGTTTAGATTCTTCTAATTAGGATCAACTGGGTTGATTTTTTCCCCCAAAGAGGATTCTTTAAAAGATGAACATATTGGCCAAATGGCCATAATGAGTCACTTTAAAGTGTGTGTGTGTGTGGGGGGGAGTATATGCCTGTGTAAAAGACTGAAAAGACTGCCCCTTCCGAGCGGTCACAGCAAGATCATGATTACATGAAACCCTATTAAGCCAGTGTGACTTGGATCAATAACTGGATCAACGCCTACAAGACAGTTACCTAAATGAGGGATCCCGAGAAGATGAAATGTTTAAAAATGCCATAATTATTTTTAACAAGCTGATGGACAACAGTAAGTAAAAAAGTGAAAAGACAAACATCCTAGGTTTCTAAAATTTGCACATAACTTTTCTGTTATAATTCGGACTATACAAAACAGCAATCTGCTTGTTTAATCTAACAGGGTTGTTACTCGGGCTAACTTTGAACAGGATGTTTATTTCCATTTAAATAAGAGCTGTGCCTTTGTGCATGAACAATAGCAAGCAAAGTTCCCTTTAGTTACAGGCGAAGGCTGGGGTCATAAATGTCCTTGTGCGCACCTGCCAGCATATTACACTCTCTCTGTTCTGGAGAGACCATCTGTAAGAATGAAGGGATAATTCCTTCCTCCAGGCTTCCCTCTCTCTGGGGAAGGCTCACAAAAGTGCCATCCAGGGCTTATTGTTAACGACCGATTGTATTGCGATTGATATTGTAAAACTGTTTGAATCTTTTGTGGATTGTGGAAAAATCACAGAACAGCAACGACTCCAGAACAAAAAATGTAGCTGTTCGTTTATAACTGAATACGATGATCTCAGATCAGGGAGATGGAAGGCAGCGAATCAAAACTGTTTTGCTCTCCCTCTTAGGAAATACATAGTCCCGTGACACCTCTAGCACTAACAAAATTTATTCCAGTACTAGCTTTCATGAGTTAAAGGTAAAGGTAAAGGTTCCCTTGCTCGAAAGCCAGTCGAATCCGACTCTAGGGTTGCGGTGCTCATCTCCGTTTCAAAGCCGAAGAGCCAGCGCTGTCCGAAGACATTTCCGTGGTCATGTGGCCGGCATGACTAAACACCAAGGTGCACGGAACGCTGTTACCTTCCCACCGAAGTGGTCCCTATTCATCTACTTGCAATTTCTTGCTTTCGAACTGCTAGGTTGGCAGGAGCTGGAACTAGAGACAGGAGCTCACCCCGTCATGCGGCACCCGGGTCTCGAACTGCTGAACTACTGACCTTCCACAGCCTGCAGTTCAGTGTCTTAACCACTTGAGCCACCACAGCTCCCTACTTTCATGAGTTAGAGCTCCCTGAATCAGATGTGTGGTGTACGCATCAAAATTATTTCTCTGCAAGCGGACCTTGCCGTTGCAAAGTACATTGAAAGTGGATTGAAAATGCATTATTCAAGCCCGGACCTGGATAGCGGAGGCAAGCCCAATTTTGTCAGATCTCTATAGTTAAGCAGGACCGACCCTGGCAAGTACTTGGAAGTGAGACCTCCAAGGAATACCAGGGCTGGGATGCAGGGGCAGGTAATATCAAGCCACCTCTCTGAAACATCCTAGCCCCACTAGGGGTTGGCCAGACTTCCAGGCTCACAAGCACACATGCACACACACACAATACTCATCAAAAAAGTACATTATTCAGGATACATGAATATTCCACTATTCCTCTAGCACTAGTTGTCATGTCTGTTAATTCAGTACTCCTGTAAGTCTGCTAATGTCATTGTCGTGTGTATGTGCATGATTATTTGCCATGCACGTATGTATTTAATGCTTGTGTGCTACTCACTAAGGTGTGCACGCATTAGTAGTCAGTTTATTGTCACAAGCAGCGCTCCTCCATTGTTTTTCTATGATGCACTCCCATGCACTGACTAATGCAAGCTCACTCTGTCACTCTAGCTATTTTTCCAGGGATACCAGCATTTTCATGTGTTTGCTTGCCTTTCTTGGGATGCCCAATGCAGACCTCTGCCCATCTTGTAATGCTCCCCATCTTTTTTGAACTGCAAGCCTCTTCCTCATCTGCATGCTCTTGGTCTTGGGGCATCCAGCCAGCTCTGTCGCATCTATTGTGGCTTGTCTGCTATTGGGTGTCAAACGGAAGCCTCTGTTCTGTCTCTGCCTGCCCTTGTTTGGGCACCCAGCACTTCTTCGGGTCCTCTCTAACTTTGCTAATTTCCTGACAAATCAAATGCAAACCTCTGTGCTTGTCGTGCAGAACTGCCTGTCTTTATGGGGTATCAGATGCATCCCTCTGTCCACTTTGCGTGCCTTATGGGTGTCCCAAATACCTGCCTCAGCTCACTCTGCCAGGGATATTGTTAATTGCCTATAAAACTGGGACTCTTTCTCCTATCTGCCTGACACTTGGGTGACAGGGAACAATCCCTGGCAATCTTATCCTGTTGGGAAGGCAAACAAAAGTAGTATGGGCAGACAAGTGTTTCCCACTAAAACCTACAGGAAATGAAAATTAATAATGCAATAGCTAAAAAGGGGGCTGGAGAATGAATATTTTCTTCAGAAATGAAGCAGAGACAAAATAATGGCACAACCGTTTCAGGTTCTGGGGGCAAAACATCTTCCTCATCCCCCACTTATGGATTTTCCCAATATTTCTTGCTGGCTGTTGTTGTATACAGAATGGGAGACTTGAGGTCCAGTTTTCCCAACCAGTGCTGAAGTTCTTCTTAGGCTACACCAGAAATTCTGCCAGCAGGTGGGAAAGTGCATGGTTGTATGCATCCCAGGGCAAAATAAAAATAAAACAAAAAATGCATCTTTCAATTGGTCCAGCATGTAGAAAGTTTTGCCCAAAGCAAAAGAGATACATTTTATTTCATTGAGACTTTGTCAGGTTGTAGAAACCACTGAGTTTTCTTTATTGGTGGGATAGAATAACAAATGGCTGCACTACAGGTCCTGACACCTTAAATGGTTTCTGTGCTTGCTGGGTTCTTGATTTTCCCACAATTTGTTCTTCCTCTGAATGGCTGTTGAAGCTCTTAATAAAAGCAACTCTGGTGAGTAGAGATGAACAGCAAAGTCCTTGGTGACCACCATTAGTACCAGAACAAAATTACATATATTGCATATATAGAATATGTTCATTGACAACAGGGCATATGATATGATTCAATGCAATTTCCCTCCATATGTAATAAGCTAGTAGTGAGCAATCACAGCTGCTGAAAAGAACTTAAGACAGGCTGCAGGTGGATTTTGCAGTATTTGGTGAGTGAATGGTTGAGATACTTTGTAAATAGGGCCATCTAGTGGTTACTTACCAATAACAAGTGCGTGGCTTGGGTGGCTGTTTGCTTGAAGCCTATTGACCTTTTGAAAAGACAGATACACTGGGAACTACATCGTGTCTCTTAAAAATCATATTCAGACAACTTAAGTGGAATTTCCTGGAACAGGCACAGGGAAACAGGGAACACTGGTTCAAGAAGAGATAGTGTTTCTCAGGTATTGCGATCGGGGTGGGTGGGTATCCAGTCATGTATACTGGGAGCTCATTACTCGTGGTCCTTGTACTAACTGTGGTTGCCATTTTGTCTGAAAATGGTGTCATGCAAACTTTCAGGGTGGCTTGGTTCTGAAGATGAAAATATGTGTGGTGCCTATTTCAAACGAAACGGAGCATGTGTATCAGGAGGGCTGTTAATAGTGCATACTCCCAATTATACACAGTTGGATACCCTCAGGCGTAACATTGGAAAAGCACTTATCTTATATCTACTGATTACTTAGGGTTTTGAGATCCCAGGAAAGCTTTGGTTTCATTAGAGAGAGGGACAATATTTACCATTTCAATAAGGCCAGGATATTGTTAATATTTCTTGTGAAAATAAATGTACAATATCTCTGGATAGCTGAAAAAAGGATTATTGATCACCTCTGATACCTGAGAAAGTATGCATGAAATCTTAGCTTTGAAAGTTCATAATGGCCACAACACATAGGACAACTGCTGGCTAGTGAATCGGGGCCATCCAGTTGAGTTTCCCTTGAGGTAAATCTCTCTTTCCACCTCTTCCATAGAGTTGGAATTACACACAAGCTAAATAAACTACAATTTAGGGCTGTGGGTTTTGAGGGTCCTCTAAACAGAAAATTTCAGTGCTAGAATAATAAACATTTTTGACAATGCTAACAGGGCCTCTTAAAAGTGTCATAGTTTCGGGCCTCAGCATGTCTTAATCCAACCCTGCTATTACTACCATGAGTTCTGTGTTGGAGCTTGCCAGTTCTGTCGCCACCTACATGTTTGTCACAATAGAACCCAAACTTTCAATATAAGTACAAATTCCAGAAGAGGAGATTGTAGCCCCAGCTGCCTCCCCCATCCCACGGCTCTAAAGACTTCCGTGTTTATTGTGACATGGCAGAGTTTGCATGGACACACCAGATGAAGGAGCTTCCTTTGAGAGTGTTATGTACTCAAGTAAACCGCGCACGGGGACGGGCCAACATGTGGCCAGGCAGGATGAGCGAGCTTCGCTCCAGAGACAATAGAAGCAGTGGATCTTAGGACTAGCCAACCGGCAAACCCAGATCCTAAAGAAGGACCTATGCGAGACTAGTAGTGTAAATAAACCTATCAGGGTTGTGGGGATGTGTGTGTTGGGTGTGGTTGTGAATGGGAATATAAGCGGGCAATCAGTCCCGCTTAAGCATCTCTTGTCCTACTATCTACAATAAAGTAGGAGCTGAAATCACTCCGCTATGCATCAGTCTCAGGACTTTATAGAAAGCTTACGCTGTGATAAAATTGTCAGCCTTTAAGGTACTCTGATGTATGTGAGTGACGCAAAGCAGAGTTCATTCAAAGCCTGAGTAATATGAAGCTGTGGTGCTGCTGAGGAGGGGGAGGGGGAGCAGCCACACAGATAAGAGATAAGGAGAGAAACTGGCCTCCGCTGCAGATGGGAAGAAGTGGGAGTGCCAACAATCATTATGCCTTTTTAACTGGAATCTGAGGTTCCCAAACAGTGGGTGTTGTTTATAGCCGCAACATTTTTGAGTCGTATGACTTCTACTGTTTTGTACGTTACTGCCCAACTCCCAAGGCAATGGAACAAGCTGTGGATGCCGCAGCAGGGGTCTTTCTTAAACATTAAATCAATGTGCTGCATCTGTCAGAATCCTTGAAAGCCACAGGCAATGAAGCCAAATTCCAGACTGTGAACTCAGCAGGGGCCGGGTGGTCAACCTGTGCTCTTAGCATCTGACTTACTGGCTTATTAGCCATCACTAGCGGGCAACTGCTGAGGAAGCGCTGCAGTCGGAACTCAGGAGTCAGGAGATGCCCTCAGACGCCTTGTTTTGTTTTTCTAATATTGGTGGGATACAAAACGCTCCTATTAAGCCCAATTTACTGGCTTGGTATTAAGGTAGAGTTGCCAGCTCCGTGTTGGAAATTCTGGGTGATTTGGGGGTGAAGGACAGAGAGGGTACAACTTGGCGAGGGGAGGGACCTCCACGGTGTCGAATTCCACAGTGTCCAGTCTCCAAAGCAGCAGGGGAACTTCTCTCTGTATCTGGAGATCAGCGATAATTGCAAGAGATCCCTGGGCCCCACCTGGAGGTCGGCAACTTTATGAGAAGCAGGGAGGCCTTGGCACTAGTTAGCACAAGCGACCTCTGGTCTTGGTGTTCACTTTTTAAATCGAAACAAATATCCTGTCTTTTTAGGAATTGATCTAACAAAGGTAGTTTTATGATATATGAATTGAGATTGCTATAGAGAGGCAGCTAGCCTTGAAAAATGTAGGCTTATGACCCTGCTTGGTATTATTTTGCCCTGTAAAGTAAAACTGGCAAGGCTTAAAGCTGCTTCATATCTTATAGATTACACGTACTTCATATTCATCCACTGTCTCAAGTATGGGAGGAGGTCGCGACTGGAAATAGAGCCCTTTCTGTGATGGTGCCCCAGTTGTGAAATGACCTTCCTACAGCTGTTCTCCTGCTGTCTACCTTGTTAGGCACCAGGCATCAGATGAAAAAAACAACGTATAGACATTTGAAATGGTCTTTGTAATCTTGTGCCCTTTCTTATCCTGTTGTTATGTGTGTGTTTTTACTCCTGCTTTTAAACACTGTGGGTTTTTTCCTTACTGCTTTTCTTTTAATTGTTTAGATATTTTGCTGTTTTGTGGTATGTGCTACCAAGCATTTTGAGTGGGGAGATTGCCAATAAAGACTTTAAATAACTTTAACTGGGCTATCTAGCAAGGAGAAGGCTTGATTAAAAGCAAAAGAGATAGAGTACTTTTTAACATGAGTATTAAAGGTAGGGTTTAGAGCTTATTGGTCCCGGGTTCAGCTCCTGGAACCTCCAGTTATAGGTAGCGAATGCTAAGAAAGACATTGCTCTACCTGAGATCCCAGAGAGCTGTTGAAGTCAGTGTAAGGCAGCGTCACATGAAATAACTAAGTAGCGGTAAAAGATAACTACTTTGGGTTGGTTTAGGGTTGCCAAGTCCAGGTTGGGAAACTCCTGGAGATCTTGAGCTAGAGCCTGGGGAGGACAGGGACCTCAGTGGAGTACAATACTATAGAGTCCACCCTCCAAGGCATCCATGTTCACCAGGGGAACTGATCTCTGTAGTCTGGAGATAAACTATAATTCTGGGGGATCCTACCTGGAGGCTGGCATCCCTAGGTTAGTTGGTTATCACAGTCACATATACAAATGTTATCTCTGGCAGGGGAAGAAGTGAGGGAGATCCTGCTAGTTAGCAGCAGCTGAATAACATCTCACGGAGTATGTTTTCCTCTCTGCACACAGATATATAAGGCCAGGGTGTGCCCAGGGGGTCAGAGATATCGCGCCACATGGCCTTCCACTCCCGACACCAGCAACCACAGGAACCGGTGGCTGGGTATGTGGCTGAGCTTTGCTGGCTCGCCTCGTAGTGCATGTTTGGGGCCCAACTCGAAACGACCCTACGTGATTGATTAGTCTGTGGGCTCAATGATGAAAAGCTAAAGTGACGGATCTTGGAGGATGAGGAGTGCACCCTTGCTTCAGCCCTCTCCACCGCCTCAGCTTGGGAGAGGTCTCATCCTGATGCATCAACCACCGCACACTGGACAAGCATGGACCCAGCTGACACAGCGGAGAAGGAGGTCCACCGGACACAACTGCCCGACCAGAGGCGAGATCCAGTGCCTGTGCCCTGCTCCATCAAGTGTGCCAGCTGCGGTGACAAGCTTGACCGGAAAACTTGTCGCTTTCGGGATGCTGTCTGCAGGAGCTGCAGCCGCACGGGACACATTGCCCGGGCCTGCCATTCCTGGGAGTCCCGAGCCCTGCCATTGCAGGGCCGCTGGTCTGCCACACATTACGACGCATCCCATGATGAGCTCTACCTCCTGGTATGTGAATCATCGGAGCAGGTACTGTGGCTTCTGAACCAAACCTCAAACCCAAAAATCCAGGGCCGGGTCAAAATAGAAGGGTCCCCTTGTTCCATGGAGCTGGACTCTGGCTCCGTGGCCTCCATCATTTCAGCAGAGACCCTTAAGAGACTGTGCCTGGGGGGGTCCTGCTTATGCCCTTCCCCCATGACCCTGACAGACTTTCAGAGGAACCATGTTCCTATCCTGGGTGTGGGAAGCTTCTGGGTCCAGTACCGGGGCTCTGATGACTACTTGGACTTGATTGTAGTTGAGGGCAATCTAGTCAGTCTCTTGGGCTGCATGTGGTTCCCGGAGCAGGCTCCCATCTCTGTGACCCAACTGGAAAACAGAATACCTGCCTGCACCTCGGTGCCTAAAAAGGCCTCTCCACAACCGCAGCTGAGTGTCGAGGTGAATCCACCCACCAGGGCTCCTGATGCCCCTATTCCCACTCCAAGGCAGTCCATGCAAGAGCACCTGCCCCCAGCCTATCTCAAGGACTATACCACCTAGGGGGGGCTCGAACTATGGGGGGAGGGATGTTATGTCCATGGACCGCCACTAGGTGCCAACGGTTTGCAACCAGAGCTTGGCTCCAAAGGACAATAGGGACTAGGATCCTGAGACTCCTAGTTAGCACCTATAGGAACTGTGGCGGGAAGTTTAAACCCTCCAATGGGACCTATGGGTGTCACCCCAGGGACTGTATATAGTTGGCCGTCTTGGCCGTTTGTGGTTGTTGTGTTGTGTGCCAGTAAAGTATGAGCCGATAATCACTGAGCGTCTGTCTTCAATACGCGCCAAACCCAGTACACAACACAAATGTAGACTCGCTCACAACTTTAATGCTACTAGGGTTTTTTTTGCTCATGAGGTAGAATTTCTGCTCACAACACTGTGGAGCTTAGAGGGAACATTGAAATACACTAAATAAATCATCTTTGCTCACGTCTCTAAATGTTATTGGTATTATGAGCAAGCAGAAGGTCATGATTTTCTTTAGGTTTGCCAACCTCCACGTGGGGTCTTCTGGAATTACAGCTGATCTCCAGAGAGAAATGGCTGCTTTGGAGGGCAGCGTCTGGCATTAGACCCGGCTGAAGTTCTTCCTCCCCTCAAACCCTGCTCTCCTCAGGCTCCACCCCAAAATCTCTAGAAATTTCCCAACCAGAGTTTGGCAACCCTAATTTTATTACACAGCCATATAATGCATATCTACAGAATGAGGCTGGTTTAAAAAATGAAACGTTTTAAAATAATGCGATTTTGGAGCAAATGCTCAGGGAACCTTAAAAATGCCTATTCAATATCATATTCTGAATTGCTGTGGATTAACTGCCACTCTGTGAGACACAGCGCACACATTAGCCATCATACAGTATTGTGAGAGAAACCTAAGAGCAGATTCTAGTATCATTGGCAAATTCCATGGCAGTTGGGATCATCTAGGCTGAGAGAGGAGGGATAGCACAACGGCAGTTGGGGGCTGGGGCCTACAGGCAAAGACCCTAATTATTCCACTGCAGCTGCTGTTCCAAACCCTGCAGCTTCCTGTTCCTGCTGAATTGTTCTTAGAGGACTGTTCAGTTGAGCTGAAGATTGCCCTAAAATCTAAAAAGGTTCAGTAAGTGCTGCTGTAACCATTTCCTTAAAGAACCACACTGACACGTGTAAAAGGAGCAAGGGGTGTATGTGTGCTCTGAAAGATCATTGATAGGTCATATAATATATCGGATCAGTGCAGTCTACACTTCCTGTAACCTTACCCTTTGTGGATCTTCCTGTTCAATCACACTGTTGACAAATGTGACAAGAAGAAGAAGAAGAAGAAGAAGAAGAAGAAGAAGAAGAAGAAGAAGAAGAAGAAGAAGAAGAAGAAGAAGAAGAGGAGGAGGAGGAGGAGAAGAGGAGGAGGAGGAGGAGGAGGAGGAGGAGGAGATTGGATTTATACCCCGCCCTTCACTACCCAAAGGAGTCTCAGAGCGGCTTACAAACTCCTTTCCCTCCCCCTCCCCCACAACAGATACCCTGTGAGGTAGGTGGGGCTGAGAGAGCTCTGACAGAAACTGCTCTTTTCCAGGGACAGCTGTGCCAGAGCTTGTGACTGACCCAAGGTCACATCAGCAGGTGCAAGTGGAGGAGCGGAGAATTGAACCCAGTTCTCCCAGATTAGAGTCCGTGCACTTAACCACTACACCAAACTGGCTCTCTGACTATAGGACTGGCATGGCTTTCTACTCAAGGCAAGCCTGAGGCCTTTTCAGGGACCCTTCCAAGAGCTTTGGGTATGTATTAGGGTGCTCCAGCAGCAGCACTGGACAGCTGGCAAATTGCTTAGCCAATATCTTAGCTTAGCCAAGACAGACAATATTAATCAAAAAGGGCAATCTCACACTTCTTCCTGACCAACCAAAGGCAAAGAGCCTTTATCTGTACGACCAGCAACCCCTCCCTGATCCTCACATCATAACCTCTTCCACATGAAGAAGCAGCCAGACTAATTTTACTATGGGGGTGGGTATTCTCACAGAAATCCATCACCCAGATCCATGCATGTAAGCATCCTTCCGTATCTGTTAGGAGCACACCTCTGGCTTTGCCATGGAAAGAGAGCTGAACAACTATATCTGGCCCTTGCTGTTAGACAGGGTTAGTTGTCCATGACTACCAGGCCTTACAGAGATGCCAGGACCAATCCTCTGTCCAGACTGCTGACAGGTGTTCCTTTTGATCTCATAAGTGGAGTGGATATTTTCTGTCCTAGCTACAAAACAAAACAACGCCCCCCCTATGAATTCAATGCTACATTATTATCCAAAACCCTACATTTAACTTTTTATCTCACATAGGCTTGCACTCCACATACCAGAAAGAATGGAAGATCATTTTTTGTGAATACACTGGGCATTTTGAATCACTTTGTTTTCAATAGATTCTGTTAGCAAAAAAAACCAACACCACCCTGCCACAATATACAGACATACATGGGAACATGGTTATCTTCTTTAATGCTGTCTTATCAGAATAATAGCACCTGTTTTCCTCATTTGAATGGACCCAGAGTGAAGAACTACAATGAAAACTAGAAGCTTCAAGATCCCATTGGCTTGCTACTGGAGAGCTTTCTCTAGATCATGTTTTCTTCTAGCGCTCCTGCTTACTATATTGCTTGTCATTATTTGGAAGCGAAGCAAAGAGCAATGCCAATGTCCAGGGAAAGAAAAAATTGGATTTCAGGTGGGTAACTCCAAGTGGGCACTGTTCCCCACACAGTCATCTGCAATTCACAGAAACTATATTTAGCAACAACTATATTCGGTACCAGAAAAACATCTACTTCTGCTTCATTGACTATGCTAAACCCTTTGATTGTGTGGATCACAATAAACTATGGCAGGTTCTTAAAGAGATGGGAGTACCAGACCACCTCACATGTCTCCTGAGAAATCTGTATCAGGGTCAGGAAGCAACAGTTAGAACCGGATATGGAACAACTGATTGGTTTAGCATAGGAAAAGGAGTACGACAAGGATGTATATTGTCACCTTGCTTATTTAATTTATATGCAGAGTACATCATGCGAAATGCTGGCCTGGATGAATCACAAGCTGGAGTTAAGATTGGTGGGGAAAAGATCAATAACCTCAGATATGCAGACGATACCACTCTGATGGCAGAAAGTGAAGAGGACCTAAAGAGCCTCTTGCTCAGGGTGAAAGAGGAGAGCGCAAAAGTGGGCTTGAAGCTCAACATCAAAAAAACTAAGATCATGGCATCTGGCCCCATCACTCCTTGGCAAATAGAAGGGGAAGTCATAGAAGTAGTGACAGACTTCACGTTCCTGGGACCCCAGATCACTGCAGATGGTGACTGCAGCCATGAAATTAAAAGACGCCTGCTCCTTCGGAGGAAAGCGATGGCAAACCTCAGCCGTCGTTTCGCCAAGCTAAAGAGCCCCAAGCGCTTTAGCCTTTCTTCATAGGGAAAGTGTCCCAACCCTTTCATCATTCTAGTTGCCCTTTTCTGCACTTTTTCCAAAGCTATAATATCCTTTTTAAGGTATGGTGACCAGAACTGTATACAGTATTCCAAATGAGGTCACACCATTGATTTATATAGGAGCATTATGATATTGGCTGATTTGTTTTCAGTTCCCTTCCTAATAATCTCCAGCATAGCACTGGCCTTTTTTCTTGTAAGAAACAATTGGACCATATGACTGAAGGACCTTATATCCAGTTCTAACAGTTACAAACTAAATATGCTTGGGAAATTATCAGATTGCTGGACTATCAATGGATCCACTTGGCTGGTGAATAAGGTGGTGCAGTGTGGTGGGAAGGGAATGATGAGGAATGAACAGAATACATCCTGCACGCCTCAGGAGTTCTTGCAGTTCTGAAGATTTTCTCTTTTCTGTTTCTTCCACAGTCCACTAGAGGGTAGCAAATCTACATCAGTTGACTCCCAGACTGACCTGTTTTTCTGCTGCTCTAATAACTGCATTTGGGGATAATGTATTTTTGATGTGCAATTCACAGTTATTAACAATAATAGAAAATAAAACGACAGGATGGGGGCAAAGTGATTGTGTACAAGTTGGCCTGAATGAAGAGCCTATTGTTTACACTCAGCGTATTATGTAAGCTTTAAAATACATTTTGACACATGACATATGCAATATAGAGATTTCCATCAATACAGATAGCAAGGGCAATACACAATTCACAGCCGAATCCTTTAATCAGAACCACCAACTGGAATCTTTAAAAAACAGCACAACATTGCAATTGCAGCACGCACTTGGCCCTCTCTTCAGCAGCAAATTATGGCTGTTACCTCACAGCCTGCTGCCTTGCTTGCCATGAAGGAAGGGAAACATTTTTCAAAGATGGTTTCTCTCAACTCAGTGGGGCTGGCAAGCAGAACTCTAGCCATGTTTGGGGAGCAGCTGTGACTCAGTGGTAGAACAACCACTTTGTGCAAAGAAGGTCCCAGGTTCAAAACCCCAGGATCAAAAAGCAGGTGACATGAAAAACTTCTATGTGAGATCTCACAGAGCTGCTGCCAGAGTCGGTAACAATGGCCTTGTGCGACCAGTGGTCTGACTCAGTAGAGGACAGCTTCATGTTTTCTGAGCTAGTAAAATAAGGTAATAAACGACTGGATCCAGTAAGGGCCAACTGGTCCAGAGAGCCAGTTTGGTGTAGTGGTTAAGTGCGCGGACTCTAATCTGGGAGAACCGGGTTTGAGTCCCCACTCCTCTACTTGCACCTGGCTGGATGACCTTGGGCAAGCCATAGTTCTGATAAGAGGTGTCCTTGAAAAAGACTGCTCTGAGACACCTTTGGGTAGTGAAGGGTGGGGTATAAAGCCAATCTCCTCCCTCCTCCTCCTCCTCCTCCTCCTCCTCCTTCCTCTTCTTCTTCTTCTTCTTCTTCTTCTTCTTCTTCTTCTTCTTCTTCTTCTTCTTCTTCTTCTTCTTCTTCTTCTTCTTCTTCTTCTTCTTTTCTGATTCCAACAATGGCCAGCCAGGTTTCTTGGGAGACTCAGAGGCAGGTTATAATTATTATTTTCCAGACTTTGTACCCCACCTTTCTGCCTTCAAAAGGGCCACCAAGGCAGTTAACAGATTAAAATATATGTAATAAAATCACAATTTAAAACCATTAAGACCAACAAAAACACATCATTAAAACAATTAAAACCAGAGCTAAAATGCATACAAAAACATAAAGAGAACAGTTAAAACATTGGACAAGAAGCAGGGATACATTCTTCTCCTTATCAAGCCCACCAATGTCCAAATCTTCTTCCAAAGACCTGGGTGGTATAGGTAAGCCTATAGAATCAGGATGTTCCTGCAATCTTTTCCTATAAACAATACAATTTATTTAAAAGCTTTTGTCCCAGTAGAGGTTGATTCTTGGGATCAGAGGATTCAATTGATCTTTGAAGCCATTAACTTTTCTTTAATATCTGTATTAGGAGTTAATTGTTTTACAGTCATGGCTAGAAATTAGACCTGTGGGTAAGCCATTTTGAAGCAGCAATATGGATTTGTACAGTCAAGCTCCTTTTCTCAACATGGCCTGCCAACAAAAGCCACCTCAGTGCTCATTCAGCAGACAAAGCAATACATTAGTATGTGCATGAGGTACATCAGCAATATTCCACTTGGACAGCAATTGAACTTGGTTCAGGCCTGCAGCAGAATGCTGGGCTAAATTTCATGGCATTTCATTGTAATACCATTACAAGTCCTAGAGAAACATTTGCCCTCCCCAGGGCAAAGCAAAACATATCTTTGCTACACACCTATATCCTCTTATTTGTGAAGAGGATTTGTTTGTACCAGTAATGTGCTCACATTGCTTTGAAAATGTATCCTTTAATACGGTAACGGAAGGGGTAGATTACAAGCATTTCTTGCAGAACGCCAGAGGCTCTGGAAACACCGTGTTCAGCATTTTATAAAATGATCCATCTTCAAAGGTAATTTCCAGCACTGATGGAAAAGGAAGAAAAAAAACCACAGTAATGCTAATGGGAGTCTGAATCAATGCCTGATTCTCCAACACGTAGATATTTACTTTTCAGCTTCCTCACTTAGGCGTTGTCTTCCTTCCTCAATTCTCTCCAGACAATGCAAGTCCTTGTTTCGAACACACCAGGCTTCCTGTTGACCTGATCCAACTTGATGGCCAGTTCCTATAAACCCTGGCATTGAGGCAGTAGGTCCCAGAATCAGGCATGCGAGTGCCAAAGTAAGGGTACAATTTGTCCCCTCAGATGGGTAAAGGGACTCTGAGGCACAGCTATGTGCCTACATTCCACAGTAGGACATAAGAGGATTGGTTCGACCAGGGCCTTCTAGCGGAGAACAGTCACTGCACTACCCATCACTTCCTGTGATAACTGAGACTTGTTCTCTTCAGTCAAGTTCTCGCACTCAGGAAGAAAAACACTGTGAAGCTCACATTCTTCCACAATTTCACTGTTAAAAGTTGGCCTGATAAAAGATAGCAGTCTAATCCTATTTTGTATTTTTCCAGTGCAACAGTAAAACAGTAAAATCGTTGAACTGGCGGGAAAGGTTTACTTCTATCAACATGGCTACTTATGACAAGCCAATCTGTGGGCAAAGCACAGCCGCAAAGACCCCTCTATAAGGCCTCTACTTTTGCCACCCCCATCACTACCACTATCCAAAATCACCGTTTCAGCTTGGCTGAATGGTTCCAGGTACCGCCTGATGTGCACAAGACTGCCATCAAGTATTGTTGGCCCAGTTCCCTTTCAACTCCTTCCCAGAAGGCATTTTACAAATACCATGTGCTGAATAGCTGAACGATTTATTCCTGTGAATGTGTTAATGATCAGATGTGAATCCTTCCAAGGTACCATGGCCTTGAAGGTTGTGCCATATTGCTCTGAGCACCTGAAGCCCCAGCTGAACCCGTGGCAAGGGCCCAAAAAACTATTATGTTCAAGGCCTTAGTCATTAAAAGGTAATTATGGAATTTTCAATAAACTCTTTGTTTTGAATTGACTGTGATGTATAAGTGCATTTATATATAATATGTTATAATAATAAATACATAAATACACGTTGCTTCAGGGATCTCCTCCTACCTAAACTGTAGGACAGACTCTCACCCTCTTCTCATCTTTGCCTTTCTTATCCAGTTTATCACTTGATTTTGGCAGTAAGGAAGCTGCATTGCCAATGGTTGGAATGTTTCAAATATATTTATGTCCCAAATTTGGGGGAAAGCATTGTGACTATGTCATAACAATTAAACACATGGAATGGCTTATTCACAGTAACGCATGTGATGATCTTACATGTCTTTTATGTACAAGAATCCCCATTACTTGCAACTGAAATACCTCATCCATACACTCCAATCAGCGCCATCCATATTAATCAACGAGGAAGCCGCTTCACACTGCAGGCGTCTTATGTGCATTCAGGGGTTTTTTTTGGGGGGGAGCGCAACGGAGCGCAGCTCCGGGAGCTCAGGAGCCAAGCCCCGCCCCCAGCCAGCGTCCCCGGGGAGTCTTTCAGGCAGCCGAATGTCAATTTCAGCTCCATTATATCCTATGGGCCATTGAAGTCAATGGTGAAAACATAGGGTATATTCTGGGGGCTGGGGGGAGGGTTTGAGGGAGAGGCTCCAAACTCACAGGGTAGCTGATGGAGCCTCTCCCCAAGATACCCACCAAGTTTCAAGAACTTTGGATCAGGGGGTCCAATTCTATGGGGCCCCAAATAGGTTGCCCCTATTCCCTCCATTGTTCTCTATGGTGGGAAATAAAATTACTTTTTTCCCACCATAGAGAACAATGGAGGAATAGAGGCAACCTGTTTGGGGGCCCATAGAATTGGACCCCTAGTCCAAAGTTCTTTATACTTGGTGGGTATCTTGGGGAGAGGCTCCATCAGCTACCCTGTGAGTTTGGAGCCTCTCCTCAAACCCCTCCTCCAGCCCCCAGAATATACCCTATGTTTTCACCATTGACTTCAATGGCCCATAGGATATAATGGGGCCGAACTGCTGCCTAATTTTGTTCATTCCCTTCTTTCCTTCTCTCTTTTTCCTCTTTCCCTCCTTCTTCTCTTCTCTCTTTCTTTCTTTCCCACCTTCTTCTCTTCTCTTTTTCCTCCTTTCCCTGTTTCCCTCCTTCTTCTCTCTCTTTCTTTCCCTCCCCTTTCCTTCTCTTTCTTTCCCTCTTTCCCTCTTTCCTTCCTTCTTTCCTTCTCTCTACTCTCTCTCTTTCCTTCCCTCTTTCCTCCTTCTGAGGCCCAACTCTCATGAGAAGGAGTTTAAACTTTAAACCCTTTCTCTCTTAGCTCCTCCACCCAGACCAGCTGGGGAAGGGAAGGGGAGGCTTTTGAAGATGCGTCACCCCCTTTTGCTTCCCCTTCTGACATCACTTCCGGTGATGTCAGGGGGCGTGGCATATGCTAATAGCCTAATAGCTCATTAGCATACCATATGCTAATGAGCTCCTGCAACTGTTTTTCTACGAAAAGACCCCTGTGTGCATTTGAATCCCCATTCCAGAAATAGGAAATCCTCTTCTCAGCCCCACGATTGTAAGGTTTTCACAACTTACTTCAGCATGCTTATTTCCATTTGCAGCTAAGTCCTGCTCAAAGTGATAGAATGTGACTTACACATAGCTAGTAGTGGGCATTGTGCTTTACTTCACTGAACTAAAAATGTACAATATATTTTCAAAGAGCAGTAGATACCAAATTGTAGTAGGTCTAAAATCTCATTCAAAATTTGTTTCCCCAGTTCTGTTTCACATATGTTACTATTCTTTCCCCACCTTTTTGTTTTAAATTGAAATTAAAAGGCATATAAATTACAGAAATAAGTAATCCCAAAAACTCTACAGACAGCAAACTAACTTCCTGAAGCATGATCAAACAAGAAAAAAGAACACATAAAACATATTAAAAGATGGCTTGCCCAAGGTCATCCAGCAGATGCAAGTGGAGGAGTGGGGAATCAAACCTGGTTCTCCCAGATTAGAGTTCACACACTTAACCACTACACCAAACTGGTTCTCAAAAGAGCAACCTAACATAGTATAAATATAACTTATATAATACCAACAGTATAACCAACATTATAACCTGGATATAATTGAAATCCAAAATTTATAGCATAAGCCACAATCTATATTAATTATTTCTAGGCAAAAATGTATTTACACTCAAATAGTCCACTACAGGAGACCAAACTTCTTCAAACAACTTCTTATCTGAAGAATAAAAAGACACAACAAAAATGGATTACGGAAAATTTTATCCATTAAACAGATTTCCCATATTTTCTCTTGCTATTTTTCTTTTGTAGGACCTCTAGAATCTTTCCTACCTGATGCAATAACTAAATGTCCAGCAGCTATCAATTTGGTAGATTTATGTCTCTCCATATGTCCAATAAACAGAATTGTGCTGTTTGTGGAGGCTTAAAGTTAGTTATTGTGTATATAGCTTCTAGCACCTGAATCCAAAATACCTTCATTCTGGAACAAGTTCACCAAAGATGTATTGGAGATCCTATCTGTCCACAGTGTTTCCAGCACAAAGGACTTAGGCCAGATTTAATTTTAGCTAGTTTTTTAATAAAGATTTTTATTTTTTATAAAGACAAACATCACAACAATGAAACACACAAGTACATAACACACAAATACATAAATGTGGGGGGTTCAATTACATCATCAGTTTACATGCTTGAATACTTCATACCATATTTGTTTTCCATGTTCCACCTCATGTTCTTAGAAAAATCTTTTGCAAACTTTAAAATATCAGTTTTTATAATCTATGAAAGGTTATATGTCTGTATACTTTTTCTATTGTATTCTTCAGTTCATTTTAAAATCTAAAACCATGTCATTTCATACATACACAAGAATTTACATGGGTATCTAAATAATAGGGGATTTCATTACCTCATCAGATTACTCTAAATTTGTTTTTCAAATTTCACCTTATATTCTTACAATAATCTTTCACATTTTTTTTAAATTATACTCTTAGTATATTTTCTAATGTTTCAACTCATTTATATAGTTTTAAACAGCTGTGAACTATGTTTCTCCCTTATCCAAAGAAACTGATGTTTATGTATCTCTCTTATCCACAAAAGTTTGGAACTTTTCCATACATTTTCATCCTCTTCTTCATTCTCCTCTTGAGCCTTAAAGTCTTAGTTTTGTGTCTTTTTCCCTTGTAGCTCTTCTGGTGGTAACCATCTATAACCAATTTTTAAAGTAGTTTGAGGTTCCATATATTCTTTTCTCTCTCTTTGAGTACGTATTTCATTTGTTGGTTCAATAATTTCATCTCTTGTCATTCTTTCATGGGGTCTCATATCCAGTTCTTCAGTCAGCTTGTCTTTTTTTGAATATGTTTTGTAAGTCATATCAGTTGGATTGTAGACTTCATCTAAATCTTCTGTATCAATATATTCCACAAGAATAAGTGTCATGCCAGTTTGCTCTTCCTTCTGATTGGTGCTCTGCTGTAAAGGTAAATCAGGCTTAGGTTGCAAATTTTCATAGTTTTTCCTGGAGCTGTTCTTACTGCTGTTATAATTGCTTCCTGTAATAATAGTTTAAAGTCTGTAGTCAACAATGTATCTTTGTCTACACCAGCCATTTCCAAAATATCATGTTGAAAACAGGGAATCTCTCCAACTCTATGTCAGTACAACCTCTACCTTCACACAACTTCCATCCATTTACACAGCAAGTTTTGTTATGGTTACATTAAAGAAAAGCAGGTGCATTTCCAAGTTAGAATACAGAGAATCTTTCAGATTGCCCTACAGTTAAAAAAAAATCTTACAATCATGCCACTTCTATATTTGCAAAACAATAGCCATTACAGTTATATTCAAGACTGAGACAGTTGCAATCAAGACCAACATTCTTCTCAATTTTTAACAATACAGAGAAAACAGAATGTACTTTTATAATTTCAACAAAGCAAGATAAAGTAAGTTATGAGAATATAAGATATACAAAATTCAAATTAAGTTCCTAATAGTTCTTATTGATTCTTCTTTTTAATTGTGGTACTTATTAAAATATAGTTATTTGTAATCCTTTAACGGGTCTTCATATAGTTCATATAATTCCAGATAATTTATTTTTAATTCCAAACAGAGGAGCTCTTATTTCCCTAGAAGTCAAAGCCAAATAAGATCAATATTTCCAAATTTTGTAGTCCACTACAGAGTATTAAAAGATTGGTATTTTTACTGACAGTTTTGTTTTCAGATCACAACCTTCTCTTCTTTTGCCCAAGCCACTTTAAAGAAAGCTTTCAGATCTTTTCTTATCCACTAGAAGAAGAGGGGGAGGGAAGAGATTCTTCACCCCTCTACTCCTTTGTGTTTTCAATAGAGTTAAAGGGGACTTAATCAATGGGGAGTCTCTGACGTTGTTGCTTGTACTTTTACTCATGGTGATGATGTTTTTAAGCAGTTCAGTTGAAGTTTTCTGCTTCTCCCCCTCACTCAGGCGGTCACAGCTCTGTGCCCATGCCTGGCATGGATGCTCTTGATTGGTTCATGCTTCGGGACGATCAAAGGACTCTCACCCGCTTGCTGCCGCTTGTGGGGAGTCCCAATCGAGCCCTCTGCACTGCACTCCTCTTCGGGGAGCTCAGTGGCGTTTGGGAGCCCCCAAACTCCTCTAAAAAAAACCACCGATCCAGCCGGCACATGGGAGAGCTTCACTGTGTAGACTGTTCTCACCATGCCGACACCCGCATCTCTAATTTTAGCTAGTTTAGAAGGACAAAGGTACCAATTCACTATTAATTTGTAACATTGCATCCAAATGGAATATTTTGGAGATTTATATGAAGGGGAGTTCCAAATATCATTCCAGTCATCATTAGACAAGTTATTAGGAATCTCTTTAGCCCATATTTGTATATATGAAAGGGGTTTTGAAAATTGAGAATTCAATACCATTTTATATATTCTCAAGAGGAGTCCCTTAGAAGTCTGTAAGGGCTTTTGTAGCAGATCTTCAAATTCTGTGCCTACAGACCTTTGGTTGTTTGGAATACAATGTCATTACCTCTCTTAATTGAAGAAACTGAAACCATGGTGATTGTTGTTTTATTTTTGGTCTATTTCTTGTTTTGTCAATAACTTGCCCTAGCTGAACCAGGAGTTATAAGAATCCAGTCCTGATTCTATCCATTTATTAAAATTAAGGAGGTTGTAACCAGGAGGAAACCAATTATAATTTAAAATGCTATAGGTGGAGAAGGAGTCAATTTCTTCTTTAATTTATCCCAAATCATAAGGGTGTTGACTAAGATACTATTAGCCACTAAAGAAAGAGATCTTTTATTGGAAGAAGACCAAATAATTCCCCTAACTGGAAGTGGAGCTGAGTAAGCTCCGTTCTATTTGAATCCATTCTTCAGATGGAGAAGGATTATATAGTTGTATTAATTGTGTTAAAACTGAAGCCCAATAATAACATTTTAAATTTGAAGTTTGTCGTCTCCCTTGTCTCCTTGGTTTACAAAGCGACTGAAATGCTATCCTGGCCTTCCATCCTTCCCAAATGAATTGATTCAAAAAACTTTGCCATATATGGAGAGATTGTTCTGAAATAGAAAAAGATATAGTCCTAAAAAAAACCCCAAATTTTGGTAGAACAAAACTCTTAACTATAGAAAGCCTTTCCTGCCAAGACAAAATTTTAGTACTCCAATTACCCATTTGTGATTGTAATTCCCTGTATAGTTGGCCTATATTGCAATCTAAAATAGATGAGAGATTGAGGGGTATTTTAACTCCTAGATAATGCCAATGTTTTTCAACCCACCTAACTCTTAATTCCGATTCCACGTCAGAAGGAAGATAAATAGGAAAAATTTCTGGGTTTGTAATTAATTTTGAGACCTGAAATTACTTTAAATTTATCCAATATAGATAACATTTCTGGAATGGATTTAAGTGGGGAGGATACATAGTTCATCGGCTAATAGCAAGATCTTATTATCTGAAGTGCCTATTTTGATACCTGTACCCTTATGTATCTCAAAAACTTCTGACCTTGAATTATTCACCCTTACCTGAACCAAATTTGATTTATAAAGTGATTCGATTGCTTTGAAAATATTAGAACCACATCCCATAGTTTGGAAGAGTGGCAAGAAGTACTCTTTATTGACAGTGTCGAAGGCTTTTTCCATATCCACACTCAAGATCAGCATTCAATGTCCATCTAGTATTGTCTACTACAGGCCTGTAGCTACCATGGGGCCCGTGGGGCCTGCCCCCTCGTGGGTTTTATGGGCCCCTCTCCCAATCCTCTACTTCCCCTCCCTGCCTGGCTCCCTCTCCCCCGATTGATCACAGCACAGTCAAGAGAAGAGCAGAAGGTGGCTAGGTGTTTGCAGACTCCCTCCCTACGAAACCAGTGGGGCTTCACCTGGGCTGGCCCGTGCTTATGACTGGTCCCTCGAGTTGGAGCAGGCAGGAGGGGAACACTTGGACTGTTTGTAATGCTTACCATTGCTCTTGCAGTACTAGTGCTTCTTCAATGCCCGTTCTGGCTTTTTACCCTGTCCCCTGAATTTCTGCCTTGCAAGAGATAAATGACTTAATTGAAAGTAAGCCTTCCCAGAAGTGCATTGCAAGGCTTTACCCTTCTGTGGCCTGTCTCTGTAACCCTCCCTGTTCTCTCCCCCCAGTTCAGAAGCAAACCCTTCCCTCCTTCCCCTCCGACTCCTTGCTCAGCCTCTCTAGCAAGCAGCTCAGCTGTTTTAACCCTTTCAGAGCTGCAGACACAGGGGAAAAGCTACCTGTCTGGTCCAAGGCTGGGATTTCCCTCTTTTTCCTTTGCAGTTGCAAACGGAGAGTTTATGGAGGGGGACGCAGTGAGCCCTTGAAAGGGGGGGGTCATCGAAATCCAGCCACCTTTCCAGGGATACAGGCCCTCTCCCTTCCCCCTCCAAGAAATACTGTGAGAACTCCCGCAGGGGCGCTTTCTCTCCACCACACTTCCTTCCATGAATTTTAGAAAAAGAGCCTGGTGGTTTCCTAAAGTCTAACCCCACCTCCCCCCCGAGTTTGACGGCCCTTATAGGAGGTGGGTGAATAAGGGGGGACACTTTTTCCGAGACAGCTGAACAGCACAGGATCCTCTGGGTGTCCAACCCCGTGCAGAGCAACTCCCAAGCAACCCCATTGAGGTGCACAAGGTGTGGCAGAACCAGCACAGGAGGAGGAGGGGGGGAAGGAGGGGGCATTTGAAATCCCCCTGCCCACCCCATTCAGTCCTTTGGTGCCAGAGAGCCTTTAGCCCACAGAAGCATGCAGCCCGAGGCGGGCAGCCCTGATCCCATTAAGGCATGAATGGACTGTCGCCTTCAGCTGTTCTCGCATCCTCCCCCTGCCCCAGCTTTTTCACTTCAGGAACACAAAGCTTTCTTTCACCCTTCCAAAAATCTTATTAACCAAAAATCTTCTGATGGCAGGCCCCCGAGAAAAACATTCCCCCTCCCCCGAAAAAAAAGTTGTTAGCTACAAGGCTGGTCTGCTATATTTCTATTAGGCATAAAGCCTGTCTGATCTTGATGTATATACTTGCTGATCATGGATTTTAGCCTCCAAGCTAAAATGGCTGTAAAGATTTTATTGACCTGGTTAATAAGAGCAATAGGTCTATATGAACCTAGTTGAGATTAATCTTTTCCCTCTTTAACAATAGGAACAATGGTAGTATAAGACCATGAGGGGGGAGTTTCACCCCTGAGCATAATATGGTTACAACTTTTAGTAAAATAAGGTATCAAAATTTCTTGGAATGATTTATAAAATTCAGCTTGATATCCATCATTCCCCAGAGCTGAGTTGGTTTTAAGATTTTTTATTATTTCAGCTACTTCTTCTTCCATTATAGGTTGATTCAACATAAGTCTATCAGCTTTGTCAAAATGACGTATTAAATCTGGCTGATTAAGAAAATGGTCTAAAACAGGCTTATCAGTAGTCCCTTTGTCATACAATATTGATAGTAGACAGCCAATTAATTGGCTATGTCTTTTGACTTTGTTAGGGTAGCCTCTTCTGAATTCATCATAGAATCAATTCTTCTAAATTTCTGAATGTTTGTGTTTTCCATTTCAATAATCTTAAGGCCTTATTGGATCTCTGCCAATATCGTTATATAAATTAGATTTTTAAAAAAATCTGATCAGTTTCCATCAACAATATTTTATGCTCAGATTGTAATTTTTATATATTGTTTTAGAACAAGTTTTAAAGTATCTAATTTCTAATGATTTAATATTTTGTACTAATATAGTTTTAGTTTTTAATTTTTGTTTTTTCAGTGCTACTGAATAATTAATCAGTTTCCCTCTTGGAAAGGGTTTCCATGCATCCCATAAAATAGAAGGTGAAATCTCAATGGCATCATTAATTTCAAAGTAAAGTTTTAATTCTTTTATTATCATTCTTTTAATGTCCTCATTGCATTTCCATATCTCCTTGGATTTATCCAACTCTTGAGTAACAAATTACAGTGGACCTAGGAATGATCTGTAAACAACTTCAGCCCTATTTATGCAGAAATTAAAACATCTTTTAAAGTTGAGGACATCAAAACAACATCTATTCTCAAGCTTACCTTGTGAGTATGAGAATAAAAGGTACAATCCTGAGCAGAGGGAAACAAAAACTGTGAGGTGTCAAATCATGGGACTGAAGAATTTTAGCTATCTCTGTATACTTTGACTTCTTTTTGACCAATCTGTCAACCGAGTTTAAATCAGCACCAACTATTGTTTCACCTTATTTAAGGTTACCTCCAAAAAGGGCTCTTGGTTTTTCTTGGGGGTATAAATTGCACCCAATGTTACTTTGCAAGAGCCAATCCACCCTTTAACAAAAATATACCTGTCTGCATCATCTTTTTCAGTAGCTTCGTATTTAAAACTTAGTCTTGAGGAGATAAGAATAGCTACTCCTCTAAATTTAGAGGAGCTTGTAGACCGGTATTGTAGTTGATATAAAGATGATTTAAGAATGGACTTTGCCTCAGAGTTTTGATGTGATTCTTGTAGAAAGACTGTATCTGATTTTTCTCTCTTCAAATATGCCAGAAAATGAGATCTTTTGATTTCTGTATTTATACCCTTTAATGTTAACTGTAGTTACCCTAATTTGTTGACCCAATCCTACTGACTGAGAGTCCATGGTCCAAAAAGTTAAAAAACAATATACCGACTAATTATATCACCAAAAATAGTAATATAGTAAACTGAAATAATGATCAAACCTTCAAACTTGGGGGGGCGGGGGGGAGAAAGGAAAAGAAAGAAAAAAGAAAACAGGAAAGGAATGGGAGGGAGATAGGAGAAAGAACTGAATAAAATCAGATATTAGCTTACAAACAGTTTCCGAATCCTAATCCTGTTCTCCTATCCTCCTTCCTCTACCGCTGTTAGAGGATGATACCAAGTATAGGCTTATGGAAGAAAAATCCTTTATTGCTTCCTAACAGTGGACGACTCAAAACTGGAGGCCTCCCTTGTGGTAAAAAGGAACCCAAAGGAGGCACTCAGTAAAAAACTGTGTTTCCAAATGGAGCCTATTAAAAAAAGCCAAGAAACATCCACACACATACACACACGGAATTTATACAACAAATTCATTAGTTTACCATACTCCACCAAAGTGGCAAAACAATATTTAGACTAATAAAGTTAACTTTATATATGGTTATGAATTTTAAAAATATCTTTAGTCAGTTCATTTTATCTGGAAAAGTGGCCACCAAGCACTTCCTCTTCTTTAGATTACTGGTTGACTCTGGTTCCAATTCTTCATTCTTCTGGATTGCCTCCACTGGAATATCAGGGAAAACCATTACTGAGTCCTTATGGAGAGTCAAAAAACCCTTTTCTCTTGCTAATCTTAATACATCTCTCCTAATATTTCTGTCCCCAAAAGTAGCAATTATATCTCTCAATGTTTTCCTTCTGGAGTTGGCAGACCCATATCTGCCAGCTCTGAAAGCAGAGGAGATAAAAGAAGGTGCCTTCTCCTTTAACTGCAACAATGAAGTAAGTCAGTCCCTAAAATAACCAGGTAATTCTTCTGGTAAACAAATGTCTTCAGCTATCCCACGAAATTTTAAATTTCGTCCCCTGTAAACCGAATCCAATTGAATCTGTTTATCTTGATGCTGTTGTATTGTATCTTTCAAAGAATGAATTTCACCAGCATTTTGAAGTGCCATCTCTTTTGCCTCATGAGTGTTGCTGGTTGCTGGCTGTGATCTCTTGCAGTTGGTTTGAAATTGGAATAAACATCACAGCAACCTTATCTGTTAAAGATTCTAAAGCTGTGTTTAACATTTTTTCAGATACTGGTCTGTCTTTTGAACTACCCTCATTATCAGTGAATATTTACCAACAGGGATCTTTTTGTAGCAGGAACTCCTTTGCATATTAGGTGACACATCCCTAATGTAGCCAATCCTCCAAGAGCTTACAAAGCTCTTTTTACAGGGGCTACTGTAAGCTGTTGGAGGATTGGCTACATTAGGGGCGTGTCGCCTAATATGCAAAGGAGTTCCTGCTACAAAAAGAGCTGTTTACCAATCTTGAAGAGATCCATGGAAGCACCTTTTCATGAAGAGAAGATGCCCACAAAGTGGAGATGTATGTAGTTGGAACTAGGAACACACACGCACACACACTCACACACTCTCTGCTGGGAAGCAGGGTGCTCCAGATATAGGGCAAAATGTACCCTAGATTATGCATTTCTCCGGGGCGTGGAGGGGGCAGTAGACAGTCAGTTGCTCTTACACTTCTAAGCTACTTGCCCAGGCTTGTTCCTGACAGGCATCTAGTTTAGGTCCATTTTGGCCCAGGCAGTGTCCTGCATTAAGATATTGGGTTGATAAACAGAGAGGTGTTTCTGCCTCTGTGAGCGATAAACTGCCCCTCTGGGAGAGCAGCCTGACTGCTAACACAGTAGCCAAGTTTGCAGATGATACAAAACTATTCAGGATGCTGAAAACCAAGGATGACTGAAGAGCTCCAAGAGGATAACCACAAATTTGGTGAATGGGCAACAATGTGGCAAATGAAGTTCAGTGCTTGTAAGTGCAAGGTAATGCACATTGGAACAAAAAAATTACAGTGTCGAGTACATTCTAATAGGGTCTGAATTTGCTGAGACTGAGCTCAATGGAAATGTCAACCCAGTGTACTGCAGCAGTGAAAAAGGCAAACTCTGTGTTGGGAATTATTAGGAAAGGGGTTGCCCCGTATACATCTATGTTGCAGTTTCATTTGGAATACTGTGTGGAGTTCTGGTCACCGTATCGCAAAAAGGACATTGCAGAACTGGGAAAAGTACAGAAGAGGGCACCCAAGATGACTAAGCGGTTGAAGCCCATTCCCTGTGAGGAAAGAGTCTGGGGTTTTTCAGTTTAGAAAAGAGATGACTAAAGGGAGACTAAGTTTATACAATTATGCACTGTGTGGAGAAAGTTGACAAAAATAACTTTTTCTTCCTTTCCGAAACACTAAAACTCAAGGGCATCCAATTAAGAGTGCTGGCAGTAGATTCAGGACGGACAAAAAGAAATACGTTTTTAAACAGAGGGTGATTAAAATGTGGAATTCGCTGTCAGAGCATCCTCTGTTAGGGCCACAGCATTAATAGGGATTAGACAGATTCATGGAGGATAGGTCTATATCAGTGACAATTAGCCATGGTGATGGAAGGGAACTTTCATATTCAGAGTCGGTAAACCTCTGAATACCAGTGCCAGAAGGCAACATTAGGGGAAGGTCTCAGCCTCTGTGCTCTGTAGTTGGCCCCCTAGAATAACTGGTTGGCTACTGTGTGAGACAGGATGCTGGACTAGACAGATCACTTGTCTGATACACTAGGACTCCCTGATTGTGATCTTATGTTCTTAACCGATTCCAAGACTTCAGACCTCCTGACTATTTTAAAATTGGGCACTCTTGTCTTCTCTATGCCTAAGAGAGGTAATGCAAACAATAAAAAGGCAGGTACAGACTATACTTGTGAGCACAGGTGAGCTCAAGCTGCATGCTGAGCACTCTGCCAACGTTGGTTATTGGGCCTTGGTTGGTACAGCAATTATACCATTTATACGAAGAAGCTTCATCACGTTGCTAACAAGCCTGGAAAGAACTTTCAAGTTTGTACCAAACTCACTGCTTCCAACATTGAAATCTTTGGACTCTATCCAGCACCTTTGGAAATCAATGTGGGGGGAGGAGGAGGTGTATGTGTCTGTATACATATCCCTCCTTCTATTTCTTACCAATGTTCCCTCTAAGCTGAGTTAGTGTGAGCTAGTTCACAGTTTTTTAGCCTCCGGCTCACACATTTTTGTCTCGGCTCAGGAAGGATGGCTCCAGAACAAACTAATTTATGCAGCAGCCAAATTGCTCGCTCACAACTTGAATGCCAGTAGTTCACAGGGTAGAATTTTTGCTCACAAGACCCCCCAGCTTAGAGGGAACATTGCTTCTTACATTTATATAATATACATACAAAGCAAACTTCCATATTGTTTCACAAGTGCCTATCCTCCTGAACTATGTGACAGAAGAGGCAAGGAAGTATCGCTTCCCTTTACAACCTGTACAAATTTACGATAAAAATGCTGTGTTAAGACTATTTATGCCAGATGGAGGCAATTTCTGGCAACATGCCCTCAAGGAGGAGCATATTGACAAATTCTCCTTTTCTTTCAGTGTTCTTTCCTAAATCCCTTATTTTTGGTTACCTTCCAAGTGTACTGCAGCTCTCTCTGAATTCTAACATGGCCTTCAGCAGCTGCATCATGCATTTGTTCTTTGGTGATGGCCAATGGGCACAGAAATCCCAGTTCCTGCATTTCTCTCTTTAACTGGAAAATTGCTAATGGTGAAGAAATGTGAAGTGATAAGATGTATCGGGAATTGTTGTTCTGCATGTTACTATTTGGTTTGCATTTCTAAATCAATGAGAACCGTACAGCTGATATCAGTTTTATTCTTTATAATCACATCTCCTCTGGAGCTACAGGATAATAGCAGCCTCAATTCTTTTAGTAAATATTGTTCTGAACCTTGCTAGTCTTGCAAAGAAATGTGCTGTCCTATTCATACTGGATGAAATGGAAAAGAATGATATAAGCCATTCCCGCCCCTGAGACAGGTGGAGTATAAAAGAAGTAAATTAGTTAATAAAATACAACAGGAGCCTCAAAGGAATCTAACACAGAAAAAATATGTTCAGCCATTTAAGTCACCTTGGTCCCAGTAGCAAACAAAAACAGAGTAAGATGAAACCTACATTTATTTGGTCCAGCTAGTATTTAAAAATCTAAAATATAAACTTCGGGTCTGTGAAAGCCTTCCTCGGGCTAGACGTTCAAGAAAAGGGATATACGGGAAAGACAAAAGAGAGGAGAGATTTATTTTCTAGCAGACGATGTTAGATGATTCAAGTTTGTTTGTTTTTTTCCAGTCCAAAGACGGAGATAAGAAATTTTGGTTCTTTTATTAGGAGATACTTATTTTGTCTGCAAACTGACCATGCAGGTGAGGTTTTGATTTACACGAAAGCCTTCTAGGTTTGAAACTGAAAATATATTTTAAACTATTAAAGACGAATGGTAGTGAAACTCTTGCTATGATAATGGAGCCTAGGTTATTGTAAATACAGAACAACCACGCTTAATTAGACCCTCAGTTATCCAGTTCATCTTTTATCCCACTTCATTCTTCCACCACCCCTACTGTGTATCTCACTCAGGACATCTATTCTAGTATACAGTATTTTAGACAACATTCAGCTTCTCTAGAAGTTGGGCTGTTTAATCTTTTCCTCCAGAATAATCTTTTCAGATAAGGTTAAAAGCCCAACTAACTAAATCAATCAATCTGACACCAAGGGGAACCTAAAAGGTAGCATGCAATAGCCTGCAGTGCAGACAGCAACGTGAGTCGCTAAATTCAAGCTCTTTGAGAAACAAGAAATTCCCATTTGCAAAGAAGGGCCAAAAAAAAGGCCTGGCTAGAGAACTCTCTCAGCTGTGCTCTGCATATGGCTATTGACTGCGGGGTTAGAGTTTCACGATGTGCATTCTAACTAGGAGCAGCAGATTTCCCGCGGCAACACGAGTTGGTCCTTCTCTTTTATGCTTTCAGGGACAAATAGGTATGAAACAAAATAAAACATCCGTGAAAGAATGATACGTAGGCTCAAGTAGCCTCTTCACTATTCAAATAGCTCAAAGCCCCGGCAGGTTCTCCAAGAGCCTGTAACTGATCTGATTAATGGCCTTATTGTGCCTTCAGTCTCGCAATGATGTTTGTCTCTCTCACCCTTACAAAAACAAGTGCAAGGCGCCCATCCCTGAGTCTCGTAAAATAAGATTAACAGGAACCCAGGGAGAGGCACCAAACAAATCGCACTGGCTGCTTGGGAAAGGAACAAAGAGAAGCTTCAGGACAAGCCGTTGGGCTGAAACTCAGCTTCAGCTCGCCATGGTTCATCCAGCACAAACAATATCACTCTTCCCCACAATGGATACATTTACGTATGGGTATCATTTTTCCCCCAGAAGATTTTCTAAGCCTTAAATATTTTTTTTAATGGGAAACAATCTAGCAAGAGTACTGTTTGGTAGTAGTGGAAATTTCTGTCATGTCCCAGTTGATTTATGGGGACTTATTCTCAAGAGGGAAATAGATAAACATATGGAGTAGAAGTCCATCAGTGGCTATTAGCCACAAGGTATAGATAGGAATAGGTAAGATTGAGCTGTGGTGGCTCAAGTGGTTAAGACACTGAACTGCAGGCTGTGGAAGGTCAGTAGTTCAGCAGTTCAAGACCCATGAGTGCCGCATGACAGAGTGAGCTCCTGTCTCTAGTTCCAGCTCCTGCCAACCTAGCAGTTCGAAAGCAAGAAACTGCAAGTAGATAAATAGGTACCACTTCAGTGGGAAGGTAACAGCGTTCCGTGCACCTTGGTGTTTAGTCATGCCGGCCACATGACCACGGAAATGTCTTCGGACAGCGCTGGCTCTTTGGCTTTGAAACGGAGATGAGCACCGCAACCCTAGAGTCGGATTCGAATGGCTTTCGAGCAAGGGAACCTTTACCTTTACCTTTACCTATAGATAGGAACTCTCAGTCTGGGGCAGGTGATGCACTCTGTTCTTGGTGCTGGGGGAGCAGTGGCAGGGCTTCTGGTGCTCTGGCCCCACTGCTGGACCTCTGATGGCACCTGGTATTTTTGGCCACTGTGTGACAGAGTGTTGGACTAGATGGGCCATTGGCCTGATTTAACATTGGCTTCCCTCTTATGTTCTTATGTTCTTATGACCCCGTAGAGTTTTCAAGGCAAGAGCTGTTCAGAGGTGGTCTGCCATTGCCTGCATCCATGTCACGGCCCTGGTAGTCCTTGGTAGTTTCCCATCTAATACTAGCAAGGGCCAACTTTGCTTAGCTTCTGTGATCTGACATGATCAGGCTAGTCTGGGCTACCCAGGTCAGAGCAGAGTCCTGTGTACTTATGTCCAATTTATTACAATAGGCGTGCACAACTATGCGTCAAATTGTGAGTGGAGGCCTTCCGCTGACATTCATTTTTCATGACTTTATGGTAAAAGATACATTCCCTGATCTGGATAGCCCAAGCTAGCCCAATCTCATCAGATCACAGAAGCTAAGCAGGTCAGCCCTAGCTGTAGGGTTGCCAAGTACCTACCGTATTTCAGCGGGGGGGACACAGTCCCCAGCCGGAACATTGCTCCGGGCAACACCCACTCCGCACGATGCCGTTGCCAGGAAGTGATGCCGGGTGACGCTCTGGCAAGGGGGCTGGAAACTCGATGGTATTTGGATGCCTAGCTGGTACTTGGATGGGAGACCACCAAGGAAGTCCAGGGTTGCTACACAGAGGCAGGCAATGGCAAAGCGCCTCTGAACGCCTCTTGCTTCGAAAACCCTGTAGGGTTACCATAAGTTGGCTGCAACTTAACAGCAAAATGAACAAAAAGTATCTCTTCTTTAAACTGGTACGTGTTCATTAAAATAAGCTGAATATCTAATAAAAATGCAACTATGGGTCAAGAAACATTCTGAAAGGGAAAACAAAAGGAGAATTCTAAGGTTATTTCAAATACCTGGGTGAAATGAAGTGGTGTGAGAGGGGACACAGGTAATTCTGGTAGGCTAAATGATTTCGTACCCCCTCTAAAAGAGCAATTAAAAACCGCAACTTCATTGGAGGTGCTGTGAAGTCCCAGACACTGATCTTTTACCGAAGGCCCTTTCGGAAGTATGAACTGCATGTCACTGTTCAGCTAGACTAAGGAGCTAAAATCAGAAGACTCCACACACTCGGGACCTATTAACATCAGTTATACCACCTTGGGCTTTTCCACTTGCTCATTCTCCAGTGTAACATATGAGTCAACAGTGCCCTTCTGTGCTCTACATTAGAAAACAGGGCAGTCCCTATACAAAAGAGAGTGTGTGTGTGTAACATGGCACCACATTGCAGCCAACTTATGGTGACCCCATAAGGTTTCCGAGGCAAGTGATTAAGCAGAGGTGATTTGCCATTGCCTTCTTCTGCAGTCTTCCTTGTTGGTCTCCCATCCAAGCACTGACCCTGCTTAGGTTCCAAGGTTTAAACGAGATCAGGCTATCCTATACCATTCCACATCCCCATACAAAATAATAAATACAGGTCTGACATTAAAAATTGCAGTATTCAGCAGCATACTGTTGTTCATCTAAAGGTTGCTGTTCTTCTACAAAAGAACTTGAAAGGAAGTATCCGACATGAAAGAGCACTGACACTGTCTCTCCCCAAGTTTCCTCACTCATTACTGGTGCTGATAGCACCTTTTGACCCACCCTTTGCAGATGTTCATTAGTTCTGTTTATCAGGTTTCACAATGCACCTTCCTTGATTGAATCTAATTGTATGTTAATCCTACCCTGCCCTTTTATCAACAGCTGGGAGTGGTCCTCACCCACTCTGAATGGATTGATTCTCTTTTATTGGTTATTGTTTCAGACTGGCCCCTCCTTGTAACATCTCCTAACACCTGTCTTTCTGTTGCATGTCACTTTGAATATAATATTTGCTATGGATGTACGCTTAATGCATATGATGATCTGTAGCACACCATAGTTTATTCATCCTCACATGGTATCCTAATTCCCCTCCTGAAGTTTCTTTTCCTTTAGAGGCTATCCAGACTTGCGAGTTGTCCAGCACAGAACTGAGCGGCTATAATATGCATGAGTTCCCACAAGGACAAAAGAAAAGTTCTGCCCTTCCAGGGGACAGAATGCTAGATTGGGTAAGTCTCAACAGTGGTTCAACAAGCATTGCCACTTGAAGCTGTAGCTGCACCATCTCAGATCACCCTGTAAGTAAAGACAATCACTCTCCTTTCCTCCTTTTCTCTAGGTGGCTTTAAACACAGTAGTGCAGACAGGACTATTTTTGGGCAGGAATGCACAGGAACAGAGTTCCAGCTGGCTCCCGAGTTGGCCATGCCCAGCAGGAACTCATTAGCATAATAGGCCACACCCAAAAGCAAAAACTCATTAGGATTGGCTACATTAGGGGCATGTGGCCTAACATGTAAAGAAGTTCCTGCTATTAAAAAAAAGCCCTGGGTTTTGACAACAAACAAGGTAAACAGAATAAGAAGCAAAAGGTAGGTATGGCTGGATGACCATGGTAACATGGGGTGTGGCCTAATATGCCAATAAGCTGTGCTGTCAGGGGTGTGGCCTAATATGCTAATGAGTTTCTGCTGTTGGGTGTGGCCTATTATGCTAATGAGTTCCTGCTGGGCTTTGTCTACAAAAAAAGCCCTGAGTGCAGACATGTGCTTTTTCTGCACCAAAGGTGTCTACACAATGAGAAGAGCATTAACTGTTTTGTCTCATGGGTTGTGCAGTACTAGTGGAGGCTGCCACCCTCCAAAAGTCATCACCAAGGCCATCATCTCTCCTTGCCTCATTGTAGAGCTGTCCGTGATAAGTCACTGGGATGGAGGAGGCCTCCTACTACACGCACTGAGTGAGACAGCTCTGTTCTAGTGAGGATTTTGTTTTCTGGAAACTAACTCTGGGAAGTGGCTTTTTTCCTTCAAAAGGAACTGTAGATAGCTGAAAAAGCACCCCCACCCTGAGCTGAGCTTTCCTGACTCAGAACTTCCAGTGTTGTTAGTCGCCCAGTGTATTTTCCTGCCTTGCCTAAAATTCTTCCATTTTTTATGCTTCTCCATTTCAACTGTCAAAATTCTGGTTTGTGCTCTTCTCATTTATTGTTACTATGCTCTGAACAGTGTTGTTTGCTTTTTTAAAAAAAGAAAGGACCAGGCAACTTGGGATCAAGGGCAGGGTTAGTAAATTGTGGAGACCCCACCCCCCGCAGCTGACTGTGGGTTGGGTTCTATGCACCACAAGGCCGAGTTGCACTCATGTACTGGAACTGTCCTGCTGCTCCTTCCTGTTGCAGGCTGCTGTGCTTCACAAAATCCTGCTCCTGGGGACATGGGGATCCTTCAGAACAGCACGGGATTTGCAGAGGAGGGGAGGAACATCAGAAATGCATGGTTTTATGGCCATTCAGCATTGACTTCGCAGTCATTACAGCATTGCCCTGGGGTATCTGACTGTGGTTTTGGACCGGACCTTTTGCCTCTTCCGCTTTCAATTCGGTGGGAATAATAAGCAGACTACTTGACGTGGCTTTAGTCATCTCTGCCCATTCCCCCGTCCCTATTTCCGCTTCTATTTAATTTTCACCTAGCACACAACTTGGAGGGCAGGTTGAGGAGCAGCCTGGGGAGGTCCTCTGAGAGTTTGACACTTCTAGCTTGCGTGGTGGGGGTCCGTTTGAACATAACATAAGAGCATAAGAGAAGCCAATGTTGAATCAGGCCAATGGCCCATCTAGTCCAACACTCTGTCACACAGTGGCCAAAATATACCACGTGCCATCAGGAGGTCCAGCAGTGGGGCCAGGACACTAGAAGCCCTCCCACTGTTGCCCTCCCCAAGTACCAAGAATACTGAGCATCCCTTGCCCCAGACTGAGAGTTCCTATCTATGCCTTGTGGCTAATAGCCACTGATGGACCTCTGTTCCATATGTTTATCCAATTCCCTCTTGAAGCCATCCATGCTTCTAGCTGCCACCACCTCCTGTGGCAGTGAATTCCATGTGTTAATCACTCTTTGGGTGAAGAAGTACTGCCTTTTATCTGTTCTAACCTGACTGCTCAGCAATTTCATTGAGTGCCCACGAATTCTTGTATTGTGAAAAAGGGAGAAAAGAACTTCTTTCTCTACCTGCTCAATCCCATGCATAATCTTATAAACCTCAATCATGTCACCCCGCAGCCATCGTTTCTCCAAGCTAAAGAGCCCCAAGCGCTTTAACCTCTCTTCATAGGGAAAGTGTTCCAACCCTTTTATCATTCTAGTTGCCCTTTTCTGCACTTTTTCCAATGCTATAATATCCTTCCTGAGGTGTGGTAACCAGAATTGTAAACAGTATTCCAAATGAGGTCACATCACTGATTTATTCAGGGGCATTATGACACTGGCCGATTTGTTTTCTATTCCCTTCTTAATAATCCCCAGCATAGCGTTGGCCTTTCTTATTGCAGTCGTACACTGTCTTGAGATTTTCCTTGAGTTGTCTACTACGACTCCAAGATCTCTCTCTTGGTCTGTCTCTGCCAGTTCGGACCCCATCAACGTGTATTTATAGTTAGGATTTTTGGCTCCAATGTGCATCACTTTGCACTTGGCCATATTGAACCCCATTTGCCATGTTGACGCCCACTTGCCCATCCTCGACAGATCCTTTGGAGTGCCTCACAATCCTCCCTGGTTCTTACCACCCTGAACAACTTCGTGTCATCTGCAAATTTAGCCACTTCACTGCTTACTCTCAACTCCAAATCATTAATAAACAAGTGACCCTGTGGATCACACTCCTCCCCCCTTTACACATTTGACCCTACGGAGGGATCTTTTCCCTCCTCCCCAAAGTCACTCAGCAAACAACTTGGAGTTCTTCTAGCTTGCAAGGGGGGCCTTTATACATTGGACCCTAAGGAGGGACCTTTTCTTCCTTCCCCAAAGCCAATCTGCACACATCTTGGAGAGGGATATATTAAAAGGAATAATGGGATCGCCCATTGGAAACAATGGAAGAGGCTTGAAGGCCCTTTTTTCATTTTAAAACCCTTGGGACACCACCCCTCCTGATAGACCAGCCAGCCAGCCAGCCACCACGTTTGCATCCCTCTATAGGTTGTGCATGCCAGCAGCTAGCCAAAGGGGGTGGAAGAGCAGGGAGGAGAGGAGAGGAGGGAAAGGGGAGGCTGCAGTGTGCCCCATCCCTTGCTCATGCACTTGGCCAAGTCAGTGGCAACTGGACGCCCCCTCCACAGGTCACAAGTGACGTTAACCACAATTAAGCAAAAAATGCAGGTTTTGGTTATAGATGCAGAATGAACACACAAAAATAAACTGGGGGGGAAAGAATAGTGCAGAGGGCAGGGGCACAAAATACAAAGTTAACCTTAAAGGCTCGACTGCTCAGATTCTCCGAAGTAAGCTACAGTGAACTATTAGTGCAGAAAGGGCCGAAGTCGGTGGCCTGTTCTCTGCAGTTCTTTTACCAGTTCTTTCCAGGAGGAGGAAGAGGGATGAACAATTAGAAAATCTCCCCATAGGACGAGAGTGTGACTGTGCTGGCTAGCTCCCTGTTCACTTCACCCCAAAACTCAGCCATCTAGTTACACCTCGTTTGGCCACAAAGCTGGTTTGCCGGGTCAAGTGAGCAGGAAGCTCTGAGCACGAGCAGAGCACCACAGGGCTGTATTTTTACCTCTTCTCTTCTGTGCTATGACAATTTGCTCAGCATGCATCCCACAGCCCTAACGCCAGCCTTCCTCATTCCAGGATAGTATGAGCTACTGAGTGTTCTGACCCCTTTGCAATTCTGAGAGTGCCAGGTATGGGGCATGATTAATTAAGAGACTAAAAAACTGTTAGGGTCTTTGGCAGGCCAGCTTTTCCTCACCTCTCACTCTCCTTCAAGTGATGCTGAAGCACCCTCAGCCTTTTCTGGCTGAAGGAGTACATTTACTAGCATGATGCTGAGCTCGGTTCCTTACTCTCTCCCTCCATCACTTGGTCCAGGATAGTGAGCAGCAGAGAGAGCTGAGTTGCCCAGCAGGACGTGTGGTTTGGAAGATGATTCCTAGGTGATTCTCCCTCCCCCAAATAAAAACTCTTCCTGCCACCACCACCCTTCTCAAAATTCTCTTGGTATTTGAGGTCACCAAGAAGGGAGATGACCAAGCGATCAGATGAATAGATAAGGATGCAATGCCATCTCACAAGCGCCCCTTAAGTAAAGGAGTTTATTTAACAAACATGCATTCTATTCAGCTATTTCTACATAGATGAGCCAGGACACATCACCTTGCATAGTCCAGTGTCTAGGAAATACAACAGAAAAAAATGTTAGCTATGTACACTTAGAAGGTTATCTAGATCTTGCATCCAGAGCACACCCTCCCCTTGGAGGAAGAAGGGATATGGAATGACAGAAGGAGTGACAGAGGATTTTCTCAGTTCCTCCCTGGGTCTCCACCCATCTTTTCCAAACAGACAGGCTGTTTTAACTCTTTCCCTTCCAGTTGTGCATATCACTATGGAGCCAATGCCAGTTTGGAGGGGGCTGCATCTCTAAAAACCCATTAGCCATGTTGCTCCATAGCTCTTTATGGCTGGCAACGGGAGATATTAAAACCCATCAACCTGCCCCTCTTGACAATGAAGTCTAATTGTCTGTTTCCCCATACAATAATCACCACAAATGTATGGGATTTCTTCCTGTATGCGACATATGGAGTTTATAGCTGTATTCACATTTCCACATGTGTTTTCCTTTGAGGCCAACTGCCTCAGTTACATTTGCAGGCAAACAAATAAAACACATGCAACTTTTAAAAAGCACTGTGCAAGTCCTCACTTATCAGTTCTTTTTTCTGTCCTTCCTCCCTCAGATGCAGCTATTTTCATCATGTTGAGGGCAATGGAGGGTGCTCATGCCCTTATTAGGCTGTTTTTTGTGCCCCCACAATGGGGGGCCCTCATGCCCTTGTTAGGTTGTTTTTTGTGTCCCCCCTTAACATACAAATTGTTTTTTATGCATACCTGCATAATCTCCAGAATTTACAAAACTCCTGGCCTTCTGCCTGTTTGACCACTTTTGCTGCCACCATTGGTGGTGGGGTCTTTACCAGATTTAACTTACAAAGTCCTTCCACCCGCTCAGTACGGAGAAACTCCCACCTCATCTGCAGGTGGCCTGGTTTTACTGCTTTTATCATTGTCTCAAGCCACTCACTTTACTATCCGATAGAGTAAAATTATATGGAATTATGATAGCCACACTGGCCATTTCAGGCCTCTCGGTTTTCTACATCGACTTTTCTCCCACTGCTTAGCAATTACTGGAGACTGTCAAGCCTCTTCGTGGCCTTGACCTGCCCTGTCTTTTTGATGCTTATCTCTTAATACCTTCCTGCTCAGCTCTGCCAGTCTTACAAGCCTAACATACACATTGCCTTAGTGTTCTCGCTCCACCCTCTTTCTGTCTCTTACATCCTTCCTGTCCAGATTCATTCCCAGACCTGTTCTATTACACCTCTCTTCTGTGCCATTCGTCTCAGGTCTAGCTGCTGCCTGCCCTGCTTGATCTCTGCATACCAGCAACCCTAAATAAGGAAGGGAGAAGTCCTATGTCTCATGAAGTATAAATCAGCTAGGAAAACTGAGTTTTGCTTCTGACTAGGCTGTGGATTATTCTTTGTACCTTTTAATGAACTGCTTCTGTTGGACTTAAGTCCTAGTGTGTCCAGAACTAGCCTCTAACCTGCTCGGTCCCAAACCTGTTAGAACACTGAACTTATAAGGACATACCAAGCCCAAACTGGTACTTGATATCCCTTGTTCCCAGAATATCTTCACAATGACCAAGTTCAGACTGGCAGTTTGAAGCGGGAGCGAGTCGTGGCAAAAAAGCCTAGGAACAAACTGTTCTGGGTTTTCCCAGTCACACTGCGCCAACTGATGCGGGAGCATACCGGGGAGGAGACGTGAGGGAGCATTCACACTGTTGGCCCGAAGATGCGGCTGTAAGGCGCAGCTTTCTGTTTCGCTAATCTGGAGATATGTGCTTATGCGCATGAGCAAACAATCAAAATTGCGGATTTTAGCATTCATGCTGTGTTGGTGCAGGATATACGTGGGATAGACATGCTTTCCAGGGTTTGATGCCACTTTTAACAGGTATCTTTTTAACTCGGGAACAAAGCATTACAAGACAGGTTGAGTACAGCTGGGGAACCCCAGACAGATGTGCCTGTGTGAACGCCCCCTTTAATCCGCTTGTGAAACATTGCTGAAACGCGCCTCTCTCGGGGCAAACTACTAGTCTGAACTCAGCCAATGTCATGTCTGTTACTTTTCCTTCATAATAACCTTCTTTTAATGTGTCCTATGGTGATATGTCAATTCATCCCAGTTATCTGTCTAAAAATTGACTACTTTCCAATGTGAATGTTGAATTTGTACTCTGTGGACCCTCAGAGATTAGCCTATTCAAGCCAAAAGATTAAAGAGCCAGTGTTTTTTCCCCATCCAGTGTTCAGTCAGCTAAGGTAGCAGTAGGGAATTTACATATTAATGGAAGTAGCTCAGAAGGCAATGGCCCTGTTCCTTGCCTAGAGAGGGTATACTTTAGCACTGGAAATGTTTATGATTTTCTAGTTTCTGTCTGGTAAATTTTCAGCACAAACACAATTCAGTCATACACATACACATGGAGAGGCCTGGGAGGCACATAGGATGCAATGACAACATGTAGTTTAAACAGAGAAGAGGCCATCAAAATGGTAAAAATATACAGACAGACCCTGAATAGGGAACATAGAAATTTAAAGTTATCCAGCCTACCCTTTCATTTACCATCTTAAATTGGGTTATGTTTAAATCTAAGGAGACAGGATTGTACTTAAATTCCATTTTACTTTATTTCGTTCAGATGTTGTCACTCAACTGTATATTTTTCTTCTTGTAATCAATGGCCACAATTAAAGATTTTTTTTTCTTTTTCTGAAATTGGGGAGGGGGGTGTCTGCATCTATACATAAAACCTAAAGATACCAAATGCTTACTAAGATAAAAATAGGAACACCTCCTTAGTTCTAAGAGAATGAAGACCTCCAGGGCTTCTCTGCTTGCACATTAGATATGGAATAGGAGAAATGATTTTTAAAAAAATTGGAAGAAAAGTCTCTTTAGGGACAGAAAAAGAAGTCTGGTTGCAGGTCACCAAATGGATATGCCTCTACTGGCCTGCTGGTGGCAGCGACAAGTCATCTTAAAATGTGCTGGGGAATGGTGGAAGCTGAAGAAGTTATTAAGGTCTAGAAGTTAGAGACTTGGACCAATGGAGTAAATTCCACATTCCCTGTAGCAAAAACAGCTGCCTGTAGTGTCTGTTGTACCACATGTGCTTCCCTTCCGTACCCCATAATGGTAGAGCTAAAATAAGAGTGTGTGCAACACTCTTACTTTCCCACATTGTAAATCAGTTGAAACTAAGGCCTGCATCTTGCTGTAAACACACACACCTACAAAATGAAAGAAGCACTAGAAGAAAAGGAGGAAGAAGAGAAGGAGATTGGACTTATACCCCCCCTTCAGTACCCAAAGGAGTCTCAGAGTAGCTTACAATTCCTTTCCCTTCCCCTTCCCACAACAGACATCCTGTGAGGTAGATGGGGCTGAGAGAGCTCTCTCAAGAACTGCCCTTGAGAAAACAGCTCTGAAAGAACTTATAACTGACCCAAGATCACACCAGCAGCTGCATATGGAGGAGTGGGGAATCAAACCCAGTTCTCCCATATTAGAATCCACACTCTTAACCACTACACCAAACGAGCCCTCCAAACACCAAACATGCGTGGTGGGTTCTTCAGTCCACCAGAGTCCATCTTCTTACCCAAATTTCATTTATTTATGTCACTTACAGTCTGCCTTTCTCACTGAGACTCAAGGCAGATTACACAGTATGTGTAAATTGTCACAGTCAGTGTTCCCTCTAAGCTGAGTTAGTGTGAACTAGCTCATAGTTTTTTAGCCTCTGGCTCACACATTTTTGTCTTAACTCAGGAAGGATGGCTCCAGAGCAAACTAAGTTATGCAGTAGCCAAATCGCTCGCTCACAACTTTAATGCCAGTAGCTCACAAAGTGGAATTTTTGCTCACAAGACTTCACAGCTTAGAGGGAGCATTGGTCACAGTATGTGACAATTTAAATCAATAGGAATGGGACATCCAATAAACAATACAATAGAGGTTTGGATTGCAGAAATCTGAAAATGAGCCAAAATCTGAAAACAGAGCTGAAACAAAACTGAAACAAAGTATAACCATTAACATGACATGTTAAATGGCACTATACACCAGGGGTGTCAAATGTGCGACCCGAGGGCCAGATCCGGCCCACACAGGGCTCAAAACCAGCCCCCCAAGCAGCTTCCTTCTGCTTCCTTTCCCAGGGCTGCTACAGCCACACTCCAGCTTGCTTTTTCCCAGCTCTCTCAGTGGCTCTTTGCTTCCTGCTTCCTGCCTCTAGCCTCCCTCCCCCATTGTTCCCCCTCTCTCTCTCTCACTCACTCACTCATTCTCTGACACACACACAGATAGAGAGACAGAACTTTGTGGCTGCTTCATGCTGGAGAGATACAAAAACAAGCCTCCCTCCCCCACTTCCTCACTTGCTTGCTTGCTTGCTCTCTCTCTCTCTCTCTCTCTCTCTCTCTCTCTCTCTCTCTCTCTCTCTCTCTCTCTCTCTCTCACACACACACACACACACACACACAGATAGATAGATCCATGTGGTCAGCTGTGTTGGCCTGAAGCAGTAGAACAAATTTAGAGTCCAGCTGTACCTTTAAGACCAACAAAGGTTTATTCAAGGTATGAGCTTTCGTGTGCGTGCACACTTTTTCAAATACACTGGAATGGTAGGTAAGGTTCAAACTTAGAGACAGGGACTGAAGAACAAATTAACATGTAACATGATGATGTTTAAGATATGTAAAGTTGCAAATAACAAGTTAAGGTTATAAGGTCAACAGTTGTAAAACAATACATATGTCAAATTAGCAGATAAATGTCTAAAGGTGTCTTTATAATTGTGGGAAGAAAACCGAGCATCTCCATTCTCTCCTCCCAGGCGTGGAGATCACTTAACAGCATGTTTTGAGGCGGATGCAGTGTCATGTCAGCAAAACATCCTAATATTCTTTGCATTACATTCAGTATACTAATATACTATTCTGAAAAAGAAATACACTAAACTACAGAGGAGGTATAGTCCTTGTTGAGGATACATATATGAGGACTGAATGAGTTAGCATCGATAGAGAGAGCCTTGTGGCTGCTTTGCTATAGAGATAAAAAGACAAGCCTGCCTGCCTTTCCCTCTCTCTCTCTCTCACTCTCTCTCTCTCTCACACACACACACACACACAAACACTCACAGAGAGAGAGAGAGAGAGAGAGAGAGAGAGAGAGAGAGAGAGAGAGAGAGAGAGAGAGATCACTTCAGCTTGCTCCTCCTCTTTTTTTTGGGGGGGGGGAAGAGGAGGAGGAAAGAGACAGAGAGAAAACAAAATTGGAGTCCCAGCTTTAAGACCAACAGCATTTTATTCCAGGTATACAAAATTTTATTCCAGGTACAAGCTTTTGTGTGCAAACATACTTCTTTGGAGGGTGGGTGGGTGGATGGATTCTTCTGACAAGCACAATGTACATTGAGGAAATTATTTTGGCTTATTCTGAAAAACTGTCTTCTTTAAAATGATTGGATTTCTCTGTCCTATCTGGATTTATTTTTCTTCAAAGAGACCTTGATTAGGAATAAAAACACTTGGATTGGTCTTACAGAGTGGAGTGATAATAGCACACATTGGTAGTGCGACAGGAAAACTACGTCTCAATCCAGTCCAGGAGGATGCAATTCAGCAGTCTCTCTTTCTAATCTCCCTTTGGAATTCCTTTGTAAGAGAACTGCTACTCTTGGGTCAGCAACTGAATGTTGTGGTTTCTAATGTCAGACTTATGTCCATTTATTCTTTGCATTCTCCTGGACTGAATCCTCCTGGATGGAACTGAGACCTAGGTTTCCTGTCTCATTACCAACGCTGATACCTCCACACCTACTTCCCCTCTGCATATCACACCTAATCCACTCATGCCTGCTATTGCCACTAGGCATCTGAAATCATCTTTATAAAGTTTATACCTCTGGTACCTTGTGTTACATTTTATAGCATGCATGGCCCAACAAAGTTACATTTATGTAAGATCCGGCCCTCATAATAAATGAGTTCGACACCTCTGCCACAGGCATCTTTCTGAACCATTAATTTATTTTTGCATGCAACAAATTTAGAGTCCAATGGCACCTTTAAGACCAACAAGGGTTTATTCAAGGTATGAGCTTTCATGTGCACGCTCACTTTATCAAATACGTTAGAATGGCAGGCAAGGTTCAAACTTATAGCCAGAGAATGAACAGCAAATTAACATGCAACTTGATGATGATCAAGATATGGAAAGTGACACTAAATAACAAGTTAAGGTTATAGGGTCAACAGTTGTAAAGCAATAAATATGTCAGACTAGCAGATAAATGTCTAAAGGTGTCTTTTCTAATTGTGGGAAGTGACCGGGAATCTTCATTCTCCCCTGTCAGGCATGGAGAGCACTTAACACTTCCTCCCTCTCCAAAAAATACTGTTATGTCAGCAGACATCCTAATATCCCTGGCTTGCATACATTCAGTATTCTAATATACTATTCTGAAAAAGAAATACAATAAAATGCATTAAAATACAGAGGATTTATAGTAAGGGTCAGCTGAGCCCCATTGAAAATGGGAAGTACAGTGTCCTTCAAGATCTCCATCTTCCCAATCAGATACACTTACGTCTTGTCTGGGTTCCCTTTCAATTGGTTCAGTTTCAACCATTAGACCACAGCAGTCAGGAAGTGGCTCAAGGTTTCAACAGCATCACAAGGGGATTTAGATAGAGAGATTTAGAGCTGACTGTCATCAGCATACTGATGACATTCAACTCCAAAGCAATGAATGATTTCTCCTAAAGGCTTTATATAGAAGTTGACTAACATAAGGGATAAGAAAGGGGCCTGCAGAATCCCACAAGGCAGCTCCCGCACTGAAGTCTCCAATGGCTATTCCTTTGTGTCTGATCCATGAGGAATGGTTTAAACCAATCCGAGGCACATCCTAATATCTACTTCTGCCCAGGGCAAGTGCGAGGCACCCAGGAAAGCTGGCGCTGCCAGCACTGGGCGGGAAGGGGGGCTTTTCACGGGGGGGCAGGGGGCATTTTGGTGCCCCTGCTGGGCCGGTGCCCTAGGCAAGCACCTAGCTTGCCTAGTGGGCGAGCCGGCCCTGCTTCTGCCTCCAAATGCCTCAACAGGATGGATGTAGGAGGAGCAATAAAGAAGCATGGCTTTTCGTCTACATTTAGATGGAGGTCATCATCTTAGGGCATCAGTACCTTCAAGACAATGAGAGCTGAAGCAAATCTACTGAGCATTATCAAGATGGGTAGCTGTCTTAGTCTGTCTGTAGTAGTAGAAAAGAGCAGGGGTCCAGTAGCACCTTAAAGACTAACAAAATATGTGGCAGAACTTTTGTGAGTCACTGCTCACCTCTTCAGTCTATCTGTCCTATTTATTGGAAAGTCCAAAATATGTGGCAGAACTTTTGTGAGTCACTGCTCACTTCTTCAGTCCGTCTGTCCTATTTATTGGAAAGTGGAGTGATTTCAGAGGCCGAATGATATTAGCAGGCAAATGACAACAGCAGGTGAATAACAACAGCAGGCGTGATTGGATTTCGGTGACATAGGCAGAGGGGTAATAGGCGTGGAGAAATCAGCATTGATAATGAGACAGGAAACCTAGGTCTCGATTCAGTTCAGGAGTTTGTATTGTCTTGAGCTTCATTATCAATTGCAGTTCAGCAGTCTGTCCTCTGATGGCCCACACCTTATGAAATGGCTGATCACAGCAGATTCATAAAGCACCATCCCTTTGAAATTCCTTTGAAGAGAACTGTTACTGAGCATTAGAATCTGAAGTCCCAAACATGAATGACATAATGAGATGTCTTAAGAAATTGCTTTAACAAGGATAGGCTCTGTACCTTGAAAATTTAATTTTGACATAAAATCCTCCAGACTTTGAACAACCATGATGGAGACCAAGTTCCACAACACTGAAACAGAGAGGCAAAACTGCTTCCATGCGTTGCTTCCTGAATCGTCCCTAGACATGCCTATCACTTTCTCCAGGAGCACTGGGACATAGCCACAGTGGCCTAGCAGTGGTTTCCACAAAGTAGTTGCACTCTTATTATGCCCACTGAAAGTGTTGACGTGCCTTGTCACATATTACCTTCTCATTGCTAATGTGATGCTGGGGAGGAAAAAAAAACCATACAGGGTGCATCACATGTAGGCCTTACATTTTCATTCTTGTGTTTTGCATGGTTTGAAATCAGTCATTTAGACTCTCATGTGAATGTAATTGTTTTGAATAAGAGCAACAGCACTTTCCATTCCTGTTCTCCTTCTGCTGAGCTGCAAAATGGCAGGACATATTATTATTAGGACTTCCAGGGAAGATGGCATCAGGCTAGCAGTGGCTGCCTGTTCCACCCCCAAACTTTTATTTATTTTAATCTCTTTTAGTTCATTTTTAATTAGTCATTGTTACTTGGAGGACAGAGGTTATATTAATGAGGGCTTGCTTTCCTGAAGATTGCTAGTTTACTTCTGAGGCAGTATTTATCATCATCATGTCATACTTATACATAGTCACTAAACACTTGGCATATTTTTCTGATTTTCAGGTTTTGTTAATTTCTAAAGGAAAATAATTAGCCCATGTGCCTCTGCCACAGGCACCACACATTCATGCACAGCAAACCATTATGATAATTGCTAGGGTGAAAATTACAGAATTCCTAGCCCTATAGAATCATCAGCTCCACTCAGCCCAACAATTGTTTTTGGAGGTTCCCTCCTTCTCAGAGGTTTGCTTGGCCTCAATGAGAGCAATAATTTGTCCCCTGATGGCCCACACCCTACGACATGGCTGTTCCCAGCAGATTCATAAAGCGCCATCTCTTTAGACCCTGCTGCCTTTCTAAAGCAATTTTTGTTTCAATGGGCATTGGCTATCTTTGGCAGTGATGGCTTTTAGAGGGTACAAGTGGGGGCCCGCAAAGCCTTTCAGGGGTATCTCATTTCCCCTCCTCTATTTCCTTCTCCCCTTCCCTGAAAACCCCAATAGCCTCTCCTAAGCTTGCCAGGTTCCTCCTGGCAACTGGTGAGGGTTGGGCGGGAGGTCTTATCAGTAGTGGGGGAAGGCCTAGGCTAGTGTCACAACAAGAGAAGTGCCAGCAACATGGGGACACTCTGGTATTTGGGCAAAAACTCTCTGGTAGAAGCCATTTTAATTACAGAGCTTTTGCCCAAATACCAGAGTACCCTGCAACACCAGAAAAACAATGACACCACTTCTGGTGCACTGGAAGTGGCATTGCCATATCACCAGTGACAGGGGTCTTTTCGTAAAAAAACAGCTGCAGGAGCTCATTAGCATATGGTATGCTAATGAGCTATTAGGCTATTAGCATATGCCACGCCCCCTGACATCACCGGAAGTCAGAGGGGGAAGCAAAAGGGGGGGAGGCATCTTCAAAAGCCTCCCCTTCCCTTCCCCAGCTGGTCTGGGTGGGGGAGCTAAGAGAAGGGGTTCAAAGTTTAAACTGCTTCTCATGAGAGTTGGGCCACAGAAGGAGGAAAGAGGGAAGGAAAGAGAGAGAAGGAAAGAAGGAAGGAAAGAGGGAAGGAAAGGGGAGGGGAGGGAAAGAAAGAGAGGGAAGAAGGAGGGAAACAGGGAAAGGAGGAAAAAAGGGAAGAGAAGAAGGTGGGAAAGAAAGAAAGAAAGAAAGAAAGAAAGAAAGAAAGAAAGAAAGAAAGAAAGAAAGAAAGAAAGAAAGAAAGAAAGAAAGAAAGAAAGAAAGAAAGAAAGAAAGAAAGAAAGAAAGAAAGAGAAAGAAGAGAAGAGAAGAGAAGAAGGAGGAAAGAGGAAAGAGAGAAGGAAAGGAGGAATGAAAGAAATTTGGCGGCAATTAGGCCCCATTGTATCCTATGGGCCATTGAAGTCAATGGTGAAAACATAGGGTATATTCTGGGGGCTGGAGGGAGGGGTTTCAGGAGAGGCTCCAAACTGACAGGGTAGCTGATGGAGCCTCTCCCCAAGATACCCACCAAGTTTCAAGTACATTGGACCAGGGGTCCAATTCTATGGCCCCCAAACAGGTTGCCCCTATTCCTCCATTGTTCTCTATGGTGGGGAAAATATAACTTTTTCCCACCATAGAGAACAATGGAGGGGATGGGGGCAACCTGTCTGGGGGCCCATAGAATTGGACCCCTGATCCAATGTTCTTGAAACTTGGTGGGTATCTTGGGGAGAGGCTCCATCAGCTACCCTGTGAGTTTGGAGCCTCTCCCTGAAACCCTCCCCTCCAGCCCCCAAAATATACCCTATGTTTTCACCATTGACTTCAATGGCCCATAGGATACAATGGAGCTGAAATTGACATTCGGCTGCCTGAAAGACTCCCCGGGACGCCGGCTGGGGGCAGGGCTTGGCTCCTGAGCTCCCGGAGCTGCGCTCTGGTGCGCTTCCCCTCCCAAAAGACCCCTGACCAGTGATATCACTGCAACACTGTCCTAGGCCTCCCCACCTGCTGCCAGTGAGTCTCTCTGCTGGCCAGCTGATTGGGGGAGCAGTGCTCTCTGTGGGGGGCTGGCAACCCTGGCCTAACCTGTTTTCCTGAGTCCCTTCTCTCTTTCCCAGCCATACTTTTGTCTGCCCCTCTCTTCGGCTTTTCCTCCTTCCCTCCTGGCAGCAGCCTCTACCCAGGAAAACTATAACCCAATTGTCTGATCTTGGCTGCTGGGCAAGGCCCAGTTGCGCTTTAGGGAGCCCGCAAAGACTTGCATGTAGTATCTTATTTTCCCCTGCATCCTCCTCTCCAGCCTAGTTCTTCTTTCCCTCCTCCTGACAACCCATATCCTCAGCTTTCCGTTTTTTCTTCTCGTCTTCCCACTCACCAATAATCCACCTTTTATTTGTGATCCACCTTTAACTATATTTACTTCACTTATACCTCACCTTTCTCCGCAGTGTGGACCGAAAGCCGTTTAAATAATTTCCCTCTTCCCCGTTTTATTGTTATAACAACCACCTTGTGAGCTAAGTTAACCTGAGAATGTGTAACTGGCTCAAGGTCACCCAGTGAATTTCCATTGGATGATGGAGATTTGAACTGGGGTCTCCAAGATCCTAGTCTGAAACCCTAATCTCTACACCACACTGGCTTCCATTTCGTCATTGCTATTCAAAAGTAGCAAGCAGCTGAATGGTCAGGCCAGAATCTTACTCCCTTATATGGTTGCCAACTCTGGATTGGGAAATTCCTTGAGATTCAAGGGTGAAGCCTGGAGAGGGTAGAGTTTGGGAAGGGACTACAGTGAGGTATATAATGCCACAGAGTCTGCCTTCCAAAGCTGTTTTCAAAAGCTGTAACAGAGACTACTGTATGCTCTCCGGATTCCATCGCCTTATTCTGAAGCATGTGTAGACAAGGCCTGAGGCTCCCTCAGTAGTCAAATCATTTTAAGAACATAAGAACAGCCATCCTGGATCAGGCTAAAGACCCGTCTAGTCCAGCATTCTTTTCACACAGTAGCCAGCCAGCTACCTCTAAGAAGCCCCAGAAAAGGAAGGCCGCAACAGTGTCATCCTGTGCTTATGTTTTATATATCTGGCTATACATGGTTTTAAATGTATATTTCTTCTTATAGTATTCCTTTTTAAGGAATTTTATTCTAATAAAGGTCAACTGAACTGAACTGAATACGGATCATACGGACTTTTGTTGGCAGGGTGATGTCTCTATTTTTTATCATGCTGTCTAGGTTTGCCATTGCTTCCCTCCCAAGGAGCAGGCACCTTTTAATTTCATGGCTGCAGTCACCATCTGCAATGATATTGGATTCCAGGAACGTGAAGTCTGTCACTGCTTCCACAACTTCCCCTATTGGCCAAGGAGTGATGGGGCCGGATGCCATGATCTTAGGGGTTTTTTGATGTTGAGTTTCAAGCCCACTTTTGTGCTCTCCTCTTTCACTCTGAGCAAGAGGCTCTTTAGGTCCTCTTCACTTTCTGCCATTAGACTGGTATTGTCTGCATATCTGTTGTTGTTGATGTTTTTTCCGGCAATCTTAATTCCGGTTTGTGATTCATCCAGGCCAGCCTTTCACATGATGTACTCTGCATGTAAATTAAACAAGCAGGGTGACAATATACATCCTTGTCATACTCCTTTTCCTATGCCAAACCAATCAGTTGTTTCATATCCGATTCTAACTGTCACTTCTTGACCCTTGTACAGGTTTCTCTGGAGACATGTGAGGTGGTCTGGTACTCCCATCTCTTTAAGGACTTGCCAGTTTGTTGTGATCCACATAATCAAAGGCTTTAACATAGTGAAGCAGAAGTAGATGTTTTTCAGGTACTCCCTTGCTTTCTCCATAATCCAGCAAATTTTGGCAATTTGATCTCTAGTTCCGCTACTTCTTTGAAACCCAGCTTGTACTTCTGGCAGTTCTCTATCCACATACTGCTGAAGTCAAGCTTGTAGGATCTTGAGCATGACCTTGCTAGTGTGTGAAGTGAGTGCAATTGTGCGATAGTTTGAACATTCCTTGGCATTGCCCTTCTTTGGGATTGGAATGTAAACTGACCTTTTCCAATCCTGTGGCCACTGTTGCATTTTCCAAATTTGCTGGCATATTGAGTGTAGCACTTCAACAGCACCTCTCTACTCACCCCTAACTCCAGGCCATTTATGCACATGTTGAAGAGCACCCGTTCCAGTACAGATCTCTGAAGGACTCTGCTGCTCAGATCCCTCCATTGCAAAAACTGACCATTTATTCCTGCTCTCTGCTTTTTTTGGGGGAGGGCAATGCCCAATCAATGACAGGTCTTGACATTATCAAAAGCCTTCTTGAAATCCAAACAAATAATATCTACTGGCTTATTCCTGTCAATGTTTAGTGACACTTTCAAAAAACTCGAAAAAGTTAGTGAGACAGGACTTACCTTTGCTGAAGCCGTATTGGTTTTTATTTGGCAGGGCATGTCCTTCTGTATGCTTTAATAATACTTTCCATCAATTCACTTGGAACAGACGTTAAGCTAACTGGCCTGAAATTTCCTGGATCCCCTAGATCCTTTTTTAAAAATGGATGTTACATTGACCACTCTCCAGTCCTCAGGTACAGTGACTGATCTTAGGGACATGTTGCATATCTTAGTCAGAAAATCAGCAATTTCACATTTGAGTTCTTTAAGAACTCTAGGATGGATACCATCTGGTCCTAGTGATTTGTTAATTTGCAGTTCATCTATAAGTTTTAAAACTTCCTCCCTTATCACTGCTATTTGCCTGAGCTCCACATCTTCCCCTCCTGAACACATCCTTTTAGGAACAGGACCCACCCCACCATAGATGTTGATCTGATCCTCTAAATTCTAAAATTTCCTACATCAAATTCCCTTTAATTTGTATTTATGTATGCTTGTCTTTGTTTGCCTTATACATGAAATACAAATCTTTTTTTAAAAAATTCTAAAAAGTAGGACATTATGCTTTTGAAGAAAACCTTCCAAGTAAAAACCTAACGTGGCCAAACCAATAAAAATCTGCCCAAGCCTGCATGCAGCCTGAAGCAACCGCTGCAGAGTTCTAACAGAGCATCTAAGACGTCACTGAAAAGCACTTAAATAACCAACTGAATGCGCTTCCCCTGCAAACCCCAACAGCCCCATACTTTAATAAACTTTCAGATTCTAGTTCTCTTCCTGCCAGATTCTCCCTCCTCCCTAGCACAGGAAGCACGTAACGCTGAAGCCGAATGACAACTAATCAGCGCATAGGAGGTGGGAGTAGAAGATGCTTTGGTCAGAATTATATTCCATAGCTGAGGGTCTTAAGACCCCTTCAAATAGGGTGCACGGAATACAATCTTGTTGTGGGGGACTAACACTTCAGAATGGAACAAAGTTTGAATCCAGTAGCATCTTCATGAAGTGTGCATGTACACAAAAGCTTATACCTTGAATAAAATTTAGTTGGTCCTAAGGGTGCCACTGGACTCAGAATTTGTTCTGTTGCTTCAGACCAACATGACTTCCCCACCTGAATCTAACTTCAGAATGGAGGCAGGAAGGCTAATTCACATTTATTAGTGGCAGTATAGATGCCTCTTAAACGTGGCTTCCTCTCACTCCGTTCCCAGAAAATGGACTGAAAGTGCCTGATGATTAATGTGTGAATGGCACATCTGTGTTCTTGGAAGCCATATTTAACTTGCTCTTATAGAAAAAGTGATCTATGGCCCTAATCACACGGGAGGATTTGCCCCGCGAAATGGACGGGTTGAGGGTGCATCAAATGGACACGATCATATGGCAACATCTGGGAAGCATAGCGCACCCGTCACCAACCCATACCATCGGCCCGAAGAAGCAGATTTTAAAAGTACCAGCAAAAGGGTAGTAGCAACTGGAAAACGTGGGTGGCAGGCAAGTGTCAGATCATGGAAGCGGAGTTAATCCAGCGCATCCGGCATGCGCATGCGTCCCGTTGCACCAGATGTGTTTTTTCCAAGCCTCTGTATGCGAAGAAACGTAAGACTGTGCATGTGCAAGAATACGAAAGCGAAACCCTTTGATGCGCTTCAACATTGCTGGGTGATCGCCAGCTATCGCCGTCTGCGTGGCATCTTGGGGACCTGTGCATCTTTTTGCTCCAGCTCCAATTTGCCTCCCTTCAGCGGCACAGTATCCCGCTCGTGTGACCGGGACCTATAATGATTTCTATGAGGGATGTATGTAAATAGGCCCAACAGGAGGCTGTTTGTCGGAAAGTGCTCCCTATCAAGCGGTGGTTCAAGTGGTTAAGACGCTGAACTGCAGGCTGTGGAAGGTCAGTAGTTCAGCAGTTCGAGATCCGGGTGCCGCATGACGGGGTGAGCTCCTGTCTCTAGTTCCAGCTCCTGCCAACCTAGCAGTTCGAAAGCAAGAAATTGCAAGTAGATAAATAGGTACCATTTCGGTGGGAAGGTAACAGCATTCTGTGCACCTTGGTGTTTAGTCATGCCGGCCACATGACCACGGAAATGTCTTCGGACAGCGCTGGCTCTTCGGCTTTGAAACGGAGATGAGCACCGCAACCCCAGAGTCGGATTCGACTGGCTTTCGAGCAAGGGAACCTTTACTTTTACTTTACCTTACTCCCTATCAAAAATGGGGTTTCCATGAAAAGTTAACATATCAGACCAACATTAGAAGAAAACAATAACTTTGTAGAGCTGGGGTGCTGTAATGTTCAGAGTGTTGGACTAGGGTCTCAGAGACCTTGTTCAAACTTTGGCTCTGCCATGAAGCTCACTGGGTGGCCAATGAGGGTTTTTTTTTCAGCCTACCATACGTCAGAGCGTTGTTATGAAAGAGAGACTTATGTACACTGCTCTGAGCGGAGGATGGCTGGATAAAAATGTTATCATTGTCATTTATTGGCATGTATCATACAAATATACATAGATGCCATGAAGTCACAACTGACTTTTGGCAAGCCCAGCACATGAGAAGCAGACGTGGCTTTTCCATTGCCTTCCAGTCTGGTGTAGTGGTTAAGTGCGCGGACTCTAATCTGGGACAACCGGGTTTGATTCCCCACTCCTCCACTTGCACCTGGCTGGATGACCTTGGGCAAGCCATAGTTCTGATAAGAGCTGTTCTTGAAAAAGAGCAGTATCTGTCAAGAGCTCTCTCAGCCCCACCTACCTCACAGGGTGTCTGTGTGGGGAGGGGAAGGGAGTTTGTAAGCCGCTATGAGACATCTTTGGGTAGTGAAGGGCGGGGTATAAATCCAATCTCTTCCTCTTCTTCTTCCTCTTCTTCATGGGACCTGCCTCCCATCCAAGTACTGACTCCGCTTAGCTTCTGAGATCAGGCTATACCATGCCACCTTCTCTCTACGTATATAATACCTCTCCTCTAAAAAAACCATGAAGCCTTCCTCCATCCTAAGCAGCCATCCTCCAACTTAAGTGGTTTTTCTTCTGAGGGAACAACCATTTAAATTGAAGAAGGCTCTTTAGGCTAGGAAAACTTCCTCCAGCCTAGGGCAGGAAACAAAACTTTGCGGCCACGTACAACTGCTCTGAGGTAAGTACACCATTTTTGTCCACCCACATTTGTCTGAAGAAATATGATTTCTCCCTTGTTCCACCCACAGAAGTGTTATGTCTGATTATGAATGAAATACAAATCATGTCCATTTCATATACTGTCTAATGTGCCAGTCATTTAGCATCTAGACATTCTGATCATTCAGATCTAAGCATCATTTCTCTGGGCTGGTACAAACTTGTAACATGCTCCTTCTCCTACTATTCCATCCTATGCATACAATTTCATGTTGTGAAAGGGCAGGTTTGTTTTTTTTTAATCTAGAATAACATTGGGCTTGATATTTGGGCTTGACCTTACTGGTCAAATTTATTCATCCCATCCTCATCCCCTTGTTTGGAACATGATTCTTTCTTTTTAAAAAATTAAGAACCGGGATGGTTAAATAAATACAAATACAAATCTGAGGGTCAATTCCTAAAAACAATAAATGTAAAAGGCAGGGCTATTTTGGGGCAGAAACGCACAGGAACGGAGTTCCGGCTGGCTCCTGAGTTGGCCATGCCCAGCAGGAACTCATTAGCATAACAGGCCACACCCAACAGCAGAAACTCATTAGGATTGGCTACATTAGGGTGTGTGTGGTCTAACATGCAAAGGAGTTCCTGCTACAAAAAAAAAGCCCCGGATTTTGACAACAAACTAGGTAAACAGAATAAGAAGCAAAAGGTGGGTGTGGCTGGATGACCACCCTTCTGGTAACATGGGGGTGTGGCCTGATATGCTAATGAGCTGTGCTGTCAGGGTGTGGCCTAATATGCTAATGAGTGTCTGGTGTTGGGTTTGGCCTGTTATGCTAATGAGTGCCTGCTGGGCTTTTTCTACAAAAAAAGCTCTGGTGAAAGGTAAACATATAAATACTGCAAAATTATCAAAAGTACATACATTTATTACAAGGCAACTTAAAACCAGTTATGGGCCCAACTACAGCCTCAGTACAAGATAAAATCGTGCAAAGTACACAAATGAAACCTAATGCACCCGATGCGTTTCAGCCTAACTGGCCTTCTTCAGTGGTCAAGCATAGATAGTACACTTAGGCTCAATATTGCAATAGTTAATCAATGTAGGACCAACAACTAGTTTTAGAGTTATAATGATTGACGTAAGGCATAGGAGTATTATGGACGCCTCAAATGATATTGCCTTGCGTCATGATCAGGTGCACATAACCTGGGTGATGTTTAAATTATATGCCTTCCTATTTTGGTCGAGAAGATACAGTCTCAAAAGCAGTTCAGAGCCAATGTACCCTAATGGTATGTAATGCAAAGTTCCCCTCCTTTCCTTTCTTTCCGTATTTTTTTTTACCAGCCACTGAAACCTTTCCTAGTCGGCTTCCAGAAAGATCTCATCCTGCAGAGAAATTACTACAAATTGTTCAAGACCACAGCTACCCTCACCCAGCAGCCAGTGGCAGATTCACCATTGAGCAGACTAAGCACGTGCTTAGGGCACCAGGGCCAAAGGGGGCACCACAAAGTTGGGGAAAGGGTTAAAAATGTAGAAAGATGCCTTTCAGGTCATGGATATTGGAACCTTGATACATTTAACTTGTGAAATATTAAAATAGATGTTGCATTGCATTTTTGTAGAACTTTACGTAGCCAAAGCTTGGCTTAGTTTGTACAGTATATTGTGTTATCATAGGAATAAATTTTTGTATTGCTGCAACCTGCCTTGTATATCTGGTCAGACAGGTCAACAACTAAAATGGACCGGGTCAGTGTGGAAAGGAGGGGGCGCCAAGATTGGTCAGTGCTGAGGGGCGCCAGCGAGCCTGAATCCGCCCCTGCCAGCAGCCCATTCACTTCCTAGGGTCAGACCAGGTTCTGAGAGACCAATCCCCATTCTGCCAGGGAAGCTTCCTTTATGCCAGTCACTATCCCTCAGCCTAATCTTCCTCACAGGGTTGTTGCTGCAAGCAAGGATAAAACAGAGTGTGAGGGTGTGTTCAGACGGATCTTTTGATCTGCCATAGGAACGACTCCCTTGCGGATCAAAAATGCACGACCAGACAGAAACATCTGGGAAATATTCCGGTCCCATAGGCATCCCGTTCTGCTGCGCCTCCAATCCTGATTTAAAAAGTAGCAGTTTCAATGTAGGGTTTTCGCTTACCCACGCAACAACTGCAGACTTTGACCGAGCCGACGGGGGCGCGATTTTTAAAAAATTGAAACCCCATGTGCGCTTTAACGAGGAAACGCATTCAGCGATAAGCGCTACGAGGAATGTAATATTCATGCTTATTTCTTTTAGGGACAAGATGTTACCGCGATGGGAGATGGAGGGGGGAAGGACTGTTCTAACTTGCAAAATAGTCCCTCCATTGATCATGATGGCAAGGGGGAGGACCGGGACTTTGCTGAAAACCCTCCGCGATCGCCTCAGTTCTCCAAGGAGGCGCAGCCTTGCCTATGCGAATGTACAAAACTTTTTTAAAAAAAATCCTCAGTGGATGCCGTGTAGACAAATCAAGGTGGGAACAACGCGCGGTGAGGCTATTTCATGGGGGGCGTCTGGTCGTGCTAGGCTGGATTAAAAAAATCGGGATAAAATTTTAGGAGGGCTCATGGCGCGATTGACTGGCCGTCTGAACGCAGCCTTAGATAATGATGTTGTAAGCCACCAAGGATGGGGGTATAACAAATATCAAAAGGAGTTTTGTGTTTACATCTAATTCGGTAAAAAAATTAAACTACATGCAATTTTTTTATTATTTTAATGGTTATTAATCATTTTCTCCTGCATAGGCTAAGGTAACATGTACCTACGCTAACCCAAAATGAAGGGGGGGGGAAGGTTGTGTAAGGTGTTCAGAAATCTATTATTTACAGTCTAGTCCTCTCCTTGTAACACATGGCATGTTCTCTCTTTGAATCCTGGCAGCAGCCAAGGATTTTTAACAACTCTTCGCTGTTTTACTGTTCGACATCCATTTAATCCGCAAAGAACACACGAGCCGCTCTTAATTACAGGGCTGGAGTTTTTATAGAAACGAAAGGGGGAAAAAAATCTCACTGGTTTTGGTTGCTTTGCTTTCTTTGAAGTTCGGCCTCCCACCCACTTTCTCGCGGATGTGGGGGGCTCGCAGGGAAGCCCTCCCGGGCGAGGGTCCCCCCGAACCCACCCGTGAACGCGCCTCACGGGCGAAGCATGGAGAGAGAGAGAGAGAGAGAGCGCGCGCGAGCGCGTGTGTGTCTGTCTGTGCGCGCGTTAGGGGAGGCCACGTGACCAGGGAGGGAAAGGCGGCAGCCCGAGCCGAGGGTGGTGTCAGAGCCAAGGCAGCTCGGGACAGAGGCGCCTGTAGCAGCAACAGCAGGAGGAGCCGGAGCCCTGCGCTTGGCTGTTTCCCGGGGCTCCCGCTGCAAGACCGGGTGAGAGTGGAAGGGAAACGGGCTCGGAGGAGTTAGAGCATGGCTGGTCTAACTTCGGATTAGTTTAGTGCCAAGCGGAGCCCAACCGGGACTCCCCCCTCCCCCTCCCAGCCATGCCGGGCTCCCCGACGGCCGCGCGACCAGGGCAGCGGCTCTCTTGAGCGCTTCTATGGGGGATCCCTCGCCTGCCGGGAGCAACAGCGGGCCCCAGCAGCGCCAAGCCCCCTGCGCCGCCGCCGCCGCCGCCGAGCCCTGATGGAGCCGGAGGAAAAGAAGATCTCGGTGTGGATCTGCCAGGAGGAGAAGTTGATCTCGGGGCTCTCCAAGCGCACCACTTGCTCGGATGTGGTGCGGGTGCTTTTGGAGGACAGCAAGCAGCGGCGGCGGCAGGGGCCACAGCAGCCGGGGGAGGGGCAGCAGCAGCAGCAGCAGTTGGCCTCGCTGCAGGAGTGCGGCGGAGGGATGCTGTCGGGCCCCCCGCAGTCTTACTGCATAGTGGAGAAGTGGCGAGGCTTCGAGAGGATCCTGCCCAACAAGACCAAGATCCTGCGGCTCTGGGCCGCCTGGGGGGACGAGCAGGAGAACGTGCGCTTCGTGCTGGTGCGCAGCGAGGCGTCCTTGCCCAACGCCGGGCCCCGGAGCGCCGAGGCCCGGGTGGTTCCCAGCAAGGAGAGCCCTTGCCACCATGGCTTGGGGGCTGCAGCCCGGGCCAGCCTGGCTCTGAGCCAGGAGCGGCAGCGCCGCGTGGTGCGCAAAGCCTTCCGCAAGCTGGCCAAGATCAACAAGCGGCGGGGGCCGCAGCCGCACGAGGAGCCGCCGGCCAAAGAGGCGTCGGCGGCCGAGAGGATGGAGACCTTGGTGCACCTCGTCCTCTCGCAGGACCACACCATCCGGCAGCAGGTCAAGCGCATCCGCGAGCTGGACCGGGAGATCGACCGCTACGAGGCCAAGACCCACTTCGACCGCATGAAGCGCCACGGGGTGAACTACGTGCAGGATACTTACTTGGTCGGGGGCGAGCCGGAGCCCCCCGAGGAGGCGGCGGTGGAGCAGCCGCCCGGCGGGCCGGAGGAGGAGGAGGCGTCGGAGGCGGGCAGCGGCGTCGGCGGGGACTTGGAGGAGTACGCCCGGAAGTGCGAGCAGGTGGTGCGGCTGCAGGAGCAGTGGCGCCGCCAGGAGGAGCTCATCGAGCAGCTGGCCGGCGAGATCCAGCAGGAGCTCAACGAGCGGTGGATGAGGCGGCGCCGGGAGGAGCTGGCGGCCGTCAAGGGCTCCAGCGCCAGCCTCTCCGAGACGGACTGCAACACCACCGAGCTGATCGGCGGCGGGGAGCTGCACGTGGAGCAGGAGCGCGTCAAGACGCAGCTGAGCACCAGCCTCTACATCGGCCTGCGGCTCAGCACCGACTTGGAGGCCGTCAAGACGGACCTGGAGTCCACGCAGGGCGCCTGGGCCGACAAGGAGCGGGAGCTGCACCACCTGCTCGAGGCCCTCCAGGCTCTGGAAGGGGAGCGGGAGGAGGAGGCCCCGCCGCGGCCCGGGGACGGCGACCTCCCGGATCCCGCACCGCTCCCCGCGGAGGACTGGGCCGAGCAGGCCGCCCGCGGCTTGTGCAAAGACTGCGAGGAAAACGACGAGGACTCCGACACGGGCTTGAGTTCCATGCACAGCCAAGACTCGGACTCGGTGCCCGTGAGCGAATCCCTCGTATAGCAGCCGGCGCCTGCCGCCTTCCCGGGCCATCGTCTCAGGGACATCACGTAGCTCCGCTTCCCCCTCGGTTTTGCCCGTCTGTGCAATAAGCTCCCCCCCCCATCTCTGGGATGAAGAATGACTAAATTGTTTTGTTTTTTTTAATGACTCAGTGAGTGTGTTTTGAGTATGGCAAAATATAATAACTTTTGCACCACTTTGTAGTCAAATTTACGACCACCAATTACCTCCTCGGAAGGATAACATAAGCTCCTATAAAAAAAGTTCTGGGTTTTTTAATTTAAAAAGAGATTGCAACTTCTGTATTTTAACTGGTAAAGGGGAAAAAATCAGCTTTGGTGTGACACATGCTGACTCTATAAAAGGTGCTTGTTTCTCTACACCAAGAAATAGGAGGGGGGGATTATTTTGTCTTATAGCCACTGAAATGTGTTTTATCTCAGTTGTGGCTTTTGACCACGAAACATGATAGGGCAGGTCACTGACAGTTTTAGCCTGTCTCCTTATTCGTTTTACTTTTTTAGTTCAAAACAAAAGTTTTTGCATTTCATCCAGTATGGAAATTCCCTAAGTCCACGCCTTTTATTTCATAACAAAAATTAATTTTGGATGGAAATTCTAATTCTTGAATTTCCCTCTGTATACATAGGACATTATTCATTTCTTTATATAATTTGTTTGCGTTATCTGTTTTCTAGGGGAAAACAGAACCTTTAGCACCTTTCCCCATAATGCAAAGCCAGCAGTAACAGTTTCATAATGTACCCTAAAATAATTAGTTTGTTCCTCCGTAGAAGTAAAATAAAAGAGCGGAAGACATAGAAGCAACACTCTGGGTGATTAATAACTAGCATGCAAGAGTGCGTGGTGTCAGAATGTTTGGGTCAGATTCCAATTTATGTCCTACTGAGAAATTTATGAACAGAGATATTTTGAGATGTCATCTGTACACACACACAGGAGTAGGATGGATTCAGATGGTTGGCTGTGTTGGTCTGAAGCAGCAGAACCAAGTTTGTGTCCAGTGGCACCTTTAAGACCAACAAAGTTTAATTCTGGGTATAAGCTTGGTCTGGTGGCTAAGAGCGGTGGACTAATCTGGAGAGCCAGGTTTGATTCCCCACTGCTCCACATGCAGCTAGCTGGGTGACTTTGGGTCAGTCACAGTTCTCTCAGAGCTGTCTCAGCCCTACCTACCTCACAGGGTGTCTGTTGTAGGGAGAGGAAGGGAAGGAGACTGTAAGCCACTTCGAGTGAAGGGTGGAGTATAAATCCAGCTCTCCTTCTTCCTGTGCATGCACACTTCTTCAGATACTGAAACATGAATAGGATGTAAATTCTGGTAATTGAAATGCTATTGAGGGACCACTGAAAGCAAATGGAAACTAAACCATATACCCAAAGAAAACAAAAAATCCCAACATCTGTTCCACAGAGATGGATGATGGTGGTTCTTTGTTCAAATCCAAATTAAAGCCAGTAAATGTTTCTAGCTGACCCATTTACGAAACCAACTGGTATAGTCGTCTCTTGAAACTAAGATTGCCTTAAGATTTAGCTTAGGCCAAAGTGCCACACTCGAAGTCCCATTGCGTATAATGGTGCTCCAATCATAACTTGTTGCGCATATACTTTCATGTGATGCTCAGCAGCAATAAAATCCTCCGTTGCTTCTACATGGGTTATTTTCTCTGCTGATGTTTCCAAAGTGGAGGAGCAACCATGAAAAATCACCCTTTAGTTACTCACTGTCTACGTTCCCCCCTGTCCTTGGCACACATGTTCTCAGACCTGTTTTGTGATGGCCTTTTTTGAAAAAATGCAGTCCAAGAGCCACCTGGATGGAAAGGTGTACATTTTCAAAAATGCCACCTACACCAGCACTATTTCCCTTCTGCTCTAAAATAACTGGTACCTGGGATGGGACAAGATTTGCAGTGGGGACAAAGTAATGGGGAGACAGTGGCTGACAGCAAAGTGCAGAAAAACCACTGTATGTTTCTTTGCCAGGGCAAACGCAGAGGCATTTGCAGTGACAGTAAATGCAGAACAGAGAATCCTCACCATCTAAAAGCAGCCCATTTTCCACTGGAAATGGGGAGTCAGCACCAGCAGTTGGTGAGGCGAGGCAAATTCTGATGCTCAAGGGCTTCCCACAGGCCCACTGGTAAGACTTAACCACGTTGCTTTTATAAATGAAACTCCAGTGGCACCTTAAAGACTAACAACTGCCATTTGCCATTTGCAAACTTCATCAAGAATCCCCAGGTGCAGTAACAGGCAGGGGATTCAGGTTACCGCAGGCGATGGGCCATTAAGAGCAAAAGGTAATAAAACAAGCAAGCTCCTAGCAACAATCCACACCCAACCTTGGCTCCTTCCCCATAAGATTTCTCAGTACGATTTTCCTTCACATTTCTTGAGGGATGCAAGGCTCTGCTGCTGGTCTGTAGCTCTGGGTATAAGAGGGACAACAGGGAACAGTCAGATAAAGACTGATGAGTTAGAACGGCAGAAATATTTACAACAAAAAGTAGCAGCCAGCTTTAAAGTGGTGGGAATTATTTTTCGGGAGTATGTTTTATGAATGCCTTATAAATCAGAATGGAAGTGAAGAGGGAACAACAGGCTCTTTTCTCCGGAGAGTCCACTTTCCGTGGAATGTTAAAAATGCCGCACTTGTCAACTGTGACACCCGCTTGACTTAGGAAACAACACGAGTTCTTTTTCCGCATTTAACTACTGAACTAAACCCAAAACGTACACTGGCTGCATTCACAGGGTGGCAATTTCATGTGATGCTTTTATACAACCAAGAAAGCAACATTTTGTATTTCTCTTTACCAGAGTAGGCAAATTGAAAGGGAAAGGGTGTGCTTAAAGGGAAGAGAACCAAAGGGGAGGGGGAGCTAAAAATCTGACAAAATAAATAAGCAAATAGAAGGGGGTGTGGTTAGAGGAGAAAGAGGCTATACCAAGGGGACCCAGTTACATTCTCTTAGCCGGGGCCCATAGACACCTAGAACCGGCCCTGTGGGGAGGCTAAGGCAGTGATCTAAAGAGGGTGGGCATGGGCACATTCGGTGGGGTTGGGACCTCTATGCCCTTTACAGCCTTTGAACCCTTCCTTTAGTTCCAAAAGAGGCTTGGGCAGCTTGTCTTTTTTTAAAAAAAACCCACACACATTCAGAACTCCCTTGGCCATTTGGGAAGAGGTGAGTGGTTTTTTGGATCCTAGCCTAAGTCTAACCAGTATTTTTGGCAATTGTATACCCACATCTTCCCTTGCAATTACACTGGCAACAAATTTGCTGTCTGGATAAAGTAAATGCAATATCCCTAGAACTGTAGTGCTATCTTGAGCAAATACTTGCAAGTGGGAGCTCTATGCGACAACACAAATGTGTTTTTAATGTGCAAAATGTGACGTATAGAAAAACCCTCAGGCATTTAAAGATAACAGGATCACAGTACTAGAGGGTTTTTTTTTTCATTTTGCAGTTGGATTTGTAGTATTAACTGTATTTGGCTGAACCAGACCTGGAGAAGGGGGTGGCAGTATCTTGCAGTGTCTTTTTTACTTGCATTTCAGGTTGGAAGCCCAGACCACTATAAACTAATATGGTGACAAAGGAATTCTGTTAAGGTTTTGTAACAGTATAGCTGTATGACCTGATCTCAGCCTTCTCATTTACACCAGCCAAAAGATTCCATATTAACAATACCATGTTTGGTTCAATGCTCTTTGCTACTTAATGTATTGATTTCTTTTACCATAGAAAGCTTTACACAGGAGACTATTCACACTACTGAAAGGTTGTGGATTAAAAGATCAGATGAGGGTGAAAACCTTGAGTATTGTTTTAATGTTCATTTGTGACATTGGATTGTTTACAGATTGTGTTTTTTTAAAAAAAAAAGAGAGAGAGAAAGAACAGACCTTTAATTTGTATAAAAACAGATCTCCACAGCTATCAGCAAAAGCTATATTCATTTTTTAATTTTTTCATTCTGTTTCATCAGCATTAGAAATCTGATTTCCAGATACCCAAGTAAGCTTTTCAGCCGTTCACGCTGTAAAAGTTTTAAATCAAGGGTATACTTGTGATGATTCCAATTGATGAGACTAATATGGCTCTGAAGCATTAACACAGTGCGCAATGTGTATACTACATTAAGCCTAGTAAATTTCTGGAAGTTAAATGGGGGGGGGTAGTCTGCTGTTGCTGTTCAGTCACACAGTTGGTTCTTTGCAACCTCATGGACCACATCACGCCAGGCCCCCCTGTCCCTCTCTCATGGATCGCCACCTTGACGTGGTGAGGGGGCTTGCATGATTCGATGAGGCTGCCGGCTATGTTGTGGAGGGCCACCCAGGACGGACAGGCCATTCAGACAAAACACTATCCACTGGAGAAGGAAATGGTGACCCAAGAAAACCCCATGGACAGTAACAAAAGGGGGTAGTCTAGAGATTACTAAATTCTCTCTTTGTGGCTGCCGTTCTCTGCCTGTTTCCCTGGAAGTAGGTTCCATTGATCTCAGTGTGATTTGAGTTGAACATGCAAAAAATCATCCTGTGCAATTCTATGCAGTGTTGCACCCTTCTAAGTCTAGCGTCTCTGGTGTCGTTAGAAGGATATAGCTCTGTTTCGGATGGCACTTGGGGGTGGGCTGGCCATTTAATTTACAAGGAAATTTCATGGCAAGCTATTGTTGTAGAGTGCCACTGGTGGCCAACAGCAATCAGAGCCAAACCCCAGGACCTGCCAGTGGTTCAGGGGCCACTTGGTTCAGAACCTTCATCAGTAATGGTAAGTGATGTCAGCTTACCAAATGCCGCCTCCTGCACTGCTGCTAGTTAGGAGGAGAAAGTAATTGGTAAGTTAATGGTCATTGTTGGCATACTCGAGTGGAGTGGTCCCTGCAATTGGGTGTGGGGAGGCACTCAGCTTGGCTCGGTCCATGGCCATTTTCAGTTCTCAGTCTGCTCCTGAAGACACTGTTATTTAGGGCCAACTAGATAACTTGCTTTTTAAAAGAACTGGCTCTGGGTTTCCCAGCCCCAGCTTCAGTTTCCTGGAGCATTCTGTGCACACAGAACAAGAAAGACAGGGAAATCTCTCCCCCAATGCACTTTCATTGCAGAAAATGGCTGTGGGGGGGCAGGGCTTTCTTCCCCCCTGTGGCATGTGGCAGTGTTCCAAGCCCAAATGGGCTCTGTTTTGTTTTTTTAATTGCCATCCATGCAGCTGTGGGGAACCAGAGTCAAATGCAGGGAACCTAGACCCCCCCCTTTTAAAAATACAAATATCTAGTTTGGCTCTTGGCTAGAAGTTGGTTACAGTGGGGTTTCAATTCTGAGTCAGTGTGGTTTCTGCCAGGCCATGTTTACTTACTCTTGGCTGAAATTCCTGATGGCCCTTTGTTTGCTTTAGGATGGTAACATTTCATGCTCACCTCGCACAGATGAAAACGAGCAGCAAAAAAGGGGTCAGTTATCTGTGATAACAATATGTTAAATTAGTTTTGGGAATCGTTCATATAGAAGGGTTCAGACTGTAGTAGTGCTTCAGCTCCTTAACGAGCGCGGTGCTAGGAAGCATCGCTGAGATGGTATCCCGATTGCCCTCCTTAGACCTGGACAAATCATTAGCACTTAAACCACATTTCTCTGAGGTTAGTATAAAAGTGCTGACTAGCCGGAATCAAGGTGAGCTGATGGGATGTGGTCCAGGAGACAATGCCTCATGATTAATACAATTGTGTTAGGCCCAAAGCTTTTATCCAGGCTGCTGTTCTTGCTAGGGTGGAGGCCATTTTCTCAGTGTAAGGGTGAGGCCAGTTTGGCTTGCTGTGTGATTATAACTATTAGACATAATGGGCAGGTGAGTAAAATAGTTGTGGGCAGCGTCTTTTTTTCATGTAAGTTTTAGCCACACTAAGCACATGAAAGCACCACATTGTAGCCCCACATTGAACAATAGAACAAGCCGTAGTACACCGTGTTGACGTGCGTCACTGAGGTACTGTATGAAACATGAGCTGAAAACCACCATATCCAGGAAACAAAGCTGAAAACTCAGAGTGACATTTATGTACACCCTTCTGTGATGGTGACAATGTCAACAGAATGTCTCTATTTACCCTGTAGTTTCATTTTTGCATTATTCCTCACCAGGCGTGATTATGAAGGAGGCCAGAGCTGGTATGTCCACAACTGCATATGGGAAGGAAACTTTTACATATTGTGTAATGGTATAACTCACCCCTAACCTTTGAGTGAGATATCAAAGTAAATATATAATTTAATAGCAAATATTATAGGGGTAGATTTGAGGTTGCAATTGTATGCCTCCCTGAATGACTCTGGGTGTCTCTGCAATATTTAAATTCACATTATTTAGAGACTCATCCATTTTCTGGAGAAATGCCACTGTGCTTATTTCAGGATAGAGAGCTTAACTCTGTTTATAGTAGTCTTGCCAGGTGCCTGTTCTAAACCCAAAGATCTTTAAGTAATTTGTGGAAACATACATATTCAAAAACTGGGGGAGGCTGGGCAGTTATTGGATTTTTCTGTCTGTATAACTCCTGTGATATTATTTGGTTCTCAAGTAGCAGCTGTTCTGTGTATCCTTTCCACTTCGATTTATCTGCTGAAGGAATTCATGCATATTCTAATCTGGAGCAGGCTCGGTTCACTGGCATCCCACATCTACATCTCTGACAGTTGCCTCCCCAGTGCTGATCATCTCATTGGAAAAAAACCACCACCACCTTGATACGTTTCTCTGGAACACAGTTTTAAAATCACCATCTTAAAGATATTAAGTACTGTGGGTGGGAAGAGGAGACCACTTAATAAATTACTGTGCTTCAAAAGGTTGTATAGGGTGGCTGACAGAGAGCTGTAAGATGGCTGTCTGTACACTCTAGTCCTCATAACTTATTGTTCCTATGGCCTTGATTCCTAGTTTTCCAAATGGTTTGGGCAATATAGTAACACTTCATTTACTGCAATCTACAGAGCTATTTTTGGGCAGGAACGCACAGGAACAGAGTTCCGGCTGGCTCCCGAGTTGGCCACGCCCAACAGGAACTCATTAGCCTAACAGGCCACACCCAACAGCAGGAACTCATTAGGACTGGCTACATTAGGGGTGTCTGCCCTAACATGCAAAGGGGTTCCTGCTACAAAAAGAGCCCTGGGTTTTGACAACAAACAAGGTAAACAGAATAAGAAGCAAATGGTGGGTGTGGCTGGATGACCACACAGCAGTCAGGGGTGTGGCCTATTATGCTAATGAGTTCCTGCTGGGCTTTTTCTACAAAAAAGCCCTTGTAATCTATAAATGACTGGCTTTTCACAGACTTAGGACCACCATGCAAGGCATTCTAAAGTAGGCACTATTTAGTAGCTGGCCATTCTTGAGAGCCAGTTTGATGTAGTGGTTAGGAGCATGGACTCTAATCTGGGATACCCGGGTTTGATTCCCCACTCCTCCACATGTAGCTGCTGGGGTGATATTGGGTCAGTCATAAGTTCTCTCAAAGGCAGCTCTCTAGAGAGCTCTCTCAGCCCCACCTACATCACAGGTTGTCTGTTGTGGAGAGGGGAAGGGAAAGGAGATTGTAACCCGCTCTGAGACTCCTTCGGGTAATGAAAGGTGGGGTGTAAATCCAATTTCTTCTTTTCTGCCCCAAATCAATATAGTTAATGCTGCTTATCTCACAAAAAAAGAGTTACTAGGCCTCTAGAGTCTGCCTAGGAGTTCCTTCTCAAACCATGTATTGATCTGTATTCATCCCTAAATTGATTACATTCCTGTGCCCTTAAAGCCTATACTACTTTCAACTGAAAGGCAGTATGGGGCCGTGGGAAGAAATTTGGGCTGATTTGGTGACACTGATCAAGCTATTAACTCTCAGTTGAAACTCCCATGGGGATGTTGAGATCGGGGTGGCCTAACTTGCTTAACAGCCACACAGAACAAACATCCAATGTTTGAGAGCCACAAGACGTGAACAAATATTACACATTTTAATTGGAAAATATGCAAATTAGCAGGGCTTTTTTGGTAGAAAAAGCCCAGCAGGAACTCATTAGCATAATAGGCCACACCTGACATCAGCAACTTATTAGCATATTAGGCCACACCCCCATGTTACCAGAAGTGTGGTCATCCAGCCACACCCACCTTTTGCTTCTTATTCCGTTTACCTTGTTTGTTGTCAAAACCCAGGGCTTTTTTTGGAGCAGGAACTCCTTTGCATGTTAGGCCACACACCCCGAATGTAGCCAATCAGAATGAAATCCTGCTGCTGGGTGTGGCCTGTTATGCTAATGAGTTCCTTCTGGGTGTGGCCAACTCAGGAGCCAGCCGGAACTCCGTTCCTGTGCGTTCCTGCCCAAAAATAGCCCTGCAAATTAGACTGTGTGAAAGAGCCACATGCAGCTCCTGAACTGCGGTTTGGCCACCCCCGGTTGAGATGTGTGCCATCCTGAGCCTTCTCTGGAGAAAGAACGGGAAACAGCCTGCAGCCTCTGGCCAGCCCAGTGAGACTGGATGGCTTGAGCATGTGAAGCCGTCACAAAGAGCTTTTTCACATGCACGCATGTCCCCTATCGTCACCGCAGTTCCAAAATTGGCAGGCTTAGAAGCTGAATCGAGGCAGCAATCTGGGCAAGTGTCCATTCTGTCCAGTTGGCAGAAGCCTGATCCCAGAGGTCAAACTCTGGCATCTGGCAATTTAAATCCACAATTTATACGCTTGCTTACTTACCGCTCTCTATCTCGCAGTGCTATAAAAAGGAAGGAGAAGAGATCAAAGGGTTATTCATGCTCAACCATGATCATTACCTTCCCTGGCCTTTTTTTTGTGTACTCTTTGCTGGAAACCAGAGCCAAATGAAAGGGAGCTAAAGAGCAGACGTTGGCAAAGGGTGTTCTTTCGCTGTCCCAAACCGACTTGAGTGTAACTCTAGAGAAAGTATGATGGAAAAGCAAGATTTAGTCTGCCCACTTACCCTTCCGTATGGGGGAAGGCTGCTGATAAGAAAGTGGAATAGAACGGAGAGGAGGGAATTAGCTGGTATAATCTACCATGGTCATATTTAAAAGTGACTTGCACTATCTCTGCTACCTTATTGGAAGGGAGGTGACAATGCTAATGTTTCAGAACCCTGGCTCCTTAATAAGACCTTTGATCACTCTGTGTGACGTACTTTCTCATGCTCTGTTCATCTCCGATTCAGATACTGCAAACGAGAGAAAGCTACCACAAAGGATGGGATTCTGTGGCCTGAGTTGTACATGAAATCAGGCCGGCAATTCAGCCTTTCCCATGCATAAGCCCAAGTGCCAGAAATGAGCATATTGGCTGGGCTGACTATTTTAAAAAAACAAAACAACAAACCTATGAGCTATTTCAGTTTTATCATTTTTAAAAGAAAAAAAAAATGTTTCCCTTGCTCCACTAAAACAAGTGGAGAGAGAGCAGAACTCTGAATGGGGATTCCACCGAAAATATTGTGACGCAAGACCTTATATTTATGACCAAGTTTGAAGTCATATTAGAATTTGTTAGAAGCAATACTCCCTCTAAGCTGTGAACATAAGAACATAAGAACATAAGAGAAGCCAATGTTGAATCAGGCCAATGGCCCATCTAGTCCAACACTCTGTCACACAGCGGCCAAAATATACCAGGTGCCATCAGGAGGTCCAGCAGTGGGGCCAGGACACCAGAAGCCCTCCCACTGCTGCCCCCTCCAGCACCAAGAATAGAGTGCATCACCTGCCCCAGACTGAGAGTTCCCATCTATACCCTGTGGCTAATAGCCACTGATGGACTTCTGCTCCATATGTTTATCTAATTCCCTCTTGAAACTGTCCATGCTTGTAGCTGCCACCACCTCCTGTGGCAGTGAATTCCATATGTTAATCACTCTTTGGGGTCTTGTGAGCAAAAATTCTGCTTTGCAAGCTCCTGGCATTAAAGTTGTTGAGCGAGCGATCTGGCTACTGCATAAATTGGTTTGCTCTGGAGCCATCCTTCCTGAGCTACGACAAAAATACGTGAGCCGGAGGCTAAAAAACTGTGAGGTAGCTCACTCTAACTCAGCTTAGAGGGAACACCGGTTAGAAGGTGCTGCTCTTGTTGACTTGGATGGATTTGCTCTAGTTTATACCGGACGTGAACGAGAGCTAGGAGCTTTGATTTTATTCTTTTAAACCTAGGCCTTGTGCAAAAATGGTATCTTCATTTATAAGACCTGCTCAGGTTGAGGAGTGTCAAATATAACAACGCCGATAACCCAGGTATACAAAGTGAATTGGGAATGCTGAAGTGCACTGCATGTCTAGGGTTACTCTAGCAACATGCAATTATTGACAGATGACCTCCCTACAATTAGCATGCTATAAACCTGGTAAGTGCTGCTTTCAGCTTCTGAAACCATCTCTGGTAGTGCGCCGTTTCCTCCTTAAACAGAAGTCTCATCTTTCTGGGCTCGGCCCACTACAGGCACTGTGATGCCATAATGCAGGCAAAGTTAGAGGTCTTGCTGATGAAATCAGAGCTACACATATTCATATATGCCATATAGTTTTTTATGGCTGTATTTTAATGATTACACACACAGACAGACACGCATGACCTGCAACCAGTTTAGAGTCCTCAGGTCTATTCTCACAGCAGCCATAGCCCATCGCTAACACAACTATGGCTATGTTGCTTCAGAGGAACAGACTTCCTCCTCCAGAGTAATCATCCTGGAATGTGTTGGCCTGTTGTGGAGGATGAATTCTTAGGAGTTCAGATAAAATAATTACCTGTAAGGCTAATACAGCCCTGACCTGGATAGCCCAGGCTGGCCCTACTCACTGCTTGGATGGGAGCCCATCAAGGAATACCAGGGTTCCTATGCAGAGGCAGGCAATGGCAAACCACCTTTCAAGCCGCTTGCCTTGAAAACCGCTACAGTGTCACCATAAGTCAGCTGCAACTTAAAGGCAAAAAACAAAACAAAAAACTAATCTCCCTATATTATAAAAGCCGAATGGTGGTGGCACTTCTCTAGAACATTCCACATGCTCCGGAATTGGTTGACTCCCTAGTGTGCCATTCACAGGGCGTCTGTTTCCATTGGCTGCATTGCTGCCTCCGTCAGTGTGGTCCCAGCCACGGAGGCCGCAACCAGCGTTTTGGTTCCCTTCGAGACGTCAGACGGGCTGGATGCTCCAGCGGCCAGGGGCCCTTGTTTGGCCTGCAGGCCCCAGACGGGGCCATGGCAGTGGTGCTGCCAACCCACAGACCAGGGAGGGGGATGGCGGCCTGTGCCCAGATAGCAAAGCTAGCACCAGTTGTCTTCAGTTCCACAATGGGCCTTCTTACTAGTAATTCTATGTTTCTGCATTTGGGGAAAATGGGAGTTAACAAGCACTCCCCTGTCCACAAAGTGACTGAAAGCTTGATCAGTTGTAATCTGTGGAAAGGCGGTATAGTATAGCATTACAAGCTTGATCTACAAGCAAGCACACTAAACATAAGTGAATTCTCAGCTCACCTGTGAGCTCATTAGGTGGCCATAGGCAAGCCATTCTTGGCTTCCGCTCCTGTCTGTAAAATGGAGATAATTAATTAGGGGCCTGACAGATGAACAGTCCAACCCCTAAGCAGAGCCCATTTACTTCAATGGATTTAGAAGAGTGTAACTCTGCTTTGGATGGCTATGGAAATTGCCTAGAGCTTACTGATATAACATGTGGAGCACATTTAGGAAAAGTGCTGTACAGAGATGAAGTGTGAAGCTGTAGGACCAGAGTGTCCTGGATGCAATTACTTCCACAACACCCTCGTAGCAGCATGATTTGTTTATTAGGAGACAGAGAAGTAATAAGCATGCACAACTTCTGTGTCAGAACTGGGTTCCAGATGCCAGTCCCCCCAATATAGTAAAAGCAGGAAAACCCACATATCCCAAATGACCAATCACATCTCTCATTCAGCCCGCCAAACGTCTGCCTCTGCCCCTACAACTGCCCCTAACACCTGCAAGCTAACGGTTACACTATCTAGAAACTCCGCAACTACAAGGTCATACTGAATGACGAGATTATATGCATCCCAAGATGTTTACGGCACACTCGAGAGGCCCCTGCATGAGAAGTGTTATGAAGTAGCACTAAGCAAGCAAAGCAGACAGTCGCTCCCCCCCCCACCCCGCTGCCCTTTCCAGTAGAGAAGAAACAGGAGTGGAAACAGGGCCGGCCCCAGGTGTCTGGGTGCCCTAGGCAGGACAGCCTGGGGCGCCCGCCCCACCGGGGATGCCAACCTCCTGGTGGGGCCTGGAGATGGCCCAGCGCCAGGAGAGCCAGGGAAGGGGCAGGCTTAGAACACCCACCCCTTCCCTCCCAGCGGCGGTGGCGCGGCTCTCCCGGGTGCCTCGCAGCTGCAAGGCACCTAGGAGAGCCAGGGAAGGGCGCCGGGCGGGCTTAGAACGCCCGCCCCTTCCCTCCCAGTGGTGGTGCCAGCTTTTCTGGGTGCCTCGCAGCCGTGAGGCACCCAGGAAAGCCGGTGCTGCCGGTGCTGGGCGGCCCGGGGGGCTTTTCACGGGGGTGGGGGGCATTTTGGCGCCCCTGCAAGTCCGGCGCCCTAGGCGAGCGCCTAGCTCGCCTAGTAGGTGAGCCAGCCCTGAGTGGAAAGAAACAAGGTTACAGAAGAGCTGTAGAAGTACATGTGAATCCATATGGAAATACATGGCAAGTGTGGCCTGAGCTTGACACAGAGCACCCAAACGTATGGACATACAGGCAACACTTTTTTTTTTGAGAGAGAGAAATGTTAAACTATTTTTTTACGTATTTATTAAGAGCAATTTACATTGTATCTGACTGAATAAGCAGGTCAGTTTGTTAAATGGCATAACAAGTCAGGTAAGTTAGGTTAGCTACCAATTCAAAATACGAGCTTGCTGGCGCAAACAAAATGTTTGCAGGGGCGATGACTGTCACCAGGGCTTTTTTTGTAGAAAAAGCCCAGCAGGGACTCATTAGCATAATAGGCCACACCCCTGACAGCACAGCACATTGGCATATTAGGCCACACCCCCATGTTATGAGAAGTGTGGTCATCCAGCCACACCCAGCTTTTGCTTCCTATTCTGTTTACCTTGTTTGTTGTCAAAACCCAGGGCTTTTTTGTAGCAGGAACTCCGTTGCATGTTAGGCCACACACCCCTTATGTAGCCAGTCCTAATGAGTTTCTGCTGTTGGGTGTGGCCTATTATGCTAATGAGTTCCTGCTGGGTGTGGCCAACTCAGTAGCCAGCCGGAACTCCGTGCCTGTGTGTTCCTGCCCAAAAATAGCCCTGACTGTCACTGTGGGGATAGAGGCTCTACAGCTATCCTCTCCCCATTCTGCAGTTCTGCCTTGTATTCCAGAGGTTACAAGCAAAACATTTGTCCACTGCCTAGCAGGTGAAACCTTAGAATAGAAAATGGAACATGAAACAAATTAAACCACTGCTGCTTGTATGCAATCAGAAAATCAGTGATGGAACACTGAAATATGCAGAAAAGCCTATCAGGATGTTCTTCTTCAGCAAGAACATCTGATCATTTTTTGGGCAGAAAACCCACGTCACTTTGCTTATCTGCTGAACTGCTTTCCTCACACAACTGTGAAAGCAAGATAACAGAATAACAGTCACATTCAGAGACTGCCATTATTTTTAGCAGTCAGATCAGAAGAAGAGAAGAAGAAGAGATTGGATTTATATCCCGCCCTTCACTTGGAGTCTCAGAGCGGCTTACAAACTCCTTTCCCTTCCCCTCCCCACAACAGACACCCTGTGAGGTAGGTAGGGCTGAGAGAGCTCTGGCAGAAACTGCTCTTTCAGGAACAGCTGTGCCAGAGCTTGTGACTGACCCAAGGTCACATCAGCAGGTGCAAGTGGAGGGGTGGGGAATCAAACCCGGTTCTCCCAGATTAGAGTCCGCACACTTAACCACTACACCAAACTGGCTCTCTGTTTAAGAATGCAGGTGATTCATTTTGGAGTCTGATTAGTTCATGTTCAGTGCATATCTTTACTGACCTCACTATCAGCTCTGGGGTTCATATTCTTAGAGAATACAAAACTAAAAGTGGTGGTTTACACAGCCTATCTGATGATTGTATGTCTTGACCCTTGACCCACATGTGAGGAGAACAGTGGCAGGTAGAACACGCGAAGAAAGTAAGATGCAGCAGAGCGAGAGTACTCAAAGTGATGGCGAATTTAACTGGAATTTTGCTTATTAAGGCAACAAGCAGGCAGCCTCCAGACAGTGCAACAACTCAGCAACTACTGGAAAATGGAAGTAAAAGAAAAGAACTGAGGATGCTAGAATGTGCATCCCATACCCTTTACTACAGTGGGCAGCAGAAAGACGCAGAGATGTACCAAGCATAGGCTTCATAAGGGACCAGGAGAGGAAATGTGTCTATTTATTCATTTCATTTAAACCCTGCTTTTCTCCCCAATGGGGATTCAAAGCAGCTTACACCGTTGCTCCATTCTGCCCTCACAACAGTCTTGTGAGGTAAGTTAGGCTGAGCGTGTATGACTTGCCCGAGCAAGCTTCCATGGCAGAATGGGGATTCAGAGCTGTGTTTCCCAGATCGTAGCCCAGCTTATATCTCTTAAGAGCCTTTTCAAATAACCAGTTCGTGCAATGGCAGCCATTTTACTGATGGCAACTTTCAACATTATTGTTGGCACCACAGGGACTGCTGCTGCAGGGCTCTTTCTCATTTCCCTTATCACTGCTGAAAGGTTGAACCCATTGGAGAGGAGGCTGTTCTAGAGCTCTTTCTTGTACCATTACTATGGCCGAGGTCAGACTGGCAGTTTGGTCCGATATAGGCACGTTTCGCAAATGGATTACAGGGGCCGGTTCACACAGGCACAGCTGTCAGGCGTTCCCCAACCGTACTCAACCCATCTTGTAACACTGCCCTCCCAAGTTTAAAAAGTACCAGGTGAAAGTGGTAGCAAACCCTGGAGAGCGCGTTGATCCCGCTTCCCGGACGTGTGCACGTAAACGTTAAAAGCCGGGAACAACCCGCGTTGATAATGTGCGCTGGCTGTTCCCGCAGGGATGTGCATAAGTGCCCGTGCACATAGGCGCCTGCTGAGGAGCAAGGAAAAAGCTGCTTAAAGCCGCACCTTCGCCAGGGATGGGCCAACAGTGCGAATGCTCCCTTGCGCCTCCTCCCCGGTATGCTCCCACATCAGTCGGAGCAGTGTGACCGGGAATACCCGGAACATGTTGTTTCAGATCTTTTTTGCCACGACTCCCTTGTGCTTCATACTGCCAGTCTGAACTCAGCCTATGTTTCAGTCACATAACTTGCCTCAGCTGGTGGTAGAATGCCTGAAAGCTGGAACTGGCTGACTACAGGAAAGCTACCTGAATGAGCTCTAAATATCTATGCTATAATCGCTCCATGAGTGGCACTGTGTTTCCACCAGTTTCTTTTCCTCCATTACTTACCAAGGGTGACAATTTTGACATGTAGAAGAGAAGAAGAAGAGACTGGATTTATACCCCGCCCTTCACTACCCAAAGGTGTCTCAGAGCGGCTTACGAACTCCTTTCCCTTCCGTTCCCCACAACAGACACCCTGTGAACAATGTTCCCTCTAAGTTGTGGAGTCTTGTGAGCAAAAATTCTGCTTTGTGAGCTATGGCATTAAAGCTGTGGCCGAGCAATTTGGCTGCTGCATCAATTAGTTTGCTCTGGAGCAGTGTTCCCTCTAAGCTGAGTTAGTGTGAGCTAGCTCACAGTTTATTAGCCCCCGCCTCACACCTTTTTGTCTTAGCTCAGGAAGGATAGCTCCAAAGCAAACTAATTTATGCAATGGCCAAATCGTTCGCTCACAACTTTAATGCCAGTAGCTCACAAGGTAGAATTTTTGCTCACGAGACTCCGCAGCTTAGAGGGAGCATTGCTCTGGAGCCGTCCTTCCTGAGCAAAGACGGAAATGTGTGAGCCAGAGGCTAAAAAACTGTGAGCTAGCTCACACTAACTTAGCTTAGAGGGATCACTGCCTGTGAGGTAGGTGGGGCTGAGAGAGCTCTTGATAGAAACTGCTCTTTTTTTCAAGAACAGGTCTTATCTGAACTACGGCTTGCCTAAGGTCATCCAGCCAGGTACAAGTGGAGGAGTGGGGAATCAAACCCAGTTCTCCCAGATTAGAGACCACGCACTTAACCACTACACCAAACTGCCTCTGTAGTGTCCTTGGTCCTGACAAAGCATCTTCAGAAAGAGCATTTTGAAGCCCAGGGACAGTGCACAGATGTTACTGCTTGCCAACAGGTCATTTTAATATGAACTTTGGCTAAATGAACTTAGGAAGCTTAGCCCAAAAGGAGGGGGGGAATTAAACAGACGTAGCAAAAACCAGGTCAGTATGCAGCATAACCAAAATAACTTCTAATAGAAACTACAGAGAATGACCTTACAAAGGGCAATTGTGTAATGCTTTGTTGTATCTAATTAAAAACATTATAGTCTTTATTTTTCTTTGAGCCAGATTCTAGTAGCAGTTAATTGATGCTGCAGTCATTCTGCAACATGAGAATAACACAGAGTACATGTGTAAAAGTCTGTTACATTGCTACAAATAGCTGCAACGATCTAGGATTGAAGTCAGAGCATATAAATTAGAGAACGTAATTTACAGAATGGTTGGCACTCGAGTCCTGTTCAGGGGAGAAGGAGCAGGGTATAGATTTGATAGACAAATAACTTCAGCATTGCTCATGTCAGAAACTAAGTATTCCAAAAGAGTATAATCTCAAGATCATTTATCCCATACAGGAAATAATATGCAATCCCTGGATGTAATAGCATCACATAGGGTTGGATCCAGACTAAATCCACCAATTGCTGCACATCCCTCTCATTTCGTCACTTCATGGCTTCCCATCCTCCAGGAGCAGCATTTAATGCACACTGGATCCAGTGAAGGATTGTAATTTAGTTCCATCTGTGCTTTTTATCACCACGGAGGTGGTAATGTGGCTCCCACATTTTTTCCCCTTTCGCATATACACTATATTGACACAGCCGAGTGAGATCTCACAAGGTGGTGTCCCAGGGCAACAGACAGTTCCACCTTTTCTAGGCCTGAGGCTGCATTTTTCAACAGGCATTCCCGAGCGCATGCAACTTTGTGGGAAAGGGATGGCCCATGGCTCCACCAGACTGTGGTTGTGAACATGATCCCTAGAACTATTTTGCCCTTGGCAATGTGAGGCAGGGAGGTTCAGATGGATTTCACAAGAGCATCTTAAAGAGCTTTCAGACCTCTCTCAAGCTCTTGTTTTTTTTACAACAGAAACGCAGCTTGCATCTGGTTTATAAATCGATGGACGGCAAGGCAGGGAGGTAGACTTACAATCGCAATTCAACATTCCTGCATTTTTAAATGTTATACTAATCCTGTATCTGTGGAGCTGTGGTGGCTCAAGTGGTTAAGATGCTGAACTGCAGGCTGTGGAAGGTCAGTAGTTCAGCAGTTCGAGACCCGGGTGCCGCATGACAGGGTGAGCTTCTGTCTCTAGTTCTAGCTCCTGCCAACCTAGCAGTTCGAAAGCAAGAAATTGCAAGTAGATAAATAGGTACCACTTCGGTGGGAAGGTAACAGCGTTCCGTGCGCCTTGGTGTTTAGTCATGCCGGCCACATGACCACGGAAACGTCTTCGGACAGCGCTGGCTCTTCGGCTTTGAAACGGAGATGAGCACCGCAACCCTAGAGTCGGATTCGACTGGCTTTCGAGCAAGGGAACCTTTACCTTTACCTAATCCTGTATCTGCCCCTTTCCCACAGAGTTGCATGCACTAGGGTATGCCCTTTTCACATTTCAAAAACCTCCCAGTTTGGATGGGTCTCTTTGATAGCTATTTATAGGTACAGCTCCCTTGCTTTATTCTTCTTTTCCATGACCAGATAAAGGAGGTAAAATTGTCATTCTCTACACTGGTAGAAGGAAGGTGAGTGATTTTACCTGGTTCTCCCTTAGCAGTGATGCCCCTTGTGCCGTGGAGCATTTTGTCCACCAGGTTCCTCTGACAGCTCTGCACCATTGCCTTTCTGGGAATAGCAAGGGACTGACTGGGGAGGAGGAGAAGACCGGGTCTGTGAGACAGCTTGTGCTCTCGGTTTGTAGGATCTAACCCTCTATTATGTTATTACAAAAATAGGCATCAGCTTTCCTGACAGCTGTCCTGAAATAAACTATGTTTCATCCAATATAATTAGCAGTTTCTGAACAGAACTGGCAAGAATTTTCCACCCTGTTCATTGGAACAATGGTGTTGCTGGTCACTTCTGCATTTGACTCTTAATGGCGGGCCTTTGATTGGCTCTGCACAGAATAGTTGGACCGTGAGGCAAGTCTTGGTAAGTAGTATGAGCAACTGCATACAGTCGCGAGTTAGGAACCGGGATGGTTTGATGTTTGCAAATAATGAGGCATTCAGAATTCATACTTAACCTTGTCCACAGTCTCTGTTTTCCATCACGCTGAGCACTTCCTGTAATCTCTTCAAGGATCTGCTTGCATGCTAAGTAGTTTTGTATCTGTGCAATGGCAGCATTCAGCAGGGTGAGAGCCAGGGAGCCAATGAATGCAGTTAATGCATACGAAACACACATCAACAGGCTTAGCTTTGCGAGTCGGGCAGGGAAGTAAAATGGGCAAGACTGGAATACCAGACAGACAAGCCGTGCAGCTCCCCAACCATTCCCACTTAAGCAGGACTGAGACAACCAAAGAAAGCACCTTTTTTGTGAGGGGTTTTAAGAAGTGCACTAGGCTAACAGGTGTGTGTGGGGGGAGCCATGGTAAAACTAGTGAGAATCCATATTCACAAATATTTGTGATTTGTGCCTGCCATGCAAAACTTGTAATGGTTACATTGCGCCTAAGTTTGGGTACATTGCCAAATATTCTATCTTTATCTTTTTTAAAAAAGCAAATCGAGTGTTTACATTTGCCATCTGATCTAGATAAATCCAGAAGGAAGTAACAAAATGGTTCTCTGTACACAATATATATAGTTAATAAGAAGCAAAAAGGAACTGTGATATTGAAAAATTAAACAAAATTTATGAATATTCTATGCAATATATAACAGAAATATAAAGAGTGAAGTCTGTGAAGTCTGACGGCGGTCTCCGGAATGTGGAGCCGTTTCGATGAACGTCTTCTTCTGAGTAGAGTGAAACAATTCAATGTCTAACAACTCTTCTTAATGGGACAGAGTCTCATATACAAAATTCCATTGTAGTACACCATATTTCTCTAGCTATTTTTACAAGTGGGACATTCTTACCGACTTAGACTTGTTAGACTCTAGATCAGATGGCAAATGTAAACACTCGATTTGCTTTTTCAGAAACAGATAAAGATAGAATATTTGGCAATGTACCCAAACTTAGGCGCAATGTAACCATTACAAATCCTACTAACTGGACTCAGTTAGAATATTTACAGAAAAAAGAAATGCCATGCAAAACTGACAAGGCTAGAACACAATGGTTTTCAGATCAGAAAGACAAACCATGATGTAGCCCTAACACTAGATTAAAACACCACATTTATTTCATTCATTTTTTTAACACAAAGATGGTGGCTGAGGGACATGGGGGGTGGGTGGGGAAGCATGATGCCCAGATTCAGCTTCCAACAGACAAAACATTTTTTCTTTAATGCTCAAGAGTGCTGTTTGTAACCTATGATCAAAGCACAGTCCCAAGAAACAGATGATCCATGGCTGGGAGACCGAATCCTTATTTCCAGCTCTGCCACTGCCCTGCAGTGTGGACTTAGGCATGTCTCTCTCCACCTCTTTTGTGACCTTGAGGAGATGTCTTTCACCTCTCCCCATCAAATAAAAAGGAGCCTAATGCACAAGTTGTAGAACTCTATGTGCTACTTAAGTAGCATTGCCTCATAATAACAGATTCTGAGTTATTTCCTTAGTGATGCCGGGAGGATAGGTAGTTTACTAATGACAGCATTTCTGTAGCTGACTCACCAGAAGAGCTCTGTGATACCTTTGAAGGATACTGTCATGATTTAACTAGCCACATTGTTTACTTAATTTGGTTATTTAATTACAATCTATAATAGACATACTTTTATCAGTAAACTATATATATATATATATATATATATAGTTTAAAGCAGCTTCTTAGAACGCGGAGCAAGGAAACTGTTTAATCTGTGTTCCAGTTCAGAGAAAGTATAATGCTGTGGTTTTTGTCAATCTGCAATTGTTTACATGAAGCAGCGTTCTCAAGTATATGTCTGACAATGACTATAATTCAAAGAATTGTGTGTGGGGGGGGATTGTCAGATATTTTAAATGCTTACTGGATTTTAAAATTCTGATCCAGCAAGGAAGATCTGCATACAGAAGTGGGCTTATGTGTATGCAGACAGTGTAGAGGTGAGCGCACACTTGGAGACGCAACTGCACTGTGATGCTCCCCTGGTCCCACTGAGCTACCTAGACACATCTTTTGATGCTGGATGTACGTCTAACTGCAAATCAACCAACCATCCAGTAAATCAAATATTTCCATATATATGATAGGCACCCTTATTTGACAAAATGGTTTCAGGTGATTTGACATAACATAGATAAGCGAAGAAAACCCTCTCAACGGACAAATATAAAGCATTTTTCAGCCTCTCCAGTGAAAAGGGGGGGGTTGTAAGTCAATGAAGAATGCTACGATCAGCCACAGGACAGCAAGTGCTCTGCAGATTAACAGAAAGATGACACCATCTCATCCACCATATCACCTTCATTGCATAAGGAATCAGGTGCACTCGACACCTGTGTGGCGTAATTGCGCTGTGTAATTTGATTGGATCTAATTTTCTGATCATTCAAAAAAAAAAAAAGGAATCAGATGCACATCTTTATTACATAATTGGCATACTGCAAAGACAGGGCAAAACAAAGTTGTTATCAAAAGAGTGGACTCTGATGTGGCCGTAGCAGCAGCATTTATCAATGCATTTCAAAAGAAGAACAATTATAGACTGAGCATGGCTTGGGGAGCCACCTTCAGCATCCACCCTTCCATACCTTGCTTCTTACTGATATGCTGACCTTCTTCCATATACATGGTGTGACACAGTCTCTATTTTTTGAGAGACAGAAAAAAAAATGTTGAAAATGATTGTTTTAACAATAATTAATGATTGCTAGCACAATCTCACACATTTACCTACTGTGTGAACCATGGTATGTTACATTTACACTGCCACCAACCAGGTCAATTTCTCTTGCTCCAGCTGGGCACCCTGGATTTTCTTTTTATACTAGCTGTATCTCTCTCTCTCACACACACACACACACACACACACACCCTATATCTGTGTTGTTGGATGGTTTGCTGGTACCAGGGAGGGGATAAACTACATAGAAGAGCACCCTTGCTCTTTAGTACACTGTTCAGACACTTTATTTCTGACATATGAGTGACATATAAAATCATATGGGGCAAGCCCAAATTTAAAAATCTATATTTGGGCTTATTGAGGGCCAAAGAGAAGGCTCACGCCCAGCCCAATAATTTAGAATGATTTTGTCTATGACAACATTGCTACAAGGCAGGTCAAACACTAGGGAACTGGACATTGGCTGTGAGGTTTTTGCGAGCTATTTCACAGATAAAGTCTTTTCACTCCACCATGACCTCCCCGCCATAGTTGAGACAGCGAGCGAACTCAAGGCCCCGTGCATGTCTTATTGTCAGGTTATGGATTATTTCAGTCCACTCAGTCTAGAGGAAGTTGACAAACTGCAACTAACTGTATGCCCTACCACATACCTCCTTGATCCGTGCCCATTGTGGCTCATTAAAGTGGGTCACGATGGGTTTTGAGGTGCCCTGAGGGAGATTATTAACAAGTCCCTCTTGGAAGGCTTGTTCCCTGGGGCACTTAAAGAGGTGGTGGTTCATCCCCTCTTGAAAAAACCAGCCTTAGATTCAGCTGAATTGGCTAACTACCGGCTGGTTTCCAATTTGCCCTACTTGGGTTAATCAAGAGGGCTGTGGTAGTTCATTTACAGAGCTTTTGGGATGACGCTTCCATCTTAATTCCCTTCCAGTCCAGCTTTCACCCAGGATACAGGACAGAGACAGCACAGGTCGCCTTCATAGATGACCTCTGGAGGCATCTGGATCGAGGCAGATTGGCGATGCTGTTGCTGTTGAACCTGTCAGCAGCATTCGATATGGTCGACCATCAGCTACTGATCCACTGCCTCGCCAACACTGGAGTTCAGGGGCTTGCCTTACAATGACTCGCATCCTTTCTTCAGGTTGGGGACAAACGGTGGTATCTGCTGACTTGTGGAGTGCCCCAAGGGAAGGTACTTTCTCCGATGTTATTTAATATCTATATGTGCCCCCTTGCCCAGATTGCCCAAAGGCACCCTTGGGTGTCACCAGTATGTGGACAACACCCTGTTCTATGTGCTGTTGGGCAGCCAGTCTGACTCTACACCAGAAGATCTGGACCAGGAGTTACAAGCTGTGACTGACTGGCTTAGACTGAGCTGTCTGAAATTGAATCCGACAAAGATGGAGGTCCTGTGCCTGAGTTGGGGCGGTCCAGAGGTAGGGATCCTACTCCCGACTTTCAGTGTGGTGCAATTGGTACCAGCACCAGAGGTTAGGAGTTTGGGAGTGCTCCTGGATGCCTCCTTAACAATGGAGGGCCAGGTAGCAGCCACTGCCAAGTCCGCCTTCTATCATCTCCGACTGATTAGGCAGTTGATTCCCTTCCTTGAATGCAATGACTTGGCAACAGTGATCCATGTGACGGTCACCTCGAGACTGGACTACTGTAACTCTTTCTACATGAAGCTGCCCTTGTCCTAAATCTGGAAGGGGCAGCTAGTGCAGAATGCTGCGGCCAGGCTACTGGTGGGTCTCCCCCATGTGGCTGATTGCCAATACCATACCGGATTTGATTCGAAGTGCTGGTTTTAACCTTTAAATCCCTATATGGTCAAGGTCCAGCATACCTAAGGGACTGCCTTTCCCCACACGTTCCCTGGAGAGCACTGCATTCAGAGACCAAAAATTAGTTGGCTCTCTCAGGCCCCAAGGACACCTGGCTATAACCAGGGCCAGGGCCTTCTCAGTGGCAGCTCCATACTGGTGGAATGAGCTCCCCGAAGAGATCCGGGCCCTGCGGGACCTCTTACAGTTCTGCAGGGCCTGCAAGACGGAGCTCTTCCACCAGGCTTTTGATTAGGGAGCCGCATTACACACCAAGGAGTGTCCCTGTGCCCCGGTTTCACTACCTTCCATCGTCAGCCTGTGCCTGCTGCACAACGAGTTGAGTCAATCGAGTTGGCATGAACACCACCATGAATATACTATCACCTTAAGTAGTATTTTGGATGTAATCTTCTGATTTCACTTTCATGAGATCGTGTTCCAGCGCCTAGGAGTATTTTAACTGAATGTGATGTTATTTTATGTTATGTTTGCCTATGATGGGTTTTAATTGTATTTATATGATTTTTTTATGTAAGCTGCCCTGAGCCCACCTCGGTGGGGAGGGCGGGGTATAAACCGAATTAAATAAATAAATAAATGAGGTCAGTTTTGTCCTGCATTGCAACATTTGGACTCTATGATCTTATCGGAGATTTCTGCTCTCACATTTCAGCACCATTTTTCAGTGAGTCCCATCTCGCCTGTGTAAGAGAATGTGACTGGCTAACTTCAGTGGGTATTCTGCTCCAACCTGCAATATGCTACTAATAGCTGGAAATAAAACATTTTGGCTTCGCTTGGTGCTAAGCCCCTGCACAGTATGCAGTATGCACCAGTATGTACATGACACACAGCTCTATCTACTGATGGACGGCCGCCCGGACATGGCCCCAGGTGATCTGGACAGGACTTCACAAGGTGTGGCTGGATGGTTGCGACAGATCCGACTGAAGGTAAATCCATCTAAGACAAAGGTCCTCTACCTGAGTCATGGGAGACTGAGTCAGGGAATCAGGCTCCCAACCTTCGATGGGGTTCCATTGGTGCCAACATTGAGGGAGAAGAGTCTGGGGGCGTTCCTGGATACCTTACTTTCTATGGAGGCCCAGGTCACCTCCACTGCCAGGTCCGCCTTTTTTCATCTGAGGTAGATCAGGCAGTTGGCCCCATATCTCACTCCCCAAGACCTAGCTACAGTGACCCATGCAATCGTCACTTCCAGACTGGACTATTGTAACTCTCTCTCTGAATGCATTCAGATGGGCAGCTAATCTCGCCATTATGCCAGCTCGAATTCGATCCCGATCTTTTTAATCCATCGTCGTATGACCAGACATCCCCCAGGGGAATTGCCTTACTGTGCACTGCCTCCATTGTGGATTGTCTAGATGGCGTCCACTGAAGGAGGTGCGCGCACTGGGGGGGGTGTTAAAAAACTTTTTATGCATGTGCATAGGCATCACAGCGCATCCTTGTTGAAGGAGGTGCGCGGTGGTTTTTTTAAAAAAACTTTTTGCTCATGCGCATAGACATGGCAGCACATCCTTGTTGATCCGCGCATGTGTAGAGATTTTTTTAAATGGCGCCCGCTTGGGATGGTCTGACGTCAGACCACCCCGATGGGAGGATTGCGCGCTGGTGGAACAATTGGATGAAAGTCCATAGTTGTCCTGCAGGTAACCCGAAAACCCCAGATTTAAAGTGGCATCTTTTATGTATGGCTCCGAAGCGTGGCAAAACGGGATGCCCACGGAAGAGGGACATTTCCCAGATGTTTGTGTCTGGGCATTAACTTTAGATCCATGAGGCAATCGTGCCTCGCATGGATCTAAAGAGCTGTCTGATCGGACTCTTAGTGGGGCTGCCCTTGACCCTGCTCTGGAAGTTGCAGCTAATGCAGACTGTCAAAACAGTTAAAAGTCAAAGGCCTTTCTGTTCCATGTTGTAAGTCTGAATCAGACAACACTTTACACAAGAAGGGAGTTGACAGCGATGCCTGGGCAGGCTCACATCCACCCAGTGCTGCGTGAACTGCACTGGCTGCCTATCAAATTCCAGATCTGTTTCAAGGCGCTGGTGCTTACCTTTAAAGCCCTATATGGCCAGGGGCCAGCATACCGTTGAGTCTGCCTCTCCCCATATGAGCCCCGGAGGACACTGAGGTGTATGAATCGACATCATTTAGCAGTCCCTGTCCCCAGGGATGTTCGACTAGCCTCGACTAGGGCCAGGGCTTTTTCAACCCTGGCCGTTATCTGGTAGAATGAGCTTCCATACAAGCTCAGGGCCCCACAGGATCTACTGCAGTTCCACAGGGCCTGTAAGACAGAGCTCTTCCACTGGGCCTTTGGTTGAGGTGGCAGATGTCCCCTTCCCCCCCTGGCTATCTCCCCTCCAGTGGCCTGGATCTTAATATTGGTACCGCTGAATTGACATCAGAACTAGCTTATTTGCCCAGTATTTTATGGTTTTACTGTTTTTGTTATCTTAATTGGTGTTTTAATGGTATTATATTGAGATTGTTGTAAACCGCTCTGAGCCCGCCCGCGGGGAGGGCGGTATATAAATCAAACAGACGAGTAAATAAATAAATTCCTTGAACTTTCAGTTTTGGTGTAAATGATATCATTCTGTCCTAAGTAAAGGACTACATTTCCAGAGGATATTCTAGAAACAGCTGTGCTTAATCAAAGACGAAAAACTACTTTTCTTAATCAAAGGAGAAAACACTATCTTTTGCCAGATGACTATAATATTAAACACACTGAAAACGCTGTCTGGCCAATTCACTCCGGGTGATTTTGCCTCTTAAAAGATGCAGGTAATGAAAATCTCCAAGAATACTTTTGGAAATGCAACCAGACTGACTAGATTGTATTTCATGGTATGAGATGTTGAATATTACGTCATCTAAGCAATTCACCTTTATACCACTTACAACATGTTTCACATGGGTTAGCTATGCATGTACTTAAACCCACCTCTCCATTTTATTGTATTAACAACTGCCCCTGTAATTACTGGTGCTGATAGGTTTGGAAAGCCCTGGGGAGATTGTCCTCATTTTTATTTATTTATTCATCTCTGTACCTTCATTCAGTTGGTTTTTTCTTCACCTTTTTGCAAGAGCAGTCATTCCCCCCAAGTTCGTCATTGTTAAAGCTGTGGTTGAACTTTCAAGCTTGGGTAGAAAATCTGTGAGATGTGGAATGGAACAGCAGACCCCAATCTTCTCAGATCTTGGAAGCTAAGGGAGTGATCCTAATCAGGTCTATTCAGTGGAGCTTACACCCAGGAAGGTTTTCTTAGGATTGTACCATTAAAGTGCTTTTGACCCTGTCTCCCGTGGCTAGTGTGCAAAAGAAGACAGACATAAATGCAGTTTCAAATGTATGTATATATCAGACTTTTAGGGAGGATAGGTGGCTATAGACAAATTCATTGAGGACAGGTCTATCAGTGGCTACTAGCTGTGGTGACTTGGGGGAACCTCCAGGTTCAGAGGCAGTCAACCTCTGAATCCCAGAGCCAGAAGGCAACATCAGGGGAAGGTCTTGGCCTCTATGCCCTGTTGCTGGCCCTCCAGAGGAACTGGTTGGCCACTATGTGAGACAGGATGCTGGACTAGATGGACCACTGGTCTGATCCAGCAGGGCTCTTCTTATGTTCATCAGATCTCCAAAGCTAAGCAGGGTTGGAACTTGGATGGGAGACCACCAAGGAAGGCACTGGCAAACTATCTCTGCTTCTCACTTGCCTTGAAAACCCTATGGGGTTGCTATGAGTCACCTGCGACTTGACAACACTTTACACAAGGAGAGAAAAGCTGATATGAGCTCAACACATCATGGTTCTGCACTGAGAAGATTTCTGGTGACCTGATTAAGAGACTTGAATTGAGATCATCTGAAGTCAGGCTTGGTTGGCATTAGCTTCTCCCCTCCTTTGCAAGGGTGGCGGACCCCTTAAGACACTGCATCCCCAGATACCTCTGGACCCTACTGGCTTTCAGTATGGTCTAAATGGTTTGGGGACTCTCAGCAGTGGCCCAAGGTCACTGTGATGGATGGTTTTAGGTTCCACTCTCCAGGAGCCTCAGCCAATCACGTTTGAATGGGACTGGAACATTAGAAATTTTAAAAAGAGGAGGAGTTTGGCAGTTTACTGCTGGCCAACTGACAGAACTGACAGTTGCTGGATTTTGGCTGGAGAAGGTTTAGAAGGTTGGGTGGTTAAGCAGGAAGTCCATTAGGGATCTGAGGTATTTTGAAGATAGGTAGGGTTTGGGTACTGTTCCTGTCAAAACAATTAAAAGTCAAAGGCCTTTCTGTTCCATGTTGCAACTCTGAATCAGACAAGAAACAATCAAGTCAGCATACCCTGAAATAAGCCTGTCTCTTAGTCTTTGCATCAAGCCTACTTGTGTGGTTCCTTCGAGTTTATTATCCCTTCATAATAGGCCAAGTGAATGCCAGGTAGCACCCTGAGTCCAAGTATTGTCCCCACTGAGGACTAGAAGGCTAAGCACATATATATTTTAAAAGAAGTTTGTAGGGTGTGAAATTTAAGTCTTTAGTTTCTAGGTCTGAAGATGGGGTGTCATCCCAGTTACAGCAAGCTTCCATGGCAGAGTGGCGATTTGAACCTTCAGTACATCATATCGGTGTGTAGAAGACTTGAACTAAACCAGACAGAACTAGAGATGTGAAAGTATTCACACTTCTGAAATATTTTTCTTTTAAAACCAGTGAAATGCTTTTAAATATGTTAGAAACACAGAAGGGTTTGTAATCCTTTCCCTAGCCCCTCCAGGGAGGAACACAAAACCACAAAAGAAATAGCAGTCAGTAAGGAGTATCCATCTATTTACTTTATTGCACAGTAAAGGGAGGCAAACTCAAATCACCATTTCACACAGTTCCTTTTTGGTTCCTCACGCGTCCGGCTCTGCCCTGCTCAGTTCCCCTTGGCTGGGTAATAAGGGCTCACAACCCTTCCAGACCGCCTAAAACATACCAACACTTTAACATGACCCCCCCTCCCATCTTCATGGATTGCATGTTCATTCTAATTAGCTGTTTAAGCATTCAAAGTGTGTCAGGTAATATGAATGAATTCATTAGGCATGCATACTTGTTAGTGTCTATGTAAGTCAAGGCTATTCCTTGCAGTCCACATTCTTTTATGCCCCCCCCCATCTTATCTCTAGGTTTTGCTACTCTGCCTTATTCCTCAGGCAAACTTATAATCCAGCCATCGTTCACACATTTAGAGTTGCTTTCAGCTCATTTTAACTATTTCACTTCCCTCAAAGATAAGGTGGACATGCTGTAGACGTAGATCGCTCTTAAATCCACGATACATTTCTGTACCTAGGTTACTTCTGAAATCTCCATTCTGGACACCACAAAACATTTCTACATTTTTGGACTTCTTGGAAGGCTTTGCTTATTTTTTTATTGTTACGTTCTATAGTATTTTTGCTGTGTTTTATTGATGTATGTTATATTGTTTTATTCTTATGTTGTTTCGGAAGCATATTGAGGCATAGCAGAAATTGGTTATAAATTGATAAAATAAGTACAAAAAATTAAAAGGCAGCATCTGAACAGGGCACTGTTTTTATGCAGCTGTCATTCAACAGCTTTCCATCAAATTTAAAGCATCAGAGAAAACAACAAGGGCATGTGCCAGGGTTGTACTTGTTCTGCGAGAATCACTTTCTGTTACTCAGATCAACACAGGTGCTGCAGCTAAGCCCAAACTGCTCATTCCATTTTCTGCTCCCTCTACTGATGCTTTTTCCACTGCAAATACAGTATGCTTGAATGTGCGTGTTCACATGGACATGTGCTCATCTTTCCTTTGAAAAGGTAAGGCAACATGCTACCAAGTTGGATGGAGTTACTACAAGTCTATGCTGCAGTGAACTTCTCTTTTCCATTCTTTTTTTGGTATTTTTTATATGTGCAAGTGCGGGTGGGTGCACGCATGTGTGCGTGTGTGCAGGGCCAGCCCCTCATAGACAAAATGTAGGCAGTGGCCTATGGCGCTGGCTTGACAAAGGCGCCGCTCTGGCCTGCCTGCCAACCCGCCTTCCCCTCCCCTCCCTTCCCTCGTGGCACAGCAAGTCCTCGGCTGAGAAGTTGAGGCATGGCACAAAGTGCAGCGGGCTCTCATCCTCAACCCAGCACCTCATAGCGGATCAGCCAGGGCACACGACCGGAGCAGCGTGGTGAACAGTGAGCGCCTCTCCACGCCAATGGCTCCTCCAGCCCAGCTGCCGCTTGCCCCCTCGGCCCACCTGCTGCAGCTCCAGTACCTACCCCTGCCCCGCCCCTCTGCGCCTCTTTCCAAACCATCCTTGGAGGCCACCCAGACCGTGATCTGCACCCAAAGCTACTTGGGGCTGCCCTTCCAGGAAACATGTAATGAAGGCCACATTTTGGACACGTTCACCCAAGACCCCACAACCTTCCTCGGCAAACCTTTCCTACCAGCTCTGTGCCGTGTTCAGTTTCCCTATTACCACCTTCCTCCCAATTTTTTCTCCTTTATGACACCCCCCCCCATCTTCGTGCAGAGACAGGCGTTTCACTTCCCACATGGTGAAACTTTCCTCCCTGGCCGTGGCAACCGGTGGCTTAAGCCTGCAGCCCTTATTTGGGGAGTAACCACTGCTGCTGCCACCCCAAACAACTTTGGGCCAGAAGGGGGGCACCAGAAATTGGTGAGCACATGGGGGGGGGCACCAGAAGGTATCCTTGGCTAGTGGGGGGAAAACCTGCGTGTTTGTGCACCTGGAAGTCACAATGACCTCTGGTGACTAACCCATACTGGGGGCCTGGAGGATATTCAGAAAGGTGGCCGAATAAAGTCTGCCCCCGCCCCCCAACTGCTGGTATTCCAAGGTGGTCTCCCCTCCAAATACTTGCTGAAATTGATGCTGCTTAGCTTCCAAGATCACAGTTATGGAGTGAAAGATGTCATTTCCCCAAACCTAATATGCAGGACAACTATTGTGAATTATTGTGCTGTGGTTAGAGTGTTGGCCTAGCCATGGAGAGTCTCAGACTCAAATGCCTGCTCACTAAATGGGCTCAGAAGTGGATAACTTTGCTCAGAATGAAATTGTGCTGTCCTGGATGACCTTGGGCAAGTAATTCTCTTTCAGCCTAGGCTACCTCACGGAGCTGTGGTTAAAATGGAGGAGGAGAGAACCACGTACACTACCCTGAGCTCTTTGGAGGAAGGGTTGGATAAAAATATAATAAATACAGTACGACTCTTTAATTTAATTCATTTTACTAATAAGGACAAGAATTTTTTTTAATTTGAATTCATGAATTTAAAATGTCTATAAAATAAACATTTAGAAATGTAGTGTTTACATTTTCTAATGTGCCGGAGACTTTAGATTCCAAAATTAGAAGACTTGCAACCATTTAAAATGGACTTACTCTCTGGTAAAGATGCGTACAGTGACTTCCCTAAAGTGTAAATGTGACATTTTAAAACCTAAATCAAAGCATGACCTTAGCATTTTTAATGCTGCCTCTCCCCAAAACCAAATCTGATTTTTCAAATAGATTTGATATTAGCATCATACAAGTCCTTTATGATTACACTGCGTTCACAGTGGAAGCCACTACTTTGCCTACAGCTATGTAACAGAGTTTATATGGAGCAACATAAATTATAAGGAAGAAAGCTAAGGTTCCTCTGAAAGTTGAAATAACTTGCCTATCATCAGCCTAAAAAGAGAAAACTGCCCATGGCAAGAGCTGGAGACAGAGGCCCACATCTTCTGATGTACAGTCTTCTTTGGATGTGCTAAATTATACTGCCTCTTTGCAGCTAATAAATTTTTGGGTGGTGTTTAATGATAATTCTTGGCATCAATAGTAGGCATATTCAGAGCCCAGATGGCGTGAGCACACCTTTGATAAAGCAGCCTCTGATGTAGCAGAGCTTCAGAGCATTGTGCAAAAGAGTTCCATAGGGTAACCTTTTTAACTGATCTACCTTGTAAGTCCACCATGTGGAATCTGAGAAATGTGTGGCTTGATGCCCAGGCAGCTGCTCTGCATATTTCCTTCATGGATATGCTTCAAAGGCAAACCACAATGGCTGCCTTGGCACTAACAGACTGAGACTTAGGCCCACAGGCATAAAGGTCCCTGCCAGCACAAGCATTCTCTTCTGCAGGATGCCTGTTGCTCTACCAGCCCCTTGTAACAATGCCCTGCAAGGGGCAATTTGCATTGGAGAAGGAACAGGAAAGAAAGGAGTGCTGAACGCTTTCCAGACCAGTTGCTTTCCCCCAAAACTTCCTTCCTTCTCTCCCAGGTGCTTTTGCCTTTGCCAGTGAGCCAACCTCTGATAGAGGGAAAGTTACTGGCAGGGAAAAATCAAACATTCCTTCCCATCACAGCCCCTCTCCAATGAAAATTACCCTATTTTTGAGGCTACTTAGCAAGGGAGAAGGGACTACCTGAGCTTCAATACTGAGCTTCAGTCTGTAACACACAATCTAATGTGATACATAATGCAATGAGATTGCTTTCGAAGCTCACCATTTCTTCTTAGGTCATCTGAACTCCGTGAAAGATCAAACGATGGAAGTTCAGGAAGAAATACAAAAATCTAGAAGGGTTAAAGCCAAGAAAATGTGAAATGCAGCTCTGAGAAGGAAAGCTGGCCCAGAATAAAAGACGCACGTCTCTGTGAACCTTGTAACATAAGGACCACAGACAGATACTCCGCATTTGCTGATGTTTCTAGCCAAGAGGCAACAGCAAAAAAATCTTCTACAGCAGATCACCTGAAGAGGCACCAGACAATAATGAGTTTCATAAACATCAACACCATGTTTACATCTAAACTTGGTTCTGGGCAGGGCCAGCAGAAAAAGCCCAGCAGGAACTCATTAGCCTATTAGGCCACGCCCCTGACAGCACAGCTCATTAGTCTATTAGGCCACACCCCCATGTTGCCACAAGTGTGGTCATCCAGCCACACCCACCTTTTGCTTATTTTGTTTACCTTGTTCACCATCAAAACCCAGGGCTTTTTTTGTAGCGGGAACTCCTTTGCAAGTTAGGCCACACGCTCCTAATGTAGCCAGTCCTAATGAGTTTCTGCTGTTGGGTGTGGCCTACTATGCTAATGAGTTCCTGCTGGGCGTGGCCAACTCAGGAGCCAGCCGGAACTCCGTTCCTGTGCGTTCCTGCCCCAAAATAGCCCTGGTTCTGGGAACTGCATCCCTGAAGAATTTGGTATTTTGGGCTTTTGGCCAAAAACCTGTGGGGGCCTGCAAGACTCACTGGGGGGCGGGATCCCATCCTCCCCCAACTTGCCCACTAGGCCAGCCACGAGTTGCACAGTGCTCCCACCCGCTGGCAGCACCACCACTCCTCTTTCCTCATTCTTCCCCCTTGTTCAGTAGATCAATCACTTGCCAGCCTGCCAGCAGGCCATGTTTAAGCACCACCACCCCCTGCCTGCAGTGGTGGCTCTCCTCTCCTGCCCGCCTCTAGCCAGAGTGGTGGTGGCAGCAGAGGCTTATCTCCCACACACCCAGGTTATGCATGGGGGGGGGGAACAGCTGCTCCTCCTCCCCGCACCCCTGTCCCCTATGTTCTGTCTGACAGCCTGTCATCATCCCAACCACTCTGCCCACCACTCCCTCCTTCTGCTCCGTAGCTTCAGTGCCATCATCTCTGCCATCAGGCAGCGGTTCCGATGGAAGCGTATGCACAGACAACACACCTCGGTATTTGAACCTGGCTCCCTTCTTTGGGCCCTATCAATCTGTATGAGAGCCAGGTTCAGAATTAAATATACCGATGGTGATAAGTATGACACTTAAAGGCAGCGTTCCAACAAGTGATTCAGCTTTATTGGTAGTGATTCAACAGCTCAGAACAGATCAGAACAGATACTACAGCACAGAGCAACAGGCTCTTATTTAAACAGTGTGGGCTAGCATAGCCACGCCCACATCAGTGGTAACAACCAATGGCATTGCTTGGATAAGGTCCAGTCAGTTTGCTTCCCTCCAGCACAATCCTTGTATCCTGATTGGCCTGCTACACAGAGTAGCCAATCAGGTATTCCGATTCTGGATACCAGCCTGTCAATGGGGATGAAATCAAACTCAGGACATAACCGATGGTATGAATCCTGCGCTAGCAATGTGCAGAGATGCTAACAAATGAACTTTTAAAAATGACTTGGATTAGAACAAAATTGTCATGAGAGACAAAAGCAGTTTCTGGCTTCCTATTTTTGAGAAACGGACTCTCAAAAGACTCTTTTAAAAATGATTCCTGTGTTCTTTATCTGACACAGGAGAACTGTCGTTAAACTGGAATAAATCCAATAAATACCTGTAGTATGGGTATGACCATCCTTTTGCAAGTAGTTTTTCAGAGAAAGAGAATATTCGATAAGCATGTTATATTAATTAGGCCACTGGACTGTATCTCTACATTCTGGGTATTAGAAGGAACCATGTAAGTATCTTATACCTCTTGAGAAGGAATAACATATCCTTTATAGAATGATTGAATAGGATCAATTGCATACCCAAAAGAGTTGTCTGCTCATTGAAAGATTCCCACCATGACTAGAAATGCTACTTTGGTAAAATAAAGTATACCTTTGGATTTAATCCCATGGTTTGGAACCAACTACTGTTCTTTACACACTCATTGCTATTTGAAGGGGCCTTTTCATACAGTAAGTACCTTGATGATTTACTGGGCCTTTGTTTAAGATGTCAAAAAAGAAAAAAAAGCAACTGAGGGCACCCAAAGTTTTCACAAATCAATTTTGTGTCCATGTAGATTTTAATAATGTGATAAATTCTCTGTCATACTTATTGAAAGCAAATACAGATTCCTTTGGAATTTACAAAAAATACAGGTTTCTTTGGAATGTCCAAGCACACATAAAGAATACAACATATATTTCAATACAGCTTATTGGACACAGTAGTAGTCTTCATTAAGAACTCAATACTCAACAAAAGGCTATCTATCTGTGCGGGTAGCAAGTGTATGCTTCTGCCTTACAATGTGCTGACATAGGCCTTTGTATCTTCAGATCTATTTGGGTGCTGCAGGAAGACATCTTTGAAGAACAATGGTGTTACTCCCATCGCCAGTATTTATGCTAGTGCATCGATGGACAGGATGAAGTAACAGAGTAACCAAAGTGTTATGTACTGAATGTGAATCGCTCCTATCTATTCACGTGTTAAGCTTGAGTCTGAATGTGGCTCTTCAGATGTCGCATTGCTATTGGTCGGTTTCTGCGAAACCTGAGTAATTACCCAATCACTGAGTGATATTGTTGCAAAGAGGGAACGGTCCTTATTGGCCTTTATCCCTGTATTCTGATTGGTCTTTAACTTGTAATGGGTGTGGCTTTGACAGCCCGGGAGAGTCCTGATTGGCCTTTATCCCTGTATTCTGATTGGTCTTTAACTTGTAATGGGTGTGGCTTTGACAGCCCGGGAGAGTTTAAAAGAAGGAGCTGTGCTCCCCTTGTTGTTGTGTGTTCCTGACTTATAGTTGCTGGTTAATAAAGATGAAATCACTTGAAGCTGAATCCTTTGTTGAGTCTCATACTTAACACAGAGGTCTATCAGAAGAGGCAACCTTAGCACGAGGGAAGGTACGGCAGCCATCTCAGCTGCCAGATTTGAGACACCAACAAGCCTAGTAGGTTTTATCTATTAAAGCTACCCATTCAAGATGGCACTGAGCATTAATACTATGAACAGTTTAGATATTTAAGAATATCAACACCTTGGAGAAACTTCCAGCCCCTAGAGTAATCAGAATAGCAGAACCCCTCTTAGAAGCCTTTTCCTGCGGCCACTGGAGGAAGAAGAGGCCGGTTAAGTGAGATGGAGGAGGAAGTAATCTGAGGAGAACTTTGACTGGGATTGACTTTACATTGATTATAGTAGGTCAGTTGCATTGACTGTCTGTGAGAGGGAAGCGATTTAACCTTTTAGATTCCCAAAGTGAAGAGGCTGAGGCCAATCAACCCTGTTCAGTATGTTCTCTAAAAAGACTTGTCTCTGTGGAGGGAAGGGATAAGCAGAGATTTACCATTGTTACAGGTCAGAGTTTATTAAACCTCAGCCGCATCCCCCAACAAGCTCCTGCCTTCTCTCATTCTAGCCTTTGAAGAAATAAACTCTGGCTGCGATCATACGGAAGGGGGAAGAGGCGGGCAGGAAGCGAGGCTGTTTGTCCCGCCTGCAATGAGGCGCGTTTGCGCGATCAAACTTCCCGCCGCGCATCCGCAGTTCCCCACAATACTGGGTTATCGGCAGTAGCTTTTTTTCACGCTACTGCCGCGCGCAACGACGCCCCGACAACGACTCCGGGACGCCAAACAGATGCGCCTGTCTGATCGCGTCCCTTTAATCCGCGGGGGAATCACATGGCTGCCGTTGCTTCCGGTACGTACGATCGCACCCCCTGTTTGTTTCTCAGCTCTGTCTATTCCATACCCTTCAAGATAATCCATCAAGGGTGCACTAAATCAACCAGCCCACTAGATTGATCTGTATAAATATTAACTATTTCTTAATCTTTATGGAACAAAATAAAGAATCTGATCAGCATTTGTGCGTGAATAAAAAAGGCTCATTTCGACTGTTTTTTTTTAAATCTAGTAACTTACTGAAGGGCCTCTTGAAAAATAGGTTCTGATTACATGTTAATGCATATTTCCCATTGAAGAAGGATGCTGAAAATTGCCTCACATTATTCACTAAGTTATACAGTGTGCAGCTACCACAATAAATCCAAAAACAATTTGAATCAGAATCACCTCAAAAATGAATGGGGAAAATCCTGAGAGACTAATTCATCTTTCTTGACCTAGTACTTGAAATACAAAGTGTAGTTAAAGATTAACAGGATAGTTTAATAGTACGTCAATAAAGATGAATCTAAATTAAAATTAGGGGGGCGATTAAGTTAATTTCAGTGGGGAACGTTTGTATACAAAGTATAACAAGATTCTTCTGTTCTAATGACGGTTAATTAAAACATCTATTACGTTGGCTGGTATATCTAGCCCAAACATGTGCAAATGTGAAATCTGACAGAATCCAACTGCCTTCAGCATTAAAAGTAAAAACAACACTTTAGTGTGTTATCATTGGCAAAATATATCTCTGTGGCTTTTTTTTCCCTTTAGGGTACTGAGTGCTGCTGAACAACCCGTGAAACATAACAGTGAAAGAAAGCAAATTCTAGCTCAAACCAAAACACAGTACCCAAACTTATATGATTATAGTACAAGATCTACCACGCTGAAAAAACATGCCATCTTAAACAAAGCTACACCCATTGACTCCAGTTGACTTAGAAGGGTATAACTCTGCTTCGGATTGCATTGTGATGGTATACATTTGACCCGGGGTAAAATTTGGCACCGAGTTAAAATCTGGAAAATGTTCAAAATTTAAATTTGATATTTTCAGACTTTTGCTTTTATGATTTAACTTTCAGGGACACTGTCTAAATAAAATAGCATGATTCACGTAAAGTTCAGCGCTATTAAGTCCTACAGATTTCGGCACATGCATCGTACCATCTCCTGCCACGGTGGGTGCGTTTAGACAGCGTGCTGGAGCGGTTTAAACTGCTCCGGCACGATGCGCTTTTTTTTTAAACTGGAGAATCGCGCTCAGACTCACCTCCTCCTTCCGAGCGCCCCGCCGTCCTCCTGCAGGTGGGAGGGGTTTCCCCCTCTCCTTTGAGCATGCGCACAGGCAGCCCTCTTCCGAACAGGAAGTTTGGCTGGTGCGAAGAAGAGCGAGCTCAACAGGTCCCTTTAAAGTTTAAAGGAAGAGTCCTTTTAAAAATGGCCTCCCCGAGATCCCGGACTCCTCTAAATGCCTAAACTAGGCACCAGTAAACCTTTTCTTTTTTTAACCTAAGTGCGGAGCTCCGCTCAAGCGCACACCGGTAAGGGGGAAAAAAAATGGAGGACTAAAACCGGAAGCTGGAGGCAGCTTCCCAGAGGGGAGGGGGGGTTGAAGCACCCGGAAGTGGCTGGATGGAGCGATCAGACAGGGAAAAGTGCGGCTTGAAACGGAGAATCATGGAAAACACCACTTGGGTAAGTGGTGCCAAAATACTCCGTTTCAAAGGGGGTTTGCTCCAGAAAGCAACGGCTGGGGACGGTGGGCAGATGTTGGGCGTGTGAACGCGCAGGGAAAAGCCGTTTCTGAGCCGTGCTGAAAACGGCTCAAACGGCACGTCTGAACGCACCCACTATGTAGCCTACCAGTCAAGATCTGCCTCTGAAGTCCTGCCTTTCTGTGCGCTCACCTTCAGAGGTGACATGGGGGGGATGACTAGAGACTGGGCATTGCCTGTGGTGGTCCTTTGTAATGCTCTTTGCCTTGAGGCTCACTTACCTCCTATTATATTTTCTTTTAGGCATCAGACTAAAACACCTCTTTTCCCTAGGCTTTTAATGAAGGGTTTTCTTTTACCAGCTTTTTATGGCGTGCTTCTGTTTAATGGATAGCTTTTATCTGTTTATGTCTGATGTCTTTTTTTAGCAATTTGGATTTATAATGGCATTTTAAAATATAACTGTGGTTTTTAACTGTAAGCCACCTTGAGCAGGACTCTGAAGAAATGGCACAGAAATATTTTAAATAATGCATAACTTTGACATCACCAATGGTGCTTCAAAGCGTTTAATTTTTACTGGATTGTGCCCGAAATCTTAAACCTTGTTAATTAATTTTATCTTAATAATACCATCAGTTGGTCAGATTCAGTCCTTTTATACAATTTTAAATCACTAAAAGAACCTTCTTGGTTGTGGCACCAAGACTTTGGCCCTCCCACCCCCAGGGAGATTCCTATGTCTCCCTCAATTAGTGTCTCGTGCCAGCAGGTGAAGACTTTGTTTTGTTGACAAACCAGGGTCACTGCGCAGAGGCAGGCAACGGCAAACTACCTCTGAACATCTCTTCACTTGGAAACTTTGCAGGGTCACCATAAGTTGGCTGTGACTTGACAGCAAAAAAAAAAAAGAAAGACAACTGTTACTGGCCCTCTGTCTAATGTTACTTATGTGTTTTTATTGAATTATTTTATACTTTAACTGCATTTTAATTGCTCAAATGTTTTAATGTTTTTTTTATATTTGCTGCTGTGTGTACCAGTGTTCCCTCTAAGCTGAGTTAGTGTGAGCTAGCTCACAGTTTTTTAGCCTCCAGCTCATAGATTCTTGTGTTAACTCAAGAAGGATGGCTCCAGAGCAAACTAATTTATGCAGTAGCCAAATCGTTTGGTCACAACCTTAATGCCAGTAGCTCACAAAGTAGAATTTTTGCTCACAAGACTCCGCCGCTTAGAGGGAGCATTGGTGTGTAGCCCTTGATCAGGTGGAAAGGCGGCATGAAAATGTTTTAAATAAATAAATAAAACCATATTTATCTCACATCCCACCAGGTCCATCGCTACAGTGGGGCATTTCGGGGCCTGGCCCCCTGACTTCCTGCCAAGGCCCCCTGACTTCCCATCCAGCCCCCAGCTCTCTGGGATACCTGGACAACTCCCAACTCTCTGGGACACCTGGAGGACTGCCCACTGCCTCTCCTTCCCTGAACATGGCTTGCTTCCCCATGTAGGCAAGCAGAGTGTGAATGCCACAAAACTGAGTTTTTAAAATTTTGTTTTTATTTTATTTTTTATTTTGTGATGTCAGTGCCCCCTGACTCATTTAAATGCCCCCTGAGTGACAGAATCCTGGCCACGGACCTGCATCCCACAAATTGAAACAGATGCAAAAGAACAGGATTCATATAGAAAAAGGCTTCTGAAGCATCCCAAGCTGACACCACAAATCATCAGCAAAGGGGCAAGACTTCCCTCCCCAGGGATGAAGTACCATGGCTGATGATGCTAGAGAGACCCACATTCTGGACCAGTTGCAATTTTGAAGCATTTTTCAGAATCAGTCCTCTGTAAAGCAGGTTACAGTAATCTAACCTGGCCTGGGCAACTATGGCCTTTCTGCTGACTAGGAAGAGGCACAGTTGCCATATTAACTGGCCAACACTGTCCAGGACCAGGTTGAATCTCAGAGCACCCCTAGGGAGAAGTGCAATCTCACCCCAGACAGGCAATATCCTCTCTTTTAGATGAGGTATATTATTAGCCACTAACATATGTCTTGACTGAAGTGAATGTCAGTTTGTTCAGCCACATCTAATGCATCATGAAACTCAGACTCAGGTTCAGGATTTCCACCACCTCCCTGGGATGTGATGGAAAAGAAAGAAAAGCCTGGATGTCATCCACATAATGTCTTAGCTCCGTTAGAGTATTTCTATGGGTTGAAGGATTTCTTGCTTCCCCTGTTCCACTGCAGCCCCAAATGCTCCCCAAATCCTGCTCCCGGGAGATAGGAGAGTGACGGCATTAAAGTCACTGAGGAAGCTTCATGGAGCAGTAGAGATCTGAACCTGGCTCTCCTAGATCCTAGTCCAAGATTTTAACCACCACACCGAGCTGGTTGTCAAGACACCTCGCTAAAGGAGCAGCTCCCTCCTTGCTCAAGCTGTTGATATTTACAGGGCTAAGACCAGGGGTATTTTGGAGCAGGAATGCACAGGAACAGAGTTCCGGCTCGCTCCCGAGCTGGCCACACCCAGCAGGAACTCATTAGCTTAAGAGACCACACCCAACAGCAGAAACTCATTAGGATTGGCCACATGAGGGGTGTGTGGCCTAACATGCAAAGGAGTTCCTGCTACAAAAAACCCTGGGTTTTGGCAACAAACAAGGTAAAAAGTATAAGAAGCAAAAAGTGGGTGTGGCTGGATGACCACACTTCTGGTGACATGGGGGTGTGGCCTATTATGCTAATAAGTTCCTGCTGGGCTTTTTCTACAAAAGAAGCCCTGGCTAAGACATTAACAAGGTTTCAAGCCAGGAGCAGCCCAAGGATATTTGGCACCACACCTACCACTTGAGGAGCCTGGGATACAAACACAGCCCTGGGAAAAGGCTCCAGCCATGGCTCTCCCCCCCGCCAACAGAGGGGGGAGGGAAGGAGGAAGAGGGCCTGTTCCTGAGGGATGCAGTAGGGGCATGAGCAGACTCACCACAAGCTGCCCACTGGACCCAAGGGTGCTGCTCAGTGCTGCCACTTGAGCCAGCAGACCCCAATGGCATGGGTGTGTGGGCAGGGCAGTGAAAAGGATGAGTCTGGTGCCTTCTGCCTGTTGTTCACGAGTTGATGACATAAATGCAACTGATGGACAAGCTGTCTCTGAGGCAGGGACAGGCAATCTCTACAGATCTCCATGGAGCAAAAAGCTATGCCATTGATCAAAATAAAAAAACACGCAGGGCCCCCCCACAAGCCAGAGAGTCTGACTTTAGGTGAACAGCCCCACTGCAACTATTTTGCGGTAGGATAAAAACTCCACAAGGTCACCATTGTGATGTCTGTTGTCCGGGTCAACTCCGGCAATATCTCAATCACAGTCTCAGGCGGGGTTTAGTCTCGAAACACAACGTTTATTCCACATGTGCTCCACCAGCTACCACTACATAACACAAGCGCTGATAATCCAAAACAAGTGGAAGGCTGATAAACACACACGGCTAATGCACTGGAAGTGGACCTAACAAACTCTGAGCTGTCTTAAAGATACATTACACCACAACCATGACTTGATGACAGTTTTCACCACCAAAGGTAATGTGGTTCTGTACATAGGATCCATTACCCCCACAAATATCCTTGCAGTACACAAGCCTCTTCTTCCAACCCCCACATCAACCATAATAATTGACTGATTGACTGATTGGTTGGTTGATTTCTGTACCGTGTCATGGTAAAAATGGTTCTCAAGAAGGAACACAAGGATAAAATATAGAAAACCCACTAATGATGGATATTTTGCTAGTAAATAAATCCAGTTCCTATATGTTCAGTCTGTATGTAAGAAATCCATAATCCCTTCTAGGCTATAATCTTTTGAAAACAATAATATTCTGGAATAATGTGTGTTCTTGTGAGGTTACTGCAATTCTATTTAGAATCCTAATAAATAATACTTACGGGGGGGGGGGAGGAATGTAATATATCCCAGATGTCTTGGAGGACGTCCAAGGTAATAAAAGCTGTTTCCTTTGTTACAATTGAACGCCATGAGAAAGTTTTTGCAACTCGCATCCAGGTCTGAAAATGAAGTATAAGAGATATGCACCCATATAATTTGATCAGGGGGAAATGGTGATTCTGTAAGAATCATGGCAATTTTTTTTCTGTCTTAGTACAGCATTGTTCATCCATCTCATTTTTTTAAAAAAAAATATTAAAAAGTCAACATTTTACATGTTATAAAAACAAGAAGAAGCTCAAAGGAACATAAAATAACTCAAAAAGTCAGATAAAAATATTACAATAAATACTAAAATCCTAATACAACATATATTCAAAATTGTAAGTTCACCAAATTTCGATAATCTTGCCCTTCTTCAAGCGCCTATTTCGGTTTTCGGCTCATCCATCTCATATTTAACTTTTAGAAATGAAAGCAATTTGTATTTCCATTTTGTCAAGGCAAACGCCCCACAGTTACAGAAACTCAGTAACTTTGTAGTGAGAACAATTGAGCTACATGGCAGATCTACTGAATGGATTTTAATAAAAACTGAGAATTTACTGCAGGTTCTTCACCCAGAGCATGAACCAGGATTCCTCATAGCACCGTCATCTGAATGACAGACATGTGTAGCAGTGTGACTTTAGCTGCAGTTTTGCTCTTGTGCAGTAGCTGCTGCCTTTCATTTATATGAGACACTTGAGAAGGAGTAAGCCTCCTCCCCGTTCAGTGCTTCAGGTAGGCTGACTGCCTTTACACATTCTGTAGTTTTCAGTTGTTGTTGTTCAGTAGTAATTTTTAAAAAATGACTAAGGTGGTTCAAATAAGGTGGTATTGCTCCTAGGCAAAATTCAAATGCATAGCAGCCTGCTACACAGAAGCAAAGCTCAGTGGAGTGGAATTAGTATAAATGACTGTTTTTAAGGAAAAAAACCTGTAGTGAACATAGAAAGGCACTACCACCCAAGGGATGGTATTTTTTGTACAGGATTCTGGCATTAAACTTCACAAATTTGTCCACTCTAAAAAGTGTCAATTTTCTATTAATTTTTTCGACTTTAAACTGTTTCCGCAAACAATATGTTCAAACAACTTTGCTTGTCTGAAGACTGTGCCATCTAAGGCTTCATATCTAAGGACTATGGTTGCCAACTCTGCCTTGGGGGCAGTGCCTGGGGAGAGTGCCATTCACAGAGGGGAGGGATGGAGCTCAGCTGGGATGTGATGTCACTCTAGGACTTCTGTCCTTCTTAGAATCCATGGTATACAATAGACTCCAGCCTCTGCAGCTGCCAGGGGAACTGATCTCTGTTGTCTGGAAATCAGTTGAAATTCTGGGAGAACTCCTGGTCCCAACTGGAAGTTGGTACCCCTACTAAATACTATTCATTTTCAGTGTTTGGGATAAGAAGAAGAAGAAGAGTTTGGATTTATACCCCGCCCTTCACTGCCCAAAGGCATCTCAGAGCGGTTTACAAACTCCTTTCCCTTCCCCTCCCCACAATAGACACCCTGGGAAGTAGGTGGGGCTGAGAGAACTTCTGACAGAAACTGTCCTTGAGAGAATAGCTGTGCCAGAGCTTGTGACTGACCCAAGGTCACATCAGCAGATGCAAGTGGAGGAGTGGGGGAATCAAACACGGTTCTCCCAGATAAGAGTCCGCGCAAAAGATATTTGAATCACTATATAGTTGGGAAGTAAGTTTTCTCAAAAGGCCTCCTTGTAAACATACAAATACAGTTCCTTGGACTCTGACACAAGAGCCAGAATGGAGTAGTAATTAGTGGCAGTAGTTAGTGTTGGAGGCCCAGGTTGAAGCCCGTAGTCATGATTTGCACTGGATGATCTTGGCCCGCCCACCTCAACCTATCTGACAGGATTTTGGTTAAGATAAAATAGAGTAGATGAGAACTATGCATATTGCAGTAAAAAGAATGTAGGGACATTTTACCATATATGGTGGCGGTGTGAGAAAATTTGTAAGTTTTGGGGAACTATCAAGCAATTGATATTAGAGATCTTGGATATAGACTTACAACTCACCCCAGAAATTTACTTGCTTAATATATTACCAGATGGAATTAAGCATGATGATTTGTATATTATATGATACATCCTTACTGCATCTAGAATTCTAGTCGCGAAATGTTGGAAAATGGAAAGAATACCTAGTAGAGATGAGTTAATCATGAAAATATGTGAAATAGAGGAAATGGATAAAATCAATATGATATTGTCAGGGAAAGACGATAAGATTTATCAAAAAAGATGGTGTAAAGTTAACAAATGGAGAAGTGAAAATGTGTAACTTAAACTCCAAAAGTGACCTTGAAGTATAATATGTAATTATTATATGTAACCATTATTTTTATTTCTTCTTTTTTGTTTTTTTGTATCATATTGGGAAAACTGATAATTTTTTTTTTTTAAAAAAAGAACTATGCATATTGCCTTTAGTCTCTTGGAGAAAGGACGGGAGGGGTAACAGATTCAGTTCCAACACTTTCAATTTTGTTCTACCTAATCCCACATTTCAGCCCCCTGTATGTGTTTCTTCTTTTTCATTTTCAAAGTATCTCACAATCAATATGTAAAATGGGTTAATCCGGGTTGTGATTAGCCAGCTGTGATCCATTCGTTTGAAGGGGAAAAGAGTAACATCTGTGTTCTAGGAGAAAAACCTTGCTTGCCACATTGTGCCTTCCTAAATTCCTAAAAAGACTACCAAAACAAGAAGTTTCTAGTCCCTATCATTACGAAGACAATCTATTGCCAGTCTTTTGATGGATTCAGTATTATTGACTATGGACAGGAAAAATCTGCATGGATTTCCCTTGTTTTGTAAATTGCAACAGAAACCCCATGTCAAGAACTTTGGTTCATTCAAAATGGAGTTCTGTTCTAACAGCTTGGCTCAGTCTGGCTGCGGCCTGAGTTTACTGAAATTGTTTGTCTCGTTGTCTCCAGAGTTTCACACAGACGTGCTGAGAGAGGGTGGGATGGCCTCACACCTGCAAGATAGCACATTCTTCTCTCCTGCTTTGGTTCTCCAATTAACATTCCATTTCAATTAAGTCCTCCTGTGAAAGGTGGAATGGGATGCACTGCTCTTTTGACATGACCAGAGAACCAATGAAATCATCCTTCTATTGATTGGCCTACCTGTAACTATAGGACATTGCTTGAACCCTGATGGGTGCAAAGGTCTAGCATCAGTCTAGATTTCAAACAATAAATTACCTGTCTTGAAACCTATTCAGTGGGCTTAATGGTGCTTGCATGTCGCACTTGCATGTGGCATTGCCTTGCTCACTTTTGGCCATCTTGAAACTTTGCTGCTGAAGCCAACCAGCCTGGCTTTTGGGACTCTGGAGAAGGATTTGCTTATTGGACCCAGAACAACTGAATGGGCAACATCTTGCCTTTTGAGAACCAATGTTCTAAAGTATCTAGTTAGTTTCTTAATACTTAGTTTTAATTGTTTTCTTCCTCACAGTATTTTAAGTAACCCTTGCACTTTTAATAACTCTTTGCACCTTAATAAACTTATATGTTAAATACCAAGCTCTGGTTATCATAGAATCATAGAACGTTAGAGTTGGAAGGGACCTTGCCAGTCATCTAGTCCAACCCCCTGCACTCTGCAGGAGCATAACCGAAAGATAGCCTTACAACATACCCAAAAGATGGTTGTCCAGCCTCCACTTAAAAACGTCCAGCGAAGGAGCATCTACCACCTCCCGAGGCAGTCGGTTCCACTGCTCAACCACTCTTACAGTCAGGAAGTTTCTCCTGATATTTAGCTGGTAACGACTCCCTTGTAATTTCCACCCATTAGATCTAGTCAAGCATCTGCTTTTTGTCCACCATTTTTTTAATGCCTTGGGGGTATGTGCATAGATGGAACTCCGCTCCTAAGTTAATAAAAGCAAAGTTTAAATGGTGCCTAGTTTTAGCATTTAGATGAGTTCGGGATCTCTCAGAGGCCAGTTTTGGGGTAAAAGTTTAAAGGGAAGTGTAGAAATCACTGTTCTGTGCACATGTGAAAATTTTAGTTCTACAGATGGCTGCCTGTGCGCATGCTTAAACTGAGAGAGAAATAACCCACCAATGCACGCTCCCGCGTGTGGATGGTGGGGAGCGATGTGGCTGCGCAGCGATCTGGAACAAGGAGGTGAGTGTGATCGGGATTCTCCGGTTAAAAAAAAAAATGCTTTGGGACTGGAGCAATTTACACCCCTCCCAGCACGCTGTCCGGACGCACCCTGTGTTTAGAACTTAGACTGTTCTTGGGTTATGCGTATTGCCTTTTGCTGCAGGTGCCTGCTTTAATCAAAACTTTCTTCTCTGTTTTATCCTCAAAACAATCTGCAAGGTAGGTGAGGCTGAGTGTGCGTGACTGGCCCAAGGCCACTTGGCAAGCTTCTATGGCAGAGGTGGGATTCAAACTTGGGCCTCCCAGATTCAGGTCCGTAACTCTAATCACCCTATACACTGGTGCTTTCTGATACCTTCTTGCAGAAAATGAATTCCATCCAACAACTTTTCAAGGCTGCTACAGCCAGCTCTACTTTCATGTACTGTCCTCATTATGGGATTAATGCTTCTGGGTACATGTTCCACACATAATTTTTTCTTTTAAGAAGTGAATGCCAAATGTGCTTCTTCAGACAAACAAAAATTATTAATCTTTCTATTCATAAATCACCCTCTACTGCACAAGTAATTTGGGAAATTTGGAAATTGTGGGATTACTAGGGGAAATAGTCTGTCCTTAATATCTCCGTTCCGTGTATTCAGCCCATTCTTCATGCCAGAAGAAATCACACCTGCCGGAGTCAGTTGGCTGCATCTCCACTGCAAACCTATTGCTCTCCCTTCCAGCAAGCCACACAGTTCCTGAAATATTTTGACTTGGGTGCCAATTCTAATCTCACTGTCTTCTGAATACAGAGGGGCAAACACAGGGCTATTCTCCTAACGTGTACAGAGAACCATTCTGCATCCCAAGAAAGGCACCTGGCAGAGCACTGGCCACCGATACTCTGCAAAGATTGGCAGAAATGCTGAGTGCAGAGGAATATCAGAACAATCGTCTTTGGTGATGAGATCATATATTCTGCAAGCCGTAGGATCAGTGGCAGATTAACCATTAAGCAGACTAAGCACGTGCTTAGGCAGGGCTATTTTGGGGCAGGAACGCACAGGAACGGAGTTCCGGCTGGCTCCCGAGTTGGCCACGCCTAGCAGGAACTCATTAGCATAATAGGCCACACCCAACAGCAGAAACTCATTAGGACTGGCTACATTAGGGGTGCGTGGCCCAACATGCAAAGGAGTTCCTGCTACAAAAAAAAAAGCCCTGGGTTTTGACAAGAAACAAGGTAAACAGAATAAGAAGCAAAAGGTGGGTGTGGTTGGATGACCACACTCCTGGTAATGTGGGGGTGTGGTCTGATAGGCTAATGAGCTGTGCTGTCAGAGGTGTGGCCTATTATGCTAATGAGTTCCTGCTGGGCTTTTTCTACAAAAAAAGCCCTGGGCAAACACATGTTATGTGCAAACATATACAAGAAAGTCAACTCAACATCTGTTCTTTTACAATGAAAAGATGTTTCAGAGAGGAACAATTTGGAATAGATGAATAGGAGCACGGTACTTGACCATTTTCTTGCTGTTCTCCCATACCTAATTGCTTTCTCTCCGCTGCTTCACAACTTGTTTCCCTGCCCCCAGTCTCATATAGGTGTTTGTATAAATATACATGGTAGGGAAAATCACAGCTCTGGGGAAGCACTTGGGAATAAATGGCCACCAAGCCATGCAGCATTACAACATCTTGATGGTATTTTTGGAAAATGCCCTGAGGGAATATCTGAATGTAATGTATACTTTGTTCCTAAGCCCCAGGGCAGTTCAGACACGCAGGTCCTTTCATATGGCAGAGCAGCAGATACAAGGCTCTCTCATACCATATATCATAAATGGGTTTTCAAAGTCCTCTCATTCCCAAAAGGCATTTACCATAGTTCTATATACCCAAGGAGGTTTGGACTAATGTTCTTCAAACAGCAGCACAATTCTTTTGATCATGCCCATTTGCAAAATCATTCACCTACAACAAATCTTAAATGATGGGAGAATTTAGGATGTCGGCTATAATCTTATTCCATAATAAAACAATTCCTATCATGGTGAAAATGAGAGGCGTTGAGCAGGGCTTTTTTTCTGGGGGAATGCATTGGACCAGAGGTCCAGAACCTCTTTGATAAAATTCTTTTAAAAATGTTTAAAAGTTTGTGAGTTTTCAGCAGGGCTGTTTTTGGGCAGGAACGCACAGGAACAGAGTTCCGGCTGGCTCCCAAGTTGGCCACGCCCAGCAGGAACTCATTAGCATAATAGGCCACACCCAACAGCAGAAACTCATTAGGATTGGCTACATTAGGGGTGTGTGGTCTAACATGCAAAGGAGTTCCTGTTACAAAAAAAGCCTGGGGTTTTGACAACAGACAAAGTAAACAGAATAAGAAGCAAAAGGTGGATGTGGTTGGATGACCACACTTCTTGTAACATGGGGGTGTGGCCTAATATGCTAATAAGTTTCTGCTGTTGGATGTGGCCTATTATGCTAATGAGTTCCTGCTGGGCTTTTTCTGCCCTGGTTTTCAGTATACAGACTGAAAACTTCATTTCCCTCTTGAGAGTTCCAGCACCTTCCCGCCCCCGCCAGAAGCCCTGGCCCTGAGGAAATCATTGTGGATACAACAACTTCTTTTGACTGGATTTCTCTTTAAGTTATTGCTCTTCCTCAGCCCTACTTGGAAGTCAGCCATTAATGGATCTTTGAACACTACAACAGGACAGGAATGGGATCCTGCTGGTCTCTGTAGCATGATGATGGATGGCAGTCAGTAAATAATGGCTTTACAATAGGACTGAGTGGCCAAAGTATATGCAAGCAGCCATTTTATAAGCAGGCCACTCGAAGGGAAATTAACCCCAACCTCCCCTTGTTGAGCTATTCCGACTAGGAGAGGTCAATTTGCAGCAGTCACTGAAAGGATATAGAAATACACCATAGTCCAAGAATGACAAAAACCTTACACTTCAGTAAGTGCAAATTAATTTTCATTCCTCTATATAGTTCAGATAAATGTTTCTTGAAATACTTTAAAAAAAATAATAATTCAGAACTGGTGATTAAAATTTTAGCATACATGTCAGCCTCAGTCAGGGAAAGATGCATTCCCCACAGTTAAATGATGAATCGTTCCACACACAATGACCATTTTACACAGCTGAAGAGTCCTGTCCCGTCCCGTCCCGTCCCCCCGTCCCCCGCGTTTTGCATTCAGCTGTAGCAGAACTGAAATGGGGGCTCAGCACCAATGTTCCCTCTAAGCTGAGTTAGTGAGAGCTAGCTCACAGTTTTTTAGCCTCCAGCTCACAGATTTTTGTCTTCGCTCAGGAAGGATGGCTCCAGAGCAAACTAATGGATGCAGTAGCTGAATTGCTCACTCACAACTTGAATGCCAGTAGCTCACAAAGTAGAATTTTTGCTCACAAGTCTCCACAGCTTAGAGGGAGCATTGCTCAGCGCAGCATTCAATATAGAGCTATATTCTCCTAAAAATTCACATCCACTGGCAAGATCCTACTACACATCTACCTAGAAGTAAGTGCCTTTCAGCAGAAGTACCAGTTTCCATTCTTCCTTTTCCTCAACTGCTTTCAGATTAATTCACAGTTTACTGTTTTCTTAGCCAGGCAATTCTCTTACAGTACCCATGAACAAATGACTGTCAGTGTGTGTGTAGTGGTTGTCCTTAAATAATACGTTTTACATTTTCTAGCTAGCACGATTTACTGCTCCTAAGTTTAGCATAATGATTTATTCTCATCCTTGTGCCGTAACAATAATAAAAATGTAAAAGAATTATCAGTATCTTTGGCTGATTGAAAAGTGAAAAACAGAGCTTAAACCTCTGTGCTCACCTTGGACCAAAAGCTGATAATTTACAAGTGATTCTTGAATGTGCTCAGAGAACCTGCAGTTATGGGTGGAAACAGAAGTAATTCAGCTGGAAGGAGGTTAAATTTTAAAGGGTCAGGCACTTTGGGATGCCCCCATAGCACCATTAACAGTCCATACAGGACAGCCAGACTCTGCAATAGCATTTTTAAGTTTTGGAAAACAGACAACAAAACCAGCACAGAAATACTGGAAGGCAATAGGCAGGCTATGATGTAATCTTGATATTCCATTAAAAATGAGTAAAGTAATTATGGCAATTCCGGACTGAACAAATAATGTGGAATCAACCAAAATTACTTGGGGGAATGTTTTACTTGGCATGAGTAGTTATGTCAGAGTGGAATCAAAACCACTCAGAATTTAGCGATACACTGACTTTTAAGGAAGATAAGTATAATTTGGCATGGTTTTGAGGTTGAAGAGTTAGTGACTAGCTTATGCTTTCCTTGGTATGAATGCCGATCAAATAAGGGATAAGGACAGAAGAAGAAAGATGTGAGGCCAGGAGTACTATGAATAAATTTCCTCTGTTTCCCTGTCAGTTGTCCTTCAGACTGCATTGAAATTAGCACTGGGGGATCGGAGGAGAATTCAACTGTGCAGATGTCCTAAGGATGGAATGGCTAATTTACCTGCACTGAAGTACTCCTGGAAATTCTTTAATGTTTCGGTTTGCCTATGTACTTAAACAAAATAAGAAATCAAGCAAGCAAGGATTCTCACAAGTTTAAAACAGCTTGCAAGTTGTAAAAAGTTTCCAAATCCGCTTGTGGCCAGCATGTGACAGCTAGTTCATTATTTATTTATTTACTGAATTTATCAGCCATCCTTCCCAGTGGGACTGTGCTCAGGGAGGTGTCCATAATCATGGAAACATCGAGAAAAACAGTGCAAACTAAATAAACTAAAAACTAAAACTGGTGTAAACTGTTCTATCGCACAAGTCCTGAAAACCCAAAAAGCAGCAGGATTCTTGGCCAAACTAAACATATAAAGTTTACTTATAATGAGTCAGACCTCTGGTCCATCATGTCCAATATAGGCTACGAGCAGGAACCTGCAAGTAGTTGTGGGAGGCATCTCATTTCCTCCTCCCCCACTGTTTCCTCTTTCCCTTTCCTGAAAGCCCCCATAGACTCTCCCTTCTTCCTACTTAGGGTTGCCAGCTCCAGGATGGGAAATTCCTGGGGATTTGGGGGTGGAATCTTGAGATGAGAGTTTGGGGGAAGGAAGCAATCTCAGCAGGATATAATGCTATGAAGTCCATCCTCCAAAGCAGCCATTTCTCCAGAAGAACTGATCTTTGTTGTAATTCTGGGTGATCTCCAGCCTCCCCCCCACCTGGAGGTTGGCAACCCTAGTTCCCATGAAGAAATAGCTTCTTTGGAGGATGGAGTCTATGGTATTATATACCTCCCCTTCTCAAATCCCACCGTCCCCAGACTCTCTCCCAAATCCCTAGGTATTTCCTAAACCAGAGTTAGTAGCCCTATCTCCTTTCCACTCAACAGCCAACCCACCTTTATGTGCCCCTCTATCTTAAGCCTTCCCTGCCCCCAGCAGCCTCTACCTAGGAAAACTGTGGCCCAGTTTTGTGGTGCCAGCCACTGGGCCAGGGCCACTTTCACGTTAGGGAGTTTCAAGTATTTGTGTGTGTGGCAGAACCTCACTTTCCCCTTATCCCCCTCCCCACATTATTTCCCCTTCCCCTCTCCCTGGCAACCCCCAGGGCTGCTGAGAGCCATCATGGGCCCCCAGATGGAGCTTCCATCTGGGGCCCCCATAGGACCCTGATCCAAGCCAAATATAACGAAACACATCACTTTGCTGACTGTATCTGGAGAAATGTTGTGTGCACATGGAAGTTCACACCCAGAATTAAACTTTGATGGTCTTAAAGGTGCCACTGGACTCAAATTTTGTTCTGCTGCTTCAGACCAACATGGTTTCCCTCCTTTTTTTAGTTTTAATCAGCTCCTGCCCAGCCAGAACTGCCCCAGGCCTGGTGGCAAACACTGGGTGACTTGAGATCACCTGAGTTGCATGACTCAACTAGCAACAGCTGCTTGCTCCTGTTGAACAGCAGCCACTCTATGAAAGCCAGTGTAGCGTTGTAGGTAGAGCTTCTCAGAGTAGAGTCTGGGAGGCCCAGGTTTGAATTCTCACCTTGCCATGGAAGCTCACTTGGTGATTTTGGGCCAGTCACATGCTTTCAACCTCACCCATCTCACAGGTTTGTTGTGAGGATAAAAAAGGAGGAGAGGAGAATAATGTAGGATTCTTTGGTCCCTCCTTACTGTGGAGAAAAGGTGAAGCGTAAATGAAGAAAATAAACAAACATAGCTGAACATGGGGAAGCAGATAAAAAGTTGGCTGGTTGTATGGCTAAGGAGGAGAGAATGAGGTAGAGGAAGGGCAGAGGATATGGGGGTCGCCAGGACAACTGGGGGGGACTAGGGGGACAAAATTTGGAGGGCTCACATCAGCTGCAGGGTCCCTGAAGCCAGCATCGCACTGCATCCAGCCAAATTCCTTTCCCACTATTTTCCTTTCTGTCTACAGCTACTAGGGTCACAGGAAAAGCAGAGCACAGCAAAGAGCAGTATCTGACTCCACTCAGTCTTGGCAAACTTCTATAAAGTTAACTATGAGGCTGAGGGAAACCATGTGCTGATCAGATCCTACCAGGGCTGTTTTGGGGCAGGAACGCACAGGAATGGAGTTCCAGTTGGCTCCTGAGTTGGCCACGCCCAGCAGGAACTCATTAGCATAACAGGCCACACCCAACAGCAGAAACTCATTAGGGCTGGCTACATTTGGGGTGTGTGGCCTAACATGCAAAGGAGTTCCTGCTACAAAAAAAAAGCCCTGGGTTTTGACAACAAACAAGGTAAACAGAATAAGAAGCAAGAGGTGGGTGTGGCTGGATGGCCACACTTCTGGTAATATGGGGTGTGTGACCTAATATGCTAATGAGCTGTGCTGTTGGGGGCATGGCCTAATGTGCTAATGAGTTTCTGCTGCTGGGTGTGGCCTATTATGCAAATGAGTTCTTTTTCTACAACAAAAGCCCTGGATCCTACTAAATCCCATCAGCTAAGCCGCTGCTGGAGCAAGGCAAGACCAGCCAAGACAAGCTACAGTCATTCACAGTGTGGTGTAGTAGGCAGACTGCTGGACTAGGACTTGAGAGACCTGGGTTCAAATCCCTGCTTGCCCATGAAGCTTGCTAGGTGACCTGGAGCCAATCACATTCACTCATCCTAACACATGAACAAATGAAGCTGCCTTCTACTGAAGCAGACCACTGGCCCATCAAAGTCAGTATTAGCTGCTCAGACTGGTAGCAACTCTGCAAATTCTCAGAGGTCTTTCACATCACTTACTACCTGTCCAGTTCAGTGAACCTGAACTGCTGTCCAACTTGAACCTGGATCCTTCTGCATGCCAAGTAGATACTGTGCCACTGAACCATAGCCCCTCCCCTGCTGCCAGGATGCAGCCTCCTAACACACTGGCTTTCATAGAGTGGCTGCTGTTGAACAGTAGCAAGTAGCTATTGCCTAGCTGAGTTATGCAAATCAGATGATATCAAGTCATCCAGTGTTTGCTGCCAGGCCTAGGTGCCAACCTCCAGGAGATCTCCCAGAATTACAACAGATCTCAAGATAACAGAGATTTGTCCTCCTAGAGAAAATTACTTCTTTGTAGGGCGTTATATCCTGCTGAGCTCCCTCCTCTCCTCAGACTCCACTCCAAAATCTCCTGGAATTTCCAGACCTGCAGCTGGCAACCCTAGCCAGGCCTGGCCCCGATGAGTCCTCCCTCAAAGGCCAAAACAGCCCTGGAAAGGACCCTGCTCTCTCCCCCTGCCTTTTTACTCACAGAAATCCAGCCTGGAAAGCTGTGGTTGCCTAGCAACAGCCTCTGAGGGCTTCTGTTTCTTAAAGCTACAGGTGCTCCTTTTATCATTTGGGGTTTTAAAAAAAATGTTTGTTTGTTTTTTAGATTTCAGGTTTTCCTGCAAACCTGGAGCCCTTTGCAGATTCGTAGAAAGGTCTGCCTTCCCTGTTCACAGCTCCAGTTACAGGATTTAAGTTTCCTCAGATATGGCCAACTTATCTGTTAAGTATAGAGATGTCTTTGAACAAACGTGGACACATGAAGCTGCCTTATAGTGAATTATACCATTGGTCCAACAAGGTCAGTATAGTCTACACTGACCACCTCTCCCCCTAAGCATAGCCGTGACAGCTTTGTTCATCTGAGCAAGGTCTTTTGCAAGAGCTAACACAAGGTATGATGAGCTAGCCTCTGGGTGGGACAGGCTCCTTGCGTGGCCCAATGCCCTCTGGACAGAGAGGCCTGGATTACCAAGAAGGGTAATACCTGGCAACTTAAAAGCAATGTCTTCAGGGATATTTTTGTAGAAAAAGCCCAGCAGGAACTCATTAGCATAATAGGCCACACCCAACAGCAGAAGCTCATTAGCACATTAGGCCACACCCCATACCTTCTCTTGGCTTTTCCAGGTGCCCCACGGCTGTGGGGAGCCCAGGCAAGCCAGCCCTTTGACAGGCCGGGCAATGCATGGGGAGACATTTAAATGTCTCCCCGATCCTTCCAGGCCCCCCCCTGGCCTGCCCGCCTTGAAGTCGCTGGGGGGGGGGTCGCTCTCTAGCCACACATGTAGAGGTTTTGGCTGTAGTTGGCGTGGCCAACTCTGAAGCCAGCCGGAACTCCGTTCCTGTGTGTTCCTGCCTCCAAATAGCCCTGAATGTCTTACTGTGTAGCTAGAGCCTTAAAATGTAGTTTATTTCTTTTATTCCTCTCTGCTATATTCTTTTGTAATATCCATGTACTCTTTAATAAATATCTTTTGATTATATTTGGGTGTTCTGTGCTTCAAGTGTTGCAATCTAATTTCAGTACCTGAGAACTTAAAGGGTCCCCCTACCAGGTTAATTGTATGGGTAGTTCAAGGGGCTGGTGGCAGACTGCCAGACTGGTGAGTGTGTGGACACACACCCCAGGGTTTCGTGATTTTGTGTTTTGCCTGCCTGTACCAAGAGTCCTCTGGACTGGGGATTCGTGACACACATGGCCTTCTCAGCTGTGGCCCTCAGTTTATGGAATGGCCTGCCTGAGGAAGTCAGGAAGGGTCCCGCTCTCCTGGCTTTCCACAAATTAAGCAAATCCGGATTCTTCAAGAAAGCTTTTCTGTGCCAACAATAAAGTTGCACTATACTAAATTATTCGAGGTTAAATTGATAAGTTATTGGGGACTGTGGTCAATGCTGCTGTGGTCAATGCTACCGTGGTCAATGCTACTGTGTTTCCCTTACTGAAGCTAGGATTGAACTGTGTCATTTTGGTATCATTTAATGTTTCACATTAAGACTTCTGCTTCACTTCAGTTCTGTTTTTAGATTTCTGATTGTTTCTACAACCATAATGCTGTTGTACTGTTGACTGAATATCCCATCCTGTCAGTTGTATTGACTAATTCTGTATAATCCACTTTGAGTCCCAGTGGGAAGGGCAGACTATAAGTGACATAAATAAATTGTTATGACTAATTGCTTTCAGTCCTTCTGAATAAGTGAGATAAAGACAAGGCTGAGCTGAGTGCAATCCTTGATCTGTTGGGGAGTGGTTGTCCAAGGGTAACCAATCCTTTGGTATTCAAATTTGAAAGGGTGTGGGTGTGGGAATCTGGGTTGTAAACACTCATGGCTGATTTCCCACTACAGCTGCCTCAGTGTTGCGCCGCCATTTGCCCCGACACTATTGATCAGTTTCACACCCGAAGCCGTGGGGCTGCATTTTGACCCGCAGCTTCGCCTGATTTCCCCCGCAGTTTCGTGATCCTATTTTTTGAGGATCACGAAACTGCAGGGGAAATCGGGTGAAGCCGCGGGTCAAATGCAGCCCCGCGGCTTCGGGTGTGAAATTGACCAATAGTATCGGGGCAAATGGCGGCGCAACACCGAGGCAGCTGTAGTGGGAAATCAGCCTCATATTTCTTTTGTTTTCATTTTTTTCTGCTTCATTATCAGTAAGTAACACCGCCATGCCAGGGGTAGTTTAGATTTAACACAAGCCAAACAGAAAAACATAGGCTTCTTAACAAACATTAAACTATCACAGAGGCGTTGAACTCATTGGTTATGAGGGTTGGATCTGACATAAATGTCACTATGTTGGGCCAGGCCATGTGTGCTATAAAATGTCATATGAGGTACCAGAGATATAAACTTTATAAAGGTGCTTTCAGATGTTGAATGGCAATAGCAGGTAGATGATAATAGCAAGCTTGATTGAATTAGGTGTGATATGCAGAGGGGTGGTAGGTGTGGAGAAACCAGTGTGGTAATGAGACAGGAAACCTAGGTCTCAAGTCTATCTAGGAGGATTCAGTCCAGGAGGATGCAAAAAACAAATGGACATAAGTCTGACATCAGAAACCACAACATTCAGTTGCTGACCTAAGAGGAGCAGTACTCTTACAAAGGAATTTCAAAGCGAGAGTAGAAAGAGAGACTGCTGAATTGTAATTGATGATGAAGTTCAAGACAATGCATCCTCCTGGACTGAACTGAGACCTAGTTTTCCTATTACTAATGTGTGCTATTATCATTTGGCATCTGAAATCACTCTACTCTCCAAAATATGACCAATCTACATGTACTAATTTCTAATCAGGGTATTTTTGAAAGAAAATAAATTCAGACAGGAACAGAGAAATCCAATCTATTAAAATTTTTTTTTTTTCAGAATATAAGCCAAAATAATTTCCTCAATGTACGTTGTGCTTGTCAGAAGAATCAATCCACCCTCCACCCACCCACCCAAAAGTGTGCTTGCGCTCAAAGCTTATACCTGGAATAAAACATTGTTGGTCTTAAAGCTGCCATGGGAATGCCAATTTTGTTTTATCTCTGTCTCTTTCTCCCTATGTGTGTATAAGTGAGTGAGAGAGAGAGAGCCAGCGAAGGGGGTGTAGAGAGGCTTGTTTTTGTATCTCTCCAGCATGAAGCAGCCAGGAAGCGCGCTCTCTCTTTGTCTCTTTCTGTGTGTGTGTGTGTGAGTGAGAGAGATAGAAAGAGAGCAGGGGAGGGAGGGATGCAAGAGGCAGGAAACAGGAAGCAAACAGCCACTGAGGGAGCTGGGAAAAAAGCAAGCTAGGGTCCAGCTACACCAGCAGCCCTGGAAAAGGAAGCAGGAGAAGGAAGTTGCTGGGGGGGTGCCAGATCTGGCCCACAGGCCACATGTCTAACACCCTTGAACTATTAAATAGGAAAAACCACAGATTCCATTGACTAATCCACCTGCTGGGTCCGTCAAAAATCTCACTCGATCCCAGTACCGCATGTAAGGATCAGAAGGATTATCCAGATATTAAAAGAAACAGTCTTAACAACTGCAATTTCCATCTTTTAGCATACCAAACTTTTTTTTTTGATTGCTGAGAGGTTGCATAAAATGCATTCAAAATTGGATACTCTGACTGGCAGCCACCCTCCAGAGTTTCAGGGCTTTCACATCACCTGCCAAGTGATCCTTTTAACTAGAAACATCAGAGATTACTGTCGGGACCTTTTGCATGCCAAGCAGATGCTCTACCACTAAGCCATGCCCCCTCCCAATACTAAACTGCAGTGGCTGTCCAGAACAGTCTATCTGATCCTGATTTTTTTAAAAAAAGTTAGATGATAGATTGATAGACAGATTGATTGACCAAACTTGAGACTTTCTGCATGCAATGGACATGGCTTCACCACTGAATTCTGGCTCCTGGCTGATCAGAGAATGATGCTCATTACAAACTCGGAGGTGAGCTAAGAAGTCTAGAGAGGAGTAATTTTGAATGCATATCAATTTTGGACGAAGACTCCTGGCACTGACATTAATCTCCGTGCAATGATATTAATATTACTATTTATGAAACACGATCATTGCTGAATAAAATTGATTTACATCGCCAAGACACGAGGATGCTTGTGACAAAACAGTACTAACATTTTTCTTTTTGTAAAGAGATGTTTTGTAAGGAAAGGGGAGAGAAGGGCATCTCTAGCAGAGTTTTGGGCCTCTTGTGCCATATCCCGTGGCACTGAATTCCACGAGTTATGGCTTTACGATTACCATTGCCTTTAATGTACGTGATGTTAAACAAGATGACAAAAAACAAATCAAGCAAAGAGTGCAGATATAATTATATGCAAACTTAGCACAAATTCATAACACTGCAGTCTATGATCAAACAAAATTATAGCCTGTCACAAGAAGAGAACAGGAGTGGCCAGAATAGATGATCCATAGAAGACAATAAGTACTTTTACAAAAACACATATTCTGCTGATGCAGGCAACAATGAGGTGGGTCACGTGCTGCCGGGAATAGCACAACTGTCCCCAAAGTCATTGGTCAGACTAACCCGGGAAGTTGTCAGATGCTGGAGAGTACACACCCTTTTCCGTTGCTGGGCTCAGGATGACTGACACAGACAATTACTGGAAGAAGCAGGCTATTTTTGGGCAGGAAAGCACAGGAACCCAGTTCCGGCTTGCTCCCGAGTTGGCCATGCCCAGCAGGAACTCATTAGCATAATAGGCCACACCCAACAGCAGAAACTCATTAGGATTGGCTACATTAGGGGTGTGTGGCCTAACATGCAAAGGAATTCCTGCTACAAAAAAAAGCTCTGGGTTTTGACAACAAACAAGGTAACCAGAATAAGAAGCAAAAGGTGGGTGTGGTTGGATGGCCACACTTCTGGTAACATGAGGGAGTGGCCTAATATGCTAATGAGCTGTGCCGTCAGGGGTGTGGCCTAATATGCTCATGGGTTCCTGCTGATGGGTGTTGCCTATTATGCTAATGAGTTCCTGCTGGGCTTTTTCTACAAAAAAAGGCCCTGGGAAGAAGGAACAGAATTTCAGATAAAGTGATATTAACTCTTTGGGATTCAGAAATAAATATTGAGAGATATTAAGCAGGGATGGCATGGAAGTCATTAGTATGTGAACCTGAGAGGTTAATTCTCAGGTATTGTATCTACCTATGACCCCCGAAAGGACATTTTTCCCCCTGCAGACTTTCAAAACTTTAAAACTGAAGCCAGTTCGAGGGGAGAAGCTGTCCAACATTCCAAAATCTATTGGTTTTACTATCTTTTTTCCCCAGCTGGGCCCACAAACAGTTATGCAGCAAAATGACAGCACAGATAAGCAGACTGTAAAAAATAAAGCATAAAAACCCTTAGGGTATGATCTTGTCAGAGTTGAGCAATTTAAGACCCCAGTGATTTCAAATGAAAAGATTAAAGCAAATGGTAAAAAATCTAGAGACATTATTTGAAAATTTGGATTTCCATGAGCTGGAGTTATGGTCCTTACAAGGCCATCAGGTATTTCATATTATTACAGATTAAGATTTTCATTGTCATCATAAACAGTTCTACCAAGAATCCTTATTCCTAGGAACATGGTTCTTATACCTAGCCATGTGTTCTTAGGATAGCACTGTTTGTTATTTATCTTAATTCCTGGGTAAAGACCCAGTCCTTTCTTAGTCAGGGATTTTTGTCCGAACAAGCCGTTGTGGAAATGAAACCCTTAATTAAGGTCATTAATGAATGGAAGTTTGGGTACCTTAGAAAAGTTTGATTTAAAAATAGAAGTAATATAAGGTATTACAGCTGTGTAGTGATTCTGTGAATTCCCTACATTGTTTACTGGAGCTGGGTGCTGCCATTGTTTTGTTGTTGTGCATAAAAGAAGCGAGTAAAAGCCTTCTGCTGAAGAATTAGCCATGAATAGCCACAGAAACTGAATGACTCATCTGTGGTAAGACAGAGAGGATTCAAAAAGCCACAACAGGAGCCTCTGATAGTTCAATAAAATGGACAAGAACGTGGTGTCACAAGGAAAACAAAAAAATCAATTGGGACCATTTGTTCTTTCAATCTACATTTCTGTGGCACACAGATAACAACAACATTATCCACATTTCCCTGGATCCCAGGAGGTTGTTCGTATATCCTATAATTTTGAGGGGGAGATGAGGCACTTGAGTGTCCTGCAATCTTTGCTTGTGGAATAATGATGAATAGGCACAGAAAGACACTTTCAGTTGTACATGATGACTGATCAGAGCATGGGTGTGGGGAAGCAAGGATAGCCTCTGTTATGTCTTAACTGTGAATGCTGCCTATTCTTCTCTATGTAAAGCTTGATTCTTAGTACAGGATCGTAAGATGTAACATTCCTATTGGCCATTCCTATGGAATTGTATGAAACAACCAATCATAGTGTATTCTAGAGGGAACGGTCCTGATTGGCCTTTATCCCTGTATTGTTATTGGTCTTTAACTTATTATGGGTGTGGTTTTGACAGCCCAGGATGGTTTAAAAGGGAGCTGCACTCCACTGTTTTGTGGTGTGTTCCTGAGTTGAAGTTTGCTGTTAAAATAAAGCTGAATCACTTTTTCTGAAATCAATCGTGTTAAGTTGCATACTTAACAGCCTCTGCCCTGAGCTTTTACGATTTATACACTGGTTGAAAATGTAGAACAGTTAATAAGGTTGTCTGAATATGGGGAAGTACAGATAAGTGGATGAAATTTCACAAATGTTACCTCTTTGAGCCACAGCTTGCTAGGCTGTTGATTTTGTCTAGATACCGGATAGCTGTCAATACCAACTATTTTAACTGTGTAACAGCTGAGTAGAAAGATGGACTGTGAGATGATTAATTGAAAAGATCATGTAAAAGAAGAAGAATAGTTGGTTTTTATACCCTGTTTTTCTTTACCTTAAGGAGCGGTTCCTCGGTGGAACAGGCTTCCGCAGGAGGTGGTGGGCTCTCCTTCTTCGGAGGTTTTTAAGCAGAGGCTAGATAGCCTTCTGACAGCAATGCTGATTCTGTGATCTTAGGCAGATCATGAAAGGGAGGGCGGGAAGGGCTGCATCAGTTCTTAGTTCTCATGGCCCTTTCTTACACACCCAGGGAAATGCGGTTCACCACTTTGGGGTCAGGAAGCAATTTTTCTCCAAGCCAGTTTGGCCTAGGATCCGGGGGGGGGGGAAGGTTGGTTTTGGGGTGTTTTTTTTGCCATCTTCTGGGCATGGAGCAAGGGTCACTGGAGGCGTAGGAGGAGGTATTTGTGAATTTCCCGCATTGTGGAGGGGTTGGACTAGATGACCCTGGAGGTCCCTTCCAACTCTATGGGTGCGTTCAGACAGTGTGCTGGGAGCGGTGTAAATTGCTCTGGTCCTGATGCGTGTTTTTTTTTAACCCAGAGAATCGCGATCATACTCACCTCCTTGTTCTGGATCGCTGCGCAGCCACATCACTCCCCGCCATCCACACGTGGGAGTGTGCATTGGTGGGTTTTTTTCTCTCAGTTTGAGAATGTGCACAGGCAGCCATCTGTAGAACTAAAATTTTTGCACGTGCGCAGAACAGCAATTTCCAGACTTCCCTTTAAACTTTAAATGAACACTTCCCTTTAAACTTTTACCCTGAAACTGGCCCCTGTGAGATCCCGAACTCGTCTAAATGCTAAAACTAGGCACCGTTTAAACTTTGCTTTTATTAACTTAGGAGCGGAGCTCCGCCTATGCACACACCAGCAAGGCATAAAAAAACGGTGGACGAAAAGCGGAAGCCTGAGGCATCCGCGGTGTCAGGTTCAAAAGCAAGTAGGTCCAGGCATTCTTGATAAAAGAAAGGCTTTATTGGATTACAGTGCTAAAACCCACAGTAGAAGGTCATTGTCAGGAATGGGGGGCAAGAATAAAGCAAGCAAGGTTATAGTATGATGCAAGCAAGCGGCTAGCAAATGAACTGTAAGCGCACCCCCCTCCAGACAGGAGGGGCTTGAAGCACCCGGAAGTGGCTCAACAACACAGGAGCGATCAGACGTCAGAAAAGTGTGGCTGGAACCGGAGAATCAGGAAAACACCACTTGGGGAAGTGGTATCAAAATACTCCGTTTTAAAGGGGGCTTGATCCAGAAAGTGATGGCTGGGGACGGTGTGCAGATGTTGGATGTGTGAACATGCACATAAAATCTGTTCCTGAAGCGTGCCGGAAGTGGTTCAAATGGAGCGTCTGAACGCAACCTATGAGTCTCAAAGTGGTTTATGATTGCCTTCCCTTCCTCTCCCCACAACAGGCCCCTAGGGAGGGAGGTGGGGCTGAGAGTTCTCGGAGAACTGTGACTGGCCCAGAGTCATCCAGCAGGCTTCATGTGGAGGAGGAGTGGGGAATCAAACCGCTGTCCTGCAGCCCTTTCCTCAGAGGCACTGGGCAGTGACCGTCGCTGGGAGCAGGGCTATTTTTGGGCAGGAACCCACAGGAACGGAGTTCCAGCTGCCTCCTGAGTTGGCCGCACCCAGCAGGAACTCATTAGCATAATAGGCCACACCCAACATCAGAAATTCATTAGGATTGGCTACATTAGGGGTGTGTGGCCTAACATGCAAAGGAGTTCCTGCTACAAAAAAAGCCCTGAGTTTTGACAACAAACATGGTAAACAGAATAAGAAGCAAAAGGTGGATGTGGCTGGATGACCACACTTCTGGTAACATGGGGGTGTGGCCTAACATGCTAATGAGTTCCTGCTGGGTTTTTTCTACAAAAATAGCCCTGGCTGGGAGCGTGGTGAAGTGCTAGCAAATAAGTGATTGGAGGGTCAACAGTGGTGCACTCTGCCAGACCCCTGGCAACTGCCTCACCACAGGGCATGTGGAGTCCGGCCCTGGTTAGCAGATTCCACTTCTGAGATCTCCAGTTAAAGGAGCAGCTGGTAGCAGTGGAGACCCTGGTGGTGAATGGCTGCCCGCCAAAACAGACAACACTGGGCTTGATGGTTCAGGGGACAGAGCAGAGGAGAGCTCCTCATGTTCAAGCAATCAGACCTGACTCAAGTGCAGGTCACACGCCCCATATACTTGCTGCCTGCACTTTATATACACTAGGAAATCATAGTAGACATACTGTCTTTCATTCCTTTTGGTACACAGGACAAAGGAACAGAAAATAATTAGCTGCTGTAGATTTTCCGGGTTGTATGGCCGTGCCCTTGGCATTGTAGGACCTGACGTCTCGCCAGTAGCTGTGACTGGCATCCTCAGAGGTATAACACAGAAAGGTGACACAGAGAGTGCTCCATCTTTCTGTGTTATACCTCTGAGGATGCCAGTCACAGCTACTGGTGAGACGTCTGGTCCTACAATGCCAAGACCACAGCCACATAGCCCGGAAAATCTACAACAGCTGATGAACTCCAGCCATGAAAGCCTCCGACAACAAACAGAAAATAACATAATATTTTGGCAAAGAAGAACCAACTAGTCAAGTACAAGTGGTTGTCTGAAGCACAGCTTTCTTTCTAAATCATGGTGGAAAATGGGGTTCATTTCCCTACAGGCAGCAAAATGTCTCTTTTAGAAAATCTACAAGTCAAATTACTTTAATTGTTACAAATTACTATAAGAGTCCTAATGTGAAATGTTTTATTCAATCAGACCAGGCATTCTTTGAAAAGAATGGCAGTAATTAGATCATCCTGTTTGTCTCTGTAACAGCGACAGCTTGTTTTCTAAATCTTCTTTTCTCCAAGCTTTTTCACCAATCTAATTTTAAAACCTTAAGTGATAAGGGAGGGGCTCTTCCACTGGTGTAATATATCTCATTGACAGGAAATAACCTTTAAAAGCTGGAAGCTTCCCTCCCTTACAAATGTTTAATTGGTTTTTTTAATCTTCTTGTATTATCTCTACTGGGGGTCAGATTATCACAACGTACAAGACCTTTTTAAAAAAATTGCATTTGTCTTTTGATAACAGTACGACAATAGTAAATATTATAAGCATATACTATGAAATATTGATCTGATATTTAATAACATTTCTAACTTTTAAAAGTCATTGTTGCCACCAATTTTTTATTTGTATCCTAAAATGTTAGCACAAGTTGCCTTCATGTATGTGACTGAATGTACGAAGCGGACATAATTATTTACTGAGCCACGTTTTATAAAATGAGCATTGATAGCTGAAGCTAGAATTCAGAAGACTCATTTCTAGACATTAATCCCTGTAATTGCATAAGCGGACAACAGAAACACTTCATGACAGTAAATAATTGCAATAATCACATGTATTTATTTTAAGAAAGTTTTCCCACAACATGAGACTCCTGGGGCTACGAACAATGATAAAATCATCCATAAATAGAGCCCAATTAAAAAAATAGTGGCATATAAAACTCGGAACAGTACACAATTAAAAACAGAACTAAACATTACAAAGCTAATACTGGGGGTGAGAGAGAAAAGAAATTGAAGGGGTGGAGAAACTACAATCAGTCAAATGCCTGGATACACAAAAATGAAAATTTGGTACCTGAAACAAAGGAGATTAGGCACCAGGTGATTGTGAGGAGTGAACATAGAGGGGCCACCACAGGAAAGGACCCCTTCCAAATGTGGGGGTACTTGGAAAAGAACCACAGGATGAGATCGAATCTGTGGGGAAGCACTTACTAGAGCAGGCATTTTTTTTTTAATTGCCCTGCTTCCAGAACATTTAGTGCTTTAAAAGTAATAACAAGTGCTTTGAATTTTGCCTGGGGACAGTAGGCATTCGGTGCAGGTCTTTTAATATGGGAGAGACGTGTTTTCATGCCTGTCATTCTGAACCAGTTGAGAACAGCCCCACATAAAGGTACATTGCAACAGTCCAATCTAAAAATGTGAGTGAAACATGGATACTTGTCCTGATTGTGTCAGTGGTGTTTTAACAACTTCATTCTAGGCCAGGGTTTTAGACTGCCCTAGTCCACTCCAGGACTTGGTGTGGGCAGGAACAGGTGGAAAGGGAGTCATACTCACTGTAGCTCCAGACAGGGAAAGAAGTGGACTTGCTAAACTGTGCTTCTGTTTGAAACCATCCTGCCTCTTATTATACCTAGCATTAAGAACACCACAATGGTGATGCAGGACATAACGGTGTCAATCAGAGAACAGATGCACCTACTGCATCAGGACCACAGAGAAAACATAGGTGACTTCCAACCTAGGGTGATTCCCTGTTGTGGACAAGACCTGGAATGTCTCCAATGTCCATTTGTCCCCCTGCAGCAGAGAAATGGGATCCCTATACCCTTCAGGCTGTTCCAGAAGCTTGGAAGGCATACACAGGTAGCTACTGTTATGTTAAAGGGCCACTTTGGGAGCACAAGTGTGAAACCAAACCTCACAGGTGTCAACTTCTTTTTGTACCTTCCCAAAGAGCAACAGCAGGTACATTGCTCAGAGGGTTTGTTTTTTAAAAAATGGCAGTAGGTATATCTCAAGACGTAGGGATGCCAGCCTCCAGGTAGGACCTGGGGATCTCCCAGAATTACTGCTCATCTCCAGACTACAGAGATCAGTTGCCCTGAAGAAAATGGATGGTTTGGGAGGTGAACTCTATGGCATTGTACCCCACGGAGGTCTCTGTCCTCCTGAGGCTCCATCCTCAAAACTCCAGGAGTTTCCCAACCTGGGCCAAGCAACCCTGCTCAAGAGTATTATGTCTTCTTTTATGGAAGAAGAAGAAGAAGAAGAAGAAGAAGAAGAAGAAGAAGAAGAAGAAGAAGAAGAAGAAGAAGAGTGATTAACATATGGAATTCACTGCCTCAGGAGGTGGTGACAGCTACAAGCATGGACAGTTTCAAGAGGGAATTAGATAAACATATGGAGCAGAAGTCCATCAGTGGCTATTAGCCACAGGGTATAGATGGGAACTCTCAGTCTGGGGCAGGTGATGCTCTCTATTCTTGGTGCTGGAGGGGGCAGCAGTGGGAGGGCTTCTAGTGTCTTGGCCCCACTGCTGGACCTCCTGATGGCACCTGGTATTTTTGGTCGCTGTGTGACAGAGTGTTGGACTAGATGGGCCATTGGCCTGATTCAACATTGGCTTCTCTTATGTTCTTATGTTCTTATGTGAAGAAGAAGAGGAGGAGGAGGAGGAGGAGGAGGAGATTGGATTTATACCCCTCCCTTCACTTGAAGTCTCAGAGCGGCTTACAAACTCCTTTCCCTTCCCCTCCCCACAACAGACACCCTGTGAGGTAGGTGGGGTTGAGAGCACTCTAACACAAACTGCTCTTTCAGGAACAGCTGTGCCAGAGCTTGTGACTGACCCAAGGTCACATCAGCAGGTGCAAGTGGAGGAGTGGGGAATCAAACCCGGTTCTCCCAGATTAGAGTCCGCACACTTAACCACTACACCAAACTGGCAAACAAGCTTGCTTTTGCTCTGATGTTTCTGGAAACATCCCATCAAAGCAGTTTTCAGAAACATCAGAGCAAAGTACAAGAAATCCCAGGTGGTGATGGAAGGGGAACAGTGAGACGACAATGTGTGAAAGCTCTGGAAAACCTGCTTCTTTTGGAGAGCTAGAACAGAGCAAATCATTCATGTGAAAGCTGCCCAAATTTCCATCCGTAGGTCAGAATCTAATAGCACCCCTAAGCTGCCACCCTGCTCCTTTATGGAAAGTACAGTGCTGTCAGAGTCCTTAGTTAGTCAGCCAAACACCAGGCCTTGTTCATTGAAACAAGAATAGTATTTATTAAGCTGCAAGACTAGGTCACTTAAAACAGAAGCATTGTTAAGAATACCTTGGTTACATGAAGCATAGAGATATACCCTAAAGGGGGGGAAAGGCCCCTCCCTTCTACCAATGGAGGAATCTCGCGCGCGCGGGAATCACAGAAGCTGTAAATAACAGTTCACCCTCCATCCCACCTTTCCCAGCCTAGCTGTTGTCTTTAGAAAGCGATAGGAGACAGTCAGCCTGGCTTTCAAGGCCATTCTTGGCCTGGGATCTTAAGATACGACCCGGTTGCCCGGGCAGCATCGGCAGCTCCCCACATTCCATCCCACCAGTCTCAAAGCATAAATCAACACCATACAGTCCCATCCTCCCTCCCTTCATCCATACAGTCCCATCCTGTAGAAAAGGCTGTGTTCTTAGACCTTGATCAATACTATGATCAACCGCAGCATCTCATATAGGTGACAGGAAAGCTATTGTGTGATGTCCAGTGAAATGAGCCTGATGGTCATAGAATGTTCTAAAGCTACCTGAACATGCTTCTACAACGGCTGCTGAGATTGGAATACGCAAGGATGGAGGGTGGGTGGCTACTGAATTTCCTACATGTTCAAGTGAGAGCAAGAGAAACAAGTGGGAGTCAGTACAGAAAGCAAATGGGACAGAAGTCTGAACTTTGCAGCTGGTTTGCAAACACCTGATGGGCCAATGTACAATACTTTAACACTATACTGGTGGTGGTTCCACAGGCAGTGATGCTGACCTAGCATGCTGTGCCCGTTCAACCTTGCCTCCATGTCATGGACTGAGCAGGTATGACATTTGTAACATGTTTGCCCGAGGGATTGGCAGCCCCTCCCATGCTATTTTCCTGGCCCAAAAAATGCCCCCTCCCCTCATGCTGCTGTCCCAACCAGAATCTAATAGGCCTGAGGTACTGTTACAGGCAGCTGCCCCAAGGCATTGGTACTTGGTAGGCATGGGGATGCCTGTCTCTGTGGTGAACAGGTGACAAAAATTTGGCCCTTAGTTTGCAATATCACCATAATATATCATGACCACTGTGAGCATTTTTGTGCAAACATCTGTCAGCAGGGCTATTTTGGGGCAGGAACGCACAGGAACGGCGTTCCGGCTGGCTTCAGAGTTGGCCACGCCCACTACAGCCAAAACCTCTACATGTGTGGCTAGAGAGGGAAGGCCTGCAGAGTGACACTCCCCCAGCGACTCCGAGGGGAGCAGGCCAGGGGGGCCCCTGGAAGGATCGGGGAGGCATTTAAATGCCTCTCTGTGCCTTCCCTTCCCTTCAAGGGGGCTTGCCTGGGCTCCCTGCAGCCACAGGGCACCCGGGCAAGCCAAGGGAAGGCATGGGAGTTTGGCCTAATATGCTAATGAGCTGTGCAGTCAGGGTGTGGCCTAATATGCTAATGAGTTTCTGCTGTTGGGTGTGGCCTATTACGCTAATGAGTTCCTGCTGGGCTTTTTCTACAAAAAAAAAAGCCCTGTCTGTCAGTACAAAAAATGGCTTGACTATAACTTAGTTAAATGAACTGATGTTGGCCTTGAAATAAGCAGTCCCTTTTGTAATCCAATATTTGTATCCTCCTATGAGAATAACAACAGAGGAATATCTTTGCATTCAATTCTTACCCTTCTGTTCAGAGTCATGTATGCACACACTGAAGCATATATATATTCTTGCATGTGCAGCGTGCAGGCCATTAATTTTAATTGAAGAGCCACTACATGCATGTAAAAGCATACATGCACAGAAGCAGTTATGTCAATGAAGTGAAAGGGTCGGCCCTTGCTGATAGCAGAGCTCCAGGTGGGCCTCAGGACCCAGCCCAGCAGCTGTGATTGGTTGAATGCTAGGCCCAGTTCGTACAAGTGAAAATCCCCCATGCAAACTGTTTTGTGGGTGCTGCCCCCTAGACAGTAATGTATGTGTTTCACCTCTATTAGTCCCCTTCCATCCCAGATCCAGCCCAGACACAGCCAGTTTGGTGTAGTGGTTAAGTGCGCGGACTCTAATCTGGGAGAACTGGGTTTGATTCCTGACTCCTCCACTTGCACCTGCTGATGTGACCTTGGGTCAGTCATAAGCTCTGGCATAGCTGTTCCTGAAAGAACAGTTTGTGTCAGAGTTCTCTCAGCCCCACCTACCTCACAGGGTGTCTGTTGTGGGGAGGGGAAGGGAAAGGAGTTTGTAAGCCGCTCTGAGACTCCAAGTGAAGGGCGGGGTATAAATCCAATCTCTTCTTCTTCTTCTTCTTCTTCTTCTTCTTCTTCTTCTTCTTCTTCTTCTTCTTCTTCTTCTTCTTCTTCTTCTTCTTCTTCTTCTTCTTCTTCTTCTTCTTCTTCTTCATGGTGGTGACTCACATTTCATATGAATTGTTATGAAGAAGCTTCAGAGTTCTGTTGAGGCCACACATTGCTTCCTCCATATGGCCGTGGCCATAGGATTGTGAGGATTTTACTGGCCTGGTTACTGATCTTGGAATTTCATTCAATCTTAAATGACAGCTCTAAGGGCAAAAATTTCAGAATGTCCTTAATTTGCTTTTTGCACTGAGTCTATAAGATTGTTACATTGGAGCACATTTTAAATCATTCCTTGATCTGTATGATTAAGGTCAATTTATAGAACGTTTCTTTTCAAAGAAAACTGATTATTTCTATTCTCCCCATAATTTCAGCATTGAAATTCATCTTGTTTGTTGCCAACTGAAAAGTACTGAGACTTACTAGTGATTTCAGCTCTCACATACTTTATTAGATGAAGAACAAGACAACTGAGCCGGCTCGCAGGCCGGCTTTTATTCCCAAGTGACCCACACCCCAAACACACACACACCCGGTGATTCGCTATTTACATTGATTGGATTAACTCCTGCTCCTCCATTGGAGGGGAGTCAGGATCCACTAGTCCATTGTCCTTCGGGGCGAAGCTCAGGCCCTTCGCCTGGCCACATGGTGGACCGGTTAGAACCAGTCTGAGCACATGGCTGTCCAGAGCCCATGTTCTCCAGTGGATACATTACACCCCTCCCCCCTTGGTCCGATAAACACCCGCACACATAGTCTTTCAAATAGCTGGGGGGCCGCCGCTCTCGCGTGGAGCGACGGGGCTCTGGCATGGGGGAACTGACAGCCTCCCGGGCGGCTGTGGGGACTGGTGGCCGCTCTGGTGTTGGCGGGGCTGGGCTCACCATCTCGGCCGGTGTGTCATTTGCGGTGGCTGTCAGTCCGGAGTTGAAGTCCCCCGGGATTTCTTCTGGTGCGTCCGCCCCGCGTCTGGTTGAGCTGGCTCGTCCCACTCCTCCCCCTCATCCGGCTCCAGGGGTAGCACCCGGCGACGTAGCTGATCGATGTGGCGATGCAGGATCTGGCCGTCTTCCACCGAGACTTCGTAGGACCGGGGGCCACGGACCCGGACTACTCGGGCGGGAATCCACGGGGGCCCTCTCGCGTAGTTCCGTGCGTACACCGGGTCCTCTGGGAAGAACCCTCGCGCCGCCGCTGGCGTTTCCGTGCAGGGCTCCCGCTCGGGCGCTCGATCGGGATGTAACCGGTCCAGCCTGGTGGTGAGGCGTCGGCCCATCAATAGTTCCGCCGGGCTCCGGCCGGTTGTCGCATGGGGCGTCGTTCTCTGGCCGAACAGGACGTGCGCCAGCCTGAAGTCCCAGTCCGTTCCTTCGGTCCGACGGAGCGCCTCTTTGGCCGTCCGCACCATGCGTTCGGCTTGGCCATTGGTGGCGGGGTGGAACGGGGCCGACCTGATGTGGCGAATCCCGTGCTGGCGGGTGAACTCCTGGAACTCCCCAGACGTGAAGGCCGTCCCGTTGTCGGTGACCAGGGTGTCGGGGAGTCCGTGCGAGCTGAAAATCCGCCACATCGCTCGGATGGCCGCCCGGGAGGAGGTGGATGGTACCGGCTCTACTTCTAGCCACTTACTGTAGGCGTCTACAAGTATAAAAAACAGCTGCCCCTGGAACGGGCCCGCAAAGTCGAGGTGCAGGCGCGACCAGGGGCGGTGAGAGGATTCCCAGGCCCTGTCTGGGGCCGTCGGGGGTGCGGGTCGGGAGGCCTGGCAGGGTTGACACCTTTTTACAATGTCCTCAATATCCCGGTCTAACCCTGGCCACCAGACATACCCCCGCGCCAGAGCCTTCATCCTGACTACCCCAGGGTGGTGCTCATGAAGGTCCCTCAGTACCCGTTCCTGTAGTGGTTTCGGAATGACCACCCTGCCTCCCCACATTAGGCACCCCTTATAGGTCGACAGCTCATCGCGCCTTGTGACAAAAGGCGCAAACTCCGGGTCTTGTCTAGCTGTCGGCCATCCCCTCCCCACCCAGTTCAAAACCCGACAGAGAACCCTGTCGCGGCCCGTGAGGCGGGCCACCTCCTTGACATGTACTGGGCGATCGGGCAGCGATTCTAGGAGTGCGATGACGTGGGCGGGGGCCGGGTCTGGGTCCGTTGCGGGCAGTGGGAGGCGGCTGAGCGCGTCCGCGTGACCCATGGCCTTTCCCGGGCGGTGGGTGAGGGTGTAAGAGTACCCCGCCAGGAATATGGACCAGCGGAGAACCCTGGGCGAGACCATCTGCGGCGTCTGTCGATCGGGCGCAAGGAGGCCCAGGAGAGGCTTGTGGTCTGTAAGGATCTCGAACGGGCGGCCATAGAGATAATGGTGGAATTTTTTAACCCCCGCCACTATCGCTAGTGCCTCCTTGTCTATCTGCGCGTAATTACGCTCCGCAGAAGACAGGGTCCGAGAATAGTAGGCGACCGGAACCTCCCGGCCATCCGGCAACCGATGCCCCAACACCGCCCCCACCCCGTAGGGCGACGCATCACACGCCAGAACCACAGGTAAAGCCTCGCAGAAGTGGTGCAGCACCCCGTTGGAGACCAACAAGTCTTTTACCGCCTGGAAAGCTGCCGCATGCTCCGGCTTCCAGGCCCACGGCGCCTCCTTGTCCAGCAGCCGGTGGAGGGGTTCAGCCACCGTTGCCTTTTGGGGCAGAAACGCGTGGTAAAAATTCAAGAGGCCTAGGAAGGCCTGGAGTTCCGGCTTGGACGTGGGGACCGGGGCTTGTGTGATCGCTCTAATTTTCTCGTCTGTGGGGTGGATGCCTTGTGCATCGACTGCGAACCCCAGGAATTCGATGCGGGGCACACCCAGGAGGCATTTCTCCTTCTTCACCTTGAGGCCAGCCTCGTTGAACCTCTGCAGGACCTGACGCAGCCGTTCGGTGAAGGCGGTGGAGTCCGGTGCCGCGATGATGACATCATCTAAAAAGGGCTGGACCCCTGGAATTCCTTTCAGGAGGGAATCCATGAAAGATTGAAAAATCCCTGGCGCCACTGAAACCCCAAACTGCAGTCTATTGACCCGGAAAGCCCCCTTGTGGGTGGTGATGGTTTGCGCTTCCGCAGCGGCCGTGTCCACTGGCAGCTGCTGGTAAGCCTGCGCCAGGTCCAATTTGCCGAAAACTTTGGCCCCCGTCAGGGAGGCCAGGACATGGCTCACTACCGGGACCGGATAGGCGTGGTCCTGCAGAGCCTTATTTATGGTGCATTTGTAATCTGCACAAATGCGTATAGCCCCATTCGGTTTAATTGGCGTTACAATGGGGGTTTCCCAGCGCGCTGACGCGACCGGTTCCAGCACGCCTTGGGCGACCAGGCGGTCGAGCTCGGCCTCTATTTTTTCCCGCATGGCTAGGGGAGGGGGCCGTGCCTTTATGCGGATGGGTCGTACGTTAGGGTCCAGATCTAGTGAAATCGGGGTCCCATTGTACCTCCCCAGGGTCCCATCGAATACTTTGGGGAACTCCCGGCAAACTGCCTCCCAGTCAGCGGTCCCGAGGTGGTTTACTCCTGCTATTTGGAGTCCCAAAGGCCCAAACCACGACAGTCCCAGGAGGCTTGAGAGGCGCCCCTCCACAACCAGCAGGTCCAGCAAGCCCGAGAACCCTTTAAATCGGACTTGAAACTTGCCCCAGCCACGGACTGCCACTGGGTTTTTGTTAAAGTCCGTCAGTTTCAACCCCCGTGGCTTGTGCAGTCGGGGTCCCCCCTTGGGGCATAGCGTTTTAAGGGTCTCCGCGGAAATTATAGAGAACGAGGACCCTGAGTCTATTTCCATTTGGCAGGGGGACCCCTCTATTTGGACAGTCACATGCACCTTGTCCGGGCTTTCAGGGGGCAAGTTACATACCGTCTGCCGGCGCTGTGTCGTCACGGTGTGCAGGCTTGCGGCGTCCAGCTGGGCAGTGGATCCCAGGCGCTTGCCCTTGGAGCGGCAGACTCGGGCGAGGTGTCCGGCCTTGTTGCAGGTCCTGCAGACGGCGTCCCGGAAACGGCAGGTCCGGCGCTCGTGAGCGTCGCCACAGCTGGCACAGGCAGATGCGTTGGGCTGGTTTGGTGGTGCGGGGGATCCCCTGTTGCGTTGGGTGCGTGGCTGTGATCGGCGGTTCACCTGTAGGACCTCCTCATCGTTCGAGTCATCCGAGGGGCCGGAGTCCTGGAGGCGATGGACCGTCTTAGGCCGGCGATCTGCGTGGGACTTCTCGTAGGCGGCCGCTTCTTGGATGGCGGCCTCCAGAGTGAGGTCGTCCCGGCTGACGAGCCTGCGGCGCAGCTTCGCCTCCTTCAGCCCCACCAAGAACTGGTTTAGGAGGGTATCTGCGAGGTTGGGGAAGGCACACCTTGTGGCTGCGCGGCGTAGTCCGGCCAGGAATTCCGGAGATGTTTCGTCGGGGCCCTGCATTCTCGCGAAGAACTCCATTCGTTCCGCGAACTTGGTGGGCTTTGGTGCCAAGTGGTCAGTAAACGCCTTGACCAGCATGTCGTAGGTGGCGGCCGCGTCTTTCGGCAGGAGGGGGTTTACCAGGTCCTTCAGGAGGAGGTGTGCCTCGATGCCGCAGTAGCGCAGGAGATAGGCCTTCTTCGTACCCGCATCCGTGATGCCATGGATCTCGAAGTGACGCTCCAGCGTCTCGATCCAGGTCTCCCAGTGTGCGGGACGAGAGATGTCGAAGGCGGGGAAGCTCTCGTTGCTAGCGGCCATGGTGCTCACCCGTGGAGGTCGCGGTTCAGGCGTAGAGTTGGCGGCGTTGGAAGCGAGGCTGCTCTCGGGGTCAGCGGTGCTAGGGAGCGGTGCGGTGCCCAGGAACCGAAGAGGCGGACACGAAGCTCGGCGGCGGCGTTCGGTGCTTTCGGCGTTGGGGCGGTCAGCGGTGCTCGTCTCGTGGTCGTTGTTCATGGAGGGAGTTGGCATCCCACCTTCGTCGCCAGTGAAAAGTACTGAGACTTACTAGTGATTTCAGCTCTCACATACTTTATTAGATGAAGAACAAGACAACTGAGCCGGCTCGCAGGCCGGCTTTTATTCCCAAGTGACCCACACCCCAAACACACACACACCCGGTGATTCGCTATTTACATTGATTGGATTAACTCCTGCTCCTCCATTGGAGGGGAGTCAGGATCCACTAGTCCATTGTCCTTCGGGGCGAAGCTCAGGCCCTTCGCCTGGCCACATGGTGGACCGGTTAGAACCAGTCTAAGCACATGGCTGTCCAGAGCCCATGTTCTCCAGTGGATACATTACACCAACTTTTTACAGCACTATGTCGGAAACATTTCTGAATTTTTGGGAAGAGGTCTACAAAAATCAGTCTTGTGTTTTGAAAGCGTTGTGTTTTGCTTGAGGAAACAAAAGACCGCACATGGAAAATCCCCTAAATGTGGATCTATGCTTCTCTTTTGGTGTGCTGTAAATGTGCAATACCATGGTGGGTGGTAGCTATGATTTCCCACCCCCCGTCTCTCAGGAGAAATATTTCTGGGATCTTAACTATCCTTTTCTCCCCAGCTTCCGAGGCATTCCAGATTTCTTGCCATGTGGTAGGCCCGGCAGTCTCCATACAGGTCTTTGGAACAATAGTAGGCGTGCTTCCTTTTGTCTGCTTGTCTTCATAACATTGTGAAGATTAGAAAGGTCATCACAGATGCACTGCAGATGCCTTCCGCCACCTCTGTCCTCTTTGTACTCTTAAAAATCGTGTAATGAGATAACAAAACCAGCACACTCAAAAGGGCAGAGACCCGCTGACGCTTCATTCTTTAGCAGGCGCCTACGGCTGATGTGGAGGGCACAGAGTGACAGCCCGCTGCGTAGCTACCTACAGAGCTTTTATTCTCTGCTTTACTAGAGTTTCAGTGTGCCACACATTTAAGTTTCCGATCAGCTTTAAGGGCTGAACATCCAGCACTCGGTGGGCCTTCTTCTCTTCAGATCCTGAAACTGAAGTTCAAACAATTACCATGTTCGAGCATTGTCAAATTCCCTTATTATTTCAAGTCACCCCGTTGCGGATAGTCACCTAGTTAGCTGTTTACTGATATGTTCAGAACTATTGTATCTATGAATTCCCACTTCAGACTCATATGAAGCACTCATTCATCTACTGCACATACTTGGCAACTTGGTTGCCGTAAGAGGGTCGCAGGCGTGCATATTGGGGATATGCAATTGGAAACGTACTAGCCGAGGTCGGACCCAAACCACGCCCATTCAGTTATTCTGCCTCTCAGTTGCCCAGTTCCATTCTTCCTATCGGCAATAAGAGCAGTAAAGTAAGAGCGAGAACTGCTGGTTGTTGCATTTAAAAGGGGTGGGGGAAGGGGAGATGAAGTGCAGCAAGGTAAGACAGGAAGATGGAGCACCGTTTAGCTCCTCTTGCCCATGCACTCAGTTTTTGGCAAAAAAAAAAAATTCCCTCCCTATTCTTTGCTTGGGGAGCCAGGAAAGGAGGGGGAACTCTCCCTCAAGCCGATTCGTGCCTGCTTGTGCTTGAAATGAGAACTTTAATTGCCTGTAAAATGGGGCTGCTTTCTCCTATCTATCAGAAATCTCTGAGAGTTTTTATCTTGGCTTAATGGGAAACTTAAACCCAGAGCCGTGTGTCTCACTGAAACCAATGAAAAGGACTGTTGGGTTGATTTGTTTAATATGATATATTGCATGGCTCTATTAAACCAGCTGCTTTTCGTCTGTGGCATGCTCCTGAAGGAGCGCTGGAAACCTTTTGAATGAGTACCATGGTTCTCAGTAGACAACGTGGCATGTTCCAAAAATGAGTGAAACTCCACTCCCTGTCAGATTTGGCATGGGATTACTGCTGGGGTAATTATTCCACATTTTATGAGCAGTGACTGAAACATAAACCCCTGTACACATGGCATAAAGTGGAGAACAAGATTGCCATGGCGGGCCCCATCTCCACCTATTCACAGTCACCAAAGTTTCAGCATGGAAATGGGCTTTGGTTTCCATACTTGGGATCCCTGGAACAGCACATTCCTGATCACAGAGATGAATCCTCCGCACACACAGTTTGTATGGTCATAAGCTCTATGCCAACATTAGGCTGAACGTTGGGCACGACCTTCATCCCTGTGGACACAATCTCCATCCTCCCCCCTTCGTGTGTATGCTAAGTGCTGTTAAGTCGCTTCCAGTGTATGGCGACCTTATGAATTAACATTCTCCAAAACGTCCTGGCGTTAACAGCTTTGCTCCAGTCTTGCAAGCAGGGGGGCTTTGTGGCTTCCTCGTCTGAGCCAATCCATCTCATGTTGGATCGTCCCCTTTTCCTGCTGCCTTCAGCTTTTCCTAGCGTTATTGTCTTTTCCGGTGACTCTGGCCTTCTCATAATAGGACCAAAGTACGATAGCCTCAGTTTAGTCATTTTCGCTTCGAAGGAGCGTTCAGGCTTGATTTGGTCCAGAACCCACTTAGCTGTCTTTTTGGCAGTCCATGGGATCTGTAAAACTCTCCTCCTGAAAAGTACTGAGGCCGGAGACTCAGCATAGTGAATCAGCTCTTGTTTATTAGATCACATCAGGAACAGAGAGTGACTGGCCGGCCAGTGACCAGATTATATGCATGTCCCACACCACACACACACACACACCCCATCACCCGTGATGGGCCTTATTTACAAGTCAACAATTCAATAGGTCTACTTTCGGATCCGGGCGAGCCCATAGGTACGTCTTCAGATCCGAAGTGGCTATTGTCTTAGGAACGAAGGTCTGAGGTTTGTCGGACCGCATGGTCAGGCCACCACCGTGGTGGCCATCTTATTCCAACTAATACATAACACCTCCAACACCAGACTTCAAAAGAATCTACTTTCTCCCTGTCCAGCTTTCACACCCATACATAGTCATGGGGAATACCGTGGCATCAATTAACCTGATCTTGATTGCCAACAACATATCCCTACACATAAGAATCTTCTCTGACTCCTTCACGGCTGCCCTTCCCAGTCCCAGTCTCCTTCTGATTTCTTGGTTGCCATCTCCCATTTGGTTGCTGATGGAGCCAAGGAATAGAAAAATCTTAAACGATTTCCATTTCTTCACTATCAACTTTGAAGTTGTGTAGTTCCCCAGTCGTCATTATTTTTGTCTTCCCGATGTTCAGGTGTAATCCTGCTTTGGCATTTTCTGCTTTATCCCTCAGCAAGTAGTCGTTTCAAGCCTTCAAGTGCTGAGGGCTCCCATTAGTTCTTTCAGATGGTGAAATAGATAAAAGATGCGTTCCTTCTTCAGACGACTTGGCACCGTGTCAGCATTTTGTCCTAGATTTTTATTTAAATCTGTAATAATCCCATGTTCAGGTCCAACCGCCATCACTAGGAAGTGAACACTGTAGTATTCAACAGTCTTTTTCTGCATTTGTCATGTATAAACTTTGAGAAGAATAAATGAAGATAACTAAGAATAGCACCATTGTGCTTTTACAATTGGTAGTATATTTCCAATGATAATCTGAGGTGTTCTCTCTCGTGAGCAGTTAATTGTGGTATAAAAGTGATTGCAGTTAGATGTGCGCATGACTTGAAAGGGAGGCCTGCATTTAAAAAGAGTGAGGACGCGGATATTTGGTGTGATGTTTTTTCCACCCCCATCTCTAAACCCTTTTTGGTCAAATAAATGCTTTCCTATACACCTCAGTAGTTGATCTTATCCTTACTCCCTTGACAGGAGTTAACAAACTTGTGGCATAATCATGTTGTAATGCCTGTCAAAGATTATAGTTTATATGAGGCTTTAATTCTACCATTGGTACTGCTTTCAAAATCTGGAGGGAACGAAAGGATTAGTTAAAAACACCAGCTGTTCCCAGTTCAGATGATGTCATATATTCCTGGCTGTTTATACAGCACTGATTTAAGAAAGCAGAAGATTCTTTATTAAAACCATTTTGAAAGGTATCCGTATTTGCTTAATGTCGGACAAATAATATCAGACTCTCCTTTCAGTGTATTAAAAGCTCTAGATGCCTGGAGGGATGTAATGTGACTAAGGGACAAAGCAGACATGGGGACAATAGGTCCATACCATTACATGTAGGTCTGGCCCAGTCACATGAAGCAAGGAATGGGCCAAGCTTATGAGCAAAACAACATGTGAGTAAAAAGTACAGAAACTTTTACCCAGCAGCAGTATCCCTTTTGATAGTGTCCTCTGACCTCATTTTCTCTCAGCTGGCTCTGATACCAGAAGTAAGGGCAACTGGGGGAAAACAGCCAGTCCTGTGGCCCTTTTAAGTTGGTTGTCACACACACCCAGTTACACAGCTAGGGTTCCCTGGTCTGCTCTGGCAACCAGCAGGAAACCGGGTCAGGCAAAGACATGGGGAGACAGTGTAATATCTCTTCCAGGAAAAACCCAGAAGTGACATCAGTGCTCTCTAGGAATTGCCGAAAGCTCTGGTTTTACCATAGAGTATCTGTTGATATCTAGAGAGGCATGACATCACTTCAGGTTTCTCTGGAATTGCCAATGGCAATTTTAAAATCATGTTCTTCTGCCAGCCACTGGAAAGCCAGTGGACAATACCTGCAGGGGCAGAAGATCTATGACCCCAGTGGGCGCAGGATGACCCTAATACTATATGTGCAATTGGTACAGTTTTTCCTTTAAAGCAGAGGTGTTGAACTCATTTGTTACGAGGGCCGGATCTGACATAAATGTCACTTTGTCAGGCCGGGCCACGTGTGCCATAAATTGTAATGCCAGTTACCAGAGATATAAACTGCATAAAGGACAGCAGCTGGTAAGCTCTGAGTTGGTGTATCCTCATTGCAAGGGCTCATGGGCTGGGATGGGGCTGCAAAGGAAAACCCATATGGGTGGACTGGAGAGCCAGTGGTGCAGCACTAGGCAGATGCTCCCACGCTGCTTGACTGCTGCTGATGAGGTTGTTCCGCCATGCTGAAGCCACAGTTGGAGTGGCTCCGCCCACTCCCCCCTGAGCAGTCTCCCGTTCCCTCCCTTGCACTAGCTGCTCACAGGCCGCGTAGCAGCCCTGGATGGGCCGGTTCTGGCCCCCGGGCCTTATGTTTGACAGCCCTCCTTTAAAGAGTCAGGAGTGGTTTAAATATGATGCTGGTGGTCAAGAAGAACTTACCTGTGTGATCTTCCAGGTGCCCAATATCTCATTTAAACTGCGCTTCAATGTGTGCAATGCTGCCTTTTGTGCTTAGTTAACATGCTAGTGCAGTTCCTGCCTAGACTGTGGATGTCTTAAGTGCTAAGCCTTGCATACAAAGCAGCTGAGATCCTAAATCTAAGTGAGACATAACGGGTGCAGAAAATTGCATAGGTTTCCCTTGCTCGAAAGCTAGACGAATCTGACTCTAGGGTTGCGGTGCTCATCTCCGTTTCCAAGCCGAAGAGCTGTCCAAAGACATTTCCGTGGTCATGTGGCTGGCATGACTAGATGCCAAGGCACACGGAATGCTGTTACCTTCCCACCAAAGTGGTACCTATTTATCTACTTGCAATTTCTTGCTTTCGAACTGCTAGGTTGGCAGGAGCTGGGGCTAGAGACGGGAGCTCACTCCGTCATGCGGCACTCTCGGGTCTCGAACTGCTGAACTAGAAGAAGAAGAAGAGATTGGATTTATATCCCGCCCTTCACTACCCAAGGGAATCTCAGAGCGGCTTACAAACTCCTTTCCCTGCCCCTCCCCACAACAGACACCCTGTGAGGTAGGTGGGGCTGAGAGAGCTCTGACAGAAACTGCTCTTTTTCAAGAACAGCTGTGCCAGAGCTTGTGACTGACCCAAGGTCACACCAGCAGGTGCAAGTGGAGGAGTGGGGAATCAAACCTGGTTCTCCCAGATTAGAGTCCGCGCACTTAACCACTACCCCAAACTGGCTCTCAGTTCAGCATCTTAACCACTGAGCCACCGCAGCTCCCAGAAAATTGCGTGGATGAGGTCTTTTAACCCAACAGCATCACATTTAAATCAGGCCTCAGTATGGCACAGTGGCTTTGTACATAGGAAAGAAGGTCAGCCACAGCTGCTTTCATGCATTACATTTTTAAGGTGTACACTGAGGCATCTTAGGTGTGAACCTAAACATGTAAAGTGAAGATGTGACAAGCATTTGCATCACACAGGGCCACTCCTTGTACAACTTGGACTGGTCTAGGGTTTTAGCACAATTTAAACATGCAAGGAAGTGGAGCACTGACTGTTTAGAGAAAAATAAGTCGGTTTATTAAAGAAGAACAAACTGTTATAGATAATGGAACACAGAAGAGAGAGACCTTAACTGTCTAACCTAACTGCTGAAGGAGGAAGAACAACAAAGAAGCTCTGCCGGAGCAGGAGGTCTCCAGAAGAGCCAGTCAGGAAACAGCAAGGATATAATTTGAAATTGTGGTCAGTCCTAATTTAGCTACGCTAACTCCCAGTCCTTCAGCTGCCCCCCTGTAGATCTCCTTCATAAGGCTGCACTATAGACCTTGCATCTTCCAGCACATGGCTCCTTGTGTCGAGCAATCTTATGACAAATTCAGGCTGACTGCACTATAATAATATGTAAAATAGCCTTCCTGGGGGAGGGGCTTGAAACAAATCAGTCCTCCCCGGAAGGCTGTTGTGAGGCTAAAAGGCTGTTCTGAATTCCATGATTAAACAGCCCAGCAGAGTTATATCGCTAGCATTTAGACAACATTTCCTTCTTTGAGCAACAATTATGCTTTTTAAAAAACAACAGACCCAACTAAAATAAATAAAGAGGTCTATGACATTCTGAGCCCTGTAGTATTGATTTATTGGCCTATAATTATAGCTCACACAAGGTGAGATCTGTGCTGATTAGATTAATTTTTAAAACCCTCTATTATTTAATCATCCAGAAGACGGGGAATACCCTAGAAAGCAACCATTCGACAAATAGTGGTACGATAGTAATCCTGTCACCCCAGGGATCATTGTGATACTTTTTGCAATGGTTTTCTGCTGACTAACTGATTGAAGAAATCTTATTTTAATAAACTGGATAGGTTTTAATAGATTAAATCTGCATACCTTTTATATGAATAATCGTAAAAGGCAAAGTGTACATTTCATGAGTGGGAGAGAAAATGTCTCTTCTTGCCATCTGTGGTTATTGTAAATATTTATATTAATTTGTGTTTTTTAAAAAAAACTGATGCTTCATTAGACAAGGGCACCTTTGTAATTCGCTTAACATTGCAGCCCTACTAACTCTGCTTTAAGGTGCAATCTTGGATAAGAGTGTTTTTCCCCTGAGCACTTTAGCACTGAGGAGGAATTAAATTCAGTGTACTACTGAAGTGGCGTAACAGTTTTCAGCTTTACAAGTGTGTTTGAAAATCGGCATTAGTGGCACAATCTAATTGCTCTGTGGTGCCATCTAATAATAATGCTAGAGCCTCTACAGGGCAATTTCTGAGGGTGCTATAGCTCTATTCTTGCACATTTTTTTTTCTGCTGCAGTTGTATCCTTCGTTCTAGTTCTCCACATCTATAGCAAGACTCTAATGAGTTTGGGCCACGTACTTTCAGCGCACTTTTAGCCTTGCAGCGAGCAGTAAACAAACAATCACTACATAAAAACAAAGAAAAATTGGCCACGTCAAGGAAATGGAACATGTCGATGAGCCTCGGCCTCCTGATACAAGATGTCTGGCCAAATCCAGATGGCCCCCCATGTTTTGGGACTAGATCCCAACGTGCACACTATTACATAATTTGTGGTGGCTCTGAAGCTCACGTCAGTTTTAATAACTAAACTGGAACTAAGAAGCCATCATGAAAGGAGAATTCAAGCAAGTGAGAATAACATTTTAAAAAACATTGCTTCCCTGAAACCAATGAAACCACAAACGGCCCATGCAGTACTGTCAAACATATGCTCTGAAACAAACTGAATTAGATAGAATTACATTTATGGGCTTGGAATTTCATATTTACTACATTCTTAGATTCCCTCCACCAAAAATTCACATAAAAATGATGCCTACGTCTTGTCCGTACCCCCATTCAAATGCATTCAGGGTGCGTGACTCACAAGTGTCCAACAATGTTTTACAACCTGGCAGTGCTCCTGTAAACCACTCCCATGTATAAATATGCCCATGGGAAAGGCTGATGTGCATTAGCATTGTGAAATACACGGCTATGTCAAGGTTTGGTGAGCCAGTTGGGAACATCTGCATCCTAATCTGTACCAACTGGGTCATTCTTTACAGACTGGATTATCCGTATTGCTGCTACTGATTTGCATGTGTTCTGTTTGTGTGATACTCTCCCAGACAGAAAACATGCAATTGGCTTGCAACAGTTATGTTGTAAGGATATGATGAGGTATATCTTAACTGAGTAGGAAAATAGACACCAGTGCTGGGCTTGTCTACTTAGACCCACTAATTTCAAAGCCACTTGAGTGTGCACAACTGTGTGCCACGATTATAGCCCATCCAACAGGAGAACAAGCATTTCTCAACAATGAATCTGGGGAAACAACTCCGGAGCCTAGCTGTCCTAGTGTTGCAATCCAAGCAACAGAACAGAGAGAGGTAATAGGGGAATGATGTGCAGTTTAATAGTACCTCTTGTATCAATGCCTTGCTGAACCAAACTGCTGCTTGGTAAAAATTAGGAATCTATTAATGACATAATTTACAAAGAACAAATGAAATGAAGAAATCAAACTCCCAAAGCGTATCCTGCTCACGCCCTCTTATGATGATCACAACACTTGCAAAAGATGCCGATTTTCTGCCTGTTTATTTTGCACTTCTAACAGCCATCAGTTTACAGAACAGGACTCTGTTATTGGTTTTCTATTTATTCAGAATCTCGGTCCTTGAAAGCTCCAGTCAAATTGCTCTAATAGTCTTGTTGATATGATTGTATGATGAGAACAGCAGTAATAACCAGTTCATTACAGCACACATCAAAGAAACATGAGAACCTGTTATGCTAGAATTACCATATCAGAGCGAGACATTCCTGTTGCTCCTGAACTGAGTCGTAGATTGGCCTGCCATTTTGTCTAGCTGCCAATTGGAGACCTTGGAGCTTCAAGTTTCTTCTTAACTACATGTGGAATCCCTAAAGAGCTCACCCCCCGAAGGATTATCTTAATGTTCCTAAGTAGTTTTCTCAGGATCTCCAGGCAACTTCCACTTCAAGATTTCATTAAGATTGTTTATTGCTTTATAGAGAGATTTGTGTGGTCAACAAAAAGCCCTAGTGTCAAATGACAATGTCCCTACTTCTCTTTAAAATATAGGAATGGAATATAATATCATTCACTAGGGCTTTTCACCTCAATCACGAAGGGAAATCTGCATGTGAAATCAGAGTCCTGTATGCTGTCCGTATTGAACTGTTTGGATGTATCTTTGAGTGGGCACCACCATTCTAGACACTTAGTTGTTATGTGTGTATAGCTATGGCTGGCTTTGGTCTTTGTTACATATTTGAAAGAAAACAATACTGCATCATGTCAATGTTAAGCATGAGCTTAGTATTATGTCAGAAATTACTGATCTGATACCTATGGTGCTTTGTGACCCAATTCAGTACATATGCTAACCCTGTCATGCATCCCCCTATGCATGAAAACCCCAAATACAAGCCCCAGGGTAAAAAAGGGTCTTTTTTAGTATGCTGTAAACATAACTCTCGGTTTGTCACAATATATTCTTTTTTAAGAGATTTTTTTAAAATTTTTTCCATATCAACAAACAAACAAAAACTGACATAACACATACACATAAAATGGGGGTTACATATAAATTTATATAATCTAGCTGTCGCCGCCTGCAATGTTTACTACAATTATTATCACCAAATCATTCTGCATAAGTATTTTGCATATTAATATGAAAATGAACTCTATGTTATCTCCTAAAATGTTCGTATGTTTATATTGTTTATTTGTAATAGTCTTCCAACCATTTATAAAATCTTGACCATGTATTATGGAATCTTCCTTCTTCTTGTCCTCTCAAAATTAAAGACAAATTGATCCATCTCAGCCATTTCAAGAGTTTTGTATATCAGTTCTTAGATAGCTTGCTTAGAAGGTAGCTCGCTTTCCCTCTAATATTTAGCATATAAGATTCTTGCAGTAGTCACTACATGTATGATAAGGTAAAAATCTTGTCTTTTACAATTTTCTGGCATTACATTCAATAGAAATAGTTCAGGAGTAAATGGTACAGTACATTCTACAGTATAGTATATTCTAACATTTTTTGTAAAATTTCATGGATCCAAGACCAATACTTTTTAATACTAATACAATACTATCACAAATCTACCACATATGGAAAAAGAAGCCAGTGGCCAAGCACACAAGAACAACCACTGGCTAAAAGCCTCCAAGTGCACGCTGAACCAACTAGCTCAATGTCAAACCAACCATAATGTGCAGAACCATGGGCCAATGTGGCAAAGCCCACACAACCAATACCAAACCAGAGAATCCAATCCAAACCAACTTTAGCAAGGGACACTCTTGCAAACCCTGTAGAAACAATGTCAAACCACAGAAGCCAAGCAGAACCCAAGGCCAATGTGGCAAGTCCAAGACAACCAATACACAATCAGAGAATCCAAGCCAAAGCAACCTGTCAAGCCAGTACCAAGGCAGCCAGCCAGATCTGGCAAGACACACACACACACACACACTATTGTCAGTTCCCCACAACACAGAAAGATCTTTAAAACAGCTATTGGAGAACAAGTGTAAAACCAGAACCAAAAGAACGCAAAAAGCAGTAACACCTTGGGAGGAAAAAAACCCTATCCCCAAAGCACAGGCCCTTTAAAAATTAAAAGCCCTTTTAGAAACACAGAAAATGCAAACCAGTTAAAAATTCTAAAACAAGCCAAGATAAGAGAACCCAACATCACAAGACTTTTAAACCCTCTAAAGAAAACAGCACAAAATCAAACCAAGGAAAGCTATTTTTTAAAGATCCAGAAAGAAAAAAGGCTCCCAACAGGCAAAAAAACAAAACAAACCACAGAAACACTTGAAATAGTATTTTGAAACAAAGTCTGCTGAGAGAAAACCAGATCTGAAGATGTACAGCTCACACAGAACACAAAAGTCTTCCCAATCAGGCAGCATCAGGCGGTAGAAATTCACAACAGAAACCAGAACAGCATCAGCAAGTAGCAGCATTCCAAAAAAATCTAACCCTGAAATGGTGTCAAGTTGCAGGTCCACTTTTTATCTTCTTTGCCCGTGCTCAGAGAGCCATTGTGGGCTGTGAGAGAATCATCCCGACTGGGCAGACACTTGTAGAGTTCCCCCTAATGTTTGAACCCATTGCCTGGATCAGCTGTCTCCCTCCCTCCTCTCTCCCATTGCACTGGAATCCTGTAAAATTAAAGAAAAACAAGCCTGGGTGCCTTAAGGCTAGCTCCAACGATCCCAAATATTCCCAGAATTTTTCAGGACCCAGTTACTGGTATTATGGAAAACCTGGATATCATTCTGTATACCTGAATATATCTGTGGCAACCAGGGCCAGGGCCTTTTCAGTGGTGGCTCCTACCTGGTGGAATGAGTTCCCAGAGGAGATCAGGGCCCTGCGGGACCTTTCACAGTTCCGCAGGGGCTGCAAGACGGAGCTCTTCCGCCAGGCTTTTAACTAGGAGCCGCCACTACCACTATCACTACCACTACCACCAACAACAACTATCTTGTGGTAACATCGGGGGTAATGGGACGGCCCAATGTAAGACCACTACAGTATTGTGATGGATCGGTGCCGCCGAAATGGGCTCGGGGTTAACATCTACAAGCCTCCATCTTGACTTGCCTACAGTAATAATATCACTGAGCACTTTATTAATGTTAGTTTGGTTGTTTTACCTTGATTTTAATGTTTTATATCTGGCACTTGGTGCCCTTGTTGTGAGCCGCCCTGAGCCCGCTTGTGGGGAGGGCAGGATAAAAATGCAATAAATAAATAAAATAAAATACCAATAAGGTATTTTTGGATATATGTATTTGGATTGGAAATATCTGAATGCACGTACTTATATTCCAGCTGTCATGCTAAGGAAGGGTCTGATGACTTTGTGGTAATGGATGAAGGTTCTGGGGGACGACCAACTACACAGATGGAGGATTTGGGATGCCCTTCTTACACACTTAGATTTACCTGGGTGCCAGTGGAGAAAGTCTGCTACTGGCCTAATTGGGTGCAGAACTAGGATCCGCCAGCATAGGACTAAAACCTCAGAACCTGGTTGCCCATTTATGGACATTTGGTTGTGCGCTGTTTGATGCCTTTTTAGGAACTGGAGCCTCATTGGTGCAAGTTTGGGATGTGATAGGATGGTGCAGTCATCCTAATGCAAAAGCGGGAACCTGAGTAAGCATAACTAAGATGGGTCTGACGAAGGGTGAGTTGGATAAGGGAGCGGTGGCGCAGGCAACTAATGCCTGCTGGTAACATCTACGAACAGCCATTATGGCTGTTCGAATCCCGCTGCGGCCAGGGTGAGCACCTGGCCCAAGTCCCAGCTCCCGTCTACCCAGCGGTTCAAAAGCTGTCAAATAACAACAAAAAAGCAAGTAGATAAAATGGGTACCTGTCTTAGATGGCAGGGAGCACCCTTCTCCCCTTGTGGGGTTAGTGGAGCACCGGCAGCAGCGAGGCGGGCGGCAAGATGGCGAGAACTCTGGACGGCAGAAGGCGGAACCGGGACGACGGCGCAAGGAGAGCGTGGAGGCGCAGGCGCGGCGGAGTCGGAAGACAGAGCCGGAGCTGCGCTGACGCAGGAACCATGCGCCGGAGGGACCTGCGGACGCCGAGCCGACCCAGGATGAAACTGACAAGAACATCTCTCCACGGGGTGCTGGTAGGGCAGTCCCTTCCCAATCATCTATGTGGCCTTAGATAGGACTTCAGAGTAACTGTAAGCCGCTCAGAGACCCCTCGGGGGTTCGAGCGGGATATAAGTCGAAGATATAAATAAATAAATAAATAAATAAATAAATAAATAAATAAATAAATAAATAAATAAATAAGGTGGCCTTCTTGATACAGATCTGCCAGTAGTAGCCAGAAGATGGGCAAATGATCCTTCCTCTAGATTATGTTCGTAGCATCTAGGGTATTGTATTTTTGAAGGACATTTCTTTATTATCCTGCAAACCTGAGTTCTTGTTTATGGCAAATATGTGTGAGGAGCTCTAAGCCTTCTTGATGTATTCCCAGACTATAAAAGAAATCAGGCTGATCCATTATGAGGTGCTGTATGCTGTCCTTTCTTTGATCAAGAGACCCATCTTTAATACCATTCTAGATGTTTTCCCCCTCCCTTATGGCATCTGAAGACCACAGGATCTTGAGGTGTACCCAATAGTGGTCTCTGCTGGGGTGGCAGCCAATGCAGCAGTCATTCCAGGTCTGTGCAGCCACAAGCTTAGGAAGTTGTGCCTCTGCTTAGGATGGCACTGCCATTGTTTAATACAGCCTTTAGCAACCTTCTTTGCATTCTGTCTTTGGTTCCTCAGTGTCAGTGAACAAACTGTCAGACTCTTGAGTTAATCCACTCTCAGTCCAAATAGTCTTTTATAAAAGCTTTATTAGAAACAGAGATTTGGATGTGCACAAGTGCGATCTCTTGTTCAGACTAAAGGATAGATCAAAGGTTTGTATTGTATAGTCAAGCAATCCCTGTCCCACAATGCACGTACTTATATTCCAGCTGTCATGCTAAGGAAGGGTCTGATGATCCTACAGCCCCCATTCACTCACGTCTCCTCTTTCACTCCCCATGCTACTTTGCACTAAAAGGTTTACATTTCAGCAACCTGTGTTTCTCCAAAGATGAAAGGCTTCTGCCACTTATACATCTTGGGGTCGATCTCATGAGAAAGTTGACGCTATTCTACCCCTCACACACACTAGCATTCACACCTACTCTTCTCATCCCTGGAGTTTTATGGCAGAGAGGGCTGGGAAGGAAGGAAGCTGAATGGTCGAGAGGACTTTGAAGTGGAGGGAAATCACATAGGAAAACCTGTGTCCCTGTGACATTCAACAGAGCCCAATTCTGACACTCAGATGGAAAGCATAAGCAAGTGCTCTGTCTCCTCTGTTATTATGCAAAAAGCAATCATGTTCAAATGATAAATAGATACATGAAACAAAGTAAGTGTATGGTTAGAAATGGAACACTTACCTTTGAATCCTCACAGTGCAGCATTAAACAGAGTCACATTAACTTCAGTGAGGTTAGAAGACTGTAATGCTGCTTAGGTTGGCACGATCAAGCACTTAATGGCCAGAAACACCAGTGCTAGGAAAATGAGGCCCTCAGTGCATGCCTAATTTTATAGGATTTTAATAAAAACTCTATTTTGCATGCCCCCCCCCGAATTCACTCTTCATTATATCCCCCCAAGCCCCTGACAGTAGTGTACTTCTGGAATTGAACCATACCTTTCTCTGATCTCAGCCTGGCTCTTGGGACACAGAAAAAAATGCAATTGCAAGGATTTTTATTTATTGCTTTGACTGCTGTGGGGGAAAACAGAATGCTTTGACCCATACTGGTGCATTTTCAGACTCTTGTTTTTGTACCTCTTCTACATTTACAGGGATTATGTGTGTGTGTGTAAAGCGCTGCCAGGTCACAGCCCATTTATGGTGACCCCAGTGAGAGGCTATCAAGGAAAGTGAGAAGCAGAGGTGGCTTGCCATTGCTTTCCTTGGTCTTCCTTGGTGGTCTCCCTTCCAAGAACTGGCCCTGCTTAGCTTCCGCGATCAAGATCAGGCTATGCCATGCCACCTCTCCGCCCCATACAGCCAACTCAAATAACGAAGCCACGGCCCTCAGTTCGCCAGGCCTGAGCAAGGCTGTTAACCATAGGACATTTTGGAAGTCATTCATTCACAGGGTCACCATAAGTTGGCGACACACATACAAAGCCAACTCTCGGCTAGTGTCAGATAACAATATTTCACCCCACTAAATTCTACAATTTAAGCACTCTTTGAGTAAACAAATGCATTTTTTTTTGTTTGTCCTGTCCGTCAGTTTCATTGGGTGCTCCTGAGTTCTAGTACTGTGGTAGATGGAGATCCATTTTCTCCACCCCATACATGATTCTATATACTTCTATCACACACCCCCTTAGTCATCTTTTTTCTAAATTGAAAAGTGTCAAGACTCCTCAGCCTTTCCTCATCCCCTTAGTCAGGGCTTTTTTGGTAGAAAAAACCCAGCAGGAACTCATTAGCAAATTAGGCCACACCCCTGATGGTGCAGCTCATTAGCATATTAGGCCACACCCCTGTGTTACCAGAAGTGTGGTCATCCAGCCACACTCACCTTTTGCTTCTTATTCTGTTTACCTTGTTTGTTGTCAAAACCCAGGGCTTTTTTAATAGCAGAAACTCCTTTGCATGTTAGGCCACACACCCCTAATGTAGCCAATCCTGATGAGTTTCTGCCATTGGGTGTGGCATATTATGCTAATGAGTTCCTGCTGGGCATGGCCATCTTGGGAGCCAGCCGGAATTCCGTTCCTGTGCGTTCCTGCCCAAAAATAGCCCTGCCCTTAATACCTTGGCTACCATCTTCTCCATATTGTACTGCTCTGCAGTGTCCTAGAGATACTGTGACCAGAACTGCATGTAGATCTATACGGGGCCTTCATAATATTGGCAGTTTTGTTTTTAGTCCCTTCAGGAATAATCCTCAACCTAGAGGTTGTCTTTTGGCAACACCAGACTGTTTTTGGGTGGGCAGAGAGGGAGGGATTAATATTATGTGCAGTGTCCCCCAGTGAAGAATAAGAGGGAAAGAGAAAGTGAGAGGGAAAGAGAAAGAAAGGTGGAAATGAAGAGGGGTCATTGCAAGTGGCCATCTGAGGAACAAGAGGGGGCAGGAGACGGAGGGAGGTCAGGCATGCAGCTGACGACCTGGGATGGGGTGCCTTCGTGGAATGAAGCTGTGCGGGAAGGCTGGAGGAGAGGGGCGGAGACAGAAGGAGGTATAAAAGTGAGGAGAAGGGATTTGCCCTGGGCAAGTTTATCTGGAGAGGGAGACACAGAAGGAGAGGGAGAGGTTCTTCTGTTGTTTGCTCCAAAAGGGTAAGCGCTGTAGTGGGCGAGGATCAGAGTCCTGATGATGGACAGTCTTGAGGCAAAAACTGAGCCTAGACTGGTAGGCTAAAGTGGGTCATTTTATCCCCCAAATACAAATAACTTCTCTGCTAGGAGTCGGAACAAGGTCTCTCCTGTTACATGAGTCCCTCCAAGGAGGATGCTAATATGACATGTGATAGAGTTAGCCTACTGACTGAGGGCTTGATTGGTTTACTGGGCAGGTCTATATTATGCGGACACGTGTTGAATACTTTGGAATATCAGGTTATTTTCCCATGATGTACTGGTTACTCAGCTTAATCTGGATGTGGGGAGATCCCATGGAGTCGCAAACAAGCCTTAGATGGAGGGGTGCATTAGTTCCCCATGGGAACTTGGCTGTCTCATTATAAGATGTCTCTTTGCACTTAATTCCCGGCTTGATCCAAGCTATGCCACCTCTCCAGATAATCTGCCTGAGGTGGCTTGCAAAATAAAACGTAAACATCACAGAGCTCGTTAACAATAAACTATTAAAAACAAAGCATTAAAACCCCAGCCCACAGGCTCACAATAGGGATCAGTGCCAGGTTCCTCAGCACCTTACTGGCCTTGGTAAATGCCCAGTCTTGTTCACTGCTAATGCCAGTCATGCACCCAAGGCCAACTAGGGAGTATGGCTGAGCTGTAATTTGTACCTTCGTCATCCAGCTTTCAAGTCAGCGTTCTATCCTCAGTTTCACACAAACAATCAGTGAGACAGTGATCATATATGCAAATGCACTAAATAAGGAAAAGAACTTGGTGGGGAATCCATAATCAAACATTTTAAAATGGTCCAGTAAACTCAAGGAGGAGCACAACAGCTTTATTTCCTTTTGCTTCCACTGTTATAGCTTTGCTCAGCAACTGTAAAGTTAACCAGGGCCGATTTTGCACAAGGATCTGTGCCGCCATCACGCCTCCCTTTGCTCCGTTTCCATTGGTCAATTTCCCACTCGAAGCCTCGTGGCCGCATTTTGACCCGCAGCTTTGCCCGATTTTCCCTGCAGTTTCGTGATCCTCAAAAGAACAGGATCACAAAACCACAGGGAAAATCAGGCAAAGCCATGGGTCAAAATGCAGCCACACAGCTTCGAGTGGGAAATTGACCAATGGAAACGGAGCAAAGGGGGGCATGACGGTGGTGCAGCTCCTTGTGCAAAATTGGCCCAGGTAATTTTTTTTTTAGAAGTAACCCGAATTTCTAAGTAATTATAATGAATCTGAACTGTGGTGTCATACTGATCTAGCTAGAGGTTGCTTTGTTTTTTAACTTGCTAGGACTTAACTGTGCAATCCTAAACAGAGTTACACATTTCTAAGTCAATTGACTTGACGGGACTTAGAAGGGGTTAACTCTGCTTAGGATTGCATTATTAATGGTACAGTACTTTGCCTTCTCTAACATTGATATAAGTTAACACAGAAGGCCTGAGACTTGTATGGTTGTAAAAACTTATTATTCAAGTAGTTGTAAGTATGAAAGCCACATGCCATAAGTCTGTGTGATTGGACTTTCCCAGGAGACCCGACAGAGCAGCATTTCAGTCGATGCCAACTGGTGTCGAGGTTCATATACCTCGCTGGTGACTCCTCCTGGATAGCAAGGACATTAGAACATTCATTCTAAAAAGACATCCACAGGTCAATGGACCATCCATTCAATATGAGGCATGTTTGGGGCAAGGAGGAGAGAGTTAAAAAGCTCTTTAAAAGTTTGACATATTTTATAGACAGTTCCCATCAGTGGGAAGAAAAGGTCAGCCAATTAGCCTGCACATCGTTTAAGCTTGATCCAAACTAGGGCTCAGCCACGCGGCCTACTTTCATCACAAAGGTTTATGATCCCTGTAATATGTACATTCATAGAACAATATTCTTTGAGGATGTTGAGAGTGTCATTGCCTTACAACTGGCTAACTTTAACCTTTCAGCCCTCTGAGGCCGGCAGCAGGCTTTCTGTGTCAGAAGGTGTGGAGTGCAGCTCACTGTATTCTAGCAATTAATCATGGATGATTGGTAGGAACTTGTAAAAACGCACAGCATTTATTTATGATTGCTTTGTATGACCTTTATATGACTCATATGGCTGTCCTGTTTAAACAGTCAGAGGGATGGCACAGCACGGAGAGTGGGGAAGAAGCTGGGTCTGTGTGAGAATGTGCCTGAGTGAAATCTGGTTGCATTGTAATGTACTGACAGGAAGGAAGTGAAGCAAACAGCTGAACAGCCACAAATAAGTTGGTGGACAGAAAAATGACCTGTTAAAAATCAGCTTCCTGTTCACTACTGGTGGTTGTTCAAGTATCCCTAATCTAGACACAAGCCATAAGTACTACTCAGAGTTCAATGCATATAACCTTTACTGTCTCAAGTGTTTTCCCATGCACGCTGCTGTGAATTTTCACGTGCTAGTTCCATTTAAATCGATGGGAGCTGAATCGTCAACATCAGCATCATCAGCATCATCTTTATATCACACCCTTCATTCAGAGTCTCAGAGCAGCTTACAATCTCCTTCCCTTCCTCTCCCCATAACAGACACCCTGTGAGGTGGGTGGAGCTGAGAGAACTGCTCTTGAGAGAACAGCTCTGAGAGAACTGTCACTGGCCCAAGGTCATGCAGCTGGCTGCATGTGGAGGAGAAGGAGGGAATCAAACCTGGTTCTCCAGATTAGAGCCTTCCGCTCTTAAGTGCAACATGGTGCACATCTCTGTTCATTCTTGTATAGCTGCCATTCATTTTAGAGTGATCTGCACAAAAGAACAAACTAGTAGATTTGTCCCTTAATGTGAACAGCACCGTGCTACCCCATTACTTTGTTACATTTGATAATTTCTTTTTGCAGGTGTGGGGTCATGGTACACACAAGCCTTCTTTTTTGCCCACTTGTGAGAGCTCTGCGACCATACTGAGTTTCCTTCTTAGTGAAGCTACTCTTTCTTTGTACCCCCAGAGTTACTCTGGTTCTCTCTCGGTAGTGCCATCACCAGCTAGTCAGTTAATAGGGCATGAAACTGCCTGAGGGACAGCATGCAGACACTCCTTGCTATTTTGCTGCTTCACAGAGCAGTTCAGCCTTTAGCATCTCCCGTGGTTACTGAGGGGACCCACAGTCTTACTTGAACTCTCTAGAAGTCCTTTTCTTTCTCTCTGGGTATGCATGACTGAACAGGGCTTAGTACGGATAACAGAGATCAGACCGACTGCATTAAAAATGTAAAGAATTGTTAATAAAGAAATAAAAGTGCACACAGCAATTAGAAATGCAACAGACCGAGCAAGGATCAAAAGAAAAGATGGTAACACTGCAGTCCTGACCCTAACTCTTACATACCCTAAATGAGGGGAAATCAAGAGACACTATCGGTGCTTGGAGTTCCAAGCTTTTAGAAATCACCACTGTTCTGGGAGTATGGGTCGCAGCAACATGTACTCAAGATAGAGGCCAAGTGTTGTGGAACAGCCAGACCTTGGAGACAGTTTTGATTCCTATGAGAAGGAACAGATGGATTCTGTGCCTACCTGCCACCAGCCAGCTGCAGCTGAGCAATCAGACAGGAGATCACAGCTTGCTGTGTGCATACAGCCAGGAGGCAGTGAGGTGCTGGTTTCACCCCCCAGCCCTGAGCTGGCAGTTCAGGGTCAGGCAGCTGACCTCTCTTCCCCAGGATCCCCAGGACCACAAGAGCAATTGCCAGCAGAGGCGTAGAATGGATTTACAGTCCAGACGAAGGTTGGCCCACCTCCAAGCCCAACATCAGCTGCCAGTTACAGGGGAAGGACGAACATCACCAGAGGAGACATGAAGCAGCTGGTGCAGGTGTGACGTAGGTCTTGGAGTGCATAAAAGTATGGGGGAGGAGTTCTTCAGCGTGGCTTTGACACGTTCCCATAGACACTGACCTGCTGCTGTTTTATCGGTAGTTGCTTTTAGGAAAACTGACTTTGGCCTGCTCAGACAACTCTTGTATAATTTACAGACTCTGTTTATTAAACTCTGGCATCCTGCCTCTGATAACCAGCTCCTGCATACGCCAGCACCTAACTGGAGCAGAACAGCAAGCATAGAATGGAGAATGGCTTAATTCTTCGTGGTAGAAGGCACAAGGACATAAGAGAACACCATGGTGAACCTCTGTTTTAAGACAGCTTCTTCCTTATGTCCAGGAGTTTTATCAGATTCCTTTCTGTCCACCCTCTGCAGACCTTCCTTCTCTTCCTGCTTGCAGGAAGGGGCTCTTCTTTCCTTTGGCCCCCTATGGCTCTTTTCTTTGGCCCTCACTGTTGCCTTTCTCATGGCTCCATCTATTTGCATTTGTACGGCACTGAATTACGTTTGGGAGATGAATCATTCCCACTTCTTCTCCCCCGCCCCCCCAGCCAGCAAAAGCACTTTGTAACCTCTGAGTCTGTACGGAGTGCAGACACAATTGTAATAAACTTTGATACACGTGTAGGTGTGTAAAGAATTTTACTACAGCGGGTACAAGCATTAAAAGTATTCTGCTGTTTTGATAATCCAGATCCTGTCTGAGGAAGAAACTTTTTCTGAAGCTTCACAGACACAAATGGGACTTCCCGCATGTTCCCCAGAGAGCACTGCGATCAGGAACTCAAAGCCGCCTGGCCCTCCTTGGACCTAGGGATGCCAGGCTGGCGTCGACTAAGACCAGGGCGTTCTCCCTGGTGGCGCCGACATTCTGGAATGAAATCCCCAGCAAGATCAGCACCCTGTGGGACCTTCAGCGATTCCACAGGGCCGTGAAAATGGAGCTTTTTCACCGGGCATTCTAGCAGGAGCGCCATTACATCGGCTGAGCTGCACCTGCACTTTATCATATGACACCGCCATACACAAATGGTTTTAACTGTATTTATATGGAACTGAATCTAGGTATTTTATGTATGTATTTATGCTGGTTTTATGTAAGCCACCCTGAGCCACCTCGGCAGGAGGGTTGGGTAAAAGTCAAACTAAGTAAGTAAGTAAGTAAGGAAGTAAGTAAGTAAGTAAGGAAGGAAGGAAGGAAGGAAGGAAGGAAGGAAGAAAGAAAAGAAAGAAAGAAAGAAAGAAAGAAAGAAAGAAAGAAAGAAAGAAAGAAAGAAAGAAAGAGTTTTGCCAATGCTGACTTCAAGTTCTATTTCTTATTTTGCTTTACCATCTTCTTTTTAGTCAGCACCATGGAAAAGCAATAAAACCAAGGGCAATTATTTCATTTTTAAACAGAAGCAATATGCAGGCTCATGAGAATTTTGCTAACATGCCCATAATTTCTCTGCATCAAGCATTTTATGTTACCGTATGGAGGAGAGTCATCCTGCTTCTCGCCTATTTCTTTAATTATAATCCAAACCAAATAAATAGGAGCCATTCATCAAAAGCAAATGATGAATTAGGGAGAGGCCCATATTCAAACATTTGGACACTTCTTCTAACCATTTATTAAAGCTGGCTTTTTGTCTGAAGTTCTGTTGCTAATCTCTGCTTTGGCGATCTTCATTACTACTCCCATATTCACCCTACAGTAGAAAACTAAAGCAACATAAAAGCGAGATTGTTGCATTTGCTTATCTCTTCTTATTTTATTATGCCATTGTTTTCCATCTCTATCCTGCTGGGGAAGTCCTGTGTATTTGCACCCATAGGTGAGTCTTTAGCCTCCTATCACATTTGGATTGGGGTTGCAAGGATGACAACGCTTCTAATTCTCTACTGCAATTAAGAGCGTAAGTGACATAGAATGCCTTGCCAATTCTTGTACCATTTCCAAGATTAGATGAGGCAAACCCTGGTTAAAAAGCCACCGTAAGCAAATTTAATGTTTGGAGGTAGAATAATTGCTGGACACTTACCACTCCTTCCTCTCCAAAGGTACAGATAAAGCAGAAATTTTGCTTGAAGCAGGTGGTGTAATCAGGCCAAACTATTCCAGTGTGTTTGAGTTTATGCAGGGGTCATTTGGAGTAGGAGCAGACAGGAGCGGAGCTCCGGCAGTTAGAAGCACAGGTGGCAACAAGCCCCGCCCCCAGCTCCCAGCAGGAGCATAAAGCAGCACGTGTAGCATTCCTCCTGGGCCTAGATAGGCAACTCTGGGACTGGAATGACAGCCCCCAAAGTGGAAAGACAGTCCCTAGGGGTGGAGCCTGAGTGGTGGGTGTTGCCTTCTGACACACTTCCGGTGATGTCAGGGGGTGTGGCATATGCGAATAAGTTATGCTAATGAATTATGCTAATGAGCCCCTGCACCTCTTTTTCTATGAAATGACCCCTGGGTTTATGAAGGTGATCACTGGTATTGTAGATTTGCTGGCTTCAGCAGCATATAGACTAAAATCAGAACGATGCAGTGAAGATTAGCATGCCCCCTGAGCAAGGACAGTGTAGATACCTGGAACTTATTCATGGCATGCCGTTCAATGAACGCAGCTTTTTTCACAAGGATATCCTGATGCTTTGTTGGAGGATGGAGGGTTAGGCACAACACTGCATGTCAGGCACAACACTCAATCCAAAGGCACCTTAGGGGCAGTGGCAGCACCCCCTAGCTTCTCCCTGGGTCGCAGAAAAGGCCCATGTTCATTGAAAAGGACTTTATGTAAGGGGAACAAAGCTGAAAGATGCAGGAGACAAAGAGGGATGCAAAACTGATGATAGCGAGACATTGGGGCAAGTATCTGTAATGGCACAAGGTGGCATAATAATCGCTGGGAGAAAGGCATAGCTGATTAGGAGGTCTCTGTTAACATACATAGTATCAGCTTATAGGCTGGTTCCATTTACAGTGAATAAATTATTTCTGTAGAATTTACAATCACTTTTGGTGAAACGTACACCTGACCAGGCTAGTCCAGGCTGGCCCAATCTTGTCAGATCTCAGAAGCTAAGCAGGGCCGACCCTGTCCAGTATTTGGACCAGGGTCATGATCAGTGCTCCCTCTAAGCTGTGGGGTCTTGTGAGCAAAAATTCTACTTGGTGAGCTCCTGGCATTAAAGTTGTGAGCGAGCGATTTGGCCGCTGCATAAATTAGTTTGCTCTGGAGCCATCCTTCCTGAGCTAGGACAAAAATGTGTGAGCCTCCCGGAAGCTAAAAGACTGCGAGCTAGCGCACACTAACTCAGCTTAGAGGGAACGCTGCTCATGATGCAGAGGCAGGCAATAGCAAAGCACCCCTGAATGTCTCTTGCCAACCCCACAGGGTCACTGTAAGCTGTGACATGATGGCAGAAAAAGGGCTTCTGTAGCTGAATATAACGGCGTGTTTGTTGGTCTCATAATGCCTGAATAGCTGTTCTGCTGGTTTTAGTGTCGCCTAAGCATTATACAATTGGATAGAAGTAAGCACTATACAATTTTCCACACTGGTCAATGCCGTTTGTCCAGATCAGCTTCAGTGAGCTCTACCTTCAGTTTTTTTAAAAAATTGTATTTGTGAGGATGAAAAGAGCATCTGGTAGCAGCAAGAGCAACAGCAAATGTTGTTGTTGTTCAGTCGCATAGTCGAGTCCGACTCTTCGCAACCCCATGGACCAGATCACGCCAGGCCCTCCTGTCTTCCACTGTCCTCTGAAGTTTGCTCAATTTCATGTTCATTGCATCGATGACACTGTCTAGCCATCTCATCCTTTGCTGTTCCCCTCTTCTTTGACCTTCAATCTTTCCCAGCATCAGGGTCTTCTCCAGTGAGTGCTCCCTTCTCATTTGGTGGCCAAAGTATTTGAGCTTCAGCTTCAGCATCTGGCCTTCCAGGGAACAGTCAGGGTTGATTTCTTTTAGGATTGAATGATTTGATCTCCTTGCAGTCCACGGGACTCTCAAGAGTCTTCTCCAGCACCATAGTTCAAAAGAATCTATTCTTCAGCGCTCGGCCTTCCTTATGGTCCAACTCTTGCAGCCATACATTACTGCTGGGAATATCATTGCTTTGACCATGCAGACTTTTGTTGGCAGGGTGATGTCTCTGCTTTTTATCATGCTCTTTAGGTTTGCCATTGCTTTCCTCCCAGGGAGCAGGCATCTTTTAATTTCAGATATATGCATCCATAAAAAAAGGAATTCATAAAGATGCATTGTCTTGAAATATAATGCACAGCTTTACTTATATTTCAGTATGAAAAGAGGAGGACCCAGCACGAGATGGATCGACTCAGCAAAGGAAACTGCAGCATTCAGTTTGCAAGACCCGAAAGAAGGCCGTTAATGACAGGACATTGGGGTGGGGGCTCATTAATTAATAGAGTCACCATACGTTGGAAGTGACTCAGTGGCACATATCTCACACATGCTCTGACAACTTAAAGTATTGCACTGTATAGGGTAATAAGGGGCTATTAATAACCATTAGGCACTTTTATTTTATTTTATGATTCGGCTTATATTCCACTCCTTTCCCCGACAATCAGGGCATAGCGCTCAGGACAGCTGGTGGCTGGCTAAGTCTGAGAGATAGTTGATATTTTCTTGAGAAAGGGGTGGTCATCCCAGCCTTGAAACAGGCTGTGGTGCATCCCCTTCTAAATAAGCCTGTCCTCTGCCAAGGAGATCTCAGTAACTTTTGACGGTCTCACATGCTCCGTTCCCAAGCAAAGTGATTGAATGGGTGGTGGTTGGATGGTTTCGAGTTTTCCTGGATGGTGCAAATTGTTTAGATCCTTTCCAATCTGATTTTAGGCCTGGTTATAAGACTGAAGGGGCCATGGTGGTTCAGAGGTTAAGATGCTGAGCTGCAGACTGGAAGGTCTGTAGCTCAGCAGTTCAAGACCTGAGCGCTGCGTGACAGAGTGAGCTCCCGTTTCTGGCCCCAGCTTCTGCCAACCTAGCAGTTCGAAAGTAAGAAATTGCAAGTAAATAAATAGGTACTGCTTCGATGGTAAGGTAACAGTGTTCCATGCACCTTGACGTTTAGTCATGCTGGCCACATGACCATGGAAATGTCTTGGGACAGTGCTGGCTCTTTGGCTTGGAAACGGGGATGAGCACTGCCTCCTAGAGTCGGATTCGACTAGCTTTCAAGCAAGGGAAACCTTTACTATAAGACTGAAGAGGGGCTGCGGTGGCTCACAGGTTAAGATGCTGAGCTGTAGACTGGAAGGTCTGTAGTTTGGCAGTTCGAGAGTGAGGAAGAAACTGAAAGGAAACGTAGAAAGAGTCAAACCCATTGGGGAAGCTTGGAGATTATTTAAAACGACAATCCTAGAAGCTCAGAAAAAATATATACCTCAGGTTAGGAAAGGCACAAATAGGTATAGAAAAAAGCCTGCATGGTTAACAAACAGAGTAATGGAAACTGTGAAAGGTAAGAAGGATTCCTTTAAGTGGTGGAAAGCTAGTCTCAGTGAGGCTGATAAAAGGGAACACAGGCTGTGGCAAATAAAATGCAAGTCTGCGATCAGGCAGGCACAAAGGGAATATGAGGAGCATATCGCAAAAAAACATAAAGACCAACAATAAAACTTTCTTCAAATACATTAGAAGCAGGAAACCAGCCAGGGAGGCAGTGGGGCCTTTGGATGACCAAAGGGTAAAAGGAGTAGTGAAGGATGATAGGGAAATGGCAGAGAAGCTGAATGCATTTTTTGCCTCTGTCTTCAGTGTGGAAGATGAGAAGTTCTTGCCCACTCCAGAACTGCTGATTTCGGGAGGAGTGTTGAAAGACCTGAGTCAGATTGAGGTGATGAGAGAGGAGGATAGACAGCTTAAAAACTAATTAATCACCAGGCCCGGATGGCATACACCCAAGAGTTCTGAAAGAACTCAAATGTGAACTTGTGGATCTCCTGACAAAAATATGTAATATTTCATTAAAATCTGCCTCCATTCCTGAGAACTGGAAGGTAGCTAATGTCACTCCCACCTTTAAAAAGGGTTCCAGAGGAGATCTGGGAAATTATAGGCCAGTCAGTCTGATGTCGATACCAGGTAAGTTGGTGGAAACTGTTATTAAGGAAAGAATTAGTAGGCACACTGATCAACAAAAACTATTGAGGAAGACTCAGCATGGGTTCTGTAAGGGAAGATCTTGTCTCACTAACCTGTTAGTGTTCTTTGAGGGAGTGAACAAACATGTGGACAAGGGGGACCCAATAGATATTATTTACCTTGACTTCCAGAAAGCTAACTTATCTTTCTAATCAGAACAAAATCCGAAAGAAATTATATTACATGTTTAATATATGTTGATATACACTGTATAGTTAAATGATATATTCTTAAATTATATTCACTATTCTTCTGTCCTTAATTTTAGTAAGATTTGTATGAACCTTCAGTGGTTTCTGAGGTATTGATACTTCTTTCTTTTTTGTTTTGTATTTTTCTGTCAAAATTGAATAAACTAAAAAAAAAAAAGACTGAAACAGCCTTGGTCATCTTGGTGGATGACCTACTGTGGGAGCTGGATGGAGCAGTGCAATTCTGTTAATTCTTTTGGACCACTTAGCGGCTTTCAGTACCATTGATCATGGTATTCTTTTGGATTGCCTTCCTGGGCTGTGGTTGGGAGGCAATGTTCTTCAGTGGTTCTAGTCCTACCTAGAGGGTAGGTTTCAGAAAGTAGTGCCAGGGGACTGCTGCTCAGTCCCTTGGACTTTGGGGTCCTGCAGGGTTCCATCTCATCCCCTATGCTCTTTAAAATCTATATGAAACCACCGGGCGAGGTCATCTAGAGGTTTGGGCTGGGTTGTCACCAATATGCAGATGATACTCAGCACTTCCAGCTGATTCCCCAGGAAGGCTGTAGTGATGAGGGCTAATAAACTGAAACATAATCCCGACAAGCTGTAAGTGCTACTGGTGGAAAGGTCTGACCTGGGATTTAAGTATCACCTGTTCTGGATGGAGTTGAACTCTCCTTGAAGGAACAAGTCCATAGTCTGGGGATGCTCTTTGACCCAGGACTACTGTTGGATATATAGGTGTGGCTGGTCACTGTAGGTGTGGCTGGTCACCCTGGTTACATCTAGATTAGATTACTGCAATGCAGTCTACATAGGGCTGCCCTTGAGAAGTGCTCTGAAACTTCAGTAGGTGCAGAATGCTGCCACAAGGACATTGACTGGCATGGATTGCAGGGACCATATCACCTTAGCCCACTGACACTGGCTCCCAATTTGTTTACAGGAATAATTCACGGTGCTGGTGTTGACCTTTAAAACCCTATTTTGTTTGGGACCAACATACTTGAAGGACCACCTATGTCATTATGAACCTGTTAGATTCCTTTTTCATAGGGACAGACTCCGGAGATGTAGTGCCCTCCAGCTTCCCCCCTTTCCCTGTTGGACCTTGAGAAGGCCTCAGTAACCAGGAAGAGGCGGGTTTGTTTGGCAGTAAAGCAATTTAAGATCCTGTCATTTCATTCCACTGCATGTTTAGACTGCATGACATACAGCAAAATAAGGTGGTAATTAGGACCAATCTAAATGAGACACAGGAAGTACTGTAATCAGATATCCCAGCAGTGGACCTGATTAAGCCTGGGGCGATAGCTAGGGTTGACAGGGTGGGGACATGGGTGTGTGTGACTTCTCCAATGACACTACATTACTTTTGGGTACAAACTGGAAGTGACAATGGGTAGCTCTAGGAATCACCAGAAGCTCTATGGTAAAACACATATGGTAAAACACTCTATAGTTTTTTTTAAAAAAAGTCCTCTGAATGCACCACAAGTTCTCTGTGGAGCAAACAGCAAGGCCTGTGTAAAGACGATTGAATAACAAGGGAAAGTTCATGTAAGTTGGCAGTGCAAGCCAATGACATCATTGCTTCATTCTGGCACTGGCCAGTAGAGATCTGTGCAGAGAAAGAGCACTGATGGATGGCTGTTCAAATGCAGATCTCAGCCTCCATTTGGCTGTAGTAGCTAAGCCAGGTGTTCCAGGCTCGGCTGCTGCTTGGTACAAACACGTTGGTTTGTAAACATAGACCTGTAATAGATCTCAATGCACTAGAGAGCTGGGAAGACAGCAAGAGAATGAAATTTAAGGAAGACAAAGGCCAAGAGCTGATATGACAGCAGCTGAACCAACACCTCCATTCTACTGAGGGTTTCCCTTACAAAATTTGCTTTAGATATAAGGGCAAACTAAATTTTATGACAGCACTACCTAACCAAGGTTGCACTAGAGCTCAGGAAAGAGGGGATTAATGCATGGCATTGGGCAGATTCTTCTGAATGCAAGCTATAAGTGTTTTAAATAAAACAAGAATAAGGAGATTAACCCTTCCCATGACTGCACCTCTTGCTAGGGTTGCCAAGTCGACTTACCTGCAAAGCGGGGGGATTCTGGGCTCTGTCGGGAGTCTCCCCGTGCATGCACTTCCCATGCACGCGCCATGATGATGTCACCGGAAGTGACATCATCACACCACCCACGTTTTGGGGGCGGGGCACCATGACTCGAGGGAAAACCATAGAGTTTTCCCTCAATTCACAGAGTATCCCCCCCACAACATGGCCAGCGTGATGATGTCACCGGCAGGGGGTGGAATTCCCCCCAGGGCCCGATCTGGTGCCGCCGGGTAACGGGCCTCCCAAGCAGGAATTTACCCGCCCCCAGCAGGGGCTTAGCAAGCCTACTTCTTGCACATGTAACTTCTCACTGCAGATTCCATATGAAGGTCTTTTTTCCATGGTCATCATTCTATTTATTTATTTATTTGGGGGGGTTATCCTGCCCTACCCCACAAACAGGCTCAGGGTGGCTCACAACATGACATCCATGGCATATAATAGAACATGCATTACATTCATTAAAACAATTCATTAAAATATTACTACTAATAATTAAAATTGACTCTCCTGACTTACAATAACTTACCAGCCACTTGGTGAATAGTTCCTTATTTCAGTGCAAGCTGGGCTCATGCTAGAGAAGGCGGTGGTAGGCTCTAATGAAAATAAGTCATTCCCTCCTAAAGCCCATGATGTAAAAGCACCAGGGATCACTTGAGGCAGGGGAGGCTGATGTTCTTTGACATCTGCCACCTCAGCCGAAGGCCTGGTGAAACAGCTCCATTTTACAGATCCTGTGGAATTGCAATAATTCCCATAGGACCCTGATCTCAATTGGGAACATGTTCCACCAGGCCAGTGGCAGAACTGAAAAAGCCCAGGCCCTGGTTGAGGCATGGCGGACATCTTTTGGGCTGGGGACTGTTAAATTTTTTACTAGAGAAATATACGGTCTTCTTCGACGAGAGCCGTAATGAGAGGGAACTGTACAATCCATCGGAAAAATGGTCACTTTTTTTAGAGAGAAAAGACCTCTTGATATAACGTTAAAAAACAGTTACCATTCCTTTCCTAGTCAAAGATCGGTACTTAGTCAGCTCAGTCCTTTTCTTTAAATTGCCTCCCGAAACAAAATATCTATGTAATTAGCACTACTCAGCTAAATAGTATAAGGGCACCTTAAAATGTATTATTAAACTGTGTTTTTTTAGAATGCTATTCTTAATGTAGCTCACCAAGTTGACAATGTTTGTATTGCTCTGTAAAACATTTGAAAATTTTAATAATAATGATAATGATAATGATAATGATGATAATGATAATGATAATGATAATAAATGGTGTTGGTTTGAAGAGAACAAGGCTTTTTGGGACACATACAGGCACCGACGGTCCCACAGGTATGCTGGTCACTGGCCACATTGGGCCTTGAAGATCAATACCAGAACCTTAAATCTGACTCAGTACTCAACTGGCAACCAATTCAGCTGGTGCAGCACTGGCTGAATGTACACCCACACAGACGTCCCAGTCAGCAGGCATGCTGCTGCATTTTGTATTAGCTGAAGCCCCCAGGTCAGGTTTAAGGGTAGGCCCACATAGAGTGAGTTGCAGTAATCAAGCCTAGAAGTGACCATTGCATGGATCACTGTCGCCAAGTCATAGGAGGAGAGGTAAGGGCCCAGCTGCCTTACCAGCCAGAGATGGTAGAAACCTGATCTGGCAACATTAGTAACCTGGGCCTCCATAGAAAGTGAGGCATCCAGCGTCACTCCCAAACTCCTCACCTTTGGTGCGGGTATCAGTGATGCCCCACCAAGGGCTGGGAGTCTGATTCTTGAACCTATTTCCCCATGACTCAGGAACATGACCTCTGTCTTTGCTGTATTTCAGATGGCTCTGTTGTCAGCCACAGCCCTCCAGCACCCTAGCCAAAATATCCGGGGTGGAGTCTGTCCATCCATCTGTCAGCAGATACGGCTGGTGTCATCAGCATACTGATGGCAGCCCAGCCCAAACCCCCAGATTAGGTGGGTGAGGGGGCACATATAGATGTTAAATAACATCGGGGAGAAGATTGCCCCTTGCAGGGTGCCACATACCATTGGGTGAAACCCTCTCCTCAAGCACCGCCCTCTTTCCCCAACCATGGAGAAAGGAGGAAGGCCACTACAAGGCAGTTCCACATGTCCCTACATCGGCAAGGCGATGGGTCAGAAGATCATAGTCGAACACTGCTGTTCAATTGAGTAGCAACAGCAGCGCCAACCTGCCTCGATCCAGGTGCCTCCAGAGGTCATCTATGAGGGTGAACAGCTCAGTCTCCATCCTGTCACCTGGATGGAAGCTGGACTGAAATGGATCTGGGGAGACTGTTGATCAGTTTGCATTTGCAACAGAGGTAATCCAGTGTTTCACTCTTGTTAGCCATGGTTTCTCTTTCACACCAGATGCATTACATTGTCTCTCCCCAGCTGTTTTCATGCCATCGTCATGATTTTCTGCTGATCTGTTTTGTTTTTTTTAAATGGTGCATAGCATTTAGGGATGCCAGCCTCCAGGTGAGACCTGGGGATCCCGTCATCTCCAGACTACAGAGATCAGTTCCTCTGGAGAAATTGATACTTTTGAGGGTGGATTCTATGTCACTGTACCCCAGTGAGGTCCCTGTCCTCCCCAGGCTCCATCCCCAAATCTCCAGAAGTTCTTCAACCTGGATCTGGCAACTCAATCCCCCATCCCCTCCTGGTGGCCACAGGGTACCTTGGCAATCCTAGTAGCTCTGCTCAAGAATGACACAATACTACACTTAAAAAAAACAAAATGTGTATATTTGCATAGCTTCAGAACAACCCAGTACCAAATATTTCGATAATTCTGTTAGAAGATAATAGGAGTCACATTGCAGTCATCTACATGGGCTTCCTACTAGTTGGGGAGAGGCGAGTGAGCACTTCAAGAACTTGTCAAGTAGTAATCAAGGAAGCTGAGAAAAACACCTGCTACTTGTATTGTTTTAACGTAGTAACAGTGCTGCAACATTGCACTGACCCCCCAATTTTTCTTTAAAAAAAACCCCTGAATTTTGTTGATGTCAGCAATGATAACTAGGTAGATCACTATGGAAAATGCAGAAGAAAGAAGTCAAGGGGACCTTTCATTTCATTCAGACACAAGGCAGATCATCCCTTCAGGGCACATGAACAAGATAGTCCCGAGTGACAGACAACACTGTGCCAGGAAAGATTGTTTTTCAGGTTTAAAAAAAGTGGAGTTTTGGCGGAAAAAAATGGGCTGTTCACAATTTGTGTAGGAATGGAAGATGACACTGTGCGGAAGCAAAATGAAACCCACATAACTAGAATTGCTGAAATAGGGCATGGGAGACCTCTGTGTGAAACAGGCCCAGGAGAGGGAGGAAAACTGCAGTTCCAGAAAGGATGTGTGGAGGAAGGGAAGTTTTCAGCTGGCTCCTGCTCAGTCCTATTGCACTTTGAATGATCCCCCTGACTCCTCCAGTTTTGCTGTGACCTGGCTCTTATACACAGATCTGTCATTATAATGTCTCATTTGGCCTGTAGTCAAATGTCCTCTCAAAAAATGGAGCTACAAATGAAAAACCGTTCATAAGATAACGAGGTTTTAAAGGAGCCTCTCGCAAGAATTTAACACCACCCGCTTTCATAAAGAGTTCTCTCTTTTTTTGTCAGCTTTGGTAAATATCCAAGAAAGCATAGCAATGAACCTGCTTGGGAACACCCACCACATAATGCTTTTACATTGTGTTGACAGAAGAATGAATAGCAAGATGAGTGACAATATCACAAAAGTATCAGAAGGGCAATACATGCCAACAACAACAAAAAATTATTGTGCTTCAGAGCCATTGGAAGGGGACCCCAAAGCCCATAAGAGTAACTGTCTTTTTTTCAGCATGGCAAAAATATTCTTTCAACGTAAATTCCTAAAGAAACAGAGGCGGAACAGTACAAATAGTGAGGATTTTCTGTAATTCTTCCTTTATTTCCTTATTTCACACCTCTTTATGATTAAATGTCTGTGGTTGACTTGACATTAGGTGCACCTGTCATATAAGGGGCTTTACCTCGATAAATCACAACCAGTGGACATCAATTTAATTCTTGTGTCAATATAGTTTCTATTTAATTCTTGTCTCGGTATGGTTTCTTGGTAAAGTTATATTAGAAGCCATTTTTTAAAAAGCACATTCTTAAAAGACATCCAAATGTTTGTGTCTGATGGAATTAGAATTATCTTTTAAAAAGTTTTATTAGTTTCAGAAATAAAGATTGCAAAGACAAAAAAAGAAAACACAATGCACAACAATAAACACATATTGGGGCTTATACTCTAGTCTCTGGTTTAGTTTCACATATTATCTTCAAATCTTACACTTATGCACCAAAGTTTGTTGAAATATTAACTTGCATGAGTGTATTATAGCAATGTTCCAAGATACTTTTCTATCCATGCATATATTCTCAACCAGTTACTTTCAAAAGTTTCTTCTTTTTTATCTTGTAGTTGTAAAGTCAAATTGTCCATTTCTGCTGCTCCTAAAAGTTTATAAATCATTTCTTCTTTTGTTGGGCTTTCTTCTTTTTCCCAATGCTTAGCATACAGGTGATACTGTTGGAATTATCATCCTTTTCATGCAAAGCTCTTCTTCCCTGTTTGGCTTGGATGGGTGGAACACAAGCCAACAACTGACCATTTTATTTTGGTTGGGCACAGGGCCGGCTCACCCACTAGGTGAGCTAGGCACTCACCTAGAGCGTGCCGGCCATAGGGGCGCCAAAAGGTGCCCCACCCCCGTGAAAATGAAAAGCCCCCCCCGCCTCTTCCCTGGTTTGCTTGGGTGCCCCGCAGCTGCAGAGCGCCCAGGCAAGCTGGCGCTGGGAGGGCACCCTGCAGCTGCAGAGTGCCCAGGCAAGCTGGCGCTGGGAGGGAAGGGGAAGGGGCCCCACCGGGGGGTTGGCATCTGCGCCCGCCTAGGGCACAGAGACACCTCGAGCCGGCCCTGGTTGGGCAATTAAAGTGAGGCCTTTAATTGAACTCAGCTGGTCAGCATTATACCTGCAGATTCAGAGAGAAGACACTCAGTCGGCATACTTTGTGACATTATTCTTCTTTCCAGATTTGAAAAAGCTAAAAGAGCTCACACAATAAGCCATTTTCAAGGGTGGCAAGGAGAATGAGGAATGGAGACACAAGGTCACTTAAGCAAAAACAAAACCAGAGAGTGATAGGCGGAGGGAAAGGAAGGCATCACATGCAAGAAGGTGAATAAAGTTATGAGAGAGAGGACTATGAAAAATATGGCACAGACTGAGGACTGAAAGAGCTGTGTACTGTTGTCAAGGATAGTGGGTGGGGGACAGAAAGGTATTCTGGTGGCTACATCCAAAATAGTCAAATACTATGAAGACAAAAAAAAAATGTAATTAAAATAAGACTTCTCAAGCCATGTGAATGACTGATTTACAGTGGCATCCTAAACTTCAGCTTAGAAGGCTTTAGGCTGGCATCTAAGCTCTACATTGGTATATTTTGGAAATATATTAGTACTAGCAGTGAAGCCTGCTGTAGCAGTAATACAACGGGTGCTAGACAGATGCTCGGGAGGCAAGAAAGCTGGCTGTTAGAAGGAAGGGGAGGCAGTATAAACCCACTGTCTTCCCTTGGCTTGCTTGGCTACCCCACAGCCGCAGGTTGGCTGAGCAAGCTGAGTCTGTGAGGGAAGGGGAGGCAGTGTAAACTACCTCTCCTTCCCCTGGCTTGCTCAGCTTCCTCGCGGACACAAGGAGGCTGAGCAAGCTGGCTCTGAGAGGGGTTTAAACCACCTCCCCTTCCCCTGCCTTGCTTGGCCTCCCTCCAGCTGCGGGGAGGCCGAGCAAGCCGACTCTGAGAGGGGAGGGGAAGCGGTTTAAACAGCCTTTCCTTCCCCCGCCTTGCTTGGCTTCCCCACAGGTGAAGGAAGGCCAAGCAAGGCAGCTCTGAGAGGGATGGGGAGGCAGTTTAAACCACCTCTCCTTCTGCTGCCTTGCTTGGCTTCTCCGTGGCCATCCAAAGGGAGAGAGGACAGGAAGGACCATATTCCCACTATGGTGCCCACAGCCTGCTGAGGCAAAAACAAGACCAACAGTTACACGGGTCCAGCAGGCATCCAGCTGTGGGGCTGCTGATAGTCTTGTTCTAACAGCACCAGCTGCTTAACAGACTTTTTTTGACCAGGTATGCAGTGACTGAGATAGCTCTGCATGTGGCTGTTTGCTTTGTCAGTGCAGCTGCAAAGACACAAGAGCCTTTCTGGAGCATGAGCGCTGGCAACCCCATTCATATGATTTGCTTTCAGTGTTACTTCTATATATATAAGCTAGCCTGATGCCCGTGCTTCGCTACAGTATTTAAGTTCTGTAAATCCAGTTATAATACTGATGACATGAAATTTGAAATGTGACATTTGTTGTGGGAATTCTAATGGAGAAGATTGTAGTGTAAGAAATGAAGTGAGACATACGTACTTTTTTTCTCTCTCTCTCTACTGAAGGACCTCTCTGTAGACCACATTGCTGGTTCTGCTCTCAGGTTCTAGGATCACCAGGCTGCTTGATGAGCTCACTCTGGAGCAGGCCACATAGAACTGTCCATTTAAGAAGCAGTCGTCTGTTAAGTCAACTCCTGCCACCTTCCATGAAAGTGATGGCCTCTCTACTTGTGTTCCTGGATTGTTTTGCTCATATGGAGACTGTGATCTTGCTGGTACTTGGCCTGCGCAGCTCAGTGCTCCGCAGGAGTACTATGTGCAAATGTCTTTGTGGCATTCCTAAGTTGCCTCCTCCTTGTAACATTGGTGTATCTGTCTTGACATTTGCCAGGAGCTTTCTTGAGGGCAGTAAGAGGTGAGAGGTGTGAGGGGAAGTTGGTATGAGGGAGTGGTGATGTGGTGGACATTTCTTCTGGTTCATGAAGGAGGCATGCATCAAAATGGCTCCTAGAAATGTCCTTTACTGTCTCCCCATAAACATTCATTAACTCAATTGCCATGCTGGCTTTTTTGAAAAATGTCTATTCAGGAGTCTTTAATCGCTGATTTCTGTAACTGTCCTCAACTGTCTGCAGTCTCTTCTAACTGTGTTTTTAGCTCAGAACATTGAGATCCACAGCTGGGCAATCAGAGGGAGGTGGGTGCAAACAGGTAGGTTTTATCTCAGAACTCTGAACTAAACAATTGACCAATTGAGGAGGGGGTGGGCAAGGAGGCAGCAGCCTGCCAGGCACATGGAAAATAATTGGGGGAACACATTTTGCCCCCTTTTTACCCCCTTAGGGGTCATGTTTTTCAGAAAACTCTTCACGGGGGGTGGGGGGTTGATGTCATGGTAGGAATGCACTCCCTGTGACAGGGTGGGAGAGCCAGAGTTCTTCAGCAAAGAAAAAAACACATAACTAGCAGTATGCACTTGGTATATACTGAGCCAAATAAATACCCGGAAAATACCTTATCAGAGATCTGTATTCAGCTATTGAAGTAGCCACCCCCGAATAAAAAGCCAATATTAATCGGCTTTTTATTCGGGGTCAGCTACTTTTGCCAGTGCCATAGGACTCCCCAGTGAAGGACAGGTATTTTAACTATATATACCCTCTCAGGTGTCACTTCGCTGAAGAGGTATGAGCCCAAGGGGGAAGGTATTTAAAGTTAAAATGCCTTCTATTCCCTCTTGGCCTTGTGCCACCTCTGCAGTGTGATGCTCTAACAACAACAAAAACCCTTCTCTTCGCTGGGGAGTTGCGCCACAGAGGCAGCATGAGTCCATTAGGGAAGGTATTTAAAGTTTAAATGCCTTCCCTTCACTTGCAAAGTTGTGCTGTGGCCCAGCTCTGAGAGTGAAATTCTTCATTATATCCTATGGGGATAGTCCCCATAGGGTATAATGGAGCCAAATTTCCAATTTTTGACCCAAATTCTAGCGAAATACCAATACTGGTATTCAGGTATATTTGGGGATACGGATTTTTTTGGGTCCAACAGACCCAAATCCAAACAAACCAAACTTTTTCTTTTTTTTTTTTTTGCACACCCTTACACATTACTAGGGTGGTTCAGTCAGTAAAGGGAAAGAAAAATGCACGGGAAATTTTGCCTCTGAGGGAGGGAAGTGGATGGGGCTGTCATAGCTTGTCACAAGGATGTCAGTGGCACACTGCTTCGTGATTGGTAGATGTTGGTGGAGTTGCTATGGACTCATGTAGTATTACTACGCTCTCTGTAGCTTGCCAGAAGGTGTTTCTATTCATTATTTCCTCTCCGCAGAGCAAGCGTAGGATACCAACATGCAGCACTAATGTTAGGGGTTTAGAATAGTGCTAAGAGTGGTCTCAGGGGGTGGGGGGAGGAGAATTCTGCATTTCTTTAGATAGTTCTGTTATAGAGCAAAGGAATCGCTTTATCTGTACCTTATTAGCTTCTGCTAATAACCTTTTTTAAAGTGTAACATAAAATATTCAAAGAACCATATAAAACCAAATGAAATTCCTAAAGCAACCATTCCTGATTTCATATAAGTGTAAATGAATTGGGCACAAGTCCCAGCCAGAAGCCTCCGTTCTGCAAGCATGCCAACAGAAACAAAAGGGAATTGTGCAAGACCGCAGCTGTGTTTTTGTGTGACTTCCATTCATTTCTGGGCCTGCCCAGAAGACATTGGCAGTGGATTGTGCCCACCCAATAAATGAGCATAAGCAGTAAGTGAATAAGTAATCTTAGTAGGCTTATGGGACAGCTTTTGTGCTCTGAGCACATGAAACAGAATCCATTTTAATGAGGAGGGAATCAGATTGTCTGTTTCCCTGCGCGCAAAGTAGAGTAATTTCTTGATTTGTTTGATCAAAGCTAGATGCAGACAGCAACATTGTAAATCTACTAAAATGGCAATTAGAATGCATTAACCGAATTCAGAAGTTTACTTGCAAAGAATAAGAGACCTGTACATACAACATTACTGCACCACTTTGTTGGGAGACCAGTTTCTTCCTTACCTAGTTACATGCTTTCCGAAGTGCAAAGCTGTTGACATCTGTCTCAAATAACTGCTTTACAAAGATACCTCTGTGAGCAGCTTTACCTTTTTATGTATTCTCAGACTGTTGTCCCTGGTCTCCAAGATAATCCGGGATCATTTTGAGTACTTTTATAGACATGTTCACAGAGGACTCCCTGCCCCATTTCCCACAGTTTGAGTCACTTTAGCGGCAAACGACAGAAAAAGGAAACCCTCCAAAGAATAACGATGGAATATTTATCTCCACTTTAAAATATCAGTGCAGGTATGTTGGTTTCTGAACAGCAGGAAACAAAGAAGTATGGTGTATCTGGAGTCTGTTATTTTGGCAGCATAGTACAATCACATACATACATTGTCAACAATACTTTGAAGAATAATTACTTTTCCAGTGACAGACTGATGAATGTGCCTATATTGTACCATGAATATTTTTAGCCACCATAACTGTAAGATATTTCTATCCAGAGAGCCAAATCTTTGATAGGGAAAGAATTTTAAATGTAAGTTTTCCTGGTCATTTAATGAACACACATGCGATTGACTGCATGCAAAAACTTAAGACTCAAAGGGAACGTCTGCTTTCAGCTAAGCTAAAGTTAGGACGCTATTCTGCATTTCTTTTTTATTTGCTTGAACTTATTTTGATTTTTCTAAATAATTCTTACCTTAACAGATTTTTTTGTTTGTATGTTCAGATTTATTTCCAACCAAAAAGGCTTGACTTAAATTTGAATCCCAGTTGAAATAATATAGAGGAATGAACAACAATATCAACTTGGAAAATAAACTTAGCTAAATAATATTTTTATTTATTTAATGTTAGAAGGACAGGAAAGAATCTTTTCCTACCAGTTTGATTTAAAAACAACAACAAAACAATTACAAGACTAACACCTCAAAACACGTTTTAAAAAATACAGGCCCGAACCCTAAATGTAGTAGTAAAAGGTAAAGGTAAAGGTTCCCTTGCTCGAAAGCCAGTCGAATCCGACTCTAGGGTTGCGGTGCTCATCTCCATTTCAAAGCCGAAGAGCCAGCGCTGTCCGAAGACGTTTCCGTGGTCATGTGGCCGGCATGACTAAACACCAAGGTGCACAGAACGCTGTTACCTTCCCACCAAAGTGGTACCTATTTATCTACTTGCAATTTCTTGCTTTCGAACTGCTAGGTTGGCAGGAGCTGGAACTAGAGACAGGAGCTCACCCGTCATCGGCACCCGGGTCTCGAACTGCTGAACTACTGACCTTCCACAGCCTGCAGTTCAGCATCTTAACCACTTGAGCCACCGCAGCTCCAGAATGTAGTAGTAAACAACAGTTAAAAGTAGCAAAGCAGGTTCCTGTTGTTTGTAGAAAGTGCCATCAAGTCACCGTTGATTTATGGTCACCTCAGGGGGTTTCAAGGCAAGAGTTGTTCAGAGGGTGGTTCGCCATTGCCTACCTCCACGTCATGGCCCTGGTATTCTTTGCAGGTCTCCCAACCATTTATTAGCCAGGGCTAACCCTGCTTAGCTTCTGGGAGCTGAAGAGATCAGGCTAGCCTGGACTAACCAGGTCAGGGCTAGGTTTGTGTTGTTTGCCATTTCTTACTATAGGAGTCTTCAGGAACCCTTACCTAGTTGAGTGTGAGGCAGCTACCCAGAATGAGGCATTCGTGTGAAACCTAATTCTCCTAACGTGTACAGAGAACCATTCTGCATCCCAAGAAAGGCAGCTGGCAGAGCACTGGCCACCGATACTCTGCAAAGATTGGCAGAAATGCTGAGTGCAGAGGAATATCAGAACAATCGTCTTTGGTGATGAGATCATATATTCTGCAAGCCGTAGGATCAGTGGCAGATTAACCATTAAGCAGACTAAGCACGTGCTTAGGCAGGGCTATTTTTGGGCAGGAACGCACAGGAATGGAGTTCCGGCTGGCTCCCGAGTTGGCCACGCCTAGCAGGAACTCATTAGCATAATAGGCCACACCCAGCAGCAGAAACTCATTAGGATTGGCTACATTAGAGCTGTGTGGCCTAACATGCAAAGGAGTTCCTGCTACAAAAACGCCCTGAGTTTTGACAACAAACGAAGTAAACAGAATAAGAAGCAAAAGGTGGGTGTGGCTCGATGACCACACTTTTTGTAACTTGGGTGTGTGGCCTAATATGCTAATGAGCTGTGCTATCAGGGGTGTGGCCTAATATGCTAATGATTTTCTGCTGTTGGGTGTGGCCTATTATGCTAATAAGTTCCTGCTGGGCTTTTTCTACAAAAAAAGCCCTGTGCTTAGGGCACCAGGGCCAAAGGGGGCACCACAAAGTTGGGGAAAGGGTGAAGAAATGTAGAAAAATGCCTGTCAGGTCATGAATATTGGAACTTTGATACATTTAACTTGTGAAATATTAAAATAGATGTTGTATTGCATTTTTTGTAGAACTTTGTGCAGCCAAAGCTTGGCTTAGTTTGTACAGTATATTGTGTTATCATAGGAATAGATTTTTGTACTGCTGCAACCTGCCTTGTATATCTGGTCAGACAGGTCAACAACTAAAATGGACTGGGGTCAGTGTGGAAAGGAGGGGGGCACCAAGACTGGTCGGTGCTGAGGGCACCGGTGAGCCTTAATCCGCCCCTGCGTACGATGTGGTTGTCACTTCCATTATCTGCTGATACATTTGGTCAGCCCCTTGCTGCCCCCATAAAATTGAAACAATGCAAGCAAGGCACCAGAACATTGAAGATTAGTTAATTATCAGCTAAGACTGTCATTGAATGTCATAGAACATTTGACTTCAGATTCATCGTAATAATGAATCAAAGACCAGGCTGTACTCTGTTCAAGTTTGGATTAATTAACACCTACTGCACACCCTTCCAAGGAAATGATGCACAGAACATCAATTTTAAATTGTTATTGTTTTCAAATAGGATTTTTAATGCTAGCTGTTTTGGGCGAGCTGCAGGTTAGTTTGTAAATATTCCACATCAGGCAAGCAAAACAAATTATTCATAGGCACAAACCAATCTGAATACTGTAAGCAACTGGTCACGCCCCAGAAGTGTAGACTCCCTTGTTTGTAATTCCGCTTTCACAAGATGCAAGAGACTTATCTTTCTTTCTTTCCCAGGCTTCTCAAATCCTAATGCAGTGGTTGTTGAATATCCCATTTTGTCAATTGCCCTGACTCACTACGTGTAATCTGCCTTGAATTCCCGTGAAAAAGGCAGCCTATAAATAGCAAAATTGTACTGTTCCCTTTAGGATCAGAATGAGTCACATTGTTAACAGTGCTGTCCTGCTTACTAAAAAACAAGAAGATAAAGGCCAGACCACATGTGATGCTGGGGATCCCATTCCAATTTCTAGTGGTGTAAGTGAACCACAAAATGCAGCCACTGGAGGGGGTGATACGGACTGGACTACAGTGCAGAGAAAGAGGGGATTAATTCTTTCCCTGGCCGCATTCACATGGAGCATTTGCCCCAATGAAGGCACGGGAGCCCTGCGGACTTTCCGTGCGCGATCATACAAGCACATCTGGGAGGTGTAGCGCTCCCGTGGCCAACCCGCGGCTTCCCTCCGAAAACGCGGAGTAAAAAACTACTAGGTTCGAAGTACTAGTTTCCGGAAACCCCGGGGCAAAGGCCGGTGTCCGATCGTGGGAGCACCAGTATCTCACGGCTTCCGACGCCGGCCCATGTCCCGGGGTTTCCAGATGTTGTAAGTTTCCATGGGATGCGCACCAACGCTGAATGAGGCATGCACATATGCAAGACACCGGCAGCGGCCTGCCCCCCCCAACGGCACATGCGCACTTCGCAACAGCGCGGCTTGCGTGGTCTGCTGCACCGCTTTTTTGCTGCCCTGCAGCAGCGTGGTGTGATCGGCACTTGGAGCTGGAGTGTGGCAACCCGGTGGCCCGTGTGATTGGGCTACCGTGCCTTATTTTGCTCCGGGGCGAACTGCCACGCCTCCCCCCGCATTTTCTGGCCTGTATGACCAGGGCCCCTGTACCTTTTCTCTGATCAGAGACCCTGACCGGACATCTCTGATCAGAAATGCCACATGGGCTGGACTGAAAAACAATCACTGGGCAAACTTCAGAATCGGCATTGATGAAAAGTTTGTTATTCAATGAAGCAGCTTTGATCTATACCAGGCCACCCCATGGTAATGTGGGAGGGGCTGTGACTCAGTGGTAGAGTATCTGCTCAGCATTTGGAAGGTCCTAGGTACAGTCCCCGGCATTTCCGGTTAAAAGGATCAGGTGGTGGATGATGTGGAAGATCTCTGCCTGTGACCCTAGAGAGCTGCTACCAGTCTGAGAAAGATAGTATTGACCTCAATTTGATATAAGGCAGCTTCATTTGTTTATGCATATTCATGAAACAAAGGATCCAGTGAAACTCTGAGAAATAATGCTGTGCGGACACACTGCTAGATACTGATCCAGATAATTCAAATGTTTCTTTGCTATATTTGCAGTTTGTCTATCCATGGGCCCCCTACAAATCTGCTAGTTTTGGACACTAAACAGCACTGAATTATTTGGAAGACTGATGACTAATTAAAAAGGAAACTTCAAAAAATACCATCTGATAAAGCCTTGATCTTCAACAACAACAAAATACAGCAGACTTTATGTTGTGTTACTGAAATGAAAAAAGCTGGTTAGGAAAAGATATGCAGAAGAATTTCCCAATATCTAACTGTGGAGAGAATATTAAGGTCTAACAAATGTGCTTTCAGTTAACAATATGCTTTGTACTTCATTTTAAAGCCATCAGTAGGGTCGGGTTTCTTGATCTCCCTCGCATAATTAAGTCCAAAGAATTAACTTTGACGGGCTGTTTTGTACTCATCAAAGATCACTTCGAAGAGACCATTTATTAAAGAGGTAAAGTTATGTATTTTTTTAAAAGGACCTGTTAGCACAGTAGGCAGAGCTCAGTTCAATATTTGCAAAATGAGTTGGAAGGCACGTTTGATGTAATCCTCAAGTACATTTTAACTAATCCACAGTGTCATCCTAAGCAGAGTTACACCCTTCTAAATTCATTCACTTTGATTGACTTAGAATGGTGTTACTGTGCTTAGGATGGCACTCTGTTCAGCATCCGTTTTCAAAATGTTGCACTGAGCTAGCTTACAGGTATACTTTAGGTAGCCTGGGATAAAGAGGTTTATACAGTGAACGTAGGCCAAGTTCAGACTGGCAGTTTGCCCTGGGAGAGGCGCGTTTCAGCAACGTTTCACAAGCAGATTAAAGAGGGCGTTCACACAGGCACATCTGTCTGGTGTTCTCCAGCCGTACTCAACCCGTCTTGTAACACTTCGTTCCCGAGTTAAAAAGATACCTGTGTGATAAACCCGAGCGTGTCTATCCCACATATATCCCACACCAACACAGTGTGAACACTAAAATCCACGATTTTGATTGTCTGTTTATGCACATATGCGCTCATGCACATAAGCGCATATCTCCAGATTAGCGAAACAGAAAGCCATGCCTTCCAGCCATGCCTTCGGGCCAACAGTGTGAATGCTCCCTCACGCCTCCTCCCTAGTATGCTCCCGCATCAATCGGCACAGTGTGACTGGGAAAACCTGGAACAGTTTGTTCCGGGGCTTTTTTGCCATGACTGGCTCCCGCTTCAAACTGCCAGTCTGAACTTGGCCGTAATTCCTCTAAGGGATGAACTACATGTGATGTCAACACACTCAGGTATTGGGATGCAGGTCTGTTGTACAGCTGGAGAACAGGAGGGTAGGAGTGATTTAAAGTAAAAAGCCAGCAGATAAGAAAGGAGTGCTAAACCCACCAGCCACTTTACACTCACAGCTTCCTCTGTGCTGTGGCCCATTCTGCATCTAGCATTTGCTCTGTTGTTTTACCAAGTTCACACTGGAACAGAAAAAGATGCAGCTCAAAACCACATTCAGATACCCCGGTGTACTGACTGCAGAGTCACCCCTGACAGGCCATAAAACAGCCATAAATCTATGCAGACAGTACCAGAAAACAGAGAGATCAAAGGAAGTGAAACCTGCATCCAGTGTGGAGGCTACCATAAAATCCGACAATCAAAGAAAGTGAAAGTGGCATGCAATGTAGAGGGGAAATTCTGTTCCAGTGTGGGTTTGGTAAAACAGCAGAGCAAATGCTAGATGCAGAATGGGCCTGTGGTTCTCCTCTGAACCCGGAAGCCAAGAGAAATGGGCTCGCAGAGGGGGTTGCGCAGAGTGGGTGGGAGGAGGGTTCAAGCACTCCTCACCTTCTGCCTTCTAAAGCCCTGCAACCCTATACAGCTTTGAGGCATTTCTAACACTCTTACATTCCAAGGTGATCATGCAGCTAACCCAGTCTAAGCCCATTGGACTTAAAGTAGAGTAACTCTGCACAGGATTGCCCTGTAAGATGTAAGTCATGCTGCCATTACATGTGTTAGCTTGTAAATGCCTGTCAATCATCACAACATGCTACAGTAGCCTCTAACTTGGCACCGTTATAGTCTTCTTCCAAGAAAGCCCGACTTCCTTCTTTTCCTGTTCTGAGTCCCTTGGCAGAATTTCCTTCAACATGTTCTTCAAAGAAACGCGGGTGCCTGTAAAATGGAAGAAATATTTCTGGGCCTTCATGAAAGAAGTGGTGTTTCATTAAAGGGGACTTTTAACAGTCCCTCTAATGAAGAGGCACCACCACCATTCATTTTCTCACGTGAGCCGAGTTTGGTGGACTGAGGGCAAGGTCCCCCTTTTAGCTTACACAATGACCATCTGGATTTGCTCGCCTCAGAACAAGTTTGCACAGGCAGGCCTTTCACAAGGTGATTGCAATCTTGGCAGGTCTTGAAAGGAGTGGGAAATCCATTTTGAAACCACTTCTCGAGGAAACTCTTCTGTCATATCGCTTGTGTAACTCTTCTACTGTATGTATATATGCCTCAGCACATTGTCAATAAACCCAGTCTTCCCTCTAAAGCAGTTCTGGGGCTTTTGAAGTAATCTCCCTCAACCTTTGGTTAAGTCCCCAATTCAAACACAAAGCCTACTGCTGATAAAATCTCTAACTCAGCACACTGTGAGTTCTTGAATGAAAAGAGCCCTTTAGCTGCACTCTGAACAGGGTCACACCACACAGTTCTCTAGAACAAAAATTAAAAAAAAAAACAGACTAACTAAAAAGATTTGTGGTAACAAATTGGGCTAATAAACCTAAAATATAATATTAAAACTCTGGTTTCAGCCATTATCTGTTTTAATTAAAGGACTACTCCAGAGTAATATGCCATAGACAAGGTCCTCTCTAGATATGTTTCATTCTATTTTCCAGTTATGCTCATTGTCAGGGCTATTTTTGGGAAGGAACACACAGGAACGGCGTTCCGGCTGGCTCCCGAGTTGGCCACGCCCAGCAGAAACTCATTAGCATAACAGGCCACACCAAACAGCAGGAACTCATTAGGATTGGCTACATTAGGGGTGTGTGGCCTAACATGCAAAGGAGTTCTTGCTCCAAAAAGAGCCCTGGTTTTGACAACAAGCAAGGTAAACAGAATAAGAAGCAAAAGGTGGGTGTGGCTGGATGACCACACTTCTGGTAACATGGGGGTGTGGCCTAATATGCTAATGAGCTGTGCTGTCAGGGATATGGCCTAATATGTGAATGAGTTTCTGCCATTGGGTGTGGCCTATTATGCTAATGAGTTCCTGCTGGGCTTTGTCTACAAAAAAAGCCCTGCTCATTGTTAATACACATTTATATTATGGCATCAACACACACAACATTTTATGAAGTAACAAGAAGACAGGTTCCTGCTTCACAGAGCTTACAATCTAAACATGAGAGAAAACAGAGACAAAAATGGAAGGGCAAGAAGTGGGAGCTGAGATGAACCGGGGGAGAATGTACATTTGTTTCAGTTACGTATGCTTTGGTATAGTTTCATCTGGGGATGGGGGCTATGGGACTGTGCCAAAGAAAAAGGGGGGTTGAGGAGTCTTGCAAGAAATGAGTGTACTTACCGGCGTGACACAATTGTTCTGGGAGGCAGTTCCAAGCAAAAGGGGGAAGGGGTCAATTCTGCACTTATGTTTTTTCCTAAAACATATTGTGAAAGAGTTATATATCCCTGGATCATAGCAGTCTTCTGAGTCCTGAAATTCATCCCCAGACTCACATTTGTGAGCAGCTACCTCCCTCCCCCCGTACCCGCTGCCGCCACCTTGGCTACTTTAAATGTTTTCCTTTTAATAACACTGCTTTCTTATGCTGCTGCTATTCTAACATTGTTATTCTTGCTGCAGCTAATGTGTACGTATGCTTAGTGATTCCCAGGGCTATTTTGGGGCAGGAACGCACAGGAATGGAGTTCCGGCTGGCTTCAGAGTTGGCCACGCCCACTACAGCCAAAACCTCTGCATGCGTGGCTACAGAGGGAAGGCTTGGAGAGCGACTCCCCTGCCGGTGACTCCAAGGCAGGTGGGCCAGGGGGCCCCTGGAAGGATCGGGGTGGCATTTAAATGCCTCCCCGTGCCTTCCCCTCCCCTATAAGGGCTGGCTTGCCTGGGCTCCCCACAACCACGGGGCGCCCAGGCAAGCCAAGGGAAGGTGTGGGGGTGTGGCCTAATATGCTAATATGTTGTGCTGTCAGGGGTGTGGCCTAATATGCTAATGAGTTTCTGCTGTTGGGTGTAGCCTATTACACTAATGAGTTCCTGCTGGGCTTTTTCTACAAAAAAAGCCCTGTATGTTTTGCTGTAGGTCGCCTTCAGAGCAACCAGATACACGACTATTTACAATGAATGTTTGCACTTATATCATTCAGTTGCCCATAGGTGGGCGCTATAGCACTCACCCCATTCATTTTTAAGAGACTTGATTCCTTCACGGGCAGATGGACTACTGATTTAAATGAACAGCAAAGTCCTTGGAAGTGCAAGGGAAATCCTGCAGACTCCGATTTCTGTAAATGCTGATTCCAGGTCATACCTGCAAAGTGTACTGTGAGAAGAGATTATTGGTTTGTTCTGTATGCTGGTCTTAAGACCGTAATAATAAAACTAAACTAAACTAAACTAAACTAAACTATTGGTTTGTTCAAGAATGGAGGTGAAGAGAGGCCACGTTCAAAACCCAAAGGGGAAAAGGTAGCAGGCTTCTTTATTAAACCCTTAATGAAATTATTAAGATGACTTTGCACTAAATGTTTAGCACTATTAGTTAACACTTATTAAAAATGACAGGTTGATGTTTTGAAACCATATTTGAATTATTTTAATTAATTGTGAGTCTCAAATGTTAGTTTTTAATGGCCATTGTTTCTAATGTGTAGGTGAGCATGATTAAAATACTGGTTTCCTCAGGGGCTGGGCCAGTCAAGGAACCATGCCAACATAGAGATCCCTTTGTGCTGGTAGTTTCTGAAACTCTACTTCATGCTCGTATCTGACTTGCCTTGACATGTTTGTGATTTGTACACATCACATGGCCCATTCACAAAAGGTTAGCTTAGGTAGCCAATGTCAAATTTATAGTGGCTTGGCTGCAGTGAACCATGAACAGAATGAGTACACAGAATGAATTTCTCCTGCTTCTTTATTCCCATTGCAGCCTTCTGCTCTCCTGAAAAGTGGCTCCTGACAATCACTTTCAGGAATGGGCAGAGCAATACTATGGTGCGCCTGCATTATGGCAGGTGACTGTGGTGCCGCTAGGCCCATTGTCAGGTACCCTGCCATTGTAAAATAGATGGAGGCATTCATTCAACTGTCGGAATGCGGGAGGGTTTGGAGCCTCTAATCTCTCACTGATTTAGTAGTGTCCCTTTGTATCTTATCAACTTTGCCTGACCTTGGGTCTCATGTCGCTGCCATCCTGGCGCTGGGAATTTACTGGTCTGGGTTATTTTCTTAAACTTTCGCTTTGGGGTTTTCGTGCGCGCATGCAAGGTAGCTATTGGCTTAGGTGGTAGGGGGGCCATGTGAATGGGCTATAACTTAGACTGCTTGCTGTTTCAAAGTATCACTGACAAAGAGCAATAAACACTATCTTCTGAAGAAGCCTGGTGTTTGACGGAGTATCTGAGGGAACTGACACCTGTCCCTAAGGGGATAGGTACTCAGCGGCCAAATGAGAAAAAAGGTGCACCAACAGTGTTGCCAGGCACTGTTGCAGCAGTGTCCATGGAGATTCTGCTGCAGCGTTCCGTTCTGGTGTCGTTGCGAGATGGGGCAAAGTGATAGACAGGGCAGGTAGGACCAATGGGAGTCATGACCTGAGGAGGCCAAAACAACCATCTGTCACTGGCAGGAAATGTAGCTGTCTTCCCCACCAGATGTTGCGGTGGCCATGCCACCCTTACACGGGAATGTGGAGGCAACTATCCCACAATGTGAAGGCGCCAATCCCCTTGCTCTGCCCCACCTCCATGCTTACATCATGTCCAGTGGGCAGCGGGCAAAGAGCCACTTTGTACATCGGCAGCATGGATGGAGAAAGAACATCGGCAGCATGGATGACTTTGGCTCTGGCTGCCCGCCAGCTTAGTGAACACTGTCCCCTTTTTCTGCAGGGCCAGGCCAGCCACAGTAGGGCCTGCACCACTCCAACAGTGTGCAATTTTGGATCAATAATAGACCTATAATATATTCTTGTATGTAATTAATTGTCTGGAATTCCTATAAAATTGTACTTTGTGAGGTTTATTATTAATCCAAAATTGCACACCGTGGGATTGGTCACACTCAAATATCTGATACACATTTTGGTATAAATCATTTTTTGTATTTATTATTATTATACTTAGCATCTTTTTTCACAGTAATTTTCCTTGTTCACATCTATGCCAGCAGCAGGGCTTGCACCGTTGCTCTGCCAGCACGCAGCTGCGGCACTCCTGCACTTGTGGGACTCAGTGGTGCGGCACCACTAGTGTCCAGAACCTGACAAAGGTTAGTCAAATGTGGGAAAGGGGTCCAATGTTAAAAACTTGATAAAGGAAATATAAAAATACATGTATTTATTGATCACAACTTTAAAAATATATAAGGGCCCAGTCACACGTTATTTATAAGTAACAAACGATAAAACACAAGGGCTTGTAAATCTGACCTGACGCGTTTCGGCCTACATAGGCCTTCCTCAGAGGTCAATAGTGAGGAACATATTGGCTATTATAAAAACATATAGTACAATCATATACAATCATATACAGAGCATGAATACAATAAGGACCAGAAGCAAGTTGTTTCAAGATAACCCACCAGGCACAGAGCAAGAAAATACAAATGAGGCCTCTATTAGTGCAATCACATGCCAAGTGGCTCTCAGATATAAACTTCTGGTCCAGGAAACACCTTCCTATGATTGTAGAGCCAAATAATTCTCAAGCAAAGAGCAGCCCTGCACCAGTCTAAGCTGCCCTTATGCCAGAGTAACTCCAAATTACACTGGTGTAGGGGTCAGTCGGGTCAGTATTCTGATCCTCCCCCCTTAGGATTGCTCTGAGAGTGGAAATCTGAAGTCAAAAATTAACAACATCATCAAAAGTCATCCCTCCCCACTTCCTTCATGAGCTTTTCCACATCAGAAACAGCGTATGCAATGGGGAGTGGGGACTGCAAATGATTGCTTCACTGCCTTTGATGGTTTCCACACAGGGTCAGGTTTCTTCAGTCTCCCTATTACTGCTGTAGTAGTCAGTATACCACAGTGGCAACAGGGCATCTTTCACATGGCAGTTTCCCCGCCTTAGTCCCCTGACAGCAGCCATTCCATTTCCTGGGCCACCAGAGTTTTCCCAGTTTTTTAAAAAATAATTAACCAAATATTGTTATATTAATGTAACATTATAACAGTAAATGCAACATATTCTCTAAATCTCCAGCTTTCATTTTAAAAAAAGTTTCTAGCCCCTTGTGTTGAATAGAACAAGGCATATCTTCGGAACAAAAGGAACTTACTTCTTTTAAAAATGGAAGCTGGGAATCCAGGGAACTTGTTACAAAGGAACGTCAGGAACAGAATGGAAAGGGAGATTGCTGATTACAACACTTAGAACAAAAACCTCCCCAGGACTCAACAGGGATATTGGTTTCTTATCTCATTACATATGCTAACCCATTCAGTCCTCACATATGTATTCTCAACAAGAAGGGCTGTACATCCTCTGTATTTTAGTGAATTTCTTTTTCGGAATAGTGTATTAGAATACTGAATGGTAATGCAAGGAATAACAGAATCTTTTGCTGTTAAGTTACCTCCATGTCTGAGAGGAGACAAATGGTGACTCTCAGTTTACTTCCCACAATTAGAAAAGATGCCTGCTCACATTTATCCCCTATTTCGACATATTTATTACCTTGCTGTCCTTTTCCTCTCTTAATTAAATCAAAACAACTGTTGACCTTATAACCTTAGCTTGTTATTTAGTTTCACTTTGAATATCTTAAAGCATCTGCATCATTTTACATGTTAATTTGCTGTTCAGCCTGTATCCATAAGTCTGAACTCTAGCTTCCTTTCCAATGTATTTGACAAAGTGTGCCTGCATACGAAAGCTCATACCTTGGATAAACCTTTGTTGGTCTTAAAGGTGCCACTGGACTCTAAATTTCTTACACATAGTGTTATATCAATGTAACAATATTCAGTTGCCAATTTTAAAACAAAACACACACACATACCCCATGGCAGAGGAGGAAACGGCCACTATGGGGTCAGTGAATGGGAAATCTGAACTTTCCCATTGACGTGGCAGCCACCCAGGCTTTGATGCAATCTTTCTTAAAACTTCACAGCAAAGCAGGCTTGAGAAAGATCGGATAAAAAGCTTGGGAAACTCCAGGAGGTACACAAATGCACCATAAAACTGTGGGGAAGCAAGAAAAATCCTGCTTTCAAACAGCACTGAACCCGGGGTAATTAATGTCTGTGGAGGGGTACAGGAGGCTGAAGGGAGAAATGAGAGCTCAATTCCATAAACTCATTTTATTCATGGTTCATTGTATCCAACTCAATATCACATCAGTGCACCATTATGTATCTGATATATATAAAAGCCTAACGTATTGGCACGTTCCAGCTCTTCCATTGGCTGGGCTATGTATTCCATCAGCCATTGGCCCATCAACTGCCACTCAAGAGTACTTGTGTGCCATTGGCTGGATGCTGGGTCTGCTCCTTTGGCCTGCCCACTGCCAGCCTGGCCACTATTCCTTGACACAATAAACTGCCAAAATTGTGTCTCCTGACCAAGATGCTTCACCTTCTCCTGCTGCTAGGCTGACTTTACATCAGTTGCTGTTGCTAAGCAACCAAGCTTAGTTCTGTCAGTAAAAGGTGGGGGGGAGGCCTTTTCCAGGCCTGTTTTGGCCTTTGAGAGAAAACTCATTGGGGCCCATCCTGACTAGGGTTGCCTGCTCCAGGTTGGGAAATTTCTGGAGATTTTGTGATGGAGTCTACAGAAGGCAGAATTTGGGGAGGGGAGAGATCTCAGCTGAATGGAATGCCATAGAGTCCACCCTCCAAAGCAGTTATTTCTCTAGGGGGAGAGAGATCTGTTGTCTGGAGCTCAGTTGTGATACCAGGCAATCTTCAGGCTCCACCTGGAGGTTGGCTACCTGAGGCCTGGCAGTGCCCTCTGGGTGACTTGATGACACCTGACTGGCATGACAATTCGGCCTGGCTGCTTGCTCCTGTTCACCTTCAGCAGCCCCTCTATTTTTTAATATTTAAATTAAATATTTAGAAGAAGAAGAGACTGAATTCATACCTCACCCTTCACTACCCGAAGGAGTCTCAGAGTGGCTTATAATCCCTTTACCTTCCCCTCCCCTCCCCGCAACAGACACCTTGTGAGGTAGATGGGGCTGAGAAAGTTCTCTTGAGAACTGGCCTTGAGAGAACAGCTCTGAAAGAACTTATGACTGACCCAAGGTCACACCAACAGCATGTGGAGGCGTGAGTAATCAAACCCGGTTCTCCCAGATTAGAGTCCACACTCTTAACCACTATTCCAAACTGGCTCTCAACTAGGACAGCCAGTTAGCAGTTCAGAGCAGGGTCTGCCAGACCCAGGTTCTTGCTGTAGGTTGTTGTGTAGATCAAAAGGGGTAGAGGAGAATGATGTAAGCCGCTTTGGTTCCCACTGAGGAGAAAGACTATACTGTTCCTCCCGGGGAACCATTGTTGCCAATCTCCAGGTGAGCGCTGGAGATCACTCAGAATTACAAGTGCTCTCCAGATGGCAAAGATCAGTTCCACTGGAGAAAATGGTGGACCCGGCTGAGGTAGCGCCCCTAATATAGCCAGTGCGATGTAGCAGTTGGTGCTTCAGGGCAGGGTCTGCCACTTGCTGTGGAAACTGATTGGGTGATTTCAGACCAGTCACAGGCTTTCCTCACCTAACCTACCTCACAGGGTTGTTGTGCAGATCAAAAGGGGGAGAGGAGAATGATGTGAGCTGCTTTAGTCCCCTCTGTGGAGAAAGACTGTTCTTTTCCTAGATAGAGGATACAGGGAGGGGGAGGAGATGGAAAGCTGAAGTCAGAGGGGCAGATAAGGTAGGTTGATAGTTGGCTGGGAAGGAGATTGGATTGCCAACTCCAGGTTGAGGGGTGGGTGGGGTTTGAGGAAGGTTGGGACCTCAGAAAGGTACAATGCCATAGACTCCATCCTCCAAACCAGTCATTTCCTCCTGGAGATGACTCAGAATTACAACTGCTCTTCAGGTGGAAGTTCCCTTGGAGAAAACAGTGGACTCTGTGTCATTATACTCTGCTGAGGCTGCCACAGAAAATTGACGCTGAGTGCCCAAGGATGGGGCACCCACCCAGAGCCCCTTTATGGAGCCCGTTGTATTTGTTTCCACAACGGGCCTTATTCCTAGTGACTTAATAATGCCCTTACCTGGATAGCCCAGGCTAGCACAACCTCGTCAGATCTTGGAAATCAGCTATGATGATGTCACTTTCCACCACCAGTTAATAACGCCAAGGTTCTTTATGTTTCCTATTAAGCCTTTAAAGAACCCTGTATATATGTACACCTGTACATATTGATCAAAGCAATAACTTGTCCATTGTTCCAAGACTATGGCCACAAATAATTTTATTAAGGAATGTGAAAAAATTTCCTAGGAATAGTCAAAATAATATTTAGTTTGCTTAATGAATATGGGCGAGGTGGGTTTTAAACTTGGGGAAAGCAAGTCACTCTTGCCTTTCCCTTTCATTCAGTAGACCCCCAGGACCTCCCAACTGCTGAGGAGAAGCAATTTCATCCTATCTTAAAGGTGCCACTGGACTCCAAGCAAATGTTACAAACACTCTATCACAGTCCAGTAGTCTCTTATACAAAGAAAACTGCTTTTTATATATAAGATTTGCTGCTTGATTAATCGAAGGTACCTTTTTAGTCAAACAAAAGGCTTAGACTGATTAAGTCAACCTGAGCTCAGACAAAAATGTGTGAGCTGGAAGCTAAAAAAGTGTGAGCTAGCTCAAACTAACTCAGCTTCGAGGCAACACTGCTTGGGAGAGATACACAAACAATGTCATGCTTGATGTGCTATCCTACACTTTGCTGCCATAGTTAAAATGTTGCTTTAGAAATACCCAGGGCTTTTTTTGTAGAAAAAGCCCAGCAGGGACTCATTAGCATAAAAGGCCACACCCAACAGCAGAAACTTATTAGCATATTAGACCACACCCCCATGTTACCAGAAGTGTGGTCATCCAGCCACACCTACCTTTTGTTTCTTATTCTGTTTACCTTGTTTGTTGTCAAAACCCAGGGCTTTTTTGTAGCAGGAACTCCTTTGCATGTTAGGCCACACACCCCAAATGTAGCCAATCCTAATGAGTTTCTGCTGTTGGGTGTGGCCTGTTATGCTAATGAGTTCCTGCTGGGTGTGGCCAGTTCAGGAGCCAGCAGGAACTCTGTTCCTGTGCGTTCCTGCCCAAAAATAGCCCTGGGAATACCTAAACAAATCCCGTCTGTGGAGATCCAGATATGGGTTTGCTGGATTATCACACACAGGAGAATAATGTAGTTGAGCACTTAGGTGGAGCATATGAAAAAAGTTCTCGGGGGGGGGCTGGTCCCTGGATCGTGGGCTCCTCATCCATATATATCAAAGGCACTCCTCTCCCTTCTGCCACTGTGTTCAGCTACAGATAGAGGCCATTGACTGGATGCCACCTGACCTTTGTTTTCTATGTCATAACCTTCCATTGCCCCTTCTTTCCTAAAACGTTAAAAAGAAACACCAGGGTGACCCTGGAAAGGAAACATAATCAAGACTCTGGTGGCACCTTAAAAAACTAACAAAAATTAATTTTAACTGGGAAAGGCAGAAGCCTGTCCATCGACCTTCTTACAAAGAACTAATTCATTTACGCCCTTAGTGTTTCCCTCCACAGTATACTTTGCAGCTATGCATAAATTTGCCCTGGCATCTGAAACTCGAGATAATTGATTGTTTTGGTAATCATTATATATTCCAGTATTGTCTGTCAGGAAAAATAACTTGTTGTCCAGTCACATGCTGAGTTACTACTATTTACTTCTGTTGGCTGAAAACAAAACATCACCTAGCAGCCAACTACTAAGGCAGCAGAACAGTACTTCAAAAATGTTGCAAAGAGATGTTATATAGTCATTTGCTTCACCTGGGTCAAAGTATTCAGAAGACAACTAAACTTTTCAAAATTGTAATTTCTTAAGGCAAGTTTTGAAATCCAAACCAATAGTTAACTGATTTGTTTTCACACAGGCCCCTTTCACATTACCATTCTAAACTGGATGTTATCCATTGTTGGCCTGGTTCCAAGTGAAGCAGTACAGGCAGGGCTATTTTTGTAGAAAAAGCCCAGCAGAAACTTATTAGTATAATAGGCCACACCCAACAACAGAAACTCATTAGCATATTAGGCCACACCCCTGACAGCACAGATATTAGCATATTAGGCTGCACCCCCATACCTTTCCTTGGCTTGCCCAGGCACCCCACAGCTGTGGGGAGCCTGGGCAAGTCAGCCCTTGGAGGGAAGGGAAGGCAGTTAAAACTGCCTTCCCTTGGCTTGCCTTGGTGCCCCGTGACTGCAGGGAGCCTGGGCAAGCTGGCCCTTGGACAGGCCCGGGAAGGCATGGTATGGCATTTAAATGTCTCCTTGATCCTTCCAGGGTCTCCCCTGGCCTGCCTGCCTCAAGGTTGCCAGAGGGGTCACTCTCCAGGCCTTCCCTCTGTAGCCATGAACGCAGAGGTTTTAACTGTAGTGGCCGTGGCCAACTCTGAAGCCAGCCAGAACTCCATTCCTGTGTGTTCCTGCCCCAAAATAGCCCTGAGTACAGGTATGGAGGTTTCATACCGTGAATTTCATTCTGTTAATGAGTCATCTCTGAAGCGATTTAGCGATCAAACAGTGCTGCACTTTCCCCACGCCCTTTTTGCTGCGCAATCTTTCTTGAATTTTAAAAAAATGTTCTAAGTTGAGCACTATAGCACCAGACCAATATAGTGGTGCAAATGTTCCCTCTAAGCTGAGTTAGTGTGAGCTAGCTCACAGTTTCTTAGCCTCCAGCTCACAGATTTTTGTCTTTGCTCAGGAAGGATGGCTCCAGAGCAGACTAATTTATGCAGCAGCCAAATTGCTCACTCACAACTTTAATGCCAGCAGCTCACAAAGTAGAATTTTTGCTCACAAGACTCCACAGCTTAGATGGAGCACTGGTGCCAAGTCATCTCAATGGTGCCGCTGTAGCACTAAAGTGCTATATTGGTCTAGCACTATAACGCTCAACTTAGAACATTAAAAAAAAAAAGAAAGAGCACATCGCAAAAAGGGTGGGGGGAAGCATGGCACTGTTGGAAGCACTGCCGACGTTTCAAACAGCACACTATGGCAATTCAGAAGAGCAAAGAAGAGGTGAAAACGGAAGAAAGCAGTTTACCCCAGGAATGGCTCAACCACGCTTTGCTAACCAGACACAAGTGGCTTTGTATGAAAAGGTAAATGAAATCCGTTAGCAGCCGGTTGCTAAAACAGTCGTGTATGAAATGACACACACAAAAAATCGTTAGCAACCGGCTACCAAAACAGATTACAAAGGCTGTTTGAAAGAGGCCACAGACACAAATGGAAAAGCGAAACATGTTATCATATGCACTGCCGGCTCACCCACTAGGCGAGCTAGGCGCTCGCCTAGGGCGCGGGTCCACAGGGGCACCAAGCGCCCCCGCCCCGCCCCCGTGAAGCCGGCGCTGGGAGGGAAGGGCGCCCGTTCAAACGGGCGCCCTTTCCTGGCTCTGAGCACGCCGCTACTGCGGCGTGCTCAGGAAAGCCAGCGCTCCCCCGTCTTCAGCTGGCGCTGGGGCTGGGAGGGAAGGGGCCCCTTCCCTGGCTTCCCCCCCGGTCTCCAGCCGGCGCTGGGAGGGAAGGGGCGCCCGTTCAAACGGGCGCTCCTTCCCTGGCTTTCCCGCCCCCTTCTTCAGCTGGCGCTGGGGCTGGGAGGGAAGGGCGCCGGTTCAAAGCTGGCGCTCCCCCCCCCGTCTCCAGCCGGCTCTGGGGCTGGGAAGGGGCAGCCGTTCAAGCGGCTCCACCACCCCCGGTCTCCAGGCCCCACCGGGAGATTGGCATCCCGTGGGGTGGGCGCCCCAGGCTGTCTTGCCTAGGGCGCCCAGACACCTGGGGCCGGCCCTGATCATATGAATACATGAAGCTGGCTTATACCGAATCCGATCCTTGGTCCGTCAGAGTCCAGCGGCTCTCCGGGGTCTCAGGCAGAGGTCTTTTACATCACCTACTACCTGGTCCTTTTAACTGGAAAAGCTGGTGATTTAACCTGGGACCTTCTACACGCCAAGCAAAAGCTTTGTCACTGAGCCAGGGCACCTCACCATTTTTTACTTCCAGATTTAATGCACCTAGAAATGATTCACTAGGTTAATTCCGTAGTGGACTCTTCAAGATTGTCTCCACTGAGGTCAAACAAGAGGCACATTCAATCCCTATATGTGGGGGAATTTGCTAGTAAGAAGACGTCACTTGGCTAGATCTACAGGCTTTGCACCTACTGTGCTAGTGATTTGAACACATGAAGCTGACTCATACTGAGTCAGACCACTTGTCTAGAAGGACAATATGTCTACTCTGACGGGCAGCAGATCTCTGGTAGAAGGCTTTTACATTATCTGTGATCTGATCCTTTTAACTTGCTATTGTATCATTCTGTATCATGGGGTATCTCATAAAATCAATCCACATCGTTTTTATCTTGGTTGTTTTATAGTAAGCATCTGCAGAGGACAGATACGCTTACAGCCTAACCAAGGACTGCATACAGATCCATCAAATAAAAAACCCTGCATTTTTTATGGCTGCATTTTTAGAGGAAAGCTGCTTTCAAAAGTGGCAATTCTTTACTGGCTTCCCATCTACTGTTTTCCCATCATGAATTAATCCCTCAGAAAATGGCTTTTCTGTTAATAAAAGGCAACAATCCGGGTTTTGTTACATATATTTGCATGTAACATTTAGTTGATCCTCCCATGAAGAAGAAGAAGAGGAGGAGGAGGAGGAGGAGGAGGAGATTGGATTTATACCCCGCCCTTCACTACCCAAGGAAGTCTCAGAGCGGCTTACAAACTTCTTTCCCTTCCCCTCCCAACAGACGCCCTGTGAGGTAGGTGGGGCTGAGAGAGCTCTTGACAGCAACTGCTCTTTTTCAAGAACAGCTGTGCCAGAGCTTGTGACTGACCCAAGGTCACATCAGCAGGTGCAAGTGGAGGAGTGGGGAATCAAACCCGGTGCTCCCAGATTAGAGTCCGCGCACTTAACCACCACACCAAACTTAAGGACTCAGATACCATCAATGATCTTTTTTCTGGGTGAATAAGATGATTACATTGACATTTGGGAAATATGTGGAAGTTTGCTCATATCCTAAAAGCTTATTTGCATACTAAAATGCTGCAGTATGTACAACCATGGCTAGTTTTGTAAAAGTCCATGCTGTGCAAGGGGAGGGATGGTGACATGGTATAACTCAGCCTTCTCAGATTTGGGAAGCTCAGCAGGGTCAGTATTTGGATGGGAGACCACCAAGAAAGGATGTACAGAGCAATGCATGGTAAACCATCTCTGCTTTTCACTTGCCTTGAAAACCTCTTGCTTGAGTCACCATAGACTGGCTGTGAGTTGAGGGCACCTATGTATGTATGTACCATGCATCACTGCCATATTTTGTCACTATTTTCTGCATCTTTGTCCACAGAAGTAGGTGGCTGAATGGAAGCTTAAAACAAGTAGCTATTGTTCATAATTTAAATCACCCATGCATGTATGGAACAGGGCATGGCACGGGGTCACAGGGTGTGTGGGGGGGAGGTATTTGTGAATTTCCTGCATTGCGCAGGGGGTTGGACTAGATGACCCTGGAGGTCCCTTCCAGCTCTATGATCCTATGTTGTTTATGAGTACTCTTTACACAAGTAGATGTCATTTTTGTAATAGTTCGATCGTTATGCGTCCATGCGTTTATGTATATTTATTTCACACTCCACTGTGAAATTTAAAAATCCTATGAAATGGTCATAACACATTCACATCAAAATTGAGCGCACACGCATACCTAATCTCTTTATCATGCTACACAAAAAACATACATGAATTCAGAATATCACAGTAGTATTCCTCCGCAAAGGGAAAATAAAAGCAACAATACATGAATGAAAATCTTGAAACAGCAACTACATGTATTTAGTTATTGCAGAGTACATGACAGCATTTGGGATTCTGAAAACGCAGAGAAAACGAGCCATTCCTAATGGCAAAGCTTCAGATAAGTGGAGTACCTTTCCGTGTGAGGAAGCCTTACCGCTCAGTAAAGATCCCAAACATTACGACTCATAAAAACACATGGCAGCAAAAAAAAAAGAAGCAGCAGCTTGTGTTTGTAGTAATACAGTGTAGTCATACCGCTGAGCAAGTCACAACATGGTAGAAAACCTTTCTGCGTAGTAAAATGCTCATCTGTATTCATCCCCAGGCTCAGTTTCTGCTAGGTGGTCTGAGGAGAGAGTCTTTTTTAGGAGACTGGCTGAAGTTCACTGTTTTGCAACTAGGTGGATAACGGCTAATGCACCTGCCATCTGCAAAACATACCCATGGAATTGGTCTGTATTGTTTGTAAATAATCTCTTCACCAAGACAACCAGGCCATATACACCGATTGCAGCCTACAGTTACAAATTTAAAGGCAATCATTTTTGTGCTGCTGCCAATAATATAAGGCACACATGAGAACCAGGGAAAAGACATCCTTGCGCGTTAGGAGGCATTAAAATGTTTTGAATTGCAACTCTGCAGAACTTGATGGGGAAAGCAGAAAATTACCACTGAGGTCTCTTTGTAACAGTATGCTTTTCACCATAAGAATATTTATAATTTATAATTTAAAATTTTTAAATTTTCTTTTGCCCACAACAAACTTCATTCATTCTTTTAAAACAATCTGGATGAACATTTTTTGGTCTATATTTGTCTTTCTCTGCTTTATTGTGATAAGTAACTTTCCTTAAAAGACTAATCCTGAAATCACTAATTCACAATTTCAAGTTACTTTAAAAGGTGCATATAATGTAAACGATTGGGCAAGCCTGTTTATTCTAATGGCTTGGAGAACACCCATATTATTAAGATTGAAGAGGGGTACTGTTTATAGCCTGCTGCTATAACATCATACTGCATGTTATGTATTGAGCCTAAGCCATCCCTGAATGTGGACCTTGAACTGGGTGGGCTTGCTCCCCAAAAGCAATAGCTGACCAGGATCCTGGAAGAGACCTACAGGGCTCTTTTTGTAGCAGGAACTCTTTTGCATATTAGGCAACACGCCCCTAATGTAGCCAATCCTCCAAGAGCTACATTAGGGGTGTGTCACCTAATATGCAAAGGAGTTCCTGCTATAAAAAGAGCCCTGCCTATAGATAAGCAGTGTTATGTAAATAGCCTATCCTAGGGAGTGGGGGGCTGTGGGGTGGGGAGTTTGCTCATACCCTGCTGGGTGTCTTTGTTGTGTTCCTGAAATTGCTAAATAAATTAGAGCTGATCACACTGCAAGGTGTCCAGAACCCAGTATTTAACACTACATGAACTTGATAATCAGCAGATTTAGGGAAACTGAAATGAGTGCTCTCTTGTATTGCTATTTTAATTGCAAAAAAAAGTTAGAAACCCTTTTGTTTCCAATAGGAATGATTAGTTTAGTATTCTGGACAGAGTGGAAGAGATATTGACCAAAAAGGTCTCTAGAATAGATCCATGCCCCTTTTAGATTTTGAAGGTGTTTTTGACATTGCAGAATTTGTGGTATCACTTCATTATGTGGTGTTCTTCCAGCTGCCAGAGGGAGCTAGCTAAAATATTTATCTGGCTTTCACTGTGGAAGTATGTGTAACTGTAATTGATTTGTCAGCCATGGTTGCCAAAATGAGTTGGTAGGTTCAGCTGTCCCAGAATGACCAAAATAGGATCAGCGCCTTCTTCTTAGAAGCAAACTTCTATAGCAAAAATGTGGTTGGGAAGCATATATTGCTTTGTATTTGATGCACTTATCACTTTGTTGTTGTAATTGTTTTTGCTACATCCCTCCTGTCGGTTAGGAAGATGGACAATTACTTTTCATCAGGACTTAGATTTAAATTACTTGATACAAGTTGGGATAGTTTGTTGTTGGACTGATGCTGGTTTCAGATTTTGCTGTCTGATGGTGGTTTCAGTTGCTTACTGCTGGATTTTCTGTTGGGAGCTCTTGATTGCTTCACTGTTTTTGTTTAATGATTGTTTTGATATTATTTGTATGGGTTTTTAAAAATGTTTTAATTATACTTTGCAACATGATTTCTAACTTTTATTGTAAGCTGCTGTGAGGGTATTTGTATTGAAAAGTAGGGTAGGGATATTAATAAACACACATAAATATTTGGGCGACTTTGAATAGTCACTGGAAGCAGCAACAGAGAAAACATGAGTCACTCACACACATTCCCTCTGTTGTCGCTTCCAAGTCTCATGTGAACTGGGAGAGGTAACGTCTGTTTTTGCGACTAGATGCCCTTTCTCCCTTAGGTGGAAGAACATCTTTCCTTCCCTTGGCATGGGACCCCACAAGCAGTGACAGAGGAAATATGAGTCACTCACACTTGTGCTATCACTGCTGTGGGGAAACATGGAGAGCAAGAAACTTGAGTACTAGCAGCAATTCAGTATTAATGAGAGAAGCAGAATGACCTAGATCGTATGATTAATTTAAATTCTCTTTCCTCTCATTGAGGGTCTAGTTCTGGATCCGTTCCAAACTTTCATTCACCCCCATGCAACAACATGAAAGTGATTCTGTTTGACTGTGATATAGAAATTATGATACAATTACTTGTCTTAGAGACCCAGGAGAGGAAGTCTCCTGTTAGAGTCTGTTTAGATGCTGTCCTTGAAAAAGTTGCATGAAAACTCCAATATGATTTTTTTTACACGCATGATCTTACAGGATCACTTTAAAAAGGGATTGTGTAGATGTTAAGTGTTGGGTCTCTTTTTTTCAGACTTGACAGCCATTCAAGTCTGTACCATTGCCTCTTGGCAGTCACAGCAGATACTGCATCCTCTACTCACAACCAGGGCCGGCTCCAGGTATTTCTGCGCCCTAGGCGGGCGCAGATCCCAACTTCCCGGTTGGGCCTGGAGACCCAATCATGCCGCCCACCCTCCTCTCCCCCCCCAGGGAGGAGGGGGAGGGTGGGCAAGCTGTGCTCTGGCTGGCCGCTGCAGGCCGCTTCCTCCTCCTCCTCCCCCCAGGGAGGAAGGGGAGGGCGACTTGCACCCTCGGTGGGCGCCTTTCTGCGGCAGCGGCAGCAGGGAGATCCTGCTGGCCGCCGCCGGCCGCTTCCTCCTCCTCCTCCCCCTTCAGGGAGGAGGGGGAGGGCGACTTGTGCCCTCGGTGGGTGCTTTTCGCGGTGGGGCACCCGGTTAGGGCGGTGGCGGGGTTTTTTTGGGGGGGAGCGGGGCACAATTTGGCACCCCTGAGGCCGGCGCGCCCTAGGCGAGCACCTAGTTCGCCCAATGGGCAATCCGGCCATGCTCACAACAGTTGTATACTCATCAGAAGCCTGAAGCCATTAAGTCTCAACCCTCCACAGCAGCAGGACTGATTATATTCAGATGTCCTTAAGTAATTAGAAGAATACAACCAATCCCAAGTGCAGAGCAGGAGGAAAGGTTTCACCAGGCACTTGACTAGAATTTCTTTACCAATCCGTTCTGATACACAAGAAAGTAGCAGATCGTGTAGGAATGGGTAATACTGCATCTCTGATTCTGCAGGCTGAGCTGTGCCTCTTTTTATATCACCACTGTTTGTATTTTCCTATCTCAGTCAAACTCGTAGGCTATAAGTAAATGTCCTACATGCCCAGTTTTCATGTGAGTTGTTTCCTTCTCTGCTAACATGATTGCCTAATGGTTAGTGACCTTAGAATGAAGTGAATGATTCTTAAAAGGGAAGGCTCCAGCTCAGCTCTGGATTAAAGTCAATCAGGAAAATTGTACCTTTTAAAAACACTTTTTATTGATTTTCTGAAACACACAGTCTGTGCACTAGGAAGTTGTTCACAATGTACTCTCTACAGTGCACTAATTCTAGCAAGAGTAGTTTGCCCAGGTCAGTTGCCATGTCATTTGGGGTGTAATATATGTCAGACCACCTAAGACCAGCTTGGCATTTTTTTTAGCAAGCACTGTTAAGATAGAGTTACAGGTGAATGGGGCTAGGTACAGATGCTTTCATTCACCTGTAACTCTATCTTAACAGTATGCTTTCAGGAGCTGCGGTGGCTCAAGTGGTTAAGACGCTGAACTGCAGGCTGTGGAAGGTCGGTAGTTCAGCAGTTCGAGACCCGGGTGCCGCATGACGGAGTGAGCTCCCGTCTCTAGTTCCAGCTCCTGCCAATCTAGCAGTTCAAAAGCAAGAAATTGCAAGTAGATAAATAGGTACCACTCCAGTGGGAAGGTAACAGCGTTCTGTGCACCTTGGTGTTCAGTCATGCCAGCCACATGACCACGGAAACGTCTTCGGACAGTGCTGGCTCTTCGGCTTTGAAACGGAGATGAGCACTGCAGCCCTAGAGTCGGATTCAACTGGCTTTCGAGCAAGGGAACCTTTACCTTTACAGATGCTTTCTGGCCCTGTCAGGCTGCTGAACATTTCTGTTATATCTGAAGAAGTAAGGTGTGACTCATGAAAGCTCATATTGAAATAAATGTTGTTAGTTTTTAAGATGCAACTGAACGTTTTTTTCTAGTCATAAAACATTTGATGAAAGTTCCACTGCAACTATTAGTGTTGAGACCACTAAACTAAACTAAACAAAGCTAAAGCCAGTGTGGTATAGTGGTTAGAGTGTTGGATAAAGTAAATAAATGAATAAATAAATAAATACATTTAAAATGCCTAAATCCTCTTGCTTTCAGTGAGAGAATTAGGCATGTGCTTAAGTTTATCCAGTTAAAATCAACGGGACTCAGAAGTTCAAAATTTTGGCAGATTGGGCTTTGTATTTATAGAGTTGTAAATGTAATTAAGAATGCCATAATATGCCTTTCTAATATGCTTAGGGGGTTCAATAAATAGTCTGTTATCCAAAATCATATTAAATTACTATCAGTTCATCATTCTGGACAAACTATCTCATCAGACATTATTTAATTGCAATGAGAGATGTTATATTTGGCATGCTACCATGAAATATTTCTACCACACAGATTGCATCTTCAAATATTAACACTGAGCAAGAAATCTTGATTAAAACTATGGGACGAAGTCCAACAGAGCTGTGTAAAATCTTAAATACTTCAACTGTATAAGGAATTGATGGGTCCTTTTCTGTTCAGCTATTTTACCTGTTTCTACATCAGTTTCCATTCAAACAAGCCAGAGCGCTTGCCAGTTTTTTGTCAAAATTATCATTTGTTATCACTCTAGCAATACAAATTGTAAATATTTCCACTCATTGATATCTGCTGAGCCAGCAACTACTAGTAAACGTAGTTTGTACAGTATTTATTTCTGTAGCCCTGGAGCAGTTGAATTTGTGTCAAGAATCTGCTGTAGCTTCATGTTTGTGTTCCCTATTTTAGTATTTAAGCAAAAAAAAAATCCTCTCTTGACTTTTGGGTTTTTCAGACTACATTTTAAAAATTAGCAAACAAAACACTGCTGGCTTGAACCCACCATTGAATATTTTCATTGGGTCTGTTCATTCCCATAAGTTGTGAACTCTGAAACAGAAGATAATTATTTAAATTTTAAGAATCCTGTTCTAAAAGCACACACTGGCTCCCCCCCCCCTTTATTTTATGGGTGTGAGGGCAATCCCATGTAGACTTTGGAAACAATTTCCATTCCAGTGGGGAAGGCATCTTATTTTTACAACAACCTTGTGACGAGGGGTAGGCTGAGGAGAAATGTCTGGCCCAAGATGCCCAGAAACTTTCATGGCAAGCAAGGATTTGATCCTAGGTCTTCTTGGTCCTTGGCCAGCACTCTAATTACTACTCCATACTGATATAAACTGCAGATTTCAGAGTTTGGCCTAATCTTTTGATTGCAGACTCAAGAAAAGTGGATTTAAGTAATTTTTTTTAAAATTCCCTTTTCTGTTCCTGTTTATATGGACGAGGTTTATTGTTCAGCCATAAACGAGGACAACAGTATTTAAATAAATACAATGAAATAAAGTGCACTAGCATGGTGACCATATTTTCTAATTAACCAGGGAAACCAAGCTCTCAGATTATCTTTTGTAAGGCATTTCTCACTTTGGGGGGGACAACGATATTAGAATGCAGCAGAATTTTTTCCCTGCATTCTTTTATCACAGACACGCCCTTATTTCAAAGCTGTTTTGAGTAATGGGCTGTTAAATATTAGGTAAGCATAACCTGGAATTTCACTGTAATAATATTAACTCCAGAAATGAGGTGTTCAATTATGAAACTATTTTATTAAGAAAGAGAGAGAATGGAGAAAAGATAGGTAGCTACCCGTTAGCTAGTTAACTAGAGTTGTCAGGTCCAGACTGGTGAATTCCTGAATATTTGGGAGTGGAGCTTGGGGAAGGGAGGAACTTCAGCAGGATAACGCCATAAAGTCCACCCTCCAAAGCATCCATTTTGTTCAGGAGAAGTGATTTCTGTAGTCTGGACATAGGGTTGCGGCCCAGGGCTCTTTTTGTAGCAGGAACTCCTTTGCATATCAGGCGACACACCCCGAGTGTAGCCAATCCTCCAAGAGCTTACAGTAGCCCCTGTAAGAAGAGCTCTGTAAACTCTTGGAGGATTGGCTACATTAGGGGTGTGTTGCCTAATATGCAAAGGAGTTCCTGCTACAAAAAGAGCCCTGGGGTTGCCAACCCCCCCATTGAAGGAGGGGGATCCCCTGACGCCAGGCCCCACTACCTGCCGCTGATCAGCTGGTCAGCGGGGGGACTTACCAGGAGATTGAGGGAAGCTCAGGCTACATCGCTGACAAGGCATGAATTCACAGTTTGGAGTGCAGGCACTGGACCCCAATGTGAGGATGTCACTTCTGTCTGACATTATCACGTTGGGACCGTCCCTGCCCCCCTGGAACATGCCCCAAAGTCCCTCACTGGGGACTTGGAGGAACCTGACAATCCTAATCTGAGGTATGACTTTGCCACCAAGGTTTTAAGCAGTGGGTAAATAAAATGTTTTCCCCCTCCCACAATACCCAGCAGGGGAAGTGAAGTTCTGTGCCAGCCAAACAGGTTGCTGATAGAATTTTCCAATAACTTGTTTATTAAAAGGCAACTCCAAAATACTTAACAGCTTGGTACTTGCTCAGTTTTTCTATCACATTTTTATCCCGCTCTTCCTTCAAGGTGCTAAGGATGGCATGCATCGTTTTTCACTCCTTTGTTTTATCCTCAAAATAATCCTGTGAGATAGCGTGGGGTGAGTGAGAAGGATTGGCCCAGGATCACTCAGTAAGCTTCGTGGCTGAGTATGTTTTGTGCCTAGGCCTCCCTAGTCCCACTCCAGTACTCTAACCACTACACTACACCAGCTTTCCATCTATGGACTGTTTTTGATGGGATCCCAAAACTTGCTGAGTCTATGGGCACTTGAGGCATTTTGAGAACAGATAGTGGGTGCAACAACAGTATGGCTGCCATGGCAGCTAGGTCCAAGCACAAAACATTTTAAGGTTCCACAAAACATTGAGAAGTTCCCAAGTTAAGCATCCTCCTATGATGAAGACTGTTGTTTCTAAATGGGTGCTCCCTGCAAGCACAGATAAGACTTCCTGAAGTGCCTTTCATAGGGTTGCCAAGTCCAGGTTGGGAAACTCCAGGAGACTTAGGGGTAGAGCTTAGGGAGGGGTTGGGACCTCAGTGTGGTATAATGCCATAGAATCCACACTCCAAATCAGCCATGTGCTCCAGGGAAACTAATCTGTTTAGTCTGGAGAATAGTTGTAACACGTAGGATTGCCAGGTCCCCTTGGCGGGGGATTTGGAAGGTGTTCCAGGGGTGGGAGGGATGTCATTGGGCAACATCCCAATGTGATGATGTCACCCAGAAGTGACATCATCGCGTCAGTGACATTGTGTGCGATTCTCTGGGTTTGGGGCAAAAACTTTTATGGTTTTTGGCTTCAAAACCATAGAGTTTGCCCAAAACCCAGAACGCTGTGTGTGATGTCACTTCTGGGTGACATCACTGCATCAGGGACATCGCCTGATAGCATCCCTATTTGAGGGTGGGGTTTCTCCCACCAGCCAGCTGGCTGGCAGTGGATCGCAGCCCCCAAAAGCAGGGGAACCCTCGCTAGCACCTGGGGGCTAACAACCCTAGTAACACTAGGAGAACTCCAGGCCCCACCTGGAGGTTGGCAACTTTCTTCCTACTCCAATAAAGTGGAGGAAAGCCAGGACTGACTCTGCTTTAGGGCAGAAGCAAGAGGGAAGCAGGAAACAGCAGTGAGCACCATGGTGCCCGTGAACACCACATTGGAGTTGCCTGGTTTATGGCAGGGTGAAAGTTCATTTGAGGTCATTGGATTGGCAAAGCCTACCGATCAATGTACAGTTAGTTCACAACAGTGCGGAGAAGCAGGAGCTCCATTTGTACCAGAATTCGTACACCCGATCAACTGCATTTACATCTGGATTTCACATCTATTCTGGAATAGGAAAGACACTCATAAAACCAAATTCTTAACAGGATTAACGAGTAATTGAATAGGTCTTCAGTCATGCAGCCTGCCGTGCACAAAATAAGTTATAAGTTTCTCTTTGAAATTTAATTCTCATTAAGTGGGCTTAATTGGCTTGTCAACCATTACATTTTTACAGCATGCATTTACCAACCATTAATCCTGGTTGTATGTTAAGAATGATTTGGATCTATATATGAGCGTCTATACGGATCAGAATTATTTCTTCCCTTCCTTTTCCCTCTTTTTTGATTTCCCTACCACATCAGAAATATGCTAAGTAGGGAAGTCTCTGAACCTTTAAAACAGTAGAAGATTTATGAGCACGCATTTGAGAATGGCAAATTAAATGAATAAAGAAGGTTCTCAATATGCAAGCGCCAGGGAAGAAGGAATGAACAAAGTATTCCCCTTTCAACTTCTTCCACATATATCAAACAATTCCCTTTTCAAACATAAAGAAGAGCTTTGAACATCAAGTGTCACGGCCCTTGGCCATGTCCCTCTAAACTCATGCTTCCACTTTACTCATTAAGCATGTCTTTGTGAATTCATTTGCAGAATATTTTGTTTATATTTTTTCTGCATGGCACTCCCCACTTCAGTGGCTATTTGTGCTGTTGACTAGCTTTGGTTACATGGGAGCTAAACGGGGTGAACAAACAAAATGAGGCCAACCAAACTGTTCAGATTGCAAGCAGGCAGGGCTCTTTTTGTAGCAGGAATTCCTTTGCATATCAGGCGACACACCCCTAATGTAGCCAATCCTCCAAGAGCTTACAGTAGCCCCTGTAAGGGTGTGTTCAGACGGATCTTTTGATCTGCCATAGGAACGACTCCCTTGCAGATCAAAAATGCACGACCAGACAGAAACATCTGGGAAATATTCCGGTCCCATAGGCATCCCATTCTGCTGCGCCTCCAATCCTGATTTAAAAAGTAGCAGTTTCAATGTAGGGTTTTCGCTTACCCGCACAACAACTGCAGACTTTCTTCCGTCTGGTCACTCCATTAGCGCGCGATGCTCCCGTCGGCTCGGTCTGACGTCAGACCGAGCCAACGGGGGCGCAATTTTAAAAAATTGAAACCCCATGTGCGCTTTAACGAGGAAACGCATTCAGCGATAAGCGCTACGAGGAATGTAATATTCATGCTTATTTCTTTTAGGGACAAGATGTTACCGCGATGGGAGATGGAGGGGGGAAGGACTGTTCTAACTTGCAAAATAGTCCCTCCATTGATCATGATGGCAATGGCAAGGGGGAGGACCGGGACTTTGCTGAAAACCCTCCGCGATCGCCTCAGTTCTCCAAGGAGGCGCAGCCTTGCCTATGTGAATGTACAAAACTTTTTTTAAAAAAATCCTCGGTGGATGCCGTGTAGACAAATCACGGTGGGAACAACGCACGGTGAGGCTATTTCATGGGGGGGCGTCTGGTCGTGCTAGGCTGGATTTAAAAAATCGGGATAAAATTTTAGGAGGGCTCATGGCGCGATTGACTGGCCGTCTGAACGCAGCCTAAGAAGAGCTCTTTAAGCTCTTGGAGGATTGGCTACATTAGGGGTGTGTTGCCTAATATGCAGAGGAGTTCCTGCTACAGAAAGAGCCCTGCAAGCGGGTGATTCCAAAACTGAAGGAAGCAGATGATTCCATGGTTCGAAAAACAGTTCCCAGCTTGTGGGAAACTAACATATTGAAGAGAAGGCTGGGATAGATTTAGTTTTCTGTTTTTGGGGGGAGTTTTAAATATAGGGGAACATTCAATTATGTGTCTCCTCCATCTGTATCTGAAATGGAATGATCCGAAAAGACTTCATTTACTATTTCTGTGACTCAAGAGTTAAGCATATATCAATGAAGCTCGCTTCCACAAAGATGTGTTTAAGATTGCAAAAGATGGGGAAATTACTATGCTTATTGTAAGTAAAGATGGAAAACCCTGTATTTTCTTTCCTTCTTTTTCTTTGTTGTTGTAAAATCTGGAGGTTCTGATGGTGTACTTACACTTGTGTAATGAATTTTTATGCATTGCACCACTGGGTTTTCTGGAACACAATAATCCGCAATTTCATTAAGTCCCTTTATAGAAATAGTTTGCTGATAAATGGAAGACAATCCCATTAGTGTTTTAGCTGGACATTTGAGCAGAATTGCTATAGGCTGATGTGGAGTTTACAAACAGCATCACCAGTTTTGGTGGCTTATAAGAGAGGTAAATCTATGGCCTCTTCTCAAAGGAATGGTTGCTGGGGAATTGCTAGAACGGCAACAAACAGAGGGCAGACAGTATGGTGAGAGCTCTGCGCATGAAAACCGAGCATATATTTTAGGCAGTTTCCCTTGCATTGCTCACTGTATCTCACTGTATATATTATACTGTTTTTGATCCATTGTTCTTCAATTTTGTCATCCCTGTTTTACTGTACATATCATACATTGTTCCTCATGTATTCTCTACTTTTGTAATCCACTTATCGCATTGTTTGCTTATTTTATTGCATTATTTGTATGTACACTGTATTTAAAAATAACAAAAAAGATAGAAAATAAATGAATTCTTATTTGCTTTGATCTTTATTGAAGTTATTGAAATGTTATTTCTTGGATTCATCGATACAATGATGACTTAGGCATCAATATAACTAAGGTTGTCGGTATATTTAGTATAGCTAGTACTATTGAAATAATGTCCTGTATAAGATCAGTCTTTGATGTATATACAGATCTACTTTATTGTTATATCTCTCCAAAATATTCTTAAACGGTGCTATTTGCCTTTTTTAATTATAGTTTGACTGTGATAACTATAGCATTAAGACATACCGACATCTCAATACAATGTAAAAATTAAGTTAACTATTTAACATTTAATAGCTAACGTTAATGGTAAATAACTTTGGGGCTTTAATAAATGTAAACCGTATATAAAGATTACTAAGTATTTGTTAATGTAGCATTAATTTTAATTAGGATTGAGGGGGGAAACACTCTTGAATATTACAAATATGTCCTATACATGAAACACGTATTTTAATGCTTTATGCTTATTGTGTTGTTGATTGTTCTTGTTATGTATATGTTAAATCTTTTTATCTAATTCTTATTTCCCTGTTGCTTTTCCTTTCTGTACACTCATCTTAACTGCATCCTAAAGAAAATCTAAAGAAGACTTTTCTCCAACTGAATGACATGCCTTCAACTTTTCTGTTAAAGATCAATACAGCAGACTTTGCTGTGTCTTATTTAGAAATGAAACAGGACTTAATTTAGAAATGAAACAAGACTATCACATTCCAATGTGAACTGCAAATGATGAAGTGATATACGTTTCCTCCCAAAGATTTGTAGTTTCAAAAGAAAACAGTTTAGCTTAAGGGAATTTGGAGTTAAGAGCTTTGCCTGTTTTTCTGTGTAATCTTCTTCTCAAATATGCTGTAATAATAGATGGGTGGAGGAAATGCTTCTAAAGACTATTTTCTCTGAATTCCTTGCTCTGCAAGCACCAGGCTCTCATCCTGTCTTACACCAGCATCCAGTAATTTTCACTTTGGATTGCTCTCCCCTACAGCCACCCACCTTGCAAAAAAAAACACCAAAAAAACTTTATCTTCAGATACTCGACATATACATCCACCAAAGCATAGCATTTGGCTAGAGATGGTATCAAATTTTATCAATGTAGGGCTTTAGTTTCAAAATCCCCATTTCTCAAATGGGTTCTGTTCACGGGCACTTGGGATAAACTGCTTCCCTCCACTGTACCATTGCAATTTGACAGAATTATTACTGTTAAAACTGATACTTCAATTTATGTTGATTTCATAGAAAAGGATATAAAATGGTATACAAAATATAGGTGGCAAAATGCTATTAAAGAAGCCAACAAACTGGGAACATCCGCAATGAAAATGGTCAAAACATAAAGGCACAGCCCCAACAACATATGAAAGCAAATGGGAACTAAAAGGGTGTTTTTACACCACCCAACATATGCTAGTATTGATTGTTATTCATTTATATATCTTGTTTATGGTCAGCCTTTCTCACAGGAACTCCAAGTGGATTACACAGAGTGAGTCAGTATAGTCAACAATATGGGACATTCAATCCTGTCCTTATATATATTTGAATTTTGGTTCCACAAGATTCTATGCTTGCCATAATTGATTCGGCTCAAGAACTGGCAGTCAGAAGACACTGGCCAGGGCTGACTGGCTGCTTCGCAAAGCCCCGCCCACATCAGTGTTTTCAGCTCAGTCTGCTCCAGTCCTCCGACAGGAGAGGACCGTCTGGAGTGTGAGCGCAGGGACAGGCCCTCAAGGCTGAGGCAAGTGAGAGAAGCCCTTTTCCGCCCCCCCACACCGTCTCCTTGGCCTTCTATGAGGGGACTAGGCCCAGAGAAGGCCTTTTCCATCCCCCACACGCCATCCTTGAGCCTTCTATGGGGCACTAGGCCCAGATAAGGCCTTTTCTGTCCCCCACACGCCATCCCCTGGGCCTTCTATGGGGGCACTAGGCCCAGAGAAGGCCTTTTCAGCCCCCCCCACACCATCCCCTGGGCTTTCTATGGGGCACTAGGCCCAGAGAAGGCCTTTTCCGCCCCCCACACCCCATCCCCTGGGCCTTCTATGGGGCACTAGGCCCAGAGAAGGCCTTTTCCGCCCCCACACCCCATCCCCTGGGCCTTCTATGGGGCACTAGGCCCAGAGAAGGCCTTTTCCGCCCCTCACACACCATCCCCTGGGCCTTCTATGGGGCACTAACCAGAGAAGGCCTTTTCCGCCCCCACACACCATCCCCTGGGCCTTCTATGGGACACTAACCAGAGAAGGCCTTTTCCGTCCCCCACACGCCATCCCCTGGGCCTTCTATGGGGGCAGTAGGCCCAGAGAAGCCATTTTCCATCCCCCACATGCCATCCTCTGGGCCTTCTATGGGGGCAGTAGGCCCAGAGAAGCCATTTTCTGTCTCCCACACGCCATCCCCTGGGCCTTCTATGGGGGCAGTAGGCTCAGAGAAGCCCTTTCCCCCACACACTGCCTACTGCCCCCATAGAAGGCCCAGGGGATGGTGTGGGAGGACAGAAAAGGCCTTCTCTGGGCCCAGAGAAGCCCTTTTCTGCCCCTCTTCCCTTCCTTTCCCCCTTTTCCTTTCTTTCACTCTTCCCCCTATTCCTTCCTTCCTTCCTTCCTTCCTTCCTTCCTTCCTTCCTTCCTTCCTTCCTTCCTTCCTTCCTTCCTTCCTTCCTTCCTTCCTTCCTTCCTCCAACCCTCTCTCCCTTCCACCTCCCTCCCTTCCTTTCTAGGGCCCGTTGTCTTCCACCACAATGTGCTTTGCTCCCTAGTAAATTATATAAACGTGTAGTGGTCTGGCAAGGTTCTATGCTTGGCAAAATCTGTTGGCTGCCTGACCTGCCCATCAGAAGGTGTGCCTGGGTCCTGCCGACAGAGCAAGCTCCCGCCAAAACTCCCCTCACAACATAGCTTCACCTGAGGAGAGATGACGCCATCCTCTCTGCAACAATTTTTTGGCCCACCTTCTGTGACCTTGGACGCTGGCTATTGTATGCCATAAGGTATGTTAGACTTTACTTCCACATTTGTATCTTTCAATTACCGACTGCTATTATTTACTTTACCTCCTTCCAGCCTATGCATTCGTTACACATCATCTCTTTCTGACGCCTGTTGTATTGCTTTCACAATGGGCTTTACTTCTAGTTCAATAAATAATGCACTAGAATAGTACAAGTCTGGAGCCAACCAGAAATCTAAAAGATAGAACTGAAGTATAAGGTAAGTATTAACATGATACATTAAGAGGCACAAAGATTACATAATGGGATCCTACTTACAGTAAACTATACATAGCAATATAGACCACAGTCCCTAATCATTTATCCGAGGAAGTTTGTAAGCCATTTTGTACCCTGCAACCCTATTACTTGTACAGAAAGGCCACCTTGAATAATTAAGTTTTTCATAGTTAGCGGCACACCAGGAGAGTGGGAACCAAGTTGGTGTAGTGGTTAAGAGCGTATACTCTAATCTGGGAGAACCGTGCAGCCAGCTGGGTGGCCTTTGGCCAGTCATAGTTCTCTCAGAGCTGTTCTCTCAAGAGCAGTTCTCTCAGAGCTCTCTCAGCCCCACCTACCTCACAGGGTGTCTGTTGTGGGGAGATGAAGTGAAACTCCAAGTGAAGGGTGGGGTATAAATCCAATCCCTCTCTCTCTTCCTGACCTCCTGAAGCAGACCATTCCACAAGGCCAGAACCACAACAGAGAAAGCATGTGGAGAAGCAGTTCATTTTGCGCATTTGCTGGCATCTGCAGAAGGCCATGCTCAGATGAGCAAAGCTGTTGTGGCAGACCATAGGAGGAGAGGCGGTCCCACAAGAGCAACCAATGCCATGAAGGGCTTTGTATGATCCTGGTAACAAATGGGCAGCCAGTGGAGTGTTTGCAGAATGAAAGCAATATGCATGCTCCATCTAGTGCCCAATAATAGCCAAACTGCAGCATCCTTATCAGCTGGAATTTCTGAGTTGATTTTGAGGGGAGACCAAGGTAAATTACAGTAGTCTAGCCAGGGCTTTTTTTGTAGAAAAAGCCCAGCAGGATCTCATCAGCATAATAGGCCACACCATCAGCAGAAACTCATTAGCATATTAGGCCACACCCATGACATCACAGCTCATTAGCATATCAGGCCACATCCCCATGTTACCAGAAGTGTGGTCATCCAGCCACACCCACCTTTTGCTTCTTATTCTGTTTACCTTGTTTGTTGTCAAAACCCAGGGCTTTTTTGGTAGCAGGATCTCCTTTGCATGTTAGGCCACACAGCCCTAATGTAGCAAATCCTAATGAGTTTCTGCTGTTGGGTGTGGCCTATTATGCTAATGAGTTCCTGCTGGGCGTGGCCAACTCAGAAGCCAGCCAGAACTCCGTTCCTGTGTGTTCCTGCCCAAAAATAGCCCTGAGTCTAGCCTTGATGTTACTGTGGGATGGACCCGGGCAGCCAGATCAGCAGTATCAAGGTAAGGAGCCATCTAACAGGCCAGGCTGAGTTGGAGGAATGCCTTTTTTTTTTGCAGCTGCACTAACTTACTTCTCCACTATTAAAATTGGATCCAGTATAAGTTACACTGCATAACCCCAAGGCTTTTAACAGAGTCAGCAAGGGTCAGATGAACTCCACCAAAAGTGGGGAACATAACGTCCTTCAAGACCTCCACCTTCCCAACCATCATTGCCTCTGTCTTTTCAAGGTTTAGTTTGCGGTTCCAGCACCAAGGTGAAGGGCCGAGATGAGCACCCAGGATGAAAGTTCTTTTAAAACCCACAAATTCTAGACTATTTTAATGTTTTTCCCAGTTGAAATAACACACACTCACATTTTTCTCAGAAAGAGTGGAATAAAATTGGCCACAACTTTATTGCTAACAGCTGTAGGAAGCCTTGGAACAGCTTAGGGTAAGGATCCTGCTCATCGACTGATCTGCCCATCAGTCGATGCTCTGTTGATCACCTTGGCATGGCAGGTTTTGGATCCCACTAGGGCGGAAGCCCAGAGGTGGTCTCTCCCGCCACCTGAGCGTGAGGGTAATTCCCTGGACATGCCCTCGGGCTGGGCATATCAGTCGCCCCTCACGCCAAGACACCTTAAAGGGATCCCCACACTCAGGAAATGGGCATGCAGGCTGTTTTTCTGATAATGGATCCAGCCCCATGCTGACAGCGCCACAAGAGCCAGGCATCTGACTGCTGGCTCCCGCCAAAGGATCTACAGCTGTAGCTCAATTGCAGAGGGCATTCCTAATGCTATGCAGCCAGAAATCCATACCCCAGTTAGATAAATGAACCCCATCAGGGCAAAACAGGGCTTCTAGTTGTGCTGAGATGTCAAGATGTTGAATCCAATGGCCTCCCATAGTGACCACAATCCTCTCTAGCCACTTAGCCACCTTCCATCTCACCAACCTGCCACCTCTGCCTGGCAAAGGAGGGGAGGGGTATCCATGGCTGCTCCCTGCTCTCACCCATCCCTGCAGCTCCACAAACAGGACTCGGGAGGGTCCCGGTCCTGGCTTCAATTTGTTCTCTTTTAAGCCAGGTAACCACAGCAGCCAGGCAACTAGTTCGGACCTCTACTGCATCACCAGGAGATTTGGATAGAAAGATATACAGAGCTGAGTATTGTCAGCATATTGATGATGACCAACCCCAAACTGTGAATGATTTGATCTAAGTTTTTTACATGGAGAGATTGAAAAGCTTGCGGGATAGAATCGTACCCTGTGGAACCTCACAAGACAGGTCCCATACTGCTGACAACTGGTCTCCAATAGCTACCCTTTGAGACTGATCCCCAAGGAATTGTTAGAACCAGTTCGAGGTGCATCCCCGATACCTACTTCTGCCTCCAAGCAGGATGGCATGATCTAATGTACCCAAGAGCAACAAAGAGGCATGGCCTTTGTCTATACTCAGACGAAAGGTACTAGAAGTGTATCAGGAAGATTGTTTTGATAATTTGCACATCTTAAATATTAAGTTTGGTTTCCATTTGTGCTACACTCATGTCCTATGCTGTGGAGTACGTTCCTCCAGCAACAGGTTCTTCATGTAAAGTCAATGGCTTCCAATGAGCCAGAAAGCACCTGCCCACTGGAATGTGCTTTACTGCACAAGATCAGGTCTGCACAAACAAAGCACGAGAGGAAACTAGGCTTAGGATCCGTGCCCACATGATGCTCCGAAAACCTTAAAAACTTAATATTATTTTCTAAAAACCTTTGAAAAATTGCCTTATCCAGCGATCCATTCCACAGAACATGGGAATGAGTGTGTTTGTGGGAGGGGAGTCTCTTGCCGAATGGATTGTTTTTTTATCATGTAGCTTTGCCATTTTTTTCAGTGCCATCCTAAGCAGAGTTATATTCTTCTTAAATCCATTAAAGTCGATGGTCTCAGAAGGAAGTAACTCTGTTCAGGATGATACTGTTCGCCACTAAGGAAGTATGAGGCCGGAGCTCCCAACCAACCTGATCTCCAGCTCTTGGGAGAAGGCCCACCCTACTCCCACAAAAGCCAGGAAGAGGTGGGTGGATGCACCTCCTCCTTAGGTTGGACTTTGAAAGTCAGGGAGAGACCAATGAGGACCTGGGTCCAATGAGTTCAGTGAGCCCAGTGAGGTCTGGGTGCCAGCCAGTTGGAGGAAAGGAGGGAGATGGGGGTGAACATCGAATCCCTTCCCCTTTACATAGCTGAGGTCCTTAGTTCCCTCTAAGCTGTGGAGTCTTGTGAGCAAAAATTCTACTTTGTGAGCCACTGGCATTAAAGTTGTGAGCAAGTGATTTGGTTACTGCATGAATTAGTTTGCTCTAGAGTCGCCCATCCTGAGCTAAGGCAAAAATGTGTGAGCCGGAGGCTAAAAAACTGTGAGCTAGCTCACACTAACTCAGCTTAGAGGGAACACTGCTGAGGTCCTTAAAAAGAGCTGGCAAGCAGCCTTCTGGACAGGGTACTGGACTGGTAGAAGGGAGCCGGAATGCGGGATCTGCATGAACAATCGCATCAATGGCTTCTGCAAAGATTATTTCTCATTCAGCGATTTCTTCCAGAACCGAAAGAGTCTGAAAGAGTCACAAACATTGTACATGGAGAAAAAACCACAATGGGTTGCATTCTCTGACTCTACTGGCAGGGCTTTCCTTCAGTGAGAGGAATCTTCTGCCAAGCAAGAGGTATCAGCTGAAGGCCCCTTTTAGCAGACAAAAACACGGCCATTAACAGAACTGAATTATAGGATCTAATCCAAATTAAATGACATTTAAACAAGGGTAGTGACATGCACATCTTTGAAGAAAAGTTTATTTTTAGTCTAAGTTTCTACAATAGTGCTGACAAAAAGCAAATACATTAATAAGTGTTTTTCTTGCTTCATTTTGTGCCAGTGTGAAACAGTCTCTCTTTCTCTCACACTACCATGATCCACTTGATTTCTCTGTTCATACATAAAACAAAAACAGATTAAGATCGACACATTCAGACTGTAGCTAGTTTGTGGCTGATTTTACTTAGCATAAATTAACATTTCTGTCTGCAGATAATCATTTGCTTCATTCACAAGTATTTAAAACTGATCCTCCTCAAGCCAGAAGGTTATTTTTATCGTCAAAGTTAATCCTTTCTTCATGTGGATTAAACAGCTGAGGAACACTGGTAGCCAGCTGGCAGTAAGTGCAAGCATTCCTTATTTTGATCTAATGTCCCAATCCTAGGAACCAGTTTTAGCAGTTAAAGTATGTGCTGCAAAAACTACTCATACCCTCTACTTGTCAGGAGGCACTGTCCTACTTAAACAAAGAAATTATTGCTTCATAGTACTTTGCACTGTATCGCTACTCTGGAGCTGGTGTATGGCTTGTAGGATCACCCCCAAAGCCAGAAATTGAGGGGTGGCCAAAGAGGGGGCAGCTAGAAAAATCCTCAGTCCATAGAAAGGGGAAGAGAGGGGACAGAATTATTCACAATATCACCGACAATGCCCTCCAAAGCTGAAGTGGCAAAGCTCCTGGGCAGTGCCCCTGCGCAAGGGCATCAGTGCCCATGGCTTTATCCAATGGTCTGTAATCCATACTGGAAGTCCAGTGAATGGAGAAAAGGTGAGGGAGGAGTGGAGGAACCACAGGGGGGAGGCTGCAGGTGCGCCGGTGGGGGTCAGTGTGCCAGGTGGAGATGGCCAGGGAGAAATCACAGGATCCAAGTGGGAGAGCAACAGACAGAAGCTGATGACCAAGAGCAGCGAGGGAGCTGAGTGGGCTCATGTGACCTCTCAATCCCACCCTGGGCAGCTGGAAACATGCAGGGGGGAGGCCAGAGAGAGAGAAGGCGGCCAGGGGGGATGCTGGCTGCATCGAGGATCCAGAGAGGGGGCTTGAGGGCTGTCCTCCAAGCAGTTGCTGCAAGGCAGGCCACGAACAGCCTCATGGCTCATCTTCCCAGCGCCTTCGCATTTAGAGGTAGACTGCCCTTGCATGCTCCTTCCTTCCCTGCCTGCTCTTGCTCACTCGCTCCCTATATGCTGGAAACAACTTGATGGCACTTAACACAGCCACACATATTTTTCGGTGACAGGGGAAAAGCCCACAGAAAAAAACCCACGGTCATAAATGCTCACAGCTATTCTCCCATGTGGGCTTCTTTCCGTGTGGGCATTTTTCCACGTGTTTTTTTTCCTGTGAGCATTTATGACCGTGGGTTTTTTTCCTGTGGGCTTTTTTCATAGAACCATTATAATCTTATGTTCTAATAGTCATGTGTGGCCCAATCTGTGGATATCTAAATCTGTGGATTGGACCCACTTACACAGAAATAAGACTGCAAACTTGGGACACACACACACACATGGCTTGCAGTTAGTTAAAAGTTTAAAAAGTTTGGAGGTGAAAGTTAAAAGTGAAAGTTTAAAAAGTTTGGAGGTGCCACAAAACCTAAAAATAGAGTACATTTTAATGCACTTGCACGGAAATGCCTCTCCCACAACTCCACAAAGTGAAGCAGGAAAAGGCTTTATCAACATCATTAGTTCTGTAGCTTTTGCCCTTTTGGAAAACTGGAGATTGATGTCTTGACTATTAATTGTGTTTAACATTTGGATATGTTGCAGTCTCCTTTGTTCTGAGGAGGACTATCTGATGGAGATACCAAAATGTGCGGTTCTTCCAGAAACCCCATTGTAAGAAAATAGTCACCTCTATGAACTTTGACTGTAAACAAAAAATGTTATTTTTATGATCTTTTTGTCTGGAAATTGTTAATCGGGTGAATGGCTACTGGACCTTCCTTTATAGACCTGACCAAGTGGAGACTTTTCTATATAGCTGTTGAATAAGTAATATGTGTAAAAGGACAAAAAAAAATTATATTGTTGAGAAACGATAACAGTATATGATATAAGATTTATCTAAGTCTTTATTGGATATATTCAGGGCTTTTTTTATAGAAAAAGCCCAGCAGGAACTCATTAGCATAACAGGTCACACCCAACAGCAGAAACTCATTAGCCTATTAGGTCACACCCCAGACAGCACAGCTCATTAGTATATTAGACCACACCCCATGCCTTCCCTTGGCTTGCCCAGGTGCCCCGTGATCCTTCCAGGCCTCCCCCTGGCCTGTCCCCCTCGGAGTCACTGCCCCCCTCAGAGTCTCTGGGCTGTCCCTCTGTAGACACACAGGCAGAGGTTTTGGCTGTAGTGGGCGTGGCCACCTCTGAAGCCAGCTGGAACTCCATTCCTGTGCGTTCCTGCCCAAAAATAGCCCTGAGTATTCTTGTGATATGGTTTATGCATCTAGTTAAATGGCAATTATCACAGTGTTTTCGTGTCACTTTGCAATTGGACTACTGTGACCTCCCTTATCACTGATACCTGTAGATCTCCCACAGATCAAGCAGTGCCACTGCAGGTGAGGGGGAGACAGAGGAATTACCTTCACTCCTGAGGGCCCAGCTGGAGGAAAAGATGGCTGGGCAGGAAGGAACATCAGACACTGGCAGAAGAGCAGGGACAGCTCCAGCTGCCCAGGCTGTCAAAAGGCAGCTGCAGACCAGCTGAGAGCCGGCTGGGGACAGTGGAGATGGTGGGGAGGAAGCTCAAGCTGGATGGAAGCAGCTCCAAGGAAGCTGATGCAGCTATGGTCCAGCAGCTTCCAGGAACAGAAAGGCGTTGGGGGGGGGCTGGGAGTGGCTCAGGAAGATGTCAAGATGGTGACCGTGGGCCAGGCTAGATGGAGGGGGAGTGCCCATCAGCTGCAATGTGAGTCAAATTGGCTGCAGGGCAGCAGGACAACCCAGAAAGGCCCTCCAAAGAACCATAAGTACTGGCGGAGAGGGAGCTAGAAGGCAAGCAAGCTAAGGAAGCACCTACCCCATGACTTTGTAAGGCAATTGAGGCAGGTTGGTGGGTAGGGGAAGGGGAGGAAAAAGAGAGAAGGAATTACAATGGTGGGGAGAGAGAAGAAGCAACAGAATGGGTAAAATGGAAAAAAAGAGAAACACACACAGAGAGGTAGAATGACTGTGGTGTTGGGGGGAGGGGAAGGAATGACATTATCCATGGCTGAAATGGGGAAAAAGAGAAAGAAACACACAGAGAATGAATGATAGGTGGGGGAATGACATTATCCATGGCTGAAATGGAAGAAAATAGACTGAAAACACAGAAAGAAGTAATGACAGTAGTCGAGAGGGAGAGGCAATGGTAAGGGGAATGGGAATGGGATGGCTGTCCCCACACGTTCCTTGCTGGTCCCTGCTAGTAGTTTATAATAGCCACCAAACATTACCCAGTCTCTTATAACAGTGAACCACATGCCTCAGGATAGAGAACAGAGAATACCACGCCTCTTTGCATCATATTCTGAGAAATCCCAGCCACTGATTTTTCACCTAGACACTCCAAACATACTTTGCGCCACTTTTTAAAAGTTGTTCCTTCAGCTTGATTCTTTATTATTTGTGTTATGGTTACTTCAGGCTTCAGTAGGCCCTGACCCCTGAAAGAGCATCAGGGACGAGAGGTGGCCTTCAGACCACAGTTCAGTTCAAGAACCACTTCTCTACATGAATGACTCACCACATAGAGGTGAGAGCCACATGGGGCAATGTGACGCGGCCAGCATGTGATGGCTCTATATCTGTATCCACTGATGGTTATGAAAAACTGAAAGGTAAGCACACCATGATCAGATTACGACTACTGTCAAATCCGAGTAGTTTTCCATGTATCAAAGTTTTCTATTATATGCGCTATAGAAGGTTTTACATTCATTCTAGCGCACAATAGTGAGATGTGCAGGAATCAGTATATCAAATGGTTAAATAGTACTAAAGGGAAGGGGGAAAGCAACATAAATGTAGAAGTCACTGATAGTTTGTAATGCGTTTTAAAAAAAAATGATTGGCATAATTTGGAAAATACTTCAGACTAGCCCCTGGGTGTTTTAAGTTACCTGGAAGATAACCAATGTTGATATTCTCTGCTGATGGCATTACGGAGCAAAATACAAGATTGCATCTCATAGCTGTCTGTCTTAAGATATTTTTTTGCCACGTATGCTTCTTAAACAGCAGTATACAGACATACAGCATTGAAATTATTCTCTGTACTAGTCAGTTATGTGTGTCATCTGTACACTCAGTCCCAACCTAGATGCATACAGTTGCCCATGAAAGAAGAGATGTGTGTGAAAAAAAATCTATGGAGTGTACCTGCCGCCTCATCCTGGTCCTCAGCCAGCTGTGCATTATGCCTGGTGCACTGAAATCTGCAACTTGCTTTGCTATTGCCATATAAGTGAGGAGTTGCCATTACTCACATGGAACTATCCAGCAGCCTTCCCTTTACCAAAGTTCTGGCACAACCGACCACTCCCACAAAGAGCACATCTCTTAGTATCAAGCTCCTGATTTCATTTGTATAGCCTTTCTTCCATTTTTAGGAAGTCCATATTAACCTCTCTGATGCAGTTCTACCTCTGCAGCTAGGCACATCTTAGTAGTCAATATTGATGGACTGTAGCAGGCCCGTAGCCAGGATTTTTTAATTCGGGCGGCCTTTAAATAAGTCAGGGGGCACCCCAGAGCCCCCCCAACTGAGCACCACAAACAAATGTAAAAATGGAAGTCGGGGGCCTGGGCTGGATAGGAAGTCGGGGGCCTTGGTGGTAAGTCAGGGGGCCAGGCCCCGAGATGCCCCACTGTGACTACAGGCCTGGACTGTAGTGTATGTCTGAGAGTATTGTGCCTTTTATTTGGGGTTGTTTGGAACTCTTCAGTCCTGTAGTTCAGGGAGTGGCTGAGGAGGGAGGAGTTCAGTGTTGTTATTATTCTGTATGCAGGCCCTGAAACCATGGCAACTGTTTACTTCCACGAGAGTGGTGCGATAACATACACCAGGGAGAATCAGGAGAAACAGGAATTGGGTTTACACAGGAGAAAACCCATTTGGCTTACGTGCCAAGTGGAAGAGATGAATTCTGGTCATAAAAACCCGATGGGGGTAGGGAGACATGGGCTTGCCTGGTAACCTGACTGGAAGAGTTTGGGGTATCTCCTACAAGTTGTTAACCAAAACAGGCAGAAAGGTTGAAAAGACAGAACTTTCCTTTGTTTTTCTTCAAATACTTCTTCAAATACTTTGACCAGATGCTGTGATCTATGCCAGGGCCCAAACTCCTCTGCAAATGGGCAGTTGGGAGTTTGCAGGTGAGTTTGCTCCATTTAAGGATGTCTTGTTATTGTAACTTAGCCAGACTCATGTTTTTGTATTCTTCTCCTTAGATCTACATCCACTAGGCACGACAGCTATTTTCCATGTGTGTGCTCTAGTTTAATCCTTAGTATAACGTTTCTTTCTTGTTTAAGAAGACAGACTGTGATTCAAATCCTAACCACGTGACAAGATGGCTTATACATGCTAAGAACATGCATGCGCAGGGGGAGGGGCTAAAGTATTTGGAAAGCTCTGCCCTTTATACTTGTTCAAAGGCAGCCTTACCAGAGTTCTCCAAGGCACTGATTATGTGATAGGCTGGGTTTTCTAACTTGGGGTGGTGGTTCAAAGAGAAACATGCTTTTACATGTAGGCAATCACGCAACACACTCATGAGAACACAGACCCAGGGCAGGTTTGTGACAGTTATTAGCTGCGTTCTGAAATAATAAATATAATTTAAGGACTACTGAATCTAATTTCTTACCCCTACCAAATCCAGCCCTTCTTGCGGCAACAAAGATGGGATCAGACTGCAAAGAACTGAATAAGAGCAGTAAGCGTGATTCTGTTCTGAAGTGCTGCTCCTGGCTGTCTGAACAAGGCCTGTTCAGAAACCAGAACAGAACTTGGGTTCAAAATGGATGATCTTGGAAATTTTGATGGATGTTAGCAAACCTTCTTGTTGGGATTTATATGCAGGGAGAGACTTTCCTTTTCTTGTGAATCAAACAAGATAAGAGGTCTCTGAACAGAAGTTAACTATTCTCCTGACTGATATTTGGCCATAATAAGATCACCCACCGTTTGGCATGTGAAGCTGCCTTATACTTAATCAGACCACTGGCCTATTAAGGTCAGTACTGTCTACTCAGATTGGCAGTGGTCTAAGGAAGCAGTCTGTCACATCACCTACTGCCTGGTCCTTTTAAGTGAGAAGAGGAGAGAAGAGATTGGATTTATACCTTGCCTTTCACTACCCAAAGGTGTCTCAGAGTGGCTTACAAACTCCTTTCCCTTCCCTTCCCCACAATAGACACCCTGTGAGGTAGATGGGGCTGAGAGTGCTCCTGACAGAAACTGCTCTTTTTCAAGGACAGCTCTTATCAGAACTACGGTTTGCCCAAGGTCATCCAGCCAGGTGCAAGTGGAGGAATGGGGAATGAAACCCAGTTCTCCCAGACTACACCAAACAGTGGAGATGCTGGAGATTGAACCTGGGACCTCCTGCATGCAAAGCAGATGCTCTTTCACTGAGCCATGGCCGCTCCCTCCCTCGCAGTCCTTCACTGCACCTGCTTTGTGCAATGCATGTGGGTGATTGCATCATCCCGGGTTTCACTATATATTGATGTAGCTGCAGCAGCTTGTAATGTGATCATTACCTTTGATGGAGGTGACACGCATCCAGACCAATGAAATCTCTGATACCAGGTTTGTTGGCCAATTTAATTATATTTTAGGATAAAATTAGGATAAAATTTCGATAATTGTATTTTCATTTTTATACTTATTCAGAATAATCTGAGGAATTGGCATGGCCCAACATTTAAGCCAGTAGCATAACTATAAGCATATAAGGTAACTTAATGATTTTTTATGCATTTAGTATGTAATAATCGGGCTTTTTTCCCCCTTCCTTTTTTCCTTTTTATAATTTCAGGAAACAACATCTGGTTATATATATGTGTATACAAAAAGCCTTTTATACATGTATTTGGATGTGTGTCAGTGTAATATAGAGAATTGTGACCACAGAGGAAGGCCCGAAGGGGCCGAAACACATTTGGTCCTAAGTTAAACAGTGTTTACCCGTCAAGTGTATTTGCATTGGAAAAGCTTTTAAAAGTCTGAAATTTAGACTCTTTCTTTTAATCATAGTATGTTTTTTTTTTTTTTTGCAAAAACCCTCCTAAAAAGGAGAGAAATTTATTCTTTTTATATATAGAAAAAGGTAGGGTATATAGAGGGACTAAGAAAAGGGCAGAGTGAGTATCCTGTTAATGGGGGTTAGATTAAGTTAGTATGGATACATTTTTTGACGGTCACCGCGGTCGAAGAGTCTTCTTTTTAGATTAACAAAAATCCAAAATAGCTCTGTTAATCAGGTTAGTAGTGTCCTTTGGGGTTAGTTATTAATCAACTCCTTTCAGACGTCTCATGAACAATCATTTCTTTGGTTGTCTTCCTTTAGTGTCTCTCAGGTTATACGATGGGCCCTCTTTAGCTTTCCCACCTCCCGCACCGGCACCTCCCTCCTCTGGACCGCTGTCATCTTCGCTACTTGTCCAAGTTGCGAGAGCTGCACCTTCCTCTGAGCTGGCGTGCCTCTTCAGGAACTCTTGTGCTTTGAAGATAGAGTCAATCTTTTCTCTTTTATCCTTGTACTTGAACACTAGGCCTTCCGGGAACGACCATCTGTACGTGATCTGGTGCTTTTGTAGAAAGTTGGTCAATCCTTTATACGCTTTCCTCTTCATCCGAATTTCATATGGCACATCTTTCAGAGTTCTGATAATCTGTTCTCCAATTTTCAAGGGCACCGCTGAGACTGCACGCAAGATTTGATCTCTAGTATTCTGTTTAACAAACTTGACCACCACTTCTGCTGGCAGGTTATTTTTCTTTGTAAAGGTGGAATAGGCCCTATAGACCTTATCTATCTCTTCTTTTATTTCACGCTGATCCCTGCCAGTTACTGGTGCCAAGGCATTTGCTAGTATAGTTCTGAGATCTTCATTATCTTCTTCTTTAATGCCCTGAAAACGAAGCATCAGAAATCATAGTATGTTTTAACATGTGTACACCTTAATAAACATTTGTATTTTTATATTATATAGTGTTAGCTTGACCCTCTTGGTTTGCAGATGCTGGAGATTGAACCTGGGACCTCCTGCATGCAAAGCAGAAGCCATGGCCCCTCCCTCCCTCCCTTGCAGTCCTTCACTGCACCTGCTTTTCACAAGACTAATGCATAACCTGGCCAAGGGCCTAGGGACTGTGGTGGGATGGTTGAAGAAGGGTCGACTGAAACCGAATCCAACTAAAATGAAGGTTATGTGGTAGTGGTGGGAGTTGGGGCTGAAGCATCAAGTTCCCACCCTTGATGGTGAGCCATTAACCTGGCGCAGCCTGTCAGGAGTTTGGGCAAGGTCCTGGATACCTCCTTATCTATAGAGGCCCAGGTCATGAATGTTGCCAAGCTGGTGTTTTTCCATCTGTGCCAAGCGTGGTAACTGGCCCCTTTCCTGTCTCGTCCCAATCTGGCCACAGTCATCCATGGAATGGCCACCTCTAGATTGGACTCGCTTTATGCTAGCCTGCCATTGAGATTGATCTGGAAGCTACAGCTGATCCAGAATGCGGCAGCATGAGTCCTGATGGGAACACCACAGACAGCACATACTCAATCCGTGCTGCATCAGATGCCCTGGTTTCCAATGGAGACTGAGTCCGGTTCAAGGTTTTGGTACTGACTTTTAAGGCCTTGAGTGGTCTGGGACCTACATACCTTCAGGACCGCCTCTTCCAATATGTCAGCCAAAGAACATTATGCTCTGCTGAGAACAACTTACTGGTCATCCCTGGCCCAAAGGACATAGAGCTGTCCTTGACCAGGGCCAGGTCCTTTTCAGCCCTGACCCCTGCCTGGTGGAACTCCTCGCTGAATAGCATCTGTGCCTTGCAGAATCTGACGCAGTTCCACAGGGCCTGTAAGACAGAGACATTCCACCAGGCCTTTGGTTGAGGGCAGTAATGGATACCATCTTGGTTGGCATTCCTTTGCCTTCTCCCATCCACCCCCTCCTTCCCTTCCCAGTTCTGTTTCAGTATTTATAGGAAGTGGTGACACGGTTAAGAATCTGACAACACCATCTGTGCATTGTTTTATTTAAATCACTGAATTTATCTTGTTGTATTTATTCTGATATATTTTACTATTGTTATTCATCGCTCAGAGCCCTGGATATTCAGGGATAGAGTGATTCACAGATCAAAATTACAAATAAATAAATGTGATGAAATTGTGGGGTCACTGAAAGCCTGTTTCTCACCAGCACCACCAGTAACTGCGCAGGGATTTAAATTTCACAACCAGTTGAAGTCATTTGTACTTACATTGCGCAGCTGTGCCATCTTTACACTGCAACTTTTGGGATATGTCAAGAGGTTGCCTGGTGTGTGGGGTTTACGATGAACTACTCTAACAAAGCTTGCTGTCTAAGCTAAAATTGACTTTTGTTGGAGCTCAAGAAAAGGCATTGGCTAGTGAAACTGCTTAATTTCATGTCACAGAAATGTTAATGCTATCTATAGCGAGAAGGCCGAGAAATTCTTGGCAGCAGGATCAGCAGAGCACAGGAGAGGAGATTCACCTTCTATGGTCCTTTCTGCACCGACAGCTTGCTCCAGAGAATCTGAGGAGTCAAGCCTTAAGGGTTGACTTTGCAGTTGCACACATTCCCCCTGCACTGTTTTCCCCCTCCAGTTTATTCAGTTGTGTATTCTGTAGGCATTCCACATCTACAAGCAAAACCCACATTTTTTGAGTGAACTGGCTGCCAACCCCTCCCTCCCTGCCTCCGTGATTCTGCATAAAGAAAAGGAAGGGAGCGGAAAATCCAGACCCACACATGCAAGACTGACATGTTTGGGAGCAGGGAATCCCCTAGTACTTTATATCTGCTGATTCCTTCTTATGCTTTCTCTAGCTTTTTAAAAGTTTGCCTGAGTGGGAAGATACATCCTCTTTTGTCTTTGGAGAAGGAGGGAAAGAAAACAGAACAGGAAGAGAGAGTCAACCTAAAGAGAGAGAGGTGGATATGGGAGAGGGGCAGTGGGCAACATTTAAATACCTGCAGAAACAATTCTATTTTAGAAAGGATTAGCAGTTTGAAAGTAGATGAGAACAAAGAATCACTGTAAGAGGAGTTCTGGTAGCTGTGGGGCTGCAGTGTGCTGGAAGTGGTCTGAATGTGGGTTCCTTAAAACAAATGGAAAAACAAGAGAAAGCCCTGAAACAAAGTGAAAGTGACAGTGGGTGGGAATGCAGAACAGAAGAATAGGATGCACTCAGAGACCAAGGCAAAATACGGGTGCAGAGAGGGCCACAATTACTTAAAGAAAAGCCAGGCAACCCCATCCCTTCTCAGGTTGTGAAGGGCTGTTTCATTGCTTTGTCTGAAGATCCAAGGATGCAGAGTGTAGGTTTTGCAAAAAGGATGGTTACCTTAAGCAAGCATGTAGTTCAGAATGTTTACTGACAACCAAGAAGTCATAGCAAAGAATCACATCACCTGCCATGATATGATCTTGAGTTTTTGAATTCCAGTGTAATCCAGGGGCTGTATCACATTCAGAAGGAACCTCTGAAAACAGCAGTCTTTACAACAGTACTTATCAATGGTCAAGAATGGGGATTGGCTGGGGTTTAGAGGTATCCATATTCAGGAAATGCATCTCTTCTTTCCACAGGAGCTTTCCTGAAAGCTGTTAAGTCCATCATCCATACTACATTATTCCAATGAGCAGAAGCCTTTTTGAAAGGAACTGGTTCTCACCACTAGGAACCAGTATCCCAGCAATCCATACAGTCAGCACAAACCAGCTTCAGGACACTGTTGATAAATTTCTTAATGCGACTACTAAGGTTTTGGGTGCTTTTGATGAGAAGCCATTGTCATCCTATATGGGTCCAGCAGTCACACTAATTTGCATGAAAGCTAGAAATGTAATTTTTGTGCTCCATAAGAATTGAGGAAGAGCTTGGCCATCTTATTCAGCAAGAAGCCTTGCACCAGTTACATGGATTCCATGGGCTACACCAGCTGGGGTGGTATTGAAACCTAATGGTAAGGTGAGAATCTGCGCAGATGACAAGTGCACTACAAATAAGGCACTAAAACAGCATCCATATCCAGATCCTGCAGTAAATCAACGCCAAGGGAAGACCATCAAAGATTATATACACTAGAAATGTCTGAGTATAGAATATATTGAATAAATATTTACATTTTCAAATAAACTACATTGAGTTGGTGGTCCACAACCCAAAACGCAAGTGCTCATGGCATATCGTACGTCAATGCGGAAATGCAAAATCACAAAATACAGAATAATCCAGGCTTATTTGAAAAATTTAAATATTTATTCAATATATTCTATAGTCAGACATTTCAAGTGTATATAATCTTTGACGGTCTTTCCTTGGCATTTTCTGCTTTTTTCTACATTCACATAGGGATCCCTATTCTTTCTGCTTCTGCAGTAGATCGTCTGCAAGTTGTCCTTGCAGGAGGAAACTGAGTCTTGCCCAAGCATATCAGCAGCTGATTATTGACAATACGACATCAGATGCCAAAACAGTCTCCACACATCGAGAGGCTTTCCAGGTGAAGTTCCTCCAGTTTGGAATTCCTATTGCCCCTGGAATTTTCCAGCAATTCATGAAGACCCTGCTGTCTGGAGTTCCTGAGCTTATTCCATACTTTGATGATGGGATTGCACTAGACAGCATGAAGATGCATTCCAGATAGGATTGCCAGCCTCCAGGTGGGGCCTCGAGGTCTCCCATAATTATAGCTGATCTCCAGATAATGGAGGTTTGTTCACCTGGAGAAAAGGTCTACTTTGGAGGGTGGACTCTAGGGCATTCTACCCTGCAGAGATCCCTCCCCTTCCAAAACCGCACCCTCTCCAGGCTCCACATCCCCCAAACCTCTGGGTATTTCCCAGCCAGGAGCTGGCAACCCTGATGCCTCAATGGCCCATGTCTTAAACTGGGTCTGGATCTGGTGGGATGGCAAGTTAAAGAACTGCCTGAAGAATTCAACCCTTCAAAAGCCACCTGCATGAACTGCCGGCCTATTGTTGGCCCATAAAGGTCATTTGCTATGGGGAAACAGTGTTGTCATTTTAGAAGGAGGTAGCCAAACTATTTTGTCCATATTGCATGTTGCACATCCAGGAATTATTCACATGAAAACACTAGCTAGAAGCTATGTTTTGTGTCCTAGAATTGTCCTGAACATTGAAATGCACATGCCAGGCTACTAGGCATAATCCACCAAGAGAACCTTCTTTTCCCTAACAATGAAGTTTTGGTCAAGAATTAATATTGATTTTGCAGGTTCCCTATGAGGAAAGAATTTCTTGATTGTAGTAGATCTATTCTAAATGGCTCAAAGTGGTCTTAGTGTCATCATAAACATCAAAAGCACCGGTTTCAGTACTGTGCATCCTATTTGCAACCCATGGATTGCCTGACACAATTCTCTGGACAATAAGTGTTCATTTATATCCACTGAGTTCCAGGAATTTGCAAAAGAAACCTGATTAGAGCTGTCATAATTTCTCCACACCATCCCGAGGGAATGGCCTGGCAGAATAGATGGTGCAGACCACAAAGGATGCTTTGAAGTGGATTGTAGGAGGCAATTGGCCAATACATCTCACCAGATTTCTCATAGCTCAACATGTTACTCCCTGTCCAACAGCAGCTGTCCAACTGAATTACCTCTGGGGCAAAGTTTCAAAATTTGTGTTGATCATCATCTCCATCCAGATTTAACTGAGGACCTACAAGAAAAACAGGAATGAACTCTGGACCCTTCCCTGTCAGCACCATCTGTGTTCACTTATACCTTAGGAAGACTGGGTTATGGGACTTAACATCAGAATAGCTGGATTTTAGATGTCTTGCCGGTGGACTGCAGATTTGAATTTATATATCCGTTTGCCATATAGCCATATAATATTCTATATTAAAGACCTATTACCTTCAAAAATAGAAATAAAAATCGATCTTTATGACTCCAATTGCAAAAACAGTAAAGACAATAATAATAATATACCTTAGAAAGTTTATTTATGCAAGGAAGTTTGGATCTGGACCAAGGTGATTTCCTTCTACCATCACAGTGATTTTTGAGCCTTTATCCTATAAGGTTTGGTGTGCAGATGGGCCAGTGTAGCATCAGCATGTAGATCAGCTGAGAAGGCTATCATCATCAAGGGGAAAGACAGCTAGGGATGGGAATGAACCAGCTCACAGACTAAAGTTCATGACGAATATTGGCTGTTTCATGGTGCACAAAGTGAAGTTCGTGGCAGGTCAACTGGTGCAAACATTCCAGCTGTTCCTGGAGGTTCATGCCAGTTTGTGAACAGATATATTTCCAGACAGACTGTCACCAGTCAATCTAAATTTTTACAAGAACTTCAAAGTAACAGGCGGCGGAACTTGAAGGGCATGTAGAGGAGCATCTGGGGGAGGTCCCCTATGAATCTGATGTATCTACTTTGCACAGGATCCATTCTATACACTCCTGAGCCTCCTGAACCTGCACCTGTCAAAATGACCACCCATCATTTTGACAGGTACAGGTTCAGGAAGTTTGGGAGTGTATAGAACAGATTCTGTGCAAGCTAGAGACACCAAACTCACAGGGGATCTCCAGCTGACTCTCCTCTTGGACTTATGGGGTCCAAGTTATGGCCCCCCCAAGAAGGTACCTCTAGGAAAGTGCTTTCTGGAGAAATAACTGGTGGTCATTCCCCCAGAAAGCATTTTCCTAGATGTACCTCCTTTGGGGGGCTGTAAGTCAAACCCTGTAAATCTAATCCTTACCAAACTTGGAGGGTAGGTAGAGGAGAGTTGTAGAGCTCTAAGGAATTGTCATCAGAAGTTGAAACTCTTAATGTTCCCTTGTGTCACATCGATATCCTATATCCTATATCTGACAAGAGCAGGGGTCATTTGGGGCTGGAGCACGCTGGAGCACGCTGGAGCACCGGTCTGGCAGCCCAGGCACTGGCACAAATGGCGGTGACGGCAAGCCCCGCCCCCAGCTCCCCGCACCAAAGCACTGCAGGCCAGGGGAGGTCTGAAGTGGCCCGTCGCTGGCGTCCCGGGGCTTGCACTGAAGCACTGCAGCCTAGGGGAGGCCTGAAGAGGCCCATTGCCGGCTTCCCAGGGCCCGTGCTGGAGCGCTGTGGCCCCAGGGAGGCCTGAAGAGGCCCGTCACCATTCTCCTGGGGCCCACGCTGGAGCGCTGCGGCCCCAGGGAGGCCTGAGGAGGCCTGTCACCAGCCTCCCGGGGCCCGCACTGGACCACTGCAGCCCAGGGGAGGCCTGAGGAGGCCCGTCACTGGCATTCTGGGCCCACGCAGGATTGCTGCAGCTTGGGGAAGGCACTGATCACAGTAAATGAGGGATCCACGTGAAGGATTTGTGGGGGTGGGGGCTTGATGGGGGGTGGGAGAACCTTCCTCCCTCTCCCCATCTCTTTGCCCTCTTTCTGTCCCTCCTTTCCTTCTCTCCTTTCCTTTTCTTTCTTTCTTTCCCTTTTCCTCCTTCTTTCCTTCTCTCTCTCTTTCTCTCTTTCCCTTCTCTCTTTATTTCCCTTCTTCCCTTCTCTCTCTTTCGTTCTTTCCCTCCTTCTTCCCTTCTCTCTTTCCCTCCTTTCATTTTCCCCTTTCCTTTCTTCTTTCCTTCCATTTCTTTCCCTCTTTCCTTCTCTTTTTACCCCTTTATTTCCTTTTCTTCTCTTTTCCCCCTCTTTCCTTCCTTCTTTTCTTCTCTCTACTCTCTCTTTCCTTCCCTCTTTCCCCCTTCTGTGGCCCAACTCTAGTGAGAAGGGGTTTAAACTCTCTTCACTTCCCTCCCCCCCAGGCCTGCTAGGGAAGGGGAGGCTTTTGAAGATGCCTCCCCCCCCCTTTGCTTCCCCTTCTGACATCACTTCCAGTGATGTAAGGGGGTGTGGCATATGCTAATGAACTATTATGCTAATAGCTTAGTAGCTCATTAGCATACCTTATGCTGATGAGCTCCTGCAGCTCTTTTTCTATGAAATGACCCCTGGGCAAGAGAACCCCAAGACCTAAATGTGAAAGGGTATCACCTTCTTAGCTAAGCAGGGGAGGGGTGTTGTTTATTTCTGAGGGTGTTATGCCTTCTAGTTGGGGTGGTTGGACCTTTTCAGCTCCTATAGTTTTGGGTGTGGCTGAAGAGGGAGGAGTTTGGTGTTGATGTTAGCTGTGTTCTGAGACAATAAATGGAGTAATGTTCTAGTGGATCTAGCAGGGAGCCACACACGAAAGCCATGCTGAGCCGCTTCAGCAGGAGGGCATAATAGAAGTCAAACAAACAAACAAATACATAAACGCACGCTACAGGAATACAAGTGCATCAGCAGACACATGTCTCCTTCTGGCAGATGACTCCAAATGCCCAGCCAGCTTCTGGTCTAGGATTGCCAGGCCCAGCCTGGCCTTAAGCAAGAGACTGTGGGGGAAGGGACATGGGGGGAGGGTCATCAGCCTAATGGACTTTAAAAAAAAGATTAGAGGAGTGGTGGGAAAGAGGAGAGGGCAATCCTACTTCAGCTCCCTTCTTTTTACCCACTTATTGTAGACCAGATAGGACATTAGTCATCGGGTTGGCTGGTGCCACTGTCCATACTATATGGCTTGCCAAACCGGGCAGGATGCAGAAAGCAACTTGTTCACCTCCTGGCTCTGTCAGAGCTGGGCACAATTGCCCATAGACGCCTGGTCTCCCTCTTTGTCCACCCAGAGACATAATTTCTCCAGTTTAAAATTGCACCGGCATAAGCATGGGAAAAATATTGAAAGCGAAGTAGAATCACTGAAATGAGAGTCCGTTACCACATTAAAAACTCATAGTAGACATGGTAGCCCCTCTTCAATCTTGTAAGACTGGTGAATCTGTGAACCGGCCAACCCAAAGCTAAAGGTGCTAATATCAGGAAAAAATATTCAATGAATACTTCTTTATGGCAACAAAAATACAGAGCCCCTAAAATTGAGACTCCAATTATACAACATGTCGGAGGGGATTGCTTTCATTAGTACTCAAAAGAGGTCTTATAAATATAAGGTATAAATTTTGGATAAATATCTGAAGAAGAAAAAGAGAAATATTATAAATTTAAAGAAAAGAGATAAGAAATAAGAAATTCAAGCTTATTATTTGACTGCAATGTATAGGAAACTGGAAAATGTTTAAAAAGACCAGAAAAATAGAGGGACTAAATCAATTTGGATTTGTTTATAGATAAAAGGAACTAAGGATGAATTTATGTTTAAAGAACTGCTTGCTGTTGGTGTTATGCTATGTGTATGATATAGGTGTAAAGATGGATTTTTAAGGTTGTGGGATAAAAAATTAACTGATTATATTTGCAGAAACACCAAGCAATAGAGAAGACATCCTGATGAACTTCATATTGGGGATGAACATAATCTCTTTATAGTTATTGTTAGAAATATATGCTGAAATCTATGTTGAATTCTTCTTTGGTGGAATGTTTTGTTGTATAAAATGACATGATTCACCTTTGTTTATTATAGCAAAACCAATAAAAAGATTAAAAAAAAGAGGTCTTTACAACTAATTAGGAAGCCACAGCTAGTAGGCATTCTGAAACTGTCGAAGCAGCCAGTGAAAGCTACAGCTCCCAACTGAACATTAAAAAATGCTACAAACCTCTGGAAGCCATTTCAGAACAGTCTAGACTGCAGAAAATGGTCATGGGATTCCAAAATACTTACATTATGCATTTAAGATGGTCTTTTAAAGGAGCATTTTCTGCCAGACATACTTTCAAAGGGAATGTAAATAGCAAGTGAAACTTCAGAAAGATGTGCTTGAAACTACAAAATAATTAAGGATGGCTTACTTTCAAAATATAAATTGACAAGTTCAAATATGAGCCAAAGAAAATCTCAATGATAAGACAGCTTAAACAATTCCATGTGGGTGGCCAATTTAAAAGTTCTAGGAACCCTGCAAGCGTAAAAAAAATTGGCACTTCACTGAAGAGAATGTGAGAAAATTCAGCAGAAATGCTACTGTCATAACAGCTTGCTGCTTGAGAGAGTTCTTTTGAGGTAAAACCAACAGTTTTTTTACCGACAGTTTTTTTACCTGAAAGAAGGAAGCTTGCAGCACCATCAGGATTGTTCTGTCATCTGCTGCCATAGCTTCACTTCTGACCATAGCCAGTTTGATATAGCGGTGAAGAGCCCCAGACTCTAATCTGGAGAACCAGGTTTGATTCCCTACTCCTCCATGTGCAGCCAGCTGGGTGATCGGGTCAGTCACAGTTCTCTCAGAGCTGTTCTCTCAAGAGCAGTTCTCTCAGAATGCTCTCAGCCCCACCTATCTTACAGGGTGTCTGTTGTGATGAGAGGAAGGGAAGGAATTGTAAACTGCTCTGAGACGCCGAGTGAAGGGTGGGGTATAAATCCAACTCTTCATGAACAGAAAGTCAGGCAGTGTGATTTTCCACTCTTCACCTTGTGTAAGTCTTCACTTTCTTGGCTTCCAGCTTCTTTCTTGAATCTTGTTTAAGCTTCTTTCATGTTATCTACAAGTTCTCTCTTTAGCTTGTTTTACCCTCCTTTCTGTTTCAGGCTCCCTGCCATTCTCTTCATTCTTCAGGTACACTTCTTCGTGTTGAATAAACCAAAACATCTTCAGTCCACAAATTGTACCCCTGCCAATGGTCCGCTTTACCAGTCCAATTCACTACCAGTCCACTACCAGTTCAAGAGGGAATTAGATAAACATATGGAGCAGAAGTCCATCAGTGGCTATTAGCCACAGGGTATAGATGGGAACTCTCAGTCTGGGGCAGGTGATGCACTCTATTCTTGGTGCTGGAGGGGGCAGCAGTGGGAGGGCTTCTGGTGCCCTGGCCCCACTGCTGGACCTCCTGATGGCAACTGGTATATTTTGGCCACTGTGTGACAGAGTGTTGGACTAGATGGGCCATTGGCCTGATTCAACATTGGCTTCTCTTATGTTCTTATGTAAATCTAGCATCTAACGACGCAAAAAATGATTTTAAACCCTCCTATTCTTTATGGATTCTGGTAATTCAGTCACTCCTCCTCCTTTTTTCATTCTCTTCCCCTTCTCTTTTGTCTTTCTTTTTTTTCGGATGGGAAGATCTTTTTTTTCTTTTTTTCTTTTGGCCTTAACTTTGACTCACAACTATCATGGGCACTTTGGAAAATGAGTACAAAAATAATGGATGGCATCTTTGAGGATCTTTGTAAACCACACACGCACACAAATCATGCACAAGAGACATTTTTTTCTGTGCTACTTAACGTTATGTTAAAGCCACTCGAAATCAAGGCCTAAGGTGGCTTTCATGGAACAAAGGATCAGATTCTCTCAAGGCTCTGAGAAAGGGACCCATCTAATGGCTGCATTCAAACACTCAGCGCAATAAACCCTTGTGGGTGGAGGGTCTCCTCTGCGTGGTGGAAAGACCCAACTCATGAGGACATCTGAGCTGCTTTCACTGTAGATGGCAGCACCGGTTATGTGAAGTAGGGTCTTTGTGTGTGTGTGCACAGCTGCTTCTTTCACTGAATGGGTTGAAGAATCCCACATGCAAAATTGCTCCATGTACATGCCACAGATTGCAGGGGGCTCTGGATTAGAGCTTTTACTGGTTGCACAGAAAATTAACCTATATTAAGCTTCAAAAACAAGGAAAAGTCCTTTTTTGTTTTTAAACACAAATCTAGTTAATTAAGGCTACATTCCTAAGTACAGATACCAGTAATGTCAAGTCCCATTTGAATTCAGTGGGAATTATTTCCAAGTAACATTTGGATTAGTCTGTTGATTAAACAAAATTAAGCAGTTTGGGACAAAAGTCACCAGTTCTGGATGTAGTTATACTCCCACTGAAAGATGCGGGTTCTTGAGGACTCCTCGTTGTTTCTAGATAAAGAAATGTTAGAGCTGGCTAGGACCGTCTTTTATCAGGCTGGTTAATCTTTTGTAGCCATTTCTAGAAAAATCTGGCTACTGCTATGCATACCTTAGTGACATCCAGGTTGGACCACAGTTAACATGCGGGACTGCTCTTGAAGATGGCCTAGAGATTTCCTCTGGAACAAAATTTGGCAGGTATGGTCCTGACTGGGGTCTGCTGGAATCAATGTATTTAATTCTTAACATGGCCCCATATGTGGATACCTAAATCCAGAGACTGGAGCCATGAACAGACAAGATAGATCTTTCTACCAAAGCCCCAGGGTTGCCAAAAAAAATATGAAATCTTTTTTCAAAAATTGGGGGTGTTAACCCACCCCCCAAATAATAGAAGCAGCAGCTATACTTTTAAGAAAGATGCGCTCGGTGGCCATTATGGGGGTTCCAAGACAACCACAACAATGTTGCCAGCTTTGAAACCTTGGTTTCTGTTATTAAAAGGCAGGGGCGGGGGTTTCCTTTCCAGGCTCAACAGCAATCACCAGCCGACTGGCCACCATGCAGTTTGTGCAACTCACCCAGTTGTGGTGGTGGCTACTAAACTTAATGCCACACAGATTGCACAGCTTGGCCAGGCCCAGCAGTAGCCACCATAGAACTCACCAGAGCAACTTGCTACCATATAACTTTGGCAGCTTGCCCAGACTTTTCCCAGGAAGAACCTGCCAGGGAGAGGGAAGGAGGGAAACTTGAGAACCAGTGTTGTGTACTGTTTACAGTGTCAGACTAGGATCTGGAAGACCCAGGCTCAGGGCTATTTTTGGGCAGGAACCCACAGGAACGGAGTCCTGGCTGGCTCCTGAGTTGGCCACGCCCAGGAGGAACTCATTAGCATAACAGGCCACACCCAACAGCAGAAACACATTAGGATTGGCTACATTAGGGGTGTGTGGCCTAATATGCAAAGGAGTTCCTGCTACAAAAAAGCCCTGGGTTTTGGCAACAAACAAGGTAAACAGAATAAGAAGCAAAAGGTGGGTGTGGCTGGATGACCACACTTCTGGTAACATGGGGGGGTGACCTAATATGCCAATGAGCTGTGCTGTCAGGGGTGTGGCCTAATATGCTAATAAGTTTCTGCTTTTGGGTGTGGCCTGTTATGTTAATGAGTTCCTGCTGGGCTTTTTCTACAAAAAAAGCCCAGTCCAGGCTCAAATCTCCACTTAACCATGGGAAGTTGCTGGCCCTCTCTCAGCCTAATCTACCTCCAAGGGTTGCTGTGAGGAGGATCAAATGGAGAAGAAGAGAATGATGTCAGCTGCTTTGGGTTCCATTTGGGGAGAAAGGCAGGGTATAAATGAAGTAAATAAATAAAAGTGAAATAAGGAGGGAAGCCCTAAAAGAAGAGAGGTTATGAAGACTGCCAAGGACAGGAAAGATGAAACAGTGGGAATAATGAGATGCCTCAGAAAGTCCTTGTAGGGCCTCTGCTTGTAAATACATAATACCAGAACTGCTGCCTTTACCCTTAGTTGACTAGATATCTATGGACAATACCATACCAGGTATTTGGTCCAACTTTGCTGCTAATGTGAAGCAGTTTATTTCCTAAACTTCCACAAAACATTGTGGTGCTCTTGTGCAGTTTCTGACTTTCCCTAGCTTTCCAGCCATTCCCCCTTAAACCTGCTTTCCTACAGTCTTTCAGGAAAGATCACAGCAAAGCTGCAGTGACTGCTGTGTGGAAACCGTGGATCTTTCTCTTTCCTGTCCACATCCTGCATAATTTCCCCCTGTCCCAGTCCCCCGTGTTTGCTATCCCCCCACCCCACATGCCACGAAAGGGCTTTTGGGGACTAGGGTTCCTTGGTCCGGGTTAGAAAATACCTGGAGACTTTGGGGGTGGGTACGGGAGAGGCCTCAGCATGGTAGAATGCCACAGAGTCCACCCTTCAAAGCAGCCATTTTCTCCAGGGGAGCTGATCTCTGTCAGCTGGAGATCAGTTGTAAAAGCCGGAGATCTCCAGGCCCCACCTGGAGGCTGGCAACCCTACTGGGGACTAAAAAAATCAGTTATTGACAAACTGCTACAGTATTGTAATGTTGTAATGATCTATATGCTAGGTCATCTGAATTCCCAGCTCTCATTTTTTTGTATATTTTATTTACAGCCATATATATATAAATTATCATGTTACATCATTGGAGTCTTTAGTACATTTTGTTCTTTATACATGAATATACTCTTGTACATTTTTGTATACTCTAGTACATTTTTGTTCTTTATACATGAATATACTCTTGACCAATGATCTTGGAATTCAAGTTCATCTTTACCATGTAACAATATTGTCAGTTTTTCCATTTCTGGCATATCCAACAATTTATGAATTAACTCTTCTATTGAAGGTATGTTATCAGTTTTCCAATATTTTGCCAATACAATTCTGGCTGAAGTTACTATATACATTAGCAGATATATATCATTTTTATTCATATCATCAGGTATAATATTTAACAAGAAAACCTCAGGTGCTAGTTTCAAATTAACCTTTAACATAACTATTATCAATTTTTGGACCTCTTTCCAGAATTTATATATTCTTTTGCATTTCCACCACATATGGAAGAATGTCCCTACATTCGATTTACATTTCCAGCAGGTCTTGGATAATTTATTTGAACATTTGGCCATTCTATCTCATGACCAATACCACCTAAAGAACATTTTAATTATATTTTCTTTATAGGATGTGGCTTTAAGAAATTTTATTGATTTCCATGTTTTGGTCCAATCCTCTATTTGGATATTATACCCTATATCTTGCATGCATCTTATCATTGTTTCTTTAATTACTTCGTCTTGCATGTAATCTGTCAACAGAAAGTTATATATTTTTGTATCATTTTATCGTTTGACGAAAGCCAGATTTTGTCTAATTCATTTTTATTCACGTAAAAATGTACTATTTTATCTTTCAAATATCTAGAATTTAATTGCATACTTTCCCACCAGGTTAAAGTTATATTAAGGGTTTGAATGTTTCTAAGTTTGTTATTTTTGTCTAAGAAGAAATCATAAGTGAGCCTTTTTTCCTCATTTAGAAGAGTAGGTTTAATAAACACTTCAAGTGGTGACACCCATCTTGGTGTTTTATCATAGAATTTTTCCTTTAATTTCACCCAAATTTTTATCAATGATCTTCTTGTAATATGTTGCTGGAAGTTGGAATAAATTTTATCTTTATTGTACCATACATATGCTCTCATTTTTAAATCAGTCTCTAGCCCTTTTTTGTTGCAGAGATACTCCTTTCCCCTTATACCTTCACAACAAAAGGGGGTACAGACATATTTTTTTAAGGAAATGAAAGCTGGGTGTTCAGGGGACCTCATAAACACATATTGTAATAATGTTGTAGTGCTATTATGCTATATATTTCTGATTTTAAAAACCTCAACAAAGCCCCCAGTACCACAGTGGAAATGACTACTGCAGGGGACTGAAGTGGGGACAATACAGGAAAACTGGCCCTGTGGACACCTCAGTGCCACTGCACTGAATCACAATGGCAATGAGAAAACCAAAGTGTAAGGTCACCATGTGGAAATCACTAACAGCGTTCCTAATCCAAGTAATTTACTTCCACTACAGCCCCATTACCAGTGGGAGTATACCCAGTCATTATCTGTTTGCTATATTTGTATTCTGTCCTTCCTTCAAGCAGCTGCATAGCATTCCCAAGTGTCATTCACGTTCACATACTGGCCAGGCTCTGATCTGCCGAGCTTCAGAGTGAAAACTCTTCCAGGCACCCAGTGTAGTCTAGTGGCTGGACTGCTGGTGGGAGTCGCCTGTTGAAATCTCATCTAAGGATGTGGTTGGATGTGGGAGTTGCATGTTGAAATCCCATCTAAGGATGGATTCGCACAATTACAATTTTCAGTATCCTGTCTTCTCAGAGGCATTTGCGGCAGCAGTGATGCATACACCTGGTGACTTCCCCCAAAACTTTCCTTGCCCCACGCCCACCTTCACCCCATCTTCATCTCCACTGTCTTTCTAAATTGGTAATTGACATATTGCAACAGCCTTATGATGGAGTAATGTGTCAGCTACTGCTATTTTAAAATAAAGCCTGAAAAAGCCTTACGAAGGCCACGAAGGCTACTAATAATTTAAAACATACATGATAAAATCTTATTATGAAACCATTAAAATCAACCCTCATCATTAAAAAAATAAAGGTGTTTTTTTAAGAGTTAAAAACACATACAACACATAAAAACATTGGTTAGGAAGGAGGGACCGTTGAGGGAATGCCAGATGACACAAAGTCTTTATCCGCTGGCAAAAGATGGAAACAGAAGGAGACATATGAATCACCCTGGGGAAAGGATTCCAGAGTTTGGGGGCCCCAACCCAGAAAGCCCTCTTCCAGGTTGCTACCCACCTAATCTCAGAAGGTGAGGGCGCCCAAAGCAGGGCCTCCAAAGACGACCATAATGGTCGGACTGCTTCATAAAAGATTAGGCGATCCTTCAAGTATGTTGGTCCTAAACAATATAGGGCTTTTGCAGGTCAAGACCAGCACCATGCATTGTGCCTGGAAACAAATTGGAAGCCAGTCTACGAGGGGCCAAGACTGGACTGATATGGTCCCTATGACCCACTCCAGGCAATGTCCTGGCTACAGTGTTCTGTAATAACTGACGTTTCCAATCACTTCTCAAGGGCAGCCCCACATAGAATGCATTGCAGTGATCTAATCTAGATGTAACCAGGGCATTTTCCACTGTGGCCAGATCTTCTTTGCCCAGAAAAGGCCACTGCTGCCCAACTAGTCAAACTGGTAAAATACACTCCTGGTCACAGTTGCTACCTGCTTATCCAGTAGCAGGCTAGGTCTAAGAGCACCCCTAGACTACAGACCTGTTCCTTCAAGGAGAGAGCAACCCTACCCAGAATGACTGACGCCTTGAATCCAGAGTCAGACTTCTGCCCACCAGCAGCACTTCTGGCTTGTTGGGATTAAGCTTCAGTTTATTAGCCTGGATCCATTGCCCCTTGTTCAGGGTTTCTACTGCTCCCTGGGATCACCAGAAAGCACAAGACAGAGCTAAGTGACATCTGCATATTGGTGACAGCCCAGACCAAATCTCCTGATGACTTCATTCAGCACTTTCATGTAGATGTTAAAAAGCATAGGAGACAAGCTGGAACCTTATGGGACCCCATAGGCCAAAGGCCTAGAAGCTGAACAGCAGTCCCCCAGAACTACCTTCTGAAACGTAGCTTCCAGGTAGGACTGGAACTACCACAGAATGGCATCTCCCATTCACAGTCCAGATTGTCAGTTGTGACAAACTGCACTTTAAAAGCTCATAAGTGCTGTGTAAACATGTGAAGGACTGTGAAGGGTTAGTGCCTTACAGAGCCAGAGAGCCTTGAGTGACAGGCTGCTCAAAGGGATTTGATTTGTTAGTGTCAGTTGGGCAGAAGGACTTGAGAACTGACTGCTGAAAAGAAGAGAGTTTAACACTGACTGAGGACTGGGAAGGTTGGCAAGGAGGAGTGGGAGGATTAGTGAAGACTCCCATTCAGGCTAGGAAAGGGATAGATCTTCTAGTTAGAGAAGACATTCCCTGTCCAGTTGACAAGAGAGATAGCTCTAAAGAGTGGAATGATCCCTGGTGTGTTTAGAGAAGGTATTTGGGTACTCAGTACTGTATCCCTGCCTTCTGAAACCTGAAGAGTCCGATAAACTCAAGAAAGTATGCTGTAGTGTTTAGAAAACACTGAAACAAATGCCTCTCATATTAAAGATTCTAAGACTTTGTGTAAAGCTTTAAACTCTCACATACTGGAAAAATATGAACTTGAGTTTGTGATTATACCAAGTTACCTCAGAGTTATATTTGATTCACCTCACACATTTTATCCCAATTTGACCCTTTCTCTTCTATGTTGAATAAAAAGTTGTGTTTATTTTTGAACTTTAAAAAGCCTCTCGTGTACCATTTTCAATAGTTTAAGAGGTGATCTTGTCTCTTCCCTCAAGTTCCTGGGCTGAGCCATCATCAAAATACAATAAACCTTCAGAAAAGAAAAAAGCTGGGGTGACCCTCATCCCCGAACCCAGTCAACCAGTTATGGCCTTCTTCCACAACCTGGAGGGCAGTGCACGAGGAGACAATTGGTGGGCTGACTCCAATCATAATGGCCAAGCAACGTGGTTCTTGAAGCACTGATAGAGTTGCTGGGGCTTGGATTTGCTTGCTCCTCACCATCAGTAGCCCTCTATGACAGTTGAGATGGTTTACAACCATAACTCACTAAGGTAAGTTAGGAATACTTCCTTTTGCCAGACAAGGCCCCCATTCTTTATATAGTAGACATAATGAAGTATTCCTGTGCACAAGAGAGTCATATACAGCTGACTTCTGATTCATGAAGATTTTAGATATCTTTTGAATAAATGAAACTGTACTGTGCTTAAGAGAGCTGCATTCCAAAGAGGAGCAGTAGATCAAAGGAAAAATGGGCAAGAGAGCAGGTTTCTTTTTGGTTTACACTTAATTTCCAAAATCACTAAAAATCAGGTTACATAATATCTGTTGAAGGGGAAAATGTTAAAGTACTGAGAACCTCTAAAAACAAGCTAGACTTTCAGATATCAAACATTCACAAGATATCTTCTTAACCCGATATTTATAAAATCCTAACTATATTTTTTAGTCTTTTAACACTACATGTGTGTGAGAGAAAGAAATCCCTTTTTTTACATGGCTGTTGAAACTTGCTCTGCACCTTTGGAGCCAGAAAGACACAGTAATGACACTGAATGGGTAATTAGTATCTATTAAAATAGTATACAAACTAGGGCGTCGTCAAGGTGCTAGCATCTGGTTCAGCCACCTGGAGCGATTTGGCTTCAAAACAAAGAATCCAAGATGGATGGTGCCTCTGCAAAGTATTTTTTATAAATCACTCAGAGAGAGCCTATCAAAGGAAAAAGCAAACACAGAGTTTCAGGTTCTACACCACCACATATAAAAGCGAAGTAACTGATCCTAAGTATAGTTTGGCTCCCTCCTTAGGAGAAAAAAAAAATCCATCTTCTGTATGTAATTTCATGAGTACTTGGCAGCGGGAGAAGCCGCCGGTTTCAGTCTGCTGAATACTTCTTATGCTGTCTTCTGAAATGTTCAAAAAACAGTTCATGGAAGTCTCTGAAATAAGACTTCATTCATTGTGGGAATCTACTGTGGGCTACAAACGAGACACAGAACTGGGAATTCTGTTCTATTCCTCTTCCTTTGCACTATGAATGGAGGAGGAAGAGGAGGAGGAGGAGTGATAATTGCTTTCTCAAAGCAGCATTTAACACCCATCTTGTAGGTAGTAATTGCAGCATTCCAGATGGATTAGAATTCATTAAACATATAGTTTGGAGGACATGTATGCTTCACCTGTCTCCTGCCTGTCGGTCTCCCTGCAACTAAATTTTCTCCCGGAGGCGTTTCACATACATGTTCATGAGGGCATTTGCGTGTGATGTGTAGTGACTTGAGCTCTACTGTGCAATGTTTTTTGTCTTCACTGTGTACAAATCCCCATGAATGTGACAAAGTAGCCAATACCCTACAACAGTACATGCCAAGGTAAAAGTGTTATTCTTTAAAGACACTTTTGTTGCTGAAGCAGAGTTACACTGCTAAAATATGTAAAGCCAGCCTAATATGAAAAATTGGCTGAGCAGAAGATTGGGCAGAAAATAGACTGAAGTCCACTGGGAAGAGCATGCCAACCAATCTCTGGTGGGCCACTTTGAATCTTGCAAAGACTACTGAGCTGATTATCCAACCAGTCACTTGTGATCTTAAACAAGAGCATATACTCAGGACCACGTAATCAAGATAAGCTATGTTTCAACTGTTAAAAGACTTTGAGCATGCCTTGTAAATTCAGAACACATTGATAGACCAAATTGGTTTCATTTTGTTTTTAATCTAGGGATTCTTGTCAGAGGTAGAACCAAAACGGTACTGTTAAGTATGAGACTCAACAACGATTTCAGCTTCAAAAGTGATTTCAGCTTTATTTGAACAGCAAACTGTAAGTCAGGAACACACGACAAACAAGTGGAGCACAGCTCCCTTTTTAAACTCTCCCGGGTTGTCAAAGCCACACCCACAGTTAGCTAAAGGCCAATCACAACACAGGGATAAAGGCCAATCAGGACCGTTCCCTCTTTGCAACATTCTCACACAGTGATTGGGTATTTACAATGGTTTCGCCGAAACCAGCCAATGGTAATGCGACAGCTGAAGAGCCACATTCAAACTCAAGCTTAACATGGAAATGTATAGCAAGGATTCACATCCCAATACATAACAGGTACAGCTACAGCTTAGCAAACTACCACAAGCTCCATATAGATGGGCTTACAGGGGTGTACAGACCATGAGCTTGTCAAATGCCAGGCTCACTTGCCATGAACCATTGCTCATGTAAATTTGAAGCATCCATCACTGAGCTACACTCCCTGGATTCATTCACCTCAGAGCTATATCAACCACCTTAAAAAAGATCGTATATATAACACACACGTGTGTGTGTGTTTAGTGTCATTAAGTCGTTACTAATTTATGGTGACCCTATAAATTAACGACCTCCAAAATATCCTATTGTTAACAGCCTTGCTCAGATCTTGCAAACGGAGGACCTTTGTGGCTTCCTTGGTTGAGTCAGCCCATCTCATGTTGGGTCTTTCTCTTTTCCTAGCACTGTTGCCTTCTCCAGGGACTTTTGTCTTCTCATAATGTGACCAAAGTACCATAGCCTCAGTTTAGTCATTTTAGCTTCTAAGGCGAGTTCAGGCTTGATTTGGTCTAGAACCCACTGATTTGTCTTTTTGGTGGTCTGCAGTATCCATAAATCTCTCCTCCACCACCACATTTCAAAGGAATCAACTTTCTTCTTCATTGTCCAACTTTCACACCGATACATAGTAATGGGGAATACCATGGCAGGAATTAACTTAATCTTGGTCACCCGTGACATGTCCCTGCACTTAAGAATCTTTTCTAGCTCCTTCACAGCTGCCCTCCCCAGTCTCAATTGTTAGCTGCAACACCAGGTCTCTGTTTACATTATGATGGGGGAAATTATCTAAGAGACCTCTTTGCTAAATAGGTGCACAAGCTAGGGATCATACTCCAGCTATACCAGAGTAAGAACCTTCTCAGAGTGGCACAGACAACAGACAGGAAATATCTTTTATGAAATTTATTAAGAAAATAACCCTAATACATTTAGCTAATCAATGGAATCTCTCTCTGGCTGATTTCGCACTAGAGCGGCCTTGATGTTGTGCTGCCGTTTGCCTGGATACTATTGGTCAATTTCACACCCAAAGCCACGGGGCTGCATTTTGACCCTCGGCTTCACCCGATTTCCCCCGCAGTTTCGTGATCCTGTTTTTTGAGGGTCACGAAACTGCTGAGAAATCGGGCGAAGCTGCAGGTCAAATGCAGCCCCACAGCTTCGGGTGTGAAATTGACCAATAGTATCAGGGCAAACAGCGGCGCAACATCGAGGCAGCTCTAGTGCGAAATCAGCCTCTCTCTATATATATATATCTATCTCTCGCATACACACACACACAGTAGAGTTAGGAAATTAAGGGGTGAAGCACTCTTAAAGAGATCAGAGACATTAAGGGGCGAAGCATTGATGGGGGTTATAGCTACCTTCTGAAGAGAAGAGTCCATGGCAAAGAGAAGCAGACTGCTTGGCCAGCAAGCACATCTGAGAAAACCTGAAAGAGATGAGGGATCCAGCCAGTACGCATCCCAGGAGACTGAATCAAAGATGGCTGGGTTTGGAGTCCTGATATAGGGAATTTGTGCCTTGGGGCAATGGGCACAATAGAGAAATAGTCCGGGATGGGTCATGATGGCCGATAATGGCTCAAAAGGAGTTTTGAACAAAAGAAGTTCTGGTTTGGGAAAGGAAGGCTTTGTTAGTAAGGCTTTGGACAATTGCAGAGTTTTGGCCCCATTAATGGCTGAGCTATCAAAAGCAATAATAACAATAGATTGTGGCCGGTGTGGACCTAGTATCAAGGGTCAAAGTCCAGAGGTTTGATTGTGAGATGCAGAACTGGAATGCGGGTTCACTGACACCCTTAAGATGATGAAATTAAGACATTGTCCTTTCCCGACGACAGATATGTGCCTGCTGTATCTGAACTGATGGCTGGATACATCCGAGCGAGACAGTCCTAAGCACATCGCTGGGCTCACTAGCACTGCACAAAGAGAAGGCTATATTTTCCCCTTGCCAGTTTTGGCCCTAACATAAGAACATAAGAACATAAGAGAAGCCAATGCTGGATCAGGCCAGTGGCCCATCCAGTCCAACACTCTGTGTCACACAGTGGCCAAAAATACCAGGTGCCATCAGGAGGTCCAGCAGTGGGGCCAGGACACCAGAAGCCCTCCCACTGTTGCCCCCCCCCCAAGCACCAGGAATACAGAGCATCCCTTGCCCCAGACTTAAGAACATAAGAGAAGCCAACGTTGGATCAGGCCAACGGCCCATCTAGTCCAACACTCTGTGTCACACAGTGGCCAAAAATACCAAGTGCCCCCAGGAGGTCCAGCAGTGGGGCCAGGACCCGAGAAGCCCTCCCACTGTTGCCCCTCCCAAGCACCAATACAGAGCATCCCTTGCCCCAGACATAAGGACATAAGAGAAGCCAATGTTGAATCAGGCCAATAGCCCATCCAGTCCAACACTCTGTGTCACACAGTGGCCAAAAATACCAGGGGCCAGCAGTGGGGCCAGGACACCAGAAGCCCTCCCACTGTTGACCCCCCCCAAGCATCAGGAATACAGAGCATCCCTTGCCCCAGACATAGAAACATAAGAGAAGCCAATGTTGGATCAGGCCAATGGCCCATCCAGTCCAACACTCTGTGTCACACAGCGGCCAGAAACACCAGTGGCCCCCAGGAGGTCCAGCAGTGGGGCCAGGACACCAGAAGCCCTCCCACTGCTGCCCCCCCACAGCACCAAGAACAGAGTGCATCACCTGCCCCAGACTGAGAGTTCCCATCTATACCCTGTGGCTAATAGCCACTGGTGGACTTCTGCTCCATATGTTTATCTAATTTCCTCTTGAAACTGACGATGCTTGCAGCTGCATCATGGAATACAGAGCATGCTCTCTGAAACTGGCCTCAATACGCTCTGCACTCTGTTAGGAATCACCAGAGTGAGACGCCCGGGACCCATTAGAAGCTTAGCAGCATATTTGAGCCTGAACGTTTACTGAGATCAGCATCCTATCTGAATGTATTGTAAGTTACTACTATTCTTGGGTTTATTTTTTAAAATACTCTGTATTTTTTCATAAGAGGAACATTATTATATTGCAGATCTCTCATGACTGGTTGTAAAGCACTTTAAGAAAAAGATAACTTTTGTACCCAGGGTTTTTTTTTGTAGCATAATAGGCCACACCCCTGACAGCAGAGACTCATTAACATATTAGGCCACACCCCTGACAGCACAGCTCATTAGCATATTAGGCACATCCCATGTTACCAGAAGTGTGGTCAGCCAGCCACACCCACCTTTTGCTTCTTCTTCTGTTGACCTTGTTTGTTGTCAAAACCCAGGGTTTTTTCTGTAGCAGGAACTCCTTTGCATGTTGGGCCACACAACCCTAATGTAGCCAGTCCTCATGAGTTTCTGCTGTTGGATGTGTCCTATTATGGTGATGAGTTCCTGCTGGGTGTGGCCAACTTGGGAGCCAGCCAGAACTCTGTTCCTGTGCGTTCCTTCCCAAAAATAGCCGTTTGTACCACTCTGTAAGAAAGACTGCATTAGGATTTTATATTTTCTATAGTTTACATTGTATATATTTTAAAGAATTGTATTTTTGTACACTACAGAATATCTTCTGAGGAAGATCCAATTTCGAAATGTTGTTATATAAACCAGAGGCGACGTTGATGATGTACAAGGATTTTCTTATGATTTATTTATGGTGCTGTAGTGCTTCAGACTGTAATACACAGAAAGCATTTTCTTTGCAAGTCTTGGTGACTGCTTGATTCATGGGTCAGACTCTCATGACTGTTTTCTTTATACCTGTTTTCTCAATGCAATGGAGCAGGGGATAGACAGGGGAAATGCAAACAAAATTTCAAAATGTTTAAAATACAAAGATTGTGAGATTTCCTTACGAGACGGATGACACGGTTTCACTTTGAAACTGGAGGTAAATTAGGAGGGGGAAGGAGGAGGAGGCAGGCAGGAAAGATAAAAAGATGGGAAGAGGGAGTAGAGGGAGGGAGGAAAGACAAACCGAACAAAAGGGGGATAGCTGGAGGTAGAGAAGGAGGCTTAGAAAGAACTGAAGCTCTGAAGGGATGAGAATGAAAGAAGAAATAAAGGTAAAGTGACAACAGGGGGAATTGAGAGAGGTAGGTAGGAGGGAAGAAAGCAGGGAAGTGGGGTTAACTGCAGGGATGGCGAATGGGACAGAAGGAAAGCGGCGATAATATGGAGAGAAGGACCAGCCAGGGGGATGAGATTCCTTCCAAGTCCTCATAGGTCCCTGTTTCTTATCATCTTATTTTCTAACTAGGAATAAGGCCCGTTGTGGAAATAACTACAACAAGCTCTACAAAGAGGCTCTGGGCAAGTGCCCTGGCCTTCCCCAATCCCCCAACCCTTGCTGTCTTCCCACCCACCGCCAACCCTTGGCATTTAATCCCCCCTACCCTTGCTGTCTTCCCACCCACCGCCAACCCTTGGCATTTACTCCCCCCTACCCTTGCTGTCTTCCCACCCACCGCCAACCCTTGGCATTTACTCCCCCCTACCCTTGCTGTCTTCCCACCCACCCCCAACACAGCCTCTTTCTAGATCCCATTGTATTTATTCACTGAGCAGGTGTTGTAGTGCGTCTCTCTCCCTTCCTTACCCCCAAGTAAACAGGCAGTGCACACACAATTATTAGGGCTAAAGTTGGGGCCAGCTCACCTATTTCTAGGACTTGCAGGGGGTGGATTTATCCCCCTCACCTGTTTCTGAGAGCAAATAAATGCTTCCTCCTGTGCTCTGCCCCACTGTCTGCAGCTCTTCTCCCTTCTCCAAATGCTGCAGAAATCCCCAGAGGTTGATGCAGAGCGCTGGAGCCAGGGGCTTGCTGCAAGCCAGCACTTAGCTGATTTCCAGAACAAAGTTTGAGTCCAGCAGCACCTTTTAAGAAACAACAAAGTTTGGTGGTTTCGGTTTCGGCGTTGCGAATGGCGGCCACCTTTCGGGACGCTCCCGGAGGTGGTTAGCCCACACGCAGTCAGGGGGGGTCTTCGCATGTGCGAAAGACCCTAGTGAGCCTTAGGCAAAGGCTCCGAACCGGGGGCGCTTGGGGAGTAGCCTCTTTGCCGGCAGACAGCCGGGAAATTGAGGCTTTCTCCCCGCCCCAATTGGCCCCGCTGCGTTGTGCCCGCAATGGGACTTAGCAGCGCCACCGACTTCCAGGAGTGAAGACAGTGCTATGATTTAACATAAAAAGAAGAAGTGGCATCGAATCGTGAGTTGAAGATCTATTTTGAAGCGTGAATATGTATAAGCATATGGGAGGAGGGAGGAGTCCCCACCCCCTTTGAGAAGTGAGATCTACAAAGGGAGCGCGAAGGGGGGTAGAGAGAAAAAAGTGTTGGTGAAAGTACCGTTGGGGTTTTACGGAAGATTACGACTCTATTAGCTTCCTGGGGGATGTGGCACGAACTTGGAAAAAGTAAACAAAAAAAGAAAATGTCGACTCTGGAAAAAGTCCTGCAGATACCGGAAGAGAAGAGGGGAGGGACTTCCGGTCCGGGTAGCCCCCCCCCCAGAGCTTGCTGTCAATCAAAAGGGAAATGAGATACTGTGCCCCCTGCTGGAGCAAATGCAGAAAATCAATGAAACTTTGCTTAAAGTGGAAAGTGTTCTCATCAGTCGACAGAAACAAATATCAGAAACAACAAGGAAGATGGCAGAAATCGCACAGAAATAGAATTTGACTCTAAGTTTCCAGGGCGTAAAAGAAGAAGAGAAAGAAGATCTCGGATTTACCTTGACGAATGTCTTGGCACCCCTAACTGGCAGTGAAGCGAAAGAATTAAAAGAAGAGGTGGACATGGCTCCCAAAGCCTATTCCGCTTTTATAAAGAAAAATAATCTGCCAGTAGAAGGGGTTGTTGAGCAAAGCAGGCAACATATCAGAGATCTAATCTCATGTGTAGTGTCTATGGAGCCCGGGAAATTAGAACGCCAAATGTATAAGGAAAAAGAGAAAAGAGAGAAGATGGATTACATCTTTAAAACACAAAAGCTTCTGAAGAGACACGCCAGCATGGAGGAGGACGCAGCACTCAAAATTTGGATTAATACAAGCAGTGAAGAAGACAGCAGCCCAGGGGAAGGAGGTGACGGAACGGAAGGCATCAAGGTTAAAAAGGACTCAATCCATAATTGGAAGAGACTTAAAAAGAAGACACCTTGAGAACTAACTGTTTGTGTAACATCTGAAAGGAGCTGTTTAATAACTAACCCCAATGGACTTTACTAACTGTACTAACAGAGTGATTTTGGACTTTGCAAAGTTAAAAAGAAGATCTTCTAACCGTGATAGATGCCAAAAACGGTATTGATTACTAACTAAAACTAACCATTTTTTAACAGAAAAAACTTCACTCCATCTTTTTTCTTTCTCCATCTGTCTACCCTACCCTTTTCTTATAAAAAGAATAAAATTATCTCCTTTTTAGGAGAGTTATATACAAAAAAGAAAAAAGAAACAACAAAGTTTAATTCTAGGTATAAGCTTTCTTCGGCATGCACACTGAACTGACTTCTAGCTTCTCTGCTGGAGATGCGTTCAGGATTTTTTTCCCCCTTTCCCTCAGCCCCTTTTGTTTCCAAAGCTGTCTTCCCCTTTAACACCAGCTGATTACTTACCCACTGGCCTCTTGGGACTCCTAAAATGGGAATTGTAGTTCTAATTCCCTTTGCTGTGGTTGCAGTAAGGCCATCTGAGAACTACGACTCCCAAGGTGCAACATGTCAAAAGTGACATCTGCTGCCTCACCCAAAAGTCTGGCAGGAGAGCTCCATCTTACAGGCCCTGCAGAACTATAAAAGGTCCTGCAGGGCCCTAATCTCTAGCAGGCGATCATTCCACCAGATGTTTTTTGGGCCAGGGATCAACAGAATGTGTTGATCTAATGAATGCAAGGCTCATGGGGCACATATGGGGAGAAGCAATCCCATAAGTATGTTGGTCCCTGGCCATGTAAGGCCTTAAAGGTAAGTACCAACACCTTGAAATGGACCTGGAATTCTATCAGCAGCCAGTGCAGTTCATGGAGCACAGACCGAATGTGTGCCCGCAAAGACGTCACTGTCAGCACATGCACTGCCGCATTCTGCACCAACTGCAATTTCTGAATTAGATACAAGTGTTGGCCTACACATTCTAAGCCTAAAATAGCTCACAGGCAGGGGTGGATTGGCCATTAAGATGCCTCTTAGTGGGCCGATGGCCTCCACCTCAACTGAGACAGGCCACCCCATGACAGAAGGGCTGCCCAGCCAGCCCAGGCCCACAGGCAAGGTGGGGGAGGTAGTACTGGTCCTCTGAGAGGAGGCAGCACCTGGCCTAGCCTGCCATGATGAGATGGGGGAGGCAGCGCCTAGCCCACCTGAGATGAGACAGTGGTGGAGATGGTGCCCAGCCTGCCCCAGGCAAGAGGGAAGGCAGCACTTGGCCTGGCCGACAAGGTGAAGGGGAAGGAGGTGTGTGGTCCAGCCTTCCTGAGGTAAGTGTGCAGGTGGCCCCTGGTCTGGCCTGCCTGAGCCCTGCACAAAACCAGGGAAGCAGCACCCAACCTGCCTCAGGTGTGGGAAGTGGCACAAGCCCATCTAAGCCCTTTGTGAGGTAAGGAATGCAGCACCCAGCCATTGGTTAGGCAGGCTGCCTCTTCCTCCCTCCCTCCCCCTTTGGTAGAGTGGGACGGGGCAGATATTTGGCTGTTCCTCTCTCCCTCCTTCCTTTTGTGGGTGGGTGGAGCCAGGCCCTTTTCACTCCCAGTCTGCCTCTGCTCACAGGTTTTTTTCTAAGATAAAATGGAGAAGAGAATGGTATAAGCTGCTTTGGGTCAACATAGTGGAGAAAGGTGGGGTATAAAGGAAGTAAATCTCTTTATAAATATAAAAGCCACTTGGGGTGGCAAAGTTCTATGCCCAGCAAAATCAGTTGGCTCTCTGATGTGTCACTCAGAAGCTGTCCCTATCCACTAGCTGCGTTGCCTGAGTTCTCTCCCACCCACTGCAGCCTAGGCCACTCTTCTCTGATTGGGCCAGGATTTCAAGGTCATTTGCATATGGAAGCTGATTGGACATCACTCCATTCCGCACCTCAAACTCCCCCCTGCAAGACAGTTGGAACTGTCGGTTGCATATGCAACCTGGTGTATTCTGAGGTAAAATATGTCCTCACTCACAACATTTCCCCTTCAAAAGAAACAAACCCAATAACACAACCATGCCATACCACAAAAAAGACAGATCACATCACAAGCAGAATACCACAAGGCAAAAAACCCTCTGGTACTAATTCAAAGTGCTGGGGATGAGTTGCGTTCTGGCAGGGGACGCTGTGAGTGTAGAAAATGATTTATCGACAGCGTAGTGTTTTAGAAAATCTTTAGGAATTATTTGGTACATTTACCATGGGGCACCACCCATAGCCTCTGGCATTTTCTCACTGCTGGCATCAAAACCAATTTAAGGCAAAATAGAGATATGGAAACTTTTTGTCTTTGTTGGCAATGGCAACCCTAGGCCTGCCAGCACTCTCAGGGTGACTTCATGCCTCCGGACTGGCATGGCATCACTAGCCCTGGCTGCTTGCTCCTGTTCAGCAGGAGCATCCCTATGGAAACTGCCTGGGTGATTTCGGACCAGCCACAGATGTTCTGCCTAACCTACCTTACAGGGTTGCTGTACAGATCACAAAGCAAAAGAGAATGAAGTAAGCTGCTTTGCTCCCCGCTAATGAGAAAGACAGAATTTTGCCTAGGAAGAGGCTGCTGAGAGGGGAGGAGATAAAGTTGCCAACTTTAGGTATGGAAATTCCTGAAGATTTGAGGGGTGGAGCCCAGAGAGGGTGAGATTTGAGGAGGGGTGGGACCTCAGACAGGTACAGTGTCATAGACTCCAACCTCCAAACCAGCCATTTCCTCCTGGGGAACTATTGTTGCCAATCTTGGCTCAGAGGCCATCAAACCATTCTCTTCAACCCCCTGCTGTGCAGCTGACTTTCCCCTAGGGTTGCCAATCTCCAGGTGGGACCTGGGGATCTCCCGCTGTTACAATTGATCTCCAGATGACAGAGATCAGTTCCCCTGGAGAAAATGGCTGCTTTGGAGGGTAGACCCTATGTCATTATACCCTGCTGAGTCCTTCCGCCCCCCTCCAATGCTGCCCTCCACAGGATCCACCACCCAAATCTCCAAGTATTTCCCTACTTAGAGCTGGCAACCCTACTTTCCCTTCAGTGCCTGTTGTTAGGCAACCAAGCTTGGTCCTATCACCTATTTTGGCCTTTGGGAGAAAACTCATTGGGGCCAGTCCTGATAGGGTTGCTAACTCCAGATGGGAAATTCCTGGAGATTTGAGGGATGGAGCCTGAAGAGGGTGAGATTTCAGGAGGAGTGGGATCTCAGACAGGTACAATGCCATAGACTCCACCCATCAAGCCAGTCATTCCGTCCCAGGGAACCATTATTACCAATCTCCAGGTGGGGGTTGGAGATCAATCAGAATTACAACTGCTCTCCAGGAGGGACGGGGGAGGAGATGGAAAGCTGAAGTCAGGGGGCAGATAATGGTAGGTTGACAATTGGCTGGGAGGGAGATAGGGTTGCCAACTCCATGTTGGGATATTCCTGGAGATTTGAGGGGTGGAGCCTGGAGATGGTGAGGTTTGAGAAGGGGTGGAATTTCAGACAGATACAATGCCATAGACTCCACCCTCCACACCAGCCAATCCCTCATGGGGAACCATTGTTGCCAATCTCCAGGTGTGTGCTGGAGACCAATCAGAATTACAACTGCTCTGCAGGAGGGAGGGCAGAAGTTGGCAGAAGTCAGCTGAAGTCAGAGGGGCAGATAATGGTTGATGGTTAGCTGGGAAGGAGATGGGGTTGCCACTTCCAGGTTGGCAAATTCCTGGGGATTTGAGGGGTGGAGCCTGGAGAGGATGGGGTTTGAGGAGGGGTTGGACCTCAGACAGGTAGAATACTATAGACTCCACCCTCCAAACCAGCCATTTCCTCCTGGGTGACAATTGTTGCCAATCTCCAGGTGAGGGCTGGAGATCACTCAAAATTACAACTGCTCTTCAGGTAGCAGAGATCAGTTCCTCTGGAAAAAATGGTGGACTCTGTCATTATACCCTGCTGAGGTCGCCACAGCAAATTCACACTGTGTGCCCAAAGTCAGCGCACTCTCCCAGAGCCTCTTTCTAGAGCTTGTTGTATTTATTTCCACAACAGGCCTTATTCCTAGTAATTATATAGCTGAAGATGGGGGTAGATAAAATGTAGGTTGTTGTGTGCGTGGCAAGGAGAGAAGGAAGTAGAGAAGGGTGAGTATATGGGGATTGCCAGGAGGAGGGAAAGTAGAAATAGTGTGAGGAAGGTGGTACAGTAGAAATGAGGTCTTTCCCTCGCAAGCCCCTGTAGGCTGCCCGCTGTGCAACTGGGCTCAGCCTAGCGACCAACACCATGCAACTGGGCTATAGTTTCCCTGAGTAGAAGGTGCCATGGGTAGGGAAGAAGGGGAAACTGAAGAGAGGGGAGTATATAAAGGTAAGTTGTCTGGTGAGTGGGAAGGACAGAAGGAGGCAGGGAAAGGGGAGGGGCTTTGGGGGTTTTCCGGGAAGAGAAAGAGGAAATAGTGGGAGGGAGGGAAATGAGATGCCCCTGCAATTCCTTGCAGGTTCCCACTTGTTCTATTTAATTCTGAACCTGGCCCTAGAGTGCTGTTCAAAAAATCCACACAATGGGGCTAGGGACAGCCAGGGGAGATCTTTATATACATTTGAGGGAAGTCCCAGGTTTAGGGGGAAATCTGAAACTTAAAGATAAAAACATATGGGAGGTTTTAAACCTCCCCCCAAATCATACAAGCAATATCTGCAGCTGGTCAAGAATGCTACTGATATCACACAAGACTGTGTAGAGAGAGATCAGTGGCCATTTTAGACTGAAAAAAAGTAAAAATAGAAGAAAAACAGGGAAAAGGGGCAGGACAAAAGGGGGGATTTAAAGGTGAAGGGGAAGCAGAAAAAGGTAGGCGGGTGGAATAGAAGAAAAGCGGAAGGCTGCAGGGAGTGAGGAGGGAAAGCTGAAGATGGGGAGAGAGAGCTATAGGAAGCTGAGTGGGAGGGAGGGAGAGAAGGAAACAGGAGAACGAGAAAGAAGAGGGAAAGGGGGAAAGCGAAGGTAGTGTGGGGAGAGGGATAGAGGGAAAGTGAGATTCCCCTTGACCCGATGCATTCTACAGTTATATACGTATTGTAACACAAACCAGCCTCTAAAAGGCAAGAGTAATGTTGAAAGAGCAGGGAGCTCTAAAATAATTCACCACGGCTTAGTTAGATTTTCCCTTCAGAGTTTTGTGATTCTCAAAGATAAACAAGATGCCGAAGAAATAACCGAAAATCTTCTGTCATCTTAAAGACGAATATATTTATTGTGCTATAAGCTTTCATAAGTGAGAGCCCACACTCTTCCAGGTGAATGGTATTGCCCTCAGTTGGCAGAAATTTTTACACGGGAACAACAAGAAGAGGTGGGAATGCATTCACTGGCAAGGCCCGAAGGCCGAGGAATCCAAGAGGCGAGTGTATTAATTTACGGTGCAGGAGATAAATGAAAAAGAAGGGCCGCTCAAAAGATTAAGCTATCCAGCTCTGGATCAATGTTCCCTCTAAGCTGTGGAGTCTTGTGAGCAAAAATTCTACTTTGTGAGCTACTGGCATTAAAATTCTGAGCGAGCGATTTGGCTGCTGCATAAATTAGTTTGCTCTGGAGCCATCCCTTCCTGAGCTAAGACAAAAATGTGTGAGCCAGAGGCTACAAAATGGTGAGCTAGCTCACACTAACTCAGCTTAGAGGGAACACTGCTCTGGATTAGAAACAAAAAAACCTTTTGCATAATAGTGCACTTGCATGATACCGGGAAAAGGAAATTTTTACTCACCCCCCCCATAAAGGCAGAATAAAATACAAGTTTGGTAAGAGAAGAAGGGCATAAGAACACAACTGGCTCTTGCTGAAAGGTATTGCTAGAGGATCAAGGCAGGAGGTGGAGTAGCATCTGTTCTGAGTGCTTCAGACAGACACATAATAGTCTCTGAGCAGAGTCAGCAACCTTAACTACCACAAAGCGTGTTAGCAGGTTCCAAGGGGCTGTAAAATATCTCATAGGCCTGTTGTGGTTCATATTCTGCAAGCATGACAGTTTACAATCCTCCTTTTTAAAAAAAAAAAAAACCCTACGTAATGCATCTATGGATGTTCTCATTATCCTTAAAGATGTCTAATCTGTCTTGAACCCTCTTAACCCCAATGATATCCTGTAGCAAGTTGGAGTGTTAATTACGCATTAGGTTAAGCTTTTCCTCTCAGCACTTACAATGTGCAGCCATTCACTGTCTACGGAGTATTTTCTTATTTCTTCACTTGTGACTAATAAAGGTGCCCCTCCCCCTTTCTGGACATAGTTTACTTTAACTTCTATTCTCTTCCTTTCATTGGTTTAGTTAACTATGCACGTGGAACATAAGGATTCTCTTTCCCCCCCCTCCAAGTCAGCTTTCATTCTGCACTTTATTGTTGTTTTCCTGATATACTCCTACTTGTCCATCTGTTCCTTCCAAACCGTGCTTCCAACAGGGAGGGTGTAAAAAAGGCAAAGAAAAAAGGGGGGAGGGGTTTTACGAAAGGGCAACAGAAGAGCCTCTTCACGAATTGCCTGACAAAGAAAGCCACAGCTACCGTCTGCATTTCCCTCAGTCTCCATTGACACAGGGAGCGTACCTTTTAAATCCTCCTCTCTAAAATCAAATACATGTGCTAGAAATGCATCTGTCCTACTCAATGTAATGCAGCTGGAGTCCCAGAAGCTTAGTTTTCTGTCAGCCAGCAGTTTCTTTCCAGGTTTCATAGAATTAAAATGGTAGACCTCGATTTGCTGTTTTGTATAGAGTTGCCAGGTCCCCCCTGGCCGCCAGTGGGGAATGGGGGGGGGGCTGCCTGACCAAGGTTGAGAAATTCCTGGAGATCTGGGGATGGAGTAGGTACTCAGTGGGGTACAATGCCATATAGTCTACCCTCCAAAGTATCCATTTTCTCCAGGGGAACTGATATCTGTAGTCTTGAGATGAGCTGTAATTCCAGGGGATCCCCCACCTGATTTTTTTTAATTTTTTACTTTATCCACCTTGATTTTTTTTTTACTTTATCCACCTGATCCAGTGAAGAAGACCAGTGCTCATAAGCAGCTTCTCAAGTGCATTAGCTGGTTTCTGTATGCATGTTGCTTGCTAGCATGTTGCTTGCTAGTTTGCATGTTGCTTGCTAGTTTCTGTATGCATGTTGCCTTGAACCCTCTTAACCCCAATGATATCCTGTAGCAAATTGGAGTGTTAATTACGCATTAGGTTAAGCTTTTCCTCTCAGCACTTATGCATGTTGCTTGCTAGTTGGCATTTTTGCTGGTTTTAAAATTGTATGTTGGTTTTAAACGTGTATGTAAACCGCCCTGAGCCGCTTCGGTGGGAGGGCGGGTTAGAAATCTAATAAATAAATAAATAAAAATATAGATTAGGAACTGTCGGCAATTGCATGTGAATATGGAAACTACCTGTTTGCACTGTGTTGCCTCTCATAAGACGGGCATTTGAATATGCACCTCTGTCCACATCCTGAAATACCTTATCATGAGTATTTTTTTAAAAAAAACAGAATGCATTAGATCAGGTGTATGGCTTCAGTTAATAGCAACAATCTTTAAACAGTACACTCCTATTACCCCCTTTTTGAAATTTCCCCAATTAGTTATAATGTACTTCACCACAGGTACATATGGAAAAACCACATGAGCTTCACCAGTTTATCTAGTCATCTATCATCAACCCTGTAATCTAATTATGAGGATTTCCGTTTGCATCTGCTTGTTTACATGGGGTACTCAGAGCACAATTCAATCACCCAGGCTTGGGTAGACCAAGGCATGCTTATTTGGGCAAGCCCTTAAATCATACATGATTCTTACATTTGCCAGGAGAGCATTGCACAGTTCATTGAGGATAAGCATGTCAAGTATTATGTTATCACTATTTCTCATTGTATGCAGAAAAAGAAGTGAGGAAGGAGGAGACAGGAGGAGAACCATGGCTACTTTCACATAGAGATTCTGCTCTACTTTGGCAGTGAAGTGTTTGCTCTGACCATCTTCCCCCTATCCTCAGTACATCCTTTCCGAAACCTGCTCTACTCTGATCTTTTTTGGAAAGCTTGCACTCCAAAGATATTATCATATCATCTGGACACAACACACACAACTTAGAGGGAGCATTGTTTATGCGTCCTTTCGTTTCAAGTAATTTCACAAGATCTTCAAATGATATGACCCATGTTACCTAGGGCAAACTATCATCAGCTCTCCTAGCCATCAGGAAGAGACACACTGGGGAATGAGAGAATTAAACCTGTCAGGTGACTTGACTACAACTTTTTCTAAAACCCTTGGCAAAGAATGTATGCTCCCCTGGTGGCATAAACCAATTAGTAACTAAGAAGCCTCCTGAGCAGTGTCCCCTCTAAGCTGTGTTAGTGTGAGCTGGCTCACAGCTTTTTAGCCTCCAGCTCACACATTTTTGTCTTAGCTCAGGAAGGAGGGCTCCAGAGCAAACTTAATTTATGCAGTAGCCAAATCGCTCACTCACAACTTTAATGCCAGGAGCTCACAAAGTAGACCTTTTGCTCAAAAGACTCCACAGCTTCAAGGGAGAGCTCCTGAGAGCTCGCAAAAGGAAAAGATTGTGAGGAGACAATCAGGAGAGAACATTTCAGTCTGCTTGGAGCCAAAAGCTTTGTCCCGGGTGGCTTATTAGACATGGGTTTGAAGGGATCACAAGTCGTTCATGCATGGTATAGGGACTGGCATAGGGACTTCCTGGCTCAGTCCTGCTCTACAGGATCAGGCAGGCCTTTTAACTGCCTGACGTTTGTCATCTTCAAAACTAAAGGATTATGCTGTCATAGTAGGCAAGATATTTGTGAACATGCTGTACTGGTTGAGAAACAGGAAATCCACCATTCCAGAAACTTCATGAATGTTCTTCTGACCGTTTCAACACATGACAGCAGTGGGACAAGGATACCTTGTGCTGAGCTGGAGCCACTGCCGCTTGCTCAGAAGAGCCAGTTATCAACCATACTAACCATATGCTGAGGGTCGGTTTCCGCCACACTGTTGCCAGACTTGCACTATTACTTATACCCAGGGCTCTCTTTGTAGCAGGAACTCCTTTGCATATTAGGTGACACACCCCTAATGTAGCCAATCTTCCAAGAGCTTACAGTAGCCCCTGCAAGAAGAGCTCTGTAAGCTCTTGGGGGATTGGCTACATTAGGGGTGTGTTGCCTAATATGCAATTAATTCCTGCTACAAAAAGAGCCCTGCATATACCCCTAAACATGATACTGGTTCACATGATGGGTTTGCTACAGAGTGAATCAGTCAGAATTTAGCACAGGCTGGCCTTTCTTCTGAGCACAGGTTCTAATTTGGCTAAATTCCTTCTTAGAAGATAAGCACTGATTCAGTGATAACCTTTCTTGTTAGTAATTCATATTGCATATCATCCACCTGCAGTCCCTGAATATTAGGACTGCAGTGAGCACAAAGAAAAATTCTTAAAAGTCATAAAGACATTTCCTAAAGGCATCCTATAAATATGTTATATGTATCTGCATGCAGATTAATTTCATCTCTTTAGTTCCTTATCACTAGAAATGCTAAAATATTATAGTAGATCTTTTTTTGGCACACAGTCAAAAAATTCATGTTGAAGCAAGGATAATTCAGAGAGTGAATGTCTAGGTAACCTGGGCAAGAGAAATCTATCCACATATGCTAGCATCATTTGACTCTAAATCAGTAGCGATTTGATTAAAATTATGATTTATTATTTTTGCTCATTTAAACTTTCAGTCATTCCAGTGGTGAGAAGAACTTCAGAGACACTCAGAGCGATTAGACTTGCCAATCTGAAAGGGAAAAAATAGTCTACATACATGATGCAGAGAACAGACAGTGAGTGTCAATACACAAGATTTGTCTTACCCATTTACTCTGTCATCTAATGATTTTCGAAAACTATTATGAAAATTAATTGTCTACCTACTTCTAATAGACATGCACACACAAAAGGGAAAAGTCAGCAAAGCAATTCTTTTGATGCAGGTTTTTTTCAGAATTAAACGTCCCGACTGCTGTCAGCTTTCAACGTCCATTGCTGCAGCTTTGTAAGGAATCATTTGGTATCATTTGGTGAAGGCTCATTGAAATAAGCCAAACAAACAATTGCCATAAGTGGATTTCTGAGGAATATCAGAACCATAGTTTCAGCAGCATTTTTAGGGTTGCCAAGAAAGGCCAGCTCCAGATTTTGGGGGACCCGGAGCAGAGAGTTCCCAGGGGACCCTTCTCACCTACTTACTCATGTGTTCACTACCTGCCTGTGCATCCCTCCTTGCCCGCTGCCCGTGCTCTCAGCCATCTGCACTGCCTGCAGCCCTTTCCCTGATGGCACCAGGCAGTGGGTGCAGATGGACAAAGGGTGGCAAAGCACTCACAACTGAGCAGGCAGGGAAATGGCATGTCGTAGGGGTCCACTGCAGTGGCCCCTGCCAGAACCCCTGAGCCCGGGTGGCTGCCCCACTTGAGGGTATCCTGACACTGGCCCTGGTTGCCACCCCCCACATGGGTCTGGAGATCTCCCAGAATTACAGCTGACTACAGTTCCTCTGGAGAAAATGACTCCTTTGGAGGGTGAACTCTATAGCATTACACCCTTGCTGAACCCCCCACCCCGTCCCAAACCCCACCCTCCCCGGCTCGACTCCCCAACATCCAGGGGTTTTCCAACCCAGAGCTGGCAACCCTAACCTCCTAAAATGAGCCCTTCTTCATAATGATTTGCTGTCAGAATTTTGTATTACAGATAGATGTTTTTATAATGGCAGTGATGACGGCTGCAAGCTTGCCCAGCCCCTCCGTGCGTGCCTACCATGCAGTCTTTCTCCAGCATACAAAACCATCCCCTAATGGAAGAAGCAAGTTCCACTGGAGCCAGCCTCCCTGAAGAAAAGTTCTACCATATGTGGAAGGGATCGACAATATCTGATTTGCAGAGAGAATTTTGGATGGTCTTGCTCGGAGTAGCCCTGCCTTCTGAAGCAAGGGGAGGTGGGTTGCTACAAAGGACAGGGCTCTTGCTGTAGTAACACTACCGGTTTGGAATGCCCTCCCCACAAGAACTGGAAAACCTAATGCATTCCTTTCTTCCCAGCCCTTTTCATAAACGTGATGTTGATTTTAGTATTTAGCTTAGTAGGCTGTGTCTGGTGCTTTTTGTAAATTGTAACCCGGTTCTCTCAGCCTCTGTTTGTGTTGCTGTTACCCAGTTTTTGTGCTGTATGCTGCTATTTGGTTTAACTGGATTTTAAGAAAATGCTGCTAACGGCTGCTGCTAGGTTGTCTACATTTGGTCATTTTTAACTATCTGTTATATTCTTATGGCTGTTGCTGGTTATTAACTACCTTGAGAATGAATTGATTAAGAGTGCAGGATATAAACAATTTAAAGGAATATATAAATGTTTGAGACTGGTATATCCTTAAATGATGTGTCACATAACACATTGTGACTGTATGGCTGAGGACAGACTGGCAATTTGCTCCGGGAGCCAGTTGCATCAAAAAAGCCTGTTTCCTGTTCACACAGCCCGGGCTGCTGCCAGAGCATACTGGGTGGAGCCATGCAGGAGCATTCAGACTGCTGCCCCGGAGGCGCACTGTATGCGGCGTTTCCCCATTAATTCAGCTGTGGGTGTATGTGCGCATGAGCGCTCATGTGCATAAGCGCTCATGTGCATAAGCGCATTTTGCCGATTGGGGGAGGACCCCACAGCGCCGGCACCACATTGGGCAGTAGAACAGAGCACAGCCAATCACACCACTGCTGCCTTCTGCCCAACGCGGGTTGCTCCCGGCTTATCAGCGGAGCATTCAGACTTCCTGGAAGCAGAGGAATGCGGGACACAGGTGCGCTTTCGGGATTTGCTACCGGTTACATGAGGTATCTTTTTAATGTGGCAGTGAAGCAGAACAGCACCAGTTGGCTATGGGTGGGGGACACCAGGCAGATGTGCCTGTGTGAACGCCCTGTTTACTGCGGGTTTGAAGCGTCGCTGAAACGGATCCCTACCAGGGCAAATTGCCAGTCTGAACTCAGCCTATGTGTATGTGAACCATACCTAAAAGAAACTGAGATGGTAGAGGATGAAGAGAGGAGCAAAGAATTATCTACAAGGTGTAAGAGGGCTATAAGGGGACAGAACAGAGAAGATACAATGGATTGTGTGTGTGTGTGTGTGTGTGTGTGTGTGTTCAGTCTTTGATTCTAGACTGGATCTTTCAGCATACAAAGCTGAACTATTTCCCTTCCCTTACAGATCTGTGCAGATGGATAACCTGAGTTTGCCTATCATGTCCAATAAGGATTTGGTTTATTCATATGGAGGCCTGCTATGTTAAGTTGAAGTAGTGTGCCACCCATTGTGACAAAATCCATAACTAATCCAATACTCACAAGGCAGGTGAAAAAAAAATTGGCCTTCATTGTGAACTAAGCTGATTAAGTTCTTTATCTCAATCCATCTGCTCATTTTTAAATACAGACACATCCAGACGCAGAGCTACTTTTGAGTTTGCCAGCTTTAGGGAATTTTCTTGTTTGACACTGCGAAAGCTGGATTGTCTCCTGAGTAGCTACTGTGGCTCAATACGATGAATACATTTTCTTTAAAAATCTGGTGTTGTAAAAGCGTCATAGAGCTTGAGGCTTCTAGCTTTTTATACATTACATACGTAGTCAGTAAAACTAATTGAGCAAAGTCTTCGTTGCACAAGTAATATTGTCATATGTATAGGTCACAGATTAAAATTATTCCTTGAAGTCTACAGTGCCATAAAGTATCATTCTTCTTGTAGTTTAAATACAGAGGTGACCCAATGCCCTGTATCCAACAACACAGTTCTGAAGACTTAAAAGTACTATGTTTTCTTAAGAGGGGTTGGCTATTCCCATTGATTCCTTTCTCCCAGTGCAGACTTCGAATATTCTGTTCCTGAGGATCTATTGCGCCCCCCCAAAAAATTGGGGGTGCTCAGTAGGCTTCAGAAGGTAGGACAATTGGCTGAAATTGACCCTCCCCTTAAGTGCCCTTACATCTTGGCCTGTAGCCAACCACGTTGTTCCAAGTGCTCCAACCACTTCTTTCCAGACAGGCCAGAGCATGAGAATGGAAGGGTATATGACAAGGGGATGGTTCTACTGATGTATGGCTTAATGTGCATTGAGGAACAGGAAGGAGAGGAAGATCATATTTTACCTCCCCCCACACCTGGAGCATCTGTCTTGCTTCCAGTGGCAGGGGACATCCATGTAGGGGTGTAAGAGATTCAGATGTTAGATTCAGATGTTACACCACAGTGTAGATGTCCACGGGCACTGGAAGTGAGACTGGTGTGCTGGACGCCTAAGGAGGTAAGAAGCGCTGTGTTTCAACTTGAGCCAGTTTTTGTGGGGAAAGTCTAAAAGTAGTCTAAAAGTAATTTTATAAATGAATTTTGAAGAACCTCATCCTCGATGTCTTCTTCCTTGTTTACAAAACAGATGCTTAAGTAAGAATGGCCCAGAAGTACACTGGCCTTCCTGCAGTATTCAAAATTGTACACATAGGGTGTTCTGGCAGCCCCTCCCTTGACTGAGGTGAAGCCGTGAAGGGGAACAAAGATGGGGTTTGCTGAAGCCAGCAGAGGAGAGAGGGAGAGAGAGACCCAGCCAGCCTAATGAATCTCACCCTTGGACACAATTTTGAGCATGGAGCAGAATAGCTCCCCTTTTAAGGGGCCCTTGTCTGCTTCCACCCCCGTGTTATGCACCAGATGAAGGTGGCAGTGTTTGGAGCACCCAGCAGGAGTGTTATCTTACTTGTTCACAAGCTTAAGCAAGGCTGGTACAATGGTACACTGGCCTTTCCATGACGTTCGGAATTGTACACAAGAAGAATCGTAAACAGCCCTGCCTTGTCCCTAACTCTGTCCTTAAGTGGCACCATGAAAACACACTTCTTCCAATACAGATGTGGTGTACCGTCACAACTTTATTGCCTGATTCTATGCTTTCCCACCACACCCAGGGATAGAAATCAGACTGTACAGTAATAGAAGTACCACAGTAGATTAAAACCAGTGCACAGATAGAAATCTGCCTCATAACCACTTGGCATAAAATAAGTGTGTGACAAAATCTTATGCTCCTTGCTACTTGTTTTCATGAACTGCAAGGGAGAAAATCTCAAACCACTTGCTTTCAACACAGTTAAAACTTCGATGCACCAAATAATACCTGATCAATAATCAGAAGCAAAATGTCTTATCTTGAATATATGGGACTTTCAGGCACCAAATTTGAATTGCTTACTCTGATATTTGCAGGGAGTATTCTTTTATCAGCTTTCAGAACACAAAATCCCTCTAATTTATGTCCTGAAGTGTACAATGTGAATTTGTCATTTGAACTAATTACCATTAAATCTTCTTCACAGATGGCAAATCTTTTCAGTGTCTTAATAGGATTTTTATTTTGTCACCACCAAAATCAATACAGGTATATTTTGTTATTCCGCGGAGAATTCTCTTGATTAGAAGGCTCTGGGATCAAGTATTATTTAGAGATATATTGACCACATTAATTTCTAATTATATATCATAACATTTCCACCCTTTTTCTCCTTCAGTCTCTAGAATTTTAAGGTTCCAAGCCTACTCTCCACATGAACGACTTTACTTAATCCAGGGCTATTTTGGGGCAGGAACACACAGGAATGGCGTTCCAGCTGGCTCCTGAGTTGGCCATGCCCAGCAGGAACTCATTAGCATATTGGGCTACACCCAACAGCAGAAACTCACTAGGATTGACTACATTTGGGGTGTGAGGCCTAACATGCAAAGGAGTTCCTGCTCCAAAAAAAGCCCTGGGTTTTGACAACAAACCAGGTAAACAGAATAAGAAGCAAAAGGTGGGTGTAGCTGGATCACCACCCTTCTGGTAACATGGGGGTGTGGCCTAATATGCTAATAATCTGTGCTGTCGGGGGTGTCCTAATATGCTAATGAGTTCCTGCTGTTGGGTATGGCCTATTATGCTAATGAGTTCCTGCTGGGCTTTTCCTACAAAAAAAGCCCAACTTAATCTTCTTCAGGAGTTAAATAATATTCCATAAGTGCAATGAGGGAATCCTCATGGACCTTTGGAACATATCCCACCATTGAAGGGAATGGAAGGGCCTTGTGCGTATTTCTTCCTGGTCATCTATGTAAAATTATATAAATAGAGAGGCTCCAGCTTCAGAGGATCTGGGATTTTTCTGCCAATGCATTTCTTCATCATTCTTCTCAGGTGCCTCCTGCCATTGCAACCAGCACTTTTGCTTATACTCCTTCAACCAGAAAATAACACCTGCTGCAACCAACCCATCCAAAACATAAGGGCACAATGCAAGGAGAAAATAGAGATGCCAGCCTTCAGGTGGGGCTTGGGGATCCCCTGGAATGACAGCTCATCTCCAGACTCCAGAAATCAGTTCCCCTGGAGAAAATGGATGCTTTGAAGAGTGGACTCAGTGGCATTGTACCCACTGAGGTTCCTGTCCCCCCCAGGCTCTGTCCCGAAATCTCCAGGAGTTTCACAAACTGGATCTGGCAACCCAGCCCACCATCCCCCACTGGTGGCCAGGGGAGGGACCTGGCAATTCTAGGAGGAAGCAACATTTAGCAGCAAAGAACTCGAAACCTGAACTTCACATAAGCACTGACAAAAAGTTCACTAGGTGTCAGTGTGAGATACTTCAGCAAGTATTTGTATTATTACACTACAGAGATGGTAGTGTACTATTACTCTATACAGCCTTTATTTTTTCAAGATCTTTCAGTATGGTTTAGTACTGCTTCTGTGTAGCCAACAAAGAGGGTGCAAGTAGCCTCATCAGTCCAAAACAAAAGCCAAAACCAAAAGTCATGTGACACCTTTTATTAGGATCAACCAAAATAACACAGAACAGTGTACAAGCTTTTGAGGTATCCAGAACTCTTCATTAGGCTGGTTATTTTAAAAAAAACAAAATATGAAGGGTTTTAAAAATGATGTCTCAGTCCATGCTCTTAAGGCCTTGTCTTGTTTGCAGTCTGTGGGAAATGCTGAGCAGGGATGCCAATTTAAAATAGCGCTGATGTCAGGTTGTACCCTGGCCTCTTGCATGGAAGAAGCAAAAAGAGAAAGAAAATGGAAGCATCCAACTTAAAATACAAAAACTAGCTGTTGATAAAATCTCCCTCTAACATCTGTTAGGACACGCAGCTTCCCTTTCCCTTAGAAGGCTCAGTAGAAGATGTATTGTATTAATACTGTACTTTATTGTATTACCATCACTGGTGATTAATTTTAGTCGGTGCACAAGGTAAACATAGATAGTTTCAGAGGGTAGATGTATTGGTCTGCAGTAGAGGAGTGAGACAGAGACCAAAGAGGTTTATGAGATATAAGCTTTTGAGAGTCAGAATTCCCTTCATATCTGACAAAGGGAGCTTTGACTATCAAAAGTTTATACCCAGTAAATCTTCTTGGTCTCTAAGGTGCTACTGGACTTAAATCTAGTTCTAGACTTTACGCTGTCCTTAGATCTAACATGGATCTTTATTTACTCTTTGAATGTGTTCTAGTGCCCAGGTCACTGCAGCTACCTATACTCTGTTCCCAATGTACCAAATGTGCCTATAATTTCCTCTGGTCTAGTGACATCGGAAAGTTTTCTAGCTACCCAGAAGGAATTGTGAGGGATCTGGCCCTTTAGTCTGAGAAACAAGTAGAGTTGGATTAGGGTAAGAGAACTTTTTCTTTTAACAACTGTGGGAAAGTGATTTAAATGAAAGCAATAATTGGTATTCAGTTAAAACAGTACTAAAAGCTGAGAAACCTTGAACTGAACCATGTTTTGAGCCTAAAACTTTTCTGAATTTTTGTCAGTCCCTACAGAAATTCTAAACTTCTTGCTCATGTACCAATGTTTTGCATTTCTTTAATCCTCCAGTCATATAATCAAGAAACTGCCACTATATTCTGCATAATGTGAACTTTGAGGAATTTGGAGATGCCCAGTAAATATATTCTCTGTACCGTGGGAAGGTGCTCATTCAACTTCACCATAGCAAGAGTCTGACTGAGGCTGAAATTCTATGCATACTTATCTGAGAGTAAGCACCATTGATCCCTCTGGGTCTTTCATTTGTTTGTTTGTTTGTTTGTTTAATTGAATTTTTCAACCACCCTCCCCTAGCAAGCTGGGCTCAGAGCAGTGTACAACATGGTCATAAAATACCAATTAAAAACAGGTTAAAAGCCAGTAACAGAGAAATGTAGCTGGAGATGGCACAAGATAATCCAGTGACACCACTATCTCACAGGAGGGGAAGTGGGGGGGGGAGTGCCAGGATGGAACCGTCGCTGTCCTCAACCGAATGCCTGGTGGAACATCTCTGCCTTACAGGCCCCACAGAACTGTAACAAGTCCCACAGTGCACGGATGTCATTTGGCAGAGAGTTCCGCCAGGTTGGATCTGTAGGATCACACTGCAAAGATACTTAGGGCTCAGCTAGACAGTAAATATGACGCAAGTCACAATATCGAGGAGTTAACATTCCCAAGTACTGTGGGGCTGGATTTGGCTTGCAAGCACAGTGCAGGGGGAGCAGGGAATACAGTCTTCTCTCTTCCCCCCATAGCATACTCGTGAGCTGAATGCTGCCCTGCAGCACTTGGGAATATTAGTTCCCCAATGTTACATGCAACACAAGTTGGGTTGGGAGGTCTCCGCCCAACTCAGTTCTTACATTCTCATCACAGTATACCTTATCAGCAGGGCTATTTTTGAGCTCTGGGCTCTGGGATCAAGTATTATTTAGAGATATATTGACCACATTAATTTCTAATTATATATCATAACATTTCCACCCTTTTTCTCCTTCAGTCTCTAGAATTTTAAGGTTCCAAGCCTACTCTCCACATGAACAACTTTACTTAATCCAGGGCTATTTTTGAGCAGGAACGCACAGGAACAGAGTTCCGGCTGGCTCCCAAGTCGGCCACGTGCAGCAGGAACTCATTAGCATAACAGGCCACATCCAACAGCAGAAACTCATTAGGACTGGCTACATTAGGGGTGTGTGGCCTAACATGAAAGGAAGTTCCTGCTGCAAAAAAAAAAAGCCCTGGGTTTTGACAACAAACAAGGTAAACAGAATAGGAAGCAAAAGGTGGGTGTGGCTGGATGACCACCCTTCTGGTAACATGGGGGCGGTGGCCTAATATGCTAATGAGTGCCTGTTGGGTTTTTTCTACAAAAAAAGCCCTGCTTATCAGATACAGAAATTAACATCCATGTCATGTCACATATTCTTTATAATTTAGTAAATGATGAAATGAGAATCATTTTATCTGAAAAGATAGGAATCTTGAAGCGAATACTACCTTTCCAAAAATATACATATATACCCCCTCTAATTATAAGCACTGAACAGTTTAAAAATTCATTCTTTCCCTTGACTTGCTTCAAAAGATGACCCTGTCTAATCCCACCAATTTAACAGTCTCAAAAGAATTTGTTAAATATCAAAGGAATTGCAAAGAAGCGATGTCAAAGAAGCAGCTCATTCTAATGATCTGGCTGGTGACCAAAGAGAAGTCCATTCTTTTCAAAGCAGCGATCTTTGACATTTAACACAGCTATAACCCAATATGTCACTATAGACATAAATGAAGGATGGAGCTAAAGTGATTCGATTTCTTAAACAGCCAGAGAAACACCTACAGTGTTTTATATACAGCTCACTTATTTTGTCAACACTGATTTCAGCAATACTTATCTATACAATAGTTCACCACACATACACTGGGGCAAATTTACTTGACTGCATCCAGTTTCACCAGTGTGAATGTGTGTGGTATCTGGAACATAATATTAAAAAGATTTCAAAAAATTGAGCAACATATATTTGACAACCTACTCAATAATGTGCACAGTTCAAATGCTTTTAAATTAAAAATCCAGGCTGGCAAACAGAAATAGCCTGAAGCATTATGGAATTCTACCATGGTTACATTACTTTGTTGTACAGATTATAATAATATGATTAACATTTTAAACGAATCTAATCTACACAAGTGGAAATAAATTAACAGCTGGGTAATTTGAAATTATGCTTTCCACACCAACTTGGCAATTGTATATTTGTCACTGATGGGACCCCAAGCAATGATTTGGTTCTAAATGTGAAGGTTTGGTTAAGTTATCAGTGCAGATGATAACCGAACTTCCCCTTCTCCAAGCAGTGCCCTCTGATCCTGGAAAGGTTGGCAACCAAGGCTGCAAAACTCACATGGACTAAAAGCCATATAGATCAGGGGTTGCAATGAGGAAAGCATCAAAATCACCCCCTTTATGCTGGTCTCCCCACTCAGTGTTGCCCCACAACCCACCTGACTGTTAGTCCACATGGGTCCCACAGTCTGAGCACTCAGCTCCCTTTAGTTTGGAAAAAACTACTATAGGAGGAAAACAGAAATATCTGTGTCTGCCGCTGCCACCATATCCAATTCACTGAATCAGAGTATTGAAAGGTACAGGACAGATCTTTGGTTTGTGACCTGGTAACCCTAAAGTATTGCACCTGTGAACTATCTAGAAGAAGAAGAGTTGGTTTTTATACCCCGCTTTTTTCTATCCGAAGGAGTTCCAAAGCAGTTTACAATTGCCTTCCCTTTTTCTCTCCACAACAGACACCCTGGCTGATTTCCCACTACAGCTGCCTCGGGGTTGTGCCACCGTTTGCCCCGATACTATTCGTCAATTTCACACCCAAAGTCGGGGGGCTGCATTTTGACCCACGGCTTCACCTGATTTCTCCCGCAGTTTCGTAATCCTCAAAAAACAGGATCACGAAACTGCGGGGGAAATCGGGCGAAGCCACGGGTCAAATGCAGCCCCGCGGCTTTGGGTGTGAAATTGACAAATAGTATCAGGGCAAACGGCGGTGCAACCCCAAGGCAGCTGTAGTGGGAAATCAGCCCTTGTGAGGTAGGTGGGGCTGAGAGAGTTCTGAGGGAACTGTGACTGGCCCAAGGTCACCCAGCAGGCTTCATGTGGAGGAGTGGGGAATCAAACCCAGTTCTCCGGATTACAGTCTGCTGCTCTTAACTACTATACCACACTGGCTTCTATCTATGAATGTTATTAAATCTGGCCAGTTTACTTTCCGTGTCTAGTGCACAGCAGGGTATTGGTAAGAAAGACTAAATAACAAAGTTTCTGTTTCTCCTAGACTGTGGCCATACAAACCCAAAATTAAAATTGTTTTCTTGCATAGGGCAAAAATGACTTCAGAAAGAACTACACCAGTTTGGAAGAAAGCATTCATCATATGCTTAGGGAATCTTAGAAGAGAAGCCTTCATCAGCTGACATCAGGAAATCCAAACTTTTTATTTGAAATGGGAAAACACTACAACAGCAATTAAATCTGGAATGTGCTCTTTGCAGTTGCTTATATAATTGCAGAGAAGCTGAGATACAAGCTGTTGTGCTTCACAAAGTGTTTACCTGCATTTCTCAGAAAGCAGGGGAAAGCATCTTAAAATGGAGTGATAATTGCTTACAATATCACAAACATTTTCATCTTTTTTTTAAAAAAAAAAAGCCAACACTTTTCTGTCCCCTCTGCCTATTCATTCTTGCCACGTTACAAGACAAGGGCTAGACTGTGAGGGAAGTTTCTTTTGCAGTGTGGATTGTGGATTTGGATGTCTGGCACTAGTCTAATAAGCATCCTAATACAAGAGGGTATTTTTTTCATAGCTGCAAGTAAGGCACTGAAAGGACTGTAACATTTATAGAAAAGAGGGTACATTCATACCAGGACTCAAACCCACCCATGTCTCCTACACTTTTTTTTCTTATGGTGACTGGATACAAAGATGGTCAGGGTTCCTGTGCTTTCAGGAGTCATCTGTTAATACCCATACACCCGCAAGTCTACAAGCATTGTTAACTGTACTCCTCATTTTATCCTCAGCAGGGCTATTTTGGGGCAGGAACTCACAGGGAGTTCCGGCTGGCTCCTGAGTTGGCCACACCTAGCAGGAACTCATTAGCACAATAGGCCACACCCAACAGCAGAAACTCATTAGGATTGGCTACATTTAGGGTGTGGCCTAACATGCAAAGGAGTTCCTGCTACAAAAAAGCCCTGGGTTTTGACAAGAAACAAGGTAAACAGAATAAGAAGCAAAAGGTAGGTGTGGCTGGATGACCACACTTCTGGTAACAAAGGGGGTGTGGCCTAATATGCTAATGAGTTCCTGCTGGGCTTTTTCTACAAAAAAGCCCTGATCCTCAGAATTAATAAATGTCCATGCAACAGAACCTAGTCATGCCCAATTCTCCTCTTGTAATCAGCCCTGCCAGTTGGGTAATCAGCCCTGCCAGCTTTAAGACTACTGATTAAGTGGGAAATGTAGCCGCTGTGGTTTCTTCTGCCCATTCCTTTCCCCCCCTCTCTTTTGTCCACCCCTCTCGTGACTCCTGTAGCCAGCACGACTGCAGGGGTGAGACACAGCAACTGGGAAAGGACTGAGAGAAGAAATGGATGGGGAATGCCACAGCTACCGCATCTCCCACTTAATCAGTACTTTTAAAGCCACCGGGTGAATCTCTGGCTGCGTTCAGACGGCCAGTCAATCGCGCCATGAGCCCTCCTAAAATTTTATCCCGATTTTTTTAATCCAGCCTAGCACGACCAGACGCCCCCCATGAAATAGCCTCACCGCGCGTTGTTCCCACCGTGATTTGTCTACACGGCATCCACCGAGGATTTTTTTAAAAAAAGTTTTGTACATTCGCATAGGCAAGGCTGCGCCTCCTTGGAGAACTGAGGTGATCGCGGAGGGTTTTCAGCAAAGTCCCGGTCCTCCCCCTTGCCATCATGATCAATGGAGGGACTATTTTGCAAGTTAGAACAGTCCTTCCCCCCCTCCATCTCCCTTCGCGGTAACATCTTGTCCCTAAAAGAAATAAGCATGAATATTACATTCCTCGTTGCGCTTATCGCTGAATGCATTTCCTCGTTAAAGCGCACATGGGGTTTCAATTTTTTAAAAATTGCGCTCCCGTCGGCTCGGTCTGACGTCAGACCAAGCCGACGGGAGCATCGCGCTGCTAATGGAGTGACCAGACGGAAGAAAGTCTGCAGTTGTTGCGCGGGTAAGCGAAAACCCTACATTGAAACTGCTACTTTTTAAATCAGGATTGGAGGCGCAGCAGAACGGGATGCCTATGGGACCGGAATATTTCGCAGATGTTTCTGTCTGGTCGTGCATTTTTGATCCGGAAGGGAGTCGTTCCTATGGCAGATCAAAAGATCCGTCTGAACACACCCTCTGACTTGTAATTTGGTGGCTTTTCCTGCAAATTCTAAAACTGCCCCCAGTAGCTGTTCCCAATGATATAATGACAGTATTCTCACAATATGACAGTATTTCTACAAAATTACTAATTTATAGATAGGCTGGTACAGTTACCATGAGCAAAACTGTATGCTATGTAGGAAGCAAAAACTGTCCCACTATGATTTTTATTTATGTCAAAGAAGAAAACCTATAGGAAACAAGGTGGAGCAACTCGACCCCCATTCTTTTAAAACACTTGTGTAATGAAAGACTGTAGAAAATTATCAGATATAACTTGCAATAACATTTTAAAATAATATTTAGATACAATTTCTATATTTCAAGGTATTATTTTTAACTATGTCAGACTTTTTTCCTCACCAGTGGAAATTCTGAACTAAAGACCAGATGGATTACCGAAAGAGAGTCCGTAACAGAAAGGCTGACAAAACACAATTGACAAAGATCAGTATAGACTTTTGTTGTTCAGTCACACAGTCGAGTCCGACTCTTCGCGACCCCATGGACCAGATTACGCCAGGCCCTCCTGTCTTCTGCTGTCCGCTGAAGTTTGCTCAATTTCATGTTCGTTGCATCAATGACACTGTCTAACCATCTCATCCTTTGCCTTCCCCTTCTTCTTTGACCTTCAATCTTTCCCAGCATCAGGGTCTTCTCCAGTGAATGCTCCCTTCTCATTTGGTGGCCAAAGTATTTGAGCTTCAGCTTCAGGATCTGGCCTTCCAGGGAACAATCAGGATTGATTTCTTTTAGGATTGACTGATTTGATCTCCTTGCAGTCCAAGGGACTCTCAAGAGTCTTCTCCAGCACCATAGTTCAAAAGAATCTATTCTTCGGCGCTCGGCCTTCCTTCTCGCAGCCATACATTACTACGGGGAATACCATTGCTTTGACCATGCGGACTTTTGTTGGCAAGGTGATGTCTCTGCTTTTTATCATGCTGTTTAGGTTTGCCATCGCTTTCCTCCCAAGGAGCAGGCGTCTTTTAATTTCATGGCTGCAGTCACCATCTGCAGTGATCTGGGATCTTAGGAACGTGAAGTCTGTCACTACTTCTACGACTTCCCCTTCTATTTGCCGATGCTCAAAAACCACCTGAGTTGTCTCACATTCTGCTTGCTGGAAGCCACTTTTTCAACAGGCTGCTCAGATGTTCAAGAGCTGCTCAACCCTGTTCATTGCAATACTCTTTAATGGACCAACCAGTGTTTATAAATACAATTTTTTTATTGTGCTGGTTTCATTGAAGTCCATGTTATCATCAAAATTATTTTGCACATCCATGTTTTTGCACAGTCTTATGGGGTTCACAGTAGTTCCCCCCCAGTCATCTATTTACCTGACCCAACCATCCATGACCCTAGTTGAAAACTGTTGTATACTGGCATAAACTAGTCAAGAGCTAGCTTGACCATGCGGTCAAGCACATTTTCGGGTATTCAAACAATAGCCAATTCAGATCCTAGGGCAGACCAATAGGATGGCCCAGATCCTAGAATAGACCTATAATGGACTCCTCCACTGTAAATAACCTATCACTGATTTGGGGTGTGTTTGTGGGGACTGTGTGGATTTAAGCGGGGCTCGAACTTCGCTTGTTTTTCTTTCATTTTGCTTGCTAAATAAACCATGAGCTGATCACTACTCAAAGCCTCTGAACTCAGTACTTTTCACTGGCGACAAGGCACAGATAATTGTAACACAGAGGGGTGCGTTCGGGGTCAGCATGGCCCCAGGGATCTTCCAGAATCTCATGGAATGTTTGCTTAAAAGGATCCCTGGGGTCCAGCACTTCTTTGATGATGTTCTGATCGCGGCAACCAACCCAGTAAAACCTGAGATATGCACAGTTTCTTTAAAGTCCAGTCAGACTAGTGAAGGAAGGGAGAAGGGTAGCAGTTGCTGCATATTCTCTTGATGCCTCCGGGCACTTAAAGGCACAGGCAATATGCCCAAGCACAGGAACTTTCATTAACCCATTATCAAGTTTTTCAGGCAAGGCTCCTGTGTCTTGAACAACGGCATAATTCAGCAAATTGAGGTTTTTCCATTACTGCAACTGTGCTCTGGATAGTTAAAGCTCTACCTGCTGGATTCTGCTTGTCACACAGCTGTTGAAAACACCAAAGTCCTGCTAGAAAACGTTGGCAACTTGGAACATAGAATATGTCCTAAGGAAAAAGATGCCTTTTGCCTTGGGTCGCGCCTGTGCTTGCATCTCACACCCAACCACATAAGACTGCATAGCCTCTGCTTAACATGGCAATCATCCCTCTCAGGTGGGTGGACTGATGAGAGATCAGCCCAGTCTGAAGCGCCATGCATGCATGCACTGTGGAAACTAGGGCTGAGTTCAGACTGGCAGTTTGCCCTGCTATAGCCACGTTTCAGCCACGTTTTACAAGTGGATTAAAGGAGCGTTCACAAAGGCACATCTGCCTGGCGTTCCCTACCTGTAGTCAACACGTGATGTTCTGCTTTGCTCCCACATTTTAAAAATACCTGGTAAAAGCGGTAGCAAATCCCTGAGAGCCCGTTCATCCCGCTTCATTCCGCTTCCGGGAAGTGTGAACGCCAACCCAAAAAGCCGGGAGCAACCCGCGTTGTGCATAAGGCAGCAGCAATATAATTGGCTGTGCTCCGCTCTACCACCCAATGCGGTGCCGGCATAACAGGGTCCTCCCCAAATTGGCCAGATGCGCTTATGTGCATGAGCGCATATGCGCTCATGAGCACATAGCCAAATTATCAGGGGAAAGCAGTTTACAGCTGTGTCTCTGGGCCAGCAGTCTAAATGCTCCCGTGCGCCTCCTCCCGGTATGCTCCCGCATCAGTTGGCGTAGTGTGACCGGGAAAACCCAGAACAGTTTGTTCCGGGGCTTTTTTGCCACAACTGGCTCCCGCTTCAAACTGCCAGTCTGAACTCAGCCTAGATGTGATCAAAGAATACTTCTGACTATTGCATCAGGGACAGAGTAGTACAGTGGCCAGAACTTCTGGGAGAAAGGGTAGAATACAGAGGTGATAGAGAGATAAGAACCTCATGGGAATCCCTCAAAAATTGTTTGTATCAGCCATGATTCTTCAAAGATTGCAGTACAGGCACCTGTATTTCTTTCTGCCCTAAGGGGGAAAGGAGGAGGAGGAGGAGTTGGATTTATACCCCACCCTTCACTCGGAGTCTCAGAGCAGCTTACAATCACCTTCCCTTTTTCTCCCCACAACAGATACCCTATGTGGTAGGTGGAGCTGAGAGAGCTCTGAGAGAACTGTGACTGACCTAAGGTCACCCAGCAGCTGCATGTGGAGGAGTAGGGAATCAAACCCAGTTCTCCCAGATTAGAGTCTACTCCTCTTAACCACTATGCTAAACTGGCTAGTAATAGGTTAGGTTGAAGGCAATTTCAGTCTGGGAAATGGCACAGGGGGGAGGGTTCATCCGTCCCTGCTTGAGTCCCAGTTCAAATTATTCCCAGATGCCTTTTTCACATTAAATAAAATGTTGGGAGCAGTGTTCCCTCTAAGCTAAGTTAGTGTGAGCTAGCTCACAGTTTTTTAGCCTCCAGCTCACACATTTTCATCTTCGCTCAGGAAGGATGGCTCCAGAGCACACTTATTTATGCAGCAGCCAAATCACTTGCTCACAACTTTCATGCCAGTAGCTCACAAAGTAGAATTTTTGCTCACAAGACTCCACAGCTTAGAGGGAACATTGGTTGGGAGATCTGCCTTGATCTGAAGGACAGTGGCTGGTCCAAGGGCACTCCATGATCTTCATCTGTTGTTCTGAGTTCTAGTCCAATGCTCTAAGGATTACACTATATTGTAATCTTTGAAAGATGTGGTCTTACATAAACAACTCTCAGGACAATTCTATGGTGTTCATATCTGCCTATCATATCAATCCCCCATCCTTTCTCCCTGAAGCTTGGGGCAGTTTACAAGGTCATGTCCAGGAAAAAGAGTACTATGGTAAAATGCGCTTTGATAAACAAGGATTTGATAAACAAGGATTTCATACCACCTCATGATTGCTTACAGTTCACGCTGAGTGTGGGCTAACACAGTAATCATCAAGCTCTACTCCCACCCTTTTTCTGTTGAAAAATATGCTCTTTCATGCCACAAGTCTGGGCACTGTTCCCAGGAAATCTTTCTTCCTGGTACACACTCTTTGGCAGCTCATTCATGTTATCCTCTATATAACATGATCTACAGCAAAGCTGCCCCCATTTTGTAAGGCTTTTCAGTTCTTCAAGTTATACTCCACATTCCTGGGGCAGCCACTAGCTCTGTTGTGGTTCAGGAAGGAGTGAAACACAAAACCAACAGGATATGTTTTCAGGACCTAAAAGTGAAGTTGTAATGCTAATGAGGGTAAGTTGAAGGCTGGCACTCCGTTGCTGCTATCAGTGAGAAAGGGTGGATATGGAGAGACCTACTGATACACTTAGTTGGGGTCTTCTGGGTAAATGTGAATAGATTTTGGGCTCTAAGAGAATTATTTCACACTCTTGGGAAAACAAAAGCTCTCCTTGTACTTAGCAATGGTTGCTGGGATCTGGATCTGGCATCAGATGACAAAGGGGGAAAAATAGCAGCACAGAGAAGAACCAGGAGATCCGGCTGTGTTGAGTCAGACTGACACAGTTTCTCAAAGCAAAATATCCTGTTACTGTCAATGCCCAGCTTTTTCAGCTTGGGGGGAAATGGAGATCTAAATTAATAAAACCACATATTTTAAAAAAAACAAACAAACAAAGCCTTGAAAATTACTGAAGCGACAAAGTCCTGAAAGCAGTGGCCATTCACAACTGTAAGACTGGCAAAATAAAAGCAGAAGAGATAGAAGCCATCATAAGCATCATTCAAAGACCTTCTGTAGTACTCTCTGGAAGACCTAAAGAGATATAGGAGGGAGATTTAAGCCATTTCCTACCTGTTATGGGAGGAATTGCCACAATTATGGGGTGACGGCTAAAAAAAACCTCTCTGGCAAGTCCCCACCAGCCTACCTTCAGATAATGAAGGTTCCAGCAGGAAGCCCCCATTGACTGACCTTAAGGCCCAGGTTTGTTGATATGGGTGGAGGCGGTCTTCCAGGTCTTTTGGATCCAAGCCATTGACCTTAATGGAGTTAGAAGGGTGTAACTCTACTTAGATGTTAACTGTAAATGGCAAACCCAGTGTCTACTATTGGACCTAGAAACAAACTTGAAATCAGTGTGCCTGACACAGCACTGGTGTTCTATATTCATTTCGGCAAGCCTCAGTTAATACACTAACAGCCTTGTTTTGAACCAGTGAAATTTCCTACCACATAGAATGCATTATGGGCATCTAATCAGGACATTACCAATGCGTGTATAGCAATACTTAGGTTTGTTTCTTCCAGGAATGGTTGTAGGTAGCAAATCAGCTGGTAAAGGTGTCTCTGGATTAAATTTCAGTTTATTCAGTCTCATCCCTTCCTTCATGGTCCCTAAACAAAGGTTAAGTAATTTAAACATCTCACTTCACTTAGTGGGAATGGAAATAAAGCAGTGTGTCATTAGCATATAAATGGGTCCTTGCCTCAGATCTCTGAATGACTTCTTCTAGCAGTTTATGTAGATGCTGAACAGCATAGGAAACAAGATGAAACCATGCAACATCCCATAAGCCAGAAGTCATGCGGTAGAACAGAACTTCCATAGCAGTACCCGGAACATGCTCTCTAGGAAATACTAAACTAATGTAGGACTGTCAGTACAATCCCAAACAGAACTCAATAGACATAGGGGTGTAACTCTGCTTAGAATATGTACTAAATACCACTGACCCAATCCATCCAGGCAGTGCAGAAAAGTACTATGGCTATTGGTCTTGAATACTGCAGAATTCTCCAGGGGAGTCCAAATGGACACATTTCCCCTTTCAGAAGACTGGTGTAGGTCATCTAACTGGATGACTAACAGGGCCGGCTCCAGGGTTTTTGGCACACTAGGCGAGGCTACCTTCTGCCCCCCCCCCGGTGCACCCACCAATTTTCAAACATAAATGCATTTTAGGAAATAATAATAATAATGATAGTAAACATGAGCCATGGCTTCGGTTATTATGTGAAATGCCAGGCATATCACATCGTAACCAAAGCCAAATATATATTTTCAACTGTACAGAAACACTCAAGAACGCACAATCACACAGATGTTCACAACCACAGACCCAACCCCATTGCCTAACTACTACTCAAAAGTCAAGCTGGAAAATAGCAAAAACAAAAAAGCTAATAGGAAAGCCACAGAAAGCCATTTTTAAAGACCCAATTTAAATTCTTGGACAGCACCGCTTCTCTAAACTTCTGTATTCAAGTTCCTGAACTGCTAAATATCTCTCTCTCTCTCTCTCTCTCTCTCTCTCTCTCTCTCTCTCTCTCTCTCTCTCTCTCTCTCACACACACACACACACACACACACACACACACACACACACACACACATTGCCTTAACAAGTAGGGCCTGGGTTTTTCAGACCCAATTCATTTTCTTCACCATCACACAGCAACTACGGAGAACATCATTTTAAAAGTGCGTGTGTGGGGAGATTAAGATTGCCTACTCCAGGTTGGGAAATACCTGGCAATTTCGGGTTGTAGTCTAGGGAGGATGGAGTTTCGGAAGAGTATAATGAACGACCAGAACACCCTCCAAAGCAGCCATTTCCTCCAGGGGAACTGGTCTCTGTCATCTGAAGATCAGTTATAATTCCAGGGAATCTTCAGGCCCCACCTGGAGGCTGGCAAACCTAGGCCCAATTCGGCTTGGGGCCATAGCATGGGTTCTTGCCTTCCTCCCATATCATTTTCCCTATCCAAAAGTGTCTCCGGGGAGAATTATTACCCACCACCACCCCATGTTGTGGTCCCATGATCATTTCAGTCTCCACAGACATTCTGCACATCTACTGTTTGCCTGCAGGGAAAGTGAGTAAGGTCCACAGGAACATCTGTTTTAATTGTCACATCAGAACAACTTTAAGTGGAATAACCAGATGAAAAGGAGGGAAAGGCTGTATTGCCTTCAAAAGCTGTAAATACGTGGTAATTTCAGGGTGCAGCTTTTTTCACTCCCCCCCCCTCACAGAACAAACAGACTTTACAAAATGATTACAGGAGGTATGTATCTGTATAACAAGCTGCATTTACAAAATCTGTGCCAGATCTAGGTTTGTGAACTGATTACATACATCATTTAAATGGAGGCATTAAAAAATCTCAAATTAAAAAAGAAAAGGAAAACCATTACACCTTCTGTGAACGGTGCGTAGCAACCTTGTGCAGGTACTGCTAAGAGGGAAGTCGAGGAAGTGGAAGTATAGGAAGGAAGGAAGGAAGGAAGGAAGGAGGGAGGAGGGAGGGAGGGAGGAAGGAGGGAGGGAGGAGGGAGGGAGGAAGGGAGGGAGGAAGGGAGGGAGGAGGGAGGGAGGAGGGAGGGAGGGAGGGAGGGAGGGAGGGAGGGAGGAGGGAGGGAGGGAGGGAGGAGGAGGGAGGGAGGAGGGAGGGAGGGAGGGAGGAGGGAGGGAGGGAGGGAGGAAGGAGGGAGGAAGGAAGGAGGGAGGAAGGAGGGAGGGAAGGAGGGAGGGAGGAGGGAGGGAGGGAAGGAGGGAGGAGGGAGGAAGGAAGGAGGAAGGAGGGAGGAGGGAGGGAGGGAGGAAGGAGGGAGGAAGGAGGGAGGGAGGAGGGAGGGAGGAAGGAGGGAGGGAGGAAGGAGGGAGGGAGGAAGGGAGGGAGGAGGGAGGAAGGGAGGGAGGGAGGAGGGAGGGAGGAAGGAGGGAGGAGGGAGGGAGGAGGGAGGGAGGGAAGGAGGGAGGGAGGGAGGGAGGAGGGAGGGAGGAAGGAGGGAGGGAAGGAGGGAGGGAAGGAGGGAGGGAGGGAGGGAGGGAGAGGGAGGGGAGGAGGGGAGGGAGGAAGGAGGGAGGGAGGAGGGAGGGAGGAGGGAGGGAGGAGGGAGGAGGGAGGGAGGGAGGGAGGGAGGGAGGGAGGGAGGGAGGAAGGAAGGAAGGAAGGAAGGAAGGAAGGAAGGAAGGAAGGAAGGAAGAGAAAGGGTATTAGCGTCTAGCCTTTCCTCGTACCTGGAAAAGAAAGTAGTCTGGCTGTTTTAAATCCTCTACAGACGACCCATCTCTGTGTTCACTTATCATGCAGGGAGGTAGAACGAGCTCCCCCCCACATGCGAGCCACCTCACAAGGATCTGCTCCTCACCCCCTTCTCCCCTGGCTGGGAAGCCAGCTGCTGCTGGGCCAGCGGGGCGCCTCTGACCATGTGCAGAGAGGATCCTGGGACGGGCGGAAGGAGGGAGGGCGGTCAGGGGGTAGGTTCAGCAGACTGCAGGTGGAACTGGCAGGAGGCAGCTGGTGGTGATCAGGATGAAGATGGCCAGGCCAGGGGAGAACTGCATTGCCGCCCCAACCAAAAGCCCCCCAACCCCCCTCCAAAAGCCCTGTGTCACCCTGATCCTAGCCGCCACTACTGCATCTTTCAGAGGCAGAGGCTGGGGTCAGGGCGACACAGGGCTTTGGGGGGACTTTTAGCCAGGGGGCAGTTCAGTGCCCTCATGATCGGCCTGCCCTAGGCGAAAGTCTAGTTTGCCTAGTGAGTGGGCCGGCCCTGATGACTAAGATGGTTTCCATACAATGAACAGGTCAGGATCCAAACAAAAGAGGATCCAAATAATCATTTTCATCCTTAGAGTTCTTTTGCCACCACTTCTTCCAAAACTTTTCCCAGGAACAGTAAATTTGGAACTGGATGGTAGTTCTTCAAATCTGTCATGTCCAGGGATATTTTCTTCAATAAAGTCCTGACTACAGCTTCTCTTAAAACCAGAGAAATCAAGTTTTCTAGCAACTCATTAGTTAGGATTGGAAATGTCTGTTAGACAGTCCTCTGGCAGATTTTGCAAGTCATGAGGGACATGGATGAAAGGTACTCCAAGTGTGTGTGTGGATGGGTAGGGGGTCTCGGCTGCATACTCAAATGGGAAGAAGTGAAAGATACCCATATGAACAGAACAAGTGGAAACATCAGAAATGTTCAAAACTTCCGTAGGTGATGTGGTGGCATCTAAGTCTGTAGTGAACATGGTGGACAGAGTGAACGTGGAAGATTGTCAGGCTCAATAGCAAGTAGATCCAAGCATTCTTCGAGTAAAGAAAAGCTTTATTGGAATACAATGCTGTAACCCACAGTAATATGGTTATTGTCAGGAATGGCGGCCCAAGCTGTGCAGGCATTATTATAGTATGATGCAAAAGCGCAACTAGCAAATGAACTTTTAGCGCACGCGCAGGAAACTCCCAGCGGGAGATTACTTAATGATCGGGAGAATGAGTTGCCCCCACCCCTCGGTCTCACAGGACTGGAAAATTCCCTTAAACAAAGAACACTCCATAGCCTCCTCCCAAGGCCACCGTGATAAGCCGGAGAGGCTGAATCCATTCTCCCACGTTGCTGCTGGCAATGCTACGCAAGCGCACAAGTGAAAGACAAGATAGTAGACACAATGAACTCAGTGTAAAATAACCCAAGCCTCAAGTCTCTGACAAAGACAGATATAGAATTCAATGAGATCTGAACACAGTGGGAAAGTGGGCAGATGTGAACAAGATGCAATTCAACAAGAATAAGTGCAGAGTTCTACATCTGGGTAACAAAAATGAGAACCATGGATATATTTCTGAGTAGCAATGTGTGTGAACAAGATCTTGGGGTGGACTGAAAGCTAAATATGAGCCGTCAGTGTGATGCAGTGCCAAAAAAGGCTAATGCGGTCTTGGGGTGTATCAACAGAGGCATAATCCAAATTGCAAGATGTCATAGATCCGCTGTACACTACATTGGTAAGGCTGCCGTTCTGGAGGTCTCACTTTGAAAAGGTTGTGGGCAGAATAGAGTGGGTGCAGATGGGAACAACCAAGATGATCAGGGGCTGGAGACCAAGCCCTATGAGGAAAGACTGGGGAAGTCTGGAGAAGAGGAGAATGAGGGGGTAACATGATTGTTCTCTCTAAGTATCTGAAATGCTGTCACTTAGTGGAGGGCAGGGACCTGTTCCTGTTGGCATCAGAGGATAGGACCTGCAATAATGGGTTTAAATTATGGGCAGAAAGTTACCGGGCAGGGTATTATTATTATTATTATTATTTGCTTTTTACATACTTAATTTGAATATACATTTACAAAATAAACTATTGAAACAGAAAGTAAGCAACAACAAGTGATAAGGATCAAATTGCATCAAAACGTCTTATACATCGGAGGAGAATTTTTCTAACTTTTAAATATTGACCAATAAACAAAGTAAGATAAATCGATTATTGTGCCACCTCCGCTAATGAAGTGATTGTAAGTGTTAAATTAGAACCTAAACTTTGACAAATAAGAGCTCTGTTTTTGTTACATTAAGTATCTAGAAGAAAAGCTGGATATCAGGTGGTTTTTTGAGGGGGGGGCGTTACAGCAAGAATCATTCAGCAGTGGAATTCGCTGCCTAGGGAGAAGAAGAAGAAGAGAAGAGATTGGATTTATACCCCGCCCTTCACTACCCAAGGGAGTTTCAGAGCGGCTTACAAACTCCTTTCCCTTCCCCTCCCCACAACAGACCCCCTGTGAGGTGGGTGGGGCTGAGAGAGCTCTGACAGAAACTGCTCTTTTTCAAGGACAGCTGTGCCAGAACAATGGCTTGCCCAAAGTCATCCAGCAGGTGCAAGTGGAGGAGTGGGGAAACAAACCCAGTTCTCCCAGATTAGAGTCCAGCTCAGAGGCAGTGAGTTCCTCCTCACTGGCCGTCTTCAAGCAGTGGCTTGGGCAAACAGTTGTCAGGGATGCTTTAGGCTGACCCTGTGGAGTGCAAGGGGTTGAACTAGATGGTCTGTATGGTCCCTTCCGACTCTTACGATTCTATTCTATGAGCCAGAACAATATTTTAAGAATCTTACATCCATTGCTGTTCGCTTATCCAGCTCTGCCCCCTTGTGTTTTATTTAATATATGCATACACTACTTTTTAAAAAAGACAAGTAACAAGCTTCACTCTAACTTTAATGTCAAAATTTATGGGAGCCTAATCAAGGTAAAGGAGTTGTGTTGTCGTTGTTGTTGTTCTGTTATAATAGTCCCATTTTCTAGAAATCCATTCTGACTGCCTAAATTTGTTTGTGATTGTATGTGGATGCTCCTGGATGCATACTGTAGTAGTAGTAGTAGAATTTATTACAGTTACTATATATTCGCTGCATATTGGTTTTCCCAGTGTCAGCCACATGACTTCCTCGTCATATGCCCAAATATTTCAAAGAGTACTTGACATGATTTTCAAAATGTCAGTCCGCTTGTTTCCTCTGGCATCCCTGTGGTTTTCTTGGCTGTCTTCTCTTAGATGGCTTTCTAAGCGTCCCCTGTTCCTTGCTTCTAGTTCTCCATCCACTTGCTAATTTGGGAGGAAAGCAATGGCAAACCTAAGCAGCATGATAAAAAGCAGAGACATCACCCTGCCAACAGAAATCCGCATGGTCAAAGCAATGGTATTCCCAGTAGTAATGCATGGCTGCAAGAGTTGGATTATAAGGAAGGCCAAGCGCCGAAGAATAGATTCTTTTGAACTATGGTGCTGGAGAAGACTCTTGAGAGTCCCTTGGACTGCAAGGAGATCAAATCAGTCAATCCTAAAAGAAATCAACCCTGACTGTTCCCTGGAAGGCCAGATCCTGAAGTTGAAGCTCAAATACTTTGGCCACCAAATGAGAAGGGAGCACTCACTGGAGAAGACCCTGATGCTGGGAAAGATTGAAGGTCAAAGAAGAAGGGGACGGCAAAGGATGAGATGGTTAGACATGAGATGTCATCGATGCAATGAACATGAAATTGAACAAACTTCAGAGGACAGTGGAAGACAGGAGGGCCTGGCATGATCTGGTCCATGGGGTCGCGAAGAGTCGGACTCGACTGTGCGACTGAACAACAAACAGATGCAAGTACAATTCTTGATAACTTGTAAGCATATAACTGCCTTGCTGGATCAGATGCAAGGATCTATCTAGTTCAGCATCTAGTTTCTGATGGTGGTCAACCTGATGCTTCCAGAAAGCCCACAAGTAGGACATAGAGGCCACAGTCCTCCACTGCTGATTTCAAGTGAAATTCAGAGGCCTTTGAACGTGGAGATTCCATTTAGCAATCATGTTTAATAGGCTATCATAGATCCATCCATGATTTTCCCTCCCCTAATTCTCTTCAAGCTATCGAAGTTAGTAGCAATTAGACATTTCGGGAAGCAAATTCCACAGGTGGATTATATGTCTGGTGAAGAATTACATTCCCCTGTTCATCCCCTGAGTCTATTGTTATTCAGTTTCAGTTGGCAATCATGTGTTCTCATGTCTCATTTGCTTATCATTCAGTGACTTGCAGATAAAAATGTGAGTTCCCTGAAAAGCGGTTTGTTCAGAGGCGACAAGATGATATCACTGAAAGGTATATACTACTGGATTTCTTAATACATACAAGTCATCTAGGCACATTGCCATCAAGAGATAAACATTCCTATGCATGAATTTGCGCAATTTTAAAGGAAAATCAGGAGTGGGAGACAGGGCTCCCTACACCCATGTAAGACGTGGATGGTTGGTCTGCCTTGATTCTTAGCAAGCTGCTTTGTGACTTTTTCACAGTATATGCTACATGTCTTCAATTTGTCCCAGTTGGTCCAGATGCCAGGGGACTAAACTTTTAACAGATTTAGAATTTCCCGCTTTGAACAGCAGATGGAGGCAAATAGCTACAGGTAGTGAACATGTCTGACCATTCAACTACAGATCAATCTTTATCCCAGATATTTTCAACTCTGCCTTAGTAATGTCTTCATCTTAAGGACTCTAGAAGAAGGAGGAGGGGGATGTTCTACAGTGCTCCCACAGTGATAGGAGTCTGTCCAGTTTTCAGAACCTGAGTGCAGTCTATAAAGAAATGCATTTTTTGGGGGGTTGGGGGTTTGGCTTGATCAAAACTCCACATTCAGTTTAAAAGTGTTTGTCTCTCCTGACAGAGGACAGGCAGGAAGGGGAAATCTATTGCTTTCATGTATTGCCCATGTACCAACCATTAAAGTTTTGGAAATACTAATAGTCATCCTTGCTGGTAACAATGAAAGGTCCATTCACACATTGGCTGGAATCTGATGTCTAGAAAGGACACAGAGACTTGAGAGCATGGTTCCCTCTGAGCTGTGGAGTCCTGAGAGCAAAAATTCTACTTTCTGAGCTACCAGCATTAAAGTTGTGAGCAGATGATTTGGCTGCTGCATAAATTAGTTTGTTCTGGGGCCATCCTTCCTGAGCGAAGACAAAAATGTGTGCGCCGGAGGCTACAAAACTGTGAGCTAGCTTACACTAACTCAGCTTAGAGGGGACGCTGCTTAAGCGTGTGAGGGGATAGATTGCATCTTCCTGGAGATTTCAGAAAAGGATTCTTTGATCCAGAGGTAGTGGTGGGAAATAAAAGATAAAATCCCTTGGCACACAGAGAGAGTGTTTTAGGTGGGTCCATGCCAGCTGCATACTTTTGCAGGGAGGAGCTCTCCCACCTGAGCTCCATCTTGATGGTTGCCATTGCTATGTCAAGCAGACAAAAGGGCTGGCTGGACAAAGACTCCAAAGTAATGGAAAGCTTTTAACAAGCTGTAACTTCTAAGTTAAAGTTCTGCGTTACAATAAGACCAACTAGTACACGTATAGCATAAGGGATACAGAAATGCATTTTTGCATCTTTCTTTTGTATTCCTTGCTCAATCTGTTGCTGTGTAGGAAGTATATGTGTGGAATTTTTACTTTTAATAAATTCTTTATCATTTTGTATGTTGGTAGTTGTTCTCCATAAAACACAGATGTCCACCAGTTGAACACAATATTTAAAATGCAACCAGGGGAAAGGAGGTAGTCAGTTACTAAATCACTATTTCCCTGAGAATGCACAAATGGGGTAAGTCATTGTGGTAACCAGTCATTGGGTAGCAGGAGATGCAGGCACTTGAGGGACCCTTAGAACGGCAATGCACGAAGGGAAGCATGGGGGTACTGGCTCTCTCACTGAAGGGGGGGAGAGAGAGAAGCCTTCCAAGGGTCAGGTGGGCTGCTAAAGCAGCTTGTCACCGGATGGAGACTCAAGACAATTACTGGGCACTTATACACCTCAGAGGGTTAAAGAGAGCAGCACTCATGGGTCAGCAGGGCTGTTCCACCACACAGTCCTTCAGCTCACTCAAAATCTCCTCATAGTTGCAAAGCAGCAGCCATACATAAGCTACTACGAGTCTTGTCTGTTCACATAGCCAGTAAAAGGAAATGCCAAGCTGCTGGCTAATCATCTGTGATGCAGGCATGGAAGAGTCCTATATCATGCCATAGCAATCCCTCAGCACTGCTAAAGCATGTCCAAAAGGCAGAGGATGGTTGCTGTTATGAACACAGCCAGAAATAGTACATAAGGTTTGCAAGCTCTGGGGGCTCTGGGGAAGCACTCCATTGAAATAACATTCTGGAATGGTTTGGGTATAACTTTTTCTCCTGTATGCACATGTTTGAGAATGAGTCCTTTTTAGGACTACACATAACAAGCAGAAATGATTCATGAGGAAGAGCCAATAGAAGAAGAGTTGGTCTTATACCCCGCCCTTCACTACCTGAAGGAGTCTTGGAGTGGCTTACAATCACCTTCCCTGTGGGGCTGAGAGAGCTCTGAGAGAACTGTGACTCAGCCAAGGTCACCCAGCTGGCTTCATGTGGGGGAGTAGGGAATCAAACCCAGTTCTCCAGAGTAGAGTCCACTGCTCTTAACCACTATACCAAACTGGCTCTCAACAGGAATTTGGCATCCTGTATAAAGATTTTTTTTCCCTACCAGATCCATATGAAGCTATCTTTCCCTTGTGTATTTCCCCATCAGTCAAGACTGAAACTCCGGAGGCTAACCATTATGGTTCATAACAAATCCCTTAGGCATGCCCAACTCTTTTCACATATGCTCTGGGCTCCTAACTCCTGCCTTAGTTCCTTGCATTGGTGATCCCTCTGAAGTTCTTTTAAGTTGTGGAGATTTTGTTCTTGCAGTTTTTGGTATCCTTCGTGTGTGTGCATGTGTGTGTGTGTGTGTGCGAGAGAGCGCGAGAGAGAGAGAGAGAGAGAGCACACCTAGAAGTCATGGTGACCTCTGGTGACTGACCCCTACTGGGGGCCTAAAGCATATTCAGAGAGGTGGCTGAATAAAGCCTGCTCCCACCTACCGACTGCTAATATTCCAAGGAGGTCTCCCATCCAAGTACTTGCCAGAATTGACCCAGCTTAGCTTCCAAGATCCGATGAGTTCGGGCTTGCCCAGGCTATCCAGGTCAGGGAAAGTTTGGGAATGGTTTTGAAGGGCCATGTGGAGCCATGGAAGCCTGCTTTGTAAGCATCATATCTAAGGCTACACAGATATCTCAACGGGGTGGCCCAAATATCTTGTGGTTCTTCTAAATCTCCTTTCATCACTAGTCAAACCCAAGCCTATGCTGAAACTAGTCCTCCATGAACAGGTCTAGGTGTGCCACTCAGAAAAAAATGTAACCCTGCTACACTCTGCGGGGCGGGGGGGGTCATTTCACTGATGAACCTCTTCCTCTTGCTTTTCCTCTGGCTGTGTGGCACTGTGCCTCCAGCTTCTTTCCCTGTTGTGACTGCATCTGACGATTCCTCATTAGAGGATGAGGACACCATGGCAGTAGATCCAATGAATGACAAAACCATGTCAGACCCTAAGCAGGGCTGGCTCCAGGTGTCTGGGCACCCTAGGCAGGACAGCCTGGGGTGCCCCCACTGGGGATGCCAACCTCCCGGTGGGGCCTGGAGACAGGGGGCGGCGGCGGGGCGCTGGCTTTCCTGGAGGCTCTGCGGCTGCGGGACCCCCAGAAAAGCCGGGAAGGGGGCGGGGGGTCGAGCCTCTGCCCCCTCCCTCCCGGCGCCGGCTTTTCTGGGGGCTCCGCAGCTGCGGGACCCCCAGAAAAGCCAGGAAGGGGGCGGGGGGTCTAGCCTCCACCCCCTCCCTCCCGGCGCCGGCTTTTCTGGGGGCTCCGTGGCTGCGGGACCCCCAGAAAAGCCGGGAAGGGGGTGGGGGGGTCTAGCCTCCGCCCCCTCCCTCCCAGTGCCGGCTTTTCTGGGGGCCCCGCGGCTGCTGGGAAGGGGGCGGGGGTCTGGCGGCGCCAGCGGGCGCCGGGTTAGGGCGGCGGGGGGCACTTTTCAGGGGGGAGTGGGGCGCCATTTGGCACCCCTCAGGCTGGGGCGCCCTAGGCGGGCGCCTAGTTCACCCTATGGGCGATCCGGCCCTGACCCTAAGGTGCTTAGGAACTCTGACTCCAAAGGGCTGTCAGTAAGCTTGCAGGCATCACCAGACCAGCTATTGATCCAGAAGTCCAGGAGCTCAGGACCAGGAGACCTAGAGCCACCATAAGACTTTGGAGGATGGTGGACAAGATCCAGCTGTGAGTGCCTGCAGATTCCAGGCAACTGCTACAGCTGCAAGCGCTCACTCCTATAAATAACCGCTGTTCAGCTCTGGATGCTATGGAATCAACAACTGTAATTAGTGCTTGCTGTCCCTGCCCTGGCTGTGAACAGGCTATCTGTTAAGTATGGAACTCAACAACATTTTGATTTCAGCAAGTGAATTCAGCTTTATTTGAAACAGCAAACACCAACTCAGAACACACCAACAAACAAGTGGAGCACAGCTCCCTTTTTAAACTCTCCTGGGCTGCCAAAGCCACACCCATAACATGTTAAAGACCAATCATAACACAGGGATAAAGGCCAATCAGGACCGTTCCCTCTTTGCTACATTTTCACACAGTGATTGGATATTTACAGGGGTTTCTCAGAAACCAACCAATGGTAATGCGACAGGTGAAGAGCCACATTTAGAATCAAGCTTAACATTGCAAGTAATAGGACGGATTCACACTTGAAGACATAACACTGTCCCTCACCTCTCTTTACTCTTTCTTCTTCATCTTCATCTTTACCTCCCCCTAAAAGCCTCATGCCTTTCTTTCCATCCCACCCACATACCTGGCTTGTGTTTCTCCCACTGGCACACTATTTTCTCCTCCCCGATCTTCAGCTTTCTCTTTTCCCCATTTTTTGCTCCTTCCCCCTCCTATATGTTTATCTTCCCTTCCTTCTATATTTTACCTTTTTTTAGTCTTTCTTTCTCTCTTTCTCCCCCACCCCACTTTTTTCCTACACAGAGACTAAAGGGAGGCTTGGAAGTATTGGTGGCATTGGTTGGGAGTTAGCTAGCAACCTCCAAATGGTTGCTAAGTTGTCACAATGCAGTCTTGTGAAATCTCAGTGGCATACTTTCCCTAAAGAAGTGGATATTCTTTCTGTTATCTTGGGATTTTTTTACTGCCAATGTATTTTTAATATATATTTTTCTGCAGACCCAAGCTTCACCCAATCTTTTCTGCAGGCCCAAGCTTCACCCAATCTTACCCTGGCCTCATTGTGTATTTTTTTTAATCTACATCCTATGACTTATTTCAGCCTACATTGTTATCTGAGTTACAATGTTGCATTTGTTGGGGTTGTATAGCCAGAGATTTGGTAACAGTGAGGCGCAATAAGGACAACTTCAGGAAGCATTGTTAATTAATGCAAAATACCAAAAATCTAAACATAAAATGTCTAAAATGATCACAGATCCCCCCAGAAAACAACTTCTCCTGGGCTAATAAAAACCTTTAATTGCAGTGTCCCACGTCGCACAAATACATCTTTTATTTTTCTGCTTTGTATAGAAGAGAAAGAGATAAACATTAACAACTGATGAGGGAAACTTGATGTTCAGGAATTGAAACTTTGAAAAAAATGTTTTGGGTTCCTTGGAGTAACTGGGAGATATCTGCACCAGTTTGGTGTAGTGGTTAACAGCGCAGACTCTAATCTGGGAGAACCGGATCTGATTCCCCACTCCTCCACATGCAGCTGCTGGTGTAACCTTGAGTCAGTCATAAGTTCTTTCAGAGCTGTTTTCTCAAGAGCAATTCTAGGGGGATCTCTTTCAGCCCCACCTACCTCACAGGGTTTCTGTTGTGGGGAGGGGGAGGGGAAAGGAGATTGTAAACCAGTCTGAGACTCCTTCGTGTAGTGAAGGGCAGGGTCTAAATCCAATCTCCTCCTCCTCTTTCTCACCTTGGAGGTCACAACAACATGCTGCTTATTCCTGTTTAGAAGCTTCTCGGTGGTTTGTGGTAGTATTCAGACCTCTCTCATCCAACTATTGTGCATTCAGCAAGAAGTTGAAGCAGATGCACAGAGTAGAACTATAAATAGGCCTAGGGGAATTACAAACCTGGAGGCAGCAACCATTAACTCTGTGTACCTTTCTACAGCACAGCTATAATTTATTTCTCTTTCATAGCATCTGTGATGTCTTTGGTCTATGTAAAGGAAGACTGTTTTCATGCCTAATTCACAATTTTATCTTACTGCAAAAAGAAATAAATGTTATTCAAGTATTAGTGATATTTTTCTCTCCAGGTGCCCTCTTATGTATCACTTTCCTCTATCATTTACCTAGTGGGGCATCCCACTAGCACCAGTACAGATAAGGCCCTGCCTCTGAAAAGGCTTACCCACCTGCCAGGTAAAAACTGGGGCATACAAAGCAGAGCCTCTGACAGAGGTCTTGATTGTCAGCCAGCTCATATGGGGTGAGGCATTCCTTCAGGTACCCTAGTCCCAGACTGTAAAGAGCTTCACAGACAACCAGCACTTTGAATTGTGCCTGAAACTGAACAAGCAACTACTGTAGAGCTTCTACAAGTGGGAAGATATTGTCTGTGTAACTTAAACCTGCTAGCACCATTAGGGATGGGCACAAACCAGCTCACGAATTAAAGTTCATAACAAGTTTTGGCTGGTTCGGGGTTCACAAAGCAATGTTCGTGGAAGGGCAACTGGCACAAACATTCCATGAACTTTCATGCTGTCCCCACTCAATTGTTTAGAAAACTTCAAAGCAATATGTGTGAGGAATTCTCCAGCCTTGGAAACACCAATAGGAGTGCTCCAAAGCTTTACAGACACTGCTGGCTGCCAACAACAGTTCTCATTCTGCTATATGGCATCTAAAATTTTATGGTTTGTGAACTGAGAACACCACAAATCATGAACCGAGCCACATTTTACCAGTTCCTTCCCATGCCTAAGCATCATAGGTACCACACTGTGAAGCACCTGAAGGTCCCAAACAGCCTTTAAACTCGACATAGAATGCATTGTAGTAGTCCCACCAGGACTACCCATCAGAGCATAGATAAATATGGACAAATCACTGTGGCCAAATAGCACAGAGGATGTTATGACACAACTCTTGGCACATGTACAGCTTTATACAACCCAAGAGATGTGCCGCAGTATCCACTCAAGTGAAGAGGGAATACATCTCTCAGACTGTCCATGGCTTCACTGGTGCCCTTATAAACACTGCTAGCCCCAAACAACCCCTTGAGTTGTTGTTTGTGCTGCTGGCCTGGCCTTGCTTACTACAAGGAGCAAGGTCCAAGCAATTCAAGTCATCCTTCAACTGTGTGGTTGTGTGAATAAGGAACAAATAGGAAAGGAACGGGATTTCAAGTGTAGAAAAGGGCTGTTAAATTCAAGTGTTTGTGTGACCACAAAATCCTGGAAAATTTCACTTATGAAAACGATCCTAAAAATTACTCCTGCAAATAGTGGGAAGATTTAGTTGAGGTGAAAATAAGCACATATTTCTGGCACTAGACGTCAGCATAAATTTAGTATTGGTATGGTAGGTCACGTACGCCCGGCATCCACTGTTGCCATTTTCCTCACCAGGCAACCAGGTTAACTCTTGTTGCCAGATGAATCATTAACGCCTGCCCTTGCTATATTTTAATTCTCTGCAGCATCTTTCATCTGCGACAAACTGCAGGTGAGACTAAAAGCCATGCATATAGCACCCAAAAGAGATCCCCCCCCCCAATAAACCACCAGGATTTATTTTGTAATCCATTTTTTGTTAGGGGAAATACCTATTGTGAGCAGACATGCATATAGATCTTCCCATTTTACTCACAAAAATAATGTGAGGTGACACTTCTATGAGCAAAATGTGTGACTTGAGAAATGGCCTGAATCAACACTTTGAAATAAACATCATCTTAATTAACAGCTGTTAGTTGATATTAAAATAATAAATCGATAAGGAGTTAATCAGTATCTTGGATGACGACATGGGGAGCCAAACCGACATTTCAGTGTAACCTAATTGGCGAATTCTGTACTACACTCAGCATAAGAAATAATCGGTGTGCCATTTGAAGGGAATTAAACACAATGATGGTGACTAACAGTAACCATGGAAATGAAAAGGCGGTGGATGGAGCCCAATGCACAAACCTGTCTGGCGTCCTCAATGAGCAGAAAACAGGAGCATGATTAATTTTGTACACATGAAAGCAAAATCTGTTCATAGCAATTATATGGAGGACAAAGAAAGCAAAGCCCATAGAATCTTTTCAGTGATTTAGGATATTCAGGATATATTATTTCCCATCATTAAAATGAAAATACCTCTGATGTTGACGGATCGAGAACACAATGGAGACTGCTTGGACTGATGGCATACACGGGAATTTGGGAGGAAACTACAAAGTGATTTCAGAACAGAACTAGTGGCAACCAACCTGAAAAGGGTAAATAAATAGAACAGCTGAAGAGAGTTCTGTCTTGAAAGGGAGAGCTGGGTTTTATGGGATGTTAAATACTGACTAGTGGTCTACACCAAATGACAACCCATGACTGACTCACATTCTAAAGTAAGAAAAGTGAACCAGGAAGTTATTGTTCACGTAGCTAAGCATGTTATTAAATATGTGACTGCAGTCTAAGGTGAGAAGCCAATGCCACAAAAATTGTTGTTTAGCAACTATAACTGTGGTCCATAAAGAAATACATTTTATTTATTTATTTAAATGTTTCTATGCTGCCTTTTCTCCCAAATATGCTCCCTAAGATGGCAAGCATCAAAACATTTCAGGATTGAATTAGCATTTAGAATAAAGTATATGTAAAACAAACAGTTCAGTAAAAACATAAACACACAAACACATATTACCCAATAAGGGAGGAGGGCCAATAATAGTTACTGACAGGGCTTTTTTTTGTAGAAAAAGCCCGGCAGGAACTCATTAAAATAATACGCCACACCCAACAGCAGAAACTCATTAGCCTATTAGGCCACACCCCTGACAGCACAGCTCATTAGCATATTAAGCCACACCCCCATGTTACCAGATGTGTGGTCATCCAGCCACACCTACCTTTTGCTTCTTATTCTGTTTACCTTGTTTGCTGTCAAAACCCAGGGCATTTTTTGGAGCAGGAACTCCTTTGCATGTTAGGCCACACACTCCTAATGTAGCCAGTCCTAATGAGTTTCTATTTTGGGGTGTGGCCTATTATGCTAATGAGTTCCTGCTGGGCGTGGCCAACTCAGGAGCCAGTCAGAACTCCATTCCTGTGTGTTCCTGCCCAAAAATAGCCCTGGTCCAAGCCTGTAGCCAGGATTTTTCAATTCAGGTGGCCTTTAAATAAGTCAGGGGGCACTTTGTGCTCCCCCAAGGGAGTGACACAGGTAACATTAAAAAATTGGAAGTTGGGGGGCCTGGGCTGGATGGGAAGTCAGGGGGCTTTGGCAGTAAGTCGGGGGGGCAGGCCCCAGGATGCCCCACTGTAGCTACGGGCCTGCCCTGGTTACTGAGGGTATGCCAAACAAAACAAAAAACTCTTCACCCACTGACAGAAGACTACAATAGAGGGAGGCAGATGAATCTCCCTGGGGAGGGAGTTCCACATTTTCAGCACGATGACTGAGGAGGCCTTTTCTTGGGTTGTCACTCTTCTCGGCTCAGATAGCAAGGGCACCCAAAGCAGGGCCTTCAAAGATGACTGGAGTGGTTGGGTAAGTTTATATGGGAGAAGGCGGTCCTTAAGGTATGCTGGCCCCAAGCATATAGGCCTTTAAAGGTCAATACCAGAACCATGTATTGAGCCTGGAAGCCACCATAGAGCACTGTTCCAAATATACATATGTAGTGCATATATTATTTCTGCAGCTATTAACATGTACATGGTGATTACTGTTGCCTGCTTCCCGATTGTCACCTGCTTCTTCCCTACTCCATCTTCATTCCAGCAAGCCATTCCTTGCTTATCTGGCCGGGCAGGAGCTTTCCTTCAGTGACAGAATATATGTGGTGTATGCAGAACACTCCAAGTTCAAGCCCTTGCAAACAGAGTTAAAAGATCTCAGGCAGTAGGTAGCTGGTAAGATTTTTTTTTTTTTTGCCAAAGTGTATGGACACCTACTATCAGATAGAGAGGACAATAATTATCTACAAGAACTAGTGGTCTGACCTAGTATAAGGTAGCTTGATGCGTTCATAGATATTGACACAGGATTTAGAAAGATCTTGCAGGTTCCTTAAAGAACTTGTTGCAAAGGAACTGTCAGGTACTTCAAAAAGGACAGCTAAACAACGGACTTCATGGGAAGTTAAAGTTTATTCAGCCGCAGTTCTAAAAGCGCATTAACGGTGCATTGTCAGGAATGAAAGACACAAAGAAACATTTACAGATATACCCCACTAGCTAGCCCCCCCCCCAAGCATTCTACCAATGACTACATAGCCCGCGCACGGGAAAAAGGTGCGAGAGTCTGCTCGAGCCATAAAGGGGCCCAGCTGCCCATCCCGGAGAAACCCGACCCGTACGGCAGGGCCATTTGGTCAGATAGGAGATGGCCCATGCTGATGAACACCCTGTTGCCCTGGCAACCACCCCACTTCCCCCCTTCATGCCTAAAAGGTTACAGATCATCTCGTCCTCCTTCCTCCCTCACCTCTTATGGCAGAACTCAGTATGCTTATTTATATATCATACGACTTGGGCCTAGAGGCCCTAACTGCAGTTACTCCAGTGGCCATCTAATAACACCTATCTCTGGTTCTTCCTCTTAGATTCCACCAGCAGGCAGATGGCCCATCCTCCAAACATCAAGTATTTAATAACTTATAATAATTTTGTATACTCTTTACTAGAACTGAGTGCTTAATAGTTCACAGAAAGTTCTTAGTATTAAAGCAGTGATAGATGTGGGTTTTGGCAAGTATGCTGCTGGTCATCTCCAAAGGATGACTCACAGCCTTTTCTTTTACCCAGCACACTATGGTTTTGTCTCTATCATGCTGAGCTGGTGAGGGTGAAAACATAATTTCTTTGGTCCCCATACAAACATGTAACATGGGCTGCACATGCATGATCTTATTAATTGCATAAATCTCATGAATCAATGAAGGAAAACCCCACTTTTATTTCATGGTAATAGAATCACAGTCCAGGCTGGAACCCACTGAATTCCTGGGCCCCCATAAATTAACCCCCTAATGCTTGGGAAGAAATCACAATCAATCAGAAGCAATGAAGAAATCACAATCAATGAGGTGGGCATGCAGGACTAACTATATCGTCTCTCCTTTTGTTCAGGAGTGCCTCAAACTTCCATTGTCTGTTTCCCTTGCGTCATCAAAACAGGTGACAGTAACAGAATAGAACTGGTAACATCAAAATAACTGTCAAACACAAAGCACTTACACAATTTGTATATGTTATTATAACTTTAAAACATTAACAACAAAAAATATACAATATTGTGTGGTTTCAGATGATCGTCCAGAATTTAATAGGACCAACAAGGAGACGGCGAACTCCAGAATGCTTTTCCCATTTCGGCTACAAAAGTCTTCTTCTGACCAAGATGAATCTTGCAGACAACTTTGGACTTCAATAATATGGCAACATTGTCACAGCAGTGCACAAACTTGATCACATTTTCAGACTGGATTTCATGTTCTAGAGCAAATTCTTTACAAATTTAACAGGTACCTGTTAACAGGTACCTTCTGTTCAGGAGTGCCTCAAACTTCCATTCTCTGTTTCCCTTGCGGCATCAACAGCTTAGTTACAGACCACTAAAACCCAACAGAGCACATTTTGGTGATATTAGTACACAATGACAATTGCCTAGAATCAGAGTTATAGAAGGGAAGTAGAAAATTCCTTTTAAAACATTTAATGTATCTAATCTGTTCTTGTTTGGTTTTATTGGTTGCTGCTTTGACTCAACCCTCTCATTTTTGCCGGCTTTATATACTGGATATTTTATTTACTGTTGTCCACCTTGAGAATTATCGGACAGGAAGGTAGGTCATAAATCCTCTAAGTCAGTAAATACGTGTTAACTTCTCCCACTCTGCACACAAGATATTTAGAGTTCAATAAATGCTAGCGTAAGGGCCAGTTTCAGCTCCCAGGTCAGGTGAATAATATCATCACCAAACAGGGTCAGGTGGAAGGTAAGAGCCATTATTTAGTCAACATTAGCAACCATACGTATATATACACACACACACTTTTAACTGGTACTAAATTAATGCTGGTGCTGATAATAAATACAGCTGTGTGGCATGTAAATGTGGCAATTACAACTTGCTGCTGCCTCGGGCAGAGGAGCACAGCACGACTTCAGCCACAGCGGGAGAATGTGCTGGATACTAATGTATGAAAATGAACCAGAACTCTGTGTTTGCTCCATAAATTAATGGGATCGACATGGTTTAACATTTTGATCTCTCCTATTGTCATAATTTGTTATAGTCCAAGCATCTCCTGCCTTGTGCCTTGTTTACTGACAAAGGGAATTACAAGGAGTGATTTAAGAAACTTTCCTTAATATCAGCAGCTGGACACCTCATATCAAAGCAAATCCCATAAGCCATTATTTTCCACACTGCTTCTACATGGAAGTTAAAGTTTCTCTAGCTAAACTTTATCATTAAAGTTTATCTATTTAAAACATTTCCAACCCACCTTATCTCCTTGGAGTCAAGGCAGACACGCAAAGTTTAGCGAAATGTTCGGAGCAATTCATGTGGCAATGTTCTTTTCTGCAGTCTTTCCCAAACCTGATTTGGTACTATCTTTTCTGAAAGAGTATAATAAACATATGTTTGTATGCTAAGTGGATGGGAAAATGTGCATTTCTGCAGGTCCAGCCCACATTGGTGCCATTTTCCTTGTCACAGTCCCTGCAGCTGCTGTCCTACGATTACCACCAGAGTGCTCTTTCCGGCATTTAAAAAAGCTAGTAAATGACATGCTGCTATAGTGTTATAACATTATAACAATCTATCTACAAGTTCCTCTAAATTTCTAGCTTTCATTTTGAAACAGTTTCTAGCACTTTTTGTTAAGAACATAAGAGAAGCCAATGTTGGATCAGGCCAATGGCCCACCCAATCCAACACTCTGCCAAAAATACCAGGTGCCATCAGGAGGTCGAGCAATGGGGTCAGGACACTAGAAGACCTCCCACTGCTGCCCCCCCCAAGCACCAAGAATACGGAGCATTCCTTGCCCCAGACTGAGAGTTCCTATCTATACCTTGTGGCTCATAGCTGCTGATGGACCCCCTGCTCCATACGTTTATCTAATTCCCTCTTGAAGCCATCCATGCTTGTAGTTGCCACCACCTCCTGTAGCAGTGAATTCCATGTGTTAATCACTCTTTGGGTGAAGAAGTACTTCCTTTTATCTGTTCTAACCCGACTGCTCAACAATTTCATTGAGTGCCCACGAGTTCTTGTACTGTGAGAAAGGGGGGAAAGTACTTCTTTTTCTACCTGCTCTGTCCCATGCATAATCTTATAAACCTCAATCATGTCACCCCTCAGCCGTCATTTCTCCAAGCTAAAGAGCCCCAAGCACTTGCCAGGGCTCTTTTTGTAGCAGGAACTCCTTTGCATATTAGGCGACACACCTCTAATGAAGCCAATCCTCCAAGAGCATACAGTAGTCCCTGTAAGAAGAGATCTGTAAGCTCTTGGAGGATTGGCTACATTAGGGGTGTGTCAGCTGATATGCAAAGGAGTTCCTGCTACAAAAAAGAGCCCTGACTTTAACCTTTCTTCATAGGGAAAGTGTTCCAACCCTTATATAATTCTAGTTGCCCTTTTCTGTAGTGTTTCCAATGCTATAATATCCTTTTTGAGGTGCAGTGACCAGAACTGTACACAGTACCCCAAATGAGATTGCACCATTGATTTATACAGGGGCATTATGATACTGGCTGATTTGTTTTCAGTTCCCTTCCTGATAATCCCCAGCATTGCATTGGCCTTTTTTATTGCAGTTGCACACTGTCTTGACATTTTCAGTGAGTTATCTACTACGACTCCAAGATCTCTCTCTTGGTCAGTCTCTGCCAGTTTGGACCCCATCGATGTGTATTTATAGTTAGGATTTTTGGCTCTAATGTGCATCACTTTGCACTTGGCCACATTGAACCCCAATTGCCACATTGACGCCCACTCGCCCATCCTCGACAGATCCCTTTGGAGTGCCTCACAATCCTCCCTGGTTCTCACCACCCTGAACAACTTCGTGTCATCTGCAAATTTAGCCACTTCACTGCTTACTCCCAACTCCAAAACATTAATAAACAAGTTAAAAAGCATTTGACCACGTACTGATCCCTGCAGTACCCCATTGCTTACAACCCTCCACTGAGAAAATTGCCCATTTATCCTCACTCTCTGTTTCCTATTAATTAGCCAGTTTTTGAACCATAAAATCACTTGTCCTTTTATCCCATGACTATTGAGCTTACTTAGGAGCCTCTGATGAGGAACTTTATCAAAAGCTTTCTGGAAGTCAAGGTAAAAAACATATATTGGATCCCCCTTGTCCACATGTTTGTTCACTCCCTCAAAGAACACTGACAGGTTGTTCCTGAGACATGCCTTTCCTCTTACCTCTCTCCAATGAAAAGGGCTTTCCACTTTATAAAAAATGAAAGCTGGGAATTCAGAGAAACAAGTAGATAGACAGGGGGACTGTGGAAAAGGGAAGTGTGGGAAAACTGCTGCATGGCTGCTCCATTGCCACTGTGAATGCCTCTGCATTGCCACATGGAGGATCATCATCATGTGGAAGCAGCCTAACTTGCAAATGAAATTAAGTGTGGTGCATATAAAGATTGCAGCGGACTCAGTTACGTTTCGAAGTTTCGGGCATAGCTCATAGGGTGGGGAGAGAAAACTGGTTGTTTTCTCTAATGAGAGTGTTTGCTGATCTGTAACTATGTCTACACCATGGTTTTGATTTGCTATGATTCCATCTGTTGTGGCAGATGGTGCAACTTGCAGTACCTCAGCAGCTACAAAAATAAGGATGCAAAGAGGGAAAACAATAGAGTTATTAGTGAATGTGAAATAGATTTGGTTTCAGGGAACTTGAGATCTGACTAGATGTCACACTAGGATAACACGGTATTTGCATGGAACAATTGAGATATGCTTTATATAGTACTAGGGAGCAAAGCCTGTTGTGGTGGAATACAATGGGCCCTAGAAAGGAAGGGAGGGAGGTGGAAGGGAGAGAGGTGGAAGGGAGAGAGGGTTGGAGGAAGGAAGGAAGGAAGGAAGGAAGGAAGGAAGGAAGGAAGGAAGGAAGGAAGGAAGGAATAGGGGGAAGAGTGAAAGAAAGGAGAGAGGAAGAAAGGAAAAGGGGAAGGAAGGGAAGAGGGGCAGAAAAGGGCTTCTCTGGGCCCAGAGAAGGCCTTTCTGTCCCCCACACACAATCCCCTGGGCCTTCTATGGGAGCAGTAGGCAGTGTGTGGGGGAAAGGGCTTCTCTGGGCCTACTGCCCCCATAGAAGGCCCAGGGGATGGTGTGTGGGAGATGGAAAAGGCCTTCTCTGGGCCTACTGCCCCCATAGAAAGCCCAGGGGATGGGGTGTGGGGGATGGAAAATGGCTTCTCTGGGCCTAGTGCCCCCATAGAAGGCCCAGGGGATGGCGTGTGGGGGGCAGAAAAGGCCTTCTCTGGGCCTAGTGCGTGTGGGGGGGGTCGGAAAAGGGCTTCTCTCACTTGCCTCAGCCTTGAGGGCCTGTCCCTGCGCTCACACTCCAGACGGTCCTCTCCTGTCGGAGGACTGGAGCAGACTGAGCTGAAAACACTGATCGGGGCTGACATGGGCTTGACTTTGCGAAGCAGCCAGTCAGCCCTGGCCAGTGTCTTCTGACTGCCAGCTCTTGAGCCGAATCAATTATGGCAAGCATAGAATCTTGTGGAACCAAAATTCAAATATATATAAGGACAGGATTTCAATCTTAGCTCGCAAAGAAGGAACAATAGAAGGAAAGAAGACTTAAGAATGTGTTAGCCATAGTTATTTCTTTCTTTAGCAAACACGTTTAAGAAAGGAATAACTATAGTGTCTGGACATGGAAGAAGGCCGTCACCTTATAGTGTGGTTTATGTGAAAGAAGGATTCATTTGATGGATTCCTGTCATTCTTGCAGCAATGTATCTAGCCACTGGATTCAACCAGATGGTCCATGAATTCAGCTGGACTGAAAATTTTGTATCCAGTAGGAGAGAAAGTATAAGAACCGTAGTCAATGTAAGACTACTGATACAAGTGTGTAGAGGTAAAAGGCAACAGAAAGGACTCCTGAAGTTCACTAGTAGGAAAGAAGTCAGAGGACTAGTAATTGGAATGCCACAAAGGAACCAGAACCAAGGAAGAAAGGCAGTATGGCCTGGAGGTTCCAGACAGGAACAAGGGTAGAGTAGGCTTGGCCCAGAACTAGAAATTAAATTGGGCAAGTATCATTACTGGAAAGAAATTAGAAGGCTTTTTGGTACAACAGCCAGGACAGCATAAGTAGGACAGCCATTCACATATTAGTTTATTGCAAGCCAGAAGAAAAGAAAATATACATACATACAACCAGGGCTTTGGGTGGGGGGGAGAAGGTGCCGGAACTCTCAAGAGGAAAATGAAGTTTTCAATCTGCAAACTGAAAACTCATACATTTTTAAACATTTTAAAAATAATTTTGTTGAAGAGGTTCCAGAACTCCATTCTGGCACATTCCCCCAGAAAGAAACCCTGCATGCAACATACATAACTGTGGGACTTTCGAGGACTCATTGGGAAGGAATCTCATCCTTCTGGTCCTTCCCTCCACACTATGTCCACTTTCCTTTCTTCTCTCCCCCTCATAGCCCCTGAAGTTTCTCCCTTTTCCCTGTTTCCTTCCTTCACTCTGACTTACATTTCTCAATTTTCCCCTCATCCACCACTTTCCCTCCAGCCTTTCCCACCTTCTCTCTCTCCAGCCCTCATCCCTCTCCTGAGCTTAATTTTTCCTCTCCCTTTGTCCTTCTTTGCTGTCTGCCCACTCTTCCCCTCTGACTCAATTCAGGTTTCAATATGAAACTGAAGCAACCATTTTGGGTTACCTAGGCAACTGCAGATTGATGGCTGCCATGTTCTCATGAGGCAACCTCAGCATTTTAACACTTTTAACATTTTTATGTCTTCTTTAAAACAAAACAAAGACATACACACACACCCAATTTGTAGAAACAACTCTCCTTTCTGTACCTGGCCTAAATGTATAGATTTTTTGGTTGAGAAAATGGCACTGGCAGAAGGCTGAAGACCCCTCTCCTTCACACCATAGTCTTAGGCCCTTACATCTTTTAGGAACTTAGTTACCAGCAGTGTTCCCTCTAAGCTGAGTTAGTGTGAGCTAGCTCACAGTTTTTTAGCCTCTGGCTCACACATTTTTGTCCTAGCTCAGGAAGGATGGCTCCAGAGCAAACTAATTTATGCAGTAGCCAAATTGCTTGCTCACAGCTTTAATGCCAGTAGCTCACACAGTAGAATTTTTGCTCACAAGACTCCACAGCTTAGAGGGACCATTGGTTACCAGCAACTGCCATCTGACTGTAAGAGTGTGAGAGTCATAGTGGGGGAACTTAAACTGTTTGTCAAAAAAAGTCACATCTAGCTTGGCCCCTAATCATCACAGCCGGGCAATTCCATTACATTTAGACTGTACAGCAGATACCTGATGAAGTAATGGATGAACAGGCACTAATAAAACATTAAAGGAATCTGAATAGTAGGATGGCCAGACTAAGAACAATGAAAACAATGTATCTTTTTGAATTTTTACAATTAATTTAACATTAAAGTGTGGATTAATCTGTTAGGAATCTCTCCATATAAATAATTATCTTTTGGTTTCGCAAGATTCCATGCGCTCCCATTGGCTGTAAAATGCCCTCCCTCAGCCATTGGCCCATCAGCCGCCACTCAAGAGTACTCGCGTGCCATTGGCCGGGTGCTGGGTCTGCTCCTCTTCCGCACCCACTCCCCCTGGCAGACAGCTCTCTCTCCTGAGGAAGACAGTTTTCTTGACTCCTGTGAGGGACTGTCCCCTCAGTGGCTGCTGGAAGGCAGCCAAGCTTGGTTCTGTGAGTAAAAAAACAAAGGACTTTCAGCATAACCCCCTCCCCCGCCCATAACCCCCTCCCCAACGGCCACTTTCCTCTCAGAATAAATGGAGGGCTCTTTCTCCTGCTTAGCTTCAGCATGGCTGCCTGGCTAACGAGGTGGGCCAGCGACCATCAGACCATTTTCTTCAACTCCCCGCTGTGCGGCTGACTTTCCTCTAGGGCTGCCAATCTCCAGGTGGGACCTGGAGAGCTCCCACTGTTACAATTGACCTCCAGATGACAGAGATCAGTTCCCCGGGAGAAAATGGTTGCTTTGGAGGGTAGACTCTATGGCATTATACCCTGCTGAGTCCTTCCACACACACCCCAAATGCTGCCCTCCACAGGATCCACCCCCCAAATCTCCAGGTATTTCCCTAATCAAAGTTGGCACCTGTACTTTCTCCTCTGTCAGTAAAAGGCCCTTTCCACACCTATGTTGGCCTTTGGGAGAAAACTCATTGGGCCCAGTCCTGATCAGGTTGCCAACTCCAGGTGGGCAATTCCTGGAGATTTGAGGGATGGAGCCTGGAGAGGGTAAGGTTTGAGGAGGGGTGGCACCTCAGACAGATACGATGCCATAGACTCCACCCTCCAATCCAGCCATTCCCAGGTGGGGAACCATTGTTGCCAATCTTCAGGTGGGGGCTGGAGAGCACTCAAAATTACAACTGCTCTCTAGGAGGGAGTGGGAAGGAGATGTAAAATGTAGGTAGGTTGATGGTTGGCTGGGAGGGAGATAGGGTTGTCAACTCCAGGTTGGGAAATTCCAGGAGATTTGAGGGGTTGAACCTGGAAAGGGTGAGTGTTGAGGAAGGGTTGGACCTCAGACAGGTACAATGCCATAGACTCCACCCTCCAAACCAGCCACTCCCTCCTGGGAAACCACTGTTACCAATCTTGGGGGTGGGTTGGCGATCACTCAAAATTACTACTGCTCTTCAGGTAGCAAAAGTCAGAAAATGGTGGACTCTGCCATTATACCCTGCTGAGATTGCCACAGCAAATTGTCACTGAGTGCCCAAAGCCGGGGCACTCTTCCAGAGCCTCTTTCTAGAACCTGTTGTATTTATTTCCACAACGGGCCTTATTCCTAGTAATTCATAATGCAGTTTAGCCCAAGAATGGTCCTCTTGCAAACAAATTCAAAGCACAGAAATATCTTGGCCTACATTAATATTAGTATTTTGCTGTAATGAACTCTTACAGTATCTCAGTCACAGCAGTAACTACAATATTCACATACAATAGCTTACAACAAATTTGCTGTGAAGATTCTATGAGGGTATTTTTACTCTGGAAGAAAGGGGAGGGGATTCATTTCTGCGTCATCCATTATGTGCCTGTTTTATTAGAGCCATGTTGGATTTTTCTTTTGTTACTCGCTGCGTTTGTTTCCCAATAAAAACAAAAACCACCTAGAACGTATTTAATGAGGGAAGTAATACACTGCAGTTTTGTTCCAGTGTTGTTACTTACAGTTTGTTATTAACAATTGTATCAATTGTTGCCAGTGGCCACCACCACCACCACCACCCGGTTTCCAGGCCCCACCAGGAGGTTGGTATCCCCGGTGGAGTGGGCGCCCCAAGCTGTCCTGCCTAGGGCACCCAGACACCTGGGGCTGGCCCTGGTTGCCACTTCACTAGGATTATCATCCTATGCAAGTTTACAGGGAGCAGCAAGTCTCACTAAATTCAGTAGTGTATAAACATACATTGTGTATGAACATATACTTCGGCTGGTGAATGGTATAAACATATTTAAAAAGCTGGACTTCTTCCACAATAATGACAGAAGCAATAAACACAAAACGGCTGGACCCTTGCTTCCATATTTATTAACGGAAAATCTGACTATATGCCTGATGCAGTTCACACCTGAGAGCTCCACATGTGTATTATTTCAGTTAAACAGGACTCAGCTATCTGTATAGGATGCTGCACGTTCCATATAATGCATGACTGGCTAATTAATGAAGAACAAATGTTTCCCCCATTATCTGGAGATCCTATTCATAGTTTAGCAGACTAATGAAAATCTCTTTCACACAACAATCTCTCCTATATAATAAAACCATTTTCGTCTGGCAACATTCCATGCACTCAGAAGCTGTCCCTATCAACTGGCTGCGTTGCCTGAGTCTCGCCTCCAATATTCTAAACAGTTTGCTGTTCCTCTTCCCCCAATAGCCAGTCCGAACACAGAGGTCATTTGCATATGTGGCCCGATTGGCCTTTGCCTCTAACTTTCTAAACAGTTTGGTTATGGTTGCTGGGAATCACTGAATGTGTCCTGAGGTAAAATTCATATCCCAGTCTTTCGTTAAATGGTCACTGGAGTTGCCAAAACAGCTTGAAGAAAGGGCCAAAGTGAAATGAAACTTATCAGTCCATACATATAAGGCAGAAGTTGAACAGCAAATTAGCATACATGTTTGCATCTGTTAAAACATTTCATTATATTATAGCAGCTCAGGCCTTGAATTACCAAAGCAAAAGGCTGGGATGCTCAGACAAAGTTCATTACCAGGTTGTGTGTGTATTCCATTCTACAGAGCAGTATAGAAAACTGGATAGTGGCAGGTTCCAGCTGTCTATGCAACTCAACTCTGTGCACCTCATCACTCCTCCGGTGACTCCACCAACTCCAAAATCCTCACAAATGCAACAGTTCCTGCCTTTTCCAGTTGCAAGCCTATACCTCCAGTCACTCTGAAAGAACTTACTCCACCTTAGGAGCAGCAGACTCTGGATTGCAAGATAAGAAGTCAGTCCCCTGTGGTATTCATGCATGGAGCTGGCCTGCTTTCACACTTCATAGACCCACTTTTGACAGTTCCCGAAAAACTGGGGTGGGGGGACATGCCAATAGCCAATGACTGAGGGGAGGCTCTCTGTGTTCCTTGCAGACGTGGGCTTCATAAGATCAGAGTCCTGCTCGTGCCATAAATTCCATGCCTGGAGCTGTCTAGAATGTGTAATCTGTTTGCCCAGATCTGACTGGCCTGGAGGGAGACATCTACATCGCTCAGTGTACAGACTGCTAACAGCCAATGCCAAGAGCCGTAAGTCACCCATAATTGCCTGACCAAAGTGTCTTATAAAATTCCTGACCAGCTTCAGCCCTTAGTAGTTGGGGCCTACAGCATTGGGCTCCCTCTCGCTGCAGAACTGGCTTGTTTATTTGTCCAGCCAGCCAGGGGTGGAAGCGAACCAGACCAATGGCCAGGGCTATTTTGGGGCAGGAACGCACAGGAACGGAGTTCCGGCTGGCTCCTGAGTTGGCCACACCCAGCAGGAACTCATTAGCATAATAGGCCACACCCAACAGCAGAAACTCATTAGGATTGGCTACATTAGGGGTGTGTGGCCTAACATGCAAAGGACTTCCTGCTACCAAAAAAGGCCTGGGTTTTGACAACAAACAAAGTAAACAGAATAAGAGGCAAAAGGTGGGTGTGGCTGGATGACCAAACTTCTGGTAACATGAGTGTGTGTGTCCTAATATGCTAATGAGTGTTTTGCTATTGGGTGTGGCCTATTATGATAATGAGTTCCTGCTGGGCTTTTTCTACAAAAAAAGCCCCGCTGATGGCCTTGACTACAGTACAGACAGCATCCTGGCTCTTCACCTTCTGCTTCAATATTTCATTTTCCAGGAGCAGCCCTCTGTTAATCTGTTAAGAATGTTTGTACTTCAAAATGGGTGGCCCCATTTTGCAGGGCAGTGCATAAGAAAGATCATGCACAGTCAGTTCTACAGCCTATGCGGGACATGCTGCCCTATAAAACTGATAAGAACAGATGACTTTTATATAAAGAATGATGTTGCTTCAAAAAGTGAGCTTGGGCGGCCCCATCCTACTGGGCAGTGTGATCAAAATAAATCAGTAAGGGATCACAGTGCTGCTGATAGCAAGAAAAAAATACACTGTGAAAAAGCAATTTCTAACAATTGTATATAAATTAAAACTTAAAACTTATACAAACACATTTGTCTGATAATTACTTTAAAGCTCAATACAGTATTATAATAGAAGGAAATTTTATAAAGTAGAACTGAAATGTCGGACTCATTCATTACGAGGGCTGGATCTGACGTAAATGTCACTTTGTTGGGCCGGGCCATATGTACCATAAAATGTAATACAGGGTACCAGAGATATAAACTTTATAAAGATTATTTCATATGCTGAATGGCAATAGCAGGCATGATTGGATTAGGTGTGATATGCAGAGGGGTGGAGATATCAGCATTGGTGTGATATACAGAGGCATGGAGATATCAGCATTGGTAATGAGACAGGAAACCTAGGTCTCAGTTTGGTACAGGAGGATTCAGTTCAGGAGGATGCAAAGAATAAATGGAAATAAGTCTGAAGATGTGAGCAGTGACTCACAAAAGCACATAGGTAAAGGTAAAGGTTCCCTTGCTCGAAAGCCAGTCGAATCCGACTCTAGGGTTGCGGTGCTCATCTCCGTTTCAAAGCCGAAGAGCCAGCGCTGTCCGAAGACGTTTCCGTGGTCATGTGGCCGGCATGACTAAACACCAAGGTGCACGGAACGCTGTTACCTTCCCACCGAAGTGGTCCCTATTTATCTACTTGCAATTTCTTGCTTTCGAACTGCTAGGTTGGCAGGAGCTGGAGCTAGAGACAGGAGCTCACCCCATCATGCGGCATCCGGGTCTCGAACTGCTGAACTACTGACCTTCCACAGCCTGCAGTTCAGTGTCTTAACCACTTGAGCCACCGCAACCTCCCACAAAAGCACATACCCAACCACAATTTTGTTAGTCTTTAAAGACTCTACTGGACTCTTATTCTGTCTACTACTATTAGAAACCACAACATTAAAAAACCAGTGGGGGAACATTTTACCTTCCAGGAATCCAGGGCATTCAGTTGCTGACCTAAGAGTAGCAATTCTCTTACAAAACAATTTCAAAGGGAGATTAGAAAGAGAGACTGCTGAATTGCAACTGATCACGAAGCTCAACACAATGCAGACTCCTGGACTGAACTGAGACCTAGGTTTCTTCTCTCATTACCAATGCTTGCTATTGTCATTTAGCGACTGAAATCACTTCACTCTCCAAGATAAAAGGACAGATGAACTCACATTCCAGCAGTATCTAAAGAAGTCAGCAGTGATTCATGAAAGCTCATGCCCTGCCACAAATTTTGTTAGTCATTAAGGTGCTGCTGTACTCTGGCTCTGTTTTTGGTCCTTTTTTTTTTTAATCGTCTTTTTATTTCAGCAAGGTTTCATACATGTAATCTTTCCAATACCGTGAAACAAGATTTTTCCCCACCACCACCACCACCCCCTTCCCTCAGTCCCCCCTCCCTGCTCCTCTTCCATCATTGCTTCAACCACAGGCACAGAGTCCAAAGCTTCCAGTAAACATCCTTCCTGGCTTCATCCTCCTTGATGCAATCGAAATACGGTGACCATTTCTTCCTTATTTGCTTCTTCTTTTGCTCCCAGGTGTTCTCTTCCGTTGTCAGGGTCACGATATCTGATTGAATATATTCAAACAGATAGTTATTCCAATTCTCCATTGTCCACTTCTTCTTATCTTTCCATCCTAATACTATGACCGCCTTTCCAGCTAATATCATTGCCTTAACTACTTCTTGATATATACTTTCTATTCTCTCGGTCTTGAAGGTTCCTAATGTCATTAAATTAACATCTATAGGTACTGATACACCTGTCCTATCTTTTATCCTGGCTAATATTTCCTTCCAAAACTCCCGGACTTTGGCACATTCCCACCACATGTGTGAGTACCACCCTTTAGCTTGATTGCAGTGCCAACAGTTCAAGCTCATGCCCGATATCATATTGGCTAGTTGGGCTGGTGTCCGGTACCATTTAGTAAAGTACTTCAGCTCCATTTCTCTGAATTTATCGAACTTAATCTTTTTGACCCCCTCCATTAATTTTTTTAAGGTTATTTCTGCGGTCAATGCTTCTCTAGCCCATCTCGCTTGAGTGCTTTTAATTATTGACTCCTCATTAGTTGTCATTATTTTATATATTCTGCCCGCTAGACCCTTACTTATCTTCCTCTTTTCTTTGTACAGGATTTCTGCGACTTCTTCTGAGCCCCCCTCCCTCTTTTGCTGCTCCTTTTTTATTGCATTATATAGACCGGTCATCCTCAACCAATACTGTTTCCCTACTGTCTCAATTATTGTTTGTAGCAGCTTAAGTTGCCCACCTTCTTCATACATGTCTCTTATTCTAGTGAACCCTTTTTCTTGGAGTAGTTTCCACCAAGGGGGTCGTCGGTTTCCTCATATACACTTTCTAATGGTGCCCACTCAGAGAGCTTGCCCAGCCAGATTGGTCGGCTCTGTTTTTAGTCCTAAACACAGGACTCTCTCTCTCTATGTCTCTGAAGAAGAAAAAGTGTGCTTTCACTAGGGTAACTCACTGACACCACCTGCCCTTTTTTGGGGGGTGTTCCTGCTAGGAGGGTGTTAAATACTGGGTTCAAGACACATTGCAGTGAACAGCTCTATTTTATTAAGTGATTTCAGGAACAAGACTAAAACCTCAGGGCAATAGCCCTGTTTAAATAGCATGCCAAACCACACCCAAACACACCCAACTCCCAATGATAGGCTATTTACATAACATTAGTTTCTCATTGATCACCTCCAGAGTCCTGGTGGGCTATTGTTCTAGAGCTCCAAGCTCAGCCAGTCTCTGGTAAACAGTCCTAGAATGTTCCAACCCTAATAAATAACAGAGGGACAGGGCTTCTAACTCCCCTTCCCAACCTGAGGCCCTGCCTCTATGTCCTCTGTTACCCAGAGTCTGGTTACTACAGAGACCAATTACAACTTTGGGGCTCCCCTGGAGAAATAGCTGCATGCATACTGACTGCTTTCCTTCCAGCCTAGGCACAATTCCCTCTAAACTGCACTAGGGAGTGCTGGTGCACAACATTTCAGAGGCCAGCTCAGAGGATTTCTACTTCAGCTCACAAACAATGGAAGATGGGGGCACCTCCTTCTGGGGCCCATAGAACTGGATCCCCGGTCTAATCTTTTTGAAACTTGGGGAGGTTTTTGAGGAGAGGCAACAGTAGCTATGCAGCAAATTTGGTGCCTCTCCCTCAAAAACAGCCTTGGATACCCCTGGATAGATTCTCCATTATAGCCTATGGGGCACATTGACTATAGTGGTCCCCATTGGTTATAACGGAGCCAGAAAAAATTATTTATTTATTTTTGCACACCCCTATTGTGCATTTCAGTATGATCTGTAAGCTGCCTTGAGTCACAGAGAAAAGTGGAATATAAATATTTGAATAAATAATAGTTTGGGCAGGTTGATCATATTTAAACAACTTCATTTAAAGCCCTTTATGGCCAGGGTCCAACATACCTGAAGGACCATCCGCCTTTTCCCATACATACCCCAGAGAGCACTTTGGTCAGGGTCACAAAATCAACTGGCCCTTCCAGGTCCCAAGGACACCAGGCTAGCTGCAACCAGAACCAGAGGTTTTTTGGTGGCGGCTCCATACTGGTAGAGCAAGCTCCCAGAAGAGATCAGGGCCCTGCGGGACCTTTTACAGTTCTGCAGGGCTTGCAAGATGGAGCTCTTCCACCAGGCTTTCAACTACGAGCTGCCACCACTACCATTGCGGTCAGCATTACCACCTATGCTTATTAATGCCATCAATGTAACAACAACAGTACCCTGGCGCCTGGTCTATTACTGATAGCCTGTGCTCGTCAGCCAAAACTGAGAAAGACCAATGAGCTGAATATCAAGTGAATCCATAGAATGTATGAAGCCATCTTTGATATTATATGTTAACTGCTAGCACTTTAATATAGTGTAAGTTAGTTTTAATGAATTGTTATTGAACTGTTTGATGAATTGTTTTATTGTTATTGTGCTTTTATGATGTTAGCCGCCTTGAGCCTGCCTTGGCGGGGAGGGCGGGGTACAAATTTAAGGAAATAAATAAATAAACCCTGTTTGTTAGGTTAGGCAGGGTTCTGACAGTGATTGTTCCACCTCTCTTATACTTGACCTGTAATGGGTTTCTGGTTTCCGGTGTGGTGGGTCCAATCAGCTTGTTTAGAAGCTCTGAAGATGTCAAGGCTTTAAGGTTTTAAACAATAACTTTCTTTTGTCTGAAACCTGTTATCTGCTATCTAGCACTACAGAGTGCCTGAGAACTTATTTTGCTACTTGAACAGCTGGGCAGCTGGGCAATTTCCCAAGCCTCAGAAGGAATGCTAATTGACTTAGCTTAACGACCAGAGTCCGCTTAATTTGGTGTTGTTGGACCTGTAATGCTGGTTGTCATATTTCACTAAAAAAAATCCAAAGTAGAGTGTAAGAGTTCCACCCCCCCCCCAAAGCACTGTTATTTTTTCTAAGGTCAGCACAGGGCGACGGTCCAAGGCCAGGTCTACCAATATAGCAGACTGGCACAGGTAGATCGCCAGAGGCCAGGTCTACCAATGTAGTGGCCCAGGGTGGGCAGACCTGTTCTCTGAAGGCCAGGCCTACCAACACAGTAGAATGGGGTGGGTAGACCTGTTCTCTGGAGGCCAGGTCTACCCCTGTAGAGGACAAAAATTGTGTAATGAAATTTGACTTGATTCTGTTTTCTCTTATAATGTTTAAATTATTCTTCAAATATAGTTTAAATATAGTTTAAAGGGATTCATTCTGAGATTTTCACAAGGTTATGAAAATAATCTAAAAATCATTTACGCAATAGTCAAATGTAGACTCGCTCACAACTTTAATGCCACTAGCTTGTTTTGCTCATGAAGTAGATCTTTTGCTCACAACACTGTGGAGCTTAGAGGGAACATTAGCTCACTACCCTTTCTCAAAAAAAACCCCAATTGCTCCCCGGTTCAACAAGTTTGTGAAGCCTTGCATTACACAAAGTGGATACTTTGAAAAAGGAAGTAACATTTTTGAAAGCCATAAGAATAACTTCTACTGTACAGACTACACAGTTCTGCAAGTGCTGCAGTCTGCATTGTGGATCGATGGGATGAGGCTATCAAAAATCATTAGTGTCTTAAATACAAACTGCCATAGTTGAGACTAAGTATGTTTGGTGTAGTGGTTAAGTGCGCGGACTCTAATCTGGGAGAACCGGGTTTGATTCCCCACTCCTCCACTTGCACCTGGCTGGATGACCTTGGGCAAGCCATAGTTCTGATAAGAGCTGTTCTTGAAAAAGAGCAGTTTCTGTCAGAGCTCTCTCAGCCCCGCCTACCTCACAGGGTGTCTGTTGTGGGGAGGGGAAGGGAAAGGAGTTTGTAAGCCACTCTGAGACACCTTTGGGTAGTGAGGGGTGGGGTATAAATCCAATCTCTTCCTCTTCTTCTTCTTCTAAAAAGAAGGCTGAAATATATCTTTCTTGAATATATCCACAACACCTAATCAGGTTCCCCCAGTTTTCAGGAATGAATGACTCTGCTGTTTATGTGGCAGAGGTCAAGTTCAAAAGGATCATTCAACACTATTTGGAACCTCCCTTTGTGACTACCATCTGATTCATATATGTGGATGAATAATAATCTTCCTGAAATGCTTCCCTAAGTACTTCCTGTCCTTCTCTATAAAAGGATGATAAATATAGGATCCTCCTATGATGCATATTTGCCCTTATTAGGCACATAGTGCACACCCGTGGGTGGAATGATGTAGTTTGGAAAATCTAGTTTCAGTTAGAGCATATTTAAACAATTTTAAGTCACACTCATTTCAGTGGGAGAGTTATGCAAATACTTAGGGCTCTCCCATCTAAACCAATGAAATGTGGTAAGACTTTTGCTAGATTATAACCTAATTTGTTTATGAGATACAAGTAACTTTCTGGTTGGTACTTTTTGCAGTATATAAAATGCTCTTGTTTACTATTTCTAAAGCTACTAACAAATTTGCAATTGTAAAACAGTCTCTAGAATTTTGGAATGCTTAGGTAAAACTCCAGCTGTACAAATGGCATGTCTACATGAATTGCTGCATTAAAAAGTTGCCCAAGAAGCCAAAAGAATCAAAAAGAAATATGGTTTTATATAGTGTAATGTAATGCAAAAAATAGTACGATGAACCAAAACACACACAATTATGCTAATGGCATATGACTATTAAAATTCTAGTCGAACATACTGAAAATACTACAGCCACTGTAGATACACTGTTCAAAACAACTGTGACAAATACATGATCTAACCTGCTGTTCTGGATTCTGAATAACACAATTTACCAATCCAGTACCAATGGAGGATGATCTGATAACCTCTGTTCCTAATTAGTCTCTAGTTATCATCCTTGTATCATTGATCTGCACTCTGTTTAGTAAATATGAATAAATTTGCATATGAATAACTCAATACATCTAAAGAAAACAGAATTCTTTTTAGGTCATATGCATGTAATGTTGCTGCTGCCTCAGAAGTGACAGTCTTTCTCCTGTGTAAGTGTAAGTGTAAGCTCAATTTTAAAAACTGCTACCTAAATTAATCAGGTTTTTCATAAATTTAAATGACTAATCAAGGTTGCAGCCCTTCTTATTTACTGAGATTTCTCTTTACTAGCAATCAGGACCTGATTTCTTGAAAAATATCCTCACAGACTGACCCTTTTTCATTTTTTTGGAGTTTGTTTTTTTACTTGCTGGGTACTTCTCTCCAGTAGTTTCTGCACCAAGTTTCCCTTTATTTTTATTTAATTTTACTTCATTTATACACTGCCTTCCTCCATTTAAACCTAACAACAACCCTGTGAGGAACATCAGACTGAGAGGGTGTGTGATAGGCCCAAGGTCACCCAGCATGCAACTGTGGCAGAGTGGAGATTTGAACCTTGGCCTCCCAGATCCTAGTCTGACTCGAACCACTACACCACACTTTTCTCTTTCATAGCATTGCTCACGCTCAGTGTAGGACCAATTGAAGTGATTTGTAACATACATCCAAGACCAACCAAGGGGAAGCTGCACAGGTCTGCACAGGTCCCCCCAGCCTGCCCCCCCATCCTACTCAGCAGCAGTGTTCCCTCTAAGCTGAGTTAGTGTGAGCTAGCTCACAGTTCTTTAGCCTCCGGCTCACACATTTTTGTCTTAGCTCAGGGAGGATGGCTCCAGAGCAAATTAATTTATGCGGCAGCCAAATCGCTCACTCACAACTTTAATGCTAGTAGCTCGCAAAGCAGAATTTTTGCTCACAAGACTCCACAGCTTAGAGGGAGCATTGCTCAGCAGGCTTCATGGGTGAGTGGGAATTTGAACCTAGGTCTCCCTAGGTGACCCTCCTTCCTGTGTATGTGTTTTCTGTATGAATCGTGTATGCATTTTAAATGTTGGTTTTAATTGGGTTTTTATTAGGTATTTTAAAAGCTTGTTTCGGTGTTTTTGATTGTCCACTGCCTTGGGGACTGTACGCTTGTTGGAAAGGTGGCATAAACATGCTTAAAATAAATAACTAGTCCAACACTATAACCACTAGACTTGCTCTCAGAATTAATCTTTAATGTGCCACAAGACTCCTGGTGTTCATTTCTGCTGAAAAAGATGACTACCCCTCTGAAATTATCCCTTCCTGATGTTTTTGATTTTACAGGCTTCCCAGAAATTGGCAGCTTCCTCCTCTCCACCAAACCACTTGCGTTTGTATTGCATGTGTATATCTACAGACAGCTAACCTTATCCTATAATGCTTTCTGTCAAAAGGCAGGATGCAAATAAAATAAATACATCATTAAAATAGTTTTGTGTCCTGTCAACACCTGAAATTCAAGTCCTACTTCTTCAAATCATCTTTCAACGGCCCAAATCAGAGGATGCTTTCTACCATACAATTACGCTTCCACATTTCTCCTCATGGAGAGCCAGTTTATTATAATGGTTAGGAGCACGGATTCTAAGCTGGGAGAACCGGGTTTGATTCCCCACGCCTTCATGTGCAGCTGCTGGTGTGACCTTGGGTCAGTTACAAGTTCTTTCAGAGCTGTTCTCTCACAAGCAGTTCTCAAAAGAGCTCTCTCAGCCCCAACTACCAAACTGGGTGTCTGTTCTGGGGAGGGGGAGGAGATTGTAAGCTGCTCTGAGGCTCCTTCAGGTACTGAGGGGCAGAGTATAAATCCAGTCTCCTCCTCCTCTTTGGCTTTCAGCACATGGGGCGAAATCTGTATGTCCATAGTGCTAATCGTGCATTAGCATAATATATTGTGCTATCCTAAACTCATGTTGCTATGGTGATGCTGTGAACTGTAAAGGGTGCTCCTGTGGCGATTTGATTCTATGACATGTGAAAATGGATTATTGGGCTGCAGCTCTGGCAGCATGATGTCATTGCTATGGCATTGCAGCAGTGGTTCTATGACACTTTGAGGGGGCAGATGTTACTATGGCAACCCAAAAAAGACGAAGCTGTGGCAATATGAGGGGGTGGCTGCTGTAGTGAAGAGAGAAGTCACTACTGTAGCAGCACACGATGACTGTGGTAAATTTGCGGCATCTTTTTGTGATGAAGGTGCCTGATATGGACACAGCAAAGGAATAATAGGCATGTCTCTCAGGATGTTTCCAGGTTTACTATGTTTGAACTTATTAGCATGATAGAAGATCCTCATCTGTCGATGTAATATCTGTGTCTGATTCCCTGTTTTGCTGCTGTTGAAGGATGTCCTTTGGAAGCTCAGCAGTGTTTCCTGAAGCAAGAATGACAAACAGGCTGAGGTGATAAATTGGAGTATAAATGGTGTGAGCCACCAACTGAGATTGCAAAATTGTGATGCGGCAGAGAGGAGAGGCTGCCTCAGTCACAGTTTTCAGTGCTTTTCTCACCAACCATTTTCCCAATCATATACCCTAAATAGCTAGACAATGCCTCTCTGCCTGCTCAGAAAAAAAATGAAATATTCTATAACAATTTCTTGCAGTAACAAAGGGTTTCCTGGAAAGTATCGTATCTTTAGCCAATTTTAATAATTCCTTCATAGTCCAAGTTTGATTATGCAATCTTAGGATGCATTAGCAGAAGCATTGTGTCCAGATCACAGGAGGTAGTAGTCCCGCTCTATTCTGCTATGGTCATGCCTCACCTGGAGTACCGTGTCCAGTTTTGGGCACCGCATTTTAGGAAGGATGTTGACAAGCTCGAGTGTGTCCAGAGGAGGGCAACCAGAATGGTGAGAGGGTTAGAATCCAAGTCTTACGAGGAAAGGCTGAAAGAGTTGGGTATGTTTAGCCTGGGAAAGAGAAGGCTTAGAGGGGACATGATTGTAGTCTTCAAATATTTGAAGGGTTGTCATGTAGAAGATGGAGCAGATCTATTCTCTGTTGCTCTGGATTGCAAGACTAGATCTTATGGGTGGAAATTACAAGGGAGTCGTTACCGGCTAAATATCAGGAGAAACTTCCTAACTGTAAGAGTGGTTGAGCAGTGGAACAGACTGCCTCGGGAGGTGGTGGATGCTCCGCTGGACATTTTCAAGCGGAGGCTGGACGGCCATCTTTCGGGTATGTTGTAGGGCTATCTTTCGGCTATGCTCCTGCAGAGTGCAGGAGGTTGGACTAGATGACCTGCAAGGTCCCTTCCAACTCTAACATTCTATGATTCTGTGATTTAACTCAATTTTAAGTTGAAATGACTTTATGAATCTCCCTAAACTGACTCCCACAAATAAACATGTAACACAGTTCTTTTTTTCTTATTTATAATGATTATATTTACAGTTTTACTGTTAATTGTGTCAGCAGCCTCTACCATTCTGTTGCTGTGTCTGTCTCATGCTTCTGTGTCATAACTAATCCTGGAGGATTGATCATGGGGCTACTTATATGTATTTTAGAACAAAAGCAAATTAAAGTTTGCTTCCAGATCTCAAATTTTATAATGCTAACATAACTAAACATACCAGTTTAAAGCAGCTAACACAGGGGACATAGCTAACATTGCCTTTGTTATTCAGCTGAAGCAGTCGGTTGCTGAATAATTAAGGCAAAACTGAAAAATCACGCTATTCCTTAAACCCTATGTTCATAAAACTGTTTAGTCTAACCAAAGGGCAGAAAGTACAGAGCAAGAAGCTGGATACCTGGTCTCATGAACACTCATATACACTGCATGAAGTTAAATCTTTTAGGTTCTAAATGTAATCATTGAAGTCAGAAGGAGCACCTTGAATTAGACCTGGAAACACAAAGGCAGCCAAGGCTGGTGTAATATATGAATTTTGACTAACTGCAGGTAGTGAATGAGCAGCATAAGCTGACGTTTCCAGGTCATCTTCAAGGCAGCCCCACATAGAACATGAGAACAGAAGAGAAGCCAATGTTGGATCAAGCCAATGGCCCATCCAGTCCAACACTCTGTCACACAGTGGCCAAAAATACCAGGTGCCATCAGGAGGTCCACCAGTGGGGCCAGGACACTAGAAGCCCTCCCATTGTTGACCCTCCCAAGCACCAAAAATACAGAGCATCCCTTGCCCCAGAGTCCCTATCTATTTGTTGTTGTTCAGTCGCACAGTCGAGTCCGACTCTTCGCGACCCCATGGACCAGATTACGTCAGGCCCTCCTGTCTTCCGCTGTCCGCTGAAGTTTGCTCAATTTCATGTTCGTTGCATCGATGACACTGTCTAACCATCTCATCCTTTGCCGTCCCCTTCTTCTTTGACCTTCAATCTTTCCCAGCATCAGGGTCTTCTCCAGTGAATGCTCCCTTCTCATTTGGTGGCCAAAGTATTTGAGCTTCAGCTTCAGGATCTGGCCTTCCAGGGAACAGTCAGGGTTGATTTCTTTTAGGATTGACTGATTTGATCTCCTTGCAGTCCAAGGGACTCTCAAGAGTCTTCTCCAGCACCATAGTTCAAAAGAATCTATTCTTCAGCGCTCGGCCTTCCTTATAGTCCAACTCTCGCAGCCATACATTACTACGGGGAATACCATTGCTTTGACCATGCGGACTTTTGTTGGCAAGGTGATGTCTCTGCTTTTTATCATGCTGTTTAGGTTTGCCATCGCTTTCCTCCCAAGGAGCAGGCGTCTTTTAATTTCATGGCTGCAGTCACCATCTGCAGTGATCTGGGATCCTAGGAACGTGAAGTCTGTCACTACTTCTACGACTTCCCCTTCTATTTGCCAAGGAGTGATGGGGCCAGATGCCATGATCTTAGTTTTTTTGATGTTGAGCTTCAAGCCCACTTTTGCGCTCTCCTCTTTCACCCTGAGCAAGAGGCTCTTTAGGTCCTCTTCACTTTCTGCCATCAGAGTGGTATCGTCTGCATATCTGAGGTTATTGATCTTTTCCCCAGCAATCTTAACTATACCTTGTGGCTAATAACCACTGATGGACCTCTGCTCCATATATTTATCTAATCCCCTCTTGAAGCTGTCTATGCTTGTAGCCGCCATCACTTCCTGTGGCAGTGAATTCCAAGTGTTAATCACTCTTTGGATGAAGAAGTACTTCCTTTTATCCGTTCTAACCTGACCATTCAGCAATTTCATTGAGTGCCCACGAGTTCTTGTATTGTGAGAAAGGGAGAAAAGTATATCTTTCTCTACCTACTCTATCCCATGAGTTATCTTATAAACCTCGATCATGTCACCCCTCAGCCATCATTTCTCCAAGCTAAAGAGCCCCAAGCATGTTAACCTTTCCTCATAGAAAAAGTTCTCCAACCCTTTTATCATTCTAGTTGCCCTTTTCTGCACTTTTTCCAAATGGGGCTGGAAATTCACCCCCACCAAATTACGGTAAGTACTTGGCAACCCTAATATTATGTTATCATATGAATAAATTTTTGTATTGCTGCAACCTGCATTGTATATCTGGTCAGACAGGTCCTGGAAAGGAGGGGGGGCACCAAGATTGGTCAGTGCTTAGGGCACCAGTGAGCCTTAATCCGCTCCTGTTAACATCCTTGCCTCAGGCCTTGCAGACTGAGGGCCTTTGTGGCTTCAATCCATCTCATGTCAGGTCTTCCTCTTTTCCTGTTGCCCTTCAACTTTTCCTAGCATTTTTGTCTTTCCCAGTGAGTCTTGTCTTCTCGTAAGGTGACCACAGTACAATAGCCTCAGTTCAGTCATTTTAGCTTCCAGGGAGAGTTCAGGCTTGATTTGATCTAGAACCCACTTGTTTGCCTTGCTGATAGCCGACCAAGCCTAATTGTACCCCATCAAAAGTTGGGATTGCCATACCTCCCAGAACTTTGGACTTGCCAACCAGCATCACCACAGTCTTGTCTGGATCCAAAGTCCATCTGTTCTTCTTCAGCTACCTGACTACAGGAGACAGGCATTGGTTTAGAACAGAGTAGGGCTTTTTTTGTAGAAAAAGCCCAGCAGGAACACATTAGCATAATAGACCACACCCATCAACATAAACTTATTAGCATAATAGGCCACACCCCAATGGTACAGCTCATTAGCATATTAGACCACCCCCCATGTTACCAGACGTGTGGTCATCCAGCCACACCCACCTTTTGCTTCTTATTCTGTTCACCTTGTTTGTTATCAAAACCCAGGACTTTTTTGGTAGCAGGAACTCCTTCGCATGTTAGGCCACACAACCCTAATGTAGCCAATCCTAATGAGTTTCCGCTGTTGGGTGTGGCCTACTATGCTAATGAGTTCCTGTGGGGCGGGGCCAACTCGGGAGCCAGCCGGAATGGGTTTGTGCCCCAAAATAGCCCTGGAGCAGAGGCAACAGCCTTTTGTGGCTTTGACAAAGATGTATGGTGGGATGTCATAAGTACATTGATAACACTCCAGTTTATTTCAGTTCTAGTCCAATGACCTTAATACCCAAATCAAACATCTAAGGTCTCTGAACATAAGCAAATTACCCTCTTACATAGGCATGGATTTTTTTATCCACACTCTAACTGCAATAGATGAGAATTTTGCCACTAATGTAATCTTTTTATTAGTACCAAAATAGCAAATATAAGACTAGAAATCTGAATGATCTACCAGAAACTTTAGAAATCCAGGGAATCCACAAATTAAACTCAGGTCCAGAGTAAAGACTGCAAGATAGTAAGTAATACACGCAAAACAGATTCCTCAAGTTATTCCTGCAAAGACATACCCTTTCAGATCAAGGAATTTGGTTAATTCTCCAGCAAAACTGATGGTAGAGCATTACATCTTGCTAGAGTAAAAACATGCTGATGTCTAGTGGCAGTAAAAAAGTAAGATATTTAGCTTGACAATTTATGTGATAAGGAGTTAATCCATATGACCACAAAGAAAATGAACTTCTGAAGACTCTGAACACTAATAATCAATATAATGAGTCTCCACAGTGTATCAGAAATTGCTTTTTGATACCCAAACAATATAAGCTGCTTGGCAGAACAACACAAACTAAGAATTTTATTATCTAGGGCAGCAACCAACTATTTTTAAAATAATTATTAGCGAATATAACCAACAATTCAGTATGGGTTTCCCAAAGCAGAGGCCTCAAAAGAAACTATACTGCCATAGTTCATGCTCCAGGCTCTACTGAGAGTAAGCTGGCCTGCAGCCTCAACACAACTGTTGGCATACCTCTAAGGACACCAAAAGGGAACCTTACAAAACTCGATTGCAGTACCTCTGTATGACAGATTCAGGTGGGTAGCTGTGTTGGTCTGAGCAGCAGGACAAAGTTTGAGTCCAGTGGCACCTTTAAGACCAACAACATTTTATTCAAGGTATAAGCTTTCGTGTGCAAGCACACTTCTTTAGATAAAATAAAATGGAAGTTACGAGTCCATACAAATAGGTAGAGAGTGAGCAGTAAATTAGCACTCAGCATAATGAAGATGTTTAACAGATTCAAGGACCAAACAAGAATAACAAGCTTAGTTTATATGGCTACCATTTGTTTGGGTTTAATGGAAGGGGGAAAACATGGTGATGAAATGAATGTGTCAGAATTGGAGATTGACATTCAGACATAATTAACTGAGTAATTAACGGAGACCCTGCCATTACCATCCATCTGTCTCCTCTCAAGCATGTAGGCGATCTTACAGCATCTTCTTCTTTGAAAAGGGGTGACTGGCTGTGTGTCAGGCTCAATAGCAAGTAAGTCCAGGCATTCTTCTGATAGAGATATGCTTTATTGGAATACAAGGATGTTGCCCACACTAATACTTCTATTGTCAGGAATGCCCACGTAGGACCAGCCAGACACTATTATAGTATGATGCAAAGCCAAACTAGCAAATAAACTTTTAGCACGCACACGGGAAAACTCCCAGTGGGAGTGTTACTTAATGACTGGGAGAACTACCCCCTCCCACCACCTAGTCACAAAGAACTGGAAAATTCCCCAGGCGGTGGAACGCTCCAAAGCCTTCTTGTCAAGGCCACTGCGATAACAGGCGGCGGCAAAGAAGCGCTCTCCCACAGTTGCAGCTGGCGAACTAAGAGCAAGTGCAGAAGCAAGAGTCAAGACAATAAACAATAAACAATAAATACAGTGTGGCTGGCAACATAAAGAATCATGACAGCTTTCTGACACTGTGTAGAGTTATCTCACCTGCTCCCAGACCAGAGAAATACATTCCAATCTACCATTCCAAATTGTTACATTCTTCTATTCATTATGTTACATTACCATCTACTATTCTAATCTATTATTCCAAATAAGAAATATAATAAAATAAACATGATATATGGCCCTACTGGAGGATTGGTGAGAATACAGATGTAAGGGCTGAATGAGGTTAACATGAGAAACCAATATCCCTGTTAAGTCCTGGGGATTCCATTGTTCTGAGTGCTGTAATAACTTGCAACTCAGCAATTCCCCTTTCTAGTCTGTTCCTGAAGTTCCTTTGCAATATAACAGCTACTCTGAGGTCACTCACTGAATGGCCTGGAAGGTTGAAGTGTTCTCCTGCAGGTTTCTCAGTCTTGTGATTCCTGATGTCAGATTTGTGTCCATTTATCCTTTGGCATAGGGTTTGACCTGTTTGCCCTATGTAGAAAACCGAATGGCATTGTTGGCATTTAATGGCATCTACAATGGTAGAAGATGAGCATGTGAATAAGCCTGAGATGGTGTAGTTGATGTTGTTAGGTCCAGGGACTGTGTTGTCTGGGTGTCTGTGGCAGTAAAGTTAGCATCTGGGTTTCTTGCAAGCTCCTCACTCACAATAATACAACATCTAATTTGAAAATGTACGCTGGTACCAGAGCATGTACATATCATAATGTATGACATTCAGAGGTACATTATAACAGGAAAACGTTCATACCCTGTTGAGTGATTCATACAAAGCAGCACTTAATAATCAGTAGTATTTTTATAAGCATTTTGCCAACATTCTATGCAATTAACATGCCAATGAGAGGCCAAAGGAAGGGATGTATTTTATGAAATACTCTTTGCAAACTTTATCATGGTAGCCGATTAAAAAAAACCCCTTAAATCTGATTGAAGAATCTTTTATATAGCTGAGTTGCTGGCCAAATAGTGGATATATAAGGGAAACGCCAAACCCATCCAGGAAACATAAACTGTAATAGAGCTTAAGCTAACAGGAAAGGCTGCGGGATAGCTATCTTTCTTTTTTAAAAACAACTGTTGGAGGAACTCAAGGGACATGCCACTATATCTATTGCACACCTGGAATGCTTGTTAACTACATTTCTTTTATATCTTGTGTGTGTGAAGTGCCATCAAACTAGTTGTAGATTTTCCAGGCTGTATGGCTGTGGTCTTGGCATTGTAGTACCTGACATTTCGCCAGCAGCTGTGTCTTGCATCTTCAGAGGTATAACACAGATTAAGATGGAGTACTCTCTGTGTCCGTGTGAGAAGAAAAATGGTAGGCAGGTAATTTGTATCTACTCAGGAAGGTGAGGTAGGGCTGAGTCATTCTCTTGTAGGAGTTTCCCAGGTGACTCAGCCCTACCCCACCTTCCTGAGTAGATACAAATTACCGGCTTACCATTTTTCTTCTCACATTGATACAGGGACTACTTCATCTTTCTGTGTTATACCTGTGAGGGTGTGAGTTGCAGCTGCTGGCGAAATGTCAGGTCCCACAATGCCAAGACCACAGCGAGACAGCCCAGAAAATCTACAACAACTAATGAACTCCAGCCGTGAAAGCCTTCGACAACATATTGCCATCAAATTGCAGCTGATTTATGGCAAACCCTGCCGAGGGGCTTTCAAGGCAAGTGAGAAGCAGAGGTAGTTTGCCATTGCTTTCCTCTGCAGAGTCTTCCTTGGAGGTTCCCCCTCCAAGTACTGGCCCTGCTTAGCTTCCAAGATCTGACAAGTTCGGGCTATGTTGCCTCCCCTCCCTTCTTTTATATCTTACTATTATAAAATAGCTGTAAAATTAAAACATTCCCGTTTTCTAATACAAGAACAGACTGAGCACTGGTGCTGCTTTCTCTCTCCTTTTATTCTATTGAGAGCTGTAGGGCACGCAGACACTCCACATGTACAGTTCCTCCTAAGGAGTCCTATCAGAATAAAAGGGTGGCAGATGTAACTGGGATAAGAATGGTAGAGACTAGGGGAGATGAGAGTGCAGCGAGAATTATTGCAGGCAAAGTTTAGCTCTTGGGATGTAGGGCTGGTGTGTTAGCTTAAACCTGAAGAGTGAGTAAAAATTGTATCTAGATCGTTTTAAACTGATTCTCATGAATTCATATGATTTTGAAATGTATTAAGAAATCACCAACTTGGTGCAGCCTGGCAACTGTTTGGATGTTGGTAGGTCACCCATCCCATATCACAACTCACCATCAACAAACATGTCCGTCTATGTGACCACCTAGCACAAAACATGTTCTGGCAGATCTCATGGATCTCAGAACTTTATGTTGGATCACCAAACTCACCATCAAAACATGCTTGCAAGCCAGGATCACTGCTGTAGATTCCAAACCACAGATCCTCATGGATCCTTATGATTTGTGAATTGGGTCACCCCAGATTCATTATCAAATAACATATCGTATCCGTATCGACAGATTGCACCACAAAAATCACAGATCCACTACTCTGTGCTGCTGCCATGGCACAAAAACTGCATTTGAAAGCGTACTGTCATTAAGTCTTATGATTTTTAGGTAGACTCTACAAAAATCAACTGTAAATTTACAAATCATGTCAACGTCCGTGGACTGAACAACAGAACATTTGGATTGTCTTGTTCTGTGGCATTGCAGCAGTGCAAAAACGTGGATCCAAGACACAGATCCTCTTGGATTTTCATGAATTCTTCACAGAACATCCAATGTAGACCACAGAATCACAGATTACATCAACTTTAATGGAGTGCATTATTTAAAAAAAGTATCATCATGGTGCCATTTCATGGCAGGGAACATAGATGCCTAGCAGTTTTACATACAGTCCCTGAAAAATCACTGTCAAATCACAGATCATATTGATGTCCACAGATTCCAACCTCCCCCCCCACCACCAAGTTTTGTCCAGAACATCATGGCATCACCATGACACAAAAAACTTGTAGAAAAATCCCCACAATTTCTACAAAGAATATTCCAAAATGCAGTGAAATGAGAAGGCCATTTAGCATTCATAAGCACCCACAAGTGTTCAAGTATTTAACACAGTGTTTGCATTGTGACAGTGCCACAAACACTAGCATTTGTGGGGTTTTGTGATTCATTCTGTGGGCATGGACATGTGATTTCTTAAATGAGTTTTGGGTAAGTACATGTAAAATTCTGAGGAGGCCACAAGGATCCAGTGTGATGGTGGTACCATGAAAAGGTGGACCCATGCTTTTTTGGTGCAATCTTTTGTCACGGATGTGATATGTAATTTATTGGTGACCTCTGAAAAATATTGAGGAACGATGCTTTGGATCCATGTTTTTGTGCTGTGATGGATCCATTAATTTTGTGGTGCAATCTGTGGCCATAGATGTGATAACTGATTTGATGGTGAGTTTTGTGTGATCTTACTTTACAATCCCGAAATCTATAAGGATACGTTTTTGATCCATGCTTTCACACCACAGTGGCACCACAAAGCAATAGATCTGTGGGGTTTTTGGTGTCATCTGTGGCCACGGCTTGATGAGTGATTTGAGTTTTGGGGTGATCCAGTGCAAAAATCCTGAGGATTCATGAAGATCCATGTTTTGGAACTATATCTTTGCACTATGGTGGTGCCACGAAGTGGTTGTGCCATGATTTTTGTGGTGCAAACTGTTGCCATGGACATGATATGTGATTTGATGGTGCATTTGGGGTGACCCAATGCAAAAATCCTGAGGATCTGTGCTTAGGAACTACATTTTGCATTGTAGCAGCAGGTTTTTGTGGTGTAATCTGTGACTATGGACATGACATGTGATTTGATGGTAAACTGGGGGTGACCCAATGCAAAAATCCTGGGGATCCAAGAGGATCTGTGCTTTGGAATCATGGAATCATGTTTTTGCACTGTGGTCATGCCATGAAGCAGCAGATCCATGATTTTTCTGGTGTAATCTGTGTCTGTGGATATGATACATTATTTGATGTTGAGTCTGGGGTGTGTGGCTGGTCGCATGAGCCGAAGGGCAACAGTCTAAGGCTTTTCATCCATGGCTCCTAGTCCATGGCCTTGTTTAGACTCATTAACCTGGTGGACATCAGCCAGGATGTCTTCTTTGTGGGTTTTTAAAAATACCGTGTTGCATGTAAATTTATTTAAATTGTATTTTCATAAGATGCTTTGGATCCTACTTGGGGAGAAATGTGGGATTAAAATATTTCAAATAAATAATACATTCTCTTTCCCCTGATGTTCAATGAAGTGACTGCTGGTCTTTAGCCCACTTGCTGTTTTAGAGCCAGTGGGGTTGTTCGTATCAGACCAGGATCTGGAAGACCCAGGTTTGAATCCTCACTGTCACGTATTGGGGCTGAAACATCCCAGGACTGTTCTACCTGAGACTGGCTGAAGTTTTCCACCAGGCTTTCAAAAAGGGTGCCGCCTTTAACATCATGGCCCCGGCCCGAACATTAACATCATCACCAATCTGATGACCAGCAGCCCGGCAGGAGCCTGGACCAAGGGGTAGGCGACCATTCAAATGTCGAGAAAACGTCACCGTCTTTTATTATATCTATGTTCTGAGTAGATATGGTTTATTATATACTGCGATTGTCACTTAATTTTGTTTATGGCATATTCTGGAGTTTTAACGTATATATTTATATGTATGATCTGTAAGCCACCCTGAGCCTGCTACAACAGGGAGGGCGGGATAAAAATCTAACAAATAAATGTGAATAGCCTATCATTGGGAGAGGGGTGTGTTTGGGCGTGGCAACTGCATGCTATTTAAACGGGGCGGCAGCCCTGGAGTCTCAGTCTTGTTCTTGCTGAAATCATTATTAAAGTAGAGCTGATCACTAGACTTGGGGTCTGCTATTTAACACTCACTCTGCGGCAGAAGCTTGCCGAGTGACCTTGGGCCAGTCATGGACACTCAGTCTAATCTACCTCACAGGGTCGTTGTGAGAATACATTGGAGGAGAGGCACACAATGTAAGCCTCTTTGGGTACCCATTGGGGAGAAAGGTGGGATATAAATGCAGTTTTAAAAAGGCTCAGCGCAAAAAAAACCCCAGCCCCTGAGGCTATTTTTGCACTGCCATGGTGCCGTGAAGCAGTGGATACATGGTTTTTGTGGTGCTGTCTATTGTTTCCATCATATGAAGTCATTGGGATCTATGCCTCAGATCCATATTTTTGCACTGCTGCTGCACTGCAGAGTATTGGATCTATTTTTTATTTATTTATTTACAGTTCTGCAGGTGGTCCTGGCTTTGACATGTGATTCGATTCTGGATTTGGGGGCAGTTAAAATTGGAGGATCCATGAGGATCCATCCGTGTAGATTCAGCTTTAACTTTTTCCCCAAGCCTTGAAACAGGTAACCATGAAGTCATTTTGATAAACCATACTGGAAGAAGGGTAAAATATATATGAGTCCTTATGCAAGGCTAACCGGATTTCAAACCGCGAAGCTTTGCCTAGGAAGCGCCCAGGGAGCGCGGATGGAGGCTTTGCAAAATGGAGGCTTCAGGATAAGGAAGTGTTTTCCAACGGGTCTAATTCCGCAGGATCTCCCCCCACCCCACAAAAGGGTCGGAAAACATGCACTTTTAAACAGGCTTGTCTTGACTGAGGCTGTTTGGAGCAGAGGGTGAGAAGCCAGGCTTCTCCCAGGCAGGAAGCAAAGCCTGCCTCCATCTGGCTCGGAGGCTGGTCTGTAGTCTGAAACGACTGCGCCCCATTCGTCACACAGTCAGCTACTAATCTCCCGGCCTCAGAAGCCGCAAAGCAGGCACAGGCAGCACACTCCTGACTGCACAGCCAAGTGAAGATAGACGCCGGTGTTCCCAAACCGCCATTGGCTTCCTCGCTCTGACGGCAGTACAGCGCGCAGGAGAGGCTCGACGCAGCAGCAGCAGCAGCAACCGAGGCCGTATCCGAGTCCCACCCCGCCTAAGCAGGCGCTTACGCAACCATCCACAGGAGCAATAACAGGCGGCAAGGAGAGCGAGCGAGCGCAATTCTCCCTGCTCCGGCTCCTCCCCCTTCCCCAAGTTATAGCCTTTAAGCGGGAGAGAGCAAAAGATAGCCTCATGCCGACTAGTTCAGTCTGTAGCCGAAGGTAGAGATTGGTTCGCACGGTGGGAGGCGGGCTGCGGCGGGTCCCCAGTTCCTAGCGATTGGTCAGTCGCTCCGTGGAACTGCTCTGCGATTGGCCGGAAGGCGGGCCGGGCCTCGGTGCGGGGGGAGAAGCCATTGGCTGGAAAGTAGGTTAGTGGTGCGACGTTCAGTGGCAAGCCAGGCGGAAAGTAGGTCAGGTACAGGGGCTGCCTGCGCCGGGCGTCGCTTCCCTCGTTCTACAGCGCACTGCTGTGGGGGGCCACCTACCACCAACCCCCCCTCCTGCCCGTCCAGACACGGTGAGGAATTGGGGGGTGGCGGAAGAATCCCCGCCAGGGCTCGAGAAGGAAAGAAGGGCGGCGGCGCGGGAGGGGAGGGATCGCGGAGGAGATTCCTGTTTAATGACCGAGGAAGGGGGGGGGATACCTGATGGGAAGCGGATGCTTTTCGGGGAGCTCGAGGAGAGGAGGGCGAGAGTCGGTTCCAGCCCGGTTTTGGAAGGGGCTCGTTTCCCTTTGGGTTGCGTGTCGGCTGTGATTTGGCCGTGTGCAAGTGGGGGTGGAGAGTGCTCAGGTGTACGGTAGATCTAGACGTCGTGTGTGTCTTTACACACGCATCTGATTAATAACGCGCATCTGTGTAAACCCGAGAGGCTTTTCCTGTCTTGGGTCTGCAGGACGTGTTATTGGGGCATTTCATTCAGGAGAAGTAAGGAGACCCAAGGGGCGGCGGAGGGGGGGGGTCGGGAATGTATATGTGCGTGGTTATATGCGTTTGGTATAACGCATGCATGCAAAGCCCCCTCTTTTGTTTCCAGGTTATGTTGCAGGAACATTTGCTCGTGAAAGATAAGGAAATGAATGATATTCGCTCAGGAAAGATAAGGGACTCAAATAGGACTTTCTTCCTGGTGACCAGAGAGCAAAGAGTCTAGTACATTTGCCCAAGGTTGTTCTTAAAAATAAAATAAAAACTGTGGATTTATCGTTGTCGTTTCTCTGGCATTTGGTCGGGATTCATTTCAGCCAAAACATTGTCCAAACTGCTTGTGGAATTCACATTGCAAATCCATAATTATTTCTTCAGCTTGCCAAGTTACTGGCAATTCATCATCGAAGGAAGCCACCATAGTTCGACTTCTCTTCTTTAAGCTTCGTTGTTATATCGTACATATAATTTATTTGCACATCATTAGAACCTTATAAGAATTCAGAAAATCAAAAGATGAATGAGTGGTGGTGCCTTACGGCAAGGAAATACTTAAACTTGGTTCCATTTGCTGGGTTCCATGGTTTAACTTCTTGAGGATGGAAATGATGTGTACTTTCTGAATGTGTTGTTATCTGAATTCACTGGCTAAAATAATTTGCCCTGCTTGTAAATCTGCACTGGATGTTGTAATTGTTTATTGAAGAAAACATTTATGAATGCATTTTCTTGTACTTCATTGAGGGATTAGCTGTCAAGCATATTTAAAAAGCATGCCAAGCTTTGGCCCGTTTTAACCAATGCCCGTCTTGTCTTTCCCACCCCTCTCAACTCTTAGCGTGCTTTATGGAAATCCCTGGAGGATTATCCAGCCTCTTACTTAAATAAAGTCTGAATATATTTTGGGCTTTAAAAAAAAAAAAGTTAAAAGAGCCTGATAGACTAAAAGAGGTCATTAAGATACATGGTTTGGAAGGCTGTCAGATAAATAGTTGTGTTGCTGATAGACAGGTTGTTGTAGTTATTATGCAGTTTCTATTGTACCATGCTGCCTGAATGTTCATACATATTAACTTATTGAATGCAAATCAAACTGTGTATGCCACTGTTTGTGTGAAGTCAGCATCCTATATTAGCCACCAAACAGGATACATTCCCATGACTTCAGCATGACATATGGCTTAGTATACAGGTAAAAAAATTAGGAGTTAAATGGCTTAGTATATGGCTTCGTATACAGGTGAAAAATTAGGAGTTAAATGTTAGGCAAAGATGGGTGTTCAGCCTGAATGTCAGTCTGGTGGTTTGCTTTCAATTCCCTACGCAAAGTAATATATCTAACCAAGGTTTAATTTCTATAATAAAAGTGAACATCTGTATGGGACATATAGCATAAGGTCCAGGAGCAGAGTTGGCCTATCCAGGGCTCTTACCTGGCCCGCAAGCAACTGGTGTGAGGGAGGGAAGGCAAGAGGCTGCTTGGGGCGGCCAAGTGGGTGCAGGTAGTGAGGTGTGTGTTGTGGTCAAAGCTGTCAAGAAATAGAAAGGAAATGGCTAGGGGGCAGGGTTAAGAGGCTGAGGTAAAATGGCATGGAAGCAAAGGCAGAGAAAAAGGAGGAATGGTGTTTTTTCCCCTCCTGCCTCCTCTTGACCGCAGCTCAGTGAGGACTGGAGAAGCCACTACATTGGGGGGTGAAGCTGAGCGGCTGGCACTGCCACCACTGCACCAACCAGCTTTGCATTTTTTCGAACGGCAACCATGAGGGGGTTGGCAAGAGTGGGCATGCGGAGTTTGTCAACAAAGGGATGGGGCCAAGCAGGGAAGAGAGGAGGAGAGCTGGCATGCGGATCGGGAGGCAAATGAGCTATCGTGTGCGGGCTGCTCTGAGGAGACAGATCTCCCAGCCTTGGAAGTGAGTGGAGAAGCAAAGGGGAAAAGGTGCGCTGATGTTGCTGCCATATGTCTGAACAGCTGCAGAGCTGGGAGAGAGTGAATGTTGGGGCGGGTGGGGGACGGTGACCTCCCTTCCCTCCTACCTGTTCTTGGCCTGTGAGAGAAAAGGTCTTGGAGGACAGAAATCACTCCCTGGAGGTTTCAGAAACAGCTTCTCCATCAAGGCTTCCCCTCAGCCCCCCTGCTTCTGTGGGAAACACGGGAGGGATGAGAACTGGGGGCAGGGGGATCTGGGAGAGCCAGGTTCAGAAGCCCCTTCCTCCTGAGCCAGTACCCTGTCACCTGGGTAACCTAGGGCCGGCTGCTCAGCCTGGCCCACCTCACGGGATGGTTGTTGGTAGTGGAGATGGGGTGGTGGAAGGGGGAGTTCGGGGTGGTTCTTTGAGATCCTCAGAGATAGGACGGGGGAAGAGACGAAACAAAGAGCAAGAGACAGATTGTGGCCGTGCTCAGGTGCTGAGGCTGGGCATATGGAGAGGGGTGCTGCTGAAAAACTACCATATTTACCTGCAAGGATGAGGACTCGTCTCCTAAAAGTACTATATATACAAAAAGTAACTAATTTGTATGGAAATGTAAGGTACGCCCCCTCTTATGGTATCCCTTGGGGAAAAACCTCGTCTTGCATATGATTAAATACAGTAAATCAATTGTTTTCACTGCTAGGAAATTGCTTTTGTTTGTATCTTGAGTAAAAAATAATACTCTTTGCCACTGATTTGCCAGTGTCCTTTATAAAGTTTATATCTCTGGTATCTGGAATTACATTTTATGGCACATATGGCCATAAAAAGTGGTGGCCTGCCTTATGAAACTTTGTAACAAACTCTGAAACTTAAATGGTAAGTTTGTAATTTGTGTTGGTTGTACCATCTGTGTATGTTTATCTCATTGTAAATCAACATTGTTAAGACCTTTATTTGTCATTCTTATAGAAAACAGAAGTAGACTGAAGTATTCTGAGATTTTGAACCTGATGATTAACAATATTTAGGTATTATTTTTGTTGTCGAAGCTGTTTTGCAGTTGGTCAAAAAATTGTTAAAAATTGGCTGTTAATATGTTATTTTATTTTGCTTATGTATTAGTATAATATTCTGGAAGAAGATATCCAAAACAAAGATTGTAATCCAGAGAGTTTGTTGAATGAATGAAAACAATACATAATATTTATATTATTTATTGGTCTTTCAGTTACTTTTTGTACAAATGATCAGACTTTATTAGTGTTACACACAGTTGTCTTTCTCCTTAATTCCAGCCTGACAAAGTGACATTTATATCAGACCTGGTCCTTGTAACAAATGAGTTTTTCACCTCTGGTATAGAATTTCACTAGCCATGGTGTAAATATTAAGAAGATGTAGTCTCCCAGATCATAGTATGACACTCTAACCTCTACACCCCACCAACTGTCTATTATTTGTATAACATTTCAGGGTTCAGAGCGCTTGACAGACATAAATCTATATGGGAACTCTTTACGGAAGATCAGTGTTATTTCCATACTGCAATTGGTGGTGGTACGGCTGAAGTTGCAAGACCCTGCCTTGAATGAATTTATCCCAATGAGTTTATTGCAGAAAGTTCTAAACTGAGAACCTTACAGTTCACAGCACTTGACCACTGTGTCGTACCTCATCCAGTCTTTTTAGATTGGGGCGGAGGAAGATTTGCATACATTTTCATCTTTAAAAATACGTTTATTGTGCCCTAACTCTAGGATATGCGCATATGCACAAAAAAGTCACCGTTATTTCAAAAATTATTCTTGATTTTAAACTGGTTTGTAGGTGACCTGTTACAGTTGTGTATAAACACAGCTGGCTGAGCTTGTAGCTGCTCTTCCATTTTACATTCCTTGTGTTTTCTTTACAAACTGTGACTCGTTGAAAGCAGCTGTCCAAGGTCAATGAGAGGAAGAGCAAATTGCTTGTACTGGAAAAAGCAAGAACACTGTTTTATGTTCCCCATACATTTTGATGTGTGTTCTGTTCTTGGTGTGGTTTCATTCCTGTGGATGTTAAGGGCCAGGCAGTATTTCTGTTTGGTTATTGTGTGAATGGAGGGTATTGCTCAATGGGTAGATCTGAAGACCCTTAGCTTACAGAATAGACTGGAGTTTGCATTGGTTACAAAATAGACTTGAGATGAAGGACTGAGAAAAAATATGGAGAATGATGTGAATGGTCAAGAATTTTTGTCTCTCTTAGTTTCAGACATTTTATTTGCTGATAGACACAGAGACAAACAGTGGTTGCCACTGGAGGCAACACAGAGACCAGACATTAATTTCACTTTCTTGAATGATACTATTGGGTTAGGTATATGTCCTAGGCAGTGCTCCCTCTAAGCTGTGGAATCTTGTGAGCAAAAATTCTACTTTGTGAGCTACTGGCATTAAAGTTGTGAGCGAGCAATTTGGCTACTGCATAAATTAGTTTGCTCTGGGGCCATCCTTCCTGAGCTAAGGCCGATTTCCCACAAGTGCTGCTCCACACTTGGTGTTCCCTTTGCCCCATTAGTACGTGTCAATTTCACACTAAGTGATGCGCAGCCACATTTTGCCCTGCAGCTTCATCTGATTTTACCCGCATCTACTCAATCCTGTTTTTTGAGGATTGAGTAGACGCAGGGAAAATTGCGCGAAGCTGTGGGGCAAAATGCGGCTGTGCAGCACTTAGTGTGAAATTGACACGTACCATCAGGGCACAAGGGAAGAGTGAGCACGGAGCAACACTTGTGGGAAATCGGCCTAAGACCAAAATGTGTGAGCCAGAGGCTAAAAACTGTGAGCTAGCTCACACTAACTCAGCTTAGAGGGAACACTGGTCCTAGGTGTAGTGTGACTACTGACTAGATGTAGTTCATCTTGAATAACTGGTTTATTCCGGCTGTACTGCTGTATATACTTACTTGGATATGTATCCTGTTGAACTCAGTGGGATGACATCTGAACAAATATGTTTAGGAGTATACACTTACATGGTAGTAAGGGCTTTTGTACACCGTTTAAAAAATAACTTTAGTAGGCTACTCCTACTAACGCCAATCTAGCGCCATTGCTATGATTTGCAGTCTTTATATGAGTGTCTGCTTTCCCATGGTTGCAGTTTTTTGTTTTCATATACATACACATGTTCTTAAAGCAAGATCAGTTCCTAAGTAAAGAGGGAGCACATGCCATTGAACCATGTTGCTGGGGATGGGTTGTAAATAAGGCTTGTTTAAGTTGCGCTGTTGCATTGGGGGGGGGATCATATTCCTTAGTAGGCTGTTATAGCTGTGATTCAATACACTTTTGATTGTCCTATTGAACTCTGTAGGACTTACTGCTGAGTAAACGTGAATAAGATTGTGATAGGAAAGAAGCTGAGATTCTTAGGGCAGTGCGAGGAGAAAGGGTTTACAGCGTTGTTGTGTTTTGGACTTGTCTTGTAACGACAAAATGGAAAAAGTGTTAGATCAGCTATCTTTGGTAGCTCAGAGTGAAATACAAAACTACCAGGAAACCTTTTTTTTTAAGAAACACACGTACACAGCACCATTGTAACATTCCAAAAATAGCACGGGAGGAGATATTATGCGAGAGGCGTCTCCATTTGTAGTCTGCAACACTCATGTAACTATATCCCATATAGCAGTTGCAATAACAGTTGATGCGCTCATGGGGAAGAAGAAGAGCACTTAGCCCTACATGACATCGAGGTCTGAGCGCTTAGACAATAACAGCATCCCTGCAGTATTGTATTGAGGGTGGGTGCCTGGATCTGATGGAACAAATCTGCTGCAGAGGTATTTTGCTGAATTCATTGAGTTTCGGGTAAGCATGGTTAGGAATGGAGCACATTAAGGATACAGATAGGAGTGTGCAAAAAACCCCACCCCCACCCCGGTATTTTTCGGGCTTGGGTTTATTGAAGACGAAAAGTATTGGTATTTCCCGATATTCCCGAATCCCAATACTGGTATGATATTCAGATTCTGTAAATATTTGTAATTCCTGAATTTTTATGAGTCCACTGAACCTGAGAAGAAAAAACACGAGAGGCTCAGCTGGGGTGGCAGGAGCTGAGAGCTCTGAACTGCCCTGTCCGGATCCTGGGCTGGCTCCTCTTCACAGCTCAGTTTAAACCAAGCTGCAAAGAGGAGCCAGCCCCAGCTGAGGTTTCTCCCCACAGGCTCTGTTGGGGCTCAGTTGGGCATCCCGGTTTAAACCAGACTGCCCGACAGAGCTGCCTCATCCTCCATTGTTTCCACTGGAGGAGGGAAAAGGCATTTAAAGGGATCGCAATTCCTTGAAATGCCTTCTCCAAGCCACGCACCTCTGTGCTAAATTAACTCTGAAGGTATTTAAAGGGAGAGAGCCCTTTAAATGCCCTTTAACTATGGCTCTCTTGCGGTCCCAAAAAATCTTGAATTTTTTCAGGGGGGCCATTTTCGGATAGCCAAATCAGTAGCCCACTCGGTAACCAGCTGAGAAAACGCCCAATAAATACAGACAAGGTATTTATCAGGGATTTTTTTCCAGCTTGGTTTATACCAAGTGCACTCCCCTAGCTACAGAATGCTAGTTAATGTTGCTGTATTGGTCCTAAAACATGCTTCAGCTCAGAAGTTCTGACATGATAACCATGAATCAAACTGCAAAATGTATGCCATTAAAACAGAAACCACTGTAGAGTGTTGAAGGAACCGCTAGGTTAAGTGACCCTTTCCTGGAAGGCAGATATTTTTGCATTCCTTATTCCCAACAGGTTTGCCCTTGTCAAATTGGAAAGGTTGAGACAACTCATCACATATTATTACACTGTCCCTACTATAATGATATGCATCCCAATATATTATGCTGATTTTAATACGTTCCCCCAGAAGTTCAGAGGAATTCTGCATTTTCCTCCTCCTTTCAGACTCCTCTAAAGAAATTATTTGTAATGTTAACAAAATTTAGTATAGTGGTATGCACAATGCAAGAGCAGGTGGTTGAGTCTTCAAATAATTGACCCTCTCTATTGTGAAATGTGTGCAAGAATTTTGAAATGTTGGAATATAATGGTACATGTAAATCTTTTTTGTGGGTCTTGGAATTTTATGTGGCTGTTTTTTATTGTTTTTATTAATACTTTCCAAGCTGATCATGTATACAAATAAACTGAAGTGAAAATTAAAATAAAATCCAGTAAAGCAGATTAAAATATTATATTTGTAAAACTATCAAGGTGTCTCCTCAGAGAACCTGAGTTTCTAAGTGCTGGGTCAGATGGGAGAAATTAAAGTGACCAAGGCTTTTGGAGAATTTTATTGTGTACACTGTTGTGTGATATTTGAATAAGATAAGAGATGGTTCTTCTTATGATGATGTGGACGGCTTTAGCAATTACATTGGGATATGAGTAGCAGATATCCCAGTTACATGTGCAGTTACATTGGGATATGTGTGTTGGTCCTTTTTATAAGTTGTACTTGATTTCCACATACGTTAAAGGTACAACCCTGTTTCCTTTATAACAATGCCTTCCGGAACAATTCCATTTTATACACTCTTCAGAATGGTAGGACCCTGGGAGCTTTCCTGATCTTGATGGGTGGGCCATTTCAGTAGAGGATGCTCAGGTATGGGCAACTGTTCACCTTATCCATTTACAGAGTGGTACCTTCAAAAGACATTGCTCAGATGATCTGTGCAGATGTTTCATACAATCTAATATTATAAGTCAATTATAATGTATGCACTTTACATTTGAGAGTCTGTATGCATACCTCTTTTAGACCCTCAGTTTCTATGTTTACATGGTTATTGGAAACATCTCTCACATTTTTCTATCATGCATTGTGTCTTGAGTTGGTGTATAGAGACAGCAGGAAGAAGTCTTTTACTTCCCCTGTGAATGCTATAGTGAGCTCCTCATGTTGCTTAAAGGGTAACTGTTCTAGAGGGAGCAGTTTAAAGCAGCCTATAGCATAGGTTGAGGACCTGATGTTCCACAAGAGGCGCATAAATGGCATACTTCAAGGGTTTGTTTGTTTTTTTTAAACACAAAATTGGATGAACAGATCACCCACACAGAGATGTGGAAAAAATTAGCATTATTCCCATTCTCAGCCATTGACTGTATATAGGCATACATTTGACATGATTATATTGCTGATATCTGCCCCTGAAAAACAGGTTTAGTTTTGTTTTCCAGTTCCAACTCTTGTGCAGCTCTTGATGTGAGCTTATACTGTCTGATTGCTGGTTCTGTGTTTTGTCTCTCCTTGCTGCAATGTGTATCTTGGTTAGGCAGCCTTAACAACATGACCACTATGGCACCCCTGTCCTCTTCCCTCCCTCAGAAGCACAATCTTCCCTCCATTTTTCTCTCACTTTTGTGACTGAGCCAACCTAGTGACATGTTTGTTGAAGAACTCTGGCTGTCCCATCCTGTCACATTGTGATATTTTGGCTGTTGGCTCAGCCCAGGAACCTGAGAGAAGGGCCTTTAACTTAAATCACTTAAATGGCACTTGAGGTGTTTTGAAATTCAAAAATACAAAATATTTTATTTAACATAGAGAGGAAAGGTCAAGTGAAATTAAGGGTTGAAATTTCTGAGGTAGAACCGGTACATGCACAGACTTTAGTTCTTATGTTTCAGGCTAATGAGAGTTTCTTAAGCTATTCACAGTTACTTAAATCTTTATGTTGAGAGGCCTTTGTATTCTCTAAGTATTCTCGACTCTTCGTGGTACCCTCTTCCCAGTACCCAAACCCCATCTTTTGGAATATCAGTACTCTTCTTAAGTTGTTAACAGACTTTTAAGGTCTCTAAAGGCAGTTTCTAATCAAACCAGACCAGGGTTTTCTGTACTCCTCAGAGGTAACTCTCCCTGTTTGACTGGGTAGGGAATTTTCTTCTCTGTCGAAAAGATCTATCTCTTTTCCTTGGCCCAAATAGGAGTCTTTGCCTACTTCCCAAACTTCCTTGCTAACTTTCCCCCAGTTCTCCCGTCTGTGTTAAACCGCTCTCAGTCAGGGCTGAATTCCGAAACTGTTAGTACTTGATTCTTCTCAGCTAGGGCTGAAATCAGACTGAATTCAGTCAAGGCAGAAATCTGACTGAATCGCTCCTCAGCATGCAGCTCTCTCCAGACTTTCTGTGCTCGGCTGATGCTAACCAGTCAGATTGCTTGGAGCAGCCTGCCACTCAAAGCTCTCTGTTTCTGTGAAAAATTAACCCTTCACAGTCCTTCAGCTGTTTGTATAGCATTTCTAAGCTTCTTAAAAGTGCAGTCTGTCACAACCACCAATGATGGTAGCACAGTGTGGTGCACAGAAACCTACAGAGAAAGGCAGAATTATAGCAAGTTCTTTTCTGTCTGACACAGTGATCATTATGCTATTCTGCAAAGATAGCTATAGTTGAAGAACAACTATAGGATTAGTTGTTGGAGTATTTGGGGGCAGGTTGACTTTATAGAGTGACTTGAGAACTACCAAGCCTCAGGGAGCTAAATTGGCATTTTATGGCATTTGATCTGTAGCTCAGTGCTTGAGCACAGGCTTTGCATGTAAAAGGTCTTGAGTTTTAGTCCATAAAGCACCAGTTAAAAGACTAAGGATCTTAGATAACAGAAGTGGGAAAGGCCTCTACCCTCAGTGAGGAGCTGTTGCTAGTTAGAGCAGGACATACTGACTTTGAAGTTCAGCTCGCAGCTTCATGTGTGACAGAATCATTGTGCCTTCTGAGCTGCGTTCTTCTAAAAAAAGTGAATTGTAATTGGAGGAAAGATGGGAAATGCATGTGATAATGTTTTCTCTTTGGTAACTGATCGGTCCTTGACAATAAAAGGAAAGGCCTCTATATGGTTATCATTGGAGCTCAATAACTTGATTTCTGAGATTGACTAAGAGGAGAGGGAAGTGTTTGCGACCTTTGCTGGAAGTCTAAAGGAGATCCTCATCCCCCTTTCCACTGCTTTGGGCAATAAGTAATACCTAAAACTAGGTTTGAACTCTGTTAACGCTGTCGAGCTCTTTGGCAGTCCTTCAACAATGAAGACGAAACTGGGGGACGGCAGCGAAAGCAATGATTGGTTCTCTCTCTTTCCTGTAAATGAGATGAAGACTGCATCCGAGGCAATTGTCCTAGAAAGGTCACTTTTTAACAAATCAGCCACTTCCAGACCATCTTTTCTCACATACAACTGCAATGAGTGTTAGCTGGCGCACGCAGACTTGGTAACCTTTTGAGCCACATGCTATTTGAGAAGCTTGGTATTAAGCTTCTCTACATCAGTGATGTTTCCAAGTCAGCTGTCGGAGCTGGAACAACTTGTAATATTGGGTCGATGCCACACTATAGTATACTAGGTTGAATCCGAGTAGGAATGATGCCAGTGAGCTGCTCGGAGAGGGAACAATATCATTCACAGACTTTTCAGTGGTGGATGCCATACCTTGTTTTAAAGCTCCTAACCCCATTCATGGCGCCTTAAAAACTCTTTGCACCTTAGCCTTAAAGACGTGTTAACTGCTGAATCTTGTCAGTCCTTCTGAGGTTAATGGTACGTAGTCTCAGATTAGTATGAGTAGGGACTGCAGCCTCAAAGAATGAGAGTTCTGGATTACTTCCTAATGGTTGCTAAGGCTGTAGCCTAAGCATTATCAGCTCTCCCCCCTCCCCATTTGTGCTTCTTCATGGTAGTAGCATATAGACTGTTCAGTGTACACATGCAAATAGTTGCTGGCTGAGACCGCAATTCTCCCTCTGAGGCGAGGGACATCTTGGAGGGTGATTTCCACCATCCATTCAGGGAGGCAGGAACAATTCTTTCTACTTCCTGCCTCTGCTATGGGAGTCACCCTCCTTCTCAGTTTCTTTCCTGCCTCATCAAGGAGAGCAGCGTTACTGTAGGCTTTACCTTCATTTCATCTCTAAATCCTTACCTCTTTCCCCGAACTTACCCATTTTCAATTCTTTTTGCCTCTATTCTTCCTCTCTCCCTCCTCTCTTACCTCCCTTACTATCTTAAATCCTCAATCCCCTGATCCTGGAGGAGACAGAAAAATGGCTCCTTGAGCCTTCCTTCAAGAGCAGTGGCCATTTTGCCAGCACACGGAGCGAGTCTTTTGGGGCGCTCTTTTAACGACGCGAAGAGAGGAGAGTGACAGTTTTCTGTCAGAAGAAGAAATGGAGGCAGCTCTTATCGCCAGTGCCAGGTAGAACATTGGCGGAGCTGGCAAGACCTGCAACCGGCTTGCCTTGGCTGTCTCAGACAAGCCCTTTCAAGTGGCCGACGAAAAGTGTGCAGAAAAAGCACCGCTTATCGAAGCCTGGCACAGGACCCGCAGCTTCTTTGAACCATGCGGCTCCTAACAGTGGCCATTTTCTGCACTCTAGAATAGAGCATAAAGAGGATCCCCCATGCCTCTGCAAGCCATCTGGAGGCTGCCGAACTCGGCGGCACTGATCAACCGCAACAGCAGTAGGAGGTGGATCCGGGATCAGTTCCCGTGGACCGTAGCTCCTACTCTGATGAAAACACAAGCCGTTGGATGGGTAAACCGATCCTGGGTCCTTGAGTCCTGTCCCCCCGAGTTTTTCTCCCTCCCCAGACAAACCATGATGGAGGAGATTCCTAGCTATTGCCATGGTGAAAGGCTAAGAATCAACAGGGCTCTTTCCAACTTCTACTCCTCCCCCTCCCCACCAAGACAGAAAGCCAGATCTGCAGGAAAAGGCTCTCAGTGGCCCATAAAAGTGGCCCAGAAGGAGTCCTTTGGTAGGAAAATAGGGAGAGAGAGTACATGCTAGGGGGAACAATCCTCCTGTAGAGGACAGGGAAGAGGGGAAATTTTTGTCTGATGAAGAGGAAGAAGAGATGGGGATTTTTTAAAGACGGTGACTATCAATAGTAAAGGTAAAGGTTCCCTTGCTTGAAAGCCAGTCGAATCCGACTCTAGGGTTGCAGTGCTCATCTCCATTTCCAAGCCGAAGAGCCAGCACTGGCCAAAGATGTTTCTGTGGTCACGTGGCCAGCATGACTAAACGCCAAGTTGCACAGAACACTGTTACATTCCCACCAAAGCAGTACCTATTTATCTGCTTGCAATTTCTTGCTTTCGAACTGCTAGGTTGGCAGGAGCTGGAACCAGAGACGGGAGCTCACTCCATCATGCGGCACTCGGGCCTCGAACTGCTGAACTACCGACCTTCCGGCCTGCAGTTCAGCGTCTTAACCACTTGAGCCACTGCAGCTCCTTGACTATCAATATCTCCTGTCAAAAATTCTGACAGCCTTAGAGCTTCAAGAGTCCCTTGCAGGAGAAGACAGAGCCCCTGCAGATCCAGATTAAAAAAAAACAGACCCAGAGGGAATAAGGAATTCTTCCCCAGTTCTAACACAGCTGAGAGGGCTTTTCTGTTCCCAGAATTCTTGGAAAAACAATTAAAAGTCAAATGGGCCAAGCCCATGGTGAACCGACAATACCCTAGTTCCATTTTAAAATTGTATGCCATATCCAGTTTGGTGTAGTGGTTAGGAGTGCGGACATTAATCTGGGAGAACCAGATTTGATTCCCCACTCCTCCACATGCAGCTGCTGGTGTGATCTTGGGTCAGCTACACGTTCTTTTGAAGCTATTCTCTCACAAGCAGTTCTCAAAAGAGCTCTCTCAGCCTCACCTACCTCACAGGGTGTCTGTTCTGGGGAAGGGGTGGGAAAGGAGATTGTAGGCCACTCTGAGACTCCTTTGGGTAGTGAAGGGCAGGGTATAAATCCAACCTCCTCCTCCTTTTCCTCCTTTCTCTTTTTGTCAATTATTTTTTAACTGAAAAAGTTGCTCACTGCTATAGTTAATATCTAGTTTTATTCTAGAAATAAATCCCACTGAAATACTTAGTACTTCCTTCTGAGTAAAATGTGCTACTGGGATTCTTGGTCAGTGACATATCTTTTAAGGGCCTGGGTTACTGTGGTTCACTGTTTACGCTCTGTTGCAAACATATCCAAGCTCCTGGTTAAATGTCCACATTTTGGTATATACATAAGATGCCAGGGATTGAACCTATTTTCATGCAGAGCAAATGCTCTACCTCTGAACCACAGCTTCTCCCCAAGTTTGACTTCATCTCTCCCATCTCTTTTCCCATGAAGCAAGTCAATGCAGCTTGTATTTTCTGATTTGGATCCTATAATCCATCAATAGAAAACACCAATGGTCGTGGATTTTTCCCACATTCCTCTCCTCCTAGCAGTCCTTTCTAACCCCAGGAAGGTTTATTCCCAGGGACACGGTAACCATGTGGACTAATATTCATGTGGGTTTGAGGCTGGGGGGGGGGGGGAAGGTGTCAGATCTCCAGTTAAAACACTCTCCACAACACTTTTGGCAGAGATGCTTTGTTAGAGATATGCTTACTTATAGGAACTGATTTTTTGTCAGGACTGAAGAAAGCACGCAAATTCAGAGGTTATAGGTAAAATCCAGTGCACTGCCACACTCAGCATTCAGCCACTAGCACTTTTATGACAACCCTGACAGATATATGGTGTCTTACAGTCTCCAAGGCCAAATCCCATGAGAACAGGCCGAGGGGTGCAACTTGAGGAATAATTATGGCTACTACAGATGGGTGCTCAACCCACACTCCCCTCAGGAATTCCCTCCCCCCTAAAACATGGCAAGGTGAACAGTAAAGTAAAGGGAAGAAAAATGAAACTGAAACCTTGACAGAAGGGGACAAAGTTGCCCTTTATGCATCTGCCATCAGTGCAGCTCTGCAGATGGTCGAGGAAGAAGGGAGTGGTTTAAGGCCTTCTCCCTTCCTGTCTGTGTGGCTCTTAGTCAGCACGCATCCTATAACCATGGTTTGTCTTTACCGGGAAGGGCTGTTTAAAATCCAATTTAATAAATAAATAAAGATTCATACTGTCATTTGTGGGTTATTGCAGATGCTGAAATCTCAACTGGTACTTTGGGGAATATCTTTGTGATACTACATTGAAGCTTAGTTCACATTGTGTTGGTTTTCTAGTTAAGTACCACGTGTGTTAACGTATTGCATATCATTGTGATCCAGCAGACACCATTAAATAAAACTGTGTCCTAGTGTGGTCATTGCCGTATGGTTTACACATAGTGTGCTGTTACAGAATCTGTTGAAAAATCAACTTTTCAAGAACAATGGTGGCAAGCACACCGAACTTTCTAATTCTGCAGTCTTTAAAGACAATGAAGGGAGTAAATATGTATACATGTCACTCACCACCTTTTGCATGCGATTTGTAGAAAGAGAGTTATATGGTCTTATGATGAGATCAAGGCTTTAATTGACATTTGGATAACTGGCAAAGTGCTCTCCAGCAATACTGCAATGTCAAAGCTTTTTTATTTCAGAACAATTTTGTGAGAGGGGATTATCACAGGGATGCAGGATAATGTCTTGCTTTGTCTGAAGATTTTAGAAGGTCAAAGATTAGCAGTACTTAATGCATCCATAAAGGTTACGGAACTTCAGAACAATGCACGATGGAAAAATAAGCCCACAATGGCAGCAGTGATATGAAAGGAGTGTTCTTTCTGCTGTGTGCTCAGAATTGATCATAGTAAGATCATTGTCATTTTTAACACAGAATAGTAAATCATTGATATTAGGGAGATCCTGTAAATGTACCAAGTGGGTAAAACAGTTGCACGGAGCAATTTAGAAAAGGTTGTTCCTTCTCTGTTTCAGCAACATGGGCTTTGTTCTTCAAAAGTGTATTTCTTTACCAGTTCTCTGTTTTAAATATTGAGAACTTAATTATTTGTTAAGCTATGGATCACAACCAAAAGATGGTTGTAATTCTTTTGTAGGGGGACTGAGAGGCAAGGAGGGAGGAGGAAGAACGGGGTAAGCGGGGCACGGAGGATCTGAGGGGCTCACTGACAAATTGGGGCTTACCTCTGCATGAGTGCAAAATAGTCATGAATATGGCCTACTGCTCAGCAGTGCTATAGATTTATTAATGCTGGGTTTGAGAAATAGAATATAAACTTCTCCAGTCTCAGACTGTGCAGTGAGCTTGGAAGTGGGTCCTGCTTCAAAAAGTTTCTGAGCTCCTATTGGAAACAATAAAATGGGCCTACTTGCTGCTAGTATCTGCGCCAAAGGTGCAAATCGCTTTGTCTGAACAAGGCGACTTGACTTAATAACAGTGGCAATGTAATCAATATAAGGAATTTAAAAGTAACCACAGCAGATGTTTCTACAGTATATTGCCCTTTTTGCAATTCAGTCTCGAATGTGTTCAAGGGGGTCTTCCAGACTTTGCTTTACATCTTGTTTCTATCTGTCAGAATTTATTTTGCCTCATCAGCCAGCATCTAACATCATCCATGTCTGCAGGGTTGGAGCAGATGGCAAAGTCTACAGAGGGGATCTACAGGCACTCCCAACAGCCCCCTCCAGGACAGAGTTGCTGATAGGAGATAAACCAGGATTTTACATAGTTGTTAAAAAGCACGGGACAGTCCCCACAGGGAAGAGCAGCCTCTAGCACCACCCGTCAGAAAGGAACAAAACAGTACACATCATTCAGAAAAGTGATTCAGAAAAATTCCATGGCTGATGGTGTTGAAAACCACCAAGACGTCCAGGGCTGCGTTCAGACTGGCATTTTCCCCAGTGTGTTCCTCTAATGGATTAAACTGGCAGCCATTTCCCAGTTGTACTCACCCCATTGTATGACAAGTTGGAAACGGAGTAAATAGACACCACATAACATGGTGTTTTCAGTTCCCCATGCATTCATTGTATGTGACCCAGATGTCTGAATGTGGGGGAACACATACAGTACGGATTAGCAGTCTGAACCTGCAGATCTGTTTTTGCCACTAGGGTTTTTTTTACTGCCTGCCTATATGTGCATATGCTCACGCATCCACCTGCAGTAATGTGGATGCGTTCCCATGGGACAGCTGTGCGGGTGACCTGCAACAAGGTGTGCTGTCTGGTTGGTATGCCCTGTAGTACTTCAGAGTACTACAATTAGAGGTGGTGCCATATCTCTCCAAGCCGCCAGTCTGTCCGCAGCCCAGGATATTTTCGTATATACTAACATAATATGGTACACAGTACATGAAAAGCAATAACAGTCTGTATTTCTAAAGTAATAATGATTTTATTTACACATATCTTAATTGCAACTTTAACTTTATTGTAGACAAACTTTTATGCTTCAGTCTAAAATGTGAAGATGTACTAGGAACTAAGATGGCTACTTAGAAACAATTTTTACCAACCACTTTGTTTATTTGACAAGAGACAGGGGGAATATAACTTATTTCGGCTATGTGAAACATACTGCAGTACAAATTTTCCTTACTCTATTGTTTCCTCAGGTAGGGAGATGTATTGATAGGAATAGGATCAGATGGGCCATTTAGGTAGGGCAGGGAGAGGCGATCATCCTTCCCCCGCACACATTGTAGTTCATTTGTGGTCAAAGTCCAGCAGTGCCTATATCTCAGGACTACACTGGAACAGAGAGAAATGTTAGGAAAAGTTGAAGGCAACAGGAAGAAAGGAAGACTCAATAAAGGCAGCCATGGCCCTCAGTTTGCAAGACCGGAGAATGGCTACTAAAGGTAGTACGTTTTGGAGAACATTAATTCATATGGTGTCTGTAAGTCAGAATCGACTTGACAGTACTTAACACACACACACACACACACACTTGCTCAACAGGCTGTGTCAACGATGAGCATCATTCTCCGTGTTATTCGAAAAGGTTGAGAGAAAATGGCTTGGCTAAAATCACTGGTCCTAGTGAGTCTGTGGATCTCGCAGATCATAACTTGACGCCTTAGCGACACCAGAACCCAGGATCTCAGTGTTCTGTAACATTATGGAAAAGCGCTGTATAAATCTTTTAAAATAAATAAAAGACAGATGTATGAGCTTGTAACAGTTTTTGATGAAGAAAATATATGAAATAATCATATTCTCATTTATTGCTCAGTTCTGAGCATTTATTGGTTAGTTCTGAGCATTTATTGGTTAGTTCTGAAACTAGATCTAGTATCACATGCCCCATTATAGTTTGTTAGTCTGCTATTCCAGTTTTGCTGGTCCAGATCTCTGTTCAATAGACTTGCTCAGTACAGAGGCTGGAAATCCCCAGATCTTCTGTTTCCCCTCTTTCAGTAAGTACTGCTGGAGGCTTGCATTTGAAGGGAAGGGCTTATTGTAATCTTTTATTGTAAAAAGTTCTTTGCGGTGTTCCCTGAAATAAGACTGACGGTGTGATGGTTTCCCTCGCTCTCTTCCCCTCTCTTTGCTATTCAGATAGTAGCATAAATATTTATATTGGTGCAGATGATCTACATGTTCAGAAGCAGTCTATACCCAATTATCTAATATTGGGGACAAAAAGTAGGGGATGCCTACTGCTATGCCCTGCTTGCGAGTTTTTGAGAGGTAAGCAGACGCCTGCCATTAAGAGAAAAGTGTTGGGATAGGTGGACGTGTGATCGAATCCAGCATGACAGTGCTTTGGCATTCCTAATGGGCTGTTGGCCCTTGTTTTGATGTTCTTGTTTCCTTCTGTAATTATGTAGGTGAGTGCTGCGTTATATCCTGAACTTTATCTTTTCCCAAAACACTAGAATTAGAGGTAGTAGTCATAAGGAAACAAGGGCAAAAATTTCATCGCCATTGATTTTATTCTCATAAGCACAGGACGATTTTAGTTAGTCTGCTCCGCCCCAAGTTTAGTTAGGAAGTTTTAACTTCTGGGCCATAGCCTGGTTTTTATTCTTTATTCTTATTCTTTGTTATTATAATCATTTTATACTTTGTTTTGTGTATTTTTCTCTCCTTCCCCTTTTCCCGGTCGAGACCCGAAATAAATGAAATGAAACAAGGGCAAATGGTAACTTTTAAAGTACCCTACAGACTGTACTTGCCTCTTCTAAAAGTTACAGAAAGCTACCTCCCTCCTGGCATTTTGCAAGGGTTGTAAAACATCTCTTTTTGTGTTGGTAGGTAGTTGCTGATGGCTGTCTTACTTTCTAGATACTGCACATTCGCTGCTTTTCTTATGTATTGTCACTGTTTTTTTTAACTGAGGTTTTTATGAAGTTTTTGTAAACTAATATGAGCTTGAGAAAATGTGTTAATTCACATGGAGCCTGTATGCTATTCTTGCCAATAGGCACTGCTGGTGGTGCCTTCTACCTACCAGATGTCATGTATTGCTGCCTGGTTTAGGGCATTTATGAAGATGGCTTTGGGATTGGCTTCCAGATGAAGGAAGGAAGAACAGTCATTCCTTGCTGAATTTTGCAAACGGTGAAAGGCCTTTCTTTTCCAGGTAGTTTTTGATTGACATGGGTGGTACAACACTGGGCTAAATTTAATTGCACTTTTTAAGTGTAGTCTTACAGTAGTTTATCGTAGTTTGGTTATTGTTGTTTTAATAATGATTTTGTGGCTCTTATAATGAAATATGTTATCAGTGGTCTTGATGTCCATTTTTGTAAACCGTTTTGAATAAAGGAATGTATTATATCTTATTTCATTTAAAAAAGTACATGTTGTCCCCTGTGGAATATGTCTTTAAGCTAAATAGGGTTCCCGAGTACTTACCGTATACCGGCAGGGGACACACAGTCCCCGGCCGGAACATTCCCCCGGGCAACACACACGCCGCATGATGCTGTCACCAGGAACTGACACCGGGCGACGCTCTGGCAATGGGGCTGGAAACTCGATGGTACAGTTTCCAGCCCCATTGCCAGAGCGTTGCCTGGCGTCACTTCCTGGCAACGGCATCGTGCGCCGTGTCTTTCTGTCCCCCGGGGATGGTCCTGCCAGGACGTATCTGTCCCCTGCCGGTTTACGGTAAGTTCTTGGCAAGCCTGAAGCTAAATTATTTGCTTTTAATTATTGTAGTGATAAGTCATAGATGACCATTTGCCACATAGTCACTTGCAATTGGAAAATAGGAAATTTGAAAGCAACTGGAAAAGAGAAAGAGCCAACATGAGATTGCGTGTTGTGTGTCATGTGCTACCAAGTCACTTAATGATCTCCCAAACATCTTAATGTTAACAGCTTTGCTCAGGTCTTGAAAACTGAAGGCACTGTTAGACTGTAAGTCCTTTATGGACTGGGACCCTCATAACTGCAGGACTACCTCTCCCAATATGCTCCTCTGCAACAGTTTTGCTCATCTGAGAAAGTTTTCTTGAAGGTGGCATCCTGCAAACAAGTAAAATCAGAAGCTGGCTGTACCTAACCGTTCTCTGTCAAGTTCAAGTTAGCCTTTATTGGCATAAACATTCTCTGTTGTCATCCACACTTGTCCTGAGTGTTTCCCACTCGGACTGCCCAAAGGGTTCAGGAAGCCTCCCACACTGCTGTCATTCTGTGGAATGTGAAAAATGGCACATTTATCTACTCAAAGGTATTCTGAAAACATAGGCAAGGGTGAGCATTTTTATAAATGTTAGTGTCTGTGAAAAAGTTTCTAGATAATTTTTATTGCGTTGTTGGTTTTAATTTCTGCCATTTGTCTCCTCAAGAATGGTGGATGGTAAATGACAAATAAATAAAAGACCTGGGGGTGGGGAGTAGGTTGATTTACAGCATCAGTTCAGGACGGACCAGAGGAAATCCTGCTTTCCACAGAGAGTGATTAAAATGTGGAGTTCCCTGCCAGAGGATGTAGCAGTGGCCACAGGAACAAACAGCTTTAAAAGGAGATTAGTTAGATTCATGAAGGATGTCTGTCAGTGGCTACTAGCCATGGTGATTGAGGGGAACTTCCACATTCAGAGACAAACCTCTGAATCCCAGAGCCAGGAGGCAACATCTGGGGAAGGCCTCCAGCGGAACTGTTGTTGGCCCTTCAGCGGAACTGGTTGTCCACTGTGTGAGGCAGGATGCTGGACTAGGTGGACCATTGGATCCAGCAGGGCTTTTCTTATGTTCTTATCTGTTCAGGAGACCCTTTTGAGGAGTCCTTGGCTTTGCCACATCTGCACCCAAAATCAAAGGAAGTGGGAGGGTGTCAAAATTACTCCCTTTCTGATAAAAGCACATTTCAGTTTAAGGCTGTAATTCTGTACAAGCTTATTAGTGCATTAAAATCCCACTGAACTCCGTGCCGCATGACTGCCAGGCTGCTTGCCTGAAGTAAACCTGACTGAAGCAATGGAGTTTAAATTTCAAGTAAATATCCAGCTGTAAGATTTATCACTATTGCATGCTTGATGCTGTTGATAGTGAACATTCTTGGCAAGCATACATGGCTTCATACTCTGTTTTTTCCCCCCACTTGCTCCACTGACTTTGTGAATAAAGTTTTTCAGGGCAAGTGACTAGTTGACTTCTCTGACAGCTCTTCCATTTAGGTATTAGGTTAGTTGATGTAGTCTAAATATTTAGAAAATTTCAGTTTGGTTTGGCAGGCTTGATACTTAACAAGTAATGTCTATGATGAAATTTTGCACACAAGTGTTATTATTCTTTTATTCTACTATTCATTTGCAGTTTAGATGTGGCTAGGAGAATTCAACGGGGAATCAAGTAATGATTTGAGTCCTTTCCAAACAGTTCTTCCAAAATACCTTCTAGTAGATAAATACTAAGTGGTATTATTAAATTGCTGAAAAGGTTCATAGGTATAGAAAAACATATTTTTAAATTACAGTTGCTGGTTCAGAGGTCCTTGGTTCAGATTTTCCTCTGAAGAACCCAGATTAACAGTAGTAGAAGAAGAGGAGATTGGATTTATACCCCGCCCTTCACTACCCAAAGGAGTCTCAGAGCAGTTTACAATCTCCTTTCCCTTCCCCTCCCCACAACAGACACCCTGTGAGGTAGGAGGGGCTGAGAGAGCTCTTTTGAGAACTGCTCTTTCAAGAACAGCTGTGCCAGAACTATGGCTTGCCCAAGGTCATCCAGCAGCTGCATGTGGAGGAGTGGGGAATCAAACCCAATTTTCCCAGATTAGAGTCCATGCTCTTAACCACTATGCCAAACAAAGTAACAAAGATAACAAACAAATGTATTTTTTCCATTTCACATGAATGTTCAGTGGTGTGGGTACCCTTTCTGGATGCTGCTAGAGGTACATAAACAGTCTTACTCCTGCATGATTTCTCTATGACCATCATTACAATACCATCTAAGGGATGTTACCAACCGTGACAGCGGAAGGCTTTACTTGCACCCTCTGGTGGTTTCAGAGCTGCATTAAGGAGGTGACAGTGATGCTGTTAGAGATATGGCAGGGCTTGGTGATGTCCATGCTAACTGCCTTGGACTACTGTAGGATCGCTGTTCATCACTGTTGTGGTGACTCTGGTATGCTTATACATCGAGGATAATAACTATCCTGACAGTCACCATTAGATGATTTCAGCCTCTGAATAAACACTTTGATTCAGTAAACATATTTTAGACTGCAATGGGCTGGTGGAATAACTTCAGAACAAATTGTAAGCTAAATAAACTTAAAAGTGTTACTAACTAATGAAGCTGCTGCTTCTGCTATTTTAATGAGCTAAAGCCATAAAAATACAGATATTAATTTAGGAAAATGTAATTGTTCAGCAGTATCTATTCTCCCCCCCCCCCGGTGACTGTGTTCTTTTTCCTAGAGTGCAAAAGCTTTTATTCTTTGCTCAATTTATGTGTATTGCTTTAAAGCAATTCTGAATATCTCTCTGACGCAAAAGATCCAAATTAGTATACGTACTGAATGCTTCTGCTGCCTTTAAGTGTCCCCCAGCACTAATGGCAGACAACTCTAATCATCTGTTTGGTAATGCAGAAGTCTTGCTCAGCCAGCATGTAAGCCCCCTTGGGCCACAACCACAAAAAATGACCCATACACAAATAGTCGTATCTGTGCATGAATCACCCTTGCCGAATGGGATGATTAACAGTAAATGAGCTCCCACTTTTTCTGTTATACTCTTGATATATTTGCTTTAGCAGATATTCATCTGTTTTCTGTGTTTCTCCCCAGTGTTCATTTTAGCTGTTAATGATAAATTAGTCTGCTATTCCAGTTTTGATAATGATAATTCATGTATTTAGTTTTAGAATTGGATTTTATTTCACATCTGACTTGTTTTACTAATTTTTGATTTCCAACATTTTAATCATATTGCAAAAGAGAAGTATTAAAGGATCATGGAAATCCTTTAAAAATATAATAGCTAAGGGGTAGGTCTGCAGGTACTTTACTGTAAATAGAGCCAACATGGTGTCAAGACTAGGATCTGGGAGACATAGGATTAAGTCTCCACTCTGCCACGGAAGCTCATTGAATGACCTCGGGCTGGCCAGTCTTTCTCTCTTCCTCCCAGGTTTATTTTTGTTAGGAAAAAGGGGAGGACAATATGGTAAGCAGTGTTCCCTCTAAGCTGAGTCAGTGTGAGCTAGCTCACAGTTTTTTAGCCTCCAGCTGACAAATTTTTGTCTCAGCCCAGGAAGGATGGCTCCAGAGCAGACTTAATTTATGCAGTAGCCAAATCACGCGCTCACAACTTTAATGCCAGTAGCTCACAAAGTAGAATTTTTCCTCACAAGACTCCACAGCTTAGAGGGAGCATTGATGGTCAGCTGCTTTGGGGTCTCCATTTGCAAGAAAAGATTGGTGTAAATACCTTAAATAAGTAAATAGTAAAGCAGATCAGATTTTTTTTTAAAATGAAAAGGTTTCCTGATGGGTAGCTTCACTAGACTTCTAGAAAAATCTTTGGCAATACAGTTTTTTAAAAAATCAGACAAACCATGATGGAAATGGTAACTATAGATACAGGCAGAACTGAAAAAAAAGTCAAGAGCCCTGATTGTTGACCTACCTAGAAATGTGAGATTGGTGTCTCCGTGTGAAGGTAATTTTCTATCTTGGTATACAAGGTTATTTCTGACAATTCTGCATGGTATAATTTTATCTTTTAAGATTATTCTGTAAGAGGAACAAAAATATAGAGATGCTAAGGCCTGGGGGGAAATAGAAAAACTCAGGGAAAAATTATTTTTCGAGGCCCTTCACTTTTTCTAATGGGGGAAAAAATGGACATTTTGGGAAGTACTGAAATAATTGCTATGAAGTATTTTCTTTTCTAGAATGAGTGAAATTATTTTAAAGACCAGGTGGGCATGCTGTAGACATATTTTAAATCCCAACCTGCATTTCTATACTAGAAGGATACCTAATCTTTGTGAGGAAAACATGCAGGGCTTTCACTGCATCTCGGCTGCTGAATGCTTCTCTTGCCCTTTTCACCTGACCCTTCCCTTGTGATTGATCTTTTCAGTTCATCTCAATGGGGGGGGGGATATCTGGTGCCCCTATGTATGTGTTCCTTGCAAGCTAGGGTTGCCAGCCTCCAGGTGAGGGCCTGGAGGTTCCCACTTTTACAACTGACCTCCAGCTGACAGAGATCAGCTCCCTTGGAGAAAATGGCTGCTTTGAATGGTGGACACTATGGCAATTGTACCATGTTGAGGCCTCTCCCCTCCTCATACCCCACCCTCTCCCAGATCCACCCCCAAAGTCTCCCAAGTATTTTCCAACCCAGTCCTGGCAACCCTACCCTTGTAGAATGCCCTTCCTCTTCCTCTAAAATCAGGGGCGGATTAAGGCTCACTGGTGCCCTAAGCACCGCCCAATCTTGGTGCCCCCCCTTCTTTCCTCATTGACCCAGTCCATTTTAGTTGTTGACCCGTCTGACCAGATATACAATGCAGGTTGCGGCAATACAAAAATTCATTCATATGATAACACAATATACTGTACAAACTAAGCCAAGCTTTGGCTACATAAAGTTCTACAAAAATGCAATACAACATCTATTTTGCGCTCCACTCACCTGAACACGCTTCATTTTTGACGTTTACATGGGGCTGAAATTAAAAAGGGGCAGAGAGGGTCACTGAAATGACTGTCATGACAACTGAATTTGGCTCCATCACTTTACTTTTAAACACATGCATTTTACTGTTAAACATCGCCTATGACACTGCACCTCGCCAACAAAAAATAGAAGATAACCCTAGGGTGCACCATGATCAATTTGCACTAGTTTTATCAATTTTTTAAAAAAAACAAATCTTCATTCTTTTTTTTCCCTTTTCACCTTTTCCCCAACTTTGTGGTGCCCCCTTCAGCCCTGGTGCCCTAAGCACGTGCTTGGTCTGCTTAATGGTTAATCTGCCACTGTCTAAAATTTCAGTTTACTCAAGATTGGTGCTTATCAGTGGGTTGTTTTGCAAACAGAAGTCTTAGAGGAAGAGAAAGTCTCTTCCATGGATCACACTATCCAGCATGTATGGAATGCATTCATAGGATCCGAGCCTATGTGTTTTAGCTTCCCTCCCATTTAAGCCTTCCCCCAGTTTGTGTTGACCTTTGTATCCACAGAGATTCTAGGGATTTGTATAAAATTATCTTTCATCTTGCCTTTCTGTGTTTGCTCAAGGCAGTTTATAATCACAGTCATATTAACCCTAAATACATTAAGATGCCGCTACAACCAGGAGATAAAAATGAAAATAAACCAGTGAACTTCAGACTTTCTGGATGGAAGGAGTACACTTGTTTCCCTTTCTTTCCCTTTCAAGACCACTGATGTGTTGCTGATGAGTATTGGAGGTTTGTGGGGGTAACTGGGCAAATAAAAAACTTAATGTGGGAAGTAATGCTTATGCTGAAATGCATCTACAGAAAGTGGATCTTTTTGATCAGTTCCTCCCCCCATTCACATAGCTGTAACTGCCTTCATTGTGGGCTTTTTCCAGCCTTGCAAATTCTGTAAATTCAGCTTCTGAAATACCGTTGACTTGAATGGAAGGCTTTTGTTTTGAGATGAATGGCTCTCATGTTTTGGGTGGCCGTAGGGTGCCAGATTTTACCAGCCTTCCAGTGGGGGGCTCCTGGGTCCATCCATGGATCTTCTCATAGGGTTTGGACCAAAATGCTAGAGCTGTGTGTTGGAGACCCCTGATCTACAGTGCTAGATGAAACCTTTGGAACTTTGTGAAAATTAGAGTGGGTTGAAGGGATTTTAGATTTTTAAAAAAGAAACTGGATAGTGGACTCTCACAACTTCAAGGAGCATACGTTTCTTCACAGTGTTGCAATCATTTACATATTCCTTACTTTTAAGATTTTGATTTGGCCCATCAACTGCCACTCAAAAGTACTGACATGCCATTGGCTGGGTGCTGGGTCCGCTTCTCTCCCCCGCCCATTCCCTGTCTGAATAAACTGCCAAAACTGCTGTGGGGCTAACTTTTCTCTTCAGTGGCTGTTGCTAGACAACCAAGCTTGGTTCTGTCAGTAAAAAAGCAATGGCAGGGGGCCCTTTCCAGGCCTACTTTGACCTTTGTGAGGAACTCATTGGGGCCAGTCCTGACTAGGGTTGACAGCTCCAGGTTGGGAAATTCCTGGAGATTTTGTGGTGAAGTCTACAGAAGCCAGAGTCTGGGGAGGGTGGAGGCCTCAGCTGAACAGAATGCCATGGAGTTCACCCTCTAAAGCAGTTATTTTCTCCAGGGGGAGAGAGAACTGTTGTCATAAGAACATAAGAGAAGCCAATGTTGGATCAGGCCAACGGCCCATCCAGTCCAACACTCTGTCACACAGTGGCCAAAAATACCAGGTGCCATCAGGAGGTCCACCAGTGGGGCCAGGATACTAGAAGCCCTTCCACTGTTGACCCTCCCCCAAGCACCAAGAATACAGAGCATCCCTTGCCCCAGAGTCCTTATTGATACCTTGTGGCTAATAGCCACTGATGGACCTCTGCTCTAGAGTTCAGTTGTGATACCAGGTGATCTTCTGGCTCCACCTGGAGGTTGGCTACCCTAGTTCTAGCAGCACCCTTTGGGTGACTTGATGTCACCTGACTGGCATGACTTTACAAGGCTTAGCTGCTTGCTCCTGTTTACCAGCAGCAGTCCCCCTAGGACAGTCAGTGTGGTATAGCAGCTAGTACTTCAGAGCAGGATCTGCCAGACCCAAATTATTGCTGTGGAAGCTGAGTTGGTGATTTCAGACCAGTCACAGATTTTTAGCTAACCTAGCACACAGGGTTGCTGTGCAAATCGAAAGGGGGAGAGGAGAATGATGTAAGCTGCTTTCCCCTGTGGAGAAAGACTGGAGATTACTCAGAATTACAACTGCTCTCCAGATGGCAGAGATCAGTTCCCCTGGAGAAAATGGTGGACTCTGTGTCATTATACCCTGCTGAGGTGGTGCAGGGTCTGCCAGACCCAGGTTCTTGCTGTGGAAGCTGATTGCGTAATTTCAGACCACTCACAGACTGTATTCTTCCTAGGTAGAGGCTTTAGGGAGGCGGGAGGAGTTGGAAACCTGAGGTCAGAGGTGCAGGTTATGGTAGGTTGATGGTTGGCTGGGAAAGAGATAGGGTTGCCAACTCTAGGTTGGGAAATTCCTGGAGATTTGAGGTGTGGAGCCCGGAGACGTTGGGGTTTGAACAGGGGTGGGGCCTCAGACAGGTCCATAGGCTCCACCCTCCAAACCAGCCATTTCCTCCTGGGGAACCATTGTTGCCAATCTCCAGGAGATCACTCAGAATTACAACTGCTCTTCAGATGGCAGAGATCAGTTCCCCTGGTGAAAATGGTGAACTCTGTGTCATTATACCCTGCTGAAATCGCCACAACAAATTGTTGTGTTTATTTCCACAACATGCCTTATTCCTATTAATATATAAAAGCCAAGCCATGCTGGCGATGACTCACCTACTCTCCCATTGGCCACTGGAGAAATTGCCTTGCCACCTATTGGCCTGTCCTACCAGCTGCCTCATTCTTATACCTCCACTTTTGATGCATTGCACCTTGGGAGTCGTAGTTCTCAGCTGGCCTTACTGCAGCCATAGCCAAGGGAATTAGAATGACAACTATTAGAACTACAACTCCCAGGTTGGGAGCCCCAAGATGCTGTGGGGCATTAGCAGGGAGTCAGTTGAAGTGTTAATCATTTAAACTCTTAAATAGAAATTGGGGGGAAAGGGAAGGCCTGGATATCTCCCTGAAGTAGAATTGATCTCTGTACTACAGAGATCTGTGCCCATGGGGAAAATGGTTGCTTTGGAGGGTGAGCTCTGTGGCAGTATACTTCATTGAAGTCCTTCAACAAACCTGGCTCTCCCCTAAGTATTGCCAACCTCCAAGTGGCACCTGGAGATCTCCAGCTATTACAGCTGATCTCCAGATGACCAAGGTCAGTTCTCCTGGAGAAATTGTCTGCTTTGGGCAGTGGACTCTATGGCATTATATCCTGCTGAAGTCCCTCCCCACCCCAAACCCTGCCTTCCCCAAGCTCTATCCCTCAAATGGACAGGTATTTCCCAACCCAGAGTTAGCAACACTGTAACTGGCTACAGAACTGCTTTCCAGACCTTTGGAACCCAGGAAACATGGCATAGGAGGAGGTGCTTTTCTACCTGCATAGACCCAGATCAGCAGAAGCCAACCTTCAGGCGGTGCCTGAAGATTTCCAGCCGTAACAACTGATCTCCAGATGGCCAAGGTCAGTTCTCTTGGAGAACATGGCTGCTTTGGGCAGTGGACTCTGTGGCATTATACACTGCTGAGGTCCCTCCCCACCCCAAACCCTGCCCTCCCCAAGATCTACCCCTGAAATCTACAGATCTACGGAACGCTTTCCAAACCCTTGGAACTCAGAAGACGTGGCATAGGAAGAGATGCTTTTCTACCTTAGCTGCCACTGCATAGCCCCAAATCAACATAAGTCGGGGTAGAGGGAACCAATGTTCCCTCTAAGCTGTGGAGTCCTCTGAGCAAAATTTCTACTTTGTGAGCTACTGGCATTAAAGCTGTGAGCGAGCGATTTGGCTACTGCATAAATTAGGTTGCTCTGGAGCCATCCTTCCTGAGCTAAGACAAAAACGTGTGAGCCAGAGGCTAAAAAACTGTGAGCTAGCTCACACTAACTCAGCTTAGAGGGAACACTGGAGGGAACCACACCTGTTACCATGAGGCTGTCCTCCCATACTACCCACTTGGGGCAGCGAAACAACTTGAGACAGCCCTGCCTTATAGCTAAGCAGAAGGAGATAAACATGGCTCACCTCCCTCTATTTTCCCTGTCCCTCTACTGCCCTTCCCCCCACCACCAGCACAGCTAGGACACGCACTTGTAGCCTCTTTCTAGAGCTCGTTGTATTTACTCCTAGTAATTTTATAAACCTCTATTATGCCTCCCCCAATAATCTTGGGTTCTAAGTGGAACAGTTCCTGGCTCTTTAGCCTTTCCTCATAGGCATGGTACTCCAAACACTTAATCATCTTGGTTGCCTTCTTCTGCACTTTTTCAGCACCACAGTGTCCTGTCAGCAACCACTGCACACAGTATTCCAAATGAGGCCACATTGTAGATTACTTAGGAGCAATTTATTAGTTGTTATTTTCAATCCCTTTCCTAATTTCAATTCTTTTTGTTTATCTCAGCATAGAGTTTGCCTTTTTCACCGCTGCTGCACAATGGATTGACATTTCCATTGAGTTATCCACTGTGACCCCTCTCAGTCTCTGCAAGTTCAGATCCCATTAGTATGTACTTAAAGTCAGGATCAGTTTGCATACATTGAATGTCCATCAGTTTGTATACATTGAATTTCATTCGCCACATTGGTGCACATTTACCCAATTTGTGAGAATCCTCCTGGAGCTTTTCACTGTCGGCCTTGGTTTTCATCGTACTGGATAATTTTTTGTCACCTTCAGACATGGCTATGACGTTGCTCACCCCAGCCTGTTCCAAATCATTTATGAACAAATTAAGTAGCACCAGCCCCAATAGCTATCCTCATGGGACCCCACTGCTCACTTCATTGCAAGAACTGTTGATTTATTCCTACATCCTACTTCCTGCCATTTAACCCATTTTTTATAGTTACATCTTTATTGGTTTTCCAAGAGAAAAAAAAGAAAAGAAAAGAAAAGAAGGCAAGAGAAGTTACAATTTCCTCGTAATTACACAGATTACTCAAACATAATAGCTCAAAATATTGTTTTACCATATCTAGAAAAATTCATCTCATCAACTCGTATAAATTGAAATTTCCTTTGACTTAGTCTAACATCAACAGGTCAAACTTAACATTTACATTCTTCTGTTTCTAAACAGTCTGGTTATCCTTTGTGATCAGCCTCCTTGCGGAAAAAAAACAAAAAACATACCAATATATAAATCAGAAACAGACACCATTCTAGTTTCATGTTGAGCAAGTCCTATTTTAACCTTTCTAGCAACTTGGATTTGTTATTATACTGAAACGATCAGTATTTTCTTATCAAATCTCTCTCAAAACATACTTCATATATCATAACAAAATTCCTATTCAAATAACGTCATGTTTTCTATTTTCTTCTTACTTTGAAGTCCTATCGATTATTATATATTGTTACCATCAAACACAAACCAAATCCCTTATACTTTTAAAGAAAAAAAAAGGAAAAGGAGGTTATTTTTTTCCCCTATTCTTATTTCAGATTAAGATCTTCATTACAAATCATATTTATTATAGACTTCCTATTGAATTAGAACTATTCCCTTTCCAGGACCTTTAAATATATTGTCTTAATACAACTATTAACATAGAGATTTGTATTTTCATTCTGTTTCTGTTTTTTAAAATCATCTTTTAACAACAAAAAGGAAAAAGGAGGAAGAAATTTACTAAGTTAATCAAGGCATTCATACTCCAACTCTACTGTTAAGAATTCACATTCAGTTTTTAATCCATAAGAAGACTGGTCCTCTTATTCCATGGTTGCTAACTTTCTTAGGAGTCTTTGGTGAGGTGTTTTGTCAAAAGCCTTTTGGAAGTTCAAGTGTATAATGTCTTCCAGGTTGCTGTTATTTACATAGTTGCTCACTTTCTCAAAGAACTCCAAAAGGCTGGTGAGGCAGGACTTTGCAGAAGCCATGCTGATTTTCCCTCAGTGGGCTTTGTTCCTCTATGTGCCTAATTGGTCTGTTATTACAGTTTCTGTTAATTTGCTCAGGACAGGTAGTATTTTAACTGGCCTGTAATTTTCTGGTTCCCCTTTGAATCCCTTTTTAAAAACCAGTGTAACATTTGCAGTTCTCCAGCGCACTGGTACAATGGCTGATTTTAGTTACTAGAGCTACAATTTCATATTTGTGCCACTAGGGGTGGTAAGGGAAATAGCCCTACGCCAAGCAATCAGGGTCAGGAAGGAGTTAATGTTTTTGACCTTACGGGTTTTTTCTTTGTTGCCAAGTGGAAAGAGTCTGTCATTGTAGTCTTATGGTACTCTGTTAAATGTCTGTAGGATTGCAGCCTCAGTCACCTGGTTATACCTGGAAGTATTAAGACGACTCTAAAACCCTACTAGATTATGATGATGCTTTGAAATTCTCCATTCCGCAGTTTAGTGGGATTAATAGAGGAATTTGCTGCCACTTTTATTAGCATAAACCTGGAGGGGTGGAAGATAATGCCATTGGGCTAATGGCAACTTGATAAATTATGTTGTTTGGGAATTGTAAAACTAAAAGATTTAATATATCAAGTTCAGTCTAAAGTTGGGGACATCTCAGCTGATATGGAATGATGGCCATCACAAATCCTAGGGCTTTGGATTTGCATTGACATGATTAAAATGTATGTTTACTCATGTCTGATTTATGTAATCAGAGGCCTTCTAGTGACGGTTACAGTTATTTAAAGAGTTAAATGAATGTTTTATTTAAGGTTCAGGCAGGCCACATTTTAGGGTGAGTAAAATTTGAGTACCTACAGAGAGAAAGTGGCTTTAAACAGGGAATTTGTTATAGAGGCTTTTGCATGGCTCAGGTGTACCACTGATGAACATTTCATAATGATTTCCATCTCGACTGGACAGTCATAGAATCCACTATTTTGTGCGATCTTGTTTATTTTCAGTAGAAAAAATATACATATATGTACAGTATGCAATAAGGAAATGGAGTAAAGTAAAATAACAGCAGATTGAGTCATTTGCAATGGCTTTTAAATCTTCAGATCAATAAGTAAACATAATTGAGATAGGGCCTTTTATATATGTAACCTCTAAAAAAAGTTTACTAAACTTTCACTCTGAGAATCTAGGAGAACAATTGCTATCGTTCACTGTTTTACTATTCTACTCCCACTGTTTTGATCTCTTATCTTTTTGTGCTCTATCTGTTGTTGGACAATCAGTCTGCCTCCAAACTGGAAGATCTAGACCAGGTGTTACAAGCTGTGGCTGGTTGGCTTAGGCTGAGCCAGCTGAAACTGAATCCAATGAAGATGGAGGTCCTTTGCTTGAGCCGGGGTGCTCCAGGGGTAGGGATCCCCCTTCCGACCTTCGGTGGGGCGCCTTTGGTGCCAGCACCAGAGGTTAGGAGTTTGGGAGTACTCCTGGACGCTTCCTTAACAATGGAGGCCCAGGTTGCAGCCACTGCCAAATCGGCCTTTTATCATTTCTGGCTGATCCGGAAGTTGGTTCACTTCCTCGAATGCAACAGCTTGGCAACAGTGATCCATGCAATGGTAACCTTGAGATTGGACTACTGTAATGCTCTCTACATGGGGCTGCCCTTGTAGCAAATCCGAAAGCTGCAGCTGGTGCAAAATGCTGCAACCAGGTTGTTGATGAGACTCCCAGTTTGGGAGCACATCCAGCCTGTGCTAAAGGCACTGCACTGACTGCCAATAGCATACCGAATTCATTTCAAGGTGCTGGTTCTTACCTTTAAAGCCCTTTATGGTCAGGGGCCTACATATCTGAGGGATCGCCTTTCCTCACATAGTCTTAAGGAGGCCAGGCTGTCAACAACCAGGGCCAGGGCATTCTCGGTGGCGGCTCCATCCTGGTGGAACGAGCTCCCAGAAGAGATCAGGGCCCTGCAGAAACTCTTACAGTTCCGCAGGGCCTGTAAAATGGAGCTCTTCTGCCAGGTTTTGGAGCCGCTACCACCAGTGGACATCGTTAAGAATTTGTAGTTGAAGGATAGGAAGCCCTGCTGCCGCCTCTAGAATCCATAACATCAGCCTGCGCCAGCCTCCTGTAAGACACCTGGAGTAGATCTAGGAGCCAGTTATGAGTAGAAAGAACTAATATGGTCGCCATCGTGATTCAGCAATAACAATACTAGCACTAACTGTATTGTTAACTGGTTTTAGCATTGTTTTAAATGTTTTAAATTGTGTTATCGTAAATATGCTGAGTTTATGTAAGCCACCCTTGGCTGGGAGGGCGGGGTATGAATTTGAGAAATAAATATAAATAAATAAACCTTTAGTATAGGTGGGCAAGCATTAGGAAGCACGTATATATCCTGTGCTGAAATGGTCACTCCTGAAGTAGCTGCTAGTAGATTATAGTGGCTCTGACAGGAAGCTTTTAATGATTCATCTAATCATACTAAATGTACTCCCTGGGCTACCATGAACCAATTATTTGGGCCAGATGAACAGTTCTTAGAATTTACAGAACTACGACAACAACATGACCTTCCTTTGACAGGTCACAAACAGTACATGCAGGTCACATATTTGCTTACTTTCTGATTTGTATCTGATATCCGACAGCTTGCAACTGTTATCTCTGACTAGGATCTTTGAATCCTGAGATCTTTTCCCAGCCTAAAATACAAGGGTACAGGTAAGTAGTATCATCTACGAAAGCCATTGTGGTGTAGTCGTTAGGCAAGGGTCTAGGAGACTTGGAGTTGAACCTTCACTCTGCCTTGGAAGTATGTTGGGTGACCTTGGACCAATCACTGACTCTCAGCCTCTTAAGGATGTTGTGAGGATAAAATGGAGATGAGAAAAATGGCGGATTGGATCTCAGTGTCCAGTCTGCTGGCAATGGCAGGTTCCTCTGGTGCAAGGAGCCCTCCAGCAATTCAGAAGGCTGTTCTGATGGTGGAAAGTTCTTTGTTCTGGAAGAACGTTATACTGCCGGTGGAATGGAGTGGTAGGATCTAAACCAATGGAAGAAAGAGCTGGCAGTAAGATGGTCTAAGTCCCAGGGGATGATTAGAGGTCATATGGTAGAGCAGCTTTGTTGAAGCCAAGTCAGAACCTGAATGGGAGGCCTGCTGAGAACCTTACATATTCTGACTTGAGTCAGAAAGACAGGAAGAAAGGTGGGGTTTTTTTTAGTGTGTGTGTGTAAAATGGACATGTCTTTTTATAGCTATTGATGGATGACATCTCAAAAGTTGTTCTGGAGCAAGGTTTCCCAAAGTGGTGCCCACCAGTACTTCCCCCGGGACCCACTGAGTTTTTCAGGAATTGAGCAGGCTATAGTAAAGTAGGGCTTGTTATAGGCTGCCCTTATTCAAAGCAAAGGGTTTTCTCATTACTTCAGTGGCAGCCACAGGCACTGGAAAATCAGCAGGACTGGTAAGCACCTAGGCTATACTTAGCAATGTGGTTCCATTCCCCCACCAGGCATTTCTTCTGTTTATTCCTTCTTCTCTTTCTCCCACTCCTCCAGCTTTTATTCCTTTCTCTTTATTCCCCCTCTGCAATTCTTTTGCAAAACAAGAAGAAACACACTGTGTTTGGCTCTGCCTCCTGCTGCTGCTATTTTAGAGTGGCACTCGCCACCCAATTTCTAAAGGTGCCCACAGGCTCAAAAAGGTGGCGTGCCCCTGCTGTAGATCATTCATTGGCTCTTATTCAGACTAAATTAAAATGATATGAGAATGAGTTACATCTGTTGGAAATTTGGCAAAGGCATAATAGGCATTTTCATTCATATGTTCTGACTATGTCTGGTAATACAGCCATTATGGGTAGAGGCCTACAGAGATTTAAACATGGTATTGAACATCACCTTTTCGCTGCAACGTCTCATGTGGTACTGGGATTTGTTTCCAGAATGTGGAAATGAAATGATAGCGATGTTGACCTCATCAAGTATACCTCGGTGGTTAACTAGGGATTATTATCACAAGCCCTGGAAGACACATCTGCTCCCAAACATGATGTATGGACTCAGGAGATGTCTGCTTCTTTTATGTTCATGTAAAACCATAGAATAAAGCCAAATACTTATTTTTCTACTTAGAAAAAAACAGAGAGAAGTTTTTCCACAATAATTACCTTGGCTTTTATCTGGTGAAAAATCTCCCTAATGGAAATAATTCCTGTCAGTTGGGTGGGATTTTGTGTCCCCCGTCACTGGAACCCAGAACAGTCTGTGAAATGCTACTCCTGAGGAGCGGGGAACCTCTGTGAGCACTCTGAGGGGGACCGGTGGGTCTGCTGCAGGAAGGGGAAAATCCATGAAAAACAGTGAAAGTTTTCCACTGAATCTAGCCACATGCATCATAATATATAGTAAGAAAAGTATCTTAGAATGGAGACTGTCAGAGGGATGATTCCTTCTACTTGGTTTCATTGTCCCCCATTCTTCTGTGCCCTTCTTGATTTTTCTCTCACTTAACCAGTATACTCTCCCCCATTTTCCTTCCTTCCCTTCCTTCCTTCCTTCCTTCCTTCCTTCCTTCCTTCCTTCCTTCCTTCCTTCCTTCCTTCCTTCCTTCCTTCCTTTGTATTGTATTCTCATTCATGTGGGGGAAAAGACCTTTAAAAGTTTTCTCATTTTGTTAAGTTTGACAGTACATTAAGGAGGCTATAATGGAATAACTTCTTTCATGAGACATCAGTAAGCCAAAGTCCCTGTTGTGTAGTTGCATTTATGTTCATTTGCACCTAATGCAAATAGACCCATCTCCTGTTGTCATCATGGAAACCCCGACCACTTTGTTGGTAATAGAGGAATAATGCCTTTGTGTGTGATGTGCTTATGATTCAGCCAGTGAAGAATGATGCTTCGCTGGAAAGAAGCGAGCGTTGTTCAGTGGTGACACTGAATTTTCCTGTAGGCTGTGTGGGAGCTGGCAGCACTTTGCATGCTGAGGTCTCGCCTCCCGGATGGGTGCCTCCGCAGACTTCTAAAGTTGACCTACTTTTTAAATGTCTGCTCTGACCTTGATTTGCTCACTGAGGTGTTTATGTACTCGTGATCTGATTGGCTTAATCACTGAGCAGATCATGTGACAACTGGCAGCCGAAAAAAACAAAGCCCCAGATCAAAATGCAGTGGGGTGGGGGGGGGTTGTGTTTGTGTCTTTACTTGTCCCTGATTTCCCCCCACACCCTTAAATTTATAACTCAAAAAAACCTTACTGCTGAAAAAGAAATACTGGGAGTATCAGGAAAAGCATAACAGCACCAACACACTTCAGTTCTCTTCTACCAGGACTCTAATCAGGAAGTGGCCTAGATGCCAATCTTTCAAAGAAGTCCTTGAAGTAACTTGGCAACGGGCATGTGTGTGTGTGTGGGGAATCACAATATGAAGAACTTGAATGTGTTTGTGGCCGTGGGTGTTCAGAGTATGGTGTAGCAGGGCAGCGTTGCTTTATTTATAGAATATTTTGTGCACTGCCTCAAGAAGGAAGGGGGGGGGAATTATTGTCAGTGTTCTCTTTTACGGCATTATGATAAAATGAATAGCTGTCTCCTGGCAGTTAAAAAAAACACAACAAAAATCTTGTTACAGAAAAGCTTACAAATAACACCCAGACTACCTTTTACTGCAGCCTCAGTGTGAGGGATTTTATAAGGTGGTTATTGTTTTCAGCCTCGAGTGAATAAATGTGCACATTGTATTCTGGTGAACTTTTTTTAAAAAATAAGCCAGACTAGAGTTTGATAAATGTCAATTGAATGTTGATTGTAACGGAATGCTCGGCTAGTCCTGCTTTAAGGAATAAAACAGGATTCCGAAGGCAATTTAAAGACTAACAAAAATTTATTCCTGCATAAGTTTTCATGAGTTGGGGCTCACTTCGTCAGATGCATGAGATATATGTTTTGAAGCCAGTTTATGCGCCCGGCAGAAGGAAGGGGATGCTGCAAAGAGAGGCAGTAGCAAAACAAGATCCAACCTCAAGATATATCAGTTCACTCAGAGTGGGTGGGTGGATACTCCCAGCTGATAGGCAAAACTGTTCAGGTAGGCACCAGGTTTTAGATTTTGCCTGTCAAATAACAGCTGGGAGCGCCTTTCATCCACTCTGAGTAAAGTGATTACTGCTTCGATTTGTTCTTGTTTTGAACCGGCCTCTCTTTGTAACAACCACCTCCCCACATACACGCCTTTTTCTGTTTGTATAAATCAGCCTCATGTATTTGATGAGGTAAGCTCTAAGGAACAGAAGCTTATGATAGAATAAATTTAATTAGCCTTTAAAATGCCACTGGTCTCATGTTCTCTGCAGCAGCAGACTAATACAGTTGCCTGTCTGGAATTATCATCATGGAATGCTTTAGGGGAAGATTTGACCCTCTGACATTGTCTGTTGCATATATCCTAGGTTCTCATGTGGTGGACAGGACCCTTAGGGGGATCATGAGACATTGTGGAGCTGGGACATGGGAAATAATGTTCTGCACGCACACAAGTAGTGGTTGAAGGAGGGGTCCTCTGGCTATAAGACTCCAAGCAAGAATGCTGCAACTAACAGCTACAAAAAGGAGCTTTTCAGTTCCAGAACTTGAGGGCAATGCCCATAACTGCCAGGCATGTCCTTATGCTGCATAAAGTTAGTAAAGAGCCAGTTGCTGTGTCACCTGCTATGTCAACCTCTTGGGGAACCAGCTGAGAAGAATTTGGAAAACAAGGTGGTTCCTTTATTTTAAACAATTATTTGGTGCTATTGCCATGCCCTTAATAACCAGCATAGGGCATCTGTAAGCAAGCATGGTTGTCCGACATTTTGCAGACTTGCACAAGAGCATTTTCCCATTCACAGAAGATCTTTGTCTAACATTCTGCTTCATTTAAAGTAGCGGAGAGGCTCTTGCAGGCTAGGAGCTATAGGTGTGCATTTGATCTCATCTGTTTGCATGGTTTCAGGCTGGGCCGGTCATCTTCTGTCTGATTATAATTCTTTTTCTATGACATTTGAGCTTCAGACACTGATAAGCCATCATCAGGATGGTATTGTTGAGAGTCGTGAGGGACTCGCTTGGGTAAGAAGCTCGTCGGGAACACGGAGGAGTACTCTGCTGTAACTCTGATTTAATTATTCCTTATTTTCTTGAAGAGAAGCTGTACTGGGGGCTCAGGACCAGCCGAAAGGCATGATGACACTCTAAGCAAATAGAAGCACTATGAATCCAAACAGATAAAAGATACAGTTTTAGTTTGGGCTCTGTGGTTTGTTGCTCTTTTATCTTTGGGCACGTGCACTGTCCTAATTCCAGTATGTCAAAGTTCTACTTTTAAAAAGGTCAACTGGTTTATCCAGTTGTTTAGTAGAAGACGACTGACCGTTTGGTATTTCCCTCCCGCACACTCAGACTTTTGAAGGCGTTTCAATGACAAGGCCGGAGGACATGAGAAGAGGGTTAAGGTGACTGGCTGCTCGGACATCGGCAGCAGGTAGCAGCTCTTCCTTTCAGAGCGGATCTTAAAATTCCAGAGATCAAGCTTTCAGGTAAGGACCGATGTTGGGGCTTACAAACTTTTCTGATGCGTTTTTTTATTATTTAATTGTTTCACAAAGGGGGAGAAACCCAAGTCAGCTGCATTTGTTTGTAGACCTCTACAGTTCACGTTCCTTAGAACCATCGTTAAGTTTAATTACATTATACTCACTTCTTGTTCTCTGTTAAGCTCTTTGGACATTTTGCAGCTCTTAAAAAAAGTTCATGTTTGTTTCCTGTTCAGCCATGGTGCCACCTGTTTTTCTGTTTTCTCTGCGTATCTCTTACCTCATCTTCAAGTGAGATTCCCCTCCCATGCAGCTTGAAACACTGTGTAAAACCACAGGAATGTAAACATGTCCAGCGTGTCATACACTTTGTATGACTATCTGGGGTTTTTTTTGGATCAATAATTTATTCTTTTATAGCCTTAAATTTAATTTTTTTAAGAAATTTATTTTGAGTCACCGTTCTTTCTCATAATAATCAGGTTTCTGATTTGCAATTACAGCAAGTGGACTTGGAAGACCAGGTCATAAGGTCATCACTAGTGAAATCACTTAGTGCCTTTGGGCAAGTTTTCTTGGTATCAGGGTTTTAAAAAAGGAATTGGGGAAATTCATGAAGGATAAAGCTGCCAGCCATAATGTAACTTTGATACTGAGGGCCCATGTTGTATCAGGTTGCCATCTGCTGGGGGAAAACAGCAAATGGCCCTTTGCATTTCGCTTTATCTTCTGAGCTTCCCATGAGCACCTGGGTTTGGTCATAGATCTTTTCAGTTCCTCTAGGCTGAATAAGAACCAAATTGTTTTCTGAACAAGATCCTGTGATGAGACAAGAAATAACTGTAACTCATGTTGAGCCTTTGGAACAGAAGGGGGGACAGTACATCTGAAGGAACAGATGATTTCTATGTAATGTAAATCAACTTTGTAATGTAACTAACCTCCATGATTTTTTCCCCCTCCTGGTAATTCCAGACAATTCAATGGCTGACCAAAGGATGGATATTTCTTCTACAATCAGTGATTTTATGTCACCAGGTCCTACTGACCTAATCTCTAGTTCCCTTAACACTTCAGGAATGGATTGCAATAGGAAAAGGAAAGGAAGTTCTACTGATTATCAGTAAGTGTATTGCCCATTAATATTACCCTTCAGATGTCCCTTTTCTTCATACTGCAGCTTTACTTACTTAACTCTGTGGGTTGAACTCTATAATCATGCTAGCTGAAGGCAGAGGCAGATCTTTTTCCTGCTTTCCCCCAGTAAGCCACCTGTGAGACCTGAAATAGTGATGCCAAAGAGTGGGGAGCCCGTGAACTAAAAGCCATGCAAAATGGGTGCTGCAGTGAGAAGGAAGAAGCAGTTGAAATTGCCCTTTCTGTTTCTTCTCTCGGTAATGCTTCTAGTGCTGGTGGAAGTAGAAAAGAGACATGGGATCCAACCCAAAGTTTTGTAGTGGAAGCAGAAAGTCTTGCTCAACTTGTAAAATGTGGCATGGTGGACTGTTAACTCACGGTAATCACAAATATAACACCTCAGGTGATATTGAGCATCCCTTTTTTTGTTTTGTGAAAATTGTTCCAACCCTCCCTCCCCGCTTCACATTTGCCTTTATTAGGAGAAAAGTATAAAAAGCGGTACTAAATATTTGGTAAGTCACCTTTTAGCCATATATTGAAATGAAAATAAAATGCAGTTCCTTATTCTCTGTTCTAGCTGCGTTTCCAAATCAGAATTGGCTCTTTGGGGTCACACATTTTTAAATGTCATTACACTTGAAAATGTAGAACGGGAATGCAAACGACAGCGTACTAGAGGGACGTGAGCTGGGGTTGGATGCTACTCCTTGTCTGGTGGTAAACCTGGGGCTGTTACTTTATAGTGTGTGGGAAAGCCTTGCTTCCCCTCAATAAATATGAATGCCTTACAAGTCTAAACTTGATTACCTTTTAATTTTTTTTTCTTTTGTTATTAGCAGTGTTGGAAGCCTATTAGGGGGGAAGGGGGAAGGGATATAATCTTTAGACTGAATTGGTAATGGTGTTTAACAATGCTGAATATATTCCAATAAAAATTTTGTTTCAATAAATAAATAAATATGAATGCCAGTCCAGATAAATTGAGTCATGCTTTAGGTATTATAAGGACCTGTTAGTCAATTTCAATGGGATATGTGGTGCAAGCCTAAGAACACTTTCTTGGGGGTGAGACCATTGAATAGATCTGAGTAGGGTTCTTGTACAGGATTGTTCTGTTCAATGCAACTCTGTTTTGGGGCCAGAACCTCTAACTAATTTTGTAGGTATGTTATTACTCCTCTCTGACACATGTATTAGTGCTGTTTTTGAGGGGGAGTGATTACTCTTGTAAGGAAAATATCATTTCAGGTTAATAAGTCTGTAATCACGCAAACTCATGTGGAAGAAGGGCCCACTGAGCCAGGGCTGGCCCAAGGTTTTTTTGCGCCCTAGGCAGGGCTACTTTCTGGCATCCCCCTCCACCGCCGGGGCTCCCCAGGGTGAGGGAAGTCTCCCCTCCTCCTCCTCCTCCTTCCCTCTCTCGCCTGCTGCCGGGGTGCGCCGGCAAGCCAGGGAGGGGGTGGGGGTTTAAACCCCCGTCCTTTCCGTCTGAGTGCCGACTTGCCAGTGCACCCTGGAGCTGCAGGGCACACTGGCAAGCCAGGGGAAAGGGCAGGGGGTTGGGGCAGGGCTTTTGGTGGGGGGCAGGGGCCTTTTGGCGCCCCTAAGGGCCAGCGTGCTCTAGGCGAACGCCTAGTTTGCCTAGTGAGCGAGCCGGCCCTGCACTGAGCATGTGTAGGTTCATAGAACCCTTTCTCAGAGTACTGGGTTGCACTTAAAATGACCGTAGACTTGTCCTGAGCAATGCTCCCTCAAAGCTGTGGATTCTTGTGAGCAAAAATTCTACTTTGTGAGTTACTGGCGATAAAGCTGCGGGTGAGTGATTTGGTTACTGCATAAATAAGTTTGTTCTGGAGCCATCCTTCCCGAGCTAAGACAAAAATGTGTGAGCCGGAGGCTAAAAAAACTGTGAGCTAGCTCACACTAACTCAGTTTAGAGGGAACATTGGTCCTGAGATATTTGGAGGGACAGCATTATAACAGTGTACTAGAGCACTAGAAATCAAAATGTATAATGAGCCATTGTCTTCCCTCAGTATACTGTATAATATTTTCTCTCTTTTCAGACTTGATGGCTTTTCTTTTGAGTAAGTACAACAATTGGGGGAGAAAATTCTGTTACAGCACTTGACTATATACAGACAACTCAGGAGATCGCGTTGCAATTTATTAAATGCTGTCTGGTTAGTTAGTGAACTAAAGAGTATAAACAGATGAATTAAAAAAAATAACCTGGGAAAATATACTCAAAAGATATGCAATTTTTTTTAAAAAAAAACTGTAAACTATTGTGCATCCTGCTGTTTCAATCTGTCTCCCATTATAACAGTAAGTAATCTCAACATGGAAAATGGGCTTCCACAGATATGGAAGCTGCTGTGGTTGTTGCAAATCCCTGGAGTTCAGCAGTCCAAGTTATAGCCAGAGAGTCCTGAGTGTAGCTTTAGGCATGGAGCCCTTAAACACATGAAGCCCTTGATTCATCAGGGTCAGTATTGTCTACTTAGAATGGCGGCAGCTCTCCAAGGTCTCAGACTAAGGTCTTTCACATCACCTACTACCCCATCCTTTCAACTGGAGATGGTGAAGATTGAACTTGGGACCTTCTGCATGCTAAACAAGATGCTCTGGCACTGAGCCACGTCAGTTCAGTCACCTCCTACTACACATCATTTCAGTGGTAGGGAGAGCAGCTGAGTGCTCACATCACCTTTGGCCTGAGGTGTGCAAAGGTATCTTTGATAACAATTTCTCTTAATTTCTCAAGTTTGTGGCCTTACTAGAGGTAGCTGGCTGGCCAGTGTGTGAACAGAATGCCAAACCTCATGAGCCTTTGGTCTGATCCAGCCTGGTTCTTCTTCTGTTCTTAATCTTTTAGTTTATTTTTAGAGAATAGTTAGATATTTTAATGAGTTGGGTTGCATCCAAGTATCATTTTCCACCAGTTGAAGGGGTTGCATTGGATGATTTTTGCCCATTTTCCAGATTTGTAAATATGTTATACACTGCAGATCCTGCCCCCCCCCCCGTCCCACACATACACTTTGTTCCTGAGAGTTTCTGGTTCCCGAAGTAGCATTCCTGGGAGCTCAGTGGTCAAGCATAAGACCCCTGCTGGAATTAGATCAGTAGTCAATCTAATCTAGCATCCTGTTTCACACAGTGGCCGACCAGTTGTCATGGAGAGCCAACAAATGGGGCATGGAGGTTGAGGCCCTTCCCAGCACAGAGTTTTATAGGTTTGTTGCCTCTAAATATGGAGCTTCTCTTCACTCACTATGATAAGGAGCCATTGATGGACCTGTCCTCTCATGAATCTGTCTAACCCCCTTTTAAGGCCATCCATGCTTGTGGCCATCATTACATCCAGTGGCAGTGAATTCCACAACTTAATTATATGTTGAGTTAAAGAAGTATTTCCGTGTGTCTGTTCTGAATCTATTGGCCATCAGTTTCATTGGGTGCCCTGAGCGGTAATATTGTGGGGGAGAGAGAAATAGTTCTCTCTCCACTTTCTCTACCCCATGCAAAATTTCATAAGCCTCTATCAGTCATCTTATTTGCTAAATTCAAAAGTCTTAAACTCTTTAGCCTTTCCTTACAGGAAAGGTACTCCACCCCACTAGTAATCTAGCTTGTCCTCTTGTGTGCTTTTTCCAGGTCTGTGATATCCTTTTGCAATGCAGAGACCAGAACTGTACACAGAGTTCCAAATGTGGGCACACCATTGTTCCATACAAAAGCTTTACAGTATTGGCTGTTTTATTCTTTTATTATTGGCAGTAGCAGGAAGGGGGGGTTCCATTGTGTTGGTAGAAGTAATTCTCCTCAGAGAAATAACCTTTGGATCCAACCTGTTGTGTTAGCTTTAAAAACAAAAATACAACAAATCTTCGGCTTCCCAGATGTTGCATTTTTCTTTAGGGTATTCTTCTGATGCAGTTTCCGAAGTCTGAAACACCTTGTAGAGGAAGGGTGGAAGTAAAAACATCATACAAGTCTCTAAGATCTTTATATATTGTAGCCACTCTGTGTCATGAGATGATTAATTAGCATGCCTTTGCTTATAAGCACATCTTTTCTGCTCCCCACCCTTTCCATAGCAATCCCTTCAGACCTTTAAAAAGCTGATGCTGGAAGTCATGGGACCCATGCTAACAAAAGGCTACACAGGCCAGGAGCTTTAGTGGAGGAGTGGGAGCTGGCAAAACTGCCCCATCTCCCTCTTTGGACTGTAAGATTTCTGTTGGTGCAAGAGGCTCTGTTGGTGTGAGTCGCTGTTGGTGTGAGAGGTTTCACTAGGGAGTTTCATCGTGTTCCTGTTCTTTACTGCAGCTTACTAGGGCATATAGCTTTTCGCCCCTATAGAACTTGTAACAGCCAGCATCAGCTTTTCAGAGATGGTCGCTGGGGGAGGGAGGAAGCAAGAACGTTCTGTGTCAATGAGCATCTTCTTCCTTTGCTTTGTTGGATCCAGTCTGTTGTCTTGTGTTTGCTATTTCAGGCAGGTTTTCTGTGGTATAGAGCTAAGACGATGAAGAAATTGTAAATTATGAGGATGGAAGTTAGGGAACTTCGGAAAGTTGCAGGGAAATTTAGAAGAACACATCCAGATCTACCCTGTTCAGGATTGTGTCACCTCTCAGGGGCTTGAGAGGCTTCATGCATTTCCACGCTGACTCTTTTTAGTCCCTCCTTTAAGTGAATATCAGTGGCTCTCTTTTAGTATTACTCTGTCTTCATCAGACCATTTTGGTTCTCCCCCAGTTCTCTTTTAGTTTCTTATCATATTTGTCTCCATATCTAAGGAGTCCTCTATGTGTGGACAGGGGTCATTTGGAGCTGGAGCGTGCAGGAACGGAGCTCCGGTAGTCAGAAGCACAGGCGACAGTGGCAAGCCCCGCCCCCAGTTTCCAGCAGGAGCACGAAGCAGCATGTGTAGCGTTCCTCCTGGGCCCAGATAGGCTACCCTGGGACTGGAATGACAGCCCCCAGAGTGGAAAGACAGTCCCTAGGGGTGGAGCCTGAGCAGTGGGTGTTGCCTCCTGACACACTTCCGGTGATGTCAGGGTGTGTGGCATATGCAAATAAGTTACACTAATGAGTTATGCTAATGAGCTCCTGCACCTCTTTTTCTACGAAATGACCCCTGTGTGCGGATATATAGAAAACTTTACTTTCCCTATGGGTGGTCTAGCTTTGCTGCTGTTGTGATTGGCATAATCTTCTCAGCTTATTAGATATAGTGATAAATGAATGCCTATGAAATGGGGAGATTTGGGGGTGGAGGGATTATTCCTGCCTTCTTCTGGGTGCTGGAGAACCTTAGCAGTAATTCACGGAGCAATAGCTTTAAGTGTTGCCTACTCTTCCTCAACTTTTCACAGACTGCTGGTCAATGAATGTATCTTCAGCAGTGGCTTATTTTATGTCTGTATTTGCAGTTTTGAATATAAAGAAATTAAAAGAAAAAAACAAGGCTAGGATATATAACCAACCAACATTTACATATAAATTGACATTCATAATATAATCTCAACCCCACCCCCCAATCTCAATATCTTTTCCCCAAATTCATCCCTGACATTGCAGCCCTAAGAATTACTTCTTTGGACTTAGAAAGGTTTTTAGGCATGTCCTATAAGTTATGCTATCCTGTCGACAATGGAGTCTAACACTATTCAAAGTTAAGAAGTAAAAATAATACCTGCCTCAGGCTCTTTTTCATCTGCTCTTCTCTTTTAAAAATGGCAAATGTAGAATCGATTAATTCACCTCTTCCCTACTGCACAACACACAGCATACTTTTTTTTTAAGTTTGTAACTGAATGAATTAATTTCCAAGCCCAAATAAATGCTGGGTTTTTTTAACATCTACTTTTGACTTAAAAATGGGAAGGATCTATGTAACTGACTCACAGAAACTCTAAAATGGAGTCTGTTCCCTTGCAGTTTTTTCTCTCTAACATTAAGCAGAAGAGAAGTTAACTTGCTATGGAATCTATTGCCCTGATTTTATATAAGGTACATCTGCTAGTGTAGTTCAGTGGAGTATGCTGACAGAAAGAAAACACTTAAGAAGTCCTGATCATCTAAAGCAATGGGAGAGATGCTGAATGCTGGGAACTTAGGGTTGGATCCTATGTACTGTAAATGCTAAAGAATTTCTCCACTTCTGCCTTCCCACTGCAGCTTGCTGTACTCTTGAAATCCTGTTTTAGGTTACAGTGCGGGCCATTGGAGCCATGGGCACAGCATGAGAGAAGGAAGAGTGACCAAAGTCTTGCACAAGTACATGTCCATCAGCAAAACAAGACATAGATTTCAGTTTAAGGATTGGGTCTTGAGGTAGCCCATGCAGTAATTCAAAATAAAGAAGAGATATATTGTTCACTGTTCCCTTCTGTTGCCATTTTTATACAGTTCATGCCCTTTATGACCTTAACAGTTAGATTAGATATTATGGAAAGGGATTATATGTACAGATGCTGCCATTTGTTGGTTATACTATGTACTTTGGCCATTAATGGATTTTCCTTCTGAACCATTTTCTTTAATTAATGATATATCAATGGATTAAAAAACTGGCCAGGTTCAAAGATAGGTTCAGCTACTTCTATGCAAACAAGAGTGTTTTAGTGAAGACAGTTGTATCTGGCAAATCAGTCCTGTTTCTTTCCAGAACTAACTGATTTTATCCTTATATAATACATGTCTGTCTGGTTAACTCGGAGAAATGCTTATGGCTTTGGAAGGTGATGAGTAGTATTACTTTCTGCTGCACCTCTACCTGTTGATTGTTTTTTGTTGTTTTTGTTTCTAGAGAAGGTATGGACACAGACAAAGATGATCAACATGGAAGGTATTTGTTGCTGAACAGACTGTGCATTTCAGCAGTAAAAGTGTATTCAAGAGTGTATTCTGATGGTTCCAAGTGTACTTTGTGTAACTGAAGTCTGTGGGAATCCAGAGAGTATTTAAGGGCCAGAATAATCCCAGTGAAAGATCAAGCCCTTGTGTAGTACATAGATGTGAGACCAATGCTAATCTTGGTGAGAAAATACTCAGTTGTGATCCTTCTGAAATGTAAGTGTTCAGTGGCTGGAATCCAGAGAACAGCACATCCAATTCTGTATGCTCAAGGGGGTTTTAGTTTAAGTTTCGTGAAGAACAATCCCCTGTGCCACATGGCAAACTGCTTTTGAAACTAAAGGGACTTTCAAAAGCCGATTGTGGCATGTCATTGGAGAATGCTGCTCAAAGAAAGAAAATAAAAAATCCCACCAGGCATGCTCACGTTTTTGAACTGTTTGGATCCCCCATCAATGCATGCAAGAAACTTAATGTTCTAGCCATTGCAGTTGCAGTAGATCTATATAGATAAATGGGAGGCATTCCAGAATTGTTATGAACTGTATTGTTATGAAGGCTTGACTGATATCACTTTGCTCTCCACTAGGTTGGAGTATACAGACCAACAAGGCAGAATTAAAAATGCAAGGTAAAATAATTATACATTTTAATTTTTTTAAACTCAATTAACAGTGACTGACTGTGTTTGAGATGTGACATGTTCAGCCTTTTGGGATGTGTGCCCAGAATGGAATATTTTCTGTTTAGTTTCATTGGGTAGCTATTGTTTGGATCCAGCCCTTGTTCTCTGCCAGCGGAACGCTGGATCCAACCCAATGACTTTACACCCCGGGGAAGTATTTGTATTTTAAGTTGAATGCAAATGTTTTGCAGCATCTGGTTCTTGCACCTGTGAATCTAGATATTACAACACACCTGACAGGCTTCTGCCAGCACAGCCTCCATTCGCTTCTGGCGGCTTCTCCTTAAAGAGTGTTGTGCAACACAGGCTGCCTGTCTCTGTTTGCTGTTTCCAACCTTACGTGTGGCTGATAAAGAGACTCCAGTCATCAGAGAAGGCATTGAATTTTGGGTTAAATATGAAGTCCAAAAAAAAATTGAGAGCCATATTACAGAGAAGGTTATTGAAGAGCAGTGCCACAGTTTTAGAGAGAGGTGGCTCACACAGTTAATGCTCTAATAATGACAGCTTGCTATAATAATGGCAGCTTTTGCCTGATGACTATGATAACTGTAATTCCGGAAGCAGGAAACAAGATGGCAAGTCAGGTTTTGGGACAGAGTTCAGATTCATTGCATGTACTTTCAAGCTCATCGTTCACTGAGCCATCTGTCAACATCCATTTGGTCAAGGCCTCTCTCATAGTTTGTGAAAGTACAGTTCAAAAGTTGTCAGACAACTGCAGCATTCCTTCAATATAAAGTGTAGCAGAAAATGATGAATTGGCTCCAACTCACTATAAAGGAAGGTGGTATGGTTATTCTCGCTTATGTATCTAAAACCGTACAGTCTGACTCACAAAAGCATATGCTGAAATAAAGGTGGTTAGTCTTAATGGTTGCACTTGATTTCCATTTGAGTTTGTAGCTGACGAAGTTCTCTCAGAGGTTAATGGCCTGGGGTTGCTGTCTGAACTAATACATTCAGACAATAACAAAAACACTGTGTGAACAGGCTATTGAACCGATTAGTGAGAATGACTCCTTTAAATTTTTTAAATCAGGAATATCTTTCCAGCTAAATAAATTGTCTGAAACCTCGGCTTTGTGTGATTATTTACATGGCACTCCTCAGATTCTTGAATAATGTATTAAAGTGAACAAAAACAATATCCAGGAAATGTAAATGATATACATAAATAGTAACCACAAATATTCAACAATTAGAGAGCAAGAAGACAGGCAGCCGGTTAACAATCCCGTTTCAAAAAATAATCTGCATCAGGTCTGAAGGAAGTTAATAATCCAGAAACTCACTTGGTGAAATTCCACTTGCACAATAGTAGAAAAGGTCAAGCCTACTAGAATAAGTTACACTGGAAGTTAATATACATCAGGTTACTTCATGTTGCGGACAATATCATCCTTGTGAAATTATATAGTCACTAATCACCTAATAGTTGGCAAAAGCCTGTTCAATTCGAGTCAAGCGGAGGTTTTAGACAGGTTATTTAGCTAGAAAGATATTTTTACAGCAAATTTAAAAAATCTAAAGGTGTCATTCTCACTAATTGGCTCAATAGCCTGTTCATATGGTGTTTTGTTATTGTCTGTGCATATCTTCACACCATGGTCCTTTTTTGGTTTGAGCTAATATATTAACAGGAGTAGATATTAGTCACACCTCGTGCTCTCTGTAGTTCCTCTTAGACTTCTTTCAGAGGCTTCTGCAAGATTATACCATGGCTTGTATCATCAATTGCCCCCTAAATTAGATGGGACACAGTCAAGGTCCTCAGATTATCTAGAGTTTTCTTCCCGTTTAATTCCAGATCATGCAGCCAAAGCAAGTTAAATGAATGGTTGTCCCTGGTTAACAAACCATGCCATTGAGGCTTGCAGTGGGTCTCTGGACAGGTGGATTTTCATAATTTATATCTATTTTGCTTTCATTTTCACTTAGGGAGGCTCACAGTCAGATTGAAAAAAGACGTCGTGATAAAATGAACAGTTTTATCGATGAATTGGCCTCTTTAGTGCCAACATGCAACGCTATGTCCAGAAAGCTAGATAAGCTTACAGTACTGAGAATGGCTGTTCAGCATATGAAGACATTACGTGGTAAGTGTTTTGAGTGTTCAAGGCACTTTATGTGAATTACTGCGATAATGGGTTCTATCCTAACCACCCTTCCCATCCAAAGCTCCTTGCACTGAAGGAATGCACCATTCTTAGCTAAGTGGATACAACCCAGTATTTTCAAGAGCTTGGTAAGGTAGGCCAATATTATCATTTTTTTTCATTTTGTAGAATGGGGGGGGGAGAGAAGATTTGAATGAGTGACTTTCCAGTATATGCTTTTAAACTATTACTCTGGATGATCTTATAATTAATTAGTTAGCAATATTTTCATGCTGATAAGAGGTGTATAAAGGAGCTGCGGTGGCTCAGTTGGTTAAGACGCTGAACTACGGGTGGAAGGTCAGTAGTTCAGCAGTTCAAGACCTGAGAGTGCCGCGTGACAGGGTGAGCTCCCGTCTCTAGTTCCAGCTCCTGCCAACCTAGCAGTTCTAAAGCAAGAAATTGCAAGTAGATAAATAGGTACCACTTCATTGGGAAGGTAACAGTGTTCCATGCACCTTGGTGTTTAGTCATGCCGGCCACATGACCACGGAAACATCTTCAGACAGCACTGGCTCTTCGGCTTTGAAACAGAGATGAGCACCGCAACCTTAGAGTTGGATTCGACTGGCTTTCGAGCATGGGAACCTTTACCTTTACCTTTTAAGAGGTGTATAATATGTATGTTTCTCCTTTACTCAGAAAAGTTTGTCCAAACTTTTGAGCCAGCCAGATCTTTTCAGCAAGTAGAATCAAAAGGTGGTCATCTCATAGAAGCTTTTGGAAACATCTAACGGGCTTAGAATCTGTTAACTTCGGGCCTTTGAGGAACCAAGGGGAAGGATAAAACAATAGATGAAAGAATGCCCTCGACATTCCATGTGTTTGTTTAGACCTCATCAGGCTGTGTTTTAGAAAGGATCCCCCCTTTTAAACCAGGAGATGTTCTGCATATCTATGACTATGCAAATACCCTTGCTGGGTCTGTTGAGGATCCTATCTCATCGCTTTCTTAATGGACACTTGATGTTGCTTTTAGAGGGAACAAGCGGGGACTAGATGATTTCGAATAATTCCCCTACAGGATTTTTGTAAGGTATCCGTGCAGGCCAACGCCACCTCCCTCTTGTTCCCTTTAAGAGACCCAGTGGTGTGGTGCAGTGGTTAGAGTGCTGGACTAGGCCAGGGGACACCCAGCTTCACCGTGAAATCCACTGGGCAGTCTTGGGCCAGCAGTTCTTTCTCAGCCTAACACTGCTTCCAGGGTTGTTATGAGGATAAAAAGGAGGAGGGAAGGACCATATTGTGCCACCCTGGGTTCCTTAGAAGAATGATGGGATAAAAATGTATTGGGTGGAATAAAAAGAAATATGTCTGAATGACTCTCAGTCACGTTAACTCTCAGTTACACCTCTGGGATATGGTCCATCCTCATCAGGAGGGGGGCGGCGGGGCTTTTTCTTTTGGTAACTTACAAGGTCTTCAGTAAGTGGGTGACTGATTTTGCTGCTTTTATGATTGATATAAGCACCAATTTCACTCTTAGATGTAGTGTTGATGAGGTTGCTGCATTATTCTGAGCATTGAAAGGCAATAGTCTAAGCAAACTGAGAATAACGGTATATGTGAGAGTGACATACCCTGCATGTAACACAACTGGATTATTTATTTTAACTTTCTCCCTCTGCTTAAGGTGCCACAAACCCGTATACTGAAGCAAACTACAAACCTGCTTTTCTGTCAGATGATGAATTAAAACATCTTATTCTGAGGGTATGTGTTAATTTTAAAAATTAACCATAGAAAGTTTCAGAGCGTGAATGAGTGTGTAAACTTTAGTGTGAAGAAAGATTATTTTACGTATGGACAGGGCTCTTTTTGTAGCAGGAACGCCTTTGCATATTAGGCGACACACCCCTAATGTAGCCAATCCTCCAAGAGCTTACAGAACTCTTCTTACAGGGGCTACTGTAAGCTCTTGGAGGATTGGCTACATTCAAGGTGTGTCACCTAATATGCAAAGGAGTTCCTGCTACAAAAAGAGCTCTGTGTATGGAACAACTTTCTTATATGTGACATTGACCAAAACTTTCTCCAACATAAGAGTTGGATATTACAAGCAAAAGCCTTGCCCCTTTCCCATAAATGGGTCCCTTCTGCATAACTTTGTAATAAACATATACATTGTATTCTGTTAACTGTGCCAGTCCAAGAGTTGAATAGGCGTGGAATTCATTGGCTTGGATCCTACAAACTACAAGCACATCAGGACTTGCAAAAACAAGTCATACCTACCTTCTCTTCAGTGTCTCCTTGTGACAATTGTAAAGCTAATGCTGGAAATCAGGAGAGTCCTGCGGACAAAATACCATTTGACACTGGAAGTTGCAGTGAGGAGGGGGAAGAACTGATTGAAATCACTTGTCCTACCTTCCTGCTCTACTGGCAGAGGAGGCATGGAAGAGCAAACGAAAGGAAGGGTAAACCTGATTCCCTTTCCTTCTTCAATGCTGCTTGGCCTCTTTCTCCACATGCTCCATCAGTCTACAACATGTGCTTTTCAACGATCGTAGGGGGCTGGTAAGGGGTGAGGGATAAAGATCCACAGGTATCTTCCAGCATCCAAGCCAACAAAAGTGGAAGGAATGAAGAGCCACTTAAATTGGAGAAAGATTCCTTTCACTGGAGAAGGGCTTCCAGCATTTCTGGCCAGAGTAGTGGGATACATGCCAGTGACTTGAAAACTGCATAATAAATGAACACCAACCATAAAAAGGGGCCAGGTGACTCATATTGGAATAAGCTTTTGAATTGTACAAACATATGCCTCCAAACTGTAAGATTAATTCAGGATTCTTACTGCTTTTTTTCCAAACCGAATATTGATTTGGCTGACCACCTCAGTCCAGCTATTGCTACTGTGAACGATGCCGTCTACGTTGAAGAGAACGGGGAGACTCAGAATGCACTTGCATGGAGAAGGGAAGGATTGGTTTGGATTCAGCCAGCATTTCTGCTCAGTTCTACCCAATTCTCCTCCTTATCGCATCTTCTGTCCCACATAGCTTTTGTCCATACAGGTTCCATGATTCCCAGCCTAGCCTTTTTCGTCATGAAAGAGGATCCCTCCCCTACCTTTTTAGCAGCAAAAAACTGGTTGGATCTAACCCACTGGCTTTACTTTACAGTTTGCTGTCCAATTAAAGGATTTTAAAAAATCAAATTAAGAGAGTCAAAATTTAGTGGAATTTTTTTACTTTACTGATTGTAAGACATCCATGTTACTGAAGAGAATGTCAATAATAAATCTTGCAAGATACAATTTTCTGTCTGGGATCCACCAAAGCATTCCTGCAGATAGACCTCCATCCACAAAGTGCCTTTCTTTTTAAAGTTGTGTTTGAGAACACCATGCCAAAGAGATCCCTTTCTTTCAGTCACCACTGCACTAAAATCCCCTTTAACTTTTGAGAATATCATAAAATCCTCCCGATATCTCACCAGTTAACCAAATGCAGCTGATGTAGTAGTGAGGTTCCGTCATATCCAGGCATCTACATATACAAACAGATCCACTGAATTTGTGTAGCATTAATAATGGCTTGGATTCACAGGAAGATTTCCATTGTGTGACTGGAAAAAAACCTCGTTCTAGCCCCTTGCTAGAATGATGTAGCCAGGGCTATTTTTGGGCAGAAATGCACAGGAACAGAGTTCCGGCTGGCTCCCAAGTTGGCCACGCCCAGCAGGAACTCATTAGCATAATAGGCCACACCCAACAACAGGAACTTGTTAGGATTGGCTACATTAGGGCTGTGTGGCCTAACAGGCAAAGGAGTTCCTACTCAAAAAAAAGCCCTGGGTTTTGACAAGAAACAAGGTAAACAGAATAAGAAGCAAAAGGTGGGTGTGGCTGGATGACCACACTTCTGGTAACATGGGGGTGTAGTCTAATATGCTAATAGACTGTACTGTCAGGGGTGTGGCCTAATATGCTAATGAGTTCCTGCTGGGCTTTTTCTACAAAAAAAGCCCTGGCCGCAGCATATCCCAAAGTTAAAATTAGCATAACCCAGACTATTTTTCTACTTGCACAAGACATTGTACACACAATTTCTGGGCTCTGTAAGATAATAGTGAGGTATTGCACAAAATCTTGTGCAAGCATAACTTTACCAAGTCTGTTTTATGTGACTACTAGCCATAGTGACTTAAGGGAGTCTCCACGTTCAGAGTCCGTAAACCTCTGAATACCAGTGCTGAGAGTCAACATCAGTGGAAGGCCTTGGCCTCTGTGTTCTGTTGTTGGCCAGCCAGAAAAACTAGTTGGCCATTGTGTGAGACAGGATGCTGGACTAGATGGACAATCCAGCAAAACCCTTCTTAATTTTTTGTGCTCTTTATGTTTCTGCTTCCATGTTGCTGGATCCAAGCCAAGATGACACACGGTTTAACTGTGAAACTTTTAGGGAACGGTGTAGTGGTTAAGTGCGCGGACTCTTATCTGGGAGAACCGGGTTTGATTCCCCACTCCTCCACTTGCACCTGCTGATGTGACCTTGGGTCAGTCACAAGCTCTGGCACAGCTGTTCTCTCAAGGACAGTTTCTGTCAGAAGTTCTCTCAGCCCCACCTACCTCACAGGGTGTCTGTTGTGGGGAGGGGAAGGGAAAGGAGTTTGTGAGCCACTCTGAGACGCCTTTGGCCAGTGAAGGGCAGGGTATAAATCCAAACTCTTCTTCTTCTTCTTCTTCTTCTTCTTCTTCTTCTTCAGCAGCAGCATAGGGACCCCATACCTCCCACCAAAGATGTGTTTTACCAGGTCCAGAGAAGGATTAGCCTAGTAAGTGAGGAGCTGCCATCTTGTGGTGTAACAAGCGCCCTGAATGGCCTGATGCTTCTGCGATCACTTTAAATGGCCTGTTTTTAAGTGCCCGGTGAGGTGTCTCACAAAAACCATTTATCGGGTCTGTCTTGAATGAGTCTGCCCAATTTCCAGGAAACACTTTTGACCTGGCTGCCTAGTGCCTGCTGTGCAAAGATTACTGGCGGTAGCCAAATGAAAGTGAGGCATTTCTGCCTCGACTTGCTTTGCTGGCTTTTTCTACCATTACTCAGGAGCTGCTCCGAGTCCTGGTAGAATGTAGAATGCTGTAAAAAATCTGTCAGAACAACAGGAGGAATCAACCTCTATTTCTCTTCTCCTCCTTCGCCTCCCATGGCTTTTAGATTTGCTTTTGCAAGGGAAGTTTAAAAACAAAAACCGAATCTAAAGCACGGCATAAGCGCTCACTTTGAATAAACCTACTGTAGCGTCGAAATATAATCCTATCAGATTAGAAATTTAATGAAGATGCACAGTGAATTCAGCTTTATATGTCTGGTGCTATTGTACTCCAGTCTCCCACAGAATAATTTTTTGTTTGCTTTATCATTTGCTATTCCAGTTAAATTTAGATGCAGAAGAAACAAATTGGTTCTTGCAGAGATTATATTGTGTATCACAGGTTTTAAATCTATGTAAATAAACAATCACCTTGTGTCTCCCAACTAGGCTGCAGATGGTTTTCTCTTTGTTGTGGGCTGTGACCGAGGAAAGATACTGTTTGTTTCCGAATCAGTCTTCAAGATCCTCAACTACAGTCAGGTATTTTTCCTGGTCGTGTGAATGATAAAATAACAGATCCTTGTAAGGAGAGTTTTGTTCTGCTAAACAGTGAACATAGAAGCCGTGCTTGGACTTAAATTTTCCTTCTTTTTTTGTCTGCGTGGAGTAAAATGAAGTTTTTTTGTTGGATAAGAGCAATCATATTATGTTATTAGGTCGTTATTTAAAGTACCAGTACGCTGCGGCGGCTCAAGTGGTTAAGACACTAAACTGCAGGCTGTGGAAGGTCAGTAGTTCAGCAGTTCGAGACCTGAGAGTGCCACATGATGGAGTGAGCTCCCGTCTCTAGTTACAGCTCCTGCCAACCTAGCAGTTTGAAAGCAAGAAATCGCAAGTAGATAAATAGGTACCACTTCAGTGGGAAGGTAACAGTGTTCCATGCGCCTTGGTGTTTAGTCATGCCGGCCACATGACCACGGAAATGTCTTCGGACAGCGCTGGCTCTTCGGCTTTGAAACGGAGATGAGCACCGCAACCCTAGAGTCGGATTCGACTGGCTTTCGAGCAAGGGAACCTTTACCTTTTTACACTGAAGTAAAGAGCTATTGAGACGTCTCCTCAATACGTATATAATGCACTGTAGTCATTTAACTTGCCTTTTATAACTCTTTCTGAACAGAATGATCTGATTGGCCAAAGTTTGTTTGACTACCTTCACCCTAAAGACATTGCCAAAGTTAAGGAGCAGCTTTCTTCTTCTGATACTGCGCCCCGGGAAAGGCTGATAGATGCAAAAAGTGAGCATGTGAAATGCTTGTGCAACTTATGTCTTTGTGCATGTGTGTGAGACCTAATTCACCAGTTTGGATCTGTTGTTGTTGTTGTTTTTTTAACACAGCCGGGCTTCCAGTTAAAACGGATATAACGCCTGGGCCATCACGGTTATGCTCTGGAGCAAGACGCTCGTTCTTTTGCAGGATGAAATGCAACAGGCCGTCTGTAAAAGTAGAAGACAAGGACTTTCCTTCTACCTGTTCTAAGAAGAAAGGTACCAATAGAATTTTGATCGATAAGATGTTTAGTTAATCTCTAATGAGATATTATAAAGGTGCATCTACATATGGGGCAAAAATCTGACTGGCATTTTGTATCTTATGACTTCTGTCATGTTGAAGCAAATGGCAGGTTCTGCCATTGAATTCAGTACCGTCAGAATTGTATTTTCTACATACAGATGTCATCCTAAGAGTGCATTTTGGCTTCCAACCCCCACAGTGGTTTTTATGAACCCATAGATTTTTTTTAATGAACCCATATTAAACGTTTCAATAGATGTTTAAAGAATTAATGTGCAATTATTTAAATTAGCTTTGCTTCTGTGGCTTTTAAGATCTTAAAAACCGCTTAAGAAAAACAACTAATTTGAGCAATTTCTTAGATTGTTAAAGAAATAATGTATAAAAGGAGGAAGGGAGAATTGCACCCCTTCCCTACTGCAACCTTCCAACACATATGACTATTAACAAACAATTAACTTTCCCAGTGCCAGGAAGGACAGCTGGGGGAGAGAAATGGGGGAAATTGTGATCCTTGTGTCCGTGGATTGCTGGATCCAGCCCAATATGATTGCATTGGATGCCTGCGGTGTTCTTCGGGGTGTTTTGTGTAACGAGCCTCTCAAACGGCCCCTTTTGCCAATGCAGTACTGATAAAACCTTTTTTTCCCTTTTGTAGCAGACCGAAAAAGCTTTTGCACTATCCATAGCACAGGATATTTAAAAAGCTGGCCGCCAACAAAAATGGGACTAGACGAAGACAATGAGCCTGATAATGAAGGCTGTAACTTAAGCTGTCTTGTTGCAATTGGACGGTTGCATCCTCATGTAGTTCCTCAGCCAGTAAATGGAGAGATAAGGGTTAAGCCGACAGAGTATGTTTCTCGACATGCAATTGATGGGAAATTTGTATTTGTAGATCAGAGGTAAGAATGACATCTTTAACTTATGGTACCAAGGACGATAGTTTGGTGCTGATGTTTATTCTGTAGCCTTCAAGATGGTTTGTTTGACGCAGAAATTATGTCCGTATGAAACTAGATATGTGTACGTTAAGGACTGTGTATCTGTATGTGTTTCATTTTTGTGCATCTGTTACACTCTAAATTTTACTACTATAATATAAAACTCAATGATTGCTTCATAATATTGACCCACAGTTAAATTGTATAATTATCTTATTATTTTGTTCAAAACAGTGGGTATACTCCACAGCCCAGCTCCACGTGCCTTCTCCCTCAACCAACATGGCATAGGCTGCTGTGTTTGTAAGAGGTCTCTTGCCAGGAGCTTTCAAACCCATGATACCCCATTAGGTTGTTCAAAAAAAATGCCCACAATGTTCCAGAATCTTGTGGTTGTGTGAATTTTGAAAAGGAGAGAGGGGACTGACGAAGACAATTCTGTGAAGTTTTTGAACTTGCAATAATTTGTTCCAAATTGGTGGCTAAACCAAAGAATGCTATTTCCTAGTCTTAGGAAAGGAGATTAAAAGAACACATGTTCTTCTTGTATGTAAAGAAATGGAACCTTTCAGTCTTTGGCAGGAAGGCTGGGGTTGTCGGATGGATACTGAGATTTTTACAGTCATAACTGTAAGTGAAAATTAACAAGACTGTGTGGCATTCCTGCCATGTGGAATTTTTGCATCCTGGGTCAATATTGAGACCAGTTCTAGCAGGAGCACTGAGATTGCAGTTCACATAAATTCATCATAATACAGTAGAAACAATTTACTTAATTGGATATTGTCGTGTAAAAGTAAAAGCAGAGTGCCACAGGATTAGCTTCTTACCAACTTTACTTTTAATATACTTAATACAGAACTCCAGTATTATTCTCCATTTCAATATCAAGAAAATCATCACAATCAAAGAAAGGATACTCCAGTTATGACAAGAAAAAATCTGGCAGGCTTGAACTTCACAAGAAGGGGTGATACATGAATTATGAAGTTCTGTGGTGCTGTTACTGAGAATAGCTGAATTTCTCTGGAAGCAGGTACAGATGAGTCTGGCTTGGCAATTATGACTATTTGAATACTTGGTCACTTGGAAGATGAGGAATGTGGGACTTCACAGTTTTGGAGACCAAATTGGCTGGCCTTCCATTAAACTGACAAAGCCATTTGTTTGTAAACCACCATTCCTTGTGAAGTTGAAGTCTGCCAATTTTTTGTGTGTCTTAACTAGAGTATCCTTTGTTTGATTATGAAGATTTTCTTGATAAGTGAAGTCCAATTGATACAGTGTTCCAGCATTCTCCTCTGCTGAGAGTCTCTGTTAAAAGGGAAGTTTGTGAAAGTAGATCTTTGAGATACATTGATTGTTGTATAATGTATTCACGTAAGTGTTTTGTACACATCGCACTGGTGTCAGTATGAAGCCTGAATCACAGCCTCTGTGCCTTTGGTTGTGTTTATTGTAATACATTAGAAGACATGAAAAAAAATCCATGGGTGCAAGGTTGCTAGATCTTTCCCTTGTTGCTTGCCCCTCAGCAGATATTTTTGAGCCGTGGAAAGTTAATGCTTGGGGTTGCAAAAACCGTATGGACTAATAACAAAATGGGTTGAACAAACGAAGTTCCCTTATACTCAGGGCTATTTTTGGGCAGGAACGGAGTTCTGACTGGCTCCCGAGCTGGCCACGCCCAGCAGGAACTCATTAGCATAATAGGCCACACCCAGCAGCAGAAACTCATTAGGATTGGCTACATTAGGGGTGTGTGGCCTAACATGCAAATAAGTTTCTGCTACAAAAGAAGTCCAGAGTTTTGACAACAAACAAGGTAAACAGAATAAGAAGCAAAAGGTGGGTGTGGCTGGATGACCATACTCCTGGTAACATGGGATGTGGCCTAATATGGTAATGAGCTGTGCTGTCGGGGTGTGGCCTAATATGCTAATGAGTTTCTGCTGTTGGGTGTGGCCTATTATGCTAATAAGTTCCTGCTGGGCTTTTTCTACAAAAAAAGCCCTGCTTATACTGAATCATACCATTGGTTCATGAAGAAAAGTACTGTCTTCTCTGACTGGCAGAGGAGATACTCTAGCAGTGAGCCAGGGTCCCTTCCCATAGGAACTGGAAGGCTGTACTGGAAAGGCAACAAATCACCTCTCCTTCTTCTGTCAGTGCAGCTTTGCTGATGGAAAAGGTACGATGGATGATTTTGCATCCTTCCTTAGAGATGCAGAATTTCCAGAAACGTTGAAATATTGGAATAAAAGCCAGCTGTTCTCCCCCCCCTTTTCTTAATGGAAATTTGGGACAGGGGGTTATATACCTGCAGAACTTAGAACATAAACATTCTACTGTTTGCTAAATTATTTAAATGTAAAAGTATGAACATTTTAGCTTTCTACATGCAAAATTGCAAAATATACCCAGTACTGGAGAGAGTTGCCAACTGTTGTAACCCTTACCACATGTATCTTATTTTTTGCCGTTTAAAAAGATAGTAAAAAGGTAATACTTAAAAAACAGAAAACAAAAGTTTTGTTATAAACAAAATATATTGTATGGACAGAAAGAGTCTTATATTCAGAATGGGATAAATGGTGTTTGAATGTTAAGCTAAAACTCTGAACAGTAATGCATTATCATAAGAACATACATAAGAACATAAGAGAAGCCAATGTTGAATCAGGCCAATGGCCCATCTAGTCCAACACTCTGTCATACAGTGGCCAAAAATACCAGGTGCCATCAGGAGGTCCAGCAGTGGGGCCAGGACACTAGAAGCCCTCCCACTGCTGCCCCCTCCAGCACCAAGAATAGAGTGCATCACCTGCCTATCTATACCTTGTGGCTAATAGCCACTGATGGACCTCTGCTCCATATGTTTATCTAATTCCCTCTTGAACACTGAGTATCATTGTATGTATTAGAGAATAGTAATTGTAATCAAAATACATCACGTTTAAACGATAAACTTGCCCTTGACCATATCACATATGTAAATACTGTAATATGTATATACTAGATACATATTGCATATGCATACTGGTGCGGTATTATCCTGTATATAGGTCTTTGTACTACACATTTGGATTGAGTATATCTTTTGTCTTAAAAAGCATTTCTGTCATCCCCAAAGAGAAAATATTTCATAATTGGTTTTTTGAGTGCTAACCAAGATTTCCAGGGTTTTTTTTTCTCCATTGGAGAAAATAAAATGCGGGGATAGGCAGGAAAGAGCTTTTTCCTGAATTTTTCCAAGACTTTCTTTACCCATCCCCAGGGCTTTTTTTGTAGAAAAAGCCCAGCAGGAACTCATTAGCATAAGAGGCCACACCCATGCCAGCATAGCTCATTTGCATATTAGGCCACACCCGCATGTTACCGGAAGTGTGGTCATCCAGCCACATCTACCTTTTGCTTCTTATTCTGTTTACCTTGTTTGTTGTCAAAACCCAGGGCTTTTTTTATAGCAGGAACTCCTTTGCATGTTAGGCCACACACCCCAAATGTAGCCAGTCCTAATGAGTTTCTGCTGCTGGGTGTGGCCTATTATGCTAATGAGTTCCTGCTGGGCGTGGCCAACTCGGGAGCCAGCCGGAACTCTGTTCCTGTGTGTTCCTGTCCAAAAATAGCCCTGCCCATCCCTGTTCCTCAGCACAGCCTTCAAACCTGTGTGGTTGTTCATCTCATGACTTTCCTGGGGGCAAAAAGAACTGCTATGGGAAGAGATCAAGGGAAAGATCCACTTCAGTGCTTTTTTCTGACAGTCACCAAATCCAAGGCTTGAAAATACCTCACTTTGACACTTCAAGTTTTAATGGAAGTGCCATGCTTCTCTAACACCGTAGCTAGTGTTTTTAGCCTGTTGGAGACTGCTCCCTCCAACCGAGTGAGTGGGTGTATCCTTGTGAACTCATAATAAAATCACCTGCCATCTTGAGAGAGAAGAGGAGCTCCCGCTTTCTCAAGACAACCTGCTCTATGTAAAGAAAAAGGTTCATTGTAGCATTTAGTGTCTGTAAATATCTAAACACTGGAGAATAGCTATACTTGTTGCTTGGTAGCATTTACCATTTGACCCTTGCCTGTGCTATATGGGAATCAATTAGTCAGGGCTAAAAACTGGCACATGTTGTAAGTGCCTATATACCCTACAGTGCTGGTCTTGCGGTCCTGGGGTACTGTATCTTTGACTGTAACACTGAGTATAAACCTTCAGTTTTCTGGCCTACTGTATATTCAGCTGGAGCAACTAATTCCGATTTAGCAAAAGACAGAAACTTACTCAGATATTTAAACCTCAGGGATGCACATCCTGTTCTTTATTTTCTTGAGCAATTTCATAAGTGAGTTGCTGTATTATGCCAATAGCTAAATTAAAAATACTTGGCAAACCTCTCCAAAGTTATCTGGAATACATGACATTGCATGCATGACATTTCCATGCCATCACATAGTACTGGCAGTTTAAAAGGAGACACAATTACTGGCGGCAAATTAGAGGGCAAAGAAAAAGAGGTAAAGGTTTCAAGCCCTCTCAAAGTTTTTTTGCACATTTCTTCTCCAGGCCAAAGTGTTGTGACCCCAAAGAGCCATCAGTAGGATTTCCTGTGGTTCCCCCCACACACATACACGCACTTAAGGGCACAGTGTTGGGGGGGCAGTTTTAGATCCGAGCTGTGGTTCTAGGGGAGGGGAGTTAACCCTTTTCCCTTCCTGCATAATTCAGTACTAATCCTTTTCCAAACTCTTTGCCCATTGGGAAAACATGTGGGTATAGTATTGTACCTGTATTTTTTTTCCTCCTGTGGAACAAATAGCTGGGTATGGTTGTGGAGGGAAGGGGGAGAGAATGAGAATATGGAAAACAGTGTGGGGAGAAGAGCTAAGCTGAATTCCTTAACATTTTAAAGAATGCTGTAGAAACTTGCATACATAAAATTGATTTCATGAATGTTTGAATGAGCCATTTATAAACAATGTCCAAAATCCAGCCCACTGTGAACGGTATTTAAGCCCACTGAAATAAATGGTCATGTGCTGTATGTCACTTCATAACTATGTTGGGCATACATTTTTATTCCACCTGTCCGCCCTCTCCTCTGCAAACATTTCTTCCCATTGATGATGTCTTTTGGAAAGGTCAGGCAGTTGAAGAAGGGACTTAGGAAGGAGGAGGGTAACATTTGAGTAGCCATCGCTTCTTGATCCTTTCTTGTTGGTAAAACAAAGGATCTCCATTCTGATTTTTGATGAGAAGTTTTATGAACAAGTACTTACCACCACTCTGCTAGGTTAACTGGTATTGCCAGCTAATACCTGACAAAAAGGGGCGGGGGGGGTACAAAAAGCCTCCCCAAAGGAAAAAATCAATAGCGTATTATCCAACGAATAAGTGCCAGTTACAAAATAATAATGGTACCGAAATTTCACTTCAGGTTTCGTCTTGTAGTAACATTAGTAAAGTCTGATTCCCACATAACTTTGGTAAGAGTATGGATGTGGCTGTATTAGTTCTGTGGCTGTATTTACACCACTTAGCATTGATGAGTGCTTACACATACACATTTGTATGTGAGCAGACACCTCTAATGTGTCACAAAAAGTGAAGTAGGTAGGGCCTGTTTACATAGAGCTTGATTCACATTAGATGTCCTATATACAAGTGGACAAGGGTGTGAGCTTAAAAGCTCATTCCTGCTTTTTGCTGTGTGTAGAATATACAGTCTGTTATTCACATTAGCTGGATGAAACAGTCATTCCTTCAGATTTGGCAATGAAGATTAATAGGACCATGCCTCGTACAATATAATTGAGGCTGTAAAGAACATGGGTGGTGTTGTCAAAAGACATACTGGAAGGTGTTCCAGGTAGACCTATTGTGAGTGTAACCCATCTTTTGTGCCACTATTACAATCCCAGTTGATGCTCATTAATTGTAGTTTTAGGTCTGATGTGTTTTAAAATTGATCTTTAGAATGAGCTATGGAATGTGTAACTCCTATGTATACAGTAAAAACTTAGTTTGTATAGCAAAAGCTTTGTAATCTAGCATTCATGAGGAAGTGCTTGCCAGTTAACCAAATGTGCCAGATACTCGGGTATATTGCTTTACTTTGGGCTCTACCAAGAGGCATCCACAGCAACCAAACCCTGTCCCATGGGGAATACCATGACAACAATCCCCATGCCTGGAAGGACCCTCCCTATGCAATGGGCAGACAGGATGCCCAGCAGCCCTGGGAGCCCTCTAGCACAGCTGACTCCCAACAGCTCCCAACAGAGGCAGGTTGAGAGGAAAGGAGGCACCTGAAGATGATGTCATCTGGCAGCACCAGGCTGTCAGAAGCCCAGTAATGCTGGAGGCATCAAGCTGGCTGGCTGGAGAGTGGGACATGCATGTGCCTGAAGAAACAGGACTATGGTGGTTGGGGGGGGGATTGTCCTCTGGGTGAAGTGGGTTTACTGATGGTTCTGGATAACAAAGCTTTTACTACATTATATAAATATGTCTGCTGACCCTGCTTCTTTAACAGCAGCTCAATCTGCAGAATCTAGCATGTGGCAATGCATGAAGAGCTTGGCCTGCCGTTCTTTTAAAGGAACAGGAGCTGACTGTGCTTGCTTATTTCTTTCACCGCTGAATAATGTTATAGTTTTAAATTCTCAAAAAGTTCAACAGCTTTTTTATATTTTAGGGCAACTGCCATTTTGGCATACCTACCACAGGAACTTCTAGGTACTTCATGTTATGAATACTTTCATCAAGATGATATAGGACATCTGGCAGAATGTCATCGACAAGGTAACATGTTTCATAGAAAGCGATTACTTTGAATAAAACAATAAATGTGAGGGGTTTTTTCCTTAGGGTAATTTTGGCCCCGTTCACACTGAGCATTTGCCCCGCTGAAGGCACGGTAGCCCCGCGGACTTTCCGTGTGCGATCATACGAGCACATCTGGGAGGCGTAGTGCTCCCGTGGCCAACCCGCGGCTTCCCGTGGAAAACGCGGAGTAAAAAACTAGTAGGTCCGAAGTACTAGTTTCCGGAAACCCCGGGGCAAAGGCCGGCGTCTGATTCCGGGAGCGCCAGTATCCCGCGGCTTCTGACGCCCGCCCATGTCCCCAGGGTTTCCGGATGTTGTAAGTTTCCATGGGATGTGCACCAACGCTGAACGGCGCATGCGCACACACAAGACACCAACAGTGGCCCGCCCCCCCCAATGGCGCATGCGCACTTCGCTGCTTTTTTGCCGCACCGCAGCAGCGCAGTGTGATTGGGGCGCAGGGCTGGAGCATGGCAACCCAGTGGCCCATGTGATCGGGTTACCGCGCCTTATTTAGCTCCGGGGCAAAGTGCCACGCCTCTCCCCCGCGTTTTCTGGCCCGTATGACCGGGGCCTTTGGTTGGGTTAAAATTTCATATATAGATTGAATATAGAAAAACCCTAAATTAATGTTTTAACTGTAAAAGTAGTCAACATTGTAAGAAATTCACCACACTGTGAAGGTATAGAAGTGAATTAACATGCAAATCCAGACAATAGTTAACATGCCTATAAGAAGGCCACATGAATTTACTGACTTTTGTCTTACTCCCTTTCAGTTTTACAGACAAGAGAAAAAATTAATACGAATTGTTACAAGTTTAAAGTCAAAGATGGATCTTTTATTACACTGAGGAGTTGTTGGTTCAGTTTCATGAACCCGTGGACCAAAGAAGTAGAATACATTGTCTCAACTAACACAGTGGTTTCGTAAGTGTTGTTGTTTAACAAGTGTACTTGGACCTTTAATCATATGCCAATTTTCTAGGGTGAAATTCATCCCAAGTTGCACTCCCCACCCCCACCCCGCCACCAATACATGAGGAAGTAGAGCTACAGCTTTTCCCTTTTAGGACATTGTTATGGCACATTGGTAAACAATATCTCCAAAGTATAGCCACTTGCAACTTACAGTAAAGAAAAAGTACTGGGATGCCAAGAAATCCCCGAAATCTATTGATTTTGTCATGTTAGGTGCTTTTTCACCTCAGCCAGTATAGCATATTGAAATAAAGAATAGGGATTTGGAAAGGAAAACTGGTCTGGAAAAGAAATGAAGTGATTATAGTTATAATCAGGATGGCACAGAGGGCTGGTGAACATTTGCCTCACCACGGCGGAATAGTATGCTGTGGGTAGAATACCCCGGGGCAAAACACATTCACAGTTCGTAATGTTTGATGTTTTCCTGTAAAAGCTGACAGTTTATGTTGACTTACCAATGGCTTTGGTTCCAAAAATAGTTTTTGTTGTTTCAAATTTAAAAATAAGACTGATAGCTATATAAAGGAACAGAACAGATTGTGAGGTATTCAGTTTTTAGGGACTGGAAAGAATTTACTCAAACATTTCACCCCATTTTCAGGCTTTTTGGTGTTGTGAAAAACACTGATTTCCGCCACCCCAAATAAGTTGGTAGGTAATACATTGGAATGTGTCTTGGGGTAGTAAATAAACCCCATATACCATTGTGTAATTTTTTTTCACAGAGTTGAAATAAAGCACTATGTTTAAGCAACAAAACAAGGAATACTTTCCCAAGTTTGTAGTAATAAAATTAATAAAAGTAACTTTTTAAAAGGATAGTAATCATCTATGTAAAAGTATAAAAATGCTATTATCAGGAAAATCCTCACATTCTCATGTAGTCGGCAGTGAAGAACAAGACTGTAGTCTTACAGGTTGTGACTGTCCTTATGCATAGCAGTTGTTCCATCAGTTGTTTCTATAAATGCAGAGGTATGACTTGGCTTACGGCACTGGGCTCTAAATATGGTGTTTGAAATATTAAAATGTGGACAAGATTTTGGATTTTTTTCAAAAGAGGCCAGGGAAGGTACTCTTTGAGATACGTTTTGTCAAATGATGATAGAGTTGAGCCAAAAAGCCATCTTGTCCAAATGTCTGCATTAAAGTAGGATCCTCTGTATCCAAAACCCTTAAACAAATCAACTTGCTTAATCCAGACTACATGGACCACCATCGGAGAGCAGGATTCAAGAAGGATTCAACTTGGTGACAGATAGGGATCTTTTGCTTCGTAGTTAGGGCTAGAGATGGCAACTACTTCTGTTGGTGCACCCTACTTTGATAGTACTCCAGTTAAATTGGACTTGGCCAATGGGACACATCCAGTAGCTGACCAGGTATTAATCTGAATCTCAGGATCAGTTCAAGTCAGAAGTGGGAAAGTAGAAGCATGACTGAATGACATTTGTACTTTCCTTGTTGCACTGTAACTTGTGGAGCAGGGCTCATGGATTGCAGCCCTGCTGAGATCTGAGTTGTGAACCTTGCCAAGGAAAAGATCTGTGAGTTCCCCTATGCATATTGTAACAGAAATTGCAAAGGATGTATTACTTACACATTACTTTTACTTCCCTGCTTTTCTGTAATAGTTGTTCTGGTTCTAAAGATTTTAATCTAAAATATGTAATTTCTTTGTGTCTTATTCACTGCAACCATTTCCATGGTGGTGATTCCAACCAACTTTTTCACTCAGTCTTGTCCAGTTCCACTCCTTATGACAGCCCATCTCACATGGTATTTGTCCATATAGGTCCCATGACCCCCAGTATAATCTTTTTGGTTGGTCAGAGGGGACCCTTATTCCCTTTTTTCAAAGCAGAAAAGACGGTTGGATCCACCCCAGAGATATAAAAAGGGTGATATATCACCCCAGTGATAACTTCAATATCAAGTTTATCTAACTAGGCACATTCAGGTAGATGTTTCATTTGTCCTTCTGTTTCTTTGAACTGCCAGCACCAATGTGCTTGATGGTGGAGATACAACTTTTCCACAGCTTGCAGCTTCACCGCACAGCATGGACAGTGTACTCCAGGCCGGAGAAGGTAATGAGAACATTTTTATAAAATTATTTCTTTTGCACTATCTTCTTCTGCCAAGCTGATGTTGTGTTTCAGTCACTGAAGCCTTGGTAGTTTTAGAATGAGATAAACGAACTTTGTAAATGTCAAGAACATTTCACTCTGCGTAGTGATCTCTGAACTGGTTCCTGCTCCAAAGAGTACGTATGTAGCTGGGGTAGTATAATGGCTAAAAGAGCGAGCTACAAGTCAAGAAGTGTTCGCTCTGTATTATTAATTCATCAGCATTACTTTAGGCAAATCACTCAACTTCCCTTGTGCAACATGAGAATAATATTAAATCAACCTTTGGGAATTTTGAGGGGTATATGAAGTACTTTGAACACCCAAATGCGCTATATAAATTATAATAATCTCTTCTGGAAAAGAAAGCAGAGTTGGCAAATCAGCATTTCTTTATACTATCATGAGGAAGTCTCCTCCCCTATGGATTCCAATGTAAGTTGCATGAACTGTTCAGCTACCTTTTTAAATCTTTCTCCAAACTAAATTGTCCAGTTCTAGTCAGGCCTGCATTTACTTCTTATTTATTTACTTATTTTATTTATAGTCCACTTTTTTCACTTATATTTGTTGATTACACAGTTAAAAACCAGGGCTCTTTTTGTAGCAGGAACTCCTTTGCATATTAGGCGACACCCCCCGAATGTAGCCAATTTTCCAAGAGCTTACAGTAGCCCCTGTAAGAAGAGCTCTGTAAGCTCTTGGAGGATTGGCTACATTAGGGGTGTGTCACCTAATATGCAAAGGAGTTCCTGCTACAAAAAGAGCCCTGTTAAAAATGGTGCAGTGAGAACTTATAATACAATAAACAATGCAATAAAAGTGGGATACAGAATTTTTTTAAAAAACAGTGCACTGAAACAGTATGGTACATATAAGATTACAAGTAAGACAAATGGTGCAGTAAAGCGTTACATTATGCATTTTTATTTAGTTATTTTATTCATCTGTACCCCACCCTTTCTCCCCAATGAGGCCCAAAGGGGCTTGCATCATTCCCCACTCCTCCTGTTTATCCTCACAACAACCCTGTGAGGTAGGTTAGGCTGAGAGGGTGTGACTGGCCCAAGGTCACCCATGGCACGCGTGGGGATATATATATATTTTTTGTGGGGAAGCAATTTTTATTTGCCACGGGTGTCCCGACATACAGCTTTTCTAATGTTTGCCCATATGCACTCTTACTCCTCATATGTGATCTTGCAATTCGGAAATGTCTGTGGGAAAACTGTGACAGGCAGCCAGCAGTGTTCGCAGTTCAATGGCCAGCATCATGCAGGAAGTGTTAAATTGAACTAAGGCCCAGATTGACCGTGTCCAGGTTGGGAAAGGGAGTAGGAGTACTGTTAGGACAGCACATGTGTTCTAATGAGAGATGCACCTGTTGCTGAAGAGACTGAAGTTTAAATGCAAAAACTGGGTTGGTGAAGCTCCAGGGATGGTAGCAATTGAATGTACTGTGCCAGGTGGATGGCCTGGTAATGGTCCTATTGTAAACCCCCTAGGGCAGAGCCCAGGCTAGCCTGATGTCTTCAGATCTCCGAAGCTAAGCGGGGTCACTCTGGTTAGTCTTTGGATGGGAGACTGCCAAGGAATACCAGGACTGCAATGCAGAGGCAGGCAATGGCAAACTGCCTTTAATGTCTCTTGCCATGAAAACCCTACTGGGTCAGTATGAGTCAGCTGGGACTTGATGGGGGGGGGCAGAATATACTCAGTGAAGAAGTTGCTCAGTTAAGAAAAGGGCAGAGAAATCTTAATCTTGAAAATGATGGAGAAAGGAAAAAAATGACCCGGCTAACAAAACGTCGTTCGGTGAAAAATACGTAAATTTGTGTAATGCCATTCTGCCGTTTTCCTTGGGTTTAGAAACTTGCTTGAAAACCTGCAGCAGAAGGCTTTAATATCTTTGTTGTCAAGTTTTTCCCTCTGTCATTTTCAGACAGCGTCAGTGTTGTGTAACCTTAGAAATCCTAAACCATTTTCCTTCCTCAATGTCACATAGGCCCACTAATCCTTGTTCCCTACAGGGCAAATTGTTCATTGGAGAGCTGGAAATAATGCTATGTGGGATCATCTTACTTAAGACTAAATATGATTTTTCCAGGCCTCATTGTGGGAGGTGCTTAATTCTCTCCCCGCTAACAATCTTCAATTTAATACATAAATCCAAGACATACTCTGAATGCATACATGCATACATTCCCAAATACATACAAACTGTTGGCAGTACAGGAAACTGTTGGCAGTACAGGATAACAAATTGAATTAGGTTGCCTCTGATTGACCCCTGCAAATCACAAGGCATGATTCTCGATCTAACCTAGCCATTGTATTTGCCTAGGGAAGGACCCTGGAAATGTCATCACACGGTTTAAAGGAAGAAGTCTAAATAAGAGAAGAAAGGGAATATGCAGTGGCTATAAGCCGATATACAGGGTGCTGGTCTTCTTCCCCCCACACCTGTAATATGAAATTTCATGCTGATGCTTTATTTATGATGATGAAGTGAACATAGTTGCTCAAAGGGTCTTCACAAACTACCAGATATCTGCAGGGAAATGGGCTGCCATCTAACCTGTGCCTCTCCATCCTCAGACCACTCTCCCGTCTTCTGTTTCCCTGATATAGCCTTAATATGATGCCTCAGATTATGATAGGTCCATCAATCAATACTTTATTTACAGTCCATGATCAGAATATAAACCAGTAAGGGGTGGGTGGGAGGAATGACCATATAAAAATTAAGGTATGCAAATATAAAAGTGTATAAAAGTAAATTAAAATTAATATGAATAGAAATACAGTAGTTTCTAACATTGAATTTCTAATGTAGAATACAATTGGCTACTATCTTCCACATTAAGTTTGGAAATATATATGGAATGTAGTTTAATCGCTTGGGAGCAGAATTTAGCAACTTTGTGATCTCTGTGCTCACATCAGAAAGGAGTGTGTTAATGATCCCAGAGTCGAAGGTGTCAGGACAGAGCTCAAGTAACGGGGAGATAAGGGCAGTACGATTTTCATTGTAGAAAGAATGGCAAAGAAAGACATGCGTCATTGACTCTATCTCACCACTGTTACAAGGGCAAAATCTGTCAGACCAGGCAATTTTGTTATATCTGCCCTCAATAACCGAAGATGGCAAAGCTGAAGCTCTAGCAAAAGGTGAAAGCTCTTCTTTGATCAGTATTTTCAAGATTATAAAAATAGGAGGCCGGAATGGGAAGGAAACGTTTATGAGGAGCAACAATAAAATTAGATGTTTTTGAAATGTCAGACTGACGTTCAATGTCTTCCACACTCTGTCTCAAAGATTGTCTAGCTAAATCTCCCCCCATCCGCAGAAGAGCTGCAGAAGAAAATCCAAGCTGCGTAATTCTAACTGCCAACTGGATTGAAAATCATCCAGCAACACTGAAGGAAGGAGACCTCGGAAGGGTTATATTTATATTAAGCCAGAGAAAAAGTGATGAAAGTACAATTCTAGCAGCTACCTTTGGCATACCCATTTCCAGCCGTACCATTATGTTTGAAATGCATTTGGGGACCTGCAAAACAGCTCTCAGAAACTTTGATTGAACCTGTTCCAAAGGGGTAAAACAAGACTCGGGGGAGGGGGGCCTATAAATGTCCCATAAAGTAATTGAGGTAAAATCTTTGCTTTAAAAAGTTTAAGGGCGGCTGGTGAAAAGTGACCCCTCCCCTTGGACCTAAGGAATTTAATTATAGTAAGGGCTGTCCTTTCTCCCTTGCCAGCCACATAATTGCTATGAGATATTTTGCTTCCAGAAGCTCGCACAACCATCCCTAAATATCTAAAGGGATTAACTTGTTCTAGATGCTGGCCATTTATTGACCAGTTTCTTAATTTAGGACACTTGCTAAAGGACATTACCTTGGGTTTTGTGGTAGTTGATCACAAGTTGTTGTGAATCACAATAAAGAGCAAGGCTGTGAAGAGCTCTTCCTAAACCAGTTGGGGTCCTAGAAAGTAGAACAGCGTCATCAGCATAAAGTAAGATTGAAATATACCGATGGGCCATTTTGGGAGGATGATGATGCTCTACATTAAACAGGCTTATCATGTCATTTATATAGAAAATAAAAGGCAGTGGAGCAAGGTGGGCAGCCTTGTCTGGCTCCCTTCCAAGTGCTAATGGTTCCGTAAGGGTTTTGCTGTATTTAACCCTGAGAGGAGTATGCAGATGAAGCGAACGAATTAAGAAAAAAAGCCTTTTGTCAGTGGAAGATGCTTCCAACTTGTCCCACAACCTAGCTCTAGAAATAGAGTCAAATGCGGCCTTGAGATCCACAAAGGCAGCATACAAGGAAGAAGACTCTTTATTGCCATATTTTTCGATAAGGTGCTGAAGGACTAGACAGTGATCTGAAGTAGATCTTCCCTCCATGAAGCCTGCTTGCTCAAATGCAATGATGTCCTCATCCGCAAGCCAAAGTAGGAATTTATCAATAGATGTCTAGTATACACTTTACAGATGACACTTAGTAAAATAATAGGCCTGTAGTTAGAGGGATCATTTTTCCTACCTTTCTTATAGAGAGGAACCACCATAGCTGTTTCCCAACTTTTGGAAATGTGGCCAGAAGCATCAATATATGTAGAAAATGATGCAAGAAAGGGGGCCCACCAATCCACATTTTCCTTCAAGAGCTCCAGAGGAATACCATCCAACCCGGGGGCTTTATTACTTTTAAGACGATCAATGTGGGGTCTAACTTCTTTTTCAGAAACAGGAGGCCAACCCGGGAGAGTATCTGAAGCTGAAAAATTAGAAGTATCATGATAATCATCTTAAAGTTTCTGGAAATAGGCAACCCATGAATCTGAGAGGATGAAAGAATTCAAGGGCACAGTATCATCTGCTAATTTACCAGAAATGATATGCCAAAAAAGTAGATGTATTTTTGTCTTTGTTGGCTTCCAGACGTAGATTCCATTGAACTTTGCCATGGTCTTTTTTTGCTCTAAGGATCTGAGTTTTATATAGTCTCTTTTGGACAAGAAGGAAAGCATGGGCCTCCTTCCGCTCATCTGGCCCAGATTGCATATCGTGGCGATAGGCTGAGGAAAGTGCAAGTTTAGCCTCAACACCATGGTTTATCAAACCAAGATTTAGATGGCTTGAATGGTTTAGATTTATGATTTCTGAAGGAACTAAAGAGAATAGAGCCTAACTTTTAAATCACACTAGATTATGATAGGTCAAGAGCTGGAGCTCACATACACTGAGACTTTTGAGTAAGAGCAATCGTCCTTCTCGCCTAGAGTGATCGGTTCTGATTCTGGAGAAAGCCTTGTCCAACCATGACTTTTCAACTTTATGGTGCAGAATATGGAATCTTGGACTTCTGTATATACGGAGGATATAGTGTACCACTGAGCCAAAGGTGTTCTTGTAGAATCTGAAATCCAACATGGACAGCCGGTTTCGGTTTCGGTGCTGCGAATGGCGGCCGCTTCTCGGGAAGCTCCCGGAGGCGGTCAGCCCACGCGCGGAATGGGGGGTCTTCGCATATGCGAAAGACCCTAGTGAGCCTTAGTCAAAGGCTCCGAACCGGGGGCGCATGGGGAGTAGCCTCTTTGCCGGCACACCGCCGGGAAATTGAGGCTTTCTCCCCGCTCCAATCGGCCCCGCCGCGTAGTGCGTCCCGGATGGGACTTAGCAGCCCTGCCGACTTCCAGGAGTGAGTTAAAGCGGTCTGGATTAACATGAAACGAAGATATGGCATCTAATCGTGAGTTGAAGATCTGTTTTGAAGCGAAAATTTAAACCCCCCGCAAGCGTATAAGCATATGGGAGGAGGGAAGATTCCCTATCCTCTTTAAGAAGCGAGATTACAAAGAGAAATGCGAAGGGGGGTAAAGATAAAAAAGAGTGTTGGTGAAGGTACCGTTGGGGTTGTTTAGAAGACTGTGACTTCAGCAGCTTTTCGGGGGATGCGGCACGAACTATGAAAAAGTAAATAAAAAAGAAAATGTCGATGCCGGGGAATGTCCTGCGCAAACCGGAAGAGAAGGAAGGAGGGACTTCCGGTCCGGACAACCCCCCCCAGAGCTAGCTGTCAATCAACAGGAGAAGGAGATACTGCGCCACCTGCTGGAGTAAATGTACCAAATCAACGAAACTTTTTTAAAATGGATATGTGTTCTCATCAGTTGTCAAACAGAAAGGTCGGAAATAACAAGGAAGATGGCAAAAATTGTACAGAAAGGACAATTTGACTCCAAACTTTCTGGTTATGAAAAAAGAAGAGAAAGAGGATCTCAGATTTACTGTGGCGAATGTCTTGACACCCCTAACTGGCAGTGAAGCGAATAAATAAAAAGAAGAGGTGGTTGACGGCTCTCAAAGCCTGTTCTGCCTCTAAAAAAGGAATCTCTGCCAGTAGAATGGGGTGTTGAGCTTAGCAAGCTGGAGATCTAATTTCATGAGTAGTGTTTATGGAGCCAGCGGAAATTGATTGCCAGAAATAGCAGGAAAAACAAAGAAAAGAGAGAAGATGGACTCAAAATACAGAATTTTCTGAAGAGACACGCCAGCATGGAAGACGCAGCACTCAAAACTTGGATAAATGAAGATGACGGCAGCCCAGGGGAGGGAGGTGACGGATCGGGAGACATCAAGTTAAAAGGACTCAATTTGTAATTGGAGAGACTCAAAAAGAAGTTGTTCGTGTAACATCTGAAAGGAGCAGTTTAATAATTAACCCCAATGGACTTTACTAACTTTATTAACAGAGTTGATTTTGGACTTTGGAAAGTTAAAAAGAAGATCTTCTAACCGTGTTGGATGCCAAATATCGGATTGAATACTAACTAAAACTAACCTTTACTAACAGGAAAAAACTCACTCCGTTCTTTTTCTTTCCCCATCTGTCTACCCTTCCCGTTTCTTATAAAAAGAATAAAATTCTCTCCTTTTTAGGAGAGTTATTTCAAAAAAATGAAATCCAACATGGACAAAGACTGTAGTCACCATAATTTGCAAGAACAACAGCCGTGAAAAGGAGGAAGAATATTGGTCTGACCCACCATGGAAAAGGGATGTTATTCCATAGTGATTGGGATAATACTTCAGTGACTCCCATTGTTGTTTGACAGTCCAGCTGACAAGCCCTTCTACGCCTCTCCCTAATAGAATGGCTGTGACTGCTAACCAATTACTAAGCAGTTGGTTTGCTTGGTGGAAAATGCACCTTTATATTCTGGCATTTTTGTCACTTTTCAAAAAGTGCCATCTTTCAGGATCAGCTTGATTGTACGGCGACAAAAAACAGTGTAGAAATTGAGAACATGAAGAGCCGTCCAGGGTTCAGTTACATTTACCTTGCCTTATCAGGTATTTACAGCAGCCCAGATGGGCTGGCTTTCACTCGGTAACTATGGATTATCCCACTTGGGGCACCCTACTTAGCATGTTATGAAACTGATCTCTTTTTTTTACTTCAGGCTGATTATAGATAATAAATTGCAGGGACATGGAAACCTTGGCTAGCCTATGCTTATTTACGTAAAAGATCCTCATATGATGGAAACAAGCCTATGAGCCTTAATGCTTTAGAAGGCAGAGGCATGAGCTCAGCATTGCCCATACTGGGGTTCACCGTAGCATCTTTCAGTGCTCTCTCCACATACCTGTATGCAACTGCTGAGGAGTAGGCTCCCTTCTTAGTGATGTCATTTGATTTGGAGGTGCAGACAAAGGTGGTTGGACAAAGAAGAAGAAGAAGAAGAAGAGTTGGTTTTTATACGCTGCTCTTCACTACCCGAAGGAGTCTCAGAGTGCCTTACAATTACCTTCCCTTCATCTCCCCACAACCCTGTGAAGTAGATGGGGCTGAGACAGCTTCTGAGAACGGTTCTTGAGAGAACAGCTATGAGAGAACTGTGACTGACCCAAGGTCACCCAGCCGGCTGCATGTGGAGGAGTGGGGAATCAAACCCGGTTCTCCGGATTAGAGTCCACTGCTCTTAACCACTACACCGCACTGGTGGTATAAAACATTTCTATCTTGCCTTTCCCACAGGTGGAAAGCTACAGCTGTAGTGAGGGGGTTTATCCCACGGTGGTGGAAAGTGCCATCAAGTCACAACGGACTTATGGCAACCCCATGGGGGTTTTCAAGGCAAGAGACCTTCAGAGATGGTTTGTCATTGTCCACCTCCACATCACAACCTTGGTATTCCTTGGAGGTCTCCCATCCAAATACTAGCCAGGGCCAACCCTGCTTAACTTCTGAGATCCAAGTGAGGGTGTTTATCCCATAAAAACAAGCAAAGATACTACATTATAGAGCAGTATGTTCAAAGTGTCTCCAGGAAATCTTTGGGTCTCTCAATGACAATCTCCGTAATGCTGATGTTTACCTGAAAGACAATATGTCCATACTCAGTGTCTTTTCTACAAAATTTTAATTGTATTCTCAGGTGATATAGAAAAGGGGAGGACAGCCTTTCTGGGAGCAACATAATTTTTGGAAGAGCCTTGGGAGGTACCAGTCACAAAATGGTGGCTTGTACAAAAAATACAGAATTTCAGAACATCTCTCTGCAGTGGGGGAACCTTTTCTTTGCTGTTTTTCCAAAGCAGGCAGGATAGAAATGTTTTATACCACCAGTGTGGTGTAGTGGTTAAGAGCAGTGGACTCCAATCCGGAGAACCGGGTTTGATTCCCCACTCCTCCACACACCAATAGCAACTTGCCCTATGAGGGAAAAATATAGTTAACTTTCTGTCTTTGCTGGAAGAGGCGATATCAGCTTTGATACCGGGGCGGGGTGGGGGAGTCAATAGCAAGTTCTTTTCCTTTCCTTTAATCTGATTAAAGCTCCTTGACTAAAAGTCTTGAGCAGCCAAAAACCATTCTGTTATGTAGCATCATCTGAACACAGTACTAAACCAATGAAAAAATCTTGCAACAGGAGGGGTAAGGTTAGGGAATCTTTCAGATAAAAGGAATAAAACAACTTGTCACGAAGATTCCAGCGGTCAACACCCTATTCCGGTCTTCATTGACCACTGGAATCTTCCTGAACTTTGGTCACAAAGGATTTTTCAGACCTTACCAATTGGGGACTTTACCACACTTGCGAAACAAGTTGTATTGAGATAGCACTATATTACTGCAGTGTGTTGTCTTTGCAATTGTTATGTACTGGTTTCAGTAATTTGAACTTACATGGTATTTGTTCTGTTAGAGTTCTTTGTTCACCATGGTCCCTTAGATTTATTGGTTGAATAGTAGCAAGCCGCTGGGCCTGCCAGTGCTTGCTGCCTGGCCTAGCCTAATGAGTCCTTCCTCAAAGGCCAAAACAGGCCTTGAAAGGGCCTTGCACCCTCCCACTGCCTTTTACTGACAGAAACCACACACCTCTGTGGATTTTCTTTGTGGTTTCATTTCTTTTTCAGGAAACCTGGGGCTTTTTCCAGGTTGTAGAAAGATCTGTCTTGCGGGTTCATGTGTCTATTCACAGATGGGACCATGTTGAAAATTAGATACTTAGACTGTTAATGTTTTCTATTTTGATTTCTTTCAGTATTTGTAATCACTTAAATGTATAGAAATGTTAAAATAGTTTCATAGTTAACCATTATATAGCACTGGAATGTTTGGTGCACACCACATACAGTAAGACTGAGTGTTACAGGCACCTTGCAGACGGAAGGAAGGACTTGAAGCTGTGAGAATAGCCACGTATTAACCATTACTTCCCATCTCAGGTTATTTCTATCTTTCATTGTCTTCCTTTACAGTATTCTCCCTCTGTTTTTTTAAGGTGGCCCCAAGCGGGCCCTTCCAACTGTTCCTGGAATTCCAGGTGGAACAAGAGCTGGAGCTGGTAAGATTGGTAGGATGATTGCCGAAGAAATTATGGAGATTCACAGGTGAGGAAACTCCCCTGTTCTGCCAGTTACATATTTAAACAAATAGCAAGTCAAAGCAGTCCTTTATTAATTATGAAATATAAATATATTTATCTAACATGTATCACATTTGTGGTTATCTTTCTGGAACACTTTTTTTGGAAAACGTAGCTGTCCAATAAATTTTCAGATTAAAGAACTTGTCATATTACTATAAACCATATGAAGAACTGAAGAGAGACTCATCCATCAGATAAGAACAAGTTTGTCTCCTTAGAGCCTCTCTATCTGTCCACCCAGAGCCGGAGTAACAAACTAATAAGACAATAGCATTGGGGTCTTTCTTTCTTTCTTTCTTTCTTTCTTTCTTTCTTTCTTTCTTTCTTTCTTTCTTTCTTTCTTTCTTTCTTTCTTTCTTTCTTTCTTTCTTTCTTTCTTTCTTTCTTTCTTTCTGCCCCTTGTTGACCTAGGCCTAGTTGTTCACTTTCTCTCTCAGGCTAAGCTGTATCACAGGGGAAAGGAAAATCCATGAATGTGGTCTGATCTTCTCAGAGGAATGTAACACTTTAAAGTACTACATTTTAAAATGCCTTATTGAACCTCTCTCTCTCTCAAAAAAACCCAGCTTCATTTAAAGTATAGTACATGAAAATGTCCTTTAGTAGCATGGTTTTCAAGGCCTAATACATCCAGAAGTTGTTTGCAGCCCTACTGGTCTAAAATTAAAATCCAAGAACATACCACAATCCATGTAATATTTTTTTAATTAGGACCAGCTACAATGGCACCAGCATGTAAACTTTGAGTTGACCAGAACACTTCCTCATCTAGAGGTTGCAAAATAAAACACAGAGAGGAGATAGAGGAACAAAAGATATTTTAGGCCATGGTTTTAAAGACTTGCTCTTATCATATCACGGCAAGCGGATATGCATTGGCACCCTTGATGTAAGGCTGCATTCAGGTTCCTCCGAGCAAGAGAGCGAAAAAGACAAATGGTGTTTCTTCATTGGAATTACAAAGACCAATAGACTTCCTTTGATTTCTCTGACACTAAGCTAGATGCACAGATCCCTTACAAGGCCAAAAGTTAAATGTATTCCCTGATAGTCATTGTATTAACAATTTTGGAGATACATTTGTGATGCAAGAAGTTACAGTCAAGGCCAAACTGTATAGTTTTACTGTGTGTAAATAAATGCCCAAATGCACTTTTATCTTGCTAGTTGATTTTCCTCCAGTTGACATATTCTGGTGGGCTAAATTTATATATTTCCACAGTAGACAAAAGTTATCTACTGGACCAAAATCAAAGTCCAAAACGCTTGCAGCAGAATGCCTGTCATGTGGGGTGGAGCCAACACACTGAAGGATGGCTCTGAAACAAGATTAGGCTGTAACATAAAATGCTTTCTTCATATGCCTCAGCCAGATAAAGTAGTCCCCACGCTGGGTCTTAAAAGAGACAGTATCATAATATACTAGAGTGAGGCAGTAGGGGGTTCCACTTCAGATAATGTGGGGCTGGGGTTTTTCTTTCTGAAAGTTCCCTTTCGGGTTTTTTTTCCCCAAATGGCCTGCAACTGTTAAATATGAGGAAAAAAATATTAGTGAATTGCTTACTGCTGTTTTACTTTTCTGCGTAACTCATAAGTTTTGTGGTTTGGGGGTGTTTAAAACAATGGAGTATTCAGAAATGCCCATTGCCAAAGCCAAGAAAGGGGAAAATGTGTTCGAAGAAATTGTTGTTGTGAATTATATATTTTTGAAGATTTTCATTTTGATTTCAGTACATTTGTTCATTTTAGATAATTGGCTTGATTTTGATATTTTTTGAATGTGCGGTACATGTTTAGACCCTTTCATTCTGTTAGCCTTGGGCCCTTCATAACCTTTATCTGGGTCTGATTCACCATAATTTTTGTAAATTTGTCAGTTAAAGAAACTCGGAAAGAAATTGTGTGGAGTTATGCTGAGAACAATGGGATGAACTTGTTTTAAAGACTTATTTACATAAATTATGCTCATCCTAGAGGACAAAGTTGTGCTCAATAAATAAACAAGGGGTCAGATCCATCAGAAAAGTTCCCAGAAGTTAGTGGAGGGGATCTTTCCCAGGCAACCTGCCATTTCTCATGAAACTCCTTGAAAAGGATTGTCAGAGCCTTGCAAGCAAAATGAGCCCCAGGACAAGAAGCCAGCAGCGATGAGAACGGATCAACACCTCCCTTTCCCTCTTCCATTCCCATTTGTGCCTGCACAAGTGCGAAAGAGAGGCAGTTTTATTTGATTCCCTTCCTCACAGCTGCATGCCCCTGTCCCGTGGCTCATTTTGCCTGTGCAGCTCTGCCAGTCCTCAGAGAGGAGTTCCGGGACTAAACAGGTAGGCGGCTTGAGGAAGGGGAAGGCAGGAAAAGATAGGCTCTCTACCAATACCTTTTTTCTTTTTTTCTTTTTTAAAAGCACAATGCCATTTTTAATAAAAACAAATAAAATGAAATATTCTCAGTAATTACAGGTCATTCTGGGGTAAAACAGTAAAGCACCAAGTGAACTCTCTGAAATTACATTCTCCAGTATGGAATGTAGACACAACATAATGATTTCTATCTACCACTGGGAAAAGAAACGGGAGCAAACAACTCATGTTTTCAGTATTTGTGTGCATTGAATTGTTTGCTACTCTAAAACGAAATTCATTTTTAAAAGGTCTAAACTAAAATAACTTGAGACAAAAAGAGAGAGCTGGCAACTTAATCTCTTAGGGATGAAACAAAATGTCAGGTTGTCTAAAGCATGACAAAATTGCAGGTCAAACATTTTTCCTCTCTTTTCCCCATAACAAAAATCCTCCACCCATCACAGAACTTTGCAGCTACTCACATACTCCTTCCTCACAGTATTTTTTTTTAAACCCACTTCTAATTCTCAATCCTACTCAAATTTATGCTGAAAAATAAAATTTCATTTGGCCTCTGTTGCTACTTGGCATCTAGTTTTGCCATCTCTTGCACATAGGTGCCAGTGCTCTCACTGTCAAAGAGAAGGAAGTGAATGTTCTTCAAGGACGAACACCTTTCGTAAACTCTTCTGACGGATCGTCATCCGTGTGAAATCCCTCATGTTACTTTTGCTGCCTCCAGCCGCGAAGGTACATCAGTGAGAAAACCAGGACTTCGCAAACCAGAAAAGTCCACCGCAATTAGTTAAAAACACAGACAAAATCCCAAGTTCAGTTGTGGTGATTCTGACCCTAGCCATCATATCTCCTACTGATGTTACTACATTAGGACCAGGGCTTGTCTTGTAGAAAAAGCCCAGCAGGAACTCATTAGCATAATAGGCCACACCCAACAGCAGAAACGCACTAGCATATTAGGCCACACCCCTGACAGCATATCTAATTAGCATATTAGGCCACACCCCCATGTTACCAGAAGTGTGGTCATCCAGCCACACCCACCTTTTGCTTCTTATTCTGTTTACCTTGTTTGTTGTCAAAACCCAGGGCTTTTTTTGGAGCAGGAACTCCTTTGCATGTTAGGCCACACACCCCTAATGTAGCCAATCCTAATGAGTTTCTACTGCCGGGTGTGGCCTGTTATGCTAATGAGTTCCTGCTGAGTGTGGCCACCTCAGGAGCCAGCTGGGACTCCCTTCCTGTCCGTTCCTGCCCAAAAATAGCCCTGGTTAAGGCTATTTTAGAAGCAACCACTCTGGGCAAAAAATCTGGTACATTAATTCCCCACCTTCAGGGCCAAAGCAAAATATAGTTGGTTTTCTTATGCCTCATTTTTAGTCACGAGTTGTGAAGCCACAAGACCAATTGCATTGTTTTGTATGACCTTCCTGATCTGAGTGTTCTTGCTGTGCCTTAGGATAAGGGGCTCTTCCCCTTCGAGCTGTGGCTCTAGCCCACTGAACATGACCAGCACGCCTCCCCCGGACACTTCCTCACCAGGAGGGAAAAAGGTAAGATGGCAGCTCTGTGGCACCTTCCGCCTTTCCTTGCTTTATCGCCACAATCCTACTGTTCAACAAAGTTAAGTGATTTCATCCAATTTACAGGATTGTTTGCTTTTATGTTAAAATCTGCCTTTCTCATGGAGACTGAAGGTGGATTAAACAGTGTAAGTCAGTACAGTCAATAGAATAAGACATCTTATAAGCAAAGTGGTAGGACTCAGATTACAGAAATCGGAAAACAAAGCATACATATTAAGACACAATAGGTTAACAAGGCCAAAAAGTGGAACTACTTAGGTAGAAAACAGTGTAGTGAGAACATGATAATAACATATGCCAAACAGATGGTTTTTAAACTATACTCAGTAGTGTAGCTGACAGCCCTGTTCCCTTTACAATATAGCCCTATTGGCTTAAAAAAAACCCAAATGGCCTCCTGAACAATTCTGTTTACGTAGCGTGTGGAATGCCAGAAGTGTAGGGGCCTTCCAGACCTTCTCAGGCAGGCCATTCTACAAGGTGGGGCCCAGGGATGAGTCACAGTATAGTCAGACTACTGGGAGCCCATGTGCACCGTTTGGAAGCACCCAGTGCTATGGCTTCATCAAAACTGAAAAGCTGTGGTGTCACTAAGTAACTTCTATTTGCTTATGGTCAACAGCAGTTTAAAAGATGTTGGAAGTCAAAGGGCTGCAAGGGTTATCAACTGGTACCAATTTAACCAACAGAGAAGGTGCAGAGAAGGGCAACTAGGATGATAAAAGGGTTGGAACACCTTCCCTATGAAGAAAGGTTAAAATGCTTGGGGCTCTTTAGCTTGGAGAAACGACGGCTGAGGGGTGACATGATCGAGGTTTATAAGATTATGAACGGGATTGAGCAGGTTGAGAAAGAAGTCCTTTTCTCCCTTTCTCACAATACAAGAACTCGTGGGCACTCCATGAAATTGCTGAGCAGTCGGGTTAGAACAGATAAAAGGAAATACTTCTTCACCCAAAGAGTGATTAACACATGGAATTCACTGCCACAGGAGGTGGTGGCAGCTACAAGCATGGACAGTTTCAAGAGGGAATTAGATAAACATATGGAGCAGAAGTCCACCAGTGGCTATTAGCCACAGGGTATAGATGGGAACTCTCAGTCTGGGGCAGGTGATGCACTCTATTCTTGGTGCTGGAGGGGGCAGCAGTGGGAGGGCTTCTGGTGCCCTGGCCCCACTGCTGGACCTCCTGATGGCACCTGGTATATTTTGGCCGCTGTGTGACAGAGTGTTGGACTAGATGGGCCATTGGCCTGATTCAACATTGGCTTCTCTTATGTTCTTATGTTCTTATGAACGGTAACACAGCCTTCTTACAAATAACTCTGAAGCACTAATCCGTTATATGTTGGATCCTCCTGACATGCACACTTGTTGCTTTGGTACTTTGTTGGCTTTCTTGAAGGGGGAACTAGACTTTCCCCAAACCATCTTTCAGAAGGCAACACATTAAATGGTAGTCTAGATTCAGTTATAATCAGTGGTGGCCCAACTCTACTGACTCCTGAGCAGTGAAACAAAAATAGTTGGATGTTTTCAGCCTTATGACTGAGAATCACTGCTGAATTTCTCATAAGGAAGAGTCCACACGGTGGCTGTGGCATGAACAAGGTAAAAACCACAAGTTATAGTACCACATGGATACATACAAATACCATGGACCACCCAAAAGACAAATAATTGAGTTCTACTGCAATTAAAGCCTGAACTCTCCCTAGAAGTTAAAATGCCCAACTGGAGGCTATCATACTTTGGTCACGTCATAAGAAGCCAAAAGTCACTGGAAAAGACAATAATGCTAGGACAAGTTGAAGGCAGCAGGAAAAAGAGACCCAGCATGAGATGGATCAACTCAGTAAAAGAAGCCAAGGCCTTCAGTTTGCAAGACCTGAACAAGGCTGCTAATGATACGATATTTTGGAGTTCACTAATTCATAGAGTCACCGTATGTCAGAAGTGACTTGATGGCACGCAAGACATAAAAGAATTGTTCTAACAAGGCCATTGTTGCCAAAGGGTGGGGGGAGGGGCTGGATGGTGCAAGCTGTACATGCGTACCTCCCGACCCTGGCAAGGGATTTAAAGTCTGTGTATCCGTGGCTGTAATTTTGGAGGTGATATTTCTGGTGAAAGTATGGGGAGGGGAGAATAGTTCAATATTGACTTGGACCAGATTTGATCTTTGAACATAGATAGAAGAAAAAGCAAGAAGGGGAGTTTGGTTTGAAGGCTATACAGTAAAATATAGCATGACTTGGAAATATACAAAATCACACAAATCATACAAAATCACCCAGAATCACCCAAATCGGGGAATAAAGCAATAAGACAGTTCCTAGAGGAAGCTGTCCTAGTGGGCGCGCCATGTGTTGTTCGAAGAAAAGCAGGAGAAGAGAAAAGGGGTGTTGTGGATGAGAGAGAGAGAGGAATGGAGGAGAGGCAAAGAAAAGGTGCAGAGTGAGGTTAGGTTGTGTAGCCAAGAGAGGCTAGGAGGAGAGAAGGGGGAAAGAAGCTGCTCTGGAGGGTGTGGCCATTCAGAGTTTGTGTTGGAGGCAATGGAGAGAATGCCAGTCACACTGCATACACTACAGAGTCATGCCATATGGATTTTTTAAAATCTTTCAGTAAGTGTTATTATCAGTCCCTCTATTTTTTTTCACAGGCAGGTGACTGTGATGGGCAAAGCAAAGTCAGAAATAACACTTTGGAAGCAGACAGTCTTATTGGTAGATGAGTTGTAATACAGGCCTGACATGCAGGGAGTTATTTTTGCCAGAGCATAATTTCCAGGATGTGTGTTTGTGTTTTTAAAGAATGCTTTAATAGTGTCAGGTTCCTCAGTCGGCTCAGGGCTTCCTCAGAAGACAATGTTTAATGGTGAAACAGAACTAAAGACACGTGTAGAGCTTGTGTCTGTAATGGCCACACACAATAGGGCCGGCTACATTCAAGCATCCCCCCCATACAGCAGAAGCCAATGAACAATGTTCGCGCACAGCAAGCAAGCAACATGATCTAGAAACCATTAGGTTCCCAGCCAAACTCCAGCAGCTGGAGAAGCAAGATCGGAGGCCTGATAAGAGACAGTGAATGAAAGTTCAAAGGATGGGAGACCGGAGTACTCCCTCTGCATACCATACACATGACAGGACTACCTGACATCCTGCCCCTCTAAAGGGCCCCCCCCGGGTTTCTCGGGATAGCGGCGATAGAACTGCCTCAGCAAACGGGGGGCATTGATGTTGTCCACCGCCACCCACTTCCTGTGTTGAGGACCAAAGTCCACCCATTCAACCAAATAATACAGTTTATTCTTTAAGAGTCCAAAATTTCAGCCACTTTATAATGTGGTTCGCCTTGCACCATAAGGGGGGGGGCATAGCATGTTCCGGTCGCCAGGCATTAGTTCCGGGATCTCGCCTTAATAGTCTGAAATGGAACACGGGATGTAGGTTTTTCAATGATTTAAGCAATTCAAGTTCCACAGTGACATCATTGATCTTACGTTTGACCAGGAACGGCCCCACTGTGTGCAGTAGGTTGAATTACAGTAAATTGAGTTATTTGTTCTTCTGTTGGGAGGGCTGTTATTTTATGAGATCTTCTTGTGCCATCTACTGGTGTACATTTATTACTACTGTGGCTTTCCTTGGGGTTTTGTTTCATTTATGTATAACGCACCATGAGTATAAAATTCAAGCATTGCTGCATTAAATGTGAAGTGTATAACTAGACAGTAAGGATTATGCCCTTCATTAAGCAAAATTTAGCTATTATCTATGTTGTGTATGCTTCTACAGTGGCTAAAGAATTATGGCCATATTGTGAATACGATAACATGCAAAACAAGCCAAAAACTCTCCCATACAGTGGCTTAGAATCACCAGAGATTTCCATCTGTCAAGCAGGAATTCCTCACCTCTTCCTTCACCCAGCAGCCTAAAATGCCCTCTGAAATGCTACTTTTAGACAAAGGGGGACCCCCAGGAACAGCTGAGAGGGGGGGGCCTAATTGCCATCTAACCCTATAAAATAACCCCTTCCATCTCTCACCCTGTAAAATTCCTCCTCAGCATGTGCTAGAATATTGAAGACCCAGGGAGGGGGAGGGGCAGAACTACTCAGGGGAAAATGTGGTTTCTCATAGGACCTCTTTCAGTCTTTCCAGCTGAAAAGAGTTAAGAAATTTTAGGTACTGCTGAAAAACGCCTATAAAATATTTTCTCTTAGAATTAGTGAAGGCAAGGCAAGGCTTTTCATACTCAAAATGTATAGCATGAAAAAAATCTTAAGAACTTTCTCAATTTTTCCAGTGGAAACATTGAGACATTTTGGAAACACTGGAAAACAATCACTGTGAATTTTGCTTTCGGGTTATTTGTTTTCCTTTTGGAATGAGTGAAATGAAAGACAATGTATACTCAAAATGTGAAGTATGACAAAAAAATTCTGTTCAGTCTACACCATTAGATAATTCTTAAATATACTGTAGATATACCTAATCTTCAAGAATATTTTGTTCAAATGTAAATAACTTTGGCAACAATTAATATACCACATGTTCGGTGTTATAAATAACTTGATATCTAGATATGCTGACAGGCCTACCTACTATAACTGTCTGAGGGTGTTTCTGTCCAAATATTATCTTTGGTTTACTACAGAATTTTATCTTTAACCTTTTTTCCTACTTCTCAGATGGCAAGAAATTAAGATACATGTGCTGTGGGTAGCATAGGGTGCAGCAGTTTGCAATTCTCTCTCAGGTATTAGGTATATCTGCAGTTTTTCTCACAGAAAACAAAGATTTATACTTTTAAATACCATAAATAGTACAATTTTATATTTTATGTTGTTGAATCAGTAAAAGTAGCTTAGGTTTGATAGGAAATAAGTATTGCGTATTTTTCCATTTCCCCAACATTTCTGTTTATTTTCCCCCATGGTTTAAAAAAACAAAACCCAGTTTTTGTGCATTTTTCATATGTGTGTGTATGTGTGTGAGCGTGCTTGCACCTGGAAGTCATGGCGACCTCTGGTGACTGCCCTCTACTGGGGGCCTGAAGGATATTCAGAGAGGTGGCTGAATAAAGCCTGCCCCCTGTCCTCCCAGCTGCTGGTACCCCATCCAAGTACTTGCCAGAGTCAACCCTGCTTAGCTTCTGAGATCTGACCTGGGCTTATCCAGGTCAGGGCTATGGTTTCAGAATTTCCAGAAACGTTTCCTTCTCTGGGATATGCCAAGCAATGTTCCCTCTAAGCTGAGTTAATGTGAGCTAGTTCACAGCTTTTTGGCCTCCGGCTCACAGATTTTTGTCTTAGCTCAGGAAGGATGGCTGCAGAGCAAACTAATTTATGCTGTAGCCGAATTGCTTGCTCACAGCTTTAATGCCAGTGGCTCACAAAGTAGAATTTTTGCTCACAAGACTTCACACAGCTTAGAGGGAGCATTGGTGCCAAGTCCTTTTGATGAATTAGATGTCCTAACAGATCTTCCCATGGAAATAATTTGAGATGGCTAAATAGAATATCCTGATCCTGCTTGCCTCCCTAGGTTACAAGCCCCTGAGAAGTTGGAGGATCAGTGGGCCACTCACTCTTTTATCCCAGTAAACTTACTGCCGCCATATGGACTAGCGCCCCCCCCCACACACACACACCTGGAACTCCCTCACAGTGATCCAGCTGAGAGTGGTGTGTGCTTGCGTGTGTGTGGAGTAATTATCCACCTGCTATCTGTAGCTTGGCTACGTGTTTGATGCCTGTGTGGGTGAGCAGTTTAGGCACAGTCTGAGATCTTTCGAAGGAAAAAAGATCTTTAATTGGAAAACATTTCTGTATCTAAGAACACAAAGGCAATGGAGTACATAGCAAAACAACAGCTACAGGTATTACAGAAACTAGAATGGGAGTCCAAAGTGAACACTAACTAGGCTTCTCTGGTCACTGATTTCACCTTGGCATTTCTCCCTAAGAAATGGCCACGGGACAGCTGAAACTTATAAAAACAGAGTCAGCACTCCTGTCAGTTTCTGGACCCCTCTGCCTTGGCCCCTTGTTAGCCAAATTGCCTTATTCTATTAATAAATGGGGAATTCTGATTATTAAATGGCAATAGGCATTAATTATAGAACCATAACCTTTGTATACCAGAGTCTGAGTTTCCAGTACCCAGGAACAGACGCTGAGGCTAGATCACTAAAGCAGTGATTTCTTTACTGAAGGATTCTCAAACAAACAAACATAAAATCAAGCATACACACACTCTAAGAATTAAGAGAGGAAAAATACAGAGACGTTTGCATTAGCAGGAAGTGTCGTTGGTGAGGTGTTCCTGTACAGGGAGATGAGTTGATTCGGCAGTGAAAAGGGAATAAAATAAGGGAGGGGGCTGTGAGTTGACCAGCAACACACGTGGAGAGGCCCCAAACTGTAAAAGGAATGGAACCAGCAAGATAGGGTGGGGTTGGGAGAAGTAAAAGCAAGAGAGTAAGCAAAAGTATGGGGCTCTTCATTTATACCCAAAAATGTGATCTGAGGCAGGGCTGGTCACCTGGTCCCCGGGAAATGTTAAGAAAACTTAAACTAAGAATGGGGCGGAAAAGGGATTAATGGTTGGGCAATTGCAAGTAATGGTTTGGCTGGGAGAGACACCTATTGGGGAAAGGAAGTAGATAAAGGAGAGGAGGAAGAGAACCAATCAGGTTACAGGACTGGTACTTTGGATTAACAACCAGCTGTTCGACAGCTGCATTATCTTGATGGATAGCAGGAAGACTTGATGGCTCACTATTGTTGTCGTCGGGCACATCCTTTAGTCTTAGGCTGGAGAGGAATGCACGTTTCTCCTGGTGATGTTAATACGTGAAGGGGGGGGATGCTTGCGTGATGGAGAAGGGAGTTTTTCATGATGTGTGTGCAGGAACATCTCGTCCTCTTGCAGAGTGTGGCTTCCTTTAGTGATCTGATGCTGTTTCTGTGTATATGGAGGTCAGGGCTGCCGGTCTGCATCCAGGCGCTGGCATGGTTGCAAAGCTGCAAGGGGAAGAGGCTTCTGTAGCCCAGGGATCCACATCTGACGTGGCCTGCTGCTTAGGCAAAAGGCTCCCCTTGGCCAAAGTACGTTCCATAGTCCAGTGTAGCTCTTGGGCTACAGTCCTGTCCATTGCCCTGACTCACTCTTTTCACAGTTCAACAAAGCAGTCAGATTTAAGATTCTTTAATAAAGCCATCTGAAGTGGATGCACGGCATCCCCACATTCCCAACAGCTGGCATCTAACCAGTGAGATCCATAAGAACATTCAGGGGGCTCTCCTGGCTTTGAGAGCCTCTCCAGTTAGGAAATCATAAGTAATCCATCTTTCTTCTTCTTGGCAGTATAGGAAATGGTCCCCCGTCACTATAAATGGGCGTGTTTAGCTTCTTGCAAATAGGCAGAGGGTTTTTGTTGACTTGTTCCTATATGATCTGAGCCCACTGGGGGGTGTAAAACCAGCTTTTGTGTGTTATTTCACAACAATGAGAACATTTATTTTTAATGCTGCCATTGTATATAAAAGGATGACAGAAACCTGCTCACAAGCTTATGGGATGTGCAGGTTTACCTAATGAACTTAAAATTGTATTAAACATGAGAAGCATCGTAGCTAATCGTGCCAAAGTTCCACAGCTCTAGTACAAGTAGCTCTTTCCTTTTTCTTGTTAACACCCACAATCTTTATGTCTGTCTTTTACAGGCATTCCTAAAATATACACACCCAACCACATGGGAGTGTTCCTTAGGTGATATCCCATGCTGTTGCAATCACAGGAAGACCACCACAAACATGTAGATTTGCTCTTGCCCAGGGCTTTTTTTTTGGAGAAAATGCCCAGCAGGGACTCATTAGCATAATAGGCCACACCCAACAGCAGAAATTCATTAGCATATTAGGCCATACCCTTGACAGCACAGCTCATTGGCATTTCCGGCCACACCCCTGTATTACCAGAAGTGTGGCCATCCAGCCACACCCACCTTTTGCCTCTTATTCTGTTTACCTTGTTTGTTGTCAAAACCCAGGGCTTTTTTTGGAGCAGGAACTCCTTTGCATGTTAGGCCACACACCCCTAATGTAGCCAATCCTAATAAGTTTCTGCTGTTGGGTGTGGCCTATTATGCTAATGAGTTCCTGTTGGGCGTGGTCAACTTGGGAGCCAGCCAGAACTCCGTTCCTGTGTATTCCTGCCCCAAAATAGCCCTGCTCTCGCCCCCAGGGTTAGGAAATAATCACATACGGTTTGATCCATGCCTTATTTTCCACCAGTGGAAGGACACTTCTAACAGTGGGGGGAGGTTATTTTCTGCTGCTGCCACCCCAATTGCAGGCCCCAACACTGTACTCAGTGCTTTTGCTGAGGCGGTCCTGAACCACGGGGTGGGGAAGGGAAGTTTCATTACCCAAGCAGAAGTCTTGTGTCCAACATAAGATCACCACAAAAAATTCCGTGTATGCAGAGAACCTTTAGAGTATCATAGGATAACTGTTAAACATGTCTAAGATGATAGTATAAATACATAGCTGTAGTTATTAAGATAAGCATACTAATGTGAGGTTGTCAAATGGTGACTCGTCTTCCCTTTCATCAAGCCTTCATTGGGAGGAAAGCTTCTTTGTGACAACCTGATTAACCTGTTAACAGGCCTGAATCACTTCTAAAGAACATTCTAGTTGAGTCACCTTGTTAATTTGAAATACATGTGAAGCATTTTAATACCTGGTAGTGGGAGTCTGAGTAATTCTAACTCAGAGGGAAGACTGTAGTGTGTTTTCTGTATATTACTGTAAGTTGGGGGATACAGATGTTTTCATTAATCACCAGCCGAGAGGAACTCTCCCTCTCCTCTTTAAAAAAAACCCAGGCGGCAAAAATCACAGAATACTATCACTGAATTGCACAAGCACATACAGATGTCAGAAGCAACTATGAAAAGGCAAAGACCTTGACTTCAAACCATTAAAAGTGATAGAAGAATTCCAGGAAGGATTCCATAATTGTTGTAGATTTTCTGGGTTGTCTGGCCGTGGTCTTGGCATTGTAGGACCTGACATTTCGCCAGTAGCTGTGACTAGCATCCTCAGAGGTATAACACAAAAAGATGGAGTACTCTCTATGTCAAGGTCCTTGTTCTCAATTTCCCTTCTTTGGGAATATTCACTGTGACCATGACACAGAGAGTACTCCATCTTTCTGTGTTATGCCTGTGAGGATGGCAGTCACAGCTGCAGGCAAAATGTCAGGTCCTACAATGCCAAGACCACAGCCACACAGCCCGGAAAATCTACAACAACTAATTAACTCTGGCCATGAAAGCCTTCGACAACATATTCCATAATTTACTTTATGGTTCTGTATGAAACACTTAAAAGTATCCTACTCTCTCCATCACAAAATATTTGAGGGCCTTCTATAGCTATAAATGGAAACAAAGATTGTAGGATAAGATAATGGAATAAGCAGACAGAACTATCTCAAGCAGCAACATAAATAAAATATTACCATGAAAGCAGAGGAAAAGGCCAGTTACTATAACTAGGGCATACATTTTAGGCTGTCTATACTTGATAGTAGTTTTCGTCATGCTGTGTCTTGGGCATTTTTCTACATTCAGTGGTATCAGAATACTCCCAAATTATTGCTGTTGGAGCATATTAAACTTCACGCAACTTAAATTTTCTGGAGAAAAGAAGGGAAATTGAGAACTTAGCACCTTTGGTGTTCTTGGAATGAGCATGTGGTGTGTTAAATTAAGTGTGAAATGTCTGCTGGAAAACAAAATATTGCTTGAATTAAATGTTTGGCATCCACTGGAGAACTTTTGAAATTATCTCCCCAATCGTGTAGATGCAAACATTTCCTCGGAGTGAGTGGTCTATGCATCTTGTTCAAAAACAGACTGACAAAACTAATTTCAGTCAGATGCATGGACAATAGGTACACTCCATATATAGACACCCACAGGAACTGTCCCAAAAGCCATCTCCTGAATTATATTACAACAAAACGATTGGGCTCTGTAATATAGCAATTATGTTTGATACTGTTTTTCTATGTTTCTTCTTAGATTTTAAATGGTGGAACTCCAGACATTCCTCCAGCCAGTCTACTATCGGGACAGATTCAAGATAATCCCGGCTATCCATATTCTGATAACTCCTCCATTCTTGGTAAGTAGGAACATAGCAGAAAGACAGAAGACTACAGAGGATTAAGCTAAGGAGAATATAGAGTCTGTACTTGTCAGCATTCACTGCTTATGACTTGGAAACCTTAAAGTCTGGTTCATGCCATGGGACAATTGGCTTTGGAATTCTAAGTCTCTTTCTATATCGAGGGTATATTGGACAGTTTGAGAGAGTCCTAGGAACTTCAGTGGTCACTAACCTAGTCACTGTTGTAGGATACACATTCCCTTTATTTACAACAGAACAAGGTTTGAGTCCAGGGGCACCTTTAAGACCAAAAAAGTTTAATTCTGGGTATAAGCATTCATGTGCATGCACACTTCATCATACAATGATGAAGTGTCTCACACAGTGGCCAACCAGTTCCTCTGCATGGCCAACAATGGGGCATAGAGGCCAAGGCCTCCCCGGCATTGCCCCCTGGCTCTGTGATTCAGAGGCTTAGTGCCTCTGAATCTGGAGGTTCCCCTCAGTCACCATGGCTAGTAGCCACTGATAGACTTGTACTCCATGAATCTCTCTAATCCTCTTTTAAAAACGTTTATTCCTGTAGCCATCACTAGATCCTCTGGCAGCAGATTCCACATTTTAATCACTGTCTATGTAAAGAAGTGTTCCTTTTGTCCGTCCGGAACTTACTGTCCATTAATTTCATTTGATACCTTTGAGTCCTAGTATTTTGGGAGAGGGAGAAAAATTATACACATCTGTGATGTCCCCCTTTAGTTGTCTCTTTTCTAAACTTGAAAAGTCGCAGATTCTTCAGCATTTTCTCATAGGGAAGGTGCTCCAACCCCCTAATCATCTGTGGTGACCAAAATTGTATCCGGTATTCCAAATGAGGCCACACCATAGATCTATAAAGGGGCATTACAATTTTGGCTGTTTTATTCTGAGTTCTTTTCCTAATAATCCCTAATATAGTTTGTTTGTTTTCACAGCTGCAGCACACTGGGTTGACACTTTCATTGAGCGACCCCCAAGATCTTTTTCCCTCTCAGACCCCATTAGTTTATAGTTGAAGTTGGGATTTTTGGTCCCAGTATGTATTACCTTACACTTACTAACACTGAACTGGTATTTTTCCAGTACTTTAAGCTGGTTACCAAATGGGGCCCAATTTCAGCTATCCAAAATGGCCAAGCCCCGAAAATCCTGAAAATAGTTGGGATTTTCAGGGCCACCAGATAGCCAAACTTAAATGGCATTTAAAGGGATTGCAGTCCCTTTTAATGCCTTCTGGATGAACTCTTGCTGCTTGAAGGGACTGCGGGTCCTTTAAAGATTTGCCTTTGGTCTCTCACCACAGAGTTGCATGGCTTGGAGAAGGCACATAAAGGGAACCATGCTGCCTTTAAATGCCTTTCCCCCCCTTTGTTGGGGGCCCATATAATTGGACCCAATGGTCCAATCTCTTTTAAACTTGGGGAGGGGGTTGAGGAGAGGCACCAGCAGCTATGCTGCAAATTTGGTGCCTCTACCTCAAAAACAGCCCCCCCCCCCGAGTAATTCTTCATTATAGCCCATGGGAACCATAGACTATAATGGTCCCCACAGGGTATAATGGAACCCAAAAATATCAGCTTTCCCAAGTATTTACTGAATCCAAATACCATATTGGTTCAATATGCCTGAACCCGAAAAATACCGTTGTTTTTTTGCAGACCTCACAGAGTAGGATTGCCACTCCTGCTTCAGCCCACTGAAGTTTTCTTCCTGAGGGATTAGTGAAATATAGGGGACAAAAGTGGGGGATCTGCAGAGGGAGAGCGAAAACAATGGAAAATTGCTATCCCTCTCCCCTTTCAAAAATATACAAAATTACGTTCCCTTTACATCTTTAGCATTTCTGGTTTCTTTGCAGGGGAAAACTCTCATATAGGCATTGATATGATAGACAACGACCAAGGCTCCAGCAGCCCCAGCAACGATGAGGCGGCAATGGCGGTTATCATGAGTCTTCTGGAAGCTGATGCAGGCCTTGGGGGCCCTGTAGATTTTAGTGACTTACCTTGGCCCTTGTAAATACAACCCAGTAGCTTTGACATCTGGATATATCCAAGTGCATTATTGGTGGAGTTCTCCAATCTGTGAAGCTTGTTGAATTGCTTTGATGTTTTAATTTCATAAAAGCCATATCAAGAGAACAGTCATTCTTCTCCCATGTGTAATTTCCGACCAAGTGGAGATCAACCTGCAACAGTGTTCCCACATCATTGATTTGGTTAGCCTGTGTATAGCCTGCACTAAATGTATATTTTGAATTCTGTTCTTGCGTTGACTTTTTAAAAAAAATCACTGTGCAAACCAAGCACTGGCATCACTGGTAGCTTTTTTATGCAAATGGTCATTTCAGCCGTATGGTGTGTTTTTACACTACAGAAGAGGTCCCATGTGGATAATGGATATTCTTATACTAATGTATCATAAAAACTGTTTCTTGTTAAGATCCTTTACTATAAATATTGTTGAAGTGTAATGTATTAGACGGTTGGATATTTTTAAAATAAAATATTTTCCCTTGTTCTAAATTCTGATTTACTTATGAGTCAAAGCAGGTTTCTGAATGAAGTTTAAAAATGAGGTTAGAAATAGCAGCAGTGCAAAAGCTGAACAAAAATCCATTCTGGGCCACTCAGTCTAGTTGAAGTCGTCATAACTGCCTGTCAGACACAGCTGACAAGTACAACCATACAAGAATCTTCATCCAAGCTACTATACACCTCATAGTACCCCCAAACACAAACAATTTTTGGTTAGTCCACAATTTGAAAGAATTTCTTACCTTGGGGCAACTATCATGAGGTTGCTGTTGCCGTAGTTCCCCCCCCCGGTCCATCATACCTGTTAAGGGGATCAGTGAGTTGACTCCCCAATAACCCTGCCTTACAGTTGCATAGGAAAAGCACACACTCCTATGAGTTCTCTTCAAAACAAGATATATTCCACTGAGGAAAAAATGGAATTCTGGCACATTCTGGCAAGATGACACGACCCATTACTACTTTACAGACACAAGTAGAAAGGATATCTTTGGCCTGAGCTGGTACTAAGCAATGTTTCATTTTCCCATCAAGAAACCAGTTGCATATAAATGAAGCAGGCCCATATGAGACAGCCAATATGGCTTTCCTAGTTCATTAAGCAGATACTGAAATAGCTGCTATATAGCTGCAATATTCAGCACCAGCAGCTGTTAACCCAAGCTGACTTTGCAGATACAACAGCAACAAAGTCTGGTAATATGAAATTCACAAGCCTTTTTAAACAAGAGAGAACACAGTAGGCTCAGAAACTCCATCCTTCCTGCCAGAATGCTCAAATGATTGATGCCTGTTATAAGCAAAACGTAGTAGGAAGAATGAAATTTGGCAAAATATAGGTACAGAAGCATGTAGAAATACAGGGGCTAAAAAGATCAGTAATAGACCATGAGGAACAAAGATTGACAAAGCTGGAGAGAAGTACAGGTTTATAAAACAGGGCAGTGCAACATTACACATCATGCGACATTATCCCACTGCAGTTCTAAGGTTTAATTCCTCCCCACCACTACTTGATTAGAGATTGCTTTCAGCCTATTCTCTCTTCTGCCACTAGGTGGCAAACATTTAATCTGAGAAGCCAGGACCAGTCTGACTCACTCCATCCACATTCAGTTAATTCCTTGCAGAGGTTTTCCTCCAGACCACTTTGTAAAGGTAAGCATTTCAAGTTAACAAGAGAGAGAACATTTAAAGTATCCCAAATTCATTCCTGCTTTATGGCCAATATAAGCAGGAAAGAACTGGACAAGAAATAACCTATTTGTCTTTCCTTGCTTATTACTGCGCAACAACTAATGTCTGGAAGTCTCTATACTTACTACTATTTGCCTACCCTATTTTTGTACATCTGGAAGCTAGGAATTGGCAACCTGTACTGGATCTACCTGTACAGATACATTACAGATGCATTTGTATACAGATCACATATAACAGAAGACATTTTGATGCGTCAGCCTGTTAAGTACAGCTACAGCAAATGGAAACAACTGAGTATGGCAAAAAATGTTTTGGATGAGAAAATAGATCCCAAGAGTTTTATGCCTAAGGCAGTGGATCTCCAACTGTGGGCTGTGGATCCTAAAGTGGGTCATGACTCTCTGGCATGTATCAGTGCTCAAGCTTGTGAACTAGGAGAGGAGTCTCTAAGCACCCTCCTCTCAGCTGTGGGAAAGGACACAGCAGAAGAGCGGGACACATTCCCTCCTCCCCACCTTCCCTCTGCATTCTCATTCAGTCCCAGCAGTTGGCTTTGGAAAAACCGGCAAAAGGGATTTATTCAGGTTCAAAACACAGATTTCAGAAAGACTGTACTCTGTTAAGACCAGAAAGAAAGAACAGCGTTTGGAATAGTCAATTTTAGGGGGGAAAAATCATTAAATAAAATTCCCACAGATAATATTAAAATAATGGAAATCTTTATTTGAATGAAAAACTTGAGTTTACAATCCGTTAATAAATGAAGAGTGAACAATTTGCATTTTCCTATTCCATGACACTTATGAAAAAAACTCCGTAAATAAATATTTCTGTGAACAGATTTAAGGTAAGGCAAAAATTTCAGATAAAGCCCCTTATCAGTTGTTCTTGACCCTTGAACATGGTTCACATCATACATGAAAAGACCCTTTACTGGAGAAATTCAAAAAAAGGTGGTTGAATTGCAGCCTCACAATCCGTAAACCCCAAGTGGCAAGAATTAATTTTGTGCTCGTCCGTAAGAGAACAAAGTTAAGTAGACTCATCACTTCTATTCAGAACAAACTATTTACATTTAGCTGAACAGAAAGTCTGATAGAAGCACTCTGTTAGAGTCAACATTGTGCATGACTATAAAAATGGCTTTGAGAATTCTGTTTGTCCACCATTTATAAAGTGCCACTATCAGTTTTAAGTCTGCAGTTTGCCCGCTGTGTAACAAAATACTGAATGAACAGTCGCCTCGGACTCCTCCCATTCCTGAGAGCGCCTTGGGATGAGGACAGTCCACCATACAAGTAACCAATACCACAAAACCGACTGGTAAACAAATGCAGGTATATAACCAAACCTCAGGATGTTACACTTGTACTCCTAAAAGCCATAATCTCTGATCCCGCTTTGGTCTTTTGTTAAGTCCATACTGCAATATCCTAATACATTTTTATGCTCATTACACAATGGATAGAAGCTGGAATTGCAGTGCAGTATGAGCTCAATACAGCATCTTCATTTTTATAATAGCATGCTTTTGTTTAAACAAGCATCCGGATCAGAGCGGCAGGTTCTGTCCCTCAGCATCCACATCGCTGTTGCTGGGCTGGGGGTGAATGGGCAGGATATCCAGCTCATCCACCTGGGGGGTGGGATGCATCACTACTAGCTGGTCCTGGGGAATGTCTGCTGCAGCTGCTGCTAGATTGGTAATAGATTTACTTTTTACACATTGGAAATCAACATGTCGACTTTTCCCTTCTTCCTTCTCCCATGACATCCGTATGAAAGGTCTTTGGACATAATTATAGATGACCTCTGGCCTCCCACCAGGCCGCTTCTTAACCTTTTCCTTATATGTGGGGTAACCTGAAATAGTAAAAAGAAATAAGATTCCTTAAGGTGCTCTTAAGTGTGTTGCCAGAAGTCATTAAGCCGCCAGCCAGCTGTCAATCTCGGGACCTCGTTTGCCATGGGATCTTGTGTTCTGCCTTCATTTTCCTGTACCATTCTGTATCTGGGCTATTGGGGGGGCAGTTGGGGAGTGTGTGAATGTGTGAGTGGCAGCCTGCTTCGCTTAGCACTGCCTGTTTTCTTAAGGAGCCTCCCATATGGGAAGAATGTGAATGTCCTTGAATGTGTCTGCTAACTGGCCGTTGTAGATAATGGAACTATTGGGTTCACAGGTGGGGGGGGGGAGAGCGCGCTCTAGTTTAGGTGGGATGCATGTCCGGATTGATTGGACAGGTCACTGGGGGAAGGGGTTGTCTGAATCATGCATAATACCAGAGCTGGTGCCAAATTCGGCAGTTCTGACACAGAAGGTCTCTACTTGACACAGCTACATATCTCAATAAACAAATCTTTGAACAGAAGAGTGTTGTTGGGAGTGAATTTGTGCAAGAGTCTGACAAGCATCTAGTTTCTTAGTAACGCTGCCCATGGCTGCACAGAAGAACTTTACTCCTTTCGATTTCCACTAGCACACACACACCCCTCACTGAAGTGACCATTAGCACTCTATACCTACAAGCAGCATCTTGCCACATAGAATCAGAACCAGAATTACAAAACCAGGGTTTGTTTCAAAAGCCCAAAGTAGAGTGATCAATGGGAAAGAGAATTCTACTCTAATCCAAGTACTACTCACAGAAAGCACCTTCTGGAGAGAGGTCCACACAAAGGATCGTGCCTTGTTGCTTCCGAATATTTTTATTTTAATGAAATGGGTGTTTCATGATCATTCTTAACATAGATAAAACTTTCTGCAGTCTCTTCTGATGTTTGTTTCAATTGTGTAGAGGAAGAATACAATTTACTAGTGGCTTGGCTCAAGACGCAATTATAAAACCCTTACCTTCTATACCTAGTCGAATCTTCTTAAGACCCCTTTCCTTCAGGACTGATTTGGCTACATCTCTGTTTTCGATGTACTTGAAAAATCTGTACAACTTTGTACTGTAAATAACTGGAAAAGAATACATCTATTGAATAAGTATACTATAGTTTTTAATCCTGTTTCCACAATAAACATTAATATTAACAAAACTTTCTGCACAAGAAATAAAATGCTTGCAATGTTGCTTACAAGCAGATTAGAAGAATCTCCTTTGTACACATTCTCCTAAGTAAAAAAATGACACTGGTAATATAAATGATCGTTTGAACTGTGAAAAGCTTTGCTATCACTTTCTTTCAAGCAATCTCTCTTAGAGCCTTCATAGTTTGTGCTAACTCAATACAGCAAAACAAAGAGCACTTTAATCAATGAGAAATTAATTGCACAGAAACTGGAACAAATATTTGATGTTTCCCTTCTTCAGTACTTAAAAGCTTTCCAACTTGAACCATTTTCATTGTTGGTTTTACTGAACCAACTGAAGTACTCTACAATTTAAATTACTCTTCTAAATCTGCTGATGGAATTTAGACAAAAAACCTGAATCAATGCCTTAAATCCAAAAGTTAAAAGGGATCAAAGAAATTATGGAAGTATAAAAGCTTTAGTTCAAGATTTTCTGTACTGAATAAGAAACATGCAGCATCCATAGAATTCATTTATTTTCCATTGTGGAGATAATTCAGGAGCATTTTTTAATGAAAAAGAATCCAGTTGGTAGTAAAATCATGGAAGGTACTTTGAATTCATTTTTAAGAGTACCAGTTGACTTACTTTGTGAATACTCCTCTCCCATCTGTGGAGGGTACTCTTCATCCCAATCAACCACATCATCGTCTGTGAGCACCACAATATGACACTCTCTTTCTCCACTTTGAGCACTGGCTACCATCAAAGGGAGTATCATTTCTTCAAGATAAAATTCAAACTGTTTCCGAGCACCATCATTTGATAATTCATGCATAAGAGCACCTGAAACCAAAGGCATCAAGTCTTATTATAGAAAGTTCGGGAAAGGACGGAACACACTTGGAAACGTTTGTGAGGAAAGCATTTTCTGTGGAAGCCTAATAAGCTGATTGCTCAGAAATTCACCCATTTCTTCAACTGAATACAGAGAAAAAAGAACCAAGCTCAGTGTCAAGACAGATACAGAAAATCACTTTGACGGGTTATTTATTTATTTATCTATCTAACTTCTACTCCGCCCTCCCGCTGAGTCGGCTCAGGACAGCTTACATAAAACCAGTAAAACCAGTATACATTTCAATATAAAACATAATTTCATTTCAATATAAATACAACTTTAAACCATTTGTATATCATTGGTGGTGAAGTATGATAAAGTGCATCCAAAGCATCTTCCACGATGCAACCACATTTAAATTGATTTAACTGGCAGATCGGCACAGGCCTAGACGGTATAGTGCCACTCCTATTGGAACGCCTGTCGGAAAAGCTGTATATCCTGCTCCCTCTCCCCTGAATGAGACTCAGGGCAGTTAACGGCATACAAAACACACTTGATAAAAACACAACAAAGATACAATAAATAAACTTTACAAATATAAAGTGATTAAAATCTATCCAGATTAAGATCTATCCACTATCAAAGCAGAGTAAGTTGCATGGATGTTGAAGACACAGCTGAAGCATAATTTACCAGTTGTCTGGCAGATCACAACCACTCAAAGTCCACCTGAAAAAAAGTGGCCTTGCGTGCTCTGTGGAGCCTAGGGAAGTGCCACAAGTCATGCACCTCTTCAGGTGCTGGTTCCACAGTACAGGGGCCACTACTAAGAAGGCCCTCACACATGTTGACACAAGGGGAAGAGTTCCTGAACCAGGGACCTTTAATAAATTCTGAGATGAAGACTGGAGAAGATGGGGAGGATCATGCCAGGAGAGGCAGTCTCAAAGGTATGAAGGTCCCAGGCCATTTAGGGCTTTACAGGTAAGTACCAACACTTTGAATTGACACAGGAAACTACTTGGGAGCCAGTGCAGCTGTCATAGGACAGCTGTTATATGCTCTGACCAGGATGTTCCTGTCAGCAATCCGGCAGTTGTGTTCTGGACCGCTTGCAATTTCTGAAGCGCCTTCAAAGGCAGCCCTGCATAGAGTGTGTCACAGTAGTCCAGTCTCAAGGTGACCATTGCATGAATTGCCATGGCAAAGTGCACCCCAAACAGATAGGAAGCCAGTCGGCAGCCCAGCAAAGATGGTAAAATGCAGTCTTTGCCACCAAAAACATGTTTGTCCATGGGGAGCAAACAATCAAGCCACATCCCCAGACTCCTGACAGAGTCAACAGTAGAAAGTTAGGTCCTGCAAACGGTCAGTAGAAGTGGTCACGCCAGTGGTCCAGGCTTCCTGAGTTGCATGATTTCTGTCTTAGATGGATTTAGCTTCAACCAACTCTCACCTAGCCATTCCAGCATTATATCCAGGCAGCAGGCCAATTCCAGCTACCAGTCGCTCCTCAAATAAGAGGTAAAGCTGATGTCATCTGTATATTGATGGCAGCCCACTCCAAACCTCCCTGACAATCTCTGCCAGAGGGCACACATAGATGTTAAGTAACACTGGGGAGCAGATTCAGGTAGGTAGCCATGTTGGTCTGAAGCAGCAGAACAAGGTTTGAGTCCAGTGGCACCTTTAAGACCAACAAAATTTAATTCAAGGTATAAGCTGTCATGTTGCAAGCACACTCTTCAGATATCTGAAGAAGTGTGCTTGCATATGAAAGCTTATACCTTGAATTAAACTTGTTGGTCTTAACGGTACCACTGGACTCAAACACTGGGGAGTGACAACCTCTCTCCACCCACGATTACCATCTGGGACCAACCCTGGAGGAATTAGAAGTCCCGGCTCCAGGCTGTCCCCCTCACACCCAGGAAAATCAGGTGGTTGACCAGGACCAAATGGTCAACTGTGTCAAAGGCAGCTGACAAATCCAACAGGATCAGTGGCACCATCACGCCTGTGTCTAAGGGTTTGTCAGTATTCCAACATACATGTTGCTCTAGGGAAAAAAAGATCACTATGATTGCTGAGATTTTTATTATTTTAAAAATCCAACGTATATATGTGAGCATGTTAAAAATTTACAAGGTACCTCCCACAATGTAAAAATTAAAGCTACACAAGTCCATTACTGAAATTACTGTAAGAGCAGATTTTATAAAGCCGTGCAATGACTCTTCCAGAAATGCACATTATAACAGCTGAATGCAACACTTTAAACTCTGGTCTAAAAAGTATTGCATGCGGATTTATTTTAGTCACAGTAAAATATCTTAAATATTTAAACACATAAAATCAATTCATGCATTATACTTACTGAGGTCTCTACATTTGATAGTACTATAATCAAAAGAAATACAGAGATAGTCACAAGCTTCTCTTAGTTCAGGAATTGATATTCCATCAGGACAACGTATCACCCCAGTCTTGTAGTAATCCTAAAAAAATTCAAGAGTAGAAATGGTGTTAAGTTACAGTGATAACAGTGGGAAAACCACCTGAACTGAAAGAATCAGTTCTCTAAATCCTAATATTTGTCCGCTGTTATAAGACAGAACTAGAGGTCGAATCCTATGAACCATTTTTAACACAGTGAAGCCTTTTCTGCACTACAACATGCATCTTTCACCAAAGCAAGGCTCCCTGTACTAGCAGAAGCCTTCACTGCAAGCAAGATGTATTCATTGCATCCAACCCCATGTTACTATCACCCCTTCACATGGTACTGTCTATAAAAATTATCCTGAAATCTGAGCCAATTCAGGATGCAGCAGTCCTCTCCTGTCTGATGTCAATTTAAAGGATCACATGGGACTACTGCTTGTGATGACCACAATGGATACCTGTTAGCTTCCAGGAGCAATGCAAAGAGTTGTTGTTAGCTTATAAGGCCTAAATTGTTTCTGGCCTGTGTATCTTTGGCGCTGCCTCTTCCCACATGAGCTGTTCCCCCATCAATATGAGGATTTTAAGCCACTTAAAAATGTTAACTGAGTTTAAATTTCATTTTGCCATCAGCCAGCAAGCAGCAACAGTCAACCTTTCCACGTCCAGGACCCACCATTAAACCCTAGACTCTAACACAGGACTCTGTTTTAATGCCTCCCCCCCTTTTTTAATAATTCATTTTATTAGGTTTTAATGTATTATAAGACAGGAAAATATAAGGGCAGGAAGGGTACAGGGTAAGGGATAAGATATAAAGGAAAATTCCATCAAATTTGTATGATACCTCTTACAGCTTTTTGGTCATAATTCTTTGTTTCCAGCTCTCTTTCTTTTATGTAATTACTAAAACTAATGATGCTTTATCAAATCGCTAAAATCTTCTGTTATGATTCCCGAAAAGAAAATTCTATATAGTTCAAATTGGAGTTTCTCCAGATTTATATTATATATATATTCATTGTTCTTGGTCTCTGAAGTTTCTTTCCACCCAGTCATAAAAGAGTGTCCAATTGTCTCTCACATTTTGTTTACTTATGCCTCCCCCTTTGTAATGCATGTGTCCCTCTTTCTTTTTCAGATTCTCTTCTTTGGTTCTCTCTGGCCAGTAAATACTACCATTTCACATAGCACATGCTTAAATTGTGGAACTCACTGCCACAGGATGTGATGACTGTTTCCGAAAACTTTAAAAAGTGAGCGGATAAATTTATGAAGGATGGGGCAATCAATTGCTACTAGTCATGACTGCTACTAGCCATGATTAGAGATGTAAAATTTCCAGAAATTTTGAAGCTCAGAAAAAAAACCATTTTTTTCTGGTTTTTTTCGGGGGGGAAACGGAAATTTTCAGAAAAATTGAAAAAATGCTACATTAGCACTTCTTTTTTCTTTTCCAGATTGAAAGTCATTCTGATACTTTAGGAACATAAAATATGACTATGGACAATTTTACTTGGCATGAAATTATCACAACTAGCATATTAAAAATATAGCGTATCCAAACAATGATTACAAACAGAATTTACTTATTTTATAATATTTACTTGTAATTGAAACAAATGGAGCAACAATCTTTTGGTGTAGTGGTTAGGAGCATGGACTCTAATCTGGGAGAACCGGGTTTGATTCCCCACTCCTCCACTTGCAGCTGCTGGTGTGACCTTGGGTCAGTCACAAGTTCTCTCAGAGCTGTTCTCTCAAGAACAGTTCTGGAAAGAGCTCTCAGCCCCACCTACTTCACAGGGTGTCTGTTGTGGGGAGGGGAAGGGAAAGGAGATTGTAAGCCGCTCTGAGACACCTTTGGGTAGTGAAGGGCGGGGTATAAATCCAAACTCTTGTCTTCTTCTTCTTCTGAACTATTTAGTAGTTTATGTGGTAAAGACAAAAAATCCTCCACAAAACAATTTTTAAAACTCCAAAAATAACAATTATTCATATTTCCTCTCCACAGTATTAAACAAAAATTAAAAAAAACATTCTCATAAAAAGAATTGAAGAGGGGGGAAGTGTATAGAAGGGAGTGTGGGACTAAGTTTCAGTGAATGGGCATGAAATTTAATCAGAATCATTTTCTGAGCTGTAATAATCAGGATCAGTTTCAGTCTCTGCTTCTGCAGCTACTCTGTTGTGTCTGTCACTATCACGTTCCATAATCAATTTCGTTTCTTTTCTTTCTTCAATTTTTCCAATTTTTCAGGGGGGGAAACAAAAACGGCTTCTGGAAAAAACAGAAAAAAACCAGTTTTTTTCCCCGATTTTTCTGGTTTTTTTCCCGGCCTTCACATCTCTAGCCATGATGGGTATCTATTCCCTCAAATACCAGAGGTGGTGTGCCATTTTATATCAGTTGCTGGGGAGCACAGGCAGGAAGATGCTCTTGCAGTCATCCTGCTTGTGGGCTTCCTTAGAGGCAGTTGGTCAGCCATCATGTGAACAGAATGCTGGACTTGATGGGCCTTTGGCCTGATCCCGCACAGCTCTTTTTATGTTGATATATTGATCTAGCAGGCATCTATAATCAAGATGGAACTTCTTTGCTCAGTCCTACCCATACTTGCTCCTTCTGTGTAGATATAGTCTCACTCTTTCCTCCGTGTTACCCATTGCTTGTCTACTTCTCCTATTACCTCTCCATCCTTTTCTCCCCCCAAAAGCCAGTAGTATCACAACATTTAGCCTGGCCTTCCAACGGTTGGGCCACAAGACATATGTAGTTTTAGTAGCCTAACTGGAGGCCACTGGCTTAGAGCAGTAATTTTCCAGCTCTTTTCAGAGAACCTGAATTAGAAGATCTGTAGTGACAAACAGGCTTCCTATAGAAATTCTGTTCACGCTTGCTGCTTTTCCCGTGCAAAGGACAGCCACAAGAGCACTGGGTATGCTCTAGGACACATTCATGCAGGCCTGTATTGAGATCCAACAGGCCTAACCATTAACACCCCCTCACACACGTACTCATGAACCATGTACACTTCAGAATGCTTGTCGGGGGCTCTGCAATGGACTTTATAGTAGCTAAGCTAATATGAAAAATAAAAAAGGGTTTCCTGAACACAAGAAGTTAGAAAACCACTGGCCTCGAGGCAACGCCCTCAGTACTGGGATATGGAGCAAAACACTTTGAAAGAAGTTATTTCAACTGCTCACTGTTTTACAAAAGGTGCATAAAAATAAGTTCTTACATAGGACCAAGACATATATAAGAATCAACCAAACAGATTTAAGAATAGATAAAATATTTTATAACCCTTGTCTTTCAATATCTAAGCCCTCTGATTACACAGCTGGAAACGCAACTGCACTATAAAAGATTTTCCTGTTACAGAAAAAGTCATTCAGTTTATGTAACAATGAAACAGAGGGATGCCATCCACAACAAAGCATTGCCCTGCAGGAATCCTTATTCAGGCTCAATTATAAACCTACGTAGACTCAGAAAATAACAGGAGCAACATTCAGGCATTCTTAGGAGTCCACAGAAAATTAAAAATCTCTTGTGTATTAAATTGTGAACACAGCTGGAAGTGCATGTAATGTTATCTCACCAGAATAGCACGAAACACAGTGGAGCCAATTCCTTCAGCCACTTCATACTCTCCTTTCTCATTGGGCCGTGTGAAGTTATGCTCTCTTCCTGATCCAAACATCCTACATTAAAAAACAAGACAAGTCCTTGCAGATGAATTCTCCTAGGACACAATAATTTTGATCTACTAAAAAGTCATGGATGGATTCATGCCTTCAGTTAAATAACAGGCATCTTGTACCCAACACACGCAGCATATTTCTTCCCCTCTTAGACTGATTTAAGTTCCAACCTTGCTGAGTATTTCCATAAATTTACCATAAAAGCTGTCTTCTAGTGCAGGCAAGAACAAAATCATATATACCTTTTATTAGGACCTGCCAGCAAGCTTCTGAGCTCACCAGAACTTCTCATCAGGGTGACTGGTACAAAATTTAAAAAAATCAAAGGCAGAGAGCAGATATTTCAGGTTATGATTTTTAGACCCAGTCCTGCTATCATCCTGCGTAAAATGTTGAACAGGCATGTAAATTTTAAAAGATGCTGGTGTCAGGTTGCACCACCAGCATCCTAGGTAGAACCAGCAAACAATATAGCCCTCTTATTGAAAGCACAAAGGACAGCAAAAGTCCAAATGTCTCACAAACACCAGGTGAGACAGACATCTCTTGAAGACCAAGAGCTGAAGGAAGCACTTAAAAGTCTTTATGTTAACACCAGAGAGAAACTGCCAGGCATACAAGGCAACTTCAGCCAAATAGGGTAGTTTTACCTTATATTATTGGGAAACCACACAAGTACAGTCTTTTCTCAAGCTTGCTCTAGAGGAGCAGACAGCAGTAGCTACATCTGATATTCTATCTGGATCCCCAGTACCAAACACTACCCAAGAGTAAATCTGGCAATTCAGTGCAGAATCATACTACCATGGGTAATTTTACTCACTGGCACAAGCACACATTACAATGTAACTGGTGCGGAGAAACAGTCAAAGAAGCTATTTTTCCTCTGAATAAACTGAACCACAGAAAGGCTTATCGAGGTTTTTAAGAACTGGCAACTAGCTGCAGATCATGAGAAATAACAGCCATCTTAAAAGACTAACAGCACAATCCTAAATAGAGTTACATGTGTGAAGTCCACTTATATCAATGGAACTCTGTTAAGGATCTGCACTAGAAGTGACTCTGGAAAACTGCACTCAAACGTTTGAGAGGATGCAAGGCTCACAATACTATTTTCATAGCAAAGGGATGCTCATAAGCAGAACAGAAGAAAAACATATGAAAATGAAACACTGGTTCTTAGCACTGATTCAGAGATCCCTCCGATTACGAAACCAAAGCCATGCTGACCTGCCCAACATTGTATTTGGCTGTGCCGTAAACACAGAAGGATCCACAACAAATCGAGTGTTGTCCACTATCAGTGTTACTCTCTCCGAGGTCCTTATACTCCGAGCTCCGTCTTTGGCATTTTCATACACAAAAACCATTTCTCCAGCAGTCTTGCAACTCCCATCTGAGCTTGATTGGCTACTGTTTCTACTGCTGTTCCCAAGACTACAACTGGAACCATTTGGAGAGGTCTTCTGAGGACGAGGGCTGCTTGGCCGAGATGAGCTGTGATCTTTCTCACGCTCTGAAAAGAAAGAGACATTTTACATGCGTTATTAAGAACAAAATAGAGTGGGTGTCATTGTGCTAAGCCAGACAGACCCAAGAATTTCTCAGCCCTCATGGGTTTGATATGGTGGCAAAAAAGGCTAAATATGTGTCCTTGTGGGGAGGAGGAAATACCTATATTGGCAGTGATGCCTTTTGCTTGGGATACTACAGTCTGAACAGTGTTAGATGTCTCTACAGACTATACACACAATCATCAGCAGACACCACTGCTGCCACAGCATGGAGATGAAGTCCTTCCATTATTTGCTGGGTGATCTCTACTGTTGGTCAAAACCCACTGTTTCACTAGTGCAATCACCCTAGCACAAAGAGCTGTTCTTCCTCTTTTGCTTGTGAATTGCTAAGTAACATTAATGTATAACTTTTTAAGTAGCATGAAAAGCACAGTCAGTTCATTCAAAAAATGTCAGCTCTAAGGACTTTTTTAAAAACTGTAGCTTAATCATTACCTTCTCCAGAAGCAACTCATTTTAAAAAATGCTTAATAGCAACCCTTCTGCAAGGGGCATGTGCTATTTGAATTAATCTGTTACTATCCTCTGGTATAAAGTAATTGCCACAAGGGCATATAATTCAACATTAGGAAAGATTGCTGTAATGATTTCATGTTTCGGTGTGTGTGTTTCTTTAAATGTTTAGTGTGACTGCAGTAATGTAAGGAGACAAGTGTGATGTGACTGGCTGATGACTGAGAGCGTGAGAGGAGAGATGTCTCTGAGGTGATTCTGTGTTCTTGAAGAGACAAGTGTGGAGAGTTTTTGTGAGAGTCTGTATAACAAAGGAAGAAGTTGGAGTTTAGCCTGTGTGACTATATGAGCAAGAAAGTTTAACCTGTGTGGCTATGAGCAAGAGAGTTTAACTTATGTGGTTATGAGAAAGAGAGTTTAGACTGAGTGTCTAAACCTGTCAGAGTCAAGTTTTGGTGTTTGAGGGACACTGTGTGATGCCAAGCTTTGTCAGTTATATTTTCCTTCTTCAGCATCAGTTCAAAAATACAAAGAAACTTATTTTGTTCTTTTATAAATAAATCATTATTTGTTTAAACTTATCCCAGCAATCAGTACAGTCCTTCCCCAGAGCCACATAGTCCTCTGAAGCACCCAGACACTGAGTTATTCTACCAAAATAGAGAGATTTTGAATTTTTAATTCCTGATGGCAGCAGAAACCTATACAGTTCAAGTTCAAGTACGCAGAATATGTTTTAAAGGAGAAACAGTCTCCCAATTAAGTGAGGACACCACAATTGCCATAGCATATGATGGGGGAAAGTGCTGAAAGGAAAGCAATGGCTACTGAGTTCATGTTGAACTATACTGTGTGTTATGATTTTACATATGTGATCCAGTAGCACACACCTGCTCCTCCATACAGAAAGACATATACGCCCAGGCATCTTCCATTACGCCACTAAAGTATTTTAGAGACTGATTCATCATTTACTTTACCAGCAAAAACTCCAGGGGGTTGCTGTCCTGGATGGCCAGCAAGGGGAAGCATAAGATCAGCGGTGCTCAGCATCACCTTGTGCTAGCTCAGGCACAATGTGGTCATCAAGGATGAACACAGTGGTGCCTCCTTTCCTTCCAGCTAGCTCTTCTACTCCGCATCAGGTGAGGGGGTATGGGTAAGGGAGGCCTTTTCTAGGGCTATTTTGGCCCCATGTTAAAGCAAAAAGCCAGAACTTAGTATTTTTCACTTGATGTAACTAGATTGCAGAGAAATTTTAACAGGGAAAGCCACAATTTTGTTGAAGGAAACTGGAAGGGATTTAAAAGGATCCAGTCCTAGAGACACAAGCCTAGAATACAATGCAAATAAAGAAAAAAATAATGAGCTTTTTCACATCGGTCTTTAAGCTTCTCTGAAGGCATTTATGTGGACTTCTGATGGTTCTCACAAAACAAAGTGGAGCAGGAATTGTAATGCCACTCTGGCCAAGAAAATATAGCATCATAAGCCTCATAAGGAATGTTTGTCTCATCGGAGATTAACACATACTCATACACATGGAAAAACATTAGCAATGCTATTACTACTGAAAGGTACAAGATCATATTTCCAAGATGAGCTCCCTCATTACATACCTCCCTGATGTTGTCTTGTTGGTGAAGTGACATTTCTGATACACGGAGTGAGCTGAGACTCTAGTCTTTCATGTGATGAGTCACGTGATCGGTCACTTGACCTACGTCTGTCTCGTGACCTTTCATGCCCACCACTAGCACCATGAAGACTCATCCTGTTGTAATCTCCTTTAGCAACGCGAGGAGAAGTACTAGAGAGAGACAAATTTTAGGTCAACTTCTGATCAATATTAAGCACCAATCAAACTATATAGTAGCACATGAATCATTAATATTTTAGTCCAATTTTGCAAGATAAACATCTTTCCTAACTCAGTAATATTCCAATATTAACTCCTGTGTCTGAATACCAGTTTAAAAAGAAACATACAGGCTAAGAAAAAGTTTATGTTTAGTGCCAAGATTACTTAGTGCCAAGGTTATTATGTTGCCACTATCTTTAAAACTTGCAATATCCTGTTTAAAGAAAATTCTGTAGAACTTCTGTATCTTATCAAGGCACAGTAACAGAGAGCTAATGTCTAGAAGAAGATGAAGAAGTTTTCTCTACCTGAAGGTCAGTCTTTAAGGTGCTACTGGGCTCTTACTCTTTTCTACTGAAGGGTCTCAAAACAGCTTACAACCACATCCCCTTTCTCTCCCCACAACAGGCACCTTGTAGGGCTGAGAGAACTGTGACTGAGCCAAGGTCACCCAGCAGGTTTCATGTGAAGGAGCAGGGAATCAAACCCGGTTCTCCAGACTAGAGTCCACTGCTCATAACCACCACACCACAGTGGCTCTCACTGACATTAAGAAACAAAATCTTCATTATTAAAACCTTTGGTTCGGTTAGCTAAAAAAAATAATTGAGAAATGTGAGACTTTGCTTTTAAAATTATTCCCCTCTGCAATACTTTTCTATATAGTTTGGCACTAAAATACTACAATACTATCCTAATGAAAACAAAAACAAGTTTAATCCAAAGTCAAAATTGAAGCATTCAGTTTTTCAACCTATGTACAAATGAGGAGCTCACCAGCCTTTTCAAAGTGAAAAAGATAGTCCTTAAAACTGAAGTGTTAAAATATCCATGTACAAAAGTGCAGATGCAAAACTTCAAATCACTTTTAGCCAACCAGAGTAAAAGTAGAGCAGATACAAGTTGGAGTGGCTTTGTCCAGCAAAACAAATGCACTAAGAAAGGTAACAGTAGATGCCATGTTACCTTTGAAGTGCCTCAGTTTCTTCCATATACAACTGCTGAAGAGCCCTCAAGACACACCACCCCTTAGTTCCATTCTCAGGTGCAGCAATTGTGACCTCAGCAACAGACCCAACAATCCCTTCCCAACCTTATTTGCATGCCTTGACATTATATACTGGGACCATCTCATCATAAGCAGGTGCCCTTCGTATCTTAATATGCTGACCTGTAATTTGTTCCTTCCTCTTACAAACATTTTTCCTTCCCAAAAGATTCATGGTAAGTCAACAATGCACACAATACTCCTCCAGCCCAACACAACCACCACCCTCACTTCCAAATCAGTTATGGTAGTTCTCCAGTTCTAAGGTGCATGAAGGTTCTGTAGAGATCTCAATCAACATGAGTCAGAGCACAATTCAGGGCCTAAAAAAGAAAGACCCTTCATATTAAGCTAATCCCATGAACTCCACATCCTGAATGTCAGTAAACGAGCTGGATACTATGAACTTAAAGCAGTTATGAAAAAGCTCTCTTCCTGTAACAAAGTAAATTGCTCAAGTATTGCTGTAGACACTATTGTATAAATTTAAACACTGATCAAATCAAATTATCTATATAAATTTTTGTTACTTTGAGTGGAACATGTTTTTGAGATATTCACTGCTATGTTTAGGAACAGTTGCCTATAAATGCAACTGACAGTTTTTCCAGCAAATGCAAGGGAAAGGGAAAAGACTAAGATATAGGCCCAAGCCCGTCCCCCCCGCCTTTTAGTAAATTGAGTTGCTTGCTAACTCCTACTCATCCCTGTCTCCACAGATCCACTCTCCAATGCTTGAAACAGAAAAATGGATTTTGGGAGAAGGAATAGAAAAAACTTGTTACCCTAGTACCCTACAATCTTGTGACCATTGCAAGGCCAGTTGGGCTAGTGTCTGGCAGTTTGAAACAGGTGCCACCAGATAACTGGGTAAGCTGCGCATCTCCTTAAGGTCCAGGCATCATGTAAGGGAAGTAATTTGGCTATTTTGATTGATGGTGATTGCAAATGTGGCACTTTGTGAGCTGTGGAGAAAATACCACTAATCAAGGAGCTTGAGTTAATAAAGATACAATCATTGCCTGTCTCAATCAGCACAGCCCCCACAGTTGAAGGGATGCCAGGCCACTGGTCTGGCTGATGGGTGGAGATGATACCTGGCAATATGTGCCCCCAAACCCAGATGTGAACACAAGTTCTGGCAAAGCAAATGGAAGGTGACAATAAGGTGAGCAAAATGAGACTTTGATGACTAGCTGGCCAAAAACATCAAGACAAAAAAATAAGCCTCTTTTAAATATATATGTCTGTCTGTCTCAGGAGCAGGATCTGGTTAATGAGGCAGTTGGACCTCTGGTTATCAAAAGAATAAAAAGGCTGTTCAAAGAAGATGGGAAGATGTTAGAGAAACTGAATGAACTGTTGACATCTCTTTTCGTTGTGGAAAACATGGGGTACCCACCCACGCCAGAGCCATGAAGTCTAAGGAGCTGAGTCAAATTGAAGTGAAAAGAGATGAAATTCTAGGACTACTAAAATGTTATATTTTTTTTAGTTCAATGTCACTTTTCTAAATGAATAGCAAACAAAAGTTAAAACTTGTAAAACAAAAGCTTTTAACTCCCACCAAAAGTAAAACAGAAGTATCACAGAATCGAAAAACAGCACGAAAGTCAGCTCAAAACTTACTAGCTTGCAGTAAAATTAATCCAACAGGTTTAAAAAGCATAAGACATATATAGTATTATCAATGACCAGCTTTTTAAAGCTGTCTTGATTCTCATGTGATAGTGTAACAAGTAATGAGAAAATACCTTCAATTTACCATCACTGATACTTCTGTGTATTTCTTTTCAGACAATTTTTAAAAGTAAGTCAGAAACCATTAAAAAGCCTCACAGCAGGTTAGAAATCATAAAAAGTAAAATTCAAATTATTTTAATCTAATAACCAACATTTGTTCTACTGTACACATTTTCCAATTAATTGTAGCTGAAGCAGCTTGTTTAAAATAGGGTCACTTACATTTCTTACAAAACAAGTCAAAAGATAAAGGGAAGTGAAACAGAAGGTGGCAGGGAAGGCATTCATATAAGACAGCATGCACACATCCTTGGACTGTGCTTTCTGGGCTGGGAAAGGCCTAGTGCAGGGATGTTTAACCTACGGCCCAGGGGCCGGGACCGGCCCACCCAGGCCTTTAATCTGGCTCTAGGATCTCTTCTCCCCCCCCCCTACCCATCCTCACTGTTCTGAGCTTGAGCTGCCTTGGAGTATAAAGAGCAGAGGGTGGGGCTGCCTCTGAGAGCAGGAAGCAGAAGCGGGGCTGCCAAACTTCCCAGCCACTGCTCCCGGCCTTCGTAGTCTTACTCAAAGGTAAGAGCTTGGGGGGGGGTCCTTCTGCAGTGATTCTGTGTGTGTCTTTTTTATTTTAAAACTTGCTTTGCAAAATCCCACTGTTTCCCAACCTTTCCAATTTAGGGAGACATGTTTTAAGGGCGGAGGGAGGTTTGGGACCAGTCAGGGTTAAATATAGAGTTCTGCAAACTCGAGCGACTCCAATTTTGCAAAGAAATATTAGTTTTAACACACACATCCTCCTAATGTGGAGCTCCAATGGAATAAGAGCAGAGCACATGCTGAAGAGGACACCCAAAATTATTATCTCAAACCACCCTGTAAAGAAACCCGAGACCCTGGAGAGCCAGTGCCACTCTGAGTAGACCTGGAGGTTGGGGGGGGGAGAGGCTTGCAATGCTCAGCCATTTCATGTTCTTCCCCTGGGTCCTAGGCTCAGACCATTTATATTAATAGTTTATATTGGGGGGGGAGGGGTTTTTGAAACTAACCACAGTTAAAATATAGAGTTCAACAAACTCAAGGAACTTGAGTCTTGCAGAGAAATATTACTTTTAACACACACACACACACTCCGAATGTGTGGCTCCAATGGAATGGCTGCTATAATATCTTTGTGTTTGTCTGTGTCCTAGTTAAAGAGATGTATAGGTAGGGATTAGTGGCGTATTGACAACACCCAGCTATAAAAAATGCAATGATTTCAACAAGGGGCTTCACATAAAAGCTAGATAACATGGGTGAAAACACAAATCCAAGCTGACTGGTTCAAGAACCAGTTCCAGTGCTCTGAACACGATTAGACAGAAAAGAATAAAATCACTGTAGCACTCTCCCCTCAAAGCCCACAGCTCTTTTCCAAGTACTCTTTTTAAAAAGGTCTACTACGTGCACCTAAAACAAAACTGTTATATAAATTTGCAAAGATAAGCCCTAATGCCATAAATTACCACCAGAGAGAATCCTTTAGAAATTATTTCTGTGTGGCAGCTGTTCCAAGTGACAAGCCATTTCGTGTGTATCAGCTTGCTTCATCGAATGAGCATTGCTCATCTCCATATTGTAGCAAACCAACAGACAGCAATGTAGTATTAAAATGATGATAAACAGCACGGTCATAATGGAACCAATTAGTGACCAACCACACATAAACATCTCAATGTTCCTAAAACAACTCTTCAAGGTCTCTTCATGACACAGTGACACAAGGTTGGCCTAAGTTTCAAACTAATCAGAACTTTGGAAAGCCCAGCTTCCTATCAGTTATTTTTCTATAGAAATAAATTTAATTTCCCAGTATGTTAAACTATCACTACCACACTTTTCACTTTGAAATAATAATTAATGCACCAATTACATGACTGAAGATGTTAAAAGTATTAAATACAGTTCTACAAACAAGCAACAACAATCTACCAGCCAGATAAAAGGGGCAAAAAAACCTCTCAGAATCTGTCAAAATGGCAGATCTGAAGCAAAATCCTTTTCTTTTCAAATATTGCCAGGAAAGACATTTAGTGACTGAGAAGCACTGAAAACATTCTTATCAATTCAAATGCCAGGAACTTCAAGTATATTAACAGTACTTTTAAAATATTAGATCATGTAAAAATTCAATATAGCCAATTTATTTTCCTGATAAAGTAAGGATAAACTAATGTTAAACCTTTAAAGCTTTGTCTATAAATGTTTCAAATGACGAAAGAATATTCTCCTTTGTGATAAGCTAGTAGTTAACTAAAACAGGTCTACTTTTGAGAAAATGCATTCATGCTGATTTATGAGTTTCCATTGCTGTCAAATTAATCTACAGAAATACACATTAAAGCCTAAACAATGGTGCTTATATTACAGCCACTTATTTTAGACACAAAATTACACATGCACTCACATATGCTCTTTGTCAGATAGTCCAACTGATCAGGCTACACAAAGGACAGCTGTATTTTTGCCCCACTAAATGCTACCCAGATTAAAAGATTATTAATGGTTACGCACCTGCTTTTTGTGTAGAGCAGGGAATAAACGCAAAAACATGGGGAAAATAAAGTACAAAGGAAATCTGCTCCTTTCCTGGAGGCAGGTTCGGAAGCCAGCTCAGCATCCTCTGGCATTACTTGCTAAGTTCAGCATATTTGCTATTTTCATCCTTCTCTCAGTACTCCATTGCACCATTAGCCAGCTTCACTTCCTAGCATCGTTTCCCACAGCTAGTCACTCCATTAAATGCAGGGAGACACAAGCCCCCTAGATATTAATTCAATTCATTTTTTCCCACAGCCACTGATTCAGCCATGCACAGTGCCGTACTGACGTCTGACCTCCCAGCCTCTTGTATGCTGAATTCATGCTTGCCATTTCCTCATCTCTCAGTAGCTATTGGCTAACACAGTTGATGGACAGTATAAGGAATGCATAAGAGGAGAGCTACTTGGTATATTGCCAAGTGCCATCTGCGAAGCTATTTCTAGTACTGCCAGCTTGTCAGGTTTCAATAAACTAACACAGCATCTGAAGAGGGTTTCTTCTGCCACATATCTTGCTTGCCTAATTTTATGGCCATTCAAGGCAGTACATGTTATCCAGGTCTTTATTTGGCTTCCTGCAGATTGCCTGCCAGGTACTCACATCTAAATACCTTTAATAAATTACCAAGTCACTGCCATTTAAAACAAAAGACAGTCAGCTTTAAAAACTGCATGTGCAAACAAGCAGAGGCAACTATATGTATTCCAAGCATAACAATTCCAATGTTTCTGTGACACTATCACATACCAGGATCTAGGTCACTGATCACAGAAGAGAGGGGGGAAACTTAACACTTAGTTATTCCTGAACTACTTCCAGCACCTATAATACAATATATGAAAGCCTGTCCTCACAGTTGTCCGAGATTTTAGTCCAAGATGGCTACATCAGTATATTTTGTTTATATTTTGAACACGGACAACTAAAAAAGATCCATACAGTGTTCAACTTTTCAGCAAATAGCCTATACAGTCCCTTATCATTAAAGGATGATTCATAAAGGCAAGAGTATCTTAAATGTGTTAAAAAGGGCAAGACTGAAAGTAGAAGGCATATCTCCTACCTAAAAGAATGAAAGAAAAGGGAACCATGGAAATTAAAGTATCAGATCCAAGAACATTTTTTTCCTAAACTTAAAGCATTTCTTAACTGTTTGCTCATTACCCAGATAACACATATTCTCCACACCTCCCATATTCAGCTTTTGTTCTCTGTTAGTCTCCCTGCTTCATACAGGAATCTCTCCTTATAAATAATTATCTTTTGGTTACGCAAGATTCCATGCGCTCCCATTGGCTGTAAAATGCCCTCCCTCAGCCATTGGCCCATCAGCCGCCACTCAAGAGTGCCACTGGCTGGATGTTGGGTCTGCTCCTCTTCCCCACCCACTCCCCCTGGCAGACAGTTCTCTTGACTCCTGTGAGGGACTGTCCCCTCAGTGGCTGTTGGTAGGCAGCCAACCTTGGTTCTGTGAGTAAAAAAACAAAGGACTTTCAGCATAACCCCAATGGCCACTTTCCTGTCAGAATAAATGGAAAAAGGCTCTTTCTCCTGCTTAGCTTCAGCATGGCTGGCTGGCTAACGAGGTGGGCCAGAGACCATCAGACCATTTTCTTCAAATCCCCACTGTGCGGCTGACTTTCTCCTAGGGCTGTCAATCTCCAGGTGGGACCTGGAGATCTCCCACCGTTACAATTGACCTCCAGATGACAGAGATCAGTTCCCCGGGAGAAAATGGTTGCTTTGGAGGGTAGACTCTATGGCATTATATCCTGCTGAGTCCTTCCACCCCCCCCTCAAATGCTGCCCTCCACAGGATCCACCCCCCCCCAAATCTCCAGGTATTTCCCTAATCAGAGTTGGCACCTGTACTTTCTCCTCTGTCAGTAAAAGGCCCTTTCCACACCTATGTTGGCCTTTGGGAGAAAACTCATTGGGCCCAGTATTGATCAGGTTGCCAACTCCAGGTGGGCAATTCCTGGAGATTTGAGGGATGGAGCCTGGAGAGGGTGAGGTTTGAGGAGGGGTGGCACCTCAGACAGGTACGATGCCATAGACTCCACCCTCCAATCCAGCCATTCCCTGATGGGGAACCATTGTGGCCAATCTCCAGGTGGGGGCTGGAGATCACTCAAAATTACAACTGCTCTAGGAGGGAGGGGGAGGAGATGGAAAACTAAAGGTAGGTTGATGGTTGGCTGGTTGGGAGATAGGGTTGTCAACTCCAGGTTGGGAAATTCCTGGAGATTTGAGGGGTCGAACCTGGAGAGGGTGAGTGTTGAGAAGGAGGGGGACCTCCGACAGGTACAATGCCATAGACTCCACCCTCCAAACCAGCCACTCCCTCCTGGGGAACCACTGTTACCAATCTTGGGGGTGGGCTGGAGATCACTCAAAATTACTACTGCTCTTCAGGTAGCAAAGATCAGTTCCTCTGGAGAAAATGGTGGACTCTGTCATTATACCCTGCTGAGATTGCCACGCAAATTGTCACTGAGTGCCCAAAGCCAAGGCACTCTCCTAGAGCCTCTTTCTAGAGCTCGTTGTATTTATTTCCACAACGGGCCTTATTCCTAGTTCTGATATATTTGCAAGTCGCACTTTAACATTTATTTATTTATTATATTTATACCCTGCCCTCTCCACGATGCAGGCTCAGGGCAGCTCAGTCAGTACATAAAATACAGTTAAAACAACATAAAATCATATAAAACAACTCCATTTTTGATACAGTAAAGAACCTCCTGTGCAAACCAATTTTGTGAAAAGTCACGAAGACAAAACATGTTACAATTACAGACATTTTGCAGTTTGAGTTTAGTACTCTGATAAAAATAGACGTTCATTTTTATATGCAAATTCCAAAGATCTGTTTTAACATCTGCCTTCTATATTAAATACCACTTCATATGAATTAAATTATGCACCAAGAAGACAACATACAATAGTATTATCTTTATGTTCAATGATAATAATCAACAAACTATTGTAATTGTTTATACATGTTCAGCATCCAAAGTCAAATGGAAGCTGCTTTATATGGAATCAGACCATTGGTCCATTATGGTCAGTACTGTATACTCAAACTGGCAGTGACTCTCCAGGGTCTCAGTCTTTCACATCACCTCCTAACTGATCCTCAGATTGAACCTGGAATCTTCTACATGCCAAGCAGATAGTTTACCGTTGAGCCATGGCCCTTGCCTGAAGTCAATGCCGGTAACATTTCCAGAACTACCAAAAGCTATAGAAATGTGCATAGATACAGTCACACTATTGCACACACCATGACATATAGAACAAAATAGGATATGTATTGGAATCTGAAAAATATGAGCTCCAATTTGAATTAAATTGTTCCCCCGCAGGTGCAAAAATGAGCCAGACCACTCATGGCTCTGACAAGAGGGAGAGGCCTCCGTGAAAAACATGAGACTCATTTAGCACAGTTGCATTTCTCTTAGACTTCCTCCTCCTCCTTACGCTTATCTATTGCTGCTACATGCACAAAAACTGCTGCCTTCCCACAGATCTGTGAATTCAAGCAACTTTAACAAGACATTACAAGTTCTGTGCCTTCGATCTGTCTACTATGTCTTTCCATATTTAAAATCCATCAGTCACTTTCTATATTCTCTGTCAAAGTATTTAAGGAAAATTCTTCAAATTAAGTTTTAACAGTAAGCCAACTTCCTATATAAGATCTTATTAAAGTAATTCAGCTTTACTCGCATTTATCTAACTTGTATGACTTTTACAAAGGAATTTGCAAAATTAAATAATTTTATGTGCAGTTAAACCTTTTGGCCTGAAACCTTTTAATAAGCAAACAGACCCACTGGACACTTCATTTTTCAGAATGGCCCAGCACAGACATAAGGATAGCAAAGTAACACTGTTAGGAGACTAGGAACCTTTCTTAGCTTGCATTCTCCCTCCACCTACCTCTCAAACTAATTCCCCTTCTCCATTCCCAGTTCAGTACCAGGCACAGGGCAGCACTGTATATGCAGCACTGCTAGCCATGGTTAGCTAGAGGCTAATTTACAATTCAAAGTAGACAATTTTATAACCATAGCTAATGGTGAGAGAATCTGCATGGGTGAAAAGAAAAGTAAATATGCAAGCTAGAAGCAAACATTCTAGTATCTTAAAGTTCAGCATGAACTCTCTTTAGCCACTATAAGAGGTGCTAAGTTTCCCACAAAATTGTAAACCAGGAGCCCATTGAGTTATTTGACCACATGCATTATACACAGGTTGTAACTAGGCATGGAGACTGTAAATCTTTCAGCATCCTTTAAGGTCAATTACAGACACATCATGAGTGAGAATTTAACACTTCAACCTGCTCACAATTTTGCAGATTCACATGGAGAAAGGGGATTAGTAAAACCATGTAGCAGTAAACTCCTCTCACGCCTACTTGCATGTTCCTGATTCAAATAGGGGTCCCTGTACAGCTGTAATATAGCTTATAGATGCTATGAAGATCCAGTCATGGATCTTCCAGCCTGCCATTTGCTTTGAGCACAGATATCAAATTTTCAGCTTTCTGTTTCTGTTTACCTGTTAAAGTATGCCTGAAGACAAATTCAGAAATAAAGCCAATGAAGTTAAAACAAAGTTTAACACATGTCAATTCTGCATCTGACATAGTACAGTACAATTCAAGTGTTTTTGGCAATGACTAAAATATAATGATGACTGACAAATGTCTTTCATGTTTTCTTAAAAACTTACAAGCACTGAAGCCTTTCAAAAATCTGATCTCCCTAATTCCTTAGGCTCAGGACAAATAATAAAATGTTAACACAATACCAAAAAACCTGGGTGATCCCAGCTAACCTTACCTATCCCCAACAGCTGAAAGCATGCTTAAATCAAGCTTTACACCACTTCTGGTCTCAGAAATCAGTAGACTCTTCCAGAAAGAACAAACTCCCAAGTTGGAGAACAGTCTCCATCAAAATTTTATTCTTACTTTAATACACAATGGACATGATTGAAAGGCCATTCCCAGCTGGCCTTGGCCACCTAGATGAAATGCAAACAAAGTGGTTTCTACAATATTCTGCTTTAACCTGTTTAGAAGCTTATGCTAATGGTTTACTTGGAATACTAAAGTAACAAAGTTACAGTGCTCAGGGCAAGCAGGACATTATAAATTCTATTCTCAGACTTCTCATTAAGGTGATACTGGACAAATCAGTTACATTCTACCCTTTTTTATCTCTGCAACAGGTACGTTAAGCAGGGAGGCTCACTTTGAAGCGCAATGAAATTCTTGGCCCAAAGACATTACATTCCATGATGCTGGAGGCAATCCAAACATGGGATTACTTTATTCAGCACCTTTTACAAGCACTATGTGCTATAAAGCATTCATTTCTGTCATTAAATACCTTCAAGTATGAATGTGTAGAGTTTAATAACAGCAAAGTCATGTTAAAAGAAGAAATGTGTCCAAACAAATTTGTCAGGCATCCAACAATCCAGAGAGAATGAAAAGTGTTTTAAAAACTGATTATATGTATGACAGAAATTTTAGGCACAGAATTTAGACGCCACAAGGAATATATGCCATTTACACTCAATCTATCAAGCCAGACAGAAGCTGCTTTATTATACTGAAGTAATCAAAGTCAGCTAAATTTGAAACGTCATGCTTTCTAGTGACTTGTAGTGAAACGATATGCAGAGCTAAACCACTTCTAAACTCATTGAACTCAAGGGGCTTAAGAAGGGCTTCACTCCATTTAGGACTTCACTCTAAGATTAGCAAACAGGAACCGAAATTTACAAATCCAACAACAGTACCTAAAGCAAGATACTCATTCAGGATATTTCCCAATTCCCATTACTTTAAGAGGATATCACCTGTTTTCAGAACAGAACTATCCACAATACAATACTTTCAGAATTTATTTTACTGAAAGCTTTGAGATGCCATACATTGTATGCGCTACCTACCTTGAATGCTTATAAAGTTTACGGGGTCTATTATGCAATTTTCGATCACAATTCTCTGGATCACTGGAGTTACTGTCATAAGGATGAGGCCGTCCTGCCATTCCACTCCAAGCTTCCTCACACTATTGCTCTGAAAAGCATACAGCCAGCACTCATAACCTACATCAAAAGAGCAGTGTTGACCTTTAAGCATGCCATGTAAAACAAACAGATGCAATATTAGAAGTGCCCTTTAATTTCTTCCCCACAAACACAGCTGACATCAGCAGTCCAGAAGTACAACAGAATTCATATGTAATGATGGGGAAAACATTTCTTTTCAGTGCTGGATGTCTGTTTTAGTTACAAATACTAACTGATATTAGTTACAAATACTGACTGATGCACACCAATGGAAGTATCTCTAGTTACCTATAAGAACCATCGGAAGGTTTCCGGTGTAATTCTGAACCAATCAGGTAACATACAAACTTTTTAATGCAGCATGACAGCAGTATCTTTTTTCTTCCTGGTGGGCAAAATGAATGGAAATGGAAAAGGATGCAGATAATGGACAACCTGGCTTCCTAAATCCGAGGTCCTGGATCCAGACTAGCCCACTGAAAAGTATTTTTTTTAGAACACAGAAAGGGAAAGGAGAAAGTGAGACCATTTGTTTCAGAAAAAATTATTCCAAGTCCCTTTTGGGTTTACAGATCTAGTTTCTTGGTTCTCAAGATACTGGCCAATAATAAGAAACACATAGGGGGTACTTTTTGTGATTACTACTTGTGATAGCTGCTTGTAATTACAGATTTTTCTGTTAAGGCAGAAGGCACATGATGGGAATATCATAGCAGGTGGGTTTTTTTTCTTTTTTGTCAGCAAGTTGCAGCCAACTTATGGCAACCTTGTATGGTTTTCAAGGTAAGAGGTGAAGTGGTTTGCCACTGGCTGCCTCTGTGTATTCCTTGGTGGTCTCCCATCCAAATATTGATCACGGCCAATCCTGCTTAGCTTCTGAGATTTGACAAGATAAGGCTAGCATGGTTTATCCCGATCAGGGCAGTCTATCAGTACTGTTAATTCTTTCTCCCCAGTGTAGCTCCAGATCACTTTGCATGGATCTCAAAACAGCAGCAGCAATGTTCAAAAAAACCACTGTTAACTGGCATACATATAGGGTTGCCAGGTCCTTCCTCTTCACTAGCAGGGGAGTTGGGGGGGGGGGTTTCCTGGAGGGGCAGGGACATCCTCAGCACAATGACATCACACAGAAGTGACATCATTATGGTGGGGACCAGCCTAGCAGAAACAGGTATGATTGGAAATGCGCTGAAGGTGATGACTTCCGGGGGCTGCAGCACAGCGACCAGTTGATTTCTCAGGAGCTCCTGAGTATTCACCAACTCTCGGTGCTTTTTAGGGGACCGTCTGGGTTTCCCAAGGTCCCACCAACATTTCTGGAGGACAGCTGGTTGCAGAGGAATTGATCTGAGCCCCCCGCGAGCTGCGACGAGCAGGAGAGGAGTCAGATTGTCCTGAAACAGAAGCACCAAGCTGAGCAGCCGTGATTAGTTATGGCTGCCAAGTTGTGAACTCCACCTATAAGAGCTTTGAACCTCGCCATCAACACTGGCAATGAACAAACTAATAAGTAAGTACTTGTCCTTCTTTTGCAACTTTCAAGCTTAAAAAAGAGCTTTCAACATGCCCCCTTAAATCTTCCCCAGAAGCTAAGGAATGCTGAGTGGAATTTCTCCCCTCCTTTCGGCTATGAAATGACCGGGAAGCTAAGATACTAAAACATACACATGGGATAAAGATCTTACCGAAATCTTCTCTCTGTTCTTTCTGCTTTTGAAAAAAGTTACTATTAAAGGAATTATAATCTTGTGGCTGTGGCTGTTACGTTAGGCAAGTTTGGCCACCCCTGCCTTAAGAGGACTTCTATATCTGCCCAGCTGGTTCACGGAAAAAGAAAAAGGACTCTTTGAAGTAAAATGGCTACTGTGCTTTCTTAACTGCACAACCCCTTTGAGCCTAGATTAAAAGGTGGTGGATTTTGCAATTTGGAACTGAAAGATAACATGATGACTCTTCTACCCACATTAAAAGAAAAGGGGTATCTGGGAAACTATGACTTTTCACAACCTTTACAATCCTTTTATAACAGAAAGATCCCTAAACCTTCAAGGTTTTGAGATGAAGAAGGAGAATATAATTTTCCCAGAGGGTGAAAAGAAGTTTTGATCTTTTATATAAGCAAATATAGAGGGGGGGAAGATCTGTATCTATAAAGGGGAAAGACACAAGACTAAGGTGGTCATTAAAAGGAATGTCCAGAGAAAGGGGGGGGGAATGAAACATTATAAGTAAACTTTATAAACAAGGATTGTCCAAACTGATGTAACATACTTTGAGTATGTGTATTGGCTAAATTGATTTCTGTTAAAATTACAATATTATAAGATGAAAGATATATGATAAAGGGATTTTAAGACTTGGAATTGTGAACATATCTGGATTTATGTGTGTTATATATGTTAAAGCACAATATAGAATATCAATACAAATTTAAAGATGTGATAAACTCATATTATGAACTAAAATTACATTATTGGTAGCATGAAAATCAACACTGGAAAATATGAAGTTAACTATTTAAGCAGATGTAGTGGTCAAATGGAATATGTTTATTGGTTAATTTGATTTTATGGTAAAATATGAAACTACAATTTAATTTCAAAAGATGAAAGATTTACATAACAAGATTTAAAAATCTGTAACTGACTTTGATCCAGACAGGTCGAGTATATTGAATCACAGTATTATATAGATGGAAAAAATATGAAAGAATTCTCTAAAGGTGATATAGTGACAATTTACACAAAAATTCAGTCTAACGTATAGATATAACCTATTAAGATATAGCATAAACTTATCTCTGTATCTGTCTCTCTTCCTGTGAAATGAAGCATACAAGATAGGATAGGCTAGGTTGGATACAGTATAACTAGTTACGTAACTGGAATAGATTGATAAGCTGGTATACTACTGTATTTGTCAATTTTGTTAACTATAAGATTTTAGCTGCTAGACATTATAGCTCATGTAGAAAACAGTATTACATAAGCAAATATAGTGTTATGAGTGAGATACTTGACTGAAATTTTCCAATAATGTACTGCTCTCATCTCTTTTGTTTCTTTTCTTGAAAAACCCAATAAAAATTATTATTAAAAAAAAGGAAATGTGCTGAAGGTATCACTCTTGAGTCCTCTTTTAAGCCGCTAGTGGTTGCTCTTGGGGGCAGGGCTTTTCTCTGCCGGCCAGCTGCCCATGAAATCCCTGCCCCCACCTGAGGACTGACATCCCTACATACATAGAAGAACTAAAAACAACTTGCTTACTTTTTTAGCCAAGGTACATGGGGGGGGTGGAATCAGAAAGATTTTTCCACATACAAATTAGACAATAAGCCAATTCTAACAGTCTGGAAAAATGCAAATGGAATGTTGTACATTAGAACTTTCAAGTCAAGGAATTCTTCTTTCCAACAACCTAGATTCTGTATGTACAGAAATAATGGCAAGATCAGTTGAAAAAGGCTACCACATGCTTTTTTTGCATCAACCCAGAAAGCTGGAATCATATTAGGCAATTAATCTAAATCACTACAATATATGAAATCCAATAGAGCAGGTTGCTGAGGAAGAACAAGCTCAGTCTGAATCCAAACAAAACAGAAGTAATGCTGGTTAGACAAGTTGACTTTACTGGCTGGAGTGGAGTTGGATTTTGCAAAGCAGGGTTAAGCATTAAGGGATGCTCATGGACCCAGCCTTGCTGTTTGAAAAGCAGGTAAGCACAGTGTCCAAGAGCTCTTTCTGTCAGCTACACTTGGTCCCCTAATGCTCTCCTTTCTTAGACTCGAGCCAATCTGGCCACTTTGATCCATGTTTTTGTAAACTGGTAGCTGAATTACTGTAATATGCTGTATGTTCTGCTGCCTTTAAAGACAACCTGGAAACTGCAGCCGGTCAGGAATGCAGCAGCCTAATTAGTGTTGAGGCTAACCAACATGTAATGTCCATTTTCAAACAGCTACACTGACTTAGCTTAATCATGGCAGTTATACCAAACTACCTCATTATGAAGGACATGACAGCTTACCAGATGTTATTTTTGCATTCACCAAACAGATGTGTGTTTGATCCACAGAGGAGTACACAATGCTATGCAAGATAAAATAGAGGAAGTAAAAATGCAAGCACCAAGGAGGGATCAAGAACTGAAGGAAAACAGAAAGTTCAGAAACATTTCTAGAACCAGGAGCACTACCAAGTCTTCAAGTCTCCTGTAGGAATGAGGGTCCTTCTATGTGACAAAGTGCATTGCCCCATGAAGTGTGTGGAAAGTCATGTCCACTTTTTGTAATTAGTATAATTTTCTCAATTCTTTGTGCTCTAAAGCTTTAACTACTGGACCATATTTGATCCGGGGGGGGGGAGGTATTGACCAGTCAAATACAGAGGATACAGAACTGCTCTGGCAAAGGGTGGCACTTCTACTAGCAAATGCCCACACATCCAAAAAGGGAGGTCAGCCTCACAATTTTAGATCTGTGGACTTAAGCCAACTATATTCTGAGTTACCAATATAGAACGTTTAATGTGTTAAATCCCACAGCATAGTTATGCTGGCAAATACGACATGCATGGCCTAGGACAGCTGTCTCTCCTTTTATACATCTGGTCATGAATGAGTACAGATAGAAGAGGTATATTTTTAATAAATTACTTGGATTGTAACAGTACATCATAAGCATAACTTTGTTTTCTATGCAGTACTTGAGGGAAAACACTGGGAATCTTCCTTATCTCCCCCTTCCCCCAGCAGCTACCTCTCAAGAGTAGAAAAGGTGATGACAGAGATGGGGGAGGGAGCTGACAAAGGTAACATTTCCAGGTAAATGTATGTAAATGAAACATTTCCAGAAATTTTGAAGCCACCAAAAAAAAAAAATTCCCCAGAAACACAGAAAGTTTGGGGGAAATTGAAACACATGCAACATTTACTATCAAACCTAAACCTATTTTGCTGCCTCAATAATATAAAATACCAGATGTATAACTCCATATACAACGTTGCATTACTTGGCATTTTATGGATTTTACATGCTTAGCTTTCTGAAAACAAAACTGCAGCAATACCACATAGCTGAAAGAGGGCTACAAACCACTGCATCCTATGCTTTTTGCTCCAAAGCTGTTTTCTACTTTCAGCTCCCCAACACACACTGGCAAAAAAGGAAGTAAGGAGGGCCTACAGACCACCCAATGGGCTATACTGGGGATTGTGGGACCTTCAAGGACATAAACCATGTATCTTGGTGGTTGTACTAAGGAGAGGAAATAGGAGGGACTGAGTTAAAAAGTTGGCTTTTTCTAGTCCATTATCCTAACCTAGGGTTCCCCAATGTGCTGTGCCCATGGGTGCCATGGCACCTGCCGACACCTTTCAAGGCACCTGCCAAGTACTTTTAGAAAGTAGGCAGGACTAGGTAGAGCTTTTGCCCAGCAAGGCTTCTGATTGGCTGCGCAGATTAAAAGGCATTCTTTTAAACAGAGCTTCTCCCTGAAATGTTGAAGACTTACTATGACAGCTACGCATAATTTCACTCCCTGACATTTTGTGGTTGACGGCACCTCCTGCACCAGCCGTTTTGAGGCTAAGCCCGCCACCCTTTGTCAGAATTCCAAAGGTGCCCATATGCTCAAAAAGGCTGGGGACCCTGTCCTAACCATTCAACATGTGCATTCTCCGGTCATTACTAAAGAACATGAAATCGTGCACCTGATACTGGGCTCTGGCTCACAGAATCTATTAATTAATAAACCTGTTACTCATTAAGGTGTCACAAGACTGTTATTAAAAAACAGAGAATCACAGAAATATGTTACCTTTTAGATCACATCAGACAGATTAGGCAATAAAATGAGGGGACATAGTCTGGATGCTGAGGAGAGGACCTTCCAAATTTCTGACAAAGAACATGTAGTCAGTGGCACCCCTGCTGAGGTTACCTACATGATCTCATTTTACAGCTTTATCAAACCTGCATTCTGATTAATTTAGATGTCCAAAAAAACCCACCCCAGAATTGAGAAATGCCACACTGTTTACAAAGCTTAATTCTCTAACACTCGGAGAAAGTAGTAATCTGCCAGTAGCAGCCAGTCTGGGCATTTTATGCAAGTGTCTCACTTCCTTCGCTTCCAGATTCTTGGAACATGCTGTTTACTGCCAGGCTCTTAATTCAGCCATTTTAAATATGACTACAGATCTTACAAATTTTACATAACTTACAGATTCTACATCTGGCTACGGATGTAAAATTCCCAAAAAATTTGAAGCCATGTTAAAAACTGAGCTTTGCCCAAGGGTTTCTCTTTCAGAGACCCACCCCCACCACCGATACTCTGCAGTAAATTTAAAACATATGTCAAGACTAAACTTATTTTACTGTTTCAACGAGATAAAATCCATAAACCATAGCTATCGGGCACACTTATGAGATATATAGTATAAATGCCCCACAAGTATACCCAATGTAAGAGATAAAGTTTTTTTCTTCACATTTGGCACCTTATGCTGCCTTAGTACATGTAACTTTGTTTTTGCCACTTAATAGACAGGAAACAATAAAAGAAGGAAACAGAAAAGTTTGTAAACAAACAAAAGGAAGTGTATCATCCCAATAAAACTAGGCGTATACCTTGATACCAAATAAAATTAAATAACATTGGCAACAATGAACATTTCAGTAGTGTATCATCATCACACACATTATAGCGAATTAACTGTGAAAAGAATTAGTCAATTATCATAATGCTGTGTATATATATATACAGCAATCAGTCTCTAATGCTGCCTTTTTAACTATAAAAATCTTTATACAACATATTTTGAGTAAAAACATGTCTTAAAAGCAGTTCAGCTCCAAAAGAGGAAATATTTCCCAGGGTTTGTTTGTTTTTTTAAGTGCTCCCCCCAACTTTCCAATGTTGCCACGGGAACAATTGAAACAAGTCCTCAGGGAGGAAAATGTTTTATTCCAAATTCTTCCAGGCCTTCGTATCTCTGTCCTAGGCCTGCTAACACTACATACACAACCATAAAGGATTCCATTTGAAAAGGCAGCAAGTTATGTGATATAACACATGGACAAGCAATTCTTATTCACCTGGTATAATATTTAAATCTGGCTCCTTTCTCTTCCAAACTCCACTCTTTATCCCCTACAACAGGGTTCCCCAGCATGGCACTTGTGGGCACCATGGAACCCATCCTTGGCACCTGCCAAACCTTTCAGAAAGTGACCAGAACCCTTGTAAGGAAGGGCTTGTTTTTGGCTGCTCTCCTTGAAATGAAAGGGTTTTCCACTAGAGGACAAGGACTAGTAAACTTGTGGGCTTTACTTAGTGCACGGTTCCATTCCCCCTTCAGGTTTTCCTTCTTATCAGGTGTAAGGAGGATGGTATTCCATTTGGCTCCACCTCTTTTAAGAGTTATTTTGGGGGCATTCTCCGCCCCCCATCAAAATTCCAAAGGTGCTCATAGGTTCAAAAAGTTTGAGGACCACAACCAACAATCTGACTCCTCCCCTGCCCCCCGCAAACTCCACTGAAACTTGTCCTTGCTAAAATTGCAGACACTCTTTTCCATAACAAACGTAAAGTTTTCTACTCATCCTCTTCAAGCTTTCTGCAGGTTTTGATGGCAGTGACAACACAACCATCCTCCTGCTCCATTCCCTCCATGCCTTGAGTTTATGCAATTTTTTTCTCAGCTACCTCGCCTCTTCTAGTCAGGTTGCTTTTCAGCTTTGCCAGTGCGAGACGCTCCTCTGTCTTTCTAGTACACTTTAATCCACAGAGCTCAAAGCTGGATATGCAGTTCCTTATTTTATTCTCATAGCAACCCTGTGATGTCTATTAGTTTTAAGAGACTGACTGATCTAAATGCAGGGGTGCTATGAATTTCATGGTGAAGATGTTAAACTGTCAAACATGTTCAAAGGAAGCCATCAGATGTGAGCTAGTCACCGGTTCTGATTGATTGGCAGCAAACTACTCAAATGGCAGCTGAAGAACTTTGCACCAAGTTCTTTTCAAAACTACCCATATGCAAGTGCTGCAGATCCAAGTAGACTGGCAGCCATTAACTAAGATCTACTTTGACTAACACCAAAAGGGTAGGATTTTTTTTTATACAGTATGTATTTATGACTGATTTAACTATGCATTGCTGCATCCATATAAACTGAGCTACCATTTTCTCTCCATATCTCACCTATCATGCAACTGGAAGGCTTTAAAAGGTTTTTTAAAAACAGTAATTGGTACTATGCTATTATAATCTAACATTCTAACTATATATTGATTTGACTGCTGAAGTCCAACCTTACTTTGTTTAAGTTAAGTCTGTAGCCCCTTCCATGGCAGAGTTTTAAGGGAACTGTGTTGCCTACACCTTTCCCATTATAACTCAACAAGTGAATCAGCTAGAGATTTACTTTAAAAAAAGGAAAGTTAGTATTTCAGTGACTGTGGCAATACATCATTAGATTGCAAAAGAGCAACATCAATTACTGATATAAAGAAAAATCTACAAAAGCCTTCTTGGCAGCAGGAAAAATACCTGGTAAAATGGCACCCATGACTGCATGAAAAGCCACTATTACTCTACTGCACTCATAAGAAGGAATACAGGATAGGGATGCTTGAATACCCAGTGGTTCAGGACACATCCTGTTCACCAGTCATTAATGAGGAACTGAGTTTTCGATGAACAGTTAGACTGTTAGTCAACTGATTTGTAGCTGTTCAGAAAGAATACAGGGAAGCAGCCTCTCTTTCCTATGATCACCAATCACATTCATCCTGCCTTCCCCACATTCACTTTATGTACGGAATATTGCTTTTTCACAGGATGACTGATCTGCAACAATCCTTTCCTAAAATTGTTTCAAAATATTAGGAAAGCTTAGCAACTTCTAAGTTCTAAGCCATCTGTTTCAAGTGATTATCCCTAGAAATTGTATGGGAAAAATACATGTTTTATAGATTTGTGTTATGGGAGATAAAACAAATAAATATGAATTTTAAAACTCAAGCTATGAATTCACCTGACTGACTGCACAGGTCAAATCAAAACTAATATTATGTATATGCCTTTACTCACACAGCCGAAGGGATACTGTAATAATCAATTTGATAGGAAACAAGTAAGGCAAGTGATGCTACAAAAAGTAACAATGAAGCCAAGGTGCCCCAAGTGGAAGAAAGTTAAATTCCACTAAAACTGAATGGTAGACATCGTGCACAGTTCTTTGAGTGTGCTAACATCAGTGTGTCAGTTTTTCAGTGCCTTTGTTTTCCCCCCTTAAATTTAAACAATGTAAGGGAAGTACGTGCTATATGTCTTTAATTTTTTTCCAGTATTCATAAAAATAATTTCCACATAAAGCTTTTGAATTTGTTTCAGCATTTAATTAATGCAATTTTTGTTTCTCTAATGAAATGTTTCTATTCAAACATTTTAATTTTTTTACAATTCAGACCTAAAATTAACTTTTTAAAAAAATTCTGTACTAACTGAAAATCAAAACAAACTTGCTAAATCAGATCATGCTCTGTTTAGGACTTTGATCAGCTGTTGAAGTGCATGCAAGTTTTGAGATGGCTTCTTATATTTACCTTCATTTTCTATCAAAGCGAAAAAATGTCATATTTTATAGTCTCTAATGTATGAAAAACTAATTTGGCTGTCTCCAAAGTAAGTATTCTAACAGCCGGTATTCTATTCGTTTCAAAATAAGTTAAGAACATTTAATAGTATGTAGGCTGTGGAAGGTCAGTAGTTCAGCAGTTCGAGACCCAAGAGTGCTGCATGACAGGGTGAGCTCCCGTCTCTAGTTCCAGCTCCTGCCAACCTAGCAGAAAGCAAGAAATTGCAAGTAGATAAATAGGTACCACTTCGGTGGGAAGGTAACAGCGTTCCGTGCACCTCGGTGTTTAGTCATGCAGGCCACATGACCATGGAAACGTCTTCGGACAGCGCTGGCTCTTCAGCTTTGAAACAGAGATGAGCACCGCAACCCTAGAGTCGGATCCAACTAGCTTTCGAGCAAGGGAACCTTTACCTTTAGTATTTCTGAACACATCGGACAAAATGTATAGTACTACCATTACTGTTAACTTGGTAGGATAAGCATTCTTCACAACAAGATAATTACATTTACATAGGAGTTATTTATCATCATGCACATTCTAACTTTTATTTTCATACCTAGAAATCATAACTTTGTTCCTGACTCTTACATAATTACAATAGTTTTCTTACATATGTCCATTTTTGAATGAATTCAAGCCTTTCATTACCCAAAACTTAAAATATCCTATTACCATGATGAAAGTGGACCTACTGGAGAAGTGCTGGGAACTGGTAGAGTGCTTCAATTAATTACTGTTAAGCAGCATCTCCCCAAACAAGACAGTGAATCACAGAGAATGGGCAGAGCATGTGGAGCTTTGGCTACATGCTTGTGCGCATGCTTGGGGGGGGGATACTGCCTTACCACCCACTTTGTGGTTACTGCGCAGCAATAATCTGAACAGTCAACCATGGGGTGAGCGTGCAGTTTAGCGGGCTGAGGGGTAGGATATCTGAACCCATAAGAGCCGTGGTCTTCATGAAAAAACCCTCAATGAAATCAGAGGCACAGCCTGTCGTCTGACGGCAGCCAAACAGTGGTCATTCTTAATGGTGATTATAGCCATTAAGATTATATTGAAAAACTTTATCTGATAGTATTAACCAGGATCTCAAAATATCAAAACTGTTGAGGAATTCTAATTCACCAGTTTCCCACCACAGTCTCCCTTCCTTGAATACTGACATACTGAAGAATACAGCAACAGAGTATCCTGGAGGACCAAGATGTTCTCCCAGAAGTTTCTGAATATTGCCACTGTCTGTCAAATTTCTGTCCTTCTATTCTTTTGCATAGTGACAGACCTATGTGTGTACTATGTAAACTACAGAAGGGCACTGTGGACAGCTGAAAGGCCCTGAAGAGTGACATAACACCATTTGTTGTCAGCTCCACTTCCCAACTACTGTAAGTTTCATTAATTATCTACAGACCATTGTGGACAGTGGTACTTCTCTCAAACAGGTCAAGGGTGGCACAGCTTTAGCTATTTACATACAGTTCCTAATCTTAGTTATTTGCCAGCAACATGTATTACTCAACGAAGACATTCTAAGGAGGACCAGAACCTGCAACAAGTCCATATGCCAACTCTGTCACACTCAGGCAACAGTGCAACCCTATTACAGGACCTAACAATGACAATTAGACTATACCATTAGGGGCTCATTCACCTGCTCATCATCCAACGTACAATATCAATCAACAATCACTTCTATGGTTTACACAGGACAAGCAGGCCAAACAGGTTCAACAGTTGTCTTAGTCCTCAATGAAATCTGTGCACTTTTTAGTTTTCCATACCAATGTCACAAACTAGGCCCTTTGTCCAACTGTAAATTGCTTCCCCAATTTGTGTATAAAAACCTTAATGACTGAGAATCCACTTCGTGCATCTGATGAAGCCTATGAAAGCTTGTGGTACAATACTTTTTTTTAACATTTAAGGAACCATAAGACACTATTAGCTACTCAACCCTGAAGCCCTCTAAAGAAAAGTGATCTCATTGGTTTTGAGGAACAGCCTCAATGATTAAACATGAAGGCTTCTTATATAAAAAATACCAGAAAAAAGCATGCTCTCTCTCTCATGCACACAATGAGATTGGACTTCTGCACTGGAGACATGGTCTCTCATTTCATCAGAGTTTTTAGAAATCAGGCATCTGGTTTTGTATACACTCTCAAGACCGCCAGGAACTGGGACAGAACAATTATCTGTTTACAGGCTGTATGAATGTGAGAATTTCTCTGAACATGAACAACCCAGACTTAATTCTAACACCCAAAAATCTTGTTTGGTATTAGCAGACAAGAATACAGAAGAGTACACAAACAGTTTATGTACCTTTTAAATATTTACTGTTCAAAACATTTTTAGATTGTAAAACAGCAGCTTTGGGTACTGTCCCATCTTTGGCAAAACAATTATAAAGTTAAGTGACGTGACATCAGAAGTACTGATAGAACCCTTCGAGACTAACCAAACCAAAGTGAGTTACAAGAATTATTCAAGCATTAAGAAACACAACATAAAACAGACAGAATTATGACAGACTTCAAGGAAATATGAAGATGCAGGAACTACTGGCCCTCTACTCTTCTGTTTTCAGGCTTGATGAAAACAGGACTACAAGTTAATGACTCAAAAGTAAACGATTCAAAACGCAGGCCGCCAAAGACCATGTCTCCCATTAAACATCTGAAAGATTTAAAACCCTGCTGTCATACTGATCTTCTGATGACATTAATCCTCAGAAGGAACTAGCACATTTTCAGGTTTCCAAGAAACCATCAGAAGAAACGAGTACATTTTCAGCCTTGAAACAGTCCACCCCCTTTGACTGAACGCCAATAAACCAGACCGTCCCTACCAGTTAACAGCACCTCCAGCAGCACATTAACTGTGGGAGAAAGAGTGTCAACAGCATCATCCCAGGCTATAGGGTTTCATGAGGCAACAACAAACGCATCCCCCCCTCCCCATCCCTCTTTGGGAAGATAGCAGGATGTCTGTCGCAAGGAGGGCGAGTCACACGAATCGCGGGGCACTGACGCATAAACAGCCCTACGCGTTTGCACCGCACAACAAGCCCTTTTAAGGCTGCCCCCTTCTTACCAGGTGCGCGAAGCGATAAGAGGAGCTCACCCTAATCCACGCCGCAAAGGCTCTGACGTAGCAGGAAGCTTCCCCCCCCACCTAGCCATTTTCGCCCGTCCTTCACCGTCGCCCGCCCCAAACCCTCGGCTACCTGAACCTCCCCCGACTCTCTCGCAAATGCAGGAAAAGAAATCTATCCTTTGCATCCCCCACCCCACCCCGGCAGTTGTCAGGCAAGGAGCTCAACACCCCTCGCAACACCTACCATCCGCCGCCACACACCATCCTCCGCTTCCCTAACGACCTCAGACCCAGCACGGTCGCGGCACCTCCTTGCTCCACCGCCAGGAATCACAGGCCGCCCCCCCCACCTCCCGTCCTTCCTTCTAACGGTGGGTTCCCCCGCAGCCGCTTCGCGTCTCCTGCGCAGCCTCACTTGGGCACTCCAGCCCCGCTCGGAGGGGCAGAGCCAACTGCCGTCAAGGCGCGCGCGCCCCCCCACCCCGCGCGCCTCCCGCTCCCAACTCCCGCGAGGCGCCCACCTGCCCGCCCCCCCCCCGCGCACGCGCGCCCCTCTCCTCACCTGCTGCGCCCAATGCCGGGGCTCGCACTCCTCCCCCCGCCTCTACCGGTAACTGCTGCTGCTACTACTATTACTACTAGGCCCCGTCAACCGCCAGCTCCTGTTCTCGCGAGAACGTTACCCTTCGCTGTGGGAAGGAAGGAACGGTGCGGAACCTCGCGATACTTCAGCCGCGGGCCCGGGGCGAGGAAAGAAAGCAGGGGAGGGACTCTACTTACTGGGCGAGGGAGGACGTCGGTTGGACGGCCAGGACGGCCCAGCCGGCCTGAGCCAGGCGAAAAGCGGGCGACGTCTTGTCCAGCGGCAGCGACTTCTTCCGCCTCGCTCCCGCGGGGTTTAAAGCCAGGCCGGGGTGCCGCGGCTCCAGCGGCATCCTCCTCACGCTCGGCCCCTTCCTTCTGCCCAGCCGGCGGCGCTTCTCCCCGGCCGGCCCCTACGAAGAGGAGCCCATAAGGGCCGTGGTCATCAACCGCCGGGGGGAGGAAGGAGCAGCGGACCTGTTGGCTTTTTCATTCACACACACAGACACACAGCCGGTCTTTCCTTATTCGGTGCCTAAGCCTTTGTGGGGCGACGGAGAAGCCTTTGTCTATTCACGTGAGAGGCTCAGGTTAGGGTGACGAGTTGCCTCCGTGGGCAGGTCCGTGATGTCTCATTCACACGAGTCACACACGGGGCACCGCCCTGATCGTCGGCACCGATTCATTCGGCATTGCCGTGACTGCCCGTGGTCTGCGGTGCACTGATTTGTTTGCTCCCCCCCAAACTGTCCGGGTTGCGATCCTTTGGCACGGTTACCCGAAAAACCGCCACGAATTTCAGCCCCATTGGATTTCAGAATTTCCAGCCTCTGGTAATGACAGATGTGATCGAAATTCTACCAAAAAAAGCTCCATGTAGAGAGCACGAGATACCGAGATATGTAGCAGAACGAAAGATGGCAAGTCTGCCGATCAAAACTGAATCAAAGGTTACAGGAGTAACCGGGATACTTCATGAACAAAGCCCAGGATCTACTAAACCGCCAAAACGTACCCCCGTTTTAATAAAGGGCTGTGCCTTTTCCAACTCTAGAACCGAGGGCATTTGTTCTAGCTTAGAAGAAAACACCACGGAGGAATGTTGGGGTGAACTGTTGGCAGGAAAAGAGAACGATCCCTTATCGCTTCATTGATTTCTCCAAACTGATGGCCGGTTTCAGCCAGGTCGGGCTAGCTGCATCTCATGACTGAACACGTTAACGTATTTAGAAACTCCAAGGACTCCCTCTGGTGGCTTGACTGTTAACTTTTGCGATTCTTGTGCTTTGCTTAGAATGTGACAAGATAGGAACAATTCAGATTATTCCAAATCTCTCATTTTGTATTCCAAATTAAGTCAAACCACCAGGTTCATCATGAAAGTGAATCACTTATAGCTAGGTAAGGGTGAAGTGAAGGAAGGCAGTGCAGGTATTGGTGATAAGTATGTTCCATCTGCCTATGTATAATCTCACAGACGGTCAGAATAAAATTGTGATAGAATAATATTTTTTTCTTGCCTCCTTTCAGTAATATCCAGGGAAATGGGGAAGGGCCATGGTTCAGTCTTAGGGCACCTCCTTGGCATGCAAAAGGTCCCAATCACCAACCTCTCTAGCTGAAAGAACAAGGGGTAGCTGATGTGAAAGACGTCTACTTGAGAGATACTGGAAAACTGCTGCCAGTCAAGTTCTGACCTTGATGGACCTATGGTCTGGTTCAAGATATGGCTTCTTCATGTGTTCATGTGACATTCAGTACAGGTCACCAATACTGCATGAAGAATCTGCTTTCTGAAATTCTAGTTAGAACCACCAGCTGTATTGGATTATATACTGTTTAAGAGCTTCACTGTATGTTCTGTAAACTGAATATCAGTAGTTTAATATGCATCATTTCTAGAAATATAGGCACCACAAGTTGTAGGGTACATCACAATGTGGTAGGCAACATGGTGAAATCAAGTTGGCAGAAGATCACAGTGGGCACCTCTACTATTCATTGATGGGCAGCCATCCATTTTCACTATTGCAGTCCAAGAAGGCTTTTAAAACTCTAGACAACCACTCCCGTCCTCTCCAAATCCAGTATCAAGGCACTGCCATTTCCCAAATATGAACCATTTTCCATATGTGAAACAGAAATTTATGGAACTAAAGAATAAGGGAGATCCTTGTAACAAAAGTTGGTATCTTATGGAGGAGTACCCTCCGTGAGTCACACATTAGAAGTTATTTTTGCAGTCCATCCTGAAGACATGTTTAATGATCTCAGCAAGTATTAGTATCAGTAGAGATTCATAATACTTGCTAGCTCAATTTATTCAATACACTCTATGACTATACTTAAACTTTAAACAAAAAAAGAATCCATACCTAGTCTAAGTGAGGTCTGTTGTGACAGAGAGTTGCAGGATATCTGAGGGAGGTCCTGATCAGTGTCCCTTCTAAGCTGAGTTAGTGTGAGCTAGTTCACAGTTTTTTGGCTTCTGGCTCACACATTTTTGTCCTAGCTCAGGAAGGATGGCTCCAAAGTAAACTAATTTATGCAGTAGACAAATCACCTGCTCAGAACTTTAATGCTGGTAGCTTAGAAAGTAGATTTTTTTTCTCACAGGATTCCACAGCTTAGAGGGAGCATTGGTCCTAATCTCATTCTTTCTCTGGTAATGGAACTATAAACATCTGAGATTGCTAGCTAAGAGGAGATGAGTATCCTTCATGGAGACAAACAGTATGATATGACCATTTGCCCAGTTATCAGGAAAAGGCAAAATAAGATGGCTATTTGGATTTAGTGGGTGGGATCATAAGAGGTTTAGGATGTGTACCTTGATTTGACAAGAGGTATACATGGGGATCCATTCCAAGTTTCATGATAGCTTAAACTTTAAACCTCCCATTTGGGGCAAGAAGGTTAAAGTTCTGGATGGCCTGTCAGAAGCATGTAAGCAAAGGTCCAGGGAGCAAATGGAGTGAAGTCTGTCTTGAGCAGCCTCTGTTTTCAGAGTTCTTACAGGCTTGCATCGATTTCCAAGAAAAGAATGCAAAGATAACACCAGTGACCCTAAAACTTAATTAGCCTCATATGTTTTGTTTACTTTTGTTTACTTTTGTTTACTTTACTTAGTTCTTTAACACCCTGTAGTATTTTGATGTAGTTTTCCAATGTCCTTGTGCTCTAGTGATGTGAGAATGTATTTTGGTAAATAAAGATCTTTCCCTTTTAAGATCTCATACTGCGATCAGATATCTCACCCAGGAGCTTGACCACTCATTCCATGCATGGATTGGAAACTCCTGATTGGGCTAGCAACATTTAGCTGGCATGGGGAGGGGGGGATGTGGGGCAGTACACAGACACATAGATTCACATACAGCCCCTCTCCATGCCTCAAGCCATGGACAGAAAAAGGAAGGGCACAACTTGAGTGACAGTATGCTATCCCATACAGCAGGAAGGGAGGGTAGGGCCACATAGGACAAACCCATATCCTCTCCCAGTTTTCAGACAAAAGCAGCGGGCAGAAAGGGGAGAAGGGGAATGATTCTTTTACAAGATCTGTATTAGGAACAATTCTGGCAAACTTGATATGGGATACAAGCAATGTTCCCTCTAAGCTATGGGGTCTTGTGAGCAAAAATCTTCTTTGTGAGCTACTGGCAATTAAAGTTATGAGCAAGCAATTTGGCTGCTGCATAAATCAGTTTACTCTGGAGCCATCCTTCCCGAGCTAAGACAAAAATGTGTGAGCTGGAGGCTAAAAAAACTGTGAGCTAGCTCACACTAACTCAGCTTAGAGGGAACACTGGATACAAGTTAAATAGTTGGCATGAGGTTACATATTTGTCGCTATGTAGTTTGGACTAGCAGAGCACCATTTTTATCATTAGCGGTTAGCCACTAGGGTTGCCAGGTCCCTGTGGCTTGCCAGCAGAGGGATTTGAGGGGCATTTGGGGGGTGAATGGGGATGTTGTATATAAAGTACTGAGACTGATGCATTGTTATTTAGTGATTTCAGAAAAAGCGATGCAGGGCAACCCCATGGGCTGCTTAAATGCACAACAAGCTATTCCACCCACAAACACCCCAGCGCCCATGATTGGTCTACTTATATTATTCTACACCTGTTAGGGTTCCTCTAGGATCCTGGACAGCTGATAGTTCCTGAGATTGAAGCTCTGGCTATTTGGCTGACCACGTGTGCAGAGCAACCACGGGTGTGGTTTTAGTCAGGATACAACATTGTGCAATGTGCCTGATGCAATGACCTCACATGGAAGGGACATCATCACACTTGGGACATCTCACAGTGACGCTCTGCATTTTGGGCAAAACTGTATGAGTTATTTGGCCTAAAACCCTAAAGTTCTGCCCAAAAAGCAGAGTGTCGCCATGTGACATCCTGATGTGATGACGTCACTTCTGCACAATGACGTCCCTGTTTGGAGGTGGGGCTTCCCCTGCCGGTGGCAAGCAGAAGCATGAAGAATCGGGGGAAATCCCACTTGGACCAGGGGTCTGGCAACCCTATTAGCCACAGCTGGAATCGAAGTTGGTGGATTTAGAAAGGTATAACTGCTTAGGATGGCACCGTAGTACCTTCTCCCCACTCTCAATATTTTTTCTGGTGTCATTGATATTTCTGAGTCAACATAAATGGATTGTATCGTGTCATTGGTATGTACTAAAAGACAGTGGTTTCATCATCCTGAACTAGGTGGAAAATATCCATGTAAATAATAACAGGAAGACCAGAATGTTTGCTTTTCAATGACTACTGTTTGAGAGCCATTTGGTCCATTTTATTTGGCAAGGCATAAGCAAGACAAAAGGGGGGGGAAGAAAGCTGCATTTTTGTAAGTTGGACATGAACATACAGCAAAGGAATAAATAGAAAGTGCATTTTAAGGTTGTAACCCCACAAACATACCCTATGTTATTCTCAGAACCTTGTTTGCACATGAAACATCACTTAATACAATGCAGTTCTTTATGGTTTCAAGGGTTTGCATCAGTGTAATATCTGTCTGAAGGACCGTATCTGTTACATTCGCAAAGATACAAGACAATAACCTATGGTAGTTCTAATTCATTGGCTTTAATGCACACACAGGTGTTTCAATGTACATTTGGGACTCTGCATGAGCAGGGTGTCCTATTCAGTTCAATGGTGCAGAGGTTCCTTCAAGTACAGCAGACAATGTGCATGGAGCGTTGCTCAGCATTGAAGTGAATGAGACTTATCTAGTGCTTCAGTCCTTAAGCCTGATGTAATTTAACTAGTTTAACTGTGATATCCCCCCAGCAAATCCAAGGTCTTTAGATCACTTCCCCCTATCCATACAATTCCTAGAGATACCCTCTGACAATGACTGTCAAACCAGTTTAACTATGTAGTTTGGATACACCTCCCTATGATCCCAGTGGTTCAATGAAAGAAAGTGCTGGGGATAATATTTGAACCTATGACCTTCAATTATAACACTTTTTGTGTATTAGAATACGTTACCCTTTCTACTTCATTTTGTTGTATACATTTATCCAGGTTCCCTTTATCAGAGAATCCTAGTTCTCTGAATCTCATGTGTCTCCCACCCACCAAGCCCTTCATTAACAATATTTCTGATTGTCTGAATGGTAGCCTATAGGAGTTCCCCCAAACTTTCAGAGACATGTACATACACATAAAGCAGTCAAAGTTTTGCAGTGAATGGTTTGCATGGCAACAGTTCATGAAATTAGTTGCTGTGGATTTTCCGGGTTGTGTGGCGTGGCCGTGGTCTTGGCACTGTAGGACCTGATGTTTCGCCAGTAGCTGTGACTGGCATCCTCAGAGGTATAACACAGAAAGATGGAGTACTCTCTGTGTCAAGGTGAGCAGAGTCCTACAATGCCAAGACCACGGCCACACAACCCGGAAAATCCACAGCAATTAATGAACTCTGGCTATGAAAGCCTTCGACAACGTATTAGTTCATGAAATTGTTTGGAAGCCTACCTGCTGACTGTTTGGAATAATTAGAACTGTATTGAAATGTGTGGTATCCCTGTAGAACTGCTCTACATTTTTACTTCATGGATTACAGTTGTTCTCAATTTAAAGAAATATTTAGGCTGCCATAGAGGAGTAATTCCAAAAGGATATTTTGATACCAATTATTACTTCTTGTTCCTTATGGCTGATTCATGTTCCTGTCTTAAAGAAGGAGTTAGTGGAACCAATCCTCCATGACTACTGCCACCCATTATCATGATTGTCAGACGAGGACTGCCATCTTTCTGCAGCCAAGACAGCTGAGAATCAGTCCTGGCATTCACATCCCTTTGTGAGGGGTGAGAATGCCTGGATCAGTCTCTGCCACCACCTTTCCTAGTTATCAGTGAAGACCACCTGCTGCCTTCTCTTGGTAATCAAGACGCAAGGCCAGTAAGGATTATCCTTGGCACCTCCTTGCTTTGCCCGAAGGGGAATGTGGTTACAAGACCAATCCTCTGCTGCTGTCTCCTGTTTTGTCTGCTGCCCGGAAGAACACAATTTGTATCATCCAGAAGTCAAGATGAGTTGCATAAGCAGCATCAAGACACCGGTTCTATCTGTCCCCTTACTTGACTGTTGTATATGAAGTGGCCCTTGGTCTTAAGATTTATTGGGGCACGTCATCCTAGCAGCTGCCCATGCACCAGGTTCAGTGCATACAGTTCAAAGGGTGGGAAATCTCTCTAGGAAAGGGATATCTCTCTCTTACCTGCCCATCCTCCCCAGCATCAGGAAGCCAATAATAAAGACTGCATGGTATCCATTGGCCTTGCAATTCACCCTGTCAACCTTGTGGACAATCAGTGAGAGCCAAAGCCCCCACTATATGTAGACTATGAATATAAGATGTGCAATGTAAGCATATCCAATCTTCAATAAGTAGAGTGTCGTGCGAACATGCCCTTGGATGCCACCTCAGCAATTATAAATAATAAAATGCCCTATTTGCTCACTACTGTATGTACTTGGCAACACAACATTATGGCTGTTTTTACTGGGGCTTTGTTTTAAATGTGACGCCCCTATGTGCTTTGTTCCAGTCCTTTTGCTTCTTCTGCATCTTTGTCTGCAGGTGTTCAGGCATCAGCCTCCAACTCCGGGCTTCGCGAGGCTTCGCGTCCGCTGCTGCGGCTGCTTCGGCAGGCTGGCCGTCGTGGTGTACAGTCTGCAGTTTCTCAAGGAGCCAGTTTTGCCTGTCAGCAGAATGGAGGTGCTCTCCCAGATCGTGCATAATCTGCACTTCACTCACAGACCTCTTCCTGTAATGAAAATTGTTGGGGTCGAATTAAAGCCTTTGATTCTCTGTCTTTGTGTAAGCCTACATGAACGTGTCTTCACTGAATAGCAAGATAAAATCTGTTCAACCTGTCCCCTGGGTTGTTAACAGACTGCGGACAGGTTTTTGCTACAGTTATGCTAGGGACTTATATTCCATGTACAGAGACTTTCATTTATCATTGCAGGATGATTATGATAGTGATAAGAAGATCAAAATCAGCAATCCCCGCCATGACACCCTTGGAACTCTGGTGCCTGCTGGTTAGTTTCCTGGTACTCACTTGCGTCTTGGGAAGCATCACATTGTCCCCCTACCTGCGGACTGACCAAAAAGTGCTGAGCTCATCCTTGACAGGTAGGTCACAGCCATATGCCTTTGCCTTGGCAGAATTTCTTATGTCTACACAGGGCTTTTTTTTTGTAGAAAAAGCCCAGCAGGAACTCATTAGCATAATAGGCTGCACCCATCAGCAGAATATTAGGCCACACCCCTGACAGCACAGCTCATTAGCATATTAGGCCACACACCCCATGTTACCACAGGTGTGGTAACATGTTACCAGAAGTGTGGTAACACATTACCAGAAGTGTGGTCATCCAGCCACACCCATCTTTTGCTTCTTATTCTGTTTACCTTGTTTGTTGTCAAAACCCAGGGCTTTTTTTTGTAGCAGGAACTCCTTTGCATGTTAGGCCATACATCCCTAATATATCCAGTCCTAATGAGTTTCTGCTGTTGGGTGTGGCCTATTGTGCTAATTAGTTCCTGGTGGGTGTGGCCAACTCGGGAGCCAGGCTGAACTCCATTCCTGTGCGTTCCTGCCCAAAATAAGCCCTGTGTCTACGTGCTTAGGTTTGCTATGTCTGTGTGGGAAGCAAACCTTCCTCTTTCTTTGGAAACTGAAACTAAACAGCAAAGAGGTGGCCCTAGTTCTCCTCAAAGCCCCAAAGGCTTCACCTTTTGTATCTGAAGTGAGTACTCATCCAGAAGCCGCCGCCTCCACTACAGGAGGACATGTGACTTGAAACCTTTCAGAATTTGTGATTGGGCTCCTGGAGCAGGGCAGCCATTTCATAATGGCTCTCACTACCTTTGTTCAAAATTCCAAAATGCCTACAGTTCAACAAGATCAGGGGATCTCTGATCTAAATGTTCCATGAGTGCATATTCCAAATTTGGTGGCACTGCGACAACTTCAAAAATAATGTGGGATTTCACATCAAATTGAAGCTTGGGCTTGTGATGCTGTACTTGCCATGAGCAAATTCAGTACAAGTTGCTCAAAGGAAAATATTGGTGTTCCAGACTGCATTTATATTGCATAATGGTCAGAGGCATTTTGGGAGGCCAGATGAAACAGAGGACAAAACTCCTCTCCTGTTAGTGTTTGTGCAGAAGATTGGATTTGTATCAGAAAACTTGCATTTGCAAACACTTCTGTCCTATATGATACTAAGGTGTAGGAGCCTTGTATTCTGTTTCCTCTGGCCACCCTGGCATACTCTCAGGTTTATCACTAGATTCATAACAGAAGTGACTGTATATTGTACAAGAACTATGAATGGCTGACAGGTACTACATGCTGCAGCTGCTTCAACATCCAACATGCAGCAATCCACCCCCCCAACCCACATGAGCTATAAACATTATTCTCCAACATTTAAATCTAGCATTGACTTGATTTTTATCAAGTATGCATCATGTGCATGATGGGTGGGTGCATTTGGAGATATTTTAGTCCACTGCCAGAATCTAAGGTTACATCTCTGGGGCTTCGTGCTCTTCAGATATTACAGAGGAAGAATGCACCAGAGAAGTCTAAAGCCACAAAAGAGAAATCAACAAAACAAAATGTGTGTGTAAAGTCCCGTCAAGTTGCACTCAAGTCACATGACCCCAGCAGGGGGCTTTCCAGGCAAGTGAGAAGCAGAGGTGGTTGGCCATTGCCTTCCTTTGCAGAGTCTTCCTTGGTGGTCTCCATTCCAAGTTCTGATCCTGCTTAGCTTCCAAAGTCTAATGAGATTGGGCTATACCATGCTGCCTTCTCTCCCAGAACAAAAAATCCTGATTAGTATTATTTTATACACAGCATCCCCTTATTCCTGAACTTCTGGTTATTTAAAATTATGCATGTTTACTCTGAAGAAAGTCTTACTGCATTTTAATGAGATTTCAAGATAAATAACCATCTTCACTGGATTATCTCGAAAAGACATTTGAATAAATTCTTCACCCATGATTCTTTGTGCTTAAGGTCAAAAATTAGAAAAATAACCTAACAATAGAGATTCATATATAGCTTTAATGCTTCCAGATTCCTAAGTATGATAGATAGATGATAGAAGATAGAAGATAGATGATAGATAGATGATAGATAGATGATAGATAGATAGATAGATAGATAGATAGATAGATAGATAGATAGATAGATAGATAGATAGATAGATAGATAGATAGATATCAATGTTCTCCACTTACATCATGGCTTTTCCATCAGTACTGGTGAACAAGCAGACTGCCCATAAAACGATTGCTGTTCTAGCCATGTCTCTGGTTGGAGTCATGCTAACTGAAAGAGTGGAAAGAAACTAGTTATTCTGTGTACTCTTGGTTGTAATGGGTTAGCTAAAGGAAAGCTTTTAATGATATAAGTATCAAAATAAATAAAGAACAGGTTATTTAGGCTATATATTTTTTGTGTGTGTGCACTGAATGGGACAGGAGCTGAGAAGTCAAATTATTTTTCTGTTGTACCTTGACCAAATCTTTTAACATCTACCTCATCTTCCATTTTAACATAAAGATAACAGTTCATAGCCTTGATGTGATGGCGTAAATATACTTTGTCTGATACAAGCAGCAAGCTTGGGACATGGTTTATTCAGCATAAATGCTTCTAGTGATGTTCTGTATACTGTGTGTTTCCTATCCCTTATTCCTGCACAGAAAATGGTTCAGCATCCAAATGCAGTTATATTCTTCCAGAGCTCCAACCAATTTCTTATTTTATATTTCATAATCACCATTCAGTCATATTAGGTTATATGTAAGTATACGTTATGTTTGTTTTAGTCCCCTTGTTATGGATCTTGAAAAGCAGCAAACATGAGAGGGAGGGCAGGAAGGGCTGCATCAGTGCTTGGTTCTTGTGGCCCTTTCTTACATGCCCAGGGAAATGCTGATTGCCACTTTGGGATTAGGAAGCAATTTTTCTCCGTGCCAATTTGGCTGGAGATCCTGGAGGGTTTTTTTCATCTTCTGGGCATGGAATAGCAGTCACTGGGGGTGTGGGGGGGAGGTATTTGTGAATTTCTTGCCTTTGGAGTCCCTTCCAACTCTATGATACTATGACAACTGTGATGATATATTGTCACCCTGGGTAAAGGGTAAAGGTTCCCTTGCTCGAAAGCCAGTCAAATCCGACTCTAGGGTTGCGGTGCTCATCTCCATTTCAAAGCCGAAGAGCCAGCGCTGTCCGAAGATGTTTCCGTGGTCATGTGGCCAGCATGACTAAACACCAAGGTGCACGGAACGCTGTTACCTTCCCACCGAAGTGGTACCTATTTATCTACTTGCAATTTCTTGCTTTCGAACTGCTAGGTTGGCAGGAGCTGGAACTAGACACGGGAACTTACTCCGTCATGCGGTGCTCTCGGGTCTCGAACTGCTGAACTACTGACCTTCCATAGCCTGCAGTTCAGTGTCTTAACCACTTGAGCCACCGATTGAGTCACCACTTGAGTCACCCTACTGACTTGTAATTAAGTCATTCATGAAGGGACATACATGAAGATGCTTACATACAGCTGACCTGGTGAACCAAAGCAAAGATCTATCTAGTTCAGTGTTCTGTGTCCAATAATGCCAAGGCAGATGCCTCCGGGAAGTCCACAAGTAGGCCATAGAGGCAGTAGCCCTCCTCTGTTGTTTTTCCCTGGCATCTGGTATTCAGATGTAAACAACCATTGAACGTGGACTTTCTGTTTAGTTTTCACACCTTTTCTCCAGAAAGTTGGCTAAATTTTTAAAGCCCTCTAAGCTAGTGGCTGTCACCAGATCTTGTAGTTGTAAAGTCAGTTCTTTCCCTGTACTGCTTCTTTTTATCACCTGATTTCCACACACATTTTTATGCCTTTAGTTTTCACTTTGGGTTTTTGGGGTTTCCCCCCTCCCAGGCTTTTCCCAGTTTTTTTGAGATCACTTTTACCCCAATGTTTTCCTGGAAGCCACAGTTGGCTTAATCCTCATGTGTAATATTGTTTGTCAGTTTCCTTTGTCCTGCCCACTCCCACCTACTTCCAGCCTCCGTTTGATGATTGTGTCGCATGAAAAAATACTTGTTGCCTGGTTATTTTTTTGGTCTGTCCTGAAGATATTACCAATAATTTTATGGGTAAGGCTACATAAGGTCTAATTGACACAAGAATAGTAATATCTTGAGCGAATCTGTGCAGAGCTCAATTAACAATGAAACTTCATCACCAGTACATCTTGCAACCTAGCCTATATTTACCATACTACTGCTCTTCAGCAGATTTGTGGGTATCTGATACATGAGGGTTGAAGGAAGACGTCCCATTCTAGGTATGAATGAATGTCAGATGGGAGAGCCACACACTGTATATTGAATTCTGCATAGATCCACTCAGCCTATGTTACGTCTACCTACCACCAGGTTTCTTTGTTTGTTTCTTTTTGCTATCATGTCACAACTGACTTATGGGGACCTCATGGGACTTTCAAGGCAAGAGACGTTCAGAGATGGTTTGCCGTCACCTGCCTCTGTGTCATGTCCCTGATATTCCTTGGTGGTCTCCCTTCCTGGGCTGCCCTGCTTAGCTTCTGAGATCTGTCAAGATTGGGCTAGGCTGAGCTATCCAAGTTAGATTACTTTTGATCTTAGAATACTGTTAATACAAAGTTTTAAAACTGGCTAACTTTTCATCTGTAAATCAGCTTTCAAATCATTGACTGAAAAAAATATGGACACAACCCAGCCAAACTTACATTAAAGACCCATGGATTTTAACAATAGAGAACGGAATGTTTGCTTGACTCTTTCAGTGAAATCAGTGAGCTATAAAAGTTCTTAATTTTGGTTGGATCGTACCTCATGTTATTAGCTTATCCTTTTCTTGTATGGCATGACAAACTAAATGCCCTGTTTTAGCCTTATTCCGGTTTGTTCACATAGGGATTCATTATGGCATAAGTAAAATCCAGTGAATCCTTTCTTTCCTTCCCTCCCCTTCCAACTGCTAACACCATAACTGTAGGGGAAATTAATTTTATGTTGCTTTGCTCAGTACAGTTATTGGCACAGAAAGTCCAGTCTTGAAATAACTCTGCCAACAGAAGCCCGTTGCTGTCATTGGAAGTTTCACTGACAGAGCAGTTTGAATGTTTCCACAATGATCAATGTTATTGTTGGTGACAAAGCAGAAAGCAAAACAATCTCAATTTTGATCCCAGCTCTAAATTTTTGTATCATAGACCCAAGAACTGCCTAGTCTTTAGTTAAAAATGTTCAACATATTTTAATGTGGAGTGGCATTGCTGAATAAAACACTAGCGTTTTAAACAAAACCTGTGCTATGTATTATTTTCACAGTTGCAGCATAAAAAACTGCTCTTAAGATGCTTTACATTCTTATATGAACATCATCCGAACACAGTTTCATATGCCCAATTTTTGTTCCATTAGACAATTGAGTTCATCACCCCAGTGAAATTTTTAGTCATTTCCCAGCTGGCTTTAAAGAACTCACCAGCTAACGAACAATTTAGACTCTGGCACACATTTGTTTTCAAGCAGTTTGTTGACTACTGCAATCCAATATTGCATAAAGCAGGCACTTATAAAAGTCACTTTCTGAAATAAAATAGAAGGTTCTTACCAAAGAGTTTCTTAAGCAGGTTCTTGCTTCTGATATGCCAGCAGCCAGCAGATGTTGATTTAAAGTCTGTTTAATTGGTCTAGAGGTCTCTTTAAATGTAACTTTAAAATAGAACTTCTAAGTAACTAAGGAGCCCTTTTATTGTCTCAGTTGATGTCACTCCCAAACACACCCCCTGACCCTCATGTACCACCCATCTTGTGCTTTTGTTAATGGGGCATTGAAAGACAGAGAAAGAAAAGGAAGGTTTAGGATCAAATAGAGTATCCTGGGTAACTTCAAAGGAGTTTGACTTTTGAGGAATCTGAGTTGAGGGTTGAAGAGAAATGCACATAAAGAAATTATGTCATTGGGTTAATTAATTAATGATGAGCTTTAAATGTTAATGAGTCCATAGATGACTAAAAAGTCACATTTACAACTGGATTACAGTCAGCTAATAAAATAAATGTCATGCTATAGTAATCTTTGCCCCATGTGCCCAACTTCATTAAATCCAGCCTACTTCAAATGGGTACCACAAATTAAGAAAAATCCTCCAAATATCTCACTGATCATTTTAATATATATATTAAAAATATTTTTTAAAATGTTTTTGTGCACATCACAGTACAGAGAACAGCCATATGGTGACCCATAATCAGCCATATGGAAGCAGAAGGCATAAAATCAAACAATTGTTCCTATACTAGAGAAAACAGACTGTTTAAACTTTATATTCCCTTCCTTTCAGAGAAAAATAAATGGCGGAATAGCATTGTTAACAAGTATATCTTTGTTTTAAGCAAGTGTGTGTGTGTGTGTGTGTGTGTGTTTCTGGGGAAACTGGAGTGCTAGAGTAGAGCTAAAAGTAAAAATTAGACAAAATGCCTCCATTACCACTGTCATTTTCCTTCAATTAAGTTTTATCAGAGGAATATGTTTTCTCAAGGTGCAACTGTGGGCATTTTAGTTGGGGGGGATTGCTTGCCTTTCCCCTGCAGCGGGTAGCTTGACTCATTCAACGGAGTAATGTGCATTTCTTGCCTCCACAGACAACTTCTGCTTCTGGCAGACTGTGGCTTGGGTTGTACCCATGTACCACAGCAGAATAGTGGATGGAACATCTTGTTGAATGGCTGGGATTAAACACCTGTTTGATGCCTGCCAGCGATGTTTTATGATACATGTTAAATTAGTGGAGTCATCAGAAATACTCATGTTAATATTGGTTGTACCGGTGCTATAAAGCTTAAATGAAGAAAGAATAGGCTTTAAATGAAGGAATGATTAAATAACTGGATGGTCTTAATGAAATATGCGCATGATGTTTGTCTTTATGGAATTTTGGAGAAAATATAGCAGATATCATCTGGGCTTCTGGGAAGTCTCCAACAAAATGGAATCCACTATGGCCAGTCCAGACACCATTTCTGAGTAGCTTTTGACATCAGTAGGAATTCTACTCATGAGTCAGTGTTCAAGATTTTCTTAACTGTTGTATAGTGCCTACTATACAATAGTTACTTCACTGCCATGACATGTTCACAAATGAACTGTTTTGACTGGGAAAATATGGCATGCATTGGCAACAGAGGAGCAGACAAAGGGGCACTTGGCAGGTGAGGTGGCTGAGGTATGGAAAGCCGGCTGACTGAGTAAGAAGATATAGGATGCAGGGAAGCTGAGGGACAGAGGAAGATACGCACCAGGGGAACAAAATAAGCAGTGAGATGAAATCAAGAGAGAGAGCTGTGGAGAAGAAGAGCAGAACTGTCAAGGAGGTTTTAAAACAGGACAGTGAGAATGGGGTTCTGGGCAGAATATGCTATGTAATACTGAAATTGTTATTGCCGTTATATAATACAATGGAGTGGATCTGATCTCAACAGATTAGGTCCTAAGATTGTAGTAATGGTGAACAAAACCTCTAGAGAGCAGGCTGCATCTGATTTTCTTAAATGGTGTGAGACTTGATTATTTCATCAGTGGCTTTCACCCATATGAACCTACCCACATGCTGAGGACTTCTTCAGTGGGCCTGGTCTGAGTTCCGTCCTTAGAATTATGACAGCTGAATGCAGTGGACAAGGACGTCCTTGGCTTTTGCACTCAGCAGAACCCTACTCCAGTGGTCATTTGGGCTTTGACTGCTGTCCTTCAAACACTATGGTTTCATCATAGGTTTGGTTTGTATGGCAATTGAATTGTTTTTGTTTGTCCTGCCAAGTAGTTTTTTTCTGATGATTTGATCTTTTGGTGGGAGAGGCTGCTCCATTTATAGTTGGCTGGTGATTAATGATGGATTATTGCTTTATTATGTGGTAGTCATCTTGAGGGTCCTTCCTCCAAAGATGGAAAGGTGGAATATAAATAAATAGATTGCTGACTAGAAAGCATTTTTGACATGTCCATCACCTGACAGGGCCTATCTGGATGGTTCTAGTTTGCTCAGGAATAGTTTGGCTATGTGGGTAGGAAGGGAAGCCACATCCATTCTAAGAATCAATCATTTGACAGCCCTGAGTAGATTCAGAATGCAGTCCTTTTTTACTGAATACTTGCAGATTTAGGGTTATGGTAAAGCACTGTTGGATTAGAAGACTGTGTTTCCAGACAGACATGATCCCCTGCATTGCATTTTCTACAAATTAAGCTTTGTGTGGGCAGGAGATGCTAAGGTCAGCGCTTCTCTTAAATTCTCTGACTTTGCAATTGCAAGAAAGAGCTTTGACGTGAATATGTCTGATAACATAAACAATGACCTCTTTAATTACTGACTCTCTTGAACCTGAGACCACTGCTAATAATCTAAAATCTCTAACAGTACATAGAGAAATATATCTACGTCATATTGCTGACAATGTCTATGATATCAAATCTAATAGCTTGGGTTATCAAGCAGTTTTAAAGGACAGGGATGTAAACTGAAGATGCTGGTGAAAAAAAGCTGACCTCAGGTTTTCCCACTGGAAAAGCTAGATCAGGCATACACCAACCTTCCACTGGCCTTCACGCATGCAACAGAGCAGAGCATGAAGGAATGTCGCTATCAGTGTGCCAGTAAGAAGAGTGATGCATTGACGTGCAGTTACGCCATGGAATGTATTGACCTGTAAAAGAAATCATGTCGATTTTACCTTAGTATATCACACTTGGATATTCATGCATCCTAATTTTTTTCTGCGTCATATTCAGCTCTACAAAGCCTGAGCTGTCCAGCATAGCTGTCCAACAATATAGAAAAGGTCTAACAGCTCTTTCCTTGCCTTTAGACATGAGTGCACATTTGTTTATGACTATCCTGTAAAATCTATAATATTGAAGTGCCTATAATACCAAGAACTCATGTTTTGGTTCATATCGACATTAATGAGAAGGCCTCAATATAAAGTCCCCTAACAATCCCATAGCCAAGAGAAGCGGTAAATGGTGACACATTGGATAGTTGCAGTGAGGCAACCATTCTAAATACATCTAAGGAATATTTCTCTCCTGACACAATGGAGGTCTGAAGAGACAGTCAGTAAACTCTTTAGATCTTCATTTGATTGACAAGATTTGTGGCTTCTTAAATACCTCAGCAGCATGCCTAGTCAATAGCATAACCAACATGACACAGCCTTAGGTCTCTGAGTACTCTATTAACTGGGAAGAGTGAAATCTGACATAAAACCTCTGACTGGACAGTGCATTTGTTTATTAAGAGGTATTGATAGTTTTGAATTCCAAAATAATGTCGGCACCAATGATGCAATGCGACATCATCTTTATGCTTATGCGTTAAAGCAGTAGGAAGCCAGCAAAATAGGTACTTGCAAGATATGTGTTTCTTTCCTTGTACTATCGGGCACAACTCCTGCATGATCCTTGTTAGTCCTGCATGGTCCATGTTAGTCCCATGCCTACTACTGCCTACTGCTACAGCATGGACAGTGAAGTATGAGATCATTGCTACATGCTGACTGAGTGTGTATCTATCTGTCCTTCAAAAAACTGCTGTTTAGAAGTATCAGATGTTAGCTCTCCACTAATTTAAAATCTAACCAACTTCTGTTGCTTTTGTCCAACGGCAGATATCTATTAATGTAGTGGCAGTCTACAGTTCAGAAACATATAAAACATGCAAAAAGGGCTGTCATGATTCGGACCAAAAAAACCCTGGTTCTGTACAAGAATCCCATCTTCCATCATCTTACCATCAAAGTCACACAAATACACTCTTTCAGAGGACATATTTAAATTGCATTCCTTTCTGCAGGTTTCCTATCAAGCACCTGCGGTACACCAGACAGGTATTTTGCAATGTATCTGTGCTGGATATGCCATTTTATGAAGACAACTCTGTGAATGCATCAGTTTCTGTCCTCTGTATGCCACCCCCACACCTCATCTGCACAGAGTCTCGTATAGCATTACATAGCTGTTTTGAAGCCTAAATGGGGAACCCTAGTTACTTCATCTCTCTTTTATGAGAAGAATCCCAGGCCTGATGGAGCTAATGGAATGTTGTTAAGGAAATTCACGAATATGAGGGCTGCATCTTGTTCTCTCTAGGCACATACCTCACTGATCAATAAGAGAAATGCCATTGTACTGGGAATGACAACTGCATTACTAACGCCCAGGACAATCTGCTTGTTCAATATACTGCATGATCCAGAGCTCCATATGCACCAAGTCTTCTATTCAAGTCTAAGAGTAAGGAAGATGTTCCTGAAATATAGACACATATTCCTCCACTTTACACGCTTAACAGTTACCAATGGATGGGACTTAGCTGATGAAGAGTTAGTTCATTCCACATGGAGTTTTTGTTCTTCATTCCTCCACAAACTGCAGCTGGATGTTTCCCTGTGTTCTTTTCCTCATTGCATATTTTCCTAGACCTGATTTGATAAAATCTTACTGGAAAGCAGATTTGAGATCCAGGTAGAGAGGAAGGTGTAGGTCAGTGGCAGATTAACCATTAAGCCGACTAAGCACGTGCTTAGGGCACCAGGGCCAAAGGGGGCACCACAAAGTTGGGGAAAGGGTGAAAAGAAAAAAAAAGAATGAAGATTTGTAAAAAAAATTTTGATAAAACTAGTGCAAATTGATCATGGTGCACCCTAGGGTTATCTTCTATTTTTTGTTGGCGAGGTGCAGTGTCATAGGCTACAACCTGCATTGTATATCTGGTCAGACAGGTCAACAACTGAAATGGACTGGGCCAGTGTGGAAAGGAGGGGGGCACCAAGATTGGTCAGTGCTTAGGGCTTCAAGTGAGCCTTAATCCACCCCTGGTGTAGGTTTCCATACCTCCTTGCCCACAACTAGTGCTAGTTCTCCTCACGCCTGCTGTTCCTCACCACTGGCAAGCTTTTTACCAGCTTGATTTTTAGATATATAATTTTCATGTCATTATATAACAATACATTCCATTGTATTATTTGGCATATTTATGACATATAGACATATAATGCCTTAATTTTCTACAAGTAAGATTGTAAACACAGCCAGTACTAAAGAGAGGGACAGCAGTAAACTATTGTGCCATATGCTATCTTGGCACTTGTATCTTAGTTTTAGCCACCTGAGAAGCAGTTAAACTTTATAACACTGAACTATTCATAGTTATATTAATACCATGTATATAGCATTAACTGTGGGGAAATATCCAGATTCAAACAATAGATATATTCTTGAAAATATGTTGGATGCATGGCCACTTCATTACACGAGAATTATAATTATTCAATGCTGCAGATTGTTTTGTGTAAATATCTTCAGACATGTTCTGAGTGGATGAAGCTTTTGTCTTAAAAGCATTTCACGCATCCTAAAAGAGAAAATATTTTGTGGGAGTTTGTACCAAGGAGAGACTGCTAGGGTAGAATGTCAGCTTCGTAGCACAACCAGTTGAACCAAATGTAAACACACTGTTGGAGTGAAGGAGACTCAGCTTGCCTAGACACTGGGGTGCACTATATTTCTCTTCGCACTAGAACCAGATTGTGTGTGTTATCCTCTTATTGAATAGTGCTCCTTGTTGTCTAAGCAGAGAGTTCCTCTGACTCCTCCTTCTCTTCCTGTACCTGTGTTCTCTCCACTCTCTCCTCATGGTCTTCCAAGAGGCAAGATTTCTCTGATATTCTCTCCTGCGAGATGCCATGCTGGGCAAGGCCAGTCTTGCATGAACAAACCAGACTTCCACTCATCTGAGGCCAGAGAACCTAAAAAGTAGTGGTGATATAATTTTTCAAGTAAGATGTTTGTCAGTTGTACTTTGTTCTCAGTTTCTGTTTCTTCTCAGGCTGGCACACCATACAACGGCACTGATGATTTGTTCATAATTTAAAGCAAGTTGTGTTAGCATTCAACATGACGTTCAGAGCAAGGAGTGGGCAGTGATAGAAAACCTATGGGAATGTTATCAGTTCCTCCAAACTTTTAACTTTTGATCTCTGCTTTTTCTGCTTCTCATTTTTGTGTCTCATCTCCTTTCTTGTTATTCTGGTTTGCAACTGATCGTAAGACTGTAGGCTAGGTTTCTTATTTTAACGGAACTGTAAGGCCTTTCATAAATAATAAACATGAGCACTGCATTATTATTACCTTCAATTTGGGTGGTCAAAGAGTTAGTCTGAGCAACTTTAGTTTCTAATGGTCCAGTTCAGAGCTTCTTGTCCCTGTATCAGACTCCCCCTGCAGCCTAAGCAGCTCACCACATGAGGCAGCAGAGCTCCCAAACCCAAGGTTGTTTGAAAGACTGTTTCCAAGAGCCAGTTTGGTGTAGTGGTTAAGTGCGCGGACTCTAATCTGGGAGAACCGGGTTTGATTCCCCACTCCTCCACTTGCACCTGCTGGATGACCTTGGGCAAGCCGTAGTTCTGATAAGAGCTGTCCTTGAAAAAGAGCAGTTTCTGCCAGAGCTCTCTCAGCCCCACCTACCTCACAGGGTGTCTGTTGTGGGGAGGGGAAGGGGAAGGAGTTTGTAAGCTGCTCTGAGACTCCTTTGGGTAGTGGAGGGCGGGGTATCAATCCAATCTCTTCTTCTTCTTCTTCTCATGGAAGTTTTGGGGGCTTTGACCTCTTTACAGCAGCCCCGCTTTCAGTAGCACCCATCTGATGTCATCCTGTACGCAGCCTGCTTCTTTGTTTCCCCATGCTTCCTGCAATCTTTTCCAAATTTCTTTTAATATGATCTGTTTTGTAAAGATTGCAGTCAAAGAGGCTTTAGATGCCATATAGGCTGGTCCTAGCCACATCAGTGCCATTTTCTTTGCCTCCACCCCCAAAACGGTTTTTTAAAAAATTAAAATGGAAACTAGTAGGTCATGGCAATAGATCATTATAACAGTATAATTCTATCGGGACCTAGAAAATTCCACTTGTTAAAAAAAATGGTGGAAAGATGGACACAGGGAGCTGTGGCTGAGAAGCTGTGAAAAGTGAAGTGTAGGGGAAACTACCGTATCAGTGTTTGAGAGCTGCCCATAGAATCACCTCCACATGGAAACAGCTTTAGTTGAGTCCAGACACTGATTATGATCTCAAGAATAAGGACTGAGAACTTCACCCTCAACTTCCCCTTCAAACCTGAGTGTTCCAACCCTCGATCTGAAGCCAGAACCCTAGATCATCCTGCCAGAATTCCCTTGGGGCTGGATACCTGCTTCACCAGCTGCCATGCTAGTCCCAGGGATGGGGAGGACAAACAAGCAACAGTCTAGTATGGGGACACATTGCTGCTCTTCAGGCTACTTGCTGGGGATGGGCAGAACAGTATGAGCTGAACCCCTCTCTTTCCTCCCTTCCCCATTCCATTTCCATCCCATGCCAGGGGCAGGCTCAGAATAGGGCTGCTGAATTCTCACTCAGACTTTTTTTTCCCCACTCCCCCTCGGGGTTCTTTTTATAGCACGAACTCCTTTGCAGATTAGGTGACACACCCCGAATGTAGCCAATCCTCCAAGAGCTTACAGTAGCCCCTGTAAGAAGAGCTCTGTAAGCTTTTGGAGGATTGGCTACATCAGGGTGTGTCGCCCAATATGTTCCTGCTACAAAAAGAGCCCTGGGTGACACACCCTTAAGGTAGCCAATCCTCCAAGAGCTTACAGTAGCCCTTGTAAGAAGAGCTGTGTAAGCTATTGGAGGATTGGCTACATTAGGGGGGGTGTCACCCAATGTGCAAAGGAGTTCTTGCTACAAAAAGAGCCCGGCTCCCCCTCCCTAAATGTGTGCTTAGTTTTAGGAGGAGGGCCACCGTCAAGGGTATTGGCAAGACCGCATGCTAGCCCACTAGCACGTATCCTTGAGACCTGACTTGGGGGGAGGGGAGTTACCCTCTCTTGGCTATGGTCCCCAGGGTGGTGTCACTGCAGCCTGCTGGCTTGAAGCCCTGTCCAGGACTCTGCCAGGTGAGAGTATATCTCTAGTGCTGAGATTGAGAGGCAGGATTGGGATTCTGTTGGCGTATCGCCCACCTGACTGCCCAGCTGTCTCCCTACCTTAGTTGGTGGAGATGGTCTTGGATGTGGTGTTGAGGACTCCTAAGCTGCTTGTCTTGGGGGAACATGCATGCTGATGCTGCCTTGTCAGGAGCCGCTCAGGATTTCATGGCCTCCATGAAAACCATCAGCTTGTCTCAGGTAGTAATGAGCCCAATGCATCATGCAGGTCACGCTCTTGATCTGGGCAGGAAGAAGATGATCTGAAGGTGGGGGGCTGAAGAAGGTCCCCTTGTCATGAACAGATCATTACTTGCTGGGGTTTAGGCGGATGGGGTATGAAGACTCCACAGGGGTGGGGGGAGCAATGAAGATGCCTGTAGGCATCCATAGTGTGATGGATCCAATAGGTTTTCGGACAGCATTAAGGGATTTTTCTGCCAAAATGGTTGTCACTCCTGTCAATGTCCTGGTTAACCTTTGGAACAGGGAAATGACCTGGGCAACTGACATGATTTCACCTAGGTGCCCTCTCTCAGGTCCAAGAGCCCAGGCTGCAGACAATGAAAAGACAGGGGAGATGGCTAGAACAACAGTGGAGAAAGACTCGGGATGAATCTAACAAGGCACAGGGAGAGCTCATTTTAAAGCCTTCTCTGTGGTGGTGATGACAGCAAAGAAACATTTATTTGCCACCATTGCATTCACAAAATAGTCAGGGGCCTATTGGGTTCTGGCCAACAGGAGGAGGAGCACTGCATTGCAGCCTGCTGCAATCTTCTTGCTAAGCACGAGGATAAAATCTCTTGCATCCATTCTGACTTGGATTCTACAGGCTCTTCCGCATTCTCATTTTCCTCAGAGTCAGAAGGCTGGGTTCCCACGGGACACCGGTGGGAAAGACAAATGCAGATTTGACCTAAATCTGCCAGTGTGGAGCTGTTGCATTGGGTCTGGGAGATGATAGATGCCTCCCTAGAGAGGAGGTGGCCACTCCTGCCTTAATCTGGGCATTGGTGTGTCGACTCCTAAAGAAACCTACTCTGGATCCAGGAGAGTACAATAGTGACATACCCCTCCAGTCTGAAGAGCACCATTCTTGAACAAGATGACAGAACAAGTGGTGGCTGGCCAGCTTCAGGGATTCCTGGATGAAGTAGATTGTTTGGATCCATTCCAAGCTGGTTTCAGGCATGGTTATGGAACTGAAATAGCCTTGGTCATCCTGATGGATGACACATGCCGGAAGATGGACAGGGGGAGTGCAACCCTGTTAATTCTTCTGGACCTCTCGGTAGCTTTCAATACCATCAATCACAGTATCCTTCTGGATCAACTTTTGTGACTGGGAGGCATTGTTCTGCAGTGGTTTTGGTCCTATCTCAAGGGTAGGTTTCAGAGTCTGGTGCTGTGGACTGCTGCTCTGCCTCTGTCTTGTCCTCTGTCCTACAAGATGCCCTAAGTTCCATTTGCCCCCCATTCTTTTCAACATCTATGTGAAACTGGAGGAAGAGGTCATCCAGGGATATTGGTTGAGTTGCCTCTGATATGCAGATGACACTCAGCTCTATCCTGCACTGCCAGCAAATCCCAGGGAAGCTTTGGAAACTTTGAGTAGGTGCCTGGAGGTAGTTTTGGAATAGATGAAGGCAAACAAACTGAAACTCAGTCCTGACAAAACAGAGGTGCTATTGACAGGGGGAAGGTCTGACCTGGGAAATGGGTTACCCCCTGTTCTGGATGAGGTTGCACATGCCCTAAAGGAGCAGGTTTGTACTTTGAGGGTACTCCTGAACCCGGTCCTCCAGTTGGATAAACATGTGGCAGTGGTGGTCAGGTCTGGTAAGCCAACTCTTGCCCTTCCTGGGCAGAAAAGATCTTGCCACTGTGGTGCATGCCCTGGTAACATCTAGAGTAGATTATTGCTATGTGCCCTGTGCAAGTTGCCCTTGAAGACTGTCCAGAAGGTGCAGTTGGTACAGAATGCTGTGGCCAGAGTGCTGACTGGAGTGGGTTGTAGGGAGCATGTCACTCCAGTCTTGTTCCATCTAAGCTGGCTCCCAATTTGCTTCTGGGCTCAATTCAAGGTGCTTCAAAGGCCCATATGGCCTGGGAGCAGTATACCTTAAGGACTGCCTTCTCACATACAAACCTACCCATTTACTCCAGTCATCTTCAGAGGCTCTAGTTTGGTTGCCCCTGCCATCAGAGCCCAGATGGGTGGTGACCCAAGAAAGGGCTTTCTCTGTCGTAGCACGAAAACTTTGGAACTCCCTCCTCAGGGTGATTCATCTGTTTCCCTCTACCAGTATCTTCCACCAGCAGATAAAGACTTTTTTCCCACTTAGCATACCTCTGGTAATAGTTAGTAGCCCTCCTCTCTGATTCTAGTGTTGTTTGTTTATTCGTTTTTATTGAATTGCTTTATAATTTTAAACATTTTATATTGATCAGTAGTAATGTATGGCTGTGAGAGTTGGACCATAAGGAAGGCCGAGCATCGAAGAATAGATGCTTTTGAATTATGGTGCTGGAGAAGACTCTTGAGAGTCCCCTGGACTGCAAGGAGATCAAATCAGTCAATCCTAAAAGAAATCAACCCTGACTGTTCCCTGGAAGGTCAGATACTGAAGCTGAAGCTCAAATACTTTGGCCACCAAATGAGAAGGGAGCACTCACTGGAGAAGACTCTGATGCTGGGAAAGATTGAAGGTCAAAGAAGAAGGGGACAGCAAAGGATGAGATGGTTAGACAGTGTCATCGATGCAACGGACATGAAATTGAAACTTCAGAGGACGGCGGAAGACAGGAGGGCCTGGCGTGATCTGGTCCATGGGGTCACAAAGAGTCGAACTCGACTGTGTGACTGAACAACAACAACATATTGATCAAATGTTTTAATGTTTTTATGTGCATTGCCTTGGGGGCCCTGATTGGGTAAAAAGGTGGCATTAAAATGTTTTAAATAAAATAAATAAATAAATGGTGCTGCCACCACCAAATTGAGCCATATGTTATTTCCATCATAAAGTGCCTATGACAAACGTTAGTGGGAGCTTTGCTCTACTTTCTGTCCTTCTGGAGTTACCAACTGCCAGTCTATGACCTCTGTGTTCATCGGGCTTCAGACACAAAGCTCCTAAGGGTGTACGTATAGCATTATCTTCTTCTGTGCTCCCCCTGTAATTCTGCCTTACTCAGGGTACAAAATTAGAGCTGTGTCCTGCTACACAGCTATGTCTTCCTTTTTTGGTGCTGCTGAACTCTTCTCTATGCCCTCTCTGTAACTCCACTTGGTTGCCTGGGAGTGCCAAATGCAAGCCAGTCCCCATTGGATAATATAGCTAATTTGTTTTTGTTTGTTTGTTTGCCATCAAGTCACAACTGACTTATGGTGACCCTGTGGGGTTTTCAAGGCAAGAAACATTCAGAGGTGGTTTGCTGTTGCCTGCCTCCATGCCATTACCCTGATATTCTTTAGTGGTCTCCCATCCAAATACTTACCAGGGCAGGCCTTGCTTAGCTTCCAGAATGTGATGAGATCGGGTTAGCCTAAGTTAATTAACCATCTTGGAATGGTGAAATGCCTCCTTCTTGCTGCTCTGCAACAGTGCCCAATTTGTCTGTTCTTGAGGCCGTACATCGATCTGCTGCTGTGCTTCTGTCGCCAGTGTTGTGGCAAGGACCGTGTCAGAATAAAACATACCTCTTCAAAGAGCAGCAATCGGATGTGGAGCACTGCAGCATGATGCATACTCTTGATGCACAATGTATAAATCTTCACTGCGTAGTGAGACTATCCGGTCATCGTATGGCAGTGTTTGTTTTGATACACTTACGCCCTAAGATTTGAAGATACAGCCTCTTTAAACCCAGCACTTAAAAATATAAACATTGCACAGCATCACTCTCATTCTTTGCATTACTCAGAGGCTTTTCCCTGACAGCTGTTATTGTTGGTGTGGATCCCGCCCCTTTTTTTGTCATGTAATAAAACACTGCTCTGTATTATCTCACTAGCCCAGTATGATAACTACTTTGTTACCAGCATTCCCTAACATCATAGATCTTGCCATGACTGAAACACAGGTGCTAACAAGTCCTGCAACAATGCTTGTGCCTGACAACTTAAATAATCCTGTATTTAGATTCTACAAGCATTTGTTGGAAACAAGTTCCTTTGAAATCTGTTGGCCTTGCTTCTTTGTAATCACTGTTTATATACTGCATTAATTTAGTGTGCAAAGTGCTTCATACAATTAACAGGGAATCCTTAGAACAGCCCTGTAAGCCAGTATTTTCCTCAGTATTTTCCCCTGTATTGTCAATGGTAGATTGACGCTGAGAGAGTTACCTTGCCTAAGGCCACAGTGAGTTTCTGGGTTAGGTGATATTGTCTTAGACATTATGCTATATCTTAGGGGTGGCCAAACTTGCTTAACAAAAAAGCCACATAGAATAAACATCAGAAGTTTAAGAGCCACAATACATGAACAAATGTTATACACATGTTTTTATTGGGAAATATGCAAATTTGCTTTTTATTAACATTAAATGAGACTGCCAAAAATAAAAAGGGGGTAAAAATAGATATTGATAATGATATTGTCCAATGATATTTATTTGTTTGGTAATGATATTTATTTGTCTAAGAGAGAGAAAAAGAGAGAGGTGGAAAGAAAGAATGAAAGACGTGGAAAGAGAGAGAGAGAGAAAGCAAATAGATGGGGGAAGGAGGGGAAAGAGAGAGAGGAAGGAAGGAATAGAGAAATAAAGGTGGAAAGAAAGCAAATAGATGGGGAGGGAAGGAAGGGGAAAAGAGAGAGAGAGAGGTGGAAAGAAAGCAAATAGATGGGGAGGGAAGGAAGGGGAAAAGAGAGAGAGGTGGAAAGAAAGCAAATAAAGAGGGAGGGAGAGGTGGAAAGAAAACATTTAACTTTAAATGTGTTCTCCAAACCCCCCCCCCACACACACACACATCTCCACACCAACCAACTTGGCTTGGAGAAAGGATTTAAAGAGGCAAATGCTTTCTCCAAGCCAGCAGACAGTGTCACGGGCTGGGGGCTTAGAGAATGCCTTTAATTTTAAATGTGTTCTCCAAGGCTCCCCCCCAGCCAGCTTGGCTTAGAGAAAGGATTTAAAGAGACAAATGCCTTCTCCAAGTTGGCCGGTGGGGGGGGAGAGCTTTGGGAACACATTTAAAGTTGAAGTTGCTCTCTTTCTCTGCTCCCCCCCCACCTCAAGCCTACCCAGGGAGGGGAACACTGGCTGCGGAAGGGAAGACCTATTGGGGAGGCATGCCTCCCCTTCGCTTCCCCAGCCGCTCTGCGGAAGCCACACAGTATGTGTGAAAGAGCCGCATGTGGCTCCTTAGCCACGGTTTGGCCACCCCTGTATATCTCAAGCAATGGGCTTGAAAACTAGCGATGGTTATTTCCCCATGGCTACTGTGGTTGGCTATTGTTAGGACATAACCAGAAACAGAGAACATGTCACTGGAAAGTAGGTACTTTCCCCCCTGGGACTCACTTCTATGCCAGACACAGAGAAACAGCTATATAAATTGAATGGTCTTTACGGGTTTCCTAATCTGCTGGACAAAGGCCATCAGAAACTGACTCTTGCCATCAGCTTCCAGGTCTTTAAGCACTTTCCATTCTTTTTAGACCCACTATCTTATCCTAAGTGTACTAAATACGCTCAGGGGCCTTTGGTGAAGGGCTGAGTCAAAAACTTTTTGGAAGTTCTATTGTACAATGTCTGCTGGGTCATTCCATCTACAGATTTGCTAACATGTTCAGAATTATTTTTGTTTGGTTAGGCAGAACTTCCCTTTTCAGAGGCTTCCTAATTCTTTGTCAGTGAAGTTTATTGTTCTATAAGTTTCTAATTCTATCTTTGATCAGGCTTCCCGTCAATTTACTTGGGACAGACAAACAGCCCTGTAATTTTCTGGCTTTCTCATGGCTCTCTTTAAACATTGCTGTTAAACTGGCTGCTTTCCAGTCCTGTGATAGGGTTGCCAGGTCCCCCCTGGACACAGGTAGGGGATGGGGGGCAGGGTTGCCAGTTCCAGGTTGGGAATCTCCTTGAGATTTGGGGATGAAGCCTGGGGAGGACAGAGACTTCAGTGCGATACAATGCCATAGAGCCCACCCTCCAAAGAACCTGTTTTCTCCAGGGGACCCCCAGGTCCCACCTGGAGGCTGGCATCCCTATGTGACAAAGAGACAAATTTTAATGAAAACTTCCTATATTTGTTAGAAGATTCATAATTGGGTTCCTTAAGGACTCACGGGTGTAAACCATCATCCCAGTGAACTGGTAATTTGTGATTCATTAGTTACCTGAAAGGGAGCTGCGGTGGCTCAAGTGGTTAAGACACTGAACTGCAGGCTGTGGAAGGTCAGTAGTTCAGCAGTTCAAGAGCCGGGTGCCGCATGATGGAGTGAGCTCCCATCTCTAGTTCCAGCTCCTGCCAATCTAGCAGTTCGAAAGCAAGAAATTGCAAGTAGATAAATAGGTACCACTTCGGTGGGAAGGTAACAGCATTCCATGCACCTTGGTGTTTAGTCATGCCGGCCACACGACCACGGAAATGTCTTCGGACTGCGTTGGCTCTTTGGCTTTGAAATGGAGATGAGCACCGCAACCCTAGAGTCAGATTTGACTGGCTTTCTAGCAAGGGAACCTTTACCTTTACTTAGTTACCTGAAAACATCCTCTTTAGTAATTTCTATTGCAGGAGTCCTCAAAGTGGTGCTTGTGGGTGTCATAGTGCCTGCCAGCCAACACCTTTCCTGGTGCCTACCAAGTGTTTTCATATAGTAGGCTGGTCCAGGTGGGGCTTTTGCCCAACAAGGCTTTTGAGTGGCTGTGCAGATTTTTAAAAACATTTCTTCAGCGGCAGCTGTAACCACAGCACATGTATCTCCACTGTGTAACCGAAGTAAGCCACAGCAGCTATTTTGTGGCTGGCTCTGCCTCCCATGGCAGCTGTTTTTGGCAGCCATTTTGTGGCTGCGCCCATCATGCTGTGTCAGAATTCCAGAGGTGTCCACAGGCTTGAAAAGGTTGTGGAGCCCTGTTCTATTGGGTTCATTTTTTCAGATGCCTTTCCCAAAAATGCTGTCCACATCTTCCACTGTGAAGACTAATAAACAGAATATGCTATTCTGTCATCTTCCTATTCTCATTCAAGGGTCATTTCATACCTTTGTCATGTAATGGTCCAACCACCACCTTGGATTGTTTTCTATTCCTGAAGGGTTTTTTTTTAATTGTTCACTTCAATGTTGCTTAGCTCATCAAACCCAAGACTGTTGATGATAGGATGTTTTAGAGGTTGTTAAATCATAGGGCTACCGTAAGTCGGAAGTGACTTGATGGCACTAAACACACATATGGGATTGGCTTGAAGGCGTGGCTTGTTCCATGCTAGCAAACCACAGACACTGAATGTTTAGAAGCTAGTGAACATGAATGTATGACAAAGTATAATGCAGATCTATGTGACATCACCCTACAGTTTCCAGAGTTGTGACATGAAATTTAGGCTAATTTTAGAAATATCTTGCCGAAGGCTTTCACAGCCAGAGTTCATTAGTTGCTGTAGATTTTCTGGGTTGTGTGGCCATGGTCCTGGCATTGTAGTACCTGATGTTCCACCAGTAGCTGTGACTGGCATCATCAGAGGTATAACACAGAAAGATGGAGTACTATCTATGTCAAGGTCATAGTGACATAGAGAGTACTTCATCTTTCTGTGTTATACCTCTGAGGACGCCAGTCACAGCTACTGGTGAAATGTCAGGTCCTACAATGCCAAGACCACGGCCACACAACCCAGAAAATCTACAGCAACTAATTTTAGAAAGCTTATCCCCACATTGAAGCAAAACCTGTTTTGTTGCCCTCTGGAACCCATTGCTTCTTGTTCTTACTTTTGGGCAAATACCTTATTTTCTTTTCTGTCTGCCCTAAGGGATTTTCATGCACAGGGCAAATGCTTCTTGCTTCAATCAAGGGTGTTTGTGTGCATAGCTGCCAGAGAGAAAATGTGCATACTTTACATGGAAAAGGTCCCAGGTTCAACTGCTACTATATCCAGTTAGAGAACTGCATGTTAGAACTTTTCTAATATGTTTGAAAAGACCCTTCTCTGCCTGAGGTCTCGAGGAGCCACTCTTAGCCAGAGTATTTGATACTAAACGAGATGGACTTGGTCTTATCAGGTAGCTTCATAGATTTCATTTCTAATATCCTGAAGTTGGCCACAGTCCTCATTTGAATTATAAAATCTTTCCCACCTTTTTCACATTAGGAAAGGTGAGATGGTCACATAAATAGCAAAAGACAGTTTCAAAGGCGATTGAAGCCTCATCATGTAGTCCGATCCATGGCATGTTTTCTCAGAAACAAATGCTGTTGACGGTATACAAGAGTAAAGTCTTAATTTTCTAAGCTAAACGCATACAGTTCCTTCAACCATTTATCACCTTTATTTTTTGTTCTAAATCTAAATCTAAAGTTTGGTATAAATCTAAATCTAAAGTTTGGCTCAACAAGTCTTAAAACATGTTGTCGAAGGCTTGACACAGAGAGTATTCCACCTTGAGACAGAGAGTACTCCCATCTTTCTGTGTTATATCTCTGAGGATGCCAGTCACAGCTACTGGCAAAACATCAGGTCCTACAATGCCAAGACCACAACCACACAACCCGGAAAATCCACAGCAACTAAAGTCTTAAAACGTTGAGACTAAAAACTGACATACACTTCAACATTGAACTGAATGTTGCTCTTGGTGCTTAGCCGACCACACCATGATTGCTGCTTTATGGTCTGTTTTCTGAATAAAATTCCAGTAGGACCTTGAAGACCAACAAAATTTTCCAGGGTGATTTCGTACCTGACAAAGTGAGCTCTGACTCACAAATACCCTGGAAAATTATGCTGGTCTCTTAAGGTGCCACTGGATTCCCATTTGTTCGACTTCTAGAGACTACATGGCTTCCCACCTGACACTGTTTTCTGAATGTTTATTTTACCTGATCCTGCCCACCCCCCGCCCCCCGTTTCATGCCCCTGATTTCCTCTATTGTGTCCTTAAAACTCATCTTTGTTGAAGTTTTATGTCATGGGTATTTGGAAGCAGGAACAGATCTGATCTGCATTTACCATGAAGGGCACTTTCCTTTCTTTAGCCTGAATATTATCTTACCAGTGTTATCAGGGTTTTTAAATACATTTAATAATAATATTTGGAATATGATCTGATACATAATTGCATACTAATAGGTTTCACTGAAACTGAATACATATTAAAGCAGAAAGCCATAGGTAATATATGATCTGATACATAATTGCATACTAATGGGTTTCACTGAAATTGATCAGAGGTCATCCCCGACTTAGCCGAACCCAATATTCAGAACTATTATGTTCAAAGCTACTGGAAATTAATTACTAGACACTATTACAAGAAGCTTCTTTACATCCTCTGAAATTTTACAGTATAATCTAAATATTACCGAAATCAGTAACAAAATTTGCATTTATTTAATGAATCTGAATTGATTCATTGTATATATATTTGAATTTTTTATCCAGTCTAGTCCTTCAAGCTTTTGGGCAAGTAACAAAAAATGTAGTATTAACTCTAAACAATAAATGATTCTAATCTCAACAGCGTAAAACTAGTGTCAATACACACACACCCAAAGGAAAACCCTGTCCAAAGGAAAACCCTGTCCAAAGGAAACAGCTCTACAGCTTTCCACAGCTACATATCCACTACTGTCAAAGCCATGCTTATAACTGAAGAACATCACACTTCCTGCAAAGAAGGAATATGAAGTGGGACAGTTTGCAGAACTGGTGCAGAGGAGGATACAAGAAAAGACTGGCTGTAGAAGGCTCTACAGTTTGACATAGAAACCTTGAGTTGGGGCCCAGAAGAAAACAGGAAAGCTGTGTACAAAACAGGATGAATATGCTCAAGTCTCTTTTCACATGCATTCACAAAGCAGCATGCAGCAGTATTCTACACTAGGGATGCTCCATCAGCCCTCTGTTTGGATCAGGATTTGTTTGCAAATTGCTAGCAGAATGCTTGTGTCTTGAAAAAGAAATGTTAGACTGTTGTTTGCACATTCCAAGTTGGGTCAAAGTGTTTTGCATACATGTATTCTCACCCTGCTTTCTGCATCTTAGTTATGTGTTAAAAATTAAAGACTTTTTTTGAAAAAAGGTATTCCAGTCTTGCATTGATGGGACTAAGTCCAGGCTCCCAATCCCTGTGTTGTGAACCAGCCGGCTACCTCCTCTTTCAAGGATGAGGAAATGGAAGAGTCAGGCCCTGCATCAGTGGAATGGCTGCCTGAGCAGCTGGATTTAGAGAGAGGGAGCCAATGAAAGAAGCATCAGAAATGAGAGTGGCAGGACACAAAAGAAAATGGAACAGAAATCAAAGTGTCAGTCACCACCAACCTATCCTGAGCCAGCTGAGCACAGGAGACAATTGGGAGCATTTGACAGTTAGGAGAGATGAAGACGCACCCGGTTAATTGCACAATGGCAATCAGTACTAACTCCTGAAGCAGAGTCAGAATGACAAGCTGGTAAGAAGCAGCACCTGTGCTTCAGGGATGACGAGTCAGCTGTTAGGCAATTAAAAGGAACACACTAAGCAGGGCTTGTGTGGAAGCAACCTTGCTCACCAGCCCCTTTGTGAGCTGATTTGCTCCGTGAACAGTGTATTGCCTTGCTTGCTGCCTTGCATTCTGTCCTGCTAACCTGTGCTAGAAACCCAACCAGAAACCCAGCCCCTGTCTCCCTTCCTGGTTCCCAAGCCTTGGACCCTGAACTCCAGACTCTCTGGACCCCCTGCCTTTTGGATGGAACCTTTGGCTTCCTATGTACTAGTTTGTTGACTTTGCTCTTGTCTATTGCCTTGTCTGTTTGTGATTACATCTGTGCATCCCAGAACTCCTAGGTAGAGTAAAAGCACCAGGTGCTCTGCCCTGAACATGACATTTGTTTTTATTGCTGATCATTGTGTTTGTGCATTCTGGAACATCGTGTTTGATAAACACCAGGCTCACCCTTGAATGCGACACCTTGTTTATGTCCGTCCTGGATCGCTCCTCAGTGTCTCCTGGACAAGTAAGGCCTTGGGAGGGCAGTTGTGGTGGAATCTGAATGGGGCTCTGCACCTGGACAAGGGGGTGCTTCTATATTCATTTCTGCTTTTTTGAGAAGCAGATGTCAGAAGTGTCCAGGGGTACATTTATTTATTTATTTTATACCCTACCTTTCTGCCCAATCGGGGTCCAAAGTGCCTTACATCATTCTCCTCTCCTCCATTTTATCCTCACAACAACCCTGTGAAGTAGGTTAGGCTGACAGTATGACTGGCCCAAGTTCACCCAGCGAGCTTCCATGGCACAAGTGGGGATTCAAACCTGGGTCTTCCAGATACTAGCCTGACACTCTTAACCACTACACCACGCCGGCTATCAGTTGTATGTATTGTGTAGACAACATCACTTCCTAGGACAGGATGACTGCTATCTTAATCCATGCTTTTATAATTCCTGGTTTGAGGATGAGTACGGGTTCTGTTATGGATCAAAACATGGAAGCAAAGAGCAAGAATAAATGGACAGTTGCCACAACAGAGGGAAGTAAGCAATGGGTCCTGGAAGGATCAATATTGGACCAGGACTATTCAATTTGTTCATAAATGATCTGGAACCAGGGGTGAGTAGTATAGTGGCCAGGTTTGCAGATGACACGAAATTATTCAGGATGGTGAAAACAAGGATGACTGTGAAGAGCTCCAGAGGGATCTCCACAAATTGGGTGAGTTTTGTGCATTTACTTTACCAAAATGGCAATGAACATTTGACTGTACTTTGTCTACAGCACCAATTTTATGTTGACTCAAAGACCTGAGATACAAGCACTGGGAGACAGCATCAGTAGAAGACCTTGTTGGCTGCCATGTGAAACAGGATATTGGATGAGATGGACTACTGGTCTGACCCAGGAAAGGTCTCTTTAGATTCACCTCATAGGATCACCTTGATGATTCACTTACAGTTCAAAACAAGCAACCTTTGTATAGTATTAGTTGTGGTGCTTAGTTGTGGTGTCAAGCAGAGCGACAAGCTGGGCACCTGCTGCTGATTCCTGCTCACAATATATTGGTTTCCTTGGATTATGGATGCCTCAGGGTCATCATGGGCAGTTATTGTCCATTTAAAATGCAGCAGCTTTGCGGAACCTCAGCCAATCAGCTTCTGGCCAATGTCTGGAGACCTCTTGGGAACCCTATATGTAAACTGCCTTGAGTCCCACAATGAAAGAAAGGTGGGATATAAGTCCAATCAATCAACGCAACTGTGTTAGAGGGCATGTGCTGCTTTGTACCTGCACAGTTGTCATTCTAAATTGGTGGCTTTTCTCCTGCTGGTCCATGTCCGTAAAAAACTACCTGAGTTTCTCTTGAGCGTATAGGTGTAACCAAGTTAGACTCTCCATTCAATTATTAAGAAATTAAAACCTAAACTGAAAATTGAATATAATTATAATTAATGCAAACTGAAACGTCAGCATGGCTCTGACTGTATTCTCACACTTTGCAGTCTGGCTTAGAGTTCCAGAATATTATAGGGAAGAAAGTTATAGGGAGAGTGAGAAAACAGTGACTTCACTGAGATGTAAGTGACAGGAATGTTTTCTATTTAATAAAGAGTACTGCACTGATGGAGCTGCGGTGGCTCAAGTGGTTAAGACGCTGAACTGCAGGTTGTAGAAGGTCAGTAGTTCAGCAGTTCGAGACCCGAGAGTGCCACATGATGGAGTGAGCTCCTGTCTCTAGTTCCACCTCCTGCCAACTTAGCAGTTCGAAAGCAAGAAATTGCAAGTAGATAAATAGGTACCACTTTGGTGGGAAGGTAACAGCATTCCGTGCACCTCAGTGTTTAGTCATGCTGGCCACATGACCACGGAAACGTCTTTGGACAGCGCTGAGCTCTTCGGCTTTGAAACGGAGATGAGCACCACAACCCTAGAGTCGGATTCGACTAGCTTTCGAGCAAGGCTACTTTTACCTTTACTTACTGCTCTGATAGGTCTTTCCCTCACTCTCACTGACTTTGGGAGAACTTTGATCAGATTTGATATAAGTAATAGTGGCTCCAGTTTCCATGTTGTGCTGTTCTCTTCCGTGCTGCACCTGATAGGCATAGGGACAGAAGTTTTCCTTACATATGCCGGTATGCAGGCAGTCATTGCTACAGACTGTGTGGGGATACAGACAAATGTTATACTTGCCCTCTTCCTGGGGTAGGCAGTACGGAGGTGGGGTGGAAAAACAGAAGCAAATGGTTTCCTTGTATCCGTCTGGTCATAAGCCCAGCTGCAGACTGGGGGGGGGGGATAGAGGCAAATGAGGATATATTTACCCACTGCCGGCTCGCCCACTAGGCGAGCTAGGTGCTCGCCTAGGGCGCTGGGGCCCACAGGGGCACCAAAGTGCCCCCCGCCCCGCCCCCGTGAAGCCGGCGCTAGGAGGGAAGGGGCGCCCGTTCAAGCGGGCGCCCATTCCCTGGCTCCCTGAGCACGCCGCAGTAGCCAGCGCTCCACACACACACACACCGATCTCCAGCCGGCCCTGGGGCTGGGAAGGCGGCCATTCAAACGGCCGCCCCTTTCCTGGCTTTCCTGAGCACGCCGCTAGTGCGCCGTGCTCAGGAAAGCCGGCGCTCCACCCATTCATGGATCTTCATTGTAAGGCCTCAGCCAGGCCTCCATATTAAAATAGCCTGGATACAGGAATAACCAATTTCCCCACCCCCTGCTCAGACATGCCCAGTTATACAACAATAACTAAATAGGCCACTGTGGCAACAATAACCAAATACATATTATATGCCTCTCCCCTTAACTTACAACTAAATATAATTCCTTCCAGTATTTTAAAAGATAAGAACAAATAAAATAAAATCTCATTCACTATATTAATAACAAGAACTATTAGAAATATATCTATCTATTCAACCCAAACTCCCATGGCTACGAGTCCAATCTTTCTCTGGGTTTGGGAACTCTCTTGGAATGATGCAGCAGAATTGTTGTTCGTATGCTTTCCAACGAGAGGAGCCACAGTTGTAAAAATCAAATGGTCAAGAAAATCAACGATGATATGGGATGCTAAATTATTTGTACTAATATGAGACCACAGTGGAAAATAAAGACCATCTGACTTTTGCATGGGAACAATGGGAGCAGCCCAGTCAGAAAACTGTACAGGTTCAATAATTCCTTGAGTATGTAGTTGATCCAATTCTTCAATCACTCTGTGACATGTAGAATAGGGAACTGACCATGGCTTAAAAAAAAACATAGGTTTGACATTTGGGTTTACGCAAATCTTTGCAGTCGTTCCATGAAGTATGCCAAGTCCTTCTCTGAACCATTCTGGGTATTTCTTAAGAATAGCTTCTATGCTGAGTGAGTGAACATAGCTGATGTTTGCCCAGTCCAATTTTAATATTCTTATGCAGGCCCACCCCATTGGACTCACACCCTTTTCTTGAACCACTAGTAATGGCAAGTGTGACTTCTGATCTGCATATTTCACGTCTATATCAATCATACCTCTCACTGGACTGTTTTGCCCTTTATATGTAAGGTAAAGGTTCCCTTGCTCGAAAGCCAGTCAAATCCGACTCTAGGGTTGCGGTGCTCATCTCTGTTTCAAAGCTGAAGAGCCAGCGCTGTCTGAAGACATTTCCATGGTCATGTGGCCGGCATGACTAAACACCCAAGGCACACGGAATGCTTTTACCTTCCCACCGAAGTGGTACCTATTTATCTACTTGCAATTTCTTGCTTTCGAACTGCTAGGTTGGCAGGAGATGGAACTAGAGACAGGAGCTCATTCCATCATGCAGCACTACTCAGGTCTCGAACTGCTGAACTACTGACCTTCCACAGCCTGCAGTTCAGCATCTTAACCACTTGAGCCACCGCAGCTCCTCCTGTATATGTAGGCAGCACCATTTTTGTTGCTCCAAACTGGGAACCTATCCTCTTTGTCCACAAGCATTTATAAGTGGCCTCACTGATTAGGGACAGAGAAGCTCCTGTACCCACTTCCATGATTAAGCTTTTCCCATTAATGATAACTGTCTCGTGCCATGGCTTTTCCGTGGCTGGCTTTTTGTAACATTGAACATTGTGTATACTTTATCCATGCCTCCAGAATCTTCATCCCCACTGTCAACTTGATGGACCTCAGTCTTGAAATCTTTCTGTCCTTTTTTCTCTGCCTTTTTTGTACAGCACATCTTAGTTAGGTGGTCTTGTTTCTGGCATATCCAGCACTCACTATTCCTGTGAGGGCATGGTTGAAACATCATGTTTTGCTCCACAACAAAAAACAGGGCTGTATACCTCTGGTGAAGCCTTGATGTTCCCTTGGAGGCTTCTCTGTAACCATTATAGTGTTGGGCAACATATACATCACAGCGGATTCTGCTCCACAAATACTCAGCAAAATCATCCACATTTTATTTTCATCAGTCACATTATTGGCAATGAAGTACAGAGAGAGTCTTTCTGCATATTGGACCCAGTCCTCTGTATCTGAATCAAACTCCTTAATGATCCCATTGGAAGTAATTCTGTGTCCCCAAGCAGCTGTACTCTTACTTGCAGAGTGTGAAGATACTGGGCAATCCTACATTCATTGCCAGTGTAATGTAGGTGGTCCAAATCAGCCAAGCAGAGCAGGTGTAACTATACTTATTGCTGATGTTCATCATAAGGCCTCAACCCTGAAACAGGAACAACCTATTGGGATATTTGGTTAATATAGCAGAGTTTGCCCAGTCATAGATGTGTGATACTAAGTGCAGTAAACAAATCTCCCAAGAAGTATATTGCAATAAAGATAACTTACATTTATTCAAGTAGATCCATTCAGGTGGGTTAGCCGTGTTGTTGGTCTGAAGCAGCAGAACAAAGTTTGAGTCTAGTGGCATCTTTAAGATCAACAAAATTTTATTCAGGTTTGAAATGAGCAAAACCTTCACTCTGCGTTTTAAAAGCTACCCCCACCCCCACCACCCCCGGGAAGAGAACAGGCAGGAAGAGAAGGAAGTCAGTTCAATTGCTTTTCAGACTTACCTCAACCCACCTTCATATACATGCTAACAGGTCCAGCTAGAGACAATAGGATGGTCCAGTCCCCCTCTCTTGGAACAGAGGAACAGAGATTTGGAGATATTAAATACTAGAAAGACTCCAGGAAGAAACTTCTGGAGACTTCAGGAAAAGCTTCTTTGACTCAGCCTGACCTGGTCAGTGGATGGGGAAAAGAGAGATGATAAAAGTCCTGGGAGCAAGGAAGAAGGTCTCAGGGGTGCTGATTCCATTGAAGCAGAAAGAACTCTTAACTGTGGTCTGGAAAAGGTGGCCATTGCCATGTGCTGGCCTGTAGGAGTCTTGAAGGTAATGGCACTCCCGTAAACATCTGGTAACTTTCTATGCTAAGGAGCCTGCCTTATATGTAACAACAGATAGAGTATGTATAAAGGAAGGGACAGACGAATTGTGTTTTTCCCTTTTCTTTTTAATCCCTGGCTCAACCTGATGCTGAGCTGAAAGTATGCTTGCAAACATTTTCTTTTAAATAAAAGCTTTATCACTTTTGATCCTGGTAGCCGTTCTCTGTGCCACAGAGACCCCCCACTGTCTTGGACATGCTATTTTGAAAGGAGCACCAGGAGGAAGGGGAGGGCAGTCAGTTGGCAAGTGGCTACTCCCCTAGCGGTGCACAAGGCAGCAAGCTGTCCCGGCTGAATAGCCGGAGACACAGAGGCAAGGCCTCAGAATGTGTCCCGGCGGGCAATTCCTACAAAGGTCAGGTGGTGGCAGCAGTTGAACTGAGAAGGAGAAAAAATCCCTCCAGGTGTCGGGAAAACCCGGGAGGGCAGAGTGGATCAAGGCCTGCAGGCCAGAGCAGAACTGTTCCGCCAAACAAGGTATAAGCTTTCTGAAGAAGTGTGCAGGCAAATGAAAGCTTACACCTTGAATAAAATTTAGTTGGTCTTAATGTCGTCACTGGAGTCTGAACTCAAACTTTCCCAGGGAGATCCAGTTCACATTCAGGTTTGCAGTGGACAGAAGAGAAAGAAGCCTAATCTACTCTCCCAATATCACAAAATGACTAGCTTGTCCATCATTATGTGGACGGGAGTAGGAGGGGAGACCTGCAGAGATGTGTCTCCACGGAGGGCCTGTGTGAAGAGAATGTGTGAGAGGACAGAAAGAACGAGAGGAGGGATCAGAGGGCGGCCTTCAAAGCGCCACCAAGAAATGGGCTGCGCGAACTTCCCCCGCCTCCCCCAGGCCCGCTGCGAGATCAGGCGCCAGAAGTCCTGTTGCCTCCAGAAGGGCCGGGAAGGCGCCCTTTAAAGTCTGCCGGACCTCGGCCGCGAAAAGTTCCCCCGCCTCCCCCAGCGGCCCGGCAAGGCGCCCCTGACCTGCAGGCGGCCTCTCCTTTCCCCGCTTCCCCCCCCCCCCCCCCCCGAGTGCCGAGAAAGGCGCTGCTGCAGCCGCTCGGATCTCTTAGGCGCGCGCGGGGACCCTTGCAGAGCTTCCAAGCCGCCTGGCCTCCCAGCGGCATCGCAGGGCCCTTGAAACCAAGTCACGGGAGGGATGCCGCCGGAGGGGGCTGGAAGTTCCCCGCAGGGCTTTGTTGCTTCGGAGAAGCCCCGCCACCTTCCGGAACGCCCCTCCAATGTCTACCCCCCCCCCCGGTGAGGACGAAGAGGGACCTGGCTGCCCGGCGACGGGGCACGCAGTTCTTCGCGGAGACAACCCCCCCCCCCGTTTGCCTTTTGGCTTCCCAGCGTGGTCGTTGCTGCTCTGTCTGGGTTAGCCAGGCAGGGCCCTTCGGGGGGGAGAGAGAGACCCTCCACCGCGACTGGTCAGCCGAGCGCGCGCTTCAAGTCCTTTCCCTGCTGACCCGAGGATCCCACCCCCCAGAATTCCGTCTCTTTAAGAGCGCGGATTTGTGTTCGCCAAGCGGGTCGCGCCCTCCCTCGCCCGTTCTCTTCTCCTCTGGCTTGCCTCCCTCCCTCCCTCCCATTCGCTCCTCTGGCCTCCGGGGAAGACGGTTCCGGCGTCGGAGGGGGTGGGCTCGGCCGGCCCGGGTTGTGCCTGCACGCCTGCTGTCGTGGGGTGGGGGGACCGTGGGGGGTCCGGAGGCGCGGAGTTTCACCCCTGTCTTGGCCCCGGGCTGCCTGTCAGTGAGTCCCGCCGTCACCGCGTGTGACCGAGGCGGCGGCGCTTGCCCGGGGCCTGGGCTGTCACTGTGGCGATGCCAGGCTGCCGTGCGGTGGAGGGGAGATAGAGGGTGGCCGTGTGCCATGGCAGCTGGGAGACCGGGGGGGGGGAGGGGGCGCAGCTCGGCTTCATTGGCCCTTCTAGGCAATTCTAGCTCCTGCCTTCTTCCTTGACTGGATGGCTTCAGACTGAAATCTGAAGCACCCTGCTTACAGCATGGACAGCGGGAACCCGACAAGTCCATTGGGCGATACCCAATACCAAATAAGAAAGATTTGCCCTGTGATAGAGTGGAGCTCATGGAGGAGATGGAAGTAAAGGTAAGAATGTTGTGTGTGTTGGTGGGGGGAGAGGGGGTGGATGAGGTTTTAAATCATGCATTAAAGAAAAATAGCCCTGGACCAACCTGATTGTCCAGAATTGGCATGCTGTGTGGTAAGACCTTCCCACATGAAGTTCCAGTTGGTACCTATACCAGGTACCTTTGACCAGAAATAGCAGTAGTGTTACCACCTGTGAACATACATTCGGATTAATAAAGGGCATGTTTGTGTAGGGCACAGGAAACAAGGATCTTTCACCTAAAGAGGTGGCTGTGAGTAGCAAGTTTGCAGCAGGAATAGGATGACAGAGACCTGATTTAAAAGGAATACATAGTTTATTGAGGGATTTAGTACAATAGTTGGGGGGGGACTTATTCTAAGCAAATACGGTCAGTACCAAATCAAAGCACAGACACGGTCTTTATCCTAGTTAGTATAGCCAACGACATCCAAACATTAACCAGAGCTACTCCAAATTGGAGCAGGAGTTACTCTTTGACCTAAAGGTGTACATGTGGTTTGGAAAATGGGGGGGGGGAATAGATCAAGAGGGAGAGTAAAGAGTACCTGTCCTATTCTGCAAAGAAATCAGAGGGAGGGAGGAGGGATCCAGTGTGTGTGTGTGTGTGTGGGGTCTATTGCAGTTCCATTGGTATCCAGGATCAGACTCCAGTTACTGGCCCTAACGCCAGGGCAATTCTACTGTTTTTGGCCCATAGCATAAAGTAGGTTCATTTCAAGAAACAAAAGATTACGACAGAAGATAAAGGCATCTTATCAGGAATCAGGAGTTGGGCATCTTATCAGGAATTAATAATCATCGTATGGCATTGTGTGTAGAATAGCCAGGACATCCTAAGATTGTGTGGCAGATGCAAGTTCTAGCTCTTTAAGCGTTATGCAGCACTAGGGGGTGAGCTAGACTTGTTTTCAAGGCAAGAGATGCTTCAGGGGTGGCTTGCTATTGCCTGCCTCTGCATCCCGGCCCTGGTATTCCTTGCAGGCCCCCTTCCAAATCCTAGCCAAGGCCAACCCTGCTTAGCTTCTGAGATCTGAGGAGATCGGGCTATTTAGGCCAGGGGCCCATCAGGAGAAAACTATAGAACTGACTAAACAGCACCAGGGAGAGGCAAGAAGAAGGGAAGCTCTTGATTGAATGATAATTCAGGATTACAAAGCCGGAGACATGAAACTGAATCATATATTCAATGGGATCCATGGGGAGAGCCTCCAGACCGTCACAGGGCACTTAACATTCAAATTGTATTAATGGCCTGTGGGGAGGCATCTTTGTCTTTTAGCCTGGTGTGGTTTAATGGCTGTCACCCTGTTGGCTCTCCCTGATTTTTCCCAGAAAGGCTTCCTTGGGTACATTGGCTGTGGCTGTTGTCCCAAGAGCCTCTGCTCTGTTCACCGCTGCAAGGTGCTCTGTGAGATACCAACATGGCAGTTGCTCAGTATGTTTTTTGTGTGCCTTGTAGGAGTTGCTCATGACGTTACATGTGCAGGACATATAGTCAGGCTGGGAGGGAGGGGTGTGCAGGTGAAAGGGGGGCTGGCAACAGTAGTGACAGTGATTAGTAGAAGGCGGTGCACACAGTGGCTGCAGGGCTGTGGCATGTGCCGTGGCAGCCAGCTGCTCAGCTAGTTGTTGCTCCTTGCCATAGGTGAGTAACAAAGTGGAATAGCTGTATAGAAGCTTTCCCCAGGATATTCTCTGTGATGTGTACTGCTGCCTGTCTCATCAAGGGAAGTTCAAGCCCATGACTCCTGCTTACCTTGTTGTGACTCATGAAACCAGGTACAGCACATTAGCCATCTCAAGGGTCCCCGTATGTTTGCAACAAAGCACACTTTGCTATATTTCATGGATAGAATGATTTGGAAGGAGAGATGCAGCACTGCCATTTGTTATCCAAGTGCATAAAATTGTGTAGAATCGTACCTTTTACTTTAAGGTGTCTTTCATTCCCCCCACTTTAAAACAGACAGATCTTTGGCCCAATGTATGTAAGGCAATGGCTCATCGACCAGCAGAATTTAGAGCATTCTTGGCGTACTACGATGCCATTTTAAAGAAGGAAATAGGTAAGAACCACAACTCTGCTCAGATTGTAACCAGGTGGAAGCTTCTGTCCTGATGTGACTATCGTAAAGCATTACTGGGTCAGGGACCACAAGCCCGAGCCCTTCACCCTGGTTCCTCTCTTTTTCCACATATACCCCCCAGTATAGCAGATTGCTGCCCGCCTCCCTCGACCACTGCTCTTGAAGACTGCACCCCCAGATGTCCCCAAATGTTGCCCCCCCCCCGATTACTACCTGCATCTATATCTTCTTCTCTGCCAGCTGTTGTGCATTCAACTGTTTGCTTCTCTGACCTTGGAACAAACATCATTAAAAATGACACACTGCAGTTACTGGCTTGTGATTAAAAGGATCCTTTGACTTGCCACATGAGCTGTGCGGTTTATGAATGCAGCATGCTGGTGGCTACTTAAGCTCTTGACCAGTGCTCCCTGTAAAGTGGAGTCTTGTGAACAAAAATCCTACTATGTGAAGCTGCCAGCATTAAAGCTGTGAGCGAGTGAGTTGGTTGCTGCATAAATTAGCTTACTGCGGAGCCCTCCTTCCTGAGCGGAGACAAAAAGGTGCGAACTGGAGGCTAAAAAGCTGTGAGCTAGCTCACACTAACTCAGCTTAGAGGGAACACTGCTCTTGGCCAGAGACTGCCAATGGCTTCTGGTGTGTTTTCAAAGATCCCCAAGGTCACGCTGTATGTTGTATGTAGTCATCACCAGTTGGTTCAGGCAGCACAGCAAGCTGGTGAGAAAGGCTATCCTAGCTTGAGAACGGGAGGGGAGGTGGGCAGACATGCCCCCCCTTTCCCCTTTCCCCTTTCCCCTGAGCCTCTCCGCCCTTGCTGAGAGACTGGGGGGGGGAGTCAGTTGTGGTCAATCTACATAGTCAGAGAAACAGTCTTCTAAATAAAGTCATATAGAGGTGCTGTGAAAGGTATTAAGATTCTAAAAGAGAAGAAGAAGAGATTGGATTTATAACCTGCCCTTCACTGCCCAAAGGTGTCTCAGAGCGGCTTACAAACTCCTTTCCCTTCCCCTCCCCACAACAGCCAGTTTGGTGTAGTGGTTAAGTGCGCAGACTCTTATCTGGGAGAACCGGGTTTGATTCCCCACTCCTCCGCTTGCACCTGCTGATGTGACCTTGGGTCAGTCACAAGCTCTGGCACAGCTGTTCTCTCTAGGACAGTTTCTGTCAGAAGTTCTCTCAGCCCCACCTACCTCACAGGATGTCTGTGGTGGGGAGGGGAAGGGAAAGGAGTTTGTAAGCCGCTCTAAGACGCCTTTGGGCAGCGAAGGGCAGGGTATAAATCCAATCTCTTCTCTTCTCTCTTCTTCTCTAGGTGGGGCTGAGAGAGCTCTGACAGAAACTGCTCTTTTTCAAGAACAGCTGTGCCAGAACTTGTGACTGACCCAAGGTCACATCAGCAGGTGCAAGTGGAGGAGCGTGGAAAAGGAAGAACATGTACTTAAAGGGGCATTTTGACAAAATCTAATATTGTCTGAATACTTTAAGAGACTGAGGGAAAAGGCTGATAGAGACAGAAGAAAAAGGAGGAAAGATTTTACTGAGCAAACTTAACAAAACACCCTGTAACCAATAAAGTTTTATCTTGTTTATTGTCAACCCAGAGTCTCCTCCTCAGGACCACATAGTCCAACGAAGGAGCCCTAGAGCTCGGGCACAATACTGTGGGAAAGGTTAATTAAAGATTGGGATTAAATTCCTGGTGGCCTAAATGTTCTGTGAGTATTTTTTTTCTCCCCAAAGTATCTTCACAGCAAGGGTGGGAGAGTTGTCAGGTCTGGGTTGGGAAATACCTGGAGATTTTGGGAGTGGATCCTGAGGAGGGTGGGACTTGGGGGGAGGGGAGAGGAGGGACTTCCGGGAGGTGTAATGCCATGCAGTCCTCCTTCCAAAGGGGCCATTTTCTCCAGGTAAACTGATTTCTGTTGCCGGGAGATCAATTGTAATCCCAGGAGGTTTCCAGCTGCCCCCTGGAAGTTGGCAGCCCTCAAGGGTGCAGTTAGCCCCTTTACCATCTCCTCCCCCTTGAACAGAGGTGTGCCCCCATCCCTCGTCATGGCTGCCCCAGAGTTGCCCGGCTCCCCCCCGTCCACCAGGCCTGCTTCAATTTAATTTAATCTAATTTAATTTTGAGGATCTGGTGACTACTTGTGTCTGTGTTCCAACGGCTGCAGGATTCAGCTAAGGTATGTCTGACCGCACAAGCTTCACAGCATCTTAGTTTTTCACAGGTAACTCAAGCAAGAGGTAAAGGTAAAGGTTTCCCTTGCTCAAAAGCCAGTCTAATCCATCTCTAGGGGACGGTGCTCATCTCTGTTTCCAAGCCGATGAGCCAACGCTGTCTGAAGACATCTCCATGGTCACGTGGCCGTCATGACCAGACGCTGAGGCTCACAGAACACTGTTACCTTCCCACCAAAGCTGTACCGATTTATCTACTTAAAATTTCTTGCTTTCAAACTGCTAGGTTGGCAGGAGCTGGGGCCAGAGATGGGAGCTCACTCAGTCATGTGGAACTTGGGTCTCGAACTGCTGAACTACCGACCTTCCGGTCTGCAGTTCAGCGTCCTAACCACTGAGCCACCGCAAGAAGAGGTAGAGTTCTGTAAAACTTGAAAACTCTGTTTTCCATTATTTTATAGTCTTCCTGACCAACCCATTGGCACAGGGGAGGAGTTGGAAAGGGAAAGGTGTTGAGAGAGACTGCAGTGGCGGGGACAGCACCCCTGGCACTGCTTTCCATGCATGTCTGCATCATCTCCCAAGGCCTGCAAAAAAAAAAAATCCTGGGGAACCGGAGACCTGCGATGCAGGCAGGCCAACCTCCGACCACAGTGTGTCTTGGAAAGGTGCTTTTTCCTAAGGTTGGGGGCTTCTCCGGCCATCCATACCTCCCTGTTGCATCATTTGATGGACAATTGATGGAGAGTTGATTCAGGACAGGCAAAAGGAAATTCTTCGTTACCGAGAGAGGGATTAAAATATGGAATTCACTGCCAGAGGATGTATGCATTTGATGAGATTGAGATGAGATGAGATTGGATTTATACCCTGCCCTTCCCTCGGAGTCTCAGAGTGGCTTACAAACTCCTTTCCCTTCCCCTCCTCACAATAGACACCCTGTGAGGTAGGTGGGGCTGAGAGAGCTCTCTCAAGGACTGCTCCTGAGAGAACAGCTCTGAGAGAACTTGTGACTGACCCAAGGTCACATCAGCAGCTGCATGTGGAGGAGTGGGGAATCAAACACTGTAGGCCAGAGCAGGTCCATTCTGCCACAACTTCTCTCCCCCTTCTCACTTGGAATTCAAGCTGCACAGCTTAACTTGTAGCTGGTGTTTTAGTTTGGCCTCAGCCCTTGTTTCTAGAGATGCTAGCCTCCAGGTGGGTGGGACCAGGGGATCCCCCGGAATTGCAAGTCATCTCCAGACCACAGAGATCAGTTCCCTTGGAGAAAATGGATGCTATATGGCATTGTACCCAACTGAGGTCCCCCTCCTTCCCAGACTCCATCTCCAAACCTCCAGGAGTTTTCCCAACCTGGATCTGGCAGCTACTTGTTCCTGTGCTCCAAAGGCTGCAGGATTCAGCTAAGAGCCTATGTCTGGCCACAGGAGCTTCACGGAGTCTTTGTTTTTCATGGGTCACTCAAGCAAGAGGTAGAGTTCTGTAAAACTTGAAAACTCTGGTTTCCATTATTTTATGTTCTTCCTGACCAACCCATTGGCACAGGGGAGGAGCTGGAAAGGGAGGGGTGTTGAGAGAATGTTATGTATTGGGTTGGAACATTCCAGGACTGTCTACCAGAAACTGACTGAGCTTGGAGATCCAGAACAATAGCCCACCAGGACTCTGGAGGTGCCCAGTGAGGAAGTAATGTTATGTAAATAGCCTATCATTGGGAGTGGGGTGTGTTTGGCTGTGGTTTTTGCATGCTGTTAACAGGGCAGTTGTCCTGAGGTTTTAGTCTTGTTCCTGAAATCACTTAATAACATAGAGCTGTTTCACTGCAATGCGTCTTGAACCCAGGATTTAACAGAGAGACTGCTGGCAGGGACAGTGCCCCTGGCACTGCTTTCCATGCATGTCTGCATCATCTCCCAAGGCCTGCAAAAAAAAAAATTTCCAGAGAACCAGAGACCCGCGATGCAGGCACGCCGATCTCCAACCACAGCATGCCTTGGAAAACAAGGTTGCACTTAGCTGTACCTGTGGTTCATTGAGTGGCCTTCTGTGCAGGCACACATGGAACTGTGCAGTCACAGGCCAGCCACGAAAAAGATTTCCAAACTTTCTAGTAGACTAGGAGAGCCCCTCCTCCCTCTGGTGCTTTCCTGCCAAAATGCTCACATGACCAGGAGGAGGGGCGCTACTCCCTCAGTTCTCTCCATGCCGCTGCCGGAGACCCCTAGAAAACCAAAGCGCCAGAGAGTTCACAGCGGGGCAGGAGGGAGGGATGTGTGCCTGCACAGAAGACCACTCGACGAACAACAGTTACAAGTAAGTGCAACCTTGTTTCATCATCATGGCTTCTGTGCAGTCCCACATGGAAAGATTAGCAAGATCACTGAGTAAAGGAGGTGGGTGTGAAGCTCTCAGAAGGAGACCACCGAGGACCACTTTATCAACAGTTGTTCAGCGGCACAAATTGACCTTCAGCCAGAACTCTCTTATACCAGAGCAGTAAGCTCTGTGCAAGTGTCCCCACCAAAATACATGTGGGATTGTGGCAAAAAAAAAGAGCACTCTTTTGAAAGAGCCATCATACATAAAGTGGTAACGAAGGGCCATGCACTCAAAACAGTGTGATAGCCATAGCCGGCTCGCCCACTAGGCGAGCTAGGCGCTCGCCTAGGGCGCGCCGGCTGCAGGGGCGCCAAACCGCGCCCCGGCCCCTCCCAGAAAAAGTCCCCCCCGCTGCTCCCACCGCCTCCCCGAGCGCCCCGCCAGGGCTCAGGAGGCGGCAGCGGAGCTCGCCGCCCTCCCCAAAGCCGGCTTCTCTCCCCCACCCCCACCCCCACCCCCGCCCTCCCAAGCCCACCGCGGGGCTGCGGTTGCTGGGCTGGGCCGCGGGGTGGGCAGGCAGCGGCGGAGCGGCTTCTCCACCCCCCCCACGGCCCTCCCAAGCCCAGCGCCGCCGCTGGGAGGGAAGGGGCGGGCGTTCCAAGCCCGCCTGTTCCCGGCTCTCCCCGGGCGCCTCGCAGCTGCGAGGGGTCCGGGAGAGCCTGCACCGCTGCTGGGAGGGAAGGGGCGGGCGTTGCAAGTCCGCCCGTTCCCCGGCTCTCCCAGGCGCCTCGCAGCTACGAGGGACCCGGGAGAGCCGCGCCGCCCCTTCCCCGGCTGTCCCGGGTGCCTCGCGGCTGCGAGACACCCGGGAGAGCCGCGCGCGCTGCCCCTGCTGGGAGGGAAGGGGGGCTTCTAAGCCCGCCCCTTCCCTGGCTCTTCCAGGCGCTGGGCCATCTCCAGGCCCCACCGGGAGGTTGGCATCCCCGGTGGGGTGGGCGCCCCAGGCAGTCCTGCCTAGGGCGCCCAGAAACCTGGGGCCGGGCCTGGTGATAGCGTCAACCGACCCACAAGGATGGGTTGTGTGAGGACACTGACCATGCATTACATGAGGAGTAAGAGATAACCCTTGGTAGGGGATTCCAGCAGGACGTCACCTTTTGAAACTTCATGCATAGAGAGAGCATAAGTTAAAACCCTATCATAAATGAAGCACCATGTAAGTGTCAAAAATAATTACTCAATAGATGGCCACAGTTATGTGAACAAAATTCAAAACAATCCAATCAATGGAATACTGTGAAAGTAACGTTAGAATGGTGTTTATCACAATAACGTGGTTTGAATACAAGAAAATAACATACAATCTAATATTAACTATTTGACGGATTGTTCGTTTGTCTGAATAATGTAGATATTGTTGATGTTAACGGTGGTCTCCGAATCGATCTACCGTTTCGATTTCTCTCTTCTTCTGAATGAAGACAAAATGAAAGTGAAGAACAAGTAGTGTTCTAGCTACTGAAGAACCTTACAAACAACTTGTCTCAAGTCAATATCTTGATTCGTATTGCATCAGGGTTTGTGTTTGAATTTGCAATTATCCCAACTTCATGGTAACGAAGTTAGCAGAAAACTTCAAGCGGGCAGAAGTTGGTTCCCTGGAGAGGTGGCATAGAGACTTTCTAAATAAGTAGTCACAGATCAGACAATGCTGCTTGTGATGTTTTATTTTCATGAGCAAGGAGAAAAAGGACTCACCTCCCCCAGTCATATCTTCCATGGTTTTCTAGTTAAATAGGAGAGTGTGCAAACCAATGCTCTCCCTCTAAGCTGTGGAGTCTTGTGAGCAAAACTTCTACTTTGTGAGCTGCTGGCATGAAAGTTGTGAGTGAGAAATTTGGCTACTGCATATATTAGTTTGCTCTGGAGCCCTCCTTCCTGAGCTAAGGCAAAAATGTGTGAGCCGGAGGCTGAAAAACCTGTGAGCTAGCTCACACTAACTCAGTTTAGAGGGAACGCTGATGCAAACACCTGTAGCCTCTGGGAGATGCTTCATTAGGTAGGCAGAGTATTGGACGTTGGTATCTTTTCCTTGTCTTATTTATTTCTATACCAATCCGCCCTGGCCACCCCCAGGATCTCATGGCAGTTCTCAGTTTAAAACCAAAACACTACAAACTAATTTAGTATCCGCTGAACAAATGTAGTGGCTGTGGGTGGCATGGCCCAACCCAGTACTTCCCTGTCAACATTTGAGCTTTCCAGGAAGCAGATAGGGACATTGGATGTCATGACAACTTCTTGGCTTCCCTCATTCAGATAGCAGTTGGAATAGCAGCTCCAGCCACCAACGTATCAGGATGACTGTAAAGCAGTGAGGCTTGTGGTTCCACTCCCCTTTCAGGATTTCCTTCGTTTTCTTGCCTAATCTCCTCCCTCCCTACCTCCTTTCCTTCCTTTCTTTTTATTCTCCTTCTGCAATTCTTTTGCAAAGCAAAGGAGGGGAGGTCTGGTGTTAGGCTCCACCTCCTGCAGAAGCTATTTTCAGGTGGCATATTCACTGCCCCATCTCAGAATTCCCAGGAGTCTGCAGGTTCAAAAAGGTTAGGAAACCCCGCTCTAAAACGATGTAAATGTTTCTCTGTGATTCATATTTTTGCTGCATTGTACCAAATGGAGAAATGGGGCATATCAGTGGAATGGATAGAAGCATAGAAGTACATTGAGGTGGTATGCCACTGTTTTCCTGAAACAGCCTTTTCTGAAATAGAGGCAGCAGCCTTGAAATGTTCTTAGCTTCATTTATATAATCACCGGAAGGGGAGCAGGGATTTTCTGCCTTCCTTTTCATACTTCTAAAAGCACCGGATCTTCATTTCCAACCTTGTTCAAGTTGAATTTAGTCTTTCGTGGATCTAATTTAGGGGTATAAAAAAAATTGATATGTTTCCGATTCGGGTCTATTAGAATCGAAAAATATTGGTATTCCTGAATCCCAATACCAGTATCATATTGAGATTTGGGTAAATATTTGGAAAAATCCTGAATTTATTCAGTCCCATTATATACTCTATGGGGAATGTCCCCATAGGGTATAATGGAGATCAGAAGGCATTTAAACATTAAATGCCTTGAGTCTACTCACTGAGTCGCACCACTACCGTGGCATGACTCAGGAGTTCAGAAGGCATTTAAACTTTAAATGCCTTCTGAGTTCCCTAACAGTGGAGTGGGTGAGCCCGTCCACTGTTAGGCTTACATGGCTGGAAGCCAATTCATCGATCCTTTTTGCCCTCCCCAGCCCCGGCTTGAAATGGCTTTTAGCCATTTAAACCTAACAGTGGGGGTGGTGAGCCTGTCTGCTTTTGGCTGACATGGCTGGAAGCCAATTCATCGAAGCCTTTCACCCCCCCCCCACTGAACTTAGAACTCAAAAAGTTTAAATGCCTTTAGTTCGCTCGCCAAGTCACACTGTCGCTGCGGCATGATGCCATGAATGAACTGAAGGCATTTAAAGTTTAAATGTCTTCAGTTTGCTTGCTGAGTCATGCCACCACTGTGACGTGACTGGGCGAGTGAACTGAATGCATTTAAACTTCAAATGCCTTCTTCTTCTTCTTCTTTTTAAATTTATTTTAGGGTTTTTCAATACCAACAAACACATATTCTTTACAAAATCATTTCCATATATTTACAGAGTCTTTAGGTCTCAATACATTTTTCTATCCAACTATAAAGTTTAGACCATCTATTTACATGTACTTTCGAATCTCGATTTTCCAGTCTTAAATCGTCCATTTGGGAGAGATCTAAAATTTTACAAATTAATTCCTCCTTAGAGGGTATAGTATCAGATTTCCAATTTCTTGCCCACAGAATACATGCAGCTGAAATTATATAAGGTAACAAATATCTATCATTGTATTTGTATACCTTCGCTGTTATATTTAATAAAAAAGTCTCTGGTTTTAATACAAGTTCTTTGTCTATGATTTCTCGCAAGATCACCAATACCAATATTTTTGTGTTTTAGTGCATTTCCACCACATATGGTAGAATGTTCCCGTATTGGCTTTACACTTCCAACATTGGTTTGAATAGTTTTTAACACATTTCGATATCTTGTCTGGTGACCAGTGCCACCGATAAAACATCTTATAGACGTTCTCTTTATATGCGATTGATCTCATATTTTTCACTCAGAAGGCATGTGAAAAATGTGAAACTTCAAATGCCTTCTGAGTTCAGTCGCTGAGTAGCGTCACCCTGGCGGCACAAGTCGGCAAGGAAGGCATTTAAAGAGGCCACGGTATTTTTCAGGTATATTATACGATTTGGCATATATTGAGTGCACGCCCTCTTCTGAGTTCTATATTGATACTTCAGTTTTGGACTTGTGCACACTGATGAGGGACCCTTTTTTGTTGCAGGTATCCTGTACACACACCTTTCTCTGTCCGCTGCCAAATGTCATCGTGCATTTATAAGGCTGAGATAATTCATTACATGTGCTTCTGTGTAAATGCGATTTCTGTGGTTGTTAACTGCAGAGATGGTGCCAAATGAGGTTCAGTGTGGACTAAAACACTTGTACGGGGCAGTAGGGGAGCTGTTGAGACACTTCTGGTCCTGCTTTCCTGTTAATACACCATTCCTAGAAGAGAAGGTAAGGAGGATTAATGAGATGCCTTTGGTTATTATTGTAATGGATGCTTCAGTAATCTGCAGTGAAATGTGCTTGAATCTCACATCTCTGAGCTATTGATTTAACAGCATAAATCCTCCTTATTATGAATGGTCTACTACACATATATGCCCTTTTGATGAAGAAAAATCCATCTGTACAAGTCAGGGATCTTATGAGGAACTCGTGTGGTAAGGGAAAACCCACTTCTGTACAGATCTCCTCTTCTGCTCCCACTCTCCCATCACTACTGCTGCTTTCTTCTCCCCTGCTTGGCCCCCCCCTCCTCCACCCTTCACTGGTATTTTTCTCTTGCCTCTTCTTGCCCACCACCAGCTGCCTTCTTCCTTTGTCTGGTCCTGCAATGTTTATTGAGGTTTTAATAATTCCCCTCCTCTAAGTGGCCTCCTTTTTGCATTTGTTCAGGATTAGATATGTAACAGATGGGCAGAGGGGGAACCTGCAGGAATCTGCTCGGGGGGGCAGTGTTCCCTCTAAGCTGAGTTATTGTGAGCTAGCTCACAGTTTCTTAGCCTCCGGCTCACACATATTTGTCTTAGCTCAGGCAGGATGGCTCCAGAGCAAACTAATCTATACAGTAGACAAATCTCTCGCTCACAACTTTAATGTCAGTAGCTCACAAAGTAGAATTTTTGCTCACAAGACTCCACGGCATAGGGGGAACATTGCTGGGGGGTATCTAATTTTCCCTCCCCCACTATTAATTGCAGAACTGTTGCAATTGCCTAGGAATGGCAACTGAGGGCATCCTTTTTTTAAGGCTACAAATGCTCCTTTTACCATTTGGGGAGATTTTTAGCCTCCTCCAAGTTGCATTTTGTTTTTTAACCTGTCTTGTCTTCATGGCCCCAAAATCTCAGGATTTAAGTATCCACAGTTCTGGCCGCATTGAGAATTAGGTACACTGAAGATGAGTAGCTGTTTGTAGAGCAGTGGTGAAGAGTAGTTTTGCTATTGGAGTGATTTTTGACACCAGCTTGACATGGGCCTGTACTTCTGTGATCTTTCAGAATAGGTGAGACTGCCTATACAGATCTTTAAAAACATGTAGTCCTTCTTTAAAAGAATGTATGAATTACCTACAATTGCTACAACTGCTAAACTGTAGGCTGTGGAAGGTCAGTAGTTCAGCAGTTCGAGACCCAGGTGCCGCATGACGGAGTGAGCTCCTGTCTCTAGTTCTAGCTCCTGCCAACCTAGCAGTTCGAAAGCAAGAAATTGCAAGTAGATAAATAGGTACCACTTCAGTAGGAAGGTAACAGCGTTCTGTGCGCCTTGATGTTTAGTCATGCTGGCCACGTGACCATGGAAATGTCTTTGGACAGCGCTGGCTCTTCGGCTTTGAAATGGAGATGAGCACCGCAACCCTAGAGTCGGATTCGACTGGCTTTCGAGCAAAGGAACCTTTATCTTTACCTTTTTACAATTGTAGTTACCTACAATTTTATTAAATAACCTGCTGTAAAATAGCAGTCCCCATTGTAATATTTCGATGCCATGGTGACTCCTAATGTATTTCCTAGCATCTATTTGCTTCCTGAGTCTTGGGGCTGAAATGCAAAAGATTTTAAATGGATCTTAGGAGGGGGAAAGGGAGAATTAGATTATTCCAAATCAGCTGACTGAGTAACATTTGTCTGAGCTCAGCTTTGCAAGATGCTGTACAGGCGTGTTCCCTTGGTTTGACTGTAGTCGTAGACTTTCTTATATCTCTGAGCTTGGAAGTCTTGCCCTTAGGTGATGCAGAAAGCCATTATTCCCCTTTCTTTGGAGAAGCAGTCATGGGTTTCCTCCTCCATCACCTTGGTACAGGAAGTTTTTTCAGAAGAGACCAGGAGGTATCACCTTTGCATCTTCAGAGACACCAGTTTGGAAGCAGTTGCATCTGTCATAGGAAAGACACTTGATTTGCACCCTCCAACTGTTCTGTGATTCACCCTGCCCCATTGCAGCCATTATCTGCTACCTTTCCCAAAATTCCAAGAGAGCCTCAACAAGTTTGGTGACCCTGGTGTAGAATTTTAAGACCGAGCATCAGCGAGATCTGAACATGCTGGAAAAGTGGGCGGATGTGAACGAGATGCAATTTAACAAGGATAAGTGCCAAGTTCTACATCTGAGTAACAAATGAGGAACATACATACTTGATGGTGGATACGCTTCTGGGTAGCAATGTGTGTGAACAAGATCTTGGGGTACGGATGGACCATAATTTAAATATGAGCAGCCAGTGTGATGCAGCGACAAAAAAGGCGAATGCGATCTTGGGGTGTATCAACATCCAAATCACAAGATATCATAGTCCCGCTGTACACTGCATTGGTCAGGTCACACTTGGAGTATAGCGTGCAGTTTAGGAGACCTCACTTCAAAAAAGGATGTGGACAGAATGGAGAAGGTGCAGAGGAGAGTGACGAGGATGAGTGGGGGTCTGGAGACCAATCCCTATAAGGAAAGACTGAGGGGTTTGGGAATGTTTCATCTGGAGAAGAGGAGGTTGGGGGGGCATGACGGCTCTCAATGTATTTGAAGGGCTGTCACTTAAAGGAGGGCAGGGAGCTGTTCCTGTTGGCCACAGAGGATAGGACTCGCAATAGTGGGTTTAAATTAAGGGCGGAAAGGTACTGGCTGGATATTAGGAAAAACTTCTTTACAGTAAGAGTTGTGCCACAGTGGAATCAGCTGCCTAGGGAGGTGGTGAGCTCCCCCTTCCTGGCCGTCTTTAGGCAATGGCTGGACATCAGGGATGCTCTGGGCTAATCCTGCATTTAGCCTGTATGGCCCCTTCCAACTCTGTGATTCCATTGCATTTAATTGGGCACACTTTTTGTTTGCATAGTCTTAGAGTTTTTATAATGTTTTTTTGTTATTGTGTTGAAAATAGATGTAGTGAGCTTAATACTCAAGCAGAAGTGTTATCTGTCGCAGAAACTTCAGAAACAATTGATTCCAGATTTCTGCATATATTTACAATCATGTATTTTGAAGTTCAATATTTTCTTTTTCCCCCCAGTTTCTGAAAATGAGGAGTAATTTGGAAAGGTTTCAAGTTACAAAACTCTGCCCATTCCAAGAAAAAATTTGGAGACTGTATTTAAGCACAAATGTAAGGGGACAAAATGACTTTTAAGATGCATTTACCATGGGTAGAATAGTGCCGCTTTCTAGTGTAAACTGTGGTAGCCATTGACTGTGTGTGATGTGTACGCCTCAAAAGTTTTTTCCTAGCCTAGGAATGTAAAATATAAAAATATGAACATACTGTGGTGTTTATAAAACTAAACATACAGATTTTTTCTTTCCAGCAGCGGCAAGTCTAGTGAACCCCCTTGCTTAAACAAAATAGATACAATTAGCAGATGTAAAGCCAATTTAACATAGTGCTAGAGCAGAGAAGTTATATGGTCTTCTGAAGCACTTCCTTTAACCAGCCTCCAAATTTAGCACTTGGGCAGGAAAAGACATCCACTTGTTCCTCCTGGCTGATCACAGAAGGACCTCTCCATAATGCTAAACCATTACCTCTTTGCTCCTTCTCCTCTAAGCTTTGTCACAATCAGAGATGTAAAATTTCTTGAAATCTTGAAGCTACACGAAAAACTCAAAATTCTGTCTTTGCCTTTTGAGGGTGGGGGGAAATTTGGGGGGAAATTTAAATATATGCAATGCTTTCCTGTCAAACTTAAACTTCTTTTGCTGTTCCAAGAACATAAAATTCATCCTTTATGCCTTACCATATAAAATTGTATATGACATATCTTCATTTTCTACAATGAATAGCAAGTATACTTGAGAGGGACACATACTGTTTTGCCCTATACTGCCATAGTACATGTGTCTTTAATTTTTGCCATCTGCAAGGTAGGAAATGTAAGTTGGTTATAAACAAACTCTATACTAAACAAAAGTGTATTATTTGAACATAATCTCTCTCAGAATAACAATTATGTTTGGATATATTAAGCTGCTAAAACAAAAGTACTGAAGGGTGAAAAAACACACACTGAAACCACCTTGAGCACACTAGTAAAATAAATGTACTGAACAATAAAGATGAAAATAACATTCATCACAGTTACTATAACAGTGCACTAATATGTGGTGGGGAAGAATGGCCAGCCTCCCCATCAGCTATGGAGGGGGCTGGAAGCAGCCTGTGTTACTGAGTTGTGGGAGGTGTACTCCCTTCCTTCATGTTTTGCGGCTCTGGCTTGACTGGGCCGGTAGAGAGGCACAGAGGCAATCCCAAAGGCTATCGTTGCTGTGACAATGAAGCTGTCCAAAGTTTGCAGCTTAGGGTGAAGACCGAGATTGGTAGGAGGAGGATTCCACTGGCTGGCTGGCTCACCTCTTTGGGGGGAGGTCATTTGTTGTTATGTACAGCTTTTTAAGGGGGAGCCTTCTTACATTTAGGATAATCTTCCTTTCAAGTAGTAGTCATAGTCATACCTTTTATTGGCATACTCAAACATAGTACAAAAATAGGAACAAACAAGATAAACAGTTCTATATCAAGAACAATAGGCTAATATTTATATCTCTCCTCATAAATATTTATCTTTTGGTTTCGCAAGATTCCATGCGCTCCCATTGGCTGTAAAATGCCCTCCCTCAGCCATTGGCCCATCAGCCGCCACTCAAGAGTACTCGTGTGCCATTGGCCGGGTGCTGGGTCTGCTCCTCTTCCCCACCCACTCCCCCTGGCAGACAGCTCTGTCTCCTGAGGAAGACAGTTCTCTTGACTCCTGTGAGGGACTGTCCCCTCAGTGGCTGTTGGTAGGCAGCCAAGCTTGGTTCTGTGAGTAAAAAAACAAAGGACTTTCAGCATAACCCCCTCCCCCGCCCATAACCCCCTCCCCAACGGCCACTTTCCTGTCAGAATAAATGGGAAAAGGCTGTTTCTCCTGCTTAGCTTCAGCATGGCTGGCTGGCTAACGAGGTGGGCCAGCGACCATCAGACCATTTTCTTCAACTCCACGCTGTGCGGCTGACTTTCCCCTAGGGCTGCCAATCTCCAGGTGGGATCTGGAGATCTCCCACTGTTACAATTGACCTCCAGATGACAGAGATCAGTTTCCTGGGAGAAAATGGTTGGTTTGGAGGGTAGACTCTATGGCATTATACCCTGCTGAGTCCTTCCACACACACCCCAAATGCTGTCCTCCACAGGATCCACCCCCCAATCTCCAGGTATTTCCCTAATCAGAGTTGGCAGCTGTACTTTCTCCTCTGTCAGTAAAAGGCCCTTTCCACACCTATGTTGGCCTTAGGGAGAAAACTCATTGGGCCCAGTCCTGATCAGGTTGCCAACCCCAGGTGGGTAATTCCTGGAGATTTGAGGGATGGAGCCTGGAGAGGGGAGGTTTGAGGAGGGGTGGCACCTCAGACAGGTACAATGCCATAGACTCCACCCTCCAATCCAGCCATTCCCTGATGGGGAACCATTGTTGCCAATCTCCAGGTGGTGGCTGGAGATCAATCAAAATTACAACTGCTCTGTAGGAGGGATGGGGGAGGAGATGGAAAACTAAAGGTAGGCAAGGCTGCTGGGAGACGAGACGCGAGAAGGGCTTTTGCCTCCAGACAGGGCGGGGAGGGAGGGGGAGCTCCTGACAGAGGCGAGGCCAGCAGGCCCAGCGCGCGCCAGCAGAGTCCCGGCAAAAACCTTCCCCGCCTCCTGCCAGCTCCGCCGGGTGCCTCTGGGTTCCTCAGGGCCAGGTACGCTTCTCGCGTCTGGTCTCCTGGGTTCCTCAGGGCCAAGTACGCCAGGCTCTGTCCAGGGGGAGGGAGGGAAGGAGCCAGAGCTTGCTTCCTGGCCAGACTGCCTCAATCACACAGGACAGAAAGGCAAGCCTTTGTTCCCTTCCGTTGGCTGCGGACATTTTGATGCAATAATTCAGAGCAAGAGTTGTCCATTATCAGACACAGTTAAACAAAATATTGCAAGAGTGCTAATGTTTTAAGCATGTTTTCATTTTAAGTAAAAAAAAAATCGTGTTTGCATCCTTTATAAAGTTTATTATATCTCTGTTACCTGGCATTACATTTTATGACACACGTGGCCCGGCCCAACAAGGTCTCATTTATGTCATATCCAGCCCTCATACACATGAGTTCGACACCCTTGAGGGACTCTGCCTTCCTCTGGAGACTGTGTCAAAGGCTGAAGTTTTAAGAAGTATTTTAGGACTCTCTTTAAAAAAAACAACTAACTGGAGAACAAGATTAAAACTGTTTCATTCTTTTTATCGTTATGGCGCTCTGACCTGCATAGCCTGCTTAGTACTTTGACGAGAGGCCGCCCTGAGCCCATGTTGGAAGGGCGGGATATAAATCCAATAAATAAATAAATAGGCAGGCAGCAGCAAACTACCTCTGAACTTCTCTTGCCTTGAAAACCTTATGGGGTTGCCATCAGTCAGCTATGACTTGACAGTAATTTCCGCCATCACCCATTGTCATGTCTGTGCTGCATTTCTGACTCATGGGACCCTAACGGCTCACAAGGTTTTATCCTAATTATTCCTGTAATCCTAGTATCCTTTATACGTGAAAGGTGTTTGATTGGCAGCTTATCTAAAAACTGCACGCTGTCACGCTCCTGAACATACCATCTCTGTTGACCGGTGATCCTGCTAATTACCACCCAGGTCCAAACTTCTCTTTCATTGGGAAGATGAGTATGGTCATGGCTCAGGCTCTAATTACAGGCAAGGCATCTTTCCTTGACCCATTTCAGTCTAGCTGTCAGTGTCATTTTGGACATTAGTTGGCCCTGTGGAGGCTGACTAATGTGGAGGGATAATACAGGTCTTTTAGCCTTTAGATTTTTTGGTGCCTTTTGATTGTAGGCTACTAGATTTATGACACGTCGGAATCTCATAGCTTGTGAAGATATAGCAGTACAGTAAATGCACTACTTTTGGTAAGCAGTAAAAAGTGCCTTGGGGCGGATAGATATCTTTATCCAAGAGTTTTCCTATGGTGTTTTCACAGGGATCCATTCGGATTCCATCGTCTATCTAACTTCACTACCTTGCCACATCAAATCAAGCCAATTAGAGAGACAGTGTGGTGTAGTGGTTAAAATGTCGGGGTAAGATCTGGGAGGCCCAGGTTTGAATCCCTGTTCTGTCACGGAAGGTTGCTGCATGGCTTTGGACCAACTGGCTAACCTGTCTCATATGCCTCCGCACTTGAGAAGAGATGGATGGAGCGTGATTGCAGGGTCCAGTTAATGACTCTCAATCAAGAAGGGTACGTTTGCCCATCAGATCTCTGATTCTGATATATTTATTTCCTTCACTATGTTCCACCCCCCCAGAATTAAACCCAAACAAATGGTGACCATATAAACTATTGTTATTCCAGTTTGGTCCTTGCGTCTGTCAAGCAACTTATTAAACTGTATGCTAATTAGCTGCTCACCCTCTACCTATATGTATGGGATGGCAACTTCCATTTCAATGTATCTGAAGGTGTGTGCGTGCACACGAAAGCTTATACCTTGAATAACACTTTGTTGGTCTTAAAAGGTGGACTTGTACTTTTTTCTGCTGTTTCAGACCAACATGGCTACACATCTGAATCTCATAGGGCTGTTCTGAGGATGAAATGGAGACCCGCAGGAGAATGATGTAAGCCACTTTGGTACCCCTTGGAGAGAAAGATGGGTTATAAGCAAAAGTCCATTGAGTCCTGTTACAGCATTTTCAGGCAGATGCGTAGAAGGCATGAGGATCCCTACATCTGTTACTTTGGGGTATACTGCCTCTGAATGTTCTGTACAAATTCTGAACATGTGGAACTGCTGGGATAGTTCAGCAATAGTCTTGCCGTTTGATATCTTCCATTTGTTGTTCCATTAGGTTTCCTGTTGTTGTTGTTCAGTCGCACAGTCGAGTCCGACTCTTCGCGACCCCATGGATCAGATTACGCCAGGCCCTCCTGTCTTCCGCTGTCCGCTGAAAGTTTGCTCAATTCCATGTTTGTTGCATCGATGACACTGTCTAACCATCTCATCCTTTGCCGTCCCCTTCTTCTTTGACCTTCAATCTTTCCCAGCATCAGGGTCTTCTCCAGTGAGTGCTCCCTTCTCATTTGGTGGCCAAAGTATTTGAGCTTCAGCTTCAGGATCTGGCCTTCCAGGGAACAGTCAGGGTTGATTTCTTTTAGGATTGACTGATTTGATCTCCTTGCAGTCCAAGGGACTCTCAAGAGTCTTCTCCAGCACCATAGTTCAAAAGAATCTATTCTTCGGCGCTTGGCCTTCCTTATAGTCCAACTCTCGCAGCCATACATGACTACGGGGAATACCATTGCTTTGACCATGCGGACTTTTGTTGGCAAGGTGATGTCTCTGCTTTTTATCATGCCGTTTAGGTTTGCCATCGCTTTCCTCCCAAGGAGCAGGCGTCTTTTAATTTCATGGCTGCAGTCACCATGAAATTGTTTCCTAGTCATGTTTTATTCATTTATATGCCACTTTAAATCTAATTGAACCTGGCGGGATATATTTTGGAATAAATGTGCATAAGACTGACTGCGAATGTCTGTCTTTCTTGCCTTTGAGTGAAGGACTTAAAAGCCTCACTGGCCACAGAGCAGCCAACCAGGTAATGGCATGACACCTGCGTGGTGGGGTGGAGGGCAGGGATCCAGGCACACAATGGGCCTTTGGGTCCAACCAAATGGAGGAGGCAGTCACCTTATGTGTAGTGCCAGGTCCGCCTCTGGTTGGATCACATTATATTGAAGAAGCGTTCTAGGTGAATGCCAGGCTCCCCCTGGAGGTTGGTAACCTTACCTGATGGAGGACTTGCTGAGGACAGTCACTGCATGACTCACTTGGGTAACTCACTGCCACGTGACTCACCGCCAGGCCTGAGTCATGCAGGTCGCACATTAGTGAGTTGCCCAGCAGTCACTGGCCTCCACTACTATTGGCCAAATTATGCTGTGGCAGGTCATTCCAGTGAGCCATGGGGTGACCACTGCTGGGCTCCCTCACCATTTTTTTTTGCGGAACTGGGAATTGCAAAAGTAAAAGATGGTACAGGCTTTCTGAATTAGAAAGCAGAAAGCAATAATACTTTTTTGTTATAATCAGCGTCTGGGACATGAGAAGTTGTAATAAAGGCAATGCTTCCCATCATGCGCTGAGTTCTACAAAGCTCACCATCTGCACAAGTCTCTGCATCTCTCAGAAATTAAGCAACGGCTGTTTGGCCATATTACTTTGGTTATTGACTCAGAAATTTTCTAGCCCCCTCTGTAGCTCTCAGTTTCAAAGAAATATATAGTTTTTAATTTTTTTTAGTGATCAAAGACCGGTGCAGGGCATAAAAACAGAATAAAAATAGTGCAGCATAATAGTAGCACCCAGCAGCCATAAAACAATTCAGCAGAGAACATGTCATGACTCATAAAACAGCTTTCAAGCTGCGGTAGTGTCACAAACACCCAAGCCTCCGGTTAGACATTTGGGTTACAAGAAACAGGCTGCACAGCACTTTGCAAAGTCACTCAAGGGAATATAGCATGCCCTTAAGCATTTCTTTTAATCAGTCTCTCACAGTCCTGGAATAAAAGACCAAACTTCCAGACCGAAATGGAGACTTAAACACAAGGTCAGTTCTGCAGAGAGAGCTACAGACTGAGCTCATATGCAAAAAGTATTTTTGGTAGTAGTGGTCCCGAGTCCAGGCAATCAGAATTAGCCTTTTGAGATTCACAGAGCACAAACCACAATGGGCTAAAAAAGATTATGATTTTATTAAGATGCAAACAAATTATAAAACAGGACAATCAAACAGTAAGGATACAAAATAAAAGACCTACGCTTAACCAGCTTTGCTAAGAACTTACAAGGCAGTTGCAAAGTTACCTTCCGGTTACAAGGTGTAGGAATCCAGCCACGACACAGTCAAACAAGCAAGCCCATCCAGGCAGTCAGCATGAGATGCCAAAGTCCTGGGTTGCTCAGAACTATCAACCAGCAAGGTCTGTATACTTCGAGGCAGCCACACTTCCCTCAGAATGAAAACCTTATTTTATAGAAAATGGTAGCTGTTGGTCAGTTCAGGCCTTCAACCAACCAGAAGCTAGAAAAGTGATATCAATATTTCTCTGTTACTAGGGCTACATGACACCCCATAATAACCCAACTTGAAGGGGAATCGAAACTTATCCCATTAAGGGCCTGCTTGACTCCCAATGCACAGGTGGCAATAATTCCATCACTTAGGAACATGCTTGATTGGGGCTGGTTTCTTCCCAGGCACTAACAAGCTCAGTACCAGCTGAAAACACTTCCATCAAGGTCACAGTGCTTCTGCGTTATCTCTTGTCTCTAGGGAAAGAACTCAACAGGCCTTACAGCCTGAACCAAACTTTTCTACTTAAAGCCACAAGCATTTGAAAATGGCTTTTCCATGACAGGTAGACTCTAAAAGCAACTAAAAATGAGTTGAGTACTGTCTTTGCAGATCTGTAAAAGCTGCCTATTGTGATCATTGCTTGTCTCCATTAGCTTCTTGAGTACTGGGGATAAAATTCAAAGGGTCTTGAATACAGCAGGGAGTTCAGCTTACTCCCTACAAGCTAGTTAACAATGGCTATGGCTGCCAATCTCTAGGTGGAACCTGGAGTTCTGCCAGAATCATAACTGATCACCAATGTTCCCTCTAAGCTGAGTTAGTGTGAGCTAGGTCACAGTTTTTTAGCCTCCAGCTCACACATTTTTGTCTTAGTTCAGAAAGGGTGGCTCCAAAACAAACTAATGTATGCAGGAGTCACATCGCTAGCACACAACTTTAATGCCAGTAGCTCAAAAAGTAGAATTTTTGCTCACAAGACTCCACAGCTTAGAGGGAACATTGCTGATCACCAGACTGCAGAGATCAGTTCCCCTGGAGGAAATGGCAGCTTCAGACGGTGGGCTCCATACATCCCTGCTGAGCTCATTCCCCTGCCTCTGCCTCCAAATGGCCAGGGAGTTTCCCATCCCAGAGCTAGCAACCCTGTCTTACCCCAGGCAGGTGGATCACATAGGGGCATTTCACACAGCACCCCATAGCGCTTCAGAAGCAGTAGAAGGAATTAAAGACCGGCTTGGAAGCAGTTTGTAGTAAAAAACGCTTCAGCCACACTTCCCAAATGGGACTGAAGCATTTCTATATGAAAGGGTCGATATATTCCATTACTAAAACGGTTCTGTCTGAAATCACAGTCAGAAACTGTTAGTAAACAGTTCCTGAAACAGAATATATAGGCTGTCTGAAATTCTTCACTGGGTTGTCAGGCCTGGGTTGAAAAAGACATGGAGACTTTGGGGGTGGATCCGGGAGAGGGCGGGGTTTGATGAGGGGAGGGGCCTCAGCATGGTACAATGCCATGGAGTCCACCCTTATAAGCAGCTGTTTTCTCCAGGAGAACTGCTTTTTGTCAAGTGGAGATCAGTTGTAAAAGTGGGTGATCTCCAGGCCCCACCTGGAGGCTGGCACCCCTAGGATCACAGAATATGGCTTGGCCATGGTTAAGGCCTTGACAAGCTCTCCCTGTGGCCTGTGAGGGAGCAAACCCTCCCCTTTCTTTGGAAACAAACTCAGCCGCATCTTCCCCCCACTTCCATGAAGCAGGAGGGGCTCCCAATAGTCTTTGTATCTTTAGGGAGTTTCCATTCAGAAGCGGTTGCCTTGGTCTTAGAAGAATATTTTGGCACGGAAGTCCCCAGCATATTATGATACCTCCGTTCCCTATGGTGGCCATTTTGTAGAGAACTCAAAGACGCCATTTTGTGGTGGTGGTGGTGGTGTCCACTGTGCTTTCTCAAAATTCCAAAAGAGCCCACAGATTTTACAAGGCTGAGAAGCAGGGTTGCCAGTCCACCTAGCTGCCACATGGGAAGGTAGGGTTGCCAGCTCCAGGTAGGGAAACTCCTGGAGATTTGGGGTGAAGCCCGGGGAGATCAGGGACATCAGTGGGATACAATGCCTTATCCACCCTCCAAAGCATCCATTTTCACCAGAAGAACTGATCTCTGTAGTCTGGAGATAAGCTGTAATTCCTGGGAAATCACCAGGTACCACCTGGAGGCTGGCATCCCTATTAGGGAGAGAGGGGAGTCCTGATCTATCGAGTACATTTTTATGCTGCCTTTCCTCCAAAGACCCCAAGATGGTGTAGATGGTTTTCCCTTCCCAGTTTTATAAAGTGACAAGCCTCTGCTGTCACTACCACTCCTGCAAATCATCTGTCCCCTACAGACACAACCCAGAATTAGAAAGCACTGTCTTGTCCTATCATGCACACCAACTCATTCCCAGCAGGCAATGCTGCCTGGAATTATTCTAGCAAAGAAGTTGTGTTACCCAAACTGATCAGACCTGTGTATACCAGAGTTAGAATTCCCAAGAACCCAGAAATAGACACAAAGACCGTGAGGCTAAAATAATGATTTTGTTACTAAATACTCTCAAGCATACAAACAATATTCAAACACTCACACACACAATATAGAATTAAAGAAGCAGAGGTGATTGATAGCTGATAGAGGGGGTCAGTTGTGGGGTGATACTACCTGTCCAGACGTGCAGAAGTCCATGAAGGGATTATGGTCTAAACCCAAACCTCCTGTTTGTTTCCTGAGGAGTTCTTTTGTATCTGGATTGGCTCCTCAGGAAACAGGAAACCTCCTTAGGAAACAATCCCTATACAAAAGAACCTCCTCAGGAAATCTCCTCCATTAGCATGTTCATAGCCTGGGGAACTCTTACAAGATAATGACTGAGCCCCACCTTCCTGAGTAGATATAAATTACCTGCCTACCATTTTTCTTTTCACCTCAACAGAGTACTCCATCTTTTTGTGTTATACCTCTGAGGATGCCACTCACAGCCACTGGTGAAACGTCAGGTCCTACAATGCCAAGACCACGGCCACACAACCTGGAAAATCTACAGCAGCTAATGCTCTGGCCGTGAAAGCTTCGACAACATATTTGAATGATTGATTGGTTTATCCCAGCATCCTGAGGGACAGAGTTATGGCTAAGTACACTATCCAAGGATGGCTTCTGATTGCATCTGGGTTATTGCATTTTCTTAAAAAATGAGCTGAGGTTTTACCTCTTCGATTAAAACAAAAATAGTTCCCTACATATAGTAAGCAAGGCAGCAGAAAGAAAGCTTTCAGGCTAACATTTGTCTTCAGGCGAACACAATGTTTTCTTTGAATACTTTATGAAGTGGGGAGAAGACTATTCTCTAAGTAGAGACTATCCCAGTACCAATACCCTCCCATGCATTGACTCATTGTGCAGGAATGAATGGGGGGCATGAGCGTGTTGGACCCGCCCCGGCCTCCACCCAATTGTCTAGTCACCTGCAGAATGCCAACTATGTGGGCAAAGTGGCTACATGTGTAAAGATGATCAGCAATGTTCTAAAAGCAGTACTGCAGCTGATCATGGGGAAGGCGTGCATGTGTGTGGCCACTTGCTGCATGTTGATTCTTGTCTTACAGTTTCAATACTTTGTGCAGTTTTTTACATCAGGCAGCAAAATTCTAACTCAACCCACTGACCATTTACAAAGTGTTTGTAATGTAGAAGAGCATTTTAAAAAATGTGATTACCATTATCTAGCAGTCAGAATGAGGTTAGTTGTTGTAATTCCCTCATTCTGCCACAAATGTAAACTGGAACTTGCTGTCCCCTTTCAGCCACGCCACAGGCGTTACTATTTGTCCAAACAAAATCCGGAACCTTTTAGGGCCCAACACTAAACATCATCTTTCTTTGTCGCGCACCTCTGTGGAAATATTGACTATAATACATTTTACTTGGATGAAGAGTAGGGTTGCCACCAGCTGCTGGCACCCAGCAGGAGATGGTGGAGTCGGGTTTCCAGGTGTCCCCCACCCGGCCACTGGCAGGGGATGGGGGGTAGGGTTGCCAGATCCAGGTTGGGAAACTCCCAGAGATTTGGGGGTGGAGCCTGGGGAGGAGGGGGACTTCAGTTGGGTACAATGCCATGGAGCCCACCCTCCAAAGCATCCATTTTCTCCAGGGGAACTGATCTCTGTAGTATAGAGATGAGCTGTAATTCCAGGGGATCCCCAGGTCCCACCTGGAGGCTGGCAACCCTATGTGGGGCATTATTGGGGGGGCACCACTGACATTGCTACCTGGGAAACCTAGTAAAACCATACAGTTTCTGCAGTTCCTAGAGTGGTGTGTTCAATTCCAGGTTTCTCCTGAAGTGATGTAACAATGTTGTGGTGCTGATTATTTTTTTCCCCTTCTGTGTTATGTACATTCGTCTGCAGGAAAAAAAGAGCTAGAATCCCAGCTGCTACCATGGAATATGATGTTTCCGCATATGCCTATTGTGCAGCAATGTTTATGGGTCACCAAAATTCCATATAAGGAACAGTATAACGAAGGTGGGTGAAGAAGACTATTCACATGCTGATTGGCAGGTATGTTATGATGCAAACCTACACTAGTATTTGGGTTGTAGTGTTAGGTGAAGAGCTGTTCAGGGAACAAGGTCTGAGACTGAGAAGAAGAAGAAGAGATTGGATTTATACCCCGCCCTTCACTCGGAGTCTCAGAGCAGCTTACAAACTCCCTTCTGTTCCCCTCCCCACAACAGACACCCTGTGAGGTAGGTGGGGCTGAGAGAGCTCTAACACGAACTGCCCTTTCAGGAACAGCTGTGCCAGAGCTTGCAACTGACCCAGGGTCACATCAGCAGGTGCAAGTGGAGGAGTGGGGAATCAAACCCAGTTCTCCCCACACTTAACCACTACACCAAACTGGCTCTCAGATCACAGCACTGCTGTGTTACCACATGACCTTTCTACCTTCTTAGCTCATAGAGTCTGCAAAATGTCCTTGATATTCAGTCTCGTTCAGCACCCAGTGAAATTATGTACTGGCTTCAAGCTCAACAAATTGGCTCCCTTAGTTCACTAGTAGAGGCTGATACCTTGTGCATATTAGGTGAAACTGGCCACAATGGTTTTTACTGAAAATAAATGAATATGGTACACAAACTCAGACAATCTGCTCCAGAATAAGGCTGATCTTGGTAATTAACCCAGAGCCCTAAATTCCATCTAGGTTGTGTTTGCTGGCCCATTCACAATCCTATCTTAGAATCCTCTTTAAGAAAGTCCAGCCGTCTTACAGACTGTTGCTGCTTGGCAGGTACAAAGCCAAAGCAACGAAGCATGAGAGATGACATGTCATCCATACATTCTATTAAAACACAGCCTCAAAACAGCATGTGTATATAGGTCCCGGTCACGCGCAAAATTTGCCACAGGATAGGTACAAATGCCAGCTGGATTTTACGGGAGCATTCACACAGACACATCTGGCAAGTGTCCCATACCCGTCGCCAACTCGTAGCAGGCAGCCGAAGAAGAGGAGAGAAAAAAAACACCACGGAAAATCCACTATCAAAGAGGTTGTGACAGGCCGAGGACGGAGTTGCCAGTGTGATTGCTCTGGCGCACTCCGACCGCGTCACTGGTTCCTGGATGAAGCGCACCGGAAGCAGGCCACATGGAAAAACACCTGCTTCACCCTCCATTGTGTCGGATCACGCAGCGGCGGATCAAAGTACCGCGGCACAAATAGCCTCGCTTTCCCCCACACATTTTCCGGCAAGTGTAACCGGGAGTCCCAGGGCTCTTTTTTGTAGCAGGAACTCCTTTGCATATTAGGTGACACACCCATAATGTAGCCAATCCTCCAAGAGCTTACAGAGCTCTTCTTACAGGGGATACCGTAAGCTCTTGGAGGACTGGCTACCTTAAGGGTGTGTCACCCAGGGCTCTTTTTGTAGCAGGAACTCCTTTGCATTTTAGGCGACACACCCCTAATGTAGCTAATCCTCCAAGAGCTTACAGAGCTCTTCTTCCAGGGGCTACTGTAAGCTCTTGGAGGATTGGCTACATTAGGAGGGGGTGTTGCCTAATATGCAAAGGAGTGCCTCCTACAAAAAGAGCCCTGATGGACCATAGTTAGCCTTTTAAGTCCCCCCCTCCTTTTAATTCATGGCTGAAATACACCGCTACTTTGTGAGACTGCTTCTCAGTCATTCCAGATGGTCAGTAAACACTCATCAAGTGGTAATTCTTTCAGAAAAAATGAGCTAGATAACCACTAAATTGCTTTCTCCCCTTATGCCTTCTCCATTAATGTCCTGACCAGCTGCCTGCTCTAGCCACTTCAGCACAAGCAAACATTATATTATAAGCCCTTTACTTCATTCCAGATGAAAGAACTGGAGCAAAGGATCAGTAGTACAGGAGCAACATCCATCTGTGCCTTCTGCAGCGACGAATTCTTATTCACGGCTGACACTAAGAAGTGCTCAGCTCATATGATTATGTAACACTGGCCATGTGATTTGCATACTATTTACAACAGCCCAGTCCTGTGGGTTCAGTGTCCTGGCTCCAGAATTCATAAGCTGGCAAGTGAGGGGCTAGATCCTGGCCAGTGTTCCCTCTAAGCTGAGTTAGTGTGAGCTAGCTCAGTTTTTTAGCCTCCGGCTCACACATTTTTGCCTTAGCTCGGGAAGGAGGGCTCCAGAGCAAATTAATTTATGCAGCAGCCAAATCGCTCACTCACAACTTTAATGCCAGGAGCTCACAAAGTAGAATTTTTGCTCACAAGACTCCACAGCTTAGAGGGAGCATTGGTCCTGACTCAGCTTGTGTCAGAGACCTATCTTATCTGTTAAAAAAGCAACTTAAAGGCAATTTAAAATATCGTAAAACACTTAGCAGTTCAGGAGACAAGGGAAGAGCAGTATGCAGCTGACGCCCACCCATCCTATCTTATCATCAGTGTAGCTAATTCTCAACATGGATACTTAAAGCCAGAGACTGAAGCCGAGAACAGACAAAATATTTCAACCAACCTGGAAAAAGTTCCAGGTTTGCAAAAAAAATAAATAAATCTGAAATCTTTTACAAAAAAATACATTGGGGGCTGAGCCCCTCCCAAATAACAGAAGCAGCTATACTTTTAAGAGATGGATGCCCCTCTGAGATCTCAATAGCCACTGCTGGGGGTTGCTAGGCAATCACAACAATATTGCCAGCCTTCAGACTTTGCTTTCTGTCAGTAGAAGGGCTGTTTCGGTTCCTTAGTCCACCCCTGCTCCTTTCCATCCTGCCCTCGGGGCCAGGCTCATCAGCAACCAGTGAGCAGTGCTATCGTGATTTACCCTACTCACCCAGGTGTAGTGGTGGTTACTGCTTGATGCCACACAACTATCAGCAGTCTCCACATGACTCCTGTGACATAGCCAGGGCCAGCAGTGGCCACCACACAATTCAGCTGAGTGACTCTTTACTGCTTGACTTTGCCGGACTTTGCCCAGGGATTAAGTGGCAGAAGAGGGAAAACTAAGAGCAACTGTGGTGTAATGGTCAGTGTCAAACTAGGATCTGGGCCTGAACATACAGTAGGGGAAAGGCTACTGTAGAATCCTTCCTGGCATTTGCTTTTTCTGTATCCAGGGTTTTGTTTTGTAATATGGATGCAAATTTTTCAGTAAGAAAGTGATTCTGGAACACTGGGCAGGAGTCATTTTAAATCTGTAGTAAGAATTGCAGTGTTTGTTTATATTTCAGTAGCCCTCAGACATTATTGTGGGGAGAATTTTTCTATTAGGGCACGTAAATGAATAAGTTTGACTCCCCAATAATGAATACATGACTTTCCAGGATCAATCTTTAGTCTCTCCTGTTTGCCAGTCCATGGGAAACAGAGCTCTCCCCGCCCCTGGGAACAATTACAGGTTTCTTGTTTATTGGACCATCTGGCTCTTGTGAATTTACATTTTGAAGTAAGGTATTTGTAACCATCCAAGCAAGGGAAAACTTTCCCTTTACCTGTCTTTAGATGTATGGACCTGCAGTAGGTAATTTAGTTTGAATCCCTCTATTAGCATTGCAAAGTGTGAAAGAGCCTAGCCTTTCACACCGCCCCTTCAAGCACCAGAATACCAGGCCCCCAGGCATCTTGTTATCTTTATGATGGGAACATGGAAACTTCCTGACAGGGTCCATTTCACTGTAATAAGTCAGTCTTGTAATTGTTGGGAACATCCTTGTAACAACAAAATGGTCTTCCTAAGTCAGAATTTAAAAGAGAACATCCATTGCACATCAAACAGACGACTGAATGAAGATTGATGTAATTCAATGAGGTGTCAATTCTTGTGAAACCTTTGAAGATTTTGTATAAAACATGGTACCTTGCTGGCACATCTTTCTCCACTCATTGGAGCAATGAGAGGCTTCTACTCTCCCTGCTGCACTGACTGGAACCGAGCTCCCTCATTCTGTGCGCATGTTATTTTGTTGCTATGTCTTATCTGTGGTATGTGTGTATGTCTATGCGAAGCTTGGATACTAGCATTGTGGGGGTCACAGCCTAGTGTCTGGCAGGCTGTACCCCAGTCTTATTTTACTAACCCTTAATAAAGAAAAGCTTGCTTGTTTCACTATCGGTGTGAATGTGTCTTGGAACTGTCAAAAGACAGGTCTGTTTTCGTATTTCCTCACCACACTAAGCCCTTGGTAAATGGGCCAACACCTTAGCCAATGAACCTTATTAAAGAAGGGGTGCTACCCCAAAATTCTCACGACAATTATCTTATAACGTTTTCAACAGCATCTACTGCAATCAAGAATTAAACCAGGTACTTATCTGGTGTATTCACGGTAATGAGTATTATACACAGCCAGTTCTGTAGGCGGCGACTTTTTCTTACCTTTAATTAAAAAAAAATGCAATGTGGCTTTGTTATGAACAAAGTCAGTGGGTCTATCAAAATTGCTCATTAGCAACCATTACTATCCAGTTTATGGGCAGGCAGGCTGGAATGAAGCCATCATTCGGCAGGAGGATTTCACAGCACAGCGGTGCAACTCCACTCACTGTATAGGAAACACTTTAAAGACCGTGACACAATGCAGTTGTAGTAGTGAATCACCTTGGTGGCTGAATACATCACCCTTCTGTAAAGCAAAATATTTCACAGATGGGCGTCTTAGCAGTTTTCAGTTCAATTATACTGCAGTCATCCACTATAAAAATTGTCCAGCCAGGTTGCTTGGCACAGAGCGATAATGTTAAGAACTATAGGTTTTGATAATTATTCAGATCGGCATCGTATGGCAATGGTGGATTTTATTTTTCTGCTTCTAGTTTCCTTTTTGGGTCACCCCTGTTGCCAAAATCAAATGTATCGAGTCCCTGGCAAAGCTGTAAATGGTTCACTTTGTAGGCAGTTTCTAAATAATGCATGTGTTGTAACGGCATCCGTGATGATGCAACTATATTTGTCGTGCAGCACAAAACAAGCCAGGCTCATCTGTTATGCAACCAAGACCCGGAACCCTCTCGCCTCTGAGTGAACTGGGAGCCGGAAGCCTGATAAGACTCAGGCTGCAATTCAGTCCTCCCTTACCTGGGATAGAATCCCACTGAACTCAGATGGGGCTTATAAGTAAGTAAATTTGCATGGTATTGGCTTGTCTGCCCGTAGCCAAAGTCCACAGAGTAGCAGCAGAATGTCTCTTCTCTGAACAGTGCTTTTATTAATCCACTGGTGGTCATTCTGCCAAGTGTGCTATAAGCCAGTTCTGAAGGAGGAGACAGTTCTGCCAGGTAGACACTACAGTACATGGGCAATCCCTATCCTGCTACCTTGTTTTGACTCAAGTCTATTGAAATGGGAGCAGGCAGCACATAGTGGGCAGAGCCGTGGTGGGCGATAGGCTTGACTCTGTACCACAGCTAGGCGCCCACTGGCCCTCTGCTCTTTGGGAAGGGGTAGAGCATCTGCCTTGAATGCAGAAGATCCCAGGTTCAATCCATAGTATTTACAGTTAGGAGGTAGACGATATGAAAGGCCACTGCCAGTTAGGGTAGGCAGGCACACAGCAGCATCTGACCGCTTGTGCCACCTGTGGTCTCTCTCCTGGAGGCTGGCCACCCAAGTCCTAAGTGAGGCACATGAGCCTCTGAGCATGTACAGTTTCCCCCCCAAAAAATAACCACTGCCTTCTCTCACCAAGGATTTCCAAAGAGGGAGTCTGACTCCCAGGCAAACTTAATCTCCTCCAGCAACTTATAAATAAGAACTAGCCGTTAAAATTATGCATGGGACAGAGAGAGTTGACAAAAAGAACTTTTTCTCCCTCTCTCAAAATACTAGAACTTGAGGGCATCCAGTGAAGCTGATGGGCAGTAGGTTCAGGACAGACAAAAGGAAATACTGCTTTACACAGACAGTGATTAAAATGGGGCATTTGCTACCAGAGGATGTAGTGATGGCCACAGGAATAAACAGCTTTCAAAGGGGATTAGATAGATTCCTGGAGGACAAATCTATCAATGGCTACTAGCCATGGCAACTGAGGGGAACCCCTACATTCAGAGGATCTAAACCTCTGAATCTCAGAGCCAGGAGACAGTATCAGGGGAAGGCCTCAGTTTCTACGCCAGGGGTGTCGAACTCATTACTTATGAGGGTTGGATGTGACATAAATGAGACCTTGTTGGGCTGGACCATGTGTGTCATAAAATGTAATGCCAGGTAGCGGAGATATAAATTTTATAGACTGGGGGAGGAGGAGGAAGGATGAAAAGCATGATCCTGGTGACCTACTCTTGATCTCTTTAACGGTGATTAAGAGTCAGTTAGCATTACACCTCCCCAGCAAGGCCAAGTCTGGGTGTGCCCTGGAGGGCTTCAAAGATGGGGGATTTTACCTGAGTTGCAGTCCCATTGCCACGAGATCTTCTATTTCATGTCAGTTTAGAAATAACACATAACAGTTTGTTTTCTTAATGACACAATATTGTATGAATGGGATGGAATTAGGAAGGCCATGGTGGTAGTAAGACTCTTCCACGCCCAGATAACTAATGTTTGGGCTTTGGTTCCCCAAGGAATCTGCTGTCTTCTGAGCTATAAGCAGGGCTATTTTGGGCAGGAACGCACAGGAACGGAGTTCCGGCTGGCTTCAAGGTTGGCCACGCCCACTACAGCCAAAACAAAGGAAACAGGTTTTGGCTGTAGTGGGCATGGCCAACTCTGAAGCCAGCCGGAACTCCGTGCATGGCTACAGAGGGAAGGCCTGGAGAGCGAACCCCCTGCAGCAACTCTGAGGTGGAAGGGCCAGGGGGCCCTGGAAGAATTGGGGAGGCATTTAAATGCCTCCCCGTGTCTTCCCTGGCCTGTCCAAGGGCTGGCTTGCTCGGGCTCCCTGCAGCTGCGGGGTGCCCAGGCAAGCCAAGGGAAGGCATGGGGTGTGGCCTAATATGCTAATGAGATTCTGCTGTTGGGTGTGGCCTATTATGCTAATGAGTTCCTGCTGGGCTTTTTCTACAAAAAAAGCCCTGGCTATAAGGATGTTGAGATGGGGAACATATGAACAGTAAAATGGCCTTTTGGAGAGAGTTGATAGGTGAGTTTAGTTTCACATTCAGTATATAACTGACTGCCATGTTTGGGTTTGGGCAGGAATTTCTCTTCCGTTCAGGTTGGCTGATTACTCTGGGAGCTAATTGTCTAGCTCTTACTTCCCATATTGATGCCTAGTTTCCCCCCCCCAAATTAAATTTTATTAATTTCAAAATCTTACAAATTAATTACAAGCTTTTTTACAACAAGAAATGAAATTAACACTCTTTAATAATAATCTACTACAAGTTGCCAACTCTATTCTGCTTCTACTTTATTTGTAAATTATAGTCATTAAGTCTAATAGAAATTGGCACACCTAAATAAATATTTCTGCCTCTCAAAATTACTCCAGTACAAACGCAATTATAAACTCCATTTCCCATAATTTTCCTTATGTCTATTTGAGCAATGTTTTGTTAAGTCTCCTTGTATTTATAATCATATGTTCTGTATATATTTCATTTCAAAATTTATATTATAAGATGAATTACTATAAAATAAAATAGAAAGAAGGAAAAGAAATATATTACTCCATTTCATTATTCTGCTCTCTTATATGTCCAAGGGGAAGCCAATAGTACCTGTAGTTCTTCTCTGCAAGCTTTTGTGCAATTGGGCGCATATTTTTCCTGGCATTTAGTATTTCAAAAGTGGACGAAAGTGTCCTCAAGCTTCATTCTTGGCAATTTCCAAAAGGTTCCGCTTAGTCTTTGCATCCTTAAGTTTTGCCACGATATCAGGTATCAGTGAAGGCGAGACCATTCGGGGAGGATTTAAATGGAAAGCATTGTTTACCACTGGCCCCGGAAGCTGTATAATTCCCTCTAACGACTCATTTAAAGCAACAGTAAGGTCCTTGTTTAAATCAAAGTTCAAAGAAATTCCAATATGACTTATAAAACTACATTTTCACTGTAGCAACTGGGAAAATCAGTACTGTGTGCTCCTATACATAGCTGTTTCTAGTACAGATGATCAACTAATTTAAACTCACTATAACCATTTTTATAACATATTTTAGAGCCTCCCTTGCAAATCCCACCTGTAAATGTAGTTTGAGCTACTTCATCACATTGTGGAGTGAATTTGCAGCTAGCAAGATGGGTTTTTTAAAAAATAAAGATGGGAAGGGAAAAAACCTCAGGAACCATGGGTTAAAAGACCTCATTGGAGACATTATTATGCGCGGGAGGGGGGAGTGTTCAATGGTCAGCATTCCTGAAAGCTGTAATTGATGATAACACAAGCCCTTTAGTTATGGAAAGCAATTCAATAGCTACAGGAACTGAGAAAACTGTCCCACCTGCTGGGCTCTTGGTTCCTACTATCAAACCTATTGATGAATTCTAATTCAGCAGTTTCCTGTTGGAGGCTTTTTGGAGTTTCTCTGCTGAAGAATGCTAACTAGGGTCTGAAAAGACTATCCTGGAAGACTGAAATGGTAGCCTACTAAGAAGAAGAAGAAGAAGAAAAAGATATTGGATTTATACCCTGCCCTTCACTACCCAAAGGAGTATCAGAGTGGCTTACAAACTCCTTTCCCTTCCCTTCCCCACAACAGATACCCTGTGAGGTAGGTGGGGCTGAGAGAGCTCTGACATAAACTCCTCTTTTCAAGAACAGCTCTTGTCAGAACTATGGTTTGCCCAAGGTCATCCAGCAGGTGCAAGTGGAGGAGTGGGGAATCAAACCTGGTTCTCTCAGATCAGAGTCTGTGCACTTAACCACTACACCACTGACTGTCAGATTTATATAGAAATATCACCTTTAAGTTTGAAAGTACTAGCCAGGAGCTAAAAATGTGCAACAATGTCTTCTGTAGGTGTTGACATGTATCACTGATTTTGATATCTGATTAACTTGTGTTTCACTGATCATGCCTGTTATGACTTATCACTATGCTTACCTGAATACTTTATGAGTTTGCTTAGAAAATGTCTCAAACTGGGGCTCTTAACTAACTGCTCATAGGTTTGTATGTTTTAAAAAATCTTTCTGAGAACTCCCTTCATGCATTTGAATCAAGCCTACAGCATCAGATGCTAATTACTATTTACAAAGAGTCCACCTTCTAACCATTAGCTTCCACTGCCTAACATTAACCTATTATCTGTAAATATTCAATTAAAAGTTATTTCAAAGTATATTTTATCCCCCCCTTCTGCTGCTCCATTTTATCCTCACAGCAGCCCTGTGAAGTAGGTTAGATGGAGTAAATGGCCAGGGGTCAGCTATTTAAACTTCATGGTAGAGTGGGGACTTGGACCTGGGGTCTCCCCGACATTCAACCCCTCCTCTTAACCACCACACTACATTCTTGGATATGCAAAACTCAGAAGTGGCAAGATCTGCATATATTATATACTTTTGTAGAGCAAATTTAAGAGTCCATCAGGGCCGAATCCCAGATTACTGCTGCAACCTGCCCTGATGATGTTTGTAGCATTTTACAACAGTAAGGTGCTGCTTCTTTTACTTAAATCTGGTTTTCCAATGTGATCCCTATGCAAAGTATTTTAATTGCGTTACTTCATCGAGGAGAATGAGGGGTTGTTCACTATATGCAAAGCTAGTTTAACTACACCAGCAAAGACATTTACAGCCCATACCTCGGTTGCTCTAGTGTCATTTTGGCTTCAGGTGCTGGTGGAACATCATACAGTCCTGTTTATGCATTACAGTGTCCTAGGTTCAGCCTCCGCACAGCCTCTGCTTGGAGAAACGACAGCTGAGGGGTGACATGATAGGGGTTTATAAGATTATGCATGGGATAGAGCAGGTAGAGGAAGAGGTACTTTTCTCCCTTTCTCACAATACAAGAACTCGTGGGCACTCAATGAAGTTGCTGAGCGGTGGGGTTAGAACGGATAAAAGGAAGTACTTCTTCACCCAAAGAGTGATTAATACATGGAATTCACTGCCACAGGAGGTGGTGGCAGCTACAATCATGGACGGCTTCAAGAGGGAATTAGATAAGCATATGGAGCAGAGGTCCATCAGTGGCTATTAGCCACAAGGTATAGATAGGGGGAGCTGCGGTGGCTCAAGTGGTTAAAACGCTGAACTGCAGGCTGTGGAAGTCAGTAGTTCAGCAGTTCAAGACCTGTGAGTGCCGCATGACGGGGTGAGCTCCCGTCTCTAGTTCCAGCTCCTGCCAACCTAGCAGTTCGAAAGCAAGAAATTGCAAGTAGATAAATAGGTACCACTTCAGTGGGAAGGTAACAGCGTTCCGTGCGCCTTGGTGTTTAGTCATGCCGACCACATGACCACGGAAATGTCTTCGGACAGCGCTGGCTCTTCGGCTTTGAAACGGAGATGAGCACCGCAACACTAGAGTCGGATTCGACTGGCTTTCGAGCAAGGGAACCTTTACCTTTATAGATAGGGACTCTGGGTCAACTGATGCTCTGTATTCTTGGTGCTTGGGGGGGGTCAACAGTGGGAGGGCTTCTAGTGTTCTGGCCCCACTGGTGGACCTCCTGATGGCACCTGGTATTTTTGACCACTGTGTGACACAGAGTGTTGGACTAGATGGGCCACTGGCCTGATCCAGCACTGGCTTATGTTCTTAAATGCAAAGTCCATAACGGATACTTCCCAAGACCCCAGCAGCTTCTCTTCCTTCCCCTGCTACTTATCCGCATGAAATGGTTTTTGTTTCACTCTGCCTAAATTGCTCCTATATAATTTTTTGTTGTTTAAGATGGGCAAGACTGTTATCTAGGCCAGTGTTTTTCAACCACTGTGCCCTGGCACACTAGTGTGCCGTGAGATATTGTCTGGTGTGCCCTGGGAAAAATTCCAATTTCATCCGTAACTTATGAACAATTATAAAATAAAGTATTATTATTTCATAATAAAGTAATTATAAAATAATTTCTTTGTGTTTATTTGATTCCTATTCAAGAGAATTACTTTATATATAGTCAATATAGGCACAGAGTTAATTTTTTTAACATTTTCTAATGGTGGTGTGCCTCGTGATTTTTTTCATGAAAAAAGTGTGCCTTTGCACAAAAAGGTTGAAAAACACTGATCTAGGCTGTTTGCTTTTCTTCTGTGTTTCACCTATAAAGATAATAACCATTAGTAAGTTACAAATTCCTCTGTCTCCTTTACCTCATTTTGTCCAGTTTTTTAAAGAATCCTGTGGACTCTGCCAGCTGGTCCTGTGTATATATTTGCCTGTTATTAACTTCCGCTGTATTCACTTGGCTCATTTCAAAGCATCTGCGGGCACAGGGTCACTTCGGAATAAGCCAAGTAAGTACCTAAATACAGTGTAATTTAACTCTTAGCAAAAATACACTTGGACCGATTTCAAGTCTCATTAAAGTCCACTGGAATCAGTCGGTTTATTCCCGTGGGATCCATGCAGCCATAAATCAGGAAGACCTTCCTAAATGCATAATCTTATCTATCGTGCAGTCAGGAGGATCGATGTACCAATCTGACGTTAATGGAATCGACCTGATACTTCCGCACAACCGCTCGCTCCGCCAGCAATGACCTCTCTTCCTTAAATACAACATTGTTGTGTCGCCTTTCTTCCCCCCCCCGTGCGTACCGTTTCCCCGACACCCGCCCGCCAAGCAGAGTCGGAGATAGGGCGTCCGGAGCCCCACGTGCTTCCCCAGCCCGGAGAGTTGGAGCATGTGCAGTGCCGGTGCGCAGCCTTGCCCAGTCCCAGCCACGCCGCTGAGTCAGAGGCGCGCCGCCTCGAGCCCCATCGCCTCCATTGGACGTGTGAGCGGGCACGTCCCGCGCTGGCCCCCTCGGCGCAACAGGCGACTGCGACCGCCCATCCTACGTCATCGCCGGAATCCCTATTTAGGCGCCCGCCGCCTGCTCCAGCCTCGCGGTACTGCAGCGGCAATCCAGAGGGGGGTATCCGGCGTGCAAGAGCTTGGCGAAGGGCTCCCAGGTAGGCGAGGGGTCCCGTGCGCGAGGCCGGCCGAGGCTCGCTTAGTCAGCCACGCGCAAAGTATGCTCCGGGGGCCGATGCCTCCTCTAAGCTGTGGATCCTTGTGAGCCCAAATTCCACTTTGCGAGCGACTGGCATGAAAGTCGTGAGCGAGCGACTGGGCTGTTGCATAAATTAGCTTGCTCTGGAGCTTCCCGAGCGGAGACAACAATATGTGAGCTGGAGGCTAAAAAACTGTAAGCTGGCTCGTACTAACTCAGCTTAGAGGAGACACTGCTCGGGGCTAAGTCCGCCCAGCACAGAAAGGATGGATGCGAAATGGGCGCGCACTGCGCAGGATACTCTGGAGGGACGAAGGATTTGCGGGCGGTGGGGTGCGTGGCGATACCGTTCCCCGCCCTTGGGGCTGTGGCCGGCTCGTCTCGCACGACAAGGCGGGGGGGGGCTACTTGTGGCGACTCCGCCGATTACGTAACGCGAGAGACTGAAGGGCAGCGGCTGGGTCGCGCGTCTAGAGAGCCCCCGGTGGAATGCCCGGAACAGCTCCCGCCGCACCCGGACGAAGTCTGGAGCGCGGCGCGGAGGGAAGGGGGATTTCGCCGAGGGCTGCGTGCGTTTTGGCACTCCGGGGAGGCAGGACTAGTCGCGGGAGGCGAGGGGAAGCCGACGGGCGCCGCGGAGTTTTTACAGCCCCGCCACGCGGGCCAATTAAATTGCCTGCACATGGCCCGCGCTCTTGGAGACTCAAGAACTGCAATATCCGCCCGAAGCATTGCTACAGAGGGTAGGGAGACGTTGGCCAGTTCCCTACTGACATTTGTGTCGCTCGTTTCTTCCCTATTGCTTTGCTCCCTCCTCCCCTACATGTGTTTTGCTCCCTCTGGGACTACTAGAGACAGCAAAACACTTTTCGGGGGACGACGACCCTGAAGCAGTAGGGACGGACGAGTGACAAAAATGACCGTGCGGAATCGGTCGTAGTTTCCGGGAGCAAATAAGGGCAGGGGAGATGCGCTGCTTGCCGCTGCTCCTCCCAGACCCGCCCGCACCCCGTGGCGGCTTCTGCCGCTTGCGGAGTCGAGGGAGAGGCCGCTCCGCACGGCCTCTTCATGCACCCCGTTTCTTTTCTTCCCGGCGGAGCACCGCTCCCACGGTCCCATCCGATTGGTCGAGGGTGGCGACGGACGCCTTGAATTCAGGAGCGGCGGGTCTCCGCGGGGCAGATTCCGGGACCTCGGGCAGTTCAGCAGCCTGATCGCAGCGGCATTAAACGGAGGAGGAGCTGCGAACGGGGTTCCCCCCCAGGCACTTTTCCGGTGGAGTTTTAATATCCTGCCTTAAGCAGGCTTCGTTCTTTTCCTTTCTTTCTCCAAGGTGGGGATCTCGGAAAGTTGGCGGACGCCCCACCCCGAGTAGAGTTCGAGGTGCTGGGTTGGCTTCGTGCACAGTCCCCGGGTTTCATGGCCGCGGTAAAATCCCAGGTGCAATAAATCAGTCCCGGGCGAGAGAGGCGGAGCCGCACAGGCAGGAGCGGCCCCCCGCCCCCCGCGTCGGCTCAGTAATCGGTTTAATGCCAGTTTGCAAGACCAGACAGGAGTCATGGGAGTCAGTTCACACGATAATGGCGGCACCAGTTTAAAACACCAGCTCCTTGCAGCCAGCCGCTGTCATGGCAGTATCAGGCTTTGTGAGTGTCACTGCAAAAGGTAATTTCTCACAGTGGCAAAAACATGTGATCTTGTGGCTGCAGGCCAGTGGTCTTGGGAAGGGAGCTGGAATCGAAGGATGTCAAGTGGCAGCCATGGGGCTTGTGAGGATTGGCCCTGAAGGGGGGCATGGAAATGAGGGAAGTGATTATGTGTTTGCTTCACCCTGTGGCCAGCTTGTAACTCTCCATACATTTACTGTGCCATTGCTGAAACCATTTTGGTAGCATTGAGGTAGAGGCACTGTGTGGGTCAGGTTGGGATTTCCGTTCACCCTGATATGCCATATATTGAAATGTGTAGGCCCCATAAGTCAACCTGCAAATTTGGTCTTTTGAACCAGGCCTTAAGCCTGCAGGAGGATGGTTCTGACTTGGCTGAGTGTGCCAGTGATGAATTTACCAGAACCATGCTTTGAATTGTGCTAGCTGCCCTTCCTGTATGAGAATGTTCTGTGATTCCACCCACCCGCCCACCACTCTTATTATGATCAACCAGATTTCCTCCCTTCCCCTACAGGTTTGCACATCTTCCTGTTTTTAGCCCTGTTCTCTTTGAGCCCCACCGATGTGATACATCTGAATCTTTCCCAGATATAAACTGTGTATTCAGCTCCTTGCAAAAGCACCTCTCTATGACCTTGGCCCTAAAAGGCACTGGAGGTCTCCCCTCCTTTGGAATCTGATGATGCCATGTGCGGGGGAACCAGACGAGTCATTTGATCAAGAACACTAAGGAAGTATATCAGAGTGGCCTAGCTTTGGACATGTCACTGTAATTTTTTTTTGCATGGAAAGTGTTACATCCCATGGCTATTACTGTGGAAGGACACACCTACAATCATAAACACATTGTGGCAAGTTACGTACTCCTTTGAAAATGGATGCAAGAACTTCTGAAACTGTTATGACTCAGAGGAGACGTTTGAGAAATCCACTCAACCCAAACTCTGTGAAATGATACTCGGGGAATGGGATTTCACTTCCATTAATTTTTAAAAAAATGTTGCATTCTGCCACTAAAATAGTTCTGTTCTATATTGTGTAAAGGCTGGTATCCTAAATCATTCACTTTGTTCGTTCAGACTTGTGGTCATAATAGATCCAGTGGCCAACATTATTTTGGTAAACAAATGTCTTAAAAATAGAAAACTGAATATGGAATATACTTGTGTGTGTTTTTTTTTGGTCCTCGAGTCGCAGCAGACTTATAGTGACCATGTAGCGTTTTCAAGAGAAAGACCTGTTCAGAGTGCTTTGCAGTTGCCTGCCTCTCATAGCAGCCCTGGTCTTCCTTGGTAGTCTCCCATCCAAATACTGGCCAGGGCCAACCCTGCTTAACTTCTGAGATCTGATGAGATCAGGCTAGTCTTGGGCTACCCAGGTCAGGGCAAAAACAAAAAATGTAATCGAAAATAGAATATACTAAGTGGCTGCATTTCATACTAGTTTTAGTAGTATTGGCTTTTCTCTAATGTTTCCTCAATGCCAGTGACTTCCAAATACTAAGGACACCAGGGTGCACGGTTTGTTTGTTCTTTAACTTGCAACAAAACATGTATGGTAGCAGTTGAAGAGTCCTAAGCCTAGAGCCATTTTGGTGTAGTGGTTAAGTGCACGGACTCTAACCTGAGAGAACTGGGTTGGATTCCCCACTCCTCCACTTGCACCTGCTGGATGACCTTGGGCAAGCCATAGTTCTAGCACAGGTGTTCTTGAAAAAGAGCAGTTTCTGTCAGAGCTCTCTCAGCCCCACCCACCTCGCAGCGTGTCTGTTGAGGGGAGGGGAAGGAAAAGGAGATTGTAAGCCACTCTGAGACTCCTTTGGGTAGTGAAGGGCGGGGTATAAATCCAATCTCCTCTTCTTCTCTTCTAGAGTAGTGCTATCAATGTAGCTGCATGGAGAAGTGGTATGTGAGCACTCTGCACCCACTCCTGACTGCCGGGTGTCATTGGGCATGGAGAAGTGAACTGGCCAGCTCATATGTTTCTTGCTTCATGCACCTCCAGCTATGTGGCAGCTCCACATGTGGAAATTGGGGGTGGGGTGGGTATTTTGTGTATGTCTGGGAGTCATGATTGACTTCTGGTGATCCCTAGTGGGGTGTGGACGTTTCAGAGAGGTGGCTTACTATTGCTGGCTCCCACCTCTGGTATTTCAAGGAGGTCTCCCATCCAAGTACTTGCCCAGGTCGGCCCTGCTTAGCTTCCAAGATCCAACTTGCCTGGTCAGGGCCAGATGTGGGAATTTTGAACGTATGACTGAAACCTTCTTGTAATTTGGAGTGCATTTCTGATAGATCAGTATGGCTGGCAGTCTTACAAACTTTGTAATTAAATCTTGAATGGTGGCTGTCATGTCTCTTTACTGGTATTCCAGGAACTCCCATCAGAATTCCCTTTCTTAACATCCCTCACCACCCACAATGTTGTTTTGGATTTGACAAAGGATGCAAATAAAGATGTCCTTTTCAAAGATTAGAGAACTGTTTAGTTTTGTGACACTGTATGCAATGCATATACTCTGAATGTTTTATCTAGACAGAGGGATGGCAGTATTTAGCCACAGCTGTCCATAGGAAGAAAGGCTTTTTAGGTGTGTTTGGACAGTTGCTTACACCAGATACAGTAAGGATGAACCTGGGGAGGGCACTGCATTTTGACAGCATTATCAGGCCTTAAAACCTGGTGGTGGGAATAAGACCAAATGCAGCTCTATACAGTGATAGGGAGAGAAGGTATGTTGCCCTCTAAGAAGAAGACGACATTAGGGTCAGGGAGGTCTAGATAAACCACAGTGCTAAACATATTCAGCCGCTGTTTTTAGGTAATTTGTAAAAGTCCAGACATGGTTCCACCAGCAAAAATGGGCAGAGGATGAAGTGGAGGGGATAGTTTCATAAAGGGTTTATGAAACAACAACCGGGGCCAGGGCCTTCTCGGTGATGGCTCCGTACTGGTGGAATGAGCTCCCATAAGCGGTCAGGGCCCTGCGGGACCTTTTACAGTTCCACGGGGCCTGCAAGACAGAGCTCTTCCACCAGGCCTTCGGTTAAGGACCCGCCACCACCAACATCATCATTAAAGAGGTGCATTCACTTGCTGATACCTGGGACAAATGACCCCTCTGATTCCAAAGTTACTGATTCCAGTGGCCCATGCTAGCACTGAAGTTCTGGGTGCCTGCCCACAAATCTGCTTTCTCAGCCTCTGTTGCTTTTGTTAATACTTCATAGTTATTTGTACCTTTGCACTGGACTGATTTTTAGGATGTATGGAAATAGTGTGATTAAAAAACCCACCAGCTTCCATGAGCTTGTAGCAATACTTTCCTGACTTTCCTGTAAAGTTCTCAGATGTAGAAAGGCCTTATTGGCTTTATTACAAGGTAAAGTCCAGGAATTTTGTTGTGTTACGAAGACACTCCTGTTCCATGGTGCAATCTTGCCTGGTGGAGCTCTCGATACTACTAATAAGCAGTTGCACTGGGCCAGTTGTATAACCTACACACAGAACACATTCCCTGGGAATAAGCCATCCAATTACTTTCAGCAGTTTTCTTTGATTATAGACTTTGTCCCCAAACTTGGACTCGTCAGGGTGACAAAACATCCTGTTACATGGTGTCACTGCCTGATGTGCACATGTCTTGCCAGATCTGTGTAATATGTTCATGTAGTATAGTATCAGCTGTGCATATATTCTACTCTCTTTTTAACTTCCTCTAAGTTTCTAGTCTGTATGGTTTCACAGAGGGGGAAAAGCAAAATATTCCAAAGCTGAGAGATTAAGGGAAGTGTTACTATTGGGTGTAGTTTCTAATGGTGTGGGATGGTTATCCTGTTTCATGCTTCATAGTTCCATTTCTTTGCTTTCGACTTTCCTTTCTCTTTCTGCATCCAGGGCCAGTATTTGTGAGCACGTCTTTGAACCTGTTTAAAATCTAAATACTGTGAGAGAAATTATGCTAAAGTGCACTTTGTGCAATGAACTTTGTTTTGTGTGCGTTTGGTAAGAGCCGGGGGCACAGGTCAGAAACCTTGGCTTTGCGACTCATAGCAGAAATGTACAATGCTAACATATTATTATGCCAGAATCTGATTTTATTCTTTTTTGCAGTGCTACAAAATGTCTCTCAAGGAAAAGCTGATTGAAAGTGTTCACAAAGAGGAGCAGCCCCATGCTCACAACAAGATCACCGTGGTTGGTGTTGGTGCTGTTGGCATGGCTTGTGCCATAAGCATTTTGATGAAGGTGGGTGGCAAGTATTTCACTTCTTTGCTTTGCGAAAAAATAATGGCCGTGGAAATAACCTGGTAGTTGCACCTGTGGACTGGCAGCCTGCCTGATCGGCTGTCGGCCCACATCATTTTAATAGTGAGTACTTCTGCGTTGGGTGGTAGAAAGCGCCATCAAGACATGGCTGACGTATGGCGACCCCATCAGGTTTCAAGGCAAGAGACTTTCAGAGGTGGTTTGCCTTTACCTGCCTCTGCATCATAAATAGCCTGGGCTGACCCTGCTTAGCCTCCGAGATCTGATAAGATTGGGCTAGCCAGGTCAGATAGTTCTACATTACAGTTCTTTAAAAATGTGAAATATGGGCTCTGTAAGTACAAACAAAAAATCATCCCATATAGAATGTTTCATATAGCCTTATGTTGATGCAGGCAAAATCACTGGACCCAATTCACTCGAAACTGTTGAGTAACCACGTCGAGAGATTATAGAGAGTACATGTATGTAAGTGGGCTATGCATTACCCATTATGTACATGCCCATATTGGCTTAAATGGGGAAGTGCATGATGATTCATTGCATTTCTTCCTTTGCTAGAAGTACAGTTTCCAAATGTTACAATATCAGTTGGGTTTCTTGTTGGAATTTATGATTGCATTTTTCCAGCACTACTGTTATCATTGTAAATTCAAGCACACTTTCAATGGTAGTCAGAGTAACTGACATTAAGTGTTGGAAGTCGAAATTGCTGTGCTCTCTATCCGTTGCAGTCCATTACTAAGAATAAATTACCTCTATGTAACCTGCTGTGTGGGCTCCTGCTATTTAGCAGTGTCATTGCATTTAGGGTGGTACACAGCAACTGTTTCCAGTCTGCCCTTTATTATCAGCCACATTTCTGACTGGAGGAGCTCATGACTAAACTCTAGTACAACAGTCCTGATGTATATCCCCTCCTGATGAGCTCTTCCCATCTGAGAAGAATCTTTCAGGTTGTATATGATAAATGTTATGATCAAGCTCTAGTTCTAAGGGTTTTCCCATTAAACTTCTCCCTTCTGTGTTTTAAGATTTAGAATTCATATATATTAAATGGGCTGGGTCTTACAAACTGGAGTTCATGAAACAAATTGCTTTCCATTCCTCTGGTACTTTTGGAAAACTGTTCCTGATTTCCTTTGGGAAGAGAGTGGGGTGCCCATAGGGGACTGGCACCCTGAAGGGAAATTGGTAAAAATCACCTCTCTCCTGTTTTGTTTATGGTCTTCTGCAGATGGAACAAGCACTTGTACATTGAAGGGGGGGCAGATTGGGAGTTCTCCTTATTCCTCTTCCTGATGTACCCTTACATCTTACTCTGTTCCCAGTTTTTCTGGAGCAGCTTTTTAGGAGTACAAAAATTAGAGGGAAGGATAGAAGTCTGATTGGTAAACTTGTGTTCATAATTTGTAGGATCCATCTTGATGTTTTCCACGATAAGAACAGCTTTGTGAAGCTCAGTTAAGAGACGTTTTCATATGTTATCAGTTATATCTAGGTGAATATCCATTTGCTTTGTTCTAAATGCCAACATTAGTTCACTAGAATTGTCCATATTGAGTGATTAGAACTTCATCACCAATATTATTATTTGCATGCCAGTCATTGCCCTAAATCTGGTTGGCATAACTTGCAAGTTATGTGTAAGTAGGGCACAGCCACTCAGGGGGGTCAAGAAGTCACTGGATTTTGCTGTTGCTTGGGCCAGCAAAATCAGGAAGTTTATCAAGCCCCTGGCAGACCACAACACCTACTTTTGGGGCTGTTTTTTTCAAGTTACCCATGCTTGTGGTAGTGTGGAACTCTAAAAATTTATGTCAGTGAAATATATTTTTAACTTGTCTTTGGGGTAACATTCTCTTACTCTTGCCGTTTGTAGGATTTGGCCGATGAACTTGCCCTTGTTGATGTTATTGAGGACAAGCTGAAGGGAGAGATGCTTGACCTTCAACATGGCAGCCTCTTCCTTAGGACTCCAAAGATCGTCTCTGGCAAAGGTTACTCTTTTTTTAATGCTAAACAGTCCTTTGAAAAGCACATGCTGAGGGTCATGAGAACCTCATGGTGTTTATAGTGGGGTGGGGGAGCCAGGTGAAATTGCCTCTACTCATAAGAACATAAGAGAAGCCAATGTTGGATCAGGCCAATGGCCCATCCAGTCCAACACTCTGTCACACAGTGGCCAAGAATACCAGGTGCCATCAGGAGGTCTACCAGTGGGGCCAGGACACTAGAAGCACTCCCACCATTTGGAACAAGATGTTCCACTGGGAGGAGCAGTTTTGCTCTTCACTGCAGCACCTCCTTCCTCCCGTTCCCTGTGGTATTTTGTCCCCAAGTGTCCATGACTACCCAGCACAAGTTTCTGGGGGGCTTTTGTAGGGCTGCTGAATGAAGATTGTTGTGAGATTGGTGTCCATGAGTGCTTTCTACGTCCTCTTTATAGGATCCAGCCTTGAGGCAACAAAATCTAGTTTCCTTTTGTCACTGGGTGCTAAAAAATAAACTCCACAGTTCTATAAATGTAGAAGTCTTAGTGTTGTTTCTAAAATACAGGGGAATTCTGGGCCAGTTGATGCAGGCAGTGGCTACCATACGGTTGCTTCCAGGAGTAAACGGGGGTGCTGAACTTGCAGCCAGGCTGGGGCTGGGTGAAAGCGCTGTTTGTATCAGTGTCTCCATGATGTATTCCTGTGATGAAGTGTTACAAACGTGAGCTGATTGTGTTCTGGGGTGGCGCTTGTATGAACCAGCCTGAATGGTCAGGCTGGATTTCACGGGATGGGACCCTGAAACTCCAGCGGAGACTTCCTCTTGTGGGTGCCATGCTCCGATGGTGTGCAGCCGGTGCACTTCCAGGACAGCATCCTCATTTAATCTGAGGGGCAGAAGTGGGTAGGGAAGAGCAGGTGGGTGTTTAAAGTTTGCTTGAAATAGTGTGTGTGTTTTTTTTAAAAAAAAATCCTCTGAAGATAATGAATGAGCCAACATCACTCCCAGACAGTGAGGCCGGTGAAGAAAATGGTATTCTAAAAGTATGAGGAGTACTTTTTGTAGCACAGGGATAGAAAGTGCTCCCTCCCATAGAATTTGGCTGCGGCTGTGGGTGTAGAGACTGTTGGGACAATCAATTAAACATTCACAGATCAACTGCATACAAAGCTTTGCTGAGTTGCAATAGAGAGGACTTTATTTATTGACTTGGGGATCCCCTGCCTTGTTTCTGCTGGCCCTGCTTTCACCCGTCACCGTGGCAGTCCTTTGCTTCAGAGCCTTTTTCTCTCATGCACGGCCCTTCACAGCTCACTAGAAGACAGTGGTGCTGCATGAGGAGTAGTGCCCGAGCAACACAGACTCTGCAGTTGCCGTTGCGATGGAAAAAAAGGAATTGAAAGCAAAAACAAGATAGAGGATCCGAGTCATAATTTCTTTGGCAATAACTGCTATCCCAGAATTCTCTTATTTCCTGAATGTGATCCTCATCTGTGGTCACACTTTAACTGAAAATATTCTAAAATAGCGTTCAGTGACTGTCCTGTCTCCCCCTTCCCCCACACACACACCAGATCTCCTAAACTGCCAGGCTCAAAGGACATCAGTATCCTATCGGAGAGCTGTGAGCTGTGATTCAGTTGTGTCTGCTCAGGACCACTGAAATCCATCGCTCCAGAGGGGCCTAGGCATTAGACAAAACTGGCTGGGTCTGTTGAGATGTCTCTCTTTATAAATGCACGCTTACGCGTCATGGTGCTTTTACGCCCTTTTTGCTCCTGATCATGGCAAGTGATTGTTAGGCAGCATGCTAAAAAATGGTTGGACATGGATACTGTAGCCACCATAGAACAAAGTTTGAGTCCGGTGGCACCTTTAAGACCAACACAGTTCAATTCTGGCTATAAGCTTTCTGTGTGCATAGTGTGCGGGCACATGAAAGTTTATACCTAGAATTAAACTTTGTTGGTCTTAAAAGGTGCCACTGGACTCAAAACTTTGTTCTATTGCTTCAGACCAACACAGCTGCCCACCCAGAGCTGCTCATCTGTTTCCAGGTGGAAGGGCATATCAGGAGTTACAATAACAGTTTTTGACAAAATGTGAACATTTTTCTGTTGCATTCCGAAATTCCCCTTTCATACCTGCATGGTTGAAATGGAACTAAGTTGTGAAAATTAACTGTTTAACGTGGAAGCGAAGAACATCTAGGGACTATGGGAACCTGTAGTTGGGCTTTTTTTCATAAGAACAAGTTTGTGGTTCCTCAGTAATCAATAGAAAGAAACATGTAGTCAGTTCCTATAGCAGGCTAAAATGAGATGGCGGAAAGATGAGATCGATATCAGGCTTAATAGTCTTTGAAGAAGTTTCTGTCCTGTGTACATAATCCCCCCTCCATCACCAACCTTCATGCCTGTCCTTCTGACCCTCAGGATTGCCCCTTCCTATCTCATTTCCCATGATGCTTCATAGATTCCAGGGCTCTTTCTGTAGCAGGAACTCCTTTGCCTATTAGATGACACGCCCCTAATGTAGCCAGTCCTCCAAGAGCTTACAGTAGCCCCTGTAAGAAGAGCTCTGTAAACTCTTGGAGGATTGGCTACATTAGGGGTGTGTGGCCTAATATGCAAAGGAGTTCCTGCTACAAAAAAAGCCCTGATAGATTCTGTTCATTTTGAAGATAACTACAGTGTAAAATGAATTTAACAAATGAAAATTTTGATATATGCGTTTTGGCAGACTATGCTGTGACAGCACACTCTAAACTGGTCATCATCACTGCTGGAGCTCGCCAACAAGAAGGAGAGTCCCGCCTGAACCTGGTCCAGCGCAACGTGAACATCTTCAAATTCATTGTTCCCAACATCGTCAAGTACAGCCCTGACTGCAAGCTGCTTGTCGTTTCCAATCCAGGTTGGTCATGTCACGAAGAGCTCTCCCTTATGCTTCACAAGCGAGGAGCGCCTGCTCCTCCCACAAAGGAAACGGAGAAAACAGTATTTCCCTGGTGATAAAAAAGAACTTATTTCCTACCACTTACAGATGGGATGGGGGGAGGGGCTATAAACCACAGAATTGATTCCAGCCTATATTTTCCACGTCCTTGCAGCAGCGGCTTCTTCCCTCTGCCCTGGTAATACATCCTCTATTCCCCCCATTCTGTTTCCCCTTAGGAGCAGTTTTCCTCCCTCCCAACTTTAACCATCTCTAAGGGAGAGCGTGGAATCAATTTAAGACCTAAATTAAAGTTCAATCAAGGCTCCTTTTAACTAGGATCTACAGCAGCAGTTTAAAGGGTTTAGTGAAACTGGTTAGCTTTAACTACGATTAAGTTAAACTATGATTAAGTGCCCACATTTCCCTTAATTTTGAGTAGAGATGTGAAGGCCCGGAAAAAAACTGGAAAAATTCGGGGGGGGAGGGGTGGAATGGGTTTTTTCCCCTGAAGCCTTTTTTGTTTTTTTTCCTGAAAATTGATTATGGAACGTTTTATTTTAACATGATTAATAAAATATTTTAAGACAAGGTGTTCAAATATTTCCCAAATCATTTCTAAAAAATATGTATGGTATCAGAATAATCTAATTTATGTGCACGGAGGACAAGCAAGTCTTAGGTTACAAACTGAATTCTCCAGTGCAAGTGTTTGGATACACTATATTTTTAATATGCTAATTGTGATAATTTCATGCCAAGTAAAATTGTCCATAGTCATATTTTATGTTCCTAAAGTAACAGGATGACTTTCAATCTGGAAAAGAAACAAGAAGTGCGAATGTAGCATTTTTTTCAATTTCTCCAAAAAAACAACGGAAAAACCTGGTTTTTTTTCCAAGCTTCAAAATTTCCAGAAATTTTACAGCTCTAATTTTGAGTAACTCAAGGAAGCTCATTCCCAAGAGGGTGTGCAGAGGAATGCATTAGCATTATATCAGTACTGATTATTAGTTAAACTTGGCGTGATGGGATTTATTTTTTCATGTTCGACCGGTAGGGTGCAATCTGAATAGCTGTAGAAAAGGTCTACATTTCCTACATGAATAGTTGTCTTTAGTTAGTTAAGGATACTTTCACCAATGGGCATCTAAGGCTGTAATCTTGTGACACTTACTTGGGAGTATCATTTAACTCTTGTGAACTTCTTGTTATCAAGAAACAGGACGTGCCTGTAAATGAATCAGAGAGCTAAACAGAAGCTGAAGCAAGTGGGGTGGGGGGAGAAATGGTGGAAACAGCTTGGTTAGTTATGTACCTTATTGGTGCCGTTCCTCTCAGAAGCCTCATGTTGCTTCCCCCCATTCAAAGCAAGACCTTGCATATCCCCAGAATCCTCTGTAGGAGATACAGAATTCTGGGATGACACTCTCACAAGCAAAGGATATCAAGGCAAGCCAATCTCTTGTGCCCTTTCACTGGGCACAAAAATCACCATTCCTAAATTTCCTCTCTGCATGAAATGGTGGATCAGGGTGCATGACCTAAAACAGGATAGGATTCCCTGCCCATGTAAACGAATTGTTGATTTTCAGTAAATGCCCAGGTCTCATGATTTTTATGCTTGTTAATTATGTATAAGACAACCATCTTTAACCAACTAGCTCCTTTATTAACAGTGGATATTCTGACCTATGTGGCGTGGAAGATCAGTGGCTTTCCTAAGCACCGTGTTATTGGAAGTGGTTGCAACCTGGACTCTGCCCGTTTCCGCCACCTCATGGGTGAGAGGCTGAACATTCACCCTCTCAGCTGCCACGGCTGGATCGTTGGAGAGCACGGAGACTCCAGTGGTAAGCACAGAACTTTCCTTGTCACATGAAGTGCATTTTCCATGGAAACATTAACTATGCATTAATAGTTCTACTGTACAATAGAAGGCTGTTCCGGAGATCTTCTCTTACAACACTGCCCCTTTTGACATGTAATTAATTTGTTACCCCTTCCCCCATGATTATCATTGGCATAATGTTACCTTCTAGACCCCATAAGTACTCAGGAAGCTGGAAAAGAGCAGGAAAACACTGACAGAAGTATACATTTGTATACTGTGTGACATAACATGTGTGCTACCCTGAATTCCATGGAGAAAGGGAAAGGTAAATGTTTTGGGAGGAGGGGAGATGTTGAATAGTTAGCATCTCAGTCTGCTATCAATTTATCTGGTCTGTAAGTATCAGACCAGGAGAGCTTTCCCCACCACTCCCTCAGTATAAAGTTAGGAACATAATCTATCCTCATGAAGTAACACTAGATGGTCTATATTTGACTTGGGCAGACCTGTTCAGAAAAGGTCAAGTTTGTAATCCAAGTAGGCCAACTTCTGTCGGCCTGAATTCTACCCTTTACTCTTAACAGGGGAGTGCTGGGTATATTCCTTCACATAAGAGACCCTTGAGGAATTCTGGAAAGGAGCTTTTTAAAAAAGGCATCTGTCTCGCCCTTGTCATTCTATATTTAGGAGCTAAAGTGCTAAGTCAGTTCTTAGAGTTGCTAGCAACTGTCTCTCCACATGACATGCTTTGAGAAGACCCGACACATCTTACAGACTGGGCAAAGGAGAATGAAATTTAACTACTAAATTATGTCCAGTGTTTGAACTACATTCTGTATATATACACATCTAAGGTGTATCCTTAAACGAGAAATACTTATTTTCCCTTTATAATTACATGGATATTTTTGATCTCTCAGTAACGAGTTGTAGAAAAGTTACTCAACTTCCTTTTCATAGCAGCTTTAAGAAAAGCAAGTACATGCATGGGAAATGTTTGCAGTATCAAATACCTTGCCTCATAATCAAGGTGTTTTAAGTTGATCCGTAAATCCATCTTCGACATCCCCATTCTCATTATTGTATACACAGTTGCATCCTGCTTTGAACAGCCTGCTATTATTTGAGCAAACTGGAAAGCAAGATCCAAATATTTTAAATCAAGTATGAATGGGGACGGTTCTGTATCTCACAACAGTAAATTCAGGTCCCAAACCGCAGTGATAATCATGGCAGATAAAGTACAGTAATTGCTCAGTCAGCAAATCATGCAGCATATGGTCTTTGAGCCAAATGGAGCCTCTAGCCTGGGATGTAGACAGGAACGGCCACTGCCAGCTCACTGCATACTCAGTCTTGCTTCCGTGATAAGGGCTATGTAACATATTAGGCAAAACAAAGTCAGCTGTGTTTATAGTGGTAGATGGCCACACCACACTGAAACCCTGGAGAAATGGTGGCAAAACCAGGAGGAAAATAAGTGACAAGTCTGTCTATGTTCTGTGATGGGAAGGCGAAAGAGGTGGGTGGTGGGTGGGGCTGCTTTGCTTAGATCCAGATTGGGGAAAGGTGGCAGGCTGGCAGCTACTAACCTTAGTAGTTTGCAGATATGTAGTATACTGTATTAACCCTGAAACACCATTCCACGCAAACAGAGCTGTATCCATTTATTTTATTCAGTGCCTGTCTGGAGTGGCGTGAACATTGCTGGCGTCTCCCTGAAAGCTTTACATCCTGACCTGGGAACTGATGGAGACAAAGAAAACTGGAAAGCGGTCCACAAACAAGTGGTAGACAGGTAGCTTTTAAACTACGCACAGTGTTTGGTCAAAAGAAAAAAAAAGGCTAAGCTGTTATCAAGTAGAAATTTAGGATGCTCCAGCCATAATTGTCACGTACATAAAATGACGATTTCAGAACTGTATTTTTGAACATTTCCCAGGTTGGAATGTTGGACTTCTTAGAACGCATACGCTGATACCAGTTATAAACCAAATTCTGGACATGAAATGTGTAAAAGATCTTCTTCGTGGTCTCTGTGCATCACACCCTTGGGACTCCGAGGCGCCTGCGCCTACCCTGAGCAGTGACATCTAAGCTCCAAAGAGGATCTTTTGCGCCCCCTTCCCTGTGCCTGCCCAGGGTGGGGTGCAGAGATCCCGCCAGTTCTCTTCTGACGGCCACGTGAATAGGATGTGTTTCTTCCTCGCTCCTGTCGGTGAACGTCTCCCATTCTTCAGCTCCTGTTTTTCTCCTCTATTTATTCCATGTGGGGGTTCTTCAAATGGTGTTCCCGCTGTGGGAGCAAACTAGCTCCCACCGACGGCCACTCCCTGTGCTTGCTGTGCCTAGGTGAGGCCCACAGGATGGATGCTTGCCCCCATTGCGCAAAGTTCTCAAAGCAGACCAGGAAAAACAGAGCTGCTCGTCTGCAAGTAGCACTACTGGGATCTGCCCTGGCCCCACCTAAAATGGCTACTAAGTTTGCACCGGCCGAGGGATTGACTGACCAGATGCCGGGCCCAGCTCAACATTCTACTCCATCAAAGTCATCGACATCAACCCCACCCGATACCTGGGCATCAACATCAAAAAGGTTGGGCTCGACCATAAAGTCCTCCTGAGACTCTCCTGCAAAGAAGTGCAAAAAGAACGTCCATGTGCTGAACAAGGGCAGAGAGACACACCCTAGCCAGCAGCACTGAGCCATGAGCCCTACACAGGACTGGATGCATCACCATACAAATGTGGAGGCTGTCTTGGGATCTCTGGGCCCGATCTCCATTCAGTCGGCACCGACTAAACAACAGACGGATCGGGTGAACTCCCTGGTATCGAAACCCCACCACATTGCATCGCAACCTCTCAGCCTCTCTGAGTCCGAGGTTGATAAGATTGATCTTACCCAGCAAAGCTTTCACCGCTCTTCCTCATCGGGATCGACAAGCAGAAACAGCTCTTTGCCGCTGGCACCCATTGCCATCAATCGCAGGGTGCCCATGACACCCTGCACCACAGCACTCCAGACTGAGAGCTAGCTGCCACTCGTGGTGCTCAACCACCTCAGTGGCAAGTACCGCCAACATTGCCACAGGATCAGAGGCAACTTCAATTCTTATACGGTGCCTGTCCTCCACCCTTTCCATGGCTCCAGATGTGAGGACCACCAGACTAGGATCAGTGTTCCACACTCTACTACCTCTCCAGATCACTCCACTGAGTGACATCAAAGAAACTGGTCGATGCACCAATATCAGCACGTCGGCACCGACAGAAGCCTCTGCCAAATCAGACAGAGCAACTCTGTCGATACCAATGGGACCATCGGCATCAACATCCATCAAACCCAAGTCCTCAGTAACTCCCAGGCAGGCCAAATCGGATTTCGAGCTGCGAAAAAATTGTATGACAAAACCGCATCTACTCCCATATCCTCAAGACGGCTGCACCACATGTATAAGGTCCAGGAGACAGGAGCAGAATTTTTCTTTTTGCATCTCAAACCCAACTCCTTGGTGGTAAATTCCTCCTCTAAAAGCAAGCACACCCATCCCACACCTTCTGATAAGGAAGGGAAAAAACTGGACACTTTTGGCAGGCGTTTTTACTCCATGGCAACATTAGGGCTCAAAAACACCAACTACCTGGCATGCATGAGTTGCTATCAATGCTCCTTATGGGAACAGATTTCCAAGACCATTGTCAGCCTTCCTGCAGACAAGAAGACAACAGCTAGGAAAATACAGAAGGAAGGCATGATGCTAGCTAAGCAGCAGCTTAACTCTACCAAACGTGTACTAGACATCTTTGCCAAGACACCTCTGCAGCGACGCTCAGATCACCGCCTCTGAACCCCAGTACTGGAGCTTGTATCGAAGACCTGCCCTTTGATGGTACTGGCCTCTTCCAGGCCATGACTAACACGGTACTACATGACATGGACAAGAGCATGAAGACCTCACAGAATTTAAGTGTTACTACCCCCACTTTGTCATATAAGTCCAGATCCTGGCCCCGCTGTTCGTCCAATAGACTGTCACCTGACCAGTCCTGGAGGCTGCAACACCAATAGCTGGGAAGTAGGGCACCGTACAACTCAATTCCAAGCACATCAGCAGCCCACCAGGTCCAAGACTCCACAGACCCCCCAAGCAGAGCCATTGATTCGGCCATGCCCAATGTCTTCACCCCATCTATCACCCAACCCACTGACTTTCGTCTCTGCCAACATCTCGCAACCTGGAGACGTATAACGACAGACAACTGGGTGCTGTAATAGAATGTGATAGAATTCATTCCTCCCCCCATGGGGGTCATTACCACTCCTCCATCAACAGCCCTACTCAAGGAAGTACAATCCCTCCTTCTCAAGAGGGCCATAGAACCAGTGGCTCCAGATTCATGGGGATTTGGATTTTACTCATGGTACTTTACGGTACCCAAGAAAGACGGTGGACTCCGGCCAATGAAGGACCTGCACTCCCTCAACTGGTTCATCACCTACTGCAAGTTTCAAATGACAGCTTTTCCCCAGATACTTCCATTATTGCTGGAGGGTGTTTGGATGGCCACAATCAACCTCCAAGATGAGTACTTTCACATCAACATCAGAATAGATTACAGACAATAGCTGTGCTTCGCGATAGGACAAGCCCACTACCAGTATACTGCCCTCACCTTTGGAATCTGCACTGTCCTGAGGGTGTTCACAAAAGCTATGGTAGTAGTGGCAGCTTACCTGTGGCTTCACAGCATTGTCGTGTTTCCCTACATCAATGACTGGCTCTTGGTAGCCAATTCAGAAAGCCAGCTCTTGAAAAACAGAGACACCACTCTCTCTTCTTCAAGGACTGGGACTGAAGGTGAATCTCAAAGTCCAGTCTCTCCCCGTCCAAAAGGGTCCAATTTATTGGAGCCGTCAGATTCCATGTTATGCAGGACCTTTCTCCCCGTCCAAAGAGCAAGGACCATGATATCTTTGGTCAACCAAATCAAACCAGTGGGCACAGTGACTGCCCTTTCCATTCAACGCTTACTGGGCCTTATGGCGGCCACAACCCTGGCCCTTCTGTTCACAAGGCTCAAAATGAGGCCTCTGCAACTATGGTTCCTCAGGTGTTTCAAACCAGGCATACAACCCCAACCCATGAGCTTTCTCATACCTCAGCACGTCCCCCTTTCCCTCTCTTGGTGGGAACATGAACCCAGTCTACTGGAAGGAGCTCCATTCCAACACCCTGCCCCTATGGAGACTCTCACATGGACGCCTCCCTGTGGAGATGGGGAGCTCACCTCAGGCATGTCAGTGGGCTCGATCTGGAGGGTTCCCCAACATCGTCAGCATATAAACTTTCTGGAACTCCTAGCCATCTGGTTCACCCTCCTGTCATTCCTGCCAACTCTGCGAGGGAAGTAATCTCTATTCTCACAAACAACACGACGGCTGTAAGCTACATAAACCATCAGGGAGGGATGGTATCCAAGAGACTCTGCCTCTTGGCAATTGACCTGTGGTCATGATGCCTGCAGCCACAAACCTGCCAGGGGAGCAGAACACTCAAGCTGACTGCCTGAGCAGGGGCAGTGCCGAGTTGCAGGAGTGGGAAATGAACTGGACTAACCCGCGCCCAGTATTCGACAGGTGGGGATAGCCGAACTTCAGACGTCTTCACAACGAGGCATAACATGAAATGCCAGAATTTCTGTTGGGGGGGGGGAGTGCATATACCCACTCACTGGGGGACAGCCTACTTATCCCTTGGGCAGACAGCCTACTTATCCCTTGGACAGACAGTTTTCTATTCATGTTTTCCCCCATTCCACTTGTTACCAAGGTTGCCAACAAGATCCTGAGGGAGAGACCAGAGTGCATCCTCATCACTCCTTGGTGGCCATGTCAACCCTGGTTCCCCCTTCTCCTCCGTCTATCCCAGGGGGAGATTTATCATTTCCCCCCTCCCAGACCTCCTTTTCTCTCACGGGAAGAAAGTCGTCCATCATGATGTCCCCCTTCTAAAACTGATGGCGTGGAGGATCACCTGGGCTCTTTCTCCCAAAGGGGTGAGGGGGCATCATGATAAATAGTAGGAAACAGTCCGCAAGGAGGTCCTATGCCTACAAGTGGGCAGGTTTGAGTCCTTTGCCCGGAACCATGGGGCATCCCTGGTCACAGCAGGCCTTCCCCTTGTCTTTAACTACCTGCACATTCTGGTGGATTGAGGCATGAGTTATTCATCTTTGCGGGACTACCTCGCCACCATCTTGGCCTACCACAATCGCACGGATGGCTCCTCTGTGTTCGCCCACCCAGACACTTAAACACTTTCTGAAGGGCCTGCTCCATCTCTACCCCCCAGTGAAGGAACCCACCTGTGTGGGACAATACCCCTTGTTCTCGACGACCTTTTGAACCTATGGCCAAGTGCAGCCTTTAGCTGCTGTCCTGGAAGACTGCCTTTCTGGTGGCCATTACCTCTACCAAACAAGTGGGTGAACTGTGGGCCTTACCTCCATTTTCATGGGGAAAGAGTATCGTTACTCCCAGACATCAAATTTCTCCTGAAAATCATCTCTGATTTTTCATCTTCAAGCGGAAGTCTCCTTACCTACCTTCTTTCCTGACCCGAAGTCCAATTCAGAGAGGTGACTCCATCTACTACTTGTTTCTGGGCATGCACAGGGAAGGGGTGTGAAAGATCCTCTTTGGAGCTTAGAAGTCATTGCTTGAGGTCAGCACAGGCGCCTGGAGTCCAAAGGGTGTGAATGCACAGATGACCACTCGAAGATCATCCCTTACAGGTAAGCAACCTGTTTTTATACACCAAACAACTGAACGTGACTGTTATACAGCCATTTCCCATGATTAACTCATCTTACAAATGAAGGCATTAGGGATTTGGTTTGTTAAATAATGGAAACAGATAGCCCAAACCCCAAGTTCAACTGTAGATACCATATGAAACTTCAGAAGACCAGGAACCTCACTGAGATGGAGCACAGTGATATTTGTTACTTAAAGTTTTAAAAGGCTTGGTCTGCTCTTCCACATTTACTTCATCTGTCGTCAGTGTGAAACTGCAAACATTAAAACTTCTGGACCACTGGTATCAGACTCCATTGCAGTTTTCCCATGTTGCTTCCTCATTCTCCTCAATGTTGGAGAAATTGTGGATCCATATGTTCTTATATTCATTGCTGGCTGCTTTGTCCCCAGCTACCACCTTTCTGGAGGGAAATTCAAACCTGTATCCACTGCGTTACTGGTCAAAATCCCACTAACCCCAGAAATTCTGTTTTTAAATTACTGGAGAGACACCACACTTTTGAAACTAGAGAAAAGACCTCATGGCTACTCTCCTGATTGTGGTCAAATTAGCGCTAGCTCACGCTTGGAAGTCTTCTTCAGGTCCCACCCTTTCAATTTGGTACAAGATCTGGAAACAATTTATAATGGAAAAGATCATTGCCCAGGTCTGTTACTCTAACAACATCTCCGTATACAAAGACTTTAAAAGGAAGTGGTTCCTTGCCTTTAACTATCTTGCCCAGAACGAAATTGTTCCTAGTGCTTCAAGACCCCTCAATCTGTTGCTATTATGATCCATTAATGTTTTTGCTTTAGGCTTGACCTTGGTGGCCCCAAAGATCTTACTTTGCATAGGGTCACTTCTGATCTTAGTTAATAGAATTTGACTTTTAGTTTAAGCGTATATTTAAAAAAACAAAAAAGTGACTAGAAATGGCACTAAAGCTGACCAACTCTAACCCATTTTCTCTGTAGCGCTTATGAGGTTATCAAGCTGAAGGGCTACACATCTTGGGCAATTGGTCTTTCTGTGGCAGATCTAGCTGAAACCATCATGAAGAATTTAAGAAGAGTGCACCCAGTCTCTACAATGGTGAAGGTAAGAAACAGGTTGCTAAAGCACATAACTGGCAGTCCCATCTGGTAGTTAACTATAGAAGTTAGCAACAACAGCTAGGAGTAGGTGCAGTTAACAGCTACTTTGCTTAATTATTTATTATATTTAAAAATACAAAGTCAATGTATCAACATCAATTATAATACATCAAAAAAGTATGCAATACAAATGACCAAACATGAACATGACTTGCATCTTTATATCCAAATTATAACAATCATGAATTTAATAAAAGGCATCCAAGAAGATTAAATCTTTGTAAAATTATATTAGTTTTTCAATGAACAAGGTGTGTAACTCTAGCTAGTTTAGCAGTTTTTCCTCTCTTATCAGCTACCTTGTTAGGGAGGGAGGCTCTAATTTGCAGTTAAATTTTTAGAGGCTAGAAGCCAATTCTGTCCCAAGCCGTAATAGCGGAACTGAAGAACAGCTACTTTAGAAAAGCTCCATTGATATATTTTTGGTGTGATAAAACTTAAGCTGCCTTCAGTAACTGAATTTGTTTCATCAAACTTACTGGCTGACTTTCGTATCTTCCCCTCTGTGCAATTTGTGCATCAAGCCAACATCACCTGTACAAGATACATACAAATTGGTGAAGACTGATAAGTCTGGCAGAAATAGTGACTTATTCCATACCTTAGTATGCACCTTTAGTGACAGCTTGCAAGTATTTATTACAGTGCTAGATGAGAAGCCAAGGCAGCTGTGGAAGCAGCAGTTGGTCTGGCTAAATGAAGGGATTAGTACCTAAGTAGACACCATTTTTGACCCCCCTGGGTAATACCATACCACCCACCCATTAAAGGAAACCTATTATTCAGAAAGACTTATTTTCTGTGACTAACCAGGCTTGGTTTCTTCTTCCTAGGGCATGCATGGAATTAAAGATGACGTCTTCTTAAGCGTTCCTTGTGTCCTGGGTTACTCAGGCATTACAGATGTGGTTAAGATTACTTTGAAGACTGAGGAAGAAGAGAAGCTGAGGAAGAGTGCAGATACACTCTGGGGAATTCAAAAGGAGCTCCAATTTTAAGCCTGTGACCCCTGTTCCCTTCACTGCTTATTAGTGTCAGTGGGTCTTAGAGGGCTGTCTTGTTGCACTTTCACTTATGTCAGTTCCTTTACAATGTATCGGCTAGAAACACCTACAGAGCTAGAATTATGAACAAAATTATTTCCTATGCACTAGGAAAACTTTAGATCCAGCATAACCCTGAAACAGCACTGCCGGGTGAAACCCTTCTGCCTTTCATCAGCTAAATTTAATTTCACTGCCGAAGAACTAGTAACTGGTCTTCAAAAACAGCAAAACCAAAGGATCAGGAAACACTGACCTGTATTTCTCTGCCTACCAATGACCTAAGTCACCACTACTGAGCACCACTTCCAAATGTATTTTTTTCCTGATACTGCTGCTTTAAGTCTTGGTGTATACTTTCAGAGAACCTAATTTTCGTGTACTCCTGCTCCAGTAATAGTGTCATAACCATCAAGTAAAGCCTCTGTATGCAACAATTAAATGCTGCAATTGTCCAACTGTAGTACCAGCCCTCAAAAAAAACGAACACACAAAATAAAACATTGAACTGCTGCTTGTGTTTCTCTTCAGTGTAGTCTGGAATGCAAAACCTGAAGCATGCACAGCATGCACCAGGCCCTAACTTCATATAATATCTGCCTTATAATACATGCCAGCCTGCAGGTCCTCCCAAACTAGGAAGTTCACTACCTGTTGGGGAAAGTTTTGTGCCTGGAAAAGCAGACATTCATCTGCTCCATGTCTAATCATCATCTTGAATTCAAGCACACCAGGAGCAATAATGCTAGCTATGGCATAATGCAAGCCTTTTCTCATACAGTAAGTACAAGACTCAGTATATGAAATGTACGTGCATAGCCCGTTCTCCTGTTTGTGACAAGTGTTACAGTCCACCCTAAGGCTCATTTCAGGTGGCTAGTCTGTAGCAGCAAAACTAAAACACGAGTCCATGATTTCTTACAGACTAACAACTTATTCCAGCATGAGAATTTATGTTGGAATAAACTGTTTTAAGGTGGTAAAAGTACAGGCAATATTTCTGTGATATGTCATCCCAGCACAGAAGCGGCTTGAGGAAAACATACATGAACATTTCCTGAACACTAGTTTACAGGGCATATGGGGGGGAAAGTAGGTCCTCTCATTCCAGCAGCAGACAAACATCTAGCCTAATGCTCTGAGAATGAGAACACCAAGTTCCTGCAGGATTGCTTTTCCGTCTCTTAGAAAAAACATACAAGCAATCTTGATGGTAATTATTTTGCTGCTATGCTAAGTGGATGAGCTTCAATTCAGTGACCAAATCCAGTCATTCAGAAGTAGGATGAAGCGATGGGACAAATTGTCTACACGCACCTGGTGCTATTCTAAACGGCAAAGAAACTGGAATGTTGGTACCCGCAGGTTCTATTGCCTGAGTAGCTGAATTACAGTAGGGAAGTCTCATTTTAGGCACTTACTTGGCCAATGTAATAGTTCTGATGTCACAGTCCTGGGAGGGGGTACAGTTCTGTCTCCAACCCCACCCCCAAATCTGGTATTCTGCATACCTTAGCACCAATGCTTGTTTTTCTTTGCTACTACTAATACAAAACCCATGCGAGCGCAAAAGTCTTTCAAATCTTTTTTTTTAAGCAAATGCATCAATTAGGATGGTCTGACCTTCTTAAACGTGTTGAATCGGAGGTAGAGGTTTATGGCACACTGGTCCAATCTCTTGGGGTGCAGAAACGCTGCTCCTTAGACCCACCCCAGTTTCACTCTCCATGTGTAACATCTCAGTCAAAACACATCTTGAATTTGGGTTGGGCATTGGCTCTACACAGCCAGTGATTTCCTCGACTAGCCAGGAGGGGCTAGATGGAAAGATCCCCAAATAAAGCATAAGCCAGACGAATGCTACTAAGTGAAATGGGGTATAATTCTTCGTGAAGACACGTGGGCACGGGATCAGGCTGTACGACAACTTTTTGAATAAGAATGAACGTGTTATCCCAGCATCCTACTAATTTTCATTATACAAAAAAAAAAAAAAAATACACAGGCGGGATTATTTCTAGCTGCAGACATTGCTGAGACCGCCTCCATGTCATTGCGATGCACTAATGTGCTAAGTTGATACTTTCGTAAGGACAAACGTGACAGCGCAGAAGCAGTATTCACACACATTATGTAGTACAAGGGGAAAAAGTGTTACACAAGTTTTATTCAGCCATCCGACCACCGATGCAGAAGGTTTACAGAGAAATAGAAAGTGCATTAATAAAAGCTAGTCCTCACCAAGAAAAAGAAAATATATTATCCATTCAAAATATTTTACAATTGAATAATGTAATAACTTATTCTGGCTACCTACTGATTAAAAAGGAAAGTAAATGAGAATATGACCAGTTTCTGAATGCCACTTTTCCCCAAGCCATGAAGGTCAGTAGAGATCACTGAGTCCTGCAGTCTTCCTTGCTTTCTGCATAAGTGCCCTCAGTTGAAACTGCTTGCGAGACAAGAGGCGGACATGCTGAGAAGAAAAAGAAGGCCATTATCTACATTGCAGGATTACTCAAGCCCACACATTAAGAGACTAAAGCTGTACACTTTCATTTGATCCAATCAGACTACATAGGATGACTCCCTCTCTGCAGTGACTATTTGGAACTGCAGGACCAGATTACATCCTTCAAGAGAACTTGGCTACAAATACAGCCAAAGAGAGAACCCGTCTTGGATCCAGCAATGTACAAGTGGAAACATAAATGGCTTTAGCACAGCTCCACTCGTACCAGATCTTGTGTGACACTCAATATTTTCTCCCCATATAACAGAAATTGGTTACACAACTGGACACAACGGTGACCTGCTAGACGTCATATACTTGGACTTTCAAAAGGCTTTTGACAAGGTATCTCGCCAAAGACTCCTGAGTAAACTTAGCAGTCAAGAGGACTTATCCATCGGTGCCTATTAGCCACAAGGTATAGATAGGGACTCTGGGGCAAGTGAGGTTCTGCATTCTTGGTGCTTGGGGGGGGGTCAACACTGGGAGGGCTTCTAGTGTCCTGGCTCCACTGGTGGACCTCCTGATGGTACCTGGTATTTTTGGCCACTGTGTGACAGAGTGTTGGACTGGATGGGCCATTGGCCTGATCCAACATTGGCTTCTCTTATGTTCTTAGGACGGTTTCTCGTATGGATTAAAAACTGATTAAAGGACAGCAAGCAAAGAGCAGGAATAAATGGATAGTTCTCACAATGGAGGGAAGTATGCAGTGGGGACCCACAAGGATCAGTGCTGGGGCCGGTACTATTTAGTTTATTCGTAAATGATCTGGAACCAAGGATGAGTAGGATATTGTGGCCATGTCTGCAGATGACCCAGAATTATTCAGGACAGTGAAAACCAAGGCTGACTGAAGAGCTCCAAGAGGACCTCCACAAACCGGGTGAGTGGGCAACGATATGGCAAATGAAGTTCAGTGTTGGTAAGTGTAAGGTGATGCAAAAAAAAATCACAGCGTCAATTTTAGGCTAATGGGGTCTGAACTTGCTGAGACTGAGATGGAAAAAGATCTTGGTATCATAGTGGATAGCTCAATGAAAGTGTCAATCCAGTGTGCTGCTGCAGTGAAAAACGCAAACTGTACATTAGGGTTTATTAGGAAAGGGACTGAGAATAAAATGGCAGAGATTTTAATGCCCTTGTATAGATTCATGTGTGGCCTCATTTGGAATACAGTTTACAGTTCTGGTTAGGTAAAGGTAAAGGTTTCCCTTCCTTGAAAGCCAGTCGAATCCGACTCTAGGGATGCAGTGCTCATCTCCATTTCCAAGCCGAAGAGCCAGCGCTGTCCAAAGATGTTTCTGTGGTCATGTGGCCAGTATGACTAGACGCTGAGGCGCACAGAAGGCTGTTACCTTCCCACCAAAGTGGTACCTATTTATCTACTTGCCATTTCTTGCTTTCGAACTGCTAGGCTGGCAGGAGCTGGGACCAGAGATGGGAGCTCACACCGTCATGTGGCACTCGGGTCTCGAACTGCTGAACTACCGACCTTCTGGTCTGCAGTTCAGTGTCTTAACCATTTGAGCCACCGCAGCCCCTACAGTTCTGGTTCTCGTATATCGAAAAGGACATCGCAGAACTGGAAGAAGCAGAGAGGAGGGCAAACAAGATGATTAGGGGGTTGGAGCACCTTCCCTATGAAGAAAGGCTGAAGAGTCGGGGACTTTTCAGTTTAGAAAAGAGACGACTAAAGGGGAACATGATAGAGGTTTATAAAATTATGCTTGAGGTGGAGAGTGGTGACAAAGACATTTTTCTCCCTCTCCCAAAATACCAGAACTTGAGGGCATACAATGAAGGTGATAGGCAGTAGGTTCAGGATGAACAAAAGGAAATATTACTTTACACAGAGAGCGATTAAAAATGTGGAAAATGTAGTGATGGCCACAGGAATAAACAGCTTTAAAAGGGGATTAGATAGACTCACAGAGGATAAGTCTATCAATGGCTACTAGCCATGGTGACTGAGGGGAGCATTCAGAGGCATTAAACGTCTGAAGCCCAGAGCCAGGAGGAAACATCTATGCCCTGTTGTTGGCCCTCCAGAGGAACTCGTTGACCAGTGGGTGAGAAAGGATGCTAAATTAGATGGACCACTGGTCTGATCCCGCTGGGCTCTATTCTTATGTTCTTAAGATCTTGAACAAGAGGGGACATAGTACGTTTGACTTAGCTCAACTGGAAATTTGGCACTCAATCAAACCCGCTGTCTTAATCTGAAAGGAAGACAACCCCCTTCAATGTTATACATAAAAAGCTTTACTATTGTACATACTTGTAACTCGTATGTGAATGTAAGATGTCCCCCCTGCCCGATATCACACCTGGTAGGGAAAGCAGTCTTCCTTTACGGTAAATACTATACGTATAAGTGCTTACACCCCAATAATTTCAGTGGGACTTAATTTTGGTCCTGTTACACTTTAAGATTCAGGCACATATATGTATACTTACTATTTGCATACTAATCCCCCTTTAAAAGTCACTTATTCCTACTGTTATATAGTAGACATTGACGGAAGATGCTGTTAGCATGAGATGGACGATGATTTAGTTGGTGGTGGCAGAAAGTGTTGTCAAGTCACAGACAACTTATGGTGACCCTGTAGAGCTTTTCAAGGCAAGAGATGAACAGAGGTGGTCTGCCATTGTCTGCATCTGTGTGACAACCCTGGACTTCCTGGGGGGGGGGGTCCTCCTGTCCAAGTACTCGCCAGAGCCAACTCTGCTTACCCTCCAAGATCTGATGAGATCAGGCTCGCCTAGGCAATCCGGGTTAGGTGATGACAAGCTGCTCACCTTTTTTTCCTGCTGAATCATTTTTGACCTTCACTCTAAGTGCACACCTATGTTAGCTATTCTGAATAAATCTAATGCGATGTCCTGAACAGTCCACCTTGCTTGAAATTAAGAACATTCATAAAGCAAAGGTATATTTTCAGGAGCAGTGCCTAAATCTGTTTGCATCTACGTCTCATTGTTGCTGTTTCATTTTTGGTCCATGCCATGGTAAAGGTAAAGGTAAAGGTTCCCTTGTCGAAAGCCAGTCAATCCGACTCTAGGGTTGCGGTGCTCATCTCCGTTCAAAGCCGAAGAGCCAGCGCTGTCCGAAGACGTTTCCGTGGTCATGTGGCCGGCATGACTAAACACCAAGGTGCACGGAACGCTGTTACCTTCCCACCAAAGTGGTACCTATTTATCTACTTGCAATTTCTTGCTTTCGAACTGCTAGGTTGGCAGGAGCTGGAACTAGAGACAGGAGCTCACCCCGTCATGCGGCACCCGGGTCTCGAACTGCTGAACTACTGACCTTCCACAGCCTGCAGTTCAGCGTCTTAACCACTTGAGCCACCGCAGCTCCCCCATGCCATGAGAGGTACATAATTAAAAAACATGGCAAAATGAAACATTATTGGCAAAACACACATTACGAAGGAAGAGGTGTGTGTGGCAGGCAGAATTTTTATCTTTCAGGGGTTCCTGGTAAGCCAGCATCAGCAATAAGATCATTTTGTCGCATTCCACTTGTTTTCCATCCTTGCATCCTGATTATTTTGTCCCACAGAACTAAGCGGAAACTTTTAACAGCTTAGCTAGTCCCATCTACACAGCCCTGCCTAGAATTCTGTTCCCTGATCGCTAGACATGTTACAAAACGTTAGGAACTGGTTTGTGTAGCTATAATCAGCACCCAACTGGGTTAGTCCCTGACCAAATAAGAGGACAGAAAAAAACATCACTGGGGAAGGAGGAAAATCTCACACAAGCTGATACTATATGTGTCGTCCAATTTTTTAAGCGTATCACACAATGCATAGTCTAAGCAGCTATCCTTTTAACAGTCTCAGAATCATCAAGACTACAATATGAAAAGAAGGCTGCACAGAGATAAGATAATGACATGCCAAAAAAAATAATAACCAAATTTATGGCCTGAAGCACGCCTCCCTTTTTGAACATGAAAAAATAACAAAAAGATTTGCTCATCAATCTAGATCAAAAGCACACAAATCGAAGTGCATTAAACAAAGACAGAAAGGGGATACGTTATCAGGAGAGCAGCTATTAGGGCTGTGTGTTCGAATCTACCCAAGCTGAAAATATATCCGGAAAAAAACGTATCAGTATTTTTCAGGTACATTTCGGCATCCCAAATGCGTCTGTGTTTTCTCAGGAAAACTGGAGGGGAAAAATCCTGAAAAGAATTCTGGATATATTCTGGGATTACCAGGTAGATCTGAAAACAGTGGAGAGGTGGGAGTAGATTGCTCCTGCCCCTATGCTGTTTGTCAGGCTTCTACTGCAGCCCTTTTAAAGTTTAAAGGAACTGCAGAAGATAACCCAAGGGTCAGCTGGGTTGGTGGGGAGCAGTACTTTTCTTCTCAGATCTACTGGACCCCCAAAAATTCAGGATTTCCCAAAAAATCCCAGATCTGAATACCGTACCAATATTGGGATTTGGGATTTTTTCGGGAATCCCTAAATTTTTTTGGGGTCCAATACACCCAAATTGAAAAATACCAGTTAAAAAAAACACCTGCACGCCTTAGCAGGTATTGTCTGTGGGTTGAGGGGCAAAAAGGGAGCAAGGAACAGGAAGAAAATGGGAAGACAAGCAGGAAGTGGAACACAAACAGAAGAGCAAGATTTTGCTCATGTACAGGTTGGCCCCTTCCTGGTGTCCACTCCGAGTAAGGCTCTAAAATAAAGTTTTGTTTATAATAGATTCGGGTTGGGTAGCTGTGTTGGTCTGAAGCAACAGAGCAAAGTTTGAGTCCAGTGGAACCTTTGAGACCAACAAAGTTTAATTTTGGCTATCAGCTTTCGTGTGCATGCACACTCCTTCAAATACATTGAAACCGTTTTTCTCAAGTCTTACATATAGGTAGAGAGCGGGTAAAGGGGGCGGTTAGTTGCCAGAAAGGGCTGGAGTCAAGAGGCACAAGTAACTGGGTGATAAGTACAGCTGAGATTGGATTAAAGCAGGTGGTAAGACCTGTGAAGGGCAGCAAATTAGCATACAGATAAGAAAAGAGTTAATAGATGTGAGAACTAAATTGGAGTCCAGTGGCACCTACCAACAAAGTTCAATTTGATGTGAGAGAAGGGAACAATGCTTCCTTTCTCCAATTACATACAAATCAGGGAGAGTATAAAGCGGTACATCATGACTGCTTCCAACAAAAACCAGGAAGAACCACGATCCAAATGCCAAATACAACGAGTTTACAGACAGAGAGACTACTTTACACTTACCTTTAGAAAGATATCTAGATCAATAACTCCACGTCTCAATGCTTCACCCAGGTAAAAGATGGTGTCTTCAATGGCATTCTCCTCAGCATACAAGTTCAAGATCTGCTTATAGAGAGGTGCTGTAGGAACAATAACTTCATCGATGTCATTATTTTCTGACTGGCTTTCCATTTTTTCCAGGGCAGAACTCAGCTCTTCATCTTTCTTCTTCAGAAGTTCAATGTTCTTGTCAACTTCAGTCTAAAAATTATACCATTGTATATCATTACACGAATGTATGAAAGTTACCTATACTTTGAAACACAGACGTTATTTTAAAGAGATGTCACTTTCACAATCTCCTGCTCTCCTCTTTTGTGTTCAAACCCTCTCAGGACCACTCTTCCTTTAAAGATCATCTCCATCTCCCAAACTGAATCACCTCTTACTGCTTGAATGTTTATCCCTCAGGTTTCCTTTGTCTTTGCTCTATTCTTCCAGGATAATTCTTCCTAATATGGCTGATAATCTCTCTATTGTCAAATCCAAGGAAGTGGGTCTCATTCTAACAACGTGTTCAAAAATTTGAAACTGTTGTCTGCCTTCTTCTAAGATCTTCACTTTAAAATTGAGAGGCGTAACTTTCAACTAGTTGGCCACTATTGGAAAGAAAACTCTACACTATATGGATCATTGGCCTGATCCAGGAAAGGTGCCCTTAGGTCTACTCAGTCAGACTAAGATGACTAAGATATTTCCCAGTATCTCTCAGCTAGAAATATAACCTCCTTCACGTGACCTCCTATTCTAGCTGCCGACTCCATCCCCTTGAGTACCTTCCAAAATCTTCCTACGTAGATACTGAGAGAATGGCCATTCATCTCATTACCCATATGCACACGCATAACTGGGTGCTTCTTCTTCTCATGATCAATCTGGGAATTATCGGGGACTTCATTATTCATTCTTGCAGCTTCCTTTTTAGTGAGCCTTCTTCCATCTCACTGATCTTGCATCAAACCCTCCCCCCCAAATTCTTGTATCCTCATTTTTTACTGACTTTGTAAATACAGGACAAACTGTGGAGATGGCACTGTGTCTGGGGTGGGGGGTGGGGGTCCACAAAATTTCACTCTTCTCATTCACACCTATGCATGATGCACACAAACAGGGCCGGCCCCAGGTGTCTGGGCGCCCTAGGCAGGACAGCCTGGGGTGCCCATCCCACCGGGGATGCCAACCTCCCAGTGGGGCCTGGAGACCAGGGGCGGCGGCAGAGCACTGGCTTTCCTGGGTGCTCCGCAGCTGCGGGGCCCCCAGGAAAGCCAGGGAAGGGGCGGGGGTTAGAACCCCCGCCCCTTTCCTCCCTGCGCCGGTTTGCTTGGGCACTCCGCGGCTGCGGGGCACCCAAGCAAGCCAGGGAAGAGGCGGGGGGCTCTTTGTGGGGGGTGGGACGCCTTTTGGTGCCCCTGCAGCCAGCGCGCTCTTGGCAAGTGCCTAGCTCACCTAGTGGGCGAGCCGGCCCTGCACACAAATGATCCACTATGGTATGTGAAGGACTGTGACGGAAAGGACAAAAACATCTGGTGCTACCTGACTCTGGTTTCTAGGATTCAAGCACATTTCCAGTATGGGCCACTGCAGAACATTTAAGAGAAGCAGCTGGAGCAAAAGGACATTTTACATAACTGGCCCCAAAGACCTTCATAAGTCTTCACCACCTTTTTAAAAATCCTACTGGGACAGATCCTCTGCCCGATTTTGCTTGTGCAAGATTTTCACCAATTCCCCATTCCTGCGCCCTCCAGGCTAATCCTGAGGGTCTTCCAACTTCCAAGGAGTAAGATTTTTATAAGCTTATATAAGAAACAAAAAAGGATGGAGAGCCTCCAATCCTTGCAACTATCCAGTGCTTGAGTGAAAAGGTAGCAGGAGTTACTACAAGGAAAGAAAACGTTTCAGTCACAGCTCTACAAAAGTTGTATCAGACAAGAAGTAGGGTATCATGTACCCAACATTTGATAGCTTTTTTTTTTTTTTTAAAGGACAAACATGCTTGGCAAGGCACTCATTCTGCTTACCACTTCCTGGTCAAGGCGAGTTACCATCTCTTCAAGCTTTTGGTGACCCTTTTTCAGGTCTTCTTCTGTGCGCTTCAAGGCATTGAGTTCTGCCTGAGCACGGTCCATTTCTTCCTTCATTCGCCATCTCAACTTATCACTGACAGCTGAAATCAGTGAAGCTCGAATAGTATCTTCACCAATTGTGCCATCTCTGCTGGGACCTGCAGAAGAGAAGTCATTCAGGGAAGTTATCCCACAAGCCGATCTGCGGATCAGGATTGTCTGCAAATGCTTTTCAGAATAAAAGTAGAACATTATAGCCAGGTAAGTTGCTTTTAAAACGGTGTATCCATGAGCTTCCAAACTGGATAGGAATTGTACCTTTCCAATTTAAATAAGAACATCTTATCAGAAGGTGCACCTGTAGCCTTGAAATCAAATAATTTGCTAACTTTTTTTTTTTGTAAATACAGCAAATAGTGCCAAGGGATCTTTCATGCACTTGTTAGTTTAACTATTATGGCAAAACATCAGACCTTAAATGCAGGTTTGCCCAACCTTAATGTCTACTTAAAAATTCACTGCCATTCTGTTTGTCTTGGATTATTGAAATGTAAATGACTACACCCCCAAAATTCAAAATTTTATTATGATGAAAACACAGAATCTGTTTCCAACAAATAGCTTTAGTCTTTGTTTTGAGGAACTGAAGAGGAGGAACTTCAACAAAGCTACATGCCACACACCATTCAATGCTGCTTTATTTTCGATACAAGTGTTTCTCTTGCTCTTGCAAAATAAATGTTATGTAAAAAACTGCACATCGTTTATTACCATTTGACATATAACTCCAAATGTTTGTCACACAAACAAATATTTTCCTTATCAAATCCCTGCCGTGCAACAACTACCTACAAGCTCATACGACACATTCCAATCTACATTTTTTCCCACTGTCTCCACTCATACAATATTGCCTTAGGAATACCCTTTATGCTTGGGACTTGAAGCTTAACAAACTTCATCTCAACTATTACCGTTAGTAAGCTAGAAATATATTTCCAGTGATAATGTAATATACTGTGGACATTACAGACAATACAATAATGTCAAAACTAACCAGAATTAGCAACAGCACTCTAATATAAAAATCATATTTTACCTTAACACACCAACTCAAAGTGCATCACAGGTTTCATATGTAGTCTGTCGCCATCCACATGTCCAATATTAAAATTCTTCTTAATTATAGGCTTTTCATAATTATCAGTTCATTCGTTATTCACTTTAAGGTGTTCCTGGTGCTATAAACCACATCCAGTTTTTAGAAGTCCCGATGACGTGGTGCATTCCCCCTTGGCTTTGTGACCAGCTGATCCCCAGTGTCAATACTTGTAAGTATTTGTAAGTGTCCACCCAGCAAAAGGAAGTGAACTACTGAAACTGTCTTTTCATATTGTAGTTTCTGGGTCTGCTTGTGCACTGAGCTTCTTTGTTCACTCTGGTAAGACCTCCACACCAAAACCACTTCATCTCTGATCCCCGGTTCCTACTCCAGAACTTGGCACTTCACTTGATGTAGTCCTGTTATTCTATATTCATTTTCAACATTTCTTTCTTCATCTTTTCGTTTTTCTTCCTAAGCATTAATGAGTCACAATGGAAACAGGTATAAGCGTCTTAACTTCACAACAGAAGCAATGAAGGTTGAATTGCTCTATTTCTAGATCCTTTTCGGTGCATTTCAAAGTCTAATTGCTGTATTCAGGGTTCACCAAGGTATTCTTGCTCACTCTTTACTTCCATTCTTCCTTCTTGAGTCTTGGGTTATGCCCAGTTAAAGTTTTCAGTACTAAGAAGCTTCTTCTGTGCTGATGATTGCTTCCTAAAGTCTCTCTGTTCTTCTCTTCAGAATGCATAGCTTGGCATGTATAAAGAACAATGAAAACAGTGCCAGACAAAGAAATTCTTCTGCATAACAAACCAAAACTTCTATGAACACATTAATGCACCTATGGTATTCTGTACATTTGTTGACTTTAAACATTCAAATGGCTTTATTTCAGTGTTTTAAAAATCAGTTTTTATTTAAAAGGCTTAGCTAAATTTATCAATATTTTACTTTTTTCAATATATTACAAGTACATTCAATTGAACACATTATAATATACCTCTTCTCATGGGATGGAGGACCTCCTCTTAACATGCTTAAAAAGAGCTCCATGCCAATACTTCCTCGAAACACTCCACTTCTAGATATTTAATAATGTTTAGTAAACATTTTCACACCACAGTTATAGTTTAAAGTACTTGTACTTTTCTGAATAAAAATGCACTGTGAAGAAATTTTGGGTTGAAACATAACACTAGATGCGTACAATTTATAAAGCCAACTCAAATGGAGACATCAAACCCGGTTTTCACAAATTCCTGTACATTCCAAAATGAAAGAACAAGAAAACGGAGCAAGGACTGGAATCTACATGTCTAGACCAAAAACACTACCATACAGAAATGTATAACTCTGAAACTTTTAGAGAACATTCACCCTTCCCATTCAATATGGAAAAATTTTTTAGGAATTGAAATGCCTATTCAAATACTGTAACTATAAGACACAGGGTTGTTTCCTACTGACTACCTCAAGAAATCCCCAAAGGCAAGACACAAGACAGAGGAACCAAAATAATTAGAGCTAGAGTTGACTCAGGCAAACTATAAACAAATTCATTTCAGGACAAACACTTTAGATGCACTGAAGCGTCATGTTGTGAGAGTGCAGAGGATACAAGTCTCCTGTGTCATTTCCCCAATATTGCATTTTCATGCATCTTAAGACAACTGTACAGAACAGCATTCTCCATGTAGCAATGTCAATTAGAGGGATCCCACTTTCAATACCCAAAATAAATGCTATGTTCTAAAATAAAATCTCCTGTCTCTACACTTTCCTTACAATGTTTCATTTTCCACTGTTATATTGACAGGTCGCATTCCACATTAAGAAGAGCAAGAAGATAATTAATCATAGACTCTTGCTAACCCCTTGACCCCGCCCCTTCCAAGATCAGGGGTTTCCCACGCAGTCGCGCATTTCTTTACCAAACAGATGTGACCTCACAATGCGGGGCTGGGTTTGACTGTTCAGCCAGGGTCAATTCTATTAACTGACCAAACAGGCAGTAATAACTGAACAATACAATTTTGGCAAGCTTCTGCTCTCCCAGAAAAAATAGTTTGCATCCCCTCTAACCTAACACCATGCTTCTTGAGCCACCCCACCCTCCCAATAAGGCATCGTATTCCAGCATTATTATGGTGTAGGATGAAGAATAACTGATATGGAAAAATAAGGATTTATTTCTACTGTCACGGAATCTGTACTTCACTCAAGAAATTTAACTCATACCATCTACACTACAATGCATCGAGACCAGAGAGAGACCTACCAGAGAAGCCTAATGAACAATCTACAGGTAGACATCAAGCAGACCCACATGACCCAAGCAGTGTTCCCTCTAAGCTGAGTTAGTGTGAGATCGCTCACAGTTCTTTAGCCACTGGCTCACACATTTTTGTCTTAGCTCAGGGCAGATGGCTCCCGAGCCAACTAATTTATGCAGCAGCCAAATCACTCGCTCACAATTTTAATGCCAATTGCTCAGAAAGTAGAATTTTTGCTCTCAAGACTCCACCAGTTAGAGGGAGCATTGGACCCAAGTAAGTTGTGCTGGGTGCTAAAAAAGGGAAACGGCTCAGATTAGCTATATCTTTAACCTAGAGCATGCTTCCCAGAAAACCTGCACAAAACCAAACCATGTATGACAAAGCACTGGGCCCACAGTTGGGTGCCTTTTTCTTCTCCATGTCTCTCCCTCTATGTATGTAATATAAAGTAAATGCAGCATGGTCTATAAATTCACATCACAGAACCGATCAGAAATTCTTTCTCCAAAATGCTCATTTATGAACTTGTTGCCCATGTTTTAGTTAAATAAAGCAAGAACACAAACCTAGGGGGGGGGAAAGCATGTTCAAATGTAAGGTTTTAAAATGTAGCAAACAAGTCAGAAGGAAGCACATGTATCCATGAAGTGGAAATTCTAATGGTTTGAAGAGTTCTTTAAAGAGCATGAGCCCCTTTACTTTTTCCGTCATGTCCATAATTAGCCACCCTCGGAGACGAGTTTATGGCACAAAGCCATTTATCCCAAGGAACATGCAGACATTTAACCTTTGCCATACAGGGTCTAGTTTCAGGTGACCTTATGATACTGGCCCTACAGTACTACAGATTAGCAGAACCAGCCAAAACTAAACCTGGTAGTTGAAGAAACAACATGCAACAACCGGTGGGTGGCAGTTTTACTGTGAAAACAGGTTGAATTGCTATATTCATATCAAATTAGTCTGAGCAGGAAATTCAATTTAAGGGCAGATGCATTGTGAAAGATCATTAGATCTACACTGGCTCCCCAGGTGGATTTCAATCACCATCATGGTTGAAAGAAAGCTAGTTTGCAGTGGAGAGATTCAAATGTACATCAAATTTGGCTGTTTCCCCATCAGTTTCCCCTCAAAATGCCACTGGGGAGGGTGAAGAGATCCTCCAGAACAGGAAGTCACGCAGCAGGGAAAGGCTGCAGTGAGGAGGGGGGACTTGGCACAAATCTCTCTTCCAGTGTTTTGTGGGAACAGAAGGACAACTCAAGGTATGCTCATCCACTACAGGAAAATTACTGTTTTCATTTTCAAAATACATATACTTTTATCTACTCCTAGAATTATACTATTACCTCTTAGGCTTATGCTGAAGACACAGCATTTGTATTTATAGCCTGTTTTCTCTCCCAACCTGGAACTTATACCCATGTATATAGATTCCCAGGAAAGCTCACGTTCAAGCACTGAGCAGACCCAAAGGCTCAGCGAGTTTGCTGACTTCCAACTATGCCAATCAACTTTTGGTACAGGCCTTCTAAAGTCTAACAGAATGCGGCTAACAGTATTAACAGTTTGCTTTTACATAGTTCCATGAAATCAGGTTAACAGTTTCACAAAGACATCTACCAGACAAGTAAAAGATCTGACAGCAAGTGAGAATATTTACATGAAGGCCATACAATTTATATCACTGAGGCATTTTCACTAAGAGATCCGAGGTCCATAGGTGGTCCTACTCACATACAGGGACTTTTCAGCTACCCCCGTGCAGTGGTAGCTCTCCAAGATTCTGGAAAAGCACCCACAGACGGTTGGGGGTTCCTCTAGAATGGCACCTCATGGGAAGGGGGGGTATCACTTGTTCTCCTGTGCAGAAGCACTTTCCAGTCAAGCGCAACATGCATATACTTGTTATATTACAATAGTGAACTCTGAAACCTGGATTTTCTATATACTTACACAGTAAAAGAATTCTAACATCTACTTTTTTCAGTATTTAAAAGAGATTCAATCCTATCTGTATAAGGATACTACTTACCCTCCACAGAATCAGGCAACTGCAAACCAGAGATCTGATGTAAGATGTTACCGTGCACGGTGTCATATACAAGTGTTCACAGAAAACGTTCAACAAGACCTAATGCTTTAGAATGCCACCTTGCTAATTCAAAGAATGTTGTTAAATTACAAGCGAGAGAAAAGACATTTAGCTAACAAAAATATCAATGCAAACTTTACACTCATCACCGATGCTTCTTTTTCAGAAAAAAACTTTCACGGCACACTGCACTTGTTTCAGTGATTTCGCACTCCAACCACAATACCTGTGCTGTCATAAGTAGGCATCGTTAAACTCTGGTATCAATAGTAAGATTTGCTTTAACATCACATGTGACTGCAGCTCATTCAAAGGCACTGTTATTAAAGTTTAAATCAGTCGGAGAAACTGTGATCATTTCAGGTGCGCATGATAGTGGAGGGGGTCTCATTTCAACAGAGTGAGGTTAGAAGCCTGAACAACGTCTTACCTCAAGAAATCCTCCAAGGAAAGTAAATCACACTACTTAATATGAATCGTTTATGAACATACCATGTACGGCCTACAGATAAAGACTACTACTTTATTTTCAACACACAAATCACCAAGTTACACAAATTAGATTGATTAATCAAAACAACTGTCCAACCTCAGTAAGACAGAAAAGACAGGAACTTAGAAAAGTCCTATTACAAGCAGTGTACAAAATGTAGTCTGGTATATGCACTTTTTAGTGCTGCTGTATTTCATAAGAAAGTACTGGACCCTCTATATGTGTGTGTGCAGAACTGAGTCCCAGGTTTTCCCCTCAAAGGCTATACGGTTTTCCTCATCCTGGTGGAAAACTTTCAGGGATATTCAAACAGCAAACATACAAATAAGGGTATTCAAGATTTTCATGGTAAGATGTAATGATATGTATCTGCAGCAAGATCTACAGATCTACTTCTGCTGCACTACATTACAAAATCAAGTCCAGACTGAACCAGCTTCCCAGCCAAAAAGTTGAACAGAAGAATTAAACAACATTTTTCTAAGCAGTCACTTGACTTCAAAGAAGATAGGAAGATGACATAACACCATTTAAACCCGTTCTCTCTCTCTCATATATGAAATTCTAAAAAGCACTGTTCCATATAAAAGTGAATCTATATGAAATTTACTGCCAAACACCCGGGGGTGACTTCTTTTAATTATATTCCCCTATAAGTGACACTTGGTAGGGATCATGTACCTTAATGGTAGCAGTTTAAATCAAGCAGTGATGCCAGAGAGATACTTGAACAATTGGTATCCTTTTCTCTGGTTAAAAAAAAAAAATTTTAAATAAATAAATAACATGCTAATACTTCTCTGTACTTTAAACTTTTCCTTGCAAAAACTTAAATTGATAGTAAAACTGTTTGTAAGGTCACACAAATTGATGCAGGCTTCTACCATTTTCTAGGAAAAGATGATACAGTAATGCCAAAGCAACATGCAGCATGACTGCTTTACAGAGACACTGTCAAACAGTGAGGGCAGGCAGAAAAACAACGTCACATATTTTAACTTCACATGTTTTTTTGAATTTTTTTTTAAAATGCTGCCTCTGCAGTCACCTGCTGAACCGCCATACCTCTAATGAAAAGAAGTGCCTAGGAAGCACACACACAAAATATGTTTATTAAGGGAAGTCGGCCCACAGTGACATCACCTGTCATCTAAAACGGCAAAATCCTTTACTTGTGATGCTGTGATGACAAGTTTATAGAAAATGTGCTGTGGAGGCAACTGGAAAATTAAATAACTTTTAAAATCCAACCCAACAAGCTGTTTCAGGCACAGAAGTTCTAAGGCTAATGAAGAGACCCCTGACTCAAAACAGCTTTCCCCCCACACACATTTCAATGGAGGAAGCACATCCATACGTGTATTCCTTTCTGTAAGCATGGATTCTGTTCTCCAGGAAAGGAACAGAGCAGCCTGTATGCAAAAGCTCCTTACGTGTACTGGAGCACACACAGAGCTACTGACTGGGGAACCTGTCTGTACTGAAACCTTTAACACCTAGATTAACACAAGCTATTAAAGTCACAAACAAAGAAAGAGCTCTTGTATCAACACAGTTAAAATAACATTAACATAACTTAAATACTTGGATACTTGGGTCTTTTTCTGCTCATACAAGGAACTCTTCAGTGCATGTGACATTTCTCTCATGGCAAACCCACCGAAAGGCCCCTACACTGTTCCCAAGGGTCCACTGACAATCTGGTGCAGAATTTATAGGAGTGCAGCAGGCTGCAGGAAGAAGAGGGTTGGGTGGTAACATGCTCTACAGGTACACTCACAAAGCATTGGATCCAACTGGCTGCTTTCCATTTCCACTAAAATATTCCTACGCTCGTCTATATAAGTCAAGTGATGAGCACTTCCGTGTCTACACTTTTCAAAAAAAGGTAACAAATCTTACTCCCTCCTCCAATTCCAAAAGTTAAATATTTGTTAAAGTTCTAAACTGCAAAATTTAGCACTGAAACAACTTTATAAAGATCAGTTTAGGTGGCTATCTTATCACTATGCTATATTTATTGGGTATTTTTAGGGGTGAAATCAAAATCGGGGGGACGGGGGACGGACTGTTTGATGGTATCTCAAAGTAAATTGAGAAAGTGAACCGAATTCAGCACAAAAAATATTAACTGGAACAAGTGCAACACTTAAATATTTGGGTTCATGTATTATTGTAATAGTTGTTGGACAGTGCCAGAGAAATCAAACTGTATTAGCAATCTAACAAGCCAGCCCCAGTATCTGCAGACTCATTCTGCCACATTGCTTGCAATCTTCTTCTAATGATCTCTATTGCTAGAGAGATACTTATTTAACACAAAGTCGGCATCAGTAATTCTTCCTCCAGTCAGATCAAAGTCTCCAGAACACTCAGTAAATCCAGGTTGAAGACATCTGTGCCACTTTCAGACAACAGGACACCATCGAGATGAAACAATCCGGGAGACTCCGGTACAAGTGAATCATGTCTGATCACGCTCCCTCCGATACCCTTTATAAAGAATCCGATGTCTCTATTGACTCTTCGCCTGCTTCTCTCCATCACCTTATGAGGCACCTCTTGGTTCCATACTTTGCGGGGCACAATATTGGACCAGACCAGAATGCTATTCTTGAAGATTTGCTTGAGATGTCCTAAATCTTTCTTCATTCGGTTTATAATATCCAAATTATTTGGTGTGCCCAGGTCATTTCCTCCTAGATGCACCACCAGTATATCAGGATCCAACAGACGTCGCCGTGTATGCAAGAGGGTGGGTGTTAACTGATCCCATGTCATTCCGCTCTTTCCTAGCCAATGTAATTCGGCATCCTCCAAAGGAATGCCCAACTGTGGCCCAAAGCTTCTCTCAAGTGCCCGCTTTTCTGCCCAGAAAACATATGAATGACCACAAATCCATACCTGTTTCTGCTTTCTTCTGCCATCTGCTATTAAGAGAACAAACATACATTAATGTTGTATAGTTTGTGACCTAATCACTTCCCGAAAAATTTGCCCAATGTAGCTCACTCCGCATTATTCCATGAAAATACCCCAGAAACTACACATGACACAGATGCCTCCATTCTAAAGTACATGGCTTAAGCAGCATCTGCAAAGCAAACTCTTGGTTTGAATATCTTTTCAGGAATTGTGCAACATGCTGGTGTATGAAGAAGGTTTACCTTTCGTCAGATGATTTTACTGGTAAAAATGCCTGCACCTAGATAAAAACTCAAAGGAAAGGAATCTGTGGTCATGTCCCTTTTTGAGTGCTTACAAGAATAAATTAATGTTTTTGCCGCCTGTAGAGATGAAGGTGCCAACACGTTTAGATCCTGACAGAACGTTTAACTGAGATCGATATACTTGATTTCCTCAGATCATGAACACTGATGTCTGAATACTGATTGTCACATTCTCCCATGAACTAGTAAAAGGTCTAGCAGACATAAGGAAACACGTGTGACAGATTGCACCTTTTTAAAAGCTTAGAAGTGCTATGTAAACAGATAAAGGACTGTGAAGAGTTAATTCTTCACAAAGCCAGAGAGCCTTGAGTGGCAGGCTGCTCCAAGGAACCTGATTGGTTAGCATCAGCTGAGCAGAGAAAGTCTTGAGAGAGCTGCATGCTGAGGAGAGATTGTTAGATTTCTGCCTTGACTGAGCTGAGTACTGACAGTGATTTCAGACTTAGCTGAGAAGAGTCGAGTATTGACAGTTTTGGATTTCAGCCTTGGCTGAAAGCAGTGTAAAACAGACAGGAGAACTGGGGAAAGTTGGCAAGGAAGTCTGGGAAGTAGATGAAGACTCCCATTCGGGCCAAGGAAAGAGGATAGATCTTCTAGAGTAAGAGAAAATTGCCTACCCATTCAAACAGTGAGTGCAGAGAGCCCTGGTGTGGTGTGGTTAGAAACTGCCTTTAGAGACCTTAAGAGTCAGTTAAAAACTTAAGACAGTACTGGTGTTTCAAGGGACAAAGAGTGTACCAGTCCTCTGGAAACCAAAGTTAGAGAATACTCAAAGAAAGTGTACCGAAGTGCTGTGGGAAAACACTGAAACAAAAGTCTCTCAACTTAAAGATGTTAAGTCACTGTGAATAGCTTAAGAGACTCTAATTAACCTGAAACATAAGAACTAAAGTCTGGGCATGTACTGGTTTTACCTCAGAAATTTCAACCTCTATTTCACCTGACCTTTCCCCTCTATGTTACATAAAATATTTTGTTATTTTTGAATTTCCCTCAGGTTCCTGGGCTGAGCCAACAGCCAAAATATCATAGTGTGACAGGGTGGGACAGCCAGAGTTCTTCAGCAAAGAAGAAAACATATTACTAGAGTGGCTCAGTCAGTAAAGGAAAAGAAAAACAGGGGGGAGATCTTGCTTCTGGAAGAGAAGCTGCTGCTTCTTCCAGCAGACCAAAGATCCCAGAAAGCTGACGCTATTAAGTCCCAATAGTCAATGAGATAGATTGACTCAATCAAGGAAGTTACAGCCCTTAGCCTGCAAGACCTGAGCAAGGATGTTAACAATAGGATGTTTTGGAGGTCATTAATTCATAGGGTCACCATAAATCAAAAATGACTTGATGGCACTTAACACACACATTCAGTCTCTAAAATATGCTAGGGTGAGAAAGCATTACAAGTAGAAAGCAGCTTCTTAATAAAATGAAGTGTATACTATATATCCCTTTTCTCTCTTTTCTTGATATAAGTCATTATTTCTGTTTCCACATCACCCACTTCTTAAATTCCTTTTCAAAACAAAATGTTACCAATATAAAAACAAGAAAACTTTCATTAAAGTTATAGATTTCATATTACTGACTTTGGGAAAGGAACAATTTGAGCCCTCCAAAACAACACTGCAAACTTCCTAAATTAAACCTTTTCCATACAACTCTACGATTAAAAGGAAAATAATTTTTTGCATTGTCTATACTTTTTGTTGCTTGACAACAAAAATAACCCAGGGGAAAGCTTGTATTAGAATCCTCTGTGCCAAATAACGGTAGCTCTTGTGTGAACAGAAGGCACTTCTGCTCGGGCAGGGGTTATGTCGATTTCTGTGGACTTCCCCTTCCAGCTATAGCCCCTTGTGTTGCAACCTAGGCTGCCCTCAGTCCTTAGAAGCAGTTCCCCAGTGGTGAGAAAGGGTCACAGAATACACACAAAGGTCTGCAAGCAGTGATCCATTCTCACATTTTTAGACCCAACTCTTTTTTTGCTTTCTAAATAGCACCGTTTTTTGTGGACTTTAAAGTTTTCCTTATTAATCATCTGTGCTAGAGACAAAACCAGCTGCAGATCATCTTTATGTACTTGTAGTTCTAAGATGTGACTGCTTTGAAAATCTTAGGACTAACATCCTAAATAGGATGGATACTTAATACTTTGCAGTACTTCATCCATTACACAGATACTCTCTCTCTACAGCACCCAAGACCCATAATGAAAACCAAGCTAACTTGAGGATACCTGCTAATCTGCATTTATAGATACATACTTTATATAAAATCCTGACAAATATGTCAGGTGTTTGCCCATGGTAGCTTGACATTATTAAAAAAAATTGCAGAATTCAAAATCAAAATTAATCTATATTTAAGGTTCAGGACCCTAAACTGACATGACAAATGATGGGTAAATATTCTGCAGTAAGTACTGTCACTTTATCTGCAGCTACTCCACAATGACCGTGTCTTTTCACATTGGACCAAATGGATATTTGCTTTAGTGCAGCAGTTCTTCATGGGCTCAGCAGCATGATTTAATACCTTCTGACCATCTGAAAGTTCATAATTACAAATCGGCCCATCAAAGAAGACCACAAAGAGGTGGATGCAACAGAAAAGCTGGCAGAATGAACTGGTGAGGAACATCTTTCCCCACCTTCTACCAGCAGCCTATTTGTCATCCCAACCCTTTGAGGGTTTATGAACCTTCATACACAAAATGCACCACAGTACCCCGGAGTGGCGCTGTAATTAGGAGTCAGTAATTTTACCTGATTGCAGGCCACTGTGGGAAGTGGAGGGCAGGGCAAATTCCACTGGATCCAACCCCCAAAATATTGAATTTTATCAGCCTTCTGAATGTTATGCCTTGCTGACCTGGTGCCATTGTATTTTCAAACATGTGAATTTCATTAAATGGAGCAATGCAATAAACAGGAAATATCAAAGACCGAATGAGCACAGGTAGTTAATGACTGCTCTCTAGCTCAATAAAGAAAACAAAGCTAACTAAAAGATAACACAGGTCCATGCTTGTATACAAATACTACACTTTTGATCCACATTCTCTAATACCTGTTATTTAGACATTTTCATGATGAAAATGATACATTCTCCCTTTAACTGTGATTTTTGCAGTACGGTCACAGTTAGGAAATTAACTCTCTGTATCCCTGGGGGGAAAAACATGAGATTTTTCAAAGGTACTCACCCATAGTAGTCACAGGAGGCTGAGAAGGGTAGTGTTGTGTGCTAGTTGTTGCTGGAAATGGTCCACTAGGGGGAGGGTAGGGATAGCCTGGATAAACACTGGGGGGGGGGGGGAGGAAAGGCATGCCAATAGTAAGCATTTATTTAAATAGCTGAAATTGCCTGCAAATTAATATAGCACATAAATTTTGTAAAAACAATTATATTTTTTAAAAGGAACACACTATGGTCAGTATAAAATTCTACTGAATAAAAAAATTCACTTCCACACGTTTCAGCTGTATCATTGCTTTAAAGCTATCCAATTCTAATTCAAAGTGAACAGTACTAACTGCAGAATGCATGGATCATTATTCATTAATATAAGAACATAAGAGAAGCCAGTGCTGGATCAGGCCAATGGCCCATCCAGCCCAACACTCTGTCACACAGTGGCCAAAATGACCAGGTGCCATCAGGAGGTCCACCAGTGGGGCCAGGACACTAGAAGCCCTCCCCACTGTTGCCCCCCCCAGCACCAAGAATACAGAGCATCACTTGCCCCAACCTGAGAGTTCCTATCTATACCTTGTGGCTAATAGCCACTGATAGACCTCTGCTCCATAAGTTTATCCAATCCCCTCTTGAAGCTGTCCATGCTTGTTGCCGCCACCACCTCCTGTGGCAGTGAATTCCATGTGTTACTCACTCTTTGGGTGAAGAAGTACTTCCTTTTATCCGTTCTAACCTGACTGCTCAGCCATTTCATGGAGTGCCTACAAGTTCTTGTATTGTGAGAAAGGGAGAAAAGTACTTCTTTCTCTACCTGCTCTATCCTACGCATAATCATATAAACCTGGATCATGTCACCCCTCAGCCGTTGTTTCTCCAAGCTAAAGAGCCCCAAGCATTTTAACCTTTCTTCATAGGGAAAGTGTTCCAACCCTTTTATCATTCTAGTTGCCCTCTTCTGCACTTTTTCCAACGCTATATCCTTTCTGACGTGTGGTGAATAGAATTGCACGCAGTATTCCAAATGAGGTCGCACCATCGATTTATATAGGGGCATTATGATACTGACTGATTTGTTTTCAGTTCCCTTTCTAATAATCCCCAGCATAGTGTTGGCCTTTTTCCTCGACAATGGTCTTGACATTTTAAGTGAGTTATCTACTATGACTCCAATATCTCCCTCTTGGTCAGTCTCTCCCAGTTTGGACCCATCAACATGTATTTTTAGTTAGGATTTTTGGCCCCAATGTGCATCACTTTGCACTTGGCCACACTGAACCCCATTTGCCACATTGACACCCACTAGCCCATCCTCAACAGATCCCTTTGGAGTGCCTTGCAATCCTCCCTGGTTTCCCCCCCTTGAAAAATTTTGTGTTATCTGCAAATTTAGCTACTTCACTGCTTACTCCCAACTCCAAATCATTAATGAACAAGTTAAAAAGCATTGGACCCAGTACTGAGCCCTGTGTTACCCCACTGCTTACCACCCTCCACTGTGAAAATTTCCCATTTATACTCACTGTTTGTTTCCTATTAATTAGCCAGTTTTTGATCCACAAGAAGACTTTTCCTTTTATCCCATGACTATTGAGCCTACTTAGGAGCCTTTGATGAGGAACTTTATCAAAAGCTTTCTGGAAGTCAAGGTAAACAACATCTATTGGGTCCCCTTTGTCCATATGTTTGTTCACCCCCTCAAAGAACACTAACAGGTTAGTGAGACAAGATCTTAGCTGACACTCAAAGTAACCCCATCTATGGATACTTCTATCCAGAGAATGGACACATGAACAGAAAAGACAAATGTAATACCTTTGATCCACATTCTTTTATACCTCTTAGACATTTTGTGATGAAACGATATATTCAGAGTTCTAACTATGACTGAAAAACCCAAGTTTGCAGAAAATTCTGGTATCTAAAAAAACACATTAGGGTGTTAATTTCTTCTTTGAAAGACTAGAAGCAGCATCTGTACCTTTAAAGACCCCAGTGGCCACCGTAGGGGTTGCTAGGCAACCACAACACTACCACCACTCTTCAAAACTTGGTTTTTGTCAGTAAAAGGTGGTGGAAGGCCTGTTCCAAGGCTGTTTTGGTCTCCCACCTCTGCTCCTCTCTCTTCTGCCCTGGAGGAAGGATTCACCAAGGCCAGGTCCAGCAACAACCACTGCAACTTGCTACCATGCATTTCAGGTGTGGCACTGGCTACCAGACAACTTGATGCCACACAGCTCACCTGGGCCCAGCTGCATACTCCACACAACTTGTGCAACTTGGCCAGACTCAGCAGTGACCACCACACAAGTCACCTGGGCCAGACTTTTCCCAGGGAGAGGTTGCCATGGGGAGGCCTCTGAGAACTGTGAGTGTAGTATAGTGGTTAGAGTGTCAGACTAGGATCTGGGAGACCCTGTTTCAAATCTCCACTCTGCCACGGAAGTCTCCTGGGCAAGCTTGGTCTGTCTGTCTCTCTCTCTCTTGGCCTAAGGTACCTCAGAGGCCAGTTATGAGGATTTGAGTCCCCGCAGGGGAGAAAGGTGGGGTATAAATTAAGTAAATAAAGCTGAAGATGGGGGGTAGGGCAAATAAAAGAAAGGTTTGTGAATAGGAAGGAGAAAAGAAAGCAGGGAAAGCAGAGAGGATATACGGGTTGCCAGAAGGAGAGAAAGATGAAAGATTGTGGGGGAATAGGATACAGAAGAAAATGAAGTGATTTTCACAAGTCTTTGCAGGCTCTTCGTTTCTTCTACTTTGTTGAGATTTCAAACTCCCTCAATTTGAGGGTTTGTTCAAAATTATGGATGAGAACCAGGCACTCAGCTAGGAATAGGGTGCATTATCCTTCACAGACTTGGCACTTTGCTGCATCTTTTTATCACTACAGAGGAGTCATCAGTTTGTTTAATGGCAATTAGGGTGGAGCGGCCAGGACAACCACTCTGTCTACCAGTGGGAATGCACACTTCACCAACTATTTATTTATTTATTGTATTTATATCCCGCCCTATCCCACAATGAGTTCAGGGCAGCTCACAACAAAAGTAAAAACAATAAATATATTATTAAAAACCAGTTAAACAAAACAAGATGGCAGCAAAGAAACATAACACTTCCCATGAAATGTTAGCAGGATGGTAGGCATCTGTAGGATCACTAGGGGCAGGGGAGGCTGAGATGGTAAAAACACCTGCTGCCTCAACCACAGGCCTGGCTCTGCAGGCCCTATGGAATTGTAGTAAGTCCTACAAGGGCCCGGCCTGATTTCAATTGGGAGCATGTTCCACCAGGCAGGGGCCAGGGCAGAGAAGGCCCTGGCCGAGGCTAAGTGGATGTCCTTCAGGCCAGGGACTACTAGGAGGTGCTGTTCAGTGGAGCGCAAGGCTCTCCAAGGCATATATGGGGAGAGACAGTCCCAAAAGTATGCTGGTCCCAGGCCATGTAGGGCTTTAAAGGTCAACACCATAACCTTGAAACAGATCTGGTACTCAACTGGTGGCTGAATGCACACCCACACAGATGACACCATCAGCAAGTGCACTGCCGCATTCTGCACCAGCTGGAGTTTCCGGATCAGGTTCAAAGGCAGACCCAAGTAGAGCAAGTTACAGTAATCTGGCCTAGAAGTGACTGTTGCATGGATCACTGTAGCTAAGTCCTGGGAGGAGAGATAGGGAACAAGTTGCCTGACCTGTCATGGATGGTAAAAGGCAGGTCTGGCAACAATGGCCACCTGGGCCTCCATTGAAAGTGATGCATCCAGGATTCACCCAAAGCTCCTTGTTCTTGGCGCTGGCTTCAAAGGCACCCCATCAAGCATCAGGAGCTGAATTCCTGATCCCAAACCCCCACAACTCAGAAACGGGACCTCCGTCTTTGTTGGATTTAGACTCAACTGGCTCTGCTGTAAGCATCCAGTCACAGCTTCTAATGTAATGTCCAAATTATCTAGGGCAGGGTCCAGCCAGCCAGCCATCAGCAGATAGAGCTGGGTGTCATCAGCATACTGGTGACAACCCAGCCCAACCCCCCGGACCACCTGGGAAAGGGGGGCGCATATATATGTTAAACAAAATCAGAGAGAATTGCCCCCTGCGACACTTCACATTCCAGCGAGTATCGAGGAGACACACTCGCCTCGAGCACCATCCTATGTCCCCAACCATGGAGAAAGGAAAAAAGCCACTGTAGTGGAGTCCCCTGTATCCCTACATTGGCAAGGTGGTAGGTCAAGAGGTCATAATCAACCTTGTTGAAAGCTGCTGTCAAGTCCAAAAGCAACAGCAGTGCTGCCCCACCCCAATCCAGGTGTCTGTGGAGGTCATCTGTGAAGGCAACCAGCATGGTCTCAGTCCCATGGTCAGGGCAGAAGCTGGACTGGAAGGGGTATAGGATGGAAGCGTCATCCAAGAAGACCTGGAGCTGCTCAGCCACCACTCTCTCAAACACTTTACCCAGAAACCCAGAAATCTGAAACTGGGTGGTGCTTGGCAAGGACCGCAGGGTCCAATGATGACTTTTTCAAGCGTGGGCACACTACTGCCTCCTTCAGCCCTACTGGAAATATCCCTGAAGAAAGGGATAAGTTAACAATATCTCCCAGGGGAGCCTGAACACTGTCCTGGCAGGCCTTGACCAGCCAAGATGGGCACAGGTCCAGGGGGCAAGTGGTAGGCCTCACAGCTACCAGGATCCTGTCAACTTCCTCCTGGGAAAGCAGCTTGAATTGGTCCCAAACCAAAGACAGGTAAGGGGCTTCCAGTTCCCTTACTGTACCAACTGTGGCTGGGAGGTCCTGGCAGAGTGCCGAAACTTTGTCTGCAAAATAGCTCACAAATGCCTCACAGCCAATAACTAATTCCCTATCATTTTGCTTGCCTTGTGGCAAGGTAGTTAAAGACCAAATTGTTCTAAATAACTGGGCTGGGTGAGAGCTTGCAGGCACAATGGAAACTGCAAAGAAATCCTTCTTAGCTGCCTTTGCTGCCATATAATAGGCTTTCATAAACATCCTATAAGATGTTCTCATAGCTCTGTCACGAGTCTGCTGCCACCCTCGCTCTAGCCATCTCAGCTTCTGTTCCATCCTCCATACCTCCAGGTTATACCTCGGGGTTAGTTTAGCATGAGGGTGGAGAGGGCGCTGGGGGGGGGGGGCAATTTCGTCAATGGCTTTAGCGTTGACTATGCCAATCCTCAACCAGCTCATTCAACGAATCGCCAGGGGGCATCGGATCCTGCAGAACATTCCAGAATCCATTAGGATCTATTAGTCTCCGTGGGTAAGCATAAATCTGCTCGCCGCCTAAACTGATTTGTAAACTGGAGATGGAGAGATAAAACCAAAAATATATGTAATAAACCAAACAAAAATCAAGTTATTAATTGACTTGATTAGCTCTACAAAGTCTGTCGCTATTTTTTCCATAACCTGATGCTTCTGCCAAGTTTCAGCATGTTAAGTTTTCCTCTCACTACTTCTCTGTTTCTCCCCCCACATTACCTTCTACTTCTTTCTTTCTTTCTTTTCCTATCAGGTACCCATATAGGCTACAATGCACACAGGGAAGGCCAGCATGAACTAGAGTCTCTTGGCAGAATTTTGAGGCAAAATATTTTCCAACCTAGAAATACTTTCAAAAAAAAATGTCAAAGCTTTATTTCACCATGAAAAATTTCCCACTTTTAAAGACTCATTGCTTCATAAAATTAACAATGATTGGATGTTATTGCCGACACAGTAGCTGGCAAATTTGACGGATCAAGTGAGTATTTATAGGCATGGTGTGAGGTATTACAGTTATGTTTTACTGATTTGTAAACTGGAGATGGAGAGATAAAACCACAAACGTATATAATAAACCAAACAAAAACCAAGTTACTAATTGACCTGATTGGATTAGCAGATCAAATCAAAACCAAAAATTGAATTCTTATTCACAGGCCTCCTCCCACATGGGGGGAAGGATACTGTAACTGCCAATTTGATGAGGTGCTCCAGTCACCTTTGTGGATAAGTTAAATACTGCTTAAATAGTGGACAGCCATGGCATATCAAGCACAATTCTTTGTGAGTGCTAAAATTACAGTTTCAAGTTTTCAGCGCCTTTGGTTTTTTGTCCTTACATTTAAACATGAAGGAAGAGCTTGCTTTAGAGTCCAATACATCTTTACAAATATTACTCCAATTAAAATAATTTCCATACAAACCTCTGATTTACTGACTATAACAACTGAATAGTATTGTACAGCAGAACAGCAGCCCTTTCAGCACAGGAATTTTAAAAGGAAAGGCTTACACACATGGTAGGGAACTTATGTTTGCCTTTGCCCTACGCTTATTGGAAACATTTATATTTCACGCTGCTCGGCCAATTCAGGCCCTTAAGGTGGTTTACAAAACAGAAAATATACAGTACAAACACAAACATACTGTAAAAATTAACCAATAAAAAAACTCATGGGCTTGGAACCTGCAATCCACCAGCAAAAGGAGCTCAAGGCCACTGAGCTAGCTAGTCCCCTCCCACACCAGTAGTCCCATCCACCCCTGAATAAAGATTCCTGGGGTCTTGAAATCCACATAGACTAACAGACAAATGCAGGTCAGGAGGCTACAGTGATAACGGGAAAGAGCAATTTTCCCACTTCACACCATAGCTTTCCCAACTGACATGGCTAATGGTTTGGGGGAAAGGCAAAACGCCCGACCCCAGCATACCCAGTTTAAAACAGGACCAGGCGATAGGTGATGGGAAAGAACTCTGAGACCCTGGAGAGCCAATGAAATTCTGAGCAGATAATATTGACCTGGATAGACCAATGGTCTGATTCGTGTAAGGCAGCTTTACGAGTTCAGTGGTCACGTGGACTGCAAAACCCTGTGAGTCATCTTTCCCAAGGTTGGATGGGATTGCTGGGGTGAGTGGCAATGCAGAAAAGATCCCTTATCCTTGGCTGATGGGATCATGGAATTAAACCCAAAATGCCTAGATAAATTGGGGGGGGGCAACAGTGGGAGGGCTTCTAGTGTCCTGGCCCTACTGCTGGACCTCCTGATGGCACCTGGTATTTTTGGCCACTGTGTGACAGAGTGTTGGACTAGATGGGCCATTGGCCTGATCCAGCATTGGCTTCTCTTATGTTCTTATGAGTCCTCACTTGGCACCCAAAGCTTACAAAGCTCAGCACCAGGAAAACAGACACACACACACACACACAGAATTCCATAAATTGCTGTGCCGTAATTGAAAGTGAACTCCCTTTTTATTACTTGCCTCACCTCTGATAATGGAAGGAGACAGAGAGAGAGAGATCTCTTAACGAACTAGTATGTGAATATTGTAGTAGACAGTGCTTTGTGTGCTCTGGTCTCAAGCCATTAAGAGCTTTTAAAGGTAATAAACCAGAACTTTTAAGATAGGTTTTAACCGGATAGACAGCCAATCATCTGTAGGATTGATCGGGAATAATTTACTATGAGTTTGGTGTAGTGGTTAAGGGCGCAGACTCTAATCTGGAAGAACCAGGTTTGATTCCCTACTCCTCCACTTGCACCTGCTGGATGACCTTGGGCAAGTTCTGACAAGAGCTGTTCTTGAAAAAGAGCAGTTTCTGTCAGAGGTCTCTCAGCACACCTACCTCACAGGGTGTCTGTTGTGGGGAGGGGGAGGAGTTTGTAAGCCACTCTGAGACTACTTTGGGTAGTGAAGGGCAGGGTATAAATCCAATCTCCTCTTCTTAAATTCACAGCTTTTAATGTTGCATTTAAACAAACATACTTGCTTTTACTTGACTTGCCCTTTAAGGCCAGATGAAACAAAACTGAGGACAACACATTCAAGGAAATCCCTAATGTTTCTCTTGTGAAGTCCAGTGGTCCCAATCTCAGAAACTGCACATCACAGGATATTTCACTTATTGGCAACACTTCCTATTTCATAAATAGATTAAACAAACCATAGTTTACCTTGAGTTGGGAGGTGGTCCGGGGGGATAAGGAGACATTCCACTTGGCATACCTGGCATGTAGGAAGCTAAGCACAACAAAAATAATTATTTTAACAATCCAAAATCATATTAAGGATCAGGTGTATCAGGCAACTTTAAAAACATATATTAGTAAATTTCACAGACTTCAGTTAGACACCATTAAGCAAACGTAAAAAGCTTTCCTCAGGCCACTTATTCAGGACAGGTAACTAGTTACTCAGGAGCTCAGTTTGTTCCCGGAGGCTTCCTGTACGGCTCCCAATACAGCCGCTTAGTCTCCAAACGTCCGCACCGTCACGAGCCATATTATATTTCTTACAATCAATAAAAAGTGCCAAACTGTGTCCAAATCACCTAAATTACAATTGCAAAGTCGTTCTGAAAAAGGAGTCCCTAGAAATCTACCCGTTAGTTCCCCAAGGGGCAAAGCATTTAATCTTGCTTTGGAAAACAATATTCTATATTTGGGGACCATTAGGGATTTACAATAAGAGGGCAATGATTCTGGGACTGGGAGACTTAAATAATACAAAGAACAGACCCTTCAAGCCCAGCAACTCACACTCCATTTACCCAAGTGTATCACACTAGATTTAATTTGCTTCCGTGCAGCAGGATAGTCTGCTTAATTAAAAAATTCAGGGGAAAATCCTAAACTTTGTAATTTGCCACCAACCATTTGCAGCCATGAACTTTGAAAGTTATCCTTAGCTAAAAGGTGCAAATAACATCCCTCTGAAGAATAGAGAATTTTTAGCCTAAAGAAGCTGCCATCCAAGCCCTGGCTTCTAAAGACTGTTCAGCGAATTCCCTACGAATAGCTGGACCAGAAACACATAGGGGGAGATTAGACAGGGAACGGAGAAAAGAGATTAAGCAAGAATTGAACTTGTCTTTGACTCTAGTAATTAATAAAGTGGCACCATAAAGTAATTGGGAAACCACCTTTGCATGATAAGCATGAATGGCAAAAGTCCCAACTATGAAACACTTAACTTGCTTTGCTTTTGCCTATACAAGGTGCTTTGAAACATTCTTTAAACTCCTCCTCAGTGGACACTTCCACAGAGACATATTTCAGCATTTGAATTTGGAGCTTTTGAGTGATGCAGATCTTCAAATCAGAGAACGATACAACAAAACTTCTCACTAGCAATCTATGTTTGACTGACACCTACTGGCAGTGCTAATAATGTAGCCTTGTGAACCTCCCTTGTAAAAATCTAATGGAACAGAGATATTCCTGCATCCCAGTGGCAGAGACAGCAATGAATTTAAACTATCACAAGGATTCTGCCACTAGGCGATTTCAGATATCTGCTAACATGTTAGCCCAATAGAGAACTCTCACATGAACAAAGGGGACTGAGTCTCGAAGGAAAAGCAAAGCCGTAATGCATTACAGTGGGGAGAAATATTACAAGTTTTCCCCAAGATCTTTTCTTGGCATACAAAAACAGACTGCATAGTGGTAAGCACAGTAAACATTAATCAGGTCACTTATGCATTCAGTTAATACCAAAACTACAAGCGAGTCTTAACCCATTCTGCACAACCTGCTTTTCCCTTTGTTCCTTATCTTATTCTTTCATTGGCAAAACAACATAGCTTGCTCAGGGCAAAACTGTAATGGACTCACATTAACAGATCAACTATATAATCTAAATTCATTACTTTGAAACAGGTAACTTCATAGAACTGTACAATTCACTTTCACCTAGTCTTTTTGCACTAACTCCCCCCATGTTTATTTTTTAATATGTCCTTTGATTCTATTTTCTCCCTTTCTGGAGGGCAGCCCAGACTTGCCACCTGGGGTCAGAAACCTTTATAGGCCTTGGAAACTTTTATGGATTTCCAAAACCAAAACCTAGGTCCATTAAGCATAAATATACAAACACACCTCTGACAAACAATGAGTTGGATCCTACTAGCAGTTTCCATTAGTGCGAGAGGGACCCACTTTTGATTCTGAAAAGGCTATGCAGGGGGCCATGGGATTCACCTGGACAGCAACCATGAGAAGCAGGAGGGGAATTGCACAAGGTCACTCTCATCCCTTCTGAGGCAGTGACAAAGCTGACAGGATTCAACCCACAGCCAGCACAATGATCCCGTGTGAAATCCTTGCACAAACCGTAATACAAAAGCACCTTCCTACCAGCAACACAGTAAATTCCCCAAGGGTGACAGTTCTCTACTAACTTAACTTTTTGGATGACAGACAGTTAATGGAAATATATTTTATTTATTTGTCCAATTTTTAGCGCGCCCTCCCTGCAAGCAGGCTCAGGGTGGGTTACAACATGGTTAAAACATACAACATAATTAAAATATAACACCACCTTAAAATCTAAACACAGCCTTTCTAAAAACATTACTAAGTTAATCATTCGAAGGCATCGGCTAAATGATTAAGCCCCATGTGATTCTAATTGTGGGTAACTATGGATGGCAGAGTACAAGCAGTTGGGTGGGTGGGAAGATCAGCCATGATGGAGTTTAGCTGAGCAGAGTAGTACAAACAGAGCAGAGCAGGGGAGGCCATTATATATATGAATTGCCACCGCCTCAACCATAGGACTGGCGGGACATCTCCGTTTTACAGGCCTTGCAGAACTGCATGAAATCCCACATGGGCCAGATCTCCACTGGGAGAGAGCTCTACCAGGCCAGCACCAGAGGAGAAATCCAGAGGATAAATCTTGCCATTTATCTTCCTCTGTCAATAGAAACTTTGTTTTTTAGGGAAAAAGCAAACATACCTCTTCTCCCGCTACAAGAGACAGGTAAAATATTTAAAAGGCACCTGGTCTTTGACATGACCCTGCAAAATATTAACTATTTCAACAAAACACCAAAGTGCATCTCAGAAAACAGAGGGGTGGATCCAAAGATTGGCTTGTGTAAAGAGTTATGCTACTGGTGCTGTTTTGCAGACCTTGCACCGGGCAACGGATGAGAGGATCAGACAGTGTTATCGATGCAACAAACATGAAATTAAGCGAACTCCAGAGGACAAGGGAAGACAGGGGGGCCTGGAGTGATGTGGTCCCTGGGATTGAGAGGAGTTGGACTTGACTGTGGGACTGAACAAAAACAACAAAGCACCAGACAAGGATTTGCCACAGTGCAAATGTGCTTTGCAAGATGTGTTGAAGTTTGAGATGTACTATGAAAAAGGAAGGAACACACAGGTGTGGTACAATGATTATTGTAATGCTAGGACTGGAGAGCCCTGGGTCCAACGCTACACTAAATCATAAATCTCACTGGGGAACTTTAGTCCAATCATTCCGTCTCAGCCTTCCCTGCCTCACAAAGTGATTGTGAAAGCAAAATGGGAGCAGAGAACCATGGATGTTGCTCTGAAGTCCCTGGAAGAAGAGCAAAATAAAATCTATAGGCAGACAGATTGGTTTTATGTTTGGAAACACAAAACCTCAAAGGAGGAAAAAGTTTCATTTAATTTTATCATTCACACTGCACATTACATTTCATTCGTTTATTGTACACGACACACCTCCATGTTATTAGTAAGATGCAAGAGTGTGTTTTCTCCATGATATAGCACTGAGAATATGCATGCATATGGCTGTACACGCTTCCCCTTCCTCTCTTCCCACGTACCCTACTTCCTTTCCACCATCCACCCTTCTGTCCAGAATCTGCAGGTCCTAGACTTACAGGGCCCCCATTTCCTCCTTCCAGGCTCATTCCATCAGCACACACTGATGAGTCTGCATGCTGAACTCTGTCCCTCCCTCTCCCCCTTTCAGGAACCGCAGATCCTAAAAGCCGAGCTTTGCCAATTCCACTCTGTTGGCCACCCCTCTGTACAGAAGCTATAGCTCCTGGGCTTAGAGCTGCCCCATTCCCTCTTTCCAAGCCAATTTCATCAGCAGACTTTGATAACACCGTAGGCTTTCTACAGTGCATCAACTGCATTTTTAGCAAGAGTAATTTGCAGACTTCTTGTTAACTGCAGCTCCCTTGTCAGCTTATTTATTGCATCAAGTTGGTTCACTAATACTGCACAAGTTGCCTCATGCTCTTGAACCATATTTCTTTGTAAGCTTTGAACTTCCACAATCAGGTTATTAGTACGTATGGGCTACAGTTCCAGCCTAGCACATCACGCTGGAAACGTGAATGACTCTTTCCTAAACTCAGCAGCTGTCTCCATTCCTGCATTCCACCATCCATATCAGTATATTGGTTTGGTGACATCTGCAGAACTTCTCTACAATAATAAATACTAGAAACTAACAGCTCGTACAAGACAGCAGACATACAACCTTCCAACCTGTCAGGAGGAGTCATAAATGTTAAATGTGGGTGTTAAAAAAAAACAATTTAAATCAATTTCTACAGCAGTACTTCAGTAATGCTGTTATATGAGAGAGAAACAATATAAAGGTAGGCATTATGCTTTATTGGCCATCAGCCCATCATTTTAACAGAGCTTTTATAAGACAGTCCAAATCTTCACTTAAAAGTGTTCCAACCCAACAACTCTGACTTGGCACACTCTCTGATGTGATGCTCCTCTCATGTCTTCTTCCTTGCAACCTAATGTATTTACTTCATTTATACCCCACCTTTCTCCCCAAAATAGCTTATATCCTTCTCCTTTCCTCTCCTTTACCCTCACAACAACCCTGTAAGGTAGGCTAGGCTGAGAGTGCGTGACGGTTCCAAGGTCACCCAGCGAGCTTCCTCTGCAGAGTGGGGAATCAAACCTAGGTCTCCCAAATCCTAGTCCGACACTCTAACTGCTACACTACACTTGTTATTGTTCAGTCTCACAGTCGAGTATGACTCTTCGCGACCCCATGGACCACATCACGCCAGGCCCTCCTGTGTTCTGCCGTCCTCTTAAGTTTGCTCAATTTCATGTTCATTGCATTGGTGACACTAACCATCTCATCCTCTACTGTCCCTTCTTCTTTGACCTTCAATCTTTCCCAGCATCAGGGTCTTCTCCAGTGAGTGCTCCCTTCTCATTTGGTGGCCAAAGTATTTGAGCTTCAGCTTCAGTACCTGGCCTTCCAGGGAACAGTCAGGGTTGATTTCTTTTAGGACTGACTGATTAGATCTCCTTGCAGTCCAAGGGACTCTCAAGAGTCTTCTCCAGCACCACAGTTCAAAAAAATCTATTTTTTGGCACTCGGCCTTCCTTATGGTCCAACTCTTGCAGCCATACAATATCATTGCTCTGACCATGTGGACTTTTGTTGGCAGGGTGATGTCTCTACTTTTTATCATGCTGTTTAGGTTTGCCATTGCTTTCCTCCCCAGGAGCAGGCGTCTTTTAATCTCATGGCTGCAGTCACTACACTAGCTAATGTAAGACAGAATGTGTTTATTCTGGTATGTTATGATGTTTCGCTGCAGGACAGCAGTCTATGGAAGGAGGACCTAATCTTCACCTTGACGAGGATGAAGCACATTGTCCCAATGGCTGTTTGCCCCTTCAGTGTTTTTTTCCTAACACCATACTGGCAATATGACATTTGAATTAGATACACCATCTCTCAGCTGATGAGAAGTGAACCAGCAGCTCTGATCTGATGCTCTCACGCTTTCATGGTGGACATATACTGTATATTACACATGCGGTTAAGGAGGTATAGCAGCACTGGGTTAACAGAACTAACATTTGTGGAAGACACACTTTTAGAAAAAGCCATTTTCAGAACCCCCTCATAAGAATATTCAGAGCTGCTTACTAGGGATGGGCATGGACCAAACCACGAAGCAAAATTAATCACAAATTTTGCCCTATTTGCAGTTCGGGAGTAGAAGTTCATGACGGGTCTAGCTTCACAAACTTTTTATGCAGTTTGTGGACAGAGCAGAAAGCAGGGGTTTAAAGGGACTCGGAGCCTCTTTAAACCTCTGCTTTCTGTTCCCCGCGAAAGATCAGTATTGCCTACTCTGTCACCAGCTCTCCAGGGTCCTTTTACATACCACCTCACTAACTTTTAGCTGAAGATGCCAGGGACTGAAACTGAGACCTCCAACATGCCAAGCAGATTTCCCCCTACCCTTGCTAGTAGAAGCATCCTCATAACAGCAGAAAGCAGCCATTACAGAAAAGACACTACTTATACCAGGGGTGTTGAACTCATTTGTTATGACATAAATGAGACTTTGTTGGGCTGGGCCACGTGTGTGTCATAAAATGTAATGCCAGGTAGCGGAGATACAAACTTTATAAAGGACACAAACACAAAGGGTTGGGGTTTTTTTTACTTAAAATAAAATCATGCTTAAAGCATTAGCACCCTTGCAATATTTTGTTTATTTAACCGTGCCTGATAACTGACACCTCTTGCTCTGAATAATTGCATCAAAATGAATGTGCTGTTGCAAACCTGAGTATGCTGTTCAGGTGTGTATCTGTAAGCTGCAAACCTACGATGATGCAGCAGCAGCAGAACTAGAAGAAGAAGAAAGCCAGTTCCACTGTGGGCCTGATAGAAGCCCTCCATGGGCCTGATCCACCCCCCGGGCCGCATGTTTGACAACTCCGACTTATACTGTTTATATACTAGCTATCTTACAGCTGCGTACATAAGAGCTCACCTGGATCTAGACCTGTAAGAGACAGCCAGATGCTTCTGCAGAGCTTGCAATATGTCACAAAGAGCCCCCCTCTGTTGTTCCCAACAACAGATTCTGTGGTATGCTCCTTTTGAATATGGAAGTGTCACTAGGCTATCATGCCTAACCACCATCCTATTAACAATGGTCCTGGCCTAAGAAGCCACTCATGGTTTATCGGTGCGGAATCTGTTCCAAAAAGCTTTACTGCTTGCACAGCAGCAAGTAAATGTTCAACTAGCAGTTTGCTTATCTTCTGAAACACAAAGAACTATGCATTTAAGGGAAAAGTTGAGCCTAACTGAGCAGTTATGACTTCTGCTAGTGCTGTAAAATGCTTATTGTGAAAAACCAGAATAGATTTGCTGAATGTTGTGTCAGCCCCTCAAGAGAACAATGAAAGTGACTGCAAACTCCACAATACAAAAATTGAGGCACTTTCTACCATATAGAGCTGCAAAGGAAAGGTAACAGAACATCCCTGGCTTTAGTGCAGTAGTGTAACAGCAAATCAAGAGAACAATTCTTCTTGCTTATTGTCAGTTCAAAGCCACTAGGAAAACTGTAGCATTTTCAGACAGTGTGCTGAATCAGATATATACAGTCTAGGAAGAAACACTGTAAGAATAGTGCCATGTAGTTTTGTGCCAAGAACCACTGTCTATTTGTAACCTTTAGAATGACAGTGTACATCATTTTTTTCTGATGTCACGTAGGTAAAGTGGCACCCAAATAAGTTTTAAAAGGTACAAGGTGTCAAAGCAGATCACATAAGACACAAGTATGTATGTTTTTATACAGTGCTATTTTGGTTTGTAAGCTGGTTGGATAAGAGTTCTTTGTTTTATGGGGCATAACCCCAATTAACGGCTGTTGGCCCTCCTCCCTGGTTTTGGCGTGGTGTGTTTATGTTTTTATTGAATTATTTTCTGTATTGTTTTAAATGCTATAAAAGGCAAAGGTAAAGGTCCCCTTGCTCGAAAGCCAGTCAAATCCGACTCTAGGACTGCGGTGCTCATCTCCGTTTCCAAGCTGAAGAGCCAGCACTGTCCGAAGATATTTCTGTGGTCATGTGGCCAGCATGACTAAACATTGAGGTGCATAGAATGCTGTTACCTTCCCACCGAATTGGTACCTATTTATCTACTTGCAATTTCTTGCTTTCGAACTGCTAGGTTGGTAGGAGCTGGAACCAGAGACGGGAGCTCACTCCGTCATGCAGCACTCGGGTCTCGAATTGCTGAACTACTGACCTTCCAGCCTGCAGTTCAGTGTCTTAACCACTTGAGACACCACAACTCCTTTTAAATGCTGTAATAATGTTCAAAAGTTTTCATGTTTGCCACCTTGGGTAGTCATAAAAAGGTTTTAAATAAAACAGTTTAAATTGCCTTATTATATTGTACAACTCTACATTATCCCCGAGGTGCAGTTATTACGGAAGGCCAAAACATTTATGTTGAACTTCTAGACAGAACTGTCCTGTTATTCTCTCCCCAAACCCCTATCTTTGGTCCATATTCTTTCCAGTTTGGATAGTTTCCACATATACCATGCTTGACTGTAACAGTCTAATTCGTGCATATTCTCAATAACTACATAAGATTGTCCACTCCCAAACAGATTCAAAGTTTCAAATAGAAGTGAATCAAAAAATAGTGAAGAAATAAAATATGAGTGTTATTAAAGATGCCAGAAAACCGATATATTTTCAGCTGTTTTGTTCTTAATAAAAAACTAGCACAGGAATGAGAAGGCCCAATACAGCTCTGAAGAGGGTAAAATAATCATAACTGTATATTAAAGACAGCTGTTCATAATGACAATGGCATAAGGTTTCAAACAAAAGTTGTGGGTTAATGGATTAATGAATCCTAGCAATATGGGTAACGGAAGTAATTACAGAAAAAAACTTGACACATTTTATAGAAATCTTCACTCATAAGACATTAACCAACCTGTTCTAACCTAATGTTCACCACGATAAGCTACTGGTGAACAGAGCATTGTTTATATACTCTGTACTGCTAAAACCTCTGAAACTTTAAGGCTGACAACACTGCCCCAAGATGTCAGGCTGGACTGATCACTGGTTGGACCGGCAGAATGATGTAATTTTCCACCACTATCCCCATGCACACATGCAAAAAAGGTTATTTTAAGCAACAACTTAACTGTACATGTAGATATGCCTCATCATCAAACTACACTGCATCAGAGATCTGTAATTAGGATCTCGTGTGTGTACTTTTGAAGTCAACAGAAGAGTTATGGGGGAGGGAACATTCAATCCTTTCCTCACATGCCTCTTCCATGATTTAAAAGGCCCACTTTAGCTGCATTTAGTTTAGCAGGAGGAAAAGGGCAGGGGTAAAAATTGAATAATAATAATAATAATAATAATAATAATAATAATAATATCATATTTTTAAAAAACCATGAAGGATCCCCTGTCTCACATGTCATTTCATTTACCTCTCAGAACGGACACGTTACAATTACTAGAATCTTCCCTCAAGACCCCAACCATTCATTTCCTTGCTTTTGTTACTGATTTTCAAATATGTATAATAAGGCATAATTAGCTTACTGTTTGGTGGTCCTGTTGCCTGGTAAGGTGGATAAGATGCTGAAATAGTAGGCCGAGAAAAGACAGGAGGTTCTTCTCCAAACACCACAATCATAACTTGAATCAGTCCTATCAAATCAGACTGTGGCTGGGGGAAGAGCAGATGACAGCATGTTGGTCTTCTCCAGATCCAAAGATAGCTTAATTGTCCATGAACAATGACAACATCTCACCACTTAGCTGCTGAGTGCCAGCTGGCTATTCTTTCTATTTATAGGTTTCAGCCATGTCTAGTTCAATTCAGCTGGCAAGAGCTAGCCGTCAAAATTAAAAGGATGACATCTCTCTGGAAAGTGCTGATGAGAAACTGAGCTCTGTTCAATGAACTACACAAATTGCCAGTGTTGACAATGATTGGCAATGACGCAGTCCAACTAATTTCAATTCCAAGCTGGCTCTCAGTATAAAAGCAGAACAACAGTGACAGTGTGTGCCGACACACAAAATTGACTTTTTCCTCTTCTCTAAAAGACAAAGCTTCACAAAAAGTTCATAAACCAAATCAAAGATCTTGGGATAACAATAGCTTGATTTTTTGTACACATAGAATATAGAAGGATTTTCAAAGTTACTCCCAGAGAGTGTTCAAAACAGAACAGGGGAACACTGGGAAGGCACATTAAAACATGGTGCCACACCTCCTATCATGAGGGAAATCCTACTTTACCACTTTATTGTCTAGAAACAGGAATAATTAAAGATATCGGAGTAGAATTTTGCTAAGCAAAGGACAGAATCCTTAAACATTGGGGGCTACACCCAAAGTTGCTGTTCAGCAGGCATAAAACAGCACTTCCCCTATCAGAGGAGAAAAAGTGTGATTCCGGCTGATTCCAGCTCCTATACCTGCCCTTTTGCCTCCTCCATGCTACTCCTGAGGGCCCCTCTTAAACCCCAAGAAAAGAATTTCCTAGGGAGGCCTCAATGGGCTGCAGGAGGAAAGACCAGATTGCAGTGATTTGGATCCACCCCCCTATAATTAGGAATACCAGTTTTGCAAATGATTGATGTATTTTTGTGCCCAATATGCATAAACATTGTATTCTAAACCATCAAAGAAAGGGGTTAAGCCCTTGCTTTACTCCTCCAAACACCTTGGAAAACAAGCCATTCTCAATGATTGGTCAACTTGTAAACACTACTGTTATGCAGTGGGCATATATCCCTCCATATGCCTTATTTACTGGTCCTTTATCCATTTCATTCCTTTCCACTATCCTTCAGCTACAGTATACAATCTGTGACCTAGAACAGTGTCATTTAAGTGCACCAGCACAAGACCATACAACCACACAATGGACTAGGTGGCCAGAGAGAATTGCATTTGGTCTGTACTTTCTCTGGCCTGCCATTCATGTTCATTGCACTGTGAATATAGAATACACACAGATATATAGTCTACAGACATACAGAGAATTTATCACAGCCAATTAAGATAGCACAGTACATCTTGGATGGAGTGAAGGTGTGGCGTCCTGTTTATTGGGGAGACTGTTTCTCCTTTAAAATCCACTCTGTGTACATGAACTTAGTAGATTTCTGCTGCCACCAGGAATTAAAAATTCCAAATCTCTCTATTTTGGTAGAATGACCCAGTGTCTGGGCACTTCAGAGGACTACGTGGCCTTGAGGAAGGACTGTTCTGATTTCTGGGATAAGTTTAAACAAATAATGATTTATTTATTAAAGAACAAAATAGGTTTCTGGGTAAGTTTGAACTGTTGTTGAAGAAAGGAAATATAACCGACAAGGCTTGGCATCACCCACAGTCTGAGACACTAAAACTCAACTCTGACAGGCCTCTCTCTCTCCCTCTCTCTCATATAGCCACACAGGCTGAACTCTCTTGCTCATATAGCCACACAGGCTAAACTAAGCTCCAACTGCTTCCTCTGTCATACAGACTTTCACACAAACTCTCCACACTTGTCTCTTCATGAACACTGAATCACTTCAGAGACACCTCTCCTCCCACACTCTCATTCATCAGCCAATCACATCACACTTATCTCACTCTATCACTCTCCATACATTACTGCAGCCAAACTAAACATTTAAAGAACCACACATAAAAAGACATGAAATCATTACAGAAGATGACCTTCGCTGATCCAAGTGAAAGAACCAGGGGCTCTCCCCAATTCCCTTTCGTTTCTGGAAAAGCAGGCTGCTGCTCAGATATCTTCTTCAGAGAGCCACTTTGGTGTAGTGGTTAAGTGCATAGACTCTAATCTGGGAGAACCGGGTTTGATTCCCCACGCCTCCACTTGCAGCTGCTGGATAACCTTGGGCAAGCCATAGTTCTGTCAGAGCTGTTCTTGAAAGGGCTCTCTCAATCCCACCTACCTCACAGGGTGTATGTTGTGGGGAGGGGAAGGGAAAGGAGTTTGTAAGCCGCTCTGAGACTCCCGACTGAAGGGTGAGGTATAGATCCAATTCTTCTCCTCTCTTTCAGTTCACATTTTATTCATAAATTACCCTTCCTCCTTGACTCAATTATGATAATCCATATTTCCCTAAGTCTGAGACCAGATTACTACTATATATTCTATGTGAGGCTGCCTTCAAAGACAACTCCAAAGCAACAGCTGCCTGTCTTTTAGCTAGGGTTAGGCATCAAGATGTTAAATTGGTTTTGAAGCAACTGCTAAAGTTACCCGTTCGACTTCAGGCCCAATTCAAGATGCAGTTCTCATCTTCTGAAATCCTTCATGACCTGAGTCTCACAAAATCCTTCATAGCCTAAGACACACATCTCTCAAAGTTTGGCTCTCCCTTATGGAACTGCGAAACAATTAAGACTATTACAGCAGCTCCTTTGAGAAATGCCCTCAAGTCAGAGTGTATGTATATCTTCTGTATAGTATAATTCTAGATCCTGGACTGCTTGAAGAGGTCCTGCAGGGCAGCACTTTTTCTAACTACATTTCAGAAAGCCAACAAACCAGTCTTATTTCGTAAGGCATTTATGGGCTAGTTAAAAAAACAACTGGCCTAGCGATCTGTCTTATGAACTCTGAACTTTTAAATGTTTGTACTGATGTAATATATTGGTTTTACCTGTACACAATCTGCAGAAACTGTTTAATAAACTAAAGCACACAGCTGCACCAAAATATTAAGTACAGGGTACCAAAAATCTCTCACACTACAACTGCTCAGTGTTTCATTTAACTTTGAGCCCACAAAATGTGGGGAGATGATGTTTGTTAATAGAAATCTTTCACTCCTCCCCCTTCCCCCGGAAACCCACCACTATATCTCCAAAAGTTACGCTTTAATTTTCGATCTGTTTCAGTTAAACTAATGAGACAGTGTATCTTAATTGGTCAAGTAATACTCTCTGGAATCGGATTTACGATACTGTGGGTCACAAAAACTTCATGGGCAAAATACCACAGAGCACAGTGGAGATTCAGTGAGGAGCAGGAATCAGGCAAAATACTCCCTACTTCCACTTTCTGTTAATGGAACCTCTTATGTGACAGAAACTCTGCTAGCAGAAGAGTGAAGAGGGGCAATTTTGCTTGATTTCCCCTCCTCACTGCACTCTTATATTATGGGGCACTTTGAGCATGAATTTTCCACAACCCACACCACCAGATTTTCAGAGAGGCTGATGAGGGAATGGGGCGACTGGAAAGATCAGCGTCAGAAGGAACCGTTATACTTGAGGTTTATAGGCTCCAACGTAGCATGTGTATCACATTTATTCGTTAACTTATATACAATTAACCTGAGCTCTCATTGTAAGATAGGAAGTAGTAATAATTCTCCAATGGTAAAATAAATCCCAGACTAATTTAAATAATTATAAAATTATACTTACATGCTTCCACTCATGTAGATATGGAAGATATATCTTTCCGTTTGCATCAACATGTTTCCCAGTTTTAATTGTCATTGAACTAGTGGGTTTAACAAAACAGATGGGGGGATTGAACGGATATGTATCCAGCAACCACAGGCATATCGGGATATTGTATGTGTTGCCTAAAGAGGTTTTAAAAAACAACAACGAATTACTTTTTTTCTAAGCATGATACACAATGCAGACATATCTATTAAAAACTGATCTACTAGACTAAGCTAAAACTGTAATCCTAAGTAAAGTTCTACCTTAGGAGAACTTAGGAGAGAATAACTCTGTTTAGGGTTGCACTGTAAGGTACTTCTGGTTCAGCATGTTGTTCCTAACAGTAGCCAACTAAGTTCCCTTGAACCTCACAGATAGAGTTTGATAACTTATCCCAGGCATACAGGACTCAGAAGCATACTGTATCTGATTATAGAGGCTCCACAACGTTATGGTTAACAACCACTGACAGATATAATAAATCCACTTATTTTCAAAATTATCAAAATATGGCTATTGATGTATCTTGCAGTAATGAATTCCACAGCTAAGTTTCTCAGGAAGTACTTTCGTTTGCCTTCAATACAATGCTATTTAATTCCATTGAATGACCCTGGGCTCTAGCATTTGAGAAGAAGTTGCTCCAATCTTCCCATGTTTGATAGTTTTATACACATTAGCTTTCACTTCCACCCCCCATTCAAAAACACAGCTTTATAGGCATCAGTAGTAAGATGTCAAAACCCTGATTATTTTAGTTGCCTATTTCTCCAGCTCTTTAAACTAACAGTGATGATATTACAATATTTACTGCTTGCTTTTAATAATTCCCAACAGAGGCAGGATCTATAGAGACGCTATTAACATAAATGTGCACATGGGGAGCTGCTAATTTTCTTTTCTGGCAGCAGATCCTCACACCAAACAGAAGGTCCTTCAACTTTCAGTGACAGCTTTATGAAGGGTACAAAACCTAGCATGCATGGGGTAAACATATCATCCTTTACATCTCAGCAACTAAATATGCTTCACCCTTCCCTGATATACAGATTTATCAGAAATTTCTAGTATGACAGCAAGATCTCCTCAGCATAACTTCAGCCAAATCGGTGCATAGTGAAGTTAAGCCTGTTTGTACCATTTTTACACTTGCTAATACAGAGGCTCATTTGGAGCTCTTCAAAATCCAGGCTCAGATTTTATTCTAAACAGACATGATGATTTCTATAAATCTCTCCTGCTTGAGATCAAGTTTGGACATCTGTACACATCAGCACATTTATGTCACATAGACATGTGAAGTCACTTTATACGGAGTCAGAACACTGTTCTATCTAGGTCAGTATTGCCTGCTTTGACTGGTTCTCCATTCACTGACCCTATCTTCTTTTTAACCAGAGAAAACTAGGAATTGAACCTGGGACCTTCTACATGTAAAGCAGGTTCCCTGTCACTGTGCCATAGATGCTTCCCAATATCATAATAGAACATACCCTAGTTATAAAACAAGAAGATTGCAGGGCAGAAGTTGTGGTAGTAACACAGTTTATAGTCATTTCAGGTAATCTACAAGCAAGGCACACTCATACCTCTGTAAATCACAGGAATGGTTCCAGTAAGGCTCATCAATTCTCTTGATGAGCCATCATTAAAAACTGAAAAGAAATAATATTCAATGTATTCATTCTGCAATCACATTACAGATGTTATATGCACATTATACACATACATACTGATCTTAAAATATTCTTTGCATAGTATATACAAGCAAGCACCTTCAAGGACAATAAATACTGAGAAATAGCTATAATTCCATGCTTTTTCCTACTATGACAAATCCGTCCCATGCACTCAAGGCCAAAGGAACAAACTCAATAAAGCTTATTCATGTTTTCAAGTACTGAGTTCAGGAGCAACAGTCTTTTGTAAAAAGAGAAACAACTGCTAAGATGGCATTAAGAAAGCTTAAAAAAATTTAAAAAAACAAACAAGCCATACAGTAAGACCCCATGCAGCACCAGTGGAAGGCACTGTAGGATCTCACCCACCTTCTTCTTTCCCCAGTAGATGCCTGTAAGCACTAAAATTAGGGGTCCCGTGTGGACAAAAAGCTTTACAAGACAAGGCAGCTGCAATGAGAGGGAAGCAAGCAAAGCCTGCTTCGCCATCAGAGCCTTGACTGCTGATGGTGTGCTCCAATTCCAGGTTCTGTGAGTATTTTTTCACAGATAAGGAAGAGGTTCCTACCATATTTTAATGAATCTTGCTCAATTTCAACATTCCGACCTGCAACACAAAAGGTGCTGACACAACATGGCGACCAATTTACTTTATTACCAAGAAGCTGCCAAAGGCTAGCTGAATTTCAGCACCCATACTATACAACACATGAAAAATGGAGAGAATAAAAGCTTACCGTATCCATCCATTACAGGCTTAAGGTCTTTGTACTGGGTAATAACACTGATGGTTTCTTGAACAGTTAAGTCTCTGTATTTGTACTGGGGGAAAAAATGGTAAAGATCAACATCTCATGGAAACACTAACATCCACAATCCAATACTCCACTTGTTTTATCCTTAAGAAAACAGAAGCAGTTGCACAAATAAACCAGGCACCTTTGTAAATTCTGCAAAGTGTGCACCAGGGCTATTTTTGGGCAGGAATGCACAGGAACGGAATTCCGGCTGGCTTCAGAGTTGGCCATGCCCACTACAGCCAAAACCTCTGCATGCGTGGCTACAGAGGAAAGGCCTGGAGAGCGACCCACCCAGTAATTCCAAGGTGGGCAGGCCAGGGGGCCCCTGGAAGGATCGGGGAGGCATTTAAATGCCACACCATGCCTTCCCCAGCCTGTCCAAGGTCCGGCTTGCCCGGGCTCCCTGCAGCCATGGGGCGCCTGTGAAAGCCAAGGGAAGGCATGGAGTGTGGCCTAATATGCTAATGAGTGGTACTGTCATGGGTGTGGCCTAATATGCTAATGAGTTCCTGTTGGGCCTTTTCTACCAAAAAAGCCCTGATTTGCGCCATGTCACAACTCTTCAAAAGCAGCCTAGTTCAAACCTAATCACAATTTAGTCAACAACAAGCCCAAGCAGTATTAGGGTCTTCTACATCTATATATCTAATTCTCAACAGTCCTATCGGCCTGCAGATACTTATTTCCACAGATAGGGGGCACACTCTCCCCCAAAAGATTTTTCTACATACTTAGGGGACTCTCTGGGACTGCAGAAAAATCCAAAAAGTTAAAAACAAAGAACAGGAGGGCTGCATTCCCCCAAAACCTTTTGAAATGGCCACTGCAGGGATCTACTCCAGGCCTCACCACATCAACAGAGAAAGAGAGAGAAAGATAGAAAGGGGAGGAAGAAAAAAGCAGGACTGGATCTGGGATTAGGAAGGATTCCTCCTGCAATAAGAATGGCTACACAGCAGGGGGTTTGGAGCTGGGACTAGGATTGCCCACTCCAGGTTGGGGAAGTCCTGGAGATTCTGTAGTGAAGTCTGAGGAGTGCACAGTTTGGGGAGGGGAGAGGCCTCAGCTGGACATAATGCCACAGAGTCCATCCATTTTATCCAGGGGTACAGATCTCTGTTGTATGGAGTTCAACTGTCATTCTGGGGGATCTTCAGGCACCACCTGGAGGCTGGCAAACCGAGGCCTAATGGCACCCTGGCCTGGCTGCTTGTTACTGTTCAACAACAGCCATCCTATGAAAGTCAGTGTAGTATATTGGTCAGAGCTTCAGAGGAGGGTTTGCAAGACCTAGGTTTAGATCCCCATCTTGCTGTGGAAGCTGACTGGGTGATTTTGGACCAGTCACATACTTTCAGCCTAACCTACCTCACAAGGTTGTGGTGTGGATAAAAAGGAGGAGAGAATAATGTAAACTGCTTTAGTGCCCACTATACAGAAAGACCACAGTTTTCCTTAGTATAAGCCGCAGAGGGAAAGAAGATGGAAAGCTGAAGACAGAGGAGAAGATAAAGGTAGGTTGGCTGTTGAGTGGACAGGAGACAGGGACACCAACTCCAGGTTGGGAAATTCCTGGATATTTGAGGGGTGGACTCTCAGGAGGGTGGGGACTGAGGCGGGACACCACCCTCCAAAGCAGTCATTTCCTCCAGGGGAAGTAATTTTGCCAACCACTAAGTGAGGGCTGGAGATCTCCTGGAATTACAACTGATCTCCAGATGACAGAGATCAGTTCCCACAGAGAAAATGGCTGCTTTGAAAGGTGGAGTTTATGGCATTATACCCTGCTGAGGTACTTTCAAACTCAAACCTCATCCTCCCAGGGCTCCAGGCCCCAAATCTCCAGGAATTTCCCAACATGGAGCCAGCAGCTCTAAGAGGAACTGATCTCTGTATTTGGGTAATTCCCTGTGATTCCTGGAGAGCAGCTGCCTGCCACTGTTGCTGTGGGGGGGAGGAAATAGGTGGGAGGCCGGGAGAGTGACGGGGTAGGGGCAGAAAGGAAGTGACAGGCATGGAAGGGGAGAGAGAGAGGGAAAGAAAAGGGCTAGAAGGAAGGAGAAAGAGTGTGAGGAAAGTAGGGGAGGAAGAAGCAGAAGTGGGGGGACTGGGATAGCCACTCCTGCAAATTTCTTGCAGGTCCCCACTTGTATTATTCTAAACACTAAATTTGTGTGTACTGCTCTGCACATAACAGTGCACATTCCATTCTACATTAGCAAGAACGTTCTTTGAACTATGGCTAAACAACCGTGTTTCTCTAATATAAAAAAGTGTAAACAAAGGTTTAGATCCTAATTAAAAAACAAAAGGTGTTTCCAAACATGGACCTTCCAATACTCCCCAGAGTCTCTTGCAAATCCCCAAAAACCTAACAGTAGAGATATGGAACTTTGTGGACAAATGCCATCGGGGGGGGGGTAACGAGAGGGGTAACTGGACAAAATTGCAACACTTCTCTCTTCAGCCAGTGGAATTTCTTGCACAAGTGGGATCTCTGCAAGTAGAAAAGCAAGGAAAAGTGATTTTTCTCAATCCCCTTGCCGCACTGTAACCTCCCTCCCATGCCATTTAATCCATGACTCCTAGTGACACTTTGCACCACCTGTGGAAAGTAGAAAAAGATCCACATCCGCACTATCAGATCTACTCCATTAAATATTTGTTTAGGGACCAAAGAGCAATGGACTAGATCATTTAGCAGCTTGGAAACCTTTACTATGCATGCTTAATCAACTTACCCCGTTTAAAAAAACAAAGTGTAAGGCTTCAAGTAGATACACACTCTCTGTAAATCAAAATGTATATCCACGAACTTTTTACTTACAGTTTGCTCCTACGCAAGCCCATCGTTTCCCCTCTTCATTCTACCAACCCCCTTCTTCAAACTCCTGCTCCCTACTTTCAACAACACCAGCAATGGACTCTGCACCTAAAATACTGCTGCACCTAAAACTCTGCTGTTCAGTCTATCTGAGCCACCATCAGTTTTCAGCAAACCACTGTCAGAGGCATCAATGTGAGCTACTAATGTAGTGAAGTAGAAGTTGTAAGAGTCAGCTAGCAGTAGAAATGCCTCACACAAATCAACTGTCTCCTTGATTTATTAATTACCAATATATTTGTTTCCTTGAAGGTAATGGGAGATGGCCCATACTTCAATGAAGAAAGGTATCATTACTAAAAGGAGTGCGAATACCAATCAAATGCCACCAAGCACAGAAACAATATTTAGAAAGCTCTTAAACAACTTCCAATATTCTGACCTAGTTTATCAAGAACTTGATAGAATGGTAAATCTTCAAAAATAGAACTTCAGCACTTGTTTTTGTTGAAGCTGCCTAGCCATTATCTACAAATTTTTATTTATGCTTCTAAGCACAAAAGGAAGAAACTGTCCCAACTCACATTAAGTCTGAATCCTCTATTGAAGATTAAAACAATCATAGGTTTCTAATTAGGTAATGCTACGTTTTTGTGCTCTACATCCTCCTATTAATTCAACTTTTAGCAAAGTAATTAGCAGGCTTCCTGATCTACTTGCCAAGTGAACCTATGATGAATTAGTTAAGACTCAGATAAGAATATAAATGTTCACAGGAACATATGCAGCTAAAAGTGTGGGATCAAAATAATTTAATTAACCCCGAAATCCAAAGTATTTTGGGTTCTGCGTAGAAACTACTTTCATCTAACTGAGAGCTCAGAGATTAAGGCTGCAATTCTAAACATATAATTTGAGATTTAAATGCCATTAAAATTAATAGAACTAGATCTGTTTAAAATTAACATGGTAGAATACATTAATCATGGGTCAAAAACTGGCTATAGGCACTGATACTGTAGGACCTACAATGACAACACAAGTTTAAATGTAATGATGATGGATGATGTCATTGCTGGGTCTCTGTTCTTGCAGGTACCCAGGGTTGAGCTTTTCTTGTCTTTGCTAGTCTTTGTTGCCACTGAACTTTGTTCCACTACAATCTGTTATATTTAATTATAAAGCTAAGCTTTGCAATAAGAATGTTTTCATTTTCAGAGGCATCAAAGTGGTAAAAAAAGTTGTTCACCGTCCTATTACAGCTGTGCTTCCTGTTAAGAAAACATTCAATTATTTCATTTATTTGGTTACTTCATCTGTACTCCACCTTCCTCTAAAATGAGGACCCAAAGCAGTTACCATTGCTCTCCTCTCCTCCATTTCACCCTCAACACAACCCTATGAGTTAGATTAGGCTGAATGTGAGACTGAATGTTCCCCCTAAGCCATGGAGCCTTGTGAGCAAAAATTCTACTTTGTGAGCTACCAGCATTAAAACTGTGAGTGATTTGGCTACACCAGTTTGGTGTAGTGGTTAAGTGCACGGACTCTAATCTGGGAGAACCGGGTTTGATTCCCCACTCCTCCACTTGCACCTGATGTGACCTTGGGCAAGCCATAGTTCTGATAAGAGCTGTCCTTGAAAAAGAGCAGTTTCTGTCAGAAGTTCTCTCAGCCCCACCTACCCCACAGGGTGTCTGTTGTGGGGAGGGGAAGAGAGGAGTTGGTAAGCCACTTTGAGACTCCTTTGGGTAATGAAGGGCGGGTATAAATCCAATCTCTTCTCTGCTGCATAAATTAGTTTGCTCTGGAGCCCTCCTTCCTGAGCTAAGACAAAAATGTGTGAGCCGGAGGCTAAAAAAACTGGGAGCCAGCTCACACTAACTCAGCTTAGAGGGAAACACTGGTTACCACATACTTAAAACAAGAGCGGTCTTAAAGGACTGGTGTAGGGATTTGACTGCTGAAATACAGCGGGTAGTGAAAAAGGAGGGCAGACTTGGATGATTTCACGGTTTGGCCGCCGACTGGGTCATTTTGGGGCTACAACGGATGACATATCCCATTCAGTTTCGCTTTCTCCCAATTGTAAGACCCAGGGAAGGTCTTTACCTGCAACAGGGAGGAAAAAAGGCAGCCGGAAGAGAACACAGTGATAAGACACGACACCACCCCCGCCGCGTGTCTCTCGCCTCCACCCGAAAGAACCAACGGCGTGGAGATTAACGGCTTCGGTGCCAAAGGGAGGGAGGGAGAGAGGCGGCGGCGGCGCGGGCAGCGGCTTAAAACTAGGCTCCGAGACGGGTCAGTTCGGAGGGTCGGGCCGACAGGCTGGCCGCTCTCGCCTTACCTTGCCGAGCATTTTCTTGAGCTGCCCCTCTGACAAGGCCATGGCGGCGGCCGTTCCTCTCCCAGCGCCGGGAGACCCGATCCACTCCCCACCCGCCCCCTTCCACAGGTCGTCGTCACGCTCCCCCTCCCCTTCCTCCCCGCTCGCTAAGTTCAGCTCCCGCACAAACAGGAAGCCCGTCCCGACCTCGCTTCCAACAGTTCCATCCGGCGCGTGAACTTAACGTCACTTCCGACGCCTCCCTGTATCACCTCCCATTAATATAACCGGTTGGGCGGGGCGAGGAATTGACTTTTATGGTTTCCGCCGTTTGCGGAACGTGGTTGGGGCGTTCCCCGGAACTTTTGCAAGCCGCCGCCGCTGCAACTTAATATTGTCGAGCCTCTTAAGGCGCTAGGTGACGTACTGCGCTGTATAGGTCAAGATGGGTAGCCGTGTTAAGTCAGTCTGCAGCAGCAAAAAAAACCCCAACCCAGTAGCACCTTAAAAAGGGGCTGCGGTGGCTCAAGTGGTTAAGACGCTGAACTGCAGACTGGAAGGTCGGCAGCTCAGTAGTTCGAGACCCGAGAGTGCCACATGACGGAGTGAGCTCTCTTCTCTGGTTCCAGCTCCTGCCAACCTAGCAGTTCGAAAGCAAGAAACTGCAAGTAGATAAATAGGTACCGCTTCGGTGGGAAGGTAACAGCGTTCTGTGCGCCTTGGCGTTTAGTCTTGGCGGCCACATAACCACAGAAACGTCTTCGGACAGCGCTGGCTCTTCAGCTTGGAAACAGAGATGAGCACTACAACCCTAGAGTTGGATCTGGTTGCTTTCGAGCAAGGGAACCTTTACCTAGCACCTTAAAGACTAACAAAGCTGCAGTGACTCATGAAAGCTCATAGTCTACCATTAATTTTGTTAGTCATTAAGGTGCTACTGGACTCTTACTCTTTTCTAGTACTGCAGTGTATAGTTAAGACAGTTCACGGTCTCATAAGGAGCAAGCAAGGCACTTCATAAAGTTAATTTCTTCTCAATGGCTTACAGTAAGTCTCTCCATTTCCTCACAACGACCCAGTGAGGTAGGTTAGGCAGCGAGTGCATCACTGTCCCAAGGTCACTCAGCAAGCTTCCATATCAGAGCGGGGATTGAAATCTGTGTCACTGGTTTGCATCTCCTATTTAATTTTAAAATTGGGAGTGAGACATACGTGCTTCGGAGAACACTAGCTTGTTACTGCATCTATATATTTTTACTAAAAGTATCACACTGAAAATTCTCTTTATGTGGCACTTTTGTGTATGTTGTCAAGTCACTGCTGACTTATGGATACCCCTAGGGCTTTCAAGGCAAGAGACATTCAGAAGTGGTTTGCTATTGCTTGCCTCTGTGTCACAACCCTGGTATTCCTTGGAGGTCTCCCATCCAAATACTAGCCAGGACTGACCCTGCTTAGCTTCCAAGATCTGAGGAGACAGCTATCCAGATCAAGGCATGTTTTGTGTGTACTATATAAAAGCAAGGCAAAATGTCATTGCAAATACACATAAATAGTTAAAAATATTTTCCCCATATTATTTAGGTCAGTTAAGACTTGTTTTGCAAGGTTAAAATCTATGATGCTGAGCATGCTGTGTCAGAATGATTCCGTATCAAAAGTGCATTAGTTCAATGCCTTGAGCACTGTGTTAATCTAATTCTTATTATTCCATCCCTAATATGTAAGCCTGGTAACACAACACAAGACTAATAACGCAATTCAATCATACAGAAATGGAAATTATCGGTTGAATTATCGCCGTTAAATTTTGTTAATCAAGTCTATTTAAAAAGACATGGTATACAGCAGTGCTCCCTCTATGCTGTGGAGTCTTGTGAGCAAAAATTCTGTTTTGTGAGCTACTGGTATTAAAGTTGTGAGCAAGCGATTTGGCTGCTGCATAAATTAGTTTGCGCTGGAGCCCTCCTTCCTGAACTAGGACAAAAATGTGTGAGCCGGAGGCTAAAAAAACTCTGAGCTAGCTCACACTAACTCAGCTTAGAGGGAACACTGGTATACAGCATTGCTGTAAGTTGGTCATGACTTGACAGTGCTTTCCTCCACCACCTCTGCTTAGGACAGCACTGGTACAATTTTATATCTGTATGGAACAATAATAACTATAATAGATTGTACCTTCTTGGTACTATTCAGCCAATTAAGAGTTCTTCAACATATTTTAAGGCTGATAATCATGGAGGGGGTGTGATGGAAAGATGATCCTGTCTCCTTCCCTTCAGACTACCCTCTCAAACTCCAAAGATCCTTGGACCCCAGTAAGAGAGATGCTGCTTTTAGAAGATATAGGGACTGCAATAGAATGGGGGAGCAGAACATCTATGATACACATGCAGACTGTAAATTGGTGCTGTTTGGATTCTGGCCAATGTATCATTAAGGCACATAGTCACAATGTGCTTCTTTTATATACCTAGCAGCTTTATAAATCTGCAACAGGGTAATAATCTCACAGTCCTTTTTGATATTCCCTCTCCCCAGAGTTCTCTGTAAGTCTTCAGATAAATTCATGTAAAAAGCCACAAGGAATATTCCACTATGATGTAACTGATTACATTTATTTTCCATCTAGTGATCTGCTGGTGCAAAATGTAATTAACCCACCCCCCACAAAGTATTCAGTGAAAAATTAACTCACTAGCTGATAGCTTGGTGACAGCCCTTTCTAATCATGTCCTTTAAAAATGTATATTGTTCATACACAGCTTTGTTAAGTAGAATTAGACTTTTAAAAATAAGCTCTTGATCAGCAACTTATTTTGTTGGATGAACAATTGGAGAAAGGGCACAGAAGAGACTAGTATGGTGGTGTGGCATACAGCACAGCAGCTTGGCAAAAAGTGTTTTTTTGGGGGATGGGAATAGTGCGTTATTGCTGCAAGAAGTCCTTGTGCAACAAAATTATGGCCAAAGAGTAGAAAAGCTGTCAAATTTAGAGTTCAATATAGGAAATCTTATCTGGTAGTTAGGAGGTTACATAAACGTAGTGCAAAGATAGGCAAATACTGTTTCCACCCTATTCTGTGTAATTATTTTGTGTGATAGCAAGGACATTCATTAGCTCTAGCCATAAAGACACTATACACCATAATTTAACATTGAACATTCTGAAGACACCGTTGCCTCTTTTTGCAGCTTTCAAATATGTAGCAGCAAACACAAGGACTATAAAATATTCAAAGTTTCAGTTGCTCCTGCAGATCATGAATTGATGCAGCGCTGGATTGCAGTTTCTCTGCTATAGTATCATCGTCTGGTAGTTTGATAACTTCAGTCACTCCGTTGAGACCAAGTACACAAGGCATACTTAAAAACACTTCACAATTGATATTGTAACACCCCTACAAAAGAAAAAAAGAGGCACTTAATGGAGAGAGTTTGGTGTGGTGGTTAGGAGCGTGGACTCTAATCTGGGAGAACCGTGTTTGATTCCCCACTCTTCCTCATGCAGCTGCTGGTGTGACCTTGGGTCAGTCTCGAGCTCTTTCAGAGCTGTTCTCTCAAGGGCAGTTCTCGGGAGAGCTCTCTCAGCCCCACCTACCTCACAGGGTGTCTGTTGTGGGGAGGGGAAGGGAAAGGGATTGTAAACTACTCTGAGACTCCTTCAGGTAGTGAAGGATGGGATATAAATCCAATCTCTTTTCCTCCTCTCTCGCTATAATGTTTGGAACTCATAGACAGATGTTAAAATATTTAATGAGTTTCCTTAAGACAGCTGAAATTTGTTCCTACTGCAAAAGTCTTGAACTTGGATACTCTTGTTTGTCATTTGGAAAGCTGGGCATAATTAAGACATGATACTTCAGCATTCCAGGAGAAAGTAACACACCTGTGACAGAATGGAAGGGTATGGGTATTTTCCCCCAATACACATTAACAGTCATTAGACTGAGGGAGGAACAGCTAGGAATGTATTTATGCTGGTAGAATGCATGCTGCATTTAATATTAATATTTTTATATCTCATAGCAATATGTGGCCCCCATCTGTGGATATCTAAATCTGCAGACTGGGGCCATGCTGATACTGAACAGATTTTCCTGCAGACTTGGGAGACCCTCCCCCCGAGAAACCTGAAATTTGAATAAAATACATTGGAGTCTTTAAATTCCCTCCAAAATAAAAGAGTGTTGTCTGTGCAAGAACATACAACATGCTTATCTTGATTTTACAGAGCTGGCAGCAGCTAATTCTGGGAGCTGCTCTGGGCACGGCTGTGGCAGTGGCTGACTCTGGGAGCCGCTTTGGGCTTGGAGTGGTTCTCAGACACCAATTCTGCTGCAGCTAGGCTCAAAGGTGGGTGGAGGGGTCTGGAACCACACCAGGCTCAGGGATGGGAGGGAGATGGGATTCCCCCCTCTTATGTCCTGAGCTTGATTTTATCCCCATTGACAGGCTGGTATCCAGAATGGCAATACCTGATTGGCTACTCTGCATAGCAGGCCAATCAGGATACAAGGATTGTGCTGGAGGTAGGAAACTGATTGGATGTTATCTAAGCAATGCTATTGGTTCTTATCTCTGATGTGGGTGTAGCTATGCAAGTTCACACTGTTTCAATAAGAGCCTGTTGCTCTATGTTGTGTAGTCTGTTCTGATCTGTTCTGAGCTGTTGAATCACTACCATTAAAGCTGAATCACTTGTTGGAACGCTGCCTTAAGTGTCATACATATCACCCCCAAGAGTCTTGTGGGCTCCGTACTTGTAATCATATAAACATCACCAATGTTGGCACTATTTCCCCTCATAATTAATATGTTTATGTACCTAGTTTTGCATCTTTTAAGGCATTAGCTTTAGTCTCAGAATGAAGCAGCACAGTAAAGCACAGGTAACACAGATTTACAGGGGGGGAAATTATAGTATTGCCAGTTTACTATCTCCACCCCCACATCAGGTATATTAGACAAACTTGAAACCCCAAGATCAACACAGGCTTTTGTAACCAGTGCCAAGAAATCTCTTGTTCTCAGTTGACTGAAATGAACCTTCCCTAGTCATTGGCTTAGTGGCTGGGCTGCTACAGAATATTTATGAACATTCCAACTTCTCAAAAGTACAAATACACATAATCTAAAGATAAATATCGCTCTGTAATACACGTGGGAAGAAGCTCAGTAAAGAAGGGAGTCAGTAATCCTATTGAAGTTTTTTTCAGCTGTGATACTAGTTATATAAATATTATGATATGTAACAGTAATATAGAAATGGCACACACGTGCCTATCCTAGTGTTGTATGCCAGTAATACAATATATATGCGTATAAGTTAACAAGGAAGCATGTTAGAGAAAGTGAAGAGAGAATTGCCACAAAAGGTAATGATCCTTAACATTTATGTAGTATCTTACATGCATCACCGCAATAAATTTGCAACCCTGCAGTACAGTAGGTCAGTCCCGTGGCCCTTTACTGCTGATGTGGGCCTGAGTGGCAGTGGCTTGCTGAGGTCAGCCTCTTGAGTTTATACCACAACTGAGATTTGAACCGAGGACTTCCCACTTCAAACTCTTTGCCACATTTATGTGGGCCTCCATTTTGTAAGGGATATTTATTAAACGTATACAGTAAGAAAAGATGCATTCATAAATACTTGAAGCAGGGCCATAGCTAGCACGGGACCCACGGTGTGATGCCCCCTCCCAAATTCGCAACAAATCTGGCCACGGGAGAGGTGGAGGCAGCCGGCCGAGTAGGCAGGGCTGGAGTGCGGACCTGAGAGGCAGGCTCTAATTTACCATCCTGCGAGCCGGTGCAGGGTGAGCAGGGGAGACTGGAGGCCCGGCCGGAGGAGGCCACTGCTCAACGGTCGCCTTCCCTGCAAGCACGGGAGATGTGCAGTCCCAGGTCAGCCCTGCCTGCACAGCCCTTGGCAAGGAGACAGTGATTAGAAGAGCTTGCGGAAGGTGGGCAGGGAGGGGGTGCAGCCAGGCTGCTCCACGCCTGGCCAGGAGACGCTGAAGGTCAGCAAGAGTGGCCTTGGGGGATGCTGCCAGAAAGGGGATGGATGGCTCGATGGAGGGGGTGGCCGGAGCCCCGGGGAGGGAGAGCGTGGGCCAGGGTGGCCGGGGGGGGGGGAGGATGGGGAGGCAGCTGGGTGCGTGCAGATGAATCTCATGATGGGGCCCTCCTCGGGGCTGGCCAGGTCTCTGCATGGTCCCAGCTTCAGATGTCCTCCTCGGGGCTGCCGCTGCAGGGCACATTCTCACAGTTGTTCCCAGCTGCACAGGCCAATCCAGATATCTAAGCTGTGTCCTCTCGGGGGTTGGGGTGGGGGAGATTGCAGCTGGCCAAGGAGGTTCTTTGGGCTGCTGCAGCGCCCCAACCAACTGGTGTGGGGTCAGGCATTTGAGAATTGGGAACCAACGAAGAATTACATTTATCTCTTATAAACTGGTTATTTTTTCTGTTTGGCTGAGGCCGCCTGGCACTGCTGACACACGGAATTGTGATTTATATTCATAACAATTCCTAATTAAGAGCCTGGCATTCACTCCTACTCCTCAGTGTGGCCTGGCTTCATTGTCTGCTTCTCATGGCTGCCGAGAGCTTAGCCAAGCCAAGGTCTGGGGCTCCTGTGCAGGCTGCCCCGCTGGTTGCAGAGACCTTGAACTGCGCTTGTACGCACCTCACTGCCTTTCACTGCCTAATTAATTAATTAAATTAGCCACCACGCCCTCTCTTTCCCCTCCATGCAAAAAGGTCTAGCTACAGGGCCAACTTGGGGAAGACATAGTAAGGCTGCTTTTCCTTGCTTCTGTGGCACTGAATTTTTTAAATACTAGATCAGTGTCCACTTTAGCAAGGGGCAGGATTACTATTCTCAGCAATCTAGACATTATAGAAGAAAGGCAGACGTGATATAGTTGGGGTTTAAGCTTTTAAGAGTCAAAGCTCCGTAAGGCTACCCTCTGAAACTAAAAGTTAAGAAGGAACCATCTTCTTTAGTTGCTGTAGATTTTCCGGGTTGTGTGGCTGTGGCCTTGGCATTGTAGGACCTGACGTTTTGCCAGTAGCTGTGACTGGCATCCTCAGAGGTATAACAGTACATCTATTTAACATGTAGTACTACTCCATCTTTCTGTATTATACCTCTGAGGATGCCAATCACAGCTACTGGCGAAACGTCAGGTCCTACAATGCCAAGACCACGGCCACAAAACCCAGAAAATCTACAGCAACTAACGAACTCCGGTCGTGAAAGCCTTCAACAACATATTGAACCATCTTCTGGTTAACTCTATGGATTTGAGATAATATTTCCTGTCCTATGAAAAACAGAGAGGTTATGGCATATTAAGGAATTACCTAGCACCCAGTTTGATTTTAGAGTGTATTTTAAGCTGAGGCCTGTAAACTTTGTGCTAAACCTCCTTGCACTGGGTGACCTACAGATGCATTCCAAAAAGCAAAATGGGCTTAGCACTATTGCTTACCTTTACTAGAGTTGATAAGGAATGTACTTTCCTTTTATCATTCACAATACTGTCAATCAGATCAGCTACCGACAGACCAACAGACCATGATCTTTGGCCTTTTCCTTTCAGAACTTCCATGGCTCTACGTAAAGCAAGTTGTTGTTGTTGTTTTTAAAAAAAGCAAAAACAAAAAACAAAATTAGACTTAGATTGCACTTCTTTCCATGTCTGTCTTTCGTATACATAATATGTTGGGAAATCTGAACAGAAACACAAACAGTGAACCAACCCTACACTCAACTTGTTTATGTCAAGCATTATACTATGGAATATTGACCCCCTACATGGTTTCCCCCACCTTTGGCTCATATCTGCTTATTGCTGTTCTCTATGCACCCCAAAGCATATACATCATTGTGGAGAGCCAGTGTGGTAAAATGGTTATTGTGTCAGATTAGGATTATGGTGCCCTGGGTTCAAATCCCCACAGCCCTGAAGCTCATTAGGTGACTATGACAGAACCTTATTAAAGCTCAGGTGTGCCACCTAGAGCATCTGGGATATTGGACAGCTGGGGGTTTGCATTAGAATAACCCATTCATTTCCATTCCAAATTGGATTCAGGCACTCCAATAACTCAGTTCAAAAGCAGGTCCTCTAACAGGTAAAGCTTTATTTTGATCAGAGTCAAGTGAAGCAGTCTGTAACGTTAGTGTCAGGAATAAAAGTTACAAAATGGCTATTACAATTATAGGGGATTCATACATGCCCCTCTGACATCTGGGAACCAATAGGTAAGCTGGAAAAACAGCGGGGAGGCATCTAATGGTTCGGAGGTGCGCAGGAGATTGTTCGCGCCTAACAAGCTAAGCAGTCAAGGCCAGGGGAAGATAAGGGAGGCTGCAGAGACATTACAGCTGCAAGGCAAAGCACATTCCTGCACACACATACATCACCCAATTAACCCATGGCGGGGCACCCGACACTGCCAGACTTAATCCTTTCTGTACCAATGGTTCGGCCCAGACCATCTATTTATCATGGAAGTTCACAGCCATTACCAGATGCTTGATGGGGGCGGGACCATATTTTATAATTCTCTGATTGGTAACAGTAGCCTTTGCCATCAGAGATGGGACTTGCATGGCATTGGCTAAATCAGCTCATCAGTCTTACAGAAGAGGCTAGCTTAGGTCCAATTCCATTGACTATAAGTATCTGGACATTTGGGATTTTCCCTGGTCTTCAGCAGAAATGGACAGGGGTTAAGGACTCTTCCAACATCTTGTTACTGCAAGGAACTCAGTATATACTCTGAAGAACTTGCTACAGCCTGAGTAAAGTTTACTTAACTAAGCTAGTTCAACTGTATTGTTTTTTAATTTTGGAATCTGGTGCACTGTGTTCCTTTTTGGTATTTTTTTAATATGTGCGTGTGTGTCAGTGCTCCCTCTAAGCTCCACAGTGTTGTGAACAGAAAGTCTACCTTGTGAGTGAAAAAGCTAGTAGCATTAAAGTTGTGAGTGAGTCTACATTTGACTATTGTGTAAATTAGGTTTTTAGACGACTACTTCCATAGCAATCCCGGAAACCCTTGGTCTAAGAGATTTCCCACCAAAGAAAGACACCATCTCTCCTTCTTTCCACAACAGTGACCTTGGGCTAGTTCTCCACAGCCTAATCTACCTCACAGAGTTGTTGTGAGGATAAAATGGGGGGCGGGAACATCTGTGCTTCCCTAAGCTCCTTGGAGGAAAGGTGGGATAAGAATGGATAGATGGAAGGTGTTTGTCTCCAGCTTCCTTCAGTCCCACATGAGTATCAGCCACATAATCAACTGGGTCTTTAGCTTGTACAGAGTACTGTATCATTCTAGATTAATGGTAAATTCAATAGGTTCTTTTTCAAGATTTCCCGTGACATGCATATTTGGCTGCCTGTTATTATTATTATTAAACATAACATTCTGATTCTGCAGACTCTTGGTGTAAAACATAGGTGTCTTTAAGAAATATCTAGAAGTTATATCTGGCCTGATCCTATGTCTGTTTACTCAGAAGGCCTACTTGGTTTGGTTGGGCTTACTTCCATTGTGTAACGGCAATTAATCTGGCACTTTCATACCTTCCACTTCCCCTCACCTACCCCCTTAGGAGGCTATGGGGAAGCTGGAATTTTTTCCTGAAATTCTGCCATCTCGGAATAAACTGTCATTCATTTACTGATTTGTATGATATTTTATTATGGTTTTAACATAATCTGTATTATTTAGTGTTCTTATCCTGTTGTAAGCCATCCTGAGCACTGCTTGCAGGGAAGGGAGGCCTAAAAGTCCAAATAAATAAAATAACATTATTTTATGTTTCTATATACTGCATACATAGGTGTGGATCCTGTTTCATAGAAGCACGGAGGTGTTCATGGAAGCTACATTTCTGACCATCTGTGCCACCCCATCATACCCCACAGCGGAGGGAACAGATCCCCAGGAACAGCATGGGGAACTGCAGTTGCAGTGAAGAATTAGAAAAATAAATGTACTGTCTTTTCTGACGGAGGAAGTGCCTTTCTTCAGCGGAAAACATATTTAGGATTTAGGCCATTGGGTTTCCATAGCAAGCAACACTAGCTCTATACTAAGCCTATACTAAGCCATACATGCTTGTACTTCAGAATATTGTGACACACATTTTATAGAATGGAGAAAATAACTCTATATCACTTATTTAGAGGAAGACATTCACTGCTGTAGATGTTTTACCTTTTAGTCAACAGCTGCTGGGCATTACGATTGGTTGCATCTTCACTCTGGTGACTTGTCCCTGAATTAGAAGCAGTCCATGCTGGCACTAAACAATACAATTACAAACAAATGTTTTCTAGGAGGAGAAAGAAAATAGCAACAAGACAGTTGTGTCTTCGTTCAAAATGAGGACTAGGCCTAAAATATCATAAATTTACCTTTGTTTTCCCCTTGTTCACCAATAATCCAAGTATCTTTGCCTCTGGACTGTGAGTTCAATAGATTTGTAATAATATATTGGAATCTTGCTGAGTCCAGGTTGCAGCCAATCCCAATAACTCTACTTTTGGCAAATCCGCTCATCTTCCATGATACATATGTCATTATTTCCACTGTATGTTCAACAAAAGCATATATGAAGGCATACAGAATTGTATTTTAGCTCACATACAGAATTGTATTTTAGCTCAACTCAGCATTCAAATTCACAAGGGGGGAAAAAGGAATATTTTCATCAGTCTTTTAGGAGGTGTAAGAAAATGGGTAACAGCAACTTTATTAATCTAAAAAAAAACCCCATGAATGTCTTTGACTAAGATAACAAAGGATAGTTTCATGTGATTTTTTTATATCAGTCTGTGTTCCCTTTATGCTTCTGCTGAATTACCTCCCCACTGGACATTATTACTACTTTGTTCTACTGTGTACCATATGGTATGGAATTTAGGCTGCTGTCCTAAGGACACTTTCCTGGGAGTAAGCAACCTGTTTAAAATTGCTCTCTAAGGATGGTTTAAACATGTGGATCTAGTATACCTCAGTTTCACTGCTTAATGGCTACTCATTTTCATCGTATTTTGAAAATAAGCTTCAATTCTGCATGCTTGTTTCAAGAACTGGCATCTCAAACTTAAGCATATTTACCCAGAAATGTCCCATTTATTTAAATTAAGCTTCCAAGTAAGCAAGCTCAGGATCATAGCCTAAGAGTTTCTGGGGGGGGTGGGTGGGTTCTGAAACATACACGTTATACAATTGTTCAAGATCAGGGAAGTATACATTTTCCTATGAATCATTTATCGAGAATAAAATAACAAGATACAAGTCATTTATGTCTGTCATGATTTACACAATATACAAAATGTTAATTATACTCTTGAGATCTAGTACTGTGACAAACAGGGCACATTTATGTCTTCCTTCATTAAGAAACAAGCCTGTTAAGTTTCAGAATAGTTATTACACAGTTTATGTTACATCCAGGGATCAATAAATCATAACGGTAAATACTGTCATACCTGGCTGGGATGCCACAAGCAGTATACTGTTTTGACTATAGTGTGCTACTGATGGAATAATGCCTCTGAACAGATCCACATTGTTCTGTACAACATCCAGATAGGACTGAGCATTGCCTAAATAATTCACTGTGAGCACCACCACTTTGGAATCTCTTGTGGCAGAAAAATCTAAGAAATGCCAAGGGGGAAAAAAACAAACATTGTAGCCCATTTTTACAAAGGTTGAAGCCTTAGAATAGAGATGTACCTCATGATTTCAAGTTATAGGTGTGTGTTTCTTTAAATGGTTGGTAAGTGTCCGAAGAACAAGGGGGGTGAAAGAGGGAGATGAGTGAGTGATGAGGTGATTGGTTGGTGACAAGCAGGGCTCTTTTTGTAGCAGGAACTCCTTACAGTAGCCCCTGTAAGAAAAGCTCTGTAAGCTCTTGGAGGACTGGCTACATTAGGGGTGTGTCACCTAATATGCAAAGGGGTTCCTGCTACAAAAAGAGCCCTGGTGACAAGAGTATGTGGGTGGAGAGAGAAAAGGCAGAGTGTTCAGTCTGAAGTCAGGAGTTTGAAGTCAGCAGTCACTAGCTGTCAGTTGTGGTCAATCGATGCAGAGCCTGAGAAGTATTCTTCTAACTAGAATCATATAGAAGTGCTGTGAAAGGCATTATGATTCTAAAGGAGGAAGGAAATATACTTAAGGGGGCATATTAGGAAAAATCTAATAGAGTATTTTAAAAGCGTGAGGGGGGAAACTGACAGAGACCTGAGTAAAACGGGAAAGATTTTACTGGGCAACTTAATGAAACATCTTGTAACTAATACGCTTCTTTTACCAATAAAGTTTTATCTTGTTTATTGTTAACCGAGTCTTATTCTCAGAACCACATAGTCCAACGAAGGAGCGTTAGGGCTTGGGGCACAATACTGTGGGAAAGGTTAATTGGAATTACATTCCTGGTGGCAGCGACAGATACTTTGGGCGAGAGAAAGAAACAACAAGAAATTTAAAACTACATCACACCCAGGGCTTTTTTTTGTAGAAAAAGCCCAGAAGGAACTCATTAGCATAATAGCAACAGCAGAAACTTATTAGCATATTAGGCAACACCACCATGTTATGAGAAGTGTGGTCATCCAGCCACACCCACCTTTTGCTTCTTATTCTGTTTACCTTGTTTGTTGTCAAAACCCGGGGCTTTTTTTGTAGCAGGAACTCCTTTGCATGTTAGGCCACAAACCCCTAATGTAGCCAATCCGAATGAGTTTCTGATATTGGGTGTGGCCTATTATGCTAATGAGTTCCTGCTGGGCGCCAACTCGGGAGCCTGCCAGAACTCTGTTCCTGTGCGTTCCTGCCCCAAAATAGCCCTGATCACACCTAACCACACAAAAATAAGAGAGAGGTACCAATTTTTTAATTTATTTATTTTTGGATTTATATCCCGCCCTCCCCAAGGCTCAGGGCAGCTAACTAAAAACATGTGATGAATTGTACAAATAAAATTCAAAGAACTACTTTTGCTGTTCTGTCTGCCAGTATAGTGGCTGGGATCCTATGAAGCATGAGCAGAAGGATGCTCACGATGTGGCTCTTTCTTCCCTCTCCCTTTTACCCAGGAGCAGAAGGCACAACAAGGTAAGCTGGGTGCAAAAATGTTGAAATTAATAGTATATTCAGATAATGTTCTAGCCATCGTATCTTAATCCAAGGATCCCTGACCCTATAACACTCTGCATGTGCCTCTCTTTCCTTCCACTTCAGCAGATGCACATAAACACATACCAGGAATTCAATACGTTACCTCTACTGACTTCCACATTTGGGAGGGCAAAGATTTCTAAATCCATTGTTCCTCCTTTCACTGTACTTTCTGAACAGTCCAGGACAACCACCTTGTCAGCAATGCCCTGTACAGATTTCAAAAAATAGTCCCTTCAATTAAGGAAAATACGGACTTTTATTCGGGGAGTAAGCCCTTGTGACATCTATCTAGGTACTAACAGAATTGCCAGAAATTTCGTAACTTCTGTAGAACATTTTACTTTTATTGTCAAATATTAAACTGCAAGATCTAAATAGTGCAATTCAATTAAAATGTGAGAATTAGATTGCTTAGCATTCAATTATTAAGCAACCGGTATGTGCTATAAAGCAATTTATCAACTATATTTTTCCTTATTCCTCCTACCTTGGTTCGAAGAGCGGATATGTAATCCTTTATGTAAAAGCAAACTGCTGTTATCCATTTAAACAAACAAGCTATTTTAGTTCCTGCCATTCCAACCATTTGTGGAAGCACCTATTTAAATCTCCCCTCATGAAATCAATGAGATATTAAAGCTAGGGTTGCCAGGTCTGGGTTGTAAAATACCTGGAGACTTTGGGGATGGATCCAGGAGAGGGCAGGGTTTGGGGAGGGGAGGGGCCTCCGCATGGTACAAGGCCATAGAGTCCACCCTTCAAAGCAGCCATTTTCTCCAGGGGGGCTGATCTCTGTCAGCTGGAGGTCAGTTGTAAAAGCGGGAGATCTCCAGGCCCCACCTAGAAGCTGGCAACCCTAATTAAAGCACTTATTTTTATGTCCAGTTAAGCTTGTCTGAATAAGTAGAAAAGAGCAAGAGTCCAGTAGCACCATAAAGACTAACAAAATTTATGGCAGGATATGAGCTTTCATGAGTCACTGCCAATGTTCCCTCTAAGCTGTGGAGTCTTGTAAGCAAAAATTCTACTTTGTGAGCTGCTGGCATTAAAAGGTGTGAGCAAGCGATTTGGCCGCTGCATAAACTAGTTTGCTCTGGAGCCGTCCTTCCTGAGCTAAGACAAAAATGTGTGAGCCGGAGGCTAAAAAATTGTGGGCTAGCTCACACCAACGCAGCTTAGAGGGAACACTGGTCACTGCTCACTTCTTCAGATATCTGATGAAATGAGCAGTGACTCACAAAAGCTCATACCCTGCCACAAGTTTTGTTAGTCTGTATGGTGCTACTGGACTCCTGCCCTTTTCTGCTACTACAGACAGACTCACACGGCTACCTTTCTTGTCTGAATACTTCAGCACGATTGTTAAAGTAATCGAGCATTCAAAGAATAGCACGCTTACAGAATATGGTAGCCTTGATCTATGTAAAACGGAATTTATCAGACCAGATCAAGAACGGAGCATGAATTAAAATAAACCATTACACACCACGGAGGTTTCGGCTAACAACGGTCCTAACCTGGAGTCAACATAGAAGCAGTTTGTTATATATGGTACTTACCTTTGCAGAAATAGCTAGTATACAAGCAAGACCCAGATCTCCTGCTCCAATAATGGTCACTTTATTAAATTTTCCACCGTTTTTCTTTTCGTCTCTCTTACTCTCCGATTGTGTATCGTTTTCACCTAAAATGATATAGGGTAATTTATATAACAGAATCTATACAACTGAATACACAGAAGTTGCGGGAATTGCAATGTTAGGATGTGAGAATACACAAACTGCTTTAACTGCAACTGTGGTGATCTGCAAAAGGCAGGCAAACCATGCAGCCTGATCTTATCCATGCTTTCAGGGTAGTAAAGCCTACTGATTTGCTTAGTCCCCTGCAAGTAGCACAGGATTGCAGCCTTCGGTTTTCTTGTGAGAAGAGCAAATATGCAAAAGGAAGATGAAATGGTTGTAGATGTAGCAAAGGAGATCAAGAACATTTTCGTTAACTCTGGCATCCATTGCTTATTCCTGCATGCCTGTTCCTATTTTAATACTGGTGTTGCCATCTTTTCTACTAGCAGGACTGTGTCCTCACTGCACCACAGTTTATTAAAGACAGGTATTCAACAGGAGCTGCACTCTCCAGCTTTGTATCATCATGCCAAAGAAAGACTTTGTGTTGAATTTCAGCCTGTCAACCAGCTGTTACAACCACCTGAACACCTAGGAGGCAAAAAGTAGCAACGCTAGTTGTAATAATTAAGTTAGACCAATTATATGCCCTGCTACAACTGCTGTTGCACAAGCAGGTTTTGCCTCCCCAAACTCACTAGCCCTCAACACAAAAGCGCTAGATGGATGGGTCATTCCCACGATACCTAAAATATCTCATGAGCTGGTACACCCCACCCCATTATTTTCCCACCATCCAGCACTGCGTTCATCAGCAGTGCCAATCAGGATTGCCAGGTCTCAGCCTTTGACCCTGGGACTCAGGCTTTGGGAACTGTTTTCAGGTCATCCGGTTAAAATTTCAGGACCATCAGTAAGCCCACATATTTGATGTCTTCTTGTAAGACTTCTGTTCTTGTGGTTATGACCATACATGCAAACTGGAGGTAGGAGAGCTAGCATTAACACTCTGACTACATATAACTTCTAGAATCATAGAATCATAGAGTTGGAAGGGACCTCCAGGGTCATCTAGTCCAACCCCCTGCCCAATGCAGGAAATCCACAAATACCTCCCCCCCCGATCCCAGTGACCCCTGCTCTATGCCAAGAAGAGGGCAAGAAAAACAAACAAAACCCAACTCTCCAGGATCCCTGGCCAAACTGGCCTGGAGATCAATTGCTTCCTGACTCCAAAGTGGCAATCAGCATTCCCCTGGGCGTGGAAGAAAGGGTCACAAGAACTAAGCACTGATGCAGCCCTTCCTGCCCTCCCTTCTCATGATCTGCCTAAGTTCACAGAATCAGCACTGCTCTCAGAAGGCCATCTAGCCTCTGTTTAAAAGGTAAAGGTTCCCTTGCTCAAAAGCCAGTCGAATCCGACTCTAGGGTTATGGTGCTCATCTCCGTTTCAAAGCCGAAGAGCCAGCGCTGTCCAAAGACGTTTCCGTGGTCATGTGGCCAGCATGACTAAACACCAAGGTGCACGGAATGCTGTTACCTTCCCACCGAAGTGGTCCCTATTTATCTACTTGCAATTTTTTGCTTTCGAACTGCTAGGTTGGCAGGAGCTGGAACTAGAGACGGGAGCTCACTCCGTCATGCGGCACTCTCGGGTCTCGAACTGCTGAACTACTGACCTTCCACAGCCTGCAGTTCAGTGTCTTAACCACTTGAGCCAGTTAATTCTGATAGTTGGGGGGGGGTTTTGAGTCTGTGGTGAATAATGCACCTCTTCAAAAGCTTCTGAAGAGACAGACTACTGTGGCTACACACATTCACATGTACCACATAGGACAATTCCTAGAGATGTGTGAAACTACTATTTTGGGGCTGCACATCAATAAGATGTCATCTGATCCCATGGCAGCTCAAGGCCCCACTTCTTGAGTGTGGGATGGTGGGGACCTGGTAACTCTAGTTCCATTCGCTTCCACAGCTTCAACGCACAGGATGGGGGAAGATTCCCAATGCTGGAACAAGGGGACAAGTCATTCCCTTGCATCCACATTGAGAGTCTTCCTCCAGATCCTTTGCTCAGCTGCCCTGGGACAAAAGAGGAGTGAGCTGATAAAACAGAAAACCCAAAGCAAAACCCAAAGCCTACCAACACAGAACAGATAACAGCTATGAATACCAGATTAAAAGTTTCCCCATAATGCACACCTTCAGTGAACTTTGCAATATAGGACAACAGCTCCATCTGTCTGGCGGCATCAGAGGACGATAACGAATACAGAGGAAGTTCCTCTTCAAATTTGATGGCCATTTCCTTTAACAATCCTATAATCATCGTCTGCGGCTGAAATACATACAGCAGCAATGAGAGCCATAATGCTGTACTCACAAGAACATGCACACTGCCTTTGAAATACGGGAGAGTTAATCGATCAGATCGTCATACAAACCAGTTCTCAGCTTTCTGCCACACGAAACGGAACTCAGAATTGTTTCTATCCAGCTAGGATACAAGCAAGATTCAGTCCCTGGGGTCACGAGAGGACAAGAGGTATGTTTAATAATCCTATCTCACTAGTGCCCTTCACGTTCAGACATATGAAGCTACATTGCACCATCACACAACGGGACCATATTTTTCCAAATTATCCTCTCTGACTGGCAGCACTTTTCCCAACACCCAAACTCCTTTAAGTGGAAATGGCAGGGACTGAAACCGGGACTACCTGCATGAAAAACATGTGGTCTGTCGCTAGTTTCTTCCACAGAAATAAATTACTGCCATTCGTTCATCTGGGTATATGTAAAGTACATCATTTGTACCTGCTGTAGCACTTGCTTTCTACCCTGCCATTGCATGGCCTAGACCAGTGGTACTTAGTGGCTTAGGAGCCACAAGTTGTTCTTTGACATGCTCCCCGTGGCTCCTCTGAGCATCATTCCCCAACATGGCACCCACTCCACGTTTCAGAAAATTGGGCAAGGCTGTTGACCTGCTGAGGGCTGCGGTTGGCAGGTGGTTCCCACTCAGAACAGAGAGAGGTTCTACATCTCATGCCTTGCAACGTTGAAATTCCACTATGAGAGTACTTTTAACATAGGGAGAACATGAAAACTTGAACCCTGGTTTTGTGTCATTAAGTCTGACTAGCCAGCCTTTCCCCTCACTCCAGATACCTAAGACTGGCTTAGGTTCAACGGTGGTTGGGACAAAGAACCTCCATATTCATAGATACTCCAGAAACTGAAAAGGCTACCTTTCTACACATTTAATATTAACACTATATTTTATTGTAGGTGTTTGGTGAGATGGCACCACAAAGCATACAGCCATCATGTGGCTCTTTTAAGGTAAGGTAAAGGTTCCTTGCTCAAAGCCAGTCGTATCCGACTCTAGGGTTGCGGTGCTCATCTCCATTTCAAAGCCGAAGAGCCAGCGCTGTCCAAGACGTTTCCGTGGTCATGTGGCCGGCATGACTAAACACCAAGGCGCACGGAACGCTGTTACCTTCCCACGAGTGGTACCTATTTATCTACTTGCAATTTTTGCTTTCGAACTGCTAGGTTGGCAGGAACTGGAACTAGGGACAAAGCTCTTTGGTTGATGGTAAATGAGAGTCCGACTGTCAGTGAGCTGTGAATTGAGTACCACTGGCCTAGACTTTGGTTGCATGCGGGATCTTCTGTCTCTGCATATTATAAACATATGTATGTCTGGAAAAGCTGGCAGTCAGTGTTTAAAAGATAAATTTATGTACAGTTAACATATATCGCATGTTGTTGTTGTTCAGTCGCACAGTCGAGTCCGACTTTCGCAACCCCATGGACCAGATTACGCCAGGCCCTCCTGTCTTCCGCTGTCCGCTGAAGTTTGCTCAATTTCATGTTCGTTGCATCGATGACACTGTCGAACTATCTCATCCTTCGCCATCCCCTTCTTCTTTGACCTCCAATCTTTCCCAGCATCAGGGTCTTCTCCAGTGAATGCTCCTTCTCATTTGGTGGCCAAAGTATTTGAGCTTCAACTTCAGGATCATCTGGCCTTCCAGGGAACAGTCAGGGTTGATTTCTTAGATTGAATGATTTGATCTCCTTGCAGTCCAAGGGACTGCATACATGACACCAAATAAGGCAAAAATGCCAACTGATTTTGCTCACCTAACAAATATAAAACACATGTCTACACACACACACACAGCCCTTACGTGGCTCCAGTTTTGTAGATATGGCAAATAGATCCTTCCACGTGCATCTACATGCTTTCCTACTGAAATCCCCATGTTTGCAGTGGGCTTCAGGAAGCAAATTGGGGGAGTAAAAGGATGAGAGTCTAAAATCCACAGGTGAATTGGAATGTTATAAGAATTGCCTGTCAAAATACAAAACACAAATTACTATGAATGAGCCACTGTTTCTTCCCTGTTACACAAATGCTTATTTAAGGAAATCCATGCAGGAAAAAACACACCTTCTGGACATTTTTATTGTTATCTGATTGATTAAAAAGGGGGGTTTCGGTTTCCATTGTACAAACTGGCAAAACAGCTGCTGGATATGAGCCCGTCCACTTGCTTACCTTACACCAGAGTACCTTTGGATGCCTGTCATCCCATGCAGCTTTTTAGCTGTGCCAAGGCAGTTGCTTAACTGCCAAATGGAATTTGCTTGACTCTGCATATTGGGTTTTAGCACACCATTATACCTTTCATAATCCACTGTGCACAAAAGCCATTGTGAGCAAACTTTTGGGAGTGCCTGTCACACTCAAAAGATCAGCTCACAGATGTATGACTAAACACCCAAACAGGACTGCAAGAAACCATAGCATAGGACGAGCATGCCAGATGGGTCTGCCATGGAGAAGAGTTCTTATCCATTCCCGCTAAGCACAAAAAGACATGCTTCCATATATGTGGGGGACTTTCAATTGCACGGAAAGCAAGAAGCTTCTGCATTAAAAAGGAATATCCACATGATGTCTTGCTTGTTTCCAGTATGATTTATGGCATTCCCCAAACCCATTCCTTCTTAAGCCAGAACAAAAACCACAAATAACCTATATATACCCAGCTCAAAGAGAACCTGCAGAGTGGCTGCAGGAAAGTGCCCACAATTCTGGGCCCTTAATTGCCACTGCAAGAAGCGAGAATGGTGCCAAATTCCACATTCAAAATGGAACGGGACAGCTTGCTGCCACAGGCCACTCTCCCTCCTACTGAGTTAAGAACATAAAAACATAAGAGAAGCCAATGTTGGATCAGGCCAATGGCCCATCTAGTCGAAAACTCTGTCACACAGTGGCCAGAAATACCAGGTGCCATCAGGAGGTCCATCAGTGGGGCCAGAACACTAGAAGCCCTCCCATTGTTGCCCCCCCCCAAGCACCAAGAAGACAGAGCATCACTTGCCCCGGCCTGAGAGTTCCTACCTATACCTTGTGGCTAATTCCACATTCAAAATGGAACAGGACAGCTTGCTGCCACTGATGGACCTCTGCTCCATATGTTCATCCAATTCCCTCTTGAAGCTGTCCATGCTTGTAGCTGCCACCACCTCCTGTGGCAGTGAATTCCATGTGTGAATCACTCTTTGGGTGAAGAAGTACTTCCTTTTATCCGTTCTAACCCGACTGTTTAGCAATTGCCTTGAGTGCCCACAAGTTCTTGTATTGTGAGAAACAGAGAAAAGTACTTCTTTCTCTACTTGCTCTATCCCATGCATAATCTTATAAACCTCGATCATGTCACCCCTCAGCCGTCGTTTCTTCAAGCTAAAGAGCCCCAAGCGTTTTAACCTTTCTTCATAGGGAAAGTGTTCCAACCCTTTTACCATTCTAGTTTGGAATGCAGTGCATGCTTGTCAAGGCATTTAATATCTGCAGTTCTTCTTTAGCAGTACCAGAGTGATTCTGGGCAGCAAACAAGCTGATGAAGGGCCACCGCAACGTGGGAATGGGGCGGCATGGGAATGGGAAGTGTTATGGACACTGTTCTTGCTCTACCTGCTTACATTGCTGGGTGGGGTGCCACCCTGTGAAAGCAGCCGAGACCTGTCAAGGAATAAATACTGATCTCTCGTTTCAACTTTGCTGTCCTGTCTTGTTTCACTTTGGCTGATCAGAAAGATTAGAAATCATATAGATTGCACATCAAACGGTACAAAAATAAAAGAATGTGTTGGAACTCACCCTGATATTTCACAGGAATAGTGCCACTAAGATTCAGAAGATCTTTCTGGGACCCATCCTTGAAAGCTTAAAAAAACAGAATGCTATTTTTGTTTGTTTGTATGGATTACATTTTTCTGTTCTGTAAAATGCTCTTATGCTTTATTCACATTTTATACTAAAACTAGGGGCCTCATGCTCTGATTCCAACACTTAAAAGGATAAAAATGGAACTAACAGTGGCAGTGATCAGTTACTGATGATACAAAATTTTATAGCTGAGTACTCACAACACTGTATCATTATACGTCAGTGGAATGTAATTCTTTTATTTGAAATAACTTGCTGCTAGTTGTCAAATCTATACAAACACCAACTGGCCAAAATAATATAAAGTATTCTTACTGTAGGTATTCATCGAGAATGTAATGTTTGGGTACAATTCATTTACACTCTTCAGTTCTTCAATGGTCAGATCCCGGAACTTATACTGAAAATGAAAGATTTTTTAAAAAATTATTCGGCCAATTTTCTTTTTATGTAGCTAAGTATTTAAAGCATGTTATAATTATGAGGACATGGACTGAGGTGGCTCAAGTGGTTAAGATGCTGAACTGCAGGCTGTGGAAGGTCAGTAGTTCAGCAGTTCGAGACCCGAGAGTGCTGCATGACGGAGTGAGCTCCCGTCTCTGGTTCCAGCTCCTGCCAACCTAGCAGTTCGAAAGCAAGAAATTGCAAGTAGATAAATAGGGACCACTTCAGTGGGAAGGTAACAGCATTCCGTGTGCCCTGGTGTTTAGTCATGCCAGCCACATGACCACGGAAACGTCTTTGGACAGCGCTGGCTCTTCAGCTTTGAAACGGAGATGAGCACCGCAACCCTAGAGTCGAATCCGACTGGCTTTCGAGCAAGGGAACCTTTACCTGTACCTATAATTATGAGGTATTGACCATGTCATCTGCAATTCTAACATATGAGAATTGTCAACTCATGCCAGCCACTTGAGAGGTTCGTTTTAGTCATACTTGACCGTCAAAATGACTATGCATTTAATAAATGAGGCCTTTGCCTTTGAGAATTAATACTGATGGATAAAATCCTGACCATATTTGTTCTTCAAAAAACATATGCCAACTTTAAATATTTAAAGGAGTTTTTATATTCTTTAAACCTTGTTGATTCAACAGTATAAAATGTATGTTTACTGGGCCCTTTAATTCTCCTAATTACAGCAATGCATTGCATACAAACCCACATTCTTATAGAATAGAATAGAAGAGTGTTAAACCAGAAATGCCCATCTTCAAACCCCTACCTGCCATGAAACTTACTGGGTAACACTGGGCCACTAATTCTCACAGTCTAACCTACCTCACAGGGTTGTTATAAAGATAAAATGGAGGAAGAACTGCACCACCCCAAACTCCTTTAAGGACAGATAGATCAAGGTAAAGGTAAAGGCTTCCCTTGCTGGAAAGCCAGTCGAATCCGACTCTAGGGTTGCAGCACTCATCTCAGTTTCCAAGCCAAAGACATTTCCATGATCATGTGGCCAGCATGACTAGACGCCAAGGCGCACGGAACGCTGTCACCTTCCCACCAAAGCGGTACCTATTTATCTACTTGCCATTTCTTGCTTTCGGACTGCTAGGCTGACAGGAGCTGGGGCCAGAGACGGGAGCTCACTCCGTCATGCGGCACTCTCGGGTCTCGGAACTCCTGAACTACCGACCTTCCAAGCCTGCAATTCGGCGTCTTAACCACTTGAGCCACCGCAGCTCGGATAGATCGAACCTCCCAATAAATAAATTTGTGCGTTAGATGCCCCCCACGCACACACACACACACACCCCGCCTCCAAGAAAGCATGCTACATTCCCTAGGAAAGGCTGGACTGAACTGGGAGGCCTGTCTGAAAGAGCCAGAAGGTGGTTCCCACGAGCCTTACGCCATATAACAAGAGCAAACATTTAAGTCGGGAGTTGCTGGGGTTAACGAGGCAGGGGGCTGTCGCAGTAAAGACAGATATTCGCAGCGCTGCAAGTTCATTTCCAGGAGCGGCGGTTTCCGGCTGATTTGCGACTACTTCCACTTTATAGTGAAGCGACAGCAGGAGCCAGCCACCCAAGCCGAGGAAAGGACAGAGAGAGGCTTGCCAATTAATCGGTGCACGGCCAAAGCGGGGGGAAAGGGGCGGGGAGAGAGGCGAAGCGTCCTGAGCTCCGTCTGCTGCCCCCCATTCATCTCGGCCCCGCCCCTCTGAGAGGTGATGTTTGGGGGCGGGGGGGGTGCGCTCGTGGGAAGAAAAGTTTCTGCCTCGCGCGAGCCGCGCGCGCCTTGCCTTCGTCAGCCATTTCCGCAGCTTCTCTTCGGTGAATTCCATGGCTTGTTTTCCCCCAAGGCCCAGAAGCGCTTCCTCCTGCTTGCCGCGGCCGAGACGGCAACTCCCGGGGACCGAAGCAAAGCAGTCACTCGAGGGCAGGGCAAAAAGAAGGCGCCCCGGCCGGCCCCGCAGCGCCAGCCTCTTCCTCCTTGCGAGGTGTGTGACTCACCCACCCACCCGCCGCGGAGCCACGCAAGGCTTGCACGGGACGGTAGAGCGGGGCGCTGGGGATGTCCCACGAACAGGGTGCCGAGGACGCTTTAAGTACTGGAGACGGAACTCCCGGGAGCCCGGTACCACTGTATTATACACGAAACGAAATTTATTTCACCGTGAACTTTCCTGAATAAAGCTCACTTCATCAGATGCATTAGAGTATAAGAAGAAGAAGAGTTTGGATTTATACCCCGCCCTTCACTGCCCAAAGGCGTCTCAGAGCGGCTTACAAACTCCTTTCCCTTCCCCTCCCCACAACAGACACCCTGTGAGGTAGGTGGGGCTGAGAGAACTTCTGACAGAAACTGTCCTTGAGAGAACAGCTGTGCCAGCGCTTGTGACTGACCCAAGGTCATATCAGCAGGTGCAAGTGGAGGAGTGGGGAATCAAACCCGGTTCTCCCAGATAAGAGTCCACGCACTTAACCACTACACCAAACTGGCTCTCTACATAATGCTTATATATAAAATGTGTGCGTTCTAGTGATTATTGAAGGGGGAAAGCCTTATCTTCATGGATCCTCGTGTCCCCATCCCCCCAAGGAAGTCCCTCACATCCAGTATCAAATCACATGTCAAAGCCAGGATCACAAACTGCACCTTTAAAAACACAGCAGTGGCACAAAAACATGGATCCAAGGCATGTATCAAAAAAATTGACAGTGATTTTTCAGGAACTTTGTGTAAAACTGGGAGGCATCCATGTTTCATGCCATGATGACACCTTTGGGGGGTGGGTTTATGCACTCTATTAATGTTGATGTCATTTGTGGTTTTGTGGTCTATATTGGAGAGTTCCATGAAGAAATCATGAAAGTGCCAGAGAATGTATATCTTGGATCCATGTTTTTGCACCATTGCTGTACCACAGAACAGAGAATCCACGTTTGTGGTTCAGTCCACGGACACTGACATGATGTGTGGATTTACAGTTGATTTTTGTGGAGTCCAGGCAAAATCATTAAGACTCAGTGCCAACACGTTATCAAATGCAGTTTTTCTGCCATGGTGATCCCATAAAGAACCATATCTGTGTTTTCTCTAGTCCTTTCTATGGGCGTTCATGTAGTGTATGACATCAGAGTGAATTTTAATGGGACTCCATGTAGAGAGGATCCATGAATTTTAATGCCCTTTTCACACTATTTGGGAATCATGCTAGATCTCTCTGTGTGTTTTTTGTGGGTCACTCCATGGATATTGATGTGATGTATGATCTTACAATGTATTTTGGCGGAGCCCATTTAACAATCAGTAAGGTGGCTCAAGTGGTTAAGACACTGAACTGCAGGCTGTGGAAGGTCAGTAGTTCAGCAGTTTGAGGCCCAAGAGTGCTGCATGATGGGGTGAGCTCCTGTCTCTAGTTCCAGCTCCTGCCAACCTAGCAGTTCGAAAGCAAGAAATTGCAAGTAGATAAATAGGGACCACTTCGGTGGGAAGGTAACAGCATTCCGTGCGCCTTGGTGTTTAGTCATGCCGGCCACATGACCACGGAAATGTCTTTGGACAGCGCTGGCTCTTCGGCTTTGAAACGGAGATGAGCACCGCAACCCTAGAGTCGGATTCGACTGGCTTTCGAGCAAGGGAACCTTTACCTTTACTTTTAAGGTGGCTCAAGTGGTTAAGACGCTGAACTGCAGGCTGTGGAAGGTCAGTAGTTCAGCAGTCTGAGACCCGAGTGCCGCATGACGGAGTGAGCTCCCGTCTCTAGTTCCAGTTCCTGCCAACCTAGCAGTTGGAAAGCAAGAAATTGCAAGTAGATAAATAGGTACCACTTCGGTGGGAAGGTGACAGCATTCCATGCACCTTGGTGTTTAGTCATGCCAGCCATACGACCTCAGAAATGTCTTTGGACAGCGTTGGCTCTTCGGCTTTGAAACGGAGATGAGCACTGAAACCCTAGAGTCGGATTCGACTGGCTTTCGAGCAAGAGAACCTTTACCTAAAGATTCATGAGGATCATGAGAAGCAGTATTTGCTCCATGACAACTACACAGACTAGGATCTGTGTTTTTGTTCATTCTGTGGTTTCCAATAACAGATAAGCAGCACAGGTCTCCAGAAAGACAAAAGAGAAATCTAGCCGAGGCACATTCTTTTAAACTAGCTGTGGCTTCAGAGAATAGTTTGAATTTTCTTAAATACTTTCAGGCATAAGCAGGCTTCTACTGAGAATGCACTCACACCCACGCAGGATTCCACCCACACCTGCCTCCCCCTTCCCAAGAGTCAGACTAAATTGCACAGGGTCTGCTCATAGTCAGAGATAGGCCTAACAACTGGGTACTTTCAGTGAAGATTCAGATGGGTAGCCGTGTTGGTCTGAAGCAACAGAACAAAGTTTGAGTCCAGTGGCACCTTAAGACCAACAGAGTTTAACTCCTGCCATAAGCTTTTGTGTTCGTGCGCGCTCCTTCAGATACATTGAAACAGACTTTCTCAAGCCTTATATATGGGGGGTGGTTTACTTGCCAGGAAGGGCTAGTTAGAGTCATTTTTCTGGTGTAATCTGTAGCTATCTTCATAATAAGCAATTTGATGGCAAACTTGGGGTGACCCAATGAAAAAATTGTGAGGATCCACGAGGATCTGTGCTTTGGAACTACATTTTTGTGCTGTGGCATTGCCATGAGGCAGTGGATCCGTGATTTCCCTGGTGTAATCTTTGGCTATGGATATGCTATATGATTTTATGCTGAGTCTGGGATGACTAAATGGGAAAATCCTGAGGATCCATAGGGGATGGATGCTTTCGAACTGTGGTTTTGCACCATGGCAGTGCCATGGAGCAGTCAGTGCATGATCTTTGTGGTGCCATCTATAAACTAGAAGAGAAGAGAAGAGATTGGATTTATATCCCACCCTTCACTCGGAGTCTCAGAGTGGCTTACAAACTCCTTTCCCTTCCCCTCCCCACAACAGACACCCTGTGAGGTAGGTGGGGCTGAGAGAGCTCTGACAGAAACTGCTCTTTTCAAGAACAGCTCTGACAGAACTATGGCTTGCCCAAGGACATCCAGCAGGTGCAAGTGGAGGAGTGGGGAACCAAACCCAGTTCTCCCAGATTAGAGTCCGCGCACTTAACCACTACGCCAAACACATGATCTACATTATGACAGTACTTTTATTTCTTTCCGTGTAAAAATCATAGGAATTCATAAGGATCTGTTTAAAATGATCTAGATCTGAGTTTTACCCAATGGAAGCTTTACTCCAAAGAAAGCCACAAGGGGGGCTTGCTAGCCAAGGAAGTTGCAGCCTTGACTCAGAAAGTCCAAGAGGTGCTTGATTTGATGTGAAGTGGTGCTGACTGGCAGAAATGCAAACTGACTCAACACACTTTGAACATGAAAGCCAGCATGTTGTAATGGTTAAAGTGCAGGACTAGGATCTTGGAGATCTGGGTTCTTATTCCCTTTATTCACCCACAGAAACTTGCTGGGTGACCTTGGGCCAGTCACAGAATCTCAGCCTAACCTACCTTACAGGGCTGTTGCGAGGATAAAATGGAGAAGAGGAGAATGATGTAAGCCACTTGCAGTCCCCATTGGGGAGAAAAGTGGCATATAAATGGAGTCAATAAACAAATAAGCAAACAAAATACTCAGAGAAGTCCCTGTTGCCATGAAGCCACTTCAGATGGCACTATTAAAGACTTTCTAATATCCCTGCCTTGCTGGACTGTGAAGAGAGTGTACCAGGGCAATGGACGGAGCTGCGGTCCTAGGTGAAGTGCCCAAATGCTGGACTACAGACTGTACACTGTGGCCAAGGGAAGCCTTGTGCCCAAGAAGTAAGCCAAGCCAGATGTGGACCCAGGACCACAGAAGCCTTCTGCCCCCACACCTCCGCATCCACACAAGGACTGTGATGCAGACCAATAGCCCTGGCCTCCATGAACACAGACAGTAGCAGCCCTGGAGAGAATCCATGTTCTGACAGAGGACCAATGTTCCTGCAGAGAAACCGTGAAGTGATCTCTTCTTCACCACGTAGCACATTCCTTCCCCCCCTCCCAAGCCATTCTCAAACAAAGACTGTTGCCCAGCTAAAGAGGAAAGAAGTGATTAAGCCTTCCTGCCACCTGTCCAGATAACGCCTCTGACAAGCATTGGATCGTTGACATGAAGCACCGAAGCCGGGAAGTGATTGAATCTCCCTACCCCTTCCTTTGTCTCACCCCTTCCTCAAGAGGTGTCACTCCCTGCCGCACATCAACCCTAAATCGCTCAACCATCATTTCCCTTTGTCCCATCCATCCTGGAATATTATTCTTTTTGTCACATTTCCTGGGAGCCCGTGACCACATGACCATGGCCTCAGATCACAATTTGGCTGTTTAAGGTGAGGATTCCGGATGTGACCTTGTTTCGAGAACTTTTTCAATCGTGTCTGTTGTGTCAGCCAATGTATCATATCACAAAAAGGACAATTTCACATGATTATCATGGACCCCCAAAAGGTTCACAGTCTGGGTGTATAACAATCCACACAAATGGGCTCCCAACTAGATAATATTAACAAAGGTAATCATTGAAATGTAACTACTGTACACCAGACTCTGAACCTTTTTGGGGTCCATGATTTGTTGTTCAGTCGCACAATTGAGTTCGTTCTTCGCGACCCCATGGACCAGATTACGCCAGGCCCTCCTGTCTTCCGCTGTCCGCTGAAGTTTGCTCAATTTCATGTTCGTCGCATCAATTACACTGTCTAACCATCTCATCCTTTGCCGACCTCTTCTTTGACCTTCAATCTTTCCCAGCATCAGGGTCTTCCAGTGAGTGCTCACTTTCATTTGGTGGCCAAAGTATTTGAGCTTCAGCTTAGGATCTGGCCTTCCAGGGAACAGTCAGGGTTGATTTCTTTTAGGATTGACTGATTTGATCTCCTTGCAGTCTACGGGACTCTCAAGAGTCTTCTCCAGCACCATAGTTCAAAAGAATCTATTCTTCGGTGCTCTGCCTTCCTTATAGTTCAACTCTCACAGCCATACATTACTACGGGAATACCATTGCTTTGACAATGTGGACTTTTGTTGGCAGGGTGATGTCTCTGCTTTTTATCATGCTGTTTAGGTTTGCCATCGCTTTCCTCCCAAGGAGGAGGCGTCTTTAATTTCATGGCTGCAGTCACCATCTGCCGTGATCTGGGATCTCAGGAACATGAAGTCTGTCACTACTTCTACGACTTCCCCTTCTATTTGCCAAGGAGTGATGGGGCCAGATGCCATGATCTTAGTTTTTGATGTTGAGCTTCAAGCCCACTTTTGCGCTCTCCTCTTTCATCCTGAGCAAGAGGCTCTTTAGGTCCTCTTCACTTTCTGCCATCAGAGTGGTATCGTCTGCATATCTGAGGTTATTGATCTTTTCCCCAGCAATCTTAACTCCAGCTTGTGATTCATCCAGGCCAGCATTTCGCATGATGTACTCTGCATATAAATTAAATAAGCAAGGTGACAATATACATCCTCGTCGTACTCCTTTTCATACGCTAAACCAATCAGTTGTTCCATATCTGGTTCTAACTGTTGCTTCCTGACCCTTATACAGGTTTCTCAGGAGACATGTGAGGTGGTCTGGTACTCCCATCTCTTTAAGAACCTGCCATAATTTATTGTGATCCACACAATCAAAGGCTTTAGCATCATGTGAAATTGTCCTTTTGTGATACGATGCATTGACTGATACAACAGACATGACTGAAAAGATCTCGAAACAAGGTCACATCCGGAATACTTGTCTCATGACAAATGTGTATTATTGATTCTACGACTGTATACAGAGTCTGGAGCCTCGTTACTCACAAAGATGTTCACAATGTCCCTGTAATTGTTTATACATTTTGTACTAAGTGGCTCCTTTTGTGCATAGTTCAAAGTTATGAGCCGGGTTTCATTTCCAGTTTTTTGCTGTATGTTTATGTTGTAACATTGGTTGTTAAATTTATTGTCTTTAAGACGTTTGATAGTATAGTATTGTTAATTAAGTTTCTATTTTAGAACAGTTTAGGAAAAGTTGAAGGGCAGCAGGGAAAGAGGAAGGCCTCAACATGAGATGGATGGACTCCATCAAGGACGCCACCAAGGCCCTCAGCCTGCGAGACAAGGCTGTTAATGACAGGACGTTCTGGAGGCCATTAATTCACAGGGTTGCCATAAGTCTGAAGCAACTTGATGGCACTTAACATACAAAAACTAGTGAACGTTACAAGAAAGTCGAGTAATGAATTCAGCAAGTTAATTCCTATCTTAGTGAAGAAGCACTTCCTTTCATTTCTCCTGCTTCTATCCCTGAGAGTTCTAGTATTTCTAAAGGGAGAAAAGGTTCTCTATATCCAATTTTAAAATCTTATTCATATAATTTTTATGAACTTATTTCATGCCCTCCCCCAGTTGCCTTTTCTCTAGGATATAAATCCAAATCCTCCTTGGCTTTTCCTCATAGGGAATGTGTACCACACCCATGATCATTTTGGTCGCCCTGTTCCGCACCTTTTCCAATGCTACAACTCTCATTTTTAAAGATATGAACAGACTGCGCACCGTATTCAAGATCTGGTCAAACTATGGATCTGTACAAGGGCTTTACAATACTGGCCGTTTTATTTTCAGTCTCTTTCCTAATGATCTCTACATCTCTGCAGAGAATTTGTCTTTTTCATCACTGCACAGGGAGGAGTCGACGTTTTAATTGAGCTATCTGCCCCAAGTCTTAAGATCTGGTCAATCAATGAAAATTAGGATTTTTCATCCCAATGTCCAGTCTTGGCAAAACAGTGTTTGAAATATGCAGGTAACGTTTACTTAAATCTGTAAGATTTACATAGTGGAAATAAATAAGAAAGTCACACTAAGCATAATTCACATCTGATTGTAATTCCAGCCAGGTAGCAGTGTTGAGGCTATGGCAGGAAAAACAAATATGAATCTCGTGGCATCTTAAAAACCAACGTTTTATTCCAGGGTAATTTTTTCTGAGTTATAATCTACTTCAGATGCACTGAGTGGATCCTAACTATGCAGATAGTTTTGATTGATGAGACTGCTGCTATCTAAAATGTCTGCACAGTGTCACTGTATCTAAAATAGTAGGCTACAAATAGGAGACCTGTAGGGACTTGTGGGAGGCATCTCATTTCCCCCTCCCCTACTGCTTCCTTTTTAAAGCTCCTACAGCCTCTCCTCTTTCCCTGCTTCCTTCTGTCCTTCCCACCCACCCGCCAACCCACCATTATCTGCCCCCTGTCTCCAGCTCTTCCTCCATTACTCCTGGCAGCTCCTCCCTGGGAAGAGTCTGGCCAAGTTGTGCAGTGCAGTTGCACAGTGGGAAACCCACAAGGACCTGTTAGGGCACCGAATCTTCCCTTGCATCCCTCTTTCCCACACTATTTCCTCTTTCCATCCTCCTCACCTCTCCCTGCTTCCTTCTCTCCTTCCCATCCATTCACCCACCAATCTACCTTTTTTGTCTGCCCCTCGTAATCTTTATTCTTTATTTACTGCATTTATACGTCTTTCTCCACACTGTGGACCTAAAGCAGCAGACATCACTCTGTTTCATTTTATCTTCACAACAACTCTGTGAGGTAGATTAGATTGAGTGTGTTTGGCCCAAGGTCGCCCAGGAAGATTCCATGGCCGAGTGGGGGTTTGAGTGGGGGGATCTGGGCCTCCAGAACCTGCTCTAAAACTCTTAACCACCACACCACGCTGGCTTCCATGGGGTGGCCACTGTTGAGCAGCAGCAAGCGGCCTGGCTGATTCATGCAAGTTGCTTGGTATCCCGTTGCTTGGCAATGGACCTGGCCCCAATGATTCCCACCTCAAAGATCAAAAAAACCCTGCACCCTCCCCCCTTTTATTACTGACTGAAACCAAGTCCTTAACTGGCAATTCTGTTGTGGTTGCCTAACAGCCATGGAGGACATTGATTCCAAAAAGTTAAAGGCACTTCTTTCTTGGGGTGCGGTGCAGTTAACGCCACAAGTTTTGGGTTTTTTTAAATTTCAGATTTTTCTACAAACCTGGTGCTTTTCTCAGGTTTGTAGAATGATCAGTGTTGTCACTTCACGGCTTCAGTCTCCAGGTTTTTAAGTATCCACAGATTTGGCCACATTGAGAATTAGTTCACAAATGCTTATGCTAGAATAAAATGTTATTAGTCTTTAGTGTGGTATTTCTGAGTACACATTCTAAGATCTGAGTTCACAAATGCTTATGCTAGAATAAAATGTTATTAGTTTTTAATGTGGTATTTCTGAGTACACATTCTAAGATCTGAGTTTCCGAGTACACATGCTGTTTCTGAGTACACATGCTAAGATCAGGGTGCATATGTTAAAACCCAAGGGTGTCATAATGACTAATAGTACGAGAGAGAACATGGAAGCTAATTGGTAGAATTGGTTCCCCAGAGTGACAATATTATGAGGGTTGTCACACACTCATCTGCTCTTGCAATTATGACATCATCTATCTAAAAGTCTATGCTACTTCTAGTTTGCTTATGTAATGGTGCTTGGAGCAATTGTTATATGACAAATGATGTCACAATCAAGTCCATAATACAGTCTGGTTCATCACAGATAGCCACTAACATACTGGGCTACTTAAAATCAGTTGAAAGCAGATTTCTACTTTAACTCCTTTGCCTTAAAAGCAGGCTGCATCTAGTCATATAGTGTAAGTGGAATACTCTGGGAGAAATCACAATGATTGTTGTTGGCTGGCTTATTTTCCTTGCAACTTTAAAATTGATAAGTAAAATTCCAAAGGTGAGTACACATTGAAGTGACTGCTGAAGATGTCAGACTGTTACTCATGTTTGTAGTTTGATGCAACAGCAGTTATGTTTAAATTCCACAAATCTAGGATGGCTTTAGCTATTTTATATAGTTCATGGGACACCCTTAGCTTTTTCACACAGAGGTTAGCAAAACCTCCACTTACCTGTACACAATTATCAGAACAAATGACCTATCTTTTAAGACATAATTTGACTGTGATGCCAGACTATTTCCTCATTTCTGCCATGAAATGTGCTAATTTTGTACGTGTGCATATTCATGCAAGCCACATCTACCTTAACCACAGTGAACAGTCCGAGGGTTCACGTGGTAATGGGAATGGATCCAGTACTATATTAAGTAACTATTAGCATAAAATATGCTAGGTGCAACATGATCCTAAGCACATTTGGAGGCAGTTCCCATTGAATTGTGGTAATACATGCAACAGAACTGGAGTGCATGTTTCAAGTCTATGGTAGCTTGCAGTGTCTCAAGCGGCAAACTGGTTATGACCAGAATATTAAATTGTTCTAATTTATATAAATAACATTAAATGCTATTGTACATTTAAAAATCATTGGTTGCATCCTACCCATCTACATAGCAAAGTGAAGGCACATGGTGTGACCCACCGATGGAGTCTCTTGCATTCGGGAGGATGCATCACCTTTAGTACAGCAGAGCGGTATACAACCCTGTACGATTCAATTACTCCACATTGCAGACCCCAGAAAGGTTGTTTAATCTCCTCCCTCCACTTTCTCCATTGGAAATTCAGACCAAATTTAACCCTTTGATTCCTAAACTTCATACCCCCTTCTATACCCAACCAATGTTCCCTCTTAAGCTGTGGGGTCTTCTGAGCAAAAATTCTACTTTGTGAACTGCTGTCATTAAAGTTGTGAGTGAGCAATTTGGCTGCTGCATAAATTAGTTTGCTCTGGAGCCCTCCTTCCTGAGCTAAGACAAAAATGTGTGAGCTGGAGGCTAAAAAACTGAGCTGGCTCTCACTAACTCAGCTTAGAGGAAACACTGTAAACCCCCCCCTCCAAAGTCTATTTTTATCTCTAATTTCCTTTTATTTTATTGCTAGCAGTATTCGGATAAAAAGTGCTAGTTTTACTTTTATGGTTTGTCTTGAGATAATTTCCTCCAACTAGCCAGTATATCTGTGTGTGTTTGATTACAGGCTGGATCAAAAAGAAATGCAGGTGGCCAACATTAGCCAGTATTGCGTGGATGAACAGGGTTCAGAACACAAATCCCCATCAGTTTCAAGAATGAAGATGTTCCAGCTCTGAAATGCATTTCTAAAAACCAGCAGGAAAGGACATTCTAGCAGTGCTCAACAGCCAGCACCTGGTACTGTACTGAGGCACCAAAGCATACTTTTTTTGTTAGTTACACATAAAGCAATCCACACCGCATCATGTCATACTTTTATGACAGTTTCCTGGACCTTCTGTTTACATTACAATTGTCTGTGATGCGTGAAACAAAGGGCATCGTGAGCATTACCCATAGCGGTGGATTTGGCAGAGGTCTAGTTTTGTGCTTGTGAGACCATCAAGTAGAAAATTTTTCGTGCATTACAATTTCTCGTGGAATGAACACCGTTCGTATTGCCTAGCAACCACAATGGCAAAGTTCAGGAAATGTATCTGGTAAATTAAACACAAAAATTTTAAGGGTCTGCAGAATGATGTGTACTCCCAGCCTTGAAATGAAAGCATATGTAATCCAGACTGCATGCAGAAGCTAGTATTAGTCATATTTCGTGGCTGAAGTAACTTTTTTGAAAAAAGATACAGGGAAGTTTAATATTTCAGTACATATATAGCTTCCTATGGTGTGAAGCAAAAACCCTAAATATACATAGCATAAAAACGGATTTTCTATTGGATTCAGCCTGTTCAAAGATTGAGGGGGAGCTGGTTTCCACAGCCCAAGTCATGGATGCTGTAAAGTCCTTTGTTTCCATCAGTTCCATTGCTCAGAATATTGAATAGGAACGAATATCCTGAGTTTTCTCTCAATAGAGTGTATTAAGATGAGTGTGTGGCCTGTTTGTTTTCCTTGTCCTCAGTTATCAGTCTGTTGCAGCTAGTTTGGAAGAGGCAGTATAATAAATCCATATTTTAATTGATTCCATTTGTATACAATAGTACCTTCTCAATCCTCTCAAGGCTCTGTACAACTTTAGATTCATTAATACATACAATAATAAGGTAAAGGTTTCCGTTGCTTGAAAGCCAGTCGAATCCGACTCTAGGGCGCGGTGCTCATCTCAGTTTCCAAGCCGTAGAGCCAGTGCTGTCCAAAGACTTCTCCATGGTTTGTGGTCCAAAGACTTCTCTGTTTGGTGCAGTGGTTAAGTGCATGGACTCTAATCTGGGAGAACCAGGTTTGATACCCCACTCCTCCACTTGCACCTGTTGGATGACCTTGGGCAAGCCATAGTTCTGATAAGAGCTGTTCTTGAAAAAGAGCAGTTTCTGTCAGAGTTCTCTCAGCCCTACCTACCTCACAGGGTGTCTGTTGTGGGGAGGGGAAGGGAAAGGAGTTTGTAAGCCGCTCTGAGAAACCTTTGGGTAGTGAAGGGCGGGGCATAAATCCAATCTATTCTTCATGTGGTCAGCATGACTAAACGTTGTGGCACACAGAACGCTGTTACCTCCCCACCAAAGCAGTACCTATTTATCTACTTGCAATTTCTTGTTTTCAAACTGCTAGGTTGGCAGGAGCTGGGGCCAGAGACGGGAGCTCACTCCGTCATCTGGCACGCAGGTCTTGAACTGCCGAACTACTGATCTTCTGGTCTGCAACTCGGCATCCTAACCTCTGAGCCACTGTGGCCCCACATTCAATAACAGCACACCTTAAAATGAGGCAGCAGCATCATAAATGATGGAACTTTGGCTGCACTAAATTAATTTTATATAGTTTTGTCAGTGAACAGTACCTAATTTTTCTAAGACAATTTTACATTTGCACAGACAAGTTTCCTGCTAGTGACTATTTTACGCAGAACTAGATAGAGCGAACAATACCTTTATATACATTAATGCAATACCCTTGCTTTTTAAAGATGGCATCCACTGTATGTCCATAGCCTTCAGACATTACATTTTAAAGTATATCATAAAACAGTTACTCTTAGGTTGGACAAGGGTGCAAGTGATCACAGCTCTTCCCTGTTTTCCCCTCCCCCCAGAAGCCATTTCAAACCCTGGGAAAGTTTATCCTGGGACCACAGACTGGAGGTCTACAGGTCACACAGGTCTCACAGATTGGAGGACTACAGTGAAGGGGGGGAAAGGCGTGAAGTACCTTCCTGCTTCCTCTAAATTCTGGTAGAAGAGATTTTATTCCCTGCTGCACAGCAGCCTCCTGATCCATGTGGCTTGTGGTCAATGCAGGTCCCAGGAATCCAGCAATAAATGGTGCGCTAGAAATGGCGGGGGGGGGGAGGGCGGAAGGGGGAAAGACCTGCGACTGTCAGCAGTTTGCCCTGAGAAATTGCTGGATCCAACTCAAGATAATTTCTCAACCCACATGCATTATACCCTATCACACGTGTACATATGCACCCATGGCCTGCCACCTGCTTCATGAAGCTGTCCTCCAAGATGACAGTTACTACACAAAGGCAACATTGTGTCCTCAATCGTGCATAGTTCAGAAATTTGGACTATTCTAATCACGAAGAATCTGCCTTTAAGTATACACACAAGAAAATTCCTTATGAAGACAGCACAAAGCATGCAACTCCATTCTGTAGACTTCTAACAGAAGAAATACTAGGGAATGTATACCATATTCCATTTAAGCATCTTATTATGAACCACTGGGTGTACTGTAATAACTGACATTTCAACTCTCCCCATACCTCTAAAACCTTGGACCAAACACAAAAGTATCATATTACTAGCTGCTTCCACAATCCAACAGGGCAATGCTGAGACATGCTGAAATGTATGCAGTGACCACCCTCTGTAATTCTGCTTATGGTGCACGTATATTGTAACAGAGAGGAGTACTCAGAGGCTTAAAAGTGTTGTCATATTTGCTACAGTTATAGCACAAACCGAATAAACAGTGTCTAAAGAGTAACATAGGTACATACAGAAAGGTAAGTACTTGCCCAACGGAATGTGGATATTTTATATTCGAACAACTGATACCACCCTCTATCATAATCCACTTCTAAAATTCTCAGTTGCAAAAGCATCCTGCAAATTTGGTCTTTAAGAGCTGCTGTTTCTCCCTAACACATGTGTTCATGGCGTATTTTTGCAATCCGTTAGGTCTTGGCTTGTACCAATTAAAAGTTAATTAAATAAAAACCAGTGAAAAGACTTCTGTGGTCTTAATTATGCAGGTTGCTATTGCAAAAATTAATGCAAATAATTTATCTAGTTAATTTAAAATTAAAGATATTGACTGCCACAATGATATAGGGAACACAAGTTGGGCCTCACACTCCTGATTAAATACTTTGTGAACCTATGCTGTATTAACATTCATTAGACATTCCCGTTTTTAAAATGATTTGTTCCACTGAAATGTTGTTTGACTGAAGTTTAACATACCTGGAGTGATGTAGGTCAATTTTAATACCTAGTAGCAATTACCATATCACCAGGAAATGTGCCCTATTGATCAATTAAACATTTTCATATTGGATCTGTTATTTCATGATAGCTTTTTTCCTATTCTCAAGAATAAACATATTTGAAAACAGAGTTTATAATATAAGCCCCAACAGCTTCTACATTGCTTAAGTACTTATTCTGAGTAGCCAAGTGAAAGACTTGTGAAGAAGTTTTCCTCAATTTCATTTCCTATAATTAAGGATTAAACTACATTTTGCAAGGTATCTTTGGAAAACAGGCACCATAAGCAATTAAAACAAACCAGTGAAAAATTCAATAAAATGTCTGTAATTTATTATATACATGACTTACTTCAGACTGCACTCTGAATATGCAAAAGTATATACTTTTGACAGCACCAGAAAACAGTTATGCTGAACAGTTTTTACCTGATTTATCACATTGTGCTAAACACAATGAGTTTCACAAATATGAAAACATGGTCTCTACAAGCAATCGCAGTAATATGCTAACACTTGATTGTATCACTCTCACTCAACAAAATAAATAGAAATCCAACATAGTCATCACAATTTATTTACTAGTCTGTTCAAAAATGTATTTTCTTTCCAGTGTGTTTTGGTCTTTTGCTAGATATGAAGAAATAAATTCTAGCTACAGGACTAATTAATGTTACAGAAAGCAAAACCAGTTATGCTGGTTTATATAAAAATAAGGTTTTTAATATATATTTTAAAGGATTTTTAAAGTACATAACAAAGTTGCTCACTAGGCCTTTCCACAATACAACTGCCCTGGTCTTTAATTACAGCTATAACAAAACATATAGAACTTAATTTTCAAATGAAATCTAAATCAAATACAAAGTGCCCTTAAGTTTTATTTAATCGTATCAATAAATATTAACTACTATAGCTGTGCAAAGCAAGGCATGGAAAGGCTCTATGAAAAGTATACTATGTCAAATCACCAAGCTTAAACATAGCATCTTTGATACCGGAACTAACCCTTTATTTCACTCCTACATTCAAGGAAATGTTTGAATCTGATTTGTAAATCAAGGCACATATTTCAACTACTGAATGGAATCTGATATTTCAACTGGAGATTTGCTAATACAATCTGTGAAATCATCAATGCAATGCCTAACAAGAAAAATCTAAGAATATATTCTAAATTTTGCTTGAACGTTTTATGTATCTTAGGAAAAACCTTGAGTATTCCAATTCATCTGGTTGCCAAAGTTTTTTTTATATAAGGTAAAGAAATAAGAAAGGGGGGGGAAGGCACAAAGAATGTAAACAGATACATTACTAAAGGGTAATCAGCATAACACCTGAAAAGAGAATACAATTATGAGAGACTAATTTGGAGTACATGATTAGGCTTCATTTTCATGAAAATTACATGAAATGTAAAATTTAATGGGTTAACTGCAACGGTGAAGGTTAGCAATATTTCCAGTTATCCTTTACAAGACAAGTAACACTGAAGTGTCTCAAAGTAGAGTCTTAAATTAATCTCACAAGAAGTGGTCATGCATGCGAGGCATAAAGACTTGTGAGAAATCTAGGCAGTACAGAATTCTGTTATTAAAAATTCTTTATCAGATCCAAGACTTGCTGAGAAGTATACCTGAACTGATGGTTTAGCCAGTCTCACATTAAGAGAATTATAAGACTGAAGGCCAACTTGAACCTATTTCCAACAGTCATCGCCTTGGCTGAGCAAACAGAGAAATAAATGTATCTGTTAAGACTCACACACAGTGAGAGTTCCAAGACAAAGCAGTTTGGTGTGGTACTTAAGGTATACAGAGTTCTGTAAAAAAAAAAAATTAAAGACCTCCGGTTAAATAACAAATTAATTGTAGGAAACCATTTATACCAGTTGCCCAGAATTTCAGTTTCAGGAAAGTACAGCAAAGGCAAATGGCTCTCCGGAGAGCTAGAAAGGCTGAAAGGTTTCTCCATTTTTTTAAAACAAAAAACTTTAAACTCGACTTCCTCCCATCTTGACACTTGAACTAGGAGGCTGGATTCCTTCTTTCCAGATATTAATTTTTTTTTCATGATAGCAACTATCAGTGATTGTTGCTGTGACAGCCTGTTATGGATACCTGGCGGAAAGACATGAAACTCTGGACTGAAAGTAGGATTCTATGCATAAAGAAAGAAAATTCTGCAGGACAGAATGAGAATGCAACCTCTTGCAACATGCACACATGGGGTTGGATCTGACTGTTTCATCTGGATCCAACCCCATGTGTGCATGTTGACTATTTCCATGGATTTTCCCCTTCCTTCTGCAGCACCCCCCCATGCTGTTCCTAAAGTCCCCTATAGCATAGAGTAAGTATTTTGAAGATCAGTGGGAGCAGGGAGGCAGGAAAATTCCATTCTGCTTATAGGAAATATTGCCTGGATCCAACCCATTATGGGCTTTACTTTTGATTGAATCAGTGTGCAAAGTTTCAAAAGAGACACAGGTAACCTCTTGACAAACTGAAAAGATCGATTTTCAACAAATAAGACAATCTGTGCTTTCATTAATGAAATTCAGAGTAGATATCCAGCTCTGTAATCAGAAGAACACAGAATCAGTGTGTTTGTTTTAAAAATTTAGTACCAGTGGTAATATATACTTAGCAGGCTCTGGATTCGTTAACATAACATGCCAAATCCAAGATTGCAGACTGAAAAAAACTGGGTTTAAAATATGCCTAAAATATTTGTTAAATGTAAGAAATCCTTATCATAGAAATTATATATAAGAACATTGCACATTCATGTTTTTCAAGATAAATGTTTATTTTTTTTTAAAAAAAATCATCTTATTTTTTGGCATAAAATTTCAGCTTGAAGAGGCAGACTAATCTTTTGGTCCTGTTTATTACTGAAAGAATTTCTGACAGGTGTTGCCCAATTCTATCGTCCACATGGCAGCACAGGATAGCATCAGGTGCTGCACTCAGTGCTAGCCTCCACAAGACTTCCATCGCATGCATGTGTAATCTGCTCAATGTGGAGACAGGCTTAAGACCTCTTTCACCTAGCACAATATTCACAAGGCCAGAGAAAAAGCCCCATTACTACTACTACTAACACCAGCAACTGAGCTTAGCAACAGGGGGGAGGGGGGGGTTACATCAGCAATTAAGGTTGTTGCTGGTCAGGACCAGGGCTATTTTTGGGCAGGAACACACAAGAACAGAGATCCATCTGGCTTCTGAGTTGGCCACGCCTACAGCCTCCCACCCACCCCGGGTTCCCCAGGCGCCCTGGGGAAGCCAAGCCGATCCAAGGAGGGAAGGCAGTTTAAACTGCCTCCCTTCCTCGGGTTCCCCCAGGCGCCCTGCAGCTGCGGAGCACCTGGGGAAGCTGATCCAGAAACTGCCTTCCTTCCCTCGGGTTCCCCGTGCGCCCCGCAAGCCGTAGGGCACCTGGGGAAGCCAATCCTGGGAGGGAGCTGTGCTGTCAGGGGTGTGGCCTAATATGCTAATGAGTTTCTGCTGTTGAGTGTGACGTATTATGCTAATGAGTTCCTGATGGGCTTTTTTTGTAGAAGGTCAGGACTGCTACTTTGCCTCATGCTGGAGGCTGCTGCCTCCCTTTATTCTACACGAGCCAACTGCATGGAGAGAACTGGGCTACGCATTAGTGAAACAAAACTCTTGATCTTTCATCACGGTACTCCTTTAGAAAAGCCAGTTCTCCTCACAGGAATGACAGTACATATTTCTATTGCTTTCGACATCAACAACAGCAGCTAAATTTTACGTCTGCGCTTTATCCGAACAGAGGCGAGTGACATTTTAAGATTCGTAACTCAGGACACACAGTGTCTTTTAAAAGGGAACAGGACCAATGTTCTTTTATTTGCTAAGGAAAACGAAGAAAGCAGACTGGCATATTGGTGTGTGGGGGCCCACTTGCTGCAAGCCAGTGCATAGTCAGTCGATAGTCTGCCAGCATCCTTCAACTACTTTAGGGTGTAGTAACATTCATCCGCTATCCAGCTAGTATGCTCCATTAGTGCATTACTTATTTGTTTAAATAACCTTGGCAAGTATTAAAAATAATCATCTGAGGGTCAACCAAAAAAAAAAAAATCGTATTTCTGTGTTTCCTCTATAGTTTATTACCCTTTCATATAAAGTGTAAAACTAAAGCTGAAATTTGGGTCACATGGAAGAACAGAGGAAAAGAAATGGAAGAGCAACAGGAAACCCAAGTTATGGCAAACTGGTTAACGTGTTCTCAACTTTTTGGTCTGCTTCTTGCGTTTCAATTCCTCCTCTTCACGTCTCTGTTCTTCTAGATCTTCTAGCATTCCAAGTCTCAAGCTGCAGGAGAAAATTCCAAGCATGCTTCATTAAAGCCAAGAAAAAAAACAGCACAGACACAACAAATCTCCACTAGAATAAACTCCCAGTTACCCCAAATCACTTCTCCAGACCACTTTTAATTTGTGGCACTAAAAAGCCAACTCAAACAGAAAGGTTTCACAATGCTTCCCAAAGATTATCATGGCACAGGTTTTGATAGACTTCTGAAGATAGCAGCCAGGATCCATGGAGCTGCATACAGCCACTGAAAGGGCTTTGCGCTAACATTATGGGTTTTTTGACTACTCACCTCTTGGCTTCCTCCTTCTGCTGCTCTTTCCAGCTGCTTTCCATGTAACGTAAGGCATAGTCACTTTCATCTTTATACCTGAAACCAAGCCAAAAGTTAAATGCGACAATATTCAGAGGTGAAAACTATAAAATCAGTTACTTTATAAACAAGAACTGCATACATTTCAACAAAAGTAGACCATTCAACTAATCATATTGTTTCAGGATTAGACTGATCATGGAGAATGTAGCGCAATTAGGCAAAGTTCTATATTAATCTTTTTCTAGGTACCCAAACTACTGTGAGCAACACAAAACTCTCAGAGCAAATTGCAAAATATATGTTTTTTTGGGAAAATGGAAGTAAAAGATTAATTTAGTGTATTTTATCCATGATTATAATGGGCACAAATAATTGAAAACTCTTGGTCAAAACACAGTGATTGCCTGTACAACCGATGATGTCAAAAGTGAAATTAAAGTGAAATTATGAAACAATATCACGTAAAAAGCTGTTTTCCGTTTTGTATCTTTTGTTTATATTTTTCTACAGTTTGCATACACATTTTAGATGGTCATAGTGACATAATGGTATGAACATCATATTTAGAGTTAATTTTCCTCACCTAGAGCGATCATATCCAAATATTTCTCTGATATGTTTAGAGATTTCTTCTTGGGGCTCTCCTTCATCATCAATAAAGTCCTCCATTTCAGAATCTTCTTCGTCGTCATCTTCATATTGCCTTTTAGAAGTAATAGGCAGAAAAGGCCTTGGGAAACCTGAGGAGAAAGATTTCGCAAGGTTTTGTGATGTACTGAGTTGCCTAAGTCAATTTTTTGTCACTGCACCATGGGTAAAATTGTGTGCAGCAATGGATGTAAAATACTGAAAGAGCAAATGAGCTAGTCACTGTAAGGGTCTTACTTTGAAGAGTGCAAATAAGACTACTTGCATCAATACTACTAACATTGCAGAGGCACGCAAGCTAGATTGCAGGATTGCCAAAGCCCTGCCCATAATACACATGACAAGACATATTTATTCAAAATTTTATTTACCGTCTGCTCTTCTTACTGAGATTCAAGGCAGATTACATCATGCAAGTCAACGTACATGCCATGTATTTGGTACAGTCTCTTGTCTAAGTTATTGCTTGTTTGCAGAAGTGTAAGATTCAGTTTAGACCTCACTCCCTGCTCTCAGAAATCAAGTCTCCACTTAACTCCACCCACTTCACATGCCATGCCAGCCCTGGAAATGTAGTTTTGTCAATTTGGAAAGGATGTTTTATACTTCGGAGGAAAATTTATCGTTGTGTCTGTGTAGTGGTCCAGCATCTTCTCTCTGTTGCACTCGCCCTATCTCTCTTGGCAAAAGAGCACAGAAAGTGCACTGATCAGGAACAGCTTTTCTATGGGACTAATAAGAGCTCTGCACTGGTTGGACCCAATGATTCCACTCTGCTAACAGTGGAGATCTCTGCTGGTGGAAGCCAACACTATTAGCAGAAAAGAGTCACAGGACCCAAGCCCTGTTCCCTCTACGCTGAGTTAGTGTGAGCTAGCTCACAGTTCTTTAGCCTCCAGCTCACACGTTTATGTCTTGGCTCAGGAAGGACGGCTCCAGAGTAGACTAATTTCTGCAGCAGACAAATTGCTCACTCACAACTTTAATGCCAGTAGCTCACAAAGTAGAATTTTTGCTCACAACACTCCACAGCTTAGAGGGAGCACTGAATCCAAGCCCCTGCCCCTGCTGATTGCTGCCCTGATTAAGGAAAATCCCATTTGTCCTAGCCTGCAAGGCAAATGATTGTTCCAAGAGAACCACAGTTCCTCTTTTGCCCAACTGGAGTGATTCTTTCGGACTAGGGGGAATTTAACTTGCTCCTACAAATTATCAATCAGGTAAAAAACTCTCATGTACAAGGAATTGTCCTTGCTGGAGCTGTCATATTATGTGAATTTATGGGAACTAAAAACCATGCAAGTTCACCTACACATTCATCAACACAAGCACACATTGACTTGTCAAAATCTTACCTAAGCAGATAACCACACTACACCATCCACATCTGCAAACACAGTGCAAAGTAGCTCATGTACAACTTGCATTTTGATTTCTATTTCCTTTACAGAGTTTGCAACTAAGGTTGAAATCCTGCACACGTTTTCTTGAAGCGAGTCCCAATGAACTTAGATGAACCCCACATGAAATTAGAATGCCCCCCCCTTTTTTTTGAGGAACAGAAGAAATAAAGATCGAAATATTTTGTTTAGCAGAGCGTTTGGGACTCTTCCTCCAAAAAAACTGCAATATAACAAGATGCCTATCAACCTACATACAACAGAAGCTTCAAAGATACCTTGTGGGGGAATCCCAGGTCTCTGCTGTGGTCTCATTCCATTCACCTGGCCACTGGATAGTCTGGGGACCAGATTTTTAGATGAGATGGTTTCTGATACAACAGTGCACTTTGGTTTTACGTTTCCGACTGAAGTGCTGCTTGGCCGGCCTGGTCCAGGCCCTGAGCTGCTTCCTCTTCCCAGTCCACTGTTCAGCATGCTATTTGGCCGCCCAGAGCCAGTGCTTTGGCCACTACTGGGACGCACTGGTCCTGAACTGCTTCCTGGCCTGCCGGGTACCATACCTACGCTACCGGCCGGCCGACCAGGCCCCACACTTGCGCTGCTGCTTCGTTGGCCAGATCCTGAGTGGCTTCCTGACCGTCCAGGTCCCATGCTTGAACTAGTACTCTGCAACCCACGCCCAGTGTTCAAGCTGCTGCCTGGCCTCCCTGGTCCTGTACTCAAGCTGCTCTTTGTTCGTGGAAGAGATTCTCCTGTGCCAGAACTGCTGCTTGCCTGCTTGGAGTTGGAATGCTTAACACTTTCATGTTGAGCAGCAGTCACACTAGCTGGTTTTCCATGGCCCATAGTTTTCTTAAGACTAGGTTCTTTAACAGATGACTGTTTCTGAGCCCCATTAGCAGCAGTTTTCAAGACGGGGGTATGAGGACTTAATCCAATTTTTCCTTCTCCACTGGCTGGAGCTTTACTATGACTAGTGCTAGATGAACCTTTTAAAGGTCCCTTGAGCGTGTGTTTTGCTTTCTCAGTGTGTTTAGGTTTGGAAGACAGTGCTGCTCCTTTGGATTTCTTATCATGACCACTTTGGGAGGAAAGGCCTCCTTTTGAGAAGGAATGTTTATCGGTGGAATGCTTGCCGTGTTTAGCATTTAAGAACTCCTTCTGTGAAAGGTCTTTTTTGGAACAATTAGGCGCCACTACATGTTTCATTTCTCTTTCTCCTTTCTTCTCCTTTAGTACAACCCCCTTTCTGTTCTTCCGCTCCAAGTATTCCCGTTCTCTCAGTTCTTCTGCTGTCATGGGTCTTTCTTCTGTCTTTTTTACGACTTTTATTTCCACTGGTTCATACTGTTTTTTTTCAGCCAGCTTTAGAAGATCTGTGAAATTCAGGTGTGGAGGTGCACTCTTGGGAGGTGCCTTTGGTTTCACTGATGTTTTGCATGGCTTTTCTTCATAATCTTCTGATTCATGCTCAGATTCTGTCTCACTATGTTCAGATTCCTCCATATAATCACCTGTCACACACTCCCCTGCATCTGTACTTCTATCAGATCTGCTTTCACCAGTCAGCCTTCTTTTAGGTTTTTCTTCAATAGGAATGCCATTATAGCCACGGAAGTTGTCCTTTGTTCGAGAAGCCATAGCTCTCGCTTTCCGGTCATGTTTCAGTTCTACACGCTTAGCTAAAAGTCCTTCTTTTCTTTTCTTTTCCTCTAGATCTATAAAAAAAAGAAAGCTTCCATATAAAACCTCTGTACACAAGAAATCTTTGATAGTTTGAAGCATACAAATTGTGAATAGTATAATGCCATAATAACCAGCCTTGCGATTCTGAATGTACATTTTCTTAGTAATAAAAAAACCTCCATTCTCTAAACAGCAAATGAAACCCTGACCTCAGAGAAAGGCGGGTTAAAATGCTCTAAATAAAGTTAAACTTGAAGATAACACCAACATTTTAGTCAGCCTACTTTAAACATGAGGGCTTGGAGCCAAAGAAGTGCACAACTTATTTGATGTGTCCAAGAAGACTTGGGGATTGCTCTTCTTGAATAGTAGGTCACATGGCCATCCACTTTGGAAACCAAGGGGACTTTAAAAAGCAGTTTGTGATATGGCTCAGAGGTGCGCTATTCAGAGGGAAAAGTTTTAAAAATCCCAGTGGGCAATGCAGCTCTGTGCAAAATGGGCAGAAACAGTACTTGGGGGCATTTAAAAATACCAATAAATTGGTATTATTTTAAAATTAGTTTGTGTTTTTAAAAAGACAAGAAAGCAGGTCAGTTTTTTGTGGACTTTAACCATTTGTGTACTTAAATGCACAACAGACCCCCCCCCAAATATATCAACATTTAGCAATTATATCATTGCTTTAGTATGATTCTGGAAGTCAACACAAATAGACCTACAAAAGAAAAAGAACTATGACAGCAATATTTAATGAGTGTGTAACAAGCAGCTTCTTGCCCTGCACCAGGGGTGCTCTTTCCCGAGAGAGGGACACCCCAAAACAACCTCTGAACCTTCACAAACAGTGCCCTCATGAGGCCAGGCTTGGCTTAAACACTGGCTTTTGTTGAGGGACTAAGAGAATCTCATTCTGGCTTAAACAGAGGCCAAGTGAAGTCCACAGTCTAGCTGCACTGTCAAGCATCCTCCATGCAAGCAGCCCCCCCCATTCCTCTTCTATCAGATCAAATCTCTGCTCTTGCCTCAGGCATCTCCTCCTGACCAAATGGCCAGTTTTTTGTCTGTCAAATGTACAGGCAGGCAAAGAGCCACTGGTATGTGTGTCTGTCATGAATGGAGTATGTTGCATGTTTCCTGCCCCAAATTCTGTCACACCTGCATGTCAGGAAATACCTTCCGGATAATCGTCTAATTCCTGTCACCATATCTTTGTCTAAAATATCTGCGTTCTGTATACCTATGCCAGACCCATCAAGGTAAACATTAACTCTTCATGTCTAGTTGAATGGTCACCCATTCAGGGTCATCCTGCCACACAGTAAGAAATATCACCTCCTTTTGTCTGGCATCAGGGAAATGCCGGTTCACACTATTGTTCCACAATGGGAATCTGATCAATCCATTGTTAAACTAACCACCATACTTTAACATACCTCCAGGATACATTCTGGGGTATAAATATACCCAGTCCTGCACATGCCCAGTGTGATTTGAGCTTGGGCACCCAGAGAAGCTTTTCACCCCAAAACTTCCCATCTTCTTCTATTTGTCTGCTACTTCCTTTTCCTTCCAATATCTTGTGTGTATGCTCTTTAATCTGTGTGTATATATTTAAATTCTGTTTTTTTTCTACAATAAACTCATTTCCTTTTAATACTGGCCTGGTTCTTGGCTCCAAAAGAAATAAAAGGGTTAAAGGGAAAGATCCCCATAAATATCTCATCTCACTCTTCACTCTTGGCTAGCTTTCCCTTTTTGCTAACTTCCCCAATCAAACCAAAGATAAGAAAATTATTCAATAAAGCTGGTAGGGGTAACAAGTGGAAAAATTATTCCAAATGATAACACTCTTCAAGGTGGAAAACAGCTAATTGTAAAATATACCTTTTTTCCTACGTTCATCCTCTTGCCGTTTGAGGAACGCTTTCACTGCTGCTGACTGGACACCTTTCACTTTTGGATCCTTTTTGGGAGGGCCTACTGCCAAGCTATATCTTTTCTGCAAGAGAAAGGAAGTTTCCAGTAAATATGAAACCTAATAAATGCTTCAAAACTAATGACAGCTTTATTAAAGCAACTGAATTTAGTGGTGCTTATGTCCTATAACGTACCAAGAAGAATCAACACTTGGAAAAAGAACTACAGTGGAAGCTTGCATACTCTTCAACTGCTATGAGTCCATGTGCACAGATTGAGGAATAATACTGGGAAGCATATGTTAGGGGAAATGATTTTCTACGAAGGCCAGATGATTCCCCCTTCTCTGAGATCTGTGAGAAATAAAAATCACTCCAATGCTTTTTTGCTAGGAAAGCAGGCATTTTATTTAGGAATGATTCCTTCTGATACCAGCACACTGAAGTAACCAGCAAGCTGGCATGTTTTAACTTACAGAGAGTCCATCTTGTATAGAAGAATGTAAACAAGGCAGTCAAGACTCTGATAACTTGGAGGAGCCTTAATTCTGGAGCTGACACAACTATTCCTGATTTTTCTTCACAGAACAATTTGAAGGACATAATATTTAGATAAGATACTCCTGTCTCCATTGGGTGATCATGTCCTGGAAGCCTAAAGGTTATAAGGTTAATTTGGGGGTAAGGGGTGGGGCAAAAGGTCAGAAACATCATAAATCATGGGAAATTAATATAGGAAATTGGCTTAACTATAAGAAACTAGTTATCAATGTAGTCAATCTCATGCTCTACAACTAAAAGGAGAGACTGCTGGATTTTTACCTCACCTAGCTAACAATGAACTAAATTTATCTAACAGTATACTGGGAAGCCTAGCAAAAGAAAAAGTTGCTAAACAACAACAAAAGTCAAAAAGATGGCTCAAATAAGCCATGACAAGTACGCTTGGGTTATACTGAAAGTGACTCATTTCCTCTCCTAAAACTTCTAGGTATTGTCAGACTGGGGAGGAGGCCAAAGCACATTATCTCGTCTCACTCAGACAGTACCCAGAAGCACAAATTACTTTTTTTCTCCTTGCCACAGCTTCTTTGAGATCTGAAGTATCACTGAGCTATATGGAAGAGAAAACAGAACAGAGAAGAACCAAGAGAAGTGCATGGTTTTAGATACCGAGATACAAAATGTGTGATCTGACAGCTTCTATTTGTATAACTGCTGGAGGAAGATTAGAAGACCTAAAGCTTTACAGGCATCCAAATGGTTCCTTCATGACAGTGAGGACCCCCCCCCCACTCACCCAAAGTGCATAAATTTTACCACTAACATGCAAACAACTGGTAATAACTGACAAAATATTATTGCTTATATAATTTTATTATGATAGCAATAGTGTTTAAAGTCTAAATGCTTATTTAAATATTTACTTCAATTATATTCTGCCCTACTCCCCAGTAGGGCCCCCATGTGGCTTAAATTGTTCTCCTCTCCTCTTGTCTTATCCACTCAACAAGTCTGTCAGGCAAGGGTAGGCTAAAAGTGCGTGTGTGGCCCAAGGTCAGTCAGCCAGCTTCCATGGCAGAGTGGGGATTCGAACCTGGGTCTTCCGGACCCTAGTCTGACACTCTAACCACTACACTACACTACCTAGAAGTCCCAGGAGGATTTAATACCAAGTAAATATGCAGTGGCTCAAGTGGTTAAGACACTGAACTGCAGACTGGAAGGTCGGTAGATCAGCAGTTCAAGACCCGAGTGCCACGTGACAGAGTGAGCTCCCATCTCTGGTCCCAGCTCCTGCCAACCTGGCAGTTCGAAAGCAAGAAATTGCAATTAGATAAATAGGTACCACTTCGGTGGGAAGGTAACAGCGTTCCATGCCAGGCACATGACCACGGAAATGTCTTCAGACAGCTCTGGCTCCTCGGCTTGGAAACAGAGATGAGCACTGCATCCCCAGAGTCGGATTCGACTGGCTTTCGAGCAAGGGAAACCTTTACCTTAAATATGTAGTGGACCAGAGTACACACCTGTTTGCACATGCTGAACATAGCTATTAAATTACAAGCAGCTACACTGAATGAACAGACCGGGTAGGCATGACCATTATATCCCCTATGTGATAAAGCAACAGCACCAATCAGCCTTCAAAGTATTATCCAAAAGTTTGCCCCTTAACAAAACAGCACACAGATCAAGCTATCCTAGTGTGTATTTTACGGCTGTAAACAGTGATTATCTCTTTCTGAGCAGCACCAGATGGCCATTCTATGGCTGAATGCTACAAAAATGTGCAAGCTGGCATTGCTGTATCACAAAGTATAGGGCCTTCAAGTTATAAACATGGTATAAAAATACAAAAGCCTTTAACACCCCATTTTAAAACGGGATTACATACCACAACCTTGAAAATACCGGCAAAAATCAACCTTACAACTTTATTGGTTTCAAGGTTGGCATTTATTCCCCCTCTTAGAAAGAGCAGATAAAAAACAAAAAGAACCCATTCAAACTAAGACTCTAAAGAGTACTGGTTTTCAGCTCTTTCATATTACTAAACTTAACACTGAAAAAAATCACTCAGCCTTGACCGAACAGCATTCATGCGGAAAATGGCCAGTTTCAAGGAGGCAAGCCTGTGCGTACTTGTACACGGCTTAGTTTTTAAATATAACCAACACACCCAAGCGTACTTGGGTCAGACAGAGGCACCTGTAGTTACAGCTGAATGATCAGAGAAGGTATTACAGGCTTACTAGTTGCTTCATTTTTCAAAACAGCTAATTATTTCTTAGTGTGGTTTTCTTTAGGGAGATGAACTAATAGGTCTATAATTTTAGTGGGACATGATGCAATCTTTTTTTTTAACTTCTCATCAGACAGCGTCACATAGATTAGTAAGAAGTCACATTCTCTTTTGTTTGCAAAAATAATTCTTATTACAGATTCATATCACATTCTCATATGGCACATCGTAATGTATCACACATTCTTATTTACATCTCAGTAATACAAAGCAGAAAAATATGATCAAATACAATAAAAATTCAATCACACTCAACTAAAAGCAAAGTCCACCATCAAAACTGCTGCTTATAAAGAAAACCTTAATTAGCACTATATTTACATGTGCTTGAGCCCTCACTAAAATATATCTTAGGATTTCTTCCTTGGCTATCTATTCCAGTACTTGATGAATGAATCCAGGTCTCTGAACTAGCCTTTCCTTAGAGTTTATTTTACCGTGACATATCTTCCTATATGTTGTCATTTTATCCATCAGGACCACATGCCTTATCCATACATCCACATCAGATAGGCAGAACGCACATATTCCGAAACAGTGATCTTCAAGAGAAAACTCTTTTGATTATTTCTTAACAATGGCTCAAGTATTGCTGTGAATCAAAATGCTATTATTTAGGTACGGCACTACAGAACTGAAGACCATGCTTAAGAATCTGAATGTTTCTTGCTAGGCTGTGTGGACTTTTAAAGGAGACCTTTTGAGCCAGGATAAGGTTAAAGATTTTAGGACTGAAGAGGTGAAGCCTATTCCCTCATGGCTCTCCCTGTTGAGGCAGGAAAGAAACTGAAGAGGGTGACTCCCACGGACTGGAGACAGGAAGTTAAAATTGTTCCTTCCTCCCTGATTGGATGGCGGGAATCACCCTTCAAGATGTCCTCTGCCTCAGAGGGAGAACCTTGGCACCTATGTTAAGGTTCCCCATGATGTATTTGTTGTTTAACCATATTTGAATTCAGTGTCAGCTTAAGGTTTTTACAGTAATACCTAGCATGTCCTCTTTTTTGTGTTCACTGCAGCAAAGACTGCTGCTGCACAACATTGGAAGAAATTTCCACATCCTTCCATTCAAATGATCCACAAAGCTTTCAGACATTGTACAAACATATCAACTGACTTTGCTAATGAGGTAAGGAAAAAAAGACAGCTCCGTTGGACACAGTGAGAAATGTATGCTTCTCCAAAGAACTAGCTCAGGACAAAATATTAATTAAAGAGACCAATAAATGGTATCTGAGTCAAGATGCCACCTACCACTAACAGGAAAAAAGTGCAATGGATTTAGAGTCCAATGGCACCTTTAAGACCAACAAAGGTTTATTCAAGGTATGAGCTTTTGTGTGCACATGCACTTTATAAAAAAAGTGCAACATATGTGAAGGGTTCCTATGAAGTCATAACAGAATCCTATTCCCTACCACCTCGGCAGTGATAGAATCGTAGTGCCAGGCCCTTTGTAGAACATGGAATATTTATGCATACCTTCTATATTCCTTGTCCAATTCTGCCCAATCCCCTTTAACAAGAAAGAGGAATACAAGACACCGGACAGACCTCCCTTTTCCATACACACCTTGCATCTTAACTTTAGGGAGGGGCTGTGGCTTAGTGGTAGAGCATCTGCTTGGCATGCAGAAGGTCCCAGGTTCAATCCCCAATATCCCTAGTGGAAAGGAATAGGCAAGTAAGTGATATGAAAGAGCTCTACCTGAGACCTTGGAGAGCTGCTACCAGTCTGAGTAAAACAATATTGACCTTGAGAGACCAAGAGTCTGATTCAGTGTAAGGCAGCTTCATGTGTATGTGTGAACTGCTTATCTGATGAAAGGGCAAAGTGGAAGCACATGGTCCAGTCTGATTCTATGGTGGATTGGACTCAGCTAAAGCTATTCCTGCTACATTTGTCTTACTGGACCAGGGGTGGCCAAACTGTGGCTCAGGAGCCACATGTAGGTATTTCACACATATTTTGCAGCTCCCGGCAGGGCAGCTGGGGAAGCATGCCTTCCCAATCGGTCTTCCCTTCCCCAACCAGTGGTCCCCTCCCTGAGTAGGGCTTGAGGTATATGTGTGGGGGGAGCAGAGAAAGAAAGCAACTTTAAATGCATTCTCAAAGGCCCCCCCCGTAGGCTTAGAGAAGGCATTTGTCTCTTTAAATCCCTTCTCCAAGCCAAGCTGGCAGGCATGGGAGGGGGGTTGGAGAACACATTTAAAGTTGCTTTCTTTCCACTTCTTCCTCCCTCCCCATTTATTTGCTTTCTTCCCACCTCTCTCTCTTTTACCCTTCCTTCCTCCCCCACCTATTTGCTTTCTTTCCACCTTTCTCCCTCTCTTCCTTCCCCTCCCTCATCTATTTACTTTCTTTCTCTCTCTTTCTTCCCTCCCTCCCCCATCTATTTTCTTTGTTTCTGTCTCTTTCTCTCTCCTTTCCACCTCTTTCATTCTTTCCACCTTTCTCTTCCTTCCTTCTGTCCTTCCTCCCCATTTGCTTTCTTTCTCTCACTCTCCCCTTCCTTCTCTCTCTTCCTTCCTCCCTCCATGTGCTTTGTTATTCTCTATTCCCCCTTCCTTCCTATCTTCCACATCTATTTGCTTGCCTTCCACCTTTCTTTCTCTTTTTCTGCCTCCCTCCTTCCCTCCCCCATCTATTTGGTTTGTTTGTCTCTTTCTCTCTTTCCATCTCTTTCATTCTTTCTTTCCATCTCTCTCTTAAATAAATATCATTAACAAATTAATATCACTGGACAAATAAATATCATTAGCAATATCTGTTTTTAGCCCTTTTATTTTTATTTTCTGCAGTCTCATTTAATGTTAATAAAAAGCAAATGTGCATATTTTCCAATAAAAACATGTGTGTAATATTTGTTCATGTCTTGTGCCTCTCAAACATCTGACGTTTATTCTATGTAGCTCTTACATTAAACAAGTTTGGCCCCCCCCGTACTCAACTATTTGTGTTGGTATATATTGACACAGTCAAAGAAAACTCTTGTCAGAATTGAGAGGTGTTAGTTTTCCTTAAAGTTGTTACATAGCCCTGCATTTTAAAGAATACTAAATCTAAAAATCAATAAAATTGCATAGATCTCAAGAAATTCTGCCTGCAATATTTCTTCAAAATAAAAATGTCAAAAGCTCTAACTATTTAATCAAATTAGCCTACTGTCCTTGGAAGATTTTATTGTCCTAGTATTCATACTGCCTGAAGCTTCATTGATAAATCAGCTTGATGTTGTGGTACTAACAAAGCTAACCCTAAGAAGAATAAAAAGATATAGCTAGACACAATTTGCACATTTCAAAGAGAGGAAAGCACTTATTCTAACAAATACATCAACTAAACTGCTGAGGAATAATAGCCTTCTAGGGGAGGCTCCTCTTATATTTAACTTATTTCCTAGAAACCTCTACATTACTAAAATACAGTTCTGAAATGTAGACACTGAGTTAGACACTCAGTTTGGATTCTGTGATTGACAGGATTTGACCCTAGATAGCCAAGAACATTTTCAAACATGATAGTTCTGCAGAAATCAAGCTTTAAAAATCCAGTGTGTTGTACACCTGTTAACACTGGCTTGTATCCTACCAGTTTGTTCTGAAAAGTATAAAGCCTTCCTCTACAGAAAAGGCTCTTCTGTAGGAAGGCTCTGCAGGTCAGAAAGAGGCTTCAGACTTTGCTGAGTGAAGTGGTAGGATATAAGCCACTGTTATAGTAATTCATTTTTAAAAAAATTCTGTATTATTAAACTTCATTAATGGATATGGTACTTCACTGAGTAATATAAATAGCTAATTCCACTTCCCAAAGAGCTTACCCTTGACTTCCAACAGTGCAGATATGAAAAAGAGGGGAGGGAGGAGGAGGTTGGCAAGTGTGATAGAGTGGGAGGGAACAGAGAAAGGAAAGAGAAGGACAAACATTTAGAAATGCAGGCATATGTATTTGGGTTCCTTTACAGCTAATGATGCGACTAGAGAGTTAATAAATACAAAGGGTTGGGGACAGAGGCGCAACACCATGAGTGTGTCCTGAGATCACTTAGTAAACTCCTGTCCTTTTACTGCAGTCAGTTTAACACAATGATCTGTTGGCCACTATGATCTAGAAATTAGTCCACTTAGAAGACCCACTGATTACAATAAAGCATTCTCATTTCATACACTCTCTTCAACACAGCCATCAATTGCCTTAGCAAATCTATATCTCTTTGTATTCATCTCTCCCGTTTTGTATGCCATTTCTTGAAATACAACCACAAATCCATAAGTCAAGCTCAGGTTAATCTAACAAAAAACCCTCACAACTTGATCAGAACCTGCCAGTGAATTTCACAATTATGTCTTAAGTGTGATGTGCAGATGTATATAATAAAGTTGGAAAAGATCCTTGCTTGTGAGTTGTCTTTGCTTCTTTGTTCTACACTATTCATACATGTTTCTGATGAAAAAGCAATGTACCTTGTCTCCCCTCTTAGCAGATAAACATACATAGCAATAAGTTAAAACCTACAGTTAAAAAACAGTTCTGTTGCACGTTGTGGTACAAGGACCAAAGGAACTCCATTTTGGATTTCTAGTTATAAATAAGAAATAATAGCTCAGTAGGATAATTCCACTACTCTTGTAAAATAGTAAAAGGGAATTGTTTTGTATGGTATTTAAAATAATGAGCTTCACATCAGGCACCACAATTTAGAAAGGTTTCCTAATGGTCACAGATAACAGTCTATCTGCTCTTGTCAATTAAAGTGGTACTGAGAGCCCTAGGGGGTTATCTGCATGGTCAAGTATTGGTTGAAAGCAGACTACACTAAGGAAAGTGTAGAGAATTTGTGATGACAACCATGCATAGGACAGAGAAGTATGGAGTTCAACGAAGACATGGGCATCTGCATGTGTCCAAAAGCCATTTGTGTACAATTATAAAAAAAAGCTTGTCATTTCACTTAAATTTTGGAATTCAAGCTTTTGAGGCTTGGGGATTCCCTTTGTTCAAATAAAGCTTCCTGCTCACTTCAGAAGCCTCACTGGTTGTGTTTTTGACTGGGACTAACATGCCAGGCAATGGCCCATTTGGCTTACAACATTTTCAGAACCACACCAAAAAGCCCTCAATTTCTCCAGCATAACAATTATAATCCTCAAATCAAAATCCAACCCTGGTTGGGGAGTTCCTTGAACTCTTCCCACCTACCGACCTTAACTTCATATTCTGCTTTAGCACAATCTCAATAAAAGTTTCAGTTTTTTTTAAAAAAACCTCTAAAACCTTCACTACGTAGCTACATGCTAATGGAAAGCCAAAACTGGACCAGAGAAAAATAAGTGGTTACTACAGTAAGTCAAAGTATTGGAGAGTCTTACTGATCTTTTTTTCCCCTCTGTGCCTGGCTCCTGTTACCGTTTTTTTGCACTGTAACTTTCCCGTTTATTTGACTGAGTGACATCTGAACCAGGAAAAGTTTACAATGTTTCAGCCAGGAGATCATTTTGTGAAGAACTCGAAATCGCAAGAGAAAATGAAGGGGAAAAAGCAGAAGGTGACTAAAAAAAAAAACCCATTTAGTTATTTTTTTAAAAAAAGTTTCACTGGCTAACAAATACAGCCACCGTTAAGTCCTCTCAGCCTGGTCTTGTGAAGGGCTTTATTTATCGAACTGGAAAGAGGAGGCCTTTTTGACACGCGTGTTGCCGGCAAGGTGAGCCTGGGTCGGCCCTAACTGGCTTTTAGCCATCCCCTCTCCGGCCAAGGAAACCGAAATGGAGAGTAAGAAGAACACACCACTAGGCGATCTGATCTCTAAAACGAAGTTGTTGTTGTTTTAAAAAGTATTTTAAAAATAGTTCTTCGCCCGCCTGTGTTGCCAAAGCAGGATGCATAACCTTAAAGACTGGCCACAGTTGCCCTGATCCCGGGCATCTGCATCCGAAGGGGAGAAGGCGGCCGTGTTGGCAATTGAGGGGGGGATTCTCTCTCCTTTCCCTCCAGGGAAGGGGACAAGGCGGTGGGCCGAGGGGGGGGGAGCGGCTGTGTCGTCGAGCCAGCTGGCCCAGGCGGCGTCCGCTCCTCCTCCCTCCCCAGCGACACTCTCCATTAACCCCCCCGCACAGACACACGCACACACACACCAGTGTTCCCTCTAAGCCGAGTTACTGTGAGGAAGCTCGCAGTTTTTCTAGCCTCCGGCTCACACATTTTCGGACTTTAGCTCGGGAAGGGAGGGCTCCAGGGCGGGCTAACTGATGCAGCAGCCCAATCGCTCCGCTCGCAGCTCTCACGCCAGGAGCTCACAGAGTAGGGTTTTTGCTCACAAGACTCCGCGGCTTAGGGGGAACGCGGCTCCCCAGTGCCAAGGACCCCTCTAAGCTGTGGAGTCCGGTGAGCAGAAATTCTACTTCGTGAGCTAGGCGCATTAAAACTGTGAGCGAGCGATTGGGCTGCTGCATTCAATTAGTTTGCTCTGGAGCCCTCCTTCCTGGGCTGAGAAGAAAATGTGTGAGCCGGAGGCTAAAAAACTGTGAGCTGGCTCACATTGACTCGGCTTAGAGGGAACGCTGCTGCTCCCCACCACCACCTTCTGCCTCCGCAAACCCTCTCACCGGCACCGCGCTGAGCCCCTGCTGTTCCGACGCCACCATCAGGATCTCGCTGAAATCCATCCCGGGCTCCGCAGTCCTTGACCCGCCAGGACCGCGGGGCTGAGGCGATGTACAGCTGCTCCCCTCTCTCGCCCGCGGAGCGATCTCCTGCCCAGCCGACTGAAAAGTTCCTCTCCTCCTCCCCTCCCCCCCGCTCCGCGCTCCCACTTCCGGCCTTTAAAGCCACCCTCCCCACCCTTTATATCACCTCGTCGTCGTAGCCTTTCTTAATCGGACGTCACTTCCGTCATTCGTGCCTTCCGCAAGCACGCAAATAAGCCCTGCTTCCGGAGCGTACGTGGCCACAAACATCACGTGATACGAATCTTTACGGAGGCTTCTCAGCGAAGCGTGTGTCGGGGGAGGGGAGGGGAGGGGCGGGGCGGGCAGGGTTTACTCGGAAATGTTGAGTCGCTTCAGTCCTCGGAGAGGGGCTCCCTCTAAGCTGAGTTGGTGTGAGCTAGCTCACAGGTTTTTTAGCCTCCGGCTCACACTTTTTTCTCTTGGCTCAGGAAGGACGGCTCCGGAGCAGACTAATTAATGCAGCAGCCAAATCACTCGCTCACAGCTTTAATGCCAGCAGCTCACAAAGGAGAATTCTTGCTCACAGGACTTCACAGCTTAGAGGGAGCATTGCCTCCGAGAGGCGGGGCTTGAGCTTGCCTGGGTTCGTTTGCAGCCGGGACGTGAATTGCATCTTGAGACGGCTTTGCTGTGGCCCTGTCTTGATTGGCTGTCTGTATGACGGTGGTGGTTTTAGTTCGGTCCGTTGTTTCTTTATTGGTGGTTTATTCACGCCTTGCTTTCTATAGTGTCCAGGTTGAAACGTGAATAACTGGACTGTTAAATCAGTGATAGCAAAGGTACAGCCCAATACTCCCTCTAAGGTGTGGAGTCTTGTGAGCAAAAATCCTTCTTTGGGAGCTGCTGGCATTAAAGTTGTGAGCAAGCGATTTCGCTACTGCCTAAATTCGTTTGCTCTGGAGCCACCCTTCCTGAGCTAAGACAAAAATGTGTGAGATGGAGGCTAAAAAACTGTGAGCTAGCTCACCCTAACTCTGCTTAGAGGGAACATTGCTATGGCCCCTGTGCCTACATGCTCTGAAACAAGGCCTGATGGTTAAATGGTCCTTAAGAACACAAGAGAAGCCAATGTTGGATCAGGCCAATGTCCAATCCAGTCCAACACTCTGTCACACAGTGGCCAAAAATACCAGGTGCCATCAAGAGGTCCACCAGTGGGGCCAGGACACTAGAAGCCCTCCCACTGCTGACATCCCCCCACCAAGAATAGAAGAAGAGGACAAGTTTGGATTTATACCCTGCTCTTCACTTGGAGTCTCAGAGCGGCTTACAAACTCCTTTCCCTTCCCCTCCTCCCAACAGACACCATGTGAGGTAGGTGGGTCTGAGAGAACTCTAACACAAACTGCTCTTTCAGGAACAGCTGTGCCAGAGCTTGTGACTGACCCAAGGTCACATCAGCAGGTGCAAGTGGAGGAGTGAGGAATCAAGCCCAGTTCTCCCAGATTAGAGTCCGCACACTTAACCACTACACCAAACAGTGAATCACTTGCCCCAGCCTGAGAGTTCCTACCTATACCTTGTGGCTAATAGCCACTGATGGACTTCTGCTCCATATGCTTATCTGATTCCCTCTTGAAGGTGTCCATGCTTGTGGCTTCGTAGACAGACCACAGTTGCTTAGATCCTGGTCTGTTAGGTAGAGAAGCATATTTGCATGTGGGAAATTTCTATTCTCTCTTGAGGGAAGGGAGATGGGTGTAGTTACCGATCTTGGAATGTTCTTCTCTCAGTCCCCATATTCTCAGGTTTTTGTGCCCAGAACTCTGGAGGAAGAGGGAAGGTAGAGAGAGAGAAGTCTAACCTTATATTTCTCCAGATCATGTCTTGAGGATCAGGTGGAAAAAAATAATGGAGCTGTATTGTAATCTACAAGACCCAGTCTTGCCACTCCATTCAACCTTAGCTCCTTCCTCTGGTCCTTATAAGCCACACATACCCCAGCTCTGTTTTTACAGGGTGCTGTACAAATTACTCATTGTAAACCAGACTTCCCAGAACATGTAAACAGCAATCCAGAATGGAGGTTCCCAATGCAGTGGTGACTGCTGACACCTTTCTTGGTGCTTGGCAAGTGTATTGTGTTTGTTTTGTTTCTTTTTGAAAGTGTGTAGGGTCAAGTGGGGTTTTTTAAAGTTTTTTCCCCTTCAACATTTTTGATAAGTTTAGTGCAGTATTTTTATTTAGATGTCAGCTGCATGTTTTGGGAATGACTTATAGTATTTAAAAATTTAACAGATGCCAGGACTGCAGTCTAAATAAACCAAACCTGGAGATACATAGTAACCAATTAGTGAAAAGGGACAAAAACTGTATGAAGTATATAATGAAGAAATAAACATATTTACAAAAAAGATACCAACAGTCTTAAATATGAGTATCATATATCTTCAACAAAATCACCACAAAATAGCATGAGAAAAACTTATACAAAGTGTGTAATATAAAGCCTTACATACAAGGTAAATTAGCTTCAATACACACAGTCGAAATATTGTTTGCGCTGGCATTCACATGGGATATGCCTAACAGAAGAGATACATGTCCACATAGTAAAAATTTCAATACTGGTAGTTATCATCCAGGAAACCTCTCATAGAAGAAACAATTCTGAAGAAAAGGTTCCAAAATGTTACTTAAATGTTACTTCACACGATGGCTAGCTGCGAAGTATCTGCATTTCGCCCATGCTTTCTCAAAAGTTGAACCTTATGCTCAGTTATTACATACAAGACTGCCTCTACAATATTAATTCACTGTAGGTCCTTCAAATGAAATAGATTCAATTGCACAACCTTTTGGAACCTTTTCTTCAGAATTGTTTCTTCTATGAGAGGTTTCCTAGATCAGTATTGGAATTTTCACTACGTGGACATGCATCTTTTCTGTTAGGCGTATCCCATGTGAATGCGAACAAAAACAATATTTTGACTGTGTGTATCTTGTGCTTTCTTTAGTTCAGACTACAAACCGTACACATGTAGGGAAATGCTAAAATAAGAAAACTATTCTTACATTCTCCTTCAGTGGGGGACTTTTTGGCATGGGGAGCTGCAGTGGCTGCCTCACAATCAAATGACAGCAGAATTGTAGGGGACCTAGTACTGCCCCCAAGTTTCAAGCAGAATGGACCATGGGGTCTCATTCTATGGGCCACTGAAAAAGATGCCACAGCCATCCTGCTTGTCACTAGTGTTTCCTGTGGAAGAAAAAGTCTATGCTTTCTCTAGAGCAGAGCCAATAGCCAAACACTTAAGAGAAAGCAACCACTGGCCAAAAGCCTCCCAATACAGACAGAACCTACTGAAGCAAGGGACATATTGCAAGCCCAATAGAACCAGTATTGAATTGCAAAAGCCAGGAAGAACCCAGGGCCAAGCAGCAAGCCCAACAGAACTAATGTCAAACCAGAGAATCCATCCAGACTAACCTGGCAAGCCATTACCAAGGCAGCCAGCCTGCCAGACCTGACAAGACACTGACATAGACATGCATGTGCCCATACACACACACAAATACACACACCAAAATGTCTCTTCTCCAAGGGAAACCTGTAAAAACTTCATTTAAGTGCTCTCTGTGTTCTGTTTGTTCTGCTTGAAGTACTTGTGTCTACCTTAATAACATCTCTTTTTCCCTTGGAGGCAGCATGCCCACTTTGCCTGCAAATGCTCCAGTGAAAGAGCTGGCTAGCCTGCTGGTGATGTGCGAGTCATGCATGGTCACCAGCATTGAGACTTACTGCTGGATGAGAGGTTCCACATGGGGTGTGATGCCCTCTTGCATCTTCACCTTCTGCAGCGGTGTGCATGCTGCTGGAACCACGTCTGTACATCCTGTGCCTGGGTCAAGACAGTGGTCATCTTCCCCTGAAGCATTTGCATCAAGGGAATGACAAGACCCAGGCTTACTGTGTCGGATGAGACCACTTCGGTGAACTCCTTAAAGGACTTAAGGACCTTCACTATCTGGGAGACAGTCAACCACTTCTTGCTATGCCTCTCCTCCAGCACAATGTTAACCTCTGAGGTGAAATTGGTCAGGGCATTCTTCTTCTGCATGAGACACTGAAGTATGGCACTGGTGGAATTCCATGAACTGCTAACATTGCTGATCTGGCATGCCCATCATTGCCTACTCCTGGCTGAGCAGATGGGTCGCCTCCAGACTGTGCACAAAGTACACTTGTGAGATTTTGGCAGTTGTGGAGGAGATAGTTCAGGATTCTCTTCAAAGCCAAACCCAAGGTGGGCCATACAATAAGTGCACCACAGGCCCACAGACTGTGCCACTGCCCTATTTGCACTGCTATTAGTTACCACATAGCCCTTGGAGACATCCCAGCCTACCCATGCCACTAATGGCTTCTTGAAGGTGGCAGAGATGTTGGCCACCATGTGCACCTCATCCAGCACAATGATGTGGAACAAAGCCTGGCAATAGCTGGCCCAGCAGCCCCTCTTACCTTGCCTAGCACTGATTGCCCCACCCCCACCCAGAACATCCTTGGGTTGCCACCTGTGAGCAGTCAGTGAGAGGAATGTGTGCTACGACTGAGGGCAGTTCCAGATGTTGGGTGTGAAGTGCAGAACTCTCCCACAAGTGTGGGACAACTGTACCTTCACATGGTCCCTGGCAGCCCTATACAAGGAGGTCACCATGCTCTTGCTCAACATGGCATGAATAGGGATCATGTACCAGGATAGGTGTCTTGGAGCAACTTGCAGAACCCAATTTCCTCAACCAGTGGGTGGTGCTTCTTCAAATGGTTCCTGAGCCTGGTATTCAAGAGATAACTTGGGTCTTTCCCTTGACTGACCCTAGTCATACACAGCTGGCATTGTGCAAAACGGGGATTCTTCATCCTCTGGAAATGCTTATAGGCTGTGGAGGTATGGGGCACCCATGCTGACTAGCAGCTATGGGCTCCTCTAGAGTCACCTCCTATGAGGGGCTCAGGGTAGACATACCATGTCGGGTAGGAGGTGTTGGAAATACATGTGTTGCGAAGTCTAAAATGCAACGGTTAATGTGTGCTTACCTTGTGTGCTATTGTTTAGACTGACCTGGAAGGGAACCTGGCACAGAGCCAATGGGAAGAAAGCCTGGGAAAGTGAAGCCTATTTACTAACAATCATTGGTTAATGTATTCAGGTGATTTCCTTCTAGGGTCAAGAAGAAGAAGAAGAATCTCCATTGTTGTAAACCGTGTGGTCAAAGTGTAAAGATGTAGCCTTAGGTGTCTTTGCTGTTTTGCAGATTTTCCTGTGAACCCTTCCCTTAGACATAAAGACTTTTACATAGAAGAAAATGCCTCCTCTCCAGTGAAGCAAAGATCCATTGCAATCTCTGAATATTTAACTGTTTTGCCAGTTTTTCCAACATATTCTGGTAGCAAAGGATGGTTTGGTTAACTGATTTTGCCTGGTATACTTGAGTAAAGTAAGTTTCAAATGCTCACTGGGTTGAGAGAGAAAGGCTAGGAGCTAATTAGCAGCTGAGAGGCTTGATTTTAAAACAACCTGGGTTTTTTTCTGCAAGGTCTTTTCCTGCTCTCTCTGCCAAGCATATGGCAGCTGTGAAAGGTGAGGACCCAGACTCACGTTGATTTGAGGATCTCCCTATGCCAGCCTGCCTGTGCCACAGAGAAGCAGCTGAGAACTATTCCTTTTTGAAGTTTTTCTGTGAAGAAACAGGAGGAGCTGATTGATTGCTTCAGCTGCCCTTGCTTCCTGCTCTGAAGAGAGGATTAACTCCGTGAGTGCCTGCTGAAGCCTGCTAAAATCAGGATGAGTAATACACAGAATCCAAGCACGTCTTCTGAAGCTTCAGCTTCAACTCTGCCACAGATGTGAGTATGTTCCAAGCTGGAGATCTCAACCCAGGGGGTTTAGGTCCACTCAAGTTAACCCAGCATAATTTTAATTGGAGTCTAAGGGTGGTGAAAGGAATTAAGAAAGATGAGAAGTTTTACAGAGAAGTTTGGTACAGAGAAGACAGCCATGTGTGGATGGATGGGAGATGATCCAAAAGGCAAGTTTTTCCACGAAAGCGGGAGGGCTTGCAGTGTAAGCAGGGGGTAACTGGCAACCTGAAGCCTGGTGGAATGCTGGGGACTGAAACTCCTGATGACGTTGGCTGATGGCATGCTTCTACTGTAAAAAGACCTAGACGGATATGTTTTGGCTTTGAAGGCCATGAAATGTTCCAATATTCCATGTATCCAAACCCACATTTTTTTACTTTTATCACAAGTCCACCCCATATGGAAAAGGAACCAACATTTTTTCTTACATTTCCAACAATCACTTGACATATAAGGTTAAAATTTCGATAACTTATCTGGTGTAATATACCATCTATAAAATGTTTTATAAATATTTTCTTTATAAGAGATTGCTTTAGTAATTTTTATTTTTGTTTTCCATATCTTCGACCATTAATTGAAATCAATATTATGCCCGAAATGTTGTGCCCATTTAACCCTAGAGCAATTTACCACTTCATCTTGGTTTTTAATTGCTAACATTATAACATACAATTTTTAAATAAGTTTATAATCTGTATAGATGAATATTTTATGTATTGGCTTTTCATAAAAACCCACTTGTTTATCTTTAACATATCTTGATTCTAATTTTGCTCTTTCCCACCAACTCAAAACTGTATCTTGTTTTTTGAGGTTCTCTATTGTCTTCAGTTGGTTTTTGTTGTCCAGCAGGTCTTCATATCTAGAGAGTGAATTTTTGGGGAAATAAGTTTGGATTTGTAAAAGCTTCATGTGGTGAGACCCATTTTGGTATCTTAGTATAGAAAAGTCTTTTAGTATCTTCCCGTACTTTCAGTAATGATCTTCTAAGAATATGTTGCTTGAAATATTGATGTGTTTTGTCTCTGTCATACCACGCACATGCGTGCCAACCCAATAATAGATCATAGCCTTCTAGTTTTAATAGTTTTGTATTTTCCAAAGTAATCCATTCTCTCACCCAAGTCAGTGTAGCCGCTTTATAGTATAAAAGCCAATCTGGTCAGGCAAATCCAGCTCGTTCTTTTGCAGCTTGTAAAGTTTTTAACTTGATTCTTGGCTTCTTCTTTTGCCATATGAATTGTGACACCAATTGATCAAGTTCTTTGAAATATTGTTGATGTTGAATAATTGGATTTGTTTGAAATAAGAAAATGCACTTTGGTAAAATATTCATTTTTATCATGGCTATTCTTCCCATTAGAGATATTTGCAAATCTTTCCATTTCTCCAGATCTTTCTTAATTTCAGTTAAGAGTTTTGTAGACTTGTCCAGTTATAGGAAACTATATCTGTTTGTTAAATTTATTCCTAGATATTTGGCCTTCTTCTGGACTTCAATGCCTGAAATTTCTTGCAGTTTTTGGATTTGTTCTTTAGTAATATTCTGCATTAAAATCTTTGTTTTATTAAAATTGATTTTCAATCCAGCCACTAGACCATGTTCTTGCAATGTTTTCACAAGTTGGGTCACAGAGTTTACTAGTGTGTTCTAAAATAAGAAACAAGTCATCTGCAAAGGCTTGTAATTTATATTCTTCTCTTATTTTCAAACCTTTAATCTGTGTATCCTCTCTGATCATATCATTCAATGTTTCAAGTTCAAAAATAAAATGTAATGGGGAAAGTAGAGTGGAATTTATATTGTATCAAGAAGAAGCAGGATTGAGGAGGGGTGTTTCAGTCCTCGATCATTGTCTCACACTGTCTCCTTGAGCTGAGAAATATCCTCCTTCACTGGAGACCATTTCTGTGAAGCTTATCAAGATCTCTGGGCTCCCTTTCATTCAGTCCCAAGATGTCATCTTTGAGCTGAACTGGCCAAAACAACGGTAGAGAAAAAGCTTCTCGGGTTAATTTATCAATGGTATGAGAATCCCATCACACTGATTGGCTGTGGACCAAAGGGCCAGCTGACTGGTTCTTTTCCCCTTTCCAAAGTGTTCCGAACAGCTGTCTTCTTGCCCTCTGCTTTTTCAAGAGGAAGGGAGGAATGACCTTGTCACTCACCCAAGAGGAATGAATGTGTTTCCGATTGCCACCCAGTGGGCTGAGGTGACAACAACCCTGGGTCCTCAGACTGGTCTTGAATTCCTAGTCCTTCTTTCTCCCCCAGATGGAGGCAAGCTGGCAGATCAAGACCAACAAGACAGTAGAGAAGATGCCAAGAAGAGGGTGACCTTTGGGTAGAGGCCAGAGTCCCAAGAAAGCAAGTTCTTCTGTGAAAGCGGTAGGACTTGCAATGTAAGGAGGGGGTAACTGGTGACTCGAAACCCGGTGGATCACAACGGCCTGAAGCTCCTGATGTCGTTGGCTGACAGAAGCTGGCAGCAGTCGGCTAACGAGAGCAGGAGGGGATTGCGTAGCGGGCAGCTGGGGGAGGGGGTTGTGCATGGAGGGAGAGTGGAGTCTCTGGATCTTCTACTCATGAGCGTTTGCTTTTCCTATTTCATGCCAAACCGATCCCATCATCTTAGGCCCTTGCACACTGCTCTGATTTTGCTAAATTTGGGGCTAAATTCCAAAGATGTTTTCAGAATTCTTTAGCTCAACAACTATGTCCTTTGAAACCCTGGACCTTGGAGTAAGAATTTGCTAAAACTAGAAGCAATGATGGCAGAGTGAAACCTGTTGGACCCTCTGAAATTCCCATGTTAACTGATCTCTTCTCCTCTCCCCTTCCTTGGCTACTCCGTGATGAAGTCAAGAAATCACAGGCCTCTTGAGCTCCCGATATGCTCTCTCCCTACGCCCCTGAATTCATGAGTGTCCTTATAGATCTGGATGGTATTGCAAAAGAAGATGAGAGAGAGTCTGCTTTGCTGTCCTCTTTGGATACACACCCTCCAGGAAACTAGACGTTTTGATGGACCGTCTTGAGATGGTATGGTCTTCCCTAGGAAAACTTTGGAAAGGCTCCTCTCTGAGTGGAACCCCTTGTAGCCACGGTGTCCTCTTTTGGGAGCAGATGGGAAGACCCCTCTAAATGAGGGCCCTCTTCTCCCCAGTTCAAAACACGTTCCTTTACCACCAATCATTTTAGTTAGTCTGGGAAACTGCAACCCTCTTGTCCACCTTGGGCCGTTGAATCCTGTAGAGTCTGCAGCTTCACCTAACTTATGGCCTCCACATCCTGGATTGAGAAATGTATCCTGATATGTTCCACCTTGGAATTCTAGGCTGAGGGACCCTGGAGACTGATCTTTCCGATTAGGTTTCCAGGTTCTTCTGATTCTTCCAGGTTCTCCCTTGGACTAGGAAGGCTGATAATCTACCAGATTTCGTTGCTTCTGCAGTGCATGCCCACCCTAGTTCTTCTAAGGGCCACCCAATTCCAGAGTAGCAGGCTTCGTTCTCACAGCACTTCATAGCTCTCGTATCACATTAATGGTCTCCTCACAGTTTCTGCTCCCGGTGCTGTGGAGGTTTCCATCTATTTCCTTCTTAGTTGTTACAGCATATCTGGAAAACTGGTCTAAAAGAAATAAAATGAATTTGAATGGGGATACAAGTGAAGGTCTACATTAGGTAAGAAAAGTCAAATGCATAATTATAAGATGGGGGAGACTTTTTTTTGGCAGTGGTATGTACAAAAAGGATCAAGGTGTCTTCGTAGAACACACACTGAACATGAGCCAGCAGTGTGATGCGGTCGCTAAAAAGGCAAATGCGATTTTGGGCTGTATCAACAGAAGTACAGTATCCAGATCATGCAAAGCGATTGTATTGCTTTACTCTGCTCCAGTTAGACCTCACCTAGAGTATTGCATTCGGTTTGGGGCACCACAGTTTAAGAAGGATATAGACAAAGCTACTCTCAGATTTCAGGTCCCCCCCTGAAAACTTAGGACTGCTTCAGGTTGGATCAGAAATCCTTACCGCACCCCACCCTGTCGGTCCCTACCTCCATTTTGCTCTTCTGTCACTCATCCTGTGCCACACTTGAGACATAGATCTGTGTCTAATCCCGGAAGAGTCCCAGGCCTCTCAGGCATAGGGATGCCAACCTCCATGTGGGGCCTGGGGGTCTCCCAGAATTGCAGTTCGTCTCCTGTCTCCAGGGATAAGTTTCACTAGGCTACTGCTGCCACCATGGCCCTTTTGGGGTCTTCCTGACACCCTGACACCCAGACTCCTGACACCCCTTCTCAAACTGAGAAGACCCCTGCCTCTGTTCTCATGCTACCCAGCTCCTGCTTAACACTGTTGGAAATCTATGGGTTGCAAGGTCTAGATTCCAGTCATTGTAGGGTTAATGTGTATACCTTGTGTGCTATTGATCAGACTGACCTGGAAGGGAAACTTGGCTCAGAGCCAATGGGAAAATTGTTTTGTGTAGTGGTTAAGTGTGTGGACTCTAATCTGGGAGAACGGGGTTTGATTCCCCACTCCTCCACTTGCACCTGGCTGGATGACCTTGGGCAAGACATAGTTCTGATAAGAGCTGTCTTTGAAAAGAGCAGTTTCTGTCAGAGCTCTCTCAGCCCCACCTACCTCCCAGGGTGTCTGTTGTAGAGAGGGGAAGAAAGTTTGTAAGCTGCTCTGAGACTCCTCTAAGTACTGAAGGGCAGGGTATAAATCCAATCTCTTCTTCTTCTTCTTCTTCTAAATCTTTAGTTACTGTGTTCAGGTGACTTCCTTCTGCGGTCAAGAAGAAAGAGGAATCTCCACTGTTGTGTGACCATGTGTTTTGTAACTGTAAGTGTGTAAAGATGTAGGTCTAGATAGCTCTTTTATTCTGTAGGCTTCCTGCCTACTCATTTCCCTTAGAAATAAAGATTTTTAAAAAGGAAGAAATGTCTCCTCTCCAGGGAAGCAAAGATCCATTGCAAACTCTGAGTATTGGAATCTTTTGCTGATTTTTCCTCCACATGTTCTGGTAGCAGAGCTGGATAGTTTGAGAGCCTTTTTTAAATGCTCACTGGATTGAGAGAGGGGGAGAAGCTGAGCTAGGGGAACACAACAAATGAAGGGACCAGATTCCTTCTTTGGGGGCCCCATAGAGGATTGGCAATGGGTGTCGGGGATGCTTGCCTCCCTCCCTCCCGGGACTCCCCTCATACAGTTGCGTGGTCTAAGCCAGTTGGGGGGAACGATGTGGTCCAGAGATCATGGCCAGCTTCAAAAAGTGAAATATTTAGTCAAAAGAGGGAAAGCTGACAAGCATCCTTTGAGCACAGCACCAGGTCAGCAGCCAGAGGGACAAAGAAAGTAGGTCCTCATCGCATCTGTCTTTCCCTGCTTCAAAACTTACTCTACTCCAGGTTGACATAGAGTAGGGAATGTTAAGCCTTGAAAATCAGAACAGGTTCGGAAGATGTTTCATTCTCTAGGCTCTCTGCAGTCAGCAGGCCAGGCCACATGGCCGATGGCTCCTGGCCTGCAGAACAGAGCTCCGCAGGGCGTCCTCTTCCAAAGATCAGCATGGAGAGCCAGGAGACCCTCCCTCCTGGGAGCAAGCACTTGTATTCAACCTCTGGCTCCACCCATTTTCCATATCACTCCCCATCCCCCTGGACCTGGTCCGCCCAGGTCACCCAAGTGGACCCTGGGCCACCCAGATGCATCCTGGGAGCCCTCCTTGCTGGCATTCTGGGAAATCCCTGGGAGTCACCTGGAGATTCCTGACACCAAATTCCTCCGTTCCTTTACAAGTCAAGCCATTGACATAACTACGGCAGGTAACTGACCTCCCTTCCTGCCCTTCCAGAGAGAATGGGGGGACCCCAGGAACACAGTTTCAAGCCAACTTTTGCACTGTCCTCTTTCACTCTGAGCAAGAAGCTCTTGAGGTCCTCTCGATGAGGACCTAAACATAGGACACATCACAAAACACACATGCAAGTAATTCAGCACATAATCATGCCTAGAACTGGGTCTATGCTAGGAATCTATGTCCTTCCTGGAGAGGAAGCCGGCATCCACAGTGGCACGTCCAGAAAAAATGTTCCATCTTTTTATGATGTACTCCTCCATCTCCCAAGACCACCTCTGAAGCATGGTGTTCTTCTTTAGTTGTAGCCATTGCTGGGATGAGTGGTCCGTCCATAGAGGGCATTTTCGGGGGGCCACCCTCCCTGAGGATGGAAATTGCCCAGTTCCCACACAGTAACTGCTACCTTGCCCCTCACTGGCGGACAATCCAGTATTCCCAGAAAACCACCTCTGAACTCCTAAACATCTGTTTTCCCCACTTGATGCTGAGACCTGTCCCCTGGAGGATACTCAGCACTCTTGCCGAATACTCTCCGGGAAACCCCAAGTCTCTGCAAAAAGCCCTGATGAAACCCATGTCAGCCACGGTCAGTTTTGCCCGGCCACTCCTCAAGTCCGTTGGAAGCTCCTGGAAGAATGCACAGCCAGATCTATTCTCCCTGCTCTCTTTCTGAAGCTCCTCTGCCACTGAGGCACAACTGAAAAACTTCTCCCCTGCCTCGAAAGCACCAGTTTCGTGGCCAGTCCAGCTTCCTTTGTTGCAGCAGTTCCGAAAACTGAACCAAGAGAAGGACTAACCTTCCACCTGGCTCCTCGATTCCTTCTTTTCCTATCACACGCGGCAACGACATTTCCCTGTTAAGATCTGGTTTCCACCTGTTCACAGGAATATCCTTGGTCCTTTCCCCTAACCTTTCCAGTGAGACAGTACCCCTGACACTGCTTCTCCAGTCCAAAAGCACAGGAGGCCCTTCCCATGCCACTGGCAGCTTGCCCAAGCAGAAAGGCCGAAAAACTACCACCTGGTCACCAAGTTCAGAAGTCCAAGACCTGGCTGCTTTCTCATGCCAGCTGCTCTGATTCACTTTGGCCTTAGGAGGATCCCTCCAACACTCAATATTTTCAGCTGCTCTCTAAAATACAAGACACAATCCATCTCAGGGATCTTTAGCCTTGGGGATCTTTAGCCTTAGGGATCTTTCCTTTCCACCTCTCCCTTCCAAAGTCCAGCAGCCCCCTGCCAGGCCTCCCAAACTTTCCCAGAAGAGGAAGAAGAGACTACACAGGCACCCTGACCTTGCGCACACTCTCCCCCCACCCCAGCAAGACATCCCCGACTCACACCAGTCTCTCACACCTTGTGCTCACCTGGGCCAGTGAGAATGCAACACAAGCCTCGGCCCAGTTCCAGCGACTCTTCGCTGCCCTGCCCCAGGAACATCCTGTGCCAACTCCTGGACACTCTCCCTGCCCTTCTGAGGAGCCCCCCGTGGTCTGTCACGTGCTCCTCTTTCTCCTCTTGGTGAGTTGGTGCTGGTGGAGGGGTGGAGGTCTCTGCTGGTGACTGAGGTCAGGCAGCCCATAGGTGGTCTGTCCCGCCACAGCCAGAGCATTTCCTAACCTGGGGCCAGTTCCAGTTAGCCAAAACAGGGGACTTCCTACCCTCTGCTGGGCAGAAGCCCCTTCCCTTTTTGGCAGAGCATCTGGTTTCGCACCCCTTTGGGATCCCTCCTGTTCCCTTCCCAATGGGGAAGGCCTCCAGTCCAACCCCTCCCTGCAGAAATCTGCCGTTTCTCTTGCCTCGCTGACATTTGTGGGCCTTTTGTCCTTCACCCGACATTTAAACTCTTGGGGGAGTGTGAAATCAAATTGGTTGAGCACCGTCAACTGGAACAAAGCCTCTATTTCCCCGGCCTTTCCATCCTCCCCCCATCTCCCTCCCCCATTTCACTCAGTTTCACCCCATTTTCTGAAAAGGTTTTGCATTGCTGTGGGGATAAGACCCGACACTGCATTCTAAAGTGGTCAGCCCCCAGTCTGGACCTTTTAAAAACTGTGGCTATGAAATCCTTCAAAGTGACTCCCCCATCCCCCCATAGGCATGCGATGGTGGAAAGCAGGCAGCTCCCCTTTTAGGACACTATGGAGGGGAGACCTGTAGTCAGCCTCTGCCAACCCCTCGGCTTGGTTGCTCTCTCAGAGCTGGAAAGATGTATGGAAGGGTCTTCCTCCTCCTTGTATGGAACAAAATCTTGGGGGGGGGGTAACTTTTATTTTACTGCTTTGTTCTTCGTGTTTCCATTTTTCCTCTTCCATCCTTTCCTTTCTCTCCAGCGACTCCATCTCCTGTATGGAAAATCTCTAACCCCCCGTCTGTATCCACTTGGTACTGTCGTATTTGGGATATGTACACCATGGAAGGAATACTAGATCAGTGGTCTAGTATTGAACTTGCAATTCAGCAATTTCCCTTTCCATCCTGTTCCTGAAGTTCCTTTGTAATAAAACAGCTATTTTGAGGTCATCTATTGAATGTCCTGGGAAGTTGAAGTGTTCTCCTACAGGTTTCTCAATCTTGTGATTCCTGATGTCAGATGTGTGTCCATTTATCCTCTGGTGCAGGGTTTGTCCTGTTTGTCCTACGTAGGGAACTGAAAGGCATTGTTGACATTTAATGGCATATAGAATGCCAGAAGATGAGCAAGTGAATGAGCCCCTGATGGTGTGGTTGATGTTGTTAGGTCCAGTGACTCTGTTGTCTGGGTGTATGAGGCAACAAAGTTGGCATCTGGTTTTATTGCGAGCTCTGGTCCCAGTGTCCCTGTTCAAACGAGATGTTGCATTATTGTGAGTGAGGAGTTGTTTGAGACTAGGGGGTTGTCTGTGTGCAAGAAAAGGTTTGCCCCCCTGTACTTGTGAAAGAGAACCATCATTATCCAGATAGAGGTTCTAAGTGGTTGATGATCCGTTGTACTGTTTTGTGACCACTAGTGGTGTTCCGTTATTGTCTCTTCTGCTTCCTGACTTCCTCAGGTGGGTACTTGAGTTCCAGAAAGGTGTGCTGAAGATCCCTCGGGTGAGAATGTCTGTCTGTGGGATTGGAGCAGATGTGGCTGTTGTGTAGAGCCTGGCTGTCTACAAGGGATCATTTTGTATGTTTAGGATGGTAGCTGGAGGCATGTAGGTATGTTTGCCGGTCAGTAGGTTTCCAGTATAAGGTGGTGTCTACGTGTCCATTGTGTATTTTTATAGTAGTGTCCAGGAAATGTATTTCTCGCATGGACTGGTTGATTGTCAGGTTGACGGTGGGGTGAAAATCATTGAATGCCTGGTGGAATGTGTCCAGGGCTTATATACCATGTGTCCAGACAATAAAAATATCATCCATGTAACACAAATATGAGTGGGTGGGAGCTTAGGAAGCGTTGTTCCAAGTTAGCCATAAAGATGTGAGGCAGTTGTGGGGCCATGTGGGTGCCCATGGCTGTACCATCGATCTGGAGAAGCAGACCATCACCCAATCAGAACTGTTTATGGGTGAGAACAAAAGGACACCATTTGTTGGCCAAGTCAGCTGTTCTGTTGTCAGAAATCATGTTCCTTGTAGCTTGTAATCCATCTTTCTATGGGATGTTGGTATGTAGAGATTCCACATGCATGGTGGCTAAAATAGTATTCTCTGGAAGGTTGTCCAAAGAGTGTGTTTTCCTCAGACAGTCTGTGGTGTCACAAATATATCTAGGAGCATGGATGGCACAGGGTCTTAGGATAGAGTCTAGTTATCCAGATACCCCCAAGGTGATAGTTCCTGTGCCTGAGACAATGGGGCACCATGGGCTGCCTGGTGTGTGTATTTTGGGAAGAAAATAAAAGGAACCTGGTCGAGGTTCTGCAGGTGTGTCTGAAAGGATAAGTTCCCAAATGTGCAGTGGTAATTCCTTTATATTCTTGTATAGTTTTTTGTATTCCTGTATTTTTATTTGAAAAAGTGTGCCTTGCACAATAAAGCTCATACCATGAATAAACCTTTGTTGGTCTTAAAGGTGCCACTGGACTCGAAAATTATTTATCCTCTATAGGACAGCCATTCAAATACTTGAAGACGGTGATCATATCACTTCTCAGTCGTCTCCTCTCCAGGTTAAACATACCCAGCTCCTTCAATCTTTCTTCGCAGGACTAGGTCTCCAGACCCCTCACCCATCTTCATGGCCCTCCTCTGGATGCATTCTGGCTTGTCTGTATCTTTCTTAAATTGTGGTGCTCAAAACTGAACACAACACTCTAGGTGAGGTCTAACCAGAGCAGAGCAAAGTGGTACCGTTACTTTGCATGATCTGGACACTAGACTTCCGTTGACCATGGAATCAAAACTCCCTGAAAGGACAGGAACAACATCTGCCGCTTTAAGAATGCCAAACGGACTCAAAGAGGGGAAAGAAACTTCACCCAATAGAAATTGAATCAAGAACCGTAAAAGTAAGGGAAAAACTGGTGGAGGGTCAATAATCATAATCTCATATAAAATACATATATTTATTTTGAGAAAAGTTAAAAAACATTTAAGCACTGAATGAAAGCCTGGTTAACAAATACGAATGACAAGTAGACATGCAGCAATTATTGTGGCGTGATGCGTTTTGGGTCCATCAGGCCTTCTTCAGTATCTTCACTGTACTCTGCAGCTGTTGGGAGGGGGGTTGCCTGGCAACCACAGCACTTCTGCCAAACATTCCAAGCCTCGATTCCTTGAAAGCCAAGCTGTTGGGGGGGCAGGAGGAGACTGGGGGCCAAAACAGCCCCTGAAAGACCCCCCTCCCTGACCATCATGTCCCCTGAGAGAGGAGGACTTGCCAACGATAGGCCCAGGAGAAACTTCTAGGAACTCAGCACCAATACGATTTGGCCTGGCTTGGCAGAGGTGGCTCTGGAGCCCCAGGCCTGGTCTGCAGTACAGCTGGGACCTGCCCTGAGCTGGCGGCCACCACCCAGTGCAGCCAGACTTCTTGCAGAGAGACCATGACAGATAGGAAAGGAGGAGGGAAAGCTGAGGACAGAGGAAGAAATAGAGGTCGGTTGGCTGGGGAGGCCGCAAGGGTCGCCTTTTCATCTCTGACTTTTGTAGGTTTTATTATTGTTGTTTTTATAATGTCCTGGTTATCTTGTAAGCTGCTTTGAGTTCCACCGTGCAGAAAGGTGGCTCACAAATGGTTTAAATAAAAAATAAAATAAAATAGGGGCAGCCAAAGAACCAGAAAGAAGCAACAGGGAAGGAAGAAGCAGTGGCAAATGGGATGATGGGGTGATATATACGTCAACAGCCTAAAGCTGCAGCATAGAAATGACACAGGATGTGTGAGTGGAGGGACGAATGGACATTTTGCAGCAGTGACCTAAGCTACTGTGACACCCGAGTGCTGCCTCATAAAAGGAGGACTTGTTGCCTCAGGGACACGGCCACCTAGTTTAGGGGATGCTAACCTCAGGCACACTCAGATAACTGGGAGGAGGAGGAAGAGGAGGAGAAGGAGGAAGTGGACCTTCTCCTGAGGACTCCAAAAAGCCCTTCTGCCTCACTGTTTCTCCAGAAGAGAGGGACGGAGACAAAAGGAGGACATCAAATGCAAAGAACAGGGTGAAGTATGGATGGGAGAGGATCGAGGAGGGCAGTTCTTCCACGAAACGGGCAATTTCATAAGCCGAATGTACTTAAGAAAAAAATGGCAGTCATGTCACTCCAGATTCCTTGACTAACATATCATCATAATTGATGGCAGGCTTTGTGGTATCAAAGTGACAGAGGGGAGACATCACAACAACATCCAAGGACTCTGCTTACGGCAACCTTGCTTGACTTCAGGGAAACGAGGCACAGAATATTACAGTACCCAAAAGAGACCTAGCAGCCAGTTTGACCAGTTTGCTTTTGGTGTAGTGGTTGGTGTAGTGGTTAAGTGTGCGGACTCTTATCTGGGAGAACCGGGTTTGATTCCCCACTCCTCCACTTGTACCTGGCTGGATGACCTGGGCAAGCTGTAGTTCTGATAAGAGCTGTTCTTGAAAAAGAGCAGTTTTTGTCACAGCTCTCTCAGCCCCACTTACCTCACAGGGTGTCTGTTGTGGGGTGGGGAAGGGAAAGGAGTTTGTAAGCTGCTCTGAGATGCCTTTGGGCAGTGAAGGGTGGGGTATAAATCCAATCTCTTCTTCTTCTACCTGCTCATGCCCATTCACGCCCCTCTCCCATCCTAGGCATGGGAAGGAGGAAGAAAAGGGGGTGGGCAAGGGGAGGCGTGGCAGAAAGGTGGCTCCAGTATCTCCTTGTTGTCTGCTCCTGGAGGACTCCACCACATCTCCCCAGACCGTTTGGGGTTACTAGGGCAACTCAAAATACCATCCTAATTCCATGATTGTTTGATTGACTGATTTCTGGCTATATCTGTTCAAGAGCAGACAGTACTTAACTTTTCCGGGTCTTTGTCACCCAAAATGGTTTTCTTAAGCACTAAGATTGTGCTTAGCTCAGAAACTTTTTAAAGAGCCCAGTGGAGGCCTGCTGGGGAGGGGGTGACCGGGCCCATCGCATTGTCACCAGGGAGATCTAAGAGGATTCCCTGAGAGGTCTCTGAGGTGCTTCCGGAATGCCCTGGACTAATCCCCTCCCGGGTCGCTGCTTCCTCTCAGATCAGGGCAGGGGGATATTAGGGGTCCAGGGCTCTTCCAATGATCCCCCACCCCCATTAGGGTCCTTTTCTAAGGGTGGAGGGAATCTGGCTGGGGAACTCAGGCCTCCAGAGGGAGAGAAAGACCCAGAGAACAGTTGCCCCAAACCGAAAGTCTTTATTCTCTCTAAAGCCACACACAAGTAAAACTCCATAGCACATCTGCAAAATCAATACCCAATAGCCGATAGAGAAATCCTAATACTTGGTATAGTGGACACTTCACAAAGAACAAGGAATTCCTGGACTGTGGACCAAGACCTCACTCAAGCCCAGGTGGGGTGTTGGCCAAGCAGCCCTGAACAAACTCCTTTCACCCAACAGGAATCAAGGGAGGAGTTCATTAAAATATACCAAACTTGCAAATACCAGCCTGTCTTAAGTGAAATCGTGTAGTATGAGCTTTCACCTAGATATATTTTATTAATTGCCATGTCAAAAAGACCTAGATGGATACGTTTAGGCTTTGAAGGCCATGAAATGTGAATTCAGGCAAAGGGACATCTACAGGGCAAGGCTTCAGTTTTTATATGCCTAGGCTGCCAGCAAAAGAGTATGGCTTATGGGAGTTCTGAACCGAGAAACCAAAGTCAGTTATATCAAAACCTACATAGCATAGAAAAACAGAAAGGCCCAGGCTGATTGAACCCCAAAATCTGCCACATTCAGAAACTTTTTAAAGTGCCCAGTGGAGGCCTGCTGCTTGCCCACTGCCCAGGAGGATAGCCATTTCTTCAGAGGCATGAAAGCAGTTTATCCATATGGAAATGAATGCTCAGATCCTATGCTTGATGTTGCTGGCAAGCAGCTCTTTAATTGTGCATTTAACCATGGCCTAGTAATTTTGAAGGGACACAGAGAATTAGTTCCCGTAGGTGATTCCCACCTGCGTGACACATCAAGGTGCAAGTGACATGGACTATGTGCTGGTCTCTCAAGGTTTGTGACTTTAGGGTGAGTGATTATTATGGAATTGGTCAGTTTAACATCTCGTGTGCCCTTGGGGAAATTGGCAGTTGCCAGTGGCTGTCTTCTTGCCCTCTGCTTGTTTGACTTGAAGGGACAGATGACCTTGTTGACGGGTGAATACTCACCTTTCTGTACTGTCCAGGATTCCACCCCAGATGGCTCCCAGGACCTGGGAACATCATTTGACCTCTATCTTTGCAAAAGCCCCTGGATCTGACCATGCATGGGTTCTGCTTGAGGGCAGAACCCCCCCTCCAAGACTCATGGCACCTGGTTCTGTCCAAGACAGTAGGCTCTCCAATTAAGCCAATGGGAGCAGGCAAGGCCCCCGGGACTCATTTCATGGCAGTTGATCTTTTGAATGCCAATGGCTGGCCCCTCTTTTGACCCAAATTCAGTTTGTTCCATTCTCCCTGCCTCTTGGAAGCATGAAAGAATAGTTCCTCTATACATAAAAAGGGGTCAGCGTTCCTGCAAAGGATAGGCCACTTAGCTTCCTATCAGCAAGAAACAAGGTATATGGAGCCTTTTTGTATCCCAAGCTGCTGAAATGGGCAGGGTGGAATCAATATTGTTTCAGGAAGAAGCCGGATTGAGGAGAGGTGTTTCCGTCCTAGATCACTGTTTCACACTGTCCCCTTAAGCTAAGAAATGGCCTTCCCTGGAGACCATTTCTGTGAAGCATATCAGGATCTTTGGACTGCCTTTGATTCAGTCCCAAGATGCCATCTTTAAGCTGAACTGGCCAGAACAATGGTAGAGAAAAGGCTTCTCAGGTTAATTTCTCAATGGTATGAGAATCCCATCACTCAAATCGGCTGTGGACCAGAAGGCCAGCTGACTGGTTCTTTTCCAACTCGAAAAAAAATTAAATGATGAGTTCAGGTTTTGAAGACTAAGAGGGGAGAAAGGAATTAAGAAAGATGAGAAGTTTTACGTGGGGGGGTTCCGGTTTAAGCGTTTCGCTGCTCAGTCGCATCCCCATCTTGCTCCAATGGGGTTGTGCTGAGACTCGGCTGACGGGAAGGGTCCGAGTGTGTCCTGTACCCTCCCGGGGCCTCTGTAGGAGACCCTTGGACTGGAGAAAGGTCCCATCGCCGCAGAGCCAGCATGGTGCTGAGAGACGACTGCCAGACCAGTGGACATGATCAAAAGTTTTGAAAGGCTTGTAAAAGTCTTCCAAGTCTTCAAAGCGCAAGTTAAGCAATGCTCAGGTGATTTAAGTGAACAAAAGAGCCTTGGCAGCAATTATAAGCGCCTAAGGGCAAAGCGGCAGGGGGGAGGGAGAAGCTCAAGAATTCACCCCTCCCCATCTAAAGCAAGGCGGTTTTAAAATGGAACTAAAAAACCATGAATTAAGCTAAACGTATTAGAGGATTAGCGAAAACAAAAGCTGCATAATAACGAAAAGCGGATTACGTTCTGCTAACTTTTTCTTTGTTTTGGGAAACTTCTTGTTGATATTATGGCTGGGAGAGGGCGGAGGCCGGGTCTGGCAAAAAAAATGTCAACCGGAAATAGCCTACCAACGACTCCCTCCCACAACCAGGAAGTAGCTGTAGATATGTCTACACCGTTGGCGAATGCACTGCTCCCCCTAATGGAGCAGATGACTAATCTCAACGTTAAAATGGATACTATGCAAAAACAGATGACTCAAATGGACAGAAGGACTTCAGTAACTGAAAAGATGTTTAAAAAATGGAAAAACAGACTGAGAGTATCAATAAAAGAGCAGATGAAGCAGAAAATGAAAGATCCTCCAATAAAACAACTAATACAGCTCCAGCTGGAAATATCCATGTACATCCTACGTTTCCAAGGGATCCCAGAAGAAAGGAACGAAGACTTAAAGGCTCTTTTAGCAGAGACTTTAGCTCCAATAATGGATTACAAACAGGAAGATTTACTGAAGGAGATGGACTGGGCTTACAGGATTTATCCAGACTTTATTAAAAAAAAATAAACTCCCGGGAGAAATATGTTTGAAATTCATGAGAAGGTCTACTAGAGATTTGGTGTTGAAATCTACACAGGGGAACCCCTTAAAATCAAGAATGAAGAGATAAAAATCTTGAAGGATATCGAAAGCGGAGGAGACTCTACAGGGAGCTTACTGTCTCTCTTCAGAAGAAAGGGGTCCCTTACAGGTGGTTATTTCTCGAAGGACTGAGTTTCAAATATGAAGATAGAAAGTATAATATTGACACTGTTCCTAAGGCCAAAAAGTTTGTAATTTAAAGCAACACAACAAAGATAAGAAACCTAAAAAAGGATGAGGAGAAAGAAGAGGAAGAAGAAGAATCCTACTCACAGGATTCAGCAAGCAGTAGTCCAAAACTCTTTAGTTCTTCAGATACATCGGAGTCAGAGAAAGGAGCAGCTGCTCCCAAACCCTGAGGAAAAAAGAAACACAAGAAGAAAAGAACCTAAGACTAAGGTATACGTTGATAACGCAGTTTTTGCTAACCAGTCAGTTTCTGCAACTCTTTATTATTTTTTGTTAATTTTTTAATAAGCAAAAATAACTAGGTGACAATGACACATATGTAACCAGATCATGTCCCTGTGTTAATCTTCCCCTCCCTATATCCAGTAGTTTGTTTAGAGTTAGGGTTTAGTTTCCTTTCCCCATCCTTGTAGAGTATGTTGTATTAGTTTTCCTTCCCTATCCCCCATAGGTTTTAGAAGAAGGGATTTAGCAACCTTTCCCCATATCGTGTAGTAATGCAAAACCAATAAAATACTTATATATAAAAAAGGAGTTTTACTTGGATGATAGGATTACAATGGTGACTCCTGTATTTATCCAATTATTTGTCGTGGAGAAATTAAAAAGTGTTTCCTTTCTATTTCTTCATCCACTTTCTTTCTAGCTTGTTTTTTAAATTTTCTTTTCTTCCATTCCCCCCTTTATTGATTTTTTTGGCTATATGTGTTCATGAGCATGCATTACATAGCTTTTACAAGTCTTAGAGACCCAAAAATGGGTTTGTTGTTTTCTAAAAAAATCAAAACACAAAGATTTTTTCTGCAAGCTAGCAAATCCCTCTATCTGAAGATACTACTTTAGATTTTTATAAGTCCCCCCCTTCCCTCAGGAAAAGGTAGGGCACATGGGAGTTATTTCCTTTCTATCTCTTCCTCCACTGTCTTTCTTGCTTGTTTTTTAAACTTTCTTTTCTTCCATTACCCCTCCCTTTATAAATATGAAAACACCTTAATAATAACTTTTTTAAAAAAAAAATTGAAATCCTAATTCCATGATTTATTGATTTCTTTGGCTACCTGTGCTCGTGAGCATACATCACGTACCTTTTACAAGTCTTTGTGACCCCCCAAAAACCCACACACACAAAGAGCCAAAGATTTTTTGTGCAAGCCAGGAAATTCCCCTACGTGCAGATATGACTTTAGACTTTTATAAGTCTTTGTGCCCTCCCAATGTTGCTCTTAAAAGAAAAGCCAAAACTGATTTCTTTTTCTGCATGCCAGGGAATAAGAACCCTTGGGAGCTAAATGGAGTTAGACATGGCACCTCTAGCTCTTCTGAGCACCATTTCCCCCGTGAGCTTAGGCAGGTGGGAAACAAAGGGGACTGAAACGCTGCCAAATACCAGCTGACTGAGAGGGTCACCCAGCAGGCTGGGCTGAGAGGAAAAGGGCCCTGAAGCCTCCGACTGGTTACCTTTAAGTTGTACTCTTTGTTTCTCCACCAGACAGAGGCAAGCTGGGAGATGAAGGCCGAGAAGAGAAGAGGAGAGCTGGTACGGAGAAGGCGGCCACATGCGGAAGGATGGGAGATGATCCCAAAGGCAAGTTCTTCCGTGAATGCGGGAGGGCTTGCAGTGTAAGCAGGGGGTAACTGGTGACCGGAAGCCTGGCGGGTGCCGGGGACCGAAGCTGCTGATGACGTTGGCTGAGAGAAGCTGGCGGCAGTCAGCTAGCGGGAGTGGGTGGGGGAGGGATTTTGTGGCAGGAAGCTAGGGGGAGGGGGTTGTGAATGGATGGAGAATGGATGTGGGAGTGAATGGAATCCCAAATGCCCATCTCTTCAGCTGGATGGAGCATGGGTGCTGGCCCATTAGGTAAACGGAGTGTGGACGCCCATTCCTTGAGAGGGACAGGGCTGGGATGCCTGTCCCTTGAGCTGGACAGAGCTGGGATGCACGTCCCTTGAGCTGGACGGAGCCGGAGGGCCCGCTCCTACCGATGGACCATGTGAATGGACCGAGTGAATGCAGTGGGTGGGGTTGGGCACAAACCGCCACACGGACTCAAGTGGATGACACAATTTGGCCGATTCTTCTTCACAAACCAAAGTTTGTGGTGGCCTGCCCTCACAAGCTTTCATGAGTTCGTGGCGGTTCTTGTTTAGACCAGAAAGCGGGGGTTGAAAGGGGCGTGAAGGAGTCCCTTCAAACCCCTGCCTTCTGCTCCCTGCCGCTGACCTGTTTCTCGTGGCCTTTGCGGGGTCCAGAAGGCAGGGCTTCTCCTGCTTCTTCTTCTGCTCCTCCCCCTCCTTCTGCATCTGCTGCTTTCCATTCTTCTGCTTCTGCATCTTCTCCTTCTCCTCCTTCTCCTCCTCTCCCCACCTACTCCTTTATTCAGCCCCTGCCTTGTGCTCCCCATGGACCATTTGGTTTGTGGTTCGGTTTGTAGGTCAGCCGCAGACTGAACGACAAATCCCTGGTTTGTGTCCATCCCTAGGGGGCGGGCTGAATGGACGTGTGAATGCGTGTGTGAATGTGATGGGCTGAATGGGGAAGTAGTGGAGGTTCATGGATTGAAGCTAGTGGATGCGGGCTGACAGCTTCCAGTTGACGTTGGCTAACTGAAAGCGGTGGGGGAACCTGGACTATGCCGGTGGAGGGAAGTGCGGTAGCCATCCCTGCTTACCCTGGGTTTCCTAGCAGGGCTGTGCCCGGGTGGAGTTTGGGTGAGGTGCGCCTGCAAGCCATCCAGAGAGTCATGATGTTTCAGTCAGGTGAGCCAAGTTCCTCCACCCTTTCCTTCCCGTCCTTCCCTCCTGATCCCCATTCTGCTGCTTACCCAAGGAGGCCTGCCTTGTGACCAGATTCCTTCTTGGGGGCCCCCTGGAGGATTGGCAACGGGTTCCTTGGATGCTTCCGTCCCTCCTGGGACTCCCCTCTTACAGTCGCGTGGTCTAAGTCGGTTGGGGGGACGATGTGGTCCAAAGGTCACGGCCAGCTTCAAAAAGGGAAATATTTAGTCAAAAGAGGGAGAGCTGACAAGCATCCTTTGAGCACAGCACCAGGTCAGCAGCCAGAGGGACAAAGAAAGTGGGTCCTCATCGCATCTGTCTTTCCCTGCTTCAAAACTTACTCTACTCCAGGTTGACATAGAGTAGGGAATGTCAAGCCTTGAAAATCAGAAAAGGTTGGGAAGATGCTTCATTCCCTGGGCTCTCTGCAGCCAGCAGGCCAGGCCACATGGCCGATGGCTCCTGGCCTGCAGAACGTAGTGAGAATAATGTTGCTGTGCGTTTCTGCGTCTCCTTTTGGTCCGCGTGTTCCCTGAGTCTTGCCTGAGGCAAAAGGTGCAAGCCTGGAAACCACTAAACGCTGGCAGAGACCCTCAAGCAAAAGGTCTCCTCTTCAAATAAAACTTCTCTTGATTAACAAAGGTTTACCAGGCAAGGTGGCTACTGCAAACATGTGTTCGGTGTAAACTAACCCTGTGTGAAATGTTTAGCTGAACTTTTCCCCTCCCCTGGGTTCTGAATGGTCTATGGTGTGCGCCCCTTACCAAGGCGAGGATATAAATGTTAACAGCTAGCTGGAATGCAACACAAGGTTACCTAAAGAACACAACTTTCTTTATTAATACTTATCAAAGTTAAAAGAAGGTAAGACAGTTGCCCAGCCGGGCACTGGGCAGCTGGCTAACACAGAAACAAAATACACAAGCACAATACTTACTTCCTAAGGAAGAGATGGGCAGAGCTTAAATACGATAAAGATTTCCCCGTGCAGCAGAAGCTTCTGGACTATAATCTGGATTATAGACTGGATTGAAAATCCAAGACAAGAGACTAAGCAGTAGCCCTTGATAAGGCTCACAGAATTCTTTATGGCTTAAGAAGTCAGCCAACGAGATCACCACACACACATTAGAAACTGCATTGTCTCTGGCACAAGCTTTCTGTCAGCAAGCAATTACTCTGCATGTACAGGAAAGATATTGTCAGGGCCTTTTCTCCAAAAGGAAATTGAAATCCCTTTTTAAAACCAACCAAATTACAAAAATGAAGCTTAGAATAGGGGTTCTCCAGGGAAACTAGCTGCAAATTTAAGAAAAATCCTGTAAAACAAACAATGCATTGGACTCATGGAGAAAGAGAAAAAAACCTTTCAAAAAGCTGGCGGTTCTTGTTTAGACCAGAAAGCGGGGGTTGAAAGGGACTTGAAGGAGTCCCTTCAAACCCCTGCTTTCTGCTCCCTGCCGCTGACCTGTTTCTCGCGGCCTTTGCGGGGTCCAGAAGGCAGGGCTTCTCCTGCTTCTTCTCCTTCTTCTGCTCCTCCCCCTCCTTCTTCTGCAGCTGCTGCTTTTTGTTCTTCTTCTGCTGCTGCACCTTCTATTGCTGCTTCTCCTCTTGCTGGTGCTTCTCCTGCTTCTGCGTCTTCTCCTTCTCCTCCTTCTCCTTCTTCTCCTCCTCCTGCTGCTTTATTCAGCCCTGCCTTGTGCTCCCCATGGACCGTTTGGTTTGTGGTTCGGTTCGTAGGTCAGCCGCAGACCAAACGACAAATCCCTGGTTTGTGTCCATCCCTAGGGGGTGGGCTGAATGGATGTGTGAATGCGTGTGTGAATGTGATAGGCTGAATGGGGAACTAGTGGAGGTTCATGGATTGAAGCTAGTGGATGCGGGGAGGGGGTTTCTCCACATTTTCCCCTTCCTAGATTCCAGAGGAGAGGCCCCTTTTCCCCAGAAGGTGCCCTGTAGTGGTATCCAAACAGGTTCAAACAGGGCTCGCTCCTAATGATTGACCATGTGAATGGACCAAGTAAATGCAGTGGGTGCGTTTGGGCATCCATATGTTCATCCAATTTCCACTTGAAGTTGTCGATGCTTTTAGCCACCACCACCTCCTGTGGCAGTGAATTCCATGGGTTAATCACTCTTTGGATGAAGAAATGCTTCCTTCCAGTTCTAACCCAACTGCTCAGCAATTTCATGGAGTGCCCACAAATTCTTGTATTGTGAGAAAAGGAGAAAAGTACTTCTTTCTCTACCTGCTCTATCCCATGCATAAACTTATAAACCTCAATCATGTCACCCCTCAGCCATCGTTTCTCCATGCTAAAGAGTCCCAAACATTTTAACCTTTCTTCACAGGTAAAGTGTTACAACCCTTTTATCATTCTAGTTGCCCTTCTCTGCACTTTTTCCAATGGTATAATATCCTTTTTGAGGTGTGGCGACCAGAACTGTACACAGTATTCCAAATGAGGTAGCATCATTGATTTTTTACAGGGTATTATGATACTGGCTGATTAGTTTTCAATTCCCTTCCTAATAATCCCCAGCATAGAGTTGGTCTTTTTTACTGCAGCTGCACACTGTCTAGACAGGGGCTGAATAAAGGGGAGGAGGAGGAGGAGGAGGAGGGGGAGAAGGAGAAGAATGAGAAGGAGGAGAAGGAGAAGTCGGAGGAGCAGAGCAAGAAGCAGCAAGAGGAGAACCAACGACAGCAGCAGCAGAACAAAAAGCAGCAGCTGAGGAAGGAGGAGGAGGAACAGAAGAAGAAGCCACCTTATAGGAAAATCCCAGCTAAACTTTCATTTTGCTGTACTCTGACTTGTTTGCAGGTGTCAGGCCCCCCCTGCAATTAGGGGCCCTGATTCTGGGTACCAGTTGAACTGCAATACAGTCCAGTTGATTTCTATGCAGACCAGAAGAGGTAATCTTTTCTCTTCCTCTTGATCTACCACCCCTTCGTTTTCTAAATCACACTTGCACCACACCAGAGAGCTGGCACCTTGTTCCTCTCTGCTTTTTAGGTCCTCACACCTGGAAGAAGACTGGACACCTCTGTTCCAACTGCTTTTGCTTCTCCTCTGTCCTGTTACCCACTTTCCCATGTGTACATATTTAGCTCAAAGAGTAACCCCTGCTCCAGTTTGGAGTAGCTCTGCTGAATATTTGGTTGTTGTTACTGTATTAATTAGGATAAGGAATGTCTGTGTGTCTGTGCTTTGATTTAGTATCACTAGTGTTTGCTTAGGATAAGCCCTCCCCCCACTATCGTATCAAATCCCTCAATAAATCAGGTCTCTGTCATTCTTTTCCTACTGAAAACTTGCTACTTACGGCCACCTCTTCAGGTAAAAGATCCCAGTTTTCTTCACCCTTGCACAAACACACAAGCTAATTCCCCATATTAATCTGAATGTATGTTCACATGTTTGTGAGGGTGTGGTAACACTGGCAGTAGTGTTGGATGCAGTATGACCTCAAGGCTCTTAACTGAGTCAGCAAGGGTCAGCTGTGAACCCCCTTGAAAGTGGGGAGCATAATGTCCTTCCAGAACTCTGTCTTCCCAAGGTTTAATTGTACTTGCAACAAATGTCCTTCTCTGTCAGCAGTGGGATAATGGTAATCTTAGGGGTATTGTTAATTTCTCACACCCATTGCAATCAAGAAAGAAATAACTGGCCTGAATGCCAGGAATGGAAAGTATGATGTGCAAACGTAGGGCTTGCACACTATATACTACGATGTCATGAATGTAATGAAAAACTTTTTGACTGTAAGTATTTAGTAGCCTCTAAATCAGGGTTGTCGAACTCATTTGTTATGAGGGCTGGATCTGGCCTAAATGGGATACTGTTGGGCCAGGCCATGTGAGTCTTAAAATGTAATGCCAGGTAGTGGTGATATAAACTATAAAGGACACAGACAAACACAATTAAAGATATCCTACCAGTTTCTGGGTAAGCATCAAGTCGGTGTGTCCTCACTGCAAGGCCCCAGGTGCAGAAGAAAACCCACATAGACTGGAGACCGAGCAGTGCAGCACTGGGCTAATGCCCCCATGCTGCCTGGAGTGGGGAGCAAACCCTTTCTCCAGCATGCTCTCATGGTCAATACTCTGAGCCGAGAGCCCAGGAGAAAACATGAAGTGGCTAGGCATTGCAAGCTTCTCCCTCCTCCTTAGGTCTACTTAGAATGGCAAGTAGTGATGGGGTGGGGGGAGGAAAGACGGTGGCTGCACCAGGTCCAGGTGGGGTGGGTCCAGCCTGGAGGCTACACCAGGTCCAGCAAGAAAGTGTGTGTGTGTGTGGGAGATGGGATTCTCCCCCCCCCCAAGTCTTGCAGGTCATCACTCATCTCTTGCTATTTCTCATCACAAGTGCTAGAGCTCTGTGTTCTTTTCCACCACTCTTAATTTCCATGGTGTGTATGGGGAATAGGATATATCACATGTGTAAGATCTAAAATGTTAAAATGGAAGTCATTAATAAAACGATAATTCATTTAGATATTCTTTTTTGTCACTTTACAGATAAAACCATCATTAAAATTTTTGTAACAAAACAAGTGGTTTCAGGATTAGTATCTGCCAACAGATAGTGGAGCACCCAGAGTTCAGTAGGTAATCGGTGTTTGGTAAGAACAACACATCTGGTCCTGGTTAAAGAAATGGATTCCAGAGAGGAGTGCCCACTTAGCAGGCATGACACATTAGGTCAAATCCCCAGCGCATCCAGTTAAGATGGTGTCTTTGCAGAAGAGGAAGAAGAAGGAGAGGAAGAAGAGGAGGAGGAGGAGGAAGAGGAAGAAGAAGAAAAGGAAGAAGAAGGGGAAGAGGAGGAAGAAGAAGGGGAGGAAGAGGAAGAGGAAGAAGAAGAGGAGGAGGAGGAAGAGGAAGAAGAAGAAAAGGAAGAAGAAGGGGAGGAGGAGGAAGAGGAAGAGGAAGAAGAAGAAAAAGGAAGAAGAAGGGGAAGAGGAGGAAGAAGAAGGAGGAGGAGGAGGAAGAAGAAGAGGAGGAGGAGGAGGAGGAAGAGGAAGAAGAAGAAAAGGAAGAAGAAGGGGAGGAGGAGGAAGAGGAAGAGGAAGAAGAAGAAGAAGGAAGAAGGGGAAGAGGAGGAAGAAGGGGAGGAGGAGGAAGAAGAAGAGGAAGAAGAAGAGGAGGAGGAAGAGGAAGAGGAAGAGGAAGAAGAAGAAAGAGGAAGAAGAAGGGGAAGAGGAGGAAGAAGAAGGGGAGGAGGAGGAAGAGGAAGAGGAGGAGGAGGAAGAGGAAGAAGAAGGGGAAGAGGAGGAAGAGGAAGAAGAAGAGGAGGAGGAGGAAGAGGAAGAGGAAGAAGAAGAGGAAAGGAGGAAGAAGAAGGAGGAGGAAGAGGAAGAGGAAGAAGAAGAGGAGGAGGAGGAAGAGGAAGAGGAAGAAGAAGAAGAGGAGGAAGAAGAAGGGGAAGAGGAGGAAGAAGAAGGAGGAGGAGGAGGAAGAAGAAGAGGAAGAAGAAGAGGAGGAAGAGGAAGAAGAAGAAGAAGGAAGAAGAGAGGAGGAGGAAGAGGAGGAAGAAGAAGGGGAGGAAGAAGAGGAAGTATGTTATGCACAGAATTACAAAAAATGTGTATTAAAATATAGAAATTGCATGTATTCTTTTTTCTCCCTATTTTGTATTTCCTTTTTTAATAAAAAGGTAGTTTTGATTTTTAAAAACTACATTTAGCACCTTAGGCTGGTTTTCTTAAAAACAAAAGGCAAGTTTCTAGTAACTGGTGAATCAGCAGGTGGCACCCTTTCCTCAATGCGGGTCTAGGTGTACCCGAAACAAGCTGCCTGTCTTCTCTCTGTATTTCTGATTCTACAGCTGAGCTGGTGCATGGGTTTTAAAAAAGAAATAAAATGTTAATTTACAGGAGTTTTTAACCCTGATGTTCTGTCAAGGTCAGAATTTGACAACATCAAGTCTGAGAACTGCCATTCCAGATGAGTCCTCCCCACTCAGAACTAATCACACCAAAATTAGGACAGACAAAAGGAAATATTTCTTTATACCGAGAGCCATTAAAATGTGGGATTTGCTGCCAGAGGATGTAGTGATGGCCACAGGAACAGACAGCTTTGAAAAGTTTTAAAAAGGGGATCAGATAGACGAAGAGCAGGTAAAAATGTGATCGTGATCTGAACCATTTTCTTTTCCCTCATCACATGGGAAACGAAGTAGCCTTGGTTGGTCTAAAATCTCAATTCGTTTGGGCTGGTGTAAAATAATTCTTCCTTTCTGTCCTTCCACCAAGTTCTATAAATGCTGAGTCTGCCCCTAAAGCTCTATTCTTAATTCAGTTTTTTTGGGGTAGGCTATTAATGCACTTGGACAGCTACTTTTAAATGACTCCCCATATTTTTGATGGGCTGCAAGTCTAATATCTGGATTCAGATTTCTGCTTCCATGTGCAAACATGTTCCAATACCATTTCCCCCTAGCCGTGGAAACTTGTGCGATGTTCCCTCTAAGCTGCAGAGTCTTGTGAGCCACAATTCTACTTCATGAGCCAAAAGACCTACTAGGATTAAAATTGTGAGCAAGCCTACATTTTTAAAGAAAGAAATGAGCAAGCCTATATTTTTTTAAAAAACAGAGAGGAGTGACAGACAGACAGGAGTAAGCCTACATTGTTTTAAAAAACAGAGGAGTGACAAATAGACAGAAAGAAGTGAACAAATGTTAACCAGATTGCTCTATTATTTAATAAGGATGGGGAATTATATTAATATGAAATTGGCTTAACTATCGGATCAGACCTGTGTATACCAGAGTTAGAATTTCCAAGAACCCAGGAACAGACACAGAAACTGGGTGACTAAAATAATGATTTCTTTATTAAATATTCTCAAGCATACAAACAATATTCAAACATTCACACACACAATATAGAACTAAGGAAGCAGAGGTGATTGATAGCTTATAGAGGGGTGAGATAACAACCTGTCCAGATGTGCAGAGGCCCACATGAAGCAAAGGGATTGTGGCCTAAACTCAGAGAGTTTAGGGATGGACTGCCAGTTGTGCTCATGGCAGAAAACACACAGTCTGAGACCATGCGTTCGCTGGGGTATAGGCATAGGAAAATAATGCAGACCAATGGGTGGCCCTGGGGGCTGGTCTCAGGTGAGAACAATAGATTACCTGGACCAATGATGAGTCCCAGGGGTGCGTGGCATCAAGATGGGCAAGGCCTAGATGTGACCAATGAGCTTCCAGAGAGGCAGGGTTTGGCTATGATAGATTGACAATATCTTGATTGGATTTAGCTAGGTGTTGGATGATTGTACTGGGGCTAGTTGAATGGATTATCTGACCACTAATGGTCCTGGCCAGGGTAGACGAAAGGTGGGAGATGAGTCCCTGATTAGCGTCAGGAAGGATTGCTAAACATTTGAATGATTGATTGGTTTATCTCAGTACTCTGAGGGACAGAGCAGGAAAGACAAAGAATTTACACATAGGGCACAAAAGGACTGGGTGAGGTACTGGAGAGAAGAGGACTATTTGGCAGGTGGCCTCTAAATAGACTTTAGAAATGTAGATACATCACCTGGTGGAACTGATTGTTATTCCATAAGTATATCTGCTGGGTGGAGGGGGAAGACTGGAAGTTGGCTCTGAGGTTCCTTTACGAAACCTGAAAATGGAGACCCCTTTTTCAGAGCTGTGGCTAGATCTGTGTTTCAGAACCAGGAGTGCCTTCCTTGGCCTGAGTTTTGTGGGTCTCTAGGTCAGGTTGGAAAGTGGAGTGCCCCTGCTTTGGGACTACCCAACAGTAAAGGCAGTGCCTCTGGCAACACAAGTCTACATAAAAAACCAGAGGAGTGACAAGGAAGGAAGGAAGGAAGGAAGGAAGGAAGGAAGGAAGGAAGGAAGGAAGGAAGGAGCAAGTATAAATTCTTTTTTTAAAAAAAATTATTGCTTTTTACTACCAACTACATATGGGAGATACTATAACAATAAAGAAATAAAACATGGAAGTATAGCAAGGATCATAATACATATAGTTATCTTGTTAGTCATTTCTACAATTATCAATACATAATATGAAGTAAAAGGAATAATACTGGATACCTTATTTCAAACTCAATAAAGCTAAATCAAGCCTATTTAACCACATTGGGTACATCATAGTTTCACACACATAATATAGTCTTTCAGAATTTCATTACATTAATTAATTATTTTCTGTGTTTCTTTTTATCATATCTCAGTTGGATTTTAAGAGTTTAAAGAGCAGCTGCTCCTTTTTCAGAGTCAGAATTTTCCGAGGAACTGTCAGGAATACTTATACTGTCTTCCAACTCATGAGCACTCTTTTCTTCTGCTTGTACTTTGTCCTCTGCTTTCCCTTTGTCTTTGGAAGGCAAGTGACAGTTCCGATCAGAAAACTTTATAATGTAGCTGAACGGGGTGCAAAATAGTCTAAAGCAGATTAAAACAGACAGACTTCTAGATTGCTTAAACGGATCTTACCTTGTGTAAACAATGTCCACAAGAGGAGACAAAATGGCGTTGAAAAAAAGAACCTCTCCAGGAACTGCCAGCTCAGCAACCTCAGCTTTTAAACTGGAAGCAGTTACTGACTTTCCAAACATGATGGCTATGGCATTGCACCTTCTGTTGGACCAGATGACTAACATCAATAACAAACTGGACTGTTTCCAGAAACAATTGTTGGAAACAGCCAAAACGGCAGAGGAAACGGATAAGGCTGTGAAACAAGTTGATGTTAAGGCAAATGCTATTAAACAGACACTGGAGGTTGTGGGAAAACGGTGGATCTCTGACAAAGAGCAATTGTTACAGCTTCAAATGGAAAAATCACTATACGTCCTGTGGTTTCAGAGCATCCCAAAACAAAAAGGGGAGAATTTAAAAGAACTATTGAGTGAAGCATTGGCGCCAGTGACAGATCTTAAAGTTGATCTTTTACAACGCGATATGGATATGGTTTATCGAACCTATCCAGATTTTATCAAGAAAAATAAATTGCCTGGTGAAATATTTGTTAAATTCTCCAAAAGATCAACTAGAGATGTAATCTTGAAATCAACTAATGGGAAATCTCTGAAAATCAAAGGTGAAGAAGCAAAGATTCTAAAAGACATTCCATTTGAAATACATAAGAGGAGACATCAATATAAAAGCCTAATTTCTTTTCTACATAACCATTCCACTCCCTTCAGGTGGATATTTCCAGAAGGACTTATTTTCAACTATAACAGTAAAAAGGAGAAGATTGACTCTGTCCAAAAAGCAAAGATATTTCTGGAGCAACAGCAAGTATAAATTTTTTACAAAACAGAGGAGTGACAGACAGACAGACACACAGAAAGGAGTAAGGCTACCTTTTAAAAAAAACCCAGGATTGACAGAAAGACAGAAAGAAAGAAGTGAGCAAGCCTACATTTAAAAAAGAAAACAGAGAAGTGACAGAAAGAAGTGAGCAAGCCTACTTTAAAAAAAGGGGGAGTGACAGAAAGAAATACAGGGAGGGAAGGCGATGGGGAGAGAGGCTTGTTCTTTTTGCATACACCATCTCCTTGCATTTGCAAAGAGCAGTAACGTGCAAGCCTGTTTTCCATCCCCAGCGTTGCTAGCCACCTGCATTCCCATGCCTCTCCCTTCACAACCGTGTGCAACATAGTCCCTCTTCTCCCTGGGATACCCCCATTGCCCCTCCCCCATGGGAAAGGGGGTCTTTTACTTATCTCCCACCTCATCTTCCTTCACCCCACACCCCACATCAGCCACATTAGCTGCAGCCATTCTCTGCCTCTTAATAATCTGTTCAGTAGAGGTGACTAAGGCAGCCGGAGAAGCCCTGGCTGCACCACAAGGCTTCATGGGAGTTGTAGTTTCCCATGAAGAGGACAGCCCTACATGCCAATGGCGACAGAAACTCTGAAGTGCTGTGCATGGCAGGAGTTGTAGTTCTTTGGAAAGGCTGGGCAGGGAGAGGCACTGCTGAGAGGAAAGCAAAGCAAAGGAAACCACGGCAGCAAAGCAGCCAGGGTCAGCCAAAAAAGGGGGGGGGAGCAGCAGCAATGAGCCCTGTACCCTAGGACAGTATGCACCATGAAAGCCTCCACCGATCACTTCAGGCAACTTTCCAGGTAGGGCTCCCCCAATCCAAAGAAGCAGACAAAACCACAGAAAAGGCTAAACTCCCAGCCCCCCCTCCCTTGTAAGCAGACTACATGTAAACTGCAGGCTAGGTCTCGTGGTGCTCTGCTTCTCCTGGAAACCCACGTGGGGAGACCATCCGAACTGGAGCAGCTGCTCATCCTTCTCAGAACCCAGGTGGGCAGAACGGCCTCAGCTGCACACTCTGGGGCCTGCTGCAGCCACTGGCTTGAAGAGCTCAGCGGCTTTTCCCCACTGCATGCCTCTGCCTTCATCCCAACTCAGGCCTGTCCCTGCTGCTTACCCCAGCTTGCTGATACTTTTGTGTTGACCCCATGCAGATGTACCACAGCTGACCACTCTCCCAGTGCTGCAGGTTGCTGTGGGCACTCCACCATCCCAACAGTGCATACCAGCAGTCAGCTGGGAAGACGCTTTGGAAAGTGGCCATCGTAGCTGGTCCAGTTCTAGCCATGGGAGGCTGCAGCGTCAGAGGAACAAGTGGGGTTTGCCTCTCACCTCGTGCCACCTGGGTTGCACAGGCAGGCAGGCTCCACCTCTCGGGCACCAGCTGAGCAGGAGTGTGGGGCCACCCGAGAGGAAGCACCCCTGCACTCAAGCTGAAGAGCTGTGCACAGAGGGGTGAAAATCCATGGGCATGCTCACAGATGTGCACGTTAGCAGGAACTCCGGGGAGAGTATCCTGAGTTTCAGAATTCTATTGGCAATTGTGAGTTAGGCTGATCTGTTGCTGCTGAAATAGAGAGAAGAAGAAGAGGAGATTCCACTACCCAGAGGAATCTCAGAGCGGCTTACAAACTCCCTTCCCCTCCCCACAACAGACACCCCGTGAGGTAGGTGGGGCTGAGAGAGCTCTGACAGAAACTGCTCTTTTTCAAGAACAGCTGTGCCAGAACTACGGTCATCCAACAGATGCAAGTGGAGGAGTGGGGACTCAAACCCAGTTCTCCCAGATTAGAGTCCACGCACTTAACCACTACACCAAACTGGAGCAGTGGTGGAATGGCCCCAATGAACCACGAGCACTACTATGACCCCGGTGACTACCCCAAGCCTCTGCTGGTGATGCACCACTCTCCCAGCTCCCTTGACCCTTGGAGAGGTTTCTCCTTCACTTTCCCCCCCAGTATGCTGCTACTCACTTCTCATTTTAGGAATTACTCACCAAGAGGATTAGTAGTTCTAACATCCCTTTCCTGCATTGCTATTCTAAGGCTTTGCCTAGTGGCTGCATTTTCTACTACCCAATGACTAGTTACCACAGGGATGGCGTATGATATTTGTTCACTATCAGGGAATAAGCGATTCAGTGCCTGGCTACCTCCCTTCCTTTGTTTCCCATTTTAAATAACATGCTTGAATGTGGAGGTATATGGGAGACAGAGAACAGCTGCCATCATTTATAATAGTAAATAATTTATTAAAAGCCAAAAAAAATCCACACACAGGAGTGGCAGACTCTAATCTGGAGAACCGGGTTTGATTCCCCACTCCTACACATGACCTTGGGCCAGTCACAGTTCTCTCAGAACTCTCCCAGCCCCCACCAGCCCCACAAGGTGCCTGTTATGGGGAGAGGAAGGGAAGGCAATTGTAAGCTGCTTTTGAGACTCTTTACAGTAGAAGAAGCAGGGTATAAAAGTGAACTCGTCTTCTTCTGTCTCTAGAGGTTAGCAGCTAAAAAATGAACCCCATTCCCTTCATGTCCAGGGAACTTATTATCTCTCCCTGCCCTGCCCTCTGTGTCATTCTTTCTTTTCCTGTCCTTCCCAGGAAATGATACTATCTGGCATTTGGCCTCCCTAAGTCTCTGTCCCCTCCAAGATGTCACATTCAGCCAGGATATGAGATGGCCCTTTGACTGTTATCTGCTGGCTAGAAGCATTTGCCTATCTGTAAAGTACTGGGTTCAGACTTGTGATTTCAGCTCATTGTTTATTTTCAGCTCAACTCAAAGACAACTGAGCAGGCCCAGTGGCCTGCTTAAATCCCAGTTGGAAAACCACCCCCACTCCCATCCCACCCCCATGATAGGTTATTTACATTGCCCCTGCTTTCCCATAGGTTCCTGCTTGGATCCTGCCTGACCGATAGGTCCATTCTAGGATCCACGCTGGCTATCGTTTAGAGATGTGAAGCTTTGCCCATTTGCATGGCCATGTGCTAAGGCGACCGCATGCGCGGTCCTCAGTTGGTACACAACAATAACCAAGCCCTAAGTACTGCCTAGAGTACTGTTTACTTTCCAGCTCAACAGAGCACCACGTAGTCCAGTATTCTGTTTCTGACAACAGATAGCAAAAAGAATCTGGGCTGTTTTCAATGAGGTCATGAAGGTGCCAACCATTTCTACTACTTGCCCCCCAGCAACTGGTACTGATATCTTCCAGCTTTGACATGTCTGATTTCAGGGTTCTGCTACGTTCCCTCTAAGCTGCAGAATGTTGTGAGCAAAAATTTTACTTCGTGAGCGCAGCACAACTAGTTGTGAGCGAGCCTACATTTGACTATAGCGTAAATTGGTTCTTTAAAAGATTATTACCATAACCTTGTAAAGATCTCAGAATAAACTCTATTTCAAGAATGACTTAAGAATGATATAAGCATTTAACTTGTAATTTACATGTGCATGTCACCATGAAATGTGAAAAATTATGCTGATTTTGAAATAGACTGCTGTGCTGTCACCCTCTCTTTTATTCCTCCCCCCACCTCAGGCAAGAAACTTTCAGCCCTTTCCCCCCTCATCTCTTTGAACCTGGAGGGAGGGGGAATCTCTTTTCCTTTCCTTTCCTTTCCTTTCCTTTCCTTTCCTTTCCTTTCCTTTCCTTTCCTTTCCTTTCCTTTCCTTTCCTTTCCTTTCCTTTCCTTTCCTTTCCTTTCCTTTCCTTTCCTTTCCTTTCCTTTCCTCCCTCCTTCTCTTCTCCCCTTCCTTTTCCAGGGAACACGTGTCCCCAACTCCTCCAAGAGAGCCCCAAGATCTTCCAGACTGGGGGTGGGGGAAGAGAAAAGAGAGGGTTTATTTTTTAAAAGCTACACAAATCCCATGGCAGCTCCCAAAGAGGAGGAAAGACACATGCAGCCAGCCGAGGTCAGGAGGGGGGGGAGGGAAGCAGGTAGGCAAAGTCCAAGAGCATGAAGGAAGGACCCCGTTTGTGACGGAGCTCACGGTGGCTGTTGACTGGAGGAGGGAGAGAGGGAGGTGGTACTCACCACTTTCAGGCCCGGCCCAGTCTTGTAACACCTCCTCCTCCTATCGAGAAAGGACAACTGCTGGTGGCCACTGTGGGTTGCTGCTGCTGTGTGTCACTAGAGTGAAGGGGAGCCTGTCTGCTTCCTTCATTCCCGTCCTGAGCTGAGGCAAAAATCTATGTGCCAAGGGCTGAAAATGTATGCGCTAGTACACAGCAGCACAGCTTAGAGGGAACACTGCAGATGACTAAACAAAATTTTCCTAGCCCTATGGCAACACCTCAATCAGCAGGACCTCATTCCTTTTAAGCAGTTATTTATAAGGTCTGTGTGTGGTTTCATCCCTGCCCAGTGGCTTAGAAGGTTGGCACAGGATTTCTAGTGTGTGTGTATGTTATGCACCCTCAAGTAATTTCTGACTTTTGGTGACTTTTGAATTAATGACCTCCAAAATGTTCTGTCATTAACAGCCTTGCTGTGGCCTTGCAAATGGAAGAAGAGGAAGAAGAAGAAGAAGAAGTAGAAGAAGAAGAAGAAGAAGAAGAAGAAGAAGAGGAGGAGGAGGGGGAGGAGGAGGAGGAGATTGGATTTATACCCCGCCCTTCACTTGGAGTCTCAGAGCGGCTTACAAACTCCTTTCCCTTCCCCTCCCCACAACAGACACCCTGTGAGGTAGGTGGGGCTGAGAGAATTCTAGCACAAACTGTGCCAGAGCTTGTGACTGACCCAAGGTCACATCAGCAGGTGCAAGTGGAGGAGTGGGGAATCAAACCCGGTTCTCCCAGATTAAAGTCCACACACTTAACACTACACACTTAACCACTACACCTTCATTGAGTCAATCTGTCTCATATTGGTCAAGGTGGGTAGCCACGTTAGTCTGTCTGTAGCAACAGAAAAGAGTAAGAATCCAGTAGCACCTTAAAGACTAACAGAATTTGTGGCAGGGGATGTCCTTTCATGAGTGACTTACCAAAGCTCATACCCTGCCACAAATGTTGTTAGTCTTTAGGGTGCTACTGGACTCTTGCTCTTTTCTACTGTCTCATATTAGATCTTCCTTTTTCCTACTGCCTTCAACTTTTCTTACCGTTATTGTCTTTCCCAGTGAGTCTTCTCTTCCCATGGGGTGACAAGTATGATGGTAATTCCACCAATCCCTTGTAAGGGATCCTGCTAGAATTTTTTAAAAGGGGGAGCTTGCTGGTGGTGAACTGGCTAACACATTTGTGAACCCTTGTATATAAAAAAAAAAATCCTAGCAGAATCCTAAAACTGACAGTATAGCAGGAAATCAGATATATTTTCACCAGATCAGAATAAAACCAGCAGCTCATCAGCTTGAAAAGCTTGAGGAGAGAGGTCCAGATAACAAAAGTCACTTTTGAGAAATCGCTGCTGCTTATAGCTGCCAGCCTAATTTTTAAATGCTGCTCACAGCTCTTTGAAGCAGAGTCTCGATGTATAGAGCAATATTCGGCAGGAATCCAGTATTCCCTTGTTCTCAGCAAAGAAGGCAAACAGTTCTGTTGCTAAACTCTCCCATGTTCCAGATCCTGATGGAGCAAAAAACAGAGCATTAATTTGAATAAAGCATATGAAGGGGGTGTTCCAAAAGTAAAATGTGACATGGGTCACAGTATTCATATTTTGTATGAAAAGAAAATCAAATTATTCCAGTGTGGGGCTAATGTGGCCAGTGGAGCAATACCACTATATTAAAGCCTTTTCACAGACTGCTGTCTTCCAGAAATTTAGACCATCTATGGTTCTGCCAAAAGGCTCCAGCAGATTTGCAAGTCAGATGTATAAAAAGCAGGGCAGTCAAGAATCTGGATTAACTGCCCTAGTAACTTAATCTGTTTGCCAAAAATGGCCTCTGCATTTTATTTGGATCTCTGTTAAAACAATTTTTGGCAGCTTCTTTTGACAAACCTGGGAATCAATGAGAAATATGGTAGCAAGCTGGGACCAGAAAAGGGGGGTGAGAAAGTCTTCTAAATTATTATTCCCAGGGCATCCTGGATGCCTGTCAAATGAGTCCAAACAAAACTTGCCCCATATACAGAAGAACTCCACTGAATGACTGGCACCTGGAGTCTTTGGAAAGTCTTATGCATTTAAGAGAACTAGATTGATGGGACAGAGCGGGATGAGGAGGAATCATAGCCAACTTGCATTTTTTAAATAATGCATGTTTTCCTTAACAGAATTAATCACTAGCTGTTTCCTTTTTAGTAATATGCCATTGTGTCCACTTGATGTTACAGGGGCCACGAGCAGAAGACAGGTTTTCTTAGCTGTAACCACCGTGTCAACAGTGTATCCCTATCATCACTCGGGCTGTATTTCATTTCACTTTGCTGTCTTGGAAGACTAGTCTTCTCACGCAATCTTCTCCTAAAATTGTGACTGTTGCTTAATTTTTTTTTAAATGCTGAATTGTATTAACACTGAATCTATTTTTGGTATGAATTTGGCTTCAGGGGGCTAAATAAGAACAGAACTTGGAAAACAGAGTGCAGATAGAGTCACTGCCTTGTGTGAGTGAAATTCTTTAGGTCTAGAGATGCACCTTGATAAGGTAGTAGAGAGCAGCCCTGTCCAAATAGTGTCTATCAGTGCCATATCATTAGTTGTAAGATTCCAGATACAAAGAATGCCTCCTTCAAAACAGCTCTAGTTGCAGGAACAAGAAATTGTCTCATACTAGTGCATCAGCTGGATGAAAATCAGTGCCTAGAGTGCAGAGGCTTCTCAAAACAGGAAAAAAAAATTGGTAGAATAGAATGATGGGTGCTGTGGAGAAATGAATTCTGTTTTGGGGCTACAAAGTCCCGCCTTCATAGAAAACAAGAGAGAAGCTCATGTCTCTCAAGCGCCCCCTAACCTATTGATAGTTCTTCCAAGCACCTAGTGCTTAAGGCTTGGATAGTATCTCTTCCTGTGAAGGACAGGAAGAGAAGGAATGACCCAGAGGGGAGTTAGCAGAGAAAGATAATGACATTCCCTGGAGATGAGGGGAACAGGGTCCATTTTTGCAGAGTCTTTTTCAGCTGATAATATCTAAAGGAATGAGCTCTCTTACTGGAGCTCCATCTCAATGGTCCCATTGCCATGTGGCACTAACAAAGAGCCAGTACCCCAGACAAAAACTCCAAGGTAATGAGAAGCTTTCAGAATTTTGTAACTCCTAAACTTAAGGAACCTGCCCTAGAATAAGACCAGATAGGGCATGCATAGGGTTGAGAACTTTCTATTTGCACCATTTCTTTGTATTCCTTGCTCAGTCTGTTGCTCCGCAGAGTATGTGTGTGGTATTTTCTTTTCACTAAATCCTTTTCTATTTTAAATGCTGGCAGTTGTTTTCCATACCACGTAGATGTCCACCGTTCAAACACACTACCTAAAACGGATACTTGGGGAAGGGAGGCAGTTGATTGCAGATCATTATTTCCTTTGGAGTGCACAAGTGCAGTGAGCCTTTCCCTTGGTAACCTGTAGTTGGGTAGTAGGAGATGTGAAAAGTAGGTGGAACCTTTAAATGGCATTATGGATGAAGTGTTAGGAGTGCTGGCCCTCTTAGCAGGTAATAATCTAACTGACCACCTGGTAGCAATGTAAATACCAGCAAAAAGCAGGAAAACCCCTCCAAGAGTTGGGTGGTCTTGGGAGAGCAGTGTGTTGCTGGGCAGAGACTCAGGACAAGTGTTGAGTCCCTAGACACCTCAGAAGGCCAAAACGGAATGGGGCTCGCAGGTCAGCAGGGCCGTTCCACCACAGGTGTTCCTCAAGTATGCCTCCGTGGTTGTTTGTTTGTTTGTTTACTTCATTTGTACTCAGCCTTTGTCTCCAATGGGAATTCAAAATAGTTTATATTGTTCTCTTCTCCTCCATTTAATCCTTGCACTGGTCTAAGGTCACCCAGTATGCTTCCATGGCAGAATCATAGGCCTACAGACTGGCAGTTTGGCCCGATATAGGCACATTTCAGAAATGTTTCTCAAATAGATTAAAGGGCCGGTTCACACAGGCACAGCTGTCAGGCATTCCCCAGCCGTACTCAACCTGTCTTGTAAGGCTTCCCTCCCGAGTTTATAAAGTACCAGGTGAAAGTGGTAGCAAACCCTGGAGAGCACGTTAGTCCCGCTCCCCTGAAGTGTGAACGTGAACAAGCTGATCTGGTAGGGATGTGCTTATGCGCATGAGCACATATAACTGGATTACAAAAAAAAAGTTGCACCTCCACCAGGGGAGGGCCAAAAGTGTGAATGCTCCCTTGTGCCTCCTCCCTGGTATGCTCCCGCATCAGTCAGTGCAGTGTGACCAAGGAATACCCGGAACAGGTCGTGCCGGGTCTTTTTGCCACGACTCCCTCGTGCTTCAAACTGCCAGTCTGAACTCAGCCGTAGTCCACTGCTCTAATTGCTACACCGCAATTGCTTTTGTACTGGGTATGATTATACACATGAGACCTCACATGTATGAGGCTCCCTAATTGAATCTGGTTTCAATGCATGCCAATACATTAGGAGAGCCAGAGGACTTTCGTCTGAGCTGTGAAAATCTTTCAATTAAATTGGTCAAGTAGGCTTCAGGCAAAATCTGTTGATGCACTTTTCCATTCCCAGTTCATTCTCTGCATGGCCATCACATTACTGCTGTAGCAATGTCCTGGAAAGCTATAGATGTTCTATTGCTCTCCACACCCAAAAGTGAAATTCCTTTTGGCATGTATGTATAAACACACCATATGAGACAGAGCGCCCTTTTGTTCCTCAGTGTTTTGGTCATGTGCTGCTGAACGGACCGGCTGACATTGCATTTTTTTAAGCATCCTGTGCCTCAGCAAAGTAGTGTCTTTGTCTTTTCCATAGTTTCTAGTGACACAAACGATGCCTGTCAAATGGGAGAGGGACGGAGCGTGGCACTATCTGCATGCTGTGTCGCCTTAGCTCCAGTGCAGAGATCTACCAGTGAAAACGTTGCATGTGGCCCCTCACAGAGAAATTGATGCTTTCCCTGGCCTGCTGTGCCCCAGGCACCAGCATCACTCTTGAGTCCCTGCAGATGTTGATGCAGAAATCACACAGCTGGTTGCCTTGACCCTATCAGTTGTGGTGACCCTACCGTGTAAAATACTTGGCTCTGCTGTGTGTTGGTACGCAGCTGATGTAACGCTACTCTGCAGATTAGTGGCCTGATGGAATTAGCCACGAGGTACTTGCTACTTCTTGTGCTGCCGAGGCGGGTAAATGTAGTTACTTATCAAAGTTACTGGGGCCAAAGGACCAGCTTGGGGGGGGGGCAACAATATTAGTATCAGAGCTGAATTTCACATAATAATAATTCTTGTATCTAACAAGGTGAGCCCTGACTCACCTAAACCTGGGCTGGAATAAATGTGGTTAGTCTAGAAGGTGCCACTGGACTCCTGCTTTGTTTTGAGTTTACATGAATTTATCAGACTCATAATTTATCAGACTCATCCAGGTTTTTTTTTAGAGGCACGTTGCTCAAAACAAATCTATTGTAACGGGGAAAATGGACATGTTTTCATTAATGTTTGTATTTTACCCAATACATTTCCCCCACCACCACCTTTATTTCTTTGGAGGAAGAGGGTAGGTCGGTGTGAAAGCTTATGCTGCACATTCAGCATGTCCTGGGTTCAGTCTCTGGCATCTCCAATTAAGGCTTTCAACTCGCAGGAAAAGTCTGCTTGACAATACTGAGCTAGACTGACCAATGGTCTGACTCAGTATAAGCTGAGTTGGCATGGTAGTGAACTTGGAGTGCTTATGATCAGGGCTATTTTTGAGCAGGAACGCACAGGAATGGAGTTCCAGCTGGCTCCTGAGTTGGCCACACCCAGCAGGAACTCATTAGCATAACAGGCCACACCCAACAGCAGGAACTCATTAGGATTGGCTACATCAGGGGTGTGTGGCCTAACATGCAAAGGAGTTCCTGCTACAAAAAAAGCCCTGAGTTTTGACAACAAACAAGGTAAACAGAATAAGAAGCAAAAGGTGGGTGTGGCTGGATGGCCACACTTCTGGTAACACGGGGGTGTGGCCTAATATGCTAATGAGTTTCTGCTGATGGGTGTGGCCTATTATGCTAATGAGTTCCTGCTGGACTTTTTCTACAAAAAAAGCCCCGCTTATGACGACGCATAGGATCACTCATATAATCCTGCTTTAATGACCATCATATGTGAGGGAGGGGATGGGGCCCATTTTTGCTGATGCTGAAGCGTGGTAACTGGAGGTGGTTGCAGGACCCTAGCCAGGATTTTTAAAGTTGGGGGGGCATTTAAATTTCTTAGGGGGCACTGGCTAATCAATTTAATCCAGGGGAGAAGGCCGTGACACCCTGGGCTGGATGGGAAGTCAGGGGGCCTCGCCAGCAAGTGTGGGGGGGCTAGCCCCATATGCCCCACTGTAGCTATGGGCCTGGGTGGTTCACTTTGTCCAGTTCCCTGTCACAGCTGATCCTCCTGGCGGGTTCCCCTTTCCATACAAATATACAAATATTTATTAGGGTGTACACATGATTAAAACATACATAAGGTTAAAAGAAATAGTCAAAATATCAGATTTAAAGCTTATATCATTTGTCAGGATGTGTGTCACTTGACTACTACCTTTGATGGAAGTGACACACATCCTGACGAATGGGATAATCGCTACCAGAACAGTTTGGAGAATTTGTACAGCTACTATCTATGGCCCAAAATACAAACTTGTAGCAAATGCAAACCATATAAGAAAGCAACACCTGGTCATATCTCTCCTTATAATAATTGAATTTTGGTCCCACAACGTTCAATGCACGCCAACAGTGGTTCACAGCAAGAGCTGCCAGTCAGAAGACACTGGCTGGCTTGTCTGCCTCCCTCTGGGCTACTGGCGTGCCATTGGCTGGGTGGCTGGGAGGGGAGGGACAACGCCTCACTCTCCTTGGAGCACCTGGACGGCACACATGTTCCACTGGCCATCGATGGAGTCGCAGTCCTCACCCCATTGCAGATCGCCGCCTGGGTGGCGTGCACCCAGATGACAGGACAGGCGCTTTGCCAGGGGGGGAGGGAAGACCTCCACCCCCCCACCTTCACAGGCTTGTGAGGGCAGCGGTGGCAGTGCTGAGCCACCAGCCGCAGCCACGTTTTCACCCCTACCCCCCTTCCTCACTCCTTTTCTCCCTATCTCCCTTCATTTTTTCCCTCTCTCATTCTTTCTCCCTTCCTCCCCAATGCTTTGACTTCTCCCCCCCCCCAATCCTCCCTCCCTCCATCTCTATCTGGCTGTCTGTCTTTCTGACTGTCTGTCTCTGTCTGCCCCCCTTCTTCTTTCCTTCCTTCCTACCTTCCTTCCTTTCTCTCTGTCTCCAAATCCCTCTATCTATCTACCACCCACCCACACTGCCTTTCTAGGGCCCGTTGTCTTAATCCGCAACGGGCTTTTCTTTATGCATGTATTTCTGGATGTGTGTCAGTGTAAAATAAAGAATATTGACCACTGAGGAAGGCCCAAAGGGGCTGAAATGCATATGGTCCTTAGGTCAAAGGTTTTACCCATCAATTGGATTTGTATAACAATCAGCTTTGAATTATATAAGCTTTAAGTCTGATATTTTGACTATTCCTTTAACCTTATGTATGTTTTAATCATGCATACACCCTAATAAATATTTGTATATTTTTATTATATTGACCCTCTTAGTTTGCAGCCACATTTTGGGTTGAGTCCCCCCCTTTTCGGGTTCCCCTTTCCAACAGCTTGTGGAGGGAGTTGGGGGTCTGCAGTGGGAGGAGGGAGTCAGCGAAAACTGCTTCCCACTTCCATTCATAGAAATATGTCTGTTGGTTCCAAACCACTCTCTGCAAAAATAAAGAGGCGAAAGAAAAGAAGAGGTCAAAAAGAAAAGAAAAGAAAAGAAAAGAAAAGAAAAGAAAAGAAAAGAAAAGAAAAAGGCCTGCAATAAATCTGCTGGATCAAGATGTCAGATTACTGTCTCAGTGGTTGTAGGAACTGGAGCATCCCAAGGCCACATTCATTTTAAGAGAATGTAACTCTTCTTTCATTTCCTGTATCCTGGATCTATAGCAGTTTATCTATTGCAGATATTTCTGTGCTGCCTCTTCAGTGCCCTACTCAAAGAGGCTTACAAATAAAATGACATAATATAAAATCAAGCCTTTTTTTAAAAAAAAGCCATGGAGCATTTAAAAGTACCCATAAAACAAAAGCAACTGATTTAAAAAGTAGGTAAGATAAAAACTGTAATTAAAAGCCTGGATAAAAAAATGTGTTTGTTGCCTAAAAGTAAGTAAAGTAGGCAACAGGCGAGCCTCAAGGGGGAGGGCATTCCACCATAGAAAATGCCCTGTCTCCCGTTGCCACCTGCCTCACCTCTGAAGGCAGGAGCACAGAGAGCAAGAGTTTGAGTTCGAATCTGCATTTGCATTTTTAAATCAGTTTTGTGCTGCTGTGACGCCGTCTTTCTTTATGCTTGTTTGAAGAATTGTTTGGAGAAGATTCATTTAAAGCAGTGTGGAGGCGCAACGACAGTGGAACCGCCATGAGAAGGTGATAAACATACGCAGACGTGCAAAAGTATGCTAGCACTGTTGAAGTGTGAAAATGAAAGCAAATGTAGACAGCTTTTTTGAAGATGGAGTCAGAAGGCTGGGACACCAGTGGGAAAGACAAATGCAGATTCGACCTGAGAGACAGATCTTAAGTAGCAGGTTGATGCAGATGGATTCCCTGATAACAAGGAAACCAGCAGAAATGGTACCCTTATAGGTAGCAGTTACCCACATATTACACCAGGGGGAGCTGTGAGAATAGAATTAGCAGCTTAGGAAAACACCAGCATCCCTGAGCACCACACCATCGGAATATCAGGGCTCTTTTTGTAGCAGGAACTTTTTGCATATTAGGCGACAGACCCCTAATGTAGCCAGTCCTCCAAGAGCTTACGGTAGCCCCTGTAAGAAGAGCTCTGTAAACTCTTGGAGGATTGGCTACATTAGGGGTGTGTCTCCTAATATGCAAAGGAGTTCCTGCTACGAAAGGAGCCCTGAAATAAAGTGGAAATTTATTTGAAAAGATGATGAGAAAGTATTTTTTAAAGCTGCATAGATTTTTTTAAAGGTGTGACAACAAAATCTTGTATTGTCGAAGATATAAACTTATTTTGTTTATAAGATGTTATTCGTTGTAGACTTTTGCAGACTCCTTGTATTATTGCTAGAAATTGCTTGCACAGAGCGTTTAGAAAACATAAATAAATACTGGACATTATTTATATTTTAAAATCAAGTATAAAGTTCCGTGTCTGAGGCTGAGGCAGTGCAAAAAGCAGGACATTTTCATTTATCACATTTGTTTTAAAAAGTCAAAAAAACGTTAAACTAAAGAGGCTTTATGGCAGTATGTGGAACTAGAGGCAAGCCATACGTGCATGGAGTACCACTCCCCAAATGGAGGTTAATACTTAAACATTCTGCATTCAACCAAATCTTGGGAAAGTTCATTCATTGTGCACACAATGAAGCACTTGTTTCTTGTAACTGAACCAGTCGCAGAAGGTTTATGGGAGACGTTTAGAAAAACGTTCACTAAAGCAAAGACAATTCTGGAATGGGGAGAGAAGAACAAGAAGACATAAAAACCCACCCACACATACATACAAAGAGTCCCTCGATTTATAGACATCAGAGAACACAGCTGACAAAGGAGTCCTGTGTCAAACGAGAAGTTACATCACTTCCACTTCTGAAAAACAGTCTGGAATGAGTCTCCTTCGAACTGGCAAAGAACAATGAGAGGGATTCACATTTTTTCTGGTTTCAGTGGGTATCCATGATGGACTGCAGGAGAAAAACTAGATTTGAGTCTGGGAGCTCCTTAGAGACGAAGAAGATCTTCAGGATATAAGCTTTTAAACTCGAAAGCCCGTACTCTGAAAATCTTGTTCATCTCTAAGGTGCTACTGGATTAGAATATAATATTTTTCTGATGTAAATCAGGAATGGAGAATCAGCCTCTGTATCTGGTCTAATTATCTTGGAAACTCCCCGCTTTTTTTTTTTTTAAAGACATGTTATTATTTTCAGACAGTAAACAGACAGAAAAGCAAAAAGTAAAGGGAGACATAGAACAGAAAAACAGTTACATGCTGGAGTCTATACTCTACGTTTACGATAAACCATATGCTTGTTTTGAATCAATTTCATTTGTTACCTTTGTTAATTATTGTTAAGATCTATCCCTTAAGCTGCCCTGATATTTTTGCAACCTTTTATAAAGTCTCTCCCATTTTTTTTCAAAATCACTTTCAGGTTTTTCATGTAACTTGTAGCGTTAATTTATCCATTTCTGCTGCATCCAACAATTTGAATATCAGCTCTTCTTTTTGGGGGACTTCTTCATTCTTCCAATATTTTGCATACAAAATTCTAGCTGTAGTTACAACTTGTACAATCATATATATATATATCTTGTACGTTAAACTCTTGTGGCACAACATTCAATAAAAACATTTCTGGTATAAATGGAATAGTTTACCTAGTACTTTTTGTATTATTTCATGCACCTATATCTAATGTTTTTAACTACATCACAAGTCCACCACATATGATAAAATGAGCCAGTTCTAAGTTTACATTTCCAGCATAAATTTCACATATTTGGATACCATTTAGCTAGTTTCTCTGGTGTCATATACCGTCTATAAAAAAAATTATACAAATTCTCTTTGTAAGATGATGCTTTAGTAAATTTTATATTAACTTTCCAAACTTTTCCCCATTGGTCTAGTTGTATATTATGACCTATATTCTGTACCCATTTAATCATTACTTCCTTCACCACTTCATCTTGCATTTCCCAATCTAATAAAAAAATTATTAAAAAAATTTATATACCGCTTTGTGGCAGATCCAATAATTTTGTCTAACTCAGAAGGGGTAGTTTGAAATCCCGTCACTTTGTCCTTTACGTATCTAGAACCTAATTGTGCTTTTCCCCACCAATTCAAATTAATACCTTTTTTGGAAACCCCCTGCTGATGTGATTCCTGCTTGCAGAACATAGCAGCAATAGAGATATCATACTACAGGGGAGCAAGTGATCATACTGCTCCTGCCAGTGGAGTGTTCGAATCGAGTGGTAGCTGTATGGCTAAGCAACATTCCCCTCCAAATGGGGGCAAATTTCATGATGTTGCGAAATCTCATTTGTTCTTTAATGTATGAGGTTTTAAAATACCACACAGAGGGGGTTTTTTAAAAGAAAAAACTTGTTACAATTTTTTTACAAACCTGAGGGCTCTCCCGTGTTTGTGGAAAAAACCTGTACGTGGTCCCATTGTTTTCGACCTACATTCTGGAGGCGTGTTCGGAATTTTATTTATTTATTCAGAACATCTTTATGCTGCCTCTCTAGGTGTCTGCCAGAGGCAGCTTACAAAATAAAAGAACAACTCTTTAAAAGATATTAACATCCAGCATCGGGGGTGGGGGGGGAACCCCAACCATCTGCCCAGCATAAAAACAGACCACAGGCAGCTTAAAACAACAGTTTCCAGGCTTTAAAAAGAGTTTAGAAAACCGACTCCTTAATAGCCTGGAGGAAAAGAAAAATCTTGGCCTGGCATCTAAAAAAACGAAAGCAATGAAGACACCAGGTGAGCCTCAGCAAGAAGGGCATTTCACAGGAGCCACTACTGGAAAAGGCTTGTCTTCACCTCTGAAGGCAGGAGGCACAGAGAGTAGAGATTGTGAAGCAGAACCAAACTGGCAGGCTGGACAATATGGGAGGAGGAGGTGATCCTTCAAATATCCCGGCCCCATACCTTTTAGGGCTTTAAAGGTAAAACTAGCACTTGGAATTGTACCTGGAAACAAATGGATAACTGGTAAAGATCTTTCACCACCGGGGTGATATGATCCCTGTATCCTGCCCAGGACTCTTTTGTAGCAGGAACTCCTTTGCATACGAGACGACACACCCCTAATGCAGCCAATCCTCCAAGAGCTTACAGAGCTCTTCTTACAGAGGTTACTGTAAACTTTTAGAGGATTGGCTATATTAGGGGTGTGTTGCCCAGTATGCAAAGGGATTCCTGCTACAAAAAGAGCCCTGATCCTGCGCCTGACGATAGCCTGGCTGCTGCACTTTGGACAAGCTGAAGTTTCCGGACTCTTTTCAAAGGTGGACCAACATAAGTACATTATAGTAATCTACAGGGCTTTTTTTGTAGAAGAAGCCCAGCAGGAACTCATTAGCATAATAGGCCATACCCGACAGCAGAAACTCATTAGCATATTAAGGCCACACCCCCATGTTACCAGAGGTGTAGTCATCCAGCCACACCCACCTTTTGCTTCTTATTCTGTTTACCCCAGGGCTTTTTTGTAGCAGGAACTCCTTTGCATGTTAGGCCACACACCCGTAATGTAGCCAATCCAAATGAGTTTCTGCTGTTGGGTGTGGCCTGTTATGCTAATGAGTTCCTGCTGGGCGTGGCCAGCTCGGGACCCAGCCGGAACTTCGTTCCTGCACGTTCCTGCCCCAAAATAGCCCTGGTAATCTATATCTGGATGTCATGAGAGCATGGGTAGCTGTGTTTTTTGAGGAATGGCCTAGATGGTATATCAGCCAAAGCTGATGTCCCAGAGATTTGGTCCTCCAACTGTAGGCCAAGGTCTAATGTTACTCCCATGCTCCAAACCTATTCCTTTAGGGAGAGTGAAATCCTCTCCAGGACAAGCTCTCTTCAATCCTCTAGTAGCTTTGTCTTTGACCAGCAGCAACTCAGTCTTCTCTGGACTCAGCTCCAGTTTACTAGCTCACATCCATTCCATTACCATCTCCATACACCTGTTCAAGACTTCCACAGACCCACATGACTCAGCTGTTAAGGAGAAGTAGAGCTGACTATAATCTGAATATCAGTGGTATGCTACACCAAATCCCCTGATCAGCTCTCCCGGGAGATTCACGTAGATGTTAAATAGAATGGGAGACAAGATGGAACCCTGCAGGACCCTATAGCATAAATCCATGGGGCTTAGGAGCAGTGCCCCAGTGCCGTCTTCTGGCATTGACTGGTCAACTAAGAGCAGAACCCCCAAAGCACAATACCCCTTGTTCCCAACACATCCAGCCTCTCCAGAAGGGTACCATGGTTGATGGTGTTAAATGCTGCAGAGATCCAGGACAATCAACAAGGATGAACTCCCCTGTCACTCTCCTGGTGGAGATCATCTGTCCGGGTGACCAAAGCCATTTCTGTCCCAAATCCAGGTTGAAATGGGTCTAGAGATAATCCACCTTGTCCAAGACTGAAACTGCATGTTCACCGCCCCCTCAGTCACCCTGCCCCAAAAGGGAATGTAGGCCACTGGGCAGTAGTTGTTCAGGTAAGCAGGGTCCAGGAATTCCCTCTTCAGGAGGGGTCACGTGACTGCCTCATTCAAGACAGTTGGAAGTATACCCCCCTGCAGACAGGCATTTGTTACCTCCCTGCATTGGTAATTTTATTTACTTAAAATGTTTATATGTCTGACTTTCTCCTGAGCATCTCAGGACTGAAGCTCCTTTCCCCCTTTTTATGAAATTATGAGTACAACACATAAAGACCGGATGATGATTTTGAACCTTGGACTGCTTCAGTACATGTGTGCAAAAATGCACCCCTGCTGTGGCAGCGCCAGTGAGCAGCATTACACACACACACCACTTTTCAGACCAGTGTAGAACACTGTTCTCCCCACCCCCATTTTTTTCACAACAACTACCCTGTGAAGTAGGTTAAGCTTGGCTCTAGTCCTTTCCCCTGTTGGCTGTGGGTGCAGCATCCATAGGAATGCTCTGCTCACAGCCACCCCACCATTTCCCTAATTAGCCAGATTTAGGCAGGGCTGCTAAGGGGGGGCGGGACTGAGAGACAAAATTTGGGAGACCCAAGTCAGCTGGAGGGCCCCTCATATGCTGCATCCAGACAAATGCATTTCCATTTATTTTTTCTGGTAACGCAATTCTGCCTGCAGCCACTAGGGGCACAGGGAAGTCCGAGCACAGTAAAAGGCACTTCTGACTATCTGCTAGGCTGGCCTTCCTGCAGGACTGAAGCAAACTTGCCTGACAGATCTTGAATTGCAGCAGGACAAAACAACTTTTCCTTCTTTTCCCCTTAATTTTTCTCCCTCTTTTCCACACTTTTCTCATTCATTTTTCTCTCCGTCCATCTAATTTTTCCACTGCCCCCCCATTATTTTAAAGTCCTGGTGTCAACTCCTTCTCACCCCTAGCCTGCTTGGCAACTTAGAATGTAATTAACAGTAGTATAGTAGCAAACCTTTGTTAATATTATGAACAGAAGGGGAGATAAATATTTCGCCATGATCTAGTAATATAGTAAAAGGATGCTCTCCCCCCCACTCCTTACATGCATGGTAATGGAACAGTAATCTGTTTTAATCACTATACATGTGGAACAGAAGTTACAACTACCAGTTCAGGCACTAGGTTGTTATTATTACTGTGTTGGTGGGAGATCTAATAGCCCTTTGTAAGGTCTACTTTGCTATATGAAAAATGATATAACCTTTTTAATTTAAGCAAAATCAATCCCAGCGGTCCCACTACTTTTCATCCAGCACCAAACCCTGCTCATAACTAATGCTCCCTCTAAGCTATGGAGTCTTGTGAGCTACTGGCATTAAAGCTGTGAGGAAGCGATTTGGCTACTGCATCAATTAGTTTGCTCTGGAGCCCTCCTTCCTGAGCTAAGACAAAAATGTGTGAGCTGGAGGCTAAAAAACTGTGAGCTAGCTCACACTAACTCAGCTTATTTATTTATGTCTTTATTTGATTTATATACCACTGTGCCTGTTAACAGGCTCAGGGTGGTTTACATCAATTAGTATAATACAATTAAAACAATGTTGAAAGCTTAGAGGGAACATTGCTCATAACCCAGTTTGCCTCTGCTTTTGTGCTAAGTAAAGTTAGAGGGGCAAACAGAAATAGATTTCTTACTGATCTACTTACTAAAGAATTATTGTGACATGAAGATTTTGTGAACGAGAGCCCACTTCATCAGATGTAAGAACTGTATCCTATGTTGGTAGACAGATATAAGTGGGTGTAAATACACACTTATAAAATTAGACACATGGCTATAGAGAGCCATACTGACAGGCTCCGGGCTGTACAAACGGAGTAGATGTGGGCAGCATTTTTGACAAGCACTGCTTGTCTGGAAAGAGGGAGGAGAACTGCTTCTGCTTCTGTTACATAATTATGATGGCTTCTATAAATATGACGGGCTCGCCCTGATTGCCGTGCTCACAATATTTAACAATAATTTGAATACTGAACTATTAGTTCTTCCACGTGCCAAAAGGGTTGCAGCAATACTTAACGAAGCAACAGCAATTGCTATCTCATCCTTGTTTCTTTTTCTTTTTGGTGAACTGTAGGCAAAATGTATAACAAATGTTATACCCAGCCATTCTCCCCAATCGGGATGCAGAGCTGTGTTGTTTTCCTGTCCTCCGTTTTATCCTCACAACAATCCTGTAAAGTAGGTCTGGGCCGAGAGTGTTTCACCTGGTAACCTTCCATGGCAAAGTATTAGAGACACATGACGGGTTGCTTAAAAGCTCTCTTATTACATGTTGCCTATTGTGAAGGTAACCTAGTTCATGGTGTTCCGATGGCCCTCATTTTTGGCGCTTCCATTGTCATTCTCAGGTTGGGGACCATTTAATTATGCCTGCCTCAGGGATCCCTAGCTTCCATTGCAAATAGCCAGGATATTCGAATGCCCTTCATTTTTGGCCCTGGAACTCCCACAATCATCCTGAAGCTGGTGGCCAATCTGAATCAAGAAGAAGAAGAAGAAGAGGAGGAGGAGGAGGAGGAGGAGGAGATTGAATTTATACCCTGCTCTTCACTCAGAGTCTCAGAGCGGCTTACAATCCCCTTCCCTTCCCATCCCCACAACAGACACCTGGTGAGGTAGGGGGGGCTGAGAGAGCTCTTTCAAGGACTGCCCTTGAGAGAACAGCTCTGACAGAACTATGGCTTGCCCAAGGTCATCCAGCAGCTGCAATTGGAGGAGTGGGGAATCAAACCTGGTTCTCCCAGGTTAGAGTCCGCGCACTTAACCAGTACACCAAACTGGCTCTTAGCTTAATTCTCTGATGAGTGATGCCTGCCACAAATGGACAGATGGACGGACAGGCCGATTCTTTATTACTGTAGGTTAATCTGCTCTAATATCTTCCCAGCAACAGAAGTCAGACTGACCAGCCTGTAGTTTCCCGGGTCATCCTTCTTCCCTTTCTTAAAGACTGGAATAACATTTGCTCTTCTCCAATCTTGTGGCACATCCCCAGTTCTCCAGGAGGCCTTGAAGATGATGGACAGAGGCTCTGCAAGTTCACTAAGCAGTTCTTTGAGCACTCTTGGGTGCACACCATCTGCCCCAGGGGAATCTGTATTCATCCAGTGTAGCCAGGTGCCTCTCCACAACCTCCCTGTCAATGTGGACTGGACACTCAGGTGTCCTGTTACCTCCTATACCATCTCTAGATGGGCTCGAGTTCTTCTGGGAGAAAACAGAGGCAAAAAAAGTCATTAAGCCTGTCTGCTTTTTCTCTGTCCTCCACCAGAGTTTCTCCTTCTGCTCCCAAAAGCGGCCCAAATGCCACCTGCCGTGAATTATACAAATGCAATAGAAAGGGGCAGTCAAATAGGGGCTTGCTTGTACAGGTAGATATTTGTTGAGGCAGATGTTCGCTGAGGTACATGTTGTGTTATGAGGCAGATGTTGTTTCATGAAGTAGGTGTTGGTGAGGGAAATTTTCTTTGGATGGTAAAAGTAAAGGGAAGTATGCAGGGGTTTTCTCAGTGGGGGAATTTCAGTGAGAAAGGGTTGGGTGTGGAGCAGCCCACCCCCACCTGGCTGAGGTGGCCATTCTCCCACCCAAGTGCCAAGGGTACAACCCACATGCCACATGCTAGACCAACCAGAGACAAGAAGGAATGAGGGAGGACATGCAGGTGGACAACAGGAGGCCTGGATCTTATTCTGTGAGGTCCAGAGAGGGGTAGCCCAGCAGGGGGAGGTTGACCTTGAGGAAGGCCAACTTGCCCACCTTGGCCAGATCCAGGCAGGAGCCGTGGGGGCTGAGAATGTCTCCCAGGTGGGAGAACACGCGCTCACTCTGGACAACTGGTGGGAGGGCAGGAGAGGGCTCGTGGCCATGCAAGAGAGGTCAGGCCAGATGACAGCCTTGTGTGACCACTACTCCAGAGGATCGGCACTGGCCGGATCAGGGGACTCAGTGAGGTACCTCCTCAGCATCACCTCTGCCAAACCCCCCACCACTGCTGACCTCCCAGTTCACCACTGACAACCACCTCCCAGCTTCTCCAATCTTGGGTCCCTGTTGCGGTTCCATGTCTTATTTGGGACACCGAGGCCGGCTCGCCTAGTACACCCGCCCCCCCCCTTTGAAATGAACTCACACAACCAGTTTCTTTGGAAGATTAGGTGGATAAATTTGGCCACAACTTTTATTGGTTACAGCTGTAGAGCATTGGCACAGCATGGGTCCACCGGATCTGACCTGTCGGCTGACCCGTGTGCCAGCCGAGTTACCCGTTACCCAGCCAGCCGGCATGGGTGGAGACGGCGGGAGGGCAGGTTATCGGAGTTCACACGGACGCTTGCCCCTTTGTGAGTTCCCCTGCCCTCTGGCTGTGAGGGCAAGCACGGTTATTCCTTGAGCTAGCCAGCTCCGTTCAGCCCTCACGCCAAGACCCTTAAAGGGGTCCCCAACTCCGGAATTGGCACGCAGGCCGAATTCCACCAATAGATCCGGCCCCATGCTGTTCCCGCCGAAAGTTGTGACAGATTGTGCAATGAAAACGGTAAGTAAACACTAACAATACCATAACCTACAAAGACCCAATAAACGCCCCCTTTTCATTCCCTCAGATTCAAATACCAAACCCCATCACCATAATACTCGGGGAGGGATGGGTGGGCAAACCGGGCTCACCTCGTGGAGTGGGGAGGGGGAGCGGCTTCCCTTCGGCTTTTGAGGCCTCCCCCTCCCCGACCGCCCCGCTGCCCTCCATTGGCTGAGGAAGGGGAGGGAGGTGCATCTTTTCCCGCCACGCGCCAGGCCCTCCCCCCTTCTTTGGCCGGCCGACCTCCCTGTCCCTGCCCGTCCCCGCAAATGTCGGGCCCGGCCTACCCGGGCCCTTTCTGCTTTCCAGCCCACAGTTTGGAAACATTTCCACATCCTCCCCAGTGACCCGGTGTGGCAGGGTGCCAGATGTGCCACACCCATGTTCAGAGGGGTGCAAACCCCACATTACTTCACTCCAAATCCGAGGGACCTGAAGATCTCTCCAGTATAGGAATGTGATTTTTGCACCATTTGCAAGTGAGCAGTCAATGGACAATGAGAGCAATCCATGTGAGGATGATAGCAACAGTGACTGTGATGAGGAATTTTATGAGACAGATCAACAGGTAGCCACTGTAATGAATAGCATGGCTGTTGTGTAGTGGGTTCGACGGATTAAGGAATCAGGAAACGGCGTGATAATCAGCACATGGTTTACTCGTACACAACAGAACAACCCAATACCGGCCGATGGCCAACTATATTCAGTCCCCGTGGACCACCCCCAGGTCCCATTGGTGGGTTTAAACTTCCCGCCAAGGTTCCTATTGGTGACCGCTTGAGGTTTCAGGGTCCTAGTCCCTATTGTCCTGAGCTCCAAGCTCAGGTAAGGTCGCTGCCGCCTAGTGGCGGTCAGTGGACATAACAATGACCAAGGCCCCCCGTATGATCCCCACATGGGAAGAAGCCAGGCAATATTTTGGCCCCCCAGTTGCAAAAGGGGGAGGGTACAGTCCAGCTGATGAGCCATCCAAGACTGACACATTGAATGACACACCCTTTCACGACCCCGCTGCCCCATACACCATGGTCCATTGCTGCCATCAGCCCCACCCGTGTCAAGATCTCCAGATAGTCAGTCAAACACCAGGCTTCATAAGAAGATAGCGTTTATTAAGACTAAATTAGAGCAACATGAACACCTTCATTGTCAGTGATGTTGGGAGATACAAAACAGCATCAGTTATAGCCCCCTTGAAATGCCCCCCCACTACAAGCCAATGGTTACATTTCCCGTGCACAGTAAGAAGAAAATTAACAGCTACCAGATATGTCTGCAAGAGGCCAAAGAGGCCTGAGACCCAAGGCCAGCTGTTTAGATAAGATACAGCGTAGACACAGTAAATTAGAGGCTCTGGGGACTTGGTGTTACTCCCGCATTCCAGAGCTGTGAAATCCATCTCCTCTCTCCTCCCCCCACCGCCCCGCAGTGATGGCAGGTTTACCTGACAGCACCCCAGCTGCTCCTCTACCCACAACCCCCCCTCTCGTGAAAGCACAGGGGTAGCTTCTTGAACCATCAGCCCAACCTGACCCCCATTCTGCACACAGCAGCCAGTAAAGGGGGTGGGGACTGTGGAGGGGTGGCCACATCAGTGTGTTGTAGCTGAATGTAACAAAAACCCAATGGTGCCATGAAGGCCAACCAAACGCATCCCATCTTAAGCCTTGCATGAATCAGATGTGCGAAGAGGAAACTGTCTGAGTAAGTCCCATGGGGAATTCACAGAGGGAGGGAGGAAGGAAGAACTGGGACAGAGGGTGGCATGTTTGGTGTAGAGAGTCATGTTTGGCATAGAGAGCCAGTTTGGGGTAGTGGTTAAGTGCGCGGACTCTAATCTGGGAGAACCGGGTTTGATTCCCCGCTCCTCCACTTGCATCAGCCATAGTTCTGATAAGAGGTGTTCTTGAAAAAGAGCAGTCTCTGTCAAGAGCTCTCTCAGACCCACCTACCTCACAGGGTGTCTGTTGTGGGAAGGGGAAGGGAAGGGAGTTTGTAAGCCGCTCTGAGACACCTTTGGGTAGTGAAGGGGGGGGTATAAATCCAATCTCTTCATCTTCTTCTTCATGGCATGAGGGTGTGGGAGGGACTGGGGACAAGCCTCAGCCACCCAGCACCAAAGATACACAGACACAGCATTCAAACACCCCAGACACTAATGGGAACAAGGTCTGATGAGCAGAGTTATGGACTCCCTCTGTCCAGTACAGCCTTTGCAAGCTGCTCTGGGAATCCGGGGGGGTGGGGTGGGGGTACGATGGAGCCCTCTCTATCACAGCATGCCTGTGAGTGGAGTGGACATGCCAAATGCCTGGCCGGTTGAGCATCCAGAATGGTGCAGGAGCTGGTCTTGAACAGGTGAGGTGGCAGCCCCATGGCAGAGCAGCGGGATGCACTTCAGTCACTGTAGCTAGCCCATAACGCCCCAGGAATGTAATCCTCCCAGGTCTCCTCCCTGTAGAATCGCCTCTCTCACAGATGCCCAACAGAGGCATAGGGAAAGGATACAGACAGCACAGGCAGCTCCATGTGCCAGGATACCCCTTCAGGGCACCCATCTGACACTTCCCTTGTGTAGTGGTTAAGTGTACACCAGTTTGGGGTAGTGGTTAAGTGTGCGGACTCTAACCTGGGAGAACTGGGTTTGATTCCCCATTCTTCCACTTGCACCTGCTGGATGACCTTGGGCGAGCCATAGTTCTGTCAGAGCTGTTCTTGGGAAAAAAGCAGTTTCTGTCAGAGCTCTCTCAGCCCCGCCTACCTCACAGGGTGTCTGTTGTGGGGTGGGGGAAGGGAAAGGAGTTTGTAAGCTGCTCTGAGACTCCTTTGGGTAGTGAAAGGTGGGGTATAAATCCAATCTCCTCCTCTTCCTCCTCCTCCTCCTCCTCCTCTTCTTCTTCCTCTTCTTCTTCCTCTTCTTCTTCTTCTTCTTCTTCTTCTTCTTCTTCTTCTTCAAGTTGCACTGCAATTGTCTCTGTTCTATCTGCGGCTGTTGCTGCGTAGTTCTTCTGTCCTGCAAGGCAATAGATACCAGCAGTGTTTGGACAGCAGGTCCTCTAGGCACAGCTGCCGGTCACCGGCTGTGGTCAGTCATCTGCCTGGAAGGGAGGGGGCAGTATGGTAAGGGACTGTGCTGACAACCTGATATGGGGCTCCCAGCATCCCTGCCAGTCTTGCCCCCCATCATAGGAATCACTCACAGGCAGACTCCCTTGGGCACAAGGTCCATGGCATGACATGGGGGCATACCGATGGGTGGATCTGCCTTGGTTGCACTCCCACATCATTAGTCTCAACTACAGAAGCCCCCGTTGTCAGGGTGGTTGTGAGGAAGGAGGGGATGGCGGATGCAGAACCACCCCCCCCGGTCCAAGGCTGTCAGACGTCCACCTCTGCTTACCTGTCAGGGATGCAGTGATCGGCCCCCTCTGAGGGGTGTGGTCTCAGTTCTTTGGTGTCAATCTGCAGGGATGAGGTGCCTGGAAGGGATCTGAACAGGGAAAAGTTAGCCAAACGGCAGCGTTCGCTTCACTCACTTTGGTATTAGTCAGGGCTTTTTTTGTAGAAAAAGCCCAGCAGGAACTCATTAGCATAACAGGCCACACCCAACAGCAGAAACATATTAGCATATTAGGCCACACCCCCATGCTACCAGAAGTGTGGTCATCCAGCCACACCCACCTTTTGCTTCTTATTCTGTTTACCTTGTTTGTTGTCAAAACCCAGGGCTTTTTTTGGTAGCAGGAACTCCTTTGCATGTTAGGCCACACACCCCTCATGTAGCCAATCCTAATGAGTTTCTGCTGTTGGGTGTGGCCTATTATGCTAATGAGTTCCTGCTGGGCGTGGCCAACTCGGGAGCCAGCTGGAACTCCCTTCCTGCGTGTTCCTGCCCAAAAATAACCCTGGTATTAGTACTCCGTGTCCCTTTCTGTGCTTTCCCCAAAACGAAGGTGCAACACTGCACACTCTAGGCGCACGTGTCAGGGCCCTGGGAGGCACAGCCCCATGCCCCATGCCTAACATCTCAGCTCTGAGCAGCCTGGCTGGGGTACATATAGCTGGAAGGGGGGCGGCATAATTGGGCGTGGGGATGGGTGTGTGCTTGGTTGCTGGAGCTGTGTGACTGGCTGTCATAACAGTCAACATTCTAAGCTATAACAGCACTTGTGGGCACTACCTCGGCTGCTGGGGGGGGTGTCATTTGGTTTTCCCTCTTGGACGGGTGCCTATGGGCTATGCCACAAGTTCTGAAGGTGTAATTTTTCGGCCAGTTCTGAGTGGCGTTCCCAGGCTGGGGTGGCTTAGGGAGCTGACTGACTCCTGAAACCACCCTGGCCCTGCACCTTCCCCCACCAGCACACAGAGTTGTGCCTGCAGTGCTCTGGTGGATGCCCACAGCATTGCTGGGTCAGTGGTCGAATCCGCATTTGCATTTTTCAATCAGTTTCGTGCTGCTGTGTCGCCGTCAAGCATAGAGATAGGCCGAATCTGCATTTGTCTTTCCCACCAGTGTCCCCGCCTTTTGACTCCGTCTTCAAAAGAGCTGTCCACAATTGGTGCCGTTTTCACACCCCAACAGTGCTAGCATACTTTTGCACGTCCACATATGCTTATCGTCCTTTCGGGGCGGCTCCACTGTCGTTGCACCTCCGCACTGCTTTAAAAGAATCTTCTCCAAACAACATTCAAACAAGCATGGAGAAAGACGGCGTCACAGCAGCACGCCACTGATTTAAAAATGCAAATGCAGATTCGACCAAAGACAGTGTCACAGCAGCACGCAACTGATTTAAAAATGCAAATGCAGATTCGACCAAAGACAGTGTCACAGCAGCACGCAACTGATTTAAAAATGCAAATGCAGATTCGACCAAAGACAGTGTCACAGCAGCACGCAACTGATTTAAAAATGCAAATGCAGATTCGACCAAAGACAGTGTCACAGCAGCACGCAACTGATTTAAAAATGCGAACGCAGCACAAGACTGATTTAAAAATGCAAATGCAGATTCGACCAGTGCTGAGCACCAGCACAGCTGCAGTGGGATTTTACTTCAGCGTATCTTGGAGATACAACAATCTATCGTTTCCAAGATCACTGCTCCATTTTAAACAATATCCATTGCTCCTTACACAGAATATTCCATTGCTATTTTGAAATATATCCTGTCCAGACTAATGCAGCACTGCTGTTCATTTACTGAGATTTTCTGCGAGAAAACAAAGGCCGCTAGTGAGCTGTAGCTGTTCTCTCGGGCTGCTTCTACAGTTATGTTTATTACACTTTATCTCATTGTTCCTCTGAGAAAGTCACGGTTAAGTATGTGGTATAATGAAACTTTCAAACACTGCTCAGAACCTGGTTCCATAATCCCCTCTGCATTCCACCTTTCATTCAGGTATAAAATAGATTAAAGAATCTATAGCAGAGGCTTAAGAGGGGAGAACTTTCAATGCACACTTTGTCTGCTGCTCAGTGCACGTATATGGGTGGTGTGAGTAGTTGAGCACGAAGCTGGCTAAATACAGAAAATAAAGTAAGCTTTATTGCAGAATCTTCATTCCTATTAACAAATAAGCAAAAATCGTAACATATGGTCTTTTGGAAGCCTCTTATACACTTCCTGGTAAGTACGAGTGTTCATAGCTACACCTCAGCAATTAATTCTGCTATTGGTTATAGAGCTTCCAACCCCACTAAGATTGCCAACCTCCAGGTGGGGACTGGAGTTCTCCCAGTATTACATCTGATGACAGAGATCAGTTCCCCCTGGAGAAAATGTCTGCTTTGGAGGGTGGACCCTATGGCATTATACCCCACTGAGGTCCTTGTCCTCCCCAACCCCCCCCCTAGGCTCCACCCCCGAAATGTCCAGGTGTCTCCCACTCCAGAGCTGGCAACCCTACCCCCCACCCACTCAAAGGAGAGCAGACCACCTCTTCAGGGCGCTTAATGTGACCCAACAAACAATTGCTTAGGGAAGCAAACACTTCTTCCTCATAATTGGAATGGCCATACTGTCCATTTTCTCCATGATGTTATTTCCTGAGCTGTGCAAAGCTGAATGTTGGGCAGGAAAGAGGCCTTGGGGCCTCTGATTGCAAATGTTCCCTCGGGTTAGTCAGTCATGGAGTTCAGGTGGCAGACAGGGAATTTTTATTTTATTTATTTATATTTATTTATTTTATTCGACTTTCTATCCCGCTCACCCCCTAAGGGCTCTGAGTGGCTTACATATATATATTAGATTCAACATTCCTAGCCTAGGGCCACATATGTGCAGGGGGAGGTGAATATCCTACCAGGCACCCATATTCTGTAGCAGGTCTTCTGTTGCGAGGGGGGACAGTCCGGCGGCGACCTCTCTTCCAGCACTGGTCTTTGTTATGAAGTTCCATCTTCCTGGCGCTTGCGAATCCACCTCCAGGCTGGATCCACTCTGCACTTTCGCGCATGCTTTGCAGCGGCCTCTGTCCATGTCGGGCTCCGGCCTGCTGCGTTGCTCCGCCTCTGTGCCTTGTTGGTCCGGCCTTTGCCTCGCCTGCCGCCAGCCGCCAGGGCTCCTCCACCATCCATTGCCTTCTGCCGTCCGTTGCTCTCCACCATCGCTGCTACAGGGGCAGGTGCCCCCTGCTCTAATAGCAGGTACCCCATTTATCTAATTGCCCTTTAACAGGCTTTCGAACCACTGGGTGGGTGGGTGCTGGGACAAGGGCCAGGAGCTCACCCTGACTGCGCCGGGATTCGAACAGCCGAAGCTGTTCGAACAGATGTTAAGGCAGGCATTCCTTTACTGCCTGTGCCACCGCATGGCTGTCTCCACCTCTTCTCAGTTACCCGGTGTGCTTTCTGGCTCAGTGTTGGTTCATTCTTCTTATTCTCCTCTTCTGCTTCTTGTTTCTGGATTCCAGGCTCGTCCATAGTGCGGATGATCCACAGCTGCGTGGCCTCCATTCTGCAGGTTGCTAGCTTTCAGTCTTGCACGTCTTAACTCAGCCATAAATCTCACTGAGCTTTATGTGATTTATTCCCAAGTAGCGTTCATATGATTTCATCCTTTTTTATCGTTTTGCTGCTATCCTTTCCTTTATTATTAAACTTGTATGATCAAACGTCTTGAGCATAAAACCAATACATCACACCAGGGCAAAGAAACGAAACATGACAGAACAGGCAAAAGGTAAAATACAGAACAATCAAATACATGTATCTCATAAAAGTCTACAACGCATTTGGATGAAATATAACAGTGGACCTACATAATTTCTCATAAGGCCAACAGGATAATACTCATTCTAGCAGCACTAAGGAAATTACTACTGTCAAATATTTTGCAACAGATCGAGTTATTTCTGGATCAAAATCTGCTAACAGTAGAGATACCACCCACAACTCAACAGAAAGCCGATATCTGGACAGAATAGGGGCAATCCAGAGACCCCTGGGAACAGTCCATTGATCACAAAATAACAAAAGGTGGCCTACAGTTTTTATTGCACCAGATACACAGCCACAGAAGCGGTCTGAAAATGGGATTTTAGTGAATCGTCCTCTCAGTTCTGCTGCTGGCAGAACATTCAGTCTGGCAAGCATAAAAGCATGCCTGTGGTTTGGGATTGTAAGAAGTTTCAAATATGAAGGAAGGGTCATAGAGGGAGGGATCACTAGTGTAGAAGTGCAACATACGCACCTTGCCCAGATTAGTGTACTGGCACAGTCAATGGTCGAATCTGCATTTGCATTTTAAAATCAGTTTTGGGCTGCTGTGACACCGTTTTTCTCTATGCTTGTTTGAAGAGTTGTTTGGAGAAGATTCATTTAAAGCGGTGGGGAGGTGCAATGACAGTGGAGCTGCCACGAGAGGGCGATAAACATATGCAGACATGCAAAAGTATGCTAGCACTGTTGAAGTGTGAAAACAAAAGTAAATGTAGACAGCTTTTTTGAAGACCGAGTCGGAAGGCTGGGACTCCGGTGGGAAAGACAAATGCTGATTCAACCAAGGTCAATCACCCTTCCTCCTGATCAACTTCAGTGCTTCTGATAATCCATGTTCCTGAGTGTTATGAGTGAAAGGCTAAGCACTTCAAGCCTATTATCTACACATTTCTCCCAAGCACTTCTGAAATTGTCTTCCTTCAAAAGGTGCAAAAGCCCCCCCTTGGCACTGAATGATGAAAAAAGGACTTTCAACCTGAGATAAAAGGCAGCAATTCAAGCCCTGGACACGAATAAGCGCTGTGCAAATGCTACTCTGAGTGCAACTCTTGCAACACAGCTAGGCACACCTGTCATCTGGCACAGGAACTGAAGAAGTGTATAATCCAGAGACTCAGAAACTCCACTTATCCAAATGCCTGTCCAAAACAAGACCTGAGAAATCATTTTAGCACTAAAAGCCTTAATGGCTGTAGGTACATACTGACCTTTTAGATATTTTTTTAAAAAGCCCTTAAAAGAGCTTTTGTATTGGTCCTGTCATGTAGATAGATTTCTTAATATATTTATTTCCTTTACCGTTTTACCCCCAGAATTGAACCCAAGCAAATGGTAACCATATAAACTAAACTTATTATATCCCTGTTTGATCCTTGAATGTGTTAAACATCTTCATCACGCTGTCTGATGATTTACTGCCTACCCTCTACCTCTATGTATAGACTGGTAATGCCCATTTTTGTTTCTAACTCTGTCTTGACTCTAATTGGCTCTTCCTGGCAACTAACCCCTCCCTTCCTATATGTGATGGTTCAGGAAATTCTGTTTCACTGTATCCGAAGAAGTGTGCTTGCACACGAAAGCATATCCCTTGAATAAAACTCTGTTGGTCTTAAAGGTGCCACTGGACTCAAACTTTGTTTTATTGGTCCTAGCAATTTCAGTAGATGAGTGAGCATAGGCTTTCCAGGTGAGATTATATGGCTGAGCATAACACCCAGATATTTAAAATGAGCTACCTGCTCTATTCCCCCCCTTGACAGTCCAAGTCTTCTGTCTAGAACAAGCCCTCTTTGGTGTAGCCAGTTTGGTGTAGTGGTTAAGTGCGCGGACTCTAATCTGGGAGAACCGGGTTTGATTCCCCACGCCTCCACTTGCACCTGCTGATGTGATCTTGGGTCATTCACAAGCTCTGGCACAGCTGTCCTTGAAAAAGAGCAGTTTCTGTCAGAAGTTCTCTCAGCCCCACCTACCTCACAGGGTGTCTGTTGTGGGGAGGGGAAGGGAAAGGAGTTTGTAAGCCGCTCTGAGACTCCAAGTGAAGGGCGGGGTATAAATCCAATAAGTCCAAACTCTTCTTCTTCTTCTTCTTCTTCTTCTTCTTCTTCTTCTTCTTCTTCTTCTTCTTCTTCTTCTTCTTCTTCTGATGTGATCTTGGGTCAGTCACAAGCTCTGGCACAGCTGTCCTTGAAAAAGAGCAGTTTCTGTCAGAAGTTCTCTCAGCTCCACCTACCTCACAGGGTGTCTGTTGTGGGGAGGGAAGGGAAAGGAGTTCGTAAACTGCTCTGAAACGCCTTTGGGCAGTGAAGGGCGGGTTATAAATCCAATCTCTTCTTCTCTTCTTCTTCTTCTTTGAAAAAAATCATTATTTTAGATTTACTATAATTTACAGATAGCTCCTCCTGAATACAATGATCAATAAATGTATTTAATGCCTTGTCAAATCCAGCTTCTGATCTAGATAGTAGTGCCGTGTCATCTGCATAAATCAAAACAGGGGTTTCATGGCCAGCCAATAAAGGTGCGTGAAGTGCTAGTTTTTGAAGGTGAGGCATCATGCCATTTACAAAAAGATTTAAAAGTAGAGGGACTAGAAGACAGCCTTGCTTAACACCTTGTGGAAGGGGAATAGGACCAGTCAGCTGCCACAGTGAATTCGTGCCATTGGATTCTCATACAGTTTAAAAATTAGCTAGAGAAGCCTTTTGTCCATTGATGTTTTAGCCACTTTAGTCCAAAGACAACAGTTGAATCTGCATTTGCATTTTTAAGTCAGTTTCATGCTGCTGTGACGCCGTTTTTTTCTCTATGCTTGTCTGAAGAGTTGTTTGGAGAAGATTAATTTAAAGCAGTGTGGAAGCACAATGACAGTGGAGCCGCCATGAGAGGGCGATAAACGTATGCAGACATGCAAAAGTATGCTAGCACTGTTGAAGTGTGAAGACGAAAGTAAATGTAGACAGCTTTTTTGAAGATGGAGTCAGAACCGGTGGGAGTCAGACACAGGTGGGAAAGACAAATGCAGATGTGACCAACATCTTGGGGCTGACTTGAAAGCAGCCCTAAGATCCATAAATGCTGCATAGAAACGGCCTCCAGGGAGAGAAGAATATTTGTCAGTGAAATGATACAATATGAGCTAATGATCAAGGGGCAAAGCACCCTTCCGAAATCCTGCTTGTTCAGGATGCAATATAGATACTGTCTCTTCCCAGGTCAGAAGCTTGGAATAGAGAAAGGCTGCATATACCTTACCTGTTGTTGATAACAAGCTATTTATTTATTTTATTGCATTTATAACCCTCCCTCCTTCCCCGCAAGCGGGCTCAGGGCAGCTCACATTACTTGGCCCCAACGTGCCAAGATTCATATAACAATTAAAACATTTCAGACATTTAAAACCATTTAACAATCGACAAATTGCAAGTAAAGTGCGACAGTAGTTGTTAAAACAAGATGGCGTGCTTTAGAATGTAGGGCTAATGGGCCAATAATCTGTAGGATCATCCTTGCCCCCTTTTTTGTATATAGGAACTATTATTGCATGTTTCCAAGCTATGGGAATAATTCCTGAGACATCAATTTGGGTATAAAGAGGGCTAGCAAATTGGCTTTCAAAAGATCGACCGGTACTTAGAAGGGCTCAGGGGCCTTGCCTGATCGCATTTGCTTAATTAGAGGGCCTACTGCCTCCGGGAGAATCAGATGCCATAAGTCAGTTTCAGGAGGGCTTACCCAGTACCCATTCACTGTCAGATCCAGGGGTCTTTGTAAAGATAGAGGTAAAATGATGTTCCCAGGTTCCAGGAGCAATATATGATGGAACACTGGACACTACAGAAAGGCTATTATTAACCATGTTCCAGAAAGTCCGTGTCTCATTGTTACTGATAGCAGAGATAAGAATCTTCCATCAAGCAAGCCACTTTTTATGTTTTATCAAATTTCTAACAGCACACTTCAGTGATATGAGATATGATAAATAAGCATGTAGGTCAGTGCATTTAAAAAGATGAGGTTTGGTTCTAATTCGGCTGATATATGCTCTGCACTCATACCTGCGGGACCATCTTTCCCCATATATACCCCAGAGAGCACTTTGGTCAGGCTCTCAAAATCGATTGACCCTCCCTGGCCCTAAAGAGACCAGGCTTGCTATTATCAGGGCCAGGGCTTTCTCGGTGGCAGCCCCATCCTGGTGGAACGAGTTCCCGGAGGAGATCAGGGCTGAAAAGTACTGAGGCCGGAGGCTAGCATGGTGAAATCAGCAAGTCGTTTATTGATTACATAGCAGAACGAAGCATGCTTTTAGCCGGTCTGTGTCCGGTTTATATGCATATCCCAGTACCACACCCTCACATACCCATCACCCGTAATTGGCTCTATTTACAAGTTTTTGTTTCAATAGGTTCCTTCTTGGATCTGGGCGAGCCCATTGGCGTGCCCTAGGATCCGAGGTGGCTATTGTCTTTAGGACGAAAGGTCTGAGGGTCTGTCCAACTACATGGCCTGGCTCACAGGCCGCGGCCATCTTTTACATCTTAATACACAACAAGGGCCCTGCGGGACCTTTTGCAATTCCACAGGGCCTGCAAGACGGAGCTCTTCCGCCAGGCCTTTGGCTAAGGTGCCGCCACCATTATAGAGCCCTGGCCCTTGGTTTTAACATCAAGCCTTGAGCCGCAGGAAGATCTCGAGCAGAAGGATTCTTAGAGAGTACACTGAAATAAGCCATCTTGAGTAACTATCTTCAGCACTTTATGAAACTGTATTAATAATGGAATTGTTTTATATGATTTTATGTTGTTTTAGCTGTATTTTATGTACTGACTGTGAGCCTCCCTGCGCCTGCATTGCGGGGAGGGCGGGGGGTATAAATGTGATTAATAAATAAATACATATAAATCAAACTAAGTATTTCTTCGCACAGTCCTAGAAGTTGCTGACAACTTTGTGCAAACTGGCTTGAAAAGATACGAGATAATACTTTTATCATTCCTACAGTATCCCTCTGTCTCGTAAATTCTATAAACAGGAACCTACAATCCCTGGAACACATAATATTAGTTGCTGCAGGCAGGGCTTTTTTTCCTAGGGGGAATGCACCGGAACAGAGTTCCAGAACCTGTTTGACAAAATTCTTTTAAAAATAAAAGTTCATGAGTTTCCAGTATACAGATTGAAAACTTCATTTGCCCCCTTGAGAATTCTGGCACCTCTTCCCTCCCCCCAAAAAAGAAAAAAAAAGCGGAAAGCCCTGGCTGTAGGGATTAACTCCACTGATCACCTAAGTGGCCTCAGGGTTTTTTCTAATTGGAGTAACTCAAATGAGGGGCATGACAGCTCATTAAAAAATTCCATCGGCCCTGATGCTAGGAGAGCGTCATCGTTCCGTCCAATATAGGCACTAAGATCACCTGCTAGAAGTAGTAAGGCTGTCAGGCAGTGTTCTCTCTAAGCCGAGTTAGTGTGAGCTAGCTCACAGTTTTTCAGCCTCCGGCTCACACATTTCTGTCTTCGCTCAGGAGGGATGGCTCCAGAGCAAACTAATTGATGCAGTAGCCAAGTTGCTCGCTCACAATTTTCATGCCAGTAGCTCACAGAGTAGAAGACTCCACAGCTTAGAGGGGGCATTGCTGTCAGGTGCTGTGCAGTAACTGTGTCCAAAAAAGCCCTCAACTTATTCCAGAGTGCCTTGATTTTGCTGTGACTGTGAGATGGTTCATGGGGGAAGATAGATTGTAACAGCTAAAAAAGAAAATGATGGAAACTGCACAGCGAGTGCAAACGGTGAGGAGGCAATTAAAGTCACACGGGAGCAATTACGTGCTGTTGAAACTAAGCAGGCTAGTCCTGACTTTGGACAGCCCTTAGAAGAACTAGGGTGGGCGTCCACTACATAAGCAGTGAAACCTCATAGATTAATAGCTTCCCTAGCCCAAGTGTCTTGAATCAAAATAATCTGAAATGCTAAAAAATAAGGGTTAACTCCAGGGTCCCTCAGTCTGTTATTCCAACCTGTGATATTCTAAGATAATTTGTTTATTCCAGGAGTTGGAGACAATCATTTAGATGGAGCCACAGATTTTGCAGGATTCAACAGCCAGACATGGGCACTAGAGTTTGAATTTCCTGGATTCATTAAAACAACTGGTTCCAAAGGAATGTGCTTTGAATCTGGGGACAGAGGGGCCTCAGTTATAGGGGCCTTCTCATTTGCTCCAGAAGAGGATACTGTTATGTACTGAATGTGAATTGCTCCTATCTATTCACATGTTAAGCTTGAGTCTGAACGTGGCTCTTCAGATGTCGCATTGCTATTGGTCGGTTTCTGCGAAACCTGTGTAATTACCCAATCACTGAGTGATATTGTTGCAAAGAGGGAACGGTCCTGATTGGCCTTTATCCCTGTATTCTGATTGGTCTTCAACTTGTAATGGGTGTGGCTTTGACAGCCCGGGAGAGTTTAAAAGAAGGAGCCGTGCTCCCCTTGTTGTCGTGTGCTCCTGACTTACAGTTGCTGTTTAATAAAGCTGAAATCACTTGAAGCTGAATCCTTTGTTGAGTCTCATACTTAACAGATACACTGGCCAGGGGCAGTTGCACATTCAGAGAACAGCCTTTTCTATTATTTTCTACGGAAGACCGTAAACTTAGAAGACGGTTAATCAGAACATCTTGCTCCACTGGAGGAACAGCGCCAAAAGAGGATAGCAAACCAGTCTCTACCTCATTTTCCTTTCCATTAGTATCTGGATCTGTGAGACACACCCCCCCGTGGATTAAGGACTGGCAGGAGGAGCTAAAGAGGCCTCTGATTTCTTAACCTTAATAGGGAGGGGTGAATGAGGGTGATCGGAGTTTCAGCTTAAGGGGGTCCAACAGGTCTCACTCTGCTGTATTAAGTTTTAATTTTACCTAATTTTCAGTCTGGTAGCTGGGGTTTCAAATTGACTAATGATTGAACTAAGGGGTCCTGAAAATATCTTTGGAATTTAACCCCAGATGTAGCAAAATCAGAGCAACGTGCAAACACCTATGTTCGAATCTGATTGGAATGAAATCGCAAAAGGAAACGCTCCTAATGAAAAGGTCCAGCGATTTGTTCAACCTGTATAAGATCCATAAAAGATGAACTAGTTTTAAGGGAAAATGCAAAGATGTTTGCTGGCCCATCGTTTGTTGGACCAGTTAATCTACCTCCTTTGATAAGGGAACTATGTTTACAACTATATAATTAGGCTCATCGATTAAGGAAATTGTGTTTAACAATGTTGAATATATTCCAATAAAAATCTTTGTTATAAAAAAAAGGAAGCAATCCATTTGGCCTCCTGCCAGGAGCTGCTTTTTTTTTGTATTTTTGCATTTGTGTGGGTGCAAGGTACCCATGCCTGGAAATCATGGCAACCTCTGGAGACTCCTACAAATTTAGATACCCCTTCAGATCTAAAGCCTGGCTCTGAAGTCAGCTCCCAGTTGTTCCTGTGACTTCTCAGGTTCAGTAGATGATCGGATGATTTTTTTTTTGGCAATAGGCCACTCCTTGCACTTGCGGAGAAATAAGCTGTTATAATGTCAAAGGGTTTTTTAAAAATAAATGTTGAGAAGCATCTCTGCAATTAGATGTGTCTGAGCTGCTAGAAGACTGAGTTCCTCCGATCTAGAAGAGAGAAGTTATTGGATTTATACCCCACCCTTCACTACCCAAAAGAGTCTCAGAGCGGTTTACAATATCCTTTTCCTTCCCCTCCCCACAACAGGCACCCTGTGAGGTAGGTGAGGCTGAGAGGGTTCTCTCGAGAACTGCTCTCTCGAGAACAGATCTGAAAGAACTTGTGACTAACCCAAGATCACACCAGCAGCAGGGAGAAGTGGGGAATTAAATCCAGTTCTCCCAGATTAGAGTCCATGCTCCTAACCACTACACCAAACTGGTTCTACTATGCTGGCACAATGGGGACGGACAGCAAACACAGATCATGAATCACTGCCTCATTGTTGGAGGTCATTAATTGTGCTGGAGACAGTCAGTCCTGCATTCATATCTGGAAAGCAGGCAGGTTGATCCAGAGGGAGACTGACATATACTGGGTTCAGACACGTAGAGTAATCAGCTCATGGCTTATTGTGATTTCAGCTCAAACTCAAGACAGACAAGCTGGGTCCCGGGCCTGCTTAAATCCCTGCAACACACCACACCCAAACATACACCCACTCCCCATGATAGGCTATTTACAGTGCAAGGTCCAACCATTGATTAATTCTAGGATCCAGGCAACCATTGATTAATTCTAGGATCTAGAATCCTAGCCAGCTTTTGTATCCCATAAGAACATAAGAGAACATAAGAGAAGCCAATGTTGAATCAGGCCAATGGCCCATCCAGTCCAATACTCTGTCACACAGCGGCCAAAATATACCAGGTGCCATCAGGAGGTCCAGCAGTGGGGCCAGGACACTAGAAGCCCTCCCACTGCTACCCCCTCCAGCACCAATAATACAGTGCATCACCTGCCCCAGACTGAGAGTTCCCATCTAAATCCTGTGGCTAATAGCCACTGGTGGACTTCTGCTCTATATGTTTATCTAATTCCCTCTTGAAACTGTCCATGCTTGCAGCTGCCACGACCTCCTGTGGCAGTGAATTCCATATGTTAATCACTCTTTGGGTGAAGAAGTATTTCCTTTTATCTGTTCTAACCCAACTGCTCAGCAATTTCATAGAGTGCCCACGAGTTCTTGTATTGTGAGAAAGGGAGAAAAGCACCTCTTTCTAAACCCGCTCAATCCCATTCATAATCTTATAAACCTCGATCATGTCACCTCTCAGCCGTCGTTTCTCCAAGCTAAAGAGCCCCAAGCATTTTAACCTTTCTTCATAGGGAAGGTGTTCCAACCCTTTTATCATTCTAGTTGCCCTTCTCTGCACTTTTTCCAATGCTATAATATCCTTTTTGAGATGTGGTGACCAGAACTGTACACAGTATTCCAAATGAAATAAGTTGCTCTTCATTTCCAGGCCTTGGGACACTGTTTAAGACACAGTTTTAAGAGGAAAGAAATAACAACAACTAGTCTTTGCTTCTCTTCGTTTCTTATCTCCACCGTTCCTCCTCCTCCTCCTCCTCCAACTTTTGGTATGTCCCAGAAGTCTGCTAATTAATCATACAATCTTGTATTTTGCCTTTGTTCATCAATATTTGATTATTAGTATTTTGGGGCAAATATTTGTTTTCTCCTGCTCACCACTTCAAGGCCATTTGCTGGACTGGGAGGAGAAAATCCACAGGCCAAGGCCCAGCACAGCTGCTTCAACTGATTATCCACTCGGTTTGCTTCACAATGGGAGCAAGGCTTCAAAATCGAAACATCCACCCACGAGATAAACATTCACCTCCAACCGTCAGCAAAACATATGTAAAAATGCATTTTAAAATTCTGTAATAGATTGCTCAAGATAAAAGGCTGAAGGCTTATCTAAAAAACAATTAAAAATATGGAGCTCTACGAGCGAGCTTCCAATGGACAGCCACCATCTTTGATTCTTCTGACTTGAATGTTCCACTTGCTGCTATCCTTGTTCGAAAGTCTAGGCGATCTGAGTGAAGAAGAAGAAGAAGAAGAGTTTGGATTTATACCCCGCCCTTCACTGCCCAAAGGCGTCTCAGAGCGGCTTACAAACTCCTTTCCCTTCCTCTCCCCACAACAGACACCCTGTGAGGTAGGTGGGGCTAAGAGAACTCTAACACAAACTGTCCTTGAGAGAACAGCTGTGCCAGAGCTTGTGACTGACCCAAGGTCACATCAGCAGATGCAAGTGGAGGAGTGGGGAATCAAACCCGGTTCTCCCAGATAAGAGTCCGCGCACTTAACCACTACACCAAACTGGCTCCCAGATAAGGCCAGCATTTCTGCCCCATCAAGGTAAATTGAGGCATGAGTAGGATTGCCAGCCTTGGGCTGGGAAATACCAGGAGATTTTGGGGGTAGAGCCTGAGGAGGGTGGGGTTTGGGGAGGGGAGGGACTTTAATGAGGTATAATGTCAAGCAATCCACTTCCCAAAGGGGCCATTTTCTCCAGGTGAACTGATTTCTTATCGCCTGGAGCTCAGTTGTCATCCCAGGAGATCTCCGGCTACCACCTGGAGATTGGTCATCCCAGGCATGAGCATTCAGAGAGTACCTGGTTCATCAGTAATATGCATTTTAAAAACTGGTGTCTGTGTCAGGCTGCAGGCAGAGGTATAATCACAACTTCATTTAAGATGCATTGAGGGCAGAGGCCCAGCTCTCCTTCATCAAGGCCTGATGTCAAACTAGTTTTGTCCTGGAAACCTGATCTCTTTTCTGTAGCTCTGTTCATCGTTTAATGATGTGCTGAATGAAGAGCAGTTTTGTTTCTGGTGTGTATTTTCTCTTATTGTTTATGCTTCTGCACAGGGCTATTTTGGGGCAGGAACGCACAGGAACAGCATTCCGGCTGGCTCCTGAATTGGCCATGCCCAGCAGGAACTCATTAGCATAACAGGCCACACCCAACAGCAGAAACTCATTAGGATTGGCTACATTAGGGGTGTGTGGCCTAACATGCAAAGGAATTCCTGCTACAAAAAAAGCCCTGGGTTTTGACAACAAACAAGGTAAACAGAAAAGCAGCAAAAGGTGGGTTTGGCTGGATTACACTTCTGGTAACATGGGGGTGTGGCCTAATAGGCTAATGAGCTGTGCTGTCAGGGGTGTGGCCTAATATGCTAATGAGTGCCAAAAAAAGCCCTGCTTCTGCACACAATGTTTCTGAAAGGACCAATCTGGGAGTTTTATGTGTACAGGACTCTGCGGGGGAAATAAGAAGAAAGGTAGCCTACAGCTTTGTTTTAAAATACCAAGACAGCTTCAACTGCTATGTCACATATCTGATTGTATAGATGTGGGATTTTTCAGACGCATTCCTCATTCTCCCCCAGACCCCCTCCTTCTCCAGTTGTTCTTCTGGGTCAGAATGATCTTGACAATCTAATAATTTGGTGAAAACAGCATGATTCGGTTTTTGTCTCGCTCATCATGTGCTTGTAAAGAACAGCCCTGTGATTACTTTTGCACTGAGCACCCCATTCTTTAATAAATCACTTCTATGGCAGGCCAGCAAGCAGGTTGCTTTATGGATAGAAAGAACTATTGTGTTGTGAGAACAGCGCAGACACAGAAAACATTGTAAGATGCAACAAAAACCCGGAATAGGAATTAAAAGGAACAAGAAAGCTCACACAGTTTTGTCTTAGCTCAGGAAGGGTGACTCCAGAGCAAACTAATTTATGCAGTGACCAAATTGCTTGCTCACAATTTTAATGCCAGTAGCTCACAAAGTAGAATTTTTGCTCACAAGAATCTACAGCTTAGAGGGAGCATTGTTCACGTCATTACATGTCTATGCTGTTGTTCAGTAGCACAATCGAGTCCGACTCTTCGCGACTCCATGGACCACATCACGCCAGGCCCTCCCGTCTTCCATTGTCCTCCAGAGTTTCCTTAATTTCATGTTCGTTGCATCGATAACACTGTCTAATCATCTCATCCTTTGCTGTCCCCTTCTTCTTTTACCTTCAGTCTTTCCCAGCATCAGGGGTTTCTCCAGTGAGTGCTCATTTGGTGGCCAAAGTATTTGAGCTTCAGCTTCTGTATCTGACCTTCCAGGGAACAGTCAGGGTTGATTTCTTTAAGGAGTGATTGATTTGATCTCCTTGCAGTCCAAGGGACTCCCAAGACTCTTCTCCAGCACCATAATATATGTCTATATCCAGTATTGAATCTATTGTTTTCAAAGCTACCTCAGCAATTTTGATTAAAAATTTCCTTTCGTAGTCCAGGAAAAAAAAATCTCAGCCATGGGACAGGAGAAACTTAAGCGTGGTCTGTTTTTCTGAAGAACAATAAACTCATGTTTTACCAAGCAGTAAAGAGAACAGAGTTGGCCACGCCCAGTACAGCCAAAACCTCTGTGTGCGTGGCTACGGAGGGAAGGCCTGGAGAGTGACCCACCCCCCCGGCTGTTAAGTATGGAACTCAACAACTTTTTGATTTCAGCAAGTGATTTCAGTTTATTTGTAACAGCAATTCCAACTCAGAACACCACAACAACACACCACAAAACAGTGGAGCACAGCTCCTTCTTTTAAACTCTCCTGGGCTGTCAAAGCCACTCCCATAATAAGTTAAGGACCAATGAAAATGCAGCGATAAGGTCCAATCACAATTGTTCCCGCTTTGATACATATTTACAAGATGATTGGTTCTGTACACAGGTTTCTCAGAAACCAGCCAATAGTAATGCGACAGCTGAAGAGCCACATTTGAAATCAAGCTTAACACAGGAATGTATAGCACAGATTCACATTCCAATACACAACACCGGTGACTCCAAGGACCAGCTTGCCCAGGCACCCCACAGCTACGGGGTGCCTGGGCAAACCAAGGGAAGGCATAGGGCTGTGGCCTAATATGCTAATGAGTTGTGTTGTCAGGGTGTGGCCTAATATGTTAATGAGTTTCTGCTGTTGGGTGTGGCCTATTATGCTAATGAGTTCCTGCTGGGCTTTTTCTACAAAAAAGCTCTGCTAACAGCCAAGAGCTAACTGCCATACCTGTCTACACCCAGGCTAAATACCCGAAGCAGAGGAAGAAGAGATGCTCAACCCAGATCTGTTTTCAAGAGCCCTAAAGGTGTTCCCGCCCTTGCTTGGATTAAATGGGTCAGTACATACCTTTCTTTCTGTTTTATCATTCCAGAGGGTTTTCAGGGCTGCTCTGTTTCAAAGGGTCCCCCAAAAAAATATTTTGACTTAATACTTTTCCATTTTGTGCACATCAATCCAGCTGCAAATAAATGCTTAGTGTGCTAAGCAATAACCAAGCAGAGCTGCAATTTCGAGGGGTTTCCTTCAATATCTTATAGACCTTTGATTTATGATCAGTACGAAAAGGTTACAAATAGAAGTCACAATATAAAATAGCAGCTCCATGTAACTTTCAAGTTTTAGTTTCCAAAAAGGTGACCAGTTTGCTTCATTCTTTGAAGCCTCAAGTTCTCCACAAGATCTGGGACTTCATCTTCTTCCTCCTACTCCACCAGTAGTAAGAGGTCCTTCTCCATCAACAGGTTGTTTGGGTACAGCCTCTGCTAGTCTCCTCAAGCTAGTCAAAGTGTTAGCTCCAAGCTGGTTTAAGTTGCTAGGAAGCATTTAAGGTCCAATCTGCATCTAGCATTTGCTCCGCTGTCTTACCAAACTCACACTGGAACAGAAATCCCCATCTACATTGCATGCCACTTTCACTTTGACTGCGTGCCACATTTTATGGCAGTGTCCAGACTGCATGCTGCTTTCACTTTGCTTGATCTCTGGTTTTATAGTGGCTGTCTGCATAGATTTATGGCCGTTTTATGGCCATTTGGGGGTGGCTCTGCAGTCACTACAGTATTGGCCCAGGATAGTTGAATGTGGTTTTGAACTGCGTCTTTTTCTGTTCCAGTGTGGATTTGGTAAAACAACGGAGCAAATGCTAAATGCAGATTGGCCCTAAGTGAGCTGCTTTGTTTCGGCATGGCCAGTGATTGTGAAAGTACTAGCACTTCCCCAGGCACTCACCATATGCTTCATAAAATTAGGCAAGGCCATCGTGAAGGGAGGACCAGTGCCTGGATGCTTTCATGCAAATAAAGGGGCTTTTCATCTTGATCGTCTTCTAGTGTGTTAATGTGTATGTATTATCCCCCCTTGGTCTTCTGTGCATGTTTCATCAAAGAGAGGTGCATACACATAGGCAGGCCTATTTTGGGGCAGGAACGCACAGGAATGGAGTTCCGGCTGGCTCCCGAGATGGCCACACCCAGTTGGAACTCATTAGCATAATAGGCCACACCCAACAGCAGAAACTCATGAGGACTGGCTATATTAGGTGTGTGTGGCCTAACATGCAAAGCAGTTCCTGCTATAGAAAAAGCCCTGGATTTTGACAACAAACAAGGTAACCAGAATAAGAAGCAAAAGGTGGGTGTGGCTGGATGGCCACACATCTGGTAACATGGGGGTGTGGCCTAATATGCTAATGAGCTGTGCTGTCAGAGGTGTGGCCTAATATGCTAATGAGTTCATGCTGGGCTTTTTCTACAAAAAAGCCCTGCATATAGGTCATAACTGACACTCCCTCCCCCTCCCTCCCTCCCTCCCTCCCTCCCTCCTTCCCTCCCTCCCTGAGTGTGTGTGGGCACATGAGTTATACCGCTTGGCCTCTGTGGGTACATTTATATCCCCCATCCTGGTCTGTATACATGTGTGCCGGGCCGTACCTCTTGTGGCAGCCATTTTGTAGTGGTGCCCACGACCCTGCCTCAGAATTTCAAAAGTGTCCAAGCTCAAAAAGGCTGGGGATGCCTGGGGTACACAAAGTTCAAATAGTAAATGTTTCACTCCAGGCCATTTACCTCATCTAGAGAGAGCAATGAGTAGGCAATTGCTACGGCAATGATTGGTCCTGTTCACCCTGATTCTGAACTTGTTGTGTTTGGAATCTGCACTACACCATAGTTCAAACCCATTTAATCCAGATGCCAGGAAATTTTTGTAGACATAGTCATGCCCCTGCTGTGTATACTACACATTCTTTCTCTCTACCACGTGGTTCCTTCTCCTACTCCTTGTATTAGCTGAAATGAAGCCTGGCATTCTGACTTTTTTCAAATCAGGGCCGGGAATGCCATCACACAGCCATTATATCCCCCCCCTCCGGTTTCCCATAAAACTGCCTGGGATTATTAGCAGCATACTGAGATATATTCTTTTTTTGTGGTGTTCAGCCCTAACAAGACTGGGCAGCTAGGTATGAAGCCTCTTGGCATCATTAATCACATCCACAGTAATGATTTGATTAGCCTGGTAGCATGACAACAGATTTATTATTGATTCCGTTTCTGTAATGGATATTTTGGTTCCTGCTCTGACGAATGCAATCAACACAGAGGTTATGTTCTCTGTTCATGATAAACAATTTCAGTAGTGATGTAATCTGCTCATTTGGCCAGATGTAATCAATTGAAATTCAGCTCCTGTCCCCCTGCCTTGTCCTAGCTCTGAGGTTGAGTTCACTAAATCTATACCAATTCAGAATGCAAGAGGAGGCTCACATAACTGACACGCAAGCAAATTCCCTGTGTATAGAAAAATAGATGCCAGGAGGGAAAGCCAGCATAATCTGGCAAACCGGGTTAGATTCCCCCTCTTCCACAAGAAGCCTGCTGGGTGACCTTGGGGCAATCACAGTTCTGACAAAAACCAAAGAAAAAAGAAGGGGGGGGGGAAATCAACCCAAAATGTAGCTATGATCTAAGAGGGTCAAGCTACAGATAAATTAAGATTTAAAAATATACAAATGTTTTTTAGGGCGTACACATAAATAAAACATAAAAAAGGTTTAAAGAAATAGTCAAAATATCAGACTCAAAGAACATATTTCATTCAGAACTGATTGTTATACATATCCAATAGATGGGTAAAACATTTGACCTAAGGACCATATACGTTTTGGCCCCTTTGGGCCTTCCTCAGTGGTCAATATTCCTTATTTTACAATGACACACATCCAGAAATACATGCATAAAGAAATATATATATATATATATATATGAATTACCAGGTGTTGTTTTCTTATTTGCTTTGCAGTTATTGCAAGTTTGTATAATGGGCCATGGATCGTAGCTGTGCAAATTCACCAGATTATTCTGGTATCGAATATCCCATTCATCAGGATGTGTGTCACCTCCATCAAACCAACTCTTCTTCTTCTTGATATCCTGTTCATTATGTGGAGGGAATGTATTTGTTTGAAACACAGTACAGCCATGTGAGTTCCTATCAGCAGGCTCAAGTGTTATAGCCCAGACACTAGTTTACCATTTCAAGTGAGTACTGTACCTAGCTGAATTCACAGAATCATAGAATCACAGAGTTGGAAGGGACCTCCAGGGTCATCTAGTCCAATCCCCTGCACAAGGCAAGAAATTCACAAATACCTCCCCCTCCACACCTGCAGTGACTGATGTTCCACACCCAGAAGATGACAAAAACCTCCAGGATCTCTGGCCAAACCGGCCTGGAGAAAAATTGCTTCCTGACCCCAAAGAGGCAATCAGCATTTCCCTGGACGTGTAAGAAAGGGCCACAAGAACTAAGCTTCCTGCCCTCCCTCTCATGATCTGCCTAAATTCACAGAATCTGCATTGCTGTCAGATGGCCATCTAGCCTCTGTTTTAAAACCTCCAAAGAAGGAGAGCCCACCATCTCTCGAGGAAGCCTTTTCCACTAAGGAACTGCTCTAACTGTCAGGAAGTTCTTCCTAACGTTTAGCTGAAAACTCTTCTGATTTAATTTCAACCTGTTGGTTCTGATCCAACCTCCTGGGGCAACAGAAAACAACTTCGCACCACCCTCTATATGACAGCCCTTCAAGTACTTGAAGATGGTTATCATATCACCTCTCAGTCGTCTCCTCTCCAGGCTAAACATACCTAGCTCCTTCAACCTTTCCTTAAAGGACTTGGTCTCCAGACCGCTCACCATCTTCGTTGCCCTCCTCTGGACACGTTCCAGCTTGTCTATATCCTTCTTAAATTGTGGTGACCAAAACTGAACACAATACTCTAGGTGAGGTCTAACCAGAGCAGAGTAAACTGGTACCATCACTTCATGTGATCTGGACATTGTATTTCCGTTGATACAGCCCAAAATTGCATTTGCCTTTTTAGCAATCGCATCACACTGCTGACTCATGTTCAGTCTACTAAGACCCCTAGATCCTTTTCACACATACTACTGCCAAGACAAGTCTCCCCCAACCTATAATTATGCATTTGATTTTTCCTACCTAAATGCAGAACTTTACATTTATCCCCATTGAAATTAATTTTATTTCTTTTAGCCCATTTTTGCAGCCTGTCAAGATCATCCTGTATCCTGACTCTTGTCTTCTACCGTATTTGCTACCCCTCCCAATTTAGTATCATCTGCAAATTTAATAAGCATTCCCTCTATCCCTTCATCCAAATCATTGATAAAGATGTTGAACAAAACAGGTCCCAGGACTAATGTTCCCTCTAAGCTGTGGAGTCTTGTGAGCAAAAATTCTACTTTGTGAGCTACTGGCATTGAACTTGTGAGCGAGTGATTTGGCTACTGCATAAATTAATTTGCTCTGGAGCCATCCTTCCTCAGCTAAGACAAAAATCTGTGAGCTGGAGGCTAAAAAACTGTGATCTAGCTCACACTAACTCAGCTTAGAGGGAACACTGCCCAGGACACATCCTTGAGGCACTCCACTCGTCACTTCTCTCCAAGAAGATGAGGAATCATTCACACGTACTCTTTGGGTGTGATCTGACAACCAGTCACAGTCATAGGATCCAAACCACATTTTTCCAACTTGTCAACAAGACTATTGGAAACAACAACAACAAACAACAACAACAACAACAACAACTATTATTATTATTATTATTATATATTATTCATACAAAATAGGTCTGCTTCCCAGATAAGCTGAAAAGAACAGTAAAATAAGATTTGGGCTAAGAGTTCAGTTTGCTGAACCTAGCTGAACAAACTGCAGTATCTACTCTTTGAGACAGTTTCAGATGGTAGCCTTGTTGGCCTACAGTAGCAGAGCTAGATTCGAGTCCAGGAGCAACTTAGAGACCAACAAGATTTTTGGGATATGAGCTTTTGAGAGTCAAAGCTTCCTTTACCAGATATCCTTTGGGAATACTTCGTATCTGAATCTTTATACCAAGAGCTCTATTTTATTACTTTTATCATATGAATATCCATATGTTTGTATTATGATCACCTTTCAGGTGGTTCTGTACATCACAGTCTTTCACTTTTTGTTTCCAGCCATTTGCTATACACCATACTTAATGACCTCCACTTCCCATCACTACAGTGCTTGAAGTATCAGTCACTTTAGTTGTCTCAGCCAGCAAATGGTAGACATTGGAGTAAAAGTGGAGAAGACAAAATACTGTTGGAGTAGAGTTACCAAGTCCCCTTTGGCCACTGGAGGGAGATGGGGAGGTAGGATTGCTAGATCCAGGTTGGGAAACTCCTGGAGATTTGGGGGTGGAGCCTGGGCAGGGCAGTGACCTCAATGGGGTACAATGCCATACAGTCCACCCTCGAAAGGAGCCATCTGCTCCAGGAGAACTGATCTCTGTAGTCTGGAGATGAACTGTAATTCCTGGGAAACCCCAGATCCCACCTGGATGCAGGCATCCCTATGTTGGAGCAATCAGCATTCACCTCAGCCAGCAGGCAGTCTCCTTCCTAACTCTCAGTTAGAATATTGCCCTAGTGTCTATGGAATGGACCTTGCTAGGATTGCCAGCTTTGAGTTGGGAAATTCCTCGACTTTGGAGCTAGAGTCTGGGAAGGATGGGGTCTAGAGAAGGGAGAGACTTCAGTGAGGTACAGTGCCACAGAGTCCACCCTCCAATCAGCCATTTTCTCCAAGGGAACTGATCTCTGTAGTCCAGGGCTGTCAAAAATACGGCCCGTGGGCTGAATCCAGCCACTGCAGGGCTCCTATCCGGCCCTTGAGCAATTGGGTCTCTCCTGCTTCTCTCTCCAGTTCTGCTACTGCTGCATCACAGCTTGCTTTGCCAGACTCTATCTCACAGGAGAGACAGATAGGCAGGCTTCTGTTCTCTGCATTAGTTGAGACTCTTCCTCCAGAATCTCAGTTGAGGCAGAGCTTGCTTTCTGGCCAGGCTCCCTCAATTGCACAGGAGACAAAGGCAAGCCTTTCTTCCCTTCCATTGGCTGAGGCTCCTCCCCTTCCTCCCCTTTGCTCGGCTGCCTCAAACACATGGGAGAAATACCAGGCATCTTTAAGACCAACAAAGTTTTATTCAAGGTATGAGCTTTTGTGTACCTTGCTACAGTTTGTGTGTATTTTGTTGGGCTTATTATGCTGTGTGTGTGTTTGTTGGCTTCATTATGCTGTGGCTCTCCTGAGTGCAACTGCGTTTGCCTCCCATTTGCTACCATATTTCATGCCCTCATGATCCAGTCTTTCTCAGCAGGAATGCAGTCTGAACTATTTAGATGATGAATAACAACAAGCCAGTGAGGTAGATTAGGCTGAGAGTGTGTGTCCAGACCAAGTTCACCCAGCATATTTCCCTTGTAGACTGGGGATTTTGAGCCTAGACTTCCCAGATAGCAGGCTGATACTGACCTCTGCACATGGCTCTCTATTCTTGCACTGCCTCTTAGGAGTTGCAGTTATTTTTCTGGGAAGACTACAGTTTTGGAGACAAACACATAGCCCTCACTCTGTGTCATGATGCCTTCACATGTTCTTGACCAGTACACAAACCAATTTATGTACAAAAGCTCATAATGCCCAGCCTTTTCATGTTTTCCCCTGAGTCCTAGGCTCAGAGCACTGACCATGAGATTTCTGTAATGAATGCCAATAAATCAAAAGTAGGTTTGCAGCTTACAGATATACACCTGAACAGCATACTCAAGACTGCTACAGCACAGACATTTTGATGTAATAATTCAGAGCAGGAGGTGTCAGTCATCAGAGAATGTTAAATAAACAAAATATTGCAAGAGTGCTGATGTTTTAAGCATGTTTTTAAGTTTAAAAAACCCCCTTAATTGTGTTTGTTTGTGTCCTTATAAAGTTTATATCTCTGCTACCTGGCATTACATTTTATGACACCCGTGGCCCAGCCCGACAAGGTCTCATTTATGTCAGATCCAACCCTCATAAGTAATGAGTTCAACACCCCTGCTGTAGTCTGAAGCTGTAATTCCTGGAGAGCTCCAGGTCCCACCTGGAAGTTGGCACTCTTACCTGCCACAGAGTGTCACACTGAGCTCTCATCAACTATCCATCGCTTTTCATTCACCTCACCGCTTGGAATGTTCAGTCTTGGCAATATAGGACGTTAAATATTTAATGTTTCTCATTTCAGTCCTGCGTCCCACTTTGACAGTAGGTTTCTAAATACCAGGGAGCACTGCAGCAAATCTGTGCCTTGCTTATGTTGGCGCTTCTCTTGCAACCTTGTGATGCATTATATGCTCAATATGTAATAGCTTTGCCATTCCCACATAATTGCTGGCTCTTCTGTAGGAGCACCAACCTTTTCATCTGAGCGGTGCTTCACAACCAGGTTAAGTCATCTTACTCTTGTGAACCCTAATACTTCCACTGTTTGGTCTCCCGTTGATCTGATCTTAGAAAAAGTTCCCTTGTCTTCCCTTGCGACTAGCTAGCAGCAGAATGTGGAAGCAACTGTATACGGTTACAATTATATTTTATTTTTTGTGGGCCTTTCTAGCAACCTGGATCTAGTTTGGCAAGTTGTGATTCAGCAGACATCCAAAGGTCACTCTTTAAAAAGAAATAGATAGAGCATCCATTTTGACCTGGTACAATCGATACTGCAATTTATGTTCTCATTTTGGATCCGTATCAGGGATGTGTTGACTTGCTGTTCTCAAACCGGCATGTTCTAATTCGTTGCAGTGTCACAAAAGCCAAGGGGAACGGCTTCTTGCCTGCTCCCAACACAACCTATGTGCCGGAGTTGGTCCAGTCTGCTAAGCGAATGGGTATTGCAGTGGGATCCAGAATTTACTGCAACTCTACTACAGTGCCACAGATCTCTGTTTCTATGGAAACCAACCTATAAGAAGGTACGCATTATACAGAACCCCAAAATATCAGCTTTCTTTTTGCATGTAACGTTCCCAGAGCAACAGCTGAATGCCTCGTTGATGTAACCATGAGAAAAATCTGGAAAGGCTCCCCCCAGAAAGGCGCAGCTCTCTCTATTTTCACTGAAGCACGGCTGAACAATGGCAGTATTCTTTGCTGACAGGGGAAGAAAAATGTGTCACGAAAGCTGTTAAGTCAGCTGGGAAAGTCCTCACAATGCCAGACTAATACTAATACTACTTCTAATGCCACCGCCTCTACTAATAAGCCCAGCTCAAAGAAGTGTGAAAGGAACACAGTGCAGTTTGTTCCTGCAGGAATACTATGAGTTGCCAAGAAATTTCAGACCTACTGCAGGTTACTGGGATGCTCCTGGAAGAGGAAGAGAAATGCAAGGGAAGTCAAGCACCCAGATTGGATTATTTTACATAGTGCAACCCAGTGCTTGCCAGAGGACAGCCATAAAGGACCAGGGTTAGATTTTATTTCAAAGAGGCCATCATAACAATTCAATTAATTATACTAGCAATGTTGTTTAGAAACTTCTTCCTTCAGCCCAGGTGAGGTATGAGTGGAGGCCTGTATTCATGTGCTTCGACGAAACCGAGAAAGACCAATTTAAATCCAGCCAAGACTAAAGTCATCAAAAGAGGCTTTTGCCTGTGCGGGAACAAAGACTCTCTGCTGAAAATAACTCTTTTTCTTTGACTTCTCAGCTCAAAGCGACCTCTGTCCCTACACATCTGGAAGGGCTGTAACAGACCAGGACAAAATAAACTCTGGCACAAATCCTGAACTCATCCTTCTGCCACCAATCTGTTATATAAATGTCTCTTCTTTGTCCATCCAAAAAATCAGGCCTCACTAGCCATGCCCTTACTTGTCCCATTAGATAACCGAAGTTTGTACCAGCCTCTGTGATTCTGATCAGGATTTTTTTTGTAGAAAAAGCCCAGCAGGAACTCATTAGCATAATAGGCCACGCCCAACAGCAGAAACGCATTAGCATATTAGGCCATACCCCAGATAGCACAGCTCATTGGCATATTACACCACACCCCCATGCCTTTCCTTGGCTTGCCCCGGCACCCCGCTGCTGTGGGGAGCTTGGGCAAGCCCCCCCTTGGAGGGAAAGGAAGGCAGTTTAAACTGCCTTCCCTTGGTTTGCCCGGGCGCCCCACGGCTGCAGGGAGCCCGGGCAAGCCAGCCCTTGGACAGGCTGGGGAAGGCACGGGGAGGCCCTCAATCCTTCCATGCCCCCCCCCCGGCCCACTCACCTCAGAGTCGCCGGGGGGGTCACTCTCCAGGACTTCCCTCTGTAGTCACGCAGGCAGAGGTTTTAGCTGTAATGGGCGTGGTCAACTTTAAAGCCAGCCGGAACTCTATTCCCATGCATTCCTGCCCCAAAATAGCCCTGGTTATGATGGACATGAAGGCCATCGAACAGCATACAAGGAGACCAGGAAGAGTACCTGTTCTCATCCCACCGTCCCATTCACCCACGCAAGTCAAGTGTCCTCTCTGACCTCATACGGCATTTTAAAGTTATATTTAGAGTAAGGACCACACAGTTATGCACCATCACTAATACTACTGTTGTATTGGGGTGGGATTAGGGTTGCCAGCTCCAGATTGGGAAATACCTGGAGATTTTGGAGGTGGAGCTTGAGGAAGGTGGGGTTTGGGGACGGGAGGGACCTCAACGCCATAGAGGGTCCACCTTCCAAAGCAGCCATTTTCTCCAGGTGAACTGATCTCTGCCACCTGGAGATCAGCTGTCATCCCAGGAGTTCTCCAGCCACCCCCTGGAGGTGGTATTGCAAAAGGCTCCAAATTTGCTCAAGAGGGCCGGTCAGAATACCGGCTTCTAATCCTATGAGCCACTTGAGCTGCAAGCGAAACAATCACAGAGGGTCCCCCCATGAATTTTTAATCCAGCCTGGTAAAGTATCGGCACGGAATTCAGACCAAGGGAGTCTTCCATATTGATCTTAATAAAGTTATGCTGAGCAAGTAACAATTTAAAATTCTTGTCAAAAAGAAGCCAGTTGAAATTCTGATCCATGTTTTGATTGTCCCCCACAATTATGTTCATATAAGTCAACTATGTTCTTTTTCTGATATCGTTCCTTTTACTGTTCTATTAATATTAATGGCATTTCCAACAGTGTTTGTGTTTTAAGGATTTTAGCTAGTGTCATAGTCATAGCACTAAAAGTTCAGGAGAAGATCATATGTTTTTGTTGTTTGGTCGCACAGTCGAGTCCAACTCTCTGCGACCCCTTGGACCACATCATGCCAGGCCCTCCAGTCTTCCGTCATGCTCCGGAGTTTGCTTAGTTTCACATCCGTGGAAGATCATATAGATTTGCACAAAAGAAGGCAGGTGCCCAAGTAAATCCCACAGTTCCAAAACAGAATCTCAGAAGCAGAGCACACGTCAAAGGGCTCAGCCTGCTAGCTAAACAGACACTGATACTCAGTGTGGAAGCTCTCTCTTGAAAGTCAGATACTGAAAGGCTCTCTTTGAAGAAACTAAACAGTGATATAGAGAGTGACTGACCCAAGCTCACATGGTGAACTTCGTGGCTGGTGTGGGGACTTGAACCTAGGTCTCTCTAATTCTCACCCAACCACTGTATCACACTGGGAGAACTGGGCGTCAGCCATGATCCCATTGCCCCGCCTTCCTCAAACACAAAGGACTACAAAATAAGTATCTATGAATATGCTAAAATTGGAACTTTTGCACACTTGTAAGCCACCTACCCAAAGAATTAAAACATAGGTAAAATAGCCAATTAGAAATAAAAGAAATGGCTCCACTATAAGGTTCCTATTCCAGTGGGGCAGATCTGTATGTGTTTTGCAGCAAAAAATAAGAGTCCTGTGACATCTTGTGCTACCATCAGTTTTTTGGACTTCAAGATGCCACAGGTCTCTTCTTTCATCTTTACAAGAATCCCATGGCAACTGCCATCTCAAATAATGTTTTGAAGCTTTCAGAAGGTGCTCAGGATTGTTGATGAACTTCTGTAGGAAGGCAGAGTACAGACATGGTGCTGGTGGAAAGTCCTGCCAAGAGGCAGCCGTGACCCCACAGGGTTTTCAAGACAAGACATGTTCAGAGGTGGTTTACCTTTGTCTGCCTCTGCGGAGTGACTCTGGACTTCCTCAGCAGTCTCCCATCCAAATACTGACTCTGCTTAGCTTCAGAGATCTGACAAGATCCGGCTAGCCTGGGCTACCCAGGCCAGGGCTGAGTGCAGAGATAGGTGATACCGTACTGCAGAGCTATAATTGATCTTGACTACGGATTGAGTAAAACTGCGTCAGAATGAACAGCTGAAACCAACACACTGTATAGGTAGGATGAGAACGACGTGACAAAGATGCCTGAAGTAATTGCAGAAGTCAAGAAGTAGTTTCAACCAGGAGTCATTTCGTAGAAAAAGAGGTGCAGGAGCTCATTAGCATGACTTATTTACATATGCCACACCCCCTGACATCACTGGAAGTGTGTCAGAAGGCAACACCCACTGCTCAGGCTCCACTGGACTGTTTGGGATTGCTAGCTATGGGGGGGGGAGTGTGCAGGTCTGCTCTCACAGAGGAGGGAAAGCTTGTACCTGAATAAACCTTGGTCTTAAAGGTGCCACTGGATTCTTTTGGATGGCCAGCAAGCGTAGGAAAGTGCGTGGCTGCACATGGGTCAAGGAAGGCGGCGCGAAGGATGTTCATGGCCTCGAGCAGTTAGGGGACCAGGGCGGTGGCAGGGCAGAGGCACAGGAGGAGCCTGAGTAGGCCACAGGAGGCCGGGGCAGAGCTCCTCACAGGCCTCGTGGGAGTTGCCAGGGCCTGCCTTGCAGAGGCGCTGCACCAAGGCCAGCATGAGGACGGGCTGAGCCCAGGCGGGCTGGGTGCCACAGCCCAGGCAGTGGCAGAGCAGCTCGAAGGCCAGCTCGCGGCAACGCTCTGCTGGGTCAGCCAGCGGGCCGGGAAAGGTGAGAGGGGTTGCTGGGAGCAGGGGGTGGGGCTTGCTGCATGTGCCCACCCCCTGGGCTCCTTACTGTCAGAGCTGTGCTCCTGTGCACTCCTGCAGGAAATGAGCCCTGGTTTCAACAATTCTCTACACAGTTAGTCAAAGTATTGAAGAATTGGATAGATGCCCAAAATCTAACAAAGTTTTATTGCTGCATAGGCTTTTTGTGGCACAGGCACAGCTCTTCAAATGCAGTTCGTAACTCCTCACAAGGCAGATCTTTATATGGGGAAAAAGCAGGGTCAAGAGGCCACGAAATGCAGAAAGTGCCAGAAGAAATGTAATTATATCAAATTCTAATTCTCCACAATCTTAGTTTCCACCCATCTACATACTTTTGTGCTGAATTCACGAAATCATATCACAAGAGGCTGCAAGTGTTGGCAATTGAAAAGGGAATGATTAAATTAATATTTGGGCACTTGTCAAGGGACAGTAGAAAGTCAGAAGAGAAGGCAAAACATTTTGCTGGATGATCAACAGCAACCAGCCGCAAAACAGTTAAAATACTCTGCCTGAAATTGCCAGTTAAAATCTCATTGTGAAACCTACATTGACATACACAGAGGCTCTCAAGTTTGTAAGGTCATTGGCATGAACTAAAGTTTTTGGCTGCAGTCCTGCATAGACACTTACATAAAAAATCCTGTCAATTGGGTTCACTTGGACTTGTGCCCTAAGAAGTTTGTGTAGGATGGCAACCTTAATGCAATCCCATTGTGCAATTTGCAAATGGAAAAGTACGCTTTAAACACAGGTCTCGGACAACACAAAAGCATACTAAGCAAACACTGTGAGTGAACAGATGCTGAGAACTTGCAGAAAACCTGTGCAGTCATGGAGCGATTAAAGTTGTTACTGTAGCAACATGAAGATGTTTTTCTTGGGAGTAAACCCACTGAACATAGAGGGGACTTACTTCTGCATATGATTTGGAGGGCTGTTGGGCTAAAATAGGTTATTCCCCACCTACCCCCAAGTTTATTCTATGATTTCCTTTAAGAATACAGATGGATGCAGTACTTTGAGACTGTTGCACTTGACAAACTGTATGGGGGTTGGTTTTTATATCTGTTCACCAGGGCTATTTCGGAGCAGGAAGGCACAGAAAAGGAGTTCTGGCAGGCTCCTGAGTTGGCCAGCCCAGCAGGAACTCATTAGCATAATAGGCCACACCCAACAGCCGAAACTCATGAGGACTGGCTACATTAAGGGTGTGTGGCCTAACATGCAAAGGAGTTCCTGCTGCAAACAAAAAGCCCTGGGTTTTGACAACAAACAAGGTAAACAGAATAAGAAGCAAAAGGTGGGTGTGGCTAGATGGCCACACTTCTGGTAACATGGGGCTGTGGCCTAATAGGCTAATAAGCCGTGCTGTCAGGGGTGTGGCCTAATATCTTAAGGAGTTTCTGCTGATGGGCGTGGCCTATTATGCTAATGAGTTCATGCTGGGCTCTGTTTGTGTGTGTGTGAGAGAGAGAGAGAGAGAGAGAGAGGGAGAGGAGAGCACCTGCTAAAGTTCAGTAGGGCAAACTTATGGCACATGAAGCCTTGAATAAAGCTTTGTTGGTCCTAACCTTGCCACTTGACTCAAACTTTCTTCTCCTACTTCAGACCAGCAGGGCTAGCCAACCTGAATCTCCGGCAAATACTGTCGCTGAACGGATGATCCTAGACATTTGGAGTCTGCGGATAAGAAAACAAGAGCTGGTGAGCTCCTCGTGCATTGTTTAACCGAGAAGGGGAAGGCAGCTTCTGTTATTAGTGGGAGGCGGGTTTCACATTCGGACTGCCCCCTCCCCTCCCTTCCCCTCCCGTTGTGATCATCACGATCTGCTCACCAGCGAGTTATGATTCTTGAGAGGAAAGCAGAGGGGGTGGGACCATGTCGGCTGAAACGCCGCCCCCCCGAGCTCTTCCCTCTTGCACATTCGCTCCGGCTATTGTGACGTCACGGCGTTCTAAAAAAGAACCGAGAAAACAATCGGCATTGAGAAAAATAGATACACTCTGATCCTATTTAAAGGGAGAGCGTTAGATACCCCCCCCCCCCGAGTCAGACCTCGCTGTATAAACAAAGGCGGAGGACTGCAGAGAGAAGGCTTTGCAACCAATATGGTGTCGCCGGTGACTGTGGTGAGTTCCGCCAGCTTTTAAGTCATTGCAAGAATAAAACTCGGTATCGCAGAAGGAAAAAAGAAAAATCGTTGGGGGGGGGGGTGGCTGTAGAAATGAGCTAAAGAAGGGGCATCTGAAATATATCTGAGACGGCTTTGTCACCGCCGAAGATCCGGGGTTTGGCGGAGGACGCGAGCATCTTATTTGGGCTGCCGAATCCTCTCGTCTCCATCAGAAACAGGCTGGCATCCCGGGTAGGGTCTTTTTCTTCTTTTTGCTGCCCAGCATCTGTAGCAGCCGGCACCTCCACCTCCTCCCACTCCTTGCCCTTTCCCCCCGCCCCCGTTGGGAAGGAAATGTGGCGGTGGGAAGAGACATCACGATCGGATTGCTGCTTCGACATGGCAAGGGGGGGGGGAACCGCCTGCGGAAAGTCAATAAAATGAAAACATTGGACATGTGACTAGGAAGCGTGACTTTGTTGATTTCCCTTCTCGGGGCTCGCCGGCTGGGCAGCCACTGATTTGATGCAGAAGACCGGGGAGGGGGAAGGGAGCCGGAGGTCACAGCCGCTCGGTCTCTCTCTCTCTCTCCAGCATCTCCCCCACCCACCCCTTCCCCCCACCTCCTGCACTCCTATTGCTCAAGAAGTGTGCGAACGCCAGTGGCGTGGCTGCCGCTATGCTTGCCTGCGATGTGAGCGGCGACCCATATATGTGTAAGGCATGTGTAAGTTACATGACAGATTTCTAACTCTCGGCGGCGGGTGTCCTCTTGCCGGGATCGAGTAAGGACGGTGCGAAGAGGTTAGGGACAGGCTTCTGCGTCTCCTTTGAACCTTTCCTTGCGCCCCTTCGCCTGCTCCAAAGCTAATAAACGTCTTTACTGGAAAGCCAGTACTTGGTCTGGCAAAATATATATATATATGTTGGGATGATTAAAGAAAGTGGTTGGGGGGGCATTTCAGCTGCAGGCCCTTAGCCAGATTATTATTATTATTATTATTATTATTATTATTATTATTATTATTATTATTATTATTATTATTATTATTATTATTATTATTATTATTATACATAAGAACATAAGAGAAGCCAAAGTTGGATCAGGCCAATGGCCCATCTAGTCCAACACTTTGTGTCACACAGTGGCCAAAAATACCAGGTGCCATCAGGAGGTCCAGCATTGTGGCCAGGACACTAGAAGCCCTCCCACTGTTGACCCCCCAACACCAAGAATATAGAGCATCACTTGCCCCGGAGTCCCTATCTATACCTTGTGGCTAATAGCCACTGATGGACCTATTATTATATCATCATCATCATCATCATCAGAGAAACCAATGTTGGATTAGGCCAATGGCCCATCCAGTCCAACACTCTGTCACACAGTGGCCAAAAATACCAGGTGCCATCAGGAGGTCCAGCATTGTGGCCAGGACACTAGAAGCCCTCCCACTGTTGACACACCCACCCCAAGCACCATGAATACAGAGCATCACTTGCCCCAGAATCCCTATCTATACCTTGTGGCTAATAGGATGGTGGTATTATCATCATCATCATCATCCAAGAGGCCTTTCAATAAGTCGAGGGGGGCACTGAAATAAAAATAAAATTTAACCATACGAACTAAAAAAAAAAAAAAGACTCATGTACAACTGGCTGCCCCCTGCCCCAGCTGGTCTTCCCATGTGGTGGCTGGAGGGAAGGGCGTGCCAGAAGGGGCAAACCTACTGATCCCTTGGCATCGGACCAGAGGATGCAGATCCTAAAGGCAGTGGAGCAAAGACTGCCCAGGTTGCAGGACAGGGAGATCCTTTTCTTCCCCGGTATCCTTTCCGAAGAGCTGCAAAGATCCTGCGTTGTCTCTTTCTGTCCAGCTCCTTCGGGAGAAAAAAAACACCCCCATACACACACCCCGACTTGAGTGATCGGAGAGTGGCTCTGGCCCAGGAGAAGAGGGCACCACGTTCATCCCTGAGCAGCCCAAATAGTGTGCATTAGATCTTTAGTGGGCAGGAACAAGAGCATGAGAGAGAAAGAGCCCTGGAAGCTGAGCTGGCTTCCACTGGTGCTCTGGCTGGGCATGCAGGTGCAGGAGGAGGAGGCCGAAGAGGAGGAGGAGGTGCCCCGGCCTGGATCTGCCAGCCTTGGCCACACTGCGCCCCTGCCCCACCAGCCTGTGAGCGCCACTGAAAGTTCCTGCCGGCCCCACTTTGCCTGCCGGCCAGCTGGCCTAACTGCCTCACACCACTTCCCTTGTGGTGGCGGTGGAGAGTCTTCTGGGTGGCCCGCAGAGTCGTGGGGCCTGGGTTGGATAGGAAGTCACGGGGCCTTGGCAGGAAGTCAGGGGGCTGGGCCCAGGGAGGCCCCACTGTAGCTACACGTGCAGAACGTAGTCATTGCTGTAGTGCTGTTCAGTGTGGTGTAGTGGTTAGAAAGCTGAAGGGACAGAAGAGAACAGGGTTCAAATCCAAGTGGAGAGTGGAGCGGTGGGTTCAAATCCTGACCACCCAAGCAACTCGTTGGGTTGTCTTGGCTAGTCTGGTCTAAAGTTCTGGTGAGAACTGAATAGAATGCACTTTTCCCATCCTTTTCAGCCAGGAGGGAGTTCCAGATAAAAGTAAAACTTCTCAAGTATTGTAGCATTGGCAATAATGGACAATCAGTGATTAATACCTGCCTTGAATGCAGGAAGGGTAGGATTAAAAAAAATCTAGTCCCATGTCCTCTGCTCTGGATGTTTTGTTCCCTAATTCCTGATACATGGATTGGAAGGTGGTGATAGTTACTCCTTAAGATCGGTAAATTCTTTCTGTATAGAAACAGGGACACCTCCCTCATTATTTCACATATCCTAATGGCATATTAAAAGAAAAACAAGATCGTATTCCACCATATATTTTATGAACTAGACCATAATTCATCAGATGTGTGCAGTGGGTCCGTTGAGACAGACACTTGGATAGGGTGCTTTTCAGATGGGGACGGGCTTGTGTGGATTCCCCATTGCTGGTGCAGCTGCTGATGAAAGTGCAGTGGCAATGGGGCTTCCACATGGCAGGATGCTCTGCTGTTTCCTTGCCCCAGTCCCCCAGCAGCAGCCACACCCCTTCCCCTGGGTCACCGAGGCTTTTGCAATTTTTAAAAATCAGAATATCTTTATATCAGTATAATGTTATAACAATAGAACAGATTTTCTAAACTCCCAGCTTTCTTTCTTTCTTTTAAAGTCTCTAGTGTCTTTCATTGTGGAGATGTGCCTTTCCCCTTATATCTCTGCAAGTGAAGAGACTAGAGACTTACTGTCTAAACAAAATAAAATAAAATATAGAGATCCGGAGAACTTCTTATAATGGTATATCAGCCTAATGTTATTCTAGTGCTGAAGAAATAAAAAGAAATAAAAAGCCTCCCAGTAGCAGAAAGGGGAAATGGGAGCTGTCAGCACAGGGGAAGTGGCTTCCATGTGGGCGGGGAAATCCAAAGCCATAGAAGCCATTGAGGATTTACTGCAGTCTTTCCTGAAACTTTACAGCAAAGCAGGTTTAAGAAAGACCAGAGAAAAGCCAGGGAAACCTTAAGAGGTACATGAATGCAGCATGATATTGTGGGGAAGCACGGGGGAAAACTGCTTCCCATAGCATTAAATCAGGCGCAGATAACCAGTGTAAACATGGCCTAAGACAGAGATGTCAAACTCATTTGTTACGAGGGCCAGATTTGACACAAATGTCGCTTTGCTGGGCAGGGGCCGTGGGTGCCATAAATGTAATGCCAGATACTGGAGATATAAGCTGTATAAAGGATAGCAGCTGGTAAGTTCCAAGTTGGTGTATCCTCACTGCAAGGCCTCATGGGCTGTGAGGGGGTACAAAAGAAAACCCACGTGGACGGACTGGAGAGCTAGCAGTACAGCACTGGACAGACGTTCCCAAGCTGCTTGAGTGCTACAGGTGAGGTCGTTCCGCCATGCTGAAGCTACAATCGGAGTGGCTCCACCAACTCCCCTGAACAGTCTCCTATTCCTTCCTTTGCACTAGTTGTTCACAGGCTGCATAAGAATCCTGGACGGGCCGGTTCTGGCCCCTGGGCCTTTTGTTTGACACTCCTGGCCTAAGAGGAGGAGGAGGAGGAGAAGAAGAAGAAGAAGAAGGGCAACTAGAATGACAAAAGGGTTGGAACACTTTCCCTATGAAGAAAAGTTAAAATGCTTGGGGCTCTTTAGCTTGGAGAAACGACGGCTGAGGGGTGACATGATCGAGGTTTATAAGATTATGCATGGGATAGAGCAGGTTGAGAAAGAGGTACTTTTCTCCCTTTCTCACAATACAAGAACTCGTGGGCACTCCATGAAATTGCTGAGCAGTTGGGTTAGAACAGGTAAAAGGAAGTACTTCTTCACCCAAAGAGTAATTAACATATGGAATGGTGGTGGCAGCTACAAACATGGTGGTGGCAGCTACAGGAGGTGGTGGCAGCTACAAACATGGACAGTTTCAAGAGGGAATTAGATAAACATATGGAGCAGAAGTCCATCAGTGGCTATTAGCCACAGGGTATAGATGGGAACTCTCAGTCTGGGGCAGGTGATGCGCTCTATTCTTGGTGCTGGAGGGGGCAGCAGTGGGAGGGCTTCTAGTGTCCTGGCCCCACTGCTGGACCTCCTGATGGCACGTGGTATTTTTGGCCGCTGTGTGACAGAGTATTGGACTAGATGGGCCATTGGCCTGATTCAACATTGGCTTCTCTTATGTTCTTAAGAAAAAGAGATTGGATTTATACCCCGCCCTTCACTACCCAAAGGTGTCTCAGAGTGGTTTACAAACTCCTTTCCCTTCCCCTCCTCACAACAGACACCCTGTGAGGGTAAGTAGGGCTGAGAGAGCTCTTTCAAGAACTGCCTTTCAAGGACAGCTCTGACAGAACTATGGCTTGCCCAAGGTCATCCAGCAGCTGCAAGTGGAGGAGTGGGGAATCAAACCTGGTTCTCCCAGATTAGAGTCCGCACACTTAACCACTACACCCAACCACTACACCAAACAAGAGGTCATGGGAGAGTAAATTAAGACAAAGAGACATGAAATACAGAAATTACAGGGTGAGATGTAATTACATATAAAAGTACAGAGACCGTTTACAATAGTAGTAATTGTCCATTTCTCTCATTTTGCTAAGGTAGTCAACACCTTTGACTCTCCTGTTTATTTTTGTGAGGACTTGCTATATTACTTCTGACAAAGTGGGTTCTAGTCTATGAAATATTATGCTGGAATAAAATCCTGTTAATCCTCAATGTGTTCTAAAACGCCTGTTTAAAACTGCATTTATTTGTTCTTGAGGAGTAGTAAGAAGAGCTGAAGAAAGACTAATTGACAGGTGATCTCTCTTTTACAATTCAGTGATGGTTATCAGTGTTACTATTGTACAAGGAGGACTGAACAATGGAAGGTTGATTTTCAAAATTAAGATAAGTGTTCTGGCTAAAAGAACAGTTCATGAAAGGAACAGTTTTTCTATGTAGGATTTGGAGACTTTTCCATTGAAACGTCTCAAAGAAAAGTTGGATAGGGATTTTCTAGAAGAGTTTCATGTATAGAATGGCTTTGAAGCACAGGTTGGGCATGTACTAATTTTTAAAGAGTCTAAAATCTAATGCCATGGTATGTTGCACATCTGTTCTAATCTTCTTAGTTTCGAAAGCATTGCACTTATATTATTTGTGAAATTCCTAGAACTTCTCAGTGAGATAGATCGATACTATTATTATTATTGCAGATGGAAGGGTCAAGATAGTGAGTTGGATCCTGTGATCCGTGGATGCAAGGATATGGTTACCAATTTCAATCTGCATCCTGGAGATCTCCCAGAATTACAACTGATCTCCAGATGAGAGAGAATAAAAAAATTCCCACACTTTTCTCAATCGGAGTGGAATGTCACTTGTGACATGTGGAGGCTGGCATCTGAAGTTTTTTAAAAAAATTGCACAATTGCCCTATTGCAGCTGCACAGTGGTGTTCAGCAAGCACCTTCCATTTAAACCCTCGTGGTTCAGGTTTTGCACATGCATTTTAGTCTTAGTCCCTTGACTGAAAGGGAACAGAAAGGAACCCAGGCAAAAGGGAGAAAACCCACTGTTGAAACTGACCAGACATCACATCCCTGCTGAACTCCTTCCCCTCCCCAACTTCCACCTGCCAGATGCCACCTACAAATCTCCCGGAATTTTCTAATCCAAAACTGGCAGCCCTATACAAGGATCACAGATCTTTGCTGTGCTCCCCTCATCCCAGGAGTCCTTTCCAACATACAACAGGGGTGAAATCACCCCCTCTCTCTCTTCCATCAGCAAAGCAGCCTTGACAGAAGAGATAAGGAGGAAGGGGATGAAACCACCCTTCCTGCTGCAGCCTCTTGACCCTAGGAATAAACCGTCCTGGGCTCACTGTTGGGGGAGGGGAGAGGGATAGCTCTGGAACTGTTAGCACTTTCCACCATTGAATTGTGGGATCCAGGGCTATCTTTGTAGGAAAAGCCCAGCAGGAACTCATTAGCATAACAGGCAACACCCAACAACAGGAACTCATTAGCATATTAGGCCATGCCCTGGCAGCACAGTTCATTAGCATATTAGGCCACACCCCATACCTTCCCTTGGCTTGCCCAGGCGCCCCGTGACTGCAGGGAGCTTGGGTAAGCCAGACCTTGGAGGGAAGGGAAGGCAGTTTAAACTGCCTTCCCTTGGCTTGCCCGGGCACCCTGTGGCTGCAGGGAGCCCAGGCAAGCCGGCCCTTGGACAGGCCAGGGAAGGCACAGGGAGATGTTTAAATGCCTCCCCGATCCTTCCAGCCCCCCTGGTCTGCCTGCCTTGGGGTCGCCGGGGAGGGTCGCTCTCCAGGCCTTCCCTCTGTAGCCACACACACAGCGGTTTTGGCTGTAGTGGGTGTGGCCAACTCTGAAGCCATCCAGAACTCCGTTCCTGTGCGTTCCTGCCCAAAAATTGCCCTGGTGGGATCCAACCTAGTGACTTGCCTGACGCCTGCCATGGAGATGAGATTTCAAAATGGGACTTCCAACATCACTCACCCTTTTTATCCACTACACTGCATGATACCAGCTTTCCACCGACTACATCGAGGATCTTCACAAATAGTAGGTAGCCATGCTGGTCCATAACATAATCCAAAAGCAAAAGCCATGTAACATCTTCTATTAAGACCAACCAAAGTAATACAACACGGGTTGCAAGTCTTTGAATCCTCTAGAACTCCTTGTCATGTTGGGTGTTCTAAAAAAACAAAAACAAGACAAAAACGGGGCGTGGAGTAATAGATGCCTGGCCATGATCTTAAGCCCACTTCACCAGCATCCGGTGAAGAGTACTTGGCTGACTTTAATGGGAACAGGATGTGGCTAATATGAGGTTACATATTTGACATGCTGGGAACCAGAACCAAAAAACAAATGAAAGCCATGTACTTGAAAATGTGACATTGTATAGGCGTACATTCCATGGATCTGACGACATTAGTTTTGAGTCATGGTAGCTTATGCTGTGACTCATTTTGTTAGTCTTTAAGGTGCCACTGAACTTTGGTTTAGTGTTTCTGCAACAGACAAACATGGCTGTGCCTCTGAGATTTATTACGACCAGTAGCCGATCAAATGTCTGTCTGTGACCCTCGCAGTTAAAATCTAGCATCATCTCACAAAACTATCAGATGTATGAATACGATGAGATCTTTGTGCCTGGCAAAGTGAGCTTTAACTCACAAATGCTTATTTGTGCGTAAAGTGCCATCCAGCCTCAGCCGACTTATGCTGTCCCCGTAGGGTTTTCAAGGCAAGTGATTAAGAAGAGGGGGTTTGCCATTGCCTTCCTCTTGCAGTCTTCCTCGGTGGTCTCCCATCCAAGTACCCAACCCTGCTTAGCTTCCGAGATCTGACAAGATCAAGCTCTACTGTACCACTGCACATCCCCTTATGAAAGCTTATTCCTAGTAATTTTTGGGGGGTCTTTTTGTGTGTGTTAAATGCTCCCAAGTTGCTTCTGACTTATGGCAGCACTATGAATTAATGACCTCCAAAACATCCTACCATTAACGGCCTTGCCTGGGTCTTGCAAACTGAGGGCCCTGGCTTCTTTGGTCTTTTTACTGGACTCATATTCTCATAAAATCTTGCCTCTCTCGACCTATCTGGTATGGATTGTTTGTTAACTGGCTTTTAAGCTACAGTCTTAGCTGCACTTATTAGGAAGTGCATCCCGTGTATCTCATTCAGACTTAGTAAAGGTAAAAGGTAAAGGTTCCCTTGCTCGAAAGCCAGTCGAATCTGACTCTAGGGTTGCGGTGCTCATCTCCATTTCCAAGCCGAAGAGCCAGCACTGTCCGAAGACATTTCCATGGTCATGTGACTGGCACGACTAGACGCCAAGGCGTATGGAATGCTGTTACCTTCCCACCGAAGCGGTACCTATTTATCTACTTGCAATTTCTTGCTTTCGAACTGCTAGGTTGGCAGGAGCTGGGGCCAGAGACAGGAGCTCACTCCATCATGCGGCACTCACGGGTCTTGAACTGCTGATCTACCAACCTTCCAGCTGCAGTTCAGCGTTTTAACCACTGAGCCACCGCAGCTCCATTCAGACTTACTTTTCACTAAATATGCATAGCATCCAGTTGCATGGTTTTCCACTGCACCATATCATCATGCATGATAACCTGCAGGGGAGAGAAAAACGAGAACATTTTTAATTAGATTCTTTTTAGAAGAAGAAGAAGAAGAAGAGTTTGGATTTATACCCCGCACTTCACTGCCCAAAGGCGTCTCAGAGCGGCTTACAAACTCCTTTCCCTTCCCCTCCCCACAACAGACACCCTGTGAGGTAGGTGGGGCTGAGAGAACTCTAACATAAACTGTCCTTGAGAGAACAGCTGTGCCAGAGCTTGTGACTGACCCAAGGTCACATCAGCAGGTGCAAGTGGAGGAGTGGGGAATCAAACCCGGTTCTCCCAGATAAGAGTCCGCTCACTTGACCACTACACCAAACTGGCTCTCTTTTAGTTGCCGCTCGCCCAATTTTTAAATTATTAAAGTATGTGGCTATCACCACACCACTATTAAAACAGCCCAAACATGAAGAGAAGAAGAAGAAGAAGAAGAGATTGGATTTATACCCCGCCCTTCACCCTTTCCCTTCCCCTCCCCACAACAGACACCCTGTGAGGTAGGTGGAGCTGAGAGAACTTCTGACAGAAACTGTCCTTGAGAGAACAGCTGTGCCAGAGCTTGTGACTGACCCAAGGTCACATCAGCAGGTGCAAGTGGAGGAGTGGGAATCAAACCCGGTTCTCCCAGATAAGAATCCGCGCACTTAACCACTACACCAAACTGGTTCTCCAATGTGATTACCCTCCAAAGGCCAGCCTAAACAATTCAGCCTTGCTTGCCCTGCATAAACTAGACAAATCTGACAGGGCATGGGTGTCATCCTACAGTGCATTCCACAGGCTAGGGGCCACAACCGCGAAGGCCCTTCCCCAGGTGACAGCTAACTGAGCCATCCTGGGGCCAGGCAACTGCAAAAGCCCCTAGATGATGGCCAAAGGCAGTGCTGGGGTGGGGGGGTTGTGATGGGAGCGGCGATCCTGTAGTTATGAGGGTCCCAGACCGCTAAGGGCTTTAAAGGTTAACACCAACACCTTGAATTGAATCTGGAGACTAACTGGTAGCCAGCCGCTGCACTGGCGTAATATGAGCTGACGATGAAAAGGCTAACGTCATGCTCTCTGTTCTGTCTGTGCAGTGGAAATAGTGATATTTCTTCTGTAACATGACAATCAAAAACCACAATGCAACCCCTTTTTATCTAGGAAACCTCATAGCAAAATTCGGCACAGGTGAAGGCTGAAAGGCAGATCATGGTTTTATTAATGAACTTCTGTTTTAACATTTAAAATTTTTAGAGCTGTTTATTCTGGCTGTAAATTTTGATTGTGAACCTCGAGTCTTGAGGCTAATGCTGTATATTCATGTTTGATAATTGAGCTTAAGACCTTGGTCATAGAAGCTAATAAACATAAGTAAGGAAAGTAAGTAAGCTAGGCATTATCTATCTTTTGTCTCTTCATTCTCTCTTGATAAAAATATTCAGAAGTACATATTTCTTTTTGAGCTATCTCCTGTACATTTGTAAGATACAGTACGGAAGCTTTAGTTCTTTTCCCTTGAAACTGAATACGAAGCAATAAAACTTGATGTTCTCTCAATGTGACTCAGTTGAAGAGGGCTTTCCCCCACTTTTAAAAAAAGTCTGTTTGCAAATAGCTTCTGTGGTTGCATTCATTGCACTTAAATGTCCATTCCTCTTGATATTATTTTCTCGGCTATTTGATCTCTTGTTCAGTTGCATTTTCCTATAATGGGATGGTTCTAACTATTCTGCTAAAATAGCTTTGGCAGTTCTACCATCCATCAACTCCAGGGGATATTTTAAGTAATGTATTACATGTTCAGAACTTGTGTTCAGTATCTCAAGCACTTGTTTTTTAAAACAATAACAAGAACAAAATTAACCTGAGGAATGCAGTCTGACCCAAATCAGGTATTTCTAGTCCCATTGTTGGGAGATAGTGTTAATGAAACTTAAAGTACATAACTTGACTGAATCGTACATAAAGACGAAAATAAGCTATGGCTCCGATCACATGCACAATTAGCTGCACCATAGGCACGAATGCTGGGTGGATTTTATGGGCACGATCACACGGGAACATCTGGCCAGCATCCCGCACCTGTTGGCAACCTGTTATGCTCCACTGCAAGAGCAGAGCTAAAAAACACTAGGGAAAGTCCACTATCAAATGGGTTGCTACCAGTGTTCCCTCTAAGATGAGTTAGTGTGAGCTAGCTCAGTTTTTCAGCCACCAGTTCACACGTTTTTGTCTCAGCTCAGGAAGGATGGCTCCAGAGCAAACCAATGTATTCAATAGCCAAGTTGTTCGCTCACAACTTTAATACCAGCAGCTCACAAAGTAGAATTTTTGCTCACGAGACACCATAGCTTAGAGGGAGCATTGGTTGCTATGGGCCATGGACAGACTGTCCCCTGTGTGATCGCATACAGCCGCGCTGCCCAAGTGGCAGTGCAGCACATTTAAAAAAAAAAAAAATTCTCTGCACATGTGCATATGTGCATGTCTGCATATGTGCATGTATATGCATGCACACAATGGTGAAAGTCGCAAAAACAAACCTACCAGAAGAAGAATGTCCATATGACCTGATCGCAATCATTGTGAGAGATGGCTGTCCAGATAGGCAAAATCATGGATTCAGAGCACAAATACCTGGAAAGTACTTGATTTTCCCGGTGTTGGAAAACTTGCTAGGGAACCAGCATTGTGTGATCACGCAAATGCAGGTCAAATTGCTATGGAGCAAATAGCCTCACTTCCCCTCGCATTATCTCACTCTTTTTAAAAATTAGTCAGAACTGATCATTGAAGGGTAGCTTTAATAGGAACAAATCTTGCACTTTTTAAATGAAGGTCAACATTCCATTACACAAAAGAAAGGGAAAGATCGAAGATGCTGATTCCAAATATCAATCACTTCCCTCCCCTGCCTCATGCACTTAACTGAAATCTTAGACCTAATGCAGAAAAGTCCAAAAGTTTTAGCTGATTTCAGTTCTCTTGAGGATGTTTATGGAGACTGGAATCTCCAAGGGCCCTTCAAAAAACCCTTTCCTGTATTTTGTTTGCTTCTTAAAAGGAACTTCTTTCCTTTTATTCCCTTAGAAGCGAATTGATTCATAAATCTTGAGCAGTGGAAAATACTTATTCCTTATTTTTTGGATGCCAGGGCTAAAAGAGCTGAAACATATCTTGCAAAAGAAATTTCTAGTTCCACCCATCACCTTTTCAGGCTTTGTCTGAGGGTGTGTTCAGACAGGCAGCTAAATTCACCATTGGCCCGGCTCTAATTTGATCCAGATCTTTTTATCCGGCATTGCACGACCAGACAGCTCCTCTTACCACGCACATACTCCATGGCGGATTGTCTAGACGGTATCCACCTGAAGGAGCCACGCGGTCGTTTTTTTTAAAAAAAAAATCTGTTTGTGCATGCACATTTGTGCCTCAACGTGTACTTGTTTTTCCACCCATGCATGGAATTGAATAGTTAAAGCACAGCCTCCCTCTAGGTACCTTTTTAATTAACGCATTTCATAAAATTCATGGGTCGTTCAGAAACATGAAATTGTCCAGAATGTTTGAGCAGAGCTCTGCGGCTGTCGCATGTTTATGCATTTATGCTCATATCACTTAGAATTTTTTAAATGGCAGCTGCTCGGGATGGTCTGATGTCAGACCATCCCGGTGGGAGGATTGCATGCTAGAATGATCGAGACGGGGGAAAGTCTGCAATTGGCCCATCGGAAACTGAAAACTCCAGATTTTAACTGGTATCTTTTAAGCACGGCTCCGAAGTGCGGCAAAACGGGATGCTCATGGAAGAGGCACTTTTCCCAGATGTTGCTGTCTGGTCATTACCTTTAAATCCACCAGGCACTCATGCCTGGTGCGGATCTAAAGACCTGTCCGATCAGGACCTCTGACTGCCATTTAACTAGTGTGGTGTAGTTGTTAGTGTGCTGTACTAAAATCTAGGAACCCAGATTACAGTCTCTGTGCTGTAATAGATGCTTACTAGGTGACATTTGGCCTGTCATTCTCTCACAACCTAATGTACACACAGTTGTTGTGATTTCTATTTTCAGCTTCTATTTTTTTCCTACCTCTCATATAGCAAAACTAAAATACATATGTGAAAGTAGCATAGAGTGTAGGAGTTTGCAGTTCTCCCTCCCAGTGTCGTATCGGGGATATTTGTGATTTTGCTTGTAGAAAGCTACCAGTGCAGCTCTTAAGCAGTTACACCCTTCTAAGCCCATTAACTTCAATGAGCTTAGAAGGGTGTAACTCTGCTATGGACTGCACAGTACATAGCACAATTTTATATGGTCAATTATGAATTATGCATTTCGTGCTAAGTCAGTAAAATAAGTTTGGGTTTGAGTATATGCAAGTAAGTTTCAATTTCAATTTCCCCCAAATGTCTGTTCACACCCCCACAAACAAAACCCGAGAAGTGTTTTTCCCCCCATAGTTTCAAGGTTTCTAGAAATTTTATTTCTCTAGTGGAGTCTACTGCCATTGTCGTCTAGCTTTGATGAAGTCTGAGCTAGATTATTGAAATGTAATCTACATGGGGCTGCATTTGGGGTTGCCAGATCCTCCCTGGCCCGTGGCAGGGGATGGGGGTGGGGTTGCCAGATCCAGTTTGGGAAACTCCTGGAGAGTTGGGGATAGAGCCTGGGGAGAAACAGGGACCTCAGCGGGGTACAATGCCATGGTGGAGTACAATGCTTCCAAAGCATCCATTTTCTCCAGGGCAACTGATCTCTGTAGTCTGGAGATGAGCTGTAATTCCAGGGGATTCCCAGGTCCCACATGGAGGCTGGCATCCCTAGCTGCATTTGAAGGCCATCCTGGAACTCCTGCTAGCCCAAAATGCTGCAGCAAGGATGTTAACAGTGACATGCCATAGCAAATCCAGGGTTACAAGATTAATACTGCATCCACTTTCTTTCCAAGTACAAACCAAATGTTCAAGGTGCTAGTGTTAACCAAGAAAGCCCTAAAAGCTCTGAACCTGTAATATCTGAATAGATGGTTCACTGGTCTGATTCAGCACAGTTTCTCTTATGTTCTTATCCAGTAGATCACCAGTTCCCGTGAACCTGCCAGATCTGGGTTGCTGAGAGCTACCTTAAAAACCTAGACAAAGATTCCCCCACCTCACTTCACACTATCTACTCAAATTATGTGACAATAAATAAGACTTGCTAGTAGCATGAACAGACTAATAGTTATCTCATATGAAATACACTTTTCCTCATATTTATATTCCATGCTTCCTCCAAGGAAGGACAGTAAACATGGTCCCCTCATTTTATCAGCACAAAAATCTGATAAAAAGTAGGTAGGTAAATGGAAAGTGACTAGCCGATGGTACTTCTCCTTAATAAAGTGACTGCTTAATTTGTAGCTGCAAACCAGAAGCAAGCCTAACTACTGGAGGGCTCTCTTCCAGGTTACTCTGCCTTCTGAGGTGATAGTCAGGCACTGAGCTTTCTCAACACTAGTGCCTAGTCTTTGAATTGCTCTCCTTTGTGAAGGATCACCATTGTCTGGCATCTTTATTGTTGGTTGCAGGTGTCAGGGAAAGACTACTGTTCCAGTGGAAACATACACAGCCATCTCATGCTAATTCAGATGTTTAGTCCATCTAGCTCAGTATTGTCTGTTCTGACTGGCAGCAACTCTCCAAGGTTTCAGATGTAGTCCCAGCACTGAAAGATTTTAACTGGAAATGCTAGATATTGAACCAAGACTCTTCCATTTGCAATGTGTACGTTCTAGTGGGCCACATACCTCTGCTTTGTTTTTGGTTAAAGCTTTACTGGTTGGTTTTAGGTTCTATTCCACTTCACAAGTGGCTTGCTTTACTGCTGGTTTGTCCTGTTAGTTTGCAGCTTTAGTTGGATAAATTTTAATATTCCATGAAGCACGTTGTCAGAAATAGTTTTGGAAAATCAAGATTTAAATCTTGTAAATAAACAATAGATAATTTTGTGCTATTTGCTATTAAAGTAATAAACCAGATAGTGGTTATTGTTCCCTGTCAGGGTTGCCAATTTCCAGGTGGGACCTGCAGATCTCCCAGAATTATAACTGATCTACAGACTGAAGAGCTCAGTTCCCTTGGAGAAAATGGCTACTTTGGAGGGCGGACCCTATTTCACTGTGACTGATACTCATTCTTTCTCTAAGTTCATCTAGTTAGGAACAGAGTTGTTGCTATCTGGGTCTCAGTGAATGTTAAGTGAAAATTGCATTCTATGCTATTATCCTGAGGGCAATTTTGCATGCAAAGTTGTGCAGCAATGATCCAATAGCAATTTTTACAAAGAAAAATAACTTTGAGGAGGAATAATGTTGAGTATACAACTGGAAGGGTACCGTGTGTTTCTCCATTCTATTTGACCTCAGGTTGGAGGCTTCCAAGCGTCTTATAGCAGCAAGGGTCAACATGTGCCTAGAACCCTGCATGGAGAAAAGCTGCTTGAGAAGGGAGTGGTTCAGAGCAAAAAAAACAACAACCCTGCAGACAGTTAATCACCTGAAATATATTGGGTTCAGACGCGTGGAGTGATCAGCTCATGGTTTATTTAGTGATTAGCTCAACTCAAAGACAACACAAGCAGGACTGAAGCCCTGCTGAGATGCGTGCTCAACACTACACCCAACATACACCCCACTCCCTGTGATTGGTTATTTACATAAGAACTCCTGTGCAATAGGTTCCTTCCAGGATCCTGGTCCCCTATTGGTCTGTGAACGAAGCTAAGTCCTTGCTTAGGCAAAATGCGAGTCCAGTACATAACATCACCTTTCCTCCCATTTTTCTCTACTGTAATTCATTCCCTTCCAGATCTGTATTTCTTCACAAAAATTACCTGCTGGTTCCCACTCAACCTGCACAAAAGCGTTTTTCTAGGACCTTTCCCATGGCCTGGAAAGCTCACATTTTCTCCCGACTTTCCCTCCCAAGTCATGCTAAAAGTGTGTCTCAGCCTTTTTTAAACCCTGCTTTTTCTAACAAAGACTTCAGGCAGGTCTCTAAAATATCAGAAAAGTCAAATGGGGCATATCCACATTACAGGCTGCTTCAACAGCATTCTGTTATATACTAACAGGAAATTCTCAATGCCTCAGAAAACAAAAATTCCCTTAATACTTTTGGGGAAGTTATGGCAGCTAAAGCAATATAGTATAGAGAGAACCTCAAATTATTTTCTCAGAACTTCCAGAGCAAGAGAGGAATGCACAGAGGTGCATCGTCTAATCTCAGGCAGCTGCAGTGATATTATTTCTCCAGTGTATAATTGGAAAGGGAGAAATATATAGGTTTTTAGCAGTTTTTAAGGGGGAAAGTGAGAAACAGAAAATGCCGTGGTGAATTTTTTCAGACTGTTGCTTCTAAAGTATGCTGTGTACTGTTTTTCTCTTAACCATAAGCACAAAAATGCTCAAAACTCTGTATTAACATCCACGTGTTAACATTTGTCTTTGTATGCTTATCTTGCCTTAATCCAATCTCAGCTACAATCACCCAATTCTTGTGCATCTCACTGGTCCTTCCTGGCAACCACCCCGCCCCCCCCATATGTAATGGTTGAAGAGATTCTGTTCTCTGTATCTGAAGAAGTGTGCTTGCACATGAAAGCGCATGCCCTGAGTTAAACTTTGTTGGTCTTAAAGGTGCCGCTGGACTCAAACTTTGTTCTCCTGCTTCAGACCAACATGGCTGCCCACCTGAATCAAAACTCTGGCTGAGTTCCGACTGGCAATTTGCCCCGGTAGGGACCCGGGCCAGCGACGATTCAATCCCAGAGTAAATTGGGCGGTCACACAGGCACATCTGCCTGGCGTCCCCCACCCGTAGCCAACCCGTGCTGTTGCGCTTCACCACCGGATTAAAAAGATACCTCATAAATCTAGAAGCAAATCTGGAAGCCCGCGTGTGTCGCACGTTTCTCTGCTTCTGGGATGTCTGAACGCGCAGCCGAAAAGCCGGGAGCTACCTGCGTTGGGCAGCAGCGGTATGATTGGCCATGCTCCGCTCTACTGCCCAATGCGGTGCTGGTGCTGTGGGGTCCTCCCCCAATTGGCAAAATCCGCTTATGCACTTATGTGCATGAGTGCATAAGTGCTCATGCGCACATACACCCATACACTCACAGCCGAATTAATGGGGAAATACCGAATACAGCGCGTCTCCGGGGCAGCAGTCTGAACGCTCCCGCCCAGCTCCGCCCCGTATCTTCCGGCAGCAGCCCGGGCTATCTGAACGGGAAAACCCGGAACAGTTGATTCCAGGGCTTTTTTGCCATGACTGGCTACCGGAGCAAACTGCCAGTCTGTCCTCAGCCTCTGTATTGTTTGTTAGTAGGGTTACTTACCACTGTTGTAGTACACTTGCTCCTTACATAGAAATCTTCTGCAAGAGACTAAGAAAACTTCCAGAATGCATATAGGAAATGCACAAAGATTAGTCCCAGAGCAAGAAGTGGTTAAAAATAAAATGAAATGTGAAAAAAACCCACTGTTTGGACACAACCACAGAATATCAGGCATAGATCATTACTCAGAGATTATAAAGCCTGTAACAAGCCTTGACTGGTACTGGCACTAAATCCATTTCTGCTATCTATGGATTATGTTCTTCATCATTTGTATGATTATCTTTTTAATAACCAAATGGAAGGAAAACAGATACCTTTTGAGAGGGTTTTAAAATTTGTTTTGAACATCGACTGGGGATGGAGTAACCTAAAGGCGCCTTTGCTGCTAAACAGAAAACAAAGATATGACCAGTGTTCCCTCTAAGCTAAGTTAGAGTGAGCGAGCTCACTGTTTTTTAGCCTCCGGCTCACACATTTTTGTCTTAGCCCAGGAAGGAGGGCTCCAGAGCAAACTAATTTATGCAGTAGCCCAAACGCTCGCTCACAACTTTAATGCCAGTAGCTCACAAAGTATATTTTTTGCTCACAAGACTCCACAGCTTAGAGGGTGGATTGGAAATGACTATATAAAGCATTCAAGAATGAGTATCTCCTTAATAAATATTTGATGCTTAATTCTGTCTTCCTTCAGTAGCCTTGAGATTTCATCACAAGTGTCAGCTGAATGGCACTTGCAAAGTGTTTACCTCGCATACCAAACCACTTTGAGAGGAGCCACTGCTGGAAACCATTGACCCTTCATTCCCGGGCGAAGACATTAATTTATGTTTCATGTCTACTGGAAGCACAACTTCTAGGTGGGGCATGGAGATCTCACATAATTGCAACTTATCCCCAGACTACAGAGTTCCCCTGGAGAAAATTACTGCTTTGGAAGGCAGACTCTGTGGCATTATGCCCTGCTGAGGTCCTTCTCCAAGGCCTGCCCTCCAGATCTCCAGGGATTCTCCAGCGTGGAGTTGGCAACCCTAGCACAAAGCGGATATCAACACTGACATTCCACTACATGTGAAAGGAATCTCTCTCAGAAGCATCACAAGACCAACATTTTCTTTCTTTTAAGATGTACAGATCTTACAGATCTTCTATGGTGTAATGTCACTGTGTTGCCATTCTTAAGTATAACAAAGCTGAAAATAATTCCGTACTTAATTTGTAATTTCTTATTTTGTGGTCTTTTCCCATTTCATCACAGAAGCTTTTCCCACTCGTATTCAATAAATTATACAAGTGGGGACCCGTGATACTCACGGGGGGGGGGGGGGGACATAAGAACATAAGAGAAGCCAATGTTGAATCAGGCCAATGGCCCATCTAGTCCAACACTCTGTCATACAGCGGCCAAAATATACCAGGTGCCATCAGGAGGTCCAGCAGTGGGGCCAGGACACCAGAAGCCCTCCCACTGCTGCCCCCTCCAGCACCAAGAATAGAGTGCATCACCTGCCCCAGACTGAGAGTTCCCATCTATGCCCTGTGGCTAATAGCCACTGATGGACTTCTGCTCCATATGTTATATCTAGTTATCCCATCACTGCCAATTTCCTACATCCTAACAGCTCAGTGGTGGTGGGGAGACTTGTGAGGGGGAAATCCCAAATCCTCCCCCATTGTCAAGCCTGGCACAGCTCCAAGGCCCCACACCAACTGTCAAGCCCAATGTCGTCCTCTGCTGTATCCAGGTCCAACATGGCTGCTGGCCTCGTCCTCTGCTGCCACTGGGCTTGGTGCAGCTGCCAGCCTTCTTCTCCACCATGGCTGGGCGCACTGTGGCTGCTGGCCTCCTTTGCTGCTACAGCTGAGTCCAATGCAACCGCTGTACTGCTTCGTTAATGTAGCCAGACCCGGTGTGGCTGCCGGCCTCCTCTGCAGGACCCAGCAGGGCTGCTGACATCTGCCACTGGGCCAGGCTGAACTGTCTCCTTCTGAGCTAGTAAGGCTGTTGTCTGGGCACAAATTAACCCCACCCAATATATATTTTTTTAATTGTCAGATTTTTGTGCAAACCTAGGAGATCCCCTAAGTTTGCAGAAACATCTGTTGAGCCTCCCTGTGGCCCCGTTCCATGGATTTAGCTATCTGCAGATGGGGGCCACAGGTGGCTAATAGTAAATAGATGTATTGGCAAATTTTGAAATCCATTGTAGTCACAATATTTTCAATTTGTGCCAGTCTGGTATAGTGGTTAAGTGCACAGATTCTAATCTGGGAGAACTGGGTTTGATTCCCCACTCCTCCACTTGCAGCTGCTGGATGACGTTGGGCAAGCCGTAGTTCTGACAAGAGCTGTCTTTGAAAGAGCAGTTTCTGTCAGAGCTCTCTCAGCCCCACCTACCTCGCAGAGTGTCTGTTGTGGGGAGGGGAAGGGAAAGGAAAGGCGTTTGTAAGCCGCTCTGAGACTCTGAGTGAAGGGTGGGGTATAAATCCAATCTCTTCTTTTCTTCTTCTTCTTCAAACCTCTAAGTATGTAGTATTTCTTTTCTTGGAAATTGAGCCAACTTTTCCTCTAAGATATTCCTAAAAGGAAGCATGTTCTATACTTTTTGTTACTTCTCTATGGTTTGTATCTGTTTACCTTGTTTTTATCATATGTCAGAATTTACCAGATGCTGATGTAGGTTAAAATCATTGTTTCCCTGATCAGTAATGCTAATGAAGAAATACTGAGAGGTGTCTTCAAGCTGTGCATATATCCCATAGTTCCAAAAGAGAATCATATATATGTATGTATGTAGTGTGATATATACACACACACATATGCTCTAGTATATTGGCACTTTCCAGCTCTCCCAGTGGGACAGCTCCATCAGCCATTGGCCTGTCAACTGCCACTCAAGAGTACTTATGTGCCATTGGCTGGGTGCTAGGTCCACTGCCAGCTTGGGCACTCTTCCCTGTCAGAATAAACGGCCAAAATGGCTGTGTCTCCTGATGAAGACATGTCTCCTGCTTGGCTTCTGTGCAGCTGGCTGGCTACTGAAGTGTGCCACTGGCTGTCAAACCAGGTGGCAGAGATCAGTTCCGCTGGAGAAAATGGCTGCTTTGCAGGGTGGATTCTGTATCATTATACCCTGCTGAGGTTGCTTCCCTCCTGCTTGGGTCTCCATTGTGGAGAAAGACTGTACTTTTCCTAGACAGAGGCTGCAGGGAGGAGGGGAGATGAAAAGCTGGAGTCAGAAGGGCAAATAAAGGTAGGCTGATGGTTGGTTGGGAAAGAGATAGGGTTGCGAACTCCAGGTTGGGAAATTCTTGGAGATTTGAGGGGTGGAGCCTGGAGAGGGTGGGGTTTGAATGGTGGGACTTCAGACAGGTACACTGCCATGGACTTCACCCTCCAAACCAGCCATTCCCTCTTGGAGAACCATTTTTGCCAATCTCCAGGTGAGGGCTGGAGATCACTTAGAATTACAACTGCTCTTCAGATGGCAGAGATCAGTCCCCTGGAGAAAATGTCGGACCCTGTGTCATTATACCCTGCTGAAGTCGCCACAGCAAATTGACGCTGAGCACCCAAGGCCAGGCCACCCACCCAGAGCCTCTTTCTAGAGCTCTTTGTATTCATAATAATGATGCCATTTTTTAAAAAAAATCTCAATTATTGGATGGAATTAAAGCTTTCTTCTGCAGAGCTATGAGTAAACGTCATTTATTAATCTAGTGGTTTGTCAATGCAGTGGTTAAGAGTGGAGAAACTTATCTGGAGGACCTAGTTTGATTCCCTACTCTTCCACATGAAGCCTGCTGGGTGACCTTGGGCCTGTCACAATTCTTTCAGAACTCTCTTGGCCCCACCGACCTCACAAAGTGCCTGTTGTGTTGAGCAGAAAGGAATGTGAGTGTAAGCCACTTTGAGACTCCTTAAGGTAGATAAAAGTGGGGTATAAAAACCTACTCTTCTTTGTGGGCCTGACAACCCTATGCTAGAGACCTATTTTTATAAAAAGGTGGGAATTCAGAGAACATAACACACATATTGTTATATTGCAACAGCAGTTGCTGATTAAGAAACCCACAAAAGTCCCCATCAGCAATCGAAGGAAATGGCCACCACGGGGGCTGAGAAAATGACTACCATGTAGGCAGGACCAGGAAAATCTGAACTCCTCCCCCCAAAGCAGCCATTCAGGCTCCATTGTGATCTTTCCAAAAATCTTCACAGCAAAGCATGTTTGGGCAAAGGGGACAAAAGTTGGGAAAACCCCAAGAGGTACATAAATGTACCACAATTCTGCGGGGAAGCAGGGGAAGAACTTCCCAACAGCATCTAACTCAGGGCAAACAACCTGTGTGGATATGGCCTATGCTTTTATCTTCTCCCTTAATTCCTCTTTCCTTCTTTTACTTTTGCTCCAATATCTCATGTACTTTAAAATATTAAAATGAAAGAGAAAGAATGGCCATCATGGAGTTAACACAATCTTCCTTAGGATAGGTCATGACCCCAGTTCAACCCTCAGCTTGAGCTACATTTAGATTAAAAATCCTGTAATTAAACAGGTGATTTAAGATTAGAAAACAGTCTTATGTGATAACCAAATTATATCTGCACTCAAACGCTATTAATTTATTTCATGAGCAAATGTCTGGGTGGCCATAATTTTGAGGAGAGGGTCAAAAAGGAAAAGAGCTTTTTCTTAGCAATGGTAACAGCTTGCACAAAGTAGATCGGTTGACAGTTTTTTCCCATGGACCGATCCATTCATCCATATCGAAAAGCATTTAAGGAAAAACAAAGGCTGTCCTTCATCATTGCAGCAACTAACTGGGAGGGTGATACGATCTCTGGAATGCATAATCTCTTCTCAGAGCAGCCATCCAGGAGCCTTGAAGTCTTATCTTCCTTTTGAAGAGGGTCCAAATTAGCTCTTCCCCTTGGATGACAGCAGGTTTCACAGCAAGCATAGGTTTCACTCCTCTTCCAGCCAGCCATCCTTACATAACCTTCATGTTTACAAGCAACTTTCTCTTTGGCTAACTGAGCGAAATTGTCCTTTTTAAAGACTGTAAACCTGCAGCCATGATTGATTCTTTTTAATTTAATTACTTTAAGCACCTACTATTGGATCCAGCAGAGCCATCAGTGGAAGGAGCACAAAGTTTGACATGTTCTCCTTCCCCAGGAGTTTCTTCCAGCACCCAAAAAGTTGATTCCTAGAACCTTTGTGAACTAATAGATAGTGAGGAGGGGAAAAGGGGGGGGTGAAACCATCCCCTTCGTCTTCCACAAATGCACCCCAATGACCCCTGCAGCTCTTGACCCCTGTTAGTCCACACATGTCCTGGAACTCCTAGATGAAAATCAACTTCCCAGAGGTCAAAATGGACTGGTGGGTGGAAGGAAATGGGTAGAAATTCACACCCATCAGCTCTTCCATGGACAGATTTCTGGATCCAACTCCTGTTGTCTGAGCTATCTCTGAGCTGTCTTTGGTGCTTTGGTTAGAGGCAAAAGAGGGCTTGCTAAGATCAGAAAGGACTTGTGGGGGTGGCCCCTTCTCATTTCCCACTCCACCACTGTTTCCTCTTTCCCTTCCCTGAAAGCCCCCATAGCCTCTCCTCTTTTCCTGCGTCCTTCTCTTTCCTAGCCATTAGCTAACCTACCTTTATTTGCCCTGTTTTCAGCTCTCCTTCCCACTGGCAGCCTCTGCATGGGAAAACGATGTCCTATTTATGTACTGCCAGCTGCTGAGGCCAGTTTATGCAACGGGGAACCTGCAAGGACTTGTAGGGGAATTGCACTTCTCCCTATGTCCCCTCCCCACACTATTTTCTCCTTCCCTTCACATGATGTAGCGGATATCCTCACCTTCCTCTGATTCATTCTCTTCTTCCCACCCACCAACCTGCCTTTTATATGCCTCCCACCTCCAGCTCTCTTTTCTATTTATGTGGTTCATTTACTCCCTGCCTTTCTGCACAATGGGGTCCCAAAGCAGTTACATCATTTTTCTTTCCTTTGTTTTATCCTTACAACAACTAGGGTTGCTAGGTCCTACCTGCCTGGCGGGGGTGCCCCTCCCGAGTCCTCTCCTAGATGTTCTGCCATGTGATGATGTCATCCGGAAGTGACATCATCACATAGTCGGCATGGGGGGGGTGACACTCTAGTTTTGGGGCAAAAAAACTCTATGATTTTTTACTTCAAAACCATAGAGTTTGCCCAAAAACTAGAGCGCCCCCCCCCCGATGGCAGTGGCATGATGATATCACTTCTGGGTGATATCACTGCATCAGGGAATTCGCACAGTGATGTCCCTATTCAGGGGTGGGGTTTCCCCTGCCAGCCAGCTGTCTGGTGGTAAATCCAGGTCCCTAAAAGCAGGGGAATCCCTGCTAGGACCTGGAGATTGGGAACCCTAACAACAACCCTGTGAGGTAGTTTAGAAGAAGAAGAGATTGGATTTATACCCTGCCCTTTACTCAGAGTGGCTTACAAGCGCCCCATAACAGACACCCTGTGAGGTAGGTGGGGCTGAGAGAGCTCTTTCAAGAACTGCCCTTTCAAGGACAGCTCTTGTCAGAACTATGGCTTGCCCAAGGCCATCCAGCAGCTGCAAGTGGAGGAGTGGGGAATCAAACCCGGTTCTCCCAAGAGTCCACACACTTAACCACTACACCAAACTGGCTGAGAGTGTATGACTGGTCCAAAGTCACCTAGTGAACTTCCACATTAGAGTTTGGATTTAAACCTGTTGTCTTCTAGATCCTAATCTGAAAGCCTAACCACTGCACGACACTGGCTTTCTGGGAGTGGCTGTTGTTAAACAGCTGCAAGCAGCCAGTCCTGGGTAAGTCATGCAAGTCTCATGTGGGAAGTCACCTGGTGGTAGCTGCCAGGCCTGATGCAAATGAGTCCTTACTCAAAGGTCAAAACAGCCCCAGAAAGGGTCCTAACCCCTTACACTGCCTTTTCATGGCAGAAACAAAGAACTGAATGCTGACCATTCCGTTGTGGTTATCTAGTGGTAGCCACCGAGGGCATCTTTTTCTTAAACCTACAGGTGTCCCACACACACCCTTTTAAAAAGAGTTCGGATTTTTCTGCAAACCTGGGGCTTTGACTCATTTGTCCATGGCCCCAATCTCTGGATTTAAGTATCCCCCGATAGGGCAATGTTGAGAATGTTGATAGAAAAGCTAATGACTGCATCAGTACAAAGGAGAGGCTTGTGATTTATTCTGGATTTCATTGTATTCACTTCAAAATCATCCTTCCTTCAGTTTGTTGTGGGACATCTGCCACTTTCCTCTCAGCTGAAATTCAATGGCAGCCCCCAAGCTCATGTGGTATATTCATTTGGTGCTTAGCAGTGCAATTCTAAACAGACTTACACCTGCTGTCTTCACCAGGGGAGAGGAAGTTGCTGGAATCTTTTGAAAGGGTCATACTTTTTTTTTTGTTAGGAATAAAAACACAACTGCTGTTTTTAGTTTTTACTGTCTTTTACCGTATTCATGCTATATCTACCAGAAGCAAAAGTTAGTAAGTAATATGTTAGCAATTACCATTTTACTGTATGGAAAACCCCTGGTGATACAGATGGTAATTTATACACCTTAATGAATACAGACCAACTGCTTGTCATATGGAAAGGTTTTCTACTATACATTTGTTGGGTCAGTTCTATTATAGCATGCTTAATGCATCCCCTCCCCACCATTCATACTAATGCCTGGTGAATTTGGGGGTCTTTAGTGGTAAGGCTAGTCCATATTTTCTGTGTGATCAGCTGGTTGTCTGTATTCACTCTTGATCCCCAATAGAAATAAAACCTGAGCACATTCTTGTTCATGTTCATCCCTTGTTATCTGTGTCCCATCCTTCTCCACTGCCCTCCCCCCGCTGTAAAATGCAGTTGTACATTGATGGTCCTATATTAGTATTAATATAATCTCATGTAGCTACAGGACTACAAACACTGTTCAGTATATATACTGGATCAAAAAATGGCATCCAGGTTGTTAACAGACCTGTCATGTATCTCATACCTTGCTAGAGTTGAAAAACCACTGACTGTTGGTTTGTTTCTGAGTGCAGTTCACCGTGATGGTTTTAATCTACAAAGCCCTAAACGGCCTGGTATCAGGATATCAGAAGGACCAACTTTGAAACTATCTGTATGCCAGGATTATCAGTGGAGGCCTTGTCTCAGACACCCCACATCTGGAAGTTAAATGGGTCACCACCCGGAGCGGAGTGTTGTCTATTCATGGCATCCATATTGGAGAGTGTGTTCTATGAAAGCATTCATCTAGCATTCACATTGCTATTCTTATGGCACTATGGCTGCGTTCAGACGGCCAGTCAATCGCGCCATGAGCCCTCCTAAAATTTTATCCCGATTTTTTAAATCCAGCCTAGCACGACCAGACGCCCCCCATGAAATAGCCTCACCGCGCGTTGTTCCCACCGTGATTTGTCTACACGGCATCCACCGAGGATTTTTTTTAAAAAAGTTTTGTACATTCGCATAGGCAAGGCTGCGCCTCCTTGGAGAACTGAGGCGATCGTGGAGGGTTTTCAGCAAAGTTCCGGTCCTCCCCCTTGCCATTGCCATCATGATCAATGGAGGGACTATTTTGCAAGTTAGAACAGTCCTTCCCCCCTCCATCTCCCATCGCGGTAACATCTTGTCCCTAAAAGAAATAAGCATGAATATTACATTCCTCGTAGCGCTTATCGCTGAATGCGTTTCCTCGTTAAAGCGCACATGGGGTTTCAATTTTTTAAAAATCGCGCCCCGTCGGCTCGGTCTGACGTCAGACCGAGCCGACGGGAGCATCGTGTGCTAATGGAGTGACCAGACGGAAGAAAGTCTGCAGTTGTTGCGTGGGTAAGCGAAAACCCTACATTGAAACTGCTACTTTTTAAATCAGGATTGGAGGCGCAGCAGAACGGGATGCCTATGGGACCGGAATATTTCCCAGATGTTTCTGTCTGGTCGTGCATTTTTGATCCGCAAGGGAGTCGTTCCTATGGCAGATCAAAAGATCCGTCTGAACACACCCTAAGTGAAACCGCTTGAATGTTCAGGTTGTAGAGGGATGTAATGGCATTTTGTGGGTTTTACTTTTTATTAATGTTAAGGTTGTTTCTAGTGTTGATTTTGGTCTATTCCATCTTTTATTGTTTATATTTTGTAAGTCAGTCACCAGGGACTTTATGGTTGGAAAGGCAGCCTATGGATCTCTTAAATAAAAGAAAATACGTAACCCAAGAAAGCTCTGTTTCTGTCCCTCATAGTTTTTATGTGATATACAGATAGCATCCCTAAAAATCTTATCTTGGAGAATTTAGTGCACATTGTTCTCATGTTTGTGATATTATGAGGCAAGGGGAGGGGAAACTAAACTACCACTTGTTTACTGAGCTGGCTCCTGCTAGGAATTTGCTAGCCATCTGGAGGTTCTTAAGGGACTGGGGCTGACACTGTACAGAATTTCTCCCCAAACCAATCCCCTCTGCTTTCCAGATTCTTTGATTAAACTCCTACTCTGAGGCAGGTGGCAGCAAGCACTTCAGTCTGCTGTGAGATCAAAATTTTCTGAATGGGAGGTTAAGCTACTCCAGTATTGTCAGATTAGCTTTAACTGGGTGGCTCTCAAAGGCTTGTGGCTGGAAATTGTGCCTATACACACAGATTTGGTTTTCAGGTTATGAAAGATGGTTGTCTATCCACAAATAGACCCAACGTATGATGGATTGAGTCTATAAAAGAAGTGACGGCCCTTGGTTTGCAAGACCTGAGCAAGGCTGTTAATGATAGAACATTTTGGAGGTCATTAATTTATAGGGTCACCAATAGTCAGAAGTAACTTGAGAGCACTTGACACACACAGAGTAAGAGTAAAGGACAAGTCTCTCCCACTGCTCTTCAATAATCCTCTGTACATAGCTCCATATGTCCCTCCACAGCCAGCAGTACATTCTCTGTTGGAACACATTTAGCTAGTCACCCAATACAGCTGACACTTGTGGAGTAACATTGTAAAGGTTCATGTAGAACATTCCTGAATATATTGGCTGTGCTTTAAAGGAAAGTTTTGCTTTCCTGCATACCTGGTGGAGAAAAAGCAACACTTCTGCACGAACACATTTTGCATTATTTGGGTCTGAATAAAATACCAAATTAAATTTATGTGGCGTTGGGATCAATGTTCCCTCTAAGCTGTGGAGTCTTGTGAGCAAAAATTCTACTTTGTGAGCTACTGGCATTAAAGTTGTAAGAGAGCAATTTATCTCCTGCATAAATTTGTTTGCTCTGGAGCCATTCTTCCTGAGTGTTGTGTATCAACCTAGACCGCGCACGCAGTCGGGATTGCCCGAGGCCATGCAAACTCACGGAGCTTCGACCTGTAGGAACAATAGACACTAGGATCCGGAAACGGACCAATAGGATTGCTTGAACCCGAGACGGGTCCTATGGGAGATGTTATGCTGTAAATAACCAATCACGGGGTGTGGTGTCCGTTTGGGTGTGGTTTGGTTTGGGGGATTTAAGCAGGGCTTCGGTCCTGCTAGCTGTCAGTTTCGTGTTCTTGAATAAACTATGAGCTGATTCACTACAACGCATCTAAGAACCCAGTACTTTACACTGAGCTAAGAAAAAATGTGTAAGATGGGCTATAAAACTCGGGGAACACTGGTCAGGATACAATAAAATGTGCAAGATAGGAGTATTTATCAGGTCCGTATATTCAGGAAGGGGCGCTCCTCCCTTTAGAGATTTGCTCAAGCCTTTTTCAGAACCTGTAACACCCACTAAGATGTGTCGTTCTGTTGGTAAAATGTAATGGCAGGTTCGAGGTTCTTTGGATGCCATATATCACAATATGCACCTGGAAGGTAAAACAACCATCGTGTGAAATATGTGTGGTTATAGTTGCCCTACGGAGTAGAGGACCCTTGTGCTCTTTAAGGAGGTGGGAAGCATTTGTAGCTCTATCCAAACATACCACCCAAGCTTGATCAGGTGCTCCGTACTCCTCATCCTTTCCTTCCAGTGCGTGGTCTGATGCCCCCTTTTCTTTCCCATTCCGATATAAAAACCATTCTTTGCTGGTACATCTGTACCAGGCAAACTATCATCTTCCAAATCATAGTTTTCCTGCAAAAGCAATGCAGAAGCAGCTGTTTGGCCAGGGCTTACAGTTCTCAGCTGCATCCACATGGAGGTGTATCTCCTCCACCACCTCTCTCTTTCCCTTTGTCACGTGACAATCGTCTCCTGTTGTCTCCCCTCACAGCCTGGTAACTTCCAGCAGTGTTCCTTTACCGTCAAGCCACTGTGTTTTGAACTGTGAATGGGGGGGGGAGCCTGTCAAATGGCTGCAAGGGGGAAAGGAAAAATGGAGCTTAGCTCTGCACTTTTAAAGATGGAGTCAGTGCTGCTCCTTCCCAAAATGGCTGCTGGCAGAGCTTCCACCAGGAAGATTCTGCCACAGCCACCCTGCATTTCCCTCTTTCTGTTGGATGAAAGGAGGTTTTCTTGTGATCTAGTTTGAACAAGTAAGTTTCAGGAACCTCACAAATTTCATTCTCAGAATAAATACCAGGGCTATTTTTGGGCAGGAACACACAGGAATGGAGTTCCAGCTGGCTCCAGAGTTGGCCACGCCCAGCAGGAACTCATTAGCATAATAGGCCACACCCAATAGCAGAAACTCATTAGGATTGGCCACATTTGGGGTGTGTGGCCTAACATACAAAGGAGTTCCTGCTACAAAAAAAGCCCTGGGTTTTGACAACAAACAAGGTAAACAGAATAAGAAGCAAAAGGTGGGTGTGGCTGGATGACCACACTTCTGGTAACACGGGGGTGTGGCCTAATACATAATGAGTTGTGCTGTCGGGGGTGTGGCCTAATATACTAATGAGTTCCTGCTGGGCTTTTTCTACAAAAACAGCCCTGATAAGCACAATGACTTGTGGAAGCTTCTAAACAATGTTGGTGCATGCTGCTCTCTATGTGTGGAAGAATCCTGGTATCAGAGCAGCCCTTGTCTGCAGACAAAGTTTTATTTGTACATACCATAGTCAGCTTAATTTTGATTTAAATTTAAAATATATATATATATATATATATATATATATATATATATCTCACTGTCACAAACAATGAAAGGACAAAGGGAATTTCTGAGGGAAGACGGAAGAGTAAAGGTTGAAGCTTGTGAGTTCAAGGTTTGCTTGTAAAACATCAAATCATGGCTGGGTTAATGTCTTCACCAAACCTTTGTGTTTGATTTTATCAGCTCCTCAAAGTTCAGTGTCACAGGATCTCTTATTACCCTTTCCTTCAGCCTCCTAGTCTCCCTGAAGCAAAATCAGAATATCATGAAACTGGAGGAGGCAGTGCCTTTTCCTTTAGCAATGTATTATCTGTGTTCTTTTAATAGAAGATGATATTATAAATAATTAAGTGTCCTCAGAGTCTCTGTGCTTTGTAGCTTGAAAATCTTTATTCGGATCAGTCCCAGAGCCTTTAGCTGTAAAACTTTTTGTGCTAGATTGGCTTACAAACCGAAGGATGTCTCAAAACCACGGCTATTTTTGGGCAAGAATGCACAGGAATGGAGATCTGGCTGGCTTCAGAGTTGGCCATGCCCACTACAGCCAAAACCTCTGCCTGTGTGGCTACAGAGGGAAGGCCTGGAGAGCGACCCCCCCCCGACGATTCCGAGGTAGGCGGGCCAGAGGCCCCCTGGAAGGATCGGGGAGGCATTTAAATGCCTCCCTGTGCCTCCCCTGGCCTGTCCAAGGGCTGGCTTGCCTGGGCTCCTCGCAGCCACGGAAGGCCCAGGCAAGCCAAGAGAAGGCATGGGGGCGTGGCCTAATATGCCAATGACCAGTGCTGTCAGGGGTGTGGCCTAATATGCTAATGGGTTTCTACCATTGGGTGTGGCCTGTTTTGCTAATGCGTTCCTACTGGGCTTTTTCTACAAAAAAGCCCTGAGAGTGACCAAGAAGGGTTGGGGGAAAAGAGAGATGGGTGAGGGAAGACTGAGCAAGAAGGGATGGGGTTGACAAAGAAGGGGGAGAAGTGACAAAGAACGGTTGGGGGAGATAGAGAGAGAGGTGACAGAAGATTGACAGAGAAGAGATGGGGGAGAAAGAAAAAGGGTGATAGGAGACTGACAGAGAATGGTGGGAGACAAAGAGAGGGGGGAAGATTGACACAGATCAGTTTTGCCACCATCTCACTAGGCTTGGTTTCTGTCATTAAGTGGCAGGGTGGGGGGGAGCAGGCCCTATTTAGGGCTGTTTTGGCCCTTAAGGAAGGACTTCTGGGGCCCAGCCTAGCTGCAACTACTGGGTGACTCACTACCATCTGACTTGCATGACTCACCCAGGACTGGCTGCTATAGCAACAACAGCCACCTCATGGAAATCAGTGGGATCTTGTGGTTAGAGTTTTAGACTAGGATGTGGAAGATCCAGGCTCAAGCCCGTATTCTAAATAACAACACAGCAGAAACCTCCCGGTATATATGAATCAAAAAACGCACAAGCTGGGGAAGTCGCTATTGTTATGTACTGAATGTGAATCACTCTTATCTATTCACATGTTAAGCTTGAGTCTGAATGTGGCTCTTCAGATGTCGCATTGCTATTGGTCGGTTTCTGCGAAACCTTTGTAATTACCCAATCACTGAGTAATATTGTTGCAAAGAGGGAGTGGTCCTGATTGGCCTTTATCCCAGTGTTACTATTGGTTCTTATCTGACGATGGGTGTGGCTTTGACAGCCCGGGAGAGTTTAAAAGAAGGAGCTGTGCTTCCCTTGTTGCGTGTGTTCAGTCGTGTGTTCCTGACTTACAGTTACTGTTTAATAAAGCTGAAATCACTTGAAGCTGAATCCTTTGTTGAGTCTCATACTTAACAGCTATCATATGCAAAAAGTATATATTAGAATAGTAAACACATCTAGTGTGCAAATAGAAATACATTTATAGAACATCCGATATTACAGACCGACAGTTTACAGTCCAACAGTGTCAACAGTTTTCCAACAATTTATAGTCCAACAGTGTCAACAGTTTCACATCACAGGCCCGCGGTGGGTGTTGACATGATGTGAAACTGTTGATATTGTTGAATTGGATGTTCTGTGAACGTATTTCTATTTGCACACTTGATGTGTTTACTGTTCTTTTTGCATATGATAGCAACTTCCCCAGTTTGTGTGTTTTTTTTTAATTCAAATCCATATTCTGCCATGGAAGCTCACTGAGTGACTTTGGGCCAGTCACAGGCTGATTTCCCACTACAGCTGCCTCGGGGTTGCGCCGCCGTTTGCCCCGATACTATTCATCAATTTCACACCCAAAGCCGCAGGGCTGCATTTTGACCCGTGGCTTTGCCCGATTTCCCCCGCAGTTTCCTGATCCTGTTTTTTGAGGATTACGAAACTGCGGGGGAAATCGGGCAAAGCCGCGGGTCAAAATGCAGCCCCGTGGCTTCGGGTGTGAAATTGACAAATAGTATCAGGGCAAACGGCGGCGCAACCCCGAGGCAGCTGTAGTGGGAAATCAGCCTCAGTCTTACCTAAGCTGCAGGGTTGTTATAAGGATAAAATGGAGGAGAGGAGAATGCTCTAAGCTACTTTGGGCCCCCATTGTGGTGGAAGGTGGGGGTATAAATGAAGTAAATAGATATAGCTGAAGATGGAGGGCAGAGAAAAAAGTGAGACTGGCAGGGGGGAAGGAGAGAAGAAAGCAGAGACGGGTGAGGATGTGTGGGTTGCCGGTAGGAAGAAAAGAGAAAATAGTGTGGGGAAGGAGATAAAAGAGAAAACGAGGTGCCCCTCTCAAGTTGTGCTGGTTCGCCACTGGGCCTGGTGCAGTGGCCAGAACCATGCAACTTGGCCATAATATTCCTGGGTAGAGGTTGCTAGGGCTGGGGAAGGAGGGAAAACTAAAGACAAGGAGGCAGAGAAGGATAAGTTTGCTGGTGGGTGGGAAGTAGAGAAGGAGGCAGGAAAGAGGGAGAGGCTACTTGGGGGGGTAAGGAAAAGGGGAAACAGTAGGGAAGGGGAGGATGAGATGCCACCTGCAAGTCCTTGTGGTTCCCGACTTGTTAATTGTTACTGGTTCCAGTACCCTCCTCCTTCACTACCACCAGGGCTCTTTTTGTAGCAGGAACTCCTTTGCATATTAGGCGACACGCCCCTAATGTAGCCAATCCTCCAAGAGTTTACAGAGCCCTTCTTACAGGGCCGCCTAATATGCAAAGGAGTTCCTGCTACAAAAAGAGCCCTGAAATAACTTTAGAGCATTGCTGACCACATGTAGTGTACATCATAACAATCTTCAGTTCTGTTGATGCTCAAAGGAATGCTAAGGATCAGGTTTCAGCCTTTACCCTTCATTCCTTTCATATTTCTATTGTGGGTTAAATGTCCTATGGGAGATGCCTGTAGTCTTAGTTAATAACTTGAACATGCCCACACCTGGTGCAAGAAAATTGGATGTTAGCAACAGAGTGATGTCTATTATAATACAGCTTTATGAATCAGCCGCTGCCATGAAATTAAGGTTTTAACACTGACTCATGCTTAGCAATATTTGAAAATAATATCAGGAGCAGAGTAGGGAAGAAATATCCAAGGAGGTAGTTAAACCTTTGAGAATATATCTAAACAATTAGTTGAAATTGCTTATAGCACTGTACAATCTTCCTGGCACGGTAGCCATGATGATGTTTGTTGTATTTTCAAAAGTAAATACCATACAAATGTCATTGATATATGAGAATCATTTTTTCCAAATTGGAATACACAGGAAAAATGAACGGGTGGTGTTTCTTTAGCCATACAGCAGCATAAAATTACAGAACATTTATATCTGTCTCAACCAATGCTCCCTCTAAGCTGTGGAGTCTTGTGAACAAAAATTCTACTTTGTGAGCCACTGGCATTAAAGTTGTGAGCAAACAATTTGGCTACTGTGTAAATTAGTTTGCTCTGGAGCCATCCTTCCTGAGAGAAGACAAAAATGTGTGAGCCGGAGGCTAAAAAAAACTGTGAGGTAGCTCACACTAACTCAGCTTAGAGGGAACATGGGTCTCAACATATAATTAATGCTTACAAAAAACCGAGGAGCAGTAGAAACAGCTGAGCAAAAGCCGGAGTGACTGAAAGGCGGGAGAAAGGGCAGTAAGGTCAGCCATCCCCGGCGCCTTCTCGAGTTTCAACTGAAGAGGGGAAAGCCAGGCTAGGAACAGAGAGACACAACCGATTGCCAGCTGCTGGTATGAGGAAGCCCACCCCCAGACTATGCACACAGCATCCAGTTGGCTGCTGTAAGGTTGCCAACTCCAGCTCCGGTAATTCCTGGAGATCTGGGACAGTGTCTGCGGAGGGCAGAGTTAGGGGATGGGAAGGAGCTCAGTGGGGCTGTGATGCCATAAAATCCGTATGCGCCATTTCCTTCAGGGGGTCTAATCTCTGTGGTCCTCACCTGGAGGTTGGTAATCCTAGGCTGCTGTAGCTGTAAGCAGCTGCAGCGACAGTGGAGCTGCTCTTGAGACATGAATGCAAAGTGTCTGCTTAGTTTTGTGTGTCAATCCTCACTGACTGACGGCAGCAATTGAGATGGCTGAAGGCTGGGCAGGAGGAATTGCCACCATCCCCTCTGATGGAGTCTGAGGAGCAGATTATACGGTGCTCAAGGCACCCTTCTGCACCCTTTTTCTAGAGTGGAATGGAATCTCGGTAGCTGTTGGCGTGCCAGTTGGTGTAGTGGTTAAGTGCGTGGACTCTAATCTGGGAGAACCGGGTTTGATCCCCCACTCCTCCACTTGCACCTGCTGGGTGACTTTGGGCAAGCCATAGTTCTGGCACAGCTGTTCTTGAAAAACAGCAGTTTCTGCCAGAGCTCTCTCAGCCCCACCGACCTCACAGGGTGTCTGTTGTGGGGAGGGGAAGGGAAGGGAGTTTGTAAGCCGCTCTGAGACTCCTTTGGGTAGTGAAGGGCGGGGTATAAATCCAATCTCTTCTTCTTTTTATCCCCTTGTGAGAGGAAGAATTGGGATAGTCTCCCGGATGAAAGCCAGGTGGTAAACTCATGACTAATAAGAGGAATAGTAGTAATGGTGGGGCTTTCTCAATAAGACTTTTGGTTCCTGGGTGGGTTGAATGTGGGAGTGGGAAATGCCTTTGTTTCAAGGAGTCACAGAGGACTGTAGGTATCCTTTCTGAGTGTCTGCATGCTGGAGATGTTATGATGAGAACTCCTATGAGCAAGAGAAAAATATTGGCCCTGGTCATATGGGCCAGAAAACGCGGGGGGGAGGCGTGGCTGTTCGCCCCCAAGCAAAATAAGGCGCAGTAGCCCGATCACACCAGCCACTGAGTTGCCACGCTCCAGCTCCAAGCGCTGATCACACCACGCTACTGCTGCACAGCAAAAAAGCTGCACAGCAGAGCACGCAAGCCATGCTGGTGTAAGGTGCGCATGTGCTGTGTGGGGGGGACGGGCTGCTGTCAGCGTCTTGCATGTGCGCATGCGCCATTTGGCGTTGGTGCGCATCCCATGGAAACTTACAACATCCGGAAACCCCAGGACATGGGCGGGCATCAGATGCCGCGGGATACTGGCACTCCCGCGATCAGATGCCGGCCTTTGCCCCGGGGTTTCCAGAAACTAGTGCTTCCTCCCTGGTAGTTTTTTACTCCGCATCTTCGGAGGGAAGGCGTGGGTTGGCCATGGGAGTGCTACGCCTCCCAGATGTGCCTGTGTGATCGTGCACGGAAACTCCGCAGGGCTACTGTGCCTTCAGCGGGGCAAATGCTCCATGTGAACGGGGCCATTGTTTGGAGAAGGCCAGGCCAGGTATTGGAAAGAGGCATTAATATGGCTTTCCTTTCTTACAGGCCTTCCCCCAGCCGAGGGTACCATAGTCATCATGTAAATGTGTCATTAGTATGAATGCTAACATAAGACTGATAACCGAAGAGCAGGGAATGGCTACAGAAGTCCCCGCTCCCTTTCCAGTAGCCTCTCCCCCCGAAATATAAGTATCAAATTTTGTGGAGTTGGGGACTAGAGAAAAAAAAGGTCATGCTAAAATAAAATTTTGTTAGTCTTTAAAGAGTTACTAACCCTAACCCCCCCCCCCCGAATTGTTTTGTCAAATACTATCTATGTAGGAGCAGGGATCAGCGATTTAACATCTAACCACAAAAAATCTGCATCTCTTTTGTTTCCAAATATCCTCTGTGCCTTTTAACTAGATCCCTGAATCATTCCATCAAGCTGATTAAATGGTATCTTACTAATATCCTGAATGGCCTTTTCATTAAAGTATTTGGGTATAAAGAAATCATCTTAGGGGCTTTGTACAGAGCACAGCTGTGAAGGAATTCTCACTCCCTTTCGCTGGGCATTCTAAGGCAAGTTTTATTAATTCTCTATGACTCCTTCACTTGTTGCACCTCCACTGAAGTGCCAATTTTTGGTGCCAAACAAGCTAAAACAGTAGTGCATTCAAAGGATTTCAAGGGCTTATGGCCAAGGATTTAATTATATTCCCCTGGCAAATAATCACACTTTACTCTTTAAAAAGTCAAGCCGTACTGGCTGCCTACTCTGCCCCTTCAGTCAGCTGAGGAAAAAGGCTTTGAAGTGTAGCAAAAGACTTTTTTTTTAACGAACTAGGGAGCAAGGACCCCATAGAGTGAGTTGTGGGCGAAGAACTCACATGTCATAGAGCTGGGAATGAATTCCCCTGCCACCTAATCAGCTGGACAGCTTTAAATAAAGCATTAGTAGGGCAAAAGAACTCTCTCAGGCAATGTTCATGTAAGAAAAATTACCTCAATTTACCAAACCCTTAACACCTATAATGTTCTCACTGAAGAATTAGTGAGGAAATGGGGGGGGGACAGCACAGGTTAGTCAAATGAGGATATGTATCCTTGCGCCTGAATTGTCTTTCCACAGGTTCATCTCATAATCTCTACGAAGAAAAGCTGAGAATTTGGGGGTACCTTCAAGCCACAGAACAGTGTGAGAGGAAGCAAGCATACTCTTGTACGTGGCTACTCTTGAAAATGGCATAGCTGAGTACGGATTTGAACCAAAGCACTCACAATCCAAATCCTGTACTCTAGCCAATATAGCACCCTGGCTTTCTTATGCATGTAGGGTTCCCAAGTACTTACTGTCTGGGGGCGGGGGACGAATGCTCCCCGGCCGGACCAGTCTTCCTGGTAACGCACCATGTCATCGCCAGGAAATGATACCAGGTGATGCTCTGGCAATGGGGCTGAAAACTCGATGGTACCCTCCCTGGCGACGGCATGGTGCTCCGCGCCTCTCCTTCCCCTGGGGATGGTCCTGCAAGGACGTATCCATCCCCCGCCGGCACACGGTAAGTTCTTGGGAAGCCTAGATGCATGTGCTCTTAATGTACAGAAGAAATTACGAGTACAAGTTGAATCCACTCTGAGACTTCATGAGTACAGGGCCTGGGTCTTCATGAGTACAGGCTTGGCAAACTGCTGAAATTGCAGTCTACATAATTTGAAGCCTGCTGTTGGATGTAAGCATTGCACCACCTGAAAAACCTCTTGGAAGTGTTAGGTAGCTGAAAGCTAGCAATGTTGTTTTGTGTTCTGTATGTCTTTTGATAATCTGTTGCCTGTAATCTCAATAACTTGTCTATTCTTCCAATAAATTACATAACTTTTCCCCCCAACATAACATCAGTCTGGTTACTTGTGTGCTCTTGCCCTGGGAACTTGCAGGGCTGGCCTGTGCAGCTACTTCAACAATGTCCTCATAAAATTGGCAGAGGAAATGTCTGCCTCCCTAGTTCTTACCGCAGATGGAGTAGCCATTCTTCACATGCCATGCAGGTTGTGCTGGTTTAACACGTACCTTAACTTTCTTCTAGACTTTGCATTGATAATTAGAGGTGGAGCAGCAGCTGCATTCTTTTAGGAGATTTCAGATTCGCATTCATCTGCAATAGATGGTATTGATTTGTAATTGGCATAAATGGCAGCAAAGCAGGAACATGCACATTCAGAACATTTTTAATTGGGTACCTCCCCGTCACCTAGGAGCTAGTTTGGTGTAGTGATTAAGTGCGCAGACTCTAATCTGGGAGAACCGGGTTTGATTCCCCACTCCTCCACTTGCACCTGGCTGGATGACCTTGGGCAAGCCATAGTTCTGGCACAGCTGTCCTTGAAAAAGAGCAGTTTCTGTCAGAGCTCTCTCAGCCCCACCTACCTCACAGGGTGTCTGTTGTGGGGAGGGGAAGGGAAAAGGGAGTTTGTAAGCCACTCTGAGACTCCTTTGGGTAGTGAAGGGCGGGGTATAAATCCAATCTCCTCCTCCTCCTCCTCCTCCTCCTCCTCCTCCTCCTCTTCTTCTTCTTCTTCTTCTTCTTCTTCTTCTTCTTCTTCTTCTTCTTCTTCTTCTTCTTCTTCTTCTTCTTCTTCTTCTTCTTCTTCTTCTTCTTCTTCTTCTTCTTCTTCCTCCATCCCCAAATGTGGTTGTACTTTACTTCAGTGGGATATTTAATTGCCTGTCACCCCCCACCCAAACTGGATGGAGAATTATGTATGCAGATGGTGCATACTGAATCCAGCAAGCGGAGTTGGTTGTACAGGGCCTGGCTTGGGAGGGGAGTAGAGGGGGGCTGGATGCATAGTTCACCAAATTCTCGAGTCTGCATGGCAGCTGCACCCTCCCTCCTACCATTTCCTTACTGAAGTTCTTTTTTTACTGGAAGGGCTACTGACTACTCTGCACAGGCACTCTCTAATCAGAGCCTGGTCAGGTTGCCAGCCTCCAGGTGGGGCCTGGAGATCTCTCAAAATTATAGCAGAACTCCGGATGATGGAGATCATTTTCCCTGGAGAAAATGTCTGCTTTGGAGGGTGGATTCTGGCATTATATCCCAGTGAAGAGCATCCCCTCCCCAACCCCTGCCTTTCTAGGCTCCATCCCCAAAATCTCCAGGTATTTCCCAAGTTGGAGCTGGGCTCCCTATGGGGTCCTGCAGTGTTCAGTCCTATCCCCCATGCTGCTTAACATCGACATGAAGCCCCCGGGAGAAATCATCAGGAGATCCGGGCTGTAATTTTGCCAATATGCAGATGATTCCCAGCTCTACCTAATTCGAAGGATACTGTTGATGTTCTGAACGAGCATTTGGTGTCAGTAATGGGCTGGATGAGGGTGAACAAGCTGAAACTTAATCCTGGCAAGACGGAGGTTCTCTGGGTTAGTGGAACGGCAGACCAGGTAACTTCAGATCTCTCCCGTCTTGGATGCGGTTATAGTGCCCTTGAAAAGCCAGGTTCGTGGCTTGGGAGAGCTGCTGCTTGACACAGCAGTCACCTTCGGAAACCAGGTTGCTGCTGTAGCTCAGAGGGCTTCTCTCCAGCTCTGTCTGATGTGTGGACTGCATCTGTTTCTGGGTCAGTCAGAACTAGTCAGACTGATCCATGTCTTAGATACCTCTACGCTGGATTACTGCAATGCACTCTGCTTGGGGCTACCCCTGAAGAGTGTTCAGAAGCTGCAGCTGGTGAAGAATGCTGTGGCTGGACTGCTGGTCAGGAACTGGAGTAGTTGGAGGACTGTCTTCTCCCGTATGTTCTTGCCCAGGAATTAAGATCACAGGGAGAAGCCCTCGTTACATGTCCCATCCATCAAAGAAAGTTGTTTGGTGGGTACAGAATAGAGGGTGTTTCCGGAGGCAGCCCCACGGATATGGAAGAACCTCCCCAGGGAGGTGTACTGGGCTCTCTTGCTTCCGATCTTCAGGAGGCAAGTGAAGACGGTTCTGTTTAGGATTATATTTTATTAAATCAGTGCTATAGTGTGATTTTAAATTTTGGTTTAATGTACTTTATATTTTATATAACCTGCCTTTGAGTTCTGTAAGGAAGATGGGGGCTAATAAATGTTTTAAACAAATAAAATAGAACAGTTCTGATTTATTTTGTTTTGTGTTATATTTTAGTTAATTCTAGGGTTGCCAACCTCCAGGTGGGGCCTGGGGATCTCCGCTTTTACAACAGATCTCCAGCTGACAGAGATCAGCTCGCCAGGAGAAAACGGCTGCTTTGAAGGGTGGACTCTATGGCATTGTACCATGCTGAGGCCCCTCCCCTCCCAAAACCCCACCCCCTCCTGGCTCCACCCCCAAAGTCTCCATGTATTTTCCAACCCAGACCTGGTGGCAACCCTAGTTCATTCTCTTTGACAATAACAATGATAACAGGTTAGATAGAATGACAAAAGATCCAATGGGAAGGAACGCTTTTAGATGATTTAATTGCTGTAACTCAGGAAATCAATCTATCTCCCACCCTCAATGGGAAAATAATTTTGGGGTCATGGCATCATCATCTTTGGCTATGCCTGTTGTCTTTGTTCTTAACTCCCCACGTTCAACTATTTTCTCTGGCTCCAGTTGTTCTTCCTTTTGTGTAGTTACGCCGATGGACGCAAGCAGGAAGGAGGGATTTTTCCTTGCTGAAATGGCTCCCCCTCTGACATCTGCTATCCAAATTCTCCTTGTTATCTTGATTATCTACCATGCTACAACTGATCAAAATGAACTTCTATTGGTCTGTAAAGACACGTGGCTGTATAACAGCCATTGATTCAGGGGGCCCCCATAAGATATCTGCAATGGTAGTAAAATCTTCCATGAAGACTCTCGCACAAGGCCGAAATGGGAACAAAGTTTTACTAAGACACAGCATCATCAAGCAAAGCTAATTCAAGAAGCTGAATAGCAGATTCAACACAATAAGCAACTGAGTAAAACGTAACTATAAATTCACTTAGGCTATGATCACACACACTAAATAATGCACTTTCAATCCACTTTCAATGTACTTCCCAACTGGATTTTGCCTGTAAAATCCAGTTGGAAAGTGCATTGGAATGTGGATTGAAAGTGCATTATTTAGTGTGTGTGACTGCAGCTTTAGACACATTCAAATATATAATAGTCATTTCCTCACCTCAAATGAATTATGCGAAGAACAGCGGAAGGTATAGATTATAAGTCGAGTCTTTCAGGTGGCCTGTGCTTCTGTTCAGGGTAGCATCGAACTCTCTGCTGCTCAGTTCCATGTGGTGGTTCTACATCTTTCGCACTGAGGCACTTCTGTTGTGGAGGGTTCCTGCAGCTGCTCCACAAGAGAACTTTCTAGTACAGATGTGTTAGAACTATCCCCCACCTGGGCTGCAGGAGATGGTGCCTTGAGTCACTCTGAGCATGTTGGTCTGATCATCCAAGCTGGAGTTAACTCCTGATTCACTATGCACCAGGTGATACTTCTCCTGTGTAAGATAAAGGGCCTGTCTGGCGGTGGATAATAGGATGGCACCACTTGTTGGGCCCCCTGTAATCACATGGCAACACTGTCTGACCTACTTGTAGCTGACAGTGTGTGCCACATATCCTGACAGATGCTTGACCAAATTGGTGCTTCTTCTGTACATGCATGCATAAGTCAGGTTTCAACAAATCCAGATGTGAGCATGGATGCCTACCTATAAACAACATTGCTGATGACTGACCAGTGGTAGCATGAGCAGCATTGCGATATGCCAATACAAAGAGCCATGGTCAGCTGCCATGGATTCCAAGGCGTTTCAAGCTTTGTACAAATCTTTCCACCAGTCCATTTGTGGCCGGGTAATATGGTGCAGAAGTTATATGACGAATGCCGTTGTGGCACATAAAAGATTTCAATTCCTCTGAGGTAAAGTTTGGTGTAGTGGTTAAGTGCACGGACTCTTATCTGGGAGAACCGGGTTTGATTCCCCACTCCTCCACTTGCACCTGCTGATGTGACCTTGGGTCAGTCACAAGCTCTGGCACAGCTGTTCTCTCAAGGACAGTTTCTGTCAGAAGTTCTCTCAGCCTCACCTACCTCACAGGGTGTCTGTTGTGGGGAGGGGAAGGGAAAGGAGTTTGTAAGCCGCTCTGAGACGCCTTTGGGCAGTGAAGGGCGGGGTATAAATCCAAACTCTTCTTCTTCTTCTCTTCTAAATTGTGGTCTGTGATCACTCACCACTTGCTCTGGCATACCTGTCCGGGCAATTAACCTCACTGAACTTCAGTTGTCTGCATAGTGGTTGTGGATTTCATGCAAAACACTTTGGGCAATTTTGAATGGGCATCTACAGCTATCAGAAACATCATTCCTAACAATGGCCCAGCAAAATCTATGTGTGTCTGTTGCCGTGGGGTAGACGGCCACTCCCATGGGTGAAAAGGATTGGGGTTCAGCTGTTGATGCATTTGTTGATACCCAGGACATTGCACCCAGGACATTGCATAGCAATCTTAGGATGCATTAACAGAAGCATTGTGTCCAGATCATGGGAGGTGGTTGTTCCGCTCTATTCTGCAATGGTGAGGCCTCACCTGGAGTACTGTGTCCAGTTTTGGGGACCACATTTTAGGAAGGATGCTGACAAGCTCGAGCGTGTCCAGAAGAGGGCAACCAGGATGGTGAGAGGGTTGGAATCCAAGTCTTATGAGGAAAGGCTGAAAGAGTTGGGTATGTTTAGCCTGGGAAAGAGAAGGCTTAGAGGGGACATGATTGCAGTCTTCAAATATTTGAAGGGCTGTCATGTAGAAGATGGAGCAGATCTATTCTCTCTTGCTCCAGATTGCAAGACTAGATCTAATGGGTGGAAATTGCAAGGAAGTCATTACTGGCTAAATATCAGGAGAGACTTCCTAACTGTGAGAGTGGTTGAGCAGTAGAACAGACTGCCTCGGGAGGTGGTGGATGCTCCTTCGCTGGATGTTTTTAAGCAGAGGCTGGACGACCATCTTTTGGGTAAGTTGTAGGGCTACCTTTCAGCTACGCTTCTGCAGAGTGCAGGGGGTTGGACTAGATGACCTGCAAGGTCCCTTCCAACTCTAACATTCTATGATTCTATGCTCTATTTGCTGATCAAGTCCAGGCCACCAAAGAAAACTCCTTTCTAGGGCTTTCATCTTGATGATGCCAAGGTGACCTGTATGAAGCTCTTCTAGAACTCCAGGGCACAGTTTAGGTGATATGATCACTTGGATGCCCCACATTAGACACACTTGATGTATTGTAAGCTCTCCCCTGCCAAGTGTAGAATAGTACGAGATCTGGATCATCAGCATATCTCCAGCCATTGAGTGTTGCTTCATAAACTTGGGATAAGACAGAATCTTTCTTAGCTTCACATTCAACCATACCCTGCGTTACTGGGGCACACTCAAGTTGGAACAGGTTGACAAAGTGAACTCATTCCATCTCTCTTTCTGGATTGGTGTCAGGCGCTATTGGTAAACGTGAGAGACCATCTGCATTTGCATGGGTCGCATGCTTATATCATAAGCATAGACTGCTACAAAGAGAGCCCGGCATTGCATTCGAGCAGCTGCAGCGACAGAAATTCCTTTTCGTGTATTCAGAATAGCAACTGGAGGCTATTGATCTATGAGGAGGGTGAATTGCCTTCCATAAAGATACTGTTTAAGTTTCTTTACACACCACACTAGGGTTAAGGGCTCCTTGTCAATCTAAGCATAATTACGTTCTGCTGTTGACAGTGATCTAGAGGCAGAAGCTATTGGTCTTTCTTGTCCATCCGGCATTGTGTGGGAAATTCCATGTAGAACAAAGTTTGAGTCCAGTGGCTATGAACTTTCGTGCCGCTCATACCTTGAATAAAATGTTGTTGGTCTTAAAGTTGCCACTGGACCCAAACTTTGTTCTCCTGCTTCAGACCAACATGGCTCCTCACCTGAATATACCCAGTTCCCTGTAGTGATACATCACATGCCAGTTTTAGGGGCCAGGATGGATCAAAATGAGTCAGCACCTTATCCAATGTAACCAACTTCTTATCCTGTAAGAAACCATCTTCACAGGCCTGTGACCATCTCCACTTTTGTCCTTTCTGCAAGAAACAGTTTAGAAGATGTAACACACTGGCCAAATTTGGTATAAAACGACTGTAATAATAATGAACAAAGCCTAGGAATGATCTAAGTTGTGATGCAACCTTGGACCTTGGGGCTCCCAACACTGCCCTTGTTTTCCTCTTGGGCTGGGCAGTGGTGCTGCTGTGTGCTCTGTGAAGAATTCCTTCTTTTAATTGTTTTTAGCTGGTTTTATCTTCTGTTTTTATTTTCAGGGTCACTGGTGTGTGATCTGTTTTATCACAAAATAGCTGCCTTTGGCAGCCTCAAATGTTTTCCCCCCCTTCTTCTGTTGGAGGTCATCTTTGTGAAGATGTGGACCTTAGTTTTAGCTTAATTAGCTATGTGGGATGAGGGAGGGAAGGAGGGACAGTTGGTCGGTGTTGGTAGGCAATAGAATACCTGCATTATATCCTTCCTTCCTTCCTTCCTTCCTTCCTTCCGTCCTGCCTTCCTTCCTTCCTTCCTTCCTTCCTTCCTTCCTCGTCTGTCTTTCTTTCTTTCTTTCTTTCTTTCTTTCTTTCTTTCTTTCTTTCTTTCTTTCTTTCTTTCTTTCTTTCTTTCTTTCTTTCTTTCTTTCTTTCTTTCTTTCTTTCTTTCTCTCTCTCTCTCTCTCTCTCTCTCTTTCTCTCTTTCTCTCTTTCCCTCCCTCCCTCCCTCCCTTCTTTTCCTTCTTTCCCTTCCTTCCCTTCCTTCCCTTCCTTTTTAAAAACATTGTTAACGGCTGCCTTGTTATTACAGTATTATCATACTAAGATTGGTCTGAAAAGACTTTTCTCAAATAACTGTTTAGAAGAGGAGTTGCAAATAAACTACAATAAATCTAAAATACTGGTTTTCTTACAAAAATAAGAATATAAGACTTCATAATTGGGTCGTAGCAAACTTTCATATTGAACAAGTTAGTAAATTTTGTTATTTGGGCACTGTATTCTCTTCAAACCTTTCTTGGTCTCCCCAGCTTAAGTTTGCAGTGAATCGGTTTTTGCAGAGGATAATGAGCGTCCCTTGATGTGTTTCAGGTGTGCCTCTCAGATCTGAACTAGACCAAAAGTAATTGGAAGCTAGAACATGGCTTAGTGCTTTTAAACTTAGAATAAAGAGTATCTTTGCCATAGTGGTGCATGGATTGCTGTTTTCTCTCAAACAAGATGGTTATTACTCAGTATGGATGAATTAACACTAGATTACAGCAGCTGGGCCTTACATTAGAAGAAATTCTCCAGCTGGGTAAGGCAGAGACCCTCATTATTGTCAAGCGTCATCTCACCAAGCTCGATTATGATAGTACAGTAATTTATGCTCATAAGAGTTTGTTCGACACAATTATTTAGCATTTTACCACCTCAGTCTTTGCCATCCTATACATGATATTTAACGGTTCCTCACTATACTAGGGCTTTTGCTCTAGCTCATCTTAATGCTAACTCGTCTGAAGTATTGTGTGGGAGGTTTTGTAATATTCCATATTCAGATCGTCTTTGTCCTTGTGGCATGGGTAAAGTTGATACTTTATCTCATAAAATTCTGGAACGTTCCTTTTATACTGTTTTTAGGAATTGGTGGGCTTTACCTCTTTTATCACATTTATTGTTCAGTAATTTGCAAAGGGACATTATTCCCTATCTGATGCTAGATAGTGATCTGAATATAAGCTTATTGGTTGCTAAATTCCTGTCTATCATCATTCCTGTCCATCATTTTCCTTCAGAAGCTGGGTACTGTTTTAGTAATTACTCATGATCTATCGATCAGAGGAGCTCTGAAAAGGAAAAGAAGATGATGGGAGATGGGAGCTCGCTCCGTCATGCAGCACTTGGGTCTCGAACTACCGACCTTCCAGTCTGCAGTTCAGCATCTTAACCATTTGAGCCACCATACTGCCCCATTTTTAAAAACTGGAACTATGGAGTACCTCATTCACTTCAGGCTACCTTGGAAAGTCTTCCTTTTCCTAGCGATCTAATTCAGTGTCCACTTTAGGGTGAATGCTGAAAGGGACATGTCTGACCTTATGAAACCTTGACTGTACATTGTCAACTAACATCAACCTCACTTTTATACCCTTTAGAGTGCCTATACCATCTTTAGAAACTTCTGACCCTTGATTTAAAATATCTTCCAACTTGTCCTGGACTTGGGTAGCTGGTTTGTGTGAGTCAGTATTCAGCATCTTTATGGATTTCCAGTCCAAGGATAATCTCTGTAAGCATTCACATCCCCTCAATGCTGGACCAACCTTTGGGACAACATATAAATCCAATAAACTTTGGTTGTTATTGTATTAATGTGTATCATACCCAAGGGGCACTATTTTTTCTCTGGTGTACGTCTTCAACACTAGGGGCGTTTTGTGTGTTTTAACATTTGCAAAAGTTTTGTTAGTATTCAGCATGTGAGATAATAGACACTACTGCTGGTGTTAACCAAATAGCTGATTAATAAGTTTGTCTCATGCCGTATACTTCTAAACTTGCTAAACCATCTTCACAGTCTGAGTTACTACTTGTATCCATAACCACCGCATGGATTTTCGCATTTTTCATCTGATGCCACAGTATAAACTTTATTTCATTCTTCGTCACGCCACATATTTTCTGAATATTTCCCTTTTTATTGCACTTCCTGCAGTATGCATCTTTGAATCTACATTCAATAGGGAAGTGGGAATCATTCCCAAATCTGTAACATGGATGGGCGGCTCTAGCAACATGTTCCTTGGTTTGTTCAGCAGCCATTTTATGCACCCATCATCATTTGCATTCTGTCGGAGCGCCAGTGCATCTCGGGCGCTGGCTGTTACCATTGCTACACCAGTTTGTACCGCACGTTTAACAGTCAAATTTCCCTCAGTTAGTAGTCTCTTTTGTATACTCTCGTTGTGGAGATCATATACAAATTTGTCTCTTAATGCCTCAAGTCCTTCCTTGAAATCACAATATTCTGAGGGTGTTTTTTAAAAATTCTGCAGCAAATGAGAAAACAGATTGATTTTCAAGCTGGTGCTGTTTGTGAATTCTAAATCTTTCTACTATAACCAGGGACTTGGGCGGCAAATGTTGCTGAACAACTTGCACTGTTTCTTTAAAAGACTTACTTGCAGGCTTCTCTGGTGCAATCAAATTATGAACAAGTGTTATGTATCAAATATACATAAATAGTGGGAGCTTGAATCTCACCCCTATCTAAGTCTGGTATTGAAAACAGCAAACTCTGATTGGCTACTTGGCGTGGTAGACCAATCAGGATACTAGAAAGGTTCTGGAGGGAGATGTTTGTATTGGTTGTTATGTTACTGTTCTGATTGGTTCTTAAAGCAACAAGGGGCGTGGTTATGCCAGCCCGGATAGTTTAAAAGGAGGGCCTGTTGCTCTCTTCTTTTTGTGTTTGTTCCTATCTTGTAAATAAAGCTGACTCACTTATTATGAGCTGCTGCCTTAAGTCTCATATTTAACAAGGTTGTAGGTTTTTCCTCCTGCAATGCTGAACAGTGCAGCTACATGTTTTTTCTAGGGGATTCTCATTAACTTTGAAGCACTGTTCCAGTCTTTCAATATAAGTAGGCCAGTAATCTCCAGCCACATCAAAGGCCTTCATTTGTCCAATACAGCCAGCCGTTTCTTGTTGTTTCCCTGCTATTTACAGTTCTGTATCATGAGAAGCCCTTTTCAACCCTATATTCATCATCACCAGTTGTAAGATATTTGCAATGGTAGTAAAAGCTTCCATGAGGACTCTCACACAAGGCTGAACTGGGAAGAAACAGTTTTACTAAGACACAGCATCATTAAGTAAAGCTAATGCAAGAGGATGAACAACAGATTCAAGGGCAGCTTTGGAGGGCAGAAAGGCTCCTGCATGTCAGTTTGGGCCATACAAGCGGATTTGGGAGTCTTTTGGCCAGCCGAATGTCAGTTTCAGCCCCATTATATCCTATGGGCCATTGAAGTAAATGGCGAAAACATAGGGTATATTGTGGGGGTTGGAGAGGAGGGGTTTTGAGGAAGAGGCTCCAAACTCACAGGGTAGCTGTTGGAGCCTCTCCCTAAGATACCCACCAAGTTTCAAGAACATTGGACCGGGGGGTCCAATTCTGTGGGCCCCCAAACAGTTTGCCCTCATTCCCTCCATTGGTCTTTATAGTGGGGAAAAAGTTACTTTTTCCCCACGGTGCTGTTAGTAGCTCTGGGGGTGAGGGGGTTTGAGGGAGAGGCTCCAAATTTTCAGGGTAGCTTCAGAAGCCTCTCCCCACATACATCCCCACGTCTCAAAGCAATTGGACCAATGGGCCTAATTCTATGGGCACCCAAACAGGTTACCCCCATTACCTCCATTGTTTCCAATGGGGAAACCCGGCCAGCCGCACTTAAGGCAGGCAAGCAGGCAGCCACTCAGCAGTCTGACTCTCCCAGAGAATCTCAGGGAAAGTGAACTGTCTTGGGAGGTGCTTGTTTGCCATAAGAACAAGTGGCACACTCCAGAACAAGTGGCACTGTGGCAGTGCAAGCATGCCACAGTGCCACACAGAAACCCCAAAAGACCAAAAGGAACATCATTTATATATGTATAAATTGATGGTGCAACCTCATTGGACTAGAAGGATGCTCTAGCATTCAGTCTTAAAACTCTATGGTACCAGCATTCAACCTTAAAACTCTATGGTACCATAGAGTTTTCAACCTTAAAACTCTATGGTACCATAGAGTTTTAAGGTTGAATGCTAGAGCATCCCCTGACAATGTACCTGGAGAAATGACGTCATCATGCCAGGCACGTTGGCCCGATTCAGGCACTTTGGGGGTGGAGTTCCCCCTGGCGGCCAGATCCGGGCTGGCAGGTTGGGGGACCCTAGGGTTAGGGGACCCTAGAGCAGGCAAACCCCTGTCCCTCTGGGGGACCTGGCAGCCCTATCAGAGAGGGGTGTGGGGGAGAAGAGATGGCAATTGGTCAGGGGAGAAAAAGGGCAGCGGACCCTATGCCAGGAGAGGGGGAAGAATCATTCTGAGAGGAGGCAGCCAGGAAGAAAGATTGGCTAGATGGCTGAGTGAGTGGAAGGGAGGAAGAAAAGAGTGAATGGTTAAGGGGGGCAAGTGAAGGTTGAGCAGGGGCCAGTGGGTGAGAAGGAAGAGGAACGATATTTCCCCTTCCCATTTTATCTCCCATTGGTTAAGCCTTGGCCAGAAAATTTGCCAAGTTGCCATGATAGCAACCAACACTGTAAGACAGGAGGATAACAACAAATTGGAGAAGCCAGAGCAGAGCAAGAAAGTTGCTACTCACTGAGCACTTACACAGGGAACCAGGCTGCAGTTAAATACATAAGACTCCTCCACTCAGAAGCAATCTCTATGACCAAAGTGTTCCCCTCCCCCCGAATTCTGCAAATGTCCTGGCTGTAACTGTGAATACCCTTGTCTACACTACCTGCTCCCGTACACCTGGAATACCATATGCAGCTGAACACTGCACCGCTAAAAGGATATTGTGGAGATGGAAAAAGTGCAGAACTGGGCAACCAAAGTGATCGGGGGGGAGAGTGCCTTCACTCTGAAGAAAACCTGAGGAGTTTGGCGCTTTTTAGATTAGGGGAAAAGGTTGTCTGGTAGGGGGAGCATGACAGAGGTTTATAAGATTACACACGGGACAGAGAAAGTGGGTAGAGAGAACTTTTTCTCCCTCTGCCACAACTGTAGACCTTGAGGGCACCTAATGAACTTGATGGGCAGTAGATCCAGGAAAGACAAAATTGCTTCTTCACACAGTACATAATACACTTGCGAAACTCACTGCCACAGGAACTAGTGGTAGTCACTAGCATAGATGGCTTTAAAAATGGGTTAGAGATGAGCTTGTGAAGAATTAGTCCATTATTGGCTGTGAGTCATAACCAGTGGGGACATGCCAGAAATGTGCGGAAACCTTTGTTTCCTCTTCTCTTCCACTACATGTTTGCCTCTCACTCTTTCTCCATTCTGCCCCCCTTTCTCTTACTCTCTCTCCCATCACTGTTACTCTCTCTGCTCCCCTCCCATTGCTCTCCCCCTACCTGAAAAGTCTCTCTTTCTGCCCCCCCAGCCCATCCCTCTCTTTCTTTCTTTGCACCCCCACTTCATCACTCTTTCTGCCTCCCCACCTTATCACTCTCCCTTGGAATTACAGCTCATCTTCACACTATAGAGATCAGTCCTCCTGGAGAAACCAGATGCTCTGGAAGATGGACTGTGTGGCATTGTATCCCTTTGAGGTCCCTGTCCTCCCCAGGTTCCATCCCCAAATCCCCAAGAGTTTCTCAACCAGGATCTGGCAACTTTACCAGCAGCTGGGGAGGAACTAACAACCCTAGAAAAAGCCGAAGGAGTTGGATATGCTCGGGTTACTTTACAAACACTGTTAAGTGAATGTGAAAGCGTAGTATAGTTCTAAAATGTCATATGTCAGAAACAGGGAGGAGAACGATAGTTTACAAAGCCTTTTTGGTGTAGTGGTTAAGTGCGCGGACTCTAATCTGGGAGAACAGGGTTTGATTCCCCACTCCTCAACATGCATCTGCTGGATGACCTTGGGCAAGCCATAGTTCTGGCACAGCTGTCCTTGAAAAAGAGCAGTTTCTGTCAAAGCTCTCTCAGCCCAACCTCCCTCACAGGGTGTCTGTTGTGGGGAGAGAAAAGGAAAGGAGTTTGTAAGCCTCTCTGAGACTCCTTTGGGTAGTGAAGGGCGGGGTATAAATCTAATCTCTTCTTCTTCTTGTTTTTCTTCTGCTGAGAGAATATAAAAGGAGCAATTGGACTCACGATGCAGGAAAGCAGATTTGTGGTCAAAGCCAGGAGGTACTTCCTAATGGTGGGAATACTTGGTAAATGAAAAACATTGCTCAGGAAAATTATGGAATCCCCTTCTCCAGGGATTGTTAAGAAAATCCTGGATATCTGTATCTTCATTTATTTTATGGTTTGTCAAGTTTTGCTTCACAATATTGTCCAAGTTGCTCCACAAGGTTCCTTTCTTCCTTGCATTCTATAAAAATTATTCCACTCTCTTATAGTACATATTAGATAGTGTCTGACACTGGGTAAGAGGAACCAGAATAAGGAACTTGGAAACCACCTCAGCGTCTGACCTCCTTAACCTCTGTTCTGAGTTATCCATTCTCTCAGGACTTCAACAAAAATATTATATGATGAGACAAGGGAAAATTAAATCTTGGCAAGCAGTCCAAAACGAAGGACAGAACATTCAGTAGCTGATATATTACTAAATGGTATCCAAGTATAAAGAACAAATAGCAAAAAAAAAAGTGATAGCTTAAGAAAGAAAACAGCCTATGAACAACTAATTACAGGAGACTTAAAACATTTATTAGGAAAAAATATATAAAATGTTATTGCAATACGAAATAGAAACAGAACCAGTGAAAGACTGTATGATTAAACGGATGAAAAATTTTGGAGAGAATATTTCTATGAGTCAGTGGGGAAACTTATAGATGAAAGGAATTAAATTTACTGAGTCCCAAATGTTAAGGAAGAATTGGTATAAAATGTTTTTTACATGGTACATTACACCCCAAGAAATTGCAGAAACGAATCTTATATATATCTAAAAGGCAAGCTATGCTGGCGACGACTCACCTACTCTCCCATTGGCCACTGGGGAAGCTGTCTTGGTGTCCTATTGGCCCATCCCATTGGTTCCTCCATTCTTACACCCCAGGAAATCAATTAAGGTGTTAAATGGAAAGCAGGTTTGGAACTGAAAGGCATTGGAGGGAAACAGAACGTCTGCATATCTCTCTGAATTACAACTGATCTCCAGACGACAGAAATCAGGTCCCAGCAGGGCTGTAGCCAGGATTTTGTAATTCAGGGGGCCTTTTAAAAAGTCGGGGGGCACTGATGTCACAAAATAAAAAAATAAAATAAAAATAAAATTTTAAAAACTCATTTTTGCAGAGTTCGCAGTCTGCTTGCCTACGTGGGGAAGCAAGCTGCGCTTGGGGAAGGGGCGGCAGCAGGTGGCCTGGGGGTGGCATGGAAGTCAGGGGGCCTTGGCAGGAAGTCAGGTGGCCAGGCCCCGATATGCCCCACTGTAGCTACGGGCCTGGTCCCCAGGGAGAAAATGGTTGCTGTGGAGGGTGAGCTCTATGGCACTATACCTCATTGAAGTCCTTCAGTGCCCTTTCCCCTTTCCTTGTAGTTTGTGTAGTGGAAAAAGCAATAAAAACAAAAAAAAAAAACACAACCTGACCCTCCCCTTAGTATTGCCAGCCTCCAGGCAGCACCTGGAGATCTCCAAGATCAGTTCTCCTGGAGAAAATGGCTGCTTTGGGCAGTGGACTCTATGGAATTATACCCTGCTGAGGCCCCTACCGACCCCAAACCCTGCCCTTCCCAGGCTCTACCCTCAAATCTACAGGTATTTCCCAACCCAGAGTTGGCAACCCTGTAACTGGCTACAGAACTGCTTTCCAGATCCTTGAAACCCAGAAAACATGGCATATGGCTCTCCTCCCATACTACCCACTTGGGGCAGCAAAATGACTTGAGGCAGCCCTGCCTTGTAGCTAAGCAGAAGGAAATAAACATGGCTTACCTCCCTCTGTTTTTCCCTTTCCTCTGCCCCCCCACCAGCCACAGCCGGGACGCTCACCTGGAGCCTCTTTCTAGAGCTCGTATTTCCCCCCACAACGGGCCTTTTTCCTAGTGAGTTATAATGGTAAATGTTGGAAATATCAAAGAACAGATGCAACATTTTATCATATGGAGTGGACATGTAACAAAGCAAGACAATGTTGGCTAAAGATCCATGAAGAGATACAAAGCATGTTAAAATTTAAGTTTGCGATGGATCCAAAAAACATACTATTAAATATTTTACCAAGCAATATTACAAGAGTGCACAGAGAGTTATTCAAATACATGGTAGTGGTGGCAAGGGTGATATTTGCGTCTAAATGGAAGGCTGAAAAATGTCCAGAATCGATGGACTGGAAAAACAAATTGAGCATGCGACAATGGTAAAACTAATATCTTATTTGCATCATAGATCAATTTCAGAATTTCAAGAGAAATGGAACATATTTTTGACTATATAGCTGAAAACTAAGACTGAATTGATAAAGCACTTTAGGATGTTATGAAATGTATGGTTTTAGACTGTATGCTTAATGGATTTTATAGCTTATATTATATTTATATTGTATTGTTTTCTATTGTTGTGAGCCGCCCCGAGCCAGCTTTGCCAGGAGGGCGGGGTAAAAGTCTGCTAAACAAACAAATAAATAAATAATAAAGTGGAGAATGATTAAGAGATAGAATCAGGCAATATATGTTTGCGATAATGAAATGCCATACAAAGTAATGACGAAAAGAATAAAATATAGATAAAAGAAGTGAAAATCTGGAATACATATAAACAGTTGTTATGCAATAAAGTAAGTTCTGTTTGATAATTGTGATAAAAGCAAAGTATATGGTCGTGCGTGATTGTCTATTTCTATACCTATGTTTATGTTTGTGTCCATGAAAGAGGATCGTTTAGGTATAATTGTAGCAATGTATTGTACACACACACACATTTGTTCGTTTTTATTTGTTTGTAAAAATAAAACAATTATTACAAAAATAGAAATATACTTCAACAAAAATAATATATTGTCTACCAAGCATATAATAGAATATCAACTCGAGTATTTTTGAATTGAAGTTACCCTCTGTAAAAAAAATAGCAGTTTAGTTTATTGGAACATGTTCTTGCTTAAACGAGTTAAATGTCTCCCAGCTCTTTCATCAAAATGTCACGATTTGTTGATACTGAACTGGAACTTGCTGGGATGGGGGCATGGCTGATTTGCTTCCACAGCTCATATATGAGGCCAAATACTCCATTAGTATCCCATCCAATAGTTCATTGCTTTCTGAAGACTGAGAAGCAAATCCACCACAATAAAACAGCTGACCAATTAAGCCTTTTGCCAATATGCAACTGTTAAATGACAGAAATTACCACAGTTGGGGAAGTCAGCATGGAATTTTAATGGGCTGATTTGAAGTGCTAATAAAATATTTTGCTTTTGAAACATCAACACAAAGTACAAACATGTACGGGATTAAATTAAATGTTTGCATGGAGATAGTGGGAAAGCGCCCAGGGTTCTGTTGTACAACCCAGAGTCGTGTCCAAATTAAACTCTCCTAAGTGTTTATGATGCATTTTCCTGGAAATATCTTGGCCAATTCCGCACAAGGAGCTGCACCGCCGTCACGCCTCCCTTTGCCCCATTTCCATTGGTCAATTTCCCACTCAAAGCCGCGCAGCTACATTTTGACCCGTGGCTTCGCCCGATTTTCCCCGCGGTTTCATGATCCTGTTTTTGAGGATCACGAAACCGCGGGGAAATCGGGCGCAGCCGTGGGTCAAAATGTGGCTGCGCGGCTTTGAGTGGGAAATTGACCAATGGAAACGGAGTAGAGGGAGGTGTGATGGTGGTGCAGCTCCTTGTGCAAAATCGGACCTTGTATTTCAGCCCCCAAGAAGTAAACCACCGGCTTTCCCCCCGCCTGAACATTTGCTGGGCTCCCAGTGTAGAACTGATACAAAACCATTCTGTAGACTTCCAGCCCAATCTTATGCCTGTGTACTCAAAAGTCAGTTCCACTTAAGATATGTAGAACTGCTGCCTTGGAGTGTTTGTTGAAAACTGATAGCAAGCATGGTGGCTAACCAGTTATTATGGATTCGTACAACAGGAAAAGAATGAGGTAGTTTTGCCAGCCTGATCTGTAATACTTGTGAAGGTTCCTGAGACACCATCACTCAAGCATCCATGTTCTGCAGCCTCTATCTGCCTGGTAGCCTAATGGATCCAACAGGATTTCAGGCAGCATTAAAGAATATTCCTGCTGATATGGTCAGCACTCCTGTCAATGCCCTGGTTGACCTCTGGAATGGGGAAATGACCCGGGTGATTGACAGAGTTGCGCCTAGGCTCCCTCTCTCAGTTCAAAGAGGCCTTGGTTTACTGAGGGGCTGTGGGCAACGAAAGGCAGGGAAGATGGCTAGAAAATGATGCAGGAAAACTCCGGATGAATCCAAGAAGGCATGGGCTAGAGTTCATTTAAAAACCTACTTTGAAGCTGTGATGGTGGCAGAGAATGATATTTCCCCCCCGCCAACATTGCTTCTGCACAGTATAGACCTGCAGAACTATTCTTATTGGGGCTTATTGGGTTCTGGTCAACAGGAGGATGTGGACTGCTCTGCAGTCTACTGCTAGAATCACTTGCCTCCATTCTGACTTGGACTCTACATTAGCGGCAACAGGATTGGATGGTCCTAGGGTACCAGTTTGTACAGTTGTGTGGGACGCCATTCAGTTTGTGCAGTCTGAGGATATGGGCAGGACTCTGGGAAGTTTGAGACCAACTACCTGCTTATACAACCCTTACCCCCTCCTGACTGCTTAAATCTGCTGGCGGTGGGGCTGGTGTATGGGGTCTGGGAGACTGTTAATACCTCCCTGAGGGGGAAGGGGGTGTTGCTCCTGCCTTGAAGTGGGCAGTGGTGCATTTACACTAAAAAAAACCCCTACTTTGGATCCAAGAGAGTCGAAAAACTACCGTCCAGTCTCAAATGTACCATTCTTGACCGAGGTGATCGAATGGGTGGTGGCTGGCCAGCTTCAGAGATCCATTCTGATCTGGTTTCTTGGCTGGTTATAGGACTGAAACAGCCCTGGATACCCTGGTGGATGATATTTACTGGGAGATGGATAGGGGACTGTGACCCTGTTAATTCTTCAGTACCATCGATCTTGGTATCCTTCTGGATCATCTTTTGGGACTGGGACTGGGAGGCACTGTCCCGTGGTGGTTCTTGTCATACCTTGAAGGTAGGCTTCAGATTGTGGTGCTGAAGGACTGCTGCTCTACCTCCTGGCCTTTTGAGTATGGAGTTCCTCAAGGTTCCATTTTGTCCCCCATGCCTTTCAACATCTGTGTAAAACTGGTGGGAGATGTCATCCTGAGATTTGGGCTGAGTTGCCACCAGTATGCAGATGACATTCAGCTCTATCTTGCACTACCAGCAGATCCCAGGGAGGCTGTGGAAACTGTGAACAGGTGCCTGGTCTCATCAGATCTCCAAAGAAAAGCAGTCCTATTCAGTGTTCCCTTTAAGCTGCCCTAGGGGGTGCTGGCACACAAAATTTTAGCTGCCAGTTCAGGGAATTCAGCTTCCAGCTCACAAGCATTTTCCCCTCCATTGTTTGCAAAGGGGACACCTCCTTCTGGGGCCCATAGAATTGGACCCCCTGGTCCAATCTTTTTGAAACTTGGGAGGGAGGGTTGAGGAGGCACCAGCAGCTATGCTGCAAATTTGGTGGCTCTACCTCAAAAAACAACCCCTGCCCCAGGTACTCCCTGATCAATTCTCCATTATAGCCTATGGGGCCCACTGACTATAATTGTCCCCATAGGCTATAGTGGAGCAGGGTAAAATTGATATTTTTTTTGCACACTCCTCCTATGCTTTTCAGTATGATTTGTAAGATGCCTTGAGTTGCAGTAAAAGTGGGATACAGATAGTTGAATAAATAAGTAGTTTGGGCAGGTTGATAACATTTAAGCAACATCCTGTTTGTTAAGTTAAGCAGGGTTCTGACAGTAATTCTTCCAGGTCTGTTATACTTGACTTGTAAATTTGTCATATTTCACTAAAAAAAAAAAACACCCCAAAGTAGACTGCAAGACTTTCCCCCTCCCAAAGTGCTAGTATGTTTCTAAGGCTCAGCACAGGGAGATGGTCTGAGGCCAGGTCTACCAATATAGTGGAAAGGGGTGGATAGGCCCATTCTCTGTAGGCCAGGTCTACCAATATAGTGCAAAGTGAAGGGTAGTCCTGTTCTCTGGAGGCCAGGTCTACCAATATAGTGGAAAGGGGAGGGTAGTCCTGTTCTCTGGAGGCCAGGTCTACCAATATAGTGAAAAGGGGAGGGTAGACCTGTTCTCTGGAGGTCAGGTCTACCAATATACTGGAAAGGGGCAGGTAGATCTGTTCTCCAGAGGCCTGATCTACCCCCATAGATGACAACCTCTTCTGTAATGAAATTTGACTTGATTCTGTTTTCTCTTATAATGTTTAAAGTATTCTTGAAATATAGTTTAAATATAGTTTAAAAGAATTCATTCTGAGATTTCTTAATCTTCTAAGAAATGAATGTATGCGATAGTCAAATGTAGACTTGCTCATAACTTTAATACTGCTAGCTTTTTTCACTCATGAGGTAGAATTTTTGCTCACAACGCTGTGCAGCTTAGAGGGAACATTGGCCTTGTGGGAGATCACCAAGGAAGCCCAAGGCTGCTATGCATAGGTAGGCATTCGCAAACCACCTCTGGAACACCACTGAAAACCTTCTGGGTCACCATAAGTTGGTTGCAACTTGACAACACTTTCTATCACCACTGGTGGGTGGAGGGTCTGATGCAGGAAATGGGTTATCCCTGTTCTGGATGGGGCAGATTTATAGCTTGGGGATGATCCTGGACCTAGGCTTGCCTGTTAGATAAACAGGTGGCAGCGGTGGCCAGGGGTGCCTTTCACCAGCTTCGGACGGTGAACCAGCTGTGGCCCTTCTTGGGCAGAAAAGATTTTGCCACTGTGGTGCAAGACCTGGTAACATCTAAATTAGATTACTGCAATGTGCTCTACAATGCGCCCTTGAAGACTGTCCGGAAGCTGCAGTTGGTACAGAATGCCGTGGTCAGAGTGCTGAGTGGAGCGGGTCATAGAGACCATATCACTCCAGTCTTGTTCCATCTACACTGGGCTTCTAATGTGCTTCCAGGCTCAATTCAATATGCAGATATTGACCTTGAAAACCTTGTATGACCTGGGATCAATGTATCTTAGGGACAGCCTTCTCCGAAGGTTTGCCAACATCCAGGTGCTGGCTGAAGATTCCCTGGGATTATAACTGGTCTCCAGGAGACAGAGATCATTTCACCTGGAGAAAATGGATGCTTTGGAAGGTGGACTCTATGGCCATTATACCCCACTGAAGTCCCTCCATTCCCCAAACCTCATGCTCTTCAGGCTCCATCCCTGAAATCTCCAGGCATTTCTCAATCTGGATCTGGTAACTTTACTTCTCTCCATATGACCCTACCTACCCATACATTCCAGTCAGCTTTGGAGGCCCTGCTTCGGTTGTCCCTGCCATCTGAAGCTGAATGGATAGCAACCCAAAACAGGGTCTTCTTGGTTGTGGCACCAAAACTTTGGAATTCCCTCCTCAGGGAGGTTCTGTGTCTTTTGCCAGCAGGTGAAGACTTTTCTTTTGTTTCCATCTGTCATACCTACCCCCAGTAACAGTGACAGGCCCTCCTTCTGGTGGTGTCTGTTTATGTGCTTTAATTGAATGTTTTATAATTTTAAAAGTATTTTTAATTACTCAAAAATTAATTTTTCTTTATGTTTGCCACCATGTGGACCCTGATTGGGTGGAAAGGTGGCATTAAAATATTTAAAATAGATAAATAGAAGAACAGAAGAGATTGGATTCATACCCTGCCCTTCAGTATCCGAAGGAGTCTCAGGGTGGCTTACAAACCCCTTTCCCTTCCCCTCCCCACAACAGACACCCTGTGAGGTGGGTGAAGTGGGTGGGGCTGAGGTGGGTGGGGCTGAGAGAGCTCTGACAGAAACTGCTCTTTTTCAAGAACAACTGTGCCAGAACTACGGCTTGCCCAGGGTCATCCACCAGGTGCAAGTGGAAGGAGTGGGGAATCAAACCCAGTTCTCCCAGATTAGAGTCTGTGCACTTAGCCACTACGCCAAACTGGCTCACTTTACTGGTGCAAGCACATATGCTGATCCAAACACAGAATGATTACCATGACTGCCAAAGTTGCCCTAAGGCCAGTGTTGGTTTGCATGTATTTAAATGTTTACATATTTGAAATTCTCTATTGAGTATGATTGTGACTGAGCTTTAAAAGTATGTTTTTAAAAAATGCATCCAGAAGGCATCCTTACATGCTAACAAACCTCTAGGTAGATAATTTGCAAGAAAGATGTATCTGTCGTTCTCCGAGGTCTCGGGCACAGACCAGGTCCTTCGCTACAGTGGGGCATCTCGGGGCCTGGCCCCCTGACTTACCGCCAAGGCCCCCCTGACTTCTCCCCTGACTTATTTAAAGGCCCCTCGAATTAAAAATCCTGGCTACGGGCCTGGCACAGACCTTTCTTCACGAACCCTATCTTATATCCTTTTCCTGCATACAAAACATGTCCTTGGCACCTGCTGCATACAGAGTGTGGTTGGCAGTGCGTTTCTGAAGTACACAATGAAAAAAAGAAAAGCTGTATAAGTGTAATAATCAGAAATCAGTATTCTTCAGCATACTCGAGATTTTGTAATTTCCCCCCCCCTTAGAATGGAAACTGCCTCAGAGAGTCTTACCCTTTGAAAATCCATATAATGAGTAAGATTGATTTCCAGGGCTTTTGTGCTTTACAGGGAATAAACGAAAATCTCTCTAAGCCCTTGTTTTTGGCTTGCAGGCTCAGGAAAGCTCCTCGATTGTACAGCTGATCACATCGGGGAAGTGTGGTAAAGTTCAAGTCCCTTCTGTTCTTGTAATTCCTGGTGGTCAGCAGGATTCTCGAGTGAAAGGGGAAGTGGGCTTCTGGAGCCAAGAGGAACAATTGGGCAATGTTGTGTACAGTCTCTGCGGGGGCCTCTGCTGATTAGATGGATTTCTTTTTTTTTAAAAAGCACCCCTCTTACAACTCCCTTTTTCCTTCTCCTAGGTGAAGAGTGAAGGGCCGAAGCTCGTGCCCTTTTTCAAAGCCACTTGTGTTTATTTTGTCCTCTGGCTGCCGACCTCTAGCCCTTCTTGGTTCAGCGCCCTCATCAAGTGTCTGCCCATCTTCTGCCTGTGGGTCTTCCTGCTGGCTCATGGGATCAATTTCCTGATGGCCCATCGCAGTGCCTGTCGGATCCTAGCTGGCCTGATATTCTCAGCTCTGGGAGATGCCTTCCTCATCTGGCAAGAGCAAGGCTACTTTGTTCACGGTCAGTGGGTTTTTTCCCCCATTACTAAAGTCATGCCTTTGCAATGCATGTAAGCGCCTTTCAAGAGACTGAGCATGGAAGTAACATGGAAATAACGCGAGTGTTTGCACAGCAGTGCGATAGGAAACGCAGGGAGAAGTGGTGGGTTGTATGGGTTTTGCACGTCTTTCTGCCACGTGAGAGCAGCCCTTGACCACCCTCCCAGATTCCCTCCGTATATAGTCTCCAATGCACTCTTGATCGGTGCTGGAGAGAATATGGGATTTGCCGAGTGCCAGGTGACTTGAAGGGGCTGGATGTGCTGAACCAGGAGTCCGATCAGACGGCTATTTAGATCTGCGTGAGGCATGATTGCCTCACGGATCTAAAGTTAATGTCCAGACACAAATATCTGGGAAATGTCCCTCTTCCGTGGGCACCCCGTTTTGCCGCGCTTCGGAGCTGTACTTAAAAGATACCACTTTAAATCTGGGGTTTTCAGTTACCTGCGGGACAACTGCGGACTTTCATCTGTCTGATCATTCCACCAGCACGCAATCCTCCCGTCAAGGTGGTCTGATGTCAGACCATCCCGAGCGGGTGCCATTTTAAAAAATCTCTACACGTGTGCGGATCAACAAGGACTCGCTATCACATCTATGTGCATGCTTTCTATAGCCTCCCCCCCAAAAGCTTCACCTTGTGGCACAGTGAGTGATTGGGTGTCAGGAGAAGCATTTAGCACAGTGGTGGTAGACATGCTGACACATCACAGAGCAGGTGGACACCTTACAAGAGCAGAACCTGGTTTGACAAGCTATGAGGAGGAGGAAAAACAATGAGCCGATGCTTTTCTCTGCGGGGAATAGGATGCGTTGGATCCAGTCAGTTTTTTCTCTCAGGCCGTGATCACACGGGCAGTTTGGTCCGACACAGGCACTCCTCCCCTCTGGATCAAATAGGCACAGTCAGACAGCCACATCTGTCCCCCATTCCGCAGCCATACTGTCACAGGACGACTTGGAGCTGGGTTAAAAAGGCACCACATCACAAATGGTGTTTTTGGTTCCCCGCACAGTCATTGTGCATGACCGGATGTCTGAACACGGGGCAACATGCGCAGAATGGATTTGGCAGTCTGAACCTGCAGATCCGTTCTGCCGCTAGGGAGGCATCTTTTTAAAAAATTACCTATATGTGCACATGTATGCACATGCGCTCCTATGCGCACACATGAATTTTGGATTTTTTGGCAGCGCGCTCCATAGCTGAGGCGCTGCACACCATGGGGTGTCTCCGTGGGTAACCTGCAGCAGGGTGTGCTGTGTGGTTGATATGCCCCATAGCACTTTAAACCTGTTCAATTAGAGGTGGCACCATATCGCACCAAGCCACCAGTGTGGACACAGCCTCAGTCTCACACAAGTCTACAGCCCCTATTCCACAGGTCTCATGATCTTCAGTGTAGCCATTCTTGGTGGTCAAAGAGAATTCTTCCTCCCTTTTTCCCCATCAGAAGGGGGAAAAGGGATTCAACCCCTTTTTATCCGTTTTTCATTATTTGTTTTGGAAATGTAAAAAAATACCTGCAAATTCAACTAGTCCTGTTTGATATGGGTCTCATTGACCTCTGTCAAAGCTTTGGCCGCTGACTTCCCCTCTTCCAGTGTATCTGAAACCACTGAATCAATGATATAAAAATACTTTGTGGGTAATTGCCACTGCAGCTCACGTTAGAAAATGTGGTGAGGTCAAATTTCAGAAAAGCTGAAAAGCAAAGCCTGTTTTGTCCTTTCCCCACCCCACTTCCCCTCAGAAAGCCCATCAGTGCATAGTTTCGATGGATGCTGTGTCTGATAAGTAGTCAGTCAGGTGATGAACCAAAGCGACCATTTCAGATTTCACTGTGGGGGCCAAAGACATTTCAGTGGGGAAAAACAATCAACTGGAAGGTCATAGGCCCACTCTTGGCTGTATTCAAGATGAAACTGCCAAATGCAGTCCATTTCATTTTTAAGAGGATTTATTATTTCTACTGTTTTTGTACTTTATATAAAAAATCTAAGACTGCTTGTTGGGAAATTCCTGGAGATTTTAGGAGTACAGCTTGGGAGGGTGGGTTGTGGGAGCGGAGGGGATTAAACCCAAAAGGGTCTGATGCCATCACGTCCACCCTCCAGGCAGCCATTTTTCTCCAGGGGGAACTGATCCCTTTTGTCTGGAGATTGGTTGTAATTCTGGGAGATCTCCAGGCCCCACCTGGAAGTTGACAACATTATTCCCTTAGCTAAGACCATGAATCATAACCCACACATTACAGAACTGCCGTGGGTAAGGAAACTGAAGCAAACATGCATCTGGAATCCCATGGGGGGCGGGGAGAGGAGAGGAGAGGACCTGGGGTGTGTTGTGGTTTGGTGTACTTATTTATTTAAAGCATTCTTCGTACCAGCTTTCCACCGAGCTGAAGGTCTCCGAGGCAGTGAACAAATGGAAACATTAAAACAAGCTTTTGAAATCCATTGTATAAAAATTATTCAAATGACAATTACAAAATACACACACACCGGAAGGAGGATCAATGAGGGAAACATCAAACAACACAGTTATATCTTCACCTGCTTGTGGAGGACAATAAAATACGGGAATAGATGAATCCCCCCCCCCGGGGAGGGAATTTCCATAGTTTGGTGTTCCAGGCAAGAAGGCTCTTCCTTGGGTTGCCACCAAGGCTCCGTCTAAGATGTGGAGTCTTGTGAGCAAAAATTCTACTTTATGAGCTACTGGCATTAACATTGTGAGCAAGTGATTTGGCTACTGCGTCAATTAGTTCACTCTGAAGCCATCCTTCCTGAGCTAAGACAAAAACGGGTGAGCCGGAGGCTAAAAGACTGCGAGCTAGCTCACACTAACTCAGCTTAGAGGGAACACTGGTTGCCACCCACGTTAGCTCGTCGGAGTGAAACAGTTGGGCCACCCAGCTAGCCTCAGAGAAGTGCTCCCGAAGATGACTACGGCGGTTGCACAAGTTCATGTGGGAGGAGACAGTCCTCAAGTAGTGTGGAGAAATAGCACAAGGAGGAAGGGTTAAGTATCCTATCCCCTCCCCCCCCTTTTCCACCCCAAAGCTGCTTTTCCTTGGAAAAAATGACCATGTAATTTGAAACCAGCACCTGAGAAATAATTGTCACTAAAAGATTATAAGCGTATTGCTCCTGTGGTTAACAGGCAATTGCTTGTATTGTTGTGCATGCAGAATAAAATGGGGAGGGGTAAAGGAACAAACAAGTACGTAACTCTGAGATTATACACCTATGTCTGTTTTAATGGTCATACGAATGCATAAAGGTAAAGGTAATGGTTCCCTTGCTCGAAAGCCAGTCGAATCCGACTCTAGGGTTGCGGTGCTCATCTCCGTTTCAAAGCCGAAGAGCCAGCGCTGTCCGAAGACGTTTCCGTGGTCATGTGGCCGGCATGACTAAACACCAAAGTGCACGGAACGCTGTTACCTTCCCACCAAAGTGGTACCTATTTATCTACTTGCAATTTCTTGCTTTCGAACTGCTAGGTTGGCAGGAGCTGGAACTAGAGACAGGAGCTCACCCCATCATGCGGCACTCTCAGGTCTTGAACTGCTGAACTACTGACCTTCCACAGCCTGCAGTTCAGCGAATGCATACCATGAGTTAAAAGCTTATACTAGTGAAAGAGTGCGCTTAACATGCCAGTAAAAGCATTTGTGGTAGACTAGCCCTTAATTTGAAACCGGGCGAAGTCTCTGCTTGTGTTTCTGTTTCAGTACCTTCCAAAGTTTTTCAGCTGTCCTTTGCCATACGTTAATTATATCTGACAATGAAAATAGAGAACTGAGGAGCAGTTACAATTCCCTCATTCATCTCAATATTGTCCTTTTGGAATTCTGAAGTGAAAATTTCTTCCACACTAGCTACTGAATTTGAAATGTGTGTTCGTAAAGAACAGACATGCAAACTCCTCCTTTTCCTTTGGGTTGGTCCCCAGAATGTTGGTAAACCCCGTGGCCACCCCAGATCTCTGCTAGGAGGTGCTACATCTTCCCTTGCCGCTTGGGGGGTGCCAGAACAAACTGGGACACTCCCTTTGCCACCAAAGCTTCTCTGAGAGTGTCTTCTCCTTAATGGAGTTGCATATCCAGCACTCTGTACTGCACGGCTGTTTAGAGGTTTCGCCTAGTTGCCATGCCTGACTGTTTCACCCCAACAAGCTAACATGGGGGTGATCTGGCTCAGCTTTGCAATTTCAAGCTGTCACGCTCCACGGATGGTAAGCTTACCCACCTCCTCTCCTCGTTGTCACACTTTAAGCAGCAAGGCCAAAGAGCCTTGTTGTGTTTCCAGAGATCAGGCTTAGAGCATCAAAATATAAGTAAGTTTAATAAAAGAATTTTTTAAAATGTGCATGTTCTATTCAAGCATTCAGGCTGAGCAAAGGAACAAAGAAAATGTGAAAATACACAGTCTCCTTCCCCCACACTCAGAACTTATCCTAAATGATGTTTAATTAGACAGGCTAGCTTCACTCGAAGTTGCAGTCGTTTAAAGTTCAGCATTACCATAGTTCTCTGGGTTGGGTCTTCTCGCCGTTGTCCCCGGCCATGCGGATGGAATCCCTCAGTAAGGCTTAGCTCTTAATGGCTTGTTCTCCCCAGTCAAAAGCAAGATGCAAGAGCTTGAGTGCTCTGTGACCAGAGCCCAATCGATCCTTCCCCCCAATCCCCCCCCATTCTACCAGCGACGAGTTTGCAGCTGGGTTCCTGTGCACCCACAGAGTATAGTCACAATAACTGGAATTCTAGGGCGGAGGGCATTCCTTCACAGGTATCATGAATTCATTCAGTTTTAACAGAGAATGTAAATGATGCTGTTGGCAATCCAGTGTCTTCCTCGTCCCCCCGTCTTTTCGCAGACCTGATTAGGGATGATTGACAGTGAATGTGTGCTAGTGGAGGAGCAGCCAGACATAACAAAATCTCAGGCATTGTGCTGGTTCTAGGATAGCTTGGCATAGATCCCAGCCTTCCTCCAACAAGCCTTTCTCCAGCCTATGGAGCCTTTAAACTTTGTTCAGTTGAGTGATAGGTTAGGGATACAATCTATTCCATTCTTTGTAATTCCTCACTCTAACCCAGGATTCACAGTTAAAATGTAACTGCTGTCTGGAAATTCAGTTTACTGTTCACGCATGGCCTCCTAAGAAACTTGTTTCTTTTCTTTCTTTCTTTCTTTCTTTCTTTCTTTCTTTCTTTCTTTCTTTCTTTCTTTCTTTCTTTCTTTCTTTCTTTCTTTCTTTCTTTCTTTCTTTCTTTCTTTCTTTCTTTCTTTCTCTCTTTCTCTCTTTCTCTCTCTCTCTCTCTCTCTCTCTCTCTCTCTCTCTCTCTTTCTCTTTCTCTTTCTCTTTCTCTTTCTCTTTCTCTTTCTCTTTCTCTTTCTTTTGCTTGCTTGCTTCTTGCTTGCTTCTATTGCTTGCTTGCTTTCTCTCTCTCTCTCTTATTTGCATTTATATCCTACCCATCCCGCACACGGGCTCAGGGCAGGTAACATCATTATAATAAATACAATTTCAATTTAAGACACGATAAAACATTCTAACAATTAAGACAATGGGTACAGCTTGACATAGTGTCAGTTGGCTATAAAGTTCTGGCCCAGTGGTGCAGTGAGTTAAAGGCCAGTTGCCCGTGGTCAGTAAATGGATGGGTGACAGCAACCTCAAGGAGGCCATATATGGGTGCCTGTTGCCTCAACCAAAGGCCTGGCGGAACAGCTCCGTCTTGCAGGCCCTGTGGAATTGAAGAAGATCCCGCAGGGCCCTGGTCTCAATAGGGAGCAGGTTCCACCAGGCTGGAGCCAGGACGGAGAAAGCCCTGGCCCTGGTTGAGGCAAGGCGGGCGTCCTTTGGGCTAGGGACCACCAGGAGGTGTTGATCTTTAGAGCATAATGCTCTTCAAGGCATATATGGGAAGAGGCGATCCCTTAGATATGTTGGTCCCAGATCATATAAGGCTTTAAAGGTCAATACCAGCACCTTGAAGTGAACCCAGTACTCAACTGGCAACCAATGCAGTTGGAGGAGCACGTGCCTAATCTGAGCCCACACAGGCTTTGACCTCAGCAGGCGCACCGCCACATTCTGCACCAGTTGTAATTTCTGGATCAGCTTCAAGGGTAAGCCAGCATAGAGCAAATTGCAGTAATCAAGTCTGGAAGTGGCCATTGCATGGGTCACCGTTGCTAGGTCTTGGGGTTTTTTTTAGGTCTTGTGGTTTTATTCTAGTAAACTTAGAGTAACAACATTATCAAAAAGGCAGTGATAAAAAATACACTGGCCCAGAAGCATTGCAGTACAGTTAAGATACCATAACATCTGCCTGTGCCCTATCTGTCTACCGAATTCAGCTAACCATGGTGGAACAGCCATCGCTGATAATTAATATTGCTGCTCACATAGACCTTTTAATATAAGAGCATTTCCAGTCTTGCTATTAGCAAGCCTTACTATTTGATAGACATTAGGCACTTTGACTGTGTTTTTCTGATTCCTTTCCCCTCAGGTTTGTTGATGTTTGCCATCACCCACATCCTGTACTCCTCGGCATTTGGGATGAAGCCTTTGGATCTGAAAGCTGGCCTGGCCATGGCCCTGGTGTCCAGCTTTGGCTACACCTTCCTATATTCCTACCTCTCGGGCCCATTCACCTATCTGGTCGCTGTCTATATCGCTTTGATAGGCTTCATGGGCTGGCGGGCCATGGCTGGCGTACAGCTATGCAACGACCTTTGGACTTGGACCAAGCTCTCCGCTTGCATCGGCTCTGTGCTTTTCATGGTCTCGGATCTGACCATTGCGGTCAACAAATTCTGCTTCCCCGTGCCCTACTCGCGGGTCATCATCATGGCCACTTACTATGCCGCTCAGATGCTCATTGCACTTTCTGCGGTGGAGAGCAGGGACGAAGAAGACTTCAAGAAGAGGAAGGAGATGTGATGCCAGCAGACTGTCAGACTCCACTGGGATCCTGTAGCTGTATTCGTCAGGAGGGAGGTTTTCATTCCTCTCTCTGGGTGAAAGGATGATTGCATTACCTTTAGTGTTTAGCTGGTTCTACTCCACCCCAGTTGGCTGGACTGTGGCTGTCACACTGGAAGTTTAGCTTACGAAACCGACCAGCTGACATTTTCTGTCATGGCAGCTTTGGGAGGCCTCTGTGATAACTTCACTGTATTTGTATAATACTGAAGGTGGTGCTGAACTTCCTGAAAGAATGGAGGCTTATTTCAGGACAAAGGATAGCAGCAACAACAATAGGTGTAGGCAATACTTTGGGGTTTAACAGCCTTGCCTTCGACACTGGATGTTCCAGGTCATGTGAAAACGAACCTTAGTGCTGTCTGACCAAGCTCCCATTGTGTGTGCATTACAGTACAACTGTGAAATAATTGTGTATCTACACAAGGAACCCCCCCCGGCTTGAATCATGTCAGGATGCTGGAGCACTTGCGAGGATTGTGTGGGCAGTAAAACTTGTGCCATCCCTGTGTCAAGCCGGTCTGGATTCCAGATTCATACAACCATTTATTTATAGGTTGTCAAACGCCTTTATTCTTTTGTTCTGAATGTGAATGCTGTGGAGCATCTGTAGTTCTGCAGACTTAACAGCAACAACAAAATGCAACAATCTTCTCAGGCTTGGGAGAGAGAGAAAAAAATGGGAAGTGAAAGGGTTTTATTCTTTGTTTAAAGCAGACGATATACAACATTTTCAGCAGGCAGGTTATAGCATGCATAATCTCAGACTAGAGCAATAGAAGATGGAACGCAAGAATGTTTTCCATGCTGATGTTCTGCAAGTCCAATCACCAGCCTCTTTGCTGACTGAATTTATCGCCATGGAAACCACCTGCTTGTCAAACCTGCTGTTATCTCTGCCTGGTAAGAACTTGGATGAATGAACCCACTGAAGTCATCTTCTCCTTATCTACAAAATCCAAAACAAAGTTGATGTATTGTAAAAGAAAGTATTGGCAGTAATGCACATTAAGCGACAGGTGCTGTGGTCACTGTGAACCAGCTTATGTTTTGGACCTGTAACTATTATTAACAAGTTATTATTTCTGCTATGGGCTTGATGGATTATCAGGGAACAATATTTATTTCAAAAGAAGCTAAAGAGCTTCCACGTATATCCGCTTATGTCCCTATCTCCGTGTATACATGCACATAAATATTGTGTTACTTCCCCACCACAGAGCTGTAGAGACTGTGGGTGCCTTCATACCCACAGCTGCAATGCAGGGATCACACCTACATTTTATAGCCTATCACCAAAGTGCTGAGAGACAAATCAATACGCCACTTTCCCAAGCTATTCACTCGTTTCCCTTGGGCAGCACTGAACCACTATAAAGGAGACTGGGAAGGAAATGCAACTTGGAAAATGTGCATGTCTGCAGCTTCCCCATGTTTTTCATGCTGGGATGAAAAATGGGTTGGATGACCTGCACTGCAGCGGTCAGTGTGAAGACACATGGATGCATGAGGCCACTGGTTATCCACAGGACTTGGCTGGATACACCAGAGTGAATAATTGCAATATATTTCCCTGGGTTCCCTATCTTGTAAACAGAGATCATTTAAATGTTTTTCTTTCCTTTCTGAACAATTAGATTGTACACTGTCCCTATAGAAACCCTCTATTATATTTCTTTGGGATTTTGCACTTGCTTGCAAATCAGCCATGTAGTTATTTTAGTTCTTACCTATGAAAATCAAAAAAAGAGTCACTTTAGTTTTTGAAAGCCACTTTTTAGGCAGTGCCACATCTATACGCATGGTCTATGTGCTCCCAGAAGTTCGCATTCTTCCTCTTTTAATTGCTAGAGTCAGTGTGGTGTAGTTATAGTGTCAGGGTGGGATCTGGGAAACCCAGGTTTGAAACCATACTCTGCCATGCAAGCTGGTTGGACGACCTTGGGCCAGTCACGCACCCTCAGCCAAACCTACCTCACAGGCTTGTTGTAAGAGTAAAATTGCGGAGTGGAGAACCATGTAAGCTGCTTTGGACCTCTATTGTGGAAGGATCCCTTTGAATCTCTGTTGAGGAGAAATGAGGTTTATAAATGAGGTAAATAAATGAATTGTCATTCCTACGTCCTGTTATTTAAATATGGCTTAGGGCACATTTAAGCCTATTAAATCTAGCTGTGGGGTGGTCTCATAATTTCCTCAGTCCAGACTGGCCAGGGGCTTCAGCCTGTAACGATCCAAACAGCTGACAGCTGTCTGTCTGACATTCTTCAATGAGTGGACAAAAGTACTTACCTTTTCCCAGGATGTGTTCCAAAATATTTTGTTACTTGTTCACATGAGAAGCTGCTTATTGGACACTCCTGGTAGTTGGTTCTATGAAAAATATGCAGACAACCCACTGAGAAAACTCTGACAGGCCTTATCTACATCATGAACCTATACCGAAGATGGTGAGAAATACTCATTAGCAGGGCTTTTTTTGTAGAAAAAGCCCAGCAGGAACTCATTAGCATAATAGGCCACACCCAACAGCAGAAATGTATTAGCATATTAGGCCACACCCCAACAACGCAGCCTATTAGCATATTAGGCCACACCCCCATGTTACCAGAAGTGTGGCCATCCAGCCACACCCACCTTTTGCTTCCTACTCTGTTTACCTTGTTTGTTGTCAAAACCCAGGGATTTTTTGTAGCAGGAACTCCTTTGCATGTTAGGCCACACAGCCCTAATGTAGCCAGTCCTGATGAGTTTCTGCTGTTGGGTGTGGCCTATTATGCTAATGAGTTCCTGCTGGGCGTGGCCACCTTGGGAGCCAGCCGAAACTCCATTCCTGCGTTCCTACCCCAAAATAGTCCTGCTCATTAGGGTTCCTTAGGGCCCACCCCAGACTTTGAATCCAAAAGGGCCTTTCTGTCGGTGTAGCTACAGCTCCTCCAACAGAACAGCTAGTCTGGCTGCAGAGGAGAAAGAGACTTTCGCTGCAATCTCCCAGTTTGCTCCTCACATACTCCACACACTGAACCCCAGGAACATCATTTCAGGTGGCAGTAAGACAGGAAAGCATCAGTGTTGTCTTCCTTTAGCATGGCTCTGCTTGCACTGCTTTGGATCCAAGCTCCTCTTCCCAAAGGGATAACTGAGAGTAATTTAAATTTGTAGCGCAAATCCGCCCAGAGTAATTCATGCCGTTCTAAAAGCATGGAGATTAAAAAAAAACATTACAATCACACATAGCACGAGAAAACCAGTTCAGTTTTAGATCGGCAATGGTGACAAGCTCTCTGGTCTTTTGTTATTTTGTATCTGGAAGTGCTAATTGGAGCTAACCTGAGATATTTCTCTTTCTCTAAGGAGCGTGGGGTTCTGTCACTGTCCATTTTAGACCAGGGTTGTGCCTGGCAACCAGTGGTAGCTTTGGCGGGAGGGAGATGGAGGGCACCGGCAAGGGTGTGGGCTGTGATGTTACTTCCTTCTAGGAATTGCCAGAAACTCTATGGGAAAACTAGTCAGTCCTAGGAGGGATGCGATGTCACTTCTGGGTTTCCTCTGGAAGTGATGTCATACCACATGCAACACTGCTGGTTTTTCTCTCTCATTGTTGCTCATAGCAGCATCAGGCCACGATGACTGCTGGTGGGAGGAGATCTGGTAACCCTATTTTAGCCTCCCAGCAATGTTGTCAAGAGACTGGTAGTGGCTGGCCCAAAGTCACTCAGTGAGCTTCTTACAAGATTGAGAATCTGAACCCAGGTGTCCTCAGCTGTAATCTTAACACTGAACTCATGACCCGCCCAGCTGCCCAGAAAAGTGAAACAGGAAAGGCAGATCTCCCCCCTCCCTCTTCCTGTCAGTAAAAATATGGCTGAAGGAAGCCTGGTCTTTTACACTAAGCTCAGATTAGGTGCAGTTCTGTGGTAGAACCCAAACTAGAGAAAGAACAGCCATCTAGCATCCTTGCTATGGTATGCTATGATCACACATGCTATAGTAAAATAAAGTGAGTCAGCCCGTGGTGGTGGAAAATTTTGCCTGAGTGTTCTGTGCTAAACCAGGTCAGGGCTGTCCAGTGTTATTGGTCTGGAGGTAACATTGCTAATTTCCCATCAACTGGTACGCTGCAGAAAAAAGAATTATTTACATATATGTGAAACCAGAACTCTGTTACTTGTAATAGTCAGATTGATTTTTACTCACATGATTAAAAATACTATTTGAGTAACTATGTTTCTTTCTGAATTGCTATGTGACCTTTGTCATAGTTATTATCTGAGATAAGAGCATTTTCACTGACTCTGTTTTGCAGTAATTGTGAGAATTTTCACTGAATCTTTTTCGCAACAGGTGAATATCTGATTATTGTTGATGCACAGAGAACGTAGGAGATGCATTTCTGATGCAAATGAATATTCTGGTCAAATATAGGTTTTGCTTTCCCATAACCAACAAAAGCAAGAACCATGTATGAAAAGACCCTTTCTGAGTCATGTGCATTCTTTAGATTAAGATGCTCGCATGGGAGATACTCTTGAGCCTTTTTCCCCTTCTTATGGAGTCCACTATTTCTCTCTTCAAACCAGCACCATGTGTTTCAGATTGTTTGTCTGGAATATAAACAGTATAACCAAATATGGAGAGGTTCAGAATGTTTAAATAATGGGATATAAAATTAGAAAAAGAGTTCCTGTTCTGTCACTGCTGGCGTCACAAATGATTGTCCCGTCTCAATTAACGCCTTTTAAATCAGCCGCTTGATCTAGAATTGGAGACTAAAGAAAGTTCCGCGTGAGGCTGAAGAACTCCTTCTTTGGAAAGTTCGTCAGCCCAAATTCCACACTGTTACCATAATGCTAAGTAGATGGTTTTCTCTGCAGTCATTGGTGAAGAGGCATTTTCTCCCTGCAGAGTTGCAAGAAACCTAATGTTAACAGATGTCACTTAGTCTGAGAATACAAATTCCACACAATAGAAAGGATTACTCTTTTTTTCCCGTTTAAAGCCTCTTTAACAGGCCAGAGGATTTCATAACCATGTCCTCCACTTCACAGTTTGATCTGGCAGTTCTAGTCCTAGGAACCTTAAACAAACAAAACAAAAGAAGCAAGCATCACTATGCTTTCAAATAATTGACTTCAAATAGCCCCATTGGATTTATATGTTGCTTTCCGAGGATTTAGAAGAAACGATTATGTTTTCGTTTTGCATTCGTGAAGGGGAAAGGATTTAAAGAAAAGAATACCGCTGCTTGCAATGGTGGTCAAGAACTGAGAAAAACAGCTGTATGGAGACAAAAATCATCACAAACGAGGGAAAAAATGGAAAATTTGCTCTGACATACCTAGTAAATGTAATGTCATAGACAACTGTGTACAGAAAAGTAAAATGTGTTATCACCATGACGAGCTTTTTTAAAGACAATCTGCTATAAGTATAAACATTTATTTTAAAAATCAAGGGTTGGATCCCATTGATCACTACCTACATGTGTAAGGGACGCAGGTTTTTTTTGCCAATTTCTCCCTCTTGTGGCAGACTTCCAATCCTCAATCAGGGCTCTTTTTGTAGCAGAAACTCCTTTGCATATTAGGCGACACCCCCCCAATGTAGCCAATCCTCCAAGAGCTTACAGAGCTCTTCTTACAGGGGCTACTGTCAGCTCTTGGAGGATTGGCTACATTAGGGGTGTGTCACCTAATATGCAAAGGAGTTTCTGCTACAAAAAGAGCCCTGCGTCACTGTTATTTCTGTCCCTGTCCCCCTCTGGGATTAACATTTCAGGGGGCATTTGGGCTGCAGGGAGAGAGAGCAGGTGACTCCACAGGCAAAAATCTTCCCACCCACAGACTTGAAATGGGATCCCAAATTTGCTGGTTTAAAATGTTTCATGTGTTGATTTTTAATTATGGAACTAATGCATAAATTTGAGGGGAAATTAACATTGGTGCCTTTTTGTTTGTTTGTTTGGCACAGCTCCAGTTTCGTGACAGAAATTTGAGAGGTGAAGTTTTCACTTTTCACTGTCAGGGAAAGCAGGTGAATTTCTATATGCTATACTGGTATTAATGGGACCCAGCAAGGGGAAAGGAGGAAGAGCAGACCTCGAAAAATGGGGAAACGCTAGCGGTGGGATAGTCTAAGGGGGCCTGAATGGAAGGCCTGGTTTAAAATAACACAGGCATGTATAACCTCTAGCTTTATTTCATTCATGAGCAGAATAGTGCCTGGCTTGAGGGAAATTGCAATGAGGCTTTAGCCAGTTGGCATTTTGCTTATCTGCTGCCCTCACCATGGACTCTGCCCTTCTTCCTACCTGCACTTAGCTTTTTCTGGAGCTTTTGCTTTGTATTAAGAACCTAAGCAATCTGGGTACGGAGATTGCTAAAAAGTCTTATTTACATTTTCCTGAGAGGACAGCGCTAATGCTTATTTCTTCTGCTCTAACCAGAGCTCACTAAAGCAATTTACTCGTAGATGGTGAGTTCGAATTGGCAGCCTGTGACTACACAATACCTTTTAAAACACCGCTTTCTTTTCTACGTGCATAAATTTTCCTCCTTGATCGTTACACGTTTGTGTTGTCATTTGGCTGGCACCATGAAGGCTTACTGTTTGCCCACCGCTTTCAGCACAATCCTAAACACAGTTAAACCCAACTTCTAAGTTCAATTGCCAGTTTTTTTTTTTAAAAAAAACAACACTAAAAAGGCCAAGGCTGGTGGCAGTGATGGTGGTGGCAGCTACTGCCAGGGGACTGGGGCAGAGACACTAGAAGGAAACCTGCCATATGGGAAGCCTGTTGCTGTGTTGACAGTCAGGTGCACTAGCAATGGAGGAACTCCACATGCCCCATCCCCGTGTGGAAAACACCCATGACTTGGGTGTAACTCTGTTTAGGATTTGCTTAGAAGTTGCCTTGGACCAGCATGAGGAAAGGTAAAATATAAATGTGTTAATGAATAGTAGATCGGATTTCTCTGCAACTGAAGATTGTGGTTTGGATGGGTAGCCATGTTGGTCTGATGCAATAGAACAAAATTCTGGATTCCAGTGGCACTTTTAAGACCAACAAAGCTTTATTCGAGGTATAAGTTTTCATGTGGACGCACACTTCTTCAAGATACAATGTTTGTTTCTTCAGATTGTGGTTTGTTTTGTACTTTGGAGAAGAACCAGTAACAGAGGGCATCACCCCACTGTATTTTCACCGCGAGGCAATGTAATTTCACTGGACATTAGTGCTAGTGGATAAATTGAATCTAGGCTTTAAAGTATGTGCAGCCTCAATGAACATGCCTGTTCTTGCTTTGGATAAAAAGTGTGTTATTGATGTTTAAATATTGTTTTATTCTTGGGAGGAAAATATTAAATAAAACATTTGTTTTGCACATTACTTAATTACTTACTACCCTCCTTTGGTGCAGATTAGCTTTCTTCAGTTCTAGAGAAGTTATTCTATATAGGTTGCTGAAATAAGTTCATTAGATATATTTCATTAGCCTCAGACTATAGAGTCGAGAGCCTAATGTGCAGTGAAGTCGTTCTGAATGGCACATCTCTTTCTCTGGTTGCAGAACATTGAGGGGGGGAAACTTTAGTCAGATTCTCCTAGCTCAAGCTGAACTTGAATCCCTTCCACCATCATTATTAATTATAGTTAATCTTGGATTTAGGTTCAAGGGGGGGAAAGTTTAGAAATATTATAATCCAGAAACCCACTTGCTGAATGTAAAACAAAAATGCTAGCTCTGTCTAGAGTGTTTGCATAGTACTTCTACCCTACAGAATGGCCATTGCCATCCAAAGGTCAACACTGAGGATGTTGACAGTGCTTTCAGCCTCAGACACCTCTTCTCTGTTAGTAAGTTCACAGCCTCTGCTATGGGCACGGAGCTCTGATGGAGTAAGAATCCCTGATGGAGTAAGAACAGTACAAATGAAGCCATTGTGTGCCAAAGAAATCATACTACAATTATTTTTTAAAATCATCTTTAAAAAGTCAAAGAACAAAGGTCATAATTATGAGCACAATTTGCTCCTTAAGTGGTTATTAAGTGGTCCTTAAACCAGTTTGGTGTAGTGGTTAAGTGTGTGGACTCTAATCTGGGAGAACTGGGTTTGATTCCCCCCTCCTCCACTTGCACCTGCTGGATGGCCTTGGGCAAGCCGTAGTTCTGATAAGAGCTGTTCTTGAAAAACAGCAGTTTCTGTCAAGAGTTTCTCTCAGCCCCACCCGCCTCACAGGGTGTCTGTTGTGGGGAGGGGAAGGGAAAGGAGTTTGTAAACCGCTCTGAGACTCCCTTGGGTAGTGAAGGGCGGGGTATAAATCCAATCTCTTCCCCTCTTCTTATTATTTGGTTTGGAGATCATGGCTAAGTCACTTGGCCTTAGAGGAGGGCAAAAATAAGAAGATTGACCTATAATGACAAGCCACGGCTTTTTGTTATCTGAATAAGCCTGAGGGATCCTTACATACTCCCCTTCTTCTGGGCACAGATCAATAATGAAAGACTTCTGCTTTTGCAAAATAATAAAGACTAACAAAGTTTATTAGCCTCAGGGATTTTTCTTGACTCTCTCAGCCTAGCCTACCTCACAGTATTATTGTTGTGCATCTAAAAGGGGGGAGGGGAGAATGACACTGTGAACGGGGTTCCCGCTGGACAGAAAAAAACAAGGTATAATATCTAAATAAATAAATAAATGTTTACTTAATTTTTTTGAATGATGCCCTATCTTCACATAGCCAAACTACCTCTTATTCTCTGATCCATTCTCTCTGGATATGGGCTACTGCTGCTAGATCAGGGCTAAAAATCAAATAAGGAGGAACCACAGTGTCGATAAACAAGGAAATATGGTGCCACAGCAAATCCTGTGGACATACTGCAGTCTTGCGGAAGAAAATACAAGAAATAAGTACAGTTTAAAGAATGAAACGACTGAAGAATTAAACTCTTCTGCTGCAGAGTTTTGGCTGCTTGAAGCAAGCCATGAAAGCATATTTCTATAGTTTTAGTGGTGCATCGATTCACCTTTCCAACGGATGTTAAAAGACATTCTGAGCAATCATAACTATTATTGCCCCTTCATGTGGCTCGGAAGAGCCCCTCCAGCACATAATTTTTAATGTGAACAGGGGCTGTGGGCAATGCTCCCTCTAAGCTGTGGAGTCCTGTGAGCAAAAATTCTACTTTGCGAGCTACTGGCATTCAAGTTGTGAGCGAGCGATTGGGCTACTGCATAAATTAGTTTGCTCCGGAGCCATCCTTCCTGAGCTAGGACAAAAATGTGTGAGCCAAAGGCTAAAAAACTGTGAGCCAACTCACACCAACTCAGCTTAGAGGGAACAGGGACTGTGAGTACCCACCTGTGCAATCGGAGAGAGCGGGGTATAAATTGAATCAATCAGTCTATCAATCCAGTAGAGCCAGTGTGGGTGCCGTGGTTGGACGAGGACCTGGGAGAGCCAGGATCAAATCCCCACTCTGCCATGGAAGACTACCGAGTGACCTCGAGCCAGCTGCACAATCTCTGCCTACTCCGCCTCACAGGGTTGTTGGGAGGCTAATTTGGAGGACAGGAGAACTACGTCAGCCCCTTTGGGTTCCCACTGGGGAGAAAGGCAGGGTATAAATGAATGAATGAAAGAACAAATACAGGCATCTGTGTACATAGATCCCGAATCACAGTACAGTTTACACAAACTGGAAAGACTTGAGGATTAACCGGCTCATACCCCTGCCCTGTTGCCCAGTGTTCATTCTGACTTTGTGAAAAGCATCAAGTAAACGAGATGTGCAGTTGCCCTGATTGTCCAGCTCATATGTTTCCATCCATGACAGCCTTCTCCCTCGTCCTGTGTTGAATGAGTTATGTACAAAATGGTAAATAAGGTACAGGAGATGCAAGTTCAGACCTGGACCTCTCATTGGACAAGTACGAAACTTTTCAAAAGCAGTTCACTGATTGGTATTACTTTCGTCTCCAGTGAGATTTCAGTGGGATAACTATGCGGTAAGTGGTTAAGTCTGCAGCCTTATGCTTTTAAAAGCCATGAACATAATTCTCAAAGAATTTACTTAGAAACAGGGGTCTTTTCGTAGAAAAACAGCTGCAGGAGCTCATTAGCATATGGTATGCTAATGAGCTATTAGGCTATTATCATATGCCACGCCCCCTGACATCACCGGAAGTGATGTCAGAAGGGGAAGCAAAAGTGGGGGGGGCATCTTCAAAAGCCTCCCCTTCCCTTCCCCAGCTGGTCTGGGTGGGGGAGCTAAGAGAGAAGGGGTTTAAAGTTTAAACTCCTTCTCATGAGAGTTGGGCCACAGAAGGAGGAAAGAGGGAAAGAAAGAGAAGGAAAGGGGAGGGAAACAGGGAAAGGAGGAAAAAGAGAAGAGAAGAATGTGGGAAAGAAAGAAAGAAAGAGAGTAGAGAAGAAGGAGGGAAAGAGGAAAAAGAGAGAAGGAAAAGAGGGAATGAAAGAAATTCGGCGGCAATTCAGCCCCATTATATCCTATGGGCCATTGAAGTCAATGGTGAAAACATAGGGTTTATTCTGGGGGCTGGAGGGGAAAGGGTTTGAGGCTCCAAACTCACAGGGTAGCCGATGGAGCCTCTCCCCAAGATACCCAGCAAGTTTCAAGAACATTGGAACAGGGGGTCCAATTCCATGGGACCCCAAACAGGTTGCCCTATTCCCTCCATTGTTTTCTATGGTGGGAAAAAAGTAAAAATTTTCCCACCATAGAGAACAATGGAGGGAATAGGGGCAACCTGTTTGGGGGCCCATGGAATTGGACCCCCTGGTCCAATGTTCTTGAAACTTGGTGGGTATCTTGGAGAGAGGCTCCATAGGCTACCCTGTGAGTTTGAAGCCTCTCCCTCAAACCCTCTCCTCCAGCCCCCAGAATATACCCTATGTTTTCACCATTGACTTCAATGGCCCATAGGATATAATGGAGCTGAAATTGACATTCGGCTGCCTGAAAGACTCTCCGGGACGCCAGCTGGGGGCGGGGCTTGGCTCCTGAGCTCCCAGAGCTGCGCTCCGGTGCGCTCCCCCACCAAAAGACCCCTGCTTAGAAATCAAAGAGCCAGAACCTGGTAGAGCGAATGAAGCCAAGGACTCAGTCCACAAACCAGATATGCTCAAGTCTCCGGTTTTCCCAGCCTACCTTTTTGTGAGTCGGGTGGCTCAGGCGTCTGCAACACCTTTCTCACCGGAAGCTTCATGCAGGACTACGCTAGCATTGAAAGGTATAGGCTGAAGTATAAATTCTAATCATGCTGTGATTTTAATCTTTATGTACTAGTTGTCCAAGTTGTATTTTAACCTTGCTGGTCTCGACCGTAATAAATTTGATTTGAATTTGAAAGGTATAGGATTGGCAGTTGAGGCTCTGTCATTCTTTCATGGACTGAGTTCAAAGTTGGGCAAAAAGCTACAGAGAAAGAACAGCCCATCACAAGGGGTTGTTTTCCCTGCATCAGAGGAAAACTCTGCCATTCGAGGAACAGAATAATAAGATTCAGCCCTTGGTATGGGGTGGCTAAAGGAAGTATGTGAAAAAAGCCATTGGGGACACTGGCAGATAGGGAACCACAGCCCAAAAGAGATCTCTGGACTGATTTAAATTGCTTGATATATTTTTTTAAATTAATCATAGCAGAACTAGGAATAGATTTACTTGGCTGTATAAATCTGTAAGAAGCCAGTATCTCATTAAAATAGATGGGTGGATTATCAGAGAAACAGCAAGGGGGCAAATAAGAGTTTAGTTCATCAAAGGCTGATATTTCCTACAACCGTTTCAAGAAGGAAAAAAAGCAATACAAACCCTTGCATCCACTGCAACCGCTCCTTGAAAACTATTGCCTGATGTGCTTTTGGAATGCTATTCATCAGTTCCTCATTTAGATGCTGCTGGCATCTCTAGCTGCTCTCCACTCTTATAAGGGCAAGAGGATTGTACTGAAAGTATAGTTTGCTCTTGAGCAAGGGGCTATTTTTTTTATCTTCCCTCCCCATATATTCTAGTCTTGGCACATTGTACTGTATAATAAAATAGTACCCCAGGGTTTTAACGGAATGGACTATAAATTACAGGGTTTCAGTGGAAGAGAAAAGGTAGCACAAAAATAAAAAAAGAACAACAAAAAGTCAGATACAGCACTTCTTTATTTCCAAGGTTCTACTAAGACTGACAAAATTCTTAGTCATCTCGAAGCTTTGGAGGCAAACTACATATCAGCTATCCCTAAGAAAGACACAAGGTATTATCCACCATCAGTGCAATGCAATGCAATGCAATGCAGTGCAGTGGTTACAAATGGCACAGCAATTATAGTGCCGAAGCAACATTAAAGCATCTGGATCCTTCTTGTGTGCTTAGCTGAATTAAAACTTGCTTCTGTAAGTGCTGCTCACATGATGTGCTTTGACTTCTGGAGGCTGCTGGTGACTGAATCCAGAAGGCTTTTATCATCTTTATCTGCAAGGAAAAGATCATAAAGCATTAAGATACGATACTACTGTCTGTCATCGAGCTCTTGGAAAATTCTACCTAGAGTTGTTAGGACTAGATTCCAGGGCAGGGAATGTGTGTTAAGATCTGCAAGGAAGAAGCCTTCATTCTACCAGCCGTGGGGTTTCCTGGTGGGCCTGCCTTGCGAACAATGACAAATGTCCATACATTTGGGCTCTGAATGGCTGAGATGTATCATTAAATATATGTGAGGTCACAAGGTAAATTGAAAACCAATTTAAACTTTCAAAACATGCAGGGGGTTTTTCGTCATTCACATTTCTAAATTGAGCGTACTGTTGAACAACACAGAAACACCCACATCGCAGCATGTGTTTGAAACGACTGCAGTTATTTCAGGATATCTTGGTTGTCTGAAGCTGTTATTATATAATGACTCACCATGAGGTCATCCTTTAATCTCTTCAAACCAGCAGGCGTGAATGGGATTAATAGTTCTGGCACAGCAAGATTATCACCATACAAAAAGGTGCCGGGCTATGGCTGGGAAGCATGTGACACAGCCACCTTGCTGAAACTAAGCAGACCTGGTCCATGCCCAGCAGCAGCAGTCTTTCTGGGAGCTCCATGTATGCCAGCCTGACCTCCACAATGGCGGAAAGGTGAGATATAAATTTAACAGATAATGTTACTAGGATACCTTTTTCTTCCAAAAATGCAATAGGCTGGAGCAGGGCTTTTTGTGTGGGAAAAACCCAGCAGGAACTCATTCGCATAATAGGCCATACCCAACAGCAGAAACTCATTAGCATATTAGGCCACACCCCTGACAGCACATCTCATTAGCATATTAGGCCACACCCGCATGTTACCAGAAATGTGGCCATCCAGCCACAGCCGCCATTTGGTTCTTATTCTGTTTACCTTGTTTGTTGTCAAAACCCAGGGCTCTTTTTGTAGCAGGAACTCCTTTGCATGTTAGGCCACACACCCCTAATGTAGCCAGTCCTAATGAGTTTCTGCTGTTGGGTGTGGCCTATTATGCTAATGAGTCACTGCTGGGCGTGGCCAACTCGGGAGCCAGATGGAACTTTGTTCCTGTGCCTTCCTGCCCCAAAATAGCCCGGGGCTGGAGAGAAGCAATTGAGAGTCAGTGTGGTGTAGTGGACAAATTGCTGGACTAGGACCTGGGCAATTCAGGTTCAAGTCCCCACTCACCATTTAACCCACTTTGTGACCTTGGGCCAGTAACTGACTTTCAGCCTAAACGACCTCACAGGGTTCTTATGGGGGTAAAATAGAGGAGTGAATAGGATAATGTATGCTGCCTTGAGCTCGTTGGAGGAAGGGCAGACTAAAATAAAATGCACTAAATGAATAGATACATTTCCTTTGGTACAGTCTGTGCTCTTTGGTTCCCTGGAGTTTGAAAGCTGGGGTCTAAGAGTCCTTTCTGCTTTTCCATTTTGCAGTGAGCACAGAACTGAAACTGCAAGCTGGTTTTGGCTTCTGTCGGACTGCAGCACTGAAGCACTGGTTGCAAATTACAAAAATAAAGCTAAGCGATTCAGCCAAATATAGACTCTTATTATTGGGGCCGTATCAGTTTCTAAGATGTGCCTGGAAACACCATTCTCAGCTTTCACTTTAAAAGGACAAACACACACCTTGAAGCCTGATGAGAACTGGTGGATGGGGGAGGACAGGGCCAAAGAATATGATTCCCCAGGATAAAGGGAGAGAAGGAGAAAGCCGCATGCAGCCTGCCATGCGGTGCGACTTCTGTCAAACCACACCTTTTCTGAAAAGCCCTTAATCTTTATACCCAACCCAAACAAAAAAAACTAGCAGTGCAATTCCATGTAGTTAACGCCCTTTTAAGCCCACTGAAGACAATAGATTTAGGAGGGTGTGACTCTGCTGATGTGGTTGTATCAGAATGTACATGTGCTGGGAAGCAGTAGTCAGTCATGGCTTCCCAGCATGGCCTTGCACAATGAAATGCATATTTGCAGGCTGCCATCATCTACGATAAACCATACATAGCTTGTATGCTATTGCTTGCATGGAAGCCCACGCTTCCCGTGAAGGAAATATGTGACTCGTGCAGTGTCTCCGAGAATAACAGGGTGGATGGCTTCTTTCTGGTTGATAAGCATGGGCTAAGATGTGTTTCATCAGGATTTTGACGTCTGATCCGACTGCTTACATGTTCACATAAGCTCCCAACCTGCAACTCTTGGAAGGGTTACCACTGATGATCATAGTCATGGAATAGAAATGTTTCTGTGGGCCGTATGGATGTTCCATAGGGGCAGTCTGCTAGAACAATCATAAATTCCCATGTCTATTACATCGCTGCACTCAGATACTCAATGACATTGTGGATCTATTGGACAGCATGTGTGTGAGTGTGTGCATGGGGGGGATGAATACACTGTCAGTGTTATATTTTAAATCATACTACTAGCAGTGGCACTAGTTCCTTTTGGAAGTTGTTATAAAAATTAAAACTGTCTCATTTGGTAGAGGAAAAAAACAAAATGGGAACATAGATCTTAAAACAAAAATTTTGTAAAAGTAACGGTAAAGGTTCCCTTGCTCGAAAGCCAGTCGAATCCATCTCTAGGGCTGTGGTGCTCATCTCCGTTTCAAAGCCGAAGAGCCAGCGCTGTCCGAAGACGTTTCCATGGTCATGTGGCCGGCATGACTAAACACCAAGGCGCACGGAATGCTGTTACCTTCCCACTGAAGTGGTACCTATTTATCTACTTGCAATTTCTTGCTTTTGAACTGCTAGGTTGGCAGGAGCTGGAACTATAGACGGGAGCTCACTCTGTCTTGCGGCACCTGGGTCTTGAACTGCTGAACTACTGACCTTCCACAGCCTGCAGTTCAGCGTCTTAACCACTTGAGCCACCGCAGCTCCATTTTGTAGATCCCTCTAAAACTTTCACATGTTCAAGAAATAAATAACCAGTAAAATTGTGCAGCCAAAGCAGTTCCCATTGAACAGAACTTCAGAGAGAGAAGTGTGATGGTCTGATTCAGTTTTTCTCTCATGTAAGAGATAATAATTCGAGGCTTTCATTTAACCCATGAGGGACCGGAGCCCTCAGTCTCAAAATCCACTCTGCCTCTTTTTTTCAATAACATTTTACCAATGAAAAGCCTGCTAGACCATGCTCACACTCTGGAAAGTGCTGAACCAAAGGGGCACCAGGTATTTTTGTGTGTGTTCTATAACATGTATTCTAAGTTTTCTCAAGGTAATTGAGATATATCCGAAACATGTTCATGAATTTGTGGGTTTGGCTAGATTTATGCATTTTCATGTGCTTAATGTTTATTACCTTTTTACAAAGTTTATTAATTCTGCTTCTTATTGGTAATTTATTTTTTCTTGTTTTTATTTGCATTCTTATAGATTCCCCTGAGGAAGCGTATGTTAAATGAGTAGAGGCAGAATAATCTATCTTTTCCGTTGCACTATTGCTATTTTGTTTTCCTTGCTCTGCCTTTAGTGTGGCCCTCTTCCCCTGTCAGTGGATGCAGGAGACAAATCGTAAAACAACTGAAAATGAATCTCTCACTGTAACTGGAACCACCTTGTCACAGTAGGAAGCAATAAACGCTACTCTCTATTTTTCCTTGGGCTAATATGAGAAAATGCCAGCTTGGGTCAAATTAGTTCTTTGAATATAATATAGATGGAACAGTTTGCTTGGCTTAGCATGTTGTTTCACGCTCAGTGCGGTTACACAAATGGTCTGGCATCAATATCTATAACCCTGGCCAAGGAAGAACTCAACTTACCGTATACTGTCAATGTGCAACTGCATTTTTCCTGCCCAAGTTCATTCTCAATCAGGACAGAGTAGTCTCCGCTGTCCTTGGCAGTGCACGCCGGGATCATGAGGGTGCAGACACCACTTGTAGAGTTGTACCAGAATTTAGAATTGGCCGTGATGTTGACATTGCCCTTGTATAACGTAACCACGGGACGCGGAATGCCCAAGAAAGCACAGCTCATGGTACAGTCGTGGCCCCGGCGTACTGCGTGGTTTTTCAGCGGGGTGATGAAATGAGGGGCGTGGCGCCAGTCCCGCTCATGGTACTCCTTCATCCTGGCATTGAACAGTTCTGTTGAGGACAAAATAGGATCAACACGGGCTCTAAAACTGCTCAACTACGCGTTTGGTTTTGTGTCCCTCAGTTCTATGCTGATATAAACGATTCATCTTTTAGTCACTGAGGTTTGTTTTAGGAAGTGGAATCATCATAGGCCTAATTCAAAACAGTGTTACAATAGTTCCAGAACAACATATATTTGGATTTTAAAAGGAGGCAAGCTGTCCAGTGATGCTTTACCCTGTCTTTTCTGTGGTAACTTACTCTACTTTTGGAAACCAAGAATGCAAAGCTCTGAGTTAAATGAACTCCCCCCACATGGTCTGATAGATTTAAATTGTGCTGGGCTAAGTGAAGGTCTGCACACACACCCCATTTTCATTTATGTGACTATGTAGAAGAATATGTTCTAGAGCTTCTGTTCTTCACTCTTGACGTTCAGATCAAATATAAAAGGAAAGCACAACACAGTTTCCCTGGGCATTTACTGACTGAGTTTTCAACTCACATACAGTCATTTTAGTTCGTGTTTGACTGAATACAGTTAGCATCATAGTACACATCCAGAGAAAACCACTTTGGTTCAGGGGAAAGTTCCATCTCATGAGTGCACAAGCAATCAAGTCTCTCTGAGTCTCCATTCTGGACTGGAATATGGGGATAGTTTAAGTTCTTATGGCTGTTGTAAGTGGGAAAACACAAATTAGAAAGTACTTTGTGAACTGAAAAAGCTCTATAAAGAGAAATGAATGAATGAATTTTATTGTCACGGCATACAGCCAGCGGTATACAACCCTACTATAAAGAGAAATGTATAGTCCTCTACTCTCATGTATGTCCTGGGTTAATTGGTCGAAAGTATTATGGAAGATGATGTTGTTAACCATACAGAAGAACAATCTTAGTTGAGGAAGGATCAGTATGGCTTTTGCAAAGGTAAATTTTGTCTCACAGTCTTTTGGTATCCTTTGAGAAGGTCATGCAGACCGGAGTAATCTAGCAAATAATACATGCTTTCGAACGTGTTTCAATAAAGGCTAATGAACAAACTTAGCAGTCATGGGATAAGAGAATAGGTGTCTTTTTATCCATTTTTATCAGTTAGTATTAATTTTTAATATTTCCCATAGTGAAGTAAAGTAAGCATAGGCTTTCACAATGATCTCTTTTGGGACTGGTGCTATTTTAAGTAATCTGGATTTGCAGATGCAGGGCTCTTTTTGAAGCAGGAACTCCTTTGCACATTAGGCGACACACCCCTACTGTAGTCAATCCTCCAAGAGCTTATGGTAGCCCCTGTAAGAAGAGCTCTGTAAGCTCTTGGAGGATTGGCTGCATTAGGGGTGTGTCGCCTAATATGCAAAGGAGTTCCTGCTACAAAAGAGCCCCGTAGATGAGAAATGAAGTAGCTGAGTTTCCAATAATTCACTTAGGTGAAAATAAAAGCAAACTGCAGAGCTCCAAAAATCCCTCTTATTCATCAAACTGGGTGAACAGAATGGCAAATGAGTTCAGTGTTGCAATTCACATTGGGGCAAAAACAAACAAACACAACCAACTTTGATAAAGCCTGAACTGGGGGCGACTGAATAGAAAATGGGTGGCATGGGAGGGGCTGCGATTCAGTGGTAGAGCACTTGCTTTGCATGCAGAAGGCCCTAATTTCAACCCCCAGCATCTCCAGTTAAAAGGATCAAATAGTAGGCAACATGAAAAACCTTCACCTGAGATCCTGGAGAGCACCTGCCAGTCTCAGCGGCCCATTTTAGCCTTGATGGACCACTGATCTGATTCAGTTTAAGGCAGCTTCGTGTGTATGTTTATAACAGAATTTGAGATTATGGTAGGGAGCTTCACAAAATGACCATGTTAAGTATGCAACTCAACACGAAGGATTTCAGCAACAAGTGATTGCAGCTTTTTTGTAACAGCAAAACACCAACTCAGGGACACACCACAAACAAGTGGAGCACAGCTCCCTTTTTAAATTGTCCCGGGCTGTCAAAGCCACACCCATAACAAGTTAAAGACCAATAAGAATGCAGGGATAAAGGCCAATCAGGACTGTTCCCGCTTGATACATTATCACACAGTGATTGGATATTTACAATGGTTTCGCAGAAACCAGCCAACCGAATGCGACAGATTACAATCCACATTTGGCTTGAAGCTTAACACAGAAAAGAATAGGATGGATTCAGCTAGCTTCAGGACATAAAAGACCAGTTCAGTGTGTGCTGTTTAAAAGGATACAAATTCGTGTTAGGGAAGGACTGGGGGGAAAAAAACACCTGCCAGTTTTGTAACACCTTTATAGAAACTTGTTAAGCATTTGGAATATGGTGCACAGTTCTGGTTGTTCCATCTCAAAAAATATATTGTGTCTGGAAAATTGCAACCAAAATAATTAATGATTTGAAGAAAGTGTCATAACACTATCACTTGAAATCACCCAATAAAATTGCTTGCCAGTAGATTCAGAACAGAAAAAGGAAAGTGCTGTTTTACACAATGCACAAGTGGTTTATTGAATTCACTGTCATCAGATGTGGTGCTGGCCTCTGGTTCCAAGATTAAAGGAAGATAGCTCTTTTGACACCTATAAGCCATAACAGCTAAATGGGGAGGGGCCGTAGCTCTTTGGGAGAGCATCAGCCTGGCATGCAAAAGGTCCCAAGTTCAATCCCTGGCATCTCCATTTAAAGGGATCAGGTAATGTGAAATCTCTCTGCCTGAGACCCTGCCAGTCTGAGTGGACAGTACTGCCTTTGATAGATCAAGGGTCTGATTCAGTATAAGGCAGCTTCATGTGAACCTCCATATTCAGAAGCAGCATATCTTTAAGCACCAATTGCTGGAGGGCAAATAGCAGGAGTAGACCCTTGCTCCCATGTAGATTTCTTAAAAACATCTGGCTGGCAACTACTGGAAACCGAACCATTAGTCTTGGAGCCATCAGAGTTCTAATATAAATGTTAAGCAGCGGTAGTAGATCCAAGATGTGTCTGGACCTGTAATCTCAGTATCTTCTGTCCTCTGAGAACTTAATTAGAAAAAGGCCAATGAGATTTCAAAACATTTTGAAAAGACGTGAAATTTGGAGACAAATGGTTTGTTGTATGTTTCAGAGAGTTAAATATGATCTGACAGTGAGCAGCAGTGCTCATGGCAGGTACATCCATCCATGGTAATGGAAAAATAGGTGTTATAGAGTTTTTGTATTGATTTAATGGGACAAACAAAATGGGAGTGTACAAAAGCTATTCTTGGGACATACCTCCCGTTCTCAATAGACTGTGCATTTTGAATCATGTTACTAAATAGGGGAGTGCAAAAAAATCAGTTTTTTCTTCTGATTCAGGTCCATTGGACCTGAAAAATATTGGTATTCCTGGATATTCCCGAATACCAATATCGGTCTTTTATTGGGATTCTGGTAAATATTCAGGAAACCTGAATTTATTTGGCTCCATTATACCCTAAGGGGACTGTCCCCATAGGGTATAATGGAGAAGGGATTTCAACTTTAAATGCTTGCTGAGTTCATTCACTGAGTCATGCCCCCATCACAGTGCGACTCTGTGAGTGAACTCGACAAGCATTCAAAGTTGAAATCCCCTCTGAGTTCACTCACAGAGAGGTGTATTTAAACTTTAAATGCTTGCTGAGTTTAAACTTCAAATGCTTGCTGAATTCACTTGTAGAGTGGTGCGACTCAGCGAGTGAACTCAGAAGGCATTTAAAGAGACTGCAGTCTCTTTAAAAGCCTTATAGCCAAGCCTGGATAAAAGCTGAATAATATTGGTTTCTATTCAGTGGCTATTTCGATAGCCAAATACCTGAAATACCTGAAAAATACTGTTAAGGTATTTTTCAGGTATTTATTCGGCTTGGTATATACCAAGCGCACACCTCTTTTACTGAGAACTGGTTTGGCCCAAAATAACATTATCCCATGATAAAATGTACTGTAATTTTTTTTTTAGCAAATGTAAATGTTTCTTTAACTGACCTTAATTATTAGTAAATTATACTGTCCAAGTACTCATCAGGGCTTGGAGCAAGTGATCACCCCTTTCCCAGTTGAAGGAAGGGGGCAGATGGTTATCTGTGTATGAAAAGATACCAGTTTGGAGGCTGGAAGAGCAGGCAGAGAAACCAACAGAGACTACTGTGACCTGGCTGAAGCACTTTGAGGTACGTGATATACCTGGCCATCTGGTGTGAGTTATGAGATCCGCTGGTCTGTAGGAGTGCACATGTACATTTTATAAATAAAGCAAATACTGCAAAAATGTCACAAGTCTCCAGTATGCCTTATTTCAAACAGAACCAAGTGAGAAGCATATAACAATATGTTTCTCTCATAATTCTAATTCAGGGCTTGTAGGGCATATTGTAGGGGAAAACTGGTGGGAGAACGGAAGTTAACCTTTCCTCTTCTGCTAATTTTCCCCAGCATATGCCTCCCTAGGTTGCTTTAAATTCATTTTTTTCCTCCAGCCACTCTCAAAAGCCAGAAGAAAGTGCAATGGGAAGAAATGTTATCTCAGAGTCACTTTGTGAGGAAAAATCAGCAGGCATTCTGTGTCAGAGCCTCTCCTAACCCACATTCCTAATACCTTGGCAAAAGCAAGTTATGGATCCCTTCCCTGACCATGAGATAATGTCTTTGGTTCTCAGTCTCTTCCTTCTAGCCACCAGCAGCAAGACCAGAGGGAGAACAGATAAGAGCCAAGAGCCCTTCCACCATGCCAGCTGAGCCCAGCTACCATCAATGATGCTACAACGGAGTAGAGACGGCAGCTGGGCAACTTTCCTCCAACCCAGAGTTCACTGCAAAGAACTCCTTTGCCCGAGCAACTTTTAAATTGTTCTCTGGTTTGCCTTTGTTTTGATATTTTAATGCTGCAAAACACTTGGAAGTTTTCTGCCTGAAAAACAAGGTAAAAGTGCAGCCAGTCAATAAAAAGGCTGTGATGATTTCCAGGTAGAGAGAGCCTACGGCAGACCTGCAAGTTGCACATAAATCCATGAAATCCAGGCTACTCTCTCAACAAAATCATTCTTTGCCACAAATGAAAAAAATATAAAAATACATGCTTACCTTTGTCTTTATTGATATGCCAGGAATCCCTTGAATCTAGAGGATCGCTATCGCCAATATCATTGCGGGCAATGACTCGAAAGAAATATTTTCTGCCAGGAAGCAGACCTGTGACTGTGTACTTGTTACTGTAAACTTTCTCGGCAGCTGTGAACCACGTAGCAGTACTGGTGTCACGTTTCAGGATGACATAATGGGCGCTTCCATCCTCTTTGATATCTGGAGAGTGGTCCCAGGTCAGAGATACAGTATTTGGCACCTCCTCATAAAGGTTCAGATTAATAGGAGGCCTAGGGAAATCTAAGACAGAAATACTGAATATGAGCCAATGTTTATCTCTGTGGCCATCCATCCTTCATTTTGCAACATCTCTCACTAGTCCATGTTCTTTTCAGTTTATTTTGGGGACAGATCATACTAATGATACTATGTGATATTCCAAATTCCTATTGAGAAACCATCAACAGATTGGATGGAGCCATGGCTTAGTGGCAGAGCACCTGCTGTGCATGCAGAAGATCCCAAGTTCAGTCTCTGGCATCTCCAGTTAAAGGATCTCAGGTAGTAGATGTTGGGAAAGAACCATCTCTGCCTGTACTCTGGAGAGCTGCGGCCAAAGCAGACAATACTGAGCTAAGATTCCCCAGTGGTCTGATTTATATAAGGCAGCTTCAGCTCCATACATTCAGAATGATGGAGTTTTCATTTCCACTAGTTATCAGATGCCAGTATTCATGTTTCATTGATACCTAAGCACACTGTTAATTAATTGAAATGCTATCTTCACAGTACCATAAAACCCACAACAGCACACAATAGCAGCTAGTAATAAACAAAAAACTTATTAAATCAACGACCCTATTTACCTATAAAGCACTGCATAATATTCTTTTATTAGCCTATAATCACGTAACACAACAATTTGGAAAAGATTATTTACAGTTCCTAGGTCTTAAATGGAATGGAGTGCTGTGATGGACAGTACATGGTTAATGCTGTAAGCCGGTCTGAGAGCCTTGAGTGACAGGGGATTCAAATGGAATTCTTCAGTTGAGAAGGTCAATTAGGAGTTACAGAGCTGAGAGTTAACAGTGAGAGAGCAAAACAGACTGTGAGAGGATCAAGAAGGATCCTGAGTTAGGGAAGTGGGACGAGTAGCCCATCCCTATCAAGACTGAGGGAAATAGCTCCTAGAAGGCAGGGGTGATCCCTAGCCAGTGTATAAGGAAGGAAAATGGAACTTGTGTGAATGTTCCAGCCTTCACCAACTTTAGTGTCTGTGAGATCTTGTTTATATAAGCAGAGACTGCCAAGAAATCTCTCTCCTCAATTTTGAAAAAACCTGTCTGAATAACAAAAACATCTACTTGTTTGTGACAAAGTATCTGATGTTTATTTTTATACAGAGTTACCTCATTCCTGCTTCTTGTTCACTTCATAAGTAGCAAACCTGATTCCTACCTGACCATTTTCCCCTCAAAGTGAAATAGAACAGTTTTTTGGGTTTTATTTACCATCAGCTTCTCAAGTGCAATTATAAGAGAAGGATTTTAGTCTCTCCCCTCAGTTCCCTAGGCTGGGTCAGTATTTACCAATATACATTCAAACAACTGGGTGGGACAGCCAGAGAAAAACAGAGGAAAAGATGCTGCTCAGCTAAGAATAAGATAAAGAGAAATCCTGTGAGGGAGGGTGAAAATGTCATAAATACATTTTACAATTTCAAAGTATCTTTTCCAAGGCTATTAGCCAAGTTACTTCTAGGAGGCATAGGTTGCATCCAAATTATGGTTTGTTGGGTGCTAAACTGGGATTCCGTACAATGATTTGTACTGAGATTGTTTAGTATGGTTTGTACCAACTGGTTTATCATGAGATCTAAATGTAGAAGTCCCACTTTGCTCAGAAGCACTTCTCCTCTTAGCCTAAAATCTACAGCAACTAATGAACTCCGGCCATGAAAGCCTTTGACAACATATTCCCCAAATAATCTGTTCATGTAGACATGCATCCCATGCTGTATGGGTAGGTATAAATGGAACACAGTCTCAGTTTCACAATTTTGTCTAATGCCAAGCTTGCAAGGCACTCTCCCGTACCTGCCACTCGCACATGGATGTCGTAGGAGGCTTCCCCATAGTCATTGCTGAGCACGATGCGGTAGAGTCCAGTATCAAAGCGTTTGGTGCTATGGATAAGGAACTGGGAGTGATTCTTGCCTTTGGTGATGCTCTCCCTTCCCCTTGTGGGAATTCCATCCTTTTGCCACATCACAGTTGGTGGAGGGGAGCCCTGCCAGAAACAAAATTTGTCAAAAGCAGAAAATGTGAGTTATCCCACCTTTTCTTTCCTGACTCTTTCATCTGCCTCTCCCTTTACCTGCTCTGTGTACAGGAGTCATTTGCTGCTGGAGCGCCCCGGAACAGTGCTCCAGCAGTAAGGAGCCCAGGCCCCGCCCCCTGCCTTTCCTGGCCCGCCCTTGGAGAGATTCAGGGAGGGGGGGAATTTAAATGCCTGGGTTCCCTGCCTGATCTTCTCCAGGTGCCCCGTGGCTGCGGGTTGGCTGGGGAGGGGAAGGGGAGGCAGGCAGACATGGCCCCTTTACCCCTGAGCCTCTCCACTTTTGCGGAGAGACTCAGGGAAGGGGGGGATTTAAAATCATTTGCATATGCCTAACAGTTTGAAAGCAAGAAATTGCAAGTCGATAAATAGGTACCACTTTGGTTGGAAGGTAACAGCATTCCGTGCACCTTGGCATTTAGTCATGCTGGCCACATGACCACAGAAATGTCTTCGGACAGTGCTGGCTCTTCGGCTTGGAAACAGAGATGAGCACTGCAACCCTAGAGTCAGATTCGACTGGCTTTCGAGCAAGGGAAACCTTTGCCTTTACCTAACTCATTTTAAACATGCCTGCCCTTTGTCAGGGGATGTGGCATATGCAAATGAGTTATGCAAATGAGCTCCTGCACCTCTTTTTCTAGGAAATGTCCCCTGTCTGTGTATCATACTTAGAACTGTGCTTGCTACAGCTGGCAGGAGAAGGGTTGGATGAAAGGAATGGAAGGGAGCAGCCATGGTTGCTGGGTTTCTTACTCAAACAGCTGTTTGAAAGGGACAGAGTGAATTGTGACCTAGCAGCTGTAAAACTATAAGGAAGAGGGTGACTTTTGAGAACGTGGCAAAAAAAAAGAACCATTTGCCCAGATTTCCCTTTGAATCTCATCCTTCTGTGATCATCAGGAACAGCAGAACCACATTCAGTGAATCCCAGACAGCTCTGATGACCACCAAAAAATGCCCAAAGTCGCTTGGAGAATCTTAATGAGTCCCCAGCAAACATGCTACTACTAACAGCAGTGCTTGATCCCACTGATCAAGCTCCATGGCATGGATCTGAGGAGAGAAGAGATTACAGGGCTCATAAAGCCCTGATTAGTCTGGCATCCCAATCAGCATTCCTTTGCATTATCGTGATTACTTTAAAAGAAAATCCTACACATGCAAAAGGCTATATTTCTCCTGGTAATTATTTCAAGACCGAGGGATTTTTCGTATGCCTGCCTATGTACTCAATACGTAACACTTAAATATGCAACCTGACCATATACCGGTGCAGCCTCGTGAGTAATCTGGCTTCCCTGTCCAGCCTAAGCCTCCTTTCCTTTCCACAAACTAGGCTCAAAATTGTTAACCTTACACAGCATTCTGTGCTGCTTATCACAACATTGCTTGGGCTAGTTCCTAGGGTTGCCTGTTCTTTGTTGGGAAACACCTCGAGATTTTGGGCATGGAGCCTGGGGAGAGGGAGGGGTTTGGGGAGAGGAGGGACCTCTGCAGGGGATAATACCATAGAGTCCACCCTCCAGAGCAGCATTTCCTCCAGGTGAACAAATCTCCATCATCTGGAGATCACTTGGTCATTCCAGGAGGTCTCCAGGTCCCTAGCTGGAGGCTGAAGAAACTTGAGCTGCAGTGTTGAAAGAGTCCAGCAACAAATAAATATACACTGCAAATACCTTTTAACAAACTAATGTGTTCTATTTATAGACATTATTTAGTAAAGTGCATAGTATACCATTATTTCATCCTGGTCAGGTATAAATATTCCTTGTATTCATTAAGCAGTAACATTCAGTACATATAGATTTCTAACTACCAGACAGTTTAGCATCAGTGTTTTAAAAAGTCAGGCCCCAATGGGAATTCCTAGAATAATAACCCACTTCTCCTTATGATGAAGTCTTCCAAAAAGGGGGACTGTGTTCTCAGTGGTTATATGGATGCTTTTGCCAGTCCTACAAAAGACTATTTAAAAGATACAATTCATAAGTATAAAAATTATACAAAATTTCTAATACAACTTGGCTTATAAGAACATAAGAACATAAGAGAAGCCAATGTTGAATCTGGCCAATGGCCCATCCGGTCCAACACTCTGTCACACAGCGGCCAAAATATACCAGGCGCCATCAGGAGGTCCAGCAGTGGGGCCAGGGCACCAGAAGCCCTCCCACTGCTGCCCCCTCCAGCACCAAGAATAGAGTGCATCACCTGCCCCAGACTGAGAATTCCCATCTATACCCTGTGGCTAATAGCCACTGATGGACTTATGCTCCATATATTTATCTAATTCCTTCACAGGTTTTCTTACCACATAGTGCAGCTACTATTCATAAACAGAGTACTGACTATAAATAGAACACATTAGTTTGTTAAAAGGTTTTTTGCAGTGTATATTTATTTGTTCCTACCTGGAGGCTGGCAACCCTAGTGGTTCCTGACATCCAGCGATTAGGTGGTGAATGAGACTAGTATAACAGGAAGAACCTTACTGAGGACCCAGTTCCAGTTATTTGGTATTGTTACTGATACGGCAATATCAGTGCGCCATGCTTTATGCAGCCGTGTAAGCGAAATACAGGGTTTTGCCCCAATAAGCTTACAATACATATCTATTTAACACTGACAGCAGATATGTGCAGGAAAGCAAAAGATAACAAGGGATGAATGTGAACCAACAGTGGTACATATACTTAAGTTTTGTGGAAGATGAAGCAGGGCTCATTACACATGCTGAGGCCCTAAGCTATGTCAAATTTAAAAGGCAATTGTTGTATATTAACCAAGGACCGCGTACACATGCGAACGGGTGAAGCTTCGCATCCGAGAACAATGCAGAGCACGGATCCTAGAAGGGACCAATAGGGCAGCTAGGAACCAGGAAAGGACCTATGGGGTATGGGTGCAAAGTAGTAAACCTATCACGGGGAGTGGGGTGTGGTTTTGTTGGGTGATTTAAGCCGGACTTCGGGCTGGCTATTTTGTCTTAGTTTCAATAAACTATGAGCTGATTCACTAACAACGCATCTAGTAATTTTGTGCCCCTCATAATCTGAAGCCCCAAGTTGTAGCGTACTTAGGTAAAGGCTTCCCTTGCTTGAAAGCTAGTCGAATCCGATTCTAGGGGGCGGTGCTCATCTCCGTTCCCAAGCCGAAGAGCCAGCGTTGTCCGAAGATGTTTCCATGGTCATGTGGTCAGCATGACTAAATGCCGAGGCACATGGAACGCTGTTACCTACCCACCGAAGCGGTACCTATTTATCAACTTGCAATTTCTTGCTTTCGAACTGCTAGGTTGGCAGGAGCTGGGGCCAGAGACGGGAGCTGACTCCATCACACGGCACTAGGGTCTCGAACTGCCAAACTACAGACCTTCCAGTCTGCAGCTCAGCATCTTAGCCTCTGAGCCACCGTGGCCTCTTTACTTAGCTTCTGCATAAACCTAGCTCTGGATGAGGGCATCCTCTCATGTCAGTTCTGCTAGGCCATCTGGACCAGCATTGAGTGGAATGAGGATCTCACACAAACATGTGCTTGCCTGTCACCCTCGACCCACTGGCAATTCAGGCCTTATATATGAGTGAAAAGAAGGTCACAAATGAAAGGGAAGAATTAAAGGACGGCTTACAGAAAAGGAAGCGTGGATGCAGAGGGCAGTCCCCGCACGAACCACCATGTGACTCTTCAGCCGGGCACTCAGATCAAACTTCGGAGGAGCTAAAAGACAAACCAGCACAACAGCAGAGAGTGAAAGAAAAATAATTAAAATCATCTGCTGGAAGGTAATCCAACATTTGCTTTCAATGCTGTATCCCTTCATCCCCAAAGGATAAGCAGTTAAACACCAGAAACTACAGCATGAAAGCAGCAATAGATAAAAAGTACATTACTCCACTATCGGGTCTTGATACTGTTATTTTAGGCTAGCAGTAATTCATGATCCCTATTACGACAAATAGCTCCAATCACTATGAAAACAATGTGGCTACTTATCATCCCCCGAGGCTTGCCCCTGATAGATGGGGGCTGATTTGCCCCCGCGGAAGGAGGGGGAGCCAGGACTCAAGCGTCGGGATGCTATCCATCGTGATCCTGGGCAGTGGCAGGCCAGCCTATTTAGGCTTGGTGCCGCCCACCACCCAATCAGACTACATGCTGCACTCAGAGGTGGAAAAGCTCTGAGCGGCAAGCCTGGGTGCAGTGGCCTGGGCCTTCCACACAGCAGCCTAGTGGGCCCCTGAGGCCTACTGGACCTCTGAGGCCCAGTGGCCTCTGCACAGCAGTTGCAGGCATGGGCTTGCACATGGCTTTTAGCGGCCCCAGCAACCTAGCAACCCACGTGGTTTACCGGGATTTGGCAACAGCGGTCAGGCCTGGTACCTGACACCGTGAGGTAGTGCCAGTAGAGCCCTCCCTGGGCAGGAGCAACATCCAGGTGGTTTCCATGCTCGCGGTTTGGATGGGCCCTGGGGGCTGGGAAGCGGGATAGACATCGGGCCTGGCTGGGCTTGGCGGATGGCTGTGGGGGGATTTTGGGCCCCTTCCACCTGCATCTGAACTGGTTTGGTCCCGTGGAGGGGTTGGGAGATACCTGGGTCTGAGGCCCACGGCACTATTAACATGCAGGGGGCTTCAGGAGAAGGTGGACCTGAGGCGGTGGCTGCGCTTTTCTACTTTAGCCTGCCTCTCCCCTTGGCAGACTTGATATTTGTTTGCTCCTTCTCTTTCTACTGGGTTGGTTGTGAGTTGGCTACAGCACCCAAAAAGGGGCAAGGGGCCTCAAAAGGGAAGCAGCCTGCCCCCCCCCCCCGAGTTCTCTTCACAGGGCTCTTGTGCCAGGAAGTCATGCACTTTTCATCACAAATGCCCCCTCTGTACTGGCCCTCATGTGTTTCCATCATGCCCCAGGGTGAAAAGCAAATCAGGTTCTAAGGATGCCGAAGGAGGCAAGCACTAAGGTGAGGGCAGAGTGCCAGCTCTGCCTGGAAAAGGGGCCCAGTCCAATTCACTTACTAGTGTTGGAGCACTGGTTGTGCCATTAGCCCAGGTCCCAGGATAAGGAGTACTTGTTAAGCGGGTTTACATTTGGGTTTCACATTCCGTACATGGGTGAATGGCAGCCTTATTGGGCTCCCAACTTACTTCCTGTTAGGGGAATGGACCATGTAGTCCAAGAGAAGATCAGTAAGGAATGTAGGGAGGGCAGGGTGTTAGGCCCTTTTCCTTTCCACCTGTTCCCAATCTACGGGTATCCCCACTGGGAGTGATTCTCAAGAAGGCCTCTGGGGAGTATTGCCTCATTCAAAATTGATTTATCTCAAGTTCTAGAACTTGGGGGATCTGCTATCCTAGATAGGTTATTATGTCTGCCGCAGGGGTTCCGATGGGACCCTAGAAATAGGCTGCTATCTTGTGCTCACAAAGAGAAATTATTGCACCTTATGTCCTTCATATACATCACAGTCCTTGAAAAAGATTGGCCCTTGTTAAACCCATTTCTTGTGCCTGTCTCTTCATCCAGACTGTGGGAGCAAAGAGGCAACCGAAGTATCAAAGAATATTTGAGCTGCCAAGAGGTGCTGGCAAAATGTAGGTGCTCTAGGGGAATAGTCAGATATGATTTAAAATACAGGATGTGTGTTGGGAACATCTTTCTTAAAGATGGATTATTCTTGCCTATTTGGGAGGCAATAGCTAGCTCTGGGTACTTAGTGATTATCAGTTGTAGCAAGGAGGAAGGAAGACCCTACATATAACCCACAAGGTGACACAGAAGTCTGGTAACCGAGTAAGTAGCAAAGAGCCAGATTTGATTTGGGACGTGAAGTTTGGTGTAGTGGTTAAGTGCATGGACTCTAATCTGGGAGAACCAGGTCTGATTCCCCACTCCTCCACTTGCAGCTGCTGGATGACCTTGGACAAGCCATAGTTCTGATAAGAGCTGTCCTTGAAAAAAAGCAGTTTCTGTCAGAGCTCTCTCAGCCCCACCTGCCTCACGGGGTGTCTGTTGTGGGGAGGGGAAGGGAAAGGAGTTTGTAAGCTGCTTAGAGACTCCGAGAGAAGGGCAGGGTATAATCAATCTCCTCCTCAACCTCCTCCTCCTCCTCCTCCTCTTCTTCTTCTTCTTCTTCTTCTTCTTCTTCTATTTAAATTTGAATGCAGCTGTGATGCAGAGTGATGCAGGGAAACATCACGTCCTTGCAAACTGTTCTGTCGGGTAAAATTTGCATCTCAAGACTGCTTCCTTGACCTCAGTGGAAGATATACCACTGTCCAAATCTTTTCCTTGCAGAGAGAAAAGCAGCTTGGGAAAGGTAATTTTTTAACATGCAAATAAAAAAAGGACAGAGAACCCTCCTGTACCATCTGCCCGGAGAGTAACAATTGCATAGTGGGAACCCCCCCACCCCGATATACCCAGAAAGCAAATACCATTCTTCCAGTCTAGAGTTTTCCCTCCATACAGCTGCAATGAACTAAAATAATAATAATAATTATAATGAGGAGACACCTCATATACCCCCCTATGTTATGTCTAGTTTGGCCGGAGGTAAACAACAGCTGTTTTCTGCTACTTCTGGCCCTAACAAGAAGAGTGCAACAAAATGACCAAAATAGCTCTAGCTTTTGGGAGTATCTACTTCGTTTACAGTTTTAATTTCCCAGTCCAGCCCCTTATCTTGAAGGTGGGTGGCAACAATGAACTGGACAAATATTGCAAGAGAATGCAGAAGATCTTGTATCTGCTCAGCTGTGGAGCCCACATCATGGCCTTGGGAAGTGACCATCACTTAGTCTAGCCAGCCTCACAGAGTTTACAATTAATTGATTAAAGAAAAAGAAAACATTACCCCGAATTTAGAATACACAATAGCAGAATTATATAAAGTTACTTGCATCATCAAAATATCAACAACATTAGTAAGAACAAGAAACTGGTGGTTGCCGAGATACGGAGTACACTGGTTGGTGTGAAAACAGATAGGAATTGCAAAAGAACTAAAAACTGCCAATGTTTTTCGAAAATATTTCTGTACATAATTAATGTATAGGCAAGGAGGGAAATTAACCCCAAAATACCAATCAGTGATACATTATCAATCAGACTCTAAAATGTTTTGTCCTTATCTTATTCCTAAACCACACTTCTTTTCTCTGCCCATTCTGTATCAGAAGCAGCTTTACATACATGGTGGAATCTCAAGACGGAGAGAAGGAGAAGTTGATTACAATTCAAAGCTAAGTAAGTAAAAGTTCCTTTGCATTTGCACTTCTCCCCTCCTGTTTCTGAAACAGAATTAGGCAGTATTCTACCAGAAAAATGACCACTAAACCTCCAGTCCTGTACACATTTGCAGCTGACATATGAAGCCGATGCCTGTAGTTGAATCTGTTTTAGGTGCATATCGGTATGCTCCCACCTTGCAGAATTTGCTTTCTGATAGGCACCCGCCCTTTATTCATCCATGCTGCCTCAGGCATCAGCCCAGCAGGCAGGCAGGATACAAGCACAAGGCGGCTGTAGAGAGCTTCATTCAGCACTGATCTGTCTTGCTAGCATTTCTCCGGTCTCGCCCAAAGGGAGAATATATCTCTGTAGGGTAGACATAGCTACAGTGCAACTGAAGGTAATGTGTACTGAACCATTCATTATTACCTGGAGGGGGCATAGCCAGAACTCCTTCCTTTAACTCAATTGGTTCTCCTACACCAGCTTCATTCACTGCTCGAATCCGGAAGAAGTATTTCTGCCTCTCCTGCAGGCCCCCAACGGTGTAGCTGGTGCCAGAAATTGGGATCTTGGTGCACTTGGACCATTCCTTGGTATCTTCAGCTCTCATCTCCAGTATGTATCCTGAAGGTAGATCGCCTTCATCTGGCTGTTGCCATGCCAATGAAATGCTTGAGTTGGAAGAATCAGCTACATGCAAGCCCTTCACCAGTCCAGGAGGCTCTGAAAACCCAGCAAAATATCAGTAATGGACACACTGTCATCCACGAATACAAACCCATTTGCACTGTATCAGCATAACAGTCAGGCCTACGCTTTTTGGTTTGCTTTCCCAGCCGCATTGCCGGGAGCTGCAAGAACTGCATGTGGCAGCCGAGCCTCAGTTTGGCCACCCCAGCTATAAATGCTTATATTTTGGGGGGCGCATAAAATAGTGGGATAATTCGAAAAGAACATCAGACTCGCATATCTCTTTTTATCATCCTAACCTTAAACAACACTTTATGAAATTTTAATTCCCACCCCCAATTATTGCTTCACTTCTAAATTTTGGTTTGACTCCCCTTCATTTTTGGTTATCTTGCAAGCCACTTTGGGCGTTTGGAAGAGTACAACTGAAAATCAAATAAAAAGAGATCACCAGAGATATCCAATATTTCTTAGACCACCAGGGATACCCAATTTTTGCATTCTTGGGGTTGTTATATGCCCTTGACTGCAGACCAAGGACCAGAAGTGATCTCTTTGTGTGTTCCAAGTTCCACCTGTGCTCAGACAAGTTTGAGCATATAGAACCCCCCAAAAAGAGACATATTAAGCACTGAATATATTTCTTGTGACTTGTGTGTTTCTTCTCCTTATGGGTGAAACTGTGGCCAAACATTTTACCTCAGTCTATCAGAGCCAGCCAAAGCTGTTTTGGGATGAATCTGGCCAAGGAGCCAACAGTTGACTTTACTGTAAAAACACTTTGATTTTGTCAGCTAACGCTGCCATGGTCTGGAATGTGTGGGTAGCTTCATCTCTCTCCTCCCTCCCTTCCTGGGAAGCCGCCTTATGTTATCTGTAAAGTGTCCTTGAAGCTCTACTCTGCCTGCTCCTAGCTTCCCGCTGAGAATGTAACCGTTGTTTTTGCCTGAGCCTTCAGGTGCCTGCTTATTGGCCTTAATGTATCAGGGGGTCATGTATGAAGGGGGTATATCTACCGTTCCTGTATCTTAGCCTGCCATTCCCAACACAAGACTTCATGGTGTCCTTAGTACCAGCTCTCAATAAGGAACATTGTTGAGTGTTTTGACTGGGAAGCCTGTCAGATTTGCCCTTTTATAGCCACAGATGAGATGATGGGAGTTAGTGAAAACTGCCTAGGCCAGGGGGTCCCAACCATGTTGAACTATTGCTCATTTGAGGAATTCTGAGAATTCTGGGGCTCCACAACAAAATGGCTGCTATGGGGGATTGGGGCACCACCACATTTTGAGACAGGCCACAATGCAAGCAAACTGGTGCTTCCTAGAGACATAGAGGGCTACTCTGAATCACCTCCTACTCCAATGAAGTAGAGAAAAGCCAGGATTGGCTCTTAGCTTTAAGGCAGAGATGCTCTGGGGAAGAAGCAAGTGGGCATCTGGAAACCACTGGACTGGGCAGGTGTTATGGCGGAGAAATATTCTGCAATCAAATACAATAGATTAGGGTTAGAGACATACTGATGGGATCTCTTGCCACAACTGAGCTTGAAGCACTGCTGGGATGTCCAGGCCCTGCGCGGTTCACAGCTATAACCCGGAATTCATATTCTGTATCTTCCAACAAGCCATCCACTTTGTGCTTTGTACCTGAAAACGGGATAGAGGTTATAAAAGTATACTATTTTCATGATTAGTAGGAAAAGTTTTTCTGGCAGAGAATCCTATTCAAGCTGTCATAGGTAGGTATGTAAGTGCCATCAAATCACAGCTGATTTACGGCGACCCCCAGCAGGGGTCTTCAAGGCAAGTGAGAAGCAGAGGTGGTTTGCCAGGGCCTTCCTCTGCAGAGCCTTCCTTGGTGGTTCCTCATCCAAGTATCCGTCACGCTTAGTTTCCAAGATCTGACAGGATCAAGCTACCTCACGCAGCCATCCCTCCCTCAAGAGATTATTCTCTTTACAATTGATACTCTGTCCAGACAAAAGTGTTCTCTCATAACAGTGCTGCATTGTGGCTTTTTGCTTCCCCCTTGTGGCCGCATAACTGCTTCACACAGAGAAATCTGACGGCCATCCTTGGAAATATTTGTGCACTTTCACTTCGTTAAATTGGGCTTGCAGACTGAAAACAGAAAACAATAAAGATGATGATGGTACGATGAAGTGACTACGTACAGGTGGCCATTATTCAAGAAAAGTCAGGAGAATACTCAGTGGCACGACTGTACCTATAATACGTGTAACCACAGATGTGATGGCATTAAGCACAGACATTAGTATTTTGAACCAGCTGTCTGATACATCTGTTAGTCTCTCTTATGCTATCAGGCTTTACAGTTTTAGTTTTTGTGGGGGTACTAATTCTTAGATTTAAGCTACCATGTTTCTCTACTTCCATATAAACACTCAGTACTGTAATAAAAAAGATAACCTTTTTGTGGGGCAATAAGCTGGTTACCCAATCCTTTTTGTTTGTTTGTTTAAAGTGAAGCAATAATGGTTAAAAGGAGTGCTTGTACATTTCAAAGGAGGTAAAGCAAATCTGCGTGCTTTTAAAGGGGAAAATAACCTAGTTCCTTGCAATGAAACCAAAGGAGCTGAGTTAACACACTTCCAATGCAATCCTGGACAGTGTTACACCCTTCTAAACTTGTTGACTTCAGTGGATGTAAGAAGGATGTACTCTGCTTAGAACAGCACTGTTCTTATTGTAATGTCTTGTCCTTGTCATGATTTTGGAATGTAGTGTAATAGGAGAACCAGATTTTCAGTGGGTACCTAAAATTAGGTTTTTGCTGCTACTACGACTCACCACACGTTTAGATATAGGTAACCTGAACTACCAAGGTCTACTACCCAAGATTTTCCAATTTCTCAAACTAATATAGCTGACAATGATAACCCACAGAGCATAACACAAAGGTTCAGGAATCTAAATGAAGGTCTACATGTTACTGTATCCCCATGGCAGGAAGTTTCTGCACAGTGAATGTCTTTCCTGAAGTTGTAACATCTGGTGCTGCTATTCATATGTGGAACCTTAGGACTACATGAAGAGTTTCCATGGCAATTAGAGGCCTACAAGGGCCTATTATGCACTGGTGTTTTGCCTCTTTTTCACTGTGCATGTTTGTCAGGTTTTCTTTGTTGTTCTGCATTCCCATCACTTTCACTGGGCACATCTGTTGGGTTTTTTTTCCTGTAGTGCATTCTTTTTTTTCTCCCTTCAGTGCTCAGTTCGCTTTCCATTCACTGTTTCTCCAGATCTTGTGAGAGTGCTTTTGTGACAACTGTTCCCTTTGCTTCGCTTCCAAGCTGAAGGTAATTCAAAAGCATACAGATTCCCCTGGATTCTTACCTCCCCCTGCCCTTTCCCAGCCCCTCGGAGGCCACTCCTTCACCCACACTGAGATTGTTCCTCCCACTCTTTATTGGTCAGTTTCACGCTGAGTGTGTGTTTTTGAAATAGGAGATTCTTCAATCTGTATGTACTTTGGGGTGGACATCGTAGCAGAACATTAGCGGTTCTCCCCCATTGTCAGACTCGGGCCCTTGAATTGGGATTATTGATTTACTGTATTGCTGATGCTTGGTTTTGCTTTTGTACTCTCGCTTGCCTGTTGGCACATCTGGCTTAGCTCTCCGCTTCTTATTTTATGCCCTCGCTGCCATTGCATTCCTGGGGGAGTCTGATTGTCTGTAGTATTAGGGATGCCCCATTTTAACTCTTCTTCAAGCAGCCCCCAAGGATTTCCTGGGTTTTCACATGGGATTTGACCTTGGGCGAAGATAAGACTTTGGGAATAGCTAGTTAGGTCATATATCTATCAGGACCATTAATGAAGCTGGTGTGTGTGACGTATGTCTAGAATGTGGGCATGTAACTTTACTTTTCATCTCCCGCCCTGGTCTCACCAGTCCCGACAAGGACGTTCACCTCTACAGTTGATCAAATCTTTCCAATAAACTTCTTCAAGTGATATTGAGTAAAGAGTGGTTTTGCTGAGAGTCTGACTCCTATTCATTGGTCTACAAGTTTCACTATTGCCTAGGTTTTCCATCTTTTAATTTTTTTAACAAGCTGGTTTAGTCTAGCATTATGAGGGTTTTTTGCTAATCTTGGATGGCTAGAGAAAAGAAGGAGTGAGCAGCCAGGTATGCATTGCTCTGGTAGCATCCCCACCCAGCATGTGAATAACCTTCCCAACCTGTCCCCCTTGCCAGCCCTGTGGCGGGACTGACAACTTGGTGGCCAGCTACCCTTGGGCTGTGCTCCTACTTGGCACTGGTGGCCGGGTGGTGGGGTGGTCTGTGTCTTTGGCAATCACCAGTCTCTTTTCCAAGCCCTGGAGAGCTGAGAGGGGTGTCTGTATCCCCTGCTCCCTCACCACCCTTTTGTGGAATAAAAGTGGACTGCAGTCAACTCTGCTGATCAGCATTCTCTGAGGTTGGCAGACTCGCGGAATAATATGGTTCTTTTATCACTCAGAGAGAGGGGGAGAAGAGGGAGAAAGAGAGGGGGAGAGTAGGGAGAAGAAAGAGAGAGCAAAAAGACCAGAGGGGGGAGAGATTAGTAGACTCTTAGTGCATGCCTGTGTGCCATGGAGCTTACATGACCAGTATACGAAATGAGAGCTCCCCTAAATCTTGAGGAAGACCCCTAATCCCTTTTCTACACACCACTGCCTCTCTATGGGAGAGAGTCTGTAAGGCCTTCTGTTCTCTCCTCCCTCCCCAAGGCAGATGGCCTGCACAATCACCATGGGGAGAACTGGACTGGAAGAAGAAGAAGAAGAAGAAGAAGAAGAAGAAGAAGAAGAGGAGGAGGAGGAGGAGGAGGAGGAGGAGGAGGAGGAGGAGGAGATTGGATTTATACCCCGCCTTTTACCACCTGAATGACTCTCAGAGCAGCTTACAATCACCTTCCCCTTCCCCTCCCCATAACAGACACCCTGTGAGGTAGGTGGGGCTGAGAGCGCTCTCTTGAGAACTGCCTTGAGAGAACAACTCTGACAGAACTTATGACTGACCCAAGGTCACACCAGCAGCTGCATGCGGAGGAGTGGGGAATCAAATCCAGAGAGCCAGGGCAGTTAAAGGAGAAGAGCTGCTGGCCCACAGATCCCACCTCTCTCAGCCCACCCCTCACTTGCAGGGCTGCAGCCACTGGCCTTCCCCCTCCAAAACACACCTTCCCCTCTGGCACTCCTCTAAGGGATTGTGCAAGAGAGGCTTGTTCTGCTGGGCATTGTCGGGCCAGCTCTGAGAGCACCCATTTTAACTCTTCTTCAAGGGGTCTTCAATGAGACAGGCTCACGCCTTGCTAGCACCGCTCAGATCTAGCTACATGGGCTTTGACTGGGGCTCGTGGCCTCCCCCACACCTGCCTGCTGCCCCATTCCTTTCTCCACTCCTAGACAGTAAGCACAGCATGATAATGAGCTCCATGAATGGTGGGGAGGGAGGGAGGGAGGGAGGGAGGGAGGGTGGTGCTGGGGCCATTGTTTTGTTTGACTCCCCCACAGCTTGCCAAGCCACTTTTCCCAGGAAGTCACCTTGGGAATTGGGGGCGGAGGCCAACTCCACCATGAATGAGAATAGGGGTGAGTCCACCTTAGACTGGCCAGAAAAAGGACTAACTCCTGCACCTTTTCGAGCGAGACAGAAATGGGTAGCTGCATCTCAAGCAAACAAAACGAGACATGCGTGCCCGATTGCTTGCTTGCTCCCTTCCTTTTTTCCTACAGCGGCCCAAGATTAGTGAAAAACTCATAATGCTAGACTAAACCAGCTTGTTAAAAAAAGAGCAAAAAATGGAAAACCTAGGAGACAGTGGAACTTGTACACCAATGAAGGAGGGGGAACCATTAATGTTCTGCTAACATGGCTACCCGAAAGCAAATACAAGCTGAAGTGTCGCCTATTTCAAAAAACACATCCAGCATGAAATTGACCAATAAGGAGAGACCAACCACACTGCTCATTGGTATGCAGAATATATACGCAATGATTCCCAACAGAAAAACTGGAGAGGGAAAAAGGTGCAGACGGCAGGCACAGCATTTGAACTAAAGCCCTACCACCTCGACTTCAGTGAAAACTGGAAGTAAGCAATGCTCCCTCTAAGTTGTGGAGTCTTGTGAGCAAAAATTGTACTTTGTGAGCTACTGGCATTAAAGCTGTGAGTGAACGATTTGGCTGCTGCATAAATTAGTTTGCTCTGGAGCTGTCCTTCCTGAGCAAAGACAAAAATGTGTGAGCCAGAGGCTAAAAAACTGCAAGCCAGCTCACACCAATGCTCCCTCTAAGCTGTGAGCAAAGATTCTACTTTGTGAGCTACCGGCATTAAAGTTGTGAGCGAGCAATTCAGCTACTGCATACATTAGTTTGCTCTGGAGCCATCCTTCCTGAGCTAAGAAAAAAATGTGTGAGCTGGAGGCTAAAAAACTGTGAGCTAGCTCATGCTAACTCAGCTTAGAGGGAACACTGGCAGTAAGCTGTGAGTGCATAATAGGCCAAGAATTTTGTCCTGGTTTGGAAACATTTTGCATAATGGGGAGGATCTACACTATAACATACGTGATGAGGATAGCCATCACACATAATCTGACTACCACAGGGAAGAGCTAACATGTAGGCTATGCCTTTGAGGTTTGATTACTAAATCCCAGAGATGAAGTACAATTCTTTGCAACCAAATTGGTATAAGGTACAAGAAAACTGAGAATGGAACATAAAATCAGGACTATATAAATAAATAGTATTGGTTGCTGCACAGCTGGCCGTTGCCTGCTGCTGTTTTCAGTGGTGTGTTTTACAGCAGACTGCTTCATGCCAGCACCCCTAACTTCTTGGAGCTTTAGAAAATTTAGCAGCACTATGATCTACAGCAGCACTGTTTTCACACTGTAGCCAGTGAGGGTTTCTACCCTCTCAAGGACCTTGGAGTGAGCGAGGCCCAAAGGCAACCTAAGGAAAGGCAAATGCTTTGCTTGATGGCTCCAGCCTCAGCTTTGCCTCAGGTTTTCCAGACTACCCCTGTCAATAAATAGTTTCCACAAGGACTCAGGCCAATGCTCCCCGTAAGCTGTGGAGTCCTGTGAGTGAAAATTCTACTTTGTGAGCTGCTGGCATTAAAGTTGTGAGCGAGTAGTTTGGATGCTGCATAAATTAGTTTGCTTTGGATCTGTCCTTCCTGAGCGAAGACAAAAATGTGTGAGCCAGAGGCTAAAAAACTGTGAGCTAGCTCGCACTAACTCAGCTTAGAGGGAACACTGACTGAGACCCTGGTCTGGATAAGCCAGCCTGGTCCGATATCATCATCTCAGCAGGTTTGGCCCTGGCAGGTAGTTGGATGGGAGACCTCCAAGGAATACCAGGGTCGTGAGGCAGAGGCAGGCAATGGCCAACCACCTCTGAACATCTCTTGCCTTAAGAACCCGACTGGGTCGCCACAAGTTAGCTGTGACTTACCTGTCCTTTTCACCACCAATTAGGTCCTGAACGTTGAGTATCTGTGATATTTTCATAAGACAACACAGAGGTCAATATAACAACGTTACAGAAGTGATTATTCCGTTTAAAGAGCAGCTCAGGCTACAGGACTGCCGTCATCTGTAATGCCTGAAACCAACTCTGCACTGCCACACCCACATCCTGGGAAGGTTCTCCTTGTAAATTACACCAAGCGTGACCAGCTGAATGCGCAAGTGACAGCACATTCGACTTAGGCCAGTTCTTTTAACAGCATTCAGTATGAATTCGAGTGGATCTTAGCATGTCTCTAGCCTAGACACAGAGCAGGAAGAAAAAGACAGTGACAGACAATGCCCGTGGGAGCCGGGAGAGACCGCAGCTGCTGACCTGGCCTTCAAAACCCCAGTCCTATGGTTCTTGATAAAAGGACAGAATAGAACTTAAGATGCTCTTATGTTCTTCATAAAACTCTGTCTTTCCACTTTTCTTTACCTGCTGTTGTCGTTTTGCTCATATATAATGGAAGGGATAAAACAAATGGCTGACCTTGAACTAGTTCTTTGGACACTGGAACCCACAGATTGCTTCCTTTCTTCCTCCTCTCCACGATGTACCCCATGACTGGGGAACCGCCGTCTTGTGCTGGTGGACTCCAAGTAATAGTGACGGCCTCTTTGGTGACGTCGGAAACTTGAGGTTGAGAGGCCTGCCCTGGAGGATCTGAAAAGTGTTTTGGCATGAATGAATGAAGTAATATAATATTGGCATTCTTTAGCAAATTAACTGATTTCTAGACACAGGACAGCTTTCACTTTGACCTGTCTCAATGTTCTTCCATCCCGGGGGTCTTTTGTAGCAGGAATTCCTTTGCATATTAGGTGACACACCCCTAGTGTAGCCAATCCTCCAAGAGCTTACAGAGCTCTTCTTACAGGGGCTACTGTAAGCTCTTGGAGGACTGGCTACATTAGGGGTGTGTCACCTAATATGCAAAGGAGTTCCTGCTACAAAAAGAGCCCTGCTTCCATCCATTCTATAGAAGGGAGATACTGTGGTGTGCTGCTTTGTGAGTGAAATGATGGTATCACTTTACTCTGCTCTGATTAGACCACACCTAGGCTGATTTCCCACTTCAGCTGCCTCGGGGTTGTGCCGCCGTTTGCCCTGATACTATTTGTCAATTTCACACCCGAAGCCGCGGGGCTGCATTTTGACCTGTGCTTTGCCCGATTTCCCCCACAGTTTCGTGATCCTGTTTTTTGAGGATCACGAAACTGCGGGGGAAATTGGGCAAAGCCGCGGGTCAAATGCAGCCCCGCGGCTTCGGGTGTGAAATTGACTAATAGTATCGGGGCAAATGGCGATGCAACCCCGAGGCAGCTGTAGTGGGAAATCAGCCCTAGAGTATTGTGGGCACCACAACTTATAAAGGATTGTACTGCCCATAATTTTTAATATAGTTAGTAGTTATTTATACGTTATTAAAGTGATTCACCAGATTAAAGGAATAAACTATTTAATTTATCTACTTCATTAACATCCCACCTTTCTCCCCAATGAGGACCCAAAGTGGCTGACGATATTATCCCCTTTTCCATCTTGTTGTCACAACAACCCTGTGAGGTAGAGTGTGTGATTGGCCCAAAGGTTCATCCCAGGGATGCTCCACCATTTTAAAAGTGAGTTCCCAGGTGGGAACTCCTTTAAACTGCGTTGTGGTTTGTTCAGCTCACAACATCTGGGGGCATTATTAGCAGGAGTTTTAAGGAAATTCGCCCCATATGTTAACTCGCCTGAGGATGAGGCCAGGCTAAAAAGAAAATCCTGACTTACATAGGAAGCATAATCATTTGGTTAATCGAATCAAATCAAACTTATTACGGTTGAGACCAGCAAGGTTAAAATACAACTTGGACGACGAATACATAAAGATCAAAATCACAGCACAATTAAAATTTATACTTCAGCCTTTAGCATTTTCTTAGACAAATAGTTCCGCTTTCTAAGAGCCAGTGCACAAAAACCTTGCCACCGCATAAGATACAGGTTTTTGACTATCTTCTAAAAGGTATATCCAGAGAATTTCAGGGTTAAAATCAACATAATATTGCAGTGGCTTAAATCTAAAAACAGAACTACATGGCAACCCTTCCTAACATGCTCAAGTGCTTACCAATAGGATCACCAGCAAAGATTTCTTCTGTCTCCAGTGGATCACTCACACCCTCAGAATTAACAGCCAGGATTCGGAACTGATAGCCCTTCCCTTCTTCTACCTTGTCTGTGGCAAACGTGGTGTGCTTGCTGTCAACTTCTCCAATTTTGATCCAAGATTTCTTCCCAGATAGTCTCCTCTCAATGATAAAGTGAGTCACTTGCTTGCCTCCATTGTCTTTGGGTGCTTTCCATTTCATTTTGACACACTTTCCTGATTTCTCCAAGAACTCCACTTTTCCTTGCGGTGGTTTTGGTATGTCTGAAGCACAGACAGATAAATGGGAACAGTAAAAATTAACATATGGAATTCACTGCCACAGGAGGTCGTGGCAGCTGCAAGCATGGACAGTTTCAAGAGGAAATTAGATAAACATATGGAGCAGAAGTCCACCAGTGGCTATTAGCCACAGGGTATGGATGGGAACTCTCAGTCTGGGGCAGGTGATGCACTCTATTCTTGGTGCTGGAGGGGGCAGCAGTGGGAGGGCTTCTGGTGCCCTGGCCCCACTGCTGGACCTCCGGATGGCACCTGGTATATTTTGGCCGCTGTGTGACAGAGTGTTGGACTAGATGGGCCATTGGCCTGATTCAACATTGGCTTCTCTTATGTTCTTATGTTCTTATGTTCTTATGACTGTAACTTAAGAGAGACAGTGTGGAGTAGAGTTGAAATAGGTCTGGTAAGTACTCCACTCAGACATCAAGCTCAGTCACTCTGTCAATCAGTGGGTCCAGATCAGTGGGCCCATGATGCTCAGTATAATGCAGCTTGCAGGAATATTATGAAAGAGGGGTGAATCATATATGCCACCCTAAACTCTTCAGAAAAAGGGTGGGATAAAATATAATCGACTGATGTCACCATCAAGTTTTTAGGACCTCAAGTGCTAATGTTGACCAAAGATGCATGCTGACTTCTCATTTGAGTCACAGTTTTGTCCACGCAGAGCACAGAGATAAATTTGACTGACAGTCTGTAAGATTCTCAAGTACAGAAAAATACAGCATTTTGTCAGGGACCATTTTAAGTTATTGATGTAAATACAAACCATGGTGCTCCTCTTCTCTCCTCTCGCCCCATGCGTTGTCCAAAATGTCCACACTTACCACCAAGTATTGCCTCTCTTGCCTACAAACCAGGATTCCATGGTTTGTCATAACAGCTGTGTGGAACTATGGTATAAACTACATTGGCAAGCTGTGCTTTATATGCTTCCCTTAACCAACTTTATTCTCTAAACAGCTTGTGCTCCACTTCACTGTATATCTACACTTTGCCAACACATACACCCTGCATTACATTTAAACCAGCCTCCATCAGCCTTAGCTTCTACTAGTAGATAAACTTAAGACCCAGTTCCTTTAGAATGTCCCCCCAACATGGTCACTTGATGACTCTGAAACTAGTTACTTCAAGATCTCTCCTTGAGGGTCCTTCTCTTTTTTACAAACACATCAAATGTACTAGTTCTGATATGCTATCTGCAGAGGAGCACATGGAAGTGAACCGAAAATGTGATTAATTCTATAGTGTAATCCAGTAAAGAAATGAAATGAAACACACCAAGGGCCATGTTGCAGACATGGACTGAATTAAGAGTTCTATGCATACTCAGGGCTCTTTTTGTAGCAGGAACTCCTTTGCATATTAGGCGACACACCCCTAATGTAGCCAATCCTCCAAGAGCTTACAGAGCTCTTCTGACAGGGGCTACTGTAAGCTCTTGGAGGATTGGCTACATCAGTGGTGTGTCACCTAATATGCAAAGGAGTTCCTGCTACAAAAAGAGCCCTGTGTGTACTTACCTGAAATAAGCCTTGTTGAATGCTTTAGGACATATTTTCAAGCACATGAGCGCAAGCAGAGACAGTTTTTGTCTACAGGAGCACTAGTATAATAAACCTGCACTCCTCACAACATTGATACTGAATTACTGCAACAGATTATTCCGTGACCTACCAACAACATTGAGATGCAGCTGAGCAAAGGCTGTACCACAATCACTTTTCAGTTTTAGCATGATGCTCCCACTGTCTTCCCTCACACAGTCCTTGATAGTGAGCAGTGCGTAGTCATTGGTTCTTTCCATCACTACCTTCTCTTCTTCTGTCACCTCAATACCGTCCTTGAACCAAGTGACTTTGGGCAACGGCTTGGCCTTGAAAGGGACCTTGATGTAGGCTGTCTGCTTGGCTTTCACAGTCACTGGATGTGCAGCAAGAGCTTCCAGCACAGATTGATCAATGACAGGGGGATCTTAAGAGAAAAGTTAGAAATATGTCTGAAAACTACAGTCCTAAATACATAGCGGAATTGTTCATATACTTGGATGCTTGATTGTGTTATCATCACCATTAATCATTACCAGTAGAATCCCACTCTTAAGATGGCTTTGGCAGAAATTTAGAGTATATACAAAAATATGGTTCAGGTGATTTTAGCTGAGTTGGGACATTTCATGCATTAACACTGCAATTTGAATAAAGCTTCATCCCAGGATACCATTATTCACATATTCCAAGAATGACGGAACTGGAAGATACCTTGGGGGTAATCTATTCCAACCCCTTCTTCATTGCAGGAATATACAACTACAGCATCCCTGACACATGGTCATACAGCCTCTACTAAAAGACTTTAAAGAGCCTACCATCTCCCAAGACAATCTGTTTCAACATGGTTGGTAAGAAGTTTCTCCTAACATGTAGCCAAAGTTAGTTTATTCTCATTTCCATCCATTAACTCTAGTCCTGCACTTTGAAGCAGGAGAAATAAAGTCAGACTGCAGCACTGATTCTCCCTAACCATGATTACTTATCCTGGACTGTGTGTATACTATATATATACTGTGTTCTAACAGTACAAGCGCAGAAATTGGTACTTGGCATAGCCTTCCATATTTCAGTGAGAATGTTAAGTTTCATTATCATAAAAAACCCAGAACCTTCAGACTCGATGGTAGTCCCCGTGACAGGCTCAGTGGAGCTAGCTGTGGGCCTGTCTCCAACATGCCCTGCCTTTGTGCCTGCCTGTTGGCCACCGCCCACTACTTCCCAGTGCCTCTAATGCTTTGGTTGTCTCCGGGCCCGGTGTCTCATGGCTCTTTGACCTCCCTGCAGCACCTGGCCCCATCGCTATTGGTCAACCCAGCCTATGCCTCTCTCCTGGGGCTCCTCTGCCCTCCCGATGTGTTCTGACGCCAGTCTGGAGTAAGTTGTTGGGGTTTGCAGCTGCTCCCAGGGGTGGGGTTGCTGTTCTTTCTGTGCGTCGGGTTGGGACAGACAGCCCCAGTGGAGCTGGGGCCAGACACACAGCAGCATGGGGATTCGAGCCTGGGTCTCCCAGACTCTACTCTGAAGCTCTAACCATTATACCACACTGCCTTTCATAAAGTGGCTGCTGTTGAAGAGTAGCAAGCAGCCAGGCCTAGCTGAGTCATGCAAGTCGGGTATCAAGTCACCCAGAGGCTTAGGTTTGCCAACCTCCACGTGGGACCTGGAGTTCTCCCAGAATTACAACTGAGCTCCAGACAACAGAGATCTCTCCCCCTGGAGAAAATGGCGGGTTTGGAAGGTGGATTTAGTGGCACTATATGCCACTCCCCTCCCCAAACTCTGCCCTCCTCAGACTATACCCACAAAATCTCCAGGAATTTTCCAACCTGGAGCTGGCAACCTTCATTAAGTCTGACCCTAATGAGTTCTGCCTCAAGGGCTAAAAGAGCCTGGAAAGGGCCCTACCTCCTCCCCCTGCCTTTTATTGACAGAACTCAGCCTGGAATACTGTAGGTACCTAGCAACAACCACCGAAGCAATCTGTTGCTTAAAGCTACAGGAGCTCTGGTTATCATTTTTGGATTTTTTAAAGCCTCCAATGTATTTTTTTATTTACATTTTTCTGCAAACCTGGGACCCTTTTCGGGTTTGTAGAAAGAGCTGTCTTGCCTGTTCACAGCTCCAGTCACTGGATTTAAGTATCAAAAGAATGGTCGACTTTGCTATTAGAATATAAGATATTTCCAACAATCAGTTCTGGTTTTGCAAGGCATGGGAAAGCAGAAAATGCAATGATTCCTATCCCCAACTACTGAAAGTTGTATTCAGCCTCTTTTCTGTAGCTTCTAAGACTGTAGTATGTACTGCGGGCTAGATGCATACTTAAAAAATGGAATGGAGATTCTTAGAAACTGAAATTCTATGCTCACATACCTTGCATGTTTTCCTGTGCTAACATAGAATTAGGTCCTTATACAGTCTTGGTTGTAGCATCAAACTGATGTCTGGCATGTAGATGCAGGGATGTTCTGCAGCTCAGTGGTAGAGCATCTGCTTTGCATACAAAATTCCCAAGTTCGGTCCCTAGCATCTTCAGTTAAAGGATCTTAGCTTGCAAGTGCCAGGAAAGATCCTTCTCCACCTGAGACCGCTGCCAGGTGAAAACTGTCCAAGAAGACAGCAATGAGCCAGGACTGACTCAGTATATGACAGCTTCATATGCATTTGAAACTGAGACCAGGACAGAAGATGGGGAAGGAAGTGGCCAAGAAGGAGAAAGCGAGTTCCAAAGTGAAAAAAAAAAATCTATGATGTACCTGCAATGCTGACAGTAGCCTCGCTGTCAGCGCCTTTAGATCTGAACGTGTACTTCCCTTCAAACTGTTCTCCCATCTTGTCAATGATCAGTTTATGAACTGCTCCCTGTTTGATAATCTGGATTCCTCTCATATCTGTTATCTGAAGAAAAAGTTGAAAACAAAGTTGTCCCAAAACATATCATCATAAATAGGAGCCGCAAGGTCGCAACTGGAAAGCAGTCAAGTTACGGAGCGGCCAGTTAAAGGATGTGGCACAATGGGGTAATGGTAACAGCCTTGGTGTTTAGTCATGCCGGCCACATGACCATGGAAAAGTCTTCAGACAGCACTGGCTCTTCGGCTTTGAAACGGAGATGAGCAACGCAACCCTAGAGTCGGATTCGACTGGCTTTCGAGCAAGGGAAACCTTTACCTTTACCTAACAGACAGATGCTGATGTATACACACAGCTCCCTGGGCAGGGATTGCTGTACTACTGTTTTCCTGTTTAAAAAAAGAGAGCACCAGAAAGAAGAATGCATAGTCTTCAATACAATAAAATAAAGGTGCATAAAACAACTGGACATTGTTGCAAGCCGACAGTCACTGGTGCCTGACTTAAATGTGCCTAGCGGAGTACAATGGAATTGTCCACACAGGAAGTTTCCAAGCAGAGGCTGGACAGCCACCTATTGGGAATGTTTGTTTGGATGACCTGCATTCAGAAAAAGGTCACTGCCCTCGAAAGTCTCTTCCAACTCTGTGTTTCAACACAACAAATGCCATATAATTTTAAGTTCCCAAATATACAAAATCCACTAGTAGAAAACACCATCAAAGATTGCCAAAACAATATATTAAACAATTATAAAGTTGGTGGTGTCACAACAACAACATTAATGCATACTGTAACTATAATAAGGCATAAGATACAATATTTCCTCCTTTGAAGATAAGACATAAAGTCCATGTAGTCAGTCCAAATGCATCTTCCAAGTATCTAGAATGGGCGACTTTGCAAAGGCTGTTTGGAAAATGTTATGACTATGTGGACTCCTCCTATCAAGTTACACTGACTACATGGACTCTATGTCTTATCTTCAAAGGAGGAAATATTGTATCTTATGCCTTATTATAGTTATAGTATGCATTAATGTGACACCACCAACTTTATAATTAATATATTGTTTTGGCAATCTTTGATAGTGTTTTCTACTAGTGGAATTTGTATATTTGGGAACTCCTGTGACACTAGTCTTTTCCCCTTGTTGTTTGGATATAATTTTAAGTGTCTGAAAATGCTAAGTTATGAGCTTCTTCCTTCAGCACCTCCCATCGGCTTCCTTAAGCAACCAGTTTCCAGATTCATGCTAAATTGACTGCTATACTTTCTTTCAGGGCTATTTTTGGGCAGGAACGTAGTTCCGGCTGGCTTCAGAGCTGGCCACGCCCACTACAGCCAAAGCCACACCCTCTAAAGCCAAAACCTCTGTGTGCATGGCTACAGAGGGAAGGCCTGAAGAGCAACACACACACCCCCGGCGACTCCAAGGTGGGTGGGCCGGGGAGCCCCTGGAAAGATCAGAGAGGCATTTAAATGCCTCCCTGTGCCTTCCCCGGCCTGTCCAAGGGCCAGCTCCCCACAGCCAGAGTGCCCAGGCAAGCCAAGGGAAGGCAGTTTAAACTGCCTTCCCTTCAACGGGGGCTTGCCCGGGATCCCTGCAGCCACGGAGCACCCAGGTAAGCCAAGGGAAGGCATGGGGGTGTGGCCTAATATGTTAATGAGCTGTGCCATCGGTGGTGTGGCCTAATATGGTGAGTTTCCACTGTTGGGTGTGGCCTATTATGCTAATGAGTTCTTGCTGGGCTTTTTCTACAAAAAAAGCCCTGATTTCTTTCACATATTAACTCTACCAAAAGTAGTTCCAACTGTTTAAAAGTTTCATCCATATAAGTTCCCCTGATGACAAAATAAATTGCTTACCTCTTTACCATCCTTTAACCACACACCTTCTACCTTCTCGTCATTCAAGACAACACAAAGCTCTGCTGGGGCTCCTGTTGGCGCCTGAACATCTGACATGCCGCTCTTCACTGTAGCAAATCTCTCTGGAGAGGGTGGGAATACTCTTCATTAGAGCAGAGAACGAAGGGCACGGAACAGAAATGCCAAGTATGGCATCAATAGATTTGAGTTTGTGAATAGGATTTTAAATTCTCTCAGACTGTTTTTTTTTCTAACCAGATTTCAGCGATCTAGCTAGGCAATGATTAATTATTTGTTGATGAACATTTCTCCCACTTTATAGGCCCAGCATGGAGCGGCTCATCCAGGACCTGTGGGTGCATGGCTATGTATGGCTGCTTTCTCAAGCAAAGGTAGTTATGCATGTCAACTGAATAGCTGCCACAACAATTTCTCCCTTTCTGGGCAGTAGGAAAATAGAACTGAAAGAAGCGATCTGGGCATATCATGGCATTTGAAAAGCTTGGACTACTATGTATATTATAGTGGACTAGTAAATCTTTTCATCCCATTTATTACATTCCCCCCCCCCCCATCCTCTAAGGAGCTCAGAGTGGTTCTCTTCTGCATTTTACCCCGACAACAGCCAGGAGGGCTGGATTAGGCTGAGAGAGGGTGACTGGCTGAAGGTCACCAGCAAGCTGGTGAGAGTCTGTGCAGTCCTGACAGTCCTAACCACCATACTGCACTATTCTCAGCACCTTTTTATTTTAAGATTTCGTTTCAAGATTTGTGTGGGAAGAGAGATACCACTGTGTTAAGCTCATTCATTTTATGTCTAGCATTTTATCTCTAGCTTTACACTTATCAGCTAACAGCTACACTTTATTTCAGACTATTCGGTCCCTAATTGTCATGCGATGCATTCCTCAATAAACAAAAGCCACACGCAGCTTGAAAATAAAAGCAACATGATGCCGGTCTCCTACCAATTCTATCACTCTCATCCTAACCACCTAGAATCAGGGACCTCCTTCCAATGGCATTGTATCATTTCATATTTTCAGCACGTTCCTTTGGTCAACCTTACCATCCACAACCACATTGCAATTGCTGTAGTATTCCGTGGGATCCTTGTCTTGCATGGCAATCACCATATATTCTCCCGAATCATTCAGCTCAGTATCGTCTATGATCAGTTCTGCCGTCTTCCCTTCATGGATCATGGTATATTTGTTAGATCTTTCAATCACCCTTCCATTCTTCATCCATTTCAAGGTAACATCTTTAGCAGTCAACTCGCAGTCCAGGCAAGCTTTGCTCTTTTCCTTGACTCGAACATTTTTCAAGTTTCTGACAAACTTAATTGGAGTGCCTTGAAAGAGGAGACAGAGACTGGTTATATGGAGTTTGACAACCAGCAACCTTTGGAAATCAAGGCCAATTAAAAGCCTGGGAGTTTAACAACAGTATATTGGTTCAATACTCATAGGGATCGTGCAGAACTTCCAAGACATGGGATTGGTGGCTATAACATTTTTATTGAAAAAGGAGGACATCCCCCAATTCAATTTGCTGTGTTCCACAGGTATTTCCTGCACAAACATATAAAGAGTGGAAGATACACAAACATATACTGCATATCTTTGAATACCCAAGTACATGCCTAGGAACCCTTGCTTAATCAGTATCTTTAGATGGTTTATAAAGATACTAGCCTGATACCCATGCTTTGCTACAGTATTTAAGTTCCGTAAATCTAGTTATCTCCCTCATGGATCACTGCCTTGTTGTGGCAAGGGAGCTTGCGTGGTTCGATGAGGCTGTGGGCTATGCCGTGGAGGGCCACCCAGGATGGACAGGCCACAGCAGAGAACTCAGAGCAAGTGTGATCCACTGAAAAAGGATATGGCAATCCACTCCAGTATCTTTGCCAAGAAAACCCCATTGGACAGTAACAAAAGGCTAAAACATATGACGCCGGAAGATGAGTCCCTCAGGTGGAAGGTGTCCAATATGCTACTGGGGAAGAGCAGAGGGAAAGTACAATCCCAGAAAGAGTGAAGCGGCTGGGCCAAAGCCGAAAGGACACTCAGTTGTGGATGTGTCTGACGGTGAAATGAAAGTCCGATGCTGCAAAGAACAATACTGCATAGGAACCTGGAATGTAAGATCTATGAATCAAGGTAAGCTTGATGTGGTAAAAAATGAGATGGCAAGAATGAACATCGACATCTTGGGAATCAGTGAACTAAAGTGGACAGGAATGGATGAATTTAACTCAGAAGACCATTATATCTACTACTGTGGCCAAGAATCCCGTAGAAAAAATGGTGTGGCCTTTATAGTCAAGAAGAGAGTGAGAAAGGCAGTATTGGGATACAATCTCAAAAATGACAGAATGATCTCGGTCCAAATCCAAGGCAAACCATTCAACATCACAGTAATCACAGTACCAGAAGTCTATGCCACAACCACTGCTGCAGAAGAGACTGAAGTGGACCACTTCTATGAAGACCTACAACACCTCCTAGAACTATCCAGTTCTGGGAGAAGCTCTATCCAGTCAGTAAAAACAATACCTGGAGCTGACTGTGGCTCAGATCATGAGCTACTCATTGCAAAATTCAGACTTAAACTGAAGAAAGTTGGGAAAACCACTAGGCCATTCAGATTTGACTTAGATCGCATCCCCGATGAATATACAGTAGAGGTGAAGAATAGGTTTAAGGGACTAGATTTGATAGACAGAATGCCTGAAGAACTATGGACAGAGGTTCGTGACATTGTACAGGAGGCAGCAATCACTGCCATCCCAAAGAAAAAGAAATGCAAAAAAGCAAAGTGGCTGTCTGATAAGGCTTTACAAATAGCTGAGGAAAGAAGGAAAGCAGAGTGAAAAGGAAAGATTTACCCAACTGAATGCAGATTTCCAGAGAACAGCAAGGAGAGATAAGGAGGCTTTCCTGAATGAACAATGCAAAGTAATAGAGGAAAACAATAGAATGGGAAGGACTAGAGATCTCTTCAAGAAAATTGGAGAAATCAAGGGAATGTTCCATGCAAAGCTGACCATGATAATGGACAAAAACGGTAGGGACCTAACAGAAACAGAAGAGATTAGGATAAGATGGCAAGAATACACAGAAGAACTATACAAGAAGGATCTCAATGTCCTTGACAACCATGACAGTATAATCACTGACCTCGAGCCAGACATCCTGGAATGAGAAGCTAAATGGGCCTTAGAAAGCATTACTAACAACAAAGCTAGTGGAGGTGATAGTATCCCAGCTGAGCTATTCAAAGTCTTAAAAGAAGATGCTGTTAAAGTGCTGCACTCAATTTGCCAACAAATCTGGAAAACACAACAGTGGCCACAGGATTGGAAAAGGTCAGTATACATTCCAATCCCAAAGAAGGGCAATGCCAAGAAATGTTCAAACTATCGCACAATTGCACTCATTTCACACGCTAGCAAGGTCATGCTAAAGCTTCTACAAGCTAAGCTCCAACAGTACGTGGATAGAGAACTGCCAGAAGTACAAGCTGGGATTCAAAAAGGTAAAGGAACTAGAGATCAAATTGCCAACATTCGCTGGATTATGGAGAAAGCAAGAGAGTACCAGAAAAACATCTACTTCCGCTTCATTGACTATGCTAAAGCCTTTGATTATGTGGATCACAATAAACTATGGCAGGTTCTTAAAGAGATGGGAAGAAAGCAATGGCAAACCTAAACAGCATGAAAAAAAAGCAGAGACATCACCCTGCCAGCAAAAGTCCGCATGGTCAAAGCAATGGTATTCCCAGTAGAAATGTATGGCTGCGAGTATAAGGAAGTATAAGGAAGGCCAAGCGCCGAAGAGTCAGACTCGACTGTGCGACTGAACAACAACAACAAATCCAGTTATAATACTGATGATGAGAAATTTGAAATGTGACATTTGTTGTAGGAATTCTAACAGAGAAAACTGTAGTGTAAGAAATGAAGTGAGACATATGTCCTTCCTTTTCTGTACTGAAGGCCCTCTCTCTGGACCACATTGGTGGTTCTGCCCTCAGGTGCTAGGATCACCAAGCTGCTTGATGAGCTCACTCTGGAGCAGGCCACATAAAAGTGTCTATTTAAGAAGCAGTCGTCATTTGAGAAGCAGGGGTCACGTTTCTCAGAAATCTCTTCATGGGCAGGGGGGATTGACATCATGGTAGGAATGGACTCCCCTTATTTTGGGTTTCTTGGTGCAGGGGTTTGGCCTGGCATTGAATCTGGGGGAGGGCATACCCCCTGCTTTTTTTTTTTTTTTTACAAAAATCCTTCTCATTTATATTACATTTTAGAAATGGGACATAGCAACATATTCGAAACACCACCTGAGCAATCATATATTAAGCAAGTTCATATGAACCAGTTTTCTAGAACCCACATTATGAGAAGTTAAATAACATAATAAAGGAAATCAGTTTTCTACAAATGTGGAGTATATTTCTATTGTGGGTGTGAATGTGGCTATGCTGGGCCATCAGCACCGCTAAGGTGATCCTGCTGGGGTGGCATCCCTGATGGATTAAAGCACCCTGGTCCTGCTCCTACACCTGGCAGACACCGGCCTGTCTGGTGTTGGAGGGGAATATATTTAAAGGCATTGCAGAGGCTGGACCAGCAGCAAGGCTAAGGCAATCCTTCTGAGCAAACCTCCCTGGAGGCTGTAAGCATCCCACCTCCTCTCCTACACTTGACAGGCAGCTGCCTGTCTAGTGTAGGAGGGATAAGGGGGAGGAGTATTAGAAGCCACTGTGGAGGCGGGGCTGGCAGGATCACTAAGGCGTTATTGCTGGGGCGGGCTCCCTCATGGTTTTAAGCACCCTGCAACCCCTGCTGCACATAACAGACAGTCGCCTGTTAGGTGTAGGAGGTGGGGGGGAGTGTGTTGGAAGCCATCAGAGAGGCAGGGCCAGCAGCATTGCTAAGGTGATCCTACTGGGGCAGTGTCCCTGATGGATTAAAGTACCCTGGTCCTGCTTCTACACCTGCTTCTACACATCCGCCTGTCTGGTGTTGGGGGAGGTTGTAATTAAAGGCATCAGGGAGGCTGGGCCAGCAGCAGGACTAAGGCAATCCTGCTAAGCCAACCTCCCTGGTGGTTGTAAGCATCCCACCTCCTCTCCTACACCTGACAGGCAGCTGCCTGTCCAGTGTAGGAGGGGAAGGGCAGAGGAGGAGTATTAGAAGCCATTATGGAGGCTGGGTTGGCAGGATCACTAAGGTGTTACTGTTGTGGCGGACTCCCTTGGGGCTTTAAGCACCCTGCAACCACTGCTGCACCTGACAGACAGCCGCCTGTTAGGTGTAGGAGGTGGGGGGAGTGTGTTGGAAGCCATCAGAGAGGCTGGGCCAGCAGCATTACAGCACCTCACAGGTGGTTGTTGGCCATTCCTGATTTCCTCAACTGTCATGAGCTCTCTGCAGTCTCCTGTAACTGTTGTTTTTTTACCTCAGAACACTGAGCTCTGCAGCTGACCAATCAGAGAGTGGGGCGTGCAAGGAGATAGTAGCCTGGCAGCTGCATAGGAATCAATGGGGGGACCAAATTTTACCCCTTTTGACCCACATAGGGGTCGAATTTCTAAAAATCCCTTCTAAATGAGAATCTATGCCATGGTAGGGGCACTCTCCCCGAATTTGGTGTTTCTAGGTCCAGCGGTTTGGCCTGGGCGTTGATTTTACGGTGAGGAGACTTTCTTCTGTATATACAGATGTGTACACATGTACATCACCCACAATGTATTTGCGCAACCATCAACTACAAGTGCAACCACCATATACACCCTTTGAAGAATGAAGCTGCTCTTGCAGTTTCTTAATACCCCATTGCTGCATTTCATATTGTCTTTGAAACTCCTTGTTAGCTATTATATAGAATTTTAGAATCTCTCAGAGTATTATAAACAGAACCCCTTTTCATTACAGTATACATAGGACAGTAACTCCAGCAGCTTTGTTAGGGTAAACCTCTGGATCTAAGCAAATACCGTGTTTGAGATCTTATTCTGTGTTTCATCTTATTCTGTGGTGATAAAATAAAACATTGATGAAAAGTAAAATTAAGACTCCTTGCACATCCTACAACTTCAGTGTCAACTCATACCATGAACAATGCTAAATCTATCATTTGTTTAAATGTATCAAATCCAAGTTGTGCAAATGACACTACTTCATTCATTCCGATTTTTTTGTTTTCCTGTTATGGTCAACAACCAAACATAAATTCTTCTTACTAAAATTCTAAAATTTACTAAAAAGGCACAAATCCTTCTTACTAAATTTCCTTTTAATACTGTTTCCATGTTTCAAAAATTAATGTCGGTAATAATAACGAATTTATAAAATGAACAGTTGATTTGATGTTTATTTTATTATTTGTTTTATTTAAAACATTTAAAACCCACCTTTCCACCCAACATAGGTTCCCCAAGGTAGTGGACAATAAAAACATTAAAACAAGATTTAAAACACATGTAAATATATAAAAACAAAAACATGAATAAGCAATACATTGAGCAAGAAAATACTATAATTTCTGTGATGGGCTTTCAATGCCTCGCTTTATATTTGAGTAACACAGGGAATGAGACAGAACTTGGGCATTACTTACGCTGAATGATAAGCTCGGTCTTTGTTACTAGTTCTCCAGCTTCAGCACTGATTTCACCCATGTCACTTGTGCGTACATCTTTAATTTTCAGTGTGTGAGTTAATCCATCTTCTGATGAGATGATCTCATACTTGTCATCCCGCTTCAACTCCTTCCCATTGAATTTCCAGGTGAAATTGGGCACTTTCTTTGAAAGGCGAATCTCAAATACGGCAGTCTGCCTCTCAGTTATTTTCAAAGGCTGCAAGTCTGCCAGAAACTTCAGGGGCTCATCTATTAAAACATGAAACAAACAGCAATCTTTACTCCTTATATTTGCTCTTAGAAGCCAAGAAGTCTCTACAATACAGGTCAGAACATGAGCTCCTGTACATGAGTGCAATTCTACAAAAATAAGCAGAACTACTATGACTTGTACATGCCGAAGATATGGAACTGGATCCAATGTCTCCCTTTCACTAAGTCTTCTTCAGCTTTTTCCACTGACCTCAAATGAAGACTGAGCAGAAAAGAGTTATCGGATCCAATGCGGTGGAAGAGAGTAATAAAATAATAGTTGATTATGAATTATTTCTTCATTGGAGGAAGATAGGAAGGAAGAAAGACGCTGGATAATAGAGTCACTGGGTCTAGCTGACAATGCTGCCACCTTTCTTTTTCATATATATAATTAAAAATCTAATTTACCTATTACTTTCAGTCGTGCTGAGAGTGTCTTGTCTCCGACTGAAACGCTGTATGTTCCCATGTCGCTTTCGTTCACATTGGTGATGTGGAGCATATACTTAGTGCCCATCTGTTTTGTGTCGTATTTCCCAAGAGAATACTGAATGCGCAAAGGTTCATCACCCTGCAAAAAAGAATGAGGATACCTTTGCAAGAACAAGGAGACTGTTCTACTCTCAGGGCACACAAACTTGCGCAGTAGCATCTAAATGCACATTTCTACAAGCATAGGCATCATGGGATTACTCAGCATGTAATTCCTGGCACCCAAATGTATGAACTGACTTCACCGAGAAGTATTTTTTGAGGCGGCCTCCAGTGACATTAAATTTTTCGCTGTGGCATTAGATTTGCAACAGCTTATTTAGATATGCAAGACATAGGCCCAGGACAGACTGGCAATTTGCCCCGGTATCGAGTCGCAGCAAAAAACCCCCGGAGTAAACGATACCGGGTTTTCCCGTCCACACAGCGGGGGCCTCTGCCGGAAGATACTGGACGGAGGCGCGCGGGAGCGTTCAGACTGCCGCACTGGAGGCGCGCTATATTCGCTGTTTCCCCATTATTTCAGCTGTGGGCGTATGTGCGCATGAGCGCTTGAGCGCTCATGCGCATAAGCGCATTTTGGCGATTTTTTTTTTTTTGCCCTGCAACGCCGGCACCGCATTGGGCAGTGGAGCGGAGCGCAGCCAATCACACCGCTGCTGCCTCATGCCCAACGCGGGTTGCTCCCGGCTTTTCGGCTGCGCGTTCAGACTCCCCGGAAGCGGAGAAACGCGCGACAAACGCAGGCTTTCAGGATTTGCGTCGGCTTTTATCAGGTGTTTTTTTAATCCGGCAGTGAAGCGCGAGAGCACCGGTAGGCTACGGGTGGGGGACGCCAGGCAGATGTGCCTGTGTGAACATTCCATTTAATCCGATATTGAGTCGTTGTCAGCCCGGGTCCCATCCCGCGGAAAATTGCCAGTCTGTCCTCGGCCATAATTTGATAGGAAAGCCATCAAATGATAACTATGCTTACATGTATAATCGCCCAGGCCACAACGGTAGTATAGGGCTGCAAAGCAGTGAATATTATGTCATCAGAAGAATGTGCCATCACAGGCAAGTAAATAAAAGACAGTGAAACGCCTGGAAAAATTCCAAAAAAGTAGCAAAAGAAATTGATGTTGAATTGTGTATTGCTGTTTGTGTTTTCTATGTATTATTGTGCAACAACATGAACTATCTTTATTATTTCTCTTTCAGTATCAAATTGAGTTCAACTGTCTTGAACAAATACAAAGCCAACAAGATAGCTTGTTATAAACCTATGACAGCTACCCTTTGGTATCTTACTCTGAAAATCCCACACACATCAACTTTCTTAATTGAAACTGAAATAAAGGTTACCTTTGACCATATCAGCTTAGTATTGGGGTCTTTGAGTTCCAAGATAGTATCAAATATTGCTGTAGTGTCCACTTTAACAGAAACATCCTCCAGAGGTTTTATAATTCGTACAGCCTGTAATATCAATTAACTAAGAATAAATCAGAACTCTAGATAATTTGCCACATCCCAACATTATTTTGCTTTTCCCTAAAACTCTGCTTTTGATTTGTTCTTTATAATTCTTTATAGCTAAACTTTTCAATGTTTTCAGGTTGTGAATGATAATAAATTCGGAATATTTTTAAAAAGTTCTTATTGATTTTCACCGTTAACCAAGCTCTGTATTTTAGGCACAAGTACAGTGTTCCTGTAGGTTTTGTAGCAGATGTATTCCAATCTAAATTTGATTCAATATTTTCCTGCTTACTATTTGAATAACACTACAACACTAGATAACTTTCTGTCGAATCCAGCCATCTTTTTCACTTAAACTGAAATAATTAATCACTTTTTGGTGGTCAGAGGGGAACTTTACTCACTTTTTCACCACCAGAAAAGCTGGTTGGATTCAAGCCACTGTCACTGCATAAGGGCAGGACATTTGAAGAAAATTACTACAACGTAGTCTAGATAATGGAATATTTTATGATGTACTCATAAACAGAGGTATATGTTGACCCAGCATTTCAAAGCTTGATGGCATCACTTACCTCAACTTCTACTTTCTTCTTCATTTCCTTCAGTTTCTTAAGGAGCCCTCGGAAATCTGTGAATCCATATTCCATGCAGACCTTCTCAAAATCCTTCTTGGGTACCTTGGAGAGTATCTCCAGCATTTCTTTTTCATCAATTACCCGCTTATCTTTTTTCTTTGGAGCTGGGGCCCCCCTGCATGTAAGAGATGAACTAGCTACTTCCATGAATTCACTAAGCTGAGGAGAGCTCTTGAGAGAATTTTCAGGATCCTCACAAAAATAAATTTCTAGGGTTCAACAATAATGAAACTAGTTTGGATTTCTACAGACAACTTACTCCCAGTCCAGTGTGCTTTATTTTCTAGACACAGATATGTTTTGCTATCTTTCCCTTCTTTTTGTCTAAGAATGCTCTAAGTTGTGTGGCTTAGGTTGTGTACCAATTCCAGTTAGTTGGGCTTTGGGCTCCATGAAGTCTGGGATCCAGTTTTTTTCTCAACAGTCTTGGGGCCAAGATTTTACTACTTATAGAAGGGCAGAGTTGCTCACTTGGTTTGAGAGAGGGCCAATGTTGCAGTTGACCTTGTCTCTCCTGGTCCCCTACTGGATATACTGCTTATAACTCCATTGTCTCAGGGTCATACTACATGTTACAATTTGTAATGTGCAGTTTCTGGATTCCCATGACCTGATTTTAACTGAGACAGTAGGATACCTGGTGTGAGGGAGCTCATTTCCCACGTATGCAAGACACTGGTTCAGATTGGGACCATGGCATGGGTGGAGAGGGGCTTCAGCCTTCCCATGTACAATATTCCTGACTCGTAATGGTCTCAGGGGATATTATGTGCTTTGTCGGGGATCTATATGTGTATTTAAGGGCTGCACGTTTTCTCATACAGACTAGGAAACTGTAGGAGAAAAGTATAATATGCTGTTTGTGTCCTGTTTGTAATCCACCTTGGAAGGCTGAGGGGTAGGAAAAAATGTTTTAAATAAGTAGATATGTTAAATTGATTCTGGTATTGTTTGCATTCCTCATTAATGGCAGTGATTAATGCTTATATTCTTACTCACATGTTGGTGAGTCTCCTGCTTACTTTGTATCAACCCAGCACCCTTCTAGCAACTATCCTGGAACATGCTAGTGGGAAAGTCTGAGTACGATCTTCTTCAGAAAAAGTGCACAGTGATGGAAAGAATCGTTTTACCTCTTTTTCAACATTTTTTTGAAGTCCATCTTTTCTTGACCTTAAAAATAAAAGATATAATAGATAATTAATAAAAACAACCTAAATTCTAAAGGAAGTAAAAGCGTTGGCACAAGATGTGAAAAAAACAAGGAAAAAACTTAGATCAAAGAAGAAAATACAGAAATACATGTATTGCAAAATAAAGTACTAAAATGTTGTCACAGAATCTGTACTGAATGTATATGTGAAGAACATTTGAGAAGGGCAAAAATATCTAAATAAAAACAGTGGTGAAACTATAGCTGAAAGATGGGTATAGTGATTGGGGTAAGTCATATGTCTAAGAAATATGTAATCCCTACTTTTAGTATTCTTTGTTATGATGGAAAGTAGCAAGAATGAACACTCACAGCTCTTCTGTATTTTAAGAAGATATTTGGGTACAGATAACGTCCCTCCTGCTATGTCTCCCAAAGAACTTTGCGTTCTTCAGATCTACTGGTGATCCCTGGCCCAAAGGATCTCCACTTAGCCTTGACCTTCTCAGCTCTGGCTCCAGCCAAGTGGAACAGCTTCCCAGTTGAGATCAGGGCCCTTCAGGACTTACAATCATTCCACAGGGCCTGTAAAACAGAGCTGTTCCACCAGACCTTTGGTTGAGGTGGTAAACACCACATTAGACTGTCCCCCCCTGCCCTGCCCACCCATGCTATTCACCTGTGCTATGCACAGGGACTTTCTGTGTACTGATTGGTGGGAATTCTTTGTCACTTGTTAAAAATCATTAGATTTAGTACACATACAAGGGCTAATTTCCCCCATCAATTATACTAGGAAGAAGGCCTGTTGTGGCAGTCAACACAATGAGTGCTAGCCAGGCTGCCGGGTCACGGCTCCCCTCGAGCCTCCCCTCCCCGTTTGAGACCCCGGGGGGGCCAGGTGGCCTGGCGTCCTCCCCAAACCCCACCGTTGGGCCAAGGCAAGTGGGGTGAGATGGGGCGGGGAACTCCGGAGGCCTGTCCCCAGCTGGCAGGTGAGTGGGGAGAGGTGATGCTGGGGCCTCCACAGGCATTTCCCCACCTGTCCGGCTCAGTGAGGACAGCAGCAGCAGCAGGCTCGGGCAGAGCCCCCTGAGCTGGAGGCCCTGATGGCCAGGGTGAGAGAAGAGAGGTGGCATGGGGGCTTCCGGAGGCCTGTCCCCACCCGGCTGGCTTGCAAGTGGGGAGAGGTGATGCGGGAGCCTCCGGAGACGTTTCCCTGCCCATCCGGCTTCGTGAGGACGGCAGCGGCGGCAAGCTCAGGTGGAGCCCCCCCACAGCGGAGCACCTGTCCCAGGCCGCCTGGCTGCGGCATCCCTCAGGCCTCCCCCCAGTTCGAGATCCTGAGGGAGCCAGGCCACCTGGCCTCACCTCCTCCCCAAACCCCACCATCGGTGGAGGCCCCAGCAGGCCAGGGTGAGCTGAGAGAGGTGGCACGGGGGCCTCCAGAGGCCTGTCCATGCCCAGCCAGCTGGCAAGTGGGGAGAGGTGATGCAGAAGTCTCCAGAGGCCTTTCCCTGGCCGGCCTCCTTGGTGAGGACAGCGGTGGCAGGCTCGGGCGGAGCCCCCCCTCTGGAGTGCCTGTCCCGTCTGCTGTCCGGCCGCACGCAGACCAGGTGGTGACCTGCAAAGAAGTGAGAACGACCGCAGCCGCTCAGGTCCCTGGAACGATCGGGCTCAGGTCCTCGGCCACTGGAGCGTCTGTCCCATCCAGTCGCTCCAAGGAGAATGAGGCGGAGATGCCAATTGCTGCCTCTGTGGGTGGGACCATGGCAAGGGAGGCAGCAACGCAGCCAGTGGAGACAGATGCCCTGTGATTGACACACCAGGGCGCCTACAAATTCCGGAGCGTGTGGAATCTTCTAGAGAAGTGCCACCACCAAATGGCTTTTATAATATAGGGAGATTATTCAGCCCCAAAATTATTAATAATAAAAAGTGTTCTCAAACTAATCCACTAACTTCTGTTATACCTAATTACTAACCAAGAATTGCTTCCTATTCTGAATCCTATTACCTTATCACCAGGGGTCTTTTCATAGAAAAACAGCTGCAGGAGCTCATTAGCATATGGTATGCTAATGAGCTATTAGGCTATTAGCATATGCCATACCCCCTAACATCACCGGAAGTGATGTCAGAAGGAGAAGCAAAAGGGGGAGGCATCTTCAAAAGCCTTCCCTTCCCCAGCTAGTCTGGGTGGGGGACCTAAGAGAGAAGGGGTTTAAAGTTTAAACTCCTTCTCATGAGAGTTGGGCCACAGAAGGAGGAAAGAGGGAAGGAAAGAGAGAGAGTAGAGAGAAGGAAAGAGGGAAAGAAAGAGAAGGAAAGAAGGAGGAAAGAAAGAGAGGGAAGAAGAAGGGAAACAGAAAGGAGGAAAAAGAGAAGAGAAGAAGGTGGGAAAGAAAGAAAGAGAGAAGAGAAGAAGGAGGGAAAGAAGAAAAAGAGAGAAGGAAAGGAGGGAATGAAAGAAGTTCAGCAGCAATTCGGCCCCATTATATCCTATGGGCCATTGAAGTTAATGGTGAAAACATAGGGTATATTCCGGGGGCTGGAGGGGAGGGGCTTGAGGGAGAGGCTCCAAACTCACAGGGTAGCTGACGGAGCCTCTCCCCAAGATACCCACCAAGTTTCAAGAACATTGGACCAGGGGGTCCAATTCTATGGGCCCCCAAACAGGTTGCCCCTATTCCCTCCATTGTTCTCTATGGTGGGAAAAAAATTACTTTTTTAAATTGCATTCTCACCCCATAGCACTATAAACCCTATCCATTGTATACCGTTTTAGAAAAAGGCTCTATTTTATTTTAGTAAGCATTCCATATAATTAGTTGCTGTAGATTTTCCGGGTTGTGTGGCCATGGTCTTGGCACTGTAGAACCTGACGTTTCACCAGTAGCTGTGACTGGCATCCTCAGAGGTATAACACAGAAAGATGGAGTACTCCCTGTGTTCGGCACAGTTGGAGCACCTCTTTAAAAAGCCCCACTTTTTAGCCATAAACAAATGTCTAAAACACAAAGAAGGGTGTGTGTGGGGGGGGATACGGCCAGAGGCTGAAAGAACCTCCCCCCTTTTTAAGTGAACAGAAGGAGAAGATGAAAGAATCCAAGACAAAAAGAGTTCTGAGGGGGAAAAGGAAGAGAAAAGGGAGAAAAAGTCCCAAAGAGCTGAGGTAAATCTCACCAACCGGGAAAGAGCTGTTGGCAGTGCAGTGGTCAGAAGAGAACTGGCGGGATGTTCATGCCCCACCCCCTGGGCATGCACACTGGGGTTCCCGCACATGCCCGGGGTTGAGGCACTAAAATCCCTTGTAGAGCTTTGCATGACACCGATCGGATCAGCGCAGGCGCACTGAGTCCCATGGGTGTGATGCACAGAGACCACAAAGAAGATTATGAATTCATTGTTACATTGTTATTGTCGGGCTTCCCTACAACAGCCAGCATGGTGTAGTGGTTAAGAGCGGCAGACTCTGATCTGCAAAACCAAGTGTGATTCCCACTCCTTCTCCATATGAAGCCTGGTGGGTGACTTTGGGCCAGTCACAGTTCTCTCACAACTCTCTCAGCCCCACCTACTTCACAAGATGACTGTTGTGGGGTGTCAAGCTTTAGTTTTGTTTCACTTCGTTCTACTTCACTGCTTGCCATGTTTTTGGCAGAGGGAATTCCTGAGGGGAGTGCATGGGTGTTTAGAGTGGATGATTTTAGAAGCCATAACTGTTCCTTAAACTGTGCCCCACCGCCGGTTCCCAAGGGAGCTGGCCTTGGAGTCTTCCCTGCCGGGCTAGTCTGTAGATAAGGCACCGTATATCTGTCAGGGTTGCCATAGTGACCTAGGGGCTGACGTATGTGTGAGATGTGGGGTGTAGTTTGCATTACCTACAATAGAGGATTTTTCAGGCCTTTTGTTAGTTCTGACACAGAGCCTGTTTCCTGAAGTAAGCATATCTCAATATACTACCACTGCTTACGTGTGTTGTGGAGAGTGTCTTAACTGGGAGACCTGGCATGGAGAGAGGAAGGGAAGGCAATTGTAAGCCACTCTGAGACTCCTTAGGGTAGAAAAAAGCAGGGTATAAAAAAACAACTCTTCTTCTTCTCTCCTTTAGTCCAGGGAGCTTTTTGTTTTTGCAAGGTGATGACTACTCCAAAGTCTTATTTGGTGCTTACCTTCAGCTACATGCAAGGACACAGTGTAGATGATGTCAGCATGGGTATTGGAAACAATACACTTGTAATTGTCTCCATCATCTGGGGTGACACACTCTAACTGCACAGGAAGAACCCAGAAAAAAGGATCAGTAAACAATACTTACATACTTTGTGCAGCCAACATAACTTTCCTACTAAATATCTTGTATTAAATTTATGTTGCCTGAAAGTCAAATTAGAAGTTGTGATAGATCAGTTAATGGGCCACTTGGTATAATTTGGATCAAGGCTGTGATAAGAGCCTTGACAGGGATAAGAGGGGTTAAGTCTTTCTTCTGCACCGTTTTTTCCACCCAATCAGATTTTTCACAGGGTGATTATTTGCCCCACAAACAAAAAATATGCAGTTCCAGGATAAGGTACCTATATATTCTCCCACGTGGAGCAAATAATGGTTTGAGGAGGAGATTCAGATTGCAACAACAATACAGTGGAATGAATTAACCCCTTCCCTGGCCACTGCAGTTTTGGTGAGGACTATAGCTGCCATTTAAATACATTAAAAAAGCAGGGAATCCATTCATAAATCTCCCATCATAACATTTACTTTGGCCCTGAAAGGAATTACTTAGTGACAAAAACAGATCTACATCATCTGGCTAGCCCAAGTAGTTCCTACATACTTAGCTGATGCAACGTCCCAGTTCCACCCAAGCATTCGTTAAAGCTTTATCCAATTATTACACACACACACAACACACACTCTTAAAATGCCTTGACTAGAAATGGAATCCTTCTAATTAGCCAATTCATCTCCAGTGCAGCAAATTCAGTATGCCACCCATGGAGGGCTCTTTAAAAATCAATAATTGACATATTACTGTGGTTTAATGCTATACTGAAATGCTGATTACAAATTTCTAAAATCCTGAAATAACCTTCTCGTGGGACCAGGAGGAATTATGGCCATGGGCAGCTGGGGTAAGCAAAGTGTGGAGTAGGGATGGGCACGAACCAAACCATGAAGCAAAATTTTGTGATGAATTTTAGCCTGTTCATGGTTCACAAACTTCCATGGACTTTTAGAGTGGTTCATGGTGGTTTGTGGATGGAGCAGAAAGCAGAGGTTTAAAGGGACACAAAAGCTGCAAAAACAGCTGAGTGATGGGGAGGCTCTCCCTGACACTCAGCTCTTTCGGGCTGTCTTCTGCAGCCCATTTAAACTTTAAAGGGGCTGCAAAAGACAATCCGAAACAATTATGCAGCAGGGAGTGCCTCCTCATTACATAGCTATTTTTACTCTGGTTTGCAGTCCTTTTACACTTTAAAGGGACTGTACAAGACAGCCCAAAACAGTGACTCAGCTGTTTTTTGGGCTTTCTGCAAACCTCATTTAAAGGGATTGTGGTCCATTTCAATAGGGTTTGCAGGGCCATGAATTGGTTTGGTTTGTGAATGCACCTTCTGGTTTGGTTCATGGTTCAGCAGGAATTCCTTTGCATATTAGGCGACACACACGCTAATGTAGCCAATCCTCCAAGAGCTTACAAGTAGCCCCTGTAAGAAGAGTTCTGTAAGCTCTTGGAGGATTGGCTACATTAGGGATGTGTCGCCTAACATGCAAAGGAGTTCCTGCTACAAAAAGAGCCCTGCTGCTCTATAGCCTTCTCAAAATATTACCGAATGCAATTGTCACGAAACAATGGTAGGGCTATCCTACATCTTTTCTGTAATCTGAGCACTGTTGACATTGCCATAAGATATTTATGACGGCAGAAGCTTGATGCCCACCTTATGGTAGCACTCAGATGCCATGAGCTGCAATTAACTACAAGCAGGCACTAACACAGCTTACTTGTTGTACTCTTATGCTCTCTTCACTACTCCCACCTCTCTATTTTCTTCTGTGTGCAGAGCTGAGAGTTCAATGCAAAAATTTCTAGTTTGATAAAGTTCCAACTCACTTTGATGTTCAAATGCAAACACCTGGACGTCATGGTGAATTAGAGCTTGATCACATTGGAGAGTTTTGCATCTGTGTTTAAGAGGTGGAGGGAAGTATGAATGCAGCAAACAAGCTGTGCCCATCCTGGATGGCCGTTTAATTGCAGCTTGTTGTGACATCTAAATGCAGTATAATCTGTCATAGTTCCGTCATGCTGAGACTCGCCAATGAAGACAGTGGCTCTCGAACGAAAGTTTTAGTCTTACAAATAAGAAAGCATACATTTTGCCTGTGGCTCAGTGGTTGAGCATCCACTTGGCAAGCAGAAGGTCCCAGGTTCAATCCCTGGCATCGGCAGTTAAGTGGAGCTGGTAGTAGGTTATGTGAAAGACCTCTACTGGAAATCCTGGGGAATCGCTGCCAGTCTGCGTACACAAATATTGACCGTGAAGGACCAGTGGTCTGATTCTATTAGGCAGCTTCATGCGTCATGCGTTTACCTCATCTCACTATGTGATTTGGCCCTTTGTTGAGCTCCCACTACTAGATAATACTATTGCAACCTGTATTTCTAAAGATCACTGCTGAAGAAATGCTTCAATATTGTATAAAGGAGAAAAGTAAGTTAAAAAGATTTTAAAGGGCGACTGATACAAATTACCTTTAGGACATACTCCTTATTGATGCTGTCGAAAAACATCTTTGATCCTTCTTTGATTGGTATCCCACTTTCTCTCTTCCATGTCACATGAGGTTTCGGATTGCCTTGCACTTTGGCTCGAAATACAGCTTTGTCTCCTGTCAGTAAATGTGGAGAATTAGCAAATGAATGTTTAAAATATTTTATTTACTACCCATTGGGTGCGTTCAGACGCGCCGTTTGAGCCGTTTTCAGCACGGCTCAGAAACGGCTTTTCCCTGCGCGTTCACACGCCCAACATCTGCCCACCGTCCCCAGCCGTCACTTTCTGGAGCAAACCCCTTTGAAACGGAGTATTTTGGCACCACTTACCCAAGTGGTGTTTTCCATCATTCTCCGTTTCAAGCCGCACTTTTCCCTGTCTGATCGCTCCATCCAGCCACTTCCGGGTGCTTCAACCCCCCTCCCCTCTGGGAAGCTGCCTCCAGCTTCCGTTTTTAGTCCTCCATTTTTTTCCCCCCTTACCGGTGTGCGCTTGAGCGGAGCTCCGCACTTAGTTAAAAAAAGAAAAGGTTTACTGGTGCCTAGTTTAGGCATTTAGAGGAGTCCGGGATCTCGGGGAGGCCATTTTTAAAAGGACTCTTCCTTTAAACTTTAAAAGGACCTGTTGAGATCGCTCTTCTTCGCACCGGCCAAACTTCCTGTTCGGAAGAGGGCTGCCTGTGCGCATGCTCAAAGGAGAGGGGGAAACCCCTCCCACCTGCAGGAGGACGGCGGGGCGCTCGGAAGGAGGAGGTGAGTCTGAGCGCGATTCTCCAGATTAAAAAAAAAAACGCATCGTGCCGGAGTAGTTTAAACCGCTCCAGCACGCTGTCTAAACGCACCCATTGTATGCTAAATTAATTCATTTCATTTGCTCAGCCAACCATCCCCACAGCTGCTTTCTGGCATTCATGTATCATTTTTCCAACTTTTAGTCTTGAGACAGTACTTCTGTTTTCTTGGTGACAAAATGATTATCGGGATGCTGCTTACCTACAGGAGCTGTTAGTGGATGAGGTTTCTCCAAAAATTCTGGGATGCTCTCTCCTTGAGGGATCTCAAAGGAGTGGGAGACCATGCTGAAGGACTCCACGACAGAAGAAGATTCTCTAGAAACCAATTCCTCTGTAACCAAAAAGCACATAAACATAAAATTTGCTGTCCAGATTTTAAAGCAGATTGTAAAAGTATATATGGCATTGTTCAGCATTTCACTGGATTATTTTGCGAATTCTATTTCCAAGTGTCATTCTTTTCCTTTGAGCACTGTCATAATAATCTCTGGATTAATGTCTTCTCAGACTCTTGGTGCTGATGATATCTGGTATTATACAGAGTAATATAAGCGGGAAGTTTTGTGCTCTGAAGAGTCTACAATCTAGATGGCAATAGTGATGGATGGGGGATGGGTGCAGAGAGATGCCAGTGGGAATAAGGGATGGATGTGAACAAATGCAGTTATGTGTATTTAAGTTTTATTTACAAGGAAAGCGAGAACTGAAGGGTTTTTGTTGTTGTTCAGTCGCACAGTCGAGTCCAACTCTTTGCGACCCCATGGACCAGATCACGCCAGGCCCTCCTGTCTTCCGCTGTCCGCTGAAGTTTGCTCAATTTCATGTTCGTTGCATCGATGACACTGTCTAACCATCTCATCCTTTGCTGTCCCCTTCTTCTTTGACCTTCAATCTTTCCCAGCATCAGAGTCTTCTCCAGTGAATGCTCCCTTCTCATTTGGTGGCCAAAGTATTTGAGCTTCAGCTTCAGGATCTGGCCTTCCAGGGAACAAGATCGGGGATGGAGTATGAAGGAAGGGGGAGTACCATGCATATGTTCTGGAATGAGTTTCAGACATAAGAACAACCAGGGAGAATGGATAAAGACAGGGCTTTTTTTGTAGCAGGGACTCCTTTGCATATTAGGCGACACACCCCTAATGTAGCCAATCCTCCAAGAGTTTACAGAGCTGTTCTTACCGGGGCTACTGTAAGCTCTTGGAGGATTGGCTACATTAAAGGTGTGTCACCTAATATTCAAGGGAGTTCCTGCTACAAAAAGAGCCCTGGATAAAGACATTTAAGGAAACAGGAGCCTTTCAGGTATTGAAGGCTGTAGAAAAACAGGTATCTTATGATCTTCAAGTGGTCATCTGTGCAGTCACACAATGGGTTCTGCACCTGCGCTGGACCTCACTGTGAATTTTCTTAAAGCTCCTATATAGCTCTCCCATTTGGCGGGATCTTTCCTCAGCTCTGGGGAGCAAACATGTACTGCACATGTCTGGAGCTGAGGAAAAACCCTGCCCCTAACTCGTTCCTTCTGCGCACCGCCAGCAAGTCTAAGCAAGAAAGTAAGTGACAGAGAGATGCCAACAGTGAGGAAGGCTAGGCAGGCATGTGTGACTGCACAGGTGACCCATTGAAGATCATCAGTTACAGGTAAGCAACCTGTTTATCTTCTTCATGGTCTCTGTGCAGGGTAGAAGAAGAAGAGACTGGAGAAACAAGTCAGGTAAGGTTAACAAACATTTACTTTAACCAAGGGAAAACTCTTGCACTGCTTATGATCAAACCGTTACATATGTTTAAACCCAAACCAGTCAATGGAAAATCGATTCAAGTACTGCTCAAAGGCAGCATTTGCATGCGCTTTAACATCCAGAGCGTAATGGGACGCAAATGTCGAGGAAGATGACCGTGCAGTGGCTGCACAAATGTCTTCTAATGGTACTCCCGCTAGAAAAGTGGACATCAACGCGGGTGCGGTCACACTGACGTTTTGATCGGGGTTCGCTGCTGTTCCCTCGCACATGTCAGTTTCACATTCACACGCACCAATCTGCCTCCCGCCCTGAAGCAGGCTCACTCTCGCAATGCTGCCGGTTTTTCCTGACCCCTGGAAAATCAGGTGTTTTCCTGGCACTTGCGGTTTGAATGTGCGATCTCACCCATCTGGACAGCCCATCTTTCACAATGATTGCGATTAGGGCCGTCTGACTGCTCTTTGTGAGTGTGTTTGTTTGTTTTAAGCTTCCGGTTTGAGTGCTTGAGCAAACATGCGCTTAATAAATCCATTTAACATTTAATAATGGATTTATTAAGCACATGTTCAGTCAAGCGCTCAAACTAGAAGCCTTAAAAAAACACACACACACACAAAGACGGCCCTGGAGGCGGAACGAGAGGCGGGGGCTCCAGCAGCCTGGACAGGGCCGGCAAGGAGGATGGCGGAACCGGCAGAGCATTTTTTTTGTGGGGCAATGGTGGCAGCAGCAGCAGCACCCCCCACACACACAGTGGCGGCAGGAGCAGCAGCCGCCCAAGCCTCCCCATGGCCAGCAGGATTGCCTGGCGGGACGGCACAGCAGCAGGCGAGCGGGTGCTGGAAGAGAGGGGCCGGCTGCATCTAGTCAGCCCAATGCGAAGAAAAATGTTCCTGATTTAAACAAAGCCGGAACAAAGCACAATTACCTTGCCATGTGACCACAGCCCACTACCCTGGTGGAGTGAGCCTTCAGTAAAGAAGGCAAGTTGGTTCCTGTACGTTTATAACACAGGGCAACTCCTGACAAAATCCACCATGATAACTGTTGCAAAGAGAAAGCACTCCCCGTAGTGGGGCCAGAGGAAGAGATAAATAGATGGCAGTCCTGACAAAAGGGGAAGTATGGGAAGACACTAGATGACTTTTCTAGACTAAGATACCAAAATGGGTCTCACCACATGAAGCTTTTACAAATCCAAACTTATTTCCCAAAAATTCACTCTCTAGCTATGAAGACCTGCTGGACAACAAAACCAACTGAAGATGATAGAGAACCCCAAAAAACGAGATACAAGTTTGAGTTGGTGGGAAAGAGCAAAATTAGAATCAAGGTATGTTGAAGATAAACAAGTGGGTTTTTATGAGAAGCCAATACATAAAATATTCAGCTATACAGATTATAAACGTATTAAAAAATTGTATGTTATAACGTTAGAAATTAAAACCAAGATGAAGTGGTAAAATGCTCTAGGGTTAAATGGGTACAACATTTTGGGCAAAATATTGATTTTGATGAATGGTCTAAGATATGGAAAACAAAAATTTAAAAATGACAGTGCAAGACAAGTAAAAACAGGGAGCCCTTCGCACATCCATTGTATGGAGTGCATGTTCGTTGTTATCCAATGGCTGGTGGGGGAAAGGTTGGAAGAACTACTGGCTGAGCCAGATGGAGAGCAGAGACTACCCCGTTGAGAGGAAAGACGAGCCTGGCCACAGGACCTCCTTGTCCTCAGGGAAGATCAAATACAGAGAGTCTATCCGAAGAGCAGAGAGTTCGCTAGCAAGGCAAGCAGATGTCAAAGCCACCAGAAGAACAGTCTTCCAGGACAGTAGGTGCAGAGAACAGGTAGCGAAAGGCTCAAATGGCTTATTGAACAACCGTGACAGAACAAGAGATAAACTCCACTTGGGAATAGGGCTGGTGCCAGGTTTTTTTACACACTAGGCGAGGCCACCTTCTGGTGCCCCCCCCCCCAGGTGCGCCCACCTTTTTTTGGACTCTTTTGGAAAATCATATGATACAGCCTACTGTGGTCCCCCAGCCTTGTTCCCTGAGAAACAACACCCCCTCGCAAGAGAGGAAGAAGGGAGCAGGGAAACATTGGTTCCTTTGAAAACACAGGTTCTTTTGAAAACACAGGGCAGGGATGCCTTTGATGATCACCTGGGCTTCTTATCCCTACTGTCTGCTGTTTGGGGGATCAGAAGGGACACAAATTTTCTCTGCACATGCTAAGAGCCACTTGTCTTCTCTTTGCTTTACATGATCCAGAGCTGTGCTCTGGCACTGAGTCACCTAATACCAGCTTTGGCAGAAAAGGAGTGCCGGGAATAGAAGTGGAAGCTCTGGTTGGAGGGGAGGGAAATGCACTCTACATATGCTCAGAAATATTGAGCCCTGGCAAAATAAAAACCCTGGGAAAAGAAGAAAGAAAATTGGAAGGCAAGATTGCTAGGTGGGATGAGAAAGGCACTCTGCACATGCTCAGAAGCATTCTTATTCCACATAGTCAACACTGGTGGAGGGGCAGGTTCCAGGACTGAACCTTGGTGGGGGGAATTAAACTGACTGAATCATCCCCGAGACTGGCTGAGCTTGGAGCACAAGAACAATAGCCTGCCAGGATTCTGAAAGTAACCAATCTAGTAGTAATGTTATGTAAACAGCCTATCACTGGGAGTGGGGTGTGTTTGGGGTGTGGCAATTGCATGCTATTTAACAGAGCTGAGGCTCAGGAGTTTTGTCTTGTGCTTGCTGAAATCACAAATAAAGTTGAGCTGATCCATAGACTCGAGCCTGCTCATCCATGGAACCCACTATTTAACGACTTTTCAGAATAAGCCAAAATAATTTCCTCAATGTACATTGTGCTTGTCAGAAGAATCCATCCACCCACCCACCCTCCAAAGAAGTGTGCTTGCGAACAGATCTTATACCTGGAACCAAATGTTGTTGGTCTTAAAGCTGGGATTCCAATTTTGTTTTTTCTGTGTCTCTTTCCTCTTCCTCCCTTCCCCACAAAAAGAGGGAAGCAGCTCGGTGTTGCACCGCCGTTTGCCCCGCTACTACTGGTCAATTTCACACCCGAAGCCGCGGGACTGCATTTGACCACGGCTTCGCCGATTTCCTCGCAGTTTCGTGATCCTCAAAAAACAGGATCACGAAACTGCGGGGGAATCGGGTGAAGCTGCGGGTCAAAATGCAGCCCCGCAGCTTCAGGTGTGAAATTGATCAATAGTGTCGGGACAAACGGCGGCGCAACACCGAGGCAGCTGTAGTGGGAAATCAGCCTCTGTCTCTTTCCTCCTCCTCCCTTCCCCACAAAAAGAGGGGAAGCAGCCCCAGAGAAAAAAGCAGAAGCAATCTCTCTCTCTCTATGAGTGTGGTATTGAGATGTAAATAAATGTAACCACAGCAAATGCTCAGTATGCAATGCTTTCTTGTTTCATTCCAGTTTAATATATTGAAGAGGAAGACCTTGTTGAGAATTTTACCCCACCCCTCTACAGAAATCTGAAATACCGCTGCTGAAGTATGAAAAAAGTAAACAAGTTTATATTTCTTTCATTCATTGGGAGTGGGTGAAGAACGCAACTCAGAAATGGATAAAGGAAAGGGCGTTTTGTTTTGTTTAATATCTAACTCAGGGGCCAGAGCACCTGACTTGAATAACAGAAGGTCACAGCTTCAATCTCTACCATCTCCAGTTAAAAAAGGATTGGGTAGTAGGCTACGTGAATGAAGCACACTAATAGTTAGAGTAGATAATACCGACACTGATAGATCAATGCTCTGACTGGGTATAAAGCAGCTTCATATTTTCTACACCATAACCTGAGGGAGGTTCAGGCAAACCATTCACTGGAAATGTCAATTAATGTAAAAGTGTTGTAGCAAAATAAAACCTTTCTTCCTCTTCTTCTTAACTTCTCTCCCTCTTTTCCTTACTTTTTTCCTCCTTCACTTTGCTCTCTTCCTTTCATGATCTGCCAATTTCTCTCTCCTCCCCACCTTCTGATTTTTGTGTCCTTTCCCCAACATTTTCCAGTCTTGTTTCAAACCCCTCATTCCTATCCTGATTGGCAACTTAGAATATACTTAATAGTAGTATAGCAGCAAACGTTTGTTAATATTATGAACAGAAAGGGGGAAGACTTCAAGTCAATATTTCCCCATAATATATCAAAATAGTAAAAGGATGTTTCCCCCCAGCTTTACATTTATGGTAATATAAAGTTAATTTGTCTTGGTTATAAATGTTCAAGAAGTGCATTAATATTACGTTGGTGGGACATCTAATAACCTTTTGTAAAAGCAGCTTTGCTATTGTAGGCACTAAGCTTTATGTTATATGACAAATGATGTAATATTTTGGAAAAATATGTCATGAAGATCAGTCCCAGTGATTCCAGAATTTTTCATCCAGCACCCATTTGGCCCCTGTGCACTAGGTGAAAGTATACAGGTAAATTGAAATAGATTTCTTACTGATTTATTTAATAAAGATTTATTGTGACTTGAAGATTAAGAATATAAGAACCCTGGTGGATCAAACCAGTAGTCCATCTAGTCCAGCATCCAGCACAGTGGCCAATCAGTTCCTCTGGATGGCCAACAATAGGGCATAAAGGCCAAGGCCTTCCCCTGATGTTGCCTCCTGGCTCTGGGATTCAGAGGATTAGAACCTCTGGAGGTTCCTCTCAGTCACTATGACCAGTAGCCATTGATAGACTTATCCTCCATGAATCCTCCATGAATCTATAAAGCTGTTTATTCCTGAGTCTATCACTACATCCTCTGGCAGTGAATTCCACATTTTAATCACTCTCTGTGTAAAGTAGTATTTTCTTTGTCTGTTCTGAACCTACTGCCCATCAGCTTCATTGGATGCCCTCATGTTCTAGTATTTTGGGAGAGGAAGAATTTTTTTTTCTTTGCCAGCTCTCTCCAGCCCATTCATAATTTTATAAACCTCTATCATGTCTCCCCTTAGTAGACTCTTTTCTAAACTGAAAAGTCCTGGACTCTTCAGCCTTTCCTCATAGCCCCCTAATCATCTTGGGCATTTTCCTCTGTACTTTTTATGTGAACTAGAGCTCATTTAATCAAATGTAAAAAGTGTATCCAATATTGGTAGTGTGTGTGTGTGTGTGTGTAATTGGGAGGGGCTGAGGCTCAATGATAGACCATTTGCTTGGAATGCAGAAAGTCACAGGCTCAATCCCCAGCATCTCCAGTTAATGAATTAGGTAGTACACAATGTAAAAGAACTGTTCTGTAGACCCCAGAAAACCACTGCAAGGCTGAGTAGACAATACTGACTTTAGTTGCTGTAGATTTTCTGGCCACACAACCTGGAAAATCCACAGCAGCTAATGAACTCCGGCCGTGAAAGCCTTCAAGAAAATACTGACCTTGCTGGACCAATGGTCTGATTCAGTATATGGCACCTTTGTGTGTTCATGTGTTCAAAATTAGACACATGGCTATAAAGAGAAACATTGGGAAGGACAAGCTGTGCAAACTGAGTAGATGTTGTTGTTGTTGTTGTTCAGTCGCACAGTCGAGTCCAACTTCGCGACCCCATGGACCAGATGCCAGGCCCTCCTGTCTGAGTAGATGAGAAAGGCATTTTTGGCAGGAATAAGTTGGATGAAAAGAAGGAAGGAAAGCTCCTCCTGCTTCTTTTACACAATTATGGCTTATATAAATGGAAATGAAAAGTAAAGTCAGTATCTCTGCAGAATTATTCCAGTCCAGCTATTGTTGTAGCATATAGCTGCCGGGCGTCCTCCGACGCCGTGAGCTTGCGGGGGGGATACCATATCCCCCAATGCCAAGCCTGGTGTGGCTCCTGAGCCCAGCACCTGCTGTTGCACAGCTCTCAGCCTGCTGTGCCTCTGTCACAACACCCAGTCTGGCTCCCAGGTTGCCACACCTCCGTCACCAGGCCCAGCATGGCTCATGGTCCACCATGCAGCCAGTGTCAGGCCTGAGGTAGGTGCATTCTCTGTGCTTGCACAGAGAACATTTTTTAAAAAAATTTGTGGGGCATTCTAACCTCCACTGTTTTTTAAGTCAGATTTTTCTGCAAACTTAGGGGGGTCCCTGCGTTTACAGAAAAATCTGTGTAATGTCCATGTGGCCCCAATCCACAGATTTAAGTATCCACAGAGGGATACATAAGTCACTAATAGTATATAGATGACAAGTTACTTAAAATCTCTCCTGTTATATGTTGCCCATCATGCAGATAACCCGGTACAGGATGCTCCAGTTCCCCTTAATTTTGGACACTGTAACTCCCATCATCATCCTGATGTTCGTAACCAATTTTGGGACTCCTAGGTTTATTTCAGCAAGGGGGTATTTTTGCATTTGTGTGTCTGTGCGCGTGTGCATGCACCCAAACCTGGAAGTCATGGCTACCTCTGGCAACTCCTACTGGGGCATGGAGGACATTCGGAGAAGTGGCTTGATAGCCTGCCTCTGGCCTCCTGGCCCCGGCCCTGCTTAGCTTCTGAGATCTGACGAGATCGGGATGAGATTTCTGATCAGTTATGCCTGCCATGGATGGGCGGACAGGCGGATGGATGCACAGATCCTTTCATTATTATAGATTCAAGGTAATGGCAAACTAAGTGGTTTATTTTGTAATGATATTTGGTTTAGATAAGGATTGTATGGGGAGCAGATGAATCTTTGTTTGCCAAGGCTTTTGAGGGGTTGGTGTTTGCTATTTTGTTTTTTAATGTTTTAGTTATTACTAGAAGCTGCCTTCTGGTAATAAGAAGAAGGCAGGGTATAAATATTTTTTAAAAATAATCTTATATACTTAGTATTATGAAGATAAATGTAAGCCTTATTTCTTTTTATGGGACTTAAAATTAAACTACTTGTGATGCTGGGGGATTTGTGATTTGATCCCCTTATATGTAATTTAATCTCAAAAAGCAGCTATCTGGAGTGGGGGTTGGTTTTTGATCTTAATGGGGACAACCTCCTTGGGGAAATGATTTATTTTCTCTATGTATCATTTTCTCTATCAGAAATCGCCCCCTTGGCAGCTACTTAAAGCCCTGGGCAGGTTAAAAAAAAAAAGACGGGGCCTGTACTGTGCCCATCTTTTCCCCTCTACTGAGTGAAAATCAGCTAGGGGGGCAGTTTTGATTGGTGAAATAGTGTGGAAATTAAACTCCCTTTTCGTAGAGGCACAGCCCCCATCAACTCGGGTCCCCCATAGTTAAGTTACATGTCAAGGGATCAAAGCAGAGACCTCCACTGTAATGTGTTGTTTGGCCCTCAGTTATACTACCTTTCACTGGATCAGCACAAACAGATTTAATTCACAGTTTGCAAACGACCACGAAATATTGGGTTCTCTGAGTTTCTGGAGGTTGTCATCAGGATACTTGCCTCCTACAATTTTGGTGGTCTCAGACGTGTGGTGTACTGAGCTGGACATCTCGAAGGAGTGATGCTGCTGGAAATCTGTTTTCATCTGTACAACCGCAGCAGTCGCCATAATGACACACTTTGGCCTTCTGTAGTATTTTTAGGACCTGGGGAAGAAAAAAAAAAATCTCAATCATTTTGTAATGTATCAAGACCTCAGTACATTTCACCTTTTAAACTGTCAGAGGAACTGTAGTTTCAATTCCCGTCTTTCTGCTTTTTATACTATTAAGTTTGGATGTACTTAAAGCCGTTCTCAACATTCTGACTCGTTCCAGAGTGACCAAGATCAGAACCCAGGATCTATCTCCGCAGCATATGAAGAGATGAAACAAAACACAAAGGAGCAAGCTTGATTGTGAATTTATGTTATCATCAGGAAAAGGGTGCAGGTTTATTCATTGCCTTAATGATGCCTTCGAATGCACCCAACTTTATCCCATATAAAGTATTAATTTTCTTTATAGGAGTGAAGGGCAGCTCTCTAAACAAGGGCACTGTGACACTGACAGCCCTGCCCTCATTGACAGAGATCCTACATGTATAGGGGCAGTGTGTCTCTGTGTACAGAGATATCTAGCCATTGGCTAGTAGCCAACATCCTTGCAATATCCAATATACAAGACCTCCTTCCACTGATAGTCACGTTGATGGGCACCCTGATATATTCTATCAGAGTAACATCTGGTAGCAGCCTGAATAACCCTGACTAACCCATTCTCATCAGAGTTTGGAAGCTAAGCAGGGTCGGCCATGGTTAGTCCTTGGATGAGATACCACCAAGGAAGACTGGGGTTGCCGTGTAGAGGACGGCAAAGGCAAGCCACCTCTGCTCCTCTCTTGCCTTGAAAACACCATGGTCCTGTGGCTGTCATGCGTCAGTTGTGACTGGATGACACACAATTATTAATTAACATTTAGTACCTGAATAAAGAGCAATGGCCAGTGGCAAACAGTTATGAACCAGTGTTGTAATAAGTCATGTGATGCTTTCCAGATGACAGCCCTGCTTATTTATGTAACGTTTCTGAAATACATTTCAACTGTGCCATCTACCAAGTGAATATACGGTTAAGGGGTTTCTAAGCCAATGGAATCAGGTGGAAGCTACAACTGACTATGTGATGGGGCAACTGATATGGCATTATCAGATAAAAGACTCCACATGGAATTTCCCAGTTAACCCTGCCCAGTGAGAGGCCTCATGTAAATCAACAGAATGTTAATTTATTCAAAATGTTGCTTATTTAGACATTTTCACTGTCACCCATCTATTGGAATCAACATCATTCCACACATTATAAATACCCTGAAGAAAGCAAACAAAAAAACCAAACTTAAATATCACAAGCAAAAATGAATTATTGTAAATTGTACCCTTTCTTCAGGTTACCAAGGCTGTTGGTTGTCTCTTACATAAAAGAAGTTTCTGGATCATCATTCCCAGGTCCTGTTGCAGAAGTCCTGCAGAGTCCTGGTGAGAGTCCTTACATAACTCAACAGAATTCTTATTTATTCAAAATGCAAGACATTTTGACAGTTATTCACCTATCAGAATACATGTCATACTGGACATTTATAAAACATATGAACAAAACAGATTAAAAACAACAACAACAACAACAGCTAAGCATATTACATCTCAAACCTGTTATATATAACAAGAAAAGATTAATAGCTATAAATTGTACCTTTTCTTCAAGCTACCAGGGGTGTTGGCTGTCTCTGTTACAAAAAAGAAGTTTCTGGACCATAAGTCCCAAGTCCCGTAGCAGCTGTGAACTGGCTAAAGTGTTTTGGCACTCTTGTGAAATCAGCTGGGTCCTTCAGTATATATCAAATATGGCTCTGTATAATTCATTCTTTAAATACACACAAGCCCCTAGTGGCCTATGTGGTTACATCCATTTCTACATCTTCAGCACTCCGACTAAGTCGACAAACTCTTAAGGGCAAAGAGCAAAACCTACTGCTAATGAAGGTTAAATAAAGCACACCATCTCATGGAAGTCCTAGTGTGTACTTTTAGGCTGTGTGACTCACACAACACTAAAAATGCTTTTTGTTTTTTAATTTTTCTTAATTTACATTTGCCAAAACATAAAATTATAAGTTTCAAATTCCTACAGGTTCTGTATTTTCATAATGTCACCCACATATATAGGCTCAGGTACTCTGCCATCATTCACCATTTTCTTTGCTTGCTGTCATACTCCTGCGTACCCTCTCTCTCCCCCTCAACATAGAATGTGACTAAAACTTCTTGATTTGAGAAGTGTTCAAACTGCACTTTGCCCCAATGCACCTGTGCAAACTGGAGTTTGTTTGTTTCTTCAAAAACTAGGATTCGAAACCAGGATTATCAGTCTCATTAGCTGTAGGAGTTGTGCACTCTTGAAAACACTCTTATTTATTAAAAAATGCAATAAGGCTCATGTGCAATAAGGCTTTGTGGCATTAGCTTTTGGTTCAACTGGTTTTGGAAATACTCAAGACAAAGGTCAGGAATCAATAGCCACCTCAAGCAATAATTAAAACTACTCTTCAGGTCATTCTCCAGGGTTTGAATCCTATGGTCTATTTCTAGGGTTGCCAGACCCCCAGTCCCAGTGGTGGTTTCCCCGATTTCGGGACACCTTCCCGCTGCCAGCCAGCTAGCCGGTGGAGGAACGCCCCACCCCCAAGAACGACCACCCCTTCCTGCACTCCAAGCCGTGAATTTGCAGCTTGGAGTACAGGCACACCCAGGCTCCCCCCACTTCTGCTAATAGGACCCTTTAAAAGCTTTTCAGAAGAAGCGAGAGCCAGGCGCCTGCACTCCAAGCCACAAATTCACAGCTTGGAGTGCAGGCGCACATGGGCCCCCCTGCTTTTGGGAAGAAGCAGGGGTGCCGGTCCCCAACATGATGATGTCACTTCTGCGTGACATCATCATGTTGGTGACAGCTCTGCCCCCTCCAGTAATGCCTCCCCAAGTCCCCCACTGGGGACTTGGAAAGACCTGCAATCCTATTTTCTACCAGTACTAGGCCATTTCCACTGGCAGCAGTGGTGGTGGTGTCATTTTAGCTGTGATTTCAGCTGACTTCCCACTATCAGTACAAATCTCCACATTGCATTTGGTGCTTTTTCGGCCCCCTGAACTCCTGGATGGCTGAACAGGGTATATAGTATTTATGGAAGTACAAACTTTGACAAAAGTCTGTCATTATGTACGATGTATACCTTTAAACTGTCCCTCTTCTAAAGGTTGGATTTCTATTTATTTATTTATTGGACTTATAGCCCTCCCTCCCCTGTGTAGGGTGGGTGACAACAAAATTAAAACAATACCATAGATTAGTTGTTAAAAACAATTATCGAGGTAATAAATGAGAATAAAATCAGATGGCGGTTTTTGTTGTTCAGTCGCACAGTCGAGTCCGACTCTTCGCAATCCCATGGACCACACCACTTCAGGGCCTCTAGTCTTCTGCTGTCCTCTGGAGGTTGCTTAATTTCAAGTTTGTTGCCTTGATAACACTGTCTAACCATCTCATCCTTTGCCGTCCCCTTCTTCTTTGACCTTCAATCTTTCCCAGCATCGGTGGCTTCTCCAATGAATGCTCCCTTCTCATTTGGTGGCCAAAGTATTTGAGCTTCAGCTTCAGTATCTGGCCTTCCAGGGAACAGTCAGAGTTGATTTCTTTTAGGATTGAATGATTTGATCTCCTTGCAGTCCAAGGGACTCCCAGGAGTCTTCTCCAGCACCGTAATTCGAAAGCATCTATTCTTCCTTACAGTCCAACTCTTGCAGCCATACATTACTCCTAGGAATACCATTGCTTTGATCATATGGACTTTTATTGGCAGGATGATGTTTCTACTTTTTATTATGCTGTCCAGGTTTGTCACAGCTTTCCTCCCAAAGAGCAGGCATCTTTTAATTTCATGGCTTGCAGTCACCATCTGCAGTGATCTTGGAACCCAGGAATGTGAATTCTGCCACTGTTTCCATGACTTCCCCTTCTATTTGCCAAGGAGTGATGGGTCCGGATGCCATGATCTTAGTTTTTTTGATGTTGAGTTTCAAGCCAATTTGTGTGCTCTCCTCTTTCACCCAAAATGGCATAAATTATCCAATATGAAGTTGTACAGACTGTGGGTTGATGGAATTGGTGCGATGACCAAATGAATGGCAGAGGGGGAAGGGCGCTGGGAGGGGCCATTTCAAATGGAAAATGTCACTGCCTCAACCGTGGGCCTGGTGAAACATTTCTGTCTTACAGGCCCTGTGGATCTGCATCAAATTCTGTAGGGCCCAGATCTCATCTGGAACAGCATTACACCAGGCCGGGGTCAGAGCCGAAAAGGCTTGAGGCTAGATGAATGATTTTTGGGCTGGGGACCACCAGGAGATTGTTGTCCATAGAGCGTGCAGTGCTCTTTGGGGGACATACTTTAAGACATGATGACAATATTTTAGATTGTCTTAAGAAAAATCAGCAATACTATCATGAGACAGATGTTCTTACTTCACCAAGCTATGAGTGGAAAACCTCTTTACTTTCAGTAGTCCAGCTAAAAAACAGCAATAATAAAAGTTTGCAACGCTTCATAATTATGAAGGGAAGCAAACATGAATAATACTGTGAACTGTGAGGTACTGCTGTATGAGATACAAATAAATAAGAACATGTCCACCCTGAGATTACTACCACATATTCTGAAGTCCAAACTTCATTGCACCATGTGTCCTACCTAGTGTTCCTCCGGCTTTCTTCATATGCAAGTCAGAGCAGCAGACGTGTGCCTACCCTCTCATTCTTCCAGTAGTCCACATGCACTGTGATGCCCAATAGGAAAAGTGCATTGCAAAGATTCATAAGTTGGATATGAACCAACATGTTCATGTTCCAAAAGGAGGGCAACAACCAGTAAGTGCAAGATCCTTGTGCAACAAGCTGGCTATAAGTCCTGCACAGGGCTCTTTTTGTAGCAGGAACTCCTTTGCATATTAGGCGACATACCCCTAATGTAGCCAATCCTCCAAAAACTTACAGAGCTCTTCTTACAGGGGCTACTGTAAGCTCTAAGAGGACTGACTACATTAGAGGCGTGTTGCCTAATATGCAAAGGAGTTCCTGCTACAAAAAGAGCCCTGGTCCTGCAACATCCAAAACATTTCTGAATATTGCATTATACATTTTACTACTCCTCTCTCTTGCTTTCTTGACGGGGAGGGGGGTTGGACAAAAGTCTCATAATCTCTCTTATCCGAGCCATTACCACACCTCCTTCATGGCCAAAGCAAAGCAAACTGTAACAAAATACAGCCGAAAGCAGAATAGTTGATATTATTAAAAGATGCAACTCTTAATTACAAAATGTTGGTCACGGCCCCCTCACCGAGCTCTAAATTTTCAAAGGCAAACTCTGATAGCAGTCTAACTCTGATAAAAGTATGTTATAAAAGTACAGTGTGCACTTCAAAGCAGAGATATGAAGTGGTCACCTCCAACCATAGATCTCAGGACAGAACATACAATTTACATATTTATTGCATTTTATCCCACCCTTCCTCTAGCGTGCTCAGAAAAGCACACACAGTTTTTGCTTCTTTTTGATCCATGTAACAACCCTGAGAGAGTGATTGGCCCGAGGTCAGCCAATCAGTTACCATGGCAGAGTGAGGACTGACCCCAAGTTATCCCAATATGGCTTTGAAACTCTAAATTATACACCCAAGTTACTATGTTGTGCTCTAGTCTTTCTTTTTTTTCTGTAATGTGAAGTTATCAGTGTCATAACGTCATGACATGTTGAGTTCCCTTACCCTTACACAAAATTGTTAGCTGGCACGAGCATATGGATAGTTAACTGAAACCTAGTGGCTTAAGAAGTATTCAACTTTCCCCAAGTTACAGATGGGGTAGACCCAGGGTTCTTTTTGTAGCAGGAACTCCTTTGCATATTAGGTGACACACCCCTAATGCAGCGAATCCTCCAAGAGCTTACAGTAGCCCCTGTAAGAAGAGCTCTGTAAGCTCTTAGAGGACTGGCTACATTAGGGGTGTGTTGCCTAACACGCAAAGGCGTTCCCGCTACAAAAAGAGTCCTGGGTAGAACAAACTTGGCATGAGGATGCCAGTTTTGGGGGCAACCCACATATCATTCATACTGTATAGTTCTGCCCTTGGTTCCAGTGACATAGCCACGATATCCAAAAATGTATTTTGCATCAATACTTTGGGACTACAAAGTCAAGGCAAACTTCCTTTCCTACCTTCTGTAATATGAACATGAGAAACGGAGTGACATTCCTTCTTTGCTCAGCAAGCATTTGCAAGCTCTCCCCCATGATGGTGTCTTTTTTTAGCTCCTATGGCATATCTTCCTTATGCTAGGATAAGTGGGAAGGCCAAAGCAGGAAAAGCTGCTTAGGAATCCTGACCCCCACACACACACACACACAGGTCCCTCGGGATGAATTGCCAAAGTAAGACTTTACCTTATAAGAGTAACAAACAAGTCTTGCAGCTGCCAGTGGGACTTCAAGACTTCAGGTCAGAAATAATAAAACCTTGACTCAGGCAAGCACTCTGACTTCTCAGAGGAGAAATCTTTTTTTTTTCAAGGAACATGTTACGGGAACTGCCTCTCTGTAGATGATCCGGCAATTAAGACTGGGCCTGCGTGCTCTGTACCCATTAGGAAGAAAGATTATTCTCCCTTCCCTCTAAATTTTGATAGTTAAATAGAATCCAGGAGGAGGAGGATTTTATACAAGCAGCGTTAAAACAACAACAACTATGCCATACATAAGGCCTTTCTCTTTCTGTCTGCTGGTTTTGTACATATAGGGGGTTTCTTTTCAACAGGTGAACAGTCCAACACACAACCTCAGCCTGCAGCCTGAGGTGTGGCGTTACAGGAAAAGGCTTACCACAGCAACAGAGAACAGAAGCTGAGCCACCAAGTGTAGAACTAGAAAGCCAGGTCCCCAGCCATTCCTTCATAAGCCCCACGGAACTGAAGGGAGGTGGATTGTGCACCTGCTTTATTTCTTGTGAATTTTAGCTTCATGCCTCGTTTGCTTGTGCTCACCTACCTAACAAGAACCAATTTGTCTTTTATCAAGAAAATGCTAGGCTTGACTGAAAACAGCCTACTGTTGCAGAGTAAGTCATCTGAGGCAAACATAACGTGGTAGAGTTACTATATTAACCAGTTTTACACAACGTGTACTTGGATACTTTAATTTTTCTACTGTGGTAAAACAGAATTAAATCTCTGTTCATGCTGGCTGTATCAATATCAATTCACATTGCATGTCGATAATTTCATTTTAGTAGTTAATATTAACAACTAGTATCAAGAATTAAAAACTGTGAAAAGGCATCTTGTGTTAAGTCTTATTTCCTACATGAATACCTGACAATGATAGGCATCCATCTGAATTTCCTTTCTACTACAAATATACAAATTACGGCCACGTTTGCCAGATTATCACACTGGTTAAGGTAGTCAAATAGTAAGGGTAAAGGTTTCCCTTACCTGAGAGCCAGTCGAATTCGACTCTAGGGATGCAGTGCTCATCTCCGTTTCCAAGCCAAAAAGCCAGCGCTGTCCAAAGACATTTCCATGGTCATGTGGCCGGCATGACTAGACGCCAAGGTGCAGGGAACGCTGTTACCCTCCTACCAAAGCGGGACCTATTTATCTACTTGCAGTTTCTTGCTTTTGAACTGCTAGTTTGGCAGGAGCTGGGACGAGAGACGGGAGCTCACTCCGTCTTGCAGCTCGAAACTCGGGTTTCGAACTGCTGAACTACCGACCTTCCAGTCTACAGTTCAGCGTCTTAACCACTTGAGCCACAATGTTCCCTCTAAGCTGAGTTAGTGTGAGCTAGCTCACAGTTTTTTAGCTTCCGGCTCACACATTTTTGTCTTAGCTCAGGAAGGAGGGCTCCAGAGCAAACTAAGTTACGCAGCAGTCAAATCGCTCGCTCACAACTTTAATGCCAGCAGCTCACAAAATAGAATTTTTGCTCACAAGACTCCACAGCTCAGAGAGAACATTGGCCACCACAGCTCCAAGGTGGTCAAAACGCCCCCTCTCAAATAAGAAAATAATGTCATCCACTGCAAAAATAACACATAGGCATGAATGTGATCACCCATGCTTTACTGATCACATGAATGAACCCACGAGCCCCCTTAAGACAACTCTGTGATGACCAAATGTGTAGATCTTCTGTCCACTTAATCATGGATTGCTTAATGCAATTTATCAGTCACTAAATTCTCCATCTAATATAGTTTTCCTTGTGATATGTTCTGCATATAGATGGAACAGACAGAGAGATAGAATATATCCTTATCTGACCCCTTATCTGAGCCAGTTGGGGTAATGGTTAAGAGCGGAGGACTCTGGAGAACTGGTTTTGATTCCTCACTCCTCCACACGCCGCCAGCTGGGTGACCTTGTGTCAGTCACAGTTCTCTCAGAGCTGTTCTTTCAAAAGCAGTTCTCTCAGAGCTTTCTCAATCCCACCTACCTCACAAGGTGTCTGTTGTGGGGAAAGGAAGGGAAGGTGATTGTAAGCTGCTCTGAGACTCCTTCAGGTAATGAAGGGCAGGATATAAAACCAACCCGCCTCCTCCACGCCAATTGGAAACCATTCTGTTTCTCCATAGGAGCTGCGGTGGCTCAAGTGGTTAAGACGCTGAACTGCAGGCTGTGGAAGGTCAGTAGTTCAGCAGTTCGAGACCCAGGTGCTGCATGACGGAGTGAGCTCCCGTCTCTAGTTCCAGCTCCTGCCAACCTAGCAGTTCGAAAGCAAGAAATTGCAAGTAGATAAATAGGTACCACTTTGGTGGGAAGGTAACAGCGTTCCGTGCGCCTTGGTGTTTAGTCATGCTGGCCACATGACCACGGAAACGTCTTCGGACAGCGCTGGCTCTTTGGCTTTGAAACGGAGATGAGCACCGCAACCCTAGAGTCGGATTCGACTGGCTTTCGAGCAAGGGAACCTTTACCTTTACTTTAAATTCTCCATAGGGGATACAGTGGGATGTTTGGGTCAACTTTTTTAGCCACTGGGTTAGAAAGTCATCTGCTCAAACTACCCTGCACTTCAAATACTCTCTGTCATTAATTACAGTAGCTCACAAGCAAACAGCAGGAGTAAACGTACAAAACAGTCAGCTGCAGAACAGATGGCTTCAAATGGCCCAGATATGTTAAACCAAAAGCTTCCTGGAAAACCAATTCCCGCTCCCTCCACAAGCCAGTCTGGCCACAGGAAAAATGCCTTTACCACCAGAGACATACTGAGGTTCAGTTTCAACACCAAACCCATATAAAAGGAGTAAATCCACTCAACTGTATGCGATTAGCCTCAGAGTGAAGAGGCTTAGGGTTGAATTGCGGGGAAACTTGTTCATACAACTAACTTTATAAAATATGTTGATTGTATGGAATCCTGGTAAAAGGATTAAGTGTGAATGCTCTAATTGAACTCACTCTTATGGTGACGTCCTAAAAGCACAGGCTGAGGGTTAGAGCCGGGAACATGCTTAAACATCAGGCCATGTAACTACATACAAAACTCAGTCCAAAGCCACCAAATATAAAAATATCATACTGTTATTTATGTGTGTATGTGTGAATTGACGCAGAGACCAAGTTTCCACAATAGAAAACTATCAAAATATTTTTTGAGAAGTAGGGGAATGATGCAGTGAGAGGAATGGCAACTGTCTACAGAATTTATGCCACTATCAACCTGTTAGTCTTTCAGTAGCCACTAGGCTTCTATATTTGGCTTTACCCTAACAGTTTGTAAGACCCAAGCAAGGCTGTTAATGATAGGACATTCCAGAGGACATTAATTCATAGGATCCGCCATGAGTCAGCCCCATCACTCCTTGGCAAATAGAAGGGGAAGTCATGGAAGCAGTGACAGACTTCACATTCCTGGGATCCAAGATCACTGCATACGGTGATTGCAGCCATGAAATTAAAAGACGCCTGCTCCTTGGGAGGAAAGTGATGGCAAACCTAGACAGCATATTAAAAAGTAGAGACATCACCCTGCCAACAAAAGTCTACATGGTCAAAGCAATGGTATTCCCAGTAGTAATGTATGGCTGTGAGAATTGGACCATAAGGAAGGCCGAGCGCTGGAAAATAGATGCTTTTGAATTATGGTGCTGGAGAAGACCCTGATGCTGGGAAAGACTGAAGGTCAAAGAAGAAGGGGACGGCAAAGGATGAGATGGTTAGACAGTGTTATTGATGCAACAAACATGAAATTAAGCAAACTCCAGAGCATGATGGAAGACAGGAGGGCCTGGCCTGATGTGGTCCATGGGGTCACAAAGAGTCGGACTCAACTGTGCAACTGAACAACAACAAAAACATACACACACCTCCCAACTTAACATGGCTTTCCTTGTGAACTGGACTCAAAAAATTCCCCCCCCTCCTTGTTTTAGCTAATTTGTAGAGACTGTTTTCAATAAGCAAAGACAGAAGGCTTGAAACAGTATTTCAGTATGAATCCACTTGAATCCTTTAATGCAGAGGCTCAGAAGGTCTTATGATATACACAGTATCCGGTAGTTTAAAATGTAAAAACAATCAGAAAAAGGCAAAAAAGTTACTTTCAAGCTTAGTCAACATACACTACAGATTTCAGCAAGACATTTATCAAAGAGTTTCACACTATTTGGATCTAGTAACAATCATGTTAATTTTTTTTTAATAGCAAATCTGACAGTGATGTTTTTAAATTTTATAACAAATGAAGCTCCTGATCTTATTTACAGTACAAATAGGCCTTTTTTTTTTTTTTGGTGAGGAAGAAGATGTCCTGTCACATGTTAAAGACAAGCAGTATCATAGCTCTTAAATGCAAAATAAAGCAATATGAAAGTAAAACTATATATATTTATATATGTATAAATAAATATCTTCTGTTTTGAAATTCCCATGTATATCTTCTCAGCTCTGGAATACATACGATTCTGGTTAGAGTTCTGTTGTTTTTTTGTTATAGCAAATTATCCTGAATCTTCATTCTTCAGCTGTTGCTCTTGAAAACTGCTTTTCGTACAAGCTCATGACATGATGCACAAACTGATACTGTTCAGAAGTCTGGATCATTCCTCCCCTGGAAAGAAAAGCAAGGGGGAGAAGTGTTGGGAGCCCAAATCCCATTTCTATACATGTGCTAATAACGGAAGCCACACAGTGCAGGTGGCAACAGGGCCAAATACAAAGGAATTGATTCAAAGTTTTACTAGAAGGCCTTTTATGATCTACCTCTGTTGTGATCTCTCCTGGGCTGGACTCAGATTAGGTGGTCCTCAGAGGTGGTCCTCAGAGGGATTAGGTGGTCCTCAGAGGTAACCAGGATGATTCCAGACCAGGGCTGATTTCCCACTACAGTTGCCTCGGGGTTGTGCCTCGGGGTTGCGCTGCATTTTGACCCGCGGCTTCGCCCAATTTCCCCCGCAGTTTCGTAATCCTCAAAAAACAGGATCAGGAAACTGCAGGGGAAATCGGGTGAAGCCGCAGGTCAAAATGCAGCCCCACAGCTTCGGGTGTGAAACTGACAAATAGTATCGGGGCAAATGGCGGCGCAACCCCGAGGCAGCTGTAGTGGGAAATCAGCCCAGGAGATCCAAGGAACCCCAACACCACTGGACCCCCTGAATCCTGAGGTCTCAGTTGAAGAACATGTCCCTGAAGGTTTAGTTACAGATGATCAGGGCTCTTTTTTGCAGTGGGAACTCCTTTGCATATTTGGCGACACACCCCTAATGTAGCCAATCCTCCAAGAGCTTACAGAGCTCTTCTTACGGGGGCTACTCTAAGCTCTTGGAGGATTGGCTACATTAGGGGTGTGTCGCCTAATATGCAAAGGAGTTCCTGCTACAAAAAGAGCCCTGCAGATGATGCTACCAACATGCCAGACCCCAGTGCAGCCTGCCCCTTACCTTGAAGGGCCAGATCCCAAACTCCTGGTCCCCAGGTTATACCAGAGCGACAAAGATGGTGGGCTTGTGAGGAAGCAGCTCACTGATGACTGCCTAAGTGCATACACTGTTTTCCAGGATCGGGGTTCAATCAAGCCCTTGACAGACAAAGCCCAGGAACTATCCAGGATATTTAAGCTCTGGCCTAAACAGAGAGTCTTGATGGTTCAAACAGTTTGTACGGCCAGCGTGATTCTGTGCTAACTGTGAGCCTGGACCGAGCACACAGCTATCAAGACTGCAACCCTGACTTCAGTGTTCTTTAGAGGACTAGACAGGGTCTCCAGCTGCTAGGTGAACTCTTTGCTTCCGATGAATCCTTTGACTGGCTTCAGGCCCTTGCTATCACAACCAGAACGTCATTGAAGATCCAGTTTCCAAACAAACTTGAACTCAGGCCCCAGCATCTATACCCTAACCCTATTTTTTTTATTTACAAAAATTTATATCCTGCCTTTCTGCCAAGGTGGTTAGGAATTTAAAACACAAAGGATAAAAATCACATTATAAAACTATTAAAATCAACCCCTCTCCCCCGAAAACATACATCATTAAAACAACTTTATAAAGAGTTAAAAAACAGATTTAAAATACATAGAAAAACATAGTAACACTAGTTTAGGAAGGAGGGATCACTGAGGCAATACCAAAGAAAACAAAAAAAACTCTTCACCCTTTGGCAGAAGACGGCAACAGAAGAGGACAGTTGAATCTCCCTGGGCAGAGAATTCCAGTGCTTTGCTGCCATTACTGAGAAGGCCTTCTCCCAGGTTGCCACCTCCCAGATCTCAGAAGACAGAGGCACCAGAAGCAGGGTCTCCAAAGATAACCATAATGTTCAGGTGGGTTTATAAGGGATTAGGTGGTCCTTCAGGTATGTTTGTTCCAAACCATATAGGGCTTTGGAGTTCAAGACCAGTACCTTGAATTGTGCCCAGAGACTGATTGGGAAGACAGTGCAGATGGGCTAAGACTGGAGTAATATGGCCATGCCATTCTGTACCAACTGAAGTTTCCAAACACTTTTCAAGGGCAGCCTTGAGTGCACTGCAGTAATCTAATCTAATGTAATCAGGGCATGCACTACAGTGACTAGAACTTTTCTGCCTAGGAAAGGCTGCAGCTGGCTAACCCTTCTAAATGGTGCTAGAATGTGCCATTATGATTTACGGCAATCCCATTGGGGTTTCACAGCAAGAGACGTTTGGAGATGGTTTGCCATTGCCTGCCTCTTCGTATAGACCCTGTCCTTCTTGGTGGTTTCCCATCCAATGGCTAACCAGGTCCAACTCTGCTTAACTTCTGAAATTTGATATTAGGCTAGCCTGGGCCATCCAAGTCAGAGCAGACCCTTCTACTAGAGGTGTCCAAGTGTGAAGGCAATTTTGTTGTACCTTTCTGGTAAAATCTGATCAGGTAATAAACAGACCAACATCATCTGGAAATAACATGCTTGAAAAACATCAAACTAATTTTGTTATTGGAAGCAGAATATGAACAAAATGACACAAACACAGATGATTTAAAACCAGTCTTCAAAACGGTTTATTGCTGACCTACATATTTAGGAAAAAACCACACAGTACAGACATCTGGACTGAACCATTTCAGAATGTCAGAGGGCGGTGATTCTTCCCTATAGAAAAATCCCTCTGTGAACAAAGGAAACTAGCACATCGAGAATAAAAGTTTTAACTAAAGCTTCTTCCCAGGATCCTAATATTCTTTTTTAGGGGGAGATGTCAAAAATATAATTTCCTACCTACAGTCTTGAGATGGTACCATTCCAACAAGCCTGTGCCCTGTGATTATTCTCACTGTTAAGACTTATCAGCAAGTAGCAACTCATGCTGTACGCTAGTACAAACAGGAAATGTGGGAAATTGTCCCAGAAAAAGCAGATACTTTTTTCTTCTGGTCATGATCATTCCAAAAAATCCCCAAACACTGTTAATTCTCATTCTGAAAGTACCAGTTCACAGTTGATGCAAGAAAGTGCCAGTTCTCCTCTAGTTCTGGACTACACAGAGCTGAAACAATGAAGGGGCATTTTCTAATACTTGAGCTGAGTCCCATCAGGAAATGCCCTTCAAACTCTTTTAACACTTATGCTGCTTCCACCACCTTATGCACCAACATAACTAGAACCTACAAGCACATATCAAAACAGATAATCTTTATTTGGGGCATATATTGGCTGATGTCTGCACAAGACTTGTGAAAAGAATCCAGAAACAGAATGAATCCAGAATAAGTACTATAAGTACTGTGAAAAGAATCCAGAGAAAGTACTGTAAAAGCTTGTAGGTGATCACTTCTACAAGACTTCAATAGCTTGGCTCTTGGAAAGCTAATTAAACTCTCAGCAAAGTCAACAGTATTCCCCTCTGACTGCTCATCCTTGCAATAGATTGCTCTTGTGGAAGAGCATTTGTGGGCTACATGCAGGGCTATTTTTGGGCTCGAACGCACTGCAACGGTGTTCTGGCTGGCTTCCTGCTGGGCTGGCTGGAGACAGGGAGTGCAGGGAGGCAGTTATGCCTGGGTTCCCTGCTCGATCTTCTCCAGGTGCCCCGTGGCTGCAGGGCACCTGGAGAAGATGGGGCTGGGAACCCAGGCATTTAAATCCCCCTCCTCGAGTCTCTCCGTTTTAGCGGAGGGGGAAAGGCCGGCATGTCTGCCCCCCTGCTGGCAGGGAGCGGGGCCTGGGCTCTTTTCTGCCAGAGCATTGCTCTGGTGAGCTCCAGCAGGAAATGACCTGCATTCGAGTATATCTGAACTGAAAAAATACCCCCAAAATACATTACTGGTATTACTGGAACTTGTTGACTTGCGCCACCGTGGCGACCCTTGAAGAAGGCAGTATGCCATAGGGTATAATGGAGCCAAAAAATTTTGGGTTTTCCAGAAAGTTTCTGAATCGCCCGTTTTGAGACTGACATCTTTTTAGATTTTTGTTGTTGTAGTAGTAGTTCAGTTCTTTGGACTGGTGGTAGGCTGTGGAGGGGAGGACACCACAGGTCTTTTTTTTGGGTTCCTTTTATTTTTGTTCTTTGCTTTAGCTTGCAGTTGCTTGCTTTTGTGGAGTTGCTTTAAAATTGTCGTTTTTCATTTTTTGGGCTTGTATATGTGTGGGTTCTGCTTGGTTTTTTAAAAAGCTATTTGACTTTTTCTTCTCTCTCTCTCTCTCTCTCCCTCTTTTACCATCCTTTGCCATTTCTTTTCTTTTTTGGGTTTGGCAGGGAGATTCTTTGAAGCTTTGTTACTTGTTTTGTCTGCTTTTTTCCTTTCCTTTTTTGGTCTGGTCTGGTATGTGTATGTGTGTGGAGGGGGCTTTTGGCTTTGCTTCTTGCTTTCTCTGTTCCCCCCCACACATACCCTTTTCCCCTGTTCACTTTCTGGTGGTTTAATTTGTTGAAAGACTTGTGCTCTATTTTTCACTTGAATAGCTGAGTTGGGGGTCTTCCCACTCCCCTTTATTTCCACTCTTTAATTTCTAGAAGGTTGGTTGGTTGGGGTGGTACAGATCCACAGTTCAGTGGTTCATTTAGAGTTTTGTTTTGGTGCAGTGTGGGTGCTTCTGGTTCAAGAAGGGACCATTTAATTGTTAAATACTTGTTCTGGTAGTAGGTGTTAAATAGAGGCTTTTAGGAATAAGGGTCTGTTAGGAATTGTTCAGAACAGTTCTAATTAAATTTCAGCATAGGACTTTAGTTCCTCTCTAATTAGGCCAGTGCTAGGCTATTAAAAGAGGCAAGGGTGTGTCTGCAAAACATTAATATAATTAGCCTAGATTAATTTTTTTTCAAAAAAGTTAGTGTGTGCTCTGAGCTTCAGTACTTGAAGGCAGGCATTTGTAGACAAATTTTTCTTGAGGTTGTCTTGTAATTTCGTTTTTGAGAAGGAAGTCCCTGAATTCATGCAAAAGAAATCAGGTGCACTCCAGTAGAATATAGTCAGGAGAAGTTTAATAAAGAACCTTAAAGTTGTTTTTTTTAAGTTTTGCAAATTCCATGTCAAAGACAGTTTCAATTAAACTGTAGTCAGCTTTCAGTACTGGAAGTCACTAGTTCTGAGAAAAAAAACCCCAAAAACAGAAATCCCCAAAAACTGAAGCAAGTTTAGGTTAGGTGCATTTAAAAAACAAAAACTTAGTTTTTTGACGGAAGGGTTGATAAAAAGTTTTCAGAGTCTGTTACATCATAGTGCAGGTAGCTAGGTACCTAACTAGTACCAGTAAGAAAGAGTCTGACCCATGGAAACAATGAGTAGCAGGAAGAAAATGCAGGAGGGCCCTGAGGGCAAGGCTGAGGAAAAGACCAGAGGGGTGGAGGGGAGGGCGAGGGCGAGGGCTGTGGCTTACCCCCACCTGTGTGGAGGCCTGCTCCACAGCTGCCTTCCGTTGCTCCACCCTCTGGCTAGAGTGGTGCACTGAAGAGGCCACACAAGGTCCTCTTCATTAAGACGGCTGCAGGAGCACCACCTGCAGAGAGGCCTGCACATGCTGGCACTGGGCAGTAGTCTGTTCATCAGGCTGCCCCTCCTACAGCTGTTGATGCTGAGGCTCAGCAGCAGCAGCCTGAGCTGTCGTTTGGGGTGAGCTTTGGGGACAAGAGTTCTCCAGGTCTGGAACTCAACCCAGAGAACAGAGGCTGCTGGAGGAGCTAGAGGAGAGACTGGGTGCCCCTGCTCCGGTTCCTCTGGAATTCAGCAGGCCTTCTGAGGAGAAACAGGAGGGGAAACCAGAGGTGGTGAAAGAGGAAGAGATGGAGGTGCACTCAAGGTGCTGTAGTCTCAACCAACGTTCCCTCTAAGCTGCGCTAGGGGATGCTGGCACACAAAATTTTAAACAGCAACACAGGGGGTTTTGCTTCAGTCCACAAATGAATTGAGAAGGCATTTTCCCCTCCATTGGAAACCATGCAAGATGGGGGCACCTCCTTCTGGGGCCCATAGAATTGGACCCCCTGATCCAATCTTTTTGAAACTTGGGGTTTTTTTGAGGAGAGGCACCAGCGGCTATGCTGCAAATTTGGTGCCCCTATCTCAAAGAAAAGACCCCTCAAGCCCCAGATACCCCTGGATGTCAATTCTACATTATAGCCTATGGGCCCACTGACTATCACTATAATGATCCCCACAGGCTAGAATGGAGCCAGGAAAAAAAATCAATTTTTTTTGCACACCTCTATTATGCTTTTCAGTATAATTTGTAAGCTGCCTTAAGTCACAGGGAGAAGTGGGATATAAATATTTGAATAAATAAGTAGTTTGGGCAGGTTGATAACATTTAAGCAACTTCCTGTTAGGTAAGGCAGGATTCTGACCGTGATTGTTCCACCTCTGTTGCACTCAACGTGTAATGCTGGTTGTCATATTTCAAACAAAAAGGAGTAGACTGCAAGATTCCCCCCCACCCCGGTGCTGGTATGTTTTCTAAGGTTCAGTGCAGGGTGATGGTCCAAGGTCAGATCTACTGATATAGTGGACTGGGGTGGGTAGACCTGTCCGTGATTGTTCCACCTCTGTTGCACTCGACGTGTAATGCTGGTTGTCATATTTCAAACAAAAAGGAGTAGACTGCAAGAGTCCCCCCCACCCCGGTGCTGGTATGTGTTCTAAGGTTCAGTGCAGGGTGATGGTCCAAGGTCAGATCTACTGATATAGTGGACTGGGGTGGGTAGACCTGTCCGTGATTGTTCCACCTCTGTTGCACTCGACGTGTAATGCTGGTTGTCATATTTCAAACAAAAAGGAGTAGACTGCAAGATTCCCCCCCCCCGGTGCTGGTATGTTTTCTAAGGTTCAGTGCAGGGTGATGGTCCAAGGTCAGATCTACTGATATAGTGGACTGGGGTGGGTAGACCTGTCCATGATTATTCCACCTCTGTTGCACTCGACGTGTAATGCTGGTTGTCATATTTCAAACAAAAAGGAGTAGACTGCAAGAGTCCCCCCCCACCCCGGTGCTGGTATGTGTTCTAAGGTTCAGTGCAGGGTGATGGTCCAAGGTCAGATCTACTGATATAGTGGACTGGGGTGGGTAGACCTGTCCTCAGGCAGCCAGGTCTACCAATATAGTGGAAAGGGGTGGGCAGACATGTTCTCCGGTGGCCTGGTCTACTCCCGTAAAGGACAACATTTTCTGTAATGAAATATAACTTGATTCTGTTTTCTCTTATAATGCTTAAATGATTCTTAAAATATAGTTTAAATATAGTTTAAAAGAATTCATTCTGAGATTTTTACAAGTTCATGGAAATAATCTTAAAAGACTAACTTTAACTCTACTGGCTTTGGTAGAATTTGGTAGAGGGAACCCCTCCCCTTTGAGTATCTCTTCCTGTCCTCCAAAGACAGCATGTCTGTCCTGAGCTCCTCACAGGAGGTGGTGTCAGGGGTACCTGCAACTGCTAGTCAGTGTGGGTGCCCCTATGCCTCCATCATAAGTATTGATTTCTACTCACCAGGCCGGACACACGCTTGACTTGATCTTCGTGGCAGGGGTTACAGTGGACCGGATCACTGCTTTGGCAGTGCCATGGTCAGACCACTTTGCCCTGAGGGCCTGTTTGAATGTGTCACCCCAACCCTATTTAGGTGGCGAGCATATTTTAGCTTGCTCGTGGAGTAAAATGAACCCAATGTGGCTTTAGATGGCTCTGAGGGATCTGATGCCCCCTGGTGGCTCATTAGATGAGCTTGTGGAGGATTGGCATAACCGACTCTCTACAGCCCTTGACAAGATTGCTCCCCAATGCCCTCTGCACTCCCGTAGGAGGTTGGCACCCTGGTATACTCAGGAGTTGCATCTGATGAAGTGAGAGCTTTAGACGACTAGAGTGACGGTGGCAGTATGTTCACGACCAAGCTACAAGAACATCTTATAGGATGTTTATGAGATCCTATGAGATGACAGTCAAAACTGTGAAGAAAGAGCATTATGCAGCCTCTGTTGCGAGCTCAAGCCTGGCCCAATTATTTAGAACAATTTGGTCTATGATGACTCTGCCACAAGGCAGGTCAAATGCTAGGGAACTGGTCATTGGCTGTGAGGCTTTTGCAAGCTACTTCGCAGATAAAGTTCTGTCACTCCGCCGTGACCTCCCCGCCACAGTTGAAACAGTGAGCAAGCTCAAGGCCCCATGCACGTCTTCTTGTCCAGTTATAGATTATTTCAGTCCACTCAGCCTAGAGAAAGTTGACAAATTGCTCTTAACTGTACACCCTACCACATGCCTCCTTGACCCATGCCCGTTGTGCCTTATTAAAGCGGGCCATGATGGGTTTCGGGGTGCCCTAAGGGAGATCATTAAAAAGTCCCTTTCAGAGGGCTTGTTCCCTGGGATACTTAAGGAGGCCGTGGTTCGCCCCCTCTTGAAAAAACCAGCTCTGGATCTGGCCAAATTGGCTAACTACTGGCCAGTTTCCAATTTGCCCTATTTGGGCAAGTTAATCGAGAGGGCTGTGGCAGTCCAATTACAGAGCTATTTGGATGACGCTTCCATTTTAGATCCTTTCCAGTCCAGCTTCTGTCCAGGACGTGGGACAGAGACAGTACTGGTCGCCCTCATAAACGACCTTCAGGGGCATCTGGATCGAGGTGGATCGGTGGTGCTGTTGTTGTTAGACCTGACAGCTGTGTTCAACATGGTCGACCACCAGCTATTGATCCACTGCCTCGCCGACACTGGAATACAGAAGCTAGCCTTACAATGGCTCGCATCCTTTCTTCATGGTCAGGGACAAAGGGTGGCATTAGGGGAACACCTGTCCCAGAGGCATCCACTGATTTGTGGAGTGCCCCAAGGGGCGGTACTTTCCTCGATGCTATTTAACATCTATATGCGCCCCCTTGCCCAGATTGCCCAAGGGCATGGACTTGGGTGTCACCAGTATGCAGACAACACCCAGCTTCATCTGTTGTTGGGCAGTCAGTCTGACTCTACACCAGAAGATCTGGACCGGGCATTGCAGCCTGTAGCTGGTTGGCTTAGACTGAGCTGCCTGAAATTGAATCTGACAAAGACAGAGATCCTGTGCCTGAGGCGTGGTGGTCCGTGGGTAGGGATCTCACTCCCGACTTTCTATGGGGTGCCGTTGGTGCCAGCGCTGAGGGTTAGGAGCTTGGGAGTGCTTCTGAATGCCTCCTTAACAATGGAGGCCCAGGTAGCAGCCACTGCCAAGTAGGCCTTTTATCATCTCCGGCTGATGAGGCAGTTGGTTCCCTTCCTCAAATGCAGGGATTTGGCAACAGTAATCCATGTGATGGGCACCTTGAGATTGGACTACTGTAATGCTCTCCACATGGGGCTGCCCTTGTCTCAAATCTGGAAGCTGCAGAAAGTGCAAAATGCTATGGCCAGGCTGCTGATGGGTCTCCCTACGCGGGAGCACATATAGCCTGTACTAAAAGCACTGCACTGGCTGCCAATAGCATACTGGATTCGCTTCAAGGTGCTGGTCTTGACCTTTAAAGCCCTTTATGGTCAGGGTCCAATATACCTAAGGGACTACCTTTCCCCATATGTTCCCCAGAGAGCACTACATTCAGGGGCCCAAAATCAGCTGGCCCTCCCAGGCCCTAAAGATGCCAGGCTGGTGACTACCAGGGCCAGGGCCTTCTCGGTGGTGGCTCCATACTGGTGGAATGAGCTCCCAGAGATCAGGACCCTACGGGACCTTTTACAGTTCTGAAGGGCCTGCAAGACGAAGTTCTTAAGAACATAAGAGAAGCCAATGTTGGATCAGGCCAATGGCCCATGCAGTCCAACACTCTGTCACACAGTGGCCAAAAATACCAGGCGCCATCAGGAGGTCCACCAGTGGAGCCAGGACACTAGAAGCTCTCCCAATGTTGACCCTCCCAAGCACCAAGAATACAGAGCATCACTTGCCTCAGAGTCCCTATCTATACCTTGTGGCTAATAGCCACTGATGGACCTCTGCTCCAGATGTTTATCTAATTCCCTCTTGAAGTCGTCCATGCTTGTAGCCACCACCACCTCCTGTGGCAGTGAATTCCATGTGTTAATCACTCCTTGGGTGAAGAAGTACTTCCTTTTATCCGTTCTAACCCGACCGCTCAGCAATTTCATTGAGTGCCCACGAGTTCTTGTATTGTGAGAAAGGGAGAAAAGTACCTCTTTCTCTACCTGCTCTATCCCATGCATAATCTTATAAACTTCGATCATGTCACCCCTCAACTATGCCCTTCATGCCTAACATCTGAACTTGCCCTCAGGTGCATCATGCATACCTCTCGCTGACTGCACACTAGTGGCAACCCAATGACATTGTGGGTAGAGGTCGGGAAACTAGTGTTAGGGGGGGTGAAGGCAGCTAGGCTGGCTACTGCCAGGCTCTGCTCCATGCCAAGTTTCTCGACAGGGTGCCCACTGTGGACAACATCTATGCCACCATTAAGAAACAGTTAGGGGGTAGGTAGGCATGGATGTCTCCATGGGCTGCCTGGTGATCAATGGTGGCACAAACATGAAGGCAGAACACAGGTGCCTCAGGTACATTTACTGTGTGGAACACCTTCTCCACCTAGTGGTTAAGGATGCCTTGGGGCTGGGTCCTGAAAAGAATCCCATTTTGGATGCTGAGACTCATAATTTCAGGCATCTCTTCCAGAAATGCCGTCATCTCATGAGTCACTTTTCTTACAATATCAAGGATACCCATCTGCTGTGTGCTAGAGCATTTGGTGGAGCAGAAGAGAGCCCTGACTACCTTGACCTCTGAGACCGGGGTAGTTTGGGAAGAGAGCCAGCTTAACCAGGTCGAGGAGTGACCATCTCTCAGACAGTGGAGGTTCCTAGATCCTTTAAGAACCATATGCAGTTGCTCTTGTCTGACATAGCAAGTTTTGCTCTGGTCATCCGCATGATACAAACAGTTTGTGAGGACTTGGCCTCCTTTCTGGAGCCAGTTGCAGGACATGCAGACTTGCTTCCATCAGTGGATGTGCTGGTGAAAAGGCTGCAAGGTGGATTTGAGGCCTGCCTTCAGCCTCTCACACAGCAGGTCTACATGCTGACAACCAAGTGTGACCAGCATATCAAGGGCAGGATTGCTGAGTGGGCTGACCAGCTCATTCGCTTGAGAGTCAAGCTTTCCTGGCAAGTTAAGAACATGCAGGCCAAGAGGGGCATGTTGATGCAAGTAGAGGAAGAGAAGGGCAAAGGCAGCTCCACTGCTGTTCACCCCCTCCTCCCCTGCTAGGCAGCATCCCCCTGTGGCAATCACCACTATGACCTTGGAGATGGAGCTCATCAGAAAGGCACTTGGCCCCTCTGGGAGTGAGAGACACATGAGATAAGATATGGTGGCTGCAATGGTAAGGGTATACCTTGCAAAACCTTATGAGTTTCAGACTCCCAGTCCGCTAAACTACTGGGCCATGAAGGAGGAGGTCTGGCTGGAGGGTGACTGAAGTGAGCACCAACAGGGTCATTTTGAGGGGGAACGAGCCGGAACGGCGTTCCATGAGTAACAAGCCCAGGCATCGGGTTGGCTGGAAAAGGTAAGGGCAGGCAGGTAGCCATGCCTCCTTTTTTTCCTGAGCCTCTCTGCTTTTGTGGAGAAACTTAGGGAAGTGGGGGGGTGTTTAAATGTTAAACATGCCTGGGTTTCCTGCCTGATCTTCTCCAGGTGCCCCACAGCTGCAGGGCACCTGGAGAAGATCAGGCAGGGAACCCAGGCATGTCTGCCTGCCTCCCCTTCTCTCCTCCAGCCAGCCCGCTGCAGCAGGTTGGCTGGGGAGGAGAAGGGGAGGCAGGCAGACATGCCTCCTTTTTTCTCTGAGCCTCTCTGCTTTTGCGGAGAAACTCAGGGAAGAGGGGGGGATTGGATTTCAGAAAAAAACCCAAATCTAAATACCATACCACTACTGAAACTCAGAGATATTAGGAAAATCAATATTTTTCAGGTCCAAAATGCCTGAATCTGAAAAATACCATTTTTTTTTTTTGCTCACCCCTACCAAGTAGCTCTCAAATGGCTTCCCATAGGCTGCCTCCAAGGAGCTATCCCAGATTTCTGTCTGTGGAACACAATGCAGTTTGTGTAGGCTGGAGTCCGTGTATGTCCAAAGGGAGTCACCTTAAGGGACACTGTGGGGCGAGGTGCTGGACAGCCAGTCTCAGGGCTGGTCATGCCACCCAAAGAGAATAGTGATGGCTAGGAACAGCAGTTTCCACCACTTCCAGCCCTAACACCAGCCCTTAACCTCAGTTACCCCCGACAGGCAAGTTGGAGAAGGTGCTGACAGTGATTGGGCAGTCAACCATGCCCATTGTCCCCAGCCTATGCTGCGCCAAAACCTGTAATTAATAAAGTTGTGGAGTGATTCATCTCAGCATGGTGTGACTGTGTCATCCTTCCCCCCCAATGGGTTAGTCCACACTCCAGGCACAACTGGGAGGCTGCATTCTTTAAACATTCTGTGCCTGAGGAAATCTTTCTAGTAAGAATGTTGGTAGCGCTAAAAGAAAACACAGTATTTGGGTTCAAAGAACTATGGAGGAAACTTCTGAATTTCAAGTGTCTCTCTGGTGTGCGTGCATATGTGTGTGTTACTAATAAATAAAAGCATAATGCTCTGCTGTACTGTCTCTTCCCCCAATTTTATTCATCAGCACCATTATGAAGAGCAACATGATATGCTTTTTTGTTGCTGTGCAAAGAATAACTTGGTACTGATTTCAATGTCTTTTGTAACTGTCAAAATTCTACCTGGTGGTGGTGGTGCCCGGCACTTACCAACTCAATTGGAGGTTGCCCAGCCAAGGGAGCCACCCAGCAACATGTCAAGGCCCAAGGGATCCCAGGGACATGGCAACAGCAAAGGAATTGGACACTGAACAGTCCCCCCACTTCCCCTGGTAATTAAATTTCTTTTAATTTCTCAGGTTTCAAAGGTGTCAGTGGATGTACTGTTGGCATGGGGTGAACATTGCATAGGTGTAACCAATGCTCTCTCTAAGCTATGGAGCCTTGTGAGCAAAAATTCTACTTTGTGAACTACTGGCATTAACGTTGTGAGTGAGCGATTTGGCTACTGCATAAATTAGATTGCTTTGGAGCCATCCTTCCTGAGCAAAGACAAAAATGTGTGAGCCAGAGGCTAAAAAACTGTGAGCTAGCTCACACTAACTCAGCTTAGAGAGAACACTGGGTGTAACATCTGTGCATAACCAACCTGTGGTATATATACTATACTCCGGCATGAAAGGTGCCACATTGGAAAACTTGAACCCCTAAGGAACAGCAGTAGTGCTAGGAGTACCTCTGCCCCTGAAGTACCTCATCAGTTGTTCCTTTCGTATCTTGCCTCCTTGGGAAAGAGCACACATGCTTCAGCTTTCCAGCCACAAAATTCCTGGTTGCCGAGAAAGAGGCTGCACATAACCACTAGGTGGTGGTGTGGCTACAGCAGTTACAGTAGTCTAAATCCAGGCTTAAGGCCACTTCATGTCACAACTGAAATGTGTAAGTGTCCCCCATGAGGTCTCTATATTCATGACCATACATCAGTTAAAATGCCTTTTCAAAACCTTGGCCCTTTTCACATTACTGTTCTAAACCGGATGTTATTTGTTGTTGGCTCGATTTCGAGTAAAGCGATACAGGGGCCGAGGACAGACTGGCAATTTGCTGACAACGACTCAATATCGGATTAAATGGAATGTTCACACAGGCACATCTGCCTGGCATCCCCCACCCGGAGCTTACTGGAGCCCTCGCGCTTCAGTGCCGGATTAAAAAAACATCTGATAAAAGCCTTCGCAAATCCAAAAGCCTGCGTTCGTCGCACGTTTCTCCGCTTCTGGGGAGTCTGAACGCGCAGGCGAAAAGCCGGGAGCAACCCGCGTTGGGTACGAGGCAGCAGCACTGTGATTGGCTGCGCTCCGCTCCACTGCCCAATGTGGTGCCGGCATTGCAGGGCAAAAAAAAAAAAAAATCGGCAAAATGTGCTTATGCGCATGAGTGCATGAGCGCATGAGCGCTCATGCGCACATACACCCATACACCCACAGCCGAATTAATGGGGAAACGGCGAATATAGCACACCTCCGGCGTGGCAGTCTGAACGCTCCCGCGCGCCTCCGTCCCATATCTTCCGGCAGCGGCCCTCGCTGTGTGGACGGGAAAACCCGGTATAGTTTAATCCGGGGTTTTTTTGCCGCGACTGGCTACCGGGGCAAATTGCCAGTCTGTCCTCGGCCAGGGATGAGGGTTTCATATAGCGAATTTCCTTCTGTTCATGAGCCCTCTATGAAGCACTATTATCTTTTCAAACAGTGCCACTTCTCCCCCCACCCTTTTTCACCATGCAATCTTTCTCAGACTTTTCTTTTAATGTTCTAAAAGCGCTACAGTGTTAGAACGTTAAGAAAAAAAGTCTGAGGAAGATCGTGCAAGGGGAAAGGGTGTAGGGGGGAAGCAGCATTGTAGGAAGCACTATGGACATTTGAAACAGCACACCACAGCAATTCAGAAGCACAACAAAGGGGTAGAAAATGGGGAAAAAGCAGTTTCTCTCAAAAGCGGCTCAACCATGCTAACACGACGCAAGCAGATTTGTATTAACAGGTAAATAAATTCCACTAGTAGCTGGTCACTAGAATGGGTCTGTTCGAAATGACAGAAAAATCCATTAGCAACCAGTTACTAAAATGGAATACAAAGACAGTTTGAAAAGGGCTCTTATGTCTCTCTCTGCATGCTTGGTTAAGAGTATTTGATGTCTGAGTTGTCATTCCCCTTACCTACCATCACCTTGCCAACATACCACATGATCAATAGCAAGCCTAACTAATTCTTATCTATTTAACTCACTAACAGGCTACTCTTATGTACTGCTATTCTGAATTCAGTGGGACTTATTCCTAAATTAGTGTATTTAGGAATGTAGCCTACTAATACATTTGTTTCATATTACTTAAGCCAGGCAAGTAAAATAATAAATCTGCTTCCACATATTGTCCTCCACTTTGGCTACCTAACAGCACTTTTATTTGGCGCATCCACACAATGCTGTGGTCTAATCATGGCCTAGTTGTCCTCTCCCTATCTTTGGTGTGCTCCTTCCCAAACCTTTTATCCAGTCTTTCTGGGAAGAGATCAGTCCAAACTTGTTACCAGGCAATCTGGAAGGGAAGGTGTGCATTATCCAATGTCCCACCAATATTTCATTTATGTATTTATTTAAAACATTTCTATGCCACTTTTCCATGCAATTCAGGGTCCCCAAGGCAGCAAACAATAAGTATTTCAAATATTAAAAATAACTTCAAATACAAATATATGCAAATATTTAAAACAATTTAAAATAACAACCCATAAACACATAAAAATATAAACACATAAAAACACGCAAAGAGGGAGGAAGGCTAATGAGAGTTAATGAGGGAATGCCAAAGAAAACAAAAAAAGTCTACATCTATTGATAGAAAACAATAGAGGGAGAAAGAGGAAGAATCTCCCTGAGGAGGGAGTTCCAGTGTTTCATCATCTTGACCAAGAAGGCCTTTTCTTGGATTGCCACTCATCTAGCCTCAGATGGTGGGGGCACCCAAAGCAGGGCCTCTGAAGATGACCCAGAATGGTTGGGTAAATTCATAAGGGCATAGGTGGTCCTTCTGGTATGCTGGCCCCAAGACATACAGGACTTGTATTGGCCTGAAAGCAAATTGCAAGCTAGTGTAAATGGAACAAGACTGAAGTGATATGGTCCCTATGGCCCACTCCAGGCTGGCCACAGCATTCTGGACCAAGTGTAGCTTCTAAAAAATCTTCAAGTACAGCTGCACATACAGAAATCTTTCCTACCCTGGAAGGGCTACAGCTGGCTCCCCAGTCAAAGCTGATGAAAGGGGCCTCTGCTACCACCTGTTTATCTAACAGGAGGCCCAGGTCCAGCAGCATCCCTAAGCTATGAACTTGCCACTTTAGGGGATGTACAACCCCATCCAGAAGAGGAGATATCACAGTTCCTGGGTCAGACCTTCTGCACAATAGTAGCATCTTCGTATTGTTGGAGTTAAGTTTCATCGGTGCCATGTTTTTCCCCTCATTTCCTTGTAGCAGCCATTTCCTCTGTTGTGCCACCAAAGGGTTGTGTTTTTTTTGGCTTTTAAAGAAATTGTCATTAGATCACTAACGCGCTCTATTGCATTAGTGTCCTCTGAATTCACCATAGCTTTCATTTTAGAAAGGTAAATCTATGGCCCCTTTTGTTGCAGGGATACCTTCAGGAGAAAGAGTTAGAGACAAAAAAAAATGCTGGGAATTCAGAACTAGTAAAATAGCTAAAACAAGACCATGAGCCAACTGTGGTACAGATCATGTATTGTTAATATCGAAAATTATAATAAAGCTGAAGAAAATACCAAAAGACTTATAATGCCAAAATACAATCTAAGCAACATTCCTGAAGAGTTTAAAAACCATATAAACAACAGATTTGCATTATGAAGTTCAAGTGAATGTGAACCAGAAGAACTATGGATTGAAACAAGAGATATTATCAAGGAAGAATGCAAAAAGACTATTCCTGTAGCCATAAGAAAAGAAAAGCCTTGATGGATGACTGATGGAACTCCTAAAATTGCTAAAGACAGATGAGAAGCAAAAGTCATAGGTGACCAAATCAGAATCAAAAGTCTAAATGCAGTGTTCCAGTTACTTCTATGTAAAGAGAACTAATATAATGGCTAGTGTAAATAAATAGAAGAGAAAAACAAAAAAAGAAGAGTAAGAGATCTGTTCCACAAGATCCAAGAAATCAAATGGCAATTTAAATCATGGTTAGACACGCTGAAAGCACAACATGGAAATACATTAACTGAACAGGACAAAATGAAGAAAAGATAGGAACAATACACTGAAGAACTGTACAAAAGAGATAAAAAGATGACATACTATTTCTAAGAAGCATCTTTTGAAGAAGAACCTACAGTTTTAGAAAGGAAAATGAGAGCTGCACTGAAAGCAATAGGGAGAAACAAGTAGATGGGATATCAATACAGTTATTCCATGTCATGAAAGTGATTTCGCAGTGTATGTACGTATTTGCATTTATCCTTGAATTGTTTTCTTGTAAAAATCAGAACCCCATGTATAAGTGTTTTCAGGATTCTTACCTAAGACACTGAAGTGCTTTACCTACCAAGCACCTGTATGTAGTTAGCTAACAATGTAATTGCTAGCAGCTGGGAACTGTCAGGGTAATTGTTTGACAGCTAGTGATCTAGATCTCATCTCAGATCAGCTAGATTAAGTAATTGACCATGTTGATTGGTTACTTAATTAGCAAGTGACAGCTGGGCTAGCATATATGGCAAGGAGAAGGAACTCAGAACAAATCACATGACAGAACATTGCAACACAGAGAGAAGTCAACATCATGTTGATGGATGCAGACTTGTGAAGAGCACATGAAGCTGGAAGAAGGACCTTCACACTTTTCAGAACTTCCACTCTCTAGCATCGTTGCTGCTAGGGGAGTTATTACTCAAGATGTCTGCTTTGGAGCTGTTTAGGGTCAGTGTCTAGAGACTAGTTAGATAGGTTTCTTGTTCTATCTTTGTCCCATTGTATACTCTTTCTCCCTACTCATATCTTTTTATGTTTGTCTATCTTTTGTAAATAAATTTCTTAAATTATGTTTTTAAACACTGGAGTGACTTACTAGCCCAGAACCCAAGTTAATTTATTCCACTGCCAAATTTATGCTACCAAAAAGAATATTTTTCCAATTGAGTATATTTAAATTCTTTTATTCTATAACATCTTGGCCAGTTGACATTCTTGGGGCACCCCAATGTCGTGACATTCCAGACCCCAGAAACTGAGTCCATCAAAATATTAACAAGATTGTGCCAACAAATATGGGAAACAAAATAGACCCACAGACTGGAAATGCTCAATTTACCTCCCAATTTAAAAAAAAGGAGACGTCAAAGACTGCAACAGCTATTGGACCATTGCATTCACTTCTCATGTAAGTAAAGTGATTCTCAAACTCTTACAACAAAGACGGTTACCATATATAGAATGAGAAATGCCAGATTTTTGGCCTGGATTCAGAAAAGGGAGAGGCACTAGAGATCATATTGCAAATTTATGCTGCTTACTGTAGCATATGAGAGAATTTCAGAAGCAAATCAGCTTGTGTTTCATGGATTACAGCAAAGCTTTTGATTGTATGGATCATGATCATGTATGGGTCATTTTAAACTTGAGGATCTTGACAATTTGGTAAGAACTCTACTAAAAGTGACTGTTCCTAAGCCACAACCAATAGGTGTTCTGTCCAGTGTTCCCTCTAAGCTGAGTTAGTGTAAGCTAGTTCACAGTACTTTTGGCCTCCGGCCCACAGATTTTTGTCTTAGCCCAGGAAGGAGGGCTCCAGAGCAAACTAATTTATGCAGTAGCCAAACTGCTCACTCACAACTTCAATGCCAGTAGCTCACAAAGTAGAATTTTTGCTCACAAGACTCCACAGCTTAGAGGGAGCATCGGTTCGGTCACTAGTGTTTTGTAATAGTGGGTGAACAGACTCATCAACAAAAACTCTAGTGACTGTAATTTCAAACAGTGGAAGGAATTTGCACATTTTTAATAACATCTGTGGAATGGTTGGTTGGGAGAAAGTGAGAAGCAGTCTGACCCTCTGATTCACAAGCTTTTCAACTTTAACAAGGTCAACAAGGTGAGGCTCTCTTCTCAAGAACTGATGAATGGAATATTTAATATTATGCCTATTTTGCCATTGACCTCAATTCAGGTCATTTTCTGAAACACAGATTGCTACCTGGTTGTTTTGCAATCAACATGCCTTCCCACAACAAAGTTTTTGTCCAAGTTTCCTTCGTCTGTGGACTTAGTAGACTGCAGCTTCTGCAATAAAGGAATTCCATTCTTCTCTGATTTATTTAGTGTCTTATCCAATAGATCAGGGGTGTGGAACTCATTTGTTACGAGGGCCAGATCTGACATAAATGAGACCTTACTGGGCCAGGCCATGTGTGTCATAAAATGTAACGCCAGGTAGCAGAGATATAAACTTTATAAAGGACACAAACACAAAGAGTTTTTTTAACTTAAAATAAAAACATGCTTAGAACATTAGCAGTCTTGCGATATTTTGTTTATTTAACAGTGTCTGATAACTGACAACTCTTGCTCTGAATTACTGCATCAAAATGTTTGTGCTGTTGCAATCTTGAGTATGCTGTTCAGGTGTGCATCTATAAACTGCAACTTACGATGACACAGCAGCAGCAGAACTGGAAGAAGCAGAAAACAGCCAGTTCCACTGCAGGCTTGATAGAAGCCCGCCAGGGGCCTGATCTGGCCCTTGGGCTGCATATTTAACACCCCAGCAATAGATCTTTTGAGGGGAAGGAATTTAAAGTCTCCTGCATAGAATCTCTGAAGCTAAGACTAAGTTGTTCAAGTTGAGTGGAAATGTAATTCAATTGTTGAAAGCTTTCAATAACTGTTTGTGAAGTCAGTAAACAATAGTCTCCAACAAACTTCAATAAGTAATCTTTTAAATAATCTAAATCCAGTTTGCATTCCTCAGTATTGTCTAATTAGAGTGGTTTCTTCTCTTCAATTAACTTTGGAGAGTTGTAAGTATCCTGGAAGTGATTACTTAATGAAGATTGAGATAATGAATCTTCTTCTGTTTTTAAAGCTTCATATCTATTTGGTGAATAGAAGGTAGATAAACCGCTTACATTGTCCTCACAACTTACATTGGAGAGAGAGAGTCATCAATTTTAAGTTGTTTTACATTCTTGGCCATCAAAGACTGGTCTGAATTCGGCCTCCTGCATTTCTTCCCCCTGTTCTTATAATAACTTACAACTTGTCTTCTTGAGCAAAATATTACCACCCAGGCAAAAATATTGCCATCCAGCACTTCAAGGCCATTTACAGGACAGGGAGTAGAAAGTCTGCAGGCTAATGCCAGCACAGCTGTTTCAACTAAATGTCTTCTCAGTTCTCCAAGCTAACAAAAGCAGGGCTTCACATCCATCCATATAAGAATTTGCCTCCAACCATCAACAAAACGTGCCTGAAAGCACATTTAAGAGTTCTGTAGTAATCATTCAAGATAGACAAATAAAAACATGGAGCTCTACAAGTGAGCTTCCAGCAGGCAGACACCAACTTTTCCAGAAACGCTAGATTTTCAGGCTGGATTCAGAAAAGGAAGAGGAACTAGAGATCATATTGCAAATTTATGTTGGTTATTGTAGCATACAAGAGAATTTCAGAAGCAAATCAGCTTGTGCTTCATAGATTACAGCAAAGCTTTTGACTGTATGGATCATGAAAAGGTATGGCTGGCTTTAAAGAAAATGGTGATGGCACAGCATTTGTTTTGATGTGCCACTGTTAGGACAGTATATGGGGAAACATGATGGTTTCCAATTGGCAAAGGTATCTGACAAGGATGCATTTTATCTCCCTCTCTCTTCAGTGTGTATGCAGAACACATAAGGAAAGACAGATGAAGGTGAAGTGGAAATAGGTGGAAGGAACACTAATAATTTGAGATTTGCAGATGATGCCACATTATTGGCAGAAAACAGAGAAGACTTGAAATGACTACTGATGAAGGTTAAAGCACCTGGTATTTTTGGCGACTGTGTGACAGTGTTGGACTGGATGGGCCATTGGCCTGATCCAACATTGGCTTCTCTTATGTTCTTATGTTCAGAAAGTGCCAAAGCAGGATTACAGCTGAACATCAAGATGACAAAAGTAATGGCTACTGGGAAATGACACAACTTTAAAGTTGATGATGAAGAAATTGAAATCGATTAAGATTTTTTTATTCCTTGGCTCCCTCATCAACCAAAAGGGAGACTGCACCCAAGAAGTAGGGAGGAGATTGAAACTGGGGAGGGCAGCCATGAAGGAGCTAGAAAGGATCCTTAAGGGTAAGGATGTGGGACTGGCGACCAAGATCAGGTTAACTGATGCCATAGTATTCCCCATTACTATGTATGGGTGTGAAAGTCGGACAATGAAGAAAGCTGACAGGAAGAAAGTGGATTCATATGAAATGTGAGTTTTATGGATCCCATGGACTGCCAAAAAGACAAATAAGTGTGTCATAGACCAAACCAAGCCTGAACTCTCCCGAGAAGATAAAATGACTAAACTGAGGCTATCATACTTTGGTCACATTATGAGAAGACAAGAGTCACTGGAAAAGACAAGAATACTGGGAAAAGTTGAAAGGCAACAGGGAAAGAGGAAGACCCAAGATGAGATGGATGGACTCCATCAAGAAAACCACGAAGGCCCTCAGTTTGCAAGACCCAAGACTGGCAGTTCATGATAGGATGTTTTGGAGAACGTTAATTCATAGGATTGCCATAAGTCAGACACAACTTGACAGCACACAGAGTAGCAATAGATTGTTAGAACTCGAGTGATCTGTCTATTACCAATTTCTTTTAAAAAAGCCCTCTTGTGGTACGGGGCAGGGGGCTGCCCATGGGGGGTCTGAGGCAAGGAAAATGCAGGGGAAGCTGCAGGAGGATGCCCCTCCATAATTGTCTAAGAAATTTTCAAAACTGTCCTTATAAATACATCTGATTTCGATATTATTTGTCAGAATAACAAGAGAATTTGATTAATCTCTTTTACTGAGAACGTTTCAAACGGTAAGGATGGAGATAGCCACAGAGAAGAGGACAAACAGGAAAGTTTCTCTCTGTCGTTCATCTAGCACTGACTCCCTAAAACTTTCCATATAAATACCTAGAACAATAATGACCCACCTTTATCCACAGTACCAATCTTGAAGTTTCGTAAAAGAAAGGAGAAATTTCTCTTACCTGTCTAGTCGTAGCTGGGAAGTTGTTCGGAGTATGTCAACAACACCCTCATGTTTCAACTGTTTGCAGCAAATGCTGGTGGCAATAAAGCAGCCAGTCCTCCCAATCCCTGCACTAGCCAGAGAGATCAAGAGACTGTAACGGAAAAGTCTCCAGAAAAAGCATCCACATTTCTTTAGTAATGAAAAAGGGCATTTTGCACAACACGAGACCATTGCAAACAACAGCAAAGAAAGAAAACTATATGAGTAACACTGTTGAACCATATGAATAATGCTGCTTTCCTCATACCTCTTATACATACCCCACACCAAGACAAAACACCAAAAGGCAGCCTTGATTCTTCTGGCTTGGGATGCAGGGACAATGCACTACACACAGGTAAGCAAGGGAGGGAGGTTTTTGTCAAGCTGTGACTGCTTCAGCTGTTACCCCATTCTTCTCCCTTCTACCTACTCTTGTGTATTGCTGTGATTCCTCCCCCCAGATGCTCGAATAAACTTGTACAATGCAGAAAGGGAGCCCCCCTCTGTAGAAATGATGGCAGCATAGTACCATGCTGTCATCTTAATATTACACAATACTGCCATGTTGGAACAACTTAAAGCCATTGCACTCTCAACAATGGTACTGCCGACAAACTCGAATATGCCTTTTGCCTTGTAAGATCACAACCCCATGTAGCTTCCTCAGGAGACACAGCCGCAATGCAGTTCGCTACAAGGGATGGGTAAATATTGCCCCCATAGTACACCATATCCCCGTATGTAGGAACTCCTAAGAAAAAGGGGGGCCTTGATAAACTACGAGAACACCAGATGCAGAACTGTAAAGCCCACTCGCTATTTGCTTCCACTGTGGAACATTATTAATCATTGTGCATGCATCTTCATTGCATCCTTGCAAGCAGTACTCCAACAGGGATAGAGGCCAGGATGACCTCCATTCCAACTAGCCATCGGGTCAGCCTGCAACATGCCCAAGAGCCAAGCGTGCCATTCCCCTTTCCAGTGGGTGATTTTCCAGCAGCCCAGCTCTCTCTCCTACCCCTCCTAGCAAGCAGGAGAAACAATGGGGAGGGTGTCTGGGCAACAGCCAAATCTCTGGAAACTCAATGGTAATACCACAGAGCTTCCAGAGCATCGGGTAATGCCTGGATGTGACATTGACACATCATGTGACATCTGCCCCCTGTCCTGCTCCATAAGCTCCCAGGAGTGCCAGGCAGCAGTCTGGCATCCCTACCAAAAGCTAGCTGCAATGACTAGGTTACATCTAGCTGTTCTGCTGTGGGGTTGCCAGCTCACTTGTTCTAGCCTGGCTTTGACACCACCGCAGACTGCTTGCCATGATCAGCACAGTTGTCTCCGTCACTAGCATTGGGTGACAGGGACAGCTGCACCTGTGATTCTCCAGTCTATCTCTAATCTCCAAAGGCACAGGAGCCCTGCTGGATCAAGAAAGCCGGCAACCCCATTCACCAGCCTTGCCTCCAGAACTCTATGCCTGACTGTTCAATAAATGTGTGGATTCTTTTGTGTGGTGTACCCTGTGTGGGGCAGTAGCATTCCATTACACAGAAGGAAGTTTAATGAGAGGGTTTTTTAATGTGCATAATATGCAGCTCCAGTTTATGTAAGACCAAGGGGGGGGAACGGAGAAAAATACTGTAATCATCAACCTGATATTTTTTTCAATGAAAGGCTAGCCCTTAATTTGGGAGAAAACATTAGCAGTACAATGCCAAAAAGATGTTCAGTGAGCCATCTGGCTTCTGCCAGGCCTGATATGTCAGCATGTCACTTTAAATAACAGATGTACTGAGCAACAATTACTCCTTGGTCCAAGAGACAACCCCATACTGTAGGTCTCAAGTGTACTAGTAGCTTCTCAGATGAGCTTTCATTGCTTCAATAATTTGGGCTAGCAGCTAGGCCCCTAGGGAAAAAAATAAATGCTAGTTGTGCAATGCCTTTTCATCCGAATCTGTGGATGTATACAGGATACACAATCTGACTGGCTTTTCAAAAGTTGCTTGACTCACTTAAAAATGTTTATTAATCTTTTTTCTTATTAACCACCATTGATTTTGCATTGTCTTTATGGTTGGCACTTCTAGTTATTATCTTAATGAAATCAGAACCAACCTCCTGAACATTGTTAATGGGGAGTAATTTTAAGGGCAATTGTTCATTTCCTTTTTGAGCAGCTCTTTCCTCATTCGAACAAACATAAATGCTGCAAAACACACCTTTTGGACATTTAGAGGTCTGGATCAAGAAGGCATTCTCTTACATTTTAATTGACATAGCGGCATGAGCACACTAGAGAATCAAATACAGTGGCTGAGTTCAGACTGGTAGTTTGCTCCGGTAGCCAGTCGTAGCAAAAAAGCCCCGGGATAAACTGTTCCGGGTTTTCCCGTTCAGACAGCCCGGGCTGCTGCCGAAAGATGCGGGGCAGAGCCAGGTAGGAGCGTTCAGACTGCCGCGCATGGGAGCACGATGTATTCGGCGTTTCCCCATTAATTCAGCTGTGGGTGTATGGGTGTATGTGCGCATGAGTGCTCATGCGCTCATGCGCATTAGCGCATTTTGCCGATTGGAGGAGGACCCCGCAGCGCTGGCACCACATTGGGCAGTAGAGCGGAGCACGGCCAATCATATTGCTGCTGCCTTCTGCCCAACGCGGGTTGCTCCCGGCTTTTCGGCTGCGCGTTCAGACTTCCTGAAAGCGGAGAAACGCGCATTTGCTACCAGTTTTACGAGGTATCTTTTTAATCCGGCGGTGAAGCGCAACAGCACGGGTTGGCTATGGGTGGGGGACGGCAGGCAGATGTGCCTGTGTGAATGCCCAATTTATTCTGGAATTGAATCGTCGGTGGCCCGGGTCCCTACCGGGGCAAATTGCCAGTCTGAACTCAGCCAGTGTTTTTAAAAATGATTCTGTTCTTCCAGGCAAATAGACTTTTAACATAAATGTTAGAAATGTGATATACTCATGCATTTATTGAACATATCACATTCTCATTTGTGGTTTATATTTATGACAAAGCCCATTAGAAAAAGAACTAATTGTTCCTTTTCTTCCCTCTGAGCACTTAGCAGGCTGCTTGTACAAGATATGCTTAAATCAGATTTTGAATGCTGTAACCATAGAGCACACCTAAGAAGGCCTAGGTGCAAAGGTTTCCTATGATAAAGATGATCAGCAACCAAATATGTAAATCTTTATGGCTATGGGAGGAAAACAGAAGTCGATCAGATCTTTCCAAATAAATAACTACTTTTCCAGGGAGTGTAGCCCAGCAAGAATTGTTAGGGAAGGTTCAATGAAGGAAATGTAAGAGGAAACCGAAATCATGCACATTTCCCCCTTTTCCTCTCCTTTCTCTTGAAAGAGAATATGGAGGTTTAATAATGCAAAAATAACCTACCTGCAGTGAACAATGATTGGAGCATTTTTTTCTTCTGCGCACTGTACGGCTTCCTCTACTTCCTGAACCAGTTGCAATAGGGGAGGTGCTTGGTCAGGGGTCTTCTGGTCAGGCCAAGATGTATACCAGTAATGTTTCAGATTCCTTATTTCTTCACCTTTCTAGGAGCCATTTAAGAAAGAGAATAAGAGGCAAAAGTGAGAAACCCCTTTTATTTTACTCTCCAGCATTTAAGATGACGAATTCCAGAAGAGAAATTAGGGTTGCCAATAGCTAGGGGCGGAAATGTCCCTTTAAAAGAGGTGTAATGGGATGTTATTTACCAGGTGACATAATTTAACTCCATGTCAGATGCCTGTTTTCACACAGGACATTTTCCTCCAGGCTTCTTGACTAGGGTTGGGCAAGAACTGGGAAAACGAGGTTCGGTTCGTGGTGTCGCCCGGTTTGCAAACCACAAACCATCACAAACTTTTTGGGGCTAAACAAACTGGTTCAGTTCAATTCATGATGTGATAGAACAGCCCCCCCCCATATGCTAGGAACACCAAACTCGCAGAGGATCTCCAGCTGACTCTACTTTCCCTCCAAATTTGGTGAGGATTGGATTTATGGGGTCCAAGTTATGGGCTCCCAAAGAAGATACCCCATCCTCCATTGTTTCATCTCTCAGTAGAACCTGAAGATGGGGGGCATTTTCGCAAGCCCAGCAGAACCAGTGCAATGTACTAGTGCCCAGCAGAGGGATGTGCTTAAAGGAATAACAGGATTGCCCATTGAAAACAATGGGAGAGGCTTAAAGGTGCACTGGAGATAATGGGAGTCAATAATGCCAACTGACTTCTATGGGCTCCATTGAAATACATTATAGCACAAAATACTTGAAATGAAAATGCAGAGTGGATTTTCAATTAATGTCTCTGGGCTTAAACTGCTCTGGGATTGGAATAACAGGTCCCAGAGTGGAAAGACAGTCCCCAGAAATATAATTAGTGCTCTGGGGTGGGAATTACAGGTCCCCAAGTGGAATGAAGGCCCCTGGAAAGAGCAGAAGTGTTCTGAGGGTGAAATCACAGCCTCCCTCGTTGGAATGACAGTCCCAGGGAGAAGCAGAAGTGTGGTAGGTCTGGAATGGCAGCCCCTGGCAATAGCAGAAGTGTTTTGGGGCAGGAATGACAGGTTCCAGAGTGGAATGGCAGTCCCAGGGAGAAGCAGAATTGTTCTGGGACTGGAATGGCAGCCCCTGGGAGTAGCAGAAGTATTTTGGGGCTGGAATGACATGTTCCAGAGTGGAATGGCAGCCCCTGGGAGAAATAGAAGTGTCCTGGGACTGGAATGACAGGCCCCATTAGAATAACAGCCCCTGGGAGTAGCAGAAGTGTTCTGGGACTGGCAAACACTGCAACCCTGTGAGGCATGCCCACAATGCCCCCAGGTCCCCTCAGGCCCAAAGACATAGATCCTCTGGTCACAGCCCACCCCAAGGTGAAATTTTTGGTTATTCATCATTAGCAGAACACATTGTACAAAAAAGAGATCACCTGTTGTAAACTGTACAAATGGAATGGGAAGGGGTAGTCAAACAGACAGATGTTTGCTGAGGTGGATGCTGATCCATGAGGTAGATGTTATGATGAGGTAGATGGTGAGGGGTCTGGAGACCAAGTCCTGTGAGGAAAGGTTGAAGGAGCTGGATATGTTTAGCTTGGAGAAGAGACAACTGAGAGGTGATATGATACCCATCTTCAAGTACTTCAAAGGCTGTCATATAGAGGATGGTATGGAGTTGTTTTCTGTTGCCCCAGGAGGTCAGACCAGAACCAATGGGTTGAAATAAAATCAAAAGAGTTTTCAGCTAAACATTAGGAAGAACTTCCTGACAGAGTGGTTCCTCAGTGGAACAGGCTTCCTTGGGAGGTGGTGGGCTCTCCTTCTTTGGAGGTTTTCAAACAGAGGCTAAATGGCCATCTGTCAGCAATGCAGATTCTGTGAACTTAGGCAGCTCATGAGAGGGAGGGCAGGAAGGGTTGCCTCAGTGCTCTTGTGGCCATTCTTACACGCCAAGGGAAATACTGATCACCTCTTTGGGGTCAGGAAGCAATTTTTCTCCAGGCCAATTTGGTTGGAGATCCTGGAGGTTTTTTTATCATCTTCTGGACATGAAATAGTGGTCATTGGGGGTATGGGGGGAGGTATTTGTGAATTTCCTTCATTGTGCAGTGGGTTGGCCTAGATGACGCTGGAGATCCCTTCCAACTCTATGATTCTATGTTGTTTCATGAAGCAGGTGTTGGGTGAGGGAGATTTTCTTTGAAAGATAAAAACAAAGGGGATATCCAGGGGTTTTTTTCCCAGTTGGGGAATTTCAGTGAGAAAGGGTTGGGTGTGGGCCAGCCCACTCCCACCTGGCAGAAGCAGCCATCCTCCCACCCAAGCACCAAGGAAGCAACCTGCAGGCCACATGCCAGATCACCCAGAGGGGAGGAGAAGGAATGGGGAGACATGCCCATCCCTGTTCTCGACAACCTTAGAAATCACATCAGTCTGATGTAACCGAAACCACAAAGAGAGTCTCGTGGCACCTCAAATTGTAACAAATGTATTATGGCACAAACCTGCATAACGCAGATTCCACTTTGCTACATGAATGAAATACTACAACAAAATATAACACCAAACATCCGACAAAGCAGCCTTTGGCTCACAAAAGGATATGTCACAATAAAATTAGTAGACTTTAAGATATCACAGGACCTTAATTAAGAACTTAGTGCCTACTTAGGCAATCACAAAAGATGTTTATTTTTCAAAAAGTAAGACCTCCTAATGATTGTGAGTTTTTAAATATCTTCTCTTGTGGATATGCTGCATGAGTAACTGGACTGAGCAATTTGGAATACATTCATTAGCTTTCTTCGACCCCGGTCAACACGGGCCAGATAACGCAGGGGGTAGGAGTGGCTATTTGCGCCATCGCAATCTGATCCGCCATTAGGGGATCAGATGCGATGGCAGCACACCGGAGCTTCCTCCGTCGGCGCACGCAGCAAAAAGGACGACCCGGAGGAATAGCTGCATGCCGGCACGATCACACCGCGGGAGTCTGTAGGCAACCCGCAGCAAAACATTTGCCAGTAGGTTGATCCAGGTACCTTTTAAATGCGCATCTTTGGCGGCACAGGTTGCCACAGGTGCCTACGCCTCTATTCCGTGATTGCACTCATCCATGCTCTGCGGGCAAATGCTCTATGTAACCGGGCCCTTCCTCATTCTACATTCTTGCTAATACAATGCTCTTCAGTCCCAAGAACTATTTTTCTGCTGAATGAAAATGAAAGACTGTTCTTGGATGTTGAAAGTTGGATGAGGATCCTTTAAGATCCCCTTTAGTACTAGAATTCTGCAATACTTCTGAATCAGATTGAGGTGATGAGAGAGGAGGCCCTATGACTGATAGACAACTTAAAAACTGATAAATCACCAGGTCCAGATGGCATACTCGTGGATCTCCTGACAAAAATATGTATTCTTTCATTAAAATCTGCCTTCAGTCCTGAGGACCAGAGGGTAGCTAATGTCACTCCCATCCTTAAAAAGGGCTCCAGACGAGATCCGAGAAATTACAGGCCAGTCAGTCTGACGTCAATATTGGGTAAGTTGGTGGAAACTGTTATTAAGGAAAGAATTAGCAGGCACACTAACGAACAAAAACTATTGAGGCTGACTCAGCATGGGTTCTGTAAGGCAAGATCTTGTCTTACTAACCTGTTAGTGTTCTTTGAGGGAGTGAACGAACATCTAGACAAGGGGAACCCAATAGATGCTGTTTACCTTGACTTCCAGAAACCTTTTGATAAAGTTCCTCATCAAAGGCTCCTAAGTAAGCTCAATAGTCAAGGGATAAAAGGACAAGTCCTTTTGTGGATCAAAAACTGGCTTATAAAGAGGAAACAGAGAGTGAGTATAAATAGGCAATTTTCTCAGTGAAGGGTGGTAAGCAGTGGGGTACTGCAGGGATCAGTACTGGGTCCAATGCTTTTTAACTTGTTTATTAAAGTTTTGGAGTTGGGAGTAAGCAGTGAAGTGGTTAAATTTGCAGACAACACAAAGTTGTTCAGGGTGGTGAGAACCAGGGAGGATTGTGAGGCACTCCAAAGGGATCTGTTGAGGATGAGCAAATGGGCGTCAACATGGCAAATAGGGTTCAATGTGGCCAAGTGCAAAGTGATGCACACTGGAGCCAAAAATCCTAACTATAAATACACGTTGATGGGGTCCGAACTGGCAGAGACTGACCAAGAGAGAGATCTTGGAGTCGTAGTAGATAACTCACTGAAAATGTTAAGACAGTGTGCGACTGCAATAAAAAAGGCCAATGCTGTGCTGGGGATTATTAGGAAACGAACTGAAAACAAATCAGCCAGTATCATAATGCCCCTGTATAAATTGGTGGTGCAGTCTCATTTGGCATACTGTGTACAGTTCTGGTCACCACACCTCAAAAAGGATATTATAGCATTGGAAAAAGTGCAGAAAAGAGCAACTAGAATGATAAAAGGGTCGGAACACTTTCCCTATGAAGAAAGGTTAAAACGCTTGGAGCTCTTTAGCATGGAGAAATGACGGCTGAGGGGTGACATGATTGAGGCTTATAAGATTATGCATGGGATACAGCAGGTAGAGAAAGAGGTACTTTTCTCCCTTTCTCACAATACAAGAACTCGTGGGCACTCGATAAAATTGCTGAGCGGTCGGGTTAGAACAGATAAAAGGAAGTACTTCTTCACCCAAAGAGTGATTAACACATGGAATTCACTGCCACAGGAGGTGGTGGCAGCTACAAGCATAGACGGCTTTGAGAGGGAATCAGATAAACATCTGGAGCAGAGGTCCATCAGTGGCTATTAGCTACAAGGTATAGATAGGGACTCTGAGGCAAGTGATGCTCGGTATTCTTGGTGCTTGGGAGGGTCAACAGTGGGAGGGCTTCTAGTGTCCTGGCTCCACTGGTGGACCTCCTGATGGCACCTGGTATTTTTGGCCATTGTGTGACAGAGTGTTGGACTGGATGAGCCACTGGCCTGATTCAACGTTGGCTTCTCTTATGCTCTTATGTTCTTATATTACCAAGTATGTTACTAATTCTTTTAAAGCAAAGTCAGTCAGCCCTCCTACTAATACACTGGCTACCCTGATTCCATAGATATGCATAGCTATGGCTGTCTACAAAAATATGATGTGCTAGGCCAGTTGCAGAAGCACCTTAAGACTGGAAAGCAGGACAAGTTCACTGTGCTATGCAGTCTATCCATTGTACTGTGATTCTGTGTTGTTACTAATTTACATGAAATGCACAGGAGTTGCACAAATATAGCTGGGTTGCTGTATTAAATAACCAGTCTGCACTACTTATACCTCTAGGCTTGCCAAGAACTTACCGTATTTCAGTGGGGGATGGATATGTCCTGGCAGGACCATCCCCGGGGGAAGGAAAGACGCGCGCACGATGCTGTCGCCAGGAAGTGATGCTAGGCGGCGCTCTGGCAATGTGGCTGGAAACTCGATGGTACCATCGAGTTTTCAGCCCCATTGCTAGAGCGTTGCCTGGCGTCACTTCCTAGCAACAGCATGGTGCATTACAGGGAGGACTGGTCCGGCCGGGGAGCATGCTTCCCCCGCTCCCACGCGGTAAGTACTTGGGAACCCTATATACCTCCCATTGTTGTTCTCCATGTAGTTCTACAACACCCAATTGCATTGAGCAATGACACTACATGTCATGTGGCAACAGCAGTCATTGTTGGCATAGCAGTATGGATCTCTGCTGCTGTCCTGCCATGACATTCTTGAATGGCTCACAACAGTGAAATAAAAAAGCACAGTTTATGATGCTACACTAACTTAACAGCCATTTTACACCATTCTAAACATTTTAACTGATTAACAAGCTCCTGTGTCATTAATATTGGCTACATACAATGTCAGAAATTGTATTTATATCCCAATAGACAGGCAGCTATTTCTAACTGCATATACCACATGTCATCCTCTCTGAAAGCAGAAGGCATAAGGTTTAGTTTTTCTTCAGTCCTACTGAATCAACAAATATGCTGCTCGATTTGCAGGCATGGTCATTAATCGTGCTTGCTTCACTTTATGGCTGCATAATATCTGACTGGAATCGTAGAATGCTGAAATGTTTGTTTCAGTCTTCAGTGAATATACTCCAAACAATTATCTTCAAATACAGAAACACCTATGGAAGGATTTTAGCCTTTAAATGTTGTTGGCTTCATTCAAATAATAGACTGGCTTTCAATACAATGAAAAACTATACAGACTTTTAATTTTTAGGAGTTATGATCCATGGAAATTGAGTTACAGAAGCATCAACCAATAACACATCAACTGATTAAACCAATAAAACTTCCCAATCAAACCAGGAAAGTTTGAGCATGGGAAATTATTAAAACCCATGGACAAAAATAACCATTCAAACCTAACACTCCAAATATTATAAATATTTTGCCACTGTTGTGACAGAAGACGAACAGCAGCATTCAATGCTTCTGAAGAAGGGGAAGATTTATGTATACCTGGATCCACATTCACAATTCATTTTACAGGTATGAAATTTGCTTAGGATGCTTGGCAGATCAGTGAGAAAGAAACTTCTCTTGTGTACTTTATTGCCAGTGCAACTAGGTAAAGATCAGGAAACAATGCATACTACTTAGTTTTAGGGGGAAATGACTCAACATTCTAGTTTGTAGTCTTAAAATATTTGTAACTAAATAACATTGTTTTTAGCTTGATTATTAGAAAATCTTTAAAAGAACACAAAATCTTTATTGGAAAAAGGCTTCGTACTCTATTTTCTCAAAAGGAAGACGACCCTGAATTTAAGACACTGCCCCTTCCCCAAGTGTTATACACAAACACACACAAATTATTACTGGAAATAACTGTCACTTGCATGTAAATTTAGTCAGCCCCCTCTTTTTTATGGCAAGCCTGGGAAAGAAAACCCAAACCTAGTCTTGCATTTATGTAAATACTGTAGGCTGAGTTCAGACTGGCAATTTGCCCTGCTATAGCCACCTTTCAGCCACGTTTCCGAAGCGGATTAAAGGGGGCGTTCACACAGACACATCTGCCTGACATTCCCCACCCGTAGGCAACCCGTGCTGTTCCGCTTTGCTCCTGGGATGAAAAGATACCTCTTGAAAGTGGTAGCATATCCCGTAGAGTGCTTTTATCCCACTGCATTCCGCTTCCCAGACATGTGAACACTCAGCCAATAAGCCGGGAGCAACCCGCGTTGCGCATAAAGCAGCAATGATCTGATTGGCCATGCTCCGCTCTACCACCCAATGCAATGCTGGCGCAACGGGATCCTCCCCCAATTGGCTCCCCCAATTGGCTCATGCACTCATACACACATAGGAATCCAGCCGATTTACCAGGAAAAAGCCACTTACAGCAGCTCTGGGCCAGCAGTCTGAACGTTCCCGCGCACCTCCTCCCAGTATGCTCCCGCATCCATCAGCCCCGTGTAACCGGGAAACCCCGGAACAGTTTGTTCTGGGGTTTTTTTTGCCACGACTGGCTCCCGCTGCAAACTGCCAGTCTGAACTCAGCCGTAGATTTTCAGTGCAATCCTAAGCAAAGGGAAGCCAACTGATAGGCCCACAAGGAAGCTGCCAGCCAAACTGCAGCTCCTTAAGGGGCCACAGCCCTGCCTCTGTTCAAGGTGCAGGCATTTCCAGATGTCACGGGAGATGGGAGGGGGTAGGCAATGGGAGCCAATATGACCCACCCAAGTCTCTCACAAGGAGGTGTTCTCTTTGCAAGCAGGCAATCAGCCCTGACTGGGCCAGAGCACACCTGGGGGCCTCTGGCTGATGATGGCCTGATGCTGCCTGCCTGGATGGGGCTTGGAGCAGGCGGGCCCAGGGCAGCCAGGGCAGGTGTGGCTGTCCTGCGGGAAGATGAAGCCCAGCCAGCCTGACAGAGTGTGGGGGGCATGACCCCTATTGGAAGTGAGTCTGAGGAGAGGTATAGGTGAGGGAAGGCAAAAACCTGCTCACACTGTACGGATTCACAGACCCCTTGCTATAACTCCACAGCTGCCCACAGGTCCCTGGCCCACAGGTTGGAAGCCACTATTCTACGGCTTTCACTTTGTTGGTCTTAAAGGTGCCACTGGACTCAAACTTTGTTCTGCTGCTTCAGACCAACACAGCTACCCCGCCTGAATTTATTGTTCTATTTTCATTAAAAAATACTAATTAATTCTTCTCTCATACACACATACACGTGTGCAAGGCAGATTAATTCACTAATGCCAGCGATGTCTCACTGAAAAAGTACATAGAGAAACAGCTCTTTAAAGAACACTCTAGCCATATGATGTCACTGATTATTTAAAGTGTCCCCTGTATTACAACCAACATTCACATCTTCTGTGTGTTGTTATCTGCACCACTCTAACAATCAACTTAACATGCTCAGTAATACCACCACTTTGCAACAGATCAGTACCAAACTGAGGCAGATTTAACACCTAACTGATCTGCCGTCCCCAAAACTGGGATAGCACTGTGCTAGCAGCTGAGTTAGGATCATTTTCAAAGGCCAGTCAAGAAATGATTATGGAGCAAGCAGGATGTAATAAATGCAGAATGATTCACTGGATTATTCTAATATATGAGGACATTTACAAGTGACCACAACATCTTCAGATTTCACATACTCTGTCAAAAATGCCTTAATTTCTTGAATTATTATATTGCTTACGTGTTTGGAAATTGGGCAGAGGACTCAAATACAGAAATATTAATGGTATATCAACTGTGCCATGCACATTGGATGTAATTGCTGACTGGGCATAACTGATATATAAGCAACCTTGGATAGGATTTTCAAGCTGTTGCATAGACATCTGTGTGGTTTTACCTTTAGGGTAATAAGCCTTAACCGGTAATCATCTGCTTGTATCACCCTGTTAACTGTGATTTCAATTCCTTCATAGGTAACCTGATGTTCTGGCCAGTATTCCGTGCATTTCTGAGAAAAACATAAACAACAAATATAAAGCAAAAGATACAGTGAAACTGAATAATTAATGCAAATTGTTTTCTGAGACCAGTATACCATACTACATCTACCAACAGCCACAGATCCAAGAGCAACTTCCAGTGTGCTTTCATACTCTCAGTGGAATTTTTGACATTTTTCTTTGAACAACAGACCATTACATCATACCAGATACTACTTTTAAAATTCTCTGTTTACCAGGTCCAGACTCTGGGAGGGCCTCATTTGTATTTTATGTAGGGTTCCCAAGTACTTACCACGTGGGAGCGGGGGAAGCATGCTCCCCAGCCAGACCATTCCTCCCTGTAACACACCATGCCATCGCCAGGAAGTGAAGCCAGGCAACGTTCTGGCAATGGGGCTGAAAACTCAATGGTACCATCAAGTTTCCAGCCGCATTGCCAGAGCGTCGCCTAGCGTCACTTCCTGGTGATGGCATTGTGCGTACGTCTTTCCTTCCCCCGGGAATGGTCCTGCCAGGACGTATCTGTCCCCCACCGAAATACGGTAAGTTCTTGGCAAGCCTAATTTTACATATAAAAAGGAAAATGCCACCTCTTGTAGTTCTTCCAGACACATCAGGAATAATTTTCCTTCTGACACCACCTGCTTCAGGCACATGTACCCAGTGCAGTTCAAATTTCTCCACATAGATTTTAAAAAGCATTTTTTTTCTGCCCAAAGCACTGAGACACCTATCCCAAAACACTCCACAGGCTATATGAAAGGTCTTTGAGACAGGACAAAGGAATCCAGACCTGTCTCTCTTCGCTGGATCAGTTTCTTGCATGATTGTTCAAATGTTCTGCTTTGTCTGCCTAAACTTAATGAGCAGGAGTTACATAAAATTCAGCTAAAGGAGATCTGCTTTAGTGTAACTGTTCTTGCTTCTTGAAATTAATGCTGCACTATCCGTTTATGCCAACTGGAATGCTTGCTACTACCATTACTCATCTCAAATTATTTTACTATTCTGTACTTCCTCCACTTGCAGCTTCCTGTGCTACAACAGCATCCATTGTAAAAAACTGTCAAATGTGCTAGCAGCTATCTATAGCTTAGACTCCAAGGAGCTGAAATGAAGTGGAGTAAGAACACCCACACATTTCTGTGGGTTGCCTGTCAGTTTCGATTAGACTTGATAAGAGTGCCGGAATACTAAGCCACTAATCCTTGCATTGTTGGAGTTAATGTATATAACAAAAACACAAAGCCTCTTTTTCTAGTATGGTGGCAGAACAAAGGTTTCAGCTCTGCATCAACACAGCTTTTAAGACATTGTATTCCTATATTAATTTGAAATGGAGGAAAAGGGAAATATCAGCGCTTCGATGTTAGTGAGAAGGAGCTGCAGCCTATATTTACACCGCAGTCTCATATGTACAAGCTAATTTTTGAAATAAGAGGTGTCAGTGAAAAAAAAACAGACTTAATCAGATCTTTTGTTAATACGGAGATGGCTGAAACCTGCTCGGCTTTTGCACATTAATGAGGACTTTTAACTGAATACATGTCTTTCAGAGAAACATATATAAATGTGATGCTTCCCTAGCTCCTTGATAACATCTGAATAGAGCTGCAGGTGAAATTTGGGAGGCACAGATTATTTACAGGGTTTATCCAGACGAATAGTTGAACAGTGGCACAGTTACATATTCACTTTTGCAACCCAATATCAATATTATGCTGTATGCCTATGACTCTAGTGTAGAAGTCAGAAACAAAAGGTACCTGAACCAAATCCAGCCCCCTAAAGGAGGCCAGTAGTGCCAACCAAGAATTCAAACAGGTGTGAAGAAAGTGGACTCAGTAGCAACAGAATTCATCACTGAGTACTTTCAAAGGCAGAGTCGAGGTGCTGGCACATCATCCCGCCCTACTGTGCCAAAATGGTACATCTGAAAAACTAACTGCTGACCAGGGCAGTCACATTCAAATTAACATTCATTCCTGCACATTAGCAAGTAGGGGATACCCAGCTTTCCCAAAGGCAAAACTCTTGGGGGGGAAATGTAATTTCTGTGGTGCATCAGAAGCACTATCTTCAGGGAAGTCACCTGTATCTCATAAGCAATGTGTAAGAAAAGTCTATTTGTTCTCTTCAAATAGTGAAACAGAGCTTAAATTTTGGAGGATGTGTGGTTTGTTAAACCTTTATCACAATCTGAAGTTAGCTGCACAGCAGCATAACTCCACAAGTGGAGGTATACTGTATTTGGTCATTTCCGATGGTTCAGATGTCCACCGTGGGAACATCAGCTACAACATAGGATAGATATAGTATTACCTCATTCATCTCTTCTATATTGGTGATCATGACAACAATTGGAGAATGCTCCTGCCACACCATTCTCCAGAAGTCACTGACGGTATTAACTATGGGTCCCTGAGTAGCAATGTACACTTTTTCTTCTCCTCCATAGCCCTGCCAACAAAGCAACAAGGTTTCATTGGTATTAAATTGTGCACAGTCCTTAGTCTGCCAGGCTTCCCACACAGAAACTGGTGGTAAAACAGAAATAAATGCGCTTGTGTTTTCTCTCTGGCAAACATACATATGTACACATACACCAAAATATGCATAGGCCAAGGACAGAAGGCGCAGCTTCAGTTTATACCAGCCACCAACAGTTGCTATGGCAATAGGAGCAATTTATGCTATGCAAGATACATGGCTAAGCCAGGCAGGATTCTGCAGGGTTTAGTCTAGCACAGGGGTGGCCACACTGCGGCTCGGGAGCCGCATGCAGCTCTTTCACACATATTGTGTGGCTCTCAGCAGGGCACCTCGGGAAGCTAAGGTGAGGCATGCCTCCCCAGTCGGTCTTCTCTTCTCCAGCCAGTGTTCCCCTCCTTGGGTAGGCTGGGGGGGGGGGGAGGCAGAGAAAGAAAGCAACTTTAACTTTAAATGCTTTTGCAAAGTCAAGCCAGCTGGCGTGGGGGCGTGGAGTTTGGAGAACACATTTAAAGTTAAAGTTGCTTTCTTTCCACTTCTTTCTCCTTCCTTCATACCTCCCTTCATACCTCCCACCTCTTTCCCCTTCCTTCGTACCTCCCATCATCTATTTGCTTTCTTTCCAACTCTTTATTTTCACCTTTCTTTCTCTTTCTCCCTTCCTTTGTCTCTCTCTCTCTTCCTGCCTCCCGCTCCCTCCTTTTTTTGTTTCTCTTTCTCTCTCCTTTTTTCTTTCCACCTCTTTCATTCTTTCCACCTTTCTCTTTCTCTCTTCCTTCTGTCCTTCCTCCCCCTTCATCTATTTGCTTTCTTTCTTTCCTTCTGTTTCCTTCTCTCTTTCCCCCTTTCTCACCTTTCCTCCATCTATTTGCTTTCTTTCCACCTTTCTTTCTCTATTTCTCCCTTCCTTCCCCCTCCCTCCCCCATTTACTCGCTTTCTTTGTTTCTCTTTGTTTCTATTTTTCCACCTTTCATTCTTTCTTTCCACCTCTCTCTCTTTTAGACAAATAAATACCATTAGCAAACAGATAAAATATCATTATCAACATCTGTTTTTACCCCTTTTGTTTTTATTTGTGAAAGTCTTGTTTAATGTTAATAAAAAGCAAATTTGCATATTAAAAATGTCTGTATTATTTGTCCATGTCTTGTGACTCTCAAACATCTGATGTTTATTCTATATGGCTCTTACATTAAGCAAGTTTGGCCACCCCTGGTCTAGCATAACATTCATTTTGGTCTTTGCTGAATCCAACTAGTGTGGAAACAGTATGGATGATTAATATTCAGTGTCAGCCCATTAAAAGCTGGTTTCCAAAATAATTTAAAATACATGTGTGTTTCACTGGACATTAATGGAATTCTGCCTCTACTCATAAATTAACAATGCCTAATAGGTCACACAGAAAACCACAAAGGACTGGTTCTCAAACTGTAAGTTTGGACCCAAAAGTGGGCTGCAAGTCTCTCACAGGTTGAGTTGCAAGTCCAGGAGTTAAGAAGAGAAACAGGGTTAGCAGGGAGAGGAGGCTCTGGGAGACTTGATGGCAAATTTGAGGTTGCCTCGGCATAATATACAAAATGGCTACAAAATACGACATGTAGCTGTGTAGTGCAATATATTTACAAATACCATGCATGGAAAAACAAAATATAAACTATTAAATTGGGTGAGACTCCTGCATTTTATGCTGGGGAGTGGAAAAGTAGTAGTAGCAGTAGTAATAGGAGGAGGAGGAGTTGGATTTATACCCTGCCCTTTACTTGGAGTCTCAGAGAGGCTTATAATCTCCTTCCCTCCCTTTTCCAACAACAGACACCCTGTGAAGCAGGTGGGGCTGAGAGAGCCCTGAGAGAACTGCTCTTAAGAGAAAAGTGCTGAGAGAACTGTGGCTGACCCAAGGTCACCCAGCAGCTGCACATGGAAGAGTGGGGAATCAAACCCGGTTTTCCAGATTAAAGTCCGCCGCTCTTAACCACTACCCAAACTGGCTCTCCAGTACAGAGTTATTTTACCACTGGGTCCTGAAAAGTACAGTAAGGTTGGAAGCCACTTCAGAAAATCTGAGAATGACTACCCTTAAGGATTGTTTCATTCTTACCCTGATGTAGTTGGCATTGATGTAAGAGCTCAGGGGATCATCTTGATCATCTGAGGTAAGGCACACTCTGCTATGAGGATCTAGAAAGCACGAAGCAATACTTAAGTCATGTACTGCAAAGAAACATGAGACTGTTTTCACTTTTATCAGCACACTATACATAACAGCACAGAAGTAAGGGGTGATAATAATATGAACCAACCCAATGATAATTTAAACTTGTTTGAAATCTTAAATTTGTTGGTCTGACTTAATAGATAGCAACACTGCACTGCAGCAATAGGAAAGCAGGGTGCTCCAAAACCAGTTACAGTCTTTAAAAAACCAAAACCCTTCCACAGCAGTGCTGCACTGCATGGGGCTTTGACTTAACACTGATGTGTCAGCAGAGATGGGAGGCAGCTCTGTTTCCTGTATCAGTGCAACCTGTACCACTTCTGGCATCTAGTACTGAATTCTATATTTTGCTGCCACAAAATATTATGGCTTTGGACAACCTGAAACCATTCATTCTCATCTGGTTATGCTGGCAGTTCGGAAGACAAAAAACATAAAGCAACCAATTTCTGCAAAAGACATCACTCTTTTTTTAAAAAAAAAATTACCCACAACAAATATGTAAATCTGGAGAAGATATTTCCTACAAAATAAATATAAATTAGCTGAATTAAAGACTATTATCATTTCTCTCACTAACTGCAATTAAGTGTAGAGTTGCAAAGCAACTGATCATTAAGTTAAGTGCCTGTTTACCTTTCAGTTCTAACTGGAGTGAACATCTGTTTTAGACAACCTTAGATATTTTTACATTCTGTAAAAGACATTCTGCTTTGCAGGCAAGTTTCAATTCAAGTACTTGCTGCTTTTAAGTATGAAGCTACAGCAACCAAATGCTTTAGGGTAAGCCATGGAAGTAGAATAACCAAGTCTGACTCTAGGGTTGCGATGTTCATCTCCGTTTCCAAGCCGAAGAGCCAGCGCTGTCTGAAGACGTTTCCATGGTCACGTGGCTGGCATGACTAGACACCGAGGCACACAGAACGCTGTTACCTTCCCAATGAAACGGCACCTATTTATCTACTTTCAATTTCTTGCTTTCGAACTGCGAGGTTGGCAGGAGCTGGGGCCAGAGACGGGAGCTCACTCCGTCATGCGGCAGTCAGGTCTCGAATTGCTGAATTACCGACCTTCCAGCCTGCAGTTCAGCATCTTAACCACTGAGCCACCACAGATATATATATATATATATATATATATATATCCTTCAAGCTATAGTTTATGGCCTCTCCCTTTCCCCCAGTTATGACATGTAATTGACATTGTGCATAGACGTGTATGGCAGGTAATAGTCTTTGGCAGAGGGAAATTGTTGTAGTTCCAACAACAGGTAGAGATTAAGTCTGTTTTCATTCTTTCAAGAAGAGCACGCTTGGGCTACAATCACCCCTTCCCACCCTTGCTATCCCCTCTTCTCTCTGTCGTGCCCTGAAAAATAACAAATATAGAGAGGGTTTTTTGGGTTTTTTTGTAAAGTGCCACGGACAGTTATGGTTGCTTAGCAAGGTGCCCCTTTGTCATCCTGCCTAAGAAACTGCAGGTCCTGCAAAGATCTACCCACACAGCCAACAGGACAGTATTATATTACAGGAACTTCAAGACTCACCTGCGTAACTCTGCCCAGGTACTCATGCAAGATTTGTCCATCAGGTTTTTTTAAAGAAATCTGTACTTATGATTGCAATGTATCACTATAAGACTTCTGATAAAATCCCTGGTCATCCCTCCCCCCTCCCGCAAATTCCAAACCCTCCTTTGCTTAGTGCTTGACTACCAATAAAATTCAGGTAACCTCTTCATGATCTGTCATATTTTGTATACATTGAGGGAGACATTGAATAAATAAAATAAATATGCGGGTAGGACTTCATAACAAACATTTGTTAGGTCTGCAAACACTTGGTAGGTCTGCAAATATTAGCCTAGACCAATACCCCCTTCTAAGCTGTGGAGTCCTGTGAGCAAAAATTCTATGTTGTGAGCTATTGGCATCAAAGTTGTGAGCAAGTGATTTGGCTGATGCATAAATTTGTTTGCTCTGGAGCCATCCTTCCTGAGCTAAGATAAAAATGTGTGAGCCGGAGGCTAAAAAACTGTGAGCTAGCTCACGCTAACTCAGCTTAGAGGGAGCATTGGCCTAGACCTGTATATAACTCAAAAGGGACTCGTAATTTGTAGATAACTAAATAGATGTTTCAAGGTGGGTAGCCATGTGAGTCTGTCTGTAGCAGTAGAAAAGAGCAAGAGTCCAGTTGCACCTTTAAAACTAACAAAATTTGCGGCAGGGGATGAGCTTTTGTGAGTGACTGCTCACTTCATCAGATATCTGAAGAGGTGAGCAGTGACTCATGAAAGCTCACATCCTGTCACATATTTTGTTAGTCTTTAAGGTGCAACTGGACTCTTGCTCTTTTCTACTAAATAGATGTTTAAAGTCCTGAAGACTGAGGCTATATCAAGCCTGTTACGTGAAAGGGAGCCGTAACTGTCTAGCAAAAGAACAACAAAGGGTTCACAGCTCAGTGGCAATGAGCGTTAGCTATGTATCTATTGGATCCCTGTTTCAGCTTTTAGTTAAAAGTTGCAGCTGAGGGGCAAGGGAGGGAGGGAGGGTGACAGACAAAATAACAAGACCACCCTAACTTGGTAAGAAATGGCCACAGCCTTTATTAAGCACAATTGCGGGAGCAATGACATAACACAGGACAGGATCCAGGGCTATTTTGGGGCAGGAATGCACAGGAACGGAGTTCCGGCTGGCTCCCAAGTTGGCCACGCCCAGCAGGAACTCATTAGCATAATAGGCCACACCCAACAGCAGAAACTCACCAGGATTGGCGACATTAGGGCTGTGTGGCCTAACATGCAAAGTAATTCCTGCTACATAAAAAACCGCTGGGTTTTGACAACAGACAAGGTAAACAGAATAAGAAGCAAAAGGTGGGTGTGGCTGGATGACCACACATCTGGTAACATGGGGTGTGTGGCCTAATATGCTAATGATCTGTGCTGTCGGGGGGGTGTCCTAATATGCTAATGAGTTTCTGCTGCTCGGTGTGGCCTATTATGCGAATGAGTTCCTGCTGGGCTTTTTCTACAAAAAGAGCCCTGACAGGATCCATAATAAGGTGACCCACCTGTCGGCCAGTGACACAACTGATCGCCCCAGCCCGTCTGCTGGGGGATTACCACAGTATGGCTCCCATTGCAGCCCACTGAACAAAAAAGGGGCAGGCTGGAGCAAAACACTCCAGCTTCCAGGCCCTCCTGGAGTCCTCGCCCCTCCCTTGCAAGCCAAGGCACCTGACTGGCCGACAAGGTTACAATGAAGCCGATGCTGTGTCTCTCTGCCTCCAAGGATCTAAAGGGGGAAACCCTCTCTTCCTATTGCTCCCTGGCCCCATGGCAGCAGATGTGGCCCCAGGTATGTCCAGAACCACTGCATTGCAGTTATCAGAACTGGAAAAGCTTTCTCCCTGCAACCTGAAAATGTGGCTTCTAGCCAGAGGTCACAATACAGGGCTAAGTGCACTATTACCATTGTCCTCCTCCCACCGCCACAGACCACGGTCCAGCCATCCCCACAACCCAAGATGAGCCCCTATCACAGCCCAGGCCCCGAAACCTGGACAGTGACAGGGAAGCGCCCGCCAACTCTTCACAGCATGCCACAGAAATGCCTCCACTTGGGGGACCCAAGGGGCATCTACAGTTAAGAAGAGGGGCAGGGCTACAAGGGGGTGGACTGAGGAGGAGGAGTGGGGAGCAGAGCTGGGGATATAAGGCTGACAGACAGATGGTTGAGGAGGAGACTGGGGGCTCAGACTGCTGCATGCCAGAGAGAGAGAGACAGCCAGTAGGAGCACCAGCCTGGACAGGAGGAGGATGGTGATATAACCGCCTCCTTTGACCCATATCTGAGACTTCTGAAGGCTTCCCCAAAGGGTGGGGTCAGCGACCCCAGGGGGCCATTAGACGAAGGCCACAGCATCAGGTGGGAAGGCTGAATTATGATGCAGCTTCATCTGGTCAGGGTTTTAGGCACAGTTCAGTGATGAGGTACATGCCTTGCACGCAACAGTCCCCGGTTCAAGTCCTGGCATCTCTATTTAAGAAGCAGCTGAGGTAGCAAAGCTGGATTTCTGCCTGAGGCCTTAGAGAGCAGTTGCCGGTCAAAGCAGACAATACTGTGATAGATTGAAACAATCTCTAAACGCAGTATAAGGCAGCCTCAGATATTCATAATCCTGTGTCACCTTAAAGGCTAATGAATATATAGTTTGATGTAAAATAGTATAGATAGCCATGGCCTTGTATGTACTACTATAACTGTCATCATGGTATAATAGCACTACAGATATGGCTTGTTGTCTACTAGCAATTCTATAACTTTATCTTTTCAGCAAAGGCAGCATGCTCTCTGATCCAGATCATCTTAATGAAAGTTCAATTATACAGAAATGTAGACGTTCCAGGCCATATCATTCCTGTTGTGTGGAAGGAGTCTCTTGTCCCGGTGCTGCCACATTTCATTCTTCCCTTTCCCTACACTGTTGGTCAACAAGACAAGAATGTAGGGTACTTTCTGCTCTAGTATAACTGCACTGCCATCTCACCCCCCCCTCCCCTGCTGACTGTGTAAAAGAACTGGAGCCTTGCTCCTTACCGCTGTTCCACCCTCTAACCAGGGTACCCAAATCTCAGTTTATAGAGAATAAACAACTCCTCACTGCTCAAGAGTAACAAAGTGCTACTACTCATCCCTGGACTACTGAAGTTTTACAGAGCCATCCTAAGCAGAGTTTGTTGTTGTTGTTCAGTTGCACAGTCGAGTCCGACTCTTGGCGATCCCATGGACCACATCACGCCAGGCCCTCCTGTCTTCCATCGTGCTCCGGAGTTTGCTTAATTTCATGTTTGTTGCATTGAATAGCTATCTAACCATCTCATCCTTTGCCGTCCCCTTCTTCTTCGACCTTCAATCTTTCCCAGCATTGGGGTCTTCTCCAGTGAGTGCTCCCTTCTCATTTGGTGGCCAAAAGCAGAGTTACATCCTTCTAAACTGTTTGAGTTTAATGGACTTGCAAGGATGTAACTCTACTTAGGACTACATGGTTAATGGCTGATAAGACAGAGTCCATGATTATGTTCCCAGATGCTACAGTTAAAAATACATTTCACGAATCACTTTCTCCATCATCATCCACATATATTACTGGAAGCCGTAGGACCACCCTATATTGTTTCCATCACTCTCTGGTCCTAAATGGCTATTAATAAACACCTGTCATAAATCACAACAATGCATGACTTGTGCAACAGCAGGCCAAAAGCCTGTCTTCCATTATCTCTTTGTTTATATGAACAGTCCACTGAGACAAATCTTGAATTTTTCAGAGATTTCTCTAGTTTCTATGATGGAGAAACCATACATGAAATTAGCATGTGGACAGCAAGTATGACTAATGACTTTTCTGACATATGAAACACTCCTTGCAGAATCTCACAATTGTAAAAGAAAAGCAAACACTTTAAAATTCTGCTGTAAATCTCAGCCACAAGAGTGGCTGAAATATAGATCTGGTGCTTACTTGGGAGAATAGTTTTGTAGCGATTCTTTCGCACCAAACCGGGAATATCATATTCCTTTGGGTCAACAAAGTTCATGGGGATTTCCTGTTGGAAATATACAACAGAAATTATTAATAGGTGTATATGGGGCAGAATGAAACAATACCCTGTAATATCCTGAATTAAATGTAACACATGATGAGGCACTGGGGGGGGTTGTTGTTTTTACTTTGTAAGTCTGATTTCTTATTTTGGATCGATAGTATTGTTTTTGAAGTTGTAAATATAAAAATGCTACTGAAGAATAATTTTGGCTAATACACAGAAAGAATTAAATTTAACTTCTAGTATTATACTACAGTATTATAAGTAGTACTCCTACTAGGCTAGCTCTGCTCCAGAGTTAGGATGCTTATGTACATAGAATTCAATGGGATTTTATTAGCCTCTATGTCTTACATCTGCAGCCCTTAGGTATAGGGACAACAGGTAAATTGAACACCAGGGCAAGCAGTGAGAATTCTCATGAATAATTCTAAGCACTGAGGTATGTATGGAATTATTGCATAGTCCCCGAGCTACAAGCCTTGGCCCAGTAACCTGAAATCTCTGCTGTCAAAGAAGAATCAAGAGGCAATCTGTCAAATCACAGGGCATCTTCTGTTTGTGTAACTCAGACACAAAGTTTAGAGTCATATTTACTCCTTCCACTTTATTCATTTTATGTCCATGTAAACAACTCCTATATGTTCACTACTACAAGGTAAATATTCAGGGATATTGGGGGGGGGAGATTAATTCATGTGTGATACATAATTAATACAACTTTTATAAAACAAAGACATGCTAAGGTATGCTTTACATAAAGGCATTCTTACACATCCCCTAGATATGTTTGGAAGACTGCAGGTGACTGCAGCTGCTGCCCAGCCAACCTATCCTAGCTCACCTTCCACAACTTCAGGGAGCAATATGTGAGTGGTGCCCAAGTATGTGTAGTCAACTGATTTATAGTGCAATTCTAAGAACATTTTCTTGGGAGGAAAGCCCATTAAATAGATTTGAGTAGAATTCTGAGCAGACCTGCTTAGGGCTGCTGTCAAAATCTAACAGTATGGTCTGTTATATAATGGAACAAGTCATTCAGATGCTTTTGGAAGAGAACTATTATTTTAAAAAAATGATATCTAGGCCTTTAAAGGAAACGGATATAAATCAGACAACTATAATACAGTCTTAAAGTGGATCATACTCTCCAGGGAATCTTCTCTGAACCTCCTTGTGACAGACAGGGCCAAGTCCGTCCCCTTTTTCATCTATATATCTAATTCCCAAGTGGCCCCCTGTGTGCGGATATCTAAATCCGCACATTGGGGGCACCTGGGGGCAGGGAGATTTTTCTGCGCACGTGGGGCAGTCCCCACGTGTGCAGAAAAATCTAAAAAGTGTTTAAAAGTCTAGGGGGGATATCAGAATCCCCAAAAAAGTAAGAGCGTTTCCTGCGCATGCGCTGGGAACGCTCTGGGAACTCTGCGGCAGCTGGCGGCTAAAAGCCGCTCAGTCCTCACCACCGGAGCCGGGGGGGGGGGGAGAGGAGAGAGCTGAAGGGGGGGGAGGAGATCGGCGGGCCCGGCGGCTGGAAGCCGCTCGGGCCTCGCCTCCGGAGCCGGGGGGTGGGGGGAAGGAGGAGGATCGCCGGAGCCGGGGGGGAGAATCTGCTGGGGAGGGGGAATCTCGGCAGGCTGGCTGGCCTTGCCGCTGCCGTTGCTGGGGGGGGAGGGAGGGGGAGGCTTGAGGGGCCGGCCAGCCTCGCCGCCCCTCCGCTGCTGCTGGGGAGGGGGAATCTCGGCGGGCCAGCTGGCCTTGCCGCTGCTGCCGCCGCTGCTGCTGGGGGGGGAAGCTTGGCGGCCGGAATACTCCCCCCACACGAGTATCGCGGGTCCCGCCTCTTGTATCTACTAATCCTCTTTGTACTCTGATGGTCTGGAGCAAAAGCCAGGCAGCAATAGCCAATCAGGACCCTCAGAACACTTGGAGAGAGGGGGAGATTCACTTCAGATAGAAGTGGGCTGGTTCGTGTGGTGACCAACTATGGCAGACACTGGTTTATACTTCTCATACATATCCTTTCAGGGTTATTTGAAAGCTACTGGGCAGACAGAGATCTGCGGTTTATAAAGGCTCTAGTGAAGAATCGCAAAGGCTAGAAAACCTGAGGAAAAAGTGACAGCTTCGAAAGTCTAAAGTAGTCCAGCAGTTAACTGGCATTCTGTCCACTCTGACACAATATATTTATTTAATCTATAAAGAAAGCGTATCTCCATATTTCTATATCTCAATAAATTATATTTGTATTAAGATGGTGCTGAACATCCATAGTTTACTTCCCCCTCACGGTAAAATAAATCTTTTTCTTTTTGCATTAAATCTCTGTTTTCCTCCTTGGTATGAAGGGAGGAAAGGTTATAACCAGGCTTTATCAAGGCAAGGGAGAGGTTACCGCAGAGACACCATCACAATTTATCTCGGGGATGGCTATAATAAATACTGCCAAGCACTGTCAGGCCAGAAAATAAATATTTCTCTGGTCTCTTTCACCACTGTGCTGTGGCGTGGACTGTAATCCTCAACTAATCCCAGTATCAAGACAGTTTATCATCACAAGGACAATGGTGCTGGGCTGTGGAGGTTTTCTGGCCACAAATATTATAGTGCCTGCTCCTGCCACCGCAACCTGTCACACTCCTTTTAGGTCTCAAGTCATCTCTTCAAGTTATTAAAACTTGATAGAAGATCCCACCGAATCAAACTGATTCTGAGCAAAATGATTGCCCCATTGCTCTTGAGTGAGCTCAGACCCTCATTGTGTGGAACGTGATAAATGTTTCTGCTACCTGTCAGGACAGATTCACACCATTGTCAGGACCTTTGTTCCCTGATATTTCCCACAGCAGCTTCCTGCTTATGTTGACAGTATCAGCTGACTCATTCATCACAAGCAGAAGCTGCTTGTTTTGCATGCTACCACAAGTTGACTTCACTACTGTCTGTGTCAGTGACTGTACAAATTGCTGGAAGGCTCTGCTAACTGGTAAGTACTCAGAAAATCCAATTGCCGTGAGCAGGAACAGACCACTAATGCCACTTTTCATTCATGCAGGGTAAATGCTCAGCAAAACACAGTAGCCTAGACTGTGATCAAGAAGTGAAGCAATGCTGTAATTTTTTGTCTTCAAAACTATAAGGTCAAAATACTCACAAAAAACTCTGTTTGAAGTGCAAAAGAATCTAATGCTTTTGTGTGCAGCTCCTCTGCAGTGAGAACATTGGATGCTGTCTGGAGGTATTCTCGAGCTGATTCTTCCCTTGGAGACATGATATAACCAAACCCTTGCTCAGAACAGCCTGGGGTACACATGTCCAGTGTGAGTGAAACATTGGAACCCCTCCTGCATAAGACAGTGGGATACAGAAGCATTTATTAATTACTGGGAAATAGGTAAAAGTAAAGGTAAAGGTTCCCTTGCTCGAAAGCCAGTCGAATCTGACTCTAGGGTTGCGGTGCTCATCTCCGTTTCCAAGCCGAAGAGCCAGCGCTGTCCGAAGATGTTTCCGTGGTCATGTGGCCAGCATGACTAAACACCAAGGCACACGGAATGCTGTTACCTTCCCACCAAAGTGGTACCTATTTATCTACTTGCAATTTCTTGCTTTCGAACTGCTAGGTTGGCAGGAGCTGGAACTAGAGACAGGAGCTCACTCCATCTTGCGGCACCCGGGTCTTGAATTGCTGAACTACCGACCTTCCGGGTCTTAACCACTTGAGCCACATTTAATACATCCTTTTCTTTTTTACTTGAGGTAGCACATACAAAAAAGTGGCAGCCTGAAATCCAGTCTGTCTAAAGTCTATATAACATAGAAATTTGATATGTTATGTCCCACTGATAATTTAGGTTATTTTTTTATAATTTAGGTTATTTTTGCACAAAATACCTTCACAACTTATCAATATAAAAAATTACCATAAAAATCTAATATGACTGAAAGCTGAAATTGTGTTATAATATCGTACTCTGCACAGCTGCATCAGTTGTCAACATCGTAAGTCATTATTTAGTTTAGTTTTAGTTTATTTAAGGTTTAGTAGCCCATAGGCCATACACCATTTAAAAAAGAGGGGGGAAATTAGGAATTTAAAAGAACAGTAAAACAGAAATTTGCCACATCCATGATGCAATTTTGGCAGAGGCTGCTCAGAAGTAGTCTTAATCTTGATGCATCAGGAAAAGATAAGTATTTCGACAGGTGTTTTCTTAAGGATCTTTCTCTTGCTGTTGCATGTTTTGGACAATAGAAGAAAACATGATGCAGCGAGTCAAGTTCTATCAAAGGACAGTCACAATAGCGCTGGTCCAGAGGGGGGTCTTGAGAAAACGGCCCTTCATCTGGACTGTTGGAAATGCATTATTGTTTACCTCAAAACCTTGCTTGACTTTGCTAGAACCAAAAGATGGAGGTATCCAAGGTATCAAATTGAGGACCACTACTCAGTAGAATTTATTTTTAAAAGGCAAATAGGGATTTATCCAAAACAGGGTTCCTCAGGGGGCAATTAAAAGGATAATGCCTTGCCTCCCACCCCCGGCAAGGCCATGGCACAATTAGAAGCTCTGACCACCATCTAATTAAGTTGAATACTGTGATTTTATTATATCATTAATGTTTTAATCTTAATTTAGTATGATTATGGTTGTTTTATTTATTGTTGTACATAGCCCTGAGCCCTGTTTACAGGGAAGGGTAGCATAAAAATGGAATCTAATAAATAAATATTAAGCAGGGTAGGAGGCCTAATTTGGAAACTGAGACTGATTTCAACTTTATAAAACAATTGGATTAGGTAATAGATTAAGCATCCTTAAAATACCCATCAGAATTAAAGAATAGTGGGTATCGTTAAAACAAATGAAAGGACTACAGAGACTATGAGCGCACAAACCAGATAACAAAAAAAGACTGAAGCAGCTATCAACATGGGTGGAGAGAACAGCAAAACCGTCCAGCCATCAATCCATCAGTATAATAACAGAGTACATGAAAAACGTGAAATAATCTGGGAATAAAAACTACCCAGTTCTTATCAAGTTGATTTTCTAAACCTATACATTCCTGTTTGAAATTACTTGCATGTCTTGAAGTACCATCCTACCTTTCTTGCAGTCCCACAGATTTAACTGTCAGTGTTGCTGGATCGGTCTCTGCTTTCATGTCCATGACACAGTCAAAAACTGGTGTCTCTGGCACGGGGTCCAGATCAAGGAAGTCATCTTCATTTTTGTCCTCCGTCCATTCAGAGTAGGTAAATGAAGGCTGGCGGCTTACAGACTGTCTCCTGTCTTCTTGGAGAGGGAATGGGTTATCCGGAGGAGTCTTCACAAGATACCAAACCTAAAAGGAGATACATAGCATTTAGAGCTAAAAATTACTATGCTTTTTTGAAAGAGGTTTTGCCCTTTTGGTGATCAATGACTTCATTATACCTCTGCACAATAAATTCACTCTAAAGGGAACAGAAAAATGCTATGCAAACAACTGTACCTTGTGACTGTCATAAGAGAAATGCCTATTATATTACTTTATTCAGGCAGGTGGCTTTATGGAACCTACTAGGCTTAGCCACTAAACACAGTAGAGGCACCTCATGCTTGGAAATGTTGTATAGATGCCAAATGTGAATTCACTTGATTTTCAGTTCAGTGGTCAGCTGCACTGGGCTCACAAAAATCACATGTTGGATTACAGGTTGTAAATTTTACTGAACCCAACTTGCACCAAGACTGGAGACGGAGAATAGTTTTCTTGTTTTTTTCTTTTCTTTTTTTCAAAAACTTTTATTTTATAGAATAGAATAATTTTTTTTTCATGGAGCTGAAAGAGTTCTGAAGTAACCTCATCATGTTGGGGATGCAGCCCCTTGGAAGATGCCAGCAGCGCCTGCTTGCAAAACACAATTTAAAGGGAAGGTTTCCTTCAAATGGTATTTTACAAGCACCATGCCTAAACTCCCTTTAAATGGTGTTTTGCAAGTGGGGGCTGCCTGCACCTGAATTCCAAGAGGCGAATTCGCTGCTTGGAGTTCAGGTGTGTAGCCAGCGGCCATCCCTCTCCCTCCCCTCCTGCAAGATTTAAAAGCCCTATCCAGCAGATGGGGGGGGCACATGCTCCCACTGATCAGCTGGAGGGCCCTTTAAATCTTGCAGGACAGGAGGGAGAGGGGTTGCCGCCGGTGGTCATTGTTGGGGGTGGGGCTTCCCCTACTGGCCAGAGCCCGCAAAATTGGGGGATTCCCCCACCCCCACCAGGGTATTAGCAACCCTATTCACAGCGCCATAAGTTTGACTGATGGTAAAAGTGTAGCTAGTAATGTGAGTACAGAGGTGAAAGTCATGGAAAAACAAGGCAAGACAGATCTTGGTCTTTTACACAGAGTGGCCACTCCCCTTCATCAAGGAAGAGGAGTCTTGCACAAGGCCTGAACTTCTAAAAAGAAGATGGGACAAAAATGTTTGGGAAGTCATTCTCTCAAGTATTTTGTATTCCTGGAGAGGAAATGGTACTACGTTACTCATAAATGGTGAGATCTTATTTGGGGTATATTACATTCTAGACGTCACCATTCACTAATTAAAAGGCAAGACTGAAAGGATACAGATGCCAAATCATATAAAGAAATAATCTACTATGTTTAGCTCAGAGAAAAAGATTTTAAACTGAGAGTTGTCATGGATTTAGAAGTCTTCTAGAAAGGAAGAAGGCAGCAATTATTTATTCTATCTATGGAGGACAGATTTCTTGAACAACTGCTTTTAAACTGCAGTGAGGTAGAATGAAGTTAAAATAAAACTTCGTAACTCTTATAGCAATGTAACAGTCAAATAAACTAATTAAAAAGGCAAACACAACCTGCTCTGTCATGGATGATTTAGAGACAGGATTTCATGTCATAAGAGAAGCAAGGAGTTGGACTAAATGGTCAAATGGGTATCTATGAACCCAGGAGTCTTATGATTGTATATAATGTATTTCCAGGAAACTGTATTATATCTCATTTAGATTTAAGCTGCTAAGCATACACACCAGCTTAATTTAATACCCTGTGGGGATAAACTCAGGTCCGTTTTTAATTCATTGCTGAACATGCACCATTTAACAGCTTGCTACTGGGACTCTGCTGTTGAAAGCAGTATGCTACCTCTGACCTCTGGTAAAATGTAAGTTTCAACTTCTCCCTGTCTTCTTAGGGTATATTCAGATCAGCAGCTTTTTACATGATCCGTTGAAGAAAACTGCACAGGGTATTGAAGGAATTCACACAGCATCACTTGATCTACCACTGTTTCTCACTCTACTTCTCATTCTTTATTCAGGAAAATCACCTCTTTCATAAAAGACTTTTACACTTAGCATCGCAAAAGTCTCAAGCATCCCCCCTTCCTGGCCATTGCTCTCCCTCTTCTTCCTTCATTGTCAGACCTTTTGGGCTCTGAAAAGTGAATTTCTAACATGGTACCTGTACACCCATTCAGCTAGATGCATTCATGTGGATTTCTTTCAGAAGTAGTTAAATTTTAACTGTTAAAATTCAGTATTTCACAGCTCACATGTACAGATTAATGCTGAGACATGCAGTTAATATAACACAAGCAATTACTTAATGCATGTTATAAAGAAAAATCAAGTATACAAGAGCAAACCCACGAGGACTTGTGGGAGGCATCTCATTTCTCCCTTCTCCACCTCCAATATTTACACTCCAATATTTTCACTAGACCTTCTCCCTTTCCCCTGCTTCCTTTTCTCCTATGGTTGCCAACCTCCAGGTGAGGCTTGGCGATTTCCTAGAATCACAACAGATCTCCCAACTACAGTGATCAGTTCCCCTTAGGGTTGGGAAATTCCTGGAGATTTGGGGGTAGAGCCCTGGGAAGGTGAGGTCTGGGGAGGAAAGTGACCTCAGCAGGGTATAATGCCACAGAGCCCAACTCCTGGAATCTTCTGATGTGCATGCTTTGCTCCTGCACCGCAATGACATCACCCTGAACTGATGTTATTGCACCAGGCACGTCATACAGGGGACACTCTAGCATTTGGGTTAATAACTCTATGGTCATCATAGAGTTTTCATCCAAACACTAGAGTGTCCCCCGCATGATGTGCCCAGTGTGATGGCGTCACCTCTGGATGATGTCACATGCCAGGCATGATGGGGCCCTTTGGGGGCAGGGATTCCCCCCCACTGGTCAACTGGCCAATGGCAGACTGGGGGGGGAAAAGCAGGGTAACCCCCACCCCCATTAGGGGGCTGGCAATCTTACATTATACCTTGCTGAGATTGTGTCCTTCTCCAGACTTCCCCGTCCCTGGGCCCCACCCCCAAATCTCCAAGAATTTCCTAACCTGGAGTTGGCAAACCTATCTCCTTCCCATACAACAGGCAGCCTACCCTTATTTGCCCCTCTATCTTAAACTTTTCTTCTTCCCCCTGCCCCCAGAGCCTCTACCTAGGAAAATGTGGCCTAGTTCTGTGGTGCCACAGTTCCCTGCCTCAATCTTTCAAACTCTGCCATTCACCAACCTATATGTTAGTTGCCCCCATCTTTATTATTTATTTACTTCATTTATACCCAACCTTTCTCCACAGAGGGAACCAAGGCAACATATATTATTCTCCTCTCCCTTTTATCTGCCCAACCATGCTGTGAGGTACTTTAGGCTGAAAGGAAGTGACCAGTCCAAAATCACCCAGTGAGTTTCTGCAGTAAGATGGGGATTCAAACCTGTGTCTCCCAGACTCTACTCCAAAGCTCTAATTGTGATAACACACTGGTTTTGATAAGGCGGCTGCTGTTGAACAATAACAAGCAGCCAGACCTAGCTGAGTCATGCAAGTCAACTGATATCAAGTCACTCAGAGGTTGTTTCCAGGCCTAGGGTTGTCAAACTCCAGACAACAGAGATCTGGTCCCCTGGAGAAAATGGCTGCTTTGGAGGGAGGACTCAATGGCATTATATTTAGCTGAGGCTTCTCCCCTCCCCAAACCCTGCCCTCCTCAGACTCTGCCCCAAAATCTCCAGGCATTTCCCAATCTGGAGCTGGCAACTCTAGTCAAGCCTGGCCCCAATAAGTCCTCCCTCAAAGGCCAAAATAGACCTGGAAAGGGTCCCTTCTCCCTGCCTTTTACTCCATGAAACCCAGCATGGAATACTGTTGTCGCCTAGCAACAGCCACCAAGGGATAACAAGCACTCTTGTTATCATTTTTGCATTTTTAAAGCCCCCCCCCCATTTCTTTTAGACTTTATGTTTTTCTGCAAACCTGGGGCCCTTTTCAGATTTGTAGAAAGATATGTCTTGCCCTTTCACAGCTCCAATCACCAGATTTAAGTATCCTTTCTTCTTTCTTTCTGTGCTATTCCTGTTCATTCCAAACAGCCAGGATTTAAGTATCAAAAAACTTTCTGACCTCGCTATTAGAATATAAGATGCTGTACACAGATTCTATGTGCATTCACTGTAACTTGTGAACAGGGCTTGTTATAAGCGCCTTTGAGTTAAAACTCAAAGAATTCCCTGGATGGAAAACACGACTGTTATTTTAGTTTGTGTGTCATGTAAATAAGTCCTAACTCTTTGAAAGGAACAAGGATGCTATTACATCACCCTACCAACTCTGCAGATTATGCAAACTGGGGCTTTGAGAACTTGGCATTCTTCATTCAGCACTATGTTATATTGGTATTTGACTGGCACTTCCTACAATAAATATGCAAAATATTATGAAGGGAAGATGTGGATCTAAACATGCAGCGAACATGTGCCAGGGAGCTACAGTTAATCATTGGCTCTGTCCATGGCAGGGACCTTTCATATCTTATTGATTGGTCAAAAACCAGTGGATTTATAGTGCTATCTGCAGCCTCTGATACAGTGGACCAGGGGTTATCTCCTGCCAGAGCATGGTGGAGCGGTGCTCCGGCAGTAAGGAGCCTGGGGCAGCCACCCCACCGCCATTCCTGGCCCGCTGGAGCAAGCCAACGGGCCAGGGAAGGCCTGCAGAGCCCCCCACCACCTGGGGGGGATTTAAGGGCCTTACTTTACCTTCCCTAGATGGGGAAGGGAGAGAAAGGCATTCTAAACATGGCTGGGTTCCCTGCCCGATCTTTCTGAGCTGCCCTGTGGGCAGGGAACACAGGCATGTCTGCCTCCCTGCCCTCCCCTCCCCTAGCCAACCCGCTGTGGTGGGCCAGCTGGAGAAGGGAAGGGGAGAGAGGCAGACATGCCCCCCCTTTTCCCCAAGCCTCTCCACTTTTGCGGAGAAACTCAGGGGAGTGGGGAGGATTTAAATGCCTTTCTTTCTAAACATGCCTGGGTTCTGCCCAATCTTCTCTAGGTGCCCTGGAGAACATCAGGCAGGGAATCTAGGCATGTCTGCCTCCCTACCCTCCCTCTCCGTGGCCGGCTAGCTGGAGGAGGGAAGGGGAGGCAGAGTTGCCTTGCAAGGCTTTTTCATGCCCTTTATGAACTGCAATAAAGTATGAACTGTGCAAAGTATGATTAAGGAATTGTAAAGCATGGTGACCCACTATGAAGCCAGTTGAGACTGCACCCGGAGAGAAGGACACATTCCTTTCTTCACTACTGCTCCAGTGGCCATTCAAGGTTGCCAGCCCACTCATCTGATGATGATTGAATCAGTTCCACAGTATGCACAAAGCACCTAAAATCATGCCATGTCAGAGCATGAAGACAAAGGTCTCCAAAACGCCATTAGGAGACTTCTCCAATGCACGCAGGTCTCCCTTTCCTCCCCCAACATACGTGCAAACCTACACGCAGCCCAGAGACTCTATTCATAGTTGCTTAGCAACTAATCACTCACCCATCAAGGACCCAGCTAAGACCATCAAGAAGACAATGGCCTTGGCTCAATGACTCATCTCACATACACCCAGGTGCCAGCCATAAGTTAAGCTTCTAGCTCTCAATTTTGACCACTCCTTAGCTCCCCTCCCCTATTCCTTTCAGCCAATAGTATGTTTTCAGGGATGGACTAACTAGAAGGTGTGACCAGGGGTTATGGCCAGCCCCCCACGCCTCTAATAAAAGGAGCAACCCGACCACATGTTCCACCCTTCTGCTCTACGACCCCTATCTAAGCCTTATACCTCTTATGTCCAGCTTGCTATCCCAATACCCTTCCTCCATCTTTAAACTCTAGGTCTGCAGCCAGAGTTCCACATGCTGCTTGCTGGTTCAAGCCACATGTTCCTTTTTCATTTCTTCCCCTCCTTCTTCCATTGGACCGGCTCATTCGACGAGGACAGGTAATTATTGCCCCACCAACGAACTCCTGCTCATGCAACCGTGCTAATTTTTTATTATTATTATTTAAATTTATAGAAAAAATACAGCATGTTCCAGGCAAAACAGTAAGGTGCTAAATATCTCTCTTTATTTTCCTAGTCTTGATTAATTGAGTGTGTGTATGTGTATTGTTTGTGTGTGAAGAAGATTTCCAGTAAAAGCCTTTAATTCCAACCTAATCCAGTCTCCATGTCTGTTACTGGTACTTCTAGAAGGGTGGGACCTCTGTATAAACAGGTGATCGCACCCTTAGCTGTTTGCATATTAATAATAACTCACAAATCTCCTAATTTTGATAATAACTAAAAGCAATCAGGCTAACAGCAGGCAGATATGCCCCCCGTTTCCCCTGAGTCTCTCCACTTTCTCCACAGTGGGGACTATAACAGTTTACATTATTCTCTCCTCCTTTCTATCCACACAACAACCCTGTGAGGTAGGTTAGGCTGAAAGTATGTGACTGGTCCAAAATCACCCAGTCAGCTTCCACAGCAAGATGGGGATTTAAACCTGGGTCTTGCAAACCCTCCTCTGAAGCTCTGGCCATTATACTACACTGACTTTCATAGGGTGGCTACTGTTGAACAGTAGCAAGCAGCCAGGCCTAGTTGAATCATGCAAGGCAGGTGGTATCACATCACCCAGAGGGTGCTGCTAGGCCCAGGTTTGCCAGCCTCCAGGTGGGACCTGGAGATCCCCGCAAATGACAACTGAACTCCATACCCATAACAACAAGAACAGAGATCTGTTCCCCTGGAGAAAACAGGTGGAGCATATGGCATTATATCCAGCTGAGGCCTCTCCCGTCCCCAAACTCTGCACTCCTCAGACTTCACCACAGAATCTCCAGGAACTTTCAAACCTGGAGCGGGCAATTCTAGTCCTAGGCCTGGCTCCAACCCCCACTGCTATTTAGCCATTCATACTGCAGAAGGAATCCTCCCCAAAGAGATCCAGTCCTGCTTTTGCTTCCTCCCCTCTCTATCTGTCAGTCTTTCTCTCTCTCTTTGTCTATCTCACTGTCAACGCAGCACGGCCTGGAGTAGATCCCTGCGGCGGCCATTTCAAAAGATATTGGGGGGGATTCAACCCTCCCTGTGGTTTTTTTAAAAACTTTTTGGAGTTTTCTTCAAACCCATGGAATCCCCTGAATCTGTAGAAAAACCTGTTAGGGGAGAGTGTGCTTCCTATCTGCGTAAATAAGTATTCACACACAGAGACAACTGTTGAGAATTAGATATATAGCTAATACAAGAGGTACAAGAGGAATTTGGGTGCAAAGGAAACACAGCACAGCATGTGATTATTGCCCTACTCCTTAAGCTCTTGTTTATTTGTATAGCTAACTGTTGGCCTTCCAATACAACATACTGCATTATGGGTGTTTCTGAAATGTAATGGCTTTACACAGTGCAGTTCTGAGCAGAGTTAGGGCTGTCATTCCCCCGATGGGGGCAGGGGTTTGCCGACTTTTGGGATCCCAGATCTATCAGACCCGCCCCCAAAGTGCCCTTTCCCTGCTAATGTGTCCGACACAATGACGTTACCCGAAGATGATGTCAGTGCACAGGGCACGTTGAAGGGGGGACACTCTGTCACTCAAGACATACACACCCCATTGCCAGCAGCCGGGTAAGACCTGGCAACCCTCCTTCCAGTCTATTGGAGTCAATGAGGTTAGAAGGGAGTAACTGTAGAATTGCATTATTAACAAATGCAACATGTTCAGATTACTGTAGTATTGCAAATCTAGGTTCTTATTAATACAAAAAGCATTTAAAAGTAGCTGGATTACTACAGATAAGGGTGATTTCTATCAAAATGGTTTTCATAGGAAGCACCTCGGCCTTCTCTTGTTTTTGCAAGTGAGCATTCTGATGTTTTCAAGTGAATTTGCATAACAAAAATGACATCACAAGAAGGAGTTACTAGTGCAGTGCGCCTGCAATGACACCAAGGAAACATTTTCCTCTGCTGTTTTGTTTCTCTGTTGCTGATCTTAATTAAATTTGAACTGGACATGAAAGCAGGCTGGAGAACCCATAACAACAAGAAAACCACACTGTGCTTTTTCTGAATTGACTTGTTCTAAAGTTTGGAATGGCTCATTGTATAAGAGCCTTGGATTTTATACAGTTCACTGGCAATTTATAAATCCATTCGTTACACTATAATATTCACAACTGCACCACTTTCTAGAAGTTTATTATTTGATCACACCATATATCTGGCTAAGAAAAGCCTACACAAAGAGCAAGGCAATTGCATAGCAAAGCTAATCTCACAACCCACACCAGCACTCTTATTCACAGAGGTATTAATGTTAATTACTATCCTTAGTGAATGATTTTTAAATACACTTAATGCCAAGATACCAGAGAAAACCTTGCAGTTGTCCAATGTCCTAAAATGAACTTAACCACAATACGTAAATAACAACATTTTTTAGCTCCAACTATGTTCACATGAATTGCTACCAAAGACAATGTTAGAAAGCATTTTTCATCAAAAGCACTGGCAGAACACTGTGGGGACTTTGAACGTATCAATTCAGTTAGCAAATTCGTTAATCATAGTTGAATACAGAGTTCAGCTTACCAATGTTCCCATGAGCAGCAAGCCAAAGGAAAACAAAGACAGCAGGACGTATGACATTGTGATGCCCCCAATTCTTGTCAGATCCTAAAGAGCAACACAAAGCAACAGTTACCTTAGAAGGTAATTAAAAAGCTAGAGCAGAGGTGGGTCAAACTGCGGCTCGGGAGCCACATGCAGCTCTTTCACACATATTATGTGGCTCCCAACAGGGCAGCTGCGGAAGTGAAGGGGGGCCATGCTTTCTCTCTCCCTCCCGCCCTCCAATCTGCTTTCTTCGTCTCTCTCTCTCTCTCTCTCTCTCTCTCTCTCTCTCTCTCTCTCTCTCTCTCTCTCTTTCCACCTCTTTCCTTCTTTCTTTTCACCTCTCTCTCTTAGACAAATAAATATCATCAGCAAATAGATACCATTGGACAAATAAATATCATTATCAATACCTGTTTTTATCCATTTGTTTTTTAATTTTTGGCAGTCTCATTTAATGTTAATAAAAAATCAAATCTGCATATTTTAAAATAAAAACATGTGTGTAATATTTGTTCACGTGTCGTGGCTCTCAAACATCTGACATTTATTCTATGTGGCTCTTACGTTGAGCAAGTTTGGCCACCCCTGGGCTAAAGCAATGCTTATGAGCATAATCTTGCCTTTGATGGAAAATTATCAATTTCACGAACAAATTAATTCCTATAAATAAATAAACTCATTCTTTATATACAGACTTCTTATATATTAATGAGTTCTGCAACTGAAACTCAGATCCCTATCCAAATTTTACAGTTATTACCTTCAATCTCGCTTAAAAACCCCTATTTGACTATCTTTTCAAATTAAATTCACTCTAAGAACTAGAGTAGAGAAGAAAAAGTTGACCTTTTTGGTTCCTTCAACTATTACAAAAGCACATAGGTCTAGTCTCAGTCCCCACCTTGTCAGTTATGGTTGCCAATAGGACTGGAGAAAAATATCCTGTCCCTTTAATACATGCTTAATGTGTGAGAATGGGCAGATGAAGCTTTTCATGGGATGGAGGTAAATAATATCACCTAAACCTCTATGAAGAAAACAGGACATTTTTTCCCAGGCAGTCTGCAACCCTATCATCATCATCATCATCATCTATTCCATTTTTACCCCGCCCTCCCCGTGAACGGGCTCAGGGCGGCTTACAATAGAGCAATCATGTGCCAAGGATAAAACAACATAAAAACAAGATAAAACATTCCACATTAAAGTGCTCAATAGTTAAACAAACTTCAACCAGATGGAATCAATCCCACAAAAGGCTGCCACTCGATGTTACTCAGCCCCATCCACGCATATGGTACTTGATTAGGATCAGGACTGTGATGCACCTGGAGAAGGGGGTTCAGCCTCCCCCCACCACCATTTCCCCAGTGTGAAACAGTCCTAAGTGGGGCATAGTTGGGCCTGTTGGAGAAACCCAGGTATATCCCAGGGAACACATGGGTTTCCCCCAAGGAGCACCTCTGGGATTGTTTCAGGCTGGGAAAATAATGCAGGGAGATGTCCATGATGTCCATGTGCACTACAGTCTTGATCTGAATTGGGCCCCATTTACACATGAACTGAGAAGAACCCACCTTATGTGCGATTGTGTTACACAGACTGAGGACCCAGACCCAAACTATGTACTCCATAATGAGTAAAGAGATGTTAGTACTTGCCCGGTGAAGTCTGAGGCTCCGCCAGGCTTTAAATTTGGGTTCCAAGAGATACCAGCTATCTCTTCCTCTAACATATGACACCATGGCTTAACAATACCTGCTAGGAAAACGTGTACCTGTGCACTTCCTAGTTGTCATAGTACAGCAGGTAGTGAGACGAAGAAAATGAGAGTCTACAAAGGCAGCCATGCTTAAAAGGATGAGCTTCGTTAATCTTCAAAGTGCTGTACAGTGCAAACAGAGTTGCGCTCTTCTAAGCCTCTTAACTTCACCAGACTTAGAAGGGTGTAACTTATAATGCTTACAATGGCACTCACAATCTCTTTGTGGGAATCTGTTCAACTGCTAGGTTAGGAGAGCTTGCAAAAGTCCTCAGCAGATTTTTAAAAAGACTGCTGTTCTTTCCATTGTTAGTGTTTATTCTTCATGGAATGGTAAATTGGGAGGTGAGCCTATACAGATCTGTACTTTGTCACATTTGTCTAAAGACTACCAAGCCCTCTACTAAATCTGTAGTATAGGTTTATTTCTATCAAAATTCATGCAAAGTGAGAACTGGGGGGGGCTTGATCTGGACTGACTCACTGCAAACAACATGTAGATGGTCTGAATGTCTCCTGCCACACAAGAAGCTTTTGATTATGCATAATAAATCTAATTTAAAAGATCACAGAAAAATCCCACTTGTTTAAAGCAAATATAAGGATGTGTAATATTTGCGTTTCATAATCATTGTTCAGTGAACAAAGGAAGCAGTTTTTGCTTTACTTTAAGTAGGTGACGCACAGTAAAAAAACAGAATGGAAGGCCAAAAGGCAAAGCAGAAGTTAGGGGATCTGGGTTCATTAATTTCCTGACTGAGCTGCACCAAGTACCAAAAAGTAAAGCAAGCTTAAGTCAACAGAACTTACAGTGCAATTCTAAGCCGGGTTGCATCCTTCTAAGTCCACTGAAGTCAATGGCCTTAGAAGAGTAAAACTATACTCAGAACTACATTGCTAACCTGGGTTGCATCTAATGTTCTGTATCCATTGTAACGATGAACAAATGTACAGCTGAGTACGTGTTTAACTCAGATCTAAATCCTACTCATTTTAATGGTATTTACTTCCAAGTCATAATGCTTAGGGTTGCAGCCTTAAATTGTAAAGTGAATAGATAATTTTGGTAGTAGGAGCCCATTATGTACTCTAATCTGCACTTAATATTACCCAATGGTTCATTTTCAGATTATCTCTATTCAACTGGAGTCCCAGAAAAAAATTCACTTTGCCTATGCTGCAGGTCAAAGAGAATTTTTTTTTCATTTCACTCTCCATTTCAGTTAGAGTTCCCAAGTACTTACCGTATTTCGGCAGGGGACACACAGTCCCTGGCCCGAACATTCCCCCGGGCAACGCCCACACCACACGATGCCGTCACCAGGAAGTGACGCCAGGCAACGCTCTGGCAATGGGGCTGGAAACTCGATGGTACCACTGCAGAGTGTCACCCGGCATCACTTCCTGCTGATGGCATCGTGCACGAGTCTTTCCTTCCCCCAGGGATGGTCCTGCCAGGACGTATCCATCCCCCGCCGGCGTACAATAAGTTCTTGGCAAGCCTGATTTCAGTTTAAAGAATCCTTGGGAAGGGAAACATGAGTTCAGATGACATATGTTTGGTAGTACAAACCTGCTGATACTAGGCCTTTCAATCTAGGCCCAAAGCTGAGGAGAAGTAAGTGGTTCTCCTTCCACCTGACTCCCAACTTCGGCAGCTCTCTGTTGCCAAATGTTCAGAGGCAACATGCATACCCAGACCTTAGACTCAGTAGATCATGAGGTTAAGCAGAAAAGGGATTTTTTTTAATGCGAGGGATTTTTTTTTTTGCCACAATACCTAGTACCCAACTCATTCATTACATAAGACTCTTCCTTCCTCCTCTCATTTTGTTTCCAAATGCACCTACACATGGGACAGCCATTTTATTAATGGAGGAGTGATATAAAAATCAGTTGCCCATATTCCATTTCATTCCTGCCATAACACATTATTTATGTCATGCTTTGAGGGCTCCATGAAAGGCTGACTGAGTGGAGGGTAGGGAGTAGAGTCAGGGCTATTTTGGGGCAGGAACGCACAGGAACAGAGTTCCGGCTGGCTCCTGAGTTGGCCACACTCAGCAGGAACTCATTAGCATAATAGGCCACACCCAACAGCAGAAACTCATTAGGCCTGGCTATATTAGGGGTGTGTGGCCTAACATGCGAAGGAGTTCCTGCTAGAAAAAAAGCCCTGGGTTTTGACAACAAACGAGGTAAACAGAATAAGAATATTTACCGCAGGTTAGGAAAGGCACAAACAGGTATAGAAAAAAGCCTGCATGGTTAACAAACAAAGTAATGGAAGCTGTAAAAGGTAAGGAGGATTCCTTTAAGCGGTGGGAAGCTAGTCTCAGTGAGGTTGATAAAAGGGAACACAGGCTGTGGCAAATAAACTGCAAGTCTGTGATCAGGCAGGCAAATAGAGAATATGAAAAGCATATTGCAAAAAACATAAAGACCAACAATAAAACTTTCTTCAAATACACTGGAAGCAGGAAACCAGCCAGGGAGGCAGTGGGGCCCTTGGATGACCAAGAGGTAAAGGGAGTAGTGAAGGATGATAGGGAAATGGCTGAGAAGATGAATGCATTTTTTGCCTCTGTCTTCACTGTGGAGGATGAGAAGTGCTTGCCCACTCCAGAAGCACCGATTTCGGGAGGGGGTTTGAAAGACCTGAGTCAGATTAAGGTGACACGAGAGGAGGTCCTATGACTGATAGATAACTTAAAAACTGATAAATCACCAGGCCCGGATGGCATGCATCCGAGAGTTCTGAAAGAACTCAAATGTGAATTTGTGGATCTCCTGACTCAGGTATGGAGGCAGATTTTAATGAAAGATTACATATGTTTTTCATTAAAATCTGCCTCCATTCCTGAGGACTGGAAGGTAGCTGATGTCACTCCCATCTTTAAAAAGGGTTCCAGAGGAGATCCAGGAAATTACAGGCCAGTCAGTCTGACATCAATACTGGGTAAGTTGGTGGAAACTGTTATTAAGGAAAGAATGAGTAGGCACATTGATGAACAAAAACTACTGAGGCAGACTCAGCATGGGTTCTGTAAGGGAAGATCTTGTCTCAGTAACCTGTTAGTGTTCTTTGAGAGGGTGAACAAACATGTGGACAAGGGGGACCCAATAGGTATTGTTGACCTTGACTTTCAGAAAGCTTTTGATAAAATTCCTCATCAAAGGCTCCTAAGCAAGCTCAATAGTCAAGGTTAAAGTTCTTGGGGCTCTTTAGCTTGGAGAAACGACGGCTGAGAGGTGACATGATCGAGGTTTATAAGATAATGCACGGGACAGAGCAGGTAGAGAAAGAGGTACTTTTCTCCCTTTCTCACAATACAAGAACTCGTGGGCACTCAATGAAATTGCTGAGTGGTCGGGTTAGAACGGATAAAAGGAAGTACTACTTCACCCAAAGAGTGATTAACACTTGGAATTTACTGCCACAGGAGGTGGTGGCAGCTACAAGCATGGACAGCTTCAAGAGGGAATTAGATAAATATATGAAGCAGATGTCCATCAGTGGCTATTAGCTACAAGGTATAGATAGGAACTCTCAGTCTGGGGCAGGTGATGCACTCTATTCTTGGTGCTGGAGGGGGCAGCAGTGGGAGGGCTTCTAGTGTCCTGGCCACACTGGTGGACCTCCTGATGGCACCTGGTATTTTTGGCCGCTGTATGACAGAGTGTTGGACTGGATGGGCTATTGGCCTGATTCAACATTGGCTTCTCTTATGTTCTAAAGAAGAAGAAGAAGAAGAAGAAGAAGAAGAAGAAGAAGAAGAAGAAGAAGAAGAAGAAGAAGAAGAAGAAGAAGAAGATTGGATTTATACCCCACCCTTCACTGCCCAAAGGCGTCTCAGAGCAGCTTACAAACTCCTTTCCCTTTCCCTCCCCACAAGAGGTAGGTGGAGCTGAGAGAACTTCTGACAGAAACTGCTCCTTTTCAAGAACAGCTGTGCCAGAGCTTGTGACTGACCCAAGGTCACATCAGCAGGTGCAAGTGGAGGAGTGGGGAATCAAACCCGGTTCTCCCAGATTACAGTCCGCGCACTTAACCACTACACCAAAATGGCGTAGCAAAAGGTAGGTGTGGCAGGATGACCACACTTCTGGTAGCATGGGGGTGTGGTCTAATATGCTAATGAGTTTCTGCTATTGCGTGTGGCCTGTTATGCTAATGAGTTCCTGCTGGGCTTTTTGTACAAAAAAAGCCCTGAGTAGAGTTAATACATTAAGACAACATTTTTTTCTCCCCCCCCCCACGGGGGTCTGGGGGCTCCCTCTCACTCCTCTGACATTTCATTGTATTGCTGCTTGGCCTGGTGCAGCCTTTCACCATGCTGATAAAAAGGACAAGGGAAACAGCTGCTCAGCACATGCAGCCTCTTTGCCAAGACACTTTTTATAGCACGGAGACACAAGATGACCCATCTGTGATTGCAATGGCACTAGGCCCAGCAGTAGCAGATTGGAGATGTGATGACACACTCGAGGAGCGGTAAGGATGGGTATGAATTTCCCAGCCCTGGACAGTGTCAGAGGAAAGGAGTGGAAGACAAGAGGTGAGCCAGGCACTGTGGGGAAGAGAACAAAAGGGCACGGGCTGGAGGACGTAGCTATAGGCAATGGCCCCATCTTCACTCCCACCCGTGAAATCTCATAAGCCTTTCACTACCAAATAACAAAAACACATCGTTAACTACAGTTCATATATCCTGTCAACTTACTACGTCTTCCAGATGGCTAGAAATATAAAACATACACAATATCATATCAGAACAGGTTTGGTAGATTTGTGGGGCATGAAAGTGTCAAGGTGGGGGGGGGGGAGAAACCCACATTTGTTCCAGTACCTTAACCACTTGTGCTTGGTTATCCTCAGGATGCTTACTTGAAAGTGAGTACTACACGCCATTTAATTTTTCAGAGGCAGTAACAGGGGCTACTACCTTCATGCCTTGCTTATGTGCTTCCTGGAAACATCTGTCTAGTTACTGTAGAAAACAGGATGCTTGCTCTGATTCAGCAAGGATTTTAAATGGGGATTGTTTTGCTCTGCAAACTACTCACTAGACTACTCCTTAATACAGTATTTCTTAGAAGCTATACCATAACGTAAGCCCTATGCCACATGTTGCATCTACTCTGTGTATTTAATTCAAGAAGGTATCAGCATTGCCATTAAAGCACAGAGAAGTCAGTGAACATACCTTGCTAGAATCTGCAACCAGCTGTCCAAATGGAGTAAGCACCCTGGATAAGACATCAAAAGCATTCTGAACTGCTGGGAATGTCTCACAGCCATCGTTCCAAAACATAAAGGAGAAAAGCTGCAGTCAATCAAATAATTAATAATGAGGATTTTTTTTTGTCATATTGCTTTTCACTTGATTTTCAAGCCTGCATAGCCCATTGAAGGTTTTTATTTTTTAAAAAAATCATTTTTGTCATTGTGATTTAAAGAGTCAGGTATTTTGCACACTGCAGACACTAACTAGAATAAAAGACAAACAGATTGTTACCTGGTTGTAAAATGTCACAGCTTTTGACATAATTTCAGATATAGCAGCATATATGACGTGGGAAATCTGCCCCTAAAATGTATGAATCTAAAAAAAACAAAAGCATTGTTGTCCTTTCTTTTTTTAAAAAAAAAACTATCTCCACATGAGTTGTCTGAATCCTTACCAATATCTGTGAGAGGGCAAACAGGTAAATGACTCCTCCTGTAGTCAGTCCATTCCACCAGGCCACCCAGTTACGCTGAGTCTCCTCAGAGCTCTTCTGAGATCGTTTCGTCCTGTTTTGTGGTTCGTGCTCTCCATCAGCTTCATCCAATGGTTCCATTACTGCTGACTTGGAAGGACCTTCAAATATGCAAATGAAAGATGATCAACAGCAAGGTACGCTTAACAACTCTTGCTGAGGCTGCAGGAATTATATAGGTAAATGAACAGAAAAATTGTATACCTGTCAGCAACTAAGAAGCAAAAAGGAACTGTGATATTGAAAAATTAAACAAAATTTATGAATATTATATGCAGTATATAACAGAAATATAAAGAGTGAAGTCTGTGAAGTCTGACGGCGGCCTCCGGAATGTGGAGCCGTTTCGATGAACGTCTTCTTCTGAGTAGAGTGAAACCTTATAAACAATTCATAATGTACATAATACTATTATTATTATTTGGCAATGCACAAAAACATATCAAAAATATTTCAAAATTATTTTTACAATAAAACTCATTCTTACAATTCAATGTCTAACAACTCTTCTTAATGGGACAGAGTCTCATGTACAAAATTCCAATGTAGTACACTGTAATGAAATAAATAACATACATAACTATTGAACAATTAAATTCAACCTCAAAAAATATATAATGAAAACTTAACTTACCCATATTTCTCTAGCTATTTTTACAAGTGGGACATTCTTACCGGACAAGTCTAAGTCTCTTAACAATTGCTGAATAGTAGCTGACATTAAGTACTATCATTCTCCCAAACAGAGCCTAATCCTTACAACACTTAGACCAAGGTTGCCATCTCTTGGCCTTTAAGGTTTCAGTATAGTAACTCTGTAGTTTTTATGGGTGTCACAAAAAGCATGATTAGTTTAAAGGTGCAGTTAGACCAGTCAATTGGAGAGTGTTTGATTTCAAAAACATACACTACTATCATTCCTCTAATTGTCTATGCATGCAGAACCTGCCAGCAACTACATCAGTAAATGCAACGGGAGATACAAACGTCACATTTTAGTACTGCACTCCCTTTCTGCCTTCTACGGAAAAAGCATGTGGAGGTGGATACAGTATTACCCCCTTTTCATGTAGAAACAGAATCTGGGTTCTGTTATTCGCTAATGAGCTGCTGTTCACATCTTTAAAAAAAACACACCAGAAAATGATTTCACTCCCAGTTCTGCCCTTGCATTTGCTTTGTGTTTTAGGCTGATCTCATTCTTTGTTCTTCAGTTTTCTATTCTCCCTGTCTGGATGTATGATTTAGAATGAACGAATGCCTTGCTTTTGAGCCTTTTTGCCAGCAACAGGGTGCTACCTAACCTAGCTCACCTTCAGCTGCTTGACTTTCATACAGACTCATGACATCACTGACGGAAGAGGCAGGACAAGTGATTTCATCACATTCTTCCTCCACACTGCAGCCCCTTGTTCCACATGTCCATACAGGTCTTGCGGCTTCATAAAATCAACTTTCCTGGGGTTGGAGGGGATCCTTTAGCTGATGAATCACTGGTCCCACCCACATGGTATAGTGGCAAAGTGAGCTAAAATTCTCAATGTGCTATTTCAGTTTCACCCAGTACTAAAATGTCATGCAAAAGTTGCCTAGCCCAGGTGTGATCTTGTAGTTTTGCACAGACTGAGCAGCATTCATCAATAAAAAGCTGTGGCTCTTCATATTAATAGTAATAATAATTAGTTAGAGTGTCGGACTAGGATCTGAGAGACCCAAGTTCAAAACCCCATTCTGCCATGGAAGCTTGCTGAGGGTCCAGTCACACGAAGAATTTGCTGCAGGAGAGCCACAAATGCTGGGCGGATTTTATGGGCACGATCACATGGGAACAGCTGGCAAGCGTTGGGCGCCCATCGGCAACCCGTAGTGTCCCACCAAAGATGTGGAGTTTAAAAGTACTGGGAAAGTCCTCTATCAACCGGTTGCGACGGGCTGCAGATGGACACTCTCTGTGTGATAACTCCAGCACACTCCTCTCGTGTCCCTGCTTCCTGGTTGGAGTGCACCAGAAACATGTGCCACCGGAAATAATGCCGGTTCACCACCATCATGTTTGATCGCGTTGGGGTGTGTCAAATTGCGATGGCACAAATAGCTTCCCCTCCCCTCCGTGTTATCTGGCACATGTGACCGAGGTCTGAATGACTTTTAGGCCAGATACACATTCTCAGCCTAACCTACTTCAGAGGGTTCTGGTGAGGATAAAATGAAGGTTAGGAGAACAATGTAAGCTGCTTTGGGTCCCCACTGGGGAGATAGGCGGGATACAAATGAAAGGAATAATAATAAATAATAATAATTACCTCCTAAATGTAATGACTGAAGTATTTATGGCACATGTTACACATTCCACAAAAGTTGCCATCTTAAACCTATAAGGAGCCAAATCACCCATGTACTTAATTGTAAGTACATTCTACTGTAGGATTTGTTTCCAGGCAGTTATGCAGTATTGCAGACCAGTGTTCTGGGCATAATACCTCTTAGAGGTTAAGCCCTATTACATTCAGCAGAACCTGCTTCTGAGTAAGCATGTACAGGATCTGGCTGCAAGCCGTGCAGTAAAGGCCACTCTCTAAACAAATTAACACACTCACAAAAATCCTAGATATCAGACCAAACATATCTATATAATTCTCAACTGTCCCCTGTATGTGGATATCTAAATCTGCAGATAGGGGGCATACTTACCTCAAACAAGTTTTCCTGGAAACTTAGGTGACCCTCTAGGTTTGCAGAAAAATCTAAAAAGTTTAAAAACTAAAAAGGGGAGTTTAAATCCCACCCCCAAATAAAAGTTGTTGGGCTCAGAAGTAGGGGAAAAGAGGGAGAGAGAAAGAAGGGGGATTGACTTGGGGGAGAGAGAGAAAGAAAAAGATGGGGGTATTGGCTGGAGGGGAGAGAAAGAAGGGGGATTGGCTTGGGAGAGTGAGAAAGACAAAGACAAAGAAGGAAGGATTGGCTTGGTGGAGGGTTGCAAAGAAAAAGAAAGGGGGACTGGTTTGGGGAGAGAAAGGAAGGGGAAGATGGGAGAAAGGGAAGGAATCAAATGTTCCCTCTCTCCGAGTTTCTTGCGGGTCTCCACTTGTAGTTCATAATAATGGACAACAGACCTGGAGCTGCATCAATAGATAGATAGATAGATAGATAGATAGATAGATAGATAGATAGATAGATATAGATATATGTACCCAGAGTCCAACCAGTAGTCCATCTTGTACAGTGATACTCACTTTAACTAGCAGCAGCTCTGCAGGACCTCTGGTGGAAGGTCTTTCCCAGCACCCCCTACCGGACGTCCTTTAAACGATGTCAGGTCTTGAACCTTTGGCATGCAAGGCATGTGTTCTACCACCAAGCTATGCTCCCTCTACTGCTTACTACTGTAGTGAAAACAGACCTCCAGAGCTAAAGTATGTGCAAATTGTTGTACAGAGAATTGGACAGTAACTGACAAAATAGTCATTTATTATACAAATGGTTTTAAAATGAACCATATTCATTTTGGCACAAACACAACTTTTCTCCTCTGCTGTTGGCTTCTGAATAAATTCATAAATTAACCTGCACAAGAACTCTCTTCTGTGACAGTGAACAACAACATCTTTCTCATGCCCTCTCTCCTACCCAGTCCCACCTACAATGGCCTACTGCAATCTCTGGGCAAACTGAACAGGATCTGTGTGCCAAAATGTTTGAGGAGACTGCTTGACTTCACAGTCAGTGCTGAGTCACCAGTCCTTGCCACATTAATTTTCACATTGCGCCCACTCAGTCCACCTGTCATTGCATATGGAAAGAGAGATGGAAAGACTGAAGTTATGTTCTCCTCCCATTCTATTTTTCTGGGGTGGGCAGTTTTTACCAATGGGGTTGATCCTCTACCTTTGGGAATATTCAGTTAAACTTAGACGAGAGCACTGGTTCCTAAGGGCTTAACTATGTTTTCCAGATATATGTATGAAATCAGGGCCTGTTGACAAAGAAAGAATTTGTTGGCTTCAAACTGCCCCTTCCTGAAGGAGGTTGGGCACTTGTTACACGTGCGTGTATGTATTAGATAACCCTTTTGCTTCTGGAAATGAGGCAAAAATCTGCTAGCAATTTCTTGGGAGCCTTTTAGGAGGAAGAGTTCTCCTTTTTCCCCATAGGACATTTTTACCACACAGAATACTTAAAGAGGTGTTTGTGAAAATCTTGGCCCCTCTAAGGTGTGACCACTTTTCTTTCAAAGAGAAGTCCTTGCAAAACTCTGCAGCCAATCTTAGCTGTAGCATTTTGTACCAAGTGAAGCTTCTGAAAAAACTTTCAAGGGCAGTCCCATGCAGAGTACAGTGCAATAATCTTACCTGGATGCAATGAAAGCATGAATACTATGGCTAAATCATGCAACTGAAGAAATATATTCCAGTTTAAACTGGGCATGGGACTGTGTGTCAGAGAGGAGATCTACACATCTGTATCTCAAGATCACAATGTGCCTCCTAAATGCATGAACTTATTCCTTTAAAGGGAATGAAAGTCCATCCATAACATGCTGTCCCACATTCCTGTCCTGCTTTTCATTCAACCAACAGAACCTGGTTTTGTCAGGATTGAATTTCAGTTTAGTGGTTCTCATACAGGTGACTACTACCTCCAAACACTGGTCTAGGCTATCTCCGGCTCTGCCTGACTCAGATGGCAAGGGTAAATAAAGCTGAGTGTCTTTTTCATAGTGATGACATCACACTCCAAATCCTCAAACTAGTTCTTTTCTTGTAGACATTAAAAAAGCATGGGAAACAAGATGGAGCCCTACAGACACCACAGAATAAATACATCAGTGCTGACCAGCTGTCTCTCTGTACCTCCTTCCAGTAATTATCAGAGAGAGCTGAGTGGAACCACTGCAGTGCAGGACCGCCATCCACATCATTGTCAGTCAAACCAGAAAGAGAACATGATGGATGGAATGAAAGGCTGCTGAGAAGCCCTGGAGAATCAGTGGGGTCATACCCCATGCCTCTTTCCCAGAGGAAGTTGTCAATACATTTTCCATACCTAAACCATACATGAATCCAGACTGGAATGGCTCCAGAATAACCAGCCTCATACCAAATGAGCTGGACTACCACTTCCCACTCAAGCATTTTACCCCCAAAGGAGATATTTACTATAATCTATTTATGGTCGCTTAAGGCCTCTGGATCCAAACAGGACTTCTTTTTTTTTTATATATATAATTTCTTTAATTTTAAACAACCAACAACAGCAACCACAAAAAACAAACAAACATAACATATATAAACACCAACACATCAACAAACCGACCATCAACATCAATAATAAAAAAAAAAGATAACAATCATAAACAAGACGGCATGAGTGACCATGTCGTCTAATCTAACACAATAGCAGATATCCTCACCTTTCATCCCATTAACATAAACCATAATTTGTCTCTTTTAACCACCTATAAAATCCCGACCAATATTTTCCAAATTCTTCCATACTTTTCTCTTCCAACATAAATGTCAATTTCTCCAATTCTGCTATATCATATACAGGACTTCTTTAGGAGAGCCTTATCATTACCACCTTTTCCAACCTTCCAAAGAAGCTTTGACAACAACATCAACAACAAGAGGAGGAGGAGGAGATTGGATTTATACCCTGCCCTTCACTACCCAAAGGTGTCTCAGAGCGACTTACAAACTCCCTTCCCTTCCCCTCCCCACAACAGACAACCTGTGAGGTAGGTGGGGCTGAGAGAGCTCTTGACAGAAACTGCTCTTTTTCAAGAACGGCTCTTATCAGAACTACGGCTTGCCCAAGGTCATCCAGCCAGGTGCAACTGGCGGAGTGGGGAATCAAACCCAGTTCTCCCAGATCAGAGTCCGTGCACTTAACCACTAGACCAAACTGGAGAATTCAGATACAGCTGTCTGAGTGGTTCACCCTAAACATAGCTCATCAACACAAAAAGGGACAAAGAAAAACATGAGGATATCCAGAGTACCACAACTCAAACCACAGAAAAAAATTGTTCATAGTATCACATTTTTGTAGGTAGATAGCTATCCTTTATCTGCTCCAGCACAGAACCTCTGCATATTTAGCAATACAAGTCATGCCCTCAAAACCAATTTCTCTATTCTTTATTTCGAATGTGGGCAAATACTGAGGGAAAACATGACATTTCATGCTTCCACTATAATTTTATAATCTTCTGAGAAACAGAATGGACCTTTAAAAAACAAAATGTACTTTTATGCAAAGAGTTAGCTTAGGTCTTACATATCATATTTACTTCCATCTTCCTTTTGTTATTGTTCAAATGATGCACACATACGGATCTCATATTTAAATCTCACCAGTTCATAATGCATGGACTCAAATCTCTTAATATGATTGTGAATTCAACTGCTAAAAGCTTTTAGAGGTGAGTAGTAATGGGGTATACACTTCTTTTATTCAGAGACCGGAAACGTTTGACAGCTGCCCCCCATCCCCCTGCGGAAGCCACGCTTCCGCTAAGGGGGGGCTATGCTTCAAAAACAGGGATGGGCAAGATGGCCGCCAGTGTCAGCCCAGAAGGGAATGGAGGAGGCTGTGCTATGGGGCTGTTAGCAGCAGGGGGTTTGCAGTGGGGAGAAGGAGTCTGGTACAATGGCAGCCATTTGTATTGTTGTGCTTGGTGCCAAAACTTCGGGGCTGTGGGGGCAGTAAAGCAGAGAGAATATCCAGAGGGGAGCATGTGTACAAGTTTGTTTTTTTAACAAAGTGTTGTTGAAAAAGTGTGTTTGGTGTAAGTTTTCAGAACATCCCCCAGTTCTCTCTCACTGGAAACTCAGACAGGTATTTTAGAAGCAGTCATTTATATTGTTGTGCTTGGTGCCAAAACTTCAGGCGATAGGGACACTAAAGCAGAGAGAATTTCCAAGGGAAGCATGTGTGCAGTTTATTTATTTATTTTTAACATGTGCTGAAATGTGTGTTTGGTGTAGGTTTCAAACTTTGCCGGCGCTCTCACGCTGGAGGCTCAGGCTGGCAAGAAAAGAAGAAAAAAAAGTTTTCCTCCTCTGCTTGAAAAAGGAGAGCTGAAATCACCATGCCCCCCACCCCACCCCCTGAGAAAAGGAAAGACTATTGATTCTAACGTATATCTACTAACAAAAAAAGCACATTTTGCAGACTGTGAAAATTGGGCACAACAACACCCTTTTTTCCTTTGGGTTGTGTGTATCTCTGTGTTTAGTGCAGACTCCTCAGGGTCTGAGAAGTCACACACACACACACACACACACACAGCCAGCTGATTTCCACACTTTGCAAGCCCCCAGAGAGCAAAGGCACCCAGTTTGCTGCAAAGGGGGAAAAGTGTCCTTTTAAAAAGTGAAATGGCTGCTGCATATCACAGGAATAGGTAAAGAACAAATAAAGAGAGAGAGAGAATCTTTAAAGCCTGCTCTCTCTTTCTGTAAACGCTCCCCCCCCCCAAGGTACACACATCGCAAAAAACAGCTTGATTGAAGCAAAGGGAAAGAACAAATAAAGAGCAGACCCCCCACACACACCCCTTTATCATCTCAGCAACAATTTTAACCCATAGAAAGTAGTGTTAATTTGAAAGCAAGCAGAGAGAGAGAGATTGCACTAGAGAATCTCAAGCCATGAAAAAAAAAAAGACAACCAGCTCACTTACCCAGAAAAACATAGGGAATGCCAGTCTCCAGTTCCCCCCGTGCCCCCAACTCAAGTTAAAGCATGCAAGCAGGAAATTCCCCCCACACCCCGGTTTCAATCCTTTTTTAAAAGAAATACAGTGTGCAAAACCAGAGAAAATTCTTCTGGGCAAAAATGCCCTTAAAAGCAAAAAGTTTTTCCAGGCAGTTGTGTGTTGGAAGGAAGACAGCAAGCTTCTGTACTTCCGACAGAACATGCAGCTCCAAGGGGGCGGAGCGAAGATTCCTAGCCCAATCCTAGGCTGTTTTCAGCCCCGGGAAGTTTTGAGCTGTGGCAGTCAGCCAATCCAAAAACTACTCAAGCACTTGTCAAAACTCTGAATGGGTGGAGGTTTTTTCCCCAGGAGTTCCGTACACACCCCACCCCCAGCCAAAGTTGGGGGTGTTTGGTTTATCTATGAAGTTATCTGGCGTTAGAGCTAGCGGTCAACAGGAAGATGACATCATTGCTGCCTCAACCTAAAAACAGGATATGCCTAGTGCGAAAAACAGGAAAAATTGCATCATTTTAAAAAGATTGGAGGGGGATTTTTATATCTCTCCACTGATTTCACTCAAAATGTGTGTCACAGTTTTAAAAACCTGTTTTATTTAAGATATGAGAATGTTTAAGCACACTGACCATTTATAGCAATATTCCGTGTCTCTGGTGAAAAAAGGTTAATCACATATGATTGTGGCATAATAGCACGAGGCATTTTAGGGTCCTGTTTGATCACAATGTGTGAAGGAGAGAATGACATCGATACTGCACACACACCTCAAATACCAGCACATGTATTTTGAGACAGGGACAATATAATGAGAAAATGTGGCCACTATTGTGTTCATGCCCACCCTCTTTCCCTTCTGTGTGAAGTGAAATAAATCATAGGGGAATTGCAATAAACAATACACCGGTCCCGCAGTGTGCGCCGTGGTATAGAGGACCCCGGCCTTCTAGGAGAGGTCAGGGGGAGTGTCCCGAGGCGGCACGTGCGATTTGGGGGCTGTAGGAGCTGTTTTGGTGATTTTAGCCTACGCCGACCCTGCGAGGTAGAACACCCAAGCGGCACCTGGTTTCATTTCGGGGTATCGAGTGACCCCTCAGCGGTCTCATCTTGACAAGGGGGACCTCTGGGCAGTATTATTGGGGTGATTGGGGGTACCCCCAAAATTTCGATTTTGGGGCGCCCTCCTCCGTCACATGTCTGGCGACATTTAAACGTGCCAATGAGCACTGGAAGGAGTGGTTCCAGGGGTAACAGAGATAAAAGGGGCAGGCCGCGCTGCACACCTCTCCACGCTATCTTTAAAAAGCTACCAGCTTTCACATTCCTCTCTGCCAGAAGCAAAGAATGGATTATTAGGATCTGAACACACACCCGCAGCATTCCAGCTTCCTAAAAGGCACACAGATTAAAACTACAATCACTTTAAAACAAGTATCTATAACACAGGTGTTATCATTATGCAGGGGAATGAATGTGATCTGTGCAAATTAAGGAAACTTCTGACAAAGTTAATACAGCTGCCCCCCCCCCAAAAAAAAAAAAAAAAACCCTGAAAGAAGACATATTGCTTTGCAGCACATGAACATTGGTTTTATGAAAGTGTATTTTATTTGCTGTAGCAGGAGATCCCGACAGCTCATGTTAAGTTTTATATCACAGCAAAATGCTTATGTAAAATGCCTCTGAGCGTGTACACGGGGCTGAGTTTCCCGAGTACTTCACCCCTCCCCCCATGTGTGCATGTTAGCATGAGCAAAGATCCAGGTTCGCAGGCAGGAGTTTGAAACACAGGCATCTCTCTTAAACAGGAAAACTTTATCTGCTACAAGTTATTAAACTAGAGCACAAGATAAAGGGAAATGACAGTTGTGTCTACTAGGTACACAGATTTAAGGAAAGAAACAGCAAAATCATATCACCAAGCTAAACATAACAGTACAGTAGTTACCAACACACCTTGCCACAGATGTTCATGGAGCAAATACATACCCCCCCAATTTTGGGATTCCATCTACAAGCAGAACAGATACCCTATCCAATTAAGCGTGTTGTAAATCACATGTGCTTTGTTACAGTAAACTGGGAAAGACTGTGTGCAATTTAATTTAATGTGTCATGACATACAGGTGGTAACACAATGTCACGGGTATTTCTCAAAATATAAAAGCATATACCAGAATCTGCACTGCCCAAATACTGGTTTGGGCCATCAAATAAATTCTTTTTTCCCTTCCACAGTTGTTTCAACAAAGGTAACAATATGACATTCATGATGTTCACAGACTTTTGCTTCAAAAGGTGGCTTTTGAATTAGAACATAGAAGAAGTTTACACGTTAGAAGATTACTACACATTCAGGCGTATGTAGGAATGTACTTATTTGGGACAAAGCCTGGCAAATTTTATCCAGCAACATTTTTTCATTTTGTTACCTCAACTGAAATACCTTCGGTATCCAAGGGTTAAATTTTCTTATTCTTCAGATTGCTTATCCTATTTGATTACAATGCATGAGAGAGGGTGGAATCTGGCCTATTTTATCACGAATTAGGAGTACCAATCTAATATGTTCCAGGTCCCTTATACAAAGAACCAAGCGTGGGGGAAATATGACAGGATTCACAGCAAGCACCACACTGCCTCCAACCCAGCCTTTTTGCCTTCCTCTTCTATAATTCACAATATATTCTTTTACACAAAATGATTCCTGAAACAACTTTCATGAGTGAGCTCACGGGGAAAGTTTCAGCTGAATACAACACAAATTATTGAGATTACACTTAGTCAGCGTGTGATGCCGGCTCACCCTACCTCTTTCTGGGGCATTCATGGCTGAACCCCTGTGTCTTTGTGAGGTTACCAAAGTTTCAAGTCCCTCGACACATTGGCTGTATATGGGGTCTCAGTGGGAGGAGGGGGGACAGGATCCTCACAGGGGATTAATTTGACTCTATAAGGGCTTCTTACCTATTTTATTAAAATTTCCATTCAAAAGTGGTAATATCAAAGTTGAACAATAGTCGTGTAAATAATTATTTCATATTATTGTAAAAGATTTTGTATGTTATCTGAATTTTGCTGATGTGCACGATTGTCAAAAGATTATCAGTACTGAAAATTCTGAAGATTTCGGAGATATTTAAACACATTTTATGACGGATTACAAATTGTTATCGTGGAATGTAAACGGACATAATTCACCTAATAAAAGAAAAGTAGTGAATTATTGGCTACAAAAGCAGAAATCTAATATCATCTGTCTACAAGAAACCCATATAAAAAGTCGGGACAATAAATATTTGATCAACAAAAAATTGGGAGAAGAATTTTATTCTTTGGCAGAGAAAAAAAATAAAGGAGTTGTGATTTACATAAATAAAAATCGGAACCTAAACAAGTTTTCACAGATAAAGAAAGGAGATATGTGGCTGTTGAGATCACATTACTTCAAAAAAGTCACTGGTTGTTAATTTGTATGCTCCTGATGGAGCCAAAGAGAACTTTTCAAGGACTTGTTGAGGGAATTGGACCAGGTGCATTATGACCAGATAATTCTAGCTGGAGATTTCAATGGTACTGTTAATAATAAATTGGACAGAAAATCACAAAGGGGGATGAGAAGATTGGAAAGTTACCTCAAATCTTTTTAAAATTGATTGAACAAGAAAAGTTGGAAGATGTATGGAGAAAATGGAATCCAAAAAATTAAAGACTTTACCTTTTATTCTAACCGACACAAATCCTTCTCAAGAATAGATATGATTTGGATGTCGAGTGAAATTGCATTAAAAACCCAGAAGGTGGAAATTTTGCCAAAGACTAATTCAGATCACAACCCGTTAATTTGGATATTAAAAGAAAAGGCGAAGCAATATCATTGGAGAATTAATGAAGATTTACTGGATAAGACGAAATTAGTAGAAACATTGCGGAAAGAAACTCATTTTTTAAAAAAATGAATTTAAACCAAGATGTTAATATACAGACAGTTTGGGATGCCTACAAATCGGTGATGAGAGGAGTACTGATTTCAGTGAATGCAGCCGACAAAAAAAAAAATAAAAAAAAAAATTTGAAACAACAGAAAGAGTTGCAGGAAAAAATTCAACAAAAAGAAAATGAGTTGAAACGGAGACCCGGCAAAAAGAAACTTCTTAAGGAAATTCAAATCTTACAAGAACAATTAAAGGTGATGCTGAACAGAGAACTGTATTGGAACTTAAAGAAATTGCAGCAAAAATCTTTTGAAGGAGCAAACGAACCAGGGAAGTATTTGGCATGGCAATTGAAAAATCGAAGGAGAGAAGGACAATAACCAAGATAACGGAAGAAGGTAAAGAAATTGTAGACAGGAATGGAATAAAAAGAGACTTCTACAAATATTATGCAAAATTATTTCAAAAAAAGAATATTGACCCAGCGAAAATTAAAAATTATTTGGACAAAGTAATTTTACCTGAGATGGATAGCAAAACTAAGGAAATGCTGAATGGTCCAATACAAAAGAAGAAATATATAAAGCAATAGAAGATGCCAAATTAGGGAAAGCTCCAGGACCAGATGGATTTACCGCAAAATTTTATAAAAAATTAGAGGAGGAGCTGACCCCGATTATGGAACTTCTAATTAACGAAATTCAGCGGACTAAGTCAATACCAGAATCTTGGAAAGAAGCCAACATATCACTTATACCCAAAGAAGGACAAGACTTGACAGATGTAAAAAATTATAGACCAATTTCACTACTTAATAATGATTACAAATTGTTTGCCAAAGTAATTTCGGAAAGATTGAAGACTTATTTAAAAGATGTCATTAGAGAAGAACAAGCCGGTTTTTTACCAAACAGACAAATCAGAGACAACTTAAGGATTGTGATTGATGCAATTGAATACTATGACAAACATCCAGAAAAAGAAGTTGCCTTTCTATTTTTAGAAATAAATTATCCTTCTTTAATATTCATTACTGGATCTTCAATTATAAACATTACACCGTCTGCAAAAGCCCTGTATTTGTCTTCTTTTATTATCCAAATAAATAGGAAAGGAGATAACAGACATCCTTGTCTTGTCAACTCTTTATTCACATTCAGCGATGCCATATACCATTATTGATGGAAAGGATTAAAGAATTTGGAGACTTGGCTGGATTTTATGTGAACAAGAATAAAACAAAGATACTTTGTAAAAAAATGAGAAAAGAAAATCAGCTGGACTTACAAGAAAAAAATCCAATGTGAAGTGGTGAAAAAAACTAGATACTTGGGAATTGAGGTTACAGCAAAAAATATAGACATGTTTAAGAACGGACATCCTTGTCTTGTCAACTCTTTATTCACATTCAGCGATGCTTTTTTCCCCACAATATACAGCCCTAATCATGTTTGAAAAGGGCTGCCCAATGTACATTCTATCAAACATTTGAAACATAAATTCCCAGTTTAAATTGTCAAAGGCTTTTTCCACATCTAAAAATAGAAAGGCAACTTCTTTTTCTGGATGTTTGTCATAGTATTCAATTGCATCAATCACAATCCTTAAGTTGTCTCTGATTTGTCTGTTTGGTAAAAACCGGCTTGTTCTTCTCTAATGACATCTTTTAAATAAGTCTTCAATCTTTCCGAAATTACTTTGGCAAACAATTTGTAATCATTATTAAGTAGTGAAATTGGTCTATAATTTTTTACATCTGTCAAGTCTTGTCCTTCTTTGGGTATAAGTGATATGTTGGCTTCTTTCCAAGATTCTGGTATTGACTTAGTCCGCTGAATTTCGTTAATTAGAAGTTCCATAATCGGGGTCAGCTCCTCCTCTAATTTTTTATAAAATTTTACGGTAAATCCATCTGGTCCTGGAGCTTTCCCTAATTTGGCATCTTCTATTGCTTTATATATTTCTTCTTTTTGTATTGGACCATTCAGCATTTCCTTAGTTTTGCTATCCATCTCAGGTAAAATTACTTTGTCCAAATAATTTTTAATTTTCGCTGGGTCAATATTCTTTTTTTGAAATAATTTTGCATAATATTTGTAGAAGTCTCTTTTTATTCCATTCCTGTCTACAATTTCTTTACCTTCTTCCGTTATCTTGGTTATTGTCCTTCTCTCCCTTCGATTTTTCAATTGCCATGCCAAATACTTCCCTGGTTCGTTTGCTCCTTCAAAAGATTTTTGCTGCAATTTCTTTAAGTTCCAATACAGTTCTCTGTTCAGCATCACCTTTAATTGTTCTTGTAAGATTTGAATTTCCTTAAGAGTTTCTTTTTGCCGGATCTCCGTTTCAACTCATTTTCTTTTTGTTGAATTTTTTCCTGCAACTCTTTCTGTTGTTTCAAATTTTTATTTTTTATTTTTTTTTGTCGGCTGCATTCACTGAAATCAGTACTCCTCTCATCACCGATTTGTAGGCATCCCAAACTGTCTGTATATTAACATCTTGGTTTAAATTCATTTTTTTAAAAAATGAGTTTCTTTCCGCAATGTTTCTACTAATTTCGTCTTATCCAGTAAATCTTCATTAATTCTCCAATGATATTGCTTCGCCTTTTCTTTTAATATCCAAATTAACGGGTTGTGATCTGAATTAGTCTTTGGCAAAATTTCCACCTTCTGGGTTTTTAATGCAATTTCACTCGACATCCAAATCATATCTATTCTTGAGAAGGATTTGTGTCGGTTAGAATAAAAGGTAAAGTCTTTAATTTTTTGGATTCCATTTTCTCCATACATCTTCCAACTTTTCTTGTTCAATCAATTTTAAAAGATTTGAGGTAACTTTCCAATCTTCTCATCCCCTTTTGTGATTTTCTGTCCAATTTATTATTAACAGTACCATTGAAATCTCCAGCTAGAATTATCTGGTCATAATGCACCTGGTCCAATTCCCTCAACAAGTCCTTGAAAAAGTTCTCTTTGGCTCCATCAGGAGCATACAAATTAACAACCAGTGACTTTTTTGAAGTAATGTGATCTCAACAGCCACATATCTCCTTTCTTTATCTGTGAAAACTTGTTTAGGTTCCGATTTTTATTTATGTAAATCACAACTCCTTTATTTTTTTCTCTGCCAAAGAATAAAATTCTTCTCCCAATTTTTTGTTGATCAAATATTTATTGTCCCGACTTTTTATATGGGTTTCTTGTAGACAGATGATATTAGATTTCTGCTTTTGTAGCCAATAATTCACTACTTTTCTTTTATTAGGTGAATTATGTCCGTTTACATTCCACGATAACAATTTGTAATCCGTCATAAAATGTGTTTAAATATCTCCGAAATCTTCAGAATTTTCAGTACTGATAATCTTTTGACAATCGTGCACATCAGCAAAATTCAGATAACATACAAAATCTTTTACAATAATATGAAATAATTATTTACACGACTATTGTTCAACTTTGATATTACCACTTTTGAATGGAAATTTTAATAAAATAGGTAAGAAGCCCTTATAGAGTCAAATTAATCCCCTGTGAGGATCCTGTCCCCCTCCTCCCACTGAGACCCCATATACAGCCAATGTGTCGAGGGACTTGAAACTTTGGTAACCTCACAAAGACACAGGGGTTCAGCCATGAATGCCCCAGAAAGAGGTAGGGTGAGCCGGCATCACACGCTGACTAAGTGTAATCTCAATAATTTGTGTTGTATTCAGCTGAAACTTTCCCCGTGAGCTCACTCATGAAAGTTGTTTCAGGAATCATTTTGTGTAAAAGAATATATTGTGAATTATAGAAGAGGAAGGCAAAAAGGCTGGGTTGGAGGCAGTGTGGTGCTTGCTGTGAATCCTGTCATATTTCCCCCACGCTTGGTTCTTTGTATAAGGGACCTGGAACATATTAGATTGGTACTCCTAATTCGTGATAAAATAGGCCAGATTCCACCCTCTCTCATGCATTGTAATCAAATAGGATAAGCAATCTGAAGAATAAGAAAATTTAACCCTTGGATACCGAAGGTATTTCAGTTGAGGTAACAAAATGAAAAAATGTTGCTGGATAAAATTTGCCAGGCTTTGTCCCAAATAAGTACATTCCTACATACGCCTGAATGTGTAGTAATCTTCTAACGTGTAAACTTCTTCTATGTTCTAATTCAAAAGCCACCTTTTGAAGCAAAAGTCTGTGAACATCATGAATGTCATATTGTTACCTTTGTTGAAACAACTGTGGAAGGGAAAAAAGAATTTATTTGATGGCCCAAACCAGTATTTGGGCAGTGCAGATTCTGGTATATGCTTTTATATTTTGAGAAATACCCGTGACATTGTGTTACCACCTGTATGTCATGACACATTAAATTAAATTGCACACAGTCTTTCCCAGTTTACTGTAACAAAGCACATGTGATTTACAACACGCTTAATTGGATAGGGTATCTGTTCTGCTTGTAGATGGAATCCCAAAATTGGGGGGTATGTATTTGCTCCATGAACATCTGTGGCAAGGTGTGTTGGTAACTACTGTACTGTTATGTTTAGCTTGGTGATATGATTTTGCTGTTTCTTTCCTTAAATCTGTGTACCTAGTAGACACAACTGTCATTTCCCTTTATCTTGTGCTCTAGTTTAATAACTTGTAGCAGATAAAGTTTTCCTGTTTAAGAGAGATGCCTGTGTTTCAAACTCCTGCCTGCGAACCTGGATCTTTGCTCATGCTAACATGCACACATGGGGGAGGGGTGAAGTACTCGGGAAACTCAGCCCCGTGTACACGCTCAGAGGCATTTTACATAAGCATTTTGCTGTGATATAAAACTTAACATGAGCTGTCGGGATCTCCTGCTACAGCAAATAAAATACACTTTCATAAAACCAATGTTCATGTGCTGCAAAGCAATATGTCTTCTTTCAGGGTTTTTTTTTTTTTTTTGGGGGGGGGGCAGCTGTATTAACTTTGTCAGAAGTTTCCCTTAATTTGCACAGATCACATTCATTCCCCTGCATAATGATAACACCTGTGTTATAGATACTTGTTTTAAAGTGATTGTAGTTTTAATCTGTGTGCCTTTAGGAAGCTGGAATGCTGCGGGTGTGTGTTCAGATCCTAATAATCCATTCTTTGCTTCTGGCAGAGAGGAATGTGAAAGCTGGTAGCTTTTTAAAGATAGCGTGGAGAGGTGTGCAGCGCGGCCTGCCCCTTTTATCTCTGTTACCCCTGGAACCACTCCTTCCAGTGCTCATTGGCACGTTTAAATGTCGCCAGACATGTGACGGAGGAGGGCGCCCCAAAATCGAAATTCTGGGGGTACCCCCAATCACCCCAATAATACTGCCCAGAGGTCCCCCTTGTCAAGATGAGACCGCTGAGGGGTCACTCGACACCCCGAAATGAAACCAGGTGCCGCTTGGGTGTTCTACCTCGCAGGGTCGGCGTAGGCTAAAATCACCAAAACAGCTCCTACAGCCCCCAAATCGCACGTGCCGCCTCGGGACACTCCCCCTGACCTCTCCTAGAAGGCTGGGGTCCTCTATACCAGCGCACACTGCGGGACCGGTGTATTGTTTATTGCAATTCCCCTATGATTTATTTCACTTCACACAGAAGGGAAAGAGGGTGGGCATGAACACAATAGTGGCCACATTTTCTCATTATATTGTCCCTGTCTCAAAATACATGTGCTGGTATTTGAGGTGTGTGTGCAGTATCGATGTCATTCTCTCCTTCACACATTGTGATCAAACAGGACCCTAAAATGCCTCGTGCTATTATGCCACAATCATATGTGATTAACCTTTTTCACCAGAGACACGGAATATTGCTATAAATGGTCAGTGTGCTTAAACATTCTCATATCTTAAATAAAACAGGTTTTTAAAACTGTGACACACATTTTGAGTGAAATCAGTGGAGAGATATAAAAATCCCCCCTCCAATCTTTTTAAAATGATGCAATTTTCCTGTTTTTCGCACTAGGCATATCCTGTTTTTAGGTTGGAGCAGCAATGATGTCATCTTCCTGTTGACCGCTAGCTCTAACGCCAGATAACTTCATGGATAAACCAAACACCCCCAACTTTGGCTGGGGATGGGAGTGTACGGAACTCCTGGGGAAAAAACCTCCACCCATTCAGAGTTTTGACAAGTGCTTGAGTAGTTTTTGGATTGGCTGACTGCCACAGCTCAAAACTTCCCGGGGCTGAAAACAGCCTAGGATTGGGCTAGGAATCTTGCCTCCGCCCCTTGGAGCTGCATGTTCTGTCGGAAGTACAGAAGCTTGCTGTCTTCCTTCCAACACACAACTGCCTGGAAAAACTTTTTGCTTTTAAGGGCATTTTTGCCCAGAAGAATTTTCTCTGGTTTTGTACACTGTATTTCTTTTAAAAAGGATTGAAACCGGGGTGTGGGGGGAATTTCCTGCTTGCATGCTTTAACTTGAGTTGGGGGCACGGGGGAACTGGAGACTGGCATTCCCTATGTTTTTCTGGGTAAGTGAGCTGGTTGTCTTTTTTTTTTCATGGCTTGAGATTCTCTAGTGCAATCTCTCTCTCTCTGCTTGCTTTCAAATTAACACTACTTTCTATGGGTTAAAATTGTTGCTGAGATGATAAAGGGGTGTGTGTGGGGGGTCTGCTCTTTATTTGTTCTTTCCCTTTGCTTCAATCAAGCTGTTTTTTGCGATGTGTGTACCTTGGGGGGGGGGGCGTTTACAGAAAGAGAGAGCAGGCTTTAAAGATTCTCTCTCTCTCTTTATTTGTTCTTTACCTATTCCTGTGATATGCAGCAGCCATTTCACTTTTTAAAAAGGACACTTTTCCCCCTTTGCAGCAAACTGGGTGCCTTTGCTCTCTGGGGGCTTGCAAAGTGTGGAAATCAGCTGGCTGTGTGTGTGTGTGTGTGTGTGTGTGACTTCTCAGACCCTGAGGAGTCTGCACTAAACACAGAGATACACACAACCCAAAGGAAAAAGGGTGTTGTTGTGCCCAATTTTCACAGTCTGCGAAATGTGCTTTTTTGTTAGTAGATATACGTTAGAATCAATAGTCTTTCCTTTTCTCAGGGGGTGGGGTGGGGGGCATGGTGATTTCAGCTCTCCTTTTTCAAGCAGAGGAGGAAAACTTTTTTTTCTTCTTTCTTGCCAGCCTGAGCCTCCAGCGTGAGAGCGCGGCAAAGTTTGAAACCTACACCAAACACACATTTCAGCACATGTTAAAAATAAATAAATAAACTGCACACATGCTTCCCTTGGAAATTCTCTCTGCTTTAGTGTCCCTATCGCCTGAAGTTTTGGCACCAAGCACAACAATATAAATGACTGCTTCTAAAATACCTGTCTGAGTTTCCAGTGAGAGAGAACTGGGGGATGTTCTGAAAACTTACACCAAACACACTTTTTCAACAACACTTTGTTAAAAAACAAACTTGTACACATGCTCCCCTCTGGATATTCTCTCTGCTTTACTGCCCCCACAGCCCCGAAGTTTTGGCACCAAGCACAACAATACAAATGGCTGCCATTGTACCAGACTCCTACTCCCCACTGCAAACCCCCTGCTGCTAACAGCCCCATAGCACAGCCTCCTCCATTCCCTTCTGGGCTGACACTGGCGGCCATCTTGCCCATCCCTGTTTTTGAAGCATAGCCCCCCCTTAGCGGAAGCGTGGCTTCCGCAGGGGGATGGGGGGCAGCTGTCAAACGTTTCCGGTCTCTGAATAAAAGAAGTGTATACCCCATTACTACTGAGGTGCCACTGCTTTATTTGTAATTGTGCGATCTGTTATTAATAATTCATAATTCACTATTTGTCAGCTTGTAAATAGTGTTGGGCAACCTGTACATAGTGTAACTTATGGTTGATTGCTTGTGTTTATCACCTAAAAGCAAAAGAATTAAATGAAGCCATTATTTTCGGCACAGTTCTCAAGGGAAATTTCAATTCAAACACTTGCCTGTACAAAATGGCCCATTAATTCCAATGCGAGTTAGCATTGTTTAGAGGTGGGATGCCAGATTCCCAGGCTTAAGAGGCTATAAACCTTAATCCTCAACTGCTTTACAGAGCTAGATACTCCAGAGTTGTGTGATGGTGCCAGACTGCAATCCTGCATAATCTGACGGCATACCCCGAAGTTCCCTACACAGGCACAGGAAACGCTGAAATTTTCCCAGTTCTGGTAGGTACTTTTGCTGCTTCAAGCAGCTCCACTATTGAATTAAAAAGTCATAGTCCATGGCTGAGTTCAGACTGGCAGTTTGCTCCGGTAGCCAATCGTAGCAAAAAAGCCCCAGAATAAACTGTTCCGGGTTTTCCCATTCAGACAGCCCAGGCTGCTGCCGGAAGATGCGGGGCGGAGCCGGGCGGGAGCGTTCAGACTGCCGCGTGTGGGGGCGCGCTGTATTTGGCGTTTCCCCATTAATTCGGCCGTGGGTGTATGGGTGTATATGTGCGCATGAGTGCTCATGCGCTAATGAGCATAAGCACATTTTGCTGATTGGGGGAGGACCCCGTAGCACCGGAACCGCATTGGGCAGTAGAGCGGAGCACAGCCAATCATACCGCTGCTGCCTTCTGCCCAACGCGGGTTGCTCCCGGCTTTTCGGCTGCGCATTCAGACTTCCCAGAAGCGGAGAAACACGCAACACACGCGGGCTTTCGGATTTGCTACCAGTTTTATGAGGTAACTTTTTAATCCGGCAGTGAAGCGCAACAGCACGAGTTGGCTACGGGTGGGGGACGCCAGGCAGATGTGCCTGTGTGAACGCCCAATTTACTCCGGGATTGAATCGTCGCTGGCCCGGGTCCCTACCGGGGCAAATTGCCAGTCTGAACTCAGCCCATACCAAGTTATGGGCAAAGCGAGGGGTAACAAAACAGTACCAAATTCAACAACTCAGCAGACTTTAAAGTCCTTTTTTTTGTCAAAATCTTCAAAAGCCTCTTCTATGCAGCACTCAGACGCCAAATCCAAAATGGCTGCCGACAAAGCAGGAATGCCCAGTATTACCAAACAAGACCTAATGGATTCTTTTCATTCATTTGAAAAAGACTTACTGGACAACATTAATGGTATGCTGTTACCACTATCTGAAAGGCTTGATGAAATTGGAACTGCCCTTCATAAAGTGTCTGGCACAGTGGAAGCAGCCATGGAAATATCTTTATTTGCCCAGGAGGACATCAAAAAACTCCAGCGAGAAACTCTCTGGGTTAAGGAGTAAAATAATTCAGCTTGAGAATTCACTCCATCAACAGCGTCTAAAATTCAGAGGAATACCTGAGGGTGAGGAAACCTCAACAGAACTTGCGCTTTTTATATTTACATGGCAGGCCTCAGCATTAAATCTTGAAGAACCAGCAGCCCCAATCATTCTCAAAACATACCGTCTTGGGTCGTCCAACCATCCACAATTCAAAGGACCTCGTGATATTATTGCTGAGTTCCTAGACAACCGTACAAAGAAAATCATTGTTCAAGTGGCCAAGACAAACAGTTTCCTTTTATTCAAAGAAATCTTGGTTTCATCTGACCTATTTCCAGAACCCCTCAACAAACGGTGCATTTTGAAGCCTATCTCTTTTAGATTAACCAAAGCTAACATCAGATTTTGCTGGTTCCCAACAAGTAATTTAACAGTTTCTCACCAAGGAACTATCCTTACGGCATTTGATCTTGAAAGCAGTCACCTACTTCTTCAAGCCCTGAATCTGGAACCATAAGCAGACCTATTGAAGAAATCTTATAAAAGGAAGCTTGACTTTTCCATCACTCCTCTGAAATGAAACAAAGTTTCTGCAAGGCAGTCTTCTTGAACTGGCCTCTCTAAGGGACTCCTGATTCAAATTCAATAGCTTCACTTAATCACCTTCGGGTATAGTATGTTTTCTCTCTTTGTATTCAATCTTATGTTTTTTCTTTTGGGGGTATTCTAAGCAGGTGGGGGGAGGGGGGACTGAGTTCAAGTTGAATGCCTCTTGTGTTTTGTGAGTCTAAGTGGTGGGGTGTATCCCCACTCCCTACAGGAGATTATGTTCCTGTGGGGTGGGTAAACATTTTATTTTTTTCCTTTTACTTAATATTATTTGGGTCCTCTTGGGATACCACTAATCTTAGTACGATGCTGAACACTTTAATAATTTTTTTCTTTTGGTATTTTTGGAAACTTGAGACCTGCATATGATGTTACAATAGGCTCATTTTGGTCATCTGTGATTTTTGAGAATATTGGAAGTCAAAGTTCTTTTGTTTTTGTCATACAAAGCATGTCATAGTTATGGAAATATTTTTTGGAAATTTATCTTACCATATAATCCTTATAAATTACAAACCAGGTTCTTTATATTTGTAAAATACAAGCCCTTGTAATGAAGTGTGATGGGATGGGTTTCTGTACACTTTTGGATTTCTTGCCTTCTTTTCTGGCACTTAAAGTATTTAGGCGTTATTTTTTTCTGAACTGAAAGGTTTGAGATTGTTGGTAATGTTTAAGAGTTATTGTTATGAGATTAATAGATTTATTGCTATTTTTATCAATGGCTATATAAAGCCTAAAATTGTTTCAACCCAATTGCAAGCTGTTTTATATTGGGCAATGCTACTAATGTATTAGTTTCATTGTACAATATTTTTTACTGTAGGTATTCTTAGATTGCAGCCTAAAAGCATATGCTGTACCTTGGATCTGTTTGGTGATACTTTACCCTTCTTTTTTCTTTATTTGGAATATTTAGTTTTTTATATACTAAACCTAGTGTTACCTTATTTTATTCAATGGAGAGTTTGCAAATGAGGCCCTTGAAAATAATCTCCATTAATTGCCAAGGTCTCAATAACAAAATAAAACGAAAACACATAGCCGCGTCAATTACAAAATTCAAACCAAATATTGCTTTTATTCAGGAAACCCATTTGAGAGCAACTACAAATGATACCAAAGTTCTTTTATCTAATTGGTTTTCTTACCAGTTTCATGCACCTGGGTCCTCTAAGTCACGTGGAACAGCAATTTTAATAGCCAAAACAGTCCCTTTTAAGCTTTTTCAATAGAGATTGACCCAAGAGGTGGTTTTGTTTTTTAAATGCTGAATTGTACAGTAAAAACTTTACACTTGCTACTATCAGGGCTCTTTCTGTAGCAGGAACTCCTTTGCATATTAGGCGACACACCCCTAATGTAGCCAATCCTCCAAGAGCTTACAGTAGCCCCTGCAAGAAGAGCTCTGTAAGCTCTTGGAGGATTGGCTACATTAGGGTGTGTTGCCTAATATGCAAGGAGTTCCTGCTACAAAAGAGCCTATACTCTAGCCAGCAACATCTACCTTTTCTTGAGGAAGCTTTTTGAGACTGAACTCATTTATGACTGGTGACATTATCTTAGGTGGTGATCTCAAGTTTGTGGCTGACATGAACTTAGACAAGTCTTCACATGCTTTTTGCTCTTTGAACTCTAGGGAGAAGTATACTAAATTGAAACTTCTTTTTGAACAGTTTGACTTTTTGAACAGGGTGATATCTGGAGACTCCAACACCCCAAAGAATGGGACTACACCTACTATTCTTCTAGATTTAATGTCCACACCAGGATAGACTATATTTTACTTTCTAAATCTTTAATCACCCATGCTTCTGATTTGGAAATTGGTACTAAAACATGGACTGATCACTCTTGGCTTGGCTGCACACTCATCGAATCTGAAAAAACAATATACAAAAAAACTTGGGCTTCAAACACTTCTGTTTTATTGAAACCAGAAGTTCTTTCAGAAATTAAATGGTGCTAAATTAAACTCTAGTTGTGGGGGTATCTCCTTTTTTGGTTTGGGATTCTTTAAAAGCTGTTCTTTGGGGCAAATTTATTTCACTATCCACCTATTACAAAAGACAAAGAGTTATTAAAGAACTGAAAAGTACTGAGACTGATGAGTGATTTCAGCTCTCACATACTTTATTAGTTCAAGAACAAGACAACTTTACCCAGCTCACAGGCCGGTTTATATCCCCTGAAAACCCCACACCCAAAACACACCCCACTCAAGTCATTGGCTATTTACAGTGACTGAGAGTTCCATAGGCTCTCTGCCAGGAGCCTAACCCTCTGATTGGAGCGGGCTAGGATCCGCTGAGTCCTTTGTTCAGGTGAGTGAAGCTCAGACGTATTTGCTTGACCGCGTGACTTCCTTGCCTCGCATGTGGTCTGGTCTGATTGCATTATGTCTGATTGCATTATGTCTGATTGTATTATGTCTGAGTACATTACAAGAACCAAATATTATCAAGGATTCTGGTTTTGGAAAAACAACGTAACAGAACAGGAGGTAAGAAGGTATATAAAAAATTAGTAGCAGAGAGGAGATCTCTAGAGGCTCTTGAGATTGCTCAGATTTCAAAAAACAACTTCACTTTATCAAACAAAAGTATTGGCACTGTTCATTCAAAACTTTAAGACTTCTTTCTTGGAAAGTTATGTCTAAAATCTCATCCAATGCTATACTTACTATTAAGGACGCACAAGGCAGGAGCATAACAAACATTAGCCAAATTGCTAATTGCTTTGCTAAATTTTATGAGAAATTATATTGAACTGATTCTCCCGCCCACCATCTGATTTCTGATTATTTACGAGCTAATGACTATTTGCCCAAATTAACACCTAATCATAGGAACCTTTTAGATAGTCCTGCTACTTCACAGGAAATTCAAGATACAATTAAAAAACTTAAGAACAATAAAACACCAGGACACGATGGCCTCTCATCCAAATTTTATAAACAATTTGCTACCCAACTTGCACAACCTTTAGCTGAAATTTGTAACTTAGTTCAAAGTCAAGGTACAATGCCACCTCATGGTCTGAATCCTATATTATTTTAATTCCCAAGGAAGGAAAGACCCCACTGATCCGGCTTCATTCCACCCAATTTCTCTCTTGAATCAGGATCTGAAAATACTTTCCTCAATTCTAGCTACACATTTAAATACCTTTATTCATGAATATATTCATCCTGACCAATCAAGATTTATCTCCAACTGGAATATAGCTGATTCTATTAGGAAAACTCTAAACATAATCCACTTTGCCCAAAACCATAGACATCCTCTCTTGATTCAGGCACTGGACATTGAGAAAGCTTTTGACAAATTAGAGCCTATTTATTTACTTTCCTTACTTCATCACACACAATTTGGCCCAGAGCTTTCTTCATATTATCCAAGCCTTTTATAAAAACCCTAGAGCCCAAGTGAGCATAAATGGTATCAATTCTCATGATTTTTTATTATTCATGGGACCAGACAGGGCCGTCCCCTTTCTTCGATTATTTTTGCGATCTCTATTGAACTGTTTACCTCTATAATTCGTAATGACCCTGCTCTACAAGGTATAGTAATTAGAGATAAGGAATTTAAACTTGATTTATTCACAGATGATTTAGTTTTATATCTCTCTAATCCCTATCAATCGTTACAAGTGGCAATGAAACACTTAGGAAATTTGGTTCACTCTCTGGCCTTCACGTTAATCTTCAGAAAACACTAAACTACCCAGTTCTAATAGACACATCTCTAACTCAACTCATAAACAACTTATCACCCTATAAATGGGTTACTAAAGAATGGCATCGCTTAAGGGTAAAGATACTGTCAGAAGTCCTAACTTAGTCAGCAAACACCAGACCTTTTTGATGCAAGCAAGGTTAGCGTTTATTAAGCTGCAATAGATAGATCACTGAAACAGGTCTCTTGTTCAGAATGACTTGGTTACAGAAAGCAAGCGGTTATACAGGGGAAGGGGGTGAATGGGGACCCCCCCTTCTTCCATACAATGAATAAACATGCGACTGGGAAATCGAAAGTTACTAAGCAAATGAATTCCCACCGCCCCCATTAACCACAGCTGCTACATCTATGCCAGCGATAGAGAAGCTCGCAACCCCGACTTGCCAAGGTCAGAACGTCCAGGCTGCAAGAGATAGGAAGAATAAAAGCCACATTCCATTCTCACACCCGAGGTGTAAATCAACAACTCCCCGGATTCCAACCTCCCGTCTGTTCCGCCACTAAGGCGCCAAAAGCCCACCTCCCTCCCGTCATCCATCATAGCCCACCTCCCACCCTTCCATCATGGCAGGGCTACCTGACATGCAGCCCCCTCGAAAATAATCCTACCCCTTTGGTTTGTGGGGGTACAATTTGTGAAAGGCTTTAACTAGCCGGGGGGCCAGAACATTTTCCGCCCGTACCCACTCCCGCTGCTCCGGCCCAAAGTCAATCCATTCAACCAGGTAAAACAAGCGATTGCGAGAGAGTTTAGAGTCCAGAATCTGCGAGACTTCGTAGTGAGGTTCCCCCCCACCAGCAGCGGAGGTGGGGTGGGCCGTTGCGGTCGCCATTTGTTCCCTTCAGGCGCTGGGCGAAGAAGCCGCACATGAAAAACAGGATGCACAGACTTTAGGGATTTAGGCAATGCAAGTTCAACAGTTACATTGTTAATCACTCTCACAATCTCAAAAGGACCAATAAATTTCCAACCAAGTTTGCGGCTCGGCTGAATGCGGCGCAAATGTTGGGTAGACAAGTAAGCAAACTCTCCACACTTGGGAACCCAGGCTAGGTTACGTTTCTTATCGGCTTGGATTTTGTAGGCAGTCTTAGCCTCTTCCAGAGTCTCTGCTAACGAGCCCCACGCCTCCCGCAGACGTTTGCACCAGTCACCAGCATCTCCCGCCGGGAGGTCGGGAGAAGACAAAAATGGCAGAGGCGGGGCGTCATAACCATGAACCGCTTTAAATGGAGACATCCCCGTCGACGAGTGCTGAGTATTATTGTAACAAAACTCAGCCAAAGGTAAAAGAGAATGCCAATTGTCCTGCTGAAAATTAGAAAAACAGCGCAAGTATTGTTCCAGGGTCTGATTCACACGTTCAGTTTGTCCATCCGATTCAGGATGGTATGCACTACTCACACCCCTCTCTACGCCAAGCAGTGACATTAGTTCGCTCCAGAACTTGGAAACGAACTGAACCCCCTGTCGGAGATCACTTTAGCAGGTAAAGTGTGGAGCCTCACAACGTGTTGTAAGAACGCAGAAGCCAATTTTCTGGCAGAGGGGATGGTTGCAAAAGGAACAAAATGCGCCTGTTTAGTAAAGAGATCTACGATCACCCAAATAACAGTTTTCCCCCACTAGGGGGTAAATCCGTAATAAAGTCCATAGAGATCACTTCCCAGGGCCGAGCCGGCGTAGGGAGGGGTTGCAGGGCACCAGGGGTTTTCCAGGGCGAGGTTTACTCATTAAACAGGTTTGACAAGCAGAAGTGAAGAGTGACACATCTTTACGTAGCCCTGGCCACCAAAATTGTCGCTGTAAGAGCTGGAGAGATTTCACAAATCCTGTGTGTCCAGCTAGCTTGGATCCGTGCGCCCAACCCATCACCTCCCCCGGAGAGAACGGGGAACGAAGAGCTTGTCATTTTTAGTCCAGCAGCCATGCGTATCGCGGGATAGCCCTTCTTCCCCCTCCACTTCCTCCCTGTCCGCATCAGACATTTCAGTGGAAAATCGTACCGCCCAGTCACTTGGAGGAGGGTCTGGCGGAGGTGGGGTACGTTTGGCCTGCCTCCTTGTGGTTACCGCTCCTCCCAACTGGGAAGGAGTGAATACAGAGTCACGAACCTCCTCCCTCTTGCTGTCGTGTTGGGGGAGGCGTGACAGAGCATCGGCCAGGGAATTTGATGTCCCCGGGAAATGGTGCAGTGTGAAATTAAACTTGGAGAAGAAATCTGCCCAGCGGAGCTGCTTGGCGTTCAAAGAACGGGGGAGCGGAGCAGCTCGAGGTTCTTGTGGTCAGTCCAGACCTCGAATGGGACTCGCGCTCCCTCTAACCAATGGCGCCAAGTAGCTAATGCCAAACGGATCGATCCCGCTTCTTTCTCCCAAATGGACCAATTCCGTTCAGTATCATTGAATTTTCTAGACACATAGGCAAGGGGGTGCAATTTACCATCCTCCCCCTCCTGGAGGATCGCCCCCCCCATAGCGACGTCCGAGGCGTCAACCTGGACAATGAATTTTTTAAGTTCATTGGGGTGGGCCAACACTGGTTCTGAGGTGAAGAGGGTTTTCAACTTGTCAAAAGCCCGTTGGCACTCAGGTGACCATACTAGTTTAGCGCCCGGTCGAGTGCATTCGGGTGGCTTCCCTTTGGTTTTCAGTAAGTCTGTTAAGGGGAGAGCCACCTGGGCAAAGTTCGAGAGGAATGATCTATAAAAGTTCGCGAAGCCGAGGAAACCTTGGAGTTGCCTCCGTGTTTTAGGAGGTTCCCACCCCACCACATCCTTGATTTTGTCAGGGTCCATCTCAATTCCCCTTTGAGATATGCGGTAGCCCAAGAAAGGGATCTCCGTTTTGTGAAATTCACACTTAGACAGCTTGGCAAACAGTTTATGCTTATGCAACGTTTGGAGTACTTCCCTCACCAGTTTCACATGAGACGTGCGGTCGGGGGAATACAAAAGAATGTCATCAAGGTAAACAAGGACCCCCTTGAACAGGTATTTGTGTAACACCTCGTTAATCAAATTCATGAAGACCCCAGGAGCCCCCTGAAGTCCGAACGGCATAACTAAGTATTCAAACTGGCCGAGAGGTGTGTTAAACGCCGTCTTAAACTCGTCTCCCTCCCGAATCCGGACTCGGAAATAGGCATCGCGGAGGTCAAGTTTTGAGAAAATTTTCCCTCCAGCGACTGCTGCCAACAAGTCTTTTATGAGGGGCATGGGGTAAGCGTTAGTGTTGGATACCGCATTTAAGCCCCGATAATCCGTGCAAAGCCGTAACCCTCCGTCCTTCTTTTTCCTAAAGAGCACGGGGGCTGCGAACGGGGAGGACGCTGGCCTTATGAAGCCCCTGCTGAGGTTTTTGTCAATGAATTTTCTCAGTTCTACCTTTTCCGAAGGGCTCATAGAATATAGTTTCCCTTTAGGTAGCTTTTGGTTGGGCAGAATCTCGGTAGCACAATCAGAGTTTCTGTGGGGGGGTAGTTCATCTGCTTCCTCCTCCCCAAAGACAGGGGCGAGGTCTCGATATTCGGGGGGAATGCTTTCTAGTTCTGCATCGGCTACCCCAGCCGGCACCGAGAGTTTCCCCTCGATTATGGGTCCCCACTCTGTCTTCCAGACGTGGGACCGGCATTTCTCGGAGATGAAATCCACCTTTCCCTCCCCCATAGTACGTGAGGATCGTGATCAAAGAACCATGGACTTCCTAAAACCAGGGGAAACCGGGCGGACGGGGTAACTACAAACGATCTCTCTTCCCAGTGCTGCCCCAATCCCACCCGCAATGGCACAGTCTCGTATTTGCAGGGTTCCTTCATTGTGGACCCATCCATTTGGGTAAAAATCAAGGGTCTTTTAGTTTAAGGACTTTCGCCCCGAGTCCCGTCAGTAGGGTGGGGTTGATCAGGTCTCTCCCACACCCTGAGTCAATGAGAGCCCGTACTCTCACATGGGTCAAGAGACCCGGGTCCATTAAAGTCACTGTAAGGAAAAAGAGAGAGGGGTTTTTGCTCACCGGGAGTTGCGCCTGGGGTTGTGGGACCTGCTGTTCAGCGCTGTTTACAGCAGGTCCGCCTCGTTTCCCTGCGGCACGACCTCGCCATCGGAGGAGTCGGATGGCTCGCTGAGTGGTTTAGCTTGCAAAGCTTTCGCCCCCTTCGGTCTCGCCACCTGTTTTGGCGTGGAAGTGTCGAACTTCTTCCTTGTTCCCTTTTGCGCCCCGGTCGATGCAGGTGAGGTCGGGCAGTTCACGGCGAAATGGCCTCCTTCTCCGCATTTGAGGCACAGACCTTGCTTCATCCGGAGTTCTCTTGTTCCGTCCTTCTGCTTTGGGTTCTGGATGGGAGCCTTCCCTCTCGCAGTCGGTGCGTTCCCTCGGGTTGCCATCGCTGCAGCATCGTCTAGTTTGATGGTCTTCAGCCGGTTTTCCATCGTGACTGCGGCCTGGATCCATCCGGTGAGGGTGTTCGGATCTTGGTTCAGGGTGACCTCACGGCGAACCTCCGGATTCAGCCCCCATTTGTAAAACTCCAGGAGATTACCTTCTCCTCGCAGCTTGGCGGCACATCTGCGGAACTCCGCGGTGTAATCTCTCACCGACCTCGCGCCCTGCTTGAGGCTCCGGATTGTTGCTTTTGCTGCTTTAGTTGAGTGCACGTCTTCAAATTGTTCTTTCATAGCCCACATGAAAGAATCAATCTCTCTCAGTTCGCGCCCATCAGCTTGGTGGAGCCCCACGTACCAGTCAGCTGCTGCTCCCTTCAGGTGAGCCGCTATGACGTCGACCATCCGCTCTTCCCTCTGGAACAGGTGGCCCCAAGTTTCGATGAACTTCTCGGCTCGCACCAGGAAGAACGGGAACTTCTCGGGGTCTCCGTCAAAATCCGCGTCCAGGAGCTCCGTAGGTTTAGGAGGCAGGAACCCCCAAGGACGAGGGGTTGTTGCCCCGGCGGGCCCCGTGGCGCTGGCCCCGCTGGTTGATCCGGTGGTCCGGCTGGCACGTTCCCCGCTCCCTGGTCCGGTGCTGGGCGTTGATCTGGAGGGACTTGTGCCGGCGGCTCTTCCCGTCTCTGTCGTTCACGCTCCTCCCGAATGCCCTCCGCAATCATCTGTGGGATGCGAGCGAGGGACTCATCCAGGAAACGCATCAGGCGGTCTTGCCCTGGCTCCCCGCTCCATCTCCGCCTTACCACGACACTCTCTTGGGGTTCGGAGTCCCTGCCAGTGTCTTCCATGGTTTCTGCGGTAGCCAACTTGCGGACCGACCTCTCGGGGTGGCTCATCCCCATGGATGCTCTTGGGGTCCCGAACCACGCCTCGTGGGTCTCGGTCAGAGGTTTCACCCAGTCCCGTCTGCGTCCCGCTCGGTGGGTCACCCCTCCATAGGCTGCCCCATACGGATCGCCGTAGGGCCCTCCAAAGTCGTACTCCAAACCCCATTGTCCCGGCACGTAGGTGTCAGGGGTTTCTTTGGGTACGCCTTTCCCAGGAGGCTTCTTGTCCTTTTCTTCTTCTTCAATCGGGAGAGTGTCTTCTTCTCCATCACTCATTTTGGAGTGGTGGGTTTAGGACCAGTCCCGAAAGTAAATGAAGATTCTGAACAAACTGTCAGAAGTCCTAACTTAGTCAGCAAACACCAGACCTTTTTGATGCAAGCAAGGTTAGCGTTTATTAATCTGCAATAGATAGATCACTGAAACAGGTCTCTTGTTCAGAATGACTTGGTTACAGAAAGCAAGCGGTTATACAGGGGAAGGGGGTGAATGGGGACCCCCTTCTTCCATACAATGAATAAACATGCGACTGGGAAATCGAAAGTTACTAAGCAAATGAATTCCCACCGCCCCCATTAACCACAGCTGCTACATCTATGCCAGCGATAGAGAAGCTCGCAACCCCGACTTGCCAAGGTCAGAACGTCCAGGCTGCAAGAGATAGGAAGAATAAAAGCCACATTCCATTCTCACACCCGAGGTGTAAATCAACAACTCCCCGGATTCCAACCTCCCGTCTGTTCCGCCACTAAGGCGCCAAAAGCCCACCTCCCTCCCGTCATCCATCATAGCCCACCTCCCACCCTTCCATCATGGCAGGGCTACCTGACAGATACCTCTTAACCTACATAACCTATTCCAGATTAACTTTTCAGCTCTTTTTTTTATGTTCATTCAGGAAGTGGTCCAATCTTACTCTCTCTTGGGATGAGAGAATTCTATTAATTAAGTCCTTCTTAATTTCATTGTGTTTTCTACTCCACTAGTTGGTTGTTGTTGATTGTTATTGTTCTATTGTTTTTCAATAAAAGTTATATAAAAAAATAAAAAAAATTGGAAGAGATATGCAAATACACAGTGACAGTGACTAGAATTATCTATGCAGCAAAATGGAAATGAGATGTCTGTCCAGGCTTAGAAGAATGGGAAAATAAACTTGCCGACTATGCAGTAATGGCAAAATTAACAACCTATTTGAGAAACAGATCAGTTATGAAATTTGAGGAGACATGGAGTGTCTATTATGCAAGAAGATGATGAAGAAGAGGAGATTGGATTTATACCCCACCCTTCCCTCGGAGTCTCAGAGCGGCTTACAAACTCCTTTCCCTTCTCTTCCCCACAACAGACACTCTGTGAGGTAGGTGGGGTTGAGAGAGCTCTTTCAAGAACTGCCCTTTCAAGGACAGCTCTTGTCAGAACTATGGCTTGCCCAAGGTCATCCAGCAGTGGCAAGTGGAGGAGTGGGGAATCAAACCCGGTTCTCCCAGATTAGAGTCTCCCAGACTAGAGACTTAACCACTACACCAAACTGGCTCCTGCAAGCAGGAGACAAATTTAGAATGAGAAACAGTTTAAAAATTGTACATAGATGTATTGCAATGCAGAAGTAGAATAAGAACAAGTTTTGAATTTTTTTTTTATAATGTTTATTGCTTTTATTCTAAAAACTACATAGAAATCATAGGGAAGGGTATCTAACATCTAAGGGAGAAAGAAAAGAAAACCACTAAAAATCCAAGTGGCAATGGTCAGTAGATTGTACAAATGCTTATCACGAATTCTTTTTCACTTATAATAGTTTGGTTACAATGAAAAGGAGTACTTAATTAATTTTTTTCAAGAGAAAAAACAAGGATTATTTCTAGCTAAGGAAGAAGTGTCCAAATATCTAAAATAAATTTGGTTCAGCTCAAGTAAAAAAAAAATAGTTTAAAGTTTATGGGGTTTTTTTCTTAAGTCGTAGTCTCGTTTGGCTTTGGGAGTTTTTGGGGCAGCTGCCCCACAGTCTGATTCAGATTCTTCTCTAGAAGATGTAGCTGAAGAGCTTCCATTGCTTCCCATCTCACCATCGCCTTCTGCTGCTTCCTCTTCCTCTCCTGGTCTCGATGGTTTTTCTGGTTTTTGAAACTGCTCCAGAAAAGCTTTTGCTTTGGTAACAGAGTCTATTCTTTCTTTCTTGTCATTGTATTTGAAGATGATCCCTTCTGGTATAATCCATCTATAGGTGTGGACTTTTTCTGCAAAAACAAAAACAGGCTTTTATATGGTCTTCTCTTTTTCCTTATCTCGAATGGAATGTCCTTTAAGACTTTTATTTCTTTATCTTCGATTTTTAGGCTAGTCCCATTTGTTGCTTTGAGAATCTGGTCTCTTATACGTCTTTTGGAGAATTTCACGAAGATTTCACCAGGCAGATTCTTCTTCTTCATGTATTCTGGGTATGTTCTATAGACCATATCCATCTCAGTTTGTAGAGAATCTGCTTTTATATCTGTTACTGGTTCTAATGCTTCGCTTAAAGTTATTTTGAGATTCTCTCCTTTCTTCTCTGGGACCCCTTGAAATCTCAGTACATGAGTTGACTTTTCCATTTGCAGTTGTAACAATTGATGCTCAACAGAGGATGTCTTCTTTGCCACAGTCTCTAATCCTTTATTAAACTTTTTTGTCTTGGCATCAACTTTCTTTAATGATTTAGAAATTTGCTCTGTCTTAATATTAGTCTCTTTTAGCTGTTCTTGAAGGGTTTCATAGTTGTTGCTCAATGTGGTCATCTGATCCAGCAGAGGGCACAATGCAGCCGCTATCATATTCGGGAAGTCTATGGCTGCTTCTGGTCCCATGACCGTAGCAGCTGGACTAGCATTGCCTGGAATAAGTTTCACTTTCGGTGGCTCTCTCTTCCCTGCCATTATGCTTTTGTTTACTTTTAGAGAAAATTACCAAAAATGTCAATGACTTGAAAAAACAACCAGAGTTTTCTCGATTGCACTCTGCTTTAGTTAATTCAAGCTTTGCTTTCCATCCCCTTTCTTCGCTGTGGTTTTAAAAAGTTTTTCTCTGCTGGGGGGTGGTTCCCCCCCAGTTCATTTTAAGGGGATGTAATCGTTTAGGCGCTTGGGTATTTATCTTGTTTTTCGACTCGTCAAAACTCACAGTTCATCTGAAGTCTTCCGTCAGGTAAGGAAAAAACGCTTGACCATCTGCCCACTTGTCCCGATGTGCATTTCTGATGCCATTGCTGGTCTATGGCAGTGGGACCTTGGGGACAAAAGAGAGCCTCGATCCCTCAGCTATTAGCCTTGAGAGAGGCACTCCTCACGTCCCATGGCTGGGAGCCCCCTGCAAGGGCTCCGGGAGGTCCAGATCAACCGAGACCGCCACAGCTCCAAAGGGATGCGTCTGCCATTCGATTCGCCAAAACTGGAAGCCAGAACAAGTGTTGAATATAAATATATAAGGAAGTGGATTATTATGAGATACATAATAGACTTTGTACTTTGATATATTAAAAGTTATAATGAGCATGTAGAAACGGCAAAATATGTAATATTAAATATGTAGTAATGATAAAACTACTAATGTTGCAAAATAGATCAGTTATAAAATTTGACATTTAAAATGTTGAATATAAAAGTACCCCAACAGGGAAAAAAGGTAAATTCAAAATTGGTCAGTTCAGAGCTGCCGGGTACAGGGTAAGTTTCCTTAACAGTGGACAAACCACAGCCCATTTCAACACTGGGGCAACCTCTCCCTCTCTCAAGGAAGCATTAACTACCTTCCAGGCTATCAGCCAGCCCCCTTGGCAGATTAAACAGCCAGAAAGGGCAAAGGTCATACATTCAGGTGGTTGGTCTCAAACAACCAAAGATCCTACCTACATCCTCAGACTGAATAAATTGAAAAGTATCTCAAAGAACTGAATAAGCTGGCATCCAAGTACCCCTGCCCTGACCCTGTCACTGCTAATACAGAGTCCAAGTTGGTATGGATGCAAGACATTTTATCTGTAATGCATCAAGTGAAATGGTCACAGCAGACCACCAAGCAATCTACCTCCTCCTGCAGGCCAGATACCAACAGGCCTCTGACAATCTAAAACAACTCCACCAGCCTACACTGTGTAGACTCAACTGTGGTGGGAAAGTATTGTTGCTTTGCCACCATCACTACTATGGAGTGAGATATGAAAAGAACTGAAGCCCATGTCCTGTTGGTTTTGTCCCGAGTCTTACTCCACCGCCACTCTACGCTTGTTTTTTAATCACCCACAGCCCCTCAGTAAACTAAAAGGTTGCCTGGGCTCTAACACCTGAGAAATGGAGCCTGAGAATGAGAGTGTCAACCAACATGTACCAATTCTTGTTTTTCTCTGCAAAGTTCTTGCACAATTTTCCATAGCAGCTATTTGTTTAGCTGGGAAGGGGAGGAGCTTTGCACTATATAGAAAAGGGCAGGTGCACAGCTTATTCCAACACAACTGCCTACTGACTCTTAAACAATTTAATTTGCTCCTACAGAGCTCTCTAGTTCATGCAGGTGGGAGACCTTATTGTTCCAAACAGGATAATGGCACTGAAAAACACTGAACAAATGTAGGAAGAACCGTGGACTTAAAGCCTGAAGGTCATGCTGTGTTTACATTGTTCAAACAAACACCTAAAAGAAAAATGATTCTGGATAACTCATTTAACTTAGTTAATTATTTTCTCCTCTCTAGCACCACATCTCTTCTTTATATTTGAAAAGAAAAAAAACAATTAAAAATGTAATTCTATTTTTAAATGAAAAAAGCTTTCGTGTTTGAAAAAGCAGCTTATGTTTTTAAAAAGCACAAACCTTGAGCAGAACTCCTAAACTCACAATGAGTATTGAGCTCTGCTGTAATACACCTACAGAGTGATTGTCTACCTCTTTTCTAAACAGCTTTCCAACGTGGATACATCACTGCCACAATTCTGCTAAACAGAAGCACATACATAAAAAGGCTTCTGTACTGCTTACTGCCTGGACTGGAAACTACATCCTAATGAAGATGCAGCCCATCCACAGTTTTGGTTTGAATGCAGTCCACATTCCAACCTGTGTTTACAACTTTCCACAAGAAATTTCAACTTGTTTGGGGCCTTTATTTCTTCAAAACTATCAAAATATGGGGAGTTTGTGTCAGCTGGGGGTGGATTCCACTGTGATATTTAAAGTATGTACATACTTTCATTACACTTCAGTACATTACTTGTTCACTCTGTAAGATGATGAAGTATTTATGCTAGATTTCTTTTCTTCTTCAATCCCTCTGAAGTACTCTATCATAACTTTTCAGGAGCACACAGATTCCATTGCCTGCACAGAATAAATTGTATTTTAATTGTGCATGCTTACTGATTGATTCATTGATTGATTGATTGATTGATTTGATTTGTACCCTGCCATCCCCGCCAAAGCAGGCTCAAGGTAGTTTACATAAAATTACAACAGATAAAAACAGCAATATAAATATCAACATAAAACACAACATAATTACTAAAAGCAATTTGTATGGCGGTGGCGATGCAATAGTAGCAGTAGATGTAATAAACTACAGTCAGCAGATGACTTTTCTATCAGCAAGCTCAGGCTGGATGGTGGTGTTGGGCACAGGGTCTTAGGTTGTTAAGTGCAGCTCTTTACCTGAAGGCCTGATGGAAGAGCTCTGTTTTACAGGCCCTGTGGAACTGTAAAAGATCCTGCAGGGCCCTGACCTCTTCCAGGAGCTTGTTCCACCAGGTTGGAGCTGCCACTGAAAAGGCCCTGGCCCTGATCGATGCCAGCCTGGCATCCTTGGGGCCAGGGAAGTCCAAACTATTGTGAGAACCTGACTGCAGTGCTCTCTGGGGAACATGTGGGGAAAGGAAGTCCCTCAGGTAAGTAGGTCTCTGACCATAAAGTTGTATTATGCTATTTTTAGGTCAGTACAAATTATGACTGCAGCTGTGAAATTACTTGCAAGACTGAAAATGCTACTGACTTCAGTTAGACTTAAGGTGTGTCCGCACCATCTGCTTTTGGTCTCTGTAATTGTCTCTGACATTCTACACCACATCCTGAACTGGTAAATGCTCTCGGCATTCTAGAGCAATAAGAAGTTCAGAACAACACTACAAGAGTTCTGTTTAGGGGTATGCAGTCGGCATATACTGAGCCAAATAAAACCCCAAAAAATATTCAGGAATATTTAGGAATACCAATATTTTTTGGGTCCAATAGACACAAATCAAGGAAAAACTAAAAAAATTTTGCACACTCCTAGTTCTGATTCCTTGGATGAGAGTGCACTGGGAGCTCATAGTGTCTTTGTAAACACTACTCAGAAAAATGATATGACCCTGGGGAACTGCTGTTTGCACTGTTAGGAAAACCTATGTGTACTGATGAACAACAAGCAAGTTTTTCCCAACAGGGCAAACAGTAGCTCCCCGAGACCTTTTCAGGTTGGTAAAACAGCAACAAGAAGCAGACTTAAGCCCTCTCTCCGCATGCCACAGTCCTGATCAAGCACCCTGAAAATCTAAGTTTCAATGAGGAACTGTCACTACACGTCTACTTGACACAACCCGAGGCAGACCTGGGGATGAACCTAAGCAAGTATATTGGATAATCAGGTCCTCTGGCTCATGGCAATGGTGGGAATGATCTCTCAGCAACTGCAACAAGGGTACTTTGAAGTCCTTTGGCCTTAAAGGAAATAATATATGTCCATATAGACATCTTAGTTCTCACAACCACTTCCTCAGTGTGATTATAGCCTACACACAGGCACAATCTCAGCCAAACACAACACAATGAGAAGGCCTTTGAAACAGCTACATTGTAGAAAAAATGGAAAGATTTACAATTATCACTATTGGGTAGAATTGCAATGGTAAAAATGAACAACCTCCCACAGTTTTTATTTCTAGCACAGAATTTGCTGATAGTGAAGAAAAAGCAATATTTTACAGATCTTGACAAAATAATAAGACAGTTTATATAGCACCTGAAAAAAGCAAGAATAAAATGGAAAATACTTCAGGATAAAAAAGAAAGAGGTGGATTTGGATTACCAAATTGGGATTTATACTACCAAGCGGCTGCCAAAACATGGATTAAAGATCAGATGCTATTCAGAAAGCAAAGACTCTTAAATTTAGAAGGACACCATTTGTGTATGGGTTGGCATGCCTATGTTTGGTATGAGAAAGATAAAATACACTCGAATTTCCAACACCACATTGTAAGAGGAGCATTACTTAAAATCTGGAGAAAACTAAAGGAAAAATATTGCTCGAAAATACCAAGATTGGAAACCTTCATAAAACCTACTCTTTTAACAGATGATAAGAAAGAACCATATGATACATTATTAGATAAAAACAATAACTTAAAAAATACAGAAAATCTGCGGTTACTTAATATAAATTTGACATGGTGGGAAAATACACAATTGAATTCTAGATTTAGCAAAGTTAGTAAAATTGTTTTTTATCAGACACCAAATGAATTGGATAAGATTTGGCTTTCATCAAGCAATAAAATGATTCAGAAAATATATAATTTCTTCCGTGAAGACTATATGAAAGATGAAATGGTTAAATCATCCATGATATCCTGGATGCAAGACATAGCATATAATATTGATATTGATGAGTGGGCTAAAATCTGGAAAGTTATGAAATATCTAAGAGCAGTATCATATAAAGAAAATATTTACAAAATATTCCACAGATGGTATTGGTCATCTGATAAAATTGCCAAATGTAAAGTAGGAATATCTAAGAATTGTTGGAAATGTAAAACAAACATTGGAACTTTTTTCATATCTGGTGGAAATGTGGGGAAATGTGTAAATACTGGCTAAGCATCAAAAAGATAATATTAGAGATTTTAAATATTAATCTAGAATTACTTCCAGAGATATACTTACTAAACATAATACCTGATGGTTATGATCAAAGTGATAATTATTTACTGACATATATTTTAACAGCAGCCAGAATATTAGTAGCTAGAAACTGGAAAACAGATAGATTGCTCTCAAGAGATGAGTTAGCGCAGAAGCTGTTGGAGGCAGCTGAGATGGATAAATTAAATACGTTACTTCAAGGTAAAAATGATACAATATCCCAGAAAAGATGGTTAAGAGTTTACAAGTGGATGGATAAAAAGTGATATAATCGACTCTACATGTACTAAATTTTATAATATATATGTTGTTGTTGTTCAGTCGCACAGTCGAGTCCGACTCTTCGCGACCCCATGGACCAGAACACGCCAGGCCCTCCTGTCTTCCGCTGTCCGCTGAAGTTTGCTCAATTTCATGTTCGTTGCATCGATGACACTGTCTAACCATCTCATCCTTTGCCGTCCCCTTCTTCTTTGACCTTCAATCTTTCCCAGCATCAGGGTCTTCTCCAGTGAGTGCTCCCTTCTCATTTGGTGGCCAAAGTATTTGAGCTTCAGCTTCAGGATCTGGCCTTCCAGGGAACAGTCAGGGTTGATTTCTTTTAGGATTGACTGATTCGATCTCCTTGCAGTCCAAGGGACTCTCAAGAGTCTTCTCCAGCACCACAGTTCAAAAGAATCTATTCTTCGGCGCTCGGCCTTCCTTATAGTCCAACTCTCACAGCCATACATTACTACAGAATACCATTGCTTGACCATGCGGACTTTTGTTGGCAAGGTGATGTCTCTGCTTTTTATCATGCTGTTTAGGTTTGCCATCGCTTTCCTCCCAAGGAGCAGGCGTCTTTAATTTCATGACTGCAATCACCATCTGCAGTGATCTGGGATCCTAGGAATGTGAAGTCTGTCACTACTTCTCGACTTCCCCTTCTATTGCCAAGGAGTATGGGCCCAGATGCCATGATCTTAGTTTTTGATGTTGAGCTTCAAGCCCACTTTTGCACTCTCCTCTTTCACCTGAGCAGAGTCTTAGGTCCTCTTCACTTTCTGCCATCAGAGTGGTATCGTCTGCATATCTGAGGTTATTGATCTTTTCCCAGCAATCTTAACTCCAGCTTGTGATTCATCCAGGCCAGCATTTCGCATGATGTACTCTGCATATAAATTAAATAAGCAAGGTGACAATATACATCCTTGTCGTACTCCTTTTCCTATGCTAAACCAATCAGTTGTTCCATATCCGGTTCTAACTGTTGCTTCTTGACCCTTATACAGGTTTCTCAGGAGACATGTGAGGTGGTCCGGTACTCCCATCTCTTTAAGAACCTGCCATAATTTATTGTGATCCACACAATCAAAGGCTTTAGCATAGTCAATGAAGCAGAAGTAGATGTTTTTCTGGTACTCTCTTGCTTTCTCCATAATCCAGCGAATGTTGGCAATTTGATCTCTAGTTCCTCTACCTCTTCGAAACCCAGCTTGTACTTCTGGCAATTCTCTATCCACGTACTGTTGGAGCCTAGCTTGTAGGATTTTGAGCATGACCTTGCTAGCGTGTGAAATGAGTGCAATTGTGCGATAGTTTGAACATTCCTTGACGTTGCCCTTCTTTGGGATTGGAATGTAAACTGACCTTTTCCAATCCTGTGGCCACTGTTGTGTTTTCCAAATTTGTTGGCAAATTGAGTGCAGCACTTTAACAGCATCTTCTTTTAAGACTTTGAATAACTCAGCTGGGATACCATCACCTCCACTAGCTTTGTTGTTAGTAATGCTTTCTAAGGCCCATTTAACTTCGCTTTCCAGGATGTCTGGCTCGAGGTCAGTGATTATACCATCGTGGTTGTCAAGGACATCGAGGTCCTTCTTGTATAGTTCTTCTGTGTATTCTTGCCATCTTTTCCTAATCTCTTCTGCTTCTGTTAGGTCCCTACCGTTTTTGTCCTTTATCATGGCCAGCTTTGCATAGAACGTTCCCTTGATTTCTCCAATTTTCTTGAAGAGATCTCTAGTCCTTCCCAATCTATTGTTTTCCTCTATTACTTTGCATTGTTCATTCAGGAAAGCCTCCTTATCTCTCCTTGCTGTTCTCTGGAAATCTGCATTCAGTTGGGCAAATCTTTCCTTTTCCCCATTGCCTTTAGCTTTCCTTCTTTCCTCTGCTATGTGTAAAGCCTCATCAGACAGCCACTTTGCTTTTTTGCATTTCTTTTTCTTTGGGATGGCGGTGAGTGCTGCCTCCTTTACAATGTCACGGACCTCTGTCCATAGTTCTTCAGGCACTCTGTCTATCAAATCTAGTCCCTTAAACCTATTCTTCACCTCCACTGTATATTCATCGGGGATGCGATCTAGGTCAAATCTGAATGGCCTTGTGGTTTTCCCAACTTTCTTCAATTTAAGTCTGAATTTTGCAATGAGTAGCTCATGATCTGAGCCACAGTCAGCTCCAGGTCTTGTTTTTACTGACTGGATAGAGCTTCTCCATCTTTGACTGCAAATTATATAGTCAATCTGATTTCGGTGTTGCCCATCTGGTGATGTCCATGTGTAGAGACGCCTCTTAGGTTGTTGGAAAAGGGTGTTCGCTATGACCAGCGTGTTCTCTTGACAAAACTCTGTTAGCCTTTGCCCTGCTTCATTTTGTTCTCCAAGGCCAAACTTGTCTGTTATTCCGGTTACCTTTTGATTTCCTACTTTAGCATTCCAGTCCCCTATGATGATGAGGACATCATTTTTTGGTGTTAGTTCTACAAGCTGTTGTAGGTCTTCATAGAACTGGTCCACTTCAGCCTCTTCTGCAGCAGTGGTTGGGGCATAGACTTGGATTACTGTGATATTGAATGGTTTGCCTTGGATTCGGACCGAGATCATTCTGTCATTTTTGAGATTGTATCCCAATACTGCCTTTCTCACTCTCTTGTTGACTATAAAGGCCACACCATTTTTTCTACGGGATTCCTGGCCACAGTAGTAGATATAATGGTCTTCTGAGTTAAATTCGCCCATTCCTGTCCACTTTAGTTCACTGATTCCCAAGATGTCAATGTTCATTCTTGCCATCTCATTTTTGACCACGTCAAGCTTACCTTGATTCATAGATCTTACATTCCAGGTTCCTATGCAGTATTGTTCTTTGCAGCATCGAACTTTCCTTTCACCGTCAGACACATCCACAACTGAGCGTCCTTTCGGCTTTGGCCCAGCCGCTTCACTCTTTCTGGGGTTACTCGTACTTGCCCTCTGCTCTTCCTCAGTAGCATATTGGACACCTTCCGACCTGAGGGGCTCATCTTCCGGCGTCATATCTTTTAGCCTTTTGTTACTGTCCATGGGGTTTTCTTGGCAAAGATACTGGAGTGGGTTGCCATTTCCTTCTCCAGGGGATCACGCTTGGTCTGAGTTCTCTGCTGTGGCCTGTCCGTCCTGGGTGGCCCTCCACGGCATAGCCCACAGCCTCATTGAACCACGCAAGCCCCCTCGCCACGACAAGGCAGTGATCCATGAGGGAGATAATATATATATGGTTGTACAATTGGAAAATCTGATAAATAAATCTTATTTAAAAAAGAAAGAAAAGAAACAGCTACATTGTGTACTACAAATTATGGCTGGGATTACTCCCATATTAAAAGCTGAGCACACACTCACCAGATTTCATAGCAATCTCATCTTTGCACTGAAGAGCTGATCCTGCCATGCATTTGAAGCAAGAGCAACAAATGAGAATCTGATCTTCAACAGCAGCTGAGTGCACCACTGCACTCAAGGACTGCAATCATTCTGGCCGAGTTCAGACAGGCAGTTTGAAGCGCGACGGAGTCATGGCAAAAAAGAACAACATGTTCCAGGTTTTCCCAGTTACAGTGCTCCGACTGATGCGGGAGCATTCCAGGGAGCAGGCGCAAGGGAGCGTTCGCACTGTTGGCCTACCCTTGGTGGACGCATGGTTGTAAGTGGCTTTTTGTAATGGAATCTGACGATATGCGCTTATGCGCATAACAGCATCCCTACTGGATCAGCTTGTTCGCGTTCACACTTCTGGGAAGCAGGATGAATACGGGATGAATGCACTTCCAGGGTTTGCTACCACTTTCAACTGGTATCTTTTAAACTTGGGAGGGAAGCGTTACAAGATGGGTTGAGTATGGCTGGGGAACACCTGACAGATGTGCCAGTGTGAACCAACCCTTTAATCTGTTTGTGAAACGTTTCTGAAATGTGCCTATCTTGGGCCAAACTGCCAGTCTGAAGTAGGCCTCCCATATGCCTATCTGAAGTACAACATCAGAGAGAAAGCAATACCTAACTTCATTTTGCAGCCTAGCATTGGATGACAGGAAGATCAAATTCTGCCCAAATCACAAATGGAGCCAGCTGCATGCACTGCATTACAGCATTTGCCAGTTTGATCACTGAACCATGAACAGCTTGATTATACAACCACTCAAATTAGCTGTGCATGCTCTCCCTGAGTGGTTCTTCTGTCCCACTCTGAACAATATGTACCTCATGACCACAAACTATTTAGTCCTCTAACAGCAACCTTAAAAAAAATGATAACTTTTTTTAACTGGTGGAGACCAGATAAGGTTAGAATTCCTAATAACAGGAAAGTCCTGTTCATGGCATTGATGCTTTGCTTTCTGTTACCATTTGAGAGATTTCCTTGCTTGTCACTTTCCAGTGTCAACTTCTATAATTTCCTCTCTTAGTTAATAGTTCACTTTTTGTTTATAAGATCATACACACTCTACCTACCCATACAAAGCTTAGTCATATTACTGGTTTACTCCACAATAATAATATTGGGGCTTTTTTGGTCCTTGCATAGGAGGCTGTGAAAGACAACTCCACCCCCTTTTTCATATCTGCCAACCTCCTCTGTACCCTGGTGGTCTGGTAGAGAAAGCCAGCTGTGAAAATGAATATATTGCCACATATTATTTTATACCAGACTATACCTATTTGTATTAATCACTCTTTTTTTGAAGATATGAATAAACAAACATCCAGGGTTCTTTTTATAGCAGGAACTCCTTTGCATATTAGGCGACACACCCCTTATGTATCCAATCCTCCAAGAGCTGACAGTAGCCCCTGTGAGAAGAGCTCTGTAAGCTCTTGGAGGATTGGCTAACATTAGGGGTGTGTCACCTAATATGCAAAAGGAGTTCCTACCACAAAAAGATCCCTGCAAATATCTAAACTTATTTGGCAAGGGAAAAAGCCAAGAATTAGACTGAAAGTGTTACCAGATTTTAAAGAAAATGTGGACTTTGCTCTACCAGACTGGAAGACATATTATAGAACGGCCTGCCTGGTATGGATGAGAGACTATATTTTACTGGATAATCAAAGACTTTTAGCCCTAGAGAGACATGATTTAAGGTTAGGGTGATATGCTTTTGCTTGGTATGGGGAAGCAGCTAGACATAAATATTTTAAAAATAATCTGATAAGAAAATCCCTATTAACAATTTGGGGGGGGGGATTTACCTTTGGTATACTCTAAAATTCCAAGATGGGTCTCACCACTGGAAGCCTTTTCACAACCAAATTTAATCCCCTCAGACAGCATCTTTAGGTATGAAGATCTATTAGATGACAAAGGACTTTTTAAAACAAAAGAAGAATTAACAAAGCAAGGGATTAGCTTGGTTTGTTGGACAAGGGCCCAAATTGAATCTAGATATGCAAAAGATTGAAAAGTTGGTTTTTATTCTGAACAAAGTGTATTTGAGAAGTTGTTGTGTACATCTAATGATAAGCTTATTAAGAAAATGTATGTATTCTTAATGCAAATGAAAATGGAAGATGAAGTGGTTAAAGACCATACAGTGAAATGGATGCAAAATCTGGGTTATAACATTGATCTTACACAGTGGAGTAAACTATGGAAAGTGAATGTGAAAATAACTAAGTCACTGACATTCAAAGAGAACCTGTATAAGATGTTCTATAGATGGTATTTAACACCAAGCAGACTAGCTAAAATGTATAAAAATATGTCAAATAATTATTGAAAATGTAAAAAACATGTGGGTACATTTTATCATATGTGGTGGATACGTGCTATAGTGAATAAGTTTGGGGTTATGGTACATACTCTGATACAGACAGTTTTGCAGTTTTCAATACCTTTTTGACCAGAATTGTTCTCATTGAATTGTACACCAGAGAATATAAAGATATTTTAGAATCCATGTAGTAACTGCAGCGAGAATCTTATTGGCAACCTATTGGAAACTTCTTTCAACACCTTTGGAACAGGATTCAATAGCGAAGATGATGGAAAGTGCGGAAATGGGTAAATTGACCTCGATGCCAAAAGGGCAAATGGAAGAAGATTTTGTTGGACTATGGACTCCATTCTATAATTGGATAAGAGAGAAATGTAAAGATATGAACTTTTTAACAATATAAGAAGACTTTATGAACTTTTAAATTTCGCAGTTTATCTGTGTATAACATGAAATTACAAGTAGAGGAAAGCTACATGCAGAAAACTATTGCTTTTACCCTTTCCCCTACCCCTTCCCCTTTTCCCTTCTTTACCCCTCTGTATTTTAAAAATTTAATTAAAAATCATTAAAAAAGAGAGAGAGAGAGAGAGAGAGAGAGAGAGAGAGAGAAAGCCAGCAATGGCCAATGAGGGTACTTGCAACCTTCAGAGAAGATGGGGTGGAACAAAGGGGAAAAAACCATTGAACTGATTTTTGTTTCAATAGACTTTAGAGACTGCTTAGGCAGATTTTTACTCGATCTCCAGTCTCTCTGCGGGAAGACAGCTGTTTTATGTGTTAGCATGGTGTGGTCCACACTGGTTTAAGGTTCTCTTACATAGTCTTTCTTATGTATTTGACAGCTACAGGCCAAACTGAGGTCTGCTGCATATAAAGGGCTCTAAAAGGTTAGAAAACCTGTGAAACAATTTAACAGCTCTTACAGTACTAAATAGTCTGGCAATTACTGATGTTCTCTCCGTTCAAAAGCAATATTTATATAATCTGGAAAGAAAGTGTATCTACATATCTCTCTTTCTCCACAATATACATTTCTATAAAGTTTATTTTACAACACCCACAGTTTATTTTCCATTGCCAGTGCAATAAAGCTGGTTCTTGTTGTTTTAAAATCTGTATTTTCCTTTGTGGTAAATCCAGGACAGACAAGGGTATTGCCAAGGGAGGGAACAGTATGTGTCTCAGAAGCTCCCTCACAATTTATGTCAGGGGTGGCTAGCTGTAGATGGTACAAAACACTGGTGGGACAATAAATATGTCTTTAGCCTCTTTCTCAGCAGTGCTTTGTGCTGTGATGGGGGAAGTGTGGTGTGGGCACCAGTCCTCAGTTAATCTCAAAATCAAAGATATATTAGAGCCCTCTTACGCTACCTCAACCTGCCACAGAGGCTTATAATAAAACATTCTGATGACTATGGGATAGGGCCATGGATAAATGGTACAGCTTCTGTTTTACATGCTGAAAGTCCCAGATTCAATGCCTGGCACCTCCAGCTGAAAGGATCAGGCAGAAAGTAACATGAATCCCTGGAGAGCCACTGACAATCACTGTAGGCAATACCGACCTTAATAGACCAAAGGCTTGACTTATCATAAGACAACTTCATGCATTCATGTTAGGACAAAATTTAGAAAGGTGGCAGGAAGTTATTGTGTTCCTCTCCCCCGAAAAGAACTCTGCATGATCTCAAGAACCTATCCTCTCAATTTATTTTAGTAAGTCAAAGCATGATTGTGTTACCTCCACTGTTGTGAATGGTTTTATCCTTATCTTGCACACATTTGAACTTTGCATAGTAACATCATAAAATGAACAAATTACATTTCAGATGTATGGAAATGGGTATGAATAAAAAATATAAACAGTGCAATCAAAGGGCCACAAAATAAAAACATCATGTCAATCTTAAAACTCTAGATTTCCCCCCTTACAGGATGCCATGCCATCCATGATTTTGGAAGGGAGATATAAGAATACTCAGAGAGGATAGCATACTCAGAGAGGATTTGCCCTTGCCCCTTAGCTGAAGTGAAGACAATGGGACATTTCCCCCTCCCTGTTGCCTCCCCTATAAGCAAATTCAAGATAAGACATTCTTTTCTTTGTAGACAGACCTGTGGTAGGGGTAGACAGGATGTGTTTAGATAAATCATTAACACAAAAAAATTCAGTTATTACTAAGCTAACTGCTAGATTTTGCACCCAGGCAATTAAAGTGTGCAGTAAATTTCAGTCCTGCTGCCCCTTTGAGCCTTGACTAAGGGTGTGGCCACGTGGCAAGCTTACTGTGATTTGTTCCCACTGTAGATTTGATCAGGATTTTTTTTTTTCAGGTTGGGATGACCACACATCCCTCCCTGAACCGTTTGCATTGTGCAACAAGGCTCCAGGCACCGTTCAGATAGCCATGCCAACACTTGGGCAGCACAGCTTGGTTTGTTTAAAAAAAAATTGCTTTGTGCATGCGCATATACACATGGCTGAATCACCGCTCCCACTGGGACTTGCCGTACTCCCTTGTTCTTGCAGGTCCCCCCTCCCTCCGAACAGCAAGCAAAATTAACCAGTGATGTACAATTAAGCACTGGAGTCTATATGTGCACTTGAATGTTTATACATTGAATTTATTCAGCGCAGGGTTGCTCATGCACACAATGAAGCTTGTAAAAAGAATCATGAGAAGGACGTTCAGATGACCTAATCACAATCATTGCGAGAGATGGCTGTCCATACTGGCGATATCACGGATGCAAAGTGCAAATATCTGGAAAGTACTTGATTTTCCAGGTGTAGGAAAACTCGCTAGGGAACTGAGAGGATTGCTCAAGTGAGCCCATTTCAGTGCAGGAGACAGATGCAGCCATCTGATCAGCAATTTTAAATGCGAGAGGGAACAGAGGTGAAACCCAATCAAAATGACTGTGTGACCACAGCCTTAGTTTCCTTCAGGAAGTCTATTATACAACTCTTGTTCTTCTTAAATTCCTTGGTTTAAATTTTAAAAACGGTCACTTATGATGCTCCAGTTATATATTTTATAATCTATTTTTCTCTTTTTGATATAATTATGTTAAATTTTCTATTTCTATATTTTAACTGGAGTTTTTAACTTGTATATTTGTATACCTGAACAATGTTTGTTTTTGTCAACTGGATCTGTTCGTGGACCATAATATAATAATACTGAAATACAAAATATTCAGGCTATGATGTTTCTACATAAAGATCAAATGGTTGGAAGGATAAACACAATGACTATTCACAGCAGCAGTGTGTACAAAGTGTCATCAACTTGCAGCTGACTTATGGTGACCCAGCAGGGTTTTCAAGGCAAGAGATAGTGGTTTGCCATTGCCTGCCTCTGTACAGAGACCCTGGATTTCCTGATGGCCTCCCATCCAAGTACTAACCAGGGCTGACCGTGCTTAGCTTCTGAGATCCAACTAACCTGGTCTATCTAGGTCAGGTCAGCTACAGCAGTAAGGGTGATGACAATCTAGCTTATGCCAGAAATCTATTCATCTTCAAAGGGCTTCTTTGTTTTCATTCACTTCGACAACTTTGTAAGTACATAACAATGGATAGTTATCTCAGTGGTTAGTATGTGCCTAAAGTTTAGAGGCAGTTTCAATACAATTCCAACAGTGTTCATAGTTGAGAAGTTAGAAATAATTTTCTACTTTAAGTTGCTTGTAGCTTTTATATTTAGCTCTGTTTCTTTTTTTATTTTTTAAAAGCTCCAAATGAGGAAATTCTGCATACTCAGTAGTTTTACACAAGAGCTTTATGCTCAGATAAATATGGCTACTGTACTGTATGGCTACTGTACAGAAGAAGGGTCACACCAATGAAGTCCCAGGAATGACGAAACAAAATGCCATGGGAATAAATTTTATCACTCTATATTCCCCAGCACGTTTCACTGAGCACTTCCTCAGGGGGGATCTATATAAACATTAAAAATAAACAGAAGACATAAGATTTATTTCCCAATATTAAAAGACATGTTAAAAAGTTATATGTGTAAAAAGAAATTTATGTAAAACCATAAAGACAATGCTCATGAGCATGTACAAATTGCATTATGATGTCTCCAAGATGTTGTGCATACCAAAGTAAAGTAAACTTTATAGAAAACAGAAAAACTATAGGAGCAACATGATATCATCATACAAAGTATATCTGACTGAGTACAGTAATCCTGGCAAACGGAAAAGTTATCAAAACTAACCTGCACCATTTCAAAATGCCAATGTTATTCCCAGTCAGTCCAGTCTCTCTATATACAAACATCCCACAAGAGGGTATACTATCTATAACAGAAAACACACTCCAGAAGAGAAACAATGAGTGTTCCCCTGCTTCTTTCCTAGTAGCACTCTCTAAAATTGCCCTCAAGAAGAACTACTTTGCATTTAACTGTAAATTCTATTGGCAAGCCAAGGATATCACCATGGGTTCTTTCATGGCACCTGAAATAGCAAATTTGTATATGGGCTCCTTTGAGGAATGTTTTGCATTTACTAACAAGAACCCTCGTTGTATTTATACAGAAACATGGTGATGTTATATGGATGACATTTTTCTACTGTGGAGAGGGAATCTTGACCAACTTCTAACTTTTCAAAGATGGCTCAATGCACAGGATGACAATTTACAATTTGAATTACATGCAAATGATCAAGAAATTAATTTTATGGACATCAAGGTTATTACAGAAGGGAAGAAATTAACAATTACCTTAAACAAAAAACCCCAATAAATTTCCTCTTAAGCTTTGAGAATCACCATCCTGCTTATATAAAAAACAGTCTGCCATATTAGCCAATCTCTTAGAATTAGAAGAAACTGTCTTAAGATACGAGACTTCCACAGGGAAGCTGTGTCTCTTAGACAAAACCTGGAAATGAGAAGATATCCTGAGAGAATGATGCAACATGCTTATCTCTAGGCTATGCATTGTCAGAGGGAGATGCAACTTAGAAGAAGAAGAGCTGGTTTTATAACCCGCACTTCACTACTAAGAAGTCTCAAAGCGGCTTACAATCACCTTTCCTTCCTCTCCCCACAACAGACACACTGTGAGGGAGGTGGGGCTGAGAGAGCTCTGAGAGAACTGTGACTGAGCCAAGGTCACCCACCAGGCTGCATGTGAAGGAGTGGGGAATCAAACCCAGTTCTCCAGATTAGAGTCCACTGCTCTTAACCACTGCACCACAGCTGGCTCTTAGAAAAAAGAAAGAAATGACTCGGGCAGACTGATATTCAGTCTAACTTTCAATAATACCAATTGTTGTGTCCGCTGACCACCATCGGCATCAGTGACAGAGCCTGAGCTTGAGTCCCGGAGAACAATGGGACTGAGGCTCCTGGCTCCAGCTAAAGGGGACCAATGGGAACGGCGGCGAGAATTCAAACCCGCCAATGGCACCAGGGGGTGTTTCCCTTAGCTTGTATATAGTTGGCCACCTGGCCAGGTAACTTTGTCTTGTTGTTGTATAATAGCGAACCGAGCTGATCACTACATCGTTGTCTGTGGTTTCATTATGCGTCTAACCCACTATACAACACCAATGTAGAATTGAAAAAGGCATATTTAGGAATTGGAATACCTTATACGACATACCATCTTGCAACAAAAAAATGGCTATTGCTTTAAAGAGAACTGATGATTTAAGAGATAAACTGGTATGCAATAACAGCCAGAAAATTTTGCCAGGATCAAACTTTCCATCTGGCCATTTCCCATGTAACAATTGTGTCTATTGTAAATTTACCATTACTAGGAAGAACTTTATTAAGCCATATCATAGAATCATAGAATGTCAGAGCTGGAAGGGACCTTGAAGGTCATCTAGTCCAACCCTCTGCACTCTGCAGAAGCGTAGCCGAAGATAGCCCTACAACATACCTGAAAGATGGTCGTCCAGCCTCCACTTAAAAATGTCCAGCGAAGGAGTATCCATCACCTCCCGAGGCAGTCTGTTCCACTGCTCAACCACTCTTACAGTTAGGAAGTTTCTCCTGATATTTAGCCAATAATGACTCCCTTGTAATTTCCACCCATTAGATCTAGTCTTGCAATCCGGAGCAAAAGAGAATAGATCTGCTCCATCTTCTACATGACAGCCCTTCAAATATTTGAAGACTGCAATCATGTCCCCTCTAAGCCTTCTCTTTCCCAGGCTAAACATACCCAATTTTTTCAGCCTTTCCTCATAAGACTTGGATTCCAACCCTCTCACCATCCTGGTTGCCCTCTTCTGGACACGCTCGAGCTTGTCAGCCTGCCCTGACTTAGATGAACAAGCATAGCTGGCTGATTGGGAATAACAATGACACTTTGAAATGGTGCAGGTTAATTTTGATAACTTTTCTATTTGTCAGGATTACTGCATTCAGCCAAATATAATTTGCACAATGACATCACATTGCTTGTATAGTTTTTCTGTTCTCTATAATGTTTACTTTTGTAACATTTTTCAATCGATCCAGGTGGGAAGTCATGCTGGTCTGAAGCAAGACTTCAAAGTTTGAGTCCAATGGCAGAGACAGAGGCTGATTTCCCACTACAGCTGCCTCGGGGTTGCGCCGCTGTTTGCCCCGATACTATTAGTCAATTTCACACCCGAAGCCGCGGGGCTGCATTTTGACCCGCGGCTTCGCCCGATTTTCCCCGCAGTTTCGTAATCCTAAAAAAACAGGATCATGAAACTGCGGGGGAATTCGGGCGAAGCCGCGGGTCAAAATGCAGCCCCGTGGCTTTGGGTGTGAAATTGACGAATAGTATCGGGGCAAACGGCGGCGCAACCCCGAGGCAGCTGTAGTGGGAAATCAGCCAGAAACAAAACTGGAAATACCAGTCCATACATACCAGTCACCCTCTACCTATATGTATAGAGTAGTAATTTCCAATTTTTTTTTCTGTCTCTGTTTCACTGTATATGAAGAAGTCTGTTTGCACACAAAAGCTTATACCTTGAATAAGGTACCACCGGTTAGATATATAATATCTAGGAATTGTTGCCAGTGAGCCCTCTAAAATATTTTCTTTATGACAAAGCAAAAAAAATGTGTTTTTTTAAGTACTCACCATCTGAAAAGCAGATCAGATTCTTCTCAATCACATGGTTAATTCTCCCAGTGCTTCCTCCAGTACTCTTTGGACTGAAATGCTACCTTCACAGACAAATACCTTGTGTCTGCAAAGGTTTTACACATTAAAAACCTTACAAAAGAAAGAAAAGGGAAAATCAATAACCAGTGTTTAATACCACAAGTTCTCAAACAATTTTGGCACCATGAACTTTAATTAATTTATTTCGAAGAATGACTGCTGATAATTATGTTTAAGATCATGATGCACATGTTTATTACCATACCAAGCGCCTCCCTCCCTCTCCCCTCTTGGATTTACACCTTAATGCGGTGAGGGCGTTTGTGTATGTCAGAAAACATGAGAGCAATATCGTAAGGAGTTAGACTATGTCAAGAGGCTAAACTACTAGCAGAGTCACTCAAGGTGGAATGGTTACAGCTGAGACACCAGCCTAGGATACATCCATCCCCTTCAGGAATCAACAGCCACATCAGCAAAAGAGAATGTACAGTTTCAATGGTAATGGGGGCAGAGGAGTCCTTGAGCAGCAGCAATAGAGGGAAGTGACACAGGCAGAGGTTCTGTCCTAGACAACAGCAGTGCCACTTCAGGTAACCCTGCTTAGTACTGTGTAGAAGGCAAAGGTAAATGACTTCTGATCCTCTTATACCTTGAGAACCCTATGATGAAACAATTCAAAATGGGGGGGAAAAAGATACAGCGCTGGAGGACAGGACCCCCTGGTCAGATAGCGTTCAATTAGCTACAGGGGAAGAGCAGAGGACAAGTATAAATAGCACTGTTCTTAATGATGCAACTGGATTAAAGCTGAAAATATGTTCAGTTGTTGATGTGAATGGATGAAAAAGGAAACTCTAAAGCCGTTTGACACATATAATAGGAACACGGACCATGAGAAGTATGAATCAAGGTAAACTCGAAATCGTAAAATGGGAAATGGAGTGTTTAAGCACTACAATCCTGGAACTAAAGTGGACTGGTTTAGGAGTTTATCAGTTCGAAAATTACAAAGTCTTTTACTTGGGAAATGACAAACAGAAGAAAAAGAGGCAAGATATATTATGGTAGAGAAACTCAGTGCCTTTTTTGCTTCTGTGTTCACTGTGGAAAGTATGGAGCATGCACAGTCCCTGTTTTCAGGAAGGGAGTCTGAAGGACAGAGCCAAATTGAGGTGACCAGAGATGACGTTCTAGACCTACTGGGGAAATTAAAAACCAGTAAGTCTCCAAGTCCTGACGGCATACCAACAAGAGTTCTTAAGGAACCTATCACTAAATTCAGCCACTTTCCCAGAAGACCGGGGAGCACTAAATGTTACACCTATTTTGAAGAAGGGATCCAGAGGGGAAATTACCAACCAGTCAGCCTAACACCTGTCCCAGGCAAATTAAAAGAGAACTATGATCGAAGATAGAATTGTTAGGCACACAGAGGGGGAAAGCTTGCTGCCTCACTGACCTTTTGGAGCTCTTTGAGAAAGTGAATAAGTTCATTGTTGGTAAATGTAAGGTGATGCACACTGGGATAAAAAATCCCAACTTCAAGTATAGGCTAATGGGGTCCGAACTTGCTGAGACTGAGAGGGGAAAAGATTTTGCAGTGGATAGCTCAATGAAAGTGTCAACCAAGTGTGCTGCAACAGTGAAAAAAAGGCAAACTCTATGTTATGGATTATTTGGAAAGGGATTGAGAATAAAACAGCCCACACTGTAATGGCCCTGTATAGATCTATGCTGCAGCCTCATTTGGAATACTGTGTACAGTTCTGGGCACTGTACCACAAAAAGAAGAAGAAGAGGAGAAGAGGAGATTGGATTTATACCCCGCCCTTCACTACCCAAGGGAGTCTTAGAGCGACTTACAAACTCCTTCCCCTTCCCCTCCCCACAACAGACACCCTGTGAGGTAGGTGGGGCTGAGGGAGCTCTTTTGAGAACTGCTCCTGAGGGAACAACTCTGAAAAAACTTGTAACTGACCCAAGGTCACACTAGCTGGCTTCATGTGGAGGAGTGGGGAATCAAACCTGGCTCTCCCAGATTAGAGTCCATACTCCTAACCACTACACCAAACTGGCTCTTATGTAGTGAAGTCCGCAGGAATAAACAGCTTTCAAAGGGGATTAGATAGGTTCATAGAAGATAACTCTATCAATGGCTTCTGGTCATAGTGACTGAGAGGAACCTCCAGATTCAGAGGCACTAAGCCTCTGAATCCCAGAGCCAGAAGACAACATCGGGGGAAGACCTCAGCCTCTATGCACTGTTGTTGGCCATCCAGAGGAACTGCTTGGCCACTGTGTTAGACAGGATGTTGGACTAGATGGACTACTGATCTGAGCCAGCAGGACTTTTCTTATGTTCTTAACGAACAATCGGGCTATAATGCAATCTGACCAAATAAAATCAATCAAACTTCATGGAAAGCCTAACAACATAACCATCATTCAAGTTTACGCTCCAACTACCAGTGCTAAAGAGGAAGAAATTGAAAGCTTCTTTCCAAGTATCAAGAAGAAATTGATCACACACTTAGACAAGACGTGCTGATAATCCTGGGTGACTGGAACACAAAAGTGGGACGCAAAGTAGAATCAAATACTGTCGGAAAAACTGGGCTAGGAGCGCAAAATGAAGCAGGAGAGTGACTCATAGATTTCTGTGAAGACAATAAGTTGTTCACTGTGAATATGTTTCAGGCAACCAAACAGGCAACTGTATACATGAACACCATCAGATGGCCACTACTGAAATTAAATAGATTACATAATTGGAAGCAGAAGACGGGGAAGCTCTATCCCTTCTGCTTGTAGGGTATTTCTATGGCCTGGAGCAGTTATCAGAGCATGTGGATCATCTGGGTTCATGTCCAGCAGACCCAGAGCCTCCAGCAGTCTGTGAAGCCAAAGGTAGGAGGCTGCCCCAATCTCCCAAGTCTGAGGGGTCAGGCAATTCAAGGAGCTACAGACCATAAACTGAACAGAACAAAATAAGATGGGAACAACACACTGAAAAACTATACATAAGAGATGAAAGGATGACAGATTGCTTCCAAGAAGGATCTTTTGAAGAAGAGTCTACAGTTTTAGAAACTGAAGTGAAAGCTGCACTCAAAGCAATTAGGAGAAGCACCAATCGCAGAACTTAGCCGGGGCCACAACAGCCCAGGGTTGGGGGTTAGGTGAGGCAGGCTGTCTTGCCCGCCTGGAGCTGGCAACACGAAGGGCTGGGGCAAGGCCCTGCTGTGACCCTGGGCTGGCCAATCAACTCATCTGTGGACTGGTCAAGGGCAGCGGAGCTGTGGGCGGACATGAGTTCAGTGTTTCTGCCCTGCTCCGCCCTCCCCTTGTTGGAAGTTCCAGATGCGATGTCCCCTGCCTCAGACCTCCAGACTGAGTGGCAAGAGAGGCTAGATAGCTAGACTGACCTTTCTTCCTGTATCTACTCTTCAGCCACTGTCCTCTTTGAGATGCAGATCGTAATCCTGCTTCTCTCTCACTCTGAATGAAGACTTGCACACACCAAGAAGTCCTGCACACATGTGGTCCTCTCTTGGCACCATGGGGCAGATGGGCCTCTCGCCATCCGCCTCCATCCTTTAGCTAGTAAATTAGTAATCTATAAATGTCTGCTGTTTCGTATCCAAAGTGTACTTCTCAAATAAAGAGAATTTCTCTTCTAAACTTGCAATGTGGCTCTGTGTAGCTTTGTAAGCTGAGTGACCAGGTAAAGTGACGCCCCTGTGTTTGTAGCTTTATTTAACCAGCCTGCTAACTAATGGTGACTCAACTAACCACACCAGTTAACCATAATACTCCTTATTTAGCCAGGTTGCCTCGCCCTCACTCACTCTTGGCTCTGGCTCTTCCTTGTGCTGGACAAGATCCAGCCTGATGCAGCCTGCATGTACATCCAAGACTTGTTCTCTGGCCAGCAGCAAGGCCGCTGTATGTCCGTGGGCTCCCCCTCCCGACACTGGCCTGAACAGGAGTGGGGAGGCAGCAAGGTTCCATCAGTTGCAAGGATCCTGCTGCAGTGCAAGAAGCAGCTGACCATGTAAGGCCAGGTAGCAGCTGAGGACCCCCGCCCCAGCATCAGCCTCAATGTGCCTGTTCAGGAGCAAGGTGGCAGAGAGGTTCCAGCAGTGGCAAGGATACTCCTGCTCAGCAAGAAGTGGCTGACCATGTGAGACCAGGGGGCGGTGTTGATCTGTGGATCGGACCCAGGAGGCCAGTGTGGTAGCAGTGGAGGGGCCCAGCATCAGCTGGCCCCTGTGGTATAGATGGGCTTTTTGTGCCACATGGCATCTGCCACGTGGGGGGGATCTTGGCAGGGTGAGATGGCCAGAAACGGGAAGGGGCTGTTGGGACTAACTCCTCGCCGCTTGTCCCAGAGCGTTGCCTTGCAGCACTAGTTCCCTTCCTAGGCTACGGGGAGCTGCTTAGAAAGGAACTGTTTGAATTTCTAGGGCCTGGCCCACAGCCCCGTATCTACCTCAGTGTTCTGGCATCCGGATAGATATATTAACAAAGAACAAAAAAAGGAGTACTTTAGTTGAATACACGCTAAGAGGTATATACGTAAGACAGTAGGTAAATAAAATTTTAGATAGGTTAAGGGGGGAGATGCCCAAGGAGAGCAGCAAACTGGGCCACCAACAACTCGAGGTTTCTAGTGGGACTCAAGTGGGTTACCACTATGATAAAATTATTAGTACTTTTTAAAAAAAGAGAAAGAAGAGAGAAAGGGAAAAGAGGCGGGGTTTTAAGACATCTGCTACAGGCACTATAGTGTTGCAGGCCATGACTCCCCAAAAGCAGTCTGCCCAAAAGCAACAGGCAACTAGCACCCAATCTAGGCCTTCTATGAAGGGCTCAGCAGCGCATAAAAGAGCACCAGGCTTGTCTGCAGCGCCACCCAGCAGGGGCCCTTCTTCCAAAGGGGCAGCCCTCACCCCCTCGGGCATGTACATTCTGGCCAGCTGGAGCAAGGTACAGTAGGGTCCAAACCCAGTTGCCAGCCAGCTGCCTCCCATCAGAGCATACCCTTCTCATGTGGACCCCCTCTTCTTGTGGGGTCCCACAACTCAGTTGTTTTGCAGGGTATTTCTCTGGCCTGGAGCAGTTATCAGAGCATGTGGATCATCTGGGTTCATGTCCAGCAGACCCAGAGCCTCCAGCAGTCTGTGAAGCCAAAGGTAGGAGGCTGCCCCAATCTCCCAAGTCTGAGGGGTCAGGCAATTCAAGAGAAGCCACTTCGTGTAGATTGGCACTAGCAAAGAAGAGCTGCAAGTCCTGAAAGTTAGCAAGGGATCATGACACTTCTAGCACTGAGGGGTCCTCAGGTGAGTCTTCCTCAGAAGAGGATTCTGCACAACTGGAGAGCCAGTTTGGTGTAGTGGTTAAGTGCATGGACTCTTATCTGGGAGAACCGGGTTTGATTCCCCCACTCCTCCACTTGCACCTGCTGATGTGACCTTGGGTCAGTCACAAGCTCTGGCACAGCTGTTCTCTCAAGGACAGTTTCTGTCAGAAGTTCTCTCAGCCCCACCTACCTCACAGGGTGTCTGTTGTGGGGAGGGGAAGGGAAAGGAGTTTGTAAGCCGTTCTGAGACGCCTTTGGGCAGTGAAGGGCGGGGTATAAATCCAATCTCTTCTTCTTCTTCTTCTTCTTCTTCTTCACATATTCTGGGTAATTACTGGGTTATGGGGGCCCACATCCCAGGTTTACCAGCCTGTGTGTTCAGCTGCAGGGAGGGGGCAGAGGCCAATCCCGGGGCAATCCAGGGCACTGAGCAGCCTCACCCAGCCTGTGCCTTCCCAACTTTGTTAGCCAAATTGCCTGATTTTTTAATAAATGTGGGGAATTATGAATATTAAATGGCAATAGGCATTAACTATGGGACCAATAACCTGTGTGTACAGGAGTTTGATTTCCCAGAGCCCAGAAATAAACACTTAGGCTAGGTTACTGAAGCAGGGATTTCTTTACTGAAGGATTCTCACACATACAATATAAAATCAAGCATACACACAAGAGATACAGGTCTAGGAATTCATAGAGAAAGGTATAGAGACGGTTGCACTAGCAGGAGGTATCGTTGGTGGGGTGATATGTTACCTGTTGGGCAAGATGAGTTGGCTCTGCAGCGAAAAAGAGATAAAAATATGGGAAAGGGTCGTGAGTTGGCCAGCAATACACGTGGGAAGTTCCAAATAGCACTAAGAATGGAACTAGCAAAAGCGGCTCATGGTGTACATCATTTTTATGGGCATTTCATGGGCCAACAGATGCATGATTGGCATCTGTCCAATCACCTGGGGAAGATCCTCAGGGCTTGGTTCTTTGCAGACAACAACCCAGCTGTGGAATATGGTAAAGTCTTTCAAAAGCAGGGATCTCACAGTGAGATGACCCAATGGGACCTTATAAACAACAAACAATGGCTGCTTATATTCAGGCTCTATATCAAGGCCAAGTCTGATAAAAATAGGATCAGGGCACTTATCGGGTGCGACGCCACTCAACATGCTTGCCGGTAATACTATCAAGGGAAGTGTCAGGGGGCAGATGCAAGTTTGAACATAACTGTGATGCCTGCCTTGGCCCTTGGCCCAGGCCATTGTGCCCTTGGGGAGACCAGTGCTTCACAGCACCTTCACAAGGCCCAACCCTCTGTCTATTCTGTCACCAGAAAGGACAAGGGGGTCAGGTGTCACCATTGCCACGGCCTCCACGACAGTAAAGTGGCTCCCCCCACACTCCTGACCTTACCCTGGCTTGATCCCCCATTCGCCTTCACACCTTTATTCCATTTCTGGCCAATTACCCTAAACAAGACCACTGCAAGGTACCTTTGTGACAGCTTTAGCACTTTCCTCGAATGGCTGGTTAAGGAACACACTAATTCCCCTACATGTCACTGATTACCTGGACAATTTTTTTCTTTGCAGGGCCAGCAGAAACACCCACCTGTGCCACGCACCTGGCCTCCTTTCAGGAATTGGCCCCAAGTTGGAAGTGCCTCTTGCCCGGGATCAAATTGAGGATCCCTCTGCCCAGCTGATGTAGTTTTTGATTCTTTTAGATTCAATGCAGGGTACCTCCTGCTTCCCCAATGACAAGCTTTCAGTCGTTCAGTCCTTGCTAGCACAGGTACTTGACAGCAGGAAATGCACACTTCAGCAAATCCAGACCCCCCGGGCCACCTTAACTTTGCCTGTAGGGTCGTTTCACTGGGTTGGCCTTTCTGTGTGCAGCTCTCTCAGGTTACTGCAGGCTTCTCTTCACCACACCATCACATTAGGATCTTCCAGGGCATGAAGGAGGATCTACAGGTCTGGCTTCAATTTTTTCAATGGGGTGTCCATTTGGTAGTCGCCATGGAGCCCTGGTGACTCATTGCAGGCAGGTCGACTTGGATGTGTCTGTCAGCCTAGGGTTTGGGGTGTTTACCTGGGCAGGTCACTGGTGCACCCAGCGCTGGTCTTCAAGGTGCAATGAGACAGGTATACTTATGGATTTAACAATCCTTGGGTTTTTTCCAATTTTGGTTGCTGTACACATTTAGAACAACCTCTTCAAGAACAGGTGCATCTTGTTCTGGTGTGACAAGCAGGCAGTTGCCAGGGTGATTAACCGACAGTCATCATGCTCTGAGTAGGTTATGAAGTTGGTGCACAGGTTCATCTTGACCTGCATCACGTCTAAAATCTCCTTCTCAGGCCAATATATTACAGGCACCAGATATGATATCGTGGAAGCCTTGTCTCATGAGGAAAGGTTCCAGGTGCTGGCACCCAATGCAAACCACCACCCAGACCACTACCTGGAGGAGCTGTGGACACTTGGCAGTGAGTGATTGTACAGGGAGTATTTCAGTCCATTGCCCCCTCCACACAGTTTGGTGTAGTGGTTAAGAGCACAGATTCTAATCTGAGAGAACTCGGTTTGATTCCCCACTCCTTCACATGCAGCTGCTGGTGTGGCCCTGGGTCAGTCATAAGTTCTTTCCGAGCTGTTCTCTCAAGGGCAGTTCTTGAGAGAGCTCACTCAAGCCTGCCTACCTCACAAGGTGTCTGCTGTGGGAGGAGAAGAGAAACAGATTGTAAGTTACTCTGAGACTCCTTCGGGTAGTGAAGGGCAGGGTATAAGTCCAATTTCTTCTTCTCCTCTCACACGTTGGCTTTCTTGACCTTTTCAGGGGCCAAAAGAAGTGGTGGCACCTGGCTGGCCTTCGAGGCCCTGGTCCTACCTTATCTGGCAGCTCTTAGGGAGCAGGACATTGTGCCAAGGACTATGGGGCAACTACCTGGCAGCCATTTCTCTCCATTGCAAAGATCTTGGGGTCCCTGACCTGTGTAATTCTTTCATTGCTAGGCAGGCTATCGAGAGTTGGAAAACGGTTTCTCACCCAGAACTAGACTCCCGTAAGCCTATCACCAGGCAGGTTCTCACCAGTCTTCGGCAGCACCTTCCCTGTATTAGCTGGTCTGAGTTTGAAGAAACTCTTTTCCACATAGTATTTACTTTGGCCTTCTTCAGGGTCTTTCATAGTAGCAAAATGCTACCAGCCTCATACCTCAATCGCCTCATTTGGACAGCAGGATGTTTCCATGCAGGGTTCCCAGCTCATTAGGCTGCACAGGTCTAAGACTGACCAATGGGGACAGGGTTCCCAGATTCTCCTCCACGCCACACCAGAGAACCAACCCTGCCCTGTTCACGGCACTGCTGAGTACCTGGAGGTGAAACCCACTGTGCCTGGTCCTCTCCTCATCTACATGGATGGGTCTTGACTCTCCAGGTTCTAGTTTACCACCTTCATGTGGGCTGACATTACTGCATTGGACCTCTTTCCAGGGGACTACAGGTTGCACTCCTTCCTAATTGGTGTGGCCATATCAGCTGCTGAAACTGGTCTCCCCCCAGTACTGATCAAGGCCATTGGGTGCAGGTGATTCTCCTCTTACAAGTCCTACATTTGCCCACCATCTAGGCAGATTGCTAATGTCTCCCCTTTTCAGCCCCTGTAGAGCAACTCAAATCCATTTGGATCACTGAGCACAGAGTTGTGTTCTGGGTAGGTGCTATGCAACATCCTCTGGATGGGGAACCTCATTGGGACTTGGCAATTGCTTCCAGATCACCTAGATGGGTCACAGAGGAATTTGCTGACCCTCTCTTTTACTGATCCTCTCTCAGCAAGCCTTCCGCCTGGAGCCCCCTGATGCCATCATCCTCCAGCTTGACAAGAATGATCTCCCAGGCAGGAAAGGAATCGACCTTCATGTGCTCAGACCTTCAGACTTTTCTCTCCAGGCTTCCAAGGATGACCCTTCTATGGTCTGAGCTCCTGGAGTGGCACAAATGGTGCATCTTGCCATATAGAGTGGACTTGGCCAGAAGGAAGGTCAGCAGAGTGACAGGTCACCTCATCAAGGATGCTGGTGGTTTTGTTATTTGGCACCCAGACATCACTTTCGAACATGCTACAGGGCAGACAATGTCCACCTCTCAGAATGGGGCGCTGACATTTGGCTTCACAGCATTTGGGATGGGCTGCTTTGCTGGGAGCAGTTGTAAGAGCTTTGGCAGGCACTGGGCTGGTGCCCTGCTCTTGTGGTGGTTTGGACATTGGGATGCATCCATTTGGAGCTATGCCTGTGTGACTGCCTCTCCCAGGATGGGGACTCTTGGGGATAGAGCCACTCAGTGGCATGCTCAGCTTGAGGTGGACAGCTGGCTCTCACCACCAGGTGACAAGGGAAGCATCAGCAGCAGCTTATGTCCACATGGGATTCTGTGGCTTGCCACTCCATGGTTTCTCCCCACAGCAGGCAGGCTAGGGGTGAGGAAATACTGGGCAGCAGGCAGGTCACCCAATCCAGGATCTGTCCCCATGCTGTGCCAATGCTCCTGCAGTTGTATTCATTAAAGCTGTGACTTTTTTTCACTCCAACTGCTCCATATGGTGTTCTTCCTACTTGGCCTCACCCCCCCCCTTGTCCCTGGGTCTGCAAACAAATCACCAGGATATCAATAGAGCAATCTCAAGTCACAGAAACAGAGTCTATCAAAATCTTAATAAGGATATACCAAGAAATATGGGAAACAAAACAATGGCCCACAGACTGGAAATTCATTGCCACAGGAGGTGGTGGCAGCTACAAACATGGACAGTTTCAAGAGGGAATTAGATAAACATATGGAGCAGAAGTCCATCAGTGGCTATTAGCCACAGGGTATAGATGGGAACTCTCAGTCTGGGGCAGGTGATGCACTCTATTCTTGGTGCTGGAGGGGGCAGCAGTGGGAGGGCTTCTAGTGTCCTGGCCCCACTGCTGGACCTCCTGATGGCACCTGGTATATTTTGGCCGCTGTGTGACAGAGTGTTGGACTAGATGGGCCATTGGCCTGATTCAACACTGGCTTCTCTTATGTTCTTATGTTCTTAAATGTTCAATCTACATTCCAATTCCAAAAAAAAAAAAAAAAAACACCAAATGTCAAAGACTGCAGCAACTATCAGATCATTGCATTAATTTCTCAGAATAAAGTGATGCTCAAAACTGTTACCATATATCAAACCAGGAATGCCAAATGTTCAAACTAAACTGGATTCAGAAAAGGAATAGGCACTAGAAATCATATTGCAAGTTTACATTGGTTACTGCAGCATACAAGAGAATCTCAGACAAAAAAATCAGCTTGTGTTTCATAGATTACAGAAAAGCTTTTCACTGTGTGGAATGTGGACCATGAAAAACTATGATTGTTTTTTAAAAGAGATAGGTGTGCCACCCTGCCACAACATCCAATTGTATTGATGAGCAACCTATACTCTGGACAAGAGGTTAGTGTTAGGACAGAATATGGAAAAACAGAATGGTTTCCAATTTGCAAAGGGATCAGACAAGGATGTATTTTATCTCCCGGTCAGTTCAATCTATACACAGAACATATCATCAGGAAAACTGGAGTAGACTTTGAGGAAGGTAAAGTGAAAACTGGTGGAAGGAACGTTAACAGTCTTAAGATATGCAGATAACACCACATTAAGGTAAAAGGTAAAGGTTCCCTTGCTCGAAAGCCAGTCGAATCTGACTCTAGGGTTGCGGTGCTCATCTCCGTTTCAAAGCCGAAGAGCCAGCGCTGTCCGAAGACATTTCCGTGGTCATGTGGCCGGCATGACTAAACACTAAGGCGCACGGAACGCTGTTACCTTCCCACCAAAGTGGTACCTATTTATCTACTTGCAATTTCTTGCTTTCGAACTGCTAGGTTGGCAGGAGCTGGAACTAGAGACAGGAGCTCACCCTGTCATGCGGCACTCTCAGGTCTCGAACTGCTGAACTACTGACCTTCCATAGCCTGCAGTTTAGCGTCTTAACCACTTGAGCCACCGCAGCTCCTAACACCGCAGCTCCTAACAACCCTAGTTAACACCACATTACCAGCAGGAAATAGTGAAGACTTGAAAGTACTACTGATGAAGATTTAAGTAGAAAGTGCCAAAGCAGGATTACAGCTGAACATCAAGAAGACAAGCATAATAACAACTTAAGAATTATACGCCTTTAAGGCTGAGGATGAAAAAAATGAAATTGTTCAAGATTTTCTATTCCTTGGCTCCATCCTTAACCAAAAGGGAGACTGCAATCAAGAAATCAGAAGGCGACTGAGACTGGGAAGGGCAGCCAGGAAGGAGCTAGAAAAGATTCTGAAGTGTAAGGATGTGTTGCTGGCAATCAAGATAATTTGTACTACGGTATTCCCAATTACTATGTATGGGAGTGAAAACTGACAGAAAGTGGACAGGAAGGAAGTTGATTCATTTGAAATATGGTATCTGGTAGAGAGTTTTATAAGTACCATGGACCATCAAAAAGACAAATAAGTGGGTTCTAGATCAAATCAAGCCTGAACTCTCTCTAGAAGCTAAAATTACCAAATTAAGGCTATCATACTTTGGTTACATTATGAGAAGACAAGACTCAAAGGAAAAGACACTTATGCTAGACAAAGTTGAAGGGTAGAAGGAAAAGAGGAAGACCCAACATGAGATGGCTTGATTCAATCAAGGAAACCACGGCCCTCAGCTTGCAAGACCTGAATAAGCCTGTTAACAATAGGAAGTTTTGGAGGTCATTAATTCATAGGGTTGCCATAAGTCAGAAGTGACTTGACAGGACTTAACAGTAACACACACACAGTTGTCACCAGTGTTCCCTCTACGCTGAGTTGGTGTGAGCTAGCTCACAGTTTTTTAGCCTCTGGCTCACACATTTTTGTCTTAGCTCAGGAAAGATGGCTCTGGAGCACACTAATTTATGCAGCAGCCAGATTGCATTCAAGCTTCTTGTACTTTTACAGGGCAATACTTGTAATTCCTTATTCATTTCTGTCCCACTTTACAGAGTTTAGGGTATACAAATAAGAAATTGCTATCAGTTCTTTCAAACAATTCTCCTGAATGTTCCCTGGAAACACACGTCTTGGTCTGATAGTAGAGTCCAACTCAGCTCTGAAAAAATCTCTGGAGTAGGGACGTTTCAAAGTAATTTGCATGAAACAGAGTTCTCCGGGGCTCCACTCGTCAAATACTTCTCAGTAACAGTGCCTTCTAGTAGATTTATGGGGACAAGCGGCAGATCCAGAGGTACAGATTTACCTTCTTTTCTTCTTATCCAGGAATGTTACCTTCACTATATCTGAAGAAGTGAGCAGTGACTCATGAAAGCTCACACTTTGCCATAAATTCTGCTCATCTTTAAACTGCTGCTGGACTCTTGCTCTTTTCTACTGTCACTATATGTTCATTTTGCTTTTTTGCTTTCCATATGAAGTGAAACAGTAACTCCAAGAAGTCCAAAGTTAGATTGTTCTAATATCCAGTTATGCTGACATATTTATAGTCCTTTTTGGGGAATAGACTGAGGCTCCACAGAAATAATAACAACAACAACAACAACAACAAACTCTTCTCCCCCAATGGGGTTCAGAGCAGTTAACAACAATTTATAATACAATTCTAATAAATACTATATATTAAAATTTAAAACAATAAACCAGTACTAATAAAAAACTGATCAGATGGTGTTAGGCATTATGTAGCCTCCCTCGGGGTTGAGATAGACTCAGCCCTAGTTAACAGAAATGTGCATGAACCCAGAATATTAGAGAAGCCATGTTGGATCAGGCCAATGGCCTATCGAGTCCAACATTCTGTGTCACACAGTGGCCAAAAACCAGGTGCCATCAGGAGGTCCACCAGCGGGACCAGAACTCAGAAGCCATCCCACTATTGCTCCCCAAGCAGAATACAGAGCATCACTGCCCCAGACATAGTGTTCCATCTATACCTTGTGGCTGATAGCCACTGACTTTGCTCCAATCCCCTCTTGAAGCTGTCCATGCTTGTAGCCACCACCACTGGCTCCTCAACCTTTTCATGCACAGTGGAGTGAAGGAACAGTGGAGTTTAAGACTGAGATGCAGACATGTGACTTTAAGAAGAGAGCACTCCCCACCCCAATATGAGGTTCTTAACTAGAGGTTAATCCTGGCTTAGGATCCTAGGCTGTGGAAGGAAGCTACCTGGCAGCAACTTGCAAGCAGGCCAATGATTAGAAGGGGGGAGCTCTACTTCTTGTTGCCTCTCTTCCTTTCCCTGTCTTCCTCAGTGCTTTAGACAGAAAAAAGGCTCTCTGTCAGCTGGCGGCCTGGCCATTTCCATGCCAGCCAGGTGCAGCAGAATCCACAGTGGTGTTAGTGGGGTTCAGAGGGAAAAGCCAAAGAAGAATTCGGGGATGTAACACTCACCTCATACTGAAGGAAAACATTACAAAAGGCAGTCAGATTTTACTAGCTATGTGACATTGTCATGAAGTCATACCAGAGGAGGGCAAGAAGAACTATCACAGCTGATAAACGGGGCAAACATTTAGCACGTCTCTAAAACAAATCACCAGAATGGACCCCCAGTTTTGCAATCTGCTCCATTTTGGCTCTTTACTACTTTTCCTCCTTCCTCCCAGCACTGGTTACTGTCCTTTCCTATTGCTTTATATGTATCCTGTCTTGCCCTGGTGTCAGGGTCCCAGTCAAATCACCCTTCACACACACCTTCTGATTTGAAAGTTTTATTTGAAGATATGAGATGTGCAGAGTTTAAACTCTTTTGTCAGAACTGAGGGTGACAGGCAGGAAAAGACATATAGGTAAAATCACACATTTCATTCCTACACGTCAGCAAGCCTACTCGGAGAGTTATGGGGTCCACTGCTAGCTAATCAAAGTCATTTTCTCCCAAGGACACCTTCCTTTGTGAAAGAGTGTCTTGAGGGCTTCTTTGGAAAGTTCTGCAAGCAAGCAAGCCTACTCCTACATGCACACACACTCTTCCCCCCTTAGGAATGCATTGTCAGGCTAGGGTGGGAGATGAGCATCAGTGCCAAATTAAGAACATAAGAACATAAGAGAAGCCAATGTTGAATCAGGCCAATGGCCCATCTAGTCCAACATTCTGTCACACAGCGGCCAAAATATACCAGGTGCCATCAGGAGGTCCAGCAGAGGGGCCAGGGCACCAGAAGCCCTCCCACTGCTGCCCCCTCCAGCACCAAGAATAGAGTGCATCACCTGCCCCAGACTGAGAGTTCCCATCTATGCCCTGTGGCTAATAGCCACTGATGGACTTCTGCTCCATATGTTTATCTAATTCCCTCTTGAAACTGTCCATGCTTGCAGCTGCCACCACCTCCTGTGGCAGTGAATTCCATGTGTTAATCACTCTTTGGGTGAAGAAGTATTTCCTTTTATCTGTTCTAACCCGACTGCTCAACAATTTCATAGAATTGGCTCCCAAACAGAGGGAGAGGGGGGACAGGAGGGAAAAAGCTACAACAGCAGGAAGGAATAATGCAAGAGACATTAACCCAAGAGCATTAAATAACAGGTACCGAGCCTGACACCTGGTTCCCACATGCACGTGACCAGCCTGCTCAACCTGCCGTTCATTGTTTGGATTCTGCATTTCCATTAGTTCTACATCCGTTCAGTACAATGTGCATAAACATGAACCACACAATCTGAGCACGCATTTGTGACCAACCCTGCACTCTGCACAACAGAGCATGTACTTTGTATTTTATACTATAAAGACTGTCCTCTACCCAGGAGAGGCAAAGCCCTGCAGTAATTTTGAGTATCTTTCTATGGATGTTTCCCCTGTGCTCATGATGACAATATCCAAATACTTACACCATTATAAGCATGAATATGTCAGAACAAATAGAGAAAATTGTGTTCTGTAATACGGCAATTTTCTTCAGACTCCACTGCACATATTTTAACAAAGAAAATAGCACCCAGACAGATAACTTAGTTATTATATTAAGAAACATCCTTAAGGAGCAATGTGCAGAATGCTCTCCAGCTTGATTTAAACTAGAATATGTAGCTATGACAGATTATCCCACTGACTTCAGAGATATTTATCTTGACAATTCAAGGTTATGGATATCATCAACAAAACTGTTTCTGAGCATGAGCATGTACTAACCTCCTTTTAAGATAATCTAAATCTTATTTTTTAAAAAAAAATGTAAAAAATTAAAGGAATAAAGCATTTAGTAAGAACCTGTGGCACCCCATGTGGCAGCATAGCACATTCCCAGCCTACACAGATTGTGTGGGAGCCTTGTTAGTCATCTAATGTGCGTAATTTATTGGCACCATGCCCTTGCTGTATTGTATGATAAGAAAGATGATCGATTATTATTTTATTTTTACTTTTACTTTATGCAAAAGTCAGACAGTGATCTTCTCATCACCCTCTATTACAATTTAGCTGTTGTACTAGTGGAAATAGTATGGTAGCTGGACTCTAAGAAGTAAGGAGGCCTTTCAAGAACACAGAGAAAGCCTACTCTATGGAAGCCCACTATTTAACACCTTTTTAAAAATTGCAAATATAATTCACTTCAGTGTTAAAAAAAAAATCACACAATTCCTGTGCAGAGATCATAATGTGTGATGAGCAAAGTAATTATAACATCAATATAATATACTCAGTACATGGGATTTCACTTGAAACAACCAGTACAAACCTTGAATATCTGCTGGATTTTCTCCAGGTTTCATATAGCAGAATTAAGGCTCCTCTCTGGAAAATGATGGGTTGGATTCAGCAAGCTTTATCACTCAATTTCACCCAATTTCACAGCTCCCACCCAATTTCACAGCTCCTGCTCTACCTGGCCTTTGTTCATGCAGGCCCCATGATCCCAAGCATAACCTTTTTCATGATGAAAGGGGTCTCCCATGTCATTACCCACCAGCAGAAAAGCTGGCCTGATCCAACCCAATGAGCTACAGGAGGAGTGGAAATCCGGTGGAATCACCTCTTCCTCCCTGGCACGAGCAGAGTGGAGGAGGCATTTTTACCCAATTCCCTCTCCTCACTGCAGCCCTCTGTGCTGCGCTGCATTGTGTTCACAAAAGGTTCCCCAGTTTTCAGATTTTGGGGACAAGCAGCAGTTTTCTGAAGAATGGAAAAGGCAGGGAAATATCAGCTTCACCAACTCCCTCTGTGAGCTTTTCCCCTGGATCCAACCCAAAGTCTTGTTCCATTTCTACAGACAGTGTTGGCAGATACTGTACTTACCAAGCATTCAGTCATTCTATCTACCACCACTCAAGGATTTCCCAAGCTGAATCATCAGTTACTATCACCTCCACCCAAAGCACAGAAGAAAAGAAGACACAGTACTCTTCAGTGAATATGAAGTAGAAATGTATTTCAAATGTTAAACAGAACCTCAAATTCAGCTGAATCAAACTCTTTCATAGTAACGGAGAAGAAGGCATGGGTCTAAAAACCAGAGTAAAAACTATTTCCAAAATTGCTAGTGCTCATGCGACCCCATGCACTAGCAGGCCAGATGTGCCAGCAGATCCCTGTGGACCTATCCCCCCCATGGAGGTGCTGCTGTGCCTCCACAAAGGCACACCTGGTTCTCTCCTGCAGACATACCAATCCAGAGCAGCCGCAGCAGTACAACAGTGGCAGCTTACACACACTCAGGCAATGGGTGCACCATACAGGGGCACAAGTACACAACAGGGCAGATGTGTTGGAGAAGATGTGTTGATGTTATAAAAGCTCACTGTGTCCAAACTACATTGTATAACCACAAAGCACCTGATTTATGTTGAAAGAGTCTTGGTTTTTAATATGTCTATAACAGCTACTATCTTGTAAATGCGGTCACTCTTGTAGGGACTATTGAAAAATAACTCCAGAGATTCTTGGTCTCGCTGTACTGAACTGGGGCTTCTGACACTGCATTAAAATAGGTGTCCAAGACATATACAAAAAAGTGCCAGATGATGTATGTCTAGATAGCGCAGCTGATGTTAACTTGACACAGGTTTCCTGGGAGGAGCTCAAATGTATAATTGTGGATGCAGTTAACCTGGCAATTAAAGAGACTTTTGATTTAATACAAAACGAAAAGGTAGCCACGCCAATGCAAACTACAATCAAGATAAAGGAATCCCAGAACTGAATTTCTCAAGATACAGAACAAGACTACAATCAAGCGGATGTACCCTACAATCAAGCAGATGTACCCTACAAAATGATCTACACACCAAAAAAAAGAGATAAAACATATACAGAAGAGTACAACAGACTTATTAAAAGACTAACAAATGTTGAAATCTTCAGAGTTGTAAAGGGAAAAATTTTTCAGAGAGAAGATAAAACAGAATTTATGGAATCTTCAATTACTTCAAGACTTGTATACAGATGGCGAGTTTTAAAACAAAGTCCTTCTGCCTATAAGGGAAAGAGACACAGAATCAAGATTCTATTGAAGAAACCAGAAAAAGAAGAAAAGAATCAAGCTTCATAAATAAGACTGGTCTAGAGATCCTCTGTGTGTGTGCAATTGACTAAGTCTGGCTAGGGTATATTTAAGTCTGTTTTTGCACACCCATAAAACTTTAACCCATAAGATTGGTTTAGGGGACCTCTATGTATGTGTAACTGACCAAGACTGGTTATATTTGAATTCGTTTTTATACACCCATAAGACTTGAATATATACAAAATGTATTCAATGGAAAATTAATTTAAAATGTTTAGGCAATCATTATAATAGATGCCATTAAAAATTGTAAAAGATCAAATTTTATAAATAACACTGGGTTAGGGAATCTTTATGTATGAGTAACTAACTAGGGAAGCACACTCAAAAATTGGCTAGAGAAGCACGCTCAAAAATTCATATTAAGCACATTTAATTGGAAGATGAATTTAGAATGCATAGGTAATCTTTATAACAGATGACATTATAAACTGTAAACCTAAAGAGAGATAAAGATTTTAATCTGATATAAGAGTTGCTTTATAAATAAGATTGGTTTAAAGATTCTTTGTATTTGTGTAAATGATGATGATTGATTTGGAAATATTTGAATCTGTTTTTACACGTCTAAAAACCTTAACCTATATTAAAGGGAAGATTACTTTAAAATGCTTGGGTAATGCCGAGATATAAAGATTTTAGGCTAATGCAAAGTTAGGTTAGTGAACCTCTGTGATGGTAAAACAATAAGAATGATAACAGAATTTATATATGAGCTTGTGTATCTAGGAAATTTCAAGTAATAGTTAAATATACTTTATAGAAGACTTTACTAGAATATGTTTTCATGGCCGGAATTCATTAGTTGTTGTAGATTTTCCGGGTTGTGTGGCTGTGGTCTTGGCATTGTAGGACCTGATGTTTCGCCGGTAGCTGTGACTGGCATCCCTACAGGTATAACACAGAAAGATGGAGTACTCTCTGTGTCAAGGTAAGAAGAAAAATGGTAGGCAGGTAATTTATATCTACTCCAGAAGGTGGGGTAGGGCTGACTCGTTATCTTGTAGGCGTTCCCCAGGCTGTTGTTGTTGTTCAGTCGCACAGTCGAGTCCGACCTCATGGACCACATCACGCCAGACCGTTCTGTCTTCCATCATGCTCCGGAGTTTGCTTAATTTCATGGTCATTGCCTCTATAACACTGTCTAACCATCTCATCCTTTGCCATCCCCTTCTTCTTTGACCTTCAATCTTTCCCAGCATCAGGGTCTTCTCCAATGAGTGCTCCCTTCTCATTTGGTGGCCGAAGTATTTGAGCTTCAGCTTCAGTATCTGGCCTTCCAGGGAACAGTCAGGGTTGATTTCTTTTAGGATTGACTGATTCGATCTCCTTGCAGTCCAGGGGACTCTCAAGAGTCTTCTCCAGCACCATAATTCAAAAGAATCTATTTTTTGGCACTCAGCCTTCCTTATTGGTCCAACTCTCGCAGCCATACAGTTCATAGTCTGGGGGTCAAAGCAATGGTATTCCCAGCCATACAGTACTACTGGGAATACCATTGCTTTGACCCCCAGGCTATGAACATGCTAATGGAAGAGCTTTCCTGAAGAGGTTCTTTTGTATATGGATTGTTTCCTGAGGAGGTGTCCTGTTTCCTGAGGAGGTTCTTTTGTATGTGGATTGGCTGTTGAAATTCTAGTCTTATCTGTAGTGCTATTGTCAGATGTAGAGCCTTTTGTGTTTTGCAGGACAGGAAACCATGCCCTATTTATTTTTAAACTCTTAGAATGCTTAGACAATGCTTAAACTGAAGAAAACATGTATTGTTAATCTATAAAGTTGCAAAGGTTATATAGTTTACTATAAGGTAGAATGATAGATAACTAGCTATGTATGAGGTATTGCAATAGATACAATGTTAATGTGATTACTCTCATATATGTTTATTTGTTTTCAAAATAATAAAATTATATAGAGATAGATATATAGATATATTCTTAAAAGGATATTATAATACTGGGATATTAAAAGGATATTATAGTACTTCTAGTGTCCTGGCCCCACTGCTGGACCTTCTGATGACACCTGGTATTTTTTGGCCACTGTGTGACAGAGTGTTGAACTAGATGTGCCATTGACCTGATCCAACATTGGCTTCTCTTATGTTCTTATGTTTCATGCCCGCAGCCATGTAATCACTGTACCTCTTTCTTCCACATGTGAGACCCCCCCAAGTGACCTATCCACTTACTGTCCAGTTGGAATCCAGAACCATCCATGGCAGCAACTGGACTGCACAGCCCCCACCCAGCTAGTTCCCAGGCCAACAGCCTTGTCACCTAGGCCTGCCCCCCTCAGGGACCCTAAGCCCAGATGCAGACAAGACCAAGGACAAAGGCAGGCATGGGCTACATCACCATGGAGTCGAAACAATGTACAAGCCATGTAGCAACAATAAACCTTAACAGAAACCCATATAATAACAAAAACAGCAACAATAATCTTCACACAGCCACATAACCACATGGGGAGGAAGAGAGTCTCAGGGCCAGGATGCACCAGGACATCCAGCCACCTCTCATTATTGCATGTGTGCTGGCTACCACCCCCTGCAGTGACAAACGGCATCTTATATAAAGACAGGATGGATAGCATATTCTTAAGGCACTTTAGCTTTGGGAAACAATTGCTATGAGTGGTACCCGACATTACTGAATTAATGAATGATTGCTGTATTATAAGATGTTATGGTGAGTGTTAAAAATGTTTAAAATGTTATAAAATGCGAGATTATAAAATATAAAATTTATGAAAAATTCTAATAAGTTAATATTATTTCAGATATGTAAATTTGATACTACATCACCCAATGGAAGACTAGAACAACATACTTGTATTGTGGTATATGAATTTTTAAATTATACAATCAATTATATTATTGGGTTCAGTCTACGATACATTATATAAAAATATTTTACCTTATAGTTAAGGAAGTTTACTTCTGAGGAAGTGGAATCTACGAAACGAAGAGAGAATTCGGAACCTTCGTTAACTTACCTGTACTTAACTGTTACCTGTAAATTATGAATTTTGTATATATCTGATCTTTTGCATTGTATACTCGTGTTTATAAATGTGTTGCTTTATATAATAGTTTTGTGCATATTATAGCATCTCCCTGGCCTTTTTTCTTTTGGTTTATGATGACCCACAACTTCATCCTTGACTAGACTCAGCAAGAACTTTGCTTCTGAGACCCATGCCCACACCACACCACACCCGGGATGCTGGCAACAGCTGCCCTGGCCAGCACTTCCCAGCTGCTGCCTCCAGCCTGTTTTGTGGAGGCCTGTACCTTTAAGGAGATTGGGAATGTGCACCATGAACACGGCCTTGCAATACATGGCCCCGCCACTCTGCTCCTGGGGCCAGGTCCCTGTGGCTCTGCCCTGTAATTGGGCAATCTGAGAAATATTCCCATTCCTAATTATGCTTTGGTCAAAAAATTGTTTCCTGAAAAATAATTCATAGTATCCAGGAATTCAATTCAGGAGGGAACAGCCACAATCCAGAAGGAACCAGTGAACCCCACCCCCCAAGATCCATAATGAACACTTCATAGTTTTGTTAGTCTAAATATGTGGACATTCTTCTAAGGCAAAAGCATCACGTAAAACATACAGTTTTACAACGGGGGGGGGGCAAGGCACATTAGTATTCCATACCGAAAGAGCAAACATTTCCAAAGCACATATGTGACTCAGGGGGTGACAAATAAGTCACACTTTCAAAAGTGACTCACCCAATTAAGGACAGAAGCTTTGTTCAAAATAACTGGATATGTTTGATTTTGCATGAACAAAATCTATAGGCAGTTTACTAATACTATAGCTGGATACAACAAAGCCATTTTATATACCAAAATAATTTTACTAGGAATAATGGAGTAATTCCTCTCTAGCCAGCTCTTAACAAATAAATAGCTACTTAAGACTTTTTTAAAAAATAAACTCCTACAGAAGTTAGGGTGGATATATAGTGCTAACTGCATTTAGAAGTCCAGTATAAATGCACTGGATTAGAACTGTTAAGACTTAAAAAAATCTGCTGGGGAATTAGCTATGCAAACCAATTTGTGTACTATGGCCACTGTTGGAAAGAAAATGCTGTACTAGATGGACTACAGCTCTGATCTAGATGGGATATTGTTATGATTTTAAGTAATCTACCACATATAATAGGCTAATCAAACAAGATGAGCCATGCTTTCTTTCAAAGTACAATGAAAAAAGTACTTGCAATTAATTTCTACTACTCATAGGCCAGTTTCTAGGAAGTTTATTCATAAATCTGTGAATCAATGTAATGGTAATTTAAGTGAAGTGCATCAAGGTCTGAGATAAAATGGGCTGATTCAGAAGGTTTCAGAATTCTTACGATCCCAGATACAGATCTGCTCAGATATCCTAAATGTGACCCAGTCACCTCCATAGATACAACCATGCTCCTGGAAGCGATTTCCAAGAACATGTCACCATAGCAGAAATTCTGGAAGGCTGCAGCTTTAGCATGGAAGGGGCAAGTCATGCATCAGACAGATTGCCCACAAAACTCTGCTCTAAGGCAGGATGAAACATCTCAGGGACAGGGCTGCCATGTTCGAAATTACTTACCGCTATTAGCCAGTGTCTAGGGATTTGCCAAGCCACACGTTGCATCTTCTGTGGTATTGTGGGAATGGCCTCAGCTGGCTTTTTTTTTTTGTAACATTTTATTTATACATTTTCCATAGTAAACAGTATTACAAATATTAAACACTATATACATTGGAGTCTTTTTTTTTCTATATATTGTTTGTCCATTTATATACTCTCAACCATCTTTTACTATGTGTGTTATCAACTTTTCCTTTAAGTATCAAACTCAATTTGTCCATTTCTGCTATTTCTAACAGCTTGAACGCTATTTCCTCTCTTGTTGGGATTTTTTTCTAGTTTCCAATACGTGGCTAATAAAATTCTGGCAGTCGTTAGAATATAAATCAACATATAAACATCATTTCACTCATATTGCTCCGGGATTATGTTTAACAAAGCCATTTCTGGAGTTAAGGCAAAGTTAATATTCATTATTTCTGATATTATCCTTTGTAAGGTAAAGGTAAAGGTTCCCTTGCTCGAAAGCCAGTCGAATCCGACTCTAGGGTTGCGGTGCTCATCTCCGTTTCAAAGCTGAAGAGCCAGCGCTGTCCGAAGACGTTTCCGTGGTCATGTGGCCGGCATGACTAAACACCAAGGCGCACGGAACGCTGTTACCTTCCCACCGAAGTGGTACCTATTTATCTACTTGCAATTTCTTGCTTTCGAACTGCTAGGTTGGCAGGAGCTGGAACTAGAGACGGGAGCTCACTCCGTCTTGCAGCACCCGGGTCTCAAACTGCTGAACTACTGACCTTCCACAGCCTGCAGTTCAGTGTCTTAACCACTTGAGCCACCGCAGCTCCTTAATTATCCTTTGTACCATCAACGAATAATTATAATCTTTTCCACGTCGCCACCACATATGGAAAAATGTACCCACATTCACTTTACATTTCCAATAGTTTTTTGAGGCATTGGGATGACACTTGGCTATTCTATCAGGAGACCAATACCATCTATGAAATATTTTATAGATATTTTCCTTATAGTTAATGGCCCTCATATACTTGACTGTTTTCCACATTTTTGACCATTTATCTATATCAATACTTTGTCCTATAGGCTATATCCCTCATCCATGAAATCATAGTCGTTTTAATTGTTTCATACTGCATGTATTCTTCTAGTAAAAATTTATAGAATTTCTGAATCATTTTGTCACTTGATGAGAACCAGATTTTATCTAGTTGGGTTTTGGTCTCTTGGAAACACGTTACAACATCTTTGTTAAATCTAGATTGAAGTTGTAGGTTTTCCCACCACGTCAGCTTAATATTGTGAGAGAGGAGCAGGATCTCTTCCAATTTTAGTTTACTATTTTTGTCTAACAACACTTCGTAGCTTTCTCTTATCATATTTATTGATAAGGGAAGGTTTAACAAATGCTTCTAATGGCAATACCCATTTCAGTATTTTTCTATAGTATCTTTCTTTTACATCATTCCAAATTCATATTAGGGCACCTCTTGTCAAATGTTGTCTAAAGTTTGAATGTATTTTATATCCTTCCCATACCATACATACGTATGCCAACCCATACTTAAGTCATGTTCTTCTAAATTTAGACTTCTTGATATTTTCAAGGGTTAGCCAGGGAATGGCCTTAGCTGGCTTGAGCTTCACCATACAGAACAGCATTAGAACTTGCCCTGAAAATGGTCCTTCAGGCTTGACAAATCTGGGGAGAACTGATCTAGCTCATAAGAACATAAGAGAACATAAGAACATAAGAGAAGTCATGTTGGATCAGGCCCATGGCCCATCCAGTCCAACACTCTGTGTCACACAGTGGCCAAAAACCAAGTGCCGACAGGAAGTCCATCACAGCAGGGCCAGAACTCCAGAATTCATCCCACTGTTTAACCAAGTGCCACATAAAGTTAACAATATTATTGCGGAAGCACCTGTACAGATTTAATTTCAGCTGTCTTTAAAGGGGAGAACTGCTGGATAAAAATATTCATTTATTTAAATTATTTCTTAACCAATTTCTGCACAAAGGTAGCTGATCTCAGCATATAAATGCATTACAAGTAAGTAAAATCTGTTATCTGTCATGTAAGCCTAGCTATTCTAGCTAAATACTATGGAAACAGAATGATCTCCTTCTATCCATGACCTACTTTACCATAATCATTTACAGTATCATTAACTATAATCTGTATTTAGGTATTGATCCTCTGGCCGGAAGATACTCAGATTCAGAACAAAATTCTACAATATTTGTATCTTAAATTTAACAATATCTGAATAATTGGTGATCCTTCAGATATGTGGTTCCCAAATCACTAAGAGCTTTTAAGGTCATAACTAGCACCAGGGGTCATTTTGTAGAAAAAGAGGTGCAGGAGCTCATTAGCATACCTGCTATCAGCATAATCATTAGCATATGCCACGCCCCCTGACATCACCAGAAGTGTGTCAGAAGGGGAAGCAAAAAGTGGGGGAGGCATCGTCAAAAGCCTCTGCTTCCCTTCCCCAGCTGGCCTGCCAAGGCGGCATGGGGGGGAAGCAAAGCGAGAGGGGGTTTAAAGTTTAAACCCCTTCCCTCTAGAGTCACGCTACAGGGGCGGCAGGATCTTTCCATTGTATTCTATGGCCCCACAGAATACAATGGAAAGATTATGCCACTGCTGCTGCGTGACTCTAGAGGGAAGGGGTTTAAACTTTAAACCCCCTCTCACTTCGCCTCCCCCCAGCCCACCTTAGCAGGAAACCAGGCATTTAAATCCCCCAGTCACTCCACAAAAGCAGAGAGGCTCAGAGGGAAAGGAGGGCATGTCTGCCCTGAGCTGGCTGGAGACAGGAAGGGGAGCCAGGCAGACATGCCTTGTGCGATCTTCTCCAAGTGCCCCACAGCTGCGGGGCACTCAGAGAAGATCTCACAGGGAAGCCAGGCATTTAATTCTCCCCCTTGGGAGGGGGCGGGGCCTGGACGCGTTACTACCAGAGCGCTGCTCCAGGAAATGACCCCTGACTAGCACCATGAATTGAACTTGGAAACACAGACTGGCAGCTAATGTAGCTGTTTCAAAGTGGGCAACATATGTTCCTGGCAGCCAGCCCGATAGAAGTCAGGCTGCCACATTCTGGACCAGTTGTAGTTGCTAGGTTGTCTTCAAGGGCAGGCCTATGTAGAGCATGCTGCAGTAATCCAACTGGGAGATTACAAAAAACATGGATCAGCACGGCCAGATCAGCTGAGTTTAGGTAATGAGAAAGTTGGGGAATCAGATAAAACTGATAGAAGATGCATAATGAGTTTGTCGCTTTCTAAACAAACAGAAGAACACAGGGTGGCTTGTTTCTTCCAAACCTGGCAGATCATTGAAAAATAGAAAACACCTGTGTGGATTTTGCTATCAGCATAGCATCTTACCTATTTTAAGGCAGCAGATAGTCTGTATAGGCATTCCTGTGTTCAGCATCTGCAATGCTAGGGAAAAACTATTTGGTACAGCCTAGGTAATAGTTTAAGACACCCTAATTTCCGATCACCATTCATCAATATCACTTCAGTCACTTAGAAAATGTATTGAAATTTAGAGGATATGATTCACCCCCCAAGATAGCTTGCTATTTAGCAGAGATGTTTTTACCAGCCATGTCGTGACTGTAATGTCTTTACAAAAACTAAAGTTTTCCAGTTAAAGTGACTATTAAAAAAAAATCATTAATGTACATTCAGCTACACCAAGTTTATAGTTATTTAACACAGAAGATGAAAAGACCCTTTGACATCTCTGAACTTTGTTTTAGTAATCTGAGCCACAGTATTCTCCTGGCCCAACCCAGAGGCCCATGGTGCATGCTATTCATTGCATGTGCAGAGTTCCAGCATACCTGGGCATCTTCATTTATTTCTCTAGAGAGACTTGATCAGCATGTACAGAGGAATGTGCACAGAGCTTGGCTCCCTCAGCTGAAATCGGTAGAAAAACACTTTGGTGTTTATGGGCAGGGTGGGGACTTCATATACCTTATAAAAACTATTAAAACATGGCTCTTGGACTCAACTGAACTCCTGCGTGTCAAGATTAAACTGGTTACTTTATCCAAGACATGTTAACAAGTACAATAGTTTCACATAAAAGGTGGAATCCAGTAAAATTTAGTTGTAAGCCAGTTCAATTAAAGATAACAGAAGCAGACTTACTCACAGTTAGAGATGTGAAGCCCTCCCCCGGGGGAAAAAACTGGAGACGTTGCTGATAGACATTCAAGCAATTCTTTTTTTTTTAATGTATTTTATTTTCAACATGTAACATATGACATATAACAGTGGAAAAACATAACAGAAATATAATGAACAAAATAAAGTTGGAATTGCTATGTCAATACAATCTACTAGCGTTAATTAAAAACACTTGCATATCATATATCTTTTTGCTTACATCGGCCTATATACAGGTCAGAAGCATTAGTAGGTTAACAATTATTGAAGTAATATATTCAGAAATAGAGCCAGTGTTTGTCCTTATCGAAAGAGGGGACCGCCTCTTTTTCTGAAAGAAACTGAATTATTGGGAACCATTTACACACAAAGGGCATCTGATAATCCTCATTTGAGTGATTAGTTATTCCGTTTGCTATTTTCCCCATAATGAACTGCATCCAGAGTTTGTCATACCACAAATCTAGAGGGGAGCTTGAGTTTGATTTCCACCTGGCAGCAACAGTGAGCCTGGTTGCAGCAATTAACATGGAAATTGTTTCCTTTGTTTGTTTTGGAGGGGAAAGTTCTGGCCATGTTTCCAGTAAGATCAATTCAGGGTCAAGAGGGATTGACAGGTTGGTTATCTGACTTATTGTCCTGATTATAAAAATTCTGGATAATAGGGCATTCCCACCAATGCCAGAATGTCCCGAGGTGGCCACAGCTATTCCAGCATAGTGGGCTGATTGTTTTGTTTATGTTATGCAGTCTTTGGGGGGTATAATACCATCGAGTTTTCATTTTAAAAAACTGAAAGTTTATATTGAAGACCTTTGATTTGTTTGAAGGAGCTTGCCTGACCCATTGCCAGAATAAGTCTGGGAGTTCTCTACCTAAATCTCTTTGCCATTTTTTCAAAAAATTAAATTGTCCAGCATTAAGATTTCTGAGTAAATTTTGCTGTATGGAGGAGCAAATCACAATCAGAGTTTTTTATAATTGTTTCAAACTCCAGTAGGTGGGTGAAAGATGTACTTGTTCATTTTAAGTATCTCTATCATCTCTCTAGCTTGAAGATATTGAAACCAGTAAATCTGTATTTGCGCTTTCCTTTCCAGAAGATTCTTTTCTAAAATTGTTCCTTTGTGTGTCCAATCTATAGGATGTGCTATCCCAGCCCTAAGCCATTCCCACAGAATCTGATACTTCTTTCCTGATACAGACCAATCTTTGTTGGTCAATGTTGCTACAGGAGAAGCTTGCTGTGTAAGTTGTTGTTTTTGTGCGGTCCCAGATTTTTAAGGACATATCTAGGAAATTGTTGTTTTTTATTTGCGGGGATCTATCATGTTTTTTTGTCCAGGTCGTTTCCTGTATTGTGAGGGGAGAGGCGAAAGCGTTCTATTTGAATCCACTTTTCATCTGAGTTTTTGTGTAACATTTTAACTATTTGAGCTAAGTTCGCAGCATAGTAATAGGATTTGAGGTCAGGGAAGCCTAGACCACCCAAATTTGGGGATCTACAGAGAAAATTTATTGTTTACCCTAGGTTTTTTGTAGGCCCAGAAAAAGCTATTAATTGTTTTTTGCCATGTTCTCAAAGTTGGCACCGTTAGCTCTACTGGCAATGTTCTAAATAAAAATGTAAATTTTGGTAGGATAAGTTTTTTGCCAGATATAGTCTATCAGACCATGATAACTTTAGTTTATCCCAGGCTTTCAGTTGAGCGTTTATTTCCTTATGAATTTTGCCAAAATTATGTATTTGGAGCTTCTTGAAGTCAAAGGGTATAAATATTCCCAGATAGTGCCATACTGATGTAACCCAATTAAACTGATAGTCTGTTTCGATCTTTTGTATATTTTCGGGGGATAAGTTTATTGAATATATATCCAATTTACTTTGATTGACAGCCAGTCCAGAGAGCTGACTAAATTGTTTTAATGCATTCTGCAGCATTTTCAGGGAACTTGTCGGACTTGAAAGGTAAAGAACTAGATCATCAGTATAAAGGGCAATTTTATGGTCTGAATCGCCAATTTCTATTCCAGTTATAGCTTTGTTTTGTCGTATTCCCTCTGCTAGGGGCTCTATCGCAATGACAAATAGCAATAGAGAGAGCGGGCAGGCCTGGTGGGTTGCCCTGTGTATATCAAACAGTTTCGAGGAGATGCCATTCACTCTGACTTCCACTTTAGATGTAGCATAAAGTGTACTCAGGGCTGTCCTAAATGTTTTGCTGAAACCCATATGTTGAAGTAGCTTCAGAAGACACAATGGCTCAACCAAGTCGAAGGCCTTTTCCATATCTAAACTGAGAATCAAGGCTTATTTCTGGTTCCACCTACAGTAATCAATCATGTTCAGTGTCGTGCGAATGTTGTCAGTTATGTTTCTTTTAGGTATAAACCCAGTTTGATCCCTGTTGATATAATTCGCAATTATATTTTTCAGTCTGTTAGCTAGTAATGAGGTAAACACTTTGTAATCTTGGTTTAGCAGGGCAATAGGCCTGTATGATGACAGCTGAGAAGGATCTTTGGGTTTTTTTGGTATGGGGACTAGCTCAGCTGAAGACCATGAGGGGCATTTTACCAATTGTCATGATATTGTTACAAACCTGTGTTAGAGGTTTAACTAGGACCGGGTGAGAGGCTTTGTAGAATTCTGAGGTGAAACCATCATTCCCTGGAGCAGTGTTATTTTTTAGCTGTTTAATCATTTCCAATATTTCTTGTTCGGAAATTGGTGTGTCCAGCATTTGTTGGTGTTGCTCAGATGACCTTTGTATTAGGTTAGAGGAGGTTAAAAAGCTTTGAATATGGTCTGAATTTGGACTAGAGGATGAGTACAGATGGTCATAGAAGGAGACCATGATGTCTGCAATCGTCTTAGAGGAGAAGCTTAGTATTTCCATCTTATCTCTCATTTGCGTTATGTTTGATTTTAGTCTCTTATCCTTCACTCTCCAAAACAGGAGTTTTAAAGTTTTAGGGGATTTCTGCCAAAATTGTTGCTTCGTATATAGGAGGGTTTTTTTGGATTTGAGAGATCTCTGCAGAGTCTAATAGCTTTCTTTTGGCTAGTAGCTTCTTGTATACTTTCTTACTCCCAGTTTTCTTATGGTCTTGCTCAAGCTGTTTAATTTTTGCCAATGTTTCCGTAATAAACTTATTTTTTTCCCTTTTTAGGTGTGTCAACAGTGCAATTATTTTGCCTCTGAGGACTGGCTTCATAGCATCCCAGATTGTAGGGGGCTCAACTCCTGGCGTGTTATTGAGAGCAAAATACTCCTTAATTTCTCTGTATATTTTCTCTTTTGTAGTTTCTTTTAATAAAAGTAATTTGTTAAAAGTTCATCTGAACTCTGAGATCATTTCTTGTTTATTCTTGATTGAACAGTGCAACCAAGCATGGTCTGTTAATAGTTTAGGGCCAATTTCTATAGAGGCAATTAGGTCACAGAGGGCTGGGGAGGTTAAGATAAAGTCTATTCTAGTGTGAGTCTGATGGGGGATGGAGTAATATGTGTAATCTCTAGTGGACTGGTTTCATAACCTCCATACATCAAGTTGTTGAAATTTGTCAAACAGAGCAGCCAGCTTTATTTTACGATTTGTATTTCTTTTCTGGCCTGAGTTCCTCTAAGAACCTTAAAAATAGTCCAAAAAAAAAGGAAAATGCAGTGAAACTTGTTCTACAATTCTGCTAAAACTGAATAATGAAGGGTGGTATAGTTGACAGTATCCTATACAGAGATAACTGTTTTAAAGGATCATTGCCTTTTTATTTTCCACAAGAAGTAATGATTAAAGGCCCCCTAGGGTAAAAGAGGGAGGAAGATGATGGAGAGAGGAGATTTTTAACTTCCTAAAACTGCAATCCTATGGATATTTACTTGGGATTAAGACCTACTGATCAAAGTGGAGTTTCCAAGTAAATATACGTGAACTGGGCTGTAAGCAAAGGCTATCAGAGAGAAGTGGAAACACAAGAAAGTAAAAGATTAATGGAGGATACTGACCGTGGCAATGTATTAGCTAGAAAATTTGTCAGATGATAAAAGAGACACAACTATAAGATTTAACTACAAAGCCAGGTTAGATGTTCCACTGATTAAAAAACTGTGTGCACTCAGAAAGGTATACATAGAACACTAATATTACTATTTTTCTAAGGCTGAGGTCAGACATGCCATTTGGCATGAAGGGGCAGCAATCCTGTTTCTTCTGGTGGAATTTGACATGGAGTCGCGCAATCACACATCCCATTTTGCTGCGGGCTCAGCCTGTCACTGCGCGATCAGACAGCACGTTCAGGCAAGTGGGGTTTTTAAAGCTTTTCTGTGTGCATGTGCATAAACGAGGAATCGAACCCCCACGCAAAGAGTTCTCCATGGAGTTCTCAAGGGACTGATTATGCAGTTATGCGCATATCGCTAAGCGGGGGGGGGGGGATGACGCCAAGTTGGGAGGGTCTGAGCAATCCATCCCAACAACCTGAATGCACACTTGAGTGATCAGACTAGGGAAAATCCATCCATGGCCTGTTGGCAAGTGTTAGGACCAGACTTTCCCCAGTGTCTTTTAACTCTGTTTCTCTGGCAGGGCAGCACAAGTTGCCGACTGCGAGACCTTTGCCAGATGTTGCAGTCTGACTGTGCACTTTAGATCCATCAGGCATTCGCAGCTAAGTCAGATCTAAAGGCACATCTGACCACAGCCTAAACATCACATATTTGTATTCATTCTCCAGACACACACACACACCAGGTTTATGATGCTTCATAAATGAGATTACTGGAACATGTGGGTTTTTTCAAAAGGAGATGAAGAAACAATCCAGTTGGCCTCTATTGATCCACCTTTCTTATTTGCTGTTCTCAGATATGACAAACCATTGGGGGAATGGTGGCAATAATTTGTCACACAAGCAAAGGTGCATCAACACGAAGACACAGAAGCTACCTAACCCAAAGCTAGCAGAAAGTACCTTTCTAACACAACAGGCGATTTAACTATGCATTCTACTACATGTTTGAAGCTGATGTGTGATAAAATGTTCCCTACTATTTGGAGGATTATAGTACTACAGGTGGCCAAACTACTTGGGATAGTTTGATTTTTTGGTAAGGTCTCAGAGGTAGAATGGATACTGTGTTAGCGCTGAAAAGATACCTTCTTCCCTCTACGTTTTATAGGGTTTAAAATCAATTTAAAATGGATCTGCTGATATCACAGCCAAAAAATGGGGTAAGTGTATATGCAATGGGCAATGAGCCAGTTTGGGGTAGCAGTTAGGAGTGTGGACTCTAATCTGAGAGAACCGGGTTTGATTCCCCACTCCTCCACATACAGCAGCTCGTATGACCTTGGGTCAGTAACAAGTTATGTCAGAGCTGTTCCTGAAAGAGCAGTTCTCAAGGGCTCTCTCAGCCCCACCTACCTCACAGAGTGTCTGTTGTGGGGAGGGGAAGGGGAAGGGATTGTAAACTGCTCTGAGATTCCTTCGGGTAGCGAAGGACAGGATATAAATCCAATCTCTTCTTCTCCTCCTTCAGGGCAACTTCAATCCTTCAGGGGGGAGGAACTGTTTGTCTCTAACTCAACTATGGTTTTAACTTGAATTTCCCTTCATGATAAAGAAGGTTTGGTAGATTCTAGTCTTGGCAACCATCAGTATGACTTAATCCTAAGTGTACCTGTTTTAAAGCTTACATTAGCTAGTACTGGCAGCAGATAACAGCAAAAGATGGATTGATTTTGGCTCCTCTAAGGTATGGCTAGCAGTTTCAGTCACAGCAGGCAAAAAATAAAGGAAACAACTTCCAGAAACTCTAGATGTTCGCTAGGTATGCAAGCCTTGTCCTAGAATGTGTCTGGCAGCTATGTAAAATATCAGAAAATCTATTGTTTGAAAGGCACAGAGCTCTCTCTCTAGGAAATTATTTCTGGGCACACTCTCTGGTGGTCACATTAGGCCAGACATGTCATTCCCAGCTGTCTTCATAGAGAAATTTCTAAATTACAAACCTCTTTGCTGTTACTGGTGTCCATATTGGCCATCTTTTGTCAACCTGGCCCCTTCTTGGGCTTGGTTTCCGTGGAGACGTGGGGGATAACAAGAATGTATACTTTCGTTTCTGGCCACTATGCTGTTATCTGTCTTGCCTTAGGCATGTAGTCTCTGGTATCCTCTTTCCCCTGAGAATTCTATGCCATTAGCTAGGCAGGCTTTTTAGCTTAGGTGTGATTGGCCAAGAGCCATTAATGTCGTGTTTGATTTTAGCATAACTATGTTGTCGAAGGCTTTCACGGCCGGAGTTCATTAGTTGCTGTAGATTTTCCGGGTTGTGTGGCCGTGGTCTTGGCATTGTAGGATCTGACGTTTCGCCAGTAGCTGTGACTGGCATCCTCAGAGGCATAACACAGAAAGATGGAGTACTCTCTATGTCAAGGTGAGCAGAAAAATGGTAGGCAGGTAATTTATATCTACCCTGGAAGGTGGGGTAGGGCTGAGTCACTATCTTGTAGTAGTTCTCCAGGCTATGAACATGCTAATGGAGGAGCTTTCCTGAGGAGGTTCTTTTGTCTATGGATTGTTTCCTGAGGAGGTTTCCTGTTTCTTGAGGAGGTTCTTTTGTGTGTGGAATGGCTATTGAAACTCTGATCTTATCCATAATGCCATTGTCAGCTGTAGAGCATTTTGTGTTTTTCAGGACAGGAAACCATGCCCTATTTATTTTTAAACTCTCTTCTTTCCTGTTGAAATTGTGTTTATGTTTATGAATTTCAATCGTTTCCCTATGTAATCTGACATGGTAGTTGGAAGTGCTGTCCAGTCTTTCAGTGTTTTGGAACTAAATGCTGTGTCCTGTTTAGGTTAGGCTATGTTCAGCCACTGCTGATTTTTCAGGTTGGCCAAGTCTGCAGTGTCTTTCATGTTCTTTTATTCTTGTCTGAATGCTATGCTGTGTGGCCCAGCCCAACGATGTCAGCCTCGTCCCGATGCAAACTTGTCCACAACTGCATGGTATGCAGTATAACTGCTTGCTTTGCGCACTTGACCTCAGCTCTAACAAAGAATCGTTAACAGTCTGGATCCTATAAACTTTAATTCTTCTGAATGACAGTTATTGGGAACTGATTTCTCCATGGGCTTTGACACCTCCACCCACCCCCAGGTCAACATACCTTTACCAGTTGACCCTGACCTGAATATCCCAGACTAGCCCAATCCCATCAGATCTCAGATGCTAAGCGTGGCCAACCTTAGCTAGTATTTGGAAGCATGAATCTTGCACTATGCATTAGATGTCAAATTCATTTGTTATGAGGGATGGATCCAGGGCCATAGCCAACAGGGGGGCACTGCAGGCAGTCCCCCCTATCTATTTTGCTGTACCTCCCACCCCAGTCTCCCCCTTTAATTACAAATTTTGGTGGTTTAGCCACCACGCTGTCTGTCTCATCTTCAGTTTAGCCGGCGCAGTCTGTAGCCACTCCACCATGGCAGAGCTCCTTCTGGAAGGAGGAAGGAAAGAGAGCAGGAGTGACTCAGGGTATAACCGGCCGGCAGCCACATAGCAAAGGGAAGCAGGCATCCAAGAAAGCCCCTGAGAGCAGCTGGGCACCAACTCCCTCCAGCCCAGAGTGCTGTGGGAAAGAGGCCAAGAGCCCACGGAGGAAAGGAAAGCCAGGCAAAGTTGCAATTTGCCTCCACAGAAAGGAGGCCTGGAATGCTGTGGTTGCCTGGCAATGGCCACTGAAAGAATCCATTTTTTAAAGCTGTAGGTGCTGCTTTTATCATTTTGGGTTTTTTAAAAACTCTAATGTGTTTTATCCTCTGATCTGACCAACACGGCTATTAGAATATACAAATGAGGAGAAAGAGGCAAGGTTGTTTGAGAAGGGGAAAGACGGAAAGAAGCAAGGCGGGAGGATAGGATGCATAATCCCTGCATCCCATCCTCCCACCTTTGCTTCCTTCCTTCTTCCCCTTCTCAAACAACCTTGCCTCTTCCTTCCCCTTCTCTGTCAATCTCCCCCCTCGATTTCTCTCCCTCCCCTTCCCTCCCCCTCCTCCATCAATCTCTTCCCTCCACTTCTCTGACAATCTAAACCCCTCCCCCTCCCCTTCTCTATCACTATTTCCCCCATCTCTCTTTCTCCCCTCTCCCCCCTTACAACCTTCCACTTCGGCTGCAGCATTAGTGGCAGGGCTCCTGGGAGTCACTGTGTTGGTGGCAGGTCCCCCGGAAGATGCTGCATCTGAAGCACAACCCCCAGCAGCCAGCACGGCAACCAGGAGATGCTATGCTGGAGGCAGGGCAACTGTGTCAGAAACCCCTCAGCAGCAGCACACCCCCCAGCAGTCAGCAGAGCCTACAGGAGCCGCTGCTTTGACTGTGCAAGTAAGTTATCTGTGCATGTGCAGATAATTTTTTTGTTTTGGGGGGAATTTAAACCCCCAAAATGTATTTTTTTAAACTTTAAGATTTTTCTGCAGACATGGGGCATATCCCAAGTTTGGAGAAAAATCTAATTTCTCTCAGTGTGGGCCTGATCCGCAGATTTAGGTATCTGCAAATCTGCCTACACATGAGAAATAGATATACAGATGATGATTAGTAACTACTGTCTGAGGACAAAAAGTTTTGGGATATTTGATAAATCCTTTCCAGATCAGTTTTTAACAAGTCATTCATGGGTAGACAGAACTCTGCACATGGTCCAACAACTGCCATAATAGAAAATACTTCCATTTTTAAAACTAATTCCACTAAGCCAGTCTTCCAGACACTGGACTCTGTTATCGTCATGAAATTGAACCCTCTGAGAATGACAACTTTTTTTCTGATGGCAATGTTGTGGTTGGGAAGCAAAACTTTGTGACATGCAAACCGTATATGACAGATGCTGAAAGCTGAGAGTGAGGCTAAGCATAGATGCCAGCGGTCTAAGTGAATGCAGTAGTTAATATCTACAATGTGACATGCACGAACTTATGCCTGTTTAGACATCACATCTACTTTGGAAAGTTTATCCAGCCTAGTGTAGTAGTTAAGAGTATCAGGCAAGGAAGACTGCTGAGCGACCTTGGGCCAGTCACTTGGGCTAGCCTACCTCTTAGGGCTGTTTCAGGTGGGTAGTCATTTTGGTCAGAAGCAGCAGAACAATGTTTGAGCCCAGTGGCACCTTTAAGACCAATGAAGTTTTATTCTGTTTGTAAGCTTTTGCATGCATGCACACTTCTTCGGATTGTGCCTGCACACAAAAGCTTATACCTAGAATAAACTCTGTTGGTCTTAAAGGTGCCACTGGACTCAAACTTTGTTCATAGAGTTGTTGCAAGGATAAAATGGAGCAGTGTAATAAGCTCTTTGGCTCCCCACTGGGAAGACTGGCAGGTTACAAATGAAGTAAACTAAAAAATAAATAGAATATAGCTAATCCCATTAGTGTGACTGTGCTTTCCAGCAGTCAGTAAAGACACCCTGCAAATGCTCAAAAGCACTTCCCATGCTCCAGAGATGAAAGCATGTTTGACTAAACTAAATATGAGTCCTTACTTAAATCAAACTTTGCATAAACTTGCATAATGCCCCACAAAGATTTACTACTGCCTTTCAGTACAAATTTAGCTTTAGCAGCTATCCAGCTCTGTGCCTGCCTTCCTACCTCTGGTTTTCCAATACCTTCAAAAGGATTCAATGCTTTGAAAAACATTCTACTGTAGAATGCATACATGTAAATTTCATCTATTAGTTATACATCTTCTACTAGTTGATCAGTATGGTTTTATTACAGCAATGTACATCTACACTCAATTCGCTCACAGCTTTTTTTCAGATGCGCACACACGTGCGTTTGTATGAGTTTTTTCAGTAATGGAAGACAGACACTTGAGGCGCTACATTTTAAGGCAATCATAGTTCCCTGGTGAGAAAAGCCATTTGGTCTACAGCCTCGCCCCTTTTAAACATCAATGGTGGCATACTATAATAGCCTACCAATGTGCTGTCTGGAGTATTTTCAACTAAAAAGCTTTCAAAGTGTTAATTTTTTGGAAAGATTTATATTATATAGTAAATGAAAAGAGTCATCTTAAAACATACAGAAATTGCAAAATCATGTGTACTAAAAGTACAGTAAGGACCTTCCCATCTTAACTACTTCTGAAAATTCAAATATGAACATGAACTTTCCTTGATTTTTTCTGTGGAACAAAAGATCTCCAGAAGTATTAATCCGTTTTATAACATCTTTTTAATGGGCAGACACAGCATGGCAAGCAGAAATCAACAGGTAATGCTTGAGGCATTATTGCACTTCTCTCTGTGTTCTGAAGACATTCAGTTTAAACTTGTTGAGGTCACTATCATAGGTTATTCTTCTGAAAAAAAAATTAGTGCTCATTTTTACTTAAAGCAGGGGTGTCGAACTCATTTGTTATGGAGGTCCAAATCTGACACTAATTGGACTGTCAGGCCGGGCCTTGTGTGTCATAAAATGTAATGCCAGGTAGCGGAGATATAAACTTTACAAAGGATACAAACACAAAGATTTTTTTTTAACTTAAAATAAAAACATACTTGAAACATTAGCACTCTTGCAATATTTTGTTTATTTAACAGTCTCTGATAACTGACACTTCTTGCTCTGAATTACTGCATTAAAATGTCTGTGCTCTTGCAATCTGGGAGGGGGAGGAGCCTCAGCCTAGTGCAGGTAGCAGAAGCTTGCCAATCTATCTCTCCTGAGCAACTGAGAGAGCCTGGGAAAGCAAGCTATGATGCAGCAGCAGAACTGGAGGAAGAAGCAGGAGACAGCCAGTCCCTTGCGGGCCTGATAGAAGCCCTCTGGGGGCCTGACATCCCTGACTTAAGGCTTTTATATATCAACTGGTAACCAAATTTTTTATGAAAAACAACATTCTGGCCTGTCAAATACGTGAAATGTACTGTCCTTTGAAGCTTAAATACTGCATTTACTGAAAAGCAGGACTAGTTTTTTTCCAGGTACGATATACAAAAACCGAAGTTGTCATCTTACACTCATATGAAAGTTACAGTTTTGTCCAGTAAGATAAAAATTTCTGCATACAACAATTTTGAAGGGGATACTCCTATGTTTAGGATTATGTCAGGAGGGGGCCCCCTCCTCCCCCTCCTGCCTTTTCAACCCCCTCCCAACCAAGCAATGAACTGCCAGACACCCTTACTGACAGGGCCAGGGTTCAGTTGCTCGCCTGTATGTTGGGACCCATGGGACACACCCGGAACCGCTGCCCAGACCAGACCTCATGTGGCTTCCTGTCTACCAAAGACAACCAACAGACCAACCCCTCTGGGAGTTTCCTGAAGGACCAGGACTGCTGCTGCCCTACCCTGCTCAGGGTACCCTAGCAGTTAAAGGAGGACACGGCAGGGGCAGGGATAGACTCTGGCAACGATGATGGCCCAACTGAGAAGCGGAAGGGTGGATCCCCACGGGTGGAAAAGCAGGGCAGGCCAGCCCAATGGCCAATTTGCTGTAAGGAGGGAGGAGCAGGGTGAAGATCAGGCAGTGGGAATAAAGGGGGGCAGGAGAGCAAACCAGAGAGGATGACACCTGAGGCTTATGCGGAGCAGAGATCCATTCTGTGAGGACGGCGGCAGAACCCAGACGAGGCAGGAGGCCAGGGAGAGTAAGGAGAAGGCCTTCGCCGGAGACTCTGCCTAAATACAGGACTCTGAAATAAGCCTCAGGTAGGGGAGCCTCAGTGACGTAACTGACAGGCTGCCCGGGAGTCTGAGGTTGTGCTTTCCTCACCGTACCTTGCCTTCCCAGCTGGGAACTCGCCCCGACTGCGCCCAGAGCCCAGCAAGATGTACCGAGACGTGACAGATTATCTTTCTTTTGTGTAAATTAAGTACATAAAAATCTCCCTATCCTTAGGTAATTAACTCACTGTATCTTTTCTCCATTATATTCTTTACATCTCAGACTTGCAGTGGTTCATACACAATATGAATAAGAGAATAATTAACTGTGAGCCAGCTTGAGAAGGTCTGGAGAGGTGGCATGCAAATTTTCTAAATAAATGACCAAATGCTGAAAATTATCAAATCCTAGTTCCATATTCATAATTATTCTCCACCCATTAGGAATGCAGCGACTGCAGACCTATTAGGCTTCACAGTTTTCAGCAGACTATAAACATTAAAGTTTAAGGATCACCCTTTCCTTATATATTTACATATAAGGATGAATTTTGTCCAGTTTGTGGTTTGCAAACTGAAGTTCATGACAAGTCTACCATCACAAACTTCCATGAACTTTTAAGGCAGTTCATGGGGTCCATGCCAGTTCATGGCCAGAGCAGAAAGCAGTGATTTAAAGGGATTTTGCAGAAAGCTGCAAAAACAGCTGAGCAGCTGGGAGCAATCCCCACCACTCAGCTGTTTCAGGCTTTCTTGTGCAGTCCCTTTAAAGGGATTGCACAAGAAAGCCAGAAAACAAGGAGCAGCCTGTTGGGGATGGGCACCGCTTCAACAAGGGAAGCCCCCATTTGTCGCCCAGAAATCCAGGAGAGCAGGAACTCACCCAAGAGTCTGGTGGAGGAGGAGAGGCCAGTGGTGGAGAAGAGACAGTTGGTGGCAAGGCAGAGGAGACAGCTGTGGCAAACTGCACAGTGGCAGCAGTACAGCAGCCTGGCCCACCCCAGGAGTCCGGGGGGGCAAGGGAGGTGGCACTGGCAGGGAAGGAAGCTGCTCCAGCCTGGGGACCACATAGGTTGGTCATCCCCCATGGCCAACCCACTTTCTGCTAGGCCTGTTTTGCCACTGTCACCAGAAGATGCCCAACCCCAACACCATGGCCATCTCCTCCACCTTGCTGCTACCTGCTACCTGCCTCAGCTGGCTGCCCCTTCTCCACCGCTGGCCTCTCTTCCTCCACCGCCTCCTGGGTGTTCCCTCCAGGAGGTCCACATGTCAGAGACATCCTCAGGCAATGCGGGGAGGGTGGGTAAGCGCCCAGCCCCAAAACAGCTGAGCAGCTGGGGGCACTCCTGCCATTCAGTTGTTTTTGCAACTTGTTAAAAACCCATTTAAAGGGACTGCAGTCTCTTTAAACAAGTTTTGCTGGGCCAATGAACCGAACCAGTTCTTAAGAGAGTGAGCCAGTTTGGTTTGGTTCATGATTCGGCCACAAACCACAAACCAAACTGCATTTTTGCAGTTTGTGCCCATCCGTATTGCTTAACAGAAACAAGACTGGAAGGAAATGACATGGTGTGTCTATCCCTACTAATGCCCTCTGGTTACACAGTCCTCCACCAACTCCGCACTGACTGCATGCTCCTTACATTAGGGTTTCAGGATAGATTAGGCATTCTACTGGTCTACTGGCCATCTAGTTCTCCAATGGACAACCTCCAAGGGTTGTCAGAAGCATTGTCAGATGTGCTGGAGATTCCTAGACTGATCATTCTGGAGGACTTTAACACTCATGCTGACAATACCTCATCAGGACCAATCCAGGATTTTATAGCTTCTTTGACTACCTTGGGTCTCTACGAAATTGTTCCTGGCCCAGCATCAGAAAGAGGTCACACCCTGGACATAATATTGCACTGAGCCTCTAAAGGAAGGTTCAGTTTCAAGGGTAGTGGTTCGCCTTGAACCATGGTCTGACCACAACCTACTTAAAGCCAGGGTGAATCTGGCCATGATACCCCGCATGAGAAGGGGCCCAGTTAAAATGGTCTGCCCATGGAGGCTCATGAATCCTACTAGATTCCAGAACGCCTTGGGGAATTTTAGGATTCCAAACATGTCTTCTGTTGAGGCCACAGAGCAAAAACAGAACATGAAGCTCCTTGAAGCTATTGACAAGGTTGCCCCTTGTTGACCTCTCTCGCCTATGGGATGAAACCCAGCTCCATGGTTTACCACAGAGCTGGATGATCTCAAAATGGTTGGGAGACATCTAGGACAGTGCTGGTGGAGAACCTGTACTGAATCTGACAGACTGTGCTATAGAGCTCACTGTAAGACCTATGAAGCAGCAATGACAATGGCAAATATCCTAGTGCATTAGTTACTGAATGTTCCATTTTGTTGTTTGTACTAACTCACTATGTGTAATCCTCCTTGAGTTCATGTGAGAAAGGCAGACTATAACTAATGTTAAATAAATAAATATATTTGCAGTGTGGTCTACACTTTACCTCTGTTCTGTTTAGTTTCTCCTTCATTTAAGGTTTACTAACTGTTATTACCAATTAAGATAAGCTGTCCAAGAACTGGGATGGCTTGATCCAACATACAAACACTGCCAGGAAGCTTTTTATCACATATTTAAAATACCATCTGACCAAATGCAAGTGTTGAAATAACTTGTTCCAGTTTTCTGAGCTATTCCCACTCATTTCAGTGGGGCTTGTTCAGAAATAGATGGTACCCATACTCTTGTACTTTTATAGTAACACTTCAGTTGATATTACAAAGATAAAAGATAATGTCACACATGTACTCAATGGTGCCTCAGAGGGCAAGGGCACTTGGCACACAGCGTTCCCCTTTTGGTGCACCCGTCATCATCAGCTGCCATTTGCCCTTTATTTATTCTCTTTTGCACACAGCTAAGGAATACTGTCCCTTTGAATCCTCAGTCCCTTCCCTAAGTTTGAAGCCTCACCTAGGGAGTGGCTTTCTGCTGCCCAGTTCTCCTCACTTCTAGTCCCAGAGCTTCTTCCTTCTCTGCTCCTCCCTGGAGCAAGCTGCCTGCAGGTAAGTCTTCCCTTGGTCTGCCCTCAGCAGCCTCTTTTCCTTGCAGTTCTTTCTCCCAGCTGGGCCTATCTCTTTATCACATTCCAGCCTGGGGGAGGGGAGGCCACCCCACCCCAGACTATTTTTAAACTCAGCCAGACCAGCAGCAGAGCACAGGCCTGTGCAAGGCCCTTGTGGCCCTCCTCCCTCACAGGTGGTTTGAGTTCTTTGAAGGAAAACTAATCTATAAGGTGGTCTTGAATATTTACCATGTAGCCAATTCTGTTTACTTTATTCAGAAGCAAATCCTACCGAGGTCAGTGGGACTTACTCCCAAATAAGAGTGAACAGGACTTTTACAGTGCAATCCTAAGCAGAATTGTACCCTCCTAAGTCAACTGAAGTCAATGCACTTAGAAGGGTGCAACTCTGTTCAAGATGGCACCGTCAATGGCTGATTTCGCACTAGAGCTGCCTCAATGTTGCGCCGCCGTTTGCCCCAATACTATTGGTCAATTTCACATCTGAAGCCACGGGGCTGCATTTTGACCTGCGGCTTCACCTGATTTCCTCCGCTCTTTCATGATCCTGTTTTTTGAGGATCACGAAACTGTGGAGGAAATCGGACGAAGGCGCCGGTCAAATGCAGCCCCGCTGCTTTGGGTGTGAAATTGACCAATAGTATCGGGGTAAATGGCGGCACAACATCAAGGCAGCTCTAGTGCAAAATCAGCCAATGTATATGAATCTTGCTGTAATAGCCTTGTGTAAGTGAAATCTAGGTAACGGAAAGACTGCTATTCAGCTCAAAAACCAGATGGGTAAAACTGATTAGTCCATAGATGCTGCATTTTTAGCTAAATGGAACAGCGGAGCAAGTATGTGATTTTAAAAGCAAAGAAAGCAAATGTTGCTTGTCAAATGTGGCCTTCCAAATTCGGCCAAGAGTTCAACCGTCTACATTTGATATCTCTCCCCTTAAAATGGCATGGAATTTTTTCAAAAAGAAATGTGAAAATATTCTTCCAAAATAGGCAAGGAGTCCTGTGGCACTAATACATTAATTGTGGCATGTGCTTTTTTGAATGTGACACTTACTTTGTCAGATACAAATCCATACTTCACCTGCCAAATTAGGCTCTGACTCATGAAAGCTTGTGCCACAATACACAGATTATTTTTCAAGGTGCTATAAGACATTTTGTACATTTGCTGCAACTGCCTGATTCGGCTACCCCTCTGGAGTCTCCCCAAAATTATGTTTCTGTCAACATTTGATAGGCATTTTAAAAAATGGTTACACTTAACAGTGTTTCATGTGAAGAATTAATGAAGTCTACTTTGCTTTCTCACTTTTTTGTTGAGAAATCTCTCAGAAAATAAAATCAAACCCAAGGACAAGAGCTGAACCAAATTTTCATGAATTCCACAAGGCATCAGCAAATACACTAGGCATGATACAACAATGTCAAGAAAGTTCAGGTTACCTAATTCCCTCTCACTGAAATCAATGGACCCTAAAAGTACTCAGTTATGGGTGGGTCATGTCTATCATCCAATACCATCCTGATGAAAGAATAATCCTTTGCACTTATAAAGCTAGTTATTCCTTTCTCCAAATTCAGACAAGGTACTTGTTTCGTAGATGTTACCATTGATGGGCATATTCACACTGGAAACTGCTACTATGTGAAAGGATATTTTTTAATTCATAACTAAATTACAAACACCTTTTTGTCAAACAGCTAAAAAATGTAACAATGTAGATATAAAAATAATAGATTTAAATTGCAATACTCAGCCCACTTGCTGGTAAATTTCATCTGTTCGTTTCAATGGAACTTGCAATTAGGTCTGACCCAAAAGGAAGATGCCCTTCCCTCAGGGGAGGGGAGGCTGTCTCTCAGTGGCAGAACATCTGCTTGGCATGCAGAAGGTCTCAGGTTCAATCCCAGCATCACCAATTAAAAGGATCAGGCAGCAGGCGATGTGAAAGACCACTGGCTGATACCTTGGACAGCTCCTACCAGTCTGAGTTCCACTCTATTCTGCTATGGTCAGGCCTCACCTGGAGTACTGTGTCCAGTTTTGGGCAGAACATTTTAGGAAGGATGCTGACAAGCTTGAGTGTGTCCAGAAGAGGGCAACCAGGGTGGTGAGAGGGTTGGAATCCAAGTCTTACGAGGAAAGGCTGAAAGAGTTGGATATGTTTAGCCTGGGAAAGAGAAGCCTTGGGGGAGACATGATTGCAGCCTTCAAATATTTGACGGGCTGTCATGTAGAAGATGGAGCAGATCGATTCTCTCTTGCTCCAGATTGCCAGACTAGATCTAATGGGTGGAAATTACAAGGGAGTCGTTACCGGCTAAATATCAGGAGAAACTTCCTAACTGTAAGAGTGATTGAGCAGTGGAACAGGCTGCCTCGGGAGGTGGTGGATGCTCCTTCGCTGGACGTTTTTAAGCGGAGGCTGGATGACCATCTTTCAGGTATGTTGTAGGGCTATCTTTTGGCTTCGCTCCTGCAGACTGCAGAGGGTCCCTTCCAACTCTGACATTCTATGATTCTATGATACTGACCTTGATGGACCAAGGGTCTGGTTCCGTCTAAGGCAGCTTCACGGGCTCAACGCCCACATTCTTAGCAGCAATAAAGATTCCCCCACCCTGTTCCTGAGATCGTGTTGAAACTGAACAAAAGAAGTTCACTCATAAAAAGGGCAATCCTATACCACAAGAAAGAACTGTCTAGGAATATGCTCCATAGTGGAGGACTGCTTCTAAGGTGGTCAAAGCATAGCACAAGTGGAAGCAAAGCTCAGGAGCCAGACCTAAGGGATAGATTCAAATGACTGATCTCTTTTACTGCAAGTGATTTCGGTAGCCACCTTTGGGCAACACACATCGGCAAGGTTACAGCTACTTTGTCCAAATAATTACCAAAATTATCCCCAGGCTATGAGATAAGGAGGAATTGTTCCCCCAACGCACCAATATACATCAATTGCTAACAAATATGTTTTAGTGGATAAGTTAGCAAAAACTTTTGTGGGCTTGAAGTCGTCAAGGACTGCACATATGGGTCCTCTACTACCACACATCAGCAATCAAATGTCTCCTTATAGCAGGGAGAAAGAGGCTCTTCATTCACTCCATAGATAGAGACCCCTCTGGCTGCAAGCTATGACACACTGACCTACTTTCAAGCTAGTTAAGAGCAAATATCATGAACAGTTCTAAGATCTAGGAGTAACATTTCAACTGGATATTGTATCTGTAACAGTAGTTAGGTAACTGCTGCAAAATAGTATGGATTTGTCTTCTATTAACCGTGCAAACAGCATGTATACATATTCTCCATAGTTCAGAACTGCCAGTATGCCAACAGCAGCTGTTTAAATCAATGAATCAAGAGCTGCTATTGCCTGGGATTCCCCTTGTGCGTTTTTTTTTTTAAGGCTGTTTATGCTTGTGCTCTATTAGCATGTCTGTGGAGGTTATAAGAAGTCAACAGGCATTAAAAAGACTGATTTTTGTGATACCGTATAAAAGACTTCACGGTGGTTCAGAATCCTGACTTCAACCTGACTCTGATTTGCTGCAGATATATGGTGGGATTACTGGTATTACCTGAATTCTCCATTTTTCCCTTCCTCATGCTCATATTCGAATACCTGGAACACGTATTGGTTGCCTTCATGTCGTTGTCTGCCATGTTCTGACAGATCCACAATCTCTGTCTTTTACGCAAAAGAGAATCCACTTTCTTAAAGGGAAAGAAAACTTATGCTGCACCTTAACATGACAAATTCATTGGAAACTGTCAGCCTGTGGATTGTGGCTACATGGTATCCTGGAACTCTACCCCACTGGGCTCATATCAGGGAAATACTCATAAAGTGCTGCACATTAAACTGTTTCTTGTTACCTATTTGTAAAGCAAATACAGATCTTTTTCTACATGGTACCTCGCTATACTATGGTATGGGCTTTTTCCTGCAGAGTTGACAACAGTACAATGCTTGGACATCTGCTTCACAATTTCAGTTTTACCTTGTTGAAATGTTAATGTTGTTGTGATATGAATTTTTTAAAATCATTCTGACTTCTCCAAGCTTTACTTATTTTGAATGTAAAGTCTTCAGATTAGAAACTCTCTCATATTATGGAACTCTACTAAGCCTACTATCAGGAATCATCTCTCCTCATATATAACGCTTCTCTCCTTATATATAGTGCTGTTTTGGTTGTGGCCTTTTCCACATGCTCCTGAATCAGTTGGCTCGCTGGTGTGTCACTCAAATGGCGTCTCTACTGACTGGCTGCGTTGCTGGTTGTGTGGCCATCATCCCACCCACCAAAGCAAAGTCCAGTGTCTCAGCCTCAGTGTGTGCGGAGCCGGCGACCAAGCAGGATGCTCCAGCAGGTGGCCGCTCATCAGGGTGAGCCAGATCCTGCTGGCGCCGCAGTGGATGTCATTGCCCAAGCCCACTGCAGATACCCACCTGGGCTGCAACCAAACGGGGGCCAGTGCGCCGCTGGGGCGGAGGGTAGTGGAGGCAGCCACAGAGGCCTCCAGACACAGCCAGGCATGAAGCCAGTGGCAGGACCTTCCGTCACCCCTCAATCCGGGGGTCTTGGGAGGGGGGAGAAAGCAGGGGACTGGATGGGTCTCTGTCATATCTTTCTAGGGCCCATTGTATTCCTTCTACAATGGGCTTGGCTCCTAGTCTTAGATATTTTCCTTTCTAGATAAAATTCTGTTTTGATGCTTCCTGTTTCTTCTGTAACATACCTTAGAGCTTTAATGCCAGTCATTTCCTCAGTCTCCTTCAGAACCGCCTCCCCACACAGGTATGTTTTCAGATATATGTCTTCTTCCCTATGCCATTTTCTGACTCCAACTGAGTAACCCCCAGACTGATATAAGCCTAGCAAAGGGGGGGACGACACAAAAACAGGCATGTTATGAGTACCTTTTTCTGCCCTGAGGAGTTAGTTGGGGACAGGGGGGGGGGCATTTTAGATAAAGGAAACAGAACCCAGGTGAAATAATAAAACTTTTGACTCTACCACAGCCAAGATCCATATGCTTGTGCATCTGCCTTTTGCACCTAAAATACATATCTGAAGATCCAGTCAGAGATCCCAAGATTTGCATATGATATGGACCTGGCACCTTCAGTTCCCTATTCTAGCCACAGAGGGCAGTGAGGGGCACAGAGAGTAAAGTTACACAAGACTGGCAATTACGGAAGGGGAGCAAGCTTTTGGCATGCTGATCTCAGCTGAATCATTCATGTGCCATCGGACCACCTAATCATGGACGTTCATTTCCCTTGTGCTCTCACAGACTGAAGGAGAGCCATAAACCCACAAGCCATAAATCTTTTGATTTTGTCAGATTTGAAATCTAGATGTTCGTCACCTACTCTGCTTGGTCCTATGGCCTCTCCAAGCCCTTCAAAGTTTCATTTAACCTTCACACGTACTCCATATTCCACAATCTGTAGCAGTTATCAGCCCCTGTTCTTGGACACCTGTCTCATATCTGCCCATATGTCAACTAGTTCAGGGTCTACAAGGTTGAGGCTGCTAATCCCACCAAGACCTCATAATCATCTTCTCGCTCACAACAGACCTTATGCTTCTCCCCTCTGATTGGCCTTCCTCAGCTTTCCATAGTACAGCCTCCCAACCCTCTTATTTTTATTACTTTTATACAACACCCTACAACTCTCCAGGCAACTTATAATAACATAATACATATCACTAAAAACACAGAGCACAGGTAGAGCCACTATAAAACTATATATGTTATATAGTGCACTGCCGTTAAACAGCCTATTAAACCATATCGGAGAGCCAAGTGCCTTCCTTAAAAAAGCTTTTCTAAACCCTGAGAGGGAAGTTGCTTAGTGAGCTTCTTCAGGGAGGGAGTTCCACAATACAGGCACCACCATGGAAGAGACTTGCTTTCATGAGCTGCTCTTGAAGAGGAAAAGTTCGTAAACCAACAAATCACTGAAGAAAAGAAAGCAGCAGCACAGTCTGAGAAATGCTTCAAAGACAACATGTTTAGCACAATATAATTCTTAAAACAGATGAAAATCTTCATTGGTACAGCAATACATATATAGCAGTCATAAACGTATGAATGCAAAGAAAGTTGGTATTACATGCATGGAAACTAGAGACCTCACACAGTTCCCCTGCCATGATTTTTCTGCTTCCTTTCCATTAACCCAGAATGAAGAAATGCAGCTCAGTGGTAGGACACATCTTTGTACATGTACAGTCCTAGGTTGTATTCCTGGCATCTCCAGTTCAAGGATTTCAGGTAGCAAGACTGGGAAAGACATCTGTGCTTGACACTCTGTGGACAGCTACTGCCAGTCAGTGTATACTCTACCAGGCTAGGGCTAAGTAGACCAAAGTTTTCACTCAGTGCAATATAAGGCAGGTTTAGATGTCCAGACAGCCCATATGTGGTTCTCTCCTCCACCCCAGACTGTTGCCTACACCTAGCACTGCTAGCCAAATTTTTTTCAGCCACCTCCAGAAGAGGCCACCCTACCATGGAAACTTCCTTCACTAGGTTGTAGTGGTCCATGTTAGGCTAAGGTAGATGTGTCATCATACCAAAGATGCCTTATGAAAGAGGATAACAGTAACATTCAGACCAGGCCTGAAAGGACTACTAACTTGTGGCAAGGAATACAGTCCAGAAGTGACTCTGTATTACTCTTAGAATATATTTTTTAAAAAATCTACTAGTTCAAGCATGGGTTCTTGTCTGTTAGAAATGTTCCGTATATGATGCTGAATACATAAATGAGTTCATGCCATTAAAGCAGAAAATACACTTCTGTTTAAATTGGATTTTAAATGAATGGCCTAATTTTTAGTCTGTCACAAGAACATATGTGATTGCTATACAAAACAAAGGACTACCAGACTTTTCTGCTTCATCAAGTACTATGTCCAGATTGCAGCTCCTATTGCAAAACCATAATGGATGAGGCTTAAGTATGTTAATTATGGCAAACAATTCCACATTTATTTTTAATATCAGTAATCAACAATTTGGGAAAAAAAGCAGACGCCCTTCCTTCCCTCCCTCCCTCCCTCCCTCCCTCTCTGAAATGGATATCTCAGGATGCAGGGATTTTTTTTCAGAATGAAGGGATGTTGGACACACACAAAAATATATCAGACACAGAGGTAATATGGAATACACAAAAGATTGCCAAAAGAGTAGCAAGATCTGGGAAACCAGGAGATAGGAAATAGTTTTTCTGCAACCAGTTTGGGATGGGTCCAGAACTGAAGCTATGATCCATCAACACAGGGGGCAACATTCACTTGAATGGGACTGAATATAGGTTTTATGGCTAAAGTTTCAATCAAAGTAGACATGTTTCCCAAGAATGTCAGTGCCACACTAAGACCTGGATTCAACTTTGCTGCCATCTGTGAATTCTAGCTTGCATCAACGAGAAACATTTTAGACCTAATAGTGAAGTCTCATTTTCCATTCACTGGAGAAGACCCTGATGCTGGGAAAGATTGAAGGTCAAAGAAGAAGGGGACGGCAAAGGATGAGATGGTTAGACAGTGTCAACGATGCAACGAACATGAAATTGAGCAAACTTCAGCGGACAGTGGAAGACAGGAGGGCCTGGCGTAATCTGGTCCATGGGGTCGCGAAGAGTCGGACTCGACTGTGCGACTGAACAAGAACATTTTCCATAAACAATTTCAGTTACAGTCTTAGGTAATGCAATGGAGGGGAACAACACACCTTTCATGAATATAATGTTCTTTATCCCCACACTTTTGAGATAAGCTGTTCTAAACTCTAACCTGTTTTACACTGCAACAACAAAATGATCTTTTCTGTTCACATTTAATAACAAAGTGAAATTCTGCTGAGTTTCTGCATGCATCTCTCTCCCACAGAGGACAGAAGTCAATAGGGAGCCAATATCTGAATACAGGACCTGGTGCTAAGCACACAGACCCCTGGTGCTAAGCACACAGGCCAGAGGGGGAGAAATACGGTTATGCTCATACTGTTTGGCATATGCTTTGGGAATGTCCAGTCATTCTGTTTTTCTGGGAAGAAGTTATTACTCATAGCAATTTTGTATTAGAATGTTCATTGATTTTTGCGAATTCTTATGAACTTTTAAACTATCTGCCCATCTCTTGGAGGCTAACCAATGGTCTACAGAAATGGACCCTTCGTGCCCTTACTACAGCTGAAACACTCATATTACAACACTGGAAAGACAAAAGCCCACCTCCAGTGAATCAAGTGATGGAGGACTGTAGAACTCTATCAACATCTGAACATATGACATAGATGGCAATTATGTAAGGCCTTATTTTTAGATATTTGGAAATCGTTTACAGAAACTTGCGTGTCGATCTGTCGCCACTGTTGTTATAGTTTTGCCTTTATAGTTTTGCCTGTTATAGTCTTTATGCATTGCTTTTTTTTTTCCTTTTCCTTTTTTAATTTTACTTATTTGCTGGATTTTAAGTTTTTCCCCCTTGTTCTTTTTTCTGCAGTTTTGCTTTTTGTTTGGAAATAAATTTTTTAAAAGTTTTCAAAAATACTCTGGCAAATGAGATGTAAGCTGTGCCGCCAGAAACAAGCAATACATTTTGCTAAGGCAGTCTTATGGCCAAAGAAAGTTTAAATCCATTTGCACCTACAAGCCAGGAACCAGGTTACTGTCTCTACCCAGTTACAGGTATTGTGGTAGACTGGTTCTTTTAGCACCCATCTTCCTTTGCACCAAGCACAGGTGCCTCCAGCCACTTCCAAACAACCCTGCCTTTTCAGAGGTGACTGGGCTTTGCACAAGGGTGCAGCCAGGGGCAGATTAAGGCTCCCTAGTGCCCTAAGCACTGACCAATCTTGGTGCCCCCCTCCTTTCCACACTGACCCAGTCCATTTTAGTTGTTGACCTGTCTGACCAGATATACAAAAACGCACCATGATCAATTTGCACTAGTTTTATCATTTATTTATTTTTTACAAATCTTCATTCGGGTTTTTTTTTTCTTTTCACCCTTTCCCCAACTTTGTGGTGCCCCCTTCGGCCCTGGTGCCCTAAGCACGTGCTGAGTCTGCTTAATGGTTAATCTGCCACCGGGCCGTGCAGCACCCATAAGCAGCAGGACTTCCATCACCTGTACACTACGCTGTTCTCAGCGGTGCCATCTCGTCTGGCAGAAAGTGATGGGGCTACCATGGCGACTTTCGACTGTTTCATCATCAGCACGGATTTAGTCGGGCCATGTTATTCTGGGAGAACATTGCAAAAAAAACCCCAACAACCAAAAAGCCCAACACCCTGCTGTCATTGCTGATATTCTACTGCACTCAGAAAGCAGAGCCTAGGTTAGCTGCCCGAGGCAGTGATTTAGAACGCGCGCACACCCCCCCAAGCCTGAACGCACTTTGGCTCTCTCCTTCCCAGACGTTATCTGCCTCCATCGCCCAGGAACACATCACATTAGGAAGGAGGAAAAAAATCACCCTGGCAGCGTTTCTTGCTCCATCCCAAAAGCACGTCGACCGCGTCCGGAAGAACGCTACGGCAGACTCCGCGAGGGGTTTGCGGGAAAGGGGGACGTCAACCGCCCGGCGGCGGGGGGGGGGGCGGGAGGCGGAGCTCTGCTGCTATGACTGACCGCTTGTCGGGGGATCGCTCTGGGCTGCCTCTTATGTATTCGCGTTTGCAGACGACGCAGGGAAAATGCGAACCGGAGTCGCGCGCATGCCTGCCGCCACCTCCACCCCCGGGTGGCGTCGTCGTCCGTCCCGTTCCCCCCCCCCCGGCCAACTCCTGCATTCGCCCGGCTGAGGGCTGCGTTTTGGCGCCCGCTCGTCAAGCAGGAGTCGCCCACCCCCCCCACCCCCCCAGTCAAGCTCGCCTTCCCTCCCTCCCCTCCCTCCGGCTGCTGTTTATGGGCCCCCTTTCAAGGAAGCCACCGCAAGCAGGCTGCCCAGAAGAGAGGCTTGCCGCCGAGAGGCAAGGGGAAAGGTGCGGGGGGGCGGCCGCGCACAGCACCCCGGCGACCCGGCCGCCAACCGACCCGTGCCCCCCCCGCCCCCCCGCCCGGCCGCGGGAGTCTCGCCTGACCTCGCGCCTCACCCCGGCGCTGCGGGGGGTCCAGCCAGCCAGCCAGCCAGCCAGCCGCGAGCCTGGCGCCTTTTTTGTTTCTTTCCCCCCCAGGGGCTTCCCGCCCACCGCTCTGGCGGGGCTGCGCGCGCTGCCCTTCCTGCCGCCGCGCCGCACACGGCCGCCCGCCCGCCCGTACCTGCTCAGTCCCGCCGGGCTCCCGCAGCTGCCAGAGGAAGGCGGCGGGGACGGTTGCGGAAGAGACCGCCAGCAGCAGCAGCAGCAGAGGCACCGGCGTTAGAGCCTGGAAGGAGGTGTGCGCGCTCTTCTTACCCGCTGCAAATCCCCCCCCCCCCTTCTTCCCTTCTTCCTCCTCCTCCTTTTCCCGGCTCTGCCAGCCTAGTCTGCAAAGCCCCCCCACCCAACTCCATGGTGCAAAGCTTCGCAGCCCCCGAACGCTGCGGAACTCCACCCCGCGCGCCGCACCTCGCGGAGCCCACCTCTCGCCCTCACCCCCCACCCCACCCCGCCGCCGCCGCCGCGGCGCCAAGCGGGAATCGGCGCAAATGCAATTTTCACTTGATGCAAAAAAATAAAAAGGGGGGGGGGGAGCCTTCTAGAAACGCTGCCCCGGCACCTTCCAGAGCTCCGAGCGGCGCTAGCGATTGTACCACGCTGCAGACCTGGCTCGCTTTGCGGGAAGGGTGGGCAACGCACCGACGTTGGGAGTTAGCCGTAGTTGTTCGGCAGTAAGCCGAAGGCGCTCTGCACATGCCGTCTTCTCCTGGACCTTGGCACTGAAGAGCGGTCTAGGACTCCGTTCCTCTTTACTGACACCAACAGTCTCCTGTTTCATTCTGCAAAGCCTTCCGGACAACCCTGCAGAACTCCCGTGTACTGAAAAGCTCCGTTTTCCACTTAGTAAAAATACCCCCTCCACAAGCTATACATCCCATACTCTCATGCCCCGGGGTATTTAATATGCCTAAACCCTACTAGCCTAAAGATACTATGCCATCTTTATAGGATGTCTCCAGCTTTGAGACAGATTCCCCTCCCTGCTGAAACTCTTTCAGTCCCTCCCGCTTTAACACCAGTCTAATCCCTAGGCTATTTTCCAAACTGCAACCCCGCACCCCAAGGCACAGATGAATTTTTGTGTTCTGGAGTAAGCAAGCAAGACAGATGTCAAAAGGCAGATTCCATTCATGTCTCTCTCTCTCTCTCTCTCTCTCTCTCTCTCTCTCTCTCTCTCTCTCTCTCTCTCTCTCTCTCTCTACACACACACACACACACACACACACACACACACACAAAACACAACACACTCTTTTTATTGCTGGAGGTAAAGCTTTTGTTGCAGGTGAAAAGAGATGTGACTGTGTGGAGGGGGAAGGGCCATTTTAAGAGGGGAAAGTCCCACTCTCCCTGTTTATGAAGATGCCCCTGGGAAGGGCTGCATGGTTGGCTGGCAGCGGCAGTAACAACAGCCGCCCACATCCCCCATTAAAACTGTTCTCCCCCATATCTCTGTCTCTTTTCAGCACAGTGGGTTGATTGACAGAAAGCCTTTCAAGGCCGCCCACACACACGGGCACACTCACACACAGACATCTTTCTCTTAAGACAGCCACAGGAATGGTGAAGGGGGGGGCGACACATGAATGAAATATTCAGGCTGCAGAAATGCCCAGGAGCGAGAGAAGGCCAGAGAGCTGGAGAGAGGAGACACCAGCTTTCCAGGGAACGGCAGTTATCTAGAGTCCTTCCTTCTCTCTTACAGACAGCCTCAAAAACCGTATATTTTTCATACGTGCATATCATGTAGAGAGGTATATTGCTACATACACACATTACAAATGCCCACGGCAAAGATCAGGTGCCAGTCCTGTTCACGCTACCACTGGGGGAATTGTGTGGCTGCCATCGAAAACGCTTGACGATTCTGCCCATGCTGTTTTCCAGACAGCCAGTGTTCAGGATTCAGCTTTTGGCATGTTGCCTCAAGAGACGGATTCTCAGTGGCATGTCAAAAATCGGTCTTGTACGGGGAAGAGTATTAACACAAATGGCAAGTCATGGAACTGGGAATTCTGGAGGGAGCCGTCCTGCACGGGAGGCATCGCAGCCAGCTCACGTGAAGAATCACCTTCCTCCTAGGAGCCTGCAGGCCAGAAGTGTGCTCTACAGGCCCCGCTGGGGGTGCTCTCCATTCAAGAGATGTGGACGGTGATGTGAAGAACCCAAACTTTATGGCAGCAATGCCAGTTCAGTGGAATGGTTTACCTGAGGAGGTAGGTCTGTAAGGTACCGTCACTGATGAATGTCGGCTATCGAGAATCCAGACGGCTGGATTCTGCATTACTATGTTTATTGGATCGTTATTGTATACCGACTTGAATATTAATAAAGCATTTTCAGAATATGCACTGTAAAATTAAAATTGCTCTGTTATTTCTTTTCAAAGAGATACATGTGGATAAGGAAGCAGACATCCTTACGTTCAGTTCAAGGTATTTTGTTACCCCAAGCAAGGGTACACTTTTGCTGCTTCCCACATAAGTTCCTGAACAGTACAAAATGGAGTTATGGGAAATGACCCAGTTTCTTAGGATACTGTGTTCTTTTATTGCAATCATTCAGAAGAGGTTGTTTCCGGGAATAGGACTGCAAAATGGAAATATGTTGATTTACTAGATGATAAGGGTATATTGATTTCAGAAGAAGAGATGAGTAGAAAAAATATTAGACTTACATGGTGGCAGCAGGCAACCCTTAAGTCTAGATGGGCAAAGGATAAAAATATTGGCTTTTACCTTAAACCTATGGGACTTGATGTGATATGGATAAATAATAATGTAAAAATAATTGGTAAAGTGTATAACTATTTATTAGAATACAATATGCAGGATGAATGGGTCAAACCACAAATGGTAAAATGGGCGCAATATATAGGACGGAATATTGATTATGAGGAATGGGAGAAAAGTTGGACTAGAACTTTAAAATATATAAAAACAAGTAATTTTAGAGAGAATACTGTTAAGATGTTTTATATGTGGCATATTACACCGGAAAGGCTCAGTAAATTTAACAAGAATGCTTCAGTGAAGTGTTGGAAATGTAAGGTGAATACAGGCACATATTTCCATATCTGGTGGTCATGTAAACAAAACGGGAATAGGACTGGGTTAAATTTTCCAGACATGCAGGCTGAACCCACAGTCCCTTCCTGCAGAGGGGGGGAAAAAATCCTGATTTTCAGTGTAACCTTAAGTGGAGTTATACCTTTCTAAATCCTTGAAGCCAATGGGTTTACATAAGGACTTAAAGAATTGCGCTGTTTATCTCCCCTCAACCACTTTTTGCCAACTTTCAGCCACTTAGGAAACAAAAGGCAGATTTTTTAAAAAAAAATTAACCATAATAGCAGACAATTTCATTTTAAAATGTTGATTCTGATGTTTTATCCGTTAATTAAAATGCTGCACAGAAAGCTGAAGAAAGGCGTTTCTTACTTACAGTTCTTGTCTCCATTTGCAGTCCCTAGAATCTTCCACTGTAGCCATTGCTGGTTTCTTCAGTTCTTAGAGGGCTAAAGATTAAACAAAAATAAATGATTCTAACGTGCATTTAACATTAATGTTGCTGGGGAGAAAGTTCAGAGGGCGGAGCATCAGCAAACAAATTTCAAAGAATTTATGCCAGTTTCTTTGCATGTCTCAGTAATTTACATAGTTATATGGCCAGTAGTTACAAAGGTAAGCAGGGACGGTGTGGTGTTGCTGTAACCTGTAAGGCTTCAAGTATTAGAGGTAACGATATACATCTTGGAAAACAGAACTGTGTTCTTTTGGGGGGATGAGGCTTGCTCTGGGCTTCAACTTTATTTGCCATAGATACCTATATAGCATAAAAAGACAATCATGGAGGACTTCTTTAAAATCAGGAGATCTGGAGGATAACCGTAGGAGAGACTTTTCAGAGCTGTTCAGAGCTTCTCCAATTGGAGGAGCAATGAACATTCAGTGTATCTCTCTTCAGGTGGTGCCTTTCTTGTTATAGTACTTGTGGATTGTACAGAGAATCAGCCTGGCATAACTTGCAGATTTTAAAAAAACAGCTTTTAAAAATAGTTCCAAAAACCATGTATGCATGCTTATGGCTCCCAGTGAACTACCAAGTCAGATTCAAGGTTTTGGTGTTGATCAGGGCTTTCTTTGTAGAAAAAGCCCAGCAGGAACTCATTAGCATAATAAGCCACACCCAACAGAAGAAACTTATTAGCATATTAGGCCACACCCAATGCCTTTCCTTGGCTTGCCCGGGCGCCCTGCGGCTGCAGGGAACCTGGGCAAGCTGGCCCTTGGACAGGCCCCCCCTGGCCCACCCACCTTGGAGTGGCTGGGGGGTGGTTTTGCTCTCCAGGCTTTCCCTCTGTAGCCACACACACAGAGGTTTTGGCTGTAGAGGACATGGTCAACTCTAATGCCAGCCAGAACTCCACTCCTGTGTTGACCTTTAAGCCCTGGTAGCCCTGGTGTTGACCTTTAAGGCCTTGAGCAGTCTGGGACCCATGTATCTTCAGGACCGCCTCCTCTGATATGTCCCTGGGAGAGCATTGTGCTCTGCTAAGAACAATCTACTTGTGATCCCTGGCCCCAAAGATATCCAGCTGTCGTCAACCAGAGCTAGGGCTCTTTCAGTCCTATCTCTGACTTGGTGGAACTCTCTGCCAAATACCACCAAGGCCTGTAAGGCAGAGATGTTCCACCGGGCTTTTGGCTGAGGACAGCAACAGTTCCCATCATGACTGGCACCCTTCTCCTTCTCTTCCTTCTTTTTTCATTTCTGCCTCGTCCTTACCCTGCCTGCGAGGCAGCAACAACGTCTGGAGTGGGCTTATGAAGAAAATTACAGGCACCACCTGGAGGTTATTTTAAGAATGTAAGGAATGATTGATTGATTTCAATAATGTTATGTTTGCTGTTTTTAACTCCTGTTGTACTTCATCCAGAGTCCTGTGTATTCAGTGATTGGGCAATCCATAGATTTAATGGATGGGTGGACAGATGGACAGACAAGCAGGCAGATAGATAATAGAAGGAAGAAGTGGTCATATCCACAAAGGTCAAGCCAAAATGCTGTAGTTTTGATCAGTTTCAGCTTTTCTCTGGTACTGCTTTGCACACTGCAGAAACCTGCAAAAACACTTCACCTGTAGAGGGTGGCAGATCAGAAAAAGTAAATGTATGTATTGTGGATAATGTCAACTCTATAAAAACCAAGTTTCTGCATAGCTGTTGCCTATACACAATTCAAGGTTGCCAGATTCAGCTGAAACCAGAGCTCTAAGTTTAACAAATGCACTGACAAAAAACAAGTGCATTTGCCAGAACCCTTCTTTCTACTCAAACATTGAAAATTGCAGCTGCTTAGTCCCATACTGAATCTGGCAATCCTGGAAGACATCAGTTATTCTTCGACACACAGTCTCTTGCTAAGCATGAACCACAGCAGGGTTTCTCAAGACTGTATAGTATGCTTCTTGGAGTGTTCAAAACTGTGGCAGGTATATATATATGGCCATCATTCCACTAATACCCCAGAGGTACAGCGCCATACAGCTTTAAATTAGCTGCAAACTATGAAATGTTGCAGTAAAATCTAGTATTTAAATAATTTTGAGCAATGTTTTAACCTAAACTACAGTACTTCTGTAGAAGGGTATAATTTGCATCCCAGAGGGTTTAATCAATGTTTAACTAAAGTAAATGGCAAAATTCCAATTGATTTTAATTAGAGTTGTGAACATTTGTGTGATTGATCAAATAAAACCTTTAATCACAGATTAAAATTTGGCCCTAATTTATCAACCCGGGTGGCTACAAAGACTGCAGGAGTTAGGAGTCTTAAACCCTTGTGCCATGTATGCTACGAAGATCATCTAACTACTTCCTCTCTATTCTATATGAGTCCTAACTGAAAACATTTAGAAATCACCTTTGGAACAATGTGGGTGGATATGCCTAAAAACCTTACCGGGGGGGGGGGGCTTGTTTTGCTGCCTCATCATTACATTATAGCATAACTGATTTTTTTTTTTAAATTACGCCACCAATGGAACAATATGGGTGGATATGCCTAAACTAGCAAAGGCTCCTGTTTTTCTGACTCGTCATTTTGTTATAACATAACCATTTTTTAAAAAAACCACGAGGAGCAGCAGATGATGTCAAGAGCAAGATGGGCAAGTGAGCATGAAAAAAGGGTGTGTGTGTGTTTTGGCTTCTCCGTGAGGCAACTGGAAAATTCTGGGAAATCAAGGATCGAGAAGATGCAGGGGAAATCGGGGGAAGATGCGGGTCAAAAGGCATCCACAGATCTAATGGTGTGAAATTGACTAGAACAAGCAGGGGAAACTGAAGAGCAAGTGCTGGGGCAAAGGCTTATGTGAAATCGGTCAACATAGAGAGACTCCTGGTCCTCGAGGCCAATTGTAAGTTAATCAGCTGTGCCTAACCAGGTAATAGCCTTGATTAAACTGCAAACAATCGACTCCTCATCAGTAAATAGAAATAATAAAAATGCCAAGTCCTTGAAATCCTCAAGTAAAACACAGAAGGGCTTTAAAAAGCAGCTTAAAATATCTTAAAACTACTTAAAAGCCAGTTTGGTGTAGTGGTTAAGTGCGTGGACTCTAATCTGGGAGAACTGGATTTGATTCCCCACTCCTCCACTTGCACCTGCTGATGTGACCTTGGGTCAGTTACAAGCTCTGGCACAGCTGTTCTTGAAAAGAGCAGTTTCTGTCAGAGCTCTCTCAGCCCCACCTACCTAACAGAGTGTCTGTTGTGGGGAGAAGGAAGGAAAGGAGTTTGTAAGCAGCTCTGAGAGTCCAAGTGAAGGGTGGGGTATAAATCCAATCTTTTCTTCTTCTTCTTCTTCTAAAACTACTTAGCATTTATTGGAGTTGTGAATACAGCTGTCTGCAGCCAACGCCCGGAACCGGAAACTCTCAATCGGTCTTCCTTTCCTCAAGAATCCTCTAAAAGGAAGCTTTGCTGAGGGTTTGCAATATGGAATTTAAGACATGTTAACAAATTAGTTACAAATCTAGATTATGAAAGAAACATTGAATTAGTTAAATACAAATTTGCATTTGCTGTCTGCTGCAAGGTGATTCAGGAGACTGGCTGTGATAACAGGTAATATTAGTTAAGGAGCTGATGGCTCACTTATCAAAAGCATCTGAGGAAGTGTGCATGCGCGCACAAAAGCTCATACCTTGAATAAAACTTTGTTGGTCTTAAAGGTGCCCCACTGGACGTGAATTTTTATCGAAAGCAGGAAATTGCTGGTACTCAGGACCAAAGATGCTGGAGATCTGTGATCAGATATCTCACCCTTTTATGCTTTCAAAAGGAGACAATTTGGATCAGAACCATGCTAGGTGATGAAAGTTAACCAGTGATGGATGACTAACGTATTGTCTGACTTTCAGAGAAAGTAAAGGAACAGCTGGTCCAACATCAGTATTTGTCTTGGGCTAGACACAAGGAAGGGGCCACCGTGGCTCAGAGGTTAAAACACTGAGCTGCAGACCTAGTGTCACATGACAGAGTGAGCTTCCATCTCTGGCCCCAGTTCCTGCCAAACTAGCAGTATGAAAGCAAGAAAATACAAGTAGATAAATAGGTACCACTTCGGTGGGAAGGTAACAGCGTTCTGTGCACCTCTGCGTTTAGTCATGCCGGCCACATGACCATGGAAACATCTTCAGACAGCACTGGTTCTTCAGCTTGAAAACAGAGATGAACACCACCCCCTTAAGTTGGATTTGACTAGTTTTCGAGCAAGGGAAACTTTTCCCTTAGGCACAAGGAGCTGTCCAGCAAGACCCACAGAGCTACATTTTCCACAATTGGGAGGTCAGTAATAGGGAATAGACTCCTATGGAGCTGTATAGCAAAGATGTTGCACCAGCAACAGTTAGAGTCAAGGGTCCTTTCCACATTTGCCTGCCACTCTGGATTTTCTCAGTGTTGGAGTCGAGGTAATTTAAATCCATGGCAAAACAGCATCCAAATAACCCAGGGCAACACCAGGCTGACCACTGCAGTGAAGGTGGTGTAACGCAGAATGGGGAAGAAAATGGAATAAAAAGAAGGTTGAACTCGATTTAAATGCAGAATGGGGGGGGACTGGATTAAAAAGAAAGTTGAATTCAATGTTAGTGCAGATTTGCTTGGAGCACACTGCCGTGAACATGGATTAAAAGGAGACTGCAGAAAGGGCCAAGTTGTTGTGACGGGCCTTTTCTACCTACTGAGGGGACCCACGCAGCATCCAATGATTTTTAGAGGAAGCTGGTTGGCTTTAAACTACAAACCTTTCTTTCAGTTACCAGATATTATTATGGCAGCAAGTGTACAGGAATGGGTCCCGTGTTGTGAGGTGAGTTTTGTGATGCACAAGTAGGATGTAGAGATCACTGCAGCAGGCTTTCTATATAAACAACTCAGAAGATGTACTTATTTACAGATTGGTTTCAAGGAAAAGACCAGCAGCACAGGTCTCCAGGTAGACAAAGGAGAAACTTGGCTGAGGCACTTACGTTTAAGCTAGTAGAACAAATTTAGAATCCAGTGGCACCTTTAAGACCAACAAAGGTTTATTCAAGGTATGAGCTTTCGTGTGCATGCACACTTTTTCAAATACATTGGAATGGAAGGTAGAGTTCAAACTTATAGACAGAGGCTGAACAGCAAATTAACATGTAACATGATGAAGACGTTCTAAGATATACAAAGACAATAACAAGCTAATTATGACTCCAAAGTGTGGTCTGAATTTTTTTTAGTACTTCCAGGCACAACCAGGCTTTTACTGACTAGCCACTATGCCGGATCCTCACGCACATATAAGATTCCACCCACAACACCCTTCCCTTTCCCAAGAGTCAGCCTAAATAGTGCAAGGTCTGCTCATTGCCAGGGACAGGCCTAACAATCAAGTACTCTATTCTCTCCCGGAGGTAGAGCTAAACCACTCTACCACAATATCAAGCAAACCTACCCTTCTAACTGTCTGCTCTTCTACTGAAAGACACGCAGAAAACTGTAAACATAACACGAAAGAACATTGCTAATATTATATTAATAAAGTGAAATACACAAAAATAAGGTAAGTATATGAACATACAAGTGAAATAAATCAATAAATAGAACTATTGGTAAGTCAGTTTCATTTAAGACTGCTGGTAGTCAGTTTCAGTTAACGATGTTCTCCAGAATGACAATTATCGTTTCGACGTATCTTCTTCTGAACGGAGATTGAAAAAATGAAGACAAAGTGTCTCTGATCAATTACTCATCGAAGGAGTGTAAGAAAAAGTCTGAACGCCCAATATATTCTTCATAGACAATCAAGACATGCTCACAAGTTCACTTGAAATCAATCACTGCAGGCAGGGTGCAAAGATGCCTATAACGTTCAGCCTTTTCCTTACACTCCTTCGATGAGTAATTGATCAGAGACACTTTGTCATCATTTTTTCGTTCAGAAGAAGATACGTCGAAACGATTATTGCTCTTTTACCGAGGCAGACCCAGACCCTCATTGCTGCCTCCCTGAGGCAGTCTTGAACTATTTAATTATTTAATTCAATTTGTATCCCGCCCTCCCTGCAAGCGGGCTCAGGGCGGGTTCCATGATAAAATTCATAGTACAACAAATTGACAATTAAAATATATCTAAAAACTAGCTCACCGCATTCTCTCTGGGGCAGAACTGAACTTCTTCCTGCTGTCTTCCCTCCAATATTCCAGCCCCCTTCAGAAAGGTGATTAGATGCCGGAGCAGCACTCCCATAGGCTCAGCGGAGTGGCTGTTTTCCCCTTCAGGGGCAGGACAGCCTCCTGTCCGGAACACTTGCAAAGAAGCCCCCTTGGTTCTCCCTCTTCCAAAATCTGCAGAGTCTCAAGCCTCACCTTCATTGCGCACCTTGAGGAGTTACACATGCAGGTAGTTTTAAGGTATTTATAATCCTCCTTTATATTACAGTGTGGCACTCAGTTTACACTGCATATTTTAATAGTCTAATCTACTTCATAGAGTTCTTGTGAGGATAACTAGGGGTTGGGGATGGGGAAAACCACACTCTCCTCTTTCCCTCCTCCTGATAACCCCCATATCCTCACCCATCTTCACCTTTCCCTGCTTCATTCTCTCCTTTCCACACACAAACCAACCAACCTTTTATCTGCCACCTTATCTTCAGCTGTATGTATTATTTATTTCCTTCATTTATACCCTGCCTTTCTTGACAACAGTGACCCAAAGCAACTTCCATCATTCTCCTCTCTTCCATTTTATCCTCATAATAACCCTGCAAGGTAAATTAGGCTGAGAAAGTATGTGACTGGCCTAAGGTCATCCTGTGAGTTTCCGTGGCAGACTGGGGATTTGAACCTGGGTCTCCCATATCCTAATCTGAAATGCTAATAACTATGTCATGCTGACTATTATGGGGTGGCTGCTGTTGAACTGTAGCATGCAGCCAATCCCAGGTAAGTCATGCAAGTTGCATGACAGCGAGTCACCCAGTGCTTGCTTCCAGGCCTGGCCCTGCTAAGTCCTCCCTTAAAGGCCAACACAGCCTAGGAAAGGGTCCTGTCCCCTCCCCTGCATTTACTGACAGAAACCAAGGCTTGAAAGCTGGCAATACTGTTGTGGTTGCCTAGCAATGGACAGTTAGGGCATTTGTTTCTTAAAGCTACAAGTGCTGCTTTTATTATTGAGGGGTTAATCTCCCCAGTATGTGTGCGGGTTTTAAGATTTCAGATTTTTTCTCCGAATATAGTATTTTTCAGGTTTGTAGCAAAATCTGTTCTGTCTGTTCATGGCTCCAGTCTCTGAATTTAAGTATCCACAGATATATAGTTACAAGTGCTACAAAAGTTACCTATTATTCGCCAATAATCCAATATAATTAGTTGATATGTTCTCAGTAACAATAATTGATTGGGGATGCTTAACTTAGGTCCCAGTCACACGGGGCAGATAACGTGGGGTGGAGGCGTGGCTCTTTGCGCCATCGCAATTTGCCCCGTCATTATGTAATCTGACACGATGGTGGTGAAGCGGATTTTTTCCCTACCAGTGGGTGTTTCCTTCGCGCTCCAACAAGGCAAGAGGAGCACGCTGGAGTGATCATACGAAGGAAGCCCAGCAGCAGCCCATCGCAACCCATTTAATTGAAGACTTTTCCAGGTACTTTTTAATTCCGGATCTTCGGTGGTATGATATGGGTTGGAGACGTGTGCGCCACACTTGCCAGATGTTTCCATGTGATCGCGCCCATATAATCCACCTGGCATTCATCCCTGTCGCGCAGCAAATCCTCCGTGTGACTGGACCCTTAGTGTAAAGAAAAAAGGTGGTTAGCATTTGGGGCAGAGAGAGATCCAGTATAAACAAGCTTAACATGTGACAGTATTTTCTATCATGTGGCTGCTTCATTTCATTGTCTGTTTCACTAAAAACATAATATAATTTCTCCCTGTCATTCATGCTTATGCAAGGTAGAGGTTGGAGTGTTTATCAAATGGAAAGTCTTCCATAGATTTCTCATATTGTTAGATAGATTTCTGTATTAGTAACATGTGGCTGATGATGCCAAGCATGGAAGATATTCCCCTGAGCTGCAGAGCTTCATAGCTAGTGTTGAGGGGGGTCACATTTTTCTTTCCTGCTTCTTCCTGTTAAGGTGTGTCTATGTATAAAGATAATTTTCATTTTTAAGGTGTAAAGTGAATGCCTGGGGTGATTATTTCCTCGCTTCAAACTTATTGTTGACCAGGTTCTATGGAGAAGCAGCATGGGAAAATACAAACAAACAAAATTCTTCTTCATTTCACAGATAGCAGAGCATCCTAGCAAAGGCATCATTTAAAAAAATTAAGCGAAGTGCACTTGTCAAAAGCCCCCATACGCGGAATACAATAGGGACTTGTTTAACCTCACACTCATCAATCTACATCAGTTAAAAAAAACCAGGAAACAGAGACAAAATACTGCAGCAAAGCATGAAGGGATAGGTAGGCCTAACATCTTCACACCATAGCAACAGAACAAGTCAGTAACTAGGGGTGGAGCAACTGCAGTCAAAAAATATTACAATGCTAGCTGTAATGGTCTGTGGTTTAGCATTTTACTCTTCTCCACTTGGTAAACTGAACACCCGTATTCACCAATAGAGACAGATAGGACTGAATTTTCAGTGAGAGTTGACTAAAATGGAACAAGTCTTGGCATGCTGTTGATCTTTGGGCACCCGATATAAGATCAGTGGTTGTACAGTCTGTGGTGGAGGGGTGGAGTCGAAACAGGGGAGGAGCAAGGGGCTGAGGGGGTAATAAAGGAAGGAGAGGAGTTGGCCTAGGAGGATGGACTGGGCTGGCTACAGCTGTAGTATCACAGCCTCTAGAGAGAAAGGAGCATAGCTAGACCACAGGAGTGGTCAGAGGCCAGAGACCCAGGGTGTGTAAGAGTGGTGAGGTAACCCTCTGAAAGACCCGCTGTCTGAGGCCACTACTCCCTCTTTCGGTGGGACCTCCCTCGATTCCTAACCCCCCTCTTCTCTTTCCCTTGGCCGCCGCTCATCTGACCTGCAGAATGGTGACGGGTGGCTCACCGAGGGGGCTCGGGACACATGACACTCAGTTCATTTCCACTAAAAAGTTTGTGACAGTTTGTGGGTCATGAACTGGGCATGCCATGAACCAAAATGAACCACATTTTTCCAGTTCATGCCCATCCCTAGCCAAGACCCTCACTGATATTGTTTCCTAGCACTGTTTTCAGAGGTTAACTGCCACTGAGTATGGAGATTCCTGTGATGACCCCGACCACTTCCTTCCCTCAGAGGCAAGATTTTCCCTTTGTTTTTTCTTTCCTCTTACTGACTGAGCTGCCCTAGTAATGTGTTTTCTTCTTTGCTGAAGAACTCTGGCTGTCCTACCCTTTCACAGTATGATGTTTTGGCTGTTGGCTCAGCCCAGAAACCTGAGGGAAGGATCAGAAGCCCACTTTAACTTAAACAACTTAAATGGCACTCAAGGTGCTTTGAAATTCAAAAATAGTAAAATATTTTATTTAACATAGAGGGGAAAGGTCAGGTGAAATCAGGGATAAAATTTCTGAGGTAAAACCAGTACAGGCACAGACTTTAGTTCTTATTTATCAGGCTAATAAGAGTTTCTTAAGCTCGGCTACTTCCCAAACTAACTTGCCAACTTTTTTCCCAGTTCTCTATCTGTGTTACTGCTCTCAGCTAAGGCTGAAATCAGACTGAATTCAGTCAAGGCAAAAGTCTGACTGAATCTCGCCTCAGCATGCAGCTCTCTCAAGACTTTCTCTGCTCAGCTGATGCTAACCAATCAGATTTCTTGAAACAGCCTGTCACTCAAGGCTCACTGGCTCTCTGTTCTTTATCTGTTTACACGGCACTTCTATCCTTTTAAAAAGTACAGTCCATCGCCGTTCTCTTTATTCACCATGGCTAGTAGCCATTGAGTCATTTATACTCCATCAATATGATGCCCTTTTAAAGCAATCTATGCTCATGGCTCTGTCACACCCCCACCAGATGTCTCTGTTCTAAACTAAAAAGTCCCAGACTCTTCAGCCTTCCCTTATCTTTGTTGCCCTCTTCTGTACTTTTTCAAGCTCTGCAATATCCTTTTGAAGATACAGCAATCAGAACTGTACTACCTGAAGGAGTCTCAGGGTGGCTCACAATCCTTCCCTTCCTCTCTCCACAACAGACACCCTGTGAGGTAGGTGGGGCTGAGAGAGTTCTGAGAGAACTGTGACTGACCCAAGGTCACCCAGCTGGGTTCATGTGGAGGAGTAGGGAATCAAACTCAGTTCTCCAGATTAGAGTCCACCACTCTTAACCACTACTCCAAGCTTACTCTCAATAGTGGGAGAGACGGTCCTCAAGGAAAGTAAACCATTCCTTAGGGCATTATCATATATGAGGCTTAAATTACCACTCTCTTTGTTAACCTCTAATTGAAAAAGCAAAGGGAGGCTTTTGTAAAGAATATTCTTTTGTCCAGTATAGGTTTTACATTACAAATCTGATTGAATCAAGAGCCACTTTAAGCCACATTTATGGATCTCTTTGTATCCTTCCAGACAGAACATATTCACCTATAGATGTATAATTGCTGGACCACATATGATCCATTATTAAAAAGTTGGTATAAAACCAACTTTTTTTCTTCTTCTTCAGTATGTCCCTCAAAGGACCATCTCTCCTAGTATGTCCCTCAAAGAGTGTTATGCTCTGTGGACCAACATCTGCTGGTGATCCCTGGCCCAAAGAAGGTCTGCTTAGCCTCAGCTAAGGATCTTCCCGGCTCTGGTGCTGGCCTGGTGGAACACTCTCCCAAGAGAGATCCAGGCCCTACAGGTCTTAACACAGTTTTGCAGAGCCTGCAAAACAGAGATGTTCTGCCAGACCTATGGCTGAGGTGGAGGAGATCTAGCAATACTGGCCTTCCCTGGTGCGTCTTCCATCTTATATTGTTTACTCATCTCTCCACCGCCTACATTACTAGTTACCATCTACAGGGCACATATATGGTTCTGACTCAGGAATATTGGTTTTAAGTGGCGCCATAAATGATATTATAAATGATATTGTAGTAGCTGCCCTGAGCCTTCTTCGGTGGGGATGGCGGCGTATATATCGAATACATAAATTAATTAAATAATTGTTGATATTATATTAATTTATTGTGCCATTATTGTATTTTATCATATTGTTATAACCCTGAGCCTTGCATTGCCAAGGAGGGTGGGCTAGAAATAAAATAAATAAATAAATAATGCTTCAACGATATGTTGTCGAAGGCTTCAACAGTTTACATATTTATTTTCTTTAAAAGATTCTGTGCCGACTTGCCACCCAAATAGGGTCCCCATTTCAACATTAAAACATATGGCGGCTCCATACTGGTGGAACGAGCTCCAGGATGACATCAGGGCCCTGCGGAACTTTTTACAGTTCCGCAGGCCCTGTGAAATGGAGCTCTTCCACCAGGCTTTCGATTAGGAGCCGCCACTGACGAACGAACCACTGGAACATACTATGGCCCTTATGATACACCATTGGATACTGCCTTCCACTATGGGATTGTATACCGAATGCCGCCATCACTTGCACTGTCTTTATTAGCACTTTACGATGCTATGCAGGTTGTTCACATGTGTTTTATGGCATTTTATTGTATTTCCTGTTTTATTGTATTTTAATCTCTGTATGCCGCCTTGAGCCAGTTTGCCGGCAAGGTGGGATGGAAAAAATAAATAAATAAATAATATGAGACATTAAAACAGCATTTAAAACACAGTTTATATAAAAAAATTAAACAATTAGATTAAACAATTAGATTAAACAGTTCATACAAACGCACATAACAACAGAAGTAGGGAGGGTCAATAGTTACTGGAGGTATGCCAAACAAAACAAAGAAGTCTTCACACGCTGGTGGAAGACAAAGATGGAGGGAGACAGGTGAATCTTCCTGGGGATCCAGAGTTTCGGTGCCATGACTGCGATGGCTCTTTCTCAGGTTGTCACCCATCTAGCCTCAGAGGACAGGGGCTAGAAGGCAGGCAAAAGATGACTGGAGTGGACAAGTAGGTGAATATGGAAGAAGGCAGTCCTTCAGGTATCATGACCCCAAGCGATATAGAACTTTAAAGGTCAATACCAGCACTTTGGATTGGGCCCAGAACTAAACCGGCAGCCACTGCAGATAGAACAAAACTGGACTGATATGGTTCCATCAGATCCTTGATAGAAAATGAAAGGAGTCACAATAATACTGAACATTTGTGTAGTGCTTGAACATGATCAAAACGTTTCACACAAACTATCTCAATAATCTTTACAACAGACATTTACGTTAGATCACTGTATTAAGGCCCCACATTGCAGAAAAGGGGGGTGGGGGATAGTGAAGGCCCTAAAGCAGATGAAGTGAGATTTGAACGGGAAATTTCTCATTTACAGAGAGATTATTCTCATATCTGACAGGCATACTATAGTTGCTGTCTTGAATAGTGATACTGCAGAGGTGGACATTCTCATTCCCACCCCTAAAACACATCCTTAAGGACAGCTGGTGAATACATCTGGCATACCTAATTACCGAAAATGACATAGGCACACAGACTGAGCCAGAAATTAGGGTCTCCAAGGTGGCTAGAAGCAGGGAAATACTGAGGAAAAGACTGTGTACATGATAAAATAAAACAAAAATCCAGCGGCACTTTGAAGTCTAACAATATTTATTTCAACATAAACAAATGACAGGCCACCTGCCTAGAATCTGCTTAGGCAGCTGCTAATTATATCAAGGGGCCTAAAATATAAGGTCATCATATTTAGCTTGATAATGTTTCAGTCTGTCAGTTTTCCTGTTAACAAAGACGGTTCACAGCTACAAGTATAGTGAGATAAGTATTGAAATATCAGAAAGTGAAGCTGCTCCTGAAAGTGGAATTAGCACTGCTGTCCTCATTTCACTGTGGATTTCTACAGTATAATGAAGAAAGAGTTGCTCTCTTTTTTTTGAGTAAATAATTTTTATATTATGACAAACAAACAAAGGCTGAGTTCAGACTGGCAGTATGAAGCATGAGCAGGGGTCATTTCCTGCCGGAGCGTCCCAGAGCAGCGCTCCGGCAGTAACAAGCCCAGGCAGTAACAAGTCCAGTCCAGGCTGGCTGGAGACAGGAAGAGAAGCCGGGCAGATATGCCCTCCTTTCCCCCTGAGCTGCTCCGCTTTTGTGGAGAGACTGGGGGGGAGGGATTTAAAAGCCTGGCTTCCTTGCACAACCTTCTTGCCGTGGGGCACTCAGAGAAGATCAGGCAGGGAAGCCAGCCATGTCTGCTGGGCTCCCCTTCCTGTCTCCAGCCAGCCCAGGGTGGCTGGAGACAGGTAGCAAAGCCGGGCAGACATGCCCTCCTTTCCCCCTGAGCCGCTCTGCTTTCGCGGAGAGACTGGGTGTTATACTTGTCTAATTCCTGGCTCCTCCCAAACATAATCAGTTTTTCCATATTGATACACCCCTTTTCTTTTAAAAGACCAAAAAGCTATGACACTGTCATGACAGTGACATGCTATACTCTGCTCCTAGGAGAACAAACCAGCCATTTCTCTAACTTCTGTGCTTGTAAAGACTGTTATGACAGCTGAAACTGAACTTTTCCTTGTTAAACTTGCTTAGCTTTGTCAGCACTAAACCAAGTGATCCAGGAATCTGCTTTAGCATCAATGTGTTTTTTCTTTCAAATCAGTAAAATAAACCTGAGCCCTTCCTGCAGGAGCTTATAACAATCTTCCATGAAAGAGCCCCAGCCACACAAACGTTCTCCTTCTCTCTTTGTCTCCTGCCCCCCTCAGCCCTAGAGCTGGCCAGGGCCTTAACCTGATTGCCAACACTCTGGTTCTATGGCTTGACTGAGGAGGAAAGGGAGCCAATGTTAAAAACTTGATGGAGGAAATATAAAAATACATGTATTTATTGATCACAAATTTAAAAATATATAAGGGCCCAGTCACACGTTATGTATAAATAACTAACGATATAACACAAGGGCTTATAAATCTGACCTGACCCGTTTCGGCCTACATAGGCCTTCCTCCGAGGTCAATAGTGAGGAACATATTGGCTATTATAAAAACATATAGTACAATCATATAAATACAGAGCATGAATACAATAAGGACCAGAAGCAAGTTGTTTCAAGATAACCCACCGGGCATAGAGTAAAAAATAAATGAAGCCTCTGTTAGTGCAATCACATGCCCAGTGGTTCTCAGATATAAACTTCTGGTCCAGGAAACACCTTCCTATGATTGTAGAGCCAAATAATCCTCAAGCAAATCCCACTTTGTTAAGGGTGTGTCCTGGCGTAAAGCCAGTTATGAGGCAAGGGTCCAGGCAGAGTGCACAGGAAAACTAATGTTAAGTATGAGACTTAACGCAGGAGGTAAGTTCAACTAGTGATTCAGCTTTATTTCAGCTCCAAGTTAGACCAGCTAAGGGCTAGACCAGCTAGACCAAGATACAGTCAAACACAGCGGTTTATATACAGTGGGATATGAGGTAGCCACGCCCTCAGTCATAACAATGTCCAATTACATTAACGCATAACATCCAATCACATTTTACAGATAATGTCCAATCATATTTCATATCGATAGCCAATCAAAGATGTTCCCTCCATAAGCCCTTTGATTGGGCAATACAGCACAGTATTTCCGATCCGCATAATGAGCACCTGCTCAGCTTATGCTGGTCACTTATGTCTCTGAAGACATAACAACTAATTTATTACGTACTGCAACAGTTAATTAAGTAAGAGAACAGTAATGAAAATAAAGGAGAATGAATATAGGCTACACTACAAACACACAGGGCACAATGTCTAGGGCAGGGGTGTCAAACATGTGGCCCGGGGGCTGGATCAGGCCCCCGGAGGGCTTCCATCAGGCCCGCAGTGGAACTGGCCCTCTCCTGCTTCCAGTTCTGCTGCTGCTGCTGCATCATAGCTTGCTTTGTCAGACTCTCTTAATCACTCAGCCATTGCCTGTTTTCCCCTGGGTCCTAGACTCAGAACTCTGAGCATGAGATTTCTGTGATGAATGTCGATAAATAAAAAGTAGGCTTGCAGCTTATAGAGCTAATGTTTCAAGCATGTTTTTATTTTAAGTGAAAAAAATATCTTTGTGTTTGTGTCCTTTATAAAGTTTATATCTCCACTACCTGGCATTACATTTTATGACACACATGGCCCGGCCCAACAAGGTCTCATTTATGTCAGATCCGGCCTTCATAACAAATGAGTTCGACATCCCTGGTCTAGGGAAAGAAATACACTGGAAAACAATGAAGTTCCCAAACAAAACCACCATACTTGATTCCTAACTCTGTTTCAGTACTTGATCCCCTTCAGGTCTGTCTCACCCCCCCACACCCACACCTTGGCATGAAGGATTAGCCCCCTCCAAAATTATCCTCACTACTACCCATTTTTAGGGAGCAAAAGCCTTCCTTCCATGTGCAGTCTTATAATGCACTCTGGTAACAACCCTCCCTCTTCACCAGTTATTAGCAATGCTCCCTCTAAGCTGTGGAGCCTTCTGACCAAATGTTCTACTTTGTGAGCTGCTGGCATTAAAGTTGTGAGCGAGCGATTTGGCTACTGCATAAATCAGTTTGCTCTGGAGCCATCCTTCCTGGGCTAAGACAGAAATGTGTGAGCGAGAGGCTAAAAAACAGTGAGCTAGCTCACATTAACTCAGCTTAGAGGGAACACTGGTTATTCGCTCCTGATTTCCCTTCCATTTTCCTCAGTCCAGTACTGAGGCTTGGAGGATGCCAAGGAAATGCAAGCCTGCAAGAAAATTGGCAGCAAGGCTTGAGGCCTGTGAGGGAAAGGCTGTCTTGAGGCCTACAGGCTACTACACCCTTCAGCCTCATGACAGATGCTGTTGAGAAGCTGGAATTGTGATTGTATGGATAACTGATAATTTTTAGGCATTGTTATTTGGCTAGTTCTTCATGTATCCAACTGCAAGTTAGAAAGTTCTTCTGTTCATACTAATGTACCAGTATGACTCATCTACAGTGTATATTATTGCCAATAATGTTGTAGACCTTGTTCTGAGTCAGAAAGTGACAGAGAATTCTGGTGAGCCCAATTCTAGTGATTTTCCCAGTGAGACACACTGTTAGTGACTATTGGTATTCTCTGAGTCAGAGCCCAACGTGGAATGAAAGAGTGAGCAAGTTTCATTATTGAAGCGAGAGCCAAACGATACGTGATTAAGATGTTCTATGTTTGTTTTTTAAACTTCAGGGCAGCTGTGGAAACAATGCTGAGGGCAGTGTTCCCTCTAAGCTGAGTTAGTGTGAGCTAGCTTACAGTTTTTTAGCCTCCGGCTTACACATTTTTGTCTTAGCTCAGGAAGGATGGCTCCAGAGCAAAGTAATTTATGCAGTAGCTGAATCACTTGCTCACAACTTTAATGCCAGTAGCTCACAAGGTAGAAATTTTGCTCGCAAGATTCCACAGCTTAGAGGGAACATTGGCTGAGGGAAGTGGGTATTGGGACTTCCATCAGGACCATGCACAGCGACATGGTAACTTCCTGGAGCTCAGGCACAAGAAGAAGAAGAAGAAGAGGAAGAGATTGGATTTATACCCCGCCCTTCACTACCCAGAGGAGTCTCAGAGCGGCTGACAAACTCCTCTCCCTTCCCCTCCCCACAACAGACACCCTGTGAGGTAGGTGGGGCTGAGAGAGCTCTTGACAGAAACTGCTCTTTTTCAAGGACAGCTCTTATCAGAACTATGGCTTGCCCAAGGTCATCCAGCCAGGTGCAAGTGGAGGAGTGGGGAATCAAACCCGGTTCCCTCAGGTTAGAGTCCGCACACTTAACCACTACACCAAACTGGCACAAGGATCACTCCTCAGCAAAGACAATGAACAAAAGACTATCTCCCAGCTCATCAATATGCAGAAGACACCCAGCTGTACATTCCATTATCCAAGCCTCCAGATGCATCCGTCTTGGTTCTGAACCAGTGCTTTGAGGCTGTGGTCAGGTGGCGAAGGCAGAACAAGCTGAAGCTGAATCTAGTCAAGACAAAGGTAATGCTGGTTGGGAAGGTGACAGAGAATTCTGTTATTCTAAAGGTACTGAATCCACTTGTCCTAGATGGAGTAATATTGGATTTTTCAGAAAAAGTTAAGAGTTTTGGGGTCCTCATGGACCTTGCCTTGCTCTTTGAAAAGTAGGGTGGCGTGGTGCATTTGATCTGCCAACCCTTTTGCTATCTAGACTTAGCCAATCTGGCCATGCTGATCCATGCTTCTGTAACCTCATGGTTGGATTACTGCAATGCGCCGTATGTGGGACTGCTTTTGAAGACAACACAGAAACTTCAGCTGATCCAGAATGCAGCAGCCAGACTATTGTCAGAGGTTAGTTACTGAGAACATATGTTGCCCGTTTTGAAACAGCTACATTGGCTGCCAGTCCATTTCCAGGTTCAATTCAAGGTGCTGGTTATAACCTTTGTGGCAGAACGTGCCTGCTCTGGCCTGCAGGCCCTGTTCTGCCTAGCCATCCTTAGGGTTGCCAATTCCCTGGAGGGGCTTTTCCTTTTACTCCTCAGTAGCTGTCACCACCACCTGATCGATATAGAGATTTCCCACTGAAGAGATCAGGACCCTCAGCTCCTCTTCCAAGCTCAGAAGCCTTGCCTCAGTGTCTCCCACTAGTCTAGTACCTGGCTCCCATGGGGATGGATTAATGCTTTGGAGAATAGCCAGTTGCCAACCACTTGCCTTCGCACCTCCTGGGGCTCCCCTTTAAAATAGTGTGTCCAAAACAGAAGGGGGGGAGATCTATGTTTACAAGCATACTTTTAGCACAATGCCATTGTGAAGCAAAGAAGAACAAATCCTTTGTCCCTCTCAGCTATATGTGTCCTCTCTGATGGTAAAATATAAGGCAGGTTCTTTATTTTAGGAGTCCTAGTTCTCTAAAGATCCTCCCATTACCTTCAAGCTTGCTCCCCAGCTCTTCAGGCCAGCCATATGGATCCAAAATAGCTGCCTGCTCCCATCCTCAGACAAGAGGTCTGTCCAGCTCAGCATCCCAAGGAAAAGAGAGCTATTTCTTGTTGCCCAAACAATTTATCCTCTCTGTTCCTCCTCCCCCTTGACCCCCAGTCAGCCCAGGCCAAGGCTTCTTTTCCTGTCATCTCCAGGAAGTCCCTTCCTGTGACCTGTCTAGCAATTAACACCTCCACCTTTATTCCCTGCTTGGAGCAGAGGGGGTGGTTTCCAACTGGCCCATCCCATTGTCTCTACTGAGATGTATTAATATTTCTTAAGAGATGTGTCTGGAAGGCCATGGGCTAATTTCCTTGTTCTTAGCTGGGGGGGCAGCACTGGTGAACCGCATAGGGAAGGCTTTTGTTGCTTGCCAACCCTCCAGGAGACAACCCTCCACAACCTTTATCTTTTAGAGTACCTGGGGCCCACATATCTGAAAGACTGTCTTTTTCCATATGTTCCTGTGTCCCAACCATGATCTTCAGGTAGCCCTCTGTTGGCTATCCCACTACTTAGGGTAGCCCGTCTGGCATTGACTAGAGCGTGGCTCTTTTCCATCATAGATCCTGTTTCTGTGGAATGGCCTCCTTGAGGAGGTGAGGGGAACCCTCCTTGGAGGTCTTCAGGAGGCACTGCCAAGGCCTGCCGGCCTGCCAAGGCTTTTGAGGGGCTTTCAATGGCAGGCACCTTTTAAAGGGGGAGAGGGAGAGATTTGGGTTTGCTATTTTAGTTTTGGTTTTAACTGAAAATGCTTCTAACTATTACTGCTAGCTGCCTTGAAACATGAGGAAAAGCAGGTGTGAAGAAATGCATTTGGGGTAGGGGAGGTTTGAACAGAGCAAAACCTTCACTGTGAGTTTTTAAGTTTTTCTCTCTGGGTAGAGAACAGTCAGGAGGCGGAGAAGTCAGTTCCGTTGCTTCCCAGCCTCACTTCAGCCACCCTTTTAGAAATGCTAATAGGTCTAGCAAGAGACAATGGGATGGTCAAGTCCCCCCACCCCAACCCCAGCAGGAACAGAGATTTGGTGATATTAACTATTAGAAGGACTTCGGGAAGAAACTCCTGGAGACTTCAGGAAAAGCTTACTTGACCCAGCCTGACCTGGTCGGTGGGAGGGAAAGCGATATAATAAAACTCCTGGGAGCAAGGAGGGGAGAGGTCTTTGGTGTTGATTCCATGGAAGCAGACAGAACTCTTACCTGAGGCTTGTGGGAGGCAGCCATTGCCATGTGCTGGCCTGCACACCAGAAAGGGGCTTGAAGGAAATGAAAACCCTGTAGAATATCTGTCAATATTTTACTTATTTATTTAGACTTGTATCCTTGCCCTTCCCGCAGGCAGGCTCAGGGTGGATCACATAACAGGTCCTCAAGCCTTCAGCTCGTTACAATGGGTCAATAAATAAATGCATTAATACAATATTTAGGAACAGTTAAAACAGTATAATTTAAAACAGGTAGCTCTAGCAATTTAAGTGTACAGCCTCCGAGAATGGTGCCGCTTGTTAGCTAGGTGTTCTTTCTTTTCATTTCTTTTAAAAACTTTTTTATTGAAATGTAGATAAATTTAACAAGATGTTATTCAGAAATACAATCATGCATACAGTTTAACTAGTAACATAGTATCGTGACTTTTCACAACATATGTATAAGATCTGTAAAAAACATGAACAACAATCAATGTTCCCTCTAAGCTGTGGAGTCTTGTGAGCAAAAGTTCTACTTTGTGAGCTACTGGCATCAAAGTTGTGAGCGAGCGATTTGGCTGCTGCATCAATTCATTTGCTCTGGAGCCCTCCTTCCTGAGCTAAGACAAAAATGTGTGAGCCAGAGGCTAAAAAACTGTGAGCTGGCTCACACTAAACTCAGCTTAGAGGGAACACTGACAACAATATATTCTGCTTAATAACAACATTTAAACCTCGTATATCATAAACATGGGGTCAGTAAAATGTGTGAAGATCTATTTCTGTCATATATAAAATCCAGAGTAGTAAAGTATTAGAGTCAAGCACAGACTAAATGAATAGTCATAACCTCCAGTTGGAAGATCCGGTGTGTAAGTTGTGTAAGAATAATAAATATTGGAGAAAAAATTGTAAATGATGAAGAAAAACAACAGTATTCCTGAGCAAGACAACTGCCAGGTCTGCATCTTTACCAATGTTTATATCCAATCTAGATAATTTTTCCATGTAGCTGATATGTATTCCTCTTTTGATAAGAATTCCAAAATCGGAAACCATTTCGCGTGAAATGTAGATGTGGCTGCGTTCTTAGCATTGTTGTGGTGTTTATCTGTGATGCTTTCCAAAATGTATTGGTCCCACTGGTCCCACAGTTTTCGGAACCATGTCTGTATATTAGGGGGAGACACATCTTTCCAATATGAAGCTATGGATAGTCTTGCTGCATATAGCATTGTTTCCAATCGCATGGTGTTCTTGATCTGGGCCATGTGAAGATGGAAGGCTTCAGCAAGGGAGGCCGGCTTTGTTGAACATCCGCTGCCTCATCCAAAGTCCTGGCACAACAGCTCCATTTTACAGGCCCTGCAGAATGATAATAGGTCCTGTAGAGGCCTGATCTCAAGCAGGAGCTTGTTCCACCAGGCTGGAGCCAGGGCAGGAAAATGCCCTGGCCCTGGTCGAGGTTAGGTAGATCTCCCTTGGCCTGGGGACAACCATCAGATGTTGATCAGTCGAGCGCAAGGGTCTCCAGGGCACATATGGGGAGAGGGAGTCCCTCAGGTATGTTGGTCTCTGGCCGCGCAAGGCTTTAAAGATCAGTACCAATTCCTTGAAGTGGATCTGGTACTCAATTGCTAGCCAGTGCAATTGGCGTAGCACTGGCTGAATGTGCGCCTGCATAGGTGATGCAGTCAGCAAGCGCGCCACCGCATTTTGCACTAGCTGGAGTTTCCGGATCAGCCGCAAGGGCAAGCCTGCGTACAGTGAGTTACAGTAATCAAGTCTGGAAGTGACCATTGCATGGTTTCCTGTAGCCAAGTCCTGGGGGGAGAGATAGGAAACCAGCTGGCTGATCTGCTGAAGATGATAAAAGGCCAACATGACAACTGTGATGACCTGGGTTTCCATAGTAAGTGAGGCATCCAGGACCACCCCCAGGCTCCTCACCTTCTGGGCTGGCACAAGTAATGTGCCATCCAAGGTGGGTAGCCTGACTGCCAACTCAACCAGTTCAAGTACAAGACCTCTGTCTTCATTGGATGGAATTTCAACCTGCTCTGCTGCAACCACCCAGCCACAGCCTCCAGTGCCCTGGCCAGATTCTCCGGGGTGGTGTCCAACAACAGATAGAGCTAAGGAACCTGCCTTATATTTAACATCTGCTAGGGCATGTATAGAGGAACTATGTTTTGCTGTTTTCTTTTGAATCCCTTGCTAAGTCTGTCTGTCTATCTGTTTAGAGTACTTTCATTATCCTTGAAAGTTTCTCTGGCTACTTCTCTCTCTTATAAGAACATAAGAGAAGCCAATGTTGGATTAGGCCAATGGCCCATCTAGTCCAACACTCTGTCACACAGTGGCCAAAAATACCAGGTGCCATCAGAAGGTCCACCAGTGGAGCCAGGACACTAGAAGCCCTCCCACTGTTGCCCCCCCAAGCACCAAGAATACAGAGCATCACTTGCTCCAGAGTCCCTATCTATACCTTGTGGCTAATAGCCACTGATGGACCTCTGCTCCAGATGTTTATCTAATTCCCTCTTGAAGCTATCCATGCTTGTAGCCACCACCACCACCTTCTGTGGCAGTGAATTCCATGTGTTAATCACTCTTTGGGTGAAGAAGGACTTCCTTTTATCTGTTCTAACCCAACCGCTCGGCAATTTCATTGAGTGCCCATGAGTTCTTGTATTGTAAGAAAGGGAGACAGTATCTCTTTCTCTACCTGCTCTATCCCATGCATAATCTTATAAACCTCAATCATGTCACCCCTCAGCAGTCGTTTCTCCAAGCTAAAGAGCCCCAAGTGTTTTAACCTTTCTTCGTAGGGGAAGTGTTCCAACCCTTTTATCATTCTAGTTGCCCTTTTCTGCACTTTTTCCAAAGCTATAATATCCTTTTTAAGGTGTGGTGACCAGAACTGTATGCAGTATTCCAAATGAGGTCGCTCCAACTCCCCAGTTTTGCCTTGGACACTTCTAGCATTTGTATAGAATCACCTATAATTCCCTATAAGTCTGCAATCTTCCTCTTGCTATCTTGAGACCTTGCCAGGTAGTCCATATCATTTGCCACAATCTCAGTGGACAATTCCAATCCACCTTCCTGTAGAAAAGCAACAGCTACCCCCTCATCTCTCTGAGATGAGCCATCCCAAAGCAGAGACTTTTCATCTCCTGTCGGCTTTCCCCCAATATTGAGTTTAAAAACAGTTTAAAAATATTTAGCATACTGTTGTCGAAGGCTTTCACGGCCAGAGTTCATTAGTTGCTGTAGATTTTCCGGGTTGTGTGGCCGTGGTCTTGGCATTGTAGGACCTGACGTTTCGCCAGTAGCTGTGACTGGCATCCTCAGAGATATAACACAGAAAGATGGAGTACTCTCTATGTCAAGGTGAGCAGCCATAGGGGTTTGGGTTTCGACGTTGCGAATGGCGGCCACCTTTCGGGGCGCTCCCGAAGGTGGTTAGCCCACACGCAGTTGGGGGGTCTTCGCATGTGCGATAGACCCTAGTGAGCCTTAGTTAAAGGCTCCGAACCGGGGGCGCTTTGGGGAGTAGCCTCTTTGCCGGCACACCGCCGGGAAATTGAGGCTTTCTCCCCGCCCCAATCGGCCCCGCTGCGTAGTGCGCCCCGAATGGGGCTTAGCAACGCCGCCGACTTCCAGGAGTGAGGAAAAGCGAGAGGAATCAACATAAAAAGATGAATCGGCACTGAACCCGTGAGTTGGAGGTCTAAATTAAAGCGAAAACCTAAAACCCCCCCTTACGAGAACAAGCGGGAGGAGGGGAGCTTCCCCCACTAAGGAACGGGACTTATAAAAGGAAAGGGGGAGGTGAAAGAGCGGAGAGGGCTGGTGAAGTACCTCTGGGGTTTTCGAAGCAAAGTGTTAGCGTATCTCCGGAGGGACGCGGCACGAACTTTGTGAAAAGTAAACAAAAGTAATGTCGGCAATGAAAAAAGCCCCGATCAAACCGGAAAAGAAGGGAGGTGGGACTTCCGGTCCGGGGAATCCCCCTCAAGAGTCTGCTGTCAGTCAATCGAAAAGCGAGTTACTGCACCCTTCTGCTGGAGCAAATGCAGAAAATCAATGAAACATTAAGCAGCATGCAAGGTGTTCTCAACAGCCAGCAAAAGCAAATGAATGAAACATCAAAGAAGATGGAGGAAATAGCACAGAAATGTCTGGTCTCAACGGAAGATACTAAGAAAGTAAAGAAAAGGGTCAACAAGTTGGAAAAACATCAGGATGAGCAAGAAAAAGAATTTTGCAATTGCAAATGGAAAAATCAAGTCTGTGATACTCCGTTTTCAGGGCATTAAAGAAGAGGAGAAAGAAGATCTCAGATTGTTACTAGCGAAGGCCTTGGCACCAGTAACTGGCAGAGAAAAGCGAGAATTACAAGAAGAGATGGATGTGGTCTATAGGGCCTACTCCACTTATACAAAGAAAAATAATCTGCCAGCTGAAGTGGTTGTCAAGTTCACTAAACAGCGTACGAGAGATCAAATATTGAGAGCAGTTTCAGCGATGCCCTTGAAGATTGAGGAACAGACTATAAGAATACTGAAAGATGTCCCATATGAAATTCGAATGAAAAGGAAGGCTTATAAAAATTTGACCACCTTTCTTCAAAATCATCAGGTCACTTACAGATGGAGATTTCCTGAAGGACTGGACTTTAAGTTTAAGGACAAAAAGAGAGAATTGACTCCATCTTCAAAGCACAAGAATTCCTGAGGAGACACGCCAGCAAGGAGGAAGATGCAGCATTCGCAACGTGGCAAGATTTGAGTAGCGAAAAAGACAGCGACTCGGAGGAGGAAGGAGCCGGAGCGGGAGACGTTGAAGAGAAAAAGGGCCCATCTTCCAACACTTGAGGGACACTAAGGGAAGACATCCCAAGAAGTAATAGTTCATGGATGCGGAGGAAAGGAGATGATTAATGACTAACCCCAGAGGACATTACTAACCTGACTAACAGATTGTTTTTGGACTTTTTAGTTGACTAAAAGAGACTCTCTAACCATGGTGACTGCCAAAGCGATTTTTATATTAATCAACATTAACAAATTTAACAGTAAACTCACTCTCAACTTTTCTTTGTCCAACTATATACCCTCCTTTTTTCTCTATATAAAAAGAATAAAATCCTCTCCTCTTTAGGAGAGTTTTTTCAAAAAAAAAAAAAGGGTGAGCAGCCATAGAAAGTACTCCATCTTTCTGTGTTATACCTCTGAGGATGCCAGTCACAGCTACTGGCAAAATGTCAGGTCCTACAATGCCAAGACCATGGCCACACAACCCGGAAAATCTACAGCAACTAATTTAGTATACTGTTGATATATATGTTTGTAGCAATCTGTCCCTCAGATTGCTTCCTGGCTTCCCATACCTGTAATATATGGCTGTAATATATGTATATCTATATAATATACTTTGCCATTCTAACATCATTATATTGTGACATCCTAATGTGCGTTATGCTTACAATTCTGTATTCACTAAATCCATAAGACTTCCAAAGGCATAGTAAAAAATAGTTCCCCATCCATGTCAATTATGATGTTTTAGCTATAGAGCCAGAGCATTAAAAATGGCAAGGGGTGGAGGGGGGACTTGATTTCAGAAGCTACGAGTGATGTTTTTGACATGCAGAAAATGAATGGGTGAACACTGTTCCATATATTGTAAATGGAATTTGGCCATATCTCTTAAATATATATGACACTGCTAGAGAGAAGGGGCTCTGATGGCACCATTTCAGTTTTGTTGTCATGGTTACTGTGATGCAATCAAAATGCCATGGTTACCAGATCTTCATTTATTTCAACTATTAGAGAAAAAGGGGACAGGGCTTTGTCCAAAGTTTGGGGCTATTCCTTTAAAAGAATGATTTTCTAAAGAAAGAAAAACCCACTTTGATGTTATTGGTTCATAAATGCATGGGCACAAAAGAGAATTACTACTGACTGATTTACCTAATATGCCACTCTATAATCTTTTCTTGCTCTTCTAGACAGGTTTCTAAAAGATGATGTCATCTTTGGAAGATTATATATTAAGCAATACTGAGCATAAAAAGAGCCGCCCACTTTAATGTCTATGTGTCACTTAGATACTGTTGATTCCAAATTGTGGAAGGAGTTACCCGTAAGCATAAGGCCACTGTCACTGCACCCAGGTTACGTTATATTTTGGTGGCTCAGAAAATTCGAGATGATCCTCACAACACTCGGGATGGCGGGGAGCAAATAAAAGGTTAATTAATTGTACAGGAAAACAGATCGTGCAGGAAGGCTCTTAACGTCAACATTTTTTATACCATACAAACCAGTGTTAAAAAAGAGCCATTGTCTGTATTCCTGTACACATATCCCCTCTCTGTTGAAGGTCACTTTAAGTCAGTGCTGTTAGAGCCTGTTGCATAGTCAGGCTTTCGTGGTGCTACAGTCTCACAGGATCTTTTGTCTCCTATAGTCAGAAAAGTAAAACATTCTGATCTGTCGTACACAAAGTAGACAAATGAGGCTGCAGAAATGGAATATGCAGAACCAAGCTGATAGAAACCTTCTTGATACAAGTGGATCCATTTTTTTTAAAGTAGTTGTAGCACAACTGAGCTACCATTACTGGATTTCTGTCAGAAGTGCTTCCATGTAGAAACCCCACACCTGTCTCAGTGTGAACAGCTGTGGTACATATGAAGTTGTTTCAATGAACAAAAATGCTCACATTTCACTGGACATACGGAACAACATCTGAATTACACACTTCCATAGCGCAATGGGCAACAAGAGCAGCTGCCCTGGGCTCTACCTTTGGGGGCTTCCAACCACGCATACTCCCCAGATGAGAAGGAAAAAGAAGAGCAGGCTCTTGCTGCCACTTGCACCTACCCTGTCTCCTGCCCACTTCACAGGGGTTGTGTTATGTACTGAATGTGAATCGCTCCTATCTATTCACATGTTATGCTTGAGTCTAAATGTGGCTCTTCAGATGTCGCACTGCTATTGGTCGGTTTCTGCGAAACCTGTGTAATTACCCAATCACTGAATGATATTGTTGCAAAGAGGGAACGGTCCTGATTGGCCTTTATCCCTGTATTCTGATTGGTCTTTAACTTGTAATGGGTGTGGCTTTGACAGCCCGGGAGAGTTTAAAAGAAGGAGCTGTGCTCCCCTTATTGTTGTGTGTTCCTGACTTACAGCTGCTGTTTAATAAAGCTGAAGTCACTTGAAGCTGAATCCTTTGTTGAGTCTCATACTTAACAGGTTGTGGACAGTGTTCCCTCTAAGCTGAGTTAGTGTGAGCTAGCTCACAGTTTTTTAGCCTCCGGCTCACAAATTTTGTCTTAGCTCAGGAAGGATGGCTCCAGAGCAATATAATTTATGCAATAGCCAAATTGCTTGCTTACCACTTTAATGCCCAGTAGCTCACAAAGCAGAATTTTTGCTCACAAGATTTCACAACTTAGAGGGAACATTGGCTGTGGACCATCCTTTGCCACGTTGATGCCCACTCGCCCATCCTCGACAGATCCCTTTGGAGTGCCTCACAATCCTCCCTGGGTTTCACCACCCTGAACAACTTCGTATCATCCGGAAATCCAAAAAACTGCCCTGCGCTTCTGTAACAAGCATGTCTCAACAGATACACAAATCTGTGTCTGCGTGCTCCCGTTGCCCAATTGGAAACACATAGTCGGAGTCCACAGAATTAGATAAATATCAATTTAATGTATACAGACTGAAAACTTCATTTCCCTCTTGAGAGTTCCAGCACCTCTTTAAAAAAGAGAAAAAGCCTTGCCTCAGCCACCTCAGCACAAGCCCACTGTCTCTGCTGCTCCTACTGGGGCATTTAGTTGCCCCAGGATCTGAGGGGACAGAGTGAAGTTCCAGGGGAGGAGCCTCAACGGCAAGCTGCTCTGGGACAGCCTCTGGAACAAATGGGGCAGAGTCTTCTACTCAGGGCTCATTTCCTGCAGGAGCGCACAGGAGCGAAGCTCCAGCAGTAAGAAGCCCAGGGGGCGGGCACGTGCAGCAAGCCCCACCCCCTGCTCCCAGCAGCCTCCCTCACCTTTCCCAGCCCGCTGGCCGGCCCAGCAGAGCACAGTCGCTAGCTGGCCCTAGAGGTGCTCTGCCACTGCCTGGGCCATGGCACCCAGCCCGCCCAGGCTCTGCCCATGCTCATGCTGGCCCTGGCGCAGCGCCTCTGTAAGGTGAGCCCCGAAAACTCCCACAAGGCCTGCAAGGAGCTCCGCCCCGGCCTCCTACTCCTACTCGGCCTCCTCCTGCGCCTCTGCCTTGCCACCGCCCGGACCCCCTACCTGCTCGAGGCCATGCTTGTCCTCCGCGTCACCCTCCTTGACCCACGAGCAGCCACACACTTTCCTGTGCTTGCTGGCCATTCTAAAGAGTCCAGTGGCACCTTTAAGACCAAGTTTTATTCAGGTACAAGCTCTCCCTCCTCTGTGCGGGAAGATCTGCATGTCCCCCCCCATAGCTAGCAATCCAAAACAGTCCAGTGGAGCCTGAGCGGTGAGTGGTGCATTCTGACACACTTCCGGTGATGTCAGGGGGCGTGGCATATGCAAATAAGTTGTGCTAATGAGTTATGGTAATGAGCTCCTGCACCTCTTTTTCTACCAAATGACCCCTGCTTCTACTGTGTGGGAATCTCCCTGAATTTCCTGCTGTCCCCCAGGATATGTTTCTGACCCCCCAGGCCCCTCCTCTGAGGGTTCTGCGTCAAAGCCCAGAGCAAACTCAGTGGGGTTCGTGACGAAATTAATGGAATCATCCTCTTACCCGATTGGCAAGTAAGTTTCAGCAAACATTTATACCTTTAATTGTATAACCAAAATGAATAACTGTCTAAATATGCCAATCTAACAGCAAAAGAGACATTGGGGAAATAATGTCGATAAGCATTTACAGTGCAATTCGGGTTGCCAAGTGCTTGAAGAAAAAAATACCCCGTCCCTTTCGCAGAAGCCTGATGTGTGGACATGTGCGGCTGAGGCTTTTCCTACCGTGAAGGTAATCACGTGGTAGAGAACAATTCATTAAGCATCTATTAAAGGAACAGGATGCTTTTGGCAACCCTAGGTGCAGTCTTTGCATGTTTACTCAGAAGTAAGTCCCTTGTCATTGAGTGAGGCTTACTCCCGGGTAGGTGTTCTTCGGGTTCTTAGTCTACAAGGCAGTGCTGCAAGGGAGTTTGTGGTAGTTATGAAGCGTCGGTCAATAATTGGCTGAGGTGCTATGATGTCACAAATGGGCAGGGCAAAAAGAAGGGTCTCTTTGAATTGTCGTTTGGCCAGAGTCTCTGGTCACTGAAACTGTTGTACTTAGTATACCAAAAAATATCAATGAAAGCACCCGGCAAACATCCCTGAAGAGGCTATATTGCACATGACAGAGAAGCCCTGGGTCTGGTAGAGATGCACCCACCTATTTGATTTCAGACCTGGCATCTCACCCACTGGATCACGAGACTCCTTCATAGATTGGGTCAAAGACAAAGAACAGTTCCCTAAGCCTTGGAATCTATTTTTTGTTGCTAGCTGGGGGATTAAGAAATCATCCATCCTACTTTGTTTACAGTATGGGCTTGCCATATCCCCGAAAGGGCATGCTCTTTTTTGGCCCATTGAACTAAGGGGTGCTTGAAACAGGAAACAGGGATTTACCAAAGGGAAAGATAAAAAGAAAATAAAAATTAAAAATGCTAAAAAAAAATGCTAACAAGATAAAATATAGCTAAAAGTTCAGAAATCGAAATATCTGTTTGCTAAACTAATTTCCTCTTCTATCCTCGAAAACTAGTCTTACCCACTCCCTAGTCCAATTAGCCAAGCAGGGAAGAAGGAGGTGGTGAATAAAAGGGATAGAGCACTGTTATCTATGCTGCTGCTACTCAGTCACTAAAAGCAACCAAACCACTCAATAAACTCAGCTCCAACACAGAGCACCAAAGACAAGACAAAACAGCACAAAGCCGTCCGGAACAGCTCACCAAATCACAAACAAAATAGATAAAACTCAAGTGCAAAACATGGCCCCAGGGCCGGCTCGCTCACTAGGCGAACTAGAGCGCGCTGACCCTTAGGGGCACCAAAAGCCCCCTGCCAAAAAACCCCGCCCCTTCCCTGGCTTGCCGATGTGCTCTGCAGCTGTGGGGCGCGCCAGCAAGCTGGTGCTTAGCGGAAGAGATGGGAGTTTAAAACCCCGCCCCTTCCCTGGTTTGCCGGTGCACATCGCAGCTTTGGGGCGCACAGGCAAGCCGGTGCTCAGCAGAAGAGACCAGCTTGTGGTGCCCTCCCCCCATCTCCAGGCCCCACCAGGAGGTTGGCATCGCTGGGGGGGCATGGGCACCACAAGCTGGCCTCGCCTAGGGCACCCAGACACCTTGGGCTGGCCCTGAACGGCCCACCAGGTGACAATCAAGAACTCAAACTTACTAAGGTGCACAGACAAACAACCCCAAACCATCATTGAAACAGGTCAGAACAAAACAAAGTCTAAACTGTTTCAAATCAAAACCAAGACAAAAGCCCTGCAGTTACAAACTGAGTAATAATAATCCAAACTCCCTCCAAACTTTTCCCTCTATTCAACTTTCATGCTGCTCCTGTCGCACCCTAACAAGGGAGGGAGAGGAGATTTTGGCAGTGAGTCTACAAGACAAAAGAGGAGGAGAGAGGTAGAAACTAAAAACTAAGTAAGTCAAGGCTGAATTGAACAGAAAATGGAAGCCAAAGTAAAAACAAAACACCAAATAAAATAAATTAAATATAAATAAAATGCCTCAAGGACAGAGCTCAGCCTCATAACGTCCTATCACGTCAAAGGCACCTGGAACAGGGCTTCAGAAGATATGGCAAATTTCATATTAGATGAGACACTCCTTCAGATATCCTAGTCTTGGTCTATAATTCTAATTGAGCCTGGAAACAGATTGGAAGATGTTTCAACCTCAACAAGGTTGGTGTGTGGTCAAGAGCAAAACTGTGGCATAACAGCAGCAGTGCTGAACCATTACAACTTTTTTTAGAAATGAAATCTGATGATATATTTTTTTAGGTGCAGCGGCTTTTGTAGACGAGAACTTCTGAATGCAGGACCAAGACCCAGGTTATCCATAGTGGACATACTACAGGAAGGAAAAGGAGCTTTTCAGCCTTTTATTTTAAAACAAAGTAGAAGCCTTTCTGTTGCACAATCTTCTACAGTTCATTAATAAGCACACAAAAAGGCCATTAGGTTTTCTCAAATACACATGGTACATGATTGAGCAAGGCATCATTTTTTCAGTTAGTCATACCAATTCTGAATTATACCCTGTTTTAATTAAGTGCAGAGGGAAAACGCTGTATGAATATTAAATAGAGGCATATGGATAAGTTTCACTATAATTAATTCTCAGTGAAATATGATGAAACACTACAAAGAAAATTCCACAGTTCTAGGTCAGAGTTTTGCTCTTCCTACTCAGGATCCAGAATCACTGGAGCCACAACAATTAGAGAGATTTGTGGGAAACAAAGCCTTGGCAATGATGAGCCTGGGTTTGGTCACTCATATTTGAAAGAGGAACAACCAATTTCTGTCGGAACAGACAGAATGTGACATGGAAAAGGTCACTTAATTATGGACTGGGAGCCATAACAGCCCAACGAGGAAAATGTGGTCAAGGCACACTTGTGTGGTCATTCCAAAAGACCCACAGATGAAATACAAATAATTTAGAATGGATTCATTGCTCCCATTTGGCGATTTAGCAAGAGAGATCACAACAGTTCAGAAGCCTCCTTACTGAGTAGCAGAGAGAGACTGAGAAACAAGGCAGCTTCTCCCAGTCCTATGTCACACGGTGATGCAGTGGTGAAAATGTCAAGACTATGAACCAGAGACTCTGGTGCAAATCCCCACACAGCCATGAACTTCACTGGTGACCTTGGACCACTCACAATCTCTGAGCCTAACCTCGGGGTCTGAGCAGATGAAAGGGGGGGAGTGAAGACCCCCGTTCACCTTCCTGAGCCTCTTGAAGAAAATGCTGTCTAAGGACCAGGGAGCAGGAAACATTTCCTCCTCACTTTCCTACAGCTTTTTCCTGTGTGGAGTATGAAGAAAAGGCTTTGGGATGAGGAGAGCAGCAGAGGTCTAAACAGCCCTGTAGCTAGGGACTTTTTTTGTGAGGGGGCCTTGGGGGGGCCACCAGCTAATTAAATGGAGGGGGCAGCTTCCTTCTTCCCCAGCAAGGGCAGCCCTTCCCTGCGGAGCATCTGTCTCCCTCCCTCCCAGAGGAGCCCCAGTGCCCTTTCCCACGTCAGCACACCAGGGGCAGCCTGACTTCCACCCTCGGCTCCTTCCCGGGGCTGGGAGAGGCGAGGTGTGCGATGGCTGGTCTAGCCATGAAGGGGCAGCATGTAAGCACATTGGCGCACAGGAGCACAGCTGGGTACGCCTGGCCAGGGCCAGATGATGTGCCCGCTTGCCTCATTGCCTTACCTGGCTGGGCTTACCTGCTGCTGGCGGGCCAGGCAGCAAGCATCTCTCAGCCCAGCTTCGCCACCTCTGCTGCTGCTTGTGCTGCTCTCATCCTCCTGTCCTCCTGCCAACAGGCAATCAAGGCTCAGGGAGGAAGGCCCATAAAAACCATTAGAGGGCTGGGCCCCGCGGGCCCCGCAGTAGCTATGGGCCTGGTCTAAATCCAAACACAGCTCCCTGAGAAGCATACCTTTATATCACATGCATCCACCAGTATACCATTTCTACATTCACACTACATTTTTCTGTAACTCTCTTACCAGTGCACCTAAGTGACAGATTGGAAATTGCCTGTAGTTGCAAGACTTTCCCCCTGATTAGTTTTTTTTTTAAAGGAAAACACCTGCAGAGGGATGGAAATCTGAGGAGCACAGTCTGTTCAATTCTTTTCCTGGCAAGAAGAAGAAGAAGAGGAGGAGGAGATTGGATTTATACCCCGCACTTCACTACCCGAAGGAGTTTCAGAGTGGCTTACAAACTCCTTTCCCTCCCCCTCCCCACAACAGACACCCTGTGAGGTAGGTGGGGCTGGGAGAGCTCTGACAGAAACTTCTCTTTTTCAAGAACAGCTCTGACAGAACTATGGCTGCCTTCCCATCTATGGGATGGAGGGAAGGGATGTTGTTCCCTGTGTCTTTCCCCCCATTAGCAGAAAAGTGATTTGGGGGAGGGGGGGTTCCGAGCAGACAAACAGCTGAAAGGAAAGGGTCGTCTCCTCAAGTCTTGAGCATCCCAAGAACTCATTGGGAAACACACACAGCATTTAGTCAAGCCCCTAGATGGGTATTATTGGGCTTTCATTATGAAATGCTGTATTTCATTTTGGATACCTTCAGGTAGAAATTAGACTAATAAAGTTTTGAACAAATAGATGAAACAATGTCAAGTGTGTATGTATTCAATGACAGGTAATTTTAGGTCCTGAGCTTTATAGTCTCATGGAAGCTCCCCTCTAGACAGTAATTATTCTTCAGCTCCTTGCTCCTCACCCACACAGTGGCTGCAATTTTTCTGGACTATGGTGGTCCCTGGAATATTGAGCCCCTTGCTTCATTGACCCCCCATTGCAGTTTCTGGCTGTGTCTTTTCTTCATTCTGCCACTGGCTGCTGGCCACCCGCTGTTCATTCACCATCTGTCCAAGCAACAAAGACGGCTAGGGCAAAATCAGCCATCACTGAGCAGATCAGTGAGTAGCTATGGCTGCTTTTGCTACTTTCTTGTTTGGCTGACTGAGCTAGCAAGTGGCAGGGCTATTTTTGGGCAGGAACACACAGGAACGGCGTTCCAGATGGCTTCCGAGTTGGTCACGCCTATAGCCTCCCCTCACAAGCCATGGGGCACCTGGGGGAACCCAAGCCGATCCAAGGAGGGAAGGCAGTTTAAACTGCCTCCCCCCCTCAGGTTCCCCAGGCGCCCTGCAGCTGCCGATCCAGAAACTGCCTTCCTTCCCTCAGGTTCCCCATGGACCCCGCAAGTTGCGGGCCACCTGGGGAAGCCAATCCTGGGAGGGAGCTGTGCTGTCAGGGGCGTGGCCTAATATGCTAATGAGTTCCTGCTGTTGGGTGTGGCCTATTATGCTAATGAATTCCTGCTGGGCTTTTTCTACAAAAAAAGCCCTGGCAAGTGGTAGTGCTAATGGTGGTGGTTATAAAAAGCAGCAGTGTGTTCCTGTGTGGTGAGGACGATGTTGCTTAACTGGGTTTAAATCTACTCTGGGGAAGCCAAGTGTTAGGGAGAAATCTCTCTTCCACCACCTCCCAGAAGGGGGTTACATGTATCCCTCCCTGTGCACCTCTCTGACCCTCAGCTGGGAACTTGTGTGCATATTTGGAGCAGTATCTAGGAAGTATTTGAGAAATAAAGAAAAGAAGCTTTCAATTATGCATATAGCAGCCAAAGACACTGTCAAGATGAAGGCCAGTGATCAGATGAGTGGGTATTTTGGTGGCTAAATTTTGCATGACTGGTCACTCTGCCCACCTCATGATAAAATATCTGGAGAGTGATAAATCACTTTCTGAAGCCACAGACCACCGCCCAAGGACACAAGCATTACACAAACAAACATGGAGGTTTGGCGTTTCCTGAGAAGAACTTGCCAGGACCACAAGGGGACCCAAGCAAGAGTCCCAGTGGGATTCAAAGGCAAAAGATCCGGGTAGGAATCTGGAGAGAGAGCATGAGGACGTGGCCACACAGGGAAGACTCAGCACAGCAAAGAGAGCTGAAGCTCAGAATGTGCAGGAAAATGCAAACACATTAAAATCTGATTACTGACCATGTTTGGGGGTTAATAACTCTCCTGGAAGCCATTTTGACTTGGGAAAATAACAGCAGGGAGGCAGGAACCCCTCCTCCCCTCATACTGCAGGCTGAAGCTAAATTGGGCCCCTGAAGACTTTAAAAATGGCACTCCCTACAACTGCCTTGTGCATGCCAAGAAAGCAAGTCAGGTCCAGCGCACCCAGACCCGACTCACTAAGAAATTGTGTTGTGTTGTTTGGTCCTATGAGTTCTAACACTATGGGTAATAGCCCATGATTTTAAATAACAGGCAATTTATCCATGAGGGATAATAGGAAACACAGGTTACTGTGCAAGTGCCAGGACTAGCAAAATTGTAATCTTTATGTCAATGAAACTGAACACGGCAGTTTTACAATGAATGAAAGTAACCTCGGCTTATAAAGTGTCATTGATAAATTTAGCAGCAATTTCATTGCCTCTAATTTTTTCTCAGAAATTGCATTTATGTTGCCATCTGGTGGCTGTTAGTAGAACATACAGTCTCCAGCTCATTTTAGAGAAAGTGAGGACGATTTCTAACCTCTCTTCCTGATGCCTTCCACTCTTCCTAGCATTATTGTGTTTTCCAGTGATTCTTATTGTCTCATAATGTGACCAAATTATGATACCTCAGTTTGGTCATTTTAGTTTCTAGGGAGAGTTCAGGCTTAATTGGATCTAGAACCTACTTATTTCTCTTTTTTGGCTGTCCACAATATCCATAAAACTCTCCTCCAACACCAATACTTCCCCCTCTTGGATACATTCCTTAACTTGATAGAGGGTGTGTGTGTCAGGGAAGATGTGAGAAATACTGTAAGGAGCTTGGACTCTGCCAAGAGGCTAAACTCCTAGCAGAGTCACTCAAGGTGGAATGGCCACACCTGAGACACCAGACCAAGATGCATCAACTCCCTTCAGGAATCAATGGCCACATCAGCAAAAGAGAACAGGCAGTTCCAATTGTGATGGGGTCAGAGAAATCCTTGAAGGGTAACTGTTAAGTATGCAACTCAACAAGGCAGTGATTTCAGCAAAGTGATTCAGCTTTATCTGTAACGGCAACAAGACGATCAGACAACGACGACAACAAGTGGAGCACAGCTCCCTTTTTAAATAATCCGGGCTGTCAAAGCCATGCCCATGGATAAGTTAAGAACCAATAGTAGAACAGAGTTAAAGACCAATGACGTCTGTTCCCTCCACAAACATATATACACTTTTGATTGGTCTATTTACAGAGTTTCATTGAAACAACCAATAGGAATGTATCAGCTTACGATCCTTGTCCAGAGTCAAGCTCAACATAGGAAAGAATATGCAAGTTCACAGTTAAGACATAACAGTAACTACTGGGCAGTAGCAGTAGTGAAAGGTGACACTGGTGTAGGCTTTATCATAGACAAAGGCAATGATACCCCTGGTTAGTACTGCATAGAAGAAGGCAATGATAAACCACTTCTAATCATCTCATACCTTGAAAACCCTATGATGAGGCTCATTAGTTTCCAAACTAAATTAAAGGTAACCTTCATAACCTTGGATTCTCATATCTGCAAGATCAGTTTCAACCTATGTCCTGCCAAGACAGCTTCATTAATCTCATTAGGGCCTTCTGCAGGTGCCGCCTTGCAGATGGGCAAGATCAACAACTGCCCACACATTTTTCTTCTCTGTAGTGGTTCCCAACTAGTAGAGGGGCATATCTGAGGAGGTCAGGAAGACACCTGCACTCCTGACATTTTGCAAACTCTGAAAATCGAATTGTTCAGGATGACATTTTTGTAAAGGAACTAAGCCTACATCATGACATATTGGACCAGAAAAATCCTTTGTGTTTCTACTGATGTAATACCACATTTTGCACTGTTTGACATGTTTTGTTTAATATTTACACTTTTTTCTTATGACAGCTCTGTTTCAGTATTCTGCAATTCCTAGTCCTATTACATTGCTTACTAGATGTAGAATCCTAAAGATTGCATTGATTTACATGGTGTAATTCACTTTGTGTCTTAGTGAGAAACAAGGACTATAACATAAGTAAAAACAGATAAATAAATTCAAGGTACTGACTATCACATACAAAGCCCTATATGGCCTTGGAGGCACATATCTGCAGGACTGCCTCTTCCTCTATGTTCCACCATGACGGCTTAGCTCTGATCAGGGTTTTCTACAAGTGCCATCCTGAAAATGGACAAGATCAGCAACTGCCTGTACACATTCTTTCTCAGTTGTGCTCCCCACCTTGTAGAATGGCCTGTCTGAGCAGGTCACAAAGGTTCCCATGCTTCTGTCATTCTGCAAACTATGTAAAACAGATTCAGGTAGGTAGCTGTGTTGGTCTAAAGCAGTAGAGCAAAGATTGGGTTAAAACCAACAAAGTTGCATTCTGGGCATAAGCTTTTGTGTGGATGCACACTTATTCAGATACAGAATAAGTCACCAACCATTACATATAGGTAGAGGGTGGGGAGGGTGTTGCTCAGAAGGGCTAATTAGAGTCAAAATGCATACATAACTGAGTAATAAATATAACTAACACTGAATTAATTTGCTGAATAGCAGCAAATTAGCATACAAACATAGTAAAAAAGTTTACAAACAGATGCAGGAACTGAATGACATTAGCAAGTGTAGTGAGAGAAGAACCTGAGATCTCTGTTAAGCCCTGAGGGTTCCATTGTCCTGAACATTGTAATAACTTGTAACTCAGCAACCTCCTATTCTAGTCTGTTTCTGAAATTTCTTTGCAATAACACAGCTACTTTGAGATCCCCCACTGGATGTCTTGGAAGTGTTCTCCTATAGGTTTCAGAGTTCTGTGATTCTTGATGTCAGACCTGTGCCTATTTATTCTTTGGCATAAAGTTTGACCTGTTGGCCCTATGTAGAGAACTGAAGGGCATTGTTGCCATTTAATGGCATATGCAATGTTAAAAGATGAGCAAGTGAATGAGACTGAGATGGTATAGTTGATGTTGTTAGGTCCAGTGATTGTGTTGTCTTGGTAAATGTGGCAGCAAAGTTGGCTTCTGGATTTATTGCAAGCTCTGATGCCAGTGTCCATATTCAAATTAGATTTATTATTGTGGTGGAATTGTTTAAGACAGGGGGGCTGTCTGTGGGCAAGAAACAGTTTGCCCGCAATACTTGTGAAAGAGAACTGTCATTATCCTGTAGAGGTTGTAAGTCGCTGGTTGTAAGTCGTTGAGTGGAGAGCTGTATGTGACCACTTGTTATCTCTTTTGGGGCCTGTCTTGCAACAGGTTTTCTCTGGGTACCATTCTGGCTTTGTTAATCTGTTTCTTGATTTTATCAGGTGAGAATTTCTGTCTGTAGGATTGGAACAGTTATGGCGGTAGCAGAGAGGCTGGCTATATACAATGGATTGTTTGGTATGTTCAGGATGGTACCTGAAGGCGTGTAGATATGTTTGTCGGTCAGTAGGTTTCCAGTAGAAGGTGGTGTCTATATCTCCATTGTGTATTTTTACAGTAGTGTCTATAAAATGTATTTCTTGCATTGATTGGTTCATTGTCAGGTTGATGGTAGGATAAAAGTCATTGAATGCCTGGTGGAATATGTCCAGGGCTTCTTTACCATGTGTCCAGACAAGAAAGATGTCATCAGTGTACTGCAGGTATACCCTCTTACCTATATGTAATGGTTGGTGACTTCTGTTTCAATATATCTGAAGAAATCTGCACGTACACAAAACTTTCTTGGTCTTAAAGGTGCCTCTGGACTCAAACTTTGCTATGTAAAATAGAATTGTTCAGGAGAGCATTTTTATAAATGTAATAGGACTATAGTATAATGGAATTATCCAGGAAGGCACTTTATAAAGGGACAGGGTGTTTGGACTGTACCACTGTGTACAGGACATATTATCTGTTTGTTGTATGTACTATCCTGATGTCACTGCATTCTTTTCTACTGATGTAATACCATTTTTCTGAATTGTATTTGCATTCTGTATCATGTATAATACTCGATACTTGTTTCAGTATTCTGTAATCCCTATCCTAGTACATTGCTTATTAGGTGCCTGATTGACAGCATCAACTTATACTGTGTAATCTGCCTTGTCTTTCAGTGAGAAAGTGGAGCATATAAATAGATAAAACAAATGAAAGTATTGTGTTGGTATGGTATTTCAGTTCCTATGGATTATTTTTAAGGTTTGGTATGCAATACGCTTTGAATCTGGCATTTTAGAGAAAAGCTAGATATGAAAATTTAAAATAAGTTATTATAGAAAATGCTATATTCATTGCAAGCTGAGAAATACATTCTGGTTTTCCCATATCTAGCTATTTCTCAATATTACAACTGTCCATGTGGTCTCTTGAATGTTGCTTGCTCTGCTATGTTATGCTGAATTTCCTTGTGAGAACAAACACTGTAAAAGTAAATCCAGGAGAAACCAATATTCTTCAGAATACTAGTAGAAATCTAATATAATGTCAGTCTAGTTTGGTTAATTTTTCTTTCTTTTCCTGATAAAGGCTCTGTGCTATTAATGGTTGCACAACAGACAACTTTTCCAGCCATGAAGTAATGAAGGGAACTTGTTACTGAATTTGCCAGCCACATAGTTGTTAAAGACACTGCCAGGAAAACAGGCAATACTAGGGATACAATATAAACTCTACTTTCCAGTAGTCATTCCATTGCTGTTGAATGTTACCATGAATATGACCAATGGGAAATCATACTGAAATTTTCATAACCATAGAATGAAGTGTTTGTGTCTCTGATCCTGCAAAAACTTCTAGGGCATCCAGAGTACCATCTGGTTCTTTAAATGTTTCTACAGGATTCATAGACAATAAGTCCTTTGTAATATATAGGGACTAGTAGTGAAGCCCGTTGTAAAATCAATACAATGAGCTCTAGAAAAATCTTGCCCTCGCCCTCCTCCTTTGCGGCCTTGTCCTCAATGGTGCCGGCCCCCATCCACTTGCAGCCCGCCCAGCCACCCACACCCAGCCACGGCTGACAATGACTGCTGCACCACCACCATGGTCAGCCTTGGCCCCCTCACTGTCCTCTGGACAGAGTGTCCGAACTGTCTGTCGGCCCCCAGCATATGGAGCCCAAGACACTGCCGGTTCCATGGGCTCGCAGCTCACTACCTGTACCCAGCCGCAGCCGATGACAGCTGCTGCAGCGCTGCCATGGTTGGCCTCGGCAGCGGCGCCATGGTTGGCCTTGGCCTGTTGGAGCCCTCTCAGCCTCCGCCAGCTGGAGCGTCCGTGCCATCCATCACCTCACCCCACACTGAGCTTGAGACGCTGGCCACTGCTTCTGTGGGTGAGACTCAAGCAGCGCAGCCAGTGGATCGGCACACCCTCAGAGCCAACTGATTTGGGAGTGCATGGAACGTTCAGCAAAGTGCCACCCCAAAACAGAATTATATATAAGGAGAGATTACAGAAATAGCCACTATAGCTTTATTGTTGGCTTCCTATGCATACCAAGTCTCATGAGATCCACTCCTCTGGTACTTCTGCACATGGCTGCTGTAATGTTTGTCTAAATATCTGCTAGAAAGAAAGTGCTTGATGTGCCTGTCAAGGGGGCATTAGCATTTCATATAATCCAGAAAGTGCATTAATTTTCATTATTAGCCAGAAATTTCCTCACTATATTGCTCTGCAGAGTCATAAAATGTATTGTTTTATTGTCAGAATGATAATGTGAACAACAGCAACAATAATACAGTCCACAGTAAACAATGATCAAGAGAAAACAAAAAATAACAACTGTGCACTGCAGAAACCCGCACCAAAGCTTACAATAAGAGACTTCAATACAATAAGTAATTCCACACATGTAATCAATCATAGGAAAATATACAAGTCCACTATATCCCAAAGGGAAAGAACAAAGTCCAGAATTGAAATCTCTCAGAAGGAAGCAATGAAGTCTGGAATAGATGTCCAACACTTTTCCTAGGTATTGATCAGTGTTTTGGACTTCAGGTCCTTCCTCAGAAACTAGAAGCTATAAGAATATAGAATACAATCATGCTAATAAAATCCAAACATTTTTTGGCCATTTTAACCACATAATGTTTCACACAGTACAATTTTTTTTATAAACATTTTTTATCAACATTAAACACATTTTATAAAGCCTTGTGCAATCTTACCCATTATAGAAAGTCTTATTGCAATTTCTTAACAAGGTCAACATTATTCAGTTTCACTGTAAGAGAGAATATCTTCTTAGAATTAATCATATGATTTACAAAGCAGAAAATATGGACCACTACATAATCTACTTACATATGGGCCAGGTCTCCTAAGCTCTAAAAAACACCTGCAAAGGTTGCTACTATGTAAATTGGACCAAACATGCCTCAGAGTAACTAACCTATTGTTTCTATTTTATGAATCCACATTGACTACAGCTGGTACTATCCTGTTGAATTTTAAAGTCACAGCCACCCTGTTAACTCGTATACTTGGAGTTGCCATCTCCAGGCAGCCAATTTCTGGAGATGTACACCGAATGAATCTATTGTATAGAACTAGCAAGTTGGTGTAACATTGGAACTCTTAAAGTAACCTGCTGGGTTAAATATAGGGGTCCAAAAACAGTTACATGTCCCTCAAGCAGATGTTTACCTTGTTACCCAGAAGATAGAATTACTGGAGACTGGTCAGTAATGTCTAAATCATAAGAAGCAAGACAAATCCAATTCAGAATTTAATCCTTTGGGTTGTAAAGTTCCAATAGAATATATATAGTGTGCCTCCCTTTGCAGCAGTATTTTCTGTACATCTTTCTTACCATTATCCTCTGTAGTTTCTAGAACAGTATATTTAAAATCATCATATTTATGATTTTTTTCAACAAAATGTTGGATTAGATACGTGTCCCCCTTCTTCAATTTAAATCTAGATTTGTGTTCTGAAATTCTAGAGCGTATAGGCTGAGTTGTTATCCCTATGTAAACTAGAGAACACTTGCAGATTAAGGCATAAATTAAATTTTTCGATGCACAGGTGCTATAATGATATAGTATCCTCTCATAATTATATAAAGGCAACTCTATCTTATTAGTTTGCCAAGTCAATTTGCAAACTGCGCAATGTGCACATCTATAGTGCCCTCTACTAGGCTTAGCTGTACCCTCTATTTCATTAGACCTGTGTTTCTAATAAGCAGATCCCTGAAATTTCTTGTCCTTCTGAAACCAATATTTGGCTTATCTTGGCAGCCCGGAATATTGTGTAATACATGCCAGTGTTTCAGAATGATCCTTTTGATTTCCAAAGGTGTAAAATCAAATGCAGAAAAAATGTTCTGTCTTAGATGTTTATTTTTTTCTAGTAAAATTTTCTTCCTATCAATTTGCTGTACCCTGGCTACTGCGCTGTTGACAATTTTCTTGGGGTAACCTCTATCCAAAAATTGTTGAGCCAACAGTCTTATTGTAAGCTTTGGTGCGGGTTTCTGCAGTGCACAGTTGTTATTTTTTGTTTTCTTTTGAGAATGATAATGTGGACAGAAGCTTGAAGGCATGCAGACTTAAATACTATTTTGTTAGTTTTCAATGTGTGTGGGATTGCTGAGTGATGTGGAAGAGGAAACTCTTCGTTAAAGCACCCAGACATAAGCTCCTGAGTCAACAGGTGGCGATGTTGCCTATAAATCAGCACTCTAGAAAAATAATGTTCCCTTTATCTGCTCCTGCCAATAAGGCTGCAGGAGGGGACACAGTTTACTATATAAAGATAATCATGACCAGGTTCAAGCATATCTAGAAGCTCTGTCCCCCTTCCCTGAACTATGGCTGTGGAATATATCATTCTAGGGAGATTTAGTGTTTGCCAACAAACCTAAAATGTCATATCCCTTTAACAGAGACTTAGTGGGATTTTATTTACCTGGTGATGTTATATCCCTCCATGCTATGAGACATTTTTTTATCCAGGCCTGTTGACTACAGTGGGAAGTGGGCAGCTGAAGCTTTTCATGGCATGGAAGTAAACAACATCACCTAGCGATAGGAGAACAGTCTGAGGCATGGCGAGAACCGTCGACACAGGGAAGCTCTCCCATGTGTCAGCTGGATTTATAGTTTTTTAGAGGAATTTGGGAGCTCCCGAACTCCACTGAGATCCCCGAAGAGAAGCACAGTGCAGGGGGCTCGATCAGGACTCCCCGCAAGTGGCAGCAAGCAGGTGGGAGTTCTTTGAGGCATGGGAGCAAAGCTGTGACCACTCGAGTGAGGGGGAGAAGCAGAAAACTTCAACTGAACTGCTTAAAAATATCAAAACCGTGAGTTAATGTACAAACAACAACATCAGAGACTCCCCATTGATCAAGCCCCCTTTAAATCTGTTGAAAACACAAAGGATTAGATGGGTGAAGAATTTCTTCCCTTCCCCCCTCTTTCTTCTAGTGGCTAAGAAAAGTTCTGAAAGCGTTCTTTAAAATGGCTTGGGCAAAAGAAGAGAAGGTTGTGATCTGAGAGCAAAACTGTTAAATAAAATATTGATTTTTCTATATCGTATAGTGGATTACAAAATTTTGGAAATATTCATCTTTTTTGGCTTTGATTTTCAGGGAAGTAAGAGCTCCTCTGTTTGGAATTACAAATAAATTATCTGGAATCATATGGACTATATGAAGACCCTTTAAAGGATTACAAATTATTATATTTTAATAAATATCACCACTAAAATGAAGAAGGATCAATAAGAGCTATTAGGAACTTAATTTGATTTTTTTTATATGTTATACTCTCATAATATACTTTGTTTTGGTTTGTTGAAATTACAACAAACCAAAGCCAGCAGGATATATAGAGTCTGAATTTTACAGCCTAAAATCAGGGGCTTTCCCTTTAAATAACAAGATCAGTTGGCAGGATAACAGGCATAAGATTTGGGTCTTTTACAAAATATAAAATAGATGATATGCATTGTAGAGACAGGCTCGATTTATCTTTGAGTTTAAAACTTCAAGTATCACCAGAGAAGAAATCTATAATTACAGCCTACATTTAGGTACTTTCCCTTTAAGGATTCAAGCAGCAATCACAGTAGCTTGTGAATGAAGTACTTATTAACAGCAGGAGGTTTGTGATCTTTGAGAACCATGGATTCCATTTGAGAGATGAGCTGTGCCTAGATTATTATGGAAATTAGGGTGACTGTAAAATGTTACTGCATGAGGTGGCTTTCACATAAAAGTGCTGGAATATATGTATTTTGAATCTCTCTTCGGTTTCTTGTGTTTCATTGTTATATTGTTGTATTGTAGTTCCATTTTTCAGCCCTATAACTGAGGAATAATGTTTTGAAATGTCTGGCATACCTAGGAAGGACGTTTTCAGCTACAGAAGTTCCTTTGTGCAATGGGACATTCTCTGCCTTGTTTGTGGACTTTGAGGTCTTTTGGACACTAGTATGCTCAAAAGATATAGAGGAGTCCCCTGTTGGATTCTTTTTCTGCCAATGAATTGTCATAACTTCTCTTGTTAAATGTTTGTATTGCAACTTGTGCTTTTGAATTGTGACCACCAATTCTACTTTATCAATTGACTTACTATAATTATGTTGCAATAGACTGATGTCTACTGGTGACTTGTGAAATTTGTGATTTTTTTTATGGTCTACCCTTGTGGTTTGTATTTCTATATATCACGTACGCTTGGGGTTCCTATTGTTTGGCATACTAAAGTTTATGTCAGAGTTTCCATTAACTGTTCAGGATAATAAATATTTCTCTGAAACAGGCAATTGCCTACCATTTCTAACCTCACTGACCATTTTGCTGGCTCTAGGTAGTCAAGGGAAACATGCCTTGAAATTTAGGCAATCCCATCACATTCCCAGAACATGTGCTTCCTTACATCAACATGACCTGGCAAAATGGCAGATCAGACTATGGGTCAAACTAGATGTGATGGGAGAGGGTAGGCAATCTATGTGTATTTTATTCAGATGCCTGTCCATTCAAGAGTGAAGGGAGAGTAAATGAAGTGAAGCGTACAGTAGAGGAGAAAGGAAGCCCTCCCCCTTCTGTACTGTCTTTTAGAAGGATTTTTCTCTCATTCTGGTTTGAATATTAGTACTGAACCAGGGCTGAAGAAAAAATATTTAAAGCAACAAAGGACAGTGAGCTCCCCTCACCCACATACTCAATTTCACCATTTTATGCATGAAACAGGCAAACAACATGACTACAGTATCCAAACAGAAGATGAAGTCACCCATGGATTCCTCATCGTGTCTATTATGACCATGAGGCGGCCATAGTTGAAGGCAGAAGAACCTCTAAGATGGGGTCAGATGGAAGGCCTTGAACATGATGTAGAAGCAGTAGGGGGCTAAGAGATGTTGTCAGGGGAATGGTAAAGAGTGCAGAAACATACACAACAGAGAATCACATAGCTGGTTGTCATCCAAGGTGCCTTCTTAACTAGGGTGGGTAGAGAACAAATTACCACAGTACTGATTGAATTCAGCCACTTTCACTCAAAACCTTGTTTAGCCAAGGGTTAAATAATGATTTAAAGTTACATAGCTACTTTGCCATACCCTTAATCAGGTTAGTGATTCAAAGTTGCATAACTACTTTGTCATACTCATAATCAAGTTCCGTAAATTGGTAGCTTTCCCCACCTTTTAGCACAGTTCTATGAGTGAAATGGGAATTTTAGTCTGTGCCAGTGATAGTAGCTATGAAACCGAAACATACAGTTACTGTGAACGGCTTAACTCAGAGGACAAGGAAGTAACCTTGGGTGTGTCCCCCTAGATTATTTGCCCCAAGTCCAACGCTTTTGGGAAGTGGGTTTTTTCCCCCTGCTTCCCACAGAATTACTCTTTGCTGACATGTCTAGTTTTATTTTTTGCTTTCCAATATTGGCATGAGATCTTCCCCAAATGTTGAGGCTTTATTTTTGAGAGGTAGATTTAATAAAGCAAATTGAATCACCCATCATCACTCTGTGTACTTATTGAAGCTGCCCATCACAGAACTAGCCCTTCAGAGCCTCTGCCCCATTTCTCCCAAGTTGGGATGAAATAGTCCTTATTTTGAGCTGTATGGAAATATGGCTGTGTTTGGCTGCACTGCGCTGTCGCTTTAGCTGTAGATTGGTTGATGGTACTAGTGGTACTAAGTGGGAAATGTGCGTGCCACTACTCTAGCCAGTAGCAGCTCTCCAGGACCTTTTCAAATCTCAACTACCTTATCCTTTAACTGGAGATGCTGGGGATTGAACCTGAGATCTTCTCCAACCTGGAATCTATCGCTGAGCTACCGTTCACTCTATGAGATAACCTATTTGTCACATATTTGAATCTGCTTTATACTAACTGTTGTGTCCTGACTAGTGAACTGACTATATTCTTTTCTACGTTAAGCTTCAAGTCAGGACCAGGATTGTAACCAATCAGAAACTATATAATAGTTATAGAGGGAACAAACCTCATTGGTCTTTATCTCTCTACTGTTATTGGCTGTTAACTTAAGAAGGGAAGTGGTTTTGTTAGCCCGCACTGTTTAAAAAGGGAGCTGTGCTCCACAGTTTTGTTGTGTGTTGTCTGATCGTCTTGTTGAGTTGAATAAAGCTGAAATCACTGTTGAAATCGCTCTCCTCGTTAAGTCTCATATTTAACACTAACTCAGACCATCAATCCACCTATTATCATCTCCTTGGGCTGGAAGAGTTCCTCCATATCTTAGGCAAAGAAAAGGCTTTCAAACACCTGCCACCAGAGAGCATTTAAAGAGAGATGCCAAGGTCTGAACCTGTGACCCTGTGCATACAGTCTGCCATAGAGCTGTTGCCCCTAAGAGAAAGGAATGCAGTATTAATGGGTATTGCCCAGACAGGCCCAGCCCAGACAACAGTCAAACTGCTCCATGTCTGGTAGGAAAGAACAGACCATCCTTACTGATTGATTGATTGATTGATTGATTAAATACCTACCCCACCCTCACGGTTGAAGCTTCTGTCTCAAGGGACTGCATACCATGAATAAATGATTCACGCAGCAATCTGGCAGATGCAAATCCTGATCTGCAAAAGATATGTGATTTTCCCAGGGATGCAGAATGGGTCTGTGACTAAACAGGAAAGAACTTACTCATCAGTCACTGCATATTGTGATTAAGCAGAGGCTTACCAGCCTGCCCCCACCCCTGATAGTAGATATTTGTTTTCTTTTATACAACTGGAATGTTCAGTTCTAGGGTGACCTGTACAGTACAGATATTGCAAGTAATACTCAAGCGAAGAAAATAGTTCTAAAGAATTCAGGGGCAGGGTAAGCTCTGCAAAAGGAAAGGCAAAAAGCAAAAATAGAACAATTTTTCTAAGATAATGTCCTGAACAGCCCTCTTATTCATTACTGGTCTGTACACAATTCCATCCAAGAAAGCAGTCACAAAGTCTAAGCAGAACAGCCCAAATTGCTGCTGATGAATTGAAGGAAATTTGCACTAAAGAAAATAGATCACATGCAGTGAAAACCCATAGTACTCTATGAGCCAAGAATAACAGCATGAAACAGGAATTCCTTTCAGTTTTAACAATACCATAATCTAGAGTTCATTGGAGGCCAAACAGTAGCATTATTAGTTTTAAGAGCCAAAATTCTGGCATCCCCACGAATAAGCTAAAAATATTTCAATTTTTTAAATGCTTTTGTTTTGGGCTTTTGAGGGGGGAGGGGATTGTTTTCACTAGAACACTTACCAGCGCACCATTTTTGAAAATAGAGGCAGAGTATCTTTGAATGGCACAAAAGTGTCAGTCACTGTCTGGTCTCCTCCTCCTAGTCTGAGTTTGAAGATTTCATAAAGTAAAACAAATCTGAGCAATCCTAGGAACACTTTTCTAGGAGTAAGCCCCATTTAACAGACATGAATAGGTTTCTTGTAGACCTCTCCCAGGCCACGATGAGAATGTTATGGCATCCCTGGGTCATGAAAGAAGCAAGCAATGCAGACCAAAGAGTGCCCAAGTAATATATACAACAGAGAAAATGTTTATATAACAAGATAACACTATACTAACAAGGAATAACAAGGAACCACATGTTATCAGTAATAGCAAAATTATGTCATGTAATGCACAAGGACATAAGTAGCAGGACTATTTTTGGGCAAAAACGCACAGGAATGGAGTTCCAGCTGGCTCCCGAGTAGGCTACGCTCAGCAGGAACTCATTTGCATAACAGGCCACACCCAACAGCAGACACTCATTAGGATTGGCTTCATTAGGGGTGTGTAGCCCAACATGCAAAGGAGTTCCTGTGACAAAAAAAGCCCTGGGTTTTGACAACAAACAAGGTAAACAGAATAAGAAGCAAAAGGTGGGTCTGGCTGGACGACCACACTTCTGGTAGCATGGGGGAGTGGCCTAATAGGCTAATGAGTCATGCTGCCAGGGGTGTGGTCTAATATGCTAATGAGTTTGTTGTTGGGTGTGGCCTATTATGCTAATGAGTTCCTGCTGGGCTTTTTCTACAAACACCCCCCTGATAAGTAGTACAGAAGAAACAGAAGATAGACGAAGACTCCAGATTCCAATCTTCGTTTCGACGGCTCTTCTTCAAAAACTTCATCCAACTTCATAAAGCACTCATAATGTACAGAAGCCTTCAAAACAGTATATACAGGCAAAAAACCAATCCTTATATTAAATCAGTCTCAACCGGGCACCTGATCACCAATAGAACATTTTCTTATATAGTCGGTAAGCCTCAAGTCCCCGGGTCCCATTCTTTTTGAGCCAAATGTGGGCCTCTTTAAAATGCTGTGTTCCTGATCCCTTGCAACTGTTTTGGAACTTGAAAAGGTGCACTGGCGCGGGGGTGGGGGGGTGGGGCCTGGAAACAAAAGCACCTGATCCTATCATGCTATGGGCCCCATTAAGATCACGTCCTCAAAACATTTTCAATGTCCTGTGTTTAGCTCCAAAATGATGTTGTGGTGCCCAGGTTGTCCCTGGGGATGCTGTAATGTCTAGTTGTGCCTGTAGTCATTCTGTGTACAATCTGCATATCGTACTCCATTGTTTTGCCCAATTTTGCCATGCTTAAGCAAAACAGGCTTGCATCCATAAGGGGAGGTAAAGCCCTTACTTCTGTATTGCTCACCAGCATGGAGCAAAGTTGATAACAATTTATTAGATTATAATAATAGTGATGCTGAAAATTATGAGAGATTTTGATCAATCCACAATATGAAGAAACAAATACATGTGACAAACAGCCCTAGTTAGGAGACTCATGTTTCTTACATTTTATACAAGATGCATATTGTTCCTATCAGCAAATAATTTCATACTTTAAACTGGAAACTGTACTAGGAAGACACGCCCCCCACACTCTCTTTATGTTACCCACTAGCACACTGAGGTCTAGAGGGAAGATTATTATTTTAAAAAAAAATGGTGCCCCGCTATATAGCAACACTACTTCCAGTGAACACCCAGAAGTGATGTCATATTGCTGTTGTGACAAGGCACCCACACCCCCTACCCTCCCGCTAGTTGCCAGCCTTTAACTCGGGACCTTTTGTGTACAACCTGTTGCTTCAAAATACTCACCTTAAGCCTTTAGAATGGAGTGACTCAAGGAATGAATGAATGATTGGCAACTTTAAGCAACTAGAAAGAGAGCTGCTGAACTCAATAGTCCCTCTGTAGGACTGGGGCTTCCTGCTGTAAATTCACCAGAGAGATCAATGAAGAAAGCTAACCAGATGCATACTCCAGACAAGATGCTATTGTTAGGACAGCATATGGAGAAACAGAATGGTTTCCAATTGGCATGGAAGAGGAGGTTTGGTTTTATACCCTGCCCTTCACTATCTGAAGGAGTCTTGGAGCAGCTTACAATCACCTTCCCTTCCTTTCCCCACAACAGACACCTTGTGAGGTAGGTGAGAAAGCTCTGAGAGAACTGCTTTTGAGAGAACAGCTCTGAGAGAACTGTGACTGACGCAAGGTCACCCAGCTGGTGGCGTGTGGAGGAGTGAGGAATCAAAACCAGTTCTCCAGAGTCCTCTGCTCTTAACCACTACCCCAACTGGCTCAGATAAGGGGTCAGATAAGGATGTATTCTATCTCTCTGTCTGTTCCATCTATATGCAGAACATATCACAAGGAAAACTATATTAGATTTATATGGCGATGGGGTGAAAACTGGTGGAAGGAACATTAACAATTTGAGATCTGCAGATTACACTATAGAACCCTAGGATTCCATTGAAGCTTTTGAGCTGTGCCTGTGTTATTTTGGAAACCGGGTTCCGTCTTACCAGCCGCTGTTGAAGATCATTGAAATGCTTGATTTATACCTGGGAGATGCATTCGGCTGTTATTCTTTCCACAGTGGGAGTCTTCTGTTGCAGTTACTTTCTGTTTGGAGGTTTATGGACACTACTTATGTATGGAATTACAGAAGAGCCTACTGTTCTTGAATACGTTTCTTGTTTAAACTATGTTTACTTGTTATGAGCAAATTGTTCAATCTATGTTTATATACTGTATTGGGTTGTGACCACTAACCCTTCTTTGTATTTCAATGGATATAATCTCTAGTTTTGAACATAGTTGTGAATTGTAGGTGGTCTTCCCTTGGTGGATATTGTTTGTGGCTATACACCATATTACTGGCAGAAAATAGTGAAGGAACGACTACTGCTGAAGGTTAAAGCGGAACGTGCCAAAGCTGGATTATAGCTGAACATCAAGAAGACAAAACATAATGACTACTGGGGAATTACACAACTTTAAGGCTGATGATGATGAAGAAATCATTTAAGATTTTCAGTCCCTGAGCTCCATCATGAACCCAAAAGGAGACAACCACCACGAAATCAGAAGGCGATTGAGACTGAGAAGGGCAGCCAGGAAGGATCCAAAAAAGATCCCTCAGTGTAGGGATGGGCCATTGGTGACTAAGATCAAGACAATTCATAACATGGTATTCCCCATTACTATGTAGTACAGGTGTGAAAGCTGGACAATGAAGAAAACTGACAGGATGAAAGTGGATTCCTTTGAAATGCGGTGTTGGACAAGAGTCTTATGGATACCGTAGACCACCAAAAGGACAAATAAGAGGATTCTAAATCAAATCAAGCCTGAACTCTCCCAGGAAGCTAAAAAGACTAAACTGAGGCTATTGTACTTTGGTCACATTATGGCTGAGGTCAGACTGGCAGTTTGAAGTGCGAGGGAGTCGTGGCAAAAAGACTCGGGACAGGTTTGTTCCGGGTTTTCCCGGTCACACTGCACCGACTGATGTGGGAGCATACCGGGGAGGTGGCGCAAGGGAGCGTTCACACTATTGGCCCGCCCTGGTGGAGGCGCGGCTGTAAGCGGCTTTTTGTAATCTGAGTGCATAAGTGCTCATGCGCATAAGAACATCCCTACCGGATCAGCTTATTCACGTTCACACTTCTGGGAAGTTGGATGAATGTGGGATGACCGAACTCTCCCGGGTTTGCTACCACTGTCACCTGGTATTCTTTAAACTCGGGAGGGAAGTGTTACAAGACGGGTTGAGCATGGCTGGGGAACGCCTGACAGATGTGCCCATGTGAACCAGCCCTTTAATCTGTTTGTGAAACGTTTCTGAAACGTGCCTATCTCGGGTCAAACTGCCCGTCTGAACTCGGCCTATGAGAAGACAAGAGTCACTGGCAAAGACAACAATGCCAGGAAAAGTTGAGGACAGCAGGAAGAGACTCAACCAAGGAAGCCATGGACCTCAGTTTGTAGGATCTGAAAAGGGCTGTTAATGACAGGATGTTCAGAGGACATTAATTCATAGGGTCTCCGTAAGTTGAAAGCAACCTGATGGCACTTCACACACAAACACACAAGCAAACAGATGTGTTGTTAGGAGCGTTCTAAGAAAACACTGCCTGAGAACTGTCAGCAAGTTGCACCAATCCTTTGTCAATATTCCAGCAGCCTTTGTTGTCCTGCTGCAGACAATAAGGACTTGAAGAATAAACAACCTCTGCTAAAAGATTTAAAGGGCTTCAGCTGATCAGCGGAGAGCCCATGGCCCGCTGGCCAGCTGGAGGATCCTTTAAATCTTTTAGCAGGGAGAGAAAGGGGTGGCTGTGGCTTGGGGCTGGCTTCCCCTGGTGACCAGCTGGCAGGGTGGTGGTGGTGGATTGTAGCCCCCAGGAGAGGGGAAAACCCCACCCAGACCCGTGGGCTGGGAACCCTAGTCCTGCTCCTTCCCCTGCCTTTTACTGACTGAGTCAATCCTGGAACACTGTTGCCTAGCAACAGCCACTGAGGAAATCTGTTGCTTAAAGCCGCAGGCACTCATTTTATAATTTTTGATTTTTTTTAAAACTCCCCAATATATTTTCTTTTTGATTTCACGTTTTTCCTGCAAACCTGGGGCCCTTTTCAGGCTCGTAGAAAGATTTGTCTTGCCTGGTTACAGCCTCAGTCACTGGATTTAAGTATCCAAAGATTTTCTGACCTCGCTATCAGAATCTAAGATGAGAGTGTAATATTTCCAGTGGCTGGAATTATCAGTCATTTTCTCTTCTGCAATAAAAGTCTTTCCGTGGGGCACAGATGACACAAGAGAAGCTCAAAGGGGTTTTAGTGTTTCACAAAAATGACCGTAATTAGTGCTTGAAGAGACATCAAAAGAGGAAGCTGGACTGAGTGGGGTTTCCTCTTTCCCTGCCTCTTTGTGACACGTGAAGCATTTATATAACCAAGCTCAAGGCACACTTGCCTCTTTTTTTGGTACTCTTTGGAAGGCCTATTTAATTGCAAATCCCTGCCCCTCCCCGCAGGATCTCATCCCAAAACTTCCCCTTAAAAAAATGGGTTTCTGAACCTACTACAGCTTGTACATTCAGAAATCTTCATTGCATTTCTTATAAGCACATCGGAGGGTGGGGGGGGGGAATTATAGGGAAATCCCTATCTGAAGACATTCAAGTTTCAGAACTGAAAACTTATGACAACAGACTTGAGCTGATCAGCCTAACTCCGGAAACAGATGCATCCTCTTATTCCTGCCATAAATTGCTGGCTTCCCCTCCACTAGTACAGCCTAGAAGAAGCCCAGAGGAAACAGATAATTAGTGTAGTATTAGCATTATTATTTCCTGGCATGAACTACCTGCTACTTGTTCATATCGCCCCCTCCCCCCAAGATTGACACTGCAGAGCAACAGTGTTGAAAGTCCTTTCTTCTCATGTGCATGTCCTCTGCAAAGCAGCTGGATAGCATTTTATCCTGTTTTCTGGGCCTGTTCATTCTTCTGGATGAGTGGTTAGTGGCTGCAGGAAAAGACTGGCCTTGTTGGTATGGTATCAGAACTGTGGCTGTTCAGTCTTTTGCTTCTGCTGCAAAGTGCTGGGTTCAGTGTTGGCACGATACTGCAAAAGCTTTATAAAGGCTGAGTTCAAACCGGCAATTTGCCCCGCTATAGCCACTTTTCAGCCACGTTTCCCAAGCGGATTAAAGGGGGCATTCACACAGGCACATCTGCCTGGCGTTCCCCACCTGTAGGCAACCCGTGCTGTTCTGCTTCGCTCCCGTGTTAAAAAGATACCTGTTACAAGTGGTAGCAAATCCCGGAGAGTGCCTTTATCCCACGTCAGTCCACTTCCTGGAAGTGTGAACGCTCAGCCGAAAAGCCGGGAGCAACCCGCGTTGCTCCCGGCGCATATGATTGGCTCATATGATTGGCTGTGCTCCGTTCTACCGCATAAGGCGCATATGATTGGCTGTGCTCCGCTCTATCGCCCAATGCACAATGGGATCCTCCCCAAATTGGCTGGATGCCTATGTGTGTATGAGTGCTCACCAGGGAAAAGCCGTTTACCGGGGAAAAGCCGTTTACAGCTGCACCTCTGGGCCAGCAGTCTGAATGCTCCCGCGCACCTCCTCCCGGTATGCTCCTGCATCTGTCGACCCCGTGTGACCAGGAAAACCCGGAACAGTTTATTCTGGGGCCTTTTTGCCATGACTGGCTCCTGCTACAAACTGCCAGTCTGAACTCAGCCAAAGATTTTCAGTTGCATATGGGAGCAGCACTAGTAGTCTCTTCTAGGGCCTACTACCTGTTTCTCTCATCCAATTACCTGCTCTAAAGGAACAAGCTAGTTACTGGGGGGGGGTTTCACCTGAAAAGTGGAGGAGCTTCTAGGGCACCTCTAATTCTAGGGCACCCCAGGACTCAGAAATTTTGTTCACATATTGGAGTGAATGCATGCACATGCTAGGCGTTCGTAACTGAGAGCCAATTTGTGTTTGCTTTTCAAATGAAACTGGGGACTGGAACCTGAGAAAATGTGCAGTTTGAACCACACATTTGGCCCTCCACGCACTGCACATAGCATGAGAATTACTCAATGCCTGTATAAAGAAAAATCAAGTGTATACTGTACGCAGACTGTACATGTGTTCACTGTAACTTTTGAACAGAGCCACAGTTGCAAGAGGAATTCAGTGTGGCTTTCTAGAGAATTTAAACACACTTAACTGGTTCAGAACTGCAAGGCTAGTGCATGCTGATAAGATGCTCTCAGCCAATACCATCCAGCCCCCCCAGCCCCAAAAGCCAGACTGTTGTAAAGGTTACAGTTGGACTAGGACTGTGGAGATCTGTGATTAGCCATGAAACTCACTAGGCTACAGACCTATATGCAGTGCCTGCAAAGGGATTCTTCTTCTGCTGCATGAAACGCAGAAAGCCCCAGGATTTAAGGAGAACATAGATATAACGTTGTGCTCAACCTGAGCATGACTCATGGCATTCCTGAGGCTTTCCCCTGTAACCAGAAAAAAAACAAACCTATTTTTCTCCAGTTTAAGGGGAAACCTAGGGGGATGGCTGAGGCTGGACTATCCACTTGGATGCAGGGAGGAAGGGGAGAATATAAGCTCCACTTGTGAAAGGGTTGCTTGCTGCTGTGTGCCATCCCTCCCAGTTATTTAAAGGACTCTTGTCCATGTCTTTACCAACTTCAGAGTTACATTCAACATTATGGCCATGTAATTTCAGTGTTAAGTGCATGTTAAGTGCTAAGTGTTAAGTGTGTGGACTCTAATCCGGGAGAACTGGGTTTGATTCCCTACTCCTCCACTTTCACCTGCTGGATGATCTTGGGCAAGTCATAGTTGTGGCATAGCTGTTCTTGAAAAAGAGCAGTTTCTATCAGAGCTCTCTCAGCCCCACCCCTCCAGGGTGTCTGTGGTGGGGAGGGGAAGGGGAAGGAGTTTGTAAGCCGCTCTGAGACTCCTTTGGGTAGTGAAGGGCGGGGTATAAATCCAATCTCCTCCTCCTCTTCTTCTTCTTCATTCAGTGCTCATGGGGAAAAATAAAAAGCCACATAATTGGAAAAAGTCACCCAAATCCACCTTGATTAAAATCCTTTTTAGTACTTCAGAAAACAGTAGCTCATATTTCTGCAGTCTGAGCATACACTCTGGTATTTTTCTCCTTGCTAACTCTATGTGCTCACTGCTATGCTGTAAGATTTAAAAATAATGCTGTTCTAGAAAGAGGCTGGCTTTCTGTTTCTTTCTGTACAAAATATGTGAAGTGCTGAGGTTTTGACCCCTGCAGACTAACGATAAAGATGAAGCTGCTGGCTTCTGTGGTGCTGAGAAAGTTGCACAGCTACATTCACGGAGCTTTCTGCTATTCCGTTCTGTTCATTTCCTTTCAGTGGGCATAGTGCTTGCTTAACATTCATTAAAGCGAAATCTCTGTTTCCTGTAGCCTCTCCTGCTCTAATCTCCACAGTCACTTTGGATTTTGAAGTCAACCCCCCCCATCTGATATCTTGTTACGAACATTATTCATGAGAAGTGCCCCATAAAGCAAGAGCTGAATGGCAAGGCATGTACCTACTTTGACTCTACAAGGTATGCAGCTGGATGCATTCATTGGCACAATCGGCCACTTAACAGTTTACAGATTATTAAAGAAGAAAAAGAAGAAGAAGAGATTGGATTTATACCCCACCCTTCACTACCCAAAGGAGTCTCAGAGCGGCTTACAAACTCCTTTCCCTTCCCCTCCCCACAACAGATGCCCTGTGAGGTAGGTGGGGCTGAGAGAGTCTCAGACAGAAACTGCAATTTTCAAGAACAGCTGTGCCAGAGCTTGTGACTGACCCAAGGTCACATCAGCAGGTGCAAGTGGAGGAGTGGGGAATCAAACCCGGTTCTCCCAGATTAGGGTCTGCACACTTAACCACTACACCAAACTGGTGTACACCAGATTGCTGTTTAATTACATATGGCCATTTTGGTTCTCCCCTGTTGGCTTTCTCTCAAGGCTCCACTTTCACTTATAGCCCTATCTGAGCTCCTGGAAAAATCCACAGGAGAATTTAACAAAACTTAATTGAAAAAAGGGGGGAACCCCTGGTTGAGTGTTAGTGGTATCCTGTGCTGCACTTGATACGGCAGAGCAGAAAGTATGAATCATTTGGGATGTGCATGCTTATAGCAGAAAGGCTGTGAAAGAAACCCTAACATTTAGTAAACTTCAGGAGTAACACCTAGAGCAGGGGTGGCCAAACTGCAGCTTGGGAGTCCCATGTGGCTCTTTCACACATATTGTGTGGCTCCCAGCTGGGGAAGCAAAGGGGAGGTGTAAAGTACTGGGTTTCGTGCCTCATGACTCGGACATAAGAGAAGACGCGTTTATTCGTACTTCACACAAAGACAAAGACAAAGACAAACAGTAACGGCTGGAGGCCAACTATATACAGTAAGGGGGGGGCGCCCCACATTCCTAATGGAGGGTTTGAATCACCCGCCAATGCTGCCATAGGTTCCCTTTTGGCGAGCTCAGGAGCCTAGTCCCTATTGTTCTCAGAGAACAGAGCTCGGCCGCATTTCGCCAGCTCAGGCTCCTGATCCTAGGACGTAACACCGGAGGCATGCCTCCCCAATCAGTCTCCCCTTCCCCAGCCAGTGTTCCCCTCCCTGAAAAGGTTTGAGGTGTGTGTGGGGGGGGGAGGCAGAGAAAGAAAGCAACTTTATCTTTAAATGCATTCTCAAACCCCTCCCCTGTCGGCTGGCTTGGAGAAGGCAACTAGAATCTCACACTAACTCATCTTAGAAGGAACACTGCACATGACATCCCACGACATCCCTGCCCACCCCTGGAATGCCCCCTAGATTTCCCTGCCAGACCAACAAGGGGACCTGGCAACCCTATACCTTTTCTAACATTGGGTGAGACAAGTCTAGCAGCATGGCCTCTCATAGGAGAGGCTCACAAAAAGTTATTGTCTCTTGGGAAACTGTGAGGAGAAGAGGAGAACACAAAGGGATGGGAAGAGACAGAGGAGTCAGAGAAACTCCCCAGCTTTGATAAGGAAACAAACTCAACCTAGTAAAAAAGGACTTCCGAACTGGGGCTTCTTTTGGGGAACTTCTGCACAGTAGCCCAGTAGTCATGACAGCCTCACACGTTTACTGAATGCAGAGGGAGGAAGAACGGGTATGAGCACACTGGCCCCACTCCCCACCTCTGCACAATTGCCTGGTTGTCTGCTGGGCTGACCATGCTGAAGAACTGGAGGAGGAGGAGGAGGGGAGGAAGAGAAGAAGACAATGACCCGAAGGGGTCTCCTAGATGCTTACAATCATCTTCTCTTCCTCTCCCCACAACAGTCACCTTGTGAGGTAGGTGGGGCTGAGAGAGTTTTGAGAGAACTGTGACTAGCCTGAGCTTCATGTGAAGGAGTGGGGAATCAAACCCAGTTCTCCAGGTTAGAGTCCGCCGCTCTTAATCACTACACCAAGCAAGCTTTCCCTCCCTGTGATCAGCTATATTTGGACAGCGGCATAGCAGATCACAGCATGGAGGTATGCATGCAGCCATCTCCCCCATGTAGTTGCACCCTGCAAATGACAAGTAATTGAACAAAGGCACGAGGCAGGGTCAGCACTCTTCTGCCCACTCTCCCTCCTTACATATTAATTGAACATGTGGGGCTGTTTTGTGCACTGAGCTCATGTTGTGCTGTAATTGTCCTGTTTCCAGATCCACCCATTTTGGGGTTGTTCCTTCCCAGAACTGCTTTTACTCCAATCTTCTTTGAAAGAATGCAGGCCAAACATGTTTGCATGCACCTATTTATTTATTAGGCTTCTATCCCGCCCTCCCGCCAAGGCGGCTCAGGGCGACTCACAACAATAAAAACTAATATACAATACAAACACAATACTATTCTCTCTAAACAAATTCAATGCAATCCAGTAACATAATATTAGATTACCTTAAAATACGTTTAAATACATTAAAATACATTAAAACCTGGCGGCGTTCCAAATAAAATGCTGTGTGAAATGTTGGTACCTAGAAGGAACATGCAAAGGTCCTACCCATAGGAGCGCTGTCTTCCTACCATCAGCACCTCATGAGCACCATTTCCCCCAGCATTTTTTTTTACTTCACACCACTGAAGGTCTTTTTGAAGTTTTTAAATCAGCAATTGCTAGAGAGCTATAGCGATCTATTGCCTTCTCTCTATTTGCAATCTTAATAGAGCTGTTTTAGAGCTATAACTCATCAATGAAGGTCTTTTTGAAGTTTTTAAATCAGCAATTGCTAGAGAGCTATAGCGATCTATTGCCTTCTCTCTATTTGCAATCTTAATAGAGCTGTTTTAGAGCTATAACTCATCAATGAAGAAAAGCACTAAAAGGGGTTGTCTGCCAGTCACCCTAAAAGACCCCACCTGGACATACCCTGGTGAGTCAGTCCACAGGCACTGCAATACACCCATGTGTAAAAGCTTCCTCCCCAAAGCAATGAAAGCAACATGGAGAATCCTGTCTGTATGGAAGCAGCCAACAATTAATAACATTCAGAGCAAATGAATAAATGGCATTATTTTCTATTTTCATCACAAAATGTCACTGAATTCTGCAGCGTTGTGTATAAAGGGAGTCAGGGATCTTTTTTTATTGGTGGAAACTTACAGCTGCTTTTGTAGACAAAATATAGAACACTGAGTCCCCCATATTATAGTTTAGACACTCAATAGGTCTCTTTGTTTTGGGATGCTGATTTTAAAAGAAAAAACCTCTTGTTTATGTGCTGCTTTGACCCACTAGCCTCTTCTGTTGTTCATAATAAAGTTCTTTCAGAGTCTTCTGTGCAGTTGAAGTCCCTACTAACTTTCAGGAAAGAGACAGAGAAAAGAAATTAAAAAGAAAAAATGGATACGTGCCTGGTGGTGTATTTTTGGGGAAATGTTTTCATTCAATAGGACTATCATATTAAAGAAAGACGGGGCAAGCCAATTAAGGCTGTGGTCACACATGTGAGATAATGCGGGAGGGAAGCGAGGCTATTTGTTCCGTAGCAAGTTGACTGGTATTTGCACGATCACACAGTCCATGGGAGCTGCAGGGGCAACCCACCACTGCGTGATCAGACACAAACTGTGGGTGAATTGGGGGGGGGGTTGCTGCGTGTTTCCGATGCACTTATACAGGGGATCGATTAATTGCATCTCCACACTGAGGGCTTCCTATGGCAGTATGCGATGATGCACATACTGGGAAGGGGGGGGGGAAATGGCACAGAGTCGGGATGGCCTGATCAGACCATCCCAATGCCATGAGAGTGCACTGGCGCGATCACACAGGGGAAAGTCCGTCTGTGGCCCGTAGCAACCCATTTGATAGTGGACTTTCCCTAGTGTCTTTTAACTCCACTCTTGCGGCGGAGCAAAACGGGTTGCCGACAGATGCAGGGCGCTGGCCAGATGTTCACGTCTGATCGCGCCCGTTAAACCTGCCTGGCATTTGTGCCTATGATGCGGCAAATTGTGCATGTGATCGCAGCCTAAGCTTGGCAAAGTAAAGGATGCAGAATGGAAAGCTCCCTACACACACTTTGCTTGGCCAATTTGTCAGGGTAACGTTTGTAGTTACAATCTAGGATTGCCAACTGATGGCTAGCAGCCACTGGGGAAATGGGGGGACAAGAGTGAGGGTTACCAGTGTAAAACCACAGAGTTTCCGGTGATTCCTAGAGTGATATTGTTGTAACTCAAGATCAGGTTCATTCTACAGTTCAGGCTATCCATATACCACAATACATAACAGATACGATGACTCTTCTGGGTTTTATGGGAAGTTCCATTCTGCTCTGCATGCCATTGGAAAATTTTTAATATTTTTCTCCCACTGACCCAAGCAGCGCTGGTGGGGAAAGCAGGTTGCCAGAGGTTTCCTGCGATAAGGGGAGACCTGGCAACCCTGAGTTATACTCTTCTAAGCCCACTGATTTTAAATGATTTAGAAGGGTATAATTCTGTTTAGGATTGCACTGTTACCATCTTACTTTCAGCACCAATCTTTTCCCAACAATCACTGTACAGCAAGTAAGAGGTAGCTGGATACTCATTCCATTATTACAGAATCCTTTTTAGAGTTGTGAACAAGACTGCCCAAAGAGCAAACTTTGTAATGGAAAAATGTCCTAAGCAATTTTCTTTGGACCAGTGTTAGAATATGGATAAATGTCAGGAGTCATAACTCTCTTCTTCTTTTAAATCATGCCAATCCAGTTTAAGGTAACTAAAAAATGAGCCATTTCTAGTAATAGGCAACAAAACTGATTGGAATACAACCGTAAACAATGCACTGATTTTAAAAAATATATATTTTTAGTTCAAGTGTTCCACAGAACAGACTCCTTCCAACAGATGGGTATACATTGCATTTGATCTGAGCATATGTTATAGCAATTTAAACTGGCAACAATTCAAAGGCCAGGTCTGTACAGGACTCCTGTTAATGATTTTGTCAATCAGAGTTTAACAACTACAATAGGTGCTTCATCTTGCCATTCCTGGGGTCCAGTCACACAGAGATTTTGCTGCAGGAGACCCACGAATGCTGGGCGGATTTTACAGGCACGATCACATGGGAACATCTGGCAAGTGTCACACGCCCGTCGGCAACCCGTAGTGTCCCACCGAAGATGTGGAGTTTAAAAGTACTTGGGAAAGTCCGCTATCAACTGGTTGCGACAGGCTGCAGACAGACGCTCTCCGTGTGATCGCTCCAGCCTACTCCTCTTGCATCCCTGCTTCCTGGTTGGAGCGCGCCGGAAACACGCACCGACGGAAACAGAGCCGGTTCACCGTCGTTGCATCTGATCACATTGGGGTGCGTCAAATTGCGACGGCGCAAATAGCCTCCCCTCCTCTTCGCATTATCTGGCACGTGTGACCGGGGCCCTGGTAGACCTTATCTTGCACACATGGGGTACAATCTAACACAGAAATAAGTATCCTTAACTTTGTTTTGGTTTGTAGCTTTGAATAGTGTGGTGAATATTCCCCACAGGTACTTCATTTTATTATGGTTGTCATGATCATGGGCCTATAGTGGAGCGGCCTACAGGCTCTAGGGAGGCCTAGTGGCCCCAGGGAAGCCTGCCTCGGAGTAGCTATCAGGGCCTAAATTTCCCTCTGGAACCTGTGATTGGATAACAGGAGATTTTGGAGGGGAAACCACACCAGCAGGGGAACAGAGGGTGGTGCCTGGCAAGAGGAGATAAAAGGCCTTACCCAGAGTGGGAGGGTGTTCTTTCTCAGGGAGCAGGACTGGTGCAGCTGCTGCAGACAGAGGGATCCCTCATCCAAAAAGGGGTGAGTTAGACTGTGAACAGGTATGTAGGGAAGACTAGGACTGTTTACATATATGCAGGGCTTTTTTTGTAGAAAAAGCCCAGCAGGAACTCATTAGCATAATAGGCCACACCCCTGGCAGCACAACTCATTAGCATATCAGGCCACACCCCCATGTTACCAGAAGTGTGGCCATCCAGCCACACCCACCTTTTGCTTCTTATTCTGCTTACCTTGTTTGTTGTCAAAACCCAGGGCTTTTTTTGTAGTGGGAACCCCTTTGCATGTTAGGCCACACACCCCTAATGTAGCCAGTCCTAATGAGTTTCCGCTGTTGGGTGTGGTCTGTTATGCTAATGAGTTCCTGCTGGGCATGGCCAACTCAGAAGCCAGCTGGAACTCCGTTCCTGTGCGTTCCTGCCCCAAAATAGCCCTGGATATATGCGTTAGAATTAATTATTTTACTGATTTACCTGCCTTTATTTTGCTTATTTTCCCTGCTTGTTATTGATCTAATGTTGTTGTTAATCCTCTTAATAAAACTATTTGTTACTCTGCTTGGGTCCTTGGGCCTCATTTGGTCACGTACAAAGGGAAACCTGTTGTAAAAGTACTGTAACAATGGGTAGGGTGGGTGCCCTGAGTCCTCCCAAGGAGACCCATACCAGAGTGGTGGCAGTCAGTAGTAAAACTTCCTAGCTGCTGCCCGTGACAGTGGTGCATGTAGAATTTTTATAATTCAATCCTACGCAAAATTACCTAATCTAAACCCACAATGGGTTTACACTGCAGTAAATCTGCATAAGATAGCGCTGTTATACAGCTGGCCAAGATCCCAAGCCACTGGTGTTCATCTATCTAGGTTTACTGTTCCTCTACCAAAACACAAATGTTGCTGCCACTCCAGAATATGAACCAGAGATACGTTTTTCTAGATATCTGGACCTAGTTTTTTCTAATTTTGTCTATTAAATGACTCCTCTCTAGAATTAAGAACACTAGGCTTTTCCTGGCCACATGTGCCAGATAACACGAATATAAGGGAAGCCTTCAAAGGCTCACTTATTAGATCAATTTGGATCCAGGAGGGTGTCTCCCAACCTTCTCTTTCTAACTTGGTAAGCATAGGCCAAGTTAGGCCTTTATGTGGTTGCTGACAGACCACTGTTAGTCCATTTGTAGAAAAGGAACAAAACATTTTTACTTGTATTTGCAGTCATTGATTACAAAAAGGGAAATCATATAGATGAACATTTACTGAGGAAAGGGAAAATAAAATGAGCATTGAATAAAATTCTCTCTCCTTAGATGTAAAACTGCCTTGACTTGGATGATCCAGGCTAGCCTGATCTTGTTACATCTAAGTAGGGTCAGCTCTGGTTAGTATTTGGATGGGAAACCACACCAAGGAAATCCAGAGCCATTACACTGAGCCAGGCAATGGCAAACCACCTCTGAATGTTACTTGCCTTTGAAAACCCTATGGGGTTGCCATATGTTGGCTGCTTGATGGCACTTCCCACCACTATATATAAAGCTGACTCCATGATAATGAATTAAAGGCAGGCAGAAGTGACCAGATTTCTGTTTCAAGCTATGTTTAGGCCTCTCTTCTTCCAGCCATCTATCAGGCTTTTTAATTCAAGCCTTTCATGCCCCTCAAACATTCCTCTTCCAAAGCCGTCTCCTCATTTCTACACCAAAGTCTCTTCTCTTTCTTCAAAAATAAAAACAAATCCCCAGTCTCTTTCTGTTATGTACTGAATGTGAATCGCTCCTATCTATTCACATGTTATGCTTGAGTCTGAATGTGGCTCTTCAGATGTCGCATTGCTATTGGTCGGTTTCTGCAAAACCTGTGTAATTACCCAATCACTGAGTGATATTGTTGCAAAGAGGGAACGGTCCTGATTGGCCTTTATCCCTGCAATGCCATTGGTCTTTAACTTGTTATGGGTGTGGCTTGGACAGCCCGGGAGAGTTTAAAAGAAGGAGCTGTGCTCCCCTTGTTGTCGTGTGTTCCTGACTTACAGTTGCTGTTTAATAAAGCTGAAATCACTTGAAGCTGAATCCTTTGTTGAGTCTCATACTTAACACTTTCTTTAAACCCTATCAGACCCCTCTTATCCTACCTCATGGAAGATTACTAGTCAGGTGAGACTTCACTTGTTTGGTGCAGATCCTGGTGCCACAGGAAAAGTTTTTTCCTTCTTCTGTTGACTAGTACATTAAAACGGACTGGCATCTTCCTAGCCTGGCAGGAAAAATAATAAATAGGGAAAAAATAGATCTGCAACATTTTGCCTACTTTTAACAGTGGTTTTCCATTACCCTTTGTGTATTAACAAAGTGCAAATTGAACATATACTTTGTAAAACTAATTTGCACACTGCCATCTTAGCACAAGCCATGTGGCTAGACCAAAATCTATACCTTCGCCCACATTAGACATTAGTAAGGTTGCCAAGTCGATTTTTGCCCCCAGCGGGGGACTTTGGGGGCGTTCCCGGAGGGGCGGGGCATCCCCAATGTGATGATGTCACATTGGGGACTTCCTAGCTCCAAGCCCCACCCCTGCTGGGCCCTTTCACCTGGCTGCCTGCACTTAAAGGGTTTCCTTTAAGTGCAGGCAGCCCGAGGGACCCATGCACACAATCTACAAGTGGAGAATGGGCACGCTGTGCGCGGGGCTCTTTTGCCCCGGCTGCCTGCACTTAAATGGTTCCCTTTAAGTGCAGGCAGCCAGAGGGACCCACACACACGATCTCCAAGCTGCCTCAAGAGAGGCAGCCAGCTGGCCGAGAGCAGGTAGAACCCCCCAAATGTGGGGGACCCCTGCCAAGCCAGAGGGTCTGGCAACCCTAGACATTAGAAAGATTGTGATTTTAAACTAAACCCATCATTCTTCCTAACATGAATGGAAATGGCAGGTACATTGCTTCTTTGCAGCTAGTTTTATTAGACATATTTAAGTTATAAGTCACGTTATCTGGGACATGATGAGTGGAATAAATTCAGATATAAGTTATTTTTGCAACAACAATGTAAATTTGACTTGTTGGAGAAATTTCTAATAATTAAAAAACAACACCAAAGTGAGTTTATTAAATGTTTAGATTCAAAGCTTGCTTTACAAATAATGATATCCCTTTGAATCTACTGCAGGACTTATTATCAAAATATGAACAACCCCAGAAGCCTACTACTCGGTGTATAACTGCCATGCTTGAGCAACACTATCTTGTCAACATCACTGTAGCCAAAGTGTTGATAGGCGAGCTCTCAGATAACTCTGTCTACCCACAATATTGGTTTCAGAGCTTATCTGAGAGATGACATTTGCAGCTGCACAATGGCAATGTCTTTTGGTCATATATCTAAGAGCAAGCTGACTCAAAACACACTACAGCGACTACCAAGTTCCAACTACCATTTCCCATGGCTTTAGCGATGCTGCACATGTAACTTTACATAGAACCAAGGCTCTTTTTGTAGCAGGAACTCCTTTGCTTATTAGATGACACGCCCCTAATGTAGCCAATCCTCCAAGAGCTTACAGAGCTCTTCTTACAGGGGCTACTGTAAGCTCTTGGAGGATTGGCTATATTAGGGGTGTGTCGCCTAATATGCAAAGGAGTTCCTGCGACAAAAAGAGCCCTGCATGATAGAACAAAAGTAAGTTTTACATTTGAAGTCCTCCAGTGACATATTTGTTGCAACTACATTCCAAAATATGTTTATGATTAAGACTCATTCTGGACAACAGGACTTAAGCCTTTAACTGGATGCTGAAATCCCAATTATTCCAATTAGATTTAAGCATATCTTTCTTTGGATTTTCACCCTATAGCGCTGCATCTAAATATGCAATGATACAACACCTCTGTTCTTGTGGGGCAGCTTGGTTTTACAGGGCTCTTTTTGTAGCAGGAACTCCTTTGCATATTAGGCGACACACCCCTAATGCAGCCAATCCTCCAAGAGCTTACTGAGCTCTTCTTACAGGGGCTACTGTAAGCTCTTGGAGGATTGATTATATTAGGGATGTGTCGCCTAATATACAAAGGAGTTCCTGCTACAAAAGAGCCCTGGTTTTGCATATTAAAATAAACACTTGAGAAAGGACTGTACTAAACCTATTGTTCTTAGGTAAAGTTTCCCTTGCTCGAAAGCCAGTCAAATCCAACTCTAGGGTTGCGATGCTCATCTCCGTTTCAAAGCCAAAGAGCCAGCGCTGTCCGAAGACGTTTCCGTGGTCATGTGGCCGGCATGACTAAACACCAAGGCGCACGGAATGCTGTTACCTTCCCACCAAAGTGGTACCTATTTATCTACTTGCAATTTCTTGCTTTCGAAGTGCTAAGTTGGCAGGAGCTGGAATTAGAGACGGGAGCTCACTCCATCATGTGGCCACTCGGGTCTCAAACTGCTGAACTACTGACTTCCACAGCCTGCAGTCTCTCAAAGACTAAGGTCTGCTCCCAAGTAAGTATGTATAAGGATTGCAGATGAAATCACTGAGTAAAGGCCAGCAGGGTATATTGTGGTATATGTTCCTGTTTGTTAATCCAGCATAATTGTCTTGCTTCATATAAATAAAATGCCTTGTATTGCAGATTTAGCAGAACACAACAGGAAGAGGACAGTTTAAACCTTCAAAAGAGTTTTGTGATTATGCTAGCAAATAGCCTCGTCAGGTGTAGAAGAAGCAGAATAATCTTGTGATGTGGAAGACAGAATTGAAAGGTGGGTCATCTGACCAAAGTTCTGTTAGTCGGTCCCCTAAGTGAGTCACTACGGGCCAATTAACAGAATATAACCATCTGAGCTGTGGTTGCTCAGTGGTTAAGATGCTGAACTGCAGGCCGGAAGGCTGGTAGTTCAGCAGTTTGAGACTCTAGTGCCGCATGACAGAGTGAGCTCTCGTCTCTGGTTCCAGCTCCTGCCAACCTAGCAGTTCGAAAGCAAGAAACTGCAAGTAGATAAATAGGTACCACTTTGGTGGGAAGGTAACAGTGTTCTGTGCTCCTCGACATTTAGTCATGCTGGCCACATGACCATGGAAATGTCTTCGGACAGCGCTGGCTCTTCGGCTTGGAAACGGAGATGAGCACGGCAACCCTAGAGTCGGATTCAACTGGCTTTCAAGCAAGGGAAACCTTTACCTTTAACCATCTGTAAAAGGGACTGAGGTTTGCTCGCTTATGGATTCTATCTCATACCTTGTATCTTGTTTAAAAAGAGAAGAACAGTGACAAGGAATTGAAGATGCTTCAGGAAACTACAACTGCCCCATCTTGAAAGGGTCTGTAACCGTATGACAGGATTTAAGAACAAGTAAAACTCCTCTCTGCCCCACCATCAATCCAGGCCCTGATAAAGCATAAGTCAGACTATTTCCTTACTTCCTTACTTCTTATACCTACCTACCTACTTACCTTTGTCTTTCTTTCAAGAAAATAAATTCAGTCACAAATTTCTGTGTTAAATATATACAACCAGTGTTCCCTCTAAGCTGAGTTAGTGTGAGCTAGCTCACAGTTTTTTATCCTCCGGTTCACACATTTTTGTCTTTAGCTCAGTTTTGAAATTTCAAAAGCCTCTTGTGTGCAATTACAGAAATAAAATATTAGCAGGTGATTTTGTCTCTTCCCTCAAGTTCCTGGGCTGGGCCAGTATCAAAATATATAATAATATAACAGAGTGGGACAGATGTAGACCAATAAATAGAAAAAAACAGATATAGGGGCTGCTCAGCAAGAAAGACGAAACCAACAGAAAATCCCATGCATGAGAGAGGGAAGAGGGTGAGTTCGCCATAGGCCTGTTGTGCTATATGTGCAGTGTGGTTTCTCTTCCCGCCCATGAGGCATCTTCATCCTGTGCACCCAGGTGAGTTGTATAGATATGTGGTTAAAGGTACCTTGAGACTGAGATGGGATATAAATGGTTTGAAAAATAAACAGTCTGCAGTGTATGAGTTATGTGTTTATTTCTGCCTCTTCCTTCTGTTTTGCTGTGCTAGAAATTAGCTTTTTAAGCCAAAATTTGTAAAGCAATTGGTAAAGGTGCTTCCACAAGGGGATCTCCCCCCCCCAGACACGCATGGAACACAGGAAGACCCTGTGACATTGTGCTCATTCTGAATATGACTCATGGTGTTGCTGGGGCTCTGCAGGATGACTGTGGATAGAGTGGCTGTCTGGATGCTATACTAGGTCACTAGAGGGAAGGGATGGCACTATGCCCTGCTGTCATAATAGCACAGGGTACCTTGCTGTTGCTTGCCATGCCCTCCAGCCCCTTAAAGCTGAGCCACAGTGTAGCACTCAGGAGTGGTCTTAGCCATGTGGTAACTGGGGAAATTGTCTCACACCCCCATCACCCTGCAGCCAGCTGCCCCAGCCACTGTCCTGAAGCCCCACCACCATGGAGTTGCTGCTGATCTCCCGTGTGCTGTAGGGCACTGAGTGATTCTGGAGGCCTTTCCTCAAACTTTGCCCTGTGCCCTAGGATCACTATGTCCACCCTGACAGTGTTACAACAGGGCTTGTCAGGGAAAGGAAAAGTGTGAAGAAAGGAGGAGTTTCTGGGCTGCATGGGTCCCAGCAAAATAACTGCCCCATCTGCGCTTTTGCACAGGTGGGAGGGAGCAAAAAGGGGGGGGGAGGTGGCAGTAGCAGTGAGCAGAGCAGGGAAGGGGACATACAGACATGCTTCCTTCCCATTCTTGTGCAGGTTTGTGCTGCTGCTACTGATGATGATGATGATGTAATGATTGTATACTTTTGTGCCCCTGCCTGGATGCAGCCAAAGTTGAATTCTTGTGTTCAAGAAATGTAGCTTCTGCTTTCAGTCCTAACAGCCAAACCCCTTGCAGTTTAGCTTAGTCCCACTGAGATGGATTAGACTAATTTCACAGTTAGTAGCCATAAGATCGCAGCCTCTTGGAAGTAAATTACAGTACGTCGATGTAAAGCAGGACTTACTCTGAAAATAAATACATTTTGTTTTGAGGTGCTATTTTAATGTTTTGTGTTAAGACCTTGTGAGATGCTCTGGTGACCACCATTTTCACTTAAGGCTTCTATTTTTCTCTGCCTGATGAAACTGTATCGTATAAAGCTTTCTCCATGCTTGAAAGTGGCACTGTTTAATTCCAGTTCAACATGCTGGCATTAAAGCAAATCGAACCACCACCCCCTTTACAAAAAAAAGAAAAGAGAAAGAAAATCCGTTAGTCACAGTAAATGTATTTATGAATACAAACAAATTATTTCACCAGGACTAAGTTGCTATTGTCTAGTGCCAGGGTAAATGGCCTTTGCCCAGTAGATAAAGAGGTTATCATTTTGCATTATTAAATCTTTATGTACATGCTAAGTGCCTGGATATTTGAACTGCACAGTTAATATTTTGGTGGTGTTAACACCACAAGTGTAGGTTTTAACCAGATTTTGTTTATTTCATAAGAAGGAAGGGGGAATATAGCACCCATTCAGCCAATCATGAACAGGAATACAACAGCCAAGATGGTGCAGAAAAACTACAGAGAAATGAATAACACAGCAACCCTGCTGCTGTAAACAGGAGCCAAAGCACACCCCATTTTCCTTCATCTAGGGAACCAAGATTAATGTTTCTTTTTCCACTGCAGGAAACAAATGGCTTGGTGGTAAACCTAAGCACACCACACCCATTGTTTCTATGCTGGGTATTTGCATAAAGGACCAGCACTGGAACTGAAAGGGCATACGTGCAAGGTCAGTGAAGACCTATCATAACTTCTTCAGGCTGACTAGAAAGGCACAAGATAATACCTCTAAGAGACCTGGAATGTCACAAAGTTTTCCACTATATCAGAATCTGCATTCTGGAAGAACACAGGCCCAAAGTTGGAACTGGCTTAACAGTGACTTTTTGCAGGGTATCTAGAAATAAGACAGATAAACTGCATATTTCAGTGGACACTGTAAATGAATAAATTACAGATGTACAAAAGAGCATTGTGGGAAATTTTACCTGCTTTATTCCCAGTGTGGCTCTATGTTTTTTTAGCTGCTGTACCTAACAGGGAGATGTTTAACATAGCACCTTTCTCCCTCACAACTTTTCGGCAATGGGAAAAATGTACCAGTTGACATTTATCTTGTCACCTGCTGTTAAAGACACAGAATTTATGCAAGAATAAAACATGACGGTGCTACAGAAGGAAATCCCATGGGCAGTAGGGAACAGGCCAACCAGAAAGAATAATGCTGGTCAGTTTCAAAACTGATCCCTGGTTGTGCATTTTTAAAATTGGTTTTGTGACAAATTGGACTTGTTTTAGCATTGTAATCCCTCTTAAGGAAGACAGAAATTGAGGTATTCTAAATAAATAAAATAAATGAATGTTTGCTGTGGGTATCTATTTTTCACAGACACATGGAATTCACTGCCACAGGAGGTGGTAGCGGCTACAAGCATGGACAGTTTCAAGAAGGAATTAGATAAGCATATGGAGCAGAAGTCCATCAGTGGCTATTAGCCACAAGGTATAGATAGGAACTCTCAGGTTGGGGCAAGTGATGCTCTGTATTCTTGGTGCTTGGGGAGGGTCAACAGTGGGGGGGCTTCTAGTGTCCTGGCCCCACTGGTGGACCTCCTGGTGGCGCCTGGTATTTTTGGCCACTGTGTGACAGAGTGCTGGACTGGATGGGCCATTGGCCTGATCCAACATTGGCTTCTCTTATGTTCTTACTTGTGCATTAGTTACAGGTATAGCTTGACAGACTTTTGTTAGCTAGAAAAGTCACACTGGAAGAGCATAATTGAGGGCAAATGTACAGTTGAAGAACCACAGAGGTGTGATTTGGACCTCAGGATCTTTGTGTCTGTCATGTAGTTTTGCCTTTACAACCCTTGCAGCCTCCTTTGATGGACCTTACAAGATACTGTCGGTTGTATGAGCCTTCTTTGTCCCCCTTTGCTTAACAATGAAGCGTTTCAGCTGTCACACAGAGAGGCTGCTGAAAATGTCTTCAATAGGGCATAAATGTCTCTCTGAGTCTATGATACTTGAATGCCACCCATTGCATAGATTGTCCTGCTAGTGCAGAGATTTGTGTGGCAACTGCTCCTATGCCAAAGTGAATCTGTGTCACGAGTGCAATGTTTGAATCAGTCTTGGATAAAGATGACTTTCGTCAGCTGAACTTGCCTGTTATTACACCATCTCTGTTAACTCTTGGGGAGGTCCAGAGACCCTTTGTTTGTGCTGACTTAGGGAAGCTCAGTTCACTTCACTATTATTTGCAAACGGCTCATCTGAGCGATTGAGAAGCAGTTTTCTTGTTGCTCTTAAAATAAAGGATGCACTTTATGGAGCTGCAATAATGTTTCCATTGTACTACAGAGCTGACAAAAGAATCAACTCTGTATTAAGTTACTTGAAAGTTGGCGATGAGGAGAAAAACGCTGCTTTTAATGATGCTATTAATTGGGGGCGGAGTGTCACCTTTCCCAACACCTTGTCCCTCTGTGCAAAGGAATAAAAATATATACTATTAATATGGATTTTATAAATTAGTCTTTTGAAATGTTAATCTTATATGCACGGTAGGAGCCAGGAAGAGTCATTATGTCAGGAAGTTGACAGAAGGGCTTGTTCCACCCCATACTTATTTTGGGTCTTGTCACTTCCCTTGTAGAATCGGCCTCATTTAGCTGAAAAAAAGGTGATTAAGCTTCTCATGTGACATTTGAACCCAAGTGGCCAGCCACACATTATGCCAACGAAATACAGACACAAAAAGAATTTCCTGCTCAGCCGCCCAGGGATTAGGAAGGGCTGCTTTAATTATAAACAAAATGCAGCATAAAGTAAGACTCTGTTATCTACCACTCTGAACATTCATAGATAGGAACAACTGAAATAACCACATCTCCGGCGCTACATGAAGAGATGGGAGGTGATGTATAAACTGTGACTGTCCTGTGAGAGGAAAGGAAGGAATGACCAGTATGGTTCTTCCCATAAGGGAAGTCTCCCTCCCACTTCTGTGAAACTTTTCCAGTGGTGTCCTCTTGCTAAACAGTAAAACCTCATTAAAGAAATATGAAACTGGAAGCTCAGCACCTCAGACATTGAAGCTCTCTGTACAGGAAGAGTGTGCGATCAAGTCCACGTGCCACTAACAGGGGTCATTTCATAGAAAAAGAGGTGCAGGAGCTTATTAGCATAACTCATTAGCATAACTCGTTTGCATATGCCACACCCCCTGACATCACCGGAAGTGTGTCTGAAGGCAACACCCACCGCTCAGGCTCCACTGGACTGTTTTGGATTGCTAGCCATGGGGGGGGGGGGAAGCACGCAGATCTGCCCTCACAGAGGAGGGAGAGCTCGTACCTGAATAAACCTTGGTCTTAAAGGTGCCACTGGACTCTTTTGAATGGCCAGCAAGTGCAGGAAAGTGCGTGACTGCTCATGGGTCGAGGAGGGTGATGCAGAGGATGCGCATAGCCTTGAGCAGGTAGGGGACCAGGGCGGTGGTAGGGCAGAAGCGCAAGAGGAAGCACAGGAGGTTGGGGCAGAGCTCCTTGCAGGCCTCGTGGGAGTCGTCGGGGCCCACCTTGCAGAGATGCCGCACCAGGGCCAGCATGAGGATGGGCAGAGCCTGGGCGGCCAGCTCACGGCAGCGCTCCGCTGGGTTGGCCAGCGGGCTGGGAAAGGCGAGAGGGGGGGCTGCTGGGAGCAGGGGGCGGGGCTTGCTGCATGTGTCCACCCCCTGGGCTCCTTACTGCCAGAGCTTTGCTCCTGTGCGCTCCTGCAGGAAATGAGCCCTGGCCACTTAAATAACTTTTTAGTCCCTCTCCTGCTGTCGGGAGTGCCTGTGTGAAAATATAGTTTTAATGACACATGTCAAGTTTCTGAACTGATTGATCATTGTGCAGGAAGGCTGATTTACAGATGCATTTCATCCTTCTTGACATTATAATGCACATATGATCTTTGGCCTGAGAGAGATTTCACACATGCTACTTAAAGCATCTTTGAGACTCTCTTGGTTGTTGGCACGGATCTGCAGAAGTCAGAAATTACATTTTAAAATGTGTTTCCTCCTGTTTTTAAATCAGCCGTTAGGCATGCATTTTGCAGATGGGTTCTATCTAAAGTGTGTTTTCATTATTTACCCTCCTGAACCCCCACTTATGCATACTGGGAGTAATTTTTTCTTACATTTTAAACTTTCTTCCTTAAACAGAAGTGTGAGCAGGAGCCTTATCTACATTATTTAGTACAAGTGTCCAATAGCACCTTAAAGACTAACAAAATTTGTGGCAGGATATGAGCTGTTGTGAAGAAGTAAGCAGTGGCTTGTGAAAGGGGTATGCCCCGCCCCAAAGTCTGTTAGTTTTTAAGGTTCTAGGGGGCTCTTGCTCTTTTCTACTTCTGCAGACAAACAGGGCTACCCTAATTAGTACAGATAACCTTCAATATGTTCCCTCTTAAGGAGGAAAAAATAACAAGGTCAGGGGAAAGCCTTATCAGTTTCAGCTATTCTAAGGCTCCGATCAAACGCAGAATTAGCACAAGAGGGATGAATGCCGGGTGGATTTTACGGGTGTGATCACACGGGAACATCTGGCAAGCGTCTCACCCCTCCGAAGAAACAGAGTTTAAAAAATACTTGGAAAAGTGCAGTGGCAAACGGGTTTGCGACGGGCCACAGACGGACGTCTCCATGTGATCACACCAGCGTGCTCTCATTGTGTCAGTGATCCCTTGTTGAAGCGCACCAGAAACACGTGGCAAAGAATTGTGTCTGATCGCGCAGTGGTGCATCAAATTACTTTGGGGCAAATAGCCTCACTTCCCCCCCACGTTATCTGGTACGTGTGACCGGGACCTAAGAAAACTTTCTTTCAACCTCTTCCTTGACAAAAAAGAGTTTGTATATGTGAGAAATGTCTCTGCAAAAAGGCACATTTGTACTGGTGTTAGGACTGCCAACTCCAGGTTGGGAAATTCTTGGAGATTTGGGTGTGGAGCTTGGTGAGGGTGGGGTTTGGGGAGTGGGCTCAGAGAGATGTGATGCCATAGAGTGTGCCCTTCAAAGCTGCCAGTTTCTCCAGTTTCTCTGGAGATCAGTTGTAATTCTGGGATAACACCAGACTGCACCTCGAGGCTGGCAACCATATGTGGTGTTCACAGCAGCACTTTATTATTTTCTTTAAGGAAGCAACAAGCGATGGGTGAGCCTCATCTTTGTCTGTTTCACCAGAGAGGAGAACAAGCCATAGGGTAGGCCATAAGCAATCTCAGTTGCAGGGCACTATGGGTAGGCAGGTGGGCAAGATCGTTCACCAGGCAGAAAGGGGTCTGGAGACATGTACAGCACACAACTGGTCAGTTATAATAACTACACTGAACTGGGGGGAGGTTTCCTCAGTGATAAAGTGCTTTAAATGTACATATGACTTCGTGATTTCACCCTGAAGTAAAATGAATAAAGGAGCAAAACAAACTGCCTGGGTAATCCATACTCTGTGTTCATTGTCCAGGTGGAATGAACTGCAAATACATTGTTAACCTTAACCAAATTAATGAGGCTGCAAAGCTACTCTCATTTCAAGGAGACCAGCATTTTATGAAACATGAAAGTTGGCAGGGAGGTGAAAGCCAGAAAACGCCTATGCATCAGGGTTACTAATATATCTTTATAGAAGTGCCTTTAAAACAAGGAATGGTACATATGATAAAAATTATGTTTTGAAATTAGGCTTGCAACCTAATAATTTAAACCCCATTTTTATAATATTGTTTTATAAACAAGTAATCTGGTCCATGGGGTCGCGAAAAGTCGGACTCGACTGTGTGACTGAACAACAACAAAGTTAAGAACACCAGAGCTTTTGAGTTCCCTTTTACGACTGCTCATGCCTGTTTCCCTTTATTTCACGAAAAGCAGAAATGAAATTTAAAGGTGCATGCATGCTGCTGTAAGCAGGACATATAAAGAATGACCATAGCAACACTGCTCCATTGCCCACTTTGCTAAAAATATTTTAAGATCTTCACGGCCCACTTCCCTTAAGAAGTGTGGATCAGAAAGTCCATACCACGTATTTTTAGCAAAATATCTAAACAGTGGAACACTGGTAACATTATACATGTTATTTATTTATTTATTTATTGAATTTCTCACTCGCCCTTCCCAGTGGGACTGGGCTCAGGATGGTGAACAACATAAACATGTAAACTTTGAGAAACAGTTAAAACTAAATAAAACAGTAAAAACAGGATAGTCTAACATGTGCATTTTACAGCCCTATCCCACTGCGTTCATGTTCCCAAATAAGCAATGCAGCCTTATGGAAGGACTGGTGTGTTTTACTGTCTGGGCCAGAATCTTCTGACAGGTAGCCTAGTAGAGTCTTCTTTGGTGCAGTACCTTTGTTGATGTTCAGTCGCACAGCCGAGTCCGACTCTTCGGGACCCCATGGACCAGATCAGGCCAGGCCCTCCGGTCTTCTGCCCTCCTGTGAAGTTTGCTCAATTTCATGTTCGTTGCCTTGGTGACCTAGCTATATTTGTGGGAATGAATGAAATGAAAACGAATGAAACTTTCAGGTGCTGTTTTTTTAATTAACTCTTCAGCATTATAAGGCCTGAGAATCTTTGCTGCCTGAAAGGTATTAAGTAACGGAAGGGATGTAACAGTAGACATAATAATTTGCTCCAAAGCCAATCCCATTGAACAGCAGAACCCGTTTTTAGGAATGCTTACTTTCAAGGAAGCCCCACGGAGTTCAGCCCGACTCGCCTCCTAGCCAACACGTTTCGCATTCCCGCCCTGAAGCCGCAATCCCTGCAGCTAGAGAGCATGCATGCAATACCCTCTCAACAATAACATCCAAAACTCTAAACCGGAAGACCGCCCCCCCTTTCCCTTTGGCGGCCGTTGCAACCCGCCGCAGAGAAGAATGCAAGGGGCGGGGGGGGGAATCCCCCTGGAGCCACTTCCTCGCCTAACCCCAGTCCGGACGGGGGTGGGGGCAGAATGTCAGCCTGAACAACTTCCTACTGAAGCTCCCAGCGGCCGGCAGTGAAAAGCGACCTTTCCAACCCTTGCCAACGTCGGTCGGTTCCTGCCCCCTGGCAGCGTGGAGGAAGCGATGAATGGCCAGAAAGGGGAGGCGACTGACTGGCGCTCTTGCACTCCCTCGCCGCCCTGCGCGTCCTGCCCGTGCATCTCGCTCCACCCTGGCCGGGCGCTCCGCTCGCCCTTGCGAGCTTTCACATTCGCCACAGGGGAGGGAGAGGGCGAAATAAAGCCAGCGAGGAAGTCCCGCCTGGGGAGCGCGCGAGACTGAGAGAGAGGCGGCCGTCTGAGGTGGGGGGGGAGACCCGCGCTCGCCTCCCTCTCCTTTTTTTTGGCGGGAGGGCGGACTGGGAGCCCCTCTGCCATGACCCCCCGGAGCCGAGCGGGGCGAACCTGACGTGAGAACAGGGAGGCGAGGCGAGGCGCACCACCCCCCCCCGCTCCCCTGCGAAGACCATGAGGCAGCTGGCGGTGCTTTTCCCCCTGGTCGCCTTGTGCCTTAGCCAGGTAAGGGGCTGCGAGGCGTGCGTGGAGCGGGGGTGGGGAGGGGGGTTTGCAGCGGACGAAGGGCTGGTTTAACCCGTCCTTTGCACCCCAGCGCTTGGCTAGGCTCACCTAAGCCCTGGATGCAGCCCCACCCCCGGCATCGAGAAACCGGTTTCTTCTTTTCGGGTAAACACCGCCGCTTTATAGTTTCCTTCTTCCTTATCCGCCCCCCGCCCGGGCGCTCACTGGCTTAAGGAAAGGAAAGTCTGCGATGAGCTGCGAGGTTGCTGCTCTGGTTCTTTCCAAAGGCGTTTGGCGCGGCTGGGGCTAAGAGAGTTCCCGAGGAGTGTCCTGCGCCTTGGACGTCGTGCCCTTTCCCCAAGCCTTAGGCGCGCCTGAACTTTTGACGAGGCTCTTGGGTGTGTGGGAATTTCTTTTCAGCCCAGAGCATGAAAGACGCCTGTAGGGCATAGAATGTGGAAGCCCAGCTATTCGTGTGCGGTGTGGCCTATGTAGGTTTTACATCCGATTTAGAGGTGGCAGGGTTTTTTGAAAATGTGCATTATGAGGCTAGGCATACTTACTAGGGGCCAGGGCCAGCTTGCTCACTAGGCGAAATAGGCATTTGCCTAGAGCGCGCCGGCCCTTGGGGCACCAAAAGCCCCCCACCCCCACCAAAAGCCTCTCATCCCTGCCCCTTCCCTGGCTTGCCCCCTGCCAAAAGCCCCCCGTCCCCGCCAAAAAAACCCGCCCCTTCCCTGGCTTGCCAGTGCTCAGACGGAAGAGAGGGGGGTTTAAACTCCTGCCCCTTCCCTGGCTTGCCAGCGCTCAGACGGAAGAGACGGGGGTTTAAACTCCTGCCCCTTCCCTGGCTTGCCAGCGCTCAGACGGAAGAGACGGGGGTTTAAACTCCTGCCCCTTCCCTGGCTTGCCAGCGCTCAGACGGAAGAGACGGGGGTTTAAACTCCTGCCCCTTCCCTGACTTGCCAGCGCTCAGACGGAAGAGACGGGGGTTTAAACCCCTGCCCCTTCCCTGGCCTGCCAGCGCACCCCGCAGTTGTGGGGCATCCGGCAAGCCGGCGCTCAGATGGAAGGGAAGGGGGTTTAAACCTCCTTCCCTCCCTTGGCCCTTGCCAAGGAAAGAGCACGGTGGGGGAGCACCAGAAGGTGTCCTTGTCTAGTGTGCAAAAACACCTGGGGCCAGCCCTGCTAGGGGCTAAGGCCTGGTCTCAACCTAAAGCATAATAAGATGGTAGAGTGCCGTGGTGGTCGATTACGTCGTACCACTTCGCAGTGCTGTAGGAAATCACATTTCTGTACACTCTGTAAGAGTTTCTTGCAAACAGAGAAGTGGCCCAGGAGGGTCAGCAAGTGAGCTAGAAGGCTTTCTCTTTGCTGTACTCATTTTCTCTTTGCACAAAGCTCATAATTTTGTTTTTTTTAACATGGGGGCAAGACTGACATCCACCACCAATGCTCCCTCTAAGCTGTGGAGTCTTGTCAGCAGAAATTCTACTTTGTGAGCTACTGGCATTAAAGCTGTGAGCGAGTGATTTGGCTACTGCATAAATTAGTTTGCTCTGGAGCCATCCTTCCTGGGCTAAGACAGAAATGTGTGAGCTGGAGGCTAAAATACTTTGAGCTAGCTCACACTAACTCAGTTTAGAGGGAACACTGTCCACCACCTGAGTCTGAACTGATGTACTCTATTCTGTCATCTCATTCTCATGCACGGGTAGATCAGGCCTAAGTCCTACTGAAGTCAGAGGGGTTCCTATTTGAATAAACATACATTGTTAGTGTGTGTAACTTGGCCTGCTTTTAAAAAACACTTTAATGCAGATAAATTATCGTTTAATGCATTTTAACCACATTTATCTGCTCCAAAGTAAAAAAGTAGCTAAGAGGTAGGCTTCCTTGCTCTTCCAAAGTGTGCTAGAGCTTATGCTTGGTCACATAATTCGCACTATTTACTGGTGTTAAACTACTTATTCCAGTTGTGTTGATAATCCAGGAAGGTTAAACAGTGGGAGATTTCCTCTCCCCAACTTTATATGACTGGGGAAGAAACAGGGATGGAACAGAGAATAAACAAAAGGATAAGTATCCCATGTATTAACAAGGAGTATAAAGCATAATCTCCTGCCGACCTAGTAGTTCAAAAGCAAAAAACTGCAAGTAGATAAATAGGTACCACTTCAGTGGGAAGGTAACAGCGTTCCGTGCGCCTTGGTGTTTAGTCATGCCAGCCACATGACCACGGAAACGTCTTTGGACAGCACTGGCTCTTCGGCTTTGAAACGGAGATGAGCACCGCAACCCTAGAGTCGGATTCGACTGGCTTTCGAGCAAGGGAACCTTTACCTTTACCTATAAAGCATAATGTGATACTGTGACATCTGTGTGTGGTGGGGTGCTGTGTGTTAGTGTCCAATACAGAAATTGAAAATGATATATATATCCTGGATTAACAAATCCAGACTAAGAGCCAAACTAGACGTGGTGGCATCTTGGTGGCTGCCACAAGAATGCCACAACCATTTAAAATGCCACAAGGGCACATTAGTGATCAGGCCTATAGTGTGACACTGTTGGCTCCGCCACTGTGCCTTTTCAAGAGCTGAAACAGCTGGTTGCAGCAGTGCAGCTGTTTTGGTACTTGATAAGGCACGGGCGGGTGTGTGTGTGACACAAGCGCACCTCAACCTGCTACATTGCAGGCCCGATCAGTCTCTCACAGCATTTCTACATGACTTTAAAATGGCGATAGCATCATTGTGGTGGCCATGAGGATGCCGTCTTATTCTAGTTTGCCTTCAAAGTCTGTACTGTACTAATTCACTTGTTCAAATGTAATCCTATAAGGACAATGGGAAAGGGAAACATGTTTTTGCCAGGGTCTTCTGATGCATGTTCAAGTGTATTTAAAGACATATGTACACATTTGACCCATTTGTTGCATAAAATGCTGGTATAACACCATTATTCCCCTCACTCTAACATGTAACACTGCTCTGTCAGGAACACTATGAAGTGCACAGTAAGGAAAATTGCAATAAAGAAAGTGGAAGTGCTATAAGGTTTTTATAGGTCGTTATCTTGTATGCAGATCAATAATGCTGGTACCAATCATTCAAGGGTCAGTTTTGGGTGTTGCCAGTACTGTTGTAATTGCCAGTTATTCCTGAACATGAAACACATTGCCTGCTCATCAGAAAACAGTCTGTTTCTTCGTAGCTCAAAATGTGTAGCCGTGTTAGTCTGCCTGTAGCAGTACAAAAAAAAACAAGAGTCCAGTACCTTTATTGTTGACTGGAAACCCCTTGTAGACTTTTTTGCATGAAACAGAAAAAAAATGAAATGATGATATGCGGATTTGATGATTAAAGGGGAAAAATTAGATGATAGAAAAAAGAATTTTTTTTTTGTAATTACAGGGTAAGTGTTAAGTTTGTAACTTTACGTATATCTGTCGTGGAGAATATCGGAAGCCGTTTCTTTATATTCTTTAAATTTTTTCTTCTCGTTTTCTTTTTATCTTGTTTTTATTGTCTTTTGTTTTCTTCAACTTTGTATTTCTGTTTCCCTTTTTTAATGTGTCTGTTAATTTTTATCTCTTTAAAAAGATGGGTAGCCCTGTTAGTCACTGAAGTGAGCAGTAGCTCATGAAAGCTCACAACCTGCCACAAATTTTGTTAGTCTTTAAGGTGCTACTGGACTCTTGCTCTTTTCTACTGTTTCTTCATAGCACTTGAAAGAATAATCTCCTCCCTTCCACTTCTCTCACCCGTTTCTTAGCCTTTTCAGTAGATGGAAGTACCTTCTTTAATAAAAGAAATTGCCAGATCAGATTTTTGTTACTACATGGAAGTTTGCTTAAAGACGATACTTTACTGTCCAATTGATTGTTTTGATCTTCTGGTAGTTCTGATTCTTATATTAACTTTTAGAGATCAGGACGGTGAGGTGTTATTCTTATTAAAATCACAAAGAACAGACCCTTCAAAATGAAGGAGTCACCCCTGAACGGTAAAGCCTTCCATGCTGCAACAATACGTTTTCTGACCTAGCTATATTTGTGGGAATGAATGAAATGAAAATGAGTGAAACTTTCAGGTGCTGTTTTTTTAATTAACTCTTCAGCTTTACTGCCTGAAAGGTATTAAGCAGGGCTTTTATTGTAGAAAAAGCCCAGCAGGAACTTATTAGCATAATAGGCCACACCCAACAGCAGAAACTCATTAGCATATTGGGCCACACCCCTGACAGCACAGCTCTCTCCCAGGATCGGCTTCCCCAGGTGCCAGCTGCGGGGCGCCTGGGGAACCCAAGGAGGGGAGGCAGCTTAAACTGCCTTCCCTTCCTGGATTGGCTTGCCTTCCCCAGGCGCCCTGTGGCTTGCAAAGGCGCCTAGGGAACCTGAGGGGGGAGCCAGCCAGAACTCCGTTCCTGTGTGTTCCTGCCCAAAAATAGCCCTGGTATTAAGTAACGGAAGGGATATAACAGTAATGAACCACAGACTTGGCATCTTTAGAGTATTAGTGCATCCTCTGCTGTTGTGTTCTATGTTTTAAAATGTTTGCAGACCTAATATAGAAGGGCTAGCCACTCTGCCTATTCCGTCTTCCCCGGTAAAGATGTATATTTGGGAAAACTCCAGAAGCCAGGTGGGATATGTGCATCTTTACCAGGAAATGGGTAACTGTTCTGTATGATAGTTGCAAATATGTGACAATGTGAATATTTTTTGAGAACCTGAATTAAGGCTGTAGCATTAAATGTAGCCTTAAAATTATTGTTTATAATCAGGGCTCTTTTTGTAGCAGGAACTCCTTTGCATATTAGGCGACACACCCCTAATGTAGCCAATCCTCCAAGAGCTGACAGTAGCCCCTGTAAGAAGAGCTCTGTAAACTCTTGGAGGATTGGCTACATTGGGGGGGTGTTGCCTAATATGCAAAGGATTTCCTGCTACAGAAAGAGCCCTGCTGTGTTTCTTAATATATAACCAAGAGTCCTCATTATACTTGCCAAGGTCTTCCAATCTGTACACCAAGCCTGTATCTTTCTCTGGCTGTTTCTGGTGGCTACCTATAACATAATCCCAACTACCTTATTTTTTTTATAAGATTGGGGAACTGTTGGTCATTTTATTAGTGGCAAGTGGAATGCTGGAGAAGCCTTTCATTCAGAAAGTGTGGACTGGTCAGTTTAAAAATTTAGAGCAGTGACCCTCCATTCACTTCAGTGTCTTTACTTGCAAATTACTCTTGCTTTAGGCCACTAATGTGGCCTAAATCTTTGTTTCCTTCTGTGGGGAGATTTCCGAAAATTTTAAGATTGTGTGTGTGTGTTTTTCTTGGTGAACTTGCATTCCTTTCCCAGAAACTGTTTATACTTGTACTGTGACCTAAGCTTGAGGAAGACAGGAACAATACTCTTCTAATACATTTAAGTTAGGCTGCTCTTGGTTAATTAGTAACAAACAGCTCTTATCACAGCCATCATTACGTCTCTTTTACTTCCCTAATGCTTGGAGGGAGCATATAGCAGATTTTGCTGTCTAAACTGAATAACTGAGATTGTTGGAAAGGGAGGAGTCCACAGTGTTAGGGTCTAAAAAATGTATAGAGGGCAATATCTCTTCCAGTTACCACTTCCAGGTATTTTCCACAAGGCAGTTTTCCAAATTGCATTGTATGATTGCAAAACGTTAATTGCTTAAAATGAATAGTATTTCTTTGAAAGCCTGTGGCTGCAGTTTTAGGGAGATTTTCCTGGGCATAAGCCCCATTGAATAACATTAGACTTACTTCTGAGTAGACTTGCTTAGAAGTCTTACCTGTGTTTCCTAGTATCTTTTTTCCTTCTCGTGCTCTGTTGTCCAATATCAGTATTTATTTATTTTAGATTTGTTTTGTTCAGCATATATTGATATATCACACTTTTCCCCATTTGGTATTTTGAGTTATACTCCTGTGAAGTGGATGCTTAGAATCTGAATTCTGACATTTTTGTTTTAAAAGTAGTCAGCAAGGCTGGGGGAAAAATACTTCTGACTCATTCCTGGAAACCTTATATGTATATACATACATGCACAGAAAGTGACAATGTTGCATCTAAACTAAACATAACTAGTGATCTTGCAGCAAGCTTCTGGACCACATAAAATGCTTTGAACAACTGGGCAGTTACCTACAAGAAAGGATTTACTTCATTCTCTTTGAGATCTGTTTCAGTAGGTCTAATCCTGCTTGAGGTATACAAAATCAAGACAGAGTGGTTGAAATAACGAGTATGTTACCTGGTGCAAGAGAAGCAGTATTGATTACATTACCTGTTGAGCAGTTTTCTCCCAGCCTTAAATACAGCCTTTAAAATAAGAAATTAGTAAGAAAGATTGGAGACAAACTGAAGAATCTAACATCCAGTGTGTTACAAGTGGCCCATGTGTACATGGAACATTTGATCTCATAGTTAAGGCTCACTGAGTGGAAATAATGTATACTGTGAATAGCACATCCATTAGTGGTAGTTGCTGTGTGCAGTGTATTGTTGAGAATTTTCATGCCATGTAAATTTTGTTAGAGAAATTGGAGGCTACAAGTGGAGACTCGCAAAAGCTGCCATCCCATTCCTTCCACCTTTGCTTCCTCCCTTCCCCTCCAACTTCTGTCAGTCTTGCTCATTTTCTTCCTCCCCCATAGAATCATAGAATGTTAGAGTTGGAAGGTACCTTGCAGGTCATCTAGTCCAACCCCCTGCACTCTGCAGGAGCGTAGCTGAAAGGTAGCCCTACAACATACCCAGAAGATGGTCGTCCAGCCTCTGCTTAAAACCCCCACTTCTTCTCTTACTTTTTAGTACAGTGCTTAAAGGCCCATCTAAATATCAAAGGCTCATTTATTGCCCTGAGGTCAGCTGAAACTCTAAGCAGCTCCTTAAGGCCAAGAAGATTGCTGTTATCCTTCAATGGCCCATTTATTCCATAATCAACTGATTATGGGACAGAAAAAAAATATCTCTGATCTCCTGGTCTATTCTTCCTTCCCAAGTTTTTAACAACATTCCAGGCTCCCGTCTTTAGATCAGGGCCTCGAAGGCAACCTGGATCTCAGGGCCAAAGTTTAAAGCCGTATTTAAGAGTGGGCCCCAGTGGTCTTTGGAGTGTGATGGAATGACCTTCCCACCCATTTGGAGCCTAACATAGAGGATTCCCCATCTAAGTATGCTGTTGAGACAAATTCAGTTAACTCCTGCAGGGCTCTCCCACCAGTGGAGAAAAAGTTTGTTACTGATAGGCTTGAGCAAGTGAATTCAAGACTCCTGGAGATGAATGACCACACGCAAGATCCTATACCTCCCTCCCTCACTGTTATTGTAGCTCACCCAGAGATCCCTTTATTGGTCCAAATATCAGTAAGGTAAAGGTTCCCTTGCTCGAAGGCCAGTCGAATCCGACTCTAGGGTTGCGGTGCTCATCTCCGTTTCAAAGCTGAAGAGCCAGTGCTGTCCGAAGACGTTTCCGTGGTCATGTGGCCAGCATGACTAAACACCAAGGTGCATGGAACGCCGTTACCTTCCCACCGAAGTGGTACCTATTTATCTACTTGCAATTTCTCGCTTTCGAACTGCTAGGTTGGCAGGACCAAATATCAGTAGAACGTGTTAAATTACTAGATGTGTCCCCTTAGTGACAATCTCCCCCCATGCCTACTGTCATTCCTCTTTTTTTCTCTTTCTCCCCATCTCTCTCTCTCTCTCTCTCACACACACACACTTTCTCTCCCTCCCATCACTTACTTGGATCCTGCTTTAAAGAGTAACAAAATTTTACTCTAGCTATGGAAGCCTCTGCTAGAATAAAATGTCTGTTAGCGCCTGATTGGATTACACGGTGGGAAGCAGAAAACTGTTCAGGCAGCATGAACAAGCAGCCAGTCTGTGAAATGGCACAGGTTGATTTCAAGCCCGATGTTAGAAAGCATGAAAAGAAGCAAGTTGCCTCCCACCGGCCCAATACAGACTGGGATGGTGTGGCCACTGCTCTCCCCCTCATGCAGCTGCCGCAGGGGATATATGGCGGGGACTGTGGTGGGGAGGCGGGGGCAGTCCCAGGGCAACTCCTCTTCTTGTGGCTTGGTGGGTGATGATTCCTCCTTCCTGCTGTCCCGCCAGCTCATCCTGCCCTGCCCACAGTCCCACCTAGAAACACGGCAGTTGCTGCGCTCATGGCAGCAGCGGTTTCTCTTGTCTCTCACTTGAAGGGATAACGCCACGACCTCAGAGACTGATAAGGAGAGGCAGAGATGGCGGGCAGTCGCAAGCAGCTGGGGCAATCCCAATCTAGCTGCCTTTGATTCCTCCCCAGTCCCCCCCCACTTCTCTCCGTGTTTCTTTCTCCCTCCCTCCCTTACTTTTTGTCTACTGTCACTCCTCTCTTTCTGCCTCCACCCAATCACTCTGTTCCTCTCCTTCTGCCTCCCCGCCCTATCACTCGCTTTTCATCATGAATGGTGTTGGCTTGGCCTGCCTCTTCACTGCTGCTGCGGCTGTCTCAGCCCCCTAGCGGGTTCACTGCCTTTGCAGCAGAAGCACCTCACCTAGCCCAGCAGATTTGCAGCCTCAGCCAGTGGCTTGCTTGAACTCTTCCCTGCTTTGGCAGCTCAGTCTCTGCATTGCTGCAGTGGCAGCAGCTCACCTGTCTCTGCCTAGACTCTTCACCACCTGGCTGCCTTGGCCAGCAGCTTGCCCAGTCTGTTTGTCAGCTCAGCAGCTTGCCTGGCAGCTGCCCTGTGTCTTTGCTGCCAAGAAGGCGGCAACTCGCCTTCCCCTAGCAGCTTTGCTGCCTTGCAGGCATTGGCGGCAGCTTGCTTGCCCCCCTGCCCAGCATGACAACTCTCCCACCTGCCATGGCCAGGCCTGGAGCACATCTCAGACCCTGCCACCACCACGGCTGAGCCCAGAGCAGCTCTCAAACTCTGCTGCCACTGTGGCCGGGCCCACAGCAGTTCCAGGACTCAAATGCCGTCAAGCCTGCAGAACAATGGACATAAACCTCACCCTCAGCATTAGTGTTTTGTCGCCTTAGAGGGTGCTGAGGAGAGAGAGCTCCCAATGGCAGCTGCTGTTGTACATACCTGCAGAGCAGTGTTCCCTCTATGCTGAATTAGTGTAAGCTAGCTCACAGTTTTTTAGCCTCCAGTTCACACATTTTTGTCTTAGCTCAGGAAGGATGGCTCCAAAACAAACTAATTTATGCAGTATCCAAATCACTCACTCACAAGTTTAATACCAGTAGGTCACAAAGTAGAATTTTTGCTCACAAGACTCCACAGCTTAGAGAGAGCATTGGTGCAGAGGTTCATTTTGGGGGGGAGATTAAAGACCCCCCCCCATCAATTTGGGGGAAGTTTTTAGATTTTTCTGCAAACCTAAGGGGTGCCCAAGTTTGCAGGAAAATCTTCCTTCTCTCCACCTGACCCTGACTGATGGAATTAAGTATCTGCAGATGGAGCCAGGTTGAGAATTATATAGACATGGGTGTTCTGATATATGTTTTGCTGGTTATATGATATGGATGTACGTTACTATTTTTTATTATAGGCTTACTGCTGGAGTTGTGAAAATTGGCTAGCAGCTTCAGGTTTTAAGGACATAATGTTACTCATTTCTCCCAAATAAGGGTGTGTGTGTGTGTTTTTCCCCATGGGTGGTTTAAGATTCATTTCTGTTGTAGACAAGATAAAGATCTACATTTCCCCCAACACACCATCAAGATCTGCTATTCAATGTGCATTCACTTAAAACTAAGAGAACACTGATAGCTGCCTCCTGTTGAGACTGCAACAAAAAGACAGGCAGGTGACAGCAAACTGGCCCAAACTGCAATTCCCCCTTCCTACCAGTAATCACAGAGGAAGAAAGCAGCAAAAATCTGACTCTGTATCGATAGCAATATTGTCCTAAAAGGTACACTAAGACTTTATACCAGATAATACATTTCTCCTCCCAACCCTCCCCCCCGAACAGTAAAACAATAAGCTTTGCATGTAGAGCAAATATTAACTCCCCAGTCCATAATGTGTCCCACGTTCTATCAAGTCACTGAAAGCTTCTTTCATAAGAAAATAATTTCTACTGTATTCTTGAATTTGTGAACTGAATCCTGTAGTCGGAGGGGCAAAACTACGTGTTACCTGTGACATGAATTTGGTCAGGGAAACTGTCCTTTTTTGCAGACAGACATGAAATCAGGGAATTAATGTTGCCAAGCTTGCCAGGACCCGATTTGTCTCAGGAGCACAATGTGGGGGGAGGAGAGTCTTCTGCCTCTCTTCCTGTGCTGTTTTTCCTGAGCCAAGACAGCACTGGGGAGGCAAATATGCTCCCACAGCCATTTTGGCTCAGGGAAATGGCATGGGAGGGAAGGCTGAAGCCTGTCTTCCCCCCTGCTTCATTCTCCTGAACCAAAACAGGCCCTTGTGTATTTGGGAACATTCGTTTTGTGGTGTCACATCCTTCTGCAAAAAGGATACAGTTGTGTCACAGATAGTGTGTAGTTTGGCAATAAGATTCTGCTCTTGCTCGCTTTTGCATATTGCAATTTCCATTTCCTGATGGGCATTGACTATTTCTGGTGCTTAGGTGAATTATAGGTAAATATTTTGCTTCTCAGAGTGGAGAGTCTTTGTTTATTACATTTGTAGCTCAAAACTGCGTATTTTCTTCACAAGAACGATATCAGGTACAGCAGGTTGAATGATAAGTGGTCTGAAAGCTTCCTACCTAGCCTCTCACATCAAAACTGTTCTAGCTACAATGCCATACCGGTAGTGAACATGTGCAAATGTGGTTCTGGATGTTCTTAAACAAGATAGCTACAACTTTGAATTACTTGCCTTCAATTTTGAACTTGTTTTGGGAATGAATAAATGGAAATCAACAAAGAGACTCATTTGTGTCCAGGAAAAGAATATTCCTCCTTTGAGCTCTGTTCAGCATTATCCTTTCTTCCACTGCCCCAAGCATAGGAAAACCAACAGTTGTCCAGTTGGTGGCAACTTGTTGGCATATGCTAAAGGATTATGTTAAGTACTTGCCACAGGGTGGCTGTTCAAAGGTAGATAATTTGAAGCAGGCATTCAAAATGTCCCCCAGCATCAGAAGAGTTCTTTATTTCACGGAACTCTGTTTCCCCCACCAAACCTAAGAATGTTATCTACATGATCTAACAGCCTTGTATCTCCCCCCCCCTGTGGTAGATTGAAATTCCGCATAATTTGGCAAACTTGTGTAGGGTACAGAATTCTGCAAATTCAGACGAGACCCAGATTTGTAGAAAAATATGAAAAGCTTTAAAAGGAAGGGGAGGTCTAAAAGTCTGAACAGTGACATTTATGCACATACAGACATTCCAGGAATAAATCCCAAGCAACCGAAGATGTTGCATGATAACATGGTGGCAACTTCAGGCAAGGGACATGGAGCAGTTATAGCCAGTTATGGCTTGCTTCTCTCACCAGTGTGATTCTTACCCCCCACCCCCACCCCCAAGACTGGGCATGAAGAGTGAGTGGAGTGTGAGGAAGGGAAAACTGGTCAGGAAGAGCAAGCAGGCAGGTGGCTGAGTGGAGGGAAGGCAATCCAACTGAGTGGGGATGAGAAAGCAGAACTGTAGAATAAAGAGGAAATTGTTGGTGGGCAGGGGAAATAGGATTCTTCCCTCTCATAAGTCTTCGCAGGTCCGCCATTTGTATCTTTCATTCTGATCACCTGTTATGTTCACCCAGTTTCGTATCAGAAGGAAAATATTTAACCCGCCTCCATGGAATGTGGTTTTTACTGTGTTGCTACTTAACATGGGGAAAAAATCTTAAGACATATTTCGTATAGAAGGGGGGATAATCTAATTTCCTAAGCAGAATGCATCTATAGGCTGCATTTTCATCTAATGTATTTTTAAAAGTTTCACCTGGTCAATTATATTCTCATTTTTCACTGTATACAGGATACAATGATGCGTGATGAGCTAGATTTGAGCCCAGTAGCACCTTGGAGTTCAACAACACTTTTGGCGTATGAGTTATGAAAGCTTATGCTCTGAAAGTCTTGTTGATGATGAGCGTCTCCTCATGAAACCCCCAGCTCCCGTTTGTCTTTTCCCACCAGTGCCATCTCTATATTCCACTACTTCATTTCAACATTAATTATATGACTGCTCTCCCAGCATTACTTCCTGCCACCCTGACCCTCTATTCCCATGCTTAAAATCCTTTGAAAAGAAATGGTGTCCTATACTCTCATTTCTTTCACACAGTGAGTTCATATCCTCTGAATGGCCTCACTTACAACGCTGGTTGTGATTGGCACTTTCACTTCCTATTTTTCTTCTTAAGTTGATTTCTTAGATGGTACACTTGTTATAGAAGTCTTATTTTTGTTTTTAATTCTTAATTTAAACACTGAAATGTACGATTGTTGATATACAGAATTTTAGGATATTTTATTATTTCTTCCATTTGGATTGCTTCAATATTAGTAATTTTCACTGCTTGTAACATTCTTGTTTCTTGACACTTTGTTGTATAGTGTTTAGCTTGGCTGATGCTTTATGTACTGTTCGTTGCACAAAGTTAATATGTATTTGTTTATTGTTATTGTACAATTTCACTATTGGTTAATAAACAAATTACAAAAAAAAATCCTTTCATGGTTTCACCCTCAGGTGGCACCATCTCCACACCCTCTTTCCATTCCCATTTGTGATCTGTTGCCTGGAGTAGGCTCGCCAGTGGGTGATAAGATCGGTAGTTGCCAGACTGCTGAGTTGATCTTCCTCTCAAACTTTGCTTGGGGAGAAACCAGCCTGAAGGGGAGGGTAAAGCCCAAGCCGGGTGGGGTGGGAAGGAATGGAATATAGTTCAACAGGGCCTGAGGATCTAGAAAACAAAGAACTTGGCTACAGGAAGACGATTGCCATGAGATGAGATTTGAAATTAAATGGTAGAAGATCATGGGCAACAAACTATAATTGAAACAGACCATAGTTTATTGAGATATCTGAACGGGGGCCACTACATCTGTGAAATAGGAAGGGACGGAGTGTTGTAACAGCTTGAGGTGCTAGAATGGTGGCTTCGCAACTGGTTCTCCTGGGATGTTTACCTGATAAGTTTCCTTTATTTGCTAACATTAACTATTGTAAGTGAAATAAAAGGTTGGTTTCAGCCCAGTGGTTTCGCTTTCAGTGATTCCAGAAATGATGTTTGAAAATACCACCTCCTTTCATTTCTCTTCTACGTAGCTACCTGTGTAACCTTTAACCCACTCTCCTTGAAGAAAGGTCCAGTTTTAGCATGGGGTTAAGAGCATTGTCTATTGTAGTTTGTGAGTCTTTGGCACAAGGAAATCTGTTCATGTTGTATAGCAGTGCAGCCTGCTCTGAGCCTTAAGAATGAACTCATCACTTTATTCCAATTGGCTGGGTCTGGTCTATATATGTTGCAGAAGAAGGTGATATGATGTACTGTATCACTTCAACTTTCTTTTTAATGCCACCCTCTCCTTTCAAACAGAACTCTGTCACAACAGTCAAGAATTTGGGGTAGAAGTACTTTCCTTGCTATACTTAGCTTTTTTTCATATGGAGGAGCACTGAAAGCTGGAAATCCTCACCTGCAGTCCAAAGTGGTCCATTCATTCTACAGTCTCCTTCTCCTGTATAAGTGGACCAGCTTTCAATGGGTTTGAATATTAAAGCCAGTTTGGTGTAGTGGTTAAGTGTGCAGACTCTAATCTGGGAGAACCGGGTTTGATTCCCTACTCCTCCACTTGCACCTGCTGATGTGACCTTGGGTCAGTCACAAGCTCTGGCACAGCTGTTCTTGAAAAAGAGCAGTGTCTGTCAGAGTTCTCTCAGCCTCACCTACCTCACAGGGTGTCTGTTGTGGGGAGGGGAAGGGAAAGGAGATTGTAAGCTGCTCTGAGACTCCGAGTGAAGGGCGCGATATAAATCCAATCTCTTCTTCTTTTCTTCTTCTTCTTCTAAATGCTCTTTAAAAATTACCGGAGCCTCAGGAAAATTGAGAAATGGTGTAGTGTGGTAAGTAATAATTGGAACTGTGGACCAGGAAGTCCATGATTTAACATGTTGCCTCATATCAGCCATAAATTCATGACCTTTGGCTAGCCACTTTTCCTTCAGCCTTAAATAATAATACTGATCATGATCGATGTTGTGAAATTGTAGTACAGATTAGTGAGATAATATACCTGACGTACTTTGAACACCCAGAAAATGCTTTTGTTATTTATACTTTGGTTTTCAGACAAATGGACTCCCAAAGCAGGTTTCAGTAATTGTAATCTACCACAGAGTTGCTTGCATGCCTTGCATTCTATGATACCTGTGGTGGAGGGAGGTGAGGAGGAAGGTTACCTGAAAAACCCTTGTGTATTCTTCTGCATGGTAATGTAAACATTTAATGACCAGGCACACAAAATATTTGCAGCTTATTATAGTATGTAGTTTAACTGGTTATTGTTTACTTTCATGCAGTTAATTCACATTCTTCATATACATTTGTGAAAACAGTTTCCTGGTTTAGAGAACAGACTCTTTGCTCCATTGCTGATGTCTTGGCTTTATCAGCAGTGTGAAGAATGTTCTGGTCTTTTTTAGTCTCACCAATCCCTGCCTAACAACTGGTGGTAAACAGAACGTAACATACAAATTTTATAATCAAAATCCATGACTCTCCAAGGGAATGCTGGAACGTGTCAACATTGTAATGGCTGTTGTGATTACTCTGATGCCCCAAGAAACAACAGTTATATTGATTTCACTTGAACTTTCTTCTAAACAGATGTATTTAGGTTTGCAGGCTGAAGTCCCAGTCAGTACACAGCCGCTTAGAGGTTGAGAAAAGTTGGCCATTGCTAGAGTTGCGGAATCTGTCTTGGTGAATTCCTAGAGATTTTGGGGTGGTGCCTAGAGAAGGCTGAGTTTGTAGAGGGGAGAGAGAGCTCAGCAGAAAATGATGTCATAGAGTTTACCTTCCAAAGCTGCCATTTTCTCTGTGGGAACTGACCTTTTGAATCTGGAGATCAGTTCTAATTCTTGGAAGTTGGTAACCCTAAGCAACTGCTTGTTCCAGTATAAGAAAGAATTGAGCTGCTGTACTTCCTGTTGCTGCCATCGTAACATAATCTAGTAAGGCCTGATTCAGAAAATGCATGTGATACCCCTTTTTTGGGCTATGTTATTAAAAAAATGAAAGGGAAAGACATGTTTTAATGCTTTCTTGTGTAATGGATTATTTATTTATGTTATTTATAGTCTTCCTTTCTCACTGAGACTGAAGGCAGATTATATTTGGTAAGTCATGCAATCAGTTGGACGAGGAGATATCTAATAAATACAACTAGGATTGCAGAAATCCGAAATAAGGCATAAGTATTAAATAGAATCATAGGATGTTAGGGTTGGAAGGGATCTTGCAGGTCATCTAGTTCAACCCCCGGCACTGCGGGAGCATAGCCGAAAGATAGCCCTACATACCTGCATACCTGCAACATACCCGAAAGATGGACGTCCAGTCTCCGCTTGAAAACATCCAGTGAAGGAGCATCCACCACCTCCCGAGGCAGTCTGTTCCACTGCTCAATCACTCTTACAATTAGGAAGTTTCTCCTGATATTTAGCTGGTAACAACTTCCTTGTAATTTCCACCCATTAGCTCTACATGTTATACAATGTAAGAAATGTTATTACATAAATAGAAATGTAATGCAGCGAGAGCAAGATAAAACATACAGCCACATGTAATAGGGGAGAGATTTTGAGGTTACCATTCTGTCTCCATTTTGGTCTATGACCAGACCTCCAACCGTGTCATTTTAGAAGAAATTTTCTAGCCATTGTCTAAAGAGTTGGAGGGTGTGCATGCAAGACAAATGAGATCACATTATCTAGCGGAAAGTCAGGTGAGGACTGTGCTTGCATGACTGAGAACCAATAATGGAGTACAATGGCCAGTTAGTTCGGACATGGAAAGGGGAAGTGTTATGTACTGAACCTAAGCCATCGTTGAATGTGGACCTTGAACTGGGTGAGCTTGCTCCCCAAGAACAATAGCTGACCAGGATCCTGGAATTGACTTATAGATAAGCAATGTAATATAAATAGCCTACCCTTGGGAATGGGTGTGTGTGGGGTGGGGTGTTTGCATGCTTTATAAGCAGGGCTCAAAACCTGCTGGGTGTCCTTGTTGTGTTCCTGAAATCACTAAATAAACTAGAGCTGATCACTGCAATGCGTCCAGAACCCAGTATTTAACAGAAAGTTTTGGCACAAAAGGGCAAGCCTGTCTACCAGTATAGAAGCTACTTCAGGGACGTCCACATTCCTTCAACCCTGCAAAAACCAAACTCTGTTTCTGTTATTCTCAACTCCTATAACAAGAGCTGCCCCTCAGCCTGGAGTTTGTGCTCTGCTTTGGAACTGCATCTTTGTACCCAAAGCCCACTTCCTTCCCCACAGTTCAGCCTCAGGTGCTCTACAGGTTTATTACCTGAACCACTGCCTAGATTCCTGCTTGTCACATTTGCCAAGTATCCCCTCCTGAAACTCTTAGCCTTTGAGTTGAGTTGGACCAAGTTTGAGGTCCACTTGGACCTCTAGATTTCTGGAATGCAGTATGTCACAGCAGATTACTTCTCTACACAGGACAGGTAACATCTTCCTCTATTCTCCTTACTGTCCCTTCTCACCCCCTGCCATCACTTATCCACTCTGATGTGCAGGGGATAAATACTGTGTCTGTTCAGGTTCTGGAGATCAGTCTGGTCATATAATTGTAAGAACATAAAACAAGCCTTGCTATGTTAGGTCAGAAGTCCACTTTGTTTCCCGTGCTGTTTATCACAGTGGTCAACAGATCCCCCCAGGAGGCCCACAGGATGGAGATGACTGAAGAAAGTACACCATAAGGAGAAGACCATTGGTTGCACTCTTCAGACATCCTCCTCTTCTCTTCGTGGTGCCCTCCCCTAGGGCTGTCTATCTGGTAACCCTTGCATTGCAGGCTTTTTCTGTAGTTGGACCAGTCCATCTGGAATAGGCAAGCTGTGCTGTTCATATCTTGTGTGCGGTTTTTTTATATTGCTGATTTACTCTTACGTTGTTTTGTTAGCCTCCTTGAGTCCAAGGAGATAATGTTTAAATAAATAAAAGAGGCAAATACAGGGAGTATAAGTTCACTGTCCCTGCTGGAAATATCTCTGCTTCAACTACCCTTTTTCCTAGATTGCAGGAACAAGGGGAAGGGTACTCTGCCTTTGGTCAGGACAATAAGGGGTGCAGGATGGATAGCTGTACTACTTCCAGTCATGTAAGGACACTAGCAAAGATCAACCTGGCCCAGTTCTAATTGTCGAACCTATCCATCTCTGTTATTTATTCAATCAATTCCCCTTTCCTTGTATGTTTTTTCACTTTAGATTGCGAGGGTTTGGCCCGTCTGTTTCTATCAATGTAAACCATTTGTGGAGATGATTGTCAGAAAAGTCGAATATAAATATATAGAGCATGGATTTACTTATGTGGTTGTAAGATATCTTGCTAGTGGAGCTGGATCAAGGCTTAGAATGAGTACATTGCAAAGGGGAAAAATTGGGTGTTCGGTCAGCTCAGCCAGCTCAGCTTGGGCTGAAAACTTCTTGTGTACAAGGACTTTATATTACTCTGTGTTTGAACGGTGTCTAGCACAGTGAGACTCTCCAAAGACTGTAGTATGGAAAAAATATAATTTTTTCCATTTACTGCTTGCTGTAAAGAAGTGAATATGAATAAGGCATATTTTCTACAAGTGTTTATTAGCACCAGAATGCAATAAAGAATAGCAGAAACAAAATGTTCTTTCACAGTACTTTTCCTTTTGGGGAGCCAATTATACAGGTACTTATCTTTATCCTGTAAATTGGAGAAAGGACTGTTTTTTACTTCTGTAAGGTTATTTGGGTAGCCTTTCAGCCTGTTCCCCTTTCATCCCTTTGTAATGCAGTAGCTGGTGAAGACAAGATCGACTGACTCCCTCTTGCCCTAATACCTCTAAGAGAAGATGAACAAGGTGTGTGTGTATATATATGTGTTAGAGGGAATGAGCTAGCCGTCTCAGTCCCAAACACCATTCAGGCCAACTGCTGCATCATAGAGGTTACCCCCCCCCAATTCCATTGCTCCTCATTCAGTTGGAATGGCCACGGATTCCAGTCTGTGGAGTGATGGTAGGGGAGGAGGCTTCCTCCAGTACACAAGGGCATAGACTTTCCAATGGGGGGGGGGGCTGGGCCTGGGCCAGAGGCATTGCTATGCTAGGTCCTTAAAAGAACTGAGGCCCAGTGACATCATAGGGAGGAGCCAGTGACATCACAGGCCATTGTCACTATCTATGGAGATGGAGCTATGTGGGATTAGGAAGGGGCTCCCCAGAAATTTAGGGGGGCCTGGGAACCCTTGCCAACAAAAGTCTGCATGGTCAAAGCAATGGTATTCCCCGTAGTAATGTATGGCTGTGAGAGTTGGACTATAAGGAAGGCCGAGCGCCGAAGAATAGATTCTTTTGAACTATGGTGCTGGAGAAGACTCTTGAGAGTCCCTTGGACTGCAAGGAGATCAAATCAGTCAATCCTAAAAGAAATCAACCCTGACTGTTCCCTGGAAGGCCAGATCCTGAAGCTGAAGCTCAAATACTTTGGCCACCAAATGAGAAGGGAGCATTCACTGGAGAAGACCCTGATGCTGGGAAAGATTGAAGGTCAAAGAAGAAGGGGAAGGCAAAGGATGAGATGGTTAGACAGTGTCATCGATGCAACGAACATGAAATTGAGCAAACTTCAGCGGACAGCGGAAGACAGGAGGGCCTGGCGTGATCTGGTCCATGGGGTCGCGAAGAGTCGGACTCGACTGTGCGACTAAACAACAAAAGGGAACCCTTGGGAACCCCCATAGCCATGCCCCTGGGCTGGACTAAACCCAGGAAAAGGTGGGAGTTGGCCAGTAGTTATAGTGGTTTCTCAGCGGTCTCCTGCTGTGTCCTTTATTTAAACACACTTTTAGAACAGTCACTTTAAGATCTGCAAATATACATACCATGTGCTTAAGACAAACAAATGGTCACAAATTTGAAGTAAGGAGGGCAACACAGAAAAGCCTGTAGGGAAACATTTTAAAAGTTTTCCTGGACATTCATTTACAGGAGTCTTGTTTCTGCCTTGTTCATAAGGGTGACTTTGTACTGAAATTTACTAAATTATGCCATCACAGATGCCTTCCACCAGTGGGGCCAGGACACTAGAAGCCCTCCCACTGTTGCCTCCCAGCACCAAGAATACAGAGCATCACTTGCCCCAGACCGAGAGTTCCTATCTAAAACTTGTGGCTAACAGCCACTGGTGGACCTCTGCATGCTTACTCTGCCTTTCCTCCAAGAAGCTCAGGAGAGAGCACATGGTTTGCTCCTGCTCCATTTTATCCCAGCAACCACGCTGTGAGATAAGCGAGGCTTTAAGTGGCCCAAACCACATACATAAAATGTCTCATCATATCCAATGAGGTGTGTTTTCACCCACAGAAACTTATAAGAATAAGCTGTTAGTCTTCAGGGTGTCTCAAGACTCCTGATCCACCTGCCCCCCATGACAACAGACTTAATGCAGTTACCCCACCAGGGTCTCTCTACCTAACACTCTTACAATGATGAATGCAGCGTCGCAGGCAACCTTAATTCATAGCTGCCATTCCCAGCTAATGCTTGGTGAGTTTCCTCTGTTAAATAGTCCGATCTTATTTTGTGCAGCATAATCTATACTCTTTACGCCATAGCTACAAACAGACAGGTCCCCCCCCCCCCCGCCATGAATTTCACAATCTTTTAACCCACATATGATTCAACCTTTTTAAATCTATGAGCCTCAGACCCTGCAAATGTTACTGCCAGGTTATCACCTGTGCCCCACTTTTCCACTATAGTTCCCTTTCTCGCAAGGAGGTGGAGAAGCGGAGTTCTGCTCTACAGCGAGCCTGATGAAGAGGTCAGTCAGTTCAGCAGACTGGGAACGATGCCCGTGGCCAGGGCCTGACTTCAGTGGCCGCTGCTGCACGGTGGAGGTGCCTGGCCTTCCAGCCCACCCCCAGGTGCCCCACATGCTCCTTCGCAGTGCCTCCCGGGTGGGCTGCTTGTGCGCCATACCGGCCCGATCCAGCCGAGCCTGTGGATTGGGCACAGTGCGAAATGTCCCTGCTGGCAGTTGCAATGATGCTGTGTTTCCGACCTTGCCCACCTCCTTTTGCAACGAGGCCAGGCACTGGAGGAAGGAGCGCGGCGGAGGGTGAAGCCCAGTGGCTGCGGTGCAGTTCCGGCTGCTTTCATCGACACATCGATTGGGCGATGTAACGGGCAGCCCGGCTTCCAGCCCTCCCCTTTGTTGGGATAAGAACATATGCGAACTACCGGGGGGAGGAGCGAAAGGGTGCCCTGAACAGGCTGCCCATGCCTTAAAGGGCCAAGCGCAGGCAGCCAAATTTGCAAGCCTCCCCTTCGCTCCCTCTCATTGTTAGGCAGGGGAGAGCAAAAGGGCATCCTGAAATAGCTGCCTGCACTTTAAAGCCTACCTATGCTGGTTGCTCCAGGGGAAATTTTTGGGGGGATGATCCAGCCCCCAAGCCCCCCCCCGTAGTCTACGCCTATGCCAGCACAGCAGGCATGGCCTGGCGACTGGCAGGAGATGGGAGGAAGCAGCTACTTAATGCGGGAATGATGATTGCAGCCCTCATGTCTGGCTGGCCTGCTTCTGCCTGCTGACCAGCTGATTGTCAGTAGGTGCTGGCCAGATGCAAGCAACTGGGAAGTGTACTTGCAGTTAGTATCAATACAAGCATTTTGATAGTTTTAGTCTGAATCAAATATACTATGCAGACAATTTATGGCAGGCATCCTCTACAAATCAGTTGTTTTCCAAGGTCTCTGTAATATACTGCCTGATGAATCCGAGGAAGTTGGGATCCTCTGTTGTGTGTTAAGTGTCTTTTCTGTATATGGGCTCCATGACTGAATTGACTCCATTCTGGGAAGCTCTTCTGTATTATTTTTTGTAACATGTTTTCTGTATTGTTGACATCAGCATAAATGAGCTGTAACCCTTTGTATGGCATGTCTTTTGCTTCCTGGTTCTTCACCCTTGATGTGAAATCTGAATCTCCCTTCTCATTAAAGTTCAACCTGAGTCATTCCTGTAGTAGCTGTAAGACTCTTCTCACAGTGGTTTTCTGACAATAAATTAATCCAGTTGTCTAGAAATATTTGCCCAGCAGTAGGATGATAATGAAATCTAGGAGCATAAAGAATATTAATTCAAAAGCTGCCCAAAACGTAAAGCCATCTGGTAAAATGTGTTGTTTAAATTATGTTCTAATCTTGCAATGGCTTATACATCAGTTTTGCTCCTTTTCAACTGTGTTCTGTTTAAATATCTGAATTTTTAAACATAATTCTACAAATGAATCATTAGGTTTATTAATAAATTTAAGCATAGCATTTTCCAGATGTCACGTTATTTGTTGCAATGGGGAAAGTTAATTAGGTTAATTAAAGCAGGTGCTCCTTCTTGAAATATTTGCTCATATTTGAAAAGTTTGTTGTGAAAACACCCACGAAAACTGTCTGTCCTTCCTTCCTTCTTTCCATCCTTCCTTCTGTTAACTACCCATGTACAAATGACTTTGCGCTTGGGACAATCGGTTATTCTGATTACTAAAAATCCTCAGATTATCAAGTGTGTCCTCCACACCCTTGCTTAATATGAGATGATTATGCAGAATGCACATCCACTTAATTGGAAGGGTTTGTGGGCAAGGAGGTGACTCCTTGTGCCACAGCAAGAAAGTGGACTGTTTCTCAGAACGGAAGGTTCAATATTATGTCCCTTCACCTGTAAAATTGTATGAAACGTTCACATCCAAATATTCAGCTGCCTGCATTGGAGCAAAAGAATACTTTGACCTGGATGATTTCACACAGAAGTCTGCTTAGTTGTATTACAGTATGTTGTATTGCAGCCAAAGGAAAAGAATATATATACCTTTTATGACAGAGTGTGTATATGAATGGAGGTCCCAAATAAAAATGTATGCTAAAAAGTACAACTACAGACATAGGTTGAAGGCATTGTAGTTTTTGACTCTAGTTTGTTAGGCGCAAATAAGACTTATAAAAATAATTGTACAACAGATTACATGAACAAATGAAATGGTGAGGTCCCTGGTTCAAATCTCACACTAGCCATCTGTTCACCATGTGCTGATTTTCAGTAAGCGACTGTGTTTCAGCCTAACTCTATCTGTAGTATGGGAGTAATAATACTGACCAACATTATACAGTCTGGATTGGTGATATGGTATATATGAGTTACTTTGAACCTTTGAGGAAGGCTCTGCATAAATACTAAATACTGTTATAAAAACTACAGGTTGAATTTTTAGCATTTGTCGTGTTCCGTCACTATTGAGGGAATACCATTTTAAGGAAATATGATACGGTTAGAATTTTCTAAAATGGAGAAGTATAATGGAAATAAAAAGAATATGCAAAATACTTTGAAAGAACAGCATGTCAGCAGGTTTCATAAATATTGCAACATGGTGGTAGTTGGAAGGAAACTAAACTTCATGGCTTAATAACGAAATCTCTAGATCTTTCTATTTCTTGTTTTTAAATCAAATGAAAGTGAGTGGGACTTGTTCCTAATTCATAGCAGGTGCAAATCGCTCCTGCATGAGATATATTTTCAGTTATGGATTTTAAAAAGGATTACATGAGAATTCCTTGACTTTTTGATTATAAACTCCCCCCCCCCCCCAACCAAAAAGCTGCATCATAAATTTAACTAATGGCCTCAGTAGTTCACATACCGGAACATATTCGTAAAAATGCTTTTAAAGAATCTGTTACTTAGAAGATGTGAAGAAAAAATTAATACATGATCTGGGATTGTTTGTTTGTTTGTTTTGTCTTAGAGGTCAAGTTAAGAGAAACTACATGAATATAATTGCAATAAATATTATATATCCAGTATAAAATACCAAATGATGAAAACAGGCAAATTCACAGTGCCCCATAGTCTTTCCTTCCTTCTTCTGCTAGATAGTGATAGAGAGGTTGGTACCAGTTGGGCCAGGCAGGCCAATGGAAGAGCCCTCAAGTTTTCTCCCTCTCTTTCTGCTAAGCTATGGGAAGGTTGGCTGGGCCTGGAGTCTGGAAGAAAAGGGGTCAGGTGGCTCATGGAAAGGTCCTGAAGATATACATTTGGGTATAAATGAATATGTTAATTCCCTTAACCAGAACAGGACTGGAATAGCATTTTACATGCTGTTGTGCAGAAAGCTGTCATAATAATCAGAATAGGAAGAAATTTTCCCCCTGGATAGTAAATTTACTCTGTCTTTTATTTTGGAGTGTCATGGGCTGTTTTAAGGCATTTGGAGTATTGAAAATCCTGCCTTGATGATTAAATTGATCTAGAAAAACTTCTGTGCTTCTGGGCTAGTGTTCTCTGTCAGTTTAGTGTAGTGGTTAAGTGTGCGGACTCTTATCTGGGAGAACCGGGTTTGATTCCCCACTCCTCCACTTGCACCTGCTCATGTGACCTTGGGTCAGTCACAAGCTCTGGCACAGCTGTTCTCTCAAGGACAGTTTGTGTTAGAGTTCTCTCAGCCCCACCTACCTCATAGGGTGTCTGTTGTGGGGAGGGGAAGGGAAAGGAGTTTGTAAGCCGCTCTGAGACGCCTTTGGCAGTGAAGGGCGGGGTATAAATCCAAACTCCTCCTCCTACTCCTACTCCTCTTCTTCTTCTTCTTCTAGCAATTGCTTCTGTTCAGATTGTATTCTTGATTTATCTGCCCCCCCCGCCTGTGCATCCTCTGCCTGTTAACCCACTTTTATTGTGAATCTTGTGAACTCTGTTGTGGCAACAGGCTTTCAGTATGGCTGTTCCAGGAGGGGAAACCCCCCAAAAGAGAAGTAGCTTGGAGAGGCATTTTGATGAAGCTTCAGACTGCTGACACATGGTCAGAGATGGAAACATTTAGTCACTGAGCCGTTGCAGATAGAATGGAAGGATCTAGGCATCTTCCCAGAAAAGAGGCTAAATGCAGGAAGGGAAGACTTGAGAAAATTCAAGGAAATGTAAGATGTGCTGTGTTTATTGTTGAACCATGTTGCATAACTGCTCTGCTGACCTGTGAGCGCCATTCTGCTTTGAGTCTTCTGAGAGGTTGGCTCCATTGCGACCCTGGGTCTCCACCCAATGGTGCACTGCTCTCCCAAGTCTCTTTAACTCCTGGAGCTTCTCTGTGGGTATTTTTGCCCCCAGCAACTGATCATTTAGAGTATCTCCCACTTCTAGCACTCATCGCTGCTGCAAGGACACCTTGCCACACTCTGATCTATTGGCCAACCACATCCTTTCCCCAGCACCCTTTTAGTAAAGGGTTTGAATGGACTTAAATGTCTTTATGAAGAAGAAACCTCCAATATTTAAAGGAATGAGAAATTTCTTAAAAAGAAAATCTCCACACACATACTTGCACAGCAGTGGATCAAGCAAGGATAAAAGATGAAGGAAAGATACCTACACAGGGTCATCTGCCCCTCTGATATATATACCTGACTGTTGTTGTTCTGCCGTAGTCTATTTACACTTTAATCACAGCATTCTATCAGTCATCCATTGCCTTGGGGCCCTGTCCAGGCTGCCTGCCCTTTGCTAGCTCCACATGGTAATGGCTGCCATCAAGTTAGAGTCCAGATGTGTGAGTTCATTTCTACAAATTATCCCCAAATGGATCCCATTTCCCGTGTATCCATGGAATTTATCCTGTGTTTGCCTCCGGCCACTGTGAATCAAACCTTCTCTTCTGTTATTCCCAGGAAGAGACAGAACAAAGTGAGTCCAGTGGCACCTTTAAGACCAACATTTTAATTCTGGGTACAAGCTTTCATGGGCATTCTGACTTCTTCAGATACATTGAAACAGACTTTATCAGCCATTACATATATGTAGACAGAAGGGGGGCAGGGACAGTTGCTAGGAAGTTATACTGAGTGATAAGTATAGCTAAGATTGGATTAAAGCAGTTGGTAAAACCTGTGAAAAGCAGCAAATTAGCATACCAATAATAAAAGAGTGAGCAAACAGATGGGAGAACTGAGTGATTTAGCATGTGTAGTGAGAACTGGACCCAATATCCTTGTTAAGGCCTGGGGGTTCCATTGTCCTGAGTGTTGAAATGACTTGTAATTCAGTAATCTCCTGTTCAAGTACATTTATGAAATACCTTTGCAATAAAACAGCTACTGTAAGGCCCCCCCATTGAGTGTCCTAGGAGGCTGAGGTGTTCTACAGGTTTCTCAGTTTTGTGATTCTTGATGTCAGATTTGTGTCTGTTCATACTTTTGCGTAGGGTTTGACCTGTTTGCCCTATGTAGAGAACCTAAAGGTATTGTTGGCATTTAATGGCATATACAATGTTAGAAGATGAGCAGGTGAATGATCTTGAGATGGCGATGTTGTTAGTTCAGTGATTATGTTGTCTGGGCATATGTGGCAGCAAAGTTGGCATCTGGGTTTATTGCAAACTGGTACCAGTGTCCATGTTAAAGTTAGATGCTGTATTGTTGTGGGTGAGGAGTTGTTTAAGATTGGAGGTTTGTCTGTGTGCAAGAAAAGGTTTGCTCCCCAGTACTTGTCAAAGAGAACTGTCATTATCCAGTAGAGGTTGTAAGTCGCTGACGATGTGTTAAATTGTTTTGAGTTGAGAGCTGCATGTGACCACTAGTGAGACAAACAGGACAGAGACGATCTAGTATCTGGCTTCCCCATGTCTCTATCTCCTCCTAGATGTCACATTCTTTGCCAGGTTTTAAGATGGCCCTTCATATTGTTCTATGCTAATTAGAAGCATTTGCATAACCAAATCTTAAGTACTGCGTGCTTGTGAGAGCTGTTGACAGGATTGGTGAGGCTTGAGAGCAATTACCCCCTCTCTTCTGTTTCTTCTTTTTTTTAATTTTAACTTCTTAGAATAAATGTGGAGGGTTTGTAGCCCCAAAACTTCCAATAGTGTGATGTAGCCCAAACTGGAGGGCGTTTCTCCACAAATATTTTCAAATTAAAATGGGGATATGATGTAAACATGAAATTGAGCAAACATGAAATTGAGCAAACTTCAGCAGACAGCGGAAGACAGGAGGGCCTGGTGTGATCTGGTCCATGGGGTTGCGAAGAGTCGGACTCGACTGTGCGACTGAACAACAACAAATGATGTAAACCATTTCCTGTACTTTCTCTGATGAAAGGAACTAGAGAGAGCATCTATCTGTGGAGCAGTTGCCAGGCCCGTAGCCATGGGGGGGGGCTTTTGGGGATGGTGCCCCCCACAGATAACCACACAGCCCTCCCTGGTAGGATGCCAAATCCCCCTCCCTCCCTCAACTCCCAGGTGCCCTGTCTGCAAAGATACGCACCTGCCTGCCTCCTTGGCTCTCCCTTAGTAGCAGTGTGGTGGCTGGGCTGGCTAGTACAGGCGCAGCAAGGCGCCACAGTGGGCCAATCGAGTATGGCCTGCCCCGGCACCTCACTGCACCTGCACCAGCCAACCCAGCCACCATGCTGCTACTGAGAGAGAGCCGAGCAGGCAAGCAGGCAGGCAGGAGCAGTGGGTGGCAAGCAGAAAGAGGCATCATGGTACCTCTTTCTGCTCGCTACTCTGCCTTCCTGCCTCCTCAGCTCTTCTCCCTCTCTGTTCCCAGCACACAGGAGGCTCCTGAGCCTCCGTGAACAGGGAGAGAGAAGGAGAGCCCGCCTGCTGACCAATCACTTCCTGGTGATGTCACCACATCAGAGGCACACACCCCCACGCTGAAAATTTTCTGGTTATGGGGCAGTAGAAACTGCCTTTCATACAATTCCCTATTCCAGAGTTGTCCGTTAGATTGCATTCTCTCTCTTTCTCCCCACCTTTTCATAATTAATATTAAGAAATGCATTTGAACCTCTCTTGATTTTGTTTCATATATGAGTGCTGTTAGTATGAGAGAGAATTCATAAGCGAAATGGAACATACAATGACGCCAATGCCGGTTTTATATTAAGAAAATTTTTAAAACCAAACCAGTGTAAGTCTCCCATGTGCAGAAAGTCTTAGACTATCTTGTATCATTACATCAAAGCTAAAACAGGTAATTTTCATACCATAGGAAACATAATTAAACTTTACTTGGCGATTAATCACTTCTGCTTCTGTGACATACTATAATTTGTCATTTTATAAATAACTAACTTATGTTTGTTCTCTTTAAATTGGGGCTCCAAACCACAGTTTAATCTTCGCTTGCAGGTGAGATTCAGACTTAAAACTGGTTTGCCATAAAGGCAGTGGTGATTACTTTTCAAACAGTATGTAAGAGGAGTGGAACGAGAAATATTTAAACCATAGGATTTCTAATGCTTGTTTCTTTATATATGCAAATCTTGCCAACACTACTAATCTCAATGACAGAGATAGCTAAGCCAATTTCAGCCAATCAAACTGAGACCTACAACTGATTGTTTCAATTATTATATTGTTCCTGAGAGTGCAAACCTGCAGGCATCTTAATTGACTAAGACTGTCCCCAAAGAACAGCTATTATAGTCTGGTGCAGTATTTGGTTCATTACCTGCTTGACAGAGACCAATTATCCATCTTTGTCCCCCGTCTCTTTACTTACCTGGGTAAGAACTGAAAACTAGCTTTTCAATAAGTCCACTCAAGATTGTACCATTATTTTTGTACATAAAATTATTTTTCCTTCTAATAACTTTTGTACTGCCCAAGAGATTGTTATTTAAAATATCAAGTTTTGGTTTTTCATTTGTAATTTCTTTTATTTCTGTTGTTATTGTTACAGATAATGAGTAATCTTAATAAATGACTCATAGTCAAAAGACATGGGAACAATTTCTGCATCTGTAAAAGATTGTTTCAAGATAACTGGTGAACTGGCTCAAACTGTCTTTTGCTGATAGTTGAATCTTTGTCGGAACTGCACCTTGTACTTGTTTTTGTTGTTGAGAGGCACTTTAGTAATATACAGCTTTTCAGAGGACTTGCATGCTGTAGTAAAAACACTGAAGACACTGAGGTGCCATACACACTGGCATTTTCCTACTCTCTGCTGCATGCAGGATTACTGGGAAATTCTTTAGTTTGCTGTCAGATTTGAGTTTGAAGGAAAGACAGTTGTCATATTCTTTCCACTTCCCTTGAAGAGAGTTACCAACTCCAGGTTGGGAAATTTCTGGAGATTTGGAGGTGGAGCCTGCTAAAGTATGCGTAAAGATCCGTGGCATGGATATTTGCATGTCTCATCACTTTGAGGATGAGTGTTCTGGTGCATGCAAAGGTGGAAGGGGAAATCATTTGAATGTGCTGCTCTACCATAACAAGGAACAGCTGTCCAAGTTTTTGTGAGTGTACAGTTTGCATCTGAAAACTGTACAATGGGTAGTCTTTTGTAGAATATTTATGCCAAACTTAACTATATAGTTTTTCTAAAACAGTACTTGGTGTTATAGGGAAAGACTTTTACATCTGTTATGGTGGATAACATAGTGTGTACTTGTAACTGACTGTGTTGGACTACAAGATGGTAAGTACACTGAGGTCTTCATGTGCCACTAAATGAACAGATATATGCTGGAGTGTAGTATGATTCAGACTGAAATTATGTATGAGTTCAAAACGTAAACTTTTTATAAATTCAGAATTTGAGCATAAAAGCTTAGTAGCTTGTAGGAGGGCAAACTGGTGCAAACTGTGGCGAAATATTGGAAGGTGGAATCTGAGGCAGTGTTACCGACACAAACGGAGATTGAACGACCTCCTCCGGTAGAGCTTCAGAGAATTCTGGGGCACACACTCAGTTTGTGTAAGGTACCCAGTAGGTCAAAGTATTTATTGAGAATGAAGTATATTACGATATGGTTTGGGCTCACTGGTTACCAGTATCTAAAACATCTATCATTCTGTATGTTGATCATTGCAGGCATATACATACCAGCATGGCATAATAATGCATGTAGATGCCAGAGTTGACAAATTAAGGGCTGAGGTGGAATGGGCAGGTGCCTGACAAGGGAGAAGCTAGTCAAAGAAAATTACTGCATTTGGGAGAATCAAAACAGTGCCTTACTTCACATAAAAATACAACAGTAATGGGAGAAACATGTGCTTGTACCAGGAATTGGCAGCTTGGGGCTATAACCGCCAAAAAAAAAAAAACCCTCAGGGGTGGGGAGAGAATTACATTGGACGAGGGAGAAGTGGTCACAGTATGCTTTTCTTCAGCAAAGACAAGGCTTTGCAGCTGGGTTGCAAACTCTGGTTTGGCTGAATGTCCAGCTGAGCTCCGGTGGAGTTAGAAGGGAGAATATGCTTTAATGCTTCTTTCACTCTACTCAAGCCACTCCTACTTGCTTGTTTGGCTGGGAGCTCTGCCAATCACAGAGCAAGCAGCAGGAATTTGGGTGGGTTAGCAGGAGGGTATGTAGCTAGATTCCCCCTGGCCAGCTAACACTCAGCTGTCTGCTTCAGAGACTGCCCTGCCTTTGAGGCACACGTGGTGGGGAAAGGGAGACTGTTTATCAGGTATCCAAATTAAGAACTCCTCATGGCCCTGCCCCCAAAACCCTTCCAACTCACAGTCGCTCATCCAGGGAAGTCTCAGAGTGCTTGAACCATCTTCTTCACAGCAGGAATACCAACAAAGAAAATCAACCTGGCTCCAGCTGGATTCAAATACCAGTTGAGCTCACCTTTCTGTTCTGGCATCATATGGCCCTTCTATTGTAAAACTGAGTCTAGGGCTTGTGTCTTTATTTGATTAACGTACAGTCCATAGTTAATGTAAACACTTCTGAGGAAATGCATGACCTTGTGTGGGTTTGTTTCGCCTTTGTTAACACTTGAGACGACTTGGCCAGTTTTTTCTTTCTTAGGGAGCCCCACTTTGTTGAACCTTGGGAAATCACTGCTTTATTGCATTCTGGGATAAATGTCCAGAGAAAAAGGGAAGAGCACATCAGTTTTTAACTCATGTAGACTTCTGGACAGATGCCTGTGGAAATTCTAGAGTCATTTAGTGTAAGAAATTCAGAATTGAAACCTCTGTAGCTTGATGAAGAACAGATGCCAGGGAACAATGTGTGTGTGGGGGGCTGAGTGGGAATGTTTGTATTATCATTACGATCTCTTCTTCCCCTCCCCCAAGCATTCAAGAATGTGTAGTAAAACTGGAGCTGTTTGTGAGACCAGACTTTTACCTGGAGGATATAACATTTGGTTGACAAAATTGATTGGGATTGGAATGTGCTGGGGAGGCTGCCATCTGAAACAGGAATCTACACTTCTTTCAAAGTGATTTCTAAAAGTCATCAATTTAATAAATTTCATTAGATTCCTGCAAGCCTTGGTATACAAACAGAGCAGTATTCTATTTATATGTGGGGAGTGGGATGCAGATGAGCCACAGAGCAACTCCATTTTTATTTAAAGTAAAATTGTGTAAGCCAACAAGGTTAACTATATAGCTTAACTAAAAAGAAATCTGCACAGAGATTGGAGCCATATGCTTAATTCTATACTTAGAAGCTGTTTCAAGGGCTTCTTTTTCTGTCATTCCCTTTACCAGTTTGTCTTCAGTTTTACAAGTGATGGTGAATATAGCGCTAAGCACTTACTCAAATAAGAAGAAGAGCCTTGTTGGATCAGACCAGTGGTCTAGTCCAGCATCCTGTCTCACACAGTGGCCAACCAGTTCCTTTTGGAGGGCCAACAACAGGGTATAGAGGCTGAGACCTTACCCTGTCGTTGCCTCCTGGCTCTGGGATTCCGAGGTTTAGTGCCTCTGAATGTGGAGGTTCCCCTCAGTCATCATGGCTAGTAGCCACTGATAGACCTATCCTCCATGAATCTGTCTAATCCCCTTTCATTGAGCTATCCACTAGGACCCCAAGATCTTTTCCCCTCTCAGTCTCAGCAAGTTCAGACGCTGTTAGCCTGTACTTGACATTGTGTTTTTTGGTCCCAATGTGCATCACCTTACACTTAATCAACACTGAACTTCATTTGACGCATTGTTGCCCACTCACCCAGTTTGTGGTCTCTTGGAGGACCTCTTGGAGCTCTTTACAGTCAGCCTTGGTTTTCACTATCCTGAATAATTTTGTGTCATCTGCAGACTTGGCCACTACACTGCTCAGTTTATTTTCTGAAATGTACATACACTTTGGGCCAGTCTTAGTCTCACCTGAGCAGCTTTCCAAAGTGGTAAATCCATTGGACTGAAAGAGTTTGAAGTCAGCTGATTTCATTATGTCAAGCTGTAAGAACTGATTCTGGCAATGATCTGGATAACCTTAAGTTGCAAACTTACATAAGCCCATTTACTTACGATTTACAGGAGCTTGCAGGTGATTTAGAACTGAGAATGTGTTTCAAATTCTTTCTTTCTCTAAAAAAAACAACAACTTTTGAGCCTGCTGTTCTGCATTTAGTGCCAAATACAGTATTTCTGTCATGGTCTATGTAGAGCCATATGGTTGACAATATATGAACACTATAAGAAAAATGACAATATAAGAAAAAATAAAGTGACAGCAGTGTGGCTGAAGAACAAACTGAGTCTGATACCAAAGGCTGAATACTGATCATTGGACTATTTATGTAGAACATTTTGATAGATGATTTAAAATAGGAGACTTGCATCCTTTGCTTGCTCCATGATTGCTTGCCATTTCACACTTGCAGAAACTTCTTATTGTAGGAGTGGCTGTTAATATTCCATTATAATGTAACTGGACCATGAAGATTATTCTTCAGATTATTAAATTAAGAGAAGGGGAACTGACATGAAAACCAAGGGCAGGTCCTATATTCATTTTTGCCGCCCAGCTTTCCCTGTATGGTCATTCTCATGGAGTACTGCACTTTTGGGCACCTGTGTAAAATAGGTAGATTTCGCTTGGTAGCCATTTTCACAATCATAGGCCAACACTACCTGTGCAGATTCATGTCAAGTGAAGTTTAATATTATTATTTTTCATACCTGACTTTAACAATAGGCCTGACTACCCTTTTTGCCAAAGCTTTTAAATCAATGGCTTGGATCAAACAGACAATTTGCACTGGTGGAAAAGGGGACAGTTTTTACTTGTTTCTTCCTCCCACTGCAGACCTCCTACTCTCCCTTCATTTCCATGTTTCTAGGGGATTCTCTGTCTCCCAGAGGCAGTTGGGGTTGCACTGGGAAGGGGAGGTGTCATGGCTCAGATGGGGTGTCACCTGATGCTGCCACCACTCTGGTTTCAGGCTCCTCTGAGAAGGGCCAGAGCACCCTCCCAAGCCTTTAGACCTCCCTTTTAGCCGAAATGAGCATGAGGACCAGGCAGAGTGAACAATGAAAATGGTTTATATTATAGGAGGTCAAAAAGTGCAGGAATAATAACAGTAAGTGGGTGAAAAGAAAAGAAATCAAATGCCCGAACGCGTCTAAATATTCGTCCCTAGCTCACTATTTCAAGTGGCCTTAGACTACTCACCCTTCCCTCAGGATGAGGGTTTCTTCCCCACAGCAGCCTTCCTTCTGGCCCTGTTTCCTGGGAAGAAGAACAGCTTCTCCTCTTGCACCAGTTCTTTTATTCCCCAGCCCTCTTCTTCCCCGTTGGCCAAAATCAGTGCCAAAACTTCCCAAGGCCTTCTGGGGTTTGTAGGCCCAGCTTCTGCTAGCCAGGCTCCCTGGGCCTAGTAGGCCTCTGGTAGCGCAACCCAGATCATGACAGGAGGCGAGGAAGTAATTCCCCACTGACAAAAGTTTCTTCTGTCTGCTGAAATTTTTAGTGTGCCCAAGCCTATCCATTTTTGCAGAACACTGATAGTTTTAATGGGATGAGCAGACATTTTTCATCACAGACAAAATAAAGGGAACTTTATCATAGGAATTTTTATCTTATAATTTTTCTGAGCCTATCAGTCCAACAAACTGACTACTTTGTCTTGTGAAAAACCATTGAGGGAAAGTATGAACAATGTTCTTTGCTTTGTCCCTCGGGGTCTATAAGCTGCGATGACTTTGGAAGGTGTTAGTGGAAAAAATAGTTAAATGAATTTTAAAAGCACTGGGCCTCTAAATCTCTGGCAGTTATGTAATCAGGTATAACTTCTGCATATTTTTTTTTTTTTAAAAATCCTGGTTTTAAAAAATGTTCCCTGATTCACAGGACTCATACAATGCCCTTAGTCATCAGAAAGTCTGAGTTTAGAAAGAAGTTTTGCAAGTATTTCAGTTCTCTTGACGGGAGATCATCACTTCTGTTCGCTATTGATTTTTTTTAAATTGTCTGTTGGAAACAAGAATAGTGTCTGAATTGGGTCTTTGTGAAATTTCATCTAGTGAGCTATAGAAAAAAAATTCTATGTAAATGACTATCTGCCCTGCAAAAAAAGCCTCAATGGAGCTCATTGTTTGTGTATGGTTATTATTGGAGATGGCTGGATACTAAATGATTTTAACCACCAGGCTGAAAATGTCAGTGTTGTACATTCTTTCTTTGTGTGCTAGGATAATGATGCTGCTTTGAATTCAGATGCAGAATTTAGTTAAGTGAAGTAAAAGATCCACTGGTCTGTCCATTGTGTCTGTCTTGGAGACAGCAGATCACTTCAGGGTTTGCAACAGAAACCCTGTTGTCCAGTTAATCTTTTATTGCTGGTTTCAACAAAAGTAACACTGTGGAGTAAATCAATGTGGCATCTACTATAGCTCTTAAACACAAGAAAACCAAACTCAAGATGGCTAGTAAAGGCCATTCCTCTGCTCCTCTTGTGAGAAAGGACACCTGGGTCCTACTGTTACAGTAGTTGTCCCTCCTGCCTCCACTATTCAAGAGATTATACATTTGGTTCTACTGCTTGACCACTTGAAGAAGAAGAAAAGGAGGAGGAGGAGGAGGAGGAGATTGGATTTATACCCCGCCCTTCACTACCCAAGGGAGTCTCAGAGCGACTTACAAACTCCTTTCCCTTCCCCTCCCCACAACAGACACCCTGTGAAGTAGGTGGGGCTGAGAGAGCTCTGACAGAAACTGCTCTTTTTCAAGAACAGCTGTGCCAGAACTATAGCATTGCCCAAGGTCATCCAGCAGGTGCAAATGGAGGAGTGGGGAATCAAACCCAGTTCTCCCAGATTAGAGTCTGTGCACTTAATCACTACACCAAACTGGCTCAACAAGGTGAATTGTCTTTTAGATACTAAGGTTAATATAGTCCATTATCTTTATTTATTAACATTTATAGTCTGCCTTTCTCACAGGGATTCGAGGTGGATTGCACATAGTGAGTCAGTACAGACAACAAAAATGGGACATTCAGTAACCAATGCATTAGGTGGAAATTAGAAGTCTAGAACCACCAGGAAGAAACTGAAGCATAGCATAAGTATTAATATGACATATTAAGCAGTACAGAAATTACATAATTGGATATACAGCAGTATAGACCACAAATCCCAATTTATTTATCCAGGTAAGTTAGGAAACCATTTTGTCCTGTGCCGGACTCTTTTTGTAGAAAAAGCCCAGAAGGAAGAAGAGAAGAAGAAGAGATTGGATTTATACCCCGCCCTTCACTTGGAGTCTCAGAGCGGCTTACAAACTCCTTTCCCTTCCCCTCCCCACAACAGACACCCTGTGAGGTGGGTGGGGCTGAGAGAACTCTAACACAAACTGCTCTTTCAGGAATAACTGTGCCAGAGCTTGTGACTGACCCACGGTCACATCAGCAGGTGCAAGTGGAGGAGTGGGGAATCAAACCTGGTTCTCCCAGATTAGAGTCTGCACACTTAACCACTGCACCAAACTGGCTCTCACACCAAACTGGCTCTCAACTGGAACTCATTAGCATAATAGGCTACACCCAACAGCAGAAACTCATTAGCTTATTAGGCCACTCCCCTGACAGCACAGCTCATTAGCATATTAGGGCACACCCCCATGTTGCCAAAAGTGTGGTCATCCAGCCACACCCACCTTTTGCTTCTTATTCTGTTTACCTTGTTTGTTGTCAAAACCCAGGGCTTTTTTTGTAGCAGGAATTCTTTTGCATGTTAGACCACACACCCCTAAGGTAGCCAATCCTAACGAGTTCCTGCTGTTGGGTGTGGTGTGTTATGCTAATGAGTTCCTGCTGGGCGTGGCCAACTCGGGAGCCAGCTGGAACAACATTCCTGTGCATTCCTGCCCAAAAATAGCCTTGGTCCTGTGCAGCCTCATTACCTGCACAGGAATGTTCTCTTGCAAGTTTTGCATAGTTTGTGGAAGGTCGGGAGAGTGGGAGCTTTTCTGACTTCCTCATGTAGGTCATTCCACAAGGCGGGAGCCACAACTGGAGAAAGGGCATGTACAGGCAGTTGGTGATTTTGCCCGTTTGCAGGTTAGCACCTGCAGAAGCCCCTGCTGGATGTCATGGTGGAGTATAGGGAGAGAGATGGTCCCCTAAATGAGAGAGGCCAAGACCATGAAGGGCTTTATATGTGATAGCCACTACCTTAAACTGAGCTCAGTAACAAATGGGCAACCAATGGAGCATCTGCAGAATGGGAATAAAATGCATACTCTGCCTAGGTCCTGCTAATAGTCAATCATGGAGATTATTGGTGGGTGGGTAGGGGTTTGGGTTTAAACTCTGTAGAATGTGAATTGGATTTTTTTTCTATTATTGTAAATTTGGTGAATAATTTTTTTAAATATAATATTGTGCTGAAGGCAAAGGAGAACACAGGTGTCCCCCATTCTCCCTTTTGTACAAGGGCTGAAGGTTCACAGTGGTATGAATGGCTTCCCTTTTCTGGATATATTGTTCTCCCTCTGAGGTGGAGGACATCTCCAATGGGTTATTCCCACCGTGCCTGTAGGGAGGCAGGAAATAGTTTTTTCCCCTTCCTGTTGGCGCCTCCGGAATAGCCCATCTCCAGTTCTGTTCCTGCCTCAGTAGGGAGAAGCAGCAAATCTCTTAGGCTTAGCTGTTTCCCGCTTTTTTGTATCCTGTTTATCCAGCCTGTTGCCTTGCCCTTTTTCTTTTCTCTCTCTCTCTATTTCTTCTCTTTTCTCATTCAGCTCCTTCCTTGGAGCGAAGTTTTCAAAGAGGTCTCAGGACCCGAAGAGAAGAACGCCGCCGGCTGCCATGGCGGCAAAAGACCTTCCCGAGGTTTTTTCCTTGGGCGACGAGGGAGACGCGTGCACCGCGACTGCGGTGACGCGAGACGACTCCGGGGCCGATCTGCCTTCGTGGCATGATCGCGGTACCCCGATGAACACGGCTGGCTCGGCGCAGCACCCCAGGTGCCCAAACGACGCCGACAGCCGAAACAGCAGGCCCCGCCATTTTCCCGCGCTCTCGCGATCGGGCGGCGGCGGCCATTTTGAGGGTCCGGCTTCGAGCTTGTGACCTCTCTTACGGCCATTTCTGGAGCCTCGGGGACCGAAGGAGGACAGCCTTACGTTTCCCCCACCCCTTCAGAAGAGGAGCAGGATCCTGAGACCGGCTCCAAACGGGGTAAGCTCCTTGATCACGGAGTTTTGATTCACTCTTCAGAATTATGGCCATTATTATTAAAAAAAAAAAAAAAAAGACCATTCCGCTGGAAATGGCACAGCTCCTTCCTAGACCTGAGGTTTCCCTACCACAGGGTAATCGCTCTCAAAACCCTTTGATTCCATCCTCCCCTGGGTGGCCAACTAGGGCAGCTAAGAGGGTTCCCCCCTCCTCCTAGGAGACCCTTGGAGGAGCAGTGGAGGGAAGAAATAGAATCCAGTACCTCTTCTATTGAAAGGGAAGAGGGCGAATTTTTCTGATGAGGAGGAAGAATTAAAAACTCCCGGAGCAATCCAGTCGTTTTTTCAAACCCAAGGATTATCAGCTCCTTTTAGCTAAGGCTATATCCGTGCACCTTGGTGTTCAGTCATGCCGGCCACATGACCACGGAAACGTTTTTGGACAGCGTTGGCTCTTCGGCCTTGAAACGGAGATGAGCACCGCAACCCTAGAGTCGGATTCGACTGGCCTTTGAGCAAGGGAACCTTGACCTTTATATATAGGCCTTAGAGTTATATGTTTTGCCACCTTCAGAATATCTGAAGGCGGTCAAAAGCAAAATTAAATCCAAACCCGGGGGCAACCGGTAAGTCTTCCCTCCTCAGGAATTTACTGAGAAAGGTTTTTCCTTTCCTGAGTATTTGAGCGTCAGCTCAGAGCAGAGTGGGAAAAGCCCATGGTCAATAAGCAGTTTTCCCGCTTTTGCAAAAAAGTTATATGCTCTGCCTAATTATGCTAATGAGTTATTACAGGTTTCTCCTGTGGACGCTCCAGTGGATGCCATCCAGTCGACGGGTCTAGTATCTGAGGATGGTCAGGGTACCATCAAAGACCAAACCGATAAGAAGGTGGAGGCAACGCTCAGAAGGATCCATGAGGCAATTGCCATGATGGTAAGAGCGGCATCTACAACATCCATCGCCTCCAGAGCGACAGTCGTGTGGTTACGTAAGTTGATGCAGATTGTTCCAGAGAACAATCGGGCTGTGCTGGAGGGAAATTCTCGTGTCCTTAAGTCTAATTCCTTTTCAGCGGTCGCCACTCTGGACATTATCTCCTTTGCTTCCAGGGCCATGGCATCCACGGCGGTGGCCAGACGGCTACGCGCCTGACATGCGGACTCTCTCTCCAAGCTATTGTAACAGCTTATCCCTTCCTAGGAGATCGGCTCTTTGGAGAGGCCCTGGACAACTTCCTGGTGGAAACCAGGGATAAGTAAAAAAGCCATGCCCAGATCCCTACGCCGTTTCGATTGGCGAAACCCGCAGTCCCTTCGTACCCAGCACTCTCTCTCTAGATTTCGACAAGACACCAAAAGGCCTCGTGGGAAGCGTCCAAGCAGTCTGGCAAATGTGGTTCCTTCACACCCAGATTCCACAGGCCTTTCAACAGAGGTGTTCGGGGAGACAGAGGTGCCAAACCCAAACAGGCATGACTATCCCCCCCTTCCGGTGGGTGCCCGCCTTTTACATTTTACGGAAGCTTGGACAGGCACACAGGCAGATGCCTGGGCAGTAGAAGTGATGTCACAGGGCTATCCGATAGAGTTTCTGCACCAGCCTTCAGGGCGGTTCCTCAAGTCACCAGCCAGCAAATCAGCGATCTGAATCTAAAACTGCGACGTTTTCGCATGGAAACTCTGGAGGCTGTAGCGGACTCTCTATCTCCCAACAAGTACCTCACTTCCATAGATTTGACGGAAAGCATACCTCCATGTGCCTATTCACCCAGCACACAAGCGATTTCTTCGCTTTTGCATTTACGACCAACACTCCAAGTACAGAGCACCTCTCTTTGGTCTATTCACGGCACCACGCTTCTTCTCCAAGCTGAGCATCTATCCCAAGGTTCATCAGAGCTCAGGGTATCCAGGTTCTGCCATAGCTGGACGACCTCTGAATCAGGACCAGTACACGGGCAGACTCCGTCAGCAACACGGAGCGAACACTACAATGTTTACAGAAACATGGATTCCTGATCAACCTCGAAAAGAGTTCACTGCTACCGACGCAGCGTATCGTACATTGGGAACAGTAATCGACACCACTCGAAATGCTTCCTTTCTCCCGCTGGCAAAGGCTCAGAAGCTCTAAGAAGCTGCCACGAGGTTTTACAGCTGCAGATCCACACTCCTCATGGACCTAGCCAGACTTATGGGTCTGATGATTGCCAGCATCGACATGATACAATGGGCCCGCCTGCACCGCAGACCATTGCAGATGTTTCTACGTTCCCATCTACTCTCCTTCATGGAGGAGAGGGTCCTCTACCTACAGGTACCGATTGGAGTCAAGGAAGAGCCTAGGGTGGTGGACAAACATGAACAATTTGTCGGCAGGCAAGAGCTACTATGTCAGCCACACCAGGGAGCTGTTCACCGAGGCCAGTCTCTTGGACTGGGAGCAACCTTGAACTACACTCCAGTCCAGGGGACATGGCGGTCTGCGGAGAAGAATCTACCAATTAACCTCTTGGAATTCAGAGCGATCAGCTTGTCTCTGATTCCTTTAGCCCCTCAATTGTGTGGTCAACAAGTGTTGATCAGGACGGACAACATATCAACCTAGGCAGGTCTCGGTCATCTCAACTCCACAGGGAGGCGAGGAAGATCCTCTTTTGGGCGGAAAGACACGTCACCTCATTGAGAGCAGACCATATAAAAGGGTCCGAAAATATGCAAGTCGATTGACTCAGCCGAGTGGGGATACAGGAGGGAGAATGGGTTCTCCATCCACGTATCTTCAACATGATAGTGGCTCAAGTCGGACGTCCCATGGTGGATCTGTTCGCCTCCTCTATGAACCTCACGCTTCCGAGATATTTCTCCAGATTCTTCCATCCAGAGGCTGAGGCGACAGATGCACTCACGACACCCTGGCTCCAGGGTCTCCTATATGCGTTTCCGCCGTTCGCCCTGGTTTCCAGAACCACCCGCAGAATTTGGGAACTCAGAGCAAAGGTCATCCTAGTGGCCCTGAACTGGGCTCGTCACCCATGGTTCTCGGCAATACAGGAGCTGCCTATACTTCCACCCCTAGTTCTTTCTATACCTCCCGACATGCTGTTGTAGGGTCCGGTATGGCACCCAGATCCGGCCTGGCTGTGTTTGACCGCGTGGAGATTGAGCGGAGCAACCTATCGAAATTAGGTTATTCTTTCCAGGTCTAGACACCATTTTGACATCCAGACGACAGTCCACGGTCTGTATAGATATAACACCACGTGTAAGGCGTTGGTGCGATGGTGTAGACGCAAGTCGGTGCAGCCACTGTTCCCTTCGATTGCTTCGCTTCTGGATTTCCTGCAGGATGGTCTGATTCGGGAATGAAGTCTGCTACTCTTCGGAGGCAGTTAGCGGCTCTGTCCTCTGTTTTCCCTTCCCTGGGAGGATACAAGATTTCCAAACATCCTCACATTCAAACCTTTCTACAGGGAGCGTTGACAAAATCTCCGCTTCAGGTCCATCGCCTTCCAACCTGGAGGCCGAATACGGTACTCGGTGCTCTTACCGGCTCACCGTTCGAGCCTCTCGGGGAGGTGGGGTTGAAGTGGCTGAGGATGAAGAAGCTGTTTCTGGTCGCTATCACGTCTGCGGGAAGAGTGTCAGAACTCGGGGCATTGTCAGTGACATCGTCACTCTGCGTCTTTCATAAAGACAAGGTCGTGATTTGCACAGATTCTACCTTCCGGCCAAAGGTAGGCTCTAGATTTCACTACTCTCAAGAGATCTGCGTATCCACGTTCTGTCCTGATCCCAAGCATCCCAAGGAACGGATTTGGCACACCTTGGATGTAAGACGGGCTCTCAAGGTTTACATAGCCAGGACAGAGGTTTGCAGGAAGCCTGAGTCCTTATTCGTCAATATATCTCCACCTAGGTCAGGGGAGAAGATGTCTAGATCGGCAATCGGTTCGGTTCTGAAGGCCTGTATCACAGAGGCTTACCAGGCCTCGGGTCAGGAAGTACCCAGTGGCATCACAGCTCATTCTCTGCGGAGCGCAGCAACCAACGCCGCCTTACCAATAGAGCTTCTGTTGAAGAGGTCTGTAAGGCGGCTACGTGGTCATCCATTTCCACCTTCATAAGGCACTACCATATCAACACGCTTGCATCTGCAGGCGCGGCCTTTGGGAGAAGAATTCTTCAGCACGTCGTTAACATGGAGGAAGATGACTACCCACCCGTATGAGGGACACTGCTCGGGGAGGTCCCATTGGAGATGTCCTCCACCTCAGAGGGAGAACGACCATTGGACTTACCGTGAGGGGTCCTTCTCCTCTGAGGTCAGGAGGACATCTCGGCCCTCCCATTTTCATCTTCCTCTTCTACTTATTCTGTGCTGATTTCTTCTCTTGTATTTCTGTTTATACTCTGCCTTGTTCATAGTTGCAGAGTTTTTCTTGTTTAATCAGTTGGTATTACTGTTTGCAGTTACGTTTTTCTAGGGCAAGGCCACTTCATTTAGGCTGCAAGCACTGCTTTCGGAGTCCCAGAACTGGAGATGGGCTATTCCGGAGGCGCCAACAGGAAGGGGAAAAAACTATTTCCTGCCTCCCTACAGGCACGGTGGGAATAACCCATTGGAGATGTCCTCCTGACCTCAGAGGAGAAGGACCCCTCACGGTAAGTCCAATGGTCGTTCTACAACTTTCTGCCTTCAAGGAACCCTTTCTATATTAATTTGTCCACTGAAGGAGCTTCCTGCATTCACCACAGAGCTCTTGTGCATTGCACAAGGGTGTGTTCTGTGAGATGTATTTGGTTCATGTGGGGCCTCACATTACCTTCTGTGAACTTGGATTATACCACCGAACACGCCCAGCATTCCACAGTGGCTGCACATTACAGGAAAGATAAGAAGTGGATAACTAAGCAGCCTTTCAGGGGGATTTCTCCCCCCCCCCAGTACAGATCTCGTCATTCATAAGCTTTTGAAGCCCTTACAGTTCCCCTGGAATATAGTTTTGAAAACTTTTTGCAATAAGGAATGGATTGAGGAATTACATGGATAGATCCTTTTTCTTAGTTCCTTCCCATACTAGTTCAGCTTCGTTTACTTCGATACAAGATCAGCACGAAGGGTATTAATAAAACCAATAAAGCTGTTACGTAAAACATCAGGACCAACAAAAAAGACGTATACATGCCATTATGACCCAACATTTCAAAATTCTCTCATACATTTCACAATAGAGGAAGGTCAGTTATTTGAAGACTCTACTATCTGCTTTCATATTGTGCATATCATTATACACAATTTTTGTTACATTATGAGTAATTTCTTTAGAGGAGTATGAAAGAAGGCAGTGTGGAATTGCTCTGATTTTCCTGGGGAATTTATTAAAATTGGCATAACATATTGGGAATGTATATTATTATAGTAGGGACAGTAGTAATATGTGATCGACTGTTGCAGCCTTTCCTGTTTGTCAAAGGCAAATTTGTTGGGGGACCCAATAGATGTTATTTACCTTGACTTTCAGAAACCTTTTGATAAAGTTCCTCATCAAAGGCTCCTAAGTAAGCTCAATAGTCACGGGATAAAAGGACAAGTCCTCTGGTGGGTCAAAAACTGGCTAATTAATAGGAAACAGTGAGTATAAATGGGCAATTTTCTCAGTGAAAGGTGGTACGCAGTGGGGTACCACAGGGATCAGTACTTGGTCTGATGATTTTTAACTTGTTTATTAATGATTTCGAGTTGGGAGTAAGCAGTGAAGTGGCTAAATTTGCAGATGGCACGAAGTTGTTCAGGGTGGTGAGAACCAGGGAGGATTGTGAGGCACTCCAAAGGGATCTGTCGAGGATGGGCGAGTGGGCGACAACGTGGCAAATGAGTTCAGTGTGATCAAGTGCAAAGTGATGCACATTGGAGCCAAAAAATCCTAACTATAAATACACGTTGATGGGGTCCGAACTGGCAGAGACTGACCAAGGGAGAGATCTTGGAGTCGTAGTAGATAACTCATTGAAAATGTCTAGACAGTATACAATAGCAATAAGAAAAGCTAATGCTATGCTGGGGATTATTAGGAAAGGAACTGGAAACAAATCAGCCAGTATCATAATGCCCCTGTATAAATCAATGGTGTGACCTCATTTGGAGTACTTTGTACAGTTCTGGAAAAAGTGCAGAAAAGGGCAACTAGAATGATAAAAGGGTTGGAACACCTTCCCTATGAAGAAAGGTTAAAGCACTTGGGGCTCTTTAGCTTGGAGAAATGACGGCTGAGGGTGACATGATTGAGGTTTATAAGATTATGCATGGGATAGAGCAGGTTGAGAAAGAAGTACTTTTGTCCCTTTCTCACAATACAAGAACTTGTGGGCACTCCATGAAATTGCTGAGCAGTTGGGTTAGAGCAGATAAAAGGAAGTACTTCTTCACCCAAAGAGTGATTAATACATAGAATTCACTGCCACAGGAGGTGGCAGCATCTACAAGCATGGATGGCTTCAAGAGGGAATTAGATAAGCATATGGAGCAGAAGTCCATCAGTGGCTATTAGCCACATGGTATAGATGAGGACTCTGGGGCAAGGGATGCTCTGTATTCCTGGTGCTTGGGAGGATCAACAGTGGGAGGGCTTCTAGTGTCCTGGCCCCATTGATGGACCTCCTGATGGCAACTGGTATTTTTGGCCACTGTGTGACAGAGTGTTGGACTGGATGGGCCATTAGCCTGATCCAACATTGGCTTCTCTTATGTTCTTATGTTCTAAGGAATGTGAAGATATCTGCCTTCCAGAAAAACCGAGGGCAAGGCATTGAAATGTGCCAGAGTAAATCTTTAAGACAGTGTAATAGTCTATTGGTGAAAAAAAAACCTTAGTTTGGTGTGTTGCAGTAGGGTAACCACTGTAACCAGGCCCTGGCAGATTCTTCCCATAGGGTGGCTCTGTGGGGAGGAACCATGTCACAGGCCCTGCTGTGGAATATGTTGTCAAAGCAGCACATAGTCATGGTAAAGCAGATACCATGCCACTGTAATAATGTCTCAGTTTGCCCCTGAAGCATACCTGGTGATTGTCTTCTCTGTTTTTGTTTTTCAATGAATGAAGGCAGAAACAAAGTTTCTAGTTATGGGTCAAAGTGTATTGAATCTCCTCTTGAAATCCTGTAGTAGGTCTGTAATGATCATGTGCATTCCTGCTTTCATCTTTCCATGTGCACCTAGGTTCAAAGTAATAACTGAAAGCTTTGTGGATAACTTACTACCTATTTAAATTCTGCATATTTATGCTTTGCTTTTCTTGGTGCTAGAGATAGGAGTTTGTATTTTTTGCAATGATTTCTAAGGTATTTGTAAGGTTTTTGGGAGCTTCAACGAAAGATGGTGTGTATGTGTGTGCATCTTACACAGATGTCTATCTCAAATGTGCAGGGAAGGCTATTTCTTGTATTTTTAAGAGGTTTCATCTCTAAAAGTGATTCTCCCTCCAACTCTGTTTATTGGAAAGTAACATCTGTAGAATATATTAAAAGTTGAGGGTTTAGGGTTTTTTATTTAGAAGTATATGGAGGGTATTACAAAAATAGTGATCTAACAAAACTTCTTATGCTACTGGAATAGACTGCTGCTTGAAAAATTGAACTTGTATATTATATTCTCGTCTGGTGTTTACTTTGAGGTTGTTGGTTTTATAGTTATGTAAGTCTGTCCCTTTGTAATTATTGACATGATCATTTTTATGGCCTGTGGTTAATTAAATGTCTTCATTTAAACTTTTGATTTTATGTCTGCTGATACCTGTAATGTTTGAGTAAGAAAATGTCCAGGTGAGCCAGCACAACTTCTGTCCTGTATCCGACAACCTAATTATGAGTTGCTTGCTTAGTTGCTGCAGCCTGTTGGTTGTGCTTCCTTGCCAGATGGCTCAGAAGTCTTTGGATTCAAGTCTTATACTGATAGGGGGATGATAGAAAAAGAGGGACATCCATGGATAGGTATTGGGCCAGTGCCTTGGTTCTATACCAGGACTGATAGATTACCAGTTTGAAAAGGGGAACATGTCGTACTTCAGTTAGGGTTTCGGAGAGCAGTCACATCCTTCCTGGGCTCTTTTTATTCCCCAGTTACAGTGGGGTGTAATTGTGATTCTGTGCTGTATGGGATGTTTTGTTTCTCCTGTGTGTGTGTTGTTATGTTGTTCATGTTATTGTTTTAATACTCCAGTATCATGTGAATTTCATAATGCCACAACTTTAGACAGCACACTGAAATACAGTACAATAATGAAGATTGGTCTTAGAGATTTTAGGCAAGCAAATGGCTGCATTCATACCAAAGGGCAACTTAGTTTAGTTTCGGCATAGTGCATTGTCTGGCAGCACAGAAAACAAGAATATCTCTAAAATATTCCTATTTTTTTTTACTAAATAAATTTTAATGAGCAGTAGGCTTAGTTTACATAGCATAGTTAGAGAAATACGACCATTAAAAGTAGAAGTTGAGTTGAGACTATACACTGAAACAACCTTAACATTATCAATAGAAGGTACAGAAATTTAAATATTGAATACAGTGAGAATCACCTAAAATGGGGAACCCAGATATAAACACATTTTGTTTTCCAGGGGATGATGGAAGGTATACTAGCTTCACAGGAAAAAACAATTAAAGAGAGAACCAAAGTCTATAATCTTTTCCATGCTAGGTTGCCTCTGACTTCTAAATAATCAAAGACAGGATTCCAGGTGTCTTCATAGCTGCTTCATTATACTCTATGTTGCAAACTACAGAAAAAAGGGTTATGTACAATTTTCTCCAAAACACAGTTTCTCATTCCATCTGTATAAGGATGGTTCAATTGGATTTGACCAGGAAGTTGCGATCATCAAACGTCCCACTGCTAATAATTTGGAAACAAGTTTCCTTGTCTCTTTGGGGATTTGGATATCATTCCAAATATCAAATAGCAACAACTTCAAAGAGAAAGGGAGCTTAATCCTAGTAACTTGGAAGATTGCCTTTGAGACAGCCAACCAAAAATGGTGGATATTGAGACTAACCATCCGTATTTAGTAAAGGGTTTAGGACTGTGGACTATACTATTGTGCATAGTTCATACTGTCTGTTGTTGTAAGTAGGATCCCACGATGTAATTTTTGCATTGTTTAATGTGCCATGTTTATATTTTGTTTCAGCTCTGTTCAGATTTCTGCTTGGCTCCAGATTTCCCCAATCCAGGTCCTATTGCATTGTTCATTAGATGTCCCATTGTGTTTATTGTATTGATTTACTCTGTGTAAATCCACCTTGAATCCCAATGAGAAAGGCAGACTATAAATAACTTATTCATTTATTTACATTTACAAACCCAGTAGAGATCAGGAAGTGACTTGTGCTTCAGAATTAGTAGAGAGGAGGGGTGACGAATGATAGCTGCTCTGTTGCACCGTGAGAATAAAAACCACACAGGCAGAACTAGAGCCCCGGTCATACGGGCCAGAAAACGCGGGGGGGGGGAGGCATGGCAGTTCGCCCCGGAGCAAAATAAGGCGTGGTAGCCCAATCACACAGGCCACCGGGTTGCCACGCTCCAGTGCTGAGCGCCGATCACACAGCACTTCTACAGCGCGGCAAAAAAGCAGCGCAGCAGAGCAGCAAGCCGCGCTGTAGCAAAGGACGCAAGTGCCGCTGGGGGGGGGGCAGGCCGCTGTCAGTGTCTTGCGTGTGCACATGCCTCATTCAGCGTTGGTGCGCATCCCATGGAAACTTACAACATCCGGAAACCCCGGGCCATGGGCCGGTGTCGAAAGCTGCGGGATACTGGCGCTCCCGCAATCAGACGTCGGCCTTTGCCCCAGGGTTTTCGGAAACTAGTACTTCGACCCTAGTAGTTTTTTACTCCACGTTTTCCACAGGAAGCCGTGGGTTGGCCACGGGAGTGCTATGCCTCCCAGATGTGCTGGTATGATCATGCATGGAAAGTCCGCAGGGTGTGAACAGGGCCTAGGATAACTTTTAAGTGACTATAAAGTTAGATGTGCCCTGCCTTTCTGCGCACAAATTACTTTCAGAAGACTGTGCATGATGTGTACTTTAATTTCAGTGAGGAATGTTTCTTGGGTATGGTTCTCTGGCATACTCTAAAGAAGTTCTTACTGGGAGATGCTAGTCTGTACCCTCTCTATTTAGTAAATATTCACCCAAACTGTAATGTTAATAACTAACTGTGTGCTGATCTTAGTTCTTGCTTGCTTAATATCACTTTTATTTTGAAATTTATTAAAAAATACATACAGCTTCCTGAAACTGAAAACAAAAAGGCAATAATTCAGGTTGTTAACTTGACCAGTGAAACAGTTTAATAAAAAAAAATCTGACTGAATGGGTTATTTATCCCCTACTCAGAGGTGGTTGAAGTCCAGCTTTAACGTATGTAATCATTAACTTGTAATTCAGCATTGTTGCATGAGCAGAAGAAAGTCCTGGCATAAATGAGAACTACATCTTGCCCTATTAACCTTATTGCTTAAGGTGACTACTTCCTTCTCCTCATGTGATATTAGAAAATGTCTTTTCCTACTCTCAGACCTCAATGCTTTGGACCTCCCTTCTTTATTGGCCCCAAAACTTTACTAACTAAACATAAGTATTGTCTGCTCCCCCTTCCCTCTGTTTTGCAACTTTAAATGTTAGGTCCCTAAGGGCTAAAGCAGGCATGAGATGAGGAGTTCCATAAATAGCATTCCATCTATTTTTTTTCCTTCAAATTAGCAAGTACATGGAGCCCTCCTCTGAGCTGTGATGGCAGCATGAGGTGGGGGTTGTGCTCTGTAGCCATTTTTTTTAGCCTGAAATGGCTCTTGGAGCAGAGAAGGTTTCTCAGAAGTGGCCACTACGGCATTTGTTTGTTCTACAAATGTTTAAGGGATATGTCTATACTGTGGCCTCAAACAGTTTGAGGACTGCTGCTCTAAGAAATTAATGCAAGGAGGGGGTGTTATTTAATTAGCTGTTGTTGAGGGTTGTTTTTGTTTTTGTTTTAATGGTACATGAAGGTGCTTTATACTAAGTCAGACCAATCGTGCGTAAAGATCAGTAACATTTACTGTGACTGGCAGCAGCTTTCCAGAATCTCAGGTAGAGGTCTTTCACATCACCATTACGTGGTCCTGCTAATTAAAGGTGCCAGGGATTGAACCTTGGACTGCGTGCATGCAAGGCACGTGCCTTCCACTGAGGCATGGCTGTTCTCCATGGCATTGAGGAAGCAGGAGTGTCTTTGTGTGAGCTGATATTGAAAGGTTCATAATGTGGCAGTAATTTTCCAAACCAGGGGTTCTCAACCTTATTGAGCCTGCAGGCACCTTTGGAATTCTGACATTGGGTGATGGATGCTTCCACAAAATAGCTGTTGCAGGAAGTGGAGCCAGCCACAAAAATCTCAGGGAGTAAGGTCATGCATCACTCTAATAGTAACTTTTCAACATTTCAGGCAGAAGCAGCATTTAACAGGATGTCTTTTAAAAGGAACATAATGTTTAAAAGTGCTTTCTTGCCTATACAAAGCTTATCTTCAGTCATACAGTGAAGATCCTTAATCTATGGCGGCAGCTGCAGCTCAAACTGTAAAAAGTACATTTGGACTTGTGGGTTACCATACACAAAATGTTGGGAACCACGCTCTTTGGAAGGAGAAGTCGTCTTTGGAGAGCTTAGGTGGAAGAGAAAAGAAGACTTTTCTGACTATACTGAGCAGTAACTGGTATTCTAAAATACTGATCCTCAGTGTGACACCCATAAGTGCCATGGTATTAGCTGTGTGTTTCCTATTACCTGCTTGCCTCTTGAGTCTTGCCAGTAAAATCCAAAGATACGTGAATGGAACAGGGAAAAAAACCCAGGGAGCTTTAGGTTGCTCCCTCTGAGCTGCCTGACTATCAAACTCTGAGTGCCACCTAGGTAGGCACATCATAGCTGTGCTCCCATGGCTTGGCCGTAGACCACTTTTGTACAATTCTGGGTGTAGCATCCTCTCTTTGGGGCCGTAAACTGAAGCCAAACACTATTACTAAGCTAAAAAAAAATAATCCTGCTCCGTATACTAGCAATATTGTGATGGGCTCTGCCCTGCTGGGTTTGTTTTGCAGAGGTATGCACTGCTCTTTCCCAAAATTCCCAAAGTATCTGAAGGCTCAAAAAGGTTGGGGACCATTGTGATAGAATAAAAAATATATATACAGTATATTTTATTAAGTTGCCAAAGAGTAGTAACAAGCAGATTTCCAAAGAAACCTGCTAGTCTCTGCTCTTTGCATCTGTCTCTTCCTGTGTGAATTTTTCTTAAGCATGGATAAAGAAACTGGATGCTGAATTGCTGGTGATGCCCCATTAGTAGAAGAGTATGTATATTTTTCTGTTTTTTGGGGGAAAATACTACATTTAATGCCTCAAAGAAATGCTTATGTCTTTTATTGTGGCTGCATAACACCGGTGATCTGTGGTTAAAAAGGTAAAAGTTTCCCTTGCTAGAAAGCCAGTCAAATCCGACTCTAGGGTGTGGTGCTCATCTCAGTTTCCAAGCCGAAGAGCCAGTGCTGTCCGAAGACATTTCTGTGGTCATGTGTCCAGCATGACTAGACGCCGAGGCACACGGAATGCTGTTAACTTCCCACCGAAGTGGTACCTATTTATCTACTTGCAGTTTCTTGCTTTCGAACTGCTAGGTTGTCAGGAGCTTGGACCAGAGATGGGAGCTCACTCCGTCATGCGGCATTCGGGTCTAGACTGCTGAACTACTGACCTTCCAGCCTGCAGTTTCACATCTTAACCACTAAGCCACGGCAGCCCCCAATCTCTTTAGATAATTTTCTTCCTCTGTTCTTTATGACTGAGGAGCCCTCAGCTAGTTCATGACATTATGATATATTACATTTTGTATTATTCCATCATTGTATAATTGATTTTCATTATAGTGCTGTTTTAATTCATGAAGACAACTGGTCCATCCACTGGGAATTCACAGTAGGTTAAAACCTACTGCTGAGCTAATAGCAGAATAGTCTTCCAGTGCAAGGAACCTCCATCTGAATCAAGTGCCCCTTCTGCTCCTTCCGAGGATGGCTTCTTGCACTCAAGGAATTTGCTGTTGTTGGCTAAGCAGAGTGGTGGGATACAAGGAACTACGAAACTGAAATAATAATCAGTTTTTAGTGCACATGCTTTGTTCCCCAAGAGTACTGGGAAAACAGTGAACGCAGTCAGCCTGCAACTTGAATATTAACAAAATTACTTGATTTGTCTTTTCTTGAAGACAGGATTCTATAACCCATTTTTGTGAGCTTTCACTCTGGTGGGATAACAATCTCTGTTAACCTCTGACACATTGCTATCTGACACATTGCTTAAATATATGTTTTTCTAAGATGGCAAACCTAAACAGCATGATAAAAAGCAGAGACATCCCCTTGCCAACAAAAGTCCGCATGGTCAAAGCAATGGTATTCCCCGTAGTAATGTATGGCTGCGAGAGTTGGACTATAAGGAAGGCCGAGCGCCGAAGAATAGATTCTTTTGAACTATGGTGCTGGAGAAGACTCTTGAGAGTCCCTTGGACTGCAAGGAGATCAAATCAGTCAATCCTAAAAGAAATCAACCCTGATTGTTCCTTGGAAGGCCAGATCCTGAAGCTGAAGCTCAAATACTTTGGCCACCAAATGAGAACGACCATTGGACTTACCGTGAGGGGTCCTTCTCCTCTGAGGTCAGGAGGACATCTCCAATGGGTTATTCCCACCGTGCCTGTAGGGAGGCAGGAAATAGTTTTTTCCCCTTCCTGTTGGCGCCTCCGGAATAGCCCATCTCCAGTTCTGGGACTCCGAAAGCAGTGCTTGCAGCCTAAATGAAGTGGCCTTGCCCTAGAAAAACGTAACTGCAAACAGTAATACCAACTGATTAAACAAGAAAAACTCTGCAACTATGAACAAGGCAGAGTATAAACAGAAATACAAGAGAAGAAATCAGCACAGAATAAGTAGAAGAGGAAGATGAAAATGGGAGGGCCGAGATGTCCTCCTGACCTCAGAGGAGAAGGACCCCTCACGGTAAGTCCAATGGTCGTTCTCCCTCTGAGGTGGAGGACATCTCCAATGGGACCTCCCCGAGCAGTGTCCCTCATACGGGTGGGTAGTCATCTTCCTCCATGTTAACGACGTGCTGAAGAATTCTTCTCCCAAAGGCCGCGCCTGCAGATGCAAGCGTGTTGATATGGTAGTGCCTTATGAAGGTGGAAATGGATGACCACGTAGCCGCCTTACAGACCTCTTCAACAGAAGCTCTATTGGTAAGGCGGCGTTGGTTGCTGCGCTCCGCAGAGAATGAGCTGTGATGCCACTGGGTACTTCCTGACCCGAGGCCCGGTAAGCCTCTGTGATACAGGCCTTCAGAACCGAACCGATTGCCGATCTAGACATCTTCTCCCCTGACCTAGGTGGAGATATATTGATGAATAAGGACTCAGGCTTCCTGCAAACCTCTGTCCTGGCTATGTAAACCTTGAGAGCCCGTCTTACATCCAAGGTGTGCCAAATCCGTTCCTTGGGATGCTTGGGATCAGGACAGAACGTGGATACGCAGATCTCTTGAGAGTAGTGAAATCTAGAGCCTACCTGTGGCCGGAAGGTAGAATCTGTGCAAATCACGACCTTGTCTTTATGAAAGACGCAGAGTGACGATGTCACTGACAATGCCCCGAGTTCTGACACTCTTCCCGCAGACGTGATAGCGACCAGAAACAGCTTCTTCATCCTCAGCCACTTCAACCCCACCTCCCCGAGAGGCTCGAACGGTGAGCCGGTAAGAGCACCGAGTACCGTATTCGGCCTCCAGGTTGGAAGGCGATGGACCTGAAGCGGAGATTTTGTCAACGCTCCCTGTAGAAAGGTTTGAATGTGAGGATGTTTGGAAATCTTGTATCCTCCCAGGGAAGGGAAAACAGAGGACAGAGCCGCTAACTGCCTCCGAAGAGTAGCAGACTTCATTCCCGAATCAGACCATCCTGCAGGAAATCCAGAAGCGAAGCAATCGAAGGGAACAGTGGCTGCACCGACTTGCGTCTACACCATCGCACCAACGCCTTACATGTGGTGTTATATCTATACAGACCGTGGACTGTCGTCTGGATGTCAAAATGGTGTCTAGACCTGGAAAGAATAACCTAATTTCGATAGGTTGCTCCGCTCAATCTCCACGCGGTCAAACACAGCCAGGCCGGATCTGGGTGCCATACCGGACCCTACAACAGCATGTCGGGAGGTATAGAAAGAACTAGGGGTGGAAGTATAGGCAGCTCCTGTATTGCCGAGAACCATGGGTGACGAGCCCAGTTCAGGGCCACTAGGATGACCTTTGCTCTGAGTTCCCAAATTCTGCGGGTGGTTCTGGAAACCAGGGCGAACGGCGGAAACGCATATAGGAGACCCTGGAGCCAGGGTGTCGTGAGTGCATCTGTCGCCTCAGCCTCTGGATGGAAGAATCTGGAGAAATATCTCGGAAGCGTGAGGTTCATAGAGGAGGCGAACAGATCCACCATGGGACGTCCGACTTGAGCCACTATCATGTTGAAGATACGTGGATGGAGAACCCATTCTCCCTCCTGTATCCCCACTCGGCTGAGTCAATTGACTTGCATATTTTCGGACCCTTTTATATGGTCTGCTCTCAATGAGGTGACGTGTCTTTCCGCCCAAAAGAGGATCTTCCTCGCCTCCCTGTGGAGTTGAGATGACCGAGACCTGCCTAGGTTGATATGTTGTCCGTCCTGATCAACACTTGTTGACCACACAATTGAGGGGCAAAAGGAATCAGAGACAAGCTGATCGCTCTGAATTCCAAGAGGTTAATTGGTAGATTCTTCTCCGCAGACCGCCATGTCCCCTGGACTGGAGTGTAGTTCAAGGTTGCTCCCAGTCCAAGAGACTGGCCTCGGTGAACAGCTCCCTGGTGTGGCTGACATAGTAGCTCTTGCCTGCCGACAAATTGTTCATGTTTGTCCACCACCCTAGGCTCTTCCTTGACTCCAATCGGTACCTGTAGGTAGAGGACCCTCTCCTCCATGAAGGAGAGTAGATGGGAACGTAGAAACATCTGCAATGGTCTGGGGTGCAGGCGGGCCCATTGTATCATGTCGATGCTGGCAATCATCAGACCCATAAGTCTGGCTAGGTCCATGAGGAGTGTGGATCTGCAGCTGTAAAACCTCGTGGCAGCTTCTTAGAGCTTCTGAGCCTTTGCCAGTGGGAGAAAGGAAGCATTTCGAGTGGTGTCGATTACTGTTCCCAATGTACGATACGCTGCGTCGGTAGCAGTGAACTCTTTTCGAGGTTGATCAGGAATCCATGTTTCTGTAAACATTGTAGTGTTCGCTCCGTGCTGCTGATGGAGTCTGCCCGTGTACTGGTCCTGATTCAGAGGTCGTCCAGCTATGGCAGAACCTGGATACCCTGAGCTCTGATGAACCTTGGGATAGATGCTCAGCTTGGAGAAGAAGCGTGGTGCCGTGAATAGACCAAAGAGAGGTGCTCTGTACTTGGAGTGTTGGTCGTAAATGCAAAAGCGAAGAAATCGCTTGTGTGCTGGGTGAATAGGCACATGGAGGTATGCTTTCCGTCAAATCTATGGAAGTGAGGTACTCGTTGGGAGATAGAGAGTCCGCTACAGCCTCCAGAGTTTCCATGCGAAAACGTCGCAGTTTTAGATTCAGATCGCTGATTTGCTGGCTGGTGACTTGAGGAACCGCCCTGAAGGCTGGTGCAGAAACTCTATCGGATAGCCCTGTGACATCACTTCTACTGCCCAGGCATCTGCCTGTGTGCCTGTCCAAGCTTCCGTAAAATGTAAAAGGCGGGCACCCACCGGAAGGGGGGATAGTCATGCCTGTTTGGGTTTGGCACCTCTGTCTCCCCAAACACCTCTGTTGAAAGGCCTGTGGAATCTGGGTGTGAAGGAACCACATTTGCCAGACTGCTTGGACGCTTCCCACGAGGCCTTCTGGTGTCTTGTCGAAATCTAGAGAGAGAGTGCTGGGTATGAAGGGACTGCGGGTTTCGCCAATCGAAACGGCGTAGGGATCTGGGCATGGCTTTTTACTTATCCCTGGTTTCCACCAGGAAGTTGTCCAGGGCCTCTCCAAAGAGCCGATCTCCTAGGAAGGGATAAGCTGTTACAATAGCTTGGAGAGAGAGTCCGCGTGTCAGGCGCGTAGCCGTCTGGCCACCGCCGTGGATGCCATGGCCCTGGAAGCAAAGGAGATAATGTCCAGAGTGGCGACCGCTGAAAAGGAATTAGACTTAAGGACACGAGAATTTCCCTCCAGCACAGCCCGATTGTTCTCTGGAACAATCTGCATCAACTTACGTAACCACACGACTGTCGCTCTGGAGGCGATGGATGTTGTAGATGCCGCTCTTACCATCATGGCAATTGCCTCATGGATCCTTCTGAGCGTTGCCTCCACCTTCTTATTGGTTTGGTCTTTGATGGTACCCCGACCATCTTCAGATACTAGACCCGTCGACTGGATGGCATCCACTGGAGCGTCCACAGGAGAAACCTGTAATAACTCATTAGCATAATTAGGCAGAGCATATAACTTTTTTTTGCAAAAGCGGGAAAACTGCTTATTGACCATGGGCTTTTCCCACTCTGCTCTGAGCTGACGCTCAAATACTCAGGAAAGGAAAAACCTTTCTCAGTAAATTCCTGAGGAGGGAAGACTTACCGGTTGCCCCCGGGTTTGGATTTAATTTTGCTTTTGACCGCCTTCAGATATTCTGAAGGTGGCAAAACATATAACTCTAAGGCCTATATATAAAGGTCAAGGTTCCCTTGCTCAAAGGCCAGTCGAATCCGACTCTAGGGTTGCGGTGCTCATCTCCGTTTCAAGGCCGAAGAGCCAACGCTGTCCAAAAACGTTTCCGTGGTCATGTGGCCGGCATGACTGAACACCAAGGTGCACGGATATAGCCTTAGCTAAAAGGAGCTGATAATCCTTGGGTTTGAAAAAACGACTGGATTGCTCCGGGAGTTTTTAATTCTTCCTCCTCATCAGAAAAATTCGCCCTCTTCCCTTTCAATAGAAGAGGTACTGGATTCTATTTCTTCCCTCCACTGCTCCTCCAAGGGTCTCCTAGGAGGAGGGGGGGGAACCCTCTTAGCTGCCCTAGTTGGCCACCCAGGGGAGGATGGAATCAAAGGGTTTTGAGAGCGATTACCCTGTGGTAGGGAAACCTCAGGTCTAGGAAGGAGCTGTGCCATTTCCAGCGGAATGGTCTTTTTTTTTTTTTTTTTTTAATAATAATGGCCATAATTCTGAAGAGTGAATCAAAACTCCGTGATCAAGGAGCTTACCCCGTTTGGAGCCGGTCTCAGGATCCTGCTCCTCTTCTGAAGGGGTGGGGGAAACGTAAGGCTGTCCTCCTTCGGTCCCCGAGGCTCCAGAAATGGCCGTAAGAGAGGTCACAAGCTCGAAGCCGGACCCTCAAAATGGCCGCCGCCGCCCGATCGCGAGAGCGCGGGAAAATGGCGGGGCCTGCTGTTTCGGCTGTCGGCGTCGTTTGGGCACCTGGGGTGCTGCGCCGAGCCAGCCGTGTTCATCGGGGTACCGCAATCATGCCACGAAGGCAGATCGGCCCCGGAGTCGTCTCGCGTCACCGCAGCCGCGGTGCACGCGTCTCCTTCGTCGCCCGAGGAAAAAACCTCGGGAAGGTCTTTTGCCGCCATGGCAGCCGGCGGCGTTCTTCTCTTCGGGTCCTGAGACCTCTTTGAAAACTTCGCTCCAAGGAAGGAGCTGAATGAGAAAAGAGAAGAAATAGAGAGAGAGAGAAAAGAAAAAGGGCAAGGCAACAGGCTGGATAAACAGGATACAAAAAAGCGGGAAACAGCTAAGCCTAAGAGATTTGCTGCTTCTCCCTACTGAGGCAGGAACAGAACTGGAGATGGGCTATTCCGGAGGCGCCAACAGGAAGGGGAAAAAACTATTTCCTGCCTCCCTACAGGCACGGTGGGAATAACCCATTGGAGATGTCCTCCACCTCAGAGGGAGAAGGGAGCATTCACTGGAGAAGACCCTGATGCTGGGAAAGATTGAAGGTCAAAGAAGAAGGGGACGGCAAAGGATGAGATGGTTAGACAGTGTCATCGATGCAACGAACATGAAATTGAGCAAACTTCAGCGGACAGCGGAAGACAGGAGGGCCTGGCATAATCTGGTCCATGGGGTCGCGAAGAGTCGGACTTGACTGTGCGACTGAACAACAAAGATGGGTCTTCTGTCTTTGGTACTGTCTGTGGCCTGCTTGCCTGTAGGACAAAGGAAGTAGAAATCTGCATGGCCTTATCTATGCTAACTATTTTGTTCCTTAATTTTCTGCTGTTCTTGCAGCTTTTCAAAGCTGCCATTTGCGTGACCTCCTCCTATCCACCATGTATTCCCATCAATGAGGAAATTGCATTTTTAGCATCTTATACAGTAATGACCTTCATTCAGTTTAATATCATAGCATTATAACTCAAATGAGAATTTGAGGTTTAAGTTCAGACTCAAAAGAATGCATAGTTTATCGGAGTGTCTTCTGTATCCGTGTCATGAAGTGCCTTATGCCCGAGAATTTGTATGCCCCAGAAACTATTTACTGTATGATTGTTTTAACTTGCTTTTAAATGTTTTATACTGATTTGGCACATGGTGCCGATAAATGTGAGCCACCCTGAGCCCGTTTGCGGGGAGGGTGGGATACAAATGCAATAAATAAGCATCCAGTCCCAAAAGAAATTAAAATGGCCTTAGCCAGGAGAAGGACAATAGCCAGGTCCCACCTCTGTAGAGCTTCAAGGGGAAAGGGTCAGACCTTCGTTTTGGGCCAGGAAGAACAAGAGTGTCCATGAGGAGTGCACAGAAGGGGAGATTATAAAACTCCTAGACGTGAGGATCCCTGACCCAGATGACCCAGGCTGGCCTGATCACATCAGATTTTGGAAGCTAAATGTTTGCAACTCCCAAGAATTAACTGCTTGTTTTTCCACTTGCAAGGATATTGTCTAGTGTTAGGATTTAGGGAAAGACCTGTTATGACTTTTTCTTTTGATCCTTGTTCAGTCCAGAAATGAATTTCTTTACTGAAAATTCTTTACATTTTTAATGTGGTAGTCTAGTTTGTGTGACCCATTTTAAAGCCCTCATTCATGCCGCATATACCAAGAAGGAGAGGGGAGGGGGCCACCGTTTCACTCCCAAAGAGTAGCCAGGAGCTGAGGTTGTCGAGGGCAAGGAAGCAGAGGGAGCCGACATTCAGGTTTGTGGACAGAAAATTCACTTTAACTTTAGGCTTGATGGTGGGATCAATATCCGGATTGAGAAAGAGAGTAAATTCAGCAGTAGAGAAAGAGAGAAGCCTCGCTGTGCAGGAGACCCGGGGCAGCTAAGTGACCTGTTGGTTACATTTTGTCACAGCTTGTGAAGCATTTTTGAGCACATCATTGTAGTCTGAATGTTCTAAATGACTATGTGGTTCTTGTCTCCATAAGGTTTACAAATGGCTGACGTCATGCCAAAAAGATAGTACTGTACAATTAAATGTAGATCCAAGAAGTGCCTGTGCCCAAGGGCAGTTAAGGGGTGACTGGGTAGGGAGAAGGTCAGCTAAGCCAACTCAAACCAATTAAAATTTTGTCTTGGGGTATCCTTTTATGGTAGCAGAGCGAAGGAACTGTACTGATAACTACAGTTTGTTCTTTTAAAAAGTGAGCTTGTAACACACACTCTTCCTTTTTCAAACTCTCTTATTTCTCCTGTTCTTGTCCTGGATTTCTCTTTGTGAGCTATATTCTCTTTCAAATCATGCCCAGCCATGGATCCCCCCCCTCTTATTCCAACGTAATGGTTTCTACTTGTGGCTGCCTTTGCGCAATGTTTATTGCAGAGTGAAACAGCAAGGCTACTGGCTGATGCTTCTGTACCCATCTTGCTTATTCTGATGGACCTGCGCAGGCTGTAGATTCATTCCTGAACAAGATTGAAATCCTGGTGCTTGAAGCTCTAAACTGGTGGGGACCAGGGCATATTAATGACTGCCTTCTCCCAGCCTACCTAACATTTAAGACCAGTCTCTGAGCCCTTGAAGTGCACCAATTAAGGTTGGGAGCCTCAAGGGACAGTGATTTCTTTAGTGAGATAATGAATGGTCTCTTTATTAGTGTATGCATCTGTGAGGCAAAGCACCCCAATTCTTCCCAAAGGGTTAATGTGAATACTAATGGACTTATTCCATCTTGCAGGTGTTGAACAGTTGGCTCTCTGCCTACATGGCCCTTAGCATCTTCAAAGCCAGAGTTAGGAATGTGATAATTAGCTCTCTTTGAGAACCTGTGGCCCATAGGATGGGGGTGGGGGCTTATGATGTAGTTTTCTAGAGGGTTCCTGCAGTAATGTGTGCTGATTGGATTGTTACCACTTATTTGTTTACAATAAAAGTCATTAAAGTCATAAAAATAATAAATAATAAAATTGGTAGCAGCAATATAAATCTGTTGGGGCCACAGGATGGAATCGGGGAGGCCAACTGAGATGGACGCCTGCCGCCTCAACTGAAGGCCTGGTGAAACAGCTTTGTTTTGAAGGCCCTGTGGAATGATAAAAGGTCCCACAGGGCCCTGATCTCCAGTGGGAGCTGATTCCATCAGGCCAGGGCATCACCTGATGCCAGTTGGCTCAAGACTATAATTGAGCTAAGAGTTTGAGAGAAGGAGGTTAGCTTTGGGGATTTTGGTGAGTTGAGGCCTGGACTATGATATGCTCACATTGCAATGCACAGCTTTGTAGAGAATGCTTAAGCCACCGCCTCAACCTTTTGGACTGTGCCATCTAATGTAAGCTATAAATGTGTTAGATAGTAAAAGTTAGCTTTTCTTGTTTTCTCTGCTGCAAGATTTTAAAGTGTTGTGTTGCCTAGAATCAAAAAATGGTTCTGAAAGTATTTAATAAACTTCATATATTTTTTTTATCCTGGTTTCTTGTGTACACTGCCCTGGAAATCTACTGGGATTCTGGTTTGGATTCCTTGACATGGTGGCAGCTTAAGGGGAGCAGGGCCTTTGTACACAAGGAAATTGAAGGGCAGCACACCCTCTGGGTCTGCAGCATGTTTGTTATTTCATTGAAGTCAGTGTCAGAAGGCAGAGCTGGCGGCTCAGGAGGAAGCAAGTGCTGAGGCTCCTTTGGAGGGTGACGCGTCAGGGAACTGAATGCATAAAGGGTCGCCTTACAAGCTGGTTGTTTCGCCATCCCAGAAGAAATGGCCTTAACAGTTGAGGAGTGGTGTTGTATTGTTGGGGGTGATAGAATGCTTCTGAGCTTCATAGACACTGGCAGTGACTTCAGTTCCATTCTTAGAAGTGCATTGAAGGAGCCAGTGAAATGGGCTGGAAAGGTTTCCATTCACACCTCAGCTCTCCAATCAACCCATGGCTCTTATAACAGGTGCGCTTCAGAGACTGGGAGGGACAGTTGCCTGTATTTGTGCACTCAAATGGTGATGACAGATTCCTCCTGTTGGAGGAGACCTGGTGTATTGACATGCTATGTCCCGAGGTGCCAAAGTGCCAGCTCAGAAAAGGGTGATTACTCGCAGCCGGGTGAAAGAAATAAAAAAGGCAGCCCTTCCAGAGGAGCCCGCGGCAGCAGAGCCTTTCTGACCCGAAGAGAGAAGTGGGAGAAGGGCTCCACTAAGGAGTTGTTGACAGCAGAAAGTCCCCAGGCCAAGGTGAGGGAGGAGGAACCGACAGCCCCCTTGGTGGGGCCCTTAACAGAAGAACTTCTGCAAGGTGAGGCGCTGATAAGCCCAGATCCCTCCCGTGCTCCTCAGAAAATCCAACCTGAGTCAGAAACGCTGCCAAGAGGGCTGTTGGGAGCTTTCAGACATCCGAAGCCTTTAGGGAAGCTCAGCATGTGAGCGTGCGTCTCTCAAAGACTGCTGTCTGCAGGCAAAAGTGATGCCTGGAGAGCTGAATGAAGTTGTAATGAGCAGATTTATATGGCATCGAGGGGCTGTTGTATAGAGAGTATCTTCCCAAAGACTATCCAGAAGGGACTGAGCCAGTAATGCAATTGAGAAGAAGTCCTGAGGGTGGCCCGTGACACAGCTTTTGGAAGGCATTTAGGCATAAAGAAAAGTTTGACTCAAATTACCAATTCATTTTACTGGCAAAACGTCAATAAAAATGTGCAAACTTACTGCAGCACCTGTGAGATCTGCCAGGTGGGGTTTCCGCAGGACCACCCTCAAATACCTTTAAGCCAGGTTTTCCAGTGAATCTCCAATGATGTTTTGGGTCCTTTGCCTAGGACCAAATCTGCACAGCAGTTCATCTTGTTGGTAGTAGATCATACTCCCCTTCCTGGCAGCGTTCGCACTCAACTCCATCACAGTTTCCAACATTGTCAAAGCTCTGTTAGAGTTCAGTTCAACATTTGGGTGGCCTGAGAAGTACCTTCACTTCAAAACTAATGCAGAAGGTCTGTGAACTGTTGGGGATTAAGCACACTCCCGTTGTGGCTCATCATGAAAGCACTAATGGACTGGTGGAAAGATATGTGCAGACTTTAGGTAAGATGATGAAGGCTTATGCCGTGGAGTACCTGGGGAGATGGGATGGGACACTTTCCTATCTTGTATTTGCCATCAGAGATGCCCCTGCAGTCAGCCTGAGATGGCACTTCCCTAATGAATTGATCTTTGGAAGAAGGATCGCAGGACCCCTGCAGCTACTAAAGGCCATTTGGGAAGGGAGCCAGATGTCAGAATGTCCCATTAGTGCCACAGAATATTTGGCAAAGTTAAAGCAGACTTTGGACCAGATCAGGAAAGTGGCTGGGGAGTTCCTTAAACAGGTGCAAGACCAAGAAAAGGACTATTATGACTGGTGTGCCAAACCTAAGAGTTTGGCTGTCAGGAAAAAGGTCTTGATTTTGAAACTTGACCATGTAGCCAAGCTGGAGGTTGCAGGGGCTGGTCCGTTTTGCATATTACAAAAGCTGCAGAATGATATCCTATCTAGTTCAGGAAATGAGCTCTCATTAGAAGACTCAGGATGTTCACATCAACTGCCTGAAACTGCTTTGCAGGAGGACTGGCCAGATGTTTCCAGTGAAGGCAGCAGAGGAGGGAAGACTGTATTTGCCTGAGTTGTTGAATTGAAAATGCAGGAGCTAAAGGGCTAGAGCAACTGCAGATGGCCTCCACCTTATTGCCAGAGCAGCCAGATGAACTGAAACAGGTGCTGAGCTGTTTATTTATTTATTTATTTCTGCATTTATATCCCGCCCACCCCATAAATGGGCTCAGGGCGGGTTACAACATTTCAGTAAACAGAATAAAATTTAAAATACATTATAAACATAGAAAATCAATAATCACAGCTTGCCGTAGGGAGATACCGGCCCATTGATGTAGATAGGTATGGCTGGTTATCAGTGTGTGGGAGACAGCAACCTTGGGGGGCATGTGTGGATGCCTGCTGCCTCAACCAAAGGCCTGATGGAACAGCTACATCTTGCACTCCCTGCAGAATTGAGTAAGATCCCACAGGGCCCTGATCTCAATAGGGGGCATGTTCCACCAGGTGGGGGTCAGGGATCACCATGAGATGTTGACTATCAGAGTGTAATGCTCTTTGAGGTGTATATGGGAAGAGGTGGTCCCTTAGGTATCTTGGTCCCAGGCTTTAAAGGTGATTACCAACACCTTGAGACAGATTCGGTACTCAACCGGCAACCAATGCAGCTAACAATGCACATGCCGAACGTGAGCTTATACAGGCATTGACGTCAGCAGCCATGCCACCACATTTTGTACCAACTGTAATTTCTGGATCAGCTTCAGGGGTAAGCCTGCATAGAGCGAGTTGCAGTAATCAAGCCTGGAAGTGACCATTGCATGGGTCACTGCAGCTAAGGCCTGGGGGGAGAGATAGGGCTTCAGTAGCCTGATCTGCCTAAGATGGAAGAATGCAGATCTGGCTACTGCAGCAACCTGGACCTCCATAGATAAGGAGGCACCCAGTGTTACTCCCAGGCTCATCACTGACTGGGCCGGCACCAAAGGTACCCCTTCCATTGTGGGAAGCTTGGTGCGCACCTCCATACCCCCACGACCCAGGTACAGGACCTCTGTCTTCGACGGATTTAACTTCAGTCAACTCTGCTGCAACCATCCAGCCACAGCATCCAAAGCCTCAGCCAGGTTTCCAGGAACGGAGGACGGGTGACCATCCATTAACAGATAGAGCTGAGTGTCATCAGCATATTGATAGTAACCCAGCCCATAACGCCCATAACTGGGCAAGGGGGTGCATATAGATGTTAAATAACATTGGCGAGAGGATCACCCCCTGAGATACTCCACAGGGAGACCCTTTCACCCAGTGCCACCCTCCGTCCCCAACCATGGAGAAAGAAGGAAAACCATTTCAAGGCAGTCCCCTGAACTCCTGTGTCTCTTTCCTCTTTGCTTATCCATCTCATTGAGACAGGGGCACATATACCCATGAAATCCAGCCCATATCCACTGAATGGGCCTTTGAAAGAAATAGTGGCTACTGAGATTCAACAAATGTTGAAATGGGGAGTGATTAAGGACTTTCACTCTGATTGGGGAGCACCTGTAGTTATTATGCAGAAGAAGAAGTTGTCAGAGGATGCCCCTACTGAATATTGTTTCTGTGTGGACTTTAGGAAGTTGAACAAATTAACAGCTGTAGATCCTTACCCCACTCCTAGAATTGAGAGTTTGATTGAGGACCTGGCTGGTGCTGCCTACATTAACACCATTGATTTGGCTTCAGGTTATTGGCAAATTCCTCTGAGTCCTGAAGCTTCTGATAAGACTGCCTTTGTGTCACCTCTGGGACATTATCAATTTTTCAAGATGCCAGTTGGGCTGAATAGTGCCCTGAAGACTTTCAAAAGATTGATGGATCAATTACATTATGGATTACCCTTTGCAGCTGCTTATCAGGATGATATTGCCATCTACAGTCCTACTTTGGAAGAACACTTGGAATATGTGAAAGAAGTGCTCCAGAGAATCCATCAGGATGGGTTTACTACGTGTCAATTTGGATGTAATCATGTTTTCTATCTGGGGCATGTGATTAGGTCTAACAGCATTAGGTCTTGTGAGGCTAAGGTAGTTGCTATCATTATGAAGTGGCCTAAACCAGTCACAAAAAATAATGTACAAGCGTTCTTGGTAAATTTCTACAGAAGATTTGTAAAAGGGTTCGGTCATTGAGTATCACCTTTGACTGATTTATGTAAGAAAAAGGCCCCACCCTGGTAATCTGGACCCCAGATTGCCAACAGGCCTTTGATGAGTTGAAGAAGCATTTGGTGCAAGCACCCATCTTGGTGCTGCCCAATTACAAAAATCCTTTTGTGGTTAGAACTGATGCTTCAGAGAAAGGCCTGGGAGTTGTGCAGCTCCAAAAGGGGAATGATGAGGAGTTTTACCCTGTTTCCTATTTGAGCAGGAAGCTATTGCCTCGAGAACAAGCTCATTGCACTGTAGAAAAGGAGGGGTTGGGTCTGGTTTGGGCCCTTAACAAGCTAAAGCCATACCTGTGTGGTGTCAAATTTGTTGTGGGAACAGACCATGACCCATTGTTCCTCATTCATTGAATGAAGGGAATCAATGCCTGGATTCTAAGGTGGGCCCTGAATCTGCAGGATTTCAGCTTTGAAATTGCTCATATTAAAGGCATCAAAATATTATGGCTGATAGTCAGTCCTGTCGAGTTGGCTCAAGACTATAATTGAGCTAAGAGCCTGAGAGAAGGAGGCTGACTTTGGGGATTTTGGTGACTTGAGGCCTGGACTATGATATGTTTGCATTGCAACACACAGCTTTGCAGAGAATGCTTAAGGTATAGAAAGCCAGTTTGGTGTCGTGGTTAAGTGTGCAGACTCTAATCTGGGAGAACCGGGTTTGATTCCCCACTCCTCCACTTGCACCTGCTGATGTGACCTTGGGTCAGTCACAAGCTCTGGCACAGCTGTTCCTGAAAGAGCAGTTTGTGTTAGAGTTCTCTCAGACCCACCTACCTCACAGGGTGTCTGTTGTGGGGAGGGGAAAGGACAGGAGCCGCTTTGAGACTCCAAGTGAAGGGCAGGGTACAAATCCAATCTCTTCTCTTCTTCTTCTTTAGCCACTGCCTCAACCTTTTGGACTACGCAATCTAATGCAAGGTATAAATGTCTTAGACAGTAAAAGTTAGCTTTTCTTGTTTTCTCTGCTGCAAGATTTTAGACTGTTGTGTTGCCTAGAATCAAAAACTGGTTCTGAAAGTATTTAAGAAACTTCATATTTTTTTATCCTGGTTTCTTGTGTACACTGTCCTGGAAACTCACTGGGATTCAGGCTTGGATTCCTTGACAGCTTGGCACAGTCTCTTCCAGCACTGGATATTGATGAAAATGTTGCTTTGTCAAAGGCTGTTAGTGGTGAATTTTTGTTTGAAACTCCTTCTCTTTGTTTTTAAATAGTTGCTTGGTTTGTTCATGACCTTGGGAGTCTTATGATGAGGAAAATGGTGCATGAATGAATAGAATAAAACATTCCTCCTTTAATAAAAGCATAAGAAGCAATTGAATGAAATTGAATTGTGCAGTTCCACTGATTTCAGCTGAAGAAGTAAATATGTATGTATGTCTTCCTATAGAGATCAAGGGGGGTTAAAAATGATGAAGTTTGGCTAGATCATGTCTATTATTTTATCTCCTGTTCTCATGATAAGCAGTGTTAGAAAACTTGCTGTACATCATTTTAGTTCGTTTCATTTTATTCATTTATTTTCTTTACATTACCCACCTTTCTTCCAATGAAATTCCAAGTAGTTAAGAATGTCAACTTAAAACCCACGTGAAAACATGGGAAAAACAAAACAAGAACTCTAAAATAGCAGAATCACAGATTCCCAATATCAGCATACCTATACGCATAGGTTATTTAGGAATGTGTGCCTAAATAAATCATCTTACACACGTCTTCCAAAAAGCAGCTAAAGGGCACCTTTCTGATATTGTCTGGTCATTCCAGAAAGTAGGGCCTCACTAAAATGTTTTTTTAGCAGGAGCTTGTGTATCTTTAAAGTCTTGTATAGCACTTGGTACTCTTTTTTTGTTAATGAAATGGAAGTTTCAAAATTGTTTTATATGTAAATGATAGCAAAGGCTAGCTAAAAACAACCTGTCCTCCCCTTTCTAGTCATTTTCAGGGCTCTGAGAGTGAGGCTGATGGGGCACTTCTTGGAAAAGTCTGTAAAAGAGGAGACTGCCGCTTTCCAGTCATTCTTGGAGCTTTGAGAGTGTGCCTGATGGGGCTATGCCTATATTAGATTACTGTAATGTGCTGCCCTTGAAGACTGTCCGGAAGCTACAGTTGGTACAGAATGCTGTGGCCAGACTGGAGTGGGTCATAGGGACTGTATCACTGTAGTCTTCTTTCATCTACGCTGGCTTCCAGTTTGCTTCTGGGCTCAATTCCGGGACCAACATACCTTAAGAACTGTCTCCTCTCATATGATCATGCCCATATACTCCAGTCATCTCTGAAGGCCCTGCTTCAGTTGTCCCCGCCATCTGAAGCTAGATGGGAAGCAACCTGACCAAGGGCCTTCTTAGTTGTGGCACCAAAATTCACTGCTTCAAGGATATTTGTCTGTCAGTACCTTTCATCAGCAAGTGAAGACTTTTTTATTTTTGTCTGGCATACTCCCAGTAATTGTTAGTGGCTATCAGACTTGGACCCTTGATTTGTGCTTATTGATCTCTGTAATGCTAATGCTTACTTTCGCTTTTGTATCCCTGCTTGGCACATCTGGCTTTGCTCTGAGCCCTGTATCATCTTGCCCTCGCCTGACATGTAATTCCTAAGGGGGGTTGTGTGTGAGCTTGAATGTCTGTAGACTTAATGATGCGCTGAATGTAACTCTTCTGAACGCAGCCCCCAAGGAGTTCTCAGGCTTTGCATGGGAACCAGCCTTGGGAGAGATTAGACTTTGGGAATAGCTAGTTGGGTCTTATAACTGTCATGACCTGTAGTAAAGCTGGTGTGAGTGACGTATGCTTGGAATGTGGGTCATGTACTTTGATATCTATTCCCTTGTTTTGCCCTCACCAGTCCTGACAAAGACGCTCACCTTTACAGAAGACCAAATCTTACCAATAAACCTTAACTGAGGAATATTGCGTGAAGAGTGGTTTCTCTGGAAGCCTGACACTGGCCCTCCTTATAGTGTTTTGTTCATGTGTTTTAAATTAAATTATTTTATAATGTTTGCTGTATTTTTAATTGCTGCATTGTGGGCCCTGATCAGATGGAAAGGTGGTATAAAAGGTATTAAATAAATAAAATAAAGGGTAATTCCCAGGTATGTAGACCCAAATCCCAAGTTGGGAATTACACATATAATAATTGTTAGGTGAAGCAAAAAATTCTAAATATCATAAGGTTGCCATCCTCCAGCTGGGGAATGGAGATCTCCCAGAATTACAGCTGATCTCCAGACGACAGATACCAGTTCCCCTGGAGAAAATGGCTGCTTTGTAGAGTGGAATCTGTGACATTATACTCTACTGAGATCGCTCCCCTTCCCTCCCCAGACCTTGCTTTTCCTAGGCTCCACTCCCAGATCTCCAGGAATTTCACCCTAGAATAGCAGTATAAGTGCTATCTTCTTTTTTCATGTTCCTCTTCTGAATCTTGGGGAAGAAATCGTGGGGAAAGAATAGCTGTAATCATATTAATTCCAAAGGGATAGCTTGGGTAGTTGCAGCAAAATCTTATGGCATCTTAAAAATTAACAAAACATATCCTAGCATAAACAGTTATGGACTATGGTCTATGAAAAAATGCTAGAATAAATTTTTGTTTTTCTTTAAGGTGCCACAATTCTCTTGTTTATTTCTGAAGAAATATATTAATCTTTTCTTGGTCTCTGTAGCCTCTGTAAATGAAGTAATGGCTTATTTCTTATTAAACGTAGGACCATCCAGCTCCTCCCTCCCTCCTTCTCACTGGAAGAGTCATGCTTTTCAAAAGCTCAGACGCCATTGTGAGAGCTCTTCTTAGTACCTTTCCTGCTAGTTTTTGAAATGATTATTGAGAATGCAGCAAGGTGACTCATCTAACTGAAAAAATAGCCTCGCTAGGAATGTTGGCTAGCCCTTACACTGTAGCCCAATTAGTAGTGATTCAGACTTCAAACTGGAGATTAGAAACTGGCTTCCTGGATTCTGTCTACAGTTCTTCTTCACAAAAGTCTGGGAGCACTTCACATGTATAGATTCTTATTCTCTCTCTCTCTCTCTCTCTCTCTCACACACACACACACACACACACACACACTCTCTCTCTCTCTCTCTCTCTCCCTCCCTCCCTCCCTCCCTCCCTCCCTCCCTCCCTAAAATGGAGCAGGTATAAAGTGATGACATATACATTCAGCAGTATTAAAGGTGATCTCGCCAACAAGATAGTCAATCTGTGCTACGTTTGAGTTGTCAGGAGATGTGTTAACTTTGGCAAAGCGTATTCTAGCTCCTTGGTGCCTGCCTAAGGCTGGTTGCTACATCACAGAGCAAACCAGTTCCTGGTTTGTGAAGTCTTTAATAAAATTAATTTTTGAATTTTAAAAGCATCTCAAGTGCTATTTTCGAGAGTTTAAGGACAATCCACTCCTTCAAGTTCCTGGGCTGAGCAAATAGCCAAAATATAGCTTACTCACAAGGTGGGACAGACAAGGTTTCTTCAGGGGACAAAAAAACACATTACCAGGGCTGCTCAGTCAGTGAAGGGACAGATAGAGGGAAAATGTAGCCTCTGAGGGAGGTAAGAGGATGGGGTGCATCATAGAAGGCTTCCCAGACAAGGAAACTGTCAGTTGCACTCCATAAGTGAGGGGAAAGTACATCCAGACAAAGCATGCTGTGTATATGTCTGTATCAATGCGGCTCTAGTAGTCTGTCAGCCATCAAACCAGTCATTCACAGGACAGGCACTAAATTTTTCCATGTCAGTCACCTGATATCAACAGACAGGCAGAATTGACTATCCACAGGGGCTATAACTGGTTGTCGGCCCATGATTCATGAATTCACATCTTGCCTCCAAGATTTTGCACTGGGGGGGGTTGGTCTCTCCAAAGTGCTGCTTTTGCCATAGCATTGTTGCAGCACATTTCCTTTCCCACAGTCACCTTAGAATCCTTGTTTTCAACTTGAAAAAGAGATGCCAGTGGCAGCCTCCAGGCTACTGTGTAGGGGGAAGGCTTGTTCTGTTGTGAGTTCTGGCCATTACTATTATATCTCTTCTCTCTGAGCTTTTATTGTTGAGATTAGTGTTGAATATTCAGAAGTTAGGTTTTTTTATTTTTAAATACTTCAACTCATTTGAGATCTCTTCTCTTGAAGTCATGGACTACATAGTAAGTGCATGTGTGTGCATAAATGTCTCTCTTTGTGAGACTGGTACAATGCAGTATAAATTTTTTTTTGATCCTGTACATTCACTCTTTTTAAAATCACTGTTCTCTTTTCAATGATATTTGGCTGCCTAACAATAAGTCAGAGAGGCTAAGATTCTTTAGCATCATGCAACATGCTTTCCTTTCCAAGAGCTTGGTGAAATTATGAGCTGGTTAGAGTTCGTGGAAAGGTCAGGACATAAAATTCAGCCAGAAAAAACCTAGTTTCAGTTTAAGATTTTATTCTTCTCCCCATGTTGCACATTATGCTCAAAGGCTCTTAGAGTTTTAAAGTTCTGTTGGGGAGCGAGAGAATGCATAAATGTTATGGTTCCATAACACACATAGCTTGTTGGGGATTCTCAATGCTGTATTTTAACCATTGTATTTTGGCTGCTGTGGGACTTGTATGATTTAAAAGCTGGTCAGTTTTATGGCTAACTCTTTCCTGAAAATAATGAATAAACATATAAAAAGTGTGTCGTTGCTCGAGCTTTCTTAATAGTTTGAGCCCATCGTCTTAACTTCATTAGAACTATTGAATATTAGAGTGGACAGAGTGTTAACCTTTGACAAGGATATCTGGGTTCTAATCTCCAAACGGCTATGAACTTCTACTGTTTATTAGCTCTTTGCCTAAGCTGCCTCACAGGCTTGTTCGAGTTAAACACAACAATCCATGTCCACTCTGAAGCTTTTGCAGCAAGTACCGGGAAGCATTAGAAAGTTCGATTTAATTTCCATTAATCTTTCTATTTTAACTTTTATATGCCAGTGACAAGAAATTTTCAGTTGTTACTTGTTTCTTAGATGAAAATCTTCTGGAAATTCCTAAAGAACTGACTGTATCCTTGACAAGATGTGGGATGTGCCCTGTATTCCCATTGGAATAGAACTACGATTCAGATGAAGTTGCTGGGCGGCCTAGCCAGCAGATACAGAGACTGTCAACCAGCCAAATTTTATGCAGTGTAGTACATTGTTCATCAGATTACAGAACCAGGCAATAAAACTCTGTTTTAGTTTTAAGGAGCCTTTTTTCCCCCCCAAGCAGGAGCCAAAGCAAGTCCAAAACCTGGAATTTGTTTATAGATCAGACTGTATATGATACAGAGATAAGAGCAAAAGATGAACATCCACTAGCTTTCCCCAACCAAAATATTCAGAATGCTATTCGGAAAACATTTGGGAGAAGTAATCATTATTAATTACATAGTATTTCAATAGGCAATAAAGTTGAGACATGCATAGATTTGGAAAGAGCCTGAAGAGCCTTCTAAATGAAGCCAGAATTTGGCTGTTGCCCAGGCAAAGATCCAGGCTGGTCATAAAACCAAGCCAGAGTGAACCAATAGGCCGCTGGACAGGCGGAGCTGTGCTGAAACCTGAGAAACCTTTTGTCCCCTCAGTTGTCTTGACACATGAGGCAAAACACAGATCACAGCACTCTCATTTTAGTCATTTTAGACAGTCTGACTGATTGGTTTGCTGAAGTGGTGAAGTCTACTTTGTTAGGTAACTCTTATTCAAACACCTAACATTTTGTGGTGATGTTACAGGATACCAGTGCTGCCTCAATTCATTTGGCTGCCGTAAGAGGCAGGAGCATAGGAGCATCGTACAAGTGGAGGCATGCCCACTCATGCTGTTGCTGCCTGGCATTTTGGAGTTGGGGGGCAGCAGCACAAGTAGGAGGTACATCCTCTCCATGCCCTCACTCAAGATCCAGTCGGCAGCGCAAAGGAAATGCTAGAGATGGTCAGCTCTAGGGCAGCAACAGGTGTAAGCTACACTCATGGTCTCTTCCCCTGTGGTATCCACTGCCAATTTCACAACCCAAGTGGCGGCTTGAGTGTCTCAGGTTTGCATGCTCTTGCATTCATTTGCCGTTTATTCCAGAGAATGATTGGAAGGAATAGCAGATGAACATGGAATCAGTGTGAGCATGAAGGAACATCCGTGGTTGTGCATAGACTCCCAAGTAGGCCTGAATCAGGTAGTGGACAGCTAAGCTAAAAAGTCCATGTAAATAAATTACATATGCATTCATCCTCACTAAAGTTTAGGTTTAGGAAAAACCTGTCACCCTGGCTTTAATTTGTCAGGTATTTCAGGCTTCTGTCTGCAGAAGCCACTGAGAAATCTAAAACGCCACTACCTTGTAGTGTAGTGGTTAAGTGCGTGGTGTAGTGGTTAAGTGCGTGGACTCTAATCTGGGAGAACTGGGTTTGATTCTGCACTCCTCCACTTGCACCTGCTGGATGACCTTGGGCAAGACATAGTTCTGGTAAGAGCTGTCCTTGAAAAAGAGCAGTTTCTGTCAGAGCTCTCTCAGCCCCACCTACCTCACAGGGTGTCTGTTGTAGGGAGGGAAAGGGAAAGGAGTTTGTAAGCCGCTCTGAGACTCACTTGGGTAGTGAAGGGTGGGGTATAAATCCAATTGCTTCTTCTTTATCTTTTCCTGATGAGAAACTTATCTTCCTAATCTCTTAATTTTAACTACTTATTGAGGAAGAATATCTGGGATGGATTTTGTTGCCTAAAATACTTATGTGTATGTGGCCTTGATTTTATGCCTGTTCATGTCTCCATGTGCCAATGTGTATTCTAAACTTAGAGTGAAGACAGACAACCTGAAGTGCGGTAGAAATGCTTTTCGCTCATGTTCAATGCCCTGAAAAAGTATCTCTGAATACAGCAAATGTCTGCTGAAACCACTTCTACCATGATTCAGATTTTGCCCATCTTTTCTCTTTGCTTCAGTTTTTAAAAGTTGATCGTAAAAAAAAAAGAAAAAAGATGCTAAATTTAATTAATGGTACATTTAAAAGAATTCTTGGTCCTCACTTTGTTTTGTAAAGAACTTTTCAGCCAATACTTTTTTTACACTAATGGGGCTTTTGCTTTATAAAGTCATTGATACAAATCTGCTGTTTAAGCAAACTTTCAACAGAAACAAAAAAGTGTGGAGGGAAAACAGTGTAATGAGTTGATATCTAAAATCCACAAGTGTAGTGGTCAGTAGCAAAGTGACATTCCTAAAAATGTTGAAATAATGGGGAAAACTTTTGTTCCTTGAGTCTGGTTTCAGAAAAAGGCAAGCTTAAAATATTAAAAATAAATAAATTTTTCTTGCAAGAAAAAATGAAAGTATGGGGGGAACACTGAAATATATGCAGTACTACCTGCCAGATGATTCTACTGTTTTAACAACTAAGTAAACTATGTAAAACAAGGTTAAATTAAACAGAGAACAGAAGACAAACAACTGATATAAAATAGAATAAAATCTAAATAAAGTGTCCCAAGGACAGAGCACAGCCTCATAGTGTCCTATTGGAACTAGATCACAGCAGTCTCAAGCCAAGTGAGAGGGAGGAACTGGATGGAAAGCATGTTTTAGATAAGATCCCTTAACTGATCAGTGTACCTGAGTTACCAGCTGGTTTGATTATATCCCTGCAAGTATCACCTCCTAAGTGCTCATTTAATTTTGACCCACCACCCTGCCCTGCCAGAAATTTTGTTAGTTGTTAAGGTGCTACTGAACTCTTGCTCCCTTCCACTAATAAAAGAATGCATGCTGTGCTGTTAGATTCCCCCCCCCCAATCTGGAAAGGGGGATCTCTCCAAGTGCCATGAGACTCCGACTCACTCTCCTCTCCCTCCCCCGTGTGCTCTCTCTGGCTCTTTCCCTCCCTCCCACCCTCTGAAGATGTGTGCTTGCACACAAAAGCTTATACCTGAGCCCAGGGTTTTTGAAGGAGGCAGTGGTGAGACGGCTCATGAAAAAGCCAACTTTAGATCCCACAGATCCAGCCAACTACCGCCCAGTGTCAAATCTTCCATTCCTGGGTTAAGGTATTTGAGAGAGCAGTAGTGGAGCAGCTCCAGACTTTCCTGGATGACTTCTTGGTCCTGGACCCATTCCAATCTGGTTTCCACCATGGCTATGGGACGGAGATGGCACTGGCCGCCTGTGTTCCTCCTAAGCTGAGTTAGTGTGAGCTAGCTCGCAGTTTTTTAGCCTCCAGCTCACACATTTTTGTCTTAGCTCAGGAAGGATGGCTCCAGAGCAAACTAATTTATGCAGTAGCCAAATCGCTAGGTCACAACTTTAATGCCAGTAGCTCACAAAGTAGAATTTTTGCTCACAGGACTCCACAGCTTAGAGGAAGCATTGCTGGTCGCCCTCATGGATGACCTCCAGAAACACCTGTATCAGGACAGGTCAGCACTGCTGCTGCTGCTGCTGCTACTTGATCTGACAGCAGTGTTTGACATGGTCAGCTATGACCTTATGACCCACTGCCTCGCCAACACAGGGATAAGAGGGACTGCCTTGCAGTGGCTTGTCTCCTTTCTCCATGGTCAGGGACAGAGGGTGGTGCTCGGGACCGCCAGTGTATGAATGACAACCAGCACTCTTTTCTGCTTAACAGTTGCATTGAGTAGGTGCCTGCAAATGATAATGGGATGAAAGAGAGTCAGTAAACTGGCATTCAGTCTTGACCAACTGAGGTGCTCTTGGTCAGAGACAAAACTTCTCAAGGACTGAGGAGTCTGCCTGTCCTGAGGGGGGCTGCACTCCCCAGGAAAGAGCAAGTTCAGAGCCTGGAGGTACTATCGGATCCCGATGTGTGGTTGGAGGTTCAGATCTTTTCTATAGTACTTAGCACCTTTTATCAGCTTTGGCTGTGATCATTCCTTGAAAAGCGTGACTTGTCAATGGTGATCCTGATGACAGACAGATTATATTATTGTACTGCACTTTACATGGAGCTGCCTTTGAAAATTGTCCAGAAACGATAGTTGCTCCAGAATGCATCAGGCAGCCTATTGTCAGGGGAAAAATAAAGGGATCGTTATCACCCTTGTGCTGAAAGATCTGCAGTGGCTGTGCATTGGCGCCCAGGCACAATTCATAGTGCTGGTTTTTACCTTTAAGTCCATAAATGGTTTAATGCCATTGCAGAGTGCTTGAAGAACTGCCTCCTCCCTTACTGCTCTGTAAAGGCAGAGAGTCTAGGAGAACACTCATTCCAAAGAACCAGCGCATACCATGAGTTATTCTGTATGTAATAAAACTTTTTCCCTGCCAGCTGCTTCAGTTTTTTCCCTTGAAATGAATTTAAAACATGTAGACACACTTATATTCATCTTTTGTTGTTGAATGATGCTTCCCATTCAGGACAGGTGGTACTCTCTAAGGTGAAAGGCATCCCCCATCCCTTAGTTGAGTTGAAGAGGACAAGAAGACTGAATATGGAAGTAGTAAATTCCATCTTGGTATCTATATATCTAATAGCCAAGGCGCCCCCTGTGTGCAGATATCTAAATCCACACATCGGGGGCACATAGGGGGCAAAGAGATTTTCCTGCACATTTGGGGCAATCCCGAGATGTGCAGAAAAATCTGAAATCTATAAAAAAACTATAGGGGGGATACTTAACCCCCCCAAAAATAAAAGATCATTCCCTGCGCATGCACATGGAATGCTCTGGGAATTCTGCTGTGGCTGGTGGCTGGAAGCCCCCAGTCTTTGCTGCTGGAGCCGGGGGGGATTGGCAGTGGAGCTGGGGGGGAGATGGGCAAGCCCGGCAGCTGGAGGCCACTCAGGCATCACCACCAGAGCCGGAGGGGGAAGACATCGGTGGCAGAGCGGGGGGGAGATCGACGAGCCTGGTGGCTGGGAGCCGGGGGGGGACTTACCTGTGGCCACTTCCTTCTCACCCTGAGGTCATCCTGCTTCCGGAGGCTGGGAGCCAGGGGGAATACCCCCCATGAGTATTATGGGTCCCTCTTCTTGTTACTTGTAAGTTCTATTGAGTATTAGCAGTACTCAGTGCCTCCAGAATTAGGCTTCAGTTTATTAAATGCTGCAATTTGGCTATTGTGCCGGCTAGTTGAGAGCAATGAAACTTCAACCATTGGCTTCAAAGAAATTTTATTTTTGGCATGTAATCTTGTCCTGGCCTGGGAGACCACAATAGCTGTACTTGCGCTGCTGGAAGATAATTAAAATAATAGTGGCAACTGGAGTCCTTTTTTCTTACCTGGTTCTTACCCTCAGTTGCCTTAGTGCAATGCTAGGTAAATAAATTGGAGAGTGGTGGGCAGATGTATCCTTAATAGTGGAGTGCTGAGAGTAATTAACTTAAACCCTGCCATTACACTCCATCTGTTTCCTCTCAAGCATGGAGGCGACCTCACAGCATCTTCTTCTTTGAAGTGGGGCAATCGGCTGTGTCCAGTCCCTAGACCAGAGAAATACATTCCAATATACCATTCCAAATCACATTAAGATCTACTATTCTAATCTACTGTTCCAAATGAGAAATAAAATATAGATGATGTCTGTCCCTTCTGGGGATTGGTGAGAATACAGCTGTAAGGACTGAATGAGGTCAGCATATGTAGTGAGATAAGAAACCAATATCCCTATTAAATCTTGGGGATTCCATTTTTCTGAGTGTTGTAATAGCTTGCAACTCAGCAATTTCCCTTTCTAGTCTGTTCCTGAAGTTCCTTTGTGATAAAACAGCTACTTTGAGGTCACCTATTGAATGTCATGGAAGGTTGAAGTGTTTTCCTAAAGGTTTCTCAGTCTTGTGATTCTTGATGTCAGATTTGTTTCCATATATGCAGGGGTAATTCCTTTATAAACAGGTTTGTCCTGTTTGCCCTATGTGGAGAACCAAAGGGCGTCGCTGGCATTTTATGGCATATTGAATGTTTGAAGATAAGCATGTGAATAAGCCAGAGATGGTGTAGATGATGTCGTTAGGCCCAGTGATTGTGTCGTCTGGGTGTATGTGGCAGCAAAGTTGGTATCTGGGTTTATTGCAAACTCTCGTACCATTGTACATGTTCAAATTAGTTGTTGTATCATTGTGGGTGAGTAGTTGTTTGAGACTGGGGGGCTGTCTGTGTGCAAGAAAAGGTTTGCCCCCCAATACTTGTAACAGAAAACTCTTATTACACAGTAGAGGGTTGTTAAGTTGCAGATGATGCATTGAACTGTTTTGAGTCGAGAACTATACGTAGTAAGTAAGTTTATTGTATATGGCTGTTGGCTGTAACAATGTAAAATATAAATGCAAAATATAAATTTAAGATTCAAAAGTACTATTCTAAAAACAAAGCCTTTAGAATAAGACTGTATGACATTTCCACAAATAAAACATTCAGAGTTTTAAAATCATAGAAGCTACGCTACCAATTTTATAGCTCTACGTAAGACAATACTAGAAACAACCTTGGATCTAACTTTTCTGGCTGTTAAGCGCAAAAAGCTCTACCTTGCGAGTAACCAGGGGATTCATATCCAATGAGAGAAAAACCAACTTTTCATTGTCAGGTAAGTTGCAAAATTGGTTTAAAATTCCGGGTAGGAATCTGCTTCTTAGGTCTGAATAGAAAGGACAAACCATTATGTAATGAAATAGATCTTCCACTGCAGTGCCACATATGTATACACATTTGAGAACTATATGCGACCCCCTAGTGGTGTTCTGTCTTGCAGCAGGTTTTCTCTGGCTTTGTTAATCGGTTTCTTTACTTCATCAGGTGGATACTTTAGTTCCAAAAATGTTTGTTGGAGATCCCTCAGGTGATCTGTAGGATTGGCGCAGATGCAACTGTAGCATAGAGCCTCGCTGTATACAATAGATTGTTTGGTATATTTAGGATGGTAGGTGGAGGCATGTAGGTATGTTTGTTGGTCAGTAGGTTTCTGGTATAAGGTGTATTTCTTGCATAGATTGGTTCATTGTCAGGTTGATGGTGGGTGAAAGTCATTGAACGCCTGGTGGAATATGTTGAGGGCTTCTTTGCCATGTGTCCAGACAATGTCATCAATGTATTGCAGTTGTAAGAGAGGTGTGAGTGGGTAGGAGTTTAGGAAGCATTGCTCCAAGTCAGCCATAAAGATACTAGCATACGGTGTATGCCCATGGCTGTACCATTGATCTGAAGGAACAAGTTGTCACCAAATCAGAAGTGGTTATGAGTGAGAACAAAATGGCACAGCTTGGTGGCAAAGTCATCTGTGGTGTTGTCAGAAATCATATTCCTTATGGCTTGTACTCCATCTTTGTGTGGGATGTTGGTATACAGAGATTCTACATCCATGGTGGCTAAAACAGTATTCTCTGGAATGTTATTCAAAGATTCTATTTTCCTCAGAAAGCCTGTGGTGTTGCAAACATATCTAGAAGTGTTGGTGGCATAGGGTCTTAGAACAGAGTCCATATATCCAGATGCCTCCACAGTGATAGTGCCTATGCCTCATACAATGGGGTGTCCTGGGTTGCCGGGTTTTTGTATTTTGGTTAGAAGAGAAAAGGTACCTGGTCAAGGTTCCTGTGGTGTGTCTGAAAGGGTTTGTTCCTGAATGTGCAGGGGTAATTCCTTTATAATAAGAACATAAGAGAAGCCAATGTTGAATCAGGACAATGGCCCATCTAGTCCAACGCTAGAGAAAAAAGCCAGTAATGTAACCGGTGTTCTTGTGGCTCTTGTCTATTACCTGTTTTTTAAAAAGGGGGTCTGCAGTTGCCTTCTGTTCCAGCTGCAATGACTTGATTGAAGGGAGCTCCAGTTGGAGCTTCTTGAAGGTGGTCAAGTCTGAGCACTTGAAAAGCATGAGTGATAGCCACCCGTTCCTTTGCTCAAATAAAGCCACAGGCACTGAATCCAGTGAAGCTGGTAAAATGTGTTTCTCACCACTTGGCCATTCAGATTATTCTCCTGTCAACCAGCTTGCTTAGCAAAGTGTCTGATTAGAGCTAATGAAAGAATAGAGCTGGAAGTCATCAATATGCTAACATCTAACGGGTATCACAGTGTGAGTGGGTGGGGTGGAGTGGGATAGGATTGAATGCTGTGACATTACACAATAAATCCTAGGAACAGGAGCGGGGGTGGGGGAGCCCAAACAGAGCCTGGAAATGAAGAAATGAAGTTATCACAATGCTTACTCCCTTGGTCATGCCAAGTCTTGAAGGTGACCCAACAGTATGCTACTTGTTGGTTGACAAAGTCTAATGTAAAAATTAAGCTTTGTAGCATAGAAACAAATCATACCTTTTGTGGTTCCTTTGTGGCCTCTAGTGGTGTGCAATCAGTACTACAGAAAGTTACATACAGCTTTTAATTTTTTCATGTTAAACCCTTCTAATTCCTCTCTCCTTGTAATTTGTGAAAGATGGATTGGGTCATGGCCGCTTTTATGCAAAGTGGCCTTTTTTAGAAGAAGAAATACTTTCTAGTTAGTTGTATTGTCAATGTAATCAGCAGGGAACACTTCTAATGAAATAAGAATAAATGTAAAGTATTGAGGGGTAGGAGATTTTTCCAGTTTCTTTCTTTAAAAAATGCAAAGACACTAGTTTACAAAGTCACAGGACTGTTTGGATTCAAGAAGAATAAAATTATTGAATTGAAATTCTTTACCAGAGGCTGTGGGGATAGCACGATGGCCTGATTTGTGGTCTAGGATTGCAAACTTTAGCAAGGTCTTGGATGTCCCTGTCATGCATGGGCAGTAGAACGTCATGGGAATTATAGTTTCAATGATGGCACGTAAGAACATAACAAAAGAACACAAGAGAAGCCAATGTTGGATCAGGCCAATGGCCCTTGTAGTCCAACACTCTGTCACACAGTGGCCAAAAATACCAGGTGCCATCAGAAGGTCCACCAGTGGGGCCAGAACACTAGAAGCCCTCACACTGTTGACCCTCCCAAGCACCGAGAATACAGAGCATCCCTTGCCCCAGACTGAGAGTCCCTATCTATACCTTGTGGCTAATAGCCATTGATGAACTTCTGCTCCATATTTTATCCAATCCCCTCTTGAAGCCATCCGTGCTTGTAGCTACTACCACTTCCTGTGGCAGTGAATTCTGTGTGTTAATCACTCTTTGGGTGAAGAAGTACTTCCTTTTATCCGTTCTAACCTGCCTGCTCAGCAATTCCATTGAGTGCCCACGAGTTCCTGTACTGTGAGAAAGGGAGAAAAGTACTTGTTTCTCAGCCTGCTCTATTCCATGCATAATCTTATAAACCTCCGTCATTTCACCCCCTCAGCTGTCCTTTCTCCAAGCTAAAGAGCCCCAAGCGCTTTAACCTTTCTTCATAGGGAAAGTGTTCCAACCCTTTTATCATTCTAGTTGCCCTTTTCTGCACTTTTTCCAACGCTATAATATCCTTTTTGAGGTGTGGTGACCATGTCCTTGGATGCACCAGATTTCACTGTTTATTGCTGGGTTTGACTTAGAGTTGTCATCCTCCAGGTGGGGCCTTGAGATGTCCTGGGGTTACAACTGATCTCTGGACTACAGAGGCCATTTCCCCTGGAGAAAAGATCTGCTTTGGAGGTTGGGCTTTATGGCATTATCCCCTCCCCAAACCTGTCTTCCCCAGCTCCACCCCGAAATTTCCAGGAGTTTCCCAACCTAGAATTGTTAACTGTAGGGTTCCCATGGGTTTGATATGTGCAATTTTGTGCAAGTTTTGGTCTATGAAAGTTTATTCTAGTACAGATTTCTTTTCACTCTCTCTCTGTCTCTCTTTTGGCCAGTTCATATTTTAATAGAAGTAAGACAGGCAGTTTTCAGAAATTAGTCAATGCTAGATTTAAACTGATAAGAAAAATGGTATCATTAATTGATTTGGAAATATAAATAGTTCTAACAAGAACATTCCACAAGTGTGGTTGCATAGTAGGATATCAAATTGCAGTGTCTTGTTAACTTCTAAAAAATATTTCTAGTCCTCGACAAAGGGATGTGGTAACATGTGCTTTACTGTTTTTTCCCTTAAACTTTACATTTTTTCTTACCAATTTTCATCCATTTGTCCTGCCTGAGGCGGCAAGGAAGACTCCCATGTTTTTATCATTTCACAAATTATGTAAAGCAGAATTGTTCACCAGGGCATTTTTATAAAGGTAATAGAACCATACTATAACAAAATAGTTGAGGAAGTCACTTTTGTTAAAGGAATGAGGTATTATCTGCTTTTTTGTATTATTTGCTCACTACTTTGGTTTTATGGTTATATAATACTATTTTCTGCATTGTTTAACATACCATGTCTATTATTTTACACTTTATTTCAGACAGCTGTAATCCTAGTCCTATTATATTGCTTATTAGATGTTTCATCCTATTGATTGCAATAAATACATTTTTTCTGAATGAATCCTACTTTGGGATAGGTTTCCAGTCCAATGCTTAATTTAATTTTCATGGTCCATTCAAGTTTCTTCATTCTTAAAAGTGCTCCGTGATGCAATTTTTTTCATTCCTTGGCTTCATGGGGTATTTTGTCATTGTCTCAATGCTAATAATATATTAGTTACTGATTCTTCATGAGTTGGCTTACTGCCTGGACTCTCAGAATTCTGATTTTTTTTTTTAACTCTTAGTAAAGGTACTTTAAAAGTACAGTTTGTCACCTTGTCAGATATATGATGTTCAAGCATGAGTTTATGCCTCAATTCAGTTAGACAAACGTTTGCAATTAATTGTTCTAATACCTTGTGTCCTTTGTTTTTCTTACAGATAAAAGTTTTGGCTGCATGTAAGTACCATTCTTTTCTGTGTCCAACCTTCCATTCTCTATATAATAATTACATGTCAACACAGGCAAATCTTAACAAAGTAATGGAAATGCTATTTAAAACACTGTACTTCTGTGTCCCAACTGCCCAGACTAGGACTAGTTTGTGAATCTAACTTGCTCCTCAATATACTCATGGTTTTAACGCATTAACTAGTTTGCTAATATTTTTTTTTTTTTTTGTAAAACTCTCTTAAAAAAGAGAGAATTTTATTCTTTTTATAAGAAAAGGGAAGGGTAGACAGATGGAGAAAGAAAAAGGTGGAGTGAAATTTTTTTTTCTGTTAGTGAGAGTTAGTTTAGGTTAATAACCAATACCAAGATTTGGCATCCATCATGGTTAGAAGATCTTCTTTTTAACTAAAGCAAAGTCCAAAATCACTCTGTTAATACAGTTAGTAAAGTCCATTGGGGTTAGTAATTAAACAGCTCCTTCCAGATGTAACACGAACAGTCCTCAAAGTATCTTCTTCTTAATTTTCTTCCAGTTATGGATTAAGTCCATTTTAACTTTGAAGTCTTCCGTTCCATCACCTTCCCCTGAGCTGCTGTCTTCTGCACTTATCCCAATTTTGAATGCTGCATCCTTCTTCCTGCTGGCGTGTCTCTTCAGGAGTTTCTGTGTTTTGAAGATGAAATCCTTCTTCTTTCTTTTCTTTTTTTCTTAAACTTCTGGCCTTCAAGCTTCCAGGGTTCCACAAACTCAGCAGATGAAATTAGATCTCCCGTTTGTCGCCTGCTATGCTCGACATCCCCTTCTACTGGCAGAGTATTTCTTTTTATAAAGGCGGAATAGGCTTTGGGAGCCTTATCCACCTCTTCTTTTAACTTTATCGCTTCACTGCCAGTTAGGGGTGCCAAGACATTTGTCAAGGTAAATCCGAGATCTTCTTTCTCCTCTTCTTTAGCGCCCTGGAAACCTGGAATCAAATTCGATTTCTGTTCAATCTCCTTCATCTTTCTAGTTGTTTCCAATATCTGTTTCTGTCGACTGATGAGAACACTTTCCATTTTAAACAAAGTTTGGTTGATCTTCTGCAATTGTTCCAGCAGGGGGCACAGCATCTCCTTTTTCTGTTGATTGACAGCAAGCTCTTGGGGGGGCTATCTGGACCGGAAGTCCCTCCTCTCTTCTCTTCCGGTGTCTGCAGGGCTTTTTCCATTATCGACATTTTGTTTTTTTGTTTACTTTTAAAAAGTTCGTGCCGCATCCCCCAGGAAGCTAAGATGAACACATTCTTCCATGCAGCCCCAACGGTACTTTCACCAACACTTTGTTTTCTTTCTGCCCCCCTTCGCGCTCCCTTTGAATAGCTTGCTTCTCGAGGGGGGTGGGGACTCCTCCCTCCTCCCAACGCTTATACGCATGCAGGGGGCTCCGATTTACGCTTCAAAATAGATCTTCAACTCACGATTCGATGCCACTACTTCTTTTTATGTTGAACCATAGCGCTGTTTTCACTCCTGGAATTCGGTGGCGCCGCTAAGTCCCATTACGGGCACGCCGCAGCGGGGCCGATTGGGGCGGGGAGAAAGCCTCAATTTCCCGGCTGTCTGCCGGCAAAGAGGCTACTCCCCAAGCGCCCCCGGTTCGGAGCCTTTACCTAAGGCTCACTAGGGTCTTTCGCATATGCGAAGACCCCCCTAACTGCGCGTGGGCTAACCGCCTCCGGGAGCGTCCCGAGAAGCGGCCGCCATTCGCGACGCCGGAAACCGAAAAACCCAACTAGTTTGCTAATATTGAAAGGTACACTGGCAGGCAGTTTATTTCTAAGATTATACACTTGCTTCTCTGAATGTGCTTTATTTATTTAGTACATTTCTTTGCTTCTGCTCTGGAGTACCTGCTTTGAGGCAGTTTACAAAGTGAAGCATAATAAAAACCCAGCTGGATCATAAAAATAGGATTACTTGAGCAGCTTCTCCATTTCAGCGTATAAACTTTTTATACATTTCCCCACAGTAACAGAAAACCTTTCTCTGTTCATAACACCAGTGCCATGTTACTTATCCAAGAATCTGTTTATTTTCTACTTCTTTGGGCTGTCTCAGTATCAGTGTACCACATAAATTCTAGTTTAGATCCAGTCTCTTGCTGCTTTCTGGTCTGAGACCCTTAAACAGCAACGTTAATCTATACAGTAGTTTCAGAAGATGACTGTGTTAGTCTTCATTGGAAGAGCTAAATACGAGTCTAGTAGCATCTTAGAGACCAAGGTTTTCGGGATATGAACTTTAAAGACTCAGTGCTCCTTAGTTGCTGTAGATTTTCCAGGTTGTGTGGTTGTGGTCTTGGCATTGTAGGACCTGACATTTCGCCAGTAGCTGTGACTGGCATCCTCAGAGGTATAACACAGAAGGATGGAGTACTCTCTGTGTCAGGGTAAGAAGAAAAATGGTAGGCAGGTAATTTATATCTACTCAGGAAGGTGGGGTAAGGCTGAGTCATTATCTTGTCAGAGTTCCCCAGGCTATGAACATGCTAATGGAGGAGCTTACCTGAGGAGGTTCTTTTGTCTATGGATACAAGATAATGACTCAGCCCTACCCCACCTTCCTGAGTAGATATAAATTACCTGCCTACCATTTTCTTCTCACCTTGACACAGAGAGTACTCCATCTTTCTGTGTTATACCTCTGAGGATGCCAGTCAAAGCTACCGGTGAAACGGCAGGTCCTACAATGCCAAGACCACAGCCACACAACCCAGAAAATCTACAACAGCTAATGAACTCCAGCCATGAAAGCCTTCGACAACATAGTCAGTGCTCCCTTCAGTGCTAGTGGACTTGAATCTAGCTAATCTATACAATGATATTGTATAGATTTTCCCCATCTTTCATATAAACTATCCCAGTTTCAGACCATCCAGAGCACATGCTAGGGATATGGCTGTCCACCCATGCTAAGTGGTGACGATGTGTGTTACAGTGTAGCTTTTGGCTTCTTAATTTTTTTTTTCTGTATAGGTGATGAATGCAGTTCAGTGAATGTAACAGCAAAAAATACGGAAATACATATCCAGAAACCTCCCGACTTCACAATAAGTAATGTAACTTTTGCAAATGGAACAGTGGTTAAGCCTGGACCACTGAATGAGTCAATATCTGATCTTGAACCTGGAGTACAGTATATTGTTTATCTTCAGAATATTACTGAAATATGCTGCAAAAATATTACCACAGGTAAGTAGGGAGGGTTGGGGGGTAGGTAGCATCCTGGGAGAATTTTTTTAAAAAATAAATAAATAAGGCCCTGTCAGCTTACAGGAAATTTATTATTTATTTATTTTATTTTTCAAATGTATAATCTGCCCTCCCTGCGAATGGGCTCAGGACGGATCACAGCAATAGTTAGGCCATTCGTCAACACAGACATAATCAAGTCAAGTCAAGTCAGCCTTTATTGGCATATATCAGTAAAACAAAGTCATCATAAAAGTATATAAGTCAGACACTGTATTACAAATATATTGGATAAAATAATAGGTTACAACTGTACTTTTTCTTGGCGTAGCAGCATGGTGGATTGAAGGAACTTAGCCACTTTCTCAGTTACTTCAATAGAGGAATCATTCAAAAGTCTGTAAACTTTATGGGAATCTGAAAAACCCATCATGTTGGCCAATATAGAGTTTAGATATTTAAGCGTATATTTACATAAAAGTGACATCACAACAACACATGTAAGACTGTCTCAACACATCCAGATTCGCAAGGGCGTTGTCTAGCGTATATGCTGTCTTATTGAATCTGCCATATAGAATGGCAGATGGCATAGCATTGCATCTGGCTAAAGAGAAAGCTCTGCACAATTGTGACACTTGTAGGGAGGATAAATATGAAGTCATCCTACCTACAGTGATGGGTATCTCAAAGCTCAGAGGAGAGCAGGTTTTGTTGGAGAGACCATGTAACTCCTGACACTCAATATCCAATATTCTCTGTTTGATCAACTGGAATGCACCCGCTAATGGGAGCATAGTCAGTGAATCCAAAAGTATACCCATGGCCTTAATTTTTTTCTCAATATGTTAGCCAGTTTGACATGTTAGATTCTGAGGGCATTTGGTATATGAGGCTCCCTGGGTCAGAATTATAATGTAGACGTGGCCAGTATTTAAACATCATAAGCCATGCTCTGGTTTTGACACAGATATAATAATAAATAGTTAATTAAGACATTAAAACAGCATTTAAAAACAACCTGCACTGATACTGGTGCCACTGGACTCTGAACTTGCTCAACCCAGGCTGCATGAAGGTGATGTCTTCAACAGGGGAGGCCAAGTTGTTTTTTTTTTACTGGATGCCCGCCACCTCAACCAAAGGGCCTGGTGGAACAGCTCCATTTTATAGGCCCTGTGGAATGGTAAAAGATTTCACAGGCCCCTGATCTCACATGGGAGCATGTTCTACCAGGTTGGGGCCAGGGCAGAAAAAGCCCTGGCCCTGGTCAAAACTGAATGGATGTCCCTCGGGCCGTGGAAAGCCAGCAGATCTTGCTCAGCAGAGTGTAAGGCTCTCTGGGCACATATCAGGAGAGGCAGTCATAAGAACATAAGAGAAGCCAATGTTTGATCAGGCCAATGGCCCATCCAGTCCAATACTCTGTCACACAGTGGCCAAAAATACCAGGTGCCATCAGGAGGTCCACCAGTGGGGCCAGGACACTAGAAGTCCTCCCACTGTTGACCCTCCCAAGCACCAAGAATACAGAGCATCCCTTGCCCCAGAGTCCCTATCTATACCTTGTGCTAATAACCACCGATGGACCTCTGCTCCATATGTTTATCTAATTCCCTCTTGAAGCCGTCCATGTTTGTAGCTGCCGCTGCCTCCTGTGCCAGTGAATGCCGTGTGTTAATCACTCTTTGGGTGAAGAAGTACTTCCTTTTATCTGTTCTAACCCGACCATTCAGCTATTTCATTGAGTGCCCACGAGTTCTTATATTGTGAGAAAGGGAGAAAAGTACCTCTTTCTCTACCTGTTCTATCCCATGCATAATCTTATAAACCTCGATCATGTCACCCCTCAGCTGTCATTTCTCCAAGCTAAAGAGCCCCAAGTGCTTTAACCTTTCTTCATAAGGAAAGTGTCCCAACCCTTTTATAATTCTAGTTGCCCTTTTCTGCACTTTTTCCAAAGCTATAATATCCTTTTTAAGGTGTGGTGACCAGAACTGTACGCAGTATTCCAAATGAGGTCGTACCATTGATTTATATAGGAGCATTATGATATTGGTTGATCTGTTTTCAATATCTTTCGTAATAATCCCCAGCATAGCATTGGCCTTTTTAATTGCAGTCACACACTGTCTCGATATTTTCATTGAGTTATTTACTGCGGCTCCAAGATCTCTCTCTTGGTCAGTCTTTGCCAATTCGGACCCTATCAACGTGTATTTATAGTTAGGATTTTTGGCACCAATGTGCATCACCTTGCACCTAGCCACATTGAACTCTATTTGTCACGTTGATGCCCACTCGCCCATCCTCAACAGATCCCTTTGGAGTGCCTCACAATCCTCCCTGGTTTTTACCACCCCGAACAACTTCTTATCATCCGCAGATTTAACCACTTCCCTGCTTACTCCCAACTCCAAATCATTAATGAACAAGTTAAAAAGCATTGGACCCAGTACTGATCTCTGCGGTACCCCACTGCTTACCACCCTCCACTGAGAAAATTTCCCATTTATACTCACTCTCTGTTGCCTATTAATTAGCCAGTTTTTGATCCACAAGAGGACTTGTCCTTTTATCCCGTGATTTTTGAGTTTACTTAGGAGCCTTTGATGAGGAACTTTATCAAAAGCTTTCTGGAAGTCAAGGTAAATAATATCTATTGGGTCCCCCTTGTCCACATGTTTGTTCACCCCCTCCAAGAACACTAACAGGCTATTGAGACAAGATCTTCCCTTACAGAACCCATGCTGAGTCTACCTCAATAGTTTTTGTTCATCAATATCCCCTTGGTATGTCAGTCCCAGGCCACACAAGACTTTGAAGGTCAATACCAACACCTTGAAGTGGATTCAGTACTCAATCGGTAGCCAGTGCAATTGGCGTAGCACTGGCTGAATGTGTGCCTGAACAGGCAGGGCAGTCAGCAGGCTCGCCACTGCATTTTGCACCAGCTGGAGTTTCTGGATCGACCGCAAGGGCAAGCCTGCATAAAGTGAGTTACAGTAGTCAAGCCTGAAAGTGACCATTGCATGGGTCACTGTAGCTAAGTCCTGGGGAGAAAGGTATGAAGCCAGCTGCCTGATCTGCCAGAGATGATAAAAGGCAGACCTAGCAAGTTCTTACTATAGAGTTTCCAGCAATTCCTAGAGCTACCCATTCTCACTTCCAGGTAGCTCTAGAAATTGCGAGGATCTGGGTGCCAGGGGATGCCCTCCCCCCATCAAGGGCAATGTACAACAATGAATAAAGACATCACTATAAAAATAAGATACATTAATAGCAGTAGATAAATTAAAACTCCTAATGGTGAACTAAATTTACCCCCCCCCCAATTCTGGACTGCCTGGCTACCTCATGGGCAGAGGGGGGGCACACAAAGTGCTCTGGAGAGCATAAAAGGGTGCCAACTGGAGTGGAAACCATTGCTGTCCTCAACCAAAAGCCTGGTGGAACATCTCTGCCTTACAGGCGCTGCGAAACTGCATAAGATCCCACAGGGCCCTGGTGGTGTTCGGCAAAGCGTTCCACCAGGTTGGGGCCAGGACTGAGAAAGCCCTGGCCCTGCTTGAGGACAGCTGGACATCTTTGGGGCCAGGAACCACCAGTAGATTGCTATCCAGAGAATGTAACACTCTCCCAGGGACATACCAGAAGAGATGGTCCTGCAGATTAAGAAGAAGAAGAAGAAGAGATTGGATTTATACCCCACCCGTCACTTGGAGTCTCAGAGTGGCTTAGAAACTCCTTTCCCTTCCCCTCCCCACAACAGACACCCTGTGAGGCAGGTGGGGCTGAGAGAACTCTGACACAAACTGCTCTTTCAGGAACAGCTGTGCCAGAGCTTGTGACTGACCCAAGGTCACATCAGCAGGTGCAAGTGGAGGAGTGGGGAATCAAACCCGGTTCTCCCAGATTAGAATCTGCACACTTATCCACTACACCAAAAGGCCTTTCAAGGTCAACACCAAAACCCTGAACTTGACTCAGAATTCTACTGGAAGCCAGTTTAGCAGGTGCAGCACAGGCTTATATGTGTGCCATCCATGACCTTCCTGTCAGGACCCACCCCACCCCATTCTGGATCAGCTGAAGTTTCTGCGTCAGCCTCAAGGGCAGGCCAGCATAGAGCGAGTCTGTGAAACGTGCCAGTCCTATCCAGGGCAGGAACTTCTGGTGCAAGGGGAGTGCATTGCAAAACAAAGTTACAAAATACCAGAGAGAGTCTAAAACTCACCCTAGTCTTGGTAGGTTGCCACCAGGTCTTTCAATCTATCCCAGCAGCCCAGGAGAGAAAGACCAAGCCTCCTGGCTTCTCGGGGAACTAAACAAGAAAAGTCAGCCCTGCAGAGCAGGACTGCAGACTGAGTTTCCAAGATAAAACAATTAACTGGTAGGTAGTCAAGAGTCAAGGCTCTGGATTAGCCTTTGAGGTTAATTGAAGGCAAAAACCACGACAGAGTAAAAATATAATTATTTATTTAAGGTGCAAAAATATGTTAAAACAAGACTAGACAGTGAAGGAATAAAATAATCAAACCTAAGCTTTTCCAGCATAACTAAAAATGTAAAGACAAGGTTCCAGTTACCCTTTCCAGGTTCAGCAGAGGCAGTCAGTTCCAGCAAGACTATTCTTGAAGAAGAGCAGTTTCTGTCAAGAGCTCTCTCAGCCCCACCTACCTCACAGGGTGTCTGTTGTGGGGAGGGGAAGGGAAAGGAATTTGTAAGCCGCTCTGAGACTCCCTTGGGTAGTGAAGGGCGGGGTATAAATCCAATCTCTTCTCTTCTTCTCTTCGCAACTTAGCCAGTCCAGGCAGAAATCAGATGGGAAGCCATTCTGGGAGCTCTGGGACTATTGACAAAGCCATGGCAAATAGTCTCCAGGCTCCACCATCACAGTGTGAATGTTAACTAGATTTATAGGGAAAGGATCTCTGACTATCTCTAGGCCTTTGAATCAGAAACTCAAGAGGTGATGTAACTCGCTCTGTTACTAGGCATGTAACATCCCTAGATGGACAAGAGCAAGAGGGGGAGAAACGAAACCATACTGCAGCTAGGCCCGGCCCACCCCCCACACAAGGTGTCGGTAGCTCAGTTGCTTGGAATGTGCTAATTGGGAGCTCCAAGGGCGGTTGGTACCTTCCTGAGCTGAAAACAATTTAGCAAGGTCAAAGCGCTCTAGCTGCTATCTCTAACTGTCTCTGGGAAAGTTTCTGTAGGCCTCTTTGCAGCCTGAACCAAAGATTTTACTTTGCGAATCCAGAACAGGGAACCATTTTTCTCTACAGAGTTTTAGTAATCTAGCCTGGAGGTGACCATTGCGTGGATTACCATGGCTAGGTCAGGGCATGACAAGAAAGGGGCCAGTTGCTGAGCCTGGCAGAGATGGAAAAACGGCAGCCTAGCAATATGCGTGACTTGGGCCTCCATAGTCAGGGAGACATCCAATCTCACGCCCAAACTCTTGACAGACTACACCGGTGTCAATGTTGCCCCATCAAAAGAGGGAGGTCTATCCCCCAGCCGTGAAGCTCCCCCCATCAAAGCCACAGAACCTCCTTCTTAGTAGGAGTCTGTTCTTTTTAAATCACTTCAGGCCTGTTTCCTGCCCCCAGCTGCCACTTATCACATCACAGGCCCAAGGAACCAGTAGGGAAGAACAGAATGGGATGTCCCCTTCCATTTGAGTCCCCATTGGTTTTATTTATAACTGTCACATTTTTGGACCCAGACCACAGCCTATGCAAACAGTTCCTAATCTCAACTCAAAGTTCTCCCTTCTTAATACGCAAAGCTAGGCAAGGATAAGTGTTTATGTTTAACCATACTGGAACTTTAAACAGTATGAGCAAGAACAAGACAATAACCATTCAAGAAAGAATCAGTAGGTTTATAAATCCTGAGAACCTAACAACTCTTCCTCTGTCACATTTTATTATCTTTCCAGAATGCAAGTAAAATTTTAAATGTAGCAGTTCAAAGAACTAATTTTGACATGGAAGAACTATGATGTTGTCTCTCACTCTTATACTCAATTATTTAGTTTTAACCACCCAACACAGCTTACAAAATTTAGAAAATAATATTAAAAGATATTGGCTAAACGCCAGGACTAAAAACCCAGCCCAGCATAAAATAACAGTGTCCAGACTAAAATAGTATTAAAAGATCAACCCCTTAATTAAAAGCCTGGATTCTGACCGGGGACCTAAAAGAAAGCAATGTAGGTACCAGTCAAGCCTCAAAGGGAAGGGCATTCCACCAGTGAGGAGCCACTACTGAAAAAGTCCTGTCTCTGTTAGCCACCCACCTCACCTCTGAAGGTGGGGGGCACAGAAAGCAGGGCTCGTGAGGCAAATATTAACTGGCAGGATGTACAGTGTGGGAGGAGGTGGTCCTCAAGTACCCTGGTCCTCAAGCCTTTTAGGTCTTTAAAGGTTAAAAACTAGTATTGTGAATTTTTCTCAGAAATAAATGGGCAGCAGTGCAGCATAACAGAATACAAAACTAATCAATGATTAAACAAAATGGATAGCTTGAATGTTACCATAATGGTAAGGAGTGGCCAGAAAGGAACGTGACTGTGCATGTCTGCTCTTGTTGTTGTTGTTGTTGTTGTTTTTGGGGGGCGGGGTTGAAACTAGAAAAATCTGCTAAGTGAACTTAGGGCTGATTTTAGTATTGGCTAATTGCTACATCTCAAACTCCATGCCATCAGAGGACTGTGACAAGCTGATTTTTTAAACAAACAAACAAACAAACCCCAACCTATTTATTAAGAGTATCTTGTCCACGCACCTTTCTGTTGGACTTCTTGTTGCTTTATTTATACTGTGTTTAACAAGCTGTTGGCTAGACTCAGATGTCATAAAATCCAGCTTCTTGCCAAACTTCCATGCTCAAGTACCTGCCTTGCTCATACTTCTTCTTTCTACTCTCACCCTTTCCCCATTCAAGAGTGCAGTGCAGGAATTCCAGCTTCAGCAACCGAGGAAGTATATGAAAGCAGGCATGCAGGTTAACACAGATTAGTTACAGTGAAATCCTAAGCACAGTTATACTTTTCTATGCCCATATACTTCAGTGGGCTTAGAAGGATGTAATTCTGTGTAGATTTGTATTGTGAATTTAGTGGGTGAAAGTAACGTTTTTAAGACGTTTAAGTTCAAAAGTCAGATTTCCCTGATTTATATTTTGATTATGGAAATGTCTACACTATGACAAAATGTTCACGAATTAAACTGAAGCACCTCCTTGTCAATGTCAAAAGATTTTCTGGCAGCATTATCTGACAAAGCAGTATTAATTTCTTTTAGTGGTATTTATTAAAAAGTTATACAAATCCCTCCTCTTTTACCAGTGCCCAGTCGTGTCATTGACATCCATTTTAACGACATTACTACCACAACCATAACGTTAACATGGAACAGCAAAGATCAAAATGCTCCTAATTACAGCTACAAAATAGTAGTTGATGGAAATGGCTCCAATAAGACGGAAACCTCAAATGACGTCACTGCAGTAGTAAGCAATCTGGAACCTGGTACATTGTATACATTCACAATATATCCACAAGTTGCCGGAACAGAAGGAGAGGCAAATAGTGGATCCGCCTATACGAGTAAGTAAATTAAGAGTTCTATTCAATGCATGCTTATCTAGGAGTAAGTAATTGATGAAGATAGATCCAATTGGTCAGCTTTGTTGGTCTGAATTAGTACAAAAAATTTAGAGTCCAGTGGCACCTTTAAGACCAACAAAGGTTTATTCAAGGTATGAGATATGTGTGATAATCACGTAAAGCAATATTTATTGCTTTACAACTGTTGACCTTATAACCTTAACTTGTTATTTAGCATATCTTTATCATCATCATGTTGCATGTTAATTTGCTGTTCATTCTCTGGCTATAAGTTTGAACCTTGACTGCCATTCTAATGTATTTGATAAAGTGTGCGTGCACACGAAAGCTCATACCTTGAATAAACCTTTGTTGGACTTAAAGGTGCCATTGGACTCTAAATTTGTTGTAAGTATTAATGAATTAGTTAGACTTGTTTCTGACTATATTTGTGTAGGATTGCATTGCATGACACTGAGATGTTACAACAAACCATCATTAAGCCAAGATGTGTGTTTGTGAGACCAGCTTGTTGTTGGGCTTTTGTCCATGCTTTCTTCTTCTGCTTTCCCTTAAGGCAGACAGCAGTGCAGGAATCCCACCTAACTCGGAATTATCCATGAAGTATCTGTGAAGGCAGGCATGCAGATGTGGAGCACTTTTGTTTCTTCCCATTTCTGGCATTCTAAATCACAGTTTAATCCAGACACACAGTGCAATCTTCAGCCGAGTTAAACCCTTCTAAACCCATTGCCTTCAATGGATTCCAAGGGTGTAAGGATTAGACAGTACAGTAACATTTATGAAAATTTCAAAGCCATGGGGGAAAATGTTTGGACAGAAACAGTCTCATACAGTCACACCAGGGCTTACCAGCACAGATACTGAGTAAAACATTACAACACTGAACCCTTCAGTAATTCAATAATGTGTTATCAAGTGCTTTGATAACTGAGGCGACCCCCCCCAACTTTGCAGAAACCATTTTTATTTATTTTTATACACACACACACACACTTACACACATTTATTTGTTTGTTTGTTTGAAATAAAATTTAAGGTTTGGCCAGAAAGACCAAGGTCTCACAGTCCTAATTCATGAGATCTCAGCTGCCATCTTAGAGAAGGGAGAAGCGGCTGCCTGCTGCCAGGTAGGCTGGGGAAGAGGAGAAGCAGATCAGGGAGGAGGAACTAGACCTCCCCCCTCCCTTGGCCCCCTGAGTAAGGCAGGCAAGATGGGTGTCCCCCACCCCCTATCACCGCCGTGGGCTGGGCAGGCCAAGTGGGGTGGGCCAGCCCAGTGAGCAGGGGAGAAGGATGGAATTGCCCTCCCATGGCTCTTGTGGATCATATCTTGTCATAATCTAATGCTGTAGATGTTCATGCTACACATTTTGTCTGAGCCAGACTTTGTCTTAAAAAGCATTTCATTCATCTCCAAAAGAGAAAATGTGTTGTAGGAGCTTTTGGAGTGCTCTCCTCAGAAGAAAAAAAGTCTCTCATCCCTCCCCCCCCCCAAGCCTCCACAGGTTTACTGTAAACTTTGAATTTTTAATTGAAAAGTTCCGTGTATGATTAGTCAAATGGTTATAATAAAGAATGGACAAATGAAATAAACTTAAACCGTGTGTCAGCACTTGTCTACCCTGGTACCCATAGCTCAGGTGTGTCAAACATGCGGCCCGGGGGCCAGATCAGGCCCCTGGAGGGTTTCTATGAGGCCCGCAGTGGAATTGGCTGTCTTCTGCTTCTTCTTCCAGTTCTGCTGCTGCTGCATCATCATAGGTTTGCAGCTTACAAATACACACCTGAACAGCATACTCAGGATTGCAACAGCACAGACATTTTGATGCAATAATTCAGAGCAAGCGTTGTCAGTTATCAGACACAGTTAAATAAACAAAATATTGCAAGAGCGCTAATGTTTTAAGCATGTTTTAAAGTAAAGAAAACCCCTTTGCGTTTGTGTCCTTTATAAAGTTTATATCTCCACTACCTGGCATTACATTTTATGACACACATGGCCCGGCCCAACAAGGTCTCATTTATGTCAGATCCGGCCCACCTAACAAATGAGTTTGACACCCCTGCCATAGCTGGTTTATAACAAGAATTTATGCATTGTACTCCACTTAAGAAGGAAGTAGGGAAGGGCAAAACATTTGTAAAACCCAGTATCAAGCATGGTTCATGCACATCCCGCTTAATGTCAGTTTGTTGTGATGTCTCAATGCAGTCTTCTTTTATTACATTAGTGTGCTGTTTGCAGCTCTTAAAAAGGGTTGCTGAATTTAGAGCTAGAAGAAGGGTGGATCTGAAAATATTATTTAAAAAATACTTTTTTGAATCTGCAGTAAAGCAGGATCTCAAGACATTCTGTAAACTTTGTGGAGTATAAATTAACTTTGTTCATAGCCTGTTCTGTAGGAAAATGGTTCCTACCAGAGGGGATGTGGCGTTTACTCACCTAGCCCAATTTTTGAACAGCTATACCTCAGTGAGAAATTCACCTCTTCAACTTTATTCTACTTCCCAGCACACACTATCTAGCGTTCCTTTTGCTACCACTAGATTATGGATTAGAGGATTAATCAATTGCCAGGCAACCTGTTTCTTAGACCATATTATTTTTAAAGATTCTCTTCCATATTGAGAATCATTGTCCTGTCACAACCCACCACGGAAGCCGGGAAAACCCTATTTGCACCCATGTAGTCATGTCAGTACATTCTCTTTGTATCTTGATAAACATGAGCTAAGTTAGGCTTTATATGTCAGTACAAAGACCAAACAATACCAATTTCAGGTGAAAAAAGAATGTTATAAGCAAAAGTCATCTTTGGATACCAGGAGCAACCGTTGACTAATAGCATCTTCCTGACGCAAAACACAATAGGCATTTGAACACAATCCTGTCTCTCCAGGTGTTACTGTATCAGAACCTTAATATCCTGGCAAGAGAGGCACCTCAACATTTTTGGTTAACTTGGTATATAGTACATAAATAAAAATATTACTACAGAATCCTTGCTTCCATTTTATCTTTCTATTAAAACATAGCTATTTTTAACATTGATTAATTTAAAAGAATATGATAGTACCACCCCTGATTTTATATAGAATCATAGAATACTTTTCTCCCTTTCTCACAATACAAGAACTCGTGGGCACTCCATGAAATTGCTGAGCAGTCGGGTTAGAACAGATAAAAGGAAATACTTCTTCACCCAAAGAGTGATTAATGTATGGAATTCACTGCCACAGGAGGTGGTGGCAGCTGCAAGCATGGAGAGTTTCAAGAGGGAATTAGATAAACATATGGAGCAGAAGTCCATCAGTGGCTATCAGCCACAGGGTGTTCTCAGTCTGGGGCAGGTGATGCACTCTATTCTTGGTGCTGGAGGGGGCAGCAGTGGGAGGGCTTCGAGTGTCCTGGCCCCACTGGTGGACCTCCTGATGGCACCTGGTATTTCTGGCCACTGTGTGACACAGAGTGTTGGACTAGATGGGCCATTGGCCTGATTCAACACTGGCTTCTCTTAGGTTCTTATGTTCTTAATCACAGAGTTGGAATGGGCCATCCAGGCCATCTAGTCCAACCCCCTGCTCAGTGCAGGATCACCCTAGAGCATCCCTGACAAGTATTTGTCCAGCTACTGCTGGACAATTAAATTAGATAATTAAATTAAACAATGTCAGTTAATTAGATAATTAAAGGATAGCAGTTGCTTGAATCCAGGATTTATTGCCAAAAGTAAGCCGATCCCAAGACAAGGAGCCCTTCTACAGAGCAGCTGATAATCAATTCAGACTCAATAGTTACACGTTTTCAAGATCATTTTCGAACCATAGCTTACTATTCCAATTCATAGGGCTGACATTATTGGCTAACTATTCTTCAAATGCCATCCAGTGCCAAATTTCTGCTTACCCTAGAGCTCTTGTGCAAACAGAAACGCAAGAAAAAGACTGCAGTAGCTGCTTCTACTAAGTCAGACTTATGGCATCCCTGATAGTGTTTCTGCTTGTACGAGATGTTGTGCAACTAATTTCAGCACAAAAGTTGGCTTGAAACTCAACATCAAAAATCTAAGATCATGGCATCCAACCACATCATTCCTTGGCAAATAGAAGGGGAAGTCATGGAAGCAATGGCAAAATTCACATTCCTGGGATCCAAGATCACTGCAGACAGTGACTGGAGCCATGAAATTAAAAGACGCCTGCTCCTTGGGAGGAAAGCTATGGCAAACCTAGAGAGCATAATAAAAAGAAGAGATATCACCCTGCCAACAAAAGTCTATATGGTCAAAGCAATGGTATTCCCAGTAGTACTGTATGGCTGTGAGAGTTGGACCATAAGGAAGGCCAAGCGCCGAAGAATAGGTTCTTTTGAATTACAGTGCTGGAGAAGGCTCTTGAGAGTCCCTTGGACTGCAAGGAGATCAAATCAGTCAATCCTAAAAGAAATCAACCCTGACTGTTCCCTGGAAGGCCAGATACTGAAGCTGAAGCTTTAGCCACCAAATGAGAAGGGAGCACTCACTGGAGAAGACCCTGATACTGGGAAAGATTGAAGGTCAAAGAAGAAGGGGACGGCAAAGGATGAGATGGTTAGACAGTGTCATCGATGCAACGAATATGAAATTAAGCAAATTCCAGAGGACGACAGAAGACAGGAGGGTCTGGCATGATGTGGTCCATGGGGTCACGAAGAATCAGACTCCATGCGCGACTGAACAACAGTAGCATATTAGAGAGGTGTTGCGCAAGAACTTGCATGAGCGGAACTTCATTAAGTCCATTTATGTTTCCACTTGTGCATTGCTGGATCCAAGCCAGGATGTTTTGTACTTCTAACAACCTTGGGTGTTCTTTTGAACAGAAGGCAAAATATAAATAAGTAAACTATTTCTAATCTACTGTAATCCATATTAGCATGTAGGTCCTTTTACTCTTCTCCAAGGTTGTGCTGTTCTAGGTTTCTTGATTCTCCATTTGACATTTCTCATTGTTTAGTTGAGAGATGAAGCCAGACCTATTTCTGGCCTGCAGAAGTATCCTCCATGATCTTTTTCATCAAGAACCGTCATCCATGATCTTTTTCATCTATTCCCCCTGTATTTCTGACCATATTCGTGCCAGAGGATCAGGTACTATAAGCATCTATACAGGTGCTTTTTTGGATTAATCCAAGACAAAGGGCAGCAACAAATACCAACAGTAACAAAAGTCAACTGAACTAAAATATCTTTTAAATGACAATAAAAGTTAAGGGGGTTTCCTCAGGGGAGACCTATTCCGCTGTCATGACATCACCACAGAAAGTACCTTTTCATTGGTTGCCAATCATGTCAGCTAATGGTGGCATCCAAAGCAGGGCCTCAGAAAATAACCACAGTGAATGGGTAGGAGTGCATGAGAACAGCTGTTCCTACGCATATCCTTGTCATATATGATTAAAGGCTTCAAGGGTCATGGCCAGCCTATGGGTCAGTTTCTTCATCTGGACTTCTCGTTCTTAGGAGGAGAGGAGATTGGATTTATACCCCGTCCTTCACTACCCAAAGGAGTCTTAGAGCGGCTTACAAACTCCCTTCCCTTCCCCTCCCCACAACAGACACCCTGTGAGGTAGGTGGGGCTGAGAGAGCTCTGACAGAAACTGCTCTTTTTCAAGGACAGCTCTTATCAGAACTATGGCTTGCCCAAGGTTATCCAGCCAGGTACAAGTGGAGGAGTGGGGAATCAAACCCAGTTCTCCCAGATTAGAGTCTGCACACTACACCAAACACTACTTGTCATATATTAGTCAATTAAAATGAACTTAAATTAAAAGGTCTATGCTGTAAAATGGCACCAAAAAATGGCATGTTAGGTAACCAAACTGCAGTACACTGTCTGTCTGCCATGAGACTTGAGACAGCATTGTCTAAAAGTGAGACAATATTTTGTTTTTGTTGTGCAAATAATTCCCTTTTTTAAAAAAAAAAAACAGAGCCCAATGCAGTTTCTGACATCCACATTGAAAACATCAATTCCACATCAGTCAGTTTAAAGTGGAACAACACCGATACAAATTCTGCTACCTACACTTACAGAATAGACTTTGGAAAAAATGGGACTGAAATGGAAGTAGTTACTAATGGCACCAGTACAACAGTTGGAGGTTTGGAACCTGGTACACGCTACACATTCACAATATTTCCACAAGCAAATGCAACTGAAGGAGACCCAAAAAATGCATCAGTTTATACAAGTAAGTAAAAGAAGATACATGATGCTCTCTGGGCACTAAGTATTTTTGTGCCTCAAAGGTACATTGCATACATTTGCAATATGTCAAGCAGAATACAACAAGACTGAGGTAGAGTAACTAACAAAAGCTTCTTCACTGTGGTCTCTGTTCAGTCCTACATATGGTTTCACTACCATTGCAAAAGCAGCTTCAGTACATTCTAGCCAAAGAACTAATGCTCTCTTCCCCTAAGCGAACAGTTCCCCAATATCTGGAATATGCCTGGCAGTTCTGTTGCCTTGTAACAAGGAACAGAAAGTTGAGAGTGTGTGAGCCATTAGTTAAACAGAAAGGGAGAAAGTAAACTGAAAGAGTGACTAGCCCGAAGTCACCCACCGATCACTGTGGTTGAATGGTGATCTGAAAGCAGGTCTCTGTCACCCTGTGCACTATCTTGGATTGTCTTCAGTTACAGACAGTATCATAATATGATAATACAAAGGAGATGCCACTGTGCACTCAGTTGCTAGCAAGAAAACCATCAGGGTAATGGTAGCTATGGAAATTGTGTAGCTGCTTTACCATTCCCAAGTTTTGATCTGACTTCCTCTATTTCTACACTTCAGGGGAGGAGTTTGATTTTCAGACATCTGTACATAAGAAGGCATGAAACTTCTGTATATGTAGTCAGACTATTTTCCTAGCCTAGTGTTGCCTACTCTGTCAATATTGCAGCTGTCCCAGGGTACCCAACCAGACATCTGTCCGAGCCCTGCTACCTGAAATTATATAAACAGAATATGCTGGAGATTGGCTGGGACCAGGTCCTGAATTTATTTCCATCTCATTAACCAAATGAGTTTAATTTTTATTTGATTCTGTGCCACAGTTCTGCCTCTGGCAAATCGTGTAAGAGACAGAGATATAAGGTATGTGAGCACATAAAGATCAGCTTTTAAGAAGTGCAAGTTCCGAAATTAAATTTAGACATCTTGATTATTAAAATGTATACGCTCTGACAAAATATTCATTACTGAACTTACAGTATCTGTGTCAACAGTTTTTCTGGTAGCATTATTCTAAGAAAAATAATACTAATTTCCTTCAGTGGTGTTTATTAAGAATTGCACAAATCCTCACATTTTTGTTTTTTTGAAACAGAGCCCAGTCCAGTCACTGACATCCGTTTTAGCACCATCACTACCCAAGCTGTAAATTTAATGTGGAACAACAGTGATCCAAATGCTGCAAATTACAGATATAGAATAGTAGTTGATGGAGATAACTCCAACAGGACGGAAAACTCAAGTGGCACCACTGCAGTAATTAGCAACTTGGAACCTGGCACATTATATACATTCACAGTATATCCACTAGTAGCTGAAACGGAAGGAGATCCAAAAAACAGATCCACCTACACAAGTAAGTAGATTAAGATACCCAAAGATTTCATATCACAAAGGTACACTTGATACACTCATAATATGTACTCAAGCAAAAGATAGTAACATGATTAAGAGAACTGGCTAACTAAAGGACTTAGACATGTTGCAACAACATCAGTATGAACAACTAATGCAAGTCCCTTCTTAAAAATAATGGTATACAGTGTTCACTTTGTGTTCAGGTTGCTTGCATTGCTTTGGTTCTTCAATAGGATGCATTGGCAAGGTCACAGACATCGTTTTTCTGAGCCTAGTATGAACTTGGAAGACATGTGTGATTCCATGCCATGCCTGCATCCTTGTGAATCTTGAAAGAAAAAAATATTATTTCTAAAATGACATTGCTGCTACTCTCTGGATTCCTCTTTCCAGCTCCGTGGCCATGTGGTCAACTGGACAGCCCCAGAGCGGTTTCAGAGTAGCACAGTTTGTAATGGGATTTGAAAGTATGGGTGGGACCACTTGTGCACAGATGCAGACTCCACCTGCAATTATTATTAAATTTAAACACCCAACTATAGAGAAATCCTGGTGAACACATCAGGAGAAAATGAGGAAATATTTATTTTTTTAACATTATTGGTTCAGTGCTAAAATGGGTCTGCCGGTGCCTAGCATCTCAAATCTCTGGATTCTTGGGGTGAGTTAGAGTAATGTCATTGGGCAGGACCTATGTATCCCTTTGAGTAGCAGCGCTTATGGCAATATTTCCACACATCACTAGGATATGGGATCTCTGAATGTATAATACGAGATCTCTGAATGTGAATCACTAGGCTTTGATAAGATGGACTATTTACTGTCCCAGAACACACACGTGCACAAATGTTTGTGTTGGTCTTTTAACTGTGTGTTAAACATAAAATGTCACTGAGCTGTTAGTGCTTAGTTCATTATATGTCTGAATTGTTCTCCAAGTGAGTTTGGTAGCAGGATGGCCCTGTTATTTCAGCTCGAATCCCTGTGAATGAACCCCAGCGCTTAAAACCAGGCAACCCTATGCCAAAGTAGACAGCTACAGACCTTGTGTCCCTTTACAGCAGTGTATGTATTGCATGAATAGGACCCTCTCCCCTTGACTTAGCCTCCACCCAGCAGAGCGGTCTGGAGGTATGCACTATTGCATAGGCTGCTTCTGTATATGTCCCTTTAATGTTACTTCAGTTCAGACAACCATACAAAACCCAACTGCATTTTAAGCCAGGGTTTCAAAATGTTGAAACGCTTTATTTCCATGTTCTAGAAAGTATAAGTTGATTTTATATTCCCAAACTGTAATTTTGCATAAATCTGCGGCTGAATTTTCAAGAGGTAATTCCCCTTGTTATGTTACATAAGGTGGAAAATTAAGTGATTCTTGAATTCAGAGTATGAAATGAGGGGGCAAATAACAGTTTTTCCATTTTTCTTTTAATAATGAAAATATTTATGCTCTGAGAAAAATCTTTGCAAATAAAGTTAAAGTATCTCTGTATCTGTGTCAAGGTATTTTTGCAGCATTGTTTAAGAAAACAATAATAATTAATTTCAGTAATATTTTTGAACTAAATTTTGTATAAATCCTCACCTCTTCTTTTTTGAAACAGAGCCCAGTCCAGTCACTGACATCCGTTTTAGCACCATCACTACCCAAGCTGTAAATTTAATGTGGAACAACAGTGATCCAAATGCTGCAAATTACAGATACAGAATAGTAGTTGATGGAGATAACTCCAATAGGACGGAAAACTCAAGTGACACCACTGCAGTAATTAACAACTTGGAACCTGGTACATTGTATACATTCACAGTATATCCACAAGTCGCTGAGATGGAAGGAGATCCAAAAAACAGATCCACCTATACAAGTAAGTAAATTAAGATGCACAGTGATTTCCAGGCACCATATATTTCTGTCCTCTCAAATGTACATTAGATACACTTGCAGTACGAGCCATATAAAGGCTTTGCTCAGTCTTCCTTCCCAGACCTCAGCTGGGCAGGGACTGGCTTCCATGTGATATTGTAATGCATTTGTCCATCTTCCACAATAGGCTTTGCTTTGCAGGGTATTTTTCCAAACTAAGTTTGGGAACCATATAGATTGGGAACCATGTAGTTCTCCAGTGGTTCTTCGTGGGACATTCCTCACGTCTGGGATAAGCTCCGCCCTCCTCCTCAGGGTCGGCTCCGAACTTTGATCCAGGCAGGGAGGGGCTTATCCCCTTGGAGGCAAACCAGTTCCTTTGCCGACCCTGCTTCAGCAGGACGTGCTCCGGAGGCGCGGAAACGCGCCTATTGAAAGAAGAAACGAAACTACGAGAAAGATTTACAGCCTGACGAGGCTGTGTCTAATTACGACGGGCTTTGTATAGGGAGTGCTGACGCTTCCTGAGCCCAGCGACATTCTCTCCTCTGCCGGTCTGACCCGTCCCTGGGGCGGAGGACCTGCTCTTATTACAGAGAGTGCAGAGAGAGAGAGAGCGAGAGAGAGAGAGAGACAAACAGTCTTCTACCTTCCCGCCTGAATCGCGGTAAGCAGAAGCAGGCAGACAGTTTCTACCCTCTCCAGTAATCCTGGAAGAGGCTGAGACATTGCCTAAGGAATGCAGAGGTCCATTCCTTTTAACCCCGGGATGCAGAGCGGGAAAAGAAAAAACCTCCGTGGCATTTTTTCCTTCCTCAAAACCCCGCGAATGCAAGTGGGGAGGGGAGGAGTTTCCAGGCCTCACTCCATCCCGGGGAGGAAAATCTTGGCGGGAAACGCTGGGAGTAGCCATTTTAGACCCACAAATAGATGGGAATGTCGTGCATGATCTACACTCTCCAGGGATCTGGATGAGTTATAATCATAGTAAATGAACCAGACCAACCTGCGGAGAACTATCTCTAAAGCCTTTAATAGCTTTTGCGGAGAATGATCCCCAAAACCTCAGTTAGTGGGGGGGGGGGATCTTCGTTTTCTATCATGGATCTGATTTCAGATTCATCTACACCCCGCAGGTTCTGGTAATGGCTGAGAAGGCATCCCAAGATTGGGGCTGTTCCTCTGAGGACAAAACACAGACAGGACCATCCACTTCTCAAGATTCTAGGGATACCCCAGATCTAGAATCCAGGGAGCCCATTTCGTCTGATATGCTAAATTGGTTCAGAGGAGAAATGAGAAGGGAGTTTAAAGAATTGATAAAAGAAACAATTCATGGATCCAAACCACACGGTTCCTTAATGGAAAGAGGTAGATCCCTCAAGAGGAACAGAGACAGGACGACCAGCGAGTCTAGGTCACCTGTAAGATCAAAACATAGCAGACGTAAGTCCAGAGAACGAAGTCCCCTTCTGGGGCCTGGGGACTCTGAACCAGATTCTTCCACCTCCTCTTCTGGTAAAGAAGAAGGGGAGCTTTCAGCGGAAGAGGACGAGGTGGTTATGCCTTCAGTACAATCTAGGCTTTTCCCACAAGACTTATACTCCCGCCTCTTACCTAAAGTTTTGAGGACCCTAGATCTATCATCTAGACCTCAGGAGGAAACAGTGCAGGAGCCAGAATTTCAAACAGGGGCTGGAAAGTTAATGCCTAAGGTCTCAGTTTCACAGACAGGGCTGCCTTTCCCCGCTTCATTCTACAATATTATGAAAGCGGAATGGGAACATCCGGCTAAACCCAAGGCTAATCACCCACTGTTCTCTAAATTTTATTCACTTATGCCAGAAGCCACAAAGAAGTTGAAACTTCCCGTGGTAGATGATCCGGTGACCAGTCTGTATTCTAGCTCGGTGCTCCCAATGGATGCTGATGGGATGCCTAAGGATCATACTGATAGAAGGGTGGAACAGGCTTTACGAAAAAATTTTGAAGCCTCCTCTTCCGCTATCAAAGCCTCTACTGCCGGCTCTCTCTTTGCCAGGGCTGCGTATGACTGGGCAGACAAATTGGCTTCGGCAGACAGTGAGGTGCCAAAGGAGTTCAAAGATGAACTGAAGAAAATAGCTCTGGCAATTGCCTTCACGGCAGATGCCACACTAGATGCTATGCAACTGTCAGCCAGGGCTTTAGCATGTAGCGTGACAGCAAGACGCAATAACTGGCTCCGTCACTGGGATGTGGATTCCTCTGCTCAGGCAAAGGTGGCAGCGGTCCCTTTTAAAGGTACTAACTTATTTGGAGATGGTCTGGATAGATACCTAGTGGAGGATAAGGACAAGAAAAAAGTCCTCCCCTCCAAACGACGGGATAACAGACAGAGAAAACGTTTTCAGCCATTTCGCGACCAGAAAAGAGGACAAAAACCCTCCTATTCACGGTCGTTTAAAGGAAAATGGCAACCTAGACATCAAGGGGGAAATCTTTCCCCCACTAAAAATGAACATGCAACGGCCAAAGGTCCCAAGAAAGGACCTTCAGCATGACTATATGGCCTCCCCGGGAAAACAGAAGATAGGGGGAAGGCTACAGGCATTCTCTCAAATGTGGCATACAACAATCTCAGATCAATGGGTATTGGAGACAGTATCACAGGGGTACAAACTGGAATTTTGTTCCATCCCCTATCGAAGGTTCATCAGAATACCAAAATACAGAAACCGGTTGAAACACCTCCAAATCAAGGAGGCGATACTTCACCTCCTGGATATAGGGGCAATAGAGAAAGTACCTGTGTCCCAACAGGGACAGGGCGTTTACTCTATATTCTTCGTGGTGCCAAAGAAAAACGGATCCACGAGAGCCATTTTAGACCTGAAATGGCTCAACAAACTCATTCGAAACAGGAAATTCAAGATGGAAACTCTGAAATCCATTCTTATATCCATCCAGGAGGGAGATTTTCTGACATCTTTGGATCTGTCAGAAGCGTACCTCCATATACCCATTCACAGCTCGCACCGAAAATTTCTGCGATTCAATTATGCAAATCTTCACTTCCAATACAAAGCTCTCCCCTTTGGTCTCAAGTCTTCACCCAGGGTCTTCACAAAGGTACTGGTGACCTTGGTAGCACATCTGAGATTACAAGGGGTGAGTCTTTTTCCGTATCTGGACGACGTCCTGATCAAAGCCCCTTCAGAGGCGGTCTGCTCACAGGCCCTAAATCTGACTATTCTAACATTAGAAGCCCACGGCTTCATTGTGAATCGGGAGAAGAGTCACATGATTCCCACTCAGAGATTGCTCCACCTAGGGGTGGAGATAGACACGAAATTGGACAAAGTGTTTTTGTCACAGGAAAGGGAATTCAAGCTCAAAACCCTGATGGACCAAGTTCTTCAAAAGTCAGAGACACAGCTAATGACCCTGGTCAAACTCCTAGGAATGCTTGTCTCTTGTCAGGAGATAGTGCAATGGGCTCGTTTTCATGTCAGACCCTTACAGTTGCTGTTATTACCACAACAAAAGGCGATTTCACACAAGAGAGTAAAACAGATCAGTCTTTCTACCCCGGTCCGGAATATGATAGCCTGGTGGCAAAATCCAATGAGGTTCAAAATAGGAGTTCCTCTCCGGGACCCCTCACGATCTGTAATGACGACGGATGCCAGTCTCTCGGGATGGGGTGCACATTCGGGAGACCAGATGGTCCAGGGAGAATGGTCGGTTGCGGAGATGGCAGAAAGCATCAATCTGCTGGAACTGAGGGCGATACGCCTCGGGCTTGTAAAACTTGTCGATGTTCTGTCAGGGACCCATGTTCTGGTACAGACGGACAACACTACAGCAAAAGCGTACGTGAATCGTCAAGGGGGAACCAAGGTTCGCTCCCTTCATGCGGAAGCATCTCTGATAATGACGTGGGCAGAGAAACATCTGTTTTCAATAAAAGCCATTCACGTAGCAGGAAAGGACAACGACTTAGCGGATTGGCTCAGTCGGAAACGAATAGACCAATCAGAATGGATGCTGAACAGGGAAGTCTTCGTACAGATCCGCAACAAGTTCGGCAGAATGGTCATGGATCTGTTTGCCACAGACCTAAATTGTCAAATACCAGAGTTCGTATCTCGTCAACGAAACACTCTGGCAAAAGGGACAGATGCTCTAAGTTATCCATGGCCTCCAGGACTCCTCTATGCCTTTCCGCCCCTACCAATCCTACACAAAGTTCTACAAAAGATTCGTATACAGAAAGCAGAAGTGGTACTGGTTGCCCCTTTCTGGCCACGTCAAACCTGGTTTCAGGAACTGCAATCTCTGTCGACAACAAAACCATGGCACCTGCCTCTTCGGGTGGACCTCCTCACACAGGGTCCAACAAGGCACCCACGGCCGGAACTTCTTCGGCTGACAGCATGGAGATTGAGCGGAAAATGTTAGAGGGAGCGGGGTATCAAATTAAAGTAGTTGATACCATGTTGGCAGCCAGAAAGGTCTCTACTAAAAAATCCTATGATCATACGTGGAAGGTTTTTCACTCATGGAGCTTGGAACGGGGTCATAACCCGGTTACGGCTTCAGTTAGAATAGTCTTGGCTTTCCTACAAGATGGGCTTGATAAGGGCCTAAGTACTAGCACCCTCCGTAGACAGGTATCCGCCATCTCAGCCATCCAAGGGGCCAAACATGGAAGGTCTCTGCTTAGACATCCGCATATTAAGCGATTTTTGAAAGGGGCGATGTCCATTAATCCTCCGCAGGTCCACAGGTTTCCCACCTGGAACCTTAACGTGGTACTTAGGGCTCTCTGTAAATACCCTTTTGAGCCAATGGCTACGTGTCCTCTGAAGGAACTCACCTTCAAGACCCTTTTTTTGGTAGGTATCACCTCAGCTAGGAGAGTTTCGGAGTTGAGAGCTTTATCTATTAACAAGGAGCTCTGTATTTTCCACCAGGACAAGGTAGTCCTTCGCTTAGACCCAGCATTTATTCCAAAGGTGAATTCGGTTTTTCATAGGGCAGAAGAGATTGTTCTTCCCTCCTTTTGTCCCAATCCTAAACATGAAAGAGAAAAGGAATGGCATTGTTTAGATGTTCGGAGGGCCCTTAGTTTCTATATTGACAGAACTAAAGGGTGGAGACAATCGGAGACGCTTTTTGTTTCATTCAGGAAATCCTCCTTGGGAACACATGTCTCCACATCCACGTTGAGTAGGTGGATTAAGGGATGCATTATCTTAGCCTATAAAGCAAAAGGGTTAGAGATTCCGGCCGGAATCGTTGCACACTCCCTTCGGGGGACGGCTACCTCGGTGGCGTATCGATCCTTTCCCTCATTAGAAACCATTTGCCGAGCGGCAACATGGCAGTCGGTCCATTCGTTTACTAAACATTATAGAGTGGACACACTAGCTTCAGCGGAAGCGGCATTTGGTCGCAGGGTGCTTCAACACACTCTGTAAAGCTGGGAATGCCAGCCCACCCGGTAACATAGCTTTTGTACGTCCCAGACGTGAGGAATGTCCCACGAAGAACCACTGGAGAATGGAAGGTTTCTTTCACTTACCGTGAATCTTCCTTTCTCTGTGGTTCTGAAGGGGACATTCCTGCCCACCCGTTTTTAGGGTGATTCCCCTCTTTACAGAGTTTGATACGGGGGGGCAGTGGCTTCGAGAGACCACGCTGTTACTGTTGTTTTTGTGGGTTAAATTTCTTGCCCTATGGTAGTGTTTGGGCAGTTGGTACCCCCTTGGTTGTGGGGGGAAATGTTGTGTTTTCTTCTAGTTCCTTTCCGGCGGGGAAGATAATCGGGCTTGAGAAGGACTGGTTTGCCTCCAAGGGGATAAGCCCCTCCCTGCCTGGATCAAAGTTCGGAGCCGACCCTGAGGAGGAGGGCGGAGCTTATCCCAGACGTGAGGAATGTCCCCCTTCAGAACCACAGAGAAAGGAAGATTCACGGTAAGTGAAAGAAACCTTCCATTCTTTGCAACTTCCCACCCATATCTCTCCCCGTTTTCCCCTGTGTCTTCCATTTCCCTCCCGCAGGGTTCAAAGCACTGTGCTTTTATGTATCTGAGCAACTAACGCAACCTCCATGTAAAAGAAAAGCATATGTTTTCCAGTTCAGATTCAGGCTTCTTGCAACGCTTTGCTTCTTCAGCAGGACAGATGAGCAGATCCTCAAACATCAGTAGACCTAATACAGACTGGCAATGCTTGATTCCACCCCATGCCTGCATTCTCAAGATGGCCCTTGAATGAAAAACCATTATTGCTGATAGAGCATAAATAGGCCCTTTTAGTCAAATGTTAGCAAATGAAGTTACAGTGTTCCTGTATTTCTGTCAATGTATTTTCTGGAAGCATTAAGAAAACAAAATTATTTTTTCCGGTGTTTTTTTAATGGCTTTTTTTTACAAATCCCACCACTTTTTTAAAACAGAACCCACTGCAGTCACTGACATACGTTTTAGCACCATCACTACCCAAGCTGTAAATTTAATGTGGAACAACAGTGATCCAAATGCTGCAAATTACAGATACAGAATAGTAGTTGATGGAGATAACACCAACAGGACGGAAAACTCAAGTGACACCACTGCAGTAATTAACAACTTGGAACCTGGTACACTGTATACATTCACAGTATATCCACAAGTCGCTGAGATGGAAGGAGATCCAAAAAACAGATCCACCTATACAAGTAAGTAAATTAAGATGCACAGTGATTTCCAGTCACCATATATTTCTGTCCTCTCAAATGTACATTAGATACACCTGCAGTACGAGCCATATAAAGGCTTTGCTCAGTCTTCGTTCCCAGACCTCAGCTGGGCAGGGACTGGCTTCCATGTGAAGACTTTGTGGGTATTTCAGAAACTTGGTGGGATGAGGAAAATCAGTGGGATACAGTGATTCCTGGTTATAAATTATATCGGAAGGATGGAGGGGGAAGGGTTGGAGGTGGGGTGGCTCTGTATGGCAGAGAGGGTATACAGTCCACTAAGACTGAGAGGGTAAGAGAATTTGATTCGCTTCTGGAAATGCTATGGGTTGAAATAGTGGGTCCAAAAGGAGGCTTAACAGTGGGAGTTTGTTATCGCCCACCAGATCAAAATGTAGAGGATGATTATAAAATGATGAATGAATTAAAGATAGTGGCTAGACGAAATAACTGTGTCATAATAGGCGACTTAACTATCCACACATTGATTGGGTCAATATGAGTTATAGTCGGGAAAAAGAGATTGAGTTTTTAGACACTCTCAATGACTGTGCTATGGAACAGATGGTAACAGATCCTACCAGGGGAGAGGCGATCCTGGATTTGGTCCTAAGTAACACCCAAGACCTGATGAGAGATGTAAAAGTGATTGCATCACTTGGGAACAGTGACCATAATGTCATTGAGTTTAACATTTGTACAAATAGAGAGTTGCCCAAAAAGACTGACACAACCACTTTTAACTTTAAAAGGGGTAACTTCTCTGGTATGAGGGGACATGTGAGGAAGAAATTGAAAGGAAAAGTGGAAAAGGTCAAAACCATTGGGGAAGCTTGGAGACTATTTAAAAAGACAATCCTAGAAGCTCAGATAAAATATATACCGCAGGTTTTGAAAGGTACAAATAGGTATAGAAAAAAGCCTGCATGGTTAACAAATAAAGTAATGGAAGCTGTAAAAGGTAAGAAAGATTCCTTTAAGTGGTGGAAAGCTAGTCTCAGTGAGGCTGATAAAAAGGAACACAGGCTGTGGCAAATAAAATGCAAGTCTGTGATCAGGCAAGCAAAAAGGGAATATGAGGAGCATATTGCAAAAAACATAAAGGCCAACAATAAAACTTTCTTCAAATACATTAGAAGTAGGAAGCCAGCCAGTGAGGCAGTGGGGCCCTTGGATGACCAAGGGGTAAAAGGAGTAGTGAAGGATGATAGGGAAATGGCTGAGAAGCTGAATGCATTTTTTGCCTCTGTCTTCACTGTGGAAGATGAGAAGTGCTTGCCCACTCCAGAACCACTGATTTTGGAAGAGGGTTTGAAAGACCTGAATCAGATTGAGGTGACAAGAGAGGAAGTCCTACGACTGATGGACAATTTAAAAACTAATAAAACACCAGGCCCGGATGGCATTCATCAGAGAGTTCTGAAAGAACTCAGATGTGAACTTGTGGATCTCCTTACTTTAATATGTAATCTTTCTTTAAAATCTGCCTCCATTCCTGAGGACTGGAAGGTAGCTAATGTCACTCCCATCTTTAAAAAGGGCTCCGGGGGGATCCGGGAAATTACAGACCAGTCAGCCTGACGTCGATATTGGGTAAGTTGGTGAAAACTGTTACTAAGGAAAGAATTAGTAGGCACATTGATGAACAAAAACTATTGAGGCAGACTCAGCATGGGTTCTGTAAGGGAAGATCTTGTCTCACTGACCTGTTAGTGTTTTTTGAGGGAGAGAACAAACATGCGGACAAGGGGGACCCAATAGATATTATTTACCTTGACTTCCAGAAAGCCTTTGATAAAGTTCCTCATCAAAGGCTCCTAAGTAAGCTCAATAGTCATGGGATAAAAGGACAAGTCCTCTTGTGGATCAAAAACTGGCTTATAAATAGGAAGCAGAGAGTGAGTATAAATGGGAAACTTTCTCAATGGAGGGTGGTAAGCAGTGCACAGGGATCAGTACTCGGTCCGATGCTTTTTAACTTGTTTCTTAACGATTTGGAATTGGAAGTAAGCAGTGAAGTGGCTAAATTTGCAGATGACATGAAGTTGTTCAGGGTGGTGAAAACCAGGGAGGATTGTGAGGCACTCCAAAGGGATCTGTCAAGGATGGGTGAGTGGGCGTCAACGTGGCAAATGGGGTTCAATGTGGCCAAGTGCAAAGTGATGCACATTGGAGCCAAAAATCCTAAATATGAATACACATTGATGGGGTCTGAACTGGCAGAGACTGACCAAGAGAGAGATCTTGGAGTTGTAGTAGATAACTCAATGAAAATGTCTACACAGTGTGTAACTGCAGTAAAGAAGGCCAATGCTATGCTGGGGATTATTAGGAAGGGAATTGAGAACAAATCAGCCAGTATCATAATGCCCCTGTATAAATCATTGGTGCGACCTCATTTGGAATACTGTGTACAGTTCTGGTCGCCACACCTCAAAAAAGGATATTATAGCATTGGAAAAAGTGCAGAGAAGGGCAACTAGAATGATAAAAGGGTTGGAACACTTTCCCTATGAAGAAAGTTTAAAATGCTTGGGGCTCTTTAGCTTGGAGAAACGACGGCTGAGGGGTGACATGATCGAGGTTTATAAGATTATGAATGGGATTGAGCAGGTTGAGAAAGAAGTCCTTTTCTCCCTTTCTCACAATACAAGAACTCTTGGGCACTCCATGAAATTGCTGAGCAGTCGGGTTAGAACGGATAAAAGGAAGTACTTCTTCGCCCAAAGAGTGATTAACATATGGAATTTACTGCCACAGGAGGTGGTGGCAGCTACAAGCATGGACAGTTTCAAGAGAGAATTAGATAAACATATGGGGCAGAAGTCCATCAATGGCTATTAGCCACAAGGTATAGATAGGAACTCTCAGTCTGGGGCAGGTGATGCTCTGTATTCTTGGTGCTGAAGGGGGTCAACAGTGGGAGGGCTTCTAGTGTCCTGGCCCCACTGCTGGACCTCCTGATGGCACCTGGTATTTTTGGCCGCTGTGTGACAGAGTGTTGGACTAGATGGGCCACTGGCCTGATTCAGCATTGGCTTCTCTTATGTTCTTATGTAATGTAGTTGTCCATCTTCCACAATATCCTTTGCTTTGCAGGGTATTTTTCCAAACTAAGTTTGGGAACCATATAGATTGGGAACCATGTGGTTCTTTGCAACTTCCCACCCATATCCCTCTCCATTATCCCCTGTGTCTTCCATTTCCCTCCCTGCCACCAAGAGGGTTCCGTTTTCAGAGTTCTTAAAATCCGTGTTAGGTGTATTATTATAGCGTATGCTACTACCAATGACAAAAAAGTCAGCAATTCATACTCCAGAATTATATGGAGGGGAATAAAAAGGAAAAGCCCCCAGCCCCATGTAGAGCCCCCGTGGCCACGCAAATGGCTCTTAATTTTCAGTGGTAAAGAAGGCACAATGTGGAATTGACCCCGTGTGATTCCATCCCATGCCTGCACTGAATGAAAAACCATTACTGCTGATAGGGCATACATAGGCCCTTTTAGTCAAATTTTAGCTAATGGAATTACAGTGTCCCCGTGTCTCTGTCAATGTATTTTCTGGAAGCATTAAGAAAACAAAATTATTTTCTTCTGGTGTTTTTTTAATGACTTTTTTTTACAAATCCCACCACGTTTTTTCAAACAGAACCCACTGCAGTCACTGACATCCGTTTTAGCACCATCACTACCCAAGCTGTAAATTTAATGTGGAACAACAGTGATCCAAATGCTGCAAATTACAGATACAGAATAGTAGTTGATGGGGATAACACCAACAGGACAGAAAACTCAAGTGACACCACTGCAGTAATTAACAACTTGGAACCTGGTACACTGTATACATTCACAGTATATCCACAAGTCGCTGAGATGGAAGGAGATCCAAAAAACAGATCCACCTATACAAGTAAGTAAATTAAGATGCACAGTGATTTCCAGGCACCATATATTTCTGTCCTCTCAAATGTACATTAGATACACTTGCAGTACAAGCCATATAAATGCTTTGCTCAGTCTTCCTTCCCAGACCTCAGCTGGTCAGGGACTGGCTTCCGTGTGATATCGTAATGCATTTGTCCATCTTCCACAATATCCTTTGCTTTGCAGGGTATTTTTCCAAACTTAGTTTGGGAACCATATAGAATGGGAACCGTGTGGTTCTTTGCAACTTCCCACCCATATCTCTCCCTGTTTTCCCCTGTGTCTTCCATTTCCCTCCCTGCCACCAAGAGGGTTCTGTTTTCAGAGTTCTTAAAATCCATGTTAGGTGTATTATTATAGCATATGCTACTACCAATGACAAAAAAGTCAGCAATTCGTACTCCAGCATTGTATGGAGGGGAATAAAAAGCCAAAGCCCCCAGCCCCATGTAGAGTCCCCGTGGCCACGCAAATGGCTCTTAATTTTTAGTAGTAAAGAAGGCACAATGTGGAATTGACCCCGTGTGAAAAGAACCAGTTGTGGTCAACAGAAGCACTTATGCAGGATTGAAAGCACTGTGCTTTTATGTATCTGAGCAACTAACGCAACCTCCATGTAAAAGAAAAGCATATGTTTTCCAGTTCAGACTCAGGCTGCTTGCAACGCTTTGCTTCTTCAGCAGGACAGATGAGCAGATCCTCAAACATCAGTAGACCTAATACAGACTTGCAGTGCAGGCTGTTCCACAGGCTTGATTCCATCCCATGCCTGCATTCTCAAGGTGGCCCTTCAATGAAAAAACATTCTTGCTGATAGGGCATACATAGGCCCTTTTAGTCAAATGTTAGCTAATGGAATTACAGTGTCCCCGTGTCTCTGTCAATGTATTTTCTGGAAGCATTAAGAAAACAAAATTATTTTCTTCTGGTGTTTTTAATTGACTTTTTTTTTTACAAATCCCACCACTTTTTTCAAACAGAACCCACTGCAGTCACTGACATCCGTTTTAGCACCATCACTACCCAAGCTGTAAATTTAATGTGGAACAACAGTGATCCAAATGCTGCAAATTACAGATACAGAATAGTAGTTGATGGGGATAACACCAACAGGACAGAAAACTCAAGTGACACCACTACAGTAATTAACAACTTGGAACCTGGTACACTGTATACATTCACAATATATCCACAAGTCGCTGAGATGGAAGGAGATCCAAAAAACAGATCCACTTATACAAGTAAGTAAATTAAGATGCACAATGATTTCCAGTCACCATATATTTCTGTCCTCTCAAATGTACATTAGATACACTTGCAGTATGAGCCATATAAAGGCTTTGCTCAGTCTTCCTTCCCAGACCTCAGCTGGGCAGGGACTGGCTTCCGTGTGATATCGTAATGCATTTGTCCATCTTCCACAATAGGCTTTGCTTTGCAAGGTATTTTTCCAAACTAAGTTTGGGAACCATATATATTGGGAACCATGTTGTTCTTTGCAACTTCCCACCCATATTCCACCCCATTTTCCCCTGTCTTCCATTCCCCTCCGTGCCACCAAGAGGGTTCTGTTTTCAGAGTTCTTAAAGTCTGTGTTCAGGGCTGGCTCACCCACTAGGTGAGCTAGGCGCTCGCTTAGGGCGCCGGCCCTGCAGGGGTGTCAAAATGCCCCCCGTCCGCGTGAAAAGCCCCCCTTCCCACCCGGCACCGGCAGCGCCGGCTTTCCTGGGTGCCTGGCAGCTGCGAGGCGCCCAGAAAAGCGGGCGCTGTTGGCGCTGGAAGGGAAGGGGCGGGCGTTCTAACCCGCCCCTTCCCTGGCTTTTCTGGGTGCCTCGCAACTGCAAGGCGCCCCTAAAAGCTGGCGCTGGGAGGGAAGGGGTGGGCATTCTAATCCCGCCCCTTCCCCAGCGCTGCCATCTCCAGGCCCTACCGGGAGGTTGGCATCCCCAGTGGAGTGGGTGCCCCAGTCTGTCCTGCCTAGGGCGCCCAGACACCTGGGGCTGGCCCTGTCTGTGTTAGGTGTATTATTATAGCATATGCTACTACCAATGACAAAAAAGTCAGCACTTCGTACTCCAGCATTGTATGGAGGGGAATAATAAGACAAAGCCCCCAGCCCCATGTAGAGCCCCTGTGGCCACGCAAATGGCTCTTAATTTTCAGTGGTAAGGAAGGCAGAATGTGGAATTGACCCCGTGTGAAAAGAACCAGTTGTGGTCAACAAAAGCACTTACACAGGGTAGAAAGCACTCTGCTTTTATGTATCTGAGCAACTAACGCAACCTCCATGTAAAAGAAAAGCATATGTTTTCCAGTTCAGATTCAGGCTGCTTGCAACACTTTGCTTCTTCAGCAGGATAGATGAGCAGATCCTCAAACATCAGTAGAACTAATACAGACTTGCAGTGCAGGGTGTTCTACAGGCTTGATTCCATCCCATGCCTGCATTCTCAAGGTGACCCTTCAATGAAAAACCATTATTGCTGATAAGGCATACATAGGCCCTTTTAGTCAAATGTTAGCTAATGGAATTACAGTGTCCCCGTGTCTCTGTCAATGTATTTTCTGGAAGCATTAAGAAAACAAAATTATTTTCTTCTGGTATTCTTTTAATGACTTTTTTTTACAAATCCCACCACGTTTTTTCAAACAGAACCCACTGCAGTTACTGACATCCGTTTTAACACCATCACTACCCAAGCTGTAAATTTAATGTGGAACAACAGTGATCCAAATGCTGCAAATTACAGATACAGAATAGTAGTTGATGGAGATAACACCAACAGGACAGAAAACTCAAGTGACACCACTGCAGTAATTAACAACTTGGAACCTGGTACACTGTATACATTCACAATATATCCACAAGTCGCTGAGATGGAAGGAGATCCAAAAAACATATCCACCTATACAAGTAAGTAAATTAAGATGCACAGTGATTTCCAGTCACCATATATCTCTGTCCTCTCAATGCACATTAGATACACTTGCAGTACGAGCCATATAAAGGCTTTGCTCAGTCTTCGTTCCCAGACCTCAGCTGGGCAAGGACTGGCTTCCGTGTGATATAATAATGCATTTGTCCATCTTCCACAATATCCTTTGCTTTGCAGGGTATTTTTCCAAACTTAGTTTGGGAATCATATAGAATGGGAACCGTGTGGTTCTTTGCAACTTCCTTCCAATATCTCTCCATTTTCCCCTGTGTCTTCCATTCCCCTCCCTGCCACCAAGAGGGTTTTGTTTTCAGTGTTCTTAAAGTGTGTGTTAGGTGTATTATTATAGCATATGCTACTACCAATGACAAAAAAGTCAGCAATTCGTACTCCAGCATTGTATGGAGGGGAATAAAAAGCCAAAGCCCCCTGCCCCATGTAGAGCCCCCGTGGCCACGCAAATGGCTCTTAATTCTCAGTGGTAAAGAAGGTACAATGTGTAATTGACCCCGTGTGGAAAGAACCAGTTGTGGCCAACAAAAGCACTTATGCAGGGTTGAAAGAACTGTGCTTTTTTGTATCTGAGCAACTAACGCAACCTCCATGTAAAAGAAAAGCATATGTTTTCCAGTTCAGACTCAGGCTGCTTGCAACACTTTACTTCTTCAGCAGGACAGATGAGCAGATCCTCAAACATCAGTAGACCTAATACAGACTTGCAGTGCAGGCTGTTCCACAGGCTTGATTCCATCCCATGCCTGCATTCTCAAGGTGGCCTTCAATGAAAATCATTATTGCTGATAGGGCATACATAGGTCCTTTTAGTCAAATGTTAGCTAATGGAATTATAGTGTCCCCGTGTCTCTGTCAATGTATTTTCTGGAATCATTAAGAAAACAAAATTATTTTCTTCCGATTATTTTGTAATGACTTTTTTTACAAATCCCACCACTTTTTTAAAAACAGAACCCACTGCAGTTACTGACATCCGTTTTAGCACCATCACTACCCAAGCTGTAAATTTAATGTGGAACAGCAGTGATCTAAATGCTGCAAATTACAGATATAGAATAGTAATTGATGGAGATAACTCCAATAGGACGGAAAACTCAAGTGACACCACTACAGTAATTAACAACTTGGAACCTGGTACACTGTATACATTCACAGTATATCCACGAGTAGCTGAAATGGAAGGAGAGCCAAAAAATAGATCTACCTATACAAGTAAGTAAATTAAGATGCACAGTGATCTCCTATTCCTGTGTGTTTCTGTATCATAAGAGTACATTTGATAAACTTGCTGTTTCCAGCCTGTTAAGTAATTAGCTGAGCATCAAACAAGAGTAATATGGAAAAGTCTTTATTGAACAAATCTGCTTGTAAGTCCTTATCCTTCTGTCTCCCTGAACAGACACACACACACACTTTCTCATTCTCTGGGCTTCTTTGGTAAGTCACTTCCTTATCAAAGTGCTTACCCTGTAGTGCTAAGTGCCCTCTCTGTGCTTTTCCCACCACCAAAGTGCCTTGCTACTTGCTCTAAGTTTGCATGGCAGGGAACTCTGAGACAGAGTTCTGTGCCATGTGCCCTAACTACTGTGAGATCTCTTTCTGAAGTGTTTGTAGGGTGGGGGCCGGGTTTGGATGCTGGGGAGGAGGTTTGGCCATCCCAGGGAGGGAGGTGATTGGCCGAGCCTATAGTTGGCATCCTGAGCTCCTCTAAGCCTAATTGGTGAGGCTGCAGCAGTGGGGGGACGACTTGATTTTTTAGTTCAATTGGTGCCTAGGGGCCCCACTGTGTTTTTGTTGGCATGACTTTCTGCCTCTGGTGGGAGGCTGGAAGAATAAGAAGAAATTGGATTTTTACCCTGCCTTTCACTACCCAAAGGAATCTCAGAGCAGCTTACAAACTCCTTTCCCTTCCCCTCCCTACAACAGATACTCTGTGAGGTAGGTAAGGCTGAGAGAGCTCTTGACAGAAACTGCTCTTTTCCAAGAACAGCTGTGCCAGAACTATAGCTTGTCCAAGGTCATCCAGCAGGTGCAAGTGGAGGAGTGGGCAATCAAACCCGGCTCTCTCAGATTAGAGTCCGTGCACTTAACCACTACACCAAACTGGCTCTCAGGGAGTCAACTTCTTCTGGTCACACACCAAATGGCTTTTGAGCCTTTAGCATTCCAGGGTTTTTCTGCTCTGAAAAAATTAGCAGCTCAACTGTCCTTCCTACTACCACATAACCTGGTGGTAGAGCATAGCCTCAGAGTATGGCCCTTGGAGAAAGGTTAAATCACACATCAGGTCAGGGGCCTGCCTTTTAGTTTTGAATAATATGCCCTTTTTGGTTTTTCTCCCTTTCCCCCCCAATTTATCACTGCCTTTCACCTTGCCTTGTATCTGTGCTGAGCCTGTATCATGAAAGGAGCTGCAACAGTACATTTTACTGTTTAAGTCAGCTTGCTAATTAATTCATGGGTTGGGGTTACATAGAATATTGTGCACTGTTATTTTACAAAATAATTTCTAACTGTTCTTGTGTGTTTTTTTAAAACCACAACAGTTCCTAGTTCTGTCTTCAACATCACAGCAACGGATATCAATTCGGTAGCAGTCAGTTTATCATGGGTAAACGTGGATATAGCTTCTCACACATACTCCTACAGAATACACATTAGTAGAGAAAATGGTACTTACAAGGACAAGACAAGCCAAAGCACCAGTGCTACAGTTTCACAGTTAATTCCTGGTGTTAATTATACATTCAACATATACTGAGTTGCAGCAGATAACACAACTGAAGGAAATCCAGACAGCATAAGCCTCTTAACAAATAAGTCAGTTAAATGAATATCTTTCTCTTAGAGTCAGACTCTATCCCAGGAATGTTTATTCCTTCTGGAACTAAATTGTTGCTTTTCATAGCTAACAAAGCTGATTGAAGGGCTTGTTTGCAAATGTTAGATCAAGGCCATGGAAAGTAGGAATGTTTTAGTTCTTATCAACTTCTGGTTGTGCTTTTTTCTGTGTTGGAGGATAGACCTGAACATTCTTAAGATGGCATCAGGGTCTCTGTGTGTTTTGTTTTGGGGTAGATTTTGGGTTTCAATGAAGTGAGATTTTGCAATAGTTTTTTTACTGTATTTGCATTTCTGTTTTAATGTGTAACTTGGGTAGAAATGTAGTGAGCTCCAAAGTGAAGTGTTGAAGATGATCTTTTATTAATTGCAGGGTAGTATAAAAAGGACTAACATACTTTTCATGTTTTTGAACAGAACCCAGTGCCGTTTCTAATATCACTGTTAAAAATATCAGCACCATGGAAGTAACTTTAAGTTGGAGTATTAAAGATGCAGCTGCTTCTGGGTATACTTACAGAATATACACAGAGAATGTAAATTTTACTGGTGAGAACTTCACTGAGACAACCCCATCCAAAACTGTTTCCATCCAGAAGTTAAAGCCAGGCACCTCTTATAACTTCTCAGTCTTTGCACAAGTGAATAGTGGCAACACTGAAGGACGCGCCAGCAGCCTATCTGTCTGTACAGGTAAACATCAAAGTTGAAGTAAATTTGTTTATGGTGGGGCAAACAGAATTACCTGATAGTGTATTGATTCAGGAATGAAAAAGGGATGTGGAGGGGCTGCTGCTGATGGTCCTGTTAGTCCCCTGGCAGAGTTGGCCTGCCCAGCAGTAAAGTCAAATAGCTTTAATAGCATAGCAGTAAGATACAAAGATGTACAATAACACGGTATGGTTATATGGAACATAATATGAGTCAATCCTTTACTAGAATAGATCTAACTTTGACTGCTTCGGCAAGAAATTTGGCCACTATAGCTGTAATATTAGGATTAGCATCCTTTAATAGATATTGAATAGCTTTTTCCCTATTAGAACTATAATTAGAAGGAAATAAAGATGACAACAATTCTTTATGTAAAACTGAGTGAAATTGACAGTCAAAAATAATATGATATATTGAGTCCACGGATTTTAAAGGACAAGAACATAACCTTTCATGAAGAAGAATTTTATTAAACCGACCTGAGAGCTCTTTTGAAGGGAACACATTTAGTCGGGCTAGTGTAAAGGTTCTACGGTGCGAAGGCTGGACTAAATTGTGAAGACAGTGGGCCATCTGGCCATATTGAATGGGGAGATTCAGCTGAGCCTGAGAAAATATGCGAAATTGTACAGGACGTAAGATTTGGAGTTCAAGGTCAAGCGGTCTCCGTTTAATAATCTGGAAAACAGAGACTTCGTCCAGTGTGTAGAAATACTCTAAGGCCTGCCCAGCAGTAAACATGACCCCTGAAATCAGGAAACAAAGGAGCTCTCTTCTTCCCGAAGATGTGTAAAAGCTGGGGACAAAGCCTGGTTGGCAGCTGCTGAAAGGAGACTCCTTGGGGAGGCAGACACATTTGATGTTGGAGTCCTGAAGGAAACGTGAAGGCCCCTCCATATTGACCTGGAAGCAAAAGACAAAACCAAGTAATTTAAGCAAGAGCATCCGTGTAAAAGCATTACAAGGCCAGTGATGAAGGAAGATAACTGTTCTCAGCCAGCCAGCTGATCATGGAGAAAAGGGGCCATGCTTGTCCTGACATAAGATAGGGAGGCCAGCCGCCTCTGAGGCTTCATCACCTGATGAGTCCAGGTATAGCAGAGGCATCCCCAGGTGGGAGCAGATTGCCCCAGAACATCACAGTGGGCCATACTAAAATCAGAAGAAAGACTGACAACAGAATCGATAAGGCATGATACTGATGTAAGAGAAAAACAACAACACATTTCTCAGATCTTCAGTGGAATTTACAAAGAGGGAAGAGAGGGTAAATCTACGCTGAATCATACAAAAACAACAGCATGAATTATACAGCATGAGTTGATGAATACAAATAATACATATGTATATGTAGACAGTTTTGACATTTAAAAGCATATAAAAGTGATATTTAAAAGGCTTCCATAGACAAGCAGTTCCAGATCTTGAGTCCCCTTCAGCAAGATGCTGCGTCGTGCCCTCACCCTCAAGGGTAGGAGTAAGACACCGATACCCAGAGCTGGCAGACAATTGAGAAAGCAATGGAAGAAACCCAGGAAAGACCAGAAAGCCAGGGCCTTAGTCTCCTTGTGTTCCCAGTAAAGTAAGTAGAGCCAGCTTGGTGTAGTGGTTTAGTGCGCGGACTCTAATCTGGGAGAACCGGGTTTGATTCCCCACTCCTCCACTTGCAGCTGCTGATGTGACCTTGGGTCAGTCACAAGCTCTGGCACAGCTGTTCTTGAAAAAGAACAGTTTCTGTCAGAGCTCTCTCAGCCCCACCTACCTCACAGGGCGTCTGTTGGAGGGAGGGGAAGAGAAAGGAGTTTGTAAGCCACTCTAAGACTCCTTTGGGTAGTGAAGGGTGGGGTATAAATCCAATCTCCCCCTCCTCCTCTTCTTCTACAAGGAGAACCACATAAATACAAAGGGTTTTAACGGGGACTATATATAATTATTTTTTAAAGAAAGCAATAATGAAGGTAGAATGCCAGCAGGGGGTTGGGGGCCTATCCAGTGTTTTGCACAGAGTGTCACATGTACGACTATCTGCCCACTGGACCGAAGTCTTGGATGTATGCCCGGTGCAAGGAGCTCCTGGTTCTCGGGGAACAAATTTGCACTCATGAGGCCAAGGTGGCTGACCTGGAGAAGCAGAGACAGTCAGGCACATGGAGAAGACTCTCAGGGACTTGGTAGCTATGTCCTACTCTGAAAATGGCAGCCCCGCCATTGTTAGGGAGTATGATGGTCAAGAGGAAACAGGGCACCATGCTGAGGATGAGGGGAATGTGCCCTCAGAAAGGACCTCTTCTTCAGTTGGTGAACGGGTATCCTTTTGTACCAAGGAACCATCCCTTGGCAGGGAGGGAGGGGGGCTCTTGGTAGTTGGTGACTTGATCCTTAGGCAGGTAGACATCTGGGTGGCAAACCCACATACTGACCATATGGTGACTTGCCTGCCTGGTGCGAAGGTAGTGAACATTACACATGTTCTAGATAGGCTGGTAGATAGTGCTGGGAAGAAGTCAGTGGTCGTGGTACGTGTTGACACCAATGAAGTGAGGAAATGCAGTTATGAGGTCCTGGAGGAAAAATTTAGGCTGCAAGGCAGGAAACTCAAGGCCAGACCTCCCAGGTAGCCTTCTCAGAAGTGCTACATGTTCCACGTGCAGGGCCGGAGAGACAGGCACAGATCAGGAGTCTCAATGCATGGATGAGACAATGGTGTAGGGAGGAAGGGTTCAAATTTGTTAGGCACTGGGATGCTTTTTGGAACAAGACGGAGCTGTACAAAAGAGACTGTCTCCACTTGTCCTGAGAAGAAACCAGGCTGCTGGCACTTAAAATCAAAAAGGTGGCAGAACAGTTTTTAAACTGAATATTGAGGGAAAGCCAACAGGAAATAAAATGTCTCTGGTTCCAGATGGCTCATCTCAAAGAGATGAAGAGGTAGCTGTTACTTTTTTACAGGGAAATGGATTAGAATTGTCCACTGAGATTGTGGCAAACCATATGGACTGCCTAGCAAGGTCTCGAAGCAGCAGGAGGAAGGTTGCAGGCCTAGCATGCCTGGGAAATTATAGATGTTTATATACAGATGCTCAAAGTGTCCAAGGTAAAATCGGGGAGTTAGATTTATTATGATTGATTTATACTTTGATTTTGTCAGCCAAAAACATCTTCATGAGAAAACACTGTTAGCGGTGGAAGATTCGGACCAGTAGGGAAGTACCTAGCCAACTGCCATCCACCATCGATGGCAGCTGAAAATACACTGGGTCAACCCTCACCCATAATAGAAGCAGCACCTGTAGCTATATGAAAGGAATTCTCTCAGTGGCCATTGTTTGTCAACCACAGCAGTATTTCCAGCCTTCAAGCATTTGTTTCTGTCAGTAAAATGTAGGGGGAGGGAGCATGTCAGGCCTGACAGCAGCCACTGGACAACTTGACACCAGGCAACTTGCATAACTCATGCCGGTCCAGCTGCTTGCTACTGCTCAACAGCCACTGCCCCATGCAGTGTTGTGTAGTGGTTAGTGTTCCAGACAAGGATTTGGGAGACTCAGGTTTGAATCTGAGTTGGGAAATACCTGGAGATTTTTCGGGTGGAGCCTGAGCGGTGGGTGTTGCCTTCTGACACACTTCCAGTGATGTCAGGAGGTGCGGCATATGCTAATGAGTTATGTTAATGAGCTCCTGCACCTCTTTTTCTACGAAATGACCCCTGATTACAGTAATTGTTACTGTGTCTTTATTGGGCATACACAATTAAGAACATAAGGGAACATAAGAGAAGCCAATGTTGGATCAGGCCAATGGCCCATCCAGTCCGACACTCTGTCACTCAGTGGCCAAGAGTACCAGGTGCCATCAGGAGGTCCAACAGTGGGATCAGGACACTAGAAGCCCTCTCACCAATAATACAGAGCATCACTTGTCCCAGACTGAGAGTTCTTATCTATACCTTGTGGCTAATAGCCACTGATGGGCCTCTGCTCCATATGCTAATCTAATTCCATCTTGAAGCTGTCCATGCTTGTAGCCACCACCACCTCCTGTGGCAGTGAATTCCATGTGTTAATCTCTCTTTGGGTGAAGAAGTACCCACCCCAATTCTGTCATGGGCTCTAGAATGTAGGTCAGAAATCCATACAATGGGGACATGGGGCAGGGGGAGCTATTCTGAAAATCTGAAATCTTAAAATTACAGGGGGGGGGTTAACCCCACTCAAATAATCAAAGCAACATAGAAAGCTCTTTGGGAATTGCTGGGCTGCCACAACAGTATTGCTGAGACTTCCTTACCTTGGTTATTGTCTGTCAAAGGGGGTGGGGCTGAAAAAGGGAACAATGGAAGGAATGGAAAGAAGCAGATTAAGGGGAAAGAAGGGCATAAAACTGAAGGAGGGAAAGCAGAAAAAAGTAGGTGGGTGGGAGAGAAGAAAAAAGGAGAGGCTGCAGGGGGATGAAAAGCTGAAGACTGGAGGTAGATACAGATTAGTTGGTATGTGGAAGGAGAGAAAGAAGCAGGGAAAGGGAAAGGCTGTGGAGGCTACCAGGAGGAGGAAAAGAGGAAATACTGTTGGGAAGCAGAAATACCAGGGGATAACTAGTTGTCCCTTGCGAGTCGTTTAGTTTTTCAAATATATAACTACAGGTAATTCTGTTTCAGTTTGTTTTAGTGGATGACTGTTTGGGTTAGAGAAAATACTATGTAGAAGGCTGAGCATTTTTTCCCTTAGGACAAGCCCCTTTTACCGACAACGTGTCCCAATTTATGTTCTAAGCAGTATGAATTTCAGTCATAAATCCCTGAATGTAGTTCTGGCCTTTAAGTATGTTGGAGATATTACTATAACATTAGCAGGGTTTTTATTTTGCATTGCTTTGCCACAGATTTTTTTCCATTACTATAAGTATTAAGTTATCTAGGAAAGTACAGCAAGTATGTTACAAGGCAGTAAAAGCACGGCAGGAAGAAATAAGATGTTTTTTCAATGCAATACTATGAATCAGTCATTCAGACATTGCATGTTATGCGATCAGTTTAATGACTATTTTACATTTTAATCTCTCCTTTTTGTTTCATTGTAGTTGCAGCGCGAGTGGATACGCTGAACTGTATACCAGTGCCTAAGCAGCCCGAACTGAATCTAAGCTGGATTCCTCCTAATGGCATTTATAATAGCTTCATAATTGAGATCTCAAATGGTACTTTAAACAGAACGCAACGTTACAGCTCAGAAAATCAGGGAGCTATAATAAAAGATCTGAGTTATTTTGTCAGCTATACCGTCAAGATCGTAACCCATTCATGTGGGGAAGCGAGCTTTCCTCAGGAAAAAATATGTCTTACAAGCATCACTGGTAAGTATCAAGCCTCCTTGTCCAAGTTGGTTGCAGGGTGAGGAAGTGTGCTTGTAGATTTCTGAATGACGCTGTGAATAATGGACATAGATTGAAGTGGATAATAGGCAAAGATAACAGACATAGCTATAGTCATAACATCTAAACCTTTGTGATGAAAGGTAAAGTACATGCCCACTTGAAAACTATCTTGTATTTTCCAAGTATTGTCTGTTGTCCTCAATATCAATGTCTGATGTATGGCAAACCTTTCACATAGTTTATTTCATCTTGTAACCCTTCTCTAGGGATCTAATCAGGGAGAACAATTTTAGACATGCAGCAAAAACAGAACATCTCACTAAAATACATGTTTTATATAAAAGCTATTTTTATGCCTGCTTAACCATCTCATTCCTTTAAAACTGACTATATTGGTAAGAGAGGCTGCGGTGGCTCCGTGATTAAGAAGCTGTTCAGCAGTTTGAAACCCGAGTGCCGCATGACAGAGTGAGCTCCCGTCTCTGGCCCCACCTCCTGCCAACCTAGCAGTTCCAAAGCAAGAAACTGCAAGTAGATAAATAGGTACCACTTTGGTGGGAAGGTAACAGCGTTCCGTGTGCCTCGGCATCTAGTCATGCTGGCCACATGACCACGGAAATGTCTTGGGACAGCGCTGGCTCTTCGGCTTCGAAACGGAGATGAGCACCGCAACCCTAGAGTTGGATTTGACTGGCTTTCGAACAAGGGAAACCTTTACCTTTACTATATTGCTAAATTGTGCCCCAATTACGTCACAGTTGGTAAATATGACTTTTACTCCATGTTGACATAAACAACTAAATGGTTTTGTTCAGAAATACAAATCTAACGTATAAAAACCAATTGTGCTCAATAGTGGCCCATATTCAGTGTACAGTTCAGATGGCCCCCAGCTTAATTTGCCAGAAGTCTGCAAACAGTGGAGAGCTTAGAAACTGCCATTTAGTTAATGGATTTGGTCTAACCATGTATATCATTGTAGGAAATGTTGTAGGGGAAAATATATTGAAGACATTTGGGAAGTATTAAAACCTTGCAAGACCAATTCAGTTTGCAGGAACTGAAACTGCAGCTTCACATGTTGAATAGCTAGTTTTCTTAGTAATCAGTGAATTAGGGTAAAATGATCCCTTCAACCAATTTTTTTTTTTTTGTAACACAACTAGTGTTAAATTTTCATGCTATGTAAGGATTAGCTGTCATGTAAAAAGAAAAAGAAAAAGCTAAATTAATTGATGACATTTTCTATGTGTGATATATTGGGCAACACCCAATATATTTCTAGTGTTTTTGTTTTGTTAGAACAGAAAATGGCATAATATGAAAACTGACAATTTCTCCATTATGTTTCTGATCAATTTAGCTTAGGCATAGTACTTTCACTGTACCAGTGGCAGATTAATTGTATTCTAATATATTCTAGTATTCACCTTATTTTTAAATGAAATGGCATGAACCATTGTTGCACAACTGACCCTATTATCCTTGAGAATACATGAAATATGGAATTATACAGGTTTGCTAAAATGGTTTTATGATTTGGTTACATGTCTGGAGCACCATTCGGTACCACAGAACAGGCTTAATTCTGGAAGTTTAATGGCAGTCGGCACAAGAAAATCTTACAGCAGTGCCAGAATGTATTAAGCTTGAATCACTAAGGGAAGGGATTTTTCTTACTGTGGAGGAGCTACATTCCCTGTTGTTGGCCATGGGTGTTCCATTAGCAAATTATTGCATCTGCTACACTTTTTAGTGCTGGTTTACTTTAGTACATTTACTGTATCATAATTGTTGTTAAAATGAGAGTAAGGTGCTACATGTAGGTCACTGCAAACATGCAGTAGTTTCTCTGTGCTGCAGCTATAATGCATAATACCGTTTAAGCGCCTGGATCTTCCATGCCACTACCACTTGTGGCTGCTGATAATGGCATTCAGATTCTTCACAATGGGGAGGATCCAGTTGGTGACCCGTATTAAGAGTTTGCAGATGTGCAGCGTCTGCAGTAGGTGTTTCACCTAGCCTTTGCATGCCTGATGCAGTGTACAGAACATCACTAAGTAGATTGTCCATTGCCCACACAAGCAATGGAAGATGTTTGTAGTTTTTCAAAAGAGGGTTGAGCTGTTGACTTCACATTTCTTCCATGTCTTGATAAACTTGTTTACCGTTTCTTTGTTTTGCTGTGTAGATCCTCCAGTTCCCTCTGAAAGACCTAATCTGGAGGCAATTAGCCACAATTCTTTGAAAGTTGAGTTCAGTCCTTTCAGTTCCATTAATGGACCCCTAAAAGCATATGCAGTAATAATCGCATCGAAAGGTAAGTATTGCATACTACTCACTTGGTCATTATTCTAAAAATCTGACTTTATGCCAGAAGTAGAGAGATCTGTATCTTCCCAGTGGATGTTTGTGTAGTAAAGGAAACAACCACTTGCTTAAGATCCAAGTCTGCAACTTCAAGAAAGTTTTTCTTTTGTGGGGCTGTCACAGTTATCAACATGGAAAAAGCAATGTTTGGTTGCTTACCTATCCCAAGCAGCAGGGCTGCTCCCCTGCTGTAATTCTCCTCCCATCATCCATTGTGTGGAAGCAGGGTATTTATTTTGCTGATTATGGATTGTCAAACAAAAGGAAACTCAAAGAAATAATTTGCAAGTAACGAGAGAGACTGGCCTAAAAAATAGGAGGACTTGTGTAACCAGGTGCTTTCATGAGTCAGGACCTAACTAGATCCCTTTCAGTCCATCCCAATTACTGACCCTGATTTCCATTGTCTGCACTCCCTCCCCTTTTCCCTAACTTCCGTAACTTAGCAGGGAAGGCTCATGTCATCACCCCTCTTTAGTTCTGGAACACTACCGTGAGCATGTGCAACAACATCCAGAGACAGTTGGACCCCTGGGAAATGTAGTTTCCACGCTTCCCTAGCTTTTCCCAGCAGCATGCAGAGTTTAAATGGAGGGCTGTTGCAGTGCCTGAAGTGAGGCCCCCCCCACCACCATACTCACTGCCTGAATATGTTAAAGAAAGAAGGAGTTACAGAAAAGACTGAGCTGGGGCTCAGTGGAAATTCCTGATTTGAAGAGAAGAGAGTAGAGTTTGGATTTATACCCCGCCCTTCACTGCCCAAAGGCGTCTCAGAGCGGCTTAGAAACGCCTTTCCCTTTCCCTCCCCACAACAGACACCCTGTGAGGTAGGTGGGGCTGAGAGAACTTCTGACAGAAACTGTCCTTGAGAGAACAGCTGTGCCAGAGCTTGTGACTGACCCAAGGTCACATCAGCAGGTGCAAGTGGAGGAGTGGGGAATCAAACCCGGTTCTCCCAGATAAGAGTCCGCGCACTTAACCACTACACCAAACTGGCTACATTAGAGGCTACATTTTTTGCTATCAGATATTTAGCTAAATTATTTCCAGAGCAGATGGGGTAAGGACTTGTTCATCACTGATATAGAGCTCAGACTAGGGGTGCGCATTTTTTTTTTAATTTGGCATTTTGGGGTTTGGGTCTATTGGACCCGAAAAAAATTTCGGTATTTCTAAAAAAAAATCCCGATCCCAATTCCAGTACAGTATTTGGATCTGGGATTTTTCGGAAATCCCAAAATATTTCAAGTCCAATAGACCCAAGAATAAAAATACAGAATTAAAAAAAAACCAAAAAAGCCACCCCGTTCCTTCAGAAGGAACCGGACCTCCCTTGGGGAGGCTGATCCCCAGGGCACACAGATCCTGCCTGGGATGGCTTCTGCAGCCTGGTTTAAACCAGACTGCAGGAGGAGCCATCTCCTGGATCTGCATGCTGCAGGGACTTTAAAGGGACTGCAGGAGGAGCCTGACAAACAGCAGTCTGCTCTTTCCTCTCCTCTGTTTTTGTATCTACCGGTAATTCCCGAATATATCCGGGATTTTTTCAGGAACCCCCCCGCCCCCCGTTTTTCTCGAGAAAACCTGGATACATTTAGGATGCTGAAATGTACTCAAAAAATACCAATACGGTGTTTTAAAGGTATGTTTTCAGTTTGGGTAGACCCGAATGCATACCCAGACCTTTACTTTAAGAAGCTTGAATACCAGACAATTTTCATTTTTGTTTTATCCCTTTAAAAAAAAGGAAGAACAAGTTTGTTTAGGCTTCATGAACGTATGAAGTTGTCTTATACTGTATCAGACCTTTGGTCCGTCAAACTCAATATTGTCTACTGAAACCAGCAGTGGTTCTCCAGGGTCTTAGACAGAGGCCTTTCACATCACCTCCTACCTGAGCCTTTTAACTGGAGATGCCAGGGATTTGACCTGGGATCTTCTGCATGCCAAGCAGATGCTCTTCCAGTGAGCCACAGCCCTTTCATGACAAATTTCAGGTTTACTTCTCAAATTTCTGTTCCATTGCTATCTCAGTGTCCAGGTTACACAAGCTTTGACACCCAAAGGAGACTCTGTTCAGTTTCAGATAAGCCTTGATGAGAAGCTTTTTGCTTTTTCAAGCAGTTCTGTACTCAGAAGAAACCACCAGTAGGTGCTTTGGGGACTATTTTATACAAACTGAAGATCTGATGAGTAAACCATATTTTGAATGCTGCTATTGTTCAGAAATGTTTGAACATGCATTCTTGGATGTAGGGCATGTTCTAGCCATCAGAGAGTTTTGCTAGGCCAGTAACAGCTAAAATATATAAGAGTCTATGTCTTATTCAGTCTTTTGATTTCAAATAATATGCTGCTGAAAGGCATAAAAACTGGATATTTCACCTCTAATGTTCTCTGATTCTTGTGGCTGCTATTAATAATGTGCTGCCTATTATTCAGCCTTTACTTTAAAATTATTTTTATCATGTACTTTTTTCCCCATACAGAAATGAAATGCAGCAATGAGTCCTTGACAGGCACCTATCGGGATTTTGCTAGGAAAAAAACAGATTCTTACATCGCATATGTCAAAGATGTGCAAAATTCCTCTAACGTTGATCGTTATGGTATTGAAATAGGAGATGGATCAACCAGTCATGGGTATTTCAATGGGAAGCTAGATCCCCTTGGCTCCTACAGGTATTTTTGTGACGTTTCTGAATGTATTTTCCTGAATCTTTCATGTGACCAAACTTCAGATAAGAAATTATCAAACTCTGATGCTAGTGCAGCTGAATGACTGTTTTTTCTTGTCACTTTTCATTAGGGCATGTGTGGCTGGTTTCACACGTATCTTTTTTACGAATGACTCTATCAGTTCAAGGGGAAGTTATGTCTCATTTTCGGACTTCTCTGGATCTATAGCCTTACCCCAAAATCCAGGTATAATTATTGACATTTTGTTGTTAGCATTTATTTGGCATTTCAGCTGGTGAATCCCAGGCCTGTTCTCCTTAGAGATGTGAAAGTGCCGGAGGGGGGGGGGGCTTTTCGCAGATTCTCTTCCCCCCCCCATTTTTGCAACAGAAAAGTTGGCAGGGCACCAAAAAAACCTCCTATGAAATATTTTACCTTTTAGAATGAGTTAAGGCAACGTTTTCTAACAGAAGTTGTGCCACATGGAAAAAGTCCGAGGACTTCTTAATTTTTTTTTGCAAAGGAAAAAGTGAGGCTCTCCCACACCTGCGGCTGTTTCCCTGCCATCCATCATCCTACCAACAAGGACAACAAACTGGCCCACCAGTCTCAGAATCAGGAAAGAGAGGGTTCTTAGGACCTGAGCACTGTACCCAGGTCCTCTTCTTTCCCTAGACTGGCTCTCCACATGCTCTCTCCCGGGTCTGAGCTCAGTCTGCTTCTTCCTCCCAGGCCAGATGTGGTGCCTTCCTTTTTATAGGATTCCTTGGCCCAACCCCCACCTGGTCTCTAATCTCCTTCCACCAGCTTCATCTGGGAGACTATAAAAGGAAGCCTTTCCTGCTTTTTCCACTGCTGCCTGCCTCCCTGCCCTATTCTTTCTCCTTGCTGGTCAGGACTGCCTCTTAAACTCCCCTGTTCTGGCGTTCCCCAAGTCCAAGCTTGACCCTGCCTTCTGATCACGCCCCTCCCTGCTTTTGCCTGGCTCCCTGCCTTATTCTCAGCTGTGTCAGAGTGATCTGCCTGGGTCCCAGCCGCCTCCCTCTCCTGACTTTCCTCGCATGGGTGAGTCCAGGCCATGACTATCCTCAGCCCTGGCAGCTGGGAGAAGTTGAGTCGGGACTGAGCGTTGGGTCCCAACAGGATAAATTGGGAAAGCACTTGAAAAAGACTGTTTTACTGTTTAAGTATCCAGTTCTTCCCCAAGAATTTCTTGTTTAAATATAAATAAGTTTTGGCAGCCATTAATATAATCATAGAATCATAGAGTTGGAAGGGACCTCCAGGGTCATCTAGTCCAACCCCCTGCACAATGCAGGAAACTCAAAAATACCTCCCCCCCCACTCCCCCAGTAACCCCGTTCCATGCCCAGAAGATGACACAAAGCCTCCAGGATCCTTGGGCTGGCTCATAGCTATGGCGGGGCTATTGGGGGCTCTGCCTCCTCCCTTAAAAAGATAGCTGCACGAGATTTTCTTCAAGAAATTATTTCAAAATTATTTTAAAAACATTTTTTTAAAGGTGTGTGCTCTCTGGCCACACCACGGCCAGCCTCATGCCCCACAGACCTGCATGCCCCTGGCGCCACCAGCAGCGATCAGAGGAAGTGCCCCAGGCATGCCATATCGCTGCTCTCCTCCAGCATCTTGCACATGCTGGCCACTTGCTGTGGGCTGAAGTTGAGCACTGGCAGCTGGAACATGGAGGCAGCAGCCCCAGCCTAGCCAGGCGGTCCCAGCAAGGTGCCTCCAACCCAACTTAAGGCTCTCTGTGGTGGCGGCAGCACCTGCGCCCCCTACACCAGGACTGGCCAGCCCAGGTGCCTCTTCCTCCTCCTCCTCCTCCTCCTCACCTGCCCAGAGCCCGGGCCAAGTGCAATGGCTTGTGCTGCAAAGGAGAAGGAGATGAGCAAAAGGGCCACGCAGTCCCAGGGCGTGCCAGGTCAGAGGGCTGGCGGGGAGAGCATCCCTGTGGTCAGGCACCTGCAGAAAGAAAGTGCCATGCTGTCAGTCAGTTTATTACTACAGTCTTCGACCAGGACATAACAATTTAAAAGACAAATAGAAAAATTCCCGATACTGTCCTAGCTGGTTATGAGCCAGTAAAAACCTTTTGTAACATAAAAACTTATAAGCTATATAAAATATAAAGGAAAAAGTAAAACTACTGTTCAAACCTTTTAAGCCATTTTAAAAGTCAGTTTAAAACAATTTTTGATAAAAGGAGAGATACGGTCTGTTTGCCTCGCTTTTTGCATTCCTTATATACCTGGGCGCAGAACCTAGCCACCTGTCTTGATGTTTGATGATTCCTATCTGACAACAGGTATTCTAATTTAATTTTGTTTGATCTTCCTGGGAACCTTTCTAGCAGCGGGCCAATGATTCAGCTCGCCATATGGAAAGAGCAATTTAAAAAGAGGTGCTCCAGAGAGTCTGTTTCAGTCCAGGAACAAGTGCAGAGCCCGAGCATGTAAGGGATCCCTTTGTATCGTCCCTCTATTACTGCAGACGGCAAGGCCATGCTCCTTGCTAGGGGGAAGGCCCTTCTGGTATTATAAGATTAAAGAAAATATAAATAGGCTGCAGGAGCAACCACATATCTACTGTTTGCTGGAGAAAAATAATTTGGTGAACTGCAAATGTCTGCTTGCCTCTCCAAATCTAGCACTCTCTGCTTAATAAGCAATTTTGCCCAATCAATGCCAAGATTAAGAAGAACTTGGGGGGGGGACGACCCAGCTTTTCAGTGGACATTTGGACCACTTGCACCCTACTGCTCTGAAATTGGCCATGCAGGATGAGAGGGAACAGCCCCTTTGGATTAATACTGCCCATTATCCATTTATATATGGAAAGAATGCAAATCCTAGCTTCTACCCGGGTCATTCGTGTTTCTAAGTGAACCCAGGAGTTTGATACACACTTGGGTACCTGAATTAGTGCTCTAAGGAATTTTGATTGAACTCTCTTAAGTGGAGAGAGGGAGGAAGCTGAAGACCCCAGAAATGTTGTTTAATAAGTAAAAGAAGCTTAGGTTGGATAGAAAAATAAGTATTGTATGTATTTAAATGTTTCCCCCAAATTTCCATTTAAAAACCCTGAAAAACCATTCCTCCCTGCCCTAGCTTCAGAATTTCCAGAAATTTTACACCTCTAGTTCTCCTTTATCCCTCCTGTTCTAAATACCTATTACCTTAAAGTAGGAAATAATATGGTCTGTTTCATTACATTACAATGCAGTCTTTAGTTTGTTTTTAGTAAACAAGCAAGCAGGCAGGATTATAATCAGAATAAAGCACATCTGCAACAGCCTGAGCCTATGAATTGATATGCTGAGAGAATCACTCATGGGATTGGGCTGAGTTGACTGTTTAGATGCCTTCACACTCGTATGTGCAAAGACCTTCTTGAACTATCCTTTAGGCAGCTTTGCCCTTTAAGGGGCTTCTGCTGCTCTTATGGGGATATTCCAGAAGTCAGAAATAGCAACAAACATTTGTATTTGTGCTTCATGTAGTAAAGGCCGAAATGTGTGTGTGTTTCACTTTCTGTGTGTGTTCAGACTTCTTGAAGCAGCAACAGCTCTGCTGAAATACTGATGACTTGTTTCCATGCAATGGGTTTATGTTCAGGGTGTTAATCTTTAAAATTGCACCACATCTAACAGAAGTACTAAAAGCGACAACTGCTTCAAAGTTAATTATTAACAGAGTGGCAGAGACCAATGCTACTGCAGGAAAATACAGATATGTGCCTTTCTACAACTTATAATTAGGGGCTGAAGTGAGCTATGAAAGTGACACACAGGAAACATGGCTACTCTTTAAGTAGCCAAGGCTTCCATTGTTGGGATTGGATCTTGGATCTGCCTCATCAGAGGATGAGAAACGACATGGTGGTAGATCCCATGGAAGACAAAGCCATGGCAGACCCTAAGGTACCTAGGCTCTGTGACCCCCAGGGGCTGACAGGGAACTTGTGGCCAGCTGTGGCTACCAGATCAGGAGCTGCCACCAGGTGAACCTGAGATTGCCGAGGGAGCCATGAAGAAGAGCACCCTATTGAAGAAGAAGAAGAAGAAGAAGAGATTGGATTTATACCCCGCCCTTCACTACCCAAAGGTGTAGTGAACTCCCTTCCCTTCCCCCCCCCACAACACTCTGTGAGGTAGGTGGGGCTGAGAGAGCTCTTGACAGAAACTGCTCTTTTTTTCAAGAACAGCCCTTATCAGAACTATGGCTTGCCCAAGGTCATCCAGCCAGGTGCAAGTGGAGGAGTGGAGAATCAAACCTGGTTCTTCCAGATTAGAGTCCGCGCACTTAACCACTATACCAAACTGGCTGGATGACCTTGGGCAATTGCCAAGGACCCCGTGTTTGCCACTAGGACCCCAAGAGCAGAAAAGACAGAAAGCCTAGGAAGAAGCACAGCTCGGGCAGTAGAGTACAAGACTTGCTGCCAAAGGCTTGTCTGCTGACCATTAGGCATCTAGAGACCTAGATCCACCATAAGGCTTTTCAGGATGCTGGACAAGGTCCAGCTGCAGACACTCAGTCCTATAAATAGTTTCAGTTTAACTCTGACTGTTGTTGGATCAACAGCTCCAGTCGTGTTTGTGACTCCTGGTGTGAACTGGGTGTTTATTTCCACCCCATTATTTTATCCTTGATCATCGACAACATATAAAAGTTGTGTCATGTTAGAAGGTGACCCTTGTAACTGGCATTTAAGTAGCCACATCACAACTAAAAGAATGTTGAGAACACTAATTGTAAGTTCACTGGAGGCAGGAGGTTATGTCATTTATTAAGCAAGTATTTGCACAGGAAACTTATTGCAGACTACTAACAATAATCGAGATCAGTCTTCTAATTTTTGAAAGGCTTTAAACTTTTATTGTATACACACACACTCTCCCCCCTCCTCCGCATCTGTCCTATGAGGTATCTTGCTATATATTACATTTTTCAGATTGTGAAATGCTCTGAGATAGAGGTGTGTCATACAGCTGTGGCAAGTTCTGGCTCTCCAGCAAGTTCCCCAATAAATTAGCAGCACGTGCCTCCCCTTTAAGGGCCACATAGTGGCAAATGCTGGTGTATTTAGAGCAAACAGGTCTACTGCATACATGTGAACAAGACTAGAGTCTCTGGCAGCTGTGAGATTTGAGCTAGGTCCTCTTTTCCTCTGGTACTTGCTAAGTCTTCTTTCGTACTTATGAGATTCAGCCAGTAGTATTAACGTTTTCAAACTTTTGGATAATAGGAGTTTCAAAATTACAACTGTTATACTACAAGGTTCTTCCATATTTAAACATGGATAACCAAATAAAATCTTAATGCTGAATCTGAAAAGCAAAGCTAGATGATTCTCAACATTTTACTGCATTGTAGCACTTCCATTTTTAGAACTTGTTACTGTGGTTGTGGTAGATGTTCATTGTAACAATTGTCCCTATTTCTTTTCAAGATGTTATCACGGGCGCCGTTGTTGGATGTATTCTGGGTGCTGCTCTTGTTGCTGCAATAGTGGTTTTCATCTTTTGGAAAAAGAGAAGGTGCTGTACAGTAGGCAATTTCATGATGATCCAGTGTTTTTAATGTTTCATAATGAGTGTTACTAAAGCTTCTGTTTCACATATTTGAAAAGCAGCAGATCCAGTGCCGCTCTGGCAGTGCCAAAACCCAACAGGACTAAGTTCAAATCTGTTCGGTTTTGGCATTGCCAGAGTGGCACTGGTTCTGCTGCTGGCCTTGCAAACATGCCGCTCTCCACAGCTCACTTTCTACTGCAGAGAGTCTCTGGGAGAATCTGCCGGGCTTGTTGTATGCCTGCCTTGCTTTTTTCCCACTGTTGGAAACAACAGAAATTCTCAGATTCGACCTTACTCCTGTTGGGTTTTGGCAGTGAATCTGCTGGGAACATTCCACTGGTACTCCTGCTGGCCTTGCAAAAATGTCCCCTCCCCATAGTTCACTTTCTACTGCAGAAACTCTCTGCAGAGACTCTCTTGTTGTATGCCTGCCTTGCTTTTTTTCTACCATTGGAACAATGGAGGATGGGGGCACTCTCTTTGGGTGCCCATAGAATTGGATCTCCTGGTCCAATCTTTTTGAAACATGGTGATTCTTTTGGGGAGAGGCTCCAGCAGCTACATTGCAAATTTGGTGCCTCTACATCAGCCCCTCCCCTCCAGCCCACTGAATATATCCTAGGAGATTGGCCAATAACTATAATGGCCCCATAGGGTGTAATGGAGCCAAAATATTCCAATACAGTACTGATACTGGAGTTCAGGTTTTCAAGGCAATAACAAATTTTTAAGGGTCCTAAAACCCTGAATCCGAAAAATAGCAATTTTTTTTCCTTGCACATTCCTAATTGCTGATAATTTATCACCATCTTTGTGAAACTACAATTTCAGAGGTCCTGGGAGAAGCCACAGCAATTTAAACTGGTTTCAGCCCATTTTAAAATTTAAGCAAACCATTATTAGGGTTTTTAGCAGCCCTAATAATTTTTTTTCCCTATTCTTCTCCATTACATTAAGCTCAACTCCATCCAGGCCTTCTTGGATGAGGGAAACTTAGATCCTTTCCAGCTGTGTGTTAAGCCTGGTTATGGTACTGAAACAGCCTTGACTGTCTTGGTGGATGACCAATGCCAGGAGCTGGGCAGCGGGAGTGTGACTCTGTTGATTCTCACGGACTTCTCTGTGGCTTTCAATACCATCAGTCATAGTATTCTTCTGGACTACATTTCTGAAATGAGATGGGGAGGCACCGTTCTGTGGTGGTTCCGTCCTACCTTGAGAGTAGTTTTCAGATGATGTTACTAGGAGACTGCTGCTCACCCCTTGGCCTTTGGCATATAGGATCCTGCAAGGTTCCTTGTTTATCCCCTTTGCTCTTTCACATCTATATGTAAACTCTGTGTGAAGCGATCTGAAGATTTGGGCTGGGTTGTCACCAGTAGTCAGATGGCACTCAGCTCTTTCTTGCACTTCCAGCTGAACCCAGGGCGGCTGTAGAAACCCTGAACCAGTGCCTGGAGGCAGTTTTAGAGTGGATGCAGGCTAATAAACTGAAGTTTAATCCTGACAGAAACATAGGTACTACTGGTGAGCAGAAGGTCTGGCCTAGGATTTTAGGTGTCACCTATTCTGGATGGTGTTGCACTCCTATTGAAGGACACCAAAACTCTGGGACTCTCTGCCCTGGAAGACTCATCTGTTTCCTTCTGTTGTCATTTTTGGGAAGCTGGGGAAGACTATTTTGGTTCATTTGGCATTCCTTCAGTGATCCTCCTTCCTGACAAGGCCGCATTATGACTTTCGTGGGCCCTAGGCACTTTTGCCTTCATGGGCCCCTCCCACAATAATATCAGTATTAAAAATTGTTTGATATAACTTTAAATACTTCAACATTTTATTTTTTTTCTGTTTTAGGCAAAATTTAATAGATTATCATGGATCCTAAAATTTCACTTTTTTCTGATGTAAAGAAAAAACCACTTTCTTTGACCCTGAAAGCTCATTTTTTCTTTTTGATTTTAAAAGAAATTAAAACATTTTCACGAGTCCCTAAAAGTATCATGGGCCCTAGGCACTGTGCCTAATGAATAAGTCAGCCCTGCTTCCTGACCAACATTTTAATTATTGTTATTATGTCTTTGTGTGTGTATTGGGTCTGTTTTTAATTGTTTTACTAGTGTGTGTGTGTTGGGGGGGTTAATGATTTTTAAATTTGACTTTATTATCTATGTTTTAGTCCGTTAGTTGCCTTGGTTACCCTCGTGAGGGTGAAAAGGCAAGATATAAATTTTGTAATATAATACCTAATCCTACAGCCTTCTTTTATGCTAGTTACTTGCTTCTCCTTGCGATACCTTTCCTCTCTTTTAGAGACTACATTTCATTTTGTGTTGTTCATGAAGAGGGACTGCCTTTGCATTTTATGCCAGATCTATATATCTAATTCTCAACATGGCCTCCTGTGTGCGGATAGTTATTTCCACAGATAGGGGACACTTGGATGGAAAAGAGATTATTCTACACACGTGGGTCACTTCCCAGGTGTGCAGAAAAATCTAAAAACTTTTAAAAATATAAGGGGAAGGTTAAAAACAGCCAAAAAGTAAAAAAGCGTTCACTGTGCCTGCACAGAGAATGCTCAAACCGTTTGCCTGCACCACCGTCCTCCCAGCCTCCTGAACCCCAGCCACCTCAACCAAAGCAGATGCCGAAAAAGTCCTCCCACATTGGGAGGAGATGCCGCCCTTCATGCTAGCAACCACCCAACAGCCAGTGTGGAATGCTGCCCCCCACCCCCTCTTACCTCATCCTTCATTCCACCATGGAAACTACTGCCTGGTGACAGCCCGGCTGCCAGCTCGATCACAGGCAGCCCAAGCACAAAGAGACACCAACAGAAAGAGTTGAGAAAGCTGAGGGAGGGAGGGGGAGAGAGAGAAAGAAAGAGGGCAAGAGAAAGAGAGAGAGCGGCCATAAGTGAATGCCAAGTGTGGGGGTAGTGGAATGCCAAAGGTGGGCGCTAGATGGGAAGAAAACAAGGGTGGGGGGTCAGTGAATGCTAAGGACAGGGAGGTAATGGAGTTCCAAGGGGGGGAGATAGGGAGAACTGCAAAGTTGGGGGTCAGTGCAGTGCCAAGGTTGGGGGGATCAGTGGAGAGAGCAGTAAGGGTGGGGGTAGATAGGGAGATCAGCAAGAGTAGTGGGTGAGTAGAGTGCCAAGGGCTGCAAAGTTGGGGTGAGTGAAGTGGCAGGAGTGGATGGTAGAAAGGAAGGGGTAGACTGATGGAGAAAAGGTGGGCAAAAGAGATGGGGGTAGATTGACATACAGGAGAATGAAATAGGAGAAATAGGAAAGAGGATAGGAGAAAGGAATGAAATAAAGGGTAAGTTGACAGATAAAGGGAATGGGAGAAAGGGGAAATAGGAAGGTAGGTTTGCAGAGAAGGGGAGGTAGCTTGACAGGAGAGGGGGAGAAAGGGATTAGGAAAAGGGGGAAATAAAGGGTAGGTTAACAGAGAAGAGGGTAGATTGACAGAAATGGAGATAGGTTGACAGATAAGGGGAGGGGGAGAAAGAGGGAGAAGATTGTTGGAGAAGGAGGAAGAGGGAGGGAAGCAAAGAGGGAGAAAGGGTGTGCCCTCTCCACAAGTCGCTTGAGGGTCCCCACTTGTTGCATACTAATACCACTTTTTTCCCTTGGGAAGCCTTTGAGGATGGAGTTTGTTCATATTCAGAGTTTGTTTGATTGCTATAATAATGGTCTGGAAGAAATTGTTCCAGCTCAGATTGGCCTCTAGTGACCCGGAGATTTATTCATTTTTTTGCCTTGATTGTATGTATGGAAGTTATGGGTTTGCTGTTCTATAGAAAGTGTATTTCATTTCATGCTGCAATGTGAAATGAGTGGGTTTATCTGTGTGGAGTTTGTGGGTTTAGTGTTTTGCTTTGTAGTAGGAGAATTAGCTTTCTTGAAGTCTGGTATAAATATATTACTTACCTCCTGTGAATACATTCAAGCTGCTACTTGAAAAGCATTTAAAATTTATAACATAATGTGGATGTATTAGCGAACTCTAGTTGGGGTTAGTGACGGAGACATGTGAGGAAATGTGTGTCTGTTTTGGTACTAATCCTTTTAAAACTTTTCAATTTTACAGGAAAGATGGAAAAAACAATGAAGTGCCATTTTCTCCAATTGCGTGAGTTGACTCTGACTTCTTCTAGTACTGAGGAATAAATCCATATTTGGGTGTCTATGTTCACCCATCGCCTTGTATATAAGCTCAGTTTTAAAGAAGGCTCTTTTTGTAAACTCATAACACTTCCAGGACTTTTATGAAGATTTTAGATCATTAGGTCATTCAGAGACCCAAACATATTTATACTTTTTTAAAAAAATCTGTTATGATGCATTTGTGTATGGAGTACCTATACAATACGATCTCTTTGCTAAGATGCTTATGCAAAGGCATGAGAATGCTCACATTATATGCTTGCAGTGGGAACATTTGAAAAGCCATGTCCCTGATCATGTATACAGTATCCTGCTTTGCAAATATTAAATCTGGTCTACTTACTGCTGGAAAATCCACCAGTAGTTCTTCATGTACTAGGAATGAGCCAATGTAAAAACAAGGGAGTATAGAATTTTCCAGTTGCATAGTAACTGATTTTTATCCCTCTGGTGAAGCAGTTACTTTGAGGAGAGGGAGAAAAGGAGGCAAGTAACAGTGCAATCCTAAACAGAACTATTCCCCTTCTAAGCCCGTTAACTTTCAATGGAGTTAAAAAAGCATAACTGTAAGAGAGCCATCCCAAACAAGTCTACTCAGAATCCTACTTGGGTCTACTCAGTAGGGCTTTCCTCCAAGAAACTGCTCTTAGGGTTTAACAGCAAATATTCATAAATGGAAATAATTTGTGTTAAATTATGCAGGTGGTTTGTTTTGTATTTTTCGACTAACCTTTATCAATTGCATTCTTATCAAGGCCAGTAATTCCAAGATGCAGAATTAGTATTTTATCCTCTGTCATACTGCCACCTTTGGGTCCAAAGTATTAAGTCTAAAAGTTATTAGATTCTGTTAATAAAGACTGTAACTAATGTATATAATTTCTCTTTTCTTTTTTCATTTCTTCTAACGCTTCAGACCTAAAAAGTAAGTAAATAATTTACTAGCTCAAATTGAGTAAATGTCTTGTAGTGTATAGTACTTTCTGAACAGCTCTGTAATGTTTAATACATAAATGTTTGCTTTAAGTATTGTTGAATGTGTTTATGTAGACGTGGACTTGATATAGATCACATTTGCATTCCAGTTGTCCTTCATTCTCACTTGTTAAATTCTAGCTTAGCTTTACTCTATAGCATGTCTTGGTTGTTGTATATGAAAGTTCATGTCTGGTTTGTTTTTTTTCGCAGATCAAAATTAATTAAAGTTGAAAACTTTGAGTCTTATTTTAAGAAACAAAAAGCGGATTCGAACTGCGGGTTTGCAGAAGAGTATGAGGTAGGCATTAAGTATGTTCTTTTGTTGTTTTTGTTTTGCCTATGTTGCATTTTTAGAGGTTTCTCCACAAGTGAGCTATTTCCATAAATACCACCCACCACACTGATAAACTGTCCAGACCATCCCATTTCTGCTATGTCAATAAACAAGCATGTGAAGTTCTTGCAATTTGCATATATGAATGTATTTGAAAGTTCAAAGAGGTAAAAGTGTTGTGCCAGGCCTTAATAGCCACTGTATGTCTCCTGAGGAAAAAAAAATCTGTGCTGCTCAGTTTATTTTCATTGAGATGCATTTCCATGAGGGAAGTCTCGTGATTTATTTATTTATTATCTCGACTTTTACCCCACCCTTCCCTCCAAAGCAGGCTCAGGGCGGCTCACATAAAACTAGTAAAACAATATACAGGTAAAGGTTCCCTTGCCCGAAAGCCAGTCGAATCCGACTCTAGGGTTGTGGTGCTCATCTCCGTTTCAAAGCCAAAGAGCCAGCGCTGTCCGAAGACGTTTCCGTGGTCATGTGGCCGGCATGACTAAACACCAAGGCGCACGGAACTCTGTTAGCTTCCCGCCAAAGTGGTACCTATTTATCTACTTGCAATTTCTTGCTTTCGAACTGCTAGGTTGGCAGGAGAAAACAATATATAAGGTAAAGGTTCCCTTGCTCAAAAGCCAGTCGAATCCGACTCTAGGTTGCGGTGCTCATCTCCGTTTCAAAGCTGAAGAGCCAGCACTGTTCGAATACATTTCCATGGTCATATGGCCGGCATGACTAAACACCAAGGTGCACGGAATGCTGTTACCTTCCCACTGGAGTGGTACCTATTTATCTACTTGCAATTTCTTGCTTTCAAACTGCTAGGTTGGCAGGAGCTGGAACCAGAGACGGGAGCTCACTCCGTCATGCGGCACTCTCGGGTCTCGAACTGCTGAACTACTGACCTTCTGCAGCCTGCAGTTCAGCGTCTTAACCACTTGAGCCACCGCAGCTCCTAAACAATATATATTCAATACAAAAATATCTAAAACACTGCATAATACAATTTAAAACCATCATTATCGATGGCGGTTCTCTGAATAAAGTGTGTTCACACGCTGTCAACTGTACTGACGCTCTGAAAAGCTTCAACTCTAGGTCGGCCCAGGGGTTATCGGAAGGCCTGCCAGAAAAGCGCCATTTTCACCTCCCTGCTGAACTGTGAGAGGTCCCGCAGGGCCCTGATCTCACCAGGGAACTCGTTCCAGTAAGCCGGCACAGGCAGTCTCAGCACTTAGTCCCCAGCGGCTGGACACCAGGGAGACTGTCAGCTGCCAGTTCCACCTTCTCAGTGTTCTACTAGGCCTTTACAGTTATGGGGTAAATTCTCAGGAAGAAGCCCGTGTTTGATAAATCTTTTCTTGTGTAGAAAAATGAAATGAAATGAAAAATCTCAACCACTGACTTTAAAAATACATAGAAGGCTGGCAAGGTAGGCAATGGCAACAGCAATTCAAAATGGCATGAAAGAAAAGATAAAGCTAGAACACTGAGTAACAACAGTCCCTTCCTTCTCTCCTGACAGTATCCACATCCATGGATTTTAATTGTAAGCCACTTTTTTGAGCCAGTTTGATTGAAAACAGGAGTGTCAATACAAAAATAAATAAGAATCAGGTGTGGAAATGCCATAAAAATGCAGAAAAACAATGCATCTAAAAACATAGTATTTCTGAATCATTACCCCAAGTCCAGTAGTGTGTGCATGTCCTTAAGACAAAGTTTCCAGGTACTGTTTGATAGTATAGTGCTGAATTAGTTCTTTTTTTATTGTAGGACCTCAGACCAGTTGGTGTTAATCAACCCAAATTTGCAGCTGAATTACCAGAGAACAAAGGAAAAAATAGATACAACAATGTGTTGCCATGTAAGATCTTTAACCTTGTTTTATGTTCAGTTTGCAGCTACTAAAAGTTCATTTACTGCTAACTCTATGCTTTAGACCCTCTGATCAGAAATTAAGCCACAGCCCTGGATTTACCGGGGGCTGCCATTGCAGCTACACGGCAAGGGTTTGGGGATGGGCAGGTTGGCTCAATAGCCAAGGTGGCTGGGAGCTGTGTGGGCGGTGGTGCTTGCACTGGGAAGCGCCTGGTAGCCATTCTCTGGTGACCTGTCACTGGCCTCTTCTTCTTTGGGGGGGGCAGTGGGGGACAGCCTTCACAGGTTGGGAGCCCTCCTCCAGCACTGCCCATGCTGCCTATTTAAAGCCGCACAGCCGCCAGGTGCTTCCACTTTGCTCATCGGCTAGCCCCTCCCACTGTCTTGGAGGACCCACAGGTGAGAGAAGCAAATGCATCCTTTCTCTGAATGAAAAGCAATAACACAAATATGAACATATACTCAAACCCGTGACCCTGCCCCATCTGTACACAGATGCTGTGCCCACAGTGAACTGAACTCAGTTACTAGATAAATAAATGTCTCACGTAGATTGCTATCCTAGCATGGCTCACATAATCATATCCTTCAGTGGCTTTTTTTAACATAAGGATTCCTAAAAATTCTCCATTGTATACAAAACAACAGCTCAAATTCAAGAAAACGAATTGAATTTAACTCCATCTGAAATTAATGGGTTTCAGTTGAACTCAGGTGTTTCTGACTTTCTCTGGATAATGGGTAATATGTCAAAGAGGAAACACTTAGGTTTGTTTTAATGATTGGCTTAAATAATTAAGATTAATTAAATCCTCCCTGTATTACTTCATTCTTTGTGGTTTTCTCCCAGTAGTCACTCATTCTTTTATATGTTATATGTTGTGAAAAGAGGAAAGTATCTTGACATTCTGATTTTTTTTGTTTGTTTACAGATGACATTTCTCGTGTTAAACTTTCAGTCCAAAACCATCCAGCCGGTGATTACATTAATGCGAACTATATCCCTGTAAGTGCTCCTCATGTATTACAGAATTCATAGGTTTAATGAGATATATGGAAAGAATACAAAAAACGCTGTATTTCTGTTTCAGGGATACAATTCTAAGAAAGAGTTCATTGCTGCACAGGGCTCTTTGCCAAATACTGTTCAAGATTTCTGGCGCATGATCTGGGAAAAAAATATTCATACCATTGTTATGCTGACTAAATGCATTGAACAAGGCAGGGTGAGTGGAGTTTTTCCCCCTGTTTTTTCAAATGCTACAATCTGTTAATAAATTGTGTTGTGGACAAAACCAGAATACCCTGTGATCAGAATATGTACAAGTTATTGTTGTTGTTCAGTTGCACAGTCGAGTCCGACTCTTCGCGACCACATGGACCAGATCATGCCAGGCCCTCCTGTCTTCCGCCGTCCTCTGAAGTTTGCTCAATTTCATGTTTGTTGCATCGGTGACACTGTCTAACCATCTCATCCTTTGCCGTCCCCTTCTTTGACCTCCAATCTTTCCCAGCATCAGGGTCTTCCCCAGTGAGTTTTCCCTTCTCATTTGGTGGCCAAAGTATTTGAGCTTCAGCTTCAGTATCTGGCCTTCCAGGGAAAAGTCAGGGTTAATTTCCTTTAGGACTGATTGATTTGATCTCCTTGCAGTCCAAGGGACTCTCAAGAGTCTTCTCCAGCACCATATTTCAAAAGTGGGAACCTGGGTGGGGGTATTTATTTATTTATTTATACCCCACCCTCCCCACCAGGGCAGGCTCAGGGTGGCTTACATAAAAATCCATATATAAATACAATTAAAATTATTCATAAAAACAACCATAAATAATTCATTTCCCAATTATCCTAAAGTGCTGGAACGGTGATCTAATAAAGTGCGAGAACTGAAGGTTTTGAGTTGACAATACTACTTAAGGTGACGGTATCAGTCATGATGGTATCCTCCAGCTCAGTTTGATCAACTTACTTGAGTGGCGAGTGCAGGCTGTAGGTGGTAGGCATGGGGTTACTCCTCAGGTGTTAGATGAGACTCCTAATCAAAGGACTGGTGGAAGAGCTCTGTCTCGCAGGCTCTGTGGAACTGTAAAAGGTCCCGCAGGGCCCTGATCTCTTCCGGGAGCTCATTCCTATCCCCATCTTAATTATCCCCCCATCTTAGCTACTACCCGTGGGGCCACTGCGGCTCTTCCCCCCCCCCCCATCAGCAGTTTGGTGTAGTGGTTAAGTGCATGGACTCTAATCTGGGAGAACCAGGTTTGATTCCCCACTCCTCCACTTGCACCTGCTGATGTGACCTCGGGTCAGTCACAAGCTCTGGGACAGCTGTTCTTGAAAAAGAGCAGTTTCTGTCAGAGTTCTCTCAGCCCCACCTACCTCACAGGGTGTCTGTTGTGGGGAGGAGAAGAGAAAGGAGTTTGTAAGCTGCTCTGAGACTCCGAGTGAAGGGTGAGGTATAAATTCAATCTCTTCTTCTTCTTCTTCTCTTCTTCTTCTTTCAGCCCACCAAAACTTCTCCCCCCATCACCACCTTTCTCCCCCATTACTGCCAGCACCCCCAAACTTTCTCTGTCGTTCTCTCCCATACCATCAATGGTGGCAAGCCCCTTGCAGTTCCCCCCAACTGCCGAGCCCACCAAGGCTTCTCCCCATGGACAATGGTGGCAGTAGCAAACCTTGTGTGGCTCCCGGCCACTGGGCCCACAAGGCTTCTTTTCCCTCTCCTATCAGTGATGGTGGCAGCAAGCCCATCCAGCTCCCAGCCACAGACCTGTAGTGACTCCCAGCCGCCAGGCCTGCCAAGGCTTCTTTCCCACCCATCAGCAACGGCAGCAGTGAGCCTTGTGTAGCTCCTGGCCGCTGGGCTCCATCACAGCTGTCACTGCCAACCTCCACCGCAGCTCCCAACAGTAAGAGCACTGTCTGCACATGCACAGACAATGCAAATGTATTGGGGGGGATTTAAACCTCCCTTTAATTTTTTATTTCAGGTTTTTCTGCTCACCTGGTGAGTCCTCCGAGTCTGCAGAAAAATCTCTTTAGCCTCCACATGGCCCGGATCCACAGATTTAGCTATCTGCAGATGGGAGCCATGGGTGGCTGATTGTATATAAATTTGTTCTATACTATTTTTATCCTGTTTTTCAGACCAGAAATTCAGTACATACTTTAAGCACTAAATTCATAGTTTACAGAGTTTACAAACCACTTGTGAGTCTGCCACTGTTTTTTTGGACAATTAATGTTGGTTTAGTGTAGGACTAGCTAAGAACAGACATCTAGCTACTTAACTGTTCACAATATTGCTCAGTTTTCCAGCATGACACAGCCAGGTTACTTCCTACACATGGAGACTTCTATAAAATATTAATTTTTATTAATGCCTTGTCACACATTATGGAGTACACAGCTTGGGTCTGCGTTCTGCCCTGTGTCAGATATAAAACAATCACACATGAGTTATGGGTTCGTCTCACTTCCTGTATGTGAAGTGCTCATTAGGATCAGGACCATAGTGCATGTGGAGAAGTGACTTTAGGTCTCCCCGCTACCTTTTTCCCAGCCTGAAACAGTCCTGGAGGGTGCTATTTGGGAAAACCCACACGTTCCCTGGAAAATGTGTAGGTTTTCTCAACAGGCCCCATACTACCCTCCTGGGGTTGTTTCCAGTTGGGAAAATAGCACTCTCAAACTACTAGCTAGCATCCGTTGAATCTATCCTGCCTTATGGAGATGCTTTGAACTAGATGAGCCAATGGTACGTTGGCTGTGACATGGTTTCCTCATAAACAATGAATCTGACAGGGACTGGTCTTGAAAATCTTTTGGGTGTCAAGGAGCTTCTGAGTCAAGAAAAAATTGTGCTGCTGCCATTCTAGCACTTACTATAGTATTCGATTCAATTCAAATGTTTGGGCAGAAGACACACAGTTAGAAGTATATTTAAACGTCTTTCTCTGTTTTTTTACATCTCCTTAAATCTGTGATCAGCACTAATGTAATATCTTCTTCAGTAAGTTTTATGGCATAACTCAGCATATGACTTTTTTTAGACAAAGTGTGAAGAGTATTGGCCAAATAAACAGTCTAAGAATTATGGGGACATAACTGTAGCCATGACCTCAGAAATTATCCTTCCAGAATGGACAATAAGAGATTTCTCCATGGAAAAAGTAAGTAACTAGTAGTGAGTGTTCATATTTATGTATGTGAAAGAGGAATGATTGAGTGCGTGTGCACGTTCATGAAATATTATGAAATCACAGACCATAATTATTGCATCAGTTCTAGGAAATGTACTGAATGGAAGTCTTGGTTCGAGTATTTGAAAGGTAGAAAAATCAGGTTGCCCAGTGAAGTATGCTTGGCATTTAATGTGTGTGTCATAGAATTTAATCTCCCAACAGCAGAAGGTGTTTACCCTGAGCAACCTGTCATTATCTCTCCTCCTTCTGCAATTGTCTTTTTTCTTACCCCACCTTCTTCGATTGCTGCTACTCATTTAGCTGTTGTTGGTTAGCTTGTCTCTGCCATACTCTATTCCACTTCTTTTTGCCAAAATATTCTGCTGGCTCATATTTCCTGTACCAGGCTCTGCAAGAACCAACCATGATAAACAGCAGTGCCAGTAAAACACTTGCATGTTGCCTGAAAATAAGATATTTAAGCAGGGCTCATTTCCTGCAGGAGCACACAGGAGCGAAGTTCTGGCAGTAAGGAGCCCAGGGGGTGGGCACATGCAGCAAGCCCCACCCCCTGCTCCCAGCAGCCCCCCCCATACCTTTCCCAGACTGCTGGCCGACCCAGCGGAGCGCCGCTGTGAGCTGGCCCTTGAGCTGCTCCACCACTGCCTGGGCTGTGGCACCCAGCCCGCCCAGGCTCTGCCCATCCTCATGCCAGACCTGGTGTGGCACGTCTGCAAGGCGGGCCCCAGTGACTCCCGCGAGGCCTGCAAGGAGCTCTGCCCTGGCCTCCTGCGCCTTCTCGGCCTCCTCCTGCACCTCTGCCCTGCCACCACCCTGGCCCCCTACCTGCTCGAGGCCATGAGCATCCTCCACACCGCCCTCCTCGACCCACAAGCAGCCACACACTTTCCTGCACTTGCCGGCCATCCAAAAGAGTCCAGTGGCACTTTTCAGACCGAGGTTTATTCAGGTACAAGCTCTCCTTCCTCTGTGAGGGCAGATCTGCACACTCCCACCCCCCATAAGCTAGCAATCCGAAACAGTCCAATGGAGCCTCAGCAGTGGGTGTTGCCTTCTGACACGCTTCCGGTGATGTCAGGGGGTGTGGCATATGCAAATGAGTTATGCTAATGAGTTATGCTAATGAGCTCCTGCACCTCTTCTTCTATGAAATAACCCCTGTATTTAAGAATTTGCAGGAAACAGATTTATAATGAATACTTCGTACTATCACTCTTCTGGAACCTTACATCTTCTCTTCTTCTTCTCCTTCTTCTTCTGGAAGAGCGATTCATCAGTAAGTCACCCTGTGCGACAGTTTCACTTCACTGCCTGGCCAGATCACGGTGTTCCAGAAACAACTGACCTCCTCATCAGCTTCAGGCACTTAGTGCAGGACTATATGAAGCAGAACCCACCCACTCCTACTTTGGTACACTGCAGGTACAGGGAGAATTTTGTTTTACAAAAGAACAAAAGTGTTACACTTTAAAAATGTGGTCCTGTGCAACTTTGTGTGTGTGTGTGGGGGGGAAATCTTGTAAGGCAGTTGACTGGTGGCTATAAACTATAAGAGATCAGACCTTTCCTTTATTAGCTAGGGGCAATTGCTTGGTGATAGTGTATCTGCCCTGCATGCAAAAGTTCCCAGGTTCAGTCTCCAGCATGGTGTGAGAGACCCTGGAAAGCCATTGCCAAGCAGAATAGACACTATGACCTTGATAGACCAGTAGGGTGAAAAGCAGTCTCAGCAAATATCTAGGGCAGGGGTGTCAAACGTACGGCTCATGGGCCGAAACTGGCCCGTGGCTGTCTTCTCTCCCCCCCATCCCACCCCACCCCTGCCTGACCTCGCCCTTCCAAGCTGCCCCTGAGAGCAGAGAGTGAGGTTGCCGAACTTCCCTTGTCTTCGCTGGCTTCTCCTATGCCCACGTGGGTATGCTAAAATTGTTTATTTGCTGAAGTTTGCTGGCTGAGGGGGAGGGGGCTTGGTTGCAAACATTGTGCTTCCGGGTGGAGGCTTTGCTCTTGCGTTCATTGAGCTAAGGAGCCAGGTGGGTCTGCTTAGAGTTATTTGCTGAAGTTTGCTGACTGAGGGGGTGGGGCGTGATTGCAAACGTTGTGCTTCTGGGTGGAGGCTTTTCTCTTGCGTTCATTGAGCTATGAAGCCAGATGGGTCTATCCCCGGCACCTCCAGTTAAAAGGACCAGGCTTTGGCTTATTATGAGAAAGACTTCAGTCTGAGACCCTGGAGTGCCACTGCCACACAGAGTAGACTGGGGAGAGGAGGAAGCTTGCAATGCCCAGCTACTTAATGTTTTCCACTGGGTCCTAGGCTCAGAGTATTGACCATAAGAGCGGGCTGGGGAAAGGGTTTGCTCCCCACTCTGGGCAGTACGGGGGCATCAGCCCAGTGCTGCACTGCATCTTTAATCATATTTGCCTGTGCCCTTTTATCTCTGCTACCTAATATTACATTTTATGACAAACATGGCCCGACCCGAAAAAGTCCGATTTATGTAAGATCTGGCTCTTATAACAAATGAGTTTGACACCTCTGATCTAGGGCCATAGATGCAAAGTCAAGTGGTTTTGTTTTATCATAATTTGGGCATCCTCCAACCCCAACACACACACATTCTCTTGCTTTTCATTCTCCTCAAACTATAGGAATATAAGAAGTAGCTTTATAACCCAACACAATGCTGAGGATTTTCTCTTCTCTCTGGGTCTGGGGCAGAACTTCTCTGAGTCTGCTACCAGCAATTCTTTTAATTGAAGGGCTGACCCTCAGACCTCCACATAACTACAAACCATGCCCTCTGCCACTGAGCCATGCCCCCTCCCAACACACAGTTATCATATCCATTGAGTTTCCATGCATACAGATATCATGCCCGTTGAGCATCAGGTGATTCCAGAATCCAGACCATTCTCTGGGCATAACTTCTCCATAGCAGAATGCCTATAAAGCTGCTTAGTGCATCTCCATAGGTATCACAAGTGCAGTTACAAAACCAAAAGTATAATTTATTTTACTCTAAGGTAAGTTGTCAGAAGAGCAAGGAGAGGCAATTTTCCCCCCTCCTGAGACATATCTAAAAACCTGAGCAATGCTCCCTCTAAGCTGTGGAGTCTTGTGAGCAAAAATTCTACTTTGTGAGTTATTGGCATTAAAGTTGTGGCTGCTGCATAAATTAGTTTGCTCTGGAGCCCTCCTTCCTGAGCTAAGACAAAAACGTGTGAGCCGGTGGCCAAAAAACTGTGAGCTAGCTCACACTGACTCAGCTTAGAGGGAACATTACACCTGAGCACTGTAAGTGTATAGAGAGCCTTTGCAGTGGGCTCTGTTGCTGGACCTACCCAGAGCTGTTAGGCATCCATCCCGAGCCGGCTCAAGATCACAAAGCCCCAATTTGTCAAAGGCCATTGGACCAACCCCTGGGCCTGGCAGAACCCAACGGACTTTGCCCTGATCCCATTCCTGATCCTGCTCTTGGAATATTTATTTTAAACCCCAATCCAGTTAGGATCAGAGCACCAGGAGTTCCTGCGGCTACTTTAAAGGTTGTTCTCCTCCCGTAACATGCTTGTCAATTTTTGCTGAGAAAAAGGGATGTACACAGGTTGCCCATGCATCACAATTAGGCATATCCTTTTCCTTACACAGCTAATATATGTGATCTCTAAACTGGGTTATAGGGGGAGATGTAGTACTTAATTTTTAAAAAAAAAAGAGCTGAAGGCAAGATGTCACATTTTACTGTGCCTTTCAAATTGTTTTTCTTCCAGTGCTGGTGTTGGGAGGACTGGAACTTTCATTGCAATTGACCGTTTGATCCATCAGATGGAGATGGAGAACACAGTTGATGTGTATGGCGTTGTGTATGATCTCCGAATGCATCGGCCTTTAATGGTGCAGACAGAGGTATAGACTGACTGCTATTCTAACTGTGCAAATCAATCACCCTACCAAAGAATAGTGAATACATATTTTCCAAAGGGTGTAATATTGTTCCGACTGATACCTTTCAAAAGATATAAACCTCCATTTGACCAACCTTATTTTAAAATCAGTAGAACTACATAAAAACTTGACGGATAATACAATCACTGGCTCTAGACGTCGTCTTTTTTTTACCTTTACATGGCCCATAAAAATAAAAACCAGGAGACATTGAGATTAACTAATTTATTAAATTAGTTTTTTTTAATGGATTCACAAATGGTTGAATGGAATCCGAATGGAGATAACAAATCAAGAGCTCTCCTCAAAAAAAGATCTCTAACTTTATTTTATTGTAGAATGAACTGGAGAGTCTTTTTAATTTGGCTTCAGAATATTCACCAATTGTGTCCTGAATTAGAGTTTGTCTCCTGTGCTCAGAGGCTAGAAAATTTTAGCACAATCCAGCCTTTCTCACATATTCAAGACTGCATATACAAGCTGGAGGAAATCCCCATCCCAGGCATAGTGGCATTTTTAAGTACCCTTTCTGGCTGTTTATAGATCTAGGGAGGCATGGGGCGGGCTGCAGGGTCATAACTTGTGAATTCCAAATTGGTAGCCACATTAGTCCCTAGCAGCCAAAATAGTGGCACCTTAATCTATTCTAGGAATGTTGACAATTCCAGAATGGCTGAATGTGATGTACAAACCTGACCAAAGGCTAGTAGGGAACGTGGGAATTTAAAAAGTTCCAGTGTACCCTTTGGACAGTCCTTATTGTATGAAAAACGATGAGTGCTCTTAAACTGAGAGCTTATTTAATACATTAAAATGACTTAAGAAATTTAAAGTGCTGTAAAACATATCCATAAATTGCCATTGTTATTCACATTTGTTATTATCTTTCTTCAAAATGACGCATCTTCTGTATCTTTCTTTCATCCCTTAGGAACAATATGTCTTTCTAAACCAATGTGTTATGGATATTATTAAATCCAAGAAAGAAAAGAAAGCAGACCTGATCTATCAAAATACAAATGCCATGGCAATCTATGAGAATTTTAGACCATCACCACATCTTGGGAAGGCAAATGGCTACCACGTGTAATTATTAAGGAATGACATGTTATACGCTTCTGCCATGTATAGGAAAGGGAATATGCACTGAGGTTTTTTTCCCTACCTTTATGTAAAGAGACTTTTAAAATAACTGATCTGAAGATGCACATGTAAAAACGCCAATGAGAACTGTGGTTTAATGCATTTATCAGAGGAAACCTGCTTTGATGCGTTATTTTATGGAAGAAATTAACTCATATTGACTGTACAGTGAGATCCTTTTTTAAACATAAAAATAATTACTACAAAGACTTTTAAAATCAAGCCTGAATTCAAACTTGGAAGAAACTGAATCTATTCTCCGCATTCCAGTAATTTGTAGATAGTGATAGCTTTACCAAATGAATGGTCATAGAACAGTGACTGTTCAAGTTTATTTCTAAAAATATCTTTTGTTAATTGGATTTTTAAATATGTAATTGTGCCTTTTTTCTGTCCGTTTTGCTACAGACAAAAATGATCAGAGTCTTATATTTTTGTATGGAAATTCTCATTGGGAATATAACATTTAAATAAGATTAATAATTTCTGTGGAATAGTTTTGCTGATTCTTCCCTCCTGGAAGTGGTAATGTATGTCACTTGAGTCTGCAAAGGGTTTACAATACAATATGTTCACTTGGTCGTGTGAAAAGAGCAATGATTATGCGATAGCTGTTTCAGAAAACCGAGGTATCACAGCTTTCTCATAGGACTAAGCTGAAACTACTCCTCTAGTTTTGTGTTCATTTGTGTGATTTAAAAATGCCTCCCAATTTTCATCGGTTGTTGGCACTTGTTGTAAACATTTGCATTATTTTAATGCTGTTAGTGACCTTTGATACCACTGTGCTTTTTTTGATGGGATGATGTCACAGGTGTCTCTAAACATGATTTTGTGAATCACCAATCAGATCGAGCAGTTTACAAGTACAAGTGAGACTAGGGGAAGTGAAGGGAAATGATGCTGAGAAACAGCAGCAGCCAGTATAACAAAAACACATCAAAACAACATGTATGTTTGGTAACTTGAGTAGATTTTTCAGTAATAAGCCTGGCTGTATTAGAATATATTTCTTTCAAGGGAAGTGTCCTGCTTTCTTACCAGGAAAACCAAAAATGTTAGAAACAGGACTGTTGAATGTCCACTGGAAGCTTAGAAAAGTAACGTGGGTGGGTCTCTGACTGCACAGAGAGATGATTACCTGTTGTCTTGAATAAGTGCCACATTATCACACACACCTTTCCTCAGGTTTAGGAGTTTTTTCAGAAGGGCTCACCACGTGCAAATTGGCTTTAGTCTGCACTTTCCTATGTGGTTAAGGCCATCAGTACATGTTAAGCTTTCAGAGTGCCTACCCATGTGGTTAGCAGTTTATTCAGGTGGTAAGCTTATCATTTGATCATTGCAGTAGTCAGGGCTTTTTTTTGTAGAAAAAGCCCAGCAGGAACTCATTAGCATAATAGGCCACACCCAACAGCAGAAACTCATTAGTATATTAGGCCACACCCCCATGTCATCCAGCCACACCTACCTTTTGTTTCTTATTCTGTTTATCTTGTTTATTGTCAAAACCCAGGGCTTTTTTGTAGCAGGAACTCCTTTGCATGTTAGGCCAAACACCCCAAATGTAGCCAATCCTAATGAGTTTTTGCTGTTGGGTGTGGTCTGTTATGCTAATGAGTTCCTGCTGGGCGTGGCCAACTCAGGAGCCAGCCAGAACTCCGTTCCTGTGCATTCCTGCCCAAAAATAGCCCTGGCAGTAGTTGATCTTGGGGACTGGGCTTTAGTGATGCCATTTAGGGAAAAGGAGGGTCATTCAGTCTGGGCTTTAGTCATTGGTTTTTTTTGTGGTGTGTTTGTATGTGTGTGTCGATGTGTTATGTATTGTCAGCAGGAGGTGGTCCTCCCATTTCTGGCTTATATGTCTACTGTTTTATTGTATATAATAAGGATTTATTTAAAAGTGCAATATGTGGTTTACTGAATGAATGATTGCCTCTATTTCCATAGAGTTTTACTCAGGTTAAAGGTGTCCTCTTACTTGTCCTGTGGTTTGCTCTTAAATGTCTAATTTTATGTAGTTTTTATTTTTCTCATCAAAAAATAAATTTAATTCTACTGATTCTGCTAACTGCAGAATGTGGCTTTAGCCAGTTCAAACTGAGGTGTATATATATTGTTAGTGTTTCTGTATATCAAAGATATATATAATTTTTGTTTGCATTATGCTGCTGTAGTTGAAATGGCTACGATTAATGAAAATTGAAGGATTCTCTATAAAAGTTTTCTGTTGGTACACTGATTAAAATTATGAAGGCATTCCTAGTGAAGGACTTGTTTGAGAAATGGGCCAGGAGTTTGTTATTATTTTAGTCAATGCGCTGGCAGCATTAGAAACCGGTGTGATCTTTGCATGTATTGTAGAATTATCTATGAAGTATTTTTATTATTGCAGGCCCCAGTCTTCAGCTCAGCTTTCTTTATTGTTAACACCTTTTTTGAATTGAGCATATGCAGGCAGGATGCTTGAGTAATGATTGCAGAAGTTATCCTAGTTTCTGTAGTATTTTAAAGTCTGTGTGGCAAAATCTGTATCTTTTTGGGAAGTAAGGTGGCTCTAAAATTTGAAAAACAGTTGCTCTACTTGTACTGGGCCTATTGAAGCCAATGATCATGGTTTTTCTTCATCTGTGGTCTTTGTATAGAATGGCATTGAATTTTGTATGTTTCAAATATATTCACATTATTTTTAGAAAACAAATTATTTAATTATGTTTGAATACGCTCCATGTCTTCCATTTTTTTAATCATAAAGTATCTGTATGCAAGACCCTGACAAACTTAAATTGTATTCTATGTTACAAGTGAAAGACTTACCCTGTATAATTTTGGAGGTGGTTTGGTAAGGACTAGCAAATGGTTATCCCTAGAAGATCTGTGGTTGTTCCTGAAGGATAGCAGGATGAGAATCATTTTGTTCAGGAAAGTGTCTTTCCCTCTTCAACAGCAAGGTAAATCTTGTGGCACCATAAAGCCCAACACATTTATCATAAATTGTTGCAGACCATGGTCCAAAGAGATGCATAATTGGCTGTGAGTTTCTACCAGCTTAGGTCAAATTTTGACCATTTATCTAACATAAGAAACAGTGATCGGCAATATCCAAGCCCTAAATATCCAATAACATTTTGTGATGACTTTTTTGTTCATTTTGAGCAACAAACTCCTATCTTTACAGATGAAGTAATCTAAGTGCCTGTCCATTATAGCAACAAAGACTGAAAAGTCTGTCTGAACACACTGACCAGGGTTGATGTTTTGGAGGGATATATAAATGGCATTTTCTTTACGCAGAGCAAAATATTCTTAAGAATCATCTGCCTCAAGTGAGTATTGATGAAAACCTTGGTTAAATCTTTCCTTGAAATGTTGTAGGGTCCATTATCAGAAGTATTTAATTTCATTCTATCTTAAGTAGCTGGACGCTGGCAAAGGAAACTAGAGAGAAGGGGGGGAGTGCTTATGCTCCTCAAGGAAAAAGCCTTCCCGCCTTTGTGCCAGTTAGTACATTGCTGCCTACTCTGTATGTCATTATGATGCTGATGGATGCAACCTGATTGTAGGATGCACCCCTGATAGGAGTTGTACAGTGGAAGGGGGACTGTATCGATGCTGGCCCAGGATTAGAGTCATTACTATTTGCCATTGTGAATTGCAAATCACCGCTAGGGAAGCATGTTAAACATTTGTACCCAGGCCTGTAGCTACAGTGGGGCATTTCGGGGCCTGGCCCCCCAACTTCCTGCCAAGGCCCCCCCCCCCAACTTCCATCCAGCTCCCTGGCCCCCCAGCTCTCTGGGCCACCTGGAGGACTCCCCACTGCTGCCTCTTCCCCAAGCGCGGCTTGCTTCCCCACGCAGAATGTGGACGCTACAAAAGTGAGAATTTAAATTTAATTTTTTTTATTTTGTGATGTCAGTGCCCCCTGACTTATTTAAAGGCCCCCTTGAATTACAAAATCCTGGCTACAGGCTTGTTTGTACCCCTATACCTGTCTTTGCCTACAGTATAAGTAATGGTCTGGGGAGTTAACACTGTGCTATCCAAAGCACTTGTTTTGTCAGTAGTCCAGCTTTACCACTAGGCAGGCAAAGCAGCTCTCATCAGGTGGTAGATTTTATGGTACTAATAAAGGGCAGCAAACTGTCAGTTATTTAATTTATTATGTGTTTACTACTAATTGTTGTTTCTGCTTCAAGCACTCTGTTTGCTGGCGCAGAGGACTGCCCGGCTGACTAGCAAAAGTGACTCAAATAGAGAAAGTTTGTTACTGATAGGCTATTTATATAATTCCCTTTTGATCTAGATTTAGGGTTATGAGAATACACCAGAGTACACTGGGATGTTTCCGGGAGTGTTCAAATAATCCTTTTCTAGACTACAATGGGGAGTAATATCTTAAGAGTCAGGATGCCAAGAAAAAAGAGACGTGCACTCAGCTAAGGCTTTGCTTGCTGTGTTCATTGCAGCCGTTTCCAGGACTAGAGAGATGAATTGCTGTTAAGTGTTTAAAACCAGTTTGTCTCTTATGTATTGGGAATTATCGGTGATGCCGACATCAAGCAGAACTCCAGCTGTTATTATGGTTCTGTACTGTGCATGCATTTCCCTTTTTCAGATGCCTGTCAATATCTCTCACTGTTTTTCCTCATATGAGGCCTATGTTTAAAAAGAAGCATATATCTATGCTTACTGTTATGACAGTTATGTGTTGAAAAATATGTACATTTTTCAGTGTTTCAACCTTTGTACCAATATTTGCAGCATACTAACTTAATTTTAATGGTTTGATTGTTTTTCAGTGACATAAAAGTTACTAAATAAAAAATTGGCAGTTTTTCCATGTGTATTCTTCCTTTGCAATTCACTGCTCTTCTCATTCACCTCATGCTAGAGGCAACTTTGAATCTTTAATCCATATTTATTAAACAGTCTTCAAAATTTGTATATTTTATGTTGTGTTTGTAGGGGTGAGTATACCAGCAAACAAGCACATACACACATGTTGTTATCCTGTGGGAGAGTAGATGGTTTTTTGTACAAATTGGCAGAGGGTGCTGTGGTATAGTCCTTAGTCCTTGTGATCTAAGAAATCCCTATTTTAAACCCAATTCAGCCATTAAATCATCGGCTTGGGATCCAAACCACCAATTGCACAAGTGGAACATTTCCCTTTCCAGGAGAGTACCTGCATTGTGCCCATATTTCCACCAATTTCTCTCTTCTTGCTGCAGCCTCCCTGGGCAATACTCATGCCACACGTGGAAGACCCCCACATCCCTTAGGAGTAGCTTTTGGGAACGGAAGCCCAGAAGGTTGCAGCAAGAGGGAAGATTTGGAAACCCACATTTCACAAGTGAGCTTCACTTACAGTTAGCTGGAATGGAGTCACTAGGGTTTCCTTAGGCAAAGCCACTCTCTCTCAGCCCTAAGATGATATTATTCTTTGATAAAAGGCAGCAGTAAATTTGGAACTTATTCAGATCAGAATTGCTGCTCGCTTTTATATTTTCAAGCCACCCAAGAAACCAGTGTTTTAGACTATATTCTTGTAGCAGGTGAATTACTTCCAAAAATAGCTAAGTTTACTGTGATAGAAAATCGTTTGTAGTGATCATCTTCCCATAACATTTGAATTAGAAGTGCATTCCAATTCTTATCAAATTGATAGGCCATTATATTGCAGGTATAGCAAGTGGAACCCCTGTATTGCTGATAAAGCTAGGAAGCTGATGAATCAGGAAAGTATAAATAACATCAAATGAGAAAATATGACTCACACAACAGGGCAAAACTTAGGTGAGTTACTGGCTAAATTATTATTTGGGAGCATTTCAAACCTTATTTTCGAAATATGTTGCAACTTAAGAAGCGTGGGAAAGATAGAATGGTCTGATAGTGAATATCAGTAGGCTAAGAAAACTCAAGAGGAACTATTAAAGAATGAAAACTTGCTGTATATCTGAGGTTATATTTTTCAGAAATGAGTTTATATGAGGCATTGGATGTGAAAAAGCAAAAATACACAACATTGATGTGGCCAAAATTGGATAACTGTGCCCAATCAAAACACCCTCAATTGTTTTGGAAAACCCTTCATGATTGAAACAGCCAACAGAGAAATCTTGAAAGCGAAGAGAAAGGCTGATTTCAGACTGGCAGTTTGCTCTGGTAGCCAGTCGTAGCAAAAATGCCCCGGAATAAACTGTTCCGGGTTTTCCCGTTCAGACAGCCCGGGCTGCTGCCGGAAGATGCGGGGCTGAGCCGGGCGGGAGCATTCAGACTGCCGTGCGCGGGGGCGCGCTGTATTCAGCGTTTCCCCATTAATTTGGCTATGGGTGTATGTGCGCATAAGTGCATTTTGCCAATTGGGAGAGGACCCCGCAGCACCAGCACCGCATTGGGCAGTAGAGCGGAGCACAGCCAATCATACCACTGCTGCCTTCTGCCCAACGCGGGTTGCTCCCGGCTTTTCAGCTGCGCGTTCAGACTTCCCAGAAGCGGAGAAACGCGCTTTCGGATTTGCTACCAGTTTTATCAGGTAACTTTTTAATCCGGTGGTGAAGCGCAACAGCATGGGTTGGCTACAGGTGGGGGACGCCAGGCAGATGTGCCTGTGTGAACACCCAATTTACTCCGGGATTGAATCGTCGCTGGCCCGGGTCCCTACCGGGGCAAATTGCCAGTCTGAACTCAGCCAAAATCTCTCCAGAAATTTGGATGGACTATTCTCTATCTGAGAGTGGAGTTACTGAAGCCAGTGATAAGATCTCTGAGTTGAAACATAGCTTAACCTTAGTTACAGAAATATGGGAGCTGTAGGTCCAGATGGCATTACCTCTGAACTGCTCCTCTTACGTCCCACTTGGTGGACTTTGCCTCTGGCTGTTTTTTTCCACTGCATTAGATCAAACAGGTGAAATCCCTGCAGATTGGCAGTCATCAGTTGTGGTACCCATCTACAAAAATAAGGGTACTTGCTTAGATCCTGCGAATTACAAGCCCATTAGTTTGCATTCTACACTGGGCAAATTGTATGGCATGCATTTTGAACTCAAATTGAAGTCTTGGATGGACAATTGTAATATTTTGGGACCTGAACAATTTGGCTTCAGGAAGGGCTATTCTATAATGTATAACGGGATAATCTTGTCACATTTGGCTGAGAAATATTTAAAGACGAATGGACTGTATGTTGCCCTTTTAATTTAAAATCGGCATGTGATACTGTAAGTAGAGAAAAGTTGTGGGCCAAGCTACAAAAGTATGCAGTTTCAAAGTGTTTATTGTGTTTAATTCAATTACTGTATACTAGCACAACTCTACAGGTTGGGTGGTCTAGGAGACGTCTTTGAACAGATAGTATACCTGTGTGGTCAAAGGAGTGTGGCAGGGTTGCATTTTGGCTCCCAACACTTTTTGCACTCTACTTAAATTATCTGAGTCCCTTATCAAAAGTGAATGTAATGGCTCCATCATTAGGGGGGCATCAAATTAATATAACGCTTTATGCTTATAATGTCTTACTGCTATCATTGACCTGGCAGGGCCTAAGAATCCAAATCAATTTATTAATTATTGTGCAATGGAGCAACTTAGCATAAATAAAAATAAATCTAAAACAGTGTTCTTTAGAGACCCTGGAAAGACACGCCATCCTTGGAGGTTGCAAGGAATGGAGTTTGAACAAGTTCATTCTTACAAATACCTGGGCATCTATTTTGATGTATAATGACATGGGAAAGTCATCTAAAATGTATCATAAATAGCTTTCAGCTTCTGTCCATATCCTTGAATAAATTTTATTTTACAAAGGTAAACAGTCTTTTCCAGCACTGCCCAAATTATACACTTCTAAGATGTTATCTGCAACCCTGTATGAGGCACCATTGTGGCAGCATGTAACAGCTACAGATCTTGTTGTTGTTGTTGTTCAGTCGCACAGTCGAGTCCGACTCTTCGCGACCCCATGGACCAGATTACGCCAGGCCCTCCTGTCTTCCGCTGTCCGCTGAAGTCTGCTCAATTTCATGCTCGTTGCATCGATGACACTGTCTAACCATCTCATCCTTTGCCGTCCCCTTCTTCTTTGACCTTCAATCTTTCCCAGCATCAGGGTCTTCTCCAGTGAATGCTCCCTTCTCATTTGGTGGCCAAAGTATTTGAGCTTCAGCTTCAGGATCTGGCCTTCCAGGGAACAGTCAGGGTTGATTTCTTTTAGGATTGACTGATTTGATCTCCTTGCAGTCCAAGGGACTCTCAAGAGTCTTCTCCAGCACCATAGTTCAAAAGAATCTATTCTTCGGCGCTCAGCCTTCCTTATAGTCCAACTCTCGCAGCCATACATTACTACGGGGAATACCATTGCTTTGACCATGCGAACTTTTGTTGGCAAGGTGATGTCTCTGCTTTTTATCATGCTGTTTAGGTTTGCCATCGCTTTCCTCCCAAGGAGCAGGCGTCTTTTAATTTCATGGCTGCAGTCACCATCTGCAGTGATCTGGGATCCTAGGAACGTGAAGTCTGTCACTACTTCTACGACTTCCCCTTCTATTTGCCAAGGAGTGATGGGGCCAGATGCCATGATCTTAGTTTTTTTGATGTTGAGCTTCAAGCCCACTTTTGCACTTTCCTCTTTCACCCTGAGCAAGAGGCTCTTTAGGTCCTCTTCACTTTCTGCCATCAGAGTGGTATCGTCTGCATATCTGAGGTTATTGATCTTTTCCCCAGCAATCTTAACTCCAGCTTGCGATTCATCCAGGCCAGCATTTCGCATGATGTACTCTGCATATAAATTAAATAAGCAAGGTGACAATATACATCCTTGTCGTACTCCTTTTCCTATGCTAAACCAATCAGTTGTTCCATATCCGGTTCTAACTGTTGCTTCTTGACCCTTATACAGGTTTCTCAGGAGACAGGTGAGGTGGTCTGGTACTCCCATCTCTTTAAGAACCTGCCATAATTTATTGTGATCCACACAATCAAAGGCTTTAGCATAGTCAATGAAGCAGAAGTAGATGTTTTTCTGGTACTCTCTTGCTTTCTCCATAATCCAGCGAATGTTGGCAATTTGATCTCTAGTTCCTCTACCTCTTCGAAACCCAGCTTGTACTTCTGGCAGTTCTCTATCCACGTACTGTTGGAGCCTAGCTTGTAGGATTTTGAGCATGACCTTGCTAGCGTGTGAAATGAGTGCAATTGTGCGATAGTTTGAACATTCTTTGACGTTGCCCTTCTTTGGGATTGGAATGTAAACTGACCTTTTCCAATCCTGTGGCCACTGTTGTGTTTTCCAAATTTGTTGGCAAATTGAGTGCAGCACTTTAACAGCATCTTCTTTTAAGACTTTGAATAACTCAGCTGGGATACCATCACCTCCACTAGCTTTGTTGTTAGTAATGCTTTCTAAGGCCCATTTAACTTCGCTTTCCAGGATGTCTGGCTCGAGGTCACTGATTATACCATCGTGGTTGTCAAGGACATCGAGGTCCTTCTTGTATAGTTCTTCTGTGTATTCTTGCCATCTTTTCCTAATCTCTTCTGCTTCTGTTAGGTCCCTACCGTTTTTGTCCTTTATCATGGCCAGCTTTGCATGGAATGTTCCCTTGATTTCTCCAATTTTCTTGAAGAGATCTCTAGTCCTTCCCAATCTATTGTTTTCCTCTATTACTCTGCATTGTTCATTCAGGAAAGCCTCCTTATCTCTCCTTGCTGTTCTCTGGAAATCTGCATTAAATTGGGCAAATCTTTCCTTATCCCCATTGCCTTTAGCTTTCCTTCTTTCCTCTGCTATGTGTAAAGCCTCATCAGACAGCCACTTTGCTTTTTTGCATTTCTTTTTCTTTGGGATGGCGGAGAGTGCTGCCTCCTTTACAATGTCACGGACCTCTGTCCATAGTTCTTCAGGCACTCTGTCTATCAAATCTAGACCCTTAAACCTATTCTTCACCTCTACTGTATATTCATCGGGGATGTGATCTAGGTCAAATCTGAATGGCCTTGTGGTCTTCCCAACTTTCTTCAATTTAAGTCTGAATTTTGCAATGAGTAGCTCATGATCTGAGCCACAGTCAGCTCCAGGTCTTGTTTTTACTGACTGGATAGAGCTTCTCCATCTTTGACTGCAAATTATATAGTCAATCTGATTTCGGTGTTGCCCATCTGGTGATGTCCATGTGTAGAGACGCCTCTTAGGTTGTTGGAAAAGGGTGTTTGCTATGACCAGCGTGTTCTCTTGACAAAACTCTGTTAGCCTTTGCCCTGCTACAGATCTTGAGAGGCTGCAAAGTGGCTTCTTCTGAACCATCTGGGGAATCCCCAATTGTGTCTTCTAGATCAGAAACTGGACTGTGCTCCTTACAATCACATGGAAATATACCATTAAGATGTGGTTAAAAATGTTCTTATTAGAACCCCCAAGTCAACTAATACATCTAATGAGGCAAGACTTATTTTTTTATAATCAAGTGCAAATGCCATCTTTGGCAAATTGCGTGAACTGGGATATTCATTAGATGATAACCTATTTAATTTCTATTCAAATTACCTATTGAAAACTATAACAGAAGCAATTTTGTCACCTGATTGGTCTGGGCTACTTACTGATTCACACAGGAAGTGTTCTCCTTTGTATTATGGCTATACACCTACAACTTCCTTTACAGTCGCTAATTATTTGGTTACTATAAAAAATCCCAAATGCAGACGTTTAATTCTTTTGGCAAGCTGACTACACAGGGAGGCTTAAAGGTATTCCTTGGATTGGAAGAAATTGCTCTTGTGTATCTGGAGCAATTGAGACCATCTCACATGCTGATACACTATTCTTTGTTTACTGAAGCTAGACGTATTATATTGAGCTCTCAATTCAGTGCTCTAGTAATTATATTATTCTGAAACTGTTCTATTCAAATGATGTGGGCTGGCTGGAAGCTGTTGCTAGATTTCTTATATGCATTTTTAAAAGATCTTAGTATTTATTGTTTTCTTGATTTGCTCTGTTTTGTTTTATCCATAATCCCACCAACTAAAAACTAGGGATGGGCATGAACTGAATTATGAACCACGTTTGGTTCATGGTTCGCACACGAACCTGCCTGGTTCACCATCTCTCCATACAAAAATCTCCTGGTGATCCCTGGCTCAAGAGAGATCCAGCTGTCCTCAACCAAGGCCAGGGCCTTTTCACATCTGTATAGATGTGCAGTTCCCTCCATGACCCCCCAATCCTTAATCATAATGGCCAGGCACTCTGCCAGAATCAGAGTTCTGCAGATGTTCTCTACTAGCAGCAACAAACCCTAGTTCTAATGATGGGGAATACATGCTGCTCACTGATTGTGGAAATTCCTAGCTCTGAAGTCACTGTCGCCTCTCCCTTTTTTCAGGAGTGTGGCAGAACAGGCCTGCTTCAGCCTGCAAGCCCTATTCCACCCTGCCCTCCAAGGTTCTCCCAACACCTGGAGAAGCTTTACTCTCTCGCCGATAACCCACCACCACCACCTGATCTTTGTAAGGAATTGTCCACTGGGAGGGTCAGGGTTCTCAGCTTCCCTTTCAAGATCTGAGGCCTTGCCTTTGCATCTCCTGCTGCCCAGTGCCTGGTCACTAAGGGGACTGCTTACTGCCTTGTGTGTCCCTGGAGGAATAGCCACTTGCCAACTTCCTGCCTTCCCCCGGCACTCCTGTTAAAATAATGTGTCCAAGATGGTGGAGATTTTGGTGGTACAGAGAACCACTACCAGCATCCAAAGTTCTAAAATGTTTATTAAAAAGAAAATATTCACAAGCAACTTTTAGCACCACACCAGAAATGGGTACAGTGCAAATCCTCTCTATATATATACATGCCCTATCAGATGTTAAAATATAGAACAGGCTTCTAGAATTTAGGAAGTTACAGATCTCTACAGAGTTTGCATTACCTTGAAGCTTTCTGTCGCTCTCTAAGCCAGCACATGGTCAATGTCTGCCTCTTCCAGACCTCAGCTAAGAGCTTAAAAGAGTGCTTTCTCCTCACTCCCAGGAGTTTTATCTTCTCCCTTTCCTCTCCCACTGATCAGGTCAGAGAGGCTTTTCCTGAAGTTTCCAGAAATTTCCTTCCTGAAGCGTCTCGAGTATTTAATTCTTCCAAATCTTTTTTCCTTGATGGAAGGCGGGGCAGCTTGCCCACCCCATTCTCTAGAGCAATTAGCATTTGTATGAAGGTTGGCTGAGGTAAGTCTGAAAAGCATTTGAACTGATTTCTTCCCCCCTTCCTGCCTGTTCTCTGCCAGAGACAAAAAAAAAACCTACTAAAACTCAGAGTGAAGGTTTTGTTAATTTCAAACCTCCCAAGAAAAAATGCATTTTTTCACAAGGGAATACAACCAATGAAAAACGGTGGACCCCCAGGGGGAAACCCCTTTCCCACAGCCACAGAGACCCAAGCCACCCAAGGCAGTATGCCCTGTCTCTCTGGGTTCAGTGGGACATGGGGGCATGCAGGGATCAGGGCCTGTCACCTACAGCCTCCGGACACACCTTGGATGTCATGACTCCTTCCCTCCCTCCAGCAGGTGACTCTCAGAGTGGGGTTCCATCACAGGACCATTCTCAGAGGGCACTGAGGGGTATGATGGGTCCAACACTGGCCAGAGCAGCAGGCCCCAAGCCCAGCCCTCAAGGAGGAGGGGGACTCCATCATCATCCATCACCCTGCAGGCATGGTGCTCCTTTGACACCCCAGGGGCCTTGTACTAGGGGCCTCATGCCAATTTGTCCAGCCAGGAGGAGATGGAACAGAGCAGTGGGAGGGAGGAGCATGGAGGCCAGGCTCTTGAGGTGGGGGCCAACAGAGGTGAGATGGCTCTGAGGTGCGCTGGTGGTGCATAGGTGCAAGCACATGGATGGCCACTTGGCCTGACTCCCCACTCTCTTCCTCCCACCCTTTTCCCTGATGTTCGCAGCTGATGTCATGGACCACCTCTCCATCCTGACCCCCACAAGATGAGTGGTGGCAGCCTCTGTGATCCTGTACACTTTGGGCATCTCAGAGTCCCCCGGGCCAGTGGTTAAGGGCAATGTGATGCAGTGGGCAGATTGGCCATAGTTAGATGGCAGTGGTGCTGGGCTGCCAGACACTGGGGAGGTTAGGGGTGGCAGGGGCGAGCCACATCCTCCTGAGCCAAGTGCCACAGCCACAGGTGGATCAGACAATGACAGGGATTCTGGCCCATTGCCAGGGCCCTGGGCACAGTTCCCACACTCAGCACGGTGTCATCGTCCTCCATCATCCATGTGGGCAGCAATTGAGCTAGAGCAGGATAGCTTCTGTGAGTAGTGGGAAGCCTTCTCCAGGGACCAGGAATGGATGGGAGGGGCTGGCAGCATCTGGCACAGCAGCTGCTGGGTACCTGGAAGGGCTGACTGCCATCATGAGGGACATGGGTGAGGGACAGGAGGACATCAAAAGGCTGCTTGGGGACCTGTTGGAGGCTCTCCAGGCTTCCGTGGGACCTCCTACCCTGGCAGCCCTCCTCGTTCTGTGCCTCCAACTGGGGGTGGCACATGTGTTGGCATGGGGATGCCAACCACTGGTGAGCAGATGACACCCACATCTGCAGTCATGTGGCTGTGACCTCCCCCCCTTTGCCCTTCTGGCCCTCAAGCATCCTTTGCTGTTTGTGGGCAGTGAGGTGGCTGGGGTGCCCGTTGGGTGGATGGCTGACACTCCCTCCCCACCATCAGGTGCCTGGAACTCCTGATGGAAGTTGGTCCCTCTGAGGGGATGGGGAGATGTTCTACTGACAGCAATGGAGGCTGCTCTGGCCCACCCCTCCCTACTGAGGTTAACTGGTGTGGGTAGTCCAGTCACCGTTAGCAGAGTGCTTCAATAAAGCTACAAACGCAGGAGCATCACTTTAACAGGTTACTCAGCTTACAAAGCTACACAGAGCCACATTGCAAGTTTAGAAAGAAATACTTCTCTCTTTATTTGAGAAGTACACTTTGGATAAGAAAGAGCAGAGACTGATAGATTACTAACTTACTAGCTAAAGGAGTGGAGGCGGATGTTGAGAGGCCCATCTGCTAATGGTGCCAAGAGAGGACCGCATGTCCCTGTCTTGGTGCGTGTAGGTAGAGAGGCACGTCTTCATCCAGAGTGAGAAAGCAGGAGGAAGGAGAAATTGGTCCCTGAGAACACAATCTGCATATCAAAGAGGACAGTGGCTGAAGAGTAGATACAGGAAGAAAGGTCAGTGTGCCTATCTAGATATCTAGTCTCTCTCGCCACTTAATCTGGAGGTCTGAGACAGGGAACATTGTATTGACTTCCAACACTCTTCACCTCCTGCCTGTAATGGGCACTTGGCTCAGCCCCCTTGTCACCACAAGACCCCTGATTAGTCCTGGCTGCCCTGTCTGTCATCCCCTGTCTATCATGCCACCTCCCAGCAATGCCAACATGGAATCCCACAGTTGCCATGGACTCTACCTCAATAGCACCCAGGATAACGGGAGAGGGGGAGGGAACCCGATTTTTCAGCAGACCTCCACCTAACTGTTTGGCCCTAACATATCCCCATAAGGAAAGGACTGGTGGCACTGCAGTTATACCACAGCTGGCCACTGCAGTGCAGGTGTGGCAGAGGATTGCTCTGCCTTGGTAGACCCCCGTTTGACCTTGGGCCAGTCACACACTCTCAGCCTAACCTACCTCACAGGTTTGTTCTGAGGATAAAATGGAGGAGAGGCGAATTTTGTAAGCCACCTTGGGTCGTCATTGGGGGGAAAAGGTGGGATATAAATAAAGTAAATAATAAACAAATGATAATGCAATATTATTTAATTAACACAATTTATATAGGCACTCCCATGACTTTATAATTATCCACAATGGCTTTAGGAAAAATAGAGAAGTTAGGGAGCTCCAGAAAAATGTCCCATGTTAGGGTGTAACCCTAAAAGGAAAGGAGGTGTTGGCCACAGCTGGTTGCATAGTGGCAGCACATTCCATCCTCCCTGTTTCGGTGTCCCTGAGGAACTGCAAACATGCTGTATTTTTAACTGCTGTACAATGCTCAGATTAATGTGGTTTCAGCTCTAGATAAGTGACCATGTAGAGAAGGGTGCATGTGCTCATATTATCTCAGGCACAAGCAGGCCCGTAGCTAGGATTTCTTAAATCGGGGGGCCTTTAAATAATTCAGGGGGCACTGAAATTAAAATTAAAAGTTTTCGAATCAGGGCTTTCCAAACAGTTGACTTCCAGCCCCAACTGATTTCTGGTATGCTGCGGGAGGGGGACGGGTTTTGAAGTTCCCTTGCACCCAGCTCCCCTCTTCCCTTGTCCCCGCCACTCAGACCAGGGCCCGGAGCATGAGTCGTCGTCCTGGAGCCCCGGGATGAAGGTGCATGCTCGCCCGGTCGGTGTGCAGACACCCCACAACCAGGGGCCCCGCTCCCCACTCAGGAAAGAGGGTTCACAGCCCCCACCACACCCACTCACCGTCTCGTCCCGACTGTTGGCGCCTGGGCAGGCAGGCAGATAGAGGCGCTTGCTCACTCTCCCTGGTGTGGGAGGGACTGGCTGGGGCTGGAGACAGTGAGGTGGCTGCTGGGAGCAGCCCGGCTGGGGGCAGAGCAGAGTGCCACAGGGTGACGCAAGGTGAGGGAGGAGGACCACGCTGGGCCGCCAGGCACTCTGCCCACTGGGTGCCTGCCTGCCTGTCCGTCCAGGGTAGTAAGTTGGGGGGGGGCTGATGGAAAGTCAGGGGGCTGGGCCCCGAAATGATCCAATGTAGCTACAGGCCTGGGCACAAGTGCACTGATTTCAGAATGTACCATGAACATATTCTGGCCTCAGATACCGGAGCATCAAATGCCTCTGAATTCCCTGACCATGTAAACAAGTGTTCTCATTTCAACAACCATTAAACTTTTGTCACGTATGTCATATAAATCATCCAAGCTCTCCTGTGCCAGCCCACCCTGCTGTTCTCACCCCCAACTCTTTCCCGTCTCCTCAGTCTCACACACACCACCACGTTCTGTTGTGTGATAAACTGGAGATACCTCCTTTCTGCGGGCACAAACCCTTCAGTCAGCATGGAATGAATGAGGCAACCTAGGGGCTGGTTTTAGCAGATCCATGCTTGGGGCAGCTGCAGTGGTAAATGCTCTCTCTCTCTCTCTCTCCCTCTCCCTCTCCCTCTCTCTCTCTCTCTCTCTCTCTCTCTCTCTCTCTCTCTCTCTCTCTCTCTCTTTGAAGTACAGCCACTTTTTACAAAATCTTTAGGCCTAGCAGCTCAGAGGAGAGCTATGTTTTCAGACTCCCTGTACACCGATATTATTACCTCTAACATTCACAGTGATTCACAATCTTGTTCAGGGGTTTTTTTTGTAGAAAAAGGAACTCATTAGCATAATAGGCCACAACCAAGAGCAGAAACTCATTAGCATATTAGGCCACATCCACCTTTTGCTTCTTGTTCTGTTGACCTTGTTTGTTGTCAAAACCCTGGGTTTTTATTGTAGCAGGATCTCCTTTGCATGTTGGGCCACACACCCCTAATGTAGCCAATCCTAATGAGTTTCTGCAGTTGGGTGTGGCTTGTTATGCTAATGAGTTCCTGCTGGGCGTGGCCAACTCAGGAGCCAGCCGGAACTCCGTTCCTGCCCAAAAATAGCCCTGATCTTATTTATTTTACTGTGTTTATATCCCGTCTTCCCCGCCAAGACAGGCTCAGGGCCTTCCATCCCCAGGAACCAAGAACTTACTTGAGGTGGGCATGCATTACAAGACTCAAGTTGCTTTCCCACCCAGGCCTGCTGTGAACAGCTGTGTAGGTGGGTGGGGTAGGGGGCACACACACGGCACCTTTGCACTGCAGACAACCGGCGTGCAACACACCTTCCTTCACTTTCCGATGCTGATTTTCCTTATTGGCTGAAGCCGGTGTCCACAGCCGGAGCAGGAGAGAGGGATATGGTCTCCCGTGGAATGGCAGCTTTAGACAATTTTATTGGCTGATGAATCAGTTCTTCTCTGGCCACCTTCCAGCAATGCTGGACTGCCTGTGAGGAGACCGAAAAGCAGGTTGCTCTGCCTAAGGCTGTAGAAGGATTTTCTGGGAGTCCGACGCTACACTCATGCCTTGCTGCACAGTGAGTATATTAAGAGAATATCGCTGCATGTCACCGGCATGATTTACTGAGACCTTTAATTAAACATACCGTTTCAGCAGCTGCTGCTTAACTGTGCCATTGTCGCAATCGAATGGGTGTATTTGGATCTTCCTCTGATGATTTCCTTTCTGCAAGATGGTAGATGATTTTAAGCCTTTTGTCCTTAAGGGGAACAAAGACATTTATCTGCAAGATGCTGATTTCATCTTCGGCTGCAGCCTTTTGCTGCCTTCCATGAGTTAATTTAACTCTCACAGTACTAAAAAAAAAAAAAGAAGAACCCTGGCTTCATTTAAGGAGAACTTCTTTTGAAGTCGTCCCCCCCCACCCTTTTCTGTGGGTTGTTTTGCGAGGACTTGATTTCTGGATAAGTAAAAATAGGGCAGTATAAAAATGGAAAAAAAGAGAGAGCTTTCACTTTTCCCAGCTGGAAAGTGTGCTGTACTTAAAGAGACAGGGTACTGCATTGCACCTAAATTACTTGCAAACAGTTCCCTGTTTCCGATGAAGGCTTATGGAAGTGATATCCAAACCTACTGCTACCTAAGGAATTGCCGGGGTCTCCCAAATCCCTGGATGAGCATTAGGGAAGAAATGCCTGCTGTCTCAGACCGCAGAACGGTACAGTGATAGCTGCAGCTCAGCTGGAGGGCCTGCCTGTTTTCCCAAGCTCTGTTGAATATTTTAAGTTTGGAACAGAGCTTGCTTCAGTGCTCAGTCCAGCAATATGAGCTTCTGGGGCTTTGGGGTAGCATTTCAAAACATGCATATTTTTTATCACCTGAGAGATTTTTAAAGTGCCCTTTCAAATGGAAGAACATTTGGGAATAGCCAGGTGAAAGAAGCAGTATTCTTTGGATAGTGAGTAGCGGGAATCTATGTGGCTCCAGGTAGTTATTTCTCACCAGGCACTTCAGTGATTCCAAGCTGTGCCCAACAATCCTTCCTATGCAGGCCTGTAGCCAGGATTTTTTAAGTCGGGGGGGATTTAAATTTCTTAGGGGGCACTGGCTGATCGATACCCGGCTCCTTCCCCATACCTGCTGCCACTCAGGGGCCCTGGGCTGGATGGGAAGTTGTGGGGCCTTGCCAGTAAGTCAGGGGGCCTAGCCCCAAGATGCCCCCACTGTAGCTATGGGCCTGTTCCTATGTATTCCAGATCTTTGAGGGGATTCTCCTGTTATACTCTCATGAAGATACCACTTTTTTGATTTGTGGTGCCATTCTCTGATTCTCTGACCTGAGATACAGGTTTGCGTTCTCTGACCTGAGATACAACCGTATCAGTGCCATAAGAACTTGCTACCTTTGGTCCCAAGGAGCAGATCTAGGAGTTACCACTTGCAGTTCCCACCCCTTAGAGCTTTGGCTTTTGAAACCCTGCAGTATCTCAAAGCGACTGTTTGAACAGTACATTCAAAATGGCTGTTCTGCGGAAACAAACATGGTACCTTAATGGGCAAGGAGTATCCGGCCAACTTCAGCCATGCCCGTGTTTCTGTTAACGTTTTGTGTGAATCAGAAGGGCATAAGTACAACCAACAGAAACTTATGTGACTGGAGTGGACTGCTTATACATAGAGTGTGTAAATAAACCACGGGACCTGAGGCTTCATGGGGGGCGGGATGAGATACACTAGGCTGAAACTCATTCCCACATATGACCAGGTAAACGCACAACGTGCCGAGGAGCAGTGAGAATTGGTCCTTAAGGAGAAGACCAACGAAACCCTGAGAAGGAAGCAGGAGGTGGTGGCAGCTATTTAGAGCTGGAGAATCAGGTCTCTCCTCATTTTGTAAACAAGTCTGAAAACTTGAAAAAATTGAGTTGTTCCAGCCATGGCTATAAGATAAAAATGTATGTCACTCTGAGCTCCTTGGACAAAAAGCTGGATATAAACATAATAAATAAATACGCCTTAGTGTCTTGAGGAACCAGGGGGTCATAGAACAGTATGAGTTGCTGCTTCATATGTCCTGAGGCTGTGAGTTCCTATGCATTCTGGTCCAAACATATACCTGTTCTTTTCCAGGGAATATTACAAAAAGACATGATTGATACCATGTAGCCATCTGGAGATCTGTCCTTTCCGGTGTCATGTAAAACACGGCTTAATATCATATTTTGAAACAGCTTCTTCAGGGCGTTAATTTTTTTCCCCCTTTAAACTATGCATTTACTGCGCACAATCTATACATCTCTTCCCATGGCTGTTCATTTAGGAATATAATCTGAATACTCAAAGTGTCTGGGGAAATGTGTTACCTTCCTTAATAGTGCATTCATTACTTCTGTCATTTTTTGGGTGTAGCATGGTGGCTGGAGTCCTGTAGCATCTGCTGGATATTGCCTATTGTGTAATTAATTTAGCAATGGATGTCATGACTGTTTATGCTTGAGCCATTTTATTAACCTTTAGATTAAGAGTTGTCGTCCCCTTCTTTTTAATGGGTGTGTACTCTTCTGTTGCATGTCTCCAGGTGTATGAGCAGATTTCTAACTAGATTTTGGTTAACATAGCAAAGAGTAGCACATATATCTCCTCACAACAAGGCTATAATGCTATTTCCCCCCCCCCCGATATAATTTATTCAATTTTCAAAATTCCAGTAATGTAATAACAAGCATTTACAGGACAAGTGTATATAAACTTAACCTCATAAAAGAAAGCATTTTTCATAAGCTTAGTGTTGACATCAACATTTACCACAAATGAAGAGTGTCTATTATCTCTGGTATTGTTCCTTGAGAAACTAGATGGGGTAAGATCGGTAGTCATATCACTGTAAATTCACTATGTTCGCCAGTAGATTTTGTTGGGTTCATTATGTTGGATATTTTTTCCATTATGTATAAGTTCCATAACTTTTTGTACCATAAATTTAGGGATGGTTTAATTTCTGACTTCCATTTCGAAGCTATGGTTGTTTTGGCTGCAAATAATAATAAAGCAATTCTTTTGCTTTGTATAGTGGATAAAGCAGTTTCATTTCTAAGGTTCAAGAGTATAGATTCTGGGTTCTTTTTTATAGTGTGACCAGATATACACCTAATTTCCTCTAATATTTCATCCCAAAAGGGGGCTACTTTCCATCCAACAGTGGATGTAAGTGCAAATTCTCTTTGCTGTAATGCTAATAACAGGAGCCTGCAACCCAACTTCATCCATGTTTGGCCTGTGGATGCCACAAGGGCGCAGAGGATGCACACAATACTGTCAGTGAGAATTGACGGATTTTGTACTATGGACTTGAAAACACAGCCGGATGAACATTTCTATCCACATCAGTGGTATGCATAGCAAATCTGCTTCCACACATGGATTTCACGTGCTGGATTGAGGCAATAGGCTTGATTGGAGACAGGATTTTGTGTTATTTCCCCTTCTTCTGCTTAAAAAATGTTCTTATAAAATGTGGAGTCTTTTTGGTGATTAGATAATTTTTGGGGTCAGAATGGCAGACACAGGTCATTGTGAAACATCTGATCACATTAATTTTTATAATACGACTGTTCAGAATACCAAGCACCAAATTATTACTGTTATGACAGCCCCGTCCACCTACCTCCCTCCCTCAGAGGAAAGATTTTCCCTCTCCTTTTCTTTCCCTTTATTGACTGAGCCTCCCTAGTCATGTTTTTTTCTTCTTTGTTGAAGAACTCTGGCTGTCTCACCTTGTCACAGTATGATATTTTGGCTGTTGGCTCAGTCCAGGAACCTGAGGGAAGGATCAGAAGCCCGCTTTAACTTAAACAACTTAAATGGCTCTCGAGGCATCTTTATATTTCAAATTAACAAAATATTTTATTCAACATAGAGGGGAAAGGTCAGGTGAAATCAGGGGTAAAATTTCTGAGGTAACTCAATATAGATAACTCTGAGGTAAAAACAAGTATATGCACAGACTTTAGTGCTTATGTTTCTGGCTAATGAGAGTTTCTTAAGCTATTCCCAGTGACTTAAATCTTTACCTTGAGAGCTTTTGTTTCAGGTTTTTCCAAACACTCCAGCACAGTTTCTTTGAGTATTCTTTGACTCTTTTGGTTTCCAGAAAGTTGGTACACTCTTTCCAGTACCCAGACCCCTTCTCTTGAAACACCAGTTGTTGTTGTTGTTCAGTCGCACAGTCGAGTCCGACTCTTCGCGACCCCATGGACCAGATTACGCCAGGCCCTCCTGTCTTCCGCTGTCCGCTGAAGTACACGTCTTGAATTTTAACTGACTCTTAAGGTCTCTAAAGGCAGTTTCTAAACATACCAGACCAGGGATCCCTTCACTCTTCAGAGCTAACTCCCTGTTTGACTGAATAGGGAATTTTCTTCTCTCTCTAGAAGATCTATCCCCTTTCCATGGCCCAAATGGGAGTCTTTGTCTAATTCCCAAACTTCCATGCCAACTTACCTCCAGTTCTCCTGTCTGTGTTAAACTACTCTCAGTCAGTACTGAATTCCAAAACTGTCAGGACTCAACTCTTTTCAGCTAGGGCTGAAATCAGACTATCAGTACTCAACTCAATCAAGACAGAAATCTTTTTGTCTGATCATGTAAGCTCAATCTACAGTTTACATATCAGTAGCTGGATTCCAAGTGAGATCACAAATCGATACCCAAGTTTCTGCAATTAAAGTGAGTCCAGCTCCCTTTACCTGTGTAGTAAGTGGAAAGACCAAGCAATCTCAATCAGTCTAAAATATTCCAAACCCCTTTTCTCATTCTGGTGAATGAATCATTGCTCCGTTAATGTGCATCAGCTTGAAGTGCCATAGAATCAAGATGTGCACTATGATATCCAGCATTTTTTCTCTGGTAGAAACTGACCCACAACATCCCCCCCAATATTGAATTAGAGCTAGGCTGTGTATTTCACCTGCCTGATGATTACCAGATGATATACAGAGTGTAGTTCTCAAGCAGCAACATATTCTACTTAGTGAAAAAATGGGTTCAGAAAACTGAGGCCTGACTTATGGCATATCACTTTCAGAAGGGTGTCCTGCTCTTTGCCACCACAGGAGCAGATGCAGGCAAACAACGGCAGGGAGCTGTCCAACAAAGAGCGGTAGCCTAGAGGTCTGCTATATCCAATCGTTGCATATCATCTATGAGAGAAGCAGAGAGTTTGAACTAGGTAGCCTAGATGTTGTATCAGCAGCTTCCAGGCAGTAGTCCTGGCAGCTTCACCCTCCCTAGTGCATCAGTGCAGGCCTGGTCCCTGGGAATATTTCTGACAACAATTTGCCTTCTGGGAAAGGGCAGCATTTTGCTGCCAAGCAAGTGCTGTCCCTTCTAAGGTGTCTTCTGTCTGTTTTTATTGCTGTTGCTGTTCTTGGGGATCTGGAATCATGGAAGGAGACTAACTATGGATTAAGGGATGCATCCTGGGATCTCCATGTTCAGTACCATATGACAGCAGACTGCCCTCCACAGCCACAGAGTTCCTACTTGAGTCTGCAGGATGTACCAGGCTAGAAGTCAGCACTGTTTCCTCTTCTGAGGAAGTTTCCTAGAACTTAGGGAGCTAGCAGGCCCTGATGTGGGTAGAGGAAGAAGCCTATGGAAATTTTACCGTAGTCGTACAGGTGCTCTTCCATTTTCTGATGTAGCGTACCTAGTAAACGAAGGGCAAATGTAGATGATAGGAAACGTTACGAGATTGTGTGTGCAATAGAATATATCATTTGTTGCAATTAAATGTAATCCATTTAATAAGGAAGAATATAACTTCCAGTTTCTTACATCTGAACGTGCAACTCATGTGCATGCACCCAAACATTATAACACTTCTTGTAAAGAGCATTCTTCCCTACTGACATCCCCCACCCGTTGGTTCCCAGCATTACCTCCTCATTCCCCACTATTGCTATCAACAGTTTACAAAACACTTGCATCTACCACTCTCAAAGCATCAAGTGGACTGGTAAGATCCAAACTTTCAGGCTCAGATGCTTACCTGGTCAGTGGTAGAGGACCAGGAAACTGTGTCACGGGCTGGGATGCAGGGTCAGGCAAGCGTGGGGTGGTCAAGCACAGTCTGGGGTCAAAAAAACAGGCAAACCGAGCAACCAAGTTTGAGGCACAAGTCAAGACGGGGTAGTTGAAGGACAGTCCAGAGCCAAGCAAGCCAAACCACCGGGGAAACCAAGTCCAAATCACAAACCATAAGCACTGTCAGGTGGTCAGAATGCCGAGGGTTGAGGGTCCGGGAGACAGAGAGTCAAGGTGCAGAGTAGCGGAGTTGAACGAGCCGAGGTCAAGGACCCGGGGGAGTTGAACCAGGACCGGGGAGTCAGGAACTCAAGCGGGGTGGTGCAGAGCTTCATCGATGCAACTAGTTGCTGGCACGATTTGTCAGCATGCCAGCGAGGGTAAAATAGTATTCCAAGCAGCCAGCAATTAGCATGCCCCAAGCACGTCCCGGCTCCTTTTAGTACTCAGTGCTAAACGAGCGCTGGGTGCACATGCATGCTTCTCGCCGCCAAGCTGCCATGTCCCGTTGGCGTTGCTCTCACAAACGAGACACTGGTGGCGGCAAGTCGGGGGGCATGCCAACTGAGCAGGGATTGGCCCCAGCTGTTGCTGGGCCCGCCTCCGAACTTGCCGTGTTGTCAGGTGTGGGGGTTTCTGATGTGGGGAGCTCATCCTTGTCAGCACTTAGCTCCTCCAAGGGCTCGGGCTCAGCAGGAGCCGTGACAAACTGTCTCTCTCTTTCACATAGAACAACAAGGTCGCCTACCTGGCTGTTTGCTTGTTCAGTCGCCTGGTTCTTGTGATTCTGCCCCTTAAGAGCAAATAAATGTGCAGAATGAGGCCATCCTATGTCGTGGCCTCTTCGGAGAGGACTTGTCTCACGTGATGGAGAGTAAAAGCATGAGTCTGCTTCTCCAGCATGAGAGTTTTGCGTTGCTTCTTGGGTAAGTGTCTGAAGTGGGTCCGACATCCAAGATGGCTGCAGCCTTCAAATGTAATAAAACTTAAAGGTGTTGGACCCAGTTGCTGGACCTCTGCATTGTTGTCACAACACCCCTGCCTCCAGCAGCACAAATGGGAAATGACAGAAAGGGTGTGTTAACGTCATCTTGAATGAAACAACCCCCTGATCTAAATGAAGCCAGTGGTTATCATTTGCGCGCGCGGGCAAAGCAAGCAGGCATAAGAGAAAAGCAATTTAAAAGCCGTCGATTCCCAGCGTAGTGCCTAGCAGGCTGAGACACCACAAGGTCAGGCATATGATAACAAGCGTACAGTGAAAAGACTTGATGAGAAACCCAGAGGAGAAAGTACTCCCTTACATTCCGACTACATGACAGGGCTACCTGACAATAATATTGATTAGCCATGAATATGCAAAATAATCCTCCTGTACATATTCCAGCGCGTGTGCTTTTAGCATTCAATCGAGTTGATATTGACAGAATTGCTGCTTCGTTTTGAGCTACATGATTGACATTTTGAGCTATATTATTTATGGGAATAGGAGACAGCTAGCATAAGATCCTCTGCTCCATTCAATAGCAGTGCAAAGTTCAAAATTTTGTTAAGTGTAAGATATTTCATGAACCTAATACACAGAAAGGGGGAGGGGAGAATAAGACCAAACAAATACTGCTAGGACTGCTTCTGCCTGAAGTCTACATTAAATATCCAGCTTGTGTGACTCAGTCAGCAAATTTTGTCAGCAAAAGAATGAATGCAATGAATGAATTTTAAGAATGAAGGAAAGAAACAAAAGTGATTGATTTGAACTGTACTTCTTCATATTCTATTTCTCCGCATGGAAACTGTGCCTTGGCAGGAATACTTGTTTTCGCGCATGGCTAATCAGGTGTTCTGGATGGGTAGTATGACACGGCTGACTGCTCCACTAGATCAAACGGGTTTGTGTTACTAATTGTTGCAGTATACTGTTATCAGCAATTACCCGGTACCTGTTAACAGTCCACATATGGAAAAACCACAGAAACCTACATATAATTTGTCTCAATAAAGCCTATTTAAAGGTATTACAAAATTGGGTAAGTGCGGAGAGTGGTATCACTCACTGCAAGCGTTATCCCAAGAGAGATCTCATTCCGTGTGCATTTATGATGGCAGTGGATGTTCTGATTGCAGGTGGACCTTTATGTTCCCAGAGTTAAAAAATGGCATATCTCCAAAACTAGAGCATTACCTTGAGAAAAGAAGCCTGGATTCCTTGCAACAGATAGGTAATGAATGTACACTTATTGCTAGGATGTGTGCAGATGAACTTTTGTCTGAAGCTGTTCACTCTGGCTTATTTACAAAGTTAGTCATTGTCGGTCTGTTCCTAGCCACTGCTGGGGAACTGCATGACTCCATCCATATAGTAAGCATTTTCCAATGTTTATGACAGGATTTAGGAAGTGTTCATTAGAGGGAACCTATTTTGGGTAGCATCCCATTGCAGATGTTTTCAACCTTCATTGCACTGTAATGGCATGCCATGTTGTACCTGGCAGAAGAGGAGAAACCGTTTGCCAAAGTTAAAGTAAACCAGTATTTGTCACCCACAAGCTCACATAAAATTGCAAACAAAAAGAAGGCACCAAAAAGACTTCCACACCAAGTCACAGATCATTGGACTGGCTGGTGAAGAGAAATCCTCAAATTTGCCAGTATGGTGTACATGAACATTTCTGAACCATTCAAGACGAAATTGTTTAAATCCAAAGATTAGTAAATGTAGGCATGTCTAATGTTCCAAATATGTCACAAGTGTCAAGGCATCAAAGCTGCCCATTACTGAATTTTCTGAACAATTTTTCAGAGCCCTCTTACCATCTGAAAGTGATATTTTGGTATATTTCTGGTATATTTTGGCCGCTGTGTGACAGAGTGTTGGACTAGATGGGCCATTGGCCTGATTCAACATTGGCTTCTCTTATGTTCTTATGTTCTTATGTTCCTAAGTGTGCATACATAGGCTCAGAAGAATTCTGGTAGAAAAGACTAACTTTTCAAACATGGAAAGTTAATTGAGTATGGAGAAACATTTGAATACTTTGCAGAATTGTGCTTCAGTCATCTCCTTTTGAAAATACGGAGTTGTTCCCCTTTGTATGAGTTTGTACCCCCCCTAAAAGATCAGGCTCACAGTTTGGGGGAGCAGCAGCAATGGATCTAAATAGTATCTGTTTTTGTTTGCTACTTTTGCATCCCTTCCTAGAAAAATGCAGTCTGTTCACATCCATCCATGTTCTGATCATATCCAGACTTTGCTACTGCAAAGTTTTCTTTGAAGACCATTCAGAATAGTCAGTTAGTGCCAGGCTTCCAGCTGATACTTCTGCACCATTCTAGTTGCCAATTTCTTTCAGAACATAGTTCCAAGTACTGGTGCTTCCCTTCAAAGCCGTAAATGTACTGGCGCATGAAGCTGCCCAGACACTAAGATCAGCATTCGTGTTCCCACTTTACTGAAGTGAAGTGGCTGATCATAAGAGATGGAGTCTTTCCGATGATGGCACTTGGCCTGTGGAACTTCATCCCTGGAAAATGTTCTTATTCTCCTGTGTTTGGGGGCAAAAAACTGTTTCGGTGTGTACATTTGTTTAAGATGAACAGGTGAGGGAAGGGAAGTCACCTATCAGCACTGAGCAAGAAGAGAGAAGAGACTGGATATATACCTGGGCCCTTCACTCCAAGTCTCAGAGCAGTTTACAAACTCCTTTCCCTTCCAACTGCATGCTGGAGAAGAAAATATGTGAATATGTGACAAATAGTCACAGTTTTTTCTCTTTTTAAAATATATTTAAGCATTTTAGTAGTCACAGTTTTTGATACCTTACTGACTTCTTTCTTCTCTGAGTGCTAGTTTTTCCCCCCACACCTATCAGTGCTGGGACTGTCACAGTGTGTCAATAAACACCTTGCTCATCTTTGCCATCATCGCAAAGTTTTCTTGGCAGCTTTCAAATCAGTTTAAGAGCCAATGACTGTCAAAGGGAAATAAAACTTTAGAAACATCACTGAAATCATGAGATGATCAAAAGTATAATAATGTCGGGTGCCTGAAGGCACAGTAGTTAACAATTATCTAAGCAACTATGACAAGAATGAGCACAAATGAAGACAAGTTGATCACACCTTCATTGCCAGCTCAGTGGTGGCGATGACAGCAAAGAATATATACTTTTCTGCCACTGTTCTGTCTGAGCAAAGTTGTCCAGCCGAGCTATCTGAGATGCAAGGGGAGCTTTTCCCATTTGAGCTTCTTTCTTTGAGGCACTTGTTTTGCAAGACATTCCACAGGCAGCTTTGTTCAGATTTGAATTTCACAGATTGTCTTCAGGATAATCATGGGTTGTTAGCAGAGCTTATCCTTAAACAATTGCTTGAATCGGCTTCCATTGTTGTGGCATGAGGAAGTTATACGGGGAGGTGTGAGGTACCATTTCTGTTTTAATGGCCATTGCCCACTCTGGCTTATTACACTTTGTTGAGATGGTGTGACTGCCCTGGTTCAGAAACTGGTTAATGATGTTGTTGTTGTTGTTCAGTCGCACAGTCGAGTCCGACTCTTTGCGACCCCATGGACCAGATCACGCCAGGCCCTCCTGTCTTCCGCTGTCCGCTGAAGTTTGCTCAATTTCATGTTCGTTGCATCGATGACACTGTCTAACCATCTCATCCTTTGCCGTCCCCTTCTTCTTTGACCTTCAATCTTTCCCAGCATCAGGGTCTTCTCCAGTGAATGCTCCCTTCTCATTTGGTGGCCAAAGTATTTGAGCTTCAGCTTCAGGATCTGGCCTTCCAGGGAACAGTCAGGGTTGATTTCTTTTAGGATTGACTGATTTGATCTCCTTGCAGTCCAAGGGACTCTCAAGAGTCTTCTCCAGCACCATAGTTCAAAAGAATCGATTCTTCGGCGCTCGGCCTTCCTTATAGTCCAACTCTCGCAGCCATACATTACTACGGGGAATACCATTGCTTTGACCATGCGGACTTTTGTTGGCAGGGTGATGTCTCTGCTTTTTATCATGCTGTTTAGGTTTGCCATCGCTTTCCTCCCAAGGAGCAGGCGTCTTTTAATTTCATGGCTGCAGTCACCATCTGCAGTGATCTGGGATCCTAGGAACGTGAAGTCTGTCACTCCTTCTACGACTTCCCCTTCTATTTGCCAAGGAGTGATGGGGCCAGATGCCATGATCTTAGTTTTTTTGATGTTGAGCTTCAAGCCCACTTTTGCGCTCTCCTCTTTCACCCTGAGCAAGAGGCTCTTTAGGTCCTCTTCACTTTCTGCCATCAGAGTGGTATCGTCTGCATATCTGAGGTTATTGATCTTTTCCCCAGCAATCTTAACTCCCGCTTGTGATTCATCCAGGCCAGCATTTCGCATGATGTACTCTGCATATAAATTAAATAAGCAAGGTGACAATATACATCCTTGTCGTACTCCTTTTCCTATGCTAAACCAATCAGTTGTTCCATATCCGGTTCTAACTGTTGCTTCTTGACCCTTATACAGGTTTCTCAGGAGACATGTCAGGTGGTCCGGTACTCCCATCTCTTTAAGAACCTGCCATAATTTATTGTGATCCACACAATCAAAGGCTTTAGCATAGTCAATGAAGCAGAAGTAGATGTTTTTCTGGTACTCTCTTGCTTTCTCCATAATCCAGCGAATGTTGGCAATTTGATCTCTAGTTCCTCTACCTCTTCGAAACCCAGCTTGTACTTCTGGCAGTTCTCTATCCACGTACTGTTGGAGCCTAGCTTGCAGGATTTTGAGCATGACCTTGCTAGCGTGTGAAATGAGTGCAATTGTGCGATAGTTTGAACATTCCTTGACATTGCCCTTCTTTGGGATTGGAATATACACTGACCTTTTCCAATCCTGTGGCCACTGTTGCGTTTTCCAAATTTGTTGGCAAATTGAGTGCAGCACTTTAACAGCATCTTCTTTTAAGACTTTGAATAACTCAGCTGGGATATCATCACCTCCACTAGCTTTGTTGTTAGTAATGCTTTCTAAGGCCCATTTAACTTCGCTTTCCAGGATGTCTGGCTCGAGGTCAGTGATTATACCACCGTGGTGGTCAAGGACATTGAGGTCCTTCTTGTATAGTTTTTCTGTGTATTCTTGCCATCTTTTCCTAATCTCTTCTGCTTCTGTTAGGTCCCTACCGTTTTTGTCCTTTATCATGGCCAGCTTTGCATGGAACGTTCCCTTGATTTCTCCAATTTTCTTGAAGAGATCTCTAGTCCTTCCCAATCTATTGTTTTCCTCTATTACTTTGCATTGTTCATTTAGGAAAGCTTCCTTATCTCTCCTTGCTGTTCTCTGGAAATCTGCATTCAGTTGGGCAAATTTTTCCTTTTCACCGTTGCCTTTAGCTTTCCTTCTTTCCTCTGCTATGTGTAAAGCCTCATCAGACAGCCACTTTGCTTTTTTGCATTTCTTTTTCTTTGGGATGGCGGTGATTGCTGCCTCCTTTACAATGTCACGGACCTCTGTCCATAGTTCTTCAGGCACTCTGTCTATCAAATCTAGTCCCTTAAACCTATTCTTCACCTCTACTGTATATTCATCAGGGATGCGATCTAGGTCAAATCTGAATGGCCTTGTGGTTTTCCCAACTTTCTTCAATTTAAGTCTGAATTTTGCAATGAGTAGCTCATGATCTGAGCCACAGTCAGCTCCAGGTCTTGTTTTTACTGACTGGATAGAGCTTCTCCATCTTTGACTGCAAATTATATAGTCAATCTGATTTCGGTGTTGCCCATCTGGTGATGTCCATGTGTAGAGACGCCTCTTAGGTTGTTGGAAAAGGGTGTTCGCTATGACCAGCGTGTTCTCTTGACAAAACTCTGTTAGCCTTTGCCCTGCTTCATTTTGTTCTCCAAGGCCAAACTTGTCTGTTATTCCGGTTACCTTTTGATTTCCTACTTTAGCATTCCAGTCCCCTATGATGATGAGGACATCATTTTTTGGTGTTAGTTCTATGAGCTGTTGTAGGTCTTCATAGAACTGGTCCACTTCAGCCTCTTCTGCAGCAGTGGTTGGGGCATAGACTTGGATTACTGTGATATTGAATGGTTTGCCTTGGATTCGGACTGAGATCATTCTGTCATTTTTGAGATTGTATCCCAGTACTGCCTTTCTCACTCTCTTGTTGACTATAAAGGCCACACCATTTTTTCTACGGGATTCCTGGCCACAGTAGTAGATATAATGGTCTTCTGAGTTAAATTCGCCCATTCCTGTCCACTTTAGTTCACTGACTCCCAAGATGTCAATGTTCATTCTTGCCATCTCATTTTTGACCACGTCAAGCTTACCTTGATTCATAGACCTTACATTCCAGGTTCCTATGCAGTATTGTTCTTTGCAGCATCGAACTTTCCTTTCACCGTCAGACACATCCACAACTGAGCGTCCTTTCGGCTTTGGCCCAGCCGCTTCACTCTTTCTGGGGTTACTTGTACTTGCCCTCTGCTCTTCCCCAGTAGCATATTGGACACCTTCCGACCTGAGGGGCTCATCTTCCAGCGTCATATCTTTTAGCCTTTTGTCACTGTCCATGGGGTTTTCTTGGCAAAGATACTGGAGTGGGTTGCCATTTCCTTCTCCAGGGGATCACGCTTGGTCTGAGTTCTCTGCTGTGGCCTGTCCGTCCTGGGTGGCCCTCCACGGCATAGCCCACAGCCTCATCGAACCACGCAAGCCCCCTCGCCACGACAAGGCAGTGATGTTACAAGGGATTATCTTGTCGTTTCCTGATGCAAATTCCCTAAACTAAAGGAATTCAAAGAACCGGTACTCACCCCAACTGTAGGCCATTTAGGCCTTTACAGGTGTCTTAAAACACTCTGTGTTCCCATATGAACCTGCATGACCAGTAAGTGCTTTTGGCAGAGGCCTCATCCTCTTTGTGCTCCAACCTTTAGAAGTGAGGCAGGGTGTGTGGCTACCACAGTCAGGAAATTTTTGTCATGGTGCTTTACCTGTGGAAATTCTTTCCTGCATCTCTTCACCTTAAGAGAATATATTTCCCAGTCATGTAATGTTAATCAATAATCATTGCATTTCATTTTTTTTTCTTTTTGCCTTCTTGCTCATTTTTCTGCTGCTTAGCTTTTGTTACGCAAATTTATTTATTTGCTTACTATATCTGTGGTCTGCCTTTCTCACTGAGACTGCAAGTCAACACGGTCGACATGCAGAGACATCTGATAAGCTACGGAATAGGACCACAGAAATCTGGATAAGCATAGTACACTAGACAGGACGCAAAGTGCAGATAGAATGCAGAAAAATAGTATTATGTCAGCGTGAATGTTTGCTGTTTGTACGTTTTAGTATATTTTTAAGGACTGTCCTGTAAGCCTCCTTGAAAATACCTATGATGCAGAATGATTGTTCACAATTTTTAGTTAATCATTTTAAATTTTATAAAAAAAAAAATAGTACACAAACATATAATCATCCTATCTGCATTAATATTCAACGGAAAATAGACACGATACACACTGTAGTGTCCTGTGGTCATTTTTCCCTTCTCGATGCAACGAACATGAAATTGAGCAAACTTCAGCGGACAGCGGAAGACAGGAGGGCCTGGCATAATCTGGTCCATGGGGTCGCGAAGAGCTGGACTCGACTGTGCGACTGAATAACAACAACAACCCTAAGTATAGCAAATTCTGTCAATTTCTGAACAGTCAGTCTGAACAGTCAGTCAGTCAACAATTCTGACTGTCAATTTCTGAACAGTCAGTCAGCAGATATGCACATATGCGCATCAGCAATTGCAGAAGGATCCTGCGGCTTTCAGCGTTTGCACTTCTGGGAAGCGGGATCAACGTGCTCTCCAGGGGTGTCTACCACTTTCACCTGGTACTTTTTAAACTCGGGAGGGAAGCGTTACAAGACAGGTTGAGTATGGCTGGGGAACACCTGACAGCTGTCCCTGTGTGAACCGGCCCCTTTAATCCGTTTGTGAAATGTACCTATATCGGGCCAAACTGCCAGTCTGAACTCGGCCTAAGTGAATGAAGTATAAACTGAAGTGAATCACTATACTATAATTTGCATTAGGGGGATGGGTTATTCTTTAAAAATATATCACAGCCTCGGTAGAGGTGGTAAGAAATGCCTTTCAGAAACTAGCATGATGTGATAGCACTGATCTTGATGATGCCACTTCTGAACCAAAGCAGACAAAGTCATGAAATGTATCTGAATGTCAACATACTTGACACTATCCCTATGAGGAGGAAGTATCTTGTATGTTAGCAGAAACATAAGAAACAAGATCTAACTTCTTAGCATTCTTGTTTCCTAAAGGGCTATGGCCGCACTGCTTCACAGATTTAGGCTTATTTAGGTATTGTACAGGTGACATTTTCTATGACTGAAAAGATAAAAATATATACATATATACACATCTTGATATGCTAATTATGGCTGTATTCATATATCATAAACAAAGCATGCACATATTCTGCCTAACTCTTCTGTCCTCCACTCATGTGCCATATGAAAAATGGAGGCTTACTGCTTTAGAAAGTCATTAATAGAACCACAATTTGCCATGGTTCCGAACCCAGCCACTGTAATATTAATGGATGTAGTGTTTGGCAGAACCAAAGACCTTGCTGTGGCAAGGAATATAAATTCAATAAGATCCTAGTTTGCAATCTGAAAAGTTGATGAACTATGGTTGAGCAAATGGGAGAGAAGGGCATTCATTTATTTCTACTCTTCCTTTCCAGTAACTCAGGGTGACTTGTAAATATAAGAAAATCATGTTTGCATAGCTACTATCAATAGATAATAATAAATAAATCTTCCTGCAAAAATATAGTAATGAACATCCTAGGTAAAGGTAAAGGTTTCCCTTGCTGGAAAGCCAGTTGTATCCGACTGTAGGGTTGTGGTGCTCATCTCCATTTCCAAGCCGAAGAGCCAGCGCTGTCCAAAGACGTTTCTGTGGTCATGTGGCCGGCATGACTAGATGCTGAGGCGCACGGAACGCTGTTACCTTCCCACTGAAGTGGTATCTATTTATCTACTTGCAATTTCTTGCTTTCAAACTGCTAGGTTGGCAGGAGCTGGAACCAGAGACGGGAGCTCACTCCGTCACGCGGCACTCGGGTCTCGAACTGCTGAACTACCGACCTTCCACAGCCTGCAGTCCAGCGTCTTAACCACTGAGCCACCGCAGCTCCAATGAACATCCTAGTCCTCAGTAAAAACCATCTTAAAGGGTATAGACAAAGAGCTGGAAGAAATTGAGCTTTTCTTTCCGCTTCCGTGATCCCATTCTGTAGCATGAGGGTGGCGATGGAGAAGGCGCTCAACTGAGTAATATGAGCCAACAGCTGTAATGGAATTGACGAGCATCTATGCACACACTGTGCCAGTCCTCTGCTAAGGAATGCCTGCTGTGTTTGTGGACTTTAAAGAGGTATGAAAGAGGGGAGGCTGACAGTTCCCTTTCCTTTGCATTCAAAATTGGGAGGGAGGGTACAATTTCTAATAGAAGATACCATATATTATGCCTCCCACCCACCCCCACTCTAGTGTGCTTGATTATGGTGGACACCCGCTGGGCTGAAGGGAGATTTCTCTGCTGTGTCCGCGCGGACTATGCCTAATCACTGCTGATACCTGTTGTGTAAAATCCAGTCAAATTCAAGGATTTTTGAGCTGTGTTGGTTTCACTGGGAGAGTTAAGCAAGTGCTTAACTAAATCCAATTAAAATCAATGGGGCAACTTTGATTGAACCATGCTTTCTATTTTTATAAGGTGGTATCCTTTCTTTAAAAAAGCTGGCATCGGCTGATTGACAGAAGTAACAAGGCCCCGAAATAACAAGCTATAAAGCAGATGTTGTTAGACACCTTTGCAAATAGCCGTGCCGATGCTGCAGCAAGTATCCAAATCAGGGAGACTGTGAACAGTCACATGAGAAAGGTATCAAAAGCAAAAAGGCAATGCATTCATTATTTGTGCTGTTGATCTTGTTTTGTTAGCCAGCTAGTTATTATATGTTAATGAATGGACAGTCTTACTCTTTGGTGGTCTTATTAAAAGAACCACTTTAGATATAAATTGAAGCACCTTCATGTTTGTTTGTTTTTCCTAGCATGGAGATTAACCATTTCTCTTTGTTAAAACCCATTTCCCCCCTCTGTTAGACCTGGAAGGGGCACAGGTACCCTCTCTTTGCCTGTCTTTATTTCCCTGGCAGAACTAATAACCCAGGGGTGTATTTTGGTTGGTGAAACTGCAGAGAGAGGACGAGGAGGAGGAGATTGGATTTATACCTCGCTCTTTGCTCAAACTCTCAGGGCAGTTTATAATCTCCTTCTCTTCCTCCCCCCACAACAGACACCCTGTGAGGTAGGTGAGGCTGAGAGAGTTCTGAGAGAATGAGAGAACTGCTCTTGAGAGAACAGCTCTGAGAGAACTTGTGATTGACCCAAGGTTACCCAGCAGCTGCATGTGGAGGAGTGGGGAATCAAACTGGGTTCTCCAGATTAGAGTCCACTGCTCTTAACCACTACACCAAACTGGTGTTATGCATATTAACATAAGGGGAGAAGGCTCACCTGTGGCTGCTCCCTCTTCCTCCACAGGGAGCTCCCCCACGAGTATCACGGGTCCCTCTTCTTATTATTATATATGTAGATGCTGACCCAGCCCAGGGAATTGAGGGAAGAGACAAAATCACCTTCCTAACTTATACTTCTTAAATGGCATACAAGAGGCTTTTGAAAGTTCAAAATAAACACAATATTTTATTTAACTTGGAGGGGGAAAGGTCAGGAGGAATCAAGGGTGCGGTGTATGGGAGGAACAGATGATAATAACAGAGAGAACTTTGTAATCACACTAAATTCCGGATAATTTGCTGCCAACAAGTAGGTGTTTTTGCTTTTCAATAAGGTGTTTGAAACTTTGAGGTTTTATTCTCAGTGTCTGCTTAAACACTCAAGCATAGGTTCCTGAGTTTCACTGACTCTTAAGGTTTTGAAGGCAGGGACACTCAACCAAATTCCCAGAATCCTTTTCTATATACCAACCAAGGGATCACTCCTCACTTCAGAGATGTCTCCCTTTTCATTTCTCTAGACTAGAAGCTCGGACCCCTTTTTGGCTTGAATTGGGATCTTCCATGATCCTCCCACTCCTCTTTTAGCTTCCTTCCCAGTCCTCAGTCAGTGCTAAAACTGTCTCTTCTTCAACTGTCAGTTCCCAACTGTCATTTCTTAACTGATGCTCTCCACAAAATTCTGTTTGAACAGCCTGTCGCTCGAAGGTTCTCAGACTCTGTGAGGCATTAACCCTTGACAGTCCATCACACATGATGAGGTCACTTCTACAGAAGTCTTCATGGGACCTCATAGACAACTTCCAGCCAATCTCTAAATTTCCTTTCTTCAGCAAGGTGTTGAAATGGGTAGGGTGTCATTTCAGCTCCAGGGATTTTTTGATAATTCTGATTTATGTAGATCCTTTACAATCTGGCTTCTGACCCAATTTGGCAACTATTTTGTACAGGTCACCCTAGGGGGTGACCCATAATTGGAGATAAATAGAGAAAGTGGATGAGTATTGAAGCTCCATGCTCTTCCATAAAATGTAATGTAGATGAGTTGTCAAGAGGCATAGGAAGCTCTGATGGTGGTGGGAATTTGCAACACTCTTTGGTATTTTTGATATAGCCTGGAGCAAAGTCTGGTCTATGCATGCAAGGGTGGTGCAGGGGACTGAAAATAGAGTGGACTTCAGGTTGCAGATGGAGTAAGCCATTTTTAATACTCCCCTCTCTCCCCAGTCTTCTGCTTGGTTGGATTGACTGTTGATATTGTGTTGTAATGGACAGCAATACTATGTGTCAAGTCACACATTCAGTCAGATTAATTCACAGCCTGACAGACTTGGCCTCTTACCAAGTAGATTCAATTCACCATTTGTTGTTGTTGTTATTCAGTCGCACAATCGAGTCTGACTCTTCACGACCCAATGGACCACATCATGCCAGGCCCCCCTGTCTTCCGCCGTTCTCCGGAGTTTGCTTAATTTCGTGTTCATTGCCTTGATAACACTTCCTAACCATCCCCTTCTTCTTTTGCCTTCAATCTTTCCCAGCATCAGGGTCTTCCCCAGTGAGTGCTCCCTTCTCATTTGGTGGCCAAATTCACTATGCATTATCTAAAACATTGTCTTTGGGGTGTATAATCTGGATGACTTTACTGAACATCTGTTTTGCTTCTGACACTGGGTTTTACTTAGCAACACTAAATCTAATTTTAGAAGTTGCAAATCAGGTTTGAGAAGGACAAAAAAGCAGCAATACATGAAAGGCATCTTCCCCAAAAACAGTTTGAGAGGTGATTCACACATCACTCTGTAATGCATCACAGATGACTTATCACTCAATGTCTTGCAACAGAAGACACGAACTACCCCATTGAAAAGTATTGTGCTTAAATTAGCATTCTGGGGAGGCAGAGAAGAATGAATGTTCTCTCTGTCATGATTATAAACATGGTTATGGGTGATTCACACATGCAAGTTACCCTTTAAGGTGGGAGTCGTTGAATGTGGAGCATATGCCTGTAAACTCTCTCTTACTAGTCAAACAAATCCAGTTCTTCCCTCTAATTTTAAATCCTTGATGTGGCAACAAGATACTGCTGGAAATAACTGTTAAAATCCAGGTCTGTTTCAAATCTCTTCTTGGTTATAGGTGTTCCCTTCAACTCTCTTCTTATGTTAAATGAAAGCCAAGCATACAGAACCATGGAACAGAGACTTTTAGACATCGAAACATCTCATCTTGGCCCTGAACTTAGTTAATGGCTTTTTGCAGACCACTATATGTGCACATGGAAAGCATACACATGTACATGAGGGGGGCAATTCTACATTCTGGAAGATTACAGATGCCATTTGTTTATGAAATGCTTTGAATACCTGAGAGGTGCTGAATATGTACTATTTCTGTCATTTATATCTACCAGGTCAGCTATTAAAACAAACGGCCCTCAACATCAATGCTAACTGAAGTATAAATTTTAAACATGTATGCATATTAATTAATTAGCGTATACAAATATGCAGCGATAGCTCTTCCGCTTCTGAGATGGAGAGAAACCATCATCTACCCATGTCACCGAAATATGTTATTTTCCCTAGCTTGTTAATAGAATTGAAAAATGACTCAGTTGTAGGGCTTTTGTGAAAGAATTTGGTCTGTTTCTTTGAACTATTCTATTTATGCAGTTATTAAGTGTTAGTCTTCTATTTAGCTTTCTGCCTAACAATATTTCAAATAATGGATTAGTTAAACCCTTATCACTAGTGCTGGTGATGCATCACTTATTTCTGTAGGATTCACCACATTTCCTGGAATTAGATGATGTGCTATAGATGCAACTTGCCAAGGAATAGTCTAGTAACTTTCAGTAACAAGAGGCTTGAGAAAGACTTGGGATTGTCATCTCCAGACTCGAACAGTTGTTGTTTAAATGGTTGTTACTTGTTTCCTAAGAAGTCCTGTGAATCTCGAGGAAGCTGAACTTCAGTAAATGTCTTGGCAGCAGGGTAAACTGTTTCTAAAGGCAAATGTACGTGACAGACTTAAACTGGTTGAATAGTCATTCATTTCCCCTGTGGGGAATCATAGGAGCTATAGTTGTGTGAAGGGAACAGGAATCCCTAACAGAGAATTCTCAATGCCCTGCCAGTCTACAGTTCCTATGATGCTCTGGGAGAGACCACGACAGTTAAACTGGTGTAAAACCAATATGTTTATAGTATAGATAAGAAAATTCAGTAAATAATTTTGGAAGCAGCAATAACAGCTTCACTCTTTGGCAATGGCATTATTCATGTTCTGAAAACAGCATTCCTTTTAGAGTCAGCATGTTTACAAGTTTGTGTATGTCTCGTGTCCCTAGATCTACGACCAAGAATTTACACAATTTATGTCATTTTTTAAAAAGAGAGCAGCTTACTGAGGTTTTCCTCTTCGTGATTAAAATTATTGCAGAGTACATTGCTGTTATCCCCATCCTTATATTTCAGTCCATATTTCAACAGTTACTCAACTATTTTTGATGAGCTGTTCCTTAAGCTGCTGAAATCCTCTGGTATGATGCAAATGTATATTTAAATTTTGAATGTATTTAGAGGCAGCTGTCTTTAGGTCTTCAAGGGACAAATCAGTTGTTTGAATGGTACAATTCCTATTGTAAGGACTGAATGTTTTCACAGTTTTCTCCTTACAGGTGTCACTACGGGTCAAAGCAGTTATCTTGAGTCAGCTTTTGTGACAGGAAACTGAACAAACTTATCAACTGGGCTTTCCTAAACAGTGCATTTCCTAAACTTTGAGAGGAGACCTATTACGGAGTGCATTAGTGGTCTAGTTTGATGTAGCTGTGGCATGGATCCAGGTGGCCAGATTGGCTGGATCAAGGTACGGGACCATCTTCCACACTAGAATGAGTTGGAGGGAAAGGCCTTTTGCAGCTTCATTAACATGCTTCTCCAGCAGGAATATTGGACTCAGTACCCAAGTCTCTTAACTGATTCAGCAAGGGTCATCTGAACCCAACTGAAAGTGGGGAGCACAATGTCCAGTGTCCAACCGAAAGTGTGGAGGACAATGTTCCTCTGTTTATCCAGGGTTTAGTTTCAATTTTGTTCACTCTTAGCCATTTAACCGCAGCAGCCGGGCAGTGATTCAGGACCTCTATCACTTCACCAGAAGATCTAGATAAGGATACATAGAGCTGGGCATTGTCAGCATTTTGATGACAATAGAAACAATTTGTCCTAAGGGATTTATATAGAGGTTGAAAACCTTAGGGGAGAGGGTGACACCCTGTGGAACCTGCATTGGATAGGGCCCGCACTGATTAACTGGTCTTCAGTGGCAACCCTCTGAGTTCAGTCTGGGAGGACAGATTTGAACCAGTCCAACAAACATACCCTGTTAACTACTTGTGCCTCTGAGTGCCTCAACAAGATAGCATGGTACACTCTCCCAAAGGCTACAGATAAATCCAGTAGGAGCAACAAAGAAGCTCGGTCTTTCATAGAATCACAGAGTTGGAAGGGGCCATACAGGCCATCTAGTCCAAACCCCGGCTCAATGCAGGATCAGCCTAGGGAATCCCTGACCAGCGTTTGTCCAGCCGCTACTTAAAAACTGCCAGCGAGGGGGAGTTCACCACCACCCTAGGCAGCTGATTCCATTGCTGAACTACTCTTACTGTAAAAAAGTTTTTCCTAAGATCCAGCCAGTACCTTCCCACCCTTAACAGTATTGCGAGTCCTATCCTCTGCGACCAACAGGAACAGCTCCCTGCTCTCCTCTAAGTGACAGCCTTTCAAATAGCAGTCATGTCCCCCCTCAATCTCCTCTTCTCCAGACTGAACATTCCCCAGTCCCTTGGCCTTTCCTCACGGGGCTTCTTGGTCTCCAGGCCCCCAATCATCCTCGTCGCTCTCCTCTGCACCTGCTCCACTCTGTCCATATTGTTTTTGAAGTGAGGCCTCCAGAACTGTACACAATACTCCAGGTACAGCCTGAGTGTACAGCGGGACTATTACATCTTGTCATTTGGATGTTATGCCTCTGCTGATACACCCCAAGATCTCATTAGCCTTTTTGGTCACCGCATCACATTGGCTGCTCATATTTAACTTATGCTCTACCCATACCCCAAGATCTTGTTCATACACACTGCTGCCCAGAAGTGTATCCCCCATCCAGTATATGTGTTCCTCATTTTTGTTATCCAGATGTAGAACTCAGCATTTATCCTTGTTAAATTGCATCTTGTTCACATCCGCCCACTTTTCCAGCGTGTTCAGATCTCATTGAATTCTATCCCTATCTTCTGGTGTGTTTGCTGCTCCTTCCAATTTGGTGTCATCTGCAAATTTAATGAGTAGCCACTCCATACCTTCATCCAGATCATTTATAAAAATATTTAAAAGTACCAGACCCAGAACCAAGCCCCGTGGCACCCCACTGGACACTTCATTCAGACGAAATGCGATGGACAAGTACTCTCTGAGTGCAGTTCTCCAACCAGTTCCCTATCCACTTAACTATCCTAGAGTCCAGTCCATAGTCCTCTAGTTTACCCATCAGAACATCATGGGGAACCCTATCAAAAGCTTTACTGAAATCCAGGTAAACAATGTTAGGCAAATTGCCTTATTTATTAATAGCAGTGGGGAATTAGGAGTATTAAATGGCAATAGGCATTAAATATGGGACCATTAACCTGTCAGGAGTTGGATTTCCCAGAGCCCAGAAATAGACACTGAGGCTAGATTTACTAAAGCAGTAATTTCTTTACTAAAGGATTCTCACACTGACAAATATAAAATCAAGCATACACACAAACAACACAGATCTAGGAATTCAGACAGAAAGGTACAGAGTCGTTTGCATTAGCAGGTATCATTGGTGGGGTGATACTTTACCTGTCCAGTGAGGCGAGTTGACTCTCAGCAAAAAAAGGGGGGGACAAAATAAGGGAAGGGGTTGTGGTTGACCAGCAACACACGTGGGAAGTTCTAGACCATGCCAGCAAGACAGGGTGGGGGTAGGAGAGGCAAAAGCAAGAGAGAGAGCAATGGCTGGATGCTCTCTATTTATTCCTAAAAGGTGACCTGAACAGGAGTGGATTCAGGCTTGCTGGTGCCCCTCAGCACTGACCAATCTTGGTGCCCCCCTCCTTTCCACACTGACCTGGTCTATTTCAGTTGTTGACCTGTCTGACCAGATATACAAGGCAGGTTGCAGCAATACAAAAATTTATTCATATGATAACGCAATATACTGTACAAACTAAGCCCAGCTTTGGCTACATAAAGTTCTACAAAAATGCAATACAACATCTGTTTTAATATTTCACAAGTTAAATGTATCAAAGATCCAATATTCATGACCTGAAAGGCATTTTTCTACATTTTTTCATCCTTTCCCCAACTTTGTGGTGCCCCCTTTGGCCCTGGTGCCCTAAGCACGTGCTTAATGGTTAATCTGCCACTGGACCTGAGGCAGTTGCCTATTGTCACATGGTCCCCAGGAAATATTAGCCAAAAAAAACTACGAATAGGGCAGAAAAGGTTGCAGGATCAGTACTTGGGACTAATGACCCAGATGCTTGACAGCTGCGTTATCTTGATGGGCAGCTGGAAGACCTGATGGCTCACTAATGTTGTCATTGGGCACATCCATTTGTTTTAGTCTGGAGAGGAATGCGTGCTTCTTTTGGTGATGTTAATATGTGATGGTGTGTGTGGGGGAGGGAAATGCCTGCATGATGGAGAAGGAGCCTGCGCAAGGACCTGTTGTCCCTTTTGCAGGGCGTGGCTCCCTTCTATGATCTGCTGCTGGTTCTGCATGTATGGAGGTCAGGGCTGCTGGTCTGCGCACTGATGCTGGCATGGAGGTGCAGGAGCAGGAGACTTCTTGTAGTCCAGGAGTCCTTGTCTGGCTTGGGATGCTGCTTAGGCACAAGGCTCCCCTTTGCCAAAGCACATCCTGTGGGTCCAGTATAAGAGGGGCTGCTTATGGGCTACAGTATTGTCCATCGTCCTCACACACTCTCTTCACAGTTCAGCAAGGCAGTCATATTTAAGAGTCTTTAGTAATGTCATCTGAAGCAGCTGCATGGCAACAACAGCATTCCCCCAATCCAGAAAACTTGTCTCTTGATAAAAGAAGGAAATGAGGTTGGTCTGGCACAACCGGTTGGGGACAAATCCGTGCTGACTTCCCTGAATCACCAGGTTGTCCTTTAGATGCTCATAGATCAATTCCTTTAAAGTCTGCTCTAGTATCTTCCCTGGGACAGAGGTCAGACTGACTGGCCTGTAGTTTCCTGGCTCATCCCTCCTCCTTTCTTTGAAAATTGGGAAAACATCTGCCTTCCTCCTTTGTTTACATTCAGACAGAGCTCATCAACCAAAGCCAGCAGGGCCTTCTCTGCCTTGTAGCCTGGCCTGAAGCCAGACTGGAAACAGTCCAGAGCAGATGAGTTATACAAGGAGAGCTGGAGTTGGACTGCTTTGGTTTTCTCAATGACTTTGCCTAGAAAGGGCAGATTAGAGACTGGTCTATAATTGGCTACAGGGCACTTTTTGTAGTAGGAAGTCCTTTGCATATTAGGTGACACACCCCTAATGTAGCCAGTCCTCCAAGAGCTTACAGTAGCCCCTGTAAGAAGAGCTCTGTAGCATAATAGGCCACACCCAACAGCAGAAACTCTTTAGGATTCGCTACATTAGGGGTGGGTGGCCTAACATGCAAAGGAATTCCTGCTACAAAAAAAGCCCTGGGTTTTGACAACAAACAAGGTAAATGGAATAAGAAGCAAAAGGTGGGTGTAGCTGGATGACCACACTTCTCATAACATGAGGGTGTGGCCTAATATGGGGGCCCAGATGGTAGCCACTGCCAAATCAGCCTTTTGCCATCTTCGGCTGATTCGGCAGTTGGTCCCATTCCTTGACCGCGAGGACCTGACCACGGTGATCCACGCAATGGTCACCTCGAGGCTAGACCACTGTAACGCACTCTACATGGGGCTGCCTTTGGGGCAGATCCGGAGGCTGCAGCTAGTGCAGAATGCTGCAGCCAGGCTGTTGGTGGGCATCCCCAGGCGGGAGCACATCCGGCCTGTGCTGAAAGCGCTGCACTGGCTGCTATAGCATACCGGATCTGCTTCAAAGTGCTGTTTTTTACCTTTAAAGCCCTATATGGCCAGGGTCCGACATACCTGAGGGACTGCCTTTCCCCACATATGCCCCAAAGAGCACTTCGGTCCGGGTCACAACATCGCCTGGTAGTCCCTGGCCCTAGGGAGGCCAGGCTGGCGGCTACCAGGGCTAGGTCCTTTTCAGTGGCAGCTCCTACCTGGTGGATTGATCTCCCGGGGGAGATCAGGGCCCTGCGGGACCTCTCACAGTTCCACAGGGCCTGTAAGACAGAGCTCTTCCGCCAGGCCTTTGAGTAGGAGCCGCCACCCCCTCTGCCGCTATTTCTACCATCTTATGTGGTGGAGGGAGGGACAGCCGAGGAAGATCTATCTGGGCCCACCGTGACCAATACCGCCGGATGGGGGCAATACCGCTGGATGGGGCCAAATAACACCGAATGGCAGCCTCTGTGAGTCTGGCGTCATCGGGTTGAGCCGAGTGAGTTAACTGTTGAGCACTTTACTGTGAATACCTTTCTGGAATGTTTTATCTGTTTTAAGCTGTTTATCTTTGGCACTTAGTTGCCTCATTGTAAGCCGCCCTGAGCCCGTTCGCGGGGAGGGCGGGGTAAAAATGGAATGAATGAATGAATGAATGAATGAATGAATGAATGAATATGCAAATGGATTTCTGCTGTTGGGTGTGGCCTAATAGGCTAATGAGTTCCTGCTGGGCTTTTTCTACAAAAAAAGCCCTGTGTAGATCAATTTATAATCTCAGACTCTAAAATAATACTTCTGGGGGAGTTCTGCCTGCACAGAGAGCCTAGTTCTCCTTCAGCAATTAAAAAACAAAGTGGACAACGTGGAGTAGACAAGACGGGTGTGCTGTTTTGTGATGTCACATGGCTATTAGTGTAAACAGCTCCTTGAGATTTGTACAGAAATGGTCCAGTTGGCAGTAACAAAGAAAGAATGATGCCATCTGCTGAGAGAATACCGTTTTCTTAGTAGCAAAATGTTTGATTGCTGAAAAAATGCAATATCCCAGCAACAGAGACGCTGCCTTAAAGGAAGACGTCTGTATCTCACTTGAGCATTAAAAGCTCTCATGAAAACTCTTTCTTATCCCATGAGACTGCATATTTGCAGAGGAATGTATCAAAGGTTGGGTCTTGCATGAGGGGGCTACACAGCAGGAAAAAAGAAGAAAGCTGGAGACATCTCTCCTTAAAGGCCTCCATGGTTTTGAGAAGCATTACTGAATTGAGAGGGCCCAGCATCAAGCCCTGAACTGAGTACTATCCAAATCTGAGTACTATCCAAACAAAATTTTGTTACTAATGACAGTTTAATTTTGCTTTATCGGCTTTTTTTTATATTTCAAGAGTTCTGCTTGTGTTAACATAGGTAGAGAAACGTCTAGCTGGTTATATTACTTCTATTTTTTTCATTTCCTAATGAGTTTCTGGAAGTCTATTGTAATTCAAGTAATTTCTTTACCATTGTTAGTCAGACCGCTTGTCATTGTTCTAAGGAGCGAAAGACATTTTCAGTATAGCGGTCAAGAAACTGAAGAGCAACATGTCAAGAATTACATTTTTAAAAAACTGCTTAACCAACTCTCTGTACCTCAAAGACTGTCAGCTACCTGGCCATTCTGGTTGGGGGGGGCAGGGGAAGAGGCAGCTGATGTAGCATTTCTTGTTATGCTGGGATTTTAACTTTCACTTCTCCATGCTGAGTCTTATCTCATTGCCTGAGTGTCTGACCTTGGTACCTCTCTCCTGACGCTTCACTGGGAATGTGAACCCGTTAGTTTAGGCGCACTCTAGCTAATTCCCTGATTGGCTCGACCTCATCAGGGGCCCACATTTTGAATCCTGTATATCTACTCCCCTCCCGCCTTTAGGGTTAGTTCTGACACTGTATGTATGCACAGATGACTTGCCTTTACTGTACTCAATAAACTTAAACCTTCTTGAAGGAACATTGTTGAGAACTGATTGCTGCGAGACTCTGACAAAGACATGACTATAATAGTTTATTGAAAGGTTTCTCATTTCATAACAATAGAATTGTTTCAGAATAGATGATCCTTTAATTATATGGTTGGAACCAGTCAGTTTAAAGAAATTAATCTCACCTAACATCCATCCTTGAGATGTGGAATAATATGATCTAGGCCAGGGGTGTCCAAAGTTTTTTTGGTGAGGGCCAAAAACAGAAAAATAAGCAAAGGCCCGGGCCACACACAAGAGGTGACATATTGAATCTGCAGGTGAAAGTTGGAAAAAGGTGTGTGGGGGGTTAAAGGATACAGGGTTTCAACCTTGCGCAGAAGTCAGACTCTGGAAGATTTTTCCCCCCTTTGAATCTAATCCTGTGGGTCTGCAGGGACCCCTCCTCATCTCATCACCCCTTTCCCCACCTTGAAGTGCACAATCCTAAACATAACATAGTAAAGGTAAACGTTTCCCTTGCTGGAAAGCCAGTCAAATCCGACTCTAGGGATGCAGTGCCCATCTCGTGGCCGGCATGACTGGAGGCCGAGGCGCACGGAAAGCTGTTACCTTCCCATTGAAGTGGTACCTATTTATGTATTGGCAATTTCTTGCTTTCGAACTGCTAGGTTGGCAAGACTCCCTCATGCAGCACTAAGGTCTGGAACCGCCGACCTAACGATCGGCATTCAGCGTCTTAACCACATAACATACCCCCGAGGTAATTCGTAAATAAGGTCAATGGAGCTTACTCGCTAGTAAGTGTTTTTACGATTGCAGCCTTGCAGTATCTCCCCCCCACACACGCCTGAGGGGGGCCACCGGGCCTGGAGCCTCGCTTCCCCGCCTTCGAGGAAAATAAAACAGAAGTCATGAGCCTGCTGGAGGTTTTTTTTTTCTTTTCCTGAGGAAGCAGCCAAACAAACACCGTTTATTGATTACAAAAGGAAGGGAATCGCCCGCCGCAGGGACCTGCCCGAAAGCGCGGGTCGCGGAGGGAAACCGGGGAGGCGGCCGAAGTACCCGGGGAGGCTAGCACCAGAAGGAAAGCCAGAGTCCGCCGGCGGCACAGGGGAAACGCAGTGCGGAGCCCTCGGCGGCTCGGTCGGGAAGCCCCACAAGTCCAAGTGCTGCAGGGAGGGGGAACCCGAAGGCGCGCGGCCAGGGAGGGAGGGAGGGGTGCCCAGCCCAAAGTCACTTGCCCCGCCGCGCGCGTCTCCCGCCAGTTCGTGGAGCCAAGCCTGCGCCTTGGGGAGTCCGGGGAGGGAGGGGCGGGGAGGCGCGGGAGCGTGCGTCCCTCCAAGCGCACTGCCGGCCCTCGCTAGACCTTGGTGCCCATGTGCGGGCCATATTCAATTATATTTTCAGAATTTGCTGCGGGCCGGTTTCAGTTTTGGCGCTGCGAATGGCGGCCGCCTCTCGGGACGCTCCCGGAGGCGGTTAGCCCACACGCAGTGCGAAAGACCCTAGTGAGCCTTAGGCAAAGGCTCCGAACCGGGGGCGCTTGGGGAGTAGCCTCTTTGCCGGCAGACAGCCGGGAAATTGAGGCTTTCTCCCCGCCCCAATCGGCCCTGCTGCGTTGTGCCCGTAATGGGACTTAGCGGCGCCACCGATTTCCAGGAGTGAAGATAGCGTTACGATTTAATATAAAAAGAAGAAGGCATCGAACCGTGAGTTGAAGATCGATTTCGAAGCGTGAATTCGAGCCCCCCCGTAAGCGTTTAAGCGTATGGGAGGAGGGAGGAGTCCCCATCCCTTTGGAGAAGCAAGATTTACAAAGGGAGCGCGAGGGGGGGCAGAGAGGAAAACAGTGTTGGTGAAAGTACCGTTGGAGTTGTATAAAAGACTACGATCCTTTTAGCTTCCTGTGGGATGCGGCACGAACTTTATAAAAGTAAATAATAAAACAAAATGTCGACAACGGGGAAAGTCCTGCAGAAACCGGAAGAGATGAGGGGAGGGACTTCCGGCCTGGGTAGCCCCCCCCCAAGAGCTAGCTGTCAATCAACAGGATCTGCGCCCTCTACTGGAGCAAATACAGAAAATCAATGAAACTTTGCTTAAAGTGGAAAGTGTCTTGATTAGTCAACAGGGGAAATTGGAGGAAATAGAACTGAAATCGGATTTGATTCTAAGTTTTCAGGGCGTGAAAGAAGAAGAGAAGGAGGATCTCGGATTTAACTTGACAAATGTTTTGGCACCCCTAACTGGCAGTGAAGCGAAAGAATTAAAAGAAGAGGTGAACATGGCTCTCAAAGCCTATTCCGCTTTTATAAAAGAAGATACTCTGCCAGTAGAAGGGGATGTTGAACACAGCAGGCAATATACCAGAGATCCGATTCCATGTGTAGTAATTATGGCGCCCTGGGAATTTGAAGGTCGGAAACACAAGGAAAAAGAGAAAAGAAAGAAGATGGATTACACCTTTAAAAAGCAAAAATCTTTGAAGAGACACGCCAGCTTGGAGGAAGACGCAGCACGCAAAATTGGCAGAGAAGAAGACAGCAGCCCAGGGGAAGGAGGCGACGGATTGGAAGACATCAAAGTTGAAAAGGACTCAATCTACAACTGGAAGAGACCTAAAAAGAAGACATTTTAAGGACTGTTCGTGTACCATCTGCAAGGAGCTGTTTGATTACTAACCCCAATGGACTTTACTAACTGTATTAACAGAGTGATTCTGGACTTTGTAAAGTTTAAAAGAAGATCTTCGAATCGCGATAGATGCCAAAAATGGTATTGATTACTAACTAAAATTAACCTTTATTAACAGAGAAAACTTCACTCCATCTTTCTCTTTCTCCAGCTGTCTACCCTCCCCCTTTCTAATAAAAAGAATAAAATTCTCTCCTTTTTAGGAGAGTTTTACCAAAAAAAAAAAAAAGAATTTGCTGCGGGCCAATAAAAACTGACCCGTGGGCCGCAGTTGGCCCGCGGGCCGTAGTTTGGACACCCCTGATCTAGGCTGATCTTGTTGGAACTTGGAAGCTAAGCAGGGTTGATACTTGGAGGAGGGTCCACCAAGGGAGACTATGGAGAGGAAGGCAATAGCAAACCACATCACTTGCCTTGAAAGCCCCTTGGTGGAGTTGCCGTGGCCCAACTGTGACTCGACAACACTTACATACATAATGCCCATCCTTACTACAGCCCTTGTCTCATAAGGCTTTTGTCCATGCTGGTCCCACAATCCCCATCATAGCATTTTTGGGTGTTCAAGTGGGATCTCTCCTTCCTTTTTCGCCAGCAGAAACATGCCTTAGATAGACTAGAATCTAAGCAACCACATACCCAGGGGTGATTTCAGCTTGTGTTTCTTAGACAGCAGCCTACCACACCACATCACAAACCACTGTGAGGTCTGCTGCCTCGAGACCAGGGAGATAAATAATACCCCCCCCACACACACACATATGGGCATAACTGGAATAGCTTTTCATTGTTTAATTTATTTACAAGATTTTTGCCTGCTTTTCTGCCCCCAGAGGGCCACCAAGGTGGCTAACAAATTAAAATATTATCTTAAAAGCCATTAAAACAAAGTAAAACCAAAGCTTAACGTAAATACAAAATATTAAAAAAAAAACCAGTTAAAACATTGGGGAGGAAGGAGGAATCACTGGGGAAATGCCAAGCCCCCCCCCCAAGTTTTCACCACCAGCTGGATCCCAAACACAGGCTCACATAAGCTGTGAGGTGCATAAAGCAACTTGCTGCTGATAGCCCTGCGATAAATTGGAGAGGTTTTTTTAATGGGTTTGCCTGTTGGCATGTTGCCGTTTAATCTTTATTCTGCTGGATTACACAGGGCCCCATGCATTGTTATCTACTGAGCTAAAACCCGTAACAGCTTGTCCACTCATTTTATTTATCCACGTTTTGACTTCAGCCACTAATCTGCTGCAGACTTCAGCCTTTGGCTCCGGGTTAGCAAGATGGCATTGTCGCTAGCTAACATCTGTTTCAGCCTTCATCCCCAAGAATGCAAGCATTAAGCATTACAAATGGAGTGTGAAATGGAGAAGGGGTGGGGGTGGGTGGGAAGAAGGGTTTGAATGCACATTTTATTCTGAGCCTTGTGAGTTAAACATCTTTCTGGGAACTGTCCAAACAGAAGCTGGCTATATGTTGCTATGGATGTAGCAAGCAGCCAACCTTCTGGCTTCAAACTGATGAAAAGTTCCATCAGAAAGAAATCCCTTTCTCATGATTTATTATGATGCTGAAGAGCCTCGGTAGTCCTAATGGTTCTGTGCTTTTAAAAGCAAACTTCAAACCAGTTGGTCTGTTCTGTTTCAAACAAGTTGAATGCTGAAGAAAAAACTGGTTTCCTTGTTCCGCTCTTTGTGTGTCCTTTAGCACATCCTGTGCTTCTGTTCTCAAAAGCTTCTCTTGTGTGAATAAAACAATAACGTGTAGCCTATTGGCATGTGACACAAACTGTGTCAAGCCCCGTGCAAAGGAAGTGTTGTGCAGTGCCTCTTCAGTTCTTTCCTGACCCATAACTGTCGCCCTTCCTATCTTGGTCCAATTTCCATCATGACGGTTCTTTGACTTCTGGCTGCTGTGTGACAGAGAGAGCGGCAGACTAGGAGGGCAGGCCCCAGCCAGCTGGCCAGCTTACAAAATAAGGGGAGCCTGGGGATTTTGGACCGAAATGCAGAAGGATGGGGGAGGGGTCAGAGGAATGGAACAGAGAAGAGATGTTTTGAGAAACAGAAACGGAGGCAGCCCATTGGTGACTGTTTCTGTCAGTCGCCTTGCTACTTTATGGTACATGACCAGATTTCATATTACTGTATTGAAGGGAAGGCTCAGCAGTAGAGCATTTGCTTTGTATGTGGAAGGCCCCAGGTTCAATCTCTGGCTTCTACACTCACAAAGGATCATGTTGTGATGTGGGGGAAAAAACCTCTGCCTGAGATCCTGGAGAGCTGCTGTCAGTCAGATTTACACTGACCTTGATGGGCCAATGGTCTGATTCAGTATAAGTCAGTTTCATGAGTACATTAATAGCGAGGTTGTTAAATGGTGGAGGCTTAGACCCAGGAGTAGTCAATCACAAGCAGGGACCTGTGTATAAACATTACAATGGCGTAGCAACGGAATGTTGAAAAATCATCATTTAGTTAAGCTTAATTATCTAAATCGTAATTAAGGATTGTAGGCAAAAAATTAAAGAGTAAGGATGTCCAATTGGGTAAGAACGGTTGATGCATTTTCCATTATAAGCCATATATTCCAAAACGGGAAATCCTTGCTCCAGCAAATGTGATTGATAAAGACCAGGATCAGTTTGTGACACTTGGTCTGATATGTCCTCCATAATATAATGATCCCGTACTCTTTTACACTAACTGAAAAAGGCTTTGACTCTTTCCGTGATGCAGCAATTGTGGATTTAGCGGCAGCCAGGAGGACTTCTTCACACTGTTGATATTGTTATGCCAAAAGTTTAGTAAAATTATTTCTGGGTCCATGGGAAGTGAATGGCCTGTAATCTGCTTGATTTGGATTAAGACATTGTACCAAAATTTCTTTATGCAGGTGCAGTTCCACCAAGAGTACAAAAAGGTGCCAATTTCACCAGATTGTTTCCAGCATAGTGGTTGAATTGATTAATTTATGTAGTGCAGTTTTTGAGGTGTTAAATACCACCGAGTGAGGAGTTTGATAGATTGCGTCCTGATATTTATCGATTTATGAAATTGCTGAGTAGTCGGGTTAGAACAGATAAAAGGAAGTACTTCTTCACCCAAAGAGTGATTAACACATGGAATTCACTGCCACAGGAGGCGGTGGCAGCTACAAGCATGGACAGTTTCAAGAGGGAAATAGATAAACATATGGAGCAGAAGTCCATCAGTGGCTATTAGCCACAAGGTATAGATAGGAACTCTCAGTCTGGGGCAGGTGATGCACTCTATTCTTGGTGTGGGGGGCGCAGCAGTGGGAGAGCTTCTAGTGTCCTGGCCCCACTGCTGGACCTCCTGATGGCACCTGGTATTTTTGGCCACTGTGTGACAGAGTGTTGGACTAGATGGGCCATTGGCCTGATTCAACATTGGCTTCTCTTATGTTCTTATATTCTTATGATTTTGTGGTGAATATATAAGAACACCAAATTTTAGTAAATTGCAATTCCAAAAAGATATTACAATCTGTTTGCCAAGCTTTCTTGCAAGAAGGAGGTTTTGTAGCATCTACAGAGATTAGAATTTTAGAAGTGGACCAGTGTTCCCTCTAAACTGAGTTAGTGTGAGCTGGCTCACAGCTATTTAGCCTCCAGTTCACACCTTTTTGTCTTAGCTCAGGAAGGATGGCTCCAGGGCAAACTAATTTATGCAGTAGCCAAATCGCTCGCTCACAACTTTAATGCCGGTAGCTCCCAAAGTAGAATTTTTGCTCACAAGACTCCATAGCTTAGAGGGAGCATTGGTGGAGACCTGCAAGAAATTTGCAGGAGCGGCTATCCCATTCTCCCCACCTCTGCTTCTTCCCCTCTCCCCCTACTTCTCTCACACTCTTTCTCCTTCCTGCCATCCCTTCTCTCTCTCTCTCTCTCTCTCCCTCTCCCCCCTCCATGCCTGTCACTTCCTTTCTGTCCCCACCCCATCACTCTCCCCACCCCATCACTCTCCCTTCCTGCCTGTCACTGTTATGTATTGGGATTGAATCATCCCTGACTGAATCACCCCAGAGACTGGCTGAGCTTGGAGCACAAGAACAACAGCCTGCCAGGATTCTGAAAGTAACCAATCTAGTAGTAATGTTATGTAAACAGCCTATCACTGGGAGTGGGGTGTGTTTGGGGTGTGGCAATTGCATGCTATTTAACAGAGCTGAGGCTCAGGAGTCTTGTCTTGCTGTTGCTGAAATCACAAATAAAGTTCACTAGATCACAAATAAATAACTCACAAATAAAATTCAGAAATAAAGATCACTAGACTCGAGCCTCCTCATCCATGGAACCCACTATTTAACACTCCCACTACTCCAGCCCTCACCTGGAGGCTGGCAACATTAGTTCCCCTGGAGGAAATGACTGCTTTGGAGGGTGGAGTCTATGGCATTATATCTGTCTGAAGTTCCTTCCTGCTTCAATGCCCACCATCCCCAGGCTCCACCCCTCAAATATCCAGGAATCTCCCAACCTGGAGTTGGCATCCCTATCTCCTTCCCCAGCTAAACTACCTTTATCTCTGTCTTCAGCTTTCCATTTCCTTTCCCCCTGCAGCTTCTACTGAGGAAAACTATGGCCTTTCTCCACAGTGGGGATTAAAGCAGTTTCCATTATTCTCTCCTCCTTTTTATCCACACAACAACCCTGTGAGGTAGGTTAGACTTGAAAGTATGAGACAGGGCCAAAATCACCCAGTGAGCTTCCACAGCAAGATAGGGATCTAAACTTGGGTCTATCCCCCCACCTTTGTTTCCTCCCCTCAGCCCCTATTTCTGTGTCTCTCATGCTTTCTCCACATTGCTACCCCTTTTCTTACTCTCTTCCCATGCCTGTCACTCTGTCTGCCCCTACCCGAATCTCCGTCTCTCATTATGCCCCTATCGCTCTCTTGCTGTCCTTCTACCCAGCAATGTGTCTCTTTCTACCAGCATTCCCTCTTTCTCCCTGTCTGCCCCCCCCCACCCCACCAAGGCTTCTCTCCCCCCTCACTTTCCTTGCAAGCTCTCTCGGAGCTGTTCTGGGCAGGCCATCTGACTTTCCGCCCCCTCCCTCACTGGCTCACCTGGAGCAGCTCTGGGCAGGGCCCTCAGACTTCCTCAATGCTGTTCTCAGCTCTGGAGTGGGCTCGCTGAGGCCTCCCCCCCATCGCTTTCTCCCTTGCTTTCACTGACCCCTGGAACTTGCGGAAGCAGCCGTCTGATTTCCATCATCTTTTATTCCTCCTTTCTCCCTCCATTTCTCTGTGTCTCTGTTTTTTCTCCCCACCCCCTTTCTTACTTTCTGTCTCTCTATTAGCAGCAGCTTGTTCAGCCCTTCTCCCCTGCAACTTCACCACCTCAGCAGCTTGCCTGGTTGCTGGGTCTCTTCCGTGCCATGGTGCCTGCTACTTGCCTCCCCCCCCCCACCAGCTTCACTTCCTCGGCCGCTCTACTGGCTCCTCTCTGGCTTCATCGTCCGTCTTTCAGTCACTTTACTGCCTCTTTGCCACCTCAACAGCACCAGCAAATCCTCCCCCACTCTCCCCGCAGCTCCAACGGCTCCTCCTGGCATCCTTAGTGGCAGCTTCCCTTGGGCTTCAGAAACTTCTAACGGGAATCAGTATGTTCTCTGTGCATGTCTAGAGAACGCCGTTTTACTTTTGGGGGGATTTATGTTTCCCCCGTATATTTTTTAAATATGTCAGATTTTTCTGCAGACCTGGAGAGTGCCCCAAGTGTGCAGGAATTTCTGTTAAGCCTCCATGTGCCCCAGATTTGCGGATTTAGATATCTGCACAGAGGGGGCATGTTGCCTATTAGATATATAGATATAGTCTCAAAATGGAACCTTTATAACAATTTGTGTCCTATTTTAGAATATTTTCAGACTCTGTTGTTGTATGTGTTAGAGCTGTTCTTATCTCAGGTTGTTCTACTAGATATTTAAGTTGGAGATACTGAAACTAATAAAGCTTTTTACAGATTGGTGATTCTAAAGATACTTTAGGTATAATGTGTCCTTTTTTGTTACATCTATCAATCTTGTTAGATTATTGGATCTCCAAATTTTATAGGACTCATGATGTTTGCCAGGTTTAAATCACTTTTGGCCTAGAAAATAAGTAAATGGAGAAATAGATGGGGCTAATCTTGTTCACTTTTTATCCCGTATCCATACGGTATTATACAAAAACACATTGCAGTTGATATCCAGTGACCTATTGGAGGATTTATTCCAAATATTATTTTCTTAAGATACAAGCAATGCTTCTCTTATTTTGAGAGTTTTAACTCCCCATTTTAATTTTTTTTTTAGGTTTCAGATTTTTCTGCAAACCTGAGGCAGCACTGGGGAGTCCTCCAGGTGGCCCAGGGAGTTGGGGTGGCCAAGATAGCATCGGGGTGGATTTTTGTTTTTTTACGTTAAGTTACAATCTCATATTTTTCTGAGTCCACATATTAAGTAGAACCCCCTACCTTGTCTATGGCCAGGGTTTCTTGATCATATCAGGGGCCAGTTGCTTTGCTGTTAGATATGGTGATTTATTTCTGTGGGGAAGCCAGAAGGCCGTGCAAACAGCCTACTGCGGCAGATGAATGCTTGCTATATATCACCATCATTTCAAAACCACACAGAAATTAAGAGGGGATGAGATGTAAAATTAAATAAAAATAAATAACGTTTTAAGAGACTTGGCTGTCTGCTGAGTTTTACATTTGCTCAGACTGAAATATCATTCAGGAAGGCCAAAACAGAAGCCAAAGAGACCACCCATTTTTAGCATCTAGGAAATATTTCCAGATATCCATGTATTGAAGGACTAGTGTGTATGTAGTTGGTTGTTGTTATTGTTTCTCTGATCACATGCTGTTTGCATTTGTTGAGTGAATATGACTTGAAGCAATCTTGCTGCTTATTCCTTTATGTCTCTTTGTATGGAGGGAAGAACCGACTCTCTAGCCGAGCAAAATTCCTCTATAAATATTCATTGGAAGCACAATGTGTCTGTGATATCAATGGCTATGAAAAAAAAGCAAAGAGGCAGAGAGGAAAAATGATATAATCAGGTGGCCCAAATACATATACATTCCCAGGGGCCTTTTCATAGGAAAAGACCTGCAGAAGCTCATTAGCATATGGTATGCTAATGAGCTACTAGACTATTAGCATATGCCACACCCCCTGACATCACCGGAAGTGATGTCAGAAGGGGAACTGAAAGGGGGGAGGCATCTTCAAAAGCCTCCCCTTCTCTTCCCCAGCTGGCCAGGGAGGGGGGGAGCGAAGAGAGAAGGGCTTTAAGGTTTAAACCCCTTCTCACTAGAGTTGGGCCACAGAATGAGGAAAGAGGGAAAGAAAGAAAGAGAGTAGAGAGAAGAAAAGAAGGAAGGAAAGAGGGAAAGAAAGAGAAGGAAAGAAGGAGGGAAAGAAAGAGAGAGAAGGGAAGAAGAAGGGAAAGGGAAAGGAGGAAAAAGAGAAGAGAAGAAGGCAGGAAAGAAAGAAAGAAAGGAAGGAAGGAAGGAAGAGGAAGGAAGGAAGGAAGAAAGGAAGGAAGAAGGAGGGGAAAGAGGAAAAGGAGAGAAGGAAAGAAGGGAATGAAAGAAAGAGAGAAGGAAAGGAGGAAAAGAGAGGAAGGAAGGAAGAGAAGGGAAAGAGAGAAAGAAAGGAAGAAAAGAGAGGAAGGGAGGGAAGGGAAAGAGAGAAAGAAAAGGAGGGGAAGAAAAGGAAAGGAGGGAAAGATGGCAAAGAGATGGAGAGAGGGAGGCTCTCCCCCCCATCAAGCCCCCGCCACCCCCACAGAAAAAGCCCAGCAGGAACTCATTAGCATAATAGGCCACATCCAACAGCAGAAACTCATTGGCATATTAGGCCACACCCTGACCGCACAGCTCATTAGCATATTAGGCCACACCCCCGTGCTACCAGAAGTGTGGTCATCCAGCCACACCCACCTTTTGCTTCTTATTCTGTTTACCTTGTCTGTTGTCAAAACCCGGGGCTTTTTTGTAGCAGGAACTCCTTTGCATGTTAGGCCGCACGGCCCTAATGTAGCCAGTCCTAATGAGTTTCTGCTGTTGGGTGTGGCCTATTATGCTAATGAGTTCCTGCTGGTCGTGGCCAACTTGGGAGCCACCTGGAACTCCGTTCCTGTGCGTTCCTGCCCCAAAACAGCCCTGTTGTCAGGCATCTGCTGCCTAAAAAGATTTCCTTTCTTATTCAGTACTGGCACCTTTTTTCAGGGTTCTCTCAAGTCCTGACCCTCAAGCACCAGCCCACCCCACTCAGCCAGAGAAAGAGATAGTGGACCCTCACGGACAGCATAGTGAGGATCTGCAGAGGAAGAGGGGAATTGGTGGAAATTGGCACAAGACACAACCTTATCTATGAGTACTGGAGCTTTTTCAACCAAAAATAACGACCCAGTGTTGAGTTCCATAATAAAATCAAGGTGGCATATAAATCAGATCAAATGTATTATGGTCGAGACCAGCAAGGTTAAAGTACAACTTGGAAAGGTGGCATATAAATAACTATTGAATAATACAATCATGGCATTTCTAAGCAAATTTGTTTAGGGTTTTTTATTTCCCCTCAGTTTGTCTCCAGTTTAGCCTGAAAGTAGTATATATACCCAGAGGTGCTGATCTATTAAAAGGCTAGCAAACGGAAGGTCAGTGAGGGCACTGCAGCAGGGACTACATTAATCTTGCTTACCATGGAAGAGAGAAAAGTGTTTACAGAATTCTGCACTGGCCACCCAAGTTCCCAGGAGAAGAGCTGCCCTATTGTTCTACTGCTCTGTACTCAAACATGCAAAAAATAACCAAACCCAGCTATCACCAAGAGAATTGCTATATGTTTTGCATTCACCTATAGGTTACTTACTTGAGCCCGTATTTGTACCAAACTGATAGCAACAGTGAGAATGTGCGGAACAGCCAACAGAGAGACAAAATCTGGATTTTCTAACTGGGCCTTCTTCTCATGGATTGGTGTAACATTTTGAATTTTGCTCAAGAACAGATTGACGGACTTCTGAACAAACCATCCATTTTTGTATCTCATCCACCTGTGTAATTTGAGATGATTCAATGTTTCTACACAAGAAGGCTGGAAAGCCAGTTTGATGTAGTGGTTAAGTGTGCGGTTTTGATTCCCTACTCCTCCACTTGCACCTGCTGGATGACCTTGGGCAAGCCATAGTTCTGGCACAGCTGTTCTTGAAAAAGAGCAGTTTCTGTCAGAGCTCTCTCAGCCCCACCTACCTCACAGGGTGTTTATTGTGGGGAGGGGAAGGGAAAGGAGTTTGTAAGCCGCTCTGAGACTCCTTTGGGTAGTGAATCCAATCTCTTCTCTTCTTCTTAAGACTGATTTACATGCCTCCATTTTATTAGTTTTTGCTGAACTGTCCCCAGAGAACTAAGGATCAACACGGAATCTGTTCTTTTTCAGAATGATAATGGATTTCTAAACAAATGGTACTCTATCCTTAACAAATATTCCTTGGACCTTATTGTCCTTATTATAGAGACTACTCACCAGTTCGTTACTCAGCTGCAATCTTCCACAGAAAATAAAACATCCATGGAGAAACACAGACTGAGAACATGGCTGAACAGAAATGGCAGAAGCTGGATGATGAACAATAACAATTTAAGGAGGAACTAAAAGAATTTAAGCACAATTTTTAATGGGCTAAGATGGGCTATCGCCAGCTATTTACAACACAAGCAACTTCTACATCCAGGGTTTGTCCTGCAGACTCTTTAAACACCTCGGGAGAACAACAGAAATCTATCAACACAGAGACTAACATCTGTTGTGAGACCATGTGGTCGGTCTGTTCTGTAGCTGTAGAGATGTAGCCTTAGGTATTTTATTTTGTAGCTTTTCCTGTGTACCTTTCCCTTAGAAAAATAAAAAAGATTTTTACACAGAAAGAAATGCCTCCTCTCCAGTGAAGCAAAAGACCCATTGCAAAACTCTGAATATCTAAGTATTTTTGCCAATTTTTCCAACAACATCAGCTCAGATGAAAGTGTGAGGCATAACAGATTGTCATCTTCTGTGTATTTTTTGGATGCAGGCACAGAACCACAGGCCACCAAGAGTCATTTTATCAATCAAGTGAAACAGTTTCTTGAGATGACTCTTTACCAGCCCAGAACAAGATGGAGACTTTTACTTGTAAATTGTCAGAAAAGAATATGAGAAGAGGATTCTTAACAGGCCTTGCTTATCTTTTGTGCCTACTCCACAGTATGATCTTTAAATCTATTGGATCACTAAGGCTTAAGGCAATTTAAAAAGAAATAATGCATGTTTAGAGCATTCCTCCTCAGCTCCCTTTCACTCTGTATTCCACTTTATGCTCCCAGGTCCAATTCTACCTGCAAGACAGGTATTTGAGAACAATATCCCCCCCCCCCATGTGGGATTAGGCTAAAGGCTGTGGCCAAAAGAGCCATATCATAAAAGGAAAGGAGAAGAATATTCGCCAAGACTTAGAGAAAAAATGGAAAAGAACACCAAGTCCAGACAGAACAATTTAATAATGGTGAGAGGAGGGCACTGAACTATTTGGTCCATAATATTATTCAAGAAGCAGATAAGGGAAGAACTACTGTTATACAGAACAGGTGGGACTATGAACTTGAAGTTATGAGACAGCTTGGCAACCAGACATACTATACTTCATGCAGTCATGGTGCAGTCAAATCCATAAAATTTAAATTAGGACCCTCCTATGGGGTATACCCTTTATGGGAGAGAGAAGTTGTTGATAACTCCAGTCCCAGAACTCTGGTATTTTATGTTCTGCCTAAGATCCATAAAAATGCTTCCTCTCCTCTTAGCAGACCAGTAGTTTCTGGCTGTGATTCAGTTCTGGAACCACTGTCTAAATATAGACTTTTTTCTTACACTGTAGACATGTAGCTTTTTTTTCTTTTCTTTCTTCTTAGTGGAAACTGCATATACTGTATTACAGGTAGTATTAAGGATTAGGAAAAAGAAGATAGGAAACAGTGCTTGCTTGAAGATTTTACTTTGTATAGTTCTAAACAGGTTACATCAAGTGCTCTTTTAATGAGACATAAATGGGGGGAACATCTAGAAATCTTAAAACACAAATTGCTGAGCTCAAAAGGAATAGTTCCTTTTTAAAAAGTGCTCCTTTGGTTCAACACTTCTTAAATATAATCACAGTCCCACTTGTACCATCCTCTGGACCATTCAAAAAGGTCAGCATCATCTTGACAAGGTGTTACTGAAGAAGGAGGCTGAATGGATCCTTGAACTTCAGACTATAGCTCTGCAAAGGGTTACATGAGACTCTAGATTTTTTACAATTAGTGTGACTAAGAATCTTGCTGTATACTGTTCTACACCTGGTGGGAACATTCTGAGAGATGGTTGTTTTACAAGTTAGTCACATTCTTAACCCTTTTAATTTTGGGAAGTTTCTTTTAATCTGAAGATTATGAAGTATGTGTAAATTGTGTGTGTGTGTGTTAAGTGCCATCAAGTCACTTCTGACTTATGGTAACTATGAATTATTGACCTCCAAAACATCCTATCATTACAGCCTTGTGCAGGTCTTGCAAACTGAGCGCCCTTGGCTTCCTTGACTGAGTCAGTCCATTTCATGTTGGGTCTTCCTCTTTTCATGCTGCTTTCAATTTTTCCTAGTGTGATGGATCCTCAAGGGTTAATGCCTCACCGAGTCTGAGAACCTTTGAGTGACAGGCTGTTCAAATGGAATTCTGTGGAGAAAGTAAGTTAAGAAAGGACAGTTAGGAACTGACAGTTGAAGAAAAAACAATTAAACATGACTGGGAAGGAGGCAAAAGGAGTGAGAGGATCAGAGAGGATCCCCATTCAAGTCAAAAAGAGAAATTGCTGCTAGTCAAGAGAAGCAATCCCTGCCCAGCGAAAAGGGAGATAGCTCTTAAAAGAGGTGTGATCCCTGGATTTTGGGAACTTAGTTGTATGTTCCTGCCCTCTAGACTTTAAGAGTGACTGAAACTCAGAAATCAGTGTTTGAGTGTTTAAGCAGAAACTGAAAAGAAAGCCTCTCTCCTCAAAGTTTTAAAAGAACTGTTTGAACACTTACTTGTTTGCAACAAATTTTCTGGAGTTAGTGTAATTACAAAGTTACCTCAGTTTTATTATCCGTTCACCTCATACATCCCACCCCTGATTCCACCTGACCCTTTCTCTTCTAAGGTAAATAAAACATTTTATTTTGAACTTTTTTTTTTTTTAAACAAAATTTTATTGGGATGCGCTCAACATTTTCAACAACGTTACCAATACAATTTGAAAAAATTTCCATCCCATCCCCCCCACCCCCCAATAGGCTTCCAACACTGCTAATAACAAAAAAAGTATATATTAGACGGTAATCAGGTTTAGACTTATATGAATCGACAAACCAGGTAACACATTTCAAATATATAAAACATCTAACTAATTTCAACATATTTTCATATAACAGTATAATACAATTCAGAATTCATTTCACTACTCATTCAGTATCCATACAGATCTAAATTGTACATTTCCCCCTTCATTCTGTATTCAGTTTCCAAATACAATTTCAAACCTTCCCAATCTTTTATATACTGTTCTGCCATTTGTCCATTTAGCTTTTTTGTCATTTTGTCCATTTCCGCTAAAAACAGCAATTTTCTAAACCAGTCATGTATATCCGGCACCTTCTCCGCTTTCCATTGCTGAGCGAAGGCCATTCTCGCCGACGTAATCATATACCATAATAATGTCCTTTTTCCCTGTGGAATTCTTTCCATTGTCAAACCTAAGAGAAGAAGTTCCGGTCTTCTCCCAATTGGGATTTTTAATATTTTCTGCATCACACAGTGTATATTAGACCAGTATACCTTTGCTTTATCACATGACCACCACATATGGTAAAAAGAACCCTCTGTTTTTTTACATTTCCAACACTTATTACTCAAGTTCTTATCCATACTAATATTAGCAATCTTTTTTGGTGTCATATACCACCTATACATCATCTTGTAGCAATTTTCTTTTACATTAACACAGGTAGACATTTTAAAGGATCTTTCCCACAAAAACTCCCATGTTTCCATAGAAATTTCTTTGTTCATGTTTATGGCCCATTTTATCATTTGCTCTTTAACAGTTTCATCCAAAGTATATGTAGTCAACAAAGTTTTATACATCTTTGAGATCATTTTTCGCTTCTCTTTTCAACCATATATTTTCAAACTCATCATTCTTAGCTCTAAAACCAACCTCTTTACAATCTTTTTTGCAAATATCCCTTATTTGACAATATTGTAACCATCCATACTCAAATTCTAGTTCATTATTTGGTTTTAAAACATATTTTCCCCCTCTTTTGCAACAATTCTTGGTATTTCAAGCAATCATTACCTTTATGTTCTGAAAAAGGATGTATAACTGCTGCTGGAACAATCCACAAAGGCCTCTCGTCGGAAACTGTATCCTTGTACCTGGTCCATGCATCAAACAATGTTCTCCTTACATAATGATGCTTAAACATTGAATCAACTTTATTTTTCCCATACCAAAGATAGGCATGCCAGCCAACTCCCAAATACTTAACCTTTTTAACCACTTCACATTCTGTCACGTTTTGTAACATTTGTTGCTTTGTAGCTATCATATTTTTACACAATATCTTAGACTTATTCTTATTTACATAGAACCCTGCGAGATCGCCGAACTCTTTTACTTTTTCAAATACCTTAGGCATATTATTAACAGGATCTTCAACAATAAACATAATATCATCCGCAAATGCTCGTAGTTTATATGAAAAACCTCTAACATTCAAACCTTTTATGTTATCATCATCTCTAACCATTTGCAGCAAAATCTCCAAAATCCAGATAAATAGCAATGGTGACAGGGGGCAACCCTGTCTGGTATTTTGAACTTTCAAAAGCCTCACATGCGCCATTTCAGGAACTAAATATAAGAAAGTGATTGTGTCTCTTCCCTCAGTTTCCTGGGCTGGGTCAGCATAAAAATATATATATTCAAGCAACTTGGTGGAACAGCCATAGACAAACAAATAAGAAGAAAATAGATATAGGGGCTGCTCAGCAAGACAGAAGAAGAAAAAAAGGAAAATCTTGTGCGTGTGGGAGGGAAGAAGGCAAAATTGCCATACCTAGTATTACTATCTTTTCCAGTGACTCTTGTCTTCTCATAGTATCACGAAAGTACAATAGCCTCGGTTTAGTCATTATAGCTTCTAGGGAGAGTTTAGGCTTGACTTGATTTAGAGGAACCCACTTTTGTCTTTTTGGGAGTCCATGGTGTTGATAAAACTCTCCTCCAACACCGCATTTCAAATGAATCAATTTCTTCTTGTCTGCTTTCTTCACTGCCCAACACTCATGCCCATACGTAGGAATACTATGGTATGAATTATCTTGATTTTGGTCACGAGTGACACATCCATACCCTTAAAGATCTTTTCTAGATCCTTCATGGCTGTCCTTCCCAGTCTCAATCTCCTTCTGATTTCTGAGTTGCAGTTTCCTTTTCAGTTGATGATGGAGCCAAGAAATAGAACATCTTTAGCAAGTTTGATTTCTTCATTGTCAACCATAAAGTTGTATAATTCACCAGTAGTCATGATTCTTGTTTTCTTGATGTTCAGCTGTAATCCTGCTTTGGCACTTGTTGCTTTAACCTTCATCAGAATTCATTTCAAGTCTTCAGTATTTCCTGCCAGTAATGTGGTGTCATCTGCAGATCTCAAATTGTGAATGTCCCTTCCACCAATTTTCATTCCACCTTCATCTAAATTTAGTCCAGCTTTCCTTATGATGTGTTCTGCATATAGATTGAATAGATAGGAAAATATATTATTGTCTGACACTTTTGCCAATTGGGAACCACTCTGTTTCTCCATATTCTGTTCTAACAGTAGCCTCTTGTTCAGACTATAGGTTGTGCATCAAAATAATCAGATGTTGTGATTCTAACACCAACCATAGTTTTCATTATCTACACAGTCAAAAGCTTTGCAGTAATTTATGAAACACAAGCTGATTTTCTTCTGAAATTCACTTGTATGCTCCAGTAATAAACATAACTTTGCAATATGGTCTCTAGTCCCTCTTCCTTTTCTTAATCCACCTTCAACCTCCGGCACTTCTTGTTCCACATATGGTAACAGTCTTTGTTGTGATATTTTGAGCATCACTTTATTTGCATGAGAAATTAATACAATGGTTCAATGGTTGCTGCAGTTTTTAATGTCTCTTTTTCCCAACACTGGAATGTAGATTGAACATTTCCAGTCTGTTGGCCATTGTTTCATTTTCCATATTTGTTGGCTCTATTGTTGTTTAGATTGTATTTGGGCACTATGAATGTTTTGGTGTTTTTCTTTAGCTTTATTCCTTATCAGTTGCTGGTCTTGTTTTTGCAGACAGAATAGAGCTTCTCCATCTTCTGCTTCCAATTATGTAATCTATTTGTTTTCTGTGTCATCCAGTCATGTCCACATATACAATCATCTGTTTGGTTGCCTGAAACATGTTGGCAATGAACAACATGTTTTCTTCATAGAATTCTATGAGTTGCTCTCCCGCTTCATTTCATTCTCCTAGCTCAAATTTTCCAACAATATTTGATTCTACTTTGTTTCCCACTTTTGCATTCCTGCCACCTATGATTATCAGCACATCTTGCTTAGGTATGTGATCAGTGCCTTCCTCGACATTTGCATAAAAGCTTTCAATTTCTTCCTCTTCAGCATCTCTAGTTGGGGCATAAACTGGAATGATGGCTATGTTGATAGGCTTTCCATGGTCTGATTGAAATTATTTGGTAAGACTTCGCATGATAACCCCTGGTTTCTTTTCCTACATCTTACTTCATTATTAGAGCAACTCCATTTCTTCTGTGCTTTGTAATGTTCTGACTGAAAATCTCCTTATTCAGTCCATTTTAGTTCACTCACTCTCAGAATTGCAATGTTTAAACGGTTCATTTCTCATTTTATGACTTCAAGCTTACTTTGATTCATATTTCTCACATTCTATGTTCCTAACAAATAGTTTTCTAGCTTCTGGCCTCGCGGCGACGCTGCTGGGGGCCAGGCGCTGCTTTGCCGCCCCGGAGGAAACTGGGACAGCAACAGAAGTATGACATTGTGCGTCGTGACATGGGTAAGGGGTGGAGCTGGCCCTGCAAAATGGCTGGGCTCTGCTCCCACCCAAACAGTTGAGAGCTCGTGCTCGGGCTGCAGTGAGCTCCCAGCACTTTGGGATGAAGAGGGAGGTGGCCTACCTCAGAGGCCTCAGTGGCAGGATCACTCCAGTGGCGATGGCTTCAATGATGGCATGGGCGTCAGGCTGCAATGATCAGAGCAGCAGCAGTGATTGAGCCAGCGGCGGCGAGCAGAGGGAGGAGGAGGCAACTCGGCCTGGGCTGTAGCGAGGCTTGCAGAGATGGCGGGAAGAGGATTTCGGTGGTGGCAGCCCCCCCCCCCGCAAGGTTCCTCAATGGGGCTGGGGCCAGCGGGCGGCTGTAGTCAGCCCCCAGCAGCCTGCCGGGCCTTCTACTGGCGCGGCAACTTTCGGTAGCGGTGTTTGGCAGGCTGTAGAGGGCCCAGTCAGGTGTGGTGGTTGGTTGCAGGCCCGTTTAGTGAAGCCTGCTCAGAGGCCACTGAGGGCTCTTGGTGGTGGCCAACAGGGGAGTTAGACAGTAGAGGCTCCTTTAGGCACTGTGCTGGTGGTGAGGGATCTCAGCAGGCAGTTGGTAGGCGGTAGGCCCAAGAAGAGTCGGTAGGACTGCATTGTCCTGTCATCTCAGAGGTATGGATACAATCATGCTGGACAATGGTTGAAGTATTCACTGGCCCTAACTGCATTTGATTTAAATAAATGGCTGGGGAGGTTTTGGTGGTTAACAGCCCTCTAAGGATCATTAGGTGGAACACTGGTGGGTGGGTAGCCATTTTGAGAAGGTATTGTTACAGGCACCATTTTAAGAGGATTCTCCAGGTGGCCATTTTGAGAAGGGCAGTAAGGGCGGTCATCTTGAGGTGTCCTTCTAAGCAGCCATTTTGTAAGGCCCCAGTTTCTGGATTACATAGAGGTTTTATAGAGGCAGCCATTGTGGGTGAGGCCCTCCAAAGGCGACCATCTTGAGGGTGCCCTTGGGTTAGCCATCTTGCAGTGAGTGGCCATCTTGGGAGGGACCTTCCAGGGTGGCCATTTTGAAGAAGGCCTTTTTCTGGTGGCCATTTTAAGATACATAGCTAGGTGGCCACTTTTACCAAGGGACAATAGTATGGGTTTCTAATTAAAGTGCTAATCTATATTGTGCAATCTATATTGAGCAATGGCTCCTAAGAAGGAACAAGGGCCTTCTAAAGGCAAGCAGCCACCCCCTAAGAAGCCTTCCCAGAAGCCACTACAGTGGCCCACCATTTTAGACTCCTCTGACAAGGATGAACAGGACCCCGTCAACACAGCCATTTTAGACAGGCTAGTGGCCCTAGAGAGTTGACGGGGTGAGCATCCTCCTTCACGTGACGCGTCTAAATTCTTGCCTAAACAATCCTTTCAGGCTCAGGTGTTGGCATGCTTAGCTATTCTCGAGGACAGACAGGGCGAAGTGGCATCAACATCTGGTCCAGAAGCAGCACGCAGATGACAAGCAGGAGAGCCAAAGCATAGAGGATCTCCAGGTGGAGCTTTATAAAGGACCTCCAACAAGTGAAGGTAAGGCAGAGAACACTGGCCAAGGTGGGACATATTGGCCTTGGGGCCCCTGCACTCAAGGTGCCACTGGGTACCCTACACACACCGCACAAGGTAGTTTTGAGCACACAATGCTGGGCGGATGGTCACCCTATGCAGGATGGGGAGGTATGGTCCAGCCACCTCCTCAGAGTGTCTGGCCTGGATGGGGCTACCCAACAACAACAAACCTTTATTGGCATTATACACTAAGGAGAATACAAGACATAAGAAGTACTTAATACAGTTAACACATATCTCGCTTTTTAGAAGCCAGACACAAAAAAGTTGCCACTATTTCAACAGTTACAGCATTTTTTTAGGAAAGAAGAAAAAAGGACTCATAATTATCAGATTGGCCTATTAAATCCTTTAACAACCGATCTAGACACTTAGCACGAATGTCAGCATAATAATCACAGTATAGAAGGACATGCTCAGTACTTTCTACTTCCTTTCTTCCACAATCACATAGCCTCTGTGCATAAGGAGTTTTGGAAAATCTCCCTTGAAGTACTGCAGAGGGCAACACATTAAAACGTGCTAACATATAAGCTCTGCGAGTACATGGATCATTGAGGGTGAAAAAATATGTTGCTATCATCCCCATGGGATCCCTAATTTCAGGGGAGAATATCTACCAGAGGCACGGCTATGTAGTTTTTGCAACTCAATATCCTAGAGTCTTTGTTTAAGTAAGACAAAGGTATCTTTTTCTGACAGGGAAAGCAGCTCATCAAAGTTTATCCCCATGACAGCAATCTTCTTCTCTATAAATGTCAACCAAGAGGACTGATGAAACTCTGTTAAAACTAAAGAAACAAGACAGCTGGAATGAGAAGTGGTTTTTAAATGTAATTTTAGCCAGAATTTAAATGTTATTAACCACGCTCCAGTCTCTAGCAACCTTTGATTAGTTTCAAGACACATTGCAGCATAGGAGACACACATAGAAAGGCCTAGAATTTTCTGAAGGAAGTTAGAGTGATTTTTTTCCATCTCTTTATTAATAGCTCCAATCCAAATTGGGATCCCATAGAGCAATTTAGCACATAGTTTATGATTAAAAACTTGTAGGGCTGCTGGGACATGCTGGTTGCCCTTAGAATAGTAAAAATGGGTAATCACTAGCATGTCATTATTCATGGATTTCATCACTTCCTTTTTGTGAGAAACCCATCTGGAATTACAGTGGAAGAGCAATCCCGGGTATCTGAAGGTTTTAACTTGCTCAGTGTGATACCCTCTTATGACTTAGACGGTTTCCATGATTTCCCAAAAACAATAATTTTGGACACAATCCTGTCCTTATATATATTTGAATTTTGGTTCCACAGCATTCTATGCTTGCCATAATTGATTCGGCTCAAGAACTGGCAGTCAGAAGACACTGGCCAGGACTGACTGTCTGCTTCGCAAACTCCCGCCCACATCAGCCCTGGTCAGTGTTTTCAGCTCAGTCTGCTCCAGTCCTCCGACAGGCGAGGACCGTCTGGAGTGTGAGCGCAGGGACAGGCCCTCAAGGCTGAGGCAAGTGAGAGAAGCCCTTTTCCGCCCCCCCCCCACCATCCCCTGGGCCTTCAATGGGGGCAGTAGGCCCAGAGAAGGCCTTTTCCACCCCCCCACACCATCCCCTGGGCCTTCTATGAGGGGACTAGACCCAGAGAAGCCCTTTTCCGTCCCCCACACGCCATCCCCTGGGCCTTCTATGGGGGCACTAGGCCCAGAGAGGCCCTTTTCCCCCACACACTGCCTACTGCCCCCATAGAAGGCCCAGGGGATGGTGTGTGGGGGACAGAAAAAGCTTTCTCTGGGCCCAGAGAAGCCCTTTTCTGCCCCTCTTCCCTTCCTTTCCCCCCTTTCCTTTCTTCCTCTCTCCTTTCTTTCACTCTTCCCCCCTTCCTTCCTTCCTTCCTTTCTTCTTTCCTTCCTTCCTTTCTCCAACCCTCTCTCCCTTCCACCTCTCTCCCTTCCTTTCTAGGGCCCGTTGTCTTCCACCACAACGGGCTTTGCTCCCTAGTAATCCATAAAACGATACAACAACCTTTTCAGACTCATACGCGAAAGAGTAACACTAAAAATCGCTTTGTAGTAGGTACTTGAATTGAACAAAAGTAATCAATTTTCAGTTGTTTAGAGACTGGGGGGGAGCCCCTTCTTCTCGCCTCCATTTACTTGTTTTCATAGGAAGAAAATTAGAGTCCATAAAAAAAGCGGCTGACAGAGTGAACAGGGCAACTACAGATAAAAGTTGGCAGTTCTTATAACAAAGTCAGTTCAAACTGAAAAAAAAAACTTCTTTATCTCACCATTCCAATTAATGTCATAGGAGGTACTGCTATAATCTAGCATTCCAGGAGGCGTCCATAGAAAGAAAATACTGCCTTCAAATTCCAGGGATAAATATGCACTTCATTCAGCTCAACACAGCTCAACGCCTTGATAAATCTTAAAAGTGGTAAACTACTAAACATAAGGTTTAAAAGGAAATAAAAGATAAAAAGCTGAGGAGCTGAAGATGGCAGGAAGGAGATGGTTCTCCGGCAACCGGAAGTCCCGTGATCGGATGGGGCTACCCAAATCCAGGTGCTGTTTTTTCAAATCTGGGAGGTTCTGCATGTGACTTGGTCTCAGCGGGTGCCATCCCATTTGGGGATCTGGCTTTGCCACTTGGAGGTCACCTCTCCACTGCCACTAGGGACAAAATCCTTAAGGGAGAGTTTGTCAATGTTTTTACATTACTATACAGGGAACTGGAGAAGAAAGATAAGGAGGACCTAGATGAGCGGGAGAAGGAGCACCTGAAGAGGTGCCGGGTGGACAGGACCTGGGCAAACTGGTTCCCAGGATTCCTAATCTATGCAGGAGTTATAGTGAGGCACCAGCCATGGAGGGCTTCTGCGATGCTCCAATACATGGACATCATTTATAAGGGCTTTACCGATTTTCTGATCCCGGCATGGCTTCAGTATGACAAAGAGTTTCGAATGAGGGCAGCCATGAATCCGGCCCTGAGATGGGACCAGATTCACCCGCACTTATGGCTGCAAATCCTGACTGGCGATTTGGCAATGAGAGGTCAGATAGTGGCCACTCAGTCTGCAGATCACAAGGTCGGGCAGGTACCCGTGCCCAGGTGGGGCAGGTGGTTCAATGACACCCGCTTTGCTGGGAGTTCACCTCCCATGGGACATGCAGCCGCAAGTCATGCTCCTTCAGGCATGAATGCCCTTTGTGTGCGGGGCCCCACGCGCTCTCAGATTGCTCCAAAACAAGGGGAAGGTCAGGAGGCAAGGGAGGTAAGCATCCAGGAGGAGGCAGTGGTTATACCCCCCCCCTTCTGACAAAGGGTCCCAGCCCAATTAAAGTCAGAGTGCTCAAGGATTGGTTGCAGGATTGCCCCAACCGACAGGGTTGTGTTTACCTCTTGGAAGGCTTCACTCTAGGGTTTAGGATACCTTATCAAGGGAAGAGAAGGTCGTATAGTGCTCGTAATCTGAAATCAGTTAAGGGGATGGAGCACATAGCTAGGGGGAAAATTGACAAGGAGTGTAGGAAGGTAGGGTAGTTGGCCCATTCCCTTCCCCACCAGTTAACAATTTGACGGTTTCCCCGTTGTGCTGAAGAAGGCGAGTATCACCTCATTCACCACCTGTCCTACCCACATGGGGAGTCAGTGAATGATGTCATACCAGAGGAGTTATGTTCAGTCAGATACACCTCACTTGATCAGGCCATGCAAGTGGTGCACTTATGTGGGTAGGGGGTGGAATTGGCAAAATGTGACATTAAGTCAGCCTTCCGTCCGGCCAATTTCAAGCTGTTGGGTTTTGCTTTCGAGGACAAATTTTACATGGACAGGGCCCTTCCCATGGGGTGCTCAGTATCTTGTGCTGCTTTCGAGAGGTTCAGTTCCTTTTTAGAAAGGACCTTGCATTACAGGACAGGGTTAGGCAGTGCTGCCCGCTATCTTGATGACTTCCTGTTGGCAGGAGGGAAAGATATGGGGCAATGTGAGTTTTTACTGACCAGCTTCATGGAGTCGGCAGAGGAGCTAGGAGTTCCTCTTGCCCAGGAAAAAACTGTAGGCCCTACTCCCATTCTGACTTTCCTAGGGATAGAAATCAACACGGTAGGGCAGCTGTGTAAATTACCAGCTGATAAATTAAATGCGCTACAGGTGTTGATTGGCACGGCCAGAGCAAAGAAAATATTACCTTGCTGGAGTTGCAGCAGCTGGTCAGGCACCTCAACTTTGCATGCAAAGTGGTGGCACCCGGCTGGGCATTTGTTAGGAGACTATGTGAGTCCATGAAGGGCCTCCATCTCCCACAGCATAGGACCAGAGTCACCAATGGTATAAGGGACAACCTCCTTGTATGGAAGGAATTTTTTGGATTAATGCAACGGGGTGTCTTTTTGGCAGGAAGACCTTCTAGTTGAAGCTGAGCTGCAGGTCACATCTGACACTACAGGCTCCTCCATCTTTGGAGTCTATTTCCATGGACATTGGTGTGCTGAGGACTGGCCTGGGGAATGGTTTCAGGCAGGGTGGGTCAACGACCTCACCTTCCTGGAATTTTTTTCTGATTGTCATAGCAGTGTGGATTTGGTCAACAGAGCTTGCCAACCACAGTGTCCACTTCTGGTGCAACAATCTGTCCACAGTGCATGTGATTAACTCATTGACATCCAAGTCTCCTAGGATGATGGCCCTGGTCAGAGTCTTCACACTCCATTGTCTGCAGAAAATTATTTTGTTCAAAGTCAGGCACGTCCTGGGGGTCAGTAATGGGGTCGCTGCTGCTCTCTCCACCAGCTGGCTCCAGAAGCCAACGAGTTCCCGTATGCCAGTGGAGGTATGGCAGATTGGCGGGCTGAGGCCAACAGGGTGATAAGTTTAGCTCTTTCCCCTTCCACCTGGAGAGTTTATAAGGGGGCGGGTAAGCAGTTTCTGTCCTTTAGGGAGGAAGCCGGTCTGAGACAGGTTTGGCCCATACCGGTGTCCCATTTAGTGCAGTTTTGTGTGTCATTGAGAGGTAAGGGCCTGCCAGTGTGTTCCATTAGGGGCAAGCTGTCATCCCACACCTATGCCACCAAGGCATCTGGGTTTGAGGAGAAGACAGGCAACTTCTGTATCAGGAAGATGCTTGAAGGCTGGTCAAGGGAGGGTGGCAAGGTTATAGACACCAGGGAACCATTGACCCCAACAGTTATGATGGGGCTCAAGGAACAGTGGCACACATTTTGCAGTGATGGATACAAGGCTGCAGTGTTCCACGCAGCGTCACTGGTTGCCTTTTTTGGGGAACTGAGGATCAGTGAGTTGTTAGTGGCTGGCTCTCACTGGGATACATCTGGCCTAGCTCTCGACCAGCGTGATATTCACATGCTGGACTCCAAAGTTAGGATCATGCTTTGGCGGTCAAAGACCGACCAACTTGGCAACAAGGGTTCTGTTATCAAGCTGGGCCAATGTCCAAAGGTGGAGTTATGCCCCGTGCTGGCTTTACGCCAATATTTAGCCATGCGGGGTGAGGATGTAGGCTATTTATTTCTCCATAGGGACAGCACTCCCCTCACCAAATTTCAATTTTGGGCCCTAACACAGAAAGTGCTGGTCCAGTTGGGATTAGGCAGGTTCTGCTTCGGAACCCACTCCTTCCAGATTGGGGCAGCTTCAACAGCGGCAGCCATGGGGTATTCTAATAGTGAGATTCAGCAGATAGGTTGCTGGAAATTGCGTTGTTACAGGGATATGTGTGGGATTGCAAAGTGTAATGTTATGTTTAGGTTATTAATAGGGTTCCTCTTACAGGTACTGCAGGCCACGGGGCGAGACGAAGAGTCACTGTCTGTGGCCACAGCATGGTCTTTTGGGCCAGAAGGACATCCATCGGTTCTCAACTGGGACTTAGTGAGTGAACTGTTGTTGAATGGATGGGAAGGAGGAGCATGAGATGGCCTGTGCTCCTTCCCCTGTTATTTGAGGAGAGGCAGGGGCCTTCTCCACACATCCTGGTGGTGCACCTTGGGGGTAACGACCTAGGTTTAATGAAGAGCAAGGCCCTGGTGCTACAAGTGGAGGCTGACCTTACAATGATAAGAGCAAGGTGGCCCGGTGTGTAGATAGTCTGGTCGGCTATTCTGCCCTTAGTTGAGGTGTGATTTGGGAGACCACTGGCGTATTGACCGTGCCAGGTGTAAGGCCAACCACCAGATGAGGAAGGCCATGGAAGGTGGTTTAGGGCAATTTTTGCTGCACCCCAACATACGGGTTGAGTTCTAGGACTTGTACAGGGCTGACGGGGTATATCTATCTGACAAGGGCAATGGGTTATTTTTACAGAACTTGCGGCAAGGGATTAGGTCAGCCTTGGGATGTTATTTGGGAGCAAAGGCCAAAGCAGAGGCTTGGCCTTGGCAGTGGCAGTGGCAGGTCTGTGTGGGTGAGAAACTGGAACCGGTGAGCACCTTACGGCATTTTCCCATTAGGGAACAGGAGGTCATCGGGAACTGCCTTTGGATTTTAGGGTCCAGGGTGGGGAATGGTGATCACCTCTGGGAACCTCTTAGGGTAAGGCTCCTCTCTGCAAATTGTAAGGCTTCAGGGGTAGGTGCTCCAAGGTGGCAACTAGTTTTGCTGGGCTGCTGGTCACAAGTGCTGGCTCAAGACGGGAGCTGGGTGACCTGCTTGTGAAAAGGACAAGGAGTTTGGTCAGGGAGTGACACCTGCCATGCCTGTTCTGTGCTTGCTTAGTTTGTCCCTTGCCGCAATGTTATGTTAAACAGTTAATAAAGTGGCCCTTGTTTACTTCCAAACTGTTGTCTGTCTCGTTATTCCAACTGGGGTGGCGATGGGTTTTCCTTTTTCATCCACTCACATCAAACAACGGAATATCCTTTCAGCTTTAATCGAGTTGCATCTCTAAGAATAGTGCTACTTGTAGTTGTCCCCTGTTCATCCCCAGTAGCTGATCGAGTTCCAGCCAGCCTCAGGGGCCCTGTCATCCTGCATTTGTATCTTTTTATGGATTGTCTCATCACAGGGGTTTCAAAGTATGAGATGATTAGAAGTGGTTTACCATTGCTTTCCTTTCTTTATTAGCTTCATTAACCAGAGGTCTTAAGCCAAACGTACAAACAGCTACTATAAAACATATTACATGTAGTTACAAGATAATTTAGACCAAATATTTTTACAGTAAAAATTAATAAACATACTCATAAACAATAGACAACATTAATAGACAACATTTTACAGACTTCCATAAACGCTATAAAATCCCATGATATTATGGAAATTAGTTTTAAAATTTTAAAAATCTGTATACATAAAACTACCTACAGCATTTCAAAGCTGCTTTAAAAATAGCACTATTGATAGATACTTTGACACCAAGTGAGTTGTTTCAGGGTCCTCATCTGCTAGGAGTATGGTTATCATCCAAGGTTCCATAAGGTTAGGGTTAGGGTAACTTTTTTAAAAAAAGAAATTTTATTTTTATAACAAACAAACAAACAAACAAACAAACAAACAGAAATACATAAAAGTTTGGAGGTACCATTTACATCATTGTTTTAACTATTTTGTTACCTCATCATACATTGTCTACTTTGTAAATTCATATTTTTCACCTTATATTTTTATGTAAATATTTTGCATTATAGTTAAAAGTATAGTTCATATTATCTTCTAATGTGGTTCTGTATCCATATAGTTTATTTATTGTAGTCTTCCAACCATTTGTAGAATCTTGACCATGTATTTTCAAAGCTTGCTTCATCTCATCCTCTCAAAATTAAAGTTAATTTATCCATCTCTGTAGTCTCAAGAGTTTTGTTTATAATTTCTTCTTTAGAGGGCACTTCATTTTCCCTCCAATATTTAGCATATAATATTCTTGTGGTTGTCAATATATGTATAATAAGGTAAAAGTCTTGTTTTTTACAATTTCCTGACATTATATTCAATAAAAAACAATTCAGGTATATAAGGTACAATACAACCTAACATTTTTTGTAACGTTTCACGAATCCAAGACCAATGCTTTTTAGCTTTATCACATAACCACTACATATGGAAAAATGAACCAACTTTTTTTTGGCACTTCCAACAATCATTTGATGAATCAGGATAAATCATTGCAAATTTTTCTGGAGTTATGTACCATCTAGAAAACATTTTATAAATATTTTCTTTGTATGCGGTTGCTTTGGTAATTTTTACATTTGTTTTCCATATTTTTAACCATTGATCTAAATCAATATTATGGCCCAAATGTTGTGCCCATTTAATCATAGAATCTTTAACCATTTCATCTTGTGTTTTATTTTCCAGCATTATTACATATAATTCCTTAATTTATCTTCAGTATATAACAATATCTTATCTATTTCTGTTATTTTTGAATAAAAGCCTATTAATTTGTCATTGGCATACCTTGACTCTATTTGTGCTCTTTCCCACCAACTTAATTTTTTGTTTTATAAGGACTTCTGTTAATTTTAATTCATTTTTATTATCCAGTAAATCTTCGTATTTCAACTTTACATTCTTGGGTTTGTAAATGTTTCAAGTGGTGCAACCCATTTTGCTATCTTAGTATAAAAAGATCTTTTCACTTTTTCCCATACTTTCAGTAAAGATCTCCTAATAAGATGCTGTTTAAAATATTTATGAGTAAAAGCTTTTCAATACTGTGTAAACGCATGCCAACCTAGTAACAGGTCATGTCCCTCTAACATTAGTATTCTAGGGTTTTCTAATGTAATCCATTCTTTTATCCACATCAGTAAAGCTGCTCTATAGTATAGAAGCCTATGTGATAGTGCAAATCCAGCTCTTTTTGCTTTTAAGGCTTTCAGTTTTATTCTTGGTCTCTTGTTTTGTCATATAAATTGTCTCACCAATTTGTCAAGCTCTATAAAATATTTTTGGTTTTGAAGGATTGGGATTGTTTGAAATAAAAAGATCAATCTTGGTAAAATATTCATTTTTATTGTAGCTATCCTTTCCATCAGGGATATTTGTAGATTCTTCCATCTTTCCAAATCCTTCTTAATTTGCAATATTAATTCTATACAATTGTCTTCCATCAAAGAACTACATCTATTTGTTATATTTATTCCCAAATATTTCACTTTTTTTAACTTCCAAGCCTGATATTTCTTGTTGTATGTGTTGAGTTTGGTCCTTAGTAATATTTTTTGTTAACATTTTTGTTCTATTAACATTAACTTCCAATCCCACCACTTGACCATAATCCTGCAAAATTTTTAAAAGTTGCATAGTAGAGTCCAATGGGTTTTCTAGGATAAAAAACAAATCATCTGCAAATGCTTGCAATTTATATTCTCCTCCTCTTATTTTAAGTCCTTTAACATGTGTATTTTCTCTAATCATATCATTCAATATTTCAAGCACAAAAATAAATAATAGTGGTGAGAGTGGACATCCTTCTCTAGTTCCTTTTTGTATTTCAATATTTTGTATTGCATCACCATTGATTAGGACCTTAGCTTCTTGTTTGGTGTAGATTATGCTAACAATTGTAAAGAATTCAATACCACATTGTGAGCTTAATAGTTTTTCTAACATAAAATTCCATCTGACATTATCAAATGCTTTTTTGGCATCTAAAATAATCAAAGCCATCTGTTTCTCTGGATGTGTTTCAAAATATTCAGTTACATTCAATATAGTCCTTACATTGTTCCTGAGTTGTCTTTTCAGTAAAAAAAACCCTGCTTGATCTTGATGTATTATTTGTATCAATACTCATTTCAATCTTGCAGCCAAAATAGAAGCATATATTTTGTAATACACATTTAATAGTGAAATTGGCCTATAATTTTTTATTTCTTTCTCATCAGTATTTTGTTTATGTATTAAAGTTATTAAGGCTTAATTCCAGGTTTCTGGTATTTTTCCTTCAGTTATTATGTTTTGTATTATACATTTTAAAGGTATTATCAGCTGGTCTTCAAAAACTTGGTAGAATTTTGCTGGAAGGCCATCAGGGCCTGTAGTTTTCCCCTTTTTGTTTTTTAGTGCTTCTGTTAATTCAGAAAAGGATATTGGGTCATTTAAAAATTTCTTTTGTTCCTCAGTGAATTTTTTTCCATTATATATTTTTTAAAAGTCTTTAACTTCCTCTTGTGTGGCTTCTTTTTTTATATATAACTTCCTGTAAAAGGCTTCAATAATATTTTTCAAATCTTTAGGCCTGTTTTTTTCTTCTCCTCCCTTGTCTCTCAAAATTTTTAGACTTCTTTTTTCCTTTTCTTTATGTAGTTTGTACACCAATCACCTAGTTGGTTTATTGGCATTTTCAAAATAATTTTGTTTTGCATAAATAATTTTCTTAGCCATTTCTTGCATTAACAGACAGTTCATTTGATTTTGTAATAATTTTAATTTCACTCTTATTTGTTCAGTTGAGGGGTCTTGCTTCATCTTTTCTTCTTGTTCTTTAATTTGTGTAATTTTTTCTGTCTTTTGTTTTCTAATATGTGCAGCCTCTCTGATTATCCAGCTTCTAGTACAGGCCTTAAACACATCCCATACAACTCTGATAGAAATGTCTGGCTGTATATTTTGTTTAAAAAACAATTGAAATTCTTTTTTAGTTTCTGTTACAAATTTTTGATTCTTCAATAGAAACGTATTCAAAGTCCATCTGTTTTTCTTTGATGTATCTTGTAATGTGAGCATAATAGGGATGCGATCTGCAAAGGTTGCTGGTAATATCTCTGCTTCTAGTAGGTCATTTATGATTGTTGTTGAGATCCATCACATATCTATTCTTGACCATGACTTATGTCTTGCTGAGTAAAAAGTGTAGTCATTTTTATTTGGGTTTCTCACTTCCCAGGAGTTCACCAAATTATGTTCTTCTGTCAATTGTAAAAAAGAGTTTGGGAGTTCATTGCCTTGTTTTTGTTTTCCAGTTGTTGTTTTTCTATTTAAAAGTCTGTCAAAAACTGTGTTGTAGTCTCCAATCAAACATATTTCATTAAAATTTTGTTTTGAAATAAGTTCTTGCAAAAGTTTATAAAAATTTTCCTGATGCTGGTTATTTTACCTTGTGTTTGTATTTGAATTATCACAATTCTGCCATCTTCAGAACTGTACAACAGTTCTGGGTGTAGGTGTTCTTTCCCATATGTAACTACACCTCTTTTCTACCTTTCCTTATCAGAAGAAATAAAGACTATTCCAAATTTTTTTACTTCCAAATATTTTTGATCTGAATGTTCTATGTGAGTCTCTTGTAGGCATATAATATCCAATTACATCTCTTTCAGTTTTTGAAATATCTGTCTTCTTTTTTGGAGGTGCATTCAGTCCATTAACGTTTATTTAAATTATCTTCATTTTTCTTCTATCCATAATGAGATTGTGTTTGAGTGTCATCTTTACTCTTGTGTTGAAGTCTTATAACTATTTGTGATGCTGGAATCTTTACTGTTTTCCTGGTTGTTTTGGTTTTCCTGGTTGTCCCTGATGCTCCCTGTAGATCCTGATCCTCCTCTTCTGTAGTCTCCTGCATCTCCTCCTCAGTTCCCAAATCTTCTTGATGAGTTTTAATAAAGCCTTCTGCCTTGTAAGTTGAATTGATTCTATACCTTTTCCCCTTATAAGTAAAGAGGATACTTTCTGGAAGTAACCATCTGTATATGATCCCATCTTTTCTCAAGATGCTGGTAAGTTCTATGTATTCTTTTCTTTTCTCTCTCACTCTCCATGGAATTTATTTTAACATTTTTATTTCTGTATATTCTATTTGGAGAAAAGTTTCATTTGCTGCTTTAAGAATTTCTTATTATTCTTTTGTGAAATCTTACATGTACTTCTCTAGGAAGATTATTTCTTTTTGCATATGCTGAATTCATTCTATAGGCCGCATCAATTTCATTATGGATTTCATCTATGTTTTCTGCACCCAAATATTTGGTCATCTGTGTCATCTCAGTTTTTATCTTTTCATCTTTCTTCTCTGGGATATTTTGAAATCTTAAGATGTAGGCTGCCTTGTCCAGTTCTAGTTTTATGAGCGCTTCTTCCATGGAACTCTGTTTAGAGTTTATTTCTTCTAGCTTAAGCTCCATTTCCTCTGATTTATTTTCCACTTTACTTGTTGTTTTTGTCAGGTCAAGAATTTCTTGTTTATTCTCTTTAAGTTGCTTCTGGACCTCTTCCATTTGAAGTGTCATTTGTTTCACAGGTGAATCTAATTTAGTCTGTATGGGTTCCACTGCTGCTGCTACTGCACTTTGAACAGCTGTTGTTACTTCTCCTTTGACAGTTGATGCCACTGATTCCTCTACTAAAGATTGCAGGTCCTTTAATGTAACTTGTGCCAGATTGGCACTTACAGATTTAACTATTCCTGGGGAAGAACCAGGAGGCTTTTTTTTTAAAGCTACACCACTAGCCATTTTAGTAAAGCCTTTAAAGTCAACCAACTTTCTATATTTACAGAATACTTATTATTATTATAACCATATAAAACAAAATATCTCCCAGTACCATAAATAAAGGAATCAACTGTTTCATTACATTTAGAACACAGTGTATTTTTAGAAACAACAACTTACACAGACACTACACTACCAGATTTGCAGCTTGTATTATGGGGAAATGAAGCTTTGAAAGTAAAAATGAAGTCTAGCAGTCTTTGAGTCCTTCTTCGTTCTTCTTTTTGAGACAAGGAGTGGATAATTATCTTAGTCTGTAATCCAAAGTGTATTAATATTTATTTAATTGTAATCCTTTTAATAAGATCTTCATATAATTCCAGTTGGGTATATTATAAATCCAACAAAGAGGAGACTTCCATAAAATAAAATAAAAATTAATCCAGGAGAAAAAAATAAAAATTTCCAAGTATAGCAATATTATAATCCACAGTAAGGTCTTGCAGAGTTTAAGTAAATAGCTCTCAACCAGCCAAGTGGTTATATTATAGATCCAAGAGAGAGGAAGCTTCAATAAAGTAAAAATTAATCCAAGAGAAGAAAAAATAAAATTTCCCAAATATATCAGCAATGTAATCCACAACAGGGTCTTGCAAAACTTAAGAATCTGTTGGGTAACTCTCAGACATTCACCATTCTCTCTCCTTTAGCCCCCCCAAATTAGTAGCTCTCTTTTAAGTTCTCTTTTAAGCTGCTCCAGAAAGAAAAGGAGGGGAGGGAGAAAAAGTTCTTCATCCTCCATTTTTTTTATGTTGGTGTTTAAAGGGCTTAAAGTCAAGCAAAAGATTTTTTAGTCTTATTGCATTTATAGGTACTCACAGTGTTCAGAATCTTCTTTGATTATTTGTAGGAGATACGATGGTTTCCCCCTCATCCCAGCAGCTACAGCTGCGCATCCATGGCTGCCATGGATGCTCTTGCCTGGATCCTGTTTCAGGGCGATCCTGGACTCCTACCAACTTGCCGCCGCTTGTGGGGGGTCTGGATCAAGCCCCCTGCTTTGGGCTTCTCTTCAGGAAGTCCAAAGGAGTTTGAGAGCCCTCAAGCTCCACTAAGACCCGGCAATCTGGCCGATTCTTGGGACTCGGTCCCGGAGTCGACTGTTCTCACCGCACCACAACCGGAAGCTCATCACCTTCTGCCCACTGCCACTGCCACTGTCTACAACAGATCCTCTGCCAGTGTTGTCTTCCAGTACTGCTGCTGCCCTGTAGCTACCCTTTAAGTCTTCCTCCACCCCCATCACTATTGGAGCTCTTTGTTCTGTTCTGCTGATGTGATCAGTGGTTCCTGAAGGAGGTGGATGCATCTTAGTCTTTTGTCTCAGCTGTGAACATTCTGCCTTGAGTGACTCTTTTGATTTGAGTGACTCTTATAGTATTGGTCTCAGCTTTACAGACACACACACACAAAAAAAAACTTAAGACATTAAGATGTGCATCCAAGAAGGGGTAAATAGTTTAGTCTGTATAAATATGGGCCTGTTGTGTAGAAAAGTCTCAACCAGTTCTTCTCTGTATGGGTCAGAGCATAGTAATTATTATTATTATTATTATTATTATTATTATTATTATTATTATTATTATTATTATTATTATTATTATTATTATTATTATTATTATTATTATTATTATTTTGGTAATCAAGTCACAGCTGACATATCATGACCACATAGGTTTTTCAAGACAAGAAACAATCAGAGGTGGTTTCCCATTGCCTGCCTGTAGGTACCAGCCCTGGTATTCCTTGGAGGTTTCCCATCCAAATACTAGCTAGGCCTGACCCTGCTTAGCTTCTGAGATCTGATGAGACTGGATTAGCCTGGGCCATCCAGGTCAGGGCAGAGCACTGTGTAGTTCCTGTAAAATAGTTTTGTTATGCTCATATTGTACTTGCCATTTGCTTGAGTGCTATAAGGCAGGAGAAAGGCTGAATGGAAGTGAGATGAGGTAGGGAAGATAATTTAAACAATGTTTATATGTTGGTGACCTCACAGGAAGGTTGGAGGGGCTGACCTTTGACCTAGATGTGACGTCAGAGGGCATGACAACATATCCCTGCATTATTATATGAATCTGTAATAGGTTTGCTATGAAAAAAATGCCCATTAATAATTATGTCAGCAATCTTGTACATAATTGGCTGTGTGCAAGTTCATTTGACACTGATAATACTTATACTATTACCTACTATCAGACCCATGGCCTAGCCAATATAAATTAAAAATAATAATATTTAACCTTTTGTGTGGCACTTTAGCATGTCCAAAGCCTTTTACATACATTAGTTCAATCACCCTTGTTGCAGTATTATTGGTATTAATAAAAGCATTAGGAATCTTTGTCATAATTCTTAGGTCAGCGTTCTTATCATACGCAGCTGCAGACTTGAGACTGAGAGATACCAGCTTGTCTCAGGCCACCCAGGGAGTTCATGACTGTGGTGAGATTTGAAGTATGGATATTTCCCAGATCATACTCTTTACCACTGCTATCTCAGTTCTTAGAAAGTTAAAGAATTTTTTCTACCAAGCCCGGCCCCCTTAAATACTTACATGGTAGGAGAATGCAAGATATGCAATGAGGTACAATGGCAGAGAGTTGGATTAGGGATGGGGAGACCCAGGTTCAAATCCTCTGCTATGAAAGTCACCGAGTGACCCTGAGCCAGTCACTGTCTCAGCCTGAAGGGTTGTCGAGTAGCACTTCCCATCCTGGGTCCTGACCCAAAAGTGAGTCATAAAGCCTGTTAATGTGGGTCCCAGGCTTCTGCAGCTTTATTGATTTGTGCTCTGCATTCTAAAGTGGGTCACCATATTTGACAGATCTCAAAGATAAGATGGAGACCAGTGGTCTCAAAGATATGATGGAGGAGGAAAACCACTTATGCTACCCCGAGCTTGAAGAAAGGGAGAGGTAAACATGCGGTAGAAGTTATATTCATTTCAGGATGCTGCTGGGATATCTACTGCTGGCAGTAGATGGTAATAGAGACGAAGAGATAAATGTTAGTTTTTTTACTTTTTTTCTTCATATGAGCGGTGGCAGAAGCTTTGCTTGGTCACACACCAAACACTTTATTATAAAAACCCAAGTGAACAGTAAATCAGCATTCCTTTCCCCCCTGGACAGAAAGACCAGAGTTGCCCTTCAGCCATTTTCCTAAGCAGCAATGAGTAATGTCAAAAAATATATCTTCTTGAGTTCTTCTAAATCCCAGTAGCAAAAAATAATTCTTCTGTTCATGACTGGGAACAGAAGTAATATGGCAGCCTGAAGTCAAGCAGCTACTTAACTTGATCCCAGAAGGAGGTAGAAGATTTATAGTTTGAGAAGAAAACATATGAAAGGTGCCATAATTTAGTAGAGATGATCTGGCAACATGTCTAAAGAAGGATCAAGGAGGTTATAACAGATACAAACAAACATACCTAATAATGGTTGGGATCACTTCCAGACACAGTGGCATGATTCATAGTCATTACAGTGCTACTGGTAGATCTTCTTTCTCAATCTCAGACTTCAGTTATACATCAGTCACCTCCCTTATGTGAAAGTTCAGGTTCATGAAGTAAAAATTTCGTAAGTTATTGACAGATCAGAATTAGTATGCATATTTCCATCTACTGCATTTTTATCCCACTCTTTCTACATGTTGCTTAGGGCAATGTGTATAGTTCTTCCTTGAATATGTTTGTGCTTATCAAGAGATTTAAGATGGGAAAAGAAAGACATGGCTTCATTTGGTGAATTTAATCTAAGGGTACTGCCAAATGCAAGCTACCCCAGCTGCAACTTAACATGGCACATAATTTTAGGAAGGGAAAGATGTGTACACAGTGCCCCTAAGTTTACCTTGCCACCCTTTTTCATTTACTTCTCATTAAAGCAGAGTAACCTACAGGACAGCTTGGAGGACAGGGCTTAATTCAGTCACCAAGAGTTCCCTATTAGGACCTCAGCAAAGTCATGGCTCTAGGAAAATAAATCCCCCTGAAACATTTGGCGGAGCTGAATGGAAAAACATGCAAAGAACTTTTTAGCCATTTTCCTCCTAACATCAGTGGCAACTGATGTAAAACTATTATATACTGGGCTTGAGGCAGCTTTTCTCAAAAGTGATTTCTTTATTCAGCTCAGAAAACAACAACCAGCACACAGAACAATCCCAATTTATATACAATTTGGAACTAGCTAAACCACACCCCTAGAATACTAAGGTCCAATCATGAGTAAGCGCTTAAGACCAATAGGGTTTGTTCCCGCCAAAAGTCATAGTCTTTCTTGATTGGTCCATTCCACAACATCAGCCAATCAGGTTGTTGATTTTAGGATACTGGGAGTCTATGGAACTTGTGACTGAAGCTCAGGCTCATTCTCCATTCAGGCTATCTACATAAGGTAATACATAAAAAATTATGTCTTTATGTACCTCATCTGTTATCTCCTATGAATAATATAATGGTTGATTTTAAAGCCTGCTGATTGGCAAAGAGAATTTACCATGATCTTTGCCTATGTCCATTGTCTCATTTGAACTAGGTCACTGCAAGTGTTAATCCACTATGCATTCAACAACTGCATAACAGTGTAGCAGCGGTAGTTTGGACAATTTATCTAGCATGCTGACATCACGCAACTAGCTGTTGAGGACCCAGTTTCAGGGAGGCTGTGGAAGTGTGCAAACTCAGTTAGTCCTTCTTGACCCTCCAGCATTAAACTAGGCATGATGAGATGGATGTAAATGGGAATCAGTAGCTGAGGTTCAAAAGAGGAGAGCTGGGTTGTCTGCCGTTCCTTTTGCTCATGTTCTGGTTCATGTGGGCGTTCTCTGAACATCAAGCAAATGCTGCTGGATCACTGAGCTTTCAAAGCTTAATTCAAAATATGGTCCTCCTTGTTAAAGTTCATTGCTACCAGAGGCCAGGAGTCACTGTGGTCTTTTCATTATTGTGGCTTGTTATGCATTTTATTTTATTGGGTTTTTGGGGGTGGGGTGGGGTTGTGGTTCCTATGTAAACGACCTCAAAAATATCAGATTGAGACTGTGTAGTAAAAATACAGATAAACAAATAGACTCAGCATGTGCCAAACACCCATTCCGTGCCATATTTCTACTACATATGTGGTATCCACAAGACAAATTCTAACTGAAGGTGTGTGTGTGTGAGTGGGGTAAACACTTGCCATCTGTTTCTCTCAGTCTAAGGTGGTATCTTATTCTTGGGCCCTTTTGCTCTTCAGAAAGGCAGGACAGAGACCTGCTGAAGGACACCATCTTGTGCAGCTCAGAATGTCTTTCCGCCGGCAAACACTTGGTCTCTTCTGGAGCGGCATCTGTAGAATATTTCTTTTCTATCTGTCTGGGAGCATTTCAGAGTGGAGTGAGTGGAAGTAGAACCACTGCTTGTAGGTGTATGTGTGTGCCTTACCAAATGAAAACTGCATTCTGCAGGCACAGGTTCTTAGCTTACACGGGAAATCCCTCCAGGTCTGATTAAAGTGTTTGAGGGCCCAAGGGGACTTCCGCGGCTTAATTTTCCACCTTCCTTTAACTGTTTGTGAAATCTATCTTTTCCAGAACCGCACTAAAAAGAGACAGATACTCTTGTTAATGGCTAGGTTCTTCCGTCTTGAGAAATTTACGGTGAACTGTTTTCTTAACTAAAGCCAAGCCAAGTGAGAGCTGTATTTCTTAACTCCTAAAATAAAACCTTACTCTAAACTAAGATTTTGGACTGATTAAAAAAAAAATATTGTAATACTATTTAGGCGAATTAATATAAGCAGAAGATACATTCATATGACAAAAGAATACCTGTAATGAGACACTGTAGGAATATCCCGACAGGGAAGATTGTAACTAGAATCTCCAAACTCTGAAGACATAACTGCAGCTATTTTAATATCCTATAGTATTCAATTTATTTTTCAACTGGAGATTGGCCACTTTGGTGGAGTCACATGTCAGATGATTCAGATGTTAAATTCGATATTAAATTTTGTATAGTTGACTATACAAAACCTATTTTAAATCGTACTTTTGACTGCTGAAGAATATAAAAATTACTATGGCACCTTGGAGAAGAACTGATTTAGTCTGTCTCAGGGGACTTCTGGCCCCTTTGGGAACACCGAATGTTGTTTGTGGGTTTTCTTCCATCCATTAACTACACCAGAGAGCTGTGGCAACTTTGTAATGAGGAGACCAATTTAATAGTACCTTTGTTTTCCAGACTGTAAAATGAAGCAACAAGATAGATAGGATTTCATTTTGCTTGTAAGCGAAAAAGAGGCACAGATATCTCTTTTGCTCAATCCTGCTTTGTTGAATTATGGCTTTAAGCATCTTAGCCAATAAGTTCATCCGAAAACACTTAAAGGTAAGAATATGATGTTTCCATTTAATTAATAACTACATTGTGGTGAGTGGGGAATTGTCTTTGCAAACCATTTGTTTGATTACACTATTTTTCTTGGTACATGAACAGATGTGACACCTATTACAACTTATTTTAATTTCACAGGACTGATGCATTGTTTGATCAGTATCGTTGCGCTTCCAGAGGCACCTTTATGCATGTTATGTGGTATCAAGTGCTTCTTAGATTCATTTTTCACACAGTTCAGTTTCATCATTTGATGGCTTTTAACATTTGTCACACCATTAGAGCATGCAGAATACCTAGAACATATTTCTGCAGTCACTATTCTCTTTACTATTCTAGAGGATTTTTTTAACCAAGCAAAAAAATCATAACTAATTTATAAAAGTTAATTCATTTGAATGTTTTTAAAATTTGCCCATTGCCTAAGCTTTTGTGGAGTTATAATTAAAAAAAAACCAAACAGGTGGCAAAACAATCCAGGCAAGAAGGATTTCAGCTGTGCAGGTGGCTATCTTAATAAGATTATATATAGCACATGGAAATTAAATGGGTTTCCATAAATATGATTACATTTTCTGGGAAGCAGATTGAAAAAGAAATCAAAACCATGATGTTGCTCGTCATCATTTGCAAATAAGGTTATCAACATTTTTACCCGCCCTAATACCTTTTGCAGCTCCTTGATCTGGGGAAATCGTCAGACAAAGCTTCTCATGGTAGGGAGATCCTAATGGCTGCAGCTCAAAACTGATGTGAAGGGCGCAGGAGAAGGTACTTGTTAAGAAGGTGGTAATCTCATCCACAAATTAACAGAGACAAATCATCGTTTGAAAACAGTTTTCAAACAGCTTCCCAGAAAATGTAATTGTTTACATTAGTAGTGGATAATACTTATCTCTCTGCTGCTAAACCTCCCCCAGTGTGGATTTATATGGATAAAGCTGCTGTTAACGTCAAAGGAATTGTCAGTACTGATATCTGGTAATGGAAACCTTTATTTGCAAATAAAGAAATGGTTTACTGGGTTGGTAATGAACATCCTTAGTTTGTGTAGCCAGCTCGCATAAGAAACGATGTTACATATACTGCCCTGGACTTCAGTGAATCAGAACAGCGCATGGAGAAAGCCAGTGCAGTGTAGCAGTAAAAGTGCTCATCTTGAAGTGGGGAGTCCTGGGTTCCAATTCTCAGTCATGAATTCATTGGATGGTCATTCTCCCTTCTGTCTCCCACAGCCTCCCACGTAGTTGTTAGGAAAAAATATGTCAGTGGATAATTATGTTCATGGCCCTGATCTCCTTGAAAGAAGAGTAAGTGTACAAATGTGACAGACCAAAGGCATGACTTTGCTCCATCCATTTTGCTGTTCCTGCTTTTCTAGCCTCTAAATCATCCTAACCTTCCACTTCAGTTGTGCATCTAACTGGGGGATATGGGTGCGCTGGAATACCCCACTTTTCTTCCAAGGAGTTGAGAGTGGCTTAAACATGGTTCCTAGCCAAGCCTCCTATCCAAGAATGGTGCAGGGCCATATCCCCTTTTGCTTTAGAAACTGAATTTTTGAAATTGGTATATATCCTTTTTCAAAGGATTTCAAAGCCATGTGTAAAAATAAATAAGACAAACAGACAAACACACCAGTCTGGTATCTAGTGCAGGTCAGATTAGCCCTCTGGTGATCAGGGTTCAGTCTGACCTTGGGAACTCTCTGTCTCTCCTTCAGGCTCACCCACAGGGCTCTTTTTGTAGCAGGAACTCCTTTGCATATTAGGCCACACGCCCCTAATATAGCCAATGGCAGGTATTCTGATCTTTATTGCCAATTTGGTCTTCTGTGGTAGTTGCTTTCCTGCTATTGTGCCTTCCATCCAGTTTAATGGGTTTTATATTCCCACATTAAATATCCAGACATGATGCTTTAAAGTAATTCTGATTCTTCTTTTCTTTCTCACTCTTGGCTCCCAATTAATTTTATCCAGGGCTCTTTTAGTAGCAGGAACTCCTTTGCATATTAGGCGACACCCCCCAATGTAGCCAATCCTCCAAGAGCTTACAGAGCTCTTCTTACAGGGGCTACTGTAAGCTCTTGGAGGATTGGCTACCTTCGGGGTCTGTCGCCTAATATGCAAAGGAGTTCCTGCTACAAAAAAGAGCCCTGATTATGGTGAAGACAGAAAGGTACAAGGGAGGAAGGGGTTTTCTGCCCAGAGCTCCTTGTTGGATTGGGCAGAGCACCAATAGCAGGGCCCTGCTCTCTCCAACACAGACGTTTCAAAAGGGATGTTTCTAACTCCGCTCGATGAAATCCTAGTCTGGGCGGCCGCCTTTGCGCTCTCCCGTGTCCCTCTTCCTATCTGCCCCCCCCCGTCCCCCCCCCTTTTGGTTTCCCACCAGACGTCCCACGTTTTGATCGAAGGCTGCTTTGGGGACGAGCGGCGGCCAGTAGGGGGTGGGCAAGTCCTCGCCTCGCCTCGCCTCCGCCGCCTGTTTTCCGCTCTGCGGACTTGGAAGACATTTGAAAGCGAAAGAGAGTCACAAATTCCGGGGGAGGGCAGCGAGGCCGAGGGAAAGCGGCTGCGGCGCGGGTTGAAATCACTCTCCTCCGTCGGGAGGGCGCGCCAACATCTGCGCAAGGCCGGCCTCGGCTCGGCCTCCCTTTCTGGGATAGTCTCCGAAGTCAAACGCCCCCCGCTTTCCTAGCAGTCCGCCACACACCCCAGGCGGCTGGCTCGGTATCAAAACCCAATCCGGAACGTCACGATCCCGCCCGGATTTTGTACCCGGCCCACCCCTCTTTTCTTCCCTGCTCTCTCGCTCCCTGTTTCTCTTTGCCTGATGTGGTTGGAGAAGCCTGGTGGCATTTCCTGCTGCAGAGGCGCTTCGGAACAGCTGTCCTGCTGCCGAGGGGCCGCCGCGGCCGTAGCTTTGTAGCCGCCGCCCCCTCGGCCGGGGAGTCCGGAGGAGGCTCTTCTGAGCCGGGAGGCAAAGAAAGCGGCCGAGAGCGGCAGGCGGCGGGTGTCCCTGGCGCGTGGCCAGGGAGAGGCTCCCCGGTGGGCAGGCAGCGCATGGCACCGATTTGGAGAGAGTGACGCTCGGCGGGGAGGAGGAGGAGGAGGAGGAGGAGGATCAGGATCGCTCGTGCCTGTGTTCGTCCCCCTCCCGCGAAGCTCTAGATCTCCAGAGGACGGGCAGGCAGGGAGGGGAGGAAGGAAGGGGGAGCCTCCGCCCGGAGAACATCATGACTGCGGCGGCGGGGAGATGCTTCCCCGGGAACTTTTGACGATGGTGAGGAGGAGCCGCGCAGCAAGACGGGGAACGTGCTGGTGTGAGAGGCGGCAGGGGGGATCTCGGGCTGCCGCTGCCTGCGCGCTGAGGAGGTGAGGAGGAGGAGAGCGACATCTTTCCGGCTTGCGGAACGACATGCGTGCGCGGGTGCATGTGTGAAAGGGACGGCGGGGGGGGGGGGAGAGAGGGAGGGAGGCTGGATCGTGGAGCCCCTTCTCCATTGAGGAAAGCGTTTGGGGAGGACGACGAGGAATCTTGACGTTTGCTGGGGAGCAGCACAGATGCGTCGCTGTGGGGGGATTCTTTTGGTAACTGCGGTGCGTGGATGTCGAGATATTCCCGTGGAACAGCGTGAGAACAGCGAAGAACCTTCACGGGCCGTAAATCTAAACAGATCGCCAGTATTAACATACAGGAAGCCCCATTCTTTAAAAGAGAGCGAGAGGGAGACCCCCTCCGAAGTGAAGCATTCTATGGTTGTTAGTATTACCTTTAACATTCCTGCTCTTAGCCGATGAGAATTTTGAGATGCTGTTGGATCAAGTTTTGAAACGCAGATGGGATTTTATTTTGGAATACTGTCGCTCTTTAGCATGGCTATGCGTAACAAAAGGAATTTCAGGTCACAGCAATCCAGTTGAGGACAGCTGTTGCTAGACTAAGAGCAACCAGCCAGCTGTGGAGCAGCAGCCCCCCCCCCGGTGTTCAGTTCTGGGTGAATTCAGTAAGAAATGCCCCAGTGACGGCTTGGGGGGTGGGAAATCTCTGCCTCTCTCTCTCTCTTGTTAATTACACCATCTGCTGCAACACGTGGCATTATTTGATATCTCTAACTTAGGAGAATGGTATTCTTTGCTAAAAAGGGAAGAGCATTCTGCAGCATCATGCTTACAGAGGCTAGCCGTGCCTCTGAGGTCTTGCTTCTTAGCATGCCTTAATAACAAACAGGCTTGCGTTTGCAATAGACAGTTTGTAAAATGCTGTATGTTTAAGTAAGGCCCTAACTAGTAGATTCTAAGAGTTACAAATAAATGAGAACTGTGTTGTAAGATAATTCTGAAACAAAAGTCGAGTTGGTCTTAATATATATTTTTTTTACATGGCAGTATGGTTGCTCCCACTTTCTTTTGTTTTGTGTTGCTGTATCAGAGGATGCAGTTTTCTTTGACAGTATCCAAGAAAGCAGTCACAGAGGCCTGTTTATTCATAATGTTATGCTGAGGCGCCCTGGCATTAAAAATGAATTTGCTGTTTGTATTGTATTCCCTATCTGGGAATGAGTTAGTCCTATGGATTATTAGAAATAAAGTTCCTTTGCCCCTTTGTAAAAGACATGGTGCCATAAAGATACATTGCAAAAATAAACCGGAAGATCTTGAAATGCAAGCCCAGGGAAATAGAGAAAACGGCTTCCAGATCTCTGGCCAAATTTTGTATACAGGCTGCTTGGGGCCAGCACTGGCAGAGCATGTTGCTATTTTTAAGTGTGTTTTGTTAGAGTTTGAGATTTGCCAGTGGGAGTGATGGAATGTCAGAAGAAGTCAGTTTTTCACCTAGCAACCAAGCAATTAAGATTCATAATCAAGCCAAAGGTAGACTTAATCAGACCTAATTGCTTTTGGCAAACAGGGCAAGTAAGATCTTTTGTAGGGCATGATTTACACAGTCTGGCAAGTGAGCCCAGTTTTCATGGATGCCAAGATTTTGTGACAGTGTGAGGGGAGAAACACACACACATTCATTTATATGCTCTCTGGGCCAAACAATCTAGAACTGTTTATCTTGTTTTATTGATATTGTGTTATATTCAATTATCTTACTTTGTTACCTGTCTTGAGTCCTTGTCAAAGTAGAGAAGTGAGATATAATTTTTAAATAAATAAATACATATGGTAATAGAATGTAGGAGCAAAGGAGCATTAAGAATAAAGTTTGGGGCCAAGAAAAGGTTTGTACCAGATCTGGGACAGAACAGTTTTGGGTCTGCTATTAATCACTGCCTTGGTTGGTTCAATAGGATTTAAAGGCGAGATGTACTGGGGAAAGTGAGAGAGCAGCTATGCTGCTAATTGGCAGCTGAAATAGCTAGGAAGATTTTTGCATTTTGAATCGGAGAGCCAGTTTCCATTGTCCGTGTCTTGAACATCCTGCATATTGTTTAGATGGTGATTCACAGTCCATATTGTTTAACCATGACTCTGCTGAGGGAGAACAAGCTGTTAATACACATTAGCACTGGAATTTATTTGTATGATTAAAATGTAACAGCAAAATTAAAAAAAGAGAAGGGAAGGAAAATATCCTTGGTGGCTGAGCTTCCTCCTTAGGTTCCCTTTCACCTTAATTATTAGGTGTGGTATAAAATAAGTAAATAAATAAATGAATAAATGTGTTTCCTACAATGTTTTAGTCCTCTTGTCAGTACAACATAAAGAAGAAGCTATTTACAATAAAACAATCACAAAATAAATTAATTAACAGAAGATGGAACATGCTCAAAACCAGTAAGCAATAAAACCCATCAGCCAGAGAATAAAAAGAAAATGATGCTAGATAAAAAGTATAACAAAGATAAATAAAATATGGCAGTAGATAAGTAATATTCAATAATACACAAAATCTAGGGGGAAATCCTACAGTAGCATCTTTCTGGATAGTAGAATCAGAACTGGGAAGGGGACATGGGTTAGGGTAAAGAATCTGCTTGGCAAGCAGAAGGTCCCAGGTTCAATCTCTGGCATCCCCAGTTGGAAGGCTCAGACCTTTGCCTAAGACAAGCATTCCCTCTAAGCTGAGTTAGTGTGAGCTAGCTCACAGTTTTTTAGCCTCCGGCTCACACTTTTTTGCCTAAGCTCAGGAAGGATGGCTCCAGAGCAAACTAATTTGTGCAGGAGCCAAATTGCTCACTCACAACTTTAATGCCAGTAGCTCACAAAGTAGAATTTTTGCTCACAGGAACCCACAGCTGAGAGGGAGCATTGGAAAGACCTGGAGAGCAGCTGCCCATCTGAGTAGATAATACTGACCTTGGTGGTCTAATGTTCTGATTTGGTATAAAGCAGCTTCACATGTTCAAACCTCTCGGCCTAGCATTGCCATCCCATCAAGTTCAAAGCTCTACTGAAAATATTTTTCACCATCTTCCTCAAGATATGAAAAAGGATGATACCAGAGAAACTGCAAGGGGAAAGAAGTCTTATTATCTTATTGCCACTGAGAATCATAGAATCATAGAATGCTAGAGTTGGAAGGGACCTTGCAGGTCATCTAATCCAATCCCCTGTGCTCTGCAGGAGCATAGCCGAAAGATAGCCCTACAACATACCTGAAAGATGGTCGTCCAGCCTCTGCTTGATAACGTCCAGTGAAGGAGCATCCACCACCTCCCGAGGCAGTCTCCCAAGAAGATCATATCATATGTAGTTACCTCTTAAACCTCTGTTAGTAGCACATGGATCAGGGCCTCTCTGGAGAAGCCAGATCCCCAGCATCCCAAACCCTAAGGGTCTAACAACACTTTACACTTTCCCCGTGGATATCCCCCAGTCATGTTGAGAGATATTTTCTGAAGTCTCAGACTTCTAAGGCAATGCCAGGGCCAAATTCCAATTGGGACCATGATGTGTGGGGGAAAGGGGCTTAGACCTTCTCCCATGCAGTTTTGTGCAATCTGAAACACTGTCAGGGAGCTTTTGTTTCTCCTCTGTGGTGCTCCACATGTCCTTATAGGCTACTCTTTCTGTTTTCCAAGTGGTGAAAACAGTGCCTCTCCAGGGCTGTTCAGGTTAGGGAAATGATATGTGTGTGGGAGGTCTTAGCTCCAATCCCTGCATGCTGTGATTGTGCTACCAGTCGAATCAGCCCCATGCACACCTAGGAACTCTAGAGCACATCTCTCAACTCAATCCGAGGATGTCCCCAGGCAAAGAGTAATATGTAGTTAGGCCTTAAGACTCATGTGACAGAGTAGTACTAATGGAAGAATTAATGGAGGAGATGGAGGAGGAGAAGAAGAAGAGGAGGAGGAGGAGGAGATTGGATTTATACTCCACCCTTCACTACCCAAAGGAGTCTTCCATATAACTCTAGGAATTGTACCATATCTGTGAAAGGGTGTAGACGCAGTCATTTGGCTTTGTAGAGATAGGCCATTTCCAAGAAAAAAACATAGAGATCAGCTACTGACTGTAAGATGTAGTTGAGCTGTTTAGTGTTAGTGTCAGATCACTGCCTTTCATTTCCAGTTTATATGTTAATAGTCAACACAACCAGGTATGTATTAGATATCAGCCTATACTAATTAAAAGTATTCCTCGCCATCACGGTCACGTAGATATCCAGTAGCCAGATCTGAAGTCAGACCTGCAAGTCTGCCCAAACAGTCTTTAGGGAGGAGAGTTGCAGCCTTACCCAAAGCCAGCAGAATATCACCATCAAATCAGTTGAGCCCTCCCACCCAACAATATGTGCGCTTTATCTGGATTAAGCTTTGGTTTATTTGCCCTTATTTGTTTGCTTGCTTATTTGTAGGTTTATTTGCCCTTATTTGTTGGTTTATTTGCCCTTATTTGTTTGCTTGCTTATTTGTATTTTATGCTGCCTGTATGGAATGCGCTTGAGGCAGTTCACCACTTCAATAACAAAACAAGGCAATAAAACTAATCAATGAAAATGACAGTCTGCTCAAAACAAGTCAATAAAACTATGCCAGGACAAAAAAGCAGCATGAAACAAACAGTGATAAAACAGTTGGGGTCATACCAGACCATAAAACAGTTAAAAAAAGAGGAGAAGAAGAAGAAGAGAGGAAGAGATTGGATTTATACCCCACCCTTCACTACCCAAGGAGTCTCAGAGCGGCTTACAATCTCCTTTCCCTTCCCCTCCCCCCAACAGACACTCTGTGAGGTAGGTGGGGCTGAGAGAGCTCTGACAGAAACTGCTCTTTTTCAGGGACAGCTCTTATCAGAACTATGACTTGCCCAAGGCCATCCAGCCAGGTGCAAGTGGAGGAATCAAACCCAGTTCTCCCAGATTAGAGTCTGCGCACTTAACCACTACACCAAACTGGCTCTTTTTAAACCACTTATAAAGCCTGGACCAAGAGAAATGTTTTGGCCTGGCACCTAAAGGAAAGTAATGTAGGTGCCAGGCCAGCCTCAAAGGGGAAGGGCATTGTGAAGGCGAGGTGCTACCCCTGAGAAAGCCTTGTGTCTAGTTGCCTCCTGCTGTATCTCTGAAGCCCCAGAGAGGGCAGTTCTTGACTGGCAGGCTAGAAAGTACAAGACATGGACTGCATTCTTTCTATCGCTGTCTGCAAACACTGGGAATAATGGACGCTTTGGGAGTAGCTAACTGTATAAAGCATAGTGGATTCAATAATTTTGGGAGATAGGTGGATACTGCAGTCAGCAGCCAGCTTTGTCGCAACTTGGAAATGAACTGTGATAAGCGGCAAAAGGTACAGCCACACTACAGATAGCAAACCTAAGGGGAGGCTATTGATACAAGACGGCAATTGGGAATTATCTGTCTCCCCCGAAATTCATTTTTGTCGATTTGCCATTTTAAAAAATGATCAGAAGTATGTGGGGGGAGGGGATTCTAGATTTAGAATACAGCCAACCACGGGAACTCAGAAATTGTAAGTGAAACTTCAAGAGTCAACTTAAAAGTTAGGAACACTCAGACACAAGGTGAGGGAGTGTTTTGTTAGTCCAACATAAGTGACAGTTGGAATGTACAAGCTTCTCTTACGTTGAAAGCTCCTAACTTCATGCTTGATTAGTTTTCTCGAAGGAACATGGCCACAGCCTTTCAGACTTGTAATCATGGGGTTAGAAATAAAAGTGTGAATGTTTGGTAACACTGAATCCTTCATTTTTCCTCCCAGCTAGATTTCCTCCTCCCTCCCTCCCTCCCTCCCTCCCAGAACCATGAACCCAAAACATACAAAATACGGAGTATGATTGAGGGGAAAGAAACTGACTATCTATGTGAATCTTTCCCTGAAATCTGGGTACTGGATTTTGTACTGGATTTGATTCTTCTTGGTTTATGTGTGTGTGTGCGTTTTTGCATTCATACAAGATGACTGGCACATTTGATATTTTGTTAATCTGTGGGTTTAGGGCAAAATAAAATAAGAGGATTTTTACTATGCCTAACATGTTGGGTTAATTACAGAGCAGCTCGATGCAGAGTTACTCCAGTTTGTGCCCATTAAAATCCATGGGGTTAGACTGGAGTAACTCTGCATAGGACTTCACTGTTGATTAGTAGAATCGCAAACAAATAAGCACGAAAACTCTTGTTAACTGTTGTGACAAGAGAGAGTTTTCTTCATATTCTGAAACCTCAGATTACTTGTGTCGTGTTTGCATAGCTAGATCTGAACGTGTGTCAACATTTCCACTGAACTCTTTCATTCTGAGGGATTTGTGACTTGGAAACAGATTGTGCTCTTAATTGAAGGCTGCCCTACGCAATGGACGTGGCTGGGGACTACATTTGTTAGATGCAACGAAGGGTGTGGTGACTGGTGCAACTCCACTGAGGCTCTGAATGTTCAGCAGCAGATTACAGAATCTCCCATAAGAAGTACCCGGATGGAGGGCAGGGCCAGTAATGTGATCTGGATGGTTACGGTGGCTTTCCCACTGCCTGCGTTAGTATAAGGCACAATCTTGTTTCTTGGAAATCTGATGAAACCTTTGCAAGTGTCTTGCATCTCTGTGAGTTTATGCCATGGTTGCTGGTAGTGCTCCCAAAAGCAATTCCTTCCATCTGTTTTCTTGAAGCCTGTACTGTGAACTGTTTTTGTAGCATACGCTTCTTACTGGTTTTTACCTGTATTGGAAATATGTATACATTCTACTGTGGGGTATATGAATCAGCATAAGCTTCTTACTGGGTTTTACCTATATTGGAAATATGTATACATTCTACTGTGGGGTATATGAATCAGCATAATGTTAGACTACTGCCAAATTTGTGTTCAGCAGTCTTTATTTTAAAAGACTGTACATGTCAGACTATTCACAAAACCAGGATTAATGTGCTGATCCACCATGAACTGACTAAAAGACATGTTAGCAGGGATGAAGTATCCACAGAATTTCCATTGCACTGTGAATCACATGAACTGTCCAATCCTGTACTGGACTACCAGGAATTTTATTTTAATTTCTATAACTGCTGCACTGTTTACAGGATCAGTCCGGGAGAATGCCAGGCCCCACTTGGAGGCTGGAACCATAGTTGTGATGAGTTATTTCTTTTTGTTGTCGAAGGCTTTCACGGCCGGAGTTCATTAGTTGCTGTAGATTTTCCAGGTTGTGTCGCCGTGGTCTTGGCATTATAGGACTTTACGTTTCGCCAATAGCTGTGACTGGCATCCTCAGAGGTATAATACAGAAGGATGGAGTACTCTCTGTGTCAAGGTGAGAAGAAAAATGGTAGGCAGGTAATTTATATCTACCCTGGAAGGTGGGGTAGGGCTGAATCATTATCTTGTAGGAGTTCTCCAGGCTATGAACATGCTAATGGAGGAGCTTTCCTGAGGAGGTTCTTTTGTCTACAGATTGTTTCCTGAGGAGGTTTCCTGTTTCCTGAGGAGGTTTCCTGTTTCCTGAGGAGGTTCTTTTGTATGTGGAATGGCTATTGAAATTCTAAACTTATCTGTAGTGCTATTGTCAGATGTAGAGCATTTTGTGTTTAGTTATTTCTTTTGTTTATTACAATAGTTATTGTATTTGCATTAGCTGTAGCTGAAGGCAGAGGACCATCTTTTCAAAAATTGCACATGTGTCCCTTCCTACCCATGGAATACAAAAATATCTTCGGAACTGTGTAGATGATGTCTAACATCTATGTTCTCTTAAAGTTAATACTGAAACCCATGCAATATATACATCCTGCTTTCACAAAACTGTAGCCTTGCTTGTTTGATACCCTTAAAAGTCATGAAGAAGGAATGGTGATTCAGGGCTGTACTATCATGTATGGAGCTGGTTTGCTGTTCTGTCCAAATACGATGCCGCTCCTTTGGGCACTGAGGAAACATGACAAACAATTTACACATTTCATACACTAGAGATTAGAAACTGCTTGGAGGTGGTACCTGTTAGTCAGTGTGGACAGCTAGGCAGAAGAAAATCAACAATTTCTCTGCGTCTTGAAAACTGCCTGGTTGGCTACCCTGAACCTTGTTTCCTGTGTGGTTACTTTGCTTTGTTTTTACTCACAGGGGAGGAAGTGGGATGTGACCCAAAAAGGGGAGTTTTAGCATCTTATCAGCCCGTGTGTGAATCACTAAGGTGGAAAAAGCTGGCTTGGTGATGCACCAGATCCCTGAAGTATGATGTGAAAAGGTTGCTGGAATTAATAATATGACCAGCAGATTGGTTTTGATAAGCTGCTGGCACAGACAAACAAAATAGGTTTTCCTTTTATGACACGAATCCCTTCAGGATCTCTGCCAAATTACTTTTGAAGGGAACTGGCATGTTTCAGTCACTACACAGTTACTTTTACAGTGACAAGCTATGTTGTACAGACTGACAGCGTCCCTAAGGCTTTTTGCATCTTTTCTTTTGTGCAGGTGAAAGGGAGGGAATATGAAAGGGGGGAGAAAGATAGAAGGCTGGTAGAAAAAGAAGAAGAAGAGATTGGATTTATACCCTGCCCTTTACTACCCAAGGGAGTCTCAGAGCGGCTTACAAACTCCTTTCCCTTCCCCTCCCCACAGCAGACACCCTGTGAGGTAGGTGGGGCTGAGAGAGCTCTAACAGAAACTGCTCTTTTTCAAGGACAGCTCTTATCAGAACTATGGCTTGCCCAAGGTCATCCAGCCACGTGCAAGTGGAGGAGTGGGGAATCAAACCCGGTTCTCCCAGGTTAGAGTCTGCACACTTAACCACTACACCAAACTGGTAGGAGGGAATTGCATCTTTTTTAGCCTCTCAAGGCTCTTGACAGCTTTACTTCTGGTAGTCCCTGCCCCTTTGCCGGTGCAGCTGCTGCTGGTATTTTCACTATGCAAAGATTCTAATGAATTTGGGCACACCTTTGCAGTATGGCTGCTGCTCTGTGTGATCAAACATAATTGCAACCTGGGTGGGAAATGTACAGTTGCAAATTTAAAAGGGGAGTAGACAAATTTGTGGAGCATGAGTTCATTGCTGGCTATTAGCCACAATGACTAGACAAAACCTCCATGTTCAGAGCCAGTGCGGTGTAGTGGTTAAGAGTCGTGGACATTAAACTGGAGAACCGGGTTTGATTCCCTGCTCAGCCACAGGAAGCCAGCTGGGCAACCTTAGGCCAGTATCAGTTCTCTCAGAATTCTCTCAGCCCAACCTACCTCACAAGGTGATCGTTGTGGGGAGAGGAAGGGAAGGTGATTGTAAGCCACGTTGAGACTCCTTAGGGTAGAGGAAGGTGGGGTATAAAAAACCATTTCTTCTTTTTCTTCAGAGGCAGTATCCGTCTGGATGCAAGTTTTTGACTGTTTTTTAAAAACTATTTTAATGCTGTTTTAACTCAATAGTATTGAGTTTATTTCTGATGTAAGCCCTGAGCCCTGTTTGCAGTGAAGGGCGGCTGATAAATCAAATATAATAAATAAATAAATACTGAGGGTCAACAATAGGGGGATGCTTTGGCTTCTGTACCTGGCTTGTAGACCTTCAAAGGGTATCTGGGTGGCCACTTTATGTAATGTTTTTATATTTTTATGTCTATATATTTTTTTTTTGCTCTTTTGTTGAGTAAATTTTATGTAAGCCACCCTGAGCCAGCTCTGGCAGGTAGGGTGGGATATAAATTAATTAAATAAATAAATAATAAAACAGGATGCTGGATTAGGGCAGCGGTCACACGAGCAAGATAATCTGGGGGGAGGGAAGCGAGGCTTTTTGTGCCATATCAATTTGACCCGCCACAGTGTGATCAGACGCAGCGGCGGGTGAATTGGGTTTTTTCCTCTGCCGCGTGTTTCTGGATGAGCTCCTGCGAGGGATCAGTGACACAATTGGAGCACGCCAGAACGATCACACTGGGAAGTTCATCTGTGGTCTGTCGCAAACCCGTTTGCTACCGCCCTTTCCCCAGTATTTTTTTTACTCTGCATCTTTGGCGGACCGAAACGGGTTGGCGATGGGTGTGGGATGCTTGCCAGAGGTTCTCATGTGATCGCGACCGGAAAATCCGCCCGTCATCTGTTTGTATCGCGCAACTACTTCTGCGTGTGAACAGGACCTAGGTGGATCATTGGTAGCTCTTCCATTCTTACTGCTTTAAATATACAATGGAGGCAGCAATGGCTGAAAAATCCAGTTTCCCAAGCCCATGTACAGAATTCTGACTATAGACCAAACACAACCCTAGACAAAACAGCCATTGCTTGGATTATGAAAGCTCACCTCAAACCATGGGTTTTAGTCAGGACATTCAAGTTAGAAGGCAAGGCCAACAATAGAAACAACATTCCAAATGGCTTGCTCTTAATGGATCATTCTGTGGTTGCCAGTTTAATATTTTCTAAAAGTTAGTGGAAAATTATAGTGGCTCGCTGTATACAAAGATGTTCTGAAGTGCAGGACATTCATTATGCTTATATGGACATAGTACATACTGCTCTATAATAATCATGATCTTGACTTTAATTCAGCAGCCCTGAATTTCTTCCATCAAAATGCCTTAAAATGATCTAGTTTAGAGACTTGAGAAGGCTGTGGTCACACACGCAAGATAACGTGGGGGGGGGAAGCAAGGCTATTTGCTCCGTAGCAATTTGACCTGCGTTTGCGCGATCACACAGCAGCCCGCCACTGCATGATCAGACGCAAACCATGGGTGAATTGGGGGGGGGTTTGCCACATGTTTCCGGTGCGCTTAAACAGGGGATCGATGAATCGCATCTCCACACTGAGGGCTTCCTATGGCAGTATGCGATGATGTGCATACTGGGAAGGGGGGGAGACAGCACAGATTCGGGACGGCCTGATCAGACCATCCCAATGCCATGAGAGTGTGCTGGCGTGATCACACAGAGGGAAGTCTGCCTGTGGCCCGTAGCCACTCGTTTGATAGTGGAATTTCCCTAGTGTCTTTTAAATGTGCTCTTGCAGCAGAGCACAACGGGTTGCCAATGGGTGCAGGGCACTGGCCAGATGTTCACATCTGATTGTGCCCGTTAAATCCACCCGGCAGTTGCGCCTATGGGGTGGCTAATTGTGCGTGTGATCGCAGCCGAAGAATAGAATGAAAAAAGTGAATTTATATCTAATTAGCTGTAGTTACTGGGATGAATATGCAAAGTATTGAGCCACAGGGCTGATTTATACATTCCAAAGTCTTATGTTCCCTCCTACATGGACTTTCAGTAGATACAGTCTGAGGACAATTCCCAGGTGCACATGGGCCCAATTAAGATTGGAGCTGCAAGACATAAGGAGAAGGGACTTAAACTCTCCCCCTTTCCAACCTGAAATAGTCCTGAGGGTGATGCTATTTGTCCATGGAGGAAACATACATTTACTGATAGTTACAAAACATTTTTCCAATGTGGCAGATGGTGGCTCCCCAGTACCAATACAAGTAGGGAAGACAGGATGGAGGGAAAAGCTTGAGCCTCTTCTCTCCATGCACCATGACCCTGATCTAAATTGGGCCCTGCTCACATCTGGGAATTGAGTTCTGAGCTGAGAATTCCTTGCACACATCTGAACAAAATGGCTGCTATAAGCTCTTTGTGAAGTGAGTTGGCCCACAGTAGGTTTAGATAGGAAGGAGAGAAAGGAATAAGAAACAAGAGGGAATGAACTATAGTAGAGATGATGAGAAAAGTGGTAAGAGGAAAACTAGCTGACAGATCACTGAGGAGGCGAGTTTTGACCAGGCCGTCTTGGACACCAATATCTCTCCTTAATAATCAAGCACTAGGCCACAAATTGGAGAGAAATGAATACTTGATGGGAAATGTTCATCCTGATGTGAGGTTATGAACACAGGTCAGATGGAACTGCCCTTGAATTTGGCTGCTTCTCTAATTAATCACTATTTATTTATTTTGATCCCACCAGTTTTACAAAGGCCTCAGAAAGGCATGCATCGTCCTGCTGGATTTTATCTGTACAACAGCTTGAAGAGATAAGTTAGAGGGACTGGCCCAAGGTCACCCCTGTGAATTTCGGGAGAGTAAGGATTTTGAACCCAGGCCTCCCTGGTCATAGTTTGACACTGCAGCCACTAAACCATACTGGAGCCCCTTTCACACACACAAAATAACACATTTCCAGTTCACTTTCAATGCATGTTACAGCTGGTTTTACTGTTTGAAATGACAAAATCCACTTTGCAAATGGTTGCTGCAGTGGATTGAAATTGCATTATTTAGCATGTATGGCACTTCACTTCCTTATAAAGCAAGCAAGGACTAGAATGAGAAATAAACATTCAGCTGTGGGAATCAGACAATGGGTTGTGTGGCGTATAAGCAGTTGAACAAAGACTTTTCCCTGCAGTCTTAAAATGTCTTTTCACACAATGTGTTATTTGCTTTAAAATTATCATTAAATAACTCTAATTGTGTTTTCATGTGTTGCTTTTTTATTATCAAAGTGCTTAATGGAAAGTGTTTCTGCAGTCGCTTTCAAGTATTTGGTAATGCTCTCTCATATGTGCTCATCAGTGATTCCAGTGATTGTAGCAATCACTGTAGATTGTAGTTTAGTGTAGTGGTTAAGAGCAGCAGATTCTAATCTGGAGAACCCAGTTTGATTCCTCAGTCCTTCACGTGCAACTGGGTGACCTTGGGTTAGTCATAGTTCTCTCAGAGCTGTTCTCTCAAGAGCAGTTCTCTCAGAGCTCTCTGAGCCCCCCCTACCTCACAGGGTGTCTGTTGTGGGGTGAGGAAGGGAAGGAGATTGTGAGCTGCTCTGAGACTCCAAGTGAAGGGCGGAGTATAAATCCAGTCTCCTCCTCCTCCTCTTCTTCTTTTGCTATTTCTTGACAAAAATCCTGAGCATTCAATCACGGCATCAAAATATTAAAATGTTAACAAACTAAGCTTAAAATGCTTAGAAATGCTTAGAAAGCAGCACTAAAATCGTCTTAACTGTACAATTAAGACAGTTTAACATGGTTAAAATATAGTGATAATGATCTAGCAGTAAAAACAGTCTTTAAAATACCATTAAGGTAAAGGTAAAGGTTCCCTTGCTTGAAAGCCAGTCTAATCCGACTCTAGGGTTGCGGTGCTCATCTCCGTTTCCAAGCCGAAGAGCCAGCGCTGTCCGAAGACGTTTCCGTGGTCATGTGGCCGGCATGACTAAACACCAAGGTGCACAGAACGCTGTTACCTTCCCACCGAAGTGGTCCCTATTTATCTACTTGCAATTTCTTGCTTTCGAACTGCTAGGTTGGCAGGAGCTGGAACTAGAGACAGGAGCTCACCCCGTCATGCAGCACTCTCGGGTCTTGAACTGCTGAACTACTGACCTTCCACAGCCTGCAGTTCAGTGTCTTAACCACTTGAGCCACCGCAGCTCCTAAAATACCATTAGAATAATCTTAATGCTGGGGTTATTGTCATACAATAGCCAACAGATATGATCTTAATAGCAACATGTGGTGACAAGAGTGGTAGCCGTGCAAACACTAAAACAGTGGCAGGGAGGTATTAAAACGAGGAATCAATATTATCACTGCATGCTGGAAGCTAATTTACAAGAATGCCAACTTACTAGGTACCATGTACATATGCAGTTGGCAGTATGTTTTTTTCTCCCCCCCTCCCCAGTTAAAAGAAACTCACATAGCAGGGCAGGAAAAACCGAACTACACATTACACTTTTCCTGGATCTGTCCCGGGGGGGGGGATTGACACAGGCCTGTAGCCATGGTTCTTTAAATTCAGGGCGTCTTTAAATAAGTCAGGGGGCACTGACATCACACACAAAAAATAACATTTTAAAAACTCAGGCTCGCCAGTTGGAGCACCTGTAAACCGCTCGGAGACAAAGAGGCTGCTAAGTTCTCCTGAGTAAATGTGAATGGAAGCAGTTCCCGAGCCCACCGGGCATGTGTGATGGTTCTGAGCGCGGCAGCCTGACGCTGGTTGGCCTGGTCCCGCAGGGAGGAAGGCAGAAGGGCCGGCAAGCCACCACAGCCCTGGCCCGCCTTCGGCTTCTCCTGCTCCCTCAGTGGCGAAGCCTCACTTCCCCTTGGCAGCCTCCTCCCCAGTCCTCTGGACTCTTGACGGGTCTTGCCACCACCACACTTGTGGCCACCCTTGGTTGATGTTGCCATCGCTCTTCGGCCAGACAGGGCCGCTAACGCTGCTGTTCCTCCTGCTGGCAGGCCACGCTGCCCTGGTAAGTGCCCCCCTGGCTGCCATTCCCTCCCTCCTTTGACGGCTTCCAGCCTCCACGGGGCTCTGGGAAGCTGAGAATGCAGCGGCTCTTCCTCCAGGACCTGGGCAGGTCTTTGCCTTCATATACGCCACTGTTGCCATGTGGCTGGAGAGATCATGCCAGAGCTGTGCCAGGGAAACTGACCAGCCACTTGGGAAAGGGGCAGTGGCAGCAGTGGAGAAGCAAGCCATGCTTGAGGAAGGGGCAGCAGTGGTGGGCCTGGGCTAGATGGAAGTCGTGGGGCCTTCTTAGAAAGTTGGGGGGGCGGGCCCCAAAATGCTCCAGTGTAGCTGTGGGCTTGGATTGACAGATGCTGCCTGACAGTTCTGTTCTTCCCTGTTGTTCCACAAATATAAGAACACACGAGTGAAGTCCCAGTGAGGAAGAAAAACTATTTATTGCAATAAAGAGAGATGCACTACGTGGCAACTTAGTGTCTGCAAAGCCAAGCTGCTCTCTGCCCAAACAAAGCATGTGCAGAGGGTTATATACCCAAAATGACATAGGTACAGTTTATGATCCATAGTAGACCCCATTGGTTACAAGTAGAGGAGATCAAATCAGTCAGTCCTAAAAGAAATCAACCCTGACTGTTCCCTGGAAGGCCAGATCCTGAAGTTGAAGCTCAAATACTTTGGCCACCAAATGAGAAGGGAGCACTCACTGGAGAAGACCCTGATGCTGGGAAAGATTGAAGTTCAAAGAAGAAGGGGATGGCAAAGGATGAGATGGTTAGGCAGCAGCATCGATGCAACAAACATGAAATTGAGCAAACTTCAGAGGACAGTGGAAGACAGGAGGGCCTGGCATGATCTGGTCCATGGGGTCGCGTAGAGTCGGACTCGACTGTGCGACTGAACAACAAAAACAACAAGAGGGGCATCATTTGACTTGGGACAAATCCATTGGGTGGACCCAAATTGGGATTACATTACATTCATTTGCAATTGTTTATTTGACAAGGAACACAAAGGTCTTCTCTAGCAAGTATCCTGGACTTTTCATGTATAGTCAAATGGAACTCTATAGACCCCCCTGCTACAGTTGATACAGTGAATCATTCCATAGTTTCAGGCCCCAATCAGACCTTTTGGTGCCTGCTAGAGCAACATATGTAGATCACCAAAGAGTGCCAGGCACATCCCTTCCCTCTGAAGCTGGGTTGTAAAATGATAAATCTTTCAACAGTGGTATCACAGCTCAGGGCAACTGAAATCAAACAAATGCTTTCACTTTTCCAGCTTAAACTCTTTCTACTTAATTCTCTTAAATCTATGTTTCAATTTCCCAGGACTAATTACATCTTGGAATGCCATTTTAGTAACTGTACCAGTAAAATAATGGCTGAACAGAATTCTGTTTTGCTCCCCTTGTCGATCCCAATTCCTAAGGTTAGTAGTCTTCTGTAGTTGCAAAGCACAACTTTGTGAGGAAATAATATGCTGATGTTCATTTGAAAGCTCTTCCTACTCAGGAATAGTGGTGGGGTGTATGTGTAAGGATCCCAGCCAATAGCTGATTGTCCGTGCCATGTGTAGGATGTTTTTTGGCTTGACTGAAATGGCAGCTCTCCGATTGTGCCATGAAGCCGTTATGGCTGACCCAGCAGAAGAGAGAGACAATTAATATAGATACATTGCCACTTCAGTCCAGAGGAGTTTAGGTAATGGCAGGTATTTTGATCTTTATTGCCAATTTGGTCTTCTGTGGTAGTTGTTTTCCTGCTATTGTGCCTTCCATCCAGTTTAATGGGTTTTATATTCCCAGATTAAATATCCAGACGTGATGCTTTAAAGTAATTCTGATTCTTCTTTTCTTTCTCACTCTTGGCTCCCAATTAATTTTATCCAGGGCTCTTTTTGTAGCAGGAACTCCTTTGCATATTAGGCGACACACCCCTAATGTAGCCAATCCTCCAAGAGCTTACAGAGCTCTTCTTACAAGGGGCTACTGTAAGCTCTTGGAGGATTGGCTACATTAGGGGTGTGTCGCCTAATATGCAAAGGCGTTCCTGCTACAAAAACAGCCCTGATTTTATCTAGTTCAACATTTCTTTAAGGATACAGACTCTACTGGAAAGGAAAGGGCTAGTTCGTGGCAGGCAAAATTCCACTGCTGACATGTACTCAGATAATAAGACTTGATCATTTTCCACCACTGACTTCTTCCCAGTCATCTCAGGATCTGCCAAGATACCAAATACTTTAAACTCACCTCCTGAAGTGGAGCTTTTGGCCTAGCTTCTGGCATGCCAGTCTTGTTCCTCACTGTTGGCAGGGTAGAACTATTTACAGCTTTGACAATCATCTGATTATTGTTTTGCATGTGACCAGGTAAGTGCTGCCAAAAGTTTGATAAGTGACTTATTATTATTTCTCTGCTACAAAGTCTAATGTGTTTTGTTTGTGAGTGAGCGCTGCTAAAAGTAAGGTGCTAAAGAACACTGTTCTGATAGTGACTGACTGCAACATTAACAGTGAACTTGTAAACACAGCTATCTAAGTCCATTGAAAATCGGCATAGAAGTTTAAGATGGCACTTTAAAGAGATGAAAAAGTACAAATGTTGGCTTTTAAAGAAGTAGCATATTACTGTGATTTGTGGGGAAAATGCTATTGGGATGAGTCTCTTTCATGGGAACATCTGCTAACTCTTCTGAGTGGAAGATAACCCTGTATTAGTAAGATTCAGGTGAATAGCTGTGCTGGTCTGAAGGAGCAGAACAAAGTTAAGAGTCCAGCAGCACCTTTAAGACCAACAAAGTTTAATTCTGGGTATACGCTTTCGTGTACAAGCACACTTCTTCAGATACAGTGAAACAGAATTTCTTCAACTATTACATATAGGAAGAGAGAGAGCGGGGGTGGGGGGGTTTAGTTGCCAGGAAGGGCCAGTTGGAGAAACAAAAATGGAAATTACCGGTCCATACATATAGGTAGAGAGTGAGCAGTAAATTATCATACAGCATAGTGAAGAAGTTTAACAGATTCAAAGATCAAACACGGATAATAAGCTGCTGTAGATTTTCTGGGTTGTCTGGCCGTGGTCTTGGCATTGTAGGACCTGACGTTTCACCAGTAGCTGTGCCTGGCATCCTCAGAGGTATAACACAGAAAGATGGAGTCCTACAATGCCAAGACCGATGTCAGGTAAGCCTGCCATGGCTGGAATACGGGAGGCACCCTTCTCTGGTACTGGAATGCGGGAATTGAGAGGGTCCTCCTTTCTTGCCGTGATTTACCATTGTCTGTTCTGCCTCTTATCAATTTGCCTGACCTTGGGTCTCAAGCCGCTAACACATATCCGCTGGGAAATGTAACTGGTCTGGGATTGTTTTCCTAAGCTCGCCTGCTTGCCTTTCGCGCAGGCTATGTAATCACTGGCTTAGCTGTAGGGGAGGTAGTTTGAATGGGGTATAACTTAGCCTGCTTTTAGCTCCCAAGTTATTTTAGCTCCAAGGCCAGACAACCCGGAAAAACGTACAGCAGCTAATGAACTCTGGCCGTGAAAGCCTTCGACAACATAGGGATAATAAGCTTAGTTTATATGGTTACCATTTCGTTAGCACTTTGAAGCACTCTCTGCCCTTGCCTCATGAAAAAGTGAAAAGTAGACAGCAAGATGCCAGAATAGTGGTTGTAAAAAATATTTTTCTTCCTCTCTGACTGCTTCCTTAAATGATAGTGAAGAAGAGTTTCTAGTTTTTCTCTGTTAAAACCGGAAATGCTGGCAGGCAAAAGAGCATAAAACGGAATCTATAGTAATTTTGGGGGGTTCTTTTGGTTTAGCCATGTAGCTTTTAATAAGACATAAATTATTATTTTGTCACTGGGTATAATATGGTTTAGTTACAGTTTTGACTCTGTTAGCTGTGCTCGAAATGGTTAGGAATGATCTTACTGAACTCACTGATTGCTGTGAGTCAGAGGAAGGCATTTGATTGAGCAAACAGCTGAAAATCCAAGACAAGCCCTTGTGACACATGGATGGTAAGCACCATCTTTGTCTGTCAAGAACTACAGAGATGAGTTGCTAAGGAAAAACTCCTCCTTCAGATTTGTCAAACAGGAATTGGGAATAATTTTTTTTTACAAGATCTCATGGTTTTATTCTCGAATCATATGCCTCTTTGCAGCCATCCCCCCAATCCACTTCAACTTGGTAAAGGCAAAAAAAGCATCTTCTTTGTTTTTAAAACAAGTATATAAAATATTTGTACTTGTACAGCAAAACAATACGCAAGGTGGCTCACAGTTCTTGACAGTTAAAACAATAAAACTGTTATGTAGCTGTGTATATGTGAATGGTCAAGAGGGCATGAAAAATGCTCGAAAAATGCGTACTTTCCTCTTAGGGATTGCTCGAGTCACTGTAGTGCCTTTAAGAGAAAATTCAATGGGAAGAAGATCTGTATCAACCATGTGAAGATTCTGTATTGGTCCTAATTGGTTTTGAAGTCAAACCAGATATGCTTAAAACAGATTGGTCTCTGAGATGTGACAATATGTTGTTTCCTTTGTTTTGTTTACTTGAAGCACTCCTGGGCAGATCCACATGATCTTTTGTTTCCATTAAATGTCTTTACCCCTATTTTGGTTCTATTGAATCAGTAATACTTCCCAGTTTTGCAACTGGGAATTCTGGCATTAGTTTGCGGATTAATGGATACCGAAAGGCACTATAGTTAAGGTAATCTGTCAAATGCTGCAGGTTTGAAAAAGTAGTCCAAACTTCCTGTCATTCCTATGGTACTGGGAGTCAAATTTTGGCTACTTTCCCCACCTTTTCTTAATGACCTGAGTGCCGCATGACGGAGTGAGCTCCCGTCTCTAGTCCCAGCTCCTGCCAACCTAGCAGTTCGAAAGCAAGAAATTGCAAGTAGATAAATAGGTACTGCTTTGGTGGGAAGGTAACAGCGCTCTGTGCACTTCTGTGTCTAGTCATGCTGGCCACATGGCCACAGAAACGTCTTTGGACAGCGCTGGCTCTTTGGCTTGGAAACGGAGATGAGCACTGCACCCTAGAGTCGGATTCGACTGGCTTTCGAGCAAGGGAAACCTTTACCTTTACCTTTTATTCTTTTGTGTAGGGACTGACCTGATTGTCTGATGTGGAGTATGGAAGGGCATTGCTGATACTTGATGGCATATTTAACACTGGAAGTTGAACAAGTGAATGAACCTGATATGGCTGGTGTTGCTAGATCCAGTGATTGTATTGTCAGAGTGAATAAGGGGACAGAGTTGGCAGCTTGGTTTGTTGCAGACCCCGGTCCCAAAGTGCATTGTTGTGAATGAGAAGTTGTTTAAGGTTAGGAAGCTGTTTGTGAGCAAGAAAAGGTTTGCCCGCTAATGCCTGTGAGAGAGGAGTATCATTGTCCAACATAGTTTGTAGGTTGCTAATGATATGTTAAACCTGTTTGAGCCGAGAGCTGTATTTGACCACCAGTGGTATTCTGTTGTTGTCTTATTTTGATCCTGTCTTGTGGCAGGTTATCCCTTGGTATCATTTTTGACTTGTTGATTTGTTTCTTTACTATATCAGATGGGTATTGTAATTCTAAAAATATCTGCTGTAGATCCTGCAGGTGTGAATCTCAGTCACAGGGATTGGAAAAGATGCAGCTGTAAGATAGAGCTTGGCTATAGTCAGTGGACTTTTTGGTGTTCTCAGGATGATGTGTGTATGTGTTTGGCAGTCACTAAACATATCTGCACGCCTCCAGTCACCGGGACCTTTCTATGCATGAGAACCGAGATTCACTGCCAGTCAGTGAGTAATGATGAACTAAGAGGGGTCCTTGCTTTGATTCAGGCTGCTCCCTGTGCTCATACATTCAGACTTGCTTTGTAAGAGTATATTTCATTTTTGTTCCTTTTAAAATGTATTTGGGATTCCTCACTTTGCAAATTTATGATGGGTAATGAACCACTACATACTTTAAGGAAAAAATACTCACAAAACATCAAACCAGACTAAAATTATGGTCCTTCCGCTGCCATCTCCTGGTTGCTGCCTTGAGTAAGGTAGTGCACTTGGCATCTACCTTAAGCAGGGAGACGACCAGAAGGTGGGAACCCAAGAACTCTCATTTTAGTTTGTTGTGATATCCATTTGGCATCTACCAGAGCCAGGTCCTTTTCAGCAGTAGTTCCCATCTTGTGAAACGAGTTCCCTGGCAGGAGAGGGAAGCACCATCCTTAGATATTTCTCAGAAATGCTATAAGGATGTTTTATTTGCTAGGGCTTTTAATGGGGTTTGAGCGGCAAGAGTTTTCTTGGGGGCTGGTATGTTATTTTATTATGCATGGTTTTAATTTGGAACTCTAAGCTGCTTTGGGACACTAGAGAAAGGCAGTGTATAATAATAATAATAATTTTAATATTAAAATAAAATAATTATTTTAATAATAAACAAAATAGATAAAATAAGTCTATGATGATCCTGGCTACCTATGACAACCCTAAACTTTGTTCAGTGGAACGGGGGTATACAAGCCACCAATGCTCCCTCTTAAGGCCATGTCCGCACTGTTGTTTTTGCCACTCGTTTGTCCCTATTGCTTCAGGGTCCCCCACTCCCCAATGAGTTTTGCTCTCTCGAGTAGCCCCAGAGGGAGCAAAAAACATGTGGGAAAGGGGGGGACCAAAGCAATAGTTGCGAAGGAGTGACAAAAGTGACAGTGCGGACGTGGCCCAAGCTGTGGAGTCTTGTGAGCAAAAATTCTACTTTTGTGAGCTATTGGTATTGAAGTTGTGAGCGAGCAATTTGGCTACTGCACAAATTAGTTTGCTCTGGAGCCATCTTTCCTGAGCGTAGGCAAAAAATCTGTGAGCTGGAGGCTAAAAAACGGTGAGCTAGCTCACACTATCTCAGCTTAGAGGGAACACTGCAAGCCACTGTGACCAGAGGAGGTTGGTCCTCATTGCAGATATGGACACAAGTACAGTACCACATAGCAATGTAAAAGGGAAAGTATATTCATCCAAGATGATATATGGGGGAGAGATGTCTGATGCAGTACTCCCTCTAAGCTGTGGAGTCTTTGTGAGCTCCTGGCATTAAAGTTGTGAGCGAGCAATTTGGCTGCTGCATAAATTAGTTTGCTCTGGAGCCATCCTTCCTCAGCTAAGACAAAAATGTGTGAGCCGGAGGCTAAAAAACTGTGAGCTAGCTCACACTAACTCTGCGTAGAGGGAACACTGGTCTGATGTTGTACTCTTTCTAGTTCTAGTGCTTCTAGTGTCAGCTTTTAAACTTCTTACTCTTAACTATCGTTAATGGGCCCATCATGCTGAATAAATATTCAGTGGTGCTTATGGGGAAAGAGTTTTTAAAAAAAGCTCAATTAGTGCTTTTATGGGTCTGCTCTGCAATAACGTAACCCATTTGGCTGCTGTCTCCTGAAAGACTATATATCAGGCATTCCCTCTTTCCTGGGTTACCAGGATGAAGAGCGACATAGAGTCTTTCAGATTTTTAAACAGGCAGCCCTATTTGCCTGTCAAAAAAATCACAGATGAGGCCATATTGTGGTAACTTTGGGTTATCACTAGGAAAATGTGCAGTAGTTCTCAATCCATTGGGAGTATTGGCGTTAGAAATGCTATAGGAAAAATCGAATAGAAATTCTAGTGAATGAATGAGAAATGGAGATTACTTCAGAGCCACAGCTATTGTTTAGATTCCATTGCCCTTAGTGGAAATCTTCCTGATTACTTTTGCTGTTTAAAATGTTCTCTGGAATGGGACGCTACTAAATCTTCTAACTGTCTAGCAAGCTGTGGACTTTAGTGAAATCACATGGCTGTTTGCTAATTATACATATACTAGCAGTAAAGCCCGTTGTTAAAGCAATGCAACGAGCTCTAGAAAGATGTGATGTGTAACGAATACATCGACTGGAAGCAGGTGAAGTACATATTAGCAGTATCTCTCCTTATATATACTTGAGTAGTGGGGTGGCACTTTCTGAGGCCAGTTGTTCCTGCGCTCCTCCTGTTTGTGCCTGCCTACGTAGATCTGTCTGCGACTGTGTCTGTATTTCTGCTTTGCAGCATGCCTCGGGTTTTTGGCTTCCTGTTTTCTGTATGTCTGGTCCCATCCTCTATCTCAGCTTGTGTGTATATCCACTGGCTTTTTTGTGATAATTTGGGCTGGTCCCCCCTCCTACCTCCGCCACACTGACAGCTGTTTACTTGGCAGGTTTTTTTCCATTCTGGAAAGTGTTGCCTCAGCTAACTTGGCTTGGAGGCTAAAGATGGTGGGTTTTGTCCCCTGAGGGAATTAATCATTGTCTGGTGAGGAGAGCGAAGACAGTAGTTGTGTTCACCAGAGCAAAGCAACTGTCTTCTGAAGAAAGTTTTGGCGGGTGCTGCCTCTGTGGGTGGGACTCAGGCAATGCAGCCAGTGGATAGGGACAGCTTCTGAGTGACACATCATGGAGCCAACTGATTTAGAGGCCTGTGGAATGTTCAGAAAGTGCCACCCCACTACTCAATTTTATATAAGGAGAGATTTTCAAAGCATTATGCAGGCTACTTATTGAAACAATGAGACTTTAAAATGGCCAAATGAGGCAGAAGAAACAGTATTATTAGCTCCAGTTTAGAGCTGCTAATCTTTTGGAGCTGAGCCTGGAAATAGTTGAGCTGATAAATTTTCTCTTCTACATTTGTCAGAAAAGTCTTTGAATTCAATGCTGAACTAATTCATCTCTGTTTTCCACTATGTTGGAAATCCTACTGAAGCTACTGGAAATGAGGTGAGATTATGAAGTGTGAGATCAGGTTCTAACACCAAAGACATCTGGTGCGATCCAATGCACCATGAAATTATGTTGTGATCATGTGCTGAATTACCTCTGCTGCTTCGGTAGACAAGTCCCTCTCAAGATTGCTACCTTACCAGTTTTAAAACTGGCCTGATGTTGTACACTTGGTTTCTGTCCTATTATTTTGCTTGCTCTTGGTGTTCTTAATAGGTGGTTTTCAAATGTACAGCAGTTTCTACATAGAATATACAAATGCTCACTGGTTTGTCTTTCATTCACTCCAGACTGAGGGTCAGCAACCCTAGCATCTTCTCTGTAACTGCATTTAGAATGTCACCATGGTTCGTTGATCCTGGATCTTCTCAGAATCCAAGCTAATTAAGTCAGTTTATCTGGAGTTAGGGAGTATACTGTTTTTTAGATCTGCAGAGGAATAATTTTCTAGAGCAGTTTTTCCTGTCTAGCACACTACTGGAAAGCCAAAAGTTTCGCTCTGTGCTGAAACGTACCCAAAGCAAACAGCTGAAGAGTTCCACATCAGTGCATTCTTCTGAGAAACACCCACTCACCACTCCTACTTGCACTTTGTGCCATTTAGGGCAGGGGTAACCCCCCCCCCCAATGGTGCTAGTAACAGAAATTAAGTTTAGATAGGATGCTTGCAATTAGACGGTTCATCCTATGTGAAGTCATGAGAGAAGAAATCTCGTTGCTTCCACTAAGGATGAGGTATATCTACAGGGCTTCTGTAAGTAAATAATCAGATGCCTACATTAGTTCCCTTGCTCGAAAGCCAGTCGAATCTGACTCTAGGGTTGCGGTGCTCATCTCCGTTTCAAAGCCGAAGAGCCAGCACTGTCCGAAGACGTTTCTGTGGTCATGTGGCCGGCATGACTAAACACCAAGGTGCACGGAACGCTGTTACCTTCCCACCGAAGTGGTACCTATTTATCTACTTGCAATTTCTTGCTTTCGAACTGCTAGGTTGGCAGGAGCTGGAACTAGAGACGGGAGCTCACCCCGTGTCAGGTTCAACAGCAAGCAAGTCCAAACACACTTCACTCAGAAAGTTATGCTTTATTGGAATACCAGTCTGTTGCCCATTATTGCAGAGTCATTGTCAGGAATAACAGATAGGGCATAGGAGGCTGTGTATATACTCTGATGCTTCAGCTAGCTAAGCAAATGAAAACCAAGCGCGCGTGCAGGAATTCTCCTGGTGGGATATTACATAATGAACTGGAGACAACCCCCTCTGTAGGAGGGCCGAGACATTCACACTGTCTGAGAACCCAAGCCCTCCCTTCTGTTCAAGGTCAGAAATAAAGGTAAAGGTAAAGGTTCCCTTGCTCGAAAGCCAGTCGAATCCGACTCTAGGGTTGCGGTGCTCATCTCCGTTTCCAAGCCGAAGAGCCAGCGCTGTCCGAAGACGTTTCCGTGGTCATGTGGCCGGCATGACTAAACACCAAGGTGCACGGAACGCTGTTACCTTCCCACCGAAGTGGTCCCTATTTATCTACTTGCAATTTCTTGCTTTTGAACTGCTAGGTTGGCAGGAGCTGGAACTAGAGACGGGAGCTCACCCCGTCATGCGGCACCCGGGTCTTGAACTGCTGAACTACTGACCTTCCACAGCCTGCAGTTCAGTGTCTTAACCACTTGAGCCACCGCAGCTCCAGGTCAGAAATAGTGGCTGGCAAATGAGTGTTTCCCACAGTTCCATAACCAAAGCAAAGCAATGCGCATGCGAGAAAGCAAGCAAGCAAGGTATGAGATCATACAGAAAACATGGCAGATATCTGACACCCCGCCATGCGGCACTCTCGGGTCTCGAACTGCTGAACTACTGACCTTCCGCAGCCTGCAGTTCAGCGTCTTAACCACTTGAGCCACCGCAGCATTCACCTATGTAGCTCCCCCTCATTTATGTGATTTACCTGGAGCAATGAGACAGCTACCTGTAGTGATTGATATTACAAAAATATGTTACTGCAAGCATACGTTTTACTCCTCCTTATTTCTGTATTACAGAAAGCAACCTTAAAATGTTGCTTAAGGAACATACAATGTACCTATAGGCGAGGCAGCTTGATTACAATGTTCAGTGTGTACGTGGGCTATCAGCTTACATAGTACTTTAAAACAATCATATATACTTGGCTAATGAATAGACGCACGTGTGCAAAACCAGCTTCACTGCTGAGTCCTCGTCAGCCAAGATATGGTAACAGAGGACTCTGACCTTACTACATAGAACAGCACAGAATCTTTACTGTTACCAATGGTTATGGTCTTATAAGTAATTGGCACAACTACATTTTAGTCTTTATTTAAAGTTCATCCAAAGTTTGTTCTGCAGGCTTTAGTACTTCTCAAATGCCCAAGTAGTATAAATAATAGTCTTAGCTTCCTTGAACAACCTGAAGCCTCTTCAGACTACTATAGAAGAAGACATAAAACAATAAAGAAGAATAAGTAAAATAGTTGATTTTGATGTGAACTAAGGGCCAAACTAGATGAAGCTTTGGGTTGAGACTCTCATTCCCCTCAGTGAGATAGTAGCTGCCAGTTTGATGTAGTGGTTAAGTGTGCGGACAGGTTTGATTCCCCACGCCTCCACTTGTACCTGCTGGATGACCTTGGGCAAGCCATAGTTCAGTCAGAGCTTTTATCTCAAGGACAGTTCTGAAAAGAGCTCTCTCAGCCCCACCTATCTCACAGGGTGTCTGTTGTGGGGAGGAGAAGGGAAAGGAGTTTGTAAGCTGCTCTGAGACTCTGAGTGAAGGGCGGGGTATAAATCCAATCTCTTCTTCTTCTTCTCTTCTGCTGGGAATCAAGTGCCCAAGACCATGGTGTGGGGGGGAGAGAAGGGAATTCACCCTCCCCTTCCATACTGTTTTTCCCTGCTGACCTTGTCCAGGGGGCATTATGTCCTCGTTTTGGGTCAGGAAAAGGGCACAAGAGAAAGGCAGTAGCTCCCCTTTCCCCGGTGCCACAGACACAATCTACATTGAGCCCCTGAGGCGCTTGGGAAATTGATTCCCAGAGACTGCTGTCTGATTGAGAGGAATGAGAGGTGAGTTGAAGGAAACCCTGTTCCAACTTGTAGTTTGGCCTTTAGTCAGCACCAGAACTCACTTTCGATGCATAATTTTAGGACACAGAAAGGAGTAGTAAAGAAGAGCTTATTTTTCTGATCACTGCAAATACATCTGCATTTATGAGAGGGGGTTAAGTCAATCTTGTTGATGGAGGTTATTCAGGTCCCTGGGGTTGCTCTACAGATCTTGGTGGTCATTCAGAACTATGGGGTAGAGGTGTTCAGAATTTTAGATAGCCTCTTCTGCCTACTTGGCCATATTTCTGACATCAGATGCCCCACACTGAGGACAAAAACACAGCAAACAGGAATTAAACCTAACATTAAGGAGTGGGATGATGGCTGTCTGGTCCATGACTCTCATCGAATGCATGCATGGCGTCTTATAAATCCATCATAATTATACCGATGTCTGTCTGTCTGTCCTGTCTGTCTGTCTGTCTGTCTATCTAATAACGATACCTAAATAAATAAAGTTGCCTCATCTGGAGAGTGCTGTTTTCGGTCTTAGTTTTGTACTTGTTTACTCTTTATTAGCCACCCCAGCTCCACCCAGAGCCAGTTTGGTGTAGTAGTTAAGTACGCAGACTCTAATCTGGGAGAACCAGGTTTGATTCCCCACTCCTCCACTTGCACCTGCTGGATGACCTTGGGCAAGCCATTGTTCTGTCAGAGCTGTCCTTGAAAGAGCAGTTTCTGTCAGAGCTCTCTCAGCTCCACCTACCTCACAGGATGTCTGTTGTGGGGATAAGGTTGCCAGGTCTGGGTTGGAAAATACCTAGAGACTTTGGGGGTGGATCTGAGAGAGGGCGTGGTTTGGGGAGGGGAGGGGCCTCAGCATGGTACAATGCCATAGAATCCATCCTCCAAAGCAGCTGTTTTCTCCAGGGGAGCTGATCTCTGTCAGCTGGGAATCAGTTGTAAAAGTGGGGGATCTCCAGGCCCCACCTGGAGGCTGGCAACCCTATCTGGTGAAGGAAAAGGAGCTTGTAAGCCTCTCTGAGACTCTGAGTGAAGGGCAGGGTATAAATCCAATCTCTTCTTCTCCTCCTTCTCTTTGAGGTGTCCATTCTATCACAGCACAGGTCTTCTCTTGTGGGGTGCCAGCTCCTGCATTATGAAATGCCCTCTTGCAATGAGGAGGGAAAGGCCCATAAGCCTTTACGTTAAATGTAAGGAATTCTTTTTAGGTGGAATTTTTCAGTTAGTGTTCTTTTTAGGGAAAATTTGTATAGCTGCTTTTTTCTTGCTTTTTTAAAAAAATTATGCATTACCTGTGAGTTAGGGTATTTTGTCAGTTGCTTTTAGCTGTTGTGGTTGGTGGGAAGTGGTATATTATGCATTGTAATAAATAAAAATACATATTGTTGCATACATGGAAGGCAGTAGTGGATTAAAGGTCGAAAAACAACTGGGTTAGATAATGTGGCTCCCAGATTCAGCTCTAGTACTTGGGTTTCTAGAAATATATCACTGCTGATTTTGTTGATAGCCCACTAACCCATTACAATGAAAGAATTCTCTGTCAATATAGTGACTAGCAGTCAAAAGCAGAGTTTCACCCTTCTATTTCCATGGAAGTCAGTGGGGTTAGCATAGTGCAGCTCTGCTTAGAATTGTGCTGTAAGCCTGTGATTGCACCAAGTTAACCTAAATTCTGGGAATGCGCCCATGTGTCTTGAACTGCCAACCTGTGGGATATTGGATGGGGATTTAGCTTGGGAACCACCAACCAGTTTTGGTCAAAGGTTGGAATTGCAGGGAGACCAGCCACATCAGTCTGCCTATTTATGCTAATAAATGTGATAGTGATCCAAATTCCCCTAAAAGTTTCCAAATCAGGCTTGCATGTTGATGTGAGCAGCTAGGAGACTCCTTTTGCTGGGTGTAGACCACCTTTGCCTCCCCTTGGCTTGTCCTGCCCTCAATGCAACAGGAATCAGATATGAAAAATTTTTGTTGTTGCATGAAACACAGCTTTGCCATAGGGTTTCTTTGACCGGAGATAAGAATATAAGAGAAGCCAATGTTGGATCAGGCCAACAGCCCATCCAGTCCAACACTCTGTCACACAGTGGCCAAAAATACCAGGTGCCATCAGGAAGTCCACCATGGTTTGGTTATGGCTCTCTTTTCTGGGTATTGTCATCAAAGCACGGTGTGCTGGAGTTATCTGTTTTAGCACAATACGCTTCTTTGGAGGAGAAAGATTTTAGATCATCCCTCTTGACGACAGAGATGGAAAACAGTGTGTGGGTAGTTGTAGCCTTAAAGTAGCAATGCAGGCTGTGTCAGTACAAGTTAAGCTGGTTTTATGTGTGTTACAACACAGTACTGTGCATGTTACCTGAAAATAATGGCCTGCATCCTATGGACAACTATCACAGGGAGTTTTTGGAAATAGGTCTTCCTCTAGTAGCCCCTGTGATCCCTAAAAGCTGATGGTCCCTTGTGGACCAGATGACTTGAAGCATGGGGGGATGTTGTGAGGAGGAGGGCTAGATCTCCAGTTTGCAGTATTGGAGAAAGTTTTAATTAATACAAGGGGGAGGGGTGGTGGTTTCACCCCATTCTTCCTTCTCACTGCAGTTCTCTTTGCCAATGAGAGTTCTCATTAACCTTCACTGTTGGCTTTTCAGAAGTCATGGGGGTTACTTGGGGAAGAGGAAAGCTGGGAAGAACCACCTCCATGAATGCCTGGCACTGGCAGTTTGATGGATTACTTGAAGAGGGTTAACTGCAGAGTAAATTGCAGATTTGTGCTGGTCATTTTCCAGAATATATCGCCAGGGGTCTTTTTGTAACAGGAACTCCTTTGTATATTAGGTGACACACCCCTAATGTAGCCAATCCTCCAAGAGCTTATAGTAGCCCTTGTAAGAAGAGCTCTGTAAGCTCTTGGGGGATTGGCTACATTAGGGGTGAGTCACCTAATATGCAAAGGAGTTCCTGCTACAAAAAGAGCCCTGTATATCGCCCATGTGTTTGTTCATTGTCTCATCCAAGGAAGGTGCTGGGATTATTTGCATTGTGCTGAATCACAGATCTGGCTAGGATAAGTGACTTTAAAAGGATCAGTCCACAGTCCCACAACCACACATGACTGTTCCACAAGGCATGAGTGGGTGGCCATGCTGAAAGGGACCTGTGGGTACAGGTCATCTGGTCTTTACTCGTATATTGAGGGCCAAAGTAAAGGTTATATGGGAGATCTGCATTCGCATTGCCTGGCTTTTGTTTAACCAATCAGGGACCCTGATTTGGGTCAGAGTTACAGCGTTGGGGGAGGAAAGCTTTAACTGTTTTGTTCATGCCATGGCCTTAAGAGAAATAATTTCCGCCCTTGGAATGATATTACCCACATCAGGGAAAAAAGGTAGCTGTGATCCTTCATGCCTGAAGGTTCTTAGGGTTTTGTGAGGTTTGCAGCTCTGGACTGGGAAATACTTGGAGATTTGGGGGGGGGAGCCTGAGGAGGGCAGGGCTTGGGGAGGGGCTTTAGTGGAACATAGTGCCATAGACTCCGCCTTGTAAAGCAGCCATTTTCTCCAGGTGAATTGATTTCTTTTGCCTGGAGATCAGATGTAATCCCAGGAGATCTCCAGTCATCACCTGGAGGTTGGCAACCCTAAGGATTCAGCTTACTCTCCATTGTAACATTGGGATGATTTAATCCCCCAGTGAACAATCAGTTTAAAAGGACAGTTTGGTGCAGTGGTTAAGTGCACGGACTCTAATCTGGGAGAACCGGGTTTGATTCCCTACTCCTCCACTTGCACCTGCTGGATGACCTTGGGCAAGCCATAGTTCTGGCACAGCTGTTCTTGAAAAAGAGCAGTTTCTGTCAGAGCTCTCTCAGCCCTGCCTACCTCACAGGGTGCCTGTTGTGGGGAGGGGAAGGGAAAGAAGCTTGTAAGCCGCTCTGAGATTCTCTTGGGTAGTGGAAGGTGGGGTATAAATCCAATTTCTTCTTCTTCTTCTTCATATTAATTTTGTTCATATTCCTTTCTTACAAGCTCAGTACCTGTGATAGCACAGAACTGCATCTATTGCGATTTTCTCTTGGCTGGGCTGAAATTTGGGAGAATCTGGTTTATGATCTGTGCAAGTCGGTCTGCTGTATAGAACAAGGACATTTTGCTCCCACCTTCTCAGTATCCATCCCGGCACTATTTTCCCTCTGGCATTTCATTCAGTTTCTGTGAAATCATTCTCAGTTCACTTCATATTTAGGTTATATGTTTCTTGCATTCTTTGTCTGTCAGGCATATAGAAAATCAATCCCGTTTTTACACTCCCCAAATGACTGTGTTTTTTCTTCTTTTGCTGCAAACTGTGCTACGGTTATTGATTTCAGATTCAGTGAAATGCTGTTTTGGTATATTATCAGCATCTTTATAAATGTCAGTCGCCAGAGAATCCTGTAATATAGTAGTCATTGGTACTCCTGTACCAAACAGATGTATCCAATAAGTAGGTAGCTGAATTATTCCACAGCAAAATTCAAAAAGCAGGAGCCATGTAATAGGTTTTATTAAGACCACCAAAATAACACAACACATTGTAACAGCTTTAAGTTACCCAGAACTCTTTATTAGGCTGGATATTAAAAAGTAAGAAAGGAATAAGCAATAGGCGTCTGATCTTAAGATAGTAAGATAAAAGCCATGTAGCTATACTTGTTAATGCTTAAACCTGTTGTGTTCTGTTAAAGTGAATGGATGGATGGAATTGGAGGAGGCAGGTGCAGGGTCTTTGCCATATTTTTAAAATACCAATAATATTTCTTCCTGTCTGTCTGCTCTTAGCAGATCAGCATAGCCAAGCATAGGATGTCCATGGGAGTAGCACAACAGAGCCTTTCTTCATTCTTATTGCTCTTAACTGCAAAATATGCACAGCTTTAGGGACAGTTTTCACTTAAAATATCATGGTTGGTGAAGTAGAGACAGTTCTTCTGCTCGCCAGCTGTTGGGTTTTGTGAGACCAAAGCCGCAATACTTTCCTTGGGAAACTGCAGTATGCCACAAGAATTACATAATATTTCCTATGCAAAATACATCTTTGGGCTCTATATGATTCAAAGCAGATGTTCTATATAATTTTACGAGGATGGATGGATGGGTAGAAATGTTCAAAATTTGCTATTTGATTGTTGGTTTGTATTGGCATAGATCAGAAGTCCGCAACATGATGCCCATCAGCAGCTGTCTTGGCACCCACCAATGTTTTTGGGAAATGTTTGGGGCTAGGTGGGACTTTTGCTCAGCAAGGCACCTGATTGATTATTGGAACTCTGTGCAGATTAACGCCCCCCTCCCCCCAAAAAAACATTGCTTTCGCAGCTGTTGCCACCACAGCACACAGATCTGCATAACTGAAGGTAAGCTGTGTGTATGCAAGAAAATATTTTGTAAACCACATGTTCGTTTTTAAAAGGCATCCTGTTAAGCAGAGATCCTGGCTGAAATGTTGGAGACTTACTATTCGTGTTACGTGTAACGTCACTCCCTGATATTTTGTGGTTGACTCTGCTTCCTGTGGCGGCCATTTTTGTGTTGTTGCCCACCAATCCTATGTTAGAAATCCAGAGATGCCTGCAGGCTGAAAAAGGTTGGGGATGTCTGCCATACATACATATAAAGAAGTGCATTTTCTGTAAGGATATGAACACAGGTAAATTATCCTGGTTTGAGTTTGACAAAGAAATAGTTTTTAACAAAGCAAATTGCATATATAGTTGAAGAACAATGACATCACTCCCCATCAAGGAAGGAAGTTTGTTGCCAAGTAATGTGTGACCCAGTGTGTGAAGAAATAGTGTTTAGACTTGCAAGCCTTTTGAGCAAAGTCCAAAGTACCGTGAGTCCATATCCCTCTAGGGCAGTAATCTACAGATCAAAATGTCTTTATGTGAAATAAAATGATTTCTTTATTGAAATATCTAATAACATTCATATTCCTGATTTTCTCTTGAAAGTACTCAGGGCAGTATGTGTCAGATTTTTGTTCCCATGTTTTTCAAACAGCTTTTCTGACTAAGTGAAGTTTTTGTATTCAACCTTTAAGCCATGCACAGGGGATCAGTATTGGTGGAGTTGCATTGAAATCAGTTGAGAAATTATCAGCACCATCCTAATCCTATGGACTTTATGGATTTAGAAGGGCGCAACTGCATACAGGACTATTCTGGAATAAATGTTTTCAGAATCTTAGTCTTGTAGCTTTAGGGGATTTATATAATATAAGAAGAGGGAGATTTCGTGAAGGAAGAATCAGTCCATAACTTTGTGATAGTCAAATATCTGAAAATCTTGGGTGGATATATCCATGTGCTCTCTGATCATTCGATCCAAAATGTAAGAAAGGGCAAAGCAAATTGAATGAGCTTGTCTGCGGACAAATCAACCTTTGTCTTAACAGGCAAAAGCATTGTGGAAATGTCAAATTCTTTATAAATGCCAAGCAGAGGTTTATAGGCTTGTGTAGTGGGTGTATTAAATGAAGAAAAGAGACTTTCAAAAGCTCCGAACAAGTATTAATCTACTGTGTACCTGTTTTTAAAAACAATAACTTGTGTTTCTCAAAGTTTTGAAGGAGTTTGTTTCCAATCTGTTGAGGTGAGAGATAGGAAAGTGCGTTTAGAAAACAGCAGAACTGAACTATCTCTGTTCTTTAATATGTTGAATGTATTGAATCCAGTTGCTAAAATAGGCAGAAACCAGAGGAAACAATCATAATTCTGGGGACTTGTCTGCTTTTCACAGTTTTATGAGGCAAGGGCAGCTGAAGGAACAGCAAGGGGAGAGAGATCCCATAGATAACTTTATTGTTAGATGGACATCTTCCATTCAGAAGAGTTAGTAGATAATCCCTCTGAAGATGATCATCACCCTGATAGGCTGTGCACATCCTTTTTACTTCCCACCAAGAACTATTCCCATTGTACGGAATCAAAAAAGGCTTCATCAAGGCAAACAGAAATGAGTGCAGTTTCCTTGCTATTCCGTTCACTCTCATATTTTTATCTGACCCTACCTCCAAGGAGCCCATAACAATGTATATTTTTGTTCCCTCCATTTATCCTTCCTGTGATTCAGCAGATGATCTTTCTGATAAAGGGACATCTTTCTTTCAGGCTGAGAAAGAGTGACTGGGTCAAGGTCACGCTGTGGGCCTTCTTGTAGAGTAGCAATTTAAGCCTGGGTCCCCCCAGTCTTAGTATGAGATTCTAACCACATTCTATTCTATTCTATTCTATTCTATTCTATTCTATTCTATTCTATTCTATTCTATTCTATTCTATTCTATTCTATTCTATTCTATTCTATTCTATTCTATTCTATTCTACCCACTCCCCATAGCAGGCTCAGGGTGGGTTCCATCAAATTACAATACAATATACAAAAATTAAATACAATATACAAAAATACAATAGAAAATACAATATACAAAAATTAAAACAAATAAAACACCAATAAAATACAACATCATTCATCTGGTGCAAGTTAAAGCCTCACAAGATGTCATCTCTTCCAAGTTTTGGTCCTTAGGTGGTAATCCAGTTCTGACCCACTGAGGGGAGGCCCAGTAGAGAGGGAGGGATATTTGTCACCCTAGTTAAAAGCCTGGTGGAAGAGCTCCATCTTGCTGGCCCTGCAGAACTGTAAAAGGTCCCGCAGGGCCTTGATTTCATATGGGAACTCATTCCACCAGGTAGGGGCCAGGGCTGAAAAGGCCCTGGCCCTAGTTGAGGCAAGATGGACGACCCTGGTGAGGGGGACCACTAGGAGATGTTGGTTGGCAGACCATAAAGCACTTCAGGGCTCATAGAGGGAGAGGCGGGCCCCTGGCCGTATAGGGCCTTAAAGGTAAACTCCAACACCTTGAAACAGATCCAGTACTCAATAGGCAGCCAGTGCAGTTTGTTCAGCACTGAATGGATCTACGTCTGCACAGATGACAAAGTCAACACCCGTGTCACTGCATTCCACACCAGCTGCAGTTTCCAGAGCAGAATCAAGGGCTGTCCCACGTAGAGAGCATTACAACAATTTAATCTGGAAGTGACCGTTGCATGGGTCACTGTAGCCAGATCCTGGGGTGAGAGATATGGGGCCAGCTGCCTGATCCGTCTCAGATGGAAAAAGGCAGACCTGGCAGTGGTGGCGACCTGGGCCTCCATAGTTAGTGAAGCATCCAGGAACACCCCCGGGCTCTTCACCTTTGATGCCAGCACCAGTAGGGCCCTGTCAAAGGTTGGGATCCTGATCCCTGATCGCAATTTCCTGCGACCCAGGTACAGGACCTCCGTTTTTGATGGATTCAGTTTCAGTCTGTTCTGTTGTAACCAACCAGCCATGACTTGTAATGCCATGTCCAGATTTTCTGGGGCAGAGTCCAGGTGGCCGTCCATCAGTAGATAGAGTTGGGTGTTGTCCGCATATTGGTGACAAACCAGCCCAGTCAGGTTAGGTTTATTGTGTTTAGCCATAGGCCATTACAATACGGTACAACGTTAAAATTGAATAAACTAAAAACATTTAACATTAAGAGTCCAAAAGAGAAGAGAAACTATGCAGGTAGGTAGTTAATTCACATCAAGCCGACCAAAACCGTTTTTAGCTAGAAACAGCTTCGGCCCGTATTTTCCTTGCCGCCAGTGCGAAAAGCGCCATTCTGTAAGAAACATCAGCGTTAACGTCAGCTAATAAAAATGAAATCTTCTCAAGGACTGAATATAAACTTAAAACTGATAAAATACCAGATAAAAATTTTTCTCTGGGTTGGGAGTACAACGGGCAATCCAGAATATAATGCGGGAGATCCTCAATACCAGGAGTACCACAAGGGCATACGCGCTGTGCCCTAGGGATTCTATTAAAGCGACCAGCCTGTACAGCCGTGGGCATCGTTTCAAAACGCAAGTGTGTAAAAGCTGCTCTAAGGTACTGCTTGTCTATGTTGATCAAATAAAATGATCTAAAGTGGTCAATCTTAACAAATTTAAACCAGGTAGCAGTTTGAGCTTTTAGAATTAAGTGTCTATCTAATAGAGTGTCTTGCCTAAATACCCAATCTCTGAGATCAGATGTATTTGCATAGGAACTAAAAAGGTCGTCCGGGGTGGAATATCTTAGGAGTAGGTTGTTAAGAAAACGAGATCGATCTAAGTCTTTAACTAGCATTGAATTAAAGGCCAATTGGCTAAACGAATCCGTATTGGCAGTTCTGATGTTCTTCGAAAATTTTAAAATTGCAAAATGTGCCCGCGCCCTTAAAGAGGGCATACCGGTTTCTGCTCTCATCAGGGCAGCTGGAGTACCTTTAGGGAGAGCCAAGATATGCCTTAAAAACTGATTTTGAACCGTTTCAATACTGTTGAGTAAATCCTCTTTCCAGCCCCATACCTCAACACCATACAGAAGGTGGGGAATGACCTTACTTTTGAAAATTTTTATGACGGGGTCGATGAGGAATCCACCCTTGGTATGATAAAACTTCAAGATGGATCCAACGATCCTAGTCGCAGATGCTTTTACAGTGGCCGTATGGGCTTTCCAATTCAGGTTCTCACTAAATGTGATCCCTAAGTACTTAAAGCTTCTGCACTGGCTTATGGGGTTACCGAGAATACTCCAAGAGGATATTTGAGCTCTTTTCCTAAAAACCAACGTCTTTGTTTTATCAAAGTTAATGTTGAGGGACTCTTCCTTGCAATATGTTCCTAATTGCTCTAATAGCCTTCTCATCCCAATTTTGGTAAAAGATAATAGGGCCATGTCGTCTGCATAAAGTAGAATCGAAATTTTATGCTGCCCTAGAGTGGGTGGGAAAAATTGCGGTCCTGAGAGACTCTCTACTATTTTGTTTATGTATAGATTAAACAGAAGGGGGGCTAACACACACCCCTGTTTCACTCCCTTGTGAATTGGAATTTGATTCGTTAGGGACCCCGAGATGCCAACTCTGATTTTCCTCCAGGAAACATGGAGTCGGGATCCAGACCAGCTTTTCATTAGGGGTTACAGGACCTTGCAGGTCCCGGCAGTTAAAACTTTTTCAAAGGGCCGGGGTTCTGGAGGCTTGGCAACCTTTATAACAGTAGACTTGGATGTTGAAATCCAAGTGATTGAGAACTGTTGTCCAAGTAATCTCCAAACTACACTAATCAAAGGTTTTAATATTGGTAACCTCATTTGCATTAATGTGTATGTACCCCCAAATACTTCTAAGCTGGCAAGTGGAAGCTTATGGGACTCCTTGGGAGCCACCATAGAAGACCTTACTACCCAATTTCTCAACTTTCATATTATTCTTGGTGGAGATTTTAATGCCAGAATTGGCCCAGGTATTCCAGACACGGGCACGAAGTCTCAAATTGCAGTCCAAGCATTTTTATTAGATCGCATTTCCAAAGACAAGGTCATTAATAGACCTGGACTAAAGTTCTTGGAACTGCTCTTATGGGCTAACCTGCTTGTTTTAAATGGTACCCATTTGGATGTATCTGGAGGAACCTTTACTTTTTTGTCAACATTACGAGCTAGTACAATAGACTACTTTGTTATTCCCCCTGCCCTAGTGAAACATGTTGACAGGTTTGAAGTTATGGATAGTCCCATAAGTGACCACTGTCCACTAAGACTTATCCTTAACCTCCATGATAATCTACTTCTGAACCCAGTCCCAGAATTGACAGAGGGTTTGCTCCCGGGTCATAGGAGATTGAGGTGGTCGGAGGAGCTGAATTCTAAATTAACCAAAGCTTTAGCTGGCCCGGAAATGGAATCTATGAAGGCAGCCCTTGCATCGCCGGATGTGGACGTCCTCAAGTCCTTTCAGGCCATTAACAATTATCTTAAACCTTTTTTTACTAACAGAACGCAAATTAACACCGCGTCCATTGGTAAAAAAAGCTGGTACGACCAGGAATGCAGGCCAAATAAAAAAGAGCTAATGCACTTAATGAGATTGGTAAAGCGAAATAACTACGATCACCTGATGCCCTATCTTCTGAAACATAGGCTGTACTATAAAAAACTAATGATGACTAAGAAGAAGGTCCACGCCAAGTCTCTATGGAAAGAACTCGACATGGCTGTTTCAAGGAGGGATGAAGTTCGCTTCTGGGACATTGTTTCCAGTGGCTTAAACAGTCCCTCCTGGCAGGTAGTGGCACATATCTCCCCTAAAAACTGGGTACAACATTTTAGTAGGGTTTTTGGGTCTTGTGCTTCGGTTTACCCTGCAGTAACATCACAGCCTCAGAGTCCCATTTCAGACATTCCAGACCTCCCTGAATGGGCTCCAGTCTCAGAAAGGGAGATTAAAGGTATTATCAACTCATTGGCCTCTGGGAAGTCACCTGGGGAGGACTTGATTCCGTCAGATTTTTATAAAGCCTTCCCCAAATGGTGGTCAGCAGTGCTAGCCGTGGTTTTTACACACATCAACAACACAGGTCTAATCCCCCCTGGTTGGAAGTTAAGCATTATCGTTCCCATCTTTAAGAAGGGGGACAAAACAGACCTGCGGAATTACAGACCAATATGTCTAATTGATATTGCAGCAAAGGTATATAGTAAATATTTGTTGTTTAGGTTGGACGATTGGGCTCTCGAGAACCACATTATCCACCCCTATCAAGCAGGGTTCAGGACAAACCAGCCCATACCTCTGGATAATCTGGGTGAGGGGGCGCAAGTAGATATTAAACAGCATTGGGGAGAGAATCGACCCCTGCGGCACACCACATTCTAGCAGGTGTCTCATTGACTGTCATTTGTGGTGATGTATGCACCTGCTAGCTAAGAGGCAAACTTTTTGCTGGTATTCTCTGAGAGGGAAAGAGAGAGAGATCCTTTTTAAAGTTCAGAGCTTAACAGGAAGAGCTGCCTATTCATGTGTGAAGAAAACAAAAAGTGGGAGTATGCAGGTGAGGGGAGTTGAATGCTACTGCTGCCTTGGTTTGCTGCACAGTTGACATCAGCATTTTTCTCCCAGCCAGCTGATTTCTAGTTTTGGAACTCGGTTGGAAGAAAAATACTGAAATCAGCGGAGTGCAGTTTGGTAAAGTAGGTCAGAAGTGACCAGAGTTATGCTTCTCACAACTAAATGCTCTAATTTATTTAGCCTCTCCCCACCCCCCACACGTATACATAGTGTTTAGGGGTCTTAGGAAAGGAGGAAAAACTCATTCATGGCAATATCTATGTGTGATAATATTATTGGCCTATAAAACAATGGTGTTTTCTCCTGCCTGTCTAAAACTTGGTAACTGATAGCTCACCTTTAGGTGAGGGAGGCTACAATGTCTAAATATTTCACAGGGGAATTGTAGTAAGTAGGATTGTTTTTAATGAACTTATTTTAAAGTTGTTTTAAGTGGCCTTTACCTCTATGAAAAGATGCAATACCAATGGAATGCCGTTTTAATGTACAGTGCCATTGAGGAATATACTATATATAATTGCCTTCCAAATATCACAGCCTTCTTGAGAATGTGTCCAGTCAGCTCTGCAAAAAAATCTGGAACATTCCATAACTGTCAAGTACACAAAATACTAGGCTTCGAGAATTTGGATAACTACATATTTTGTATAATGTGGGCTGAAAATTTCCTGTACAAAAGACCACAGATCTATCACTTTGAAATGTCATGGCTTTTATGGTTAAAATAGGCTTTTTGTCTTCTTTCCCATATACGCTGTAGAAGATTCCCCCCCCCCGCCCTTTAGGAGATTCTCTGTGCATGGTGCCACAAAGAACAGGCTGGAGAGCTAAGGAAACAGTTCATGTTAAAGTGTTTAATGAAGGCCAAGCATGACTTCCCACTGATATGCACAAAGGGTAGATGTAGTAGAAGAGTTACTATGGGCAACTTGGAGGTGGTGCTCAGAGGCTAGACCAGTGATTTCCAAAAGGTAAATGGTGAGAGACTGATGCTGTGAAAGAAGTAAATTAAACAATGAAGGAATATTATGAGCCTAAGTACCTGCTACCTGAGGAGGGTGCCCACTGATCTGTGCACAATTCACTGCTCTGGCCCACCTCCTACAAGTCAGCCTCTGCAGGGAAAGGCAGTGTTCCTGTGGACCCCCCCCTCTTCTCAGAGATGCCGCAGAATTACTCCCCCTCAAAAGAGCTTCCTATTATGTCTTTGTGCAAGTCACTGCCATTTTCCAAGTGGGAAGCTTACCTGGATTCATGAAAAAACTGTTGAGTTGGACTCATCTGGGAACAGGCATTTCTTTTTCTCTCTTACACACTTGAAAAGTAGGCATGTTGGGGTATAAGAATTAACTGTAATTGCACCCTTAGTTCAAAGCGGGGGGGAGTGAGACTTATCTAGTTTGGTGTAGTGGTTAAGGCAGTTTGGTGTAGTGGTTAAGTGTGTGGACTCTAATGTGGGAGAACCGGGTTTGATTCCCCACTCCTCCACTTGCACCTGCTGGATGACCTTGGACAAGCCACAGTTCTGATAAGAGCTGTCCTTGAAAAAAGAGCCGTTTCTGTCGAGATCTCTCAGCCCCACCTACCTCACAGGGTGTCTGTTGTGGGGAGGGGAAGGGAAAGGAGTTTGTAAGCCGCTCTGAGACTCCTTTGGGTAGTGAAGGGCGGGGTATAAATCCAATCTCCTCCTCCTCCTCCTCGAAATACAAACAACCAGTGAGTGTCTGTTAATGGGACATTTCATACACTTACAGATATCACGTTGATGCACATGTGTCAACATCATCCTGTTTACATACTCCTCCAGAGACTTTATGGATATTAAGTATCGGAGGTTACAAGATTTGCCAAGTGACTGGTTCACACAATTGTTTTTGGGAGATGCTCTAATATCCCTCTTGGATTTGTTTATTGTTGGCTCTATCTAGTACGTGAATGTGTGTGTGGCACAGGATTTGTCTTTTCATTTTACTCTGCAAAGAGTACCATTGGCTACTTGCACTGTCACCCACTGCCACAAATACATTAAAAAATTGTGTCAGCTTTTAAATTAGGGTCTGCTGAAATTGACGAAGCACTTAGGTGGGCATTTAATTGAGAAAAAATATATAGTTATCTAAAACTGCACTTTGCATGTATTGGTTACTAGGAGTAGAAGGGAAGTTCTGGGTGTTGACTGAGGTACCTTATTTAGAAATTATTATTATTATTACTACATAGGAATTATTCTGACTAATTTGGTCATGTGCCATGTGAAATGTTCTGTAGAAGATGGGTACATTAAATTTCCACATTTCAGATCCCAGGGCCCTGCCCGCCCGACCTTCCAGAGTGGTTCAAGACCTTCTGGAGTGGCAGCCTGCACACTGAGACATGAGGAACTAGAAAGAAAATGGGCAAGGTCCCTGTGTGCATTGAAGTGCTTCATTCATATGCATGGGCATCTTTGAATCATGATCTTTTGTTCTAGAAATGCAGCCGTGTTGATTCAGACAGCCAAAAGCCTTCTCTCCAAGGCCAGCCCATATTTAGAATCACAACCTTGGCACATGTCAATAGCAGCTATTTCAGTCATAGTCTCAGTAACTGTAGCTCCCATAGGAGGATATATCTCACATGAATCTCCTATTTTGCGTGGTAATGAAATACAATCCACCTGTAAAAATGAAAGTCCTGGAGAAAAATGATTTAATACAGAACTTGAGTATCTGGAAAGTTCACTGCATACTAAGCTGGATAGTGATATGAGATGAAATGTCTGTGTCACCAGGAATCTGCTGATGGGAATCTCCAGCGAACAAAGCTACCATTGCCTCTCCCATATCTGCCTGTCTGTTCTGTAAATAAATGCAGCTGTCATCACAGCACAGTGGCAAGAAAGGAGGCTGCAAGAGCTGGGCCAGGCTAGAGAAGACGCTGGGTGATCTGTGAATGGATTTTCCAAGGATTTCTTGTTGGTTATTAGCCTCCTCAGGCAGCCTGATTCCAATTGCACTTTCAACTCTACTTCCCACACAATTTCCCCAAATTCATATGGCACCCAAGAGCTGTTACTTTTTCCCATTGGGAAAAGAAACAGGTTGTCTGCATATTTCCTCACATCCAACGAACAGCAGTTCTGTTCGGAGAAAAGTCAGGTGAAGGGAAAGTCAGGTGATTCCACTCATTCCACAATCCTAAAGAATGCTTGGGTGAGATCTTCATGGTTCTCCCATTGTCTTGTCTAGTTTAGTTCTGAGGAAATAGCATTTTGCCACATGCTGCTTGGTATCTTTCTCAAAGGAAATTTATTTTTAGCATACAGCAAAAAAAACCCCTCTGCCTTGTCTGTTTAGAAATATAGATGAAAGGTGTTTCTTAAAGACCATCTATTTAGAAACCAATGAAATAAAGAAGAGGAAGTTGGACTATCACCACCCTCTTTACATGGGTAGTTCTTTTTGCCTATTTCATGAGAATTGTATATAGTCAGGGCTATTTTTGGGCAGGAATGCACAGGAATGGAGCTCTGGCTGGCTCCCGAGTTGGCCACGCCCAGCAGGAACTCATTAGCATAATAGACCACACCCAACAGCAGAAACTCATTAGGATTGGCTACATTAGGGGTGTGTGGCCTAACATGCAAAGGAGTTCCTGCTACAAAAAGAAAGCCCTGGGTTTTGACAACAAACAAGGCAGACAGAATAAGAAGCAAAAGGTGGGTGTGGCTGGATGACCACACTTCTGGTAACATGGGGGTGTGGCCTAATATGTTTATGAGTTTCCACTGTTGGGTGTGGCCTATTATGTTGATGCGTTCCTGGTGGGCTTTTTCTACAAAAAAGCCCTGTATACAGTGCAAGAGTAGCACTACAGTAGTTCCTATCACGTCTCCCTCAGCTCCTCCCACACAAAGTTCTTCCTACCTTCTCTGCCCACAGAAGCCACTTCTATCAGCGACCTCCTTAAGGGAACAAGCCTAAGTGGTTACTCAGGAGTGTCCCATTTTCTTCAGTGGGGCTTACTGTCAGGAAAGTACTCTTCAGATTGTACTGCAGGTTACCTTAAGCTGTATCTCCAAGTTCAGAGGCAGTTGATTTCTTGACCTCGGATGCTGGGAAGCTGTTGTCCTCATGCCCTGCTCGACAGCTTTCCCAGAGATATTTGTCTCCTGCGTTCCTTGCCACCCTCATTTCTTAATCCAACCTATTCTCTTTAAGGAACACTGAGATAAGGTTTGCAGTGCATTTTAAATGTAAAACAAAGCCAGACATTACTCTTGTCTGTTAACAATGCATTAAGGACAGTGTTCAGATTATTGCAACTGGAATTCATAAGGCTATCTTGATTTTCTATACTGGGATTTGCAAACCTGTTGGATTACACACACATGTTGCTTTTTAATACGACAAAAAACATTAGCCCATCCACTCATGGGTCTCCCACAAAATATGTAGTTTTGCCCCCAAGAAAGTGATGATGCCTTTAGTTGTTGAGGGTTTTATAGATCAAAAATGCCGTATTGAACAAATACCTTACCTCTGTTCTGCTCTCCGCTGCCAGACTAACAATCACGACAGCTTGGAAGTCCTCCATGACTCCAACCTTGACTGCCTGGCATAGCAAGGTATGGGATCAATTTATAATGCACAAGATTTCCAGCTTCATGGACCAAACACATTCTGGCTCCACTAAGGTCTACAACACATTTGTGTGTATTTGGGCTCCGGTGCTACAGTTCACGACAGAACATGAAATTCTTCCCTCTAATCTGAGTTACCAGGCATGGCTTCATTTCTAACACACCCTTTGTTCAGCTTTCTATTGAGACTCCTTATGTTGAACAGAGCCCCAAGCAATTTGTTACTCAGACAGCCAACTCACAAACTTGTATAGAAAATTTATCCGTTGATATTATTATAAACTTGATATTGTTAGCCTGGCTTCTTGGAATGTTTCAGATGTACAGACTCTCACTATTGGATTTTATCTTATCATGGCCATGGTCCATATGCCTTCATAACTTCTGATGTTTCTTTAAGTGAGTTATGCTGACATTTTGTATTTTGTCTTTAGTCTTCAATAAAACAGTTATTTTATTTTTTTTAAAAAGGCATATTGGATTGTAACTTGAAAACACCAGACACCCAGTTGCAGATTCAACTCTTCCCTCCTGCTCACATGTACCAGAAACAATCAGCTGCATTAATAATTTGTATCACACTTGGAATGTTGGAGTCAAGAGGCTTTTCATTTTTCTTTCTGATTCTGAGAGATGTAGGAAAGGAAGCACTTGGCAGTTGTCTGATATGTACCATCTGTATCCCTTGCTGATAGTGGCAACACAGTTTATCCACTCCCACATTCTCTGTTTGCGCTCAGAGCAGCATATCTGTATGCTGTTCTGGTCTGGGTATAAAATGAAGATAACAACATTACAGGAGTGGAATAAGCTGAGGATCTTATGTAAGGAATAAAATGAGGTGCTTAAAATAGCTTTTAGTTCATGAGATATAGCCTACGTTGCTGCCGCATTGCAATGTCCTCTTCTCATACGTAGGAGATGAAAAAATGTTCATTTTGATAAACAAAAACAAATTATGGGACCAATGACCAATACTTTCTAGACATTGCATGTTGGAGGATAAAGACGATAAGGATAAAATGCTTAAGCTGAAGAAACAAAGTGGAATTTGAGTAACCTTTTTCTGAAAATCTCAACTCTGGTACTGAGATTCAAGGGGGAAATGTGTAAAGACATGCATGGGGTGTGTCCAGGGCTTTATGGCATCTTCTTCTCCAACTGGCCTGAGAGCAAACCTTTGCCAGCCTATTATTCAGCTGGCATTCCTAACTTTATCGTTACTGATGCTGTTGAGCTTTTATCTCTGAGAGCACGCCAGGCTTCCAAGGCAGAGCCAAATATCAGTCTCTGTTGACGAAGCAGAGCACACATCCTCCTAGACTGTAGCCTTTTAGATACCCATAGAGAAACATTTGTAAATGTCAAGCTGTATTGGCTAGCCGATGCATCACTTTTCCTTCCACAAGCTAGAGCCCTTTTATTTTTAGTGTGATTAGTGTGGTCCACCCTTAAGCCTAGGGAAATGTTCTTTGAAAAATGTCACGTCCAGTCAGAAATTGTCAACTTGTGGCCCCAAATACAAAATGAAGCACTTCACGCTTCTCCAGTCCTGTGTTACTTGGCCCATCTGTTGGTTATTTTAATAATAATAAACTTTTATATAGCGTTTTCCCTGAGCGTTCAAAACACTCCGAATACATTAACTCAGTAAAGATTATAACACCCCTGGAAGGAGGGCTCTCTCACTGTCCGGGCAAACCAGGCAGCCACTCAAAGGGCCAAACTGGCAGGGGGCATCTCACAAAAGAACATAAGAGAAGCCAATGTTGGATCAGGCCAGTGGCCCATCCAGTCCAACACTCTGTCACACAGTGGCCAAAAATACCAGGTGGTCCATCAGTGGGGTCAGGACACTAGAAGCCCTCCCACTGTTGACCCCCCAAGCACCAAGAATACAGAGCATCACTTGCTCCAGCCTGAGAGTCCCTATCTGTACCTTGTGGCTAATAGCCACTGATGGACCTCTGCTCCATATGTTTATTTAATCCCCTCTTGAAGCTGTCCATGCTTGTAGCCGCCACCCCCTCCTGTGGCAGTGAATTCCATGTGTTAATCACTCTTTGGGTGAAGAAGTACTTCCTTTTATCTGTTCTAACCTGACCCCTCAGCAATTTCATTGAGTGCCCATGAGTTCTTGTATTGTGAGAAAGGGAGAAAAGTGCCTCTTTCTCTACCTGCTCTATCCCATGCATAATCTTGTAAACCTTGATCATGTCACCCCTCAGCTGTTGTTTCTCCAAGCTAAAGAGCCCCAAGCTCCTCAACCTTTCCTCATAGGGAAAGTTCACCAACCCTTTGATCATTCTAGTTGCTCTTTTCGGCACCTTTTCCAAAGCTATAATATCCTTTTTAAGAAGCATCAGGTATGGCTTGTACCTGTCATCACCTCTCCGTCCACCTGACTCCAGCAGGCTGCAGAGGACTTCAGCCCCTTAGTGCTGGGGCAGCATATGTGAGTACAGGGCACTCTCCTCTCCCCTCCCTTGTGCCTCTGGTGTCTGGATCTCAGTCACACCATCTTGGAGCCAGGTTCTGGTTGTATGCTTCTCAGCTTGCATTTTAAAAATGTGTGCTGGGAAGCATTTAGAAATTGAATGCAGGCAGATATCTTTGTAATGTCAAAATGGCAAGATGAGAGTATAGCATTTCTTTGGAGCACAAGGCCCTAATCCATTCGATGGAAACTTGGACACAATCAGGTGCCGGTGCAGTCACAATCCACATGTCCCTAGTGAAAATTCCTAGTGAGAATCCACCCGTCTTCATTCGAAACAGCTTGGGGGATGGAGAGGGGAGCAGAAGGCTGGATTTAGTGCTCTCTCTTCTCCTCTCCTCTAATGAGAACACTAAAGTGAAGATAATTCGACTGGTTTCAGGTTTTATTCAGGCTAGTCAAAAGTGAGCACCATACCTGTTTTGAGCATGCATGTCCTACAGTTGGATTGGGTATCCATGTGACCCTCCAACCAACCTCTTCAGTTATTATAAAAATAGGCATCTCTGCTCCCCTTGAGGAGCAATGTCTGAAAGAGTTAGCTCAGTATATTGGGAAACCAGCAACAAAATTCTGTTAGTTTAATTATCTGAACTGAAAAAAAGGCTATTCTCTAACAGATTTCAGATTTAAGTTTCTCTGCGCGTTTTGTGCACTCATGGATTGTAACAATTAACAAGCACAGCGCATCTCTGACAACAGGATAGGATGCCTGTCAGATAATATCACATTTGACATTTAGAAGCTAGAGTCCATAAATGCCTAACCTCTGGATTCAGATCTGAAGGAGCGCCTGAGCAGTCGCTCCCCCCACCCCTTTGGACTCTTGGGAGTGTTTTCTGGTTCTTGATGGAATGCAATTGCTTCATTCTTGAAGGGAACTGACTATCTTGTACATTCATTGGTTGCATAACTGAGACTGCAGGTGTTAAGTGATCAATATTACAACTGGTACATGGCTTAGGTAGAAAAGTAGTCAGCCACACCCAGTTTTTCATCAAGACCTGCCTTCTGAAACTTAGGCCATGGTCACACTGCAAGGTAATTTGTGCTTTGTTCCCGCTTTGTTTAAACGGGGGAACATTTTTCTTTGCATTGGGCTGGTTAGATGCAGCTGGCCCCTCTCTTCCAGCACCTGCTCACTTGTTGCTGCGCCGTCCCTCCAGGCGATCCTGCCGGCCACAGGGGAGGCTCGGGCGGCTGCTGCTCCTGCCGCCACTTGGGGGGGGGGTGTGCCGCCACCGCTGCTGCTGCCACCATTGCCCCACGAAAACAGGCTCCGCCATCTCCGCCATCCTCCTTGCTGTCCCCTGTCCAGGCTGCCGGAGCCCCTGCCTCTTGTTCCTGCCTCCAGGGCCATCCTTGTGCATTTTTTTTTTAAAAAAAGCTTCCAGTTTGGGTGCTTGAGCAAACATGTGCTTAATAAATCCATTATTAAATGTTAAATGGATTTATTAAGTGCATGTTTGCTCGAGCGCTCAAACCGGAAGCTTAAAAAAACCCCAACGCACAAAGAGCAGTCAGACGGCCCTAATCGCAATCATTGTGAAAGATGGGCTGTCCGGATGGGCGAAATTCACGTTCAAAGCTCAAGTGCCAGGAAAATACCTGATTTTCAAGGGGGCAGGAAAACCCAGGAGCATTGCGGGAGTGAGCCCACTTCAGCACGGGAGGGAAATGGCGCATGTGAATGTGAAATTTACATGCGCAAGGGAACAGCGGTGAACCCTGATAAAAAGATTAATCTCTTTTTAGTAGTGTATATTCTAATTTAGTAAACAATCCAAATTGACTATTGCTTTGAGTCAGTCAGAACCTTTATTAGGGATTAATTACAATCATAAATTAAATAGTAGGTTTGGTTGAGTCTAAAGACCAGCTTGAAGATCTTCTTATATTCAAAGTTTCCCTTCTCCCAGAAATATTCTCTCTCTCTCTCTCTCTCTCTCTCTCACACTCCACACACACACACACACACACACACACACACACACACACACACACACACCATACACACATATGTATAGTGGGAAAGACAGTAACTGCAGGATGCCAGTCCTTGTGTGAGTTTTGGAACCACCTCTTTCCCTTTCACTGGGAAAAACAATATTTTGGATTGAATACTTGGTCAAAGTGCTGTTGCTCAACAGCTATGGGGTGGCAGAGATTGGACATGTGCTTTACGCACTGAAGTTTTAAAAATGTAAGTGTCAGATTTCTTTCTGCTGTATTGAACTGTGATCCCACTGAAGTTAATGAGATTTTTGCATTGACTGAACTACAATCTCGAGTTAATTCATTACCCTGTTTCCGTGAGGATTATCAGATAGAACTTTCCCCCACCACTATGAAAAAAAGAGAACTTAAACTGCAAGGAACTTGTGTTTGTCTAATTCATTTTTAGACTACCGAAAGTCACTTTCTCTGGTACATTTTGGGCTGGTGTTTGGGATCTTTCCAATAACAAACAAGGTTAGACTTTTTCTTATGTACATGCTCTGCCAAGAAACACTGAAATGTGACTGGCCTTTCTGTAGTGGTCACTAACAACTCTTTATTCAGTGCTTACAACAAGCCAACCTGGCATCAAAAGGTATAAAAACAAATGTGCATTAATTTTATCTGGGTTCCCCCCCCCAAGGCCGTGGTTGGGACATAATCAAGGATGTAAACAGAGTGGTTCCAGTGCTCACTACATTTGCTCACTCTTACTTACCAATCTTGGCTGATTACATCTAGACAGTAGGTCCAAGATGTAGTAAATCTTTTACTAACATGGGGGCAGTTCTGATTGTCTTAAAAGAGGCTTTGGGGGGCAAAGTGGATTACACTGGATTTCCAGAGCCATTCCAGTCTAGCTTTCAGTTACATTTTTGAACTGAAACAGATTTGTCACCCTGATTGATGACCTTTGCAGGAGGAAAATAGAAGGAATGCATCCCTATTGATTCTGCTGCACTTTTCACTGGGCGTTTAAATAGGAATGGCTATGGCATCCTGCTTGGAATGCCTAGTTGGGTAGGCCGTGAGAGTCACTCTGCTCCAGAGGTTCAATTTCTACCTGTCAGGTAACTTCCAGAGGGTAGTGATGGACTGTTGCTCTACTCTGTAGAATTTATGATACATATTCTTCAAGGCTCCCACGGGCTTCATGTAATTAATGTCTACAGGAACCCCATGGGAGAAGTCATCCAGAGATTTGGAATGAGGTGCCATCAATATGCACATGGTACTAGCTCTGTTCCTTTTTTCCCTTGCAATCCAGATGTACAGCAGAAGTCCTGAATAAGAGTATCCACATAAGATGGAGTTACTGAAATGGATGGTTCACCTGCCTATATGGGTATTATTCAGCCAGTTGTGCTCCCCCTCAAAAAACAGGTTCACAGCTTGGGAACGTTTGGGTCCACAGTTGCATATAGATTCCCAAATGGCATGACAAGAATCGCCTTCCACTAGCATTGCTTGTTGAACCAACTATGTCATTTTCTTAGAAGAGGTGATCTTGCCCCAGTTATTCTTATTTTGCTAATGTCAGGCTTGGCTGCTACAGTGTGTGGTATATGGGGATACCCTAAAAAACAGTTCAAAAACTTTTCAATTGTTTCAGAGTGTGGTGGCTAGCTTGTTTTCACTGGTGATTGGGGGGGGGGAGATTCAAGGTGCTGGTTTTGGCCTATGAAGCGCCACACTTAGGGACCAGAATACCTGCAGATCCACCCCTTCCAGGATGCCCTTTTCCAGGTGCTTCCACCTTCTGAGGTCAGATGGATAATGCTCGTGTATTGACTTTGGCACTGTCAGTATTATCACTTAGGCGCCAGGCTTAATCAGTAATTAGTTTGACTTCTCATGCTGGGAATGGATTTCTCTGCAGGTTCTATGTCCTTTTATTGATATTTTGTGACTTTTAATAAAGATATTTTAAAAAAGAATAATGTGAATGGCTTGGGAAAGTAAGTGGGACGTGTAGCACCTGCATTTTGAGCAATGCCCTTGCTAGAAGCTATAGAATTGAATTAAACTTGCAGTTTGCAACTTCATGGGGCCCTGTATGATTCTGTATTAAAAAAAAAAAAAACAGAAGGAAAAAGCTGCTTCTGAGCACATGTTGTCAGTAATGCTGGAAAGGAAAGATGCTCCTGGGATTCTTTAGAGGACATTCATGTCTCCCCTTATGTTGGTTTACAATGGAGATATTGCACAGCAACAGCCACTAAATTTCAGGTCCTCTAAGGGCAAATCTTACTTTAAGAAAAGTGATCAAGGGTGTCCAGTGATCTACCAAATATTTCTTAAAAGTGGTGAAGTGTAGAAATAGTTCGAGACTTTGGACTTAAAAGGAAAACAAATCCTCAATCCTGGGGGGTCAGAGAGAATAGCAGGTCAAGGTCTATATGTGTGTTTTGAAGTATTCGCCTCTTATGAAATAAATGTCTGCTTAGCCTATTCCACTGCTCTAAAACTGGCCCCGCTGCTGGACCTCCTGATGGAACCTGGTATTTTTGGCCACTGTGTGACAGAGTGTTGGACTAGATGGGCCATTGGCCTGATCCAACATTAGCTTCTCTTATGTTCTTATGTTCCTCCAAGGGTTCAGGTGTGACTACAACATAAATTTTAAATAATATCTGTTTACTTGTCGCACTAAGATTAGTATTTTTATTATTTTCCCACTAGAATGCCAAGTATTTTTTCATTGCAGGTCAGAGTTTAAAAGCCCTGCTTAGTTTAGCATAGAACACAGAGTATTCTCTTTTATAAACAGTTTCTGGACTAATTTTTATGCCTGTTCTAAATTATTCTTTCTTCCCCTCAATCTTGCAAGAGGCTTGGCTTAGAAATTGTGTAACATCTGGAGTGTGTCTGTTATATTTCCAAAATGCATCATTTCAGTTCTGTGGTGAGAGAATTACACTCCTTATTGCATGCTTAAACTTGCCTCTGAACCTTTTCAGTGTGCCAACACGTTATTCAACTGCATTGCAAGGAGGAAGGAGAGGTGGGATTGCCAGCCTCCTGGTGGGGCCTGGGGATCTCCCACTTTTACAACTGATCTCCGGCTGACAGAGATCAGCTCCCCTGGAAAAAATGGCTGCTTTGAAGGGTGGACTCTTTGCCACTGTACCATGCTGAGGCCCCTCCCCTTCCTTCCCCAACCCTCTCCCAGATCCACCCCCAAAGTCTCCAGGTATTTTCCAACCCTGACCTGGCAACTCTAAGGGGAGGGGAACTGAAGTGCAAAATACAAATGGCTGTAATTTGAGACAAAGAGGCCTGTGGTCTTTTGGACACCCCCTGATCAAATTAGCAATACTTTGGTGATTTTTAGCCATCTTCCTTGTAGGAACAGACTGTTCATAAATAAAGCTGTGTCACCTTGTATTCAAATCTGATGTACCCCCTTTTTCTTGGCTTTTTCTAAACTGATGTACCTTTTTAAAAAAATTACGCTTACCATTTCCAGAGTAGTGGTGAGTCTGTAGGAGTGGGGTGGGCAGATTAAACAGACATATTAAAAAGTTTCCACCCCAAAATATGATATTCCTAGAAGAACATCAGGAATGGGCTATGAGCTGCAACCAGCACCACAGCGTTTATTTATTCATTTGTATTGTCAGTCATAGGAGCTGTGGTGGCTCAAGTGGTTAAGCCGCTGAACTGCAGGCTGGAAGGTTGGTAGTTCAGCAGTTCGAGACCCAAGTGCCGCATGATGGAGTGAGCTCCCGTCTCTGGTTCCAGCTCCTGCCAACGTAGCAGTTCGAAAGCAAGAAATTGCAAGTAGATAAATAGGTACCACTTTGGTGGGAAGGTAATAGCATTCCGTGTGTCTCGGCATTTAGTTATGCCGGCCACATGACCACAGAAACATCTTCGGACAGCGCTGGCTCTTTAGCTTGGAAACGGAGATGAACACCACAACCCTAGAGTTGGATTCGACTGGCTTTTGAGCAAGGGAAACCTTTACCTATTGTCAATCATAATAGTGCCGTTCACAATTTGCCCTTTATACACAGTCTTGAAAAAGAAAATCCATATATTAATTCCCTTAAAATATTAATATTTCCATAGGTGCATTTTGATCAAACCACATATTTATTTAACTGCAAACATATTAGAATTGATTTAATAGTTTCTATCTTTGGCAACACTTTCTCCCACTTTTTGGATGTGGCCTGATTTAAACAGGAGGTTGGCAAGGCAAGTGAGTTGACTTTGACACTGACAGTTATGTCACCTGTGAATTTGCTTACTGTATTCCACAATTTCATTCCCTTTATCCTACTATTATTCTAAATAGCAATCACTGAGACAGTTCCTCAGATAAATAAAATGGTCTTAAATCATTGTTCTTCCAAGTGCAAGGTCCTTGGGTGCAAGGACTGGACATCATGTCTAGATTCCCCTCCCTGTATCCGTCTCATCCGGTCCTAGGAAAGTTGATTCTCACATGGACTACTAGCTATGCAGAATAGTGAACTGTGCTGAGGAAGCAGAAGGGGATGGAATTGTCCTTTCTTTCACAAGAACCAGCTCTCCTGAAGCAAGAGGCAGCAGAGTGATTTTGTCCCCTTCTGCCTACTTAATGCAGCCTCCTGATACCCATGGTGAACCAAATTAATCTATGTTTCTGGGTTTGGGAAGGGGGGATCGGTGCCGTCTGCTGATGGATCCAGTACCTTTTTTACTTTCTCCTAGTTGCTCAACGAATTATTGCCTTTTGCTTGCCTCTAGCCTACTCTTTGTGGTCCATCATACCTAGCCTTTTTTCTTTCACTTAAGCTTACTGGGGCGCAGAAAAGTCATGCATGTGTTTCACTCAGTTCCCGGTAAAATTAGCCATCATCACATTAGAGCAATAGCAGGACTCCCTGTCTCACACTCCTCCGGTATTATTTATGAGGCTATCCTGTGGTACAGCATTACTGTGGGCCAGGCTTATATCTAGTTCTGATGCTGACACAGATTGAGCTAATAGAAGTGAGTAGAGTCAGCACCTTCTTATCCATTTTTTGTGTCCCTATGCACTCTTCCCCTTTAGCATAGATGGTGTATTAATCTTAGCAGTTTGCTATTTTTTCCTTCTTATTTGTTTTTGTATTTAGAGAATTTAAATACTGCCCCTTTAGAGACTGGCCTGAAGCTGCTTACAGATTTTAAAACAATACAATAAAACCATAACCCCCCACACAATGTCATCAATATTAAGATGAGCCATACAAACAAGCTAAAAGCTTGCCGTAAGCCTAAAACCAACATTAAGCAGCCTAAAATTATATCCATACAACAGGCTAGGAGCAGATAATAAAAACAGCTTTAAAAAGGAACCCTTTCATTAAAAGCCTGATAAAGAGGAATATTTTGGTCCGATGCCTGCAGGACACTAAGATGTGACAGGTGTGACTCAAGTGGGAGAGCATTTCAAATGTACGGTGCCACCACTGAAAACCGCAGTCTTTGATTGTCACCCATCATATCTCTGCGGACGAGAGCACAGAAAACAGGGCTTGCTCAAACATGTAATCGGATTTTAGAAACCGGGCATCTTCCACCCTTATGGCAGCAAGCAATAGTGATGGCGATTCCAAAAGAAAAAACAGGATCAAGTATTCCTGCAGATTTTCGCCCAATTTCATTATTGAATGTAGACTGCAAGATTTTTACAGCTACTTACCAGCCCGTCTTAAAACCTTTATTAGTCAATACGTTAACCATGACCAGATTGGGTTCATTCCTGGTAGAGACCTGATAGAGAATACGCACAGGGCTTTAAAGTTGAGACAATATGTGCTGAAAACAAAAACGAAAATGTTGATGCTTTCATTAGATATTAGAAAGGTGTTCGATTCACTGGAAATTCCCTTTCTAAAATCTGTCTTAGGTTATATGGGCTGTGGCCCTTACTTTTTATCTGCAGTATCGGCACTGTATGAAAAACCTCAGGCACAAATAAAGATCAATAATTCATTATCAGAGCCTATTGAGATTCAGAGAGGAACCTGCCAAGGTTGCCCTCTTTCACCAGCTCTATTTGCCTTAGCTGTCGAATCCCTTGCCAATGCCATCAGAGTAGAGGATTCCATCAAAGGTCTATATCGGGTCGCATATTTACAAGATTTATTTGCCGATGATATGCTTTTATTTATTACAGAACCCTAGAACTCTTTGGAAGCTCTCCAGAAACTCCTGGAAAGTTATGCTCAAGTCTCCAGTTTACAAATGAACCAAAATAAATCTGTCATCCTCCCTTCTTTTCTGACTGTGGAAGAAGAATGTTTTCTTAAGTTGACATAATTATAGATGGACTACATCTGGTCTCAAATATTTGGGCATGTACATCCCAGTTAATTTAGTAGATTTACAAAAATATAATCATGATGCAGCCTTTCAGGATATAAAGCAAAAACTAACTGCATGGGATAATAACTTACTTCCATAGGCAGACCGATACGATATTGTGAAATCGTTTGTATTGCCAAAATGTATATTCCTTTTCTGGGCAATACCTTTAAATATTGCTGCCACTACTATTAATAAATGGCAATCAGCTCTTCTAGATTTTTTCTGGGCCCACAAAAAACATCAGATTAATTGACGTACCTTGCTGCGAAGCGCAGAACATGGGGGATTTGGAGTACCAAGCCTTATTAATTACTATTATTTAGCACATCTGGTCACAATACTTAATATTTTTTACAATAATAATTCTGGGGACCTGACAGAGTCATATAAGCACTATAGCTCTTCTTTGGATCTTCAAGCTGTGTTTTGGCAAGATCCTAAGTTATGATGGACAGAGAGACAAATTAATCCATTTTTTATTACTTTGATTTGTATATGGGACAAGTTTACACCTAAATTACTACCACCAATATCAAAATTTATGTCTTTTACTGGTCACGACTGGTTTCTTTATGGAATGACTGATTTGGAATGTGCACAATGGAAAAGCTCTAAGATGACCAGACTTCTGGATCTTACAGATGGTAAACAGTTATTGGACAAGACCTCTCTAGAAAATAAGCTACACAGTACAATAAAGCGGTATACGTACCTTCAACTACGACAGATTGATATGCATTGAATTTTGCAGCAGCCTTTGAAAACTTTTGAGCACATTCTCTAACGACACTCTGGAAAACATAAAGGACTGATCTCGATGATTTATAGGATGCTTGAAGGATTAGATTTATCAACACCCTTACCTTACCAAAGGATGTGGCAAAAGGACTGTGGTACCCCGCTTCAAGATGAGGATTGGAATAATATTTGGAATTCAATAACATTCCAATCCTTGACTATTGTAATATGACATCAAGCTTTTAAAATTATATCAAGGTGGTACCTGACCCCCAAAACACTTGCGTATTCAAATTCCCAGTTGGATCCAATGTGTTGAAGAAAATGTGGGGTAGAGGGGTCCTATATACATTGGTTCTTGACAACATAAAGTTAATTACTGGACATTCTCTATATTTCATGCCAGAATGCTTATTATTAGGTTTGGAGTTGGTGGGAGACCACCGGTTTTATACAGAACACTGTATTTTAGTGATTTTGCTTTTGGCAGCCAAATTTTCTGTTGCTTCGCTTTGGAAGGTGTCTTTGTCTCCTACCCGGGATATGTGGTGTAAAAAGATTTGGGAGCAATGTATGCAGGCTAAGATTGCCTTTAATACTATGAATCCACTCTCCTCTAGAGCTGTAATCATTTTCGAAAACATCTGGTGACCCATATTAACTTTTTTATCATGTTACAAAAATTAAATTAACTTTGTTTAAGAATATGTTGTTTTATCTAAAAGTGTAAGTACTGAATGTAACTATTGAAATTCTATATGGGAAATTATAGACCCTATGGGAAATGTTAAGACCCTATTTTAAAAATTTCTCGATTGTATAAGTTGTATATACCTTTTACCTTGCTTTTGTTGATGGGGAACATCGGTAATAAATTTATTTAAAAGGGGGGAAAAAGAAAACAGGGCTTGAGAAGAAGATCTTAAATGGCGGCCTCTTCCTTCTCCCAAGTGTTCTTTACTACAGTGATTGTATTTTAGCCTCTCTCCAACCATATAATTTAGTTAATAGGAGCCTTAATTGTTAAAGTTTTATTTACTATTTTGTGATCTTTTATATGCGTGAATTTTTCTGTGAAGTTGTAATCCAGTACAAATTTCTTATATGGAAAAAGGCTATGGAAGGAATAAATAACATGTGGGAAGAATTCTGTTTATAAGCGAGAGCCAAGTGCACAACTGTGTCTTCTCCTGCCACAAGGTAGCTGTTACTATGGCCTTGTGAACACGTAAAGTAACCGCTAGGGTTGGTTTGTTTCACAAAGGAGGCTGCCGGCTCAGATACTTGAATCAGATTCTGGAATGTACAGCCTACTTTGAAGGTGACATTAGTTATAACATGATCACAGTTATTCACATGCCCAAAGGACTGTAACGATAATTCCACTTTGTGAACCTTCATAAGATGTCTGGCTTGCCACTGTCAGCAAGCAGAAGGCTGAGTTAGATAAGTGGGCTGTTCTGATACAGCATGGCTGTTTGGCCTCATCCATTTAATTAAAAAAAAAGGTATGGGCAACAGGTACAATAAGCATAGGGACTGGTTGATTTCCAGGTGGTTTTATGTGCCTCTGACATTTGACCTCCTAACTTTAACTGTTGTCAGTATTGGATTGGTACCCTGATAGTTTCCATAAGAGCGGATAATTTATCCCATAATTATAGATGGAAGGAGCATCACGTGTGTCTTTTAGAGAAAAAGGGGGAAATGAAGTATTGCAATAGTTCGGTTAGTGATATGGTATCAGTGGTTACAAACTGGAGAGCACCCAGGCAAGCCAAGGAAAGGCATGGGGTGTGGCCTAATATGCGACTGAGCTGGGCTGTCAGGGGTGTGGCCTAATATGCTAATGGGTTCCTGCTGGGCTTTCTCTACCAAAAAAGCCCTGGGAAGAAGTATAACCAAACTCTATCTGGTAAACTATCTGTGCATGACAAGGGAGTCAGCTTGAACTCCTCTACCTCCAGGTCACCCTTCCCAACAGTGTAACAGACTAAATGTAGTGAGTGCCGTACTAAATATGTGGGGCCAGTAATTATTTGGGACAGGCTTATGGTCATCATGGAGGCCATGAAATCCTGAGCCACTTTGGACAGTTTGACTTCGGCATGAATATTAAAGTCACCCTGGAGCACCAATCTTGGGGTCACTGCTAGCATGCCTAAGACCAGATCAAGTAGCTCAGGAGGAGAGATGGCTGGGCAGGAGGGTGCATGGTACACCAGCAGAATCCCTACCCTGTCCCAGTAACTCACCTTCAGGAGCACAGACTCAAAACTGGCAGACTACTGGATGAGGCACCTCGGTAGGTAGATGGGATCATGATAGACCACACTGATATGGGCGCGTCTCTAGCAATGCTCCCTCTAAGCAATGGAGTCCTGTGAGCAAAAATTCTACTTTGTGAGCTACTGGCATTAAAGTTGCAAGCAGGTGATTTGGCTGCTGAATTAGTTTGTTCTGGAGCCATCCGTCCTGAGCAAAGACAAAACTGTGTGAGCCGGAGGCTAAAAAGGTGTGAGCTAGCTCACACTAACTCAGCTTAGAGGGAACACTGGCCTCTCTAGTTAGATTTTCCTTGCAATGATTTTAAGTGAATTATTGTTTGTGGATCTTTGGAGTCTGACTAGCTGCTGTATTTTGGGTTGAGAAAGCATTCAACAACCTTCCTGGTTGTATGCTGTGTGACTGTGGACAGCTGCTTCTCTGCTTGTGTCTTGGGTTGAGCAGATTGATATGTGTGTGAGCAACTAGATAGAGGCCTTGCCCTTTTGACAGATCTGGTGGCCTTGTCCCTTGGAACGTAGTTTTTTTAATGTATATTATAAGCACTGTGCTTCACCTCCCCTTCACCATTCACCTTCAGTCATGTATCACTTCTTTTTATGCTTGTCCTCTCAAAAGAAGCTACTGGAGCTATTGCCACTCTGTCTCCAGTGTTTCTGGGCCTCAGTGTCTAATGGGCAGCCTAGCTAAGGGTGTGTGCCGTGGGTGCCCTCTAGAATTGGAAAGATCACTCTGCCCTCTCAAATTAATGAATAACGTAAGTGTAGCTGTGCTCCAGTGGAAGAAGAGGCAATTAATAACATGACTATAGAAAGGGCAACCCATTCAAGGACTCAGTTCAGAGTTATGAAAGATATAACTGAGATGGGCACTTGGAAATAGGATTCTAATGACATCCTGTATTTTTTTTTTTAAACAGTCACTTTCTTAGTTTATGCCTTCTCTAAAAATTGGCAAATAACACTGTTGATTTCACAAGACTTTGGAATTGACCCTGAAACAATTTCCTGTGGATAGCTTAAACAAGTAGTATATTAACAAATTATATATAAACTCCCTAAAACTCAATGGCTTTTAAAAGTAATTGATTGTTATGCTAATTCATTTCACTCTAGGGGTCAGAAATGTGGTTTAGCTGCTGTGTTATGATTTATGTTACTTCTTGGATGAAAGTGGTCTCCTGGTGTATTTTTCAAAAGTGTGTATAGAGTGTTTAAAGTATGTAATTATAAGCTGAAGCAAAGAAGAGAAGAAAAAGCCGAGATGCTGGCAGTCAGCAAGCCAAGCCGCCAGGCATCGTGATAGATCAAAACTTCTCAGTATTGTTCAGTAAATGCTTTAGGTCTGCTGTAGTATCACAGGAAATGGAGATGTGTCAGCATATGGACTTTTGAAAAACAGGAGCTGAAGAAGGACTAGAGTGTAAGAGTATAAATATATTTAGGATGAAGCCTTATTCAAAGAGACCAGGGGCATAGGATGTTCTGGCAAAGAAACCTCTCAAGGGCATAGGGACAGTAGGGCCAATGTGCTGTTTATCCAGAGAAGTCACAGGGACTGAATTTCACATGTGCCCTCTGCTTTCTTGGGGGCATCTGTTGGCTGGCCTAATTAGGGAGAGCATGCTCTGCTCATTTGCTGCTGAGATGGAGATGAAATGAGGAAGACTGAAATTTGAAACAAGCTTTCCACAAAGATGTGGAGGTTTATGACAGTTTATTGAGTGATGGTGGAATCAAGTGGTAGCTACTGTGAGTTAAATAAAACAAATGCAGCCTTCCATGAGAGCTAAACGGTGACTTGAATGCACCCCAGTTTTGGGGAAGAAAGACCCGTTTCTGTGTGGGAATCTTAGTTGAACTACTATGCCATTCTTGAGATGGGCAAGTCATGTACTCATCCAGGATGTGATTGGGGCAACAATAAAAAAAGCAATTAGTTTCTAAATCATCTTTGGCCCTGGTCACACGGAGCATTTGCTGCATGGAAGCCATGATAGTCCAGTGGAGTTTCCGGGCGCGTTCACACCAGAACATCTGGGAGGCGTAGCGTACCCGTGGCCAACCTGTGGCAAGCTGCCGAAGCTGCACAGTTAAAAAGTAGCACATCGAACGTGCTAGTAAATGGTTTGCCATGGGCTGCCCATGGAACCGTTCAGTGTGATTGCACTGGTGCGTGGCTTTCCCTGGCTGTCCTCGTTTATGCGCATACACTGACTGACGAAACCAGGGTATGCCACCATCGCGTCTGATCGCGTTCTGATGGGTCTAATTGTGTCAGCGCAAAGAGCCACGCCTCCCACCCACGTTATCTGGCCCATGTGACTGGGGCCTTAAAACAGTTAAACACCAACTTACCCCACTTTTCACACTGCAGCCCCCTTCCACCCCTTCTCACAGCCTTCCTTCTTCCTGAAGCCCTGCTAAGCAAAAAAAAACCCCCCAAAAAACCTTATTTACATACTGTAGAATGACAGCAAGGACGAACTGCAGTGGCAAGGAAATGCAAGATTTTAGCCTTATTTCAAGATTCCCGCACATTGGGACCTTGTTGGTAGACAGCAGCTTGTGAGTGGTCAATCCTCTGCTTCAGCACCAGGAGGACCACCAGTCCTAGGCCCTGCTTACCGGTCTCTTTGGTTCACCTGGCAGCTGGGAAATACAGTTGTTCCAAATAAAGCTGGAGTAGAGAGGAGCCCTCGTGACGAACTGCACTTAAAAACCAGGTTCCTAGTGCAGCAGAATTAGAGATATGAGAGGTGGAGGGTTGACACTCCACTGGAATGGAGAGCTTGAGTGACAGGCTGCTCCTTGTCTCTGTTTGGCCAGTGCCAGCTGAGAAAAACTAGATGATCAGCTGAGTGCCGAAGACAGTTCAGTTTGGTTCCTTTCGTTCTGGAGGTTCTGTCAGTTGGAACCGTTCTGAAGGCAGTCAGTTGATTTCTGGCAGAGTTTGGGAGTCGGTGAGTCTGACAGGAAAAGTCAGACTGGTTCACCTTAGAGTGAAGGAAAAAGACTCCTTTGCCTTAGCTGTAGTATTCCTATCCTGAGGAAGAATTCATTAACAGAATTCAGAGACTGAATATTGGCCTAAGCTGAAGAACACTTTACACAAACACCAGAACTGGGATGGTGATTTGGCGAGAGTGATTGGGTAGTGTGCTGAAACTCCCTTTCAAGCCAAAAGGAAAAGGGTTCTGTGGAGAAGAAGATTAATTCCTGCCCAGTTTCTCTGGGGGTTTGGCTCTGAGGAGGACGTTGGGTCTGATGTGAAGGGAAAATGGTTTTAGACAACTCAGGAAACAGAAATAAACAGTAGTGGGTTAAGGGCTCAAAGAAAGAGACCCACTCCAGGAAAACTGCACTGTCATAGGAAGCTCTCTGAAGAAACATTGTTGCTATAACTTAAATATGAAGTAAAACATCTATCACGGTTAAGAGCCTAGATTACATGCAAACAAGCTTCAAGATCACTATTTTGCCTGTTAAAAAGAAGTGTACTTTGAAATACCAACAAGTTTTACCTCAGCCTTTCCAACCCCTGACTACACCTATTCATCCCCTGCCTGTTAAATAAACTTAAGATTTCTGTTTGAATGTTATTCTGACTGAAGTGCCATTTCAAACGGTAAAACAAGAGGGCTTATGTTTTCCCCATCAAGTTCCTGGGCTGGGCTTAAAGCTAAATTATATTCTGTGTGGCAGGACAGGACAAACAGACTATCAAAAACACAAATATTGAGACACCACTTGGGGTTGCTCAGTCACAACAGGGAACAAAACTTTTGGCAGGAAAACCTGCCTGATAATGGGGGAGTGACAGGGGTCCATCATAGCCCTCTTCACATCTCAGTGTAATATCCTGGCTTTGCTTGTGCTTGCTACTGCAATGTAAACTATATTTTCATGCACAAGACTTTTAAAGCAGCTCCTGCTTCAGGCCTACTTTGGTCAGAATGCTTCAGGCCTACCCTGGTCTTCAACTTTCTCTCCCAAAGTAGAAATGATAAATAAATCAGATAAAGAGCCATAGAGAAGGTTAAAACCAATTTATGTTAATACAGTAGAGAAGAGTAATACTCCAGTAGCACCTTAAAGACTAACAAAATAGTCCAGTAGCACCTTAAAGACTAACAAAATTTGTGGTAGGGTATGAGCTTTCATGAGTCACTGCTCACTATCTGATGAAGAGAGCAGTCACTCACAAAAGCTCATAACCTGCCACATACTTCGTTAGTCTTTAAGGTGCTACTGGACTATTACTCTTTTCTTCAGCTACAGGGAGACAAACATGGCTACCCATCTTGATCTATGTTAATTCCAGTTTAATGCATTATATTGGTTTTAAAAGGATAAGACTGAGCTGCGTTGTGTTCAAGGCCAAATATCCCACAGCGTACGGTACTATCTTTGAGAAATACCTAGGTTGATAATGTTTGTGTTAGCTACATTGCTGTTGCTTCTGTTATTTTGGCCACACTGAAAAAGAAAATTTACGGGTTTTACTCAAAATGGGAAGTTGGGCCATGCATAATTTATTGGATAACTTTGGTAGATTGCCGTAGTAATCTTGCAGTGCCTTTTTGTGTCAGTTTCAGCATGCTTGCAGCCCTCATCTTCCCTCTCATGCGCTTTCTCTTATGTTTGACCCTGCAGTGTGTTCCCAGGATATATCTCTCCTGATTGCACTGTGTCTGACCTGTTGCAGGTTTTGTCTATCCTTACATAACCAACCTGTTTTGCTCTTTTTTCCTGTAACTGCTGGCTCAAATACATTAATCCCTCCTGTACTTATGTTCTGAAGAGCCTTTCTTTACTTGGAACAAATTGTTTTATAAAGCTTTTTCTCATCTGTTCAAAACTAGTGATTCTGACTTAATCAACAGTGCTGAAAGCCCTTGAGGTCAAAATAAGTAAAACAATCTGCTTTTTCATAATAACTTCTTCCCTTAAGATAAATATATCTAATTCTCAACATAGTCCCATCTGTGGATACTTAAATCTAGAGACTGGGGCCACGGACAGACAAGGCAGATCTTGCTACATGGACATCTTCATTTATTTCTCTAAGGAGACCTGATCAGCATGTACAGAGGAATGTGCACAGAGCTTGGCTCCCTCAGTTGAAATTGGTAGGAAAACACCTTGGTGTTTATGGGCAGGGTGGGGACTTCATATCTCTCCTATATAATAATTCTATTTTCAAGTGGCAACATTCCATGTCCTTCTTCAGCCATTGGCCCGTCAGCTGCCACTCAAGAGTACTCACGTGCCATTGGCTGGGTGCTGGGTCTGCTCCTCTTCCCCGCCCACTCCCCCTTCAGCCACTATGCCCTGTCAGAATTACTGGCAAATGGCTTTCTCTCCTGACAAAGATGCTTCTCCTTCTTCCCTCCTGTGTGGAACCAACTTTCCCCTCAGTGGCTGTTGGTAGGTGTAACGAAATGGCAGTTACCTGCATTTGTAAGATGGCTGTGGTTCTTTGTTTAAAATGTTCCCCCATAAAGTTTAATTGAGCTGTAGTTCCAGAGAGGGGCCTGCAGGGGTATCACTCACTAGGTTGAATGGGGGTTCCTCGTCTGCTGGCCTACAGTTCCCAGCTGCCCTAAGGCCAAAAAGTGTGGGAAAACGGACTGTCCCAGCGGGCAGGGTGGCATCAATATAGACTGCAGCCCATCCAGGGAGGAGGCAGTCTTCGACCCTGGGAGGCAGCAGAAATTCAGCCACTCCACAGTTGGCTGAACTGGGGAATGAATGGAAGTTTCCCTGCTCTCTTGGGCAAGAGAGAGAGGATGAAGTACCGTCAGAGGCTGGTCCAAGGAGAAATTGTATCCTGAGCCCACAGCCTCCAGAGGTAGAGAGTATTGTGTGTAGGGAAAGAGGATTGCGTTTAACCCCTGTTGATTTATGCCCTGTTGGTTCATGGTGTGCTTACTCCTACAGTGTGTGTGTGCTCCATAACTGTGTAAATAGTTAAATAATTTTTTTAATTTGGGCTAATAATCTGTGTTGTGCTCTGACCACATAGTTTCCCCCACTCTGCACAATAACAAAGGCAGGGGGTAGCCCAGGGAAGCAAGGAAAGGCCAGACCATTGGGATGCCAACTTTCCAGGGATCCCCCAAAGATTGGGGATTCCATCTCCAAATAGGGAAATTTGGCTAGGGGGTCTCACTGTCCCTCTAAAAAGGCAGTGACAACTCCATGAGTGGTGGCAGCAAACTTAAGGACTGAGATACACCCATGGGATGAGGGTGGGAGGCAAACAGCTGAGTTTTAAACTAGAGCCTGTTTCACCATAGTAGGCAACCAAGCTTGGTTCAGACAAAGGAAGGAAACCCCTTGCAGGCTTTTGTGAGGAATTCATTGGGGCGAGTCTTGGCTAGGGTTGTCAGTTCCAGGTAGGGAGATTCCTGGAGATTTTCTTGTAGTCTATGGAAGCCAGGGTTTGGGGAGGGGAGAGGCCTCAACTGAACAGAATGCCATACAGCCCACCTTCCAAAGCAGTTATTTTCTCTGGCGGAGGGAGAGATCTGTTGTCTGGAGTTCAGTTGTGATACCTGGTGATCTTCAGGCTCCACCTGGAGGTTGGCTACCCTAGGCATAGCAGTCAGTGCTTTAGAGCAGGGTCTGCTAGATCCAGGTTCTTGCTGTAGAAGCTGAGTGGGTGATTTTGGACCAGTCACAGACTTTCAGCCTAACCTACCTCACAGGGTTGTTGTGCAAGTCAAAAGGGATAGAGGAGAATGATGTAAGCTGCTTTGGTCCCCATTGCAGAGAAAGACTACTTTTCCTCCTGGGAAACCATTGCTGCTAACCTCCAGGTGAGGGCTGGAGATCACTCAGAATTACAGTTGCTCTCCAGATGGCAGAGATCAGTTCCCCTGGAGAAAATGGTGGACTCTGTGGCAGTCAGGGCTTCAGAGCATGGAAGAGGCTGCAGGTGTGTGTGTGTGTGTGTGGAAATGGAAAGCTGAAGAGTGAGGGGGAAATAAAGGTAGGTTGATGATTGGCTGGGAAGGAGATAGGGTTGCCAACTCCAGGTGGGAAATTCCTGGATATTTGAGGGATGAAACCTGGAGAGGGTGAGGTTTGAGGAGTGGTGGGACTTCAGATAGGTACAGTGCCATAGGCTTCACCCTCCCAACTAGCCATTCCCTCCAGGGGAACCACTGTTGCCAATCTCAGGAGAGGGGTGGAAATCACTCAGAATTACAGCTGATCTCCAGGAGCGAGGGGGGAGGAGGTGCAAAGCTGAAATCAGAGAGGCAGATAATGGCAGGTTGATGCTTGGTTGGAAAGGGTTGCCAACTCCAGGTTGGGAAATTCCTGGAGATTTGAGGGGTGGAGCCTGGAGAGGGTGGGGTTTGAGGAGGGGTGGTACAATGCCATAGACTCCACCCTCCAAACCAGCCATTTGCTCCTGGGTAACAATAGTTGCCAATCTCCAGGTGAGGGCTGGAGATCACTCAAAATTACAACTGCTCTTCAGGTAGCAGAGATCAGTTCCTCTGGAGCACTCTCCCAGAGCCTCTTTCTAGAACTTGTTGTATTTATTTCCACAACGGGCCTTATTCCTAGTAATGAAATAACAGCAATCAAATGTATTTACCTGTTATCTGATCTCTCTTTGTCTTTTTCACTTCTCAGAGTCACATCAGTTTTTGTGATGTCTCCAAAAGCAAGTTAATGTCTTTCAATACAGTGTGTTGCTGTTCCAGGATATCCTTTTTATGTAAAACTGCTGTGACATTTTCAGTATTTTTCCATTTTGGGCAGTGTACAGAAATTTATAGTCAATATTCTATTCAAGGAAGGCCGTGGAAATGCCCACCCGTTTTCTGAAATAACAGATTTATTAATACCAGACCTATTTTTTCACTTTCATTTTTAAGGGTCAAAATATAAAAGCATAAAAAATACATTCTGTGTTTTCAGATCAGCCATTATTTAAGCTCACAAGAGTGGACAAACATGTTTTCTACTCTGTCTGCCCACACAAACAAGTGTAAGTCATTGGTGTTGCGTTAGCATGGGTGGTGGATATTTGGCTATCTCCCAATTTACAGATCTTCTCTGCACACACCTGGAAACAGTTCTTACTTGCCACAGACAAATGATTATTTACAAGTTTATTTTGTGCACTGAGGTTTTAAGCTGTAATACTTTTAGGAATGAGTAGGTTCTTGCTTGCACACATGTCTCTTAACTTGCATAATAGGTGCAATCCCAAACCCAGTTAAATAAGCAAGTATTTCTGCCTTTTTAACAACTTCTGGCAGCACGTCAGAATAATAGTACTGAGCTTAGAAGAAAGGAATGTGTGGATGTTTAAGACCTAGGGATGGAAAAGTTCATATGGGATTTGCACACATCAAAGGCAAGTTCATACACACATGTTCACCATGTTCATCAAGTGGGAACTTGCATGTGTGAAACAGTGCTCGCATTTCAAACACTACAGAGAGAGCTTTTTGTAACACCTCAGTACTGTTTGAGGGCCACTTCAGTTTCAGTCAGGCACAACAAGCTGATTTATATTGAGTTTAGCATATATTGTTGGAAGTCACACAACAGCCTCAGCCTATGGCAGTTTGGCTGAAAGTCAGCATGTGCTGTCGAATAAGTACAGCTGCCACATGCTCAGGGGATGGCCGCAGTCATCCGTTGTTGCCCCCACCTTGTGAAACGGGCTACCAGAGGAGATGAGAAGGGCTTCCTGTTGCAAGGGTTTTGTTGTTCAAGTGGTTTTGGTTATATTTTAAGGTTTTTTTTTAAATTAATGTTGGGTGAGTTATTACCTCCAGTGATATTGTTTTGTGATTTTTTAAAAATAATATTGTTTTATTATCAGCCATCTTGAGTTCGCTTTGGAAGAAAAGGCAGAATATTAATATAATATCAATTAATATTACATTTATTGTTAAATGTTAATATTACACTATTAATAACATTAATGGACCAATAGATTATTAAATTAAACATTAGCATTACATTATTAATAATATTGATATCTGAAATGAAGAAATAAATACTCCCTCAGTTCCGGTGTGTGTGTGGAGCTAAATTGTGGGCAGGCCTTTAGCAGCTGTGGTTATCTTGTTTAACTCTAAAGTGTGGCTTCAGGTATCGCAGGCCACCGGAGGTCGAGTAGCAAAGGCCTCAGACCTCCAATGTTTAGTGCACGCTAGGGTTCGGTGTACATAGGCTGTGATGGGGGCCCTCTTAAGCTTCCTAGACTGAAGTATAAATTCACTGATGAATATTTTTCATGACAGTACCCTCCAAAACAGTGTTGCTTCAGGAATAGCCCTGAGGGGACGGTTGTGCACATCTTTGTGTGAACCATTGTAATTGACAACAGTTAGTGCTGCTCAAATTCTAATTTGTTCTGCATTGTTGCTGAAAGGAACTGATTATTTTTAGAGAAAACTGTGCCATTCTTTTAGTTACCGCAGGCTGGTAGAACCAGTTAAGTATAGTAAGGCGGGGCGGGGTGGGGGGAGGAAACAGGCATTAATTATTGTGATGAGGCAGAGAGTGGTACAAATACAGGAACAAAATAGGCTTGTGCCCAGAAGAATAATCCCATATATGTGCAGCTCGCTAGTCGGCATCTGTTTGTCTGCTGTGGCAGCTGCAGAGTGGAGCTTTGATCGCGTGGTTTCAAGGGACTGCTTGAGTGCAAAAACATATTGCTTGATGGTAGAGACCCGCTTGCTTTGCTTTTCTCAGCTGGGACTTTGCTGTGTGCATCGAGTCTGCAGAGTAATTGGTCTCAGGTTGTGCTTCACCTCAGAAAAACATGTTAGTGTTGAGTCAGGGGAACCAAAGGCCGTGTGCTCCTGGCAGATCTTTACCGATTTTATTCCCTGCCCCTCAAGCCCCCTCCCTGCTCAGCTTCCCAAAGTTTTCTCCAATGATATTTTGCTATTTTCATTTAGGTTCTGCTGAAACTGACAAAAAAATTATATGTATAGAATGAATCTTTCTTGGGCATATGCTCCCTGGGTACTGGGGGAAAAAATTACACATCACTTCGCCTCAGTTCAAGGCGTAATGCCATTAAAAGCATATCTGGTGTAACACTATTGAAAATAATGGCAGATTATCTCATGCAAAGGAGAACTTGGGACTTGCATTGTGATGATGGGAATCCTGATGTACTTAAAGCACTGGCAATTCAAGAAAAATTTAAAAAGTGCCATACACTCAGTGTAATTGTAAATGACACAAGTAAAATTAGTGTGAGCTACATTTTATACCAGTTCAAGTCTTGTCCATTATACTTATTTGACATTTTGCTTCATTATTGGATCTCACAGTTTTCAGGTTTTGACAACATCATCACTGGGATTGAGGAACAATGCTCCTTCTAAGCTGTGGAGTTTTGTGAGCAAAAATTCTACTTTGTGATCTACTGGCCTTAAAGTTGTGAGCGAGCGATTTGGCTGCTGCATAAATTAGTTTGCTCTGGAGCCATCCTTCCTGAGCTAAGACAAAAAATGTGTGAGCCGAAAGCTAAAAAACTGTGAGCTAGCTCACGCTAACTCAGCTTAGAGGGAACACTGCTGAGGAACACCCCCCCCCCTTTTATGAAAAATAAAAGAGATTCTGCAGTATGTTTACATTAACTACTGCAGAATTGCCTTTATTTTTTCTTAGAAAGAGAAAAAAACTCAGCAATTGTAGACAGCCATTAATTTATTTGGTTCAACTGTTGAAGGTCCTGTAAGTAGAACAGGAGACTGTCTGGGAACCAAGTATGAGCCACTCTGCGCTCTTTGCAGAACAGGTGGGCATTATTTTCAGCTGGAGGGCCACATCCAGGACTCTTCAGAGCTCTAAGTTGGATGCCTGCCTTTTCCTGTTTTCAGCGCTGGAAGCCCTGAGTCACTTCTACCGCCCTGCTTGGGGTGGGGGAACAAACCCCATGTATTTAATAATTCATTTAGGTACTTTTAGCCAACTTTCCCCCCACTCAGTGTGGATTCAAAGTGGCTTATAATATCACCCCCCCCCACAACCCTATTGACACACTAATGCACAGGGAAAGGAGGGGCAGAGCAGATGGCAACAGACTCTGCTCAGGTAATTAGGCTGACAGTCACCTGCTAGCATCAGTGATACCCAGGGCTATTTTTGGGCAGGAACGCACAGGAACGGAGTTCTGGCTGGCTTCAGAGTTGGCCGTGCCCACTACAGCCAAAACCACTGCGTGCATTAGCTACAGAGGGAAGGCCTGGAGAGCAACACCCCCCCCCCCCAGCGACTCTGAGGTGGGCAGACTAGAGGCATTTAGTACCTTCCTCGACCTGTCCAAGGGCTGGCTTGCCTGGGCTCCCCACAGCTGTGGGACGCCCAAGCAAGCCAAGGGAAGGCATGGGTGTGACCTGATATGCTAATGAGTGTGGCTGTCAGGGGTGTGGCCTAATAGGCTAATGAGTTTCTGCTGTTGGGTGTGGCTTATTATGCTAATGAGTTCCTGCTGGGCTTTTTCTGTGGTGATACCAGGGTTTAAGATTGAGTTGGAATAGTACAGAGTGGCAGAAAGGGTCATAAATGGCTCTTAATAGCTTTTGCCTCTCAAACTGTTTTTAACGATTTTGGGCAGCATTGGCCTGTTAGTTGATGCTGCAGTCTAGCAGGCCAGCATTCAACAACACATTAGGTAATTTGAGGAGAAGGTGCAAAGCTCTCTTCTGTCTGTGGCCCTGGGATCCTCCCACCTCTGCTTTAGAGGATAAACAGGGGTTATAAATACATATACACATGCGTATGTACACACATGAAAGCTTATACCCAGAATTAAAACTTTGTTGGTCTTAGAGGTGCCACCAGACTCAGAATTTTGTTCTGCTGCTTCAGACCATCACGGCTACCCACCTGAATCTATATACATGCATATGTTATATACATATGAAATATATCTTAATATAGAAACAGAATTAATTTCTAAAAACCTAGAATTTCTTACTTCAGTATATGACACAAACAAAATCCATCTTTCTTCAAAAATCATCACAGGTCAGGGAACTTTAAAAATGCCTTCAGCTGTGATCAAACACGAAATGATCCACTTTCCAACTGGATTTTAGTGTGTGAACTGGCAAAATCCAGTTTGAAAGTGCATTCAAAGTGGATTGAAAGTGGATTATTTAGTGTGTGTGACTGCAGCCTTCTGGAGAGAAGGAATGCAGATTTCTAAGGAGATATCCCATTAATTCCTCTGTTCTTTGCTTATCCACATATCATAATTTTAGTACTGATGAGAAACTGAGAAAAACAAATTCAAGACTACTGCCAAAATTGACAGCCACTGAATTCTTTACAAATACTTGCAGGCCAGGAGTTGATGATCAGCTTAGCCTGCAGTCCTGTGTGTACTTACATAGCAGTAAATCCTACTGAGACTGGTGGGACAGCTTCTGAATAAACACACATAGGATTGGGGCTGCCAGTTCTCTGGCGAGGACAGTTTAAGCCAAACCATATAATCTTGACCTTTTTTTAGAAAAAAAATGGAAGTAATGATAGAAAGTTTCCTTTAACTGAAGATCTCAGTTGTCCACAAAGCTTAACTGAGTGGCAGATTTCGATCTTTTGGCTCAAATAAAAATTGCTCCTGTTGCTAAGACGTTTTACTCCACCATGCACTGACTCAGCCAAATGTCACCCAGGCGGATTACTTTGAAGACAGATAACTGAGCTGTGTGGATGTCATGTAAGGACAGAGATATGTGTTGGGAGGGGTAGGAAAAAAGCCCCTTTTCCTGTTAGAAATTCTTGCCCATAATAAATGCCCTTGGATGTGAAACACAGGAAGCAGGTATTTTGTAGCTCAGAAGCCAGGGTTCAGAATTGCACGTCTACTGGTGCTTGCAGAGGTGAAAACCATAACATTGTGGCTTTTCTCTATGGGAGAGTGTACACCCCAAAGGAAATGCTGCCTTCTTAATGCATTCTGCTCCCCCTTATGTTTGTTTTCAGATTCCCAAACTGTTCTTTAAAAAAAACGCAGGATATTAATTTGCAGTTTAGGGAATTATATAGGAACACCTTGAAAGGGAGACTTGGAGGAAAATCAGGATGTGCACACAACTAGATCATGTTGTTCAGTCTTCTGGATTATGACCAAGATGGTTGATTGTACAGCAGACTGATTCCATATGCCTATGCACATGCCAGGCTTTCATAAGAGCAACTGCGCCTAGTTTTTAAATAGTCCAGCCTTCCAAGATGCCAAGTAACTGGGGTTTTAAAAGCTAAGTAAGGCACTTAGAGCATAATAGTTTGGCTTTGCCTGTTTTACTAGTTGTCCATTGGAATAGGACCATTAAGTGGCACCAGTCGGGGTCTTTCTGCTTTTTGGACAATTGGGATTCATGGTTGCTTGCCCTGTGAGCAATGCCAGGTTGAAAAGCAGCAGCTGAGTGTTGTTCTGTCAGTGGCCATTTCCCCCCTTTACGTTGAAGATTTTTTGCCAGTTCACCTCTTCAGTTGATGAAACTGAGATTTTAAAGAAAGGATTATGTGAAGATTTTAATGTGTTATTTTTAGCAGAAACATGTCCTGGCTATGGTGTACATGCACACTGCGGCATTTTAATTTGACAGAATTTCCATTCCATCATTCTTAGGTTCCTTCACAAGCAAGTATGCTGCCAAACCTCCATGAGATGTTAATCTTTTATGAACAAAGTTTGAGTCCAATGGCGCCTTTAAGACCAACAAAGTTTTATTCAAGGTGTAAGCTTTCTTGTGCAAGCACACTTCTTCAGATACCGATTCAGATTCAGACCAACATGGTTATCCACCTGAATCCTTTATAAAGTTATGCTTTAGGTATACCTTTACTTTTTCTGAGCCTATGCACTATTGCTCTGGATACAGCTATGGAATCCTGATGCTGTCATCCAGGCGAGGCCAACTGCTTCTTAGAGCATCAGCTCTCGAGTATATGCCTTACTGTACCTATCTGTGCATGTTCTGGTTATTGACCCCAAGACAGTTGGAATGTTTGCCATAAAATGCTGGCAGTCCTACTGATGAGAGTTGACATAGCCAAGCTATTAGTCAATTGAACTGGGAAAGTTGTTTGTCATGTGCCCATATTACTTCAAGAGCAATGCTTGTTGAGTAATGCATTAGAAGAACCCTGCTGGATCAGACCAAAGGGAAGGGGGCAAAGAAGCAGAGGAGCTCCGTCAGAGTTACTGTTTCTCCATCAGAGTTACTGTTTCTCCGTCAGAGTTACTGTTTGACAGCATCCCATGACTGGCACAAGGGTAAATGTACTGAAGTCAATGGGACTACTCTCATGTAAATCTGCACTTAACCCCTCCCCCCCATGTATTCGAAAGACGAGAGGCGAAGGGAAGGAGGCTGAAAGGGGCTGGAGTACTTGGCAGAGGGATTGTGGAGCTGTCAAAAAGGATGCGGCAACAACCATGCCACCACCCATCATCCCTGTGCACGCCACTTCTACTTCAAGAAGAGAGGGAGAAGTAACTGAAAATGTAAGAAGATGTCAGAAGACAACCATGGGGCGACCAGAAGACAACCATGGGGCGAGCATGCAGTGAAGCCATTTCAGGGTGGGATGTTCTGATCGAAACTTCCCGTTACACGAAAAAACAGTGTAATTAGAGGTGCTGCCAGATCACCCCAAGCCTGTAGTGTGACCACAGCCTTAGACTTCTTTCCTTTCCCCCCACACTCAGCCTTATTCACAATAGAATAACTGGGAAGAGACTGTAAGCAAAATGCCCTCAAAAGAGAAAGCTGGGTAAAAAAATATTGGATATGAGTGCACAGAATGACGCAGAAGATTATAAAAGGCACTCTTTTGTTCAAACCAGAAGTGTTATTGTTGAGCATACTCCCAAAAGATGTACGGAGAGAAGAGAGATACCTGATAATATATATTTTGACTGTGGCTAGGATTTTATATGCAAAATATTGGCAATCTACAGCAGTTCCAACTAAGCAAGAACTGACAGAGAAGATAATTGAGGCAGCTGAAATGGATAAGTTGACTCTGATGATGAAGGGACATGATGAATCAGCCTTTTTAAACACGTGGCAACGCTTCTATGATTGGTATGATCAGAGAGGGCAGGATGGAGAGAAACAATGACTTCTAAACACTATTAATCTGATATGTTATTTTGTGTAGATAGAGACAGATAAGACAGTAAGATAGAATCGGAGGATACAGAAGTAGAAGAGAACTAGTAACAAGGGTGGCAAATTTAAAGGATTGGTTTATGGTTTGAAGCTGTATCCCCCCGTGAATGTTCAATGTTGTTTGTGGTGTTTTTTGTGTAAATGTAGTGTATGTCATGTTATGTAATGTTGTAGGTTACTGTTGTTGAAAAAAATAAAAAATGCCCCTTTTAGGGGCGCTTAAAAAAAAAGAGAGAGCGAAAGCTGGGAAGAAGGGAAGGGTGAAACCAATCCCCCATCTTACTACTGAATTATTTCAAGGAATAACTGAGTAACTAGGCCTAGTACAAACCAATGTTTAATCCCTTTGTAGTCAGGCTCTGAAACATCATTTTCATTGTCTGAGTCATGCTTGTCAGAATTTGAAATGGGCAAGTTCTTTTAAACAAACAGAAGGAAACCAATTTTTAGCAAAACTATTATTTTACTAATGCTGGGTGGTGCAGAGTAGCTTGACATTCAGGATTTTTGAAAGGTTGCGCAATGAAACATGGTCTCTATAAACTGTAAACATTATATGTCCTTTATCTTCTCTGAACTAAGCGGAAATGTGAGTTAATAAGGGCACTTTCTATCAGCAGAAGTATTTCCTGCTCTTTCTATCTGTTTTCTTCTCCATTTAAAATGCCATTGTCAAGAGGAAGGAACCAGCTCCACCTAATCAATACCCCACCTCTGGATCCCAGAGAAGCAATTTCCACTTGCCTCTTTTGTCACTGCATGCCAAAGAGGATTTGACATCTGTGACAATTAAAGCAAAGGGAGATTTCATTTACAGATGTTACTGAACCGTATGTTTTAGTGAGAGACAATGATCTCTGCAGAGTCAAGATGTCTCTTCTTAGGTATTCATCTTAGTCCTTGAAACTAAAATAATCCAGACTTGGGAGAGAATTCCTCTGAACAAAAGGAGGCAAAATTGTCTGGGAAAGTCTTGTGCATCTTGGTTCAAGTCCTGGCTCTGTTGTTGACCTTGTTAACGTTCAAGATTCAGGTTTGTCTGGTTTCCTACTCGTCTGCATGGCACACTGGGTCAATAGTAGAGTCAGATTATTATGACTTGTTGTACTGGTGCACAATGCAATTGATAATCTAAATTCAACAATAACACAAGATTGAGTCTCAGATGTTACTCAAGAGAAAAATATGCTGAGGAACTGATGCTTCTCACAACTGTCTTATTGTACCACATTTCCCATGTGCTTAAAAAAGTGGTTTTCAAACTTGCAACTTTGGGGGGCATACTGAATTCCTGCACACGCGACAGGGGAACTGAGATTTTTCTACAGGCGTTTGGTTGGCAATCTAGGGCACTCTCTCTTTTCATTATGGCCAGAAGAGCTAGGCCTGTGCATATAGAAAACACAGCCTAGAATGTGTCCTTCCACAACCACTAATGATGGACACACTTGTATTTCTGAGCAGTTTGCCATTCCAGATAAACTTCCAAGGAACCTTAAGATGATTTGAAACACAATTTGAAAACCACCATATTAAAGTAACATTAGACACATCCCTGGTATGTTAGCACTGAAGGGAATATACAGAACAGAGAGGCAGGTAAAGGTGTGATAGAGCAACAAAGGTGGGTTTCAGACATTTAAAACCTCCGTTTTCAAAGCACTCAGCACTCCTATTGTGTGCCCTACACCTACTTTCAGCATCTTTTGTGAAGTCGCACACTATTTTACAGTCTATATAGGAAACTGTTTGAAGTTCTGTAGAAACACGTTTAGTTTGAAAACATATATATATCACTTCTTTAGAGACCTGCTTGAAATGGCTAACAGTAAAAATGTTGCCTGCTCTGAGAAGCATTTAGTAGCTGTAAGAACTCCACATAGAGATTTGCCCACGTATAAAAAGCTTTCAAGCCTAATGGTAATCACTTCTGATGAAGTTTTCCTTCGAAACAAAGTTGAAGCCAGACTCTTCGCAAAACTGTTGATACTGTTGGACTGTAAATTGTTGGAAAACTGTTGACACTTGGACTGTAAACTGTTGGTCTGTAATACTGGATGTTTTATAAATGTATTCCTATTTGCACACTTGATGTGTTTACTATTCTAATATATACTTTTTGCATATGATAGCAACTTCCCCAGTTTGTGTGTTTTTTGATTCATATATACTGGGAGGGTTCTGCTGTGTTGTTGCCTTCTCTGTTTATGCATTTAGCTTTGTTTAATTCCCTGACATCTCCTCTAGTTGAAAACAAATTTGTGAAACAGTAGAAGTTAGGGTGCTTCCACAGAGGGGTGCAAAAACACATCTCTGCCTCAGCAGCAGTGGCAAGCAGTGTGGGAAGTAGGTGGGACTGCTTCCTGCATTCCCCACCCCGGGTCCCTCATGTCTGCACAGACATACAGACACGACAGAAGTTATGCTGGGCCCCTACCTGTGGTCTGGCAACCCTCCGTCCTCTTTCCTAGCTGAGCTGAATAGTCAAGCTATATAGCACAGCTCAGCTTGGAAAAGAAACAAAAAGAAGCCTTTGAAACAGTAAAATCATGGGGTGTGTATGGATTTCTCTACCATTGTGAAGGTGCTTAACTTCACCACTTCCTCCTATTACCTGCCGGTGGAGTATCAACATTGACACTCCATCCTCAGCCACCTGGGAGGCCCTACTTTAAACCAGGTAAAGGGAGGCTTTCCTTTGATCCAGTTTAAAGACCTTGGAGGCCAATAAGCCATGTTCAGAACGTTGTGCGGAGGCCCCCGTTTAAGTGAGGGGCTTTCTGCTTTCCATGTCGAATAAAGACCCCATGTGGAAGCAGCTTTAGGTGACACTCATAAAAAGACCTTTAATTTTTTCCCCCTTGTATAATTAATTTGTTTAATTTCCGTTTTCATTTACTGCTTTTAAAAAGTATACGAAGGTTGCAGTCCTGTGCATGCTTACCTAAATGTGAACCCCACTGAACACAGTTGGAGTTCTGAATAACCATGCATAAATATCAGGCTCTAACAGTGCTATTCTAAGAAGACTTACACCCTTCCTAATCTATCAAAGTTGACAGGCTTAGACAGGTGTAACTCTGTTTAAGAAATCACCTTTCACAGCAGTCACTTAAGGCTCTTCAATATGGTTTTGGATACCCACACAAAGTATAGAAAGGAGGTGAAAGTACACTTTCTACTGCAGAAGTCAGAGTGGAATTTGAAGTCACACAGCCATCAAACTCATGAGATACAGATACCGTTATTTCTAGAAACTGTTGGCATTTGGAGGACTATGATAATGGTCTACCCTACAGTGAAATGGGCATCCTTCCTGGCTCCCGATGCATGTGCTCCTTCAACACAGTGTGAAGGCTGACACTTGGAAAGCGTCCCTTTGGGGAGGAACAACCACTTCCTTTCCCCTTAACAGTTTGCCAGGATGATGAGCCAAAGGAGAACTCAGCCAACTGTCACTATAATATCTGCCCATTCTCACACAATGCCAAAGCAAAACTAGGCCCATTTTATTAAAGCTCCTAACAGCATGATAAAAAGCAGAGACATCACCTTGCCAACAAAAGTCCGCATGGTCAAAGCAATGGTATTCCCCGTAGTAATGTATGGCTGCGAGAGTTGGACTACAAGGAAGGCTGAGCGCCGAAGAATAGATTCTTTTGAACTATGGTGCTGGAGAAGACTCTTGAGAGTCCCTTGGACTGCAAGGAGATCAAATCAGTCAATCCTAAAAGAAATCAACCCTGACTGTTCCCTGGAAAGCCAGATCCTGAAGCTGAAGCTCAAATACTTTGGCCACCAAATGAGAAGGGAGCACTCGCTGGAGAAGACCCTGATGCTGGGAAAGATTGAAGGTCAAAGAAGAAGGGGACGGCAAAGGATGAGATGGTTAGACAGTGTCATCGATGCAACGAACATGAAATTGAGCAAACTTCAGCGGACAGCGGAAGACAGGAGGGCCTGGCGTAAACTGGTCCATGGGGTCGCGAAGAGTCGGACTCGACTGTGCGACTGAACAACAAAAGCAGAACACTGTTGTTGTTTTTTTAAACTGTTGACAGTTTGATATACTCAGAGCTGCAACTCTTCATATCTCACTAAAGTCACATATAAAAAAAAATATGGAGGTTTACATTCACTGACAGAATCTCTACCTACAGAAGACTGATACATTGCTTTTGTCTGCTAATAAAAGATGTCATAATTAAAGAATCCACCTACTGTTCTTGTTCTCCCCAGTCAGTTGTCTGTTCTGATGTCCCATTTATTGTTTAAATTGGACAAATCTGATGACAAGATAAAGAAGAAAGGAGGAAATCTCCTTTTCCCCTCACAGGCACTGAAGCTTCATTTGGCCAATAAGATCAGAGCAAGTTTGCCCCTGGGCCAGAGGCTGTATTAATTCAAAGCCAGTTTTCAGAGTTACTGTATACTCTGGTGTAATGAAGAACTGGAAACAAGAATAGGACTATTCATAGGAAGGGCCTGGCTTTCTAGATCGTAGCAACGTCGATTCAAAAAGGCTGAGGTCACCCTGGACAAGAAGAAACTGTCCTTTCCCACACATAGACGTATGATATCCTATGTGCACTGCTTTACAATCCTTATGAAAATGGCTACCAACCATTCTTGTGGTATATACTGGGGAAAACTGCTGAAGTGAGGACAACTACCTGCCTTCTGTCCTGGCAGCTGATGGCCTGGCCTTTTTGACTATGACCCAACAGGTGGTACAGTGTGTCTCTAGGCAGATCCTCAGGGAGAGGGAAACACTGAACCTGCCTCCCCCATGCCTGAAGCAAACTCAAAGCCAGGGATAGACACGACTTCATTTTATTTTAGAGCACATTACAGTTTATGAGGGCCCATGGAAGTGCCAATCAGATCACACCTTGTTCGGCCACTGATTTGTCCACCGGGCTGACATTCTTCCAACCAGTTCTCTGCCTTTTCTTTCACTTTTTCCTTTCTTCCTGTCTGCTATTCCTTCTCCATCTTTCCCCCTACTAGTCTCCATTCGTCTTCTGTCTCCCCTGACCTCGAGCCCTCTCCACTTGGTGCCTTCCACTCTCTGCTGCTGCTCTTTATACCTCTCTCTTTCTCCACCTCCCTAGGCAGGCAGAGCGCTCTGGCATTTCAACCATATCCATAGTCTGTATCTTGTGCTGTCTGTCTTAGTCCAACCCACCCCCTGCAGCTGATGATATGTCTTTTGGCCAGTGATCTGACTTTCCAACCGTCGGAGATTCCTGAAGGCCAGCCGATTCCACATAGAGTTCCAACCGTCAGAGATTCCTAAAGGCCAGCCGATTCCACCAGAAACTGCACGTCCCCTCCCACAGGGCAGCTGGCTATTGGGCTTGTGGCCAGCAAAATCTGGCCAGCAAAATCTGTTCTCGGGAGAGCACTCTCAGCCCCACCTACCTCACAGGGTGTCTGTTGTGGCAAGGGGAAGGGAAAGGGATTATAAGACGCTCTGAGACTCCTTCGGGTAATGAAAGGCAGGGTATAAATCCAATATCTTCTTCTCCTCTTCTTCTCTTGCGGCCAGCAAAATCTCGCTTTCCAACTGTCAGAGATACCTGAAGGCCAGCCAATTCCACATAGAGTTACCATCCTCTTGGAATTACAACTTATCTCCAGAATACAGAGCTCAGTTTCCCTGGAGGAAATGCCCACTTTGGAGAGTAGAGTCCATGGCATCACATCCCTACCTTGTTCTCTCACCACCACTCCCAAACTCTACCCCTCAGGGTCCACCCTCAAATCTCCACTAATTTCCCAAGCAGCCTTAACTTTCAGGTGGGGGTCCAGGAACCACAGGATGCTGGTCCAGTCACGCTGCCACAGTAGTGGATGTTCAGAGAAATACAGGGCTTCTTGCATCGTAAAGCCTTCTCTCCAACAGGTGCACATGTGCACACACACACTGCTACTTTATATTTGCTTTCCGTTTACTTTTGCTTGATGATGTTTTAAGTATTGCAGGTTCCTCCTAGTTTGTGCAGGCAATAGCTAAATTGTTCATAACAAGATCTTTAGAGAATGCATTTCAAATCATAATATATTCTTTGCCAAATCAAAAACAAACATAGATAACATAACGTAGATTTACTGGGTTTCACCAGTCTGCTTCTGTTTCAAGCCCCTTTGGGGAAAAACCTGCCGATCTTTTGAATATGATTCATACATTCCACAAACTGCTGCCAAACTGTAAAGCCACAGAAGCAACTTATAAAACAGGAAACTGAAACAAGCTCTCCCTTGGAGTCAGATGCTGTATTAATATTTTAGAAGACTACAGCTGTAGTTAAAATTGGATCAATGTTTTCTCTTTCAAGAGAGGGGAAAGACTTTCAATGTTGGCAGTCAGAGAAAATAAAAAAAAATTGACAACAGCATGGAAATCTTTTATTATAAGAAATAACCAAGTAGCTTTTAAAAAAGAAACTCTCTTTTTCATCTGGGAATGTCACTATTTCCATCTAAGACTACTTCTAGATGGGGCACAAAAACATGTCCTCTGCCACTGCCTAAAGCAGCAAACAGAGTTCATATAAGGGAAATATTTATAAAATGTTTTATAGATGGCATATTACGCCTGATAAACTGGCAAAGATTTATCCCAATTATTCAAATGTATGTTGGAATTGTCACAATTATGTTGGATCTTTTTAACATATGTGGTGGTTATGTCATAAAGCAAAAAAAAATTGGGTTTGGATTCATGACATTTTACAAAAAAAGTTAAAATGTTCTGTATCCTTTGCTCCAGAAATATTCTTGTTGAATATCTTACCTGAAAACTGTAAAAAAATATGACTCTTATACCACATGTGATTACAACTGCTAGAATACTTTATGCTAAATATTGGAGAAGAACAGAAACACCCTTGAGAGAAGAAATATTAAGTAAAATTTTGGAAACGGCAGAGATGGACAAACTAACTTTAACTTTGGAATGACAATCAGAATCTATATTTGATAATACATGGTCAAGATTTTATGAGTGGTTTGAAGACTATAATAAATAAACCATACAGACATTTAAAACTTTCTAAGGATATACAAAGTACAATTTTGATATATTTGCAAGAGATATACATAATGATACAAGGTGAAATATATAAACATACGATAAATTAGGCATGAGTTTGTTAAACAAGGAATAGTAAGAATAATTTCCCCTCTTTTATGTTAGTTTTGTCTTTGTCCCCCCCAGTCGGAATAACGAGACAGACAACAGTATGGAAGTAAACAAGGGCCACTTTATTAACTATTTAACATAACAGTGCAGCGAGGGACAAACTAAGCGAGCACGGAACAGGCAAGGCTGTTCTCGGGTGGGTCATGCCCGGCAGCCAATGGTTCTTGAGCCAATGGTTTGGCTCTTGAGCCAATGGTTCTTGAGCCAATGGTTTGGCTCATGCCCGGCAGCCCAGCAACTGGTTGCCACTCAGGGGCACCTACCCCTGAAGCCTCACAACTTCCAGGGAGCCTGCCCTAAGAGGTTCCCAAAGGTGATCACCATTCCCCACCCTGGACCCTAAAATCCGAAGGCAGTTCCTGATGACCCCGTTCCCCAATGGGAAAATGCCATAAGGTGCTCACCGGTTCCACTTTCTTGCCCGTGCTGGATAATGCCATAGAGTCCACCTTCCAAAGCAGCCATTTTCTCCAGGTGAACTGATATCTGTCACCTGGAGATCTGTTGTAAAAGCAGGAGTTCTCCAGCCACTACCTGAAGGTTAGGAAACCTACTTTATGTACTTGTGATGTCAGAAGACTTGAGCCATATAGGAGGGGTGTCCACTGCACTTACTTCCCAGGCCATCATTACTGCTGTCTCCAGAAGGTTTCCTCCAGTACAATAGAGATTTTATGGCTGAGGACAGACTGGCAGTATGAAGCACGAGGGAGACGAGGCAAAAAGACCTGGACCAAGTTGTGCCAGGGATTCCCGGTTGCACTGCACCTACTGATGCGGGAGTATACCAGGGAGGAGGTGCAAAGGAGCATTTGCACTGTCAGTCCGCCCCTGGCAGAGCGCAGCTATAAGTGTTTTTTTCTCACTCTGATTACATGCGCATAGGCGCAGCAGCAATTAACAATGTGGCTTGTTTGCGTGGCTTTTAGCGTGCACACTTCCGGGAAGCGGGATCAATGTGCTCTCCAGGGTTTGCTATGGCTTTCACCTGGTACTTTTTTAATGCGGTAGGGAATGGTCATAGGACGGGTTGTGTACGGCTGGGGAACGCCTGACAGCTGTGGCTATGTGAACCGGCCCATTTAGTCCGTTTATGAAACGTGCCTATATCGGGCCAAACTGCCAGTCTGAACTCAGCCTATGATTTTTCATGGGTGACAAAGGAAAGAGCTCTGCTGCTGAAACACCTCCCACATCATGTAGGTCATGTGAGGCAGGCCTTTCAGTAAAACTGGCAAGTAGAACATTGTTAGTTTGAAAGGGAGAGGTTCTCAGTAGGTGTGGAGGTCCATCTTTCTCTGAATGGTCTTTTGACAATCATCTTTAAAAAGCCTCTCCTCCAGAGCCTGGACCAATCTTTGTGATTTAGGCCTCATGCAAATCCAAGTGATTGTCAGCCATTCAGAGCCCATGGAACTCCACAGGATGGGATGGGGTGAGCCAGCCTCATTTTAAATGGGATGAAGAAGAAAAAACACACGTTCTTCAGACTGGGTTTTTGTGGCTTTGGAAAGGAAATTCGATTTAGCCAAGATTTTATTTGGCTTTTAGTTAGGGTTTGGGGGTCGGCTTAGGGAACGAAGTTTATGTTGGGCTATGATCACACACACTCAGTAATCCACTTTTAATCCACTTTCAGTGCACTTTCCAGCTGGATTTTGCCAGTTCACAGAATAAAATCCAGTTGGAAAGTGGGCTGAAAGTGGATTGAAAGTGGATTATTTAGTGTGTATGACCACAGCCTTGGTGTGACAAATAAGCATCCTGTTAAGGGTCCATCATTCCTAACTGGGGTGTGTAGGTTCTGTGAAAAGGTGCTCTATGTGGGAAAAGAGCAACCTTGAACCTGCTGAGGTAACCTGACTAGAGAAAGAGGGATCTAACCTCCCTTCAGGGTTTATTTACTTTACTTCAGAGTCAGTTTAACTTTATATAGTGACGTCATCCAGACATAACAGTCACCCTATTTAATATTTTATTTTACGTTAAATAAACCTTTGTTCATCTCCATCTGTGTCTCATCTGTCGAGTCAAATATCTAAGAAAAAGTGATCTCTGTTTACCTCACAAATAAGTACAGCCTTGCTCTAGCACAGTGGTTCTCAACCTTCCTAATGCCGCGACCCTTTAATATAGTTCCTCGAGGTTTGGTGACCCCCAACCATAAAATTATTTTTGTTGCTACTTTATAACTGTAATTTTGCTACTGTTATGAATCGTAACCTAAATATCTGATATGCAGGAAGTATTTTCATTGTTACAAATTGAACATAATTAAAGCATAGTGATTAATCACAAAAACAATATGTGTTTTCTGATGGTCTTAGGCGACCCCTGTGAAAAGGGGGTCTGACCCACAGGTTGAGAACCGCTGCTCTAGCTCCAAATAAGAGACCTTTAGGAAGCACATAGCTTACACTCTACCAATCCCAAAACTTGTGTATCATTTTTTATTTGATTGTGGATGGTTGGGGTTTAAAGAACCTGTAGGAGAGGCCAGAGTGAGAGACTGGGCTTTCTTCCCCCCACCCTTTCTTTTTGTCTGCATAGCCACCACAGTCTTCCAAATATCAAGCCTGTGAGTCTTTCCACAGCATGATATAACTTTTTGATTTAGGTTCTCTTTCAAGCTGGCTAAGGTTTTCTTACAGTTCCCCTCCTATTTAAATAGATTATATTATTGCATATTGCTAACCCTAGTTAAATAGCTCCAGGTGGGATGCCAAAGTTAAGGGCAGTTTTATATATTATGTTTTAAGGCAGTGCAGTGCTTCCCAGTAGTTAAACTTGTGCCTGCAAGTTCTTTAAGAGAGACAGGCTCATTTATTTATTTACTACAATTATATCCCACCCTACCCTACAAGTGGGCTCAGGGCAGCTCACAACATATTAAAACAACAATAAAGCCAGTAATATAAAAACAGTTCAACAATTTAAACAATCAAAGCAATATGGCACAAAAACACTGACAGTCCAATGTCTCATGTAGCATTTTAAACATATGGTAATAGGTAGCCCAATTTATAGCAGTAGCAAAAAGGACAATTTATAGCAGTGGCAAAAAAATCCAACATATCACAGTCCAGTTGTTTTGACAAATATCTAGGCAATTAAATGCCTGGTATATGTTTTTCTGACAGATAAATTTCTGTATTAATGAGAAAGGTTTACGTATGTCAATAATTAAGGAATTCTGAACCAAACATCTACTTTTCCGGATATCCCCCCATATGATATTTTGTTTAGAAATAGGAGTGATTTATCTTAATAATAGTAAAACAATGAAGGTGCAGCCAAAACATGGCATTTTTGGTATGTGAGTGCCTGTATTTGTAGTCAAAACAGCACATCAAATCTGAGGCACTTCTGTGTTTCATAACATTTATTTACAAGAACTATGAGGAAGTGCTAGGTCCATACTTGTAGTGCAGTTGCAGTTGCTAGGCATGTCCTGTCAACCAGTGGGAAAATGCAGCCATCAGTGATAGTGAGATGTCATACCTCTCCAAGGATCTCTGGAAATCCAGCAATACCGAGAAGATTGACCTCGCTTTTGGGTTTCCCCCAGAAGTGATGTCACTCCTGTTTAGGAATCAATGGTTCTACCATAGAGTTTCCAGTGATTCCTAAAGAGACATGATTTAAAATTTTTCTTCCACTGCTGCTCCAAGTAGCAGTGGGGGTGAGGGATCCCTTACTGGGGAATAGAAACCCTAAGTGTGAACCTATGCATATTTACTCTAAGCACTCTGATATCAATGGGCTTTGACTGGGGTAACTCTACATTGGATTGCATTGCATGACTGGTTCAATCAGACAGCAGTTATCCAGCCTGGTCTTTGGGCCCAGCTCACTCCAGAATCCCTGAAATGACAAATGCTAACAACACAATCCTAAATAGAATTACACTATTTTAAATCCATGGACATCAATGGCCTTAAAATAGTATAACTCTGTTTATTGCACTATTAGTGTTTGTTGTTGAAAGCTGTATGTGTTGTTGATTTGCACCACTGTGAAACTTCTGTAAAACGGCTATAAAGCATACTGCTGAAAACTACAGTAAGAAGACACAACAATAAATACTTATTTACTAGGATGAAGACCCTGTTTAAGCCTAAGGGGAATAGCAGGGAGCATATGGCACTAAACAGGACAGCTAGCATACTTCTGCTTCTTTCTTTTTAACCCTTATGAGAATAACTGTTGATTTGTTATTCTTGGTGCAGCCGTATCAAGAATGCATTCACAATTAATACACACATCATGGTTAATGAACACAAAATAAACCCAACAACCGAAAACAGCCAAAGGACCTTAAAAGCAGGGTTTGTTCCAGCAAGATCCAATTGAGCAAGATTAATTCCAGTCCTGATTTTTCTAGTGGAGGTTATGTGAGCTGCCTGTAGCTTTTTTGGTAGCAGAAACATATTGATATAATTATATGCCAGTAGAATCATTCTTTTTTTCTCCAGTAAATTAACGTTACTGTTTTGGTTGACTCGTTTATTTTGGGTTACTGAAAACATTAACCTTTTGTTCTCGTTCCAGTGGATAACAACATAAGGTTTATTGACTGCAGAGACTTAGTTTGGTGTAGTGGTTAAGTGCGCAGACTCTAATCTGGGAGGGACCGGGTTTGATTCCCCACTCCTCTACTTGCAGCTGCTGGATAACCTTGGGCAAGCCATAGTTCTGTCAGAGCTGTTCTTGAAAGAGCAGTTCTCCCGGAGCTCTCTCAGCCCCACCTACCTCACAGGGTGTCTGTTGTGGGGAGGGGAAGGGAAAGGAGACTGTAAACCACTCTGAGACTCCAACTGAAAGGCCGGGTATAAATCCAAGCTGCTGCTGCTGCTCCTCCTTCTTCTTTGTGCCTTTACATCAGAATTAGTCAACGTAAAGTGAAGTTGTCCTTTATAAATAATAATTTGACATGGTTGTTATGAACGATTCATCCTTTGTAAATTGTCCTTTATAAATAATGCCTTGGCATGGTTGATGTGAAGAAATCATTGCTTTAAATTATATTCTCTTAGTTCTCTGCTTTCGGATCAGTAATAAATGCTGCTAAGCTCACTTGGTAATGAAGAAATCTATCTGGTGGGTGTTCGTTATATGAATGGCGAAATATTTCCTACTTTTAGAGTGAGCTAGGCAATAAGGTTTACAGAAGTCTCTTAGTCATGAGATACTCTATCAAACTTATTTGTTACAAGGGCCAAATCTGACATAAATGTCACTTTGTCGGGCCAGGCCGTGTGTGCCATAAAATGTCGTTCCAGGTACCGGAGATATGAACTTTATAAAGGACACAGGTAAACCCAATTAACAATGTTATTTTTTTTTACTTAAAATACAAACATACTTTAAACATTAATGCTCTTACAGTATTTCCTTAAAGTATCTCCCTGTTGCCCACCCTCCCACTTCCACTGCCCATTATACATTAGCACTGAGACAGTATACAGGGTCATAATGCACAACCGCTAGCATCTGGCAATAAAGGTAACAACCAATTGTTTGTGGGCTGGATAAAAGCTCTGGACGGGCCAGCAGGCCATATGTTTGAAACCCCTGCTCTAGACATACGAATAAATTTTAACTTAGTCAAGCATTTCTTCCTTTTCATGTGACATATCGTAAAAACTTATACTTTTCAAAAATATTTTCTCTGAGTTAAAGAACAATAATTCCTTCTTGAACTTCATGAATGGTGGACTGACTGCTCAGTGAAAACTGTGAGTGCAGTATGGTTTGGAAAATGTCTCTCCGCTATATCAGTTCCCACACTGTAAAGGCAATCTGTCTTTAGGGGAAAAGCCTAGCAGTGAGAGAGCAGCATATTATAGTAATTAGTTTCTTGTACTATATCAGAAAATCTTTTCCGTGCCAACAGAATGCTTGCTTTCTCTCGTGTTCTGGCAGCTAATGCAGTTGTGACCTCGGGGATGTTTTTGCAACAGAATTATTATGGATTGTCTCTATATACGTAGCGTCTCCAGACAGCCATTCTGAACATTGTTTATGTTCATGTTTGTTTTCAGTCTGCCTGTATTAGGGCCAGTGTCAGTTTTTGTAACTATATTTGCTGCTGCATATGCTGCGCGATCCTTTTTGCTCTCGTGGATCATTTTTTGGTCACTTGTACTTCCTCTTACACTGCTTGTTCAGGGTTCGATACCTGTTCTTTTGTTGTTGTTGTTCTTTTTTACACAGACAGATGTTTGTGTGGGTCCTGTAAAGTGATCATGGCTAGGACCTGGGTGGTGTTTTGTATAGCTTGCCATGTGACTAAATGCTCCCACAAGAAATTCAGTAGCATCCTTCAGACAAGATTCTCTGTGACTGTTGGAATCTTGTGATCTAAGTAAAGTACTTCATGTCCCAAAAGGTGTTTATGGTTTTGTCAGACTGATACAAGCACACGTGATTCTGTCTGGCTGGACCAATTCTTGTTTTTAAAATTTTAAAGACAAAAGAACTTTATTAATGTTCCATTGTTGTGTTCACTTTTTAATTATCTGAATTTATGGCTTGACTTTTCCTAACGGTACTGGGGAGGAGAGGGGAATGCAATAGAAGGCCTGTGGCTAAATGGCAGAGGTCATGCTTTGCAGTTGTAAGCAGGGCCAACTTATCCAGTAGGCACAGTGCCTAGGGCCCATGATACTTTTAGGGGCCCACAAAAATATTTTAATTTCTTTTAAAATCAGAAGAAAAGTTTTAGGGTCAAAGAAAGCGTTTTAGGGGTTTTTTGCACATCAGGGGGGGGGAAAGAAATGTTTAGGGCCCATGAAAAATTTAGGTATTTAAAGTTTAGGTATTTAAAGTTATATAAAAACAATTTTTAATATTGAAATTATTATGGTGGGAGGGGCCCACGAAGGCAAAAGTGCCTAGGGCCCATGAAAGTCGTAATGCGGCCCTGCTTGTAAGCACTGCAGTTCAGGCCTTGGTGTCTCCAGTTAAAAGATTTCAGGTAGCTGGGCTGGGAAAGACTTCTGCCTGGAGAGCTGGAGGATTGTCAGAATACTGTCCTAAGAGGACCCAGCATAACTGTCTCTGCCGCAGGTTAATTTTGCATAAGGAAGTTCATATATTCCAAAAACCAAATGATATTGTCAATTAAGTCCAAACAGCTGCTAAAATATTAGAAATACCAGTCCCCTGGCCATTACTGCCATAACTTTGGACCCCCAAAGGCCAGCCCAGACAGAAAGACTTTAAAACACTTCTAATGCCAACTGCCTGTAGGAAAATGTCCTTCCCCTTTAACAGGGGCTTAATAGGATGTTATTGAGCAGGTAATATTATTTATGTTCAAGCCATGAAAGGTTCAGCTACCTATTTCCATACATTAAGCCACTATTAAAGGGTCAGGACTTTTTCTCCAGGCCTGTTGGCAATTATACCTCTACATGAAGCCTGATTTGAAATTGTAGAATCACTAAGGAGATTCACTGGTCAAGCCTAGCACCTTAAAATATGGCAAATAGGGCTGTGCAAAAAAAACCAATATTTTTCAAGTTTAAGTATATTGAACCCCCCAAAAATCAGTATTTCCTGATATTCCTGAATCCCAATACCAGTATGATATTCGGAGTCAGTAAATATTTGGGAAACCCAATTTTTTGGGCTCCATTATACCCTATGGGGACCATTATAGTTAATGGACCCCATACGGTATAATGGAGAGTCAATCCTGGGGTACCTGGGGTTCGGGGGGGGGCTGTTTTTTGAGATAGAGACACCAGACTTGCAGCATAGTTGCTCATGCCTCTCCTCAACCTGGAAGGTATTTAAAGGGACTGTGATCCCTTTAAATGCACTTTAACTTTGGCTATCCAGTGGTCCTAAAAATCCCAAATATTTTCAGGATTTTCAGAGCTTGGCCATTTCAGATAACCAAAATTCAGCCCCATTCTATAACTGGCTTAAAAAATACCCAAAAATTCCCAGTAAGTTATTTTTGGGTATTATTTTAGCTTTGTTTTTGCTGAATGCAACCCATAATGGCAAGAAGATAATAAAGAGTCAGTCTCCTGAGGCAACAGGTTGCCTGCTGTGTGGATGCTGCACTAGATGGAACCCTGATCGGCTCCAGCAGAACTCTTCTTGTGTTTTATGTTCTCAATCTGATAAACTGTCTTTTAGCATTTCAAGAATCATATAGTTGAATTTATGTATTCCTCTCACATAGCCTAGGGAGGAGTTGTCTCAAATGTTTTCAAGCCATATTTATGTCCAATTATATAACAGCTAATAGTTCAATGTAAGCCTGATATAACTAGAAAACAAATACCTCTGTGCAACGCAACCAGAAGAACAAGCTGGTGTGTGCAATAATGGCAGTGGCAAACAGATGCTGAAATGTGTGGGCAGATTGCATTTAAGTTGTGGACAAGAGAAACTCAGAGGCAGTTGAACAGGCATTGAGCTTAGGCTGGAAGAACTCTGCATAGGATCGCTCAGTAAGTTTTCTACGGGGGTGCAGTGTTCCTTGCTGGCTGTATTCACCACTGCAGCAGGTGACGCTTACCGTCTTATCTTCCTATTTGAGACATGTGTATAGACTGTCAAGGGTTAATGCCTAACAGAGTCTGAGAACCTTTGAGTGACAGACTGTTCAAATGGAATTCTGTGGAGAGAGTCAGTTAAGTATGTACAGCTGGGAACTGACAGTTGAAGAAGAGACAATTAAGCATTGACTGTGAATTGGGAAGGAAGCAAAAGGAGTGAGAGGATCAGAGAGGATCCCCATTCAAGGCAAAAAGGGAAATTGCTGCTAGTCAAGAGAAGTAATCCTGCCCAGTGAAAAGGGGGATGGCTCTTAAAAGAGGAGTGATCCCTGGTCTGTGTTCATAGAAGGATTTTGGGAACTTGGTTGTATGTTCCTGCCTTCTAGACCTTAACAGCTAGTGAAACTCAGAAACCAGTGCTTGAGTGTTTAAGCAGAAACTGAAAAGAAAGCCTCTCTCTTCAAAGTTTTAAAAGACCTTTTTGAATAGCAGGAATGCTTACTTGTTGGCAACAAATTACTTGGAGTTAGTGCGATTATAAAATTACCTCAGTTTTATTATCAGTTTACCTCATACCATCCTACTCCTGATTCCACCTGACCTTTTCTCCTCTAAGTTAAATAAAACATTTTGTTTATTTAGAACTTTCAAAAGCCTCTAGTGTGCCATTTCAGAAGCTGAATATAAGAAGGTGATTGTGTCTCTTCCCATAATTCCCTAGGTTAGGTTAACATCCAAATTCAAGTGAATAGGTGGGATAGCCATAGACAAACAAACAAGAAGAAAATAGATACAGGGGCTGCTCTCAGCAGGAAAGAAGAAGAAAAAAGGGGCAATCCTGTGCATGAGGGTGGGAAGAGGGCAAGATTGCCATAACAATACGAAGACTTTTAGCACATGCGTGTTCAGTTATTTGCAGGAAAGAAGTACATTTATACTAATGGGTTCCACTTGTGAGTGACACTTCTATTTAATACAGTTAGTGTATTTATTTATTATTGGTATCAGCACTTCTGGAGTTCCCCAGCTGCATTTTTCTAAAAGGCCAAGATCAAGGGCTGTATGAATTGCAAGGTCATTGCTAAGTGGTGCATTTTCACTATGTAACCTTTTGATTGCCCTTTCTCTAGTTAGAAACATTGCTGTCTACTACCTTAGCAAGTGCTTTTTCAGTAGCCCAGATCTTAAGAAGCCCCCTTCCTTTTTTGCTTGCTTCCATTGCTTTATACTTTTGCATTAGCATTTCCCAGTTCCATTGCTGGGCAGACATTATGGTTCTATTTTTACTGTTGATTTCATCTGGTTCTAATTAGAAAGCCAATCGAGTGATTACAGTGCTGCCAGCAGCATGGTCAGACATGAAAGAACAGTGGAAGTGAAAACTCCTACTGTCTATTTTGGGGGAAGACTTAATTTTAGATCTCTTGTAATTATAACCCCATATTTCAGCTTTAGTATCAACCAGTTTCCCCAAATGGGAAAAATGAGAAGGGTGTTTTCAGGAGTGGTTCTCCAAGTGCCTTTTAGTGTGGGATGCGTTGCTTGTGAAAAACGTTATGGGATAGAAAGGGCAAGGCAGCTGTTTTAAAACCAACTGTATATTCTACCAATCATAGGTCTCACTTCAGAACTATAGAGGCTGAAAAAGCATAAACGTAGTATTTATTTATATCCCATTGGGGACGCTAAGTGGCTTCTACTATCATTCTCACCAACAAGCCAGTGAAGTAAGTTAGTCAGAGAGAGCATAGCCATCCTAAGGTCACCCAGCAAACTTCCTTGGAAGAGTTTGGATCAGAATCTGCGTGTCCCAAACCCTGACTATTACACCATGCTGACTCTCATTTATACACCAAGTGTGAAAACAACCCCTGACACTCAGTTCTTAGGCTTGTCAGTCATGTCTTTGAATATGGTGCTATGCAGCTGCCTTTTACCAAGTCAGATAACCCATCTAGGTTCATCTAGGTCAGTATTGCCTACTCTGACCAGCAGCAGGGGTCCACATTTCAAGTAAAGGAGGAGATGGAATCTTCTGCGTACAAAATGTGTTGAGGGATACACTTGCTAAATTTCTAATTATCTGGCACATGTTAAAGGCATAGGGCCTTTGCTAGGGGGAAAGGTAGAAATCCTTTTGTGGACTAGTGGGGGGGGGGGAACCCCAGACATAGCCTTCTTCTGTTAACTAAACTGATGACCAGAATGTATTGCTTGGTAGTTAGTCCTGTAGTCTTAGCCCAGGCCAGCAGATGATATGTGGGTAAGGGAAAGTTTTTGCATTTGGATAGATTTCATTCTGTTGTGTTCAGCAGGAACCCTTCTGCTGACATGAATTAATTAACAGTGCATGGCAAGATATTTTGATAAATCCTCAGAAGCAGGATCAAGACAATGTCAGATGTTGTATTATTCTCACATGTGGTCCATATTACTACTGAGAATTATTCTTTGATTTCCATTCTATTTTTCTTCAATGTGTCGTGCCACTAACTTATTGTAGGCCAAATGTTGGCATGGATACTACAGATGATGCACTCAATCTGGAAATGTTCGTTTTTAAAAAATGGCAGTTAATTACTGAAATTGATGAGCCATATGTTCTTAGGGCTTTTATCCAATAACAACAAATATTGCTTCTATAGACAAACTCCAGACTACTTATATTCCAAAAAGGCAGAGCTTCAACGACTTGTTTTTCCAAGACATTATCTTTGATATAGCACATTAGGTCCTTGTTTAAAATATGAGATCATGTTCTTCTTCCTGGAAGGGCTCTATTTTGAGCTTTAATTATATATTTAAAAATCAGATTATCCCAAGACTTACTGATTGTTTTCTCTAAGGGCTACCTCTGGCTTTATATAATTAAATTGGGATGAGACAGTACAGGAGGTTCAGTCTCCAATCACACAAGTACTGGGATCTGAAGATCTAGTTACGTTTTTATATTACCTCCTAGCGTTGATTGGCCCAGGTCTTCTGGAAAGCACCTGACACCTGTAGTTCAGAAGGATACATAAGAACATAAGAGAAGCCAATGTTGAATCAAGCCAATGGCCCATCTAGTCCAACACTCTGTCACACAGTGGCCAAAAAAACCATGTGCCATCAGGAGGTCCAGCAGTGGGGCCAGGACACTAGAAGTCCTCCCACTCCTGCCCCCCCCAGCACCAAGAACAGAGTGCATCACCTGCCCCAGACTGAGAGTTCCTATCTATACCTTGTGAGAAGACCTTCACATTTCATTAATTTTAATAGAGCATTCAGGTGATGAGAAGCTTGTAAACAGCAACACAATGGGGAAAAAAACTAATGAAGCACAGTATCTCAGACATAATTCGGAAAACAAAAAGCAACAAGGAACTATTTTCAGAAAGTTGGTATGTTATTTACCTTTTTAAAATCCTGCTGTATCTTGAAAGGGCTCAGTATGGTGAACATGGAGTCCTCAGAAAAGAAATGGTGGCTGGCCCAAGCATGCTTTTTATGGCAGATTGTCCGTTTGAATCTGGGTCTTCCCTGTCAAAGTCCAGTATCCACTATGCTACACTGCTTCTCATTGTTTGTTTATTTGCTTTATTTATAATCCATCTGTTTTGCTGGGACTTAAAGGAGATTACACAATTTAATAGTGCACTAAAAGGAAGTATAAGACACATAGTAACTTTATAATAAAACTGAATTACAAAACAGTGCAATAAAAACATGACAGAAGAAATGGAAAAATTAGATTACAGAAATTAGAGAGTGATGCAATAAAAACAAGAAATGCCTACCGATGAACCAGTGCCATGAACAATAGCACTTGTCCCTTTATTAAAGCACTCTCCTGAACAATTCCAGTTTTACACTAGCCTAAAAATATCCTTATGAACAATTCTGCTTTACATATTCTGTAGAATGTTATAAGTGTGGGAGCCTTCCTTTTTTTTCATTTTAAAAATTATTTTCTCAGAAAAAAGGTGGGATATAGAATGGAAAAGGGGGCGGGGGGAAATATAAATTCATCAGATTTGTCAGGTTGTTACATACAACAAATAAGATCGGATATATTACCAAATACAGTATATATTTCAAATATAGAAACAGACATGAAAACATCAATATTACAGAGTTTGGGATAGATTCTCTCTTTAAAGAGTAAAAAAGAACTTTCTTAAGGTTAGTGAACAAGCTTCTATGCTAAAACTGAATCATAGTAAAATCCTTAATTTTGTCTTAATTGTTTATCTTAATCTAAATTTTATTCTTACTAATCATTTAATTACTAGTGGAATACAGAATCTAGTATTGGAACTATAGTGGAATACAGATGTATTGGACCTATAATCACTACCTTCATCACTTTTAATATGAAAGATTGATAAAATTAGAATCTTCAAATCTTGATGATGGACTACATAGCTACCTGTGGATTAAAAAATCTATATCCAAAAACAAAACCCAAGATAAAAGACATATAATCAGAGACAGCTTATTTAAAATTTGGGAAATGCTACAAAAGAGAAACAGCCCCAAAATTCCACTAATAATGTCACCAATTGACACTTATTACGGTAATTACAGAAGGAGAAACAATGATTTTATAACTAATGGTGATATGATAAACTCGCAAGGTGGCATCAAGACATGGCAAGAGACCCGTCAAACTGTCCAACACCTGACCAATGACAACTGGCACACTTTTGTGCATGAGTAAGCAGAACATCTGGCAGCAAAGCAGCATGCTCTGGTAGATAAGCGTGGCAAGATAGACTAAAAACTTCTGCACAAATGAAGAAAAGGTAGTGAAATGTATAGAAGCAGATAAATTAATATATATATTAAAAATCTCCAGTGACAAAAACAGACAAGTTGAATACATTTCTGCACACTATGGCCCTGGTCACACAGGTGGGATACTCTGCAGGGGATGGAAGGCTTTTAGCGGCGGAACAAAAAGAAGCACGGTAGCGGGATCTCATGTCCACCCGTGGCTCAATCTGCAGGCCTCTGGCAGCTGATCAGACCAGTGAGGCAACAGCGAGGCAACACAGCAGCACCGCGTTTGTGTGCATGCGCCTAATGCCGACAGCTGCTAGAAGCGACAGGCTACCAGCGTGTCTCTGATCAGATGCCCGCCAGTGCCGTGTAGTTAATGGAAGGTAGTACTGATTAGCCGGTAGTTTTTAACTCTGCTTTTTCCGCTGGAAGACATGGGTTGGCCACGGGAGTCCTACGCCTCCCAGATTTGCTGGTGTGATCGTGCCCAGAAACTCCACAGGGCTACCATGCCTTCGGCGGGGCAGATGCTTCATGTGATCGGGGCCTATATTACTTTTGTTTCATTTAGAGGACATTAGTCAGCTAAGGCACAGGAATAAGTGACTAGCTGAACACAAATAAGTGAATATGTGGCACAGAATACTTAAACAGAAATAGCAGTTAATAAAGAAGCTACCTCAGAGCATATGTAGAGTGTTTTTCCTTCACCAATGAAATCTCCCTACAGAAAGAGTATACAGAGTGACGGCATGCCTCCCACACAGATTAAACTTCCAGTCAACTAAAACTGGAGAACACCTACACTTTATTTCCAATTAGCAGGAACGACCCTTTGTTTTTCTTCCACCTCACATTAAAACAAAAGAAAACTCCTCTCTCTCCCCCCATTTATTATAGGAAAGCTCTCCTTCCTACGTCCCCCTCCCCAACAATTTCTTAATTTATGTCAGTGCTTAGTTTAGGATTCCACTTTCTACACTACAGCTGAGTACAGGAAGTCCATCACTGGACTTCTCGTTCTTTCCTCCCTCACTTTCCCCTTTTTCTAATCACTTCACAGAACAACAATGCAGTTTAAATCTATTTAGAACAATGGAAGAAAGGAATTTCATTTTTTTTATGTTAATCTGATGTTTTATCAGTAAGTAAGGCACTTAATCGCCTCTTTTCCTTTTCAAAATTCGAATGGGTTGGAGAAGGAAGTAGGCCATAATAAATGCATTCAGTTGGCCTCTTAACATTTGTGAGGAAAGGGCAGAGGAGAAAAACCTGCAGTTTTATCTAAAATAATGTTTTAATGCCAGTTTCTGCAAGCTTTGTAATTACGTTGAGAGTCAGCGTGGTGTAGTGGTTAGAAGATCAGACTACGATCTGGGAGACCCAGGTTCAAATCCCCTCTCTGCCTACTGGGCCACCCATTCTTTCACAGCCTAAAATACCTCATAGAGTTCTTGCAAAGATAAAATGGAGGGGAGGGGAGAGTCATGCCCTAGGCTGCTCTGGGTCCCCATTTAAATGTGATGCACAACTATAGGGGGATTTTTAAGGGTGTCATCATAGTCTTGAGTGGCTTCAGATTCCAGGCGGATATATACCATTTGAGTGAAGAAGCTTTTTTCAGCTGTTGTTCAGCTGCCATTAAACTCCTATAGTACAGCAAAAGCATGATTGGGATGGGGAGAACAGTAGCTTTAAAACTGGGGCATTTGTAGAGCGAGGTTTCCACAAGCTTCTGAAAATGACGGTTGTCCCATCCTGACAAAATCCAAATAATCAGAGAGTATGACATATAGGTTGTATGAACTGTACCTTATTTGCCGTACATTTGTTTATATTGTTGTGAACTCTGGTTTTGTTAAGTGTATCCCTAGGGTAACCAGTTGTCTGGAGAAAATGTCTTGCCCTTTCATAGAGACTTAATGTGATGTTATTTTATTTATTTATTTGTTGTATTTATAACCCGCCCTCCCCATAAGTGGACTCAGGGCGGCTCACATTACCTGGCACAGTGTGCCCAGGTTCATACACAGCTAAAACATTTAAAACATTAAAACATTTAACACTGTTAAAACATTTAAAACTATCAATGATATCTGATTAAAGTGCACTCAGTGATTATTAACCAAGATGGCGTGACATATCATGCAGGCTCAGGCAAATACAGACTCCTAGGCAGTTTGGCTTGATCTCACTGCAGCCAGCCTCCACCACAGGTATTAATAGTGGTCATTGATGGTAATGTGGGCGGCTCCTAATTAAAGAACTGGTGGAAGAGCTCCATCTTGCAGGCCCTGCGGAACTGCACAAGATCCTGCAGGGCCCTGATCTCCTCCGATGTGATATTAACTTCATGTCTTGAAAATTTCAGCTGCTCATTTCCACATATTCAGCCTGTATTACAGGGGACAGGATTTTCTCCAGGCCTACTGACAACTCTTGACTATCCCATACAACAAAAGGAAGGGTACCCATGGTAGACATCTCCCCAGTGGGCTTTAATTGGCAGGAAATGGCTCTGACCAAGTGCTAGTCAGGGCTTGGGAGAGATGAACCCCCACCCAGGTAAAGAACACACAGTTTAGATCGGTGATACTCACTTAGTGGCTTGGAAGCCACATATAGCTCTTTTGACATTGCTACTTGTGGCTCTTCTGAGCAGTGTTTTCTCAATGTGGCACCTGCCCCATTTTCAGAAAGGACCCAGTGGGTCTTGTGGTTGGCAGGTGATTCCTATCTTGAGACAGCAGCTGCTAGAGGAATGAGTAAACTGTGAGGCTCTTTGTGGGGCAGGCCTCATGCAAGGAGTGGAAATAAAAGTGGCTCTTGGGGTTGATGGTCATTGGGAATGTGGCTCTCCATGAGCTGTGAAGTGAGTACTACTGCTCTAGATGCTAGTAGAGACAGAGAAAGAAGCTGTGAGATGACTGAGTCACTTTGGGGATCTGATGTGGAGGAGAGGATCTGCTGCCCTATAGGAGTGCTTTTTTGCATCCCTCTGTGTTATTGTAAACAGAGCAAACACTACAGAAATGCCATAAGTCTTCAGTGTTGTCTCCTCCAAAGGGAACCAGCCAGATAAATTCTGCCCCTGGGACTTATTGCTGCTTTAGTAAGCTGACCACACATAAAATATAAAACCTCCTTTGATTGTTTAATACACTCTGAATGGCCTTCTTCAGAAAGTCAGACATCCTAGTAGTTAAGAAGGCTTCTGGCTGTCAGGGGGCTATTGAACGAGCCAGTTCTAATCATTGTGCATATTGAATGCCATGAATTTGTTAGAAGGGTCAATGAGGCAAAATCAAATGTAGCTTATTAGCAATGCACAATTAATTAATACTGTTAACCAGCACTGGAAACTTGCTAAATCGGTTGACCCCAAGAGAAGGACAGGCGCTCACTGATAACTATTGGCTGCCATGGCTGCATAAGACGCTTTAAACAAACAATGGCTGTGGTCACACACTTGAGATAATGCACGCGGGGGGAGCAAGGCTGTTTGCTCCTTAGCGCTTTGACCCGCATTTGTGTGATCATCCAGTCCGTGGGAGCTGCGTGATCAGATGCAAACCGTGGGTGAATCGGGGTTCCCCCCCCGTGTGTTTCCGATGCACTTAAATGGGTTTGATGGATTGCATCTCCACACTGAAGGCTTCCTATGGCAGTATGCGATGATGCGCATACTGGGAAGGGGGAATGGCACAAAGTCGGGATGGCCTGATCAGACCATCCCAATGCCATGAGAGAGCGCTGGAGTGATCACACAGGGGAAAGTCTGTCCGTGGCCCGTAGCAACCCGTTCGATAGTGGACTGTCCGTAGTGTCTTTTAACTCCGCTCTTGCAGCGGAGCAAAGCGGGTTGCCGATGGGTGCGGGACACTGGCCAGATGTTCACATCTGATCGCGCCCGTTAAATCTGCCCGGCATTTGCGCCTATGGCGTGACTAATTGTGCATGTGATCGCAGCGATATTTACCGAAAGCTCAACTTCCCAGTGGTGGTCAACCAGGAAGGCTGCTCTAGGCCCCCTGGTGGTGGGCAGGGGGCTGCAGAGAGCCCTGTGACTGCTCACCTGCAATAGCACTGTACTGCTGTCTTCTCTGGGCAGCAACTGGGCCCATGCCTGATCAAGGGTAGACTGGGAGGCAAAAACGGCTCTGCCTCCTGTCTCACTCATGGCCCTGTCCTCCCAATGGAGGAGGGAAAGGAGGAAGATGGCTAGCTGTGCTGGTGGTGAGTGGCCTGTGCACCCTTTGTGCTTGTGGCAAGTGTCCTACCTTGCTGCCTGCCTGCTCATCGCACTGGAAGCAAGTGCCTTGCCATGCCAGTGAGTGCTCTACCTGCTCACCACACTGATAGTAAGCATCCTATCTGACTGCTCACCCATTGCACTAGTGGGTCAGCAAGCACTTCACCCGCCTGTCTGCTCACAGTACTGGTGGTGAGCAGCTTGCTGCATCACTGAGTGCTTTGCTCACTTACTGCAATTGTGACAAGTGCGACATTTGGAGCTCAACTTGGCCACTCATGGTGGGTCACACCTGCCTCACATGGAGGTTTGACGACACCTTGCTTGGGGCCAAGGTAGCTTTAGTGGGTGACGAGGTAGTCAGTCTGGACATTTTCCCAGGGCCCCTGATTCACGAAGACTGATCCTGCAGCTACTCAACCCCATTAATGACAAAAACTGTGTTTAAATGTGAGATTGTTGTTGTTTATGCAAGCATTTGCAGGCCTGTGTCCTGAGTTCTCCAAAAAGAAAGTTTTCATTACATTATTTCTTTAACCTTGTAGTCAACCTCATTTTCCATTTATGATGTAGGACTAAGGCAGTATTCAGAAACAGCCTTAGTCGGTAAAATACCTGCTCAGTAGTAAATGTTTACCTTTTTGTTTCTTTGGGCGCTAATAGTGCAGGATTTAAGACGTACAGAACATCAGCATCAAATAGAAGAGGCAAATTAGTTTGTTAGCATAAATGCTATGATCAAAATGAAATACTGTGAGTCAAAAAGTTTTTTGGATCGAACAATTAAAGCAGATACATTATGTGACTAAAGATGTGGTTGAAGCGCAATATCTGCAGGTTTTATGGGAGAGACCAGTAAAATTGCTATGTCAGACAAGAGTCTGTCAGTGCAAATGGAAAACTGAATGGGCTTTTGTTAATATTAATAACTTTCTGCTCAGCAATCAGTTTATGTTAAAAGGTTAGCGAAAATGGAAAAATCAAATGTAAAAAGCCTGTTAATTTTTTTATGAAAGTTCTTTCAATATTTTCTTGGAAAACATATGAACTAATCTTTTCACATTATGCTGCAAATATGTTGAAGTAGCAAGCATGAGGGAAAAGAGAAGGGGGGCAAGATACTGCCACAAAAGCAAGTGTGATAAGTGCAAATAAGATACAGTAAGTTCTGTCATCCAGTTTAGAGTTAATTCTTTTGACATGGTGTCAATCCTTTGGCATTTCAATGCTGATTCACCCTATTCTTTTTTAAACTCCTTCACCATGTATAGTTTTTCCTTTAATTCTTTATGTCCTCTATATCAGGTTCATTTGTTGCTGAACACGCATTCACAATTCCTGTTGTGTCCTTAATAAGATGATCTGGCAACTCCCAGCATTTTCTGTTGTAGTTCTCTCTAGGTACCAACTAGCAACTGTTGTTAAAAAAAAAACAACCACCCAAAATCCTTTCTTTGGCAGGAAGCCCTGGACAGTTGTTGTCAGTCAGAACAGAATTAACCTAGATGGGCTAGTATAAGGCAGCTTCAGTTGTTCTGTCTGGGTTTGAGGAAGAGGGGAGCAGAAAATGAGTGGTCCTGTAAAATGGATATACTTTGGGACTGGCAGAGTCTAAATGGGAATAGGGATACAAGTGGGGATTTCTCTGTTTTGTTTTTGCATCCTTCCTTTTTTCTACATGTTGAGGTAGCTCACAGCTACACATACTACAGTATTCTCTTCCTACTCAGAATGATCTGCTTGGTGCCAGTTTGGTGTAGTGGTTAAGTGCGCGGACTCTAATCTGGGAGAACCGGGTTTGATTCCCCACTCCTCCACTTGCACCTGCTGATGTGACCTTGGGTCAGTCACAAGCTCTGGCACAGCTGTTCTCTCAAGGACAGTTTCTGTCAGAAGTTCTCTCAGCCCCGCCTACCTCCCAGGGTGTCTGTTGTGGGGAGGGGAAGGGAAAGGAGTTTGTAAGCCGCTCTGAGACGCCTTTGGGCAGTGAAGGGCGGGGTATAAATCCAAACTCTTCTTCTTCTTCTCTAGTGTCCTCCTTTCAGATATGCTTGTGGTTCAGATATTCAGTTATCTCCAACCTGATTGTACAAGGGTTGGTAACTGCCTGGAGGAAAAACTGTTCTCCTGTCACTTTAATAGAGGATTAAGGGGATGTTATTTCCTTCTTTGCTATGAAAAGCTACAGCTATCTATTTCTACATATTAAAGAGACAGTACATTTCCCCTCCCTGGCCTCCTTGGCAACCCAGCTATAGCCAATGTACCTCCATATGCATCTTAGACACTCTGGCTTGGGAAAACTTGGACTGAGAGCCAGTTTTTGCATTACAGGCTTAGTATGGTTACAGCCAGGGGTCTTTTCGTAGAAAAACAGCTGCAGGAGCTCATTAGCATATGGTATGCTAATGAGCCATTAGGCTATTAGCATATGCCACGCCCCCTGACATCACCAGAAGTGATGTCAGAAGGGAAGCAAAAGGGGAGGACGCATCTTCAAAAGCCTCCCCTTCCCTTCCCCAGCTGGTCTGGGTGGGGGAGCTAAGAGAGAAGGGGTTTAAAGTTTAAACTCCTTCTCACAAGAGTTGGGCCACAGAAGGAGGAAAGAGGGAAGGAAAGAGAGAGAAGGAAAGAAGGAAAGAAGGAAGGAAAGGGGAGGGGAGGGAAAGAGAGGGAAGAAGGAGGGAAACAGGGAAGGGAGGAAAAAAGACAAGAGAAGAAGGTGGGAAAGAAAGAGAGAAGAGAAGAAGGAGGGAAAGAGGAAAAAGAGAGAAGGAAAGGAGGGAATGAAAGAAATTCGGTGGCAATTCAGCCCCATTATATCCTATGGGCCATTGAGGTCAATGGTGAAAACATAGGGTATATTCTGGGGGCTGAAGGGGAGCAGGTTTGAAGGAGAGGCTCCAAACTCACAGGGTAGCTGATGAAGCCTCTCCCCAAGATACCCACCATGTTTCAAGAACATTGGATCAGGGGGTCCAATTCTATGGGGCCCCAAACAGGTTGCCCCTATTCCCTCCATTGTTCTCTATGGTGGGAAAAAACCCTACTTTTTTGCTGTGAAGGTCAGAGTTTTGTGTGCCATTAAAAAAAGTGGTAGCATGATCGGTGGTTTGATCAATATGTTCTCTGCCCCCATCCCCACCTCACAGACCTGAGTGGCTTCTAAAAGCAGTAACCCCTGATGATGCTTGAGGTAAACAGGAAAGAAACCAATCACTTTTGTTAATTTCCTTGTGTGGAATAAGGTTATTCAGTAAAGAGACCTGAAACTGCATACGGATATACTGTACAGCATTTGCTGGGCTCACACAGTTACAATGCTAACTGCTCTCTGCATGCCTACCTTGTTATCAGCCAAGCTTTGATTCTTGAGGTGAATCTTTGGCCTTCCCCCACTTTACAAATATCACAGTGTAGTGTGAGCTCCTTCTGGAAATTCCAATAACTCATCCTGCTACCTCTGAAAAATCTCACTAGAAAGGATTTCTTCCCACCTACTCCACTGGAGGCACAAACTATACCTGGAACAACTTACTGTTTTAGTCTGCTTATTCTCAAAGTCAGGCTCTGAGACATAGCAAAGTCTCCTGAGAAAGGATCTCTCCAACCTAACACTCTAAATATGCAAACCCGTATCTGACAAACGCTGACCACTTAACACATTTTTCTCTCTCACTCCCCCTTCCCATGAAGCTTCTTCAGCCATCGGTAAGCCCTGATTGAATGCTACCTGCTTTTTTACACACACACACACACACACACAAACAGGAACGCAAGGGATTGATGAGTGACAGAAAGTCATCTCCATTTCCAAGCCGAAGAGCCAGCACTGTCCAAAGAAATTTTTGTGGTCATGTGGCCAACATGACTAGACACCGAGGTGCACGGAACGCTATTATCTTTCCACCAAAGCGGTACCTATTTATCTGTTTGCAGTTTCTTGCTTTCGAACTGCTAGGTTGGCAGGAGCTGGGACCAGAGACGGGAGCTCACTCCGTCAGGTAGCACTCAGGTCTCGAACCGCTGAACTGCCGACCTTCTGGTTCAGCATCTTAACCACTTGAGCCACTGCAGCCCCATGGAAAACATACCATCCTATTAAACCCCTATTAAAGGGACAGGAGATTTTCTTTTTTTCTCCAGGAGACTGAAGCTGACAGCCCTAAATTTCCATGGGAAGAATGCTGACAGAATGCTGCTTCTCTGTGGCTCCAAGCCTTCCCACACTGCCACTCTTTCTGTACATTTCCTTTAATTTTCTCTTAGCAGAGCAACATGTGATTCCAGTCACATAGGAAGCAACAACCATGTAATTTCCATAACGCAAGAATTGCCTCTTAAGTGGCAAGTCAGAGTACATTCACATCACAATAAGGATGATCTATTACTTTTGGAAATGGAAAGTTGGCAGATGTTAGCTCAACACTTTCATTTTGAAAATCCAGGATACAATACCAGAAGATCCGTTACATCTGGAATGTTTTGTATGAGTGTCAGTTTTTTGCAGTAGTCTGCTTTCTGGAATAGTCCAGCAGATAAGTCCTGATTTATCTGTTGCTTCCTGTATGGGAATTTTCTTCTATCTTTGTGTCCAGGATCTCAAAGGGATAGGCTGCATGAGTTCCTTTTCTCATAAATTTCCCTTACTGAAAGAACTGTGCACTTGCCAGTTTCCATTCCAGAAGATAGATTTATTATGGGGGATTGTTCTCGGCAGACCAAATGTTCCTGAACACCCTCCTTTTTGTTTTTAACCATATGGGTGTTCCTATAATTTTCTACTGTTCTATATTCTGAATATGGATCAGTATATTTTTTAAAATGCAGCCTAAAGGATAACTCAGCAGGGCACTTTCCATTGTCAAAAGAGCTGTTTTGCTTGTAGAAACATCACTCATTCATTATTTTCTTACTTTTTGAGTGTTCTAAATCTTCCAGTTGTGTTCTAGGAAATCATATAGTGCCAATGATTGGTTTTATTCCTCTTAGGATACTGCTAATGTGCAGAAGGAAAAGGCATATTTAACTTTTTCTTTTTTCTCTAATATGCCAGAAGCAAAACAGCCTAGAACATACATTTGCTTTTAATTAATAGAGCCAGAGAATTGACCTTACTAATGAGAATAAACACTCCTAACCAAACAAATAGTCTGCTGCTGAAAGCTTGCATCCCTAGCTCAATCATTGGTCCACATAGCCTGATCTCTTCTGACTGGTAGGGGCTCTCAAATATCTCCAAGAGAGGTCTTTCTCAACTCTTCCCTACTGACTATCTTGAAAGTTACAAAGGAATTACTGAAAATATTGAAAGTTACAAGGAAACACTGAAAATCTTCCAAAGGGATAAAGAAGACCAAAAGTTGCTGTTCCTTGTGTATAAAATTCAATATATCTGGACTTGGAACTCCAATCCAGGAGGTGTAGACTATAGCAGAACTCAAACTATGTCCCTTTCTTGGGTGATCCAGGGCTACGGAAGTTCTTCTCAAGAGAAGCCCACCAAATCTTCCTTGTACAGGCCATTCTTTTGTTGTAGTAGCTGGTTGTGGGTTTTTGAAATATTTTAATTCTCTAGTAAAATCAAATTATATTTGTCGTAAGCCTTGATATCTTATGTAGAAAGACAGGATATAAATATCTTAAAATACAATAAAGGAAAAATGGGTTGGGATGGTAGCAAGCCTGACTACAGTAGGAGGGTTTTTAAGGTTTCTAACAGGCCAGGGGGAAAGGGTATTTTGTCCTTGTAATAGAGGCTTAATGCAACCTTATCTACCTCTATGCCATGAAAAGCTTCACCTGCCCATTCTCACACATTAAGTCTCTATTAAAGGGGCAGGTCTCTAGGCCTGTTGGTGGCCAAAACTCAGGTGATGTTTGTCCACCAAACAGGGGAGAAGACTAGGTTGTTACTGTATTGCTAAGGTAAGGGAAGCAGCCCTGTAAGTCCACGTGACTGAAAGAACAGAAATGTTGCTCATGTCTTAGAGGTAACATATGTGAACATGGAAAGAGGTGGCTGTTTTGAGGCATGAATTTGTCCACGTGAAGATATAGTCTGTTGTTTACAGTGTGTATTAATAGACTGTCCTCCTCAAATATTTAATTTGTGCAGGCAGTGCTCTTGTTTATCACATGCTAACATTGCGACAGTGACATATGCTCTTGTGATTGCGGTGATTGATTCTTGTAATACTCTCTTAATACATCCCTGGCAGGCAACCCATCTCTGTTGCCTGCTGCTCGCATATCTAGTTCTGTTTACTAATTCAAGCATGCACAAAATCCTGCCAAAACCTCCTCCCTTTCCTCTGCTGGCCTCCTTTAAGGTGGCAACCCAGTCTGAATGCTATCCATTTTATTGCTGTTTATGCTTTTTACTCTATAAGAAAGGAATCTTATTTAGTCTAGTGTTTGGGGAAAGGGTATTCTTAAGATTGTATCAGTGGTGTTTAATGTGGTGCCTAATGAGCCAGACAGACCACAACGGACGCAGATGGTTCATTTGTTATTTAAAATATTTGTACACACACACCCTTTCTCCCCCTTTCACTCTGCTTCTCCCTGAAGGTCCCTACAAAATTGTAATAGCTTGGAGGGGAGTGCAACTCTCATAAGAACATAAGAGAAGAAGCCAATGTTGGATCAGGGCAAAGGCCCATCTAGTCCAACACTCTGTCACACAGTGGCCAAAAAAACCAGGTGCCATCAGGAGGTCCAGCAGTGGGGCCAGGATACTAGAAGCCCTCCCAATGTTGACCCCCCCCACCAAGAATACAGAGCATCCCTTGCCCCAGCCTGAGAGTTCCTACCTTGTGGCTAATAGCCACTGATGGACCTCTGCTCCAGATGTTTATCTAATTTCCTCTTGAAGCCATCCATGCTTGTAGCCACCACCACCTCCTGTGGCAGTGAATTACATGTGTTAATCACTCTTTGGGTGAAGAAGTACTTCCTTTTATCCGTTCTAACCCGACCACTCAGCGATTTCATGTAGTGCCCGTGATTTCTTGTATTATGAGAAAAGTACTTCTTTCTCTACCTGCTGTATCCCATGCATAATCTTATAAACCTCGATCATGTCACCCCACAGCTGTTGTTTCTCCAGGCTAAAGAGCCCCAAGTGCCTCAACCTTTCCTCATAGGGAAAGTTCTCCAACCCTTTGATCATTCTGGTTGCCCTTTCCTGCACTTTTTTCTCACATTTGAAAGTCCTGCTCTGCTGACTCCTTCATACAGCAGAATATAGTTGTTCACTCCTGAGGTCCCCATGACATCATGCAGGCTTCTGAGGCAACTTCCCATTCTTGGAGGCAGTGGATCAGCCAAGCAACCCTGGTCATTTTCTTTTCATAAGATAAGATGTATTCTAACAATAGTGAGTCTTGTGCTGTGATTTCCCTAGTTAGCTGAATCATCGGAGGTCTTGCACATGATTCAATGTCCCTAATACTCCTTAGATGTATGTAATACACTCTGACTGTGTTATTACAAGTTATGTTTGATGGATATTACCTGCTCTTAAGGTAATGAATTATTTATATGGGTGGAGTTTCACTGGGGAAACCTGATTTGTGGCATCCATTTACATACTGAAGAAGACAAATGGTGGTGATCCTGGAAAAGCAGGGAATCCCTGTCTGTACATATTGTGCACCAGGGACATAGAAGTGTAGGCAGAGTGGGCAACTGTCCAGCCAGTGCCTGTTGTTGTGTCTTTAACCACAGGCTGATTTGCAGACCTCAGCGGTGGATAAAGTTTATCCCTACTCATTTACCTGCTGATTTTTGCAATTCAGATTGCTGTTGAAAGCATAAGGGCAGGATTTTTTCCTGATCTTCTGAGATCATTTGGCAGTGAAGCTCAAAAATCCAATTCCAAAGAAACCAATTTCCTTTTTCAGGGGAAAAATCACCATGTTAAGATCAGAAAAAAATATTACCAGTTTCCTTATCTGAAATGGAACAGTAGAAACAAAATATACTCTTTGCAGCCACTGATGTAGATACCAGATATTTACCAAATGTTCTGTTCTCATTTAACTAGCCCAACCTTAAAGTAATGTCACAATGCATTATGAGGGAATATTATCCTCACTCAGTTTACAAACACTCATTTCAAAATGGTTTTTGACTTTGCAGTTTTGCGACAGATCTCCAAAGGGATCTGTCGAGGATGGACAAGTGGGCGTCAATGTGGCAAATGGGGTTCAGTGTGGCCAAGTGCATTGGAGCCAAAAATCCTAAATATAAGTACACATTGATGGGGTCTGAACTGGCAGAGACTGACCAAGAGAGAGATCTTGGATTCGTAGTAGATAACTCAATGAAAATGTCTAGACAGTGTGCAACTGCAATAAAAAAGGCCAACGCTATGCTGGGGATTATTAATAAATAAATAAATAAATAAGGAAGGGAATTGAAAACAAATCAGCCAGTATTATCATGCCCCTGCATAAATCAGTGGTGCAACCTCATTTGGAGTGCTGTGTACAGTTCTGGTCACTACAACTCAAAAAGGATATTATAGCATTGGAAAAAATGCAGAAAAGGCCAACTAGAATGATAGAAGGGTTGGAACACTTTCCCTATGAAGAAAAGTTAAAACACTTGGGACTCTTTAGCTTAGAGAAATGACGGCTGAGGGCTGACATGATCAAGATTTATAAGATTACACATGGGATAGAGCAGGTAGAGAAAGAAGTACTTTTCTCCTTTCTCACAATACAAGAACTTGTGGGCACTCCATGAAATTGCTGAGCAGTTGTGTTAGAACGTATAAAAGGAAGCAGAAAGGGCCCAGGTAGGCGAAGCCTGCCATTTGAGGGGCTGGGCAGGGGAGGAAGATGCTAGCCAGACGCTGGGCTGGGGGTGGGGCCGGGCGAACAACGGTAAGATAGGCGCCTCCCCTCCTTCCCCGGGCCAATGGCCATGCAGCGGGGTGGTCAGAAAGGGGAGGCCTTTAAGAAGTGGGGCAGGCTGCCCACCATTCCCACCCGACCAACGGAGAACTGACAGCTGTTTGTCCACCCAGCCCTCCCTGTTCATGTGGGGTTTGGGTATGTGTATAGTTGGGGGGTAACTGGCATAGGGTATTTTTGGGTCTTTGTTAGATTGTTTGTTGTTAGTTTATGGTTATACTTTGTTGGTGGTATTTTACTGTTATAATTATATAGAGCGCATTTCGTCACAACTGTTGGCGGTTACAGCATGGGGCAGGATCTGTTTGTGGAAATCGGCCTGCGGGCCAGTTTTCCAGAGGTGGGGACCGCTTTAAGGGTCTTGGCATGAGGGCTGAAGGGAGCAAGCAAATGCAAGGACTGGCAGTGATTGCCCTCACTGCCAGATGGCAGGGGAGTTCACGAAGGGGCAGGCATCCATGTGAACCCCAGTAACCTGCCATCCCGCAGTCTCTACCCATGCCGGCTGGCTGGATAACGGGTACCTTGGCTGGCAGTAAGTTCAGTCAACGGAGCAGATTCAGTGGATCCGTGCTGTACCAATGCCTATTACAGCTGTAACCAATAAAGTTGTGGCCAATTTTATCCACCTAATTTCCAAAGAAAATGTTGTGTGAGTGGTCAGTTTGAATGGGGCAGTGTAAGACTGGCCAAGCCTCTCCATCCCGAATGAGTCCTGGAAACACAAGTATTTCTTCACTCAAAGAGTGATTAAAAAATGGAATTCAGTGCCACAGGAGGCGGTGGCGGCTACAAACTTGGATGGCTTCAAGGGGGAATTAGATAAGCATATGGAGCAGAAGTCCATTAGTGGCTATTAGCCACAAGGTACAGATAGGAACTCTCAGTCTGGGGCAAGCGATGCTCTGTATTCTTGGTGCTTGGGGGGGGCAGCAGTGGGAGGGCTTCTAGTGTCCTGGCCCCACTGCTGGACCTCCTGACAGCACCTGGTATTTTTGGCCACTGTGTGACAGAGCATTGGACTAGATGGGCCATTGGCCTGATCCAAAATTGGATTCTCTTATGACTTACAGCAGTAAAATATAGCTTCATATTGACATTGTATGTCCATAACTATCTTTAAAAAAATGAACATTCTGTTTAAGAATAGTCTGATCTAATCCTGCAAAACAAATCTGGGTGTGACATCTACATTTCCTGTAACTTGATACAGACTCTTATTTGTGTCCTTTTCTTTTTTTAAAGAAAACACCTACAGCTCATGCCATGAAGGAAGAGAATTTTCTTCGGCGCAGGTTCTCACTCTGCCCTGCCTCTTCTACTCCTCAGAAGATTGACCCTCGCAAACTGACCCGAAACCTATTTTTTGGGGCCGATAATGAGATCTACCCACTCAGCCCAGGTAAGTATTCCCTTTGATTTCAGAATACGTTTTATGTTCTGAAAGATACGAGGGAGGGAGGGCGTTTATACTTTCAGGAATAGAAAGGTGCCTCGCACTCACTTTGGTCCTTATGTTACTATACATTAATATTTATATAGGGTAGGATCTAAAGGATGCCTTATGGAACAGTGGGACACTGTTTTCTACCAGTTCCCACCCCCTGCCAAGCTGCAGTTCCTTTGTCACATCCCACACCAATCTGGATAGTTTCTTGGTTTTCAGGGGATACCGTGGGAAGGAGGAAGTAAGACAATCTCATTGTGAAAGCAAAACTTTGCTCATAATTCTCTAGATCCCATTCATTGTGTTTTATCTAAGTCGTCAAAGTGATTCACATGCATTATTTTGGTAGGCAAGTACTATTTAATAACAGTTCCCATTTAATACTAACTTCCAAGTGGGGACTGAGGATCTCCTGGAATCACAAGTGATATCCAGACTACTGAGATCTGTTCTCCCGGAGAAACTGGCTCTTTTGGAAGGTGGACTCTATGATGTACCATAGATTCTAAGGGAACCCCCCCAAAATTCCTCCCTCCACAGGCAAATCTCCCCAAATCTTCAGAAATTTCCCAACCCAGAGTTGGCAACCCTGTTATTTCCGTATTAGAGATTAGGGAGGCTGAGGCCAAGAGCTAATGGTGCTTGTTATGTGAGATGCAATTTACTGGAAAGTAGGAGCTTGATGGACTACTGACCAAGCAGCAGAATTTCTTCACACTTCGGAGACTGTTTTGCAGTGATTTCCATTCTGGATTATTCCTATAAACCTCATGATCAAAAGCAGAGTCAGGTTAGGATGTTAAAACATTTCTGGAGCAAGTGAAGTTGTGTACTCTTGACCATCAGTGGCTTTCCAAGGCAGCAGCCCACTGGGAACTTTACCACTAAGTTCCCAGGACAGCCCTGGTGAAAAGTTCTTTTGAATGTGTGTGTATGAAAACACGGCTCTGGCATCTGCCCACTCCTCCTAATTGTGCTTTGAGAACCACATCATCAGGCAAACAGGAAGTGATTGAAAGGTGAACTGTGAACCATTCAGGAACAATGTTCTAACCCTAACCCTCTCCCCCACCTCCCCTTTCCCCTTTTTAAGATGCACCTGTAGAAAGATGCTTGCCCTGAGCTCATGGGGTAAGACTTGGGTTATCAGCATTTCCCCCCTGTATTTCAGTACAGGCAAGCAGATTCAGATCAGTATGAAAAGGTTCCACTGTACCTGTCTCAAAGGTACTAAATGTTCAGGTGCTCACCAGAATTTGTGGGCGGGGGATAGATAACACATTTAAATAAGATTAATATTGGTGTGCTCTGGTTTATCACAAAAAAATAAGAAAAAAATTCACCTACTAAAACATATTTTTTTCCACAACAAATGAAGGTAGTGACTGTCATTTTTTGTTTCCGGTTGTTGCAAGGGGATTATTCAACATTAATTTTAACCAAATTCAAAAGTGGAAAAGCTTCAATAGTGACAAAGGGGTATTAGAGACAAGGCCAAGTTGTGGGGCATTTTTGTCAAACAAGCCCAAAAGAGATATCCAGATCAGAGGTCCCCAACTTTTTCGAGCCTGTGGACACCTTTGGAATTCTGCCACAGGGAGGAGGAGGAGGCAACCACAAAATGGCTGCCACAGGGAGGTCATGCATAACTCTAATAGTAATTCAGTATTTCAGCAGAAGCTGTGTTTAACAAGATGCCTTTTCTTGCATATGCATAGCTTATCTTCAGGCACACAGTCAGGTGCTTTGGTGGCAGCTGCCACTGAAACAACTTTTAAAAAATCTGTACAATCAATCAGATTTCCAGTGGCCAATCAGAAGCCCTGCCAGGCAAAAGCCTCACTTGGCCCAACCCATTTTCTAAAAACAGTTGGCAGGCACCAGGAAAGATGCTAGCAGATTCCATAGCACCCATAGATACCACTTTGGGGACCCCCTGATCTAGACTTACTACTTTTTCTACAGAACAAAGTTTGAGTCCATTGGTACCTTTAAGGCCCCTGTATCTGAGGAAGAGTGCCTGCACACAAAAGCTTATACCGTGAATAAAACTTTGTTGGTCCTAAAGGTGCCTCTGGACTCAAACTTTGGTCTGCTACTTCAGACCACCACAGTTATCCCACCTGATTCTACTTTCTTTTTTTTTTACAACACCTGTACCTTTAACAGCAGCTTGAAGACTCCTCCTCCCACACACACATATATTTAAGAGGGCAGATGGTCGTCCCAAGTTCTGTGGGTCAGGTAACTGTTAAAGGCATAGCAGATGGGCCAGTCAAACAGGTGGCAATCCTGGGTGTATATTGCCACATTAACCTTAAAGAAGGGCCAAAGGTGGTACCTGTTGAATTTCTACATATTATGCATCTATTAAAGGAGCAAAGTTTGTCAGAAAAAGGTCAGACCTAGTAACTAATCGTTGTTGCAAGAATCAGTCATTTCCTGTTCTTTCTACCATGGTTGGTTAGTAGAACTAATCTCATTTTTTTTTTACAACAGAAGGTTAGCTACTTTAATAAATGCATGAGGTCCAGAAATCCAGTAAGGGCCATTCGGTCTGGCACAAGGAAGCTATGAGGAGGAGTAAGGAGGAGCATCCCACAGATTTGTCCCTTTTTGAAACCTGATCCTGAATGTTTCCCTTTTTTCCAGGTGTTTTGCAGTTTGGTTTGCTGAGTGTTTACTCAGATGTAAAGCCCCACTGTCAGTGTTGTGTTTACTCCCAGGTGCATATTTTATTTCTTCACATAGATAAATAAAGATTGTAGTATTTACAGCCATATGAACATAAGGGGGTGGGGGAGCAAACGGGTTTGATACGTTTATTCATCATTATAAGCTACACTTCTCCTTCCCCTGATCCCACACTGTTGTTTGTTGTGGGTATTATGCCTAGGAGAATATGGAAAGGTAACTGAGTTTTATGAAAGTAATGTGAGTGTTCCTCCACAGCCAGTCTAAGGCAGCTAATGTTCCACCAGCCAAGATTATTGCTTAGCAGCAAAGTAAACTGAACCATGGAGAAGGGGTAGGAAAGGGATCCACCTGCTTTTTAAAAGGGCCCTGGCAACACCTTAGCACACAGGAAAAGCCCTGGGAGGCATCAATAACTCTAATGAAAAACATCTTGACGTTTCAATAACACTAGTTTCATACAGGTGTCCCTTTATGGGTGAAAGCCCAGTGGGATGGGGTTACAGTTCTCCAGGACGTCTAACACATTGTTCCAGTAGCTGTCGTTCAAAGTTTTAATTTAATAGGGTTGGACTTGGGTTCGGAAGACAACTTCTCTTTTCCTATCTCAGTAAGGTAATTTATCCCTTTTTGATGCATATGTATTAATATTTGTAATGTAGTTTTGTTATGGTATGGGGGAGGGTTATTTTACAAGGTGTTTCTCAAGCCGTTGTAAGTAACAGTACTTCTCAGGGCTAGGATCCAGAGACCATTTTTCTATGTCTAACAGGGCTTCTTCCATCCTGAAGTAGCAAGAAGCAGGGTTTGAGGCTACTGGAGAAGCATTTACATAGGAGTTGTGCTAAAAACCCCCAACATATTGTGTAAAGGCTGCTATAATTACCACAGAACCTAAGGGGACTAGTGTAATTAATACAGAACCTAAGGAGTCTCTGAGGGTCAGCATTTTGATCCAAAGGCTATGCAAAGGTGTTAGATTAATGCTGCTAAGTGATGTTTAGGCTACATTCCAGGGTGTACGTACTTGACCGTAAATTCTATTGAAATCTTTGAGACTTGCTCCCAAGTAGATGTGTTTTGGGTTAGGGTTTTAGTAGCATAATGAAAGAATTTGGAAAGTGTTCCTGGTATGCCAAATGCCATGATAGAAAAGAAAAAAAAATACTTAAGATGTCAGCACTTTTTTCCTTAAGGCATAAATCAGTAGGCAGGGGGTGCTGTCACTTTTTAGCTGTCATAAGGGTAACTTTGCATATTTGTGAACCGTGCATTAATCTTGTGATTCCCATTAAAATTAATTAGCAATCCAGACCATATGTTCTCTTTCTGTGAAACAAATACACAGGGAAAAGAAGAGAATTCATTCAATAATCATCTATCCTTTGAAAACACTGTTGTACACTACATATATAAGAAATATTTAAGAATGATGGGGCAAGGATGGCCTCAGTTCTAATATTTGCTTGGTAGTAGTTCCATTGATAATAATATAAGTCTCATCTTAAGGCAATGGTGATAAATCTTTGTCATAAAAGACCTTCCAAGTCAAGGAACATTCGGACCTCCCCTTGTAAACAAAAACAACTTGAGAGCCACAACTGACGCTCATTCTGGGCATGAAGCTAAGCAGATCAGTGAAAGTGGTGCTTACAAGCTTACAGTTAACTGCACTGGTCTTCCAATGCAATAAAAGGAATAGGTGATGTACTGCCTAAGGATGGATATGAATTGGCTCACAAGCCAAAATTTGGCACGGACTTGGGCCAGCTTGGAGCCCCCGAACCAATGTTCAGAGAATGCATCTTCCCTGAACATCTACCAGACTTTTGTCCAGTTTAGCTGTTTGGGGCCATATAAACCCAGAGTCAGCTGAGCTGTTAGGTTTAAATGGCTGTGAGCCATTAAACCCATAGGTTTCTTTCCACCCCACTTTGAAGTGGGGGGGAAGCAAAACAGGTAGGTTAAATGGCTGCCAGCCATTTAACCCTTCCTGGGCGATACCCCCCTTCTCCCAGCCATGGCAAGGTGCAGCTGGGAGAAAGGGGGAACTGAATTTGCTGGACTCACTCAGTTTGGGTGGGAGCCTTTTGGCTCGGTTCGGTTTGGGGACCACCCTGAACACCAAAATGCACTAGATTTTTTAGGTTCATGCCCATCCCTGATACTGACTGATACATGAAGGAGGCAAGTCTACACATGTGGCCCAATTCTATCCATGTGTTCTCAGAAACAAACCTCACAGAATTCAATCAGGTTTACTCCAAAGTGTCTGTAGGATGAAAGATATGTATGGTCATCTATTGTTAACTGCAGATCAAGTAATAACTTTACCTTTGTGAATTGACAGTTGTAGATACAACACTACAAATGCATGTTTCCTATCTGTCTGCGTTAGCTCAGGTACAATCACTTGCACTGGAGTCTGTTCACTCATTCAGCTGCTAGTTATTAGTAAGAGGGAAATAAGTGATAGATCTACATTTGGGAACCAAGCCTTAAGCTAAAGGAATGACCAGCAAAAATTCCAAGTTCCGAATCATATACAGAAATTGTGTAAACCATTGGCTGTTAAATAACTATTGTGTGAAATTATCTTACTGTGTGATCAGTTATTTACATCCTGTTCCAACTTGGCTTGTTTTCCTATATTCTATTCTCACTATTTCTATAATCTACCTGTTTCTGGGTAGGAATGTGAAAGTATTCTTGCTTGTCATAGGAACAGAGGTATATCCCAATATATTCTTCCTTTTAGCCAAGTTTTTCCACAGACGGTTTTCATATTTTTCTTGTGCTGTTATGTTTTAGGAAAAGACATGGAAGGAAACACATTGCCCATGTTGAAGGATGAGATTCCACAGACACCGAACTCTATTAATAAGGTAACAAGGCTTATGAGTGCTAATTTTTTTGAGATTACATGAAGAGTAGACTATTAAGTAGCATCCTGTGATTTGTCACTTATGGTGTCGTTTCAGAATTGCTCTTTAACAAATGGTGTTACCTTCATACCCAGAATGTGGGAGTGAAATAATTATGTCCATTGTACATAATTGGAGTTATCCATCCGCGTTATCAATGCACATAGAATAAGTGGAGTTTCCTTCATTTCATGTTCCTGTTTTCTTAAAATATGTTGTACAAGTATCTAAATATTCACACACTGAAAACAACATTCCTATCATAAATGCACACATGAATCAACCTTTCATCATGCAACTTAATGGAATTAGTGTCCATGGGTTGGTGACTACCAGTTTTCTCCGGATGGAATCAGATCATTCTTTATGTTCACCTTCCTCAGCAGCCCCTTTAAGCCCCCAAAAACTGTGATGGGAGTCATGGATTCTCATGGGTAAAAAAGGCATATAGGATGGGGGGCTGGAATGAAGAGGGGAATTAGGTGAGGTTGTCCTTCATTTTTCTTGGTTTGGGGAGAGGATCAAATGCTGCATTTTTTCCAGTTAAAAAGAATATTTTTGCATAACAAAAAGGGGGGAAACCCCTCATGAAAACAAAGTATTTAAATAAGTAAAGATAAAGGTTTCCCTTGCTTGAAAGCTAGTCGAATCCGACTCTAGGGGGTGGTGCTCATCTCCATTTCCAAGCCAAAGAGCCAGCACTGTCTGAAGACATTTCCGTGGTCATGTGGCCAACATGACTAATTGCTGAGATGCACGGAATGCTATTACCTTCCTGCTGAAGCAGTACCTATTTATCTACTTGCAATTTCTTGCTTTCAAACTGCTAGGTTGGCAGGAGCTGGGACCAGAGACTGGAGCTCATTCCATCACGCGGCACTCAGGTCTCGAACTGCCGAACTACAGACCTTCCAGTCTGCAGCTCAGGGTCTTAACCTCTGAGCCACCACGGCCCCTATTTAAATAGTTACCAATATATAAATAATACTCATGAAATCAGAAAACGATGGAGAAAAGACAGGGAGAAATATGCCATTAACTAAAGATGCTGAGCCTTGACCTGGCTAGCACAATTTGTCAGATCTTGGAAGTAAAGCAGAGTTAACCTTGGTTAGTACTCGACTGCGAGACCTCTAAGGAAGTCTAGGGTTGAGACATAGAGACAGGCAATGGCAAACCACGTCTTGTCTTTTTTTGCCTGATATTTAGAAGGTGTACTGCTTCTGAATGTGAGCGTTAACTTTAGTCACCATGGCTAATAGTCCTCCTTGAATCTGTCTAACTCCCTTTTAAAGGCATCTGCGTTCATGGCCGGCGCTATGTCCACTGACAGTGAATGCCACAATTTAATTACTCATTAAGTAAAGAAGTATTTCCTGTCATCTGTTCTGAATCTACTGCCTATCAACCTCCTTGGGTGGCCCCTGTATGTAATGCAAATGGCCAGGCAACCACATAGTAAGGTGGCCATCTGTATTCACCTACAGCTTGTCCAGTTCACATATCATGGCAAACTATTTTTAATGCGAAGCAGGAAGTGGAGGAAGGAACTGACATGCATAAAGAGAATGTTCCATGTTCTTAAACTGTAGTTTAGGTGTGCCGTCTCAGCTGAGCCATTGACTAGGGCTGCCAGTCTCCAGGTAGGAGCAAACAAATAAGGAGAAGGTTGCCAATAATCGAATCAACCAAACTTACAAAACCAATCTTGAAGAATGTAAACAGAATCTGTTTTTTACAAAAATATTTATAGTCAGAGCTTTTTTTTGTAGAATAAGCCCAGCAGGAACTCATTAGCATAATAGGCCACACCCAACAACAGAAACTCATTAGTCCACACCCCCATGTTACCAGAAGTGTGGTCATCCAGCCACACCCACCTTTTGCTTCTTATTCTGTTTACCTTGTTTGTTGTCAAAATGGTCCAGAGCTTTTTTTGTAGCAAGAACTCCTTGGCATGTTAGGCCACACACCCCTAATGTAGCCAGTCCTAATGAGTTTCTGCTATTGAGTGTGGCCTATTATGCTAATGAGTTCCTGCTTGGCGTGGCCACCTCGAGAGCCAGTCAGAACTCCGTTCCTGTGCATTCCTGCCCCAAAGTAGCCCTGTTTATAGTGATATAAGATAAACTACCATGCAAAGTACAAATAAAGTACAAAGTGTGTTATTACATTAAAAGACATACAGTTACAAACAGGATCTGGAGATCTCCTGGAATTACAACTGATGTCCAGACTAAATAGATCAGTTCCCCTGGAGGAAATAGCTACTGTGGAGGGTGAGAATATATATATTGTACATTATAGATGCATCGTGGCACTATGAGGTCCCTGCTGAGGTGCCTCCCCTCCCCAGATCCTCCCTCCCTCCTCAGGCTCTGTCCCCAAAATCTCCAGGAATTTTCCAGTCCAAAGTTGGCAACCCTACTTGACTAGAAAGGCAATCTGATCCCTCACATACCTTCAACACCAGCTTCATGTGCAGGTATCAACAAGAGAGAATGCTTGTCTTCCCGCAGTGAAAAGACTCATTGTTGATTTCTGCAAATTAAATAGCTGTTAGAGCCACAGCAGAAGGCCAAACCACTCTTCTTCGGGCCAGTTGGCAGCCCGTGATATTGCATCAGTGGTCCAAATTACAGAATAACCAACATCCATAGTAAAAACAGAAATATATTATGGAATGTGCTATAAATCTCACCTGTGTGGAAAGAACTGACTGTTAATTAAAATACACCACCCAAAGCTGGTAAATAAGGGAGAGCCTGTGGTGGTTCTTGTGTAGTCATTTTAATGACTTGCAAGAGAGCATCCTTGTGTAAATAAAATTTTAAAAATAATTTTAAAAATTATTTGCGTAAGAACTATGACTTCATCGGATGCGTGGGCAGAAGACAGCTTGTCCAGAAAGCAACTACAAGCTACAGAGAACAGTGATCTGGAAAGGGCTGAACACTAGCATGTGATCCCTTCCTAATTTACATGACTAAGAGAGGGGGTCGCAGTGGCTCAGAGATTAAGATACTGAGCTGCAGACCAGAAGGTCTGTAGCTCGGCAGTTTGAGACCCGAGTGCTGCGTGATGAAGTGAACTCCCGTCTCTGGCCTCAGCTCCTGCCAACCTAGCAGTTCGAAAGCAAGAAATTGCAAGTAGCTAAATAGGTATTGCTTCGGTGGGAAGGTAACAGAGTTCCGTGCACCTTGGCGTTTAGTCAATGAGGCTAGGTGGTGGCTGCCGGGGTGAAGGATCCCTCCCAGAGGGAAAAAAGGCCATCCTCAGCTGGGACTGAAGTGCGGCCACATACCCAGTTAAAGGGAAAGAAATCGAGTGGCTGAGTATCTCCCCAGCGTCAGGCCGACAGGGACTTCCAAGCCTGGGCAGCAGCCAATGTCGTGGCCCAACCCCCCTCCACACCCCCGGTGCCTGAGCTCACAGGCACCTTGAAGAGCAAAATGGTCTGTGGTGTACCCCCAACGAGCAGCTGGCCTTCCTCTCTGGCTGGCTCTTCCTTGCTTCCCCGCCAACCTCTGTAGCCACATGGCACGCCTCGGGGTGGGGGAGCAGCAGGGACCTAATCAAGTCATCCGACGCCAAAAAGTTGGTGAGCAGGGCTGGTGTAGCTCCCTAAGTAGTGGGCAGGGCACCCCTGCCCCCACTGATAGGTCAGGCAGGCCCCTGCTTCCCATGCTCTCTGCCGGCCTACCCCTTCTGCCTGGCAAGGACTTTCACGGCCGCCCTCACTCTCTCCCCTCCCCACAGCACTGCAAACAAGACCATGGGTGAGTCCGGACCCTGGCTTGTGAGATCTCAGAAAACAGTAGTGGAAGAAAACCCTGCCCTTTCTAGTAGCTCATGCGTAAATTTTAACTGTGAGAGTGAGTAAAAAATAAAATGCATGTAGTTTAGGGCCTAGGTAAAGGTTTTAGGTAAAGGTTTCCCTTGCTCGGGAAGCCAGTCAAATCTGACTCTAGGGGTGCAGTGCTCGTCTCTGTTTCCAAACCGAAGAGCCAGCGCTGTCCGAAGACTTCTCCATGGTCATGTGCCCGGCATGACTAAACGCTGAGGCGCATGGAACGCTGTTACCTTCCCACCAAAGTGGTACCTATTTATCTACTTGCAATTTCTTGCTTCAAACTGCTAGGTTGGCAGGAGCTGGGACCAGAGATGGGAGTTCACTCCGTCATGTGGCACTTGGGTCTTGAACTGTCGAACTACAGACATTCTGGTCTGCAGGTCAGCGTCTTAAGCTCTGAGCCACCGCAGCCCCTATAATTTAGGGCTTAGATTTCTTTTTTTAATGGAAATGTCAATTAATTACAGTCTTTTGCAGTTAAATTGTTTTAGTTGAGATCCGGTGACTTTAAGTGCACATGTTTTGAAGCTCTCATTTGTGAATACCTTGTAAAGTGGATAATACTTGTAAGCATGTGACATTTTGACTTTTGGACATGGTATCACCATGTGGATGGTGCTTTGAGAGGAGCTTGCTTAGAACTGAACTTGGGGAAACTAAGCTTCTGGCTTTGAAAAACAACAGTTGCTAACTCTGTTTATTCTAAGTTAAGAATGATTTCTGAACGCATTCTGTAACCCATTCTCCCTGCCTCCACAACTGCTGTACTTTCCTCAGTGGTTGTTAATTCAGCACTAGGCTGGTAATGCCTGGCTGGCTGGTGGCTAGCAGCCCCTCTCTCTCTTACCCAGCATTTCCAATGCTGTTTTGGCAGACATCAATGTTAAGTATGAGACTCAACAACGGAATAAGCTCAACAAGTGATTTTCAGCTTTATTCAACGGCAACACCAACTCAGGAACACACCACAACAAGGGGAGCACAGCTCCTTCTTTTAAACTCTCCCGGGCTGTCAAAGCCACACCCATAACAAGTTAAAGGCCAATAGCATTGCAGGGATAAAGACCAATCAGGACTGTTCCCTCTTTGCAACATTATCACACGGTGATTGGCTATTTACACAGGTTTCGTAGAAACCGACCAATAGTAATGCGACAGCTTAGGAGCCACATTCTGAAGCAAGCTTAACATAGGAAAGAATATGCTTGATTCACAGTTCAATAGATAACAATCAACTTCTCAGGATCACTTAGGGCCAAACTAGATGTTACCACTCGAGTGAGTCAGCTCAGGGTTCCCTGACCCACTTTACATATGTACATGATGGTGAAAAGCTAACATTCCCAATTCCTCTGGGGCCCATTCAGTTCAGGAGCATGGTATGGAAGGAGGAGGATAACATTAGTTCCCTGTCTATACAAGGGGATGGAAAATCCCAACCCAATTTGTGGTGGGCATAATGTCTAATCTGGTATTTTTGGGCACTGTGTGACAGAGTGTTGGACTGGATGGGCCATTGGTCTGATCCAACATTGACTTCTCTTATGTTCTTAGAATCATAGAATGTTAGAGTTGGAAGGGACCTTGCAGGCCATCTAGTCCAACCCCCTGCGCTCTGCAGGAGCATAGCCAAAAGATAGCCCAACAACGTACCCCAAACGATGGTCGTCCGGCCTCCGCTTGAAAACATTCAGCGAAGGAGCATCCACCACCTCCCGAGGCAGTCTGTTCCACTGCTCAACCACTCTTACAGTTAGGAAGTTTCTCCTGATATTTAGCCGGTATTGATTCCCTTGTAATTTCCACCCTGAATATGACCCTGAAGTGGCAGGAGAAAGGTTGTCCCTCCCCTCAGCTGTCTACCTGACCAGCCACAGTCAATCTCACATTTTAGCAGCAGCTGAAATGGCAATGCAGTGGTGGCGAGAAAGAAGCAGGGAAGGTTTTTTTCTCTGTCTTGAATATACAGTCTCAACCAGAGAATAATTCACGTTGGGGACTGTAGTGCTCAGCTTCATAGGAAAGGCAGGTATTGTGAACATCTAATCATCATGTTTCTGAGCTTGGAAGTAGAAGCTAGGCCAGGGTAACTAAACATAAGCAAAAAAAGGAAAGTTCAAGACATAACCTGTCTCTCAGTGAAAATGAGAAATGGAAAAGGTGAGGAAAAACTAGGGAAGAATGTGACCAAATGCAGTTATATGCCTTGGTTTCCTTGGGGATAAGAAATAAAGGGCTAGTGTAGAAACTTCATAGAAAAGTTGAGTTCTGAGGAGAGATTTAGCCCAGTGTAAGAGTTTTGGGAGTGAGTTCTATGCATTAGAACCTGGAGCCAGTGTGATATGGTGGGTAGAGTGCTGAACTAGGACTTGGGAGACCATCTCTACTCCACTTAGCCTATTAGGGGATCTTGGTCTAGTCATACAGTCAAAGTCAGGAGGAAATCAGCCCTGTGTGCCATGGCCCCCACCCCACTTGCAAAAAGACCCTTTAAAGGGTCTTTTTGCGAGCCCAGTATGTGGCCCATGAGTGCCCCTCTCCCTCCCTCCTGCTAGATTAGAAGGGCCCTCCAGCTGATCAGTGGGCCACGTGGTCCCCACTGATCAGCTGGAAGCCCTTTAAATTGGGCAGGAGGGGAGGGAGAGGGATGGCCAGGTGGGTGGGTCACTCTTGGGGATGGGATTCCCCCCACTGGCCAGCAGGTCGAGGGCAGATTGGAGCCCCCAAAAGCAGGGGACCCCCCACCTGAATCTGGGGGCTGGCAACCCTACTCCAGGCAGTGCAGATGGGAGCTGCTGCTGGAGGCTTTGTGGCAGAATGTCCCCGCTCTGGTCTGCGGGCCCTGTTTTGCCTTGCCCTCTTTGGGTTGCCAACTCCCTGAAGGGGCTCTTCCTTTTTACTCTCCAGTAGCCACTGCCACCACCTAATCAATATAGGGATTTCCCTGCTGAATGGATCAAGCTCCCCTTCCAAGCTCACAGGCCTTGCCTCAGTGTCTCCCGCTAGCCCAGTGCCTGGCTACCATGGGGACAGTTTACTGCTTTGTGTGCACCTGGGAAATAGCCAGTTGCCAACTGCTTATCTTCCCCCCTCTTGGGGCTCCCTTTTAAAATAGTGTGTTTGAAGCAATGGAGTCTATGCGGTACAGAAAAACACTTCCAGAATCAAAAGTTTAAAGTATTTATTAAGAAGAAAATGTTTACAAGTATATTTTTAGCACCACACCAGATTGAAGCAAGGAAGACAAAAAGAAATTGATAAAACACAAATCTTCTGTCCCTCTTTCTAAAACTTGCCCTCACTAGATGTTAAAATTAGAACAGGGTCTTTACCTTAGGTGCCCTAGTTCTCTAAAGAGCTCCCAGCTCTTCCAGGCCAACCACATGTTTAGTGCCTGTCTGCATGCAGACCAGAGCACAGCATCCTCTTCAGCCAAGTATCCCAAGGAAAAGAGAGCCTGCCTTCCTCTTGCAAGACAGTTTTAACAAATCTGTGTCTCCTCCCCCTTGACTCCAGTCAGCCCCAGTCAAAGCTTCTTTTCCTGTTTTCTTCACAAAGCCTCTTCCTGTAACCTTTCTAGCAAAAAAGTCCTCCAAGCCTCTGTTCCCTCCTTGCAGAAGGGGTGTGTGTGTGTGTGAACTGACCCATCCCATTGTCTCTAGCAAGACTGATTAATATTTCTCAAGAGATGCATCTGGAAGGCCACAGGCTACTTTCCTCCTTTCACCTGGTTGTTCTTAGCTCAGAGGGGTGGGGGGACTTGGTTAAACACACAGTGAAGCCCTGCTCGTTGCCAGTCTCCCAGGAGACTAGGGATTTCTTCACAATCCTGAACCCTGGATGGGGTCAGTGCAAGTGGACATGGCTGCAGAGCCAGCAGCCCATCCTGGACCCTGAGTGGCATGAGAGCAAGTGGCTTCCACAATGGAGCCGGCTCCCAGACCCCCAGACAGACCCCCAAGCTGGCAGCCATGAGCCCTGGATGAGGTGGTATGAGTGGCTGAGGTGAGAAACTTCTTTCCATTTTCTGTCAGGGGGGTGGAGCCGTGAGTGGTCATCCCCCTCCCCAGTGCAGAGCTTGGGGCAGCTGCCTATTGGCTTAGACCACCTCTGCACACACAATGAGCCTAGTTCAGGGGTGTCAAACATGCAGCCCGGGGGCTGAATCAGGCCCCCGGAGGGCTTCTATCGGGCCCTCAATGGAACTGGCTGTCTTCTGCTTCTTCTTCCAGTTCCGCTGCTGCTGCTGCTGTGTCATCATAGGTTTGCAGTTTACAGATACACACCTGAACAGCATACTCAAGATTGCAACAGCACAGACATTTTGATGCAATAATTCAGAGCGAGAGGTGTCAGTTATCAGACACCGTTAAATAAACAAAATATTGCAAGAGTGCTAATATTTTAAGCATGTTTTTAAGTTTAAAAAAACCCTTTGTGTTCGGGCCCTTTATAAAGTTTATATCTCCGCTACCTGGCGTTACATTTTATGACACACATGGCCCGGCCCAACAAGGTCTCATTTATGTCAGATCTGGCCCCCCTAATAAATGAGTTCGACACCCTTGGCCAGATGACTACTTTTGTTGTTGTTCAGTTGCACAGTCGAGTCCGACTCTTCGCGACCCCATGGACCAGATCATGCCAGGCCTTCCTGTCTTCCACTGTCCGCTGAAGTTTGCTCAATTTCATGTTCGTTGCATCGATAACACTGGCTAACTATCTCATCCTTTGCCATCTCCTTCTTCTTTGACCTTCAATCTTTCCCAGCATCAGGGTCTTCTCCAGTTAGTGCTCCCTTCTCATTTGGTGGCCAAAGTATTTGAGCTTCAGCTTCAGCATCTGGCCTTCCAGGGAACAGTCAGGGTTGATTTCTTTTAGGACTGAATGATTTGATCTCCTTGCAGTCCAAGGGACTACTTAGGGCTTTTGTAATGATAAGTGGAGCTCCTGAGTCCATTAAACTTGGAGATTCATAGTCCAGGGGTCCAGAAACCCAACGGACCTCCAAACCTCAATGGACCGCCATTTTTCTGGAGAATGCCCATTCGTAGCCACACTGAAAACCTAGCTTTCTAATGTCATGTATGAAATGGAAGCGTGTTTTGGGGAAGGTATTGAAGTGACAAACCTACTTCATGCCTTCTTCAATGAGCAGTCTGATTTAGGTGTTTCAATCATTGCTGGCCTGGCCAAGCACACCGTAATCACTTGTCTGATGTGAGGCAACAGCAAGGTGTTATATATTCATCTGCTTCAGTTCTTGTCTTGCAGCAGTAGATACCAAGCATGTTGTTGATCACTGTCTCCCAGTCATTCACATTCTTCGGTATCCAGGAACTTGTTTATAATGCTTAAGGAAATGTATTTGAAAAGAAAAGCAGCATCTGATATAGTATCTGCAGTCAACCTTCTCAGAGACATTCTGGGGACTGGTGCAGTCAACAGTATAGACCAGCATATAGTGTGGATGTGTATGCCTTTGAACTTGCATTTTAATATAGCCATATTTACTAATGGAACAAATCAGCTCCCAGTTCTGGTGATATACAAGTTGGCTTTCTGTGTAGCCAGGAGTCAAAGAAGTCTGAACTAGACTCAGTTGGCAGGAAGAATAAAACACAGAGTAAGTCCAGGTGGATGTGATTTGGGGAACAAAATGTTCTTTGTGTTCCGTGAGTACAGTGTTTAGTGTCCAAGCATTCTAGGGACATTTGCTATTGCCAAAGCAAAAATTCCTTTTGATATTTTATCCCAGCAGCCTCCATACACAAATGGTGTGTGCACAGGCATATGAAGGTTTTATTTTCATTAGGCTGCCTTCCTCCAACATAAGTTATTATCTGGCCTTGAATTCCCTTTGCCTGCAAGTTTGCATTGTGCTTTTGTTCTTGTTCAGTCACACAGTCGAGTCCGACTCTTCGTGACCCCATGGACCACATCATGCCAGGCCCTCCTGTCTTCCGCTGTCCTCTGGAGTTTGCTTAATTTCATGTTTGTTGCATCAATAACACTAACCATCTCATTGTTTGCCATCTCCTTCTTCTTTTACCTTCAGTCTTTCCCAGCATCAGGGTCTTCTCCAGTGAGTGCTCCCTTCTCATTTGGTGGCCAAAGTATTTGCGCTTCAGCTTCAGTATCTGGCCTTCCAGGGAACAGTCAGGGTTGATTTCCTTTAGGATTGACCGATTTGATCTCCTTGTAGTCCAAGGGACTCTCAAGAGTCTTCTCCAGCACCATAATTTGAAAGGATCTATTCTTTGGCATTCGGCTTTCCTTATAGTCCATCTCTCGCAGCCATACATTACTACTGGGAATACCATTGCTTTGCCCATACAGACAGGGTGATGTCTCTACTTTTTAATATGCTGTCTAGGTTGTTGGCAGGGTGATGTCTCTACTTTTTAATATGCTGTCTAGGTTTGCCATCACTTTCCTCCCAAGGAGCAGGTGTCTTTTAATTTCATGGCTGCAGTCACTGTCTGCAGTGATCTTGGATCCCAGGAACGTGAAGTCTGTCACTGCTTCCATGACTTCTCCTTCTATTTGCCAAGGAGTGATGGGGCCAGATGCCATGATCTTTGTTTTTTTGATGTTGAGTTTCAAACCAACTTTTGTGCTCTCCTCTTTCACCGTTAGCAAGATGCTCTTTAGGTCCTCTTCACTTTCTGATCGTTAAAAAGAATACAACGTCAGGTTAATGCATTGCAGGTCCTCCTGGGTTAAAGCTCTTCTCTAATGTCTCATCATCTGTAGTAGCTAGGCTTTCGCTGGGAGTAAGTTCTAAACTGGATCTTAACCATGTCATTGAGTTCAGAGGTTTTGGACATTCTGTTTTTGTGTTGTCTTCAGATGGATGCCTGGCTACTATATCCTTTAACATATTCAGTGCTCTTAGTCTCAAATAGTCTCAATTTAGCCTCTGAATTTCATGAAAAAACTCAATTAGAACATGAGGGTGAACTTCGTTTTGAGATATCAGTGTAGCTACTTCAAAATAAATGGTGTCTCTCAAAGCTTCAAACATAGATAGATCACTGCCAGTTTGCCGGCTGGGTTCCTCAGGAACTTTTTCAAAGTTCTTTAAGAACTGCAGGTAGACATCTCAGCTTTTCCATGAACAGCTCTGAGGGGACCTTGTAGTCAATACAGACTTGTTCAAAATTCTGCAGGAAGGCCTCAATGTCTTTCCCTTCTGATGATCCTCTTTCATTGTGGCATCTGTGGGAGGTTCGCCCTTTTCTAGCTTAGCCATTTCAAGCTCATGCGCAGCTTTTTTCCCTTTCTAGCTCCATTTTCTCTCGCTTTAGTTCCAACCTAGCTGCAGCCTCTTTCTCGTCTTGCTGCAGTCTCCTTCAGCCTTTCTCTTTCCATCTCCCATCTTAGCTGCAGTCTCCTCTTTCTGCAGCCTTGCTTTCTCTAACGTAAGGTCTCTTCAATCAAGGGAGGCCATTGCTTTCTCTGATGTGTCCTCCACTGACATGAGACCTGCAGCCCCCATTTGGGTCTGGCATCTAGCAACAGGCATGTCCTCTGGTTTTTCTTTTCCAGATTGGAGGAAGATACACTACCTAACTCTGCCTCACTATCCAGTTGACCCGTCAATTAGAACATTAACAAAACCTTTTCATCACACCTTATCAGACCTTTATTGGTCTTGCAAGCCCAAAAGCAAAAAAAAATTTTTTTTTCTTCTCTGCCAAGGCCATATGGCACTCTGCCTCACCAGGGTTCAAAATTAGTCCATCCCACCGCTACAGCCACCATGTCACAGGTCAAGTGGGGTGTCACCTGACGCTGCCACCACTCTGGTTCCAGGCTCCTCTGAGAAGGCCCAGAGTACCCTCCCAAGCCTTTAGACCTCCCTTTTAGCTGAAATGAGCATGAGGACCAGGCAGAGTGAACAATGAAAATGGTTTATTTTATAGGAGATCAAACAAATAAGGTGCAAGATAATAACAGTAAGTGGGTGAAAAGAAAAGAAATCAAATGCCCTAACGCGTCTGAATATACTGTCCCTAGCTCACTATCTCAAGTGGCCTTAGACTACTCACCCTTCCCTCAGGATGAGGGTTTCTTCCCCACAGCAACCTTCCTTCTGGCCCTGTTCCCTGGGGAAAGAACAGCTTTTTCTCTTGCACCAGTTGTTTTATTCCCCAGCCCTTTTCTTCCCTATTGGTCAAAATCGGTGCCAAAACTTCCCAAGGCCTTCTGGGGTTTGTAGGCCCAGCCTCCCCTACTGCTAGCCAGGCTCCCTCTGGTGGCACATCCTAGATCATGACACTATGTGATGCTCGTGTTCATGAATTTTGAGATTTTCACTCCATACTTTTTAAAAAGTTCATGCATTAAATTCCATTCCCCCCCCCCAATCTTGTTAACATAAGAATACCTGGCGCCTGCACAGCAGGGTATTTTTATATTAATCTTAGTTTTTACAATAATTGTATTTATTAGCTCTTGGGGTACTGATGGTGCCCCCACCATCATTATGCTCTACCTCAGGGTGATGTTACCAGGTTACAACCCAGATAATTCTGCTGTACCACTAATTTCTGTAATGGAGCAGGTGATAAAGTTAACATAGCATCTCCTGTCCCTTCTGACTCTGCTTTTTATCCTCTACTGTTTGCCTTGCAGCAAAGAATCTTCTGTGTGAGGGGGAAAAACATAATAGTCTCCAATTATACAAATTTCTTCATATACTAAATTAGTTAAAATATCATGTAGATCTTTATAAAAGTTTTTCCTGATGTTGATTTGGTGCATAGATGTTTACTGTAAGAACCAACTTGGCTTGTCTTCGAATTTTTACAATCAGTAATTTTCCATCTTCTGATTCATGCACTATTTCAGGGTATAAATGAGTTTTCCTTTTTTATAGACTGAGTTCAAGTTCTGCAATGGGTCTGATAAAGAGTGTGTATCGCCTACTGGAAAAAACAACAAGAAAGAGACTTTGAAGGTATGTGCAGTTTGCTACATGGCAGAGAACATTTGTTTCTCTTAAAAATGCCGGTTCTCTTGAGAATCCCTGAATGATTTGAAATGATATCCTTCTGGACCTTAATGATTCTGGGTCCCTGGGCAAAACTCAAGGATGGGGGGCGGGGGGCTCGGGGTTCCATGGGAGGTAATTTTGGCTAGGATCCCCTCTGAACATAAAGCTGATTCTGATCACTAGCATCATTTGAATTTTAGTAACACTACGTTTTAGTTTTCAGTAGCCACTTTTTTTTGTAGTTGTCAGTAGTCTTTCCCCCCCTGTATTGTGCTGGAGCTGCCATTCTTCAAGCATGACCACATTTAAGAAGTTGGGCATTTGCTTTCCAATGAAATCCTTGGAGTTGTGCTGTGGCCCATACGAGTGTTACTTAGTTAAAAAACAATAAAGGTACATGTGGAGATGCATAGTTGATCTTAAGCCCTAAAGGCATAAAACTGTCATGTATAAATGAAGTAGGCTTTCAACGGAGCTTGTAGCCAAAGAGCATGTGCTGCATTTTTGTGTTGGATGATGGGAGCACACAGAGGAGGAATTATTCTCTATTTCTTGGGTTTCTTTTCCTATAAAATTATTATAAAACATCCACCCCTCAAAAAAATCCAGAGGAGACATATCAGGGCCTCTAAATAAAATAAATAATGTATGGTAGCCACAAATATTTCAGTTTTCATTAATATGAAAAAATTGCAAATATACTGAATGAGCTCAGTGCTTTCATGAGTAAGAATAGTGAATGCAATAGTTTTAAAATGAACCACAGATTACTCATTAAGTTTTCTGCACGACAGTGTAAGAATCTATTTGCAGCAACAGCATGCAGTAAATATTGAGCAGATGTACTGGGCGAAGGTCTCTTGGAGCAAATTGCTCCACAGTGGTAAGCTAGCTGCACCAAACAATGCATACTCAAAAGAAAGGTTGACCTTTCATGGCAATTGCTAAGCAATCCAATGTGAGTTGGGGAGAATACATATGCTTTGATCTCAGGTAGCCTTCACCACTGACCAGGGCTGGCATCAACCATCAGATGACTTGCTACCAGCTGACTTCTGTGACTCACTCAGGCCCAGCTGCTTCCCATTGTTCAACAGCAGCTACCCCACAAATGCATGTGTTCTGTAGTGGTTAGAGTTTCAGACTAGAATTTGGAAGGCACCGATTCAAATTACTACTCTACCATGGAATTCACTGCCACAGGAGGTGGTGGCAGCTACAAGCATGGACAGTTTCAAGAGGGAATTAGATAAACATATGGAGCAGAAGTCCATCAATGGCTATTAGCCACAAGGTATAGATAAGAACTCTCAGGCTGGGGCAAGTGATGCACTCTATTCTTGGTGCTGGAGGGGGCAGCAGTGGGAGGGCTTCTAGTGTCCTGGCCCCACTGCTGGACCTCCTGATGGCACCTGGTATTTTTGGCCGCTGTGTGACAGAGTGTTGGACTAGATGGGCCATTGGCCTGATTCAACATTGGCTTCTCTTATGTTCTTATGGAAGCTCACTGGAAGACTTAAAGCCAGTCACACATTTTCAGCCTAATCTACCTCACAGGGTTGTTACAAGGATAAAATTAAGGTGAAGAAAATCATGTAAGCTACTTTGGGTCCCCATTGTGAAGAAAGGTGGAGTATAAATTAAGTAATACATAATAAATAGAGCTGAAGGGGAGGACAGATAAAAGGTTGGTGGGTGAGGAGAGGAGAGGAGGAAGCAGGGGAAAAGATGTGAGGCTTGCTAGGAGGAAGAAAAGAAGATATAGTGTTAGGAAGGTGATACAGGAGAAAATGAGTCCTTGCAGGTTCCCCACTGTGTAACTGGCCCCAGCCAGGTGACTGGCACCACATAACGGAGCTAGTGTTTTCCTGGGTAGAGGTCACCAGGGGGTGGAAAGGAGGGGTAACTAAAGATGAGTGGGATAAATGTAGATTGGCTGTTGGATGGGAAGCAGATAAATAGGCAGGAGAAGAGGAGAAGTGGGAGGGGGGCTTTCAAGGAAGAGAAAGAGGAAGCAGTGGGGGAGACGGCCCCCCAAAAGTCCTTGTGGGTTCCCACTGGTTTTATCATAAATAACAGCTGCTGTTTCTGCTGCATTGGCTGGCGCTGCTGGTGAATTCCCTACAATTTTGTGTTGGCGTTCTAATGAATTGCATGTTATTGTTGCTTCCCAGTTTTCCTTTCTGTTTGCAAGTGCAGTAGAAAACAAAACAAAACAAAGAAGTTCATTAGTGCTATTTATCTCCAACAGGTACAAAAGAAAAATTATAGGCAGGAGAAGAAAAGGGCCACCAAGCAACTCTTCAGTGCTCTGAAAGATCCCAGTGTGGTCATTATGGCAGATTGGCTGAAGGTAATTTAGTGCAAAATGTCATTGTAAGAATACATGGGAAGAAAACCCAGATGTACGTTCATCAGCAACCTTCTTCCAAAAGGTTTCTTGCTACTTAAAAACAGTCCTGACTGGAAATAAGAAGCTGAAGAACGGACTGGTTTTTAAAACTGGGACTTGTGCATGGCAGAGTGGATGGTAGAATTGGAGCCAAGGAAACTTAGAAAACTGTTAAGCATAGATAGCATAGATCCTGACATACCAAAGGACCTCTTTGTTTTAGAGTGCCTTTGCTGCAGAGATTGCTGATGAAAGCCAAGGTTCCTGAAAGCCATTAAAATGGTAATTATGAGGATTATGAAAATTCATTATTTGCATTGCAAATGTAGAATGCTTTTATAGGAAACCTAAGGATATGCCTTGTAAAATCTGTTCAGTGGTCTATGTGCTCCAGCAGGTGTGTTCCCATTTCATCCCCACAGTAACTGTATGAGGTAGGTTAGGATTTTGTTCTCAGCCACTGGTTATTATATGCAGAACAGAGCAGCAAGACATTTGGGATAACTGAGCTTGTTTTTAGAGTTTGATGCTATTAGCAAGAATGGTATTAAAGCTGTTTCACTGGGTGAGAGTGCCTTGCTTTTGAAGAGAGGGAAATCGGATAAAATCCATCCTTACTCTTGTTTCTAAGATTCGCGGAACTCTGAAGAGCTGGACGAAGTTGTGGTGTGTACTGAAACCTGGAGTGCTGCTGATCTACAAAACACCCAAGATTGGGCAGTGGGTCGGAACCATCTTGCTGCATTCTTGTGAGCTGATTGAGAGACCTTCCAAAAAAGATGGCTTCTGTTTCAAGCTTTTTCATCCTCTGGACCAGTCAATTTGGGCTGTGAAGGTAAGTGAATGCTTGAAGGACAGATTAGGCTCATAACAGCCTGTAGAATGGTTTTGATAACCCTCTGCAATCTAATTCTGGAAGAGCACAGGATTAACATTAAAGAGGAGGGAAAACCTGAGAAGTTCAGGGAATATTTAGCAGAATTCCCTTTGTGGAAGCATACCTCATATTCTGAAGGCCGAGGAAGAAGTGTTGATTAAGATTTTGAACGTGTGAACGAACCAAGAGAACCTTTCAGCGTCAAGAGAGCAATCACTTGGGACTTCCTACACAGGGTGAAGGCAAGGCAAAACTGGAAACTGAGCTGGCAATGGATACCAGTAGTTTGTCTGAAGACAAGCAAGAAAAAGAAGCTATGGAAAGTAAAACCACATGGTATTGGGAGTGGATATAGAAGCTGTTGCTTCAGTGGAAAGAATAGGAAATTCAAGACAGAAGATATTTCTCTAGCTGGGAGGTATAAGGAGGTGGCGATACAACAAGAATCACATTTTTTTAATGGCTATGGTTTTTAGACACGTTGCTCTATATAGTACTTCCTCACAAAACCACAAACCATAAAATTGGGGTAATGGACAATTCTTATGGAACCAGAGTGTTTATTTAATTTCTGTGATTCAGAGAGGGTGCTTGTAGAGTTGTTAGGGCCCTGGACCTATAATCCATGTTTAAACCTCTTGAATATGTCTTGAACTTTCTCATTAACTAAATTCTTCATATGGTTAATTTACATTTCGGTCCATCCTGCACCTCTCCTGTCTTGGGTGGACTCTTGATAAGAAAAGTTAACCTGCATTTCATTTTTGGTCTGTAGCACTTAAGGATCTCTTGCTTTATGCGTGCCCTTGGGTACAGGAAGACATTACTGCCCAAAGATCTTGAAACTTTTATTTTTAACGAATCCCCCTAACATTGTCAAGAAATAGTATGTTGTCCCTGAACCATAAGTAAATAACATTTGCTACCTGCTGTGATTAATGAGAAGGACCTTCCACTTCCTGAGTATAGCTTAACATCTGTCTTGTTGCTCTGTAGGAGTAGCATTTACCCACTCTTGAATCTGTTCTGTTGCTAAAAGTAATGAGTCTGCAGATCTACAGCAGAGAGAGTGTGAGGTCTTCTCGGAACAATGCAGTGGGTTGATCACTCAACCCAAAATGTGTGGGAACAAGTCACCAAATTAATTCTTGTCACCAGATTAAATTCTTGAACATCAAACTACTCTTTAATTAAAAAAAAATATTCTGGAATTCAGAGCAAAAGCTCCTTATAAGAATAATAAAACCACCATTATATTAGAACCAACCAAATATTGTGAAGTAATATGCAGGCTTCTAAGTGTTCTGGTTCTTCTTTGGGCTGAATATTTTTTTAGAAAATCTGCAAAAGAATGAAACAGGACAAGGAGAGAAAAAATGTGGGTGGATGTAGTATTTAGCAGTAAGCCAACATGGTTAGCTACTGGTGTGTTTTTGTCTACATGGTAAATGCTTGGACTTTTTGATCAAACCTGCTGAGCTGGGGTCCTTAAAAATGAAATGATATTAAGTTAGCACTGGAGGCATAGTTTTTCTGTTAATATTAACTTTAAATATCAGGTTTGTTTACTGATAACTTTGAACCAAGAACCTCTTCAAGAGAAATGCTAATGTGACCACAGTTCTTTTCGGAGACTGGATGCTAATGTGACCTACTAAATATACTCTGATTAATTGCCAGGAAGTGCTAGTGGTCACAGGCCTATGCAAAGGGAGAGGTGTGCTTTCTTTCTGGGTGTTATTATTTCAAGTGAGTTTGAGGGGAACCTCCTCCTCCTAGTTCAATAGAACATGAAAGAGAAGAAGAAGAAGAGATTGGATTTATACCCCACCCTTCACTTGGAGTCTCAGAGTGCCTTACAAACTCCTTTCCCTTCCCCTCCCCACAACAGACACCCTGTGAGGTAGGTGGGGCTGAGAGAGCTCTTTCCAGAACTGTCCTTGAGAGAAAAGCTCTGACAAAACTATGAGCCCTGGAACTATGGCTTGCCCAAGGTCATCTAGCAGCTGCAAGTGGAGGGGTGGGGAATCAAACCTGGTTCTCCCAGATTAGAGTCCGCGCACTTAACCAAACTGAGGTGGGAGGAGTGAGGGTAATACTTGAACATATGGTGTTTGTACCTAATAGAAGTTTAATTGAAGCCTGTCAAGATGTCTGACTGCTCAAGGTCAAATACCACTAAAGTGCTACTTAAAGGCATATGTCTCAAACATAATAAATGAGAAAACCATGCGTGGAGATTAAACTGTAAATCTTTTAGTATGATCCACATATACTTACTGCCTATTAAAGCACAAAGGCTATGAAACAAATACACAAGTACAAAGTCCTAAAGCAAGACTAGTAAATGGGCTGTGTACAGTCCTTGAAAACACTGTAATCTTCTTTGCTGTTTCTTAGTTTCCAAACTTAGTTTCAGGTCTGCAGGGAGGCTGAGAAAACAGGTTGACATCTCTTGTCGGCCAAGAGAGTTTTGATTCTACTTCTTCTTCAGAGCCAATATATTCTTATGGAACCACACAGTTTACATATTTTGCATGCCTTATCATACTCCCACATGGGCTTGTTACACTCCTTACGGCAAACCTAGAACACCTCGGTTCAGGTCCAGTAGAACCTTAGAGACCAATAAGATTTTCAGGGTCTGAGCTTTCAAGAGTCAAAGCCCCCTTCTGTCTTCTGGGTGTAGACAGAAGGGTTTTTTTTTTTTTAAATGTGGTGGTTTAATTTCACATTCTGATGGTGGTACAAATATCTTGTCAGCATCACACAGGTGGCAAATGAGAACTGCTGAAATTGTTGATTTGGGTGGTTTATTTGACCATTTTAAATTGCTCACAAGAAGGTGGCTTCACTTATAGGATGATGATTATTTATTGGGCATCTAAATAACTTTGGCATATCAATTACCTGCTGTTAGTTTCTCTGGCATGTCTCCAAGACTGTAGACAGTGCTGGGTAAGTGCCAAAGAAGTTCAAATGAATTGTCCTAAATGTTTAATATTTTCTTAAATAAGGATTAAATGCTTTCATAGTTTCCTTGAGGAAGCTGTTTTAGTGCTGGGCACATGCCGAAGAAGTTCAACTGAATTGTCCTAAATATTTAATATTTTCTTAAATGAGGATTCCATGCCTTCACTGTTTACTTGAGGAAGCTGTTTTAGTATGTGATAATATGATGATCTTGCCCTCTTTCTTCCCTCACACACTGGATTTTCCCTTTTTTCTTCTTTCTTGCTGAGCAGCCCCTATATCTGTTTTTTTTTAATTTGTTTGTGGCTTTCTCATCCAGTTGCATATGCATGTGTATGTGTGTGTACATACTGAGGGAAGACACAATAATCTTCTTATATTCAACTTCTGAAATGGCGCACAAGAGGCTTTTGAAAGTTCAAAATAAGCAAAATGTAGGGGGTAGGATGTATGAGGTGAACTGATAATAAAATAGAGGTAACTTTGTAATCACACTGACTCCAGGTAATTTGTTGCCAACAAGTTAGTGTTTCTGCTTTTCAAAAAGATCTTTTAAAACTTTGAGGGGACAGGCTTTTTTCAGTTTCTGCTTAAACACTCAAGCATTGGTTTCTGAGTTTCACAGACTCTTAATGTCCTTCTGTATACACAGACCAGGGATCACTCCTCTTTTAAGAGCCATCTCCCTTTTCACTGGGCAGGATTACTTCTCTTGACTAGCAGCAATTTCCCTTTTTGCCTTGAATAGGGATCCTCTCTGATCCTCTCACTCCTTTTGCCTCCTTCCCAATTCACAGTCAGTGCTTAATTGTCTCTTCTTCAACTGCCAGTTCCCAACTGTCATTCATTAACTGACTCTCTCCACAGAATGCCATTTGAACAGCCTGTCACTCAAAGGTTCTCAGACTCTTTGAGGATCCAGCACAGATAACTATAATAAATTCTGTCAACATTTAGAAACTGGCAGGACTTGTAATACATTGTGCACTGTGCTAATGCAGTCATTTCTACAAGATCCTGGTGACTTATTTCAAAAGAATGTCATACTTATAGTGGGGGGAGGACAAGTCCAAGCTCTCCCTCCACCCCATCTGCTTGGAAACTACTTCTTTTCTGGTCAAATTTTGTTGCTAATTGGGTGAAGGGGACTCATTCTTCTGTTGCCATTCTAATTGCTTTATAGAATGAGATTTCATGAATGCCATAAACATCTGTTAGATAGTGCATGTAATATCATTTCTAGCCAGTGATGTATACTACTGTAGTATTACTGCACTTATGGTCAATGCAGTTTGGTCACCACATCTCAAAAAAGATATTATAGCATTGGAAAAAGTGCAGAGAAGGGCAACTAGAATAATAAAAGGGTTGGAACACCTTCCCTATGAAGAAAGGTTAAAATGCTTGGGGCTCTTTAGCTTGGAGAAACGACGGCTGAGGGGTGACATGATTGAGGTTTATAAGATTATGAATGGGATTGAGCAGGTTGAGAAAGAAGTACTTTTCTCCCTTTCTCACAATACAAGAACTCGTGGGCACTCCATGAAATTGCTGAGCAGTCGGGTTAGAACAGATAAAAGGAAGTACTTCTTCACCCAAAGAGTGATTAACACATGGAATTCACTGCCACAGGAGGTGGTGGCAGCTACAAGCATGGAGAGTTTCAAGAGGGAATTAGATAAACATATGGAGCAGAAGTCCATCAGTGGCTATTAGCCACAGGGTATAGATGGGAACTCTAAGTCTGGGGCAGGTGATGCACTCTATTCTTGGTGCTGGAGGGGGCAGCAGTGGGAGGGCTTCTAGTGTCCTGGCCCCACTGCTGGACCTCCTGATGGCACCTGGTATATTTTGGGCACTGTGTGACAGAGTGTTGGACTAGATGGGCCATTGGCCTGATTCAACATTGGCTTCTCTTATGTTCTTATGTTCTTAATGCAGGGATATAGGCACAGAGCAAGGTACATGAGGCTAACTCATTTTATCCTCATAACAAATGTACCATAGATAGAAGGGGTTTGAATGCATATTTTCTGTCTATATTCACTACTCCATTTATTGTATATCAGTCTTCACGGTACAGTATTCACAGCACAATGGGACCTTCTGCTGTTCAGAAATAGAAGAGTGAAGGGGAAAATAAAAGAACGTAGTAGACAGTGTTGATATGGAGACGATCTGACCACATGAACTGCTGAGGCAACGCATTTTCCTGACCCAGTTCTTAATCACTAGGAGGCTGTGATCCAGTAGGGAATGAGTACATTATTTACTTGCCCTTACTGGAAGAGGCCAGGTGAATACATCTTTTCTCTTTCACAACAAAACTGAAACAGTCTCTATGGAGACATAATGGACAAAGTGAGCAAAGCTGAGAATCTCATCACTCAGCTTAGCAGCTCTCGATAGTACAGTTGACATTATTATGTTCTGGTTGCACTCTGTGTTGTTGTTGTTTTTTCCTTTTCACTAGCTTTCCTCTAAAGGCTGAGCAATGGGAAATGCTCAATGCGGTCTTGATGCAAATTATTGTTTATTTTTTTTAATTAAATTAGCTACGGGGAAGCACTGAAAAAATATTGATGCTAGATGTTAACACTTTAAAATATTAAGAGATCTGGCAATTTGCCCCGGGAAGGGACCCGGGCCGACAACGATTCAATACCGGAGTAAATGGAACGTTCACACAGGCACATCTGCCTGGCGTCCCCCACCCGTAGCCTACCGGTGCTCTTGCGCTTCACTGCCGGATTAAAAAAACACCTGATAAAAGCCGTCACAAATCCGAAAGCCCGTGTTTGTTGCGCGTTTCTCCGCTTCCGGGGCATCTGAACGCGCAGGCGAAAAGCCGGGAGCAACCCGCATTGGGCACGAGGTAGCAGCGGTGTGATTGGCTGCGCTCTGCTCCACTGCCCAATGCGGTGCCGGCATTGCAGGGCAAAAAAAAAATCGGCAAAATGCGCTTATGCGCATGAGCGCATGAGTACATGAGCGCTCATGCGCACATACACCCAAACACCCACAGCCGAATTAATGGGGAAACTGCGAATATAGCATGCCTCCGGTGCGGCAGTCTGAACGCTCCCGTGCGCCTCCATCCCGTATCTTCCAGCAGCGGCCCCTGCTGTGTGGACGGGAAAACCCGGTATAGTTTAATCCGGGGGTTTTTTTGCGACGACTGGCTACCGGGGCAAACTGCCAGTCTGTCCTCGGCCATAGTATAGTCAAGACTAGGACTGGGGAGTGTCAGACTAGCAGTGGGGAGACCAGTTTGAATTCCATTCCGCCGTGAGCAACCTTTGGCCAGTCTCTCTTTCTCTCAGCCTAACCAACTTCATGGGATTTTGGGGAGGTTAAAATGGAACGTGAACTCCTTGGAGGACAGAAATATGATAGATCTCTCTTTTCTGTATAGGAAGCAGTATATTAGAAATGATCTTAAGAAGTTCCCAATCTCTCCTCCGTACTATAACTCAGTAGGGCTGGCTTAGATATGCTACTCTCTCAGGTTCAGAGTCTCCTCTACATAATTTTGAGTTGCCTTATGAGGGGGCGATTGTGATGACTGTGGGTTAATTCACACATTAGAAAGTCCTTGTGGCTGCCTTGAGGGCTGTGGATCAGAAGTAAGTTCTGTGCTGGGGTCTTAATTCCCAAGCACATAGAGGCCTGATCTGGACCAGGACCCTGTCACTTGGGGAGTGAGGGCATCAGCTTCCCCCCCCCGCCATTTCCCCCAAGCTGAAATGGCCATGCTGAGGGAACGTACATGTACCAGTGGCAACAAATAACAGCTCCTGGGGCCATTTCAGGACATGAGAAGGGCAGTGTTCCCTCTAAGCTGCGGAGTGAGCAAAAATTCTACTTTGTGAGCTACTGGCCATTAAAGTTGTGAGTGAGCGACTTGGCTCCTGCATAAATTAATTTGCTCTGGAGCCATCCTTCCTGAGCTACAACAAAAATGTGTGAGCCAGAGGCTAAAAAACTGTGAGCTAGCTCACACTAACTCAGCTTAGAGGGAACACTGGAGAAGGGAATAGTGACGGAAGCCTCTGCACATCTGGAAACTGAGATTCTCACATGGAACTCTGTTGACAGTCCACATGGATATGTGAAAAATAGAGCAGCCATGTGAAATACATGAAACTGTCACCTACACTCAGGTAAATCTAATTTTCTGTGTGCACCTGGAGAGTCACCTTTGTTTTTTTTGCTGGAGGTTGCTGAGGGTTTTTTTCGTGGTGGATGTGGAAGTGGAATGTGAATCAAGGTGCATGGTGAATAAAATTTCAGAACTGCAGAGAATTCCATGAAGAATTTACACTTTAAAATCATTTTTATCCTGTACTAGTCACAAGTTAATATGAGGGAAATTCTGTCTTGTGAGAAGAAACAGGACTCAGTTTGTGTTATTCTTTACTAAGAGGGTCTAATTTTATTAAGCAAAAGACAAAGCCATCCAACTACTTCTGCTAATGATTTTTTAACCTAACTCACCCTCAGTTTTAGGATTATGAAACCAGCTATCAACTAGGTTTTGCCTCGTGGCATAGTAGTGGTGCCAAGATCTTGGGCTGTAATGACTGTGCTTTGTTATCCACAAATAAGTAGAAAATGGCAGCAGCTGTAGCCTGTGTATCATATTGTTTGTCTGCTTTTATTTATTTATGTTGATAGACACTAATTAGTTTTAAACTTTGTGCTAACCCAAAATCGCAGGGGAACTGCATAGTTTGTGAATATTCAATAAAAAGAGCAGCATTGAAAATAAAAGCAAAAAAACATTAAATGGAAAAATGCAGAGAAGTCACTCAAGGAGGCTTCCTCACTGTCTCTTGTTCATAATTAATTCTAGGGTCCGAAGGGAGAGAATGTAGGTTCCATCACACAGCCTCTTCCAAGCAGTCATTTGATCTTCAGGGCAGCTTCTGAATCAGATGGTGAGTATTTGTTCTTCCTGTGAAACAAGATGTTGTACATCACTAATGTTATTCTTTTTCCACAAGAACTCTGTACTGGAATCCCGATAACAAGCCGCAGCTGCCCAGGGATGGTCCTGTGTCAACAGGTTACATGGGAATTCTAATGCATATTCTCTGCAGCAAGCACTCATTCAAACCACACGTAGCACCACTATGGGTGCTGCCCAGGGCACTATGTAATTGGAGAACATTTGACACCAGTCCAGTAGCCCTTTCCAGCCCCCTTGTTCCTCTTGACTGGCTACGTGTATGGAGAGCAAGAAAATGCTAATGTGATGACCAAGGCTCTTTTTGTAGCAGGAACTCCTTTGCATATTAGGCGACACAGCCCCTAATGTAGCCAATCCTCCAAGAGCTTACAGAACTCTTCTTACAGGGGCTACTGTAAGCTCTTGGAGGATTGGCTACATTAGGGGTGTGTCGCTTAATATGCAAAGGAGTTCCTGCTACAAAAAGAGCTCTGGTGATGACATTGCCATATTACTAGGGAGGCAAGGAGTCCACTTAATTAACACTTTGCTAGGTGGGCACTTGGAGCCTCACTGTGCAGCTTTGGTTGGGTGGATAGATTCAGGTGGGTAGCCATGTTGGTATGAAGCAGCAGAACAAAGTTCGAGTCCAGTCGCACCTTTAAGTCCAATGAAGTTTTATTCAAGGTATAAGCTTTTGTGTGCACGCACAGTCCTTCAGCTACATTGAAATGGAAGTTGCTAATCCTCACATATAGGCAGAGGTATATAAGCATGGATTAGCAATATCCATTTCAATGTAGCTGAAGAAGTGTGCGTGCACACAAAAGCGTGAGTAAAAAGTGCCACTGGACTCAATCCTTGGTTGTGTGGGTTTTAGTATTGTAAGGCTCTATGGTGTTTATTTAAGTGTAAAGGAGAGGCATAAATAATATCTAATGAATAAAACGTAGAAGGGAAGAGGCTGACGATCAGCAAATGGGCTGCCTGAAAATATTTGCCTTTTTATTATGTGTGGTTGACCATGTTGCTTTGCCATTATCAATTCATCCCTCAAATGATCAAGCTTTGCTGGATTAGGCCACTGACTCCTTACAAAACCGTTTGGCTCTGCAAATACTGACCTCTGATGGATTGTTTTTCTTAGATGGCTGTCTTTGTTCTGATGATGAGACCTGCCTTTTATTTATTTATTTTGTATTTTTAATCCAGTTTATACCCCACCCTCCCGGCCAAGGCTGGCTCAGGGTGGCTTGTACTGCAGTGGAAAGGGGTACAAAATATTTCCGGCTTCAGACTTCTTTCTTTTCCCTTTTCAAGCTCAATTACCGTGCTGGTAGATTCCACCTCACATTTTCTATGGACACTGCCTATACCACTCCATTCTCTCCTCTCAGACAGCTACAATATATTGGGCATGATCACACGCAGAATTAGCCACACCATAGGCGTGAATGTCAGGCAGATTTTAAGGGCGCAATCACACAAGAACATCTGCCAAGCGTCCCATACCCGTTGGCGACCCGTTTTGCTCCACCACAGAAGCAGAGTAAAAAAAACATTGGGGAAAGTCTGGTAGCAAACGGGTTTGCTACGGGCCAGGAATGGGCCTTTCTTGTGTGATCGTGCCAGCGCTTTCTCACGATGTCGGGATGGTCTGATTGCGCCGTCCCGACACCATGCCGTTGTTTCCCCCCCATTTCAGTATGCGCATCATTGCACACTGCATAGGGAGCACTCAGTGCAGAGATGTGGATCATTGATCCCCTGTTGAAGCGCACCGGAAACACAGAGCAAAAAACCTAACCCGATTCACCCACAGTTTGCATCTTATCATGCAGTGGTGGGCTGCCCAGCAGCTCCCAGAGACTGTGTGATCACGCGACTGGGGGTCAAATTCCTCTGGAGCAAATAGCCTTGCTTCCCCCCCACATTATCTCGCACGTGTGACTGCCACCATTGTTAGATTTGGTTGGAGGTGGGGAGCAAGAGCAAATATTTTAACTGGTAGTCAGGTGAATGCTGCACATGGAAGAGTGATGAGAATGAGCCAGTCTCTCAGGCTTTTGACACAATTAAATAGCCTCAGTGACTGTCTATCAATTCATGTCTTAAACACAAAGGTTTCCGTAGAGATCAATTTAACTTGCCATTCAGTTTAACTCGATTACCAAACATGCTGTGCAAAACAATGTGGAGATTCTTGGTAGGGAAAACTGGCACAGAACTTTTATCTGAGCACATTCACACTGGTGGGAGTGGGCAAAGCTGGGGAAAGCCTATTAAACTGTATTCTGTAGGTTCCTGAATACTGGATTATCTGTTTTATTTACAGTATCCTTAGGGATGCTCTGATCTTAATTTGTTAGTGGTTGCTTGCAGTAAATTTATGCATTCAAGCAGGAATCGACTCCTATTTGTGTCCACAATTTTTCTTTGAAATTGCTTCTTGATAGAATTTCCCACCGAAAAACAGAACTTTTGAATCTTGGTTTGTTCTTATAGTATAACATTTATTTAAAAAGCGTGTGGTGGATGAAAAACAGTTGTGTGTGATCCTCCTATTACATGTACCTTGTCCAGTAGGTCAGGGAAGTTTATGTGGGATTATTCCTTCACAATAAAGGTGGTTAAGATCCAAAAGAATGTATTTTGTAAAGTCAGTTTGCTTCCCTAGCTGAGTGCAGGTTTTTCATAGGCGAACAAAAGTTTCCTTAGCCTAGATCCAGTATTCTGGCCATTATACTGCATCAGGCTTGCTTGGTTTCATGTGCTGTCAAGAAGGAAGTGTTACCTGAGGGGGAAAGAACGTGGTAGGCCATGCTTTGCATATCTAAAACCATTTTACCAATGGTTTGTTGGATTGATTTATATGAGCTGTGATAGGTTTCCATTTGACAGAAGAGAATATAATTCTGGTGGGTGTTAAATTGCCTTCTGTGGGCATGGCACTCTCTACAGTTGCCTTTCTAGCTACAGTTTTTCCTGTGTGCCTTGGCCAATGAAGCTGGACTAACTGTTGTGCAAAGTATTCCATAGTGTGAGAAACTAACCAAATCAAAGCCTAGGGCAAAGTAACTGGAAATGTCCCTTGCCAAACAATTTTTCTTGCACCGAGTGCCACTCGAAAAGACTGGTGTCTTCTTATGATGGGTTTACAGACAGGAACTTATTTCTCTGGTGGTCAGCTTAAGCATTAGATTTAGAGAACTGCCATCAGATTTAGAAAACTGCCATCAGCTTTTGGCTGAGGCAGCGAACATCCAAAATGACCAGCCTTCCTTGCTCAACTTGCTCAATCTTATTATGCACCATCGCCTTAGGACATGGCCAGGATCAACTTGGCACCAGTATCAGCTGTTCTGTGCCCTCCCTGGCACTGTTGCAGGAGTCACTGCATCGTGTTGCCGTCAGGGATTATTGAGTGCTGCGATTGATGTTTTATATAATATTGTATCGCTGTTATTGCACGTTGTGAGCCTGCTATTGCATGTTGTGAGCTACCCTGAGCCCTTGTGCAGGGTAGGGCAGGATATAAATTAAATAAATAAATAGTTCTGTGTTTATGGTTTAGCATGAGCTGGTTTATTTGATAAGCTTTAACAGGACACACTGTATTTCTTTATTCAAAGTAGAAATATTTAATCTGTCACAGAGAGACTAAGAGGAGAAAAGTGTTAGAGATTTAGGTACTAGTGTTCTGGCACAGATGGATGCTGAAAGCAGGCAATAAAGATAAGGCTGCACCTACGCCAAGGCTCACAGTCTTGGAACCTGATCTTAGTGACCGGCCTCTTGATGATATGTGGTGTCCTCCCCACACACACACTGAATAAGCACAGTCAGGCCATTTTCACAGGGTATTTAAGAACCATGGGTCAGAATTCAGAACCATCTGGACTCCTAACATTATTTGTTTCAGAAATTGTTTTGTGTAGTGTTGATGCATGGACTATTCCATACCTTCTTAGCTTGTTTGCTTTCCTCCTTCAGAATATTGAAGTGTTTAGGATGCATGCCTTATCCCACCTCTCCCCTCCTGCAGTAAGCAGGCATAGAATGAATTAAAATTGGGTATTAATACCACCAAAATGAGGCATTAATGTTGCCCAGGATTGGTTATGCAGCATGCTATTTCTCTCAATCTGCACATTAAGGGTTGCCTGAATTTAGTCATACACAGCTACTTTTTAAAAAACTTAAATTCCCATGGACCACCAATGTGCTTCTGATTTGCGAAGCAAGGGTGTAATTCAGATCTCTTTACACTCAAGCAAGAGTTCAGAATCACTTTACACAGGTTATCACTTAAGTGCCTTGCTGGATCAGACCAAGTTCCACCTAGTCCGGCATTCAGTGTAAGAATTCTTGGAAGCAGTTGGCCTTCTGGAAATTGGCCAGTGGCCTACCTGATAATCATCTCTGCTCTTCAGTTAAATATGACAATCATTTTTGTGCCTTGTCTTTAAAAATCAGATCAAATACACATGTACATATTTTAATTTGTGGACATGTTTAAATCCTCTTGCGTCATGTCTTAGAATCAACTGATTGCCGTGCAGGAAGGTTGATTTACAACTGCATCCCAACTTTCCTGTGTTTTATGCCATATATATGATTCTAATCTAATGCCATATATATGATTTCTCTCCATCTCCTGTGAAGGTTGAAGGCTTCAGTTTATGGTTAGTTCATGAAATGCCACAAATACACAACGAGCTCCACAAAGTATATAGTTTAGGAGGAATCAGTTACATACTTATTTCAAAACTTGAGTGAAGAAAAAAATAGCATGACAGATTTAGACATTAAACATACAGGATGCCCTTTTAACAGGATAGTTACAGAAACTGGACTTAAAATATTTGTCTGCATTGCACGCAATTAAGGGTTCTTATTTCTTGTCCCTTTAAAGGGCATGGAAGCAACAACCGGGGAAGGATTTTAACTTTTACTTATTTTATTTCTTAATTTTACCCTTAACCCTCTCAGTATAACTACTGTAAGTAGCACAGTTCTTTATCTGACCACTTATGACCGAACCTGAGCTTACTTCAATGGGGAGGGTGGGGTATGAATCAAATAAATAAATAAATAAATAAATACATAAATAAATTCATGGTGAAAATTATTTGGATTTCTTCATGCCATTTAGAAAATTAGGTAGCAGGAAATTATCTAGTATATATGTCCCACCCTTCCTCCACGAAGCTCTGTGTCATAATTGGTCCCCTCCCCATTTTTATCCTCACAACAACCCTGTGATGTAGGCTAGGCTGAGAGGTACAAAATCAGCCAGCCAGTTTCATGGCAGAGTAGGGATCTGAACCCAGGTCTCCTGGTCTGATATATTAACCACTGTGCTGCCCTGACTGTTTTAAGATGTATAATAGACTGTCACAAAATAATACACAAAACTGTCAGTTAAAAAAAATGATGGGGGAGGGCCACTGTATTCTTCTGTTCACCTTGCAAAATCTACTCCAAAGCCACCTATTTCAAAAGCTGCCTCAAAATCTTTACCATATCAAGTAGCCTGGTCGCCTGACTGCAACTTAGATTTTGCGGTCGACCATTGGTCTGCTATATGGCACACATCTCTTTCTTCTCCAACTTCGGCACATGTCCGCCTACAATCCTACAGGATGCTATCTAGATGGTACATTATTCCTCAAAAATCCGCACACTTCTCATCCTCTAACACGGCCCTTTGTTGAAAAGGTTGTGAAGAAGTTGGTACTTTCAGTCACTGCTGGTGGACATGCCCTTGACTACAAGAGTTCTGGAACAAGATCCATCAACACATTTCACAAATAACTGGTCATTCCATTGTGTTAAGGCCTGAATTGCTCCTTTTGCATCATGAAAATAATCCGTTGATCCCTAAGGTCAGATGGGAATTAATACATAGCTTGCTGACAGCAACCCAGACGGTACTAGCAAAACATTGGAAATCATATTCACTACCCTCTGTTATGGAATGGTACTTAAAGATCTGGGATCATCTATTAATGGAGAAAATTATAGATAGCCTACTTCAGTCAGATATCTACCCCAGAAAAACAAACTTCACTGAGAAATGGATTCCTTTCATCAATCATGTTCTTACGCAAGATCTTGCCCCTCCAAACCAATCATACAGTCAACTGCTTCTCTAATCTCTCCCTCTTTTTCTGACATTGCTTTCCTCTTATATTTCTCTCCTTTCTCTTCTGCAACGTGGTCTAGAGTAAAATCCCTCATATAGTGGGCATCTTCTCATTATGCAAGACTCACGAGACACAATTACAAATACAGCACTTATCATACTTCTTAGTTTTATAACTCACTCTAATCCTAAGATTTCACATTAGATGTAATATTGCAACTACTATCTATGCATGTATGTTATCATACCTGTTTTATAAATATATAATTGCATTTCTCTTATGTGTTGGATAAATTGTAACTTCTTTGTTATCTTTATAAAATTTAAATAAAAGTTAAAATGAAAAAAAAAAGCTGGCATGGGCAGACCATTCAGCTAATGGGTAGCAAGTATATTGTCCGCATTTAAAATACTGGGCCTTAGGTAACCTTTACAGAAGCAGTCAGAGCACCTCTATAGACCAAAGACCCCAAGTTTACCCTTCAACCCTAACACTAGCACAATGACATCACTTCAGGGGAATACCTGGAAGCAATGGTTGTAATTGCCTGAAACTCTATGCATTACCATAGAGTTTCCAATGATTCCTAGAGTTATTACTGTCTCTTCTGGGTATTCCCCGGAAGCAACATCATCATGCAGGGGGTGCTGGTGAATTTTAAATTTAAAAAAAAATTAATTTAATTCCTCCCCACTTCCATTTCACACGGTGGTGGGAAATGGGTTCCCCACCCAAACTTGGTGCTCAGCAGCCTTCGCCCAGAGAGTAGCTCTAATCTGTTTAGTTTGGTAAGTGGTGGTCAGTGGGAGTGGAGGAAAATGTCACAGTGCCTGAAAATCTCAGGCTGGCAGTATCTCTTTTCCCTGATCATGGATTTTTTACAATGGACTATTTTTATTCGATACCCCCCAATTGCACCCAAGGCTCCTACTGCCCACCTGGGTTGTTCCAGCATCCCCCAGGAGGTGGTATTGCCCACTTTGGGAACCAGTGGACTACTGGGTCCTCTTCCTATTTGGGCTATTCAATACCATCTATATTTGATAAGCTGTTCCCACACAAACAACTGGCTGTCTTCCCATTTTTGTGTGTGTGTGAGAGAGAGATATTATGTTGGCTGGTTCTGGATCAGAAAATCTCAGGCTGTCCAATTGCCTTTATTGGCCTGTATCCCAGCAATTTTTCTCCAAATATAGCTTCTCATGTTGCAAGTCTGGGAATGCTGTTTTCTAGGATAATGATGTTTGTTCTGGATCAAAGGGTGCCATTGGCAGGATAGGGAAGTCTCTTTAATTCTTAAACTGTATATCGATAAAAGAGTTTGCAGTATGAGATGAAAGCCTGCATTTTGTGAATGTCTGCCTTAACATTAGTCTCACTGTGTATAAAGAGTCATTTATTTTATGAAGAATTACACCCTTTGGTGTTCCATTTTTCTTATGACAGAAATTTTGAACAGTAGCATTTGTGTAATTGAATACCACATTAGGGTTTAAAGATTAAAATAACTGAAATAATACTCAGGGTAGTGCTTCTACAACTAAGACACCGTATTCAATTGTATGCCGCCAGGAGTAAAGCAGTGTTTCAGAATAAACAGCACTTAAATACCAGTGGAAGCAGAAACTAATTACAGACTTTGAACCTGTGACCCAGTGAGTGAATGAAAACGTACATAGGATCAAGCACTAATTTTCCCCTGCCAACCCAGTGTCTCAATTTGTACAAAATAATCCTGAACAAAATGATAGTGGAACAGTGGCCAATGGCACTGTATTTTTTTTCCCCAACAAGCAGCTTTGCTTCTAACTTAGAGCACATGAGTGCCATGTTGTACCCTTGAGTACTGCCCAAATGAGCAGAGGGGAAGGGAGGATGTGGACAGTGGCCATTCCAAAGGAGAGACAGGTTTGAGATTCTGGCTGGGGTTTGGATGCAGAATGTGGGTATGAACAGAGAGACAGAAATACCAATAAAATACACAAATTTTGGCATCCATTTCAATTTAAGAAATCCATTGATCCCCCCCACCTGCTAGTAGGGTTGGCCTGCTTCTAGCAGCAAAGAAAAAATGAGGCAAGCTATGGTTAGTGGTACAAGCTGCAGTTTGGTAATACACAAACATTGCTTTGCATGATACTGAAACTATACTTATGGTGGTGTGGCTCCACATAACTCAGTTTTCTCATTTTACTTTTGACTGTTTTCTGCTAAATGGAGGATAAGAATTTGTGTTGCAAGCTGAATTCACTATCTGCTTCACATCTGGGATCTTTGGTCCACTCCTTTGATCATCTGTGAAAGGGTGTGGGATTCCTTAAGGACTTTAGCAGATTTGTGTAGTGGATTTGTGTAAGAAATTTCCTCCAGTTTATTAAGGCTTCACACACTTTTCCATAGTAGTTGTTTCCAAGCAAACAACAGGTAGCTTCAGGGAAAAGGCTGTTCAGAAGGAAAAGAATAAGAAAAGGAAAAATTTACACATTTATAAACTTTTCGTACATATGCTTTTGCATAGCTTTAAAAACTTCGAAGTTTCATATGTATTTGTGGAATCTGGATAATATGGGTAGAATTTGTGGAATCTAAATAATATGGTTAACACTGAAGTGCTTCAATAACAGGGACTACATTGGTAGGAAACTGAATGCATGATAGTTATGTTTATGCCTGTATGCATAGTTTGAGAAGACCCTGATGCTGGGAAAGATTAAAGGTCAAAGAAGAAGGGGGACAGCAAAGGATGAGATGGTTAGACAGTGTTATCGAGGCAATGAACATGAAATTAAGCAAACTCCGGAGTATGACGGAAGACAGGAGGGCCTGGTGTGATGTGGTCCATGAGGTCACAAAGAGTTGGACTCAACTGTGCGACTGAACAACAACAACATGGTATGCTAATCATAGGCAGATTAATAGTGGTTTTGGTGTTGAGATTCATCTTTTGAGATTTCTCATGGTTGGGCTGTCAGCTGAAAGGTATAAAAAGCCATCTTTGTGGTGCAGAATATCTTATGGTAGCATTTGTTCTCCATGCATTCTCATTGCTTTCAGAGAACTGAACTCCTTGCTGCGTCTTACCTGTTATCACCCTCATTTAAAAATGGATCAAGCATCTGGATTCATGAAACGAGAAGCAGGCAAGTGAACATTTCTGTCATCCCACTTGACCTCCGTAGCGCTTAGGAATGTGTTTTTGTGTTTTCCAGGCCGATGCTGGTTGGATGCTCTAGAACTGGCCTTGCGCTGCTCCAGTCTGTTCAGGCTTAGTGCCTCAAAGCAGGGAAAGGATGGTGACCTGAACTGCTCAGCTGACTCTTCACATGCGGGGCTGTATAATCTACTGCACACAGCTACAATATCAGACCAGGAACTTTTCCAGTAAGGATACGTTTTTGCTCACTGCATATATCCTGAAGTTTGTGATGGTTTCTGTATGAGCAAATTTTTAATTCATCCAACTGACCTGCAGCTGGCCAATCACTGAAGCAGTGATGAAGATGTTTTGTATTAAGGGCATCATTTCACATGTGTTTGAATGATATCGGGATGGCTGGGGCACTTAGGTATGCATGCCCATGTAGTCACTTGCAGAAGTATCTTTTGAATTGCTTATAGAGCATGTGTGTGTACACACACACACACGTTCCATATGAATAATGCATATTATCCACTCACCAGATCACTCCACCAACACATTATATTTTATTTATTTATTTATTTATTTATTTATTTATTTCAGTTTATATCCCGCTTTGCTGGACAAACTGGCTCAAGGCAGCGTACATAAGTTAAAATGCGATAAAACAATAAATACATTAATTACAATAAAATTCACATAACAACACAAGATACAAATACAACAATTCAAAATGGCGGCAGTTTCTGTACATGATCCAATGAAGGAGGGCAGTAACCCGCGGTGTATCATAAGGGCCGTAGCATATTCCCATGGCTCGTTCAGCAGTGGCGGCCTGGTGGAAGAGCTCTGTTTTACAGGCCCTGCGGAACTGTAAAAGGTCCCGCAGGGCCCTGATGTTCTCCAGGAGCTCATTCCACCAGCGTGGAGCTGCCACTGAAAAGGCCCTAGCTCTAGTGATAGCCAACCTGGCGTCTCTCGGACCAGGGAGGGTCAGGCAATTCTGCGACCCTGACCTCAGTGCTCTCTGGGGCACATATGTTACTATGCAGACTTTTATTACAACATAGTTCTTCGATGCTTCCTTAAGGTAAAAAACTGAGGTCTGTGAATTTTTAAAGGTTTTCCTCTGCTCTCGAATAGCAGCAACCCCCAAAGTCCTGTAGCTTATCAGATTCATTTGCGGAATTGGGAGTCGAAGGAAATGTCTTTCATGTTTTGAAGTGGATTTGGCTGGGTGCAAACATCTGACCCAACAATACATTCTGCATATATATAATAGAGCTGCAGACCCATAATGCAGATCTGTACAGATTTGCCGATGCAGTCGCTTTGCATTATCTGCACTGTATCCAGACTATTACATCCAACGAATCATTCAACACCATTCTGTTTTTATGTTTTGAGATTCCGCACCATTTTCCCCTCTTGTTTCTTGTTGCCATAGACTCTCAGGGAAGGATTCCAATTAAAAATGAAAAAGATCTCGGGTCTTCTTCCCATAAAATGGAAATTTCAGGCGTTGGGGCCTCAGTTTTCCTTAGAACTATATAGTAAACGAAATATGGTGGTTGACCCTTCAACTTCCACTGGATTATGTGCTGGGCACTAAGTTTAGCATTTTAAAGGAGAGAAGAGGTGTCCCTTTAAAAATACATTTTTTTTCCGTTCTGATTCTAGTAACAAAGTAGAGAGCTCCATTTCAAATAGTCAAACCAAGTGGAGGTTAAAGGGTTAACCCCCTCTCCCTCTCCTGCACAACTTCCAGGCTACCTAAGGTTGCACAAACCTACACTTTGTGTTTTGTGGTCAGAGCAAGACACATGATCTTGATCTTTGTCTGGTCTGAGGTCAAATGAAGATCTATCTGGGTAGCAACAGGATGCTGGAAAGGTTCTACATTTATCACTGACAGTATTGCTCTCACTGGGATTAATCCTACAATTAAACATCGCCTAAGGAACTGAGCTAATTAAACTGTTAACAGGTCCATTAATTACATTTCATGTTTTCTTTAGATTGTTTAAACTATGCTTGAGAATAAGAGGATGCAGGCGTGATGGTTTTGAGGCCAGCCATCTCTGCTGGAAAATTTTGCTCCTGAGTTTCAATCCATTATACTCTGATGATGACTGTCAAACTCTTTGAGGAATTAATACTCTTCCATGCTGCATTTAGAGCAGAGAGAGAATGCAGAATATTTTCTAGCATGCTAAGCTTCGGAGAGTTGAAGGGGTAAAGCACAGAGCAAAATCTTTCTGTTGCATCCTGCTGCAGCCTAAAATGTCCCTGAAATGCTGGAAGACAGGAGGGTAGAATTGGCAAAAATTACCCCTCCTTCTGTTCATGGAAGTGTTGATTCTAACCTTGAAACTCTGTGACCCCCTTAGCACCAAACTTTGTCTGTCTGCAAAAGTGACTTGCTTGGGGTAGTGGTTAAGTGCACGGACTCTAATCTGGGAGAACCGGGTTTGATTCCCCACTCCTCCACTCACAGCTACTGGATGACCTTGGGCAAGCCATAGTTCTGGCGCAGCTGTACTTGAAAAAGAGCAGTTTCTGTCAGAGCTCTCTCAGCCCCGCCTACCGCACAGGGTGTCTGTTGTGGGGAGGGGAGGGGAGGGGAAAAGAGTTTGTAAACCACTTTGAGACTCCTTTGGGTAGTGAAGGGTGGGGTATAAATCCAATCTCCTCCTCTTCTTCTTCTTCTCCTCCTCCTCTAACTAATGGCACTTTGACATTTGCACATCATTAGTATTACATTTCATATGCTAATCTCAGGAGGCCAGTTCATTCTGATACATATATTTATTTTTTTATTTTATTTTATTCGACTTATATCCCACCCTCCTTGCATGGCAGGCTCAGGGTGGGTTTGGAATCTAGTTACATATATACTCACTGACAGGGATCCAGAAAGCACTCTAGCAACTGCAAAACATTTTTACTCCTTTTGTCTGTTAGGTGATAAGTGATTAACAACCATTCACTGCTCAAGATTGATGTATCATAGCGATTTTATTGGATAAAAGGAAAAGAAAGGAATATTACATTTTACAGCATCCGATTTATAATTCTAAATGAAACTGAACCAGATAGTTCCATTCCCCTAATCCCACCCACCTCATCCGCCGACATTTCTTTCAGGATAGAACATCTGTGTTTCTCTGCTGGGGCTGTTTAGCTTTAATGTCTCTCAGGCCATGAAGCAGGGTTGCGAGATCAAAATTTCAAAAGCAAGGGACATTCTAAAGTTGGCTGTTTGTTCAGTTTGTTGGGTTTCCGAACCCATGCCATTCTTTTTTGGTAAATACAATTTATTATTGGATATATCACATACTCATACATTTTCAACCAACCTATATATCCATTTTTCTAATTTCCCTTCTACCCCCCCAAACAAGGCTTCCCGCACTGCTCCAACCCCATTAATATCTCTCTTGTTCTGTTACAGTTACTTCTAAACCTATTTTCTCTTACTAACGGTAACAATTCAAAAATCTAATTCTATTTCATTTTCCTCTTAATAACTATCAAAACAAATCAAACCACGTTTAATGTCCCAATTTTTCAACAAGTATTTTTGAAAGTCTTTCCAGTCTTCAAAGAACGTTTCATCTTCTTCGTTGTTTAACTTTCTCGTTAATTTGTCCATTTCTGCCAAAAACAACGTCTTTTTAATCCATTCCCATGTTTCAGGTACTTTATCTTGTTTCCAACATTGAGCAAAAGTCAGTCTTGCAGCTGTAGTCAAGTACCATAGTAATGTTCTCTTGGCTACATTTATTTCTTCCATTTTAAGACCTAACAATAACATCTGTGGGTCTTTCTTAAAAGTACAATTCAAAATTTTTTGTATCTCATTGTGGATCTCTGTCCAATACTTTACTGCTTTATCACATGTCCACCACATATGGTAAAAAGACCCTTCATGTTTCTTACATTTCCAGCATTTGTTAGACATACTTTCATTTATGATAGCAATTTTTTTAGGCGTCATATACCATCTGTACATCATTTTATAACAATTCTCTTTAACATTTACGCAAGTTGAAATTTTCATCGACTTTTTCCACAAATATTCCCAAGATGTCATTAATATCTCATTATTAACATTTACAGCCCATTTTATCATTTGCTCTTTTACAACTTCATCCTCAGTATACCATTTCAATAGCACCTTATACAGTTTAGAAATCATTTTTTTATCTTTCTCAAGCCATACAGTTTCAATTTCGATATTCTTTTCTCTAAAACCATGTTCTCTTTTATCGGTCTTAAATAAATCATAAATCTGTCTATACTTCAACCAATCATATTCAAATTCAACATCAAATCTATCTTTTAACACAAAATTTTTCCCTTCAGATTTTAAAAGATTTTTATAAGGTAGCCAGTCTAGTCCTTGATTTCTTGAATATGGATTGATCACTTCAGCTGGTACAATCCAAAGTGGTCTTTCTTCTGAGAAGAATTTTCTATATCTCATCCATGTCTCGAACAGTGATTGTCTTACAAAGTGGTGTTTAAAAAATTTGTCCATTTTTACTTTTCCTTACCATAAATATGCATGCCATCCGAATTTGTTATCATGCCCTTCCAGGGCCAATAGCTTCTTATTCTCCAAATTAATCCACTGTTCCAACCATGTTAAACAGACGGCATCATAATACAGTCTTAGATTTGGTAGTTGTAGACCTCCTCTCTCTCTTGCGTCACATAAAATTTTCATTTTAATCCTTGGCTTTCTCCCTGCCCATACGAATTTGGATAATTCTTTCTGCCACGAATCCAATACTTTCCTTTGTTTTAGTACTGGAATAGTCTGAAATAAATACATCAAACGCGGTAAAATATTCATTTTTACAGTCGCGATTCTTCCCATCAATGATAAATTCAAAGTGTCCCATTTCTTCATATCTTGCTGAATTTTGTGCCACACCTTTTCATAATTGTTTTTAAACAAGTCAATATTTTTCATGGTTAATTCAATTCCAAGATATTTAGTCTTTGTAACTACTTCACATTGAATTTTCTCTTGAAGTTCTATTTGTCTTTGTTTCGTCATATTTTTGCACATCACTTTGGTTTTACTTTTATTAACATAGAATCCCGCAACTGAACCAAATTCTTCAATTTTTTCCATCAGTAGTGGTATTTTCTCGATTGGGTCTTGAATCATAAACATTACATCATCTGCAAATGCCCTGTATTTATAGACAAAACCTTTCACTGTAAGTCCTTCAATACTGTTATCTTTTCTTATCGCTGTCAATAATATTTCCAATATCCAAATAAACAACAACGGGGATAACGGGCAGCCTTGACGTGTTCCCTTTTGGACTTGGAAGAAGTCCGTCTTTTCTTTGTTTATATTCAAAGCCGCTTTTTGTTCTGAATATATTGCCACAATCATATTTAAAAAGGACTGTCCAATATCCATTTTTTCAATAACTTGCAGCATAAATTCCCAATTTAAGTTATCAAAAGCTTTTTCCGCATCTAGGAAGAGGAATCCAACTTCTTTTTCAGGATGCTTGTCATAATATTCAATTGCATCTATCACCACTCTTAAATTGTCTCTGATTTGTCTGTTTGGTAAAAATCCAGCTTGTTCTTCCGCTATTATATCTTTCAGATATTTTTTCAGTCTCTCTGAAATTATTTTCGCAAATAATTTGTAATCATTATTTAATAGCGATATTGGCCTATAATTCTTTACTTGAGTCAAATCCAAACCTTCTTTGGGTATCAATGAAATATTTGCTTCTTTCCATGAATCTGGGATCCGTTTGGTCTTTCTTATCTCATTCGACAGAAGAACTAAAATAGGGGTTAGCTCCTCTTTAAATTTCTTATAAAACTTTGCTGTAAAGCCATCTGGTCCTGGAGCCTTGCCCAACTTTGCATCTTCTATCGCCATTGTCACTTCTTCTTTCGTTACTAAACCATTTAATAATTCCTTAATTTGTTTTCCCAGCTCTGGAACTTCAATCGTCTCCAAATATTTGTTGATTCTCTGTTGATCAATTCCTTTCTTTTTGAATAATTTGGCGTAATATTTTAAAAAAACTCTTTTTATACCATTCAAGCTCATAACATCCTTTCCATCTTCAATAATCTTAGTTATAAAATTCCTTTCTTTTCTATTTTTCAATTGCCATGCTAAAAACTTTCCTGGTTTGTTTGCACCCTCAAATGCTTTTTGCTGTAATTTCTTCAAATTCCAATATAATTCTCTGTTTAGTAAAACATTCAGCTGATCTTGCAGAAAGTGGATCTCTTTAATAATCTTCTTCTTCCCTGGTCTTTTCTTTAATTCCTTTTCTTTTTGTCGAATTTTTTCATAAAGGTCTTTCTGTTGTTGGATCTTTTGTTTTTTGTCCTTGGAGTTCAGAGAGATAAGCATACCTCTCATTACTGCTTTGTATGCATCCCATACAACTTGTATGTCCGTACCTTTATTCAAGTTCAGTTCAAAAAAACTTTTCGTTTCCTTTTTTAAGATTTCATTAATTTGTTTTTGATCCAATAAATCTTCATTAATTCTCCAATATAGCTGTTTAGGTTTTGCTTTAGATATCCAAAGTAAGGGATTATGATCACGAACCCATGCCATTCTTATGTTCTACGGGCAGGGTGCGCCTGTAAAATCTAATAGCAATGTCAATATTTTAGTGGTATTACAGAGAGAGGTTTTTTTTAATCTGCTTTACATTAATCTGTTCTGAGTACACCAGTTTTTCTTTATTCATATATGCATATAATACATGTCTGAATCTAGACAATCCCCACTATTGCAGATGAACAACACATTAGCTATTTTGGAAAATGGCAGGCTAGTGGTTAAGGGCATGAGATATTAGCCAGAAAGTGCAAAGTTCTAATCTCTGCTTGACCCTAGGGTTGCCAGGTCCCCCCCATACCTGGCGGGAGATGGGGGTAGGCTTACCAGATCCAGGTTGGGAAACTCCTGGGGATTTGGAAATGGACCTAGGGAAAACAGGGACCTCAGTGGGTTACAGTGCCATAGAGTCTACCCTCCAAAGCATCCATTTTCTCCAAGGGAATTGACCTCTGTACTTTGGAGATGAGCTGTAATTCCAGGGGATCCCTCGGTCCCACCTCGAGGCTAGCATCCCTACTTGGCCGTGAAATCTGTCTCTCTGTTTTGGAGCATTTGGAACAATATTGGTTTTAGTGTGTAAAATGATACTCCCCTCTGATAATATGTGGAAGGCAATACTGACCTTTTTGCAGACTGGCTATTTTAGATTACTGATCATGCAAAGAAGTGGGGAAAGTGCCATATATCTGTACTGACCAAGATTCAAGTAATAGGTGCTCCATATATACATAGGGACTTTGGGCTTGTGTTTCTTGAGCAATACTAGCTCTTGTGCTACACAGCAAATGTTTTCTGAAATGTTAAAAACTAATGACAGTGTAAGACTGTCACGGCTCAGGAGGGTGTCACCTGACGCTGCCAGCCACTCTGGGCTCTGAGAAGGCCCAGAGCTCCCTCCCAGGCCTTTAGACTTCCCTTTTAGCTGAAATGAGCATGAGGACCAGGCAGAGTGAACAATGAAAATGGTTTATTTTATAGAAGGTCAATAGGATTGCCAAGTCCATCTTCATCCCCAGTGGGGGACTTTGGGGGTGTCACTGGAGGGGGCGGGGCATCCCCAACGTGATGACGTCACATTGGGGACGTCTGGCCCCCCCGGCCGTGGGCCCATTGTGCTCTGGAAATGCTGGCTTTTGCACTTAAAGGTAGTCCTTTAAGTGCAGAGAGCTGACATTTCCCCGCTCACCCAAATGCCAGCCCCCTTTAAGTGCAGGCAGCCGACTTCTGGTTCATGGCGATTTGCTAGCAAACATGCCTCCCAGTCAATCCGGGGCCCGATCTGCACGCTAGCGGTTTGGAGGGTGGTGAGTGATCGCTACCCCCTGGGAGCCTTGGTGTAAAGGTTCCCAGCCACGGGTTTTTTGAAGAATTGCCTCTTCGCCAGCGTGTTGCTGGGGAATTGAGGCATTCCTCCGGCCCGATGGTCTGACTGCTATGCGTCCGTATGGAGCTAGAGCTGCTGGCCAGAACAAGCGTTGGAGAGCGAGCGAATAAACAGATGCAAGCAAAGTCGTAAGACAAGCAATGAGCAGTGAGTTAAGTAAAAGCAAAAAATCGGCATTTTAAAGAGAAAGCACCCCCCTTGGTAGTGGCATGGGAAGCGAGCAGGGGAGGGGCCCCTCCCACATGCAGAGACTTAAAAGCAGAATAGGGGGGGGAGAAAAAGCTAAGAATCCAATTTCAAGAACCTTACCAGTGCAAGTCTAAGCAGTTTAGAGACTTTCAGAGACTTTAACAACTTTCAGCTAAAGTAAACAATCCGGAAAGATGGTGGGGAGAAGACCCAATAAAGGATTGAAACCAAAAGCACCAGGCGGCATGAGTCCGAGGGCGGAAGAGACTGTAGAGTTCCCTAAGCTTCTAGCAGACTCTTTACTCCCTCTACTGGATCAGATGACTAACATCAACCAGCAGCTAACAACTCTAAACCAGAATTTTGCAGCACAGCAACTTCAACTTGCGGAAACTACAAAGAAAATAGAGCAGGTTGACGAAAAAGTTTTGGAACTTGATGCCAATTCGAAAAAAGCAGGAAAAAAGATGCAAATGCTAGAAAAGAAGCAAGCTTCGGAGGAATTTCAATTGTTACAGCTACAAATGGAGAGAGCAAATATGGTGCTCTGGTTCCAAGGGGTTACTGAGCCCCCCAACGAGAATCTTAAGCAACTGCTGAGCGATGCACTAGCCCCAGTGACAGATTTAAAAGCGGAAGACATACTAAGCGAAATGGATGTGGCTTATAGAGCCTACTCTACATACATTAAGAAGAATAATCTGCCAGAGGAGATCGTGGTGAGATTCTCAAAGAGGCATCTAAGAGACTTAATTTTAAAGGCGACTACAAATACACCCTTGAAAATTGGAGGCAACAATATCAGAATATTAAAAGATATTCCATTTGAAATAAGGAGAAAGAGGAAGAAGTATAAGTACTTTGCATACAGATGGTTGGTTCCCGAAGGCGTCACCTTCAAAATAAAGGACAAAAAGGGAAAAATTGACTCTGTTTTTAAAACATGTGAGTTCCTGAGGCTGCAACTGGGAGATCCAGAAGAGGACACGAAAGAAGAAGAAAATAGCAAATCTACTGGTGAATTGGACTCTGTGCCTTCTGACAAGGACTCTGATGCGGAAAAGGGGGCAGCTGCTCCCAAACAAAGCTATCAACTGAGAGAATGTAAAGAGAAAGCAAAATGAAGACTGAGACTCTGAAAGCTCATGCAAAATTTTTGTCTTTAAGATGATCTGGGGAGGGTTCTTGAACTGGGAAAATAGTTAATCTGATGCAGAATTGTGACTTTTTGATCATGCTCAATGCTATATAAGCCTTTTTTTATGACTAACACACGTACAAGCGTTACTGATGATCTCCAATTCTTGGGTTTTTAGTTAGTTGTGGTTATCTTTCCTTTCTCCTTAGCTGTAGATGTTTCTCCTTTCCCTCTTTTTCATTGTAGTTTGTAGTATATAGAAAAATGCAAATAAAAAATCCCCTTCGGGGGGCTCAAAAAAAACAAACTGCAGGCAGCCATCCCTGCGTGCTCGATCTGGAGCAGAGATCAGGCTTGCGGGGAAACACCAGCTTCCTGCACTGCCCCTTTAAGTGCAGGAAGCTGGTGTTTCCTGGCACTCCCAATCTCTGCTTGAGATCGACCTCACGGGGAAGGCTGCCTGCACATAAAGGGAGCTGGCGGGTGAACGGGGAAACATCAGCTCTCTGCACTTAAAGAGAGCCCTTCAAGAGAGAAGGGAGAGGGGTGGCTTGGGGGCAGGGTGTTGGGGCTTGGGGGCGGGGTTTCCCCCACTGGCCATCCTGCCAGTGGCGGATAGAACCCCCCCCCCAAAGCGAGGGACCCCTGCCAAACTGGGGGGTTTGGCAACCCTAGAGGTCAAACAAATAAGGTGCAGGATAATAACAGTAAGTGGGTGAAAAGAAAAGAAATCAAATGCCCTAACATGTCTATATATATATACTGTCCGTAGCTCACTATCTCAAGTGGCTTTAGACTACTCACCCTTCCCTCAGGATGAGGGTTTCGTCCCCACAGAAGCCTCTCTCCTGGCCCTGTTCCCTGGGAAGAAGAACAGCTTTTTTCTCTTGCACCAGTTCTTTTATTCCCCAGTCCTCTTCTTCCCTATTGGTCAAAATCGGCACCAAAACTCCCCAAGGCCTTCTGGGGTTTGTAGGCCCAGCCTCCCCTACTGCTAGCCAGGTTCCCTGGGCGTAGTAGGCCTCTGGTGGAACAACTCAGATCATGACAGAGACAGAAGTCTACCATTCAAAGTAATAAAAAAGAAGAAAATTTTCCTGGGCATGTCCACGCCCTTGACATGCCTAGGTAGCTGTTCAGATTCCAGTCTGCATTATTAAGGAAGGCCCGTTCCCACGAATGAGCCTGCTTCCAGTCTCAGTCCAGCCTCATTAAAGCAGGAGCTGTCTCATAAAAGTGATCCATTTCCCCACCCCAATGGACAGCTTTGCTAAGTGTTGCTACTAATTGTCTGAAATAATGCCATGCTGTCTAGTACAGCGGAGTGCCTCCAGTTAACAGTAAAGATCAAAGTCGTGATAACAGAAACATCCTGTTTTCAAATTGAACCCCAAAGATAAAAAGTGATAAATCATTCTTCCAAATATGATGTTCAGTTGCTGCTGTTAGGGGAATAGAGATTGGTTAAGGAAGTGAAAATAATATGTCATGCCAGTAGAATTCATTTGCTGTCTTTGAAGACAGCATGAAAACCATCAATACCTCTAGAATTTCCTCCTTCGCTTGGCCAATGAAGGAAGTTTCTGGAAGACTCACCAGCTATCCTGGCTTGAATCTTTCTGATGTGTATGGGGCCTCAGGTAACTTTATTATTAAACAAAGTACACAAGTTTCCCAAAATCAAATCTACCCTGCCTTCTTGAGTGCATTTCTGTTTTCATTACGTCTTCTATATTAGGTACAGTGAATATTTTTCACAGTTGCAAGGGACTTGTAATTGTCCACCAAAAATGTTGAATATAAATATTTGTTAAAAGAATTTTGGTTGCACATCCCCAAAGCAATACATCAAATATACAATCATATACATACAAAGAAATGACTTGTTATCCTTCAGTTGTGATATGTGATCTTGATATACAGATCTCTTGCTTGACTTGTCGTATATTATTGCATTCTAAAATCTTCATTTCAGGTTTATATGGATGTGAGCCATCATGCATGGCAATTTTCTCTTGAAATGAAAGACAGGTAAACTCCAGTCTGGCTAATATAAGTGAATGTAGGTTCATTAACTAATACTAAAGACATATCTCGGCCCAAAGCCTGAAGTCACTATTGCTGATTAGTGTACAGCTATAAAACTTCACAATAAAACATCTCACAATCTTTGGAGAGGGTTTCATTATAGAGTATTTCCAGGCACACATTTTCAAGGATTGCTTATTTGTGTTTAATCTTCCAGTTGAAAAGACTGGCTTAATCAATAGCTTAGGACAGTACCTTGAAACTGGTGCTGAGGTCCAATAAAAGTACTTTCCCCCTGCATATATCTTTCCTCATAGAGGGAAATTACCAATGCCTGGACCAAAGTGCTTTAGTCAGACCGGAGGCAGTATCAACATTCACCTTGCTAATTTTCAGTAGCAAAGCAACAATATATTTATGTGTTTTTGTTTCCAGCATTTTGTTAAACTTACTGAAAAATGTTTGTCAGTGACTATAACTTAAGCTTTCCTTGTTTTCTGTTGAAACATAATATGTTCACCACAGCTAGATTTTAAATACAAACAGATTCAAAGTTTATATTTTCAAACTCCATGGGCCCAATCCAGACAGAGCATAAGTACCTTGCGCAGAGTGGAGAGGGAGGCTGGATCCCTACTGGATTTAATCAAGGGGCTACTAGTTCAGCATTCTGAGTACCACCGAAGTAAGACAGATGTTCCTGCGAAGCCCAGACTAAAACATGAATATCTTTCCAATAATGTTTGTTCCCCAGTACATAAACCGTGAAATTTAGTTATTGTGGTTAATAGTCATTCTAGACTTATCCTCCATTAATTATGCATTGTGTGAAGTAGTTCTTTCTTCAGTTTTTTCAAACTCAGAACCCACGTTTAAAATTAACATTCAACATGGGACCCAATCTTATTTTTTACCATGTATATTTAGCTTTCTCCCATTTGTCTCTGTAGCTCTCCATTATCTCCCCTCCCATCTTTCTCTTTCTCATTTTAAAAAAGTCTTGAAAATAAGTGTAGTGGCTCTATACACCATAGGTCAGTGCAGACCCATTTGTAGGTCCTGCCACACCAATGACCTACATCTCATCCACAGGAATAGGTCAAACACTCTTTGATAGAGTAGCCTCAGTGCTCCACATAGTCTCTGACCCAACACTCAAAAGTTAATTTGGAATGAAGAGACCTCAGGAAGAGTTGCTAATACTTCATTCTCTGTGTGTGATCTGAGGAGGTTAGTAGTAATATCCTCTCTAATACTATTTAAAATATACATGGAAGAGAGGTCCCTGTTGTATGTGTGCATGCTTTTTTAAAAAAATACTGCTTTGTGATCAATACCAAAGTCAACTCTGGGTTATCCGAGCAGGAAATGGTTCCATGTATAGCTCTATGGTAAGAATCTAGTACAAATTTTCCCTATCATGACCTTAATACAACTGTTCTTTAATCTGACATAAAAACACATTTTCCTATCTGCCTTGACTTCAGCCTTTCAAAAAAGATCGTCCCAAACTAGGTTTAGGAAAGATCTCAGTAAAGCAGGGGGGATGCACAGAAAGTGGACAATTCAGGGACGGTTTTGAATGGATCCTCCAGAAGAACCTGCTCAGTTTGGACCCCAAACCTGGAAAAACCTCCATGGGGAACCATCCACTAACCATGTGACCTTTCTCCTTTGACTGCAGACATTCTTGAATAATAGATTTGCTGAATAGCGGTCACTGCCATTATTCCACTGAATTGCATGGTTGGAAGATATCTAGTAGCTGTTCTAGCCCAATCTTCTTCCCTATAACTGACAGCAATAACAAGGGCTGCAATGCTTGTAAATTAATTGGTTATAATAAGCAATGGAAGGTTGTTTCTAATTAAGTGGTTCCAAATTGGATGGATGTCTGCCTTGAACCATGAGGAAAGGTGGTGTATAAATGTTTTAATAAATAAATAAAAGAACAGATATCTAATGCTTAGTTTCAGAAATGTTAATTTCCAAAGGTGCCTTCTTGTATTACAGAGTCTAATCTTAGTTGGTCCTTCAAGTGAACAGCTCCTCTTAAAATGCTTCCGATGATTGAAACTAAGGCAGTCTAACCATCTGTCTATTTCAGACTTAGTGAATCCGCTTTGGAAAACCATCACCTGGAGAATGATGCTTTTTCTGACAAATCTGAAAGAGACAACATAGAAGAATCTGAGAATGAAATGCATGAGAACAGCCGTAAGACCAATGAAAGTGAGAGTGATCAGTCTGAAATCCATGGGGAGTTGTCCCAGGAAAAGAAAGGGACTACCTATTTAGAACAGAACTATGAAGAGTTCGGAGAGGTAACAACCTTTTAAACATCCATCCTTCTAAAGTTATTAATCACTATAGACTTTTATCCTCCTAGAACAGAAAACTCTATACCATTTCCTTTCTTTCAATTATGCAATAACTTTCATATTATGTCCTGCAGAGATGCTGCTGGCCCATTGGCGTGATCCCAGTATCACTGGAAGCCAAAACTAGGAACTGCACTAAAGAGTTGTGTGGAATTGATGGAACCTTTGCCAGAGACAGCAGGAGGAGAATGATCACTGCATGAATGTGTTTTCTGAGCCAGTTTAAGATTCCCCAGTCCAATGAAATATAAAGTATTGTAGTCTTATTGTCTTATTATCCTGTGAGGTGTAATAGGCCAATAGACTACATTAGATGGCTACTGAGGAGCACAGCATTAATTCTCACCCAATTTAATAATCTCACTGCAAGTTTGTCCTCTCCAATTAGAGGATCTTTGTTTGCCTGATTTGATTGTGACTTGCCTTGTTATGGAAAATCTACAGGAGATCATGGAACTGAAATTGGAATCACCTAGTGAGGAGAGCTATGAAATAATTAAAAAGGAAAACTAGTTACAATTTCCTTATGAATGCTGCTTGATGCTTTCTGGGAATAACTTTTCCTACCTATACAGGACTTCTACTGATAAGACATTGCTAGGCAACACCTACAAAAATTTGGATCAGCTAGTTATTATAAAAGTACAGTAACCACATTACAAAGCTGATAGCAAAGGGATAGATTATTTGGCTTCTACAAAAATAAAGCAAGAGAAAATGAGACATTCCAACAAGTGGCAAAGTTCCTCTAACAAATCCCATTAGTAAAGGTATGGGTATTCCTGGAATAACACTAGGGAATTTCAGGAAGGTGATATATTCCGGTTCAGGAATGGTTCCCAAACGGTTTCTGGTCTGACATTTCAGACAGAACCGTTTTAGAACCATTTCCCTACCAGAATATATTTGTACTTTCGCACACAAATGCTTCTGTCCCGTTCAGGAAACAGGTCTGAATCGTTTTACCTGTAAACCGCTTCCACGTAGTCTTCAGTTTCTTCTCCCAGATCCAAAACGCTTTTTCCCACCATTTTTCGCCCGTGCGGGTGATCTCTGGCTTTTTTTTTTAATGTTAACTTGAGAGCGCTATAGCACTATAGTGCTATAACACAACATCAAAACAGTGCCATAGCAATCCCATCACTGTTTTTGAGGTTGTGTTACAGCGTTATAGTGCTCTAAAGCGAACTTAAAAAAAAAAAAAAGACAGCGCAGGCAGGAAACGACGGGAAAACAAAGCGGTGCAGTCTGAATTGCCAAACTGCTTCTGATCTGGCTCTTTTCTGGTAGGGGAAAGCCATGTGTGAAATGGCAGCCCTATACCGGTTTATTTCAAGATGGATCAAAAACGTCTTCAAACTGGCTGAAACTTGGTAATGTGAAATTCCCTACAGTTTATGCTATCTCAATTTCCAGTGCTGTTGTATTTTACCACGGTTCTCATTTTATATACCAATCTGAGAGTGTTTATGAGACGGTTTTCTAATGCTTGTGATTTAGCAAGGGAGAAAGGGCATAGGAAATCAAACACTAACTTCATATTCAGTCCTATTAAAAACCCCTTTAATGCAAATATTGATAAGAATTCATTAAATCAGCACTTCACTCACCTTTTGGAAGATGTACCACCCATTACTTTTAAAAAATTCTTCCCCGGACTTGTGTTCACCGTATTTTGTACATGTCTTGTGTGACTCCTGAATCCACTGACAAAGATAGTGGTGTGAAATTGGGGAAGGGTTACACTTCTCATTTATTAAAAATTTGTTTGTATTTGGATTTTCCCACTGCCCCTAATAAACACTGGCTGAGTTCAGACTGGCAATTTACCGCGGTAGGGACCCGGGCCAGCGACGATTCAATTCCGGCGTTCACACAGGCACATCTGCCTGGCGTCCCTCACCCGTAGCCAACCCGTGCTGTTGCGCTTCACCACCGGATTAAAAAGATACCTCATAAAACTGGTAGCAAATCCGAAAGCCCGCGTGTGTCACGCGTTTCTCCGCTTTCGGGAAGTCTGAACGCGCAGCTGAAAAGCCGGGAGCAACCCGCATTGGGCAGAAGGCAGCAGCAATATGATTGGCCGTGCTCCGCTCTACTGCCCAATGTGATGCCGGCGCTGCGGGGTCCTCCCCCAATCGGCAAAATGCGCTTATGCGCTTGAGCGCATGAGCACTCATAAGCACATACACCCACAGCCGAATTAATGGGGAAACGCCAAATAAAGCGTGCCCTCCGGCGCGACAGTCTGAACGCTCCCGCCCAGCTCTGCCCCATATTTTCCAGCAGCGGCCCGGGCTGTGTGAACGGGAAAACCCAGAACAGTTTATTCCGGGGCTTTTTTGCCACGACTGGCTACTGGAGCAAACTGCCAGTCTGAACTCAGCCACTATAAATGTATCGTGCTTAATCTTCCCAGCTTGTATAAAATATGATTAGATTATTCCAGTATATTAGGAAAGGAGCAGCTACTTATAAATATAAACTAAATTAAATTCTTATCTGGCCAGATTTCTTCAAATGGCAACAGTTAGAAGTATGATTTTGTGCTTGAAGAATTTGACTTATAATGTTGGAAGAATTGAATTTCCAATCCAGTGCAGAATGTCTTCTGCAGGGCCAAGATAAATGCTTCTGATAAAATTGCTGACAGATCAATAACCATCATAGCTTGTAGCAACGCTACTGCAGTAGCTTTCCATTACTGGAGGATCATCAAGCTTTGGATGTTGTGCACAAGATGGATTGTAACTAATAAAAACCAGTGGAAAACAAAAAAAACACCGTTTTATTGTTCCTCAATCGGCAAGTTTTTGGTTTGATCAAACGGTGCTTTATTGTGCTACAATTTACAAGGGAGCTGAACTTCCTCAACAAAGTTGCCCAGGGTGCATTGCTGGTTGGGGAATTCCAGGAGATTTGGAGGTTGAGCCTGGGGAGGATGTGGTTTGGGATGGGAGGTACCTCATCAGGATATAATGTCATAGAGTCCACCTTCCAGAGCAGCAATTTCCGACAGGGAAACTGATCTCTGTTGTATGGAGAGTAGTTGTAATTCTGCGAGATTTCCAGGTACCATCTAGAGTTTGGCAGCCCTAAGTGCTGTGCAGACCAGAGGCAGAGCACAAGAGATCACTCCTTTGGAGCCAGCTGGCCCTTTTTCTGCATAAAAGGCTAGCACTTCTGGGGCATGCTCTTGCATTGTGGGGTCTGCCCCATTCACACGCCCTAGGCTCTCTCCTTGTCTTGCAGGAAGAGGAGGGGGAAAGGGAAGAGTACAACCGTCCTTGACAGAGAGCTATCTAGTAAAAAGAAAAGCAACAGCTGGAGATGTTATCAGCTTTTTGCAGCTCTTCTTGCCTTTAAGTTCCAGCCCTTATGGTGGGTATGGGGCTCTTACCTCTATACAACATACCTCTACCGATTGTTATCTTTAGGGAACAACGTGGAGCAGTCTAAGAGCAAATAATGATTCATAGATTGATCTCTAGAAGTTACTTTAATATACAGTAAACATTTCAGGTTGTGCCTTCCCTCCTGAGTTGCTCAGTTAGAGTACAACTAGACATGGAAAACCCAAACCACCCATTTATAGGAATATACTTATAGATTACCACTGGGAACAGTCCATGCGTTACACGAAGTGTCAGATCTGTGGGTGGATTCTAATGTTCAGCAGTACATGTGAAGACATGATAAAAATCATTTGGATGTTATAACACAGGAAGGCGTCTTTAAGAATGCCATTTCCTCCTGTGCAAGTGTGTTAACTAGCGCTCTCAGCTGAGCACAGCCATCTCATTGCATTCCCACTTAACGCTGCTTCGGTATAATTATAATTGTCGTTTCCCCCTCTCCTCTTCCGCTTTAGACAGGTGAAACTTCGCAAACGGAAACGGTGTCAGACGAAAACAAGAGCCTGATGTGGATTCTTCTGAAACAGCTGCGGCCCGGCATGGACCTGTCTCGTGTGGTTCTGCCTACTTTCATCTTAGAGCCACGCTCCTTCCTCAACAAGCTTTCAGATTATTACTACCATGCTGACCTACTTTCCCAGTAAGCAGCACTTGCGGAGGGCTTTCTGATGATGCAGTGTGCAGATGTGCCAGAGTGTTAGGCTGATGACAACGGGGGCATTTGTCTGCTCGAAAAGACTCCTAATACCTTGGTTTCTCAAAGTCAATCCGTGGCTGTGGCAAATTATAATCAGGAATCCTCTAGTGACCTCTAGATATATAAACTGTTCATGAGAGATGTGAGGAAAGTAAGGAAAACGGTCTCTGTTGTGCTTTGCACTAAACCTGATCCTGCTAACTGGTAGTCAGGAACCGTTGCCCTAACTACTGGCGTATAGGTGTAAAGATTTATGGAACCAAGACAACAAGCATACAGGAACATATTTTGAACATTCGTACCCACACATAACCCCATTTCAATGGGGATGCTTTGGGGGTAGAAATAGGAACATGTTTTTTTGGGTTTTTTAAATGGCAGCCTGAGAAATTTTCACCTACAAAATAAGGCACGAGCTAAAATGAGAATTGTGTTATGGGAAATCTGTAAGCATTGGATCGCAGCTAGATGCTTTTTGTTTTTTTAAATTCCAGACTGCTTTTGATACTAAGTTTAAGAATCAGATGTGAAAAATACCTCAGTGCTCCTCTTCGTAGTCTTCAGTACATAATCTTCACACATGACTCCAATTCATATAAATGGAAGATCTACAAAAGTTGCTTTTAGTGCATTTCACCCCATATGTTGCTGCAACGTCTATAAGATGTGCAACAATCTCCCTTTGAATGTTTATTCTGCTGTAGAATTTCCTAAAGCTCTGTGTTCTTAATTAAATAGCCGTTATAACCCTATGGTTATCTAAAATTATAACATGCCATATGCGCAGAGAGACTAAGGTATTAGGTACACTATGCTAGAGGTGCCCATAATAAAATGAAGAGATGTAACAGAATGTACCATGATGGTTCATGTAAACAACCCTTACATATTATACTGGATGCTTCTTAGCTTGACCCTCCATTGGCAAGTAGACTCTGAAGGCTAGTCAGATCTAAGACATTCAGGAAATTCCTTACAACTTCTGTCATATGGGTACACACTATAGGTTAGATCTAGTGATCTGTTGGGATAAGCTGATCTTTGCCATGTCCACCACACCCCTTCAATCCTTTTCAGTCCCGCGGGTCCACGTGGAGCAGAGAAGGGCATGAACCTGCTCCCTCCTCCCGCTTCAGCAAGCTTCCCCATTCCCCCTTCTTCATCACAACCCCTAAACCCACACACCTAGGAACCAACTTTCCTGGGGTTGGAAGGGACTGCTGAGGAAGGGGAACACGGCAAATACCTGCATCCCCTAGAGCCTAGAGCGAATTCATAGCTACCAGTTTACTCCCTGTCTCACTTAGCAATGGGGAAATTTGATAGGGTTCCACATTAATCTGTCTGGTTCTGGTGTGATTCCATGGTGGAGTCTTGTGCTTTGAATCAAAATCACTTAGAGTAACTGGAATGGATATTTTCCAACAGAGCTGCTCTTGAAGAAGATCCATATTGTCGAATCAAACAAGTCTTGAGGTGGTACCTGTCAGGCTTTTATAAGAAGCCAAAGGTAAGACAAGGGCTTAAGCCCTATTCACATTTGTATAATATTCCCTTGGAGACTGTTGGCTATATCTTGGAGGTTTAACCTTTCGCTTGATTAAAAGCTGGCATTGCAAGCCTACAAATCTTCCAGAAGCAGTAAAAGGACACTTCATTAGTGTAAGTGTTTTGTGGTCAGGAATAAACAGAATTGTTACTGACTAATGTGTTCTAAATATAATTTACTGCTCACAAACCTTCCAAAAACACAGCCAGGTTAAAAATACAAACAATTCAGCAATCCGCTCCATCTTTAAAAGGAAGTTATTTCCTGAGGCTTTCGTTAACAGGTCCAGTCTGAAAATGGTCTGGGATAGAAGGGTGCTATGGGGTGGGAAAACGTGAGGTAATTGAACTTCCTGTTCCCCCCGACATACAATCATGCCTGGAGCCCATCTTTCTACATTGCTCAAGTCCAACCTAGAAAGTTTAAATTATTTATTATTCTTGTAGTTAATTACTTGTTGTTGCTTAAACTGGGAACATATTTTTCCATTCCAGAAATCATTGTTCCTCTTTTGCCATGTTAAGGCAGTTCATTCCTTCACAGAGTGTGGCATTTTGGGAAATGTGCCAGGTCTCTTCCCACCAGTTGAACATTATAACCCGTTAACTCAGCTAGTAGTTCAGTGCTTAAAAAAATCATAGACTGGCTTAAAAATTAGACGAGTGTTATAGATTTCAGAACCTTTAAACACATTTTGCTCTGTTTTTAGCTTTCCTTTAACTCTCCTGCTGTTTTCTGAGACCTTAAGACATTATGCATTAAGATTTCCCATGCACCAATGAGGATTAGTACTTTAAATATTATTTGGATTTTATCATATTGGAGTTCCTCAAGTAAAGGTCATTTTGAGACGCCTATGCTATAACTAGAACAAAACAGTGATAAAGATGGCCTTGCTTTCCAGAAACCATGAACAAGTGCAAACCTCAGCACTGGCGTTCTTAAATAATCAAACACCACGGCCACACAACCCGGAAAATCTACAGCAACTAATGAACTCCGGCCGTGAAAGCCTTCAACAACATAAAGTTTTTAAAACTTTCTGCACAATTTTTTGCCTCCCCAGGAGTAGATCTGAATTTAGTATGCCTTTACCCTGCATTTTCTGTATCCACTTTTCCCACAATTTCCCCCCCTTCAGATCAGAACTCAAATTTTCCCCATGAGGAATTCCCAGTTTCGAATTTTGTTTCCCATCGCCCTTTTGTGTTGTCAGAGTCCCGTATTCACTCTGCTTCCTGCCCACCCCCACCCGCCTCCCAGATTGTCCCCTGAGTGATCCACCACTTTTTAAGTGCCATGTTGATTGCATCATGACATCAATTTTTTTCATTTGAGCCAGTTTGGTGTAGTGGTTAAATGCACAGACTCTTATCTGGGAGAACCGGGTTTGATTCCCCACTCCTCCACTTGCACCTGCTGATGTGACCTTGGGTCAGTTACAAGCTCTGGCACAGCTGTTCTCTCGAGGACAGTTTCTGTCAGAAGTTCTCTCAGCCCCACCTACCTCACAAGGTGTCTGTTGTGGGGAGGGGAAGGGAAAGGAGTTTGTAAGCCGCTCTGAGACGCCTTTGGCCAGTGAAGGGTGGAGTATAAATCCAAACTCTTCTTCTTCTTCTTTATTAAAATATAACAATGTTATAATGTTGGGACAAAACGGGCAGTGAGGTTTTGTGTAGCCTTTCTGTGTAGTTACCCATCCATGAAGTTCCTTTCCTTTCCTTTCCTTTCCTTTCCTTTCCTTTCCTTTCCTTTCCTTTCCTTTCCTTTCCTTTCCTTTCCTTTCCTTTCCTTTCCTTTCCTTTCCTTTCCTTTCCTTTCCTCTTTTTTTGGGGGGTGGGTGGGTAGGTTTTGTCACCTCACACTTGTATTGTTTCTTCATCTCCCCCCCCCATCTTCCTCTATAGCTCCTGGTGTGTTTTCAATGACAGTTCAGTCTTTTGAACATCTGAAAACAATGGAATTACATAATTGATTTGATAATCAAGGAGACTCAACATGTGCAGTGTTTCTATTTAGCACGCTTCCTAGTGATTGAATAACACTGTTATGAATTGGTGTATCCAGTTTGATGATCACGAATGGAATACTATTCTCATTAGGATTGTGTAGGAATCTTCAGCCATTTCCTTAGTTGGTAACTAAGGAGGAGCAGGGGAGCTTTGAAATGGCAGCAACTAGGCTATTCCCCATGATACATCCAACCTTTCCCCCCCACAGTGTTAAGATGTTATAACAATACTACATATGCACAAAAAAAGGAGGTTCCATTACTGACAGAGTACATGACAACAGATTTAGCGTGCTTCATAATTATTGAATAACAGTGTTGTGAATTGGTGTATCCAGTTCGACGATCGCCAGCCATTTTCTTAATTGGGCTGAGAGAAACATCCTGATGTGGATCCATATTTCCATCTTTGTCTATCACACTTGTAGAAACCTACTTCCTCATCCTGATTTCTTTTTCTGGATTGAGATGATAATCTGTGCATGTCATAATGCAAGTCTGAATGATTTTTCTCTCTTGCAGGGAATAAAAAAGCCATACAATCCCATTTTGGGAGAGACCTTTCGTTGCTGTTGGTTTCACCCGCAGACAAATAGTCATACATTTTACATAGCAGAACAGGTAAATCAAGTTTGCTATATATATCAGGGGGAAAGAGCGATTTGAGTTCCTGTGAGTATGATCTCCCTTTCCTTCCTTGCAGGTTTCTCATCACCCTCCTGTATCAGCCTTTCACGTCAGTAACCGGAAGGATGGATTCTGTATTACTGGCAGCATTTTAGCCAGATCCAAGTTTTATGGTAAGGACCATTCAAAGAGATGGTGGGGGAGAGTCCACTTGTCTTCTGCATTTCTAATCCTGTCTTTGCTTCTGTAAACTGAAAGGAGAATAAAATAGGCTTCATCCCGAAACATAACCTTTTTAAGATTAGTGGAGTACGTTACTAATGTACTTCCTCTTTCCCAGTGCCTGGAGAAGTTTCGCAGTTCTTCTTAAATAATTATATTTTTATTAATTGCTGTAGATTTTCCAGGTTGTGTGGCCGTGGTCTTGGCATTGTAGGACCTGACCTTTCACCAGTAGCTGCGACTGGCATCCTCAGAGGTATAACACAGAAAGATGGAGTACTCTCTGTGTCAAGTACTCCATCTTTCTGTGTTATACCTCTGAGGATGCCAGTCACAGCTATTGGTGAAACGTCAGGTCCTACAGTGCCAAGACCATGGCCACACAACCCAGAAAATCTACAGCGGTTAATGAACTCCGGCTGTGAAAGCCTTCGACAGTTGTATGTTTAGTATGACGAAGGATGGTTGTGTATGTACAGGGCTCTTTTTGTAGCAGGAACTCCTTTGCATATTAGGCCACACACCCCTAATGTAGCCAATCCTCCAAGAGCTTACAGAGATCTTCTTACAGGGGCTACTGTAAACTCTTGGAGGATTGGCTACATTCGGGGTGTGTTGCCTAATATGCAGGGGAGTTCTTGCTACAAAAAGAGCACTAAACACACACAACACATACATGTCACTTTTAAAATAAAAATGCAGAAAAGGCCAGGTAGCTTGCTTGAAGCCAGAAAGGACAAAAAGACAAGACAGACTGATCTAGCATTTGTGGACATGTATATGCATAAGGCATGTTTCGAAGCCAGAATAACACCCTGGGGTGAAGAACCTGCTGTGACTCTTGTTGAAAAGTTATGTCTGCTTCACTTTAAACTGTGGCTGAATCATTCAAGTACCCCGCCTTGCAGGAAAAAAAACAACAGGTATTGCAGGGGGGAAAAACCCAGACATTCCCTAGAGGACATTCCATGGGCAAAAACTACTTCGAATCTATGGGCCATGTTTTTGGTAGGAGGGCTGCAGTTGCAAATAAGCCGTCTCAGCTTGAGGGAATCGTTTTTTGTCTTTCTCCTGCATCAAAGTCCCGTCGTCTCTGCAGACAGTGGCTGAACTTGCATCTTGTTGCTGGTTGTGAGGGGCTCCTCAGCTGTAAGAGCATTTGTGTGCAGCAGAGACAGAATAAGGTGCTTCTTGTTGTTTGGTTGTTTCGAGAGCCAGTTTGGTGTAGTGGTTAAGTGCGTGGACTCTAATCTGGGAGAACCGGGTTTGATTCCCCACTTCTCCACTTGCACCTGCTGATGTGACCTTGGGTCAGTCACAAGCTCTGGCACAGCTGTCCTTGAAAAAGAGCAGTTTCTGTCAGAGCTCTCTCAGCCCCACCTACCTCACAGGGTGTCTGTTGTGGGGATGGGAAGGGAAAGGAGTTTGTAAAATGCTCTGAGACTCCTTTGGGTAGTGAAGGGTGGGGTATAAATCCAATCTCTTCTTCTTTTTCTTGTATAGATAAGGTTAGAGGTCATTTCATAGAAAAAGAGGTACAGGAACTCATTAGCATAACTCATTAGCATAACTTATTTGCATATGCCACACCCCCTGACATCACCGGAAGTGTGTCAGAAGGCAACACCCACCACTCAGGCTTCACCCCTAGGGACTGTTTTTCCACTCTGGGGGCTGTCATTCCAGTCCCGGAGTAGCCTATCTGGTCCCAGGAGGAATGCTACATGTGCTGCTTTGCGCTCCTGCTGGGAGCTGGGTTGGGGCTTGCTGCCGCCTGCGGTTCTAACTGCCAGAGCTCTGCTCCTGCACGCTCCTGCTCCAAATGACCCCTGGATAAGGTTTTCAAGAACAGTAGCATGATTGACAGACGGTCTTAGGTTCTAGAGGCTCTTCCTTTAGCCAGGTTCACATGTTTGCTCCCTGGGTCCAAAGGACCTCAGGTATGTACTGTCGTTCTGATGGCTGTCAAATATTATTTATTTTATACACTAATCTACAGCAGTACTCATTACACACTGGTAGCAGTATTGAGAGCCATTCCCAATAGACTCTCTATCCATATTGCTAGGTCCCAGGGAATAAAAAGTTGCTGGACTTTTATCTTTCACCCCATTGCCTGCTTTAAAAGAGAAGGGAGCATGTCTGTTAAGTCTAGTATATATTTAAGAGCATGCCATAAACATTCACTGGTACTTCTGTATCCTTGCAGGTAATTCACTTTCAGCGCTATTGGATGGGCAAGCGAAGCTTACTTTTCTAAGCAGCGGAGAGGAGTATGTTATTACTATGCCATATGCCCACTGCAAAGGTGAGACACTGCAGGAGTTTGGTGGAGAGGTTTCATTTATTTTTTGTGTATAGGGGGGGCAGTGTTTCTGTTCTCTCAACGCCATTCAAGAGCAAGCACAGGATTCCCTATCAAGTAACAACTTAACATGGGCAGACTTCAGGATTTCCTTTTTTTAATAAACCAGATCCAGATGCAAAATGGTGACCCACCATGGGTGGGGTTAGCAGCAATTGCCCACTGCCCCACATGCACCCCCACCCTGGGGCATCCTTGCTTATACAAGTACAAATCTTCATACAGATTCTAGGATCAATCTAAAAATAATGCATAAATGCAGCACAAGTGGGGACCCGCAAGAAACCTGCAGGGGTGGCTATCCCGTTCCTCCCATCTTTGCTTCCTCCCTGTCTTCTCTCACACTCTTCCTCCCTCCTGCCACTGCTTTTCTTACTCTCTCGCTCTCTCCCTCCTCTATGCCTGTCACTTTCTCTTTCTGCCTCCCCACCTCATCCTCCTTTCTCTCTTTCTGGCCCCTCCCCCATCACTCTCCTGGCCTCTGTGACAGCGGTGACAGTGACAGTGGTGACGGCAGCTCTCCAGGAATCACAATGGAGCTCCCAACTACAGGGATCAGCTCCCCTTATGGTTGCCAGCTCCCGGTTTGGAAATTCCTGGAGATTTGTGGATACAGCCTTGGGGAGGGTAAGGTTTGGGGAGGGAAGAGACCTCAGCAGAGTATAATTCCATAGACGCCACCCTCCAAAGAAGCCATTTTCTCCAAGGGAACTGATCTCTGTCATCTGGAGAGCAGTTATATTTCTGTGTGGTCTCCAGCCCTCACCTGGACTGTCCCCCCTGAAGAAAATTGCTGTTTTGAAGGGTGGGATACCTGTTTGAAGCCCCTCCTCAAACCCCACCCTCCTGAGGGTCCACCCCTCAAATCTCCAGGAATTTCCCAACCTGGAGATGGCAACCCAGTCTCCTTCCCAGCCAACAGCCAACCTACCTTTATCTGCCCCTGTGTCTTGAGCTTGCCATCTCCACCTCGCCCTGCAGCCTCTGTCTAGGAAAACTACAGTCTTTCTCCACAGAGGAGACCAAAGCAGCTTATGTTGTTCTCTCCGCCTTTTATCTGCACAACAGCCTTGTGAGGTAGGTTAGGCTGAAAGGTTGTGACTTGTCCAAAATCACACAGTGAGCTTGCACAGCAAGATGAGTATCGAAACCTGGGTCTCCCAGACACTGCTCTGACTGCTACACCGCACTGGCTTTCATAGGGTGGCTGCTGTTGAAAAGTAGCAAGCAGGCAGGCTAGCTGAGTCGTGCAAGTCCGGTGGTATCAAGTCACTCAGAGTTTGCTACCAGGCATAGGGTTGCTGATCTCAAGGTTAACACCCCCCTTGTATTTTCCCCCCTGATTTCTCATTTTTCTTCGAACTTAGGGCCTTTTCAGGTTAGTAGAAATATCTGTCTTACTGATTCACAGCTCCAGTTTCTGGGTTTAAGTATCCAAATATGTGGCTGACTTTGCTATTAATATATAGACAAGTGTGGGCCCATGATACTCACGGGGGAGGGAGGGGGGGATTCCTCCAGCCTCACTTTCTCACTGAGCCCAGTGTGTCTCTTGGGCAGCTGGATGTCGCTGGCATGCCCGATGTGGCTCCTGAGGTGTGTGACCGCCGTCAACATGCCCGGTGCAGCTCCCGGGCTGTGCAGTCGCCGCCACCAGGTCCCACAGGGCTCCTGGGCTGTGCCACCACGGGGCCCAGCGAGGCTCCCCAGTGCTGCCATTGGGCCCAGCACAGCTTCTAGGCTCCAGCAACTATTGCCAGGGGTAGGTGTGTTCTCTGGGCTTGTGGAAAGAATGCTATTTTACTTTGAGGGGAATTAAAAACCCTCTGTGTATGCTTTGAAGGATTCAGAGGTCACCCAAGTTGGCAGAAAAATCTGTTCAGTGTAAGTGTGGCCACGATCCATGCAATTAGGTGTCTGCAGGTTGTGTGTGTGTCACACTTGAGAAATAGCATATAGATAGGTAGAGCTCATCTTAAGCTGCAGAGCCCAGGCTTATGCATTTTTATACAGAAACAAAATTAGCACAGTAAGTTTTCTCAAGTATTATCACAGAATAACTGACCTGCACTGTTCTGCTTGTAAATCCTAAACTCAAATTCATTTTAAGTAAAGGTAAAGGTTTCCCTTGCTCGAAAGCCAGTTGGATCCGACTCTAGGGGTGCAGTGCTCATCTCCATTTCCGAGCCGAAGAGCCAGCGCTGTCCGAAGATGTTTCCGTGGTCATGTGGCCGGCATGACAAGAAAGCCAAATTCCAGTAAAGCATATCTTAAGCTGCAAAGTCCAGTCCTTCGTGTGCCGAGTCAGAAATGTGATGCTTATTCACCCTTTTGTTTCTCTCGCTAAGTTCCTTGCCTCTGTCCTCGCTGTTGCCTAATTGTTCCTGAATTAGGAGCCACTACAAACAGATTTTGGTGGCTGAAGTGTTGCCAGCACTAGAACTGTGGCTGGAATAAGATACATGCACACCAGCCACACAGGGTGAAGGATTATAAACTCTTACCTAGTGTGGGGCATGAATGGTTTTCAGAAGCCACATTAAACTGCCCTAAACTGGTACGGGACAAAATTTGCAACATGGTCCCCTTTTTGACAGCCCAGTTACTCAAACAGAGCTTATTCCTTCTGGATCATATTCGTAGCATCCAGACGCATTAGAAATGGGGAGACTGGCAGGACAGACCTACCTGTCACCAACAAGAACGTTTAACATTGGTCATCTTTGGAAACAATGAAAATAACTGTATCCCAGATCTGAAAATTGTCATCCCAGTTGTTTGCGGGTGGGCGGGATGACTGAGTTGTTTTCTCAAGCATCAGCTGGGGAGAAATGGATGTGATGGAATTATGTTGATAGTGGCTCCCAAGGGCTCAAAGTGGAACCATTCACCATCTCAGGCCAGCTCCAGCTTAAGCTGGAATAGGTGATGGGGCTGTAGGAGGAACTGTGTCAGTAGCTGCAAGAGGTACTGGCATTACTCTTCGTGGGCCCTGCCTTCTGCCTGGGAAACAGGGAAATAAATGTGATGGGGGAAGGGCATCCAGGCAGCCACTCTGCCAACCACTTGCTTGAGATGTGCTGCTACCTCTTTTTTAAAGACTGTGCCATGCCTCTTCATCTAACTCCGATGCACCTCTTCCGTTTCATCCTGTGCACAATACTGTGGAAGCAGAAAGGGCTAAAGTGGTACCCAACAATCAGCCCTTTTAGCACTGGGGAACCAGAGTAGCCCTGACATTTCTTGGTGTGCTGATTGATACCTAGCAGTGTTCTGTTGGCTCCTGATATAGATGCTGTTTAATATTATGTCTGTCTCTAAACCTATGAACTGAAAAACTGGATTCTTTTTCAAATGTTGTAGAATACTCTGGGAAATGCCAACAGGGTGATGATTCATATTATAACCAAATAAATTAAAAAAAATTAAAAGCCAGAATACTGTTGCTATTTTATGACACGTGTCGTAGCTTTCACATTGAGATGTTCTGTGAATAGCTGTGTCTTTCCTCTTGTTCTAGGAATTCTGTATGGTACCATGACAATGGAGCTTGGAGGAAAGGTTACCATTGACTGTGAGAAAAGCAGTCACCGGGCAGAACTGGAATTTAAATTAAAGGTAATAGACTTGATTGTATTTTGAACGTGTCCCGCCTTTTTCAAAAGTTCTCAGGCTCAGGCTTTGGAGCTACAAAGGTCGCTCCTGCAAGTTGCCTTGATGTATAAAATAATAATAGGCCTTGTGTGTAAGAAGGGGAAGGGGAGACACTAAACTAGAGCCTGAGGCACCCTTAAGATCTAGCTCCACAAAAATGCCTTAAAAGTGGCTCTGAAAGGACCGCCAGACTGCTTAAGTCTCTTAGTGGGGAGAGAGTTTTATAGCCATGCTACTGGTCAGTGAGAACACATCTCTAAGGCTACTGAATGTTTATTGCAAGTTTCATGCTGAGAGCTTAATCTTAGATACATGTGGGCCATATTGGGATCAGGATTATTTCCCCTGTGCCAATTTCCTGACCTGGGGCACTCTTTGACCCGCTAGGAAGACCTTGGGGTACCCTGTCATTGCTTATGGAATCCCCAGTTGGACAAACACCAACCCCCTAGAATCGTTTCAACTTAGGGAAACGCAGGGCTATTTTTGGGCAGGAACGCACAAGAACGGAGTTCCGGCCGGCTTCCGCGTTGACCACGCCTACAGCCTCTCCACCCTTGGGTTCCCCAGGTGCTTTGCAAGCCACAGGGCTCCTGGGGAAGCCAAGCCAAGCCAATCCAGGGAGGGAAGGCAGTTTAAACTGCCTCCCCTCCTCGGTTTCCCCAGGCGCCCTGCAAGTCACGGGGCACCTGGGGAAGCTGATCCTGGGAAGGAGCTGTGCTGTCAGGGTGTGGCCTAATATGCTAATGAATTTCTGCTGTTGGGTGTGGCCTATTATGCTAATGAGTTCCTGCTGGGCTTTTTCTACAAAAAGAGCCCTGGGGAAAGGGTGGGGGGGCTTGAGCCCCTTCTACCTGCATTTCATGGTCCCAGTCTAAATTGGGCCCATCTATGGCTGGGCTTAAGTTCCCAGCACAGAATTGACAGTATGCATGTTTGATTGCACAGACCCTGGGAGAACTCAGGGAAGAATGTAAAGTGTCGTATCAGAGCAGTCCTAAATGGCTGCATACCTTCTCATTAGCGTATAGAGCACTTCACTTGCTTGATTCTCCACTGAATAATTATCTCACCATTTGGCAAAGGGGTCAGACGGGCACTTCACCATCCATCTCCCTGCCCACGTTTTGACAAACAACAGTGCTTAAATGAACTGATTCTTCCTTGGCAGTTGTGGAGATCCAGATCATCAGCTTCATTACTGCATCTATGTTCTAACCTGGCCTCCAGTTTAAAAACAAACAAACCCTGAACAGTATTTTCTGTCTCCTTTTGTCGCAACAGCCCTTCTTCGGTGGCAGCACAAGCATTAATCAAATCTCGGGGAAGATTAAACTTGGAGAAGAAGTGCTGGCAAGCCTTGATGGACACTGGGTAAGAAATCTTCTTTGCTGACAGTTTAGAAAAATGGCTACACGCCTTGGAGTAGAGAAGGTGTGACAGGTTGGAACAGTTCTGTGTTTACCTTTCCCGCTGTTTGAAATGGGCCCAGGTTTAAAACAGGTCGCTCTGAGGTAAAATCAATAAAATAGGCAGTGCTGTTTCCTCAGTCATTCTGCTACCCTCCTTGCCACCGCTTGCTCACATTCTTATACCATACTTATTTATCTGACATATTCATAAGCCCAACCTTTCTCCCAGAAATCTGGGGACTTAGGCGGGTAACGACTCCTAGAAGTTAAAACAGTAAAAAAATAGTTAAACCATGTACAATAGTACAGAATACTCAGGCATTAAAATCACAGTTGTCACCCCTCTGTGATTCGCCAAAACCCTTCCAAACAGTTCTGATTTTCAGCCTCTCCTAAGGACCATCGACGAGGAGTCCTTTCTAACATGATTAGAGAGGCTGTTCCGTAAAGAGGGAGCTGCAACTGAAAAAAAACCACAAATGGGCTGCAGCAGTCTGGGTTCCCACTGCACAAGGGGGCAAACAGCTTGATTTCAGTCATACAGACAAAGTGGAGCATGGAACAAAAGATACCGAGGCCAACAGGCATCTTTCTACTGAACTGACAGACCACTGGAGAAGCGTGAGCCCTAACCGGATGAGTGTATTCAGAGGGCAGGTCTCCATGTTCCCTTTTGAAAATGATGATGACAGCAAACTGTGATCTGGGAAAGGCAAATATGCTTTCCTTAGGGGACACTTGCAGTCCCAAAGGGAGACTAGCTGTAAGAAGGACTCCACATCTTATAGGGGTTCCTATCTGCTAGGAGCTGCGGTGGCTCAAGTGGTTAAGACGCTGAACTGCAAACTGTGGAAGGTCAGTAGTTCAGCAGTTCGAGACCCGAGAGTGCCGTATGACGGAGTGAGCTCCCGTCTCTAGTTCCAGCTCCTGCCAGCCTAGCAGTTCGAAAGCAAGAAATTGCAACTAGATAAATAGGTACCACTTTGGTGGGAAGGTAACAGCGTTCCGTGCGCCTTGGTATTTAGTCATGCCGGCCACATGACCACGGAAACGTCTTCGGACAGCGCTGGCTCTTCGGCTTTGAAACGGAGATGAGCACTGCAACCCTAGGGTTGGATTCAACTGGCTTTCGAGCAAGGGAACCTTTACCTTTACCTTTACTATCTGCTTGGTAGAAGATAGAGTGAAAACGGCATTGGCTAGGGTGTTATAAACATGTGGACTCTGAAGGACAAAAATGCTGAGATGAGGCTGATATCCCCAGACCATAAAATTAGAACAATCTGGGTATGATTTAAGAATTAAAAGGATGACAATTTATCCATTAGTTGCTTATTGTTAGTCTTCTCCTGATGGATATATGTCCTACATTGGGAATGAACTATTATTTTTTTTGATAGGGCAATCAATGCATCGTTTGCTTCTCTCTTTGGACCTTGTAGTTTTATATTGTATTTTTTTGTATTAGATTTTCAGCATGAGCTGCTTTGCCTTTGGGGCATCTTTGTAAGCCACCTTATTCTAAATAGGAAAGATGGCCTGCAAACATTTTAAATCCAATAAATAAATGGCAGCCAGAGCCAATATACTAGCTGGAGTGTAAGGCCCATCAGGGCTGACTGTATGGAGTGGAATTGGGGGGCTCACCAGTTAATGTGGGATCCCATGTCTATTGTCCTGAGCAAAAAGCCCAGCAGGAACTCATTAGCATAATAGCCCACACCCAACAGCAGAAACTCATTAGCATAATAGGCCACACACCCCAACAACACAGCTCATTAGGCCACACCCTCATGTTATCAGAAGTGTGGTCATCCAGCCACATCCACCTTTTGCTACTTACTCTGTTTACCTTGCTTGTTGTCAAAACCCAGGGCTTTTTTGTAGCAGGAACTCCTTTGCATACCTGAGGGGACCGCCTTTCCCCATATGTTCCCCAGAGAGCACTGCAATCGGGGACCCAGAACCGAGTAGTCCTCCCGACCATCAAGGAGGCCAGGCTTGCTTCAACAAGAGCTAGGGCCTTCTCGATGGCGGCTCCATTCTGGTGGAATGAGCTCCCGGAGGAAATCAGGGCCCTGCGGGACTTGTTACAGTTCCGCAGGGCCTGTAAAATGGAGCTCTTCTGCCAGGCCTTTGGAGCTGCCACCACCACTGCCACCATCGACATCTGATAGTTCTTGAGGAGCGAGCCCGACCCTCTGGGTCCCCTAAACATAGCCTGCTCTGAGTGCCTGGGACACCTGTAGTAAAATAGGATGCTGACTGTGCTGAGGAATTATTGCTAGCACTTTATTAAATTGTATAATATGGTTTTAACTTATGTTGTTTGGTTTTACTATTTATTGTATCGTTTTTATATTGTTGTAAACCACCCTGAGCTGGCTTTGCTCAGAGGGCGGGATAGAAATCTAATAAATAAATAAAAATGTTAGGCCACACACCCTAATGTAGCCAATCCTAATGTATTTCTGCTGTTTGGTGTGGCCTATTATGCTAATGACTTCCTGCTGGGTGTGGCCAACTCAGGAGCCAGCCGGAACTCCGTTCCTGAGTGCTGAAGAAGAAGATATAAAAAAAAGAGGTGAATGAGAGAGTGCAAAGGTTAACTTGTTAATGTTGGGTATAACTGGGAAAACTTTCACACTGGACTGCATAGCAGAACAATAGCTTTTGCTTCAACTTGTGTAATAACATGTTCCTCACATCCTGCTGTGCAAATTACCATCCTGGTTAATTTTGCTTGCACTTCTGTGGGGTGGGGTGACACTGAAATCCAAACAATCGCCTATTCCGCCTCCAAGCAATGGAGCTTAATTAATAGGCTGGTTTCCCTAATAACTTGACAGTGGGCAGGGATGAAATGCTGCCAGCGTGTGGCGCAATGATGGAATGGTAACAAGGAATGTTGAGCTATGGTGGGGTTGCCAGCTCCAGGTTAGGAAATACCTGGAGATTTTGGAGGTGGAGCCTGAGGAGGGTGGGGTTTGGGAAGGGGAGGGACTTCCCATGGGGTGTAATGTCAAGCAGTCCACTTTCCAAAGGGGCCATTTCCTCCAGGGGATCTGGTCTCTGTCGCCTGGAGGTCAGTTGTGATCCCAGGAGATCTCCAGCCATCACCTGGAGGCTGGGAAGTCTGAGCTATGAACAGGCAACTGCCCTTTCTGTGTTGGCACTTTTCCTGCTCTCTCAGTGGCTCTGTTCTGCTGGGAGTTATCTCATGGCAGAGGCAGGGGGGAAAGGCAAATTCAAAAGGGGTGAAATTCTAGCTCTGGATCCTTTAGGCTTCCAAATGCTAAGCTGGAGATACAATATTATCTTTTACAGCTTCTCTCACCTGGAAACTTGACCTTCTCACTAATGCAATGAGGAACCCAAAAGGAGAATCTAGGGCTGACAATAGGCTTCCCAAATACTTACCTCGTGCCGGTGGGGGATGGATACGTCCTGGCAGGACCATCCCTGGGGGAAGGAAAGACACGCCGCACGATGCCGTCGCCAGGAAGTGACGCTAGGCGACGCTCTAGCAATGCGGCTGGAAACTCGATGGTTCCATCGAGTTTTCAGCCCCATTGCCAGAGCGTCGCCTGGCATCACTTCCTGGCGACGGCATGGTGCGTTACAGGGAGGGATGATCCGGCTGGGGAGCATGTTTCCCCCGCCCCAATGCGGTAAGTACTTGGGAACCCTAGCTGACAACTAGCTTCTTGGCCACGCCCATTCTCTCCTCTTCTTGCCCAGAGTGGAAGAATCTATATTTATTGATTTATTCACAGAATTTGGATCCAGCCTTTCCACCCTTACAAAGGCCACCAAAGTGGCTACCAATTTAAAACATACTTGATAAAATTGCATTTTAAATCCATTAGCGAAAGTTTGAGATCTACTTATCATGGAAAAGATTACAGAAAACATAAAACAAGATGACTATAAGCCACAGCATTCCAACTTTCAAATGAAATGGCTACCATTCATAGAATACACAATGGCATCTGATGTGCAACCAAATAATCCAATATATATCAAATTAATATACACATAAGTAAATACAAAATAAGACAAGGGAACTCTGACTGTGATACTTGTATTTTCTCATAAAGCAAAGAGTAGGACTGAGATTAAATACTAATAACTTTTTAATTTATGTAACCAGATAAAGAGCACATAGAATAGTAAGCAAGAAATGATGAATATGGTATTGATGACACTAATACTCTAATAAGGAATAGTACTCATTTATTGTTTCAGTTTAAGTAATATATTGGCATTTATTCTGATGTTAGTTTGAGAAACACTGTAAAATGAATTGATATCTATGTACCTAAGTATTCTAATAAAAACAAATAACAGTTCAAAAAAAACAGCCCTCCTCCCAAACACACATTATTAAACAGAGTGAAAATACATACAAAAAGTAAAAAGAACAATTAACATATTGGTTACCAAGGAGGGATCACTGCAGCCAGGGGTCTTTTGTGGGGGAGCGCACCGGAGCACAGCTCTGGGAGCTCAGGAGCCAAGCCCCGCCCCCAGCCGGGGTCCTGGGGAGTCTTTCAGGAAGCCGAATGTCAATTTCAGCTCCATTATATCCTATGGGCCATTGAAGTCAATGGTGAAAACATAGGGTATATTCTGGGGGCTGGAGGAGGGTTTGAGGAGAGGCTCCAAACTCACAGGGTAGCTGATGGAGCCTCTCCCCAAGATACCCACCAAGTTTCAAGAACATTGGATTAGGGGGTCCAATTCTATGGGCCCCCAAACAGGTTGCCCCCATTCCCTCCATTGTTCTCTATGGTGGGAAAAAACGTTATATTTTTCCCACCATAGAGAACAATGGAGGGAATAGGGGCAATCTGTTTGGGGGCCCATAGAATTGGACCCCCTGGTCCAATGTTCTTGAAACTTGGTGGGTATCTTGGGGAGAGGCTCCATCAGCTACCCTGTGAGTTTGGAGCCTCTCCCTCACACCCCTCCCTCCAGCCCCCAGAATATACCCTATGTTTTCACCATTGACTTCAATGGCCCATAGGATATAATGGGTTCGAATTGCCACAGAATTTCTTTCATTCCCTCCTTTCCTTCTCTCTTTTTCCTTTTTCCCTCCTTCTTCTCTCTCTCTCTCTCTCTCTCTCTTTCTTTCTTTCTTTCTTTCTTTCTTTCTTTCTTTCTTTCCCACCTTCTTCTCTTCTCTTTTTCCTTCTTTCCCTGTTTCCTTCCTTCTTCCCTCTTTTTCTTTCCCTCCCCTTTCCTTCTCTTTCTTTCCCTCTTTCCTTCCTTCTTTCCTTCTCTCTACTCTCTCTCTTTCCTTCCCTCTTTCCTCCTTCTGCGACCCAACTCTCATGAGAAGGAGTTTAAACTTCAAACCCCTTCTCTCTTAGCTCCCCCACCCAGACCAGCTGGGGGAATGGAAGGGGAGGCTTTTGAAGATGCCTCCCCCCTTTTGCTTCCCCTTCTGACATCACTTCCGGTGATGTTAGGGGGCGTGGCATATGCTAATAGCCTAATAGCTCATTAGCATACCATATGCTAATGAGCTCCTGCAGCTGTTTTTCTACAAAAAGACCCCTGACTGCAGCAATGCCAGATGAAACAGTGAAGTCTTTACAGATGCATCTCTCTGAGGAGAGAGTTCCAGAGCTTTGGATCTAGGCTGTTACCTGGGTAAGACGTGCTGTTAGGTCTGTAGCTGGTTAATCTGCTGTTTTTGCCTATCCTTATTTGACAAATGTAACCAGCGTTTGCTACTCTCAAGCATTTTATAGATTGGCTTTAGGGCAGTGGTCAGTGTAAAATGTATGCTCACTTCGGCAGCATATACACTAAAATTGGAACGATACGGTGTAAAATGCTATACAAATACTATACAGTGCTATACAAATAATATTGCAGCTGATGCTACTACGAAACTCACTGTATTGTCTCTAAAGGTCCTGGCACCATACAGAATAAACTGGGACAAAAAAGAGGGGGTGGGAACTGAACCTAGAAACCTGGGGTCCAGAACCTGAAAAGGTTAGTCAAGTGGAAAAGAGGGCCAACAATAAAAGCTTAATATATATATAGTATATAAAAAGATAATGTATTTATTAACAAAGAATTTAAAAATATATAAGGGCCCAATCATATCTCATGTAAAAATACCAGAATCTAACACACAAGGGCTAATGGATTTGACCTGATGGGTTTCGGCCTGCATAGGTCTTCTTCAGAGGTCAAACACAGTGAGGAACATATTGGCTTATATAATAGTACAGTACAATCATACAGATATAAAATATAAATACAAGAAGGACCAGAAGAAAAATGTTTCAAAATGAAACCACTAGGCACAGAATAAAAGTACAAATGAGGCCTCCAAAGATGCAATCACATGCCAAGTAGTGTTTCACTGGTAATAATTTCTGGTCGAGAAAGTGCCTTCTTATGAGAGCCAGTTTGGTGTAGTGGTTCAGTGCGCGGACTCTTATCTGGGAGAACCAGGTTTGATTCCCCACTCCTCCACTTGCACCTGCTGATGTGACCATGGGTCAGTCACAAGCTCTGGCACAGCTGTTCTCTCAAGAACAGTTTGTGTTAGAGTTCTCTCAGCCCCACCTACCTCACAGGGTGTCTGTTGTGGGGAGGGGAAGGGAAAGGAGTTTGTAAGCCGCTCTGAGACGCCTTTGGGCAGTGAAGGGCGGGGTATAAATCCAATCTCCTCCTCCTCCTCCTCCTCCTCCTCCTCCTCCTCCTCCTCCTCCTCCTCCTCTTCTTCTTCTTCTTCCTCTTCTTCTTCCTCTTCTTCTTCCTCTTCTTCTTCTTCTTCTTCTTCTTCTTCTTCTTCTTCCTCTTCCTCTTCCTCTTCCTCTTCCTCTTCCTCTTCCTCTTCTTCTTCTTCTTCTTCTTCTTCTTCTTCTTCTTCTTCTTCTTCTTCTTCTTCTTCTTCTTCTTCTTCTTCTTCTTCTTCTTCTTCTTCTTCTTCTTCTTCTTCTTCTTCTTCTTCTTCTTCTTCTGTTAAAGTGTCCTCAGTAGAATTGTCCTGGACCAGAAATTATTACCAGTGAAACACTACTTGGCCCTCTTTTCTACTTGACTAACCTTTTCAGGTTCTGGACCATACAGAGTAACACAGATGAGAAGTCACCGGTCCAAGATTTTTGCACTCTAAAGTTTATCAGGGAAGGAGACAATGAAGGGATGGGAGAGGAGAAGGAGGAGGGAGGGGATGATGTGTCAAAAGTCTATGTGGGGAATTTGTTTCATGCCAGCTAGTGAACATATCTCCTGATGTTTTCTGCCAACTCTAAATCTTAAATATATATATATATATTCTTCAGGATGGGGAGGTATATATAAATGACCTGAAAAATGGCTGCACGGAGACATTCTGGAACCCAACTAGTGAAGTCCGGAAGCAGAGGCTGAAGCGTCACATTGTGCTGTTTGAAGAGCAAACTGAATTTGAATCGGAGAGGTAAGCTAAGCAGGGCCCTTAAGAGGGTCAAGGAGGTGAAAACGATTCTGATAACTCAGCCACATATCTGGAGGCCTCCCCTTCCCATTTTTACAAAGCAGTTCAGTAGGAACAGGACATCATAGACATGTTGTTGCCTGCCAGGTCATTGCCCGCCCTACCTTGAAAGCTTCAGTTCAGCAGAAAGGAACTTCTGTGGGCTTCTTTTCTTTCAGAACTTCTTCAGAACTTGAAGGGATGGAGGCTATTTTTGGGCAGGAATGCACAGGAACAGAGTTCTGGCTGGCTTCTGAGTTTGCCACGCCTACAGCCTCCCTTCCTCGGGTTCCCCAGGCACCTCACAAGCCACGGGGCACCTGAGGAAGCCAAGTCAATCCAGGGAGGAAAGGCAGTATAAACTGCCTCCCCTCCTTGAGTTCCCCAGGCACCCCAGAGACATGCCTGCGTTCCCTGCCTGATGTTCTCCAGGGGCCCTGCAGCTAGAGAACATCAGGCAGGGAACCCAGGCATGTTTAGAATGTCTTTCTTTTCCTTCCCCGTATGGGGAAGGGAAAGAAAGGCATTTAAATCCCCCCCATTCCCTCAAGTTTTTCCACAAAAATGAAGAGGCTCAGGGGAAAGGGGGGGTATGTCTGCCCACCTCCCCTTCCCTTCTTCAGCCAGCCCGCCATGGCAGGCTGGCTGGAGAAGGGGAGGGGAGGGAGCCAGACATGACTGGGTTCCCTGCCTGATGTTCTCGAGGTGCCCCATGGCTGTGGGGCACCTAGAGAAGATCGGGCAGGGAACCCAGGCATGTTTAGAATGCCTTTCTCTCCCTTCCCCATCTGAGGAAGGAAAAGAAAGGCATTTAAATCCCCCCAGGTGGCGGGGGGCTGTGCAGGCCTTCCCTGGCCCATCTGCTTGCACAGGCAGGCCAGGAATGGCGGGGGGGGGCACCCCAGGCTCCTTTTTGACAGAGCACTGCTCTGCCGCACTCCACCAGGAAATGACCCCTGACTAAATGGATGTTTTTAAATGACTTGCTTTCCCTACAGCCCCACAGGAACTGCAGGGAGCTAATCTGTGAAGCAATGCAGGAGCTCAATTCAGATTGTGAACACAGTGCAAGGGGAGAAGGGAAGTCTGCTTTCTGCCCCACACAATTTTCCCTGAGCTAAAATGGCCCCGGGGGAAGCTGTGCCCAGACCCAACTCATTTAAGAGCACCACATCTAGTTTGGCTCTTTGTTACAAGGAAGCGCAGCTAAGCGGTTTAGAAGCTGGAAACTATGTTTATTTCAGGGACTATTGTTAGATTCTGTTTATCTCTAGGCTTTGGCAGCATGTAACAAGTGCAATCGGCAAAGGAGACCAGCACAAGGCAACTCAAGAGAAGTTTGTGTTGGAAGAAGAGCAGAGGAATGCAGCACGGGAACGGAAGGAGATCGGAACTGAATGGAAACCCCTGCTCTTCTGGCATGACCCTGCCGCAAATGAATGGCACTACAAATATGAAGAGTGAGTAGCTGTAGTATGTGGGGATTACAATGTATGGGTATACTTTATGCATGTCTGCTCCACAGGCTCTGGCCATTTCCACGTAGGTTATTTGTGCAGGCTCAATGCTGTTGGGAATTGGGGTTTCTCCATAGTATTGTGGTGCATTTCTGCACTCCCCCTCACACACACCAGGGTTTCCCTGGCTTTTCACTGATCTTTCCCAAATCTGCTTTGCTCCAGAGCTTTGGGAAAGATCTTAGTAAGCCTGCATGGCTGCCATGAAGGCAGAAAGGTCTGGATTTTCGCAGTCCTGCCCATACGGCCATTCCCCTCCCCCGAGGGGTGCCTTGTTTTGTTTGTCTTAATCAGCAACTGAATAACATTCTAACAATATGTGTAACGGGTTCTGTGAATTCCCAGTTTTCATTTTTTAAAAATATGTCTTCTGCACCTTTTTGTTCTAGAGATATCATTTATTTATTTATTTATTTATTCATTCATTCATTCCATTTGTACCCCGCCCTCCCTGCAAACAGGCTCAGGGCGGCCGACATTAATCAGTACCCAGTACCATAAAACCATATACAAAGTTAAAACATTTTAAACATTCAGAACAATCAGATGATCAAAGTGCTAGTGAGAATAGTCATCTTTCAGTAATTAAGATGGTATACTATATGGTATACAAACAACTGTTTCCAAGTCAGTGATCTTTCGGCATCACGCAATGGAATGGCTCAATCTCCAGGCTGGGGCCAACCCATAACCACAGATGGTGGTGGTAGTGGTGTGGCGGCTCCTAATTGAAAGCCTGGTGGATGAGCTCCGTCTTGCAGGCCCTGCGGAACTGTAAATACCCCGCAGGGCCCTGATCTGTTCTGGGAGCTCATTCCACCAATATGGAGCCGCCACTGAAAAGGCCCTGGCCCTGGCAGCAGCAAGCCTGGCGTCCTTAGGGCCTGGGATGGTCAGTCGATGTTGTGACCCCAACTGTAGTGCTCCTTGGGGTATATATGGGGAAAGGCAGTCCCTCGGGTATGTTGGACCCTGGCCATGTAGGGCTTTAAAGGGAATGGGAATGGTCTATCTCTGCTACAAAAGCGACAAGCAATCTACTTTTTTCATGAAAGATGGTAATTCAGAGAACTCGTTACACATCTTGTTATAAAGTTACATAGATATTATGGTATTTAATTGCTGATTAAAAAAAAAAAATTCGAAAGCCCTTGTGATATGTGCTGAGGGAATGGCCATTGCCAGGGAACTGGGGCAGTGAAACTTTGGAGAAGCTTGACATGTGGAAGCTCCATTGCTGCTGTGCTGTACTGGCAGCCACAGCAGCAATAGGGAAACTATACATGCCTGTCCCTGTGTGGAAAACACCTTCAACTGTCTTAGTAGACTCCAGGGGAGTCCAGGGAAATAGTAGTTAACTGAGGGATCTCAAAACAGTATCAGGAATGGTTTTCAGAGAAGTCGTATCAATTACATTAATCTAAAACTAGTATCAATTCATAGTGTAGATAGGCCTGGGATTGTTCACAAGAATTGCTTCTTGGAAGACGGCACATATACTAAGCCTGATTCTCTCTCATATTATGCTTGGACCATAATGCATGGTAGTCTCGATTACCATGCATCCTTCCCATGGTATAATCATGTTGTACTTGCCTTTGCTGTTTTAAAATGCCATTCTTAGCAAGTATCATTCAGCCTCATGACCAAGGGACTTTTATGGGATACCTCCTGTGATTTTAATTACGAGAAACCAGTGTGGTCTATTGGATAGAGCGTTGGACTAGGACTAGGGGAAAAACGGGTTCAGATCATTATTTGGCCATGAAGCTCACTGGATGGTCTTAAGCCAGTCTCACTCACCCTCAGCCTAACTACCTCACAGGATTGTTGAGAGCATAAAATAAGGGAAAGGAAAACACGTACACCATCTTTAGCTCCTTTAAGGAGAAGCAGGGCTATTTTGGGACAGGAACGCACAGGAACAGAGTTCCGGCTGGCTTCTGAGGTGGCCACACCTACAGCCTTCCCTCCCCGGGTTCCCCAGGTGCCTCTCAAGCCGCAGGGTGCCTGGGGAAGCCAATCCTGGGAGGGAGCTGTGGTGTCAGGGGTGTGGCCTAACATGCTAATGAGTTTCTGCTGCTGGATGTGGCCTATTATGCTAATGAATTCCTGCTGGGCTTTTTCTACAAAAAAAGCCCTGAGGGGAAGTGAGAGATATATGTAATAGCTCATACCTAACACGCGATTTAGTGTTAGAAAACTGGAAAGAGGAAATGGCCAAGAGAAATTGGTATTAATTTTGTAACTGCCTGTTGCAAAAAAACTAGACATGAAGCTATGAAGAACCTGCCAGTTTCTTGGATCCAGGAAACTGCAGGCCACTTTCTATCTCTGTGATCCTGGACAAATCCAGTACCTGGCAGTTTCCGTTCTCTGTCCATGAAATAGCCATAATAATGACCTTCCAGTCAAGGTTGTTGTGCCAGTGAAAATAGCAAATAGTAGTTAGATACCAATCTGTTGGATCCATGTATTTATTTTATTTTATTCCGTGTTCCAGATGAGGCATTTTGGTGGGGCAGAAACAGAGCAGTTTGTGCATGTACATTCCTGTTTGCTGCACAGACTGACAAAATGAAGTGGTATGTTTTGTATTTGTTGCTTCTAATAAATGTGTGGGCATTTAATGCTTTTTTTCTTTCTTTTTGAAAGTTTAAGGCCCTGGGACCCTTTGAATGATATTGCCCAGTATGAGAAAGATGGAATACTTCAAACCATGCAGAGGCACTTATCCAATAGAATGTCAACTCACAAAAACATGTGCATCAGCAACCAAGTTGCAAGACACAAGGTAACCAGCATTCAGCCAGGAAGTTCACTTCTGTGCCTGCACTCAGTGTGTGTTTCATTGGCTCTGAACAGAAGCGTCATCCTTCTGCATACGGCTTGCCAAATGGCAGTCTGCAGAGTCACAGTTGATTTTCATATTCACACAGTCAGTTCACCAGATTTTGAGCTAGGTTTTGGAAAATGTGGTTTCACTCAATACAGGTGTTCTGTGGGTACGAAGAAAAATTAAGAAAAGAAATTCCTTGCAGAATTTCTGTTTCTAAACGTTTCATCTGGCCCACACAATGAAATTCTCCCCTCTCAGATGAATGCGATTACTCAGCCAATGGACTTCAGAGACCTGAACTCATATGCCTGCTAGCCTAGGACAAGTCATGGTCCCTCGTCCTTGGTGTTTTATCTGTGAAATCATAGAGGGTGGTGCACAGCAGTGCCCTTATTCCACCAAGTTTACAGAGTGCACCACCAATCAAAGCCAGCCCCCCCTCTCCATATCGTAGACTGGGAGCAGGGCGAGATCAGTGAATTTCCTGATTCAAACTGAAAACCAATGAGCATGTATCACTTTATCATTTCTGTTTTCGTGGCTTGTTCCCCATAGTCTGCGACCCAACCCTAACCCAAACCTCAATGCCTTTTCTTATTGGAGGTAATCTCTTTGCCAGCACTAAGGAACGATGCCTCCTATGTGAAGGGTTTTTAGCCACAGTTGTCTAGTGCACCGCCCACTTCATCTGGCAACCTCTGCCCATCTGTGAAATGAGTCACCAGCCCTCTGCATCACAGGTTTTCTGCTCCGTAGTATTAGGACAAACTGAGGTTCTAAACTGACATTTGTGATGAAAAGCTGTAGGCTGGGAGGACAGTTTGTGGGGGGCCAGGGGAAAACAATGGAATCATTCCTTCCCTCTCTGTCCACTTAGGAACTCAGTCTTCTCCCTCCTTTGCTCTGCAGTTCTCAGGTTCAGTTGTTAACCATCTTTACTGTGCTGCTATAGATCAGGGAAGAAGCCTTGAATATAAGTATTCCGCTGTGGTTAGGAGTATTAATTCCTTTCATTGCCAAAGGGAGCATGGGGAGGGCAGAGACTGTGCCCAAATCTTAGAGCATCCCTGGCAACATGATGACATCACTATCAGTTGTATGGGAACAGGGCCGGCTCCAGGTGTCTGGGCGCCCTAGGCAGGACAGCCTGGGGCACCCCCATCGGGGATGCCAACCTCCTGGTGGGGCCTGGAGACTGGAGGCGGCGGCGGAGCGCTGGCTTTCCTGGGTGCTCCGTACCTGCGGGGCCCCCAGGAAAGCCAGGGAAGGGGCGGGGGTCTAGCCGCTGCCCCCTCCCTCCCAGCACTGGCTTTCCTGGTGGCTCCGCGGCTGCGGGACCCCCAGGAAAGCCAGGAAAGGAGCGGAGGTTTAAACCGCCGCCCCTTTCCTCCCAGCACCGGCTTGCTTGGGCGCTCTGCACGGAAGACACGGGGGGGGGGCTTTTGGCGCCCCTGCGGACGGTACGCTCTAGGCGAGCGCCTAGCTCACCTAGTGGGTGAGCTGGCCCTGCATGGGAAGTGACATCAACGTCTTGGGATGCTGTCCCTGCCCCATTTCTGCCTTTATTTTGATTCCACCTCCCAGCTGACTGACAGTGGGAAGGGCCTGTTAGGGGTGAGGGATCCCCCCCTCCCCCAAGCAGGAATGTGGGAAGCCTACTCTGAGCATATGCTTTTACTCTGCCTGACCCTGCCAGGGTTGCATTATAGCATGAGGGCAGAATGCACACATGGTTCTTGGTTTCCCTGTTGGTAGGGATGTTGTTCAGTCTCACAGTCAAGTCCGACTCTTTGCGATCCCATGGACCACCTCACACCAGCCCCTCCTGTCTTCCGTCGTGCTCCGGAGTTTGCTTAATTTCATGTTCGTTGCCTCAATAATGCTGTCTAACCATCTCATCCCTTGCTGTCCCCTTCTTCTTTGACCTTCAATCCTTCCCAGCATCAGGGTCTTCTCCAGTGAGTGCTCCCTTCTCATTTGGTGGCCAAAGTATTTGAGCTTCAGCTTCAGCATCTGGCCTTCCAGGGAACAGTCAGAGTTGATTTATTTTAAGATTGACTGATTTGATCTCCTTGCAGTCCAGGAGACTCTCAAGAGTCTTCTCCAGCACCATGATTCAAAAGAATCTATTCTTCAGCATTTGGCCTTCCTTATAGTCCAGCTCTCGCAGCCATACATTACTACTGGGAATACCATTGCTTTGACCATGAGGACTTTTGTTGGCAGGGTGATGTCTCTACTTTTTAATATGCTGTCTAGGATGTACAACCTAATATTTTCCTGCATATCTGGAGGTTTCTCCCTTTATATACAGAAATGCTGCCCTTTTTTCTCCATTATTGGCTATATGAAGCCATCCACTACACTATTGGAGGGAATAATGGCAGAACCCTCTGAAATCTTATGTTAAGGTACTCCAAATATTTCAGAATATCATCAATTTATTCTACTGAAACCAACAAGGTTTATAAATAGTGGGTTTCAAGATTTCAGCATAGACCCACACCCACAAGCACCCACTGCTCCTGATGAAATCTAGGCTGCGATCACACACACAATTAGCCGTGCCATAGGCACGAATGCTGGGCAGATTTAATGGGCACAATCAGATGTGAACATCTGGCCATCGTCCGCACCCTTCGGCAACCCGTTGTGCACTGCTGCAAGAGCGGAGCTAAAAGTCACTAGGGAAAGTCCACTATCAAACGGGTTGCTACAGGCCACAGACGGACTTTCCCCTGTGTGATCGTGCCAGCGCGCTCTCATGGCATCGGGATGGTCTCATGAGGCCATCCCAACTCTGTGTTGTTTCCCCCCCTTCCCAGTATGCGCATCATCGCATATTGCCATAGGAAGCCCTCAGTGTGGAGATGTGATTCATTGATCCCCTGTTTAAGTGCATTGGAAACACCTGGCAAAAAACAACAACAATTCACCTGCGGTTTGCGTCTGATCACACAGTGGCGGGCTGCCCCCGCAGCTCCCACAGACTCAGAAGAAGCGCTTCTACCCTCGATATATGGAGTTTTAAAATCTTGGGCAGGTTTTGTACCTGCTCCATACCTTTCTAACATTATATATGATGGCTATAGATGGGCCTTTTCCAGATGCCCTACCCTCTAATTTATTACAAGGAAGGTTCTTGCGTTGGCCTATCTCCCAAAGATGTTGTCCCTATACAGGTCTTGAGATAGAGTCGGTCTCACATATTCTGTTACACTGTAACTTTTATGCTATGGAGAGGCAGCTGTTAATTTTCCAATTGTTGTCTAAATTTAAACCTTTGGATGTCCATTAGAAATTTGCGGAACCAGGGATTTTAACCTTCTTGTTGGAAGATCGGAAAGAGAGGATATCTTTAGCGGTGGCAAGATTTTGCTTCCTGGCACTTAAAAAGAGGAAGCTCGTACCTTAGATAGCAAGTTAATGATAAATTAGTATTGTTCCTGTTTCCGCCTTAATGATACACTGCGTTGCTCCCGCTTTTGCTCTTAATGCCCTCTTATATATTTATTTAATTTTAATGTATTTACCGTGTATTTTACTTTACTCTTCCTTTTGGAAATGTTTTATATTGGCTGGTTGCTTGACCGTACTAATAAACTTGACTTGACTTGACTTGACTTGGCTCCCACGGACTGCATGATCGTGCAAATGTGGGTCAAATTGCTATGGAGCAAATAGCCTCGCTCCCCCCCCCCCGCATTATCTGGCATGGGTGACCACAGCCCTAGCTACTTATTGTATCTATCAATAATGCCCTTTGATGCTCTGATCTGGATAGCCCAGGCAAGCCCGATCTCATCAGATCTCAGAGGTTTAAGCAGGGTCAATTCTGGCAAGTACTTGGATGGGAGACCTCCTTGGAATACCAGCAGTCAGGAGGCGGGGGCAGGCTTTATTCAGCCACCTCTCTGAATATCCTCCAGGCCCAAATTGGGGTCAGTTACCAGAGGTTGCCATAACTTCTAGATGCACACAGTCAGTCACCAGAGGTCGCCATGACTTCCAGGTGCACAGACATTCACACGCACACACACACATGAAAAATACCAAAAAATACTGCCCTTCGACCTTTCCTACTTTACTGTAAAATGGTGCATCTAATGTGTTTTTTCTGTGTTGCCTTTTTGTCCAGAGGTCTGCAAATGATTGTAGGAGGCGTAAAGCCAGTGATCAACCGTCCAACAACAGCCAGAACACGGAAAGCAGCTGTTCAACACCAGAATCTGTGCAGGAACTGTCAGATGATGATGGTATTTTAAATTTTATCCTGTGATAAGATGGGGTTACATTTCATAATCTCAAATTCACACTGGGCACTACTTACTACTGAACACTTGTGAAATCACATAAGCATGACATCAAAGGATTTGGTCTTCTCTACAGTTGGGGAATGACAAGACTGGAATAACTTATCTTGTTTTAAAAGTATTAAAACAGGATAAATTGTTCAATTCTAGCTATTTGAAACTCATGGTAATGCTTCGCATCACGATTTGATGCTGTGTTGTTTCCTGACAATAAAAGATATAAGCGGGCAAGGGGGATATCTCTCACTGAGGACTGTAGCTGCATTTTCATGTCATGGTATATGACGATTTGCACAACAAACTCTGGTTAGTCTACTCGACATAAGTAACAAAATCCTAGTTTTCTCTGCTTCTTGTTTCTCTCTGCTTAGTGCAGAGAAGATACCTTCCCTATACTGTCAGGTAGCCATAAGGAATGATGCTCTTTGTGAATGTAGATTTCACAGCAAGCTACGACTGGCTTAAACTAAGGTTAGCAAACCAGAAGAAAACCCTCGGTTTAAATCCTGATTTACCTGAGTCAACAAACATACCCCTTTTGGTGTGCTGTCTTGATTTGGACATCACAAATGACCAGGGTTTGATCAACCCGTGGTTTATTTATGTCTGAATGCAGCTAGTATCTCTTGGTAGTCACTGCCCACAGAGAAAAATACCTCACTAGGCCGAAAACATAAATTAAGGAGAACTGTTAATCATAGCCCAGATAGTATCTGAAATATCAGAAAACTATATATACTAGCCAGTGTATAGGGTGTGTCAAATACAGTATAACTGCAGCGGGTTGGAAATATACAATGTCAAGTCATCAGCCTATAAATTAACTTTATGCTCAGTGTTACCTACTGGTTCTGGTTAATTCCATATATGACAGATAAGAATGTACTTCCAGTTAACGCTTCTTACCTTTTTCGGAGACGTTTCTGACCTAAATCTGGTTCTTAAGGTTGTTTGAGTCTCTTACAGCGAACAGGTTTCATTGCAGTTATAAATATTTCTTTATTGTGCTTAGTATATTTACATGATTGTGGTGCATAGGAAACCCCTGAGTGTTTTGGATGGGTGTACATCCTTATGTAATCAAAAAATGTTCTTTAAGGTTTTTGTTGTTTTTTACTCTTTCCGTGCTCAAATGTTGGTTACGCAATTTATTTTGTCATTGTTATTTGTTGAAGCTTCTTAATTAAAAAAGTAAAAAAAATACAGTATAACTCACTGTTTGCATGGGGAGTTTCGTGACTGAAACCAAATAGTTCTTGAGATTCCAAATGGGTAATTAAAAAAAAAAGTGGACAAAATGATGCATCACTGGTAAATAATCGCTCCCCCGATCCACCACACATCATTTATGCCTACATTGCCTGCTTTCATAGTGTGTTGATGGCCACTAATTAGATTACCTGGGGGGGGGGAGCTAACTACGCCTTAAGGGCGAATGCATTTATTAAAGCCTTGATAACCAGCTTCAAAGGGGGAGAATGTATGGAATAGGGCATGAAATATCTGACCAGCCTCTCTATTCTAAATTGCTCTTCTCCCTGGGTCCTTGAGGAATACAAAATACATGCTTCTTTGTTTTGCAGAGGTTAGTTTTGTCAGGGATTGCAGATAAATATAGGGGGCTCCTATACAGGAAAGATGTAACATGAAAGTGAATCTCTTCCTTGGACAGATCTCTAAAATCTGCAGTATTAAAAATGACTTCAGGCTTTCATGGCTATATTAAGCAGGTGTTATCTATACACTGCTATGACAGACCCCATCTACTTCCCTCCCTCAGAGGCAAGATTTTCCCTCCCTTTTTCTTTTGTGCCCCTTCATTGACTGAGCAGTCCTGGTAATGTATATTCTTCTCTTTAAAGTAGTTTTAGCAATCCCACCTTGTGTCAGTAATATGTAATGGCTATTTTCTCAGCTCAGGACATGAGGGAAGGGTTGGGGTCTCCCTTTAGGTTAAATGACAGAAAATGGCACTTGAGATGCTTTAAAAATTAATAGTTTTATTTTTCATCAAGGGGAAAGGTTAGATGAAAATATTGAGGTAAAGTAGTATAAGTGCAGATTTTGATTCTTCTATATCAGGCTAGTGAGGGCTTCCTGAATTATTCTCAGTTATTATAGTTCTTTATTTTGAGAGGTTTTCCCCCCTGGATTTTCCCAAACCACTCCAGCACATGCTGTATTTGTATAACGGCAAACTCTTTTGGTGCCCAGAAGGCTGGTATCCTCTTCCCAGTACCCAAACCCCTTCTCTTAGAACACCAAAGATCTCCTTGAATTGTTAACTGACTTTCAAAGTCTCTACAGGCAGTTCCTAATCACACCAGACCAGGGATATCTATATTCCTCAGAGATAACTTTCCCTGATTGACTGGGTAGGGAATCTTTTTCTCTCCCTAGAAGATTTATCCCTTTTCCTTTGGCCTGAATGGAAGGTCTTCTCTACTGCCCAAACCTCCTTGCCAGACTCTCCCCCAACCTATCTGTGTTCAAACTGCTCTCAGCTAATGCTGAATTCAGACTATATTCAGTCACAGATGAATTCTGACTTTGTCCGCACTAAACCCTTTTCTGTCAGGGCTAGTCTAAGAGATATCAACACACCTCTTGTCACAGTTAAGGCAGGAATCTGAATCAGTTTTCTCAGCATCCTGCTCTCACAGGGCTTTTTCTGCTCGGCTGATGCCAGCCAATCAGATTGCTTGGAGCAGTCTGTCACTCAGGGCTCTCCACTTTGTGAAGTATTAACCCTTCACAGTCCTGAAGTTTCATATACAGCACTTTTAAGCCTCTTACAAAGTGCAGTCCATCACAACTCCCATTTCCTTTTGCCATGTGTGACAAAGAAAAATGCAAAAAATGTCAATTGTCTCTACTGACAGTCTTCCCATATTCCTGAATGCTGATGAAATCATACTCTCTCTTCATTCTGTCACAGGTTTTGAAAGTCCGTGTCCTCAGTGTGGAAAAGAAAGCAACCATTTGAAGGAAATTCACACTGCTGTCTTATCCCTCCAGAGAGCCCAACAGGACATACACAGGTATGGCAGAAATACAGTGATCTGCTTAGGGTTCAGATAAAGACCAGTCCCTTTGAAAGTGAAGTTAGCCAAATATCCCTTTCTCTAACAGGCATGAGAGTGGTGGAGGAAATCAGTTGCTGTGGGAATTCTGGTTGGAGGGAGGAAGAAAAAGACAAGCAAGATTCTAAGCATGGAAACAGTGGGGGCCACAAAAGCCTGAGTTAGAAGTGTCCTGGGCTGTGGACACAGCTCCAAAGATAAAGAGGTGTTGTGTTAAAAAAAAAGGCTGAAAATTCACACCTTATTTAATTTGCTGTGGTCCTCTTACCAAGCATATACTTTACTGTCTTACTTTACCAGTTCAGTTCTTGCCTTTTCGGCTTAATCATCAGAAATATTGGTTGATCTGATCAATTTAAAACTAGAATGCTGGGAGGCCTGCAGGATGCCATGTGTCCTAGACAGTCAGCAAGCAACCAATATATAAGAACGGTAGAAGTATGATGCAGTGATTAGAGCAGCTCAGGATCAAATCCCTGTACGGCCGTGATGTTCGCTAGGTAACCTTGGGCCAGCCACTCTATCTCATGTGGTTTTAATATAAAATGGGGAGGGGGAACCATGCATACCACCCAGAAGGAGGACAAGATTAAAAACACACTGGATAGATAGATCATTTTAAAGACCTGCGTGTAGCCAGAGGATTTTATTCAGTAGCGGCATGTAAAACAAACTTGGGTCAGTCCTGAGCTTTCTCACTGTCGGATGGATGTGTCAGAGAGTGCGATTCCTTACTAAATACTAGTTGCTTGACTTCTTGTTGTTGCAGGAACCTCACTGCTCTGAACAAAAAGTCTCTCTACAAGAGGGCCTCGTCTGAAAACCTCTTCCTGGACTCCCGCTGTTGGTTTCTCCTCTGTGTCTTTCTAACGTGTCAGCTCTTCATTAATTACGTGTTCAAATAAAGGCACTGCATTTGGCAGCAATAAACGTGACCAGCTGCTAAAACGGGGAGGCAGAAATGCAAGGAGCCCACTCGAGGCACCAAGCACTTTAATACCTACGCAGCACGGGGGCAGAAGGAAGAAAGAAACAAGATTAACCAGGGAACCTACAAGTTTTGTTCGTCAGTTTATGTCATTGCCTTTTTACATGTACATCTACAAGGACCTCTTTACCTGTACGGGCCTTAATGCTAAAGCCAAATGTAGCTTTAATTGTGCAATGTTGTTTTTCTATGTCTTGTCATTTTTCTGATGCAATTTAAAAATTTACCAACCAGTATTGGTGCCCCCTGTAACACTATACCCACATCTACTTGGTTTTGTACAATGGTTCCCAGTGGCTTGTTTTATAGCTCTTCTGTGGGTGGGGTGGGGTGGGGTATTTTGGCATCAAGATGACTGCTGAACTTTCACATAGAGAAGGGAGCACCGGGCAGCCATCTTGAAAATTAAGCCACCCGGGCATAGATCCCACAGCTTCTCCTTGGACCTTAAGGACACACGTGACACACAAGACCAATTCATTGTACTCCATTTCCCAGAGATTGTAAATATGCACAATTTCCTAAAGCTTGCCTCTTTTAGGGAATGCGAAGTCTCCCAAACACCGCCAGTAATGTCCTAATTTATGCCCCTTGGGCCATAGGGTCAAACATGCCTGTTCATGAACCAGAATTTTTAAAAAGTACCTACAGAGAGTTGACTACGGAGAGAGCTGAATTTACACTGAGTAAAACCTGTAACCACAACCATTGTATAAAGGAATGCCTCTGAAATGTACCATTTGTCCAAGATGGGTTAAAGAAGACGGCTGTTTAAACACTTCTGTATATAGGGAATTTCATATATTTCATATGTTATGAACACAAGAGCACTGGGGCGCACTGGGTTGCTTCCGTTGACTTAGGAGAGTTTTTAATAAGTACAGGGTAGCTGCATGGGCAGGCACAAGCGACCGTTCCAGGTTTGTTTCCAAAGTGATTACTTGCACCCAATTGGTTTAGCTTCCCTGTGTTTTATTTTTTGAGGAGTGCCTGCTTCCTCATATCGTAGAAAGCCCCTCCCCTGTCTAGGGCTGATCCTGTGATTGTGTGAAGGTTACCCTGTGTGTGGCGTTCGCTCTTCGGTACATTTAAAGGTTAAAGGTCAGGAATAGTAAGGGTTTGCCACTGCATCCTCTGAATCTGTTGATAGTCTTCCTATTTTTACACCATTTTTAAAAGATTTGCAATATTTTATGTAGACTTGCAGCCAGTACTAAGCCTTTCTTTTCTGGCCTGAAGTAGTTCCAAGTGGTAAGTACTGCGATATATATATATATATATATATATATATATATATATATATATATGATTCTATATATGTATATGTGTGTCTGTGTGTGTGTATACACACACACACACATACACAGCCTTAAAATATTTAGTGGTGGTGCCAGTTTGGCTAACTTTCAGTGTAAATGTTTCCAGATTTTTAACTACATTCCTCGTGATGTTCCCTTGGAAAGGGAAACCTTGTTTGTGCTTGATACATTGAAATAAAAGTACACAACTTTCACTTACAACTCCTTTGTAGCTGGATTGTTGCTTGAGGCTTTGTTTTCCACTTTGTGAGGTCACTGGAAGATCTGCAGAGCAGATGGATATATATTCTAGACGGTTATACATTATTTCCACTGGGTGGGGCACCATCATATTATTCAATGAGTTTTGAGTTATAAACAGGACATCTTTCTTAGGCTGCAGCCTTGCACACCTACTTGGCAGTAAGTCCCCTTACATTTACCAGCACTTCTGAGCAAACATGTATTGGCTCAGGTTATTGGAGTAATTTACACAAAAGTTGTAACTTCTCTTACTTTCTCTACCAGATAAAACGTATAACTTAGAATGGGTTGATCCCAGAGCTTTCCTTCCATAAGCAGAAGGATGCCTTTGCATCCAGTCCCATGCTCTGAATCCAACTCTAGCACAAGTGGTGACACAATTGTTTATTCTCCTTTTGTGTTATGTGGATGCATGGATTGGGAAGCTTATTTATTGCAAGGCTTCCAGTAGTATGATTATTGCAATTATGCCATCACTAAAGTGCATCAATTCTAAAAGAAATCAACCCTGACTGTTCCCTGGAAGGCCAGATCCTGAAGTTGAAGCTCAAATACTTTGGCCACCAAATGAGAAGGGAGCATTCACTGGAGAAGACCCCGATGCTGGGAAATATTGAAGGTCAAAGAAGAAGGGGACGGCAAAGGATGAGATGGTTAGACAGTGTCATCGATGCAATGAACATGAAATTGAGCAAACTTCAGCGGACAGCGGAAGACAGGAGGGCCTGGCGTAATCTGGTCCATGGGATCGCGAAGAGTCGGACTCGACTGTGCGACTGAACAACAACAACAAAGTGCAAAAGACAACTGAACTATATTCTCTTTCTCATTCTCACAGACATATGTGAGATTTATTGCAAGCAGGGACAGATATGGAATTAAAAAGAGCAATGATGACTGGGAGCCAAACCTATGTAAGTGCTATTTAAAAATATATATATAGTTTATAGATGGTGGCGCTGATCTCATAGAGAAACTGTCACCTCTGGTTCTACAGCAAGCCGGAAATTATGGTCCCCATAAGAATGCAGTAGTTTTAGAAGTAACACAGCACCATTGGTCTTTAAGGCTGGCTAAAAGTAAGGTCATAGGAAGCTCCAAGCAACGTACAGTATGTTTAAGGCCAAACTAACTGCTGGTCAAGAGCATTTACTAGATTTTGATGTAGAACTATAGGACATCACTGATGTAGCTTTTAAAATGGCAGTGTGGTCATCACACTTCAAAATATTGCAGTGGACCTCTGGGATAGGGTAGGTATTTTTTCTTACGTTTCCATCATAAGTGATATTTTTCCCTTGGCTTGCTCTGCCATCAGAATAATGAATACCTTAATTTGCTATCTTTTTTAGAAAAGGGCTTCGAGCCTTCTTGCTTGTACAAGAAAGTTTGAAAAAAACTATTAAGATTGCAAAGCAGCAGCTCAGGGGGTGCCAAATTAAATGGAGACCAAATACCAGCTTGTAAAAACTGTCTTAACATCCTGGTCCTAGTCCATACTCATATTTTAGTTGTCTCCGTATTTCTAACATTGGGCTAAACCAAATGAGGTCCGTGATTGGAGTTCAGTATTTTTTAAATTCAGTTTTTAGATGCACAGGTTGAATGGGGACCATATTTCTAACATTGGGCTAAACCAAATGAGGTCCGTGATTGGAGTTCAGTATTTTTTAAATTCAGTTTTTAGATGCACAGGTTGAATGGGGACCATGGGGTAAGCAGAGGCAAGCATATAACTGGTTCCTCAGGGCTGCTTCAGGTCAAAGGGAGAGCTGAAAATGGTGGCAGGGAAGACATGCGGTCTACCCTCTTCAGTTCATTGCTGGTCCCCTTCTGTGGACTACTTCAGGGTATTCTAATCTGAACTCTAAAAGGATGTGCCACCACAGTATCACTGGGAATGTGCAAGCCGTCTGGCATGACAGCAAGACCAGCAGTAGGATGTTCTATCTGCATGACCTGAGTACAATGTCAGAATGGGGCTTCTCCAATGTTATAATGCCTCTGGGATAAAACTTTCCCTGTATTTTTGGCTTGGCATTCAACTAGGAACGAGAATATCTTACAGGCTGACCTTCCTCTAAAACTCCTCCTGACACTAGTTCTTGGCAAATTACTCAAAGCAAGAGCACCCACCCGAAGGAGCCAATAAAAATTTGCCCCAAGAAAACTTAGGCGGAGATTAAGTGTTCAGCTGTTGAAAAATGTACAATTTGTGGAGTATGTTAAAAAGGAAATGGAGTTGTACTTTCGGCAAAGTATGAACATGGAAACACCAATGAGAACTATCTGGGATGCAAGTAAAGCCTATTTTAGAGGACTGGCAATTAGACTTGTGGCTAGACGAAGATGTGAAAAGAGAAAACACTACCAAGGTATCTTGGATGCATTGAAGAAAAATGAAGGCGGCTTGAAAATCGACCTTTCAAATGAAAACTTAAAAGCTAAAATTGAAGTCCTTCAACACCAGCTTAACCTGTTGCTTTCGGAAGAAATGGCTAAAAATGTGAAATTTGCTAAACAGAACTATTTTGAGCATGCAAATAAATCAGGGTGATGGCTAGCCTACAAGCTTAGAAAGGAAAGAGAAAAGAGATTGATCCATTCTTTATATGATGGGGAGAAGAAGGAGATATTTCACAAAGAAGAACTAAAGAAAACTGTGCAATCTTTTTCTACTCAGCTATATAGGGAAGAGCAAATACCAAAGGAAAAACAAAAGCAATATATACAAAAACAGGCTCTCCCTATATCTGAAGAGAACAGGAAACATCTTAAAGACCCAATCACGATAATGGAAATCACGGAAGCTATACAAAAGCAAAATATGGAAAAAGCGCCGGGCTCAGATGGGATACCCACAGAATAATATAAAGTGCTAGAAGATATTATCCTTTTACCATACAAGAATATGATAATGACAGTTATAGAAGAGGGGTTTTTGCCTGAATCATGGATGGAAGCAACAAGAGCTGTTAGGAAAGACCCTGCAATCAAAGGAGCCTCAGTTAAGGGTCACAAGTATAAGTTACAAGCATTTGCAGATGATCTAGTATTTATCTTGGAAGACCCAGAAGTCTCTATTGAATATTTGTTGAATATGGAGAAATGTGGAGAAATAGCTGGGATGAAAATAAATTACCAAAAGACAAAAGTCATAACAAAGAATATGGCTTTTAATCAAAAAATGGAGTTAATTAACCTAACAGGATTTCAGTCAGAGAAAATAATTAAATATTTGGGAATAAATTAAACTTCAAAATGTAGTTCTTTGGTGTAGGATAATTATCTGAAATTGCTTCAAGAAGAAAGATCTAGAAAGATGGAAAGATCTTTATCTCTGATAGGAAGGATTGCAGCAGTGAAAATGAATATACTGCCACGTATGTTTTTTTTATACCACACTATCCCTGTCTGTGTTAATCTTTTTTTGAAGATATGAATAAACAAATATCCAAATTTATCTGGCAAGGGGGAAATCAAGAATTAAGTTAAAAGCATTACAAAACTTTAAAGAAAATGTGGATTTTGTTCTACCAGATTGGAAGACATACTATAGAGCAGCCTGCCTGGCACGGATGAGAGACTGGATTTTCCATTCTTAGAGAGACATGATTTAAAGTTAGGGTGGCATGCATTTGTTTGGTATGGGAAAGCGGTTGGATATAAATACTTTAAAAACCATCTGATAAGAGAATCCCTATTAACAACTTGGGGGAAAAATCCTACCATTGGTATACTCTAAAATTCCAAGACGGTCTCACCTCCTTGAAGCCTTTTCACAACCAAGTTTAATCTTCTCAGGTAGAATTCTTAGGTATGAAGATCTCATAGATGAAAAAAGGCTTTTAAAACCAAAGGAAGAATAAAGCAAGGGGTTAGTCTGAATTGGTGGACAAGAGCCCAAATTGAATCTAGATACGCTACAGATAGAAAAGCTGGTTTCTACTCTGAACAAAGTACATTTGAGAAGTTGTTGTGTACATCTAATGGTAAACTGATTAAGAAAATTTATGTATTTTTAATGCAAATGAAAATGGAAGATGAAGTAGCTAAAGAATTTATGGTGAAATGGATGCAAAATCTGGGTTACAATATTGATCTTACACAATGGAGTAAACTATGAAAAGTGAAGGTGAAAATAACTAAATCGGTGGCATTTAAAGAGAAATCTGTATAAGATGTTCTATAGATGGTATTTAACACCAGACAGATTAGCTAAAATATATTAAAACATGTCAAATAACTGCTGGAAGTGTAAAAAACACATGGGTACATTTTATCATATGTGGTGGACATGTGATATAGTGCATAAGTTTTGGGTTATGGTGCATACACCTTTATGCAGACAGCTCTGCAGACTTCAATACCCCTTCGACCGGAATTGTTTTTATTAAATTGTATACCACAGAACTTTGACAAAAATCAAAGATATTTTATAATTCATGTAGTAAACACAGCTAGAATTTTATCTGCATCTTATTGGAAACTTCTGTTGAGACCTTCTGAACATGATCTATTGGGAAAGATTATGGAAGGTCTGGGAATGGACAAATTGACTTTGATGTTGAAAGGGCAAATGGAACAAGACTTTGTTGGATTATGGACTCCATTTTATAATTGGATAAGAGAGAAATATAAGGATATGAACTTCCTAATATAATATTAAGAAGCTTTTGTGAATTCTTAAACCTCGCAGTCTATCTCTGTATAATTTGAAATAAGAAGTAGGGGAAAGCTACATGCAGAAAATTATTACTTTAATTCTTTCCCCTGCCCCTTCCCTTTCTCCCTTTTCCATCCCTGTGTATCCTTAAAACTTAATAAAAATTTATTTTTAAAAAATTGCCTAGGTCCAAAAGGCTTTTCAATAAAAGTTGAGCTAAAGGATTAACTTCTATCTGTCTATCTGAAAAAGTGAGCAGTGACTCATAGAATCATAGAATGTTAGAGTTGGAAGGGACCTTGCAGGTCATCTAGTCCAACCCCCTTCACACTGCAGGAGCGCAGCCGAAAGAGAGCCCTACAGCATACCCGAAAGATGGTCTAGCCTTCGCTTGAAAATGTCCAGCGAAGGAGCATCCACCACCTCCTGAGGCAGTCTGTCCCACTGCTCAACCACTCTTACACTTAGGAAGTTTCTCCTGTTATTTAGCCGGTAATGACTCCCTTGTAATTTCCACCCATTAGATCTAGTCTTGCAATCTGGCGCAAGAGAGAATAGATCTGCTCCATCTTCTATATGACAGCCCTTCAAATATTTGAAGGCTGCAATCATGTCCCCTCTAAGCCTTCTCTTTCTCAGGCTAAACATACCCAACTCTTCCAGCCTTTCGTCGTAAGACTTGGATTCCAACCTTCTCACCATCCTGGTTGCCCTCTTGTGGACACGCTCGGGCTTGTCAGCATCCTTCCTAAAATGTGGTGCCCAAAACTGGACACAGGTGTGAGGCCTGTACTCCAGGTGAGACCTGACGATAGCAGAATAGAGTGGGACCACCACCTCCCGTGGTCCGGACACAATGCTTCTGTTAATGCATCCTAAGACTGCATTATCTTTCTTCACAGCCACATTGCACTGCAGGCTCATGTTTAGCTTGTGATCAACCAGAACACCTAGATCCCTTTCACATGTGCTGCTGTCAAGCCAAGTCCCTCCCATTCTATATCTGTGCCATTATTTCCCATTCTGTATCTCATGAAAACTCATATCCTGCCACAAATTTTGGTAGTCTTTAAGGTGCGACTGGATTCGTGCTCTTTTCTACTTGTCATCAGGCATGCAGTAACAACAACAGCAAAGAGCCTTGGAAAACCAACACATTTATTGTAGCATATTTTTTTGACATACCACTTTGTCTGAAGTATGACATGCTCACCAAGTAAGCAGAAAGAAACATAAAAGGATGAGGGAAAGGAGTTATTACAAAGAGGACGAGAAGGCCCAGCCCGTCATGTTTGTGGTATTATATTGTAACACAGAGATGAAATTGGGACATTCAACAGTATTGCTATTAGTGTGTTTACATGGTTGACATGGTAATGTTCAAGCTCCACAAGCTCTAATTCATTCAAAATTATATTTGCGAAGAGAAGCGACTAGAGGAAAAATAGCACGTTTTAAAAACTGAAGTAAAGTATACTCTTATCAACCAATTTGAAGTAAAAATTCTGCAGTTTTAAATTAGTGTTTTACTACAGTTAAGTAGGTGTATGTTGGCCCTGATCAATAGCATAGAGATACCAGCATGAGGTGGCCTTGTGGAAAATCCAAGAATATTGGAGAGAGAATACTGGATGTAAAACTCCGTCTTTGATCCTGCAGTGTCTGCCGAGGTTTGTTTTAGAACAATCTGAAGTATAAATAGCATAAAAATGATGAAAACTTTCATTATAAGCAACCTGAACTGTAATGGTATCCAACGAGAAAGAATATAATAACTCACAATGGGATGATTCAGTTCTTCCGTTCCAAACCACCCCAACTGTCCGTACCTTTACATTTTTCCCAGGTTGGATGGATGAGCCCTGAAAAAGAGGAGTGTTTCACCAATCCAGGATGTGATCTAGGTTCACTGGTGTGACAGCACTTCAGGACACAGATCACAGCTAATAAACTGAACCTTAATCCAGATAAGACTGTTGGTTGGTAGTGCTGCCAGTTGTGGAACTGAGGAACAGTCTACTTTAGATGTGGTTTTATTCCCCCTGAAGGAGCAGGTTCACAGCTTAGAAGTGCTGTTAGAGCAAAAGAAAGAGGTAGATACTCAGATCTCAGCTACAGTCAGTAAAAAGTGGGGTTCACCCACTTCAGCTGGCTTGCCAGCTGTAACCCCTCTGCAAGAATTGTAATATGACTACAACCCATACTCTGGTTACTAAAGGTAGACTACTGTAATGGTCTCTACGTTGGAGCGCTCTTGGAGAGAGTTCAGAAACTTCAATTAGTCTCGAATGCAGCAAAAAGATTGCTGGTTGAGGTGGATTACAGACCGCACATTACATCTGTGCTTATAGATTTCCGTGGACTGCTTGTTTGTTTACAGTTCCAGTTCAAAGTACTGGTGTAACCAGTGTTCCCTCTAAGCTGAGTTAGTGTGAGCTAGGTAAAGGTAAAGGTTTCCCTTGCTCGAAAGCCAGTCGAATCCGACTCTAGGGTTGCGGCGCTCATCTCCGTTTCCAAGCCGAAGAGCCAGCGCTGTCCGAAGACGTTTCCGTGGTCATGTGGCCAGCGTGACTAAACACCAAGGTGCACGGAACGCTGTTACCTTCCCACCAAAGTGGTATCTATTTATCTACTTGCAATTTCTTGCTTTCGAACTGCTAGGTTGGCAGGAGCTGGAACTAGAGACGGGAGCTCACTCTGTCATGTGGCACTCTCGGGTCTCGAACTGCTGAACTACTGACCTTCCACAGCCTGCAGTTCAGCGTCTTAACCACTTGAGCCACTGCAGCTCCTTTAGTGTGAGCTAGCTCACAATTTTTAGCCTCCGGCTCACAGATTTTTGTCTTAGCTCAGGAAGGATGGCTCCAGAGCAAACTAATTTATGCAGTAGCCAAATCACTCGCTCATAACTTTAATGCCAGAAGCTCACAAAGTAGAATTTTTGCTCACAAGACTCCACAATTTAAGAGGGAGCATTCAGTGTAACCTATTAAGTCCCAAGTATTCCATCCCCACTCCCATCCTTGCTCAAGCACTGCGTTCTACATCCTCTTTCAGGTTCCCAGACCTTTACAAGTGAAACTTTTCTGGTGGTTCTCTGGCCTTCCTTCTCTCCCTAGGCCTGGTGCCTTCATTAAAGAGCGTTCAGCACCATACCAAGTATTTTATGTTTCAACTAACTTTTATTTAATTCAGTTACTTTATTCTCCCCATAATAGCAGTTGGTGTTCTTTGTCTCATCCATTCTGTTGCTTGCTTTAAAATGCTGCTGGCTTAACTGCTTCATATGCTTCCAAGCTGTTTGTTTACTAAACTTAGGGCACTGTTACCGCACATTTTAAAGCAATTTTATTTTTATTTTTAAACGTGTTAACTGCACACTTTAAAAGAAATTTTTATCTTCATTTAAAAAAAATACAAATCTACAACAACGCTAGTCAACATTAAATCATACCAACAACTGACAACAGAAAACTCTTTTTTTTACTATAACAAAAAGCATCCCCGCAAATCTTTGCCAGCTCTAGTTGTGCCTTATGCTGACTGCGCATGTCTATTGCACTCATCTTCCAGTTTATGGTAGCCAGTTTGGTGTAGTGTTTAAGTGCGTGGACTCTAAACTGGGAGGACCCCACGCCTCCACTTGCACCTGCTGGATGACCTTGGGCAAGCCATAGCTCTGACAAGAGCTGTTCTTGATAAAGAGCAGTTTCTGTCACAGCTCTCTCAGCCCCACAGGGTGTTTGTTGTGGGGAGGGGAAGGGAAAAGAGTCGGTAAGCCAGCCCCCTAGCTACAGTGGGGCATTTCAGGGCCTGGCCCCCTGAATTCCTGCCAAGGCCCCCTGACTTCTATGCAGGCCCCAGGCCCCCTGGCTCTCTGGGCCACCCTGAGAACTCCCAACTCTCTTGGCCACCTGGAGGACTCCCCATCACCACCCATTCCCGAAGTGTGGCTTGTGTCCCCATGTAGGCAAGTAGAGTGTGAACACTGCAAAAGTGAATTTTTAATGTTTTAATTTTTATTTTATTTTTTTATTTTGTGACGTCAGTGCCCCCTGACTTATTTAAAGGCCCCCTGAATTACAAAATCCTGGCTAAGGGCCTGCTGTAAGCCGCTAGGAGACTCCTTTGGGTAGTGAAGGGCGGGGTATAAATCCAATCTCTTCTCTTCTTCTTCTTTATGCCATGCAGCCCCATTTGGCGCATGCTTAGCCGGAAATAGCCCCTCCTGAGTCGAACAAGGCTTACTCCCAGACAAGGGCGGGGGGATCGCAGCATTAAGCTTTCCAAGCCTGTCTGCGTTTCACTTTCCGAAAGGATGAAAAACTGCCGCTCAGCAGAACTTCATAGGGGCCCGAGGGCCACAGGAGGGCGAGCCGAGGCGCTCTCCATCTGAGCATGCTCGCCGCGACGCCCAGCCATCGCTGCAGCCCTAGTAACCCGGAAGACAACGATCCCGGCTCCGCATGGACTGAGCAGGCGGCTGCCGCGGCGAGCGCCGGGGAAGGGGATGGCCACTTTCTTTGGGGAGGTGGTGGCGGCGCCGTCCCGCGCGGGGGTGGACGAGGACGAGGCGGAGGAGGCGGGAGAGGAAGCGCCGGAGGACCGAGAGATTCGCCTGGAGCTTGAGAAGAAAAGGCAAGCCGGGGACGGAGGAGCAAGACCGATGATGAAGGGTCTGAACTTAATCGGAGCCGAGGCTCAACCCGAGGGCAGGGGTGGAATAAGACCGTGGAGGCTGTAATGGTGGCGCCTCTGAGCGTGCGTAAAGTGCCTTTCCGCCCCAGTGAAAAAACCAACAGGCACCTAGGAAGAGTGGGCAGGGATCTGGGTCAGGTGGTGTCATCCCAAGCGGACGTGAGCGCCAACAAGAAGGGGGTTATACGGGAGTAGATTAAGGCTCACTGGTGCCCTAAACACTGGCCAGTCTTGGTGCCCCCCCCTCCTTTCCACACTGACCCAGAGTGGGTCATTAAAATGACTGTCATGACAACTGAATTTGGCTCCATCATTTTACTTTTAAACATAGCCTATGACACTGCACCTCGCCAACAAAAAATAGAAGGTAACCCTAGGGTGCACCATGATCAATTTGCACTAGTTTTATAAATTATTATTATTATTTTTACCAATCTTCATTCTTTTTTTTCTTTTCACCCTTTTCCACTGCCAGCTCGCCCACTAGGGCGCTGGGGTCCACAGGGGCGCCAAAGCGCCCCCGTCCCGCCCCCCGTGAAGCCGGCGCTGGGAGGGAAGGGGCGCCCGTTCAAACGGGCGCTCCTTCCCTTGCTTTCCTGAGCACGCCGCTACTGCTCCCACCCCCATCTTCAGCCGGCGCTGGGGCTGGGAGGGAAGGGGTGCTCGTTTGAACTGGCTTCCCCCCCCGTCTCCAGCTGGCGCTGGGAGGGAAGGGCGCCCGTTCAAAGCCGGCGCTCCACCCCCCTGTCTCCAGCCGGCCCTGGGGCTGGGAAGGGGCAGCCGTTCAAACGGCTGCCCCTTCCCTAGCTTTCCTGAGCACGCCGCTAGTGCGGCGTGCTCAGAAAGCCGGCGCTCCACCCCCCCGGTCTCCAGGCCCCACCGGGAGATTGGCATCCCCGTGGGGTGGGCGCCCCAGGCTGTCTTGCCTAGGGCGCCCAGACACCTGGGGCCGGCCCTGCCCTTTTCCCAACTTTGTGGTGCCCCCTTTGGCCCTGGTGCCCCAAGCACGTGCTTAGTCTGCTTGATGGTTAATCTGCCACTGTATGGGAGGCTGGTATGGAATGATTTTCAGCAGTTCCTTGTGTCCCTTGAACATAAGAACATAAGAGAAGTCAATGTTGGATCAGGCCAATGGCCCATCCAGTCCAACACTCTGTCACACAGTGGCCACAAATACCAGGTGCCATCAGGTGGTCCAGCAGGACACTAGAAGCCCTCCCACTGTTGACCCTCCCAAGCACCAGGAATACAGAGCATGCCTTGCCCCAGAGTCCCTATCTATACCTTGTGGCTAATAGCCACTGATGGACTTCTGTGCCATATGCTTATCTAATTCCCTCTTGAAGCCACCCATGCTTGTAGCCGCCACCGCCTCCTGTGGCAGTGAATTCCGTGTGTTAATCACTCTTTGGGTGAAGAAGGACCTCCTTTTATCTGTTCTAACCCAACTGCTCAGCAATTTCATTGAGTGCCCACCAGTTCTTGTATTGTGAAAAGGGGGGGAAGTACCTCTTTCTCTACCTGCTCTATCTCATGCATAATCTTATAAACCTCGATCATGTCACCCCTCAGCTGTTGTTTCTCCAAGCTAAACAGCCCCAAGTGTTTTAATCTTTCTTCATAGGGAAAGTTTTTCAACCCTTTTATCATTCTAGTTGCCCTCTTCTGCACTTTTTCCAAAGCTACTTTTTCTAATGCTTTCATCCTTTCTTTCTGGACAAGAGAGAGACACTAATCCCCTCAGGTTTGTCTTCTCAGATGATTAAGAATGATTTACAGATCTAATGCCCCCTCCCACTGCAACACATTTACAAAGCAAAAGATGGTACAGGAAAATTATTTTCAACTGGGCACTGTAGGCTGGGCATTTAGGTACATTCATGAAGGATGGGTCCATCCGTCAACGTTTATTAACTACAATTACCTATGGGAATCTCTGTGCTTACAGGCAGTCTTGTGAATACCAGTTGGAGGGCAGCAGTTGGCGTAGACTTAAGCCTCCAGGCCCTGCTAGTGCATCATCCAGAGCTGTAATGGGCAGCTGTAATGCAAAACAGGAGATCTATCCTGGCTGCTTTCCTGTGTTTATTAAGGAAGCTGCTGGTTGTCAACTTGTCAGTTGGCACTGGCACTGTAAATGCCAGCTGGCTTTTGACAGCTCAAATAACACAGCCCACAAGCTGGTGTAGCTTTACTGAGTTAAACTAGCTTGCGAAGTAGGTGTACTTCGTGCTTCAGGTTGTCCTAACACCTGCCAGGCTGCTGTGGAGAACAAGAGCAGAAGAGAAGCTCTGTGTCTCTGCTGTTGACCTTCTTGCATAAAGGGGCAAGGTATAGTTTCCCTGGTGGTCTGCCGGAAGTTGCTTTCTATGGAAATGGGTGGAGAACTTAATCAGTGGTGCTGCTATGAGCTGTATTTTTATTTAGCCTGCCTAAATTACTGGGTCCATTTTCTTGCTCAGGGTGTTATTGTTGGCTCTCGTTTTGTTTCTTGTGCTCAGGGGAGTCCACATTCTCTGGAGCACGGCATTCAGGGCATCTACAGAAAGCTCCTCAGATCATCAGTTTCCTTGCTCAAAATTCATCTTGGGTGTAGGACACAATGCAGCAGGTAAGCAGTGCAAACCAAGGAGTTCTTTGTATTTTATTTAAATGTTTAACCACAGTGAGAGTCTTCTGCCAAGTTTGGGGCATCATAGGTAGCTTAAATAATGTTTGGATAATGTTGATATGTTCATGGAGCTGTGGTGGCTCAAGTGGTTTAAGATGCTGAACTGCAGACTGGAAGGTTGGTAGTTGAGCAGTTCAAGACCCGAGTGCCGCATGACGGAGTGAACTCCTGTCTCTTGTCCCAGCTCCTGCCAACCTAGTTCCAAAGCAAGAAATGGCAAGTAGATAAATAGGTACCGCTTGGGTGGGAAGGTAACAGCGTTCCGTGCGCCTTGGCTCTAGTTGTGCCGGCCACATGACCACGGAAACATCTTTGGACAGCGCTGGCTCTTCGGTTTGGAAACGGAGATGAGCACTGCAATCCCTAGAGTCAGATTCAACTGGCTTTTGAGCAAGGGAAACCTTTACCTTCACCTAATATGTTCATGGGAGGGAAGGAGGCATAGTATAGCCTGATGTCGGCAGCTAAGCAGGGTCAGTACTTGGATGGGAGACTGCCAAGGAAGTCTCTGCAGAGGAAGGCAATGACAAACCACCTCTGCTTCTCGCTTGCCTTGAAAGCACCTTGCTGGGGTTGCCATAAGTTGTTTGCAACGACAGCACTTCTGTATGTAACAGCAGTGTTCCAGTGCTACATAAAGCAAATCTGCCTTTGTTCACAGCATTCTTGTCTTCATTTGTTTTGCATTCTGGAGACTGGGAAGTAGTTGGATCTGTCAAGTTGTGGAATGAATGGTGCAGAACATCAAACACAACCACTGTGCTGCCAACAGATTCTTTCTGTTTGTTCTATCAGTTGATTTCAGATCCTACAGTAAGTAATATCTATTGTATGTGTCTCAAGTGGTTAAGACGCTGAACTGCAGGCTGTGGAAGGTCAGTAGTTCAGCAGTTCAAGACCCGGGTGCCGCATGACGGAGTGAGCTCCCGTCTCTAGTTCCAGCTCCTGCCAACCTAGCAGTTCGAAAGCAAGAAATTGCAAGTAGATAAATAGGTACCACTTCGGTGGGAAGGTAACAGCGTTCCATGCGCCTTGGTGTTTAGTCATGCCGGCCACATGACCACGGAAACGTCTTCGGACAGCGCTGGCTCTTCGGCTTTGAAACGGAGATGAGCACCGCAACCCTAGAGTCGGATTCGACTGGCTTTTGAGCAAGGGAACCTTTACCTTTACCTTTATAGTCCCTCCATCCAAGTTCTCCATTGGAAGTTGCTTTATAATACTGGGGTACAGAGCATGTGCTTTGCCATGGAGCTACCGCCTCTTCCCATTCCCTACCAGCTGCCAGTGATAAAAGAGACTTAACAGAAATGGGTGATGTTTGTGAATGCCTGTATAGTGAGACTAGTCAGAATTCTTTGATTTAGCACTTCGCACCACCTTAACATGTAGCACCTGGTCATGAAGTATTTCTGTTCTGCCTAAACAGGTTTTGTTGTGCCAGTGTACTTGTTTTGTGGCTGAGGACCAACAGTTCCAGTGGCTTGAAAAGGTAGGTGGGAGAAATCGCTTTTCCAGGAATAGGCACACAAAAAAATACATGCTTGACTTCTGGATGGATTCACCGCTTCCTTTTTCTTTCCCCTCCTCCAGTAGTAGTCTAGAAGTGTGCATCATTGTTGGTGTTGCTTATATAATATTGTGGTTCATAGCCTGTGTACTTACGTAGCATGTTCAGTGTTCGGATCACTTCACATCTACTATCTTGGAATCCTTACAACGACTCTGTAAGGTAGGCCAGAACTGTTGTCCTCATTGCAAATGAGGGGGCCAAAGTAGAGAGGGAGGAACTTGCCTGAGGCCACCTAGTAAACTTGTGGAAGGCTAGATTAGAACTGGGATCTCTCAGTTCACAAGCCCATTCTCTTACCTTCTGCGCTGTATGGTAGCAGCGGAAAGGGCTGTCCAGTCGCGGCCACTTTGTGACAACCCACGTAGGGTTTTCAAGGCAAGAGATGACCAGAGGGGGTTTGCCATTGCCTGCCTCTTCCTTGGTGGTCTCCCATTCAAATACTAACCAGGGCCGATCCTACTTAGCTCCATGATCTGACAAGTTTGGGCTATCAGGAAAGTTTAAAAGCCCTTAACAGTCAGGGATCAGTGTACTTGTGGGACCACCTTTCCTGGTACATAAGAACAGAAGAGAAGCCAATGTTGGATCAGGCCAACAGCCCATCCAGTCCAACACTCTGTCACACAGTGGCCAAAACTACAAGGTGTCATCAGGAGGTCCACCAGTGGGGCCAGGACACTAGAAGCCCCTCCCATTGCTGCCCCCCCCAAGCACCAAGAATACAGAGCGTCCCTTGCCCCAGCCTGAGAGTTCCTGTCTATACCTTGTGGCTAATAGCCACTGATGGACCTCTGCTCCATATGCTTATCTAATCCCCTCTTGAAGCCGTCCCTGCTTGTAGCCACCACCACCACCTCCTGTGGCAGTGAATTCCATGTGTTAATCACTCTTTGGGTGAAGAAGTACTTCCTTTTATCCATTCTAACCCGACTGCTCAGCAATTTCATTGAGTGCCCACCAGTTCTTGTATCATGAGAAAGGGAGAAAAATACTTCTTTCTCTACCTGCCCTGTCCCATGCATAATCTTATAAACCTCGATCATGTCACCCCTCAGCCGTCGTTTCTCCAAGTTCCCCGGAGAGTGTTGCACTTAGGAGAACAAGATCTACTGGAAGTCCTTGGCCCAAGGAGCTTCCGGCTCTCCTCAGCCAGAGCCCAGGGCCTTCTCAATCCAACTTGGTGGAACTCTCTGCCAAATGACATCAGGGCCCCATGGGACTCTGTTACAGTTTCGCGGGGCCTGTGTGGCAGAGATGTTCTGCCAGGCATACAGTTGAGGACAGCGATGGTTTTTACTGGTTTTAACAGCAATCGAATTTAATCAGTTGCCTCCTCACTCTCCTCCCCCCAATGTTAATGGGGGTCATAATTTTTTACTGTGGTGCCACGTAGGCTTATGATTTATGATATTATATCTGATGTTCTAATCTTTCCTTTATTTTAAACTGTTGTACACTGCTCTGAGCCCACTCTGCAGGGAGGGCGGCACAGAAAATCAATGAAATAAATATCACTACAGTAGTATTGTGAACTGCACCATACTAATTCACAATACTACTATATCAATTTTTTAAATTGTGGTTAAATGCACGGACTCTAATCTGGGAGAACTGGGTTTGGTTCCCCACTCCTTCACTTGCAGCTGCTGGATGACCTTGGGCAAGCCATAGTTCTGACAAGAGCTGTCCTTGAAATGGCAGTTCTTGAGAGAGCTCTCTCAGCCCCATCCACCTCACAGGGTGTCTGTTGTGGGGAGGGGAAGGGAAACGAGTTTGTAAGTTGCTCTGAGACTCCAAGTGAAGGGCGGGGTATAAATCCAATCTCCTCCTCCTCCTCCTCCTCCTCCTCCTCCTCCTCTTCTCTTCTTCTTCTTCTTCTTCTTCTTCTTCTTCTTCTTCTTCTTCTGCAGGGAGGGCGGTATAGAAATTCAATGAAATAAATATCACTACAGTAGTACTGTGAACTGCACCATACTAATTCACAGTGCTACTGTATCAATTTTTTAAAACTGTTGTGATTTATTTTCCCAATCCAATTAATTGTTTTGCTTGCATTTATCTTTATCTCACCATATTGGAAGCTCTCATGACACGGCCATCGGCCCCCTCACAGTTACTTCCTGTCTCCCTGATGCTGAGATCTGGAATTTCCGTTCTAGGTTTTTGGATGCCTGCAGAAAACAGACTTGCAAGTAGCTGTTCTTTCGACATCTTCCATTGCAGATTACAGAACGAATGAATCAACCTTAATGCTTTCTTCTCCTTTTCTGAAAGCATTGAAGACAAAACAGTTCAGAGATAATGTCTGTTGCTCACTTCTAGAGCAACCAAATATCGTGAGGGATCTTCCTGCAGCAGGTAGGTAATAACTTCTATTTGTCCTCTTACTTTTTTCCCCTCTGGCACAAAAAAAGACAGGATTGCCTTGTGTAAGTTCCATGGTATATGTGAAGGAACGGGGCTCACATGCCTTCCCTGTTCCTTGTGGCTGGCCTCCAGGAGGTCAGAAAAGAAGAAGAAGAGTTTGGATTTATACCCCGCCCTTCACTGCCCAAAGGCGTCTCAGAGCGGCTTACAAACTCCTTTCCCTTCCCCGCCCCACAACAGACACCCTGTGAGGTAGGTGGGGCTGAGAGAGCTCTGACAGAAACTGCTCTTTTTCAAGAACAGCTCTTGTCAGAACTATGGCTTGCCCAAGGTCATCCAGCAGATGCAAGTGAAGGAGTGGGGAATCAAACCCGGTTCCCCTGGATTAGAGTCCGCGCACCTAACCACTACACCAAAGTCCCTGCAGCTGTCCCAGGTCTCCACTTGGCAGTGCTGGCCTTCCCCTCGCTCCCTGGGGGGCTCCCAGTTTGTTAACTAGGTATCACCTACTACCACCAATGGTTCTGAGAGTATCTCCTGCCAGATGTAGTCATACATGTAGCACTCTGCACCTGTGCTGTTGTTCAGAGGCCATGCCTTCTGTGACATTCCCATAAGCAGTCGTGGCAGCCATCTGTCACAGCTTCAAGCTATCATGGCCTAGGGATGGTGGACTTACTTATCCACCGCCCCTCCTAGTCATCATACTTTAGAGAGCCAGACCGAATAGGCATTATGTTTTCCCAGAGATCAGACTCTGAGCCTTCAAAATATAATAAAGTTTTATAAATGAATCAAAAGAACATACACAGTCTGTTCAAGCATTTCAGGCTGAGAAAGGGAACAAGTAAAAGGGGAAGACACAATCCCCTCTCCCGAATCGTGGAACTTATCCTAAATGGTGTTTCCTTAGGACAGGCTAGCTTTACTTGAAGCCAATGCTCCCTCTAAGCTGTGGAGTCTTGTGAGCAAAAATTCCACTTTGTGAGCTACTGGCATTAAAGTTGTGAGTGAGAATTTGGCTGCTGCATTAATCAGTTTGCTCTGGAGCTGTCCTTCCTGAGCGAAGACAAAAATGTGTGAGCCGGAAGCTAAAAAACTGTGAGCTAGCTCACACTAACTTATCTTAGAGGGAACACCGCTTGAAGCAGCCGTGGTTTAAAGTTTAGTGTCCTCAGAAGTCCTGGTTGGGACTTCTTTCCATCGTCCCTTGCTGCATGGGCAAGATGGAGTCCCTGTGTATAAGCTTAGTCCATCATGGCTCGTGCTCCTAAGAAAATCCCTTCTCACTCCAGTCTTGTTCCACCCACACTGGCTTCCAGACTGCTTCTGGGCACAATTCAAGGTGCTCATATTGACCTTTCAAGCCCTTTACGGCCTGGAACCAGCTTACCTTAAGGATCGCCTTCTCCCATAAATTCCTGCCCTTATACGCTGGTCATCTGTGGAGGCCCTGCTTTGGTTATTCCTACCATCTCTGGCAACCTGAGGAAGGGCCTTCTTGGCGGTGGCGCCAAAACTGTGCCACTCTCTCCCCAGGGAGATTCTTCTGCCGCCCTCTATTGGAGTCTTTTGCCAGCAGGTGAAAACTTTTTTTTGTTTTATCTGGCATACTCCCAGTAACGGTTTTTGGCCCTGCTTCTAGTGTTTGCATTTTAAACTGAATGTTATATTTTAACTGAATTCTAATTAATGTTTTTACATTGTTGCTTTGGGGATCCTGATTACATGTAAAGGCAGCATAAGACCCGTTTTAAATAAAATATATAAATCAGAGCAAGATGCAAGAGGGCTTGTTCCTTAATATCCTGAGTTTCACTAGCCCGTCTTTCTCCCTCCCCTCTTTGGGATGAACTTACCCTCCCTCCCTTTCCCAAAGGAAGAGTTTACATTCTAGTAATCTGGCCTTTTCCCTTCTCTGCCCCTTCTGAGTGTGACATACTAGCAGGGCGTGGGGTTTTAAACCACTGCAGCTGGGATCATACGCATAACTGAGACCTTGAGTGCTCTGTGCTGGGAGGTTGATGGCATTCATGTGTTCACTGCCAGAGGATGCAGAGATCACCACAAGCAGAAATGGCTTAAGAGGGGATTAGTTAGAGTCACAGTGGCTGGGGCTACTAGCCATGGTGACTTGCAAACTGGGCCTGGGATCTTCTGCATGCCAAGCCGATGCTCTGCCATAGAGCCACAGCCCCTCCCTTGGAGGAAAGGGGGATAAAATTCACTAGACTGGCAGATAGATTAGCCAGTATCCCCCTGCCAGGAAAAGCAAGGGGCTGCAGCGGAGGCTGGGGCTCCCCTAGCCACGTTTGCATCCCCGAAGATCCAAGTGACTGTGGCAAGACCAGGCCCCTGATGCTTTATCTCCGGGGATTTCACGCAGTGAAGCGTCCGACTGTCTGCAGCATCACTGGCAAACAAGCCACACCAGGGGCCCATCTCATGAAGGGCCCTCAACCCGGAAGAACTTTGCTGCCCAGCTCAGAAGATGGTGGAATGCAAGAACATATGGATAAACATATAGAGCAGAGGTCCATCAATGGCTATTAGCTGTAAGGTATAGACAGGAACTCTCGGTCTGTGGCAAGTGATGCTCTGTATTCTTGGTGCTGGGGGGGGTCAACATTGGGAGGGCTTCTAGTGTCCTGGCCCCACTGGTGGACCTCCTGATGGCACCTGGTATTTTTGGCCACTGTGTGACAGAGTGTTGGACTGGATGGGCCATTGGCCTGATCCAACACTGGCTTCTCTTATGTTCTTAACCCCATCCTTTCTGCCAGCTGTGAGTTTGCAGCTGGGTCGCTGTGCACACATAGAGTGCAGTCACAATAACTGCAATACTGAGTTGAATACTTGGGTGGATGGCACTTCTCCACAGTATCCGTGAACAAAATCCCAGCATCTTCCAACAATTGTCCCTGCCTCTAGGATTACTGCAGTGTACTCTATGGGTGGCTGTCCTTGAAGATGGCCCAGAAGGTAGTTCTCCCTCTTGCTCCTTCGTGGTTGCTATGGCATCAAGGTTACTCTGGTTGTGTGGTGCCCTTCGGGGTCTGAGCACGGGCCGCTGTTCCCTTGGCTCGGCTAGCCTCGTTCCGCTGCGTCTGTCGGGGGCCTCTCGCTCTATGGTGGCTGGAGGTATCCCAACTGATGAAGAACAAGCTACGGGGTTGGAGAGAAAAGTCCTGAAAGCTTTGGAGCAAGGACTGGATCCATACAACATGTTTCCAACCAAGAGCTGTGCTGGAACAAAGGAAGATCCCAACATAGTCCCTTCCGTCAATGAGAAGCGGATTGTGGGCTGCATCTGTGAAGAGGACAACAGCACTGTGATCCATTTCTGGCTCCACAAGGGAGAAGCCCAACGCTGCCCTTCTTGTGGGACTTACTAGAAACTGGTTCCACATCAGCTGCCATGATTTGACTCTTAAACCTGCAGTGTGCTTTATTTATGGTTGGTTAGGCTCAAGATAGAACTTGACCAGTCCTTTACCTCATGGAGCAATGTACCATGTTCTATATACCTAATAAAGGGTGCGTTTAGACAGCGTGCTGGAGCGGTTTAAACTGCTCCGGCACGATGCGTTTTTTTTTTAAACTGGAGAATCGCGATCACACTCACCTCCTCCTTCCCTCCTTCGGAGCTCCCTGCCGTCCTCCTGCAGGTGGGGGGGGGGTTCCCCTCTCCTTTGAGCATGCGCACAGGCAGCCCTCTCCCGAACAGGAAGTTTGGCGCGTGCGCAGAAGAGCGATCTTAACTGGTCCCTTTAAAGTTTAAATGAAGACTCCTTTTACATTGTCTCCCCGAAAATGGCCTCCCCGAGATCCCGGACTCGTCTAAATGCCTAAATTAGGCACCAGTGAAGCTTTTTTTCATTTAACTTAGGAGCAGAGCTCCGCTCAAGCGCACACCGCTAAGGGGGGAAAAAATGGCGGACTAAAACCGGAAGCTGGAGGCAGCTTCCCAGAGGGGAGGGGGTTGAAGCACCCGGAAGTGGCTGGATGGAGCGATCAGACAGGGAAAAGTGCGGCTTGAAACAGAGAATCATAGAAAACACCACTTGGGTAAGTGGTGTCAAAATACTCCGTTTCAAAGGGGGTTTGCTCCAGAAAGCGACGGCTGGGGACGGTAGGCAGATGTTGGGCGTGTGAACGCGCAGGTAAAAGCCGTTTCTGAGCCATGCCGAAAACGGCTCAAACGGCGCGTCTGAACGCACCCATAGTCATCTTTTGACTCCTTGTAAAAAAAGAAAAAAGAAGAAGATGGCCCAGAAGCCCTAGCTCAGGGCTGTCAAACATAAGGCCCGGGGGCCAGACACAATGGAGGGTGTGCTGGGAGGGAGGGACTGGAGCCACTCCATTGTGGCTTCAGCATGGCAGAACAACCTCATCTGCAGCACTCAAGCATCATGAGAGCATCTGCCCAGTGCTGCACTGCTGCCTCCCTAGTCCGCCTATGTGGGTTTTCCTCTGCACCCCCCTCCCAGCCCATGGGGCCTTGCGGCGAGGATACATCAACGCAGAGCTTACCAGCCGCTGTCCTTTGTACATTTTCTATTGCTGGTACCTGACTTTACCTTTTACGGCACACATGGCCCGGCCCAACAAAGTGACATTTATGTGCGATCTGGCCCTCGTAACAAATGAGTTTGACCCCTCAGCCCTAGCTAATACAGAACTTTGGAGATAAGAATGAATTTGACCAGTGCAAAATCAGCTGACAGTCTGCTTTTGGGCCCAGTTCAAGGTACGGTTTTTGACCTTTAAGCAGCATGAGACCTTATTTGGTTTGCAAGGCTTTTAGTGGTGATATTATATGATAGAAACGTGGCAGATGTGGTGATTAATATTTTTGTGCTGCTGATGTTTAGATTTAAAGTATTAAATTTGTAATTAAGTGTGGGCCTCTAGGCCCAGGTGGTAGGCCTCTTGGTGGGCAGGCCCATGGAAAGGCTGGGTCAAAATCTTTGAAGTAACTAATTCTGATCAACAATACACATATCTTTATTATCCATTGTAGATTAGTTTTCTGATCATTGTCTCCTTTCTTTGATTGTGCCTAGTTCTCAGCTACTGTCAAGTGTGGCAGGTCCCTGCTGTGCTTTATCAGTGTTATACTGATGTCGTCAAATTGGACATCATTACAATTGAAGCTTTCAAGCCTGTCCTGTCTTCCAAAATCCTGATTAGCTTGGTTAAGGTAAGACTTGATTATTTGGACTCTACTCGGTCTTATTTCAAACAGCCAATTGTTCACCTTAGCCATCGTTGTGAGGAAAATTTGGTTTAAATTCATGGAAGTTCTTTCTCTACAATTACAATACCTAATAGTTTAGTTTCCAGAAGGGTTAGCTTCACATTTTTTGTGGCTCTCCTGGAATATACCTGAAGTCTCTTCTACCGAGGCTATACTGCTTGCCTCACTTCCATGATAGTCAATTCACCCTCCCCACTTTGGAGCACTGAGAAGGCAGCAGAGGAGTTCGTACAGGGAACACTGAACTCAGGGCTTGGCAGAGCCTGTAGCCATCCATGGTCCCGATCACACACAGAAGTAGCCGCGCGATACACACGAATGCCGGGCAGATTTTACGGGCGCGATCACACGGGAACATCTGGCAAGCGTCCCCCACCTGTTTCCAACCCGTTTCGCTCTGCCGAAGAAGCGGAGTTAAAAAATACCGGGGGAAGTGCAGTATCAAACGGGTTTGTGAAGGGCTGCAGACGGACGTTCCTGTGTGATTGCTCCGGCACGCTCCCATTGCATCAGTGATCCCTTGTTGCAGCACACTGGAAACACGCGGCGATGGAAAAGTCCCGATTCACCCGCCGCTGCGTCTGATCATGCAGTGGCAGGTCAAATTACTACGGTGCAAATAGCCTCTCCCCCCCCGCGTTATCTGGCACGTGTGACCCCACTCCATGATTCTGAGCAGCTGCCTGACCATGCTGGTACTGGTCCTGATTCATAGCCAGTAAAACAGTCATCGGGATTAAATTGTTTTAGATCCAAACATTGACTGAAATTGGATGATTCCTTCCAGGGCTGTTTTTGTAGCAGGAACTCCTTTGCATATTAGGTGACTCACCCCTAATGCAGCCAATCCTCCAAGAGCTTACAGTAGCCCCTGTCAGAAGAGCTCTGTAAGCTCTTGGAGGATTGGCTACATTAGGGTTGTGTCGCCTAATATGCAAAGGAGTTCCTGCCACAAAAAGAGCCCTGATTCCTTTAATGATTTAACTTAAACAACAATGATTTAAGGGCCCTCTATGAAAAATTTACCAAGGGGTTTTGCTCCGTATCCTCACATCCGGAGAGGCTTGGACTGTATCTAAACTACCAACTTAATCCCTGGCCCATCTTGGACAACTGGTTTCAGAGTTCCATGGTGATTGGGGGCGGAAACTGTTCAACCAGTTGAAGTCGGTGATGTGGAAACCTATCAACTATTTTAGGAGCGTGCTACATCAGCTCTCACCTGCCTGAAGTCACAAAACAATGTTACTGTCCCAAGAGTGCAAGCAAGAAATATGGTGTCTTGTGAAAGCCATTGCTGGCTCTGTGACAGACCTGTAAACATCTAGTCTGAGATCATGCTCACGTACCTGTAGGCAGCACATTTATACGATGCGTCTGTGGTGTCCTTTTTATCAACAGGAATGAGGAATGTTTCACTACAACCCAGCCCAGGGTTGTTTATTAAAGCCTTAAGCTTCGAAACTCATTCTGAAACTTGAAGTGCTGGAGAAGCTCCTGTTTAAATTGAAGCTAGATATATGCTGCAATCCTAAGTATGCTTTCCTAGAAGTAAATCCCACTGAATAAAATGGGACTTACTTCTGAGTAGACCCACTTAGGCTTGCTCTCTAAGGTGCCTTTTTAGAGAGCCAGCTTAGTGGTTAGAGATCTGGAGTACAAAAACGGTGATGGAGGCTCAGTTCCTCGCTGTGCCATGAAGCTTGCTGGGTGGCCTTGGGGCCTGTCACCTTCTGTCAGCCTAACCTACCCCACAGGGATGTTTGGGGGATACAGTGGGGATGGGGAACTTATGCATGCTGCCCTGAGCTCTTAGGAGAAAGGGAGAAATCAATATGGTTAATTGTTCCTAAGCTGTACTTCCTCTAAGGTACACTTTGGAAGTTGAATTTCCTGAGGAGGTTCTTTTGTCTATGGATTGTTTCCTGAGGAGGTTTCCTGTGGAGGTTCTTTTCTCCTCAGGAAACAGCCAATTCACATATAAAAGAACCTCCTTAGGAAACAATCCATAGACAAAAGAACCTCCTCAGGAAAACTCCTCCATTAGCATGTTCACAGCCTGGGGAACTTCTTCAAGACAATGACTCAGCCCTACCCCACCTTCCTGAGTAGATATAAATGACCTGCCTACCATTTTTCTTCTCACCTTGACACAGAGAGCACTCCATCTTTTCGTGTTATACCTCTGAGGATGCCAGTCACAGCTACTGGCAAAACGTCAGGTCCTACAATGCCAAGACCACGGCCAGACAACCCCAAAAATCTACAGCAGCTAATTTATTTGTTTATTTGATTTGTGCCCTGCCCCTCCATGCCAAGGCAGGCTCAGGCAGTTATATTCTGCTCAGGATGTGAACTGCTCCACTCAGGAGGGAGAAAAATTAGAGGGCATTGTATGCAAACTTGCAGACATCTTATACTCATCATCATGCAACATGTAACCTTGCAGACATCTTAATTCTTTTTCACCAGTTACCTTTCATTTTTCTTGGTCATGACTATTCGCTGCTGATGTATTCTTTCTTGTTCTTTTTACAAAGTCTTGTTTTTCTTCCACATTTTATCCAGAACACTTCAAGAAGCACAGAAACCCTGGCAAAACTGATGACAGCGACTGAAATCAACAACATCTACACTTAAAAAAAATGAAAGATTTTCTCTGCTCAGTGCTTGTTAAGTTGGATTCCATTTCAGTCTTTTAAACTGAAGGGACTTCGTTGGAAGCCACCCATTTGGTATTTGTGGTTGTTCCACTGGAAGCAGACTGCATGACTTTTTGTACCATCCACTGACTATTTGGAAAGGGGTTCTACTGATCAATGCAAATTAAAAATAACTAATTTTTCACAAGCTGCAACTATTTTTCTTTAGGTATTTCCTTTTTCATATTGAGAAATGTACACTGTTCTTCTTTAGTAACTAAATCAGCATAAAATTAGAGTTCAGTGGCACCTTTAAGACCACCAAAGTTTTATTCAAGGTATAATCTTTCGTGTGCATGCACACTTCTTCAGATACATTGAAATGGAAGTTAGCCATCCATACGTATAGGCAGAGAGTGAGCAGCAATTAGCACACAGCATAATGAAAATGTTTCACAGAGGCAAGGATGAAACAGGAATAACAGGCTTAATTTATATGGTCGCCATTTGGATTTAATTCTAGGGGGAAACATAGTGAAGCAAACATATCAAAATTGGAGATTGATGTGTATCCTTAATTGTGGAATGCTGAGAGTAATTAACCACGACCCTGTTGTTACTCTCCAGCGGTCTCCTCTCAAGCATGGAAGTAACTAACAGCATCCTTTAAGGTGGGCTGACTGGTTGTGCCGTGTTTCATCTGTCACCAGACCAGAGAAATACATTTTAATCTACCACTCCAAATTACATTACATTCTACTATTCATTGCATCACACTGCAATCACTATTCCAATCTACCATTCCAAAAAAGAAATACACTGAAAGAAAGAGGATGTATAGCCCTTCTTCTTAGTGGGAATACAGATATAAGGACCAATGTTCCCTCTAAGCTGTAGAGTCTTGTGAGCAAAAGTTCTATTTTGTGAGCGAGCGATTTGGCTGCTGCATAAATTAGTTTGCTCTGGAGCCATCCCTTCCTGAGCTAAGACAAAAATGTGTGAGCCGGAAGCTAAAAAACTGTGAGCTAGCTCACACTAATTCAGTTTAGAGGGAACACTGGTAAGGACTGAATGAGATTGGCATAGTAGAATTAGCATGGTGGAATGTAATGTAATAGCTCTGAACTTCTTCAGAGAGAGAATTCAACAAACGTCTGCATTACCACTGTTAAAGCCTTGCTTCTTGCTGTTTTCGCTTTTCAAAGAGCAGGAGTTCCCAGCCTTTTCAAGCCTGTAGACACCTTTGAAATTCTTGACACAAGATGGCGGGCACACCTGCAACATGGCTGCCTGAGGAGGTGGAGCTGGCCACAAAATGTCAGGGACGTTATGGATAACTCTAATAGTAACTCTTCAGCATTTTAGGCAGCAGCCCGATTTAATGGGATGCCTTTTGAAATATTGTTTTAAAATATTTTCTTGCACCCACAGTGAGGATCCTCATGCTGTGGTTTGCAGCTGTTACGGAAGCAACTCTTTAAAAAAAATCTGCCCAGCCAATCAGACCTCCCAGTGGTCACTCAGAAGCCCTGCTGGGCAAAATCACCACCTGGCCCTCCCACTTTCTAAAAACACTTGGTGGGCACCATGACGCCAATAGTTAACTGTGTTGGGACCCCCTGGCATAGAAAATCATTTGGAACAGGAACTGACTTACAGAACCCAGTGAGAGGTAGGGGAATCATACTAGAAGAGGGATTATCTGGCGTATGTAGGCCCTGGCCAGCCTTAATTAAAGCACATTACCATAGTTGTCAAATCTAGAGGTTACTAAAGTGTGGTTTTTTTCTCAGATTCTGAAACTGACCAGATAAGGCAGTAGATAGAAGAAGAGATTGGATTTATACCCCGCCCTTCACTACCCAAAGGAGTCTCAAAGCGGCTCACAAACTCCTTTTCCCTTCCCTTCCCCACAACAGACACCCTGTGAGGTAGGTGGGGCTGAGAGAGCTGTGACAGAAACTGCTTTTTTTCAAGAGCAGCTGTACCAGAACTATGGCTTGCCCAAGGTCATCCAGCCAGGTACAAGTGGAGGAGTGGGGGAATCAAACCCGGTTCTCCCAGATTAGAGTCCGTGCACTTAACCACTACACCTGTCATAGATTCCATTTACCCCTCTAGAGCATTGGGATTCCCCACTGGCATCACATCCATGTCATCTGGATTCAGTTAGCTGATCCCATTCAACTTCATTTTGTGGTAGAGCATCTGCTTGGAGTGCAGAAAGTCCCAGGTTCAACCCCTGGTGTCTCTAGTTGAAAAATCTCAGGTGATGTGAAAGCCTCTGCCCTGGGGAGCCACTGCCAGTCTAAGCAGACCATGCCAACCTTGATGGACCACAGGTCTGATTCAATATAAGACAGCTTCATGTGATTGTGAGACCACAACTCACTTAGATCCAAGACATTAGCTCCTGGCAACTGATATACAGACCGGCCAGGCCTGTAGCTAGCCAATTTTCTGTGGGGGAGGAGACTGAGAGTGCACAGCTTAATCACATCAGTAACTAATCTAATTAGTGGCAAGCAAATTAAGCTGCATTGGCTCAAGTGGTTAAGATGCTGAATTGCAAGCTGGAAGGTTGGTAGTTCAGCAGTTCGAGACCCAAGAGTGCCACATGACAGAGTGAGCTCCCGTCTCTAGTTCCAGCTCCTGCCAACCTAGCAGTTCGAAAGCAAGAAATTGCAGGAAGATAAATAGGTACCGTTTCAGTGGGAAGGTGATGGCAGTCTGTGCGCCTTGGGGTTTAATCATGCTGGCCACATGACCACAGAAATGTCTTTGGACAGCCCTGGCTCCTCAGCTTGGAAACAGAGATGAGCACCGCAACCCTAGAGTCCGAGTCGACTGGCTTTCGAGCAAGGGAAACCTTTTACCTTTTTAATTAAGGGAGAGGCATTTTTAAAAGCCACCCACTGCTTCAGGAGAGAGATGTTCACCAGGCAGTCCCAGTTCTGTAACAGGCATTTATATGTGCAAAGACTGCTACAGGATATTCTACGGTACCACTGAGAAGGTCCTGAAAATGAAAGCATGCTGGCCGAGCATGGTGCTTGCAACCTTTGGCTTCAGAGTGGGACTAGCTGCCTGCCAATCAGCTTGGCCCCCTGCAATGGTGTGGAGGAGGCAGCAGGGCTGGTCTTTTTAGCCAGCCTCACCACTCAGCCTCTAGTTCCCCTGCCAAGAAGTTTGTGCTCAAAAAAAAGCCATGACGGCAGGTACCCCTGCTTGTGCAGCAACTCCAGCTTGTTCGCCATTCAGCCTGAGGTTTGGGAGAGGTGGGCTGGGCCGCCATGCACTGCACACAGGAGGTTTCAACTAAGTTCCCTGTCACTGGGCATTGACCCTCCAGCTGCATGCCGGGGGGGGGATCCACCTGCACTTGCAGGATGGCAGCAAATGAGAGCAGCATGCCCAGAACCCACCCCAGGACTCCCTCTGTTTCCCAGGGGAGGGGAGAAGGACTAGGAGATGAGGGTGCAGGGCACATTTGTGAAGGGGCGTTGCCCCCAGGGCCTGAGACAGGCTTAGATAGCCTCGGTGCATAACACACCCAGCTTCAGAGGCATAGATGATCTTTCCTAGTCATAATAAGCCACGTGACAATGTCAAGGAGTGGAAGCTGCTACCTTCCGTGACTGTCTTCAACCTAGGCCTGTTTATGTGCACCTGAAAACAACAGAATTCACCACTACAGGTGTTCCTTCACATAAAAATTTCCATGCAAATAAAACTTGTCCGGCAGGTAGGGTTGCCAGCCTCCAGGTGGGGCCTGGAGATCTCCCACTTTTATAACTAATTTCCTGCTGACAGAGCTCAGCTCCCCAGGCGAAAATGGCTGCTTTGAAGGGTGGACTCTTATGGGCATTGTACCATGCTGAGGCCCCTCCCCAAACCCCACCCTCTCCCAGATCCACCCCCGAAGTCTCCAGGCATTTTCCAACCCAGACCTGGCAACCCTGCCAGCAGGGAGGGAGGTTCTACCTCATCTCTTTGATTCCAATGGAGGTTTTCTGTGTGCAGAGACCTTTTCACCCAGGGGAGCATTCTAGAAAGTGAACCTCTATAAATCCTTCACCTGTAATCTAACTTCGCACACTACATTCTACCACCCTGTTCTTTCTTACTTCACTTTCCTGCATTGTCTAACTTAGATGGGGAAGAGAGGCCCCATGGTAGCTACCGGTCCTAGGAAGAGGGTGTGGTCCACAGAATCCAACACTAAGAGGTCCATCAAGATATCCCCTTTTTGAATCTTGTTTTCTAACAGGGCTTAAAAAGTTACACTCAAACCTCTTGATTTCCACAGGTTTAAGAGCATGTAAGTCAACAGGGAACTAGCTCCTCCTTTTAGAAGGCAAGCCCAAATTCTGAAAAGCAGGCCTGTAACTACAGTGAGGCAGAGTGATTAACACACGGAATTCAGAGTGATTAACACATGGAATTCACTGCCACAGGAGGTGGTGGCAGCTATAAGCAGGGACAGCCTCAAGAGGGAATTAGATGAACATATGGAGCAGGGGTCCATCAGTGGCTAATAGTCATAAGGCTGTGGAAGGTCAGTAGTTCAGCAGTTTGAGACCCGAGACTGCCGCATGACGGAGTGAGCTCCCGTCTCTAGTTCCAGCTCCTGCCAACCTAGCAGTTTGAAAGCAAGACATTGCAAGTAGATAAATAGGTACCACTTCGGTGGGAAGGTAACAGCGTTCCGTGCACCTTGGTGTTTAGTCATGCCGGCCACATGACCACGGAAACGTCTTCGGACAGCGCTGGCTCTTCGGCTTTGAAACGGAGATGAGCACCGCAACCCTAGAGTCGGATTCGACTGGCTTTCGAGCAAGGGAACCTTTACCTTTACCTATAGATAGAAACTCTCAGGCTTTGGGCAAGTGAGGCTCTGTATTCTTGGTGCTTGGGGGGGGCAACAGTGGGAGGGCTTCTGGTGTCCTGGCCCCCCTGATGGCACCTGGTATTTTTGGCCACTGTGTTCTTATCTCGGGGCCTGGCCCCCAACTTACTGCCAAGCCCCCCCCAACTTCCCATCCAGCCCAGGCGCTCCCTTGGGGATGTGTGCGAGGTGCCCCCTTACTTATTTAAAGGCTCCCCGAATTAAAAAAAGAATCCTGCCTAGGGGCCTGCTGCAAAGCGTAGACGAGGCGGCAATCGCACTCCTGGCGTCGGCAGGAAATCAGCGCGACTGGCTCTTTGCCCGCAACGCCCTTGGCTGGCGTCTTGAGTCAGTCAAGAGCTCCCCTCCCGTTTTGCTACACTACTCTGAGTCCCGCAACAAATCAGAACTCCTCAGAAGTGAAGGGTTTCGTTCAGAACTCTTCCGTGGCGCCCTCAGTGCGGAGTCAGGGGCAGCGAAAGGGGCGAGTCTCCCCTTTCCAATCCGGTCAACCCCCGGCTTCGGAGTCAGCGCCGTAACTCCCACTTTGGCTCAAACTTGCGCAAGGCCTTTTAACTGTGCAGGGATTTCCCCAAAGAGGCTCGGGAAACATCCAGCCTGAGTAAAGACGGGTTCCTCGTCCGCCGCCGCCGCCGCCACTCCTTCCTCGTCACGAGTTTGGGGAGGCTCTTCACGCTGGCGAGTTTCCGCTGCTGCTGAGTCCCGGCTGGTGCTCGCTCGGCGCTCCCATGGCGAAGGGACTCTCGCTCCTCCTCGTGTTACTTCTGGCGACGGTGAGTGCCGGCCGGCTAGGAGAGGGCCTGTTCCCCTATGGCGAGTTGGGCCCCGGGAAAGAGCCCGGAGAGTTAAGGGGATTTCCGAACGGGGGGTGGTGCCTGCTGGGGGAGCCGCGGACTCTCCAACGCCCCCCTCTCCCGCATGTCGTCTTTTCTTACTGACGCACCACCTCCCCCCCCCCCCCCGCAGTTCCCCCTAGCAAAGTGGTGTCGAAGTTGAGCAAAACTTGAGCAAAAAAAGTTGCCGCCGCCTTCCGGTTTTCTGCCTTCTGCGCGATGGGTTGGGGAGGGCGAAGCGGCGTCTCCCGCTTTCTGGGAACCTTCCCACCTTTTACCTGCCTAAAGTCCTCCTCATGCTTTTAAAGCGCCAGAGGGAAAGCCAGGTGCGACGGGCACCGTTTCCCGGATTTTTTCATGCTGGCGTAGCATGAATGGGAATATAAAGATATCTTTTTAGTTATGATTCGTATTTTTCTGGTTTTATAGATTTCTCTCCTAAGAAAGATTTCCTTAGGGTGTAGTGAAGGCCTATTAAATAGCAGGCCTTCCTCTTGTAGGTTAGATTAAGTTTCTAGCTGTTGTTAGCAGAGGAGAGGATAACATTCTTTTGGTATAGGAGATAGGTATAAGGTTCATGGTTTTCAGTTGTTTAGGGGGAAACTTTGTCGTGTCTGGGTCAAAAAGAACTTTAGCTTTGTACTGGGGGGAAAACACCTGTGTTTGGGGTACAGAGAATCCTTAGCAAGCATTATTCAAGTTAGGTTAAGTAAACATTTAGATACTATGTAGCCACACCTTTTTTTACATTTGACCAATAAGGGGACTCTGACAATACCTGTGTGTATCTCCAATCTTACCCACCCTGCGGGGAGGCCCCGTCAGAAGGCTTTTGATGTCGTAAGTGACCCTGTCTAGGTATCCAAGGCAATTGGATACCTAGACAGGGTCACTTACGACATCAAAAGCCTTCTGAGGGGGCCTCCCCGCAGGGTGGGTAAGATTGGAGGTACATACAGGTATACAAAGTTGTGGCTCCCCCTTGTGGAATTATCAGCCTGAGGAAGTCAGGAAGGCTTCCATTAGGAGTCTGCAGAATATGCAAAACGGAAATGTTCAAGGAAGGTGTTTTTATAAATGGATCAGGAAGGGTTTGGGAAGGTGCTTTCCTAAAGGAATATGACTGTGATCTATGTCGGTGCCTTTCCTCTGTAGCCTTGTGTCCTTATAATCCCCACATTGTTGATGGTATGTTCTGCCTTAGACTGTTTTGTTTGCATTATTTCCTAAATTCGGTAATCTTGCTCTTTTTGCCCTTGGTACTGTTATGTAATCTGTCTAGAGTCTCAGTGAGGAATGGTGACCTGTAAAAGAAGTAAGCAGATAGATCATTAAAATACCTTATTTCAAAACACACTCAAGTTTGAGGAAAAAATGTTTCTTATTCCCAATAAAAATTAGCTGAGTGTGTTAAAATCTCTTTAGAATTAAACTACAAGAAAATCAGTTCTGTGTCAATACCGTGTGGTTTCAGGCAAAGAATTTACACTGTTCAAAAGATCCTCCTTGTTCTCACTTTTCGGCTGAGTTCAGACTGGCAATTTGCCCCGGTAGGGACCCGGGCCAGCGACGACTCAATCCCGGAGTAAATGGGGCGTTCACACAGGCACATCTGCCTGGCGTCCCCCACCCGTAGCCAACCCGTGCTGTTGCGCTTCACCGCCGGATTAAAAAGATACCTGATAAAACCCGTAGCAAATCCGAAAGCCCGCATGTGTCGCGCGTTTCTCTGCTTCCGGGGAGTCTGAATGCGCAGCCGAAAAGCCGGGAGCAACCCGCGTTGGGCAGAAGGCAGCAGCGGTGTGATTGGCCGTGCTCCGCTCCACTGCTCAATGCGGTGCCGATGCTGCGGGGTCCTCCCCCAATCGGCAAAATGCACTTATCCGCATGAGCGCATGGGTGCTCATGCGCACATACATCCATAGCCGAATTAATGGGGAAACGGCGAATATAGCACGCCTCCAGCGCGGCAGTCTGAACGCTCCTGTGCGCCTCCGTCCCATATCTTTCGGCAGCGACCCCCGCTGTGTGAACGGGAAAACCCAGTATAGTTTATTCCGGGGCTTTTTTGCTACAACTGGCTACCGGAGCAAACTGCCAGTCTATACCCAGCCTTCAGCTGGGTATAGAACAATCAAGAAATCCCTGTTTCTCCTTCCATCTGCAAGGTCTAGTTTAAACACCTGATTTTCTTCTTGATGGCAGAGTAACCTTGATCTTTAGAATGTGAGAGAAGTTGGGGCTTGATCCTGGCAAGATGTTGAACTCTTCCACGTAAAAGCCTTGTGCTGTGGTATGTGGTCTTACCTGGAGATTCAGGAAAGGCCTCTGCTCAAGCAAAGCAATTAATAGCAAAATGAGTAATAGCAGTTTCATACCAAAGCTGTTAATATGGCTTTTAAATTAATAAATGCCCCTTCAAATTCAACATTTTTGTCTGCAGAGTTACTTGTTCTATTAGTTTTAATCACACCTTTGTATCAAATTGTACATTGACTAGAATGAATAAGTCTGGAGAGTAAATCTTATTTTTTTCAGAAATAATGAGTCTTTAATGTTTCTCTGTGGCATAATCTGTGAGCTTCTATGAAGCCCACGTTGGAAGGGCGGGATATAAATCCAATAAATAAATAAATAATAAAAATAAATAAATACATACGAATGTGTATTGTTTAAAGTGTATGTTTCTTTTGTTTTGTTATTGGATGCCTTTTTAAAATGACTGCTGTACTTGTCTAAAGGCAGAGGTCAGGTTAGCTGAAATGTGTATGCCCAGTTTTGGGCCTGTATCTGTTGAAGTTTTTGTAATTGAAAGAAATCCATCCGTTTGTTTTTGCAGAGTCTAATTCTTGCTTCTTCGAGTCTGTATTACGCTTATTTAAAAGTAGAGAAGGCTTGTCAGGGGCTCTATCTACTTTGAGTTGAAGTCAGAGATCATGCCCTTAGAAAGGGAACAAAAATGATCAGGGAGCTTGGTGTAGTAGCTTTTTATCTCACCCAAAAGATCATTAAGGCTAAAAGCATATGCTGCTTTATCTGAGACTTAACTGTACAATCCTGTGTAGAATTCAGTATAAACCCATCAAAATTAATAGGTTTAGGCTGGAGTAACTCTGCATAGGATTGCACTGCAAGTTCTGTTCAACTTAGCAGACTTGTTGGTGAGTAAACATCAATAAAACTGAGTGGGCAAATAATTCCATAAAAGTAATTAGTCCACCTGCTTAGATGTTAAGATATTTGTGGCCACAAACAGTTTTAATAATACTTAGTTGCCACAGGTGACTAGGCTGGTGACTGAGAGAAGAGAAAGGGGTGTACTTTGTTCTGAACTCCTCTGAGACAGAGCAGAGTAAAAAAAATATGATAATTTACCCAGAGGTGAAGGGCAAAATCTTTTTCCTGTTCTTTACATAAGAACATAAGAGAACGTAAGAGAAGCCAATGTTGTATCAATGGCCAAATCCAACACTCAGTCACACAGTGGCCAAAAATACCAGGTGACATCAGGAGGTCCAGCAGGGGGCCAGGACACTAGAAGCCCTCCCAATGTTGACCCCCCCCGCACCAAGAATACAGAGCATCACTTGCCCCAGCCTGAGAGTTCCTATCTATAACTTGTGGCTAATAGTCACTGATGGACTTCTGCTCCATATCTATATATCTAATTCCCAAGTGGCCCCCTGTGTGCGGATATCTAAATCCGCACATCGGGGGCACCTGGGGGGCAGGGAGATTTTCCTGCACGTGGGGCAGTCCCCACGTGTGCAGAAAAATCTAAAAAGTTTTTTAAAATGTAAGGGGGATATCTAAATCCCCAAAGAAGTAAGAGCGTTCCCTGCGCATGCGCAGGGAACGCTCTACAAACTGGCCGTTGCCGCCGCGCCATCAAGGGAGGGCGGGAGAAGGCTTGGCGGGCCAGCCGGCCGGCCTCCCCCCCCGCCGCCGCCGCCCTGCCGCTTGGGAGGGAGGGGGAGGCTTGGCGGGCCAGCCAGCCGGCCTCCCCCCGCCGCTGTCGCCGCCGCCGCTCCCTCCCGCTTGAAAGGGAGGGAGGGGAGGCTTGGCGGGCCAGCCGGCCGGCCCCCCCCCCCCCGCCGCCGCTGCCCTGTTGCTTGGGAGGGAGGGGGAGGCTTGACGGGCCGCCCCGCCTTGCCGCCCCTCCGCTGCTGCTGGGGAGGGGGAATCTCGGTGGGCCGGCGGGCCTTGCCGCTGCCGCCGCCGTTGCTGGGGGGGAGGGGGAGGCTTGACGGGCCGGCCAGCCTCGCCGCCCCTCCGCTGCTGCTGAGGAGGGGGAATCTCGGCGGGCCGGCGGGCCTTGCCGCTGCCGCCGCCGTTGCTGGGGGGGGAGGGAGGGGGAGGCTTGACAGGCCGGCCAGCCTCGCCGCTCCTCCGCTGCTGCTGGGGAGGGGGAATCTCGGCGGGCCAGCGGGCCTCACCACTGCTGCCGCCGCTGGGTGGGGGAGGGAGGGGGAAGGTTGGCGGCCAGAATACTCCCCCCCCCGCGAGTATCGCGGGTCCCTCCTCTTGTTGTTTCTATTGCTGGACACGCTGACTCAAAGTGGCTAACAAGATTAAAATCTCATAAAACAATCCAGAGTTAAAACAGTTAAAAATACCATAAAAAATTAAACAACACATCCAAGTTAATTCACAGAAACCCACTCTGCATGGGGATGCCTTTGAAACTGGTCCAGAAGCTTTAATTCGGAGATGTCGAACTCATTAGTTACGAGGGCTGGAAATGACATAAATGTCGCTTTGTGGGCTGGGCCACGTGTGCCATAAAATGTAATGTCAGGTACTGGAGTTATAAACTTTATAAATGACACGGGCAAACCTAATTAACAATACTATTTTTTACTCAAAATGCAAACAAAAGCAATTGATTCCTCGGAGTGAAAGCAATTAATTTACTGGGGAATCCACACAAGTCCCAATAAGTGTATTTAATCATATGCAAGGCTAGGTTTTCCCCCCAAGGGATACCATAAAGGGGGTGGTGGAAATCTTACGTTTCCATACAAATTAGTTACTTTTTGTATATATAGCACTTTCAGGAGCCATCTACCTAGCAAATAAATAAGGTATGCCCAGCCTCAGCAGTTGAGCACAGCTACGATGGGTCTTTCACTCTTTGTTTCCTCTCTTCCCCTGTCCTACCTCTGAGGATCATGAGGAGGGGCCCTGGACTTCTCCCTCCACCACCCACTTCCACCACCATCAGCAACCCTGTGAGGTGGGCCAGACTGAGCAACTGGCCCCGGGTGGCCCAAATGAACAGGGCCCTGGCTCAGGAGTAGAGGGGGGGCAGTCTGAACCTGGGTCTCTCAGACCCCCCCCCGCCAGTTCTCGTCCCTCCTGCATTTCTCATAGAAGCGGTGGGGCTGAGGGGAAGGCCTGGTGATGAGGCTGTTTTTGAAACCTCTGGCTCCCTTATCCTTCATGGGCTGAGAACAGGTGCGGGGGAGAAGGGAAGTCACTGCCCCCACCCTCCCTGACACTCATGCTGCCTCCCGGCTCCACCACTGTTCATACGTGCCACGGCGAGGGCGCGTTTCCACTCACTTCCAAGGCTGGGACATCTTTCCCCTCAGGGCAGCATGAACGAGACAGCCCTGTTGCCTCCCAATCAGTGTTCCCTCTAAGCTGAGTTAGCGTGAGCTAGCTCACAGTTTTTTAGCCTCCGGCTCACACGTATTTGTCACTCATAACTTTAGTGCCAGGAGCTCACAAAGTAGAATTTTTGCTCACAAGACTCCACAGCTTGGAGGGAACATTGCTCCCAATCCATGCACTGGCCCTCCTCCTCCTCCTCTCTCCCCTGATGGCCCTGTCCTTTCATTGGCAAACTGCTGCTTCTTGTGCTCACTCTTGGCAACCCCCTTCAAGGTCTCCGTTTGGTGCAGTGCCACATATAGTGGCTTTGCCAGTCCTTGCTGATCTATGGCCGGAGGCGGTGGGAGGGGGAAAACCCCCACACCCCCTCTTTCTCTGCTTTCGCTGCCATCCCCCCCCCCACTATTTTGCCTCAGCTTCATAGTCGTGCCCCCCTAGCAATTTCCTATTTCTTGACCACACATCCCTGCATGTGCCCACTCGCCCCCCCCCAGTAGCCTCTTTGCCTTCCCTCCCTTCTACCAGTTGCTGATGGGTCGGATAAGAGCCCTGGATGGGCTGATTCAGGATCCCCCCCTGGGCTTATGTTTGACACTCCAGCTTTAATTGGTCCAAAATACAGCAGCCAGGCTATTGGCAGGGGTGGGTTACAGAGACTGTACCAGCCCTGTGCTGAAACATCTGCATTGCTGACCCATCTGTCTCTGGTCCTTACCTTCTAAAGCCCTACATGGATTTGGGTCAAGGTACCTAATGGACCCTTCTCCTCCCATACTAGCCAGCCCACCAGTTAGAAGAAGAAGAAGAAGAGTTTGGACTTATACCCCGCCCTTCACTGCCCAAAGGCGTCTCAGAGCGGCTTACAAACTCCTTTCCCTTCCCCTCCCCACAACAGACACCCTGTGAGGTCGGTGGGGCTGAGAGAACTTCTGACAGAAACTGTCCTTGAGAGAACAGCTGTGCCAGAGCTTGTGACTGACCCAAGGTCACATCAGCAGCTGCAAGTGGAGGAGGGGGGAATCAAACCCGGTTCTCCCAGATAAGAGTCCGTGCACTTAACCACTACACCAAACTGGCTCTCTTAGGATCTGCTGCTCAAGCCCTGCTTTCTGTGCCTCTGCCTTCAGAGCTGAGGTGGGTAGCAACTAGAGGCAGGGCATGTTATGTGGTGGCACACACCACCTTTGGAATGCCCTCCTCTTGGAGGCTCCCTAGGGGCCTCTCTTACTGTCCTTCAGGCCCCAGGCCAAAATGTTTCTGTTCACCCAGACTTTTCCTTAGAGGTTTTATCTTTCCAGCTGTTTCATCTCCTAAATAAAGGGATTTTCTGCACACCCGGCTTTGTTTTCAGAGGCATCTGTCCTGCTGCTGCTGAGGACCCCCGGGGCAGATGTCTCCCTTGTGCTTATCTAATTCCCGCTTGAAGCTGTCCATGCTTGTAGCCGCCGCCACCTCCTGTGGCAGTGAATTCCATGTGTTAATCACTCTTTGGGTGAAGTACTTCCTTTTATCCATTCTAACCCGAGAGCTTTATTTTTTTTCTCAGAAAAGTTTCCATTTCTAAAGATGCACTGTTTCGTAAAAACAGTAAGAATTAATAGATGCCCTTGCCAATATAATATTGGGCAAGCTTAGCTGTTTTAAACTTGCAATTAATGTGTTTTTTTAATCAAGTTATTAAGTTTGCCTGAATGGATGTGCAGGTGAAATCAAAGCTAAAATTCTCCTGCATCCTCTTACATGGTAGAAGGAATATTGTAACCACCTGTCTGGTATGGCGCCAACAAGTGATGCAAATAATTCTTTGGAGAGTAACAGTGAAACTGAGGTGCCCCAGTAACCTACCTGGAGGAGAGTTAAATCCGGTTGGAAAACTGTGTCTGGGCTCCAGCATGCGATACAGTTCTTCAGTGTGCTAAAATTAGTGTCACAGTAGCTTCCAGTGCTTTTGTTCCCCCCCCCTTAACTTTAAACAGTAAAAAGGGACATAGGGGAGGGGCAACAGGATCTCTTCCAGTGCTGTCTTGGCCTCCAGGTTACCCAAACCAAAGCCTGTGTATAATTTTTTACAAGTATAATTTTAGTAAACATTTCTGTGTAATGGTTTGGATTGTTGCTAGCATATTTCAGTACAGATACTACATTTGGGACATGAAATCAACATGCGATACTTACATTTAATTAAAGATAAGTTAAAAAAATCAATATGCTAAATCAGATTATTCTTACCTTCAGTCACTTAGTGAAGATCCTTGTGCTGTATTGGCAGCTGCTGCCAAAGCAACATTTAAAAAAAAATCTGCACACAGCCTATCATATCTCCAGTGGTCGGTCGGAAGCCTTGGTTGTCAAAGGTCCCTCCCACTTTCTAAAAACTCTTGGGTGGGTAGCAGAGGAGGTGTTGGGTGCCCTGGGCACTAGGATGGGGACCTGTGTCCTAACCTTTCTGCTTAGGATGATGCTCCGAGCCTGTCCGTAGGAGTTTTGCATTATGCATTTAATATATGGGAAAGATTACTTAAAACCTGGTTTGTTCTGTGTTTGAAAAGGGATGGGAAAAATATTTCTCTACCACTATAAGTAAATGTTAAGTTGACCCATGAACACCATGTTAGGCATATGGTAACTTGAAACCAAGACAATGCAAAGTGCTCATACTAAGATTAGGTAATACATTGACTGTGGGGGTTGCGTTCACTTAAAACCCATCTCTGTATTTTTTTATTTTTAGGTGGAGTCTCCACCATTGCTATACAGTTGTGGTGATGGAGAATATTACTATTCTGGGATTTGCTGCAAAAACTGCCCTGCTGGTAAGTAGTCTTGAGCTGCGATCGCACACGCTAAATAATCCACTATCAATCCACCTTTGGTGCACTTTTGAATTGCATTTTGCCAGTTCACACAGTAAAAATCTAGTTGGGAAGTATACTGAAAGTGGATTATTTTGTGTGTTTGATTGCAGCCATGCCGTGGTTTTATATTTATTTATTATTTATTTTAATCAAATTTGTATTCCGCCCTCCCGCCGAGGCGGGCTCAGGGTGGCTTACAATAGACATATAAATGTCTACATTAAAAACTCCAACATATACAAAACAACATGAGGTTAAAAATACAATACAAAACTGTAGGTACGCAGCGCTTAGCTATAATACAAAGAAATTCAGTCAGAACAAAGGCGAATTGCAAAAGAAACAATGATAATGCCTTTTTTTTAATGCAACACCTTTTTTTCTTCATTCTTATCTAAGCGCAATGATCCTGTAACACAGGTCAGTATTGTGGCCCCCGCCTTGTGGCGTGGCCTGCCTGAGAAAGTCAGGAAGGCTCCCACACTTCTGTCGTTCCGTAAGCTATACAAAACAGAATTGTTGGCTCAAGAAGATTCTTTAATAAAGGGAATGGTCTGTGGCCTGTAGTACTGCATATAATATGTATTATCCTGCTCACTGCAATATTTTCTATATATGAAATGTTTTTTTGTGTGTTTAACATATGAGGTTCAGTACTTATGCTTTGTTTCAAATTCCTGTTATTAATCCTAGTACTATGACATTGCTTATTAGGTATCTCATCCTGTTGGTTGATTTACGCTGTGTAATTTGCCCTGAGTCTCAGTGAGAAATGTGGACTCTAAATAACGTACAAGGAAAAGATAGGTTCTCTGTATCACACATCTGAGTTGTAGAGATGGTGGTTTGCCTAGAAGCAGAGCTGCTTGGAAACGGGGCATTGGGAGCAATTTCCCTTGCAAAGTGAGGGACTCACTTGCCGGTTAACGCCATGCCGTTTCCTCTCTCCCCAAAGTAAAATACAGGAGTCTTGCAACAGTTAACATTTAATGCTTTATATTTCATTTTTCACAGTATTTATATCAATATATAGTCAAAAGTATGGTCAAAGCAATGGTATTCCCAGTAGTACTGTATGGCTGAGAGAGTTGGACTATAAGGAAGGCTGAGCACCGAAGAATAGATTCTTTTGAACTATGGTGCTGGAGAAGACTCTTGAGAGTCCCTTGGACTGCCAGGAGATCAAATCAGTCAATCCTAAAAGAAATCAACCCTGACTGTTCCCTGGAAGGCCAGGTACTGAAGCTGAAGCTCAAATACTTTGGCCACCAAATGAGAAGGGAGCACTAACTGGAGAAGACCCTGATGCTGGGAAAGACTGAAGGTCAAAGAAGAAGGGGACAGCAAAGGATGAGATGGGTTGACAGTGCTATCGAGGCAACAAACATGAAATTAAGCAAACTCCGGAGCACGACGGAAGACAGGAGGGCCTGGCGTGATGTGGTCCATGGGGTTACAAAGAGTCGGACTCGACTGTGCGACTGAACATAGCATTACTGAGCAAGGGTTTGCATTTCATGGCCATTACCCATGCAATGCAATGATACCCTCATGCTGCATGAACAGTATCTCTCAGCATACTCCTGCGTCCCTCTTGCATTCCTCAGCCAGCCTTCTTGTGAGGGTACCCTCACCTATGGTGGTCAAGGGCGTTCTCTGTGGTAGGTCTGTTCCTCTGGAATGGACTACTAGTGGGGTATGGGGGACACCTTTCCTTGTTGCATTCAGGAAAATGTGCAAGATTATTCTGTTCCAGAGAGCATTTGGAGAAGGGTAAACTGTTCTGGCTGTGTTTAACTTGGTTGTACTGGTTTTTGTGTAGTATTTTTGACTTGTTTGACACATGAATATCCGTGTCCTACAGCTTTTGCTGTTGTGTTAGCCACCTTGAGTTTGCACAAAGAAGGCAGAGAATAAATTATTGTTGAAGTAAACTGAAATTAGTCACCAAGACTCAGTAGTAATACAGAAGGACTTGTTCCTGTGTAACCATTAATATAATTGGACTGTATATATGGGTGGACAGCGCTTGTAAAATGTAAACTTAAAAAAAAAACAGGCAGTAAGATTCACAAAGCAATTAAAGCAAGTTTCATGTTTTCAAATACAATCTGAACTAGAAGTCTAAATGTTTGGTTACTTCATTAATAGGTACCCATGTTGATGAACCCTGCAACACACCACATACTTTGAGTCATTGTGCAGCCTGCACAGAAGGAGAGGATTATACAGCTCATGAAAATGGTCTTGATACATGCCTGCGTTGTGATGAATGCAAATCTGGTATAGTATGGGTCTGAAATTTATCTTTAAAGGTACTGCTTGCTGCTATTAGGTTTTTAAAAGCTGAGCATTGTTCTGCAGATGGATAATGCTCTGCTTTTCTTAACATTTTGCCAAGGGGACCCACTATCAGTTTAAACCCTTGACTCGGTGGGTCAACCCTCAAGCTTTTGTTCTGCACTGCTGTAACCTATTCACCAGATTTTCCTGATATACCACTCAGGAAAATCAGTGGGTTTTTTTTATATATGTAAAATATTCTTTCTAGTTCCTGCAGAGACAAAGAACTAGTATTTTGAATGGATTGCGTTATGTATCCTAATGTTTGACTGAAAAATTAATGAGATTAGGAAACCTTACCATTTTACTTTTTCAGGTACAACGATGGTGAAGCCTTGCACTGTAAAGAGTAATATTGAATGTCGATGTAACGACGGATATTACTGTCCTCCAGAGTGTGAAGAATGTCTAAAATGCAAGACAAAGTATGTATATTAATGGGTTTTTGTGATTATCTTTCATGAGTTTATGTGGTTCCCGTTTATATTAGACTTGGTTATCTTGTATAATATATGCCACAGGCTCTTTTGCTAGGATACGTTTCACTTCAGAGTACACTAATTTAAAATCAAGATTGCTATTGGTATGTCATATTTCCTAAACAGTAATGCATACTAATTGGTTAATATGATCACTAAAACATGTTAATTTACGACAATATAGGGAGTGGACATGAGTGTATACATTCCAGCTTTACTTTTCGGTTCCACTTCTTCATCACATAACTTTCTTGGTTTGACTTAATCCCACCCCACCTGAGAAACTAACTAAAACTGTTTCTCATTGCAGCACATATCCTTGCTTTTTTAGAGACAGCTAAGGGCTGCAGTGGCTCCAGTGGTTAAGATGCGGAACTGCAGGCTGGAAGGTCGGTAGTTCAGCAGTTCGAAACCCAAGTGCTGCCGCATGACGGAGTGAGCTCCCGCCTCTGGTCCAAGCTCCTGCCAACCTAGCAGTTTGAAAGCAAGAAATTGCAAGAAGATAAATAGGTACCACTTTGGTGGGAAGGTAACATCTAGTTATGCCGGCCACATGACCACAGAAATGTCTTTGGACAGCACTGGCTCTTCGGCTTGGAAACTGAGATGAGCACTGCATCCCTAGAGTCGGATTTGACTGGCTTTCAAGCAAGGGAAACCTAAGGACTTCCCAGAAGTGCTAGCTAATTACTGGACAGAGTAGTTTCCTAAGATGAAAACGAAATATCCTTGTTCATAGACACTAAGTACTTTTAACTTTAGAACTGAGAAAACAGGAGTTTACAAGGTCATCTGAAGTGATGCAATGAGTGATTCTCATATCTGTCGATCCCCTTCTCAGAAAAGCTCTGGATGATATACATGGGTCTTCCTTCATCTTTTTTATCTTCTCAGCAACCCTGTGAGGTAGCCTAGACTGAGCAAGAGTAGCTAGCCCAAGATCACCCAGTGAACTTCATGTCTTCCAATCCTGGTCCAACACTCAAACCAAAACAGTACACTAACGCTTAGTGATATACAGACACGCACACATCTTGCAGAGCAAGAGCTGGTTTCCAGTGCCTCTAATGGAGCTGGAGACGTGCAAATCCAGCAGCAAGCTCATACATAATAACATAGCATATAACCCCTTTTGCCATGTTTTTAGTGCTTTACTTCAAAACAATCATTAACTCCGTATACTGTAGTAATTCACGTGTTCTCTTCCACAGATGTCGTTTTAAGAGCTTACATGTAGTCTTATTTTAATTAGGGTAGTCTAAAAAGAATGTTTATTTTACAAATTAAAAATATAAAAGCAAGATGGTTTTAAAAAAAATGATTACGGATTTTTATCCACCCTGTTTCATTTTCATATACATGAGGTTTGGCCCTGTCAGTTTCGTTGTGGCAAAGCAAGAATGCCAGACAGTAGTCAGTTCCGTAAGGACTTCTCACTGATTATTCTGAATGCTCTTTGTGAAAACTTTTCTGTGCAAATCACCCTGTGATAAGCAGAAGTTATGCAAGTGTCCAAAATACATTGTGATCAGAGATGAAATTAAAGTTTGAGGGATCTCTAAATTTATTTAATTGCGCTATTTGGATTTTGATGTCTAAATTTTACCCCAGAAATAAACATTTGGATTTTAGAACCGAGTATGATGATCAAGGGGACATACACCAATTGTAAATTTTGTAATAGGTTAATGTCTTTTAACCAGTGCTATGTCACAGTAGCTGTCAGATACTGCAGTGGTGTATGTCTGATACTGTCAAATGTTGACTGCTACTGTAACATCCATGCGTGTCAAATGTAGGGTTTTGACAAGATTATCCTCATGCCCCTTAACATGGGACTACCTTTGAAAGTATCCTGGAAACTTCATTCGGTATAAAATGCTGCTTCACTCATATTTATAGATATCAGTTTCTGAGTATATATTTCACCTGTAGTAGACCAACTTTAATGGTTGTTGGTTTGTTTCTGCACTCAATTCATGATGCAGGTTATTACCTGTAAAGCATTTCATGATGGAAGGACCACCTATCCCTGTATCAATGCATGTACCAGTTGAGATCCTTGTGGAGGGGTTTGAATGTTGCTCCTTCTCACGTGTCAGAGTTTAGTTCACCATTGGAAAGGTCCTGCAATTCTGCAAAATAACATGGAGAAGATACCTCTTAGCTTGTGAGGCATGCAAGACAGGTGTATCCAGCGACCTTTGCTACTCATGACAATGTTTCCACAATTATAGCTGGTGGCCCACAGGAGAACTTTTGCAGAGTTGCTAGGGATGCCCTTGATTTCTGGAGGGTTAGAGGATAGACAGTCCTCATGGCAGCCTTTTCTAATAAATAATGAAATAAAAAGTTTGCTGTCACCTACTTGGTGGCATTCATAGGTCTGGTAAAATAACAGGTGGTCTTTTGCCTTAGTCAAATACTGGTGCTGACTGCCAGATGATCACTCATGTGAAAACTACTTATCAAAGCACAACGGAAAATGTTGGGAAGAATTGTATTGGCAGCTTTGTTTCAGTATTGGTTGTTACACAATTCCTGGTCATATATAGGAGACAGTTCCATCTGTGTGTGTAGGTACATGCTTACACCATAATTCGGCAGAGGACACAAACACCATCGAATTGACCCGGGTGTCTTTTTTTTAAATCCACCATATAGGTGCCCAGAAGGCCAGGTAAAGGTGCAAAATTGCAATGCCACTGCAGACATGGAGTGTGGGCCACCTCCTACAGGTACAGTATGTACAGGCTGATTTCTAGACTTGTTGTGTCTCTCTTGCCTCCATTAATAACCGGAATTAGGACTGCAGTGAACATATAAAGAAAGCTGACCAGAAGATTTTATGCAATGGCCTTATGTCTGAATCTTCTGGTCCATTCTTGTAGCTTTTACATGGTCATACTTTTGTAAGTGTTAAAACTTTTTTAAATTGCAAAATTCACACTATCAGAGAGAATTTAACACATGGGGCAAATAACTATATGGAAACCTGAAATATGCTTTGGCTACAGTCCTGTGGAGTTATGGGCGTGTAATTCCAATTAAGTTCAGGGGTATCTAACTGCAGCATGAAGCTACTACTATAAGAAGTTTGATTGGATTCTTATATATAGAATTCTTCTAATGCATTGGCCATTTCCAGCTCTCCCATCAGCTCTGCTGTGCACTCCATCAGCCACTGGCCCATCAACTGCCACCCAAGAGTAATCACACGCCATTGGCTGAGTGCTGGGACTGCTCCTCTTCCCTGCCCACTGCCACTGTTCTCTGTCAGAATAACTGCCGAAACAGCTGTCTCTCCTGACGAAGGCACTTCTCCTGCTTGGCTCCTGTGGGACTAACTTTCCCTCAGTGGCTGTTGCTAGGCTCCCAAGCTTGGTTCTGTCAGTAAAAAGACAAAGGAATGAAGCCCTTTCCAGGCCTTTGTGGGGAATTAATTGGGGCCAGTCCTGACTAGGGTTGCCAGCTCCTGGAGATTTTGTGCTGAAGAGACCTCAGCTGAATGGAATGCCATAGAGTCTACCCTCCAAAGCAGTTATTTTCTCCAGGGAGAGAGAGATCTGTTGTCTGGAGTTCAGTTGTGATACCAAGTGATACCACAGCCAGTGTGGCATAGCAGCAGTTGAGAGCAGGGTCTGCCAAACCCAGGTTCTTGGTGTGGAAGTTGAGTGGGACACAGACTTTTAGCCTAACCTACCTCACAGGGTTGTCGTGCAGATCAAAAAGAGGAGAGGAGAATGATGTAAGCTGCTTCGGTCCCCACTGCAGAGAAAGACTATACTTTAGCTCCTGTGGAACCATTGTTGCCAATCTCCAAGTGAGGGTTGGAGATCATTTAGAATTACAACTGCTCTCCAGATGGCAGAGATCAGTTCCCATGGAGAAAATGGTGGACTCTGTGTCCTTATACTCTGCTGAGGTGGCCCCCCATGACAGCCGATGTGATGTAGCAGTCAGGGCTTCAGAGCAGGGTAAAGGCTGTGAGGCGGGGGGGAAGATGGAAAGCTGAGGTCAGAGGGGCAGATAATGATTGGTTGATGGTTGGCTGGGAAGGAGATAGGGTTGCCAACTCCTGGTTGGGAAATTCCTGGAGATTTGAGGGGTGGAGCCTGGAGAAGGTGAGGTTTGAGGAGGAATGAGACCACAGACAGGTGCAATGCCATAGACTTCACCCTCCAAACCAGCCATTTCCTCCTGGGATTGTTGTCAATCTCTAGGTGAGGGCTGGAGATCATTCAGAATGACAACTCCTCTCCACAAGGGAGGGGAGAGGAGATGGAAAGCTGAAGTCAGAGGGGCAGATAACAGTAGGCTGATGGTTGGCTGGGAAGGAGATAGGGTTGCCAGCTCCAGGTTGGGAAATTCTAGGAGATTTGAGGGATGGCTCCTGGAGAGGGTAGGGTTTGAGGTGGGGTGGGACATCAAACAGGTACAATGGCATAGGCTCCACCCTTCAAACTAGCCATTTCCTCCTGGGGAACCACTGCTGCCAATCTCCAGGTGAGGGCTGGAGATCACTCAGAATTACAGCTGCTCTTCAGATGGCCGAGATCAGTTCCCGTGGAGAAAACTCTGTGTCAGTATATGTTGCTGAGGTCAGCCCAGCAAATTGACACTGAGGGCCAGGGGGTAGAAAAGCTCTGCCCCGATGGCAGCAATCTTTCTTCAGGCCCTGGAGGTGATGTCATGATGCTATGTCAGGCAGAAGCTCCCTGGGATAGGGGAGTAATTTGAAAATAATTCCAGAAGAATCTTTTGCTATGTATATCTATATATCAGTCTTTCAGAAATCAGCTAAATTCTCAGTGCTGCTGAGAGATCTTCTAAGAATTCATGAGAAACTACCTTCAGTTCCAAAAGAGGAACTTTTTCTCCTGCTTAGCAAAGTTGATAGAGGCAGTATCTGATCAGCAGTGCCTCCTAGTCCTTCAGACATTCCAGTATAGGGGAGAGGTGTGGATTAGACCAGAGGTGGGCAAGTTATGGCCTGGTTGTCCTGTCTGGCCTGGGATAAGTTTTCATCCAGTTCTTAAACTTGCTGGTAAGAACATAAGAACATAAGAGAAGCCAATGTTGAATCAGGCCAATGGCCCATCTAGTCCAACACTCTGTCACACAGCGGCCAAAATATACCAGATGCCATCAGGAGGTCCAGCAGTGGGGCCAGGACACTAGAAGCCCTCCCACTGCTGCCCCCTCCAGCACCAAAAATAGAGTGCATCACCTGCCCCAGACTGAGAGTTCCCATCTATACCTTGTGGCTAATAGCCACTGATGGACCTCTGCTCCAGATGTTTATCTCATTCCCTCTTGTCACCAGGAATCAGCTGTGACAGGAAGCAAAGAGTGGGCATCAGTGGACAGTTTTCCCAATGGGGGGGAGTAAGCAGGGAGGTCCCACAACAAGGATGGTTATTGGGGCCAGGTGTATTTCTTGTGTTTAATGCATTGATAGGGATGATCTGGAACTAGGGTGAGCAATGCAGTGGCCAAGTCTGCAGGCAGAGGAAGATGGGCAGAGCCCTGTCAGTCTCTCTGTGGCAGCAGAAAAGAGGCAGGGCAGGAGCCCCTTCAAGACTAATAGAACTTGTGGGGCAGGGGAGGGGCTTTTGTGAGGGGCTTACCTTCTGGCGGTCCCCCCACCCGGCCCCCACCAATTTTCAAACATAAACACATTTTAGAAAGAATGAAAAGCACAAAATTTGAAATTGCTAATGTGAGCGAGCAATTTGGCTACTGCATAAGCTAGTTTGCTCTGGAGCCCTCCTTCCTGAGCTAAGACAAAAATCTGTGAGTTGGAGGCTAAAAAACTGTGAGCTAGCTCACACCAACTCAGCTTAGAGGGAACACTGCTGGCAAGGCCCCTTCTCCAGAGATGTGAGATTGTGGGGAGGGGCACAGAGCCTCCTAAGTGGGCACAGCTGCATGGCAGGAGTGAGTGCCAGGGGGGTCCTGCGGAGCCTGATCCATGGCATTGCCTGCTTTATCCTCATCTCTGGCACCCCTGGAGGAGGTTGCTTGGAGGAGGGCTGGGAGGGGGCCAGGGCTTGGGCCCGGGAAGGACCCCATGGTCAGGAGCGTTACATCACCAGAGCACAATGCTGGTCAGCAGGTTGATTCTCCTAAAAAATTGCCCAGTAGCTCACGGGCTGTGGACCACTAAGACTGAACATGTGGGAGAGATGGCCACATCTGGGCCTCCATTCACAGTAGTCAAAAACCTGTGGACAGTTCCCTGGCACCATCACTATAAACACACACAAGCCAAAATTGACATGGAACTACTGGCACTAGAAGACAACAAGTTGAATATCAAGTGAACCAAAAGAATGTACGAAGCCATCTTTGATATTATAAGTTAACTACTAGCACTTTAATATAATGTAAGTTAGTTTTTAATGAATTGCTAATGAATTGTTTGATGAATTGTTTTTATACGTCTATGATTTTATTGTTGTTGTACTTTTATGATGTCAGCCGCTCTGAGCCTGTCTTGGTGGGGAGGGTGGGGTACATATTCAAATAATAAACAAACTGGAAGAGCCAATATCATACTCAGAGACCCATGAAACTTATGGAGGCCTCTGAACAAGACCTATCACATCCCCCCCCATCAATACATTGGGAAGTGGTAGCATTTGTTGTGTGGATGTGTGTCTTGTCTTGGTTTGACCCAATGAACAAGTTATGAAAACGTACATAAAGACCCAAAGGGAAACTGGAAAAAACATGCACTTAAGTCCAACCTGAAGAGAAACTATATTCAAAGAAAAAATCACATCGAAACAGTCTTCATAGACGTAATAGTCAAAGTTCCTTTATAAATGTAGAACATGGTAGAGCGTTGATGAAACTCTCCAGAATGACGTTTGGTTTCATGATAGAACATCTTCTGAACAAGGTCTCACTAGAATTTGTCTTTCAAACCGGCAGATACTTCATCATGGTGTTTCAGCCATAAAGCTTCATACATTTGTCCCCGGCAAAATGTGATTTTTTGTTTATCTTCAGGTTGGATTTGAGCGCATGTTTTTTCCAGTTTCTCTTTGGGTCTTTATGTTGGTTTGACCCAAAGCAAAACTCAGGGTTGGGAACTCTCAGGGTACAGTATCATATCCATCTCCTACTTCCCTGGGAAGCATCCTCCTTTTCCTGCTGGTGGCTTTCTTCCCACTTCCAATTCTTCTTACTATAAAAGACACAGTTGTATTATCAAAAGCAACCCATTCCCCCCCCCGCCCCAGTATTTGATACTTTAAATGGTTTGCACTAAAAGTTATGAGCAAGATCTTTACATGCTTGTTTCTTTCTGTCTTTTAGGAGCTTCTCCCTTTGATTACATGCCAATATTGTACATTGGCCTATGTGCTGTTGCTGTTTGCATTGCGATCAGTATTGGCATATTGTGCAAGAAACACTCTATTCCTTGCAGAAAAGAAGGTAATTTCCTAATGTTTAGGATAGCTTTTTCAAAATAATGATCTATAGTTAAATGACCTGAAGAAAAGACAAATTTATTAAAACATGATTACAGAATATACAGAATTTTAATATACAAGATCTGTTCTTTAAATGTGGCAGCAGTAGATCAGCGTCTAAAATGCATCAGAAAAGACAATTCCATGACTGTAGTTGGTTGCATTTCTTTGACATACAAGTTTAGAAGTAATTTCAGGATCTAGGCACAGTCCCTTCAGATGGAGAATCTAATATATACACAGTATATATATAGTATATGAACAGAGGCCTACTTTTGGAGGAGAAAAGTGTGCCTGTCGTAGAATTTGTCAGAGTGAAAGCAGCCTGGAGGTCCCTTTGACAACTTTTCATAAAGTGGTCTTTGATTAAAGTAATATGCACATTTCTTGGTGGTTATGTTAGGGAACTGTGTCGCCAGGATTCTTCGTCTTTTTCAGGCCCCCATTTACTTAGATTCTAAATGGGGAGAAGGTGAAAGGGGATTGTCTGTTTGGGATTTCTGTTGAGGTAAAGAAACAGAGAACAAGTGATTCTTGGGGGGAGGGGAGTTGGACGTTCAGGAAGGATATGGAGTGGTGTTCCTCCAGTGCTAAGAGCTAGTGCCAGGCTTACTATTGTCAGGTTCTTCAGTCAGCTCACGCAACACAGGGCTTCTTCAGAAGACAATGTTTAATGGTGAATCAGAACGAAAGACACGTGTACAGCTTGTGTCTGTAATGGCCATATACAGTAGGGCCTGCTAAGATATACTACATTCAAGCATCCCCCCCCCCATATAGCTGAAGCCAATTAACATCTGGGCGGGCAAAAGCAGCGGGCAAGCAAGCAAAACATTCTAGGAAATGTTTGGCTCCCAGCTGAAATGCCATCAGCTGGAGAGGCAAGGTCGGAGACCTAATAAGAGACAGTGAGTGAAAGTTCAGAGGATGGGAGACCGGAGTACTCCCTCTGCATACCATACACATGACAGGGCTATCTGGCAACTATAAGAATAGTCGCGTGCCCCAGTGAATTCCATAGTGTCTAGAGATGGATGTGTGCTTGTGACATTGGCTTTTCTGTTTTCTAATTTAAGCGTCTCTAACTTCTTCTTAGAAATGGTTGCATCTAAGCAGACAGCAAAACTTATAAGCTATGTTTTGAAGAACTATAAAATATTAACTATGTTATGCTCTGATAAAAAGGTGAATGAACACTTCTCTCTTTCTTTTTTTACCTCCAGAAAAAAGCGTCAATAAATATTTGGTAAGTTTCCGTGAATCTTATTCTTTTTTTTTAATAATTAATATAAGTTATATTCTTAGCACTCTCGTCTTCCTTGAAAGAGGGAAGGAGAGGGAAGGCAGAGTGTGAAGTTCACAAGTAGGGTGCTGATATCTCCATTCTCCCTTGTTGGCCCTCCTGTTTGGTAGCTGGAGGTTGTCATGGAAAGAGGAGAGCAAGCAGGGGCCCTCCCCAGCATATTGACCTTGTGCCTCATCCATGTCCCCTCCAGGGATTTAAAAAAAAAATTGCTTATCACTCAATGTGTTCATCAGGCCAGCTGAAGGGTGCCTTGATCTCTCTGCTTGCAGAATGAACCCTCGCCATATTTAGGCACTGGTCTGCTAAATGTGAATCATAGCAGTAACACAAATAGGCAGTTCGGCTGAAAGCTCCGAGGTACGATATTGCAGACAGCTTATTTTAAAGGAAATCAGAGTTCACATGGTGTTTCCTTTTTAAGAAAAAAGCTATTCTGCCCCATATCCATTTGAGCCCTGAGTCTAGTAGGGAGGACGGTTTCCAGAAAAGTTGGTGACCGAAGGCTCTTCTAGTAACAGCTTACAATGTGTTGTTTTTGGTCTACGACAGGGGTGGGCAAACTACGGCTTGGAAGCCACATGCGGCTCTTTCACACATATTGTGTGGCTCCCAGCAGGACAGCTGGGGAAGTGAAGGGGAGGCATGCATTTGATCCCTTCCTCCCTCCCTCCCCCGTCCCTCCTATTTGCTTTCTTTGTTTCTCTCTCTCTCTCTTTCTTTCCACCTCTTTAATTCTTTCTTTCCACCTCCCCCTCTTTCTCTCTCTCTTAGACAAATAAATATCATTGGACAAATAAATATCATTATCAATATCTGTTTTTACCCCTTTTGTTTTTATTTTTGGCAGCCTCATTTAATGGTAATAAAAAGCAAATCTGCAAATTTTCTAAATAAAAATGTGTGCGTAATATTTGTTCATGTCTTGCGGCTCTCAACCATCTGAAATTTATTCTATGTGGCTCTTACATTGAGCAAGTTTGCCCACCCCTGGTCTAAGAGCACCCCCAAACTCTGTACCGGATCAGCTAATAACAGCCAGCATCCATTGAACACTGGCTCCTACAGAACATCAGCTTTATCAACCAACATTGCCTCTACTTAGTCTGTATTTAGTATATTTCATCTTCATCCACTTGACCTTGGTGTTCAGGTGCTGATTCAGGACTGAGAAAGCTGCTTGTGGAGGCTCCGTCAAAGACATCGACATGTCATGAACATATCGATAATGCCCAGCTTCAAACTATGGGCGATCTCATTTAGCAACTTCATATAAATATTATATAGCATAGGGAAGAGAACAGAGCCCCAATCCCAGACGGTTTACTCAGCTTTTCTGTTGGAAGTATTTTATGAGTATTCTGTCAGAAATAACCAAAACTGTTTGATTCCCCACTCCTCCACATGCAGCTGCTGGTGGGACCTTGGGTCAGGCACAAGTTATTTCAGAAAGGTTCCCTCAAAGAGCTCTATCAGCTCCACCTACCTCCCAGGGTGTCTGTTGTGGGGAGGGAAGGGAAAGGTTATTGTACGCTGCTCTGAGACTCCTTCAGGTAGTGAAGGGCAGGGTATAGATCAGTCTCTTAACGTCGCTGCCTCCTCCTCCGCCCCATCATGCTGGATGCTACCAAGAGGAAAAGAAAGGGCTGCCTAGGAGCTCTGCCATCCTGCCTCAGATACTGCCCCCAGCCCCCCTGCAGCAGGGTTTTGCTCCTAGTGCTACATCATAGCCCAGCAGTGCCTAAAGCTAGACAAAAGGGGGACAAACAAGTTTCCTGTTGTGCCTTTCATGATGATAAATCCTGTGAAGTTGCACTGTTAGTCTGTTGAAGCAAAAAGAAACAGGATGTTGTGTGGCACCTTGAAGACTATTTTTCCCCCAGCACAATCTTTGTGGACTTATTTTGTTGTTCTTTAAGGTGCCCCAAGACTCCTTTTTTTTTTTTTGCTGTTATGCATGCATGTGTTCAGGAGGGATCAGTGGCACAAGGCAGAAAGCCTGCCCCTGCTCAGCTCTGTCATGCTGGAACAGTGTGCTGTTTTGTACTGGGAAAGCGAAGAAAGTAGGGAGTAATATCTGCTGGAGTGGCATATTCCTCACAAGCAACCCAGAGTCTCTTCTTAAGACACTATCAAGCTTGGCTTAGGTGGGCTCTGAGGCCAACTTCTGGTTCTGATAGGTGAGGGTGGCAGACAAGTGAACCGGAGCAGCTGCCAGTGAGCTGGTTCTGTGTCATTGAGAAGGGCGGGAAAGCCTGTCACTGTGAGACATATTGGGGGGGGGGTGTGTGTGGAGAAAAATGGTATCTTGGTTAATATTGTGCAAATGTGTGGCTGCTGATTTAGCAGCTGGCTGAGGTATTCCGTGGTTACATTACTGCCTCACAACTGTGTTATAAGGAGAAGTCTTCTTCACATGAAGACAGCTGTTCTTTGATGCTTCAGTCACAATGTACGACGGTACATTCCTTAGGTTCTGGAGGAACCTACTGGAACAACAGCTTGGTAAAAATCCCTGAAAAGGCAGACCTCTGTACAGCCAGAAGGGGCAGCCAGCGAAGAATGCCTTGCCTTTTCCATGTTGCCCATCGCTGATCTCATGCTGGTTTGCTTAGAGATCTATGAAAATCTTAAATTCAAAAATTGGGATCCTCACATAGCTGAAGCTTGAGAACAAGAGCTCAAGTATTTGCAGCTGGGTTAGCGTCGACCGTCACTTAACTGGAAGAATGAGGACAGAGTGCAGCTTTTTGCTGGTTCTGAACAATGCTGGAGGACATGCCAGGTCCAAGCTGAGCTCCGGTGGTGCTGCCAGGGCTTGACTTGCTCTTGTTTTTGGCTAGTGTGAGAGAAGACAAGACATACCTTGCTCGGGGCAACAAAGGACTTTGAACTGACCCTGTCTGAGGGAAAGAGATGTGAGCTGAAGCTTCAATTGTTGAGTGACAGGCCATGATCCAAAAAAGACACTTCCCCCTCCCCCACACACACAGGTTGATTGTGGATACAAAGTTTTGAGCTTTGGAAAACTTCAGTTGATCCAGTAAGCTGACAAGGTCTTAGAAATGGTCTCAGTTATTTTTAATCAGTGGGAAGGTAACAGCATTCCGTGCGCCTTGGTGTTTAGTCATGCCGGCCACATGACCACGGAAACGTCTTCGGATAGCGCTGGCTCTTTGGCTTTGAAACAGAGATGAGCACCGCAACCCTAGAGTCGGATTCGACTGGCTTTTGAGCAAGGGAACCTTTACCTTTTTAACCTATTTTTTTAAAAACTTTATAATATTGTAGTAAACAATCAAGAGAAGAAACATCCCCCCCCCCAAAGTTAACCCTCCCACTTTTGTAATCTGTGTAGTTAAACTTTAGATGTAACAACCAACTGGGAAAAAACAGGAATATATCGTCTCTCTTATTCAGATGGAACATGGGTAAATGCCCTTTCCAAGGCAGAAGTTAAAGAACTTCAGCTTTTGAAGTCACACTAGCCAAGTCCATTTCTCAAACTGCTAAAATTATCTCCAGCTTATTTTCATTAATCATACTCCAAGTCAAAACGTTTCCCATCATCTTTGTAATTACTATTTCTTCTGCTGAGACCAAATACCTTTGTGTTATAGAGACTCCATAGTTCAGCAGCAGTAATTCAAGTATGTACTTTATAAAGACATACCCTGCAGAGAGTACTGATGGTAACGGTCTGCCAAAACTGTTTCACTGTGACACATTTCCAACAAGTATGTATAAATTCAGCTCATCACAAAATCTGCAGTTACCATTAAATTTTTTGTATAAAGGATATAGGTGTCACTAATGCAACATTTTTACATGTTTTTGCTAAATAGAAAGCTAACTGAAAAAAGAGGCACTTTACAGTAGAAAAGACCAAGATTTTAGCACTGGTGTTGTGACCCAGAGTGTCATGCCGGTTTTTTTGAACAGGTCTTAACGTTGGCTTGTGCAAAAGCTGTAATAAGTCTATAAATGTTTGCAGGAGTACTTCTTCTTTATTTAATGCATATAGCTCAAACTGGAATAACCCTGCATTGTGCCTGCTGTTGAAAAGGGAATATTGGACTAAATAGATGTTGGTGTATGTCAGTAAAGAAATGCAAACATTCTTATGTTTAACCTACATTTGCACTTCAGCATTCATAAAAGTTTACCAGAAAATGAGCCACCTTTGAACACCATAATACTTAGTTACCTATTTATTTATTTGCAGAGCACTGATAGCACTGATGACTTGTTGCCGAGCAGGAAAAACTCAAACGCAGATGCACTCCCTGCTGAAGTCCAGGAAGTACACCCATCTCTTGCTAATCCTGCTCCTGTATCAAGTTATCCTGTCTTGCCGGGGAGTATCAATTTACCCTTAAGCCGTACGAAGGAAGTCTCTAGCTCTGGGGCTGCTCCTCTGCTACAGTCGACAGACCAGCCTGTCAGTTACAACATACAGTCAAACGTAAGAACTAGTGTGGAAGCTACTATGCTGGAAGGGTCACTATTTCTGGTTATCGCTCTGTGGGTGACAAGAGACATGGAAGCTGGAGGGGAGAGCATGTCTGTGGTAAAATGAACCAAGAAATACACCTTAATTTTTAAAAAACCTGAGATAATCCCTAGATTTCATTCTCCCTTCCATCTCAACACCAGGGCATTGCTCTTTGGGAGAGGCCATAGGCTCCTATCTGACTTTTTGATTGCTGTCTATGCAACTAAAGTGATTCACTCAACAGAAATCATTCTCTGTATACGCTGAAACCTGCATTCAGGGGGCACCTGGTTTTCACATCTCTGGCCACCAGCCTGCCCGCTCTGCACCCTGTCTCCTGCCCACCTGATGCGCCACCACCTCAGTTAGCAGCTTCTTTGGTTTGAGGGTCTTAACCCCCTACATTTTTTCTCAATTTTCATATTTTTCTGCAATCCCCATATCCCCAAATTGGGTTTTTTTCTTTAAAAGTCCCTAACCTGTACATGGGAGCTGCAGTGGCTCAAGTGGTTAAGACGCTGAGCTGCAGACCGGAAGGTCAGTAGTTCAGCAGTTAGCGACCCAAGTGCCGTATGACAGAGTGAGCTCCCGTCTCTGGTCCCAGCTCCTGCCAACCTGGCAGTTTGAAAGCAAGAAAATGCAAGTAGATAAATAGGTACCACTTCGGTGGGAAGGTAACAGCATTTTGTGCACCTCGGCGTCTAGCCATGCCAGCCACATGACCACGGAAATGTCTTTGGACAGCGCTGGCTGTTCAACTTGGAAACAGAGATGAGCACCACATCCTTAGAGTTGGATTCGACTGGCTTTCAAGCAAGGGAAACCTTTACCTGTACATAGCCCTGATTTGTGGGTTTAAGTAACTGCAGATAGGGCAGTGTTTGCTATTAGATATAAAAAAGTGGAGACCCACAAGGAACTTGCGGGATGATTATCTCATTCGTCACACCTTTGCTTCCTCTGCTCACCTACCTCTCTCACACTATTTCTCCCCTCTGACCCCCTTTCCTTACTCTATTTCTGCTCCATGCATGTGACTTCCTCTCTCTTTCTGATCTGTCATCTTTCTCTTTGTTTTTCTGCCTCCCCACTTCATCACTCTTTCTCTCTCTTTCTGCTCCCCACCCCATCATTCTTTCTTTCTGCCCCCATCACTCTCCCATCCTCCTGCCTGCTTCCTCCCCTACTCCACAGAGCACCAGTAGCAGTGGTGGCAGTGCTCTCAGCCACCCACCTGCTTCCTCTCCCCCCCCCACAGCAGCAGTGGCAGCACTCTGGGAATCACAACGGATCTCCCAGCTACAGAGATCAATTCACCTTAGGGCTGCCAGCTCCAGGTTGAGAAATTCCTGGAGAATTGGGGGTGGAGCCTTAGGACAGTGAGGCTTGGGGAGGCAAGCAACCTCAGCAGGGTATGATGCCATAGACTCAACCCTCCAAAAAAGCCATTTTATCCAGGGGAACTGATTTCTGTCTCCGGGACAACAGTTGTAATTCTGGGTGATCTCCAGTCCTCACCAAGGGGCTAGCAATGGTGGTTCTTGTGGAGGAAATGGCTGGAGGGTAGAGTCTATGGCATTACACCAGTCCAAAGTTCCTCCCCTCCTCAAATCCCACCCTCTCCAGGCTTCACCCCTCAAATGTCCAGGGATTTCCCAACATGGAGTTGACAACCCTATTTCCTTCCCAACCAAGAGCCAACCTACCTTTATCTGCCTCTCTGTCTCCTGTTTTCAATCTCCACCCCCCCAGCCTCTACCTAGGAAAATTACAGTCTTTCTCCACAGTGAGGGCCAAAGCAGCTTTCATTATTCCCTCCTCCTTTTTATCTGCACAACAACCCTGTGAGGTTGGTTAGGCTGAAATATGTGACTGGTCCAAAATCACGCAGTCACCTTCCACTGCAAGATGGAGATCTGAACCTGGGTCTTGCAGACCCTACTTTGAAGCTCTACCTGCTGCACCTCACTGGCTTTCATAGGGTGGCTGCAGATGAATGGTAGCAAGCAGCTGAGGCTAGGTGAGTCATGCAAATCAGGGGGGACCTGGTAACACTAGACTACTGCCAGGCCTAGAGTGGTCAACCTCCAAATGGGCCCTGGAGACCCTCCAGAATTACAACTGGACTCTAGACAGCAGAGGTCTGTCTTCCTGCAGAAAATGGCTGCTTTGGAGGGTGAACTCTGTGGCATTATACCCAGCTGAGCCCTCCCCTTCCCATACCCAGCCCTCCCCCTTCCCATACCCAGCCCTCCCCCTTCCCATACCCAGCCCTCCTTAGAGTCCACCACAGAATCTCTAGAAATCCCCCAGCCTGGCACTGGCAACTCTTGTGAGGCCTGGCCCCAAGGCTCCCTCCCTCCCTGAAAGGCCGAAAGAGGCCTGGAAAGGGCCCTTCCCCCACCCTTTTACTGACAGAGCCAGTTAGAAGCCTCCCCCCCCCCCCGCAACGTTCTAATCTCTCACCATTGATGCCTGGAGTTAGGTCCCTGAAGAGGCCATTTCAAAAGGCTTTTTGGGGAATTCAACCGTTCCTGAAGGGATTTCTTCACTTTTTGGATTTTTCTACAAACCCAGGAAGTCTACTGACTATGCAGGAAAAGCTGTGGGGGGACAGTGAGCCCCCTATTGGTGGGAATAAGTATCCACATATTTTGGTTATTAGCATAAGGATATATCATCAGCAATAGCCTTGAATTTAGCTCTGTAGAAAATCATCCTACTTCACATGATTCAGCAGCCAAGAATGCAATTAAGGCCCTGTTCACACAGAGCATTTGCCCCGCTGAAGGCACGGGAGCCCTGCGGACTTTCCGTGCTCGATCATATGAGCACATCTAGGAGGCGTAGTGCTCTTGTGGCCAACCCGCGGCTTCCCCTGGAAAACGTGGGGTAAAAAACTAGTAGGTCAGAAGTACTAGTTTCCGGAAACCCCGGGGCAAAGGCTGGCGTCTGACCGCGGGAGCACCAGTATCCCGCGGCTTCCGACGCCCGCCCATGTCCCCGGGGTTTCCGGATGTTGTCAGTTTCCATGGGATGCGCACCAACGCTGAACAGCGCATGCGCACACACAAGACACCGACAGCGGCCCGCCCCCCCCAATGGCGCATGCGCACTGCGCTGCTTTTTTGCTGCGCTGCAGCAGCGCAGTGTGATCGGGGCGCAGAGCTGGAGTGTGGCAACCCGGTGGTCCATATGATCGGGCTACCGCGCCTTATTTAGCTCCAGGGCAAACTGCCACGCCTCCCCCGCGCGTTTTCTGGCCCGTATGACCGGGGCCATTGTAGAGTTAATGCATAATGTTAGGAAAGTTTAAACACCAAAAATGCAGCACACAGCCAAATTTTTTGTTTGTCATATCATAGAATCATAGAATGTTAGAGTTGGAAGGGACCTTGCAGGTCATCTAGTCCAACCCCCGGCACTCTGCAGGAGCATAGCCAAAAGATAGCCCTACAACATACCCAAAAGATGGTTGCCCAGCCTCTGCTTGAAAACATCCAGCGAAGGAGCATCCACCACCTCCCGAGGCAGTCTGTTCCACTGCTCAACCACTCTTACACTTAGGAAGTTTCTCCTGATATTTATCCGGTATCGACTCCCTTGTAATTTCCACCCATTAGATCTAGTCTTGCAATCCAGAGCAAGAGAGAATAGATCTGCTCCATCTTCTACATGACAGCCCTTCAAATATTTGAAGACTGCAATCATGTCCCCTCTAAGCCTTCTCTTTCCCAGGCTAAACATACCCAACTCTTTCAGCCTTTCCTCATAAGACTTGGATTCCAACCCTTTCACTATCCTGGTTGCCCTCTTCTGGACACGCTTGAGCTTGTCAACAACCTTCCTAAAATGTGGTGCCCCAAACTGGACACAGTACTCCAGGTGGGGCCTGACCATAGCAGAATAGAGTGGAACTACCACCTCCCATGATCTGGACACAATGCTTCTGTTAATGCATCCTAAGATTGCATTAGCTTTCTTCACAGTCACATCGCACTATGGGCTCATGTTTAGTTTGTGATCAATCAGAACATGGTTGTGATCAATCCCTTTCACATGAGTTGCTGTCAAGCCAAGTCCCTCCCATTCTATATCTGTGCCTTTCATTTTTTGTACCTAAGTGTAGGACTTTGCACTTATCTCTATTGAAATTCATTTTATTTGCCACAGTCCACTGCTCCAATCCTGACTCTGTCTTCTTCAGAATTAGCAATCGCACCCAGCTTTGTGTCAGAATTAGCAATCCTACCCAACTTTGTGTCATATGGGTATACAATCGATGCTTTACAAACTAAAAAAACCTGATTTTGTGCTGAGCTGGAATATTTTGAAGGGGTTACATAAACTCTGAAGAAACAATGCAGCGTGCAGTGGAAACGTTGCTTAAAACTTATTTTAGTGATACACATTTTCCTCTTAAATCTGTTGTACAGAATTGAAGTGTGTCTGGTAAGGGTAGTTCATCAGTGCAAAATGTAGATATGATTCCTTGCTAGAATGAGTAGGAAATTAAGCCAGATGTTTTCTCTCAAAGGTGCGGCCATCTAACACTGAATGTTCTGCAGAGACTACGCCTTCTTATGATGGTGAGTTGTTCAGGTAGTTTCTTCTAGTCTGTCAGACCAGCAAGACAGTACTGGGCAAAAATAATTCTGTTTGATTTGAGCTTGGTTACCCTAAAATCAAGAAAAAGAGTAGACTTCACCCTCATCTGAGTATAAACCCTAAACCTTTTGTTTCATTAGCTTCATGTATTCCTAAATAGAGGTGGAGGGGATACTATATTTCATCTTCCTGTGAAAGCGAACCTAACCTGAAAACTACTTATTCTAAAGAGCTTGGCTTGTGTAGTGTTTTATTATTTAAAAAGTAGTAGCTTTTGGTGAATGTTTATGTCCTGGAACCAAGTGCTTGACCACCAGAAGTGATGTTTGTGAGAAGTTTTCCTTATGAGAGGTGACTGCAGAACTAAGGCTGATGGCAATTGGAGAGAAAGCACTCTAAATTTACCTGTTTTGTGTGTATTTGTGCATGAGGAGATGCAACAGTGAATCTCCATTCCTCCTGACCAGGGCTCTTTTTGTAGCAGGAACTCCTTTGCATATTAGGCCACACACCCCTAATGTAGCCAATCCTCCAAGAGCTTACAGAGCTCTTCTTACAGGGGCTACTGTAAGCTCTTGGAGGATTGGCTACAGTAGGGGCATGTTGCCTAATATGCAAAGGAGTTCCTGCTACAAAAAGAGCCCTGCTCCTGACATAGGACATTTTAGTTTCAATGAACGGCAGAAGTGGCTTTGTGTACGTTGAACAGCTGTTTGCATGCTATAGAAGAGCATAAGAAAAGCCCTGAAGGATCAGACCAATGGTACATCTAGACCAGCATCCTGTCTCACGCAGAAGACTGATAGATTAACCCACTTCTGGTTTTTCACTGAATCTGTCTTGTAATGGGCTGAGGAACTGTATGGTGGTGGTGGAGCTTGTGGATGGGATTGGCTGAGTTGCCTTGCTATCGCAGAGAAATGGAACAGGTAAAAGGGCCCTAACTGCCATTGGCTGAATTACTTGGTGAGGTAGGGCAGATGGAAGGGGATCTGAATCGGTAGCAGTTTCGCGGCAGTTCAAGGGAAACAGCTGGAAGAATTAGGAAATGAGTCTTCAGGTGGTGGGGGGGTGAGCCAGAGTTATGGATTGATGATTCCTGAGGTAATAGTTTGGAAGGAGAGGGAAAATAGGTAGAGAGAAAAGTCAAGTGGATGATCGCACTTAGCTAAGAGCAGTGGAGGTGAAGAATACGCATAGTTTTCAAAGCATCTTCAGCATGGGCCTCCAGTAGTTACAATAATTCCTTTAGTTTTTGACAAAACTACTATAAGTTGTTTGATTTAATGTCTTTCCATTGTAGTGACCAAAAGCGAATATTAGAACGTCAGAATATACTGTATTGGGAAAGAAAAATTCTAAAGATTGCTTCAAGTGGTAACGTGACTGAAATTACTAGGATGTAGATAAGCGTACAAAGTGTGATTAGAACTCACTAACTTTTAAAATTTATATTTTAGAGCTAAGCGAAATCTGTGAAGAGTTGACAACTAAGGTGTCGGTTCGTGACTGGACAACGCTTATGAGGAATGCTGGTTTATCAGATAATGAAATAGACATAATAATCCATGATTATCCTTCTGATACCCGTGAACAAGAGCATCGCATGGTAAAAACTTTATGTGACAGGTTTGGACCTGAGAATGCTTTATGTAAATTATTGAATGGACTACAGCAAGTGAAGCTTACTCATATTTATGAAAATTTACAGAATGAATTATTAATCAAGAATATAATAATTGTAGAGGATAAAGGCAGATGTCTCTATTTTGTAAAAAATGCAGAAGAACAAGATCTGTAAAGTACAAATCTGTGCAGCTGTCTTTTACTGATACGTGTTGATTTTTGCTGAGGTAAAAACGCCACACATGGAATCTAGTTCAATTTGTTAGAGGTTGGCGTGATACATACATGCTATGTGTATCTTAGCAATAATTGTTGTACTTGAACATCTGTGAAATTGTTGTACTTGAAAGAAACTGAAACAAGTTCTAAATTATCAACTTTTTGCCATATTGAGCCAAGTAAAAAAAAATGAATGTATACTGCCATAGGATATGTGTTCAGCATGAAGGACAAAGTAGAAATGTGCTTTTTACTGGAATGACGTCCTTCATAAAATGTATGAATGAATTCTTAGGGTAACATTTCATTGAAATAACTTAGAAGTTGCATATAAATGTATTTCATAACTCAAGTAAAAATCCAAGAGGCTGTAATTTAACAGTTTTTCATTGCCAAATGAACTCTGTATATAAGCTTCTGTATATAAGCTTCTGCCAATATGTCCCTCCACTGAAATGAATGATGGGAAACAACCAGTTCAGTGTTGGCAGTGCAGTGGCCACAAGAGGTGGCTGGATGGGGCATTTGTTACATTTTGATGTAACAAATGAAATTATAGAATTGTGACTTTTTTATTCATATATATTTTGTATACATTTTCTAATAAAGGCATTTCACTGCTTAATGAAGATTCATTATTCTAGCGTTATTGTAGGAAAACTGGCAAATCAAAGTACAAATATATTTTCCACTTATATAACACTTTTGAGTGTCCATAATGTCTCATACACATCCTCTGAGTAATACTTAGTACAACCTTGAAAGCTGGGTCTCTGCTGTCATCCCCTTATTCCTGATGGGATGGGGTTGTGGTTTTAGGCTGTCTAATGAATTAATGGCTACGGCAAAACTTGAATTGGGGACTTTGTGTCGTGATGCGCGGAACTGGCTAGCGCTGAGGGGCCCATAAGGGAGTAAGACTATCCAAAGGAAGACTGGACTCCACAGCTTTAGTGCAAATACTATGTACAATTTATTTACACCAAGCCTCCACCAACATCCAGATCTCAGTGACAAAGTGCTCCACTGCAACCATTCATTAAGAGAGAGATACATACACTGTACAAGCAATACATTTATACAACCACTGACCAATCAGTACAGTGCTCAATCATGGTGATGCAAGTTACTCAGTGCTGGACAGGACTGCCCTAAACTGGCTGGAACCAGCCACCCTTAAAGCTCCTAGCTGTCATCTGCACTGACATAGATCAAACTCATCTAGGCCAGCCTTACACTAGACATGTATATCACAACACTTTGCAGCAAGACTAGCAGCATGACTGTGCTTTCTGTGAAGCTAGAATGTCACTCATTGGGGGTACAACTTAGATTTAAAAGATGGAAGTATCTGGGCTTGCGGATTTTACTACTTCTGAAGTACATCGTTTCATAGGAAGAAACACTTTTCGACGGTTTTCAGATGATGTGCCCTGTCAAACGAAAAAGTTGATCATGTTACATGCACATCCCCTGGGGTCTGACATAAGAATGGTTACAGTGTATGCGTAACTGCCATCATGTCTGTCACCAGTTCTATCTCATGCTACCAACAGATCTCAGAGAGAGGCTGTGGAAACTGAACAGAGGCCTGAAGGCAGTTTTGGAATGGATGACAAATCCTGACACAACAGAGGTGCTCCTGGGCATGGGGAGGCCTGACCGAGGAAATGGGTTTATGCCCTTTTCTGGATGAGGTCGCACTCCCCCTAAAGGAGCAGGTTTGTAGTTTGGGGGTGCTCATGAACCCAGAGCTCCTGTTAGATAAACAGGTAACAGCAGTGGTCAGGGGTGCTTTTCACCAGCTTCTGCCCTTCCTGGGCAGAGATCTTAACCACTGTTGTGCATGCACTGGTAAAATGTAGGTTAGATTACTTCAGTGTGCTGTACATGGGGCTGCTCTTGAAGACTGTCCAGAAGCTCCAGTTGGTACAGAATGCTGAAGCTAGAGTGTTGACTGAAGTGGGTCACAGGAACCCCATCTGAGGGAACTATCGCTCCAGTCTTTTTTTAATTAAATTTTAATAGAACAACATCTTTCAGCTTATAACAGAGCAGCATACATCTCAGAATGAATATAGTGCATGAATTAAGAGTAAATTCCCAGGTCTTAACAACTCAAAATATAAAAGGTGTTATGTTGTCGCACAGTCAAGTCCAACTCTTCACAACCCCATGGACTACATCATGCCAGGCCCTCCTGTCTTCCGTCGTGCTCCGGAGTTTGCTTAATTTCATATTCGTTGCCTCGATAACACTGTCCAACCATCTCATCCTTTGCCATCCCCTTCTTCTTTGATCGGCAATCTTTCCCAGCATCAGAGTCTTATAAAAGGTGTTATAAGACAGCTATAATATATATTGAAGACAAAGTATAAAGATCATCCAATTTGATTAAAATTCAATATGAGCATTTACATATAATTATTTCATCAAAGTGGGGAGGAATCTGAGATATCGCCATCGAATTATGTTGAAATGATGCCTCTAGAAAAGGCAGCTCTTTATGCATTTTGTTAGTATGATTTCTAGAGTTGCCAAACACATTAACACTGTCTGCGATTTTGCTAATCGAAAACAGCTCCCATATCTTGGCGTACCAAAGATTCAGATGAAGTGGATTGGGATCTTTCCATCTAATGGCTATTACCAATTTAGCAGCAACTAACAAAGTTGATATCAATTAGTTGCTGTAGATTTTCTGGGTTGTGTGGCCGTGGTATAGCCCACCTTGACACAGAGAATACTCCATCTGTCTGTGTTATACCTCTGAGGATGCCAGTCACAGCTACTGGCGAAATGTCAGGTTCTACAATGCCAAGACCACGGCCACCCAGCCTGGAAAATCTACAGCAACTAATGAACTCCGGCCATGAAAGCCTTCAACAACATATTGATATCAATTATTTGCTATATTGGGGGATCATTATATGTTGCCATAAATCTAAAAGAATTAGTTCTGGCTGTCTCGGTACATCATAGCCTGTGATGCCTTTAATGTGAAGTATTAACTTCTTCCCAGAATTCCCTATTTTACAAAGCCACCAACAATTAATATAACTACTTTCCTTTCCGCAGGCCTTCCAGCGGAGAGGGGAGTTTTGGCTAGATGATTCAATCTTTTGGGTGTCATGTACCATCTCAAAAGTAGTTTTTGGCTTTGTATTTGAATGTTCAATGACTGAGATGTACGAGTGCAGGAAGACCAAATCTGTTGCCAGTGCTCTTCGGTTAATGTTTTCCCGCAATTGGACTTTCGGTTTCGGCGGAGCGAATGGCGGCCACCTCTCGGGATGCTCCCGGAGATGGTTAGCCCACACGCAGTTTGGGGGGGTCTTCGCTTATGCGAAAGACCCTAGTGAGCCTTAGGCAAAGGCTCCGAACCGGGGGCGCTTGGGGAGTAGCCTCTTTGCCGGCAAACAGCCGGGAAATTGAGGCTTTCTCCCCGCCCCAATCGGCCCAGCTGCATAGTGCCCATAATGGGACTTAGCAACGCCACCGACTTCCAGGAGTGAACAAAGCGACTGAATTAAAGTTAAATGGAAAGATCTGGCATCGAACCGTGAGTTGGAGATCTATTTTGAAATGAAAATTTGAAACCCCCTGCAAGCTTATAAGCGGATGGGAGGAGGGAGGAATCCCCACCCCCTTTGAGAAACGGGACTTATAAAAGAAAAGCGGAGGGGGGTAAAGGGGAAAAAGAGTTGGTGAAAATACCTTTGGGGAAACACTGAAGATTAAGAGTTTGTTAGTCTCCTGAGTGGTGCGGCACGAACTTTGATAAAGTAAACAATTAAAAAGATGTCCGCATTGAAAAAGGCCCCGCAGAAGCCGGAAAAGAAGGGGGGAGGGACTTCCGGTCTGAGCACCCCCCCACCGGAGCCAGCTGTCAATCAACAGAAAAGTGAATCACTGCGCCCTCTGCTAGATCAAATGCAGAAAATCAGCGAAACTTTGTGTAACATGGAAAGTGTTCTCAACAGTCAACAAAAACAATTAACAGAAACATCAAAGAAGATGGAGGAGATTGCGCAAAAATGTTTGGTCTCAACGGAAGACACCAAAAAAATAAAGAAAAAGGTCAATAAATTAGAAAAATATCAGGATATGCAAGAAAAAAGAATTTTAATGTTACAGATGGAAAAATCAAATCGGACTCTCCGCTTTCAGGGCATCAAAGAAGAGGAAAAAGAGGATCTCAGAACTACATTGGCGAATGCCTTGGCACCTCTAACTGGCAGAGAAGCGTCGGAATTGAAAGAAGAGATGGATACGGCCTACAGAGCCTATTCAACTTTTACAAAGAAAAATAATCTGCCAGCAGAAGTGGTTGTCAAGTTTACAAAGCAGCGTACTAGAGATCAAATTCTGCGTTCAGTTTCAGCGGTGCCCTTGAAAATTGGGGAGCAGACCATTAGAACTTTGAAAGATGTTCCCTATGAAATCCGTATGAAAAGAAAAGCATATAAAGGATTGACCACGTTTTTACAAAGACATCAGACAATTTACAGATGGTGCATTCCCGAAGGACTAATTTTTAAATATAATGATAAAAGAGAGAAGATAGACTCCGTCTTCAAAGCACAAGAATTTCTGAAGAGACACGCCAGTACAAAGGAAGATGCAGCACTCGCAATTTGGACCGATTCAAGCAGCGAAGAAGACAGCGATCCGGAAGAGGGAGGTGCTGGAGTGGGAGACAAGAAGCCTAAGGAGGGCCCATCTTACAACTTGAGAGATGTAAAAGGAAGACACCCAAAGAAGTCGTTCGTGGAACGTCAGAAAGGAGCTGATTAATAACTAACCCCAATGGACTTTACTAACTTTACTAACAGAGTTATTTTGGACTTTTGTAAGATGAAAAGAAGATCTTCCAACTGTGGTGGTTGCCAAAATTTATAATTATACTAACTAAAACTAATCTTTTAACAGGAAAAAATTGGATAATAATCCTATTAGCAAGTCTTCATTTGAGAATCATAAATACTTTGAGTTGATGAAACTGCCTTGATTATGATACTAAAATTGCTGTGAAGTAAATGGTTGAAGTAGCAGTATGGTTTAAGAGATTTAGATTTTATACATGTAATGTTTTATAATTCGTCAGTTTAGTTTTATGGAGTGTAGCTTTGATTGATTGCATTATTTTATGTTAGAACGTAATTTTAATGTTTATTTAAAATATTAAAAAAAAAATAACAGGAAAAAATTCACTCCACTCTTTTTCTTAATCCATCTATATACCTTCCCCTTTTCTTTTTATAAAAAGTAATAAAATTCTCTCCTTTTTAGGAGAGTTTATTCAAAAAAAAAAAAATGTTCTCCCGCAATCCAGCTGCCAGGTATGTTGATAGGAAATAGATTTACTATCCATTTAGTTGTTTATAAAAATGATAAATCAAGCTTTTAAAGTTCAAATATTCAGACTTGAGAACACGTTCAAAAAAGGCAAGTCGTCTGGAGAGAGTATGTTTTTGAGAAACTGAAACTATGAGATGTTTAACTTGTAGATATTCAAAGTCTTTATCCACTGGCAGAATACACCAATAGAGGGAGACAAACGGAGTTCCAAAGTTTTTGGTCCTTTCTTGGACCACCACCTGTCTTGCCTCAGATGGTGAGCAGGTCCCCCAAAGATGACCAGAGTAAATGAGTAGGTTCATATGAGAGAATGCTGTCCTTAAGTTTTGTTAGTCCTAAGTGGTACAGGGTTTTAAAGGGTTTTAGCACCTTGAATTGAGCCCAGAAATAAATTGTAAATCAGCATCAATGGCCACAAGACTAGAGCGACTGTAGACAATCACTCCAGTCTTGTTGCTATCAATGCTGGCTTACGAACCTCCTCAGGAAACAATCCATATACAAAAGAACCTCCTCAGGAAAGCTCCTCCATTAGCATGTTCATAGCCTGGGGAACTCCTACAAGATATGACTACCCCACCTTTCTGAGTAGATATAAATTACCTGCCTACCATTTTTCTTCTCACCTTGACACAGGGAGTACTCCATCTTTCTGTGTTATACCTCTGAGGATGCCAGTCACAGCTGCTGGCAAAACATCAGGTCCTAAAATGCCAAGACCACAGCCAGACAACCCGGAAAATCTACAGCAACTAATGTAGACTATATTACTAATATGTATTCTGTTGTTGTATGTTTTTATCCTGGTCTCACTTCATTTTATTTCGATTTCTGTTATAACTATTACTTCCATGGTTAACATGTCATGTTTATTACTTATGACTTATTTCAGATTTTGGCTACCCCAGTCCTATTACTCCTGACAGATGTCTCCTCATCCTGTCATGCTGACTCACTTTATGCCATTCATCTTGCTTCTCAGTAAGAAAAGCGGACTATAAACAACATAAATAAATGTTCCTATTGGTTGGTTCAGTTTTTAAATGATCACTACTGTATGTCATGCAAAGCTGATCCTTTGCAGAGTGAGGATCAGGCCTACAATGTTACCAAGGGTTTAAAAATAAGTGGGTTGTCATGCCTAAGATCTGTTTACACTGTGGCTTTATTCTACCGGGTCAACAAGGTAACAACTGCTGATACTGCAAAGCTACTCCTGCACTGCAACTTTATAACGAATGATGATTTAATCATACTGCCTTTTCTGGTGTAAAACAAATTGACTAAAATTTAGCTACATTCAACTCTAGATAGGTTCAGTTCAGTTTATTGTCACGATCCTTAGACTAGTCACACAAAAAAAGAGGTACACCTTTACAGTATTCCAAAATTTTAAAATATATCAATAAAACATTAAGAACAAATTAAAATTTAATCTAATGTCTAGCTGCTGTAACTACCTGATTACCATAGAATTTCCATAATGAGTATCGCCGTACAGAAATCGGCTACTTGGTAGGTGATATTGGGATTTCTTTCAGACAGAAGAGACTCGAGTCTAGCTTTTTCAGAAAGACCCGAAATTTCTTCAGTCAACGGGGTGATGATCTTATAACGTGCCACCTTATAATATGGGCATATAAAAAAATGTGCTCTGTAGTCTCAACCTCCCTTAACGGGCAGGAACAAAGCCTATCTTTGGAAGGGATGTTCTTGTATTTTCCTTCAAGTACAGCACAAGGGAGGGCAGAGCACCGAGCCAGAGTGAAGGTTCTTCTAAACCCTCTTACTTCAAGAGATGTTAAATAGTTTGCTGGTTCCGGTTTCGGCGTTGCGAATGGCGGCCGCCTCTCGGGACGCTCCCGGAGGTGGTTAGCCCACACGCAGTCAGGGGGGGTCTTCGCATGTGCGAAAGACCCTAGTGAGCGGGGGCGCTTTGGGGAGTAGCCTCTTTGCCGGCAGATAGCCGGGAAATTGAGGCTTTCTCCCCGCCCCAATCGGCCCCGCTGCGTCGTGCCCGTAATGGGACTTAGCAGCGCCACCGACTTCCAGGAGTGAAGACAGCGCCATGATTTAACATAAAAAGAAGTGGCATCCAATCGTGAGTTGAAGATCTATTTTGAAGCGTGAATTTGAGGCCCCCCGCAAGCGTTTAACCGTAAGGGAGGAGGGAGGAGTCCCTACCCCGTCTGAGAAGCAAGAACTAAAAAGGGAGCGCGAAGGGGGGCAGAAAGAAAAAAACAGTGTTGGTGAAAGTACCGTCGGGGTTGTACGGAAGATTACGATCCTTTTAGCTTCCTGGGGGATGCGGCACGAACTTTGTAAAAGTAAACAATAAAACAAAATGTCGACAACGGGGAAAGTCCTGCAGAAACCGGAAGAGAAGAGAGGAGGGACTTCCGTTCCGAGTAGCCCCCCCCCAGAGCTTGCTGTCAATCAACAAGAAAATGAGATACTGCGCCCCCTGCTGGAGCAAATACAGAAAATCAATGAAACTTTGCTTAAAGTGGAAAGTGTCTTCATTAGTCGGCAGGAACAAATATCGGAAACATCAAGGAAGATGGCGGAAATTGAACAGAAAGCGAATTTGATTTTAAGTCTTCAGGGCGTAAAAGAGGAAGAGAAAGAAGATCTTGGATTTACCTTGACGAGTGTTTTGGCACCCCTAACTGGCAGTGAAGCGAAAGAATTAAAAGAAGAGGTGGACATGGCTCCCAAAGCCTATTCCGCTTTTATAAAAGGAAATACTCTGCCAGTAGAAGGGGAGGCTGAGCATAGCAGGCAATATATCAGAGATCCGATTTCATGTGAAGTGGCTATGGCGCCCTGGAAATTTGAAGGTCAGAAATACAAGGAAAAAGAGAAAAGAAAGAAGATAGAATACATCCTCAAAACGCAAAAACTTCTGAAGAGACACGCCAGCTGGGAGGAAGACGCAGTACTCAAAATTGAGACAAGCGGTGAAGAAGACAGCAGCCCAGGGGAAGGAGGCGATGGAACGGAAGACATCCATGTTAAAAAGGACTCAATCCATAACTGGAAGAGATTTAAAAAGAAGACACCTTGAGGACTGTTCGTGTTGCATCTGGAAGGAGCTGTTTAATTACTAACCCCGATGGACTTTACTAACTGTATTAACAGAGTGATTATGGACTTTGCAAAGTTTAAAAGAAGATCTTCTAACCATGATGGATGCCTAAAATGGTATTGATTACTAACTAAAACTAACCCCTTTTAACAGAAAAAAACTTCACTCCATTTTTTCTTTCTCCATCTGTCTACCCTACCCTTTTCTTATATAAAAAGAATAAAATTCTCTCCTCTTTAGGAGAGTTTTACTACACAAAAAAAATAGTTTGCTGGTTCCACAGTATTTTTAATGTTTGCCCTCATTGTAATGTTTCATAAGCTGGAAAGATCGGTTTGGCATTCTACATCCTCAATTCTCTACTTGACTAATTTTTTTTGCTTGGTCTGTTCCAAAGGATAAGAGCAAAGGGAGAAAGACCTATTTTTAGCAGATAACTATGGAGTTAAACTAATTTGATTGGGAATTGTCACAAAATATCAGAGGGAATAAACTTTGTGGATTGAGACGCCCCTTTAGCCAAGTATATATTGATAGAATACAGACCCAGACTTCAACTTTTAAACAACCTGTCTCCAGTCTTACCCTGGCATTTGACACACATCTAGGGACCTGTAAAATGGTTCTTAAGAACTTAGATTGAACTCTTTCTAGAGGTGCAAAATAGGAGCTGGGTGGCCCCATGAATGAGCCATATAACAATTGGGTTAGCGTCTTGGCTTTATATAGTTTAAAGGGCTGTGGGAACATATGATCCCCCTTGAGAAGGAGGAAATTTTGCAATGCTGTTTGCAGATCTTTCTCCTTGGTCTGCAGCATATTTAGAAGAGAAGATAAGAGATTGGATTTATACCCTGCCCTTCACTACCCAAAGGTGTCTCAGAGCGGCTTACAAACTCCCTTCCCTTCCCTTCCCCACAACAGACACCCTGTGAGGTAGGTGGGGCTGAGAGAGCTCTTGACAGAAACTGCTCTTTTTTCAAGAACAGCTCTTATCAAAACTACAGCTTGCCCAAGGTCATCCAGGCGGGTGCAAGTGGAGGAGTGGGGAATCAAACCCGGTTCTCCCAGATTAGAGTCTGCGCACTTAACCACTACACCAAACAGATTTACTGTGTTGAAGCCTAAAGCCCGAGGTCTGCAGGACTACTCTATTTAAAGATACTAACTTGCTCGATGCGACGGTCATTAATTGACCAAACCTTTGGTCTGCACCCAAAAGCAACTATCTTGGTTTTCTGTTAGTTGATTGTAAAAGACTCAGTTTCACAGTATGAGGAGAGCTTCCCAAGAGCTCTCTTCAATCCTACAGGGGTTCTGGAGAATAACACTATGTCATCTGCATAGAATAACACTGGTACAGTCCTACTGGCAAGTCTAGGGGGATGTAGTACTGGAGTATTAAACCAGCTAGATAGGTTGTTTATATAAAAAATAAATAATGCCAGTGCTAACAGACAGCTTTGCCTGATGCCTCTGTAGGTATGAAGAGGTTCAGTAAGATGTCCCTGTCTGCTACATCTGACTCTCAGATAAGTTCGTTCATGTAAAGCCTGTATAAGATATAGGAGTCTTCTATCAATAAATGAATTTGATAATTTGTCTCAGAGTTGCATTCTAGATACAGAATCAAATGCAGATTTGAAGTCAACAAAGGCTGTGCAAAGTGAAGTTATTTCCTTAGACGAGTATTTCTCGATAAGGTGTTGGATAATCAGGCATTGGTCTATCGTGGATCTCCCTGGCCTAAAACCCACCTGTTCCACCAATAAAAATGTTTTCTTGTTCGAACCAGTCCAGAAGTTTGTCCAAGAGATGCCTAGCATATAGTTTACTTATGATATTCAGCAAACTAATTGGCCTGTAATTTGATGGATCCTTCCTTTTACCTGTTTTATAAAATGGGACCACTATAGCCATTCCCCATGATTTTGGAATACAGCCTGTATCAATATATGTAAGGAGGGGAGCCAAAAAAGAGGCCCACCACTCCTTATTTTCTTTCAGAAATTCAGGCAGAATACCATCATGGCCAGGGGCTTTAGCATTTTCTAATTAGTCTATGCGGGATTTAATCTCACCGGGAGTTACAGGAGACCATTTGAGGGTATTTTCTAGTGCTATTTAAGGGAGAAATTGAGTAGCATCCTTGTACATACAGTTCTGTAAAAAAAATAAATCAATTTATCTGATGATATAAAAGAGGATACTGGGGATCTGGGTCCCGAAAGTCTGCCTGCAATTAATTTCCAGAAAAGAGATGGGTTTTGTCTTTTGCTGCTTTGACCAGTTTCCCCCATAATTCTCTGTTGTTTTCTTTCTTACTACATTGTATCAGCAGTTTATAATCTTTTTTTTTTGTGACGGCAGTTTTGTAAGGGCTTCTCCTTTGGCCTTCTGATGTCCGATATTACTGGTACTCCATTTTAGAGATAGGTAGGGGCAGGGCTTTTTTTGTAGAAAACGCCCAGCAGGAACTCATTAGCATAATAGGCCACACCCAACAGCAGAACCTCATTAGCATATTAGGCCACACCCCTGACAGCGCAGCTCCCTCCCAGGGTCAGCTTCCCCAAGTGCCCCACGGCTTGCAGGGTGCCTGGGGGACCCCTCCCTGTAATCGGCTTGGCTTCCCCAGGCATCCTGAGGGTGGGAGGCTGTAGGAGTGGCCAACCCAGAAGCAAGCTGGAACTCCGTTTCTGTGCGTTCCTGCCCCAAAATAGCCCTGGGTAGGGGGGTTTGTTTGTTTGCTTAGTGGAATAAGAAGAAAACGCTTCAAGATTTGGTTGTGGAGAACTGCATATTATCTAAGCCACCAGAAGATGTAGTATGTGCCCTGGGAATGCCTGACACCTGTGGTCAATGGCAGGGGTGAACAAACTGAAGCTCAGTCTAAATATGGAGGTGATGTTGATCAGGAAAGCTAAGGTTCTCAGGGGTGTTTTTCTCCTACATTCACTGGAGTCCAATTGATCCTAGCTTACACAGTTAAGAAAATGGGAGTTAGGCCAGACCCGTCATTTGTGCTGAAGATGTGGGTGGAGTCTCTACCCCCAAAGTCTTTTAAAATAATCTTTACTTGGTTTGAAAGGTGGCCTCCTACCTGGACTCAGAAGAAGATGAAGAGAAGAAGAGATTGGATTTATATCCCGCCCTCCACTACCCAAAGGAGTCTCAGAGCGGTTTATAAACTCCTTTCCCTTCCCCTCCCCACAACAGACACCCTGTGAGATAGGCGGGGCTGAGAGAGCTCTGACAGAAACTGCTCTTTTTCAAGAACAGCTGTGCCAGAGCTTGTGACTAACCTAAGGTCACACTAGCAGCAGCAAGTGGAGAAGTGAGGAATCAAACCCGGTCCTCCCAGATTAGAGTCCACACACTTAATCACTACACCAAACTGGCTCAGTCAACTTCGCCACACGGATCCATGCTACAGTAACCTTGAGGCTACTATTATTGTGGATAGCTTGTAATTATACAGTTGGTAATGACCTGTCTTGAGTCCCTGAACACAGAGAGAAAAACAAAATACAAATACAATAAAGAAATATTGCAATCTGGTAAGATTTAAGTCACTTAATGTTTTAGGATTGGGTGCATTTCCTGGTGTATGTGGGAGAATGGACAAAGCCACTGGGGAAGTGTTGAATTCCAGATTCTACTTCATTCCATTATAGAAGTACAATCTTGTTTTATCAATGTTCATGCACTGCAGTGGCTGCTCTTTTAGTAACTGTATGTTTTGTATTGGGACTGAATCATACCAGGTATGACACACCAGAGACTGGTTGAGCTTGGAGCATGAGAACAATAGCTTACCAGGACTCTGGAAGTAACCAGTCTAGTAGTAATGTTATGTAAACAGCCTATCACTGGGAGTGGGGGGTGTTTGGGTGTGGCAACTGCATGCTATTTAACAGAGCTGAGGCTCTGGGGTCTTGTCTTGTTCTTGCTGAAACCACTAATAAAGTAGAGCTGATCACTAGACTTGTGGTCTGTTCATCCATGATGGAACCCACTATTTAACACTGTATTATTTTGCACGCATGCGACTGTACAAAAATACCAGATGAACTGAAGATTCTGCCATAACTGCACCAGCTTCTGTGAAAGTCTTCTAACCTGAGCTGCTGCTAGTCAGAGTAGACAAAATACTTACCTTGTTAGACCAATGATCTGACTTGGTAAAAGGCAGCTTCATTCATGTATCCCTTTTAAAAAATAATCTGTTTGCATTTATCAAATGTGTTAAGTCAAATACATCCATCAACATATAATATTTGGACAGGCTGTAAGGGAAAGCTAGTAAGATAGAGATTTCCCTTGCTCGAAAGCCAGTCGAATCCAACTCTAGGGATGCGGTGCTCATCTCTGACTGTTTCCAAGCCGAAGAGCCAGCGCTGTCCAAAGACTTCTCTGTGATCATGTGGCCAGCATGACTAGACGCCAACGCACGGAACGCTGTTACCTTCCCACCAAAGCCGTACCTATTTATCTACTTGCAATTTCCTTTTCCATCAGCAGTTCTTTTTGGAAGATTCCAACGCATTCCCAGGCATTTGAGACTTTGCTCATGCCCCTCCGAGTCAATTGAGACCCTTCCTCATATTTTATTTCATTGTGCTTACTATGCCGAAGAAAGAGCTCTTTTGATTACACCTGTATTAAGGTCATTTAGGTGCCAAGGACAACTAGTAATCCACTCCGAGGAATTTATGTTGAAATACCTATTGGAGGACAAATCCATTGAAATTTCAAGGAAGGTTGCCAAATTTCTTTTTATTGCATTTTCAAAGCGCGAGCACCTCTTTAATTCTTCTTAGGACATTTCTCCCCCGTAATGTTGGTAACCCAGGTCTGTATTCTGAGCCTGTATGCTGTTTGATGGGTCTCTGACCGTAATAAATATTTATGTTACTTGCAATTTCTTGCTTTCAAACTGCTAGGCTGGCAGGAGCTGGGACCAGAGACAGGAGTTCAGTCAGTCTTGCTGCACTGGGGGTCTCGAACTGCTGAACTACCGACCTTCCGATCTGCAATTCAGTGTCCTGGCCCCACTGCTGGATTTCCTGATGGCACCTGGTACATTTTGGCCCCTGTGTGACAGAGTGATGGACTAGATGGGCCATTGGCCTGATTCAACATTGGCTTCTCTTATGTTCTTATGTCTTAACCACTCCAGCCATTGCAGCCTCTGACATTGGAAAGCTACTACACAGCTTATGGATATTTGTACTGTCTGGAGCTGTATCCCCCACTGCCACGGGGCCAACGCAGACACTGATTTACCAACAGGCCTCTCCCTGACAACGGGGCTGCACTAGTCCCTTGGCTGGCTGGTGTCGATTCTTCTTCTCGTTGCCTAGCTACCCCGCGCCTGACGGAAATGGCTGGGGCGGGGCGGGTCTTCCGGGCACGCTGTTGGTTGCATCAGCCTGTGCGATAGTTCGGGCGCTTGTTAAAAGACGGAGGAGGAGGGAAAGGGGAAAGTGGCATGGCAGCGGCTGGTGAGTTTCGGTTTTTGGTTTCTATGCAGCGGGGAGCCCCCTGGAAAGAGTCCGGGGCTTGGCGGGGGGGCAGGGATGTTGTAGCCCCCCCCCCCGGTTCTGTCGGGTCGGGGAGTGATATTGTCATATAGTCATATTGATTGTCTCGCACAGTCAGTACAATGAGATGTCTCCTTAGATGCTGGGGGATCAGGACGCCTGAGGACGAGTCACAGTAACGGGGGAGTTTAATGCAGCCTGTAAACTCATATAGTGAGCCCAGGGGCTACACTTGTTTCTGAGGTGGAGCTACAACTTGGGGCTTCTCACGGACCTGAGATGTTCCTACTGTTTTGGTGCTCTTCTTTTCCGGAGGGACCCGCAGTGGAGCATGATAAATTTTGGAGACACCTGTTTTTAGATCTCCAAGGGCTAGGGTTACATAAGAACATAAGAACTATATGCCTAGCATATAGTTCACTTATGATATTCAGCAAACTAATTGGCCTGTAATTTGATGGATCCTTCCTTTTACCTGTTTTATAAAATGGGACCACTATAGCCATTCCCCATGATTTTGGAATACAGCCTGTATCAATATATGTAAGGAGGGGAGCCAAAAAAGAGGCCCACCACTCCTTATTTTCTTTCAGAAATTCAGGCAGAATACCACCATGGCCAGGGGCTTTAGCAGTTTCTAATTGGTCTATGCAGGATTTAATCTCACCCGGAGTTACAGGAGACCATTTGAGGGTATTTTCAATTAACATTTTTACTGGAGGGTTACCAGATCCAGATATCGTCTTTTTAGGGGAAATGCTCTCTCTTTTTTTGGTGTCCGTCATCTTTTGGGCTGTTTTTTTTTTTTAAATGTCACCTTTTTGGGTCAGAAGGTTAGGAATACTCCTAGTTAGTAGCAATGCTCCCTCTAAGCTGTGGAGTCTTGTGAGCAAAAATTCTACTTTGTGAGCTACTGGCATTAAAGTTGTGAGCGAGTGATTTGGCTGCTGCATCAATTAGCTTGCTCTGGACCCATCATTCCTGGGCTAAATGTGTGAGCCAGAGGCTAAAAAAATGTGAGCTAGCTCACACTAACTTAGCTTAGAGGGAACACTGGTTGGTAGTAGTTATAACAGCTTAAACAGTAGGGGGTATTTAAAATTATATTTGTCATAGTGAACACTTATTTGAAGTAGTTAATCGAGAAATATGTCAGTTTTTTGCTTTTCAAAATATGATTACCCTACCAAAGAGCCATGTTCTCACTTTAAGTTTTTTCCCAGTCATTTGCAAAAGGTCTGTGCATCTACTTGAGGTGGGTATTAACAGCGGTTCTTAAGAACATAAGAGCCTTGCTGGATCAGACCAATGGTCCACCTAGTCCAGCATCCTGTCTCACACAGTGGCAACCAGTTCCTCTGGATGGCCAACAACAGGGCATAGAGCCTTCCACTGATGTTGCCTCCTGGCTCTGGGATTCAAAAGTTTAGTGCCTCTGAATGTGGATGTTCCCCTCAGTCACTATAGCTAGGAGCCACTGATAGACCCATCCTCCATGGAATCTGTCTAATCCCCCTTGAAACCTGTTTATTCCTGTGGCCATCACTACATCCTCTGACAGCAAATTCTGACCAAGCATACCATCCAGTCTAGCATCCTGTTTCCATTTCCACACCGGACAGATTGTCCCTGGAATGTCTATTGGGGGTTGAGGGTTTGTGAGAGCAACAGTCGTTTCTCCCTCAGAACCATTTGACTGTCAGGTATATTGTCCCTGAAGTCTCCACTTAGCTGTTACAGCTATAGATACTCTGACTCTACCTGATTTTATCTAACCCTTTTTAAAAGCTGTCCAGTAGCTATTACCACATCCTTTGAATTTTGTGTGTTGTATGATACCAAGATACTGCTGTCTCCATACAATTAATATTTCCTTTAAAACTTGTAGCATGTCCTTCTTATCATCCGAACACTCCCATATCCACTTCAATTTTCCTCTTAGGAAAAGTCAGTACCCTGCAATTTGTAGGATTCAGTCCTATGCTTGTTTACCTAGAAGCAAGCCTGTTGATCACAGTGAGAATTACTTCTGAGCTGATGTTGCTGTTGATCTCCTTTCTGAGATGGAGCAACCAGGAACTCCAAATCTGACTGCCTTTGAAGTTTGATTGTGATCGTTAAAGGAGTCGTTATAAAATATTGCATCCATCAAAGAGAAAATGCAGTGAAAAAGAGTGTAATTTTATGACCAGTCCAAATGACAAGTTATGAATTTATGTGGAATGAGTTGGAAGTCGCTCAGCTAACTGTGTGGCTGTCTTGGCATATGCTTGAAGCAGGCACTCAGTCAGCATTCACCAAGCGAGCGTACCGAGTGTGAATTGAGTGACGATAAGGTAAACATTAAACTAGCAGGTGGGCTTGTGCTGAAGCTACCTGAGGAGAGTGTCACTAAGTTGCTGGCTGTGTCTAACAACTGTCAGTGTTTAATTGCATTAAGATTGCCTGGTTGGGATGGGGCCCACACTATTGTTATGTTATTAAATCATTATGGTGGGTATCACAGCAGAGCTTTATCAAGATTAGCCCATTATTGCCTAAAAGGATGTCTGGTGTTAGGTTGTAGTCAAGTCTTGCACAGGTCATCAGATGCCCGGTTATAACCTGGGTCTCTACTGAATGGGAATGTTTACTTCCAAAAGAGATGCCAAGAAAAGTTCTCTGTGTGTCTACTATATTTTAGGCTTTGCAGGGGGTCACTTTAGTTCATGTGAAAGTAAGCCAAGGTATGATGTTAAAAACTAATGACTGACAGAAGTATGCAAAAACATTGGGCCCATACATTTTTTTAAAAAGTAGCGCATAAGTTTGGGGACGTGAGATCATTATCACTTCATAACTGTCTATAGTTGTTTATCTAATTCTGTCTATAGTTGTTTATCTAATTCTGTGTTTACACATCTGTGTAAAAAACCTCCCTGCTTTGCATTTATACAATCCTTGGACGTGTTCATTTTTTTTAAAAAAACCTGGTCATATTTTAAAATAAGGGCAGCCATCAGGTCACCAACCTGTGCCACGACTTTATTCCTGAAACTATTTACCAGTTGACCTGGGAGGTATTTTTCTCTGAGCTCTCAGTGGCCTCAGAAAGAAAGATGTGCAGCGGATATAGGAGAGCTAGGGGGAGAAGATCTGTCTGTCACCTTCTTCCTTACCGCCCTTTGCTCATGCTGGCACCACTAAGAAAGTCCAGTGTCGGGACCAATGTTCCCTCTAAGCTGTGGAGTCTTGTGAGCAAAAATTCGACTTTGTGAGCTACTGGCATAAAAGTTGTGAGTGAGCGATTTGGCTACTGCAGAAATTAGTTTGCTCTGGAGCCAGCCTTCCTGAGCTAAGGCAAAAATGTGCGAGCTGGGGGCTAAAAAAACTGTGAGCTAACTCACACTAACTCAGCTTTGGAGGGAACACTGGTTGGGACTATGCATAATCTGTGACTTGGTGAGAGGAGGCCTCATCCCTTGGGCACAGGAACAACTGGGGGGGGGGGCGTTACTTTCAGTCAGGCTCCCCATGGATGGTGGTTGCCACCAAACTGGGAGCTCTGGAGAGAAACGAAGGTACGGATGCTGTTTTTTGCTGATGTTGTTAATGTTAGATCTGTAAATGCGTTAGAGAAATAAAGATAAAAAAGGAAGGATAACAGCTCTTTAAAAACTATGTAACCTTCTACCTTCATACTGTACTCTCATTTCTACTGAGGGCTCAAAGTGCCTCTTCTTTTCCTCATGTAGTTGTTTCCTTATATATAGTGGTTATTTCGAAATGTTGTTTTAGAAAAAAAAATAGTTAAAAATACAGATTATACAGGAATTTGGTTCTTGGGTGCACTTCTAACAAGGTAGGTGGCCGAAAAGTTTTAGTTCTTGGAGATTCACATTGCCCAATGCGGGCAACTGTCAGTCTTCAGGAGAGAGCGGCAGAGTTTGCAATATCCATGGCCCACAGGTTGCAGCTATGGGTTCCATCTCATGCTCAATGCCTTGCCCGTCCCAGGATCCTTTTCTCCGTTTACACCATTCAAAAGTTACCTTGTTACTCATGAGTAATGAAGTGTCTGTTGACTACTATCTACAAGGACTTCAGGATTTATAACTAGAGCTCAAAAAATCCAGTCACTTGGAAATCTGAAGCTCATGGGCAAATCATGTATCCAATAAGTTCAGTTGGACTTGCTTCTGAGTAAACATATGGGCTGTGAGCGTTCCATCTGAATAATATTCAGGGTGTCATGGATCAGCCGGGACACAGGGCCTATTTAACATTTTTACTGGAGGGTCCTTCTGGTGTAGTGTTTAAAGTATCAGACTTGGACTGAAGAAGTCTGAGATCAGATCCCCACTCTGCCGTGGAAGTTTGCTGGGTTACCTTGGCCCAGTTATTTTTTTCTCTCAGCCCAATCTACCTAATAGAGTTGTTGTGAAGATAAAACGAAGGGAGAAGATAATGACGTACACCAGCCTTCATTGGAGGCAGGGTGGGGATACAAATGTACTAACTTAAATAGAATAAGTACATTTTGTTAAAATACTTGTTGCTTGTTTTGCTTCTGGCACCCTCTGTCAGATAATCAAAGTGAACATACAGTTAATGTTCTCAAGCCTAGTTCTTGGCATTTCCCTTCAAACACATTGTTAAGAGGTGCTTGGTTGAAACCATTAATTTTTTAAAAAGGAAATGGCTGTCGGTCTGCATTCCAGAGCACGTATGTCAAAGCCAGATGATGAGAGCTGCAAACCTGGTGCTTTGGGTCACCTCTGGCAGGTGTCCCTAGGGATCTCAAGTCATGTCCTATATATTTCCCTCCCTCCCTTGCTCCGAGGAGCTCTGGATGGCATACGTGACATTCTATCGTTCTTAGCCTTTCAACAGCCCTGTATGGTCAACTGGGATGAAAAATTGCGACATGCCCACACGTTATTTATTTAATTGATTATATTTCTATACTGCTCCAGAGTGGAGTTCTCTTGAGTGGTTCACAATAAAACACAAAATTAGTAAAAGCATCACCAGGCATTAAAAGAGTTGCATCTCTGACTTAAACAAAAGCTCACTGAATTAAGTTTTTCATCTGCCACCAGAACTCCTGTAAGGACAATGCTAGGTAAACCTTCTTTGGCGGGGCCTTCCTTAACTGGAGTTCCCCCACTGCATATGCCTGCCATATTTCCAATGATGGGTTACGCACAAAAGTTTCCCCATAGGTGAGCACAGACCTAAGCAACCCAGCTTTTAAAAAATCGATACATCCTTTTCATACAGAAATTGGAGACCTATTTTCAAAGTTACACATCGGTGTGTTTGTGTCCACAACACAGATTAGATCCATGTACAGAGTTCTTTACATATGCTTCTACCGTGTAGTATGGCATGTATAATTAGCACTTAAGAAGACTGAAGTAGATAAGTTTTGTGCCGTATTTCCTTGGGAGGGTTCCAGTAATTAGCAATAGATTTCAAACATTCAGGTAATCAAATGGCTTGTGTGCATTTTCTTGGACTTGTCTAGCATTCTGGCTGGCTAGAAATATCTATTAGTATTGGTGCCCTCTTTCAGGATAAGAAGAGCTTCAAAAATAAATAAGCTAACCCCCAAAGCAAAAGTTTAAATACAGTTGCTTTGTACTGACTGGATCTTTCCACCTTGAAATTTCAGCAGACACGTCAGTTTCTTTGTTTGACAAACCAATGTCAAAGTTCCATTTGATAAGGAGTGGCAGTGTTTTGTTGCTCTATAAAAACAATATATCTTGGGCTAAATAACATGTTAGGCGAGGTATCTGATTAGAGCTCACACCACTCTTTCTGTGACTGAAATGGTCCAGTGGGCTGTGGCCGTACATGCAGCAGAGATGTATGTGTTTATTTAATATTTCTCTCTTTGCAGTTGCACTTCAGTTAAAATAAAAAGTTGGGAGAGGCAATCGTGGACGTCCCATATATGTTGATTCTAGAACTATTAATGCAAAGGTCCCTGCAGTGTTTCAGTCTTGCTCAAATGGAGGCAGTCTCCTGCATATTCAGTTTGCAGTTTACAACTACACTTTCTTTGTTCGGTCTGCAAAGCCTGAGTCGTAGATACATTTTTGGTGCAGGAACAAAGCATCTTTCTAACCTTTTGTGTCACCTGGTACTCAGAGTGCAATAGCTGAGTATGCCCCCCAGATTGTAAAGGCTACTGTGTGGTACTGTTGGTTGCATGAGTGTGCTTCAGAAACCTGACTGTGGGAATGCTCCCTCCCTAAGTGACCCCCTGGCACTGTCAAGAGCTCTCATGAGCAATTGTTTGTAGTGTGATTGCTGAGGAACAATCCAACTTCTCCCTACCTAGAAGATCCATACTACTTTGTAACCTATATAGCTTTGATTTATAATTTTAAAGGTGTCTTAATCCTATTGTCTAATCCTATTGTCTAATACCAGCATCAAATTTTTAGTAATGATTACTATATTACAAAGAGTTGGACTCGACTGTGTGACTGAACAACATATTTTTTAAAAAGACAAATGACAACAAGGATATTCTCTTTCTTGCTGTGACAGTGCCATGTCACAGTTTGTAAGCTGTTTCTTTTTACTCGTTCAGGGGTTGTGCACTCATTTTCTCAGGCACTGAAGCACGCAGCTATAGATGTGAAGACAAGGTGGTTGGAGAAATTCTGGGATGAAGCACAGCAAAAAAAAATATTTTTTTCCCCTTTTAGAATACATGGAATGCTTTTTAAAGCAAGATTTTACTCACTCGGCATGTCTTGCATAAAAATCTTCAGCATTCCTGTGTTTACTATTGACATATTACATTTTAATGAAATGTTTATTGTTTAAATGTGAATAATTTTGGCAACAGCTAATATGTTAAAAATGTGCATTGTAAATCTAGCTTGTGGGATTAGCCTGCAGATGCTAAACTGCAGTTGGGCCATGCTTGGAATCACCATGTAGAAAAGCTCAAATGAGAGATAGTGTGAAGGCCTGTGATGTATGCATCTTGGCCAGTGCTTGGATAGGAGACCTCGTGATAACTATGTCTTGAGTTCCATGGAAAAAAGGCAGGAAATAAACATAAAGAAAGAATGCTAATATTTAGGTAGGCACAGGTTTGCCTTTTAGTAAGCACAGAAGACGAATGATGCTTGATTTTCCCCACTATGAACAAGACTTCTCATGAGCAGTGTTCCCTCTAAGCTGAGTGAATGTGAGCTGGCTCACAGTTTTTTAGCCTCCAGCTCACACATTTTTGCCTTAGCTCAGGAAGGATGGCTCCAGAGCAAACTAATTTATGCAGAAGCCAAATCACCTGCTCACAACTCTAATGCCAGTAGCTCACAAAGTAGAATTTTTGTTCACAGGACTCCACAGCTTAGAGGGAGCATTGCTCATGAGACCACTAGTCTTCAAGTGTTGGCTGAGCCCTAGGGTGGATTAGACTGTAGCATTGCCTCCGTGACCCATTCTTCCTTTACGGGTAGGGAAAGGCATTTTGAGAGTGAGTGATCATTTATGAAGGAAGGGCCTCTTTAATTGAGTTGCAGCAAGGGTTTTGGAGTGTGTCATTCATCATGCACCAACACGAGAAGCTGCACAACCTGAAGCTCCCTTTTTAGTATGGCTATTATCTCATCTTAGCTAGAAGACGTCTACAATGTGGTAAACTTAATTGTGGGTCCTCTGTTGTAGGTCACGGTTGACTGGTGAGTCTTGGGTGTTGAAAGGTTTTAGATAATTGCGTTGGGCTCCTTCCCACTCCACGTGTATTTCTTTCCATCCTTGCAGCATTTAATTTGCACTTGATGACTAAAGTGGTACGGTGCTGAATGCTGATGCAGAATTACAGCTTTTAGTCAGGAGCATTGTGTTTTCTTCAAATACTCATCAGAGGCAGCACATAAGCCAAATTGTCAGTAGCTAAATACTTGGCCAATGACGCCTAGGCAAAACTAATATATAAGCTTACAAATATTGCATACAGACTTCCATTATTTAAATAGACTGATTTGGGGGTTATGATAAGCAGGTTTATCCTAGACAACTTTGGTTTTTATGAGGTGACACCTGTGGGTCACCTAGCAACCCACAAAATCCTCTTCTACGCCCTGCAGCATCACCGAATAGCTCCAAAATCTTGGTTTGAAAAAACCACCAATTACTCCAAGGTAGATGAACAACAACGAAGATGATCTCATGTTGGGACATCTTGAAGAGATGCCACAATGTGTAGAATGTTCAGTGCTCATAAGCAATTGTTCTCTCCCCACACCCATTCTTTGCACTTTGGTGTTGCCTTTATGCTTTCTTTACCATGTCAAGAGCTTCCCTTCTTTGTGGGATTTAATCTCTAGTTTCCATGGCCTTGAAATTAAGCCTGAAACCTCAATACCAATTTGATCTAGAGGCTCTACAAAACAAAGAGAAAACAAAGACAGCATTAAGGGCCTTGAGGGTCTACCATGATTAACCACTGGTTTTTATATGTGCAATGGAGACTGTCATTGGACTCATTGAAGGTCAAAGATGCTTGAAACAAACACCTCCTAAGTCTGTAGAATTCCCCAAACTGAGGGGAGGGGGAGGCCTTATATCATGGCCTTGAGACATCTCTTTTGCTCACATGCTGTCTTAATGTTGTGTCTTTTGCTCACATGCTGTCTTTTGGTTAGTCTCAATAAAAGATATTACGTGGTTTTGTTTTGGGGACTCATCCTCATTGAAAGACTTCTGTTGAGGGTACTTCTATTTTGGAAAGGCAGAACTGCACTGCTATCATGTATTATGTTAACTTAATTTTTTTAAGACAGCAGGTGCCTTCATTTGACAGGAAACATTTGTTGCTTAGTTTTGGGCTTCACTCACAACCACACTTTAAAAATTGCGATAAATACCTCTCATTGTGATAATTGTGATAAGTATCTCAGATTGTACTGCTGCCTTTTCATTTGTGTAATCTGTCTTTAAGTTTGTACAAGCACTGAATTTTTCTTTTAAGAATCTGAATTAATTCTGTTTACATTTCTTATCCCCTTATCTTCAGTATATCCAGTTAATGCAGTCCTCTCTTAACTAGCATGGTATGTATTCATAAATTCAAGATCAGGGTTTGGTTGCAGCGGTCATGCAGGCTGAAATACACAAGCTGATTCCCCCCCTCCCCTTTGGGTATTTTTGCAAGTGTGTGTGTGGGCTCGTGCCCAGAAGTCATGGTAACCTCTGGTGACTCCTACTGGGGCATGGAGGACATTCAGACAAGTGGCTTGATAGCCTGCCTCTGGCCCCCTGGCCCTGGTATTTTCTGGAGGTCTCCCATCCAAACACTTGCCAAGGTCGGCCATGCTTAGCTTCCGATATCTGACAAGATGGGGCTTGCTTGGGCTGTCCAGGTCAGGGCCACAAGTTGATTTTTTTTTAGTGTCATGTCTGAGTTCCCTCAACCCAGCACAAAAACCAGCCAAGCATCACATTGTTGGGAACTCAGTTCCTAAGTGAGCCTTGATTAGTACAGAGACTACAGTATGTGGGAAGAGGGGGATTTCATTCATCCTTCTACCTGTACCATTTTCTCATTCTGAAGCAGCCCTTGGGGAGCTATTAGCCCCATTGGGGAGCTGCATGCCTAGCAGCATGATGTGCAGCTGATGGTATGAACAATAGGTTGGGGGAACCCAGACCTGACTCTCAAAAAATAGTGTCACATAGTTCAGTTCTGAGCCTAAATTTGGGCAAAGGACAAGCACTTCCTAGTACACAAGGCAAACGGCAGCACATCAGACCATGTTGCTTGCTGTGAAGGCCACCCCAAGGGTTTCTAGTGCCCTCGGTGACTATGACTTTGGCACCCACCTTCAATAGAGAGAGAAAAATGGAAACATTAGAATGGACGTTTACTTCTGTTTACTTGGAATTTGACATGGACAGTGTAAAAATAAAATTGCTATTTTAATTGATCTTAAAAAAAACCCTTCATTAATTCACCATAATATTTGGTTTGTCACCCTCTCGCACTAGGCCATCAGTTTGTGTAGATATGTTGAACTTTGCTTTATGTGCATTTGCTTTCACAAATAGGGTAATAAGTAGTTTGAGACCAGGTTTTGAAGCTATTTTGAGCTCTGTTGAGATGGTGGCCAATCCAAGAAGTATCTGTGTAACTGGTAAGAAGTTAACTATTTCTAGTACTATCTCCTGACTCCCTCACTAATGATCCCAAACCTATTTCAGCTTTCTCTCACATTGAATAGATTACAAATTTGCATAGCAAAGATTCTGAGTAGGTCAGTTCAAAGTCTGCAATCCTCAGAATGGTTTTGTAGGAGTAAGTCCAGTTAAGTAAAATGGAACTTCTTCTGAGTAGACCTGATAAGGCTTGCCTCTAATCAAAGATTGTGTGGAAAGTTGAGCCAGATTCCCAGCCTTCAGGACAGAACTCCTTTTTAATGCCTGTCTACCCGCCAGCATACAGAACATAGTTATCTTGCCGCCACCACCATACTTTTTAGACAATTTGGATTAAGTGGAAGGGTAAAAGGCAAAACTGGTCATCTGAGGTAGAAAAATGCTCTCAGAGTCACAGCAAGATTTCGATCAGGCAGGAAACAATGCAGTCCTTCCTTAAGAGATTAAGGAAGGGGATTTTTAATTTCTCAATTTATTTGAACCTCCTCTCTCTGCTCCCACAAATGGAACTTCTAGTTTCCTGTTGAGAAGGGACAACCCCCCCCCCCATTTGCCAACTTGGCCCAAGGAGGAGCATCTCAGTGTGGGGTGGGCTTTTTTGCACTTCAGGCAAGTTTGTGCTTTAGGAGGCCTTTATGGTCGGGCTACTCTGCTTGGCTTGCAGTCTCGTTTCTCTGCCCAGGCATCTGAGGCAAGCCCCTGAAGCCGATGGCCGGACCCTTGAGTATAGTGGCATGGGAGAAGGCTGTGAGCACATCTCATGCCCTTTATTGTCTCTTCAACCTGCCCAGACACTACGTGGCTTCAAGTTGAACCCCTGAGGCCCTCACAGTGTTGCTAAGGTTTAGCTTCCTCCCACAGCGTCTGGCCAAGTGCAATCCTTGTTCCTCCTCCCTCCTCCCATTTGTTGGCACACAAAATCTTCCCAGGGGAGGTGGGGTGCCAAAGGTTAAAAGTCTTACCTACTTCCTGGTAACATTCAGTTTTCAATTCATAACTGTTGTATAATTGATCTGTGTATGTTTAGGAATGAAATCCAGGATTTCTCATAATGTTGAGAGAGAGGAAATGTGCCCGACAAATTATTTTGAACCAGTTATTATGGCAAACTTATTATGAATGACCATGGTGTTATTTTTATGCTCCAGGCTTGTAACTAAGGCTAACACATAACAGCTTTGACCAGCTCGCCTGCCCGTACATCTGTGTGTCTATTCATTTGTAACCTGGAAAATTTCCTGGCTGGTCACCTGGAGGCAGTTTTATCCACTACACGTGACTTAGGTTAATCTAACAAGGAAAAAAAATAATCTCTCCGCTTTTTGTTGTGTTTGTTGCTTTTTAACTTTGTGTTGCTTTGACTACTCTGCTGTGTAAGTGCTGCATGGCCTAGCTGCTGCCCCTCCATAGAACTCTTGAGGTCCTAACCTAGACTGAGGGGTCCTTTGCTTCCGGCGGCTTTTGAGCCAGGAGATCTGACTGCTTGTCATCTGCCTCTGTCTTTGCAGCTTCTGACTACAGTTGTATTCTGAGCATTAGTGAAGAGGAAGCCAGGTGGAAGGCTCTGAATGAGTACCTCAGCACTCGTAGTTATATCCAGGGGTTCACATTTTCCCAGGCAGATGTGGAGGTTTTCAGACAGCTTCCGAGCCCGCCTGGGGACCCGCACGTCCATGTGGTTCGTTGGTACAGGCACATAGAAGCAATCTATGATGGCAGCAATGAAAAGCATGACTCCTGTCAACTCCAAACAAGTGAGTAATGGCAGGGGCTAGCGGGCAGGGAGTTCCTGACATGTTTTATTTCTACATTTGATTATTCCTGATCAGAAGTTATTCTGCCTCTGTCTGAGCCCTGACGTTGCCTAGGCGTAGGTTTTGAGGGACTTGCAGACACCATTCCTTTCGATGTTGAAAAATAAGAGTACAACATCGAAGCAAACAAAAAAACCCCAAGTGTCAGAGGCTGGCCTGGTTGTTGTCTCTGGCTGTCCCTTCCTGCTTAGCACTTCTACAATGCATTCCTATGTGGAGAGACTCAAGTCTAAGCCTATTGAAATCACTGGGCTTCGACTGGTGTCACTCTGCATAGGGCCGCACTGTTGTAAAACACTGACTCCTTAGTGCTAAGTAAAGGGGGAAAGGGAAAGGGTGGGGGAGAGATCTGCACACGCTCATGGGGTTTTCTGCAAGTCACCTCCAAGACACTTTAATGTAATAAGGGGGAAGGAGAAAGTGTAGCATGGTAAGTGGGGGCAGGGATATATGACTGCCCCCTAACTAATGATTTATATATGACTAAATTAAAATTTACTGTTGTGTTGATTAGTGACATTTAGGCTGTAAGTAATAGATAGCAGTGTCTCAGTAGAAGCCCAGGAAAATGAACTTGGAAATAATAATCTCGAGCTTTAGCAGGACACAGCGTGAGCTGGCATAACTTCCCATTTTGGCTTTTGGCTAATTCTTTCACTCTCTTACAGATGAGGCTTTAGCTGACCAGACTTTTCTGTCAAGATGCTAGGGAATGAACTCTCTTTAGGATGGGTTCCATCAGTAACATTCCATAAAATGTATTCTACAGGCCCTTCTTCCCAGTAGTCTTATAGCCAGAAGTGAACAAGAAAGAAACTGAGGGAAAGACTCTTTATTACGTGGTGTATATTTCCTCAGGACTGACAAGCAAGAAGAATTTACCTACTTGTAATGACTCTAAGTCTCCTGCCAACCTAGCAGTTCGAAAGCAAGAAATTGCAAGTAGATAAATAGGTACCACTTCGGTGGGAAGGTAACAGCGTTCCGTGCGCCTTGGTGTTTAGTCATGCCGGCCACATGACCACGGAAACGTCTTTGGACAGCGCTGGCTCTTCGGCTTTGAAACGGAGATGAGCACCGCAACCCTAGAGTCGGATTCGACTGGCTTTCGAGCAAGGGAACCTTTACCTTTACTTAATGACTCTAAGTAGTGTCACTGCTTGGTTAGCTGCAGGTGTGCCCTCACACACCCTACCAATTATATCTGCCCTAGATTTTCAGTGCTTCAGCCCCTACTATAGAAAAGTCTGTGTCAAGGGCTACTAACAAAATCTTGCGTTGCTTTTTGTAAGAGACTATGGTGGTCAGCTTAAATCAGACTTTCTAAGAATTTAACTGAATGCCAGCATTTTCTCTGAGGACACAAGAGGGCGAGCTGGGAGAACTTCCGGTTTCTAGTTTTAGATTGCTTCTGATAATGCTTTTCAGGAATCACGTTGTGTTCCTTTTGACCCTACTGAGCAAGATTCTTTGTATGTGTTTGATTACAATGTGTGTTCAGCCCCGATAAGGACACCCTGAAATAGTTCCAACTCTGTTCGATTTTTTCCTCCATCCCAGCTGTGTGCATGTGAGACAAGATACAGAATCTGAAATAAAGAGATCAATGTTTATGTACAAACTGCAGATTTGCTTGTATTCTGTGTACCTGCCAGGTTCCAAAGAATTATGTAACTAACTCTGTGCCCCCCCCCCCAGGAGCTTTGGGGGTTTGTGTTGCTTCTACTTGCAGCCTCTGTGGCACATGGCAAAACTGGTTTTGAAACGGGAAAGACTCTTGGAAACATTTAATATGGCTCAAAGATCTGCGACTCAAAGCTAAAAGCTAAAAATCCCACGGGTCATGCTGAAGTCCATGAATATACATAAAGTAATTCTTTGGATCTTGGCCAGTTTTTCTTGTAAGTTATCTTAGTGTTTCATACTATTTAGTCCTAAACCTATTTTTGAGCAGGAACACACAGGAATGGCGTTCCGGCTGGCTCCCAAGTTGGCAATGCCCAACAGGAACTCATTAGCATAACAGGCCACACCCAACAGCAGAAACTCATTAGGATTGGCTACATTAGGGATGTGTGGCCTAACATGCAAAGGAGTTCCTGTTACAAAAAAAGCCCTGGGTTTTGACAACAAACAAGGTAAACAGAATAAGAAGCAAAAGGTTGATATGGCTGGATGACCACACTTCTGGTAACATGGGGGTGTGGCCTGATATGCTAATAAACTGTGCTGTCAGGGGTGTGGCCTGATATATTAACAAGTTCCTGCTGCGGGTGTGGCTTATTATACTAATAAGTTCCTGCTAGGCTTTTTCTCCCAAAAAAGCTCTGCCTAAACCCATTTATATATTTCATTTATAGTCTATTTTTCTCACTGAGACTTAAGGTTGATTACACAGTTTTACACAAACCCAATGCTATCACTCTCATTTTGTTGGTTCATGTCTCAAGCTTCTTTTGAATAATTCCTGATTAAAATCTGCCATATGGTTTTATTATTGTTTTGTAACAGTGAAAAAATATAGAACAAAAACAAATCTCTGTTGGATGTAGAACATAATAATGAGCAAAATTTGCTTTACTATAACCTCAGGAAATTTAAACAAGAAAGCACTGTCCCTAAATATACTCTTGTGCACCTATGAAGGTTATGCACATGTGTGCTTCAAGGGCCTCTGCTTGTTCAAATGAAATGCATGCACAGAGTGGACTCCTGTACTAAAATGAATGGGAAAGCCTTTTTAGATGGGCTAGCTGCATTTATGGTTAGAACCCTCATGTCTGTAGCAGGCAGACTGATGTTACATAGAACTGGTGCAAAATCAGGGTGGATGAAAAATAATATTTTTTTAAAATAAAAAAATCAGATTTTTTAATTTAAATCTGATTTTTTAAATTTAAATCGGATTTTTAAAATTTAAATCGGATTTTTAAAATTTAAATCGGATTTTTAAAACAAAATGCTTTTTGAGGAAAGTCTATCTAAAGATAGTTTTCTATTTAAGATACGCTATAGTCCAATGGTTATTCATCACAAAATAAGGATTAGTTTTTAATTATGGAGCAGAAGGCTGTATATTAATGCAATGTTTACATTTTTTGGTAAATGAATTCCATTAATCCATTTATAATGTCATGCTCTTCCAGAGGTTTCTGCACGATTCTTGGGCAGTTTTTCTATCTCGAAGATATTATCAGAGATGGTTGGTTTTACAGTTCTCAAAAACATGAATTTGTGTCTGCGGAGTTTGCATGCGTCTTCACAGCAAAAATATTATAAAACAGACATGCAGAGTTAAGAGACCTCAGTCCTATTAGTGCTCTGCAAATCTATGCATACAGAATCAACCCTTTATCTCTTAAGTGCTAAGTTTCAAGAAGTTTGATGAATATAAGATTGGTTGGGGTGGAATAGGTCTGGGTAAAGAGATGTTAAGATCCAAGCTGAGGCGGGAGGGGCAAACAGTGCAAATGAAAGTGAATTTTTTTGAGCAGAATACTCCAGAAAACTTGAGATCTTTGTGAATGTATGTTTAAGCAAATACAAGAATACATATGCTATATTATGTTATTGTTTTAGTTATTAAATAAAACAATTTAAATGGTTATTGTTAATGATTATTTTTCTCCTTCCTGTAAAGTACAGCAGAAAGGTTGTCCCAATATGAATGATTAACTTATTAAACAGACAGTTCACCTTGCAATGATTTCATAATTATCTATTTCAGTTGGTAGATAACCAATTATTAATTTTCTGATATAACCAAAACTAACCTGGAAAGTTATTATTCTAAAATGAAACCTTCATCAGGGTTGTAAATATTAAGGCTAGCAAGAATGAGCCTTTATGTAGAAAACCATGATTTAAATCGAGTCTTACTGACTAGCAATCTCAATTGTGATTTAAATCATGATTTAAATCAATTTGAATCAAATCCACCCTGTGCAAAATTATGCAAAATATGGATACTTTACAAACAGGTTAGACAGAGGAGAAATGTAATTATTCATTATATAGTAAACCTGCATGTTACAAGTTCTGGTGACAACCATCACACACAACAGACATTAGCCACGTGTAAAGCTGGTACCAGCAAATCACCATGTGATGATACACCTGCCATGTAGCAGAAGTAGTTGCAAACAACTTTCATGTGGTTGTCACAGGATGAGAAGTAGTCCCAACTTAAGCCAAAATCCAATGTGTCAAAGAAATAGGTGATTCCAGTGGTGGCGATCACTCTTGATCAAAGGAACAAGAATTTCTCAGAGCCATTTAGGTTTCTGTGCTCTTAAATATTCTCAAAGGACATACACCAGTAAATCAGAAAGCCTAGAAATAAATGGACCATAACGTTTTGGAATAGTTTGTACACATTTGAGAGACTCATACCTACCAGTACATGATAGCAGGTTAAAATCACACAAAGGTAAAGAATGGATAAAAATAACTTCTCTCCCCCCACACCCCCCATACTATCAGGGCTTGGCATCCAATAAAGCTGATGAGTGATAGATTCAGAATGGACAAAAGGAAGTACTACTTTACTCCCCAGCCTGACCTGGATGGCCAACGTTAGACTTTGAGCCAGTTCAACACACATCCCCTAATAGCTACTTCTGCCTCTAGGTGCCTCAACATGATGGCATGATCTACTGTTCCAGAATTGCTCTGCAGAAGAAGGCAATGGCAAGCCACTACTGTTAGTCTCTTGCCTTGAAAACCCTATGGGGTTGCTGTAAGTTGGTGGCACTTTACAGAGAGTAATGAAACTGGGGAGTTCCCTGGTACTGGAGGTAATCCTGGTCACTGGCCTAGATGCCTTTAAAAGAAGAAACAGCAACAGAGCTGGGGTGCTAGGGCACTGTGCAGGGACGCAGCTGCTGAATGGATAGCAGAACCTGGTAAATGTTTGCAGCTCCATTTCCAGCTTCTTGCACCCTCCAGTAAAAGTGCTGTGTACCCCTCCCATTTCATTGAAACTCAATGGGGCTGGACTGGGATATTCTGTGCCACCCACCTTAGGAGCTGCTGCTGGGTGCCGGTCCTGGTTTTAAGGAAAGGGACTCGCCAATATTGCATTTAGTTTGATATTTAGCTTCTGTCAGAATAAGTTTCACTAGTGCAGTTGATGCAAAAGAAAGATTAATAAGATGTCTCACTACCATACATTATAATTAAGGAAAAACAAAAAGAATGTAACAATATTGGTCTTAAGGTACCCAAGGGAAGAACCTCAGATATATTTAAATACAGTCAAGCCTGGGCACAGTGGCCTCCAGCAATATCAGTCGGCATAGTAAGCTGGGTGACATACCAGTGGCTTTATTATAGTTATTTGGGGAAACTCTTCTGGGCTAGTAAAAATGTCTTACACTGGCAGGGTATTGTCTTTGGATCCAGCCAATCATGGATACTATGTGTTTATATTGGTTCAAATATCTTATATATATATATATATTTTTTTTTTTTTAAATTTGTTTTGATTGTTCGCTGCTTTAAGGACCTTAAGTTGGGTAGAAAGGCAGTGTACAAATATTTTATATAAATAAATACGGAGGTAAATGAATAAATTTACTACAATATAGCCTATGGTGCCTTAATCCTGGCTGGCCCTAATAAAGTATAGTTGTTTGGTTCTATGATGAAACTTCATAAATTCTGAGTAATTACTTCCTTGTTGAATTTGTCCTTTGAAGCTGGGGAGTCTAGGTTAGAGATGGAATGTTCAATTTAAATAGTAAAAGTGTTGGTTTTAAGAGCATTGCTAGAAGAAAGCTTCACAAAGGAAAATGCACTGATAAAGAGGGTAATTGGAATGCGTTGGCATTGTTTACAATGCATTTTTTTCCCCTGGGCTTCATAGCAATCTGATACCTCAAGGAGACTGGCTTCTTCCTCAGAACTCCATTTGTGCAGTTTGTTTTCGGTGGGAACATGCAGGAACCGATTGGCTTCTTTCAGATGCTTCAGAGTGTCCTTGAAGAATGCCTTGGCGGGGGGGGGATGTGCTGAATATCTAGCAATCTCCTTCGTCTTTATGTGGAATCTCAGTTCTGGATTCACTGTGCACTGCATTGTATTGGGAACTTCTGTGTTGCTGCTAGTCTTTTTTTTTTTTTAATAGCACCACCAAAATCATTATGTATTTTAAACAGTAATGTTCTTTTGAAAGTGATTACTGTTCAGCCATTCTTTCACTTTGAAATAGCTAATGACGAGCAGGGGTATTTTGAGTTTGTTTGTTGTAATGGCTTGGTAATTATTCATGATAATTTAATCCAGAGTTTTGAAATCATTTCTAGGTAAAAGCAGGCGTACGCAGCCTCCCTGGTTTCCACCACAAGGGACAAAACAACCCAAGCTCTGTCTGTACAACAGCCTCACTCGTAATAAGGTAAATCTTTCTGTTCTTGGGAACAGCCCATTCTTCCTAAGTCATTCTGACTTATCAGGCTGTCTAGGCTTGGAAATGAGACATCAAGAAGGGAAACGGCCTATCGGTTATCTTCCTGTAACAAAAAGTGACCTCAATACAAACTTTACACCAATCTAGGATATACATTAATCATTGTTAGGAAACCAGACTATACTTTTGAGCTTCCAAACATACCTGTAAGCCATTGTTCAGAACACCTTGTCTAGTTTTTGCTTTGCACTTCTGGATTAGGTCTGGTGGCCTCCAGAGGTGGAGCAACAGCCATAATTATAGTCCGACATCAAACTGTAGCTCAGCTTCTTTGGTTTAACTTCATGTCTGAATTGAGTAGTGAGTCAGTTGTGCTGCCCTGATTAAAAGTAAAAGCACAGCACGATTTGCCACTTTATCTTACTATACCTTCTGCTGTTTCTGTGAAACTACTAGCAGGGAACACATTTGGCTTCTTCTAACTCCTCTGCCTCTCATTCCTCCTAAGGAAGTGTTTCAGCCCCAAAATGGAAACATGGTGACATGGTATTGCTGTGGTCCGACAGTGTACGATGCCTCCCACATGGGACACGCAAGGTATCTGAATAACTGATGAACCTTATATGGGGCCCATTTATTTTTAATACGTAAAGAGTGCCCAACGTTTTGTTTTCAAGAAATAATTGTGCATAGTTTTTTAACCATGGTCAGACCGCTACACTGTGCGAGTTGTCAGCCTGATGGGGGTTGCCCAGAACTTTGCTTTTTTTACTGTTGTCTATTTAAAACTGTGATTCAGCCCTCTTGGAGAAACAGATGGCAGATGACTACCTCTGCCTGCCTCTTAAGGCAGTGGAGTGTGTTGCACCAAAAAGGGGGAAGGATCAGGAGGGGAGATTTTGCCTGGCTTCCTCCTCTCCCATATCTCTCTTTGTGAATGAGGGTTCCCCAACCTTCATCTCTGGCTTTTCATGGGTCAGAAGGGGCTGGGAGTGGGACAGAGGAAAAGGCCTGCAAGCACCTCCCACTTCACTCTGTAGAGTTCAGCCCCGTGGGCCTGGCATCTAGTCCGCAGACTGTGTGTTGTGTTGCCTTCCGCTCCCATGTGTCACTTTTGTGTGCCACGAAAAACATTGTCGTCTCTTTTGATTACTTTAGGTCCTACATCTCATTTGATATCCTGAGAAGAGTTTTGAGAGACTATTTCAACTATGATGTCTTCTACTGTATGAATATCACAGATATTGATGATAAGGTAAATGCAAAATGTAGCTGTTTTCATTCTGGAGTGAGGCTGGCAGGTCTAAATTAAATTGGTTCTAGTTTTTAATATTTTTAATCGACTTGTAGCTCAGTTGCTCCCTCTGTCATTGGGATTATTACTTATGTATATTTTAGCTTAATTTCAGTGGGGGAAAGCAGACTGAGGGGCTGACTTGAGGGCTTCTTGCAGGAGAGGTCAGGGATGACAAGGGTGGAAAAATCATTTGAGAACTAAACCTTATTACAGCAGTATTAGAATATCAATCAAGTAGAAATTAGCCACAAGGTATAGATAGGAACTCTCAGGCTGGGGCAAGTGATGCTCTGTATTCTTTGTGCTTTTGGGGGGGCAACAGTGGGAGGGCTTCTAGTGTCCTGGCCCCACTGCTGGACCTCCTGATGGCACCTGGTATTTTTGGCCACTGTGTGACAGAGTGTTGGACTAGATGGGCCATTGGCCTGATCCAACACTGGCTTCTCTTATGTTCTTAAGAAACGAATGGGTTTGAAATTCTCAGGAACTGAATCTTCTGCCTGAAGTCAATAAATAGTTTCCGCTCTCCAGGCAAGTAAAATTCTAACTGGCAGAAGTGGCACAGAGGGAAGTGAATTGGCACGTAATCAAGTTTTCCCCAAGCCCCAGAGAACTAAATAGCTCATGAAAATAAGGCCCATGCTTATATAGATGTATTTATACTGACCTAGATTTTACAAGTGAAAACACCATAAAGCCACCATATAGCCAATATAAAAATAAAGCGAGCCATTAAAACATCAGGGACATAAAAGCAGCATAAAGATCCATAAAACAGCTGAAAAATTAAACCGTCTCAATGAAAAGCCTAGGTAAAAACAAATGTTTTGGTCTGTCACCTAAAACATATTATAGTCGTTGCCAGGTGAGCCTCAAAAGAAGAGGGCATTTCAAAGAAGGAGGTATCAAAACTGAAAACGCTTTCTCTCTAGTAGCTACTCAATCTCTGACAGGCTGAACAATTTGGGAAAAGGCGGTCTTTCAAGTACTCTGGCCTCAAGCCATTTAGGGATTTAAATGTAAGAACCAGCACTTTCAGTTGTGCCTGGAAACAGATAAGCAGCCTATGTAGATCTTTCAGCGCAGCAGTGATATGGCCCCTGTAACCAGTCACCAACACCTGGCCACCATGTTTTGGACCACTTGAATTTCCAAACTGTTTCTATTAGAGTGTATTTCAGTGGTCCAAGCATGGATCACCATGGCAAGGTCACACTTTTAGAGGAATGGCTGTAGCTGGTGCATCAACTGAAGCTGATAAAAGACACTGTGTGCTGAGGAGGAGGAGAAGAGCTTCTTTTATACCCTGCTGTTCACTACCCAAAGGAGTCCCAGAGCGGCTTACAATCGCCTTCTCTTCCTCTTCCCACAACAGACACCCTGTGAGGTAGGTGGGGCTGAGAGAGTTCTGAGAGAACAGCGAGTGACCCCAAGGTCATCCAGCTGGCTTCATGTGGAGGAGTGGGGAATCAGTCCCAGTTCTCCAGATTAGAGTCCACCGTTCTTAACCACTGCATCAACCTGGCTTCATCCATGGGCCCAGTTCCAGCTGTATTCCCAAGCTACCAACCTGCTCCTTCAGGGCAGAGTGGAGCCTCTACCAAGACAGGCTGACTCTGCAGTTCTTGAGCAGCTTCTCCACTTACCAGCAGCATCTCAGTCTTGTCAGCACTGAGCATCAATTTATAGGCCCTTATTCATCCCATTCCTCAGGCACCTGTTAAAGCCTTCCACAGACATATCTAACTCAGTTGTTTAGGAGAAGTAGAGCTAGGTGTCCTCTGCATATTAGTGATATCTTCAGATCCCCACATGACCTCTCCCAGTGGCTTCATATATATGTTAAAATAGCAAAGGAAATTAGATAGATTCTTGCAGAACCCTATAGCATAAGTGCCACAGGGATTCTTGCAGAACCCCATAGCATAAGTGCCACAGGGCTGAGCAACAGTAGGGCTGCCAGGTCCCCTAGGAGGGCAGTGTTTCCCCTGTTCAAAGGGTCCCCAATCTGCCGGTCTGGATCAGGCCAGCGGGGGGAACCATGCCCCCCATTGGGCCAACGTGCCTGGTGCAATGACGTCACCCAGCGGTGACGTCATCGCGCTGGGCACGTCGCAGGCTGATGCTCTAGCAAACAACCTGAAAATTCTATGGTACCATAGGGTTTCCAGGCTAATTGCTAGAGCATCAGCCTGTGATATGCCCAACGTGATGATGTCACTTCTGGGTGATGTCATTGCAGTGTGCGCAAAAGTCCCAGGATGGGACCAACTCTCCCCCACTTTAAACCGTGAGTGACTTGGCAACCCTAAGCAACAGTTCCCCAGCCAGTATTGTAATACCCTTGTATAGAGCCATAGTGCAGCCTCATTTGGAATACTGTGCACAGTTCTGGTCTCCGTATCTCAAACAGGGTATTGCAGAGCTGGAAAAAGTACAACAGAGAACAACCAAGACAGTTAAAGAGTTAAAGGACCTTTCCTATGAGGAAAGACTGAAGAGTCCGGGACTTTTCAACCTTGAAAAATACAGCTGGGGGGGGGGGGATAGAGGCTTATAAAATTATGCACGGGGTGGAGAAGGTGGATAGAGTTAACTCTTTCTCCCTGTCCTATAAAATTAGAACTTGTGGGCACCAGTGAAGTTAATGGAGAGTAGAGTCAGAACAAAAAAACCTACTTCGTTTATCAGTAATTAAATTGTAGAATTTACTGTCAGTGGATGCTGTGATGACCGCAAACATGGATGGATTTATGGAGGACAGGTCCACCTGGGGCGACTCGCCATGATGACTAAAGGGAGACTCCTTATTCAGAAGCAGCAAAATCTCTGCACTCCAGTGCTTAGGAGGCAGCATCAAGGGAAGGCCTTGGCCTTTGTGCTTTGTTTGTTGGCCCTAACGGGCAACAAGTTGGCTGTTGTGTGCTACAGGATGCTGGACTAGATGGACCACTGTCCTGATTCCTCAGGGCTGGTCTCTCTCTTTTTTGCAACTATTCTAGCTATTTGTGAGCATACTGTAGGGATCCAGATTTGATATTTTAAAAGACAGTATCTCACGTAGCATTTCAGAATAAATGTACAGATGACAATACATACAACTAAGGAAGCATTCTGCATTAGAGATGGGAAGGGGAAGGTTAATTCTGCACATGGTAGTCCCTGAATTTTCATTAGAATGTGGTCATTATATGTAATTTAATCTGTCAGAATGCCCCTTGAATCTTTTTTGAAGTTGGAGGTGTTCTGCAAGCTAAAGCAGTTCTGATTTTCACCTTCAGAATGTATTTCCTTATGTTGCAGATCATAAAAAGAGCAAGGCAAAACTATCTGTTTGAACAATACAGAGAGAAGAAGCCATCAGCAGCACAGCTACTTGAAGACGTTCAGACGGCTTCTGAGGTAAATTCTTGGCCTGCTCACCTCTCTGTGTAGGATGCTGTAATCTTAGCTATCTTCCTGCCTTACTGTTCTCTAGAAACTGTAAGGTCAGATGAGGAATCCTCACTGTCCAGGGCAGCCAGAGTCTCACACAATAATGGCTGTTCCTGACTCAGTCCCACTGGCTTCTCCTTCTCTGTACCCCCTCCCATCCCATCCCAGACCAGTCCCAGTGCCTTGGCACTCCCTGCGTTAGCATCATTACTCTGTAGCCAACAGGAGAGCTTGATAGTCTCATTCAGGGCAGCAGGGCAACTTAAGGCCCGCGGGCCAGTACCGGCCTACCCATGGCTTTAATCTGGCCTGTGGGTCTTTTCTTCCCCCACCTCCCTCTCCCCAATCCAATCAAGCTGGCTACTGCCATTTGGCATCTGAAGTCATCTTTATAAAGTTTATATATCTGGTACCTCGTGTTACATTTTATGGCACACATGGCCTGGCCTGACAAAGAGACATTTATGTCTAATCCAGCCCTCATAACAAATGAGTTCGACACCTTTGCCCTATCCTAAGACTACTCCTGCTTTCTCTGGTGTTTAGTTTAGTTTATTATTATTATGGTCTTAAGACCAACATACAGAGTAAGCATAACATGGGGGAGAGAGAGAAAAAAACCCCAGTCATAATATACAAAAATAGAAATCTGAATTTAAGAACTTTTAAAATGTGATTCCCTCAGTCTAAGAATTAATGCACAAAACTCAGCGACTGAATGTGTAATCTCTGCATTCTTATCTGACAGGAGCCAGTGAAGCCTTGCTTTGTTTGTATTAATGTGCCCAGGTGTCCTCTCGACTAATTTTAAGACGAGCCTCCATTCTCCTACTGGCAATCTAACATACATTTCCATATTCTTTCTCTCTTCGCCTTGTATGTCATAAACAAAACTCCAGTTTTTTTTCATAAATTTGAGAAGAAAAATAATTTGGGCAGTTTTATTTAATAAATTGTTTTAATTTGAGTGATCCTGACAGGTTTCCCTGGTATAAGATTTGTGGGGTGCGTTTTTGAGATGGGATGCCATGTATTTACTGCCTTGTACATTAACTGAGCAAACTTCAGCAGACAGCGGAAGACAGGAGGGCCTGGCGTGATCTGGTCCATGGGGTCGCAAAGAGTCGGACTCGACTGTGCGACTGAACAACAACAACATTAATATGGTAGATGCCAATGAAAGCACTTGGAATTTTCTAAAATTGAAAAAGGCATACTAATCCAGCATGGGCACCAACATTAGAGAGTCTGCTTCATGTAATGGTTAGAGTCAGGGCTCTTTTTGTAGCAGGAACTCCTTTGCATATTAGGCGACACACCCCTAATGTAGCCAGTCCTCCAAGAGCTTACAGTAGCCCCTGTAAGAAGAGCTCTGTAAGCTCTTGGAGGATTGGCTACATTAAGGGTGTGTCACCTAATATGCAAAGGAGTTCCTGCTACAAAAAGAGCCCTGGTTAGAGTGTTCTACCAGGATCTGGGTGAACTGTGTATTTCTGTTGATGTGTTCATAAAAAACTGTAAAGTACGGTTCACGGTGACTAATAGTATGAGAATCCAGATCTTGGCGATCAAGCACAGCTTGAACAGCACTTTGATTATTTTTATACCCTAAAGTCCTTTGGTTTTTAAAGGTAATTCATGTCAGCTGCAATGCTGAGCTTGCCTTGTAGTGCCTGTCAACAGTACACGTAGAGCTGGTTGATATTTTTACAGGACTCTTCAGGATCTATATACATGCACACACACACACATATTTTCCCCACCCCCCAAAGTAAATTGCAACTGGTTTATACGTTCTGTTCTTAATACATCAAGAATGCTATTATATATAAATTTGAATGCATTTATATATATATTTGTATTCAAGAGAGAATCCTCACTTACTTAGGATAAGAATTCAGAACACAGTTGTTTTTTTTCCTTTCAGAAATTGACCTTCCTTATCAGGGCTTTTTTTGTAGAAAAAGCCCAGCAGGAACTCATTAGCATAATAGGCCACATCCAACAGCAGAAACTCATTAGCATATTAGGCCACATCCCTGCCAGCACAGCTCATTAGCATATTAGGCCACTCCCTCATGTTACCAGAAGTGTGGTCATCCAACCACACCCACCTTTTGCTTCTTATTCTGTTTACCTTGTTTCCAGGGCTTTTTTTGTAGCAGGAACTCCTTTGCATGCTAGGCCACACACCCCTAATGTAGCCAGTCCTAATGAATTTCTGCCGTTGGGTGTGGCCTGTTATGCTAATGAGTTCCTGCTGGGTGTGGCCAACTTGGGAGCCAGCCGGAACTCCGTTCCTGTGTGTTCCTGCCCCAAAATAGCCCTGTTCCTTGTGGTTAAATATAGTAACTCATGACAAGCAGACATAATGATTCTTTTTTCCAATACTGCTCCCCGTCCTTGTAGCAGGATCAATATTTTTAAAAAGCAGAGCTTTGACAAGATCTTCAGTTGTAAATGCACAGAGTAAAGAAGCAGGCTACTCACCTTGGTGCGGCACAGAAGATCACTTGCTCAGCCAAGTCATTTTTCGGAACATGTCTCAGGGTCTATTGCATCTACTGTATGATGTTTAGCAAGTGTGTTTTTGTTTGTCAGCGTTTGCCCATGAAAGCCAATCTAGTCACCTTCTGTCAAGACAAGCAATTTATCAGAAGCATTTAGTATGTCACAGATTTGACTAGTATATTGAAAGAGCCTGGTTCAAGTCTGCACTTAGCCAAGAAGCTCACTGGGTGACCACAGACCAATCACTCTCTCTGCCTGACCTACATTAGAGCCTAGTTGTGTGGATAAAATGGAGGAGGGAGAAGAATGTACGCCACTCTGAGCTCCTTGGAGAAAGGGTGGGATAAATATGAACTAAATAAATAAGACATTTTAATTTTTAAAAAGCATACCCTTTAGACATTTAACACTGTGTTTACACAGGGATTTTGCCATCAGGGCAATGCAAGTATACACAAATCTTTGATAAGATGGGTTTCAGATTAAATATTTGACAAGATGGTGCTAGTTTGTTTGTAAAATCTTGCACACAGTTTCATTAATTGCTTTTCATTTTTCTTTTTTAAATCATTAGCCCTTTTCAGTTAAGCTACATGAAACATCAGACCCTGACAAGAAGCAGATGCTGGAAAGGATTCAGAATGCAGTGAAAGGTGCTGTGGAGCCTCTTGAAAAAGCACTGCAAAACAGAGTCTCAGAAGAGGAAATCAACAAACAAGCTGGGGTTTGTACACTGAGTGTATTTGAAGGTGTAGGCTTGTTGATGTGTTTCTGAAACAGCTCATTATGGAAGGTGTTATGGCTCAGAGAGCTAAGATTCCTCCACTGCTGTAATCCCCTTTCTTCCTGGAGACCCTCCCCAGTACTCCCAACAAAGTCTGATGTTCCCTTTGTTGCAGGTTTTCGTGAGTCTGAAAGGGCTGCTGCCAGAACAGGAAAACCAGCAACATACACATAAATTCTACATGTACGGGAATGCTTTGCACATATACAAGGACCTCCTTGTATCTGTTCCAAATACATTAATTATCTTGTATTTGTTCAAAAGCTTTTGGATTTATCATGCATTGTGACAATTTTGTGTTGTATACATTTAATATTCCAGGTCGTGTTACAAGAAGCAAAAGATATACTTTCTGAGTGGCTGGATGCTAAATTGTGCAGTCAGGTGACTGACAATGCTATCTTTTCAAACCTTCCAAAATTCTGGGAAGAAGACTATCATAAAGATATGGCAGCTCTCAATGTGAGTAAGCATGTTGATCCTGCAAAACAAAAATATAGGGAAATCTAGTATTAGAAATCAACCCTGACAGTTAGTATTAGAAATCAACCCTGATTGTTCCCTGGAGGGCCAGATACTGAAGCTGAAGCTCAAATATTTTGGCCACCAAATGAGAAGGGGAGCATTCACTGGAGAAGGCCCTGATGCTGGGAAAGATTGAAGGTCAAAGAAGAAGGCTGAGAGGGTTAGACAGTGTTATCAATGCAACAAATGTGATATTAAGCAAACTCCGGAGGATGACGGAAGACAGGAGGACCTGGCGTGATGTGGTCCATGGGGTCGCGAAGAGTCAGACTCGACTGTGTGACTGAACAACATTAACAACAGTATTAGTTATGCTTATTTATTCCAGCTTTATGCTGCTCAGAAGTAGGGATCGGCACGAACCAGCTGATGAACTACAGTTTGTCATGAATTGTGGCTGGTGTGTGGTTTGTGAAGTAATGCTTGCAAACTGAAGAGCCACCATGAACTTCCATTAATTTTGATGCAATTTGTGGCAGTTCATGAAGAGCAGAAAACAGGAGTTTAAATGGCTCCAAGCCATTTAAACCCCTGCTTTCTGCTCTTTGTGAAAAACAGCTTAGCTTTCCGTTGCTCAGCTGTTTGGTTTAAATGGCACAGAGCCATTTAACCAGCTGCTTTCTGCTCCCTGCTGCTTTTAGCGGGGAGCAGAAAGCAGGGTTTAAATGGCTCACAAACTGATACAAACCGGTTTGGTTCATGAACCGGCATATCTGTTCATAGTTCAGTTTGTGCCCATTCCTACTCAGAAGGCCTAAAAATCAAACCTATAATGATAGTGGCAACAGGTTTCAAGCTGTGGCTTCTGTGTTAGGCTTCACAATGTAACAGATTTAGCATCTAGTTAGGTAATATGGTAAGACTTAATTGTTGGTAACCTCAATAGATCTCCTTCTCTGATACTAATTTGAGAGCAGTTTTTCAAGTTTTTAAATAGTGAAAAATTGTTTTACATGCCTAGAAAATCAGAACAAAACAAAATTCTGCTTAGCCAGACCAATACAATTATTCTCTTTTTATCTGCAGTTAGTTTTCTGGCACTGAAGACTACATTTTAGCCCTTGGAAACATCTACTGTGCTCTCAGGTTTTGTTAATTATGTCAGATACCTGGGAAACCTCGGCTTCTGGTTTCAGTTTCAGGCTGCCTCCTTGCATTCTGTTGGGCAAATTCCAGTTAATTTCTTTATCTGATCAATACATTATTTAAAAAATAGAGGATTGAAAAGTGTACTGAGAATCTGGTAGAAGGAATACACAATGGAATGCATGTATAATGTATTTGTTGCTTGCAGGTGTTACCTGCAGATGTCTTAACTCGTGTTAGTGAATATGTACCAGAAATTGTGGAATTTGTTCAGAGGATTGTAGATAATGGATATGGGTGAGTACAGATTAGTTTGGATTTTCCTTTTGTATCTGTCCTATAACACACACCTCTTCTCTGTACTTCTCAAAAAACCCACCAAAAAGCCCTTTTCCTCTAGTCCTGAAGATATCCAAAGATCATATGATGACCTACCTAGCTTGAAGTTATTCCTACTTAGCCATTTTCTTTGTTGTTAGTGACAAAGATGCTATTTTTATAATTGCTTGTACTGATTGAGCTTTCATAATAATTAATAGTTTTTGCTATACAACATTGAGAACTGTAGCAAAGTCATTAGATTTCACTAGTGTGCTTGGTGCAAATGGTCTGTCTATGAGTATGGTCAGATGCTTGCTATCTTATTGAGAGTTGAAGGGTTTTTTGGTTTTTTCAGTGGTTCATATGAACCAACCTTTTGACGATCCTTTTTGCCTTCAATATATACACTGGTGCTTGTACTCAGATGCTTGGTCTGTTCAAACCAGCTGAGGTTTGCATAATTCTCCAAACTATGGTTTTGCATGAGGTAAGACTTTTTGTAAAAGGTTTTTTAAAGCAGTTTTATTGAAGAAAGAATTTTATAATTTAACACCACCACCAAAATTATTAATAATATAAAAAACAAAACTTCACATGCATGCTTTATCTTCATATCTCCTTCTTCATCTTCTTTCTTCTCCCAAAATTATTACAAAATAATGTTTATAAGATTTTCAAACGATCATAGCTCATTATAATAAACTTACAATATATTATCAAGTTAATCTTGAACTAAACCATAATTAAACTCAGTCCTCGGAGGCCTGCGTGAGGTAAGACTAGACAAGTGGTTGTAACGGTGGTTGCTTCATTACTGGTGTTGTAGAAATGGGAATGCTGAGCGGATTGCAAATGAAAGCAGACAAATGGCTGGTTTGCCTGCATATTTGGAAACTCAAACCAGAGCTTGGTGGGATACCTGAACTGAACCATGGTGCCCACCTGAAATTGTACAGAGGGTTTTGACCTATCATTTTGTGATTGGTATTGCTACAAACACTGAAGGGGAAAGTAACTTTAAGGCGTTAGGTTCAGTGACTATTTCCACTGGTATACTAATTCAGATCCATGTGGTACACCAGTGTAAATCTACACTATAACCCTCCACAACAAAATGTATAGCAGTAGTACTACAAATAAAACTACAAATGAATTATTCTGGTGTCCTTTTCTTTGGTGTAGTCGTTAAGCGTGTGGACTCTAATCGGGGAGAACCGGGTTTGATTCCCCACTCCTCCACTTGCCCCTGCCCAAGCTGTGAAGCCTATGCCTGCTCTGCAAAACCGTGGGCCCATACGCTGCCTGCTTTCATGGCTGCCCTGTAGGAGTGGAGGTGAATACCTTCAGTTTGGTGTAGTGGTTAAGTGCGGGGACTCTAATCTGGGGGAACCGGGTTTGATTCCCCACTCTTCCACTTGCACCTGCTGGATGACCTTGGGCAAGCCATAGTTCTGGCACAGCTGTTCTTGAAAAAGAGCAGTTTCTGTCAGAGCTCTCTCAGCCCCACCTACCTCACAGGGTGTCTGTTGTGGGGAGGGGAAGGGAAAGGAGTTTGTAAGCCGCTCTGCGACTCCTTCAGGTAGTGAAGCGCGGGGTATAAATCTAATCACCTCTTCTTCCTCCTCCTCCTCCTCTTCTTCTTCTCTTCTCTTCTTCTTCTTCCTTATCTTTTATTTGCATATTTCATATGATGGTTGTGGTAACAAAGAGATCATAGACTTTAGATTTGCTCCAGAACCCCCCTGGTCCTCTTGGAGTCCTCCTAGGAACCCACCATGGAAAGCAATGCAAGAAACTGGCCTTTGTGTACAATAGTAGCAACATGTTTGGTAGCAATAGCTGACTGATGAAATAGTGTGTTTTGATCTTCTAGTTATGTGTCCAATGGATCTGTCTATTTTGATACAATGAAATTTGATACATCTGAGAAACACTCCTATGCGAAGTTGGTCCCTGAAGCTGTAGGAGATCAAAAAGCACTTCAGGAAGGTGAAGGTAATAAAATTCAATCCATGAATTTCCGGTGAACATACCCACTTAATTTTAAGAGATTTCCGAATATCACAAAGTTGTTCCTCCTCTTTTCACAGGTGACCTGAGCGTCTCAGCCGACCGCTTAAGTGAGAAACACTCTCCAAATGATTTTGCTTTATGGAAATCCTCCAAACCGGGAGAGCCCTCATGGGATTCTCCTTGGGGAAAGGTAAGGATTGTGTGACCTGGATTCAGTGATCCTACTATGAGAACAAAAGGCCGCTTCTGCTCAGGAGGGGAATGGTCACTCCTTTCTCCCTTGTCTGCAACTTTCTGAAAATTGTTCTGGAGCCTCCCCTGGCAATCTGGAGCCAGTTTTCCCCATCTGCAACTCCCCTGTGCCCTTGAATTGGGTGACATCGCTCTTCCACCTTCCCAGCCACACATATGTACAAGCAGAAGTTCCTACCACTTTTGCAGCAGGACACTTGGATCCAAATTACTATGCATAGGACACTTAAAGTCATCTCACCTATGTATGTTTTCATGTAGATTAACAGTGATTAACGTAAGGTCCAGTCTAAGGACAGGTTCTGACATTTACTTTTTAAAGTCACGCATGTACACATTTGTATTTTAACATGCACATTTAAGTCACAGAGGATGGGTAATGCAGACATCCTTTGAAAATAAATGCTGTTGCCAGAAAGCTTCTTCAGTCTTGCATATAACAAAGCTGCTGATTTGTGTGGAATTGTGAGATTTAAGTGAGGTTGATAAAAGGGAACACAGACTATGGCAAATAAAATGCAAGTCTGTGATCAGGCAAGCAAAAAGGGAGTATGAGGAGCATATCGCAAAAAACATAAAGGCCAACAATAAAACTTTCTTCAAATACATTAGAAGTAGGAAGCCAGCCAGGGAGGCAGTGGGGCCCTTGGATGACCAAGGGGTAAAAGGAGTAGTGAAGGATGATAGGGAAATGGCTGAGAAGCTGAACGCATTTTTTGCCTCTGTCTTCACTGTGGAAGAGGAGAGGTGCTTGCCCACTCCAGAAGCACCGATTTCGGGAGGGGGTTTGAAAGACCTGAATCAGATTGCGGTGACAAGAGAGGAAGTCCTCCGACTGATGGACAATTTAAAAACTAATAAATCACCAGGCCCGGATGGCATTCATCCGAGAGTTCTGAAGGAACTCAAATGTGAACTTGTGGATCTCCTGACAAAAATATGTAATCTTTCTTTAAAATCTGCCTCCATTCCTGAGGACTGGAAGGTAGCTAATGTCACTCCCATCTTTAAAAAGGGCTCCAGGGGAGATCCGGGAAATTACAGGCCAGTCAGTCTGACATCGATACCGGGTAAGTTGGTGGAAACTGTTATTAAGGAGAGAATTAGTAGGCACATTGATGAACAAAAACTATTGCAGCAGACTCAGCATGGGTTCTGTAAGGGAAGATCTTGTCTCACTAACCTGTTAGTGTTTTTTGAGGGAGTGAACAAACGTGGACCAGGGGGACCCAACAGATATTATTTACCTTGACTTCCGGAAAGCTTTTGATACAGTTCCTCATCAAAGGGGCCTAAGTAAGCTCAATAGTCATGGGATAAAAAGACAAGTCCTCTTGTGGATCAAAAACTGGCTTATAAATAGAAAACAGAGAGTGAGTATAAATGGGAAACTTTCTCAGTGGAGGGTGGTAAGCAGTGGGGTACCACAGGCATCAGTACTTGGTCCGATGCTTTTTAACTTGTTTATTAATGATTTGGAATTGGGAGTAAGCAGTGAAGTGGCTAAATTTGCAGATGACACGAAGTTGTTCCGGGTGGTGAAAACCAGGGAGGAGTGTGAGGCACTCCAAAGGGATCTGTCGAGGATGGGTGAGTGGGTGTCAACGTGGCAAATGGGGTTCAATGTGGCCAAGTGCAAAGTGATGCACATTGGAGCCAAAAATCCTAAATATAAATACACGTTGATGGGGTCTGAACTGGCAGAGACAGACCAAGAGAGAGATCTTGGAGTCGTAGTAGATAACTCAATGAAAATGTCTAGACAGTGTGTAGCTGCAATAAAGAAGGCCAACGCTATGCTGGGGATTATTAGGAAGGGAATTGAAAACAAATCAGCCAGTATCATCATGCCCCTGTATAAATCATTGGTGCAACCTCATTTAGAATACTGTGTACAGTTCTGGTCACCACATCTCAAAAAGGATATTATAGCATTGGAAAAAGTGCAGAGAAGGGCAACTAGAATGATAAAAGGGTTGGAATACCTTCTCTATGAAGAAAGGTTAAAATGCTCGGGGCTCTTTAGCTTGGAGAAACGACGGCTGAGGGGTGACATGATCAAGGTTTATAAGATTATGAATGGGATTGAGCAGGTTGAGAAAGAAGTCCTTTTCTCCCTTTCTCACAATACAAGAACTCGTGGGCACTCTATGAAATTGCTGAGCAGTCGGGTTAGAACAGATAAAAGGAAATACTTCTTCACCCAAAGAGTGATTAACATATGGAATTCACTGCCACAGGAGGTGGTGGCAGCTACAAGCATGGACAGTTTCAAGAGGGAATTAGATAAACATATGGAGCAGAAGTCCATCAGTGGCTATTAGCCACAGGGTATAGATGGGAACTCTCAGTCTGGGGCAGGTGATGCACTCTATTCTTGGTGCTGGAGGGGGCAGCAGTGGGAGGGCTTCTAGCGTCCTGGCCCCACTGCTGGATTTCCTGATGGCACCTGGTATATTTTGGCTGCTGTGTGACAGAGTGTTGGACTAGATGAGCCATTGGCCTGATTCAACATTGGCTTCTCTTATGTTCTTATGTTCTAAGTAACCTCCAGCCAAGGGTTTTTGTTTCCTTTGTAGAAGTTGCTACTGATGAACTTTTTAAACTTTTCGAGCTATTTTGGCGATCCAGGAACTCACAGTTAGGACTTCTTTTCTGATGCACATCTTGTTATCTCTTCAGCTGCCCCAAAGCCCGGTGTTGATGCTCTTGTCCCAGTCATGCCTTTTTCATCATTTTTTCAATTGACTCTAGAGCCAGTGTGATATCGTGGCAAGAGCACTGCACAATGGCCAGTGAGACAGGGGTTCAGGTTCCCATGCGGTCATCAGGCTCGCTGGGTGACATTGAGTCAGTCAGTCTCTCAAAGCCTAACCAACTTACTGGATCACTGTGAGGATACAGTGGAGGAGGGGAGATCAAACACATCTCCCTGAGCTTTCTGGAGAAAGGGCAGGATAAATATGTAATAATAGCAAATTCTACTGTTTAAAATGTGGTGTCTAAAGCCAAACATACACCAACTGTGGCTTTACCTAATGATAAGGAACACTCCAGGGCTCTTTTTGTAGCAGGAACTCCTTTGCATATTGGTCGACACACTCCTGATGTAGCCAATCCTCTAAGAGCTTACAGTAGCCCCTGTAAGAAGAGCTCTGTAAGTTCTTGGAAGACTGGCTACATTAGGGGTGCATTGCCTAATATGCAAAGGAGTTCCTGCTACAAAAAGAGCCCTGCGGAACACTATATATTATCTCTGGTTTTGTAAATAATGCCTTAATAGATCAGATATCTGGAGGCAAATGTGTGTCACAATCAAGACTAGAAACTTGGGGGAGAGGGATGAAAAGTACACTTCATGGTTTCATCAAGTTTGTTTCCCTCTTAGGGAAGGAAGGATAAATTTGCCAATTTAAGAAGCTTTCTGTTATGAGGAATAAAACTTGCAATATGAAAAAACAGGAGTGTAATATGTTTTTCTGTATTACTTTTAAAATAACATTTTTTTTCTGACTAATTTCCTATAGAAAGTGATGCAGCCATGTCATTGGCCTTGTAGAATTCTCCCCCCACCCCCTGCTAAGTTTTGCTTGATGTTCCTTCAGTCACCTCAGAATGAGGCAATTCAATATGGTGGTGCAGTCTGATCCTACTAAGCAGGCAGTGGACAAGGAATCCCTGTGCCCAGTGCAAGGCATTCTTTTTTCAAAGAATTTTTTAGATTTTTATTAAATATTATAAAGGGAAAGGGGTGGGGAGATAGGGAAAAGGAAAGGGGTACAAAGAAAGTAATGCTTACAATTGCTTCTACATCGACTATTACATGACATTAATAATTCTACTTATACAATCAGATAATTCTGTCTATTAAATCTGATCACTTAAAACCCATACATTTCTTGATATCTGCAAAAGCCCATATTGTTGCCTTTATGTCATAAAAGCATTCTATAACTTCTTAACAGCAGATTAAGTTCAGACCATAAGATACAAATTCTGCATTTATGTCTGTGCTACAGTTTGGTGTAGTGGTTAAGTGCGCGGACTCTAATCTGGGAGAACCGGGTTTGATTCCCCACTCCTCCACTTGCACCTGCTGATGTGACCTTGGGTCAGTCACAAGCTCTGGCACAGCTGTCCTTGAAAAAGAGTAGTTTCTGTCAGAGCTCTCTCAGCCCCACCTACCTCACAGGGTGTCTGTTGTGGGGAGGGGAAGGGAAAGGAGTTTGTAAGGCGCTCTGAGACTCCTTTGGGTAGTGCAGGGCGGGGTATAAATCCAATCTCCTCCTCCTCCTCCTCTTCTCCTCCTTCTCCTTCTTCTGACTATTATTGATTAAGGATGATGTTAAGTAGTAGAGTATCAGTTATGGTGTGGTAACCTATTTTATTTGTAAATAGGGCCGTCCAGGATGGCATATTGAATGTTCTGCAATGGCTGGCTCTATTCTAGGAGAGTCAATGGACATTCATGGAGGGGGCTTTGATCTTCGATTCCCCCACCACGACAATGAGTTGGCACAATCTGAGGTATGTGATGCATTTGCTTATGAATGTTGAAGAGCTGCCAAGCTTGCATAGAGACATGTCTGCAGGGAAGCAGCCATTTGAAGGAGAACACATTATCTCTCTGACCTGGATAGCCCAGGCAAGCCCGATCCCATTGGATCTTGGAAGCTAAGCAGGGCCAACTCTGGCAAGTACTTGGAAGGGAGACCTCCAAGGAATACCAGGGCTGGGACGCGGAGGCATGCAATAGTAAGCTACCTCTCTGAAACTTTCACGCCCCACTAGGGGTTGCCAGAAGTCAACCATGACCTCCAGATGTACACACACACACACACACACACACAAATACCAAAAAAAAAGGAGAAAACATTGACTTCTCAGACTGGAATTTGCAACAATTCTAATTATTCCAGCTTAAGACAGTAGAACTTACTATTAGGACTGTGAAGTTCATGACTTTCAGCTGTTTCACTTTGTATTTAAAACCTACAGGTCAGTTTGGGCAATTGCTCTAACGCAGTTTATAACCCGAATCATAAGTTGGGCTTTCAGATGTTCAGCACGCTTATTGGCATTCATTTCCACCTGCTCAGCATTCCCCTTTCTTTCTGCAAATTTACTTTCAAACCATGGTTTCTGATGCTTGTATGCTGGCAGGTCATAAATCTGTGCCATGCCGGGCTGACTTGATGTCTGAAGTGAGTATCTATAAATCAGTATCTGTGTAGTAAAACCATAGGGCTAAAATTATTTAAAAGTTTCAGTTGCATTAAGGAAATGACTGATTTCAAAAAACCATTTAGTTGTTTGTTCTATTCTGGTTCAAGGATTCAATAGCGTCCCAAGCATTTTTAGTCATATGGCAGATTTAAGGCACAACATGGACTTACCACTTTCCTCTGATCTTCTGTGAATTAAAAATGCTCAGTTGTAGTGGCAGCAATGTCCTGAAGGGAGGGTCTGTCAGGATGTTATACCTCCTCCTCCTCCCAATCTTGCAGAGAGATCAAGAGTGGGCTTTCAGTTATGCTTATATACCTCAGGCTCCTGTACTCCTTACACTGCACATAGAATTTCACTGTAGAAACCTGGGAACCTATGGTTATTGCAGTCTAGAATCTCCCTACAGCCAGTCTGGTGTAGTGGTTAAGTGCGCGGACTCTAATCTGGGAGAACTGGGTTTGATCCCCCACTCCTCCTCATGCAGCTGCTGGTGTGACCTTGGGCCAGTCACAAGTTCTCTCAGAGCTGTTCTCTCAAGGGCAGTTCTTGTGAGTGCTCTCTCAGCCCCACCTCCCTCACAGGGTGTCTGTTGTGGGGAGGGGAAGGGGAAGGAGTTTGTAAGCCGCTCTGAGACTCCTTTGGGTAGCGAAGGGCAGGGTATAAATCCAATCTCTTCTTCTTCTTCTCTTTTCTTTTCTTTGTCCTGGTCCAGGTAATAGGAGAGTAATGCAGGTTCTGAGGAGGCTGCTGTGTCAGGAGACTGGTCTTCTACAGACTCTCCCCCTCAGAGTGGTGCCTTTTCCATATTATCTATTTTTTGTCATCAGTTTTCACTCTATTTGGTTTATCATTTTTTTTCTGGGCTAGGTGTTGGTTCTTGAGGGTGTATCTCCTCTCATTCCTTTGTGGACACAGCATTGCTTCCCCTTCTGAAATGGACAAGAAGGTGCTTGTTTGCAAGAGAAGGAGGGAGGGCAGTTCTGTGTTCACTTTGGAGCTTCTGTTTCTATGTGTGATGGCTGAACTGTGTTAAACCGGCCCTACTAGTGGTAACAATGCAGTCCTGGAGTTTATTGAAATGTGTGCCAGCATAATCCAGTTATATTTACTTGGCACACCCTGCTAGCTGCTATTTGCTAATGACCGAGATTGAGAAAAAGTGTTCAGTGGGGATTCCCAAACTGCATGCTGGGGTGCACTAGTAAAGGTAAAGGTTTCCCTTGCTTGAAAGCCAGTTGAATCCGACTCTAGGGATGCGGTGCTCATCTCTGTTTCCAAGCCAAAGAGCCAGTGCTGTCCAAAGACGTTTCCGTGGTCATGTGGCCGGCATGACTCGATGCCAAGGCACATGGAACGCTGTTACCTTCCCACCAAAGCGGTACCTATTTATCTACTTGCAATTTCTTGCTTTCGAACTGCTAGGTTGGCAGGAGCTGGGGCCAGAGACGGGAGCTCACTCCGTCATGCGGCACTCGGGTCTCGAACTGCTGAACTAATGACCTTCTGGTCTGCAGTTCAGCGTCTTAACCACTTGATCCACCGTACTAGTGTACCACAAAAGGAACTGAAGAGCACCTTAAAAAAGGTTAAACCTGTGTGTTAAATGTATCCTTATGGCCTTTGGAGCAGGGAAGGCCCATGCAGTACTGATTCCTTTTCCCTTTAAACTGCTCCCCCATCCTGAGGAAAGGGGTAAGGAAGCAAGATAATAAATAAGTAATAAACAGTAAAGATTAATGCAGCCCGTGCTAAAGCTGCCAGGAAGGGGCAAATACCAAGTGGATCCCCTTTGCCCAGCATGCACGGCCCCATCTTTGAGGCACATATGACTGACGAGGGAAGGCTGCAATGCAGTAGCCACACTGACTGAGTGGGCAATTCCACAGCTGCACAGGTACACGTTTGTACCTTTTCTTTTCTAGGGTTGAGTGAAGTAGTCCTTCATTTTACTCCAGGGGGAAAAGCTGTGCATTTGGTATCCAGAGTTTGGGAACTGCTGATATGGAGATACACTGTCCCCAAAGCAGTTGAGTAACACGACCTTGCGAGCCTTGTTTCTCTAATCAGAACTGAAATGACTGAGGAGATGAGGAATGATGAGAAAGAAAAGCATAGGGTTATTTGTCCTGTTTTGTGCAAGTGCAATCTTAGTGTTCATGCTGAAATTATTTTTTGTTTCGCGTGTCGTAGGCATATTTTGAAAATGATAACTGGGTTCGCTATTTTCTGCACACTGGGCACCTAACAATTGCTGGTTGTAAAATGTCCAAATCTTTAAAAAACTTCATCACTATCAAAGATGCACTGAAGAAGCATACAGGTAAGACCTTTACTATATAAGCCTTTTCAGTGCGTTAAAATGTTGTTGTTGTTGTTGTTGAGAAAATGGAGTAGATGAAAGGTTAGATGTTAACTTAATTAGTTGTTTGACTTGTGTTCATTTTCAGATAGAAGTTCCTTTATTTTGTAATGGCGTTGTAGTTTTTAAAGGAGGTATCTATTGTGCTGTACTGTTCCACTTTTTAATTTTTACACTACCAACAGCTCGGCAATTGCGACTGGCTTTTCTCATGCACTCTTGGAAAGATACACTGGACTATTCAAACAACACTATGGAGTCAGCTATTCAGTATGAAAAATTCATGAATGTAAGTTAACTTCCCTTTTTTCATGTTTTTATGCTGATCAGATACTGACACCAAAAGCTAAACAGCATCAGATACTTTCTTCTGTTAGTGTTAGGGGGAAACTACGGCCCCTAATAATAGATTCAGTTACCTGTATTGTATAAAAGAGTTGAATTGCTTTAAAAAGTTCCTTCATGCTGGAACGTTCATGTTTTCAAAACGGAGGATTAGATCCTGGCATCTCATTCTGACACTACCCGCGTGTTCCTTCAGTGCAAGACCCTTTCCTCTGGCACAAGATGCATCTTAACGTTAGTGGAAGATGTCCTTACACCCGAGGAACACACAGACATCAACAAAACAAGTTGAACTGAATGCATCCAGTCCTAAAGAGCCAACTGGGGACTAGTTATGAGAAGCACAATGTTTTGGACATTCACATCAAATATCTGGATTCCAGAGTAGCTGAACTGTAGAACTCAGGTCTACCCCTTTGTCTTAAGCATCCTTTTTCCATGTCTTCTCTCTTTTCTCACTCTTCTGCAAAGCAGATGTCCAGTAACAGAGGTTGCTGAAAATAATACATTGGCTTTTGGGGCTTCAAACACTATTGTATGATGTCCTAAATTTGGGGGGGGGTGTTTTCGTGGCATACTTCAATAATTTTCAGGAGAGAGAGGAAGGAGAGAAATGGTAGCACAAAAGAGAGATGATGTGTTATGGAAATTCAAAAGATTTTGGACTAAAGCTGCGTGCAGACAAGCACTGTGAGTGTGCTCTTTCTAATGCTCTTGTGACTATAGTGTGTGGATGAATTCACTATGAATCTTATAGCCATTGATTAGCCTTCCTTAGTTGCTTAATCCCCACCCCCATTAAAGTATGAAGGTCCCTACAGATGGCTGCCTGGGTTGAGCCACCTCTGCCTTGGGTCTCAGCTACAGAGTCTTTCTTTCTTGGTTGGAAAAGGAGATAGTGGCAGGTGAGTCAGCAGCAGAAGAAAGGAACCCTTAGGACTTACGCTTCCAGCGATGTTTGTTTCCCCCTGTCCTTAGCTGGTGCTTCCTCTTGGCAAGGAATGTGTCCTGCAGCATCAGATTCTCTCATGTCTTGCAGCCTTGAGTGTGTTAGGAAAAGAGCTCAAAATTCATTTGCATCTCTGTGAGCCGTCTCTTAATGTATATCTGTTCTCTGCCGTAGGGCATTGTGTCTGTGACATTTTTGAAAAATCATGCTTATTGTCGTTCAGTATCATAGTTATAATCAAGCCAAAGAGTTTTCTGCTGTGAAGAAGGTTTCTGTTTACAGTACTAATAAATGGATATTGTGTCACTTGAAAAGTATCTACGTCTACTTGAGCCTCTAGGCAGTCTTAGCTGATGTGTTTCTTGCATGTACCTTAGGCAGATCCACTGCTGTACTAGTTCCATATATAGCAGCAACGAACAATATTATTAAGGCCATTGTGTAATTCTTCCCCTCATCAGGAATAATATCTAATAGTCAAGGACAGCTGCTTGGGACAGTCCTTTCCCAATTTTGGGCACAAAATCTGGTTATTTCAGATAATATTAAAAGCTCATATTGACCCTTTAGTTCTTCCATCCTCCAGAAGTTCCCAGCAACTTATTCTGCACCAGGCTAAATCTGTGTTCTAAACTCTGTGTGCCTTGCAGTTGCTTAGGGTGCAGGGCCAACCCAAGCAGTTTTGGCACCCTACATGACAGTTTCCCCTTTTCCCACCAATGCATGTTGTCACAGTGGGAAGCCACCTCCCCAGCCCTCTCCCCTGTCTGTCTTGCTGCAAGATAAGTTGTGAAAGCAGTGAGCCAAGGTGGTACAGCAATGCTTACCCTCCTTGTGTCCCCTCCCCCATATACACCAGGGCAAGACAGGAAGCTGCTGTATGCCCTCCTCATCCTTTAGTGCAGTGGTGAGGTGCAAAGGGAAGGAAGAGGAGGGCTTACCCTGTCCTACCCCTCCATGGGAGGGAGAAAAAGAGAAGGCTTCCACTGCTGCCAATTGGAGCTGCAGGGGTGTCTCCTGGACTGCGGCTTGCCATGTACTTTGTCCAGTTTTGGGCACTACATTTTAGGAAGGATGTCGACAAGCTCGAGCGTGTCCAGAAGAGGGCAACCAGGATGGTGAGAGGGCTGGAGTCCAAGTCTTACAAGGAAAGGCTGGAGGAGTTGGATATGTTTAGCCTGGGAAAGAGAAGGCTTAGAGGGGACATGATTGCAGTCTTCAAATATTTGAAGGGCTGTCATGTAGAAGATGGAGCAGATCTATTCTCTCTTGCTCTGGACTGCAAGACTAGATCTCATGAGTGGAAATGACAAGAGAGTCGTTACTGGCTAAATATCAGGAGAAACTTCCTAACTGTAAGAGTGGTTGAGCAGTGGAACAGACTGCCTCGGGAGGTGGTGGATGCTCCTTCCCTGGACATTTTCAAGCGGAGGCTGGATGACCATCTTTTGGGAATGTTGTAGGGCTACCTTTCGGCTATGCTCCTGCAGAGTGCAGGGGGTTGGACTAGGTGACCTGCAAGGTTCCTTCCAACTCTAATGTTCTATGATTCTATGTCTGACCTGGATGTCACTGAGAAGTGGAGTGGGATGAGAGGGGCACAGGGCTGGCTGGCGCCACAGGCAATCACCTCTTAGTAGACAGTTTGGCTAGGGATGGGCACAGACTTTGTCACGAACCTAAATTCATCACAAAAAATCCCCCAGTTCGTTAGTTTGTGAGCCAAGGGTTGTGTGATGTTTACAGAGGTTCGTGTGGTTTGTGTCAGCAATTCATGTGGCTGACACACTAGCACCAGTCAACTAATTGTCAAAGCAGTGGAGGGGGGAGATAGACTTCTGTAGCACTGGAAACACCAAAGCTTGACAGGCAGTGCTGGCTGCCAACAAGAAAGCTTCCATTCTGCTCTGTGGAAGCAGAATGGAAATATACCCCCAGCTCACACGCGACTGTTTTTACTTGGCAGCAGGCACTTAGGCAGAGAGGGACTGGAAGTCATTCCTCAGTGTGAACGGTGGAGTTGGGATGTTTGGTGCTTACTCAGGGCTCTGAAGCACTTGTCCTGCTCAGTCCAAGAAGGAGAGGCTTAGCTACTAAGTCCCTTGGCCAAGGATCCACACCTTCCTTCACTGGGATTCTGAACACCTCTTCCTGGCTGGAGTTGTGTTTGGTGCTTACTCAGGGCTCCGAGGCACCTGTCTTTCTTCTCAAGCTGAGTAGAGGAGCTTAGCTACTGGGTTCCTCAGCTAAGGACCCATGCTCTGCAAGTTTGATGTCTCTAGCTTGCGGGGAGGGGGTGTTCGACACATTCCTCTTGAACCTGCAGCTGTGATTTTGCCACAGAGCACTTTCCTGGGGGCACATGCTTGGGGGGGGGGGTGTAATTCAGCCCCCCTAAATCCAATCCTCACCAAACTTGGAGGGCTGGTAGAGAAGAGTCAGATGGAGACTCGCTGCGAGTTTGGTATCTCTAGCCCACAGGGGGCGCCATTCTACCACATCACAAACCTCGTGAAATAAACCTGTTTGGTAAACGGGAAGGTTTGTGGTTCCTGCGACCCCATGAACTGGGATGAACTTCCATTTTCCCAGTTTGTGCCCATCCCTAGTCTGGTCCTGCTAGTGTGTCATTGTTATGCCAGGAGCAGTCCAGAGCAAATTAATTGACAGACAGACAACCTTTATTGGCATATCAGAGATAAAAGTACATTAAAATTTAGGAATACACCAAAAATGTGGTTGTCATACAAACAAACAAACAACAAGGAAAAAAACCCTGATCAGTTTATAGTTTCCCCAAATTGAATTGAAGATAGAAGGAAACGGGCGACACTAAAAGCTATAGAAGGGTTTTGCTCCGAGAGTAGCAACTGGACTTTGACACTCTCAGGGAGACCACGCCATGTAAAAAGAAGGGTGTCCCGAAATTTATCCCGGGTCAGTATAAAATGGGCAGTTTAAAGAACGTGGGAAACAGATTCGATGGCACCCTGACTACACGTGGCATTGTCTAAGTTCATAAGGGATTTTATGGCATCTTCCAGAGAAGATGGCCGATGGCAATATGTTAAGAGCAAATTAATTAACTAGAGGAAGTTAAATAAAATATCTTTTTTCTTTAAAAGATGCCCTTCCGGGTTATTCTTCAAACTTGATTGCGCCGTGCAGAAAACATATATCTGTCTATCTGTGTGATATTCCCCCATTTTGTCTGAGAGGCTTTCAGTTTAGCTGACTAAAAGAAATCAGTAGCTTTTTTGTTAACGTCTCGTATCGTGTTGTCCTAAGCCGCAGCCTGAACAAAAGCAGCTTGGCAGCAGGTAATAGAAAACCTGGCAGATGTTAACGTAGACCCTGTTCTCTGAGTCTCTGAATGAGCATCGGAACTGCTAACTGGACTTGTATGCTTTGCAACAGGAGAACTTCAGTTTGTGGCCTCTTTCCCTCCCTCTTCTAGGAGTTCTTTTTAAATGTGAAGGACATCCTTCGTGCGCCTGCTGATGTGACAGGCCAGTTTGAAAAGTGGGGTAACCAGGAAATAGCGCTGAATAAAAGGTGAGTGACAGGCCAGTTGTCTTTCCCCCTTTCTTTTCTTCATGAATATTTTATTTATTTATTTATTTGTCATATTATTACCCCCGCCCTCCCTGCGATGCAGGCGCAGGGCGGCTCACAGTCAGTACATAAAATACAGTTACAACAACATAAAATCATATAAAACAATTCCATTATTAATACAGTTTCGTAAAGTGCTGAAGATAGTTACTCAGGATGGCTTATTTCAGTGTACTCTCTAAGAATCCTTCTGCTCAAGATCTTCCTGCGGCTCAGGCTGGATGTTAAAACCAAGGGCCAGGGCTCTATAATGGTGGCGGCACCCTAGCCGAAGGCCTGGCGGAAGAGCTCCGTCTTGCGGGCCATGTGGAACTGCAAAAGGTCCTGCAGGGCCCTGATCTCCTCCGGGAGCTTGTTCCACCAGGATGGGGCCGCCACCGAGAAAGTCCTGGCCCTGGTAATAGCAAGCCTGGCCTCTTTAGGCATTTTCTTTTGGTGCAAAGAGAGTCCCGAGGATATGTTTGTGCAACATATTTTTCTTGTCGCTCTCAATTACTTGTTCATTCCCTAAGCATTCGGTGCAAATCCTAAATGCTTTCTTACTGTTATGATTTCCTGCTACTGCTTGGCACGGATTCACTTACTTTGCTTACCTTATGCTGTAAACTTCTTGCTATGTTATGCAGCCATTTTCTTTATTACAAAACTTGTGCCCTGCTTTTCTCCCCAACAGAAAACCCAAAGTAGGTACTTGTCAATGAAAACTAAAAAAAAAAAAGATTAAATTCAAACAAAATCCATAAAACGGGGGGGGGGATGTCTCTAGCCCCCAAGGGAAGAGTATTGGAAGTGCAGCAGGCTGCAGTGCAAGGGCAGAGGTGGAGAATTTTGATTCAAAGCCACATGTTGGTGGACCTGTCCTCATATACAGTCCTGGCTCTTAGTAAGACAGCAAATCTCCCGAACAGTGGGTTATCAAATACTATTTAGCCGAGAGTTACTGCTTTTAAATCACTGGCACAAATCAGTATCCTTACAGTCAGAAAGGTATGCATTGCTTTGCGCAGCAGCTAAGGCAGTTATAACAATAACATGGAAAGACTCAAAACCTCCTATACTATCTTCTTGGCAGAGAAAGATATGGGCATTTTTGGTAATGAAAAAAAAAATCACAATGCAACTTAACCAATCAAATTCAGATTGTAGCACTATGGTATCCTCTTATAGGTTACTAGCGGCCAGGCCCGTTGCGGCCCCAGATGCAATGGGCGCTAGCTGGGTCCCTTTCCAAGGCCCCGTGAGGGTGAGGCCACCGCCGCGAAGCCCCCCCCGCTCCGTCCCCCCCCCGGCTCTGTCCCTTGGTGCCCCAGCAATGGGCAGTCACGGCAGCCCCGTGCACGCCCAGCAAGGCGGCGTGCCCAAGGTCCCATCCCCCCGTGGCCGGCTGGCGACGCAAAGCTCCCACTGTCCCCGTCAGCTCCCTCTCTCGCTGGGCTGCCTCTGGGCAGTGGCGGCGGGCTCAGCCGCCGCCCCGAAGATCCTTGGTGGCCTCGCGTTGTCCAGGGTGGCCGGCATCAGACTGAGCGTGGGAGGCTGCCTGCTGGTTGCGTGGGTGGTATTGAGCCCACACAACCAGGCATGGCAGCCAATGGCCAGGGCTCCACGTTTGAGTGGCAGCCCCCGTGGCCAATTGATTCTGCCGCGCATTTTTGCCTTATATGGTCAAGCCTTATATGGTCAAGCTGGCTGACCACTACTCTTTTATATAATAAGGAAGGATATGTTACAAAATGTAGCATCCTTTAATTTTTTTTATCGCCAGTGGATATCTTGCAACTATAAAAGATAGTTAAAAATCTGTTACTGGATTAGATATATTTTTGCAGAGATGGTAAAGTGTTTTTATCATCATTGCTAACAATAGTGTAATGCAGAGTCACAACCAATGTAACTCACTATCAATGCTCCCTCTAAGCTGTGGAGTCTTGTGAGCAAAAGTTCTATTTTGTGAGCGACCGGCATTAAAGTAGTGAGCGAGCGATTTGGCTACTGCATAAAATAGTTTGCTCTGGGGCCGTCCTTTCTGAGCTAAGACAAAAGTGCGTGAGTCAGAGGCTAAAAAACTGTGAGCTAGCTCACACTAACTCGGCTTAGAGGGAACACCGCTCACTATATTGTTTTGGTTTATTGTTATTTATTTGTATTTGTTTGTTGGAGTGTTAAGACTTAATAAAATTTAAATTAAAAAAAAAAAGATTCTGTGAGCGGAGCTCTGTTCCTGTCCTTGCACTTGGCAGGAGCTCTTTCTGCTACTACTTTGCTAGCAATTACAGTAGCCTGGGGACTTGTTCATGCTGTGGAAGAAGATCCCAAGAGCCTGCTTCCTCTTCTTTTCCAAAAGTACTCTGCTGTGCCAGTCAGGGGCTGCAGAAGGAAGCAGCCCGGCCCTGCTCAGCTCCAAGTGCCAACATGCATAATGACCAGCTGTTCTCAGATTCACTGCCAGAGGGCAATAGTTGTTTTGGAAGAGTTCATGGAATATTTTAAGAAAACACTAAACTTTGCTTTTTGAGCTTCTCTTTGCTGCCTCGAGAGCTGGAAACATGCTTTTTAAAAATAAATGAAAGCACAAACTATTACGGTGCTAGATCCTGCTCTCGACCAGTTTGGGTGTGCACATCGAGAAGCAGTTTGCAACCTTTTTGTATTTGATGGGGCAGCTGTTGATTTCAGTGGGCTGCGGAGACACAGTGGTTTGTGGATGGCACCTTGTGATTATAATGCGTTCAACAAGCATGTTTTGTTAGACTCGCAGGTGTCATCAGGAGAGTATAGTTAGAGTATAATGAGAACATGCTGCAAAATTCATCTAAATACAGTCAGCTTTGAGAACCATTATGATCCGCTGCCTTGGTGCATTTATATGGAGTGGCTCTGTTCTGTTCTCCTCTGGTGCTTTTACTTCTCTTTCCTTTTCACTTCCATCACTTTTCAGTTTGACACCTGCTTTATTCCTACAGTTTCATATATTTTGCACTCTGTTACTTGTTTCAGAATCTTTTTTCATTCAGCATATAAAATGAATTGCCAGAGCTGAAACCTGTAGTCCTTGTGTTAGATTCAAAGATCATCCTCCACTATTGTTCTGTACCCAGGCTTCCCAAGAACTTACTGTAATTTGGCAGGGGACAGATATGTCTTGGCAGGACCATTCCGGGTGGGGGGAGATGCGGCGCACGATGCCGTTGCCAGGAAGTGATGCCGGGCAACGCTCTGGCAATGGGGCTGGAAACTCGACGGTACCATCAAGTTTCCAGCCCCATTGCCAGAGCGTCGCCCAGCGTCACTTCCTGGCAACGGCATCGTGCGGCATGGGTGTTCCATGGAGGAATGTTCCGGCTGGGGACTGTGTGTCCCCCGCTGAATTACGATAAGTACTTGGCAACCCTATCTGGACCCCAGGAGCAGTTTTTTGGGGAGCTCAGCAGGCAGCACTGGGAAGTGGGAGGCAGGAAGGTTCTGCTTTAGAGCCCGCTCCCTTGTAATTCAGTGGAATCGATTAAAAAATAATGCTGTTTGTGCAAATAAGTAGTTCAGACTAGAACAAGCAAGGTTCTACTATAAGCTGTTGTGTTTCTTTGGAGAGAGGAGACCACATACTCTGTCCATTTCATCAAAAAATTCTTATGGGCTCTAAAGAGCTGCTGTAGAGAGCTCTACTGAAGGCACCAAATTCTTGCATCTCTGGCTGTGTTTGAATAAGAGTAAAGCAAATTTAAACAATAAGGAAGGTTCTCCTGAAGCAGTATTTTGCAAGATGTTAGTTGTTTACAGAGAATTCACTTTGCACCCTTAAAAAGGATGCCCTGAACTAGCTACAACATAGGATGACAACTTTTATTTGTTAGTACAGTATTACTGGAAGTCTTGGCTAATGCTAGTTGGAAGTCTGTATTGTCCAAGTAACGATGAATATAATGAAACCTTACCTAAAGAGTCTGAGAAGCAGCAAAGAGAGTGGAAAGAAGCAAAACACTTCAGTTTTCCTGTTTTCTTGTGCTTCTTTGTTCCCCCAGAGTAAATAACACCCTTTAAACCTGAAAGAGGATGCATTTCTCAGTCTGGTGCTCCCATCCTAAAGCTTCTGGTGGGCTGTACTGAGTTTTGCACTGCTGAGATCCTTAAACTGGAGTCATTGGAGATTAAACCTGGACCCCTTGTAGGTGTAAATCCTGTGCTTCCTCACTGGGCTGTACCACCTAGATCAGGGTGTCAAACATGCGGCCCGTGGGCTGCATCCAGCCCCTGCAGGGCTAGAATCCAGCCCTCAACAGCTCCTTTAGGGAGGAAGTGAGGGGGAAGGAAAAAGAAAGTGCACATGTGCGCACTAGAGAAAAGCCCCCCCCCTCACCTGCTTCCTCTTCTGGGGCCGCTGCTGTGTTGTTAAGCCTTTCTTTGGGGAGGAAGCAAGGGGGAAGGAAAAAGAGAGTGCGCATGACCAGAGTAAAGCCCCCTCAAGCTCTCTCCTGCTTCCCCTTCTGGGGCTGCTGCTGTGTTGCTAAACCTCTCTTCCCTCGCTTGGAGAGAGAGAGGGAGGAAGGGGGGAAGGAAAGAGAGAGAGCGCCCAAGAAAGGTGGGGGGGATGACTCTTCTGACAAACCCTGTTCTGCTGTTTACTTTGAGATCTGATCACACACACACACCCACGTTAAAAAAGGAAGTGAGGGCAGGAAAAAGATGAATTGGGATAAGGGAAATTAAAGGAAAATTATTTTGACTTATTCTGAAAAGGTTTTTTTTTTTTGAAGATTAGATTTTTCTGTGCCAATTTGGGATTTTATTTTCTTTCACGAAAAGACCCTGATTAGGAACTACAACACTTGGATTGGATTCCATGGTCGAATGACTGGAAGTAGATGGCTAAGTATTTAAAAATACATTTATGGTTCCATATAATCCAGTTCAACACGTGGTCTCCCTCTCTCCCCTCCCACCTCACTGGTTGGCTTTCTTCACATTAACTTCTCCCCTGCTTTTTAAACTTTTTATTATTATCATTAGCGGTGAGTGAATTTTGTCCAGTCTGAAAGCAGCACATTATTTCATTTGGAGAGATCTCCCTTTCCAGTTCTAACAGATGAAAAATAAATAATTAAAAGAAACCTAACAGCCCAGCTAGCAGTCTTCACTAGCGGAAAGGAGCAAGAGTCCAGTAGCACCTTAATGACTAACAAAATTTGTTCAGGGCTTGCTATTTCATGAGTCACTGCTCACTTCTTCAGATACAGCTAGAATGTGAGTCCATCTGACCTTATATCTTGGAGAGTGAAGTGATTTCAGGTCCCAAATAACAATAGCAGCCATTAGTAATGAGAGAAGAAACCTAGGTCTCAGTTCAGCCCAAGAGGATGCATTGAGCTTCATTATCAGTTGGAATTCAGCAGTCTCTCTTTCTAAACTCCCTTTGGAATTTCTTTGTAAGAGAACTGCTACTCTTAGGTCAGCAACTGAATGTCCTGGAAGGTTAAAATGTTCCTCCATTGGTTTTTGAATGTTGTGATTTCTTTTAGCTGTAGAAAGAGTAAGAGTCCGGTAGCACCTTTAAAAAAAGATTAACAAAATTTGTGGCAGGGTATGAGCTTTCATGAGTCACTGCTCACTTCTTCAGACTTATGTCCATTTATTCTTTGCATCCTCTTGGACTGAGTCCTCCTGGACCAAACGGAGACCTAGGTTTCCTGTCTCATTACCAATGATGATATCTCCATGCATACTACCCTTCTGCATATCACACCCAATCCAATCAAGCCTATTGCCATTTGGCATCTGAAATCATCCTTCTAAAGTTTATATCTCCACTACCTCATGTTACATTTTATGGCACACATGGTCCAGCCCGACAAAGTGACATTTAGGTCAGATCCGCCCTCATACCAAATGAGTTCGACATCTCTGACCCAGATGACTTTTCATTAATTAAAAATGCAAGCAAGATTTGTGTGGTGACTTTTTTTTTTGCAGTTTCAGAATATCTTCTGTATAATTGGCTTCTGATTCATGCTCAGCAATTGATGTAATAAAGCATGATGATGATCAACAATACTTTGTTGTGTGTGGGGGGAGAACATTTAAATATCTGCCCAATAGCAGATGTTATGCCTGGTCTTATACCCTGTCATGTCCACTCAAGGAGACAGATTCAGTGTTTTCTGAAGTTTGAGAGTCCAGAATGGATTTCCTTTATTGGTGTCTATCCTTTCGTTCTGATAAAAGCAAGAACAACCCCCCCCTCCGAGTTGCTTATAGATTTCCTTTATTCACAGAACCCAGGGATCTTTGCTGATGTGGGTTAGGGCTTACACAAATGATAAATATTCTGTCTTTTTTCCTCCCTCTGGCTAGTTTTTTTGACAAGAAGGCAGCAGTCCATGAAGCATTGTGTGACAATATTGATACACGCACAGTCTTGGAAGAAATGCGGTCACTAGTCAGTCAGTGTAATTCCTACATCGCTGGAAAGAAGAGCGCCAGGCAGATGCCAAACAGAATGCTGCTGGAAAATATAAGCATTTATTTGACACAGATGTTCAAGGTACAGGACAATGTGATTTCGGATCAAAGCTTTGGAAGATTTTTTAAAATATTTTTTTAACGTTATTTATATTCTACCTCCTTCAGTGAATTTTCACTGTTTCAAACTTGCGGCACTGTTTCAATTGGAATGAAATTGCAATGCTTTGGGAAGCAGGAAGATGTTTCTAAGGTTTAGTTGTTTTCTGGAAATGGATAAGGGCAACGCCATGTGAAAAGTTAAAAATGCCATAGAAACCTTTTTATCCAGTATTTCATGTCTTAAATAACACCATCTCTTCCCAGTAACTCCCGTTCTTTACTTCTCAGTAGCTCTAGTCCAATGCCAGTAAAACACAGGGAGGGCAAAACGAATTCAGCAACTGTGTTTTTGGCACCAGACACATGACTTTAACCTTTTGAGGTCTCACAGACATCTTTGTCATGTGTCCTTAGATCTTGCTGTTTAACCTTCCCTTTCCTGGTCCAATATTCACTTATTGTTTATCTTATTGCAATATGTATTTAAGTTATGTGTACCTCAATATTGTTTGACCTCTGAAGAAGGCCCCAATAGGGCAGAAATGCTCAGGTCATGTGTATTGGCACTTGTGTTTAGGCTTTATTATTTTACGAGGCTTTCATTGGGCCCTTATGTATGTTTTTAACTGCCTTTCTAATAAATACATGTATTTTTGTACATTGTAAGTTTTAACTAGGTTTTTAATATTCACCTTTCATTCGACTTTCTTCTGACACTCTAGTCCAATGCAACACAGAAAGTAGCTCTCCAACCCGTAACATTCAGTAAAGGTTCTGTTTGGTCTAGATTTCCTTGAGGTAATAAACACATCCGCACAGTTTCGCTAACCTCTGACTGAATAATGAAGCTGCAACTTTCAGCCATTTCAATGGAAGAAGGTTCATAACCAATGCACAGAATCATAGGACTAAATCAGACTTTACTAAGAATGCATGGGTGAAAGTCTCTTTCGTTTAAGTTACTTAGAATTATAAGAAGAGGAGGCATCTACCACCAAATCTTTGAGAGAGACTCATTACCAGAACGTTTGAGAGGAAATCTAGAGCAATTCAAATGTTTGGCATGGCTTATTTGTGTTATATTAACCAATTCTTTCAGTTTTTCGTTGTATTCAGTGCTAGACTGCTGTCCTGAAATGAGAAAATGTGCAGGATGGGCCCACGTTTTTCATGTATTTTGGGCCTATTACCATTTGGGTTAAAATATCTGCTTTTTTAAAAACAAATTTTATTAGAAAAAGGACTGTTCATCTTTTACCTCCCAAACTTTGTATGAAAAGGATCAATAAAAAGGACTGCCCAAATTTGATCTATGATGTCAACTAGAATTGCAGAATGCATGCATGAATAGAAACGTTAAGAGGCAAACATTGGATACTTCAGATATTTAGGAATGTAGAGAAAGGGGAAAAAAATACTAATCTTCATTATGGAAGTTAATATTAATAGTCAGCATTATAACAGGTCAAAAACCACATAGCTGAATGCGATCTGGACATTTTTCTTTCCAGTAACTGAATAAAAACCCATCTTTCTACAACTTTTCACCTTGTAGATTTAGTTTAAGCCTTTTGAATATAAAGGACATTTGTTGGCACTGTGATTCCAGTTGTGCAGAACTGATATATGTGTCTGGTTTTGTGCTATGATAAGAAAATGTAATATTCAAGACTAGTTGAATATAATTTGAAAGACAGTGTCATCTATCTGATCTATATACGATATTGAATTTTCTTTCTGCTGCAAAGGTATGCATTACCGCATTCTCGAACACAACATTGCTACAACTTTTTTTCAGTCTGATTTAGGAAAGATTTGTCAACACCTATAATTCCCAAACTAAGATACCGGCTTTAAAAGAAGCAATTGTGTTTGTTTCTTTTGGATAGATCTTTGGTGCTATAGAAGGAGATGAAGCAACTATTGGCTTCCCAGTTGGAGGAAATGGCCAAACCTTAAATGTAAGTCGGTGGGAAAATGTATTGTGATCATTCCAGTTCTGTTTCTGGGTAATGAGTGCTACAAGAAATGTAGATATAAAACCAGATTTTGTGTCTTCAGTTCATCAGAATTGTGTCAGTTCTATTTGGGTGTGAGAGAGCTGAAATTTTGTATTGACACTATTTTGGGATTTCCAGTCTTGTGATCAGGAAACTTACACTGTTATGGCAATGGTAATAATTATAGGGGAAGTGGTTTAAATGCCATCCTTTTATTAATGTAATTGAATTTTGACTTGCTAAAGTACACACTTTGTTGCATGTCCCAGATACAAACAGCTGCACACATACATTGGGTTTTTAACATACCATTCCACTTAGCTAAGGACAATATGTTCCAGCAGTGCAAGGCATGCCCAGAGGATGCAAAAGTCTTCTCTGCTGACAGGTTGCCCTTTGTGCCAACACAATGTCCTGCCCCTAACCCACTGTCTGTTTACACTTGAAGGTATCCAATTTTCTCTCAAAGTTTAGGATGGGGAGGTATTTTACATATTGAGAGCTGATTGTAAAACCTTCTTGTTTGAGATCAAGAGAGAATTACATGGTGCATGTCAGTATGATGCAAGACCAATTTTTGCCAAGGATCAGGGAGACTAATACCATAGATATAATATTAAAATCGTACCCTGTTCTCCCTGTACTTTTAGATCTGCTGGACTTCCCATCCATCTCTTACAGTTTGCTGAAGCCTACAGTGACAGCTACGCCAGAAGATCCATATAGAGATAGACTTTTGGGCTTGGATCCAATAGAGGATTTCTATATATCAGGGCGGGGGGGATTTTAGCCAGTTCCTCCTCCTGCTGTGTATCTCCAAGTGCTCCAGTTGGGCAGCAGCTGGAGGGGGAAGGTGAGGAAATTTCACTCCAAGGAGAGTCCTTTTGTGCACAGAAATCACTGGTGGATCCAAGCCGGTGAAGGGAAAAAGGCTAAAATAGTTGTGGGAGAAACGGTTTGAATCTCAGCTGACTGTCAAAGTTTTCTGTTTTGCAGCTTGAATCTACAGTAATGCCATATCTACAAATTTTGTCTGAATTCAGAGAAGGTATACGACAAATTGCCAAAGATAAGAAAGGTGAGTTTAAATACCTTACGAAGAGAGGTTGACCAAAATGTGCAGACTTCTTACAAACCAAATGCCTTATTTGTACCCTTCTTTGCCTTTCCCTCACCCACCTCATTGGCTTATTCAAAACATACACCACCACCCCACGCACACTTCATAGCGCTTGCAGTTAGCAACCTAGGGAGATCTGGAAGACAGCACAGAGCATTGTACTTGTGTAGTGCTCTAATCCTGAACTATCTTGTTTGTGAGCAGGATTCTGGGTTTCATAGAGGCCCAGATACTTCAGTGGGATATGATTTAGGCAGGGCTTTCTTTGTAGAAAAAGCCCAGCAGGAACTCATTAGCATAACAGGCCACACCCCTGATATCACAGCTCATTAGCCTATTAGGCCAAACCCCCATGTTCACAGACCTGTGGTTATCTAGCCACACCCACCTTTTGCTTCTTATTCTGTTTACCTTGTTTGTTGTCAAAATTCAGGGCTTTTTTTGTAGCAGGAAGTCCTTTGCATGTTAGGCCGCATACCCCTAATCTAGCCAACCCTATTGAATTTCTGCTGTTGGGTGTGGCCTGTAATGCTAATGAGTTCCTGCTGGGTGTGGCCAGCTCGGGAGCCAGCCGGAACTCCGTTCCTGTGCGTTCGTGCCCCAAAATAGCCCTGGATTTAGGATCGGTTATGTTTTAGGATTACTTTGCTTATGTATATAGGCAGTCACTGTCTCTACAAAGTTATCTGTTGCTGGAACAAGTGTGTTTCGTCCAAACTTAAGTAGATTTGGTTAGAAAGTAGGCTTTCTTTAGTTAGAACTTTCTGGGTCAAAAGAACACTTAATGCTATTCTGTACAGATACTAGTTAAAACCAATTTTTTGTGTGTTGACAGAAGAAAAATACCTATAGTATTCTTTTGTTTTGAAAAATGTGATTTTCTTCTTACTGTATAGTAGGAATTGTACTGTGGTGTCAGATGCTGATGCATTTCCTTACCATTGGTTGCACTTATTAATATAGAGGGAGCTGGTCTGTATGTTGGCACATATGATTCTGTCCTGTGTCACATCTGTGTGTATTTTTGACTGAAGGGCAAGTGGAACCAAAGACAAAGGGCCCTAACATGATTTTACCTCCTGTGAAACTCTGAGCGAGAGAGTGATTTCTTTCTCTTGTTGCCTGTAAGCATTGTTCAGCCTCATCATTTCTATTCAGGAAACTCCCCCCCGCCCCCCCCCGGGGGGATTTAGAGTGAGTTATAACAAAGTGTTCATTCAGATATTGTTGACCAAGCTGTATTGCTTTCTACCAGAAGGGCCTTAATTGTGGGATATTAAAATGCTATCCCAGCAAAAGTTCTTTTCTGTATTGTATGAGAGGAGCAGATACCGGAAACCCTGAGAACAGCATTGGTCGTTTTAAACAGGGAATTGATTTACTTCTTTGAATGTTCCAGTGATAACATGCGGTGAAAGAAAAGTACAAGAAATGTTTGATAGATGTATGTTGGGGGGGAAATGATTCCAGATGAAACTTTGCCAGGAAATGTTATTAGGTTTTTAGCTCCATCCTTTGCGATAAAGAAGTTCACATCGTGAACCCTTGGAGTACTTGGTGGTAATTGCTGAGGGAGCTACACTGATTTCCTATTCAGTGTAAAAGCTCTGCTGCAGAATCCACAGAGAACTGGCCAGTCAGCATCGTGTTCTTCTTTTCTCTTCTTTGTCCTCCACCCCTTTTGTATGCAGTTTGTCCTTCCAGAGATTGAGACTCTGTTTTCAAGTCTTAAGGACTCCTCGTTTAGCTTCTTTAATTTAAGTCTGAAAGTTATTTTAGCTCTTATCAGTTTGGTGTAGTGGTTAAGTGCGCGGACTCTAATCTGGGAGAACCGGGTTTGATTCCCCACTCCTCCACTCGCAGCTGCTGGATGACCTTGGGCAAGCCATAGTTCTGGCACAGCTGTTCTTGAAAAAAGAGCAGTTTCTGTCAGAGCTCTCTCAGCCCCGCCTACCTCACAGGGTGTCTGTTGTGGGGAGGGGAAGGGAAAGGAGTTTGTAAGCCGCTCTGAGACTCCCTTGGGTAGTGAAGGGCGGGGTATAAATCCAATCTCCTCCTCCTCCTTCTCTTCTTCCTCTTCCTCTTCCTCTTCTTCTTCTCAAAGCTGTTTCTAAGAAGGGATCTAGTCTGTGCCGTCTTCACTTTTAGTATTATTTGGCACTGTCAGTACATTAACATAGAACAAAGTTCGAGTCCAATGGCACCTTTAAGACCCACAAAGTTTTATTCAAGGTGTGAGCTCACACCTTGAATAAAACTTTGTTGGTCTTAAAGGTGCCATTGGACTTGAACTTTATTTTGTTGCTTCAGCCCAACCTTGCTGCCCACCTTGAAGTATGTTAACACGTTTGCATGGGAAGGGGTCTCCGGGCAGGGAGCACAACTGTCTGCACTTAAATTGCCTCATGCTGCTGGGAAGAGCTCCATCTCCCTGTACCATCCTGCCTGTTTGGTCACTATGTCTGGAACTACACAGCTAGACAATCACGATTTGAAGAACCCTTTCAGAATCTTATTACTATTAATCCTGACCCTCTGCCTTAGCCTTCATTTGCCCTGGGCTGCTTGCCGGAAATTGGCTCCGTTCCGATGATCCCTCCTGAAGCGGCTTCCGCTTGTTAAGAGTAGATACGTGGTCCTGCAGGTCTCTAGTCCTGTAGTTGGTAGTATTGTTGAGGTAACATATGTTTGGAGTTTGCTTCCCAGCCCTTCAATTGCATAAGCTCTCTCCCTCCCCACATCAAAAAAGTGACTTTCAATATAAGAAGAGGAGGAGATTGGATTTATACCCTGCCCTTCACTACCCAAAGGAGTCTCAGAGCGGCTTACAATCTGCTTTCCTTTCCCCTCCCCATAACAGACACCCTGTGAGGTAGGTGGGGCTGAGAGAGCTCTGACAGAAAGTTCTCTTTTTCAAGAACAGCTGTGCCAGAACGATGGCTTGCCCAAGGTCTTTTAGCTGGTGCAAGTGGAGGAGTGGGGAATCAAACCCAGTTCTCCCAGACTAGAGTCTGCACACTTAACCACTACACCAAACTGGCTCTCTCCACTACACCAAACTGGGGAAATAGGTGGTTCTACAGAAATCTAAACTAACAACTTCATAAATACGTTGGCTGTAATCAGAGCTTTCCCCTATGTATGCACAAAGAATTGGAAGCATGCAGTTAGGCTTTTAAGAACCTGTTTTAGTACAGTGCACACTTGTTTGTGTGTATGTGCGCGCATTTTGCACAACGAACAGACTTGGACAGGAAACCTGAACAGTTCATAGTTCAGAAATATCTGGGACTCCAGCTGGAAGAAGAGGAGCTGCTGTTCTGACACAGATACAAAAAAGACTGGCTTTTCACATGCCTCTGGCACATGACCTTCTCTGGATTGTTGCCACTGTAACTGAAAGCTTCTGTCTGGTGTCTCTCTGGAAGCACTCAGCTGGCATTCAGGCAGTCCTGAACTAGTGCATGAGGCCACAGTATTAACCCGTCAGGAGGTATTAGATAATATTCTTCTCCCATAATAGGAGGATTGAGCACAAATTTCTTCTTTTCCCCTGCTGCTCAGTGTGCACCTAGTAAATATTTATAATACAAACAGGCATCACTGCAAGGTAATGACAGAATTCTTTTCTTGCAAAGCATATCCGGATTTTTCTCACCTCTTCTTACAAATCCTTTTCTTGTGGTGGTGTGGATGTTAGTTGTTGCCAAATTCTGATCTTTGATTTAACACATCAGGCTTTTTCACCAGGAATGATTACGGGCCATGGTCAGACATGCTGTTGGAAGGAGTATAAACCCATATTAAATCAACTGCAGATAGGCTAGCAGCTCCGCATATGAAGACAGAAGCAGGCTAAAAGCCAAGTCATGTCGTCATTTTTCATGGGCTGATGCACTTCCAAAGCATACTTACCTGCAGGTTAAATCTCACTGAAATCAGGATGATCTGTGTCAAAGTAAATTTCTATTGGATTGGTACAATTGTATGTATATGATCCCAGGCACAGTCCCTGGTGCCTCCAGCTGAAGCGTCCTGCCTAGCAGTAATACCTTGACTTGAGACTTGAGAAGATTGCTGTTGGTCAGAGAAGGCAGCATTGGACAATGATCCCGTATAAGGCAATTCCCCATTTCCCTACTTTCCCATTTCTGCTCTTAGCTAGTGACAGACTGCAGGTTTTTTTATCGTAAGCTATACATAGAATAAAATGGTGAATTGGATGTCTTTTCCTCCCCTGTGGCTGACACTGCATTCTACAAAGAAAGACAGCACTCACGACACTCTTTTTAAAATAACATTAATATTAAAATATGAGACGGTTGTCAACGGTCTCCATCAAATCTGGAAAAGGTGGTTTCGCTTCATATAAAACACCCATTAAAACTGATCCTAGCCTTTTCTCCCCATTTTTAATGCAGTATCTGAAGTTCTGCAGCTCTGTGATTCTCTTCGGGATGATGTCCTTCCAGAGCATGGAGTTCGTTTTGAAGATCATGAAGGTAATTAAATTGCTAATTTAATACTTGACACAGTGAAGCTGGAAGACATAGAAGCCAGGTGATAGAGACTTGTCTAAGACAAGCCAGGGGTCAAATTAGTCTTCCATGGCATGCAAGCTATGTACTCCCAACACAAAAACTCCATCATAATAGAAGTGAAGGAGGTCTAGAACCCAACCCTATATTATGTGCCGCTGCGAGGTCTGCAATCGCTGTCTCCTGGAAATCTCCCTCAACCCAATTTAAGAGTCAGTACAGGAACATATGGGAGCTGCGGTGGCTCAAGTGGTTAAGACGCTGAACTGCAGGCTGTGGAAGGTCAGTAGTTCAGCAGTTCGAGACCCAAGAGTGCCGCATGACAGGGTGAGCTCCTGTCTCTAGTTCCAGCTCCTGCCAATCTAGCAGTTTGAAAGCAAGAAATTGCAAGTAGATAAATAGGTACCACATTGGTGGGAAGGTAACAGCGTTCCGTGCACCTTGGTGTTTAGTCATGCCGGCCACATGACCACGGAAACGTCTTCGGACAGCGCTGGCTCTTTGGCTTTGAAACGGAGATGAGCACCGCAACCCTAGAGTCGGATTCGACTGGCTTTCGAGCAAGGGAACCTTTACCTTTACCTTTTACAGGAACATATGAGATTATCTCACAGTGGAAAGGATACCGATACAAACCTCAAAGAAAGACCCTTAGTCTGCCTCTCTTGACTATTATGATTTTTGATACCCTGTTTTAAATTTTATTGCTCAAAACAAAGACCTTTTTGATCAGAATTGTGTTCTAGGTATTTTACTATGTAAATATATTGATGCTTGATTATTGACTATGATCTCATATGCTCATGACAGTTTATTGTCACTGTATCTGATGCTAAATTTTCAATAAAAACCTTTTTTAAAAAAGGATCGTGTATTACCATATGTGTAGCATATGAATAATGACAGTGACACTTTTTTTTATCTATGACTCTCTAGGTCTCCCAACTGTGGTCAAGCTAGTGGACAGAGACACCTTGCTGAAAGAAAGAGAAGAAAAGAAAAAGGTTTACAGTACAAGTTTTTCCCTCCCTCTCTGTCTGGTCTTGGTGCTTCATTTTTCTAATACCTGTGGACATGACCACCTCCTCTCAATGGCACAGGAATATAACCGTGAGCTCAGTGCCCTGCAACTGTCTCATCTCATGGATGCCGTCTTTACTGGAGGCCTTCAGCTTACCAGGCCTTGCCTGCTGGGTAGAAGCCTCCTGGTCGGTGTTCCCTTCAAGCTGAGTGAGTGTGAGCTAGCCCACAGTTTTTTAGCCTCCGGCTCACACGTTTTTGTCTGAGCTCAGGAAGGAGGGCTCCAGAGCAAACTGATTTATGCAGTAGCCAAATTGCTCACTCGCAGCCTTAATGCCAGTAGCTCACAAAGTAGAATTTTTGCTCACAGGACTCCACAGCTTAGAGGGAGCATTGCTCCTGGCGCCGGTGAATGTGACACAAGCACAAGATCCAGGAGGCTTAATGCATACCGTCAGTATGCCCGGCCTTTCCTTCCGGACTGTGCCCTTCCTTCACATTTATAGTTCCTGACTAAGGAAAGTGTAAACTCCTGTTTTTGTGTGTTTGCCCTCTGGAGGGTTTGTCTGTCTGCAAGATGATAGAAAAAGGTGTGCAAATTATGTTAATTACAGATGGCTTCAGTTATGAGTTAGCCGTGTCTCCAGGCTACAGAGATCTCTGTTAGCCCTCAGAGGTTTGTGGTAACTTAGAGTGTTTGTTCACCTAGAACTGGGGCCGCCAACCTTTTTGAGCCTGCGGGGCACCTTTGGAATTCTGACACCGCGTGGTGGGCACAGCCACAAAACGGCTGCCACAGGAGGCAGAGCCAGCCACAGTATGGCTGCTGCAGCATATCTTCGCTCACACAGTGAAGATCCTTGTGCTGTGGTGGCAACTACTGCCGAAGCAAGATTTTTAAAAACCTGCCCGGCCAATAAGGACCCTTGCTGAGCAAAGGACGCACTTAACCCTGCCTGCTTTCTAAAAATACTTGGTACACACCAGCAAAGATGTCGGTGGGCCCCACGGCACCCATGACCACCACTTTGGGGACCCTGGCCTAGGAAATGACCTACATGTATCCTCTGTCCATGCAATAATGTCTTATTTTTGCAGTCCTTTCCTGTATAAATCATGAAGCTGCTGCGTCGCTAACCTGAATGCTAAGATTTGTATTGCATGAGGGCTTGCATTGGCATGTAGGCACAATGCCGGTGTTCATCATTCCTCCCAACTTCCAAAGATCGTTTGTTCTGGGTAGAAATGTGTCAAACTAACACTTTGAGAAGATTCCTGATTGAATGGCCAGGGATGACTTACTAATAGAACACACCACTTTTTTTTATCTTTGATGTCTCTTTTGGATGGGAATGCCGCTCTTCAACTTGATTGTCCATAGATTGAAGAAGAGAAAAAAAGGAAAAAAGAAGCAGCAGCTAGAAAGAAACAAGAACAAGAGGTAAAGACCAAGTAGTATTAAAACATACACTTTGAATGGCCAGAGTAAATTAACACAGTTGTTGGACAAAAGAAGAAATACTTGGAGCTTTCTCTTCAGCCCATGGTGTAATTTGACTCTGTGATGCTAATACAATCCTCTGGTTGTAGTTTAGGGCTGCCAGGTCCCCCGGGAGGGTGGAAGTTCCCCCGCTCAAAGGGCCCCCAATCCGCTGGTCTGGCAAAGGCTGGTGGGGGAACCCCACCCCCAAAGTGCCCAGTTCGGGCCGATATGCCTGGTGCAATGGCATCACACGGAGGCTGATTTTTAGGGCGTCAGCCAGTGACGTGCCCAACGTGATGACATCACTTCTGGGTGACATCATCGTGGCACGCGCACGCTTCACGCATGTGCGAATGTCCCAGGCAGGGGCCAGCTCCCCCCCTCGCTATTAACAGTAAGTAACTTGGCAACCCTATTGTAGTTACAAGTGGCTTTTTTGTGTTGGGATCTTTCAAGAGGGATGCCAAATATAAAAGAGTGGCTGCTCGGCTAAGTGAGATTGCTGTGACTTCATCAGGCAAAGTTCTTTCTTCTGTCACAACCTCAGACCTTGGGTGTGCAGCATAATCCCCCATCTCACCCCGGCCTTTTTGTATGTTACCAATGTACTTTCACCATTTCCTGGAAACTCCTTCTTTTGTTTCCAGCTGTACCATCAGTGTTGCTGGGGTGCTGTCTTCCGCACACTAGGCAGAAGTGTTCATGCTTTCAGCCTATTGCTGCACAGAATTTATGTCCTTTCCAAAGGCAAATGTTTGCTTATAAGAATCTATAATAGCTGTTGCCGCTTGAAACTTCACAATACATTTAGCAGATTGTTTTCATTGGGATGAAACTCAAGAGTGTGAGAAACTGTTCTGAACAAAATCCTGTTAAGGAGCGTCTTAGGATGGCTTCTTATTCTATTCAATGTCTGCCTTCAGTTGCTGACCAACTACGCACCCAGTGGGGAATTTGGTTCTCAAGATTTAATCTACTCCTGCTTCACTTGTTAGTCAAAGGTCCCGATCAGACAGTTCTTTAGATCCACACCAGGCACGAGTGCCTGGCAGATTTAAAGGTAATGGCCAGACAGCAACATCTGGGAAAAGTGCCTCTTCTGTGAGCATCCCATTTTGCCGTGCTTCGGAGCCGTACTTTAAAGATGCTAGTTAAAATCTGGAGTTTTCAGTTCCCGATGGGCCAATTGCAGACTTTCCCCCGTCTCAATCATTCCAGTGCACAATCCTCCCGTCAGGATGGTCTGACGTCAGACCATCCTGAGCGGCCACCATTTAAAAAAATTCTAAGCAATATGCACATAAATGTGCGACAGCTGCAGAGCTCCACTCAAACGTTCCAGACAATTTCATGTTTCTGAACGGCCCGTGAATTCTATGAACTGCATTAATTAAAAAGGTAACTAGAGGGAGGTACCACTGGTGGAGCTTTAACCATTCAATTCTGCGCATGCGTGGAAAAACAAGCACATGTTGAGGCGCAGATGCGCATGCACAAACAGATTTTTTTAAAAAACCAACTGCGCGGCTCCTTCAGGTGGATGCCGTCTGGACAATCCACCGTGGAGTACACACACGGTAAGGGGAGCTGTCTGGTTGTGCAACGGCGGATAAAAAAGATCTGGATCAAATTAGAGCCGGGCCAATGGCGGATTTAGCTGCCCGTCTGAACGCTAAACCCCAAGACACTCTAATTATGACAGCAGAAAAACGAACACTGTAAAACAGATGGCTTTCTAGTAGCCCAGACTCTGTTCCTGTGCATCTGCTCTGAATAATAAAACACAGGGAACTCGAGACACTCAACCTGGGAATCTCCTCCAAACAGAACTACTGAATAAAGCTCCAGCAGATCCTTCAGCAGTATTGCATCTGATGAAGTGGGCTCTTATTGATGAGAGTTCATGCTGGAACAACACTGTGTAAATCCTTATGGTGCTACAGGACTCTGTATATTTTTATGCAACAGACTAACACAGCCACCTTTCCAAAAATATTTACAGCACTTGAACTGAGTTTTCATGCTGTTATGGACAGTGTGCTTACAGCTTTGCCTTTCTGGGACATTCTGTTAAGTATTAGAGATTATAATATGAAAAAGTTCTAGATACTGCCTTTGCAGCTGGTATCACTGAATCATGAACTGTGCTTGAGATTCAGAAGCTGAGGAAGTAACAATAGTAGAGTTATTTTCCATCATCAAGCACATTTTGAGATATATCACTATGCATTATTTCATTTGAGTAAACTATGGGTCTTCTTTAAAAAACAAAACAGAAAAAGAACTTGAACCCGAAGTTATCATTGATGCAAAATTTGCAGATCAGTGAAGAAATAACCATTACTTGGCACTTCACAATCTTTTGGATTGTGGAGTTCCAAACAAAGACACTGAGAGAAGATTCTAGAAGGGCAGAGAGCTTCATGTACTCCCAAGAAGTGTGAACAAGCAAGCAGCTAGGAAGGATCTGGTTTCAAAGGAAGATTTCAATAAAACTAAATCTCCTTGACTTTCAGCTAGTTTAGAGATACTGGGGTCATGAAGACAAAATGATCTTCATATCTACAGCCTCATTTTTGCGGCATCATTTTGGAGATCATAGGAGATAACAAAGATGTATATTTCTTGAGCTTTCTACAGTAGGCCTACTAATTTATTTTCAGGAAGATATTTGGTGTGGTCCTTTTAATCAGGGTAAGGATTTTATCTACTCAAACAGCTAGAAAATGTTGCAGAAATCATAGTGCTTTATTGTGGTATTCGCTTCTTCTGGAGGATAATACTTATCTTTTCTGTTGCAGACAGCAAAACTGGCAAAGATGAAAATCCCACCAGGAGAAATGTTTAAGTCTGAACATGACAAGTATTCCAAATTTGATGAGAATGTAAGTAATACTTTATTTCCCTTTGTTGCAATCACAATTTCTAGGTCCTTTTCTTAATATGTAATATTGGTCACACTGCCTACACTTTGGCTATGAGGATTTCCTTTCCATAGTACCCTGTGTAAGGCCTGTCTTCCTTATTTGCCCACACTGGAGGGCGGGGGTGAACATCAAGAGGGTCCTCTGCTTGCAAATCAATTGAGATGAGGTCCAGCCCTCAATTCCTATGGGCATTTACTAATTTGATATAGAGTATATCCTAGGTCCCTATCCTCTTTCCATGACTATCTTGGTTTATAGTTGATTAGGCTTGAGTAAATAAGAACTCGAGTTTTCTACTTATTAATGATGTGTGATACAAGCGAAGAGAGAATCTGATCCCACCTCAGCAGCACCAGCAAATGAAAGCACTGGTAGGACTTTGTCTTATGTTAATTAATGATTTCAATATTGCAGGGGTTTCCAACCCATGACATGGAAGGCAAAGAACTCAGCAAAGGTCAGATGAAGAAACTAAAGAAACTCTATGAAGCACAAGAAAAACTGTACAAAGAATATCTTCAGATGGTTCAGAATGGAACTGCAAACTGAGAACAATACTAGGACAGTTCTTATTAAATACAACAGCTGGATCACTCTTGGTTTGGTTGGGGTAATGAACTTCTACTATGCTTCCACTTTTGACAGTGTACTAGGCTAAGAATAAAGGTGTTATATATATTTGTGAGTTTAAAATGTCAATAAAATTTTGTTACTTTAAAAAAGGTCCATGGGACATATATGTGTGTGACACCAGTTATTAAAGAATAAGAAGTACGCTAGCCTAGACGTGGTACAGTCAGCCACTTGGGTTGCAATCTTCTTTAATGTATAACTTGAACCTAGTTTTACTCAAAACATAGGTGTAATGAGACATCTTAGTAAATGTACTCAGGATCACTGTCTTTAGTCCGTCACAAGCACAGAAGAGCTGTTAGATTGGAGTCCAGTAGCAACAAGATTTTGGGGGTGTGACCTTTCAAGCTCTCTTTGTCTAGAGGGATTCATTATGAGTAGCATAGGTTTCTTTTGCATGTTTAAATATACTAAGGACATATAGCAGCAAAGAAACCAGGAGACCTGAAGGAAGAGCAGACATAATTTTGGTATACTGAGATTTACATGTATTGCTCCAGAAGATGCACTCTGTTTAAAATGCATAGGAAAGAGGACTTGTGGCCAACAAAAACCGAAGCTTGCTTAGGTGGAAATCTTAACTGTGTGAAATCTCATGAAACAGATCAAGAAATGTCAGGTTTTCCCAGAAACCTTCATCTTGCGCAGTGGCTACCTGTTCTTCATAAAACGTTACTTTGTTTTCCTAGAAATGGTATGCACCTCTTTGTCTTTGGTTTTCCTATGCCCATCTGCCCTACCGATTAGTAGGCTTGTACTGGTAATAGATGAATGATCAGTGAGTGACCGCCCCAACTCAGGTAGCTGATATTATTATCCCTCTGGAGCCTGTGGTTCAATCAGTCGTGTTCCAGTCCCTTTCCTCACTGTGATTTGTGTCTAAAGAAGCAACACTAAGGAAGCAGCCAGCAATAAGTTTTCTGAGGTAAAAACCAATTTCCCATTCTTCCTCACCCCGTCCCAATATTGCTATTCATTCCATTTATCTGGAGGTTCAAAACCAGAACCATGGTAATTGTCTTCATATGAGCTGAAACTTGTGCATTAGAAGCATTTGATTACATTTCCATATGATCTGGCATCATTCTACACAGCAGCAATCAAAAATGCGGGGTGCATTCTACACGCCATGAGCTTCATAAAATTCTACATATTGTTTATAACTGTGCCTTTTAACACTCCGTTGAAGTTGCTGGATTTACTAAACAGAATCCTTTCACTGGCGGTCAAGATGGCACTTCAATTTTCTCTGCAGTGAAAACCTGACAATCATAAAGAGATGCTAACAAGCTGGCTGCATTTGTGCATCATGACATATGTCTGCTTGTTCATGATGGGCACAAACATCACATTTTTGCCATGCCTGTACACTCGCTTCCTCTGCTCCTTGCACACAGAGTGCAAGTGAAAGCATCCTAGTTTGAGAAGCCTTGAGTCAAACTCCTGTTTGCCTGATCTAGCCAGAGTTAAGACTTCTGACTCTCAGGAACTTGAGTGGCAGGGTTAAGTTTGCTCTCAGGACTCTTCGCTTGAAATCATGGCATTAGAAGTGCTTAACTTCAGCCTGGGTTTGGATTTCATGCAAGAAGGCATTCAAAAACAGAGTTGATGCAGTGAGATGGTTAAGAATCTGACCTACAAATCAGGAAGTCCCTGGTTTGAATCTTCCTCCTGCTACAACCTCACCTGGTAGTTTTAGGGAAGCCACCCTCATACCCCGGCTGAGGACAAGAATACTGACCTATCTGGCAGACTTGTTGGAAGGATTGCAGGAAGCTAATACATCTGAAACACTCTGAACTTTCAAAAGAGTTAACAAAGGATTTAAGATCGCAATGATTACATCTGTTTGTCATCGCATCAAGGAGAATTTATTAAAAGGACACAAGCTCAGGCAGCTGTGCTTAGCTTTGCTCAACAGAACCCATGTTCTTAAAACAAACACTAAGCCAACCTAGTGCTTCTACTGACATTTATTTTCTGAACCATAAACCTAGGAGCGCACCTGCTTCAATTCATATCCAGAGACTCCATAAATGGCATTGCCCTTTTTTACCTGGGTTTTGAGACTTTTCGGGGAAGCTGAAGAGAACCAGCCTCCTTCCTGAGAGGCAGCAACTAAAAAGAGGACGCTTGGCAGGGAAGGATAACGGCGGTTTTGGGAAAACAAGAAAAATCTTGTTCATTTTGATTTAACAGTGACATTCTGCAGCGCTTGAGCCTCTTGGCACCTCCTCCTACGCCGCAGTGTGGACGGAGTATCAAATTATCGTTGACGGCCGCTGATGGTCACTGCCCCTCTGTCCTTCAAGACATCAGTCTACTGAAAAACAATGTTCCCCCAAGGAGAAGCTCTAAAACTGAAATGCACAAACATTCTCACCAGCAGAACTTGATACAATGTATGTTATCTTCCTTCCGTGTTCCCGTTAAGAGGGAACTGTCAAGAGCGGCCAAGGGGCGAGAGCCAAGATTGCCAGCTGTGTGTGGGGCGGGGGCACCACGGTACTATCTGAAGACTTAACACCCCAGTCGGGATTTAAAGTTGTTGAGGCATTTTTATTTTCTGCTCTGAGCAAGAATAATCTCTCTTCTGTGCGGCAAAAGGTCACGAGAGTACAGCTGGCTGGATGAGTTTGGGAAGACAAATGGCTCTCTAGCCAGTCTGATGTCACTGCTCTGTCTCCCCCCCCCCAAGCATCTGGCAATAATGTAAAGGCAAGAGTGAACTACTTTGGAGACTTGGCTACATTTGGGTATTTAGCAGCTTGGAAAGGAGAGCTGAGGAAGGACAAGGTTTCATGTTTCTATGCTTCTTGATGATTGTGAAATGGAATTGCAGGCTGTATGAATTTTCCTGCGTTTGCTTCAGTGCTGGCGTGGGGGCTGGATGTTTTCATGCCTTTCCTACAGATAAAACTCCCTTTCTGTAGAACACTAGTGTGCTAGGAGAAGGGTTCTGCCTAGCCTTCTCCCAGATACCTCTCGTCACCTGACTCTGGTGAATGGTTTAAGGCTGGCTTTAAAAATTTGTCATGGATTGTATGATGTCACTAAGCAGACAGCAGTGTAGTGAAACACTGAATTGTTTTTGCAATCTGATCTGCTTCCAAGTACACACTCCAAGTTCATTGTTCATAGGTGTACAGTATCTGAAGGCACTGGCATGTGTATCACTTGCTGAATCAACACAAGCGGTTGTGCATCCCAATGTACATCAGGATACAGTAAGTTGTACTGCCTTTAGAGGCAATTTGGTACTTAATGCTGCTGCAAAATGTTGTTGGCCCCTTTGGAAATGGGCTTCCACGCTGCCTGTTAGTTTCAGGCTATAATGCCCATACTTCCACCCAGGGCTTTTTTGGTAGAAAAAGCCCAGCAGGAATGTATTGGCATAATAGGCCACACCCAACAGCAGAAACTCATTAGCATATTAGGCCACACCCCTGATAGCACAGCTCCCTCCCAGGATCAGCTTCCCCAGGTGCCCCCCGGCTTGTGGGTTGCATGGGGAACCCAAGGGAAGGAAGGCAGTTTCTGGATCAGCTTCCCCAGGCGCCCTGCAGCTGCAGGGTGCCTGGGGAACCCAAGGAGGGGAGGCAGTTCAAACTGCCTTCCCTCCCTGGATCGGCTTGGCTTCCCCAGGTGCCCTGCGGCTTGGGAGGTGCCTGGGGAACCCGAGGGGGGGAGGCTGTAGGTGTTGCCAACTCGGAAGCCAGCTGGAGCTCTGTTCCTGTGTGTTCCTGCCCCAAAATAGCCCTGCTTCCATCAGAAAAGCATTGCCCTAAGATTTGTGGAGCTGCGGTGGCTCAAGTGGTTAAGACACTGAACTGCAGGCTGTGGCAGGTCAGTAGTTCGAGACCCGAGAGTGCCGCATGACGGAGTGAGCTCCCGTCTCTAGTTCCAGCTCCTGCCAACCTAGCAGTTCGAAAGCAAGAGATTTCAAGTAGATAAATAGGTACCACTTCGGTGGGAAGGTAACAGCGTTCCGTGCGCCTTGGTGTTTAGTCATGCCGGCCACATGATCACGGAAACGTCTTCAGACAGAGCTGGCTCTTTGGCTTTGAAACGGAGATGAGCACCGCAACCCTAGAGTTGGATTCGACTGGCTTTTGAGCAAGGGAAACCTTTACCTTTTACCAAAGATTTGTGGGGAGATCCTTACTGCGAGTTCCTCAAAGAGAATAGACAAGTTTTCTTGAAAGGCAGTTTGCTCATGGCGTTCCCTTGCAATGCGCAGCCACAAGTGTGCAAAGTGCATTGCAGAGTATATGCAGTCTACAAGCTACAATGGAGTAGCCCGAAGACCTGGCAGGTGTCCCACATTAATCATGTATGTGTGCACCTCCTAGATGATGTTCCTCAATTCATGCATTAGACAGGTACTTTGTGGCTGATGCTTAGGTGTGCCTCAGAGGACAAGCTGGTCTGTGGAACTTGTGAAACGCACTAACAGGGTACAAACCCTCACAGGCATCCATTCCCCCATGGTAGAAGTCCTGCTCCAAGTTCATCAGCCTATCTGCCCACGAAGTAAACTGTTGGGGCACAGTGCACTGCCTCCTGTAAAGTACTTTGGCCTCATTGTTGCTAGGTACGGGCGAACTTTCATTAAGGGGTTACCTACTTAATTCTTGCTGGTTATTGAGTATTTGGTGGTATCGTCTTTATATTGTATTTTTGTGATAGTATGTTTACAGTGAACTTTGTCTTGGGAGGAAAAGTGGATTATACGTCTATAAATAAACTGATTTTTTATAATAACGTTCAGCATATCTGAGTTTGTTGTCTTCCTGCTCCTGAACCACTTTATCGTCAAGCTGAGAGGAAGGTAATTTGTATTTGAACCTTTTCACGTAGGCGTTCCCCCCCATCCCTAAGCAACCTTTCTTCTATGACTCTATAGAATACTGTTACTGTTTACCTGGACTTTAGAGAGCCAGGAGTGGTTTGTGACATCAGCAGGCATCAATATCAATCCTCAACAATAAGGTAGACCTAATGGCATCCATGGAGACACACGTGCCTCACACCAAGGGAAAAGCCAAAGAGTACTATGCTCAACAAGCAAAAATCCAGAATGAATGTGGGTACTGGATGTAAGCAACAACTGGCAATTTTTTCATACACATTCCCACCATCTGGTGGGCATTTCATTAGTAAATAAACTTTCAAACGTTAAGACTTACGGCGTTCTTCAACCTGTGAGTCATGATCCTCAAATGGATCCTAGAACCCCCCCACACTCAGTTGTGGACTCCTCTGGAGGGGCATTTTTTGAAGGACTTGCTACTAGTGAACAAGGGCACCTGGCGTCCACCCTCTCTTTGAAAGCATATTGAGAGGAGGAGAGTGAGGTATGCTCACTCAACTGTTGACAGGACTCTCTTTTAGTAGAGATCTAGGTTCATCGATCAAGGGTCAAACACCCCCTCTCTCACGCTTCCCCAAGCTCCTGCCTTCTTCCCTCTCTTCCTGTCTGGCCACCATCCACCTTTACCACTCTCTTAGTTGGATACCAAGTACGACTTTCAAGTGAAGACTGTGGAGCAGGACTTCTCTGTCTGCCCTTCTTGTGCCAGTCCATTCAGCTTCCAAAAATTCTGATTGTGGGATCAAAGGGACACTTAGGAATAGTGCAGAGAAGTAAAGTGCGGTTTTGAAGAGGGAGGGGGCAATTGTCAGAAATATCCTCCCCTAGGGTTGCCAACTGCAACTTAGGAAATTCCTGGAGGTTTGGGGGAGGTCAGATTTTGGGTAGAGAGGGAGCTCAGTGAAGACTCCACTCCCTACCCCCAATTTGCCATACCATCCGGGGGAATGGATCTCTGTACTCTGATGATACGTTGTAATTGTTGGGTGGACTCCAGGGAGAACCTGGATGTTGGCAACCCTCTTCCCCCCACCAATGAAGTGCCATTACTTTGGTACATAGCATAATGTCTAAGGAACCAGCTGTCTCTGTTACTTTGCCTAATCACTTCATCTTACTTGCCTCCTTTGTGGCTGTGACCTTTAGCTTGTATTCTAGGGTGGCAAATGGCAGATTGGGAAATTTATGTAGATTTGGGGGTGGAGCTTGGGAAGAGGAAGGATCTCAGTGGGGCATGATGTCACAGAGTCCACTTTCTAATGCTGCCATTTTATCCAGGGAACTCTCTCTGTATTCTGAAGGTCAGTTGCAATGCTAGATCTCCAGCCCCCACCTGGAGGATGGCAACGCTACATTCCCCACTACAGTGCCTCTCTCGGTGCTTGGGTTGTTTCTTATTCCAGAGCCTTCTTGGTGTAGTGTAGTGGTTAAGTGCATGGACTCCGGTCTGGGAGAACCGGGTTTGATTTTCCTACTCCTCCACTTGCACCTGCTGGATGACCTTGGGCAACCCACAGTTCTGTCAGAGCTGTTCTTGAAAAATTGCAGTTTCTGTCAGAGCTCTCTCAGCCCCACCTACCTCACAGGGTGTCTGTTGTAGGGAGGGGAAGGGAAAGGAGATTGTAAACCACTCTGAGACTCCTTTGGGTAGTGAAGGGCGGGGTAACCAATCTCCTCTTCTTCTTGGTCTGCAGTCCACATTGCTAGCCTTGACACTAGGTCATAACTCTGGCTCATCCTCTTCACTTTCACCTGGCTGCTGCTATGTGGCTTCTCGCCACACACTTTCAACTCAGTGGGTCCTGTGCTACCTCCTGGAGATTAAAAGTTAATTCCAGGTCTGAAAAGATCAAAGACCACTGCCTCTAACTTAACAAAACAAAAACAAGGAATGAAGCATTTAGGAAATTTGGGCAGTGATATTGCCATTCAAGCTTGCGGTAGTTCACCATTGGTGCAGTTTAACAACCCTCTCTTTAGGCACTACAGAGGTACCACAGGGGATGTACCATAGAGGATGGGAGATGTGTGCCCCCTCATCAAAGATTTGCGCTACGTACCACTAAAGACTGCAAGATATTCCACAGCATTCCCTCTTTCCGTTTCAGAGCTTAAAATAACTGTTCGGCCTTTAAAATGTCTGTCTTTTTCCTAATTGCTGGTTTGTCAAATGTCAGAGTATCATGATTTTACTGCATTTGTGCAGCAGTTAAAATCAATAGGTCATTGTGAATGCTGTCAACTTGCTATTTTAAGTGCAAGGCAAGTCTCCCTCATCTTTTTGATGCAAAGTTTTGGAAACTTGCCTCGACTCTGAGGGTTCCCATGAGAATCTAAGCCCAACTGTTTTTTTCTCTCTCTTTGAAGCCGCATTAATGTATCTAGAGAAATCGCAGAGCCTCCCCAATATGTGAGCTATTTGGTCCAATACCAGGAGGAAATTCGCAGGGACTGTACTCCTCACCCATTGCATCTTTCCTCCTAAATGTGGTGTCAGGCAGGCAGGAGGAAACATGCCTATTTTATATACAATTAAATTCTTATTTGCAGCCTGCTGAAAAGTGGAAAGTGTCCGGTACACTCAGAAGGCCAGCAGAAAGCAGAGCAGGCACAAGGAGGCGTTTGGTACCCACAGAAATATAACTATAACAAACAGAGGAAGAGAAGGAGATTGGATTTATACCCCACCCTTCACTACCTGAAGGAGTCTCAGAGTGACTCTTCCCTTCCCCTCCCCACAACAGACCCCCTGTGAGGTAGGCGGGGCTGAGAGAGCTCTGACAGAAACTGCTCTTTTTCAAGAACAGCTGTGCCAGAACTTGTGACTGACCCAAGGTCATCCAGCAGGTGCAAGTGGAGGAGTGGGGAATCAAATCCGGTTCCCCCAGATTAGAGTCCGCTAAGCACTTACACCAAACTGAAGGTATTCACCTCCACTCCCACAGGGCAGCCACCTGGCACATTAGGAGCCGCAAAGCATTTTTAACGATCAGAGCAATCTCCACCAGGTCTACTCAGAAGCCAATTCCATTTCAGACCGCACGGCTTGCTCCCCCCCCGAAAGCGTTCTTAGGATGGCGGCCAAACCAGCAGCGACTGCAGTAAGGAAACAAGGCACAGAAGAGCCTATAATCGCTGGGATAAGAAACGAGCATTTAGCACGGCGGGATTCACTCCGAGGAGCCAAACGTGCGCTCCGTAAAGTGCGCTCCTCTGTGCACGGACACATGCCGGGGCCCCCGCTCCGCTCGCAGAGGCTGCCGTCCCGTGAAATGAAACACTTCAACGTGCACAGGACGGCTACAGGAAATGAATCCGCGGGTCGGCTCAGCGGCTTCGCTGGACCAACGCACGCCTTTTGTCTCCGTTTTCCTCCTGTCTTAAACTCGTTCCGCCTTCAGATACCAGCGGAGCACATTTTGCTTGATTCAGCCAGGACGCCCGTCCTTGCACGCTCCCAACTTTTATCTCCCGGGACAACCGCGGTTCATTCAACGGGGCAGCCAAACTCCGTCCCGAGCTCCTCCCCAGCACAACCCCCCCCCCCCCACCAGGCGCCTACAGCGCTCACTGGGCACGCGTGCTCAACTCCAGCTCTCCTCCCCCGCCCGCCCTCCTTCCCGCCCTGCTGATTGGCTACTCCCTTCCCTGCCGGAAAGTCAACATGTCCCGCGTGCGGAGCAGCCACCGTCGCTAACCTGGGCCCAATCGAGACGGCTCTTACTGCGCGGGGTGTTGCAGCCCCGGCCAATGAGCGGCGGCGGTCTTCGGGGCGGCGCAGCCCGACGGAGTCTGTGAGAGGATCCGCCTGGGCGCTGCTGTTGCGGCCGTGAGGTGACTCGAGGGCCGGGCCAGGTGAGACGGGGTTAGTGGGGCTGGGCCAAGGCAGGGCATGTGGCAGGGCTCGCTCCTTTTCGCGTGTTCCGGGCAGGGCTGCGTAGCGGGGAGGAAGGCAAGGAAGGCCCCGTGGTTCTGCCCAGGCCTAGCTGGTGAGGGAGGCCGGTGGGGAGGCGGGTGGGGCGGTCCGGTCCCCGGGCGGGCACCATTTTATGGAGCGGCCTAAAGCTGGGGAGGTTGGCCGGGGGGGCGGGCAGCGGGAGAGGGCGCGGGATGCTGGAAGGCCTCAGGGGGCCCGGAGAGGAGGAGGAGGCGGTTGAGTCGCTTCTTCGCCTCGTTAGCCACGGGCCGCCACAAGGCACGGCCCGAGGGTAGTTTCCTTTGCTCTCTTCTCAGGGCGGTTCCTCTGTGGGGCCTTTGCTGAAATCCTGCACACGCATGCGTTTGTTTTCTCCCCTCCCCCGTAGCTTTATGCACACCATGTGCTCGATATTTTCCGTCCCCCTCCAGCTGGGTAAAAATTATGCTCTTTAAGAGGAATAGCGATGAAAATTAAAGGCTTGCAAGTAATCGATGTGTTGTTTTTTTTAAAATAACTCTTGTCATTAAAAGTTTTCTTATTACTTGCAATTACTACTTATTACCCCCACCCGTGTAAGCAATATTTAACTTTCTCGCAGCTGTTTCTCTTTGGTGCCTTCCTTCTCTTCCCTACCCCTAGTTGTAGATAACATGCTGTTATTTTGCGGCCTACTGGGTTGTGACTATAGACTCTGGAACGGAAACCATAATTTTCTGCTGTGGTTTGAAGCCACTGTATTATAGCACCAGTGTGATTCTTCTGTTTTGCAGGTTCAGGAAGGCAAGACTGTTAACTCTTGCATGGCAGGAGTTTGAAAGAGTCCGATAAATGAAAAGCTGTCTTAAATGTAAATGTGCTGGGTTAATCAGTTCAATGAAATTTCTAACACAAATAACCCTCAACTGATAGTTGATTACAAATCTTTGTTTCCAAGCATTTTTGTCACTGTCTTGTTGCTGAGATTGAACCTTGCTTTAAGAATTGTGGAAGCTAATCTTGTCTCAAAGGATGCATGTAGATTGTTTAGAATCTACACTGTAACTGCTGAAATCCACCCATGATAAAATCCTTTAAAGCAAGGGTGCTGACTTTGTGGTACATGGAGAGTCACATTTCCAATTACCATCGACTGAAAGAGCTACATGGCTACAGTACGCCTTCTGCATTATCCCACCAAACACACATATGTAGACTATAACTATTAATATTAAATTATAACCTTTTAAATTACAAGAGTATCTCTGTGTATGTTGGGTTTTCTCTCCCCTCATCTCTCAAAACTCAGACAGCCCTCATCTCTCTCAAGTGAGGGGAAGAGCCTTCCCCCTGTGCATTTCTTTTCTCCATGAGACACAGCAGACATCGTGACAGAGAGAGATTTCCAGGGTACCAAGCTAGCCCTCCAGAAAGGATAGTAAAACCATGCCACTACAGCCAGCTTGCTCTTTTCTTGGGTGTCTGCTGTTGTGGTTTTACTGTGGTTTTACTGTCTGCTCAGTAGCCAGCTTGATCTCCTCCTGGTAGACTCCTAGGTGCTGGAATGAGAGTGCAGAGTCTTTGAAGAAGAGGTGGTGATGTTGGGAAGGACTGATTCTTTGGTACAAGGCCAGCAGCTCAGGGAGGTTTACAACATATCCAGCCTCCAGTCCTCTGGTAGCAGCTGTTTCAAGGTGGGAATCACCTGCAAAATGCAATCCCTACTGGTTAATAGTCTTCCTGTCCCTCCTAGAATGTGGAGTTCGTTGTCACATTGGGGAACAATGTTCAAAAGAGGATAGATGGCATGTCAAAGAGTCACTTCTGGCTCCCGGGCCATTGAGTATCACTACTTCAAAGCCTTATTTTCGGATAACTGTCTGCTAGTGTGACTAACGCTCTGTGCATCTTTTTCTTGACTTATACATGCAGTGTATGTATTTTATGTTCCATAACATGCTTCCATTGTTGCGTAGCTTTCCCACCTCTCTGTTTGTTGAAGACAAGATTGAAGACTCTGACAATGCAAATTGAAGTAGACATGCGTAACATGAAACTGCCAGCTGAACCCACTGTTGCTGAACATTATTCTCAAAACAGAAGTGTTACCTCACTTTTTGTGCTCATTCACTGTTCATGCTGTCAAAAATATTAACCATTTTGGAGTTCTGTCCTCTTAGCAAATTGAAATTTTCTTGAACTTTAAAAAAAATGATTTTTAAAGGCAATTAGGTAAAAGTTGGCTGCTGTTTGTATAACTTTCTGTCTAGCCTTGTACAATCTAACTATCTGATCAGTCAAAAGAAATTGTTTTTTTAATGACATTATTAGATCAACAAAAAGGTACTTTAGTTAACCACAGTTTTGATGTGTGCTAATTATAATTTGAATGTGTCTTTAAAAATTGTAGTGAGCTCCTTGATGATAGAAGCATTATACATATTATACACATAGGCACACATATACATGCAGGTGATCACTGTTCAGTTCTCTTTAATTATCCTGGAACCGGGATCAGCTGACAGTTCCAGACATTTTAAAAGAAATTAAAATATATTTTGCTTTTTTTAGCAGCAATTATTTCTAAAAAGTCTGTTGATGTCAGTCAAGTAACTGCCGGCTTCTGTGCAGGGGCACAAAAAGTTGCTGCTCTCTGCTGTCCCTTCTTCATCTGTTTTTATCACATCAGCACTGGATGTAATCACACTCGCTCCCTTTCCCCCTCTAGTTGGAACATTGTGTAAAGCCACACAATGGCTTAGATTGGAAAAGGGGAGGAACTTTTTAAATGGTGGAGGGGAAGGGAATTCAGCCTTGCCATTTGGAAGAAATAGCTTAGCTCCCCATTCCCAATATTGGCTGCCTTTTTGGTCTGGTTCAAAGGGAGAAGCCCCAGAAAAAGTCTCCCGCTGTCTTATGTGATCTCCTTCTTTGCATGTTGCAAAGCAATTATTTACTTCCTAGTTTGGTGCCATCATAGTTGGTTCTGCTTAGGCAAACTATGCCTTGTGCATTCTCTGCAGGCCAGGATTGCAAACTGGGGGGGGGGAAATCTGTGGTTTGTTTTCTTGGCCTCTGGAGCAAACGTGAACTCAGAGGTTTGTCACAAACTAATAACTGAGTTTATACTGGAGAGTGATTGCTCAAGGAAACCAACACTAAGTCCTTCCAGGCTTGTTCACATTACACCAGGCCATGGACTGTCAAATCTAAGTCATTGACAGAGTGTTCATAAAACAGAATTGCACCTTTTAAGCCCATTGAGCTCTGCATAAGACTGCACTGCAATGTTTCTTTTACTGGTTCAATTAAAGGCTTGTAGTTGTTATAATTATTTTGTTCTACAAAATCCTAACACCAATTTAAGTGCTGTCCTGTAGAATATTTCAAAGGTATTCTGTAACTGTAGAGTTAGTAGCTCCTATTTAGCTTGATTCACTTTATATTCCAGTGATTTTGCTAAAATTTGGACAGTTTTTACTTTTTTGTGTTGATGACTGGATTGAAAGAATGTTACCAGCATGCAGTTTCACCAAATAGTTATGTGATCCTCGATGATAAATCAAAAATGTAAGAAGTACAAGGAATAGATTTTAGGTGGAAAGGAAGGGGAGGAAACTTCTTAGAACCAGAACATTCAGGCAGTGTGGGAAGAGACTGTTAAAACTGCTTGTAAACATATTCAGGAATGACTTCTGGTGCAGGTGGCTGTTGGAGAAATAATATGCAATGCATGAATTATTTTCCAAAAATTACTTTGGTATCTTTTATCAATATGCTTAAACTTTCTTTCCTAAATTTTGGGCGTATTGTCTTACAGGTGGATAACAAGTCTTTCAGATGGCAGATAACAGGTAGGTTCTCTACAGTCCATTTCTTGAAAGTTTGTGTTTTTGCAAGAAGCAACTACTTTTACAAAAAACTCTTACGATGTATTTGTAGACTGTGAACTGTGACTTGTCTCAGGCTGAATTTCTGTTTATGTTTTTAGAACAGTTTTGTTTTACAACATAATCTTCTCCCCTCTCCCCAGCTGAGAATAGTTCTGTTCTTTTGATAGAATTTGCTCATTCTGAAGTGTTTGCATAAATAGTCGAACATGGCTCAATTAATGGTTCCTCATCCTCTTGGAGAGGAGTGGCAGGTGGAGTGCCTCAGGGATCTGTCCTGGGACCTGTTTTGTTCAACATCTTTATAAACTATTTGGATGACTGAATAGAGGGAATGCTTGTTAAATTTGCAGATAATACTAAATTGGGAGGTGTAGCAAATATGGTAGAAAACATTCAAGATACGAAATGATTTTGACAGGCTGGAAAACTGGGCTAAAACAAATAAAATGAATTTCAATGGGGATAAATGTAAAGTTCTCCGTTTAGGTAGAAAAAATCAAATGCATAATTATAGGATGGGGAAGACTTGTCTTGGCAGTAGTTTGTGCAAAAAAGAACTAGGGGTCTTAGTAGACCGTACAGTGAACATGAGTCAGCAGCGTGATGTGATAGCTAAAAAGACAAAACTTTGTGCTGTATCAACAGAAGTATAGTATCCAGATAATGCGAAGTGACGGTATCGCTTTACTCTGCTCTGGTTATATCCTCACCTAGAGAACTGTGTTCAGTTTTGGGCACTACAATTTAAGAAGGGTATAGACAAGCTGGAACATGTCCAGAGGAGGGCAACGAAGATGGAGAGGGCTCTGGAGACCAAGTTCTGTGAGGAAAGGTTGAAGGAGCTAGGTATGTTCAACCTTGGAGAGGGGACGAATGAGGTGATATGATAACTGTCTTCAAGTATTTGAAGGGCTTTCATATAGAGGATAGTGTGGAGTTGTTTTCTGCTGCCCCAGAAGGTTGGACCAGAACCAGTGGGTTGAAATTAAATCAGAATCAGCTAAACATTAGGAAGAACTTCCTGACAGAGTGGTTCCTTAGTGGAACAGGTGGTGGACTCTCCTTCTTTGGAGGTTTTTAACCAGAGGCTAGATGCCCATCTGACAGCAATGCTGATTCTGTAAACTTAGGCAGATCATGAGAGGGAGGGTAGGAAGCGTTGTGTCAGTGCTTATTTCCCATGGCCCTTTCTTACATGCCCAGGGTAATGCTGGGTCACCACTTTGGGGTCAGGAAGCACTTTTCTCCAGGCCAGTTTGGCAAGGGATCCTGGAGGGTTTTTTGCCATCTTCTGGGCATGGAGCAGGGGTCACTGGGTGGTGTGGGGGGAGGAAGTTGTGAATTTCCTGCATGGAGCAAGGGATTGAACTAGATGACCCTGAAGGTATCTTCCAACTCTGTGATTCTATGAGTCTATATAATGTAAGTGACACTATCTCATACTTTAAACAGGACTTGTGGCATTCTTTCCAAGGAAGTTGACTGTTAACTGTTTTCAGTGCATTCAGTCACATGTGGTATCTGTCTGTTCTCAGAGTTCTTAAATTGTGAGGTGGGTTTCCCTATGGGGTAATGGCAGGTGGCTCAGGAACAGGCTGATTTTCTTTATGGCTCTGCTACCTTTGTTGTTGTTGTTTGTGCTGTAGGATTGTTTTCACACATTGTACTTTGCTGCACAGAGAAAATCTTTGTTTAGGAAAACAGGAATGCATTATATGTGACAGGCAGTGCAATTATGTGTAGCTGGTATATATGCAATGTGAAAAACACAGGCTTCTGTTGTCAGGATAGTAAACTAAACTTTTACAGGTAAAGAGATTGCCTTTGTATCTTGTTGCTGTACAAACAGCTTGCACTGTAGCTTTAGAATGCGAGACCATGCCTTTGACATGCTGATTAATGACTGTTAACTTGGGCAGCTGTCTGTAGATGACCTAATTTGTTCAGCGCTTTTATGTTTAGTCATAATTTCTATTGCGTTTTGTAATGAAATTTTATGTCTTTTATTGAGTTAGAGGAGGTAACTCCTGAGACAGACACACAGAGACACACACAGAGAGAATATAAATATTCTGAAAGAACAGTGACTGGTACAAGCTGAGTTCAAAATGTAAGAGTCCTACACTGTAGTTTTGCCCTTCTGTTAAAAATTTAACCCCTTTCTTCATGGCTTCAGCATTACCAGAAATGTTGTGTCTTTGGAGTGTATATACAAAGTATATTGCAGGAAAACATTACTGAGGCTGATAGATGTGTGTGCCTTACTCCATTTTAGTCAGACTTACTATGCATTCTTGTACTGTATGCTGCAAAGTCTTTCCTGTGTCTGTAGCTTGTTCCACCCATGTTCTCAATTGCTGTTTAAAAACTGGAGTTTATTACAGTGGGGTAATGACAAAGCATGTGAATCTTTACTTTTTCTTCTGTTGGCATGTTTGATCTCTGCTAAAAAATGCAGCAGATGATACTGCTGATTTGCTTAGTACTGTTGGGCCAGCATGCTTGAAAACTCTTAATATTCTTCTCCTGTTAAGTTTTATGTTAGAGATAAGGAATAATGGTGTTTGACACAAAAAAAAATCCTTCAGCAGGTGTTTGAAAAATTGTGTCATGGGAATCTTTTTGGTCAAGAAACACAGTGTAGTGGAACTGATGCTACCTTTATCTTTTTTTTTTCCTTATGTACAATGTTGGAGGAAGTAACTTTCAAATCCACCCCCCCCACACACACATATACATATAAGGTCATCTAGATGCCATGTTAGTAACTAGGGTCTCGGGTTACCAGCAAAGTGTGTAAACATAAACTTATTGTTAATTTTAAAATTTATATTTACAAATGCTTAGATCAGTTCGCTAACAACATACCATAGTGTAACCTGAATATATAATTTTTTCAGTAAAACAGAAGATGCTCCCTCTGATTCTGTGGAAGCTGCTAAAGGTACAGGAGACAAAAAAGGTAATTTATTAAAAATATCTTGTCTGTACATAAAGAATGAATGTAAAGGCTGCCTAAAGATCTATTGCAGCTTTGGTGACTTAGTAGTTTTTGATCATGGATATTTGTAACTTTGAAAACAGGCTACTTCCCAAGCAATGCTCCCTCTAAGCTGTAGAGTCTTGTGAGCAAAAACTGTGAGCTAAAGTTGTGAGCGAGGGATTTGGCTGCTGCATAAATTAGTTTGCTCCGGAGCCATCCTTCCTGAGCTAAGACAAAAATGTGTGAGCCAGAGGTTAAAAAACTGCAAGCTAGCTCACACAAACTCAGCTTAGAGGGAACACTGTTCCCAAGGTATGCTTCATATATATATATATATATGTATGTATGTATGTATGTATACACACAGATGTCTGCCTTGCCAGTTAGAACCAGTGGGTGTTGCTTTGGGAACTCTGTACTGCAGGAATTATAGCTAAAACTGCACTCAGAATAAATGGCTGTTAATGGTATAATATTAAGACTTGTTTTGAACTTACTGGTTCTCTTACAGAAAAGCTAGCAGACCAGGTGATGCAGAATCCACAAGTCTTGGCAGCTTTGCAGGAACGGCTTGACAATGCACCTCACACTCCTTCCAGTTACATTGAAACGTAAGTTTGAGAAGCATGGCTTGCCACAGGTATGGAATAAAGAGGCTCACAAATGCACGCATCAATGGCTCAGCGGCAAGGGCATCTTTGAATTTGAAACAAATGCAGTGTAAAGCTGAGGAGAGCTCCTTTAGTCAGACTTGAGAAGGGTGCGGGTTTCTCTGAGCATCAAAGATGCTTGGAAGACAACTGTGGTGCTTCAGGGGTACCTAGAAGCCCAATAAAATATGATAGATGAGAACCCACCCCGTGCTGAGGAGAGTGGTTGAGGAGCATGGTTGGTCTTATGGGTGCTTTTGAAAATTTGTGAATGGGTGGGCAGGCACCACAAAGTGGCTTCTACAGGGAGGGCAGTTAAAAAATGTTGCAAGATTCCAAGTCAGACATCTTTCTAGAAAAGGGGGTTCAGAGGGGTGCTCTCAGTAGATCCAAAGGTGTGATGTTTCCTGGAGTCTTCTGAAGCACCCCCTGCTCCAAATGAAGTGCAGAAAAGGCTGAATAGTTTTTTTACTCTGAGGAAGAGGATGTGTTGGTAGAAAAACAAGTGGGTACCATAGCACCCACAAGCACAACACTGGGGATCTCTAAAGCAGAAAATCTTCAGAGTCTTGCCAAATTATAATCTTAGAGATAATTTAGTAAGTGATAAAAGGGTATTAGATTGTTTGGTACTGGTTAAGAAGCTGTGTATTGCTGTCTTACTGCCATTCTTTGAAAGATGGAAGACTATTTTAATAGTTCCGTCTTAAATGTTGTTGTTGGACATGTCGGCAGCGTTCAACACAGTCAGCCAGCAGCTACTGATCCACTGCCTCGCTGACATGAGGATTCAGGGGTTTGCCTTGCATTGGCTCGTCTCCTTTCTCCAAGGTCAGGAACAAAGGGTGGTTCTCGCAGCTGTCCTGAAGGCACCCACTAACTTGTGGACTGCCTCAAGGGGCTGTGTTTTCCCCGATGCTGTTCAACATCTACATGCGCCCCCTTGCCCAGATTGCCCAGAGGCACGGGCTAGGGTGTCACCAATATGTGGATGACACTTAGCTATATCTGTTGTTGGGCGGTCAGTCCAACTCTACTCCGGAAGGCCTGGACCAGGCATTACAAGACATGGATGGATGGATGGCTTAGACTGAGCTGATTGAAATGGAATCCGATGAAGATGGAGGTCCTGTGCCTGAGTCAGTGCGGATCAGGGGTAGGGATCCCACTACCGGCCTTCAATGGGGCGTCGTTGGTGCCAGCGCCGAGGGTCAGGAGTTTGGGAGTGCTCCTGGATGCTTCTTTAACAGTAGAGGCCATTGCGAAGGCAGCCTTCTACCACCTCCAGTTGATTAGGCAGTTGGTTCAGTTCCTTGAACACAATGATCTGGCAGCAGTGATCCTCGCAATGGTCATCTCGAGGTTGGACTACTGCAATGCTCTGTACACGGGGCTGCCCTTGGCGCAACTCCAGAAGCTGCAGCTGGTGCAAAATGCGGCAGCCGGGCTGTTGATGGGTCTCCCTGTGTGGGAGCACATCCAACCTATGCTAAAGGCATTGCACTGGCTGCCAATAGCATAACGGATTCGCTTCAAGGTGCTGGTCTTGACCTGTAAAGCCCTTTAGGAACATAAGAAAAGCCAATGTTGGATCAGGCCTATGGCCCATCTAGTCCAACACTCTGGCACACAGTGGCCAAAAATACCAGGTGCCATCAGGAGGTCCAGCAGTGGGGCCAGGACACTAGAAGCCCTCCCACCGTTGCCCCCCCTAAGCACCAAGAATACAGAGCATCACTTGCCCCAGCCTGAGAGTTCCTATCTGTATCTTGCGTCTAATAGCCACTGATGGACTTCTGCTCCATATGCTTATCTAATTCCCTCTTGAAGCTGCCCATGCTTGTAGCCGCCACCACCTCCTGTGGCAGTGAATTCCATGTGTTAATCACTCTTTGGGTGAAGAAGTACTTCCTTTTATCCGTTCTAACCCGACTGCTAAGCAATTTCATTGAGTGCCCACAAGTTCTTGTATTGTGAGAAAGGGAGAAAAGTACTTCTTTCTTTTTTAAAATAATCTGTTTATTAGTTTTCCAAAACATAAGAAAGCATAAAGAAATTTTTTTCCACAGCAAAGTAATTCAACATCATATAATACAAAAAAGAATCTCGAGTATTTTCTCTCATCATATCTATCACATCCAATATAGCTCAGCGTATATTTTCTTATACTCAACCGAAACCAGTTATATACCAACCCCTATTATATATTTCATCAAAATCACATTTAAACCTCTTAGTGATTTAACACAGATAGGCAGTCCTTTTATATTCCGGAATAGCTCATTATATAGTTTATTCTAACCCTGGAAACTGGTTCTTGTATTTCTATATTTTTTCCACTCTATATCATTTATATTTCCCTGTCAAGTTTTCTTATGCATTTTAGGCCTCTTTCTGTTCAAGTATCTGCATTCAGGCTACCCCAACTTCTAGCAAAGTAATCAGACATTTTCCACCAGCAAATGTACTTTAACTAAGACCTAAATAACTAACCATTCATATTCAACATATATGTATCCCATCTTTTCCTACTTTATACATACAAAAAACAATTATTTTGTCAACTACTACATATTATTACATACTGTTACTGTAATTCCTGTAGCAGCTTTCTCCTAATAGTATTTAGAGATCTTCATTCTAGTTGCACCCAGTTTTTAACAGTGTAAATAAAAACTTTACCAACAAATAGGTACTTAGACATTAACTTTAGCCAGTCCCCAATGTCTAAACATAAATATCAAATGTCTTAACATTCAGCATACTCCATACAAATGAATTATAGGCCTCCTTCTATTCAGCTGTTTGCATTCAAACTACACCAAACTTTAGCAATATGATCAAACATTTTCCACCCGCAATTAAATATTTAAACATTATACTTTAACTATACCTAACTAACTAACCCTAGATATCAAATCCCATTCATATTTCATAGGCATTAGCTTTAACCGGTCCTCATATCTAGACACAACTCTCAGAAGTCTTCATTTTCAGCCTGCCCCATACAAACCCCATCATTCCATATATTATACATCTACACAGGAAAAAATTATTTTATCATCTACTACATTTTATTACTTGTTTTCTGTAACAGCTTCCTCCTAGTAGCCTTGCCTACAGGCACCCTCCTTAATACTATTCAGGGATTTTCATTCTGACACCACCTAATAGTTAATAATCTAAACAAAATAATCTAAACAATTCTCCATCACCTTACATAAATTTAAGCTTTAAACTTTAGCCAGTCCCAAATATCCAAACACAATTATCAGATGGCTTCCTGTTCCACTTAAACCAAAGAGATCCCTATCATTTCATACCTTATACATACCGGAAAAAAAGAGAATTGTTTTGCCACCTACTACACATTGTTGTTTTATTTTCTGTAGCAGCTACCTCCTTATAACCTTACTTAAATGCCTTATTTCTTTATATTCGTGGTATTGTACTGTTTTGTTCTGTCCTTTCTGTTTTGTCGGTTCTGTTGTCAATTTTCCGGGTCGTCTGTTATTTTTCTTTGCAATTCACCTAGCTCTGCTTTTAGCTTGCTTGGTCTTTTTTTGCATGATTGTTCTTGGATATTCCCTTTTTTCAATCCCATCCTCACTGTTTGTTTGCTGAGATTCTTGAATCCACACTTTTGCCTGAAGACATTCCCTTTTCTTTCTATTGATTTTACGGATATATCTTGTATTTCCTTTTCTCGTATGAAATCCTGTTCCCTCTCTGGGCTCTGCAGACAGTATTGATACTGTGTAACGTTCTCTTCATTTTCCCTCTCCAGGTCCGTATTATTATATTTCTCAAGGATATTTTTACACACTTCTTCCGCACCTCTTCAAATAGAAACTTTTAAAATTGGCCCAAAGTCAGCAACCCTACTTTCGTATTTTCTAAGTTGATCACTTCAATCTCCCCTAATAATATTTCCTCATTCTCCCCCGCTGATGCCATTTCCTATCTTTTGCTCGAATTCTTTCCTAGCCGCATTTACTCTTCCAGAGTTGAGGATATTCCTGGGGAGTCAAATAGTAGTAGTCTTCACCAACATATAAGAAAATATATGCCCACTCGCTTTCTTGCCTTTGCTGTAAATAATAGTTATGAATCCAAAAGTTTAAAAAGGGTGATCACAGCTGTGCAGGCATGGTGGACCATGCTGCTCCGTTCTTCGCTCCCACGTCGAAACAAATCTGGCACAACCCCCCAGCCGCCGTTTAGGGGTCGTCTGATCGAGTTTCCTGCAACCAGCCTTCCTCCGAAAGGTCTGACGAAGCCCCCGGCTGTCTCTAGGACCCAGGGGGCTCCCAAGAAGTGAAAAAGGATGGGCTCAACCTGCTCTATTCCATGCATAATCTTATAAACCTCGATCACGTCACCCCTTGGCTGTCATTTCTGCAAGCTAAAGAGCCCCAAGCGTTTTAACCCTTCTTCATAGGGAAAGTATTCCAACCCTTTTATCATTCTAGTTGGCCTTTTCTGCACTTTTTTTCCAGTGCTATAAGATCCTTTTTGAAGTGTGGTGACCAGAACTGTACACAGTACTCCTAATGACGTTGCACCATTGGTTTATATAGGGGCATGATGATACTGGCTGATTTGTTTTCAGTTCCCTTCCTAATAATCCTTAGCATAGTGTTGACCTTTTTTATTGCAGTTGCACAGTGTCTAGACATTTTCATTGAGTTATCTACTACAACTCCAAGATCTCTCTCTTGGTTAGTCTCTGGCAGTTCGGACCCCATCAGTGTGTACATACATTTAGGATTTTTGGCTCCAATGTGCATCACTTTGCACTTGGCCACATTGAACCCCATTTGCCACGTTGATGCCCACTTGCCCATCCTCAACAAATCCTTTTGGAGTGCCTCACAATCCTCCCTGGTTCTCATCACCCTGAACAACTTCGTGTCATTCGCAAATTTAGCCACTTCACTGCTTACAACCAACTCCAAATCATTAATGAACAAGTTAAAAAGCATCAGACCGAGTACAGATCCCTGTGGTACCCACTGCTTACCCATTTCCTATTTAAACTCACTCCATGGTCAGGGACCTACCTACATGAGGGACTGCCTTTTCCTACATGTTCCCCAGAGAGCACTACGGTCAGGGTCGCAAAATCGTTTTCCCCGCCCACCTAGTCCTAAGGACGCCAGGCTGGTATCGACTAGGACCCGGGCGTTTTCTGTGGTAGCTCCAACTTACTGGAATGGGCTACTGGATGAGATCAGGGCCTTGCGGGACCTTTCACAGTTCCGCAAGGCCACGAAAATAGAGCTTGTCCACCAGGCATTTAGGTAAGGAGCTGCATTTCATCATCTATGCTCTGTGCCAATTTTATTGCCAGCCTGAGCCTGCCAAGAGTGGATGTACTGCTGAGTGTATGTCTTTATGCATTTTACCATTGCCGTATCGCCATCATTATGTTAATGGTTCTAATACTTTATCATGTATTTTATATTGATATTTATATTGTTGTTCTATCTATTGTTTTCTTGTGTAAGCCGCCCTGAGCCTGCCTTGGTGGGGAGGGTGGGGTAAAAATCAAATAAATAAAATAAAAATGAAAGAGGGGTATCCGTGTAGATATTTGTAATTAGGGATGGGCATGAACTGGGAAAATGTGTTGCAGTTGTGGCTGAGTCACAAAGTGATCCAGGAGTTCTGTTTGCAAACTGAACTGGTTTGTGGCCCCACAAACCCCGATGAAAGGGACCACAGTCCCTTTTAACCGGGTTTGCAGAAAGCCTGAAAAGCAGCTGAACCATGGGGAGCAGCTTGCCCCCCACCGCTCAGCTGTTTCAAGCTGTCTTGTAGAGTCCTTTTAAATTTTAAAGCAGTTTTGGGCACTCTTGTGCAGTCGTTTTAGATGAGTACAGTTGAAGGGGGGCTGCACAAGGGAGCCCAATACAGCTGAGCCCACAGAGAGATGTCTCCTTGCTGGCTCAGCTTTGGGGTCTCTTGTGCAAACTCATTTAAAGGAGCTGTACTGGGGGGGGGGCAATACAGCTTAGCCTATGGGTCCCCGAAGCTAGCTAGTGGGGAGACTTCTCTCCATTGGCTCAACTGTATTGGGCTCCCTTATGCAGCCCCATTAAACTGGGCTGCAGAGGAGACCCTGAAGCTGGGCCAGTGGGGAGGCTTCTCCCTGCAGGTTTAGCTGTATTGGGCTCCCTTCTGCAGCCCTGTTTAAAGGGGCTGCACAGGAGAGCCTGAAGCTGGGCTGGTGGGGAGATTTCTCTGATATGCAGCTCCTTTAAATAAACCCATCTAAAGGGACTGTACAAGAGAGCCCAAAACAGCTGATCAGGATGGGGAGACTGCTCCCTGCCAGCTCAGCTATTTCTATCTTCTGCAGTGTCTTTAAAATTTAAAGGGTCTGCACAAGACAGCCTGAAACAGCTGAGCAGTGGGGAGCACCAGAAAGCAGAGGTTAAGAAAGCTTGGGTGACATGATCGAGGTTATAAGATTATGAATGGGATTGAGCAGGTTGAGAAAGAAGTACTTTTCTCCCTTTCTCACAATACAAGAACTCGTGGGCACTCCATGAAATTGCTGAGCAGTCGGGTTAAAACAGATAAAAGGAAATACTTCTTCACCCAAAGAGTGATTAATATATGGAATTCACTGCCACAGGAGGTGGTGGCAGCTACAAGCATGGACAGTTTCAAGAGGGAATTAGATAAACATATGGAGCAGAAGTCCATCAGTGGCTATTAGCCACAGGGTATAGATGGGAATTCTAAGTCTGGGGCAGGTGATGCACTCTATTCTTGGTGCTGGAGGGGGCAGCAGTGGGAGGGCTTCTAGTGCCCTGGCCCCACTGCTGGACCTCCTGATGGCACCTGGTATATTTTGGCCGCTGTGTGACAGAGTGTTGGACTGGATGGGCCATTGGCCTGATTCAACATTGGCTTCTCTTATGTTCTTATGGAGTCCCTTTATCCCACTGTTTTCTGATCCATCCACGAACCACCACAAACTGCTTTAAAAGTTTGTGACAGTAAACCCATCATGAACACAAGCCAGGAACAGGGCAACATTTGTGACAGATTTTGCTTCATGGCTCGGTTTGTGCCCATCCCTGTTTGTAATACTCACTGCAGTGGTTTCCTTGTGTTTGGCATTAAGTTATTCAGTGCGTCTTCTATCCCAGTGTTTATTCTTCAAAATAGCTACATGGGTCTTGGGGCAAGATAGTGGTAGCCTTACTGTTGTTTTCCAGTACCTGATAGCTGGAAGTGTACTGCCTCTCAGTGGTGGAGGCCTCAGTGCTATCTGATTAGATGCAGGCTCTATATTTTATCATTCATTTGGGGGAAAACATTTACATTTGGGTCTGATTACAACACTTTGTGGCAAGGAACTCACAATGATAACATTTTGTGTAAAGAAGCTATTTGCTTTGAACCTCTTACTGTTGATTTTCCTGAACAAACCCATTTTCTGCTGTACTGAGACTAGTAATACTTTAGTCATTTTACACCTTACTGTTGAGATAAAGGCTCACCCCATATAAGCCATAGCCGTAGGTAAATCTGGAATGCTGAAATGCTGTCCTTGCCTTTTCTGCTTGCCAACATGGCCACCTCCTGCTGCTTTTCTGTCTCAGCAGCTGCACAACAGCTATTTAAAGTTGGGAAGGATGGGCTATATACATTTGGCTACATTGCTGTTTTGGTGAAATAGCTCTTATTTGCCTAGTTTTGCTGTTTCCCTGCCAGAGCAGATTCTGGGACCAGCTTCTCTGAGCTTGAGCAAAACAAATACGGGGATAACAGATACTTGGAAATCTCTCTCAGCTTATGTCCCATTCTCCTGTAATACCTACTATATGTAGCTTTATCTCTTACGCTGAATATTTTCCATGCAGTTGCCCAGTTAGAAAAATGCTTTAAGATCAGAGGTGTCAGATATGTGACCCAGGGACCAGATCAGGCCCCCGGGGGGCTTCCATCAGGCTCGCAGTGGAACTGGCCACCTCCTGCTTCCAGTTCTGCTGCTGCATCATAGCTTGCTTTGCCAGACTCTCTTAGTCACTCAGCCATTTCATGTTTTAATCTGGGTCCTAGACTCAGAACTCTGAGCATGAGATTTCTGTGGTGAATGTCAGTATATCAAAAGTAGGTTTGCAGCTTAGGGAGCTAATGTTTTAAGCATGTTTTTATTTTAAGTAAAAAAAAACACCCTTTGTGTTTGTGTCCTTTATAAAGTTTATATCTCCACTACCTGGCATTACATTTTATGGCACACATGGCCTGGCCCAACAAGGTTTCATTTATGTCAGATCTGGCCCTCACAACAAATGAGTTCGACACCCTGATTTAGATGATCTTTGCAGCAAGAACTTAAAACAAAATGGAAGGAGGGATGGAATGGAATGGGGTGTGTGTGGTGGGGGGTAATAGTAGATGTTGCTCCTACCTAAATGTATACAATTTTTTAAAATTTCTAGCTTACCAAAAGCAGTAAAACGAAGAATTGATGCCTTGAAACAGCTGCAGGTGAAATGTGCCCACATAGAAGCTAAATTTTATGAAGAAGTTCATGATTTAGAGAGAAAATACGCAGCCCTTTACCAGCCTCTTTTTGACAAGGTAAGGTTGTATGTGTACACGGTTTTCTATTAACTTCCTTCTGAGCTAATATTAGTGGGGAAAGTGCCTTCTCCAATAGGCTCAATTCAAAAATCATGAACAAACCTTGTTAATTTCCAAGAGTATATGCTCTGTCTTCGCAAAGATCTCCCACTTGTGATAATGTAATGTGGCTGCCTTCATCAGCTAAGGGTTTTTCCCTCCCAGTAACCAGGGTTGTTGAATTCTGGCTATTTTCCTTTTAAACTGATCAACACTATACTGAGGGTAATTAAAATTAAGGAGTTGTTTTCCTCAACTGTATAGTTCATGTAGGCTTGGATCCAGACCGTTGTTTCTGTGGGTGCAAGGATTTCTGCTTCTGGGATGTGACTTTCTCACTTTTCTGCTCCTTCAGCAATCCAAAATGCCCCCTGAAATTCTGTTCCTGTGGAATAAGGACCCTTGGGACCAGAACTGGGTGGGAGATTTTTAGCAGTGGAGGGGGACTCATACTTCACGGGCAGACATCCTTGAGCCCGCCATAGTCAGCTCTGTAGCATGCAGCTCTCTCACAGATGGTAAAAGTGTGTCTGAGCAAATCTAGGTGTTTTCAGGGCCTAGCCATCACTTGAAAAATAAGAACAGGCGAAGCTGTTCCCATATGTCTGAATGACAAGTGTGGACACAAAATTAATTTCCCTGCATAGGGATCTATAAAGCTCTAATAAATACTTTCACCTTGTACTTGCTCTTTTCTTTCCCCCCGTAATATTTTGCGTAACATTACTGTAGTTTTCCTGTCGAGTCTTAACGAAATAAAGAATGATCTTGACATATGTTTAGACTACTCATATAATTGAGTTAATTCATGACTGTTCTTATTCGTGCTTAAACTGTTAACCAGTTATACCAGTCCTGTAATGGCTTCACTGTAACACTTTTTAAGAGAGAATGGAAAAGTCAGGTTCAGCATTTCATGGTACAGTTTTTAAAAGGAGGGGGATAAAGGAAAAATGGTGTGCTAAGCCACCTGTGAGACCCTTGAGTCTTGGGATAAGCACAATAAAGCCTCTCTACTTTTTTGCCATCTTGGCCTTACATAATAATGGGACATGAAGTTGGAGATGGAGAGAGAGAATGAAAGTCAGTGAAACACTTACATTTGAAAGCTGAAATGGCTGTTAACAAGAACACTGAAAAAGAAGAGAGCATTTTCTGCCTTGTACTTTGGCTGTGCTATTTATCCAGCACGTCAAGTCAGTTCTTGAATATTGTTTGGCATGAGAAATGATTTTTGGGATGTTGATTATGTTGCTGATAAATACATTCTTGTTACTATATCTGAATAAATAGCTGATAATAACTGCTTAGCCCTGATCCAGATAGACTAGGCCAGCCCAACCTCGTCAGATCTCAGAAACTAAGCAAGGTTGGCCCTGGCTTGTATTTGGATGGGAGACCTCCAAGAAATAGCAGGATCGTAACGAGGAGGCAGGCAATGGCAAACCTCCTCTGAACATCTCTTGCCTTGAAAACCCTACGTGGCTTGCCATAAGTCAGCTGTGACTTGACAACACTTTCCAGCGCCACCATAACTGCTTAACCCCCTTGAATGCACCTTGAAGCCTGTGCCCAGTTTCCTGTGCATTCCTGTCAGAGGTAACTGTTTTCTTCTAATGCTGCTGCTGCTGCTTCTGTTTTTATACCATTTGCACAGAGAAGGGATTTTATCACTGGTGCTGCTGAACCAACAGATGCAGAGGCAGAATGGCACAGTGAAAATGAAGAAGAGGAGAAACTAGCTGTAAGTACAGATATTTTGAAGGCTTTTAAAAAAGATACTATTATTTTTAAAAAATACTAATATGACAACCTAAGATGATTGCTTAAGTTTCTTATAAACTTGTATCCGAAATGGTAATAAAGTGAACTGAATAAAATAATATATACCCCAAGAAAGAGAGCTTGTGTCAGATGTCTCAAATAGCTTTTGCATGTTCCCTTTGCAGAACAATTGTAGTTACTTTCTGATATTTCAGAAGCTTGCTTAATGACACTGAATGTCTTTGTTTAACAGTTTTGTTCCAATGCTGTAATCTAGTTGGTAAATCATCATTACCTGCACTGTTCGTAATCTGTTGGCAGCTTTTTCTGCAAATGGGTTCCATTCCAGTGCTACAGTAACACCCCAGACAAGAAAAAGCTGGCTATTTCTGCCTGTGTGTCTTCTCTGTTTGGGGGAACAATAGTTGATTGTTTCAAAAAGAAACAAAGTAGCAGAGAGATCAATTATGTGTGTAACACATTATTTTAACCTACTTTAGCAGTGGCGTGGGCTTGAATCCATGGAAGATTTCTATGGCTTGAATGGATTTCCCATCCATCTCCAAAGCACAACTTCCCTGCTTTCTGTCCTTCCATGATAGTGCAAAATATTGAAATGCTGCTGTTCAGTAGAAGGGGACTTCCAAGAACCACCGGGGGGGGGGAGGGATGTGTGTCAGAGGCCTCTAGAGGGAATCAGAGAAAATTACCCCCCTTTCTGTTTGCAGAAATCATCTATGAGATTCAAGCCATGTTCTTTTGTACTTTTGTGGCAAATTCTCGAAATGTTGCATTTACTCTCTTGTTAACTTTTTTTCTTGTGCCCTGATTTATAACTGTTCATAAATACTATTGTCAGGTCTATTTTCACACTCTGGCTTTGGGATAAACACAATGCTAACTCTTTGTTTAATGTTGCAGTCCATTGTATAGAGAGTATGTATAGGTCTTTGGTATCTGGAGATAACAGTTTTCTTGGAAACAAGATGGACTTGGAATGTGTCTGCTGAAATAATCTTGCTTGCCCAATGCTGGGCTTGATCCAAGCATCTGCAAACAGACCAAGTTGCAGAAGCAGTTTTTGCAACCTGACTCTTCTTCCAGCAGCCCCCTTGCAAAGGGGTAATTGGCTGAAATATGCTCTCCACTAGCTCTTGTGTAAGCTTTTGTTCAATTGTAAGACCTTGCTCCACTTGTGTAGTGGCGGTGGGATTTCAGTTTATACCTCAAATTGGTCTCCTGCCAAGTGTTCTCAAACTGAAGGTTTATCTTCTGCATGAGCAGATACCATTGAGGAGTCAGTGCTTTCTACGGGATCATTTGACCGTCATTCTCCATGACAACAGAAGAGCTGTCAACATGAGAGTAGGCCATCTCTAGCTGTCACTGACCCCAAAGGTGTGAACTCATTTAGTGAGAGCCAGGAGCTCATTGCACTGAGCAGTTGCCCACAAGTTTTGCCCGATAGGCAGATAGCTATGAGTGATTGTGTGCAATACACTGCGAAGCTCCCATTGCCCTCCTGGCTTTCTACCTTCATAACAGGTTTGGTCTTTTAAAGGTTTTTAGTTCGAAGCTAAGGTGTTGGTTCCTGTGAACCACAGGTAGAAAGCACTTGTGGCTGGAGATCTGTCCTGCCTCATGGAACATCTGAAAAGCTGGTGCTCAAAATCATGAGAGTCCCATGGACAAAATATCATGATTCGACTTTTTCACTGATAGTGCCTTATTCAGCAGAAACTCTGCTGGTAGAGGAATAAATGCCACGTTCCATAATTTCCTCAGTTTTGCTAATGGGGTTCCATTGATTCACAGCATCAGTATTTTGGGAGGTTTCAGGAAGATAGCTGGGGGGAAGGAGGCGAAGGAAAAAGCATGTCCTTGTGATTTATAGAATTCAGCCCATGGTGTTTACTTGAAACTATGTAATTAATAGAAGGGCCTGATATTCTGATTTTATCGCCTTGTTTCTAAATGAACACGGTGCTTAAGTCACTTGCTTCTGATCATTTCCACATGGTCCGTCGCTGTCTCACTCTCTTGCTCATAAAAGGTCCCAAGTTCAATCCATGGTATCTCCTATTGTAAGAGTAAAAAGGAGTGCTAATGAAGATTTCTTAGTGAGATCCTGGGGTGGTGCTACCAGTCAGAGTAGTCAATATTCTATTAAATGTACTAATTGATTTGAGTATGTCATTTGGCTGCTTGACTGGGAGATTATTTCTGACTCCCCTATTGTACCATTGACTTAAATATTAATATTTAAAAATTCTTACCTCCTAAACTTTGTTCCCATCTCCCTTGTTTTACTCTGTTCACCTATTATGTGCCATTTGAGAGGATAGCGTATCAGTGACACGGGAGTAATTATTCTGCCATGTTTAGTAATCAGTTGATGCTTTTTCTTCAGAATAAATATAGCAGCATTACTCCTGCTAATGTGATAACAGTTCTGTGTTAAGCAAACGTTTTTATACTTTACAAGAAACTTGGAGTGTTTTTCAAAAGTTTCTAAACTAAAATTTTATGTCTTGTTTCTAGGGAGATCTGAAAAATAAAGTAGTAATAGAAGAAAAAGAAGCAGGTGCAGCAGAAGAAACAAATCCCAAAGGAATCCCAGATTTTTGGTTCACAATATTTAGAAATGTAGATATGCTGAGTGAATTAGTACAGGTAAATTCACTGGAAGGCTATTGTGTGTGACTATTATACATAGACTATGTCATTTCAATTTGAATATCAAACTGCTGTCTGGGAATAAGAGTAATTATAATAATTCCTTACCAGGAAATAAGTACAGTTTATACATCTAGTCAGATATTTTGGTTTTCGTATGAGTTTTCCTCAGTATCCTTGTGAGTTACACCATTTACAGGCTTGCCTATGCTACTTTGTTCTACATCATTTTCTCACTTGAATTTTCTTCTTACTTGACATCTAATAATCCAACATTAGGTGCTATTATCTTGAATTAAAAGTCAAGTACTGTTATGAAAGACATAGCTACATGGTGGACAAGGTACCTGTCTCTAAAGCTGCTGGATCTCTTGCCTCCACTGGAGAACATCCCACTTTGCAATATCTTGTCTGCCTGGTTTATGATGGAGACTTTTCTTTTTTGCATATCAGACAAAAGAAACAAGGCAGACTGTCTTTTTTATCAGAGTCGAGCCTTTTCTCACCAACAGTTCTAGAGTGTCAATGACTTTATGTTGACCTTGTAGAAGAAATTATAGTAGGAATAAGTAATACCTGTGGAGTTAGTCTTGGCAACTGTGTACAGTTCTGGTCGCCACATCTCAAAAAGGATATTATAGCATTGGAAAAAGTGCAGAGAAGGGCAACTAGAATGATAAAAGGGTTGGAACACCTTCTCTATGAAGAAAGGTTAAAATGCTTGGGGCTCTTTAGCTTGGAGAAACGACGGCTGAGGGGTGACATGATCGAGGTTTATAAGATTATGAATGGGATTGAGCAGGTAGAGAAAGAAGTACTTTTCTCCCTTTCTCACAATACAAGAACTCGTGGGCACTCCATGAAATTGCTGAGCAGTCGGGTTAGAACAGATAAAAGGAAATACTTCTTCACCCAAAGAGTGATTAACATATGGAATTCACTGCCACAGAAGGTGGTAGCAGCTGCAAGCATGGACAGTTTCAAGAGGGAATTAGATAAGCATATGGAGCAGAAGTCCATCAGTGGCTATTAGCCACAGGGTATAGATGGGAACTCTCAGTCTGGGGCAGATGATGCACTCTATTCTTGGTGCTGGAGGGGGCAGCAGTGGGAGGGCTTCTGGTGTCCTGGCCCCACTGCTGGACCTTCTGATGGCGCCTGGTATATTTTGGCCGCTGTGTGACAGAGTGTTGGACTAGATGGGCCATTGGCCTGATTCAACATTGGCTTCTCTTATGTTCTTATGGAAGAGGGGAATTTGTAATGGAAGTGTCATTCCACCAATGTAATTCTTGGGATGGAATATGCAGATGGATAGTAGATGCTCTTGCTTTAATGACAGAAATACGCTGTACTTTTGACTGTTGACTCTTCCCAGGATGGAATTATGGAAGCCTTTATGACTCATGGAGTTGAGTTGGGAACCTCTCAGATTATTCTTAAGGCTTCTGCCATATAACAACCATATCCATCTAATTCCAGAGGAGTAGCTGTGTTGGTCTGTTAGAGCCAGAGAAATGGTGTGTTTGAGATTTCTTAAGTTCTGACATGTTTGTGGTAGCATAAGCTTTCATGGGTAAGTTGGTAGCATAACATTTTGTGTATCTAATTGCAGTAAGCTTTCAGTGTAACAAAAATAACACAAGAATATAAACAGAAAGAGCAATGGTTACTTTCTGTAGTTGAGCTGAAGTCTGATAGTGTCAATTCTGCATATGAATTCCAGCTTGCCATTGAGCACCACAATCTACATTTAATTTGCTTTGGTTAGTCAGGTAGCCTAAACAAGGCTTTGTCATCTATGTACAGTAGTAAATAATAACGTCTCCTCCAAATATTCTGACCTCCCTGACTTCTATTCTGACCTCCCTGACATTGAACATTCAGAGTGCTCTTAAAGTTTATTTCCATAAAATGAGACTTTGTTGTTGCACCTTTTCCCCTTAGAAGAACACATGGAGCTAAGGAAGATGAGAAAAGATAAGATGATTTTCCTAGCTCATTGGTACATTGTATTTATAAAAGAGGTCTACAAAGCCTTGGGCACTCTCTTGGTTTCTGTTACCTTCTGAGCAATTAGCTACAAAACAATGAATAAGAAAGTGTGCACGGCAGGCACCTTTCTCTATATTTGGTAGGGTTCTTGACAAGTTAACTCTGGCAATGCTGTGGATATAGTGTATCTAGATTTCAGTAAAGCATTTGACAGAGTTTCTCATGATATCCTTGAGGATAAGCTGGTTAAGTGTGGGCTGGATGGAGCAACCGTTGGATGGATTAATGGTTGGTTGAAAAATTGTACCCAACGAGTGCTTGTAAATGGCTCTGTGCCTACATGGAGGGGAGTTTCAAGTGGAGTGCCACAGGGCTCGGTCTTGGGCCCGTTGTTGTTCAGTGTTTTTATAAATGACCTGGAGGAAGACATTTGCAGATGACACAAAGCTGGGTGGGATTGCTAATTCTAAAGAATCCTGAAGAAGTCAGGATTCAAAATGATCTAGATAGGCTGCAACAGTGGGCTGAGGCAAATAAAATGAAATTCAATAGAGATAAGTGCAAAGTCCTACACCTAGGCACAAAAAATCAAAGGAGCAGATATAGAATGGGAGGGACTTGGCTTGACAGCAGCATATGTGAAAGGGATCTAGGTGTTCTGGTTGATCACAAGCTCAACATGAGCCTGCAGTGCAATGTGGCTGTGAAGAAAGCTAATGCAGTCTTAGGATGTATTAACAGAAGCATTGTGTCCCAATCATGGGAGGTGGTAGTTCTGCTCTGTTCTGCTATGGTCAGGCCTCACCTGGAGTACTGTGTCCAGTTTTGGGCACCACACTTTAGGAAGGAAGGATGTTGACAAGCTTGAGCATGTCCTGAAGAGGGCGACCAGGATGGTGAGAGGGTTTGAATCCAAGTCTTATGAGGAAAGGCTAAAAGAGTTGGGTATGTTTAGCCTGGGAAAGAGAAGACTTAGAGGGGACATGATTGTAGTCTTCAAGTATTTGAAGGGCTGTCATGTAAAAGATGGAGCAGATCTATTCTCTCTTGCTCCGGATTGCAAGACTAGATCTAACGGGTGGAAATTACGAGGGAGTCGTTACCGGCTAGATATCAGGAGAAACTTCATAACTGTAAGAGTGGTTGAGCAGTGGAAGAGACTGCCTCGGGAGGTGGCGGATGCTCCTTCGCTGGACGCTTTCAAGCGGAGGCTGGATGACCATCTTTTGGGTATGTTGTAGGTATGTAGGGCTATCTTTTGGTTATGCTCCTGCAGAATGCAGGGGGTTGGACTAGATGACCTGCAAGGTCCCTTCCAACTCTAACATTCTATGATTCTGTGATAATTTGCTGAAGCACTACATTCAGGCAGCACTGTTACATCCCAAATGTGCAAAGTCCCTGCCCACAGGGACTGTTACAACCCATGGTTTTGAACTGTTGGAAGTAAGCAAGCAGAGAGAACTCAGCTTGGTTGACCTGAATTCTGTTGCATGAAAAGTTCACTGTTCACTGTGTGCATGGATCCACTGCTTTGGGTTATTCCAGTACTAGTAATTTAGTTAAGGTTAGAAATATTGCTATATCAAATAAGTGCTGGCTATAGGGAAAAGTGGGAGGTGCTTTCTTGTCCAAGCCCTAGTTGAATTGTTCTTCAAAAATCCACCTCCTAGGGGATGTTGGTTCATTAATATTTGTTCATTAAATAACTAGAAGAATTCCCAGGTAAGGTACATTGTGTTTCTCCCTGCCCCCCCCCCCCCGGTGTTAAGGTTGCTGTTACTCCAGCTGCTCTGTAGCAACTACTTAACACAGGCCTCTCCCCCCCCCCCCACACACACTTTCTCTAGCATCTTTTCTGCTGGACTTGTTTCATCTTCAGTTTTTAATTTTTTTGTCCCACCCTCACTGACCTTTTGCATTTTGTGTGGCTGAGACTGGGCAGGAACTATGCATATTATACTTCACTGCTGTTTAGATTAACAGGAGTTCTTATACACATAAATTTCATTATACCAGTACCAAGAGCAGTTGTACACTTGCTATGAGAGTGATTATAAAAACAAAGGCTTTCAGTTTCTGAAACGGATACATTTTAGTCAGATTATAAATATTCTCAAGAAGTGTTGAGGTAAAGTAACCTAACTTGAAAACAGACAGCATACATTAAACCTTGTTCATGATTCTTATGAAGGAAATGGCTTATTCGTTTCCCCATTTGTGTTTAGGAATATGATGAGCCAATTTTGAAGCATCTGCAGGATATCAAAGTGAAATTTTCTGAGCCAGGGCAGCCTATGGTGAGTACTACTGAGGTACTTTTAACTCACTTTACAATGTGTTCTTATCCACGGAGCTAGGGAAGCCTTTCCTAGCTCCTCATTGCTGTGTTAGTGACTGTAAAGAGGGGAGGTATTTGGGTTTTCATTTGGTTGCAATTGGTAATGTTTTAATAGCTGCCCTGAGCCAAGAGAAAAAGGAGGATACTAAATAATTTAAATAATAAATAAATGCATTGCAGGTTCTAAAGTGGTGTTGGGTCCTCTCTGGGAGATATTTCTGTAGGACTGTATGCAAATGAAAGTGTGGTAGAATGATTTCAGAATAAGACAAGCTATTCAATAATCTGGGTTTTTTTTTTACCAGACTGGCCTTAATCTAGGGTTGTATTAATCTCATGTATGGCTGTGTAAACATCTCCAAGGAAATTATGTGGCTTTATCGTTGGAGAGGGAATCCCACATTATCTGCCTCATTTAAGTATGTTTGGATATTTCTGTTAGATTGGATTTTCCTTTGGGATTCTTAAAACTCTTATAGAATAAGACTGTTATACAGAAGTGTAAAAGAAACTTACAAATTGCACTGGAGTAAATGCAGTAGCCCCAAATTCCAGTATAGGTAGTAAAATGTTACCAGATCACTGTTGTGTCAGAAGACAACGGTCATCTTTCCCCCCCACATATTTCATTTATTAGTGTGTGTTACATGTCATCAAGTCACTTCTGACACATGGCAACCCTATGAATTAATGACCTCTAAAAGGTCATCAACAGCCTTGTTCTGGTCTTGCAAACTGAAGGCCATGGCCTTCTCATATCATTACTCACTAATAATTTTGGAATTTGAGGAGTTACTTTTATAACCCAATGTGGTGAAATAAATGTTCTTCAGTTGCAAAAGAATACTATTTAAATGTTTCCCTGGACCAATTATGCTCTGCAAAACCAGGACTTTTTATCTCTATGAGCTGAGTTATTTTTTAAAAAGTACCCCAAAGTCAAAATCACTGGCTTTTTGAGTGGATGGTCTCATGCTCTAGGTGCTTTTTTCTTTGCACTAAACTGTGAGTGATTATACTTTGAGGACATCGCATACTAATGTGTGGTGGTGATACTTTGAGCTGTTTCTCTGTGCATTCTGCCAATATAAAGAGCAACTAGGGTGACTTTTTATCCCATCTTTGATGGTGAACAGGAATTTCTCTGCTCATCAGTGGTAACTTACTGGAGTATTATAAACAGAAATCTTTATTTGGCATATCTAAGCAGTTTATTGTTCGGATTCCCACATATTTATTAATTCCCTATCAAAATATCTGATACACATACTTGGGTTATGAACTGGCTTATGGAGCTTGCTTGTTCTGCATATCTAGTGCAGTGGAGCCCTTGTTCATGTTGTTGGTAAAACAATAAAGTTGTAAATCTCTTCTAGGTATCTGAGCTGTAAATAGGCTTAACGTAGGTTTACCATGACAGTTTTGCAATACATTAGCATTGTAATTTATTCCTTGTCTTGAGCAAATAAGTTTTACTCCCTCTTCCAGGGGGTGGGTGCCTGGCTCACATGGGGAGCTTTTGCTCTCCTTTCTAGAGACCTGAAAGGGTTAACTGAGTTGTATGGAACATCATGGCAGCTGTGCAATTGGTATATGTGGAGGAGTTAATCTGATACAGATTTGCCCCTATTAATCTGCCTTTCCTGCTCTATTCTGCAGCTATTGCTGATCAAGTCACTTATATGTCCATGACAAAGTCCACACACATGAGAATGATATTGGAATGCTACAAAATGGGAGATACTAACACTTCTCACATAATGGATATTGTGTTCATGACTGATGAAGCGTAATGATTTCTCATCAGTCTTTCTTATGTGAGGGGCTCACAGCTCTTGTAAAATGCTGAAACAAGCCATGTATTTAAGTGAAAACTCATTGGTGGTGGAAGGAGGAGGCAAGTTACAGTGGGAAAATGGCAAAAGTACTTTGTAGGATTAGAAGTGAATAGTACAGGCTATTAAACTTGGAAGAGAGGGCTTAAGAATGAGTGTGTGTGTGGCATGCACTTAAAGCATATAATGACAACTGGTGACTCCTATGTAGAACCTGGCCTGTAAAAAATCCAGCTGGTCCCAGGCAGGATCAAGGAACAGCAGAAAATGCAACTAAACTCACTCAAAAGTTTGTTGCATATAGCCATTGGCCATCACAATTTAAGATATAAAATATACAAAATACAGAAATTAACAAGACAGTATTAAAAATATCAAATACGTGAACAGAATAAAAATATTGGTATTTTATACCTATATACAGAGTGCCATTCTGTAAGAAATGGTGGGGTTGACATCTGAAAGTAGAAAGGTTACTATGTCGGTGCCTAATGTGAATTGTAAAGTTGTTAGGATTGCATTCTAGGGCAACTAAACATGATTCCATTTCCCCTCTCATTCAGCTTTGTTTCTGCAGTGATGTACTGCTACTGCTGCCCATAAAAGTGTGGCTGTCTACATATACGTGTGTAAGGGTGGGGGATAATATGTGACTTAGGCAGCTGATAGCCTGTCTACCTATGTTTTGGGGTGGATTAATATTGCCAGCCTATTTGTGAATATAAGAAAATATGCATTAGCTGCTGAGTTCCACTCCTGCTTCAGGTGTGATGCTTTTGCTACAAAAATGGAAAGAATATAGTGTCAGTATCAAAAAATAAACAGGTTTTTTTTGCAGGTATGCATGGTAAAATATTAATGTCTTCTTCCCACATGACAATATTTGCATATTGCATGTACATTACATCTTCTAGCTTTTAGATCAGCTTTTATTCTGTTTTGAGTTAAAGTCCAGTAGAACTGTATAAAAAGCATTATTGTGGGGTTAGGTATATGGAGCATCTTTTGAAGGTTCTCTATATAAAGGGTGAACACCAATACAGATATTCTCAAAGTGGTGCTAGTTAAACACTTTCTTTCTGTCTCCTTGAAAATTGCTAGTCACCTCAGAAAATGATGGTCCTTTATCTTTAGTCTTTCACATTAGAGTTCTACTTTGAGCCCAATGACTACTTTACTAATACACTTCTGACAAAAACCTACAAGATGAAATCAGAACCGGACAAGACAGATCCTTTTTCATTTGAAGGCCCTGAAATTGTTGACTGCGAGGGGTAAGGAAATATTCCTAAATGTTTCAGAAATACAGATAGTTAGAATATAAAAATATGTAAACCAGGCAAGTTTATATGTTAGAGTACTCTTAGGCAGTTAGCCTAAAAACAATTCCCCTAGTGTTCTTGTTGTAAAAGGTTGGGGGGGGTTGAACCAGAGGGTGACAATTGACCCAATGAACCTGGAGGGATTCATGAAATGTGCAGTTGTATAGATTCATGATTTTTTAAAAAAATCCTACCATTGCAGGACATCATGGGTGGAACCCAAAGTTTTAAGGGGTTTTTTTTGTTCAACCTCCCCCCTTTTTTGTATGTGGACTCTAATAGTTTGTAGTATTGCAGTGGGTACAAAAAGCTCTACTATTACTGTTTTGGGAGGGATCTTTGGTCTGAAAATGACCCCAAAGTGGGCTTGGTTTTTTCCTCGTAATACCATCATATAAGCTTAATTCTTCTCTATTTTCAGATGTACTATTGACTGGAAAAAAGGAAAAAATGTTACTGTTAAAACAATAAAGAAGAAACAGAAACATAAGGGGCGAGGCACTGTCAGAACAATTACGAAACAAGTACCCAATGATTCATTCTTCAACTTTTTCAGTCCAATAAAAGGTAAGCTTGCTTAAATTCCATCATTCCTTACATCTTATGTATTTGCTTAGTTCATTTTTATCTTGTGCTTCCTCAAAGGGACTTGAGCTTCTCCGTCTTATCCCCCACAACAATCCTGTGAGGTAGATTAAACTGAGAGTGAGCGACTGGCTCAAGATCACGCAGCAAGCTTCCATGGCAGAAGTAGGGGTTCGAACCTGGGTCTCTCAGGTCCAAGTCCAGCATTCTGGCCACCAGTGTTCACCATGCATTCGTAAGACTTCATCTGAAGTTATAGCACTTTTACCTAATGAATCACAGAAAGTTTATAACCTTACAGTTAAAATCAGTTGAAGATCTTCCTTCACCAACCTGTTAGACCAGGGGTGTCAAAGATATGACCTGTGAGGTGGGACCAGCCCATCCAGGGCTCTTATCCGGCCTGTGAGCAACTTGTCATAACCTTTATTGCCTGATGCTAGAGGCTGTGCATTATGTCCCTGTATACTGTCCCAGTGCTAATGAGTAATGGGCGGTGGAAGTGGGAGGGTGAGCATCAGGGAGATAAGAACATAAGAGAAGCCAATGCTGGATCAGGCCAACGGCCCATCCAGTCCAGCACTCTGTCACACGGTGGCCAAAAATACCAGGTGTCATCAGGAGGTCCAGCAGTGGGGCCAGGACACTAGAAGCCCTCCCACTGTTAAACCCCGACCCCCAAGCACCAAGGATACAGAGCCTCACTTGCCCCAGAGTCCCTATCTATACCTTGTGGTATACCTAATAGCCACTGATGGACTTCTGCTCCATATGCTTGTCTAATTCCCTCTTGTTTGTAGCCGCCACCACTTCCTGTGGCAGTGAATTCTATGTGTTAATCACAATTTGGGTGAAGAAGTACTTCCTTTTATCTGTTCTAACCCGACCACACAGCAATTTCATTGAGTGCCCACGAGTTCTTGTATTGTGAGAAAGGGAGAAAAGTACCTCTTTTTCTACCTGTTCTATCCCATGCATACTTGAAGGAAATACTGTAAGACTGCGAATGTTTAAGCATGTTTGTATTTTGAGTAAAAAATAATATCATTAATTGGGTTTGCCTATGTCCTTTATAACATTTATATCTCCTGTACCTGGCATTACATTTTATGGCACACGTGGCCCAGCCTGACAAAGTGACATTTATGTCAGATCTGGCCCTCATAACAGATGAGTTCACCAAGAGAATTAATATGGTTTTTTCTCTCACCCTCTTTTGTTCTTTTCAATCATTATTGCACAGATTGGCAGGGAAAGAATTAACCAATCCCAGTCTAGGGAACTGGCAATAGAGGGTGAACTCCCTCTCTTTCTTCATATAGTCACTCAAAAATCAGCAGTATTGTAACTAAACTAAGCTGATTAATCTGTTGGAATTGGCATTTCAGGTATTAAGCCTGGTCTGTTTATGGCTTTAATGGTTATATCAGAATGGCAGTGATCACATTTTAATTTTGATACACCTTTGCAGCATTATTAAATGAAATGCTCTGTTCTCTTCATTTCTGTTATGCAAGGTAAATGTAGACACAAAGTGAACAGCTTTCCTTTCTGGTGACAAACACATTTTCCTTTTGGGCGTCAGTTCTAGAGTTACATAAACACAGCACTTAGTCTTCTATGTTAAAGCGTGTAGCAGGGGTCTGTTTCCCAAACTTCATTTGTATCAGTGCAGTTTTCCTTGCTTGTTTGTTTGGCTCAAAGATATGGGCCAGTTGCTTTTTGGTCCAAGGAAGATTGGGACTGGCTATTTAATCAATCTCTCTCTCTCTTTCCCTCTCTCCCCCCCCCCCCCCTCTGCTCTCTCAGTTTCAGGAGATGGCGAATCACTGGTAAGTCTGTTTTGTTTTTAGCTTTTATACCTAGTGCCGGCCTTTATTGTTAGACAGGTTAAGATGGACTGCCTCAGGTAGCAATTAGATGGATGTGTTATTAAAGGACATCAACTTGACCATTTTGCCTTGGATATAATATCCCTGAGGGTTTTTCTGCCTCAGGCACCAAAATGTCTTAGATGCTTATGCCTACGACATTTTCACCCTAAAGCTTCTGAACTGGTGTTGCATGCTGGGAGACAATCCCACATGTGGTAAATTCATGCAGACAATTTTTCATTAGAAGAAGAAGAAGAGATTGGATTTATACCCCGCCCTTCACTACCCAAAGTAGTCTCAGAGCAGCTTACAAACTCCTTCCCCTCCCCACAACAGACACCATGTGAGGTAGGCGGGGCTGAGAGAGCTCTTACAGAAACTGCCCTTTTTCAAGAACAGCTCTGACAGAACTATGGCTTGCCCAAGGTCATCCAGTAGGTGCAAGTAGAGGAGTGGGGAATCAAACCCGGTTCTCCCAGATTAGAGTCCACACACTTAACCACTACACCAAACTGGCTCTACACCAGACTGGTTTCTGGTAATACCTCATCGTCTAAAGATGACTGCCACATTGCCTCCAAATTTAATGAGGTAGATCAGGGGTCCCCAACCTTTGTGAGCCTGCAGGCACATTTGGAACTCTGACATGGCATGGTGGGCACAGCAACAAAATGGCTGCAATAGGAGGTGGAGCCAGCCACAAAATGATTGCCACAGCTTAATTTCAGTAACATAGTGCAGATTCTTTGTGCTGTAGTGGCGGCTGTTGCCAAAGCATCATTAAAAAAAAAAAAATCTGCACAGCCCATCAGATCTCCAGTAGTCAATCAGAAGCCTTTACCAGACAAAAAGCCCCCTAAACTGATGGTCCCACCCACTCCCTAAAAAACACTTGATGGGCACTGGAAATGTTGACAATGGGTGCCATGACTCTCACAGGCACCACGTTGGGTACCATGGATGTAGAGAGATGGAATGTAAGACCTGGCAGTAAAAGAAAAATTTGTTTTTTATAGATGAAATGCTGGCTCAGAGTTTAACTGCATTTGTTCAGCATGTCTGGACACACATAAAATTAATATAAACTAGTTTATGTAACTTTGCTTTTTCTACGCATACTTTCTCTCCCTATCTCCTTTCTGAGACAACTATACTGGCTGGAGAGAGTATAGTTGGAAAGTTGGAATTAGGGATTGTGGTTTTGTAATATAAACATCTTAATTCTTTAAAAAAAAACTAGTTGTGTTTAAATGAGGACCTAATAAACATCTAGTTTGTCCGGTGCCAGTAGAACCTTAGTTTTCTATTTTTGTGCTTTGTCTCCAAGTTCTACTTGAGCTTAGTTGGTCTTAAATCATTCAAGTGTGTTTTCTGATGTTCTCAAGTTAGTGTCTGAAAAGGATAGATTCTTAACACAAAGCTTTTATTGAAAATTCACATTTACGGGTCAGGAAAAAGCTTTGTACCTCAGTGCTTGTTTTTCTAACAGTGCTTAAATATAAATACAAACTCATGGCCTTAAAGACATAGCCTTCAAAATGCTTGTTTTAAAATTCCTTTGTAATAACTTTCTGTGTTTTTTGCTCTTCTGCAGGATGAAGATTCAGAGTGTACTTTAGCTATAGACTTTGAAGTTGGGCACTTCTTCCGTGAAAGAATAGTGCCCCGTGCTGTACTCTATTTCACTGGGGAAGCTATAGAAGATGATGATAACGTATGTATACTTAAAAGTCCTTAACTAACCAGTGGATCCCTCACATTGTCGTCTTTTATTTCTAGTAACGGTAAATTCATGTTAATATAAAAGAGAATTTGATGCCTTCTTAATGGCAACATAGTTTTTGTTCATAAATTGTTGGGTTCTAACTGGATAATTGGTTCTCCCATTGTATTTGGACTTGGCTTTGTACTTTTAGGGGTAAGAGGAATTATTGTATTTCTTTATTTGATTTTATTAGAATTTATGCTATGAAAATTCAGGGGGTTCCTTGTTTAATCATAATATTTATGATTTAACAGGGGTCAAAGCCCCATTTCTTGGTAATCCTTACAGCAACTTTGTAAGATAAGTCACTGTTATCCAGCTACTATAGCAAAGGAGGGGGAGCTGAAAAAACAGTGCTAACCAGTGAACCTAGCAAAGGCTAAGATTAGATTTGGATTGAAGATTTCAAAGCTCAGTCCCATGGTGATTATTGTGCCATGCCAGCTTTAAAGCAACCATATCCTGTGAGGTCTTTCCTTTGCTTACATATTTGCCCTCTTATTGAATCCTGAAGAACAAATAGAGACGTGAAGTGAATTATGTCAATACTGTGGTTTTGGATAGTCATGTAATTTTGCACGTAATTTAAACCTTGTAAGAATTGTGGGGAGTCCACAGAACAGTTAGCTCTAAACATGTACAACATCTTCTTTACTTCTTTGTTCTTCTAAAACAAATGAAAAGGTTCAAATTAACTCTTGGTCATATCCTATGGTTTTTATCAAATAAACAGAACAAGATCTATTTTGTAGATGTGAAGAATTTAGTTTCGTTTCACTGAAAATAAGCAAGAGCATATACATTTCTCTTTTTTGAAACTGATTAAATTAAGTAACACATGGAGAACTTAGGCTTCCGTTAATTTATAAAATTCTAATAATGGAGTACAGAAATTTTGTAAACAATCCAGTCTAGCATCAGCAAAGCTCTGTTTTCAGAACAGAGCTGCACTTCCCCACTGAACACCACTGCTTCTGGGGTTCAGGACATCTCCTAAGGACAGTGCTGAATGTGATGTGGGTGTCTACAGTGGGAGGAAGAGATGGGTAAATTTTACCCTTTCCCCTGCTGGTGGAAGTGACCTTCTGCTGGCAGGAAAGTAGCATTGGGTCCAACTCTGTATTTCAGTGTTTCAGCAGTGCATATATGAGGTATCCCTGTGCAGTTGAGTCCCTGAAAGGGGAAAAAGTGCAAAGAGACAACATAGAATACACATATTAATCATATAAATGTGAATGTTTTAAATGAGTGATACGACCTAAACAAATTCTTTTTTTCTTAGTTTGAAGAAGGAGAGGAAGGAGAAGAAGAGGTGAGTATGTTTTTTTCGAGTAAGAGTGATCAAATGTAATAGCTTCTTGAGAGCGCATGCTATGAAAAGTCAGTGAATTTACCAGGCTGTGTTCCATTCTTAACAAGATGATCTCAGGGTTGTGGATTAAGACTGGACACTGTACAAAACACTTGATCTGAAGTTTTATTTAGTTTATAGCCCACCTTCTCTCACTGATACTCAGGGTGGATTGTACATTATTAAACAGTGCAATCAAATCGCATGAGATAACAGTGCAGTAAGCACAAGATAACGCACTTAAGAATCAATGCCATGGGTTACAATCCTATTCCCTTCATAAAAGTGCCTTCCAGAACCTTTCTATTATGCTGTAGCCCTATTTGCTTTTAAAAACACCCTTCTGAGCAGTCCTGTTTTACACAGTTTGCAGAATGACAGAAGTGTGGGAACCTTTCAGGCTGCCTCAGACAGGCCATTCCACAAGAAGCAGGCCACAGCAGAGAATGCATACACATGAGCAGCTATCAATCTTTACCCAAGACTTCAGCCTCCCAACCAGTGTTAACTTTTCAACTTTCCTGGATTCACTTTCAACTTGTTCACGTTAGCCATTTAACCACAGTAGGCAGGCAGTGGCTCAAGACCTCTACTTCATCACAAGGTGATTTGGATAAAGAAATATGGAATTGAGTGTCATCAGTGACTCCAGAACCACAACTTTTTTGTCTCAATGACTGTAAACGCAAACACAGCCAGAGTCTGTTGTTTTTTCAGTGCTATTTGGTGGAAGATTCTAAGCAAGTACGTTGTTTTGATATGGTGAGCATGTAGCATTTCTTCATAGCAAAGAATTATTTTTGGTTATTTTTTTTACAAAACCCAGATTGGGTATAAGTGGTTGTCTGTTTAATACAGCCTTTATGTAGCAAGAAAATAGTAAAGTCCTATGATTTTTCCTTTTAGTGTTTCAGAACAACCACATTAGCAAACAAGGAAAGCATGCTAGATAGGATTACCAACCTCGAGGTGGTAGCTGGAGATCTCCCGCTATTACAACTGATCTCCAGGTGACAGATCGGTTTACCTGGAGAAAATGGCTGCTTTGGAAGGTGGCTTCTATGGTATCATTATTTAAGTCCCTCCCCAAATCCCACCCTCCTCAGGTTCCACCTCCAAAATCTCCCCAAGTATTACCCAACCCAGAGCTGGCAACGCTGTAGATGACATGGGAAGACAATAGTTCAGAAAATAAATGGGAAACAAAATGAAACTTAAATGCTAAATTCTGATTTAATATTGTTGTTTAATAAAGTTGATAGGAATTTTAACTAATCCTCAGTCCTTTGAACCAAGAGAAAATCTCCTAGTGAATTCTAAAGAATCCTTCAATTCAATTACTTCCAATATCAAATAATTTCAGACTTACCACTAAAGCACTACTTAGTACTATACTAAAAATCCTTCATGAGTCAGAACTCCCAAAATATGTTCTTTATTCCTACTTCTTCTCTTTAACTATAGGAATTAGAAGGTGAAGAAGAAGGAGAGGAGGAGGAAGATGCGGAAAGTGAACCGAAGGTTGGTTTTAATAAAGCATGTAGGCTAAGGCTTATTACAATACCTGTCATATTACAAGTAGCTTATCAGTTTTAGTTTTAACATAATTTTAGTTTGATTTAATTGATTTGCCCAGTTCAGTACCTGATCATTGAGACACTGCTGTGATTAATTCTCTGACTTTATGTGTATGAACTTAATAATGTGTGTACTGTCTTCTGAAGGACTACCTGTGCATATTTCAGGAGCTTAGACATCGTTGCAGAATAAGTGTGTGTAACTAACTTTGGTGTTATGTTTTACCTACATTAATACTGAATTTTCTGTTTGCTGTGTGTCAACGTTTTTCAAATTCTAAGGACTGTTTCACACATGACATTTTTTCCTATATAAAGGGAAAATTTAATCTCCACTCATGTAATTCTACTAAACTGGTGCTAGCATGATTATACAAAGTACATGATTTTTTACTAAATGAATATTGCTCTCATGTGTCAAGTGGCCCTAGGATGGACAGCTAACACTCTGTCATTTTTTCTCTCTCCCATACTGCATAGTATTATTCTAAAATTTCTTCAGGGTTAGGATTTGCTGTAGTGATAGGGTCTTAAAAAAACTCTTTTGATAACATTTGCGGTATGTGTTTGGTAAGGACATGCATGCACACACCCCCCACACACACAAAGCTTTGTTCTGTGTTCAGACTAAGTGTAAAAGTGGGGATTACTTTAAAAAACAAACTTTATTTTGGACTTTATGTTGATCAAGGCACATGGTCTTGGACTTGCATAATATCATTAGCACATGTACTATACTATCATGCCTCCAGATGGGATTGTGTTTCTTGTTAACAGTTCTCATTACTGTCACAGAATTTTTGTGGTGGTACAGTGGTAGAGACTGAATTTGGTGTGACATATTAGTGGCTGTCATAAAAGTCTTAGGGGTGGGAAGAAGAGTATTACGCTTTCAGCTGTAATTGTGATTGTTTTTGTACAGTGGTAGTACATGACAGTTTCTTGTAGCTTTTCAAACACTAGTTATTGTTGTCTAGTTTTTGTTTTTTGGTTCATTTCACTGTTCTTTCATGCTGACAGTTCCTTTCAATTTTTCCCCATTTAGGTGTAATTTAAGTCTGTTTATCATTCATTCATTTATAGGTAAGGTTGAATTCCATTAATACATAACTTCCAGGATTCCATTTATTGTAGCCCGTGCAATGTGGTTCACTTAATTACCTGCTTGGTCCATTTAGGTACCTAACTTGGATACCTTCTAGACTTAATTGTAATTTAGAGTAATATATAGAGTACTTGCAACTGTAAAATTGTTGTAGTAGTATTTAGCGGAACTTCTTTTCCTTCCTGGTGAACATTGTGTTCTTTTTGCCTTGACTATGTGCTTTCAGCCTAGTGTGTATAAGCTAGATATATTTCTGTTATGATGATATTGCTGCTATGCATTACTTTGGGTAGGGTTTATTGTTAATGTTTAAACTTGGTAGCGAAATCTTCTCTGCATCTTCAAAGTATTGTCATTTGCATCAAGACAAAGTCCAGGCTTCTCCTTGTCTTGACAAATAGAAGAGCAGCTATCTGTCAGATAAGATATTCTGTTTCTCATTTACTCCTGTTTCCTTGAATTTAAATTCTTTTTTTTTTTTTTTAAAGGAGAGGACTTTATTGCTTTTTATAAAGAAAAAGGGGGGTTATATACAGGGACAAAGAAAAGAGGTGTGTGAATTTCCTGTTAATGTGTTAGATTTTTTGTTAGTAAAAAATAAAGTTTATGGCTTCTACCGTGGTTGAACGATCTTCTTTTCATCTTACTAAAAGTCTAAAACAAATCTGTTAGCAAAATTAGTAAAGTCCTTTGGGGTTAGTTGTTAATATACTCCATTCTTGCGCGCCACGCACAAATAATATCTTGGGGTGTCTTCCTTTCAGATCTCTCAAATTGTACGATGGTCCCTTCTTTGCTTTTCCCTCCTCTGATTCTCCTTCCTCCTCCTCTGGGCCACTGTCTTCTTCGCTACTTAATATTGTCCATTTAGCGAGTTTTGCATCTTCCTCTGAACTGGCGTGTCTCTTCAGGAATTCTTGGGCTTTGAAGACGGAATCAATCTTCTCTCTCTTATCTTTATATTTGAAGACCAGTCCTTCGGGGAGCCACCATTTGTAACTGACTTGGTACTTTTGCAAAAATAGGGTCAATCCTTTATATGCTTTTCTTTTCTGACGAATTTCATATGGAACATCTTTTAAAATCCTGATGTTCTGTTCACCAATCTTCAAGGGCATTCCTGATGTCGCTCTTAAAATTTGATCTCTGGTACCTTGCTTAGTAAACTTGGCAACCTCCTCTGCTGGCAAATTATTTTTCTTGGTAAAGTTGGAGTAGGATCTGTATACCAGATCCATCTCTTCGCTTAATTTTTGCACTTCTTTGCCAGTTATTGGTGCCAAAGCATTCGCCAAAATCGCTCTGAGATCTTCTTTTTCTTCTTCCTTTATGCCCTGAAAACGGATAGTCAAGTTTGATTTTTCCGTCTGAAGCATTAATATTCTTTTTTCCTGCATCTCTTGATGTTTCTCTATTTTGTTGACCTTTTTCTTAATTTTCTTGGTGTCTTCCGTCAAAGTCAGGCATTTCTTTGCAATCTCTTCCATCTTCTTCGCCGTGTCTGTTAGTTGCTTCTGTTGAGTATTGAGAACACCTTCCATGTTACAGAGTTTCGCTGATTTTTTGCATTTGATCCAGCAGAGGGCGCAGCATCTCACTCTGCTGATTGACAGCTGGCTCCGAGGGGGGGGTGCCAGAGCCGGAAGTCACTCCCAGCTTCTTCACCGGCTTGTCCGGGAGTCTTTTCTGCCCCAACATTTTTATTGTTTTATTGTTTACTTTTACACAGTCCGTGCCGCGCAGCTCGGGAGCAGCTATTTCCTTCAACTTCAATACAACCCCAAAAGGTACTTTCACCAGTCCGCTTTTTCACTCCACCCCCCTTCAACTCTCTTTTATAAGTTCCGTTTTCTAAGGGGGGGGGATTTTCCTTCCCCCCTCCCGTGCGCTTGTGCGATTAGTGGGGGGAGCGCATAAATGCTTGCAAGCAGATCTCCAACTCACGGTTTTCTGCCAATTCCGCCGTTTTTAATTCAGCCTTCACTGTTTCACTCCAGGAAGTCGGTGGCGTTGCTAAGTCCCATTCGGGCACACCACAGTGGGGCCGTTGGGGCAGGGAGAAAGCCTCAATTTCCCAGCTGTCAGGCCGGCAAAGAGGCTACTCCCCAGGCGCCCCCTGGTTCGGAGCCTTTACCTAAGGCTCACTAGGGTCATTCGCTTGTGTGAAGACCCCCCCGACCGTGTGTGGGCTGACCATCTCCGGGAGAGTCCCGAGAGGTGGCCGCCATTCACTCCGCCGAAACCGAAACCGAATTTAAATTCTTTTGAACTGGAGAGTTCCCTTTTTCTTCTTTACTTCAGAGGATTATTTAGTTAGCACATAACTTTTGTCACTTACATCCTAATATATCTCTGCTCTGCTTTATTCAGGCTTGCAGTGTATGCTTTCAGGTCATCACTATTTGGTATAGTATAGAGAAAGTTGAGCTCCTTTATGTTCTGTAGAGATACTGAATGTAACTTTCAGCTTTCTGAGTTTGGCTCTTTGCAAACATTGTTTTTTCTTCTGGTAAAACTTAATCTGACTTCTTCTCTGAGGACAAAAGTACATTCATACCCTTTATCGTGTTAGTGTAACCAGCCCTTCATGCATCCCACAGGCATTCATCCTATTGTAGTTTTTCAGGGACTAAAGGTATTCTGTAAAATACCTCTATAACTGTTGAGTCTTCTAGTCTGTCTTGCTGCCTTCTTGTTTTTGCTTTTCCCGCTAGGATAAACTGTTCCAGGTTCTTTAAAATCTGATTTTCTACCCCAACCCTTCATGTTTCTGTGGTGAGTTTTAGAAAAGTGTGAGAGTTACTCAAGCTGAGTTTTTAAAAATCTTGAGAGTTACTCAAACTGAAGTATGGTTACTGTTGTAGAAGATCTTTTTGAGTATGCAACTAGTGAGGATCCAGTGCAAGGAGAAGTTTCAATAATAAGAAATTGATCATTCCTTTGGCTGCATTATATATCATAGTCTTAGTTGAATCTGAGGGTGATCAGTTATAATGCCATGAGAATTAATTCTACATATATGACATTCATGAATCAGTGGATTTTTAGAAATGTAGTCATAGTTGCTTTCTGTGAATCTGTGGGAATGTGCTAAGTCACTGCAATTGAGATGAGTCCCCCACATTGATAAGATGCTCAGTACTTGATGTAGTTCAAAGGATATTTATGCTCTATGGTGAAGCAGCTAAATTAATTTTTCCGCTATTGAAATTCATTGTGGTATTGGTGCTACTGTCTAGTTACGTGTTTGTCTTAATCATTGACAGGAGAAAAGTCTTTTGTCTTGTGTAAAGCTTTTCTCCTAGTGTACTTTTAAATGTATCATTTAACCTAGCTATTCTTGAATAATTCATATGCTTCTCTTCCCACATTACTCTGTAATTCGTATTTCTTATACATTCTTGTTGATTGGGAGAACTGGTGAAGTTCAGCACAAGCATGTTCTTTTATCAGTATGCAAACTAGTCCTTACTAAAATTTGGAAAAATGTAACAAATATTTTAAATTGGCACACTTTATACTCCAGAAGGGGCACAATTGATACATCCATTACATGCTTGGTTCTTGTTCTCTTACCTATGACAGTAGCTGGCATGTGGAGGCAGTGTCTTCTAAGAAATACCAAGCCCTACCTCTGGATTTCCAGCTTGCTGTTTAAAATGAATTCCTTATACAGATACAAGGGAAGATGTACAACCAGTTTTTCAGAGGGAATAGGTAAGCCAGAAGTGTGAAATGGCTCTGTAGCTCTTGTTCCAAGTCAGTTAGCATATTACTTCCTGAGTTCATTCTCATCTGCCAGTGCTGTAGTCTTTTCCCTCATATTCTTTTCTTTCTCTCTCTTTTTTCCTTTAATATCTGCAGTGACAAATGAGACGAGGAGGTAGAAAAGCTTTGAGTTTTATGTTGTTTCAGGTTCCCTCCTGCAGCAGATTTTCCCACTGCCAATGGAAGAATAGATGTGGATGAAAGGAGAAAACTGAGTGCATATTTCTACTCAGCCTTGTATCTCTATCATCCATTGAAAGTGACCATGTTGTAATTTACTGTGGTGAAAGAATAGGTTTCTGAGTTGAACAGAATTCCTTTTATTCACCAGTAGACAGCCCGTCCTCACGTCTCTCAAAAGCTGGGATTACTAAACAGTAAAAAAGGCATAATTCTCAAGTAGGCTCAACCATGGTTGGATGAATCTCACACACACACTCCTGACTGTACTTGGCAGAATGGAAGAATGCATAGAGAAGTGGCTGTACAAAAACCTGGAGATCCAAAAATGTTAGAAATTACTAATTTCAGATGTTTTCCTTTAAATGTCATGAAAGATTTTGGATGAGACCTTCAGGAGATCTGCTGGAACAGTCCCACTCCTGTGCTGACAGCTCATTTGCTGTTGTAGAGGTTGTGGGTCCTGAGGTTTGGACGGAATCAGGCTGAAGAGGAGGGACATAATCCTTAAATCAGACCTCATCCTTGGATGATGGACCAGTGTCCTCTCATGCCAAGGGGGGGAGATGGGTAGTGGATGATTTGTCATTAGGAATATAGAGAACATGACAAGAATTTTGACTGCATGGCAACTTGCCTACCTGGTGTGAAGGTTGCAGACCTAGGTTGATTGATAGTGCAGGCATTCCCTGCAAAACATTGGATAGCTTTCTACTTTAATAACTGGATTGATTGTTTAAAGGTGTTTTCGGGTTGTAATAGGATGCTTAGCTGAATCTGGGCAGATTTCCGTAGCAGGAAGGATAATGCAGAACACCTTGGTGATGTGGCGCTTATATGTCCCTCGGACTACAAGGGTTCTCTCTTGCTTCCCCTCAGACTCCCTCACTGTTGCTTCCCCTCAAACTCCCTCACTGATCTCCCAAGCTCAGTCCCCCTGTTAAAAGTCTGTGTTCAAAAGCCCCAGGATGCAAGCCACCAGGAAACCTCCTTATAGAGTCTGACGTATAATGAACTTTGATTTACAACAGTGAGCTCAGGAGTTATGCAATAACAGTCAGCTGGCCTCAGTGCAAGACCCTTCCAGCAGGACCATACACCAAAAGCTAAAAGGAGATCTTCAGATGGTTACACCCAAAAAGCTAAGGAACTACACAGCCTTAAGCAAGCGGACACACACATTGTCCCTCTTTGCCTCTTGCACCAGTTCCAAGCTCAATTCCCATTAGAAGTCCCTGATCAAAAATACTGGATGCAAGCCCTCAGAAAATGTTAGTGGGGGTTTTTTTAATGCCATTGACTGGTTGTCCTTCTGGACTGTCTGGCCAGAGTAGGTATAGTCCCCAAAAGTAGAACTTTAGAGACTGTTGTCTTATCACTTAGTTGTTTGTTTGTGGCATACCCCAAGATTTTCTCTTACATGTCTACATTAAAATGCTGGGGGAGGTCATTGGGAGACTTGGTGTACAGTGTCATCAATATGCATACAACTCTCAATTCTGTCCTTTCCATCTAATTACAGGGAGCACTGGAAACCCTGAATCAGTAACTGGAGGGCTGAATACATGCAATCAAACTTAAGATGATGGAAGTAATGTGAGTTAGGGTACAGCTGACTTGAGATAAGATGTGACCTTCTGCCTTACAATTTGGGGGGCATTCTGGGCTCTGCCACCGCTGCTGGTGGAGCAGATTGCAGAAGTAGTTAGGAGTGTTTTTTCAGCAGGTCAGCATAGTCCACCAAGTACAGCCATTTTTAAAGCAGATTGGGCCACAAAGTGCCGTTGTAACATTTAGTCTGTTGTAATGTTCTCTGCGTGGCAGCTGCCTTCAATTTCTGGAAGCTTCAGTTGCTTTAAAATGTGATGGTTACAGTCTTAACAAGAACCCACTGGAACAAGTATTCAAGAACAATACTGTGTATCTTCACTAGTTTCCAGTTTTCTGGTACCAGTTCAAGATGCTGGCTTTGATCTGTCAAGTCATAAATGGCCTAAAGTCTTAAAACGTAATTTAAGGGCTGTCTCTCTGTATATGAACATGGGACTCACATTCATCTAATGGGTCCCTGTTTTATGAAAGTGTTTTCTCCTAGGTAAGATCGGTAGGCGTGCATGACTGGACCTTCTTAAGCATTGCCTCCAGAATATAAAATACTTTTGCTGCCTGTCTCTGGGTGTGTTGTTAAAATCTGCCTGTTCTAGAAAATTGTGGGCTCTGACACTGTGGTGCTGCCTTCTTCTATCTGCAGTATAATTTGTTGGTTTTATTTACTTGGTAGGTTTTTATTGATTGATTTGTTTTATATCTTGTACAGGCATTTCCTTTTTTTTTTTTAGCCATTTTGAATTCTAAATAGAGTGGAAGGTGGGGCATAAATACTCTAATTCTTAAAGACCTTGTTTGCTTCTGATATTGACAAAGGCATGGCTTGTATTTTAAGTGAGAAGAGTTGTAGTTGAGTGCTAAATTAAGGATGCCCAGCCTGGTGTAGACTGTAATATTAATGTATTACCTATAAAGCATTGGTGTTGGAGCAGTTGAAGTCCTGCCCACAGATATAAGCGCTGGATGTTGTGATCTTTTCCGTTAACAGCAGTGCTTTCTTACTGTAAAAGGACCGTCTAACTGTCTCGAGAGGCTCTTTATTACAACATTCTGAGTTCTTGAAATATATACAACTCTTAACATTAAATCCAGAAGTCTCCTAGACCACTTTTTAAACTTGGTATTTCTTAGAGTTTGTGGTGGTTATAGGGCATGGTGATCCATCAGGAAGGACACCTGACACCAGAAGAAAGTGTCACTGTCAGAATAGGTTTCTTGTATCTGACCTGAGAAATGAGAGAGCAATGATAGGAGAGGATGGAGAGTCTCATGAAATTTGTTACGCTTAGAATTAGTCTATTTAAATCTGCTTTTCCAGTAAGGAGACTCTCCTAGACGCATCTCTTTTTTTGTGTTACAAAGCATCCATTAGTGTCAAGTGGTATTGAAGACATCTATGAAAGCAGAAATGCTGGGTTTGTTGTTACACTCCATTTGTTTGAGGGCATCAGTGTATTCGTTACATAATTTCTAAAAGTCTGGGCACCTCTGAGGAGTTTACTAAGCAAGGAAATGTTGGGCCAGTGATACATGATTCAAGCAATCACATGTCACATAGTGGAAAGTCTTTCAACTTGATATTGAATATTGGATATCCTTTTTAATAAGGAAAGTATGACTTTAAAAAAATATATGTAATATTTGTATAGATGGATTTTCCGATTGTAGTTCTTAGTTGCTTCTTAAAACATAAAATTTTCAAATTTCTGCATAGTTGTCTTGCACTTAAAATTGGAGGCAATCGACCTCATATACTAAAACCTCCTTTTTACTGCATGGACATTCAAGTGTCCTACCATGCTAGCAGCCCGGTATAACTCTGGTGTAGCTGAGTTCATATTTTGTGCTCTCTCAGCAGAGAGACCAAGAGAAACTGAGCAAAGAAGTTTTAGATAGTGGTCAGTATAATGAGGTCACAAGGAATTGATTTTGATGTGGAATATATCATGGAATTTGTTCTTCTCAGTTATGTGGTTCTTGTTTGTCACAGTGGTTCAGGAGAGAAGGGCAGGGTTTAAAATGTCACAGGGTGTATTATCCAGACAGCATACCTTTCTGCAGGTTACCCATGTGGCCATCCCCTGGTCAAGCATTCACATTACTGCAGCACTTCAGCCATGGATCACGCTGCCCAGTCATTTTTTAAATGCAGGTAGCGCATATGCATGCATGTGTGTGCATATATGCCCATGTGTGCGCACATGTGCATATAGGCAAAAACGAAAAAACAGCAGAAACGGATCTGCAGGTTCAGACCGCCAATCCGTTTTGCATGCACGCCCCCGCATTCGGACATCCGGCCATGCACGATGAATGCGTGGGGAACCAAAAACACCATGTCATGCAGTACCTTTGTAACACAGCTCCAAGTCATCCTATGATGGGGTGAGTATGCCTGAGAAACACCTGTCAGATTTGGCTGTGTGACTGCACCCATTTAATCCAAAGGGGAGGGGTGGCTGTGTCAGGCCGAACTGCTTGTGCGGTCACACCCTTTGTGTACCCAAGTGGTCTGATGACAATCTAGGCTGTCTGAACGAAAAAGGATTAAACCTACTTGCATGGAAAGGGAGGGGATTTCAGACACACAGAGGGATGCAGAACACATTTGGAACAACACAGTAAGCTAATGCAACCTAACCAAACAAGTTCCATAGCTTGATATCTTAGTTATTTGGAGATCCTGAGTCATATTAGCCTGACATGGGCCTATTCTATGAGTAAAATTGTCAGCCAAGGGCTGGCAGTACCCAGGAAATGGGAGAATTGGCCTTACCTGAATGGTGTCTATCAACTCTACTTCCAGCTGCATAACCAGAAACAACATCAGCACATTGTGGTGAGCTCTAGGATTCACTTGTAACTGTGGTAACAACCATAGCTTCAATTAACCCTGGAGTTTTCTGCAGCACAGTGACATCACTTATGGGGCCACAGGTGATTGGCAGGAGATTGCCAGTCACCTGTGGCCTGCCTATCTATAACAAACTCTTTTTCCCTTACTTACTCATAGAGGAGACAATAGTAACTCTTCCTTCAGAGTTCTGTGAATCTTGTTATAATCACACACACCCCTTGCATGCTCTTCCTGCTGTGGCTCATGCTAAGCCGACTGGGTGATTCCTTTTGGAGAAGAAATCCCATTCTCCTTTCTGGGGTTTTGACTAGCTGTCCCGTTCTGACAGGAGACACTGCCTGAAGGCCTAGACTGGTCTTGGAGCTTAATCAGAAGCAAGGAACTCACAGGGACCAGGGTGGTATTCATGATACTGTTCCTGTAAATTATTGTAAGATTGCATTGTGTGTAGTATGAGGAGTAAGGAACTTTTGGATGATTGTATTGCATGACTTGTAATGGAATACACCCTCTTTCAAAAAAAAAAAGAGCAAGAAGAACAGAGCACATCAGTGTCTTCAGAGTTCACAGCCACACCACCTATCATGGAGTGGCGTGCCAGTGCCACTCCAGTGCTTGCCATACTTAGGAGGAGCAAATCTACACACAGCCATGCTGATACACCTTGACATCTCCATATATACGTACAGTCACTCACTTGTCTGTGAAAACAAGCATCTCTGGTTTGTTGCAGGCCTTGGTACCAGAGTCCATGTAACTGTTAAGTAGTTTATCATTGCAAGTGAGAAGTTGTTTTAGGTTAGCAGGCTGTCTGTGAGCAAGAAAAGGTCAGGCTCCCCAGTAGAAGAGAAGAAGAAGAGACTGGATTTATACCCCGCCCTTCACTACTCAAAGGCGTCTCAGAGTGGCTTACAAACTCCTTTCCCTTCCCCTCCCCACATGAGACACCCTGTGAGGTAGGTGGGGCTGAGAGAGCTCTGACAAAAGCTGCTGTTTTTCAAGAACTGCTGGGCCAGGACAGTACCCGTGTGAGGGAAGTATCACTATCCAGCATGGGTTGTAGGTCGTTAATAATACATTGGACTGGCTTTTGAGTTGTGAGCTGTCAGTAGAAAGCTGAGGGAGAGATGGCTCTGGTTGAACTACACAGCACTACCTCAGTTGAAAGAGCATTTTAAACCCTGACCTTCACAGGCAGAAAGACAGGAAATGGTTTGAAGATCAGTAATGCAAGGCATCATCCCCAGATATATTTGTATTTTGAGTTGGTTATCACTGCCTTTCATTTCCAGTGGTGGTTTGAATTGATTGATTGATTGATTGATTGATTGAATGAATTTATTAGTCTGGAACTGTGTCTAATGTATCTGTCTTTGGAGAAATGCCTAAAAGCACTTCAGTGTACAATGCCTGTCTTTATAATCCTACTTGATGTTCAGAGATTGGGGCCACAGGTAGACAAGCCAGATTTTTCTGTGAACATGACAAAAGCCTCAAGTTTTCAGAAAAATCTGAAGTCTAAAAACAAATACATGGGATGTTAAGATTCCAGAAAAATGATAAAAGGCGCTCCTGTAGATGCCCTCCCTGGCTGCAACAATGATATTTAAGTCTTGAAAAAAGCAGGCAGACGGCAGGGGCCCTTCCTAGGGCAGCTTTGGCCTTTGAGAGTGGACTCGTCGGGGCCCAGGCCTGCACAACTCGCATGAGACTCGCCCAGTCCTGGCTGCTTGCTGCTGTTTTACCAGTAGCCACCCCACCAAAGTCAGTGTAGTGGTTAGTTTCATAGCAGGATGCGGGAGACCCAGTTTTGAATCCCTGCTCTGCTGTGGAAGCTCACTGGGGGCCTTTGGGCCAGTCACATGCTCTCAGTCTAACCAATCTCTTAGGGTTATTCTGAAATGGAGGAGAGGAGAAGAGAATGATCTAAGATGCTTTCTCCCCATTGGGGAGAAAGGCAAGTTATAAATGAAATGAATAATTATGCTGAAGCTGGGGGTGCAGGTAAAGAGTTGGTTGGAGAGGAGGAAGCAGGGAAAGGTGAGGGTATGGGGGGTGTCAGGAGGAGGGAAAGAGGAAATAGTGCCCCCCACACACACAAGTCCTTGCAGGTTCCTCAACCATGCAATTTGGCCAGAGTTTATCTGGTGAGAGGCTGCCAGGGGGGAAGGAAGGAGGCAAAGCTGAATACAGGAGGGCAGGTAGAAGTAGGTTGGCTGGTGGGGTGTGAAGGAGAGAAAGAAGTAAGAAAAGGGGAGAGGCTATGGGCTCTTTCAGGAAAGGAAAATAGGAAATAGTGGGGGAGGGAGAATCAAGTGGCTCCTGGAAGTCCTTGTGGGTACCCTGCTTGAGTCTGTGTGTGTATAAAATGCATTAATTTTCAGATTCTCTTGCCCATACTCAGTTTCCTTGCACTGAGGAATGAAAAATGTTAACTGCTGAATACTGTACTGAAAACTAGAAATTAGGGAAACCTAGACAGGGGTCACGGTAGCTCAGAGGTTAAGACGCTGAGCTGCAGACTGGAAGGTCTGTAGCTCGGCAGTTCAAGACCCTAGTGCCACATGATGGAGTGAGCTCCCGTCTCTGACCCCAGCTCCTGCCAATCTAGTAGTTCGAAAGCAAGAAATTGCAAGTAGATAAATAGGTACCACTTTGGCGGGAAGGTAACAGCGTTCTGTGCGCCTTGGCATTTAGTCATGCCAGCCACATGACCACGGAAAAGTCTACGGACAGTGCTGGCTCTTCGGCTTGGAAATGGAGATGAGCACCGCCTCCTAGAGTCGGATTCAACTGGCTTTCGAGCAAGGGAAGCTTTACCCTTACCCTGGTAGTCCCCATAAATAGTAAGAAATCCCTAAAATAAACGTCTTAATGTGATTGTCTTTAATTTAAGGTGAAGACAAGAGGAGGGGCTTTTCTAATTATTTCAGCTCTGAGTTTTTTCCAGTTTAGTACAGTCCTTTGCCAGGGGCACGGTCAGGGTGTCCTTCTAATAAGTCTGCAGGGAGCCTTTGTCTCTTGCTGGTCACTCTGTGATCCCTGTGATCCATGCCTTAGACCATGTGATGCAGTGGTAAAAAAAGGCTGATGCGGTCTTGGGGTGTATCAACGGAGGCATAGTATCCAAATTGACGCGGTCTTGGGGTGTTTCAGCGGAGGCATAGTATCCAAACTGCAAGATGTCATGGTCAGGCTGTACTGGATTACCATGTGCAGTTTTGGAGGCCTCATTTCAAAAGGTTGGGGACAAAATGGAGTGGGTGCAGAGGAGAGTGACGAGGATGATCAGGGGTTGGAGACCAAGCCCTGTGAGGAAAGGCTGAGGGACTTGGGCATGCTCAGTCTGGAGAAGAGGAGGCTGAGGGAGAACATGATTGCTCTCTTTAAGTATTTGAAAGGCTGTCACTTGTAGGAGGGCAAGAAGCTGTTCCTGTTGGCAGCAGAGGATAAGACTCACAATAATGGATTTAAATTACGGGCAGAAAGGTACCAGCAAGGTGGGAACCCACAAGGACTTTGGGAGGCATCTCACTTCCCCCTCTCCCACTGTTTCCTCTTTCCATTTCCTGAAAGCCCCTATAGTATCTCCCCTTTCCTGCCTCCTCTCCTCCTAGTGTTGCCAACCTCTGGGTGGGGGCTGGAGATCTTCTGGAATCCCAGCAGATCTCCCAAATATAGAGATTAGTCCTCCTTAGGGTTGCCAGACTGAGGCTGGGAAATTCTTGGAGATTTGGGGGTGGAGCCTTGGGAAGGCAAGGTCTGGGGAGGGAAGTGACCTCAAGCAGGGTATAATGCCACAGAGTCCACCCTCCAAAGCAGCCAATTTTCTCCGGGTGAACTGATCTATCATTTGGAGACCAGTTGTAATTCCAGATAATCTCCAGCCCCCAACAGGAGGCTGACAACCCTAGTTCAACTGGAGGAAATGGCTTCTTTGGAGTGTGGAGTCTAGCATTATACATTTCTGATGTCCTTTCCTTCCTCAAGCCCCACCCTCCACAGGCTTCACCCCTTCCAATCTCCAGGAATTTCCCAACCTAGAGTTGGCAACCCAGTCTCCTTCTCAACCAACAGCCAACATATCTTTATCTGCCCCTCTCTCTTCAGCTTTCCATCTCCATGCCCCTCCCCCACAGCTTCTACCTACAGTCTTTCTCCATAGCGGGGACCAAGGCATCTTGCATTATTTTCTCTTCCTTTTTATCTGCAGGGCATGTGAGGCAGAGATGTTCCACCAGGTGGTTTGATTGAGGACAGTGAGGTTCCCCATATAGTCTGGCGCTCCTCTTCCTCTGCCTCCCGCCTCAACGAGGCAGTGGCACTTTGTTTGAATCCTCACCATCAGACTGGCTTAAAAGTAAAAGTAAAGGTTCCCTTGCTCGAAAGCCAGTCGAATCCGACTCTAGGGGGTGGTGCTCATCTCCGTTTCAACGCCGAAGAGCCAGTGCTGTCCGAAGATGTTTCCATGGTCATGTGGCCGGCATAACTAAACACCAAGGCACACGGAATGCAGTTACCTACCCACCAAAGTGGTACCTAATTATCTACTTGCAATTTCTTGCTTTCGAACTGCTAGGTGGGCAGGAGCTGGAACTAGAGACAGGAGCTCACCCCGTCATGCAGTACTCTCAGGTCTCGAACTGCTGAACTACTGACCTTCCACAGCCTGCAGTTCAGCATCTTAACCACTTGAGCGACCGCAGCTTCCCAGGCTGGCTTAGGTTGCTGTTAAATGTATTTTATGTATTATTTTAACTTTGAAATCTTTGTAAATTTTTATTACTGTTGTATGCCACCCTGAGCCCTGTTTTTCAGGGGAGGGCAGCTTAAAAGTCAAATCTAAAAAATAAATAAATAAAATAAGGGTGGCTGCTGTTGAAGAGTAGCAAGCAGCCGGGCCTAGTTGAGTCATGTAATTCAGGTGGTAGCAAGTCACCCAGAGGGTGCTGCCAGGCTTAATGTTGCCAGCCTCCAGGGAGGATCTGGAGACACCCCCCCCCCCGGTATTACAGAACTCCAGACCACAGAGATTTGTTCCCCTGGACAAAGAGGCTGCCTTGGAGGGTGAACTCTGTGGCATTATATCCAGCTGGGGCTTCTGCCCTCCTAGGCATCCGCCACAAAATCTCTAGAAATTTCCCAACCTTGTCAGGCCTGGCCTCAAGGATTCCTCCCTCAAAGGCCAAAATAGGCCTGGAAAGGACCCTGGCCCCTTCACCTTGCCTTTTACTGACAGAGCCAAGCTTGGAATACTGTGGTAGTCTAGCACCAGCCTCTGAGGGAATTTGTTTTTTAAAGCTACGGGCACTCTTTTATCATTTTTGGATTTTTAAGCTTCTCAGTTTGTTTGTTTTTTAGATGTCACATTTATAGAAAGATCTGTCTTTCCCATTCACAGCTCCACTCACTGGATTGAAGTATCCAACAATATCCTGATTTTGCTATCATAATACAAGATGTTTTTATAGTAATAGTAGTTCAGCAGTGGAATCGGCTGCCTAGGGAGATGGTGATCCCCGGCAGTATTCAAACAGCAGCTGGATAAAGACTTGTCAGGGATGGTTTAGGCTAATCCTGCATTGATCAGGGGGTTGGATTTGATGGCCCCTTTCCAGCTATGATTCTATGGATTTTTTTACAGCTCTGTTGATTGGGGGAAAGGTAAGGAGGCTTTCTCTGGACTGAAGTATGAGAAGCCTGCATGAAGCTATTGTCCTAAAACATACTTTCCTTCTTAAAGGTGGGGGTGGAATTTTACTCTTGCATTGCCATAAATATTTGGGGAACAAATCAGATGAACTGTCGTCAGCCTAAAGAATAGTCTGATGGTGCCTGAAAATGCTGTTTCTGGAGTTGGTCTTGGGCTGATCAGAACTAGACAGGGTATCAGCAGGGTTATATGTGCTGAGCTCTTTTGAATAAAAGGTAGGGAATGAAAAATGTAACAGTTGCAAGCCTGTCTGTTTTGAGAAGTGTGCCACATTCTATTTTGTGTGTAAGCTGGTTTTACCTTGCCTTGCTCTTAAGAGGCTTTTACTCACGATTCAAGTGTAGAAACATGATTTATTGTTAATACAGTGTTAATTCATGCCAGATCAATGTGAGCTGCTTAACCTCTGACAATTGAGAATATTACCTTTTGTAGTAACTGCCTTACACTTCCCTGTTGTTTTGCTGTGTCTTGAGAAAGAGGAAATAAGCATTTTGTCACACTTGGGTACCTGTTATGTAAACTTCCTCTTTTTATTTTATTTTCCAAACAGAAAGATGCCAGCCAGCCTGCTGAGTGCAAACAACAATAAGGAAATACCACTCCAAAGTGATATTTGAAGAACCTGTAACAGATATTTGGATACCTGGCCTGCAGTTCAGGATATTCCATTGCTGCAGCACAATCTTATTAAAAATGCTTAAAATTAAATTGTTTTCAAATGCATGATTTTCACTAACTTTTTTCTTATTTTTGCTTAACTTGTACAGTGGCAACTTAATGCATTTGAGAAATATGAGGTTTAATTAAAGCGCACTCTACAGCCTTTGGTACACTGTAGCTTAATTGTCTCAATAGGATTTCCAGATTTTTTTTTTTTTAAAAAAAAACCTGCTTTGCCATTCAGAAAACTTGTCCTTGCTTCAAAGTACTTTTTTTCTAAATATTGTGGAATGGTGCACATGAGAATATATTAAATGAATGAAGTACTATCACGGAAATAAGGCAATGTGATTTCTGCTAGCCCCAGATCCCTTTAAAAATAACACTTCCTGCCACCTGTCGATCAGACAAGTACTTGCAAGCAGCTTAAAATATTGCCATCAGGCAGTTAGATTCGAAGTAACATTTCCTGTATCTTCTTCAAAGGAGGTGGTTAGTGGTATTTGAAATACTTTTGTTGTTCACTTTATTTATTCTCTTTTGTAAGTACTTTGAAGTAGGTTTTAATAGTTTTGCGTATACTTGAAAGATATTTTTCCTGTTTATAAAATATGGATAATTGTACAAGGAAAAACTCAGAATCTGCTCAAACAATGGTTGCTTTGAATATCAAAATGGGGACGAGTGTTCCTAGGACAGGCCTCATAGTTCAGTGATTGATAGTGGGTTGCAGAGCAAGAATGTATCACGAGTAAGCATTCCCACACAATGAGGAAGTCATTGAACTGGAAAAACAAATCTTGGTGAGTTCATAGTCACTACTTGCAATACTCAGATTATTCTGTTGCACACTTCCATGGTTTTTGCAGCCCAGAAATCCTTCAGAAATCTGTTCAAAATTGCAGGTTCACATTTCTTTAAGTATACAATGCCAGCTTCTGGGAAAAGTTCAGTACTAGCAACTGTGTGAATGCTGTTACCAGGCTTGTAGAGAGTGCTCTAGCCTTACCTTATACATTTGTAACTTAATACAGTGTTTTCAATTTGTACAGAATAGTTAGAATATTCTATTAAAGTTGTGAAACATGAAGTCCTTTGTCAGCTTCTCTGTTGTTGCAGTACTTTGTAGTGGCTGTTCTGCTCAACACACCAGGGGGCAGATGCAGGCATCAAAACCCTCATAGAACCTTTTGAGATTTAATTTATCATATACTTACGGTATTAATGTGCATCAGTATTCAAGATTTGCAGAAAGAATTGTGTCATGCAGGGAAAAGTCCAGATATTTCGGGAATAGCTGTTTAAGAGAGATAAAAACAATGTAAAATGGTAAATGCTCATCCTCTGATCATTAGAAGCCTTGCACAGCTTTTTGTACTCCTGAGTCTTGATACATTGCCAGCAAATTTCGGGCTAGTTGTTTTGTCCTTTGCCTATCTTCTTATAACTAGGCTTTTCAGACCACCCGAGACGCCGCTTCTCTGTACATTTTTGTTTTTACCAATAGCTTCTCCATGTTCCTGTTCAGCTAATGCACAAACATTCCATTACAATGGTAGCCGCTAGTGATAGGATCGCAGGCAGGAGATTCCTGGGGTTACAGGTGCGTGTATGAAGGGTTTATTTAATGTGTGTTTGTGTGTGTGTGTGTATTGCTTTTGACAGACTCACAAAACGAGTTTGCAAGAAAAAAACCCTCTAAAACATATAAATACTTAAAAAATACTTAATAATCCCGAGACTACTAAAAATACATAGCGCCAGTAATTGGTTTAAAATGCTGCAGAGTTCTTCTTTGATGAGCAGTTCTCAGCAAGGATTCTTACAGCTGCCTTCTAAAAGCAAGTAGGAAGGTTGATTGTTTTACTTTCTTGGATAGAGAGACTCATAACTGGATGGCCAATACTCAGTCCTTGTGCTTATGGTCATCATTCAGAGAGGAGGGCACTTGCAGGAGGCCTTGGAAGGTCTCAATTCATATGAGAGTCCTATGAGAGGAGGCGTTTCTTCACTTAACAGGCCCATGTTGCATTGAGCTTTCAAGGTTGAAAACACTATTTTGAACTACACCCACAAAAAAACGTGTGTGTGTTAAGTGCCATCAAGTTGCTTCCAAAATGTCTTATTGTTAAGAGCCTTGTTCAGATCTTGCAAAGTGAGGGTTGTGACTTCCTTGATAGAGCAGATCCATCTCACGGTGGGTCTTGTTCTTCTGCTGCCTTCAACTTTTCCTAGCACTATTGGTCTTTGCCAGTGACTACTCATAATGTGACCAAAGTACAATAGGTCCTTTTTGCTTCCAGGAAGAGTTCAGGCTTGATTTGATATTAACACCCCCCCTTTATCCTTTTGGCAGTCCTATACCACATTTCAAATGAATCCACTGTCTTCCCATCAGCATTGTCCAACTTTCACACCCATGTATAGTAATGGAGAACACTGGTATGAATTTATCTTGTTCTTGGTCGCCAGTTACACATCTTTATACTTAAAGGAAATTTTCTAGCTCCTTCATGGCTGCTCTTTCCATTCTCAATCTCCTGATTTCTTTGTTGCAGTCTCTCCTTTGGCTGATGATGGAGCCAAGGAATAGAAAATCTTGAACAATTTCATTTCTTCATTGCCACCTTTAAAGTTTGGTATCTGAAGATGGGTGCTTGTACATGAAAGCTTATACCTTGAATTAAACTTTGTTGGTCTTAAAGGTGCCACTGGACTCAAACTTTGTTCTTCTTCTTCAGACCAACACGACTACCCACCTGAATTTAGCTTTAAAGTTGTGTAATTCCCCAGACATTCCCTTTGTCGTCTTGATGTTCAATTGTAATCCTGCTTTGGCACTTTCTGCTTTAACCTTCATCAGTAGTCATTTCAACTCTTCACTGTCTTCTGCCAGTAATGTGGTATCATCTGCATAACTCAAATTCCTGTCATCAGTTTTCATTTTTACCTTCATCTAAATCTAATCCAGTTTTCCTTATATATTCTGCATATAGATTGAACAGAGAGGGAGATAAAATGCATCCTTGTTTGACACCTTTGCCAGTTGGGAACCATTCTGTTTCTCCATGTTCTGTCCTAACAGTAGCCTTTGTCTAGAGTATAGGCTGCGCATCAAAACAGTAAGATGCTGTGACACACCCATTTCTTTTAAAACCAGCCATAGCTTTTCATGATCCACACAGTCAAAAGTTTTGCTGTAATCTATGAAACACAAAGTGATTTTTGTTCTGAAATTCTCATATGTTCCAGTAACCAGCATAAATTAGCAATATGATCTCTGCCTCTACTTTTTCTGAATCCAGCTTGAACATCTGGCATTTCTCATTCCATATATGGTAACAGTCTTTGAGCATCATATTACTCGCATGAGAAATTAATGCAATGGTCTGATAGTTGCCGTAGTCTTTGACATCTTTTGAAATTGGAATGTAGATTGAGCATGTACAGTCTGTGGGCCATCGTTTTGTTTTCCATATTTATTGGCATATTCTTGTTAAGATTTTGATGGGACTTCCAATTCTGTGGCTCGAAGTAGCTATCTCGGTATCCCACCAACTCCTAGTGATTTGTTTCTCTCCGTTGCTTTGAGTACAGGTTTCACATCACTTTCTAAAACTGCAAGTTTTTCTTCAAAGTATTCTTCTTGGGAGGAATTGGTCATCCCTTCATCTCTGATTTCCGAGACACAAGAGGTTGGTCCTTGCTCTCCCTCGATGGCTTCCTGGGCTAGTGAGTAGTCCTCCCGTGCTCGATACTGACCTAGGGAATAGTCTCGCTCTCCATACCGTGCCGATCGCATTCGTTGGGATGACTATAACCCGCGAGTGGATAGATATTGTCCCTCTCAGCCACCTCGTGAATCCCCATCGGGAATTCCATATGGACCACCAGGGTGTGCTTATGAGCATCGTCCTGACATGCCATATTGGTTTTCCTCCATTCCCTGGTTGCCACCGAGAGAACAGGAGACCTGTGAGCCCCGTCGTCATTGCTCACGTTCTCGTTGTCGTCCTCAGTCCACATCGGTCTCCAAGCCACCACCTTCCCCTCCCTGGTCGACCCACCCCCATCTATCTCCACCCAAGCATTTGTCGACTCTGATGCCAATCCAGGTGACGGCCTCTCCCTCTGTGTCATCATGGGGAATGTCGGATGTGGAGAATTCTGATGACGACCTTTCTCCCGTGGATCCGCCCCCCAAACCGAATGTCTCGGGGGACAGCCCTATCTCACCGTCAAAGGATGTGACCTCATACGGAGACCTCATAAAGCGTATGGCACTCTCTTTGGGACTGCCAGTAGCCCAGTCACAACCTTCTATCTCTGATGAGGTTTATGACATCATCCAGATCGATGCCTCCACTCTGATAGCCCTTCCCATGTCGAAGGTACTCCTTCGTGCTGTTAAAGCGCTGTGGGACAAACCTTCCTCAGCTCCATGTCTACAAAGAGGCTCGATCACATGTATCGAGTTCAGGAAGAGGGTGCCTCATTTCTATACATGCATTCCCGTCCTAACTCAATGGTTGTTTTGATGTCGTCGAAGAACAAACGTTCGAGTGCCCCTCTGATGGACAGGGAAAGCAAAAAGATTGATGCTTTCGGTCGCCGTTTCTACTCCTCCGCTGCCTTGGGGATTAAGGCATCAAACTACTTGGCGTGCTTAGGGAGGTACCAATACTCCTTATGGCAGAGAATGGCTGATTTTCTACCCTCTATACCGGAGGATAAGATGGGAGAGGCATGATCAATCCAAAAGGAGGGTCTCTTAGTGGCCAAACAGCTCCTTAATACTCCCAAGCATACGTTAGATGCCTGTTCCACATTGATGGCATCCTCTGTATCTCTCCGGCGGGCATGCGTGGCTTAGGACCACCTCCCTACCACATGACACCAAGGCCTACATTGAGGATCTCCCTTTAGACGAGGAAGGTCTTTTCCATTCGTCGACCGACTCCGCCTTGCACGAGCTCGATAAGAGCATTAAAGCCTCCAAGGGGGTATCCGCACCCCAGCGTTCCTATAGTCAGAGATCCTGGTCCAGGTATGCACCCAGGCGTCCATATCCAACCAAGCCTTCTCCTGACACTGCCTGGAGACTCTGTCATTCTCCTGTGGGGAGTTGCCAACACTATGCTTATCAGCCCAGGTCCAGATCGGGCTCCCAGCAACAGCAGCCCAGACCGAAAAGCCAGCATGGCCCCAAGCAGAGACTTTGACTCTCTCCACATCATGTTGATACAGACAACACGTCTCTCCCCTTTCCTCATGGAGGACTATCACCACCGATGCCTGGGTCTTATCCGTAGTGACCCATGGTTATGTCATCAAATTTGTTGATGTCCCTACCCTCCTGGTCGTCTGCCCCACCCCTCCCTCTCTCATCCTACAAGAGGTCGACTCCTTGCTGTGGAAGGATGCGATAGAGTCGGTATCGAAGGCATCGGAATGGACGGGGTTCTACTTCCGCTACTTTGCGGTACTGAAGCGCGATGGGGGACTACAGCCCATCTTGGATCTTCGAGACCTCAACATTTACATCTGATACTGAAAATTCAAAATGACAACCCTCCAGGTTATTCTCCCTCTCCTAACTCAAGGTTCCTGGATGGCTACCATCGACCTCCAGGATGCCTATTTCCACCAAAATATCCACCCTTCCCACAGAAAATATCTCCACTTCGCCATAGGGGATCGGCATTACCAATACAAGTGCCTCCCTTTTGGTCTGTCTGCTGCACCGAGGGTCTTCACCAAAACCATGGTGGTGGTGGCGGCTCACCTTCGTCTCCAGAGGATCATCATCTTCCCCTATATCGACAACTGGCTTCTGATAGCAGACGCCCCAACACTCCTTCGCAACCACATCGCTTGGACTTTGCGCCTTTTAGCCTCCCTGGGGCTTCAAGTCAATCTCTCGAAGTCCCACCTGGAGCCGTCCCAGAAGGTGCAATTCATAGGGGCGCTCTTGGACATGGTCTCTTGCAGGGCTTATCTACCAGCAGACAGAGCTCTAACCCTGTTTTCCCTTGCAAGGTCTGTATGCACCTCCGCATCATCCACGGCGCTCCACATCCAGTGCCTGTTGGGGCACATGTCGGCCACTACATCTGTCCTTCCACTAGCAAAGCTCCATATGAGGCCTCTCCAACTCTGGTTTCTGAAGAGCTTCAGCCTGGCCTCCATGCCTCAATCCAGACCCCTCACTCCCCCTCAGAGTGTACGGGATTTTCTAATATGGTGGATGTCCATTCCGAACATCACGCAAGGCTCCCCATTTATCCTCCCCAACCCTCTCTTCACCATAACGACAGTTGCCTCCCTATGGGGCTGGGGAGCCCATCTCAACAGCATCTGCATCAGATACCGTTGGGATGCGGGGACAGCAGCCAAGCATATCAACTTCCTCGAACTGCTGGCCATCAAGCTGGCTCTGCAAGCCTTCCAACCTTTACTTCGGGGTCACTGCGTAGCTGTCCTGACGAACAATACTACGGTGCTCAGCTACATAAGGGATGGTGTCTTGGAGTCTATGTCGCCTGGCGATGGACTTGTGGCATTGGTGCGTTACCAACCAAATCGTCCCAGTAGCCACACACATCCCAGGCATCCTGAATGTGGAGGCAGACCTCCTCAGCAGGGGTCGAGCTCACCACCACAAGTGGGAGCTGAATTGGTCATACCTCCTGCCACTGTTCCATCAATGGGGCACGCCAACCTCTGCAGCCAGGGAGGAAAGTATCCCCTCTCCCTAGGAGACGGCCTCCTGTTTCCATGGGAACGGGGTTTCCTCTACATGTTTCCCCCTCTGCCCCTGCTTCTGAGAGTGGTACACAAACTGGCCAAACTCTGTCCAAATTGTATACTGGTGACGCCTTGGTGGCCCAGGCAACCCTGGTTCCCCATCTTGCTTCGGCTAGCAAGGGGCAGATAGCACCACTTCCCCAGGGCTCCAGACCTTCTCTCGGTGGAGAAAGGAGCACTCTTCCATCCGGAAGTGAACACCTTAAAACTGACGGCTTGGAGAATACAGCCTTGAAATTCTCTGCCAGAGTCTCTGAGGTCCTCTGCAACGTGAAGAAAGAATCCACACGTCTGTCATACCAGAGGAAATGGTGCAGGTTCCTCTCATACCTCCGCACCCCTACAGAGTCACCAACTTCGGTCGGCCTTGACAGGATCTTAGACTTCCTTGTCTCCCTCAAGGACCAAGGTCTCTCCCACTCATCCATCAGGGTCTACCTGGCGGCTATCTCCACATACCATCAAGGCCTGGATGGCTATACAATCTTTTCCCATCCAACCTCAAAACAATTCCTGAAAGGCTTTATTAGGTTGCCTCCCCCTGTGGCTGCACCTACAGAACTGTGGGACTTACCGCTGGTACTCTGTCAGCTCACCAGACGACCATTTGAACCGATGGCTACCTGTGATCTCCAGTACGCAGCCTGGAAGATGGCTTTCCTGGTGGCCATCACCTCAGCCAGGAGGGTCAGAGAACTCAGGGCACTACGTCATGACCCACCATATCTAGTCTTCCTCGCAAATGGAGTACATCTGGTGCCAGACCTCTCCTTCCTTCCGAAGGTTGTTTCGGAGTTCCATCTCAGTACTGAAATAGTTTTACTGGACTTCTTCCCACATCCTGAAGGAGAAGAGCAGCACCTACTACACACCCTCGATGTCAAGAGAGCGCTTCTCTTTTACCTGAATCGGACTCTACCTACTAGACGTGACAATTCGCTGTTCCGCTCCTACAGTTCGGCTTCCTTGGGGTTGTGCATCTCCCTCCAACGACTGTCCAAATGGATCATTGGAGCGATCAGACTTTGCTACCCCTTGTCAAAGCAGTTGCTCCCCCCTCACCTGAAGGCACATTCTACCAGGTCCATGGTGACCTCTACGGCCTTTCTGAAGGGTGCATCACTCTCATCCATCTGCAGAGCAGCTACGTGGTCCATGCCAACCACATTCATAAAACACTACACTCTGGACGTCCGTGTGCAACAGAAGGGTGACTTGGGTCGTCTGGTCCTGTCTGTGGCAGCTCGCTGAATCTGCCAGCACCCACCTCCAGGTGAGCGACTGCTTTTTAATCTCTCATAGGTGTGATGCACAGAGACAACGAAGGAGATAAACAGGTTGCTTACCTGTAACTGATGATCTTTGAGTGTTCATCTGTGCATTCACACCGCCCGCCTGTCCTTCCCCACTGCTGTCATCCTCAGTTATTCTCATATATGGCTCTGGCTGATAGCGGTCAGAAGGAACTGGCGGGATGTCCGTGCCCCGCCCCCTTGGGCATGCCCGGTAGGGGTTCCCGCACAGGCCTGGGGCGGAGGCGCGAATTCCCGTTGTGAGCTTTGTACAACACCGGCCAGGTCAGCGCAGGCGCACTAGATCCCATAGGTGTGAATGCACATATGGCCACTCGAAGATCATCAGTTACAGGTAAGCAACCTGTTTATCACCAGGCCCAGAAGGCATACATCCAAGAGGTCTGAAAGAACTCAAATGTGAACTTGTGGATCTCCTGACAAAAATATGTAAGCTTTCATTAAAATCTGCCTCCATTCCTGAGGACTGGAAAGTAGCTAATGTCACTCCCATCTTTAAAAAGGGTTCCAGAGGAGATCCAGGAAATTACAGGCCAGTCAGTCTGATGTCGATACCAGGTAAGTTGGTAAAAACAGTTATTAAGGAGAGAATTAGTAGGCACATTGATGAACAAAAACTATTGAGGCAGACTCAGCATGGGTTCTGTAAGGGGAGATCTTGTCTCGCTAACCTGTTAAGTGTTTTTGACGGAGCGAACAAACATGTGGACAAGGGGAACCCAATAGATGTTGTTTACCTTGATTTCCAGAAAGCTTTTGATAAAGTTCCTCATCAAAGGCTCCTAAGAAAGCTCAATAGTCACGGGATAAAAGGACAAGTCCTTTTGTGGATCAAAAATTGGCTAATAGGAAACAGAGAGTGAGTATAAATGGGCAATTTTCTCAGTGGAGGGTGATAAGCAGTGGGGTACCATAGGGATCAGTACTGAGTCCGAAGCTTTTTAACTTATTTATTAATGATTTGGAGTTGGGAGTAAGCAGTGAAGTGGCTAAATTTGCGGATGACACAAAGTTGTTCAGGGTGAGAACCAGGGAGGATTATGAGGCAGTTTGGTCTAGTGGTTAAGTGCGTGGACTCTAATCTGGGAGAACCGGGTTTGATTCTCCACTCCTCCACTTGCACCTGCTGGATGACCTTGGGCAAGCCATAGTTCTAGCACAGCTGTTCTTGAAAAAGAGCAGTTTCTGTCAGAGCTCTCAGCCCCACCTACCTCACAGGGTGTCTGTTGTGGGGAGGGGAAGGGAAAGGAGTTTATAAGCTGCTCTGAGACTCCTTTGGGTAGTGAAGGGTGGGGTATAAATCCAATCTCCTCCTCCCCTCCAAAGGGATCTGTCGAGGACAGGCGAGTGGGCATCAACGTGGCAAATGGGGTTCAATGTGGCCAAGTACAAAATGATGCACATTGGAGCCAGAAATCCTAACTATAAATACATGTTGATGGGGTCTGAACTGGCAGAGACTGACCAAGAGAGAGATCTTGGAGTCGTAGTAGATAACTCAATGAAAATGTCTAGACACTGTGCAACTGCAATAAAAAAGGCCAACATTATGCTTGGGATTATTAGGAAGGGAATTGAAAACAAATCAGCCAGTATCATAATGCCCCTGTATAAATCGATGGTATGACCTCATTTGGAGTACTGTTTACAGTTCTGGTCACCACACCTCAAAAAGGATATTATAGCATTGGAAAATGTGCAGAAAAGGGCAACTAGAATGATAAAAGGGTTGGAACACTTTCCCTAGGAAGAAAAGTTAAAGCGGCTGTTTAGCTTGGAGAAATGATGGCTGAGCGGTGATATGATCGAGGTTTATAAGATTATGCATGGGATAGAGCAGGTAGAGAAAAAAGTACTTTTCTCCCTTTCTCACAATACAAGAACTCATGGGCACTCCATGAAATTGCTGAGCAGTCGGGTTAGAACAGATAAAAGGAAGTACTTCACCCAAAGAGTGATTAACATATGGAATTCACTGCCACAGGAAGTGGCGGCGGCTACAAGCATGGGCAGCTTCAAGAGGGAATTAGATAAACATGGAGCAGAAGTCCATCAGTGGCTGTTAGCCACAACATATAGATAGGAGCTCTCAGTCTGGGGCAAGTGATGCTCTGTATTCTTGGTGCTGGGCGGGGGCACAGTGGGAGGGCTTCTAGAGTCCTGGCTCCACTGCTGGACCTCCTGATGGCACCTGGTATTTTTGTGTTGGACCGGATGGGCCATTGGCCTGATCCGACATTGGCTTCTCTTATGTTCTCAGCGATCCAGTAAGGCCTGACTATGTGCCAATTGTTTCTAAAGCGTAGATACAAATATAACACATACAGCTAATTTTAAATTGCAAACAATTAATTTTAAGGGTATGAGAATGAGATCCCTAATGCTTGCAAAGACAAGCATGGATCAACTCTTTCTTAGTCCTATATAAACAGCAGCTGGCTCTGCAACATTATCAGTGAATTGTGTAGGCGCTGAATCATGTTCACTTGCCTTTTGAGATACTAGTTTTATACTAGTTTTATCATCAGTGGGATCGTCAATACTGTGTGTGGTAAAGTATTTCTGGTTTTGTTTTTCTCAAGAAAAATGCAGTCCCTTTAAACATTGACACATTCATGGTATAAATACTGGGTCCTAGATGCAGTGATCAGCTTTGGTTTATTAAGTGATTTCAGCAAAGTACACGACAAGCTAGCAGGGCTTGAGCCCTGCTTATAAAGCCTGCAAACACCACACCCAACGCACACCCACTCCCAGTGATAGGCTATTTACATTGCACCGCTTATCTATTGGTTAGTTCCATGATCCAGGCAAGCTATTGTTCTAGAGAAGCAAGCTCAGCCTGTTCTAGGTGCAGCTTGAGGAATGGGTTTAGGCTGAGTACATAACACCCCTCCCCACTAAGTTCGAAAGCTCCTTAACAGAAAAAGTCTCTTAAGCAGGCTGGTTTGTGTCATTCACGGGTTGAACTTTGCAGTTCTATCAGAGGGGTCGCACTCTCTGGATTTGGATCCGATGTTGCTGGTGTGGTGTTGGCAGATGATAGTGGCGCTGGAATGACTTTGGGCCAGTCCGTGGCTGCTCGCTCAGGTGCTGCGCCCGCTGGCCCATCTGGCTGCCTGCTGCGAAGCTCTCATGGGCTCTGGTTCCTGTGGCTATGGTAGCTCCGCATTGCAATCTTCTGAGACGGCTGACGGCAACTCCGGTTTAGCTGGGAGGAGACGGCGTTGAAGCTGGTCTATGTCATTTATACTTGTACTTTAATATTATAATAATTTGAAAATGAAAAAAAAATGTGTCAGGTGGGAACTACCTACAGGATCTAATTCTCTGTATCTATTTCAAATCACTAGGCCATGGTTTACTGCACAATTAAATAGCTGCTTGCCAGTAAATTTAACTGTAGTGTTCTTGTTGTTTTTGTAAAATAATTGTATTATTTATCAACACATACACAAGACACACAAAACAATGATCAGGAGCAGATTCCATCTGATGTTTATTCTTTTCTCTTTTTGTATAACGGTCATTTCTTTTTGCACCTGTTGTATTAGTTTATGTATGCACAAATAGTAACTACTGCTATTTGCGTTTTCTAGTGGTTATAGTATAAACCACTTAAAATAGTTCTCAATACATTTATAAAATCACTAGGCCAAGGTTTAATGCACAATTAAATAGCTGCTTTCCAGTAAAGTTAACCATAGTGTATTTAGGTTGTCCTTTCATCTTAATATGGGTATGACAGCTCATTCAAAAATTTCATCGTCCCTGAACTCAGGAGAGTTTCATCCTTCCACCCAGTACACACGTTAACATCACCTCCTCGAAGTAGCAAGACTCTGGGGTACCATATCTGAAAAGGCCCCCAACTTGTTTCACTGGGGCTATGAATGTAGGCATCATAGAATGATAGAGAAAGAAGGGATCTCCAGACATCTGGTCAAGCCCCCTGCACAATGCAGGAACTTAACAAACACACCCAGAGACTGCTGTTCCACACCCAGAAGGTGACAAAAAACCTCCAGGATCTCCAGCCAAATTGACCTGGAGACCCCAAACTGATGAACAGTATTTTCCTGGGCATGTAAGAAAGGGCCACAGGAACTAAGCATGGATGCAACCTTTCCTGCCCTTCCTCTCATGATCTGCCCAAGTTCACAGAATAAGCTTTGCTGTCAGATGGCCATCGAGCCTCTGTTGGAAAGTCTCCAAAGAAGGAGACCCCCCACCTCCAGTGGAAGACTGTTCCACTGAGGAACTACTATAACTGTCAGGAAGTATTGTTAAATTGAAAACATTTCTGATTTAATTTCAACCTGTTGGTTCTGGTCCGCTAATCTGGGGCAACAGTAAACAACACGGTACCCTTGCCTATATGACAGACCTTAAAATACTCGAAGATGCCTATCATATCACCTCTCAGTTATCTCCTCTCCAGAATAAACATACCCAGCATCTCAAATCATTCCTCAGAAGACTTGGTCTGCTGATCCCCCACCATATTTGCTGCCCTCCTCTGGACATATTCCAGCTTGTTTATATCCTTCTTAAACTGTGATACCCCAAACGAAACACGATACTCTAGGTGAGGAGAGGTCACGACTCTCTGAATGACTTGCAGGCGCACCTCACCCAAACTCCACCCGGGCACAGCCCTGCAAGACAAACCCAGGGTAAGCAGGGACGGCTACCGCACTTCCCTCCACCGGCATCCTCCAGGTCCGCGTGGTACGACAGGGACAAAACACATCAATATTTCAAGCAACATATTCTTAGGAGAACATTACCGAAAGTATGGGAAGACACTAGATGACTTTTTTAGACTAAGATACCCAAATGGGTCTCACCACATGAAGCTTTTACAAATCCAAACTTATTTCCCAAAAATTCACTCTCTAGCTATGAAGACCTGCTGGACAACAAAAACCAACTGAAGACGATAGAGAACCCCAAAAAACAAGATACAAGTCTGAGTTGGTGGGAAAGAGGAAAATTAGAATCAAGGTATGTTGACAATAAACAAGTGGGTTTTTATGAGAAGCCAACACATAAAATATTCAGCTTTACGGATTATAAACGTATTAAAAAATTGTATGTTACAACGTTAGTAATTAAAAACCAAGATGAAGTGCCAAAATGGTCTAGGGTTAAATGGGCACAATATTGATTCTGATGAATGGTCTAAGATACGGAAAACAAAAATAAAAAAACATTACTAAAGCAATCCCTTATAAAGAAAATATTTATAAAATGTTTCCTAGATGGTATACTACACCAGATAAGTTATCAGAATTTTATCCTTATACGTCAAAGGACTGTTGGCAATGTAAGAAAATATGTTGGTTCCTTTTTCCATATGGGGTGGACTTGTGATAAACTTTAAAAAAACAACAACAACTGGGTTTGGATGCATGGAATATTGGAACATTTCATGGCCTTCAAAGCCGAAACGTAGCCGTCTAGGTCTTCTTGACATGGCAATTAATAAAATATATCTAGGTGAAAGCTCATACTATACCATTTCACTTCAGACAGGCTGGTACTCGGCAAGTGTGGTATCTTTTAATTAACTCCTCCCTTCATTCCTGTTGGCTGAAAGGAGTTTGTTCGGGGCTGCTTGCCCAACCCCCCACCTGGGCTTGAGTGAGGTCTTGGCCCACAGTCCAGGAATTCCTGGTTCTTTCTGAAGTGTACACTGTACCAGGTACTGGGATTTCTCTATAGGCTACTGGGTACTGATTTTGAAGAAATGCTATGGAATTGTACTTGCGTGTGGCTTGCGAGTTAATCAATACTTTCAGATTAAGTTCTCTGGGTGTTTGTCTCCCTCTGGAGGCCGGAGTTCCCCAGCCAGACTCCCCCCACCCTGAGAAAAGGACCCTAATGGGGGTGGGAGATCCCTGGAAGAACCCTGGACCCCTCAAATCCCCCGACACTGAGCTAAGAACAAGCAGGAAGCAGGGAGGACATTAGTCCGAGGCATTCCAGAAGCACCTCAGAGACTTCAAAACAAGGTAGAAATAATCATATATTACCATTAAAGTGCTCAGAATAATGTTGGTCAGCATATATAATTTTGGTGACATATATGTCACCCCATCATCCCATTTGCCAGTGTTTCCTCCTGCCCTGCCACTTCTTCCTGGTCCCTTGGCCGCACCTATTTAATGCATTTATTCGATCTAAAAGATTTATGAGCCACCTTATGAAGAACCCGGGGCGGCTTACAGTAGACCCATGCCATCAGCCAACGTCATCAGGAGCTTCCGTTCCCGGCATTCCACCAGGCTTCAGGTCGCCAGTTACCCCCCGCTTATACTGCAAGCCCTCCCGCTTTCGTGGAAGAACTTGCCTTTCGGATCATCTCCCATCCATCCACACATGGCCGTCTTCTCTGTACCAAACTTCTCTGTAAAACTTCTCATCGTTCTTAATACCTTTCTCCCCTCTTAGACTCCTAAACAAAACTCATCATTTCATTCCCCCCCCCACCAGTTTCCTGCAGAAAGTCAGTAGAGGGTTTCCAATCTGCTATATATTTGGGCAAAGCCTTCACTCTAACCAATGTAGTAAGTTCCGCCATCTCGGCTAACTTGCCAATCTGGCTTTCCAGGCTGCCCCTGAGTTGGCCCGTCCTCTCCTGCTGGCGGGTCAAATGGCAGACCTCCTTGGGTAGGCAGCAGAATGGGGGTCAGGAGGGAAAGAAGGGAAGGAAAGCGATGGAGGAATTTGGCTCACCTGACTTAAACATCACGACTCTCTGGATGACTTGCAGGCGCACCTCACCCAAACTCCACCCGGGCACAGCCCTGCAAAGCAAACCCAGGGTAAGCAGGGACGGCTACCGCACTTCCCTCCACCGGCATCCTCCAGGTCTCTCCACCGCCTTCGGTTAGGCAACATCAACCGGGGGCTGTCGGCCCGCATCCGCTAGCTTCAATCCATGAACCTCCACTAGTTCCCGATTCAGCCCATCACAGTCACACACGCATTCACACGTTCATTCAGCCCACCCCCTAGGGATGGACACAAACCAGGGATTTGTCGTTCGGTCTGCGGCCGAGCCACGAACCGAACCACAAACCAAACGGTCCATGGGGAGCATAAGGCAGGGGCTGAATAAAGGAGCAGGAGGGGGAGAAGGAGAAGACGCAGAAGCTGAAGCAGAAGCAAGAGGAGAAGCAGCCGAAGCGGCAACAGAACGTGCTGCAGGAGCAGCAGAAGCTGCAGAAGGAGGAGGAGGAGCAGCAGAAGAAGAAGCATGAGAAGCCCTGCCTTCTGGACCCCGCAAAGGCCGCGAGAAACAGGGCAGCGGCAGGGAGCAGAAAGCGGGGGTTTGAATGGACTCCTTCAAGCCCCTTTCGGCCCCTGCTTTCTGCTCTAAACAAGAACCGCCACGAACTCATGAAGGTTTGTGAGGGCAGGCCACCCCAAACTTTGGTTTGTGAAGAAGAATTGGCCAAATCGTGTCATCGACTTGAGTCCGTGTGGCGGTTTGTGCCCAGCCCCACCCACTGCATTCACTCGGTCCATTCACACGGTCCATCGGTTAGGAGCGGGCCCTCCGGCTCCGTCCAGCTCAAGGGACGTGCATCCCAGCTCTGTCCAGCTCAAGGGACAGGCATCCCAGCCCTGTCCCTCTCAAGGGATGGGCGTCCACACTCCGTTTACCTAATGGGCCAGCACCCATGCTCCATCCAGCTGAAGAGATGGGCATTTGGGATTCCATTCACTCCCACATCCATTCTCCATCCATTCACAACCCCCTCCCCCTAGCTTCCTGCCACAAGATCCCTCCCCCACCCGCTCCCGCTAGCTGACTGCCGCCAGCTTCTGTCAGCCAACGTCATCGGCAGCTTCGGTCCCCGGTATCCCGCCAGGCTTCCGGTCGCCAGTTACCCCCTGCTTACACTGCAAGCCCTCCCGCTTTCGCGGAAGAACTTGCCTTTTGGATCATCTCCCATCCATCCGCATGTGTCCGCCTTCTCCGTACCGGCTCTCCTCCTCTCTTCTTGGCCTTCATCTCCCAGCTTGCCTCAGTCTGGTGGAGAAACAAAGAGTACGACTTAAAGGCCGCCAGTCTGAGGCCTCAGGGCCCTCTTCATCTCAGCCCAGCCTGCTGGGTGTCACTCTCAGTCAGCTGGTATTTTGCAGCATTTCAGTCCCCACCTGCCTAAGCTCACGGGGGAAATGGTGCTCAGAAGAGCTATGGGTGCCATCTCTAACTCCATCTAGCTCCCAAGGGTTCTTATTTCCTGGCAGGCAGAAAAAGAAATCAGTTTTGGCTTTTCTTTTAAAAGCAACATTGGGAGGGCACAAAGACTCATAAGAGTCTAACGTCATATCTGCACGTAGGGGAATTTCCTGGCTTGCAGAAAAAAATCTTTCTCTGTGTGTGTGTGTGTGTTTGTTTGTTAAAAACCCATTTTTGGGTCACAAAGACTTCTGAAAGATCAGTGATGTATGCTCACGAACACAGATAGCCAAAGAAATGAATAAATCATGGAATCAGGATGGCGGTTTTTTGTTTTGTGAACCCGAGAAGCTTTTTCTCTACCGCTGTTTTGGCCAGTTCAGCCCAAAGATGACATCTTGGGACTGAATGAAAGGGAGCCGAAACGTCTTGATATGCTTCACAGAAGCGGTCTCCGGGGAAGGAGGATCTTCCTCAGCTCAAGGGGACAGAATATAAATTACAAGCCTTTGCAGATGACTTGTTTTTTATTTTAGAACACCCAGTAAACTCTGTGACCCGACTCTTGAAAACGTCACAAGAATATGGTCTAGTGGCCGGATTGAAAATCGGTTTGAATAAAACAAAGATTTGAATGCAGAATATTACCAACGAAGAAATCCCAAAACTGCAAGAGATGTCAGGCATTGAAGTCCAGAAGAAGGCCAAATATCTAGGAATAAATTTAACAAACAGATATAGTTTCCTATGACAGGACAAGTCTACAAAACTCTTAACGGAAATTAAGAAGGTTGTGGAGAAATAGAAAGATTTGCAAATATCTCGAATGGGAAGAATAGCCACGATAAAAATGAATATTTTACCAAAGTGGGTTTTCTTATTTCAAACAAATCCAATTCTTCAACACCAACGATATTTCAAAGGACTTGATGACTTGGTGTCACAATTCATATGGCAAAAGAAGAAGCCAAGAATCAAGTGAAAAACTTGACCAGCTGCAAAAGAACGAGCTGGATTTGCCTGAACAGATTGGCTTTTATACTATAAAGCAGCTACACTGACTTGGGTGAGAGGATGGATTACTTCGGAAAATACAGAACTATTAAAACTAGAAGGCTAGGATCTATTACTGGGTTGGCACGCATCCGCGTGGTACGACAGGGACAAAACACATCAATATTTCAAGCAACATATTCTTAGGAGAACATTACCGAAAGTATGGGAAGACACTAGATGACTTTTCTAGACAAAGATACCCAAATGGGTCTCACCACATGAAGCTTTTACAAATCCAAACTTATTTCCCAAAAATTCACTCTCTAGCTATGAAGACCTGCTGGACAACAAAAACCAACTGAAGACGATTGTTGTTGTTGTTCAGTCGCACAGTCGAGTCCGACTCTTCGCGACCCCATGGACCAGATTACGCCAGGCCCTCCTGTCTTCCGCTGTCCGATGAAGTCTGCTCAATTTCATGTTCGTTGCATCGATGACACTGTCTAACCATCTCATCCTTTGCCGTCCCCTTCTTCTTTGACCTTCAATGTTTCCCAGCATCAGGGTCTTCTCCAGTGAATGCTCCCTTCTCATTTGATGGCCAAAGTATTTGAGCTTCAGCTTCAGGATATGGCCTTCAAGGGAACAGTCAGGGTTGATTTCTTTTAGGATTGACTGATTTGATCTCCTTGCAGTCCAAGGGACTCTCAAGAGTCAAGACGATAGAGAACCCCAAAAAAGAAGATACAAGTCTGAGTTGGTGGGAAAAAGGAAAATTAGAATCAAGGTATGTTGATAATAAACAAGTGGGTTTTTATGAGAAGCCAACACATAAAATATTCAGCTTTACGGATTATAAACGTATTAAAAAACTGTATGTTATAACGTTAGAAATTAAAAACCAAGATGAAGTGCCAAAATGGTCTAGGGTTAAATGGGCACAATATTGATTCTGATGAATGGTCTAAGATACGGAAAACAAAAATAAAAAAACATTACTAAAGCAATCCCTTATAAAGAAAATATTTATAAAATGTTTCCTAGATGGTATACTACACCAGATAAGTTATCAGAATTTTATCCTTATACGTCAAAGGACTGTTGGCAATGTAAGAAAATATGTTGGTTCCTTTTTCCATATGGGGTGGACTTGTGATAAACTTTAAAAAAACAACAACAACTGGGTTTGGATGCATGGAATATTGGAACATTTCATGGCCTTCAAAGCCGAAACGTAGCCGTCTAGGTCTTCTTGACATGGCAATTAATAAAATATATCTAGGTGAAAGCTCATACTATACCATTTCACTTCAGACAGGCTGGTACTCGGCAAGTGTGGTATCTTTTAATTAACTCCTCCCTTCATTCCTGTTGGCTGAAAGGAGTTTGTTCGGGGCTGCTTGCCCAACCCCCCACCTGGGCTTGAGTGAGGTCTTGGCCCACAGTCCAGGAATTCCTGGTTCTTTCTGAAGTGTACACTGTACCAGGTACTGGGATTTCTCTATAGGCTACTGGGTACTGATTTTGAAGAAATGCTATGGAATTGTACTTGCGTGTGGCTTTCGAGTTAATCAATACTTTCTGGGTGTTTGTCTCCCTCTGGAGGCCGGAGTTCCCCAGCCAGACTCCCCCCACCCTGAGAAAAGGACCCTAATGGGGGTGGGAGATCCTTGGAAGAGCCCTGGACCCCTCAAATCCCCCGACACTGAGCTAAGAACAAGCAGGAAGCAGGGAGGAGATTAGTCCAAGGCATTCCAGAAACACCTCGGAGACCTCTCAGGAAATCCTCTTGGATCTCCCCACTGACGATGCGATGGGCCCGGTCACCCCCTCCCCAGCAGACCTCCGATGGCCTCTTTAAAACATTTCTGAGCTAATCACAATCTTCGTGCTTTAAAAAGAAACACAACATTTTGGGTGACAAATTCTTGTAAGAGTTAAGTAATGTCTGCTCTTGAAGAGATATCACCTGAAATCAATCAATCAATCAGTCAAACAAACATGGAATTAGGATGGTATTTTGACTTTCTCTAGTAACTACAGTTCCCTCCAAACTGAGTTAGTGTGAGCTAGCTCACAGTTTTTTATCTGCTAGCTCACACATTTTTGTCTGAGCTCAGGAAGGATGGCTCCAGAGGAAACTGATTTATGAAGTAGCCAAATGGCTTGCTCACAACTTTAATGTCAGTAGCTCACAACTGTTAGGAGACGTACTTTTAAAATGCTTTTATTTGTTGTTTTCTAACCTGCACACACCTGAATGGTGCTTGGAAGTGTCTTTGGTTTGGGAGAACTGTGTGCTTTGTTTGATGTGACCACCTGCATTAGGAAGTTGCCCTTCTGTCTGTACTTTCATGCTAATGAAGTTACACACACGCCTACGCACATACACCTACCCATCATGCACTTGGAACAAGGAAAGGATCTCCATTATGGTCTGCTAGAAGGATGGCAAAAATAACAACCTGCCTACCATCGAGGAATTTGGATTCCACACGTAACCCACAGGATGCTTGGTTTTTGCAAGTGTTAAGACTGTTTCCTGTTGATGGCTTGGACCAAGCTAGAGTCATCTGCAGTTCTAAGGTTTCCATGACAACCCATCTTCACACCTTGGACCTAATGTCCCCTTTAGTGAAAGGTGTAGATTTCCAATATTGCCCCACCTTAGTAGGAGGGTACCCCACATCCTATAACCAATGATATAGGGATGGGACGGACTGGAAGATTACCCTAATGCCAGCCCCTAAATAGCTAATAAAAGCAAGGTTCACCTTTTGTTAGGTGCGCCTTTCCCAGCCAGCTAGCTAGTCATCTATTCCTCACACGTGTTGGCAGGTTCCAACGGTGTGCAGTAAGAGTTTCCTTAGTTAGAATCTCTACTCTTGTATTCTTCACTGTGAAGGTCGAGCTACAGGAATCAGATAAGTATCACGTGTATTCCCCTCCTAAATATCTCTAGACTTAAAACCCCATATTGTTTTCCATTTCTATTGTATCTAAAGGAACTTGTGTGTATGTGTGAATGCATCTGTTTTGTTTGCCTGTGATTCAAAAGATATTACTCAGTAAAGAGAATAACTGATTTTACTAAAGAAACCTTGTTCTCTTTGAAACGGGTTCTCTGGGCGAAACTGCTTTCTCTGTATAGATAGACCAGAACTCAATATAACTGTGGACCGATCAATGCATACATAAGCATTTCAGCCAACACAAAGTAGGATTTTGATCATACGACTTTCATTTCATTCTTCTTAAAATGCATTTATTATTATTACTAGGAATAAGGCCCGTTGTGGAAATAAATACAACGGGCTCTAGAAAGAGGCTCTGGGAGAGTGCCCCGGCTTTGGGCACTCAGTGACAATTTGCTGTGGCAATCTCAGCAGGGTATAATGACAGAGTCCACCACTTTCTCCAGAGGAACTGATCTTTGCTACCTGAAGAGCAGTAGTAATTTTGAGTGATTTCCAGCCCACCCCCAAGATTGGTAACAGTGGTTCCCCAGGAGGGAGTGGCTGGTTTGGAGGGCGGAGTCTATGGCATTGTACCTGTTTGAGGTCCCAGGCCTCCTCAACACTCACCCTCTCCAGGTTCGACCCCTCAAATCTCCAGGAATTTCCCAACCTGGAATTGATAACCCTATCTCCCTCCCAGCCAACCATCAACCTACCTTTAGTTTTTCATCACCTCCCCCTCCCTCCTAGAGAGCAGTTGTAATTTTGAGTGATCTCCAGCCCCCACCTGGCAATTGGCAACAATGGTTCCCCATCAGGGAATGGCTGGATTGGAGGGTAGAGTCTATGGCATCGTACCTGTCTGAGGTGCCACCCCTCTTCAAACCTCACCCTCTCCAGGCTCCATCCCTCAAATCTCCAGGAATTGCCCACCTGGAGTTGGCAACCTGATCAGGACCGGGCCCAATGAGTTTTCTCCCAAAGGCCAACATAGGTGTGGAAAGGGCCTTTTACTGACAGAAGAGAAAGTACAGGTGCCAACTCTGATTAGGGAAATACCTGGAGATTTGGGGGGGTGGATCCTGTGGAGGGCAGCATTTGAGGTGTGTGTGGAAGGACTCAGCAGGGTATAATGCCATAGAGTCTACCCTCCAAAGCAACCATTTTCTCCCGGGGAACTGATCTCTGTCATCTGGAGGTCAATTGTAACAGTGGGAGATCTCCAGGTCCCACCTGGAGATTGGCAACCCTAGGGGAAAGTCAGCCGCACAGCGGGGAGTTGAAGAAAATGGTTTGATGGTCGCTGGCCCACCTTGTTAGCCAGCCAGCCAGCCATGCTGAAGCTAAGCAGGAGAAAGAGCCTTTTTCCATTTATTCTGACAGGAAAGTGGCCATTGGGGAGGGGGTTATGGGCGGGGGAGGGGTTATGCTGAATGTCCTTTGTTTTTTTACTCACAGAACCAAGCTTGGCTGCCTACCAACAGCCACTGAGGGGACAGTCCCTCACAGGAGTCAAGAGAACTGTCTTCCTCAGGAGAGAGAGCTGGTCTGCCAGTAAATCTGACATGCAAATCTCTTTGAAGGGGGAGTGGGTGGGGAAAGGAGCAGACCCAGCACCCGGCCAATGGCACGCGAGTACTCTTGAATGGCAGCTGATGGGCCAATGGCTGAGGGAGGGCATTTTACAGCCAATGGGAGCGCATGGAATCTTACAAAACCAAAAGATAATTATTATAAGGAGAGATTATTATTATTATTATTATTATTATTATTATTATTATTATTATTATTATTATTATTATTATTATTATTATTATTATTATTATTATTTGCATTTCTGCCCCGCCGTCCCCGCAAACGGGCTCAGGGCGGCTTACAATAGGGGGCCATGTGCCAAGGCATAAAAAAACATAAAAACAGGATAACACGATCAACATTAAAGTATTGAAAATTACAGTCCAAAATTTAACAAGATGGGATTTATGCTTGAAAATTGGTGGGCGCGGGGGAGTGTGTGCCAGAAGGTAGCCTCACCTAGTGTGCAAACAACCTGGCACCGGCCCTGGTGTTGACGCATATATCAATCACCCCATCGTCCCATTTGCCATTGTTTTTCCTTCCCTGCCACTTCTTTCCAGTTTTTGGCTGCCTCTATTTAATGTATTTATTTTATTTAAAAGATCGATGAGCCACCTTTCGGTGTGGCGGAACTCAAGGCAGCTTACAAGATACGCAGGACATTATAAAAACAACAATGATGAAACCTATAGAAGTCAGAGAAAAAAAGGCAGAGACTCCACGGTGACATCCTTTTTTGTCACCTTTCTATTCCCCAGCCAACCAACCTCTATTTCTTCCACTGTCTTCATCTCCTCCCCGTCCTTTCATACCCATCATGGTTTCCCGGAGAAAAGTCTGGCTACGCTGGGTGGTGGCCGCCAGCTCAGGGCTGGTCCCAGCTGTGCAGCAGACCAGGCCTGGGGCTCCAGAGCCACCCCTGCCAAGCCAGGCCAAATCATATCGGTGGTGAGTTCCCAGAAGTTGCTCCTGGGCCTATCGTTGGCAGGCCTCCTCCATCACGGGACACGATGGTCAGGGAGGGGAGGTCTTTCCAGGGCTGTTTTGGCTCCCAGTCTCCTCCTGCCACCCCCGCAACAGCTTGGCTTTCCAAGAATCAAGGCTTGGAATGTTGGCAGAAGTGCTGTGGTTGCCAGGCAACCCCCCCAACAGCCGCAGAGTACAGTGAAGATACTGAAGAAGGCCTGATTGACTGAAAATGCATCACGCCACAATTATCGCTGCACGTCTACTTGTCATTCATATTTGTTAACCAGGCTTTCGTTCAGTGCTTCAATGTTTTTTAACTTTTCTCAAAGTAAATATATGTATCTTTACTTACAAGTTTATATGAGATTATGATTATTGACCCTCCACCAGTTTTTTCCTTACTTTTACGGTTCTTGGTTCAGTTTTTATTGGGTAAAGTTTCTTTCCCCTTTGGTTCCGTTTGGCATTGTTAAAGCTTCAGATGTTGTTCCTGTTCTTTCAGGGAGTTTTGATTACATGATCAACAGAAGTCTAGTGTCCAGACGATGCAAAGTAATGGTACGACTTTGCTCTGGTTAGACCTCACCTAGAGTATCGTGTTCAGTTTTGGGCACCACAATTTAAGAAGGTTATAGAGAAACTGGAACATGTCCAGAGGAGGGCCATGGAGATGGTGAGGGGTCTGGAGACCAAGTCCTGCGAGGAAAGGTTGAAGGAGCTGGGTATGTTTAACCAGGAGAGGATACAACTGAGAGGTGATATGACAACCATCCCCAAGTACCTGAACGGCTGTCCTCTAGAGGATGAACAATTTTAGGGTCCAGTGGCACCTTTAAGACCAACAAAGGTTTATTCATGGTATGAGGTTTCGTGTGCAAGGCACACTTTTCAAGTACAGATACAGGAATACAAAGAAGAACTATACAAGATTATAAAGGAATCACCACCGCACATTCGGGAATTTATCCTTTCAGACACACCTCCGCGACCTCGACCAGGTACCTTTTATCTTCTACCCAAAATACACAAAGCAGGCAACCCAGGATGGATGCTGAGAACATTACATCCAGCTCAAAATATATTGCCAAGTGCCTTCCACGTGCCCTCTACGTCCGAGAGAATTAAGATTCTATTACTTCCCACAATTAGAAAAAAGACCCTGTAGACATTTATCTGTTATTGTGTCATATTTTATTGCTTTACAACTGTTGACCTTATAACCTTAACTTGTTAGTTAGTTTTTCACTTTGCATAACTTGAACATGTTCATGTTTCATGTTAGTTTACTGCTAGATCCCTATCTGTAAGTTTAGAACCTCATCTACACTTCCAATGTATTTGAAAAAGTGTGCCTTGCAAATGAAAGCTCATACCTGGATCTCCTGACAAAAATATGTAATCTTTCTTTAAAATCTGCCTCCATTCCTGAGGACTGGAAGGTAGCTAATGTCACTCCCATCTTTAAAAAGGGCTCCAGGGGAGATCCGGGAAATTACAGGCCAGTCAGTCTGACATCAATACCGGGTAAGTTAGTGGAAACTGTTATTAAGGAGAGAATTAGTAGGCACATTGATGTACAAAAACTATCGAGGCAGACTCAGCATGGGTTCTGTAAGGGAAGATCTTGTCTCACTAACCTGTTAGTGTTTTTTGAGGGAGTGAACAAACAATGTGGACAAGGGGGACCCAATAGATATTATTTACCTTGACTTCCGGAAAGCTTTTGATGCAGTTCCTCATCAAAGGCTCCTAAGTAAGCTCAATAGTCATGGGATAAAAGGACAAGTCCTCTTGTGGATCAAAAACTGGCTTATAAATAGAAAACAGAGAGTGAGTATAAATGGGAAACTTTCCCAGTGGAGGGTGGTAAGCAGTGGGGTACCAGAGGGATCAGTACTCGGTCTGATGCTTTTTAACTTGTTTATTAATGATTTGGAATTGGGAGTAAGCAGTGAAGTGGCTAAATTTGCAGATGACACGAAGTTGTTCCGGGTGGTGAAAACCAGGGAGGAGTGTGAGGCACTCCAAAGGCATCTGTCGAGGATGGGTGAGTGGGCGTCAACGTGGCAAATGGGGTTCAATGTGGCCAAGTGCAAAGTGATGCACATTGGAGCCAAAAATCCTAAATATAAATACACGTTGATGGGGTCTGAACTGGCAGAGACGGACCAAGAGAGAGATCTTGGAGTCGTAGTAGATAACTCAATGAAAATGTCTAGACAGTGTGTAGCTGCAATAAAGAAGGCCAACGCTGTGCTGGGGATTATTAGGAAGGGAATTGAAAACAAATCAGCCAGTATCATCATGCCCCTGTATAAATCATTGGTGCGACCTCATTTGGAATACTGTGTACAGTTCTGGTCACCACATCTCAAAAAGGATATTATAGCATTGGAAAAAGTGCAGAGAAGGGCAACTAGAATGATAAAAGGGTTGGAACACCTTCCCTATGAAGAAAGGTTAAAACGCTTGGGACTCTTTAGCTTGGAGAAACGATGGCTGAGGGGTGACATGATCGAGGTTTATAAGATTATGAATGGGATAGAGCAGGTTGAGAAAGAAGTACTTTTCTCCCTTTCTCACAATACAAGAACTCATGGGCACTCCATGAAATTGCTGAGCAGTCGGGTTAGAACAGATAAAAGGAAATACTTCTTCACCCAAAGAGTGATTAACATATGGAATTCACTGCCACAGGAGGTGGTGGCAGCTACAAGCATGGAGAGTTTCAAGAGGGAATTAGATAAACATATGGAGCAGAAGTCCATCAGTGGGTATTAGCCACAGGGTATAGATGGGAACTCTCAGTCTGGGGCAGGTGATGCACTCTATCCTTGGTGCTGGAGGGGGCAGCAGTGGGAGGGCTTCTAGTCTCTGACCCCACTGCTGGACCTCCTGATGGCACCTGGTATATTTTGGCCGCTGTATGACAGAGTGTTGGACTAGATGGACCATTGGCCTGATTCAACATTGGCTTCTTTTATATTCTTATGTACCTTGAATACACCTTTGCTGGTCTTAAATGTGCCACTGGACTTTCGATTTGTTCTGCTGCTTCAGAGCAACATGGCTGACTAAGTGGATACAGAGGATGGAGAGGAGTTGTTTTCCATTGCCCCGGAAGGTCGGACCAGATCAAACGGGTTGAAATAAAACCAGAAGGGTTTTCTGCTAAACGTTAGGAAGAACTTTCTAACAGTTAGAGCAGTTCCTCAGTGGAACAGGCTTCCTCGGGATGTAGCGGGCTCTTCTTCTTTGGAGGCCATCTGACAGCACTGCTGATTCTGTGAACTTAGGCGTATCGTGAGAGGGAGGGCAGGAAGGGTTGCCTCCGTGCGTAGTTCTTGTGGCCCTTTCATACACGCCTAGGGAAACGCCGATTCCCACTTTGAGGTCAGAAAGCAATTTTTCTCCAAGCCAGTTTGGCTGGAGATCCTGGAGGTTTTTGGTCATCTTCTGGGCGTGGGACAGCAGTCTCTGCGAGTGTGGAGGGGGAGGCATTTGTGAATCTCTTGCATGGTGCAGGGGGTTGGACTAGATGACCCTGGAGGTCCCTTCCAACCCTATGATTCTGTGGTTCTATGTATTGCTTCTCTCAGGTTTCAGGTTCTTTGTGGAAGCTAGGGACTACAGATCTGATCAGAAACCCTCACCCCACCCCCCGGTCTGTCCGGACCTCCATTTTGCTCTTCTGTCTGTCATACTGTGCCACAATTGAGAGACACAGAGATATGTCTCATCCCAGGAGAGTCTCAGGCCTCTCCTGCATAGACGTGCCCGTCTCCGGCTGGGGCCTGGAGATCTCCTGGATTTGAAGTTCATCTCCAGTCCACAAGGATCAGTTCCCCTGGACAGAATCGGTGCTTCAGGCGCGAGGCGTTGTTTGAGGGTTCTGGTGTAATTGGAGTGATGCATGGGCAATAAGGTGTTGGGAGAGTTCTTGGTGTTTGGGGGGTGGCACAAATGGGGAGATGTCTGAACTGTTTGCTCTCTTTCCAATCTCCAGCTCACCCTACAAGATGTGCGTGGAGGGTCCTCTTGGATTCCCTCATGTCAACCTTGGTGATTTGTCTCCCCCCCTCCCCCGAGATCTATTTATTTTTTTATTTTGAGAGAACTAGAATACCAAGTTGCATAAAAATACCTCTTACAGAAATATTAAACAACAGCGGGAGCAACGTCATTAAAACAGATACCTTTGAAACATTCAAAAATAAAGACAAAAATGTGTAGGCCAAGCCAAATGATGAAAACATACACACTTACAAACAAGAATAGAACTAGTATATTCTCTCTCTTAAACATGGGTTTAGAGCACCAGTATTTCTAAAGACTAACATTTCTAAGTCCAGTCAAATAGAGGGAAAGTATCAGTTTTTAAGACCAGTATTGAGCCAGTATATTCTCATAGCAAGAACAACAACAACAACAAAAAGGGAGTTTCTAACCTTAATACATCAATAGGATGTGAACCATTTAGAGGCGATTCATTAGTAGAGAGAAAATCAATCACAGGAAACCATGTTTGACTAAAGAGAGACATGGCAAGCTATCGTTGCTAGTAAACAATTGATCTGGTATCTTTTCCATTTTGTATGTATCCCAAATACAACAGTGGATAAAGATGCGGGGGGGGGAGGGTTTAAAGGTTTTCCATACCACTGCTGTCAACCGTTTTGCAGGTGTGCATCACACAGCAATCAGATTGTGTCTACTGTTTCTGACACGCTATTTTTCAAAAGGGTCCCCTTCCTACCCTCCCTTTCATGATTTGCCCACGTTCACAGAATCAGCTTTGCTTTCAGATGGTCATCGAGCCTCTGTTGGAAAGCCTCCAAAGAAGGAGAGCCCACCACTTCCCGCGGGAGCCTGTTCCACTGAGGAACCACTCTAACTGTCAGGAAGTATTTCCTGATGATAAATCGAAAACATTTCTGATTTAATTTCAACCCATTGGTTCTGGTCCACTCATCTGGGGCAACAGAAATCAACACGGTACCCTCGCCTATATGACAGACCTTCGAGTACTTGAAGATGCCTATCATATCACCTCTCAGTCGTCTCCTCTCCAGGATAAACACACCCAGTTTTTCAAATCTTTCCTCCGAGGACTTGGTCTGCTGATCCCCCACCATCTTTGTTGCCCTCCTCTGGGCATGTTCCAGCTTGTCTATATCCTTCTTAAACTGTGATGCCCCAAACGGAACACGATACTCTGAGGTCTAATCAGAGCAAAGTAAAGCGATAACGTCACTTCGTCTGAACTGGACACTATACTTCTATGGATGCAGCCAACAATGGCATTTGCCTTTTTAGCTGCCACAGCACACTGCTGACTCATGTTCAGTGTATGGTCTACTAAGACCCCAAGTTCCGTTTGGTACATACTACTGCCAAAAAAGGTCTCCCCCATCCTATAATTATGCATTTGACTTTTCCTACCTGAATGCAGAACTTTTCATTTATCCCCATTGAAATTCATTTTGTTCTACCCCAGTTTTCCAGATAAATATACAGTTTTCCAGTTTGCTATACATGTAGGCAAAGCCTTCTCTCTAATCAATGTAGTAAGTTTCGCCATCTCGGCTAACTTGCCAATGCAGCTTTCCAGAGTGGCCCTGAGTTGGCCATCCTCTCCAGCTGGCAGGTCACAAGGCAGGCCTCCTTGAGTAAGCAGCAGAATGGGGATCAGGAGGGAAAGAAGGGAAGGAAAGGGGTGGAGGACAAGGTCATTCCAGCCATTGGCATTCAAAAGATCAACTGACATGAAATCAGTCCCAGGGGCCTTGCTTAATTGGAGAGCCTAACGCCTTGGGCAGAACCAGGTGCCATGAGTCTTTGGGGGGGGGGGCTCAACCAAAACCCCCACATGGTCAGATCCAGGGGCCTTTGCAAAGATAGAGGTCAAATGACGTTCCTGGGTCCCGGGAGCCATCCGGGGTGGAATCCTGGACAGTACAGAAAGGTGAGTATTCACCTGTCAACAAGGTCATCTGTCCCTTCAACTCAGCTGTTGTGATCTCTCCTCTCTGTCACTTTGATACCACAACTTGCCTTCTTGGGACTCTAGCCTCCACCCAAAGGTTGCCTCTTCTTGGCATCCTCTCTTCTCCTGTCTCCTTGGCCTTGATCTGCCAGCTTGCCTCCGTCTGGGGGAGAAAGAAAGAGTAGGTTTTCAAGGCCAGTCTGAGGACTCAGGGCCGTCGTCACCTCAGCCCACTGGGCGGCAATCGAAAAGACATTCATTCCACTTGGGTAGTTGACAAGGTCATTCCTCCCTTCATCTTGAAAAAGCAGAGGGCAAGAAGACAGCCATTTGGAACATGTTGGAAAGGGGAAAAGAACCAGTCAGCTGGCCCTCTGTTCCACAGCCAATCGGTGGAATGGGGTTATCATACCATTGACAAATTAACCCTAGAAGCTTTTTTTCTACCGTAGTTTTGGCCAGTTCAGCCCAAAGATGACATCTTGGGACTGAATGAAAGGGAGCCCAAACGTCTTGATATGCTTCACAGAAACGGTCTCCGGGGAAGGAGGATCTTTCTCAGCTCAAGGGGACAGAATATACATTACAAGCCTTTGCAGATGACTTGTTTTTTATTATAGAACACCCAGTAGACTCTGTGACTCAACTCTTGAAAACGTCGCAAGAATATGGTCTAGTGGCCGGATTGAAAATCGGTTTGAATAAAACAAAGATTTGAATGCAGAATATTACCGACGAACAAATCCCAAAACTGCAAGAGATGTCAGGCATTGAAGTCCAGAAGAAGGCCAAATATCTAGGAATAAATTTAACAAACAGATATAGTTTCCTATGACAGGACAAGTCTAGAAAACTCTTAACGGAAATTAAGAAAGATGTGGAGAAATAGAAATTTGCAAATATCTCTAATGGGAAGAAAAGCCACAATAAAAATAAATATTTTACCAAAGTGGGTTTTCTTATTTCAAACAAATCCAATTCTTCCACATCAACGATATTTCAAAGGACTTGATGACTTGGTGTCACAATTCATATGGCAAAAGAAGAAGCCAAGAATCAAGTGAAAAACTTGACAAGCTGCAAAAGAACAAGCTGGATTTGCCTGAACAGATTGGATTTGATACTATAAAGCAGCTACACTGACTTGGGTGAGAGAATGGATTACTTCGGAAAATATAAAACTATTAAAACTAGAAGGCTAGGATCTATTATTGGGTTGGCACGCATCTGCGTGGTACGACAGAGACAAAACACATCAATATTTCAAGTAACATATTCTTAGGAGAACATTACCGAAAGTATGGGAAGACACTAGATGACTTTTCTAGACTAAGATACCAAAAGGGGTCTTACTACATGAAGCTTTTACAAATCCAAACTTATTTCCCAAAAATTCACTCTCTAGCTATGAAGACCTGCTGGACAACAAAAACCAACTGAAGACGATAGAGGACCCCAAAAAACAAGATACAAGTTTGAGTTGGTGGGAAAGAGCAAAATTTGAATCAAGGTATGTTGGAGATAAACAAGTGGGTTTTTATGAGAAGCCAATACATAAAATATCCAGCTATACAGATTATAAACGTATTAAAAAATTGTATGTTATAACGTTAGAATTTAAAAACCAAGATGAAGTGCTGAAATGGTCAAGGGTTAAATGGGCACAATATTGATTTTGATGAATGGTCTAAGATATGGGGAAAAAACAAGCAAAAATATTACAAAAGCAATCCCTTATAAAGAAAATATTTATAAAATGTTTCCTAGATGGTATATTACACCAGATAAGTTATCAGAATTTTATCCTTATATGTCAAAGGACTGTTGGAAATGGAAGAAAAAATGTTGGTTCCTTTTTCCATATGGGGTGGACTTGTGATAGAAGTAAAAAACAACAACAACTGGGTTGGGATGCATGGAATATTGGAACATTTCATGACCTTCGAAGCCGAAACGTATCCGTCTAGGTCTTTTTGACATGGCAATTAATAAAATATATCTAGGTGAAAGCTCATACTATACCATTTCACTTCAGACAGGCTGGCACTTGGCAAGTGTGGTATCTTTTAATTAACTCCTCCCTTCATTCCTGTTGGCTGAAAGGAGTTTGTTCGGGGCTGCTTGCCCAACCCCCCACCTGGGCTTGAGTGAGGTCTTGGCCCACAGTCCAGGAATTCCTGGTTCTTTCTGAAGTGTACACAGTACCAGGTATTGGGATTTCTCTATATGCTACTGGGTACCGATTTTGAAGAAATGCTATGGAATTGTACTTGCATGTGGCTTTCGAGTTAATCAATACTTTCAGTTCCCCAACCAGACTCCCCCCACCCTGAGAAAAGGACCCTAATGGGGGTGGGAGATCCCTGGAAGAACCCTGGACCCCTCAAATCCCCCGACACTGAGCTAAGAACAAGCAGGAAGCAGGGAGGACATTAGTCCAAGGCATTCCAGAAGCACCTCGGAGACCTCAAAACAAGGTAGAAATAATCATATATTACAATTAAGGTGCTCAGAATAATGTTGGTCAGCATATATAATTTTGGTGACATATATGTCACCCCATCATCCCATTTGCCAGTGTTTCCTCCTGCCCTGCCACTTCTTCCTGGTCCCTTGGCCGCACCTATTTAATGTATTTATTTTATCTGAAAGTTTTATGAGCCACTTTTCTGCATGGAAGAACACAGGGCGGCTTACAGTAGACGCGTGCCATCAGCCAACGTCATCAGGAGCATCCGTCCCCGGCATTCCACCAGGCTTGAGGTCGCCAGTTACCCCCCGCTGACACTGCAAGCCCTCCTGCTTTTGTGGAAGAACTTGCCTTTTGGATCATCTCCCATCCATCCACACATGGCCGTCTTCTCTGTACCAAACTTCTCTGGAAAACTTCTCATCTTTCTTAATTCCTTTCTCCCCTCTTAGACTCCTAGACAAAACTCATCATTTCATCCCCCCCCCCGCCAGTTTCCTGCAGAAAGTCAGTAGAGGGTTCCCGATCTGCTATATATTTGGGCAAAGCCTTCTCTCCAATCAATGTAGTAAGTTCCGCCATCTCGGCTAACTTGCCAATCCGGCTTTCCAGGCTGCCCCTGAGTTGGCCCGCCCTCTCCTGCTGGCGGGTCAAATGGCAGACCTCCTTGGGTAGGCAGCAGAATGGGGGTCAGGAGGGAAAGAAGGGAAGGAAAGTGATGGAGGAATTTGGCTCACCTGACTTAAACATCACGACTCTCTGGATGACTTGCAGGCGCACCTCACCCAAACTCCACCCGGGCACAGCCCTGCAAAGCAAACCCAGGGTAAGCAGGGACGGCTACCGCACTTCCCTCCACCGGCATCCTCCAGGTCTCTCCACCGCCTTCGGTTAGCCAACATCAACCGGGGGCTGTCGGCCCGCATCCGCTAGCTTCAATCCATGAACCTCCACTAGTTCCCGATTCAGCCCATCACAGTCACACACGCATTCACACGTTCATTCAGCCCACCCCCTAGGGATGGACACAAACCAGGGATTTGTCGTTCGGTCTGCGGCCGAGCCACGAACCGAACCACAAACCAAACGGTCCATGGGGAGCATTAGGCAGGGGCTGAATAAAGGAGCAGGAGGGGGAGAAGGAGAAGACGCAGAAGCTGAAGCAGAAGCAAGAGGAGAAGCAGCCGAAGCGGCAACAGAACGTGCTGCAGGAGCAGCAGAAGCTGCAGAAGGAGGAGGAGGAGGAGCAGAAGAAGAAGCAGGAGAAGCCCTGCCTTCTGGACCCCGCAAAGGCCGCGAGAAACAGGTCAGCGGCAGGGAGCAGAAAGCGGGGGTTTGAAGGGACTCCTTCAAGCCCCTTTCGACCCCTGCTTTCTGCTCTAAACAAGAACCGCCACGAACTCATGAAGGTTTGTGAGGGCAGGCCACCCAAACTTTGGTTTGTGAAGAAGAATCGGCCAAATCGTCTCATCGACTGGAGTCCGTGTGGCGGTTTGTGCCCAGCCCCACCCACTGCATTCACTCGGTCCATTCACACGGTCCATCGGTTAGGAGCGGGCCCTCCGGCTCCGTCCAGCTCAAGGGACGTGCATCCCAGCTCTGTCCAGCTCAAGGGACAGGCATCCCAGCCCTGTCCCTCTCAAGGGATGGGCGTCCACACTCCGTTTACCTAATGGGCCAGCACCCATGCTCCATCCAGCTGAAGAGATGGGCATTTGGGATTCCATTCACTCCCACATCCATTCTCCATCCATTCATAACCCCCTCCCCCTAGCTTCCTGCCACAAGATCCCTCCCCCACCCGCTCCCGCTAGCTGACTGCCACCAGCTTCTGTCAGCCAACGTCATCGGCAGCTTCGGTCCCCGGATCCCGCCAGGCTTCCGGTCACCAGTTACCCCCTGCTTACACTGCAAGCCCTCCCGCTTTCGCGGAAGAACTTGCCTTTTGGATCATCTCCCATCCATCTGCATGTGTCCGCCTTCTCCGTACCGGCTCTCCTCCTCTCTTCTTGGCCTTCATCTCCCAGCTTGCCTCAGTCTGGGGGAGAAACAAAGTGTACGACTTAAAGGCCGCCAGTCTGAGGCCTCAGGGCCCTTTTCATCTCAGCCCAGCCTGCTGGGTGTCCCTCTCAGTCAGCTGGTATCTTGCAGCGTTTCAGTCCCCTTTGTTCCCACCTGCCTAAGCTCACGGGGGAAATGGTGCTCAGAAGAGCTATGGGTGCCATCTCTAACTCCATTTAGCTCCCAAGGGTTCTTATTCCCTGGCAGGCAGAAAAAGAAATCAGTTTTGGCTTTTCTTTTAAAAGCAACATTGGGAGGGCACAAAGACTCATAAAAGTCTAACGTCATATCTGCACGTAGGGGGATTTCCTGGCTTGCAGAAAAAAATCTTTCTCTCTTTGTGTGTGTGTGTGTGTGTGTTTGTTAAAAACCCCATTTTTGGGTCACAAAGACTTGTGAAAGATCAGTGATGTCTGCTCACGAACACAGATAGCCAAAGAAATGAATAAATCATGGAATCAGGATGGCAGTTTTTCGTTTTTTGAACCCGAGAAGCTTTTTCTCTACCGCTGTTTTGGCCAGTTCAGCCCAAAGATGACATCTTGGGACTGAATGAAAGGGAGCCCAAACATCTTGATATGCTTCACAGAAACGGTCTCCGGGGAAGGAGGATCTTTCTCAGCTCAAGGGGACAGAATATAAATTACAAGCCTTTGCAGATGACTTGTTTTTTATTTTAGAACACCCAGTAAACTCTGTGACCCAAGTCTTGAAAACCTCACAAGAATATGGTCTAGTGGCCGGATTGAAAATCGGTTTGAATAAAACAAAGATTTGAATGCAGAATATTACCAACGAACAAATCCCAAAACTGCAAGAGATGTCAGGCATTGAAGTCCAGAAGAAGGCCAGATATCTAGGAATAAATTTAACAAACAGATATAGTTTCCTATGACAGGACAAGTCTACAAAACTCTTAACGGAAATTAAGAAGAATGTGGAGAAATAGAAAGATTTGCAAATATCTCGAATGGGAAGAATAGCCACGATAAAAATGAATATTTTACCAAAGTGGGTTTTCTTATTTCAAACAAATCCAATTCTTCAACATCAACGATATTTCAAAGGACTTGATGACTTGGTGTCACAATTCATATGGCAAAAGAAGAAGCCAAGAATCAAGTGAAAAACTTGACCAGCTGCAAAAGAACGAGCTGGATTTGCCTGAACAGATTGGCTTTTACACTATAAAGCAGCTACACTGACTGGGGTGAGAGAATGGATTACTTCGGAAAATACAGAACTATTAAAACTAGAAGGCTAGGATCTATTACTGGGTTGGCACGCATCCGCGTGGTACGACAGGGACAAAACACATCAATATTTCAAGCAACATATTCTTAGGAGAACATTACCGAAAGTATGGGAAGACACTAGATGACTTTTCTAGACTAAGATACCCAAGTGGGTCTCACCACATGAAGCTTTTACAAATCCAAACTTATTTCCCAAAAATTCACTCTCTAGCTATGAAGACCTGCTGGACAACAAAAACCAACTGAAGACGATAGAGAACCCCAAAAAACAAGATACAAGTCTGAGTTGGGGGGAAAGAGGAAAATTAGAATCAAGGTATGTTGACAATAAGCAAGCGGGTTTTTATGAGAAGCCAATACATAAAATATTCAGCTTTACGGATTATAAACGTATTAAAAAATTGTATGTTATAACGTTAGAAATTAAAAACCAAGATGAAGTGCTAAAATGGTCTAGGGTTAAATGGGCACAATATTGAATTTGATGAATGGTCTAAGATATGGAAAACAAAAATAAAAAAACATTACTAAAGCAATTCCTTATAAAGAAAATATTTATAAAATGTTTCATAGATGGTATATTACACCAGATAAGTTATCAGAATTTTATCCTTATATGTCAAAGGAGTGTTGGCAATGTAAGAAAATATGTTGGTTCCTTTTTCCATATGGGGTGGACTTGTGATAAACTTTAAAAAAACAACAACAACAACTGGGTTTGGATGCATGGAATATTGGAACATTTCATGGCCTTCAAAGCCGAAACGTATCCGTCTAGGTCTTTTTGACATGGCAATTAATAAAATATATCTAGGTGAAAGCTCATACTATACCATTTCACTTCAGACAGGCTGGTACTTGGCAAGTGTGGTATCTTTTAATTAACTCCTCCCTTCATTCCTGTTGGCTGAAAGGAGTTTGTTCGGGGCTGCTTGCCCAACCCCCCACCTGGGCTTGAGTGAGGTCTTGGCCCACAGTCCAGGAATTCCTGGTTCTTTCTGAAGTGTACACTGTACCAGGTACTGGGATTTCTCTATAGGCTACTGGGTACTGATTTTGAAGAAATGCTATGGAATTGTACTTGCGTGTGGCTTGCGAGTTAATCAATACTTTCAGTTTAAGTTCTCTGGGTGTTTGTCTCCCTCTGGAGGCCGGAGTTCCCCAGCCAGACTCCCCCCACCCTGAGAAAAGGACCCTAATGGGGGTGGGAGATCCCTGGAAGAACCCTGGACCCCTCAAATCCCCCGACACTGAGCTAAGAACAAGCAGGAAGCAGGGAGGACATTAGTCCAAGGCATTCCAGAAGCACCTCGGAGACTTCAAAACAAGGTAGAAATAATCATATATTACCATTAAAGTGCTCAGAATAATGTTGGTCAGCATATATAATTTTGGTGACATATATGTTACCCCATCATCCCATTTGCCAGTGTTTCCTCCTGCCCTGCCACTTCTTCCTGGTCCCTTGGCCGCACCTATTTAATGCATTTATTCGATCTAAAAGATTTATGAGCCGCCTTATGAAGAACCCAGGGCGGCTTACAGTAGACCCATGCCATCAGCCAGCGTCATCAGGAGCTTCCGTCCCCGGCATTCCACCAGGCTTCAGGTCGCCAGTTACCCCCCCTGCTTACACTGCAAGCCCTCCCGCTTTCGTGGAAGAACTTGCCTTTCGGATCATCTCCCATCCATCCACACATGGCCGTCTTCTCTGTACCAAACTGTAAAACTTCTCATCGTTCTTAATACCTTTCTCCCCTCTTAGACTCCTAAACAAAACTCATCATTTCATTCCCCCCCCCGCCAACCCAGGGTAAGCAGGGACGGCTACCGCACTTCCCTCCACCGGCATCCTCCAGGTCTCTCCACCACCTTCGGTTAGCGGACATCAACCGAGGGCTGTCAGCCCGCATCTGTTAGGTTCAATCCATGAACCTCCCGTAGTTCCCGATTCAGTCCACACACACATTTACACGTTCATTCAGCCCACCCCCAAGGGATGGACACAAACCAGGGATTTGTCGTTCGGTCTGCGGCCGAACCACAAACCGAACCACAAACCAAACGGTCCATGGGGAGCATAAGGCAGGGGCTGAATAAAGGAGCAGGAAGGGGAGAAGGAGAAGACGCAGAAGCTGAAGCAGAAGCAAGAGGAGAAGCAGCAGAAGCAGCAACAGAACGCGCTGCAGCAGCAGAAGAAGAATAAAAACCAGAAGCTGCAGAAGGAGGAGGAGCAGAAGAAGAAGCAGGAGAAGCCCTGCCTTCTGGACCCCGCAAAGGCCGCGAGAAACAGGTCAGCGGCAGGGAGCAGAAAGCGGGGGTTTGAAGGGACTCCTTCAAGCCCTGTTCGACCCCTGCTTTCTTCTCTAAACAAGAACCGCCACGAACTCATGAAAGTTTGTGAGGGCAGGCCCCCACAAACTTTGGTTTGTGAAGAAGAATTGGCCAAATCGTGTCATCGACTTGAGCCCGTGTGGCGGTTTGTGCCCAGCCCCACCCACTGCATTCACTAGGTCCATTCACATGGTCAATCGGTTAGGAGCGGGCCCTCTGGCTCCGTCCAGCTCAAGGGACATGCATCCCAGCTCTGTCCAGCTCAAGGGACAGGCATCCCAGCCCTGTCCCTCTCAAGGGATGGGCGTCGACACTCCGTTTACCTAATGGGCCAGCACCCATGCTCCATCCAGCTGAAGAGATGGGCATTTGGGATTCCATTCACTCCCACATCCATTCTCCATCCATTCACAACCCCCTCCCCCTAGCTTCCTGCCAGAAAATCCCTCCCCCACCCGCTCTCGCTAGCTGACTGCCACCAGCTTCTGTCAGCCAACGTCAGTGGCAGCTTCGGTCCCCAGTATCCCGCCAGGCTTCCGGTCGCCAGTTACCCCCTGCTTACACTGCAAGCCCTCCCGCTTTCGCGAAAGAACTTGCCTTTTGGATCATCTCAACACATCAATATTTCAAGCGGGTCAAATGGCAGAAAGTATGGGAAGACACTAGATAACTTTTCTAGACTAAGATACCAAAATGGTTCTCACCACATGCATAGCCGGCTCGCCCACTAGGCGAGCTAGGCGCTCGCCTAGGGCGCACGGACTGCAGGGGCGCCAAACCACACTCCGGCCCCTCCCGCGAAAAGCCCCCCGCTGCTCCCACCGCCTCCCACAGCACTCCGCTGGGGCTCAGGAGGCGGTAGTGGAGCTTGCCCGCCCTCTCCCCAAAGCCGAGGGGAGAGGAGGCAGGGGCGGCGACTGGCACTGCCAGTAAAGAGCACCCTAATGGGCGCTCAAAACCAAACCAGCACTAAAAGCGCTGGGGTTTCCGGGCTGGGCCGCGAGGCAGCGGCGCGGCTTCTCTCCCCCCCCCACGGCCCTCCGAAACCCACCGAGGGTCTGGGGTTGCTGGCCTGGGCCGCGGGGTGGGCAGGCGGCGGCGGAGCGGCTTCTTCCCTCCCCCCCCGACGGCCCTCCCAAGCCCACCTGGACCGCGGGTCTGCTGTTGCTGGGCTGGCCGCGGGGCGGGCAGGCGGCGGTGGAGCGGCTTCTCCCCCCCCACAGCCCTCCCAAGCCCACCGCAGGACTGGCGTTGCTGGGCCGGGCCGCGGGGCGGCGGAGCGGCTTCTTCCCTCCCCCCAGACGGCCCTCCCAAGCCCACCTGGACCGCGGGTCTGCTGTTGCTGGGCTGGCTGTGGGGCGGGCAGGCAGCGGCGGAGCGGCTTCTTCCCCCCCACGGCCCTCCCAAGCCCACCGCAGGTCTGGCGTTGCTGGGCTGGGCCGCGGGGCGGCAGAGCGGCTTCTTCCCCCCCCGACGGCCCTCCCAAGCCCACCTGGACCGCGGGTCTGCTGTTGCTGGGCTGGCCGCGGAGCGGGCAGGCGGCAGCAGAGCGGCTTCTTCCCTCCTCCCCCCCCGACGGCCCTTCCAAGCCCACCTGCACCGCGGGTCTGCTGTTGCTGGGCTGGCCGCGGGGTGGGCAGGCGGCGGCGGAGCGGCTTCTCCCCCCCCACGGCCCTCCCAAGCCCACCACGCTCAGGGCAGAGAACAGGTCCCCTCCCCCCGCCCTCCCAAGCCGCGGCCCAGCTCTTGGCACCCCTGACGCTGTGGGGGGGGGCGGCGGCAGAAGGTCTCCCTTGCCTAGGGCGCAAAGAACCCTAGGGCCGGCCCTGACCACATGAAGCTTTTACAAATCCAAACTTATTTCCCAAAAATTCACTCTCTAGCTATGAAGACCTGCTGGACAACAAATATTGGAACATTTCATGGCCTTCAAAGCCGAAACGTGTCCGTCTAGGTCTTTTTGACATGGCAATTAATAAAATAAATCTAGGTGAAAGCTCATACTATACCATTTCACTTAAGACAGGCTGGTATTTGGCAAGTGTGGTATCTTTTAATTAACTCCTCCCTTCATTCCTGTTGGCTGAAAGGAGTTTGTTTGGGGCTGCTTGCCCAACCCCCCACCTGGGCTTGAGTGAGGTCTTGGCCCACAGTCCAGGAATTCCTGGTTCTTTCTGGGATTTCTCTTTCCTTCACATCTCCGCCCCGCCTGCTATATGAAGTTAAAAATATCTTTTTGCCATTGTTTAAATGGTATATCAGTTTTCAGAATGGATATTGAATGGATAAAGTTGCAACTTATCCCATCTTAACATATCTTTTTTGACGTCTTCCCATGTTTTACCATAATTATTTATAAATAACATACAATTCATATTTTTTGACGTCTTCCCATGTTTTACCATAATTATTTATAAATAACATACAATTCATATTTGTCAGTGTGATACCCAAATAGTTTACTTTCTTTTCCACCTTAAAACCTCTTTTCTTCATCAATTCTATTAGGTCTTCTGTTTTCAGTTTTTTGTTAACATTTTTGTTTTCTGTTCATTAATTTTTAATCCCACTAGAGCACTGAATGATGTTTTCTTAGCCACTAGTTCTTCAATTCCCTTTAAGGGTTCTTCCAAAATTAGTACCAAATGATCAGCAAAGGCTCTCAATTTAGAAGCCTCTTTTTAAACCGTAACTCCTCCAACCCCCTCGTCATGGCTTATATTTGTAGTCAGTATTTCAAGAACCAAAATAAACAGCAAAGGAGACGGCGGGCCAACTTGTCGTGTTCCTTTTTGAATCTCACAAGGTTTAGTTCAATCTCCATGGATAACTATTGTAGCCATCTGCAATGTGCTGATTGATTTCACCCAAGTGTAGATTGGTCTCACCAAAATCCATATCTTCCAGAACCTTGAAAGTCCATTTTAATTGTGAAAGTTAAGTACGGTATGCTCAGGAACAGATGTAGCCAAAAATCAATCCATCACTCAATCATGGAATTAAGATGGCATTTTGAGTTGCCCCAGTAACCCCAAGTGGCCCATGGATATTGGGTGGTGGAGTCCCCCAGGAGGAGATGACAAGGGGAAACTGGGACCACCTTTCTTCCTCCCCTCCCCTCGCCTACCCCCTTTTCTTCTACCTCACCATGCCTAGGATGAGAGAGGGGCGTGAATGGGCATGAGCAGGTAGGAAAGCCAACTGGGGGGAAACGCAAGCGCTGCTGGGTCTCTTTTTGTGTTGTAATACTCTGTTCCTCGTTTCCCTGAAGTCATCCATGGTTGCCATAAGCATAGTTCCCGGATGGTATTGTGCCATCTCCTCTCTGTTTGATGCCACAAAGCCTGTTCTAAATTCTGATCATATGTTAGTGAAGTAATCTGGAATTATCTGACTGCCATTTTTTTCTTTCTTGCATTCAGCCACTTGCACTCCCTGTTTTGTGGAAGAACTGGCCTCCTTGAAACTCTCCCATCCACTCTTCACCCTGTTCTTTGGATTCAGTGTCCTCCTTTCTTGGCAGCCTCTCTCTGATGGAGAAACAGCGAGACCTCCTCCTCCTCCTCCACCCCCAGTGATCTGAGTGTGCCTGAGGCTGGCATCCTCTAAACCAAGTGGCAGTAACCCTGAGGCAACAAGTCCTCCTTTCATGAGGTGGCACTCTGGTATCACAGTAGCTGAGGTCACTGCTGCAAAATATCCATTTCTGTTGTTGGATGTGGCCTGTTATGCTAATGAGTTCCTGCTGGGCTTTTTCTACAAAAAAGCCCTGCTGTTCAGTAAAGTAAAAGTTCAGCTAAAGGAGTGGATATCTGAAAAGTCTGACTAAATGTCTGTCAGACAGGTTCACTGTTTGAATAAAGGGTCTTAATGGTGTTAAACATAACCTGAGGGTGAATTCCATCTAAGAATTCAGAGTCTAGTGTCAGCTAAAGCTGAAGTACATTTTCACACAGATGTCCAAGAACTGGGGTTTGAGATTTTGGCAGTGAGTGATGGGATGACAGGTTGAAGCTCTCAATCGGATCAAAAGGAATAGGATTATATTTTCAGAAAAGAAATATAAGTCCTGTCCAGTTATACAGAGAATTGGTCCTGAGGCAGTTCCTTATCGGTTGTGAAAGGAGACAGTTATAGTCTACTCAGGAGAAAAAAAAGACACATTGTGATTTCAGAAAAGGGGATAGAATTTGATACACCAAAAGAGTGACCTTTCCAGAAAACCTGAACAGTTATTAGGAAACTATATGTAGAAATATTGTAACTGAAACCAAAGTACTTAGTCAGCTGTCTCTCACTGATAAGAACCAAGAATTTGTGAAAATAAGCTGCTACAACATAATCTTGTCTGTCAACTGAAAAATATACTGTTTTACCAACGTTTACCTCAGCCTTTCCAATTCCTGACTACCTCATACCATCCCTACCTATTAAATAAAATATTATTGTTCACTGTACACAGTCTCCAGTGCCATTTCAAGGGATCTAAAAGAGGGCTCCTGTTTTCTTCTGACAATTTCCTGAGCTGGGCAAAAGCCAAATTAGATTCTGTCATAGGGTGGGATATTCAGATTTATAAAACCACGAAGATTATCATGCTACTGGGGGTCGGCTCAGTACCTGAAGGGAACTAAGACCAACCAGTGTTATTTTACAGTACGATGTGGATGCGAAGAAAGCTAATGCAATCTTAGGATGCATTAACAGAAGCATTGTGTCCAGATCATGGGAGCTGGTAGTTCCGCTCTATTCTGCCAGGGTCAGGCCTCATTTGGAGTACTGTGTCGGGTTTTGGGCACCACATTTTAGGAAGGATGCTGACAAGCTCGAGCGTGTCCAGAAGAGGTGAACCAGGATGGTGAGAGGGTTGGAATCCAAGTCTTATGAGGAAAGGCTGGATACGTTTAGCCTGGGAAAGAGAAGGCTTAGAGGGGACATGATTGCAGTCTTCAAGTATTTGAAGGGCTGTCATGTAGAAGATGGAGCAGATCTATTCTCTCTTACTCTGGATTGCAAGACTAGATCTAATGGGTAGAAATTACAAGGGAGTAGTTACTGGCTAACGTAGGAGAAACTTCCTAACTGTGAGAGTGGTTGAGCAGTGGAACAGACTGCCTCGGGAGCAGGCCTGTAGCCAGGATTTTTAAATTCAGGGGGCCTTTAAATAAGTCAGGGGGCACCCCGCATAGACCCCCCCCCAAGGGAGCACCACAAATAAACTGGAAGTTGGGGAGGCTGGGCTGGATGGACAGTTGGGGGGCCTTGGCAGTAAGTCGGGGGGCCAGGCCCCAAGATGCCCCACTGTAGCAACGGGCCTGCTTAGGAGGTGGTGGATGCTCCTTTGCTGGACATTTTTAAGCGGAGGCTGGACAACCATCTTTCAGGTATGTTGTAGGGCTATCTTTTGGCTATGCTCCTGCAGAGTGCAGGGGGTTGGACTAGATGACCTGCAAGGAGCCTTCCAACTCTAACATTCTATGATTCTATGAATATGTTTATTTTTAAAAGTCATCCTGTTAAACAGAGCTGCTGCCTGAAATGTTGAAGAATTACTATTAGAGTTATCATGTATAACCTGACTCTCAGACATTTTGTGGCTGGTTCTACCTGCCTGCCATGGCAGCTATTTTGTAGTTGGCCTTGCCTTCTGAGACAGCCATGTTGTAATTGTGCCCACCATCCCATATCAGAATTCCAAAGGTGCCTGCAGGCTTGAAAAGGTTTGGGACACCTGCTCTAACTCCTCATCTTTGGATATCATGTCTGAAGGAAACAGCACTGGGACAGGGCAAAGAGGAGAAGGACTGAAGCTGAGAAATTGAGAAGAGAGCCTTGAAGGAATATGATATATATTTTTTAAAAGTCCGGATGGAAACAGAATATGATATATATTTTAAAAAAAGGATGGAAACAGGATGTCCCACAACCAGTTCCATAAATTATTTATAATTTAATGAAATAGAGAATATCCTTTTTGTTTGATAGAGTTGTGGTAAATGAGCTGGTCAGTTTTCCTCAAACAGAAGACAAAGGGAGACAAAACAGTGTGGATCAAATGTTAAACCCAGCATGTCTGAAGCTGACAAGTCATGCCTGACTTTCTGCCACATTACAAGGGCAAATGTCTGATTTGGATGTTACTCAGAAATGGAAACATGTTTGTGTTTAGCACCTTGCTGTACAATTCTCTGTGCCTTAGAGAAAAAATGGCTCCCCCTTTAAATCACTGAAGGCACTGCACTGGCTGCCAATAGCATACCAAATTCACTTCAGGGTGCTGGTATTGATCTTTAAAACCCTATACGGCCAGGGACCAACATACCTGCAGGACCGCCTTTCCCCATATATACCCCAGAGAGCACTCCGGTCAGGATCACAACATCGACTGGCCATCCCAGGACCTAAGAACGCCAGGCTTGCTGCCACCAGGGCCAGGGCCTTTTCAGTGGCGGCTCCATACTGGTGGAATGAGCTCCTGGAAGAGATCAGGGCCCTGCGGGACCTTCTACAGTTCCTCAGGGCCTGCAAGATGGAGCTCTTCCACCAAGCTTTCAATTAGGAGCCGCCACATCACCACTACCAACATCTGTGGCTATGGGTTGGCTCTGGCCTGGAGTTTGTGCCACGCCATCGCACAATGCTGAGGATCACTGAATTGGACATAACTGTTGTACACCATATAGTACGCCATCTTAATCCGTGAAAGATGTTTACTAGCACTAGCACTTTAATTATTAGAATGTTTTAATGTTTATACTGTTTCAACTTTTGTATATGGCTTTATGGTACTGGGTACCAATTAATGTAAGCTACCCTGAGCCCATTCGTGGGGAGGGGCGGGGTATAAATTGAAACAATAAATAAATAAATTCTCCTCATGTTTGTGGTGAGGTAAATATTTGTTTAACTGCAGCCACTCTATTGATTTATAGGGATGGCATCCTAGCTGAGGAAGCCCAGCCAGAAAAGCAAGTGATGAATTTGGTATCAGTGGTAGTAGAAGCCCTTTAGAATAAACAAAGGAGGGTGGAGATTTGCAGGGATAATACTGCCCTCATTTATATCATCAAAACCAACAGTAGTGCAATTCTTTTTATTAGGAACAGCCAAGTTCTCCAAAAATCTTCATGAGGAAGATGGTTAACCAAAAACAAACAAAGGTGTGTGTGTGTGTGTGTGTGTGTGTGTGTGTGTGTGTGTGTGAACAAAGATGTTTGGGGCATGATAGGAAAGTTAGGTAAAGGTTTCCCTTGCTTGAAAGCCAGTTGAATCCAACTCTAGGGTTGTGGGGCTCATCTCCATTTCAAAGCCGAAGAGCCAGCGCTGTCCGAAGACATTTCCGTGGTCATGTGGCCGGCATGACTAAACACCAAGGTGCACGGAACGCTGTTACCTTCCCACCAAAGTGGTACCTATTTATCTACTTGCAATGATAGTAATTGTCTTAAAACGGAGACCAGGAGATCTTCCAGACAAGATTATATGATGATGGCTGCAAGTCAGATTGAAACAACACTGAAATTTGTGCGAAGAAGATGTAAAAACCTCAGTCTCTCCACTTGAGAATCTGAGGAGCAATCATTCACCAGATTACTCCATAGTCTAATCTGGAGCACAATGATCTCTAATAAAGCAAAAGAAAAATGGCAACGCTGATAACGTGTTTATATTCAATTTGTCCACTAGTTGTCACTGTTTGCCTTCCATATTTTCATAATGGTAATTTTTGTATCTCCATGTCTTAAGAGGAGGCATAAGGTTTTGTCTGTTTTGTCACCTTTTCACGGCTACGTCCTGTTGACTTCAGTGTTCCCTCTAAGCTGAGTTAGGGTGAGCTAGCTCACAGTTCTTTAGCCTCCAGATCCCACATTTTTGTCTCGGCTCAGGAAGGAGGGCTCCAGAGCAAACTAACCTATGCAGTAGCCAAATCGCTTGCTCACAACTTTAATGCCAGCAGCTCACAAAGTAGAGCTTTTGCTCACAAGACGCCACAGATTAGAGGGAGCCTTGGTGAGGATGCTCCTGCCCTCAACCATAAGTAGAATGTCAACATAGTAAGAACATAAGAAGAGCCCAGCTGGATCAGACCAGTGGTCCATCTAGTCCAGCATCATGTGATGATGTCATGCCACCACTGATGGCTGCCCCCCATGTCCCTGCCCCCCACCTTAGCTGACAACCTCCAGGAGTATTGGGAGGCAGAGCTTGGGGACGGGAAACATCACTAACGTCATGATATCACTACCAGATGCTCACCTGGAAGTGATGTCACAGTGGCCATGACTCCCTAGGAATTCCCCTAATCTAAATAATAAAGACCATAAGGATCTGGGGAAGCTCTAGAACATTATGGATGTGGCGATGTCATGATCTCCCAATTATTCTCTTGCTGCTCCATCAGATGTGCCCAGAGGATGAAAGTGTATTGGCAGGAAGTTGCCTGCCATGAGTCTGCAACTGTTAAGCCTACTGGAGTGCTTCTTTTTGTGGGGCCTGTTCTTGGGCCACATTGGGCCACACCTAGGAACTGAGACAGAACAAGATGCAGGCTTGTAAGAAATTGTAGGAAGGGGAGAACAATTTGTATCACCCTATGAAATACTGGGTTCAAGAGACATTGCAGTGAACAGCTCTACTTTATTTAGTGATTTCAGGAACAAGACTAAAACTCCAGGGAAATAGCCCTGTTTAAATAGCATGCAAAAACCACACCCAAACACACCCAACTCCCAATGATAGGCTATTTACATTATATTAGTTTCTCACTGGTCACTTGCAGAGTCCTGGTGGGCTATTGTTCTAGAGCTCCAAGCTCAGCCAGTCTCTGGTAGATAGCCCTGGAATGTTCCAGACCTAATACATAACACACCCTCTCTGGGATTCTCAAGTGCTTGAGGAGGATAATTTCCCCTTCCCTCTTGAAAAATGGATTCTGACCCCTGCATCCTTTGACTCTGGGAACCTATTCAGTTCTTATCTGGCTATGTTTGGAGGGGTTTTTTTTCAGTTACAAAGTCACATTTTTCTGCCTGATAGACATCCTTGCATTCCTTCTTATCATAAGCAGCCCCCTCACAACAAATGGGCCTGTTCCTTTGTTTTAAATTGAGGCTGTTAAGAAGCAGTATATGGATGGAAAATTACTCTTATGATTTGTTAAATTTGCTTTAAATGAAAATTATTCTATAAGTGTTTTTTTCCCCCAAGTAATGTGCCTAGATATCTACTTGGGAATTTTCCTTGAAAGGCAATGCCAGTAATCTAGTGTGAGGAGCATTTAAACTCCTTGCGCCAAGAATTAATTCTTCCCCAAGATAGTTCAGATGCAATGTAGTAATATAAGGCACATTTGTTCCCAATGTTCCTGATGTCATCGCTCAGTTATGCAAATATCAGCTTCATAGAAGGGCACAGAAGAAAGGCCCTTTACATCATTGCTTCTTTCCGGAATATTTTCTCTCAAATTGCTCATCACCAGCCACACTCTCATCCATACATGCATGTCCTAAGTAAGAGAAAAGTAAGGAGAGGTACTCCTACTTTTCCATTTCCTGGCCATTTTGTGTGGTCTGCTCTTCGTACACCAGGGACATCCTGCCTTTTATATATGGGATCACAGAATTTCGAAACACAGTTCCCATGTAGCACAGAACAGCAGGGCGGCCAAGAAGGGGGTTCCAGGGGCCCATGTGTGTCAAGTTCCCTTAATTCCTAGATTTCATTTTTTTTAAGTAAGTCCTTAGCCCTTTGCATTGAAGAGATACGCCTCTCTCTTTATATTTCTGCAATGGTTGGGCCATGGAAGTGGGAATTCAGAGAACATGATACGCATATTTGTAATAAAATTATATTGCATGACAGAGTGAGCTCCTGTCTATGGTCCCAGCTCCTGCCGACCTAGCAGTTTGAAAGCAAGAAATGGCAAGTAGATAAATAGGTATTGCTTCGGTGGGAAGGTAACAGGGTTCCGTGCACCTCGGCGTCTAGTCATGCTGGACAGCGCTGGCTCTTTGGCTTGGAAACGGAGATGAGCACTGCATCCCTAGAGTCGGATTCGACCAGCTTTCAATCAAGGGAATCCTTTACCTAATTACATTCTAAAGCCAATTCACAAAAATTTAAAGCTTCCTGTAGTGTGTGTGTGTGGGGGGGAGGTGACGGCCACTGCTTAGGCTGTCAACCTCCAGGCCGGGCCTGCAGTTTTCCTGGAACTTCAGCTGATGTCCAGACTACAAATGTCAGTTCACCTGGAGAAAATGACAGATTTGGAGGGTGGACCTTATGGACTTACATCCCTTCCCTAAATTCAACCTTCCCAAGGCTCTGACCCCAAATCTCCAGGCAACCCTACCACTGCACGGGCACTCTCAAGGAAAGTGGCTGCCATGCTGGTGGGAGAAATCTAAATTCTCCCCACCCACCAACAAGGCTTTACTGTGATCTCTCCCAAACCTTTGGAACAAAGCAGGTTTGAGAGGGAAAAAAATAGAGAAAAGCCAGTGAAACTCCAGAAGCTACACAAATACGCCACAATGCTGTGGGGAAGCAGACAGAGAGACCACTTCAGCACTGAAGCCGAGGCAGATAAGCCAAGTGGGAGTCAACAGAAGCTGGATGCTTTACTGCAGTAAGGCTGAGGCAAACACTTGTCTATCTTGTCAACCAAGCGAGCATCGGAACAAGGTAAGACCCTTATATTCTAGTTTTGGCCTCATTCCTTCTCATCCTTACCTTGGCTGGGAGGTTAAAACATACTTAATAGTAGAAGCAAACCTCTCTTAATATTATGAACAGGCAAGTTAGTATTTAAAAAAAAAAATCTATCGAAGTAAGGAAACCATGATTTTTAAGAACATAAGCCCTGCTGGATCAGGGCAGTGGTCCTCCTAGTCTAGCATCCTGTCTCATATAGTGGCCAACCAGTTCCTCTGGAGGGTCAACAACAGGGCATAGAGGCCAAGGCCTTCCCCTGATGTTGCCTCTTGGCTCAGAGGTTTAACGCCTCTGAATATGGAGGTTCCCCTCAGTCACCAGGGCTAATAGCCATTGATAGACTTATCTTCCAAGAATCTATCAATCTATCTTTAGTCCTGTGGCCATCACTGCATCCTCTAACAGCAAACTTCACATTTTAATCACTCTCTGTGTAAAGTGGTATCTCCTTTTGTCCATCCTGAACCTACTGCCCATCAGCTTCATTGAATGCCTTTGAGTTCTACTATTTTGGGAGAGGAAGAATTTTTTTTTCCTTTGTCAATTCTCTCCACCTCATGCATAATTTTATAAACTTCTGTCATGTCCCCCCTTAGTTGTGTCTTTTCTAAACTGAAAAATCCCAGAGTCTTCAGCCTTTCATCATAGGGAAGGTGTTCCAACCCCATAATCATCTTGGTTACCCTCCTCTATACTTTTTCCAGCTTTTCAGTGTCCTTTTTGAGATATGGTAACGAAAACTGTACATAGTATTCCAAATGAGGCTGCCTTTGGGGCGGGGCATACGTCAACAGGCCTACTGCCCAGAGGGCAGAATTCTCTGCTGCAGGGCTATTGTTGGGCAGGAACTCACAGGAACAAAGTTCCATAATAAGCCACACCCAACAGCAGAAACTCATTAGGACTGGCTACATTAGGGGTGTGTGGCCTCACATGCAAAGGAGTTCCTGCTCCAAAAAAAGCCCTGGGTTTTGACAACAAACAAGGTAAACAGAATAAGAAGCAAAAGGTGGATGTGACTGGATGACCACACTTCTGGTAACATGGGGGTGTTGCCTGATATGCTAATGATCTGTGATGTCATGGGTGTGACCTAATATGCTAATGAGTTTCTGCTGGTGGGTGTGGCCTATTATGCTAATGAGCTCCTGCTGGGCTTTTTCTAAAAAAAAGCCCTGCTCTGCTTTATTGACCAACTGGGCCGGGGTCAAATTTTGCTGTACAGAGGCTGCTCCAGCTGACCCTCTTCTCTTCACCTCTGCTGAGTACTGGGGTGCTAAGGCTCCTCCCAAACTTCTCATTCAGCACCACTGTGTAAGCAGCACCCTGCTCCGCCCCTGGTTTTGTACTAGACAAAGGTACAAGGGTGAACGGAGATAAAATTCTTACTGATTTTCTTACTAAAGATTATTGTGATACGATATTTTTGTGGACTGCAGTTCACTTCATCAGATGTAAGACATGTGTCCCATGTTGGTGGATTTATATATGTGTGCAAATATAGAATTACAAAATCAGGCACATGACTATAGGGAGAAATATCGTGAGGCACGGCCTATGCAAACTGAGTAGATGATCTAGCGGGAATCCATCAGGAGCAGATACAAAGGAAAAAAGAGGACTTTACAGAATCTTTGATAGACAGGACTTTTTGACAGAATCAGCTTGGCTGGAAAGAGATGATGAAAGCTGTCCCTGCTTCTTTTACATAATCATGAAGGCTTATATAGATAGTTAAGCTATAGAAATACACAGTCTTGTAAACTAATGAATGATGTGCAGAAAATGAACTTGTTTAACAGTAGGCTCAGGGCAGCCAAAAGGAAGCACTTCGTTACATACTACATTATTCATGTATTGAATGAATGACCATAAGAGGTGGTTCAAAAAAACTTTAAAAGGGGATTAGACAGATCCATGGAAGTGTACAGGTCCATTAGCTATGATGGCTAAATAGAACCTCCCTGTTCAAAGGCAGTATACATCTAAATGCCAAATTCTGGGGGGGTAACTGTGAGGGGTGGCTGTTGCCTTTATTCCCTGCTAGTGGGATTCTCAGAAGCATCTGGCTGGCCAGTGTGGGGAACAGGATGTTGGACTGCACAGACCTGTGGCTTGAGACAATAAACGTCTTGTTTTATTCTTATGAAAGCTACTGTGCACCTGATACTCATTTTTTACAGAGGCATGAAAAATATAATTCAGTGATTCCAGTGCTTCCTCTGCATCTTTAAGTATGTTACTGAATTTTTAAAGTTGATGGGAAGAAAGGTAGCTATAGGTTTATGCTGTTATGGGGAAAGTTTCTGTGTATGCCCAGAAGTATTTTTCCTACAGGACTAATCTGTGCTGAAAACAAACTTCTGCATTAAACCATAATGAAATCTTGGCGCAAACTGAGTAAGTCGTTATAAAGGTATACAGTAGAGACTGATTCTAGATGGGTAGCCACATCAGTCTCCTGTAGCGAAACCAAAAAAGGAAGCTTGTGCCACCATTAAAAAAACCCGCCACCATCTGGACACTATCATTGTCTCCTCTCCATGGAGTACACGACAAAAACTCCCATTTTTCTGCCCCATTAAGCATCTTTAAGTTGTTGTAAGCCTGTGAGTAATAATATTTTAAACTAGGAATAAGGCCCGTTGTGGAAATAAATACAACGAGCTCTAGAAAGAGGCTCTGGGTAGGTGTCCCAGTCCTGGGCACTCACTGTCAATTTGCTGTGACCTCAGCAGGGTATAATGACACAGAGTCCACCATTTTCTCCAGAGGAACTGATTTCTGCTACCTGAAGAACAGTTGTAGTTCTGAGTGATCTCCAGCCCCCACCTGGAGATTGGCAACCTGGGAAGGACTGGCTGGTTTGGAGGGTGGAGTCTATGGCATTGTACCTGTCTGAGGTCCCACCCCTCCTGAAGCCTCACCCTCCATCCCTCAAATCTCCAGGAATTTCCCACTTGGATTTGGCAACCCTATCTCCTTCCCAGCCAATCATCAACCTACCTTTATTTTCTCCTCACTCTTCAGCTTTCCACACACCCCACCTGCAGCCTCTACTGTGTACTGAAGCCCTGACTGCTACGTCACATTGGCTGTCATACAGGGGCCGTCTCAGCAGGATATAAGGACACAGAATCCACCATTTTCTCCAGGGGAACTGATCTCTGCCGTCTGGAAAGCAGTTGTAATTCTGAGTGATCTTCAGCCCTCACCTGGAGATTGGCAACAATGGTTCCCCCAACAGGCACTAAAGGGAAATGTATTTTACCTCAGAACAGCAACAGCAAACTGTTTAGAATGTTAGAGGCAAAGGCCACATATCCAAACGACCTCTGTGTTCTGATTGGCTATGAGGGGAGAGGAACAGTAAACTGTTTAGAATGTTGGAGGCAGGACTCAGGCAAAGCAGCCAGTGGATAGGGAGACTGATCAGAAAGCGAACTGATTTTGGAGCATGTTAGAATGTTCAGGGGAGTCCATGACCAAAACGGAAGTATATATACCGGAGGATGCTTTCTCAGTTGAGCACTTTTTGAGAGAGACTAATGTCTCACTTCATTCAGTGTTTTCTCTACATTATTTGTGTCTCGTATTTAATTTATAGTTCACATCTGTAATCTGGATAGGTCCCTTGGCTGGGGAGTCTTTCTGATTCCATCTGCTAATTTTTCATTCATTCATTCATTCATTCATTCATTCACATTGTAAATCATGTTAAGTAAAATCTATTCTTTAAAAATCCTGTCCATTTTCATTTCCAGTTTTTTTACATCATGAACAATTATTACTCTGTTCATGGTATCAGGAAGCCAGATGATTTGTTTTGCTGTATTTAGTTTGAATCAGGGTCATGGAGGGTGGGCAGTTGGAATCTTGATCTAGGTGGCCCACAGAGAAGGGGAGAACCTTGGAGAAAAGGATGAATTAAAATGTAATAGCTAGACAGTCTTAGAACCATCACATAGCACAAGTGAAAAAGGGTATTTGTTACAGGCATTCTCCCTAGTGCAAAGACCCTCAGAATATCTGTTAAAGTTAGCTTACTGGAAACACACAGGGCACAAAGTCCACAGGTGGTCATAAGATGATGCCTAGACCATGGGTGCATCTGGGGATCAAATGAGGCAGGCTGGTGGCAGTTCCATATATTTAAACACAGGATTCCCTCTGTCATGTAGAATGTGGAACATGGTGCAGTTTTGAATCTCAAAGGAGCATACAGGGACAGAACACTTCCCCTTCCCATAGCTGACATCCAGTTCTTCTCTCCTGCCACTTTTTTTCCTATCCAGGAATGATAGTTTACCCATTGGGTGGTAAGGTGATCCAGTACCATGCTCATGTCATGAGCTGGCAGAGACTGACCAAGTGAGAGATCTTGGAGTTGTAGTAGATAACTCACTGAAAATGTTGAGACAGTGTGAGACTACAATAAAAAAGGCCAACGCTATGCTGGGAATTATTAGGAAGGGAACTGAAAACTAATCAGCCAATATCATAATGCCCCTATATAAATCAATGGTGCAACCTCATTTGGAGTACTGTGTACAGTTCTGGTCACCACACCTTAAAAAGGATATTATAGCTTTGGAAAAAGTGCAGAAAATGGCAATTAGAATGATAAAAGGGTTGGAACACTTTCCCTATGAATAAAGGTTAAGATGCTTGGGGCTCTTTAGCTTGGAGAAACGACAGCTGAGGGGTGACATGATCGAGGTTTATAAGATTATGCATGGGATAGAGCAGGTAGAGAAAGAGGTACTTTTCTCCCTTTCTCACAATACAAGAACTTGTGGGCACTCCATGAAATTGCTGAGCGGTTGGGTTAGAATGGATAAAAGGAAGTACTTCTTCACCCAAAGAGTGATTAACACATCTGGAATTCACTGCCACAGGAGGTGGTGGCAGCTACAAGTATGGATGGCTTCAAGAGGGAATTAGATAAGCATACGGAGCAGAAGTCCATTGGTGGCTATTAGCCACAAGGTATAGCTAGGACTCTGGGGCAAGAGATACTCTGTATTCTTGGTGCTTGGGGGTGTCAACAGTGGGAGGTCTTCTAGTATCCTGGCCCCACTGGTGGACCTCCTGATGGCACCTGGTATATTTTGGCCGCTGTGTGCCAGAGTGTTGGACTGGATGGGCCATTGGCCTGACCCAACATTGGCTTCTCTTATGTTCACTCTTAAGGGGTCTTTCAGTACAATTAGGATCTAATATGCAGGCTGGTTATCACTGTGTGCACTACTTATAAGAGTGCTGTAAGTAGGGCAAAATGCAGTTGGGCCATGCATTGATTGACCATTGGGATATTCTTTAAGTCTTGTTGAAATTGTTATTTACAGGATATTATGATTATATTATACTGTGTTATATTAGAAGAAGAAGAAGAAGAAGAAGAAGAAGAAGAAGAAGAAGAAGAAGAAGAAGAAGAAGAAGAAGAAGAAGAAGAAGAAGAAGAGATTGGATTTATACCCTGCCCTTCACTTGGAGTCTCAGAGCGGCTTACAAACTCCTTTCCCTTCCCCTCCCCACAACAGACACCCTGCGAGGTAGGTGGGGCTGAGAGAGCTCTTTCCAGAACTGTCCTTCCAGAAACTGTCCTTCTGGCTTGCCTAAGGTCATCCAGCAGCTGCAAGTGGAAGAGCAGGAATCAAACCCAGGTCTCCCAGATTAGAGTCTTCCTATCTGCTGCTCAAGGCCAAGCTACACATTGGGGGTGCATGGGAAAGCAGATGGAGCATTTGAGACAAATGGCTCCCAGAGAAAAGATTGAGCAAGGCTTGCTCCAGCCTCCTTGAAAAAGAAATTGGTGTGAAGTCGCAGAAGCACAAGTAAGGTGTTTCCCATTTGGAAGCTGGTGTGTTATAGTTGGTAGGTCGTTGGACTAGGATCTGGGAGACCCAGGTTCAAATCCCCACTTTGCCATGAAGCTTGCTGGGTGACTTTGGGCCAGTCATTCATTTTCTCCCACCCTCGCCTACCTCACAAGGTTGTTGTGAGGACAGAATGGAGAAGAACGATGTGCTGCCCTGAGTTCTATGGGGAAAAGACAAGATAAATTGAGTAAAATAATATTTAGTCCTGTGCATCATAGCTGAGTTAAATGAAAATGGATGAAGTCTGTAAAGGAAGGCGAGGAGAGAGGCTGTGCTTGGCCAAGAGTCCAACTGGCAGCCATCCAGCTAGTTAGGCTAGTGTGGGTTCCTGGAATTACGGGTTACTGTTCAACATATAGATTAAATCTGTGGATGTTGTCAATGTTTCCATAGATTGTGTTTCAAACTAAAAGAGCAATTTTGTGTTCAGTTAAATAGAGAACCGATCAATAGATGAGGAAAGCCCTTGATTTAAATTAGAAAAGGATTGCCATTTGCATTCTCCTGTCTTGCCCTCGCTTGAAACCCCAGCTGGCTGATGCTGAGCTGTGGGTGAAATGTGCACATCCACCCACACAGTAGTCAAGCGTAACTGATGATGTGGGTCTCTTCCTGTCATTAAGCGGGAGTTTGTCAGAAAATTGCTGCTTTCCATTCAAGCCCTGTAAAAAAGCTGGCAGAGTCTTACTGCTCTCAGATGCCTGGAGGGAACAGCAGGCACCCTGAGAAGGTCAAAGAATGTAATGGATTCGGCAGGGGATGTGCTGTGTTTGGATTGCTCTTCCGGAAAAGGGCATTCAGCTGGATTGCCATTGATTGTTTTCGTTTCCCCTCCAGCCAAATACAGCCCTGTTTCCCCAGCCCATTGTTTCTCCATCAGTTAACAAGATTATCCTCCTGCCAGCCCAAGAAAGGCTCTGGCCTCTGAACAGAGTTGGATATTGATAAATGGTTGAAGAAGATTATGGACCTACCACCTGTCAAAATCGAGAAGTGACAGCTCCCTCCCCCACCCTGAGTTGGCGAGGGAGGGGGAAGCCCCTCCCCCACCTCTCTATTGGCTGGAAGGGAGGAGGGGTGAGAGCAGTAGAAGGAGGGTTGTGGAACACGGCTGCCGTTGATTAGTACAGCGAGGTGGCGGGAAACTTGAATGTCTGTGGGTTTGCGTGTGGGCCTACTGCAAACTTGTGCATCAGAGAAACGGCAAAGCTCTGTGGATTTTGTATTTTTGTACAGGGAAAGGAGGGAAGGAATGGTGGGTTGTGGCTTGGTGCAAACTGTGGGGACAGCAAAGCAGAGAGAATTTCCAAGGGCATCATGTGTGCACTTTGTTAAAAAGTGCGCTGAAGAAAAAAAGTGTGTTTGGCGTAAGTTCAAGCCCCCTGGAGGTTGCAGACTTGCCGGCTCTCTCTGCAAGCCCCACAGAGCAGAAGTGTTGTTCCGGTGGGAGAGGTCCTGCTTGTGCCAGGAATAGATAAAAAACAACATGAGAGAGAGAGAAAGAGAGAGAGAAAGAGTCCCTTCCCCACCCCCCAGTCCCCAGAGGAAAAAAGTTGAAACAGGAGAAACCAAACGGAAGGGAGGAAGGGGGACTTTCCCAGCTTGAAAACAGTTTTATACCAGGCCCACAGTGGAACTGGCTGTCTTCTGCTGCTGCTTCCAGTTCTGCTGCTGCTGCATCATCATCGTAGGTTTGCAGCTTACAGATACACACCTGAACAGCGTACTCAAGGTTGCAACAGCACAGACGTTCTGATGGAGTAATTCAGAGCAAGAGGTGTCAGTTATCAGACACTGTTAAATAAACAAAATATTGCAAGAGCGCTAATGATTTAAGCATGTTTTTATTTTAAGCAAAAAAACCCCCTCTTTGTGTTTGTGTCCTTTATAAAGTTTATACCTCTACTGCCCGGCATTACATTTTATGACGCACATGGCCCGGCCCAACAAGGTCTCATTTATGTCAGACCCAGTTCTCATAACAAATGAGTTCGACGTCCCTGCAACAGGGTCTCCAAGCATGTGAGTATCTGTGCAAGAAACTGTCTATATGATTTCCTTGGATGATACATACCCTGGCTGCCCAGAGTAATTTTGCAGAGAAATAGCTTTTATGTCAATTCTGATAAACAAGTTTGTTTTAATGCAATACTTGGTTTCTGAGGCTACTTTTGTGTTCTGTATGTAGTAATAAAAGCTGATGAACCATCAACACTCTTCTTGCATCTCTGGGAGTAGACTCAGGTCAAATCTGCATTTGTCTTTCCCACCGGTGCCCCAGCCTTCTGACTCCGTCTTCAAAAAAGCTGTCTACATTTGCTTTCGTTTTCACACTTCAACAGTGCCAGCATACTTTTGCATGTCTGCATATGTTTATCGCCCTCTCGTGGCGGCTCCACTGTCATTGCGCCTCCACACCGCTTTAAATGAATCTTCTCCAAACAACTCTTCAAACAAGCATAGAGAAAGACGGCGTCACAGCAGCACGAAACTGATTTAAAAATGCAAATGCAGATTCGACCACAGAGACAATGGAAACAGCAGTTTGAAACTGGTAAAGTGAGAAAGAGGAGGAAGAAGGGATGGTGGTGATCAGGGGTCTTTTGGGGAGGGAGCGCACCCCAGCGCAGCTCTGGCAGCTTCGGAGGGCAGAAAGGCTCCCACATGTCAGTTTCGGCTGTACAAGCGGATTTGGGAGTCTTTAGGCCAGCTGAATGTCAATTTCAGCCCCATTATATCCTATGGGCCATTGAAGTCAATGGCGAAAACATAGGGTATATTCTGGGGGCTGGAGGGGAAGGGGTTTGAGGAAGAGGCTCCAAACTCACAGGATAGCTGTTGGAGCCTCTCCCCAAGATACCCACCACGTTTCAAGAACATTGGACCAGGGGGTCCAATTCTATGGGCCCCCAAACAGGTTGCCCCATCCCCTCCATTGTTCTCTATGGTGGGGGAAAGCCTGGGTTTCATTTGAAAGTTTGTTCATCCTCTGGAAGTCTCTTGCCTTGAAAACCCTACATGGTCACCATAAGTCAACTGCGACTTGATGGCAAAAAAAGGGTGGTGGTGAGATTGAACTAATAGCTGGTGGGCGGCTGCTAAGTGCAGGGGGGTTTGTTGTTTGCTGTTATGTTTGGTGTAATGGTTAAGAGCACGGATTCTAATCTGGGAGAACCGGGTTTAATTCCCCACTCTTCCACAAGCAGCTAGTGTGACCTTAGTTCAGTCGCAAGTTCTTTCAGAGCTGTTCTCTCAAGGTCAGTTTTTGAGAGAGGTCTCTCAGCTCCAAGTATCTCACAGGGTGTCTGTTGTGGGGAGGAGAAGGGAAAGGGATTGTAAGCCGCTCTGAGACTCCCTTCGAGTAGTGAAGGGTGGGGTATAAATCCACTCTCCTCCTCCTCCTTCTTCTTTGTGATGGGCACACATACCCCTTGCCAGTATGATGTATTCTCACACTGGAAGACCTGAGTTTGAATATTGATCCATGAGGCATCCTGGGTGATCTTGAACCAATCACCACCCTTCCACCTAATGAATTTCATAGGGTTGTTGCTGGAATAAAATGATAAATTAAGAATCATTTATACCTCTTTGAATTCTTTGGAGATTAAATGCATATAAATCATAATTTTGCCAGCCAATTCTAATTCTTTCAAACATACAGAAGAAACAAAAAAGAGGGGAAGCTGTTTCTTTTAGAAACCTGTTGTGTTGGTGTGGCGTTTGTAGGGATGGGCATGAACTGGGGAAATGATGTTCAGTTTGTGGCATGCCTGGTTTGTGAACCACGAACCATCATGAACTTTTAAGGGCTAAACAAATTGGTTTGATTCATGGTGTGATAGAACCCCTCCCCCTGGTGTGCTAGAGACACCAAACTTGCAGGGGATCTCTGGTTCACTCTCCTCTACCTGACCTCCAAGTTTGGCGAGGATTGGATTTACAGGGTCCAAGTTATGTCCTCCCCCAAGGTACCCCCAGGAAAGTGCTTTCTGAGGAAGAGGTGCAGGTTTAGGAGTATATAGAATGGATCCTGTACAAGCTAGAGACACCAAACTAGTAAGGGATCTCCAGCTGACTCTCCTCTACTGGCCTTTCAAGTTTTGTGAGGACTGGATTTACAGGGTTCAAGTTACAGTCCCCCTGTGAAGGTGTCCCCATCCTCCATTGTTTCCAATGGAGGGGGGGAAACAGCAAAAAGCAAGGGTCCAGCAGAACAGAATCAAAGTCCCAGAGAACCTCTGCAGTAGAAACTGAAGGTGGGGGCATTTTTTCAAGCGCAGCAGAACCAGTGCCACTGTGGCAGTGCAAACCCATCAGGCCTAAGGTCAAAACAGAGAATCTCTGCAGTAGAAACTGAAAGAGGGGATTTTTTGCAAACCCAGAAGAACCAATGCAATGTACTAGTGCCCAGCAGAACTCAATTCCAATGTGCCAATGCCAGCTCAATTACAGTCCAAGAAGGGGGGTGCATTGGAAGCCCAGCAGAACCAGTGCAATGTACTAGTGCCCAGAAGAATCCAGTGCCAATGTGGAAATGCCAGCTTAATCACAATCCAAACAAGGGGGCACTGGCAGCCCAGCAGAACCCAGTACCAATGTGGCAATGCCCCCTCATTGGCAATCCAAACAAGGGGCATTTTTGCAAGCCCAGAAGAACCAATACAATGTACAGAGTGCCCAGCAGAATCTGTATAATGTATAGTGTGCCCAGCAATACCAGTGCAATCACAGAGGGCCCAGCAGAACCCAATGACACTGGCACTGCAAGCTTAAAAGGCCTGATCTCAAAGCACAGAGTCACAAATTAAGCAAGGGGGGTGGGATTTTGCAAGCTCTGTGCAAGAAAGCAATCCAGGCAAAGGGGGTGAACCTCTTGAAACTGACATGACTAGTTTGAAACTGACAACAGTGATTCCTAGGCTGGGGAATTCCACCCTCCCCCCCATTGCTTTGAAGTTTGCTACACATTTTGTTTGAGTGGAGACTGTCTGTCTGGAAGGGTATCCATTGAGGAAACCACACAAACAACCTCAAAAAGCTTGAAAGTTTGTGGAAAGTACTTAACCGGTTGACCTGCCATGAACTTCACTTCACAAAGCAAAAACAAGCCAAAATTCATCATAAACTTTAGTTTGTGAGCCGGTTCATGCCCATCCCTAATTCTTTGTAATGCCCACATTGAGATGCCTTATTGAGGATTGTTCTTGTTATGGAATGGTGGTCTGGTGGGTTTTGTTGTTCTTGTCCTAAAGAACCGCTGGTGAATTTGTGCTGAAAGAACTAAGCATTCTGGTCTGCCTAAGCTTTTGATTCCTACCCTTACCTGCCAATAATAGCAATTTCCAAAAAGGCATCATGTGAACCTCTGTGTTGCTTCATGAAAAACTTTGTCCAGAAAAATGCAGTTAATTACTGCTATTTTGCTTTCTCTAAGGCCTGCCAGCATGATGTAGCAGCATGCTGTGTGTCAAACCCTCCCCTCCCCCTCCCCCCGCCCCAACCCCACTTCTTGGACTGAAGTCAGTGGGGCTTACTTCTGAGTGAGCATAGTCAGGACTGTGCTATTGAGAAGACTATACTTAGGTAAACACAGTAAGAAACAGGTCTCTCTAGTTTTTGGAACTGAATCTTCTAACCTTGCCCCGACCATACCTTAGGGGAGTTGCAGGCAAACACTGCTGAAGAGACAGGCAGTTGAAGAAACAACTTCCTCTTCCTTCAGCAACTAGCCCCAAGTTCGGAGGAGCCAATTAACTGCTCTGCTGTACGTAGGCCTTGAAGAAAGCAGAAAGTGTCTCTTAAGAGTGTCTGCCTCCATCCTACTTCCACAACAGCTCTAGCTGGAGAAACCTGGAAGGAATAGAACCCTGGAGTTTTCAGTCAAACCTTCTCCAAAGACAGCTTCATTTTCCTCCAACAGCAGAAGTCCCAAGCACAGGAGATCCTGTTTCTGCTAATCTCCTTAGCATGAGCATGAAACATTTCTTAGTGGCTTTCCACGTGACATTTTTCTGGGTGGCATACTGAGATGGCTTTACACTCCCTGAAAAGAAGGGGAACAGATTTAGGTCCACCTGAAAAGGTGATATAGCATCTCCCAGTAACCCACTCCATACTGGGCACTGAACAAACATAGTCACAAAAAGATGGTGCCTGGTGAAATGGCTGTAGATGAAACTCAGTAGACTGAAGAAACAAGTTATAGTGCAGTCATGTTCAGAATTCTTTTAATCTAAGCCCATTGATGCTTTGACCCTCCATAAGATTGTATGATTTAGGTTATGATCACAGTTGTAGACCAGGAGCAGCAACACTCAGAAGGACTATCTATTGTGGCCGATACATGTGGGATTTTAACACTAAAGAGCTTGGTGAAGTCTGCATGTGAGAGAATAAGAGCAGCGAACGTTCATGTACATTTGCAATTGCTGCAGCAGAATCATATAGATGAGCTTGTACCGGAATTTAAGTCATTCAAACAGGCTGTCTCACCCTATCTCCCATGACACACGAAAAAAATCCCAGAGAGATAGGTTGGCAACCCTATCTATTATTAAGATTGATTTTGTAAGAATTTGAATCTTGCCTTCCAGTAAAAGATATATGATGATTTGGGGATGTGGAGTGAAGAGGGTATAATTTCAATGTTCTGCACCCCCAGGGAAAAAAAAATGTTATTTACGGCCCTGATTACTGCTAGGAGGCATACACGGAGCTGAGTGTCCTGTGTTTACTTTCTAAACAACCAGCACTCAATATAGCGTCTACATTTGTAAGGGAATCAATGGGATGTGCACAAAAGGGTGTGGGCCCTTAATATTCAGCAGTCCAAGTTGTGGGAAGCTGCAACTGGAACTGGGGCCTAGCTGCAACTGGAAATAGTAACATTTTGGTCTGATGTAGATTTGCCATTGCGTTTCATATTAGTACAGGTAGGTGTGTTTTCTCCCTCATGGATCGCTGCCTTGAGGTGGCGAGGGGGCTTGCGTAGTTCAATGAGGCTGTGGGCTGTGCCGTGGAGGGCCACCCAAGATGGAAAGGCCACAGCGGAGAACTCAGACAAAACGTGATCCACTGGAGAAGGAAATGGCAACGCACTCCAGTATCTTTGCCAAGAAAACCTCATGTTGTTGTTGTTGTTGTTGTTCAGTCACACAGTCGAGTCCGACTCTTCGCGACCCCATGGACCAGTTTACGCCAGGCCCTCCTGTCTTCCGCTGTCTGCTGAAGTTATTGTTCTTTGCAGCATCGGACTTTCCTTTCACCGTCAGACACATCCACAACTGAGCGTCCTTTCGGCTTTGGCCCAGCCGCTTCACTCTTTCTGGGGTTACTCGTACTTGCCCTCTGCTCTTCCCCAGTAGCATATTGGACACCTTCCGACCTGAGGGGCTCATCTTCCGGCGTCATATCTTTTAGCCTTTTGTTACTGTCCATGGGGTTTTCTTGGCAAAGATACTGGAGTGGGTTGCCATTTCCTTCTCCAGGGGATCACGCTTGGTCTGAGTTCTCTGCTGTGGCCTGTCCATCCTGGGTGGCCCTCCACGGCATAGCCCACAGCCTCATCGAACCACGCAAGCCCCCTCGCCACGACAAGGCAGTGATCCATGAGGGAGAGAAAACCTCATGGACAGTAACAAAAGGCTAAAAGATATGACCCTGGAAGATGAGCCCCTCAGGTCAGAAGGTGTCCAGTGTGCTACTGGGGAAGAGGAGAGGGCAAGTACAAGTAACCCCAGAAAGAATGAAGTGGCTGATTTCCAGAGAACAGCAAGGAGAGATAAGGAGGCCTTCCTGAATGAGCAATGCAAAGTAATAGAGGAAAACAGTAGAAGAAGAGAGAAGAGATTGGATTTATACCCCGCCCTTCACTCAGAGTCTCAGAGTGGCTTACAAACTCCTTCCACTTCCCCTCCCCACAACAAAAACCCTGTGAGGTAAGTGGGGCTGAGAGAACTCTTTCAAGAACTGCTCTTTCAAGGTGTGATTTGGGTGAGCCTGCAGGTTCCATCCAATGGCAACCTGCCTGCTGCTCTGGGACCTGAGTGCTTGGTGTGGAAATTCACAAAATGCAAATGATTTGCTCTTGTGTGAGCTTTTAAAACACAGTTCTACTCCCCTGTCTCTTAAAGTAAAAAAAATGTCAAATTGCTCATATAATTCTTTTTCTGATGATGCCATCATAGACTGACATTGCCTTGGAACATTCACAGTCTCATTCTGAATGGCCATTATTCAGCATTCAGAGCACTCTCGTTGGACTTTCTGTCTTCCCAGCTAATGTTATTTGATGGATACAGAGTCTGTCTCTTCCCCCTGTGGAGTTAAATATCCTGAAGTTCATATTGAGACTCATCCTGGTGGTGTTGAGCAAATGAAGAAACGTAGTAAGTCATTCCAAAGAAGAACATCCCTAACTGCTGTGTGTCTACTTTCCCCAAGTGGATCAAGTCTTGGGATTTCCATCAATGTCTTACCTAATGGGGAAAATCTGTATTACAGAAGAGATTTCAGGGTGAGAACAGATTTGGGATTTGCCAAGTGCTCTCTCCTTTTCATTTGCTTAAAAAATTAAATTTGCTAACAGCAGTTCCAAAATTGCTCTAGCAGCAGGTGGGGAGGGGAAAGCCAAGAGGCGTACACCAGTACACCAATAGGCGTCCATAAAAGCTGTACAGAATCGAATGCATCTCAGCAGTGCTGGTTGGCTGCTGAGAGTTCTCGGAAGAGCTACTGGATACAGGCTTTGTGATGGTATTCATCGGTGCCTCCCTCAGCCAGCTTTTTCTGAAAGTTCTAGACAGGAAAAGGAACATCCCAGCAGATCCTTTTGTACTCTGAGAGGGCAACAGATGCCTAGCGCTCCCTGGGGTTTAAATGTCTGAGCAACATACATGTTGTAAGGAAGGAAGGAAGGAAGGAAGGAAGGAAGGAAGGAAGGAAGGAAATGTATATACACTGACTCTCCTGAGAACCTGCTTGAGGCAAATTAAAAGGAACGGGAATGACTCACTGTGACAATCTGCATTCTGGTTCAGCAAAGACCTGCTTTTCCTTCTGAGGAGACTTTTTGTAAGGAACGAGTTCCTACATCTTTTACAGTTCACACAGAAAAGTTTTCTTGAGACAGCTTATCTGGAACATCAAGAGAGGCCCCAGCCCTTGCAGTTTATAGATTTTTCTGGCTCAAAATTACTTCCATCATCCCTGTTTTTATGAAAATACTTGTAGAGTTATCTGGTTACATTCCTCTTTCTGTGTTCCAATCTTTTACTTTCAATGACCTGGAAAAATTTACAGCATCTGTAAACCTGAGCCTCTCCCCCAGGAACGGAAATGGACTCAGGAAAGCCAACTGGGCACAAAAAGAAATTTCTTATAGGCTGTGGTCTTGCTTCTCCCTACTGTTATATTGTGCCAGGACACTGTGAAATGGGTTTTTTTAGAACGTCATCTTGTATTAAGGGTTAGTGATTTTATATTATTAGAGCTGGTTTGATGTCAGGTATCCCTGCCATAGGGGTGAGGGGAGGAGATGAGATGTCAATAAATGTATCTGGTTTTCCGTTGGTATGCGGGGAGGTGACGAGGTTGCCTGGGAGACTGGGCTATCTCCATCTCGCCCAGGCCTAAATGGCCTTGGAGCCAGGCTGGATGTCTACTTTCATTTTCCTAAAGACAACAGCTAGGCATGGGAACTTTTGCTGGGTGGGAATGTTGTAATTTAGCACCTCTTAGTTTTCCCACGCGCGGGCTTGTCAACCATTGGTAGAGGTTGGGGGGTTCTTTCCCCCCCTTAGAGTGTAACCCCAAGGGTTTCTTGTATTCAAGTTATTTTTAACAATGCTTCTGTTCTAGCGCTTTAGTATTGCAGTCTAATAAATACTATCCTTATTTCACACAATGAGGCCTGGTGTTTGACTGACTAGCTGAGGTTCCTGACATTTTACTATTGTGAATGTTATATGTTGTAACCTGCCCTGAGTCCACAAGTGGAAAGGGTGGGATAGAAATTTAATCAATCAATCAATCAATCAAACAAACAAACAAACAATAAAATGCAACCAAGTTTGAACAACAAGCATCTTCCTCCCCCCCTGCCCTCATCCTGCTCCAGCACTGGACCGCTGCTTGCCTTTGCTGTCCTGTTTTTCGCCCGTAGGCCAACTACCTGGAAGCCAACAGGAGAACTGTTGTGCCAGAGTCTGCTGGAATTGTTTCAGCCTGTTTGAACCCAAAGGGACCTTTCTGCCTGTGAGACCTGATGTCAGACAGTCACTGATGTCTCTCCTGCCTCGCCTAATCACATTAGCTTGCATGTATCCCAGATAGCCCTTCATGTTCTTCATTCATTCACGAGTGGTCTGGCAATAAAAGACTAGCGAGCTACAACACATAGGAATTGGTTTGTCACATACTTAGGGAAGGTTCCCACCCCACTGAGAGAGCAGGCAAGGAAATGGCAGACGCGGTTCCATTTTCTATTTGTATTCTGGAAATGTGCTGTGGAAAACTGAGTTTTCCTTCCTTTGAAAAATGGCCCCATGGCATGATTGTCAGTGCCTATGTAGTTAAACAATGGCGACATTGGCTCTCCAAATCATGGCTGTCTGCGGGAGATGAGAATCTTTGTATCCATCTTGGCTGCTTTAATCTATCCTTTTCTGTTTCATTCTGTATTTCTGATTTCTTCTTGCAACAGTGATTCTAACCTCCAGGAGCTCCCTGCAAATCTCAGGAGTGCCCAATAGTTCCTGGAACAGCAATGTAGGTTCAATTGAAGATTGCATCCTCTGTGGTCACTTCTGACAAAGAGAACCTGCAAGTCATGTCTGCGTTGACAACGGCTTTCATCTGGGTCTCTTTGTGAAACAGACATTCTGTCCTTCCTACAAAGCTGTTTTCCTGACTGTGCCAATCAAAGCCATGTTTTGCCTTATTGCTCAGCAGTGATATATCCAATCAGGGCCTTTTTTGTAGAAAAAGCCCATCAGGAACTCATTAGCATAACAGGCCACACCCAACAGCAGAAACTCATTAGCATATTAGGCCACACCCATGACAGCACCGCTCATTAGCATATTAGGCCACATCCCCATGTTACCAGAAGTGTGGTCATCCAGCCACACCCACCTTTTGTTTCTTATTCTGTTTTCCTTGTTTGTTGTCAAAACCCAGGGCTTTTTTTGGAGCAGGAACTCCTTTGCATATTAGGTCACACATGTAGCCGATCCTAATGAGTTTCTTCTATTGGGTGTGGCCTATTATACTAATGAGATCCTGCTGGGTGTGGCCAACTTGGGAGCCAGCCGGAACCCCATTCCTGTGCGTTCCTGCCCAAAAATAGCCCTGCATCCAATCAAGAGAGTATGGGAGGAATGGATGGTGGAAGTAGACAGTTAGACTGCCAGGTAGGTCTCCGTAAAAAGGAAAGTCCTGATTTCCTTCCATCTTACACTATCTCAAAATTCCTCATACTGAGGAATAAGAAGGATTTTTCTTTGGAGAAGGGAAAATTGTAAGCCCATTCTAGTAAGTGTCAAAGCTAGTGAGATGTCCTGGCCAAAAGCCGGGTTTGAAGGCAACAGTTACTGAATCATTAAATGAAACACTTTCTTCTCAACTTGTTGTTCGACAGTTTTGTGCCCAGTATTGAGGAACGGAAAAAAAAATTGCCCTCTCTGAGTGAATCAAAATAAAACTTTTTCTTCAGGAATAAGTCATGTCTCAAACTGCATTTAACCCACTAAGCACACTGCACCAAGTTCAAGGAACCTTCAGACGCACTGATCATTAAATAATAAAAAAAAAATCTGATCTCTTATCATGCTACCACTTTCCCAACAAATGCAACACATTAATAAAATAGAAAGGGGCACAGAATTTATCCCAGCATTTTGGTGCTTTTCTCGTTCCTGTCTTCAAAGGAACACAACAGGGGCCTGTGTGAAGAAATCTTGACGAGTGACTTGACACCCCTAACTGGCAGTGAAGCGAGTGAAATAAAAGAAGAGGTGGACATGGCTCTAAAAGCTTATTCCACTTATATAAAAGAAAATACTCTGCCAGAAGAAGGGAATGTCGAGCTGAGCAGGAAATATATCAGAGATCTAATTTCTTCTGTGATTGTGGAGCCCGTAAAAGTTGATGGTCGGAAATATAAGAAAAAAAAGAAACGAGAGAAGATGGAATTCATTTTTAAAGCAATAAAACCTTTGAAGAGACACGCCAGCAGGATGGAGGCAGCACTCAAAACTGGGATGAACGCAAGCAGCGAAGAAGACAACGACCCAGGGGGAAGAGGTGACGGAGCGGGAGTCATTAAGATGAAGGGACTCAATTTTTAGCTGAAAAGACTTAAGAAGACACTTTGAGCAGCGGCTGTTCGTGTAACATCTGGAAGGAGCTGTTTAATAACTAACCCCAATGGACTTTACTAACGGTATTAACAGAGTTATTTTGGACTTTGGATTGTTAAAAAGAAGATCTTCTAACCGTGATGGATGCTAAAAATAGTACTAACTAAAACTAACCCTTATTAACAGAATATTTTCACTCCATCTCTTTTTTCTTTCTCCAGCTGTCTACCCTACCCTTTTCCTATAAAAAGAATAAAATTCTCTCCTTTTTAGGAGAGTTTTACCCATAAAAAAAAAAAAAAGAAATCTGAGTGAAAACAACGGTGTCCAAAATAGCTCTTCTGTGTTCTCTGTCCACTGAGGATGAGAATATGAAAGAGAGTCCTTAGTTCAGAACACTCCAAACGTACGGCACTGCCTGTAATTCATGCTACTTTCTTGCCACCTTCTGCTTTTTGAAATGATTAAAAAAATTGTTTCCAGATTAAGTGATTTATGTGGACAGTCAACTCAGAATCTCCTCTACACCGATAAATTATCGACACTGTGAGAACCAAAAATTCATCTTAATGCATTTTTCTTATGGAAGTTAGTAGTGAAGTATCCCCAAATACAGAATGCACTTTAAAGGGCCACAGTGAGAGGCCTCGCTCTCTCTCCCCCCCCCATCGTATAATCTGCAAGGGCCTTCCTTGATCACAGATCCCAGATCCCACCCACAGATCACAGATCCCACCCTGCCTCAGCCAGATCCTCTTGATCCCCTCTTCACTCCCTCTTCATTGTCAATTAAAAAGACATTTGTGTTTGTATAACTTTCACTCTACGACTTTATATGGTTCTGTACATATTGCGTGCCACTTTGTGTGGGGTATGCAACTCACACATTTAGTACAGAATGCTAATCCCAACAAGTTCTATTCCTCTGTTCCGTCTTTCATGCTCTGATGACCGGTGTGTCCCCCGGCTACACCACTCTCCTCCCTGTTGTATATGCAATCTGCATGACAAACACTGTCAGTGAAAAGTTCCTAGCCAAGTGGGTCTTACCTGCTTTCTGACACAAGATTGGTTAAACTATTACATTTCCTCATTCTTACCTTTTCATGCTCGTGTGTTCCTTTTGCTACTAGATCGTGACATGGAAAACTGTGGAGATTTAGTGGCCATCTGCACCCAAAGAGCCAGTGTGGTGTGGCGGTTAGAATGCTGGGCTATGACCAAAGAGGGTTGTGCATGTCAGTTGCCACTTTGTCATGATCTTGCTGGGTGACTTTGGCCAAGTCAATCTCTCTCAGCCTAACCTACTTCTGAGAGTTGTTGTGAGGACAAAATGGTAGAGGTAGTCAGTTTCCAAGTGGGGCCTGGAGTTTCCCTGGAATTTCAGCTGATCTCCAGACTACAGAGAACAGTTCACCTGGAGAACATGGCAGCTTTGGAGGGTGAACCCCATGGTATCACATGCCTGCCGAGCCCCATCACTTCCTCAAACTCCACCTTCCCCCAGGTTCTGCACCCAAATCTCCAGGGATTCCCCAACCTGGAGTTGGCAACTCCTGGCAGAGCGCCACCTGTATCATCCTAAGTTCCATGGGAAAAGGTGGAATAAAGAAATAATAATAAGGATGCACGGCAGCCATGAAATTAAAAGAAGCCTGCTCCTTGGGAGGAAAGCGATGGCAAACCTAGACAATGTAATAAAAAGGAGAGGCATCACCCTGCCAACAAAAGTCCACATGGTCAAAGCAATGGTATTCCCAGTAGTACTGTATGGCTGCGAGAGTTGATCTATAAGGAAGGCTGAGTGCAGAAGAATAGATTCTTTTGAGTTATGGTGCTGGAGAAGACTCTTGAGAGTCCCCTGGACTGCAAGGAGATCAAATCAGTCAATCCTAAAAGAAATCAACCCTGACTGTTCCCTGGAAGGCCAGGTACTGAAGCTGAAGCTCAAATACTTTGGCCACCAAATGAGAAAGGAGCACTCACTGGAGAAGACCCTGATGCTGGGAAAGATTGGAGGTCAAAGAAGAAGGGGACGGCAAAGGATGAGATGGTTAGACAGTGTTATCGATGCAACGAACATGAAATTAAGCAAATTCCGGAGCACAACGGAAGACAGGAGGGGCTGGCGTGATGTGGTCCGTGGGGTCGCGAGGAGTCGGACTTGACTGTGCGAATGAACAACAACAACATACTAAGTTGGCCCCAAGATATTAAAAAAGTAGCTTAAGGAAACAGGAATTTAGTGTATAGAAGGAAGAGGAGGAGGAAGGATACTGACATCCTCCTTTCTGTGCTCCTAGTCACTCCTTCAGTGGCTCCCCCACCTTTCCATGCATGTTGGTCTATATTCGAAACCCTGCAGGGAGAAATGGCACTGGAGGAGGGGATTTGGGCTAGAAAAAAGCAAATGCAGAGAAAAGATCAAGCGCCTTTCCCCCTGTTGCTGTCCATTAACGACACTCCCCCCCCCATATCTTTGATTTAAAACAAACAAAACAACAACAATAAACGGCAGCACAGGACCTCCACTACATGCAACTTGTAGGTAGCACAGAAGCTGGGAGGTGGTAAGTCTGTGATTTCCCAGGAAACTGTTTGCTGCCAGACACGTTAAGACAGATTCCACACATGATAGGCATGTGTGAAAAGACAGAAACCGGTCTAGTATGTTTGCAATCCTACCCTTCCTCCAGGGAGTTCAGAGCAGAGCACACGGTTCTTTCCTCATTTTATCCTGGCAACAGCCCTGGGAGGTAGATGAGGCTGAGAGATAAATGACTAGCCCAAGATCACCCACTGAGCTTCAGGGCAGAGTCAGAATTTGAACCTAGATCTCACAGATCCTTGTCTGCCACCCTCGCCATGGTACCATACTGGCCTGTATGAAATCCAATTCTTAATGGGGTTATATCCATTTTTAAAACCAGCTGATGGCCAGGCAGAGGGATGAAATGCCCACAATTGTTTCCATAGTGAGAATGACCTTTCCACATTTAAATTTCTTCTTGCTAGGTGGAAGTGTGAGAAGAAGCCTGGCTGGTTTTACCAATGAAGATTGCCTTCACCCTTACTGGGTTTGTGCAGTCTGATGAAACTGAGAAGATCCAGACAAAGCCTTGAAAAAACTTTGTCAGCTATGCAGCTGCCATGCAGGCCCGTAGCTAACAACTTTTTGCTCAGGGGGCCCATGTTTTTCTCAGGGGGCCCACCACCAATGTTCCCTCTAAGCTGTGGAGTTTTGTGAGCAAAACTTCTACTTTGTGAGCTACTGCCATTAAAGTTGTGAGAGAGCAATTTGGCTGCCGCATAAATTAGTTTGCTCTGGAGCCATCCTTCCTGAGCTAAGACAAAAATCTGTGAGCTGGAAGTTAAAAAAGTGTAAGCTAGCTCACACTAACTCAGCTTAGAGGGAACACTGCGCCCCCCCCTTCATTGGGGAACCATGATTGCAAGGGGAAAAATATAGACCAAATTCAATCTCGTCAGACAAATTCAGTACAATTGAAAGAGAGATTTGATTTTATGTTTTTAAAACCGGACAGCACAATCACAGCAGTATTAATCTTTGTGTAACAGAACTAAGTTTTCAAAAAGTTTTCATTGAGACCTGATACTGAAAGGCATGCAAAGCAGCAACAGAAAAAAGGAAAAATATTTTATTAGAGAGCAGAGAAGACTATTAAGCCAAAACCAGAAATAGCTTCCCCCCTAGAATTCAGTTTCATTTTACAATAAAAAAAATACTGAACTTCTTCTTGCAAGGGGCTGCTACTTTGATTTGAACTTGTGGGCATTTTTTGGAATTTTAAGAAAGGGCAGTGGTCACAATCACAAAATTGATACCTTGGGAAGCAGGACCAATCACAAAATGGCTGCTAAAATATTGGGAGGTTTCAAGCAGAGCATCCACCTGTGATCAGGACAACTGTCTCCAAATGTGCACGCTCTGTAAGACCAAAAGTGATTTCCCTTGGGGTCTTCAAAAACACCTCCTGCTTTACTGAGGTGAAAGATAGTCAGAACTGGCTGTTTGCTTTGGTGAAAAAGTGCTGGGTAAGAAGCAAGTAGCCACCAGCAAACACATTGTTGGGCACCACATTGGAGTTTACTATTCTAGTCACTACGTGTATATATATATATATATATATATATATATATATATATATATATATATTTCTACCCTTAAAATATAGGAACATTCTTAAAAAGAAGAGAAATGTTGATTGAAAGCCTTCCCATTTAACAATGGGAACCACAATTAAGACCTTTTCGGAAGCAGGGGTCTTTTCGTAGAAAAACAGCTGCAGGAGCTCATTAGAATATTGTATGCTAATGAGCTATTAGGCTATTAGCATATGCCACACCCCCTGACATCACCGGAAGTGATGTCAGAAGGGAAGTAAAAGGGGGGAGGCATCTTCAAAAGCCTCCCCTTCCCTAGCTGGCCTGGGTGGGGGAGCTAAGAGAGAAGGGGTTTAAAGTTTAAACTCCTTCTCACTAGAGTTGGGCCACAGAAGGAGGAAAGAGGGAAGGAAAGAGAGAGAGTAGAAAGAAGGAAAGAGGGAAAGAAAGAGATGGAAAGGGGAGGGAAAGAAAGAGAGGGAAGATGGAGGGAAACAGGGAAAGGAGGAAAAAGAGAAGAGAAAAAGGTGGGAAAGAAAGAAAGAGAGAAGAGAAGAAGGAGGGAAAGAGGAAAAAGAGAGAAGGAAAGGAGGGAATGAAAGAAATTCAGCGGCAATTCGGCCCCATTATATCCTATGGGCCATTGAAGTCAATGGTGAAAACATAGGGTATATTCTGGGGGCTGGAGGGGAGGGGTTTGAGGGAGACACTCCAAACTCACAGGGTAGCTGGTAGAGCCTCTCCCCAAGATACCCACGAAGTTTCAAGAACATTGGACCAGGGGGTCCAATTCTATGGGCCCCCAAACAGGTTGCCCCTATTCCCTGCATTGTTCTCTATGGTGGGAAAAAAGTAACTTTTTCCCCCACCATAGAGAACAATGGAGGGAATGGGAGCAACCTGTTTGAGGGCCCATAGAATTGGACACCCTGGTCCAATGTTCTTTAAACTTCGTGGGTATCTTGGGGAGAGGCTCCATCAGCTACCCTGTGAGTTTGGAGCCTCTCCCTCAAACCCTCCCTCCCGCCCCCAGAATATACCCTATGTTTTCACCATTGACTTCAATGGCCCATAGGATATAATGGAGCTGAAATTGACATGCGGCTGCCTGAAAGACTCCCTGGGACCGGGCTGGGGGCGGGGCTTGGCTCCTGAGCTCCGGGAGCGGGCTCCCCCCCAAAAAAAGACCCCTGATCCGAAGGAACTGGAAATGCAGCTCCAGGACAACTTTTCTGTCAGGAAAAAGGGGGGTGGGGAGGTGAAGAAGCCTCCACTCCGTGCGGCACAACCCTCCCGCTGGACAGGGACCTTCTTCTCCTCCTGCCCTCCCGCTGCGCTCACCCTCCTCCCCCCTCCCCCGCAGCTGCCACACCCTCCGTGCCATATTGGGGGAGAAGGTGCCGCCGCCGCCTGCAGAGCCGCAGGGGGAGCCGGCCCGGCCCATCTCCTTTCCCCTTCCCTTCCCCTCTCTCGGAGCGCCCCGGCCGGCCTTGGTGACCGTAGGGAGAGGGGTGAGGGCCGGGGGGAGGGGGGCCGGGGGGAGCAGAGGCTCGGGGGAGGGGGCCCGAAAGACCCGCAGGGGGGGCCGGGCCCCCAGGGCCCCACGCAGGCTACGGGCCAGCTGCCATGGCTGAGGAGGAGGAGGATGCTGGCTGTAGGTACATTGTCTCTGTCTATGCCGGACTTGGAATGTTAAGTTTTGATTCTCCTTGCCTCCTTATCTTCTTGCAGCTTCAGCCTGCTACCTTGGTGCCTTGTTACTCTGTTTTCTGGGAATTCTTAGCCAGTAGCTTAGGCGGGCTTCTGCAGTTATTCTGATTGGCTCTGACCCCTTTGAATCTTGCATATTATTCAGCTACGCACGCTTACTTCCATTCCTGACACTGAGTGTATGTGCAGATGACTTGCCTTTACTGACTCCAATAAACTTTACTCCTTTGGAAAAAAAGTTGTGGGGACTGATTGCTGCAGGACTCTGACACTGTGCTCATATGCAGTTTCATTCTGCTGCTGTAGCTGCTTCTGTCCCAATAACAGCAGGGACAGCTTTAGTTTTTTTTTTCCTTTTCCTTCCAACGGCCTATAACCAGTGTGTACTAATGCAGGGCAAAATTTTAATTTTAAAAACCTCACAAAAACATTGTCCAAACATTGAGAAGACTTTCCCATGACTGTGTCAGTTTCATGGGAGTGTGGAGAAGGTATAGTGAAGGAAATGGTGGGGGAGGCTAGATAGGATGTTTGTGGGTGTGCATCCGAGGGATTAGGGGTGGGAGAATATCTTTTCAAACATTAGATGAAGAGTGTCATGACATCTGAAGCAAAAAGAGCTTAACTTGTGAATGGTGATATGAATATGAAGGGATGTGAGGGAAGGTTCCCAGAAGATAATGGTCGAATCTGCATTTGTCTTTCCCACCGGTGTCCCGGCCTTCTGACTCCATCTTCAAAAAAGCTGTCTACATTTACTTTCGTTTTCACACCTCGACAGTGCTAGCATACTTTTGCATGTCTGCATATGTTGATCGCCCTATCGTGGTGGCTCCACTGTCATTGCGCCTCCACACCGCTTTAAGTGAATCTTCTCCAAACAACTCTTCAAACAAGCATAGAGAAAGATGGCATCACAGCAGCACGAAACTGGTTTAAAAATGCGAATGCAGATTCGACCAATGACAGCATTTGAAAATGCATGTGTGAGTTTAGCCAGAGAACTCTGCAGGGGAAATGCTGGGTTTCAAAGTCAGCACATCTCATCATGCATAATTTGCCAAGGAACAAAGTGTAACCTATATTAAGCTTTCATACCTGTCAAGTTGGTGAATACTGGTTGAGCTCAGCAGAGTTAGAGTTACGAGAATGCCTGGGAGAAAACCAGTGACCCACATTGTTAAGAGGGCTGCTCCTTACTGAGAAGCATTAAGACTGATGCCTTTACCCAGGGCAAACAATCTGTGCAATGTTCTCTGTATGCCCTTACCAATTTATATAATGTACAAGCCTTATATGTGACTGGGTGCTGCCATGGAACAATCTCATCCCCCCACCCTGTTTTTTTGTTTTGGCTCATTAGACAGCAGGGGTTGGAATCCCCAGTCTGCCACGGAAGCTTGCTGGGTGACTCTGAGCCACTCACTCTCTCTGTCTAACCCACCTCACAGGGCTGTTGTAGGGATACAACGATGCAAACTGTTTTATGTCCCCATTGGGGATCGGTTCAAAATTAAAAGCGGAAGTTCTACTGCACTGCTGTTCTGACATATGCTAAAATAACTCATCATGATATCTAGTCACTGGTATTACCATGAAAAAATATTCCAGACTGAGGATAGGTTAATTTATACCCTTTCAACCGACTGATTTCATCTGCTCTTTCTCAAATAATCTTACCAGCAGTTTCCAGACAATCTCCCAACCGGGTGGTTTATGAGACCAAATCTGCCTTAATTAAAGAGAGGCAATTAACTTGAATGATCTATAATCAGGGCATACCAGAAGTGCACTAAATAGACCTGAGAGAGAGACTTTAATGTGCAGACAGACAGGCTTTTACTCCTTTGGCCAGGATGCTAAGGTATGACATGACAGATCTCTGCTTTCTTAAATACATTCCACCAGTCCCTTTGGGGGAGGAGAAATTCCCTCGGCCAGCTCACCTCTTCCAGCTTCAGCTGCAAACCACACCCGCTCCCCCATTCACTGTTCCCAGTCAGTTCGTTCTGCCTGTCCCCTCCTCTTCCTCCTAATTGCCATTGCCAAGCTTCAGGTGGCAATTTCAGGTTACTCTGGCAACCCAAATTGTCAACCAGGCAATTAAGTTTTGGGATGGTTTTTACCCACAAGCTGAGATTTTTCATGAAAAACTGAGATTTACAGAACCCTGAATGCTAGCCGTGGCTAGCCCTATTGCATGGATTTGCCCTTGGCTATTAGGTATAAAGATATTTTTAACCATCAAGCCTTGCTATTCCTACAGAACTGGAATTGTAGAATCTCAGGACTTCGCAAGAATATTGTGAAACACTTCAACACAATGCAGAATTTATGAGGACTTAAGGTTAATCCAACAGTATCTCTACAGCAGTGTACTATAATGTCTACTTCCTGCAATCCATTTCTGGGAAATCTCATTTGCACAGATGGCCTATAGTGATATTCTTGGCTTTCTCTCCTTCCTCTTGCCCGCTTCTTATCACTACAAATTCCCACGTTGAATCCATACAGGTCATCTTATGCTGTAGGTTGAATATGACAAGTAAAAACATAAGAACATAAAAGAAGCCAATGTTGGATGAAGCCCATCCAGTCCAACACTCTGTCACACAGTGGCCAAAAATACCAGGTGCCATAAGGAGGTCCAGCAGTGGGGCCAGGACACTAGAAGCCCTCCCACTGTTGACCCTCCCAAGCACCAAGAATACAGAGCATCCCTTGCCCCAGAGTCCCTATCTATACTTTGTGGCTAATAGCCACTGATGGACCTCTGCTCCAGATGTTTATCTAATTCCATCTTGAAGCTATCCATGCTTGTAGCCACCACCACCTCCTGTGACAGTGAATTCCATGTGTTAGTCACTCTTTGGGTGAAGAAGGTCTTCCTTTTATCCGTTCTGACCCAACCGCTCAGCAATTTCATGGAGTGCCCACAAGTTCTTGTATTGTGAGAAAGGGAGAAAAGCACCTCTTTCTCTACCTGCTCTATCCCATGCATAATCTTATAAACCTCGATCATGTCACCCCCTCAGCCGTCGTTTCTCCTTGCAGCTTAGGCCTGTGTAAAGTAAAGACAAGTAAAGGCAACCATCACATGACATGCAACCCAAAGCAGAAACAAATAAGTCTGCAGTTGGGCAACAGAAGCAAAGACGCCATTGACCTGCATTCTGGCTTTTAGGCACTTATGGCTCCTCCCCAAATGATATCCTCTGATAACATGGCCAACTTGAAAAGGCAGGGGACATTTTGTTGAAGTAGTGCAGATTTTCCCCTTGATCATTGTGGTTCCGCTGTGCCAGCCACCTGTAGCACTCCCCTCTTTTGATGAAGCTGTTAATTGGTACACAGAAGCAACTCCCTGGTGCTCAGGAATGTTGTGGGCTGCTACACTATGGATGTGTGTTTCCGCCTACTGGAACTGCCCTTTCTGCAATTAGCATTTTCTTGAAGGAAATCTCCCTGCCACCACTCAAATAAGGAAAGCGCTTCTGCGACTCATTAAAATCACAGGTGAAAATGAAATTTTGGTTGGTGGCCGATGGGATTTGAAGTCTGGACAATCTCAGGCCTTTCTGTTTTTTTACAAGCTTGCCCTTCCAAAACAAAGGCATTTAGGGGGAAACTTTTTGAGTGGTGCAGAGAAATGCCTAGTCTCCTGGGAGGTTGGCAATGAGCAGGGCTTCCCTGTGTGGGTTTAGCAGGTTTCCCCCCCCTTCTCTAGTCAGAGGAAGTCCACTCCCTGGAATATCAGCTAAGCTGCACACAAAGGCAAATGGATTTAGACAAAGGAATGGCCAGTCATCCCCCTCCTCTCCCCCCTTCTGCAAGCAGGGAACATAGAGTCTTGGAGGACTTTTTTGCTAGACAGGTTACAGAAAGGGGCTTCCCAATCCTCAACCGGGGCTGACTGCGGTCAAGGGGGAGGAGACATAGGTTTGTTAAAATCGCACTGCGAGGGGAAGGCGGTCTCTCTCTTTTCCTAGGGATGCTTGGCTGAGGCTAGGCTGAGGAGGACACTGTGCTCCGGTCTGCAAGCAGGTGAAGCAGGTGGCCATTGAACATGTGGTTGACTTAGAAGAGCTGGGACAAGCCTTGAAGGTGATTGGAACTCTGTAGGAAATTAATTTTAACGTCTAGTTAGGGCGTGTTTTAGAGAGAAGGATAGAGGATTTGCGTGTCACCAATTTCTTATATTCTTCCTTGCTTCAGCCAGGTGTGGTGCTAAAAGTATGCTTGTAGACATTTGGTGTAGTGGTTAAGTGTGTGGACTTTAATCCGGGAGAACCAGGTTTGATTCCCCACTCCTCCACTTGCACCTGCTGGATGACCTTGGGCAAGCCATAGTTCTGATAAGAGCTGTTCTTGAAAAAGAGCAGTTTCCGTCAGAGCTCTCTCAGCCCCACCTACCTCACGGGGTGTCTGTTGTGGGGAGGGGGAGGGAAAGGAGTTTGTAAGCTGCTCTGAATCGCCTTTGGGTAGTGAAGGGCGGGGTATAAATCCAATCTCCTCCTCTTCCTCCCCCTCCTCCTCTTCTTCTTAATAAATACTTTAAACTTTTGATTCTGGAAGTGGTTCAGATAGACCCCCACTATTTTGGATATGCTATTTTAAAGGGGAGCCACAGAAGGGGGGAAGGCAAGCAGTCGGCAACTGGCTGTTCCCCCAAGGGCGCGCAAGGCATTAATCTGTCCCATTGGTAGCCAGGTGCTGGGCTAGCAGGATACAATGAGGAAAGGTCTCTGAGCTTGGAAGGAGAACTGGGATTCCTGGTCCTCTTAGCAGGAAACCCCTCTATCGATCAGATAGTGGTGGTGGCTATTGGGAGAGAGAAAAAGGAAAAGCCCCTCCGGGGGAGCTGGGACCCAAGGAGGGCAAGGCAGAAACGGGGCCTGCAGGCTGGAGCAGGCACATTCTGCCATAAGTGGCATCAGGAGCTAATCAAGGTTTCAGTTCCAAGGGGCTCCTGTAAGGGAAATGTAGCTTGTTTTGTTTCTAGAGGACAATTGGAGTTTAAAATGAAGGCTTTATTTTAGGTCTGAATTAAGTTCACTTGAGAATTTGGCAGGATTTGCTGATGTTTGTTGGACAACATTTCAATAGAAAGCTGCAGGTTAAGAACAAGATGGTGACCTTTATCTACGTCTCTGTCTTCAGCTTTCCCTTCTTCCCTCGCAGGTTCTGGCTAATTTGTGCACTGGATGCAGAGCTGGGCCCAGAAGTTCAGTGGCCATTGCTGGTACCAGGGTGAGTTGTGTCGGGCTGCTGTTGCCGGGATGGGAAGGCCCAGTTGCATAGTGGCCACCACCAGGTCTGGTCCAGTCATACAGCGGCTGCTGCCTCTGAGATGGGATGGGCCCAGTGGCCAGTGGGCAAAGCCCCATTGTGCAGTGGCTGCTGATAGGCTGGGTGGAGTCTCTGTTGGATGCCGCTGGACCTGCCCCCAGCTTCTGCATCAGGCTCAGCAATAACGTTGTGGTTGCCTAACTATCTTCAAAATGTTAACTGTGAGCTCATTGGGCACCCCCCCCCAAAACTAAGGCTATTATTTTAGGGAATTTTAATATCCCAAAGTTTTTTTTAGACCTTAGATTTTTCTGCAAACTCATGACTAGGGATGGGCACAAACTATGAAAATGCAGTTCATTTCAGTTTGTGGTTTGTGGTGTGCCTGGTTCATGAGCCACAAACCCTCACAAACTTTTAAAAGCTGAGAGAACAGTTTGGTTCGTGATGCAGTAGAATGCCCCACTGGCATACTAGAAACACTACACTCACAAGGGATTTCTGACTGACTCTCCTCTACCTGCCCTCCAAGTCTGATTTATGGGGTCCAAGTTATGGCCCCCCAAGAAGGTGCTCCCATCTTCCATTGCTTCCAATGGAGGGGAAGAAAACAGCAAAAAAAGAAGAAGAAGAAGAAGCAAGGGCAATAGAAGCCCAGGAGAATAGAATCAAAGTACAGAGAATCTCTGCAGTAGAAACTGAAGGGGGGGGGCATTTTTGCATGCCCAGCAGAACCAATGCAATGTACTAGCACCCAGCAGAACCCAGTGCCAATGTGGCAATGCCAGCTGAATCACAATCCAAGCAAGGGGAGCATTTTTGAAAGCCCAGCAGAAGCAGTACAATGTACAGAGTGCCCAGCAGTATCAGTGCAATCACAGAGTGCCCGGCAAAACCCAGTGCCAGCTAGGGGCATTTTTGCAAACCCAGCAGAACTAGTACAATGTACAGAGTGCCCAGCAGAACATAGTGTCACTGGCATTACAAGCTTAATAGGCCTGATCTCCAAGCACAGAGTCACAAATCCAAGCAAGGGGGGGTGGGATTTTGTGAGCTCTGTGCAAGGAAATGGGAAGTGAACACAAAGAACTCTGGCAAAGTGGGGGGTGAACCCTTTTGAGAATGGCATGACTAGTTTGAAACTGACAACAGTGTTTCCAAGGCTGGAGAATTCCACCCACCCCTGTTCCTTTAAAGTGTGGTAAACATTTTGTCTGAAAATGTAACTATTCACCCACCAGCATGAACCTCCACAAACAGCTTGAAAGTTTGTGGAAAGTATGTGCTGGTTGACCTACCACAAACTTCAGTTTGTGAAGCATGAACTGGTCAAAATTTGTCATGAACCTTAGTTTGTGAGCCGACTTGTGCCCATCCCTACTCAGGACTTTCTTCAGGTTTACAGAGAAATCCCCCCGTCTGTCTTTAGTTACACTGTGCTGATATATTAATCCACACTCTGGCACATTATTCCCACCTCTCAGTAGTTTATCAGGCTTCTGCTGCAATCCCTTTAAAGTTTCACACTGGCTTGGGGCTGGCTTCTCATACAGGAGAAACCATCCTGGCCAGGATCTGCATGCCTCAGAGAGTGATCTCCCAAAGGCACACAGATCCTGGGTCTGGCTCCTTCTGCATTGCGGTTCAGGCGAAGCTGTCCCAGCCAGGAACTGTATGCCTCTGAGAGCACCATGCAGATCCTGTGTCTGGCTCCTTCTGCAGCACGGTTTAAACCACACTGCAGGGGAAGCCATCCCAGCCAGGATCTGTGTGCCCTGGGAAGCAATCCCCCTGCAGCATGCAGATCCTGATGTTGGCTTCTCCTGCACTGCAGTTTAAACCAGGCTGCAGGAAAAGCCAAGCCAGCCCCAGGATCGGGCTGGTCTTTTTAAAAAATCTGGTATTTTTCTTCTCGGGTCTATTGTACCCGGACAAAATTGGAATATCTGAAAAATCTTGGATCCCAACACCATACCCGTACCGGGATCTGGAATTTCTTGGAAATACTGATTTTTTCCCCAGGTCCAATAGACCTGAACTGGAAAATACTATTTTTTTTAATTGCATACCCTTAGTCCTATCCTGTGCTTCCAACAGGAAGAGTTCCCTGCCCTCTTCTAAGTGACAGACTTTCAAATACTTAAACAGAGCAATCATGTCCCCCTCAACCTTCTCTTCCTCATACTGAAAATTCCTAAATCCCTCGTCCTTTCCTCATAGGGCTTGTGCCCATAAGGGCTAAGTATGTAGTGTATGATTTATATAATATATAACTATATGGTATATATAGGATATGATTTACAGTAGAGGAAACTGCTTGCCGAAAGAGTTTGGGGTAATGAACAGCTGGTATAATCCCAATCCTCCTTCTGTGCAGAGGACTCAGATCTAGATATACCAGAATAAAATCTGCTCGTAGAAGTTCTTTGACTGCTTGTCTTTTGCATAAACTATCTTTAGGTAAAGGTAAAGGTTTCATTTGCTCGAAAGCCAGTCAAATCCGACTCTAGGGATGTGGTGCTCATCTCCGTTTCCAAGCCAAAGAGCCAGCGCTGTCCAAAGACATTTCCGTGGTCCTGTGGCTGGCATGACTAGACACCGAGGTGCACAGAACGCTGTTACCTTCCCACCCAAAGTGGTACCTGTCTGTCTACTTGCAATTTCTTGCTTTTGAACTGCTAGGTTGACAGAAGCTGGGACCAGAGACGGGAGCTCAGACCATCCCCAGTCAGGAAAGGATTGCTTATTTAAAACATCCCCATCCCCATATACATGACTATTTCAGATATCAATGTATTGATTTTTTTTCTTTTGCTTGGGATTTGTTAGAAATTCAAAAAAGATTAGCCTGCACAAGATTACAGAACTCTTTCTTTTTAATTCCAGGTGGGCAGCAGGGCTAGACTATAGCACCAAATAGCTATAGCGAGTGTTTGGAAGTGAGACCTCCAAGGAATACAAGGGTTGTGACGCAGAGGCCGGCAGTGGCAAGCCACCTCTCAGCGTCCCTTGCCTTCAAGCCCCACTAGGGATCCCCAGAAGTCAGCTTGACTTGATGTAAAAAAAACCCCACCCAGGAGCCCAGTGAAACTTTAGAGCAGGGGTCCTCAAACTACGGCCCGCGGGCCACATGCGGCCTGCCGAGGACATTTATACGGCCCGCTGGGTGTGTGCGGGGGACACGCCCTCAGGGGGGTGCACGGGGCTCTCGCTTCTGCGGACGGGCGGGCAGGTGCGAAGACCCGGAGGGTGGGGCCTGGTGGGGGGCGGCCGCTGCCACGGCCCCACCCCGAATCTCCAGGAGCCCCCCCCCCGGCCCAGATTGCTACCTTCTTCCTGCGGCGGAGCAAGCCTGGCGGGCGGGCGCCATGGTCTGGTCCCGGGCCGGTCCCGCTCAGTGGAAAGCCCCCCTCCCCCCTTCGCCGGCGGGCCGGAGGTTGCAGCCCGCAGTGCCGCCCGACGCACGAGCGGACCTTGGGTGGGCTCGGGAGGAGGCAACTCTGTGGGGATCCCGCAGGGCGGGAACCAGGCGCCGGGGAGGGGGCGGATCGCGCGTTGCCCGGGGGAGCCTCCAGGGAAGGACCCCGCGCTGCCTCCCACTTCCCGGCGTCGCCCTCTGCTGCTGCTGCCACCTCTGGACTGTTCCATAGTCCGGCCCTCCAACAGCCTGAGGGACAGTAACTGGCCCCCTGTTTAAAAAGTTTGAGGACCCCTGCTTTAGAGGCTAACAGAATGTGTTCCAACATAAGCTGTCATGACTCAGAGCTCACTTGATCAGATCCATGAAGATTCATGCATCGGATACCCTGTGGGCAATTGATGAAGTGAGCTCGGATTCACAAAACCTTATGCTAGAATAAATTATGTTATTTTCTACAGTACCACGGGACGCCAGTTTTCTTCTTGCTTTTCTTTAAAAAGACTGTATTTTTAAAAAACTTTATGAAAGTTACAAAACAAAATCATTGTACACCATCTTGGGGAGTGGTGAAGACCAATGCTCTCCCTCTAAGCTGTGGAGTCTCGTGAGCAAAAATTCTACTTTGTGAGCTACCGGCATTAAAGTTGTGAGCGAGTGATTTGGCTGCTGCATAAATTAGTTTGTTCTGGAGCCATCTTTCCTGAGCTGAGACAAAAATGTGTGAGCCGGAGGTTAAAAATCTGTGAGCTAGCTCACACTAACTCAGCTTAGAAGTAACACTGCTCACAGTCCTTCAAAATCAACAGAGAAATGGTTAATTTAGTCAGCAGCATATGCAACGTTTATGTTACTGTCGCTTTCTGTTTTTCCTTTAGTATCCTACAGCATGCATTTGCTACAACCTCTTCTCGGATAATTCCTAAAACTGATGGGATCCTGTCCTCTGCAAGCGATAGTAAACTAGCAAGAAACATTGTACTTGTGGGGAAGGTAAATCTCCCCAAAAGAGACGAAAATACCACAACGAAAACCATGTGTTCATGCAAAACCAGGAACGTGTCATTCAGTTAAATTAATAAAATGTTAGGACTTTTATTTTGATATCAGTACCAGAATGGAAATAGTAAAACTAAGCCAGATCTGTAATATTATGCGTACATCTTGGGATAATTATTGATACTGGAACCACATGCAAGGTGCGGCAGCATTACAGCATTCCACAGGGTCAGTTTCGAGTACTCCAGGGATCTTTTCTGGATTCCACAGTTGAAGGGATCATTTGTAAAGTTATAGCAAAGGCTGGCATTTTGATTCAGTTACATTTCAGCTGGGGTAGATCATTAGACTCCATTGAAAAAGACAACTTGTTCGGAATACCATGTCCAGATGTACTAATTCAGCTTGGGCAAACACAAGACAATGAAGAGTTAGGAATATACTGCGTTTGGTTGTCCGAGGTAAATACAACCACCTGTTACTTTTTATATCTGTTCATTCAGGCTTCAGATTATAAACACATGTAAAACAATGGATTAAAGCAACAGAGCATATAGAAAACAGACTGATCGTCTTAGATAAAAAGTCGCTGAGAATGGGATGTTCTCGAGAGTCATGAATACACTGCATTAAGTTGTCTGAGTTAAAATGCAACCATCTGTTACTTCTATATCTGCAGGAGACAGCCCAGCTCCATTACTAAAAAGCCAAACGATGCACTTCCGCTGCCTGATCCTTACCCATTAGTATCTTCCTGTTAACTTTCAGTGGCAAACCAGCTCAAATCTGTATTTTCCTCCTGGGCAAGCCTGAACATGCCTTCCCCTGTGTTCTGCATTGGCATCTGTCTCAGGGAACAGCTGGACTTTAGATCACCTTTGGGCTAGTAATTCATATGTAAAAGCTTCAGTAGGGGAGCTATCACAGTTGCCCAGGCTTATTACTCTACCTTCCCCTCAGGCTAGCGCCCAACCAAGTTTTTCCCCATAAGGATACAGCTGTGATTACCGTTGCCTTAAATCTGGAGCTAATGCTAAATATCAGAAGCACCATTGAGCCGGCTACATATCTGACTTCAGTGGAGGGAACTCTAGAAGGGCACTTGCCCTAGCTAGATGTTCTGCTCTTCCATCTGCAGTTATTCAAGGCAGGTACAATAAAACCCCATACCCTGAAAGGCTAGGTTCACGTGCTTCATGTGAGGTCGAATCAGTAGAGCATGTTTTTCAGTTGCCCATTCTACAGAGGCGCGTCTTAAAATCATTACCCCATTAGTTGATAGGATACCTGGTCACATTAATATGAATAAAGCAAGACTTCACTGGCTTCTATCAGATAAGAATGCAGAGATTACACATTCAGTTGCTGAGTTCTGTGCATTGATTCTTAGATTGCGGGAGTCACATTTAATTTTTTTTAAATTTAGATCGTATTCTGTATATTATCTCTGATTTTTCCTTCTTTTTCATACTATGTTTGTATTGTACGCTGGTCTTAAGACTTTAATAATAAAACAAACTAACTAATCTGGAGCTAATGAAAGATGTGCCTATTGCACGGTATGCTGTTCCTTCTGCTGAAGACATGGAAAGAGACTTTGATTTTTAAAGCAGGAACAACTGCTCCTTCCTATTTATTTATCAAAGAGAGGCTCTGATGAACCAGTGTCCCTATTTTTATTGGTCATAACTTGTTTTTTAAAATGTTGGCCACATCCCTGGAGTTTTGTGCTTTCGGGAGAATGTTCTCTCTCCCAGTTTCTGCAAATGGAGGTTTCTTTGGATTAAGACAAAGAGCACTTTTGTTCAAGTGATCATAAGGACAAATCGACAGGAAAAAAATAACAACAAATGGTAGTGATGGAATAGTTTTTCAAGATTTAAATCCTAGAATCGTGTCTCTATATGGTCTCAGGAGATTTTTTTTGCTATACAAGCCCCGTTCACCTGATGCTTCCATAATAATTTAAAGGAAACATTTCCTCCTGACATCTGGAGTTTTATTTTTCTTGCTATGAGATGTAAAGGGTAGACGCAAAGGTGCCCAGTTACTAAGTGCCTTGCACTCCACCCTTTGATTTCATCACCATGTTCCATGGTCAGGAAGAGTCTTTTCCATCAAAATGGCTGGTTTCCTCATCTCTCTGTCTGAACATAAGAGAAGCCAATGTTGGATCAGGCCAATGGCCCATCTAGTCCAACACTCTATCACACAGTGGCCAAAAATACCAGGTGCCACCAGGAAGTCCAGCAGTGGGGCCAGGACATTAGAAGCCCTCCCACTGTTGCCCCCCCCACAAGCACCAAGAATACAGAGCCTCACTTGCCCCAGCCTGAGAGTTCCTATCTGTACCTTGTGGCTAATAGCCACTGATGGACTTCTGCTCCATATGCTTATCTAATTCCCTCTTGAAGCTGTCCATGCTTGTAGCTGCCACCACCTCTGCCATAGCTTACTTGAGTGTTCCATCAGCTCCATTTGTGATTCCTGCTGCTTTCTCTGCCCTCTGGTCTAAAAGATATAGACTTTCCAATTAATATGGTACCTCAGGACTGTGGTCTGTGCCTCATGATCATCAGATGTACTCTGGCCTTGCAATTCACTTACAGCTCAATGGAGTTACTCAAGTGTCTTACTAAGCAAGTCATCTCAGAGCGGGCTGTGGGGAGAAAGAAGGCCTAACTATCTTCTGATTCAGGTGGGTAGCTGTGTTGGATCTGCAGTAGAACAGACGAGAGTCAGGGTCCAGTAGCATCTCAGAGACCAACAAGATTTTTAGGATTAGGAGTGTCTGAGAGCCAAAACTCCCTTTGCCGAATTCTGAGCATGGGTATAGCAATTATAGCAAGAGTTAATTTTGCAAGAGGAGGTGAAGTTGGGAAGAAGCTAAATTGCAACTTTGCCCAGGAGTCAAACCTCTGCATTCACAGCCCTAGGTTTAATGACATACCGTAACCTGTCATTACCGGAGCAATGTTCAGCTTTCCTGCAACCTTGAGTTCTATCAGAAACAATGCTAACCTGGCAATGGAAGGTGAGCCTGCATTCTCAGAATCAAGACAAGTTTGACAGACACTACCTTTGCAATGGGCCATAAAGAGCAGAAGAGCTACTTCATTTGTGTGTTGTAGATTCGTCTACATGTCCTTAGTAGCATCCAGCACTAGCCATTGCTTAAGGAGACTACCGACAGGTGTTGGACTGAACTAGCAAGACTAGTCAAATCAGGGTTTCTAAGCCGGAGGTAATTCCAGTGACGCAGTTCTGGCTTGATGGTGCACACAGCCGCTCCTGATACCATCTGACAGGGTTGATCACCTGATAGGCAGGAGTCTGATGCCTGCTTCCTTCTTTCCCTGAATTAAGAGCTGTCATTCATGATAATTTGTTTGGTGGTGTGAGAGTTCTCCCTTCCCCCTTTAAAGTGGAGATCTTTTGTGCAGGTAGAAAGGCAGGTGTGCAGAGGGAAATCTGTTCCCCTTTTCACCTCTGGCTCATTGTGAAGTCTGCATGTGTATTGTAGGGCAACATATCCAACTGGTAGGTTAGATTTAGAGAGCACTCTCGGCAATTTGTACCAATTAGAAACTGAAAACAACTCACCTCCACTTCAAGTAATTTATTTGGAATGGACACATTAGTGCAAAAAAGCAGTGTTAAAACAGACATTTCCTTAAAAAGCATTCATCCAAATAAATATAAAATGTAGACACTACAAATAATTTACTGTTTTTCCTCCATGAGATGTTATGGAATACAGTCCTTGCGTCTTATAAATTAAAAAACAACAACGAAGTAACAAGTTTGCACTCTGGGCCTTCTTTCTGTTTGCCAGACTCCATCATTTCAAAAAAAGAGTCTTTGGTTCGCATCTGCCTTTTCAACGGAAATGCAGCAGCTCTGCTCAGCAGTCTTTTTCAGAGCTGAAGAATTTTAGCCATTTTGAGCATCCTTCTTTAGTCTTCCTTCATTGGTGCCATGTTCCAATCCAATCCAAGACACTCAACCTTCTTTAATATCCAGAGATTTGGTCTAGGAAAAAAACAAAGGAAGTCAGCAACTTGGATTTATCAAACAAGGCTGCCACATTGGTCTGCCCAAATGAACACTTCTGCAGTTCTCTTTCCTGCACTCCACAGTGTAGACTGAGCATGAGGCTTTCTCTCTCCAGCTCCCAAGGTGTTTAGGATTAAGGTGGGAACAGTAGCACTATTCTTGACCTTAGCAAGGAACTGTTCCCAAATTTTAGGGTAAAAAGTAAAGGTAAAGGTTCCCTTGCTCGAAAGCCAGACGAATCCGACTCTAGGGTAGCGGTGCTCATCTCCGTTTCAAAGCCAAAGAGCCAGCGCTGTCCGAAGACGTTTCTGTGGTCATGTGGCCAGCATGACTAAACACCAAGGTGCACAGAACGCTGTTACCTTCCCACCGAAGTGGTCCCTATTTATCTACTTGCAATTTCTTGCTTTCGAACTGCTAGGTTGGCAGGAGCTGGAACTAGAGACGGGAGCTCACTCCGTCATGTGGCACTCTCGGGTCTTGAACTGCTGAACTACTGACCTTCCACAGCCTGCAGTTCAGCGTCTTAACCACTTGAGCCACTGCAGCTCCTTAATTTTAGGGTAGCCATGATGAATTTTACTCTTCAGTAAGTATTACTAGAGTCACTCCCTTATACATCTTCCGCAAAATGGAAACACCTGCAAAATGGAGCTCTTCTACCAGGCTTTCGATTAGGGTGCCGCCCTTTTAATATGAAGGCCCTGGCCCCAACATTAGCACCGACTTAATAATATGATCAACAGCCTGATATAAAACCAGACCATAGTGGTAGCTTACTTGGATGCGGAGAGAAATGCCCGTCATCGGTTAGGAATGCACTAGCACTTTATGATACGTTTTATTCTATACTGTTGCATTTTTAGCAATTTCTGTGTTTTAGTTGTTTAACATACTTTGTGTAAGCTGCCCTGAGCCTGCCTGGCAGGGAGGGTGGGATACAAACTGAACAAACAAAAAAACAAAATAAATCTATTACAGTGTAATGGCATTTATAGTATTTTTGGAAAATAAAAACAAAAACATTCAGTGGTCAACCAGCATCTATAGCTTATCTGGTATTCACAGGGGGCTTTAAGTTGAAAGGGAAAAAAAAGAAAGACCACCTGTATACTCTCTAGGTATCTACACACATAATTGAGTTTCCTGAAAGATCCTGATAAAGTCTAAGAAAGGTGAATGAATTCTGGGGAAACTAATGCTATCATCAGCTTTATTGGAGAAAGCACTGCTCCCATTAGAAGGTCACACCAAGTAATGACACCATCTTCTCCACTCTTACGTTAACACAACTCTTGGAATCTTTGGGTCAGCATGTGTTACACATGCACACTGGTTCACACACAGAGGCAGCAGGAAGAACCATGTATACACTGGACCCCCAAGATATATAGTACCCTAAAATCTTGGCCTGGATTTGCAGCAGCACCATCTCTTTCTAACATTACGTATGAAAAGTACTGATGGGCTTTTTCCAAAGCGCGTTTTGATGCCTTCCTTTCTAATTTACTGCAAGAAAGATTTCTCTGTTGGCCTATCCATTAAAGATGTTGTCTATGTGCAGATAAAGAAGCTGAAACAACCACACACATTCTTTTACACTGTAAACTCTATGTCAGCGAGAGACATCAGCTACTTTTTCCTTTACTTGCCCAACCCTTGGACAATTACTTGAAATTTGCAGATACTGCGCTGCTGAAATATTTGTTGGAAGACACCAAGAAGTCAATAACTCCGGTAGTAGCAAAATATTGTTTTTTAGTAATAAATAAGTGAAAGTTTTTAACAAAAAGCACAGACTGAGGAGAATTTTAGACAAGGCTTAGAATTTGGGGAATTGAATTACGGTTTTAATAGGGGTTTGTGGCTTGTACTATGATTGTCTGCGATTGTACTATTTTACTATTGTACTATTTTACTGCAGTGCCGGTCAATTGGCTGTAATAATAAATTTGATTTGATTTGTATATGGTGGACCCACAAACTGGTACTTTGTTAGGCAACAAAGGGTGCTAAGGGCTGGCAGGAGAGAGAGAGAGAATATGTCTGTGGATTTGATGTAGTTCTCACTACTAGGGGGCCCACATTAATTCAAACCTAGCAGTGTAAACTGGTTAGATGAAGTTTCCATTATCTCATTTAATCACTGCAAATATAAAAAAACCCCATACATTAGGAATTAGGGCTATGATGTCAACTGTACTGGTTAACGTCTTTTGAAACAAAGAACCTAAAAATACCAGAGTCTTTGGAGCACAGAAGGCTGCACACTTCAAACAAATTCGAAATCCAGCCTTCCCTTTAATGTAAAGCTACATACTATGTGTCCCCCCTGCAAAGGGACAGTTTTAAAATAATTAAAGCACTGAAGCTCACATGGAGGCAGCGTACAAGATAACCTCGGCTTCCCTCCACTGCTCTGCATGGGTTCAAGCACGCTGGAGGTGACCAAAGTGCTGCTCCCAACTTTCCGAAGCAACCGGAACTTTGTTTCCGGTCATTCCATGAAAGGAAGATCAATGACTTGCAGCGTAAAAAGCCGAGCGAGGCAAACGAGAAGTCTGCACTGAGCAAGAGAGCTGGCCATTTTTACGCACCTTCGGCTCTGCCCGGCCGGCCGGGCGAGGGCGGGGGGCGGCTCAGGGGGCCCTGGCCAGGCGCCTGTCGCGGGTGCCGGCGGCGGCCTGCTCGACGGCCTCCTGGCGGCTCTTGAAGTCCTGGATGGCGCGCTTGTTCTGGAAGTCGATGAGGGCCATGGTGATGGAGGCGTTCCAGCAGCTCTCGCCCGGGCACCGAAAGTCGATCTCCTTGCGGTCCGTCGTGACGATGGTGAAGTAGACGTACTTGCCGGTGCGCTCCACGCAGTCCACCTTCTGGATGGCGCCGAAGCGCAGCTCCTTGGCCTTGGCCCGGCCGCCGCCGCCGCCGCCGCCCTCGGGCGAGAAGAGGCTCAGGCAGTCCTTGCTCAGCACCACCTGCTTCTTCTTCCACAGCTGGAAGAGGCTGTCGCTCCGCTTCTCCAGCTCGCCCTCGCGGAGCACCTCCGACGACGGGGACGACGACGGGGACGGGCCCTTCATCGCGCCGCCTGCACGCTCCGGCTCTCTCGGCAGCCCCTACTCTGACCGGCGCCTCCCCACCGCCTTCGTGCTGCAATGCAAGCTGTGCGCGCCCGGAGCCCGGCGGGACCCATTTATGGCCCTGCAGGCGCCCCGCCCGTCCGCGCAGGGCCGCCTCTGTCGTCTTGCCCGGCCCCCGGTGGCAGTGAGCGCCCTTGGAGTGGGCCCCTTCCTCCGCCGGCGAGGCCTTTCTCCACCCTTTTCCGCCTGGCGCGCTGTCCTTCGGGTTTTTCCCCCAACAGACTTAAGCGGCGCGGTTATTTTGCAGGCCTCTGGAGAGGCCCTAAATTAATTTTGTAAATGAATGAAGTTAACCACTGCAAAATGTGGCAAAAATGACCTCTTCTTCACCCAAAGAGTGATTAACATATGGAATTCACGGCCACAGGAGGTGGTGGCGGCTACAATCATGGACGGCTTCAAGAGGGAATTGGATAAGCACATGGAGCAGAAGTCCATCAGTGGCTATTAGCCACAAGGTATAGATAGGAACTCTCAGGCTGGGGCAGGTGATGCTCTGTATTCTTGGTGCTGGGGGGGATCAACAGTGAGAGGGCTTCTAGTGTCCTGGCCCCACTGCTGGACCTCCTGATGGCACCTGATATTTTTGGCCATTGTCTGACAGAGTGTTGGGGCTAGATGGGCCATCGGCCTTATCCAGCATTGGCTTCTCCTTATGTTCTTATGTTCTCCTCCCCCGCTTTCCCTCTCAGCCAAACACTGTGGCTGGTCCATACCTGCACCTGCATCCTTCGGCTCATGGGTATTGCAACCTTGAGGACTAGCAGCACTGACTCTGTTGAGAAGTGAAATCAACTGCGAGTTCTGGTCCTGGTGTAATAGCTGTGACGCCCTTCGCGGATGCCACATAAGATGAACCGTTCCAGGCAGGGTAAAGGGCATGCTGTGTAACAAAGAATCCCATCGTGCCCTGCTGCAGTTTGTGTGTGTGTGAATGCTTGATTTTCGCTTGTATGCTTGAAAAACCTTTAGTAAAGAAATCATTACTTTAGCATAAGAACATAAGAGAAGCCAGTGTTGGATCAGGCCAACAGCCCATCCAGTCCAACACTCTGTCACACAGTGGCCAAAAATACCAGGTGCCATCAGGAGGTCCAGCAGTGGGGCCAGGACACTAGAGACCCTCCCACTGTTGCCCCCCCCCACAGCACCAAAAATACACAGCATCACTTGCCACATACATAAGAACATAAGAGAAGCCAATGTTGGATCAGGCCAGTGGCCCATCCAGTCCAACACTCTGTCCCACAGTGGCCAAAAATACCAGGTGCCATCAGGAGGTCCAGCAGTGGGGCCAGGACACTAGAAGCCCTCCCACTGCTGACACCCCCCCCAAGCATCAAGAATACAGAGCATTCCTTGCCCCAGCCTGAGAGTCCCTATCTATAGAGCCAGTTTGGAGAGCCAGTTTGGTGTAGTGGTTAAGTGTGCGGACTCTTATCTGGGAGAACCGGGTTTGATTCCCCACTCCTCCACTTGCACCTGCTGATGTGACCTTGGGTCAGTCACAAGCTCTGGCGCAGCTGTTCTCTCAAGGACAGTTTGTGTTAGAGTTCTCTCAGCCCCACCTACCTCACAGGGTGTCTGTTGTGGGGAGGGGAAGGGAAAGGAGTTTGTAAGCCGCTCTGAGACGCCTTTGGGCAGTGAAGGTGGGGTATAAATCCAAACTCTTCTTCTATATCTTGTAGCTAATAGCCACTGATGAACCTCTGCTCCATATGTTTATCTAATTCCCTCTTGAAGCCGTCCATGCTTGTAGCCACCGCCACTTCCTGTGGCAGTGAATTCCATGTGTTAATCACTCTTTGGGTGAAGAAGTACTTCCTTTTATCCTTATATTTTAGCAATCTAGCCTCTGTCTATTCCTGGGTCCTGGGAACTCTAACTCCCATAAACACAGGTTATGATCCTATATTTTATGCCTATTACCATTTAATATTCATAATTCCCTGTATTTATTAATAAAATAAGGCAATTTGGCTAATATTTTAATTCCAATTAACTACCATGTCACGGTGCCAAATGTGCAGTTTCTAATGTGAATGAAAATTGCCATCATGCACTAAACATTGGGGGAACAGGAACCCTTGTCTACTACTCTGTTTATGTAAGCCCTCGATTGAGCAATTCTAAGAAGATCTACCTGGAAGTATTTATTTTTCATTTACTTCATATACCCTGCCTTTCTCCCCAGTGGGGACTCAAAGTAGCTGCCGTTCTCCTCCTCTCCTCATTTTATCCTCACAATAACCCTTTGAAGCAGGTTAGACCGAGAGTGTTACAGGCCCAAGGTCACTCGTAGTCTTCCATGACAGATTCAGATCTGGGTCTCCCAGATCAGAGTCTGACACTCTAACTGCTATACCACACTAGAGCTCAATGTATAAATCCTAGATTTGATTCCAGTGGCACCTTTAAGACCAACAAAGTTTTATACAGGATATAAGCTTTTGTGTGCATGTATACTTTTTCATATACAATGAAATGGAAAACCACCAGTCCTTACATATAGGTAGAGGGTGAGCAGTAAATTAGCATACAGCACAATGAAGATGTTTAACAGATTCAAGATCATATGGGAATAATAAGCTTCATTTATATGGTTACCGTTTGTTTGGGTTCAGTTCTGTGGGGAAAACAGTGAAGGAAATAAATATGTAGAACTGGAGATTGATATATCCTTAGTTGTAGAATGCTGAGTGTAAACCCTAGTTTATTTAATAGCATGCAATATCCCAAGAAAGTGTTCTTAGGATTGCAGACATATCCCCGAAAGATACAATCACAGATGTTTGAAATCTGTCATATCTATCTATATATATATAAAAGAAAGTCCCCTCACCGTAAAATCAACACCGAGGTCAAACTGCTGGAGCTAGAGACACCAAATTTGGGGAGAGCACTCCTACCATGGCGTAGGTGCTCACTAAGAAGGGATTTTTAGAAATTCGACCCCTAAGTGGGTCAAAAGGGTAAAATGTGCTCCCCCAATTGATTCCTATGTGGCTGCCAGGCTGCTGCCTCCTTGCACCCCCACTCTCTGATTGGTCAACTGCAGAGCTCAGTATTCTGAGGTAAAAAAACCCCCAACAGTTACAGGAGACTGCAGAGAGCTAATGAAAGTTGAGGAAATAAGGAATGGCCAACAGCCACCTGTGAGGTGCAGTAATCCTGTAGGCCCAGCCTCTCTGATGGCTTCCAACACACTCCCCCCACCTCCTACACCTAACAGGTGGTTGTCTGTCAGGTGCAGCAGCGGTTGCAGGGTGCTGGAAGCCATGAGGGAGCCTGTCTCAGCAGTAATGCCTTCGTGATCCTGCCAGCCCCGCCTCCGTAGTAGCTTCTAATACTCCTCCCCCTCCTACACTGGACAGGCAGCTGCCTGTCAGGTGTAGGAGAGGAGGTGGGATGCTTACAGCCGCCAGGGAGGTTTGCTCAGCAGGATTACCTTAGGCCTGCTGCTTGCCCAGCCTCCCTGATGCCTTTAAACATAATCCCCCCCAACACCAGATAGGCGGGTGTCTGTCAGGTGTAGGAGCAGGACCAGGGTACTTTAATCCATCAGGGACGCTGCCCCAGCAGGATCACTTTAGTGGTGCTGCTGGCCCAGCTTAGCCACACTCCCACCTACAATGGAAATATACCCCAAATTTGTAGAAAACTGGTTTCCTTTATTATGTTATTTAAGTTCTCACAATGTGGGTTCTAGAAAATTGGTTCCTATGAACTTGCTTAATATCTGATTGCTCGGATGGTGTTTTGAATACACAGTTATATAACATAAATGAGAGGCAATTTTGTAAAAAAAAGGGGGGTATGCCCTCCCCCCAATTCAATGCCCAGGCCAAACCCCTGCAACAAGAAACCCAAAATAAGGGAGTGCATTCCTACCATGACGTCAACCCCCCGAAGAGAAACACGACCCCTAAGGGGGTAAAAAAGGGGCAAAATGTGTTCCCCCAATTGTTTTCCATGTGCCTGGCAGGCTGCTTTCTCCTTGCCCCCCCCCCCAATTGGTCAACTGTGTAGTTAAGAGTTCTGAGGTAAAATCTGCCTGCTTGCACCCACCTCCCTCTGATTGCTCAGCTGTTGATCTAAACACAGTTAGAAGAGACTGCAGACAGTTGAGGACAGCTACAGAAATCAGTGATTCAAGACTCCTGAATAGACATTTTTCAAAAAAGCCAGCATGGCAATTGAGTTAATGAATGCTCATGGGGAGATAGTAAGGGACCTTTCTAGGAGCCACTTTGATGTGTGTCTCCCTCATGAACCTGAAGAAATGTCCACCACATCACCACTCCCTCACACCAACTCCCCCTCGACCTCTCACCTCCTACTGCCCCCAAGAAAGCTCCTGGCAAACATTGAACCAGATACACCAACGCTACAAGGAGGAGGCAACTTAGGAATGCAGCAAAGACATTTGCACATAGTACTCCTGTACCAGTGAGATCACCCTGAGGTGCTCAGAACAACACAGTCTCCATATGAGCAAAACAATCCAGGAATACAAATAGAGAGGCCATCACTTTCGTGGAAGGTGGCAGGAGCTGACTTAACAGACGACTGCTTCTTAAATGGACAGTTCTATGTTCCCTGCTCCAGAATGAGCTCACCAAGCAGCCTGGTCATCCTAGCACCTGAGGGCAGAACCACCCATGTGGTCTAGAGAGAGGTCCTTCAGTAGAGAAAAAAATATATGTAAGTGTTACTTCATTTTTTTCACTACAATCTTCTCCATTAGAATTCCTATAACAAATGTTACATTTCAGACTTCACATCATCAGTATTATAATTGGATTTATGGAACTTAAATACCGTAGCAAAGTGCTAATTTTAAGTATAAAATAAGTTTCCTAAGATAATATCTGCTGCAAGATTTAGATTTTGATATACATGTTCTAGGACTGAAATGATACATCAAAGTTCTGTGAAACCAACAAATCATTTTTCAGTGACACTATATCATATTTCAATACCATATTTCAAGTAATTTATACAGTGCAGATTTGAAATAGCAAATTTCTGTGAGAATCCTAGAGAGCAATGGGCCTATTCAGAATACTGCTCTAGTTTATTCCCAGGAAAGTATTTGTACGACTGCACTGCTAATCAGATTGGTTAGTGGTGACTCTAATTCCTATGCTTGTTTGAAGGTTAAGGCCAGAGTCTCTGCGGATTTCTGGCTGTCCCCCCTGGCCTCAAGAAGGACCACATCAGGTTTCGTCATGTTATATAGACATGTAGTTGTGACAGTCTTAATCTTAAAACTGTCACAACTACATGTCTATATAACATGACAAAACCTGATGTGGTCCTTCTTGAGGCCAGTGGGGAAAGACTGCTGGGAAAAACACCAACAACCTCAGATATGCAGACGATACCACTCTAATGGCAGAAAGTGAAGAGGATCTGAAGAGCCTCTTGCTAATAGTAAAAGAGGAGACTGTAAAGGTTGGCTTGAAACTCAACATCAAAAAAACGAAGATCATGGCATCTGGCCCCATCACTCCTTGGCAAATAGAAGGAGAAGTCGTGGAAGCAGTGACAGACTTCACGTTCCTGGGATCCAAGATCACTGCAGATGGTGACTGCAGCCATGAAATTAAAAGACGCCTGCTCCTTGGGAGGAAAGCGATGGCAAACCTAAACAGCATGATAAAAATCAGAGACATCACCCGGCCAACAAAAGTTCGTATGGTCCAAGCAATCGTATTCCCAATATTACTGTATGGCTGCGACAGTTGGACTATAAGGAAGGCCGAGCGCCGAATAATAGATTCTTTTGAAATTATGGTGCTGGAGAAGACTCTTGAGAGTCCCCTAGACTGCGAGGAGATCAAATCAGGCAGTCCTAAAAGAAACCAACCCTGACTGTTCCCTGGAAGGCCAGATACTGAAGCTGAAGCTCAAATACTTTGGCCACCAAATGAAACGGAGCAGTCACTGGAGAAGACCCTGATGCTGGGAAAGATTGGAGGTCAAAGAAGAAGGGGATGGCAGAGGATGTGATGGTTAGTGTTATCGAAGCAATGAACATGAAATTAAGCAAACTCCGGAACATGACGGAAGACAGGAGGGCCTGGCGTGATGTGGTCCATGGGGTCACAAAGAATTGGACTCGACTGTGTGACAGAACAACAAAGTTATGACAGTGATACCCAGCCCTTCCTTTCAGGAATCCAGGCTGGTGTTTGTGAAGTTATCCCATGTAAGTTAAAGAGTTGCTCATGGCCACCTAGTGAGCTTTGCGGTCCCACCAAATCCTATGTGTTATTAATTACACCATGTAAAATTTCTGGTCACTTTTGAGTATTACTTCCCCCCCCCCAATTGAAATAATCTCAGCCTGAGTGGCCCTCTTTCCCCTCTACAGCTCCCCTTACTATCTACCTGTCTCAGTCCTTCCCCTCTCCTACCCTTTTCCTTTTCACCCAACTAACCCTATCCCTTTCCCTCTTCAAACTCTGAAACATTCCCCCTAGTTCATCCTCAGCCTTTCCCCTCCTTTATTGTGTCACAGGATGACGGGCCTCAGGAATGCAGGGCTGGCCTAGCCCACCGGCTATGACTCATCGGCAGCCTAGGAATTCTCCCCAGGCTGGGCTGGGCTAGGCCTGGATGGTGAGGGGAGAGGTGGGTCTCTTCCACGCAAACGCTATGGGAAGCAATTCCTTTCCTGCCGGAAACCAGAGAGATGATGTCACTTTGATGTGGTAAGTTTATCACCCAGGGCATTCCTCTCATGAGGATGCTTTCAGCCCACTACATGAGGTCTGTATTACCTGTATGTTTGAGTTTGCCTGGATCGATGCGTTACCTTGGTAATGCAACTGGTGCCAGAAATCCATTTCCTCGTGACCTGGATTCCATACCGTAGCAATGATGGGAGCAAGCACCAATCATGTGAGTCAGCATGCCTCCAGAAGGAGGAGTGGCACTTTCACAGAATGTAACAGTGCAGAAGAGGAAGAAGAGAGGGATTGACAAGGGAGCTTATCACTCCGCAGGTTTTGGAAGCTTTTGCTGTCAGGATCTATGAGAGAACTCCTTAGCCAGAGAAGGGGAGGGATGGGAAATTAGCCAGACAGAGGATAATGTTTTCAGTACTTGTGAAGAGCCAGTGTAAGTGGTTCTTTCCTGTCTCTAAGAAGAAAAAGAGATTGGATTTATACCCTGCCCCTCACTACCCAAAGGAGCGGCTTACAAACTCCTTTCCCTTCCCCTCCCCACAACAGACACACTGTGTGGTAGGCGGGGCTGAGAGAGCTCTGACAGAAACTGCTCTTTTTCAAGACCAGCTGTGCCCAGAGCTTGTGACTGACCCAAGGTCACATCAGCAGGTGCAAGTGGAGGAGTGGGGAATCAAACCCACTTCTTCCAGATTAGAGTCTGTACATTTAACCATTACACCACTACACAAGATGGCATTCCCTCGCAGGAAATTGAACACAGGCACAGAAGACAGGCCACTTATGGTAAGGGTTGGGTTGGGGGGCTTAGAACAAAATGGATGGCCAATGCAGTCCTTTGAACAGTTGCTCCCAAGCTGTAACATTTTATTTATTTATTTATTTATTTATTTATTACTTTGATTTTTACTCTGCCCTCCCCCGCAAGGCAAGCTCAGGGGCGGCTTACACAAGAACCAATAAAACAATATAAAACTCGATACAGGTACATAACAAACATTTTAAAACCATTAATCTATTGATGGCGATGCAGATATAATAAAGTGCATTCAAGAACATATGTTCAACGGTGCAACCATTCTAGGCCGGCTGTAAAATAGGCACGGCATAGCTAATAAGGTGCAGCTCCTCATCTAAATGCCTGCCGAAAAAGCTCCATTTTCACGGCCCTGTGGAACTGTACAATGTCCCGCAGGGCCCTAATCTCACCCGGGAGCTCATTCCAATAGGTCAGAGCTGCCACAGAAAACACCCTGGTCCTGGTGGATACCAGCTCGGCATCCTTAGGACCAGGGAGTGCCAAATGATTTTGCGGTCCTGATGGCAGTGCTCTCTGGGGAACATGCGGGGAAAGGCGGTCCCTCATACTGCTTTTCTGCTAAGTAATGGATATTTAGTAAAAACATTGTGGCTATGACTACATCTGTATTTGGATTGTACTTGCTGGAGATTTCCCAAATCCAGTATGGTGTAGTGGCTGGAAAATCAGACTAGGCCCTGGGATGAGCGGATTTGAATCCCTACTTTGCCATGGCAGCCTGCTGGGTGACCCATTACAATCTCTCAGAGTAATCTACCTCACAAGACTGTTGTTGTGAGGATAAAGTGGAGGAGGGAAGAATGATGTGAAAATCCCCTTTGAGCCCTCATCAGGAAGAAAAGCGGAATAAGGATTTTTTTTTAAATTGTGGCTGCTCTAGGAGACAGACTGCTGCCTCTTGGGATGGCCAACAATCTCCGTTGCAAGATAGTCCCAGCAGAGGTACAGTACAGGCACATTAGCGGCAGGTGTAGCCGCCAGTCTGATGTACTGCTCTGCAGACTGAGCATTTTATGAATGGTCATGGGAGAGGGGAGGGCTTAGCTCCCTGCACAGGGAAACACAAACAGTTCCAGCAGCAAAAAAGTAGCACAAAGGTTGCACAAATGAAGCCAGGAGTTGGAACATTCTGGAGTGAAGCTAAAGAGATATCCCCTTTGCAGGAACATTCATATTTGCACACACCTTGCCCTAGTTTGAAAAGCGAAGATATTTTTACTTAAGGTGAGACTCATGACTGATATTTGCAACATTCAAGACTACCGTTTCCTGAGACCTCGCTCAACTGATACTTACAAACTCCTGTCTCTCTTTTGGTGATATTTCTGAGATGTTATCTTTCAAGTGTGAGCAAATGTACTAACCAAGTGAATCTCAGAGCGGCTTACAAACTCCTTTCCCTTCCCCTCCCCGCAACAGACACCCTGTGAGGTAGGTGGGGCTGAGAGAGCTCTTTCCAGAACTGCTTTTCAAGGACAGTTCTTGTCAGAACTATGGCTTGCCCAAGGTCACCCAGCAGCTGCAAGTGGAGGAGTGGGGAATCAAACCCGGTTTTCCCAGATTAGAGTCCGCGCACTTAACCACTACACCAAACTTGCCCGAGGAACTGTGGCCAGCAGCTGAAGAGGAACAGCAGGATCACAGAGAGCCTAATATGGCTGAGGAACCAGCAGCACCAGAGGCCATCCTGCCTGAGCTTCAGGCCTGTAGCTACCATGGGGCATTTTGGGTGGGTTTTTTTTTGTATTTTTAATATGTGTATGCATGTGTGTAGAAATCTTATTTTTGAGGAGAGACCCCCCCCACAGGCAACAGCACCATGGCTTGCTCTCAGGTTTCCCTCCCCCTCCCACTGTGTAATTCTTGGGGGGGCATCCTGGGACTTGGGGAAAGATAGCTCAGAAGGCATTTTTATAACATTTGAGTATCCTTCCACAGGGCAGGAAGAGAAGAAGAAGAAGAGAAAGAGGAGGAGGAGGAGGAGGTTGGATTTATACCCCGCCCTTCACTCGGAGTCTCAGAGCGGCTTACAAACTCCTTTCCCCTCCCCTCCCTCCCCTCCCCACCACAGACACCCTGTGAGGTAGGTGGGGCTGAGAGCTCTTTCCGGAACTGTCCTTGAGAGAACTATGGCTTGCCCAAGGTCATCCAGCAGCTACAAGTGGAGGGGTGGGGAATCAAACCCAGTTCTCCCACATTAGAGTCCGCACACTTAACTACTGTAACAACCCCCCTTTCTGCTAGCCCAGTCCTGCTGTATACCACTTAGGTCATGGTGAGTCTTTTGAAAGCATTCCCATGAGCCTTTGGGAAACGAGCAAATAGGAATGCTTCTGAAAGACTCACCATGACCTAGGTCAGGGGCCGAATCAGATCTCCGGAGGGCTTCTACCAGGCCCGCAGTGGAACTGGCTGTCTTCTGCTGCTTCTTCCACTTCTGCTGCTGCGGCTGCGTCATCGTAGGTTCACAGCTTACAGATACACACCCGAACAGCGTACTCAAGATTGCAACAGCACAGACGTCCTGATGGAGTAATTCAGAACAAGAGGTGTCAGTTATCAGACACTGTTAAATAAACAAAATGTTGCAGAAGTACTAATGTTTTAAGCATGGGATTTTTTTAAAGTTTAAAAAACCCCCTTTGTGTTCGGGTCCTTTATAAAGTTTATATCTCGGCTAACTGGCATTACATCTTATGACAGACATGGCCCGGCCCTACAAGGTCTCATTTATGTCAGATCCAGCCCTCGTAACAAATCAGTTCGACACCCCTGACCTAGTTGGGATACAGCAGGACTGGGCTAGCAGGAAGGGGGTTTTTTTTGAGACGTATTATAAGTGACATTCCTGAGTGCCACAGCTTTCTCGCCCTGTGGAAGGGAACTCAAAAGGCATTTGCATGCCTCCTAAAGGCAACTGATTGCCCTCTGAGCTGGTTTTTCCTAGGAACTGACTGCTTACTTCCTGTCCCTTGAATAAGGTAAAGGTAAAGGTTCCCTTGCTCGAAAGTCAGTCGAATCCGACTCTAGGGTTGCGGTGCTCATCTCCGTTTCAAAGCCGAAGAGCCAGCGCTGTCCGAAGACGTTTCCGTGGTCATGTGGCCGGCATAACTAAACACCAAGGTGCACAGAACGCTGTTACCTTCCCACCGAAGTGGTCCCTATTTATCTACTTGCAATTTCTTGCTTTTGAACTGCTAGGTTGGCAGGAGCTGGAACTAGAGACAGGAGCTCACCCCGTCATGCGGCACCCGGGTCTCGAACTGCTGAACTACTGACCTTCCACAGCCTGCAGTTCAGCATCTTAACCACTTGAGCCACCGCAGCTCCGTCCCTTGAACGGAAGGGCTAAAAACAGTCTGGGAGCCTCCCCTTTTAAAGAGAGGTGTTCAGATTGGTTTAATTAACTGTGATTTAACTACCCCCTTAAAAGTTTAAATGCCCCCTCAACAAAAAAACCCCTGGCAACAGGCCTATTGAGCTTGTGAGGTAGGTCCCACCACCAGCCCCTGGAATAACCACCAGGCCTCTGCTGGGCAGGATGCACACCTGGGCCCATAGCCCCCACCCCGGGGGGGGAGGGCACTTCCACTCTGCAGGAATGGCAACAGCAGAAGGCGCTGGCTGAAATGGCCCACAGGAGACAAAGGGCTCAACCGGCTGCACGCAACCCCATCCCAGAGCCAGAGAATGAGAATTCTTCACACAGGATTCCGGCCCAAGGACAGTGCAGCCATAGGAGCACAACACTTGCCAGTGGGACAGCTGAGCCGGATTACTTCCCAGCCTATTTAAGCCGAGGCTTGGGAAAGCTGCCTTGCTGGATCAACCAGTCCAGTAGGTGTAGGCCTGTGTGCCGGTTCCAGTTTCTGGTGCCAGCTCCCAAGCTTTGTTTTCTAGCCTTCGGTGTACTGCTTCAGAGGTGACCTGACCGGGCTGGCCTGCAAAGCACAGGACAGATATAGCATATAAGCCTGAGGCTTGCTCTCATTCTGCACATGTGAACCTGCCACACATTGAGTCAGACCACTGGTCTGTCAAGGTCAATATTGTCTACTCTGATTGGCAGCAGCTCTCCAGGACCTTAGGCCTTTCACACTATGGTGGGATCTCTGTTTGCAACTGGCTGCCCTCACCCTGGGTATGTTCTGGGGCTGTGTGTGAACTGGTCCTAGGTTACCAGTGTGTGAGCAGTTTTACCTACTTTTAAGGAAAGCAACATTTTCTGTATCAACGCAGTCAGTCTTTTACATGGGGGATTTATTAAAATGAATGGGACTTGTAGAGAAAGAGCGCTGAATGGGCTGTGTTTAGTTTGAAAAAGAAGTGCAAGAATACCGTGAAGCAGTGTGGCAGTATTTGGTTCTGGTCATAAATATTTTCATATTAAAGGTAAAGGTTCCCTTGCTCGAAAGCCAGTCGAATCCGACTCTAGGGTTGTGGTGCTCATCTCCGTTTCCAAGCCAAAGAGCCAGCGCTGTCTGAAGATGTTTCCGTGGTCATGTGGCTGGCATGACTAAACACCAAGGCGCACGGAACGCTGTTACCTTCCCACCAAAGTGGTACCTATTTATCTACTTGCAATTTCTTGCTTTCGAACTGCTAGGTTGGCAGGAGCTGGAACTAGAGACGGGAGCTCACTCTGTCATGCGGCACTCTCGGGTCTCGAACTGCTGAACCACTGACCTTCCACGGCCTGCAGTTCAGTGTCTTAACCACTTGAGCTTCTGTGAAATTCACATTTAATGTGTGGTAATGTGTGGGTGTAACGATGTGTTGCTGGTGACCAAGATCAAGATAATTCATGCCATGGTGTTCTTCATTACTAGGTATGGGTGTGAAATCTCGACAGTGAAGAAAGTTGACAGGGATAAAGCTGATTAATCTGAAATGTGGTCTTGGAGGAGAGTCTGACGGATACTGTGGATTGGCAAAAAGACAAATAGGGGGGTTCTGGACCAAATCAAGTCTGAATTCTCCCTAGGAGCTAAAATGGCTAAACTGAGGCTATCATACTATGGTCACATTATGAGAAGACAAGAGTTACTGGAAAATATAGTCATTCTAGGAGAAGTTGAAGGGCAGCAGGAGAAGAGGAAGACCCGACACGAGATGGATTGACCCAATCAAGGAAGCCATAGTCCTTTCAGTTTGCCAGACCTGAGCAAGGCCGTTAATGATAGGACATTTTGGAGGTCATTAAGTCATAGGGTCAGTTGGAAGTGACAAGACACAAAGGGCATGGGTGGGAATGCCCAGTCCTCATATTGATAGAATCTCTTTCCTTCAAGTGATTTGTTTTCAAGCATATATTTTATCTAATGGACGATCCTTCACAGTGTGATTTGCTGGGTGAATCCAGTAATCTGAGCACCTTTAGCATAGGTCTTCATAGGAAATTTACTCACTGGGAAGGATGGATTTTTGCAAGATTTACCAAAGCTATCATCATTTCCTGGATTAGCCTAGACTGTGGGAAATTTCTCCCTCTATAAAGCAGAACACCAAAAAGTCCTAGTACACTATAGCACTAATATTTATCCAATATACATTCCTTTCCCTTAAGCAAAGCTGTGCATTTGTGTCACGTAAAATTATGCCGTATAAGCCTATTGAGGCACAGAAAACTAATAATTTCCAGTAAGGAGATCTTCTGCGAAGGGTCAATTGCTTAACCATAAGTACGAATTGTTTACCACAGATGTTCTTACGTAGGGGGCCCAAGGACTCTCAGGATCTCTAGCACTGAGTAAAATATTCATCCAGCGCCTTTGTTTATGAGGCTGTGTACGTACATGGAAGGCTGCTTCATTTCCCACAAACGGACACAGGTATACGCCATGAAATAGTTGGGTCTATGATTGTCACACACTGATGTCAACACAGACATTTGACTAGGGCTACTGGTTATCAGACTACTCACACACACTCAGTATTTTTGCTGCTGCTGGGTTTTACATACACACACACACACACACACACACGCAGGATCCCACAAGGAGTTGCAGAAGACATTTCATCCCCCCCCGCCCCACTATTTTTTCCTTTCCTTTCCTGAAAGCTCCCATAGCTTCTCCCCTTCTGCTTTCTGTTCTGTTTCCTACCCAACAGTTGTTGTTGTTGTTCAGTCGCACAGTCGACTCCGACTCTTCGCGACCCCATGGACTAGATTACGCCAGGCCCTCCTGTCTTCCGCTGTCCGCTGAAGTTTGCTCAATTTCATGTTCGTTGCATCGATGACACTGTCTAATCATCTCATCCTTTGCCGTCCCCTTCTTCTTTGACCTTCAATCTTTCCCAGCATCAGGGTCTTCTCCAGTGAGTGCTCCCTTCTCATTTGGTGGCCAAAGTATTGGAGCTTCAGCTTCAGGATCTGGCCTTCCAGGGAACAATCAAGGTTGGTTTCTTTTCGGATTGACTGATTTGATCTCCTTGCAGTCCAAGGGACTCTCAAGAGTCTTCTCCAGCACCATAGTTCAAAAGAATCTATTCTTCGGCGCTCGGCCTTCCTTATAGTCCAACTCTCGCAGCCATACATTACTACGGGGAATACCATTGCTTTGACCATGCAGACTTTTGTTGGCAAGGTGATGTCCCTGCTTTTTATCATGCTGTTTAGGTTTGCCATCGCTTTCCTCTCAAGGAGCAGGCAACTTTTAATTTCATGGCTGCAGTCACCATCTGCAGTGATCTGGGATCCTAGGAACGTGAAGTCTGTCACTACTTCTACGACTTCCCCTTCTATTTGCCAAGGAGTGATGGGGCCAGATGCCATGATCTTAGTTTTTTTGATGTTGAGCTTCAAGCCCAACAGTAAACCTACACTTATCTGCCCCTTAGTCTTCAGTTTTCCCTCTTTCCCATCAGCAGAGTTTTCCCCTCTAAGATCTTAACTACCTTTAAGCAAGACTATTTCAGAAGGGGAAAATTCTCTTAGCATTCCACAAGTCTTCAATAATGTTATTGGAGCATGTTTTATTTGGAAATATCAATATAGCATAAGTTTGAGTGGTTGGCTTTCTCGCTTAGCCTAATCATATGATAAAAGTGTTTGATCCCTTAACTCTGTGCCACGTGAGCAAGCATAGGTAAAGGTTCCCTTGCTCGAAAGCCAGTCGAATCCAACTCTAGGGTTGCAGTGCTCATCTCCATTTCCAAGCCAAAGAGCCAGCGCTGTCCGAAGACGTTTCCGTGGCCATGTGGCCAGCATGACTAGACGCCAAGGTGCACAGAATGCTGTTACCTTCCCACCAAAGTGGTACCTATTTATCTACTTGCAATTTCTTGCTTTCAAACTGCTAAGTTGGCAGGAGCTGGGACCAGAGATGGGAGCTCAACTCCGTCATGCGGCACTCGGGTCTCGAACTGCTGAGCTACTGACCTTCCAGCCTGCAATTCAGTGTCTTAACCACTTGAGCCACCACAACTCCTGTGAGCAAGCATAGCGCCTCGTAAAGCTTCTCAGTGGGACTTCTAGAGGACAGTAGTACAAACTTAACACAGTTTTCTATGTTGCTGTTTAAAACAATTGACCAATTTTATTTTGATGGATCAAACGCCAACCTGAACTGACTTTTTACTTTTGCTTGCCCTTATCAAAGAATGTCTCAATGTGCATTTCAATAAGTATGTGTACTTAGCATTTAAGATTAGGCATATTTCATATTAATTTAAATGCTTTAATTTTTGTTATGTTAAATTATATTGCTTTGAATTGTTTTGTAATAATTGATTACAACATGTGTTACATGTGTTACATTTCAACATGTATTACATTTCAACATGTTTCTTTAATATATTGGGGACCTCGGCTTGCAGGTAGACCCCCCCCCAGGTTGGAGACTAGGGGTCTGGTCACACTGCCATTTTGATCGGGATTTGCTGCTGTTTCCTTGCGCATGTCAGTTTCACGTTCACATGCGCCAATCTGCCTCCCGCCCCGAAGCAGGCTCACTCGCGCAATGATGCCGGGTTTTCCTGACCCCTGGAAAATCAGTGTTTTCCTGGCACTTCCGCTTTGAATGCATGATTTCGCCTATCTGGACAGCCCAACTTTCACAATGATTGCAATTAGGGCCGTCTGAACGCTCTTTGTGCTTTTTTTTTTTTAAAAAAAGCTTCCGGTTTGAGCGCTTGAGCAAACATGCGCTTAATAAATCCATTTAACGTTTAATAATGGATTTATTAAGCGCATATTTAGTCAAGCACTCAAATCGAAAGCTTGTCAAAAAAAAAAACGCACAAAAGATGGCCCTGGAGGCGGGAACGAGAGGCGGGGGCTCCGGCAGCCTGGATGGGGCCAGCAAGGAGGATGGCGGAGACGGCGGAGACAGCGGAGCCTGTTTTCATGGGGCAATGGCGGCAGTGGCGGCGGCACCCCCCCCCCAAAGTGTTGGCAGAAGCAGCAGCCGCCCGAGCCTCCCCCGTGGCCAGCAGGATCGCCTGGAGGGACGGTGCAGCAGCAGGTGAGTGGGTGCTGTAAGAGAGGAGCTGGCTGCATCTAGTCAGCCCAATGTGAAGAAAAATGTTCCCGATTTAAACAAAGCGGGAACAAAGCGCATTTACCTTTGCAGTGTGACCAGAGCCTAGTTCTGCTTAGCAGAACTCCAGAGGTGAGGCACCCCAAATCGCAAGAGGTTACAGCAAAGCTAGTGGAGTATGGGTGGTTTTAATACAGCTGGATAATTGAAGTAGGCAGACTCCAGCCCTTGTGGCAGTGATCTCTGTGACCAAACTGAGGGCTCACTCATCTGTGGTTCAGCAGGACTCTTAAGCTGAATGAAGAGGTAACCAAGTGGAAACTTGGCCCAATTTACATTTAACCACCTTCTAACAAGTCAGTTGGCCTGTATTGTCAGACTCCAACAAAATTAATATGTATGATGATAATCTCGGCCCTGCTGTAGTGCCTTTCATTTGGAAAGTGTGAAACTCAACTACCTTTCCACTGTTTGCAGTGGAACCTAGGCGTTAATTTAGCTAGGTTGGGGGTTGTGATCTTTTTGAAGGAACAATGGGTCGACTTCCTTTATTATGCTGTTTGCCTGCCAGTCCTAGTTCTTCAAAGTAGCCTTGCTGTGGGGCAGTCTTGCTTCAGGGGGTGGACAGCTTATTCTGATATACAAAACACACATGCATCTACCGGAGAGAGGAAGTGAACATTTCCCTAGTGACAGGGATTGAAGACAGTTGGTTATTTGCCAACTGGTAAACATACCCTGCCTTTTTGACCATGGGATAAACTAGACATCTAGGAAGCAGGAGCAACGAGATCCTCCTTACCCCCTGGCAAGGCAGTACAGAGCTGACCGGCTTATCAAGTATGTTTTATGCTAAGCTGTCTTTCTTAATAGGTCATCTGTATTTAAACAGAGACACAACCTCAAGGATTGTACACTTCTCCTCCACATCGAACTATAAGAGAGGTGGTCCTCAGCCACAGCGTGTGAACCCTGTTGTAGTCACTCGTGCACAGGTCTGTAGCACCCTTGCTACACAGCATGCTCATGGGGTCATGAAAAAAGAGACCTAAACCATTTCCTGATATAGAGATTTTCACTGTGATTTTTCCCTTGTCAAAGCTGACCTGTCTTGGTTCAGTAACGTAACCAGGCTTACACCAGATTTGGTTCAGCAACATACACCATAAAGCAAAGAAAGATTTATTAAAGAAAATGTGGAAAAGATTTAAAAGCAATACATATAACTCCAGTGGCAGTTTACAGACACACAAAAAAATAACAAAACTATCTGGCTACATAAATTACTCAGTTCTACAGTGAAGATGTTGGCTTCCCATAACTAGGAGCATAGGTGTTCCAGAGCGTATAGTAACAGTCCACAGGCAACATGAGTGGGCCAGGGGCAGAGAACCAGAAATGCAGGAGTAAAGAGTGTATCCTCCCATCGTAGGCTATACTTTATAGAAAAGGTTGGTCATAACCTCCTGACCTTCCCCAGGCAATCACAGGGCTGTCTCCACAGAATATCCTGGACAGGAGGCCGCCCCCTCCTTTACTAGGTCCATGGCTGAAATGTGTGAGTTAAATAACAGGCTTAGAAGATGACCATGGCTAGTAACCATCTATCTGCTGTGTGTGTGCGCATGCGGGGTATAGTGCTTAAGTGCGCGGACTCTAATCTGGGAGAGCTGGGTTTGATTCCTCACTCCTCCACTTGCAGCTGCTGGATGACCTTGGGCAAGCCATAGTTCTGTCAGAGCTATCCTTGAAAAAGAGCCATTTCTGTCAGAGCTCTCTCAGCCCCACCTACCTCACAGGGTGTCTGTTCTGGGGAGGGGAAAGGAAAGGAGTTTGTAAGCTGCTCTGAGACTCTGAGTGAAGGGCAGGATATAAATCCAATCTCCTCCTCCTCTTCTTTTTCTTCTTCTTGTGTGTGTGAAATATACTGGGTTCAGACGCATAGAGTGATCAGCTCATGGTTTGTTGTGATTTCAGTTCAAAAACAAGACAGACAAGCTGGGTCCGAGCCCTGCTTAAATCCCTGCAAGATACCACACCCAAACACCCCCCCACACTCCCTGTGATAGGCTATTTACAGTGCAAGGTTCAACCACTGGTTAATTCTAGGATCCAGGTGAGCCTATAGGTCTGCTCAGGGCTTTTTTTGTAGAAAAAGCCAAGGAGGAACTCATTAGCATAATAGGCCACACCCAACAGCAGAAAATATTAGCATATTAGGCCACACCCCTGATAGCACACCTCATTAGCATATTAGGCCACACACCGAAGTTACAAAAAGTGTGGCCATCCAGCCATACCTACCTTTTGCTTCTTATTCTGTTTACCTGGTTTGTTGTCAAAACCCAGGGCTTTTTTTGTAGCAGGAACTCCTTTGCATGGTAGGCCACACAGCCCTAATGTAGCCAGTCCCAATGAGTTTCTGCTGTTGGGTGTGGCCTGTTATGCTAATGAGTTCCTGCTGGGCATCGCCAACTTGAGAGCCAGCCGGAACTCCGTTCCTGTGTGTTCCTGCCCCAAAATAGCCCTGGGTCTGCTCCAGAATCCTAGCCAGCTTTTGTTATGCAGCCGAAGCTGTGCTTATTTGTGTGAGCTGTAGGAGTTCGTGCACAAGTACATGTGGCCATTCCAATACATAACAGTGTGTGTGTGTGTGTGAGAGAGAGAGAACTACCAGGCCAGAGGGGAGGGGGAAAATGTTGAGAGGAATTTCCCTCTAAGATAGTCTCTCTCTTGACACCTCTCCATGGTTTTTCTCCAAACGATATCAACACCACACCAAGAGCCAGGGTGGTGTAATGCATAAAGCACTGAGTGAAAGAGGCCTGGGTTCAAATCTCCTACTCAGCCAGGAAGGACAGTAGCCTGCCCTATTCCACAAGGTTGTTGTGAGAAAAATGGGAAAACTCCACGTATATTGCCACGAACTCTGCAGAAGAAGGGTAGGATAGAAATATGATGATCATCAATATATGTAATTCTCAGTGTGGCCCCATCTGTGGACACTTAAAATCTGGAGACTGGAGAAGGGAACAGACAAGACAGATCTTTCTACATACCCCAGGTTTGCAGAAAAACCTGAAATCTATAGAAACCAATGCATTGGGGTTTTAAAACATTGCAAAATAATAGAAGCAGCACTTCTACCTTTACGAAACAAACCATTGGTTGCTGGCAACCACAATACTGCCAACCTTGGTTTCTGTCAGTAAATGGCAGGGCCCTTTCCTTGGTTGCTTTGGCCTTGCTGGCCTCCCTTGTTTCCCATCTCTTTGCCCTGGAGGAAGAAGGACTCTCTAGGGCCAGGCCTGGTGGCCACCAACATATAACTCACCACCACAACACGTGTGACTCAACCAGGCCCAATGGCAACCACATGGCGACTTACTACTATTTGACTGCAGCCACCACATGAAAGCCAATGTGATGTAGAAATAAAAGCATCCGACAGGGATCTGGGAGACCCAGGTTCGAATCCTCCCTCTGCCACCATACATGGGTGACTTTGGGCTAGTCACTGACTCTCAGCACTCTGTCTACTCCACAGAGTTGTCACGAGGATAAAATGGAGATGAGGAGAACAACAGAAGCGCCTTTTGGTCCCCACTGGAGAGAAAGGCAGGGTATAAATGAAGTGAACAATAAATATAGGTGACAATGGGGGGGGGAATAAAAGGTTGGTGGATGGGAAGGAGAGAACAATGCAGGGCTGTGCCTCAGTAGCAGAGCCTCTACTTGGCATGCAGAAGGTCCCAGGTTCAATCCCCGGCATCTCCAGTTAAAAGGACGAGACAGTAGGTGATGTGAAAGACCTCTGCCTGAGGCCCTGAAGAGCCGCTGCCAGTCTGAGCAGACGATACTGACCCTGATGGACAAGAAGAAGAAGAGATTGGATTTAGACCCCGCCCTTCACTACCCAAAGGTCTCTCAGAGCGGCTTACAAACTCCTTTCCCTTCCCCTCCCCACAACAGGCACCCTGTGAGGTAGGTGGGGCTGAGAGAGCTCTTTCCGGAACTGTCCTTGAGAGAACAGTTCTGACAGAACTATGGCTTGCCCAAGGTCATCCAGCCAGGTGCAAGTGGAGGAGTGGGGAATCAAACCCAGTTTTCCCAGATTAGAGTCTGTGCACTTAACCACTGCACCAAACTGGCTCTCAAAGGGTCTGATTCAGTATAAGGCAGCCTCATGGGCTCATGTGAAAGGTGAAGATACGGGGGATGCCTGGAGGAGGGAAAGAGGAAACACTGGGGAGTGAGTTGCCAGCTTCATGCCCTTGCAAGTTCCTCCCCATGTAGCTGGGCCTGGCACGTGGACACTGTGCAACTGGGCCATAGTTTTCCTGGGCAGAGCCTGCTAGGGGGAGGGAAAGCTGAAAACAGGATGGCAGATAAAGGTAAATTGGCTGGCGGGTGGGAAAGAGAGAAGGAAGCAATGAAAGGGGAGAGGCTATGGAGACTTTCAGGAAAGAGGAAAATACTGGGGAGGGGGAAATTAGATGCTGTCCCGTAAGTCCTTGCAGGTCCCCCACTTGTCAGTGCATATTTTGCACTCGCCCATCAGCTTTATCCTAGGGAACTTACTCTTGCTTCCAAGTTAAACACATATGACTGATCTGAATTCTGCAGCTGCGTGGCAGTGTTTATACATCCCATAGTGAGTGAGAGAAAATGCATTACAGGTTCCTACAGACTCATGAAAGCATAATGGGAAATCACCAGTACAATGCAGTATACAAACTATTCCAATGTTCGGCTGTAGGGGTAGGGTGTCGTGCGGCAGAACGTTATTCAAAGAAATCGGTGTCTTTTTTAGGTCAGGAGGTGGCTGCCCCACTCCCGGCTCCCCACTCGTTCACTCCCAACATGCTCTGAAAAACCAGACAATAAATTCGGGGTAGGAGCAGCCTGTGAACGAACAAGTGCTCAGAAACCTGGTTGCTCGGGTGAATAATTAAAACGAACACGCCTCTCCCAATGTTATATTTGTTGATGAATGGAATGGTATGTGCATGGGGCTGACTGGAAAGTCGAAAAAAGCCTGGCCACCACCTTTTTTGTTTTGTTTTATGGCCTCACCTCTGTGTCTTCAGTGCTGGTACCACCAGAATGGGTGGGTGGAGTAAATGCCATTGGCAATGCAGTGGCCAGATTCATGAATGGAGCGGCAGTTTAGCCTAGAGTTGCACAAGCTGGCGAGAGCAGACTGCCCCACCCATCTTTTCCCACATTTGGTGGAACAGTCTCCCTTCCCCATGAGGGTGGGGAGAGAGTCACCAGTTCTGACTCCGCTCTCCTCCTCCTTAACTGAAACCCGGTTTAACGGGTAGGTTGTGTTTTGGGAAAGTGAGAGACATCCACACTGTATTTAAATCAGGTGTCCAATTTTCAAAGCCAACATTAATTGAGAAGTTGGATTCAGGGCAAAGCGAACAGGCATATTTAATTGCTAGGAGCTCTCTCATCTTTACTCATGTGCCGCCTCCCCTCCCTCGTCTGCCTAATTCTTTTTCATCTGGAGGAAGAGGCAATCACACCAGTTCAGTTTTTGCTTTACGAGGAAAGAGCAATGCCCTCGATTCATGTGCATAAAGGGAGTGGGCAGTTTCTTCCTTTGCTGGTCCTGAACAAAAAGGCGTTTCCTCTGGCTTTTACAAGGAAATATGAAGGGCGTGTTCTTGTTCAAGTGGTCTAGAATAATACTTTGCTGACAAAATGCCAGCCCTACAAAAATGGCACAGTGAACTCTCCTGGGCCTTAAAGCAGCCAATTTTGTTCTCCAGTGTTCTTGTGCTGACATTTTTTAACTCCATACCAGTTCTTCTGTTTGCTTTGGCCTCTGAATGAAAAGTTGGTGACTGCTCGTTCCAGGATTGTAGCTTCACTGGGCATAAATTTAGTATGAAGGAATGACCACCTCTCCTCACAGTCTCTTTAAAATGTGCTTTTCTAGGACCTAAGACTGCAATTCTAGGCTTTCAGGTACCAAATAATTAGGGCCACATATTTGAATTGACTGAACATCTAAAGTTTTAACTGGTTAATTGCTGGGAGCAAATTTTACTGGTCAGTATTAGAGACACGCAGTTTTAATTTGCAGTCCATTTAGCACTGGTATGTTGCAATTCTAATGAAAGAACAAATAAAATATTAATGGCAATACTTTCTTGTAATACTGAGTTATATTTTTCATTTATTTAATCTGTAAATTCTCACACTTCCTTTCACATAACACCTATGCTGAAGTTTTGAAAATATGAGCCATATTTAATTAATTACTAGTCAAGTCATTGATCTAAAAATCTGACAGACAATAGTTAATCACTGGAACTCCTAATTATATTAGTCTAACAAAAAAGAGGCGTGTAAGCCCAAAAACCCAAAGTAGTTCATCTTTATTTTAATAGTGTTCTAGAACTTACTTTTATCTTCATACTCAAGATAAACAATTTCCAGCTATTAATGTTATAGAATAAATTCCACTTTTGCACTGTCTACTTGGCATCAAGCATATTCAGGGAAAAGACATGCCAATCCTCCATTTCAGGGTAGGTTTCTGATGTGGCTCTCAGTATGGAACAGGTTGCCCATGTCTGGTTTAGCCCATGCCAGAGGTCTACAAGCAGCTAATGGAGCTTTTGTGAAATATTGCTGTGGGCTAACTCACAAAACCAGAAAGACAGAAGAATGTGAGGGACAGTTTCTAAGTAGTCCTGAGGAAAGATGAGTCACTCAGTTTAGCTCAGCTCACCTTGTACTTTAGAATAGGCACTAGGGATGGGCACAAACAGGCAAAATTGAGGTTTGTTGCAGGTTCATGGTTCATGGTTTTCACGAACCTCCAACAAACTCCTCCATTGCATGAACAGGTTCATGGCTTGGGGAGCTCGGCCCACTGGGAAGGGAGGCATTTAAATGCCTTCGGAGCCTACCTCCAGGTTGGGCCAGCCCAACTGAGCTGCAAGAGTGAGCTCCGAAGGCTTTTATAGGCCTTCAGAGCCCACTTCTGGGTGGGGTGGGCTCTGAAGGCCTATAAAAACCTTCAGAGCTTGCTCCTGGAGCTCAGTCAGGCTGGCCTGACCTGGAGGTGGGCTCTGAAGGCAGGGAGGCAGAGCTCACTCGGGTCAGGCCATGGAGCTGGTGGTGGGTTCCAACAGCATTTAAATGCCTTCAGAGCTGCTCTGAAGGTATTTAAGTGCCTTTGCAGCCCGCACAAACCTTCCCTGAACCTTACAAAACTCCATGGAGGTTCGTGGGCAGATCGTGGGAGGCATGTTCTGGTTTGTGTTCGAACCGGGGTTCATTCATGGGTTTGTGCCCATCCCTAATAGGCACTGCTTATTTTTCTCCACCGAAAAGCAACTTCAGTATTTTGAGCAGGGGGGTGGGGTGGATGCTTAATCCTTTCCTCCCTGGCAATTTTCCATTCAGAAATCACACACCAAGTAATTCTTCTCCAGTCATGCAACTGAGCATGTGAACATTTTACGGCTTCCTAATGAAGGAGATAAAGCAGTGTTTCAATTCGGCCTCCAGATTCTGCCGGCGGCATTTCCCCCACTCAGTGCCACAGACGGAGTAGGAAGGCTTGGGGAGAAAGCTATTCAGCTGGCTGGATCATTGTTCACATCCTGTCTGGTGATTTCCACGAGGCAGGGAGAGCGGCACAGAAGCATGACTAGGTTACACTTTGCCCACCGCTATCCCAGTGCATAAGAAGCTGATGCAAATCACTTGTTCAAGTACAATATATTTAGGGGGAAGTCTGCAGGAAATAACTGGTCAGTGTTTTCTAGTCATGATGCATAAAGATAAGAGGTCTGAAAGGAATAAATCACAAACTTAGCTGTTAGAAAACCGCAGCTTGCAACAGTGTGCAAGTTGGCTTCACAAATTATGGTTCCCCTACCTACCTCTTCCTGCTGCAGTCGCCTGTGACCCCGAGAAGCTGCTCCTGAGGGCTAAGGAGACCCTGGAAATGGCAAAGCATGTAGCATAGGGGGACCTGCAATGGGATGGGAATCAGCTAAAATAACCTCCCACTGAAGGGGCAGAAGTGCCCACAAGTGGACGAATGCTTGCAAATTTATTTGTATACTGGTATACAGACTGGGGAAAGACAGCTGAAGTTTCACAGTATCAGAGGATGGGAGAGAAGCAGAGCACAATATATGTTAGAATGGGGTGAACATGGACAGAATGGGTATGGTCGACCCAAATTTGTCTGTTTGTAGTTGTGTTGCATTGCCTTGGCGGGTGCATGTCAGCCATGAAGACAGAGGCAGCATACAATTTACCTTAGTCCTCCACCGATGTGACCTTTACAGAAGCGATATGCTTGGAGAACTGTTGCACCAGGGTAGTAGCTCCAGGGCTTCTCGCACCCCAGTCCTCAATATGTTTGTACACCCACAGGATTCTCAAATGAGTGTGCTTGGCTTCATGACACCTGTTAAGTATGGACAACTTAACAACGAAGTGATTTCAGCAAGTGATTCAGCTTTATTGGTAACAGCAACACCAACAAACGCCCACAAAACAGTGGAGCACAGCTCCTTCTTTTAAACTCTCCCGGGCTGTCAAAGCCACAGCCATTGTCAGATAAGAACCAATAACAATGCAGGGATAAAGGCCAATCAGGACCGTTCCCTCTCTGATACATTCTCACATAGTGATTGGGTAATTACAAAGGTTCCGCAGAAACCGACCAATAGCAATGCGACATCTGAAGAGCCACATTCTGACTCAAGTTTAACACGTGAATAGATAGCAGCAATTCACATTCAGTACATAACAACACCGAGTCAACAATTGCCCTGAAAACTGCAGAAGAGTATCAGGAGATCAGCGGTGACAGACATCTGAAAACCAGGCACAGACCGGCTGGCAGTGGATTGCAATAAGGGCGGTAACATCTAAACTATCGGCATAGGAAGAAGTCACCCACAGAGAGCTTGATTCACAAACCTGAGGCATCTGTTTGTGTGAATGAGCCTCTGCTCTTTTGGCCCTTTCCATCCCTGAACGTGGTGAATGGAAACCTAACTTTTAAAACAGGAGTGTCGAACTCATTTGTTATGAGGGCTGGATGTGACATAAATGTAACTTTGTTGGACTGGGCCATGCGGGCTATAAATGTAACACGAGTTACCAGAAATATAAATTTTATAAGTTTCAGATGCCTAATGGAAATAGCAGGCCTGATTGGATTAGGTGTGATATGCAGAGGGGAAGAAGGCGTGGAGATATCAGCATTGGTAACGAGACAGGAAACCTAGATCTCAGTTCCATCCAGGAGGATTCAGTCCAGGAGGATGCAAAGAATAAATGGATGTAAGTCTGACATCAGAAACCACAACATTCAGCTGCTGACCTAAGAGTAGCAGTGCTCTTACAAAGGAATTTCAAAGAGAGATTAGAAAGAGAGGCTGCTGAATTGCATCCTCCTGGACTGGATTGAAATCTAGTTTTCCTGTCTCATTACCAATGTGTGCTATTATCATTATGCATCTGAAATCACTCCACTATCCAAGATATAAGGATCAATCCAAATGTTCTTATTCCTATTTCTTTCTTTTTGACAGAAAATAGATCCAGATAGGACTGAGAAATTAAATCATTTTAAAAACAACAACACATTTTCAGAATAAGCCAAAATAATTTCCTCAATGTCTATTGTGCTCGTCAGAAGAATCCACCCACCCATCCTCCAAAGAAGTGTGCTTGGACACAAAAGCTTATACCCGGAATAAAATGTTGTTGGTCTTAAGGCTGGGATTCCAATTTTGTTTTCTCTCTGAATCTTTCTTCCTCCTCCCTTCCCTCCCAAAGAAAGAGGAGGAGCAGCCCTGGAGAAGAAAGCAGAAGTGATCTCTCTCTCTCTGGCCGATTTCCCACAAGCGCTGCTCCGCACTCGCCCTTCCCTTTTGCCCCGATGGTACGTGTCAATTTCACACAAGCTGCTGCGCGGCCACATTTTGCTTCGCAGCTTCACGTAATTTCCCCCGCGTATACTCAATCCTGTTTTTTGAGGATTGAGTAGATGCGGGGAAAATCAGGCAAAGCTGCGGGGCAAAATGCGGCTGGGAGGCAGCTTGTGTGAAATTGACACGTACCATTGGGGCAAAAGGGAAGGCAAGCACGGAGCAGCGCTTGTGGGAAATTGGCCTCTGTGTGTGTGTGAGGAGAGAGAGAGGGAGGGCCAGGCAGGCAGGCTTGTCTTTTTATCTCTCTGGCAAAGCAGCCACAAGGCTCTCTCTGGCTCTCTCTATCTGTGCGTGTGAGTGAGAGAGTGCAAGCAAGTGAGGAAGAGGGGGAGGGAGGCTTGTTTTTGTATCTCTCCAGCATGAAGCAGCAAGGAAGCTCTGTGTGTATGAGTGAGTGAGTGAGTGAGTGAGTGAGAGAGAGAGAGAGAGACAGAGAGAGAGACAGAGAGAGAGAGACAGAGAGACAGAGAGACAGAGACAGAGACAGAGATGGGGGGGGAGGCGAGAGGCAGGAAGCAGGAAACAAAGAGCCACTAAGAGAGCTGGGGGAAAAGAAAGCTAGGTGCAGCTGCAGCAGCAGCCCTGGGAAAGGAAGTGGAAGAAGGAAACTGCTGGGGGGGGCAGTTTTGAGACCTGTGCGGGCTGGATCCAGCCCACGGGCCACACATTTGACACCTCTGCTTTAATCACTTGTAGTCCAGTGCCAGCAGCAAAATTTTAGGTCCAGTGCAGAGATTTAGAATAAAACCATGGAAACTGCAGAATATGGATCGGAACTTTCATAGATTTCTGCTGGTGCAAGAGGGGGTGATTTCCACTAATTCCCCCACTCACGGCACCCCAAATTATCCCCACAAATGCTGCTTCTGGGGGACAGGGGGCTTCCGAAGGATATCATAGGAAGGGAATCAGCGCTCTCCCCACTTGTGTCCCTGGAAATATCTGTAGGATTCAAGCCTACGTTTGTTTGGTTTTATCTGCAAAGGGTGTGTGTGTACTCTTTCTTTGCCTGTCTAAGAGCCAAGTTAGATGTTCTGAGCGACACATGTTGGGACACGGGTGCCATATGTGATGATTCGTGTAAAGTAGGCTTACTCACCTAAAAAGTGCTCCATTGGGCTGTGGAGCACAGCAAAGGGGACGGAAGGTCTTCCAGCTTCCTTCCCACGTTTTCACCAGCATGGGATAGGAAGTCGGAGGAAGGGGTAAAGAGCCCCCCTTCACTCTTGCGTTAATTTCTGCTGACAAAAATTGAACGAAAGGGTTGCTGGAAGCCTCTCCTCCCCCCCTCACAGTGCTCTGGAGTCCAAATGAAGCAACAGATTGCTTTTTTCAGGTGTGTAAACCCACTTTATATGAGCCATTAAGCGACACAGTGCGTTGGGTCAGTCACCCATGTCCTGACTCATGTCACTGGAAATGTCTAGTTTGGCTATAAAAAAAATCATGTTGGTTATCATAAAAAGGATGCCAGAGTCCACTGAGACAGTGTATGGGTTGGAGAACACATCAGCTGTCTTTTGACATGGGGAGACAAATTGATGAGCAGGAAAAGAAACCTAGTTTGGTGGCTGACTAGGGAATATGGTGGCCCAGGTCTGAAAGGGAACAATTAATTTTCCATTGATAAGGAAAGCATTTTAATAATGAAAAGTCAACTCCTGAGGTGGGGGGGCAGCACGAGAAGATATGACTAACTTCCCCATCCCAGGGAGTATTGCAACAAGCTACTGTACAAATGATGTGATTCATAAAGCACACTCTGGTGTGGGTGTGTGTTACTTCCCCATGACAACACAACAGTATTCCTTTCTGGGCTTTTCTGTACTCCACCCAGACAGGCATACTTTCCCTTTGATAGTCTTTAGAGGGAGGCGTGTGTTTGATTGTATGGCGAAAGCCATGTAGGAAAGAAAAAGTAAAGGTCGGCGCTAGCTTTGCCTTAACTGCACCATAGTACAATTGCCCCCTCTCCGTAAGGAGAGGTAGCTGGATTTAGCACCCTGCAATCCAGGTATTGCCTCAGACACCGGGTGTAGGGGCACCGGGCTGTGAGGGTACTTGTCATCAGAGCTGCCAAGAAGAGCTGCCGTGGGTTCCCAGATGAAATTCTATGTCCTCACCATGACCTCTAAGCTGAGTTAGTGTGAGCTAGCTCACAGTTTTTTTAGCCTCCAGCTCACACATTTTTGTCTTAGCTCAGGGAGGATGGCTCCAGAACACACTGATTTATGCAGTAGCCAAATGGCTTGCTCACGACTTTAATGCCAGTAGCTCACAAAGTGGAATTTTTGCTCACAAGACTCCACACCTTAGAGGGAGCATTGAATGACCCCCCACAACACCCAGACCCAATGTCACATGAAACCAAATCACATGGCTTGCTGTCAGCATTACCACGCTAATAATCGATCCTATGCGCCCCATGTTGTTGTTTTTTAAAATTCTGTTCCCCTCAGTTATGTCCTACCATTCCTCCAAGGAGTTCATCACAGTATAAAAGGATCTCCCAACTGTATCCTTTCAACAACTCTGTGATAGGCCAGGCTGAGAGACTGAGACTGTCTCAAGGTCAAAAACCCCTCAATAAAGGGACCTCTGAATTTACAGTTGCACACCATCAGCACCTTGACTGGTTGCTCGGGCCTACAGGATGACCGGGGCCTCTTGACCAATAATCACAGGGTACTTGTGAGGTTTACAAAAATTAACCAGAGCTCCTTGGAGGGAGTATGGGCTTATAAATTGTCAGATAACTGCCATGTTTTCTGTAAACCTCGTTCCTTGCTTTCCTGCATGCACAGAGCTTTGCTTTGCTAAGGCAAACCGTGGGGGAAATTCCTCTGCTGGAAGCCACTATCTGTGTAACCTTGAACAGAGGGGAGGGCTTGGGTTCCCAGCTGGTGGGAATATATCAGCCCTCTTATGGGGGTGGTGGTGATCTCCCGTTAATGATGTAATGTCCTACAGGGAGATTTCCCATGCATGTGCTTGGATTTCATTTGCTTGGCTAGTTGAAGCATCAGAGTATATACACAGATCCCCACGCAACACCCAGTATTCCTGACAATGACTCTGCATTAATGAGCAGCGGACTGGTATATTCCAATAAAGCATAACTTTCTGAGTAAAGTGTGCCTGGACTTGCTTGCTGTTGAACCTGACATAAATGAAGCAATGTAAGTTAGTTACATCCTGTAACTTACCAAGTGACTGGTTTAGGACTGCCACCACAATCCTCCTTTGCCTGTAGGTCCTGCTGGCTCTCCAGATTTCATTCAAGGTCATGCCAAAGCCTGTCTGCATTCTGCATCATAAACTACATTCGTCCAGCATCAGCCCTAATGAAATCAGTGGTGCAGGGTGTGGTTGGCAGGGCAGACTGCTCCTCCTCGAGCTGCCTACGGCACCAAGCAGTGAGCAAGAGGCTGCCTCCATAGCTTAAATGGCCTTTGCACTATTCTGTCTCTTTAACCGTGGGGAACTCACCCAGACAGGCATTGTCATGTTTCTCTCATTGCAAAATTCTTTCTAAAAACCACGGAGCACCATTTCTTGAATCCTTTTCCTTCTGTGCCTACTGAAGGGCATATCTGCAACTGGGTGTTCCAGGTGGTTTTCCAAGCTGCAGATAATTTTGTTGAGTCTAGTGATCACTGTACTAGGGAGCTAATTAGGCCACTAGACTCAGAACCAGTTTGTGCAGCAAACTTTTAGCATGTGGCAATAACAGAAAAAGCCAGGCTGTATCAATCTTAGCAATCTGGCTCTATACATGCAATGAGAGAGGCAGAATTTGGCTTCTAACACACCACAGTAAACCACCTTAAGTGTGTTTTATGGTACATTATACATGCTCCCTGTGTTCTCCTGTGTCTGCCATGGGTCCTGTCAATTAGATGTACACTGAGAATCCCATGCTTGGAACTGAATTCCCAAGACTGAAGGGGCCCAATTTGGACTGGGACCATGACACACATGTAGAATGGGCTTAAATCTTTCTCATGAGCTGTTTTCCTAACTTGAAATGGCACTGGGGAGCTTACATACAGTCCATGTGAAGCCTGAGCTGCGCCCCAGGCCATTTCAGATTAGGGAAATGACACTGGGGGTGGTATTTAAGACCTTTCTCCTCATAGACAATGGTCCCAGTCTGAATCAAACCCATCACACTTCAGTTGCAAGCATAGAACTCCCACCATATCTGGCCAGCACGGAGTAGTGGTTAAGAGCAGTGGAGAACTGGGTTTGATTCCCCGCTGCTCCACATGAATCTTGCTGGGTGACCTTGGGCCAGTCACTGTTCTCTTAGAACTCTCTCAGCCCCACCTACCTCACAAGGTGACTGTTGTGGGAAGAGGAAAGGAAGGTGATTGTAAGCTGCTTTGGGACTCTTTAAGATAGAGTGCAGCAGGGTATAAAAACGAACTCTTCTTCATCAATAGAAACTGTGGCAGACATGGGGGGCAGATTAAGAAGAGTTGTTTTTTTATACCCTACTTTTCTGTACCCTAAGGAATCCCAAAGTGGCTTACAATCGTCTTCCCTTCCTCTCTTCACAACAGGCACCTTGTGAGCTAGGTGGGGCTGAGAAAGTTCTGACAGAACTGTGACTGGCCCAAGGTCACCCGGCAGGCTTCATGTGGAGTAGAGAATCAAACCCAGTTCTCCAGATTAGAGTCCACCACTCTTAAACAATATACCACCCTGGCTCTCAATAAGAGGACAATATTTTGTGTAGTTAGGCTGTTAGTGGTTGCGTAAAAAAAGCAAGATCTGGGCTTAATTCAGACTGTGGTAATGAAGAATAAGTATGCCTCTAGTAACTGGAAACACTAATTCAGTGGTTCTCAAACTGTGGGTCAGGACCTCAAAATGGGTTGTGATTGTGTCACAGGTGGGTCACGGGGCCAGGAAGGAGGACGTGAAAGGGAACAAACTAAGATAGGAGGCTCCGGGGGCCTGTTACCCAAACTGGGTATAACCCCTCAAATAATAGAAGCAGCACCTGTAGCTTTAAGAGACAAATGCCCCCCTGTGGCTGTTGCTAGGGAACCACAACGGTATTGCCAGTTTCTGTCAGCAAAAGGCAGAAGAAGAGTGTGGGGCCCTTTCCAGGGCTGTTTTGGCCCTTGAGGGAGGACTAATTGGGGACAGGCCCAGTAGCAACCCCCAGAGCCACTTGATTCCACATGACTTATGTGACCCACCCAGGCCTGTCTGCTCGCTACTGTTCAAGCTTTCTGACTATGGATCCAACTAGACATGACTGTTTCCTGCAAGTCAGGTCTGGGTTCCGGAAATGGCCTTTAGGGGGCATTACTGGCTCTGTTGGGGGACTGCACATGCAGTGTTCAATGCACGGGCAGCCCCTCAGTGGAGTACATAATGGCCCTGGGGTCATTTTCGTTAGGAAGATGGCATAAGGGAGGAAGGCTGAAGTCCCTTCTCTGCCCATGCCTTGGTCCAGATCTGAATTGGGCCTTGAGGTACACATGGAAACTTATTTCCCAGCAGCTGCCACCTGATTGTGACAGAATGAGAGTTGGGTCAGGACTCCCAGCCCCAACTCATGGAAAAAAGTCATGTCTAGTTTGGCCGGATGTTTCAGTGTAGATCCCAGGTATTGAACAAGTCATCTTTCCAGTGTGTACAGCCAGTATCATGCAATGATAAGAGATTCTCTAGTGTAGTGCTTAGGGTGTCAGACTGATAGAACTGGGTTCAAATCCCTTCTCAGCAACGAAGCTCACTAGATGATGATGATGTCGGAAGTTCCAGATGCGATGTCCCCTGCCTCAGACCTCCAGACTGAGTGGCAAGAGAGGCTGGATGGCTAGACAGGCAAGCTGACCTTTCTTCCTGTATCTACTCTTCCGCCACTGTCCTCTTTGAAATGCAGATTGTGTTCTCAGGGACCAATTTCCCTTTCTTGCTTCTCTCTCACTCTGAATGAAGACTTGCTCTCTACCCGCACACACCAAGAGGTCCTGCACACATGTGGTCCTCTCTTGGCACCATGAGGCAGATGGGCCTCTCGCCATCCACCTCCATCCTTTAGCTAGTAAATTAGTAATCTGTCAATCTCTCCTCTTTCCTATCCAAAGTGTACTTCTCAAATAAAGAGAGAAGAGTTTCTCTTCTAAACTTGCAGTGTGGCTCTGTGTAGCTTTGTAAGCTGACTGACCAGGTAAAGTGTGGTTCCTGTGTTTGTAGCTTTATTGAAGCCCTCTGCTAACTAATGGTGACTGGACTAACCACACCAGTTAATCTCTATAGATGACTAGTCACTCTCTCCCCCAGTCATATCATAGCGATGGGTTCGCAACCCAGGTTGGACTTCCCTGGTTTCCCAGGTCCCAGTACAGTGTACCCATCTTCCTCATCATGCTTGAGCCTTGAGTAACCATGTTACATCACTGTGGATCTACTATCAATATTGCCAAGTACAAATACCAATCTATTCTAATCATCAAATGCCACTGGGTATTAAATACGTTTATCAAATATTCAGAGATTCTTTGGAGAGTATTCCAGCAAGCCAAGAGCATGTAGAGAATATTTGGCGTAAAAGATCAACGAAAAATGGCTTTGAGAAAGAAATTTGTTTCTGTGCTAGGTACCAGCAATAGGCAGTAGAGCAGTCACTTGAGATTAAAGTATAACTGGAGCAGAGGAATTAATGACGCATGGGAGATAAGAAGCCAGCATCCTCCTCTTCTTATCAAGCTTTGATAAGGAGAGGTGAGGCTGGAAGTTCCCTTCGCCCTCCAAGCCAATGTGCTGCCCAGGATTTTCGTTTAGGTGCTTGCTTTCAATTTTCAGCTCATTAACAGCTTTTCAAACACGGACATTTGAAACATTATAGGCATCCATTAGGAACAAATCCAAAGCATGCATAGTTTAAAGGCTTGTTAAGCAAAACAAAACAAATGGGGGGGGGGGTGACGGGGGGAAAAGCCCTGAAGACTGCAGATTGCAACAGTCTTCAGATGAAGTGTTATGTTATACAGGCACACTTAATATAAGTTCTGCCATTACAGGTGCACAAAAGATCTCACGTCACACTGAAAGCTGATGGAAGGAAGAAGCAACGATGGCTCTCCCCTGGAAAATATAAAGCCATGCATAATATAGATCTCTCTCAAACGCCAGTCAGAACCGGCAGGCCTTTTGTAAGGCCGAGAGCAGGTATAAAGGAAAATATAATCATTTTTATATTAGTCAAGATGAAGGGTAATTTTAGGTGGTACACAAGGCATGAAAGCAACTGAAGACAACGGTAGCTAGAAAGCATTTAACCACCATAAGCAAAGTCCATTTGTTAGGCAGAAGAAGGATATTTTCCTCTTGCTACAGGATCACTCTCTTACATTTCTCAGTGTGTTATTTCCCCAAACAGACAACAACATTAATGATAGATAGCATTTTCATTGTTCAAAGCACTTCACACTCTATGAAAGTAATGCTTATATCAGCCCTGCACGATAGGCCAGTATTATTGCTGATGGGGAGGGTTAGGTGAAGAGAGGGTGCTTTGTTAAAGACCACCTAGAAAGTTTGAGGCTGATAGCAATTCAAACTGGCAACCTCCAGCTAATTCTCTCAGCCACTCTTAAATTCCACTTCTGCTCCTCTTAAAATTGTAAGCAGCTGCTTGGTTGCATTCTCCTTGGGGAAACAACTTCATGCCAATGGAGAGACAGATCACTGTAGCATGTAGCTTCTGTGGCTGATATACCAGCCCAAGGGTGTCAAACATGTGACCGGGGCTGGATCAGGCCCTTGGAGGGCCCCAATCTGGCTTACAAGGACCTGGCTGTTTTCTGCTTTGTTTTTCAGTTCTGCTGCTGCTGCTGCCATGTCACAATTTGCTTTACCAATCTCTCTCAATTACATAGGATAGATAGATAGGCAAGCCTCTCCTGTGCGACTGAGACAGTCTGGTAAAGAACTTGTAAAGAACTTGCTGAGGGTCCTCCCCCTCCTCCTTCCAGGGGAATGGACAGAAGAGCCAGAGCTTGCTTTCTGGCCAGGCTGCAGGAGACAATGGGAAGCCTGTCTTTCCTTCCCCTGGCTGAGGCTCCACCCTGAAGGGAGGGAGGGAGGGAACGAGGGAGAGCTTGCTTTGCTGGGCTGCCTCAATCGCACAGGAAAAGTACCAGGAACCTTTAAGACCAACAAAGTTTTGTTCAAGCTATGAGTTTTTGTGTGCCTTGTGTGTGTGTATTCTGTTGGGCTCCTTATGCTATGTGTGTGTGTTTTGTTGGGCTCCTTATGCCAGGGCTCTCCTGAGTGCAGCTGGGTTCCTTCTCCCTTTTCACTGTATTCATGCCCTCATGGTCCAGCCTTTCTCAGTAAGAAAGCAATGTGAACTATTTTAGAGGAGGAATAACAACAAGCCAGTGAGGTTGATTAGGCTGAGTGTGTATGTCCATACGAAGTTCACCCAGCACATTTCCTTTGTAGGAAGTTGTAGCTATTTCTCTGAGGAAGACTATAGTTTTGTAGACAAACAAACAGCCCTCAGTCTCTTTCAGGATGCCTTCTCATGTTCTTGACCAGCACATGAAGCAACTTATGTAGAAAAGGTTGCAATGCCCAGACATTTCATGTTTTCCCCTGGGTCCTAGGCTCAGAACACTGAGCATGAGATTTCTGTAATGAATGTCAATAACAGCTTACAGATACACACCTGAACAGCATACTCAAGATTGCTACAGCACAGACTTTTGATGCAATAATTCAGAGCAAGAGTTGTCAGTTATCAGACACTGTTAAATAGACAAAATATTGTAAGGGTGCTAGTGTTTTAAGTATGTTTTATTTAAAGCTTTAAAAAATCTTTGTCTGTGTCCTTTATAAAGTTTTTATCTCTGCTACCTGGCGTTACATTTTATGATACACATGGCCCAGCCCAACAAGGTCTCATTTATATCAGATCTGGCCCTCGTAACAAATTAGCTTGACACCCCTATACTAACCTTTTCCTTGAGAGACACAATTTGACTACAGTTTCCATGAACTGATTATAGTTTAGACTATACCTAGTTTTGCCCTATTTTTATTGTTGTTATTTTTGTTAATACACTCCATGTGGGGTTACTTTGGAAGACTGTACAGGAGTTTCAAGCAGTTTAGAATGTCATTTCCAGTAGTTCAGAGATGTCATTGTGTTGCTACCTCACCACCAATGGTCCTCACCCGAATGGTACGTCTCCTACCAGTTGCCAACCTCGTGCTGGCAACTCTGTCTTCTCCCTCAGAAACTGTCTGCCAGTTGAGATCAGTATTGACTGTGGTATTCTGGGGAGCTCAGCCATGTTGGGAGTAGGAAGCACTGTGGTTTGGTGATCCCACTCTTACTTGACAGGCCAGATCCAGAAGGTGCTGAAGGACTGCTGCTCAGCTCCATAGCATTCATTCTGTGGGTGTCCACCTTCTCCCCTATGCTGTTCATGAAACCAATGTGAGAGACAATCAGGGGATGTGGAGAAATGTACCACCAATATGTGGATGAAACCAGTTCTATTTCTCTTTAATAGCTCAGTCAGTGGGTTTGTGGAAGTTCTGAGCAGGTGCCTGAGGAAGGTAATGAGATGGATGAAGGCCAATAAACTGAAGTTCAACCCAGACAAGACTGAGGGGCTGCTGGTCAGTAACAAAGCTGCTTGAGGACTGAGGAGTCAGACTGTCCTGGAGGAGGCCGTACTCTGCCTGAAGCAATCCTGCTTGGGGCCCAGCTGGCCTACAGAGGTTAAATTCTGGGACATGTAGCACCTTTTATCAGCTTGGACTGATATGCCAGGTATGACTGTTCCTCACAAAGCGTGATCTGGCCATGGTGATTGATGTTCTGGTGACATCCAGGAGAGATTACTGTAATGTACTCTATGTTGAGCTGCCTTGAAAAACTGTCCAGGAGCTTCAGTGGTTCAAAATGCAGCAGCCAGGCTACTGTGGGAGCTGGGTAGAAGGATCCTATCATTCCTGTTCTGCAAAATCTGCACTAGCAGCTCATGCATTTCTGGTTCTTACCTTTAAAGCCCTAAATGGCTTACGGGGCAGGGTACCTGCAAGACCACCTCCTCCCATACTGTCCCATCTCCCAGTTAAGATTCTCCTCAGAGACCCCGCTGTCTTTGAGGTGAGGCAGGTGGTAACTATGGCTTTTCCGGTGGTGACAGCTTGTTTGTGGAATGCCCTCTGCTATGTGGCTTACTTGGCACCTGCTCCACTCTCTTTTAGGTGCCATGTTGAAATATTTCTTTTTTACCCATGCTTTTGACCAGTGGTTTGATTGACCTGAATGGCTTGCTTGTACCTGAGGATGTTTTGGAGGATCATTTCAGCTGCTGCATGATTTGTGCTCTGGGTTTTTATGCTGTTTAATGCTCTGAGTTTTTATTAGTTGGGTTTTTAATGATTTTATGTTTTATGATTGTATTTTGTTTTATTTTCTGAACCACCTTGAGCCGGTTTCTGAAAAGTTGTCCTTTTGTGCTCCCACTGTCAGAGGTGCTGTGGGTGAACAGTAGAGACAGGGCATTCTCTCTTTAGAGCTCCCTCGTCACTGAGGTTTGCTTGGTGCCAAATTCATTCACGTTTAGGAGCCAGGTAAAGATATTTTTATTCTCCCAAGCCTTTGCTTTATTGCTTTTATGTGAGACTGTCTTATTGCTTGTGGTTCCCCCACCCCCAGTCTCCCTGCCTATTCTTATTTTTAGTCTTGCTTTTTATCCCATTTTATGGCTACTTTTTTGCTGGTTCTATAGCGCTTTTATTGTTTTATGGCCTTTTAAGATGATTGAGATATGTATCGGTACATCTGTCATTGCCGGGTTTATGGTGATTTATTGTTTTTAGGGCTATTTATAAGGTTTTAGTCAGCTTGCCTTTATGGATTTTCAGCAGTTTTGCCCTATTTTTATTGTCGTTTTGTTATTATTGTTATTCTATAAGTATTTTAAATGTATGTTGCAAAGTACCTCAGGCAGTGTTGTGGAGAGTGTTTTGAGTAAAGAAAAAAAATTGGTCTTTTAGAACCAATCCAAACAGTGCTGGTGTTTTTGGATTGGTTCCTCATATAGCTGACTAAATGCGCTCCCCCTCCCCCCCAAAATGATGCACGTTGATTCACGAGAAGACTTTGGAGTTAAATAAACTGCCAGTCGGTAGAACGGCTCTGCGGCCACATGAAGGCAACTTGGGCTTTGACAAAAGGCTGTGTTCTTGATAACAGCTGTAGAAAAGCCACATTCCGGAAGGGCAAGTCTGCTGTCCAAACAAACTTATCTTGGCCTTCCAAAGGTCTCTTAGAGTGTGCTCAAGGAATAGCACAAAAGACACCAGATTTGACAGTGGCAGCTCAGACATAGGCATCAGCCACATCTGCCTGTGTCCAGTGTCTCATTTTACTGATTCATTGGGTCCTTTCAGACAACCAGTGTTTGTAGAGCCAGCGAAAAGTATGTCATATAGTGGTCCTTGGTGTGTAGAACTGCGATCAGCAGAACTTCTGGCCATGTAACAAAACCAGATAACTTACATCTACTCAGAAATCCTCAGGTATCTGATGAAATCAGCTTGGACTCACGAAAGCTCATACCTTGAAAAAATGTGTTGGTCTTTAAGGAGCTACTGGACTTGAATTTTGTTTGCAAATGCATAGTTAAGTGCTGATCCTCCACCTAGCCTTTGTTGCTAATGTCTCATATATTTCTCAGGCTTTGACCGGGGAGAGTATCTTACAATGGATTCTTCTGGCTCATACGCAGGGAGGAATCCTTTCAAAAGTAAGTTTTGCCTGGCTTGAAACACCCACAAACCCATATATTTTTCCTGGTCTGAAAATATTCTTTAAGAGTACTCTATAGAGTTATGCATATGGTCAAAGGGAATTCTTTTGCTTGCTTTTTATGTGAAAGGGCAGAAATCAGGTTCTTGGGGTAGATCATTGTAAGCCCTCCCTGAAATTAAGGCATGTCCAAACATCCTTGCCTAGACATCATTCTGTTAGCCAGGAACTTCTCACCCTCTCCTACCAATCTGCAGGTATCACCATTGCTAGGATGGGTGAAGTCTGGAGGGGTTCATGCCTCCCTCACTGCTGCTCTCTGGAATACAATGGCAGGCAGGAACCAGTTCTTCCTTCCTAGCTTCTGATGAACCCCACAGAAGAGCGTATCAGAGAGGAGGGCTCTGGACCTCCTGCTGTGAGTCAGTTCAAGTGACCTCCTCCCATTCTACCCCTTGGCAGGATCCAAGACATGCTGCAGAAGATGTTCCCGCCTCTGCAGACCATTTGGGATGAAGGAAAGATGGTAGATTTGAGAGAAAGTACATACCTTTGCCCTGGTAAGATTCAAGTTGGGCTGCAGATGCTCTCTTTGGACCTCAGGTAGCAATGGCAGCGGAGACAATGGCAGGTGCAAATCACACCTGCCGCTTCCTCTCACATTGCTAGCCTTCATTGGTTTAGCATCTCCCAAGCAACTGTCTGAATGATCAACCAGGTCTGCTCTTGGATCAGGACTGGAGTACAAAGACTCACCAGAGATCTGTCAAAATGTGTCTGTAGAGCAGTGTGCTCCCTTTGGAGGCTTTTCCATATGCCCATCCATTTCATTGGAGTTTCCAAAAGGACAAGAGTTTGAGCTGGAGGAAAAACAGATGGAACTACAAGTGTATGAATTACTATAGACTTCTGATATGAAGTCCCAGGCAGGCATCAAAACTACCATTTGTTTACATGTTATGAATCTTATTTGAAGCTCTTTGCCCCAGCCCCTCAACCAGATCATTCTCAGGATATCTTAGAACTAAACTCAAATTAAAATAACAATAAACGTTAATAGAACAAAACCAGAATTAATAAAATTAAAAACTAGCAGCACCCCCCCAAAAAAATATCTATCAAAGCAATGCAAACTGTTAACATTTTAAAACATTTCTGTTTTTTAAATACATACCCCTGAACTAATACCTCAGCCAGCTTCACGGTGTCCAGATTCCTAGATGACCATCTATTAACACGATCCAGCTTGTTTATTATTTTCATCTCTACATTAATGGAACCTCTAAAGTCAAGTTCTTCTGTTGTAGACACATTTGGAATTCTGACACGAGGTGATGGGCATAACCACGAAATGGCAAGTGCAGGAGGATGAGCCAGCCACAAAACATCAGGGACTAAGGTCACGTATAACTTTAATAGTAGCTCTTTCACACTTCAGGCAGAAGATCTGTTTAATGGAATGCCTTTCAAAATGAACATATCGTTTAAAATATTTTTGGTAAGTATTGTGTGTGTATGCTTGTAAGTCATAGTTGACTTCTGGTGACCCCTAGTGGGGCCTGGACATTTCAGAGAGGCGGCTGACTATTGCCTGCCTCTGTGTCCCAGCCCTGGTATTCCTTGGAGGTCTCCCTTCCAAGTACCTGCCCGAGTTGTCCCTGCTTAGCTTCTGACATCTGACAAGATTGGGCTTGCCTAGGCTATCCAGGTCAGGGTGTTAAAAATATTTCCTTGTATACACACAGCTTACCTTTGGTCACACAGTGAAGATCCTGGTACTGTGGTGACAGTTGCTCCCAAAGCAGCTTTGGAAAAATCTGCACAGCCAATCAGATCTGAAATGGCCAGTCAGAAGTTCTTCTGGGCAAAAGTGCCACTCGGCCCCACCCACTTTCTAAAAACACTTGACAGGTGCCAGGAAAGGGGTCGGCAGGTGCCACGGAACCCTGGGCACTACATTGGGAGCCCTCGTTTTGTTGCATTAACATATTAATGCACAGGGCTATTTTTGGGCAGAAATGCACAGGAGCGGAGTTCCAGCTGGCTCCCTAGTTGGCCACACCCAACAAGAACTCATTAGCATAACAGGCCACACCCAACAGCAGAAAATCATTAGGATTGGCTGCATTTGGGGTGTGTGGCCTAACATGAAAAGGAGTTCCTGCTACAAAAAAAGCCCTGGGTTTTGGCAACAAAGAAGCAAAAAGTGGGTGTGGCTGGATGACCACACTTCTGGTAACATGGAGGTATGTGGTCTAATATGCTAATGAGCTGTGCTGTCGGGGTGTGTGGCCTAATATGCTAATGAGTTTCTGCTGTTGGATGTGGCCTGTTATGCTAATGAGTTCCTGCTGGGCTTTTTCTACAAAAAAGCCCCCTTAACGCTTGATCCTGTTGAAATTTCTTGTTATACTGATAACATGCAAAGCCGCTTCCCCCTCCGTGAAGAACTGTCATCAATAACAACAGTAATTGTTCACTTGTGTTTATTAATAGGCTTCTTTCCAGTGTTTTGCTAAAGGCACCAGATTTCCCACTGCCCACTGCTTTCTTCCTAGAGAACTGCCTACATATAATTGGACACTGATGTATATTATCTTTTCTCTCTATTTTGTTTTTACCATTTTCAGAGTTAGGTGGTAACGCCAATCCTGAAATGTGCCTAAAGCGGAGGTGAGAAGGAGCCATTCATGTGCTCTGGGTACAAGACAGAGCAGCAGCCCAAGAGCACAGACCACCGTCAACAGAGAAAGATGCAGCATCAAGTTAGCAGCAGGGCTATTTTTGGGCAGGAACGCACAGGAACGGAGTTCCAGCTGGCTCCCGAGTTGGCCACACCCAGCAAGAACTCATTAGCATAACACGCCACACCCAACAGCAGAAACTCAATAGGATTGGCTACATTAGGGGTGTGTGGCCTAATGTGCAAAGGAGTTCCTGCTACAAAAAAGGCCCCGATTTTGACAACAAACAAGGTAAACAGAATAAGAAGCAAAAGGTGGGTGTGGCTGGATGCCCACACTTCTGGGAACATGGGGTGTGGCCTAATATGCAAATGAGATTCTGCTGTTGGGTGTGGCCTATTATGCTAATGAGTTCCTGCTGGGCTTTTTCTACAAAAAAAGCCCTGGTTAGTAGTAATGTTCCTTGATCCCATACAAAGCACTTCCTTGCACAAGTCTTTAGCTGAGGTTAATGTTTAATGCAGCGTTGAACGTGGGCTTCTCTTTTTGAACAGGCTTTGAACAGTCTGCCACTTATGGCTCTTTCTCATTGTCACTTCCTTGCATTACAACTTTCCTGCAGCCCACATGCAGAGTAAAGATGCTAATCAGGCACACTGCCTGGCTGCCGAGGAGGTGCATAATCTCTGCTCAGATGATCGCTAACCAATCTCCTGTTCTAAAATTACCAAGGCATTACATCAGGGCTTTTGGTGATCCCACAGCAGGAGGAAACATAATTCTGTGAAGTTTGTTACGAGGTAGTATAGCAAGGCGGGTACTGTTAAATAGTGGACTCCATGGGTGAACAGACTCCCAGTCTAGTGATCAGCTCTCCTTTATTCAGTGATTTCAGCAAGAATGAGACTGTCGACCAGCGCCTCAGCTCGGTTGTATTGCATGCAATGGCCACACCCCCTACTCCCAACGATAGGCTATTTACCAAACTTTACATCTTAATTGATTAATGCCAGAATCCTGTTGGTCTATTGTTATTCGGCTCCAAGCTCACCCTGTCTCTGGCAGCACTGTCCTACACCTTGATTGGTCACTGCCAGAATCCTGTTGGTCTATCGTTATTCAGCTCCAAGCTCATCCACCCTGTCTCTGGCAGCACAATCCTGCAGTGTTTCAGTCCCAATACATAACAGGTACGTAATAAGAATCTGAATAACCAATGGAAGAAGATGAAAGGGCAGTTCTTCAAACAGATTGCCCCCTCAGTAAATACTAGCTTAGCAAATGCCCAATCTACATGACATTAATTCTCAAGGGGGGAAAGGAAAAGGAAAGGAAGGAGCCAACAAGTAGGGTCTGGATTCTTGGAAAGCCACCTGCTGCCTCCCTCAGCCTCCTACTTCAGGTTATTCTGTTCTGTCCAAATCTATCCCGATGAGGGCTTCTTTCATACGCATGGATAAGGGTGTGCGCACTTTGCATTACAAACATTAATAGTAATGCCAGTCATATGTAGTTAGTGCATGCAGATTTGTATGATGCATGTCGGACAGAAAGGAGGCAAGGGATGAAAGAAGCAATATTTTTGCCATTAACAAAAACCATGGTATGTAGGGTACAACGAGTCAAGACACAGGAGACGTGTGCTCGGATTTCCCAGAGTATTTAACTTTATTCAAAAGCAGCTATTGCAAGACTGAACTTCGATCAGGGCTATAGAAGAGGGATTTAACTCCCCATCTCACCTCGTGCCATTTCCCAGGTATAAATCCCCCCCCCCCAGTTGCTGTCAGTTACAGCTGAGGGGAAAAAAAGACACAAAAACTGTCAAAAAAGCATGATGGAACATCTGCTTTCTCCTATTCCAGCCTCACCACAATCCAAATCTTAATTTTCCATTAAAAAGGGATATGCCACCCCCCTGAACTTGGGAACGGAAGACAATTCCTTTTCCATGGACAATGTATGTATGTAGTGCTGTCAAGTCACTTCCTATGAATTTATGACCTCCAAAACATCATTGATAAGTTCAAAATGTCATTGATAAGCTCACTAGGCAACTATCGCTAGTGACCTGGGACACAGATTTTTCTCCTTTGATTTTTGTGCTTGACTAGCTGTCTCCACCCAATGCATGAACTTGTTGACCAGTATAAGAAACCATGTGGCATATCTCATTCTCTCAGATCTTTATGGCAAGCACACTTTGTTGATAACTACAGTTAATATTAGCTGGCTAATGTAGACACAGAAATGTTTATTAAGGTTATCAATCAGTTTGGTTTTTAGTATCTGATGGAGTTGATTACCTTAATTGTAAAATGTCTAAGCTGCTATTTGCAATAATTGTTACAGTATTTAGTAGCTATTTAATACATTTTATCAGCTTCTAAATGGGATGAATGACACCTTACTTGGAAAGAGCACTGTATGAATTACCATAAATTGAGTTGCCAGTTCTAACCTTCAGAGGGTTCCTATAGATCAAGTGTTTTGTAAAAAGTAAAATTTAGCCTGTTAGGGACTTGGGGATTAAACAAGACGTTTCTCCTCTTGCCTTTTGTGTAATTCTAAAAGGTTCAGGAGCTAGAGAACTGAAGGTTTGGGGACGATAAAGGAAAAATGCAGGGAAAATATGCTTTCCTCCATTTTACCCCCTCCCTGAGGTCCAGTACGGAAAAATGTTGGTAAATAAAATAGTTATTAAGATAATGATGATGAAATAGATCCCCAGGTTTTACTTTCCACAGATGTTGCCTATGTAGAATATCTGTTTTATGTGCACAACATTTACCACGCGTGGAAGTGATTTTCTGAGTGAGTGTGTATATTTCTGATTTTTATATCAGAAACCATTATTTGGATTTCTACAGCTCTCATCTACCCAACCACTTGGTTTCTTAGGTGACAGTCCTGAATGCAAACCCCATAGTTTCTTCTGACTAGAAATCAATCATATCTAATTCTTAACATAGCCCCATCTATGCATACTGAAATCCAGAGACTGGAGACATGGACAGACAAGACACATCTTTCCACAAACCTGAGAAAAGCCCCAGGCTTACAGAAAAACCAGAAATAATTTTTTTAAAAATCTTGGGGGGGGGTGACCTCTCAAATAATAGAAGCAGTGCCTGTATTTTAAAGAAATGAATGGCTTCAATGGCTATTGCCAGGCTACTACAACAGTATTGCCAGCCTTCAAGCTTTGGTTTCTGTCACTAAAAGGCAGAGAGAGGGGACCAGGCCCTTTCCCAGGCTGTTTTGGCCTTTGAGAGAGGACTTCTCAAGGCCAGAACCGGTGGCAACCACCAGATGACTTACTGTAGTTCTTGTGGGTCCCGTACTTGTAGCAAATTCTATTTGCTCATGTTGAAGATAATGTAAATTTTAAGTTGTTATATTTCTTAAGGAAAGGACTGGGTGTTCCATAAACATTAGTAAACTATGTACATTATGATAGATTAAATATGTTTAAGTTTATGATCAAAATAAGTTTCACATAAACAACCAAACCCATTTTTAATGGCTATCATATAAATGTTTTGGGCTAGTCAGTGTGCAATATAGACACAATATACCAAGGACTGCAAGTCCCATTCATACCAGTAACGATTAGCAACAAGAAGGGTGTGATGGATTGGTCCCTTTCCCTTTGTAGTCATGCGCAAATCACACACAATAATTAATGGTCACAGATGGGAGTGCATATTCTGGAGTTCACCCTAAGATCCACCCAGCTTCTCCAATGGGGCCCAGATGAGCATCCACATTTGCATTGGTATCCTGCTTCTGCAAGTTCATTTCCATTGTTGGATCCCACTGACAAATGTGTCCTGATGTCTCTATGAAAGGTGACCACTGCCTAACCAGCCCCGTAGGTAGGGAATTTTTTGAGAGGGGGCCTTGGGGGGGCACCAGCTAAATGAAAAAAGTACAATGCAGGTGGTAAGTTGGAGCACTTTGGGGCAGCCCGGGAGAGAGGGGGGCCAGAAGAAACACTAGGGGGCCAGGCCCCATGGACCCCATGTTAGCTACGGGCCAGTGCCTAACCCTAGTAGCTTGCCTCCTCCCTCCCTCCCTTTCTCTCTCTCTCTCTCTCCCCCCTCCCTCCCATCTCATACAAACAAAGGTCACTCAGTTCCACTTCTCCCTGCCCCTCAACCATGATGCTGCACCTTCTGTGGCTTATGTACATCTAGATATGCATCTCTTATAAAACCTCTTCGAGCAGCACAACGTGACCTGGTGTGCTATGCCATAAATACCTCTGTTTCCGCATTAATGGAAAAACGAATTCAAGAATTAGACTGCAACTTTGCACTCTGGACCTTTGCCTCCGTGTGCAATAACCATTAATCTGACTCAGCAGAGAATGCCGAACGGTCAGCCCCATGAGCTTTTCTTTTTTGCTGCCATTAAAAACGAGAAATTCATTTTCTACTGAAAGCAAAACCAAAACAAACCTTGATTTACTTTGCCTAATCAAAATGACGAAGGCCTACGATGAAATGAATTTAATAGCACCAGTGCAGATAAGGGGGAAAAAATTATTACATATGTTTAAGCCACTTAAGGAGGCGAGACACGAAGCAACTTCAGTGTTTAAGTGCCGCACAAATGTAAGCTTGGTTTGGGAGAATATTTGCTTTAAAATATATGACAGTCTTTATTGCAGTCAGTGGAATGTACCTGTCAGCTGCAGAATGAGGAAGAGGAGGAGGAGGAGATTGGATTTGCCACATGGGGGGATCTATGTGTAGTGATAGAGTGCATAAGGTTTTCTGTAGGGGAGCCAATAGCAGTCCCTCAGAACTGCTTCAGGTCAGGAAAATGGTGTGGTGGGAAAGGGATGAGTCCCCTCTCCTTGTGTGCTGGAGTCACAGCCCAAATCAGGTGAAGCACGCCTGAGCACTGAGTTCCCCGTGGAGAACTCAATCAATCAATCAATCAATCAATTTATTTAGCTCACATGACCATTGGTCTCAAGCACAGAATACAACAAACATGTAAAATATCAATATAAGAGTTTAAAACTGTTAACATTTCAAATCCAGTTGAAATATAAACTGTATAAAGGTTTAAAACTATAAGCCATTTCAGTCATAAAATTGAAAAAATTGAAAAAACAGTTAGAACCAAAAAGTGCACACCTCCTCTTAAGCAGCAATTATTTACGCTTCAATGCTATTATAATAGCTAAGTATTTCGCTACTGAAGTGGTGATTGTTGGGTCAGTATCTATCAGCAGATAAGAGGCCACCCGTGGCCCCATTGGAAGATGGTATTTAGATAAAATTGGATATACCCAATATGACCTAAGAGTTAACCAATGAGAACAAAAGGAGATGTGTCAGTGTCTCAGTCTCACCAGAAGCACAGGTACAAAGCCTGTCTGAATATGGAGTTTGTGAGAAACGTCCCGTTAATTCTGCAGATGGTACAGCATTTAATCTTGCAAGAGTAAAAGCAAATCTCTGAGAGGGGGTGGTAAGATGGCTTAGACATGATGGAAGGGTCAACGAAGGAGGAATTCCCAGAGCTAGAGGAGAACATACATGCCTGGCACGTGCAGCGGTACTAGCCCTATCCCAATTACTTGCTTTACCGTGGAGAACTCAAAAGTGCATGTTTGACAATCCATGTACCAGACCTGAACCTGATGGCTATTTATCATGTGGTTGGGCCCTTTGCGGATCAATCAGATTAATCGGCTAACCAATTAATCTTTTCCAAGTCATTTAAGTAAATTAATGCAATTTTTGTGATTTATTCTTTTTATGTACCTCATTTTGAGAGCTTGGTTGCAGAAAAGGAAATCAGAAATTTTCTATATATTTCCCCCCTAAATATCCCCCTTTTGTTTAATTCAAAATGTGCCCACCTATTAATTGGGTCTGACTTTGTCTTTATTTATTTATTAACTGAAAACATTTGCATATAAAAGGTGATGAAAAGTATAATTTTATGGTAGTTGAAAGAAAGGACTCTGCAGCCCTGTTATCCACAGCCTATTACTGAATACACCCTGGAGAGATCAGACAAGATAAAATGCAAAGTACCAGGATACCATGGACTGCCAAAAAGACAAATAAGTGAATTCTAGATCAAATGGGATCCCCTTTGATCCTATTTCTAGAACATGAAATTAAGCAAACTCCGGAGCATGGTGGAAGACAGGAGGGTCTGGCGTGAGGTGGTCCGTGGGGCTGCGAAGAGTCGGACTCGACTGGTTGACTGAACAACAACAAAAAGATCAAATCCAGCCTACTCTCTCCCTAGAAGCGAAAATGACCCAACAGAGGCTATTGGACTCAGTGCTCCCTCTAAGCTGTGGAGTCTGGTGAGCAAAAATTCTACTTTGTGAGCTATTGGCATTAAAGCCGTGAGCGAGTGATTTGGCTACTGCCTAAATTAGTTTGCTCTGGAGCCCTCCTTCCTGAGCCAAGACAAAAATGTGTGAGCCGGGGGCTAAAAAACTGTGAGCTAGCTCACACTAACTCAGCTTAGAGGGGACACTGGTTGTACTTTGGTCACATTATGAGAAGGCAAGAATCACTGGGAAAAATGAGAATGCTGGGGAAAGCGGAAGGGCAGCAGGAAAAGAGGAAGACCCAACACGAGATGGATCGATTCAGTCAAGGAAGTCACAAAGGGCCTCTCTCTGCAAGACCTGAGCGAAGCTGTTAACCAGAGGATGTTTAGGTAAAGGTAAAGGTTCCCTTGCTCGAAAGCCAGTCGAATCCGACTCTAGGGTTGCGGTGCTCATCTCCGTTTCAAAGCCGAAGAGCCAGCGCTGTCCGAAGACGTTTCCGTGGTCATGTGGCCGGCATGACTAAACACCAAGGCGCACGGAACGCTGTTACCTTCCCACCAATGTGGTACCTATTTATCTACTTGCAATTTCTTGCTTTCGAACTGCTAGGTTGGCAGGAGCTGGAACTAGAGACAGGAGCTCACCCCGTCATACGGCACCCGGGTCTCGAACTGCTGAACTACTGACCTTCCACAGCCTGCAGTTCAGCGTCTTAACCACTTGAGCCACCGCAGCTCCAGAGGATGTTTAGGAGAATGTTAATTCATATGGTCACCGTAAGTTGGAAATGACTTGACAGCACTTAACAAACAGTCACAACGCAGAGCTCTTTTTGTAGCAGGAACTCCTTTGCATATTAGGCGACACACCCCTGATGTAGCCAATCCTCCAAGAGCTTACAGAGCTTTTCTTACAGGGGCAACCGTAAGCTCTTGGAGGACTGGCTACATCAGGGGTGTGTCGCCCAATATGCACAGGAGTTCCTGCTACAAAAAGAGCCCTGCTCGCATGCATCCAACCCTATGCTGCTTCAGTTTGCATTGGGACTGTGAAAGGAAGGGAGAGAGGATTCAATCTTTCAGCCTCCATTAATTTTCAGTATTCAGCACTGGGATTCCAGTTTTTCTATTAGCATCTTAAAGAAAAAAATCATTTTTTAAAAAGAAAAACTTCTCCCCTTTAAAATGCTAATATCAGAGTGGAGGAGCTGGTTTTTAACAGCAAAATCAAGTGGCGGTTGAAGGGCTAAAGACCCCATCACCCTTCCCTGCATAACCCTGAGGCAAAGTGAAGTCTCAAAGTTGGCACCTTACTTTTTTTGTGTGTGGATAAAGCTCTGTCATCCTGTCACAACTGTAAACTACCTCTAAGTACATCTGTGTTTTAATATATTTTATTTTTTTTAATATAAGCCGGCTTGAGCCTGCCTCGGCAGGGAGGGCGGGATACAGATTGAATTAATTAATTAATTAATTGATTAATTAATTAATTCTGTGAGGTACAGGCAGAAGCTCACAGCAGCACAACTTCACACGCTAACTTCTTTGTTCAGGACATAGGCCGCCATGTAATGTATACACAGGATCACTGGAAGCTCAGTCAGAGCATAACTTAGGTGAGCTATATATGCAAATACAGACTGGGTGTGGCCTTGGGAAGCAGGACGAATACTAAGAGCCGAAAGATTCCGTAATGAATGCAGTTTGCACGAAGGAAAAGTATACACTTCAAATAAGACACCCTGGAGCAGGGAGGGTGCAAACATGTTCATTCCTGCAAGCCTGATATTTGTTTAGCTTTGCTCTTGAATGGTTCTGCTGCGGGTTTCATTCATAACTTCCTTTGTGTTGCTACTGTGTACCTGGGCTTTCTGTGAGCAGGAAAGCTAAACTCCAGCCTGTTCCAAAGGGCGTGGACTGCGATGAAGCAATTAAAATGACAGAAAAGAGGATAATGTTATAAAAAACGAAGTTTCTGGTGAAGTGTTCTGAAATAAGGGAAACACCCCCCCCATCATGAGCACAATCCAGCAAAAAGCTAGGCGCAAACTACAGGAACCAATGGAATGGGACTTAATCAAGACCAGCTTTTGCTGAATGGTGAAAGCAAGAGTCTGAGCTGAACAGAGATACATAGGCCCCGGTCACACGGAGCATTTGCCCCGTGGAAGGCACGATTGTCTGGCGGATTTTCCGGGTGCAATCACACCGGAACATCTGGGAGGCGTAGTTCACCTGTGGCCAACCCGTGGCATGCCACCGAAGATGCACATTTAAAAGGTACCTGGATTAACCTACTGGCAAATGGTTTGCCATGGGCTGCCTATGGACTCCCGCAGTGTGATCGCACTAGCCCGTGGCTATTCCCCCGGGTCGTCCTCTTTGCTGCGCATGCCGATGGAGGAAGCCCTGGAGTGCCGCCGACGCATCTGATCACCTAATGGCGGATCAGATTGCGACGGCGCAAATAATCTAATGTTGGGCGGCCAGTCGGACTCTGACCCAGAAGATCTCAGCCGGGCTTTGCAGGCTGTGGCTGGGTGGCTCAGGCTGAGCCGACTGAAGCTAAACCCTGCCAAGACGGAAGTCCTGTGCCTGGGTCGGGTCGGTCGGGGGCTGGAGCTCCCTCTCCCGGCCTTCGATGGGGCACCGTTGGTGCCAGCGTCGGAGGTTAGGAGTTTGGGAGTACTCCTGGACCCGGCGTTAACCATGGGGGCCCAGGTGGCAGCCACTGCCAAGTCAGCTTTTTACCATCTTCGGCTGATAAGGCAGTTGGTCCCATTCCTCGACCGCGACGACCTGGCCACGGTGATTCATGCAATGGTCACCTCAAGGCTAGACCACTGTAATGCCCTCTACATGGGGCTGCCTTTGGGGCAAATCCGGAGGCTGCAGCTAGTGCAGAATGCGGCAGCCAGGCTGTTGATGGGCACCCCTAGGCGGGAGCACATCCGGCCTGTGCTGAAAGCGCTGCACTGGCTGCCTATAGCATACCGGATTCGCTTCAAAGTGCTGGTGCTTACCTTTAAAGCCCTATATGGCCAGGGTCCGGCATACCTGAGGGACCGCCTTTCCCCGTATATGCCCCAAAGAGCACTGCGGTCTGAGTTTCAACACCGCCTGGCGGTCCCTGGCCTTAAGGAGGCCAGGCTGGTGGCCACTAGGGCAAGGTCATTTTCAGTGGCGGCTCCTACCTGGTGGAATGAGCTCCCAGAAGAGATCAGGGCCCTGCGGGACCTTTCACAGTTCCGCAGGGCCTGCAAGACGGAGCTCTTCCGCCAGGCTTACGAGTAGGAGCCGCCGCTCCCTTTTCCGTTCTCCTTTCCCTTAGGCCGCCAGCCCCTAACCCTTTGCCGCCAATTGTTACCATCCCATGTGGTAGAGGGAGGGGGCAGTCGAGGGAGACTTTGCCATGACATCACTCTGTTTAAACTTCTATCCGACGCCATCGGACTGAGATAATAGAACAGCTATAGAAATGTTATCGACTTATATGTTTTTAAGATATTGTCTTGGCACTTGGATGTCTTACTGTAAGCCGCCCTGAGCCCGCTTGCGGGGAGGGCGGGGTAGAAGTGTAATAAATAAATAAATAAATAGCCATGCCTCCCCCCGCGTTATCTGGCCCATGTGAACGGGGCCATAGAATAGCAACATGGAATGTCAGAGGAATGAGTCAGGGCAAATTGGATATTGTAACAACACAAAGAAACAGTACAAGATCGGAAAAGGGGGAGAGAGCTCGCCCATAGAATCACCAAGAGTCAAACACAACTGAATGATTAACAACAATAACGTGTTGTCGAAGGCTTTCATGGCCGGAGTTCATTAGCTGCTGTAGATTTTCCGGGTTGTGTGGCCGTGGTCTTGGCATTGTAGGACCTGACATTTCGCCAGTAGCTGTGACTGGCATCCTCAGAGGCATAACACAGAAAAATGGAGTACTCTCTGTGTCAAGGTGAGAAGACAAATGGTAGGCAGGTAATTTATATCTACCCCGGAAGGTGTTATACCTCTGAGGATGCCAGTCACAGCTACTGGCAAAACATCAGGTCCTACAATGCTGAGACCACGGCCACACAACCCGGAAAATCTACAGCAACTAAACAACAACAATGCTCCCAGGGTCCTAATTCTATTGGGTAATAAATCCTATCTCATAGTCTAGTGTTTATGGCTACAAGCAATGTGAGAAAGACATTTAGAAGACACCCATTTAAAAATAAGGTGGCCACTCATTTTATGCGGGGGCGAGGGCAGCCACACGAGAGAAGCAAGTAGCTTCTCTTGGCCTATGCCACACTTCCTTGGATTGTGAATACAGATTGTGCCGGCTTTATCTCACTCTCCTGGGAAGTCCGATGGGTGATACATTGTGTGGATGTAAACTGTAGGCCACCAGTTGCCCTTCCTGAATAACTCCTTTGTGGTTTTTTAAATGCAATATGTTACTGAAAATCGTGATCCAGACATCGTGGGAAACTGCAGAGCTCTATAAGCATAAACTCCTGTGCTTTGAATTACATAATTGTGGTATCATATGAATTCTTCGGTGTAGGTGTTGTATTGAATATCACATTACATTAAAGTGAGGAACACCTGAGAAACTCAATTTCGTTTGAACAAATAAAAGCACTCATTGGATAAGTAGATGCGTGTACTGCTATTAAGTAGGGTGTGCTAGAATGGTTATCAGTTTTCTTGCCAAAGTAATTCTGGAAAGTTGTTGTTGCAGGATGTTCTTCTAACTGTGTGGCTGGCAAGCTGCATTTGAATACATCAGTGTTCTCCTCTTTCTGCAGACACATGGAAAGAAATGCTCCCAGAGACTTGTGTTGTTCAGTCCAGGAAAGGAAACCTATCAAATGGCACCGATGTTCAGGAGGCCCGGCTCCTCCCCAACCCAGCAGCTGAATGAAACCCGGGGAGAGTTCCAAGGCTGCCGCTGAGTCATAGCTAGTGGGCTAGGCAGCAGCTGCATTCCTGAGGCCAGTCATCCTGTGACAGGCAAGAGAGCCAGAGGGGGAAGGGAAGCTGGAGATAAACTAGAGGGAATGTGTCTGGTTGAAGAGAGGAGAACGGAAGCAGAGGGGAGGAAGGGAGAACGGAATGAAGAGAGAGGCCCTTGATTAGCAAGGCAGGCAGTCAGGGAGAGTGAGGCTCAGAAAAGGGGGGGAAGATGAAGGGGTCCCGGCTTCATACTTGACCAGTTATAAGGGCCTAGAACAATAGCAATGAACTTTGCCTCTCGGCCTCTGAAATCTTCACCGGCCAAAAAACTACCTGCAATTAAAATTGCTAGGTCACATGGGGTTCTTTATGCAGCCTTCGGAAACTATAAAATGGCACTTGATAGCATTTGGGGGGACACACAAAATCAGAGATATCTTCAGTAGACTGTAGATTACTTCTGCTTATTTGCGCATTACATCAAAGCAATTTCCTGATGGTAAGATGTAACCTACAGGGTCACTTGACCCATACAGTTCATGTTAGGAGGGGTGTGAAACAGTGTTGTATCTTGGTCCCCCTGCTATTCAACTTTTACATAAATTCAATGGTAGAAGCCCTCTCCACTCTGGACTTCCATCTGCCTAAACTAGCTAATAGACTGATCCCCACACTACTATATGCATATGACACTGTCATTTTATCCCACTCTGAAGCAGAGCTTAGAAAAGCCCTTTGGGCCCTCACTGCATATTGCAAGGTGGAGCAGCTATTGAGGAGAAATTAGAATTCTATAGATTCCCACCCATAGCCCTACTGCATCTTGGGCTTCTGGGAACAAACAAACAAACAACAAAAAACAGTGGGGGTGGTAACGGTAGTGTCGATCTCTCTGTATCTATCTGCAAATCCTTAACACCATATTTTGGAGAAAGGCAGTATAAACCATGTAAGAACATAAGAACATAAGAGAAGCCAATGTTGAATCAGGCCAATGGCCCATCTAGTCCAACACTCTGTCACACAGCGGCCAAAATATACTAGGTGCCATCAGGAGGTCCAGCAGTGGGGCCAGGACACTAGAAGCCCTCCCACTGCTGCCCCCTCCAGCACCAAGAATAGAGTGCATCACCTGCCCCAGACTGAGAGTTCCCATCTATACCCTGTGGCTATTAGCCACTGATGGACTTCTGCTCCATATGTTTATCTAACTCCCTCTCATGTGTTGCAGAGAAAGGCGGTCTATAAGTAATGTCCAAGATGTATAGATAGCAGTAAAAGGGTTTCTCTACTTCGAATCCACTAGAGCAGGGATTGCCAACCTTTTTGAGCTGGTGAGCACCATTGTAATTCTGGCATAGAGTGATGGGCACAAACACAAAAATGGCCGTTGTGGGAGGTAGGGCCAACCACATACACAGAGGAGGCCCAAGCGCATGTGGCAAGAGGAGTGATTTTTTTTAAAAAAAATACACTGGCAAACTGGAGTGAGAGAGAAAATAAAACCCACGCTGTAGTGGCAGCTCTGCAGAAACAAGTGTTATTTTAATCTGCACAATCACATCCCCAGTGGCCAGTCAGAAACCCAGAGCTTCACCTGGCTCCATCTGCTTTCTAAAAACAGGCCCTGTGCACCAGGGAAGTCATTGGTGGGTGCAGTAATTTTAAACCCCATTGGAGACACAGGGCACTCCAGAGGATTAAGGTGCTCCGGAACAGGAAGTGTAATAAAAGGGGTCTGCTCTCCAGCATGGACTCTAATCTGGGAGAGCCAGGTTTGATTTCCCTCTCATTCACTTGGAGCTGCTGGATGACCTTGGGCAAGCCATAGTTCTGGCACAGCTGCTCTTGAAAAAGAGCAATTTCTGTCAGAGCTCTCTCAGCCCCACCGACCTCACAGGGTGTCTGTTGTGGGGAGGGGAAGGGAAAGGAGTTTGTAAGCCGCTGGGAGACTCCCTTGGGTAGTGAAGGGCAGGGTATAAATCCAATCTCTTCTTTTTCTAAATGAAGCTCTGTCAAACCAAGGAACGAATTCCACACAAACACACAAACCCCTGGCGCAAGTATGTGACAAACACAAGTCAGAAGAGTACCCGAGCTTGCGTATAGTGTGTGCGTATTACAGGGGAGTGTTTACGAGTGTGTGCAGAAAGCGATCCTTTTCAGAAAACGCATCGAGATTTCGCCACGGAAACTGGGGGGGATCTGAATGTGCGCCTGGCAGCCTTGTTCTCTTTCGCAGTTGCGGGGGACACTCCTGGCCTCGCGGGGTGCCTGAACAGCTCGATGGCCGTCCTGAGCTCCCAGAACTCGGGAGGCCGCGGCGGAGTTCAGCCGGAAACCGGGAGGGAGGGAGGGAAGCAGCGAGTGATGCACAGCACAGCGAGTGGGCGGCAGAAAGAAGCGCCGCTCTCCGCCGGGAGGGCCGGGCTCGTCTCGCTTTGCGTGGGGGGGAGGCGGCGGGCGGGGCGCCTGCAGGGCCATAAATGGGTCCCGCCGGGCTCCGGGCGCGCACAGCTTGCATTGCAGCACGAAGGCGGTCGGGAGGCGGCGGTCAGAGCAGGGGCTGCCGAGAGAGCCGGAGCGCGCAGGCGGCGCGATGAAGGGCCCGTCGTCGTCGTCCCCGTCGTCGGAGGTGCTCCGCGAGGGCGAGCTGGAGAAGCGGAGCGACAGCCTCTTCCAGCTGTGGAAGAAGAAGCAGGTGGTGCTGAGCAAGGACTGCCTGAGCCTCTTCTCGCCCGAGGGCGGCGGCGGCGGCGGCGGCGGCGGCCGGGCCAAGGCCAAGGAGCTGCGCTTCGGCGCCATCCAGAAGGTGGACTGCGTGGAGCGCACCGGCAAGTACGTCTACTTCACCATCGTCACGACGGACCGCAAGGAGATCGACTTTCGGTGCCCGGGCGAGAGCTGCTGGAACGCCTCCATCACCATGGCCCTCATCGACTTCCAGAACAAGCGCGCCATCCAGGACTTCAAGAGCCGCCAGGAGGCCGTCGAGCAGGCCGCCGCCGGCACCCGCGACAGGCGCCTGGCCAGGGCCCCCTGAGCCACCCCCGCCCCCGCCCGGCCGGCCGGGCAGAGCCGAAGGTGCGTAAAAATGGCCAACTCTCTTGCTCAGTGCAGACTTCACGTTTGCCTCGTTCGGCTTTTTACGCTGCAAGTCATTGATCTTCCTTTCATGGAAGGACCGGGAACAAAGTTCCGGTTGCTTCGGAAAGTTGGGAGCAGCACTTTGGTCACCTCCAGCGTGCTTGAACCCATGCAGAGCAGTGGAGGGAAGCCGAGGTTATCTTGTACGCTGCCTCCATGTGAGCTGCAGTGCTTTAATTGTTTTAAAACTGTCCCTAGACAGAAAACGTAGAGGTGATGTGCAATGCTCCCTCTAAGCTGTGGAGCCTTGTGAACAAAAAATTTACTTTGTGAGCTACTGGCATTAAAGTTGCGAGCCAGCAGTTCGGCTGCTCCATAAATGAGTTTGCTCTGGAGCCATCCTTCCTGAGTGAAGTCCAAAAATGTGTGAGCCGGAGGCTAAACAACTGTGAGATCGCTCACACTAGCTCAGCTTAGAGGGAACGCTGGTGATATGTATGTTCGCAAAGGATGCCGTGCTTCCAACCTTGGCACGTGCAAGGGATTGTGTAAAAGTAGTAGTTTCGTTGGTTGACTTTCCTGAAATGTGACTGGGCCTACTTAGAGGGTTGAAGAAGTCCTGGAAGCCACTTCATGTAATATGCTCCTCTGCCCACCTAGGGGTAAGGCTAGTCCGGATTAAGTGGTTTTAGAAGGCAACAATGTGTTATTACTTCAGCAGAGCCACCTCTGCCCTTTTCCAGATAGAAGATGTTTGTGTGGATGTAGTTATATAAATTCATCCCATACATAGGTAAGGTAGGGCCAGTGACACCCCCCCCCCACGATGCCCTGAAAGTCCAAATGAATTAGTAGTATTAGCAATAGTGCAGTTAAGTTGCTGCTTTCAGGTACTGCTTCTTTATCGTCTCTAGTTCAGCACTGCAGCATGAAAGACACATCTTGTGGGCAGGGGAGTGTGCAGATTTACTGCAGTCTAAATCCATTGAAATCAATGGCTTAGATTAAAGTAACTACTTAAGGTTGGGCTGGAAATCAGTTATATTTAGGATCGGGGTGTTTGAGTCCTGAACTACTTGAATGCATTTCTGGACAAAGACAAGAGGGGGAATGTGGGACCACTGTATAGAATCTCATGATGTGGGGTTATTTTCCTTGCAATTTTATTAAAACCAGTGCTGTAATTATTGGTTATTGTTAGTATTATTTTTTTACCTAGATATGTTAACCATTGGCGTTTAATTGATTTCAGTGGAACAGATTTCCAGATGAGTGCCTTATATAGTCTGAACGTAATGCAGAATTCTCCTGTCTAAGCATTGATCCCAGTGAAACTTTGCGTAGGATTGTGCTTTCAGGTGTCCAGTTTGGAGGGCAAGGGAAATACAATTGCAGCGTGCAGCTTGATCCTGTGCAGTTCCATTTCTTGGAAGTCAGTCTCTCTGAGTTCAGTTGAGCTTGCTTAGTTGAGTGTGTGTATAGAATTGCTGCCTAATGTTGCAATCATGTACACACTTACTTGAGAGTAAATTCCATTAGGCAAACTGGGGCATAACAATGAATGCACTTTAAGAACCCTTCCAGCTCAATTCTGTATTATTTTGCCACTGTTGGGATCTCTAAGCCTGATAGGACTCCCTGTAGTGGCAGAACCCCAGAGTAAGATGGAGCCTTTAGTTCCCCTTTCATAGGATTTCTTAGATTTAGGCTGGGATTTTATAAGGGAGGACATTTCACTATATAATATTTGTTTGTGCTGGCTGCTTGTCCTGTATCATTAATGGTTTGCTTTCCCCCTCCCTTGTTTCCAGAAGACTGTACCTCTGGATGACAAACCAAATCGAGCGTCTTGGATTGTGCCAGGACAGGATACCAATGAAGGAAAGCAACAAAGGATGCTAGCAATAAGATGGTCTCTTCCAGGTCTGATGAAGTAGCTGAGAAGAGGGCAAGCTTCCTCTGAGAGGCATTTATAAGCCAAAGACTTTTTTTTTAAGAAAAAAAAAAGATTTAGGGCAAAGTTGTGGCTGTGTCTGCCAGGATGCCCAGCTGTGCAAAATGTTCTCATTTTCTATATGGGATGCAAAGAATATGCATCAACTGCAGCTGAAAGACCAGTTTAAATTATTTGTAATATCTACATTTGTATTTATTTTGATAATCTTTAAACAGGTGTATGTCTTAATATTGTTACTTCCATTTTAAATATGTCCATTCCAAATAAAGTACTTTTTTATTACCTAAGTGAAACTGCTTTTCTTTATTGGTAGGAAAAAATATTGCTAGTTTGCTGTGTCGACCAAAATCTGTACATCTGGCCTTGCAAGGATTCAATCAAATAGGCCTGTGGTGGGTCACCCTTGCCTTCACAGGACCTGTCTTGGGGCCACTTTTTTTCAAGACAGCACCCATTTCTGACCCCTTTCCCTACCATGTTGAATGGGATCAAAAGGCTATCCAGGTCAAGATACACTGTCTTTCCTTCCCCTCCCCAACTGTTAAACATGCCTAAAGAGGAGTCTTGTAGCATTTAAAGGCTTTTAACAAGCAGCAACTTACGTGTACAAGAACCTTCTTTGTCAGATACAAGTAGTGGGTCCTTACTGGACAGGTACCTTTATATATGAGGTTACTAGCCTGATACGCGTGCTTCGCTATGGTATTTAAGTTCCATAAATCCAATTATAAAACTGATGATGTGAAGTCTGAAATGTAACATTTGCTGTAGGAATTCTAATGGAGAAGATTGTAGTGGAGCCAATTTGGGGTAGTGGTTAAGTGGCTGGACTCTAATCTGGGAGAACCAGGTTTGATTTCCCACTCCTCCACATACACCTGCTGGATGACCTTGGGCAAGCCGTAGTTCTGATAGGAGCTGTTCTTGAAAAAGAGCAGTTTCTGTCAAGAGCTCTCTCAGCCCCACCTACCTCACAGGGTGTCTGTTGTGGGGAGGGGAAGGGAAAGGAGTTTGTAAGCCGCTCTGAGACACCTTTGGATGGTGAAGGGTGGGGTATAAATCCAATCTCTTCTTCTAGTGTAAAAAAATGTAGTGAGACATATGTACTGCCCCCCCCCCCACTGAAGGACCTCTCTGTGATTGCCATGCTAGCTGTTATGAGAAATGTCTATTCATGAGTCTTGAATTGCTGATTTCTGTAACTGTCTTCAAATGTCTGCAGTCTCTCTTAACTGTGTTTTTACCTCAGAACATTGAGATCCACAGCTGAACAATCAGAGGGAGGTGGGTGCAAGCAGGCAGGTTTTACCTCAGAACTCTGAACTACACAGTTGACCACTGGGGGGGGGGGGAGGCAAGGAGGCAGCAACCTGCCAGGCACACACAAAAAAAACAATTGGGAGAACACATTTTGCCCCTTTTTTATCCATTTAGGGGTCATGTTTCTCATAAATCTCTAAGTAGTGGGGGCTGATGTCATGGTAGGGGTGCACTCCCCTCATTTTGGATTTCTTGTTGCAGGGTTTTGGCCTGGGCATTGAATTTTTTTTGAGTGCAAGGCATACATTTTTTTAAAACAAAAATGCTTCTCATTTATGTTACACTTAAGAAGTGGGACATGTACATATTCAAAACAACATCTGAGCAAACAGATATTAAGCAAGTTCATATGAACCAGTTTTCCAGATCCCACATTGTGAGAAGTTAAATAACCTGACAGAGGAAACCACTTTTCTACAAATTTGGGGTATATTTCCATAGTGGGTGGAAGTGTGGCTAAAGGGCAGCCTCCTTGATGGATTAAAGTACCCTGGCCCTGCTCCTGAACCTGACAAACACCTGCCTGTCTGGTATAAGGGGGGGATTGTGTTTAAAGGCATTGGGGAGGCTAGACCAGCAGCAGTGTTCCCTCTAAGCTGATTTAGTGTGAGCTAGCTCACAGTTTTTTAGCCTCCAGCTCACACATTTTTGTCTTAGCTCAGGAAGGATGGCTCCAGAGCAAACTAACATGCAGTAGCCAGAATGCTTGTTCACAATTTTAATGCCAGTAGCTCATAAAGTAGAATTTCTGCTCACAAGACTCCACAGCTTAGAGGGAGCATTGGCCAGCAGCAGCACTAAGGCAATCCTGCTAAGCAAGCCTCCCTGGTGGCTTTAAGGACTCTGCTCCCCTTCCAACCCTTGACAGGCGGTTGTCTGTCAGGTGTAAGAGGAGTAGCGTGTCTCATGTCATTGGAGAGGCTGGACCAGCAGGATTGCTAAGGTGATGCTGCTTGGGCACCTTCCCTGATGGCTTTCAATGCTCTGCTGTTGCTCTTACACCTGACAGACAACCACCTGTTAGTTGGAGGAGGGGTGGATGGGAGTGGGTCTAGCCTTTGGGGAGGCTGGCCCAGCAGCATTGCTAAGGTGGTTATGCTTGGGCAGCCTCCATGATGAATTAAAGTACCCTGGCCCTGGTCCTACACCTGACTGACACCTGCCTGTCTGGTGTGGGGGGGAGTGTGCTTAAAGGCACTGGGGTGGCTGGGCCAGCAGCAGGGCTAAGGCAGTCCTTCTGAGCAAGCCTTCCAAATGCCTGGAAGCATCCCACCCCCTCTCCTACACGTGACAGGCAGTTGCCTGTCCAGTGTAGGGGGGAGTGTTTTGCAAACCATTGTGGCGGCTGGGCCAGCAGGATTGCTAAGGCATTACTGCTGGGTGGGCTCCCTGATGGCTTTAAGCACCCTGCAACCTCTGCTGTACCTGACAGACAGCCGCCTGTCAGGTGTAGGAGGTCAGGGGAGCATGTTTGAAGTCATCAGGGAGGCTGGGCCAGCAGCACTGTTGCACCTTACAGGTGGCTGGCCATTCCTGATTTCCTCAACTGTCATTAGCTCTCTTCAGTCTCCTGTAACTCTTTTTACCTCAGAACACTGAGCTGCAGCTGACCAGAGAGGGGGCTGCAAGGAGGCAGCTGCCTGGCAGCCACATAGGAAGTAATGTGGGGAAGACCTTTTACCCCTTTTGACCCACTTAGGGGTTGAATTTCTAAAAATCCCTTCTTAGTAAGCATCTATGTCATGGTAGGAGTGCTCTCCCCAAATTTCGTGCTTCTATGTCCAGGAGTTCGACCTGGGTGTTGATTTTACAGTGAGGGGACTTTCTTTTGTACATATAGATGGGAGTAAAACACTATAAAAAAACCATGAAATGCAAGAAGGACACGGTGAGATGTAATTATGTACAAATCAAACATAATCAAGAAAAGTACGGAGGCCATTCGTCATAGCAGTAACTGGCCATTTCTCTAGAGTTGCTGAACTGGTCGACACCAGAAACGGCTGCCTAATTCATACCCATGTGCCACAAGCAGGGAATGGCTGCACTAAGATCCTCGCAAACAAAGATCTCCAGATTACTTTTCTGAGGTGAGCAACATGCTACTCAGAAAGGAACTGCCTCCTCACTGCCTCTGGGTTCCTAGCCAGTCAAGCCTGAGAAGAAAAGTTCCTTTGTAAACCCCAGTGTGGCTGTTGGTCAAACCACATTCTGAAACCATGCAGGAATGTAGAGTAGTACAGTCATGGAGGGGCACATTAATCTAGAGGAGGTGTGTGATCTGCTAGCCACTAGGTTGGGCTGAGTATTTGCTAGCAAATGGTTTTGGTGCCAAAAAAAGAGCTTTCAGAAAGTTTCTCCAAAGTGTACCTTTTTATGTGTTTGCTTGGCTCCCACTTTGTTGCCAATCTGCTTTGTTTCAATTTATTTTTCAGTTTAGCATTCTTCCAAATTTATCTATGTAACAACTTTGCAGTCATCCAGAACAGAATTTCAAAACAAAAAATGCCTCTCCAAAGCACATAAATTCAGATCTAACAATTTTTTTCCCTAGGCCCACCTGAGGGACTCGCAAGCAGATGTGCATGAGGGATTTCTGGGTGTAATTTACACTTCCAGGCATGCAAGGACAGAGGCTTTAAACATTCTCTCCTCGCTGTACCACTTTCCTAGCCTGAAATGCCCCCAGGCAGCTTCTATTTGTCCTGCTGGGGAAAACTTACCCAATGGGAAAAATCAAATCATGGCTCATATGGTAGCCTCAGGCTGTGATCCCATGCACCTTTAGATCTGACATAGGTTCGAACGCCTGATGGATCTAAAGGGAGTGATCAGACAGCAACATCTGGGAAGTGTCCCGCAGTCGTCAGTAACCCGTGCTGTTCTGCCGCAGAAGCAGAGTTTAAAAGACCAGGGAAAGTCCAGCTCTAACGGGCTCCGATGGGCCACAGATGGACTTTCCCCTGTCTGATCATACAAGCACACTCTCATGCTGTCAGGATGGTTTGATCATGCCATCCTGGCTCAGTGATGTTTCCCCCCCTCTTCGCAGTATGCACATCATCGCATACTCCATAGGGGGCCCTCAGTGTGGAGGTGCAATTTCTCATTTATGCGCATGGGAAACAAATGGCCAAAAAGAAAAGATTCACCTGTAGTTGCATCTAATCACACAGTGATGGGCTGCACCTGCGGCAACAAAGGGAGGTGTGATCTCACAACTGTGTGTCAAATTCCTCAGGAGAAAATAGTCTCACTTCCCCTTTGCTTCAACTAGTGCGTGTGACCGCAGCCTCAAATCAGGATAAAATCATACAAGTGTATCAAACATAAGCCATATGTGACCAAGACCACATTGGCATAATTCAGAGCCAATTGGCCTCCTTCAGTGGTCAAACATATTTATTACACATTGGCTCCAGATAATAGAATAAATACTAAAAATAGGACCCACTGGAAATATTTTATAATAAATATCTGTGACTCAAGGCAGCAATAGAATACAGAGGCCTCATTCTAAGTACCTTCTGCTCTGGTCATATACACATCTCTTGAATGATACTTTGGAGCCAATAGCACTTGCATTTGCTATTGACTCAAAACTACATTGAAAATATATTTTCTTTGGACCAGGAGAGAAAGACCCACAATTGAAGTCTCTGTAATAAATACATGTATTTTTGTATATCTGACAATATTTACGTTGAATGTTCATAAATGACATTTTTGGGCCCTTAGATTTGCTGTGTTTAAACTTTTGGTTCTTAATTCAATTTGTTTTGGTTCCCCCTGTTTTCCGTCCTTTGTTGAAAATTGTGGCTCTCCAGGGCCACATGAGGTTGGAAAAACAGAGCAGGGGTGAAGGTGTGATCCAAATTGGCTCCCATGTGCCTGAGAATCTAAATTTCACTTGGGAATCTCCCCACACTTCTGCTTGACAGTCCTCAGGGTGGACCAGGGAAGTTTGTATTGCGGTTAGAAGGAGGCTCAGTCTGGTACCATCCAACATAATGCCGGTAATGAGGAGAGTACTTGAGCGGTCGGGAATGTGGCTGTATAAGCACTTAACTCTTTTGTACTCCCAAATTGCTAAAAATGAAAGGCATGTCTTCTGGGGAGGAGGGAGAGAAAATGTTCATAAAACTCAGGAGTAAATACCAACCCAGCGTTACTGTAAGGATTACTGAGTTATGTGGAAGACTCTGAAGACCAGAGCAAAATCTAAGTACCAGCCCTTTCAGCTCTACCAATTGCTAGGTAGTTTACAATGGCAAAAAGAGAAAAAGAACCCCCTCCCAAAAAAACCCCAACCCTGATAGTTAAGGATGTGCTTTGGTAGAAGGTAAACAAAATGTGCGAGAATTTCACCTTGCTTTCTATTGATGCCCATATGTATATCCTGAATTCGGGATCTGAAACACAGCACCAGCTGTGGTGAATAATTTAGCCATGTTATAGCAGTTTACTTACCAACTTGGTAAAAATACATTTAAGTGTCTAAAATTTCCAGAACCCGAGCATAACAAAGCCACCCGACACACCATCTGCCTGCACTAAGCGACTGTCCACTTGAGTAGACACACTTTTTAAAGTACCACAGCTTGGCAGGCCCAAGACAACAGGTGACTGCTGAGAAGTATTGCCAAGAAGTAACATTTTCCATTTCTAAACCCCCACCCCCGCCTTTGCCTATTCATAGTTTCCTGTTGATGGTTGGAATCTGCCCTGTGAAAGAGACTGACTGCACAACATGGAATAAACATTTTCAGATGGTTCAGGCATGGACTGATGTGCTACAAGGCAAGATGAAGGTACCCCAGGGCCACTGGTAATAGTGATTAGCATTTATATAGAACTGCTGAGTATTTGAAGTGCTTTGCATGTTTCTATAATCCTATAACATTACTTTAGATGGGCTGGCGCTCAGTCCGAGTGAGGTACCTAAATCCGGTCAATGAGCTTGAGGTAGCGACAAGAGATGAATCAGGGACGACACAGGTCAGCTTCTTCAGACTGTAATCATACATCTTTTCACCCTTCCTTATTTGGAATGAACAATCAGCCGGGTGAAAGTCCGCTGTTGTCCCGTCGGGCCCGGAAAACTCTAGATCTAAAGTGCTATCTTTTAAGTCCGGATAGGAGGCGTGGCAAAACGGGATGTCCATGGAACAGGGACATTTCCCAGATGTCTGTGTCTGGTTGTGCCTTTTAAATCCACCAGGGAATCGTGCATGTCGCGGATCTAAAGAGCCGTCTGATCGGACTCATTGTCTAATAGAATGTGCTGGTATTCCGATTTCCCATTTGTGCCCTCTGCCGTTATCGATCAGTTAGACAACAGTAGCCACATAGAAACAGCAGCCACATCACATCCAGTTGGGCCCTTTACCACTACACTGCAGTGGTTGTAGGTGCCATGTCTTTCTGACCTCCCGTGCATTGCCATTATCAGAAAAAACTAGTTGAATCCAGAGCTTGATCTCTCAATCTGGTGTGGTGTAGCAGTCAGAGTGTTAGACTAGGGCATGACAGACCCGTGCTTGAATCCTGGAAACATGCTGGGAGACTTTGGGCCAGTCACACACTGTCAGCCTGGCCTACCTCACAGGATTGTCATGAGGATAAAACGGAGGAGAGGAGAAGGATGTAAGCCATTTTGGGGTTTGCTACAGTTTAGCCCAGAGTCTATTCTAATGCCTAGTTTTGCAGATGTGGTTTATCGTATTGGTACCCGTGTTATCCTGAACACGTTATATAGATGTCCAGGATACTTCCTTTCATTTCTTTCATAGGACAAAAGTTTGAGTCCATTAAGACCAAACAAAGTTGTATTCAAGGTATAAGCTTTCGTGTGCATGCGTGTAGTTGGATCTGGGTGTAAATCAGTGGCTCCTGCCTCAACTGGTTTATGGCACCTGCAAAGTATATTGAAGTGAAAGGAAGCCCCTTGCTTTCTCTGGACCTGTTTACAATTAGTGTGTTAGAATTTCACAGACATCGCAGGTACGGCTGGGTTTATTGTATATGATTCTTTAATGGTTCTTTTGGTTCTTTTAGCTCTGGTTTCAGCACACTTTTAGCTCTGATTTCAGCCTTAACTTTCCCCCTCTAGGCTGAACAAGTCAGTACTCTTTCATAAAAGATGGCCTCTGATGCTTTTAATCTATTCACAAGCATTTTGCAGTCGTGGCCCATGTGCACAATACTGCCACCACACATGTTATCTTAAAAACTACATTTATGTTGGTATGTCAAAGGTGTCAGCTATGCAGCTGCCCTGGCTGAGGAGGGGGATGCTGGCTGTGGGTGCATTGTCTCTGTCTATGCCTGACTTGGAATGTTAAGTTTCGATTCTCCTTGCCTCCTTATCGTCTTGTAGTTTAGGCCTGTGACCTTGGTGCCTTGTTACTCTAATCTCTGGGAATTCTTAGCCAGTAGCTTAGGCGGGCTTTTGCAGTTATTCTGATTGGCTCTGGTCCATCCCCCTGACCCCTTTGAATCTTGTATATTATTCAGCTACGTGCACTTACTTTCATTCCTGACACTGAATGTACATGCAGATGACTTCCCTTTACTGGCCCCAATAAACTTTACTCCTTTGGAAAGAAAGTTGTGGGGACTGATTGCTGCAGTACAAGGGGATGGTGACCTGCAAACAACCCCTACATCACCAGGTGACAGAGCCAGAAGCTGGTCTGGGCTGACATCCCATTAGAAAGGTGTGTGCTTCTTTGTTGTTGACTTGCATCTTGATTTTGGGTAATCAAAAAACAAAATTCCATGCAAGGCCAGTTTCTCAAAAGATATAAGGAGTTTTATACCAGCTGAGACTCCAGCAGAAACTTATTTATTTATTTAACAAGGATGACTGTCAACTGTGGAACCTTGAAAGATCCTTAGAGTGGTTGCAGGCAGTGCCATGGAGTGTTTTGATAATGCTTTCATGTGTTGTGAATGGATCCAACATCAACAATTCCTCAGTGATATCTACAGTACATTACAGTGAGCAACGGAGCTGGATTAACTTGGTCTTTTTATTCCCAGTCAAACAGGGCAATTGAAATAAAATTCTTACCATGGCTGTGATCAAATGTGAAATTGATCCATTGCCATTGCTCTTCTGTTTAAGGATTTAAAAATGAATGATCAGACAGCAACATCTGTCCGTTGTTGCCCAGTCCTCTGTGTCCCGTTCCCCCCTCCTTTACTGTGTGTTTCCTTGATAACTGTGAAAGTCTGGTCCTGTTGGTCTGAGCTGGTTCCAAAATGGATCTCCTGTTGTCTGATTGCACTGTTGTGCACCCATGCTGTCAGGCAGATCTGACTGGTCTCTTGTTTTCTGGCCACCATTTTTTTTGCTAGTTAGCGATGTGTGCATAACTGCATATTCACACCTCTCTCTCTCTCCCTTTCCCACAGGGGTTGCTCAAAACTGTTTCCGTTATAAAAACTTTCAAAGGAAGACGCCTCTGTACTTCACTTTTTTTCTGTGCTTTGGGGAAGGGGTTAATTGAAAAGTTTAGAGAGGGAGAACGGCAGTGAACTACATATCCCAGCAGGCTCATCAGCGCTTGTGTGCATGTTCAGAGGACAAACTTTTTTAAAAAGGGCCAACAGCCTCATGAACTACATATCCCAGTAGGCTCATCAGTGCTTGTGGAAATGCTCAAAGGGCACACCTAAAAAAATGGCCAACAGGCTGATTCCCTGGCTCCCTGCCATCTGATCACTCAAGGATGTAGTAAAAACGTTTTGAAGGGTGCTAAAAGGGGTGAGTCGGGTCTGGATTCTCCATTACAAAATAACCTGGCTCAATTACAGGTGGGGCAACAGTGGGTTGAACTGCATGTCTGACCACAGCCCATGGTTAGAATCACACATCTGCTAGTTAACACTTCTCATGGTATTTATTACCTATCTTTTCCTTCGTTCAGAGGGATCTTCTTCTTAAAGATATATAGAAGCAGAGCCACATTGATGATCAGTTGCAAGTAACCAAAGGATGAGACCCCAAATCTTCTGTATAAAAATCCTCCTATTGTTGGGCCGACTGCCCGTGTCAGTGAAGAAACAGATGCCGATATTCCCACTATGGCTCCTAAGAGGAAATTAGAGAAAATCAACAGTCACAGATAAGAAAACTAATTTTAGCACCTACTCCAGTGCTAATGTCTTAGATCTATGCCTTCAGCTTCATTTAATTTCAGGTGACATTTTGGCACAGGTATGGATAAACCACCACAAGGACTTACTTTCTTGCACAGCAAATGGTGTGACCGGGCTGTATATCTTATTTTACGTTATCAGTGTGAGTCCTCGTGCAACTGAAATAACTCATTAAAGATAGCTCATTTTCAAACCGGGATTCAGTAGATCTGCAGCACTACAAAATGCAAGTATGGAAATCGAAGAAGACCCTGTCATTGAACGATTGGTATCTGAAATTGTGGGACTTTTTTCTACAGGACAAAGTCTCCACCAGTATCCTTCGATCTGAAAACCAACCTGTTCCTGACAACCTCCAAGAAAAATGGATGCCCCTCCTAGAAGCGTCAGCAACACACAAAATCAACACCTCTCTGTTCGCTCAGCACAAACACCAGGATTTACTTTCTTATTTTTAATTAAAAAATTATTTTTAAAAAATGCAAGTATGATCCAGCCAAAGCTAAGCACTTACAAATCCCATTAATTTCAGTGAGATTTAAACAAGCTTAGTTATGTTCCACGTTCCATACTGCCTGGGTGGTACCCTATGTTTGTGGGTGGCTTCACCCCCGCCCCCCAATACTTTTTTTGTTATATACTTCCCATATGACTTTAGGGAAATTGCCTACTTTCATTCTTCAAACCTCTTATTCCAGGGCAGTCCTATACAACGTCTAGGCCTTGATGAGCAATGAGCCACCTCTTAGTTGACTCACTGTCTGATTTGTGAAACCAAGGGAAAACACTAGAAAACTGTTATAAGAAAATGAGCCCCTAAAAGACTTTTCCTTATCAGCATCACTTCCACAGAAGGTAACAGCTTCCTATGGGATCTCTATTCTTGCCAAACATAGTTATCTTTAGTTCTAAAATTTAGACAGTCAGTTCCCACAAAGAGATTCATCCATTTAAAACCACTGGGGTTTTGCATCTGTGCATTGACAAACCTGTCAGATAACTACTATGTTTTCTGTATGACCTTATTCCTAGCTTACACGCATGCGCATAGATCTGCTTTGCTGAGGCTACCGTGGGAAACATTCTTCTGCCAGACACCGCTATCAGTTTAACCTTGACAGAAGGGAGGGCTTGCGTTCCCCAGCTGGTGTGAATATACCAGCCCTCTGGAGGGGGGTGGTGGTCTCCCGTTCATGATGTAATGTCCCGCCGGGAGATTTTCCCCACGCGCACTTAGATTTCATTTGCTTGGCTAGTTGAAGCATCAGAGTTGAAGCACCCCCCCCATGCAATATCTGTCATTCCTGACAATGTACCTGTACTACTTGGCAACAGACTGGTATTCCAATAAAGCATAACTTTCTGAGTGAAGTGTGCCTGGACCTGCTTGCTGTTGAACCGGACAAAACCACTTGTTTTGAGGAATTATTTTTCTTTCTCAAGAATTATGGAAAACTTCAGAAGGAAATCCTTTGCTTCATATAGTCATGAGAGGTATGAAAATGGGTGCAGTTTGAAATAGTATTTGTGAAGATATATTCAGTTCTTGGAACTGGGGGAAAAAAAGACGTGGTATAGTTTCAATTCTTATTAGGCCAGGCTAAATATAGGTTGTGGTCCGTTCACCACCTTCAGATATAAAATAAGTGGGTAAACTGCTAAAAAGCCCAGCAGAGCCAGTCTTTTAGCCTTACCTAGGCCAGAGATGTTTGTGGAGCTGGAAGAGGTAGACAGACACTGGAGATGCAGGCGCCTGAAAAGTTAGCTTTCTCCAACCACTGAAGCCTCCCAAAGCTGTCACTTTGTGCCCACTCCTGTTTCTCCCAGCTTCACAAACACCTCTGGCTTGGCTTAGAAGAGAGAGAACAGGAGTCAGGCTATTTCCACCTAGTGTTGTCCACAGAGAGCTTCATTATCCTTCAGTTGCTGAAACCACAAGTTCAGCAAAGCCTGTTTCTAGCTAGCCTTGCCCCCAAAAGTATGAGGGCTCTGATCACATACACAATTAGCCGCACCATAGGTGTGAATGCCGGGTGGATTAAACAGGTGCGATCAGACGTGGACATCTGGCCAGCACCCCATGCCTGTCGGCAACCCGTTTCACTCCGCTTCAAGAGCGGAGTTAAAAGACACTGGGGAAAGTCCACTATCAAACAGGTGATCGCAGACAGCCACACTGCCCAAGTGGCAGTGCGGTACAATTTAAAAAAAAAATATCTTTGCACATGTGCATATGTGCATGCACATGCATGCGCACAATGGTGAAAGTCGCAAAAACAAACCTACTGGAAGAAAGATGTCCCAATGACCTAATTGCAATCATTGTGAGAGATGGCTGTCCAGATAGGCAAAACCGTGGATTCAGAGCACAAATACCTGGAAAGTACTTGATTTTCCTGGTGTCGGAAAACTTGCTAGGGAACCGGGACTGTGTGATTGCACAAATGCGGGTCAAATTGCTACGGAGCAAATAGCCTCCCCCCCCCCCGGCATTATCTTGCTTGTGTGACCACAGCTGAGAATGACATTTTCTTAGTGTGTTTGTGCAATAACGGGGTTGCCCTACTCTATTATGCTGCACCCTGTTCCAATTTCTGGCAGTGAAAAAGGAATGAGATGTGATCTATCTCACTCAACTTTGAGCACCGGAAATTTGTTTTTTGTTGGTGAAAGAAGCCATATGAATTGACTGTGGAGTTCCAAGGGGTTTCTTGGAGGTATAGACCATGGCAGGAAGGGACAAGTATCCTTGGTAGTGAGCAAAATCCTTCAACTTTTCTAATGACTTCACAGTTTGCTATGAATACAAAACCTAGAGGTGACCAAGAATGTCACCAGAAGACATTATCCTGTAATGGAGGCAGAGGGACAGGAGATGAGGTAACGCAAAGGAGGCAAACTCACAGATCACTTCAACAACTTTTGTCTTAATACACAGGCGACAACCAGTACAAGGCAGCTGGAAAAGATGCCATTTTGTCTAATGATTTTTTCTTCTGGAGCCTTTTCCAAGCTACGACAGTAACCGGGAGCCTCCTGTCAGTTCAGTTACTTGATTTATATTCTTCAGGTCATCTGGAAAGTCTTCTAAGTGGAAATCCCCCATTGTTTGATGAGAAAAGCAGTGAATGAAATAACTGCACACCAGGCTTCAAAAGCTGTTCTCATGACAGGTTATTCAAAAAGTAATGAATGAAAAGCTTTCAATGGTCAGTATATGGTTTATATTTATATAGCAGGGAGATTTGTTTAAGTAGGCCGATGGGTGGGCCAGGTAACCACAACCAGAAAAGGGTGTAGAAGCATTTTAACAGCTGTGTTACTTTGGGTGTTAACCACATTGCAGTCATAATTAAAAACTGCTTTAACTGCAGTAATAAATAGAAACTGCTTTAACCCCCCCCCCCTCCAGTGGAACATGCTGTCCTTAAAGTCCTGCCCCAAAACTGAGCCCCTCTCCACTTTCCAGGATTAGCAATTTATTTCTACAGAGCTGAAAGCATTTGATCTTTTCCCTGATATATGCAATCCATATTCTTTAATTCAAGACTGTGATATGCTTCACTACAAACCCCAAAAGTCCCTTGTTAGAAATACAACACAGGTTCCAGACATGCCTCAGCTAGTAAACCTCAGTCTATTACATTTATTACACATACCCTTGATTCTGATGTTTAATATACACACGACAGCTTGAATTTTTTTTTTAAAGGCAAGAAAAGATCTTATTGGTAACAAGTAATTTTTCATTCCATGGTGGTGCCTGTATAGTCTTCTCAATGCACTTTGCTCCTGAGCCATGCTACCAATACTTCTTTGCTCTTGAGTGGGCATTGGACATCTTTCTGAAGAGAGACCTAATAATCTATGCAAATTCAATTTAGCATGGAGGCAAATGAACTGGCCTTCATGTATGACTGAGGCTTGGGCCTCTGGGCTCAGGAAGCAGGCAGCCGAGGCTAGATTTCTCTTACAAAAGCCCTCTTGAGAAGAATCCTGGACGAGTTCCTGCTGCTATTCCCCACCCCTCCCCTTCAATTTATTCCTTTCAAAACCAGAGGTATGTACTGTGTAAGAACTAAAAGGGTTGAGGATGTCCAGACCTTAACTCAAACCGGCCTGGCAACCAGAAGCTGAATTCTAGCTGTGATTTTCAAAATGGGCTCCACAGAAATAGTGTCCTTGATAGAGTAATCATGGGAATATTCTGAAATACAGCAGAATGCAGGTTGCATAAAGCTGGATACGGGCAAGATAAGAGAGAGATTTGTACTTGTGGCATACAAACATTGTTCTTTCATCTGATGGTCACCTCAGATCTAGAAGGTAAAAGCTAGAAATGCTGCTTGGAACATACCTCTCATGACTATATGAAGCAAAGGATTTCCCAGCTCTCTGGGAAACTCTTGGTCTGTATCTGCTTCCAGGTTAAGCTAGGGGAGAATTCTAAAGGGCACAAATATGTGCCCATTAAACTGCAACCAAGACACTGATGAGTACCCCGGCAGCTTGTGGGCCTTCATTATGGATTCTTCAACAGAGTAAAATATCATAGAAACCTTCGGGCAAGTGCCTTCAGGGGCAGGGCTATTTTGGGGCAGGAATGCACAGGAACGGAGTTCTGGCTGGCTTCCAAGTTGGCCATGCTCACGCCTAGAGCCAAAACCCCTGCACATGTGGCTACAGAGGGAAGGCCTGGAGAGAGACCCCCCCGGCGACTCCAAGATGGGTGGGCCGGGGGGGGCTGGAAGGATCGGGGAGGCATTTAAATGCCTCTCCGTGCCATCCCTGGCCTGTCCAAGGGCCGGTTTGCCCAGGCGCCCCACAGCTGGGGGGCGCCTGGGCAAACCAAGGGAAAGCAGTTTAAACTGCCTTCCCTTCCCTTCAAGGGCTGGCTTTCCTGGGCTCCCTACAGCCATGGGGCACCCGGGCAAGCCAAGGGAAGGCAGTTTAAACTACCTCCTCTCCCCTCCAAGGGCCAGCTTGCCTGGGTTCCCCATAGCTGTGGGGCACCCGGGCAAGCCAAGGGAAGGCAGTTTAAGCTGCCTTCCCTTCTCTTCAAGGGGGGGCTTGCTCGGGCTCCCGGCAGCCATGGGGCACTTGGGCAAGCCAAGGGAAGGCACAGGGAGTGGCCTAACATGCTAATGAGTTTCTGCTGTTGGGTGTGGCCTGTTATGCCAATGAGTTCCTGCTGGGCTTTTTCTGCAAAAGAAGCCCTGCTCAGGAGTGTGCAAAGGCCACTGCCTGGCTTATTTGCTGGATGCTCGTCATGTAGAGGTGCGGATTGTGAAAACGATGCTCCCATTATGTGGTGGTGGTGGTGGTGGAAAGTGCCATCAAGTCGCAGGTGACCCCCTAGGGTTTTCAAGGCAAGAAACTTTCAGAGACGGTTTTGCCATTGCCTGCCTCTGAATAGCAACCCTGGCCTTCCTTGGTGGTCTCTCATCCAAGAACTAACCCAGGTTGACCCTGTGTAGCTTCCTGGGCCATCCAGGTCAGGGTGCTTCCATATTGTAGGCTTCTGCAAACGTGCATAGCATGGTGGCCACGCATGAAGGCCTGATGTGGATTCTCACAAGCAACCCCTCGGCTTGAATGCTGCCCAGCTACAAGTCCGGTGGCATTCTCCCATATGCTCCTCCTTAGGTGCTTGAATGAAATGAGACCGATATATTATCTGGGTGCAAGCTGAGGGCACTGACTGCACAAGCCATCTACCAGCGTACTAATCTCAGGAAATGCAGCAAGGTTCTATCTCTTGCTGTGCACTTGGCTTGTTACCCTAATATGGGTCATTGATTTCCTTTTAGGCATCATTATAATTCAAGCTCTTTTGATGCCAGCCAGCTTTTGCTCTCTTGGAGGATATGCAAGTCCGATATAGGCTGTCTTTTGTTCTCAAACAACTTATGCGAGATGTGCCAACATTCTAGGACTTGGCATTTAAGATTTGGTTGGCATAAGAAAAGTCCTCTGGCAAAGAACGAACCACCCACTTGCCAACTCACTGTCGAAAATGAAGGCACCGAGCCAGAACTGAAGCCTCAAACGGGTTTAGTAAGAAAATAGGAAGAAGAAAATCCGGCCCGTGAGCGAGTCTTACCAGTGTCAGAAGGAGGGACAGACTTGGTCAGAAGGATGTCAGTAATGATGCCTAAAGTACAGAACGCAAAAACCATGGGAAATGCAATGATGCAGTACTGGAAGACGTTGGTCATCAGGGCCTGAGAGATGGGACAAAGAAGCAAAGCTTCAGAACAGCGCAAAAGAAATACACGACATTCACAAATCTTACCTCGCTTACGGACATAAAGAAAAACACAGTAAGCCGGATTCTTGGTTCTCATGAATGCCAACAAAGCCACAGAAGACTTAACACTACGCAGCAGATTCTCGGCTCCATTTTGCCCGAATAAACCAGTTGGGCTGAAGACAGGTGGCAGGTGTTCCTAAATAAGAGACATCTACTGTGTTCTATAGATCTAGCAAGCTTAGAAAAAGGGGCAATTAATTTTATTCAGTGCTATTTTGGGGCAGGGACGCACAGGAATGGAGTTCCGGCTGGCTTCTGAGTTGGCCACGCCTACAGCCTCCTCCTCCGGGTTCTCCAGGCGCCTCGCAAGCTGCAGGGCACCTGGGGAAGCCAAGCCAATCCAGGGAGGGAAGGCTGTTAAAACTGCCTCCCCTCCTCAGGTTCCCCAGACGCCCTGCGGGGCACCTGGGGAAACCAATCTAGAAACTGCCTTCCTTCCCTTGGGTTCCCCACGCACCCCACAAGCTATGGGGCACCTGGGGAAGCTGATCCTGGGAGGGAGCTGTGCTGTCAGGGGTGTGGCCCAATATGCTAATGAGTTTCTGCTGTTGGGTGTGGCCTATTATACTAATTAGTTCCTGCTGGGCTTTTTCTACAATAGAAAGCCCTGATTTTATTAGTTAAGTAAGAATTTTGTTAGCTAATGCATTGTTAAATTTTATCAGAAGAAACCACTGGATTCCAGATAATGCTGGCTCTTAATAGCTGTGGTTATTGATGGTTTTAAAGGGAGAGTGGCCATTGCTTCTTTCTCCCCCCGCCCCCACAGTGCTTTGATGCACCAGAGACCTTTGTACTTGGCACAGTCTAATCAAATTACAGATCACTCCTTAGCAGATCTCCTCAGAATCTTACTCACATCTTGCTAAATAACGTCAATAGATAATGACATGAACTTTAGCAAGTCTCCAAAGGATATATGCTAATCAGTGAGTGTAATGAGCAAGTTGCTTTTTTACACCACAGATGCTCAAGGATTTCCCTCCAGATGTTTATTACTTAAACAAAAGCATTGAGCACCTGCTTAGGCACGGGCTATACACAGCAGGAACTCATTAGCATAACAGGTCACGCCCAACAGCAGAAACTCATTAGCATATTAGCCCACACCCTGAGAATCTGCTGCGTAGTGTTAAATGCCTCCCTGATCCTTCCAGAGCCCCCCCGGCCCACCCACCTCGGAGTCGCCAGGGGGCCACTCTCCAGGCTTTCCCTCTGTAGCCACACAGGCAGAGGTTTTGGCTGTAGTGGGCGTGGCCAACTCTGAAGCCAGCCGGAACTCCATTCCTGTGCGTTCCTGCCCCAAAACAGCCCTGGCTATACATTCATGAATGTATTCACAATCTGCCCCTTCCCCCCATCAACTTTTAGTTTTGCTTGAGCACAGGGAAGGTATGCATATTCCGTGTGTGCTTGTGTGCATGAGAACATATCTCTGTTTAAAAATTTTAGGCGACAGGTGCCAGCAGTAGCCAGGGGTGCCTTTTACCAGCTTTGGCTGGTGAGCCAACTGTGGCCCTTCCTAGGTATATCGCTTCAGTCTCCACTCCTCCACTCACACCTGCTGGATGACCTTGGGCAAGCCATAGTTCTGGCACAGCTGTTCTTGAAAAAAGAGCAGTTTCTGTCAAGAGCTTTCTCAGCCCCACCTACCTCACAGGGTGTCTGTTGTGGGGGAGGGGAAGGGAGAGGAGTTTGTAAGCTGCTCTGAGACTCCTTTGGGTAGTGAAGGTCGGGGTATAAATCCAATCTCTTCTTCTTCTTCTTCTTCTTCTTGTTCCATACACATTGGCTTCCAACTTGCTTCTGGGTTCAATCCAGGGTGCTGGTATTGACCTTTAAAGCCCTGTGCAGCCTGGGATCAGTATACCCTAAGGACTGCCTTTCCCCATATGAACCTGCCTGTCTACTCTGGTCATCTTTGGAGGCCATTTTTCTGGTTGCTGCTGCCATCTGAGGCTAGATGGGTGGCAATCTGAGAAAGGGCCTTCTCGGTCATGGCCCCAAAACTTTGGAACTCCCTCCCCAGGAAGATGTATCTGTCTCCCTGTATCAGTGTCTTCTACCAGCCGATGAAGACTATTTTGGCATACCCCCAATCAGGGCTATTTTTGGGCAGGAACACACAGGGACGGAGTTCCGGCTGGCTTCAGAGTTGGCCATGCCCACTACAGCCAAAACCTCTGCGTGCGTGGCTACAAAGGGAAGGCCTGGAGAGTGACACCCTCCCGCAGTGACTCTGAGATGAGTAGGCCGGGGGTGTGGGGCTGGAAGGATTGGGGAGGCATTCAGATGCCTCCCCATGCCTTCCCTGGCCTGTCCAAGGGCCGGCTTGCCTGAGCTCCTCACAGCCGTGGGGCGCCCAGGCAAGCTAAGGGAAGGCATGGGGTGCGGCCTGATATGCTAATGAGCTGTACTGTCAGGGTGTGGCCTAATATGCTGATGAGTTTCTGCTGTTGGGTGTGGCCTATTATGCTAATGCGTTCATGCTGGGCTTTTTCTACAAAAAAAGCCTTGGGTGTACTCCACTGGGATTCAAGTCTGACCACAAAACAACAAGCAAAAAAGGATGGGATAAAACTTCAGTTAAAAGCTTGGGTAAAGAGAAATGTTTTGGTCTGGGGCATAAATGACAGTAGGGTAGGTGCCAAGTAAGCCTGAATGGGAAGGCATTCCAAATGTAAAGCACCACCGCTGAACAAAGTACTGTCTCTGGCCATCAACGTCCTTAGCTTTAGTGGGTTTTTTTTTTGCTAACTCTGCCATAGGAAATTCCTAGAGACTTTGGGGTGGTGCCTGTGGAGGGGGGAATCTGAGCGGGGATTTCACCTAGAGTCTATGGTATTCCATAGAGTGTACCCTCTGAAGCTGATGTTTTCTCCAGGGAACTGATTTCTGTAGTTGTAATTCTGGGACGCTGAACTGTAGACTGGAAGGTCGGTAGTTCAGGAGTTCCGAGACCCGAGTGCCGCATGACGGAGTGAGCTCCTGTCTCTGGTCCCAGCTCCTGCCAACCTAGCAGTTCAAAAGCAAGAAATTACAAGTAGATAAATAGGGACCGCTTTGGTGGGAAGGTAGCAGCATTCCGTGTGCCTTGGCATCTAGTCATGCTGGCCACATGTCCACAGAAATGTCTTCGGACAGCGCTGGCTCTTCGGCTTTGAAACGGAGATGAGCACTGCACCCCTAGAGTCAGATTCGACTGGCTTTTGAGCAAGGGAAACCATTACCTTTACCTAATTCTGGGAGAATGTGAGTTCTCACCTGGAGGTTGGCAACCCTATCTGCAGGCAAGGAAATAGTGAGCAGGGTTTAGGGGGACCACCTTATCTTGCAAACTGGGACAATACAAGAAGAGGCAGTCGATCAGGTAACCCAGCCCCAAGCTATTTAGACCCTTGCACGTAAATAGCAGCATTCTGAATTGTGCACCGTAATAGATAGGCAGTCCAGTGCAGGTCTTTTAACACAGGAGAGATACAGTTCCTGTATCCAATCCCCTGGCTGTCACCTTTTGAACCAGATGACGCTTCCAGAAACTTTCCCAAGGCAGGCATGCCCTTTTACTGCTGCCTACAGCATCTCCCTTGAGAAATGCCTTACTCACTGCATCATATCATCTGCCTTTTAAAAAGAAAATGAAAAAAGAGATCTAGACAGGTTCTTGCTTGTTAATAATGATAACGGGGCGGGGGTGGGGAAATTAGCTCAGAAGCAGTGTTAAATACTGACTGGCAAATACTGAAGGCACATACTGGACACAAATGGATGATCACCAATATAAGAAGTAGTAGCCACGAAAAATAAAAATGGCCAATAGTTAAAAGCAAAACCAATACAAGGGCAAGTGGCTGGCACTCAACCGTGCAGCGCTGCCTGCCCTGCTCATTCAGTCTGCCATTCATCTATGCAGGGCTTTTTTTGTAGAAAAAGCCCAGCAGGAACTCATTAGCATAATAGGCCACACTCAACAGCAGAAACTCATTAGCATATTAAGCCACACCCCCATGCCTTCCCTTGGCTTGCCCGGGCACCCCGTGGCTGCAGGGAGCCTGGGCAAGCTGGCCCTTGGACAGGCCCCCCCTGACCCCCCCGCCTCGGAGTCATCAGGGGGGTCACTCTCCAGGCCTTCCGTCTGTAGCCATGCATGTAGAGGTTTTGGCTGTAGTGGACATGGCCAACTCTGAGGCCAGCCAGAACTCCGTTCCTGTGCGTTCCTGCCCTCAAATAGCCCTGCATCTATGTAAGATTGCTTTGCAAAGAAACATATGTTAAAATATAAGTTTGAATGCTTCTGTAAGAAAGAGAAAGATGGTTCAGCAATGCCTTCACAGTCAAATGCTGCTTCTTTCCCTCTTTGTTGTGTTGGCCCTCACAACACCCTGAGATCTTGAATATGTGTGGGTATAGCACAGCACTAGATAGAATACCCGAGGTCGAAACCATGATCAGCCATTAAGCTCATTAGGTGGCCACTCACCCTCTCTCAGCCTAACCTTCCTCAAAGGATTGGTGAGAGGATAAAGTGGAAGCACGGAGAACTATGTCTGCCACACTGAGTTCTTTCAAGGAGGTAAAAGGTGTAGGTAAAGGTTCCCTTGCTCAAAAGCCAGTCGAATCCGACTCTAGGGTTGCGGTGCTCATCTCTGTTTCAAAGCCAAAGAGCCAGCGCTGTCCGAAGACATTTCTGTGGTCATGTGGCCGGCATGACTAAACACCAAGGTGCATGGAACGCTGCTACCTTCCCACTGAAGTGGTACCTATTTATCTACTTGCAATTTCTTGCTTTCGAACTGCTAGGTTGGCAGGAGCTGGGACTAGAGACGCAACTATGAAAAAAATTCACTCATGATACATTATACCTGAACCTGAAGTGGGCATTTATTTTCGTTTAATTCTTGTCCCTAAAATATATTATTTATTTATTCGATTTGTACCCCGCCCTCCCCGCAAGCAGCCTCAGGGCGGCTTACACAGTTGGTACAAAAATACCAATAAAAACACATAAAATCAGTTTAAAACAATTCACATACAGATGAATCATAAAATCATAAGGTGCTAGTAATCCTTCATTAGTTACTTAAGGTGGCGTACTAAGAACGTTTGCAAGCAGACAGCCCAGCTCAGTGGTCTTCTTGAGTCACGCGATGGTCTAGGCCAGGTTCTAAGGCTGAGTGCCGGGCTCATTGATGGTAATAGTCAGGACGGCTCCTAGCTGAAAGCCTGGTGGAAGAGCTCTGTCTTGCAGGCCCTGCAGAATTGTAGAAGATCCAGCAAGGCCCTGATCTCTTGGGGCCCGGGAGGGTCAGTCGATTCTGTAATCCTGCCATGAGATGGATGGGTGGGGAGGAGGTTTGGATGGTCTGTAACTTTTCATGTCTGGAATGTGGGGAGGTGAGCAGGTTGTCCGGGCAACAGAGCAATTCACAGCTTGGGTTATCTGCTAGCGCCCAAATGGCCTTGGTCTCACAGATTTTGTTTTCTTCTTGTTTCTTCTGGGGGGACAGCTCGGGCTGTTGGGTTATTTACCGCTTTACAACTTTTGCACCTTTTTCCCGTGCGTGGGCTTGATAGTCATTGGAAGATTAAAGGGGGGGGGCAAGAACCAGGGGGTATAACTGTAGAGGTTTTTCCGTAGTGCTTTATCTCTGACAAGAAATTGTTAATGTGCCTTTAGAACTGCTTTCAATAAACACTGTCTTCTTCATGAAGCCTGGTGTTTGACTGACTTTCTGAAGTGCCTGACACCCTGACCGCCATGCTCTCTGGGGTATATATGGGGAAAGGCAGTCCCTCAAGTGTGTTGGACCCTGGCCATATACGGCTTTAAAGGTAAGCACCAGCACCTTGAAGTGAATTCAGTATGCTATTGGCAGCCAGTGCAATGCCTTCAGCACAGGCTGGATGTGCTCCCATCTGGGAAGGCCCATCAACAGCTTGGCTGTGACATTCTGCACTAGCTGCAGCTTCCAAATTTGTGACAAGGGCAGCCCCATGTAGAGAGCATTACAGTAGTCTAGTCTCAAGGTGACCATTGCATGGATCACTGTGGCCAGGTCATTGTGGTCAAGGAAGGGAACCGACTGCCTAATCAGCCGAAGGTGGTAAAAGGCCAGCTTAGCAGTGGCTGCTACCTGGGCCTCCATTGTTAAGGAGGTATCCAGGAGCACCCCCAAGCTCCTAACCGGTGCTGGCACCCCACCCCCAAACCACCCCGACCTGTGCACAGAACCTTCGTCTTCGCCAGATTCAACTTCAGCTGGCTCAGCCTGAGCCAACCAGCCACAGCTTGTACCACCTGGTCCAGATCTTCCAGTCTGGAGTCTGACCAGCTATCCAACATCAGATAGAGCTGGATGTCATCCGCATACTGGTGACACCACAGCCCATGCCTCCGGGCTATCTAGGCAAGGGGACACATGTAGATGTTAAATAGCACTGCCCCTTGAGGCACTCCGCATTCCAGCCAGTGCCTCATGGACTGCTGTTCCCCTGGTGCCACCCTTTGTCCCCGACCTTGGAGAAAGGAAGCAAGCCCCTGAATTCCCACGTCGGCAAGGTGGTGGAGCAGCAACTGATGGCTGACCCTGTCGAACACAGCCAAAAGGTCCAACAGCAACAGTACTGCCAAACTGCCCTGATCAAGATGCCTCCGGAGGTCATCAGTCAGAGCGACCAACGCCGTCTCCGTCCCGTGTCCCGAATGAAAGCTGGACTGGAAGGGATCTAACATGGAAGGGGATATCAAGAAAAATATCACTCCTCCCACCTTGCAAGTATTTACAAGAGGCAAATGGCTAAAAGCCCAAGCAGGCAACACTGAAATATGGTAAGTAAAGCTTGCCTTTTTTTTACCCCAGTGTCATAAGAGAGTTCAGTACAAATATCTCTGTCTTGTTTGAAGAAGCCCTCCAGCCAAGGAGGCAGAGGCTGTCGTCAGGATCCAAACTATTGTTCCGGATTCAAGAAAGCCAGCCTATAAGCTGGGGAAGTGGGACTGGAAACATGGACTGGAGCTAGAACAGGACACATCACCAGACCATTGGATTTCAGTGTGTCTTGGAAGCCAATGAAAGGAAGTGTTCAGTGCAAAAATGTAACTTGAGATCTTTGTTCAGTCTCCTCATCACAGAAAATCTCACAGTACATAAGAAAGCTTTTAATGTCAGGAGATCTATAAACTGCAGGCTTAGTTCAGACAGGGTCTTTCCTGACGATCAGGCCAAGTTGCGTCAAGACAGCTTTTCCCTAGAAGGCGCTCCAACGCATAAACCACCCCCGGAGGATGTTATTTCCTTGGCAGCTCTCTGAATAGACAGCTTTTAAATACGTTTGTTTTGCCAACAGGACTGTAGCTGCATTTTCTTATGAATAGCCAACACAGGAAACAACGTCTGATTCTTTTCCTATGAGGCCTGTGTGGCTGGGAGGTCCCATAAACAAAAACTAAAGGTAGGCTTTGAACCATTTCCTGGAGAGAAAACTTTCCCCAATACAGTGGTTACATTTGGACTGAGAATTCTTTCATCCTTCCTACCTTTACTGAGAGCCAGTTTGGTGTAGTGGTTAAGTGCACAGACTTTAATCTGGGAGAACCGGGTTTGATTCCCCACTCCTCCACTTGCACCTGCTGGATGACCTTGGGCAAGCCATAGTTCTGTCAGAGCTTTTCTCTCAAGGACCGTTCTGGAAAGAGCTCTCTCAGCCCCACCTACCTCACAGGGTGTCTGTTGTGGGGAGGGGAAGGGAAAGGAGTTTGTAAGCTGCTCTGAAACTCTGAGTGAAGGGCAGGGTATAAATCCAATCTCCTCCTCCTCCTCCTCCTCCTCCTCCTCCTCCTCCTCCTCCTCCTCCTCTTCTTCTTCTTCTTCTTCTTCTTCTTCTTCTTCTTCTTCTTCTTCTTCTTCTTCTTCTTCTTCTTCTTCTTCTTCTTCTTCTTCTTCTTCTTCTTCTTCTTCTTCTTCTTCTTCTTCTTCTTCTTCTTCTTCTATTTGCACTGATTTCTACCTCCATTTCTGAGTTTCAGTAACAACAGTTTGCCATGTCACCCAAAAAGGCAAACTCCATACGTAGGGTTGGAATGGAGCTCGCAGAAGCAATTTCCCCTTTTCTCATGAAGCCCCGATCAAGCTTCCACGAAGAGGACCTGAGGAGGGTCGGAAGACCCCACAGATCACAGTGCTATGCGGCATGGAGGAACTGCAGGAAGGAGGGGAGAATAGGCTGAGCAGAGCTCATGCCAAGATGTGGAGAGTGGTTTTGGCCTACTTCTTGTTTTTTTTGCTGTGGAGAATGGGACCTTCAGAGAGTGCTTGGGGGGGGGGGAAGGGCACAAGTGGTTGTTGTTGGAAGCAAACATGGTAAACGTTGCTTTCCTCCAATTAGCACTGTTTTAGTGTTGCCTGGAGATCTCCTGGAATTACAAGTGATCGCCAGACAGAGATCAGTTCCCCTGAGGTTCCCCTGCTTTGGAGGGTGGACTGTATGGTGCTATACCCCACTGAGGTCTCCAGGAAACTCCAGAAATTTCTCAACTGGGAGCTGGCAACCCTAATTGTTTGCTGCAAGCATCATCATTTGAAACCACAGTTTAAAGTGGATTTATAAACAAGGGCTTGTCGTCAGTGATAACCAGAATTGCTTGATTCAGACAGTGCAGACGCCTCCAGTTGCCACAGTTTGATATGAGAGTGTGCAGGGGAGAGGGGAGAAGGAACCCATGAGACAACTGTGCATTGCCATATAAATTCAGAAGATCATAAAAACGGAGCCAGAGTAGTGTGGCTAGATGTACTTCTCCCTACTGCAATATTAGGCAAACAGTACAAGTTGGATTGCTTTTTTTAAATGGCTGCTTTTTATGAGCTCTCCCTACCAACACATTTGGAAATAACTGAGCAATGGTATTTGAAGGGCTCTGATATAAACTGTTTAAAAATTATTGTCTATTGTAAGATTTATACTTCAGCAGTTTCTGAATATTCCCTAGCCTTTCCACAACTTACCTCCCTCCCTACTAACATAGGTAAAGGTAAAGGTTCCCTTGCTCGAAAGCCAGTCGAATCTGACTCTAGGGTTGCGGTGCTCATCTCCGTTTCAAAGCCGAAAAGCCAGCGCTGTCTGAAGACGTTTCCGTGGCCATGTGGCCAGCATGACTAAACACCAAGGTGCACGGAACACTGTTTCCTTCCCACCAAAGTGGTACCTATTTATCTACTTGCAATTTCTTGCTTTCGAACTGCTAGGTTGGCAGGAGCTGGAACTAGAGACGGGAGCTCACTCCGTCATGTGGCACTCTCGGGTCTCGAACTGCTGAACGACTGACCTTCCACAGCCTGCAGTTCAGCATCGTAACCACTTGAGCCACCGCAGCTCCCCCTACTAACATAAGCTTTTGTAAAATTCCTTCTGGGATTTATAAATGAGTTCATTCATCTTGTCTGCCCTAGTTGTACTGTTAAGACCCTGGTTGGTCCAAAAGGCTGGCAGACCTTTTCTTAGGGCCAAACTTGACATGTAGTTGCTGTAGATTTTCCGGGTTGTGTGGATATGGTCTTGGCACTGTAGAACCTGATGTTTCACCAGTAGCTGTGACTGGCATCCTCAGAGTTCCAAGACACTGAAAGGCTGGACAACACTTCCAATTTCTACATCAGATTACACAGGGAAGCCATGGAAATTCATAAACATAAACACAATTTCAACAGGAAAGAAGAGAGCTTAAAAATAAATAGGGCATGGTTTCCTGTCCTGAAAAACACAAAAGGCTCTACATCTGACAATAGCACTACAGATAAGATTAGAATTTCAACAGCCAATCCACATACAGAAGAATCTCCTCAGGAAACAGGAAACCTCCTCAGGAAACAATCCATAGACAAAAGAACCTCCTCAGGAAAGCTCCTCCATTAGCATGTTCATAGCCTGGGGAACTCCTACAAGATAATGACTCAGCCCTACCCCACCTTCCGGAGTAGATATAAATTACCTGCCTACCATTTTTCTTCTCATCTTGAGACAGAGAGTAGTCCATCTTTCTGTGTTATACCTCTGAGGATGCCAGTCACAGCTACTGGCGAAAGGTCAGGTCCTACAATGCCAAGACTATGGCCACACAACCCAGAAAATCTACAGCACTAGTGAACTCCGGCTGTGAAAGCCTTCGACAACAAACTTGACATGATTTAAAATGTGCCACAAGGGCCTGGCAGGCTCATGTGCTCTTATTAAGCCCTTCCTCCATGCCTTTTCAAGTGCCAAAATGGTCACGTGCACGCACACACTTGGTCGCTTCAGCACTTGAAAAGGCATGGGAGGGAGGAATAAGAGTGCCTCAGCCCACCATACTGCCCTCATGGCATTTTTAAAGCACTTTAAAATGGAGGTGGCTCCACAGATCAGACCCATGAAGTCTGTTGTGTGTAGTTTGGCCTTTGGTCGTAACGGCAACACCCCTGGAGGGGAATGCATATAGTATGAACTGAAGAGTCTAGAGAAGAGGTGAGGATTTCCATCCTGGGCATCTAATCAATCTGCAGTCTTCTCCCTCTTCAGGGTCCTACAGAAGTTTGTGCTACCTGCAGCCAGATGGCAGAAGAATTTCCAACACAAGGGACAAAACCAGTAATCTCAGCCCCCAATGACTGGCCAGTGGACTTCTTCTTTGCGGAGGATGAATTCAGGTTCCCACAGTTCTCTTAGCTTCTGTCACCAAAGACAGATGAGTACATGCCACAGATGGTTTTCTAGAACTACTGGATAGAATTCTGGAGCCAGGGGCTTTTTATCATCTAGCTGCTGACCTTTTCTAATCCAGTACTATGAGTTTGCAGTCAACCAACCACCATGCCGCACCTGCTCCAGCTGAAAAGAAAATTGGCACGACCTTGTAATTGTTTCCTCATAACATCATCATTTCTGCAAGAATGACGCTATTGTCTCTGGACATGACTGCACAGTCTGGAGTTCTATTCAGATTTATCCTGAATAAACCGGTGCTGTCTCAGAAGCTAAAAATAATACTAATAATTCCCATTAGCTTTCAAATAAGTGTTTTGAGCCAACTCAGGCTGTGTTTTAATACTTGGTACAGCAATATGTTCTTCAGAATTCAGAAAGACAGAAATCCAAATTATGTGGTAATGTCAAACCAAACACAAGCGTTTCTGGATTTCTGAACTCTTGTTTAGGTTCCGAAAAGTCACTGAGGTCTGGTTAACACATGAGTATTCAACAATTGATAACTGCAACACTAATGGATGATGGTCGCAAACGAGAACAAACTAATACTAACATCATATAACAAAAATATCCTAGATATATCACCTCAAATTTCCTCAAACCCAATACATAATATATATGTCTTAGATCCAGATTAAATACTTCTGCAGGGCAAGGATTTCCATTCACAGAGGGCAATTTTCCTGTCTCTCCCCTCTCATGGCAGCCCCAAATTGCTCTTAGAGGAGAGAACTCTTGGGAGCAAGATTCCAGGGGGCATTTGGGGCTGTCACAGGAGGAGGGGAGGCAGAAAAATCATGAATAGAAATCCTTGTGCCCTTGAAAACATTATTCTGGATCCATTCCAACCCTATACCTGCAAGTCATCAAGTCTTCAACTATAGCATGATCAAGTGTAACCTATTGCGAGAACTTACCATAGCGAGACCCACTCCGCTGAAGACAGAGACACTCAGCATAAGCAAAGTCCGGTCTGTATAGCGACTAGTTAATTGCCCAATTACTAGACCCTGGAAAACCTATGGGGAAAAAAAGGAGAGAACAGATACACAGATGATGTGACATATTCAAGAGATGTAAAGGTCAAAAGACAAGGCAAAAATGAAAACCACTGCTGTATCTACAGTGGATTCCTCACAGAGGTTTCACGTCACACTCTCCTTCAAACAGTAGTGTGTTTTGAAGGGCTTCTACATAACATTACTGTGTAGTTGGCCGCCTTCCTAATTTTCCCGATTTTCCTGTATTTTTCCTAAACCTGTTTTGGTACAATCTTTCCTGAAGTTATCGTGTTCCAAGCAGGTTTGGGTTCCCGGCCTGCATCCAGTGCCATGTCCTCTTTCATTTCCTCTTGCACATGCCATTCCCCCCTCCCTCTGCTGAGCTTTTTGCTTTTTTAAAAAATCAGCAGTAGGTCTATTGCTATAGCAGCATTACGCTATCATGACATAGCTACTGGGGGCTGGCAAGGGGGGAATAGAGGAAAGAATGGAGAAACTGCTGACCCCTGCATATCGAGGTGCCATTCACACTGCAAATCCCTCTGCATTTGCAGCAGCAATTGCCCTTGTGGGGAAGCAACCTGTAACTGTGATGGTGGTGGTAGTGGTAGAAAGTGCTGTCAAGTCACAGCCCAACTTATGGGAACCCCAAAGGGTTTCCAAGGCAAGAGCCTAACAGAGATGGTTTGCCATTGCCTGACCCTATGACTGTTACCAACCTATAAAGTGACTTTATATTAATATTTTTGCCTTCATTTCCCCTTTCGGTGCAAGGGTCTGAGGACTTAAGGAGATCAATGAAAGCCTAACCAAACATTACATACAAGTACTGAGAAGCAGGTGGCCCTTTTTTAACTTCAGAGGAAAGCTGTTTTAGGAGGGAGGGGAAAGGGATAAATGGTGTGTGTGTGTGTAGACGTGTGTGTGTGTGTGTGTGTGAGAGAGAGAGAGAGAGAGAGGGAGAGAGAGATGCTTCTCCACTTCATATTTATCTCCAAGCTATTCTGTCTTCCCTTTCAATTATTCTAAATGGATGTTTGTAAGGGTACATGTGTGTGTTTGAAAATCCTTAAGAGTGGCAGGAGGGGGCATTTTTTAGCAGAAATGTGACAGGCAGGAAAGGGATAAAGCATTCTCCCTGTTTCACAACCCTAAATGGTGCAAACCAGCTTATTCTCTAAACTCCTCCAGAAGCTTCTGCCCCTAATTAAAGACTATCAGCACTTTGTTGCATGCCTTTGCAAGAAATATTTCGCTAGGCTTCAAAAGCCTTAAGGGGCTTTATTTATTTATTTAAAACGGGTACACCCTGTGCTCTTGGCAAGCAGAGCTACTGCAACAGCACCCAATTTTCTGCAATTAAAGCAATAAAACACATCAGTCAATCAAAAACAAAGAGGCAATAAAACAACGTCAGCCCAATAGCAGACAAAGCAGTAACATAATAGCATTATCAACCCCCCCAAAAAAACCCCACCAATCTGGGTGCAGATATAACAATTGGGAGGAAGAGAAATGAGGGCTGGGGGAGAGATCACCGCAAGCTCTTGTCTCCAGAGAAGAGCTTGAAAGCACCTTGCAGTTCTGCTGATTCAGATATGGCTGCAGCTTTGAACAGTGTTGTGGTGGGAACCACATGTAAGCCTTTTTGAGCTCTCCCCCCCTTGTTTTAATGTATTCTCAGTTCTCTTTAAAAAAAAATAAAAAATCATTATTTAATTTTCACATACAACATAAGACAATAACTGAAACTACAAACAGTGTAACACAGTGTATATATTCAAGGCTATTTTTGGGCAGGAACGCACAGGAACGGCGTTCCGGCTGGCACCCAAGTTGGCCACGCCCAGCAGGAACTCATTATCATAACAGGCCACACCCAACAGCAGAAACTCATTAGGATTGGCTACATTAAAGGTGCGTGGCCTAACATGCAAAGGAATTCTTGCTCCAAAAAAAGCCCTGGGTTTTGACAACAAACAAGGTAAACAGCATAAGAAGCAAAAGGTGGCTGGATGACCACACTTCTGGTAACATGGGGGTGTGTGGTCTGATATACTAATGAGCTGTGCTTTCAGGGGTGTGGCCTAATATGCTAATGAGTTCCTGCTGGGCTTCTTCTACCAAAAAAGCCCTGTATATGGCTGTGGTCACACACACTAAATAATCCACTTTCAATCCACTTTCAGTGCACTTTCCACCTGGATTTTTACTGTGTGAACTGGCAAAATCCAGTTGGAAAGTGGATTGAAAGTGGATTATTTAGTGTGTGTGACTGCAGCCTATATTAGAACAAATTTAGAGTCCAGTGGCACCTTTAGGACCAACAAAAGTTTATTCAAGGTATGAGCTTTCGTGTGCAAGGCACACTTTTTTAAATACACTGGAATGGAAGTTAGAGTTCAAACTTATAGACAGAGGCTGCACAGCAAGTTTACATGTAACATGATGAAGATGGATCCAGGTGGTCAGCCGTGTTGGTCTGAACCAGTAGAACAAATTTAGAGTCCAGCGGCACCTTTAAGACCAACAAAGATTTATTCAAAGTATGGGCTTTCGTGTGCAAAGTGTGCACATGAAAACTCATACCCTCAATAAACCTTTGTTGGTCTTAAAGGTGCCGCTGGACTCTAATAATGCAGATGTTTTAAGTTATGCAAAAACAAGACTAAATAACAAGCTAAGGTTATAAGGTCAACAGTTGTTTTGATTTAATTAAGGGGGGAAAGGATACCAAAGCAATCAATATGTCAAAATAGGGAATGATACCCTTACACGCTTATTCCCTATTTTGACATATTTATTGCTTTGTTGTCCTTTCCCCCCCTAATTAAATCAAAACAACTGTTGACCTTATAACCTTAGCTTGTTATTTAGTCTTGTTTTTGCATAACTTAAAACATCTGCATCATGTTACATGTAAATTTGCTGTTCGGCCTGTCTATAAGTCTGAACTCTAACTTCCATTCCAGTGTATTTGGAAAAGTGTGCCTTGCACACGAAAGCTCATACCTTAAATAAACTTTTGTTGGTCTTAAAGATGTCCCACTGGACTCTAAATTTGTTCTACTGCTTCAGACCAACACGGCTATATAGAGTATGTATTAGACATCCTTAACTCATACTGACTAATCTGATATGTAATTTTTTCCATTACATGTATCTCCCGTATCTTCCAATACCATAATGCGAGTGTAGGTGGATCTGAACTCTTCCATGTTAAAGCTATGACTGATTTTGCTGCCACCAAAATAATAGAGATAAGTTTCTTCCTGATCCGCTGCACTGAGACTTCTGGCCAATACTCTGGTTTATCTTCAGATCGCATAAATCTTTCGCTTTTTTGAGCACTTTGAAGGAACAGCAACAGACAAGTAAGGTATAGTATTTAAATGCACATCTCTCCTATGGGATGTACCACTATATGTTAATCATACTGCTTTTAGTTTCATTAGACAGCCCCCCCCATCCCTAGACAAACACTCTAGTCTGAATGGATACTACTAGAGTTCAAAGGGCAGATCCCTTGCTAGTCAACCCTTTTGGATGAGATGATGTAAAGCACAGCCGAGGCCATGGGAAACTTCCTGGTTGTTCCCAGTTGTGCTTGTTGCATGGAATTTACTTGCGCAAGTCTGCGTTGCCACAGTTTCTGGGTGATGCAATCAGTGGCTGATGAGAAATACAACTCCCATCTTGTGTGTCATTACATTTTAAACATTAAAACAAATCCTTCGAAGTTGTACACTCCTCTGCCATATGATGCTAGCAAATTCTTCTTATCCAGCTATGTTTATTGGAGGAGCGGGAGTGCTAAATGGTGAACAGCAGCAGGGCATGTCTGTATTTTGAGGATTTTCCAGATTGTTTTATAACACAGATATGCAAATTGCAGCTATAAACTGTTTGCGGGCTATGCTTTCTCCTACCCCCAGACCGCAGTCCTAATTTAACGAAAATGGCAGCGTAATTATCCAGCCATATCACACCTATTCCCTTCTGCCACTGGTTGTACACATAGAGGATCCTGAACTTTTGTTAATGGCTCTAAGTGCAATCAGACCCTGTCTTTTGAGTGATGGCGCAGAGAGAACTTTTCATAGCAGAGCAATCCATGCTGTCTGGTGGACGGAGAAGGAGGGGGAGGGGACACAGTGCAGTCGCCTCTGCACAGGCAAAATGTCACGTGGAAAGGACCCAAGTGGCCCAAGTAGCTAGCAAGTGAGGAATATGGAAATGCCCCCAAAAGTTAAGGCTGTGAATTGAGTGAGTGAGGATCCAGGTCCAACACTTTCAAATCCATGCCCAGACTTAGAGGCTATGGCTGTGAGCAGAATGGCTTCAGGAAGGGCAATAAACAGGGGAGAAGAGGCTTGCAAGGCAGATATGACGAGAATGAGGTAGCAGCATTGTTCTGTGGTTGCCAACTCTTCTGATCAACACTGAATCTGCTAATGTGAGTCAGGCTCGGGGGACATAGGGAGCCCAGAGGAAAAATAACCTTCCAAGTCCTGGGGGATCTTTGCAATTCATGTCAGTCCTGATTTTCAGGCTTTAGAGATGTAATGCACCAATCAAAGGTATAATTGACCCATCCAATTATTTACCATTCCGAGACAACTACCTAACTTTTAGCTATCTATTTTGTGGCAACTGGGAAGCCACGAAAAATTGCTAAGGTATAATCATTACCTTCCCATGGCTGCAAAGAGGTTTCTACTGATCTGCTTTACCATCACATTCCAGGGCAATGGGAAGTCAGTCCAGTTTTTAAAAATGGTAAAAAAGAAAGAAGGTGGCAATAGGTTTTGGTGAATCGAATGGCGGACACGTCCCTTCAGAGCTCCAAAGGACGTGACTGTGCTGTGGCAGTAGGGAGAGGTCTCGGTTGATCTGGACCTCCCAGAGCCCTTGAAGGGGACTCCCAGCCATGGAATGTGAGGAGTGCCTCTCCCAAGGCTGACAGCCAAGGGATCGAGGCTCTTCTTTGTCCCGAAGGTCCCGTTGCCACAGACCAGCAATGGTGCTTGAAACGCACACCGGGACAAGCAGGCAGATGGTCAAGCATTTTTTCCTTACCTGGCAGATGACTCTGGGTGAACTGTGAGTTCTGGTGAGTTGAAAAACAAGATAAATACCCAAGTGTTCATGACTACATCCCCTTAAATTGAACCGAGGGGGGAAGGACCCACCCCACGGAAGAGAAAAATCTCTTAAAACAATAGCAAAGAAAGGGGATGGAAAATAAAGCTTGAATTAACTAAGGAAGAGTGCACTCGAGAAAACTCTGGTTTTTTTCAAGTCATAGAGACTTTTGGCAATTTTCTCTAAAAGTAAACAAAAGCATAATGGCGGGGAAGAGAGTGCCACCGAAAGTGAAACTTACTCCAGGCAGAGCCAGTCCAGCTGCTACGGTCACGGGACCGGAAGCAACCATAGACATCCCAAATATGATAGTGGCTGCTTTGCGCCCTCTGCTGGATCAGACGACTACATTGAACAACAACTTTGAAACCCTCTGAAAGAGACTAATATTAAGACAGAGCAAATTTCCAAATCGTTAAAGAAAGTTGATGCCAAGACCAAAAAGTTTAATAAAGGATTAGAGACTGTGACAAAGAAGGCATCCTCTGTTGAGCATCAATTGTTATAGCTGCAAATGGAAAAGTCAACTTATGTACTGAGAGAAGAAAGGAGAAAATCTCAAAATAATTTTAAGCGAAGCATTAGACCCAGTAACAGATATAAAAGCAGATTCTCTACAAAGTGAGATGGATATGGTCTACAGAACATATCCAAAATAAATTAAGAAGAATAATCTGCCTGGTGAAATCTTTGTGAAATTCTCCAAAAGACATATAAGAGACCAGATACTTAAAGCAACGAATGGGACTACCCTACAAATCGAAGATAAAGAAATAAAAGTCTTAAAGGACATTCCATTCGAGATAAGAAAGAAGAGGAGACTGTACAAAAGCTTGATTTTGTTCTTGCAGAAAAAATCCACATCTTATAGATGGATTATACCAGAAGGGATCATCTTTAAATACAACAACAAGAAAGAAAGAATAGACTTTGTTACTGAAGCCAAAGCTTTTCTGGAGCAGTTTCAAAAGCCTGAAAAACCACTGAGACCAGGAGAGGATGAGGAAGCAGCAGAAGACGATGGCGAGATGTGAAGCAATGGAAGTTCTTCAACTACATCTGCTGGAGAAAAATCTGAATCAGACTGTGGGGTGGCTGCCCCAAAAATTCCCAGAGCCAGACAAGACTATGACTTAAGAAAGAAATATATATATAAACCTTAAACTATTCCTCTTTTACTTGAGCTAAACCAAATTTATTTTAGATATTTGGACACTTCTTCCTTAGCTAGAAACAATTCTTGTTCTCTCTCTCTTTTTAAGTAACTAATTACTCCGTTTCATTGTAACTACCTATTATAAGTGAAAAAGAAATTGTTATAAGCATTTGTATAATCGATTGACCATTGCCACCTGGGGTTTTAGTGGTTTTCTTTTCTTTCTCCCTTAGATATTAGATACCCTTCCCTATGATTTCTATCTAGTTTTTAGAATAAAAGCAATATATATATATATAAAAGAAAGAAGGTGGAAGTAGGAAAACAGGAAGCAAGAAAACAGAAAAGGTATGACATAAAGAATATACCTTTTTAAAATACTAAGGGAAGTGGTCAGGGAATCAAGAAGATTCCTCTTATCCCCAAATAAGCTAGACGTGGGTGAAGAAAAATTAAGCTTATCCCTAGTTTTACAATCCGTGTCCTGATTCATAAGGGAAAATCATGTACCTTTGATTGCTGGATCCTGCCTGCCACTATTATACAGAGTGCTGCTAAATGTGGACCCCTGACCTAGCTAAACAGTACTTATGTTCCTTTGTCTCATGCTGACCAGCAGCCACTTCTGAAACAGTACTTTGGAAGTGAGATGTCTTCCACCACTCAGTAGCACTTACAGGAGAGGAGGGACCAGTGCTTTCACAGGAGAGCATTGCATAGTGGTGGTGGAGCTATAGGGTTTCATGCACACAATGTCATCCACTACTTTTTCTGTCCTCAATACCCTCTTTCCCAAATCTGCTTTACACTGACCTTTTTGGAAAAATGCAGTCCAAGCGTGTCAGTATGTGCCTGAAAAGAATGGTACACGTTTTCCTGCCCTGCATGGCCTCCACCCACATTGGCACCCTTTTCCCACCATCAGTCTCTCATGGGTGCAATATTCCCAACGTTTTTCTTCTGTGTGTACTGCAGGGCTTGCTGCATAAAAAAAGGTAGTTGACATTACACGGGAATGATCTATCGCCACTTACATATTTCTGTTCCAAATTTTAGTTGCTTTGACTTCACACTTTTAGTGTTTTTTTAAAGGCTCCAGCCCTTAGAACTGTAAATATAAGAGGAAAGGTGCAGGCAAATTTTGTTCTGATTGGTTGGAAAAGAAAGGGGAAGAGACACTGCAAGACAGCAGGTGGAATGCCATGTCTATGTCGCTATTGTGGAATAGCCTTATCTATTTAAAATTCTAATAGAACCACTATAGCACTATAGAATTCTAATAGAACCACTATAGCACTATAGAACATGCATGAAACAGCCCTCCCCCCAAAAAAGGTTGCTGAGTCACTACAGCATCCATGACAACCAAACCGGAGAGCCAATGAGGAGATGCTGCAGAGCATACGTGGAAAAATCAGAGAAAAAGCAGAAGTGTGCAGAAAAGCACTATGTGTGCAAGTGCCATTTTGCCTTTGCATTTGCAGTGGTAGTTAAAGCAATGTGGAGAATCCTTGGCATGTGGAGCATGTGGAGTCTGCTGGTGCCCATGCTAGTCATTGAGCAGTCCTGACTCCACACTGTTCAGTTAGCATCTCTCAGGCCTCTACAGTTACATGGTGGTGGTGGTGGTGGTGGCATTAAGTGGATTAGGTGTCTCTCCTCACTTGATCACAAATGAGCAGTTGAAGCCTTTTGGCCTCAGGTGACAAGGAAGGTGCTATAGTTAGGCAAGATCAGGCAATCTCCAGTGGTGGGTTGGGGGGGGGCAGTAGCCTCCTCCATGGCCACCGCCATCTTCTTGTCCTCATGACTACCATCCTCATGCATTTCTCTGCCTGTATCTCATCCCCACTCCCCACAGCTAATGCTTTTCTCCTCAGACTTTTCCAGGTGTCTAAAGAGTTCAGGAAGCCTTGCTAGGTATGTGTGGCTTGCTACACTGTATTTCATGAGGCGTGGCAAATGTGGAGTACAGGAGAATCAGTTGTTCTTCCTCTAATTTCTGGGAGGAACATTAAGTTCACTTGATTTAATCACTGTTATGATGAATACAATTGGTGACACATTACAATTACTGGGGGGGGGATCCTCTGTATTGAATCAGTGTTCAGGAATTCCTGATTACCATCTAACACGTTCTTTGAAATTGATACACCTTCTTCGCACATGGCAAAGTGGCAAATGGAGAGCTACCTAGCAAGGGTAGGGCTGTTATCTTTATTTTTCTACCACACTATCCTCACAGTGGCCTATGATACAATGGCGTAAGTATGTAGTAGCGTGCAACATCACAACCCAGTCATAAGATCTCCCCAAATGAAGTTCTCTGTCATGGTATCTTCTAGCAGAAAATTCTTAACCTGTTGAATTCTGCTTGGTTTACCCATAAAAATGGTGTCTGGATAAATGGTAGACACCCTTCTCACAAACCACCACTGTCACAGGAGGCCTCATTAGCCTTTAAATAAGAGCTCACTAACCCAGCTCTTTATCAGGCTCTTAGCTTCATAGGAACTCAAAAGGAACTGTGAGGTGAACTCTCAAGCAGCTTATAAATTTCCATCCATACCACCTGGCAGTAAGTGGAAAAGGAAAGGAAATAGGTGAGAGTACTACAGCAAAACCACAGAACAATCACTGCTTAATACCCAAACCTTGGCCTATGGCCATTTCAGCATAATTCTATGCCATTATGTGGGATGAGACAGTCTCTTCAGAATCAGGCTGGACATGTTCTAACACATACCCTGGAACCATCATTAGTACAACACCACGAGTAATTTGTGGTTCCTTTTCATGGAGGGTGGTTAAGTAGCACCAAGTGTAACAAAACACTTCTTTGCAGGTGATCTCTCAGCTTTGCAGGTGATCTCACATTTTTCAGTTTTCCAGTTCATTTCAAGGGACCGGTAAGAGTTGCTATAAAGGGCAGGTATAGCCAGGTTGAACCGGCAGCTCCTATGAATCACCCAGCAGGGATTACATTAAGGGGTGGAGGTTACAGCAGTGGCCAGATCTTTTATGAGCTCGGGGACACTGACTCAGCAGTACACACCCCAAACCTGTATATTTCAATTGCAGGCATTGTTACCCAGACCTTTCTAAAAGATCCACATAAGGACAGCCCCAGACTTTTGATATCCTGAAAAGCTCCTTAGAACTGTGAAAGGTGTGCTTGGAACCTCTTTTGCCAAGTGTCACTTCAGCCCACGCTTTTTAGCCACCTTCTTCAGTCCAATATAAGGGCTTGGATGTCATGAAGAGCAGCACTCCTCAGAGATACTCAATGCACACTCTTTCTGCTCACAGTGAATATGCACAATTAGCTAATAATAACAACAATTATCACTGGCAGATGATTTCAAGGACATGCAAGAATAATTATAATAAGTGAAGGGCGCAAAGAAGGATTTCTATGCAGCCTCCATTGCGTCTGCGAGCTTGCACCCAGCCCAATTGTTTAGAACTATTTGGTCAATCATGACTCTGCCACAGGGCAGACCAAATAGTAGGGAATTGGCTATTGGCTGTGAGGCACTTGTGAGCTATTTCGCAGATAAGATTGTAGTGCTCCGCCAGGACCTCCCGACCACAATTGACACACTAAAGGAACTGGAAGCCCCTTGTCTGTCTTCAGGTCCAATATTGGACCACTTCAGCCAACTCTCCCTGGAGAAAGGTGACAGGATCTTGGCAGCGGTGAGGCCTACTACCTGCCTTCTTGACCCATGCCCTTCCTGGCTGATGAAAGCCTGTGGGGAGAGCATTCGGGCCCCTCTGGGGGAAATTGTCAACTTGTCCCTCTCTTCTGGGACTTTCCCCGGGGCTCTGAAGGAGGCGGTAGTTTGTCCGCTCTTGAAGAAGCCATCATTGGACCCTATGGTCCTGGCCAACTACCGCCAAGTATCAAATCTGCCAATTCTGGGTAAGGTGGTTGAGAGAGAAGTGGCTGAACAACTCTAAGCTTTCCTGGAGGATGCTTCTGTCCTTGATCCTTTCCCTGAGACTGCATTTGCAAAAAGAACATGTATTTTATAATAAACATGGAAAAAGCATAACAGAGTTTGAGTCCAGTGGTACCTTTAAGCAGGGCTTTTTTTGTATAAAAAGCCCAGCAGGAATGCATTAGCATGATAGGCCACACCCAACAGCAGAAACTCATTAGCATATTAGGCCACACCCCCGACAGCACAGCTCCCTCCCAAGATCGGCTTCCCCAGATGCCCCGCGGTTTGCGGGGCGCATGGGGAACCCGAGGGAAGGAAGGCAGTTTCTGGATCGGCTTCCCCAGGCACCCCGCAGCTGCAGGTGCCTGGGAAACCCGAGGGGGGGGAGATTGTAGGCGTGGCCAACTCGGAAGCCAGACGGAACTCCGTTCCTGTGCGTACCCACCCAAAAGTAGCCCTGCCTTTAAGACCAACGAAGTTTTATTCAAGGTCTAAGCTTTCATGTGCATGCACACTTCTTCAGATACTTGTAACTGAAGCAGAGCTTGAAAACTAGTGGCAAAACCTTAATCATGGAACTTGGCATTTGTGCAAAAAACTAAAATGCCACCACACTAGAAGCATTGCAATGAAATCAAGACTGGTAACGGAGATGAAACGCATTCGGTTTGCTCATCAAAACTGCCTGTTTTGTAGGCAGATACCTCCGCACAGCTTTGCTCGTGCATACAAGAATTGCAGTTTACTACAGAGAACTTCTGCATGTGGCTCCCCTCCCCAGATTTTTGGATTTGGATACTTGGTTGTACTTGGTGTACTCTTGTCGTCCCCCCCATGCTCCTCTATTGGAATGGGTCCACAGAGAGGCTGCCTGGGCCTCTTCGTCCCCAGTCTTGTTCTCGCCTTTACAAAAAGACCTTCTTTGAAGCAGCTTGAACAGAAGGCTCTTTACCTCAACTGGAATCTGTTCTGTCATCAATATATCAAAGAGGAAGGAAATCGTTTGCAAGTGATATAACAAGAGCCGCCCATGGCTATGTACACAAGCCACAGGTGAAACAACTTTGCCTTTGTCTGCTTTCAAAGACAGATAAGCCTCTGAACCTGCAGTGGAAATATTTAATTGGAAACTCCCAATAAATACATTACAGCAGTGAAATCTGTCTTTCTTCCCTTCATGAGCCATTAACAATGGTTACTGTCAATACTTTCTGGTGGTATTTTTAGATCTGAAGCTAGGAAAATACACAGCAGAGATAAATTTTTGGGAAGGAAGCCAGCCAGCCTTGGGAGATAACCATAAAAGCACTTATTAATAGCTAACTCATCAGTTTTTCATAGATGCTATGTCATCACACACACACACAAATTGGAAAGGTTTGCAAGAGCTTGCATGTTTAAGGGGCTTTAGAGACTGTAAATTAAAAATCGTTTTAAAATGAGTGATCTTTCACATCACCTCCTACCCGATCCCTTTAAATTTGGCCTCCCCAATACCCCCCCAACTCATTGCACTGTGTTTCAGCTTTCTCAAACAGACAGCTTGCACAACCTCACCTAGATAAACTGTATTAGTGCCTATGTTGCCATCTGATCTTATCCTTGATTGTTTATGAAATTGTTTGAATGATTAATTATGATATTGTTTCAACATGTTGTTACTCACCCTGAGCCTTGCGGTGCAGGGGAAGGTGGGCTAGAAGTCTAATAAAGTAAAAAAATAATTGAAGATGCTGGATATTGAACCTGGGATCTTCTGCATACCGAGCAGATGCTCTACCACTGAGCCACAGCCCTCCCCCAAGTAGTTATATGTAGAGACTGAGAGTACTTCAGCATATAGCAATTCTCTTTCCAAAACTGTGGAATGGATTCGTTCATTTTGCTAAACTGCAAGATCCATAAAGCTAGGCAGAAACTCGTACAGGTCAACACAGCTCTGTCAGATTTCCACTATTGCCTTATCACATGACCATGCATTGCAGTGATTTCGTACATTTCCAGTGGCCCCCAATGGCCAACTTATTCCAGCGAATTTTCTGAACCCACCCTCAAATGGATTTAAATTTACTTGGCCACACATATTTCCAGCTGCATGACTGAGTTCTGTGAAGACATTAAATAATAGTAGAACGAGACTGAACAAGGGAGGGACAGTGGTTCAGAGCATCTTCTTTGCATGCAGAAGATCCCTGGAATCTCCACTTAAAGGAATCAGGGGTTGTAAGTGATGTGTAAGACCTGTCTGAGACCCTGGACAACCACTGCCAATCAGAACAGACAGTAATAACTTCCATGATCTGACTCAGCATAAGGCATACTCATGTGCTCATGTGTGGACAGCATGCACAGAATGCATTTCCTGCACCCTTGAGTAACAGAACAAGCCTCCAGATTTGAGATTAAGGGGGAAATGGCTCTTAGCTCATATATAATAAACTGTAATCTGTCTCTTAAGCACTGGCCAATTACTGAAGACTATGCCTATGTCCAGGGCTTTTTTTGTAGAAAAAGCCCAGCAGGAACTAATTAGCATAATAGGCCACACCCAACAGCAAAAAGCATTAGCATATTAGGCCACACCCTTGACAGGACAGCTCATTAGCATATTAGGCCACAACCCCATGTTACCAGAAGTGTGGTCATCCAGCCAGACCCACCTTTTGCTTCTTATTCCGTTTACCTTGTTTGTTGTCAAAACCCAGGGCTTTTTTTGTAGCAGGAACTCCTTGGCATGTTAGGCCACATACCCCTAATATAGCCAATCCCAATGAGTTTCTGCTGCTGGGTGTGGCCTGTTATGCTAATGAGTTCCTGCTGGGCATGGCCAACTCAGGAGCCAGCTGGAACTCCGTTCCTGTGTGTTCCTGCTCAAAAACAGCCCTGCCTATGTCAAAGGCTAGGGCCAGAATCACAACATTCATTTCAGCCAGTGGTGGATTTAAAATAAATGTACATGAGGACTAGCTGACATTTTAGGAAATTAGATAAACATATGGAGCAGAAGTCCACCAGTGGCTATTAGCCACAGGGTATGGATGGGAACTCTCAGTCTGGGGCAGGTGATGCACTCTATTCTTGGTGCTGGAGGGGGCAGCAGTGGGAGGGCTTCTGGTGCCCTGGCCCCACTGCTGGACCTCCGGATGGCACCTGTTATATTTTGGCCGCTGTGTGACAGAGTGTTGGACTAGATGGGCCATTGGCCTGATTCAACATTGGCTTCTCTTATGTTCTTATGTTCTTATGTTCTTAGTTCCCCCATAGTTTAAAATTGCTTCCAATCCAAGGGAGGGGGAGAGAAAGGGGGGGGATTTATAATGGTTGCATCCTTTTTTGCAAGGCTCTCACAGCTTTGAAGAATTTTGAAAAATATAAACAACTTTTAACAGCAGTGCTTTGGGAACCATAGAGAGCATTTTCTTGTTAATGTTTTTGGAAGTTTGACTGGGCATTCCAGGACATCCCCAAAGCAAATGTGGAACGGTGCAGTGAAGAGCTTGTGCGGATCCTGTGGTAATGTGTCACAGACAGGTAACCTATATTAAGCCTTGAGAGAGATCATGCTGACTGCATGACAGAGCAGAACTGAGTTTGCATTTGTAACTCATAGAACTGCCTGTGCTGTTCTAAACAGAGGCACACCCATCTCAGCCTTCTTTTAGATGTCAATGGACTGAGGAGAGTGTACCTCTGTTTAGGATGACGCTGTGATTGTGCAGAAAGGTTGCCTGTGTCGGTTATTCAAATAAAGTTTCTATACTTCTTGTGTATGCCTCCATTGAGGGAAACAAGAGTTCAATATAGCCAGCATTTCAGTGAATTAAGGAAAGCAAACACCAGTTCTGTACTCTGGATAATATACACGGCTTTTCTAAGTAGGCCCCCAATCACTGATCTGGTATGAACCTTTTGACACACTGTACATTATAAAGACAATTCCCACCCCCCTGTAGTTGAGTCCTTTCTTGGTGTGTGTGTGTGGGGGGGACGGATGACAAAAAGGCTTTTAACCTCAGTTCCTTACCTAATCGTTTGTACTGCTGAGAACTTCCTCCCGGCTGTCTACTGGCAGAGGGACAAATACTTAAACATTATCATGATGGCTGAACAATTTCCTTACTCGGCTCAGCCGCTGGCTGTCTTCCATCAGATTGCCTACGTGGCTGTCACTTAATAGGAAGCCTTGAGCAATTCCAACTTTGGGCATGTTCCCCATTCTGAATGTCATAATTGCTTCAGCTCCAAGTTGGGATATTTTCTTGAAATCATCCTCTTTAAGAAAGACACTGTGTTCTTACTGCATTTGTCTGACGGCCTTCATTCCATCGGACCTCGCCTCCTCTCGCCCATTCATCTGTTTCGCTTTCTGCTTGAGCTTCACAACCCTCGCCAAATAGTTTACATTAAAGAAAGAAGCGAGGCATCTGGAGATAAAGGTCAGGGGGCTAGGCAAATAGACAAAACGGAACAGAACTCCAGTCCGTTCATCCAGCTGCAGTCATGGGCATGTCAACTGTACCCATCCCCATGCTGAACATTACTCATCCAAGGAGACTAGCAGTGTCCACAATGCAGTGCAAACCACAAACTATGAGCACTTTCGCATTGTCATTTTTGTCGCACGTTTGTCCCTATTGCTTCAGGGTCCCCCCCCCCCAATGTGTTTTGCTGAGGCCTCTTTCCCCCTACTTATTGCTATAGTTTGTTGAGAGTTGTGTGGGAAGGTACAATGGCTGCCTGGACATAGCCTAGTCAACAGGTTCTACGAGTCTTGCAGAAAACACTGGCAACACAAAAACAGCAGTAATTTGGGAACTGGACTTCTCTTCTCACCATCCGTATGATCAAGAATTGTCAGCAGTGGAGGGCAATTTATGCAGATCCCACCTGTGAGATATGGGTCCCTCCTGCTCAGGATGATATTAACCCAATCTCTGGCAGATTCCTTGGCCTATAAACTAAGAGCCAGTTTGGTGTAGTGGTTAAGTGCGCAGACTCTAATCTGGGAGAACCAGGTTTGATTCCCCACTCCTCCATTTGCACCTGCTGGATGACCTTGGGCAAGCCGTAGCTCTGGCACAGCTGTCCTTGAAAAAGAGCAGTTTCTGTCACAGCTCTCTCAGCCCCACCTACCTCACAGGTTGTCTGTTGTGGGGAGGGGAAGGGAAAGGCGTTTGTAAGCCACTCTGAGACTCCTTTGGGTAGTGAAGGGCAGGGCATAAATCCAATCTCCTCCTCCTCCTCCGGCAGGGAAGCCAGGGTTTTAACCCCCCCCCCAATTCTCTCTGCAAAAGTGGAACAGCTCAGGGGGGAAGGCAGGCATGGAGATGGGAACGGCATGGAGGCAGTCATGCCTGGGTTCCCTGCCCGATCTTCTCCAGGTGCCCTGTGGCTGCGGAGCACCTGGAAAAGATCGGGCAGGAACCCAGGCATTTAAATCCCCCTCCCTGTGTATCTCTGCAGGCGGGGGGCAGGGCCTGGGCTCCTTTCTGCCAGAGTGCCACTCTGGGGTGCTCCGGCAGCAAATGACCCCTGAAAATATCTAATAAATTCCATTCATGAAGGTGGGTCCACTTGCACAAGAGCATGTTATGTGAAGAATGTCTTCAAATTCCCCCTTCTTGTCATAGGCTGCGTTCAGACGGCCAGTCAATCGCGCCATGAGCCCTCCTAAAATTTTATCCCGATTTTTTTAATCCAGCCTAGCACGACCAGACGCCCCCCCCATGAAATAGCCTCACCGCGCGTTGTTCCCACCGTGATTTGTCTACACGGCATCCACCGAGGATTTTTTTAAAAAAAGTTTTGTACATTCGCATAGGCAAGGCTGCGCCTCCTTGGAGAACTGAGGCGATCGCGGAGGGTTTTCAGCAAAGTCCCGGTCCTCCCCCTTGCCATCATGATCAATGGAGGGACTATTTTGCAAGTTAGAACAGTCCTTCCCCCTCTCCATCTCCCTTCGCGGTAACATCTTGTCCCTAAAAGAAATAAGCATGAATATTACATTCCTCGTAGCGCTTATCGCTGAATGCGTTTCCTCGTTAAAGCGCACATGGGGTTTCAATTTTTTAAAAATCGCGCCCCCGTCGGCTCGGTCTGACGTCAGACCAAGCCGACGGGAGCATCGCGCGCTAATGGAGTGACCAGACGGAAGAAAGTCTGCAGTTGTTGCGCGGGTAAGCGAAAACCCTACATTGAAACTGCTACTTTTAAAATCAGGATTGGAGGCGCAGCAGAACGGGATGCCTATGGGACCGGAATATTTCGCAGATGTTTCTGTCTGGTCGTGCACTTTTGATCCGCAAGGGAGTCGTTCCTATGGCAGATCAAAAGATCCGTCTGAACACACCCATAGCTTCTAAGAGGTTCCCTCTTGGGATGGCTATTCAGGGGAATTTAGAGACCTGTAATAGAATTGTGATATATAGAAGAAGAAGAGATTGGATTTATACCCCGCCCTTCACTACCCAAGGGAGTCTCAAAGCAGCTTACAAACTCCTTCCCCTTCCCCTCCCCACAACAGACACTACTACATTTGAGAAGCTGAAATATACCCCCCAAATACTGATAAGGTATTTTTCAGGTATATTGTTGGTTCAAGTAGACCTGAATGCATACCCCTAGTAAAGGCTCTTTTTGTAGCAGGAGCTCCTTTGCATATTAGGCGACACTCCCCTAATGTAGCCAATCCTCCAAGAGCTTACAGAGCTCTTCTTACAGGGGCTACTGTAAGCTCTTGGAGGATTGGCTACATTAGAGGTGTGTCGCCTAATATGCAAAGGAGTTCCTGCTACAAAAGAGCCCTGCCCCTAGTACTCACTGGCTTTTGCTTGGGTCCAAGGATCAATTTTGGGGGGGAACAGTTTGTAGCCTTCACAAGTGCCGCGTTGCATTGACAGTATAAGTTCATCACCTTTCATTGGGTATATACCTAGACCAGGGGAAGTGATAAGCAAGTTATGTCAATTACATGCAACCACATGTAGAAATTAGTGAAACTTTCTAGAGCATCACATATTTCTGATGTGGTTCTCAGTGCTGCACAATTTGCACAACCACGAAAGCCACATCAAACAATGTGTACCTGTGCGTTTATATCTTGATGGACATAATTAGCCCACACTTCTTTCCTTTGGGAAATTGTGAGCTTCTCCCAGGTCTGAAGGGCATCCCCATAAGGACAAGATGTTTGGGCACAACTCAGTCCTTCAAGGTTTAAAAGGCTTCTTAACTGCCACCAAATATAATGGTTACAGTCGAATCTGCATTTGCATTTTTAAATCAGTTTTGTGCTGCTGTGACGCCGTCTTTCTCTATGCTTGTTTGAATGTTGTTTGGAGAAGATTCTTTTAAAGCAGTGCGGAGGTGCAATGACAGTGGAGCCACCCCGAAAGGACGATAAACATATGTGGACGTGTGAAAGTATGCTAGCACTGTTGAGGTGTGAAAACGACCCCAAATGTGGACAGCTTTTTTGAAGACGGAGTCAAAAGGCAGGGACACTGGTGCGAAAGACAAATGCAGATTCGGCCTATATGAAATGACGAAGGAGGCATAGCTAGAAAGGGAATAAAACGGTGGGAAATTGCTAAATGGCAGAAAACAGAATTGTTTTAAGGAGGATGAAGAAAAGATCTACTGTTTTGAAGGTGCAAGGACTTTTGGACTGGAGAATACTGTTCCCAGGGAGAACACAATCCTCTCCCCTTCTGGAGAGCTGAACCCCTCCCTACCATGTTCTTAATATGGAATGTGTGCTATGAGTACATACAAATAAATGGTGTTCTCTTCCCACTGAAGTAGATGCCTTGTTGTTTCTGAAACACAATGGGTGTGTGTCTATTTGAGTTTTCATTTAACTAAGCTATTCAGATCTGAAAGTATACAGAGAGAGAGAGAGAGAGAGAGAGAGAGAGAGAGAGAGAGAGAGAGAGAGAGAGAGAGAGAGAGAGAGAGAGAGAGAGAGAGAGAGAGAGAGAGAGAGATTTAAAGCAAACAGGACCATGATGCATTTGCCTTCATTTCAGTGATAAGATCAGCAACCTTTCCATCCCATTGCTTAAAACACAAACAATCCCAAGGTTTACATATCTCAGGGAGGGGAGGAAGAGGTTTTTCTTTAGATCTAAGGAAAGCAGGTCACAATAATCTGCTCAATGGAAGGTGCAAGAAATGGCCGATTCCAGACCTCAAACCTGGTTAACCATTGAGCTCACCCACTCACTCCTTCCTTTGCTTGAGTTTAAACGCCAAGGTCTTCAACTAACACTAATTAGCCATGACGTTTCAATGCTGGTGTTTTAAACCGAGGTTAATTTCTTCCCCAGTAAATGGGATTAAAACTTGAAGGCACCCAGATCTGAACTAACTGGAATTAGCTGAAAACTTGTATATTCTATCTCACCATGCCAAGCAATGGAGAACATACAAGCCTCGGTAAAGAATCAGGCTCACGAAGATCAGGAACAAACCAGGGTTTGTTCGTGACATCTGAAATGAGCCGATCATGGCTATAAATGAGATACAAGTAAATGAGAGTCTCAAAGTGTTTTTATTAATTAGCACTCCTTCAGCGATATGCATGTGAAACTGACTGCAACTTTGATCTAGCCTCCCAAACCTTTCTCTCCAATAAACTTCAGTACTCTGTCATAGAAGCAAAACAGCACTCCATACCCTGAAGCCCAAAAGGCACTTTGACAGAAATGAATTCTGCAGAACTAAGACACTACGTGTTCTGCTGTCTGTATCAGATATCTTTGGACTGCTTTTCACATACAAGCTTCACCTGAAGGCAACTCTTAAGAAATCTCAGGACAATTTTTTTTTATGAGTTCTGTACCTTAACAAGCTAAAATTAAAAGTTTCACGACACAATGGTAAAACATGTCAAAAGTAGCTTCTAGCTCTCATGGGTTTGGATCCAAAGTGCTATTTTAGACAAGCCTAAGGGCTTTCATGCACTCAGTGGCATTTTCCCCCTTTGCACAGCAAACAGTGATGCCCCTGCCATATCACAAGCTATTGTGAAACTCCCCCTACGTTCAAACACATCTTGCCATCTTACAAAGCCTTCTTAGGCAAGTGGGATTGGTTGTTCAGTCCTCTGGCTTCATGCTTAGAGTACCAGTGAACTCTTGTTTTGGTCCCATATCTTTTTTTTTTTTGAATAAACTCTCCTAAAAAGGAGAGAATTTTATTACTTTTTATAAGAAGAAAAGGGGGAAGGTATATAGAAGGATTAAGAGAAAGAGTGGAGTGAATTTTTCCTGTTAAAAAAAATTAGTTTTAGTTAGTATAATTACAAATTTTGGCAACCACCACGGTTGGAAGATCTTCTTTTCATCTTACAAAAGTCCAAGATAACTTTGTTAGTAAGGTTAGTAAAGTCCATTGGGGTTAATTATTAATCAGCTCCTTTCTGACGTTCCACGAACTACTTCTTTGGATATCTTCCTTTTACATCTCTCAAGTTATACGAGGGGCCCTCTTTAGGCTTCTTGTCTCCCGCTCCAGCTCCTCCCTCTTCCGGTTCGCTGTCTTCCTCACTGCTTGAATCTGTCCAAATTGTGAGTGCTGCATCTTCCTCTGTACTGGCGTGTCTCTTCAGAAATTCTTGTGCTTTGAAGACAGAGTCAATCTTCTCTCTTTTGTCATTATATTTAAAAATTAGTCCTTCGGGAATGCGCCATCTGTAAATTATCTGATTTCTTTGTAAAAACGTGGTCAATCCTTTATATGCTTTTCTTTTCATACGGATTTCATAAGGAACATCTTTCAAAGTTCTAATGGTCTGCTCCCCAATTTTCAAGGGCACTGCTGAAACTGAATGCAGGATTTGATCTCTGGTGCGCTGCTTTGTGAACTTGACAACCACTTCTGCTGGCAGATTATTTTTCTTTGTAAAGGTTGAATAGGCTCTATAGGCCATATCCATCTCTTCTTTCAGTTCCAACGCTTCTCTGCCAGTTAGCGGTGCCAAGGCATTCGCCAATGTAGTTCTGAGATCCTCTTTTTCCTCTTCTTTGATGCCCTGAAAGCGGAGAGTCCGATTTGATTTTTCCATCTGTAACATTAAAATTCTTTTTTCTTGCATGTCCTGATGTTTTTCTAATTTATTGACCTTTTTCTTTATTTTCTTGGTGTCTTCCATTGAGACCAAACACTTCTGTGCGATCTCCTCCATCTTCTTTGATGTTTCTGTTAATTGTTTTTGTTGACTGTTGAGAACACTTTCCATGTTACACAGAGTTTCGCTGATTTTCTGCATTTGATCCAGCAGAGGGCGCAGTGACTCGCTTTTCTGTTGATTGACAGCTAGCTCCGGTGGGGGGTGCTCAGACCGGAAGTCCCTCCCCCCTTCTTTTCCGGCTTCTGCGGGACCTTTTTCAATGCGGACATCTTTTTAATTGTTTACTTTAACAAAGTTCGTGCCGCACCACTCAGGAGACTAACCAACTCTTAATCTTCAGTATTTCCCCAAAGGTATCTTCACCAACTCTTTTTTCCCTTCACCCCCTCCGCTTTTCTTTTATAAGTCCCGTTTCTCAAGGGGGTGGGGATTCCTCCCTCCTCCCATCCGCTTATACGCTTGCGGGGGGTTTCGACTTTTCGCTTCAAAATAGATCTCCAACTCACGGTTCGATGCCAAGTCTTTCCATTTAACTTCAACTCGATCGCTTTATTCACTCCTGGAAGTCGGTGGCATTGCTAAGTCCCATTATGGGCACGACGCAGCGGGGCCGATTGGGGCGGGGAGAAAGCCTCAATTTCCCGGCTGTTTGCCGGCAAAGAGGCTACTCCCCAAGCGCCCCCGGTTCGGAGCCTTTACCTAAGGCTCACTAGGGTCTTTCGCATAAGCGAAGACCCCCCCAATCTGCGCATGGGCTAACCACCTCCGGGAGCGTCCCGAAAGGTGGCCGCCATTCGCTCCGCCGAAACCAAAAGTCTTGGTCCCATATCTTAAATAGTCAAAAAGAAGAATATAATTTCCTTACATGCACCTCCCACTCCAACCCTTGATTCACTAAGAAAGCACTGGATCAAGTGTTACAGAGAATTCTGATTGACACCTGCATGCAAATGGACTGCCAGATTCTTCACTGCGACACTGGGGACTGACTGGCAGCTGAATGCATGAGCTAATCCAACTGGAAAGCATTTCAGCTGAGATGACATGAGTGGGCATGGAAGTTCCATTTGCACTGTTACAGCTGTGATGGCACATTCACACATACACATCATAAATAGTAAATTGTAATAACTGACGTTGTGAATGTATTTGCTGTAAAAGCACAGGTAGCCCTCAGAGAGCAAGCAGCATGGGAGTGGGTGGGAACGGCATTCCTGTTCCCATTCCATTTGCTGTGGACACAGGCCCCACCCCACTCTCCCTCTTTTCCACAAGTTTGCCTGTTCACCCAACTGTTTCCCATAAAAGACACTGGGAACGACGTGTGAAGTCATCGGTGCCTGGGAGTGAGTCCCGGTGCCCCAAACTCTGGAGGACTTGATCCGGGCTCCCTGCCGGTGGCGGCAGGTGAGTGGAAGCCCTGGATCGTTCCCAGCAAGAAGCGGAGAAGAGCGCCCATGGCAGCCATGAGTGCCTAGGTGTTGCTACCCACTAATGAGGGATCCCAGCAACTCTCTACCTAATAATCTTTTAAGAAGATCATCATGAGTAACTGTGCTAAGCAACACATTCAGTAATCCCTTTTGGTACTCAAGCCCTTTAAAATTTAAAAAGACACAGACCAAGACCTGGAGGAGGCTGAAGCTGTATTTGACCTATGCATAAATTTCCTCTTCTGAAATATAAAGTGGAATATATCTCTGTTGGAAAATATTCGAGGCTACCTGGCTGGTTTTTGGATATTTTATCCTTTTTTAGATTTTGATTTAGATCTTCTCTCTTGGAATTACAAAAAGGGGGGAAAAATCCTTTGTATTTAATGAAAATAAAAAAACAGAGATCAACTCACATGGCAACCAGACTCTAATCTTTCACACTTCAATACTTCAATATATGGATTACAACTATTGGGAGTTTTGTTTTCTCCTCCTCCGTTTTCCTCACTTGTTTTTTCCTATTCTTTCCATGTAAGAAGGAGAAAGAGGAGCATAGAGGCGTATTTGAAAATATTGTTGTTTAATATTGCTGAGATTTCTTTGTTTTTATATATAATCCTACTCTAAAATAGCAGGTACAGATAGGCCTCCCCCTAAACCACAGGCTTCCAGTTCATCAGATACAACTAAATCGGTAGCCTCCAGTCTATCACAGGCTACAATGAAAGAACTCCAATTATTGATCCAGAAACAATCTCATCTACTGTAAAAGCTGCAGTTCTGGAAGCTGTGGAACCCATTAAAGATACAATGAATGATATGTCACAGCAGCTTTCAAACAAGATGGAGGGTCTTCAGAAGAAATTGTTAGAGAACAACCAAATGATTGCTGAATTGAACAAAACAACCTCTAAACTGTATGATAAAGCAGATGAAGCTGAACATAAATTTAAAGCAATGGACACTAAACAGACTTCTTTGAAACAAGTTCTCATGAAACTTGAATTAGATAAAGCAGTATATATGTTAAGATTCCAAAATATTCCAGAAGAGAAACAGGAAGATACAAGGGAAATGATGGCGTATACCCTGGCTAAGTATATGAAGATAGAAGAAACAAAGAAAGTCTTGGATGAGATTGATACTGCATTCAAAATGAACTCAGCTCATGCCAGAAGAAATCAACTTCCCAGAGAAGTGCACATGAGATTCCATAAGAGAATTATAAGAGATGAAATACTTAAAGCATTGAATAAAACACATTTACAAATAGAAGACACAGAAATAAAGATCTTAAAAGAAATTCCATGGAGAGTTAGAGGAAAAAGGAAAGAATACATGGATCTCACAGCCACTTTGAGAAGAAATGAGATTCCTTATGGATGGCTACTCCCAGAAGGTGTATTCTTTACTTATAAAAGCAAAAGGTATAGAATCAATTCAACTTTCAAGGCAAAGGACTTCCTCAAGACACATGGAAGAGACCTCCAAACCAAAGAAGATAACTCAGAAGCAATAGAAGAAGAAGATCAGGACCTTCAAGGCACCAGAGGAACATCTTCAACAACTGCAACTAGAACCAAGAAAACACCATCAACCAAAAAAGCTCCAAAGATCACAACATCTCAAATACTTACAAGTTGGCAAAAGAGGGACAAACAAGACATGGAATCCCAGACTCAACCACAAGATGGATAGAAGAAAAAGAAAAATCATCTCAATAAATGTAAATGGACTAAATGCACCCCCCAAAAAGAACACAGACATTTCAACAACTGGAAAAAATGCAATTAGACATTATTTGCCTGCAAGACTCATATAAAAATGCTGACCAGAAATATTTACAAATTACGAAATTTAGTAAAGCCTTTATTTCTTCAGATAAGGAGAAGAAAAGAGGTGTTGTGACTTATGTTAAAGAACATTTGCATCCAGAAATAATTTTTGCTTCAGAAGATGGACATATCCTATTGGTGCAAATACAAAGGCAAGGAAAAAGGACTTTGATTGCAAATATTTATGCACCCAACCAACATCAGGAGAAATTTTACAAACTTTTACAAGAACTGATCTCAAAACAAAACTCTGATGAAATTTGTATGATGGGAGACTATAATGCTGTTTTTGACAGATCTTCAGACAGAAAAACTACAACTGGAAAACAGAAACAAAGAAATGAGTTCCCTTCCACATTTTTACAATTCGTAGAAGAAAACAACTGTGTGCATGCATGGAAAGTTAGAAATCCCCCCCCCCCAAAAAAAAAAAAAAAAAAAAGGACTACACTTTCTATTTAGCAAGACACAAGTCATGGTCAAGAATAGATATGTGCTGGACTTCTACAATAATGATAAATGATATATTAGAACTGGAGATTCTGCCAGCAACCTTTGCAGATCATAATCTGGTTATGCTTGTAATCCAAGATACCCCCCAAGCCCCCTAGATGGACATTGAATACTTCCATTCTAAAGAACGATAGATTTTTAAGAGAATCTAAAAAAGAATTTCAAATGTTCTTTGAACAAAATATGCAACCAGAAATTTTCATCAGGACTGTATGGGACGCATTCAAAACTTTTGCTAGAGGATGGATAATAAGAGAATCGGCACATGTCAGGAAGCAGAGGTCAGAAAACTCTCTCCAGATTCAAGATCAGATTAAAAAACAGGAAGAAAAGATGAAACAAGATCTATCAATTGAAGAGATAAAAGTTAAGCTAAAACTTTTACAACATCAAATGAATTGCCTGTTAACACAGGAAATAGCAAAAAAAAAGTATGCTAAACAAACCAATTTCAAAAATGCAAATAAACCAACCAGATGGTTAGTTTACAAATTATGCAAGGAAAAGGAGAAAAGGCATATAAAGATACTTGAGATTACTTGGGAGAAGACAGAAATACACTCAAAGACTTGAAAAAAATCATTGAATCACTTTATGAAAAGTTATATTTGAAAAGAGAAGTAACACAAGAACAAATCAAAAAAATATTTGGAAACCTATAAAACTAAAAAATTCACAGAAGATCAAAGGAAAATATTAAATTACCCAATATCTTTACCAGAAAATTGTAAAAAATATGATTCTTATCTTATATTACACGTAATTACAACAGCGAAAATACTTTATGCTAAATAATGGAGAAGAACAACACCCTTGAGAGAAGAAATTTTAAGTAAAATTTGGGAAACTGCAGAGACAAATTAACTTTAATCTTGAAAGGACAACCAGAGTCAACATTTGACAATACGTGGTCAAGATTTTATAAGTGGTTTGAAGACTATAGCAAATAAACTACACAGACGTTCAAAACTCTTTAAGAACATACAAAGTATAACCGATACATTTGTAAGAGATATGCATAATGATATATGGTAAAATAGATAAGTATACCAGCTGTTAGGGAGGAGTTTGTTAAACAAGAATCTGTAAGAATATTTTTCCCTCGTATTTGTTTGTGTTGTCTATAAAAATAAAAAATTGATTTAAAAAAAGAACCCTGGGAACAACAGTTATGCTGCTTTTTTGAACCATTCTCCTTACCATTTGAAGGACTCCAAAATAGGACATCAGGTATCCAGCATCTGCTGCTTCCAGCTTGAAGAAATTAATAGATATGATGGAAAGCATGATCATGAACAAACCTAAGGGGAAAAAACTTCTTTTAGGGAAAAGGAAGACCACATTTCCTGTTAAATGCGCAAAGAGCCTCCCAGAAATAAATTGGCAAACCTTAGGCTAGATGGTCTACTACTATATCTTTATTTGGCCCACGACCAGTATATGTCAGGGGATAGATGGTCAGAAACACCTACCGTAACAATATTGGTGGAACTGTGTAGAAGAGGCTGGATTCAGGATTGGTTCAAAATGTATACATTTGAAGAACAGCCATTTTCATCTGGACAAGTAACACATGCAATAGATCCCAATTTATTAGTCAACTTTACCACCCTCAAGTCTGGCACTAATTTGAAATGATGCATTTTGAGGGGCAGTTAAAACTAAAAAAAGACAGATAGGCAAACAACGCAGATGACCAATGGGAATGCAATGCCAACAGGATAATGGATGAATAGACAGTGTGGGGGACAATTAGGACCACCAGTATGTTTTGTGCTGGTTTTTCTGGCCCCACCACTGGGGACTCTGCCAGGCAACAGTTCTCACAGAGACGCCTTCTCTAGCCCCATGAATTAGGGATACCAAGAAATGAACTCAATCCAGACACGGCATCCATTCTTCCACTTCTATTCTCTTTCAAAGGCTTTCTTTAAAATGGGTGAGTTCATCTTCTGAAACCCAAGTATTCAACACATAATTTAAAGCACTGGCAAAATGGCAAATGTGCCGTGCACTTGAGCCAAGAGGAAAAGCAGGGTATAAATGTTTAATAAATAAATAAATAAAGACATAAACAAACAAATAAATTCTAAGAACACTTTCCTGGGAGTAAGCCCCATTGAATAGACCTGTGTAAGATTCTGAGTAGACCTGCTTAGAACTGCTGCCTTAGGGAGCAATCCCAAGCATGTCTACTTGGAAGTAAGTCTCTTGTTATTCAGGTGGGGTTTACTCCCAAGGACAGTGTCCTGATGAGCCTCAATTGCTTTCTTCTTCTTTTTTTCCTCCCTGAGAACATTTTAAAGTGCAGCACTTTCATTTATTTGCATTAAATATATAACTTGCCCATCCAGAAAAATAATTACCCCGTTATGTTCTGGGACAGCTATCTTACGGATTTAAGCAAGCAGGGTCTTCTGTATAAGATGATATTTAAATAAGGCACTGATGAGGTTCAGGTATCTCATGTACAATGCCATGGAAACATAGAGCAGGAAGGGCTCTCAAGGGTCATCTAGTCCAACCCCCTGCACAATGCAGGGAATTCATACTACCCCCCCCCCGCTCTATGCCCAGAGGAATGCAAAAAAACAAAACAAAAAACCAACCCCCTCCAGGATCCCTAGGCCAGTTTGGCCTGTAGGAAAATTCCTTCCTGGCCCCAAAATGGCAATCAGCATTACCCTGGGCATATAAGAAAGAGCCAGAAGGTCTGAGCACCAGCTCACCCTTTCCTGCCCTCCTTCTCATGATCTGTCTAAATTCACAGTTATCAGCATTGCTGCCAGATGGCTATCTGGCCTCTCCTTTAAAACCTCCAAAGGAGAGCCCACCACCTCCCGGGGAAGCCTGTTCCACTGAGGAACCTCTTTAAGTGTCAGGAAAATCTTCCTGATCTTTAGATGAAAACTCTTTGGATTTAATTTCAGCCTGTTGGTTCTGGTCATGCTGTGCATGCTTAAGTCAAACCCGCTGTGCCCAGTGGAGCTTTCCCCCGGGGGAAGTGTGCCTAGGTCAACTCCACAACCTTCATGATTCATGCTGAGCAGTCCTGCTTTCCGAAATTAGTTGGTTTAAAGAGCACCATCAATGAGAGGACCGTATCTGTGTACATTACAACCCTGCTTATAATATAAATAAACGCAACACTGTAATTTAGGCTCATATATATGCACATTACTAAAAATAATTATATGGTGGGAACAAGGAGATGAAAATAAATGAGAACATCTATTTGCAGGTTATCCCTCTGGCACTGAGGTACAGATATGTGGAGAGAGGCCAAATCACCTCAAGCTGAGATCTCCTATTACAGAAGGTTGGATCAGCGCCGCAGTGGGAATTCTCCAGAGGACAAGGAGGCCCTGGGCCAGCGTGGTGCTTTGAAGAACGGAGGCTCCAATGACACGCTTGCCTTTGCAGGGAAGGGGGAACCTGCTTGTCGCTGCAAAAGTAGCACTGGGGTGGAGGCAGAAGAGCACTTGGACTGTTCTACCACTATTTGCCAAATGCTAAGGTCGTGTGGCTCAAGTGGTTAAGACACTGAACTGCAGGCTGTGGAAGGTCAGTAGTTCAGCAGTTCAAGACCTGAGAGTGCTGCATGACGGGGTGAGCTCCTGTCTCTAGTTCCAGCTCCTGCCAACCTAGCAGTTCGAAAGCAAGAAATTGCAAGTAGATAAATAGGTACCACTTCGGTGGGAAGGTAACAGTGTTCTGTGCACCTTGGTGTTTAGTCATGCCGGCCACATGACCACAGAAACGTCTTCGGACAACGCTGGCTCTTCGGCTTTGAAACGGAGATGAGCACCGCAACCCTAGAGTCGGATTCGACTGGCTTTCAAGCAAGGGAACCTTTACCTTTACTAAGGTCGTGTGGAGTGCATGTAACTTGGCGAGCTGCTTGTCTCGATCATTCTGCCAACTGGAGATGTATATAGTAAGATGGTTGCCTGCATTCACCCACTGGGTATGTGGGTAAAAATCAGGCGTCAAGGGCTTTAATTCAAAGACTTTTGAGATAAATGCCCCCCAAAAATTGTTTCCACCAAACTTAAACAGAGAGATTCATTTACAGTGCAATCCTAAACAGAGTTTACATCCATGTAAATCCGCGGAAGTCAGTGGACTTAGAAGGGTGTAGCACTTCACCAACAGTGAAGACTTTTTGTTTCTTCCAGTGTTCCCTCAATAATCCCTCCTCCGTGCCCTGTTTTTTATTGTTTTTTTATGTATGTGTACTTTATTGGTTTTAATGGTTTGAATACTGTGTGTTAGTTTGGTTTTGGTACCTTTTTATTATGTAAGTTTTAAATCTGTTAGCTGCCTTGGTGGCGCTGATGAGGGCAAAAAGGCCAGGTATAAATGAATAAACTAAATAATTAACTGCCCTGTTATACATAAAATTGCTACATTCATTATCAGACAGGACAACAACCTGGAGGGGGAAAAAATGCCTGGCCCTTTAGTCAAGGCCTAACATGTGGAACTGGGCAACTAAAGCTTTTCATGACACACCGGTAAATAACATCAGATAGTAAATCATACCTCATTAAGTTTCTGTTAAAGGAGCGGGACATTTTTCTCCAGGTTGTTGGCAACCCTATCTCCACCCTAAATGGCTGTATCCAATAGGAGAGTTCAGTATTCTTTATTCTGAGCAACTCTTACTGGTATACAAGCTGGGCTAACACTGGATTCATATGGAGGTGCCATCTGAGTGAACCAGCCACCTTGACAGGGAGGATATACACACAGCTTCTGAGAGTTCCGTGATGGTCTGATACACATCCAATGTGACTGCATGGTGGCAGCTGTCATGTGTGATCGGCCCCAGTAATTATTTGTGTTGCATCCTGTGACATTAAGTGTTACAGATGAAGCTAAATAAATACATTTTTGCTGACTGCTGAGGGCAGGTTATCTTCTGCAGGATAGGGAGTTTACATTACCTATTGGAAGACCAGAAAGCACCTTGATTAAGAAAACATCCATTACTCCTGGAAGCGTCAACAGTCTTAGGACTTCTTTGAGGCTAAACACGCCGCTGGAATGGGGCCCGCCTAGAGAGAGAGAGAGAGAAAGGGAGGAGATTAAGCCCGTTGACCCAGATAGCTACCGTAAAGCAATGGCCTGTGACCACCACAACCGGCTTTTTAGAAATTCTCTCTAACATGGATACCCTCCTCCACCCAAAACACAAATACACAGCGCCTTGAGCAACACTGTGCTCCAGCAGAGCTTCATCTCCAATACTGTAGCTGCAAAATAAAACTATGTGTCTAGGGGCCAAACTAGGTGTTACATGTTTTACACACACAGCTGCTGCTGGGAAATAAGTTCCCGAGTACCATAGAGTCATGATTTCGATTGGAAAAGTGGTGCAGGGAAAGGATGGGCTTCAAAACGCGCCCCCTCCACATTTCCTAACCTGAAATGGTCCTGGAGGGTGTTATTTGCTCTGGGGGGGGGGCAGGGGGCTGCACTGCTGCCCACAGTGGACATGCCGCCCTCCAGTGGGACAAATAACACCCCAGGGGCCATTTAGTCTCAAGAAAATAGCGAGGGGGTAGGCTGAAGCCCCTTCTTTCCCTGCACCACACTTCTGATCCAAATCAGGCCCACGTGGCACTTTAGGAACTTAGGCACACAGTAGCTACTTGGGGTCGCCAGCCTCCAGGTGGGGCCTGGAGCTCTCCCGCTTTTACAACTGCTCTCCAGCTGACAGAGATCAGCTCCCCTGGAGAAAATGGCTGCTCTGAAGGGTGGACTCTATGGGCATTGTGCCATGCTGAGGCCCCTCCCCTCCCCAAACCCCGCCTTCTCCTGGATCCACCCCCAAAGTCTCCAAGTAGTTTCCAACCCAGACCTGACAACCCTACAGCTACTGGAAACTGAGAAGCATGAGAGCTGGGTTAGGGAAACTGTGATGCAACTTGTTAAAAAGAAATGTGATTTCTAATTTGGCATAAAAGGCTCTCATGCTTCAAGGGCTTTCTGTGTTTTTAAGGTATCTGTAAAGTCTAGTGGCGAAAATATACATAATGTTGGGGGACTGGGTGAAGTCTCTGGTGCTTATTGCCTCCATAAAAATTGGCCTTCCCCTTTACCCACAGTTGCTTCTTCAAGTTAAGCTACAAATCAGGGTCTCTCTAACATAATGTACAGTTTTTGCACGGTATGATTTAACCTTAAATATCCCCACCTCCAACTCCATACATGGTTGATTGCAGCTTCAGATTCCTAAAATGCTAAGCTCAAGAGCCTGTGAATTCTTGGGAAGGGGGAATGATACATGCTGAACATTTAGTGGTGAGCATTGGGAATGAATCTGTTCTCTCCCTCACCCTTCTACATATCTTAATGACAGCCTTTAAACCCCTAACCCTTTCGCACTTCACTCCGCACCACCGTGTTGTATTGTCCATGGACTTCCACTTGACACTTATGGAATTCCTCAATTTGTGTGCCCAGCAACATCCACCCCACAACACAGGGGGTGGGTATTAATTTTAGCAAGGGTGATCAACTTGCAGCACAAATGCCACAAATGGAACAAGCGGTACTTCTGAATAAGAGCAGCAGAGGCCACAGGGCTGGCTCTGCAGAGCATAAGGCCTGTGTTCCCGCCTGCTTCTGCAGTGCTGCACCACTTCCTGCTCCCCGGCTGAGTAGTTGAATTCCCAACTCATAGAAGGCACAGATCTGGCAAAGGGTGGAACACACTGAAGGGCAGAGTCTCACCCAGGGGCAGTAGGTCAAAGGGAAATGCTCAAGAGTCGAGGGGTATAGTCCATGTGCCCTGGGACAGAGCTGTGTGGGTCAAAGGATGGAGTGAAGGCAGGGCTTTTTTTGTAGAAAAAGCCCAGCAGGAACTCATTAGCATAGTAGGCCACACCCCTGACAGCACAGCTCATTAGCATATCAGACCACACACCCCCATGTTACCCGAAGGGTGGTCATCCAGCCACACCCACCTTTTGCTTCTTATGCTGTTTACCTTGTTTGTTATCAAAACCCAGGGCTTTTTTTGGAGCAGGAACTCCTTTGCATGTTAGGCCACACACCCCTAATATAGCCAATCCTAATGAGTTTCTGCTGTTGGGTGTGGCCTATTATGCTAATGAGTTCCTGCTGGGCGTGGCCAACTTGGGAGCCAGCCGGAACTCCGTTCCTGTGCGTTCCTGCCCAAAAATAGCCCTGAGTGAAGGAATCTTTTGATGAAAACACTAATTCATCTAAGGTGCATAGTACGTCCTCCGTGCCCCTCCCCACCCCCTCTGTCTTTTTGGCTGAGGAGATATCAGGAGGGAAAGGGAAGCAAAAGAGGCATCCCAAGACAGTTGTAATCAGTGTTCCCTCTAAGCTGAGTTAGTGTGAGCCAGCTCACAGTTGTTTAGCCTCTGGCTCACACTTTTTTGCCTCAGCTCAGGAAGGATGGCTCCAGAGCAAACTAATCGATGCAGTAGCCAAATCGCTGACTCACAGCTTTAATGCCAGCAGCTCACAGAGTGGAATTTTCGCTCACAGGACTCCACAGCTTAGAGGGAGTCATTGGTTGTAATGTTTGGAGAATCTGTTCTGGAGGCGCAGAAAAGCTTGGGATGGAAATGCAAGTTAAACTTGGCCACAAGCCTCCTGCTGCAAAGATCTTGAAGTGATAGCGCAGTGAGTTCTCTCCCTTTTCTTTAATAGTAAAAAAACTATAGTAGTGTCTTTAATAGTAAAAAAACACCCCAAAACCACAACAACCCTTCCTCTCTCCTATTTGCTCCAACATATGGGGGGATCCTCTCCTCTGCTAACTGGTCGGGGGGGATCCAGTTGTGCCAGTGAAAGCAGCCTGTTGGTAACCCTACTGAGTAGACAAGAGAGAGAAAAATAAAACACCTGGGGGGGTACTTGCATATATTTTGTGGCAAGCACTGTGGTGATGGAAAGTGCCATCGAGTTGCAGCTGACTTATGCCAACCACACAGGGTTTTCAAGGCAAGAGATGTTCAGAGGTGGTTTGCCATTGCCTGCCTATGTGTCACGGCCTTGATATTCCTTAGGGGAGGGTGTGTGTCTCCAATCCAAATACTAGCCAGGGCCAGCCAGGCTTCCCAAGAACTTACCGTAATTCGGAGGGGATTGGTTACGTCCTGGCAGGACCATTCCCAGGCGGGAAAAGATGTGGCGCACGATGCCGTCGCCAGGAAGTGATGCCAGGCGATGCTCTGGCAATGGGGCTGGAAACTCGATGTTACCACAGAGGAATGTTCCGGCTGGGGACTGTGTGTCCCCCACCGAAATACGGTAAGTACTTGGCAACCCTAGGTCAAGCCTTGCTTAACTTCTGAGAACTGACAAGATTGGGTGAGCTGGGGTATCCAGCTCAGGGCTGTGGCAAGCACCAGAGGGGCACAGTTCCTTACATTTACTTATGGAACACTTCCCCTCCCCCAAAAAAACAGTTGGCCCTAATGTTTTATGGTCGGCAATGGTGTAATTTCTGGCCTTGTGCATTCACTGGAAGACTTTCCCTTCAACACTACTTTAAGTCTTTAACACCATTCCCCTCTCCCCCCAAAATGTGTTTGTGTTTTTTGCAGTGGCAATCTGTAGAGCCCTCCATTTTGACATCTGTACCTTCTCAGGGAAGCCATTGGCATGTTAGACAGACACAGCTGGTGACTTGCTCGTACATTGTCAAAGGAGGCATCTTTGTTCCAGCATAGGTAAAGGTAAAGGTTTCCCTTGCTTGAAAGCCAGTCATATCCAACTCTAGGGTTGCAGTGCTCATCTCCGTTTCCAAGCCGAAGAGCCAGCACTGTCCAAAGACGTTTCCGTGGTCATGTGGCTGGCATGATTAGATGCCGAGGCACACAGAATGGTGTTACCTTCCCACCAAAGTGATACCTATTTATCTACTTGCAATTTCTTGCTTTCGAACTGCTAGGTTGGCAGGAGCTGGAACCAGCATGCCCCTCTGCAATCTGAACTGAAGGCCTTTAAACTCTAGGAAGTCTGCCGCTCTATCACATACTTAAAAAGGGAAACAAGCTGCAGGCGAGGGCTTAGCCCTCAGCGCTGCCTCCCAAGCTTCTGCTCCCCACCTTTTTTCCTGGTTAGCCAGTCTGAAAAATGCTGAGGCACAAAGGCATTGTAAATGCTGGGTTCATATTAATACAATTAAAAACGAAATTAACTACTGACTGAAAACAGCTACCGATTGAAATTTGCTTATTAACTTAGAATTAGTTGTAACAGACTGACACAGCTGCCTGAGGTTGACAAGTCACACCTCTACAGATATTGAAGCGAAAGGCTGCTGAGGGGTTATGAAGGCATCTCACGTGCTCACTGGCTGGCTGGGCAATACCAGTAGGACGGTGTCCATCGCTGCCATCAACCCCTTGCCCGCTTTCGTTACTCTTCTGATGAAACACTCAAAGCCAAATTGTGGGACAGAACAGCAACGCTCTAGGCCAATGAGATTTGAACACGTATTTTCTACATAAGGAATACTCCAGACCAGAGGTTCCCAATCTTATTTGGTCTACTGCCCCATTTTCAGGAAAAAAAATTACTCAGCGCCCCACCGGAAATCTGCCTTCAAGAAGTGGACAAAAAGATGCAGTGACAAATTTGCAGAGTTACCTTTTAGATTTCTTCTTTAGTCCAGGTAGAGTCCACCACGACCCACGCAGCCAGGCAGGCCAAGGCAGGCACAGAGCAGCAGGAACTGAAGGCCTGAAGCCAGGGGCCATCAGTAGCTACCACACAATCGCCCAGCAGCAACACCAGCCTTACAAGGGTGCACATGAATTTGCAATTTGCAAATGGCTGCGATTGGCTGTGGGGACCCCTCTCCACTCCCACCCCCTCCCTTATCCCAGGGAAGACCAGGAGAAGGCAGGAAAAGGCTGCTTTAAATATGTCCTGGACTCTTCTTTCTTCATGCTTTCACCGCCCCCTTGTATTTATTCAACGCCCCCCAATTGCACCCTAGGCTCCTACCGCCCACCTGGATTGTTCCAGCGCCCCCCAGGGGGTGATATTGCCCACTTTGGGAACCAGTGCTCTAGACAAAAAGCAGTCCTTTCTAGAAAAAAGTAAATGTTCTCAAGGTGAAAACGGGCACACAGTAGGTATTTTGCTCATGTGTGCAAAGAGCAAATGAACACAGATGTAGTAGACTGAAGCCAATATGTTGTCCCGGGGAGAAAAAGCTGGTTCTGCTTACACTTACTTGAGAGTGCCGTTCAATTCAGTGAAACTTGCTTCCAAGTAAATCTGCAAAGGATCTGACTTAGATGGAAAGAAGGAAAACTAAAGATGCACAGGAACAGAGGGTGCAAGAAAGAAACTTAGCTTTGGCCCACCATGTAGTTTTGCTAGCACAAGGCTGGCAACTGGTGAGAGACTGATGTGTGTGTGGGAGCCTTTCCAGAGACTCTCTAGCATTCAGCCAAAATCCTAGGGTTTAGCCATAGAGCTTTGACTGAACGCTAGAGCGTCATTGATTATGTCTTGATGTCACTTCCAGCCACACTGGAAATTACGTCCTTATGTCATGACACTGGCATTTTCCTCTCACTTGTGCTCCATCTTTCTCCCACCTCTTTCCACTAAAATCACCCGGCATTATAAGCACTCACTGTGTTCTGCAGCATTTCCTTTGGGCTGTGATTTTGTCTGAGCAGGAATAAAGAGGAGGACCATCAAGACGCATGCAAGATGCCCGACCAGTCCAACATAGCAAGGAACATAAATTCTATGAACAGGAAAAAAGGAAAACATAACTACTGTGAACCCTAGCCTATGTCATTGTGAAGCCTCTTCTCACTGTGGTCTAGAATTCTTGAATATCTACTACTCTTTTGTTTTACATTTTATTTTACACATCCTGGTCATGAGTGTTTAATTCAGCCGCATGTAAACACAGCCTGCCATGGTCCCAACCCCAGCCTTCCGAGATGAAAAACAGATCCAGAGTTCTGAAATCATTTCTCAGCCCCACCTTCTGGGACAGAGAACTGCTCCTGTGCCTGCTAATACTCAAGCGTGTTTCTAACTTTATTTCAACCAGCAGTTCCCTTGTTTGCAAAAAAAATCGGCAAGAAGACTGAGGCAAAGCAAAAAGTTAAGAACTATAACTAGCAGAAAGGAAGTTCAGTCCTCAGCTTTATTCTGAAGCCCCAAAGAGGCCCGATCTTGTACAAATCTTGTACAAAAGGCCACGAGAAACCATTGTCGCTTTAGCATCGGCCTTTCCTTATGCAACGTATTCAAAATCTTATACCTTTACTGATAGCCACTTATGCTCTCCTCTATATTCTCTCCACTGGGTTAGGATCCTCTTAACAATATAGAGATTTATTTATTTGTTTATTGCCAGGGCTTTTTTTTGTAGAAAAAGTCCAGCAGGAACTCATTAGCATAATAGGCCAAACCCAACATCAGAAACTCATTAGCATAGTAGGCCACACCCCTGACAGCACAGCTCATTAGCATATTAGGCTACACCCCCATCTAACCAGAAGTGTGGTCATCCAGCCGCACCCACCTTTTGCTTCTTATTCTGTTTACCTTGTTTGTTGTCAAAACGGTCCAGGGCTTTTTTTGTAGCAGGGACTCCTTTGCATGTTAGGCCACAGACCCTAATGTAGCCAATACTAATGAGTTTCTGCTGTTGGGTGTGGCCTATTATGGTAATGAGTTCCTGCTGGCCATGGCCAATTAGGGAGCCAGCCGGAACTGTTCCTGTGTGTTCCTGCCCCCAAATAGCCCTGTTTATTGCATTTGCATCCCACCCATTCCTGCATGCGGGCTCAGGGCAGGTAACATCATAATCTCATTTACAATTCTACTTATAATATACGCAATAAAATTTAAAATTATAAAATTTAATTAAAATGGCGACAATCGGCTGGATTGGTGACACTCAGCAGTTTCACCAGGACCACTTTGCAGGGGAGGCCATTTGATTGGACGTCCATCACCTCAATCAAAGGCCTGGCGGAATAGCTCTGTTTTGCAGCCCCTGGGGAAATATAATAGGTCCCACACAGGGCCCTGATCTCAAGTGGGAGCTTGTTCCACCAGGTGGGGGCTAGGACCGAAAAGGCCCTGGCCCTGGTTGTGGCTAGATGGATGTCCTTTGGGCCATGGATAACCAGTAGATGTTGCTCAGCAGAGAGGCAGTCCCTTAGATATGTTGGTCCCAAGCCACTTAAGGCTTTAAAGGTTAAAACCATCACCTTGAAGCAGATCTGGTACTCAATAGGTAGCCAGTGCAGGTGGCAGAGTGACGGCCATATGCACGCCTGCAGAGGCGTCGCAGTCAGTAGGTGGGCCCTTGCATTTTGCACCAGCTGGAGTTTCCCAATCAGGTTTATGGGTAAGCCCACACAGAGCGAGTTACAGTAATCCAGCCTGGAAGTGACCATTGCATGGGTCACGGTGGCTAGATCTTGGGTGGAGAGTTAGGGAACCAGTCGCCTGATCCACCAAAGATGGGAAAAGGCAGACCTGGCAACAGTGGTGACCTGGGCCTCCATATTAAGCGAGGCATCCGGAATCACCCCTAGGCTCCTAACCTCCGAAGCTGGTACCAATGGTGCCCCCTCGAGGTCTGGAAGCTTGACTCCTACCCTGCCCCCCCTTGGTCCAGGCACAGGAACTCTGTCTTCTATGGGCCAAGTTTCAGCCATCTCTGTTTTAACCACCCAGGCCCATAGCTACATTGGGGCATCTCGGGGCCCAGCCCCCCTGACTTACTGCCAAAGCCCCCTGACTTCCCATCCAGCCCAGGCTCCCCAACTTCCATTTTTTTATTTTATTCGTGGCGCTTCCTTGGGGATATGCGGAGATGTCTGTGCGGGTGCCCCCCAATTTATTTAAAGGCCCCCCGGATTAAAAAAAATCCTGGCTACGGGCCTGCCCAGCCCTGCACACGATGGCCGCCATCCTGCTCACAAAAATACCCTTTAAAAGGGTCTTTTTATGAGTGGAGCCTGCACCCGTGAACCCCTCCCTCCCTCCTGCTGGATTTAAAGGGCCCTTCAGCTGGTCAGTGGGCCACATGGTCCCCGCCGACCAGATGAAGCCCTTTAAATCAGGCAGGAGGGGAGGGAGAGGGGTGGCCGGGCGGGTGGTCACTCTTGGGGGTGGGTGGGACTGGGGGCGGGGCTTCCCCAGCCACCAGCTCAGCGGGGGGTGAATTGAAGGCCTCAGAAGCAGGGGAACCCCCACCAGGACCTGGGGGCTGGCAACCCTAGTCCTCCCTCTGAAGCAGGCATTGTCTTCAAGGGAACTGATCTCTGTAGCCTGGAGCTTAATTGTAATTCCAGGGGATCTCCAGGCCCTACCAGGAGGTTAGCAATCCTAGTTATCGGTCTGGGGTGCTGATAACAGACAGAAGTCATCCAAGCATGTATAGGCTCCAGCAATAAAGGGTTTTAGAAGAGCAGGTTTTTATACCCTGTTTTTCTCTCCCTTAAGAAGTCTCAAAGCAGCTTACAATCTCCTTCCTTTCCTTTCCCCACAACCAGCACCTTGTGAGGTCGGTGGGGCTGAGGAAGTTCTGAGAGAACTATGACAAGCCAAAGGTCACCCAGCAGCTTCATGTGGAGGAATGGGGAATCAAACCTGGTTCTTCCTTGCTCGCATGGAGGGCCTTAAAGATTAATACCAGCACAATGAGTAGGGGCCCAAAGAATGCAGGTAAGCTATGCACTTAATATAGCACAGGTTGAATATGTTTGTGTCTTTTCACATTCAGCCTGAGATTTATGGATATAGACCGTACTAGCTGAAGCTTCCAATGTTTCTTCAAGGGCGGCTCCGCATAAAGTGAATTAAAAGAGTCAGAGAGGTATACCCAGGTCACAAAAGTACAGATCAGCATTACAAGACCCCCCTGGGGGGGTAGAGTCTGCATTGCAAATGAAGCTGATAAGAAGCACTTCTTGCTATTGCTATTGCCAGAGGCTTTCCCAAAAGCACCACATAATCAAGCACGACTCCAAAATTTCATACTTGCAAAAAATCCAGAATTTTTAACCCCGTCAGTCACAGTCAATATCATTCCCTCCAGAAACTTTCAAAGGTATCACCTCTGTGTTTCCTGGATTCGATTTCAGTCTTTTGTGCCCATCCCATCCAAAGTATAGCCTCCAGACAATTTCCGATGAGAGTAGCTATTCTAGTTTGCAGCAGCCCCCCTCCCCATGAGTCTAGTGGTACTTGGCAGAAGACCAGGGGAACATGGGGAGGTGGCCATTGGCAATTGTGTGACATTACTTCCAGGAAAACCCCACAAGCAGGGCTATTTTTGGGCAGGAATGCACAGGAACAGAGTTCCGGCTGGCTCCCAAGTTGGCCACACCCAGCAGGAACTCATTAGCATAATAGGCCACACCCAACAGCAGAAACTCATTAGGATTGGCTACATTAAGGGTATGTGGCCTAGCATGCAAAGGAGTTCCTGCTATAATAAAAGCCCTGGGTTTTGACAACAAACAAGGTAAACAGAATAAGAAGCAAAAGGTGGGTGTGGCCGGATGGTAACATGGGGTGTGTAGCCTAATATGCTAATGAGCGGTGCTGTCAGGGGCATGGCCTAATATGCTAATGAATTTCTGCTGTTGGGTGTGACCTATTATGCTAATGAGTTCCTGCTGGGGGTTTTCTACATAAAGAGGCCCGCCCACAAGTGACTTCACATCTCTCTAGGAGTCACTGGAAACACCATGGTTTTCCCCAGAAGTGATGCCATATCATGGGCTCAATAGCCATTTTTAATTCATTTTTCTCCCACCACTTCTCTGAATGGAGGACTGGCAACCCTAGGTACAGTAAAGATGAACAGTATTTATTCCAGCATAAGCTTTCATAAGTGAAAGTTCACTTCATCAGATGCATGAGGTGTACATCTGTTAGGCTGACTGACATATGCATAAGATTGCCAGGCCAAGCCTTGCAACCAGCGAGAGGGAAGGGAGGTGGGGACATGGGGGAAGTGTGTGATGTAGGCAACACAACTACATTACTTCCAGGTACAATCCAGAAGTGACAATGGGTAGCTCTAGGAATCTCTGGAAACTCTATGGCAAAACTATGGAGTTTCTGGCAATTCCTAGAGCTACTCATGTGTCACTTCTGACTTGTATCTGGAAGTGACATATTGGCACAGAGTCTGGTAGCTTTAAAAAAAAAATCTGCCATTTGGAGCAGCAGCGGGCAATGGCAACAACTGGTGGGACGTAGCCTAGCAACTCTATGCACACAACAGGAAGGAATGTGTCCATGTGTGTTTGGGGGGAAGAAAGTTCCAGGGAGGGGCTGGTTTAAAACAATCTGCCAGGGCAACAACAAGGCCACTGCTGTACCATAACCTGTCCTGAAGACATCTGGCCAGCACCCCGCACCTGTCGGCAACCCGTTTTGTTCCGCTGCAAGAGTGGAGTTAAAAGACACCAGGGAAAGTCCACTATCAAATGGGTTGCTACGGGCCACGGATGGACTTTCCCCTGTGTGATCGTGCCAGCGCGCTCTCATGGCATTGGGATGGTCTGATCAGGCCATCCCGACTCTGTGCTGTTTCCCCCCCCCTCCCAGTATGTGCATCAGTGTAGAGATGCAATTCATCGATCCCCCGTTTAACCGCATTGGAAACACGCAGCACCCCCCCCGATTCACCTATGGTTTGTGTCTGATCATGCAGTGGTGGGCTGCCCCTGCAGCTCCCGCGGACTGTGTGATCGCACAAATGCAGGTCAAATTGCTACGGAGCAAATAGCCTCACTCCCCCCCCCATGTTATCTGGCACCTGAATACAACAATGTAAAAGGTAAAGGTAAAGGTTCCCTTGCTCAAAAGCCAGTTGAATCCGACTCTAGGGGTGCGGTGCTCATCTCCATTTCCAAGCCGAAGAGCCAGCACTGTCCGAAGACGTTTCCGTAGTCATGTGGCCAGCATGACTAAACACCAAGGCGCATGGAATGCTGTTACCTTCCCCACCAAAGTGGTACCTATTGATCTACTTGCAATTTCTTGCTTTCGAACTGCTAGGAGCTGGGGCCAGAGACGGGAGCTCACTCCGTCATGCGGCACTCTCGGGTCTCGAACTGCTGAACTACTGACCTTCCACAACCTGCAGTTCAGCGTCTTAACCTCTTGAGCCACCGCAGCTCCTAATACAACAATGATTCTACAGCAATTACTGTACCAAAGAATCTGTCCTAATTATTGGATCACCAGGATTTTATACCAGATCACTGGTTCAAAAAAGGAAACCGAGCATGTGTCTTTTGACATATGCAGGGCCCAAAACAACCTCTCCTGAGTTACACAAAACACGGTGGTCTCATATAAACATTGAACAAGCAGTCCAGGCACGTTTCATATCACATCCAAGATAATCTCTGCCAGCTCAGCCAGGAAGGAACTGCTAGCAGCTTGGCAGGTATCATCAGAATCTGTAATCATTCATTGGATTTGAACACAGACAGTCAAGGCCAGACAATGTTTGCAGAGAAAATATGCACAGTAACTCAAAATCTACCCCATCCCACCTCCCTGACTGTAGTGATGGGCGCTGTACTCTGCTGCAGCCAGCGAAAATAAAAATTAATCCAGTAACAGTGACCACATCACCACATTTCTCCATGATTAGCATAAAGCCATCTTTTTCATTGCAGAATTAGTATTTACCAAGAGCAAGACTGAGGAGGAGGAATCAGGAGAAAGAACCCTACCAATTGCAAAATGAGCTGAATACAAGAAGACGGAAACTGTCATGAATGTCTCTAACCACCACCAATAAAATCTTTCCCCATTGTACCTTCTCCCTCCTCACCTCTATCAGCACTGCAGGATAATAGACCCTCCCCCAAGCAAAACATTTTTTCAAACAGAACCTCCCCACCAACAGACAGAACAAAATGAATGTCCCCCCCCCAATCATCTGAGACAATGCCAGAGGGTGGCCTCTATCCATCACAGATATGCCATGTTCACCATGTGTTCTTAATGCAGATAAAGTATGCAACTGAATGACATCATAAGAACATAAGAGAAGCCAATGCTGGATCAGGCCAATGGCCCATCCAGTCCAACACTCTGTCACACAGTGGCCAAAAATACCAGGTGCCATCAGGAGGTCCACCGGTGGGGCCAGGACACTAGAAGCCCTCCCACTGTTGACCCCCCCAAGCACCAAGAATACAGAGCATCACTTGCCCCAGAGTCCCAATCTACACCTTGTAGCTAATATCCACTGATGGACCTCTGCTCCAGATGTTTATCTAATTCCCTCTTGAAGCCATCTATGCTTGTAGCCGCCACCACCTCCTGTGGCAGTGAATTCCAAGTGTTAATTACTCTTTGGGTGAAGTAGTACTTCCTTTTATCTGTTCTAACCCAGCCGCTCAGCAGTTTCATTGAGTGCCCATGAGTTCTTGTATTGTGAGAAAGGGAGAAAAGTACCTCTTGCTCTACCTGCTCTATCCCATGCATAATCTTATAAACCTCGATCATGTCACCCCTCAGCCATTGTTTCTCTGAGCTAAAGAGCCCCAAGCTCCTCAACCTTTCCTCATAGGGAAAGTGTTCCAACCCTTTTATCATTCTAGTTGCCCTCTTCTGCACTTTTCCCAAAGCTATAATATTCTTTTTAAGGTGTGGTGACCAGAACTGTACACAGTATTGCAAATGAGGTCGCACCATTGATTTATATAGGAGCATTATGATACCAGCTGATCTGTTCTCAAACATTTCAGACATCAAGATGTTGCTTTGCATTATTTATCACTGGAACTCCTGAACAAGGCAGTCAAGGTTCTCACAATATATGTCTGAAGAACTTCAAAGGGCAAAATATGCATACATTCTGCCGGCGATAGCAATTTGAACAATCCAGAGCAGATATCTGCTTATTTGATCATTAGACCAGCTTGCAGAAACAGCCTCCAGCACAGGCATTTCAACAAATCGCAATTGGCTGGGGTGCGGTCAAGCAAACTGATGTTCTCTTGTTATTTTCAGCCACCACATTAATTTATTTTCCTCAGCCCTTTAAGATCCGAGCGAGAGATGTTATCGGCGCCCCACAATTGTTAACTGTTGCGTGGTAACTGAATGCATCTATATGGCTACGATTCTAGATCTTAATTTCCAAATATCGACGTTTTGGAAATCGTTACGGAACTGACGATTTGAAATAATAGCAAATATATGACCTTTCCCTTTATCAGAGGCTTAGGCTCGGCATCGTCAAATTGTCTAGGACCACACGATCATAGAACGCTGCACTGAACGGAGGCCCGTTCTTCACTGGGCCCTAGGTAAAGGTAAAGGTTCCCTTGCTCAAAAGCTCACTCCGTCTTGCGGCACTCCCGGGTCTCGAACTGCTGAACTACTGACCTTCCACAGCCTGCAGTTTAGTGTCTTAACCACTTGAGCCACCGCAGCTCCTGGGCCCTAACTGCAGACGAAAGAACTCTATTTGCAAACATTTCTTAAGGACTGTGAAGTTAAACCAGCTGAGGTTTGTAAAAGCAGAGGTCTGTTTGGACAGCCTCTCCCCTCACAGATTAAAATGTGCCGCATACAAAAAATCAGGTCCAAGACCAGCATCATTGTACCGGGCAACCCAAGCTGTGGGTGCAGGAAGTGATGCATTTGGGGCCCCAGGCAAGCAGGGCACCCTGAGAGCTAGGCCTCACAACCCTGGGTCATAGGGCAGGCTCATTCACAGCTCCACACAATCCTAGGGGACATTGCCAGGGATTCCGGAAGGCATCTCTTGGCGCATGGGATGCAATCAGTGGGCCGCAGTGGAAAGGGGGCAGAAATCACCACCCCCTCTTAACAAACTTGAGCTTTCGTAACTGCTCTACTCTTGTCTGTAATGGCTTCTCTGTGCAGGCTTAAAATGTAAAGGGAAAGGTTCCCTTGCTCGAAAGCCAGTCGAATCCAACTCTAGGGTTGCGGTGCTCATCTCCGTTTCCAAGCTGAAGAGCCAGCGCTGTCCGAAGACGTTTCTGTGGTCACGTGGCCGGTATGACTAAATGCCAAGGTGCACAGAACGCTGTTACCTTCCCACCAAAGTGGTATCTATTTATCTACTTGCAATGTCTTGCTTTCGAATTGCTAGGTTAGACCTGTGTTAAAATATCCACATAAGAATATTTCTTCCTGTCCCTCTTTTTGGATCTTAAGGAGAATGCTGGTGATTTCCTGTGTGCACTGGTGCATGAAACATTCCGTCCACTCCAATGCAAAGAGAAGAACAATTGTATTGACACATTTTGAGGTGTACACTCGGGGAAAGTTAATATTGACAACTTTTCAGGGCTTCCCTGGCACAGTGTCCATGCCACGGGTGCATTCCATTCTCTGTCAGCTGTGAAAGAAAAGACGCCATGATGATTGAGTGTTGTGTTTGCAGTCTTGTGATGATTGTTCTGGAGATTATATATGTAAAGACGGAAAAGCTTTAAGTGCAAACAGGACCATACCAGAAGGCCTTCTTTTGTAATAGAAGAATACTTGGCACTCTACCCAACTACCTAACAGTGTGAAAATGCCCTCAATATTATCTTGCCTTATGTGTATTTGAGGGAGGGAGGGAGGGAGGGAGGGAGGGAGGGAGGGAGGGAGAGAGAGAGAGAGAGAGAGAGAGAGAGAGAGAGACTCTTACAAACAGGGTTGGAGTTAAAATTGGTCAGATTTAGGGTTGCCAGGTCCCCCCAGGTGCCAGGGTTCCCCCGGTTTCCTGCACTCCTTCCTGGCACCGGGCAACTGGCCGGCAGGGAGAGTTACTGTCTCCAATGAGACCTGCCTATGTCACCTGGAAGTGTCATAGGCACATCAAAGACATTGGGGACAATGCTCTGGGTTTTGAGCAAAACTCTATGGTAGAATTAGCTTCAAACCACAGAGTTTTGCCCAAACACCAGAGCATCACCCCAGAGCATCACCGACATGCCCTCATCATTTCCAGGTGGCGTAGGCACATCACCCCCTAGATCCCCAACATGCCTATGTCACCCAGAGGCGGCATAGACGTGGTGTGTTTCTTCCTTCTCCTCTCCCGGAGCATCCCAGTAAGTCCAACCGAAGTGGTACCTATTTATCTACTGGCAATTTCTTGCTTTCGAACTGCTAGGTTGGCAGGAGCTGGAACCAGAAACCGGAGCTCACTCTGTCACGCGGCACTCAGGTCTTGAACTGCTGAACTACCGACTTTCCAGCCTGCGGTTCAGCGTCTTAACCACTTGAGCCACTGCAGCTTTCTTTTTACCTCAACACAATTATTGCCTTGCTGGTTCAGTATTTGTGTTTTCCAGATAGTAGATTGGGAGGCTGTATTGTGTGGCTCAGTCACTGAACAAATCATTGTACATGTTCCGTGACAGTGACCTGAGAATGGGATGGTTCTGTGAAAGTCAAGGAAAGCAGAGCATCCTCTGAAAGGAAGATTAAGAAAGCATTAGAGGCTCAACCCATAAAAACTATCCTTGTAGCGGAAGAACATATCTCAGTCTGCATTAACTTCCACACCCTCGGAACATTCCATTAACAAAAAGCTGTCTGAACACGGAATCAGCATATTAACAGATGTCCAATTCTCCAGCTAGATTAGTTGGCAGATGACTCAATGAAAGTTTTAATTGGTTGGGAGGCAATTTTTAATCAATAAAGATATATTTTAATTAGTAGAGATTTAATTTAAGAGCCAGCTTGTGTTAGAGAATATTTTACTTCTTTGTTGTGATAGCAGGGAATGAATAGAGCATTTAAAACTGGTAAAACGCTGTCAAGACATACTGATTAAGCAAATTTATTTACAGCAAATAATAGGTGAAAACACTTTCTATAAGAATTATGTAGAGAGAAAGGTATGCTAGGGCATATTCAAAAGAGAGGGAAAGTACCTCCCCTGCTGCCAAAAATGGAATTAACATTGGGATGTCAGTCCCCATTGGCAAGCAGTGTGGGGAGGAGACTGACAGAAATGTCATTGCACAATGCCACAGTGCTAGTTCTGGGAGATGCTCTAGGAATTTCCCCGATTTCTATGGTTTTCATGCTAGAGGACAGGGGATTCCTAGAGAACTGCATGATGTGGTGACATAATTTCCAGGTACTCACCCAGAAATGACCTTCCCACATTGTGCGGTGCTGTTCCTCCAGCCCTTTTTGCTCTTGTTGCTCATTTGTGTGCAGTAGGTGCCAAATGCTGGGGATGGGAAGCTGTCCAACAAAGAGACAACCAGGCATCCCTAAACTAACCCCCTTATTATCTGTCAGGTAACCCTGCCATTGTGGGATGGAGGGAGGCATCTTTTCAGCTGGTGGAATGCGGGAGTCAAGGGGGCCTCTGGTCTCACACTGATTTACTGTTGTATGTTCTGCTTCTTATCAATTTGCCTGACCTTGGGTCTCAAGCTGCTGCCATAAAGGTGCTGAGAATGTATCTGATCTGGGTTGTTTTCTTAAGCTGGTTTGCGCGGGCGCGCAATGTATTCATTGGCTAGGTGTTGGAGGGGGTAGTTTGAATGGGGTGTAACTTAGAATGCTTTCTGTTTCTTGGCATCACTGACAAAGAGCTTGTACCTGTATCATCAGCCTTGTCTTAATAAACACTATCTTCTGAAGAAGCCTGGTGTTTGACTGACTATCTGGTGAGCCTGACACTATCTCACTGTATTATTTTATGATACTGTCTCTTGAACAGCCGGTCATGCAAAGCCAGCAGGGAAATGGCTTCTTATGGCTGAGGAAGGGCTCACTCTGTAGAGAGAAAAGCATGTGACAAAGAAGCCATTTTGTCGAGTCCTAAATAAATTGTTAAGGCTTAGTGTGTCTTGGAGCTATCCTTGAATATGTGTACTTGCACAACACATGACACATATTCTGCTGTGTGTATTAAGCCTTGAAAGCCAAAGGACAGCTCCACGCATTATACATTAAAATGCCTTTTTGAGCCTGTTTCCCATTTTTAAAAATGGCTTCATTTATTATTTTCCTCCAAGGGGCTTGGGGAGGGCATATGTGGATTTCCTTTCCCCCCAAGAGTAACTGGCTCAGAGTCACCCAATAAATGTTAACCTGGCTCTCCCTGCAGGGAGACACCCTCCCCCCTTGTTTCCTGTAATTATCCCATTATTACACAAACGCAGAAGAGAAGAAGAAGATATTAGATTTATATCCCGCCCTCCACTACCCGAAGGAGTCTCAGAGTGGCTTACAAACTCCTTTCCCTTCCCCTCCCCACAGCAGATACCCTGTGAGGGAGGTGGGGCTGAGAGAGCTCTGACAGAAACTGCTCTTTTTTCAAGAACAGCTGAGCCAGAACTATGGCTTCCAGCAACTGCAAGTGGAGGAGTGGGGAATCAAACCCGGTTCTCCCAGATTACAGTCCATGCACTTAACCACACACCAAACTGGCTCAAACACAGAGATATACCAGCGGGTCTTACCCCACTAGATACTTGTTTACTACGTTCCTCCCCCACCCATTCATCTCCTGGAGCGTTCTGTGTGTAGGAATGCTATCATGCTGTCTTGTTTGTATACAACTAGAGTAGAGCTCCTACCTCACAACCCTGGCTGACATCTTTGAAGCCCTCTCTTGAAGAATAAATTGTGGTGTCTGAGTCACAAGCATTTCCGCACAAAGCTGGACACGATACGTAGAGGCTTAAGCCAAGCAGGGGTTGATTTGCATGGCAGCGCCTTTCAGCAAGCACGTACAACATGTTTTCTACTGTGACTCTAAGACAATCTGCCGTAAACACTTATACTGCGATATTTCCTTTGCGCTCCGAGACTATTTATTACATATTGACCTCTGGGGAGAGAGACTGGTGATCCTCCCTGGTGATCTCAGAACATAAACCCGACAGCTGCATCTAAATAGTGGTCATCACAGGGATAAAATGAAAAACAATACTGGCTGGAATATATTTCTTTTCTACCCAAAGTCAAAGCCCTATCTGTAAATGTTTGAGGACGACAGTACATCTCAACACTGAGTTTAGTCAATATTATGAAGAATACTAAGTATTCAAGGAATTTCAGATACGAGTTTATGACAAGCCGTCAACCTCAGCATCAAAAATTCATTTATATGTGCAGACACAGGAAAGGGACTTCTGGGGGAAACGACTGGATACCAGGGAACTCACTTAGAAGCTACTTCTACTTGCTTTCCATTTGCAATGCAAGCAATAAAGGAAACCCCCTTCTTCTCCTGCATATATTATTCTGTTTTCCTTCCTCCTTTTTTCCTCCACTCAGCCCCACCAAATTCCTCTAGTTTTCCTAGCTCCTGCTGTCTCCTACATCCATAAATGAACACATACCAACCATATAATTCCTTAATGAACCAAACTCAGATTCCCCAATTGTTACTGACGGAGAGGGTTGTCAGGTATGAGTTGGAAAATACTTGGAGACTTTGGGGGTGGAGCCAGGAGAGGGTGGGGTTTGGGGAGGGGCCTCAGCATGGTACAATGCCATAGGCCCCACCTGGAGGTTGGCAACCCTCCTGAGGGAGTTGGCCCCTCAGTAACTTGTTCATAGCCTGGGAGATGCTCCTCAATTATACCTAGGGGTTCTGATGGCATTGTGGCCAGGAGCACTTTCCATTAGTGTCGTCTGTATTGACAGGGCATATACGCTTACAGTGTTAAGCCAATTCGTAATTTGTGGACTTGCTCTGATGTCATACTACCATACCATGTTCTAGGACAAGGTTTAGAGACTGATGTGCAAGATACTTCAGTTGCTGTTCATGTTTAAGACATTTTACTCCCTTCCTCATAGCTAATGTTACCTAATTTACTAGGCTTTATCCCTTTTTAGAGAAGATAGTTCTTACGGTCCTCTTCCATACCTTTTAAGAACTTAGAAGTTTCATTTAGTGCAAAGCATCGCTGCCTGAGCTGTGGCTTGCCCTCAGAGTTACGTATTGGGGACATCAGTGGTCTAGTTGCTATGTGAACTTTAGGGGAGCTATGAAGCAGTTGTGAATGGCTGTGTGAGCGCGCATGATTATTGTTGTAGATCACTGAAATGATTGCACTTTTAATTTCGTTGTACTATGTACAATGACAATAAAGTATAAAGTAAAGTAAAGTAAAGTAAAGTAAAGTATTGGTAGCAGCATAAAAATCCAGTTTTGTACTTGGCTACTGATGAGTACTGATGAGCTGCGGTGGCTCAAGTGGTTAAGACGCTGAACTGCAGGCTGTGCAAGGTCAGCAGTTCAGCAGTTCAAGACCCGGGTGCCGCAAGATGGAGTGAGCTCCCATCTCTAGTTCCAGCTCCTGCCAACCTAGCAGTTCGAAAGCAAGAAATTGCAAGTAGATAAATAGGTACCACTTTGGTGGGAAGGTAACAGCGTTCCGTGCACCTTGGTGTTTAGTCATGCCGGCCACATTACCACGGAAATGTCTTCGGACAGCGCTGGCTCTTTGGCTTTGAAACGGAGATGAGCACCGCAACCCTAGAGTCGGATTTGACTAGCTTTCGAGCAAGGGAACCTTTACCTTACTGATGAGCTTCTTGTCCCAGATCCATATGCTAGTTTTTAACTTTGAACAGCCTTCATACCCTTGGACCTACATACTATGACACAAGGCCATGTTTCCCCAATCCCCATATGTGACTCTCCCGCCAGTTAAGATTTGCACTGGGACTCTACCCTTTGTTTCATCGTCTTGCAAGGTCATCGTCAAAACAACCTCTTTGCAGAGTAAGGCTCTCACTCAGTGGTAGCTGCAGAAATGTAGAATTCTCCCAAAAGAGAACTGCCTAGAGACGAATCCCTGATAAACTTTAGAAGCAGTTGCAAAACTCACATCATGTGTACATCTCTCAAGGGGCCTGAGAGAGCAAAGTCGCTTCCTAGGCCTGATGCCTACCAGAAGCCAAGCCCCATTTTCTTTAGAAGAAGCATTTGCTTACCCATTTTATTTATTTATTTAGCTCTCCCGTAGGCAGCCAGATTGCTCATTGCAATAGAGAAAGATGTAAAGAAGCCTAAATCCCTTCTAGCTTGCTGTCTGCGACCTTGCCCAACTGCCTCCCAGGCCTCTGGACACCTCCTTTCATATGTGCCTATCACTGGGCATATGAGGTCCGATGATGACCTCACTTCCTGTGATAGATGATCCACTTCCGGTTGCAACAAGGGTGGGCTGGAAGGCTCTGGTGATGTCTCCAAAAGTGGCATCCCACCCATTCAGAAAAGAGTTTAGGTGCTGATGCTGAAATGATGTACTCCCAAAACTCCTTTTGCCGTGATTCCTTGTTCTCATCCACTTTTGAATTGCTAATCCTTTCTAAAGTAGAACTGTTTCTACAAGTATTTAAGTGCTGCCCACAGCCCTCCCATGTTTCAGCCTCTCTCTCTTTGGGCTGACGCTCCCTCCCCGTTCTGTTTTCTTTCCCTCCTTCTCCAAAGACAAAAGAGGACATGTCCTCCCATTCAGGCAAACTTTAAAAAAGCCAGAGAGAGCATAAGAAGGAATCAGTAAATATAAAGGACTCGGGGATTCCCTGCTCCCAAATGTGTCAGTCTTGCGTGGGGGGGCCTGGATTCCCCCCTCCCCTCCCTTCCCTTTCTTTTTGTAGAATCACAGAGGGAGGGAGGGATGGAGGGATGGAGGGGTTGGCAGCCAGTTAGCTCAAAAAACATGGGTTTTCCTTGTAGATGCAGAATACATACAGAATACACAAATAAATAAACCGGAGGGGAGGGGAACCAGTGCAGAGGGAATGCATGTGACTGCGAAGTCAACCCTTAAGGCTTGACTCCTCGGATTCTCCGGAGCAAGCTGTCAGGGCAGAAAGGGCCATACTCACAATATTTTACTGAACTCATTCTTTTTGTGGTTTTGCTTATTACTACGAGCCACCAAGAGTACAGGATAAGGTTAAGAACATAAGAGACGCCAATGTTGGATCAGACCAATGGCCCATCCAGTCCAACACCCTGTCACACAGTGGCCAAAAATACCAGGTGCCATCAGGAGGTCCACCAGTGGGGCCAGGGCACTAGAAGCCCTCCCACCGTTGACCCCCCCCCCCAAGCACCAAGAATAGAGTGCATCCCTTGCCCCAGACTGAGAGTTCCTATCTATACCTTGTGGCTAATAGCCACTGATGGACCTCTGCTCCATATGTTCATCTAGTTCCCTCTTGAAGCCGTCCATGCTTGTAGCCGCCACCACCTCCTGTGGCAGGAGAGCTGGAGATTTCCTGGAATTTTTTATTTATATGTGAATATCATATGTTTTGTATGATTTTTAAAGATTTAGTAATTCATTTACGTACTTGTACAATGATTACTGTTTCAGCCATTTTGTTGCAGACAACTGCATATTATTTGTGAAATAAATTTACTGTTATATACATGGAACTACAGCTAAATGCTTTATTAAATCGATGTTAGATACAAAGGGGAGGGAGAAAACAATGCTGCACCAGTTAATTTCTTTTCCTCTAAAAAGGTTGCTCTTCCTGTTGGTCTTTTCCATGTTTGAGAAACGAGATGTTTGCCGCAATAAACCGATCTAGTGAATGACTCATTTCCATTTTTACTTCCATAAAGTCAAAGTTGATGTCTGACAAAGTACAAGCTGCATTTTCATGATTCATGTCTACTTCAAAACAAAGCGACATAAGGCTTCCATTCATTGCAAAGCCAGATTCTTTCAAGTACCACTTTGGCCATGTGTCTAACTGCGCAAGTAAGCCTTTAGGAAGAGCTGTAGGTACCAGAGTTCTGCAGCTCAGAACTAGCGCCACTCATCGAAAGAGAGAAAACCACTTTAAACCACTGCATCTTCCAAAAACATAAAAGATGTTTCTGTAAAATACAAGGCTCAGCTAGGTCTTTGCCAAAAGGATAGACAAGGTCCCATTGACTCCTGAGGAATATATAAACTACCACATCTAGTTCCTGATCACAAACAGAAATGAAGGGACTACAATACTCAAATGATCTTCTGCTAACATTCACATTGCTAGTCTACACGGCTAGTCAGTATGCCACTGATTACGCTTCTCTTTATGGTTGCTCAGTGGTTTCTACCTACAATGTTGCCCTATATCAAAGAGTTACAACTTAAACTTCTTGCAAAAGTTGTCCGGGGAGAAATATCTTGTTAACTACAAATGTGTGAATCTAGGTGCGTCCAGCAGGGCCGGCTCCAGGTGTCTGGGTGCCCTAGGCAGGACAGCCTGGGGCGCCCCCCACGGGGGATGCCAATCTCCCGGTGGGGCCTGGAGACCGGGGGGTGCGGCGGAGCACTGGCTTTCCTGGAGGCTCCGCAGCTGTGGGGTCCCCGGAAAGTCGGGAAGGGGGCGGGGTGTCTAGCCGCCACCCCCTCCCTCCCAGCGCCGGCTTTCCCAGGGGCTCCGCGGCTGCGGGGTCCCCGGGAAAGCCGGGAAGGGGGCGGGGGGTCTAGCCACTCCCCTCCCTCCCAGCGCCGGCTTTCCCGGGGGCTCCATAGCTGTGGGGTCCCCGAGAAAGCCGGGAAGGGGGCGGGGGGGTCTACCCACACTCCCTCCCTCCCAGCGCCGGCTTTCCCAGGGGCTCCACGGCTGCGGGGTCCCCGGGAAATCTGGGAAGGGGGCGGGGGGTCTAACTGCCCCCCTCCCTCCCAGCGCTGGCTTTCCTGGGGGCTCTGTGGCTGCGGGGTCCCCGGGAAAGCTGGGAAGGGGGCGGGGGGTCTAGCTGCTGCCCCCTCCCTCCCAGCGCCGGCTTTCCCGGGGGCTCCGAGGCTGTGGGGTCCCCGGGAAAGCCGGGAAGAGAGTGGGGGGTCTAGCCGCCTCCCCTCCCTCCCAGCGCCGGCTTTCCCGGGGCTCCACAGCTGCGGGGTCCCTGGGAAAGCTGGGAAGGGGGCGGGGGGTCTAGCCGCCGCCCCTCCCTCCCAGCACCGGCTTTCCCAGGGGCTCCGTGGCTGCGGGGTCCCCGGGAAAGCCGGGAAGGGGGCGGGGGTATAGCGGCAGCGGCGGCGGTAGGTGCCCGGTTAGGGCGGCGGCAGGGGGGCACTTTTTTGGGGGGAGTGGCCGGTGAGCGCCTAGTTTGCCCAATGGGTGATCCGGCCCTGGCCACCAGTGTTCCCTCTAAGCTGAGTTAGTGTGAGCTAACTCACAGTTTTTTAACCTCCGGCTCACACATTTTTGTCTTAGCTCAGGAAGGAGGGCTCCAGAGCAAACTAATTGATGCAGTAGCCAAATTGCTCGCTCACAACTTTAATGCCAGTGGCTTACAAAGTAGAATTGTTGCTCACAAGACTCCACTGCTGAGAGGGAGCATTGGGTGCCACCAACATACCGTGTTAGATTTGTCTGTTCTTTTAGCAGAAATTTGAACATGATGATTTTGTGATCTCACAGCCCAGCCACTCCATGATTCTATTTCAATTGCCCCACTTCCCCAGACAGGAAAAACTTCTGCAGGATCAGCTTTGTTGCAAAGAAGGAGTAGAAGATACTTATGGTGGCCTTGTAATATCTTTGTGATACAGTGAATTACAAATATACAGGGCTCTTTTTGTAGCAGGAACTCCTTTGCATATTAGGCAACACACCCCTAATGTAGCCAATCCTCCAAGAGCTTACAGAGCTCTTCTTACATAATATGCAAAGGAGTTCCTGCTACAAAAAGAGCCCTGCAAATATAGAAGTTAATTGTTAGGGTGGAAGCAGACAGGCAGTAGGACAGTGCTAATCTTTAAAGCACCACTGATGCTTCAAAAGAAACACTATTTCCTTGGAGCATGGCACAATATTTTTTTGCCAGCCAGCTACAAAACCTTAGACTTTCATCTGCCTTAGTGGCCAAAGTTGCCAAAGAAGGAGAGGGAGTCAGAAGAAATTGCTCCCACCTCTCTCTTACTCTTGGCAAAGGCAGTATGGCAGACCAAGATTTCCATTGGTACAGGAGTGACCTCAGTAGGGTTGTCGGGTCCCCATTGGACACTTGAAGGGGATGGGTGGGTAGGGCTTGCCAGATCCAGCTGGGGAAACTCCTGGAGATTTGGGAATGGAGTCTGGAGGAGGACAGGGGCCTCGGTGAGGTATAGCACTATGAGTCCACCTTCCAAAGCATTCATTTTATCCAGGGCTTTTTTTTTTGGTAGAAAAAGCCCAGCAGGAACTCATTAGCATAATAGGCCACACCCAACAGTAGAGACTCATTAGCCTATTAGGCCACACCCCTGACAGCACAGGCCATTAGCATATTAGGCCACACACCCCATGTCACCAGAAGTGTGGTCATCCAGCCACACCCACCTTTTGCTTCTTATTCCGTTTACCTTGTTTGTTGTCAAAACCCAGGGCTTTTTTTGTAGCAGGAACTCCTTTGCATGTTAGGCCGCACACCCCTAATGTGGCCAACCCTAATGAGTTTCTGCTGTTGGGTGTGGCATATTATGCTAATGAGTTCCTGCTGGACGTGGCCAACTCGGGAGCCAGGTTCCTTCCCAAAAATAACCCTGGTTTTATCTAATGGAACTGATCTCTGTAGTCTGGAGATGAGCTGTAATTCCAGGGGATCCTCAGGTTCCACCTCCTGGAGGCTAACATCACTGGATTTCACCCAGTTCCCCTCCCTCACTAAAGACTCCTAAGCCTTGTGGTATTTTGTTGTTGATGATCCCCTGCTCCCCCAGAATTTTGTGTGTGTGTGTGTGTGTAGGATGTCTTAGGGAGGGAGGGAGGGAGGGGAGCACTGGAGGAAGGGGAAGGCAAGGTCGTGCATCTCCACATGAACTTTCCACTCACAGTTCATAGGACCCAACCCTATAATTTGAAGGCTTATTTAGGAGAACCATGTCAAAGAAATTTAGAATTATAAAGTACGTATGCCTGAACACCAAGGCCTAATGGAATGGTATTGCTACACACAAGCTTATGAATAGAAGATAATAAATTAACAGGTCAAGGCAACTCTCATTGTTCCTTGCTATCATCACATAAGTAGTTGACAGTCTGCAATATGGTTTATCATTAAGCCAATGAGCCCGATGGATCCTGCGGTCTTGTGTACTTCTGCTTTTATGGCAAACCACAGTTTCATCCACAAACCATGGTTTGTTCTCTTTTTCCAAACCAGCGTTACAAACTAGGAATTCTACTTTGGAGCAAAGAGAATGCACCATTGTCTGAGGTTCAGACAAAACAAAAGACTATGGTTTTCCTCAAACGCGTATCAGTTTTATTTTTGAGCTGTGCTTGAGGGAAGAGAAGGAAGGAAGCACAACCAAGGAGAAAGCTCATTCACATAACTAAAACCATGGTTTATTATTGCTTTGGAACAATACCTGTGCTAATTGACAGGGCCAGTGGTCTTTTGGGGGGGAGCGCACCGGAGCACAGCTCCGGGAGCTCAGGAACCAAGCCCCGCCCCCAGCCAGCGTCCCGGGGAGTCTTTCAGGCAGCCGAATGTCAATTTCAGCTCCATTATATCCTATGGGCCATTGAAGTCAATGGTGAAAACATAGGCTATATTCTGGGGGCTGGAGGGGAGGGGGTTTGAGGGAGAGGCTCCAAACGCACAGGGTAGCTGATGGAGCCTCTCCCCAAGATACCCACCAAGTTTCAAGAACGTTGGATCAGGGGGTCGAATTCTATGGGCCCCCAAACAAGTTGCCCCTATTCCCTCCATTGTTCTCTATGGTGGGAAAAAAATAACTTTTTTTCCTACCATAGATACCAATGGAGGGAATAGGGGCAACCTGTTTGGGGGCCCATAGAATTGGATCCCCTGGTCCAATGTTCTTGAAACTTGGTGGGTATCTTGGTGAGAGGCTCCATCAGTTATCCTGTGAGTTTGGAGCCTCTCCCTCAAACCCCCCTCCCCTCCAGCCCCCAGAATATAGCCTATGTTTTCACCATTGACTTCAATGGCCCATAGGATATAATGGGGCCGAATTGCTGCCAAATTTCTTTCATTCCCTCCTTTCCTTCTCTCTTTTTCCTCTTTCCCTCCTTCTTCTCTTCTCTCTTTCTTTCTTTCCCACCTTCTTCTCTTCTCTTTTTTCCTCCTTTCCCTGTTTCCCTCCTTCTTCCCTCTCTTTCTTTCCCTCCCCTTTCCTTCTCTGTCTTTCCCTCTTTCCTTCTCTCTACTCTCTCTCTTTCCTTCCCTCTTTCCTCCTTCGGTGGCCCGACTCTCATGAGAAGGAGTTTAAACTTGAAACCCCTTCTCTCTTAGCTCCCCCACCCGGACCAGCTGGGGAAGGGAAGGGGAGGCTTTTGAAGATGCCCCCCCTTTTGCTTCCCCTTCTGACATCACTTCCAGTGATGTCAGGGGGCGTGGCATATGCTAATAGCCTAATGGCTCATTAGCATACCATATGCTAATGAGCTCCTGCAGCTGTTTTTCTACAAAAAGACCCCTGGACAGGGCTGAATACATCAAGCCTAGCAAGTTATGAAGTAGGATTACTTGTGCAAGTATTTTTCCAAAAGAGAAAAACTGAGACTGTAAGAAAGAGTTCTCTCAAAGGCACTCTTCTGTAAAACCAGCTCAAGTGTAACATATCCCCGTTAAAAGAATTGAATATTTGTGGCATGCTTTGCTGCTTGAATGGAAAGCCACAATTTTTAGAGGAATTCAAGCTTAATGACAGGAAGAGAGGCATATCAGTTACACATAATGTGGGAGAATTTGCGCATCTCATCCTTAAACAACTCAGCATAATGCATCTGCAGCATCAATTGTTTTCATATGCACAGGGCAGGCAAAATACTGAACGTTCAGAAATATTACTCTGCTAAAATAAATCAGGTGATTGTCTTTCCCCTCTACCAAGTAGTTCTTTGACTTTAAAAAGAACACCCTACCTCAGTATACACAACAGCACGTATTTAATATTTTTGCAAATTGCTTGACAGACTTTGGTTCCAGGAAATTTTTATCGAGCTGTTCAACATATTCAGTGCTATAAAAATGTGGGAGGGATTCTGGTAGAGACAAGGCAACATGTCACAGATAGTAAAGGTAAAGGTAAAAGTTCACAGATGGTGGTTCTTAAATTCTTTCAGAAATGTAGACATGAGCACTTGCAGCCATAGCAGAGAGTTTTGTGGCACCTTAAGGACTAACATGTTTATTTATTTACTATTTATTTATTAATCACATTTATAGCTCACCCTCCCTGCAATGCAGGCTCAGGGCGGCTCACGGACAGTACATAAAATACAGTTAAAACCACATAAAACCATATAAAACAATTCCATTATTAATACAGTTTCATAAAGCACTGAAAATCGTTACTCAAGATGGCTTATTTCTATGTACTCTCTGAAAATCCTTCTGCACAAGATCTTCCTGCGGCTCAGGCTGGATGTTAAAACCAAGAGCCGGGGCTCTATAATGGTGGCAGCGCCCTAGCTGAAAGCCTGGCGGAAGAGCTCCGTCTCGCAGGCCCTGCGGAACTGCAAAAGGTTGATATTGTTGATACTGTAATGTGAACCACAGTTACAATTTTAGTGAACCACAGTCTGTTGCTTCAGATGCATGAAGAGCAGGTTTGCCAGTTCCAGGTTGGGAAATACCTGGAGATTTTGGGGGTGGAGCCTGAGGAGGGCGGGGTTTAGGGAGGGGAGACTTTGATGGAGTATAATGACACAGAATCCACCTTCTAAATGACCATTTTCTCCAGGTGAACTGATCTCTGTCACCTGGAGCTGTGTTGTAATAGCGAGAGATCTCCAGCCACTACCTGGAGGACGGCAACCCTAACTGAAGAGTTACCCTCATTTACTAGAAAGTAAGCTCTTTAAAGACTAATTAAGGCTCCGATCGCACGGAGAAGTAGCGGCAGGATAGGCATGAACGTCGGGCGGATTTTACCAGCGTGATCACAGGGGAACATCTGGCAAGCGTCCTGCACCTGTCCCCAACCCGTTTCTTACCGCCGAAGAAGCGCAGTTAAAAACTACCAATGAAAGTGCACTGTCAAAGCGGTTTGCGGCGGCCTGCAGATGAAGGTTCTTGTGTGATTGCTCCAGCACACTCCTATTCCCTCCGTGCTCCCTCATTGAAGCACGCCGGAAACACGCGCCGACAAAAAAACCCACTGGTTCACCGCCGTCGCATCTGATCGCATAGGGGCGGGTCAAATTGTGATGGTGCAAATAGCCTCCCCTCCCCCCCTGCATTATCTGGCACGTGTGACTGCAGCCTAAGTCTTTATTTGCTAGCAAATGAGGTTCTGCTATCAAATCTCCTCTTTACTGAAGCTGAGATCTTCAAAACATTTGAAATCATGGAGAAACATTGATTTCATGCCTTCATAAAGGAACAATTTCAGAACAGGTTCTTAGAACAGTAAACATTAGGGTTGCCAAGTGCAAATTTTCTTAAAGTGGGGGAGTCCCGCTCGGCACCTGGAGCTTCTGCGCGCGCGCCGCCACCATGACGTCACCGGAAGTGATGTCATCACGTCAGGACGTTGGGGGCGGGGCCGCCGGGATTCGAGGGAAAAACATAGAGTTTTCCCTTGAGTCATGGAATGTCCCACCCCCGGCATGCCCAGCGTGATGATGTCACCTCCAAGTGACATCATCACGCTGGGGACGTTGCCGGAAGGGGGTGGAGTTCCCCCCGGGGCCCGATTTTCTGGGGGCGGGTAACGGGCCTCTCGGGCGGGGGTTTACCCACCCCCTGGGGGGACTTGGCAAGCCTAGAAAACATGTCCACTATTAGGGAATTATTGAGTTTGCAAAGCATATAGTACTTACTCCAATGAGAATTCAGTAATACTTCAGTGATGTTGCTTCAGAATGCATGGTTTCTGGATAGTGGTCTTTTCCTCAAAATGTGTAATGTATAATGTAGTCTATAAAACTATAGAGAAATAGTTCCCAATCATGTTATTATAACCCAGATTTTGAACGATTTTGTCATACTTTCTCTGAAACATTAGCAGCTTCATAACTACTACACAAACTAGGCCCAGAGAGACCAATATTCAGATCCTTGTTTACCGTAAGAAATTACTGGGTACGTTTCCTTTGGTCAGTCATTTGTTCTCACCTGAACCAACTCCACAGAAGATAAAATGGCGGGGGTTACAACCATATACATTGCCACAATCTCCTTGGTGGAATGTGGGATGAACTGCAATAAATAAATCATACAATTTCTATAAATAAAGTACATCTGGAAGTTTGGGATGTATGGGAATTATTTTGAGAAAAGGCAGGTATTTTTTATCCATAAGGTGGCTCTGGGTTGCGAAATACTTGGAGATTTTGTGGGTGGAGCCTGGGGAAGATGAGATTTAAGGAGGGGAGGGACCTCAGCCGGATACAGTGCCATACAGCCTACCCACCAAAGCAGCCATTTTCTCCAGAGGAATTGATCGCTGCTGTCTGGAGATGAGTTGGGAGATCCTCAGGCCCCAACTGGAGGCTGGCAACCCTATTTATTCAAAGGCACCAGCGATGGGAGAAGAAGCCAGCCATATACACTGGGCAGTTTGTGCTGATGCTGTGTTAGTATCAGTCAGCCATGAACAGGACTGCACCACATGAGAGGGCCTCGGATACCTGAAAGAACTTCTGATACCACCCGCGCGATTCCTCTCAGAAGAAAACAGGGCTGGGATCTGGAAAACCAGTTCACACATGCATTTTAGTCACTACTTTGCCGCGTCATTTAAGAGTGCAAATGATTCGCCACCAACTAATCATTACTTCTTCTTTTTTTTAATCAAACGGCCACTCAAGGATAATACTTTTCAATGGAGAATCATGATGTGTTTTGTAATCAAGTAACGTACACACACACTGGAACAGTCAAGAAGTTCCACAATACACGGGAATCTCCTTGTCATTCACCCCTGACATTTTTGTTTGCCCTCTTGACAAATCTACTCCAGTGTAGATTAAGAACATTTTCCAAAACAGCAGCCCTTCACACTGGCTCAGTGAATCACCACACTGAAAACAAGCACAATCTGAAGCTATTAATTCAGCTTTGCAAGGTCTGCCTGCTTGGACAAGCCTTTTATGATATAGCCATTACGGGCGTCTTCTGTTGCTATTTTTAAAAGTCTGCCAATTAATTGTGTTCTCTGATGTTGTGGCGTTTACAGTTGCCTTATGTCAAGGAACTTTGAAAATAGTCTCTTGTGTTTCTAGGATCCTATTTAGGAGTACATGGCTTGTGGACTGTATGCAAGGAGACTCACTTAATTCTGAAAGGGCACACGGGCTCCAAAGCATGCTGGGAAGCTCTTCCCAACCCCTGGGTTTGCAACTGTCCAGAGGTGCCAACTTCCAGGTCAGAACTGGAGGGCTCTGAGAATTACAACTGATCGCCAGTCCCCCTGGAGAAAATGGCAGTTTCAAAAGGCAAACACTATGGCATACCATAAGTTTTAGGTGAAATCCCTTCCCAAATTAGGCCCTCCACAGGCACCACCCTCAAATCTCCAGGAATTTCTCAGGTCAAAGTTGGCAAACCTATCACTGTCTTAACAATGGCATGGAATACTACTAAGCAAATAGTAATTTTAATTCATCTCAGAAGCCTAGGTGGTAGTGGTAAAAATGACTAGTTTATTAAATGGTTCTGTGCACACAGTATGATAAATTAGGCTACCTCTTGATACGTAATTATATTCATGTTGTCCTCGTGAGTCAGATGGGCATATTAGAAGGGGAATCGCATAGTCATAGGTAAAATAAAGTCAGAATTAGCATATAGCTAATTTTAATCCCCTTCTGCCAACCTAGCAGTTCGAAAGCAAGAAACTGCAAATCGATAAACAGGTACCACTTTGGTGGGAAGGTAACAGTGTTCTGTGTGCCTCAGCATTTAGTCATGCTGGCCACATGACCATGGAAACATCTTCAGACAGCGCTGGCTCTTCGGCTTGGAAACGGAGATGAGCACCGTCCCCTAGAGTCGAATTCAACTGGCTTTCAAGCAAGGGAAACCTTACTTTTACCTAACTTTAATCCCAACAAAAGCCACATTTGTTTTAAAGATCCAAGAAAATGAATGAAGTCACTTCCTCAAGAACAAATTCTGATGGCAAATGGTTCCATGCTACTATTAATAGGGATGGGCACAAACCAAACCATAAAGCAAAATTCATCATGAATTTTGCCCTGTTTGTGGTTTGAGAACCAAAATTTGTGACAGGTCTATCGTCATGAACTTCCACAAATGTTTAAAGCCTTTTGTGGTGGTTCCCCGCAAAAGCCACAAAAGGCAGCTGAGCAGCAGAGAGTTCAGTTGTTTTTCGTGCTTTCTGCAAACCCCATTTAAAGGGACTGCAATCCCTTTAAACAAGGTTTGCAAGGCTGTGAACCACAAACCAGTTTGGCTTGCAAATGAACCTCCTGGTTCAATTCGGTTTGAGGTTCACTTTGTGGTTTAGCCACAAAACACGAACTGACACAAACTGCATTTTTCCACTTTGTGCCCATCCCTAACCATGAATGGCACAGGAGCCTCTCCCACTAAAAGTCCCTGTCATCATTGGTTGTTGGCAGTGGAGGGGGGATAGTCAGCATAATCAATTCCCCCCCCCCACAACTGAAACAAAGACTGAGAAATGTAAGCCTGGACATGCCCAGCTTCCTTTCTGCAGGCGATCTAAACTCCACAGCAACACGACAATTACATCCTCATTCCTCTCAGTCTGAGATAAAGTTCAGAGCCAATGAAAGCTTTATGTCCACAAGCAATTGCACTGAAACGGTTCCAAAAGATAAAGTGACGAGGAAATTAGAGAAAGGCCAGCAGTTATTCCTTTCTAATAGTTACTTGCAAGACATCAGCATCCCACTGGGGGTTTACTTGATTTTGTGAGGCATATTTACCATTTCCTGCAGCTTTCTATTAAGTTACAAATACAGCCTGCATAGTTTAATAGTAATTTCATCAGGGGCCCTTTTCAGGTTTCAGTGGAAATGGGAGGGGCAAAGATTCTATACACACTTTAAGGGTCCCATCTTCAATATGTTCAAAGCTAAACTGAAACAACAACAACAAAATGAGTGGATTTTAAGAGAATGTGTTATGCTTACTTTCATAACTAAAAATAATCAGAGCAATCTTTTCAACACCGGCCAGAAAATTACACAAACACATTGATGATACAATTATATAGTATATTTTGCCATAAAGACTCTAGCAAATGACCAGCAATGTAGGTAACTCGGGGTATATAAGGCGGAGTCATTAAATGGGCATTTAAAAAATATTTCTATTTTTCCCAAAAAACTTTTGGAGAAATCTACAAAACTGCGTATGATGGCTGAAAAGCAATTCCTTTTTGAACAACACAAAACAGAGAATCTTCACACAATCCAGTCAATAACGTAAATCTAATGAGAGTAGCATCATATTTGTACCAATCACAGAAGGATGCTTTTCCTTATGGCAGTGCCATCTTAATATCCATGCTTGTTCAGTACTATATGCATAAAGGAAAATCCATGGGGTATCAGATGAGGTTATTCACCTGAAACAGAACAGACCCCTCCCCAGTTTCTCAGCATCTCTAAGCAGACACTTCAGAGGAAATATACAAAGCACCACAGCACTGTGCTGAACACTAATCTTTTGGTTCGTTCTTAGATTAACGGATTTAGAGTTAACCTAAGCATCATGCTGGACAGAATCTAGATTCTAGGATCTGAGCTATTCATACAGTTATCCTTTGCATTTGCCTAATTTTTCATAAGTCCAGTTGGTCTTGACATCATTTGGTAGCTAGGAGTTCTACAAGTTTTTGCAGTTTCATTTCATCTAGCTCTTACAGCTATGGCTGGAAAGCCACACCACCACTCATGGACAGCATATTCAAATAGGCATTCTAAAATCATGTAGCAATCCCACTGAGTAGCGCCATAGCATAATGATCATACTGGGGGAGCTCTTCTACCATTATATTTAGCAGGGAACCTACTATGAAGGTGACCCCTATGCCTTACCTTTCCCACCTATTAAATCAAGAGTATAGGAGAGTGTTCACGCTAATGCACTTCCCTCAGCTGTCCTTGAAGGAAAGCATAAAAAGATTCCCTAGGAAGAAAAGATTTGCCCCTGCTGTAATGAAGGCATAGAATCGCTAGACCACATCCTGTTCAATTGTAAGGTGTATTTTAAATGATTTTATCATGAAGGCATTGCTCGAATTGTATTGTGAATGATTTTATTATTGTTGTATTGACCCAATGAGGCATTTTATTGTTTGTGAATAAAACCTTCTTAATCAGGGGGAAAAAAACCCTTCTTCATCTCCTGGTTAAAAAGTCCACAGTTTAGTAGCTCACTGGGTGCAGAAGGAATTTCCTTTGTTCCCATCCTGAATCTGTTGCCCATCAACTTCACTGGGTGCCCCTGAGTTCTAGTTTTACGGAGAGAGAAGAGGAGGAGGAGGAGGAGGAGGAGGAGGAGATTGGATTTATGCCCCGCCCTTCACTACCTAAAGGAGTCTCAGAGCGGCTTACAAACTCCTTTCCCTTCCCCTCCCCACAACAGACACCCTGTGAGGTAGGTGGGGTTGAGAAAGCTCTGACAGAAACCGCTCTTTTTCAAGAACAGCTGTGCCAGAACTATGGCTTGCCCAAGGTCATCCAGCAGGTGCAAGTGGAGGAGTGGGCAATCAAACCTGGCTCTCCCAGATTAGAGTCCGCGCACTTAACCACTACATCAAACTGGCTCTCAGGCAGGAAAAGTTCTCTTTAACCACTTTCAGCACTCCATGGCCTCAAATTCTAGTGTTATAGACATGGGACCCTGTGCTTATTTATTACTACATAAGAACAGTAATGCTTCTTTATGGCAAATAATTACTTACAATCTGTGTGTTTTACATCTTATCACGGCCAAAATAGCAGTCTGTTCTAGGCAATCATATTCTGAAAAGGCATATGATAATTTTGTGGCAACATGGTTTCCAATTGTTCAGTTTTTAACAGAAAAAAATATCCTTCCAGATAACTTCGTTTATAAGGACATGATCCTTTTTTAAGGAGTTATATTTGATTTTTACTGTTACTGGTTTAGATTTATGGTACACCCTCTTATTCCTGTAATTTCAGTTTTAACTTAATGTTAACTCCTAACTGGGTTGTTTTTTTTTTGATGTTTGGTTTTGCTTGAGAATGTCTCTGAAATTCTGTAATGCTTTTCAACAAATAAACATAAGAATATAAGAAGTGCTTTGCTTAAGCATTTCTATCTAGGGTTGCCAACAGGCCAGCTGAAAAATATTATTTCCCTTTACTAGAGGGTGAATAGGCAGTTGAACTTTTCATGGCATGGAGGTAGATATCCCCTGATAAACAGCATCCCGTTAAGCCTCTGTTAAAGGGACAGGATGTTTTATTTCTCCAAGCCAGTTGGCAATGCTGTTTATACCCAACCTTTTCCCATGGCTCAAGGTGGCCTACAATACATAACTGAAACATCAGTCAACAATAAAGCTCCAAATCCCCTACCCACAAAAAACCTAGTAAAGCCCAACAATAGCTAATAAAATGCCCACAAGCTATGTTCCATTAAAAGTTCTGGTGAATGAAACCGTTTCCAAGGACAGTGCCATGATGCTGAGCAGTTGGGTTAGAAGGGATAAAAGGAAGTACTTCTTCACCCAAAGAGTGATTAACATATGGAATTCACTGCCACAGGAGGTGGTGGCAGCTACAAGCATGGACAGTTTCAAGAGGGAATTAGATAAACATATGGAGCAGAAGTCCATCAGTGGCTATTAGCCACAGGGTATAGATGGGAACTCTCAGTCTGGGGCAGGTGATGCACTCTATTCTTGGTGCTTGAGGGGGGGTCAACAGTGGGAGGGCTTCTAGTGTCCTGGCCCCACTGCTGGACCTCCTGATGGCACCTGGTATTTTTGGCCACTGTGTGACAGAGTGTTGGACTAGATGGGCCATTGGCCTGATTCAACACTGGCTTCTCTTATGTTCTTATATTCTTATGCTGGTGCAACTGCAGGAAAATCACAGGTCCCTGTAGATGCCGGGGAGGCCACCTTCAATGGGGGAACAACCAGAAGGTGGTGATTTCCCCCTCTTTCCTTTCCAATGTCCCACTACTGCTATCAGTAAAGATTTTTATTGATTGATCAACTGTAGTACACATTTCCTTCTCCTGGCATCTGTGGCTAGTACTTTTAGGTTGGGAATTTTCTTTTTTAAAATGCTGTATTTGCAGACAGATGGGTCAAGCTCCAGGATATGCAAGCAGAAGTGGTGCACTTTTGGGGGAAAAAAAGACTGGATATGTGTCAACAGGAGTATCTGGACACAATCAGATATAAACGAGATATAGAAAGACAGATGGAGGGACGGAGAGGAGAAGTGGTTGGAGAAGTTGGGTGAGGATGCTGGAGGATGTAAGAACTGCTTTCAGTGCCACTAACTTTCATGTTGAGTAACAAGAGAAAGTAAAGGTGTGGTCTCAGGGACAGCCAGCAGGGTGAGTGCTAAACCCCAGTCTTTGGCAGCCAGTTGCATTACCCCAGAGGTGGCTATTGCTAGCAGTTCCTGGATTCTATAAAACTTGGTGAGATCCATTGACAGTCCCCCCTTCTTCATGTCAGTTGTCTTCCTCTGATTACTTTTTGTTGGTCAGACTCCAGCATGACAAAGCTGGGAGCTGGCTGTCTTCTGGATAAGTAGTCCTGTGTCAAGTCTTAGAACTGGCCTCCTGGGTGTCGGAAGCCCTGGTCTCAGCTCTTTCTTGGGATTCTTTAATGTGGCAGATAAGCATCTGCTGCCTTGTATAGATTTCTCTTAATACCAAATTTAACTTCCTCAAAAGTTGTGCCAACTTGTAACAACCCTCCCTAACTAGCAGGCTATTGTGTTCACTCCAATAAACAGGTTAAAACTCATTTTTAAATGAAGAAAGGATAAAGAAATGAACACAAATAGTTGTCAAGTGGAACAGTTAACATCCAAGAGTCATTTGGACGAAGGGACTGAGCCCTCGGACTTTTCTTTTGCATTGGAAGTCTTCCATTAAAGTACAGATCAAGCATCCAATGTATTAAAATTTCGGAGAGACTCTTGATTCCTTAGGATACCATCTTATCAACTGATCTCTTGTCTTGTGCGGGGGGGTGTATTTAGTTTGATCTAAAGGACCCGAGGCCCGGTACAGATTCTAGCTCAACCACATATACTTCCTGCTTTACTTCAAAGCTACAGTCCTTGTCAGCAGTGCTGTGTATTTAAACGAGATAAGGCATCATTTCCTCCACATTAGCTACTGAGTATTTTTATTAAAGGTTAAAGCTATTTAGTGGTATTTTAATGGTATTTTAGATTTCCTTCATCAACAGCTGACTCTGGCAGGAGAAGCAGCCTGAGAGATTTCAGGAACCGCTTAAGAATATAGAGAGTTTTTTGTTTGCTGTATTCCTTCTGTCATTGCTTGGCGATGCAGCTTCATAGAATGAAACAGAAGAAAGGCCTTTCGTTTCACTCCCAGATTCTGGAATACTCTCTCTCAAATCTTTGCTGCCAAATAATTGAAAATTTCTCTAACATTACGGAAGAAAGACAAGGCCCGAATCAAAGCAAGAGAACCGTTTCATCCAGGTAGTAGGTTCTCACAAAGCTTCGGGTTGTCCCTGCTTTATTTATTTGGCCACAATCAACGACAACTGCCTGTTTCTACCGAAATCTCTCATCAGAGTTCATTTTAGGGGAAGAAATGAGGCACTTGGTTTCACAAACAGTGCCGACTGTGCAGTAATGTTGTGTCCCCAACGTGCTGAAGGGAAAGGAAAATGAAAAGTCAGCGACTCTCTTGTATTGCCCTTTGGGTTGAATGCTAATTGAGACGAGGGGATGCGCTAGAACTTGTGAGCAGGACAGTTTCCCTTTGCTTTTTGCCCTAGCTCTCCGTTTCTTAGGCCCGTAGCCAGGATTTTTCAATTCGGGGGGCCTTTAAATAAGGCCCCCTACACACCCTGCACCCCCCCCCAAGGAAGCGCCTGGACCAGATGGTAAGTCAGGGGGCCTTGGCTTTAAGTGAGGGGGCCAGGCCACAAAATGCCCCACTGTAGCTACGGGCCTGCTGTTTCTTAGTTGAGAAACTTGAACCCTGGTCTGAATTGTCTAGGACTCATTACTTCAGGTTTTGCAATATCTGCCGCTGATCTCCTACAGTCTGGTCCCATTTTGTCTGGCACATCTCTCTCAATAAGCCCCTCCCCTTCCGGCACTAGGAGGCAACGTTAAGGGTCATCCTTGGCCTCAATGCCCTGTTTGTCGGTCCCTGAGGGTAACTGGTTGGCTACTGTGTGAAACAGGATGCTGGACTAGATGGATGACCACTGGCCAGATTAAATATATACAACAGAAGAAAATGAAGAGACCTGTCACAGAAGTGCACTGGCATAGACAGAGCCTGAGTAACTACAACTGACATTTACTCATTACACCTTGCTTTGTATTCAGGAAGCATGCAGTGATGCACATTTTCCCCCTTCTCAAGGTAAGTTAAGTTTGGAGGAATTGTGTCAAGCTCTCTTAGTGAGCCAAGAATGCCGGAAGCTGCAGCTCTTTTGAGATTTTAGCAAATGGCTACAGATGAAAAGGGAGGAGGGAATTTAAGAGCAAGAAGGCTGGCAGATGCTTGGCCCTTTTCTCTTCTTGACCAGCCTGATGAAGAGTTCTAAAGAACTCCCCGGCTTGCACACTGTGTTGTGTTGTTCTGGTTGGTATTAATAAAAGTTATTACATGGCTTTTGATTGTGGAGTTTGCACAGCTACCTATGTCTTTTGGCAGATGCACATTGGCACAAAAAGAAAAGTTAAACACTTCTAAGGCCATTGACGTAAATGGATTAATGGGAGTTACTCTGTTCAGGATAGCATCAGCAAGTGATCCAAATATAAATTGTTCTGAGGATAGGCGTGGATTATTTCTTCTGGCAAAATACAGGGATATGGGGACCTCAGGGTTCTTCAGATGTTTCTGATGATATTGTTAGCACATTTTCACATGAGTAATCTTGATTGTCCCTTCTGCGAATTTTATTTCAGTGTCTGATCATCATGTGCAAAAGAGAAACATGCATGATTTCTGTCAGCATTCTGCCCAGTGTCGATGTTATGTTTACACTGCAAACCAGTTTAAGCCTTATGAGTTAAAATATTCTCTGAGGCAGCAGCCCCCAACCTTATTAAGCCTACAGGAACTTTGAAGCATAAGAATGGGTAGCGGCCACTACCATAAAACGATTGCCATGAAGGTGGCCAATCAAAAACACTGGGAGGTTCCAAGCCAAGCTTTCTGCTATGAGGGAGGCTGCTGCTGCTCCTGACCAGGTACTCCCTGCAGAAGCAAAAGATGTGCCTTCTGGGCTCTTCCGAAGCCTTTCCTGCAGAAAGGAGGCAGAGGAAATCTGGGACTGACTCGTTGCCTTGGGGGAGAGATGCTGTTTCATATTCATTTCCAAAGAAAGGGTTCTCTCCCTGTGTGGTCACAGGGAGAGGTGTCTAAGCTCAGACATGTAAGAAAGCCTATAGCCAAGCCAAGGATGCATCAGTGATATTCACGCCTTAGGTGAACTCAGTGCTTTGCCGTTGAATCAGCTGGTAGGAAACGGCCTGAAACGCCCTGTTTTGTTCTGTTCCCTTCAAATCACTTTAGATTTTACCCCGAGCAAGCAAGCACAGTTGCCAGGGATCACATTGGGGGTTGCTGTTCTGAGGTCCCGGACACCCACAGGGGGTCAGAGAAGGGTTATATCTGCCATTTGGAAATCTTGTTGTCCTGATGAAGAACAGTGTGAAAGGGTGGAGGGCAGGTCGGTTTCCCAGGCATCCTTTTCTCCATTGTGCCAACTCATCAGGGTTTGACTTCAGGTAGTTTGCACCAGGGCACCTCATACATTCAGATGACTTTTTCTACCCTGTTGCTCTGACGTGTCGTCGCCTGGGTAAAAGCAAGTCTGGACATGAGCCGGTTAGCATTCAGAAACCACACTGAGCCTCAGCTGCCAAGGAAGCATTCAGTGTCTGGGATGTTTCACATACTTTTGGCATTCTGACACTCAAAGCTCGGTATGTCAGTTGATAGGAATTGTACATAAGGGAAGTGTGATAAAATTAAAGTGTGCATTGAGCCGTGCAAATTTTGTTATTGTTCAGTCACACAGTTGAATCCGATTCTTCGCAACCCCATGGACCAGATCACACCAGGCCCTCCTGTCTTCTGTCGTGTTCCGGAGTTTGCTTAATTTCATGTTCGTTGCCTCGATGACACTGTCTAGCCATCTCATCCTCTGCCATCCCCTTCTTCTTTGACCTTCAATCTTTCCCAGCATCAGGGTCTTCTCCAGTGAGTGCTCCCTTCTCATTTGGTGGCCAAAGGATTTGAGCTTCAGCTTCAGTATCTGGCCTTCCAGGGAACAGTCAGGATTGATTTAACATCTGAATCACAGAGGTCCATTTTTTTAAAGTTGCCATTTTTAAATTGACTGTGGAAATAGTGTGGGTGGTAAAAAAACAAAACAACTAGATTGTGGTGACTTTGACGGAGTGTATTTAGGAATAGTTGTTTAACTTCAAAAAAAAGAAGGAATCTAATTTTTTTAAAAAAAGATGTATTATCAAATTTGCAAAAGGGAAGTCCAGTTCAATGTAATTCTTTGAATAATGCTAATTAATTATTGTCATATGGCATTGTGTGTAGAATAGCCAGGAGAGCCTAAGATTGTCTGGCAGCCAGAAGTTCCAGCTCTTTTAGTGTTATGCACCACAAGGTGGTGAGCTAGAGTTGTTTTTAAGGCAAGAGACATTTCAGAGGTGGTTTGCCATTGCCTGCCTCTGCATCATGACCCTCATATTACTTGGAGGTCACCCTTCTAGACACTAGCCAAGGCTGACCCAGCTTAGCTTCCAAGATATGATGGGATCGGGCTAGTCTGGGCTATCTAGACCAGGGCAATTCTTTGAAGAATATAGGGGAGAGGGAAGAGTGAAACACAGCTTTGTATGCATACAAAGAAGTGCTGTTTCCCCACAACCAAATCAAGAAGTGGAACTCTATTCACTGTCTGGTGATTTGGTTATAATGACACCAGGATATGCACTGGAATATATCCTGGGGGAAAGCTGGTACGAATGTACCTTAAAGACAATCTAAAAATTGATCAGCAAGAGGTATGGAGTTACCTTTTCTGCTTCTCTTGCTTTCTGGAGTTTATTTGGATCATGTTGTGGGGGCTGACCTGGGTTGCTGTTTGCCTTCAAAACATCCCATCCCATAGTCCCGCCTCTCTTTGCAAGAGAGAGATCTATTTCTTTTGGCTGAGACACAGCACACATGCTCTACCCTGTAATCTTCCTACACGGTTGTTCTGGGAAAGAGCACAAGCATGCTCATCTTGCCTGACTCTATGCGTTCCTCTTACCTAGGGTTTCCAAGTCCCTCCTGGCCACCGGTGGGGGGCAGGCTGTAGCCTGCTAAGGTATTCTGGTCTCTTCAGGGGACATCTGCAAGGGGGCTTCCCATGCACCCGATCCAACACTCTTACACTAAACAAAATGGCCAGGGAACAGTCCCTGCCAAAAGAATGCCAGCATGTGGCTTCCTATGCCAACATCTCTCCTCTCCTTTCATGCACTCAGCTTACAAATCCTGTCTAACATGGTTTTGTTTTGCTCCTTGTTGTGTCCTAAGATCAGGAGTCTGAGCTGGCGAAATGCAGCCAAGCTCCGCTCTCTGAGAACAATAGGGACTAGGCTCATGAGCTCACCAGGAAAGAACCAATGGCAGCATTGGCGGGCGATTCAAACCCGCCAATAGGAATGTGGGGGCGTCCCCCCCCTTACTGTATATAGTTGGGCTCCGGCCGTTACTGCATGTCTTTGTCTTGTGTGAAGTACGAATAAACGCGTCTTCTCTTATGTCGTCGTCCGAGTCATGAGGCCCGAAACCCAGTACTTTACACTCTTCCTCCAAATAGTTCAGGGCAGCAGGCATGGTACTTCCCCCTTCTCTTTGATATCCTCACAACAGCCCTATGAGGTAAGTTAGGCTGAGGGAACATCAGCAGGACTCTTTTTGTAGCAGGAACTCCTTTGCATATTAGGCGACACACCCCTGATGTAGCCAATCCTCCAAGAGCTTACAGAGCTCTTCTTACAGGGGCTACTGTAAGCTCTTGGAGGATTAGCTACATTAGGGGTGTGTCTGTAAGCTCTTGGAGGACTGGCTGTAAGCTGTAAGCTCTTGGAGGACTGTAAGCTCTTGGAGGACTGGCTACATTAGGGGTGTGTTGCCTAATATGCAAAGGAGTTCCTGCTACAAAAAGAGCCCTGAACATCAGTATGTGTGCGCATGTAACTGAACAAACTATAAAGTGAGCTTCATGCCTAAGAAGGGATTTGAACCCCAGTCACCCTATTTTCTCTGTGGACAGGCAGAGGATCCACGTCAGGTGACTATAGATCCTGTGTGCTTGTACACACAAACACACATGTGCACACCACTATCTATCTTGGGAGAGAGGGGTGGAAGAATCTCTATTATAACACCATGTATGGTTGCCAGTTCTAGCTTGGGAAATTCCTGGACATCTGGGAGCAGTGCCGGAGTGGGGAATGGAGCTCAGGAAGGGAGAGGGGTCTGCAAGGGAGTGATGAAGCTACTATTTCCTCCAGGTGAACTGATCTATTCTGGAGTCTGGAGAACAGTATGAAATTCTGGGAGAACTCCAAGCCCCATCTGCAGGCATGAGCTGGTAGGCTAAAACAGCCCTGAAAAACAGACCTGCTCCCCCAATTCTGCCCTGGAAGCTTGGTGGGTGATCTTGGGCCAGTCACACACTCTCGGCCTAACCTACCTCACAGGGTTGTTGTGAGAGTAAAATGGAGGAAAAGAGAAGGATGCAATGTGTTCTGGGTCCCCATTGGGGAGAAAAGTAGGGTATACATGAAATAAGTGAATAAAACATGGTGTTCTTTCAGTCACATGCAAGTTGCCCAAGACCTACCACTATCACTCCACCTTCACATCGGCCTTCCTAAACAATTTACTCCGAGCCTACCTAGATACTGCTTCACTACACTGCTTCTCAGTAGATACTGCAATGGAGTGAAGAGAGAGAGAGAGAGAGAGAGAGAGAGAGAGAGAGAGAGAGAGAGAGAGAGAGAGAGAGAGAGAGAGAGAGAGAGAGAGAGAGAGAGGTGAAGTTGGACTTTGGGGGTAGGACCTCATGTCAGTATTGGAGCATCTGCTTTGTTCCTGTCCAGCACTAATTCAGGTGCTTTCCAGAATGTGATCAATGCACAGCCAAACTAAAAGACTTAAATCATCTTTATTGAACTCCAGATGCATTCAGAAGATCATTTTACTCACGATCTAAGTCGATGGCTGGGTGGAAAAGTTACATCTTGTGATCTAGGTCAATTCTATGGCCGTGGTGAGAAGAGATGAATTTCCCCCTCTCCTTGCGGTAAGGATAGACAAAGAAAACGGAAAAGAACAATAAAATTCCTATCTTCGCGCCTCTGAGCTCAGGAAATTACCCCTAATGAGCCAGTCAGAGGGAAGCTATAGGGACACCTATCTGAGGACTACAATTCCCAGGGGCAACTGCACTTAAAGATACACAGCAGTTTTACTAAACTACTATCACCCATTGTTGTGTATTGAACTGTGAATCAAGCATATTCTTTCTCATGTTAAGCTTGCTTCAGAATGTGGCTCCTCAGCTGGCGCATTACTATTGGTCGGTTTCTGCGAAACCAGTGTAAGTAGCCAATCACTGTGTGATAATGTATCTAAGAGGGAACGTCTCTGATTGGACTTTATCCCTGTGTTTTGATTGGTCCTTAACATATTCTGGGAGTGGCTTTGACAGCCCGGGAGAGTTTAAAAAGGAGCTGCGCTCCACTGTTTCTTGTGGTGTGTTCCTGAGTTGGTGTTGCCGTTGAATAAAGCTGAAATCACTTGCTGAGCTTATTCCGTTGTTGAGTCTCATACTTAACACCTATAGTTAATGCTGACTGGGGGCAGCATATGCTTTGGATACAGGTCTCGGGGTTCAGTGTCCAGTATCTCTGATTAAAAGGATCAGGGAGCAGGTGATGTAAAAGACCTCTACCTGAGACCCTGGAGAGCTGATTCTAATCAGAGTAGACAATATTGGCCACTGATAGACCAATGGCCAGACTCAAGATAAGGCAGATTCATGTGTGTTCTGGTGTGACTTTGGTTCAAACCCCTTTATAGCTATGAACTCACCACTCGGCCTTGGCCAGATCAGTCTCTCTCAGGCCTCTAAACTAAGACTATATTGACCTAATCGGAAGACAAAAAGATAAGGTTTTTAAAGTAGGACATACATTAATCAATAACTGTCAAGAGGCCAGCCACTGTTTATTGCTATTACCTCATTTAACAGCCTACTTTCCTCCCTCACTGCCAGCCTCTCAACCTGGCCTGCAGCTGCTGATGAAAAATTGTGGTGCCAGAACTACTCCTTTTCCCTCTCAAAACTTTCCCCCGCTGTCTCCTCAGCTCCCTCAGGATTGATTAGAGTTTAGCTGGTTGAGATAGTAAATTCCACACAGGATTCTCTTGCTGTCCCCATTTGAAAAGATGTCCCACACCCAGGGCTATTTTTGGACAGGAACGCAAAGGAATGGAGTGCTGGCTGGCTCCTGAGGTGGCTACACCCAGCAGAAACTCATTAGCATAACAGGCCACACCCAACAACAGAAACTCATTAGGATTGGCTACATTAGGGCTGTGTGGCCTAACAGGCAAAGGAGTTCCTGCTACAGAAAAAAAAGCCCTGGGTTTTGACAACAAACAAGGTAAACAGAATAAGAAGCAAAAGGTGGGTGTGGCTGGATGACCACACTTCTGGTGACAAGGGGTGTGGCCTAATATGCTAATGAGCTGTGCTGTCAGGGGCATGGCCTCTTATGCTAATGAGTTCCTGCTGGGCTTTTTTTTTACAAAAAAAGCCCTGCCCACACCCAAACCTATCTTGTGGAGGAGCTTTCAGTCAAGTGTCTCCATTTGTGAAGACCTGGGTGGCACAATCTCTGAAGCGGTACACAAAGCCAGTTTAGGCATTGCTGCTCTTGTGCTGTGACCACCAAATGGTCCTTTCACGTGGCCACATGTCAATGTTCCTTGCTCCTAAATCACCCGACTGAAGTATTTATTTACTTATTTTAAAAATATATATTCTAACCAGACGAATTCACAGTGCAGCTTTCAGCAAATTAAGAACATCGTATAAAAAAGGCAATCTAAAACAAACACCAACATAACCCTGCCAGTGCCATGTCAGACTGGAATGAGCTATGCCACACGTGACCTGGCAACACAGTAAACATAAGAACATAAGAACATAAAAGAAGCCAATGTTGAATCAGGCCAATGGCCCATCTAGTCCAACACTCTGTCACACAGCGGCCAAAATATACCAGGTGCCATCAGGAGGTCCAGCAGTGGGGCCAGGGCACCAGAAGCGCTCCCACTGCTGCCCCCTCCAGCAACAAGAATAGAGTGCATCACCTGCCCCAGACTGAGAGTTCCCATCTATACCCTGTGGCTAATAGCCACTGATGGATCTCTGCTCCATATGTTTATCTAATTCCCTCTTGAAACTGTCCATGCTTGTAGCTGCCACCACCTCCTGTGACAGTGAATTCCATATGTTAATCACTCTTTGGGTGAAGAAGTGGGAGAGACGTGGTCCTCCGCCTGATGTACTGCTGATACACCTTGGTGGTAATGACTTGGGTCTCATGAAAGGTAAGGCCCTAGTCATTCAGGCCAAGGCAGATTTGGCTGGCATTGCGGACCGTTGGCCGGGGGTGCAACTGGTCCTGTCAGCGATTTTACCGCGTCAGGTGTGGCGCAGTATCGGTGACCCTCGGTGTCTGGACCGGGCGAGGCGGAATGCCAACCGGCAGTTTAAGAATGCCATGGAGGGCGGTTTGGGCATCTTTTTATTGCACCCTGATATACGGGTCGAGTTCCCTGACCTGTATAGGGGGGACGGGGTGCACCTTTCTAACAAGGGCAACGACATTTTTCTTTCAGATCTGAAGCGAGGGGTCCTGGCGGCGCTGGATCGCTTGGTGGGGGCCAAGGCCTAAGCAGAGGCTTGGCCTTTGCTGTGGCGGGGTAGCGCGATCTGGATGGAAATGGTGAGCACCGGGGCATTGTTATAAAGGAAATAAAGGGTCCTCCAGGAACGGCTTTCGGGCCTTTGCGGCTCAAGGCCGGGAAGGGGTGATCTTCCTTGGAACAATCTGGCCCGGCCTACCTTAGCGGGCCTTTGCGGCTTCTGGGGTGGTGGGTCAGGGGTTCTTTTCAACATGCCAAGCTGCTGGTCAAAAAGCTACCTTCGGTGGCTTGTGATCGGAGCAGGTGCGTCGCCCAGAAGGAAATGCAGGTGGTCTGGAGTTTGACACCTGTCATATTCCTCAGTACATTCTGACAACCCCTCGCTAGTATTTGTCGTTATTAAATAATTAATAAAGTGGCCCTTGTTAAATCCATATTGGTGTCTGTCTCTTCATTCCGACTGGGGGGGCAATGCGAGCCCCGGCCCCCGCCGAGCCCGCGCTGGCGGGGAGGGGCTGATTTGCCTCCGCGAGAGGCATGGAGAACGAAGACGCCAATAGGGGGCAGAGCCAGCCTATTTAGGTCTGGCTCTCGCCCCCTCCCTCGCCTGTTCGTCGGAGCGCTCGGCCCACCCTCCCACCCTATTTTTAGTGCAGGTCTCACCGGCTGCCTTTTCCTGGAGCCAGGTAGGAATTTTTCGCCTCCATCGGTTTGGCCTATGGATGGGGGTGTTTTTGCCTACCTTGCACTGATGATGGTGGTGTTGGTATATTGGCTTTGGGGGCCGGGTTGTTAAATAGTTTGGTCACTTTAAGTTTGGCGGGGTAGCGTGATCTGGATGGAAATGGTGAGCACCGGGGCATTGTTATAAAGGAAATAAAGGGTCATCCAGGAACGGCTTTCGGGCCTTTGCGGCTCAAGGCCGGGAAGGGGTGATCTTCCTTGGAACAATCTGGCCCGGCCTACCTTAGCGGGCCTTTGCGGCTTCTGGGGTGGTGGGTCAGGGGTTCTTTTCAACATGCCAAGCTGCTGGTCAAAAAGCTACCTTCGGTGGCTTGTGATCGGAGCAGGTGCGTCGCCCAGAAGGAAATGCAGGTGGTCTGGAGTTTGACACCTGTCATATTCCTCAGTACATTCTGACAACCCCTCGCTAGTATTTGTCGTTATTAAATAATTAATAAAGTGGCCCTTGTTAAATCCATATTGGTGTCTGTCTCTTCATTCCGACTGGGGGGGCAATTCCTTTTATCCCTTCTAACCCGACAGCTCAGCAATTTCATGGAGTGCCCACAAATTCTTGTATTGTGAGAAAGGGAGAAAAGTACTTCTTTCTCATCCTGCTCAATCCCATTCATAATCTTATAAACTTCAATCATGTCACCCCTCATGACAAACATCACTGCAGAGAGCAGAAATTATTGTTTGTGTGTGTAGCTTAAATTGTCCCTGTCTTATTGTGTGGCAAGGAGCAGGAGAGTTCAAACTGAACCGTTTGTAATGTGCAGAAAGCTTCAAAGCATAAGAGACGGCTGCAAAAAGGAATACTTCATCGTTTTACCAATAACACAGCTTCAGGGCTGGGCTGTATTAGGGACTGTTTACGAAGGGACAAGGCTGTGTGGCACCCCCCTTGGATTAAACGGCCCAGAGAAGAGTGCAGTCTTGCACATTCAGCGGCAGTTTCCTGTGATTATGGACAATCTGGCCATTAGCCATGGGAACCTCATCCTCCAAAATGCCTCGTCATCAAGAACAAAGGAGTTCTTGTGTCCTCTGTCACCAATGCGAACTGCTGGGCTAATCAGCGCAATCACTCCAGGCCCAGAAATACCAGAATTTCTACTGTCAGACAAGCCAAATAGAGCGAGCCAGAGCAATGGCAAATTGCCCTGGTACAGAGCAGAGATCGCTAACCCTTTGCCCTACTCTAGCCCTGGTTCAATAAGTACTCCTTTAAACACCCACAGATTTTCCATCCCGCCACCATGACGGAGAAGTAAGAAACAGCATGGGAATTCTTCAGAGTTTAAGTCAGTTACAGGCACAGCTGGATTACAGGAAAGGAAGACGGAATGAGAATTGTCATCTGTAGCTCTGACCTGGGTAGCCCAGGCAAGCCTGATCATGTCAGATCTTGGAAGCTAAGCAGGGCCGACCCTGGTAAGTATTTGGATGGGAGACCTCCAAGGAATACCAGGGTTTGGGACAAGCAGAGGCAAGCAATAGTAAACTATCTCTCTAAAATGTCCAAGCCCCACTAAGGGTTGCCAGAAGTCAACCATGATATCCAGACACACACACACACAAATACTCACAAACAAAGACGGGAGAGAACTGTACTTGGGAAGTGTGGAGCAGGGAGTCAAAAGTGCACAGAACTGCTAGGTTTGGGCAATGAGAGATGTCTTTGTTAAAGGAAGAATTCGGCCAGTTCTTGGTTTCTACCAATCACTGCAGCCCTGTGACTGAACGGGCTTACAGAGGCAGAGCACGCAAAGGGGTAGAGTGGAATCCTAATTTGAACTGGTCACATTATTCCTTGACTGCAGCACTGAGCAGTAATTATAGCAGAAGTAGAATATGACAAAAATACAGAACATATTGCACTAAAATGGGCTTTACTTACCAGGAAGCTATGGATAAAAACTGTGCCCAGAAATTCAGCCGTAAGAATGAATGTAGGCTATCTGTACCATGGGCTCATTCCTGGACTCCATTTCACTGGTATTACCATAAAGATGTGATGGATAAGATCTGTTACATCCTTTTCAGAATGATATTCCCTCAGACAAATAACACTGACATGGCAAGCCCCACAGACCACCCAGCCATCCCTATAGACATTGGCCGATTCTCTCTCACCTGTCCACACAGCAGAATAGGAGATGGTGAATGAATGCTGTAGCTGATGCGGGAGAGGCAACCACACTGGAATATGAAATAACCCGCTCCCTTTCCCTCCTTTCTATTTTGGCTGCCTTTGCTGTTTTTGTTTTACCCTGAATGCCATCTTGGAACAGCAAAATGGCCTCATGTAGGCTGCCCTGAGTTTTACCAAGAGCCACAAAATGTGCAGGAGAGGCCAGAACCAAAAAACGTTCTTCTCTCCTGCTACCAATAAAACAAAAGGCACATAGATATCGATTTCACATCCCCACAAACAACAGTGTAAACTACCAGTGATTTGTGAAATAAATGCCAAGTGGGCAGAAAACTCCAGTCACATTCTTTCCCTATGGCATCACAAAAAAACAAAAATGAATGCCATCTCAGACCAGCAATGGGTGAATTCATTTCTTCTTGTCAGGGGTCGTTTTGTAGAAAAAGAGGTGCAGGAGCTCATTAACATAACTTATTTGCATATGCTGCACACCCCTGACCGGAAGCTACCCTACAACAAGCATGAAAATAAAGATCAAGTTAGAATTGCTATTTATTTTTGTGATAGTTGCTATACAAAGCCTCCTGGGTTCAGCTTTTTAAAGTCCAGTTTCCTTAGAAGGGCAAATTAGCAGTGACCTTTGCAATATAAGAGTGAGGTTGGTTTGTTTTGCAGAAGGAAGTTACGTTCTTATCACACTAATGTACCTGTATAGTTAAATGAAAAATAAAATTATTGCAAAAAAACTGTGCAAATAAATGGTCTACTTGTATGAACGGTGTGACATTAGAGAAAGGGACTTGTGCAAGATCGCAGCTTTTTTTATATATGCTCAGCAAAAACTTTTAATAATGGAAGAAAAGCCACACTCTCATGCAAGTTTCTCTTTCAGTCGCTTGCAAACATTCCAGCAAAGTGGCACACATTCTGCATGCTCCTGGTTTCACAGGGCTAGCAGATCTACTATCTGGAAAAGACATCCTCCCTTCTCTAGTAAATTATGAATAACCTGACCCCTTGAGAGAGAGAGGTGTGCCTAAAATGGAGTTACACGCATGACGCATATAATAACATTAAATACCAAGTTGCCTTCGTCAAGTGAACACAAGCTAAGCTTTGCTGTTGCTGTGAGCAAGACAATTCCCAGGGCTTTTTTTTCTGGGGGAACATGCCAGAACAGAGTTCTGGAACCGCTTTGATAAAATTCTTTTTAAAGGGCCCGTTGAAGACATCATTAACCTGACCCCCTTTGAAATGCAGTGATCATCCCAATTAAGTGGTACTTTAATGTGCCAGCATTCTGTTGTTGACCTGGCCTGGATGGCCCTGGCTAATCCAATCTTGCCAGACCCTCTGAAGCTAAGCAGGGTCAGCCCTAGTTAGTACTTGGATGGGAGACCACCAAGGAAGCCCAGGGTTGTGACACAGAGGCAGGCAACCACAAACTACCGCTGAACATCTCAGGTTTTAAAAATCACTACGAGGTCGCCATCGGTCAGCTGCGACTTGATGGCATTTCCACCAACGATTTCGTTGTTGCGTAAGAAAAAGGCCTGACAAAACCCTCGGGGGCTGTGCACTTTGCACCTCTCTTGAACCTTAAGTCATGTTGCCCTCATTCAGCCTCATCTAGAGACAACCACCACATGGCCCCAGCCACAGAAAGTCACTTAAATCCACACAAAAAGGTCTTCATTCTACCATCAAGTCCAAGTATATCACACCAAGGGCAGGCAGAAGGAGAAAATAATACTGTCTGCTTTTATTGACTGTTGGGTGTTGTCTTGAAAGGGAACTCAAACGTTTATTTTATTTGCTTCAAAAGACATGCAAAAAGAAAACCACGTACAAAAGTTCCTGCCAGATTATAATTGATACCAAAGACCAGGAAATTGTCTATAAATGTTCCAAATGGGAGGGCAGACCAAGGAGCTTGAGATCACATTTGCAATGGATAGTAAGGACTGTTCCGGATGATCAAGTGGCTATGGAGTGGTCACTTGGTATCCACAGCACGGGGGCTACCCCATGTAGGTGTGTGTAGCCATGTGAAACTTCTAGATTTCACCTTGTTACTGCACACCCACATTTGTACATTAAGGTATATATTGTAAGGTATATATTTGCAAATTGGTATAGGTGAGCAATTTGACACATGGGCCGTTCTCCACATAGGTCCCTTTGTCACACATGTAAATGTTGTTAATGTTGTTAGCAGAACAGCTGTTTTAAATGGAACATTCATTCCCATCTACTCTCTTTGAGAACATAAAAAGCTCTCTTTGAGAACATAAAAGCCAGCCCTGGGACACCCCCTCCCTTTCCTTTTGCTCCTTTATGCCCTCGTTGAATCCTGAACAAGGGAAGATTGGTCATTCAGGCTACCGGGAAAAGTCCCAGTGGGCCAATGGCCTGGGGCTGCCTTTCCCTGCCAAGCAAGGAGTAACCCTCATCCTATTTGGGACCAGTCTTGTAACCTCTGCTGTGGCAAGCACAGCTACCTACATTCCAGTCTATTCTGCTGGGGTTGCCAGGTCACCCCTGGCTACCGGCAGGGGATGTGGGCGGTAGGGTGGTCAGATCCAGACTGGGAAACCCTTGGAAATTTGGGGATAGAGCACGGGGAGGAGAGGGACCTCAGCAGTGCCACAGAGTCCACCTCCAAAGCACCCATGTTCTCCAGGGGAACTGATCTCTGTAGTCTGGAGATGAAGTCTGATTCCAGGGGATCCCCAGGTCCCACCTGGAGGCTGGCATCCCTATAAAATGAGGCTCTTTTATCAGGTTTATAAAAACTGTCTTTTGACCTTCACTCCTCCAGTTCTAGTATCCTCATTTATTAAAAGTTTCAGATTTAAAACAACTCTGTCCTCTCCTTGTTGACTTTTCTGCCTAGAACCCCTATGAGCTGCCACCTCTCTTTTCCTTCAGGGTAAAAGGTAAAGGTTTCCCTTGCTCGAAAGCCAGTCGAATCTGACTCTAGGGGGCGGTGCTCATCTCTGTTTCCAAGCCGAAGAGCCAGCGCTGTCCGAAGATGTCTCCGTGGTCATGGCTAAACGCCAAGGCACATGGAATGCTGTTACCTTCCCAACAAAGCGGTACCTATTAATCTACTTGCAGTTTCTTGCTTTCGAACTGCTAGTTTGGCAGGAGCTGGGGCCAGAGATGGGAGCTCACTCCATCACGTGGCACTAGGGTCTCGAACTGACAAGCTACCAACCTTCCGGTCTGCAACTCAGTGTCTTAACCTCTGAGCCACTGTGGCCCCCTTCAAACCCCAGTACAAAACCTGCCTCTTCCCTGAAGCTTAACCACTCAGTCCCGAAATCTAGCTGAAGCAAAGCCTGAGTACATGTGAATGCATTTTCATGTCTTTTTCTTGCTTAGGTGACTATGTAAATGCATAAACATTGATGCAGTTTAAAGATAATTTTAAGTACTCAGAATTTTTGTGCAAAACAATAATTGCAAATCTTGTATGCCTCTCTAACCTGTTTCAAAGCACTAGCGCCATCTAGTGTATATTAAAGCAAAGGATCACAGGTTACATTTACAACCTTCCTACACTGCGGCAAGTCCAAGCAAGCTACTGGATTATGCAACACCAAAGGGACTTTTTCAATCAAGAGAGTTTTTGGATAAACATTAAGAAGACCTTCCTGACAGAGTGGTTCCTCAGTGGAACAGGCTTCTTGAGGAAGTAGTGGGCTCTCCTTCTTTGGAGGTTATTAAACAGAAGCTAGATGGCCATCTGACAGCTGTGAACTTAGGCAGATCATAAGAAGGAGGGCAGGAAGGGTTGCATCAGTGTTTAGTTCTCATGGGCCTTTCTTACATGCCCAGGGAAATGCTGATTGCCACTTTGGGGTCAGGAAGCAATTTTTCTCCAGATGAGTTTGGCGAGAGACCCTGGAAGGTTTGAGTTTGTTTGTTTGTTTTGCCATCTTCTGGGCATGGAGCAGGGGTCACTGGGGGTGTGTGTGTGGGTATTTGTGTATTTCCTGTATTGTGCAGGGGGTTAGACTAGATGACCCTGGAGGTTCCTTCCAACTCTATGATTCTATGATTTCTGTGAAGTAGGCTTTAGAAGCCTTTGAGTCAGGCTTAAAACTTTCTAAGGACATACAAAGTACAATTTTGATATATTTGCAAGAGATATACATAATGATACAAGGTGAAATATATAAACGTACAATAAACTAGGCATGAGTTTGTTAAACAAGGAATTCTATGAATAATCTTCCCTCTTTTATGTTAGTTTTGTCTTTATGTATGTTTTGTCTTTAAAAATAAAAAAGTTGACGAGGGGGAAAAGAAGCCCCTGAGTCAGGCTCGTAGCCATGGGGTCATATGGGGGCAATGCCCCCCAACAGATAAGCGCCGCCCCTTCGGAGAAAAAAAATTAAATTAAAAAAAATCCAGATTTTCTTTTAAAAATGTAAGATGCACGTGGGGTTTACAAAATGACCCCGGGCACAATCAGGGGTGCTTCAGTCTCATTTACTTTTTTCCAAGCTGAAAAATATATAGGTTTTTAAAAATGCAAATAAAATAAGTTGCTGTAGATTTTCCGGGTTGTGTGGCCGTGGTCTTGGCATTGCAGGACCTGACGTTTCGCCAGTAGCTGTGACTGGCATCCTCAGAGGTATAACACAGAAAAATGTAGTACTGTCTGTGTCAAGGTGAGCAGAAAAATGGTAGGCAGGTAATTTATAACTACTCGGGAAGGTGGGGTAGAGGTGAGTCATTATCTTGTAGGAGTTCCCCAGGCTATGAACATGCTAATGGAGGAGCTTTCCTGAGGAGGTTCTTTTGTCTATGGATTGTTTCCTGAGGAGGTTTCCTGAGGAGATTCTTTTGTATGTGGATTGGCTGTTGAAATTCTGATCTTATCTGTAGTGCTATTGTCAGATGTAGAGCCTTTTGTGTTTTTCAGGACCATGCCCTGTTTATTTTTAAACTCTCTTCTTTCCTGTTGAAATTGTGTTTATGTTTATGAGTTTCAATGGCTTCCCTGTGTAATCTGACATGGTAATTGGAAGTGTTGTCCATCCTTTCAGTGTCTTGAAACAAAATACTGTGTCCTGTTTGAGTTAGGCTATGTTCAGCCACTGCTGTTTTTTCAGGTTGGCTAAGTCTGCTGTGTCTTTCATGTTATTTTATTCTTGTAGCATGTTCATAGCCTGGGGAACTCCTACAAGATAATTACTCAGCCCTACCCCACCTTCCTGAGTAGATATAAATTACCTGCCTACCATTTTTCTTCTCACCCTGACACAGAGAGTACTCCATCTTTTTGTGTTATACCTCTGAGGATGCCAGTCACAGCTACTGGCAAAACGTCAGGTCCTACAATGCCAAGACCACGGCCACACCACCCAGAAAATCTACAGCAACTAATGAACTCTGGCCTTGAAAGCCTTCGACAGCAAATAAAATAACATTGCAAAAAATAAAATAAAATTGCAAAATGGAAAAAGGGAGAGAGTCGGAGATTCCCCCACCCCCTCCAGCTTACACAGTAAAGCAGCCCAGAATCAAGTCTCTCCAATCGAGAGGACTAGAGGACTAGAGGACTAGAGGAGGACTAGAGATTGCAGCAGAGCCAAAGCTGCTTCTTCTGCTGCTGCAAGAGGAGCAGCAGGCACAGCTGGGGCACCCCCCCCCCCACACACACAGAGGGGCAGATAATGGCAGGTTGGTGATTGGCTGTGAAGGAGATAGGGTTGCCAACTCAAGGTTGGAAAATTCCTGGAGATTTTTGGGGTGGAGCCTGGAGAAGGTGAGGTTTGAGGAGGGGTGGGACCTCAGACAGGTACAATGCCATAAACTCCACCCTCCAAACCAGTCGTTTCCCCATGGAGAACCATTGTTGCCAATGTCCAGGTCAGTGGTAGAGATCACTCAAAATTACAACTCTGTGTTGTTATACCCTGCTGAGGTCACCACAACAAATTGATGCTGAGTGCCCAAGGCCTTGGCACTCTCCCAAAGCCTCTTTCTAAAGCTTGTTCTATTTATTTCCACAGTGGGTTTTATTCCTAGTATGTAACCTATCACTAAATTCAGCCGGTATACCAGACAACTGGAGAGTAGCAAATGCTACATCAATTTTTAAAAGGGGGTCCATGGAGGAACTGGGGGATTACAGACTAGTCAGCCCAACAACTGTCCTAGGCAAATTAGTAGAAATGGTCATCAAAGATAGAATTGCACATAGAGAAAAATGACTGCTGAGGGAAAATCTGCAAAGGGAAGTCCTACCTCACCAACCTTTTGGAGTTCTTTGAGAAAGTGAACAAGCATGTAGACAATGGTGACTTGGTAGACATTACATACTTGGACTTTCAAAAGGCTTTTGACAAAGTACTGCTTACCAAAGACTCCTGAGTAAACTTAGCAGTCATGGGATAAAAAGATGGGTTCTCTTATAGACTAAAAACTGGTTAAATGACAGGAAGCAAAGAGTATGAATACATGGACAGTTGTCACAATGGAGGGAAGTAAGCAGTGGGTCCCACAGGGATTGGTATTTGGGTCAGTACTATTTAATTTATTTATAAATGATCTGGAACTAAGGGTGAGTAGTGTAGTGGCCAGATTTGCAGATGATACAAAATTATTCAGGATGGTGAAAAACAAGGCTGACTGTGAAGAGGACCTCCACAAATTGGATGAGTGGGCAACAATGTGGCAAATGAAGTTCAGTGTTGGTAAGTGTAAGGTACTGCATACTGGGACAAAAAGAATCCCAAGTTCAAGAATAGGCTAATGGGATCCGAACTTGCTGAGACTGAGAGGGGAAAAGATCTTGGGGTCATAGTGCATAGCTCAGTGGAAGTGATAACCCAATGCACTGCAGCAGTGAAAAAGGCAAACTCTGTGTTAGGGATTATTACAAAAAGGATTGAACATAAAACAGCTGATATTATAATGCCCCTAGATCTATGGTGTGGCCTCATTTGGAATACTGTGTACAGTTTTGGTCACCATATCTCAAAAAAGGCATTGCAGGGGTGGAAAAAGTACTGAAGAGGGCAACCGAGATGATTAGGGGGTTGGAGTACCTTCCCTATGAGGAAAGGCTGAAGAGTCTGGAACTTCTCAGTTCAGAATGGAGACAGCTAAGGGGGGGCATGATACAGGTTTATAAAATTATGGATGGGGTAGAAAGAGTTGACAAAGAGATTTCTTTTTCTCCCTCTCCCAAAATACTAGAACTCGATGGCATCATTTGAAGCTGATGGGCAGGAGATTCAGGACGGACAAAAGGAAGTCCTACTTTACACAGAGATTGATTGAAAAGTGGGATTTGCTGCCAGAGGAAGTAGCGATGGCTTCAAGAATAGACAGTTTTAAGAGGGAATTAGCTAGATTAATGGAGGTTAGGTCTATCAATGGCTACCAGCCATGGTGATTGAGAGGAACTTTCACATTCAGAGGCATTCAGCCTATGAATCCCAGTCCCAGGAGGCAACATCAGGAGAAGGTCTCAGCCTCTATGGCCTGTTGTTGACCCTCCAGAGGAGCTGGTTGGCCACCGTGCGAGACAAGATGCTGGACTAGATGGAGCACTGGTCTGATCCAGCAGGGCTCTTCTTATGTTATGTTCTTAAAAGAGAAAGATGTAAAATCAGAGTATGCGTTCCTGTTGACATGGAGGAGATGCCTGGAAGAACAAAGCCTGTGAAAATGGGAAATCAAATCTTCAGCTAGTGAAGAATTGCTGAGAGCTCACACACCCAATTGGCTCTGTCAGTGTACTTAGCATGAGGCTAAAAGAAGCACCTCTTTCTCCTCCAGCAATGATTGATGCTTTCTCTTTGTTAAAGAGAAGAAGAAGAAGAAGAAGAAGAAGAAGAAGAAGAAGAAGAAGAAGAGTTGGTTTTCACTACCCAAAAAGTCTCAGAGCAGCTTACAATCACCTTCCTTTCCTCTCCCCACAACAAACACCCTGTGAGCTCGGTGGGTCTGAGAGAGCTCTGAGAGAACTGTGACTGACTCAAGGTCACCCAGCTGGCTTCATGTGGAGGAGTGGGGAATCAAACCTGGTTCTCCAGATTAGAGTCCACTGCTCTTAACCACTACACCAAAAGTCCTCAGTGATCCCCCAAAAGCAGGACCCAAGCATGTTCTTAACTTAATAGTCTTGCAGTCCAGTATCAGTAGCTCAAACCATTGCCAGAATTATACTTTCCCATAGCCATGTAATGACGTCTTGTTAGGCATGAGTGAGATAGGAGTGATACAGTTTGTCGTTATACAGTAAACCCAATGTCTACAAGTCATGACATCTCAGTGTCAGAAGTACAGTCTTTGGAAACTGAAGACCATGTACAGCAAATTAGTAACAAACTAGTATTTCTTGCACCAAAAGCAATGAGCATAGCTACATAACAGACTTCAACTGATTTAACAGTAATTTCTTCTTCCCAGAGAATCCTAGAACTATAGTTCCGTTAGAGAGGACCAGAAATCTCTAACACAGGATTCTCAGCACACTCACAAACTACAATTTGCAAGATTCGGGGGCGGGAGGGGGGAATGATATAAAAACTGCTATAAATCTGTTGTGCAGATATACGCTTATTCTGAAGAAAGGTCCTCTTAGACCATGACTACCCTCACTGGAAAATGAATGCAAATCTTGATGGCAAAACTGAGACATCTAGTGGGCAAGTGTACATGGCTGGACAACCCAGGATTTATAGCTGGACTCATTTTGTTCCATGATGTCCACCTGGATGTTATTAGGATGTTCCATCCCAATTTTTATCAGCTATTCCAGACTGAGCTATTATGTTTTCCACTGCCATCTTAAGACCTTGCTTTTTATTCATCCTTTTACCTGGTTCAGGTAAAAAGGTAGTATACACATATTTTAATTAACTGAATTAATTAAATAAATAAATAATGAGCCAGCCTTGGCTGGGAGGGCAGGGTAGAAATCCAGAAAATAGATAGATAAATAAATAATGTGAAATTTTATGGAAACTTCACCATTTTTTTTAAGACACTGAGATTAATCCCCTTCTTAGAGGAAGTACTTTCCTTGGGGCATACACATGGTATTGGCAGAATGTGTTAATCTGCCCTTGGGGAAGGACTTTCCTGAATTTATATGCATATTGGCTTCCTTAGAACAAAAAGGTAGAGGCACATCACCATGAAGCTGTTGCACATTTTTTTTGCGGGGTGTGTGCGTGATACTTTGTGTGTGTATGTATGTATGTATGTGCTTGTGAGCCTGGAAGTCATGGTGACTTCTGGGGACTCACGGATTCTTCATATGAATTATTCTGTCTCTGCTGCCAAAATCACTTCTCTTGTTCTCACCTGGCATCTATTCCAAACCGTAACTCTCTAGACAGCCTATCTCAGATCTAGATTCTTTTCATCTGTGAGTATACCTCTGACCCAGATTACCCCATAATCTCAATTTCTCTCACTCTTGGCCAGTAAATTACTGTACGTACTTATTTATACCAGTGGCTGGGAGGAGTCAGATATTTCTCAGCAGAACAACCAAGAATGCTAGACACAAGACAGAAACGGATTATGACCACTTACCCAAAATGTGTGGTTAGACTACCACCCAGAGAGGAACCGAGAATTATTCCTATTCCAAAACATAGTCCAAGCTTTCCTAGAGCATCGGCATGTTCAGCGGGAGTTGTCAAATCTGTTATGACCATTTGAGCACCTGTAACGTAACAGAAAATAACAGCTGGATAGCGAAGCTTAGAAAGACAGCTTTCCCTTTATAAATATGCTAATTTCTTGCTCAGGGTTTTGTCCCATTTACTTCTTCAGGGTGGATATAATTAAGACTCACTGTCTCCATTCAGTGTGTTAACGTGTTCTGGTATGCTCTAAGATTTCCTAAGCAACTTTCATTTTTTGCACACTATCAGTGTTGGGAACTGTGCCATCACAGCTTTCCCTTCTTAGTAGAGACTGGAACAAAATAATTATTAAGCAGTTCAGGCTTCCTTCAGCAACCAGCGCTGCTTTTGGGCTGAGTTCATGGTGTCCTCTCTCTTCCTTTGGTTTCTCACACCTTCTTTCGGATGGGACAAAGATCAGAAAACCAAAGGCCCCAAATGGATTGTTCAAGGATGTGTTTTAGGGCATCTCATGAAGTGCGTGGGAAGAGAAATTAACACGTTCCCCTGCCCTGCACCACCTTTGCGAGGCAGACCACTTCCCTGGAGCTTCTATTTGCCCTTTAGGGGGCAACTTACATTAAGCAAATGGCAAGAGGACCAGATCAACTCTCGCCCAGTGCCGCAGCAATTATCTGAATCAGGCCTCTGCTATTTTTAAGCCTAAAATAACTCTGTGAGCTCTGTTCACAGATCTCCTTCCATAATGTCTCCTATGGCCCGTAATGAGGTGGTCAACTGTGATCTGGGATGCAGCTGTATTTAGACTACAGTTGAGGACTCTAGTGACTCATGATGCTCCTGCCCAAAAGATTCCTGCACACGAACAACTTGCAAGTCTGGAGAAGCTATCAAGTCTGTTTCTCTTCTGCAAGGGAACCCATGTGAATCCCCACCTGCAGTCTGATGCCCTACAGTCCAGGCATTAGTTTTAAAACAGCTGTGAGGATACAGTTCCCAAGTACTTACTGCGTGGAGGCGGGGGAAACATGCTCCCCGGCCGGACCATTCCTCCCTGTAACGCACAATGCCGTCGCCAGGAAGTGATGCCTGGCGATGCTCTGGCAATGGGGCTGAAAACTTGATGGTACCATCGAGTTTTCAGCCGCATTGCCAGAGCGTCGCCTAGCATCACTTTCTGGCGACAGCATCGTGCGGCGCATGTTTCCTTCCCCTGGGGATGGTCCTGCCAGGACGTATCCGTCCTACACCAAAATACGGTAAGTTCTTGGGAAGCCTATGTGAGGACCAGGCCACCATTGGACGTCAAGGAGCAGGGCTTCTTCAGCACGGGTACCCTTTCCCATGCTCCCTCCCCAAGTAAGCTCCCTAAGCCACCTTGCACTGCCTTCTAGGCATCAATTAAAATGCTTTTATTTCAACAGGAATTTGAAGGGTGAGGCATGTGGCTATTTTGATAGTGATGGGATCAATCTACTATAGTTTTGTTGATTTTTTCTTTTCTTTTTTTGTCGGTGGTAGTATAGCTTTGATTTTTAAACTGGAGGGTTTAATGGAGTGTTCTGATAATTTTTGTGTGGTTTTTGTTAGCCTCCCTGGAACTCTGTCAGATTATGCTAATGGGATATAAAAAATAAGGCAAAGGCAAAACTCCATTCAGATAATCTACCCTTCCCCCAGCTCGGTGATCAGCTCCAGATAACTCCACCCTAGACCATATCAGCCAGATCTTTATTTGCATAATGTACAACAAAGAATCTGTGCTTAAAGATTACATGTGAGAGCAGTATTCCCCAATCAGATTTGAGTCAAGACTTATGTCGATTGATTCCAGACCTGAAGTGATCTCACAACATTACCTGGTAGTGCCTGTATGAAGAAGGATGGAATCCTGGAAATAGTGAGCAGCAGCACATTGGTGGACATAGAAAGAAGCAAGAAGACCAAAGATGAAGAGACGTATGACAAAGTCAGTGCAGCCCTGGCCCCATACTGGTCGGAGAACCTGGTAAAAATGATACAGAATGTTCAATAAATGGAACTGGTTATAAAGTAATAACAGAACTGTCAAACAAGTATCAACAAAGAGAAGGACAAGTATCAGCTAGGGGGAGAATATGAAAATTATTACAAATTAGGAATAAGGCCCGTTGTGGAAATAAATACAATGAGCTCTAGAAAGAGGCTCTGAGCAAGTGCCCTGGACTTGTGCACTCAATGTCAATTTGCTGTGGCAACCTCAGCAGGGTATAATGACACAGAGTCCACCGTTTTCTCTGCCACCTGAAAATCAGTTGTAATTCTGAGTGATTCCCAGCCCTCACCTGGAGATTGGCAACAATGGTTCCCCAGGAGGAAATAGCTGGTTTGGAAGGTGGAGCCTATGCCATTGTACCTGTCTGAGGTCCTACCCCTCCTCAAACCCCACTGTCTCCAAGCTCCACCCCTCAAATCTCCAGGAATTTCCCAACCTGGAGCTGGCAACCCTATCTCCTTCCCAGCCAACCATCAACCTACCTTTTCCTGCCACTCTGACTTCAGTTTTCCATCTCTTCCCCCTTCCTGCAACCTCTACCTAGGAAGAGTGCAGTTTTTCTCCTCAGTGGGGACCAAAGCAGCTCATGTCATTCTCCTCTCCCCCTTTTGATCTGCACAACAACCCTGTGAGGTAGGTTAGGCTGAAAGTCTGTGTTAACTGTTACATCACACTGGCTGTCATGGGGGGGGCACCTCAGCAGGGTATAATGACACAAAGTCCACTATTTTCTCCACTGATCTCTGCCATCTGGAGAGCAGCTGTAATTCTGAGTGATCTCCAGCCCTCACTTGGAGACTGGCAACAATGGTTTCTCAGGAGGAAAAGTAATCTTTCTCTGCAATGGGGACCAAAGCAACTTACATCATTTTCCTCTCCCCCTTGTGACTTGCACAACAACCCTGTGAGATAGGTCAGGCTGAAAGTGACTGGTCCAAAATCATCCACTCAGCTTCCACAGCAAGAACTTGGGTCTGGCAGATCCTGCTCTGAAGTGCTAACTGCTACACCACACTGGCTGTGGTATCGCCTGGTATTACAATTGAACTCCAGAGAACACATGTCTCTCTCCCCCTGGAGAAAATAACTGCTTTGGAGGGTGGACTCTACAGCATTCTATTCAGCTGAGGCCTCTCCCCTCCCTAAACTCTGGCTTTCATAGACTCCACCACAAAATCTCCAGGAATTTCCCAACCTGTAGCTGGCAACCCTAGTCAGGACTGGCCGCACAAAGGCCAAAGTAGGCCTGGAAAGGGCCTCTTTCCCTGCCTTTTTACTGACAGAACCAAGCTTGGTTGCCTAGAAACAGCAACTGAGAGGAAAGTGAACTGCACAGCAGGAAGAGAAGAGAATCGTTTGATGGCCACTGGTCCATTTCAGTAGCCAGCCAGCCATAGAGGAGCCAACCAGGAGAAGCATCTTTGTCAGGAGTAGGGATGTGCATTTGGTTCGTCTGAACTGAATACACCCCCGAAAATGGCCCATTCAGGCCCCTTTCAGACTTCTGAGGGCCGATTCAGATTCTCTGATCTGAATGGGCTTGCTGAATTCAGTCCCATTATATACTATGGGCCATTGAAGTCAATGGCAAAAACATAGGGTATATTCTGGGGGCTGTAGAGGAAGGGGTTTGAGGAAGAGGCTCCAAACTCACAGGGTAGCTGTTGGAGCCTCTCCCCAAGATACCCACCATTTTTTGAGAACATTGGACCAAACAGGTTGCCCCCATCCCATCCCTTGTTCTCTATGGTGGGAAAAAAAATACTGTTTTCCCACGGTGCTGTTAGTAGCTCTGCGGGGGAGCGGGTTTGAGGGACAGGCTCCAAATTTTCTGGATAGCTTCGGGAGCCTTTCCCCACATACACCCCCAAGTTCCAAAGCAATTGGACCAGTGGGCCCAATTCTATGGGCACTCAAACAGGTTACCCCCATTACCTCCATTGTTTCCAATGGGGAAACCCAGCCAGCAGCACTTAAGGCAGGCAAGCAGGCAGCACCAGCAGTCAGACTCTCCCAGAGAATCTGAGGGAAAGTGAACTGTCTTGGGAGGTGCTTGTTTGCCATGAGAACAAGTGGCACACTCCAGAACAAGTGGCACTGTGGCAGTGCAAGCATGCCACAGTGCCACACAGAAACCCTAAAAGACCAACAGGAAAAACATTTATACATGTATAAATTGATGGTGCAACCTCATTGGACCACACTCACACCACACCACTCACACCACGGAAAATTTGGAGTCTGTCCCTCAAACCCGCTCCCCCGCAGAGCTACTAACAGCACCGTGGGAAAACAGTAATGTTTTTTCCCACCATAGAGAACAATGGAGGGGTTGGGGGCAACCTGTTTGGGGGCCCATAGAATTGGACCCCCTGGTCCAATATTCTCAAAAAATGGTGGGTATCTTGGGGAGAGGCTCCAACAGCTACCCTGTGAGTTTGGAGCCTCTTCCTCAAACCCCTTCCTCTACAGCCCCCAGAATATACCCTATGTTTTTGCCATTGACTTCAATGGCCTATAGGATATAATGAGGCTGAAACTGACATTTGGCTGGCCTAAAGACTCCCAATGGGCTCCTACTGTCGAAACTGACATGTGGGAGCCTTTCTGCCCTCCAAAACTGATTGTGCCCGATTTGGCCAAACCGAATCTGCCAATTTTTTTTTTTTTTTTGCACACTGCTAGTCAGGAGAGACAGCTGTTTTGGTAGTTTATTCTCACAGGGAACAGTGGACAGGCTGGCAGTGGGTGTGAATGAGGAGCAGACCCAGCACCCAGCCAATGGCAAGCCAGTACTCTTGAGTGGCAGTTGATGGGCCAATGGCTGATAAAGCGCACAGCACAGCCAGTGGGAGAGCTGGAAAGTGCCAATACCTTAAGGCTTTTATATATATCAGATAACTCTTTTAGGAGATGTGGAGTACAATACTGTCTCACTTGCAGAAGAAAAGGCCAAGACTGTCCCCTTTTTGAAATCCCTTCTGATAAACAAGTCAAGTGTAAGCAAATTACTACCAAATTACTACCAGCTAGGCTCTCTTAAAAGGTTCTCCTGATGATCTAACTGTATCATACAGCCCCCTCTTGTCTATTTCCAGAAGGTGATGTGTCACAGCTAGCAATCAGCTATTCCCTTGGCATCAAAGTAACAAGCTTTGGCATTAAAATTGGTTCTGCTTAAACCAAAGAAATAAGAGAAATCCGTAGGTTTGTCATTCTTATTAGTTGCCTGTGTTTAATATCGAGCATTAATAGAGTTGGACAACGGTTTTGCCAAAGTGGAACAGCTAAGCGTATTCTTAGACCACTAGCACTAAAATCAATAGGGATTATTGCTGGCTAGATCATGCCTTAAGTGATTATGAACGAAGTTTGCACAAGGACTTCATTCAGCGATGAGAAGGCAGCAGCCGTACAAATACTAATTTATAAGGCCAGAGGTTACATGGTTATGTAGAAAAGCTACTTTAAACAAAGATTAAAGGATTTCTGAGCAGCTATATACACCTACCATTTTCATTCCCCCCCCCCAATAGCTACTGTGCAGACTTTCCCCCCAAAAGACCATTTATATGAGAGCACCACGTTCAGCTTTCATCCTTGTTTACTAAGCCAGTGGCTGAACATCCAGCAAGTGACTTGCGTGCATCAGATAAGCTCAGACAGCTCATCTGATGCCATCACTATCCAAATGAAGCCCCACTGCACATCAACAGACAGCAACAACTCTTGGACAAGAGTTTTACTGCCCATTAGTTCTGACATGCATCTGATCTGCCATATTCGAACTCTGATATGCCCTTGCCTGCTAACTTTTTGCCTGTTCCTTTCTCTGCCACAGTAGCAAGGTGCTTGAATCACAATTACCATTTTCACCCACTATTTAAAAGAGGTTTAGAGGGCTGTCTAATTAAAAACACAAAAGAAGTAGGAAAGATCATTAGTCTTGCGATGATCTTTTATTGTAGGCCCCGGTCATACGGGCCAGAAAACGTGGGGGGGAGGTGTGGCAGTTCGCCCCGGAGCAAAATAAGGCACAGTAGCCCGATCACACGAGCCACCGGGTTGCCATGCTCCGGCGCTGAGCACCGATCACACAGCGCTGCTACAGTGCGGCAAAAAAGCAGCGCAGCAGAGCAGCAAGCCCTACTGTAGCAAAGGACGCATGTGCCGTTGGGGGGTGGGCCGCTGTCGGTGTCTTGCATATGCACATGCCTCATTCAGCGTTGGTGCGCATCCCATGGAAACTTACAACATCCGGAAACCCCGGGACATGGGCCGGGGTCGGAAGCTGTGGGATACTGGCACTCCCGTGATCAGACGCCGGCCTTTGCCCCAGGGTTTCCGGAAACTAGTACTTCGACTCCGCATTTTCCACAGGAAGCCGTGGGTTGGCCACGGGAGTGTTACGCCTCCCAGATGTGCTGGTATGATCGCGCACGGAAAGTCCGCAGGGCTACCGTGCCTTCAGCAGGGCAAATGCTCCGTGTGAACGGGGCCATAGTCTCTTTTCTGTCTTATAGAAGTTATTTGTCTGCACTGCCCAACTGTATTGCTGTTTCCTGCATTGGCCCAGGCTCAGCAGCAGTCAAAATGTGACAAAATAGAGAATATACGGTCCAGTTGTTAGCACATTACATTGGAATAATGAGTCTGTTGTCAGTTCAGGAAATCCAGATGGCTATTTAAATGAGTTTTCTGACCTAGGAATAACATAGTACTGGTAATTCCAAATAATTCTGACATTCCATGGGGCTCACAACAATGGCTGTTATGTTTACCTCCCAAAAATGGGACCTCCCAGAAGCTGAAGAACACCATAGAGTGTTTGCAAGTAGCCAAATTCGACTGCATCTAAATCGAGGCTTGTTGCCAAATACTGAAACAGAAAAAAAGAGGGGATGTATGTTACATTTTAAATAGCAAAGATGTTAATACTATGTTCTAAGTAAGGCCAAATCTGCCCTGGTATCTTTCGCTGGTTTGGCAATGCTCCCGCTCTGTCTCAAAAAAAGATGTCTACATCTCTTTTGGATTCGCTCTCCTACTGTACCGTTATAATTTCTGCTGTCTGCATTATTTTACTGTCCTATGGTTTTGACTCTGTTGTGATTGCGGCGTCTTACCAGCTCAACTGGATCTGGTTACAAAGCACTCTAAGCTCCCCCTGAAAGCGCCATCTAGTGATGAAGACTTGAATCGATCAGATTGGAAGAATTTCTTGAACAAGCATCATTCCAGCATAAAGAAAGATGGCGTCGAGACTGCTTTAAAAATGAAGATGCAGACATGACCTAAGTCTGTAGTAAAGTCAATGCTCAGACTAAGTTTGTATGTCCACGTCTAGTAATGCCAAGTGATCAGTCACCTTTCCAACCAAAACAAAGCAGGCCTGGAACTAATTGTTAATGACAACCTATAACATAGGGCGCACACTGTTTACCATAAATGTCTCAGATGTGGGGTCCACACTACAAACCTTTCTTGTAGCTCAGTCATTCCATTTCTACATTCAGCAGAACTACAGTAAAAGATCCATATATTAACGGAAATTGGACTACTGAAAAAATCTGCCTTTTTCTTAATCCACACATGTTTTCTGCCCATGACTTTGCTTCCTCCAGTTATTTCCTGAAAGCAGCAGAGTTATCCCTCCATATCACTCAGCTCAATGAAAGAAGACATGCAGAAGATACTTCGTTCAATTCCTGGCATCTCCAGTTAAAAGGACCAGGCAGTAGATGATGTGAAAGATCTCTGTTTGAGATTCTGGAGAGCCGCTGCCAGTCTGAGTAGACAATACTGACCCTGATGAACCAATGATCTGACTCAGTACGAGGGACTTTATATGTGCTCGTGTATGTTGGCACTGCTATTAGGCTGCAAATCTAGTAACTGCATTCCAGTTCCCAGGAAGCAATTTATGTGGGAAGGGGACCCATAGCACACTCATGTTTCAGGAAATTCTGGTTAGAAATTGCAAGATCTCCCTCTCAAATAATATTTTCCCATCAGAAGCCACATGCTGAGAAATTGTGCTAATTCTTAATAATTTAACAGGAGTGGTTGGTGTGTGTGTTTTTTTTTAATTAAAAAGTAATTGACAAGCTGTTACTGCAGTGCTTGGAGGTGACAGGCTGGGAAGTTACAGAGAACAGGAAGGAACAATGAGAACAATGATGCAATTACCATGGACACCAGAGAAATTGCATTTCTATTTTACAATAGGAAAAAACAACAAATCAACTTCTGGAAAAGTGGGAGTGTAATGGAGAAAGAACAGGAGAACCGGGGGTTATCACAGCTATTGTCTGGAGTCAAACATTATAACTGTTTGTATGATGGGTGCCAATTGCACCACAGTTGACCTGTGTGGAGCCTCTGTTTTATTCTCAACCTCAACTCAGTTTGGATCATGACCGGCTGAGAACAATCATAGGATATGCAGATTCTGAATGTGGAACCTGTTAATAATGGTTCAAGCTTAGAGGTTACAAGCAAATGGCAGCATGTTTTGCTCTACTGGTATTAACTGGTCCTCGCTGTAAGGGTAACGACTTCTTTTTCAGAAAGCTAAGCATCACAAATAATGTTTATTTCAGAAGATCACATTGAAATAGAAATTGCACCATCAAATTGAGTCTACAAGGGTGCTTAAAATGATATGCCCCTATTCAGTGGAGTAACTGGCCACTCTCCCACCCTGCCTTACAGTAGCGAAAGATCCTCCATACTTACTGGAATAATTGCAAACTGCATGAACAAACAGGTCAGGCCGACAGCTGTAATCAGATAGGTAGCTCGAGTAACCCATTGCCTTGACGTCAGGCTTACTGATCTGGTATGCTCATTCCCCAAGGTCTCTTCTCCGCTTTTCAGTCTTTGTTCCTCTCTTTTAGAAGGAATTTCTAAATTCATGCTGCAGCAGAGAAACTATCAAGCACAGTGCTTCGCCTGGAGCAATGAAACATGACAACGAAGAACCAGCTAGTATGGAGCACAAACCTACTAAAATGCAAGGTACAAAGTTCACATTTTGAACTTTGAAATGAGTCACTGTGTTCGATTGTGCTTTTACAATGACAGCGATTTGATACGGAAGTCTCCTACTTTTACATAACCGACTTTGGTAAAAATAGCCACTTGGAGACTCAGGAATCTCGTTGTAAAATACTTGTTTCTCCATGGAAAAAATCTCATGACACCTGGTATTTGAGGGTTCTGTGCATTAGAGGAATCTGTGATAAGGAGTCCAATTACACACAAACCAGTTCAAAGTGAATTTCTCCTGTATTTGTACTTCAAGAGAAAATCCCGAGACAATTCTGAATACACCAGTTTACTGAGTTGTTTTAGCCACTGGGCCTTGGCTATTGATTTACAGAACAGATATACGGTAGTTTATAATCAAATGGAAAATGGAATCTTTCATGAACTCAATATTATGTATGTTTTTTGTTTACATGTCAATGTCAAAACACAGTATGGGAATCAACAGTTTATCCCCAGGTTCAATGATGGTACTTCAGATAATAAACAATTAAAAGCATGACATTTTCATGGACAAATTAAGAATATTTAAACAATCAACAATTGGAAATGGTTAGGAAAATAAATGTAGTGATGTTTAACAGATCTCCTTGCAAGACTAATCCCCGTTCTATTATGGCAGTGGCTTTCTTCCTTCAGAAGGCATTTACAGTCCACAAGCAGTTGCTTGTGGCATGATGACAGACAATGGCAGCTCAAGCCAATCATGCTGCAGTAAATGATGCGGTGCTAAAACACTGTGCAAAATCAGTTACAAAAAGAATACCGAAAGCAGTATTTACGATGATCATATTTTCATTGAAAAACATGGATTTACTTACAATCTAAAGGAAGGCTGATGGTAACATTGCGCTCAGCAGAGCATAAACAACTTTCCTTGCTTGCATTTACTGCCAAAGAGTGGTAAAAGTAAACGAAATCCTCACTTCCTGGTCTGTTCCTAACAGGGACAGTGTAAAAACTATCCAACAATTAGCCGAGCAGAAAAACTAAAAATGAAAGCCAGATATTGGTGTATCTCTATCCGGAGCTGACCCCCCAAGTGGTAAAGCAAATCCATCCAACTGAACCAACTACAGCTCAGTCCGGAGGGGAAAAAAATCTTAAACACCCCTTAATGATTTGGTGGGTAATTCCCCAAATTAATAATGGTGCATGTGTGTGCATTGGATAAGGAGACTGATTCTCCAGGGTTCTTTTTGTAGCAGGAACTCCTTTGCACATTAGGCGACACACCCCTAATGTAGCCAATCCTCCAAAAACTTACAGTAGCCCCTGTAAGAAGAGCTCTGCAAGCTCTTGGAGGATTGGCTACATTAGGGGTGTGTCACCTAATGTGCAAAGGAGTTCCTGCTACAAAAAGAGCCCTGTGATTCTCTCTTCCCTATTTTTCACCTTGAACCTTCTTCAGCCATGTTCAGTATTCCATGATCCTGGAGCATATTCAGTCTTCATCAGTCGCCTCCCGCCCCGCACATTTCCTTGTGATTAACATATGAAGCCAGTCAAGTGGTTCAGTTTTGCTGCTGTCATTATCATGATAGGGGCCAGCCACTTTACTATGATACATAATGACCCCTTGGGGCCCACAAAGAATTGTAGGGAGGGAATAATAGTTTGGAAATTTCTCCTAAAACCCTGAAATTGAGCAGGCTGGCTTCCCCCTCCACCTTTTTTTAATCTTTCAACTGACACCGAACTGCTCTCAGCATTCCATAATTTCTGGAGCAGTTTTGGCCCTCAGCTGACTGGATGTTTAGGTTGGTTTTCTTTCTGTTAACTGGAAGGGATCTCTTTCTGCATATCTGAGGATGTTTCCAGTCCTTTGCCTGTGGTTGGCCTATAGGATTGTGGCTAGAGGCCCATGAGTAATTACGGGAAACGGAACAATTTGAAAATCCTACTTCACCAATCCAATAAATCTTCACCTTCTCTTACTGTCTTCTGTTCCTTCTGGAACATTTTCAGTCTTCACCAAGCTGTTTAAAGGGGTTTGCTAGTTAATTTACAAAGTCCTGTTTGTCTGAACACCTGGGAAATCCTCCTAGAATGTAAAGATCCCTACATTGCCTGTGGGTGGTGTGGTTTCATAGCGTCCTGCTGTATAAGGATGAAGATGGCAGTATGCGAGGTGCTCCGGTGCTAGAGCTCCTCACTTTAAAGCAACTAGCTGACAGCGACTGGCTAACTTTTACTGCCCATAAACAGTTCGGATTATCCACGGACCACTGCAGACCAGCCTGGACTAATGTGTAATCTGAAAGAGCGACACGGCAGAGCGTCTTTGTGCCTCTTTTGCTGCGACTCCCACCCTGATTCCTCAAGCTTATGGGCTGGCCCAGTCATCTTGGGGAGGATTAGTGAAGCCGCAGTGCCGCATAGGGATTCCACTGATGTCTCACAGCCACACACTGGCTGGTGGGCATTGCTCATCCTGCTTGCTTGGCGTGGATGCCATCTTGGATTTTGCCAGCAGGATTCTCGGGTGCCCGTTGCCAGCACTGAGGGGGCGACTGGGGAACCCATTGGGTCTCTTTACTCCTTCTGGGGGTCTGCCCAATCGGACCCGGAGACACTGGACGGTTGATGGCATTGCAACCGCAGCTGCTGTTGCTGTTGCAGTCATCGAGCAACTGTGGCCTCTCCCTCGACTCCTTGGGTTGACTACAAATGCAGGAGACCTGCTGATCGGGAGCTGGAAGATCTGAGATTGGGACTTAAAGGTAAAGGTTCCCTTGCTCGAAAGCCAGTTGAATCTGACTCTAGGGTTGTGGTGCTCATCTCCATTTCAAAGCCGAAGAGCCAGCGCTGTCCGAAGACATTTCCGTGGTCATGTGGCCGGCATGACTAAACACCAAGGACCCAAAAAAGGGTACCCTTACCAACAAGACAATGAAGGAAAAATGGGAAGACTCAGAAGGTACGGAGGTTCCTTTCACCACTGCGGCTATGTGAGAAAATGGGCTCGGATTATTGCTGCTCTGCCACTTTACAACAAGACTCTACCTACAGGCTGGACTGCCAACATATGTTATTGCTGCTACCCTAGAAGGAATGCTGTTAGACTTAAATTATTCAGATTGGGTTATTTAGCAATATAGGCTTGATTTTCTAATTAATTATGGATTTAATTGAATAGCCAGTGAGTTAAATTAATTATCTCGATCAACATAAGAACTAGCTGTCAATCTATTAATCACCCTGCTAAATTGATGACAGAATAATATTTGTTTGTTGATTGTCGATATTAATGAATTGATTTGCTGCTTGTTGATTAAATTAGGAAACTAAGGCAGGGCTTGCAAATTAATTAGATGTAGACTCATCACTGGCCTTTATTAAATTCACTGGCCAGTGAGTGGTTATTATAGTCAATCAAATTGGGTTATTAGATTAATTTGGTGGGTCTATAACTAAAAGACAGTAATTAGTGGGATCTAGATAAAAAGATAACTGAAACTAGGCTAGGGGCACAGTAACTTATGTGAAAATCGTTGACTAGCTGCCAGAAGCTACATATGCAGGACAGTAACATCTCAGTCAGCCCTACTGGATGGTCTGAGGCACCCGCAAAGACCACCAATAAAGGGTGATGACTGGCCTAGGGATTCCAGTACACCCGGGGAGGGGAAAGTATAGTGGTAGGACCTGGCACACACATAAAGAAAGAGAGCTGAGAAACAAAAGGGTTCAACCCCCGTCCAGCCTGCACCCCATCTCAAAGGTTGCTGACAGTGGGGCTAGGACAAATGACCCCCCTCCGACATTGGTGTTGTGTGATGCCAGGTCCATAAATAATAAGACCATAGTCCTTCGGGACTTCCTGCAGGAGCAGGGTGCAGACCTGGCATGCATGACCGAGATCTGGGTGCGAGAGGGGGAGACGGTTGCTCTCTCCCAATTAGCTCCTCCCGGGTTCTCAGCCCTTCACCAATCATGGACGTGTGGGGGGAGGAGTGGCTCTATTCATTCGGGAGGCTTACCCCTTTAGGGCACTCCCGCCACCTAGGATCACTGGCACAGAGCGCACTGGCCTGGTGTGGGAAGCTGGGGTGAGTTTAGCTATTTGGCTAGTGTACCGACTGCTCAATATGCCAGCCAATACCCACTGTCCCTGGTGGAGGCTGTGTCCAGCTGGGCACTGGCGCACCCTAGGATGATAGTCCTGGGTGACTTCAATGTCCATGCTGATCACCGCCACGGTGGTGCCATGGTCGGACCACTATGCCCTAAAGGCAGATGTGAATGTCCCACCCCAACCCTGTTTGGGCAGAGAGTGTTCTCCCATGGAGCCAAAGGGGCCCCATCCAGCTTCAGATGGCTCTGGGGGTTCCTATGCCCCCTGGCGGCTTGTTAGATGACCTTGTGGAGGACTGGCATAACTGACTCTCCGCAGCCATCAATGAGATCACCCCTGACACCTTCTGCACCCCCACTCTAGGCTGGCTCCGTGGTACACCCTGGAGTTGCTGCTGATGAAGGGGAGGCGAAGACAGCTAGAGAGACAGTGGTGGCACGCCCGCAACGAGGTGACAAGAACATCCTATATGGCATTTATGAGAACCTATGAAATGGCCACCAAGGCTGCTAAGAGAGAATACTATGCGACCATGATTGCGTGTGCGAGCTCACGCCCAGCCCAATTGTTCAGAACGATTCAGTCCTTGACCACTCTGCCTCAGAGCAGACCAAATGTTAGGGACTTGGACATAGGCCGTGAGACTTTTTTGCAGATAAAGTCTTGCTGCTCTGCCGCGACCTCCCTGCCACAGTTGAAACCGTGAGTGAACTTGAGGCTCCAGGCACATCTTCTAGTCTGGTTATGGATCAGCTCAGTCAGCTCTGCCTAGAGGAAGTTGACAGAATGCTCACGACTGCATGTCCCACCACCTGCAGCCTGTCAACAGGTCCTTCACTGAAGAGACTTTCCCGAGGGCTCTTAAGGAAGTGGTGGTTTGCCCTCTCTTAAAGAAAACATCTTTGGACCTGGCAGAATTGGCAAACTATTGGCTGGTCTCCAATCTGCCCTATTTGGGCAAAATAATTGAGAGAGTGGTGGCAAGTCAGTTGCAGAGCTTTCTGGATGATGCTTCCATATTACATCCCTTCCAGTCTGGCTTTCACCCAGGCCATGGCATGGAGATGGTACTGGTTGCTCTCACAGATGACATCCAAAGACATCTGCATCGAGGCAGGATGGCAGTGCTGTTGTTGTTAGACCTGTCAGCTGCATTCAATATGGTTGACCATAAGTTACAGATCTACTGCCTCGCTGATGCTGGAATTCAGGGGTCTGCTTTACAATGGCTTGCCTCCTTTCTCCAGGGCCAGGGACCAAGGGTAGCACTTGGGGAAGAGCAGTCCCAAAGGCATACGCTGGTTAGTGGAGTGCCCCAAGGGGTGGTTCTATCCCCGATGTTATTTAATATCTATATGCGTCCCCTTGCCCAGATTGCTCAGAGTCATGGACTGGGTTGCCACTAGTACGCTGATGACACACCGTTATATCTGCTGTTGGGCGGGCGGTCTAACTCTGAGCTGGAAGATCTGGACCTGGTGTTACAAGCTGTGGCTGGATGGCTTAGACTGAGCCGACTGAAACTGAATCCAACAAAGATGGAGGTTCTGTGTCAAAGTCGCAGCAGTCCAGGGCTAGGGATCTCACTCCCAACCTTCAATGAGGTGCCATTGGTGCCACGCCAGAGGTTAGGAGTTTGGGAGTGCTCTTGGATGCCTCCTTAATGATGGAGACCCATGTAGCAGCCACTGCCAAGTTGGCCTTTTACCATCTTCAGCTGATTAGGCAGTTGGTTCCCTTCCTTGAATGCAGTGACTTGGGGATGCCCTTGTCCCAAATCCAGAAGCTGCAGCTGGTGCAGAATTCAGCGTCCAGGCTGTTGTTGGGTCTCCCTCTGCAAGAACACATTCAGGTTGCACTGAAAGCACTGCACTGGCTGCCTGTAGCATACCGAATTCGCTTCAAGGTGCTGGTTCTTAAAGCCCCCTATGTTCAGGGGCCAGCATACCTGAGGGACCACCTTTCCCCACATTCCCCAGAGAGTACTGTGTTCAGGGACACAAAACCTCCTGACTCTCCCTGGTCCTAAAGAGGCCAGACTGGCCACCACCATAGCTAGGGCCTTTTTGGTGGCAGCTCCGTGCTAGTGGAATGAGCTCTCTGAGGACATCAGGGCCCTGCGGAATTTATTACAATTCCAAAGGGCCTGCAAGATGGAGCTCTTCCACCGGGCATTCGCGTGAGAGCCACATATAACATCTTAACTTAAAAGCAGAGCCTTACCCTGGAATTTTTTTACCATTGGTTATTACTACTATTGACTGACACCTGTGAAAGATAATATTTGGAAACAGCTGCTCACCGCCTGATATGCCTTGGCAGGAAGGGTGGGGTAGAAATCCAATAAATAAATAAATATAGGGTGGGCCAGTTCACTGTAAGATAGAGGATATGTAGATTCTAAAAACAGCCTTCCAAGAAAATGCCAACCTCCCACACCTACCCTTATACATCTAATTGGGAGGAAAATGCATTTTCACAACCAGTCAGGCTGCAATACTATTTATGAGGGAAAATGGACTCTTCCCCCTACCTGTATGTACGTTGTTGTAATCTGAGGTGCTGCATGGAGTGTGCTTGCACAAAATGTCGAAGGCTGTGACATCATATGTCCAAAGAGTCCCCAACCTTTTTGAGCCTGGCGGCCCCTTTGGAATTGTGACACTGGGTGGTGAGTGCATCCACAAAATGGCTGCCGGGGAGGGGCTGTGGCCCAGTGGTAGAGCACCTGCTTGGAATGCGGAAGGTCCCAGGTTCAATCCCTGGTATCTCCAGTTAAAAGATCTGGCAGTAGGTGAGGTAAAAGACCTCTGCCTGAATCTCTGGAGAGCCACTGGCAGGCTGAGTAGACAAGACTGGCTTTGATGGACCAAGGGCCTGATTCAGTATAAGGCAATTTCATGTGATTTTATGTGAGATGGAGCCAACCACAAAAAGTCAAGAAGGGACATAATGCATAACGTTAATCAGGGCTATTTTGGGGCAGGAACGCTCAGGAATGGAGTTCTGCCTGGCTCCCGAGTTGGTCACGCCCAGCAAGAACTCATTAGCATAACAGGCCACACCCAGCAATAGAAAACCATTAGGACTGGCTACATTAGGCGTGTGTGGCCTAAAATGTCAAGGAGTTCCTGCTACAAAAAAGCCCTGGGTTTTGACAACAAACAAGGTAAATAGAATAAGAAGCAAAAGGTGGCTGTGGCCGCTGGGCAAGAGTTCCACCGCCTCTGCCCACTTTCTGAAAACTCTTGGTGGGTACCAGGAAAGCTGCTGGTGGGCACCACGGCACCCATCGCTACCATGTTGGGGACTCCTGTCCTATCCCATGCTGACACAATTTTATGAGATTGATACAAAGGTCTAAAATATCCCAGCTGTCATTGTACAAGAAAGGAAACTGGTACCTAGGAGTTAGCCTCCGACTGTGCTTTCCTAAACAGAGCTACAGCCCTCTAAAGTCGAATCTGCATTTGTCTTTCCCACTGGTGTCCCAGCCTTTTGACTCCATCTTCAAAAAAGCTGTCTACATTTGCTTTCGTTTTCACACTTCAACGCTGCTAGCATACTTTTGTATATCTGCATATGTTTATCACCCTCTCGTGGCGGCTCCACTGTCATTGCGCCTCCACACCGCTTTAAATGAATCTTCTCCAAACAACTCTTCAAACAAGGATAGAGAAAGACGGCGTCACAGCAGCACGAAACTGATTTAAAAATGCAAATTCAGGTTCGACCTAAGTCCATTGAAATTAATGAGTTTAGAAGGGTGTAACTCTGCTTAAAACTGCATAGTTAGAGCCGTAGTGCCTGGCACATGAATTTACTCTGGACCTGAGGAGGCTTAGCTCATATGGGAACTCCTGGAAGTAGTTATTCCTGCTCATGTTGTGGCTTGCTGTACATGAAGCAGGGAGAGGTGATTTTGCTAATCTCTCTGCTTTATTTTCAGAAAAGGAATGCATGAGCCAAACCACAGGAATTACCTTGTATGGAGTTTCATTGCATGGCCTGAAGACACGTTATCATGTGCTGCTGCAAAACAGGGTTGTGGCTGGTCAGTGCCCGCATCGGAAATTCTGTGCAGGTTGCCTTGAGCTCCACGGGGGAAAGGGGAGATACAGAACTCTGGCTTAACTGTTTTAATTATGTGTTTTAATTAATTTAATGTTATTTTTTAATTTTGTTCACTGTTGTCACCTGCCTTGGATCCTAGCTGTGTGAAGAGAGATGTCTGGTACTCAGATGTCCTGAATAAATACATAAATGCAAAGGTAACAAATGAATAAAGCAGATCTATGCTTTGGCATTTCAACAAAGGAAAAACATAGTGTGAACAGAAGAAAAAGAGATGCTGCTGGTTTATTATGTGTAGTGCTTCGAGAACAGAAAATACAGATTCGCTCTTTGATCGTTCAAATTTAACAAAAGTCCTAGCAGGGAAAAAGTGAGTGGATCATGTATGGTGTCTCCGTCAAGCCTAACTTCTGAAAATCCCCCTTTTTATTTAAAAAAAGTCTAATTGGTTTGTGTGCGCATAAGAACATTGAATGTGCTCTGCTGGATCAGGCCAGTGGTCCATCCATACCAGCATCCTGTTTCAAGCAGTGGCCAACCAGCTGTCCTGGAGGGTTAAGTAAACATGGCACAGAGGCCAAGGCCTTTCCTGATGTCATCTCGTAGCCAAGGCTCTTTTTGTAGCAGGAACTCCTTTGCATATTAGGCAACACACCGCTAATGTAGCCAGTCCTCCAAGAGCTTACAGAGCTCTTTTTGCAGGGGCTACTGTAAGCTCTTGGAGGATTGGCTACTTTAGGGGTGTGTCGCTTAATATGCAAAGGAGTTCCTACTACAAAAAGAGCCCTGCTCCTAGCACTGGTATTCAGAGGTCTGCCTGCTCTGAATATGGAGGCTCCCTTTAGTCTCTATGGTTAGCAGCCATTGATGGACTCCTCCTCCATGAATCTGTCTAATCCCTTTTCAGAGCCATCATTGCTAGTAGTCCTTAATATATCATTTGGCAGTGAATGCCACAGTTCAATTATTTGTTATCCTGCCCTTTATCTGTCCCGTAGCTCCTGGTTACAGACAAAAGCTTGTAAGTATAGCTACAGAGTGCATGAAAAGTTCACAGATCAATATTTTCAAATGTTTAGGAGAAAAAATAATAATAATATGCAAGAATTGCATATACTTATTTGGGGGAAAGTGAGAACCTTTTGACTAAAATCAATTTTGTATATGTTTGTCTAAGCATTCCACTGTCAAAATTAAAACCCCAGCATCCCAAATAGATATAAAGGTAAAGGCTCCCTTGCTCGAAAGGTTCCCTTGCTTACCATGTGCACAAAGGGGATAAAATGGCATCTGACATTTCTATGTGCCTGCATTGCAGACATTGGACCCCTAATTTCCCCCCCCCATTTGCCAAATGAGGATAACACTCCATGTATCTGATGAAAATCAACACTACTTAAAGGTAAAGGTTCCCTTGCTCGAAAGCCAGTCAAATCTGACTCTAGGGTTGCGGTGCTCATCTCTGTTTCAAAGCCGAAGAGCCAGCGCTGTCCGAAGACATTTCCGTGGTCATGTGACCAGCATGACTAAACACCAAGGTGCACGGAACGCTGTTACCGTCCCACCGAAGTGGTGCCTATTGATCTACTTGCAATTTCTTGCTTTCGAACTGCTAGTTTGGCAGGAGCTGGAACTAGAGACGGGAGCTCACTCTGTCATGCGGCACTCTCGGGTCTCGAACTGCTGAACTACTGACCTTCCATGGCCTGCAGTTCAGTGTCTTAACCACTTGAGCCACCGCAGCTCCCCAAACAGATATACGAATGACAAAAAGACCTCCAGAGGGACAGAAAACAATCCTGTATAGGTAACTAGTATATTTGGATGGCAGGCTGTTGCTTCCACCTTTTAAACAGTAGGTGGAGTGCACCGTTTATGAAACGAATTAAAAGAAGCGGCAACAGTCGTTCTTAAAGGACAGAGACCAGATTCCACTGGTTAGCTGCACACAGGACAGTTCTTTTTCCAACCAACGTGAGTAACATATATGCAAGAAAAACACCACAAGCCCGGTTTACAAGTAATAGTGAACGTACATCTGATCTATGTACCGTGTACACTTGATTGTTCTTTGCACATTGCACATTGAGTCACATGTACAGCTGAGCATGTGATAGAAGCCCCATGTTTATCCCGGTATTTGTTCACGGATTCATTCATAAAGTGAATGCAGGTTGGGTCTTTCTTACAAACAGATGCATGCACATACAGGCAGGATGTATGTGCATTCACGGTAACATGAAGAGGGCTAGATTCTTGCAACATCACAGATTTATTGTGGTTTAAGTCTTTGCAGACTAAAGCTCACTTCATTAGATGCATGGGTAACCTCAGCTGACAGATTATGTATGATAAAGAGAAGAAACCATGTGTACAAAGGGGATGAAATGGCATCTGACATTTCTATGTGCCTGCATTGTGGACATTGGACCTCTAATTCCTCTCCCCATTTGCCAAATGAGGATAGCACTCCATGTATCTGATGAAAATCAACACTACTTAAAGGTAAAGGTTCCCTTGCTCGAAAGCCAGTCGAATCCGACTCTAGGGTTGCGGTGCTCATCTCCATTTCAAAGCCGAAGAGCCAGCGCTGTCCGAAGATATTTCCGTGGTCATGTGGCCAGCATGACTAAACACCAAGGCACACGGAACGCTGTTACCTTCCCACCGAACTGGTACCTATTTATCTACTTGCAATTTCTTGTTTTCGAACTGCTAGGTTGACAGGAGCTGGAACTAGAATTCACTCCGTCATGCGGCACTCTCGGGTCTCGAACTGCTGAACCACTGACCTTCCACAACCTGCAGTTCAGCGTCTTAACCACTTGAGCCATCGCAGCTCCTCAACACTACTTAGAATACAACAAATTGGCTGGTCTTTAAAGGTGACTCTAGCCTCATGCTCATTTTGCAGCAACAGACTAAAAGAGCAATCCTAAATAGGTCTGCTCAGAACCCTACTCAGGTCTATTAAGTGGGATGTATTCCCAAGAAAATGCTCCTAGGATTTCACCTAACTTGTCTGCTGGAAGTAATGGAATGAACCCATGCAGTGTCGCTTAATGGTAGCACAGATTTTGGAGTCTTGGGAGAGGGCAGTAGAGAGCAACCCCCTAGCCAGATGGGGCTCTAATGAAATGAAATGAAATTAAAAGTAGCTACTACTCCCCCGCCCCTATTCCATGCCAGCCCACTCAAGGAAGGAAGGAGGCTTACCCCAGAAGGCCAGGTACTCCCCATTCCCCGCCAACAGAAGGCCATTCTAGGAAGAGGGAGAAAGGCTGCCCTCTACAAATGGGATTCAGACCTGGACTGCTACTTTCCCCACCAATTGTGGTGGACATGCGAGCAGCCTGCCGGAAGTGCTCTTGGCCACCTTCCGCTGTTTCCCCGGTGCTGTCAGTTTTGTTCTCTCGATATCAATAATAGCCGAAACAGAGAATCACAACCACTGGAATGCCAACACCACCCCAATAAAAGGCTGTGTATGGACACTAAACAAACAAAAATGATTTACAAAATATATATTATGGTACAATGAGATGTGAATAAATACAAAGTATTTTATAACCTCTACAACAAAGGTTGAAAGTTGAATGAAAACAGGACGAAATTTCCGGATTATATGTTCGTTTTGTGTGTCTTCTTCTGAGAAGGATCAATATGTGACTTCAGTCTGCAAAAAAACCATTTTTTCTACTTGGGGACAAGCCTGTATACAGTTAGCTAAATCATTATTCTTCAAACAGGAAAAGTAAACTCCTATGAGAATTTGCAAGGGCCTAACAAGAAGCTATAGACGGGCCACTGTACTCAACAAAAAGAGGTCAGAATGTAGCCTCAGGATGGGAGGCTTGAGCCAGCTACATGGCTGGTGGCAGCCTGAGGCCTGAGGTTAGGAAGCCCCGCAAGGTGGGGGGTCTTTAGGATGCCTGGTGGGGCTTTGGGATACATAATAGGGGGCTCAGACCCCCAAGCCCCATTGCTGGCTACATCCTTGGTACAAAGTAAGCATAGGGGAAGATAGGGTGCTCTCTGACCTGTCCTCCATCCACTCCTGCTGCTATTCCTTTGTTACTCAGCATGCTACTCTCTGGAGTGCCTTCCTTCTGGTCACTTCCCTTCTCTTTCTCTCTCTCTTCTCTTCCCCTTTTGTCCATCATGAGGGCTGGACATGCCTCCTACAGTCTCTCTCCATCCTAGTTTAGATAGCTGGAAGTCTTTACCCTGACTTTCCGCTAGTGTGGAGTTCTCTTACAGTGAAGAACTTTTATTTCTTTTATAAGTAACAAGCCTAAGTGCAAACTTATTCCTCAACAGGGATGGGCACGAACCTGCTGATGAACTAAAGTTCATCACGAGTTTTGACTGGTTCGCAGTTTGCAAAGCAATGTTCATGAACTGAAGAACCCACCATGAACTTTCATGAATCTTGATGCAGTTCATGGAGGTTTGTGAAGAGCAAAAGGAGCAGAAAGCAGAAAGAGCAAAAGAAGAAAGAGCAAAAAGAGCAGAAAGCAGAAAGAGCAAAAAGATCAGAAAGGAGTTTAAAGCCTTGCTTTCTGCTCTTCACAGAAAAACAGCTTTTTGCTCCCCGTGAAAAGCCGCAGGGAGCAAAAAGCAAGGGGCCATTTAAACCAAACAGTTGAGCAGCAGGGAGGTGATGTTTGGCTTAAATGGCAGGGAGTCATTCAAACTACTGCTTTCTGCTCCCTGTGGAAAGCATCGGGGCGCAGAATGCAGGGGTTTAAATGGCTTCCAGCCATTTCACCCCCTGCTTTCTGCTCACTACAAAAAGCTGCAGGTTGCTGAAAGGAGGGGTTTAAACTTTAAATGGCTCACAAGCTGATACGAACTGGTTCAGTTTGCAAACTGGCATATTGGTCCATGGTTTGGTTTGTGGTTCAGCCACAAACCACAAACCAAAATGCAAAAATGCAGTTCATGCCCATCCTTATTCTTCAAGCAGCAAGACTACACAATTCCACTGTGCAGAGACTCAGCTCTTCTTTCTTTGGCTGCTATGAAAGTTGTTACTGATGCAACAGCTGGTTTAACAATGCCTCTGAATTCATAAGAGTAGCTTGGCTTGCTTATGCCTGATTTCCTTCATACCTCCTACCACAGCTTCATAGGTAAACAAGGTTATTGAACATTTGGACCAGCAGACACGTTATATGGTAAGTCAGTAAAAGGGTCTCCCAAAATTTTGACTTTTTTGTCTTTAAAACTTACAAGGAGACACACGGAGCTCTGATCAGACCAATTGTGCTGGGAGAAAGGGAGAGAGGAACTAATAATTAACCACTTTTATTCCGCCTCTTGCCTTGCAGAAAATCCCTCCTGCAAGCTATTTTTGATCTTGTACCTGCAAGTTTTCTCCAGCAAGTAGCTTGGAGGGTGATTTTCAATTGGCAGATGGAGTGAGAGAAAATGATTCAATAGTCCCATGTACGTTTTCCTCCTTTATAATCAGAGTCTCAGCAGCTGCATTTTTTTTTAAAAATGGATAAATTATCATAATAGAATAACACATAATACGTAGTTTCCCCTTTACTCTCAGAGAGAATGACAGCCCTAAGGCCACGAGCTGGAGGAATATAGAAATTGTTCAGCATTGCAAGGCAGCAATCTCTGTTCATGGTTGCCTTCTCAAAAATTACTAACGATGCTTGTAAGTTTCACCACACACTGGGTTTAAGGATATCCCTCTTACGATACCAAAATGTCTCACTTTTCCAAATGTGAGAAATGTGACAGTCAACATTGATGAAATAGTGCTTCATCAGAAAATGCTCAGCTCCAAGATTACTAGGATCCCTCTGATATTTGTGGGGTTGTTTGTTTTTTAATTGCCTGCAAAATTTTATGAAAGTGGCACCACCTTCTTCCACCACATTCTGGACAATTGAAGCATGCGCTTACAAAGTCACTCACTATCACCAACAGTAAAGAGTTAAATGATGCAACGTTGCTTTTCCCCCCCTCTCTCGAGCAAGTAAAATGTGATTACATTTTCAAAATCCCACTTAATAACAACCCTGTATATATCAGATGAGCCAGGCCCAAAATTATGGCTCATACTAGACTTTTAAATGATTGCTCCTATTCCACTAAGAGCCAGAGGCAAGCCAAAGTAAGGCTTCCATGTGTGCGGTCTGTGCATGGGGAGCCCTGCTGGAAAATCAATAATAGCCTTACTCAGCAGTCCGTGAGGGGACTGAATTTAGTTCTCTGAACTTTCCCTCCCTGCTAAACAACCGGGTTACAGTAGGATCTGGGCTTCAGTGCCAGGACACAGATAGGTAGATACAACTGCTTTTAAAACACGTGGTTTGGGTACAGAGCAGTTCCATGAACAGTCTCTTCCTTACAACAATTGAACAGTGTCTGAATAGCTCCAGGAATTCCTGGTTGAGACATCTGCCCTAAATCCCTTACAATCAGGCTTCAGCCAAGATTCAGGATGGAGACAGCTCTGGTCACTCTGGTTGACAATCTCCATTTATACCTTGATGCAGGCAGGATGGTGCTACTGATCCTGTTGGATCTGTCAGATGCCCTTGACACAGTAGACTATCTGGTCCTGGTCAGCCAGCTAGCTTCCCTGGATGTGAAGGGCAGGGCCTTGAGCTGATTCTCCTAATTCCTCCAGGGTCGGTCCCAGAGAGTAATTGCAGTGGGGGGGGGGGAGGTTGCACCATGGACCCTATCCTATGGAGTTCTGCAGGGGTCGATTTCCTCCCCAATGTTATTTAACATCTATACACACCCTCTGGCAGAGATTGTCAAGAGGTCTGGAGTGGAGTGCCATCAAAATGCAGATGGCACCCAGCTCTACTTCTTATTTTAGGAGTGACCTGTAGCTGGAATTCTGGTCGGCTTCCTGCCTGGATGCAGTGGTGGAATGGCTGGGTGAGACCTGGTTGAAGCTAAATCCATCTAAGAAGGAGATCGTGTGATTGGGAAGCCCAGACCACTGAGGTGGCCACTTCTTCCAATCCTTGATGGGGTCCGACTTTCTATGGTTGACTGTCAGGAGTTTGGAGATATAGGTCAATTCTTTGCTCTCCATGGACAAACGTGGCATTGGTGACAAAGACCGCATTTTGCCATCTATGCTGGGCCCACCAACTGGCTCCCTATCTGTCTCAAGACAACCTTGCCACAGTAATTTATGCAATGGTCACCTTGAGCCTGGACTACTCTAACATGCTCTACCCAGGACTACCTTTGAAAATGCTTCAGAAACCTCAGGTGGTCCAGAACATAGCTGCCAGATTGCTGACAGGAATCCTGGTCAACTCATATAACACCTATCCTACAGCAGCTGCACAAGCTCCCAATTAGTTTCTTGTGCCAATCCAAATTGTTGGTACTTACCTTTAAAGCCCTAAATGGCCTGGGGCCCTCATACCTTTGGGACTGCCTCTCCAGGTATGGTCCTCCCCATCTTCTCTGACCTTCATCCCAATACTTGTTGAAGCTCCTGGTCCATGAACTGTCTGCCTTGTGTCAACAAGGGTGAGGGCCTTCTCAGTAGCGGCCCCCATTCTGCAGAGCCAGCTGCCTGAAGAGGTGGGTACCTTGCGGGACCACCCTAGAGTCTGCAGGGCATGCAAGGCTGATCTTTTTCAGGTGGCCTTTTGGTGTTTGGGATCCACCAGGCAGCCATTATACTTCAGCTGTGTCTTCACCATCCATGTATCATACCCCGCTTGATAGTGGATAGTTTTTAATGAGGGTAGATGTTTCATTGTTTTATATTTTTAAAGTTTATTGTATTTTCTGTATTGTTTTTATCAGGTGTATTTTATATGTTGTTAGCTGCCCCCCAATCCCGTTTGGGGGAGATGGAGCGGGATATAAATTTGATAAATAACCAAACAATTAAAAGCCAACATACATTTTTATCAGCAAAATACCTGTCATGTATTTTACACCTTCTACATAAATACCATCCCACAGTCCACTGGTAATCTCTCTTAAATAAAAACACCGTTGATATAAAAGGATCAATACATACTAAAACTTCACTGCCGAAGACAATACTAACTTTGACAACGCAGTGGTCTCTAACTCAGCAAGAGACAGTTTCATATGTTCTCTCAGTCTGTCTAGCACTTCTCCTTAATCGCACTTTCTTTGGTAAATACTTCTTCCCTATCTATAGGGATGTACCAGGTGGACTGCACCTCCTTTTTGGTAGCCATAGCATCCAAACTAATCAGGAGACAGGCAGAGCACATAAGGCAAACACTTTCTTGGAAGATAGACCATAGTGAATCTTGCTAGAAGCTAGAACAGGGGATGGTGTGAAGGAGAAAAGCTATCATCAAGCAATCCCTTGAGGAAACTTTAAGTGGGATCACAACCTTTGGCCGGCCTTAGTGGGAAAATAAATTGGGTCACACAAGACTTGATTGTGGTATCTAGAAAGGACATAGGAATTAGGAACGAAACAGCATGGTCAGGGTTCCCCCCCCCCAAAATGAGCAAATGATGCTCTGTATTCTTGGTGCTTGGGAGGGGGCAAGAGTAGGAGGGCTTCTAGTGTCCTGGCCCCACTGCTGGACCTCGTGATGGCACCTGGTATTTCTGGCCACTGTGTGATGCAGAGTGCTGGACTGGATGGGCCATTGGCCTGATCCAACATTGGCTTCTCTTATGTTCTTATTGATTAGAATACTTCACAAAATCCTGATCACTTTTGAAAGACGGATTTGGGGCGGAAAAGTGGTCAAGTCTGTGCTTCAAAATGTACCCTTCCAGGCCACTTCCCTCACTCATGGGACTCCAAACATACATTTGGAGAAGAAAGTGTACATTTGGGATCTCCATAGAGGGGAGCTGCTTGTGTGATTTGCATTGCAATCGTAAACAGAGTACAGCTTTATAAGCCGCACCGAAATCAAAGAGCTTAGACCTCACATCTCCCACCTGTGGCCAGGGGGAACCAGGCAACCCTAGATTAGATGGATGTATCTCTGCTTAAGATGGCACCATTGGGATGGAGAGGCGGCAGGTAACAAAAAATTAAGCATTTCTTTCTTCTTCCCACCTACTCCTCTCCCCGGGGTTGTCTTGCTTTTGAAGAAACCTCAGGTTCATCAGAGCATGCTACACTCATTAATGCAGAACATGCAGTTCACTCACAGTGCAGCTTTTTACATTAGAAAATAAATGAGAGGGGGAGGGGAGGATGCGAGAATGGGTAACACTTCCTCTTTTTGTGTGTGTGTTTGCGTGTCTCCAGGACAACATGCAAAGTAGGACTTTTGCATCTCCCTTGTGGGAACTCCAAATGCAGAAACAATCCACGGGCCTCACTGCGTACCAGTTCTGCTTTCTCCTCCCTCATGCCATGTCGCGTAAGGGTCTGTCGACATGAAGAATCGTAACATACCCTAGCTACATTTTAGACTAGATCTCACATCACTACAAGCTCCCTTTTCATCCCAATCCCACCCTCTCTACGCTTCTTAAATACAGCCTTGCTGTAGGGGAAATAGCTAGCCCCTCTGCTCCCTTAAAAAACATCAGCCAGGAAAACTGCCAAATGTTTATGGCCCCTATTCCTTTCACGCCTTCAACAGATTCTTCCTCATCAGCTAAAGTCTGCAGATAATTGTTCTCTCTCCGCCATGGTAAACTTCACCTGATACTTTCTGCAGATTGCTGTTAAATACACAGGAGCAGGCCAGGCTCGATTTTTCAGGTTAGTTGACACCCCTACTAGCCAGGAGCAGTAGGAGAGACATCCTGTTGATAAATGTTGAGTGACATATTTCCCATCTGGGGTCCCAGTTGGGCCTTGGCTTTCACATAATTCGACTTTCTCATACTCCAGATATACATGCCATTCTTCCCAAAGTTTTTCACTGGGTTGTGACTCCTCTTCCTTTCTATAGTTATTTCTTAATAGGGTGGCAAACTTAGACTGGAAATTGTCTGCAGAGAGCTCCTGAGAGGAAATTTTTTACCAAGTGCGGCTTTTCCCATCAAAGTACTGAAGATGAAGCTTGCACCTAGTGGAATTCTCCCTTCTTTGCAACTGTTTAGAGTGCAAAAGTCTTCTCAGACCAGGTGCTGGCAACTCCCCCCGCCCCACAAATAATAATGGTTGGTTTTGTGACTTTTTGAGCATTAGGGGGCGCCAGTGCTCCACAAAACGGCAAATGTTAACCTGTCTTCCAGTGTCCTTCTTTCTCTTTTTTAATATTAGGAACAAAGGAAGGGATGTTCCTTAGGTTAGGTTATTTTCCTACAGAAAGAAAATCTGGGTGCAGCAAAAAAACCCACAGACACAGAGCAAAAAGTTGAAGATCAAATAACAAGTGGAGTAGCCCAAGGAACTGTACAGGAATTAACAAATAATTCAAACAAGTTCACTATTGGCAGATATTAGCTCTAGAAAGGGTTGATCCTACTGAAATTAACCATATTAATTTGACTGTTAGCGGCCACTATGTGGCTGTCATTTGAAGTTCAACACAAATGTTTGCTAAAAGATTATGTGTTGGGAAGTGTAGCCATGTAGATGATGATGGTTGATGATGATGAAAAAGAAGAAGAGGAAGAAGAGGAAGAGGAGGAGGTGGTGACTGGTAGATGATGTTCTACAATTCAAGATCTAGCCAACTTCCTGGGAACTGCAGATGTATCTTTGCAGGAGTCTTGCTGTTCCAGGCAACACTGTCTTCTGGAGCTGAGTTGGTTTTTTATTTGCTCAATGCCAAAAATGTCCAGGTGCTTCTTGAGACTTCTGGGCACTGCTCCAAGGGACCCAGCGGTAACTAGCATGATGGTAACCTTCATATCTTAACTCTATTTTATTGGTCTTGGTATTTCATCATCTTCTCCTGTTCTTTCTTTTCTATTCTGCTGTCTCCTGGGATTGTATTGTCAATGATTCAAACCCTATTTCTCCTTTTTTACAATGGTGATATCAGGGATGTGATTCTCCAAGTGTTTATCTGTTTGTAAGAGGAAGTCCCAAAGAATCTTGGTTTCATCAGTCTCCATGATCTTGTCTGGTTTGTGCTCCCATGACAGATGGTAAGCCACACTTAATTCAAAGATTCCAGTGCAAGACGGCTGTAACTCTATTGTGATATTCTTTATAGTTAAAGTTTGAGCAATTTTACTGCAGGCATTGGCCATGTGGTTGACTGTTTCATCCTTGTCTTGCAACGTCAACATTTGCTGTTATCCCTGGTCTTCTGAATCTTGGCTTTCATATTTTGGGTTTTGAGTGCCTGCTCATGCAGCCAGAATGAGCCTTTCTGTTTCTTTCTTTAAGCGCCCATTTTGGTGCCACTGCCAGGCATTTTCACTATTAACTTTATTCTCTCTGTCTTTCAAATACTGCCCATGCAAGTGCTTTTCCTCCCAGTCGTCAAAGTGAGTTTTGATTGCAATCTTTTTGTAATCTTAAATAAGTCTCCCTTGTACACTTCAACTTGGAGCGTCCCCTCGTAAGAACATAAGAGAAGCCAGTGATGAATCAGGCCAATGGCCCATCTAGTCCAACACTCTGTCCCATAGTGGCCAAAATACACCAGGTGCCATCAGGAGGTCCAGCAGTGAGACCAGGACACCAGAAGACCTCCCACTGCTGCCCCCCCCAAGCACCAAGAATAGAGTGCATCACCTGCCCCAGACTGAGAGCTCCTCTCTATACCTTGTGGCTAATAGCCACTGATGGACTTCTGCTACAGATGTTTATCTAATTCCCTCTTGAAGCTGTTCATGCTTGTAGCTGCCACCACCTCCTGTGGCAGTGAATTCCATGTGTTAATCACTCTTTGGGTGAAGAAGTACTTCCTTTTATCCGTTCTAACCCGACTGCTCAGCAATTTCATTTCTTTAAGTGCCCATTTTAAGTGTAAAAGGAAGTCCCAAAGAATCTTGGTTTCATAATTCTCCATGATCTTGTCTGGTCTGTGAAGTCTCTCCGCTTTTCTTGATGCAGTCATCATGATCGACTGATTGATTCGGCGCTTGTTCTTCTTCAACAACTTGCTTAACTTTCAGGAGACCTCACCCACCTAATCTTCTTGGTACATTATCGTTATGGTCGCTATTATCTTGTTAAGTATTATTCATTAATGAATTAACAAACATAAATTGTATCCTGCCTTTCTGCTCTGCAGGAAAGAGGGATCACTGAGTGAATGCCAAACAAAATAAAGTATTCGCCTGCTGGCGGAAGATGGCAACAGAAGGAGATAGTGTAGGGATATTAAATGCACCAGAGAATAGCACCCCTCTACTTTTAGAAGAAGGGGTTTCACGGGATACAGCTTTTGACATTCCTGCAATATTTTATCATATTTTTATCCCACCCTTATTTCAGGGAGCCCAGAACAGGTATGTGGTCCCTTCCTCCTCCTTTGTTATCATAACAATCCTGACAGGTAGGTTAGTTTGAAAGGAAATAGCCCAAGGTGACCAAATCAATTTCATGGCGAACAGGGATCTGAATCTTTCCAATCGTCGTTAAAAGCCTAACACTAGACCACACCGACTCCAAGCACTACAATATGTCAGCCTGCACCTGTTTAAACTCCCTCTTGTACACAACTGTTAGAAGTTCAATTGCTTTCATTGCAGTCAAATTTCCCTAAGACACACACACGGGCCTTCCAAACTGTATAACTGTGGCAGAAAAAAAATACTGATTCTGTATTTGACATTATACAATTTACAGGTGCGCTTTTTTAAACATGGAAATTATCTCACCGTACAAAGAAATAAAATCGGAGTCCAGCGGCACCTTTAAGACCGACAGAGTTTTATTCGAGGTATAAGTTTTCAATGTGCACGCACAAAACTTTGTTGGTCTTAAAGGTGCCGCTGGACTTGAAGTTTGTTCTGTTGCTTCGGACCAACCTGGCTGCCCCCCCTGAATCTATATACAAAGAAAGACTCATTTGCAATGGCCTGTAAAAAAAATGGACCATGGAACAACAGCCAAATGTCAGTTTGTAGCATAAGCATCATGGTACTTCTGCATATAGATATGCTGTGGAACAACCTCATCAGTCAGACATAACTCTCACAACCAAATGAGGCATTCACATAATGCCTAGATCCTGAAGATATCCCATAGGTGCCTCTTATGTGTTCCCCCACATTCAGCAATGATTTACTCTAAGGAGCCGGGATAGAACATACTCTTCTTTTGGAAGAAGGCAACTGCCTTCCAGCTTTGCCAAGGGTTAAGATCAGGGCTTTTTTGGTAGAAAAATCCCAGCAGGAACTCATTAGCATAATAGGCCACACCCAACAGCAGAAACTCATTAGCATATTAGGCCACACCCCATGTTCCCAGAAGTGTGGTCATCCAGCCACACCCACCTTTTGCTTCTTATTCTGTTTACCTTGTTTGTTGTCAAAACCCAGGGCTTTTTTTGGAGCAGGAACTCCTTTGCATGTTAGGCCACACACCCCTAATGTAGCCAATCCTAATGAGTTTCTGCTGTTGGGTGCGGCCTATTATGCTAATGAATTCCTTGTGGGTGTGGCCAACTCGGGAGCCAGCCGGAATTCCGTTCCTGTGTGTTCCTGCCCCAAACTAGCCCTGGATAAGATTATTCACACTGGCACTTGAATGGTTCAGCATAAAAGGTGAATAGTTTGTTCCCTAGTTTAGAAATGTCTTACCACTCCCCATTTTGATGCAGAATTATGTAAATCAGACCTGTAGGCCTCTCTACATATTACAATGTTTATGGCTAGGGTTGCCAACAGTCCTGGAGAAGAATGCTCTGTCCCTTAAATAGAGAATTGATATGTAGAAATGCACAGCTGAAGCTTTTAGTGCCAAGAACTAACATCGCCTGGTAAATAACATCTCGTTAAGCCTCTGTTGAAGGGACAGGCCAGGACTTTGCTCTCTCCAGGCGGCTGGCAAGCCTAGTGACATTCCAGGCTCTGTCAGATGTAGACAGGGAATTACATGTTGAAATTTAATTACCAGGTGCAGGGGTCCAATGTGGATGGGGACCATGGCATGCAGAGAAAGGCTTTTAAGCTTTCCCTCAGTCCCCTGGGGGATGCGGTTTGTCCTGCCGGGTGACACCTTTGTATACAAATGGGCCACAATGTACAGTTCTCCAATGGGACAAATAGCAGCTCCCAGAGTAATTTCTGATCAGGAAAATGGCATATGGGGGAAGGGCTTCAGATCGCTCTCCCTGTGCATCACGGTCCTGGCCCAACTGTGCTCCACAACCCTGGGGATTAACTTTCAAGATGGAACTTCCTGTGCATGTCTATCAGGACTCCGGGGAGAACAGGATTCCATTGAAGCTTTTGAGCTGTGCCTATGCTATTTTGGAAATTGGGTTCCATTTTACCAGCCGCTGTTGAAGATCATTGAAACGCTTGGTTTATACCTGGGAGAGGCATTCGGCTGTTATTCTTTCCACAGTGGGAGTCTTCTGCTGCAGTTACTTTCTGTTTGGAGGTCTATGGACACTATCTACGCATGGAATTACAGAGGAGCCTTCTGTTGGTTTTGAATATGCTCTTTGTTTAAACTACGTTTGATTGTTATGAGCAATCTGTTGGATCAATGTCTATACACTCTGTAAGATTGTGACCACTAACCCTTCTTTGTATTTCAATGAATGTAATATATAGTTTTGAACATAGTTGTGGGTTGTGGATGGTCTTCCCTAGGTGGGTGTAGTTTGTGGCTATGCTTTTACACTGAGGGTTCCCTATTGTCTTTGGCACATGTAGGGTCAGCAGCTACGCAGCACTGTTGTCAGGGTCCATTGGGCACAAGGTTGGGATGCCTGTTACACTGGAGAGGAACGGGGTTAAAGAACACTTAGCTGGGTTCTTGGATAATGCAGGAACTGGGTAGAGCTGACACATGCTGGCCCTTCAGCCTTTGCTTGGTTATTGTTAGTAGCTTACTAGGATTCCTCATGTTTTAGGCCAAAAACTAACAGCTGGATACAATAACATGAACAATCAAGTAGCAACTGATTTAAGATCCCACTGTGGCAAAAACTGGAGGTTTCTGCTACAAGCTTTAGCTCAAAACAATCAACAAATATAGCAATTCCAAGAAAGCTCTGTGGTGTGAGATTATTTTCAGGTTCAAGCAGTTTTTAAAGTTCTTCTCTGAACCGGCATTGACCACCTTCTCATCAACAATAAGTATTACAGAGAAAGCTGTCTTCATTAATGGCAGTTGTCTAGTTTTTCTTGACCAGAAACAGAGCTCTAAACTATTGCTCCAACTACATGCCACATATTTGGCGCCCTAGACCATTCCCCACACTGAACTGGGAAATACCTCAGTTCCCCTCCAAACAAGCCTAGGAAAGCTGTCCAGTTGGAGTTTTGTTTTGACATCTTATTGAATCAAATTCATGTGAAAAGGCATGCATTTATCTGTCAATTCAAATATTGATAGCATGTACAATATGTAGCTAACTAATTAGATTTCATTTTCAAGTGTTCTCTGCATTTTGAGTTCTAGAATCCATCCTGGGGTGCATGCACCTAGAGGCTGCAACTCAAGGGCTGATTCACACATTATAAAGTCTTCGTAGCCACCGTTTATTTATTTAATCCATTTATAACCTGCCTTTCTCCCTAATGAGTACCCAAAGCAGCTTACATAATTCTCCTCTGCTCCATTTTATCCTCACAGCCACCCTGTGAGGCACATTAGGTTGAGAGTGTGACTGGCCCAAGGAAACCCATGATACAAGTGGGGATTTGAACCCAGGTATCCCAGATACTAAAGGGGCTGCAGTGGCTCAAGTGGTTAAGATGCTGAACTGCGGACCAGAAGGTCGGTAGTTCAGCAGTTCGAGACCCAAATGCCGCATGACAGAGTGAGGTCCCGTCTCTGGTCCCAGCGCCTGCCAACCTAGCAGTTCAAAAGCAAGAAATTGCAAGTAGATAAATAGGTACCGCTTCGGTGGGAAGGTAACAGTGTTCCATGCACCTCGGCATCTAGTCATGCTGGCCACATGACCACAGAAATGTCTTTGGACAGCGCTGGCTCTTCGGCTTGGAAACGGAGATGAGCACCGCACCCCTAGAGTCGGATTCGACTGGCTTTACCTATCCCAGATACTAGTCTTTTTTTTTAAAAAAACAAATTTTATTAGGATATACAATACTTCACAGTTTAGCTAAAATAATGTCAATCATATCCTTTTCTTCAAACTCCCCTTCCCCCCCCTGTTGGCTCCCAGCATTGTTTCCACCATTTTATCAATACATAATACATATTAATTCACTGTTATCATATAAATTCTACAGGTAACGCAACTTACTTGTTCACAACCACTACTAGTACTTATTAATTATATACATTTATTACATCACTAGTAGTTTTCCAGGCTAAATATGCTGTCCTTCATTTCCCAGTGTTTCTCTATATATTCTTTGAAGTCATTCCAATCTGCCACAAAAGATTCTGCTTCTAAGTTGTTAAGTTTTCTTGTCCATTTGTCCATTTCTGCCATAAATAGCAGTTTTCTCAGCCAGTCCCAGAGTTCAGGAATTTTATCATTTTTCCAGTTTTGAGCATAGACCATTCTAGCAGTTGTTACCATGTACCATATCAATGTTCTTTTACTCACGTTTATTTCTTCTAGCTTAAGACCTAAAAGAAACATTTCAGGTTCTTTCTTGAAGGTACATTTCAAGATTTTTTCCATCTCTGTATGTATTGCAGTCCAAAATATTTTCGCTTTATCACAAGTCCACCACATATGATAAAAGGATTCTTTGGCATTCTTACATTTCCAACATTTGTTAGATAAATTTTTACCTATATTAGCTATCTTTTTTGGTGTCATATACCATCTATACATCATTTTAAAACAGTTTTCTTTAAGGTTAGTAAATGTAGATATTTTCATAGCATTAGCCACACAAGGGCTAATGGACTTGACCTAACATGTTTTGGCCTGCATAGGCCTTCTTCAGAGGTCAAACATAGTGAGGAAAATATTGGCTTATATCACAGTACAGTACAATCATACAGATATAAAATATAAAATATAAATACAAGAAGGACCAGATGGAAATTGCTGTAAAGAATGGAAAAATTGGAAATTAAACACATAAAATAAAATAAATAAATTATAAGTTGTTGTTGTTCAGTCGCACAGTCGAGTCCGACTCTTCGCGACCCCATGGACCGGATTACGCCAGGCCCTCCTGTCTTCCGCTGTCTGCTGAAGTTTGCTCAATTTCATGTTTGTTGCACCGATGACACTGTCTAACCATCTCATCCTTTGCCGTCCCCTTCTTCTTTGACCTTCAATCTTTCCCAGCATCAGGGTCTTCTCCAGTGAATGCTCCCTTCTCATTTGGTGGCCAAAGTATTTGAGCTTCAGCTTCAGGATCTGGCCTTCCAGGGAACAATCAGGGTTGATTTCTTTTAGGATTGACTGATTTGATCTCCTTGCAGTCCAAGGGACTCTCAAGAGTCTTCTCCAGCACCATAGTTCAAAAGAATCTATTCTTCGGCGCTCGGCCTTCCTTATAGTCCAACTCTCGCAGCCAACTCTCGCAGCCATACATTACTATTATAAGTATATTCTGCTAAAAAACATATTAACTTACTTCCCAAATGAAACCACTAGGCACAGAAGAAGGCCTAGGCAGGCTGAAACGCGTCAGGTCAAGTCCATTAGCCCTTGTGTGTTAGATTCTGGTATTTTTACATGAGGTGTGATTGGGCCCTGATATATTTTTAAATTCTTTGTTAATAAATACATGTATCTTTTATTATACACTATAGATATATTTAGCTTTTATTGCTGGCCCTCTTTTCAACTGGACTAACCTTTTCAGGTTCTGACTTTGACAAAACCCTGAGATGCTTTCCCTAAGCTGATAAGGACACAGACACCATCAGTGCTAATGGCACCCAGCTTTCCTAAGGGCCAAACAACACCAAATGTGTCCTTTTTGTAGACAGTTGTGACATTGGGGAGTGAACGTTCCCAATCACTTGGGATCAGTTAGAGCCAGTGTAGTGGATTGCTTAAGAGCGGCAGGCTCTGATCCAGAGAACTGAGTTTGATTCCCCACTTCTCCTCCACAGGAAGCCCGCTGGATGCCCTTGGGCCAGTCACAGTTCTCTCAGAGCTCTCTCAGCCTGACCTACCTCACAAGGCGCCTGTTGTGGGGAGAGGAAGGGAAGGTGATTTTAAGCCACTATGAGAGTCCTGAGGGTAGAGAAAGGTAAGGTAAAGGTTCCCTTGCTCAAAAGCCAGTTGAATCCGACTCTAGGGTTGCGGTGCTCATCTCCGTTTCAAAGCCGAAGAGCCAGCGCTGTCTGAAGACGTTTCCGTGGTCATGTGGCCGGCATGACTAAACACCAAGGCGCACGGAACGCTGTTACCTTCCCACCGAAGTGGTACCTATTTATCTACTTGCAATTTCTTGCTTTCGAACTGCTAGGTCAGCAGGAGCTGGAACTAGAGACGGGAGCTCACTCCGTCATGCGGTGCTCTCGGGTCTCGAACTGCTGAACTACTGACCTTCCACAGCCTGCAGTTCAGCGTCTTCACCACTTGAGCCACTGCAGGGTAGAGAAAAGCAGGGTATAAAAACCAACTCTTCTTCATTCTGAAGAAAGTGAGGAGTGACTCACAAAAGCTCATCCCCTGCCACAAATTTTGTTAGCCTTCAAGGTGCTCTTGGACGCTTGGTCTTTTCTTCTTCTGCCATGTCTATCTGCAAAAGGGACACAATGCAAGCTGGTGATACCTGACTCAACTTGCATCACAGATGATGATGATGTGCATTTTGGTCAACAGAAAGCTGATTTTCTTACCAGCACGGCCTCTATTCTATCTGGATTCACTTTCAGCTAGTTGATCCTCCTCCTCCTCCGTTTGACCACAAGCTTCTCCTCACTGATTCAGGAACGGTTCAGCAAGTCCTGGCTGCTTTTGAAAAGAAATACACTGTGTATCGTTGGCATGCTGATAGCAACTCAGATCTCAGCTATGGGGAGTCTTATGAGCTGCATGTAGATGTTAGACAAAATTGGGAATAAAATGGAAGTTTGTTAATGCCCATACGGTGAGTTCAAAAGAGCAGATTCAGCATCGAGAGTCTCTGGGATCTACCACAGAGACAGAATGGAGCCAAGAGAAAACTATTCCTGAGATAATGAATGGTCAAGACAATATTATAAAGGGAAGGTACTTTCAGCTGTGTCAAAAGCCACCAGGCCCACAGCCAGGATTTTGTGGCTTGTGGGGCAAATTTTTTTTTCCTGGTGAGGCTGCCATTATTTGCCATAATGAAGGGGGATGGCGCACGCCCCTCTCCCTCCTGCAAGATTAAAAGGGCCCTTCAGCTGATCGACGGGGAGCATGTGACCTGCCAGTCAACTGGAGGGCCCTTTAAATCTTGCAGGAGGGAGGGAAAGGGGCGCACGCCACCCCCTGCTTCTTCTTAAAAGCATCGAAAGGATCCCTTTAAATGCTTTTGAGAAGTGGGGGGAGGCCCCTCACATACGTGCACTCCAAGCCCCAAATGTGTACCACCCCCGCTTTTCCTCAAAAGCATTTAAAGGATCCCTTTAAGGAAGGGCCTTAGCTATGGGCCAGAAAGCCACTGAGAGATCTAACAGGATTATCATAGGTGGCTTCCACATGGAGATTTCCCTGCTGTTTTGGCAGTCTTCCACACACGTCATGCCCCTTCTGAGCTTGACTCCTAGGGCTCCCTGGGCTTTCTCCTTTGAGCCAGATCAAGGAAAGACTTCCTCTGGCCCACCTTAAAAGGCAGAAGTGTGAGGTGTCTGCAGGAAGAGCACCTGTGTGAATACTATGGTCACAGTCAACCCGGGGAGAGGGGGAAGAGCTCTGCTCTGTTTTCGGAACGATGAAGCTCAGCTCTTCACTTCCTCCCACAGCCCTTTAACATATACATATACACATATATACATATATACATATATACATATATACATATATACATATATACATATATACATATATACATATATACATATATACATATATACATATATACATATATACATTTTCCCTGCTCAGTATCACAGCTGAGATGTTGCTCACCTGGGTTAGTGAGAAAGGGGAGTCCCATTGCCATTGCTGGGGCATCTGTAGTGGGAGGGGCGGAGGGTGGGGTGGGGGAGATGTCAGCGGTGAGCACGGTAGGGATGGGTCATCTGGATCCCATTCCTGACTACTGTTTTCAAGCTGCTGGCTGCTGCTTCCACAGCACGGGATCCTGTTTCTGCCCCCAGGAAGCGGCAGCCACAGACCAGATCCGGTTAGTTCTCATACTTATTTACTTCCTTTTTCTCCCCAGCAGGAATATAAAGTGGCTAACAACATCCTCTCCCCCTTCTGTGTTATCCTCACCCCAACCCTTTGAGATAGGTGAAGCCGAGGGTGCGTGACTGGCCCACGGTCACCCGGCAAGCTCTACGGCAGAGTGGGGATCCGAACCAGTACACCATGCTGGCTCCGTCCATAGCTTTTGACGATCTGATATCCATAGCTTTTGACAGAATTGATACCTGTGCAGAGATTTTCTATCTGTCCATTTTCAAATGTAGACTGTCCAGCCCCGTAGCTAAAGATTTTGGGGAGAGGGGGCCTCGGGAGGGCACAGCTAATTAAATCAAAGTTAATTATATTAATTCAATTTGGGGGCCAGCCCAGGAGAAAGGGGGCCCTGGAAGAAATGCGAGGGGGCCAGGCCCCATGGGCCCCACATTAGCTACGGGCCTGAGACTGTCCACCAGACCTCGCTAAAACCAGTTGTATAACCAAGTCTGAAGCTACCCTGCTTACAAAGGAAAGGCAGGATCGAATAATCACCTCCATGCAAGGGAAAATGGGATAGCCCTGCTTCTGTACTCAGCTTGGGGTTAGAGCAGATAGGAGCAGTGATCATTTATTTTGCAATGGAGTGGCAGTACACACTGTTCTGAAATGCTTTACTGCCTAAGTTAATTTGGGCATAAATGACCGTTGTTTGAAAAGAAAGGATGAATGTACTCCCTCCAAGTAGCTTTTCCTTCTCAGGCAACTCTATCACCAGCTGTGAATCTTGAGAGTCTGCCTTTGTGCTTTAGATTTTGTCAGTGAATAGTGGCACTTTTAATTAAAGATTTCATTTCTTGCAAAGCCGTACGCTCTTTTATCAGAGGCACTGACCTAGGTCTCCACATAGCCATCTAAAAATCGCACACTTGCTCAGACACCCTTGCTAGGATGTCAACCAACTAAAGCACCTTATATGAGATTTTAAGATGGTGGATAAAACCAACATAGGTTCACAAGATGCACTAGCTGCTTTGACATTATATGATCTTCTGAATGCTGCAACAAGTATAAAGATCAGGATCCATCGTGACTGGGATTAACTCCTTCTTAACTGTTTGTTCCTGATTAACTTCTTGTTCCTATAACGTATTGGAACATTCTGAATACCACTTTTCCATGCCAAAATCAATGGCAGTAAAGTTACAGTGACTTCAGTGTGTGAAACTGTCAGGTCAGAACATTCATAATGCCCTATGTCACAAAATCAATCCACCCAACTCAAAGATTCTATCTAGAACTAGTATTCTATAACAGTATGAGCAGTGATAAAAGGCTAATACATTGGAAGGGTTGCTGAATTTATGCATACTTATGGAAAGAATTGCTTCTAATAGGCTTTGATGCTGGGCTTATCGAAAGCTAATTTTATGATGCTAAAATGACTCATAAGAAAGGGAACTAAAACTCAGATATGGTACAGAACAAATCCACGTTGAACCAGATGGTCTGCTACAGGAGAGTTAAACATAAGACCCAGGGGTCATATCAGACCTAAGGGACTTGTGTGACCAAAGAGGCAATCCATGTCATAAGAACATAAGAGAAGCCAAAGTTGGATCAGGCCAATGGCCCATCTAGTCCAACACTCTGTCCCAAAGTGGCCAAAAATACCAGGTGCCATCAGGAGGTCCAGCAGTGGGGCCAGGACACTGGAAGTGCTCCCACTGTTGCCCCCCCACAAGCACCAAGAATACAGAGCATCACTTGTGCCAGCCTGAGAGTTCCTATTTATACCTTGTGGCTAATAGCCACTGATGGACTTCTGCTCCAGATGTTTATCTAATTCCCTCTTGAAGCTGTCCGTGCTTGTAGCTGCCACCACCTCCTGTGGCAGTGAATTCCATGTGTTAATCACTCTTTGGGTGAAGAAGTACTTCCTTTTATCCATTCTAACCAGTCCAGCAGCTGCCACTGCCTCACCCATCCTCAGCCAGCCCGACTGCCACCACCATACCAGTCACTTGCTCAGGACATGAAAGCCACCACAACAGCACACTGCTGCTCTCTCTTTCTGAACAGGTGCACCCACATAGCTCTTGCTTCCTTTCCTTTTGCACAGGTGCACTTCATAGGATAAGAAACCAGCATGCTCTTTCATATGCCTCTTTGTCCCAAACTAGCAACTGGCAGGGTGTTGGTGCTGGGAAATTATTCCAATGTATTTGTGTAACTTAGCAGAGTATACTAGGCTGTAAGTACAGCACAAGCCATGTGGTTTATCTGAGGCTGCCTGCGTATATGTATGAAAACAAAAGATACATGCAGACTTCTTCAGATTTCAAACTAATAAGGAGCTTTATAGCAAGAACTTGATTCTCTAGATAGGAAAGATGAGAGATATCTGATCTAATCTAACTAGCTGGAAGTCCAGAGATGCAAGACATGTGTCCTGCTCTCAGGGTGCCAAAATGGAGAATCTGGCAATGTGTGCAGAGAGAGAGGTGTCAAGCCGGAAGGAAGAAACTTCCCTGAGAGTAGCAATCTACACTTCAAAGGGATAGCAGTAGAGAAGAAAGGAAAGGATGCTCTGTGTCCTATGCCTATCGCTCTCTCTTTCTTTGGTAGCCCCCTCTGAACTCTGAGGCTAAGGGACAGCCCAAAGGCCTCCAGTTCCAACAGGTGGCAGCCAGGCCGGCTGGGAATGGATGTGGTGCCTGCATCCACAGCAGCCTGGAATGGCCTCAACACCCCAAGGAAGCAACTCTCACGCAACTCCATCTATATCCCTAACTAGCAGCAAAGCCCGTTGCAAAAGGAATACAACAGGCACTAGCAAGATGGAAAGGGCAGCAAAGAAAAAAAACCCACCAGGTGAAGGTGGCACTCAGTTTCTTCTACCTGCCCACCTCCCTCCCTCGAGAGTGACTGCCCTCTCTCCACGGAGCCCTGGCCAAAGGAGGAGAAAGAGAGTGCGCGCTCAGCAGCCTCTCCACGATGAGCGATGGGGGTGAGCAGATGTGGGGAGGAGGCTTTGTGCCTGGTCCTGCTGTTTCTGAACGAACAGAGGTGGCCGCCGAGTAACAGGCAGCCCCAGACCCTCCCCAAGGTGCTTGGCCGCCTCAGTGAGGCGAGAGGCAGAGCTCCTCCAGCCACCCTGCCCGCCTGCCTGGCAGCCCCTTGGCAGGTCCTGGCAGGGCTTCCTCCATCTTTTGCCTCCAGCCACTTCCTGCTCTGCCTGCAGTGCTGCCTGCCACTCCCACAGCACTTTTGGTGCCAGTTCCTTCCTGGTCCTCCTCCCAGCATCTGGCTTTCCAGGAGCCGCAGCTCCTTTCCTCTCGGCGCTGCCGCTGAAGGAAGGCAGGGGGCGTTTTTGAAAGGTGGCAGCCAGCTTTCTGTGCAGTGCAGCCTGCTCAACTATCTCCCTAATGAAGTGCCAGCCTTGCGGCCGAGGGAGAAGGGCTGCGAGGGGCAGCAAAGGTGAGTGCTTCCCGTGCTTGCTGCCACTCACTAGGTCTGTCTCCTTCTCCCCCACAGCCTTTCTGGCCAGTTGTCAGGGTTGCCTTATAAAGCACTCCCCCCTCGGTATCCCTCCTGGCAGACCCTCCTCTCTTTCCCTTTTGGGCCATGGAGGGGTTGCTGTTCCCTCGGTGGAGCATCCATCCCCTTCGCCAGCTCCGTCCAGACTGAGGGCAAGATGCTGGCCGCCAGCTCTGTGGGCAGGACTGAGACAACACAGCATGGCAATGCAGCCAGGGGATTAGCAGACCTTCAGAGTGGCAGCTGAGGGAGCCAAAGGCTGTGGGAGCATGTGGAACGCTCACACTAAAATAGTATTATATATAAAGACAGATAGTGAAGTGTAACCCCCATCTGCGGATACCTAAATCCGTGGACTGGGACCACACTGGCGCTAAACAGGTTTTTCTGCAAACTTGGAGGACTCCTCATGTTTGCAGGAAAACATGGAATCTTTTAAATAATAAATTGGGGGATTTAAATTCCCCCCTCAAATAAACATGTGTTCTCTGTGCATGAACACACAACACAACTATCTACCTCCTCCTCCACAGTGGTGATGATGGTCAGGATCTAATGCTGGCCTGGTAATGGTGGTGTCAAGCTGCACCAGACTCAGAGGCCGCAGCACTGATGGGGGGGAGAGGAAGCTGGGCCCAACATCAAGAGAAGTAGCACTGATGGGGAGAAGCCTTAGCAGGCTTGACAGCAGCAGCAGCTGCAGTGATTGGGGGAGTCGCATCAAGCTGTGACAGGGAGAGAAGCTGAGCTGGGGCTGCTGGAGTTGTATGTGATGGGGGGTGTCTTGGTGGCCCTGGGGACAACAACGGGCCCAGTAGTGAAGGCTGGGAGGTGCTTAGAGCCCAGCAAGGGTTGTGGTAATGGGTGGGAAGGGAGCCATGGCAGCCCCAGCATCAGCAGGGCAATTGAGGGAGAGAAGTTGCAGCAGGGCAAAGATGGGACCTGGGCTGGGCCTGCCCCAATTGTTGTTGTTGTTGGGGGGGGAGCTGCAATGGGAAGGTAAAGAAAAGAGGGAAAGGGATTCAAACCCCCACCCCCATGAGTATCACAGGTAGGCAGGGGTGGATCTACATTTTTGGGGCCCTGAAGCTTGAACTGTTATGGGGTCCCCTTTACAACCAGGAGCAATAGGGCAACATCCAACAAGGTCCAAAGGGCCTTGCTGCCCTAGCAAGGATCTCAAGGCTCAAATGGCAGAGAACAGCGTGATGGGGTGGAGCTCTTGAAAATGGGCCATACAGTGAGCCCCTTCCCACCAGCAAGGAGGTCTGGGTACCTGCTGTTATTTTCTTCAATGGGGTTATTTCACGGCAGACCACCACTATATATCAGATTTTGATTAAAATTGCTGTCACTTGTGTGAATAAAAATTTCTACGCTATGCCTGATAGTTTTCAGGTTATAGGGGATGAAAATTAGGGAAATGTATTTGTGCATGATACATCATAGAATGATGAAATAAAACATAGCAAAGACCATAGTTAATATATTTTAGTTTAGACACCTATGAGAATACGTACTACATGAAGCACATTTTACAAAATACTCTTTTGTCTGTTTTTTTCTAGCAACATATTCACATACAGTTTTATCATATGAGAGCTTCCTTGTAATGTCATTTTCTACAGACAATATGCGTAAAGAATTTAAGCGCTCTTCAGTCATGGTCAATCAAAATTTGTTCTTAATAAAGGAAAGTTTTGAGAAATTCCTTTCTGCTTCACCGCTTGTGATAGGCATTGTCAAGTACAGCTTAAGCACAGTAGTAATATTAGGGAACACTTCAATCAGGCGTTGCTCATAAATAAGATGAAGAACTTCTGTGCATTGCATTTCAGATGGTGTGTTTTCTTCTGTGTTTTGGGTTTTCCTCAGGTGTAAATATTCTTTGAACTGGTAACACTCGCTTACTAATTTATGGACAACATCATCTTTGTAATGCAATATTATAAGTTTAATATTGTCCACATCAATTTCAGAATTGTTCACCAATTCTGAGAGGAACTTGAATCTTTTTGCAGTCTGCTCATATGGGTCGATCCTCTTGCCTAACTGGATTACCAAACAGTCATAAAGTTGATTTAGAACTTCTATCCTAAATTTTTCAGGTCCTTTCAAAGAAGCCCTTGTTCCATTTGAAAATTTCTTTGTAACCATGCATTTGGAAGCATCAGAATACCTTGCAATAATATCTTCACACAAACCTTTTGCTTCTGATTCATAGTGTACAATCCGGTCAGCTTAATTTTATTGGAGTTCTTTAACAAATGAAAGTAAAGATAACAGCAGGATAACCTTCAGATACATCAAAACCAGAAGTTTGGAGTTTCTTGCTTGTTTTGTTGAAATGCTCAAGAACTTCTTCCCAAACAACTGTTAAAATGGCATATAACAACTTTACTAGCTTGCGGTATAAATTCTTTGCATCTCATTTACATTCAGGCTTCTCTTCTGAGTCTTCAAAAATGTTTTTGAGAGTTTGTAAAATACCTGTATATCCATTTTTAATTGCCCAGAGTGCTTCATATTGTGCAGACCATCTAGTTACACTTAAGCTCCTTAGGGAAAAATCTAGATTGCCATGGGTGTTTAAAATTCCCATCTTTGTGGAGATCCAGAAAAGAAAACATACAGCTCCTGCAAAATGCCAAAAATAGTCAGCAACTTCAGGCACAGTAGACACTGCCTTTACAAGGTTGAGTGAATGGGCTGCACATGGTACTTAGTCTGCATACCTGTTAATGTTTTTAAAGGGTGCTTGCAGCCCTTTCTCTGAGCCCTTCATGTTAGATGCATTATCATAGGACTGACCATGGATATTTTCAACTGACAGCTTATGTTTGCCCAGAACTTCTTGTATTTTGTGGAACAAGGTCATGGATGAATGGTTTTTTATTGGTATAAATGTTAAAAAATCTCTCACAGGGTTTTCCATTATAGCAGTATCTTGGACATGTTTCCCCATGATTTCTATCAGTTCTTCATACACGGTTTTGATTAGGTAGGTAATATTGACTTTTTCATTTTTACATTTCTCAAAATGTTCATGTGAAAATGGGTCAAATGTTGCAATAAGTTCAATGGCCCCATGAAGTTTCCGTTATTTGGTGAGCCCCACTTATCCTCATGACCTCTAAATGCTAAACCTCTTTCACTTAAAAACTTTATAAGAGCTACAACTCTTTTCAGTACTTCAAGACAGTACTGTATGTTTTTTCTCATTTGTTCCTCAAGTTGCTGATCCACAGTGTTTTATTTGACTTTCTTGTTATCCAACACAACATTGCCCTCTTATGTTCCATGCTGTCTTCATGATTCTCCAGAGTTCTGAGTACATTCATCCATTCAGAAAACCCACTTGTTATAAGTAATGTTTGGCATTTAAAAAAGAGTTTGCAAGCAAAACAGTATATACAGCCTTTGCTCTTCGAGTAAACTAACCAGGATCTCATCACAGTCTGACCATTTTCAATCTTTTTTCAAAGTATTTGTTTGTGAAAATTCTGTTTTGCTCCTTGTAAATCTTGCTGGATTCAGTATATACATCATCTGTTTATTTTGGAAAAAAACTGATGTTTTGCATTAAACAGTTCTGTATAAATCATTATCAACTGTTATAGGCCAGTTTACGAGGTCACTGTATTCTTTGAAATCACTGAATTTACTTCCTATTTCCTGTTTCTGCTCTATCTCTTCTTGTTCCATGGTATTTTCATGTTGACCACTGTGATTGTCATCTGTACCAAAAATGTCAACAGTGGGTTGATAATTGCTAGAAAGAGCTCCTATGGTTTGTGCATCATCACTGGCTTCACTGGTGCTTGCTTGGCTTGTTTCAGCTGTAGGTGTTGACGAAGTTTGACTTGACATTATAAAATAGTTTGATAATTTTTGACATTTAGAAATTTCATCAGATCATTTCTCTTTCGAGTTTGCGTTTTTGGTATCCACTTAAGTACTTTCTTGAATTCATTACTGTTTCTCTTGGGGTCTTGATCTCTACAATTACAACCATAAAGTTGTTATTGTTATTAGTTCTACTGCAACTGCATGTATTTATGAATAACACACTTAAATACAAACATAAAAGAGGAAATGCAACAGATGCAATTTAACATTACAATAAACTGTATAAACAAAAGCATGGCGGTTTTCATAGGAGTCTTTGTTCATCCCAGTCCAGTTGCTATTACTTCATAGCAAGGCTTTTTAGGATATTATTGGCTACAAATATATTCAGCATCCACAAAAATGCACAGTACAAAAAGTCTAAATACATAAGTACAGGGGTCATTTTGTAGAAAAAGAGCTGCAGGAGCTCATTAGCATATCTAATACGTTATTGGCATAATAGCATATTAGCATATGCCAAGCCCCCTGACATCATTGGAACTGATATCAGAAGGGGAAGCAAAAAAGGGGGGAGGCATCTTCAAAAGTGTCCCCTTCTGTTCTCCAGCTGGCCTGCCAAGGTGGGCTGGGGGTGAAGAGAGAAGGGGTTTAAAGTTTAAACCCCTTCTCTTTAGAGTCATCTTTCCATTGTATTCTATGAGGCCATAGAATACAATGGAAAGATCATGCCCGCCTTGGTAGGCTGGCTGGGGAAGAGGGAAGGGGAGGCTTTTGAAGATGCCTCCCCCCCTTTTCTGCTTCCTCAGCTGACCTGCTTCTGGAGGCCCCTACCCACCCTCTCCTGGCTAGTCAGCCTCTGCAGGCAAGCCAGGAAGGGCCAGGGAGAGAGTGTGCCTTCCTCATCTCGCCCGTCCAAGTGGGCAAGCTGATGAAGGCTTCTAGTGGCCCTCCGCCCTCTCCTGGCTTGCCAATCTCTGTGCCTCCCTGTGCCTTCCTCAGAGCGTGGGGGCAGGGCTGCCGAGCGGGGCTGCTGGAGTGGTGCTCCGACATGCTCTAGCCCCAAATGAACCCTGCATAAGTAATACATATATTGTAAGTCCAGGTTAACCTCACAATATTGAAACATCAGATAAGATTTCCAGGCTGTATCTGGGAGGGTGCAGTTCTTCTCACTTGGATCCTGAATCCCACTTCACCTTTGTTTTAAAAGATCTCTAATACCTGCACAGATTACCAACATTTACTTGCAGTAATCCAAAGCAGGCCTTAAAAGAACAGGAACTGTGCAGGCCTTTCCCTCCCCTATGGTGCAGCTTCTTCCTGGGCCAGGCCAAACTCCTCAGAAGCCTTAATAAACAGAATACTAAGAAACTATGCAACAGTCCTAAATAATAATAATTTACCTGCAATAATCCAAAGCAGGCCTTGAAACGACAAGATCTGTGCAGGCCTTTCCCCACCCTTATGGTGCTGTTGCTTCTTCCTGGTCCAGGCTGAACTGCTAGGCTGCTGGGAACAACCAGCCCATTTTAGGGAAAGCTATACCTCTGAGCATGCTCCATTCTAAGGTCATTATTAAGTACTTCAACCCACTGGGTTATGATTCTGTCACTAATAACAAACTCTTTAAAAACTCCATTCATTTTTGTTGAAAAATTCACTCACTAAAAAAAGTTGCTTCAGGGCCCTGAAGCTTAAGCTTCATTAGTTTCACAGTAGATCCGCCTCTACAGGTAGTGTTGTCAGCCTCCAGGTGGGGCCTGAGGATCTCCTACTTTTACAACTGATCTCCAGCTGACAGAGATCAGCTCCCTGGAGAAAACAGCTGCTTTGAAGGGTGGACTCTCTGCCATTGTACCATGCTAAGGAACTTCCCCTCCCCAAACCCCACCCTCTCCTGGATCCACCCCCAAAGTCTCCAGGTATTTTCCAGCCCAGACCTGGAAACCCTATGGGTCCCCACTTATGTGTGCATAATTCTCAGTTCTGTATGATTCCTTCTGGCCTTCTGTACTACTACCATCAGCCACTTTGTCCACCTGCTGCAGGTGCAGTCAGGGCCCTGAACACAAAGAGTCTGTTCCTTAGGTTTCCTCCAGTTTAGAGGTTTTGCATGTACTGACGTTTCAGAGCTGTCTTCAAGGGCAGCTCCATGTAAGGTATAATTGTCAAGTATTGAGGTTCTAGGAACATGGATCTTTGTAGTCAAACTGGATGAATCTAGAAAGAAATACTATGCCTCTGGCAGGTATAACTGATAGAAGGTGCTTTTCAACATCATATCAACCCTAACCTTAACAAAAACTCAGGTTCTTCATCCAATTAGAGGCTCACTCCGTCCAGGGTAAGCAAACTAATTCCTTCCAGAACATCAGCTTTTCTGACCAACAGTCATGATCCTAGGCCTATAGCAGGGAGGCCTAGCATCTCCAGGGAAGCCTGTACTAAAGTAGCATCAGGGCTTACATTTCTCAGGTTGCCTTTGGACCCTGTGATTGGTTAACATGGAATTTGGAGGGAAAACTTACACCAGTAGAGGAGCAGAGGGTGGTGCTTGGGAAGAAAACATAAAAGGCCTTGCTCAAAGTGGGAGGTGGTTCACTCCTAGGGAGCAGAGCTGGTGTGAGGCTGCTACAGATGGAAGAATCCCTCATCCAAAGGGGGTGCGTCCAAATACCTAGAGAATGCTAGGTACAATGTAGTCAGATGCATTAGGGTTTCTTATTTTGTTGTTTTACCTATCTTTACTCTGGTCATCTTTCCTACATATTATTGAATTAAAGTTGTTAAATCTCTTTAATAAAAATAGTTCGTCACTCTGCTTGAGTCGTCACGCCTCATTTGGTCATTTATGAGAAGGAATCTTCTGGGAAAGTGCATAAAGGGGCAGGGTGAGTGCTCTGGGCCTTCCCAAGGAGACCCATACCAGAGTGGTGGCAGCCATTAGAGAACGTTTCTAGCTGCTGCCTGTGACACCAGCATACCACTTTCTCATCTGGATTCAGTTTATTCTCCTTTTGTCACTTGATCACAGCAACCAGACACTGGTAAGGACAGAGGCAGGGCTTCTGGAGGCTTCTCTAAAGAAATAAAGACCTGGATGTCATAAGCATATTAATGATATCCAGCCCTAGGGCTTTTTTTTTCTGGGGGAATGCGCCAAAACAGAGTTCTAGAACTTCAACAACAAAATTTTCAAAATGTTTGTACAGATTGAAAACTTCATTTCCCTCTTGAGAGTTCCAGCACCTTTTTTAAAAAAAGCCCTATCCAGCCCCCACACTCCATATGATCTCAGTGACATAACTAAGATATTAAACAGCTTTGTTGAAACTTGAGATCCAAAGATATGGTTTCCATATCCCCAATAACCCCCCTTTGGCAATGGTCAGGTAAAAATCGCTGAAAACACAGCAGCACCATATTCTTCACTCGAACACCTGACTCCAGATTATTCAGTACAATGGAGTGGCTCACTAACAACAGCCACAGATAAAGAACCAACAAGAATATACTGCTCTGTCCATTTGTAAGGGAAGGTCATTCTCATTGAACGAAATACTACTTCACACCAAGTAGCTGACTTGTGGAATTCACTGCCACAAAATGTAGTGATCGTCACTGGCTGGGATTTAACAGCATGTTGGACAGATTTATGGTGGATAGGTTTATCGTTATCTATTGACCACAGTGGCCTTATGGGGTCTCTGGGTTCACAGGAAGGAGGATTCTGATTGTCAGATGATGCTGTGGGCCTGGCTTGTGGGCTTCCCTGCGGCTTCTGACTGGGCACTGTAGGAAATAGGATGTTGGGCTAGATAAACCATTGGACTGATACAGCAGGCTACTGTCATGTTCTTATAATCCATTGTAGCAACTAAGCCTGTCTCTATCCTAAAGCCATGCTTAAAACCTAAAAAGTTTAGAGCAGATGTGTCATCTCAAAATATCTGAAGCTGTCCCACCACCACCCGTTCAATCATGTTATCCAAGAAAGGGCTATAGTTGGTCAAACCCCCTGCAGGAAGAGATTCTTCAGCTAAGATTTAATAACAGCCTGTTCTGGAGATTTAAGAAATATACCTTTTACTAAGGAAGAATGTATAATTCTGCCAAGTGGAGCAATTATTTTGTCCCAACACAATTTTTAAAATCAAGACAGGCAGGAATCTAGATTACACGTGTGGCCTTCACATACCCAATAATCCTGGCTACATTGCTCAGGGTAAACAAGCTGAAATTAACCATATGAACTTGACGAGATACTCCTGGTACCTCTGTGGTACAACCTGTTAAGTATGCAACTCAACACGATTGGATTCCAGCAAAAGTGATTTCAGCTTTATTGTAACAGCAAACTCAACTCAACAACACACACAGAGAATAGTGGAGCGCAGCTCCCTTTTTAAATGATCCGGGCTATCAAAGCCACACCCATAAATAAGTTAACAACCAATAAACTAACAAGGATAAAGACCAATAAGGTCTGTTCCCTCCAAAAAGCTATGTACATTCAAGGTTTCATAGAAACCAGCCAATGGGAATGCGGCAGATTACAATCCCTCTTTATGTCTGAAGCTTAACATGTAAAGAGACAGGACAGATTCTAGCTTCAGGACATAACACAACCTATATCCAAATTGGCTTCCAAGTGAAATCAGATTGGACAGATTTTATCACCAAAGAATCGAGCAAAATCCCAGTGTCCAGGGAATCTGGCACAATGTATTTAGGTGAGACTGATAACCCTAGAGATTATCACCCACATTGTGCCAGTTTTTATCACCACTATTATCTAAAGGCATTATCAAATATTTGAGTAAGCAGAATTGTTAATTCCTTCTCAGTTTGCTTTTCTGCTGCACTTCAACTGCACATCGACTCAATGTGGGGCCTGGAGTTTTGCTGAAATTACAGCTGATCTCCACACTACAAAAATCAGTTCCTCTTGAAGTAAACAGCAGCTTCAGAGGGTAGACTGTATGGCGGTGTGTCCCAATCTGTTGATCAGGACCCAAAAAGTGGTTTGCAGAGCCTCTGAATTTAAGTCACAAGTCATCCTTCCCTAATGGCTGTTCCTACCTTATGACTTTCTTTCTTTCTTCCTCCTCCGTGCCAGCTTCTCTCATTCTTGTCTTTTTTATTTGAGGAAATTATAAGGAGGTGTGTGGAGCTGTCCATAAACTAGTAACTTTATGGTCGTAACTGGATTTGGGGGGGGGTGGAAGCTGGAGAGTGAGCAGGAGCAGTTTAGCCCACAAGGAAAAACAGAGGAGGAGAAAAAGAGGCATGGGCTCTCTCCTGGTGTTTCTCCTTCAGCAGCCATTCAACCTCTTGGGTCAAAAGCTGGACTGTAACCTCCATATACAAAGGCTGTACACTTTAGAATGCAACTTGTTTGAGGGCAGCCCCACCCTTTTGTGCAATGTTTCCTGGTTTCTCAAAAACATCTGGTCGGCCACTGTCAAAAAATGGAACGCTGGCCTAGATTGGAGCCGAGATCAAAGTTCACCCAGGGAGTCAAAAAACCCCTTGGACTGCCTCTGGCTGGGTCACTATACTAAATAACTTTGGACCTATGGGTCACCATACTAAAAGGGTTTTGGGAATCATTGCTCTGTGGTATCACATCCTGGCTGTGGTTCCTCCCATCCCAAGTTCCTCCCTCCCCAAACTCAGCCCCCAAATCTGCAGGAAGCTTTCAAGCTGGAGTGGCAACCCGAGCTGGATTCTTACGTTGCTGGTACAGTTAGCGCAGGCTTACCAACTATTGCAGAGCATGTGCTACTGTTGATCGGATGCCCGGCTTTGAATGATTAAAATAGGAATGAATTTTTCCTGTAATATCGAGTTGAAGGCTTTTATACACTGTGAGTGCTATACTAAGGATTTTTCCTTCTAAGAGTCTTCTATACACTATGAGTACTGTATGAAGTAGTGTGAACTTATTGAAGAAGAATTTATCGAAACGAAGATCAAAATCCGGAGTCTTCGTCCATTTTGTCTGTGTACCATTTATGGACTTGTACTATTCATTTTGTTTGTATACCTTTTATGGACTTGTACTATTCATTTTGTTTGTGAACCTTTTATGGACTTGTACTATTTATAGACCTGCACACTATATGATGTAATTTTGGTTTCACTGATATATGTGGTCCTCTTACATAAATTGAGTTTTGTGCATAACTTTTTGAGCACTTGTGGTCTGTGTTATTTGTGCAGTGCTTGTTTATTTACAGTTAGCTCAGGGACTACTTGGCTCAGTGATGATGATCACTGTCTGATGATGATCAATGTCTGTTCACCAGCTGCCTCCTCCTGTTCTGCCACCAGTTTGTACACGGAAGGAATGGGTGAGCCAATGAGTGTTGCTGGTGCCGCGGAGCTGAGTGGCACTGCAGCCCTGGCTTGAAGCACAGCAAAGATCAGCTTGGCTTGTTCCAGGGCCATTTTCATTTCCTAGACCACTCCTGACACAAGCACAGCACCCACAGGCCTTACCGTTGGCATATCTCCAAGCTATGGCAGTGTGGGGGTTAGCTAATGTCCTATGCAGGGCTATGTTTGTGTTCTTATGTTCTTAGAACTGGGTTCATCAGCTGACATCCCTAAACCAAAAGTAAATGCAGGCCTGTGGCCAGGATTTTTTTTCTTCGGTGGGGCATTAAAACTTTTTAGGGGGCAGTTAACCTAATTAGAGTTGATTAAAAAATCACTACAGATGGTGACTGCAGCCATGAAATTAAAAGATGCCTGCTCCTTGGGAGGAAAGCGATGGCAAACCTAGACAACATAATAAAAAGTAGCGACATCACCCTGCCGACAAAAGTCTGCATGGTCAAAGCAATGGTATTCCCAGTAGTACTGTACAGCTGTGAGAGCTGGACTATAAGGAAGGCCGAGCGCCAAAGAATAGATTCTTTTCAACTATGGTGCTGGAGAAGACTCTTGAGAGTCCCCTGGACTGCAAGGAGATCAAATCAGTCAATCCTAAAAGAAATCAACCCTGACTGTTCCCCAGAAGGCCAGATACTGAAGCTGAAGCTTAAAAACTTTGGCCACCAAATGAGAAGGGAGCACTCACTGGAGAAGACCCTGATGACGGGAAAGACTGAAGGTCAAAGAAGGGGATGGCAAAGGATGAGATGGTTAGACAGTGTTATCGAGGCAACGAACATGAAATTAAGCAAACTCCGGAACAAAACGGAAGACAGGAGGGCCTGGCGTGATGTGGTCCATGGGGTCACAAAGAGTCAGACTTGACTGTGCAACTGGACAACAACAACAACAACAAGTTAATCTAATTAGCTCCTTACTGTGGAAAAATACAGAATACAGAGATGCAGAAGACTGAAAAGCAAAGCTTTATCATCCCCCCCGGACAATGTGGCTCTTCTTTTCAGGTGAGCTTAAACAGAATTGCCAAGTTTTAAGATGACATCTGAAAATAGAAATTGAGGAAGCATGACAGCTTTCATCTGGGCAGGCCTCCAGCAAGCAAAAATGGGGCATAGATGATTTTAAGAAAGAGAGCTTAAGAAGACAAAGGATTAAAGAGGAACATGAGACAGAGTTGTAGGAGGGGAACATAGTTTATTCTGCAGAGGTGGAAAGCTATCCTAAGCCTTCTGTGAACTTCCAAGTATGTTAACTCTGCTTAGCAGTGCACTGTTTCTTTGGTCGTTGTATATCCATCAACAAAGAGCATTGTTTTGTAACCAAGTTGGTGTTGATAGTCTGAGAAAATTTTCTAGTAAGAGGTAGTCAGGCCCGTAGCCAGGATTTTTTAAGTCAGGGGGCATTTGAATTTCTTAGGGAGCACTGGCTAATCAGATTAATCCAGGGAAGAAGGCCATGATGCCCTGGGCTGGATGGGAAGTCAGGGGGCCTTGCCAGCAAGTCAGGGGGCCTGGCCCCGAGATGCCCCACTGTAGCTACAGGCCTGGAAGTAGTCCGAAACACTTTTGCATTCTCCACTCCTGGGAATTAGCCTCAGTTTGGCAAGATATGAAATTCTGTATCGACTTTCCTTGTTTCCCATCAAGCTGGCAACAGAAAAATCAGTAGGTATTATTTTGCATCATTCTGGCATTGTTGCTGAGTCTTGAGAGGGAATCTGAAACATTAAAACAAGCCATCAAGTTTCGTGGAAATTAATGTCAAGTCAAGAACTTTAGTCAGTTCATTAATTGTTTCATTCCATACCAGAAACTTGTTCCTAGAGAAATCCCCTGTTAAATTCTGTGTCCTACGAGCAACAGTGGATGCTTACAGTGTACCACCAAGACAACTGTAGCAAGACAGTGTCAGGAGCCAAATCGTTGGGGAACAGGGATGCTCAAGCACCTGTCGGTTTGGCTCACGTTGTGTTTACTGGCTGCAGTGAAGGAGCTGATTTGTCAAAAGGCTGGTTCAGGCTTCTTCATTGGATCACTTTTTGCACGTTCAAACACTACAGTGCAGCACAGTGCAAACTGACAGTATTTCATGCATACACATTCCCTTACAGCCCGATGGGAGTCATATTTTCCCCTCTTCCCCATAAACCCATTCTCACTGCTCAGCACCCAATCGTATAAACAGTAAGCAAATCAACAAGTCAACCGGTGGTTCTGTATAAATACTGTATTTTTAAAAGGTGTTACCATTTGGTGTTAATTTAAGTCTGTGCTTTCACCATCACATGCCTAGTACCTCCTGTATCAGGGTCAGCACAAGGATTTCCAGCACCCTAGTTGAATTACTTTGCCACACACACACACACAAGCCATGGGGAAGATACCACCCACCCATCTCCTCCCCACACTTCAGGGAAGCTGCCACCACCTTTCTTCTCTCTCCTGCCCTGCAGGGAAGCTGCCATCGGGATGTTATCTGTTCCCGGATGTAGGTATTCATATCTATAGGATAGGAGTCCTTTGCCATGGACCAAGGTAAACTACAAAGTGAACAAAGCTCAGCTTGTGGGGCTTATCCTTTATTGGTTAATCATTACCAAACTTTGGAAAGAAAATGAATTCTGCCGTCTTTTAGCAGAGAAGCAGTTTTTTGAAGGATGGCAGTGTACCGTGATCACCGAAGCCAGATTGGCTTCAGTCCTATAATTTCCTCTGTAGACTAGATCTGATAGGTTGTTAAATCAAAGGAATTAATATTTCATCAGCTGTTTGCACTTGAAGGTCTGGTTGGATGACTGACCTTTCTTCATTCTGCCCCATCAAAAACCCTTCCAACAGAGGTTTACATCTTGCCTAATGAGGTGCATTGTCAATGCCAATGAACCATGATACCCTTTTTATGAACTGTTCACTGAACAGCCTCATTCTGGCCTGTAGGCCATCTTGCAAAGGGCCATATGGTGTCCTCTTAGAAGTTTCATTTCAATGAGAAAAAAACCAGGAACAATCTGATACCAACATTGCCATGACATTTGCCCCAAACACAACTCTCATTCTAGATGGTTTAAGGATTCAAACTGCTCTGCAGAAGTTGTAGCATCTTCAGTAATCTGAAATAATTTTATTTGCATGACCTATAGCAAAATTCCCTCTGGCTCTTCTTGAGAAAGATTTTGTGACAATCAGGGGATGTATAAGAGAAGAACCCTACCAAATAATCTGGTGGCAGTAACAAATCTATTGTGGAAAGCCCTTTGAAGGTAAGAGACTACTTCGTAGACGTATTTGAGTCTACTTCATCGGATGCATGCCCCCCCTTTGTTTAATACCAAATTTCAGTCTGTCGTCTGAAAAAAAACCCTTTTTGTTTGCGATTGTCATGAAGGGCTGTATCTCTCCAGAGCATTTAAAAATGTCTCCATGGAGTTTTCCTAATAAACTCATGGTGTTAAAAAAAAATACCCCAATAGGATATTTTTACTACCCCTTGAGTTAAAAAAAAATGCAACAATGGCAAAAATGCACAGATTTTTCAGGAGGGGGTTCACACCTAGGTGGGGTTTTTAATTTGGGGGGTTGTATGTTTATTTAAAGGAAGTAAGCTGCAAGTTCTAAGTGGCTGTATTTTGGCTGTACAAGTGATAATGTCCTATGAGGAAAAAGCTCAAGAGCCATTTTTCTCTGACTTTTATCAAAAGGTATAAATCGGGTAGCTAAATTACCCCACTAGTTTTTTCCAGCTTTTACACAGCCTGAAAAAAAGTTCCGGGAAACAAAAAATGCACACTGTTGTACTATTTTGTTTGGTCTTAATAGGAGCACAGTCTTTCAGTTATTTCTAGTTTATAAACAGCCCCATCTAGATTATGCTGACGCAGCTACACTGATCCATGCTGTATCACTGTAATGTGCTGTATATGGACCTGCCTTTAAAGAAGCTGTGGAAGCTTCAGTTGGTACAAAACGGAACCGCAGGGCGCCTGTCTGGGATCAGGCACACAGAATGCATGACTCAAGTGCTGTGTCAACTGCATGGGTTACCTTACCTTCTTCCAGGCTCCATTCAAAGTGTTGGTTATTAGTTATTACCTTTAAAGCCCTTCATTGCTCGGTGTCCTCATACTTACCAAACTGCATCTCCCATACTCCTATGCGCCAGCTACGTTCTTCTGATCGGCTTCTCTTCATGCTGCCCTCCTTTACAGGGGCAGATTGGCCATGGGGCCACCAGGACTTTTCCTAGTGGGCTGATGCCCTCCCCAGCCCAGTGGTAGAAGGGCTGTGCCCAGCTTGCCTGAGCTTCATGTGGTCCTTTGAAAGAAGTACCTACCTGGATGGGCAAGCAGACAGTATTGGGGAGGCCTTTGGGGGGGGCAGAGCCCTTTCCAGTGGTGTTTTCCCTCCCAATCCACCCCTGCTCCTTTAGGACTGTCCATATGGCTACAGCTAGATCATGATTTCTTTCTGTGATGGGTCCAGTCCTTTGGATTGACCTACCAGAGTGAGTAATGTCTTCACTGTCTACATGCTAAGTCAGCTTTACACCAGAGAGCATCTAGTGGATGTTGTAGGAAGATCCTGAGCAGAATGACATCTAAGCTTTGTAAGCATTCTCTGGAAGTAAGCCATCTTGAAGAACGACTGAACTATTGTCAGCACTTTATGAAAATGTATTATTTATAATGGATTGTTTTAGATGATTTTATGTTGCTTTAACTGTATTTATGTACTGACTGTAAGTCGCCCTGAGCCTGCATTGCAGGGAGGGCCGGATCGCCCATTGGGCAAACTAGGTGCTCGCCTAGGGCGCCCCGGCCTCAGAGGCGCCAAATGGCACTCCACCCCCCCCCAAAAGCGCCCCCCCCTAACCAGGCGCCCGCTGCCGCCTCCGCTAGATCCCCACCCCCTTCCCGGCTTTCCTGGGGGCCCTGCAGCGGTGGAGTCCCCAGGACAGCCGGCGCTGGGAGGGAGGGGGCGGCGGCTAGACCCCCGCCCCCTTCCCTGGCTTCCCTGGGGCCCCCGCAGCTGCAGAGCCTCCAGGAAAGCCAGCGCTCCGCTGCCGCCCCCGATCTCCAGGCCCCACCAGGAGGTTGGCATCCCCAGTGGGGGGCACTCCAGGCTTCCTGCCTAGGGTGCCCAGACACCTGGAGCCAGCCCTGATTGCGGGGAGGGCGAGGTATAAATGGAATCAATCAATAAATCAACCAATCAATAAAAATTGTTTCAGCAGATTTGGCTGTGTTCATTCTTATTCTCTCTGTTTTTATTTAATTCTGCATGTTCTAAAATTCTGAATGCTTTTAATTTGTAGTTTGTGCATTTGAATTTGCTGATTGGACTGGTCTATTGTGTGCCCTCTCAACTTGGTTGGTCCACTGCTAGCAGCCTTGAGTCAGAGGGAATGAGGAGAGAAATGTCTTAAACAATAAACATGTCTAACATAGCTTTGTTGGTCGGCGCGGGGTGCGTGTGTTTCCTGTGGCCCAGCAATTCTACCTGCATCTTTTGTCTACTGTTTAGGAAGCTCCTGCCTGTGGAAACCCAGGCCACAGCTATGTATTAAGGCTATTTCGTTCGCAAATTGTAGCAGGGTAGCAGTAAAGTCTGCCTCGAAATGAAGCTGTCCTCGAAGCCTGTGGATCACTGTGATCCTGCTAAGCCTTGCCTGAATCCGCAGCAGCTATTGTAACTTATCAGTGAGACTACAGCCTGTACCAACCCCGCTTCCTAATTTTGGTGTAAAACGAGGGCTTTGGAGCCAACTAACTTCACACACACTAAATTGACAAAGTAGGCTCTATATTCCCCCAAAGAAGTGTTTAAAGTGGTTCATAACAGGAGACTTCATTGGCACGTGCAGTAACTGGATGGGTGTAAGGTTGGGGTGGACCATCAAAGGAAAACTCACAGCGCAATAAAGCTCCCAGGCCCGGAGCTCAAGACCGCCCCAGACTTCATCACAGAGCCACAAAAGTGCTCCACTCCCAGCATCGAAACCACAGATGGAAACGCTTGCAGTGACCTGCCTAAAAACCTAACGCACGAGCCAGTTAATCCAGGGCAACTCAATATAGGAAGACTGCCGCCTCCTTTGTATTATGTGGGTTTCTTTTAATGAAGGGGGGGGGGAATGCTGTGGTTCCCGTTGAGTGTCTCCGCTGAAATCCAACCCCGATCAAGTAACTTATCCGGTTGCTCTCACGTCGCTGCACAAGCTCGCCCTCGATCTTCTCGCCATCTTTTGAAATCCGCGTTCCCCCCGCCCCTCTTTCTGACCCCCTCCGTTAACACTGGCTTACGTTCCGATTCCCATTTCTCTCCTCCGTCCCTACCTACCCAAAGCTATTTGCAGTTTGATTTTTCCAGTTGTCCAAAGGGTTTGCCGGGAAAAGTTACTTAATTGTAGGGGGTGGGTGGGTGGGGAATCCATTCGCTCCCTGCTGAAAGGGTTCCTTCCAAACGTTAAAAAGGCAACGACGACGACTACAACAACAGCAGCAAAAATGCAGCCGCGGCGGCGAAGAAGCAGCCGCCTCCGAGGACAAACAAAGGGAGCGAAGAGCTCGACGCGGGCCGGGTGTCGGGTTACGCGGCCCCCTCTTTAAATCGCCAGAGCCCCGCCGCCGCCTCCCCGTCCCCTCTGGCTTCCCTCCTCCGCAACCCAGCCCGAGACGGACAAGCCCCGCGACCCAATGGCGAGGAAGCTGGCGCTTTTGGCGCCGGGACACGCTCCGCAGTTGCGCCAATCAGAAGCCGAAGGAGGTGGAACGACGCCCCGGGTAGAACGGAGCGTCTAACCAATGGCAGGACTGTTATTGCGGAGAAATAGTATTATGCTAATCGATGTTTTGCTCGAGCTCACTCGGCGAGGGCTTTAAAAAGGGAGGCAGGCGCAGGCTGGGGGTTAGACGCCGCGGCAAGGGAGCGAGAGGGGGGCGTCGCGGGCGGATCGGGGCGCGCAGGCAGGTTGTCGCTCTCTGCGGAGTCCCCCGCGTCGGTCTGCGGCGCCGTGATTTGGACTGCCGAGCGCGCCGGGCTCCTTTCCCCCGGGCGAAGGCGGCCGCCCTCCCCTTTCGGCCAGCACCATGTCCAACGTGCACCTCTCCAGCGCCTCGACTTTGGAGCGCCTGGCTGCGCGCCGGACTTTCCCGCTGCACGCCCGCACCGGGGTCTGCAGGAACCTCTTCGGCCCCGTGGATCACGAGGAGCTCAACCGGGAGCTGAAGAGCAAGTTGCGGGAGATCTGCGAGGACAGCCAGAGGCGCTGGGACTACGATTTCCAGACCGAGGCGCCGCTGCCCGGCCCGGGCAGGCTGCAGTGGGAAGAGGTGGAGGGCGACTCCGTGCCTGCCTTCTACCGGGAGAGCTTGCAGGTCGGGAGGTGCCGCTTCCCGGTGCTGGTGGTCCGAGCCAAGCCGCCGCCTAACAGCGCCGAAGCAGCAGCGCCGGCGGCGGCAGCAGAGCCCAGGGACTCTCCCCAGGAGCAGGGGCTTCCTTCTGCTTCGGCCCCCCCGACCGGCCCGCAGGGCAAGCCTGCCGCCTTGGCCAGCGCTATGGCGGGGGCCGAGGACCGCCTCAACCAGGAGAACCGGGCCGGTCAACTCAACAACTTCTCAGGGATTATACTCAAGCCTGTCCCGTGCACGGCTCCGGCTCTGAAAAGAGCATCTCCGGCCAGCGTGGCTCACATCACAGGTAAGCACCGTGGCCCCTCTGTCGCCCTTGGGCCGGCGGCGGCGGCGGCGGCGGGGAGGGGGGGACTACTCCACCCCGTCCCTCCCGTCGCGAAAGAGACCGTCGGGCCCCACCGGGGGCTTCTCTTCCCCCCCTCCGCCCATGCAGGCCCGGGGAGGTATCCGAGCGCTCTCTCGGAGGCGCTGGCCCCGCTTATGATTCCGCGCAGCTCCCCGGGGGCTTGGCTGGGCTGGGAAGGAAAATGCTTACGCAGCACATCGCGCTCTGCGGGCGAAGCCCTTCGCCGCTGCCTCTCTGGCGACGTAAACAAACCCCGCCAGCGGTCGTTGCGCCGGCTGGCCGATAGGGGGAGCCAAGAGGCAGGGCTGGCTTGCGGAGGAGGTGGCGGCGGCGGCTGCGGGAGAAGCCGAGCAGGGCGGGGTCCCTGGGGCTCCGCGCTCCGTTGTTTTTCTGCCGGACTTGGCTTCGACGGGGTGTGCCTGCTCTCTTTCCCGCCCCCCCGTTCCCCAGGCTCTTGGCTCAAGCGGTTTCTTAATGAATTCCCCCTCCTCTCTCCCCCCTCCCCGCTTTCTCTCTCGTTGCATTTGATCCCCTAGATTTCTTCGCCAAGCGGAAAAGAGTCGTAGACTCGAAAGCGGCCGGGGATCATTCCAGCGCACTGCCAGCCTCTGTCTCTACTGTCCCCACGGAGCAGACGCCCCGGAAAAGGCTCCGATGAACGAGGTGAGAGACGGAGCGAGCGCTTGAGCCTTCCTCGGCGCCGTCCAGAATTGCCCGCCGGCTTCACCTCGCCAGATCTTGGGCGAGAAGGGAGGGAAGAGACGGGCTTGGGGATTCTAGCGTGTGTGCGCTCGCTCGCTCGGGGAACCGAGGCCGGCTGGGTTTGCAGCGCTGAGTTCAGAGATGTGAAATTGAGTGTGCGGCTGGAGTGTGTCTGTGTGTGTGTTGTGTGTGGAGTTTGTCCAACTGGCAGAAGTTGGATTGCTGTAAAGAAAGGGACTTGCAAGAGAAGCATCCTACCCAACGCTCCCTCTAAGCTGTGGAGTCTTGTGAGCAAAAATTCCACTTCCTGAGCCACCGGCATTAAAGCTGTGAGTGATCAATTTGGCTACCACTTTGGAGCCATCCTTCCTGAGCTCGGACAAGAATGTGTGAGCCGGAGGCTAGAAAACCTGTGAGCTAGTTCACACTAACTCAGCTTAGAGGGAACTCTGTTCCTAACTCGGCTCTTCTTCATACCTACGCTTAAAGTGCTGTATTCCCTCCTTCCCTTCACACCAACGTAGATCCAGCAGAGATTTCGGAGGGTCAGTTATTGTGTAATGTGGAAGGCAGGACCATCCCCCACTCCTGCTCTTTTGCTGACTCATAGGCTGGTTCTGGGGGAGGGCGGGAGGGAGGGAGGGGTGAGAGAGGGGCTGCGTCTTGTGGTGTTCCTTTGTACTAGCCAGCGCCTGGAGCTGCAGTGTCCGCCCAAGAGTGCTCTCTCTGCAAGCTTACTATGTGCAGCCCTTCATCTTCTCTTTCAGATTTTGCACTACCGCACAGAAGCGCCGTTTCCTCGGTCCTTGGAAACCTAGAGCTTGAGAGGCCTTCCTCTGCCCACATTCAAGGGACTGGCAGAAGATACCAGAGTCCGGGAAGAAGAGCTTTGTGGCTTTTGTTTCCCCCTCTTCTCGTGCTCTCCGCCCCAGAAGGAACTGCTTGTACCTCTATGTAGCAAAAGTGGCTCTGACTACAAGCCACCTGACGGAGCAGTGTTAATTTACAACTGTGCAATTTATTATTTTTATATAAAAAAATGTATTATGCCTAATGTGAGTACACTGGCCTGAAGTGTAAAAGCTTTAAAGTCATTTATATAAAAATGTTTAATCTCTGCTGATTTCTCAGTGCAAAAAAAAAATGTATATTTGTAAAAAAGCAAACAACTTAAGAGTTATACTAACTTATATTTTCTATTTATGTCAAAAAGGCAGATAACTTCGGTTGACACCCAGTAGTCTGTTATTTGTGTGTGGGTTTTTTTTTTTCTTATTTGGTTAAGCCAAAGGGCACTATATTTGCTTTTTTTTGTTATTTACAAAAAATGTAAATTTATTTTTATAGTGGGTTTTTTTTGCATTCACAAAATGTAGCTATGAATCAAAATTTCTTTAGTTATTACTTGAAAATAAATCTGATACCATGGTTCCTGAGCCGGTCTGTACCACTGCCGTTGCAAACTTATGCCACAACGTTAAAATAAAAAGGAATCTAATTTCGGTCAGCTGCCTTGGTGTTGTTGCTTTTATACTTTCCCTCTCTTGTTGGTGGCTTGCTTAGCACAATCAAAACACATATTTTGTTAGGTTTTTAGGGTAAGATGAATGTTACTCTTATACGATAACAGTTTCTAAGATTCCTCATCCACCTGGGGTCCACATCTTCCTCTTGGAGCACCATGGGAGGATCATTGGATGCCATCATCAAAGTGCTAGTTAAGACTTGGGGGACAGGAGAATATTCCATATACACAAACTGGCGGATGTAGGCATTTGGACCACAAGAAGTGTAAAAAAAAAAATCCTGATTCAGTTAACAAGGTGTATGACTATTGAGTGTGAACCCAAAAGGTAAAGGTGTTAACTTCTGATGGAATCTAGGGCATACACGCTCCTTTTTGAGAAGTCCCATGGACAGTTTTAAAAGGGAATTAGATAAACATAAGGAGCAGAAGTCCATCAGTGGCTATTAGCCACAAAGTATAGCTAGGAACTCTCAGTCTGGGGCAGGTGATGCATGCTATTCTTGGTGCTGGGTGGGGGGAGCAGTGGGAGGGCTTCTAGTGTCCTGGGCCCACTGCTGGACCTCCTGATGGCACCTGGTATTTTTGGCCACTGTGGGACAGAGTGTTGGACTAGATGGGCAATTGGCCTGATTCAACATTGGCTTTTCTTATGTTCTTATGATGCAGTCCTCAGCCCTTCAGTAGTCACTGATTCACAGCTTGAACTCCACAAAGCTGCTCATGAAATTTCATAATTAGCTGTAAAGAAAGTTGCAGTGTGTACCACCCACTTCTTCTGCCAGGGGCGGTGAGTTTTTACCACCTTATGGACTGCTCTGCCCCACCCCAGTTGTCTAGGGCTGTCTAACTTTCAACTTGCCTTTAGCTTTACCCCTGCAGGAATTCAGTAGATGAAGCTTGTATATAGAGAAATTTTAGTAGCTGTTGCTTACTGTGCATCAAGTGACTATTAGAGGCACATCAACAAAAGGCTGGCTAAAAACATACCTCTAATACCTTGATATTATATACAACTTTTTGAAAGGAAGTGTTGATTTCAGTAGCACTGACTTCAAGATAAATATCCTTGGGATTTAGGGTACAAGGCTTCTTGCCTTTAGCTGTCAAAAGCACAGAAAGACAGCCATTAACCTTTCCCTTAGATACTTCCTGGGAATCGTGCAAAAAGGGACGCTAAGTAGGATGGCAAAATTGGGGCCATGATAATGTCCGGAAGCATTTGCCCGCAATCCCAAACCTAAAAAAATATAATTTAGATGCGATGGTGATGGGAATGGCCTTTCAGAGATGCTTTTTTATTTTGTCAGCCACCTTAAAAGCTGGAGAAAGTATGCGTCATCCTGGGAGTGTTAAGAACAAACGAGGGATCCTCTGGCACCTTAAAGATGAAGGGATTTATTGTGGTGAAAGCTTTCCTGGGCTTCAGCCTGCTTCCCCGGAGGAGATGAAATGCCGTGTCAGTGGTTAGTGTCTTTGAAAAGCAAAGAGGCACTAGGGGGATATCTGTGTGGAAGTCCTTCTCCCTAATCTCTATATTCATTTCTTTTTATATGAAGATTCACTTTTTTCTGCTGACCTAATACCCTACCCCTGACTCTCTATTTCAAAGCAAGTCTCACTGATTTCAGGGGAACTGGCTTTAAGTAAATGTGGTTATGATTGTACCCTATCTGGAGGAAAGTGCTCATTAACATCGTGCTTGGGCTGAATGGAACACTTTCCCCATACTTTTGCACTCTCGTCTCTTGACCAACCTTTTGTGTGTGTTTTGTAGCCATTTGCAAATGACAGCGTCTTGTGGCAAATAATGCAGGCAACTCGGTTGTCGTGAGGGGTGGGGAGCGTCTGGGAACAGAGGGGTTATGTGAATCTACCCTAAGTCTCCTTGAAATGAGGGCTGTTGTATGCATTAAGCACTTATACACCCTATTGATTTCAATGGGAGGGAGTAAAACATACGCTTCTCTCTCCCCCTCAGTTAAATCAGTGGGACCAAAAAGTACTTAACTTTGCCTGGATTGTACCCTTTGTTTCTAAGTTTTATCTGTAATACATTTTGTATGTACAATTACTGGCAAACAATGTGCACATGTGACAAGCACCTGCTTCCGACATTGTGTATCATACAGTTCCATGTGCCGGTGAGTTTTGATTGGCTGCGGCTCCACTTTGCATTGATGTCTGCACAGTATGTGAAGTATCCTTCTTTGTGACTTCATTTCCAAGAAAGGTGTTTACTACTGGCAAGAAGAAACAGAGTTGTTGTTTTTATCCAGAGAATGATAATTGTAGACTTGAGTTTTGGATTTATATAAGAGGTGTATTCCACACGGTGTCATCCTGCCACCGTTAACAAAGAGAATCCCTGTTAATTATACATTAAAAATATAGCATGAAAAAAAGAACCATATGGTCACCCGCTAGAACTCTTATTTCAATGAGAATCCTGTCGGTGTGGAGGAATACAAGGACCGTGATATCACACAGCTGTATTAGAATGACAAAAATAATGTTTATGAAATATGGCACTACAAGTTCTTTTGTTGCCTTAAATTCAGTTGTTACATTAGCCTTCTTTTGAAGAATAACAAGACATAACTTGAAACTTCTTTTGAATGTGTCACAGGAGAATGTAATGGCCCGTGTTCCCCTCTGCTGCACACGCACGCCGGCCTTGCAGAGAAGGCCTGATCGGACCAAGTTTCTCACAAGCAGGCATCTCCAGTCCCACTGACATGTGCCATACCATGGCACACCCCTCACACACCGCTGCAAGGATTTGAACGGGCCGATTAAATCTCCTAGTGACCCGTTATTTACGGATCATTGGCACGATAAACTATAGTGGCTCTTCTGCTGTGTCAATGCATTCAGGGAGCCCTTAATCCCCAGCACAATAGCTGAGAGCCATTCTGGTCTTGTCCACAATAGTTTATATCTTTACAAAATATTGCATCTGTTGTGCGTGCTTCCAAAGACCTCTGAAGAATCACCTCTCTCAGATACAGCCTTAAATCTTCCTGAACTTCAAAATCTTGACCTTTAATAAAATGTGCCTTATCTTTCTCTTTGTTTTTTTTCTTATGTAACCCTGCAGTTGATGGCTATGGTCCTTAAGCTACTTACTTGGAAATCCGGTTCCAGTGAAATTAATGGAACTTTCATTTACTTCCAAGTTAAGGTATGCAGAATACCTAAAAGTAAGACAAATTGATCTCAGTGGAACTTGACTTTCTCATTTAAAGGTGCAATGAAAATGTTGTGTACTGATCCCAATGGAATGTACCACCTAAACTGAATAATTCTTACTAAAAATAATCTTACTCAGAAACAAATACTTTTTATAGGCATATTCCTGCTAATGTTAAGTACTTTTAAGCCATATGGATTTCAGTGGGAGGGGGGGGAATTAAGCATCTGTTTTACTTTTCCATTACTGCAACTTAAAAGTGCATAAGTTTGGCCAAGTTATGTTGATTTTAATTTATTCATTGATTTGAATGGAGCATTTCCAACTAAGGAACTCTAGGTCTGCAGTCCTACAAGAACTTTTGTGGACTTAATTAGACATCCTTCATTATTTTTGGATTACTCCCAAAGTTTAGGATCAGAGTGGAATATTGTTTAGAAACAGACATTTGAAAAGGAAGGGAAAACTCAGGTCCCTAAAGGCAGGTGCTGATTATTAAAATGAGGTGAAAAGAATTACAGTTGCTTTGGAGGAGGTCCATGTTTGGGATATTAGTTTATTCCTGTTTAGTTTTCAGTAAATGACCTAAGGTCCCTAATGGACCTGCAGCTAAAGGAAATATTATTAAATTGATTACTGTAAAATATGGACAGTCCCAGATAAGTTATTATTCAGAAAAGTGTGCCGACTTGCTGAGGGCAATGATGTCTACTGTGAAAAAAATTCACACTGATGTTTGGAATGGCAAAACAGTGTGCCTTAAACATAGAGATTTTAATAAAAGAGGGGCAGACCCATTTTTGCATTCAACCATCTCGCCACGTGGTAAACTTTTCGTTTTTTTAAAAAAATTATTACCAATATTTGTGCAAGGAAGCATAGTACAAGCGAGCAACAGACTGCACAGTACTCGGTACTGCCCGATCCTAAACACGTTTTCTCCCGTCGCACCGATGTACCTCCACAGGATGTGCGCACAGACCCGTGGTCCGCTTAACGCACCCCTGGCTGGGGCGGGTCCCGTTGAACTCCGTGGGGCACGGGCCAAGGACACAGACATGGCGAGAGCCCGCATTATTTCCCAGCCCATCTAAACTGGGCGGAACTTCCAAGTCAACGAACAGAGGCTCAGTCTGTAAACCGGAGAATCTGGGAGCTGATGCCGCCAGCAACACGGAGACGTCGTGAAAGGGGAAGGCCGTCTCCTCGAGTTACCCGCGGAACAATAGATCAACCACACCGGTAAAGTGAAATTGACACGGTCATTTTGGTGGTCCGGAATGTTCTGGGCTTTACGGTAACTTCTGAGGCTGGCTTACGTGCCTCTAAAATATTCATAAGTGGCACCGTAGTGACCCTTCTGACTCCTCCCTCTAGTCCCAGCTCAGCGCACTCTCGGCAATCTTTGTCTTTGCCTCCAACACCACCACCCCCCCGCCCGCCAAGCAGTTCCAAGTTAAATTAAATGTCTCTCCAGAGTCCCCTGCTGCTCGGTTGCAATTCAACCGCGACTCGCCCACTGTAGGGCGCTTAAGGCACGCCCGGCCGGCAGCATAAGGAACTGAGAACTGGGGAGGGGAGACTTTTCGACTAGGCGCTCTGTGAACAGGACGGTTACGGTTCAGTCATTAGAGGAGAAAATCTGGAAGTGGTGCAAACCCGGCGCTGTCCTTTGGCTCTCAAGGAGTGTCGGGAAAGTGACAGTACCAGTGACCTTGAGCCGGAAGCTGTCAACGGGCGGTCTCTGGGGAGTTAAAACACTGGGAAGCGGCCCAGATCCCTCGCCCCGTGACGTGGAAGGAAATACCACCCGTTTCAGCCAGGCTCGCTGTTTTCAGTTTCCAAAGCGGGGAGCTGAGGATCGGAGGGTAGAGTTTCGGGGAGGAGATCGTGAGTGAAAAGAAAAAACCGGCCGGGATCGAGGAATGGAGCCGGTGGGAGGATCTGCTTGCTTCTTCGGCGGGGAAAGAGTTCTTGGTCGCGGACCGTCCTTGCCTTGGGGCGCTTGCGCCGCGTGTGGCTTTGCACGGAGCCGCTACAAAAAAAGATCCTCCGTCGGGCACGGCGGTGGCTTTTTGCTAGGGCGTCAGCAAAGCCCCTCGGAGGAGCTGACTTGAAAGACCCGAGCAGCAGCGCCAGGCCTTTGACTCCGACATAAACGAAGGGCGCCCCCTCCTTTTAAATCAAGACGCCCCAGTTGTTCTACTTTTGGAAGCAAAGCGACGCTCTTCAGAAGCCAGCACGGAGTATTGATTTCAAACAAACCCTAGCCCCCGCCCCCCTCGCCTTTCCATCTGCGTGCAGCGCCCCCCCGGATTAGGTTTATGAAATGCTCTCCAGGTATAAAAGTAACATCGATTACCGCCAAACTGTATGATCACTTAATCAGAGAACTCGCTGATTTCCTACGTCTCCGTCAGTGGGCGCGGATTCGAGGCGATTTTCTCTATTTGAAAAGGAGGAGAGAGAAAAGAAGGGGGGGGGGAACAGCTCCCCACTCTTCTTATTAAACGCCAACAATACATGGAGGGAGGCAGCTGGATCCTCCAGGATTTACGGCTTTTCTTTTGCTTTCATGCAAGCAGGTGTCTTTGGGACTTCCATTGTCTCAGCACCCCGCCCCCCCTCGCCCCGGGCTAATAATAGGAGCCTCTGAAATGAAAGGTCCACACACCCAGCCCTCAGATACTTCAGATGGACAGGCCCTTGGTGCAGCCCTCCCCTAAGGTGCAAGAAGCCACCCTCAGGCAGTTAACTGATTTAGGAGCTGAGCCCTGTTCAAAGCATCCTATTTATCGGAGCACAAAAGAGCTTGGTAAGCGGCAGTGCCGCTAACCTTGAATCTTGGATGCTCCAATCAAAGCCTCCTGTGCGCTTCCGCTATCCGGATGTCTTATTTCCATTTGCTACCTCTGCCTCTCAGGGTGTAGTTCCACCGGCACAGAGCTAGGTGCTATTTACAAGTTTATGTACAGGAGGCTTGATTTTATCCTTCACTGTAGGCCAGTTATAGATATGCACATTGTTGCTACCTCTGCCTCTGTCCACTGTTGAAGTCCAAGCGACTTGAAGCAGCCTGTTGTATACAAAAGCTACTCCCTACAGGTATATGGCAGAGTATTTAACCTGTTTAACAGCCCTGCACTATCGCAGAGCTTATTCATTAAGCCCGTTTCAATGTGTTACCCTCTGCGTTTCTCTGTGGGAGATTTCATAAAATGCCATACGCTAACAGGCTATGCACATGTAATCGGCGGGACATAGAGAGCCTTGAACGTTTTTTTTTTGCACTGTACCAGTTTGGTGTCCTGGATAAGTGCGCGGACTCTTATCTGGGAGAACCGGGTTTGATTCCCCACTCCTCCACTTGCACCTGCTGATGTGACCTTGGGTCAGTCACAAGCTCTGGCACAGCTGTTCTCTCAAGGACAGTTTCTGTCAGAGCTCTCTGAGCCCCACCTACTTCACAGGGTGTCTGTTGTGGGGAGGGGAAGGGAAAGGAGTTTGTAAGCCGCTTTGAGATGCCTTTGGGCAGTGAAGGGCAGGGTATAAATCCAAACTCCTCCTCCTCCTCCTCCTCCTCCTCCTCCTCCTCCTCCTCCTCCTCCTCCTCCTCCTTCTTCTTCTTCTTCTTCTTCTTCTTCTTCTTCTTCTTCTTCTTCTTCTTCTTCTTCTTCTTCTTCTTCTTCTTCTTCTTCTTCTTCTTCTTCTTCTTCTTCTTCTTCTTCTTCTGTACTTATCTTGCTATACGTTCCACACTTATTGATCCCTTGTTGAGAGAGCAAGCAGGGAAACCTGATGAATGCAAAATTATTTTTTTATTATCTGTTGTTCAGATGCACAGTCGAGTCTGTCTCTTTGTGACTCCATGGACCACATCACGCCAGGCCCCACCTGTCTTCTGTCATGCTCCGGAGTTTGCTTAATTTCATGTTCATTGCCTCGATAACACTGTCCAACCATCTCATCCTTTGCCGTCTCCTTCTTCTTTGACTTTCAGTCTTTCCCAGCATTAGGGTCTCCTCCAGTGAGTGATTGTGATTGAAACTGTGGCCAAATTTGTGTGCCTTGCAGCTAGGAGGCGAGCCATGTATCAGCAGACAGGGCCTCGACTGTTCAGACTGTTTCCTCCCCGTTATAATTCGGTTGTTATGCCAATAAAGGTTGTTTGTTTGTTGTTGTTACACAAGCTACATGCCACAACAAACCAGCAGAGCCTTTCAAGATGATGAAGAATATATATTTAGCAATGTACGGGTCTGGATCCAGCCCAACACCTAGGGATGCCAGCCTCCAGATGGGACCTGGGGATCCCCTAGAATTACAGCTCATCTACCGACTACAGCTGCGGTGGCTCAAGTGGTTAAGTTACTGAACTGCAGGCTGTGGAAGGTCAGTAGTTCAGCAGTTTGAGACCCGAGAGTGCCGCATGATGGAGTGAGCTCCCGTCTCTAGTTCCAGCTCCTGCCAACCTAGCAGTTCAAAAGCAAGAAATTGCAAGTAGATAAATACTTTGGTGGAAGGGTAACAGCGTTCCGTGCGCCTTGGTGTTTAGTCATGTCAGCAACATGACCACGGAAATGTCTTCGGAAAGTGCTGGCTCTTCAGCTTTGAAATGGAGATGAGCACCGCAACCCTAGAGTCGGTTTCTACTGGCTTTCGAGCAAGGGAACCTTTACCTTTACTTACAGACTACAAAGATCAGTTCCTCTGGAGAAAATGGATGCTTTGTAGAGTGGACTCTGTGGCATTGTATTCCCGCTGAGGTTCCTGTCCTCCCCAGGCTCCATCCCCAAATCTCCAGAAGTTTTCCAACCTGGATCTGGCAACCCTACCAGCGCCAGTAGCATAAGATCCTGTTCCCGGTGTAAGAAATGGGAGGTTAGGGGTGGGATACTCAGTTGCAAATAAAAATACCAAACAATGGGCAGCAGGACATGCATATGTATGGTGGTCCAATAAATGTCAGACTGCCAGTAATTCAGAATGCTCTTATTATGAATAGTTTCTTTTAGGAGGTGGAAATTGTAATGTAGTAGCAAGCTCATATGTATCAGAAAATGCATTGCTTTTGTACAACAGAATCCAGTGTGCATTATTTAGCTGTCCTGATATTTGAATGCACATGCGGACCCCTGTGTGCCCATGATGCTTACCGGAGCTTAATGTACCCAGCATTCTTTGTCTCAGCTGAATCATAGGGAGGGGACTCATCTTTGCACTGATCACTTATTGAGGTTTGAGTGCTGAACACAGGCAATTTTTTTGCAAGGGAAGAAGAGGAGGAAAGTTTGAATACACTGTAATCAGTGAATAATAGTTGCGGATTTATTGCCCTCTAAGCAATCCTGCAGAAAGGCCCTATCAGACTCTTGGGATGTTCCAGCACTTTTTGCCTCTACAGCTTTGGGACTGACAAGATATGGAAGTTCACTGGGTCTTTTATTAATTCGTTTGCACCTTTACTGAATCACCTCTGGAGGGCCGTTCCACTTTGCGGCCATCTCTGAGCCCCATTTCACCCCTCTTTTATTTAATAGCGCACTCTGAATTGGCATGGCTCCTAGGAGAATGTGTATATTTCAAGGGGAAACCATTCTGGAGAATGTGTTTGTTTCAAGGGGAAACCAAGTATACTCTTGAGAGAAGTAGAAAATGTTTTCCCAGTTTCCCTGTTCCTAGAGAGGAGAATAACCAATTTTTCCTCTCCTGGATATCTTTGGGAAGGTGAGCCACTCCATTTCCCTCCTCAACTTTGACTGGCTACACCCTGCATGGCACTGCCTTCTCCTTATTCCCATCACAAAGCACACTGCCCCTATTCTTCTGGCCTTTGTAGCCATATGGCAAATCCATGTAGACACAGCCAACATCCATTTATTCAGGCACATAATGTCCCGCAACAGGGAACAATTGGAACTTTGTTTGCTTCTATTATTGATGCGAATGGGAGAGGGAGGGAGAGAGCGAGAGAGAAATCATTTAACTATAAGAGATATCCAGCTAATTATGAGCCATATGTGCCTTTAGTGTCAAAGCAATCCTATGAAGTTCATTTTAAACCTAGACTACTTTATTAGGTGCGGAAGACAGATGTCCCCCAACAGTACATGCATGAAAGAAAACCCATGTAGTAGAGGTCTTGAAATATTTAACCAGGGCTTCTTCATTTGTCAGGGGACTTTTAAAGTGCTATTTTTCACCAGGGTATAGGCAAGAGGGGTGTGTATCAGCTGAATAGATTTAGAATCTTTGTATTTGGGGAAAGACAGAACTTCTCTTTAAACCCTAGGTACATGACAGCATCCACTGCTTTTCTGCAAGATTCACATGGCAATTTAAAAAATTGGCATTGACTGGAATAATATCAACACTGTAAGCAAATAAAAACTAGGAGTCCTGTTTGTGGATGCTCATTCCACAATGTTACCATTTTCCATTTAAAACATTTCCCTCACATTCAGCAGCCAGAAGCTGAATTCAGAATGTTGAAATCCCTCCTTCATTGGAATGGGCAGAATGTCTTTAAGTAATAATCCTCTGCCAATTTCCTGAAGGGTTAGGCACACTGCAGGGAAATTAAGAGAAAGCTCATTAGGAGAAAATCTTAATTCATTTTTCTATTGATGTGGCTACCAGACAATTCCCTTCACAGTTGCTCAGACGCATAGCAGATCTCGCCATGCTCAGGCAGAGAATATTTGTATTTATTAACACTTATTCCTGCATGCAATTAAACAATTGCAACCTCATTGAGGGTTTTTTTTGCTTTATCAAGTATCTTCCTTTGATTAAACACACACTAATGTATCTCAATACAAGCACTATTTCAGGGATGGCTCATGAAGACAACTATGTCGTCTTGTTATTATTAATTCTCCCCAGGTATATCCTCTTTTCTTTTTGAAAATCATCCCCATTGCATAAATTAAGAGACAAATGCAGATGTATTTTTTAACACGGTTCCCCCTTTTGAAGGGGACAGCGCTTATTAAAGTCATGTTAAAATCTCATGTTTTAATTTGAGAAGACGCAATCAATGGTTAATTATACCAGTTCGCCCATTATTCAATCAATGCTTTTTAGTTATTTGCATCACATCAAAATTAGTCATTTAACGGCGAGATCTAGGGTGAGGGAAGCAGCAAGTTTTCTGCCCTTGTTCACATTAATCTGCCTTTAAATGAATCTATCATTTGTACAGGGAATTAATGATCGGGAAATAAAAACAATTGTGTGGTGATGGTCTCTCCTCACCCCGCTCCCTAAATATCCCATCTTGGATATTTGGTTATTGGATTCAAGAATCAGAAACAGAACATTTGTAAAGGATCTAAGTTCATTGCAAGTGCATCATGATCTCCTTTCCTTGGGGAACAGACTGCAGGATATGTATGCCACTCAATCAAATGCCTAGGCAAAGAACCCATCTGGCGCCCCTTTGGAAATTGAATTGATTACGGGGAGGAATTAGATATAGTGGAACACCCATGCCAATATATACAGAACTAATCAGCTCACTGCAGCTGGGCTGGACAGTCTCTGCCGAAAGAAAGGAAAACACCATTTTGTTTCAGCCTGCGTACAGAATGCAGAACTCTCTATACAGCTGTCTTTCCTCAGGCCTGATTCCCCGAAGCCAGCCCTATATATATATATATATATATATATATATATATATATATATATATATATATATATATATAAAAACCCTTCTCTTTCCCCCTCAGAATTTCAGTGAAAATACAGAAAAGATAACAAGCTGATTCTGACAGAGTCATGCTCCCCTCAGACTAATGCAGTAGCAGTGGTGTATTAGAAGGAAAAGTGAGGGTATAAGCTGGGTATAAGCTTTGTTGGTCTGAAAGGTATCGCTGGACTCAAGTGTTCTATTGCTCCAAAGCGACAAGGCCACCCGCCTGGGTCTCAGAATAATTAGTGATAATATTGATCGTCATTGTTTGTAAAAACTGCAGTCAGTCACTAGTCATTCTACTGCCCTGAGCGCTACCTGGCGAGAAGGCTGCCTGGGAACAATGGGAAAGCAGAGTTGCCAACCGCCAGGAGGGGGTGAAAAAAAGTCCTGTCCTGTTAAGAGAGGTTTAATGGGCTGAGGGAGAGGCCTGCGATCATAGTACTTCTTTATGGAACAGTCAGCAGCATCACTGCCTGTACCTCATGCTGTCTTATCACATACAAACACATACACATTTTGCTCTTCATTGGTCAAGGGGAAACATACTGTGCCATGACTCTGGGATCAATTCTGTTATCAGGTGTTAACTAGACGGTCTATGTTCAGGACTCCTCATATCTCAAAAGAAAAGTTTAAAACATCCCTGAGGAGAGGGGAGACAAATAGGGTGGTAGTAGTAGTGTTGGGATGGAGACGTCCAGACTTTCTCTCTATGCCATGTTCCTGATCTAAAATGCACTGGTGACAAACACCGCTATCTATCTTGCACAGGAAGACATATACCTGTACTTATGTTCCATTAACTCCATTAGGAGCAAGGCAGAATAAATCACGTGCAAGACTGCAGCTTTCTTTTCCTTGGATAGGGTGTTCACTCGTGATTTCAACGAACAATGGATGGGCTCTTGTAAGTGCTAAAAACCAGAAGAAAAATAGTTTCCAGTAATCACCTTTAACTTGTTATAGAATATTCTGGGCCTCTGATATTTCAAGGTCTCTTTGCTTTCAAGCTCTCAAGTCCATTTTGGACCCCCGGACAAGCTCTCCTTTTTTTTAAAAAAGTCCTCATATTGTTCTCCTGTGCTTTTTGCCCCATCCCAACTATCTACTTCCTTCCATTCCCACAATTAGGGATGGGGCAGGTCAACTGGCGTGAACTTTCCACGAACTTTCAAGCAGTTTGTGGTGGCTCGTCAATGGATACATTTCCAGACAGACAGTCTAGACTCAATCAAAATATTTACCAAACTTCAAAGCAAGGAGGGGCGGAATTCTCCAGCCTTGGAAACACCAATAGGAGCCCAACAAAGCTTAACAGGCACTGCTGGCTGCCAGTGACAGAGTTCCCTTTCTGCTCTATGGGATCAGAATGCTACATATACCCTCAGCTCAGCTCAGCTCCACACCCTCTCTTCTGTTGGGGGTTGGCAGCTAGACAGAGAGGCAGAGAACTTGTTAAAAGCAGAGTACATTCATTTATTTCTGATTGTGAACACCTCTCCCCTTCTGGGGTTTGGGTTTTAGGTGGACTCTGGGCTCTGAACCACCCTGACTCTGTGCTCATACCAAGCAGATGGGGTTAGCCACTGTGTGCCTCAGCTGAGGACCCACATTTTCACCCCTCCTGATTGTGAACACCTCTGTGTGCCATGAGGGTGAAAGTGGGGGCATGGTGCTTGTTGTGGGGGGAAGAAGTCCTCCACCCTTTGTGTACCACGGGCCCCCATCCCCGGGCACCAAACCCATCCTGCCAGAACATTGGAGCCCAGCCCTAGCAGGGCATCACTAGGGTCTTGGAACTTCTTTCCCCTGATATGTTCCTGGGGTTCGCCGCAGAGGCAAGAGTTGTTTGCACTCCCTGAGACCAGCAGTTGCTAACACTCTTTGGAGAGGAGGACTCTGACAGCAGTGATTCAGAGTGTGTGGGGGAAAGCATCCTCCCCTCCAACACCTCAACTCCCTGTTGCTGCTCCCACCTCAAGTACACCCCTCCATAGCCCCTCCCATCCCAGCACCAGAGAGCAGCTGTGCTTCCCACCTTCTCCAAGCCTGGGGCCTTGTTTCCAAATCACATTTTGGAAACATTTCTGCACCCCCCCCAGTGACCCCTTTGAAATGGAGATGAGCACCGCAACCCTAGAGTCGGATTCGACTGGCTTTCGAGCAAGGGAACCTTTACCTTTACCTTACTCACACACTTGTGGCTCTTAGAGTAGTGGTACTCACTCACTTGTGGCTCTTCTGTGCCCTGTCCCCCAGTGTGGCATCTGCTCCATATTTCAGGGAAGTAGGCAAGGCCCTTGCCTGGTGGGGCTTATGGTTGGTAGTTGGTTCCCTCCTTGAAAGAGCCACTGCTGGAGGAAAATGTAGGTTGCCAGGCACCCTGAGGTGCCGACCTCATGTCAAGGATGAAAGTAAATGTAGCTCTTTTGGTTGAGAGTAATTGCAGATGTGGCCCTCCACTAGCTACAGAGTGAGCACTGCTGTATTAGGGTATTCAAAGTAATTGCTTTTGTGCATGTCTTCATACCTGGTAGGCGTCTTATGAGATAGTCTTTTAGACCTCAACTGTCCTATTGATTCATTTTCATTTATAACCCTCTCTCTTCTAAGATATCAAGGCAGCTAATACTATTTTTTTAAAAAATTCCCTGTGAGGTAGGTTAACATTCCCATTTCACAGTAGTAAAACTGGGAAAACTTGGTCAAAGTCATCTAGTGAATCTATACCTCGTCTAATAGTTAAAAACAAGACTCCTGGGTACATTTCCAGCCAATTATCTACGGCCCTATGCAGCCTTAGGGATCTCGATGTGACAGCCATGGATGCCCATCAAGTATTTTTATAAAGTGGGTATGGCCAGGTGGAGCTTTTAGAGTTTTTGATGTTTGTGGCATAACGTTAGCAATGGTTTTATGTAAAGTATTTAACCAGTGCAAATAGGGGAGTGACATTCTAAAAACACAGTGTAACTTTATGACTAAACTTGACTGAGTGCACAGTTAATATGTTTAAAGTGCATACCTGGAACTTTGAAGTAATCAGATCTTCCCACAGGCCCATAGCTACAGTGGGGCCTCTTGGGGCTAGGCCCCCTGGCTTACTGGCAAGGCCCCATGGTGGCAGCTCCAGTGGTTGTGGCGCAGGTGAAAACTGAGCCAGGGGCGCATGAACCAAGGGCCGCCACGGCAGCCGATTGGAGCAGGGGTGGACTTACTGACAAGGCCCCCATGACTTTGTTGCTGGTGAGCAAGAGGGGCTGCTGGGAGGTGGTGGCGGTGGTTCCAGCAGTGGCGGCAGCAGCGCAGGTAAAATCTGGCCGTGGCTGCCACCGATTGGCTGCTGTGGGGCAGAGGTGGCAGCTTGGTAGAGGCCCAGGTCACAGAACCTGCAAGTCCCTCCTCCTTGGAAAGTAGCGTGTGCAGGCACCTCTCTTGGCAGCAATATGTTAATTTTAAAATGCATCTGCCTGAAATGTTGAAGAGCCGCTATGCATAACCTAACTCCCTGATACTTTATGATCAGCCTTGCCTCCTGCAGCAGTCATATTGTGGCTGGTTCCGCCTCCTGCAGCAGCCCTTTTGTGGTTGTGCTCTCTACTCTGTGTCAGGATCCTCAAGTGCCTGCGTGCTGAAGAAGGACCAAGGCAGGACAGACCTTCTACACGTGTAACCAGGGCTCTTTTTGTAGCAGGAACTCCTTTGCATATTAGGCAACACCTCCCCAATGTAGCCAATCCTCCAAGATCTTACAGAGCTCTTGTTACAGGGGCTACTTGTAAGTTCTTGGATGATTGGCTACATTAGGGGTGTGTCGCCTAATAGGCAAAGGAGTTCCTGCTACAGAAAGAGCCCTCCATGTAATAATAGTGCAGAAGAGGGTATTCAGAAGGCAGAGCTCTTATTCCCTGTATATTTTTTGTTGCACCTGCTAAAGGTACCCCCCAAAAAAAACTTGCTTGAAGCTGGTTGTTCCCTAGCCAATTAGTTTAGAATGGACCAAATTTGTTCATTTCATTTTCACAAAGAATCCAGACAGAGGCTTCAATCCACCCGACTATTTCTGTGGACGGAAGGGCTTCCTCTGCACAGCACAGCTTTCTCATCTCACCTCCACCCAGGGCTGCAGTGGCAGGGAGGCCGGGAAATGAAAAGTTTCCATCTGGGGAATGGAAGTTCTCTGCGGATGGGAGCTTGAGCAGTCCTTGGATGGAAATCCTTCTCCCTGTGGAAACACTCTGGTCAGCCAAGCCAATGTCACTGACATTCCTTTATCCTTTAGTGTTTTCCCTTCTATCTTCCCATTTTTTTTATGCCTGATTTGACTAATTTAGGCCCCGTTCACACTGAGCATTTGCTCAGCCCTGTGGGACTTTCCGTGCGCGATCATACGAGCACATCTGGGAGGCGTAGTGCTCCCGTGGCCAACCCGCAGCTTCCCGTGGAAAATGTGGAGTAAAAAACTAGTAGGTCCAAAGTACTAGTTTCCAGAAACCCCGGGGCAAAGGCTGGCGTCTGATCGCAGGAGCGCCAGTATCCTGCGGCTTCCGACACCCGCCCATGTCCCCGGGTTTTCCGGATGTTGTAAGTGTCCATGGGATGTGCACCAACGCTGAACAGCGCATGCGCACACAGAAGACACCAACAGCGGCCTGCCCCCCCAATGGCGCATGTGCACTTCGCTGCTTTTTTGCTGCGCTGCAGCAGCGCGGTGTGATTGGGGCGCAGAGCTGGAGTGTGGCAACCCGGTGGCCCCTGTGATCGGGCTACCGTGCCTTATTTAGCTCCGGGGCAAACTGCCATGCCTCTCCCCCGCATTTTCTGGCCCGTATGACCGGGGCCTTAATTTTTTTTATTTTACTTAAAATATAATTGCAATGTCACCCTGTTTGGACTGATAAAGCACTATTAAGAATTCTGAGGGCTTTTGTTCCCGTTGTATTTTGGTCCTTTGATTTACGGCTGCTTCCTCTTTTTTTGCTTAATTAATTACTTCACTCCAGTGACTGGGGTAATCTTTAATCGATCCTTCATTAACAGTTGTACAGAATGTAGCTCTATTTTAAATGCCACGTGGAACACAGTTTTTAATGCTCCTGGCAACTCTTTTTTTTTTTTTAAAGGAATCATCCAGCAATTTGAAGATGCTGAAGCAGCCCCTTTCTGCATCTAGCCAACCTGCCATATCTTTACATTACAGAGTGGTAAGAAAATGCAGAATTCAGAAATATCCAGAGCAGTGGTTCCCAACATTTTTGGTATGGCTATTCACAAGTCCAAATTTATATGGTATGGTAACCGTACTTGATATCATGACCCATCCAAAGCTGGCCCAAGTTTTTGAGTGCCCTAGGCAAACTATGACCTCGGCACCAGTGTTCCCTCTAAGCTGAATTAGTGTGAGCTAGCTCACAAATTTTTAGCCTCCAGCTCATAGATTTTTTTCTTTGCTCAGGAAAGATAGTTCCAGAGCAAACTAATTTATGCAGTAGCCAAATTGCTTGCTCACAACTTTAATGCCAGTAGCTCACAAAGTAGAATTTTTGCTCATAAGACTTCACAGCTTAGAGGGGCATTGCTCAGCACCCATCTAGTTCAGTATTCCGTTTTCTGCAATGGCTAATTAGATGTTTTTAAGAAACCAACAAACATTACACAAAGGATGCAGCCGCCACCACTGCGAACTACAAGCAAGTGCATTTAGAATGTGTACAGCCTTTGCATATGGAGGTTACATTCCAGTCTTTGGCCATCCTCTCCTTCTCCATTACACCCTCTAATCCCCCTAAGTTTCTAAGAAACTCACTCCAGTAACTATCAGGAGACATTTTACTTGATCAACATGCATATGCAGTGAAGAAAAAAAATACCAACTAATGTATGACATGGCAGATACTGTTTCCAGGGTCATATCTTGGTTTCCAAAATACAAAAGAGAGCAATGAAAAGGGTGTGTGTAGTTAAGTGCACGGACTCTAAACTGGGAGAACCGTGTTTGATTCCCCACTCCTCCACTTGCAGCTGCTGGATGACCTTGGGCAGGCCATAGTTCTGTCAGAGCTGTTCTCGAAAGAGCTCTCTGAGCCCCACCTACCTCACAGGGTGTCTGTTGTGCGGAGGGGAAGGGAAAGGAGTTTGTAAGCCACTCTGAGACTCTAAGTGAAGGGCAGGGTATAAATCCAATCTCCTCCTCCTCCTCCTCCTCCTCCTCCTCCTCCTCCTTCTCCATTAGGGCTGGCCTGCAACCTTTTCAGAGGCTTCACAACCCACTTTTGGGTCCTGACCCACAGGCTGGGAAAGACTGATCTAGAGAACAAAACTATTAGGCCATAGTAAACTTGACAGTCTCATCACTAAATGCATGGCCAGCTGATTAGATGGAGGCCCATTCATTTGCTGCCAGGATACCCTGCACCTGGCTGGCTCTGGCCAATGTAGGTCATTTTACACCTGCACATACATAATTGTGGAAGAGAATTAGATGTGGGGGGGGGAACAAATTCAGAAGCATTCAGAGCATGGGCTGCGTTATCCATTGTAGGTACTATTTAATTAGATACCCATGACAGACAGACTGCTTGAAGTACTAAAAAACTTGCACAACCATTTTGAGCAGCGTCCTAAAAGAGACTATTTTCCCCCCTTAAGGAACTGTCAGGAGGAGCATGGAGCCAGGAAACACAAGGTCCAGGCAGATGGCCAAGTAGGGCCGGGAGACAGGAGAGCACACATTAAGGGCCCAGAACAGAGCAAGAGGGGAGAGCTCGGCCTCAGGTGAAGGAGAGAAGGAGAGACACCCAGGAGCCTCAACCTTTCAAAGAGAAAGATGAGCAGGGAAGACCTTGGAAGGGGTATGTTAAGTATGCAACTCAACAAGAGGCCGTGATTTCAGCAAAGTGATTCAGCTTTATTTGTAACAGCAACTAGACGATCAGGCGACAACGACAACACACCACAACAAGTGGAGCACAGCTCCCTTTTTAAATAATCCGGGCTGTCTAAGCCACGCCCACAGATAAGTTAACATCCAATGGCATAACAGAGATAAAGGCCAATCAGGTCTGTTCCCTCCATAAACATATTTACAATTGTGATTGGTGGCTTCAAACCATTCCATAGGAACGACCAATAGAAATGTTACAGCTTACGATCCTCTGCATAGAATCAAGCTTAACATGGCACAGAATAGGCTCAGTTACAGTTAAGACATTACAGGGTACCCTGGGGAACCAGTGATCCTACCATCCTGACTAGCGAGAGGGACACCGGCAAATAAGGGAGGATGGAATGTGAGCACCAGCCTCAAAAACGCTGGCCACACTGAGAGGAGGAAGGATGGAGTACCGCCAATGCAATTGGGGACTTGGCGGACCCTGTGGCCCCTCTCCTCTGAAGGAAGGGAGGGAGGGGCAGGTGTGGGGTGGAGAGATTTAAGGGAGAGAGACGAGCAGGCTGGGGAGGAACAACCTCAGACCTCTTTGACATTGGGGGTTGCTGCCGAGATAGAACAAGAAACCCCGTAGTGGAGGTCAGGAGGAGGAGATGCGAGGACTCGGGTGAGGAAACCCCCTCTGTCTCTCCCATCTGAGGCCTTGTTGGGAATCATCTAACCCTGAATCCAACATCCTGGAGCCGCCCCACCCTCCCTCCTCACCTGAGAATCCCACAAACCTTGACAGGAACATATGTGCTGTTGACCATGACATACATGGAGCTGCATTAGACTGTTTTAGACCTTTGGTCTATCGAGTTTAGTCATGTCTACTCAACACCGGCAGGGGCTCACCAGGATCTCACACAGATGTCTTTCATATCACCTACCACCTGATCCTTTTAAACTAGAGATGCCAAGGACTGAACCCTGGACCTTCTGCTTACAAAGCAAATGCTCTACTGCTGAACCCCAGCTCCTCCCCAGTACCACCCCCCAAACACTTGAATGGCTTTTATTTGTATACAGCATCAGACTATCATTGGGATGGTCATTATGCTCTATTGTGTATGCAGAAAGATATTTTAAAAAGCTGTCACTGCTTAAGCACCTTGTCAAATTCTAAGGTACTTGACAGGTTCACCATTGACTTCAATAGATTCAGATTTGGAATCATATAGAATCATAGAGTTGGAAGGGACCTCCAGAGTCAACTAGTAAAAACCCCTGCACAATGTGGGAAATTCACAAATACCTTCCCCACCCCACCCCCAGTGACCCCTGTTCCATTCCCAGAAGATGACAAAAACATGGCTGCTGCTGATTAATTTGGTCCAATATAATACAGTGAATAGGCTCACAGCTGCAGAATCCAATAGTCGGAGACACTGTGAAATTGGCTCACCTCTCCTAATTATTGTATACTCACTGTACCTATGAAATTTTGAATACAATAAATTATTTTTTTCCAACTGTCCAAAGCTGATTTAACAATGTTCAGTTAGTCTTACATTTTCTCTATTACAGTGCAAAGCACAAATATATAAGATTTTCATATAGCCATAATTTTTTGAACATAACACTTGGTTCCTTACAGGGTTTCTAACAATCACAAGATTTCAAAACAACAATTAAGTGGCTCTAAAAACTTGGTTCCTTACAAGATTTTTGGTGATCAGAAGATTTCAAAAACAACAACAATTATGTAGCTCTATGGTGCTATACATGAACAACCGAAGCAATTGTCTATGTCGTAAACCAAAAATGAAATTCAAGGCGAACTTCTGATAAGTCCCCGATGTCAACTCCTTTCGTATGTGTACTTTTCAAAAAAAGAATAAATCACAATTTCCTTTCATATGTGTACTTTCTGAAAAAGAATAAATCACAATTTCAACAGGTTGTCATGTAATTCTTAAACCACAAGGTTGTCACGAGCACCATAATTTTTAAAGGATGTCATCTAGAAACAATAACAATTACGAACATGAATTAGGGATCCCCATAGAAGGCAAGAAAACTGTATCACAATGCCTGCAACTGACATCTAATAAGGAGAACTCGCTGCCAAAGACATAATAAAAATGCTAATTAAAAAGCTAAGCAAAATGCTAATTTTCACCTTGAAGTTCATTTTAGGTTTACAACACAGACAATCATTCATTTCGGTCTTTCATGTATAGCACCGCAGAGCTACATAATTGTTGTTTTGAAATCTTGTGATCCCCAGAAACCCTGTAAGGAATCAAGTGTTATGCTAAAAAATTTAAGCTTTGCACGTGATAGCGAAAATATAAGACTAACTGAACATTGTAAAGACAACTTTGGACAGTTGGAAAAAAATAAATAATTTTATTCAAAATTTTATAGGTACAGGGAGTATAAAATAATTAGGAGAGGTGAGCCAGTTTGACAGCGCCTCTGACTATTGGATTAATTTGGTCCAGCAGAATTCCTCTGAAATCCCTAAGTGCAACCAGACTGGGAAACTGAAACACCACTTGTGGTATTATTTTCTACTGAATTTGAAAAGACCACTCCAACATTTAGATAATAAAACTGAGGCCAGGGTGTATCCCAGGAAGGATTAAATGATTTGTTTCCCGCCACAGAGAAGTTACAGATGAGTTTAGGGAACTAGAACTGAGGCATCAGAAAAGGAGTACGACAAGGATGTATATTGTCCCCTTGCATATTTAATTTATATGCACAGTACATCATGAGAAATGCCGGCCTGGATGATTCAGAAGCCGGAATTAAGTTTCCTGGAAAAAACATCAACAACCTCAGATATGCAGATGATACTACTCTAATGGCAAAAAGTGAAGAGGACCTAAAGAGCCTCTTGCTCAAGATAAAAGAGGAGAGTGCAAAGGTTGGCTTGAACCTCAACATCAAAAAAACTAAGATCATGGCATCCAGCCCCATCACTCCTTGGCAAATAGAAGGAGAAGTCGTGGAAGCAGTGACAGGCTTCACGTTCCTGGGATCCAAGATCACTGTAGACGGTGACTGCATCCATGAAATTAAAAGATGCCTGCTCCTTGGGAGGAAAGCGATGGCAAACCTAGACAGCGTAATAAAAAGTAGAGACATCACTCTGCCAACAAAAGTCCGTATGGTCAAAGCAATGGTATTCCCAGTAGTACTGTACAGCTGCGAGAGTTGGACTATAAGGAAGGCTGAGTGCCGAAGAATAGATTCTTTTGAATTATGGTGCTTTAGAAGGCTCTTGAGAGTCCCCTGGACTGCAAGGAGATCAAATCAGTCAATCCTAAAAGAAATCAACCCTGACTGTTCCCTGGAAGGCCAGATCCTGAAGTTGAAGCTCAAATACTTTGGCCACCAAATGAGAAGGGAGCACTCATTGAAGAAGACCCTGATGCTGGGAAAGATTGAAGGTCAAAGAAGAAGGGGACGGCAAAGGATGAGATGGTTAGACAGTGTTATCGATGCAACAAACATGAAATTAAGCAAACTCCGGAGCACAATGGAAGACAGGAGGGCCTGGCGTGATGTGGTCCACGGGGTCACAAAGAGTCAGACTCAACTGTGGAACCGAACAACAAAAGCTACTGTTTCTTCTTCCAAATCTTTGACGTCCCTAGCAAAATAGTTGTTTGTAATATAGGGTTGCCAAGTCCAATTATCGTGCTGGTGGGGGAGCGAGGGGGACTTTCAGGGAGTGGGGGTGGGGCACTGTGATGTTCTGACATCACGTGGAAGTGACATCATCATGTTGGCAATGTTGTGCAGTGATGCTCTGTTTTGGGGGCAAAACTCTATGGTAAAATTGCCCACAAACTGTAGAGTTTTGCCCAAAAACCAGAGCATCGCCTCACAATGTAACTGATGTGATGACATCATTCCCGTGTGACATCAGCATGTCATGTTGGGTGTAGGATTCCCTCTTTCCAGCCAGCAGGGCAGCAGTGGGCAGGAACCCCAAAAAACTGGAAAATCCCCACCTCCCAACTGGGGAATGGTACCCCTATTTATAATACATCAAAAGCAGAAATTATGACACAGGCATACACCCAAGTGATATGCTCACAAGTGGATGTAAAAGAAAATGAGAACGGTGCTCTAGACCTTAATCCTAAATGCCTTTATTTGGAAAGATACCTGATTTCTATACAACTTCTTTTCAGGTGCTCAGTATTTCTGCTGTGTTTTTATACTCATCCGGATTAGAAGGGTTATGGGAAACAAAATGATACCAGCTTATATCATTTTTAGATGCCCATTATTTCAAGGCTTTTCATTTTGCTAAACCGAAAGGATCAAAGGCAGCGGGGGTGGGGTGGGGGAGAGGAACTCTTGAGACGTCATTTAGTGAAATCACTTACCTAAGATGGGGGGGTCGCAACAGGGAAATGATGATATATTTAATTGGTCTTGAGCATGCAATGGCAATTGAAAAGGGAATACTGTGAGATGCCAGAGGAACAGGAGGAGGTTTTTATTTATATATTTGCTCCCTCATTCTCTCAACCTTCAGAATATCATGGCGGATCAAGAGACTGACCATTTCAGAAGGAGGAGGAGGAGGATGCCTTCATTTCTCTACGTGACTGTAGATTATTTCGGCTTCAGGAGACAAGAATGTCCTTTTAACATCTGACCTGGCCTTTATTTAAGAGAAGCACTTCACGGTTCAGGAAAGACAGACAATTTTCTAATTCCCAGCACTGCTGGAGGCTGAGGCAGCAACTTCCAGACAGGACACCTGCTAACAAGAGAGAAATGGCATTATGATGTCTACAAGTTTACAAATCTGAGGATCAGAAAGCTTTTGCTACTGCTGCCGCCGCAACACAAGCCAAGGCTGACAACTTCTTCAGAGTCTCAGAGGATTTTTATTTTTTTGCAAGAAATGGTCTTTTTTTCACTTCCAGGCTCAGCAGATTGGTTTCCACGTGAAAAAGTCAATAGTCAAAGAGCTTCCTAAATTTCACTGGTGTGCAGCAGAAAGGGGATTAAGACTTGGGGCCTTTTTACTGGCAAGCCTTTAAGCAAATAAAGGTTCTTGATTTCTTTTTCTTTTTTTTAAAAAAAGAACATATAGGATAGCCCACAAAATAGTAAACAAATCCATTTGAAGGATTTTAATAAGGAACTCTCAGCAACCATTGGGTTTAAAAGATTGCCGCTGATGATGCCGATTATTCATGAATGCTACAAGAACAGAGATCTTTGTAACAGCTCCACTCTAATTCGAAGTGAATTTACGTGGAAGTTAATCTTACTGATTTTCAGTGGCATGAACATTTTCAATGGGATATTTCCCCCCTGAGCATTATTGCAGAATACATTTTCCCCAATTACTTGAATGTCAAAGGACATGATGTTTAACATCAGACACATTTTACACATGTCCTTTCAGATACAGCTGAAAACTTCAACAGAAACAGCATGCCTATATCCATATATAGTAGGGTTTTTTGGAAGCACAGACATGTAATATATAAAGTAGTTGGATCTTCCCTAAACTTTAACTAAGTTTCTTAATACATAGCGGTTATATAGACATGTACTTCTCATACATTATCCCATTTTTACAGTGCTCCATAATATAGTTCACTATTATAACTGAGGGTGATAGGCAGTAGATTCAGGACTTCTTCGCTCACAAGTTAATTCTCCTGTGTGAAAAAGGAAGCTGGATTAAAGGTACCTTTTGTGTGATCCAGCACGTCTGTATGTACGGCACTATATCCTCATCTTCTAATTTCTAGTTAAAATGTCTGTCTATACACTCAGTTAGGTACATAGGAGTGAATTTATAAAAGGGTGCTAGGTATCGAAACACCAGCTTTTGAAAATTAGTATGTGCTGATTTCTTGATTTCCTTAAATCAGTTACACTTTCAATCGCCTTTCATCTAAAAGGAAGAGGAAAATCAACATCAGACTTAGGGACAGGCTACGGTAGAAAATATCTAAACCACATTTGATATGTTGCCAACATGGTGAGAACACTTATTAGCCTGTTTAATGAACTATTTCATTTTTATAAACAGAGATACTTCCTAGGAGGCCGGGTGGAGCCCTCCAGATAGCCTGTGAGAGTGTTATCTTCTGCTAACTAGGTAACATGGAGAATCTTCAGTAATGGCCAAATACAAGCATGTTAAACAAAGCACCAGTGTAGTTAGTTTGTTAATAATTAGTTAAGAGAGGGGTCGGTGGAGCAAAGAAACGGTAGTGAAGGGGTGTGCTTAAGCAGGGACGTATTAACCCATGGCCAGCCCCTTAGGCTTTCAGATATTTTGGGGACCCTCCAGCATTTCAATCTTTCACCCCACTACAGCTGACAGCCCCATCAAAAAATTGATGGGCCCCTAGCCCTGCAGGGCCCCTAGGTAGTCAGCTGTATGAATAATACAGCCCTATGCTTAAGTCTTTCCACCCCTGGAGGAATAGTTGTTTGCCAACTGCCTTCCTTCCTCCTGGTGCTCCTTTTAAAATAGTGCATCCGAGATGGTGGAGGCCTATGTGGTACAGAGAACCACTACCAGCTTCAAAAGTTATAAAGTATTTATTAAAAAGAAAAGCATACTTTTAGCACAGGGCCAGATTTGAGCAAGGGATACAAAAGAAATGGGTAAAAACACAATCTTCTGTCCCTCTCTCTACATGCCCTATCAGATGTTAAAATATAGACTCTTTAGGTTTAAGAAGTTACAGATCTCTACATAGTCTTCATTATCTTGAAGTTTGATCCAGCTTTCCAGGTCAACCGCATAGTCAGTGGCTACCTCCTTAACTGAGAGTCCTGCCTTCTCTCATGGCCTCAAGTAAGGAAAACAATACCACTGTAACAATATTGGTAAAGTTATTACATAAATCTAATACAAATAAACCATGTTTTAAAGTTATTCTAATGTAATTTTCAATCAATAATCTATTAGCTTCCAGAGTCATTAAGCAATCAATATCAAATATAACAACACCAAAGTGCAATGCTCTCCAAAATGTGGAAATCAAAGTACAGCAGAATATTCGATGATTGCCTGCCTCCGTGTTGGCCCTGCTTAGCTTTTGAGATCTGATGAGATCAGGCTAGGTTGGGGCTACCCAGGTCAGGTACCCTCCTCTACAGGACAAAATTATTTTCATTAATAATCATGAAATAAAATAAATAATAATAATAATGGCCAGAAAATAGATTCAGGTGGGTAGCTGTGTTGGTCTGAAGCAGCAGAACAAAGTTTGGTCTTAAAGATGCCACTGGACCCAAACTTTGTTTCAATGCCCAGAAAAGAAAGAGACAGTGAAAAAATTATTTTATTTCACTTCAAATATATATAATCACAGCAGTTTAAAAAATTCAAATTCCAACACACTATTCTATTATGAGAGCCAGTGTTGTGTAGTGCTTAAAGTGTTGGACTAGGATCTGGGAAATCCAGGTTCAAATCCCTACTAGCTTGCTGGATGACACTGGGCCAGTCACATTACTCTCAGCCTGATCTCGTCAGATCTCAGAAGCTAATCAGGGCCAATGTGGAGGCAGGCAATGGCAAACCACCTCCAAACCTCTCTTGCCTTGAAAACCCTACAGGGTCGCCATAAATCAGCTGTGACTTGACAGCCAAAAAAACCAAAACAAAACCCATCACCCCACTCATTTTCTGAGCAAGTGCTTGGGAGGGCTTCTGTGCTCCATTCTGAAGCCCAAAAGCTGACCAATAAATTGTAAATTGTATTGTAAATTGGATGCCTTCACCACACTGAAGAGAAGAAACCTTCAGGTAAGTACAATACTTCGTTCTCCTTCAGTGGGGGGAGGCATCCATACTGATTATGTAGAAAAGATCAGTCAGGGTGGGTACCATTTTTTCAGTTACTCATCCAGTACCCGTTCTCCCGAAGGCTGCCTCAATGGAGGCCTGCTGATCGATTCTATAATGCCTGAAAAAGGTAGAAAATGTAGATCAGGTCCTCAATGGGAGCCCTTGTGGAAAAAGCAGCAGACGTTGCCGCAGCTCTAGTAGAGAGTGCCGTCACACCTGATGGTGCTTTAAGCCCCTGTACCTCGTAAGCCTCCCATATGCACCTCTGAACTCAAAAGGCTATCAAGGCCTTAGAAACTCTTTTCCCCAGGTTCTGAGTCCCATAAGATACAAACAGAGCATCAGATAGTCTGAAAGTCTCTGTCCTCTGTATGTAACACAGAAGGGCCCTCCTAACATCTAACTTGTGCCACTCTTTCTCCTTAGCATGCCCCGGTCGCTGGCAAAAGAAGGTAATATCAATTCTTGGTTTAAATGAAAAGATGAATTCACTTTCTGCACAAATGACGGATCTGTCCTAAGGACCAGAGAATCCTTATGAAAGATGCACAATTCCTTCCTAACTGAAAGGGATCCCAAAATGTTATGTCAGTTCCCTGAACACGCGGCTGTTCAGAGCCCATTCTGCTTGGTCCACGTCTTCTCGACTCAACCAATCTGCCTGGGTGCTTGCAGACCATTCAGATTTCTTTCTGCCCATGCAAGCATCTGCATCGACTCTTGGTATAGTAGTGTTGCTCTTGTCCCGCCCTGGCAGTTTATGTGAGCCTTTGCCGTTGTGTTGTCCATACATACTAGAACAACTTTTTCTCTTAACACGTTTTCGAATGCCCATAGTGCCAAATGAACTGCTCTGAGTTCCAGAAGATTTATGCTGTTCTGCCTTTCCTGCTTTGTTCCTTGCACCATCTTTTCCAGGTAGTGAGTCCCCCAACCTCTCAGACTGGCATCTGTGGTTATCATGATGTTGGGGTTCTGAAACAATGGAACACCCTGTCCCAGGTTTGCTGTGGTAGTCCACCATTTGAGAGAGTCCCTCATATCTGTCGTAATAGGAATGAATTTGTGTCTCTTTCTTATGATGTCGTTCTGATATGGTATCAGTACCCACTGTAACACTCTTGAATGAAATCTCGCCCATGGTATTAAACCTATTGTTGCTATCAAGAGACCTAGTAGCCTGGCTAGCGTCATCAAATTTGCTCTCTTTCGTTGTCGTAGAGATGCTATCAGTGATCTGATAGTTGTCTGCTTCTCTGTGGGTAGAAAAGCTCTTGCCGACCTGGTGTCTATCCGGGTGCCCAGATGTATGACGGCATGAGATGGAACTAACTGACTCTTCTGTGCATTGATAAGAAATCCGTGAACCTGCAGGAAGTGTACTACACAGTTGATGTCTCTCTGACACTTCCCCTGGTCCCGAGATCTAATCAGGATGTCATAAAGACATGGATATATGTATATCCCTTCTCTCTTCAATGTTTTCATTAAAGTCACCAGTACCTTGGTGAACACCCAAGGTGAGGATGATAGGCCAAAAGGCAGTGCTCTGTACTGGAAATGTTCCCCTTGAAAGGCAAAATGTAGATATTTCCGATGGGCTGGATGTATTGGTATGCGTAAATATGCCTCCTTGAGGTCCAAGGAGGCCAAGAAATCATCCTGATGTAAGGCTTGAAGGATGGACCTTAATGATTCCATATGAAACTTCTGTAGAACCACCCAAACACTGAGGTCTCTGAGGTTAGATATGGCCCTCTATTCTCCCATTTTTTTTTGGAAGCATTGCTGAGTTGGAACTGTCTCTATCACACCAATGTCCAAAAGGTGCTGGATGGCCTCCCTCATATGGCTCAGCTTGCTCAAGTTGCTTGGTACTGGAGACTGAACAAAATGATGTGGGGGAAGAGATGAAAACTGGATCTTGTACCCAGACTCCACAATAGAAGGGACCCATGAAACTTGACTGGTTCTGCCCCATTGTGGCACAAAATTTTGTAGTCTCTCTGCTGTCATGGTGTCATGCTGCTGGCTTCTTTCCTTGACATCTGTGTAGTCCTTCCTGAGTCTGGAGAACGGTTTCCTCTGAAATCTCGACTGGGAGGAGGAGAAATGGCCTCCTCTGTTATCTCTGTAATCTCTGCCTCTGTACGAAGGCTTGTATGAACGAAAGGAATGGAACACTCTGGGCTTAAAATCCTTCTTTTGGGGATCAGCTGATGATGGCATAGCTTGCTTCTTTCCCTTGGTCTCCACCAACACCTTCTCCAAAGGCCCTTCACCCAAAAGAAGCCGTCCCCAAAACTTTTCTGTGGACAGATTTGATCTTGAAAGTGAGCCCACTTTCCACTGTTTCAGCCATAGATTCTTTCTCACCACCGCATTGGCTGCCTGAGCTCTCGTGGAATATTGTAAGCTGTCCTGAGAAGCATCCACTGCAAACTGAGCAGCACGCTTTATTTTAAGCAGGGATCTCTTTAGGGTGAGCGGATCTGGTTCAGGATGTTGAAGCGGATTATCAGCCCAAATCGCTGTGGCATGTGTGAAATTTGAGAGAACCGCAGACGCTCTGATGGCGAGGGAGGCTGCCTCATGGGCTCTCTTTAGCACTGTCTCGTTTTTTTCTATCCACTGCATCTTTCAGAACATTGTCCCCATCTTTTGACAGGACCTCTCCTGAATGTAGTGCCACAACCGGAGCATCCGCTAAAGGGGCTTTCAGATCCTCCCTGATCCTATCCAGCAGAACATAAAACCTCCTGGCTCTGGCTTGCAAGGTTGAACCGCCCCCAGGCACAGCCCACTCCGACCTGATCACCTCCTCAAAATTTTCAGGAAAGGGGCAACCGTTCAATTGTCTATTTGGCTTCTTAAAGCCTCTGGTATCCAGGTCAGGGGTTGTCTTGGAAGTCCTTTGTTCCTCTCTCTCTATGCTGTAGTTAAGAGTGGCAACCACCTTCTTGAGGAGTCTCTGAAAGTGCTCTGGCTGGAAAAGTCTAGTAGAGGTTACCTTTGTGTCAGATTCCTCCCCAGACCATTCACCTTCGTCTGAGCCAATGAAAGTTGAATAACTGAGGGATGGGGCCCCTTCCCCCTCTGAATCATGTCTGCTAATCAGTCTCCTTGCTCTCAGCCCTAGGTTTTGTTTCTTAGTAGGGGAAGGTGATGGATGAGACCCATCATTGTCTGGTGCCTTTTTACTAAAAAGCCTCCATAATACGCTACTCCGCTGAACCTGGGGTCTTGGGCTGGTGGAGAAGGATTAAGGGGGCTTGGTGGGGCCCTGGTCAACTCCCTGCCCATTGCTGCACCGGAGCCTTCAGCCATGCTCGTAACAGCCTGCCTCGTGTGTTTGCTGTTGCACTCACTGTTGCGGCGCTTCTCCTCCCCCTCCCCCTCCCCCTCTGGCTACTCGGAAGCCTCTGGGGCAGACAGGGATGCTGGCAGGACTGATTGGCTCAGGGCTAGGTGGTTCCCCGAGGACTTGGAGGCACCTGCCTGCTCTTCTCTTCGTCGCAGACCTTCCCCTTTGCCCGAGGCCTCGGGTGAGCATGGCTTGCCTTGTAGGGGGGTCCCTATTTCCCAAGGGTCCCATAACTGGAGCTCTTCTTGAGAAATTAGAGTCCATCTCTAGCGTCTCCTTGCCTTCCTTTAAGATCTTTTTAACTTCTCTCTTCTCAATTTTTTTTTTTTTGGTAACTGCTGTTTGTGAGTGGAGCTGGGCTCTAATGACCCTTCTGAAGCGGCAGGGCTATCAAACTGGAAGGACACCTTCGCTCTGTCCTACTAGTCATGCTCAAAAAAAATTGCATAGCCCTGCCTGGAGCGAGAGGAGGCGTGGCCTAACCTTCATCCACTGAAGGAGAAGGTTTTGAGACCAAGAAGGTTTTGAGACCATGACCCCCCCCCCCATTTTCAAATCATGGAAAAAATAAGTGAAGGGAAACAGAAATGAATTAGGAAAGTGTGGAAAAGAGGGAGAGATGTTAAGAGAGGGAAAGGTTGTTTTATCTTGCTGCAACACCCTAACTACTGTTCTGCAAGATCTCGCTGAGCTGGATGCAAGGAAAGGAAGAGAGAAAGGCTAGACTATTGGAGAAAATGACCTGCAGGCTGGCAATTACTGTAGCAGCCATCAGCATGCTGGCTTGGTTGTACAATTGGTTAAGCAAGTTTGCTTCAGTCTTGGAGAAAGGGAAGTCTAGCCAATCATAGAGTGCTTTTTGCTATGCTCAGACTTCACTAGTGGCTGCAGCCAGAACTGCATTTGAAAAATAAAAGGAAAGATGTCTGGCTGAACGCAGCCTGTCACTGGTTTTGAGGGCCCCTTTCAAGAGCCTTCCTCAGGTTGCGCCTGGGGCGGAGTGCACCCCTGCCCTTGGTACGCTTATTCTTCTGGACAGCCAACAAGAGGGCATAGAGGCCAAGGTCTTCCCTGATGTTGTAGAAAGACCTTTGTAACTGGTTACCCTATTGTACTCCAAGAGTAAATAGATTAAGCTTTTCAAAACACCTCTGGCCAGACCGGACTCCCTGGTTTTGATGGGGCAAATTGGTTGATGTTGCAAAAGGGGCTTATGCCTAGGATCCCCAAACCAGCTAAATGGTGAGACTTTGATTAAACTATCGCAGTGCCACTAAATACAATCACACGAGGCTGAATTCAAGAGCTCGGGCTCCGGCATGCCATATCTTCTGGTCTACATCCACTGCTTAGAGTTTAATAGAATACTTCAACTTAAGCCTTCATACCACTTTCCAGAAGGGTCTCTCTGCAGTCCTGGGCATATCGTTGCACTGAGGCTGGAAGTGGGCAGCAGAGCTTCTGCAGGGAAACGAAGGTGGCTTGAAAGAGAGATCTCTGATTGTATTGTGGACAGTCACTTTGAGAGCTGGCATGGTGTAGTGGTTAAGAACAGTGGACCCTAATCTGGAGAACTGGGTTTGATTCCCCACGCCTCCTCCACATGAAGCCTGCTAGGCGACCTTGGGCCAGTCACAGTTCTCTCAGCCTCCCCTACCTCACACAGTGCCTGTTGTGGGAGAGAGGAAGGGGAAAGCAATTTTAAGCCACTCCGAGACTCCTTAAGGTGGAAAAAAGCAGGGTATAAAAACCTACTCTTCTTCTCACTCTTTCCTATGCTTTAGATCTCTGTGCCATTTACAAACAAGGCTTTGCAGGCTTTCAAAAACCTGCAATACCTGCCCTGCCCTGGATAGCCCAGGCAATCCTGATCTCATCAGATCTTGGAAGCTAAGCAGTGCCGACCCTGACAAGGACTTGGAAGGGCGACCTCCAAGGAATACCAGGGCCAGGATGAAGAAGCAGGTAATATAAGCCAGCTCTCTGAAATGTCCTAGCCCCACTAGGGGTCACCAGAAGTCACCATGACTTTCAGGCTCACAAGCACGTACACATGCACACATACACACACAAATACTCACAAACACCCCCCCCCCCGCAAAACCTGTTGGAGCAGTGGTGTCAGTAGGACAAAAGAAATACAAGTACACTTGGAGGGGGGGAAAGCCGCGCATCACTTTCCAGTCTCTTCAAAACTTTTCCCCACCCCACCTTCATGTGCGCCACATACGCCAAAAACGTTGTGAGACGTGAATGTGTGTAACAGAGCCCCATCATCTTTAAAAAAAAACAAAAACAACCCATACAAAAGTTAATTCCAAGAGTTGTTTTGAAGCAAAGAAGGGGTTTGTGGCAGGGGGGACTCTTTTCCTGCCTGCCTCTTCTGTGACTCTAAAGCACTCCCACTCGGACCACTTTCCCCTTTTAGGGCTCTAAAGGGCTCTAAAGGCATGTTTGGTTTCTCTTTGGGAAAAGCAGCTTGGGTAAGTGATTTGGAGTACAGAAGTGGCAGGGAAAGACATCAGGGCTATTTTGGGGCAGGAATGCACAGGAACTGAGTTCCGGCTGGCTTCAGAGTTGGCCATGCCTACTACAGCCAAAACCTCTGTGTGTGTGGCCACAGAGGGACGGTTTGGAGAGCGACACCCCCACCCCCCCGCGACTCCTCCAAGGGCCAGCTTGCCCGGGCTCCCCACAGCCGTGAGGTGCCCAGGCAAGCCAAGGGAAGGCAGTTTAAACTGCCTCCCCTCCAAGGGCCAGCTTTAAACTGCCTTCCCTTCCCTTCAAGGGGGGCTTGCCTGGGCTCCTCGCAGCCACAGGGCGCCTGGGCAAGCCAAGGGCAGGCATGGGGTGTGGCCTAATATGCTAATGAGCCATGCTATCAGGGGTGTGGCCTAATATGCTAATGAGTTTCTGCTGCTGGGTGTGGCCAGCTGCTGGGCTGTGATACAGAGGCCGGGCCTCAGAACTTGGAAGGGAAGCTTGGAGCCCTGACTTTCCCAGTGGGTAATTCCTTACAAAGGTCAGGTGGTGGCAGCGGGCTCCTGGAGGGAAAGAAAAGCCCCTCCAGGTGTTGAGAAAAACCTAGGAGGGCAGGGCAGAAAAGGGCCTGCAGGCCAAAGCAAGCTCGTCCTGCCACAGAACGAAATGTTACCTTACTGCACTCCAAACTCCTGTTCTATGTTGCCGCACTTTCAGCATTTTCTCCGAGCCCGGTTCCAAGCCTGGTTCCAATATCAGTAGTCAAGCTGGGGGGAAACAATAAAAGCACCAGAGCAAAGAACCCTTTCGAGCCCGTAGGCCCCTTTGAAATTTTGAGAGGGGTTGGTGACTGCTGCCCCAAAATGGAGCCAAACCCAATACCTCCTTCCTTGCTTTGCAAAAGTATTACATGACAATCCCTGTGCCTCTCTTCCCTACATGCACTCTACTATGGCTATCATGGCAGGAGGTGTCACACAGCATTCCTGTACCCACAAATGCCTGTCTTAGGCAGTGCAAACAAGCACATACTTACCTCTCTCCTGTTGTGCTGGGAGGTATGCTGCAACCCCCCAATTTCCAAAGCATTTGAGCCTTTAACTCCTCCCCAGAGTGATGTATTATTATTATTATTATTGTTGTTGTTGTTGTTGTTGTTGTTGTTATTATTATTATTATTATTATTATTATTTTGCTCCAGGTTGCCTAGTAGGCAGCAGCCAGAGACTAAATTAGCTCATATAAAACATGAAGATCCACACTTGTGTACATCTGCAGCAGAACAGCACCTGTCTTTTCCTGATTCAGCTCCTGGGATGTTGAAAGATCTTCAGTCCTAGGACAATTTGCAGACGTCCAGTCACACCTTAAAGACTTAACAAAATAAATTCCAGCCTAAGCTTTTATTAACCTCTTAGTCCTGGGAAGAAAGGTTTAGACAGTGCACCATTCAAGCCACCACATTCCGAGCCCACCAATGCAACCATCCCTGAAGCAGAACAGCACCCTTGGCTCCTCTGTTTTTTCGTCATGCTCATTTGAGGAGATGCCGTTTGTGTGTGTGTGTGAAAATCATGCTTTGGGACTGAGTGGAGTACGATACCTCTCTGGGGATCCTGTTGGCTGGAAGTGTAGGGCACAAATATTGGTTGGTTACAGGATGGTGGCAGATGGATAAATTATAAGAGCTTCAAGGATGGAAGACTACCGCAGAACTATACTGGCTAGAGGGGATGGGGATAAGTGAATATTGTATTCTCTCATGGCAGAAAGTGGAAATGCTGTCACATAGAAATGCCAGTTGGGTTGGTGGGCAAACTATTCTGGTTAGGCATCCTCTCTGCCAGGCACGTATTTGACGAGACGCGTTCTGTTGCACTTGGAGCACTCACACTGGTTGTGGTCCAAATTGGATCTGAATTAGTAAAATCCCAGCTGTACACTCCTAGCAAGGAGGATGTTTGCAAGCTTCTTTCAAGCCGGGCAGTAGCGCAGGACCCAGACATAGGTATGGAGGATTTATGTGGTCCCTTCCTTCCAAAACGGAAGTGAGATCACATTTGTGCCTCCCTCCAGGGCTATGCCTACTGGTGGCTGTGCCTGAGCATTCATGCGTCTCCACTCCCATGGAGCAGCTGTGTCTCAACCACCTGCTGACTCACACCTCTACCTGCAAAGCACCTGCCCTGGGAACGATGTGGCTGAGGTGAGATAAGGGGTTGTGAAAGTTTTCAGTCTGTGGTGCTAGGTCTGTAATGTTGCAGCCCTCAGGGCAGGGAGGTGCACTTGTGGGTACCTTCTCGGTGGTTCTAAGCGTCCACCAAAGACGGGGGAGTCTCCAGAGAGAGCAGGAGAGCCGAGAAGCAGGTCCTGATGAGCAGATTTCAATCTAATTGCTTCCCTGTCAACCTAATCCTTGCCTGACTCGGATAGGACTTTCAGAAACGTGCCTGGAAACCCAAAAGCAAACCTCATTTGAATGAAGCACACACTCCGCAGCCCCCATCTGCAAAGAGCTGCAATTAAATGCGAAAAGAGAGAGAGAGAGAAATTAGCATTTTCCGCGGCCATCTGGCATGAGGAGCAGGCGATGGGGAACAAAGAGAGTTTTAGGCCGAGGGGAGAGGCGAGTGTGCCACGGCATTGACCTGCAAATGAGCTTTTGTGAGCGAATTAAAGCTTCCCGGACCCCCCGGGACACCCCAAAACAGGCACCATTACAAACCATCCGGACAAAAACCCACTCATCAAAACTGTCTGCGACGGGGATGGGGCGGGGGTGAAAGGAGAGGCGCGCTTTAAACGTGAGCCCGAAAGGGCCCACCTCGCCTCCCTAATAGGCGGTTAATAGTGGGCCGCTTGAAGGGACCGGCAACGTGCGCTCCACTCGCGGGCCTCGAGGCCGGTCCTCTGGCCCATGCTCCCTCTAAGCTGTGGGGCCTTGTGAGCAAAAATGCTACTTTGTGAGCTGCTGGCATCGAAGCTGTGAGCAGGCAGTTTGGCTGCTGCGTACATTAAGTTTGTTCTGGAGCCCTCCTTCCTGAGCTAAGGCCAAAATTGTGTGTGCCGGAGGTGGAAAAACTGTGAGCTAGCTGACATTAACTCAGCTTAGGGGGAACACTGGTCCTGGCTGAATCCGGCAGTGGTTGGTTCGGTGGGAAGTGATTCGACTGAAATCTGCACATGGGGCCTGCTTCCCTTCTCCAGCCCTCCTGCTCTCTCCGGAAATTCCCCATGTTTGCTGGGTGCTTGGGGCTAAAAGCTCATCCCAGCCTGAGAAGGCATTCCCAAGTGCACATCCTTTGTTGTTGTTCAGTCGCACAGTCGAGTCCGACTCTTCGCGACCCCATGGACCAGATCACGCCAGGCCCTCCTGTCTTCCGCCGTCCTCTGAAGTTTGCTCAATTTCATGTTCGTCGCATCGATGACACTGTCTAACCATCTCATCCTTTGCTGTCCCCTTCTTCTTTGACCTTCAGTCTTTCCCAGCATCAGGGTCTTCTCCAGTGAATGCTCCCTTCTCATTTGGTGGCCAAAGTATTTGAGCTTCAGCTTCAGGATCTGGCCTTCCAGGGAACAGTCGGGGTTGATTTCTTTTAGGATTGACTGATTTGATCTCCTTGCAGTCCAAGGGACTCTCAAGAGTCTTCTCCAGCGCCATAGTTCAAAAGAATCTATTCTTCGGTGCTCGGCCTTCCTTATAGTGCACATCCTTAGCTGTAGTCATGGAAGGGGAAGCATGAGGACGGATTCATTATTCAGAAATGTATACCCTGTTTTTCTCCCCAGTAGGCCCCAAAGTGCTTTACAACACCTTTCCGCTATTTTATCCTCACCAACAACCTGCGAGAAAGGTTAGGCTGAGACAGAGAGACTGAGCCAAGATCACCCAGTGAGCTTCCATGGCAGAGCGGGGATTCCAACTGGATCCGGCCACTAAGAAAGCTAATAAATAGCTGTGCCATTAGTCTCTCTGCCTGCCAGGGTTCGGTTAGTACAGTTTGTTAGACAAGCCTCTGTGACATGTTTCTCTCGCTGTTCTTCAATGGAGCGCACGTCGTCATGGGTTTCCCATCTGCCATAATATCCACACAACAACCTGTAAGGTAGGTTAGGCTAAGAAAGATCAACTAGCTCAAGGTCATCCCACAAGCTTTATGTGGAGATCTGAACCTCGGTCTCCCCAGTAGTAGCCTGATACTATGAATACAATCTTTCCTTATATATGATTGAGTAGTGGGGTGGCACTTTCTGAACATTCCACACACTCCTAAATCAGTTGGCTCCATGATGTGTCACTCAGAAGCTGTCCCTATCCACTGTCTGCGTTGCCTGAGTCCCACCCACAGTGCACTCCATCAGCCATTTGCCCATCAGCCACCACTCAAGAGTACTTGCATGCCATTGGCAGGGGGCTGGGTCTGTTCCTCTTCCCTGCCCACTCCAGCCACTGTTCCCTGTCAGAATATGCTCTCTCTCCTGAGGAAGAAACTTCACCTGCTTGGGTCCTCTGTGGGACTAACTTTTCCCTCAATGGCTGTTGGTAGGCAACCAAGCTTGGTTCTGTCAGTAAAAAGACAAAGAAATGAAGCCCTTTCCAGGCCTTTGTGAAGAACTCATTGGGGCCAGTCCTGACTAGAGTTGCCAGCTCCAGGTTTGGGAAATTCCTGCTGAGTCCTTCTGCCTCCCCAACACTGCCCTCCAAAGGATCCACCCCCCAAATCTCCAGGTATTTCCCTACTCAGAGCTGGGAACCCTACATTCCCCTCAGTGCCTGTTGCTAGGCAACCAAGCTGAGTTCTGTCAGTAAAAGGCCCTTTCCATGCCTATTTTGGGAGAAAACTCATTGGGGCCAGTCCTAACTAGGGTTACCAGCTCCAGGTAGGGAGATTCTGTGTCAAAGGAAGCCAGTCTAAGGAAGCCAGAGTCTGAGGAGGGGAGAGGCCTCAGCTGAACAGAATGCTATAGAGGCCACCATCCAAAGCAGTTAATTTTCTCCAGGGGAAGAGAGAGATCTATTGTCTGGAGTTCCGTTGTGATACCTGGTGATCTTCAGGCTCCACCTGGAGGTTGGCTACCCTAGGCATAGCAGTCAGTACTTCAGAGTAGGGTCTGCTAGACCCAGGTTCTTGCTGTGGAAGCTGAATGTGATTTTCTACTAGTCACAGACTTTCAGCCTAACCTACCTCACAGGGTTGTTGTGCAAGTCAAAAGGGGGGGAGAATGATGTAAGCTGCTTTGGTCCCCATTGCAGAGAAATACTACTTTTCCTCCTGGGGAACCATTGTTGCTAATCTCCAGGTGAGGGCTGGAGATCACTCAGAATTACAACTGCTCTCCACATGGCAGAGATCAGTTCCCCTGGGGAAAATGGTGGACTCTGTGTCCTTATACCTTGCTGAGATGCCCCCCCCCCCATGATAGCCAATGTGAGGTAGCAGTCAAGGCTTCAGAGCATGGTAGAGCCTGCAGGTGTATGTGTGTGTGTGGGGGGTGGAAAGCTGAAGAGTGAGGGGCAGATAATGGCAGGTTGATGCTTGGCTGGGAAGGAGATAGATTTGCCAACTCCAGGTTGGGAAATTCTTGGAGATTTGAGGGATGAAACCTGGCGAGGGTGAGGTTTGAGGAGGGGTGGAACCTCAGACAGGTACAATGCCATAGACTTCACCCTCCAAACCAGCCATTCCCTCCTGGGGAACCATTGTTGCCAATCTTCAGGTGGGGGCTGGAGATCACTCAGAGATGAAAAGCTGGTCAGAGGGACAGATAAAGGTAGGTTGATGGTTGGCTGGGTGGGAGATAGGGTTGCCAGCTCCAGGTGCGGGCTGGAGATCACTCAGAATTGCAACTGCTCTTCAGGTAACAGAGATCAGTTCCTCTGGAGAAAATGGTGGACTCTGTCATTATACCCTGCCGAAGTCGCCACAGCAATTGATGCTGAGTGCCCCAGGCCAGGGCACCTGCTCAGAGCCTCTTTCTAGAGCTCATTGTATTTATTTCCACAATGGGCCTTATTCCTAGTCGAAAATAACTGTGTAAGCAACTTTGCATGTTTCATGGAAAGGGGAAAATTCAGGCGGAAAGACAAATACCATGTTAAATCCCTTCAAGACTGGTTCCCTATGGCCTTGCTGGATGGCATGGACTATGCTCTCTCCTCTCAGTCACTGGCTACCTGTGCTCACTTAGGCTGGGTGGTGTTTCTAGCAACAGAGATGAAAAATGATAGCAATGCCCTAGAAAAAGAAGACATTTGTAATACTCTGAAGGCTAATTTTCTTATCAGCCAGAGCTTGTAAACTTCATTAACTAGGATAGCAGAGTAGCAAATACTTCCTGATAGCCGAACAGTCACCATACCATACAGAAATATATTTTCATATGATGATGGCATAAATAAACCCACTCACCAGGGCCATATTAACCCGTGGCCGGGCCCCTAGGGCTTCAGATATTTGGGGGGCCCTCTGGTACTTCAATCTTTCACCCCACTACAGCTGGCAGCCTGGTCCTAGTACAGTATGAGACAGAGTAAGCGAAAGAACAATTTTAGGCTGAATGTGCATCAGAAAGCAGGAAAACCCAGATTTTGCCATGACTTGGAGATCCTCTCCAAGCAGAATCCCAACACAAATGGAAAAGAGCCAAAGAGTTTGGAAATCCCCGAAGTTGTCCTAAAACTTGCTCTGCTTCTGCCAGGCCCCCAAAGAGCACCAGAAAGGTGATGATGATCTCCATATGCTGCAGCATCCATTCCCATGGAGACATGTTTCAGAACCTTCTACCATATATAAGGTCAGTTTCATCAACGTGCATTGTCACATAAAGTGCCAGAGGTCTCTGCACAAGACCTAGGCTTGGATCCTAGGGCGCCCTTCTGTCAGTGCAGCAGCAGCTCCTGGGACGGAATGGCTTTTCTCTCTATGGAAGAGGGGAGGGAGATTTTTGCTGCAGACTCCCAGTTACTCCCTTCCCTTCCTTCAGATCCACTAGTCCAAAGCCCAGTTTCAGTGGGCACAGAAGACTGCTGTGTCAGTGTGTGTGTGTGTGTGGGGGGGGGGAGTTGTCTGCATCTAGTTCAATCATGCTGTTCCTGTTCAGGATTCAAACACACACTACTGACCATTCCAGGCTACATGAAGGTGATTTAGGAGCATGTGCTTCCCCAAGAAGCATGCAACAGAAGCCAGGCTGAAAGGGATGCAGAAAAAAAATATGTTCGTCAAGAAACAAGTCACAACAGTTGTTTCCAGCCAAGCATCAAATAGATATCACTCACTAGGGCGGCCAGCTCCGGGCTGGGAGATACCTGGAAAATTTGGGGGTAGAGCCTGGGGAGGGCGGGGTTTGGGGAGGGGAGGGGCCTCAGCAGTCCACTCCCCAAAGCAGCCATTTTCTCCAGGGGAACTGACCTTGATCATCTGGAGATCAATTGTAATAGGCTGGCAACCCTATCCGTCACATTCAACTCAACAACTTATTACACTGTCTTGAGATAGTTATAAAAATACATTTTTTTAATTAAAAAAAACCCTTGCAGCAAAGGGCAAAAAATTAAACAGAGTATTTAAAAGCATTCCTTTAGATTTTAAATTAACAACAATAAAAACATTTAAGAATATATCTCCATTACATCTGTGAGGAAAAACAAAAGTCATTTCAATGTTCTAGTCTTATTTGGGAGCTGTGCTCTACTGAAATCCACAGATTTAGTTCTGAATACACTGATTTAGGGGAAAATTTTTTTTAGTGATATCTATGGAAACACCCAGAGGGCTGGATTCCACCACTTTTACTAAGACAAGGAACATTCTTTATTGGAACAGAACCTTCCAGGTTTCCCATTGCTACAACCTACTGAAGTGCCACTCCTGGGAAACAGGGGATCTCATGTGCACCCCGGAACAGCATAAGGGGCAAATCAGAGGTCTACAACAAAAGGAGGAATCAGCAAATTGCCTCCCAAATTGTGAGATCCAACGTAATGCCTATGTTTATGATCGTGTCAAAGCTTGGATACAAACCAGTTGCTGTAACAGCAACCAGGTAAGTGTCAAAAAGGTGCCTTTGTTGTTTCTCACTGAATCCATTGTTTTATGTTTCCTACCCCGCTTTGCGCTTGCGTAGCTATGCAGGCAGAAACGTGGGAGCTTCTTCCCTGCCGCTTTTCCTTATCACGGTGGCCTTGAATGTAGGCTTTGGGCTATTCTTGTTTAGCTGAGAATTTTCCAGTCCTGGGAAGGCAAGGGGAGGGGGGGAGTAGTCTCCCGCTCATTAAGTATTTCTCCCGCCGGGAGTTCCCGCGCGAGTGCTCAAGTTTTATTCGCTAGGCGCTTCATTGCATCACACTATAAGTTAGCTTGCTTTGCTTCGCCCCCCATTCCTGACAATGACCTCCTACTGTGGGTTTTAGCAAGATAATCCTAATAAACCTTTCTTTGTGCAAGAATGACTGGATCTACTTGATTTCAAATCTGACAGAAATTGTCAGGAATCCTCATCATTCCCTCACCGTCAGTTTCCGCCGTCTACCACGATGAGCGGAGCGGGGAAGGGAGCCACGGGCACAGTCCCGGTGATTACTACTTCGGGAGCCACCGGTGCAGTTCCAGCTATAGCTACTGTGGGAGCCACGGGCGCCGTTCCAGTGACTACTGCTTCAGGAGCCACGGTTCCAGTTACTACTGTGGCAGCTCCAGTGGTCACTGTCCCGACCACCACCGTTGTTCCGGTGACTACCACTACAGTTTTGGCGGCACCCATACTCTACTCAGCAGCCGGGGTGGCTACCCCGCCATCGATTGGCACAATTGGTGCTCCGTACACACTCCCGATCTACAGCCCGGCCGGGCCTATACAAAGTCAGGGAGGTGCGGTTCCACGAACCTATGTGCCAGGAGTCCCAACACCCTGGGATAAAGGGGTGACTTATCGCAGATCACGCGATTGGACTAAGAACTTGTTGGACACTACCCAGACTACCTGGACTATGCCGGGAAGCCAGAGCCGGGACAGCCTTTTGGATCCCAGAGGTAGTTTTGGTCTTCCCCAAGGGAGGGTGTCTCGGGGATCTCCCAGAACGGGATCCAGCCAAGATACTGATGCCCGCATGGATTCTATTCAAGACGATACTCGTCGGCTGGTAAGGGATATGAGCAAACTAATGCAGTCCCTACCCCAGATGATGGACCAAGCAATTCGAGCCCATCCGTTGACACAACCTAGACCAGCACCAGCCCCGGTGCCACCGTTGATACCGGGACGGCCACCTCCTGCTCCTCCGGGCCCGGGGCCGGGCCAACCAGTACCACCGGGTCCAGGGCCGGGCCAACCAGTTCCCCCAGGGCCGGGGCCGGGCCAGCCAGCACCAGCCCCACCTCCACTGGTCGTCCCAGCGCCAGGACCTGGGCCAGGGCAACCAGGACCTATCCAGCCACCAGTTTTGCCTCCGCCTCAACCCCCTGCTCCTGCACCCCTCATGCAGCCGGTTCCAGTACCGATCATGGCGCCAGCCCCCCGGTAATCCGCCCCAAGGACATGCTTGAGATCACATTTGATGGGGATCCAGAGACTGTGTCCTTTTTCATATTGCAAGTTGGAAAATTTGTGCAAAGATGGGGCTATGTATTCCCAGACGAAGAACAACAGGTGGAGTTTATCGCATCCAGGTTCCGGGGGAGTGCTACCAGCTGGTATGTAGCCCTTCATGATTTGGAGGCAGCGGAGTTGGGGAATGTAGATGACTTCATGTGGGCCTTGAGAAACCGTTTCAAGGATCCGGGGGCGGCCCAAAAAGCTGAAGCCTTCCTTCGCACATTCAGACAAGGCAAACTCTCAGTACGGGAGTACTCAAGGGAGTTTCAAAGGCACGCCGTGAAAATTCGAGACTGGACCGATGCGGTCTTGGCCCAACAATACCGAATGGGACTAGCCGTAGACGTCCGCAATAATGTCCTCAGCTCTCAGCAACCCCGCACCCTCCAGGGTTGGATGGAGGAAGCCGAGAAGGCCGAAAGTCGCTTGCGTATGATGAAACTAGATCTCTCGTTGGGTAACAACCGTCCCAGTTTTGCGGCAGGCCAAGCCAGACCCAAACCAACGTCCACCCCAAGTGGAATGAGGGATCAGCGTATGCGACAGGGCCTCTGCCTGCGGTGTGGGGAGAAAGGGCATTTCGCCGCAGTCTGCCCGAAAGGGGATCTCAATAGAGCTCTACCACAAGAAGAACCCAGAAGGTGGACAACCCCTACCCCGAGAAAAGGTACAGCAAAACCACGCAACACGCGGGCTCTTTTGCTAGCCCCGACCAAGCGGATACCTTGATGCTGGAGGAGGAGAGTGAGATGCAGGGAAATGAAATGGTCCTGTTTGTGAATGGCGCCACACAGCAGGACCCAACACCTGAGGCGCCTAAACTGGTGAGCAATTACCCCTCTCTCTTCTTTGTGACTGTTCTGGTGATGAATCCCGCAATGATGACCCACATTCGGGTTCGAGCCCTCATTGACTCTGGGTGCGGGAGGGATCTCATAAACCCATCTATGGTTATGGGGTTGGAGGCAGCCGTGGTCCACTTGAAAGACCCGATAACTTTCACGCAGATGGATGGGTCTCCAATGAAGGAACCATGCCGATTTGAGACTGTTCCTTTAAGAATAGGCATTGGTGACCACTGGGAGCTACGCTCGTTCGTGATAGCTCCGCAAGCCCAGTTTCCCTTAGTGTTGGGTAGCCCCTGGTTACATGGACATAACCCTTACATTCTATGGGAAGAAGGGGATGTACAATTTATCTCCCCAAAATGTGCAGAACACAAATGGGACCCAGGGTGGGGAAATCCCCCATGCAATGAACCTCCACGAGCTTGTTTAGCCACGGAGGACCTTAACCGCATCCCTGAGGATTACCAGTATATAACCAGGGTTTTTGAGGAGGAGGAAGCTGATGAACTACCCCCCCACCGTAACTCCGACTGTGCAATTGAGATTCTTCCGGGCCAGAAATTACCAAAAGGGAAAATTTATGCTATGAGTCCAAGTGAAAAGGAAGAACTGCGCCGTTTTATTGATAAAAATCTGGCCCGTGGATTTATTAGACCAGCGTCATCCCCTTTTGCAGCACCTGTATTGTTTTGTAAAAAGAAAGATGGGGGGCTCAGACTCTGCACGGATTACCGGGGACTTAACGCAGTGTCTGCAACTAATGCCTACCCAATGCCCCTCATCAAAGACTTACTGGCAGAGGTGGCTAAAGGGAAAGTGTTTTCTAAACTGGATTTAAGAGATGCCTACTTTCGGGTTCGTATCAGAGAGGGGATGAATACAAGACTGCATTTAATACCCCGCTGGGGCAATTTGAATATCGGGTGATGCCCTTCGGTTTACAGGGGGCACCAGGGGTCTTCATGAACTTAATCAACGAAGTGTTACACCCCTATTTATTCAAGGGGGTGGTTGTTTATTTAGATGATATCTTGGTCTATACCCCGGATCAGGAATCCCATACTAACCTTATGCGAAAAGTATTGGAAAAGCTCTTAGAACACAAACTGTTTGTCAAACTGTCAAAGTGTGAATTTCACCAGGAGTGCATTGACTTTTTGGGATACCGCATATCCTCCGCGGGGTTGGAAATGGACCCAAAAAAGGTCCAGGATGTATTAATGTGGGAGCCCCCCAAAACTAGGCGACAGCTCCAAAGTTTCCTCGGCTTCGCCAACTTTTACCGTCAATTCCTGCCACACTTTGCCCAAGTAGCCCTTCCCCTCACGGAATTACTAAAGACTAAGGGGAAGGGATCTAAGGCTTCGGTGCCAGGGGCCCCTTTGAACTGGACCCCGCAGTGTCAGCAAGCGTTTGAACAACTAAAACGGTTGTTCACGTCTGAGCCCATACTAGCACACCCTGATGAAACAAAAAAATTTGTGGTCCAAGTAGACGCATCGGACACTGCTATGGGTGGGGTGATTTTGCAAGAGAACGCTCAGAAACAGCTACAACCCCTTGCTTATGTATCAAGGAAATTTAATGATACCGAGAGATTTTGGCCCATTTGGGACAAAGAAGCTGCGTCTATACGTTTAGCATTGATCACATGGAGACACTGGTTAGAGGGGTCCCAAGTACCTTTTGAAATCTGGACTGATCATAAGAATCTTGAGGTACTGCGAAAACCCCGGAATCTGAATGCTAAACAATTCAGGTGGGCTGAGTTTTTCTCCAAATTTCAATTTACCCTTCACCATTTCCCAGGGAAAGCCAATCATCTGGCGGATGCTCTCTCCCGCCTTCCCCAACATTTTTCTAAGAGGGTCGAAGTACGGGAGTCTATGTTCACCCCAGAACAGTTGGTTGGTGCAGTTGTAACCCGGAAAGCCAAACAAGCACCAATGAATCCCATCCAGACATTAACCTGGGAAAAACAATTTCTAACTGACATCACCCCACAGGAAATAAATAATTTACGAGCCAGAGACGATGTGAATTGTGGTCCGAATGGCTGCTGGTACAGGGGAAATAAAATGTTTGTCCCAGAAGCTACCCGATCCCAAATGTTGCAGACAGTTCATGACTCAAAAGCTGCGGGGCACTTTGGATATGTAAAATCCTTACGACTTCTGCAACGTGGCTTCTGGTGGCCCCGAATGAAACAGGATTTATCCCTCTATATACAGTCCTGTCCAACGTGCAATCATTGCAAAGCCAGACCAGGAAAACCTCCAGGTCTCTTGCAGCCTCTACCCACCCCGAGCAGACCCTGGGAAGTAATCTCTATGGACTTTATCACTGATCTTCCCCCCTCTAGACATATGACGGTCATTTGGGTGGTAGTGGATTTATTCTCTAAGCAAGCTCACTTTATACCATTCCCCAGTTTGCCAACAGCCAAAGTCTTGGCCAAAGCATTTCTCCAACACATTGCCAGACTACATACGTTACCACTCAAGATAATCTCCGACAGGGGGGTTCAATTTGTTTCCAAGTTATGGTCGGAACTAATGACTCTAATGGGTATTGAACGGGCTCTCAGTACTGCCTATCACCCTGAAACCGATGGGCAAACGGAGAGAGTAAACCAGACGTTGGAACAATACCTGAGATGTTTTTCTAACTATCAACAGGACAATTGGGTTGATTTATTGCCATTGGCGGAGTTTGCGTACAACAACTCATGGCACGCTTCAACAAAAATGTCACCCTTCAAAGCTGCCATGGGTTATGACAGCCCCCCTCTCCCGTTCTTAAAGCCCGGTGAGAATGGGGGGAAAGCCTCAGCATGGTGTAAAACTTTCCGTGATTCTTGGCCCCTAATTGTTGAAACTTTGAATGAAGCCAAGGCACAGTACAAAAAACAGGCAGATAAAAAAAGATCCGGTGGATGGAAGCTGCAACCGGGAGACTCTGTGTATTTGTCAACCAAGAACCTAAGGCTAGCGCAGCAGTCTAGAAAACTTGCTTGGAAATATATTGGTCCTTTCAAAGTGTTGAGATGTGTAAATCAAGTAACTGTACAACTAGATTTGCCTAAATCTCTTAAAGCAATACATCCAATTTTCCATTACAGCCTCCTCAAACCTGCGTTACCCCCGACTAAATGGCAAACTGAGATGTCGGCTCCTCCCCCCCCTCTGATGATTGACGATGAGGAGCACTATGAAATTGCTGATATTTTGGACTCTAAGATTCTTCGTGGACAACTCTTGTACCTTATTCAATGGGTACACTTTGGGCCCCAACACAGGGAGTGGGTGAAAGTATCTGATATCAATGCACCTGATCACCTAAAAGACTTTCACACTCGATACCCTAATAAACCTGGGGGGCCCTTGTTCTCTCCTTCCTGAGTGGTGGGCGGGTGGTATTTTGGGAAGGGCAGAATGTCAAAAAGGTGCCTTTGTTGTTTCTCACTGAATCCATTGTTTTATGTTTCCTACCCCGCTTTGCGCTTGCGTAGCTATGCAGGCAGAAACGTGGGAGCTTCTTCCCTGCCGCTTTTCCTTATCACGGTGGCCTTGAATGTAGGCTTTGGGCTATTCTTGTTTAGCTGAGAATTTTCCAGTCCTGGGAAGGCAAGGGGAGGGGGGGAGTAGTCTCCCGCTCATTAAGTATTTCTCCCGCCGAGAGTTCCCGCGCGAGTGCTCAAGTTTTATTCGCTAGGCGCTTCATTGCATCACACTATAAGTTAGCTTGCTTTGCTTCGCCCCCCATTCCTGACAATGACCTCCTACTGTGGGTTTTAGCAAGATAATCCTAATAAACCTTTCTTTGTGCAAGAATGACTGGATCTACTTGATTTCAAATCTGACAGTAAGTTACAGAGGTCTCCTTGATTCACAGGTGGCATATTTCCTAAATGGATATGTCTCTGGATGTTCTCATGGAGGAAATGTCCTTTCCAACACAGGAGAGGGTGAATGCACAGAGTGTGATGGGGAAAGGTCATTTTGTTTTATGAAAAATAATAAAGAAAGTTATTCAGAATCATGGGAAATTCATAACGGCACGAGTAAGTGGGAGGAAGAATACATATATTCGGAACACATTGACGACATTGCGAGCATTGACAAGATCAGTATTTTCTACTCAGGCAGGGGTCTTCTCCATCTCCTACCGCCTGGTCCTTTTTAACTGCAGATGCCAAGAATTGAAACTTGGACCTTCTGCGCCTCAAGCAGATGCTCTGCCACTGAGCCACGGCCCTCTTAAAAAGAAATGAGGCATGGACCTTTATAGAAGAAGAAGAAGAGTTTGGATTTATACCCTGCCCTTCACTGCCCAAAGGCGTCTCAGAGCGGCTTACAAACTCCTTTCCCTTCCCCTCCCCACAACAGACACCCTGTGAGGTAGGCGGGGCTGAGAGAACTTCTGACAGAAACTGTCCTTGAGAGAACAGCTGTGCCAGAGCTTGTGACTGACCCAAGGTCACATCAGCAGGTGCAAGTGGAGGAGTGGGGAATCAAACCCGGTTCTCCCAGATAAGAGTCTGCGCACTTAACCACTACACCAAACTGGCTTTCTTCCATTAGCATAATTACTTCTCATTATTTGTTGGGATGAGAAGAAAGAACTGCTGTTTCGCAGCAATGGCAGTTAGCTGTCTGCAGGGGAGCAAGGGTCTTGTTCGTAATTGATTTTGACACCGTGGAACAACTTGCCATCACAGATCAATCACTGTCAAGGGAACGTTCATACCTCTCAATATCAACTCAAACAGTATACCTTTCTCTAGAGATTCCTCATGCATTCAGCTTAGTAGCATCAAAGAACTTGGCAGGTATAAACAGTAGAGGCCTATGCAATCAGATACTTCTAACCAGATAACTCCCTGACATTTCTGTTTCCAGGCCTGAATTGGCAGTATCCACTATTAGAAAGCTCCCCAGCCTATTCCTAGTTCTGATGTTTTCACTCAGGGCTATTTTTGGGCAGGAACGCACAGAAACGGAATTCCGGCTGGCTCCTAAGTTGGCCACGCCCAGCAGGAACTCATTAGCATGTTAGGCCACACCCAACAGCAGAAACTCATTCGGATTGGCTACATTAGGGGTGTGTGGCCTAACATGCAAAGGAGTTCCTGCTACAAAAAGAGCCCTGGGTTTTGACAACAAACAAGGTAAACAGAATAAGAAGCAAAAACTGGGTGTGGCTGGATGACCACACTTCTGGTAACATGGGGTGTGGCCTAATATGCTAATGAGCTGCGCTGTCAGGGGTGTGGCCTAACATGCTAATGAGTTCCTGCTGTTGGGTGTGGCCTATTATGCTAATGAGTTCCTGCTGGGCTTTTTCTACAAAAAAAGCCCTGTTTTCACTCATGATACTGTTGGAACTGGGAATAGCCAAGAAGGCAACAGGAGCAGCTCTGGAGGTGGGACCACTCCAGCTGATCTGGGGGAAAGAAAAATAATGACCCTTTAAAAGTTAAACCGCAGAAGCATAGTGGGCCAGGCAGGAGGGGAGCTAAAAATGATGGGTGGTAGACCTGGCCTTTGATCTCCAAATCTCAGGTCTGCCACCCATCGAAAGGACCATACAATAAAGATAAATAAAACAAACTATAAAGTAATATAAAAATATGATACCTATAAAAATAAATTACCATATAAAACAATGCCATAAAATAATTATTTTCGGCACCCTAAATGGAATCCAGAGGCCAGGTCTACCGCCGATAGAAACATTTGTCCTTTTAACAGTTTAAGGTCAGGACTGCTACAAACCACCTGGGGGGCTGGAGCGCACCCCTTTTCTCCTCCCTCCCTGCTCCTGTGGCCTGGGGCAGGGGGCTTCAAAATTTATTGTCTCAAAAGGGCGTGATTATTGTTTTCTCTTGGAAGTATTTTTCTAATATGTATTAAAACACCTTCCAGTATGATAACAAAACTACTGATATTTTAGGAAAGTGATCATCATGTCCTTCCCAACTTTCCAATCTGGAATCACAACAAAAAAATGTTGAAGCGCATAGCCTGTAAATAGATGCACTGATTACATTACTGTTCTAAACCATGTTATCCTTTGTTGGCCCGGTTCCAAGTAGAGTGACACAAGGATGTTGGTTTTATACAGTGAATTTCATTCTGTTAATGAACCATCTCTGAAGTGATCTGGCCATTTCAAGCAGCACCGTGGCTTTCCCCCCCACACTTCTTCACTGTGCAATCTTCCTTGAACTTTTTTTGAGAACATTCTAAGTCGAGTACTATATATTGAGGGGGGGACGGCTTCTGAATGTATCTCAGTGGTGCCAAGGCATCTCAATGGGGCCGCTGTAGCACTAAAGTGCTATATTGGTCTGGTGCTATAGCACTCAACTTAGAAGGTTAAACAAAAAGTTGGAAGATCGTGTGCTGAAAAAGGGTGGCGGGGTGGGGGGGAAGTGTCTCTTGGAAGCATGGCAGGCATTTTAAACAGCACACTGCAGTGATTCAGAAATGCAAAGAAGAGGAGAAAATGGAAGGAAGCAGTTTACTTCAATAATGGCGCAGTCATGCTTTGCTAACCAGACACAAGCCGCTTTGTATGAAAAGGTAAATAAAATCGGTTAGCAGCTGGTCGCTAAAACAGTTGTGTCTGAAATAACACACACAAAAAATCTGTTAGCAATCAGCTACCAAAATGGATTATGAAGGCTGTCTGAAAGGGTCTCAGAGAGAGAGAGAGAGAGAGAGGGAGAGAGAGAGCTTGGCATGGCAGTGCCACCTGGGCAGATTCATATTTGTGCAGTCTGCCTGGGGAAATGCGAGGGTCTGAAAAAGGCCATTCATTTCGCCAGAGAAGACCATCACAGGTGGGGTCTTATGGCTACTTGGAAGGACTAGACCGTGATGACCTGGGCCCCTGTTATCTCTCCTTCCCTGTCCTCAGTTCCTTGGCTGTGATGCCATATTTAGGGCCTCCAGGTGCCGATCTGCCTGCATTTGCTGGCAGTCAATATTCATGTGCTTCTGTCATCGGGGCAGCTCTTTTCACAGTGATCAGCCGGGCAGAAGGCTGACTGACAGGAGGCTCGTGGCTGCGTTACTTTGGCCGGGGACACACACTCTGTCCTGGGGAAACTCTGCACTGCTGTGCAGGGGTAGGATAGTTCAGGATTTGCGCTGGCTTTCAGAGAAAGGGAATGGGGGGAATATATCTGCATAGCTGCAGCCTTGACAATGCTTAAGACGAAATAATTGCAAACCAAACAAGTAACATACTAGCAAGTCAAGGTAATGTGACCGCCGCTTGTCCTGCTGTTTCCCAGTCCCCGAGGTTGGCCTTTGTTGACGTTTCACACTCAGTGCTATATCTGCATGTTTTGGTTTGCCAAAGACCACAGAATAAGTTGGGACAAAGAAAGGGTAGCTGTATTATCTGTAGTAACAAGATGGCAAAAGGAAATTAGATCACAGGCTTGGGCAGTCCAAATCTAGGCATGTTTATGCAGAAGTAAATCCCAATGCATCTTACACCAAGGTAAGTATGCATCGAATGGCAACTGAGGTTGAAACCCGCGCATAGTTAGTCCAGTGTGTGCCCCATTGAACTCAGCGGGTCTTATTTCCAAGTAATTGTATGTGGGATTAGACTGCATGTGAAACTATGGGTTGGGCTGCATTCTTATGCACACTTACTTGGACCATTGCCCCATTCAGTTCAGTGGAACTTAGTTCTGAATAAACATGCACAGGTTCGGAATGTACATTGACTTATTGTCAAATGCAAGAACAGCATCAGTTCCTCATGTAAGTGGAGTGCTTCCTGCAGTGGTTAGAGCTGGTCACTATTGCCTCTGCTCTGGTGATCCTGCATTATGGTCAGCTGGTTCAACACTCCTGTAGTGTAAAGAGAAACTCTAGAGTAGGCATTTGAGGAACAAAAGGGCTTTGACCCTCAAGAAAGCAAGTTTCATAGAGGTGAAAGGGCTGACAATGCACAAGAAATAAAGACATAGGTGCATGCAGCAACTCTAGAAACAAACCAATCATCAGAGGCTCAGGTGAAAAACCCAGTTTTCCAAGGTGTCTAAAAGGCAATAAAATCAGTGCCATACAAATGTCTTTGGGGAAGAAATACCATAAACGGGGTGCCACCACAAAGAAAGTCCCTCCCCGGGGGCTGATCATCTACCTTTTGATATAGGGTAGCAAAGAGAAGGGAAAAAAAGGTCCTGTCCCTTTAATAGATGCACAATGAGATGTTATTTATGGATGATATCAATGATGCCCTTTCCAGCATTATTGACTTAATGCCATGAAAAGTTTCAACCTGTCATTTGTACACATTAAGCCTTTGTTAAAGGGACAGGACATTTTCCTCCAGGCTGGTTGGCAAACCCTACATTGGAAGCAAAGCTTTTATTTATTTATATTGGGTTTATACCCCTGCCTTCCTGTCGAGGCAGCCTCAGGGTGGCTTACATAATTAAAAAAAAAAAACAGAATAAAATCATACAAACGATTCTAAAGTGCTGTACATAGATATTGCATGTCAGACGGCAAAACAACAATGTCCAAGTATTATCCATAACAAGTGTCAGTCACTGATGGTAATAGCTGATGGTAGAAATTCCAGGGTAAGGCTCTGATTTTAAATCAAGATGTTATATGTGGCTCTCACTCGAATGCCTGGTGGAAGAGCTCCGTCTTTCAGGCCCTGCGGAATTGTAATAATTTGTTACAAAGCTTCTGAAGCTGACATTAAAAAAATAGTATGGTCTGTTCACGAGCCCTTTGCATAAACATATCATTTCAAAATGAATAATCCCATTTTACTGCTGCAGGAGGCCAGGCTGGGTACAGTGTAGGTGGGCTGTGGGCCATGCACAAGCCTGGAGTTCAATTGAGGATTGCCGTTCATTCCTCCATAGCAGCACAGCATGGTTCAATTTGCAGCAATTAGTAGAGGAGAAAGAGTGCAATCCTAAGAAACGCTTTCATGGGTGTAAACCCCGTTGCATAGATCTGAGTAGGACGCTGAGTAAACCTGGTTAGGATTGCTTTCCCTGTTTCTCTCATTGCCACAAGTGACTTCACCTGCCGATTTCTGCAAGTCCAACTGCTGTTAAAGGCACAAGAGCAGACCAGCCCTGTTCTCCCCCCCCCCACTCACCCAACAGAAAAGGTTTTCTCGGCTTTGCCTGTTGCAGTTTTATTCAGAGCGGGAAGGAACACCCACTGCCCCCCACCCCCTTTCATATAGATGAGCTCAGTGTCTTCAGCACAGGCCTTTCCAGAGAGTCACCATTCTGGTCTTTGCAATCAATTGATACATGATAATTAGATTCCACAAGCCAAGCCAAACAAAGGCTCTCATTCACCCCCTGCTTCTCCCGCATGAATCCCAGGGAGAGAGATCTGGGACGTTCAGCAGAAACCAGACAGCCAACATTCTCCAGCACTAAAAACACAATTTGGCTTGGGGTGTTCATTTAACAAACAGATCCTTGAACCTTGCTTCTGTTTTCAGCTTATTTAAACCATGTTTCTTTGTCCTCAGTTCATTAAAACGTGTCTCTTTCTAAGATCTATTTTTACATTTCAAGAATCCATTATTGTATTTTTGCGGTGGCAGATGGCCCTAAACATCCAAGCATAAGCTCTTTCCTGACTTTCTTTTCTTAGGTCCTTCCTCCGCGCTGTGCTCAGAAACCCGATTCACGGTAGACGAGTTGGCACGATGCAGTCTCCTATCACACTTGGAGAGAATCCTTTTTTGGGCCAACACAGCTGCTTGCCGGTGCTCCAGGGTTTTCCATCTGTTGTGAGTCAAACCCCTCAAATTCTGCAAGTTCATTGTGAGCAGAATGCGTGATGCAGATTCTGAAACTGCGACGGACTTAAAATGTGGTTCAGTGTTGGCCGAAGCAGAAGGCAGAAAGATTGATAAGATGGGGGCTGCAAAAAGAAAAATCTCCCAGACCGAGGGAGATTTCACTGCTTTCTAGCTCCAGAGAACTAATGCTGGACAAAATTGCAGCAGCACCCCAAGCAGCGAAGCCCATTTGAAAGTGGTGCTCAGCTCCACACCCTCCCTATAGTGGATACTCCACCTGCTGCCACCCCACAATTCCCCCTTTGAATCCATCAAAGAACTTTTTTCTTTGATTTGGGGTATAAACAGGAAAGCTCTTGGAAATCCAAAACGCATGCTGCAAATGAGCGTGATGCTGTGTGGGTGCTCTCATTTGATTCAGGGACTTCCTGTGTTGCAGGTGACCTTGGACCCATTGCAGCATCTCAGTCCAACTTACCTCGCAGGTTGGAGAAGGGACCAATCTAGGATTGCCAGGAGCCTACCTTGTGCTGATGGGGGGATTTGGGGGGCATTCCAGGGGTGGGTGGGGATGTCGGTGACGCAATGACATCACTTCCAGAAGTGATGTCATTGCATCGGCAATGCCAGGGTGATGCTCTACTTTTTGGGCAAAACTCTACCATAAAAGTGTCTACAAGCTATAGAGTTTTGCCCCAAAAGTAGAGTGTCACCCCCGCAGTGGCTCCAACGTAATGACATCACTTCCGACACAGGGACATCTGTTTGGGGGCAGGATCTCCCCAGGCAAGAACCCACAAAAGCAGGGGATCCCCCGCCTCCATCTGGGGACTGGCAAGCCAACTCCAGTCTTGTTCCTTCCACACTGGCCCCCAGTTTGCTTCCAGGCTCAATTCAAGGTGCTGGTATTGACCTTTAGAATCCAGAGCCAGTTTGGTGTAGTGGTTAAGTGCGCGGACACTAGTCTGGGAGAACCAGGTTTGATTCCCCACTCCTCCACTTGCACCTGCTGGATGACCTTGGGCAAACCATAGTTCTGATAAGAGCTGTTCTTGAAAAAGAGCAGTTTCTGTCAAGAGCTCTCTCAGCCCCACCAACCTCACAGGGTGTCTGTTGCGGGGAGGGGAAGGGAAAGGAGTTTGTAAGCCACTCTGAGACATCTTTGGGTAGTGAAGGGCGGGGTATAAATCCGATCTCTTCTTCTTTTTCTTCTATATGGAATGAGGAAAGCATACCTGAGGGACCGCCTTCACCCATATGAATCCACCCAACCACTGTGGACATCTTCAGGGGCCAGTCTGGATGCCCCTGCCATCTTCAGGGGCCAGGAAATCCCCTCCATCATTGTCTTCTGCCAATGGGTGAAGACTGTTTCATCTGACATTCCCTCACTGACCCTCTTTCCAGTGTATTGGTGGAGTTAAAGACACTGGGGAAAGTCCACTATCAAACGGGTTGCTACAGGCCACAGACGGACTTTCCCTGTGTGATCGCAGACAGCCGCGCGCTGCCCAAGTGGCAGTGGGGCACATTTTTTAAAAAAAATTCTTTGCATATGTGCATGTCTGCAGATGGCCATGCATATGCATGCTTACAATGGTGAAAGTCGCAAAAGCAAACCTACCGGAAGAAGGACGTTCAGATGACCTGATCGCAATCATAGTGAGAGATGGCTGTCCAGATAGGCAAAATCATGGATTCAGAGCACAAATACCTGGAAAGTACTTGATTTCCCCAGTGTCGGAAAACTCGGTAGGGAACCGGGACTGTGTGATCGCGCAAATGCGGGTCAAATTGCTACAGAGCAAATAGCCTTGCTCCTCCCCCCCGCATTATCTCGTTTGTGTGACCGCAGCCATGGTTTAGTTATTAGGCACAAGTATTATAATTACTTGAAAGATTTCCCCCCCGTGTATGTATGTATGTTTGTGTGTTGAATGTGTGTTTGGAAATGTAATAAAATACTGTTTAAAAAAAGAGAGGAATCTGTAAAGTATGACAGTATGATTATCATGATATGACAGATAGGAACTGAGGCTGACAGAGACCTGAGATCAGTCAGTGATGCCACAGATGACGTTTGAACCCAGGACCTCCTGGTAGGTGTTCTTTTCACAATATCAGCTCTTTTTGTTATAGTAAAGCATACTGGAAATAATATTCAGAGTGCAATTGAGACTTAAGGTTTTTAACCTTTTTTCCTGCCTGGTTACTGGTCTATTTAAACCATTGCCACAAAGGCAGAAGTTAAGCAGGTGATGCATTCTTCATCACCCTCCCCAGGACAAACTCATCTTCTGCGCGGCAGGAAGCTATCGAAGGCACATGTTCTGTGGAGGCCAGTTTTATTTGGACCTACAACTCAGATGGAGCAAATACTATTTTAAAGTGTTCCTAGTTCTAGAGCAACCATAGGTAAAGGTAAAGGTTTCCCTTTGCCCGAAAGCCAGTCGAATCTGAATCTAGGGTTGCGGTGCTCATCTCCATTTCCAAGCCAAAGAGCCAGCGCTGTCCGAAGATGTTTCTGTGGTCATGTGGCCGGCATGACTAGATGCCAAGGTGCACAGAACACTGTTACCTTCCCACCAAAGTGGTACCTATTTCTCTACTTGCAGTTTCTTGCTTTTGAACTGCTAGGTTGGCAGGAGCTAGGACCAGAGACGGGAGCTCACTCCGTCATGTGGCACTCGGGTCTCGAACTGCTGAACTACCGACCTTCCAGCCTGCAGTTCAGTGTCTTAACCACTTGAGCCATCGCATACCATACCAAGTTTTAAATGTGGCTAAATACGTTCAGTTCTGCTAATGCAGAAGAATGAACCATGTTAATTTGTGAAAAGAGGAGACATGATATTATTACAAGGCCCACCAACATATCAGAGCATAGCAGTTCTGGTGGTGAAGTTACACAGTGGCATGATGAGTGTGGCAAGGGTCTATGCTGCTCTGACAGCCATCATTCCTTGCTACTCAAACTCAGGGCTGGATTAAAGCCAAGTGGTGTCCTAAGAACTGCCCAACAATGGTGCCCCTTGGCCCTTCCGTTGCTTAACCGACAAGACATTAAGATTCAATAAGTGCTGAAGGTGAAATAAGAGATTAAAAATTCGGACCCCTACACCTCGAATTGGTCTCAATTCATAGTGTCTAAAATCAAATCCATTGGTATCGATCTGGATTCTTTGGCCAATTCTGGTGAAATGGAAATTCTTTGAATTGTCCGAAGGAGGATTTGGGATATTGAAGCTCAAGTAATTAATGCTGGTAGCTCTGGAGTCTGTTCTCCGCGTTTTCTTGGACTTTCCCCCACTCAAGATTCTATTTTTCTAATTTGGTAAATCCCTCACATCGTAGAGCTTTTATGCTTACCAGTTTGAACTTCTTCCCCTCGGCTGTTTTGACAGGCAGATATAAGGGTATTCCCTATAAAGAAAGAACCTGTACGGTACCTGTCTTTACAATGAACCTGATTCTGTGCAACATATTCTTTTCCATCGTTCTCATTTCACTTCGCTACGTCATTCCTTGATCCGTCCCCTTCTTCCTTCTGTAAAATCTATGTCTAATAATGACTTAGTTCTTTTGCTGTCTGACAGCTCTTCTGAAATTACTGCATCTGTCGCTGAGTTCCTATCATGTGTATGGAAGTTAAGGGTTAGAGACTGTAATACTTAAATGTACTTTCGCCCCTCCATTTTATTAATTTTAAATGGGTTCTGTTTGGTGGAGATCTTTTTTTATGTAAGTGGATATTTATTGGTGTCAAGTTTCTGGGTTTTTTAAAATTTATTGTTGTATTACTATGACATTAAAGGTTTTCCTTCCTTCAGATTAAAAATTCATTTCTGTTCCAGAACATCCCTCCCGGCCAGATTCCACAACAATTTTAAAAATTAATTTTTATTTTTTTTAAATGTAACACTAAATAGAAGTAAGCAAGATAAGCAAATCATTTACTTATAACTAGGGCAACAGGGAAAATGCAGATTTTCGACATTTTAAATATATTTTGAAATAAAATTGTTATATGGGAAAATACGCAAATACAAAAAAAATGTATTGAAAACTATTTTTAGCCACTCTCCCAAAGAGTATAAGGTCTGATATTATCACCACTGAGATTATGTGATCTCGAGAGCATAATTTTCAATTTTGAAAATCTTCTTTTTGATATTGGCAGGCAATTCTTTTTAAAGTATTCCAATGGAGAAATATAATATATTTGTATGAAACAAAACACCTTCTATTCCATTGCTTTCTAACCTTGAAGACAGGCCTGTAGCCAGGATTTTTAAAATTTTGGGGGGGGGCTTTAAATAAGTCAGGGGGCACCCTGCACACACCCTAAGGGAGTGCCACAAATAAAATTAAAAATTGGAAGTTGGTGGACCTGGGCTGGATGAGAAGTCAGGGGGCCTTGGCAGTAAGTCGGGGGGCCAGGCACCGGGATGCCCCACTGTAGATATGGGCCTCCTTGAAGATATATAGCATTTCAATATACATAGATCAAAAAGATGCAAAATAATGCTTATTGTTGTCTACTTGCAACTTTATTTGTACTTTAAAAACTTTTTGCCTAAAAGTTTTTTAAAATTGCAAAGTCTTTGATCAAGTCCTCAAGACTAATCTGGCATAAAAAAAAATCCGCTTCTATGGCTGTGATCACACACACTAAATAATCCACTTTCAGTCCACTTTCAGTGCACTTCCCAAATGGATTTTTACAGTGTAAACTGGCAAAACGCAGTTCAAAAGTGCATTGAAGGTGGACTGAAAATGGATCATTTAGTGTGTGTGACCGCAGCCTATATTTAGCAGAGACAAGGCACCCAGCCTGTCTTGTCACATAGTTGCCCCCGCTCCCCCCTCTTCTCCGTGCTAGTGGTTCCAATCAATGCTCTGTCAGAGGTTCTGTGTTATCATTTACGCTGTGTTCATTGTTCATTGTTCATTGTTATGTGTTGCTTGCGTTTTTGTTTTTGTTTGTTATGTGTTGCTTCCGTTTTTGCGCTTGCGTAGAAGATGCCAGCTGCAATGTGGGAGCATACTTTCCTGCCGCCTAGTCTTATCACAGTGGCCTTGAAGAATAGGCTTTGGAGCATTCCTCAGTTTGAGGAATTTTCCAGTCCTACATGACTAGGTGGTGATGGGGGATGGTACTCCCACCTATTAAGTAATCCTCCCGCTGGGAGTTTCCCGTGCGCGCAGGCTAAAAGATCATTTGCTAGTTTGGCTTTGCATCACACTATATCAGTGCCTGAACAGGTCATGCCTCCATTCCTGACAATAGCAGTATTACTGTGGGTAACAGCATTGTATTCCAATAAAGCATCTCTTTACTTGAAGAATGCCTGGATCTACTTGCTATTGAGCCTGACATGCTCCCATTAAGCTGTGGAGTCTTGTGAGCAAAAATTCTACTTTGTGAGCTACTGGCATTAAAGTCGTGAGCCAGCAATATGGCTACTGCATAAATGAGTTTGCTCCGGAGCCATCCTTCCTGAGCTAAGACAAAAATGTCTGAGCCGGAGGCTAAAAAACTGTGAGCTAGCTCACACCAACTCAGCTTAGTGGGAACACTGGTTCCAATGCCTGTCATTTCTTATGAACAGCCATATCAGAAGGAATGACTAAGAAAAACATTTCCTCTTCAAGGTGCCCCCCTTCCCTTGGTGCCCTAAGCATGTGCTTATTTTGCTTAATTGTTAATCCAGGGCTGCTTGCACTCAGCGGCATGGATTTATGCCTGTTCCATTTGCAGGGACAGTGATGCCTCTAGCATTTAATTAATTATACTCTGCCATTCCTTATGGGTAGATGTGTTGCCACTTGTTCCATTCCTATCAATCCTCTTTTCCACCCCATTTAGTGCAATCCAACAGCTTTGCCAGGATGTCATGTCAGGCAGGAGTTGCCAATCCACTGTAAGCCTAGCAGCCCAGCTACACTGTCACAAACTGGCTCACAACAGTTATGTTATCTACACAATCCCACCAGTTGAAGGTTAGCACATGGCAGTGGCACATCTCTTCTGGAATCCTAATATGGGCTATCAAAGCCAATGGTATTCTTGGCATAGTTGGGCAGTCACTGAGGACCATAGTCAATCAGAGCCCACTGCCCACTGGAGAATCATAGAATCATAGAGTTGGAAGGGATCTCCAGGGTCATCTAGTTCAACTCCCTGCACAATGCAGGAAATTCAGAAATACCTCCCCGCCACACACCCCGCGACCCCTGTTCCATGCCCAGAAGATGACAAAAAAATCTCCAGGATCCCTGGCCAAATGGCCTAGAGAAAAATTGCTTCCTGACCCCAAAATGGCAATCAGCATTTCCCTGGGAGTGTAAGAAAGGTCCATAAGAACTAAGCACTGAGGCAACCCTTCCTGCCCTCCCTCTCATGATCTGCCTAAATTCACAGAATCAGCAGATGGCCATCTAGCCTCTTTTTAAAAACCTCCAAAGAAGGAGAGCCCACCACCTCCCGAGGAAGCCTGTTCCACTGAGGAACTGCTCTAACTGTCAGGAAGTTCTTCCTAATGTTTAGCCGAAAACTCTTCTGATTTAATTTCAACCCATTGGTTCTGGTCTGACCTTCTGGGGCAACACAAAACAACTCTGCACCATCCTCTGTATTACAGCCCTTCATGTACTCGAAGATGGTTATCATATCACCTCTCAGTCATCTCCTCTCCAAGTTAAACATACCCAGCTCCTTCAACCTTTCCTCATAGGACTTGGTCTCCAGACCCCTCACCATCTTCATTGCCCTCCTCTGGACACATTCCAGCTTGTTTATATCCTTCTTAAATTGTGGTGCCCAAAACTGAACACAATACTCTAAATGAGGTCTAACCACAGCAGAGTAAAGCAATTCCATCACTTCACATGATCTGGATAAGATACTTCTGTTGATACAGTCCAAAATTGCATTTGTTTTTTGTTCAGTGTATGGCCTACTAAGACCCCTAGATCCATTTCACACACACTACTGCCAAGACACGTCTCCCCCATCATATAATTATGTGTTTGATTTTTCCTACCTAAATGCACAACTTTACATTTATCCAGGGCTTTTTTTGTAGAAAAAGCCCAGCAGGAACTCATTAGCATAATAGGCCACACCCAACAGCAGAAACTCATTAATGTATTAGGCCACATCACATGACAGCACAGCTCATTGGCATATTAGGCCACACCCCCATGCCTTCCCTTGGCTTGCCCAGGCGCCCCACAGCTGCGGAGTGCTCGGGGCAAGCCGGCCCTTGGACAGGCCAGGGAAGGCACGGGGAGGCATTGAAATCCCTCCCCAATCCTTCCAGGGCCCCCCTGGCTCACCTGCCTCAAAATCGCCACGAGGGGTCACTCTCCATGCCTTCCCTCTGTAGCCACGCATGCAGAGGTTTTGGCTGTAGTGGGTGTGGCCAACTCTGAAGCCAGCCAGAACTCAGTTCCTGTGTGTTCCTGCCCAAAAATAGGTCACAACCCTCCCTATTAAAATTTATTTTATTTGCTTTAGCCCAGTTTTCCAGCCTGTCAAGATCATCCTGTATCCTGATTCTGTCTTCTACCATATTTGCTATCCCTCCCAATTTAGTATCATCTGCATGCAATATTAAATGCAAATTTAATAAGCATTCCCTCTATCCCTTCATCCAAATAATTGATAAAGATGTTGAATGACACAGGTCCCAGGACAGATCCTTGAGGCACTCCACTTGTCACTTCTCTCCAAGAGGATGAGGAACCATTAACAAGTGCTCTTTGGGTGTGATCTGTCAACCAGGTACAGATCCACCTAGCACTAACAGGATCCAAACAACATTTTACCAATTTGTCAATAAGAATATTATGTGGAACCTTATCAAAAGCCTCACTGAAATCAAGATAAACAATGTTTACAGCATTCCCCTGATCCAGCAAGGTAGTAACTCTCAAAAAAGAGATGGGGTTAGACAGGCATGACTTGTTCTTGAGAAACCCATGCTGGCTCTTAGTAATCATAGCCGTCCTTTCTAAGTGCTCAAGGACTGAATTTTTGATGATTTGTTCTAAAACTTTCCCAGGTATAGACATCAAGCTGATGGGTTGGTAGTTACTCGGATCCTTCTTTTTCCCCTTCTTGAAGATGGGGACAACATTTGCCCACCTCCAGGGCTATTTTTGGGCAGGAATGCACAGGAATGGAGTTCCGGCTGGCTTCAGAGTTGGCCACACCCACTACAGCCAAAACCTCTGTGTGCCTGGCTACAGAGGGAAGGCCTGGAGGGCAACCCCCCACAACTCTGAGGCAGGCAGGCCAGGGGGGGTCCTCCAAGGGCCGGCTTGCCTGGGCTCCCCACAACTGTGGGGTGCCTGAGCAAGCCAAGGGAAGGCAGTTTAAACTGCCTCCCCACCCCTCCAAGGGCCTTCCCTTCCCTTCAAGGTGGGGCTTACCCGGGCTCCCCGCAGGGTGTGGCCTAATATGCTAATGAGCTGTGCTGTCAGGGGTATGGCCTAATATGCTAATGAGTTCCTGATGGGCTTTTTCTACAAAAAAAGCCCTGCCCACCTCCAATCTTCTAGCATGTCACCTGTTCTCCAAGAAATCTCAAAAATAATGGGCAGAGGAGGCTGGAGCAATCTGTTGATTTATCTAGAGAGTTATACCCCACTTTTCTCCCCAGTGGAGACTCAAGAGCAGCTTACAACATCATTCTCCCCTTACCCTCATAACAACAACCTCAAGAGGCAGCTTAGGCTGAGAATGTGTGACTGGCCAAAGGTCACCAGCAGGGTACAGACTTGAAACGTCTCTCCAATGAACTAGTCCAGCACTCTAACCCTGTAAGTTACTGGGTTCAGACGCGCGATTTCAGCTCATAGTTTTTTTCCAGCTCAAACTAAAGACAAAGTAGCCGGTCCCAAAGCCAGCTTTTATCTGTGCGGCAACCAACACCCAACACCCCCCCCCCAGCTCCCCATGATTGGCTATTTACAGTGTAAGAGTTCCCTGTAGGTTAACATCCAGGATTCGGGCGACCCTATTGGTCCGACTTAGGATCCATAGTGGCTATTGTTTTGACACCCAGAGGTGTGCTTGACCTCATGGCCTCGCTAGCGCTGGCATGGCTGTTTTAGATCATATTGATACACAAGAAACCCTCACATCACAGTGGCTCTCCCACTGTCCAACAAATAGATTGACTGGCCATTCTCGCAGTGGTAGAGTACAGCTCTCTTGTGCATTTTTTTGGCCTCCCCAGCACTTCTGTTCTTACTAGTGCTACGCTGTGATAAGGATCCTATGATCGCTCTAGCAATTGCAGAATCTGTCTCCATCCTTTTAGCCCTTGCCTCTAAAAAATAAGAAATAAGTGTCTTCTGCTGCTCAAGATTCATGAATCAATGAGCTTCTAAGGGTATAAAAGGAAGGGAAGGAAGGGAAGGGAAGGAAGGAAAGGGAAAGGGAAAGGGAAAGGGAAGGGAAAGGAAAGGGAAAGGGAAAGGGAAAGGTGCCAGGCAGGCAAGGAGGAAGAGTAGCAAAAACAGCAGCAATGATGGAAATGGGTGGGAGAAAAATACCCATGCTTAGGAAGAGGCTTGTGATGGTAACAGAGTCCACAGACACCCTGGTGCCAGAAGCCCCTCCCCCCACTTCTGGAGCTAGCTCTGTGCTAGCCAATGGCTTGTAGACTTGAGCTCTGGGAAGATACTGCAAAATTACAAAAATCAGCTACAATAGCTTCTGCAATAGCACACACATCCCTGGATCCAGCTTTGGATTTAAAAAAGCCAGACCTGCAGAATATAAAGCTACCCCTGCTAGTTAGCTGTACAGCAACCAACCTTTCAATTGGTATAGAGAAGTATTGATCTCGAAACTTTGTCGATTATCTTGAAGAAGAAAGATTTGTACCAGCAACACAAGCAAAGGCAGACAATGGAAGAAGGAAGAAGTCAATAGGAATATACACCGCGGTACATTTGAAGGTGTCAGGAGACCAAAGTGAGAAGTTTGCACTGGTATTTCTTACATTTGGTAAAAAAAACCCAACCCAGTGATTTTCAATAGAGTGAATCAAAAAATACAGTGAAGCACAAAGCACTTCATTATTAATTGTTGTCTAACGGAAAGAATCAAAACTCTTGTGAATGCTAATTACATTGAAAAACAGAGAAAACAAACCATTGGGAATTATGAGATTTCGAGGCTATAGAGGTCAGAGACTTGTATAAACCAGTCTAAAAATTTCTGTTCAGACATCACACGCAAGTTGTCACTAATAATTTTATGGGACCCACAAAGGCACTCTGTTGTACCTGCTCCCTCTACTGGCCCAGTTTCAGCACTGATGCTCGATGATCTATAATTTCTAAGCTTTTAAAGGCTAAGTGATATGAAATGTACATCCTTAACTAACTCTCAGTATCTGATACAATACAGCCATCGTTTATGTCTGGAATGCATCACCACAAAATGCAGTGATAGTTAAAAAAAAAATGCAGGTTTCGAAAATGGATTAGAAGCATTCATGGCAGCTGTTCGTGGCAACTGGCTGCTATAGGCTAAATGGAACCTCCATGTTCAGTTGATCTCCAAATACCAGAGGATTCTGCTTATGAACTTCCAAGTTGCATCCGGATGGCCATTGCAGGGGAAGAAAACCCACACTGGACTGGATGAACCTTTGATCTGCGCTAGTCCAGCTCTGCTTACATTCTCATAATATAAACATGAACCCAGATAAGAAGGTGGGAAGAAAACTGGACATTTCATGTTCTTTAAGCACAATATTTCCTGTCTAGTTAATTGGACTACCTATTGTCTTAAACAAAATTGTAGATAGCCTTGGAAATACCATTGGTTATGATCAGATCAAATATCGCAAAACAGTGAGCGCAAGCTTTTGCATTTCCCAGAACTCTTCATCAAGCTGGATGTTTAGTACAAAGCCCAAAAAAGATGGCTAGAGGGAGGGGAGAGAGGTGTTGAGGGTATGGTAATGGTAAAGGTAAAGGTAAAGGTTCCCTTGCTTGAAAACCAGTTGAATCCGACTCTAGGGTTGCGGTGCTCATCTCCGTTTCAAAGCCAAAGAGCCAGCGCTGTCTGAAGATGTTTCCGTGGTCATGTGGCCAGCATGACTAAACACCAAGGTGCACAGAACGCTGTTACCTTCCCACCAAAGTGGTACCTATTTATCTACTTGCAATTTCTTGCTTTCGAACTGCTAGGTTGGCAGGAGCTGGAACTAGAGACAGGAGCTCACCCCATCATGCGGCACTCTCAAAGTCTGTCTTAAGACAAGGAGGCGTTGCATACCTAACTCGATTACATGGTGATAGGTGCAAATTAGATTTGAAATTGCTCCAGAAGTTCTTTGGAAGAAATAACTTAACGCTATTGGTGGTAGAATAATAATCTTTCTTAACAAGTGCTGCTAAGAACAATGAAGTCCGCAAATACCAAAGTGCTTCTGTTTTGGTTCTTGTAGTTGGTACTTTGGAGTTTACAGACTTCATTGTTCTTAACAGCACTAGTTAACAGGGATTATTTTTCTACCACCAATCACATTGCTTCTTCTTCCAAAGAGCTTCTGGAGCAATTTGATATCTGATTTACACTTATTACCAAGGCATAGGTAGCTGGGTGAAATATACAGAAACTTGCATGAACTGAGTTCTGCGATTTGATTGGAACTCTCAAAACACTTGTAGGCACGACGGAGTGGAAAATCTGATCCGCAGTTAAAGAGATTTTATGATTGGATCTGAATCTCTCAAATGGTAGGAAGTCAGGAAGCTAGCATGGCTCTGTTTCCATCCTCCTCAATCATTACACTGGAGTAAAGTCACTCAAACTGGGCCTACTCTTCTTTTCCCTACCTTCTACTTTGATCAGTCTCTGAGACCGATTTCACACAAAAGCTGCACCGCCGTCACGCCTCCCTTTGCCCCGTTTCTATTGGTCAATTTCCCACTCGAAGCCGCGTGGCCGCATTTTGACCCACAGCTTGCCCGATTTTCCCCACAGTTTTGTGATCCTCAAAAAACAGGATCACAAAACCGCGGGGGAAATCGGGTGAAACCGTGGGTCAAAATGCGGCCGCACGGCTTTGAGTGGGAAATTGACCAATAGAAACAGGGCAAAGGGAGGCGTGACGGCGGCACAGCTCTTGTGTGAAATCGGTCTGAATCTCTCTGGGGGGCCTGTGTTGGCATCACTGACAAGAAGGGCACCCATCCTGCAGTTTCCATTCCCAACTGTGGCTGCAAAGCAGGCCTGTTGGAGGCTTGACTCATATTTTCTGCCACACAGACAGACAGACAGACAGACAGACAGACAGACAGACAGACAGACAGACAGACACTTCTTGTGCACTGGAGAAGTCTGATGTTGAAGACTGGCTGACACAGCAAACGTAACAGGGAATGAGTATTGACTAAGGATACTTCCATGTTTACAAAACACCACAAGTTTCCTCTAGTGCTGTCAGGTCTGAGTTGGGAAATTCCCAGAGAACTTGGGGGGAGGTGGAGCCTGGTGAGGTCGGGGGTCGGGGAGGGGAGGGACCTCAGGAGGGTATAATGGCATAGAGTCCATCCTCCAAAGCAGTCATTTCCTCCAAGGGAACTGGTCTCTATTGTCTGGAGATCAGTTATAATGGTGGAAGATCTCCAGGCCCGACGTGGAGGCAGGCAACCCTACTTTCCTTGCTACAACAATGAAAGCAAAGTTGAACTATGTTTCCATCATCTCATTTCAGAATCAACACCCAACTGTGTCCAAATGAAGCCCTCCGTGTTAACATTTAAACCATTAAGATTCTCTGAGTACATTTATGTGAGAATTAATGTAAAATGTTCAGAGCGACTTTGAAACTCTACGGAACAGAAGCAGGAGCAGATTGGTCATTAAAGCTACCAGGAAAAATATGGTGTTGAAGGCTTTCAGACTAGAATAAAAGAACATGAAAGATGTTGCAGACTTGGCCAACCTGAAAAATCAGCAGTGGCTGAACATAGCCTAACTCAAATAGGACACAGTATTTTGTTCCAAGACACTGAAAGGATGGACAACACTTCCAATTACCATGTCAGATTACACAGGGAAGTCGCTGAAATTCATAAACATAAACACAATTTCAACAGGAAAGAAGAGAGTTTAAAAATAAATAGGGCATGGTTTCCTGTCCTGAAAAACAATAGCACTGCAGATAAGATTAGAATTTCAACAGCCAATCCACATACAAAAGAACCTCCTCAGGAAAGCTCCTCCATTAGCATGTTCATAGCCTGGGGAACTCCTACAAGATAATGACTCACCTCTACCCCACCTTCCTGAGTAGTTATAAATTACCTGCCTACCATTTTTCTTCTCACCTTGACACAGAGAGTATGCCATCTTTCTGTGTTATACCTCTGAGGATGCCAGTCATAGCTACTGGCGAAACGTCAAGTTCTACAATGCCAGGACCAGGGCCAGACAACCCAGAAAATCTAGAGCAGCTACCAGGAAAAATTCCTGGTAGACTGATGAACCATGCGCCTGCTGCATAAGCCAGCACCTGCTGAGTCAGACACGTGTGGACTGGCAGCCCTCAGCCTACACAGGGTGGGCAGCTGTACTTTCTCCCTCCCCTGTCTGTCAGGGGTAGGGTGGGGTCTGGCCCTTTTTCAGGGCCATTTTTGCCTCTCAATCCACTCCTGAGAAGACAACTCTATAAATCAATACTGGGTTGAATCCAAACATTTTGTTCCATTGGTGCCCGCAGTTTCCTTCTGCGTCGATGGGGACAAATGTAGGATCCAGCTGACTGTGTCAGCCTGCCATCAACTTGACAATTTAATGTCTTAAAACCATAGTTTTTCTAATGCCACAAAAACCCTTTCTTTCTTTTCTGAAATGGGAACTTCAGTCTGTTTCACACATGTCTTCTGTGTGCTCATGGTTTGCATTCAAGACTATGCATTCAGGACTATGCGCAGGCATGTAGCTACCATGGGGCATTTTGGGGCCTGGCCCCATTGACTTCCTGTCAAGGCCCCACAACTTACCCACCTGCCAGCAGCCCTGGCAGACTGTGGGTCCTGGTGGCGTGGGGGCAGCCACAGGAAAAAGCCACAAGAGGCAGCCAGGTGGGCAAAATCTAAACAAAAACATTACACAATCCTTGAAATTGACATATTTGTAAGTAGTCGGTGTCTTCTTGGTGCAGGCTCATTTTTGTTGATTTTGTGTTTAGATGATCTCAGGTTTGGGGGACTTCGTGGGATGGAGGCAGGAGGCAAGGGCACTTTCTGCCACCCTCCCCCCTTTCTTATGAGCTCATTTCCATATTTGTGCCTCCCACAGCTGTGAGGGGGGAATCTTTGCAGGGACTTCTCAGCATTCCAATCCATCCTTGCGCTTCCCTCTGTCTCCAGCTCCAGGGAGAAGTGAGTGATCCATTGATTGTTCCACTGCCAGCGCTCAAAAGGGCAGATGGGGGACGAGATATCTGTTGGCCTTGACATCTTGTGAGCTGCTGGGGATTGGGGAGAGGAGAAACCAGAGCTAGACTGACACAAGGAAAATCTGCCTTCTCTGCCAGGCAGGATTTCTGTTTTTTTGCCTTGCCCCTCCCCCCTGATTTCGTCTTCTCAAAGTGCAGATCAGAGGAGATAAATCAGCGTCTTTCCCTCTCCTGGTAGAAAACAAAAGAACCACTGGTGCCCCTTGAGAGGAGGGTGGGTGTCCCTTGAGTGGAGGTCCCTTGAGGCAAGGCGGGGCAGGCAGGTGCAAGGAGGCAGAAAGGACTCCTTTCAGTCCTAGACGGCTCTCCCCCTTCCACTTCCACCAGCTTGGGCAACCTCAGCTGCTGCAAACCACGGGCAAAGCCCTCCTCTCTTTGAAATCAGCTTGAAATTCACCCACCCTTCACAGTATGGGAAATAATCCTGCACCAACTGGTGCCACCATTATAGAGCCCCGGCTCTTGGTTTTAACATCCAACCAGAGCTGCAGGAAGATCTTGAGCAGAAGGATTTTAGAGAGTACATTGAAATAAGCCATCTTGAGTAATCTTTTCAGCACTTTATGAAACTGTATTATAATGGAATTATTTTATATGGTTTTATCTGGTTTTAATTGTATTTTATGTACTGATTGTGAGCTGCCCTGAGCCTGCATTGTGGGGAGGGCGGGGTGTAAATGTGATTAATAAATAAATAAATACATATTTTAATTTAATTTAATTTTACCAGTGCCCCCTGACTTATTTAAAAGCCCCCCCCCAAATAAAAAAAAACCCCTGGCTACTGGCCTGACTATGTGTAAGCCATGACTTCAGTATAATACATGAAAAGGCAATGAATGTGTTAATGGACCAAGAATCCAGCTTCCTAATAAATTCAGTTTTAATTTTAAAAGAGGAACAAATAGCCCTTGTGGTTACAAAGATATGCCTGGAAGTGTGTGGGCCATGCCTTCTGGAATCTCAGGTCAAAGAGATGGCTGAATAGCGTCACTGAGATGGGGGGTGGGTCTTCGGTCTTCTTGCCTTCTTAATGACCAACAAAATCAAATGGTGGTCAAAACAAATCACATTGTTAAAGATAGTAACAATTGCAGAATAAATTATGCAAAGAAACAAGACGGTATGAAGATCTGTGCAATTTGCATAATTTGGACATATCACAGAATTTGTCTTTTCTTATACCAGAATGTGGATTGCTCAGGAGCAAAAATTTTCATAGATTTTTAAGTGCAGAGTACCCAAAGGCCTGTTTATATTGTTGTGTATGCTTAGGGAGAACAGGAAATTCCATACAACCCCACTGAAGATGGAGGAGTGAGGAGAAGAAAGCAATTTCATTGGGGGCAGTGATGTCAACTAAAGATAATATCTGTCACAGAATGCATCTGAAGCATAATAAATATAACTGGTGAACACAAGAGACTAGGTTAAAATAACATGAAGGTTAAGAGGCCTCACAGCAGATTTTATCTTCTCCACAGAGCATGTTTTATGGCTTTAACCTTAAGCTTTCTAAAATGCTTGTTTGCTGTTTCCTGATAACTTTAAAGCACAAACCAGTATCAATATATTGGATTCTCACTGTGGAGTCACAGACAAGACAGCTTTCTAGAAACCTGAGCGATGTCCCAGTTTGTAGAAAAATATGAAATCTAAAAACAAATACATTAAAGGGTTAAAATGCCCTCAGATAATAGATACAGTGCCTGTACCTCAAGAAGGTAAATCCCAGGGGCTGTTGTGCAAGTTTCTAGGCAGCAACAACAATATTGCCAGTCTTTAAGCCTTGTTTTCTGTCAGAAAAGAGGGGGCAGGGTCCTTTCCAGAGCTGTTTGGCCTCTGAAGGAAGATTCGCCAGGACCAGCAGCACCCACTGGGTGACTTACTACCCACGTGACTTGCGTGATTCACACAGCAGCCATTCCATGAAAGCCAGCCGAGTGTCATGGATAGAGTTGCAGACTAAGATTTGGGAGTGGTGGTGGAAAGTGCCAGGATTCATTTCCTGCAGGAGTGCACAGGAGCGAAGCTCCATCAGTAAGGAGTCCAGGGGGCGGGCACATGCAGCAAGCCCCGCCCCCTGCTCCCAGCAGCCCCCCCTTTCCCGGCCCGCTGGCCGACCCAGCAGAGCACTGCCGCGAGCTGGCCCTCGAGGTGCTCCGCCACTGTGTGGGCTGTAGCACCCAGCCTGCCCAGGCGCTGCACATCTTCATGCCAGCCCTGGTGTGGCACCTTTGCAAGGCAGGCCCCGACGACTCCTGCAAGGCCTGTGAGGAGCTCTGCCCCTCCTCCTGCACCTCTGCCCCACCACAGCCCTGGCCCCCTACCTGCTTGAGGCCATGCACATCCTCCACACCACCCTCCTCGACCCATGAACAGCCAAAACCTTTCCTGTGCTTGCTGGCCATCCAAGAGTCCAGTGGCACCTTTAAGACCAAGGTTTATTCAGGTACAAGCTCTCCCTCCTCTGTGAGGGCAGATCTGTGCGTCCCCCCATCAGCTAGCAATCCAAAACAGTCCAGTGGAGCCTTAGCAGTGGGTGTTACCTTCTGACACACTTCTGGTGATGTCAGGGGGTGTGGTATACGTAAATAAGTTATGCTAATGAGCTCCTGATCCCTGGAAAGTCCTATCAAGTCACAGCTGACTTATGGCAACCTGATAGGGTTTTCAAGGCAAGAGATGTTCAGAGGTGGTTTGCAATTGCCTGCCTGTGCATCACGACCCTGGTATTCTTTGGAGGCACTGTCAGTTTGGTGTCATGGTTAAGTGCGCAGACTCTAATATGGGAGAACCAGGTTTGATTCCCCACTCCTCCACTTTCACCTGCTGGATGACCTTGGGCAAGCCATAGTTCTGGCACAGCTGTTCTTGAAAAAGAGCCGTTTCTGTCAGAGCTCTCTCAGCGCCACCTACCTCACAGGGTGTCCGTTGTGGGGAGGGGAAGGGAAAGGAAAGGAGTTTGTAAGCTGCTCTGAGACTCCTTTGGGTAGGGAAGGGCGGGGTATAAATCCAATCTCCTCCTCGTCCTACCGGCAGTTGTGGATTAACTGCCCTAAAATATTATTTCCAGAAAAGGTGAAGCTCTGTTGTGTGTGGCGTCAGAGCCACATATACGCCAGGGCTCTTAGGCGCCAAACAGAATGCCTGAAGTATTGTTAAGACAGAGAAGAATCCCATCCAACCTTGCATCCCAAGCCATTCTTTGTACTATCACAGCAACGCATACTAATGAAATATTTTTCTCAGGATTTTAGAATGTATGTGTGAGTGGAGAAAGCCTCATGCAGCATTTCATATGCCTTTCTTTTTAAAGGGTGCACCTTTGTATCCATCTTATCTAGAGGCCTTATAGGCCATCTATTCCAACTCCCTGCTGCATGTAGGAATCCAAAGCTAGGTCATCCCCAACAGATGTCTGTCCATCATGTGCTTCAGTATCTTTAGATGGCTGTCCAGCATGGGTTTCAAAATATCTGTGAAGGTCGGCTGACCATTCCCTCATGTTGAATGGCTTTCACTATTAGGATCTTCATCATTCAATTGAAACCTATAGGCCTAAAGCTGATCAGATCTAGTCTCGCCTTTTGCAGTAGCAGAGAATAAGGCTTTGCCCTCTTCCTTGTGAAAGGCCTTTGGGTATTTGAAGAATGTGAACCCGACTCTCCTCATTCTTCTCTCAGTTTCTTCACCCTTTACTTTTAGAATTTGTTCTCCCCAGCCATCTTAGTTGCCCTCCTATGAAACTGTTCCAATTTGTCTTTATCTGTCATGGGACCAGTTTAGTGTTCATTAGGATATGGATGAGAATCAGACTATTATTTCTTGTAACTGGGATACCAGGCTTCTATTCATGTAGCCTGAAATCACATTAGCCTTTTTTGCAGTTGCGTCACACTACTGGCACTTGCGATCAATTGAAGGCGCCGTCCTAAATCAGATATCTCCCATTCTATCCTGTGCGTTTGATTCTCTTTGCCTAGATGCAAGGCTTTGAATTTCTCTTTGGTGAATTTCATTTTGAATTTCATGAGGACTGAATATGCTCCCAAAGGGAAGGAATGCTGAGACCAGTAGAGAGTCAACTTAAGGACAAAACGGGTCTGGGAGCAAAAAACATGTTCAGAGACCTGAGAATTTATTGACTACTGAAATGGTGGATTTTGAACAGTAGTTAGAAATGTCCAAATTATTCTATCACTTGGCCATGGTAGAGTTCCACTAATAGAACAAGAGATTTTATCTGCTAGTTCCCCCTCCCATTGCAACCATGCTCTAATTTGCATCTCATGCATTTCCAGAGCTGTAGCCAGTGCAGAGCCCATGGGGCGATGCCCCCTTCCAAATTTACAATGTCATCTGAATCTGCCTGCAGGAGAGGCAGAGGCAGCAGGCTGAGCAGGCAGATCTGGGGTGTAAACAGCAGATCTGGGGTTTCAAATCCGACAAACCCAAGCCACTGTCAGGTCCCCAATATATACAAATTCCACTAGTAGAAAACATCATCAAAGACTGCCAAAAGAATATATTAAACAATTATAAAGTTGGTGGTGTCACAACAACAACATTAATGCATAGTGTAACTATAATAAGCCATAAGATACAATATTTGAGTTGGCAGTTATATTGTATCAAAGGACCTCTGCATCCCAGACCAGTCTCATATCTGTACCATTATTCATATTAATTTCAAAGAATTCTTTCAATTTTTTTTTACAGTATTTAACAATTGATTCATTCTGTAACAAGACATGATTCAATCGCCATCTAAAAGTTTTGGATTCCCCTTTGTAAACCATAGTCACGTTATGTTCTGAAAATGCTTTTGGTAGAATCTCTACTTTAAGAGTAGCTATATTTTTTATGTTAAAATCATATCTATCCTTGAAAAGGATCTTTATTTCTGATAAATATGTATGTTCTCTGGAATTACCATTTCTCTCTCTCCATAAATCAACCAGCCCCAAATTGTCCATCAAATCAAAACATATTTTTGGTAGTTTACCTTGAGAGGTTTTTACATTTTTTCCTCAGCAGTCCTGTCCATTTGTGGAGTGATCACACCATTACAATCTCCCCCCAAACTCCAACTTTCATACGGTAGGTTTGCTGAAGTCTCCATCAGGTTTTTAAAGAACACTGTTTTATTTTTGTTTGGGGCATATAATTCCACCTCTATAGTCTTCACCCCTTGGAAGTTTATTTCCGTGCCCACAAACCTACCATGTTCATCACTCAGGTACCAACTCTGGTTTTAGATGAGATTTCATATACAATTCCATTTTTCTTTTTAGTAGCCGCTGACACAAATTCTTCACCCAGGGTTTTATAGGTCAGATATTCTATGGCTGTGGTCACACGAATGAGGAAATGCAGGCGGGAATTGAGGCTGTTTGCCAAGGGGCCGAAATGACACGCGTTTACGTGATCAGACTTCCGTCCACGCGCCCCGCAGTTCCGGATACTAGAAGCCTTTCCTTGGTGGCTTTTTTCCACACTCCTGCGGTGCAACGAGATGCCCCGTCAATGACTCCAGGACGCTGGACAGATGTTTCTGTCTGATCGCGCCCCTTTAGTCCACATGGGAATTGCACCTTTGCTGCCGCTTTTGTAAGTATGATGGCAGCCTATATCTCTTTTTTCCTTATATGAATCTCTTGTAAGCAAATAACATCTTGTTTCATTTTTTTCAAATAATGAAATATTTCCCCCTCTTTTGAGGATCATTTAATCCATTAACATTCCATGATAAGCATTTGTAATCCATATTGTAATCAGAAAACTTAGAAATTATTATTTTTTAATTAAAAATTTAACTTGTACCCGTGGCACCCAACAGAGAATCCTCCTTGTCCACATCTTGGTCCCATTCTTTTACTAGCGTATCCATCTGCATCGCCTCAAAATCTGATTTGAATCTTTGTAAAACATGTCTTATTTTTGAACTGAATACTGAGATATTTTTAGGGCAAACACGTTCACTTTTAATTCTCAGCAGTTTGTATCATATCACCATAGCAACAAAGGTCAGACTGAGACAGAGGTTTATCTTCTGTTGTATATAATCACCCCATTACAAGCGGTCCTATAAAATAAATAGAAAAACAATCCCATGGCAGATTTCTTTTCACAGTTAGGAACTTTATAACATATGTACATTCATCAAAAATAAAATTGGGAAAAAGTTATGGAAATAAATAATAATAATAATTAGTTGCTGTAGATTTTCTGGGTTGTATGGCCATGGTCTTGGCATTGTAGGACCTGGCGTTTCACCAGTAGCTGTGACTGGCATCCTCAGAGGTATAACACAGAAAGATGTAGTACTCTCTGTGTCAAGGTGAGCAGAAAAATGGTAGGCAGGTAATTTATATCTCCCCTGGAAGGTGGCATAGGGCTAAGTCATTATCTTGTAGTAGTTCTCCAGGCTATGATAATAATTGTTCCCTTATCCATTTAAACTTTCCTGTATTCTCTTAATTAAGCTTTTTGCCTATTGTTATTAATTCTGTAAATCCTTTGAAAATTTCTATAGTCCCCCCAAAAGAGGTCATCTTTAATAAATCTCTGTTTGTCTGAAGACAATTATATCTTTGTCTAAAGGCAATTATATCCATAAATGTTAAGAAGCGATGGTGGTCAGACTTTGTATTCTTGTCAGGACTCCAAATGCAGCTGCGAACAAAGTTGTCAATTCCAGGACCTCAGGTCACTCAGACTCAAAGAGTCATCTGTAAAAACTTCAGTTAATGCAGAAAACTCCCAAGGAGCAGGGCCGGCTCACCCACTAGGCAAACTAGGCTTTCGTCTAGGGCGGGCCTCCAAGGAGGGCGGTGAATTGCCCTGCCGTTCTCCCCTCGTGCCAAAAGCCCCCACCCCGCCCAAAGCCACTGCTCACAAAACTCATGTTGCTCAGCACCAGGGCGCCCATGCTGCTCTGCGCCATGCACCCACCACCGTCGGCACTCCCACCCACCCCAACTTGCGTGTGGCATGTCCATTGCTGATTCCCTTCCCTCACAGTCCCAGCAGCCCACCCCAGCCATCCTCTAGCCAGCCCACAGGGAAGGTAAGTGCTGCTGATGAGCTTTCGTTATGGGGGGAGGGGATTTGCCGCCCATCGCCACCCTCTGCGCCAGCCAGCAGCACTGCCCCCTCTTTCCCAGAGACCAGTGACTCTTACGGCAGTAGGAATTCTCTGCGCTATATAAGCCCGGGCGGACTTCAGTTACCTTAGTCAGTCGCTGGTGCAGGGAGCAGAAGAGCTGCGCTCTTCCCTGCCGCTTCGCATTTAAAGGTGTGTCTGGACTGTGGTTGGTATCTCTTTCCGTGTTTGTGAGCCTGTCTTTCGCCTTCTCCTGCCCGGGATGCCTCCCAATCTCACCAGTTACTCCCTTGCTACTGCCTTCTGTCTTATCCCCTTTCTAGCTTTTGTCACAGCGTTAAACTCCCAATCGCATCACCACTGCTGGAGTTTAGCTTTGGAACAGTGGAAGTAATTTTTTTTGCTACTGTTGTCTCTGGGCATGTACAGAGTTGCTCTCTAAGACTCAGTTAAGGCCAGACCCATAAAGAAAATCTGGAAGCAGGGATTTCAGATCACTGGGCAGTTTTAAACTCTGGTACTTAGGAGTTTAGTTTTTTAAAATGTAAGAACAGTAAGGATGAGTAACATGTCTGTAATATGATGGCAGGGACTCAGTTTATTACTTTCAGCATTCCACAATTAAGGATACATCAATCTCCAATTTTGACATGTTAATTTCCTTCACTGTTTTTCCCCCAGAATTGAACCCAAACAAATGGTAAGTAAACTTATTATTCTTGTTTGATCCTTGTATCTGTTTAAGATCTTCATTATGCTGTAAGATAATTTACTGCTCACCTTCTATCTGTATGTATGGACTGGTAATTTCCATTCCACTCTAATTGGCCCTTCCTGGCAACTCATCCCCCCTTCCTATATATAATGGTGTAAGATAATTTACTGCTCACCCTCTAGCTGTTTGTATGGACTGGTAATTTCCATTCCACTTTAATTGGCCCTCCCTGGCAACTCATCCCCCCTTCCTATATATAATGGTTAAGGAAATTCTGTTTCACTGTATCTGAAGAAGTGTGCTTTGCACATGTTCAGGCTCTTGAAATGCATGGCAATGTAGATTGGAGAAATATAGAACTGTGGTGAGGGGGACGTCACAAGGCAGCCTCGCCTGGGGAGCGCGCCACAAGCTAGCCTCGCCTAGTGTGCAAAAAACCCTCGAGCCGGCCCTACTAAGGAGCAACCTATAGTATATGCGTGGTTAATCTCTTTGCTCTCCCTTTGATCTAGGGAGATTTTGCCGACAGGAATCCTCTCCTTGCTGGTATTTAGCTGGTATCTTCACTTCTCTGTGAAGGCGTCAGCCTGCCATTACATCCCCACTGGGAGCCCAAAATGGTTAGAAGGAATTGATTGACCTGATTCTATTTTCACCAGTGTTGATAAATCAAGGCTTGAGACCATAATTTCTGATAAGGCTACATATCACAACAATGGGTAAAGTGTTTACATGATTGTGAGAGTGTTCCTAAGGAGGTCTACTCAGAATCCTACAGAGGTCTATTCCATGGTTGATTCCCAGGGAAATATTCTTAGGATTGCACTGTATATCTACTGTCACAATTAATTTGCAGTTGGTTCAAAATAAAATTAACATGCCAGTCTGAGTAAACAGACCAATAGTCTGATAAGACAGCTTCATGTGTCTTCAGTCTACTCTCTATACCTAATTGACAGCAACAGCGTACAAATTTCTTGGTAAAGTCTACAGAAAGGACACTGCTTGGTTCAAAAAAGCATTGGATGAAGACTTGAGTTCAGCTTGCACAGTCTGTGATTCGAAACCTTCACATTGTCCATAGGGTCATGAACTGTAATAGAAACGGGTGTTAGAACCAAAATTAATAATAAATGCAAAAGGATTATAAAAATGTATACTGAGCAATATCCCAGTGAGCAGATATTATATTGCAGACATTGCATGCTATGAATTAGATGCATTCTCATATTATTTATAAAGCAATGCTGCATGCTCATTATTAGGCAGCATGTACTGTTTCCTTATATATCAACAGAATAACACACAGGTGATTTAAATCTTCACCAGCTTTGAATATCTTTTTATCCAGTTGCCCAGTGTGTTATGATAATACTAGGTTCTGCTCAGATCTTCTCCAAAAAACACCCCTCCAAAAACAGTGACAACATTTATATATCCTATAGAACAGTCTGTGAAAGGGGCAGTGGGTAATCCGCCTTTGTTTTTTGCGTATGCCTCTCCAAAGGGCTAACTTTGTTAAAGAAATGTTTGTGAACTTATTGGTGAGGAACTTAGAAAGGCATTTGGCTGAATAAACAAAACATTTGCTTAATAAAATTAAGAACATTTGAAAGCCCGTCCCAGCAACTGCCTTTTAAAATCCAAGTATTGCTTTGTGCGCTGAGGGTCTTTGGGTTTTGTTACCTATTGATGTATACATTTGAAACAGACTTTTAAGAAGCACCAGCCAGCCAGGATATGAACAGACCAAAGGACAAAGCTGTCCACCATTGTGGACATAGTCTATGCCAACAAGCGACTCCTAGGAGTGGCCAAACTGATCCATCTCTCGCGCTGACAGTCTCTTTGTCTAACAGGACTGTGGAGTGAAGCTTTAAGGCTAGGCAGTAGATAAAAACTTACAATTGACCATGTCCAATGACTGACTCAATCATGTGACGTTTTCACCCGTGTACATAAAGGCATAATTGACAATCTGGACCTTGCAGATGTTTGGTAATTCATTCAGTTCCCACAATGATATCAGAAAATAAGTCTTGTGAACTGGCAATAACTGTGCTTTCCTCTGGGCATGTTCTTCTCATCCCTAATGTCCATTTAGATGCAAATTGGTCCCTGTTTTCATGAATTTTGCTTTGTTTTTCTTTTTAATTCTTTCATGTTGCTGCAAAAGCCAGTGGCGGACGAAGCAACATCCTGTGTTTGACAGGATATTCTATACCAATATAAAACTTCTATATACATAAAAGCCCCCTAAGAGATGCCTAAATTGTTTGAAGCAAGAGAATCTAAATCTTCTCCAGAAAACATATTCTGAGTATTTAATGAATATTTGTTAAGGTTTAGATTTGTCCCCCCCCCCGTGTAAACACCAGCAGTTGCCAGCTTTTTTGGCAAGCCAGATCCCGAGCATGTGTTAGCCTAGCGCTAACACATATGCAGTGAACGCATATGCAATGTTCTGGGTATGGTGATAACGTTGCTCTAACCTGTGCAGCCAGAGAGTTGACAGCAATTGTTACGTATGCAACTCAACACGATTTGATTTCAGCAAAAGTGATTTCAGCTTTATGGTAACAGCAAACTCAACTCAGCAACACACACACACAGAATAGTGGAGCACAGCTCCCTTTTTAAATGATCCGGGCTGTCAAAGCCACACCCATAAATAAGTTAACAACCAATAAGCAAGCAAGGATAAAGACCAATAGCTCAAAAAGCTATGTACAGTCAGGATTGGTTATTTACAAGGCTTTACAGAAACCGACCAATGGGAATGCGACAATTTACAATCCCATCTTATGTCTGATACTTAACACAGGAATAGATAGGACAGATTCCAGCTTCAGGACATAACAGCAACACAATGACAGAGATCAGAAGTTGCCAATCTCCAGTTAGGGCCTGGAGTTCTCCTGGAACTACATGTGATCTCCAGACCACAGAGAGCAGTTCCCCTGGAGAAAATGGTAGCTTCAGGGGCCAAAATCAATGGAGTACCATAGATTTCTCCTCAGATTTTCATTCCACAGGCACAGCCCCCAGATCTCCAAGAATTTCCCAGGCCAGAGTTGGCAACCCTAGATGGAGAAGCAAGCAGAAGTGTAGACTGGATTCTTACACAAAACTCATATACAAGGTGTTATGTATTGGGATGTGAATCCTTGCTATACATTTCCATGTTAAGCTTGAATTTGAATGTGGCTCTTCAGCTGTCACATTATCATTGGCTGGTTTCGGCGAAACCATTGTAAATACCCAATCACTGTGTGAGAATGTTGCAAAGAGGGAACGGTCCTGATTGGCCTTTATCCCTGTGTTATGATTGGCCTTTATCTCTGCGTTGTGATTGGCCTTTATCCCTGTGTTATGATTGGCCTTTATCTCTGTGTTGTGATTGGCCTTTAGCTAACTGTGGGTGTGGCTTTGACAGCCCGGGAGAGTTTAAAAAGGGAGCTGTGCTCCACTTGTTTGTTGTGTGTTCCTGACTTACAGTTTGCTGTTCAAATAAAGCTGAAATCACTTTTGAAGCTGAAATCGTTGTTGAGTCTCATACATAACACAAGGATCATCCAATCCTGTCCATTAGAGCTATAAACGTCTGCTGCCTGTGCCTCAGATTGGCCACTTATGGTGTAAACAAAAGCAGGCTCCCTCTTATCCTGTTTTTAGTACATGCCCCTTCACCTCTTAATATTTTTCCTATAAGCGGTGGGGGGGTTGTAGAAGAAGCCCAGCAGGAACTCATTAGCATAATAGACCACACCCAACAGCAGGAACTCATTAACATGTTAGGCCACACCCCCATGTTACCAGAAGTGTGGTCATCCAGCAACACTCACCTTTTGCTTCTTATTCTGTTTACCTTGTTTGTTGTCAAAACCCAGGGCTTTTTTTTGTAGCAGGAACTCCTTTGTATGTTAGGCCACACACTCTTCATGTAGCCAATCCTAATGAGTTTCTGCTATTGGGTATGGCCTATTATGCTAATGAATTCCTGCTGGGTGAGGCCAACTTGGGAGCCAGCTGGAACTCCGTTCTTGTGCATTCCTGCCCCAGAATAGCCCTGCCTATAAGCAAAATAAACTATTCTGTCACTGTTTTTCCCCTCCTTGCAAATGTCTACTATTTTGGCTATTTCTGAAACTGTGGTGCTTTGAAATTAAATTTAAAGGACGTTTTACCAGAGCTAAGTACACCTCCATACTGTACGGCTGTATATACTCTACTTCTTGTACCTTTATGAATCAGTTTAGAGTAGCTCCTTTTCAATATAGTAGATTGCTAACCTGAGGCGCGATCCTAAGCACATTGCTATAAAGCGAGCCCCTTTGAACATTGTGTCCAAGTATTTTATTTTTTATTTTATTTTACTTAATTTATATCCTGCCTTTCTCTACAGTGGAGACCCTATGCAGCTTCCATGGTTCAGGAAGTCAGATATGGAACATTGGCAGTTAAACCATATCACATTGAACATTCGAGATGTAAACTTTGGGGGAATTTTTTTTTCTTGGGCCGGGGGACTAAGCAGGCTTCTTGTTTTTTTCAGGAAAAATTAGCACTGGTGGGAAATGGGAATAAGGGTCCAGTCACACTGCCGTTTTGATCGGGGTTCGCTGCTGTTTCCTTGCGCATGTCAGTTTCATGTTCACATGCACCAATCCGCCTCCCGCCCCAAAGCAGGCTCACTCGTGCAATGATGCCGGGTTTTCCTGACCCCTGGAAAATCAAGTGTTTTCCTGGCACTTCCACTTGGAATGCGCGATTTCGCCTATCTAGACAGCCCATCTTTCACAATGATTGCAATTAGGACCGTCTGAACACTCTTTGTGCTTTTTTATTTTTTTAAAAAAAAGCTTCCGGTTTGAGCGCTTGAGCAAACATGCGCTTAATAAATCCATTTAATGTTTAATAATGGATTTATTAAGCGCATGTTTAGTCAAGCGCTCAAACCGGAAGCTTTTTAAAAAACACACACACAAAAGACGGCCCTGGAGGTGGGAACCAGAGGTGGGGGCTCCGGCAGCCTGGATGGGGCCAGCAAGGAGGATGGCAGAGATGGCGGACACGGCGGAGCCTGTTTTCGTGGGTCAGTGGCGACGGCGGCACCCCCCCAAAGTGTCAGCAGAAGCAGCAGCCGCCCGAGCCTCCCCCGTGGCCGGCAGGATCGCCTGGAGGGATGGCGCAGCAGCAGGCAAGTGGGTGCTGGAAGAGAGCAGCTGGCTGCATCTAGTCAGCCCAATGCGAAGAAAAATGTTCCTGATTTAAACAAAGCGGGAACAAAGCACAATTACCTTTGCAGTGTGACCAGAGCCTAAATTGAGTATTATCCTATCCAGGGCTATTTTGGGGCAGGAACATGCAGGAATGGAGTTCCGGCTGGCTCCTGAGTTGGCCACGCCCAGCAGGAACTCATTAGCATAACAGTCCACACCCAACAGCAGAAACTCATTCGGATTGGCTACATTAGGGGTGTGTGGCCTAACATGCAAAGGAGTTCCTGCTCCCAAAAAAGCCCTGAGTTTTGACAACAAACAAGGTAAACAGAATAAGAAGCAAAAGGTGGGTGTGGCCTAAATGCTAATGAGATGTGCTACCAGGGGTGTGGCCTAATGAGTTCCTGGTGGGCTTTTTCTACAAAAATAGCCCTGATCCTATCAAATCTAAACTTATTCCATTGCTTTAAGAACATACAACATAGCGTATATTTCTTAGCATATAAAAGTGTTCTGATAGTGCGGTTGCCTCCTTCCATGGGGGGGCCTGGAATTACACCTGATCTTAAGACGACGGAGGTCAGTTCCCCTAGAGAACAGGGCAAGTTTGGATGATGGGCTGTATGGCATTATAACCTACTGAGCTCCCTGTCCTCCCCAAATCCTCTACCCTCAGAATTTCCAGGAATTTCCCAACCTGTAGTTGGCAACCCTACTTGATATATTTATGACATTAAAGTATAGATGCCCTAGCCTGGTTCAAATAAAATAGAAAATATCATGATTTTATTTTATCCCACCCTTCCTCCAAAGGGCTTAGGGCCACTACACAGGATTCTTCACTCCTCCATGATATCCTCACCAGGGCTTTTTTGGTAGAAAAAGCCCAGCAGGAACTCATTAGCATAATAGGCCACACCCAACAGCAGAAACTCATTAGCATATTGGGCCACACCCTGATAACACAGCTCATTAACATATTAGGTCACACCCCATGCCTTCCCGTGGCTTGCCCGGGCAAGCCGGCCTTTGGACAGGCTGGGGAAGGCATGGGGAGGGGATCCTTCCAGAGCCCCTCCGACCTGCCCACCTCAGAGTCGCCGGGGGGTCGCTCTCCAGGCCTTCCCTCTGTAGCCACGCACGCAGAGGTTTTGGCTGTAGTTGGGCGTGGCCAACTCTGAAGCCAGCCGGAATGCCATTCCTGTGTGTTCCCACCCAAAAATAGCCCTGGTCCTCACAACAAACCTGTAAAATAGATTCGGTTAGGATTGTGGCTGGTCTAAGGTCTTCCGGACCCTGACCTGAATGGCCCAGGCTAGGCTGATCTTGTCAAATCGGCCCTGGTTAGTATTTGGATAAGAGACCACCAAGGAAGTCTGGGGTCGCTATGCAGAGGCAGGGAATTGCCAACCCACGTCTCTTGCCTTAAAAATGCAGCGGGGTCACCATAAATCAGCTGTGACTTGGCAGCACTTTTCTCCAAGTTCTTCCACTGAGCACCGTAGCTGATTGGGGACTTGAACTGGGTATTCTTAATTGTAGTCCAGCGTCCTAAATATTACACCACACGGGCTCTTATATACCACGTCCTAGAGAAAGGAAGCTTATACATTTCCCATGCCCTCTGCACACACGCCTTAGTTTCTGCGATTTGAAAAGAAAGAGAAAATAAAAGTTGAAAACATATTTTTCACAGTAAGCAAAAACAGATATATTTGTTTGGTCAGACAGTGACTTCCTTACAGTCACCGTATCAAGGATTATCAGCACATTTGGGTACCGAGCGAAACTTAACAACAAACAAATACACTGACTCAGATCCTGCCAAAAATTACCGCTGACAGAAGGCATTTCTGTCGACGGAGCAGGATTCTCTCCCTCTCCCTCCTTCAGAGGAATAGGGGAACTCCCCCAGGAACAGCACGAAGAGGGAATAGGAGGCCTTGGCAGGCGAGGGATCGGCAAAAAATCACCCTTCATTAACATTGTTTTTGAAACGTAGTAAGGATGTCTGACAGAAGTCTAGTGACAGAAGTCTACAGAAGAAGTTGTGACAGACTTCACGTTCCTAGGATCCCAGATCACTGCAGATGGTGACTGCAGCCATGAAATTAAAAGACGCCTGCTCCTTGGGAGGAAAGCGATGGCAAACCTAAACAGCATGATAAAAAGCAGAGACATCACCCTGCCAACAAAAGTCCGCATGGTCAAAGCAATGGTATTCCCCGTAGTGATGTATGGCTGCGAGAGTTGGACTATAAGGAAGGCCGAGCGCTGAAGAATAGATTCTTTTGAACTATGGTGCTGGAGAAGACTCTTGAGAGTCCCTTGGACTGCCAGGAGATCAAATCAGTCAATCCTAAAAGAAATCAACCCTGACTGCTCCCTGGAAGGCCAGATCCTGAAGTTGAAGCTCAAATACTTTGGCCACCAAATGAGAAGGGAGCATTCACTGGAGAAGACCCTGATGCTGGGAAAGATTGAAGGTCAAAGAAGAAGGGGACGGCAAAGGATGAGATGGTTAGACAGTGTCATCGATGCAACGAACATGAAATTGAGCAAACTTCAGCGGACAGCGGAAGACAGGAGGGCCTGGCGTGATCTGGTCCATGGGGTCGCGAAGAGTCGGACTCGACTGTGCGACTGAACAACAACAAGGATGTCTGAAAGTTCTCAGGGGTTTTCATAACACCCCCCCCATTTTAAAACATACAAAATAAAACCCTAGGTTATCTGCCTGACCTCCTGCTGAATATGCGGTAAGGAATTGGGCTTGATGCACACTTGATCATCCACTTAGTGTAAGCCAATAAGGGATAAGTTACGAGGGGGTTCTGCTCATCTCTTTTATCTCGAAAGCCGTGCACTGTGGCCACAGAGAACGTCCTCTGGCGTCTCTACATGCAGAAACTTGTGTCGCGCTCTTTGTCTGAGTGAGCACACCAGAGTGCCACAGCCTGTTCTCTTTCTCTTTTGTGGGTTCTCTGGATCCTGGCATATGCTTCAATATTGCAGGTTTCTCAGATATTGCAAAAAGATATTGCACTCAGAATGAAATGACATACCACCAGGACTCGAACACATTCCACTATTATTATTCTGTCTCTTTTGGCAGAGGAATTGATTAAAAATGCTTTAGTACTGGTTCAGGGACCAGCTCAATGGGCTTTTCCCTCCCCTGTACAAATGTTCGTTTTTAAAAGTTCATCCTATACTCAAAAGCCACGTTCTGAAAAAGAGAACATCATAACCACAGAAAAGAATTCCTTCAAGAAGTTATTACGAAGTGTGCCAAATTTCACTACCCCAGACAGACAGTTGTAAATAAATAATTGTTAATTCAGTTTTGAGGGACTTTCCTATAGAGTTTTACTTCATATTGAACATTTCAACAGAGGTTTGTGAAGCAACAGTCCAATACATTCTATTTCTGTTCATAAAGGACACAGCAAAGGATTCCCCATGCCTAAAAGGGCACCTCTAGATTTGTTCATAAAGCTCTCAGTTCCTTGCCACTCAGAAAAAAAGAGCATTACTTATCTGAATAGGTTGAGTACTCCTCCAGGATGCTTATTTTTTATATATTTTTAATTAGTTCAATTTATACCTCGCACTCCCCGCGAACTGTGTCAGGGCGGCTTACAGCGTTGGCACCAATTGCCAATAAAACCATATAAAACATATGGTTTGGTGCAGTGGTTAAGTGCGCAGACTCTAATCTGGGAGAACCGGGTTTGATTCTCCACTCCTCCACTTGCACCTGCTGATGTGACCTTGGGTCAGTCGCAAGCTCTGGCACGGCTGTTCTTGAAAAAGGGCAGTTCCTGTCAGAGCTCTCTCAGCCCTGCCTACCTCACAGGGTGTCTGTTCTGGGGAGGGGAAGGGAAAGGAGTTTGTAAGCTGCTCTGAGACTCCGAATGAAGGGCAGGGTATAAATCCAATCTCTTCTTCCCTTCTTCTTCTTTAACAATACAGTACAGATAAAATCATAAAATCCTAAGGTGCTATCACTTATACAATTCATTGCTTGCGGTGGCGTACTAGCGATGTCTGCAGCTGCTGAGTGCCGGCTCAGTTGGCATGTTAACATATCACAGGCTGCCCAATACCTTTTTTTGTGTGGCGGAGTTTTCAAGCGCTTAAAATGGCATTGAAAATATTCCGTGTGTGCAGTGTCCTCATGCAGCTTTCCCCGTTGCTGTCCCTCATTTTCGTTATATGTTTTAAATAAGTAAAATAAAAATGTCAAGGTGTTTCAGTCATCCTTGTGTAATCCCTACCTGGGAATAGAACGGGCCAGGAAGTGGTGGGGCCTCTAGATGCAGAAGGGTGTGCAGACTGTGTGGAAAGCAACGGGAGGGAAGCGACGCTGCCCCGCTGGGGAGCTTGAACCTTAATCATAGGGGCTTAACGCCTTGTTTAAGGTAACTATGATCTGCGTATGGAAACTGGCAAGGGGAGGAGACTTTTGTTCTAAATTGTCAATTTTAGAATTTTCGTTTCAGGGCTGTGATATCTCATGGGGCGTTCATTTGGGGACCCTCATCTCCGAATCTGGTGCACAGATTATTCGGATGGAGACTTTCTGGGCCACCAACGAGAGGAAAGCGATGGACTTTGGGGGTGGCAAGCTGTGAAGGAGGAAAAAGTCTGGACTTCAAGAGATCACCGTTCTGTTGCATTACAAAGTTCTTTGTTTTCGTTACATGATATGATTCTAACTGAAAAGTAAAAATGTTTTATTCTCATTGAATTACTGCAAGATTCATTCCAAGTTCTGCCCCGCAGAAGCCACAAACTGAGGTTACACTTGCAGGGTGGGGGGGGAATGTGTGTCTTGGCTCTCTATTCTTGCCTTGGACATTTTGTCAGGCCACCTCAATGTTCTTGAGGTCTTGATTATGGATAATTTACCATGGCCCCCTCCCCTCTTCACCTGACAGGGGGGAAAAAGATCTTAGGCTGCCTTTTTGTGCTAGTGTCACGGTGACTCCCTGACGGATTTAAAATACAAGATCAGATGGCCACTTCTGCATCCCGTCTGACGCTCATCACCTTCCTGCAATCAACCCTCTTCCATCGTGGTTTTCTCGACACCGGGAAAATCAGGTACCTTGTGATGGTTTCCAGGTTCGCCCCATATTTCCACCTGTCTGGACTGCCTCCTAGCAATTTGAAGCCATTTAGGACATCTGAACATTTTCCGTGCACTTTTGCCATTTTTTTAAAACAGTTGGCGATGTGCAAATGACTGGATCACCTTGCGTGTGTTTTAGCTCTCTCCTGACTACAGCTTTGCGGCACATGGGGGAGGGAAGGGGAGGGAATCTAAGAACAAAGCCGGTGACTCCAGCTTGGCTCCAAGCTGTTAAATAAAAAACACCAGCAGCACACAGAACACGGGATGAGGCTTCTCTATTCTCCTCCCTGCTTTTAAACATTTGAAATGTGGAATTTCTGTGAAGCGCAGTTTCAGAAACACTACCCTCACACTGGACTCCATTTCCCAGCAGCCTCCTCCATTGGTTACCAGCTGCCGCCATTCTGCCAGGAGTTTGAAGCACTCATTCCCATCAGTGCTTATGCACATACTGGGAAGATTAATGATAAAAAAGCTGCCCAAATTCCCTGGCTGCCATGTCTGATCAATCAAGGATGGGGTGAAGTCGTGGTGAGGAGGGTTAAGGGGGTCCAAAACTCTCCATTACAAAAAGCAGCAGAAGAGGAGGAAGAAGAAGAAGAAAAGGAAGAAGAGGAGGAGGAGGAGGAGATTGGATTTATACCCCGCCCTTCACTCAGAGTCTCAGAGCGGCTTACAAACTCCTTTCCCTTCCCCCCACAACAGACACTCTCTGAGGTAGGTGGGGCTGAGAGAGCTCTGACAGAAACCGCTCTTTTTCAAGAACAGCTCTGACAGAACTATGGCTTGCCCAAGGTCATCCAGCAGCTGCAGGTGGAGGAGTGGGGAATCAGACCCGGTTCTCCCAGATTAGAGTCCACGCACTTAACCACTACACAAAAAAACCTGAATCAATTAGAACTGGGGCAACGCTGGATCAAACTGCCCACCTGACTGCAGCCTTAGTTTACCGAAGAAGTGCTTTCTTTGGTTGCCTTGATCCTGTTGGGGTGTGTGTGTGTGTGTGTGTTCCAGCTCACCCATTTGGCCTTTCTACCATTCCTGAAGCACCATGTACTTGTGTTTGATTATAGCAATTGGACTTGTGTGTTCTTATGCATTACTGCCTGGGAATGGTAATTCAATCCAGTAAATTCTGAGCATATGCCAAAACAATGAATGCCTCTAACTGATGAATGCACAGGCACACTAGGAACACACAGGGCTCATTTTCTGCAGGAGTGCAGAGGAGCAAAGATCCGGCAATAAGGAGCCCAGGGGGCAGGCACATGCAGCAAGTCCCACCCCCTGCTCCCAGCAGCCCCCCCTCACCTTTCCCAGTCTGCTGCCCAACCCAGCAGAGCGCTGCCACAAGCTGGCCCTCGAGCTGCTCCGCCACTGCCTGGGCCATGGCACCCAGCCTGCCCAGGCTCTGCCTGTCCTCATGCTGGCCCTGGCGTGGCACCTTTGCAAGGTGAGCCCCGGCGACTCCCATGAGGCCTGCGAGGAGCTCCACACCAGCCTCCTGTGCCTCCTTGGCCTCCTCCTGTGCCTCTGCCCTGCCACCGCCCTGGCCCCTACCTGCTCAAGGCCATGTGCATCCTCCATGCCACCCTCCTCGACCCATGAGCAGCCACACACTTTCCTGTGCTTGCTGGCCATCCAAAAGAGTCCAGTGGCACTTTTAAGACCAAGGTTTATTCAGGTACAAGCTCTCCCTCCTCTGTGAGGGCAGATCTGCGCGCTCCCCCCCAGAGCTAGCAATCCAAAACAGTCCAGTGGAGCCTGAGCGATGGGTGTTGCCTTCTGACACACTTCCGGTGATGTCAGGAGATGTGGCATATGCAAATAAGTTATGCTAATGAATTATGCTAATGAGCTCCTGCACCCCTTTTTCTACAGAATGACCCCTGGGAACACATACACTCTAACATAGCTGCTTTTAAATGGGAGATACCCTGCCCATGGTTGCTGTGGGGCATATGTAATCCCAAGCAAGCCAGGTGCATCATCATCATCAGCCACTTGGTTAGCTGCCGTCATCATCAAATCAAAGACCCATCAAATAACCACCAAAGCCATAAAACAGACAAGGTATACAATTCAGCCAAACACCCCTTATAAAATCTTAGACATAAAATTAAAGTAGGCATTTCCATCTAAAAATTGTTGCTGATATCTTATGGCCTTCACAGCAAATGTTGCCACCATTAAAGTAATTTCTTGATTCCTGTTGGCTAAAAGCTTATCTAAGTAAAATCTAAAATTTCTCCCCGGGAATTGGAGGTTAGCTGCCATCTTGAATGCCACCATTATGCCAATGTAAAACTGCTCAAAATGCTGTTCATTTTAAATTTCAGGCAATCATATAGGCCTAGGGTGTTCCGCTACATACCAAATGGGCAGTGTAAGTAAGTTCCAGTGTCAACTGTATTTTATTAAGTGTTTAAATTCCATTTTCTATTTTTTTCTTAACAGGTAAATCATAAAACAAAAATGTTTCTCAGTGATTCTTCCACCCATCTACCCTAACCTAACAATATTTATTTATTTATTTATTTATAAATGAAATTTATGAATCACTCAATGCCTGATTAAACAATACTCCTAGAACAAGCAAAAGCATACTTGAAACTGAAGGAAGAAAGACAGTAATAGAACTATAGAGATGAAAGAAAAGGAACATTTATACATTCATATATATATATATATATATATATATATATATATATATATATATATATATATTTAAAAATCATATCTTAAAAAAAATCCCTATATTTTCTAGAATTTATACTCTGTTCCTCAATGAGCAAATGTCACCTTTTCCTTTTGAAGCCAGGTCTATGAAATCTTCCATCCATGTCTCCATAATGGGTGAAGTTATTAATTTCCAAATTTTAAGGATAGGCATTTTAAAATTCTCAGCATCACTTTCCTTGCCCCCAGGTGTATGCTTCAGGATTGGCTCACAATTGGTTCTTGATGTAGCTCATGGTTCTTCTGAGATGGACTTCTGAGATGGACAAGGCCACTGCTTCTGAAGGAGCACTGGAGCATTCAAGTACAGATACGCTGAGTTCAGTCTAATGCAGTCATTACAGTCATTACAGTCATTTCCAGTACATTACATTACATTACATTACATTACATTACAGTCATTTCCAAGGAACATTCATAGTAAAAAGAAGCTAAACTAAAAATTCCACCCCAAAATTTTTAGGAGTGGGGAGAATCATTTGTGGTAATGGACAGGTACGCAACAGATGTGTTAATCTCCACAGAGACTGACATCTGTAGGAACAGCAGGGAATGGGGGGGGACTTACCTGGATAAAGAGAAAGGCCCAGGGCTCATTGCCAGCATCACACAAGAAGTAATGTCATCACACCATCAACATCCAGGCGACACTTTGGTCTTTGGACAAAAACTCTATGGTAAAACCAGCTTCTACCATAGAGTTTTTGCCCAAATACCAGAGCATTGCCTGGAGGTGATTGGTGTGATGATGTCACTTCCTGAGTGACACCAGCAACAAGACCTAGGCCTTTCTCCAAGTAAGTCCCTCTGCTGGTCAGCTGATCAGTGGCTGTTGACGGAGGCCTCTGCCTCCACTGGGGGGTCCCTAACAGAAGCATGACATGTGACTCTGGAGACAACTGTTATGGGAAAGACAGAAATGAACAGAATATGCAAGCAGATTCAGAGCAAGAAAGAAACACATTCACATGCAATCACACTGTTACCCAGTGTAGGAGTACATGTAAAGATCCATGCAATTTAATAGCATGTCTAGTTTTCCCTCAGGCTCTTCCCTTCTGATCCATGCACCTTTCTGTCACTCTCCATCTCTTTCCTCCTCTAACATGTCTTGTGTTTGATTAAACTGTAAGCCTGCAGGCGTGACCCATTTTCACTCCCTCCCTTTTCCCTCTAAGTGCTTGAGAAAGTAAAACAATATAAAATACAGTAATAAACGCTGGAGAAGGCAACCATGTCCAGCACTTATTCTCCAACTAGTCTCCAATGGCCAGAAAGCTCCATTTAAATAATTCTCCACTTCCCCTGCCCTTTGACATCGCCTTTCCGGAAAGCCTTGGCTCATCCAAACATCCAGCAATGTGCCCTGCCAAGCAAAAAAGAGCATTTGTAGCGGCCAGAAAGTAATGGCTGCAGCTCTGCCCAAGCCAGGGGCCCTTTATTTAATTATTTACATTGCTGGCAAAAGGTCAAAGTAGTAGGCAATTTCTCTTTTCAGGAAGCCCAGCAAGCTAATAAATAAGTTAACCTTGCATTTGCCAGAGCTTTAACACGTATAATACCCATGCAAAACACCCCCCCCCCCCAATTTTCCTGATAGAAAGACCAGAAAGTCTGGGGAACATCTAGCAGAAGAAAACATTTTGTGTGGATGCTTTTCTTTTAACTTCTGTCTCAAGCTCTTAGTTGAGACAAATGGCTGTGTTCTTTTCATCCTGGTCAATAGATAACCTGATGCAATTAGCATTATACTGTAACCAGAGATCAGGATCAGCCTGTGTTTTGGACAAATGGTGTGTGTGCAATTCATTTGCGATTTATAATGCACCCCACATGGCTACAACACATATCCGCAGTTTCGGCCATGTCTGCTGGGACATTTTAATGGATATTAAAATATTCAGCTCACTGTTGCTAAGTAATAGTATATCTATGTACATGTGAGTTTGTCCGAATCTGCCTTTGTCTTTCCCACCAGCGTCCCCGCCTCTTGACTCCATCTTCAAAAAAGCTGTCCACATTTGCTTTCGTTTTCACACCTCAACAGTGCTAGCATACTTTCCCACATCCACATACGTTTATCGTCCTTTCGGGGCGGCTCCGCTGTCATTGCACCTCCACACTGCTTTAAAAGAATCTTCTCCTAACAACATTCAAACAAGCATAGAGAAACTGATTTAAAAATGCAAATGCAGATTCGACCCTTGTGTAAAGAAGTCTGGTATGGTGACAAAATTTGGGGGATGGAGTAGGTGCATATCTGTTGAGAGGGAGGAAGACCATTATGGACACGGCTTTCGGTGGGAGGGAAGGGGGAGGGGAAGGAAAACCGCAGAATTAGATTCTAATTTGGAATGGCCACATGCCCAGGCTCCTTTCGCATTATTCGGATTCACTGAATGTCTCCAGTACCGATACAAGATAAATAAGATTATACTTGTGCTTTCAGTTTGCCAGAAGAAATATGACCCTTGAGGATGAGGTCACTGATTCTGATTTGATTTGGGCAATTGAGGGACATCTGCTGCAGGAAATGCTGCTAAGTGGCAGCAGCGTTAAAGGTACTGCGGAACTTTTAGCAGCATTCGTAACTGCCAAAGAACTAAGCTGCTTTCCCAGAAAATGCGTCTTCTGTTGTGTTTTTCTTGCACACAAGAGCCAAGGCTCTGCTAAGATGGAGCAAACAAATAAATAAGCTGCTCCCCGCCCGCCCGCCCCTTCCAGCGCTCCATTGAAACGCTGCCAATTGGAAAGCCTTGTCCAACCACAACCTAAATAATTTAAAGCTTTGTCATCAGGCAAGAGCAAAGCCCTCCTTCAAAAAAGGCACTTGCCTTATCACTCTCCAGCAGATGCTTCAGTCAGCCATTGGATATTGAAAACATAAATAATGAAACAAAATTTGGAGACAATGGCTTCTGGGGTGAGGGGACCAAATACTCACAGATATTGTCACTCCCTGAGTAACCAAGCAGCAAAAGCTCAAGTGACAACAATAGGCAGGCAAAGAATAGAGACAAGTTAGGAGGCCTGAATCTGAATTAGGCCTAGAGCTGCACATGCTGCTGTTACCGTAGAAACTAACCTCTCCCCTGAAGAGGTTTGCCAGGCCATTGTTTCCGGGACACAAGATGTGTCATACACCAGATGGTCGTGTGCTGTATAACTCAGTTATCTGAGAAGACAGAGTAAAGGAATGTGCACTACAGATCTCTTCAGAAGGGAGTGCAGGGCACCATCTGTTCCTTCAGAGCCAGGGCACTTTTTAATAAGAAAGAGGGGGATTTTTTTTTTTAATTTTTTAATTGCCCCTTTTAAAATGCCCACTTTAGCCACTATCTTCAGTTTTCATGTGGATAATTTTACCAATGGGACTTATTCCAGGTGAATTATATTTCAACGCATGAACAATTAGCAATTATTTATCTCTCTGGAGTCTATCTTTCAGAAATAAAACTGTTCAGAGACCTCCTTGGTCATTTACCATCAGAAAACCACAGGACAATTTTAACCAGATGGTCCTCAAGAGTTCCCCCTCTCTCCAGAAACCTTTTAAAGATATTTACACATATTTGTGCAAAGTCGGGAAGAAATGCATCTTCTCTCTTCCTCACGCCTTTCTTGTTTTCGTAGATGACAGGAATGGAGAGAAGAAAATGAGACACAAAATTGGTTGCCCAAATAAACGAAGGAGATGGCAGGGAGAGTTCACATATAGCAAGCAAATGGCCTTCCTGGTTGTAAATTGTCATCATAACTGTACTGCTTTGCAAGCCAACTAGAAAACAGGAAAGATTTTGTTGATCCACTGATCAAGCCTCCCAGGGATTCTTGAACAGAACCCCTCCTCCCTGACTATAACGTATTTACAGTTGAACAAAGTTTGAGTCCAATGCAACTCATACTGAGAAGACATCAGCCTTCATTTTTTAAAAGGCATATTCCTACCTTGCAGGATTTTGGAGAAAAACAACACAAACTGAATATGAGAAGTGTGAAAACAGATGTCTTGGTGGATAATGTCTCAGCTGAGCAATTTTTGCTACAAGGCCCCCAAGTCGCTTTTTAACATGTCTTAATGTCTCCATGAGACATTTGTTTTGTCATGTCGTGGGTATCTGAATGCCCCGTGATGTGGGGAGAACATGCCAGCTCTCTCCACAGGAGGGCACATTAAAACAAAAATATTGATAATGCAAAATCAACATGGCAAAGCTACCTAGCCATGACAGATCAAAAATAACTTGAGAATTGGGCCATAAGACTAATATCATCATCGTCGTCGTCATATATCAATATAGATATATAAAACCTCTTTAGGTGTACATGTAAGATTGTTTACATGTGCTCCAAAAAGTGAGAGGTATGAATGTGTACCTATGGGTGTTTGCAACTGTGTTGAAAGATGCACTTGTCAGGGAGCTGGAGTTGGCTACAACTCCCTCTCAAGTTTATTCTTGATAGCAAACCAGGCATTGTTGCTGTATAATGTGCAAACTGATCTTTAGAACACTTGAAGAACGCTTCCAAACAGGCCCCATCTGCAATAAAGAGGGTGACTAGAAATTAAGCATATGAAACCATCGTTAACTTGGAGAATATATTCTTACCATGCCGTTGACTTTTCTGGTTCATTCATTGAAGAAGACTCCTCTAGACAACCATTCTTTTATTACTTATTTATCCAGAATCATCAGTGTTTATGCTGCCTTACAATGTTTGATAAGCAACAAGTCCCCAAGGATTGTCTGTGTCTACATACAGAAATTAGATCCTTGTAATATAGCATGACTGCAGAATTTGATGGCCTTTGTAGCTCTGAAATGTGTTCCACGAAATCTACCCACTCATCTGTCCTCTCACCAGTTCCTCACAATCTGCCTGAATCACTGACTACCATCACTTAAAAGGACTTCCCATTTATCTCTGAGGATGTGAGGGGGGAGAACTTGGCTTGGATCCAGTCATTTCCGCGGTCAGAAGGGATTTCTGTCAGTGGCCTTCTTTGCCTCCTCCCTCTCACTGCAGTCCCAAATACCCCCCCCTCAAATACTGCTCCTGGGGGAAAGGAGACTCCCAGGCAAGGCATGGGGGGGGGGGGAATCAGAAGTCTGCAGCAGGAGGTGAGAATTTATGACTCACCTCTTCTCCCCACAGAATTTGTCTGTGGATCCAAGTCTTCGGCTAATAAATCATGTAATTAAGAGATATTGTCACAATCCTAGACATTCGTGTTGATATTTTCTGTATCAAGGAGGTAAACTAAAGATGTAAGCTGACAAAAGAACCTCTGTCTGGGGCTGCTTCTTCAGGGGGGAGAACATTACCTACCAGGGCTGAAGAAAACCAACTGAGCAGCTCCACTCCCATCCTTGGGGGGGATGGGGGTCGGGAGGGGAAGAATTTGTTTCAGCCTGGGGAAACTGAGACCTGTTGTATGAAGCAGGGTTGTCCAAAACCTGGAGAAATAAATGTCCTACCTCTTTAACAGACATTTAAAGGGATATAATTTTCCAGGTGATGTCATTTATCTCTGTGCCATGAAATGTTTTCAGCTGCCCATTTCCAGACATTCAACCTCTGTAAAAGGTGCAAGACATTGCTTCTCCAGGCTGTTGGCAAGCCTATGTATAAGAGAAAATTTTATTATTATTTTTGCTAGTGTTTTTATTGTACAGTCACGCTCCTGATGGTGATTTATTGTAATCTGGCTTGGATTCTACTTCATGGGAGAAAGGAGAGGTAAAAGCATTTAAAAATAAAGAAATGATCAATGATGTCTGAGGAAGATTAGAGTTTAGAGCAGCTACCCATAACCAAAATAACTAGTTCAGGAAGACAGGCAATGATCAGAACAACAGTTTTCCAAACTAGTTGAAATAAGAAAGCAGTACTGGTTAACATTCTTCTGTGGAAAGAATGATGGCACTCCTAAATGGTGCTGCTTGCTGCTAAAAGATGTGCTTCTCTTTAAAGCCAGCGGAAGGCGGCTGATCTAACTTCTGCTGCACCTGGCTGAGTGATTTAGCAGAAATCCAACCAATGGGGCTGCGGAAGCTTTACTTTCTTTGTTCTGTGGGTGCCTGCTATGGAAAGCCAAGGTTGGATTAACTCAGGCTAAAGCCTTCGGCATTTTGCCAGACCGAGGAAAAAAAACGCAGCACACTCTCCAAGATTTCAGAGTTGGCTTTACTTATCCATTTTTTTCAAGCTGATAATTTCCAGATCAGCAATAATTCCCCTTAGATTGTAGCTACCAGCCAGAATAAGAATTCAATTGATACAAATAAGAGACTCAGGCACGTTTATGGATTTTTGTGTATGCATAATATTTTTCCTGTGTCCATTTTCCCTTCACTTCTTGCCCATTTCAGGCACAATAGTTCACAGTGAGTATGGGGAAAACATGCTACACAGGATCCTCCCAATATGCATGATTGCCACTGTTATGTCTGCACATGTACAATCTTCCACTCAGGCTTAACTGCTGCTGGTGCTAGTAGCCAGCATAAGGAGGCATGCCTGGACTTGTCTGGCAGGCCATCTAGATGGAGAATGGGGAGGCATGTCTGGGCTTGCCTGGGCAGCCCGCCTAGTTGGAGCTTGAAGCCCCAGAACAAAGGCAGGCAGGATCCAGAAACCCGCCTGCGGATTGGCCCCTGAGGCTGGAGCCATTTGAATCCACCAATTGCATGGGGGTTGGGAGTGGCTTAGATGTATATCGTTAGGGCAGTTGCCCCATGTAAAGCATTCCTGTTGAAATGCAATAAACTGTTTTTGGCTCTGCTGTGTTAAACCCACTATTTGCCACTTTGTCTGAAAGGGGCAACTTGCATATTTTCAGCCCTAATACACATGTAGCAGAAACCTGGAAAATCAAAGTTCTGTACATGTGTTTCATAGCTGAAATATACATGTGTTGCCCTTTTCTGACAAAACCCAAAATCATATATATTGGGAGGATTGCATGCAGCGTTTTCTTCTTGGACATGCATGCCTGAAAAGGGTTTTTCTTACATACTCGTTCATTCATATATGCTATTCACACTCTCAGAACCCAACTAGATATAACCTGGGAAATCCATGATGTGACCTGGGATCTCCCATAGCTGAAAACAACATAGGGCTAATGTGTTACAGGGCCATGGTGTGTGTGTGTGTGTGGGCTTTAACACTCCCCTGCCACTTTTCTGCTCTCATGCATTTCCACTGGAGATAATGTACAGGCTCATATTGTTTTCTCTTTTGGGACAAACAGTAGTGGGGAGGGGAAACTGAGAAGGGGAAAACAGTGTAGGTGAAGGGGTAAATCTCCTCTGCCCTGTACTGGAGTCTTGATCTGAAATCCCCTTCCCACTACTTTTAACCTTTGAATGCCTACAGAAGAACATGGTGGGATCCTTTGCTATGTCAGTTTAAGAGACCCTATACACTAAAAATGTTATTCTTGCAGAAAGGACACTGAAAATACAAATATGCAAGCTATATTTTAGCATATGTACAAAGGCAAAAAGGAAAACGTTATAACTGAACCAAAACTTTGTACTTTTTCCATATTCAGAGGACCTTCATATTATGAAACCCTAATATTGCAGCTTACCTCGTGTATCTGTTATTTGGCTTTGAACACATGCAGTCTAACAGTTGTCCAACACTTTGACAGTGTTGCTTATTCCCTTCTCTGTTGCATCCCCTTTTCGCTAACGGGAAACAGACTCTCCAAAGGCTTTGTTCATTGACAGCTTTTTAAACCTTTTGAGTTGTTGGAATGTTCACAAACATCTCGGCATCTGAGCCAGTAGCTAAGATCTCATTTCAATATACTTAAGCAAGAAATCTGAATAGCAACAGCGCCAGAAGTTTAAAAAATGGCACACAATAGTTTATTGTCGCTGATTTGTCTTTGTATCAATAAAAATCTTTTTAAAAAATGGCAGGGTGCCCCTACCTTAGGTTTCTTCCCCCCCTCTACTGAATTTATCTAATTTTGTGGATAAATTGGCAACATCATCATTTTCTTCAATTCTATGTGTTAGGGTTTTGATCTGATACTCTATATAGATGGCCATAGTAAAAGATTATCCAAAACTGCCAGATTTGAATAGATATGTAGATTGAACATGCATTGAACAATGACATTGCATTGTTAATAGTTCTTCTTTCCTGTTTGAACACTGTAACTATTAGATTGTCGTCTGGAACATGTTGAACCAAAGTTATGCCAACAATTTAAAAAAAATAAGCTTATCAGTTGTATTTCTTACAACTAGGAGCAAGGCCTGTTGTGGGAAGAAATACAACGAGCTCTAGAAGGAAGCTCCAGGTGAGTGTCCCAACTGTGGCTGGTGGGGCGGCAGAGGGAAGGGGAAAATAGAGGGAGGCAAGCCATGTTTATTTCTTTCTGCTTAGCTATAAGGTAGGGCTGTCTCAAGTCATTTTGCTGCCCCAAGAGAGTAGTATGGGAGGACAGCCTCATGGTAACAGGTATGGTTCCCTCCACCCCAACTTACGTTGATTTGGGGTTATGCAGTGGCAGCTAAAGTAGAAAAGCACCTCCTCCTATGCCATGTCTTCTGGGTTCCGTAGCCAGTTACAGGGCTGCCAAATCTGGGTTGGGAAATACCTGTAGATTTGAGGAGTAGAGCCTGGGGAGGGCAGGGTTTGGGGTGCAGAGGGACCTCAGCAGGGTATAATTCCATAGAGTCCATTGCCCAAAACAGCCATTGTCTCCAGGAGAGCTGATCTTGGAGACTCTCCAGGACTCTAAATTGAAATGGGGAAAACTTTTTTATTTAGATAACTGGAGGGATTTAGGTCCAGAACACAGGGAATGGGTGGAAGGGTCTCATGTCCATGCCGTGAAACTCCTCTGTGCTTTTCACTTAAGCCAGGGGGGGCGGGCTCTTTGGGAGGGCAGAACGTTGGCTGACGACGTCAATTTCCCTCCCTTTCCCCCGTCTCACTCCTGAACTGCCTCCCCTCTCCCTTGCATCTTGGTCTGTGTGCACCTGGTGCATCCTTTATCTCCTCTGTGTCCTTGGAGCTCAGCTCAACTCAGCTCCACCACGACACTTTTTCCTGCTGGGAACTGCGAGCCGTTTTCTCTTAGGCATGCACAGGTGCCCTTCTTATTGGTTCCTCTTCACAGGGGGTCTTGTATGAACTGTGTATATCTATCTGGTTTCCCGCTTTAACCCCATTCCTGACACGGTACATGTCGAACAATGACCTAAGTGCCTCTCTCAATAAACTGAACTTCCTTGAAGGACTGTTGTTGAGCTTGATTGACTTGGGACTCTGACAAGGGGAAGGCCAGACCTGTAGATTTGAGGGGTAGAGCCAGGGTGCGGAGGGACTTCAGTAGGGTATAATGCCATAGAGTCCACTGCCTAAAGCAGCCATTGTAATAGCTGGGAAATTTTCTGTAGGGGAAATGATGTGCTGTGGCTGGAGAACATGGGATTTCTGGGAGCTCTCCAGGCCCCACAGGGAGATTGTATTTTGGCAACTCCAGTGCCAATTAAATGAAGATTGGGATATATATTTTACCTCAGGACACATTCAGTGACTCCCAACAGCAACAGCAAACTGTTTAGAATGTTAGAGGCAAAGGCCAATCAGGCCACATATGCAAATGACCTCTGTGTTCTGACTGGCTATTGGGGGAAAAAGAACAGCAAACTGTTTAGAATATTGGAGGTGAGACTCAGGCAACGCAGCCAGTGGATAGGGACAGCTTCTGAATGACAGATCAGGGAGCCAACTGAGTTGGGAGCATGTGGAATGTTCAGGAGAATCCATGACCAAAACAGAATTATTATATACAGAGATGTCAGTGGTTCCTGTCAATTTTGATAAAGGGAGCAACACTTTGCAGTCTTGCAGGGCCACGCTGGCCCCACCCTTTAACCCTCTTTGTGATTCCCTCTACAAAGCACCTAAAGGCCAAAATAAGGTTAAAAGGAAAGTTAACCCCCCCCCCCCGAAATATATGTTGTGCCACCCGCCTCCAGAAATAATTCAGATGTGACTTGGGTATTCTACTCAATCCCCACCTCTGTGGAACTCAGTTCAGATTGCAATTGTGGTGTACATGGAACAGGGGAATCAGCCTTGCCCTCCTGCACCATTTTCTCTACCTAAAATGGTCTGGTGTGTGTACTCTTTGGCCTGTTAGGGAAACTCATGAGTGTACCCTATAGTTTGTATTGCACACCATACACAAGACAAAAATTATCTTTTTTGTTTCTTGGTAAGGGTAACCTATGATACGCAAACCTAGTTATACATCAAAGGAAGGAAATTCAGATACACTCAAAAATCATATAATTCCTGTCTTGTATTTTATTATGAAATTAACAACCTGAAATTACAACAGTGGACATCATTTTTTAAAAAAACAACAAACAGAGTCAAAATCATATCAGTTCTCTTTTGGTTTTCCATTAAATATAATGCCCCAGAGTAATCACTGTTTTCATTTTTCCTTAAGCTTCTACTCCCTTTAAAATGTATGTACTGTACAACAGAAAGAATGAGCCATTTTGAATGTATTCCACATTCCATTTAATGAGACACAGGAGGATATACTTTGAATCCAGAGAAAGCAAGCAAGCGAAATGTCTAAAATGAAACTTAGAAAGCTCAAGGTCAGAGGCAGCCTTTTCACACACAGGCAGCCCTATCATGATGCAAGGTGAGCTGATCGGACTTATGTAGTGGTTTGGGAGTGTCATTAAGAGCAAAAGACAGATCTGATGCATAATAATCAATCCACCAGGGAGTTGTTTGATACAAGCCATACTGAAATGAACAGAAGATACGCAAAAGCACAACACAGGATGAATGGCTTCTTAACAGCTGATATGGCTCAGTGGTTGCCTACGGGACACAACATTGTGAGTTCAGATCCTATGGATGCTTTTGCCACATGGTGATGGTCACAACATGTTAAATTTTAATAGAGGAGCAGAACAAAATGAATGGAGCTATTAGCCAGGATCGTTGGAAACTGCAGGATTAGAGGCAGTATCCCTCTGACTTAAAGTTGCTGGGGGAACAACAGGACAAGACTGTTGCCTTTATATCCTGCCTAGTGGCTTTCCTGAAAGCATCTGGCTGGTAGAGTTGGAAACAGGATATTGAACTAGGCGGACTTTTGGTCTGATCCAGGAGGGTTCTTCTTATGCTATGTGTGCGTGTGTTAAGTGCCATCAAGCCACTTCTGACTTATTGCAACCCCATCAATTAATGACTTCCACTACATCCTATCAATAACAGCCTCGCTCAGGTCTTCCAGACTGAGGGTCTTTGTGGCTTCCTTGATTGAGTCAATCCGTCTCATGTTGGGTCTTCCTCTTTGCCTGCTGCCTTCAACTTTTCCTAGCATTGTTGTCTTTAATAGCCTGGAGCTATTGTCTTTAATAGCCATGGTAATAGCCTGGAGAACTACACTAGATAATTGACTCAGACCTACCGCACCTTCCAGGGTAGAAATAAATTACCGGCCTACCATTTTTCTGCTCATCTTGACACAGAGAGTAGTCCATCTTTCTCTGTTATACCTCTGAGGATGCCAGTCACAGCTACTGGCGAAACGCCAGGTCCTACAATGCCAAGACCACGGCCACACCACCCGGAAAATCTACAGCAACTAATTATTGTCTTTGCCAGTGAACCTTGTCTTCTCATAACGTGACCAAAGCATAATTGTCACAGTGTATTCATTTTAGCTTCTAGGGAGTATTCGGGCTTGATTTGATCTAGAATCCATTTATTTGTCTTTTTGGTGGTCCATTGTATCTGTAAAAACTATTCACCAACATCCCAAGCGTTTCTTCATACAATGCAACTTCCCCCCCCCTGTCTACATTCTTCATTGTTCAACAATGCTGTGTAGCTTCTATTAATTTCAATGAGACTTGTACAGAACTTTCTGGTAGATTGAATTCCATCTTGATTCATGAAGGCGGGGGACTGCCGTCTGGTTTTTCCAACTGAGATGCTAAGAGTGGAATCCCAAGCAGACTCCACAGTGGATTTAGGGTGTAAACTTGTTTAGGATAGCACTGTAAAGTGCCTTGAACTGGCTTTTGTTTTCTAAATTCATACTCAGATGTGCTAGTAACATTTTTATACATGTAATAGTATTATGGACAGTATTATAATAATATTATGAATGTCCTCTTTTTGCATCAAATTTTAGTATTCGTATCTGTTGAAACACACAGAACTAAAGAGTACACCATTCCTTTAGAAACTTCATTTCGCGTTTTTACTTTTTAGTAAACGTTTGAAACAAATAGTGGCTTGGGTGTAGTCTCCACCATCCTGGGCCATGAATATATTTTTTTAAAATTCTCAAACCACACTAATTGCTTTTGTCCCAGCAGAACAGAAACAGAAGTGGAATATAAACAATAAAAGCTCACTATACATTATATGCTACCATCATAATACCAAAGAAGTCTTAAAATGGAACAGAATTATTTTTAAAGTAATGTTTCCCTGTTTTAGGACGACATGGCTTTTCAAACAGAATTGGTGGGGTAATGGTTTCCCACAATGTTTATTTCTGCAAAAGATGAATGATCAAATTCAGCCTTACGTAAAAGTACCTGCCATGCTAATTCTTAATGAGCTGATAGATTCTCACAGAGGTTTTCCAGATAAAAATCCAACAGTAACCTCTTGCCAAAAATAAGACTCTGCTGTGCGGTGTGTTTAGGATGTCAAAGGAATTACTGCTGATCTAAATTATTCAAAAGACCGATATTGTCACTTCCGTAATATCAACACGAATCACCAGAATGTTCTGGATTTCCAGATCTAAGCCAGGCCTTTACCAAAGTCACCGGAAAGCAGGCTTTAAGTTACATTTCAAGGATGTTTACACACTAGCTATTTAGTCTATAATAGACCTCACAAGGGGCAGTAGGTTTGGGACAAACATGAGGAAGCGTTTCTTCATACTATGCAAAAATTAATTAATGAGATTCACTGCCACAAACTCTTAGTTATGGTGACTAGATTAGACGGCATTACTATTCATGAATGAAAGGTGTACCAATAACTACTCGCCACGGTAGCTAGAGGACACATCTATGTTCAGCATTGGTACCCATCTGAAACCAGTTGCAGGGAAGTGGGAAGAGTGAGAGAACAGGACAACAGCAAGGAGAAGCCTGTTGCTTTCTTGCCCTGCTTTTAGACTTCCCAGAAGAATCTGGCTGGCCACTGTGAGAAAAAGGATAGTGCACTTATAAAACTTGCCCTCCGGAGATTATCTTTTGCCATACGTTAGGTTGTCAAAAGATCATAAGGCAAATCGTGCTGGGTATATGACGTCACAGGTGATTGGCAGAATGAGCCTCTGCCTTTTAAGTGGGTCTAGTGCACTAGAGGTACTGCTGGTTTGAGCCAACAGGGTTCTTCTTAGGTTCTAAAGAGAACTGTGCATTTTCCTTGGTTCGTGTCTTGTTAACTCACCTGGCTGCAACGTTTCTCATTGAGCCCCTAATTATTCCGTTTCTGCTCCCCAGCTAGGGTTGTGAAGAGCCTTGATTATTTTTGGCAGTCAAAGCAATCTCTCATTTTTCTCTCTCCTTTTTCAAAATTGCAACTTCACAATTATTTTAATTGCTCCTATTTTCTGTAGAAAAGGAATGCCTCAATAATACTACCGGGTCTAGTATGGAAGCATTCTCAAAACATGGTGTTGGAAAATGCCCAGTTATCAGTTTTTTTTATGATGGAGCTTTGCTCACATAACCCGTGCAAGACATGAACTTAATATCGCTCAGGTTAGCTTTTCACTGGATGTAGAATTTTCCCTGACAACTTTCCTTAGGGTCACTTAACTCATTATCTCCTGGTAACTGAGGAGTCTCAGGTCTCCTGTTTGCCATTACTTTTTAGGGTGAGGACTCAACAGTCCAGTAAAACAAGGCTGGTGGGGAAGGGTCAATGGACCATGTTATGCAAAAGTTTAAGCACTTCCCCTCCATCTTCTCTACTATGCTGGGCATTCTAGTATAATGGCTTCCTGGCCCATTGTGCAACATTTGCTCTAGAAACAAGTGCTGAGCATACCCGCTGTGGCCAACATGATCACTGTTGGAGTTTGGAAGGGCAGAACAGGGACGCTTTGTACAGCTGGGCACCCAGTGCTGGCCACCAACCTTTGTTTTCAAAGAGAAGAGGGGCTGGATGGGAGAAGTAGCAAGGAGCACTTCAGCTTTTCATCTGGACTGCCAAGGATATCCCAGTCCACTCCTTTTTTTTGAAATGCAGCTCCCTTGGCTGGACCCCATAAATAAGCTATATAAATATAAGTGCTATACTAGGGCCAGTCACGTTTTGCATGAGGCAATAAAATAAATACAACTAAAAACGAAAATTCGGGGCCACGGGAAATTAAACTCCTCACCAGAAAGAGCCAAATTCTGCAGTGGTCCTCGTTAAGCAAAATTAATGGTTCCTAATATGTGAATTTGGGGCTTACAGCAAACTGGATTGAGACCTTCTTCTCCACTGCACCTTGGTTTCTGCATATACATAATGAGTAATGTATACACAGTTTGGTGTAGTGGTTAAGTGCGCGGACTGTAATCTGGGAGAGCCGGGTTTGATTCCCCACTCCTCCACTTGCAGCTGCTGGATGACCTTGGGCAAGCCATAGTTCTGGCACAGCTGTTCTTGAAAAAGAGCAGTTTCTGTCAGAGCTCCCTCAGCCCCACCTACGTCACAGGGGAGGGGAAGGGAAAGGTGTTTGTAAGCCGCTCTGAGACTCCTTTGGGTAGTGAAGGGCGGGGTATAAATCCAATCTCTTCTCCACAGAAGCTGAATACACAACTGAACATGTGTACTAATGCTGCTGAAAAGCACTGTGAGATTATGGGAAGCACCACAGAAATCCTGTCTGGAAAGTCTCACAGACGTGAACCACCACATGACGTTATGAATGTATATACCTACGAACAAACTTCAACATGGGCACAGCAGCAGTTCACTGGTGAACTATTTGACTGAACCCTTTGATTTCTGTAGAACTGAGTGCCCATTCATATACCTTTTGGGTCTTGCTTCACATTGCGTTGAAAGGTCCTGTTGGGTCTCATGATGCAGTAGTGAGTGGCAAAGGTGGCTAGTACTTCTGAACCATTCGGATGCATGGCTGCTGAAAGGGTAACAGCCCCTGGCATGGGCCACTAACATCATTCATGCATCACTCCAAGGAGTGTGGGATGTTACATGTGGAGGGGGTCCATTTTCCCCTCGGAATAACCCTCTAAGGTAGGCTATGCTGAGACAGAACGATTGGCCCACTGAGCTGCATGGCCCAAGTAGGGATTTCAACCCTGGTCTCCCCAGTTCAACAGACTATCAGCTAAACCATCATTCCTCATGCCCAGGACTGCTTACCACTCAGCAGCCAGGTGCATTCCAGAACTGAAGTATCAAACCCTGTGCTTCCACTGTCTTATTGTGACACCCACTCATCACCTTCATTCAGTAGCACTAAGCAGGGGGAACCGGTCCTCTGCTGGCAATCTGCTGCGTGAGCCACTATGCAACATTTCCAAACTGTATATCCTATGGTGCCCAGAAACTTGCTTTAAAAAATGAACAAGAAGTGAGTTTCTCAAGAATGCAAATTCCAAAATCAGCTCTCCGTGGGATTCATGAGGACTGTATGAACACCCTTCTTATAATCCTGCATATGGTACATTCTCCTGAATAAGTGCTAACTTTTATATCAGCAGAGCGGATCCTGCCGAAGCACGAGTGGCTTCCACTACGAACTCCCTGACGTACAGAGCAACTTCAGGCAATACGCAGAAGTGTTTTCAGGCAAACCGCACTGTCCGATAAGATCCAAAGGGCGGCAGTGATTTTGGATAAGTCTCCCCTTCTGACATGACCGAGTCTGCCAGCCAAATGTGGGGGTGACCAAGCAGTTGACTATGTCCAACCGGCCCCCAAGTGCTCTCCCTCGCTTGCAGATCCGAGCCCTTGACCAACGAGATCCAGTTATTCTAGATCTGTGCTTATTACAGTACATTAAGAAATAAACTAAACCTACAAACAGTATAAAAAAAGCAATGAATTTTCAAAGCTCCTTCAGGACAAGCATACTCAGATGGTTGTGATAAATACTATATATAACTTCTTAGGCAGTAGTATGGTTTTTTTTTAAAAAAAAATGAATTAACTTTTTCCTTTGCAATATTTTATTGCTCCTATGAAATCATCATATAGTGCAAAAATCTGTATTGCCTTTCTTCTTAAACATTATTGCTCCAAGGCACTAGTTCTCTGTAGGAAAACTGATTTTTTTTAAAAAAAGCTAACATTATCTTAGATTTATGTAACAGGCTAAAAATGAAAACAGGGAAAGAAATCAATCAAATGTGTGCTTTCGCCATTTTCTAAAATGGCAGTGGTACGTTTATATAACACAGTCAACATACATTATTCTCCTTTAGAATCTAATCAGCAAAACTATATTGTTGCCAGCAGAATCATAAACAGAAAGCACACATCACCATCTCTGTTCAAGTATCACTATTATTAAAGAACCATAGGACGCAATCTGCCAAGCGTAGCTGCTGCAGAGCCAGCAACCCACTTCCGAGACGTTTGTGCAGAACCTCCACGCCTTGCTGGCGGCAGTAGTACCCAGTGGACTGTTTGCCTACCATCATCACTTATTGTTTTTTGGTCTTTCAGTGTAAGGACAGATTGCACTGCTATGACTGATTCACACAAGAAAAAAGTAGACCTGACAAATGTACCACCTTGCAGACTACACCGTGCAGGCTTTAAGGCCTCACGGTTGTCCGCATGATTGTCTTTGGAAGGATGCATCTGAGGTTAGTAACATTGGCATAGTAGACAAGCTTAATTATTTCATGGCTGATTATGAGCTTTAATTTGTCCCCATCCCGCCTCATCAAGATTCACAACGTTCGGTGTCTTTTAAAAAGAAGGAAACTATGCCGCATCAAGATACGTCCTCCTGGATGCTCCGTGGGACTGTCAGTTGCTCATAGGTGGGAAGGGTGTTGCTGGACAGAAAGAGGTCAGAGTTATCATCCCTTTGAGATGCTTTGTTGCTGCTTTGGTCTCCTCCCTGGCTGGACACCAGGTGGTGCAGCAGGTCAGTGATGAGGTTCAGCTTCTGGTCCATTTGGATAACCTGCAGAAAACAAACAAAATGGCCACTCAGTGTCATAATGTGAGACAGATATTGAAAAATGGGGTTTTCTAAAGTTTGTATGGGCACATCCCGTATGTGGGTTGATGCTTCTTGGGGGTGTCCATGTGAAAAGCTCATTCACCCTGTCTCCCTACAGACCTATTAAATGTGATACAAACTTTTCCAATTGCTAAAATACACTACTCATAGGCTGATTTCCCACTACAGCTGCCTCAGTGTTGCGCCGCTGTTTGCCCCGACACTATTGGTCAATTTCACAACCAAAGCCGCGGGGCTGCATTTTGACCTGCGGCTTCACCCGATTTCCCCTGCAGTTTTGTGATCCTGTTTTTTGAGGATCACGAAACTGCGGGGAAATCGGGCGAAGCCGCGGGTCAAACGCAGCCCCGCGGCTTCGGGTGTGAAATTGACTAATAGTATTGGGGCAAATAGGGGCGCAACACCGAGGCAGCTGTAGTGGGAAATCAGCCTTAGTTTTGGTTATCAAGTCCTGTCTGGATCAGCATGTTATATCCCCTTTCTAGAAATACAGCTGGACTTGAGGAAGCTGCCTCATAAGGAAATTCCAAGTGGCTAACAGCCTCCTTTACACTGCAGACTGGAAGGTCGGTAGTTCAGCAGTTCGAGACCCGAGTGCCACATGACGGAGTAAGCTCCCGTCCTTGGTCCCAGCTCCTGCCAACCTGGCAGTTTGAAAGCAAGAAACTGCAAGTAGATAAATAGGGACCGCTTTGTTGGGAAGGTAACAGCGTTCTGTGCGCCTTGGTGTCCAGTCATGCCAGCCACATGACCATGGAAATGTCTTTGGAGAGCGCTGACTCTTTAGCTTGGAAATGGAGATAAGCACCACATCCCTAGAGTTGGATTCAACTGGCTTTCGAGCAAAGGAAACCTTTACTTTTACTATTGAGTATGGGAAGGGCATGCTACATTTGCACACCGCACCATAACAACTTATTTGCATGTATATTTGAAGAAAGTCGACTACACTTGCTCTTTCAAAATAATATGGCACCATTAAAAAGATGGCAGAGCTATGCTGTACAGCATGATAATGTCCACGAGGCCTGTGTTGAAGAGGGAATACCCTGGCCACAATCCACCCACTCTCACGTCAGCTACCGCAGCATAAGAGGGGGTTGTGCACAGTTACCTTACCCCTTCTGGACTCGTGAGTAGTACTGGAAGAGAGAAAAAAAGGGAGGGGAACCCCTAGGTTCAAACAAGTCTGACCTCTTTTTGGCTGAGGTAAATACCACTGCTGCTAGATTTAAGAGCAGAAATGTTCTCCAAAGAGAGCAGCACCGAATACAGCACAGATTCATAAGAATATTTCATTACAAATAAAACAGGAAGAAAGTTTGTATTGGCCTGCTTAGAAAAACTCCAGCTGCTTATACCTCTCAGAGGCTGCGGGAGGCAATGGCATTACTGTGCACGTTCATAAAATGAAGCTGGAATATAAGCGCAGAAGGGAAGAGGGGGAGTCACATGACTTGTAGTGAACTGGAAATGTTATTATTTGTGAAGCTTTCAAACGTGCAATGAATACAGAACACTTTAACGCATGGATTTCAGAAATCGTGATGTACAATGGGCAGATTTATGCATTACACCGTATCGATTAGAGTCTCTGCCTTTTTCTGTTTGGGGAGGCACTGTTTTAAAACATGGAGCTACGTGCCTGTCACAAATAAGTTGCAATGCCGGAGGAAAAACTGGCAGGAGAGGAAAAAGTGACCTTTACAGGATTAATCCACAGTATCAAAACAAGGGGTCATTTTGTAGAAAAAGAGGTGCAGGAGCTCATTAGCATAACTCATTAGCATAACTCATTTGCATATGCCACACTCCCTGGCATCACCGGAAGTGTGTCAGAAGGTAACGCCCACCACTCAGGCTCCACTGGACTGTTTTGGATTGCTAGCCATGGGTGGGGGGGAAGCACATAGACCTGCCCTCAGAGAGGAGGGAGAGCTTGTGCCTGAATAAACCTCGGTCTTAAAGGTGCCACTGGACTCTTTTGGATGGCCAGCAAGTGCAGGAAAGTGCGTGGCTGCTTGTGGGTCGAGGAGGGCGGCGAGGAGGATGCACATGACCTCGAGCAGGTAGGGCGCCAGGGCGATGGCAGGGCAGAGGTGCAGGAGGAGGCAGAGTAGGCGCAGGAGGCCAGGGCAAAGCTCCTCACAGGCCTTGTGGGAGTTGCCAGGGCCTGCCTTGCAGAGGTGCCACACCAGGGCCAGCATGAGGACAGGCAGAGCATGGGCGGGCTGGGTGCCACGGCCCAGGCAGTGGCGGAGCAGCTCGAGGGCCAGCTAGCAGCAGTGCTCCGCTGGGTTGAGCAGCAGGCTGGGAAAGGTGAGGGGGGCTGCTGGGAACAGGGGGTGGGGCGTGCTGCATGTGCCTGCCCCCTGGGCTCCTTACTGCTGGAGCTTCACTCCTCTGTGCTCCTGCAGAAAATGAGCCCTGCTTATAGTTACGAAACAGAATTCAGTACTGATGCAACAGTGTCTCCTGAGATGTGATTTTTCACCGTTCTATCAGAAAGTGTTTCCAGAGGAATTCAACAGCAGCATGGAGAGTATGTATGCCCCTCCCCCAATTCCCTTCCTTTGTTCTTGAGGGATAAGAAGCCATGGGAGAAATATCTGTGTACCAGGATTTACTTGGTATGATTATTTTTCTCTTCTATTCCACTTCAGCTGTGCTGGCTGGGACTTTAGTGAGGGGCGGAGAGGCTGACATCCCTGCTAATTCCTTGTCCTCTCAGGAAGCACCTTTTATCTCAAAATGGGCGCAACGGACAAAAGTGTGTGAGAGCAGCTAATGCTCATGTGCCCTGATGCAGCCTAATTCTAGCGATAGGAGCAGGGCTATTTTTGGGCAGGAACGCACAGGAACGGAGTTCCAGCTGGCTCCAGAGTTGGCCACGCCCAGCAGGAACTCATTAGCATAACAGGTCACACCCAGCAGCAGAAACTCATTAGGATTGGCTACATTAGGAGTGTGTGGCCTAGCATGCAAATGAGTTCCTGCTACAAAAAAAGCCCTGGGTTTTGACAACAAACAAGGTAAACAGAATAAGAAGCAAAAGGTGGGTGTGGCTGGATAAGCTAATGAGCTGTGCTGTCAGGGGTGTGGCTTAATATGCTAATGAGTTTTCTGCTCTTGGGTGTGGCCTATTATGCAAATGAGTTCCTGCTGGGCTTTTTCTACAAAAAAAGCCCTGGATAGAAGGAACCAAAAAGGGCAAGGATACACTGCAGTTAGATGCTGCACGTGTGACAAGCTGCCAAAGCTGAAGAATGACAACAGAAATAATTGTCCAAGATTAGCTATAAGGAATTAGAACATAAGAACATACAGGTGGCACAGAAGCCCAATCTATTCCCCTCAAAATCACAAGCATTTCCACTGCTCTTTCCTGCAGGAACAAGCCAAGACAGGTCAAAGAGCTCTTTCATCTCACCTTCCCCAGTTTAAGCAGCAAGAGGGGCTTTGGCAGAACCCTCCCCCTTTATTATGCATCTCTTGAACCCCTCTCACCCATGTGTGAATGGCAACATAGACTTTACCAGAATAGCAGCAGAGGTATACCGGCGAAGCCTTCTACCAAAGTCTCAGTCGCTGTCCACATTGGGGAAACAAGGCTGAAGGGACACTTTGGCTGCATCCATACGTGAAGACGCCCTATTGTGTATTCACTGCTGATGCAAATGCCTCTGCATTCACACTGGCAGAGGAGCACCAACCAATGGTCCCTCAAGAATTCTACTTTGTGAGCTCCTGGCATTACAGTTGTGAGCGAGTGATTCAGCTGCTGCACAGATTCGTTTGCCCTAGAGCCATTCTTCCTGAGCTAGGACACAAATCCGTGAGCTGGAGGGTAAGGAACTGTGAGCTAGCTCACACTAACTCAGCTTAGAGGGAACACTGGCACCAACACATGCACTTTCTGTGCACTTTTTTTTTTATCAGCCACCAATTCCCCCTGTTTTTTTTCCCTACTGTGCCCTTGGAGGTCTTTCTGAGGGCTTAAAAAAAAAAAAAGACCAGTAACTGCTATAGCATTATAGCAATTACTGATTTTTCTAAAAGCCCTCTAAAAATGATGGTATTGTTGGCAGAACCTTGGAAAATGCAAACTTCCCCATCCAGATGGCATGCTGATGTGCTTGGACTGCGTCTTTCCAAGAAGATAGTATTACAGCAGATTTAAGAGCATAGTGAGGACACTGAAATCCTGGAAAGTAGATAATGTCATGTGGACGCTCCCCAAAACAGCACTCCAATTTGGAAGCAAGGTGGAGAAATGTGTCCGTGTGGAAGCAACCTTCACATCCTGCTGTGCACAAGAGCGAGCCCATGAGTGCAGCCAGTGTTGCCGTCTCTCCAATCCTTGCCAAGGTGAAAATATGTCCCTGCTAAAATTAGTTACAAGTGAAGAGCATGGATTTTTAGGTCTTAGTCTACAAATAAGTACCTCAGCCCCTCCCCTGCAATACCCGAGAAACACTGAAGCTATTAGAAATCCAGCTTGAGTGGAATCAACCTATACATGTCTGGTTATCGTCCAAGTACCATTCAGGACAGTAAAAGATAATAAGTTTGAGCAGAATGTCAACAAACCTGGATAATTTCAAATGAGGCTGAAATATTTTTCATCCAAAAGAGAAATACTGTTTTTGTCAAATGATTTGGACACTTACTGGGGAAACAGATACAGAGACCACAAAAATACGAGGTGTTGGAAGATACATTGCAGCTGGACTCCCCCCCCCCAACACAAGATGAAGGCTGCTATCCCTTAAACCACTCGCTCCAAAATAAGTGGAGAGAGGATTGTGGCCAAAATATCCTAGATGGTGTCATATGAAATGCTAGTGAAGCAGGACAGAAATTATTATTTTCATAGCACAAATGATTATTTATACTTTTTTCACATCGGGAAAAAATTACAAGACCTATCCGAGAAACATAATATGAAACTTGGAAAGAGGAGGAACGATGAACTGCAGATTGTACTTTGGGATCTATCAGGAGGTCATGTGCGTTTCTTAGCCTGGGAGAAGCAACCTTTTGCTGGGTCCCGTTGATGCTCTCCAATCTGCTCTGGTGACCTCCACCGACAATTGCTCTCCAACATCTACCTGAAATCGTTTTGGATCATTAGATCTTAGTGGACCTTCTCCCTTGATTACAGGGAATTCCTTTTTTGGTGAGATGAAGGGGATGGACTCCACACTGAACTCTGCTATACAGTGACTGCTCAAAGGTCACACTGTTCCAGGAAAAAGTGCTATATAAAATGGCTCTTATTTTTCCCTAATCTGATCCATGCACCGAGGTCCAAATACATGTTACATTCAGGCTCATGTATCTTTTTTTTTTTTAGGTTTAAATTTCTATTGAATTTCCAAAAGAAGAAGAGGAGGAGGAGGAGGAGATTGGATTTATACCTCACCCTTCACTACCCAAAGGAGTCTCAGAGCGGCTTACAAACTCCTTTCCCTTCCCCTCCCCACAACAGACACCCTGTGAGGTAGGTGGGGCTGAGAGAGCTCTGACAGGAACTGCTCTTTTTCAAGAACAGCTGTGCCAGAACTATGGCTTGCCCAAGGTGATCCAGAAGGTACAAGTGGAGGAGTGGGGTATCAAACCCAGTTCCCCCAGATTAGAGTCCGCGCAATTACCCACTACACCAAACAAACATAACGAATCACAAATCGAGCATTACAAGCAAATTGAGAGTGGGATAGATTTATACACCATTAAACCAACATTCAAGCTAATGTTATAAAAATGGTTACACACTAATGTATTGATAACTTTCAATGTTTTGCAGTTTAGAAATGTATAAAAACCTGAATGTATCTTTTTTGTTAGGATGGTTTGGCAGGGCCTGCTTAATGTTTTTCCTTCTGGCCATTTTTTGGATAAAATTGCCATACTAAGCTGCTTTTCACAAAGCACCTGTATCCCCCCTCAAGAAAAAGCCCCCCCCCCAGATTTTGTGACAAAAAAAATGGGTCAGAGGGAAAAGGGCTGGAACAGATGTTCCTCCATTGCCAAGCACATTGCTGTTCCTCCTCAGAGGACGATTTCAGTTTTCTAAAGAAAAAGGGCAAAAAAAAGTGAAGGTGGTTGTATTCACAAATTACAGTGAACACATGTACAATCTGAGTCCATTGTACACAGATTTTCAAAAAAATATGCACTGAGTAATGTTCATGTTACATTCAATACATGTACAACTGAATGTGTGATATAAACGCCACATGAATCCAGGCTCTGGTGCCTGGTTTCGACTGCTAAGTAAGCATGCATTGGCTTTTTCATACAAAACATGTGTGCACATACATGCATTCACTTCAACATGTGAACCGGGCTATGGGATCTGGGGAAAATAACAGAGTCCTATGGCATCTTTAAAGTTAACAAATGTACTGTCACATCTGGTAACTTTGTCAGGTTTATCACAGGGCTGGCTTGTTAGTCTTCTGCTAAGTTTTGTGGAACATTAAAGACCAATGAATTTATTTTGGCACTGAGCTTTCAGAGCTCATTTTGTCATCTGACAAAGTGAGCTGTCACTCACAAAAGCTTAGACCACAATCAATGTGTTAGGCTTTAAGCTGCCACAGGACTCTTCATTATTTTGCACATGTCTTTCCATAGATTTTACCCCAGAGACTGGCAACACCCTTCCAGACTAATATGCCATGCGAATCTTTCCATCACCAATCCATCGAATTACTCCACAGTAGGGGTGGGCATTCAGTATATACCAAGCTGAATAAGTAGCCGAATAATACCTTATTGGTATTATTTGGGTATTTATTCAGTTGAATCGGATTCTCCAGTCTGATCTGGCTACCGATATAGCTGGCCCAAATAAAAGCCAATATAATTTGGCTTTTATTCGGGCCTGCTATATTGCCGAGTCATGCTGCTGCTGTGGCACAGCTTAGAAAAGGCATTCCCTTCATGTGTGGAGGCATACTGCTGAGGGCAGCATGACATTGCGAGTGAAAGGAAGGCATTTTTAAATGCCTCCCCTTCCCTCCCTGAGTCATGCCACAGTGGCGGTACGCTTTCAGGAGTGAAGGGAAGGCAATTTGCCGAAGCGGCATGACTCTGGGAAGTGAATGGGGGATTTTTAAATGCCTTCCCTTCCTGAGTCATGCTGCAGCGGCGGCATGCTTCAGCTCTGGGAGGTGATGTGACTCATAAGAGTGAAGGGGGGATTTTTAAATGCCTCCCCTCCCCTCTGTTAGTCTTCCCTTCCCTGCTGGAGGCATACCGCCACTGTGGCACAACTCCGGGAGGGAAGGGGGGGCATTTTGAAATGCCAAATAAATTTGAGTTCCCAATTACTTGCTTGAATCCCAATATCATACCGATACTGAGAATCAGGAATATAGGGAAATTTCTTTTTTTGGTCCAACGGAATCCAAAACAAGTCGATTTTTTTCTGTGCACACCCCTACTCCACAGTATTGTACAATAAATGGAAGTGTAGAGATCTACACAGTATGTTAAGTCAAGAAGAGTGTTAATCTGTTGTGGCAAAAACTACAGAAAGTGAAACAGTGCCATATTTCTCAAAGTACGGCGAAATGATATTCAGGGTACCTTACTTTCCCTATGAATCAAGCTTTCAAACACATTTACTTGATTAGAAAATTAGCTCCAATGCCAAGACTGTAATAAAAGCAAGGCAGGCAGAAAAAAGTGCTGACTCCACTGTAATGTCAGCCCTTCTGGACGGCTCTGAGCCTTTTAGTAAAAACAGCAAACCTGACTAATAAAATACAAAAATAATTCAAAGTGATTTGTTTCTTTCATGTAAAACGCTAAGGAGAGCACTTTTTTGGCAGACGCACGTTTCATACAAAGGGAGACTGCAGCATGTATACAATCAGATTTTTGGGGAGCGACAATGTTCATTATTTTTGTTTTGGAAGTTCAGTGGCATCTCGCAGGGCTTTCATCCCAAATGATTCTACATTGAAAAGAGTGCTCCTGCGCACCAAGGTCCCTTTGCCTCCAATAAATCTAGTCCTGCCCTTTGACACTGCAACGTGCTGGGAATAGCATATTCCATGGTAAACATACCAATGCTACAATATCCAGCAGCCCTTTAATCCCTAATCCGATATGAAATTGTAGCTGAGTGGTCTGAAGGGAGTGGTCTGGCAAGCAGGGCATTACTGCTAATAATGAACTCGATGGCCTACTTCGTCTATCAGCAGGAAAGCAAAGCCCCAAGGCAAGGTCAGGACTTTTCCATCCTCAGGGTCAGGAACTTTCCAGGTCTTCGGGGGGGGGGAATAAGCTTGTACTTTCTGTATGATTAGCTTTATTTTGTTGCCTCTGTAACACCTTCTTGCTCATATTCTATCACACTACGTATTTTATTATGCCACTAAAGGTATTTTGATTGACTGAAAAAATTAGCTTGTGCATTCCAAATATAAGAGCCCCCCCCCCCCCCGGTCTCCCATGTACTGAGCATGCTCATTGACAAATAAAATAAAATGAAATTCAACAGAGATAAGTGCAAAGTCCTATACCTAGGCACAAAAAATCAAAGGCACAGATATAAAATGGGAGGGACTTGGCTTGACAGCAGCACATGTGAAAGGGATCTTGGTGTTCTGGTTGATCACAAGCTCAACATGAGCCTGCAGTGCTATGTGGCTGTGAAGAAAGCTAATGCAATCTTAGGATGCATTAACAGAAGCACTGTGTCCAGATCACGGGAGGTGGTCGTTCCTCTCTATTCTGCTATGATCAGGCCTCACCGGGAGTACTGTGTCCAGTTTTGAGCACCACACTTTAGGAAGGATGTTGACAAGCTTAAGCGTGTCCAGAAGAGGTCAACCAGGATGGTGAGAGGGTTTGAATCCAAGTCTCATGAGGAAAGGCTAAAAGAGTTGGGCATGTTTAGCCTGGGAAAGAGAAGGCTTAGAGGGGACATGATTGCAGTCTTCAAGTATTTGAAGGGCTGTCTTGTAAAAGATGGAGCAGATCTATTCTCTCTTGCTCCGGACTGCAAGACTAGATCTAATGGGTGGAAATTACGAGGGAGTTGTTACCGGCTAGATATCAGGAGAAACTTCTAACTGTAAGAGTGGTTGAGCAGTGGAACAGACTGCCTTGGGAGGTGGTGGATGCTCCTTCACTGGACGTTTTCAAGCGGAGGCTGGACAACCATCTTTTGGGTATGTTGTAGGTATGTAGGGCTATCTTTGGCTATGCTCCTGCAGAGTGCAGGGGGTTGGACTAGATGACCTGCAAGGTCCCTTCCAACTCTAACGTTCTATGATTCTATGACTCCAGAAGCCACAGGGTGTTGAGCAACAGTCCCCCCACCCTTTTTTAAAAAGGGAAATTAGAAGGAACAAGAGAAATAGGCCTGGTCAAGCACCTAACCTGGAGAGGGATGGGGCAGGGTGCACTGACTCTTAAATCTCCCCCCTCGTATAACCAATTCAGGATCCTTTATGGACTCTGGCCATTTTGAAGCTAAAAGAGCCAAGGGTAGTGGGATGCCTAAAAAAATACCACTCCCCCTGTGCTGCTCAGGGTCAGAACTGACTGAGCTGCTTCCTGCTCACTCTAAACTCCAGGAGCAGGGCAATCGCCCTACACTGTTCTACTTTTAAGGTTCGGATCTAGGTGACCAGGGAACTATTTACCTAACCCCAGAACTCAGCAGGCTTGCAGTATTACACTAATGAGGAGCTACAACCATTCATTCCCTCGTTTTTTCAGGGCCCTCAACTTGCTACTTCTTTTTTAAAATAAGTCTATTTTTATTAATTTTCAAATAATACTTAACATACTAATTGTAATAGAGTTGAGGATCCAAATAGGAGCAGTATATTATACAATTATATAGACATAGTAAACTAATACAACGCTAGAATTTGATATTTTACAAGGGTTGCCTTTTTTGCATGTTCATCGTCCTCGACAAATTCCAGGAAAGGAAACCACCATTCCAGGAAAGTGGATTGATAATTCAGATTCTCCGACCCAATATTTGATCTGAAAATTCTTCCAAGATGAAATATTCCCAGACTTTATGTAGTCAATGGTTTGTTGAGGGAGATTCTTTATTTTCCCACTGATGGGCTACTATCACCTTTGCTGATGTCAACAGAATCGAGACAAATTCTTGACTTCATACAGGTATGTTTAACTTGCTACTTCTAATGTAAAGCAGACTTCCATCTCACTGGGCTGTGGGGTAAAGGAATGGGTGGCACATGGCCTTACCCATACCATCCCCTTGGTTCCTCTGTCCCTAAAATGTCTCATGTGTAAAGGCAGTTCTGCCCAAGAGTAACATAAACATATTTCTGGCTAATGACTTACAGTCAGGGCTATTTTTGGTCAGGAACGCACAGGAACGGAGTTCCGGCTGGCTCCTGAGTTGGCCACGCAAGGTGGGTGTGGCTGATGACCACACTTCTGGTAACATGGGTGTGTGGCCTAATATGCTAATGAGCTGTGCTGTCAGGGGTGTGGCCTGTTATGCTAATAAGTTTCTGCTGTTGGGTATGGCCTATTATGCTAATGAGTTCCTGCTGGGCTTTTCCTACAAAAAAAGCCCTGCTTACAGTACCTGTATAACCAGCTGCTAAAAATCACCTCAGATGAACACGGTTAGATTCATTGTTTTTACTAAGCATACTCAATGCTGGTGCCAAAATTTGGTGAGCCCTTGGCAAGAATGCTGTGTGCGTTCCTTTCTCATTGCTGCTGTATGCTGGCTTGGGCTCGGCTATGGCTGTGGCTCAATGGCAGATAGGGTTCCCAAGTACTTACCATCTGGGGGCGGGGGACGAATGCTCCCCGGTTGGACCAGTCTTCCTGGTAATGCACCATGCCGTCGCCAGGAAGTGATACCAGGTGACGCTCTGGCAATGGGGCTGAAAACTCGAGTTTCCAGCCCCATTGCCAGAGCGTTGCCTACCGTCCCTTCCTGGCGATGGCATGGTGCTCTGCGCCTCTCCTTCCCCTGGGGATGGTCCTGCGAGGACGTATCCATCCCCCGCCGGCACGCGGTAAGTCCTTGGGAAGCCTAATGGTAGAGCACTCGCTTCTCATGCAGAAGGTTTTAGGTTCAATCCCTGGCATCTCCAGTTAAAAGGATCAGCCAGCAGGTGACATGAAAGGCCTCTGCCTAAGAGCCTGAAGAGCTGCTGCCAGTCAGGGTAGACAGTACCGGCACCTTGATAAAGCATATTCATGTGCCTTCTCCAGTGGGCCAATGGACTTAGAAAGGTGCAGCTCTGCACTATATGACTCCAATTTAAATTACTGGGAGGTTCAGGAGCACCAAACAAACAAGCAAACAAACAAACAACCCCCCCCCAACCTGTGGGATTACTAGAGTAGGCCAAGGAAGTGTGCTAGTTGTGCTTCCCAAGCAGTGTGTTTTGAATTAAAATGAAGGTCACCCCAGCACAGACAATCGCGACATAAAATTCTACCTTAATTAATGGAAACACCTTTTGGGAAGAAATACGCTTTGCTTGTCTTCTATCCTGGCATTTGTAAGACTCTCAAATCAGAGAAGAAGCCATTGCCTATTTCTCTCGCTGATTATTCCTTTCCGCACTAAAAGAGTAACTCTGCAGTAAGTATGAAAAGTGGCAGAATTGGTTTTTCTCTTGCCTCAGAAGTTAGCTGGAGAGACATATCTGGAAAGAGGACCAGGAAGAACTCAGAGAAGAAAACAATTAAACATGGATCAGAGGAGAAAAGTGAAAATGCTACGGTAGGATGTAACAAAGTGGGCTCATCATGATTTAGCATTTGGAGGACCTCGCGGATGGAGACTGAAGCCTGACAATAACAAAAAAACTGCAGATATTAGGAACTGCTGGTATATTTTTATTAACCTTTACTTAGAACCAAGGAGCTGCAGTGGCTCAAGTGGTTAAGGCGCTGAACTGCAGGCTGGAAGGCCAGTAGGTCAGCAGTTCGAGACCCAAGTGCCGCATGATGGAGTGAGCTTCCGTCTCTGGTCCCAGCTCCTGCCAGCCTAGCAATTCGAAAGCAAGAAATTGCAAGTAGATAAATAGGTACCGCTTCAGTGGGAAGGTAACAAAGTTCCGTGTGCCTTGGTGTTTAGGCATGCTGGCCACATGACCACGGAAATGTCTTTGGACAGCACTGGCTCTTCAGCTTGGAAACGGAGATGAGCACCGCAACCCTAGAGTTGGCTTCGATTGGCTTTCGAGCAAGGGAAACCTTTACCTTACTTAGAAACAAGGGTTTTGGAGGGGGATAAGTAGCACAGGAGAGCACAGTCAGTCAATTAGGTGCCTACTAGCAGCTCCTGAAGACCAATTTCACTGTTGCAGTGTAACTTTAAGGCAGAACACACACACTGTAAATATTATTTCCCATTTCCCAGTGACATTTCACAACATTCCCAGTGACATTTCATAACATCTCCATGAAGTGGGATGGGGAGTAAAAAATAGCTGGGTTAGTCATGCCCTACATGCACAGAAATCCATATGTCAGACTCTACTTACTGGGGATCAGAGTCTGAGGTGGATTCATCCTCCAGTCTTTGGTACACCCCACGTGCATCTCAGCACAGGAGGGGGGTGGTTTACAACACCCCTAGCCCTCTATCCCCAGATCTTAGTCCACTCTGACTGCTTAGGTGTGGCTGGTCCTGTCCTCCTGGACTGGCTTGGGGTTGTGCCTAGTGAAGACCTGCCTGGAAGCGGGGCCAACCCTGTGCTCTGCCAACACCTTACAATTAGAGATCATTCCCAGTTTCAGAGCCAATGGGTCTCCTCCACTGTTCTCTTCAGCCCCACTGACTCGAGGCTTCAAAATAATCTCCTGCTGCTCTGTGCTCCTCCCAGGAAGTGTCTCCAGGCCCCTCCTGTGGCTCCTGCCCTTGGCCTACTCTAGCCTCCTTGGCCTGTGATGGCTGTGTGTCCCCCCCCCGACCAGTGGTCCCCCCCGACCAGCGGTGCTGGTGAGGTGTCCTCTCTTCCCCGCCCCCCAGCTGCTCCTGGTAGGTGAGTCTGTCTGGACTCACCCTGCCCATTTCCCCTGGCTGTTTATATCGCTTTGTTGCTGCCACCACCCTCCAAGCTGTTCTGCCAGGCCATATGGATGTGGGGAGGATTCTCCCCTGCCTTGTCAACATTGCTGCAGCTGCCTGGCCTTGTCCTGGTGCTAATGCTGGGCTCAGGGGAGGATTCTTGAGCCCTGATGTTGACAGGTGTTATATACTGAGATTGAGGCAAGTGATTTCTTTATTCAGCTCAGAACAAAGCAACTCAATCATAGAACGATGCAACTTTATACATTTTGGACTAGCGAGGCCACACCCCCTAGCACAGTAACGGCCAATTACAATCGAGAGCTTAGGACCAATGGGATTCGTTCCCGCCAAAAGTCAGTCCTTTCGGATTGATCTGTTACACAACAGTGACCAATCCGACTGCAGGGTTTAGAATACCTAAGAGTAAATTGAGTTTGTGCCTGAAGCCTCGGTTTAGGTTACATAGCATAACACATAAGCAAATACATAACAACAGGGCCTCCAGAACTGTAAGCTTCGGGAGGGCTTTGCCAGCCCCAGACATCATATAAACACACTATAAGAGTTCAAGTTCTTCTCCCCAAACTGGCTGGCTCCAAAATATTCAGGTGGCTCCCCTAATCCAGGATTTCAGCAGACTTGGACATTATGAACAAAAGATACTCCAAAACCTTGTGGTCCCTTCTGAATTCTGAGGCACACCTTGCTAGCATTACAACATTGTACAAAATGTTCATGAGAACTTGGGACTGAAATCTCCTGTGCAGAACGCCCTCAAGTAATTACAATGAGCAGTTGATTCTTGTGCTGGATAAATCAAACATTACTGAAAACATATGGGAATTCTCAGGCTAACACACTAACATCTATAGTTTCTGGGCTGAACATCGATTCTAGATGCATCCAGTTCCATGAGAAAAAAAACCCCTTTCTTTAATGTTTTCAACTGAAACGTTTATTCTCAGAAGACAGATTAAGTGTGTTCTAAGGGCAGTAACATAAGAACAAGTGCCTCTTATCCTGCTCTTAGCAGTCAATATTTCATATAAGATGACAACAGAGTCCACACATGTGCATGTACACACAACACCCCCCCCCACACACACACCCTAGTATATATCTGTGTTTCCTTATTGCAGTTCCCAGATTGTTGGGAACATGTTAATATCACACCGGTAAGCAAGCAGATAAATAGGGTGAGGATTGTATAAGAAGTAACCATTTCAGATCTACATGAAGACCGAGAAAGGACCCACTCGCAGACCCCGCAGTTCAGAGATCATATGAATTTGTGCACTGCATCTGTTCTTGACAGTCCAGCTGTTGTAATCGTTAATTCATCTGTGCAGCTGATTGTACCATCACTACAGACTGTGCAATATGCACAGCACCTCATCACTGTCAGCATAGGGTGCAGTGCGCTCTTGCCTGAACTCTAGGCTTCCCAAGAACTTACTGCATGCCGGCGCGGAATGGATACGTCCTCGCAGGACCATCCCCAGGGGAAGGAGAGGCACGGAGCACCATGCCGTCGCCAGGAAGGGACGATAGGCGACGCTCTGGCAATGGGGCTGAAAACTCGATGGTACCATCGAGTTTTCAGCCCCATTGCCAGACCGTCGCCTACCGTCCCTTCCTGGCAACGGCATGGTGCGTTACCAGGAAGACTGGTCCGGCCAGGGAGCATTCGTCCCCCGCCCCCAGACGGTAAGTACTTGGGAACTCTACTGAACCCTCGTAACAGAGATCATACTCAGCCTAAAGGCCTCAAATCCATTTGCATGTATGTCTAAAGAGATGTGGGGAAATGTAATGTATGAACGAGAATGCATATCAGTAAACTGCTTTTGAGATTTACTGGTTGTCCCTGGATATCTTGTGATTTTCACACAATACTTTTGGTTACCTTTAATGTGAATGTGATTTGCAAATGCACACGTGCACTGTTGGCAAAGGAAGCCGTGCGTGCTGAATACTCTTCTGTATTTGAATATATGGAGAGGAACTAGACTGCACAGTTCCAGAGACCATCGAGTCAAAGCAGCAACTTCAGCTTGGGAACGCAGGTAATGGCGTCACATCTTTGTACCTGCAGTGCTTTCTGCTAAAGTTACTGTGGACAGACTGGCCTTTTGCTAGAGAACAGAAACATATTCCAGGTGTTTCCTCAGCAGGGCAACATGGATTTCTTGAGATATCCAGGTCTGTGGAGGATGCTCCCCTGTACCTTCTCTCTTTGTTAATAAAAACATTAGGCTATGGCCATTTAGTATCACCTTTTGTTTGTGTTTGCTGCGAGACATTTACTGTGAAATGGAAGCACCTTTGCAATAGTTCTTTCCTATCATGAGCTGGATGCACAATGGAATAGTTAAGAGTTAAGAAAGCAGAATAAGTCTCCCCCCCCCTCTCTCTCTCTCTCTCTCTCTCTCTCTCTCTCTCTCTCTCTCTCTCTCTCACACACACACACACACACACACAAACACACATCTTGGTTCCCTTCCAAAGTGGGCTGCTACGCTTCTTGAATTCTTGGCTCTCATTCCAATGTGATAGTAAAGCTATGACTAATAACCCCCTGCCTGTGCCTGCTGATAATTTCACCGTTGAGTAGCTGTTCTAGTTCTGGTTCATCATAGTATGTCCTGGAGATGCCAAGATTTTTATTAGAAAAAAGACTTACAGAATGAGATAAAACGCTTGCAGGTCTCTTGTGCTATAAATACATTTTTTCCCCCCATCTGATGCATTTAACAGCTAGGCTGCTACAAGGCAGACATTCTCTCTCAAATAGTTATTTTATTAGATGCTGGCTAAGACAATGGCTCCCCCTAAAGCCCCCCTTTCCTCTGTGTCTCACACACACATTTCTTAATTCAAACCAGATTTAAGATTGTTCCCGTCTTTTAAGGCAAACATGCCATGTATCACGTCGGTTTAGTTCAGTGCTGCTTATGTTATATTTCACATCTCACTATTCTCAGGCAACAGTGGCTGCTTTTCCACAGCATATGAATAATGTTTTCTTGCTATGGTTAATTTTTAAAAATCAGCTATTTACACCTGCAAATTGGTTGGAGTTCCATTTTACAATCACTGAATGAGCTGTGTTTACAACATTATTGATCTTGTGCTTTTGAAGTGCAGTTTCTTCAGTGGAAACTGCCACAGAGCACTAAATTCACCATAGGTTTTAAGGTAAGAGGTTTGTTAATTCCAAAATTCTTGTCCTAATCCTTGATCTAGGTTACACACAGGGCTATTTTTGGGCAGGAATGCACAGGAACGGAGTTCCAGCTGGCTCCTGAGTTGGCCACGCCCAGCAGGAACTCATTAGCATAATAGGCCACTCCCAACAGCAGAAACTCATTAGGATTGGCTACATTAGGGGTGTGTGGCCTAACATGCAAAGGAGTTCCTGCTACAAAAAAAAGCCCTGTGTTGACAACAAACAAGGTAAACAGAATAAGAAGCAAAAGGTGGGTGTGGCTGGATGGCCACACTTCTGGTAACATAGGGGTGTGGCCTAATATACTAATGAGCTGTGCTGTCAGGGGTGTGGCCTAACATGCTAATGATTTCTGCTGTTGTGTGTGGCCTATTATGCTAATGAGTTCCTGCTGGGCTTTTTCTACCAAAAAAGCCCTGGTTACACATGCACTTTCATCAAATGACCAGTGAAATTTCAGGCAAGGACTTGCATGTACAAAGGAGTTATCACAAATCTAATGAGGCAGACAGAGCTTCTGGTTACCCAGTGACTTCTTAAAGCACAGTTCAACAGCCACAACAAACTGTGATTTGTTTAAATTGCAGTTTGCTGAACTGCACCGGGTGTATACAGTTTGTTTGTAAATCCAGTTAGTTTGCTGCTTGCCTCCTTTCTTGCTTGGAAGCAAAACATCACGACACGAATTGCTGTTCGCTTGTAATTAGATTGGTTGAAATAAATGGAAGAGGAATGGAATGGGTAGGGGGAACCTAGGGTAAGCTCAGCCTCCTTTCCCACAATCTTGGCCAAAAATGGTCAGTTTCCCTTCTTTACCCCGCCAGGGCTCTTTTTGTAGCAGGAACTCCTTTGCATATTAGGCGACACACCCCTAATGTAGCCAGTCCTCCAAGAGCTTACAGTAGCCCCTGTAAGAAGAGCTCTGTAAGCTCTTGGAGGATTGGCTACATTAGGGGTGTGTCGCCTAATATGCAAAGGAGTCCTTGCTACAAAAAGAGCCCTGCCCCTGTCTTTCTGCTTCATTGAATTCCGGAAACTTTTACTTTGAAACAAACCTTTCAAAGCCCTTATCTCCCATTCTGCCTTGCTTCTCCCCCATTTCTGTCCAGCTGCACTCTTTTACAGCCCTGAAAACACTCCCCCTCCTGCTTTTTGTCATTTTACCACATTCCCTAATATTGTTTTACCTCTCATAATGAGAAAGAGTTCAAGGGAGAACACTCTTTATGGAGAGGAAGGTACGTCAGTAGGTGGCCTGTGTGCAGCAATTTCTATTAGGCATCTTTGCAAACAAAACAAAAACCAGTGATTAAGGCCTATTATGCACTTTCACCATGCATGTCTGCTGGGTTTTCTTTGTCATTCTGCACTGATTTTCCTCTCTTCAACACTTAGTTCACCTTCTGGTTGCTGTTTCCCCAGGTTTTCTGTGAGTGCTTTTGTGCTGATTTCCCCCTTGTTTTGCTTGCAAGCTGAAGGTAATTCAAAAGCGTACAGATTCCCTTGGATTTCCCTGCCCTGTCCTTTTGCCTCCCCTTGAACATCACTCACTGCCCACATCATGGTTGTTCTGCCCACCTATCGCCATCCTCCCCCCTTCATTGGTGTACAAGCTTGATTTTCCCCTCATTTAATTTTTTTTATTTTTTTGACCAGTGGTATGAGTCTCACGATATAAGACTATTTCTAGTCTCAGATCTTGGAATAAAAAAATTAAAATGATGGGGAGAAAGTTTAAAAGGAGTTGCATGAGGTTTAGTTCCCTGCTGGTATTGACTTGAAAGAGGGATCAGAGAAGAAGCAAATGGCAATGCCTCCAGAGCAAAAAAGAAAAGAAAAGGATTTCAGTGCTGCATTCAAACAAAATAAGGGAGGGGATTGTCAACATGGAACGAAATTGGCATGAGACACTAGGATGGGAAGCCTAAAGCCTTGAAAAGATTTTTGCCTTTAATGCTTTAGTGAACAAAGTTGGGGGGGGGACGGACCATTTTGGCAGTCTCCAGAAGCCTAACATAAAAATGGCAGCTGAGTCATATGGACTTTCTGCAAACTGCCGAACATTAAAATTGCTTGGGATCAACCCATTTGGAGAACAGAGTGCTTCCACATGGGACAGGCTCTGAAAAAGTGCCAAGATCATTAGCGAAAATACTCCCAATTTTTTTCAATTTAGTGGCACAAGACTAAAAAAGCTCTCCAGAGCTTTTGCCAGAGGACTCTTTCCTTATACAAATTACAGCCCTGTGCAAAGAGTGGTAGAGCTGCAATCGACTTTGCGCAGGTATGTGCATGCACACACACATGTTGCCAATGATCACAGCTTGCAATGCCAGTGTCAGTGGGTTCTACTGTGTATTCTGCACACTCAACATGTTTCCCCATATTATGAGATCCTGTGAATCTTTCCCATTTTTCACAGTGGCCGATAACACAGCAGAGAATCTGGTAGTGCTTGGCGATATGGAAAATGGGACTTTGTAGCTGCTTGTCAGTTTCAAAACAAAACAAAAAAAGTCTGGTCAGTTTCAACATTGGGTTTCCCCCTTTGCCTGTGTTACTTTCTGTTCCCTTTCATTCAAACAATTAAAGCTAAAATGCATGCAGAAAACCTGAACCATAAGGATTTAAATGGAAGGTGCTTGCTGGACACTACTGCATAGCTGTGACAGAACAACTTATTTAAGAACCTTTGGACACTCCCCCCCACATGTCACAAGTGACATTCCACCCTGATTTAGAAAATGCATTTTTAAATTGTAGCTGCAGAATAAATACAGAGGAGGAAAAAGAATGGTGCATAAGGTGATCACAGAATCCGAAGTCAAGATTAAAGACTTGCTGCTCTGAAAATCTGCAGTGAGATTTTTGTGCATAATGGGCTTAAGAGCAGAAAGATCTTTCTCTTGGGAAAGACTGAAATCTTTGAAGCAAAGTCTTGCTAGGAGTTATCATTGATATAGGAGAGGTGGAGAGATAGCAGAAGGAAAGCACCATGGAGCTTTGAATGCAAGATTTTCTGTTGGCCTGTACTTTCCTCTGTGTGTACAGGAACCTAAGAGAGAAGCTATTACTGAACAAAGTGAGATTTCTGCATTCAGACGGCACAACAAACTACAGTTAGTATAAACCAGAGTTTAAAAGGCAGGTAGAAATTATGCTTGAGAACCCTATTTTAACACCCATCAACAAACATTGGTTTGTTGGACAGCCTGCATCTGGACATATTAAATTGGAGTGTAATCAAACCATGATTTATAAACTGCAGTTTATCATGTCATTTGGATACAATCACTTTTTCCCTATTGGAAGCCATTTATAACTTTATAAAGGTATAAATTTATAACTCAATTAACTTTCATCCAGTTGCAACCATAATCCAGTGCTGTGCATGAAAATATAAACCAGCAAGCCCCATGTCAGTTACATATATATGTGTTGTCAAGTAGCAACTGGCTTATGGCAGCCCCAGAGAAGGGCTTCCATGGCAAGTGACAAGCACAGGTGGTTTGCCGTTGCCTTCCCCTGCAGATTTTTTCTCGGGGGCTTCCCATCCCAATACTGACCCTGCTTAGCTTCCTAGATTTGACGAGATTGGGCTATACCATGTTGCCTTCCCTCCCCTATGTCAATTAAGTGCCCAATTTTACACATTCTACATCCACGGACTACATCAACTTCTAGCATTTCCTGCCAAAGTTCCTGCAACATCCAAACTCATATCTGTGCATTATTCTCCCTTCTTCATTTAACATGCAAAATATTTAATTAAGCAACCAGAACTCTGTATCTCTGAAGTTCTGATGAGCACAGATGTTGGGCCTCTATGATACAATACCATCGGGTTAAATGTGAAAAACTGCTTCCCCATGGCTTGGTCTTATATGACTCAGAAGCTCAAAGACACATGGGCTCACTGTGGCCATGCCGTCCTTACCCTATCAAAGCCACTATGAATTTGGCCGCCAATCCTGGCATGTGAAGGTCTAGAATGGCATGTATTCAGCATGACTCCATCTAATTTAGAGTTTCATATGTTACCATGGAAACACGGGCTTGAACCCAAAGTTGGCATCTTTTCCAGCAGTTAATACAGCATCTACAATAGGGCTAAAGATGAATACATGTGACCTCTGAATTTCCTTGAATGCTTTACAATGGCCAAATGACACTGGCATTTGCACAGAGGTTTTTGTGATGGTTTGCTGACCCTGCAAGGGAAATTCTACTTCTGCCATATGCAACTTGCCTGAGTCATCTGGATTTCCCAGTGTTGCTTATGGAAGTTTTATAGTTTCTGCTCCCCTGTGGATCTGCTGCTTCAATAACGTTAGAACCAGAGATCACATGGGAAGAGCTTAAAACATGATTTCTTCCAGTGTTGTCATGCCCCCAACAACTATGTTGTTTTCTGTCATTTAATAAATTAATACATTTAATTATTTCTTGAATTGGGTTCTTGTGGTATACCACACCCAGATTGTTTCTACTCGCAGCGCATCATACTTTGGGTGGTGTCCATTAATTTGCAGTATGATTAATCTGTGATGCAGATTAATGGTATGATGTTTTAACTATGTGATCTTTGTGTGTGTTTTATTTCTACCTCTTAAACCACATATTTATGTGCATGCTGCTGTGATCTAAAAGGCAGGCCTGCAGAGTAAGAAAGAGGGGAGCTGGATGGATGATTGAAATGTGTTTGGCCTATGGCCTATGGGGCGAGTCGACTGCTCGGTTCTGAGAGGTTTTGTGGCAGATACAGTTAGTAGAGTGTGTATGTGGAGAGAAGAGGTTGAGTGGAGTTCTGTAAAGTACTGTGAGAGAAATATGTGCTCTGTGTGGAGGTTATGAGCCTAAACGACAAGGGAGGAAAACAAGTGTATATGGAGCTGATTAGCCTAAGTGGCAGATTAGGAAATAAGGCTTTGTGGAAGTTATTAGCCTAAGTGGCAAGTGAGAAAATAAGCCTTTGTGGTTAGGTCTGTTTAAAGGAACTTAAGAGAACTTATCTGAAACCATTATGCTTATGAACCTATCTGAAACATTACGCATATTAACCATACAGAAACTGTTATGCTGTTTTACTTATGAACAAACTCTGTTTACGTTTAAGAGAAACCAATTGTTTTATTTAGAGTAAGGATCCCCTTTTACCTGAGAGCCAGCTCCACATATTGACCATGCTGTCAACACTTTACGAAGATATGGCCTCCTGCAATGTTAACTTTTAACACTTCTGCAATGTGGTTCTCTCTCATGTAGTTGGGTTGTATCAGGAAGATGGAGTGTTCAAGCCACGGCATCTTTCCAAAGCAGCACTGGTCCAGCTCCCAGAAGGAGCAAATCTTCAAGGGAAGGAACCGCAACACAGGGTAGACTCGTGTGAACTCAGGGTCCTGACATTACTATGGCTAGAGCTGAGTAGTTGGGTATCGCACTGTTGTAAAAATGTACCTGGAAAATCCAGAATGATTACAAAAACATGATTTCCAGGAACGTCTAGATACTGCCCGAATTATTTTGGGGAAGAAGCCACAAGGCAGCAGCTTCCATGCTGCTTAAATATAATGCCAGAAGGGGGCCTGAAATCACTGCGGGAAAAGTATGAGGCTTTTCAGAAAATACAGAACACACGACTCTCAGAAAAAGGGATCGGACCCTCAAGTGGTCTTCAACCTGGCATCTGAAGGAAGGGAACCCGAAACACTGTGCAGTTTTGAATGGAAAATGTAACTTTCTCTTTCCATAATGATAGCTGACAAGGCTGCGTTTCAGTAGTGCGCCACATGTTTCCAAAATATGTCAAAAGTAAAATCCCATCTTTCCCCACCCCTCCTGAAATTAAGCCGATATTTCAGCACTGTATGGAGGACTGAACAATCATTAGCATTATTGTTGACTGAAGATAATTTTCAGGCTTTTAAAAAAATCAAGTGCTTTGGAAGATGCTGTGGAGGTAAGTAGGCTCCTAACTGATTTGCTAATTCGAGTGTAATCCTATGCTTACTTACCTGGGAGCAAGCACCACAGAACATAGACGGAATTCTGAGCAGGCATGCCTAGGATTGTGCTGTAAGTATCCACACAATGGGGATTGAAATGATACTAGAAGAACAGTATATTATCGAGATATTATGGACTAAATGCCATATGTAGACTTTTTTTTATTCTGTAGTAAAAATCATTCTCAAAGTTGCTATAGGTGCTCCTTCTGGAATTACTGCAGTCACTGGAAATGCTCCCTCTAAACTATGGAGCCTTGTGAGCAAAAATGCTACTTTGTGAGCTATTGGCATGAAAGTTGTGAGCGAGCGATATGGCTACTGCATAAATTAGTTTGCTCTGGAGCCATCCTTCCTGAGCTAAGGCAAAAACGTCTGAGCTGGAGGCTAAAAAACTGTGAGCTAGCTCACACTAGCTCAGCTTGGAGGGAACACTGGTCACTGGGTAAGTGCAAAATGTCTTCTCTCAGTGTAAAGTTCACTGCGTAATCCATGCTGTAGGTTGTCAATCCTTGAGTATTGATAGAGGAACTTCCATTTTCAGAAGACATTTCATTTGCTTCTTTGGGGTTCCTCTCTAGGGGACCTCAAACCATACTGTTGAAAGGGACACTGAAAAAACACCCCAATGTGAGAAGCAATCTCTCTGTAGTGGTAAATTTTAGCACCATGTGTTATTAAACAAGGGAATGTAATGTGATGTGGCACAGAGACATAAACTGACTCTATCACATCAGTTCTTGCATGGTTGAATTAGCCCTTATGATGTCTCATCAGTTCAGATGATTTGGAGGACTGAGAATATGAAACAGGTTCACATGTTCCCTCTTGCCCTTCCACATCCTAAATCTGTCCTCTATGCCTGGGTTTTCCGTTTGTCCTAATGTTCTAAAAGGGCATTGATGGTTAGCTCTAGGGACGGGCACGAACCGGCTGATGAACTAAAGTTTGTCATGAATTTTGACTGGTTCGTGGTTTGCAAAGCAATGTTCATGAACTGAAGAACTGTAAAGAACTTAAACCAAACAGCTGATAGATAAATGTCTGGGGGCCATTTAAACCACTGTGTTCTGCTCTCCACAGCTTTTCGCAGGGAGCAGAAATCAGGGGTTTAAACTTTAAATGTCTCACAAACCAGTACGAACCGGTTCAGAATGCAAACCGGTATACGGATTCGTGGTTCAGCCACGAACCATGAACTGAACCACAAATATGTGGTTCATGCCCATCCCTAGTTAGCACTAGCCTTCAATTACAGTTTGCAAACCTATGTCAAGCCAAGTTTTTAAATTGTGACTTGAGATTAACATTAACCACAGTTTTTCCGGGCTGGACCTCCTGCCAAACTACGGTTTGAAGGAACTGCCCTCAGCACAGGAACTGGTTGTTTATGCATTTGTGTGTGGGGGGAGACAGCACGTTTCTGATCCTTCAAACTATTACCTGACATATAAACTGGGCCAATGTTTCAAAACCTGTTATGGGCCAGCGTATGAATGCCTAATCAGGCAGAAAGATCAAAGATTCAGATGAGGAGGGTGGCTGGGCACCTGGCACTACCAAAGGAGGAGGCACCTACATTAATACCCTTTGCTAATGCAAGTGGAGTCCCAGGAATCTCAGCCAACCTTCTCACCCTTGAATATACCTCCTACTTGATGACTCAGACTTGGACACTGAACCCCCTACCCCAGCACTCAGTTTAGTCCCTGAGGTCTCTCCCTAGCTGACCCATCAAGACTCACAAAGCCCAGAACCACCCCAAACCCATCAGAATATTTGCATCCATAATCAGGCATGGCACCTTTAAGACCTGGTAATCCGCTTCTGGTGCAGGAGTATTTAAGGCCTCAGCTAACCCCCAGCCTTTGCTGGAACAACGTATAAGCTCTGGTACTGCTCTGACTAGTTATTTGGCTCCTGCTCCTCAGCCTTGAAAAGGACAAGCCCTGCTTTAACATAACCAGGGCTATTTTGTGGCAGGAACGCGCAGGAGCAGAGTTCCGGCTGGCTCCCAAGTTGGCCATGCCCAGCAGGGACTCATTAGCATAATAGGCCACAACCAGCAGCAGGAACTCATTAGGATTGGCTACATTAGGGCTGTGTGGCCTAACATGCAAAGGAGTTCCTGCTACCAAAAAAGCCCTGGGTTTTGACAAGGTAAATAGAACAAACAAGGTAAATAGAATAAGAAGCAAAAGGTGGGTGTGGCTGGATGACCACACTTCTGGTAACATGGGGGTCTGGCCTAATATGCTAATGAGCTGTGCTGTTAGGGGTGTGGCCTTATAGGCTAATGAGTTCCTGCTGTTGGGTGTGGCCTATTATGCTAATGAGTTCCTGCTGGGCTTTTTCTACAAAAAGAGTCCTGAACATAACTAAAAACTCAATTTGTATTTATGCAATCACATACAGTCTTTTATGATTTTTATTAGCATCCGCATTTGTTATGTTCTGCAAATATTTTCTTGATTCTTTTTACAGTAGGCACTTAAGACTGGAGAACATTTATCTTCTCATATTGCCCTGACTGCTTGTTTAGCTATTACAGAAGGAGTACACTTCCACAGCATTTTTTGTATTATTTCATATCCCTTAACTTGCGACTGCTCAGGAATATGTGGTTTTGTCCCCTCATTCCTGTTTGAGAAAGTATTGAATATTATTACTCTGTTCATAGATGGAATGCAGTACAGTTAGATCTGTGCTTTTGATAATTCACACCTTATGTTCATGATCACTTGTTCATAATAACTTGGAAATATGCCCCAAATTATTCAATGTGACTTACTTCCAAGTAAGTTTAATCAAAATTGCAGCCTAAAGTACAGCAAGTATACAGCTTCTGCCAGCTCCTCTTCTTGCACCTCAGAGATCTCAAGGCCTGAGAGGAATCTGGTCATCTGAAAAGTCCTGTTGTCATCTCCCACCAGTGGGTAAGGTCTTCCTTGTTTTTTTTTGACATTCTGTCAGTTTTCCCTTCCTTCCTACCTAATGTTTTAACTGTCATTTTTATGTTTTTGCATGTGTATTTTAGGTCTGGCTTTAACAGTTTTGAACTTGCGATTTTATTATGTGTGTTTTAATTTGTTCACTGCCTTGATGGACCTTTTGAGGGCAGAAAGCTGGGATATAAATCTAATTAACAATAAATAATAAAAATAATCAGGGCTATTTTGGGGCAGGAACGCACAGGAACGGAGTTCCGGCTGGCTTCAGAGTTGGCCACGCCCACTACAGCCAAAACCTCTGCGTGCGTGGCTACGGAGGGAAGGCCTGGAGAGCAACCCCCTGGTGACTCCAAGCCGGGTGGGGTGGGGGGGGGCAGAAGAATCGGGGAGGCATTTAAATTCAAACTGCCTCCCCTCCCCTCCAAGGGCCAGCTTGCCTGGGCTCCCCGCAGCCGTGGGGCACCCAGGTAAGCCAAGGGAAGGAATGGGGTGTGGCCTAATATGCCAATGAGCTGCACTGTCAGGGGTGTGGCCTATTATGCTAATGAGTTCCTGCTGAGCATTTTCCTACAAAAAAAGCCCTGAAAATAATACATTTTGTTATACAGACTGACTTTTGAGTATTGTTTTCAAACTGGAAACGTTACTCTTAATTTTTTTCATATAAGCCAAACTGCCATTTTATGCTCATTAGGTTAGATCTAAAACTTCCCTGTACAGAAGTCCTATGACTTCCCTGCATCCCCCTTTCCTGCTGCAGCCTGAAATGCTCCTCTCAAAACTGCTCCTTGGGGGGGGGGGCAAGGAATTCCCCAGGACTGCATGGAGTTGAAGGGCTGCAGTGGGAATCATTGAAAAATCCCCCCTTGATTGCATGATGGGATCCAACACATACAGAACATAGATCTGCGATGTGATGAACACCTCCTGTGAGGTATGAAGCCGGCTGGGTTGGTCTTCAGCTCCCAACAGGCCCTTGAGCTATTAAGATACATGAATGGGAAAACCCACTTGAGAAAATATGGAGAGAAATATGAACCTGATTTCATCACTACATGGTGTCCCCACTTGGATGGCATTACTAAAGACCTTCAGAAACAGTTTGTTTTCACAATGCAAACCTTGATCTTGTAGAATTGTCTAACGCCATTCGTCTAGATTCCCAGAACATTTCTGGATCATATACAGGCTAAATTCCCACTAACAGTGCTCTAGCTGCCAATCGAAGCTGAGCCTACCACTCCTATGAACAGCAGTGATTACATAACAGAAGAGGTCAAAATGAGGTTTCCTTCTCTTACCCTCCCCAACTGAAGCCTATTTACAATTCTATGGCTAATTTCATTATTGGAACAGGCTTGTATATCAGAGCTGGACAAAGAAGCTTTCCATGTGTAGAAGATGACATGAACTTGACCTCTGCTGAGAGACCCACAGCTTACAAGTGCTTTTGTGCATACAGTGAACACCTGTACTAATCATGCCCACCGCTTGCTTCAGGGTCACCCCTTGTGGCAAAAGTTTTAAATCAGCCACCACAGGAGACAGACAGTATTATATTACTACTACAGTTCTTCAGAAACTAGAAAGGAAAACAAAACCCCTACAAGTTACATGGCTAACAGAAAATGTCCTTAGAAAAGCTAGTTGTTGAATAGATAAAGCTCGCAATATTCCTGTGCAAGGCTGAACAAGACAATGTGCACAACACGTAAATGAAAATGCACACAAAATCTAAAAGAAATGGAAGATTAAGCAACTATTGTTGCTTATTATTATTATTATAAAACTATGCCTCGTAGACAGGAAAAACAAATAATCCCAATGAACTATGCGGGCCATAGGAAAGCGCTTTATAATAAACCTTTGATCAGGCACAGCAGGTGAGTTATCCTACTGACATCATGTGTGACCATGGGAACTGTTCATGCATCAAAAATCCAACTATCCCAAAGGGCTTCAGTGCCTGCCTTTCAACCTCAAAAATTATTTTCAAAATGAAGTACAGCCGACTGAGGGCAAATCCATGAGAGCAAGAAGCACCGGAGAACAAGACTTTACAAAGCCAATAGGGAAAACTGGGACATTTTACCAAATGCCAGATGTGGTCTGTCCCGCACAATCAGCTTTTATTTATTGATTGATTTATTTGATTTATACCCTGCCCTCCGCACGGAGGCAGGCTCAGGGTGGCTTACGTGGAAGATAAAAAACATAAATAACAATTGTGACAATCACAAAACCACCTCAAAACAATTCAGTACATAAAACAATTCGACATCATAAAGTCCGAGCAGTATCTATACTAATACACAGGGCTTTTTTTTGTAGAATAAGCCCAGCAGGAACTCATTAGCATAACAGGCCACACCCAACAGCAGGAACTCATTAGCATATTAGGCCACACCCCCGTGTTACCAGAAGTGTGGCCATCCAGCCACACCCACCTTTTGCTTCTTATTCTGTTTACCTTGTTTGTTGTCAAAACCCAGGGCTTTTATTGGAGCAGGAACTCCTTTGCATGTTAGGCCACACACCCCAAATGTAGCCAATCCTAATGAATTTCTGCTGTTGGGTGTGGCCTGTTATGCTAATGAGTTCCTGCTGGGCGTGGCCAACTCAGGAGCCAGCTGGAACTCCGTTCCTGTGCGTTCCTGCCCCAAAATAGCCCTGCTAATACAATTGCTTAATGATGGTGGTAGCAGTCATATTAATGCATTCAGTGATTTGTATTGATAGTCAGCTCATTGATCTTTCCCTAATATATGCAGCAGGCACAGGCTGTAGGTGGCAAGACCAGGGACAGGGCTCTATCTCTTCCAGTTGTTGTTGGTGGCAGCTCCTTCACTGAAGGCCTGGTGGAAGAGCTCCATCTTACAGGCCCTGCAGAACGGTAGAAGATCCCACAGGGCCCTGATCTCTTCTGGGAGCTCATTCCACCAGAGTGGAGCTGCCACTGAAAAGGCCCTGGCCCTGGTTGCGGCTAGCCTGGTGTCCTTGGGACCCGGGAGGGCCAGTCGATTTTGGGACCCTGACCGCAGTGCTCTCTAGGGAACATATGGGGAAAGAAAGACCCTCAGGTATGTCAGTCCCTGATCATAAAGAGCTTTAAAGATGAGAACTAGCACCTTGAAGTGAATTTGGTATGCTATCGGCAGCCAGTGCAATGCCTTCAGCTCAGGCTGGATGTGCTCCCACATGGGGAGACCCATCAAGAGCCTGGCCACAGCATTTTGCACTAGCTGCATGTTGAAGCGAATTCGGTGTGCTATCAGCAGCCAGTGCAATGCCTTCAGCACAGGCTGGATGTGCTCCTGTATGGGGAGGCCCATCAAGAACCTGGCTGCAGCATTTTGCTCTAGCTGCAGCTTCAGGATTTGCAATAAGGGCAATCCCATGTAGAGAATGTTACAATGGCCCAATCTCGAGGTGACCATCGCATGGATCACTGTTGCCAAGTCACTGCAGTCAAGGAAGGGAACCAGCTGTCTAATCAGCCAAAGATGGTAAAAGGCAGTGGCTACTGCCTGAGCCTCCATTGCTAAGGAGGTATCCAAGAGCACTCCCAAACCTAACTTCTAGTGCAGGCACCAACAGTGCCCCATCGAAGGTCAAGAGTGGGATCCCTACCCCCAAGCTACCCGGGCTCAGACACAGGATGTCCGTCCTTGTCAGATTCAATTTCAGTTGGCTCAGCCTAAGCCATCCAGCCACGGCTTGTAACCTCCAGTTCAGATCTTCTGGTCTGGAGTCAGACTGGCTGCCCAACAACAGATAGAGCTGGGTGTCATCCACATACTGGTGACATCCCAGCCCATGCCTCTGGGCAATCTGGGCAAAGGGGTGCATATAGATGTTGAATAGCATTGGGGAAAGTACCACCCCCTGAGGCACTCCACAATTCAGTGGGTGCCTTTGGGACAGCTGTTCCCCAAGAGCCAACCTTTGTTCCCAACCTTGGAGAAAGGAGGCAAGCTATTGCAAGGCTGACCCCTGAACTCCCATGTTGGCGAGGAGGTGGATCAGTAACTGATGGAGGACCGTGTCGATTAAAGGACCTTTAATCCTTCTTGACTGACTATTCTGGCTTAGTATATGCCAGCTTTTGAGACTGGGTCCCATTACAGCCATGCTTGAATAAGAATTATTCGAAACGCGGCATCAGACAACTGGATTACGCATCGGTTTTTCATGGCTCAGAAAATTTGATGACTTGCACTTCAACTTGGACTCTGATAATTGCTTCTATATTGAAGTAGATACATGGAAAGACTATAGACTGTGCTTTATGTATGCTTATCATTGCACCTTAGCCTATTCATTTGAATTGTATTACATTTGCTGTTATGCTTATATGATTATTTTATACTTGTTAATTTGCTTATTTCAGTCAGTGGTATTTCCTTTGTGCTCTATGCCAATGTGGGGGGGGTCATTCATCCTAGCCCCACTGCTGGCAATCTTTGGGATGGGACTTAGGTTGGAAGGGGGCCAAGCTATCCTGTTCCTCTGCAATGCAATGATGCAAATACACACAGTTCTATACAGTTCTAAAGGTTTCCCTAGCTCGAAAGCCAGTCAAATCTGACTCTAGGGGGCGGTGCTCATCTCCATTTCCAAGCCGAAGAGCCAGTGCTGTCCGAAGAAGTTTCCATGGTCATGTGGCCGGCATGACTAAACGCCAAGGCGCATGGAACACTGTAGAGCTCTTCTAATGGTTATACATACATCTAAGCTGATTTTAAGAGCCCAAATTTTCACCCATGGTCATTTTGAAAGGTATTCAGTGACGTAGACCCCACATAAATGATACCCAAGCACACAATGCATTTTGATCAAGAACTGGCTGACTGAAAACTGATTGACAGATACTCATTTCAGTGGATTTTGTCCCCTCCCCGATCTAAGCTACCAAAATGACAAGGAGTGTAAACTGCTTGGCAACTGTCAAATAAAGTTAGGTCGCCACAAGGGTTTCAGGCTTACCCTGGAGATGTACTCAAATATTTCTACTATCAACCTTTCCAGTTTGCTTTTTAGCACTTAGTCCTGATAGGAAAGGTGCATAAAGAATCCCTCCCTCTCTCCCTGGAACAGGGCCCAACACTTAGATACCTACGGGCCCCCCCCCATTTCTGTCATGGTCCACCGCAACAACTACTAGGGAGGAAAGTAAATTGTTCTCACTGGGGGAGGGGAAGGTGTCTTGTTGGAAGGTGGATGCAAATAGCTGGAGTCAGCTCTGAACCCCGGGAAGGGAAAGGTGTCTGCATAAATGTCTAGCAACTAAACTTTTGCAAAGAAATTGCAGAGAATGTAGGGATCTGAAAGTAAAATTAATAAGCTTATTCAAGGAGCAGTTTAAAAAAAAACCTGTTTGCCGTGCATTTTAAACAAACACTCTGGAGATGACATACAAGGGCCCCAAACGGCAGAACAATAATGGGCTTGTGAGTCAGGCCTATAAATCCCCTATTTTCAGAAAGTGACAGATATCAGGAATACACATGATTGAGTCAGCAGTTATGAAGACATACAGTGCAGGCCACTCGAGTCTCAAAACTGTCATTTATCATTTCCTGAGAGAATGGTTTCTTGGCCAGAGTCCTCTACAAACACCCCCTCCCCCAATAACCTCATTCCAGAGGCTCTGAATACCACTATAATTTGGACTATTTTTCATATCAAGCAGACTGTGTGCTGCTTCTCAGTTAATGAAGGAAACCTCATTTTCAGACTTCTAAGCTCTGCTTCAAGCAGTCTACGTACTATAATGGACCATTTTGAAAGTGCTGGCAAAGCTGAAATGGAGGAAAGCAAGATGGGAGTGGGAAGAATCAACGATAGTCCGATATCAGACACGGGCCCACGTTTTCAGTATCTTGGGTTAACAGCACCAAGATCTGCGATGTTTTGGAGCAGACTGATAAAACTATATATTTGGTGTATTGTCGTTCATTATTTTAGGTACAGATGCCAAAAATATGATTAGAACCAGGGCTATTTTTGGCAGGAATGCACAGGAATGGAGTTCCGGCTGGCTGCCAAGTTGGCCATGCCCAGCAGGAACTCATTAGCATAACAGGCCACACCCAGCAGCAGAAACTCATTAGGATTGGCTACATTAGGGGTGTGTGGCCTAACATTCAAAGGAGTTCCTGCTACAAAAAAAGCCCTGGGTTCTGACAACAAACAAGGTAAACAGAATAAGAAGCAAAAGGTGGGTGTGGCTGGATGACCACACTTCTGGTAACATGGGTGTGTGGCCTAATATGCTAATGAGCTGTGCTGTCGGGGGTGTGGCCTAATGTGCTAATGAGTTTCTGCTGTTGGGTGTGGCCTGTTATGCTAATGAGTTCCTGCTGGGCTTTTTCTACAAAAAAAGCCCTGATCAGGACTCACTGTGAAATATATATGTCCAAATATGCAGCAAAGGTCATCCAAAGCCCAAGGTTTAGCACATAGAAAGAGGGGACTACCCTTACGGATGTGACGGCAAGGCAGAACAAGGCTTGTTTGTAAACATTTTTTCAGAGACACAGCTTAGAATGGCTGCACAGTGTCAGGACTTGTGACCACTACTGCATTAGGTGCCATATGACCTACAAAGAGCAGCATGCCATCTTCAGCCATCCCAAAGTTTCCTGCTCTCTTAAATGGTTCTGCCCATTCTCCCTTGCTGCCCAATTATAGCATACCTCCATAGTGTCTTCTTCCCATTTTCTTTCCCATAAAGCTTTTGGCTTAACCACTTATACCAAAAATCAAACTTGCACTGTAAAGCACAGGAAGGCTGAAATACAATCGAAAACCAGTCAGTTGGTGCCAAAGTACTGCTACCTTACTGAATTCAAGCAGGAATGGAGCCACTCTGTGCTATATTATGTAAGCTGCCTTGGGGGAAAATACATGATAGATAAAAAGGTAGGGACCACTATAGCAATCTTCCTGCATGGACTTCAGTCGTTTCACAAACCTAGTCCAAGTGCATTCAGTACTGCCTTTCAGTTTTTCAGACCAACAACAAGAGAAGGGCTGAAAAGCACTTGAAATTATGTGAATTTGGCCTTAGTCCTCCTGCCTAGCTATAATGAAACTGAAGTATGTGTAGCTGCACTGGCTCTCATTCATTTCTTCTTACCCTTGATTTCTCCCTTCACTCCCCTCCTCTTTGGTTTTTCTCCCCTCGCTCTGGAAATTTATATAGCAGGGATATGTCTGTCTCCCCCCCACTTTTGTGTTTATGCTACTTCATAAAGCACTATGAACAAAGATGGTGCTGCATCTAAACCATAAAGGGAGACATTTATGCAGAATGTGTTTATTTGCTGGTGCAACTAGTTCTAAAATGCTATTTGCTGTCATAAACAGCCACCGCAGTGCCACATCACTTTAAAATAAACACCCTGAGTGATCTCAAGTGGAACAGGTTATTACTTTCATAATCACAACTGTTCCCAGCAGGGAGCTATTCCAAAGGTATGGAACTGTGGGACTTGCCCAATAGGTTATTAGCAGATTAGTTACTAGCAATGTAGCAACAGAGATTCTCCCAGCTGGAAATGGCAGCAAATTAATACCTCTACACTTAGTAACAATTTGGATGCCACTGTATAATGGGCAAACAATGGTTCCGATCACACGCAGAATTAGCAGCGCGAGAGGCATGAATGCCGGGTGGATTTTATGGGCGTGATCACACGGGAACATCTGGCAAGCATCCTGCACCTGTCGCCAACCTGTTTCGCTCCTCCGAAGAACCGGAGTTAAAAAATACCCAGGAAAGGGCAGCAGCAAATGGGTTTGCGACGGGCCACAGATGGACATCTCCGTGTGATTGCACTGGCATGCTCTCATTGTGTCAGTGATCCCTCATTGAAGTGCACCGGAAACACGTGGCAAAGAATTGCATCTGATCACACAGTGGCACATCAAATTATTATGGGGCAAATAGCCTTGCTTCCCCCCTGCGTTATCTGGCACGTATGACCGGGACCAATGATTGGCTGAAATCAATTGTACTAACACTGCATTCTTTCCTTTCATGGCCCATTGTGCTAAACCCAACCAAACCCTTGAGTAGACTGAAAAACAAGCCAGTGTTTGTGGGGTGGTTAGACTATCAGACTGGGATCTGAGAGACCCAGATTCAAATCCCCACTCCACAATGGAAGCTTGCTGACTGACCCTGGACCAATCGTACGCACCCAATCTAACCTATCTCACAGGGTTGTTGGCAGGACAGAATGGAGGAGAGGAGAATGATGTAAGTTAATTTGGGTCTCCATTGGGGAGAAATGTAAGGTATAAATGATGTAAATAATAAACACAAATGTGGAGGCTAATGTATTCTCACTGGCTAAAAGAAAACTCCTACAGTGGATGCAAACAGAGTGGAATTATTTCCACAATAAACATGTGGTAGATGTACCAAGATAAACAGGTATGTAATTGTCACACAATGGCTGTGATCAGACAGTAGGCTTGGCGCAGTCTGGCTGTGCCTCTAATTTCTTGGAGCTCTTTGTTCCGGAGAGGTGCAACCAGACATGCCACCCTAATCCAGCCTAACCCCATAGTGAACCAATCAGACTGCACGGTACACAGAGAGGGCTGGCTGGCAGCTTCTTCTTCTTCTTTTTTTTTAAAAAAAAAATCTAATGTGTGCATGTGCATAACCACTTATCTGTCAAGTGTTAAAAAAATGACAACCAGGCACCAGAAGCCTCTGACCTCACCAAATGTCTTGTGTGTGCAAGGGAGAGATCAGACGTCTGGAAATGCACGGTGAGACCAGTTCCACCGTAAACACTGGACTTTATCCAGTGTTGGGAAGTTGGGGAGGCTGATGGGGGCTGACAAATGGGGGCTTGGAGACAGATGTTGCTGTCGGGAGATAGATGTTGCTGTCTGGACACGTGCGTTAAACCTGGTAGGGAGAAGAGATGACATCGGATCAAGTGGCTTGTCTGATTGTGGCCAATGTCTTGTGAACATGGCAGCTGTGTTTATATAGATCTGATATCCACACAGAAGATCGACTTGTGCAAAGGAGCCCTTGGTTGTTTCAAGAAGTATGGGAGAGAAAAAGCGATAGAAGGATGGACTGTGCCCCTAGGCTGGCAATTGATGACAGGTTTGCTAGGCTTTCTTGTTAAGTTCTTCTGGTTTTGCCTTTGCAGAGGGTAAAAGGTAAGTCAGAGACATGTAGTAATGCTCAGAAACTGTGTATGTTCGGTGGATCTGTCCTGTCTGTGACCTACTTGACATAAAACTGAAGGAGCAAAATAGATATTACAGAGGCAGTAGCTATAAAGCAAACTGCTAATTAAATAACCACCCATATCTGCTGTACCTAAGGTTGTCACTGTAACTGTCAAAAGCTGCCACTGGAAATGTCACATGCAGTAGAAAAAGGACTCAGCAACCTGCACACAGATAACTTTTATGCAATGTCCTTTATATGTTGTCGAAGGCTTTCATGGCCAGAGTTCATTAGCTGTAGATTTTCCATACAGCCTGGAACATCTACAACAACTGATGTCCTTTATGTTGATGTCATCAGATTACAGGAGCTGTACTGGATTCAGGCTGCTGGCCCATTAACTAGAGCTCATGTGCACTGTCTTGGAACTGAAAGGCATGAATAAGACCGAAGGATCAGGCTGAGCCAATATGAACAGTGCAGGAAATGCCATCTGACTAACCGTTTCAAGAAAATGGGGCTTGATATTTTTTTTAGAAAATTATTGTTTCTCTAAACAGGATAAACTACAGATTACAAATTAAGATCAAGATAAAACCTAACTTGTAGCCAACTATTTTTATTTGCAACTGAAGTTCAGCTGTTGATGCTGTAGAACCCAATGCCAGCAAAGACAGCAGCTGGGCACCAGATGTAATGTAGAAGGGCCCTTAGTATACCAATGAACCTAGAGAGACAAAACCACTGAAAGGTCGACCATCAGCTACTGGCCCACCGCCTTTGCCAACACTGCAGGGAGTAGCCTTGCAGTGGCTCGCTTCCTTTCTCCAAGATCGGGGACAAAGAGTGGCGCCAGGGGATCAGCTGTCCCAAATTGTGGAGTGCCTCAAGGGGCAGTGCTGTCCCTGATGCTTTTCAACATCTATATGCGCCCTCTTGCCCAGAGGCATGGACTGGGTTGTCACCAGTATGCGGATGATACCCAGCTCTATCTGTTGTTGGGCGTCAGTCCGACTCCAAACCGGAAGACCTAGACCGGGCATTACAAGCTGGGGCTGGTTGGCTTAGGCTGAGCTGGCTGAAATTGAATCCGATGAAGAAGGAGGTCCTATGCCTGAGTTGGGATTGGTCCGAGGGCAGGGATCCTGCTCCCAACCTTCAATGGGGCACCATTGGTGCCAGTGCCAGAGGTTAGGAGTTTGGGAGTGCTCCTGGATGCCTCCTTAACAATGGAGGCCCAGGTAGCAGTCACTGCCAAGTCGGCCTTTTACCATCTCAGGCTGATCAGGCAGTTGGTTCCCTTCCTCGAACGTAACAACTTGGCAACAGTGATCCACGCTATGGTCACCTCGAGACTGGATTACTGTAGTGCCCTCTACATGGGGTTGCCCTTGTCTCAAATCCAATAGCTGCAGTTGGTGCAAAATGTTGTGGCCAGGCTTTTGACGGGACTCCCCATTCGGGAGCACATCCAACCTGTGTTAAAGACATCGCACTGGCTGCCTATAGCATACCGGATTCAGTTCAAGGTGCTGGTTATTACCTTTAAAGCCCTTCGTGGCCAGGGACCTGCATACCTGAGGGACCACCTTTCCCCATATGTACCCTAGAGAGCGCTGTGATTGGGGACATAAGAACATAACATAAGAGAAGCCAATGTTGAATCAGGCCAATGGCCCATCTAGTCCAACACTCTGTCACACAGCGGCCAAAATATACCACGTGCCATCAGGAGGCCCAGCAGTGGGGCCAGGAAACTAGAAGCCCTCCCACTGCTGCCACCTCCAGCACCAAGAATAGAGTGCATCACCTGCCCCAGACTGAGAATTCCCATCTATACCCTGTGGCTAATAGCCACTGATGGACTTCTGCTCCATATGCTTATCTAATTCCCTCTTGAAACTGTCCATGCTCGTAGCTGCCACCACCTCCTGTGGCAGTGAATTCCATATGTTAATCACTCTTTGGGTGAAGAAGTATTTCCTTTTATCTGTTCTAACCCAACTGCTCAGCAATTTCATGGAGTGCCCACAAGTTCTGGTATTGTGAGAAAGGGAGAAAAGCACTTCTTTCTCAACCTGCTCAATCCCATTCATAATCTTATAAACCTCGATCATGTCACCCCTCAGCCATCGTTTCTCCAAGCTAAAGAGCCCCAAGCGTTTTAACCCAGAATCGGCTGGCCCTCCTGAATATTAAGGAGGCCAAGCTAGTGACAATTAGGGTCAGGGCTTTCTCGGTGGCAGCTCCACTCTGGTGGAATGAGCTCCCGGAGGAGATCAGGGCCCGGGACTTGTTGCAGTTCTGCAGGGCCTGTAAAATGGAGCTCTTCCGCCAGGCTTTTGGAGCTGCCACCACTACTGATATCTGATGGCCTATGATGAGAGAGCCCTGGTCCCCTGGATCCTCCAATTACTGCCCGAACTGACCACCCAGGATAGCCAAAGAAGATCAAGGAACTGACTGTATGATGAGGAAACCAAGCACTAGCACTTTGTTGTATTATTATATCTATGGTTTTAAGAATTCTTGTTGTTTTTATATTATACTGTTTTTATGTAAGCCGCCCTGAGCCGGCCTCGGCTGGGAGAGTGGGGTAAAAATCTAACAAACAAACAAACAAATGAACAAGGTATCGCACAGCCACAAAAATGGGTAAGTCACTCTGAAATTTCCCACAAAAATATAAAACTAAGTTCCACAGACTGCAGTACAGAAAACTGCAGGACTCCACCCGACACAGCCAGTTAAGAAACTATATGCATCAAAACCTTAAAAAGCCCTAACATTAAAAAAGAGCCTTGTAATGGGTCAGTTATTGCAATCAAGAATCAACACGATAACTTATAAATATGCTGCTGGCTGCGATGTGGCCCAGCAGCCAGTATAATCATTGGACGGTACAAAATCCTCAGCCTCTACTGGGCCAGAAGTGTTTGGCAGGCTGAGCCCACGTAACGCCATAACACATGTTGTGGCTGAATCCATCTACCATACATCATGCAGGTTATGTACTTGCAATCAACGTTTCAACGTTTCACGCTTCAGTTAAAAGAAAGAACACATTGACAATATATTTTCCATTTTCTATCCACCACTGGAACAATGCCGTTGAATTCCAACACTGACTTAGACATAAGTTACCAGCACCCTGTGGGGTTGGCTGAACAACGGGAATTGGTTTAGTCTAGGTCTGAACTAAGTGTTTACAATGTATTGTAAACTCATTTCATTCCAGCAGACTTACTGTGTGGAAAAAAAAAAAATCTTGACTGTTTCCAAATTATTTTCATTGTTTTATCCTGCCTTGCGATACCTTGGCCCTTCTGAAAAGTTTACCCTGTATATTTAATAGTATTTATCAGGTGATATTCACACAACCAATCTATGTAAAACAATGCTCTTCTCTCTGGCAAAAATTCACAGACTGTATCCAACAACATCCTTCTGCTAAGCAGGGAGGTTTGATAGACTAGTAGAACAGAGTCACTGGAGTTAGCCCTGTGAAAGGATTCCCTGTACCACTCAGTCTCTCTCAACCTAACCTACTTATTTATTTATTAAATTGGATTTACTAGGCCGCTCTTCCTTACAAGTAGGGCTCAGGGCAGCTTGCAACAATTTGAATACAAGCACATGCAACAACATTTTAAACAATCCAATGAATAACAGTAAGTAAAAAGAGTAATGTATTGTATATAAGATGGCAGAAGGATCTTAACTCCCCAGCCTCCCTGGGGGGAAGGGGCCCTGCGGCATGGGGAATTGTATGAGAGTGCCAGAAGAAGTCCTGTCGCGGTCCTCAACCCAAAGCCCGGTGGAACATCTCTGCCTCACATGCCCTGCGGAAAGGTAACAACTCCCGCAGGGCATGGATGTCTTCCAGCAGAGTGTTCCACCAGGCAGGGGCCAGGGCTGAAAAAGGCCTGGTCGAGGACAGCTGGACTTCTCTCAGGCTGGACTCCACCAGCAAGTTCTTATTTCCTGAGCATGATGCTCTTCCAGGGGCATACTGGGAGAGGCAGTCCTGAAGGTATGTAGGTCCCTGACTGCTAAGGGCTAAAACCTTGAACTCATTAGCATATTAGGCCACACCCCTGACAGTACAGCTCATTAGCATCTTAGGCCACACCCCCATGTTACCAGAAGTGTGGCCATCCAGCCACACCCACCTTTTGCTTCTTATTCGGTTTACCTTGTTTGTTGTCAAAACCCAGGGCTTTTTTTTGTAGCAGGAACTCCTTTGCATGTTAGGCCACACACCCCTAATGTAGCCAATCCTGATGAGTTTCTGCTGTTGGGTGTAGCCTATTATGCAAATGAGTTCCTGCTGGGTGAAGCCAACTTGGGAGCCAGCTGGAACTCCGTTCCTGTGCGTTCCTGCCCCCAAATAGCCCTGCTCTTCTGACATTACTTATGAGAGCATGTTGATCCCATGAATGCCTCCACTTGTGATGTGGTTGGTTGCTGACAATAGGCATATGAACACTGTGAGATTAAAGTATGAAACTCTGCCTCTTGATAAATAGTCAGCTCTTTTGCACAAGAGCTGGAAAGTACCATACTTGGCTAGTGTTCTTTGTGGGTCTTCCCCACACTCAGCTTTTCCAGCAGTGCCTCTGAACTGAAGTGTTAAGTGGAAATTCAGAAGTCACCAAGCCTTTCGAGCACAATTTGTTGTGAACTTCTGCTGTTCTCATTTCAATCAGGATTGGGCAGTTGTTGTTGGTTTTTTTTAACTTTTTAAAGTCTGTGAAATTGGGAAGATTATATCAGGAAACCTGGATTTCTTTTGACATTTCAGCACTTCTGTTCTTCACCTGAGTTTACAAACACAGATGTGAGTTAATGGAAAAACAAGCGTCAGGATTGCTTTTGCATTTTCAGAAAGCCTTGACATCTTATTTTTATTTGAACCAGCCAGAAGCACCATAGCTATAGTTTAGTTGTCTCAAATGTTAAAGGGAAAGGGTACTTTACCTCTTATATCTAGGAGGGAACAAGAAACCTGACCTTTTCTTCACCTCAGGGTTGCCACTGTTTCCTGGCGAGTCCAATCCCCAACTGATGCTCCAACTTTGTGGCACTCCTTCTCTTGGGTGTCCCATCATGTGTCCCTTATGCAGCTTTATGCCTAGAATGTGGCCAAAATCTTATGACTACAAGGGTGTGACTTACGACCTTTAAGTTTTGGCTTCGATTACATTATAGATCTGATTCCTCTAGCTACTGCTTCCAATTCTTGACTCAAACGAACTATTCCCCTTGGCTGGTCATTATTGAAAATAAATTAAGAACATTGAATATCTCCTTTGAATCTTTGCTCCCAACTTTCAGAATTGGAGGAAATGTAAACAATAAGGGACAGACTATTTGAGGTAGAGCTATTTGAACTGTATAATGCAGCTAATAAGACATGTTCTCCCCTAAGGCATGGGATATTGCCCATTGTGGGTCATCCTGCTAACTATCTTTACCAACTTCAGACCCCAGCATTACGTAGAACCTTTTCACTTGCTAGGTTCAATGCTCTCCCTTCAGCAATTTTAACTGGGTGGTTTAATAGTATCCCTTTCGTTAACAGACTATGCCCTTGTGCAAGTCGGTCTATTGAAACAGTGTCTCACGTGTTACTGGAATGTTGTTATTATGTCAACATTCGACACAACATTTTATTGACATTACTTGGTGGCATCACAGAGCTTCCTGATCCACATAAACTGCTATATCTACTAAACAACGCTGATGAAAATATAACTGACTCAGTGGCAAAGTTCTTTCAGGCTGCTCTTTTTATACGTACTACAGTACTGTAACACAAAATTTGTTTTTGGGAGATATGAAGATGAGACTTATTTATATGGATTTTAGATTATTTTGTTGTTTTTTCCTTCCTCCCTAATTGGAATAATTGCCTTATGTTTTATTTATTTATCTATCTGAGTATTTTCTCCAGTGTCAATGCCAATACAGGTAACTGAACTGAACTGGCACCTCTTCTGCAAAAGGGCATTTATTTCAGGGAATTTTTTCTTGAATTTGGATCCAACCCTTCCCAAGTGTCCCTTTGAAAAGGGGTTGTGGGGCTTTGTTGTCATATACTTCATCGGCAACCGAACCTCCATTTTGTGCATGTGAAGTAACATTATAACATCATTAGCATTGTTAAAAAAAAAGGCTGGATGTATTGTGGGGAACAGCACGGTTGCCACCATTTCAAGAGTAGACCGGTCCTCCTTAGTCTCCAACTAAGAAAATGTCTGGTGATTGTCGAACTGGTTACACCAATTCATAACACTGTTATTCAATCATTATGAAGCATGCTAAATGTACCACCGTGTACTTCATCAGTGATGGAACCTCTTTTCTTATATGATCTTATGACATCATAACATTGTAAAAAAACCCAAACCACTGGGAGCTATAGGGGAAGAGAAGGTGGGGGAGAATGAAGAAACAACACAAGTGTGTGGCATCAAAACCTACCCACCCTCCAGAAATAGAAAGGAAAGGAACTTCATGGGTGAGTAATTCCACCACGGCATGTTACGAGGGGAAAGAAAGTAGGGGGGAGCGAAAGCGACACAAGTGCGAGGTGGCATAACCCTAACCCACAACAAACCATAAATGAATTTATGAATGGAAAGTAAAGGAGAGGACCTTTGTGGACCGGCAGTCACATATCACCCATCTCCATGACCCAACTTCTTCTTGAAAAATTATCACCTCAGCACAATAAGCGATCATTTTCGTACTGCCTGTTCTGTCACGACGTTATAACATTGCTGTATTGTAATGGCAAACATTACATTATACTGCAACTAATACTATGTTTTTATAAAAATGGTGGATGTCCCCATGACAGCATGGGGGGGAGCAGTAGGGTGGTAGGCGTGGCGAACGCACATAAGTGATTACACAAAATGCAGGAAAATAAATTTGAATGTGAGAATTCCTCACTGGAATTCCCTGCGAGTTAAGATTCGAAGGGAAAAAAATCACTAAAAGGTAGATTTGGAAAACGCAGGGTAAGGGGCGCAATGTTCAGGTCTACTCCTGGGGAGGCAAAATGTTGTGTGGACATTTTTGCATAGTCCACATTATTTAAGAACGCCAATGCGGGTGTTCGCTCTTTTGCGGAAACGGCGCAACCCAAAATTATACACATTTTTGCTCCCTTAATTAAGCTAATCTTAAGTGAACAACTGAGGTCTAAGTTTTTAAAATATCCAAAATACTATGTAATACTTTTAAAATACCCTCCATCCCCAACTTTTTGACTGTCTGCTCACACTATATCTTTGGGAATGGAAATATCTGCCTAAGGATGAAATCAAGGAAAAAGGCAACCAAGGGAAGGGTAAGTAAAGATAAAGGTAAAGGTTACCCTTGCTTGAAAGCCAGTTTTTTTTTTAATTTATTTACATTTTTTGGAGTACCAATCAGTAACATATCATTTGAATATCAATTCAACAATATTTTACAGTTACTTTCAAAAATAAACCATTGTTTTGTATTGTACATTGTCAGGAATTATACCATTTTCCAACATAAAACTAATAACAGGATACCAAACAGCTACAACTTTTTTGTGATATTTATCTGGTGATACATTAGACAAATTAAAAGACATTTTTTGCATAATAAAAATTTCCCATATTCGGTTATACCATTGAGATAAAGTAGGAGGGTTTTTTTTCTAACCATTTGGCTGCAACTAACAAACGTGCTGCCGCTAATAGATATGCTATTAATTCTTCACTTCTTTTGTCTTTTCTCGGTTGGGGCCATCGTTCTAACAAAATCACTTCAGGGGAACAAGGTAAGTCAATTTCTGTAATTTCTTTAATTTTTTAAAAAATATTCTGCCAAAATTGGTGTATTGTAGGGCATAACCACCAACAGTGTAAAAAAACAGTGTTCCCACATTGTTTAGTACATGTTGGAGTAAACGTTTTGTTAAAGCGGTGGAGTCTGATAGGTGGAAGATACCATCTCATGATAAGTTAAGACATTTGAGTGTGTATAGAGTGAATTTTTGAGGTCCAACTGTAACCACTCCATATTAAGTTCCAATCATCCTCTGTGAGTTCGATTTTTAAATCTTCTTTCCATTGTTTTTGATATAAAGTGTTTGCCTCTTCTTTACTAACACTTAAATGTTTATAAACTAATGTTGTCAAATTTCTACTTAAATTAACTTTTTTCTCTAACTATTGTTCCAAAGGTGTCAAAGTACGATTTCCAGTAAGTCTCAAAGGAGGAGACTCTCTTGAAAACCAGTTGAATCTGACTCTAGGGGGCAGTGCTCATCTCTGTTTCCAAGCCAAAGAGCCAGTGCTGTCCGGAGACTTCTCCGTGGTCATGTGGTTGGCATGGCTAAATAGTGAGGCACACGGAACGCTGCTATCTTCCCACTGAAGTGGTACCTATTTATCTACTTGCAATTTCTTGCTTTCGAACTGCTAGGTTGGCAGGAGCTGGAGCCAGAGATGGGCACTCTGGTCTCAAACTGCTGAACTACAGACCTTCCAGTCTGCAGCTGAGCGTCTTAACCTCTGAGCACCGTGGCCCAAAGGGAAAACTACCGTTCCAATAAAAGCAAAAGAGCCAATTAATTACTACAATGCTTGTGTAGCTGAGCCTGTAGAGCAAAATTCCATTTCCACACACAAGACTTCAAGTCATTTGGCCATTATTCCACTGCAAATAAATATTATACGTTTCTTTGAGTATAGAGGCCCTTTTTCAAGTGTGAAGAAGTAAACAACTAACAAAACAGACTTGCATGCACTCATTTGTGGCCCATGTAAATAAATATAAGCATCTTGGCGTGGGTTACTACACTGGGAAAGCATCTTCCCAACATGAGCAGTTTATGTGGCCAGAGGGATTCTCTCCCTTCTCTCTGTAAGTTCATGAACCTGTTCCAGCTTGTTTGTTTCCAGAGACAAATCTGGAACTGCTGTGACTGAGATTTGCAGCATTCCGCTGATAGCAAAGAGAAGCAAAGAAAGGTAAAGCCATCACTTTTGCTGGGAAGTGTTAAAACAATTCTGTTGGAACATGTTAGCTTTGGGGATGTTCACCAAGTCAGAGAAACGATAGAAATCTGATACTAACCATCTCCTTTCTAGCTGCACTGTGCTTTAGGCTATACTTTCTAAGCCAGGTCATAGCCATCAAGTGAACGGATATGAATTTCTGCTGCCCCAATGTCTACACAACTGTTAACTGTTTTCGTTTGCACAATATGCCCCATTTAAAGCAGCAAAACGTTTCCCTGTTTCTCATTTTATAGGAGGGGGAAACTGATGGAGCAAAAAAAAATGAGCCTCACTCGACTTCACTATAATGTAACAGTTTTATCATTCCCTTTTCAATGGCAATGTGTTGATGTTGTTTGAAGCTGAGCAAACACAAATGAATGAGGGTAACATTTAATTTGACAAAACTGTGATCCCAGAGAAGATTTAGCAAAAAAGTAATGATTTTTGCGACTGGCCACCAACTTGTTATCAAATGGGAATGTTTTTATGGTTCAGGAAAATAAACCATGGCTGTGGTCACACGTGCCAGATAATGCGGGGGTGGGTGGGTGGGGGAGCGAGGCTATTTGCCCCATAGCAATTTGACCCACATTTGCACGATCACACTGCCCGTGGGAGCTGCGGGGGCAACCCGCCACTGCGTGATCAGATGCAAACCGCGGGTGAATCGGGTTGGGGGTTTTTTTGCCGGGTGTTTCTGATGTGCTTAAACGGGGGATTGATGAATCGCATCTCCACACTGAGGGCTTCCTATGGCAGTATGCGATGATGCACATACTGGGAAGGGAGGGGGGAATGGCAAAGAGTCGGGATGGCCTGATCAGACCATCCTGGTGCCATGAGAGCATGCTGGCACGATCACACAGGGGAAAGTCCATCCATGGCCCGTAGCAACCCATTTGATCGTGGACTTTCCCTAGTGTCTTTTAACTCTGCTCTTGCGGCGGAGCACAACGGGTTGCCGATGGGTGCGGGATGCTGGCCAGATGTTCACACCTGATCGCGCCCGTTAAATCCACCCGGCATTCACGCCTATGATGTGGCTAATTGTGCGTGTGATCGCAGCCCAAGATATCCTTACGTTCTGTCTGTAACAAGGTCTATTCATTCTTAAAAAAAAAAAAAATGGCTACTCCCACTCTGGCAAAGTGCTGCAGTGTTATACAGCAGCTCCTTTTCTTTCCTTTTTGCTGGCGATGTGATATTGGTGTGCTCAATAAAAAAAAAAAAAGCAAAGCTTGAGTAACAAGGAAAAATGCTCTGCTGTACCGACTGTGGCATTCTGGTGAGGGACTACAATTGCCTCCCCAGTTACAATGATGAACAACGTGTAGGTGTTGTTTACTGGTTAGAGTGTTGGACTAGGATCTGGTTTTCACTTCCATCCAAGTACTAACCAAGGATGACTCTGCTTAGCTGATGAGACTGGGCTAGCCTGGACTATCCAGGTCAGGGCCTCTGCTTAGTATTTTGCGACAAATGAAAAACCAGGGCTATTTTTGGGCAGGAACGCACAGGAATGGAGTTCCAGCTGGCTCCTGAGTTGGCCACGCTCAGCAGGAACTCATTAGCATAGTAGGCCACACCCAACAGCAGCAACCCATTAGGATTGGCAGCATTAGGGGTATGTGGCCTAACATGCAAAGGAGTTTCTGCTACAACACCCCCCCCCCCGGGTTTTGACAACAAACATAAGAAGCAAAAGGTGGGTGTGGCTGGATGACCACACTTCTGGTAACATGGGGGTGTGGCCTAATAGGCTAATGAGTTTCTGCTGTTGGGTGTGGCCTATTATGCTAATGAGTCCCTGCTGGGCTTTTTCTACCAAAAAAGCCCTGTGAAAAACTATAGTTTTGCCTACTTTGCAGAGAAGTATAATTGAAAAAGAGTTAAAATGCAGGTAATTATACAAATTTCTGCCAATTTACTGTGTTTTCCGAGTGTGAAATTCAGGTGCAATAATAAAAAATGGGTGTTTATTGTAGAATTGAACAGGCTTTTTAGAAAATTACTGGGGTTTTGAAGTTCAGTGACAAACCACGGAAATAATTAGCAGGAAAAAATATGGTTAAGGAGCCAACAAAAGGGAGATAAATATTCATTAAAAGTAAAAGGAAAGTATCATAGATAATTTATCATAGTATGTTGAAGACAGGTTGTGACCCCACCAGGATTGAGCAATGGTTGTTGATCCCAACAAGAAAACTCATCATGTGTCTCGTCATGCAGTTGTGCTGTTAAAATCTAATTCTGCAGGGGTTTAATGTGGAAGATCAATGCTATAAAGAGAGAACATGATGGAAGACACAAAAGCAAGGCCATATATGTAGCAGTAATTTGTACTTCTACGATAACAAAGTGGACTTGGGTTGCGGTCATACACAGGGGGCTTGCGGTCACATGCATAATGCAGGAGGGGAAGCGAGGCTATTTGCTCTGCAGGTATTTGACCCGCATTTGTGTGATCACACAGTCCCTGGGAGCTGCGGGGGCAGCCCGCCACTGCGTGATCAGATGCAAATTGTGGGGGAATTGGGTTTTTTTTTTTGTCACATGTTTCCAGTGCACTTCAACAGAGGATCAATGATCCACATCTCCAGACTGAGTGTTCCCTATGCAGTGTGCGATGATGCGCATACTGAAACAGGGAACAAAAGAATGGCATGGAGTTCAGATGGCCTGATCAGACCATCCCGAAGTGGTGCGATCACACAGGTGAAAGTCCGTTTCTGGCCCGTAGCGACCCCGTTTGCTACTGGACTTTCCCCGGCGTCTTTTTACTCCGTTTCTGCAGCGGAGCAAAATGGGTTGCCAATGGGAGCAGGACGCCTGGTAGATGTTGGCGTCTGATCATGCCCTTAAAATCCCCACGGCATTTGTGCCTATGGTGCAGCTAATTCTGCATGTGAACGCGACCTAATTTATGCAAAGGCCTTTTGTTACTCTAGGGTTGCATACTATGAACCAGGAATGGATTGAGTTTATAGACTGGAACTTTCCCTCTTTGCCCTGCACTCCCCTGGATCCCTGAAAAGCTGCTCTTGCACATTGGGGGGGGGGCTTGAGGAAGCAGTGGAATGCAGCACAGAGGAAGCTGCTTGAGGGGGAAACAGGAGAAATCATACATACAGACGATTCTGTGAGTTTTTCTGCAGACCAACAGAGAACTTGCGCAAGAGTGTATGTGTGTACAGGGGAGTGATTTCTGCTATCTCCCCTCCTGGATGTAGCTCTCCGTGGAACATCCTACTCTGCTCCTATGGTCGAATCTGCATTTGCATTCTAAAATCAGTTTTGTGCTGCATTTGCATTTTTAAATCAGTTTCGTGCTGCTGTGTCTTTCTCTATGCTTGACGGCGTCACAGCAGCACGGAACTGATTTAAAAATGCAAATGCAGATTCGGCCTAAGTGGCCCTGATGCTTAGGAGCAGTTGTTTGGGGGGTGCGGGAGGCGGAAGGAGGATGTGGGGACAGACCTACTCTACAAACTTGTTTACAGCATCCAAACAATTTTATTTCTCTAAGAAACCCTGGAATTCATCCACTTCTGCATATCAGAGATCACCGCTCTACTCTTATTTATTTCAGAAATCAAGAGAGGATAATCACTAATTATATTTTGCCAAGGACTGTTCACTTGTTTTCAATTAAATGTAGACTGTGATTCAACTCTTGAGTAAAAAGGAAAAAATCAGCATTTCAAATGGTTTACAGCCAGTGCACTATTTTTGTTATGGGCTGTGCCCTGCTGAAACCACCCCAGGAAATAAACTGGCAACTCCTATCTTTATAGGTACCTCTCGTTTTTGGCAAGAAATGTTTGTATATTGTGAAATGCTTCCTTGCTGGCATTTGCTGCACTTATTGCAGAAGCTCAACGGGAAACAATCTGCAGAAGAGGTCCTCACCTTTCTGGTACGGGGACCAAAATACTGAAATATTAAATACTGAAATCACACACGGCAGATGTGGTGACACAAGATCATTACAGCACCTGTGCAGTTACACAGCCTATAAAACATAGCAACTTCAGCCAGCCAATCACACCAGAGCTGTTTCATAAGCACAGTCAGGGCTCTTTTTGTAGCAGGAACTCCTTTGCATATTAGGTGACACACCCCTAATGTAGCCAATCCTCCAAGAGCTTACAGAGCACTTCTTACAGGGGCTACTGTAAGCTCTTGGAGGATTGGCTACATTAGGGGTGTGTCCCCTAATATGCAAAGGGTTCCTGCTACAAAAAACGTCCTGAGCACAGTTACCACAAATGGCGTGTGATCTTTTCCCTCCTACTGCAGCAACTCCCACCTTTATTTTTGGGCTTTAAGCTAAGACCTATCTTCTAACCTTGATCTAAAAACCACCTTGTACATCTTTAAACAACTAGATGGCCCAAGAGAAGACAGTTCACCAGTATCGTCCCACTGTTCCAGGAAAGGAACAAGGATGTGAGCCTAGCTGCTGAACCAATAATTGATGTGTAGGCCAATTTTAGTATCCAACTAGGCTCTGTAACTTACAGAAAAAGCACTGGTGAATTCTATCAAAGGGTGATTGTTAGTATTAAGAAATCCCTTTGCTAGAAACATGACCTCCTTTCGTCCATCTCTATGGTACATTGATATTTTAAACAGAAACAAGAGGATGGTGTATATTTTTAGGGATAACAGTAGTTGCTCATAGATTATTTTTTTTAAAAAGCATTTGGGCAGAGAAATAGAATTAATCTGTTTCTAAGTGAAAAGGGACACCCCTCAAAAGGCTTTAAAAATTTTTGTTGGCAGACCTAACATGGGCTAACTAAGAGGAAGTTCAGACTTAATCTGGCCTTGGGCTCTACACACGGACATCCAATAGCTCTTGTTACCCTCTGCCCTGTAAGTATATTCAAATGTACCTCAGACTGCTGCCAACATGGCTAATGTAGTGAGAGGCAAACTCAATGGGGCGTGCCAGCCCATGAAGTTGCTCGCTGCCATTCCGTTGCTGGGCTGGTGCAGCAAGTCAAAAGTCAGATTTGTCAGATTTACTATTTAACGCTACTGAATAGGCACACGTGTAATGAAACATGCGCAGTAGCTGCAAATGATGCTCCACCCCCTCTCTTGATGACCATTCTTGATTCTGGTCGAATCTGCATCTGCATTTTTAAATCAGTTTCGTGCTGCATTTGCATTTTTAAATCAGTTTCGTGCTGCTGTGACGCTGTCTTTCTCTATGCTTGACGGCGTCACAGCAGCACGAAACTGATTTAAAAATGCAAATTACGGATTCGACCTCTGTCGGGAGAAGCAGCTGCGGCTGTTTCCACGTCCTCAAAGCACCTCATAAAGGTGCTATTGGCTTTGTTGTGAAACTCACATGTAGCTACGTAGTAAGTACATACTACGACTTCAGTATTTCTCTGCATGTTTTCTTGATTGAGGAAAACTGTGCTTTCATGAGGTATCCAAACTATGCCTTTTCCTTACCCAAGTAAATAGATGCACACTTGAAAGCTTGTCTCCCCATGTGGATCTCTTTAGTGGATTTTGGATAGCTGGCTCAGAGGGAAGTACCCTACTTGAACAGAGGACCTGTAGATGGTCTCCACAGGCCTCTAATCAAGCCAGCTCCAGGGATATCTGATGCTGCTGCAGCCACCCTTCTGCTCCAGTTAGCCTGAACAGAAGCGGCGCCTTCTATGAAGGAAGCCACTGAGGTTAAAGGGAGAGACCGATGTGGTCCCATCTCCTTTATCTCTAAAGCCATCCTCTGCTTGGCCTTAGAGAATGAAGACCCCAAAACTGAACTGCTGAAGCCTCCACAACTGCGCCTGAATGTAGGGAGGGCAGCTCACCCACTGCCACTTTTGCCCTAGAGACTTCTATTGCGGATGCATGAGTTTGTGAGAGAGTAAATGTGTCCAGGGGAAGCCTCTGAAGCTAGTAATGCCCTTCACTGACTTTTAAACTGCGAGAAGACATTCTCTCTAACAGCTAGATTCCAGTAACAAGATTTTTGGGGTATGACTCTTGAAAATTCATACTTCAAAAATCTTTTGAGTCTCTAACGTGCTACGAGACTAGAAGCTAGCTGTTCTACTGCACACCAGCATGGCCACCCTCTGAGACTATTCTCTTTAACAGGTCAAGAAATCACACAGTGGTGAATGGGGAGAAATTGGCTTAGGGGCTGTGCACAACAAGGCACACATTAGGCCACACCCCTGACAGCACAGCTCGTTAGCATATTAGGCCACACCCCCATGTTACCAGAAGTGTGGCCATCCAGCCATACCCACCTTTTGCTTCTTATTCGGTTTACCTTGTTTGTTGTCAAATCCCAGGGCTTTTTTTGTAGCAGGCACTCCTTTGCATGTTAGGCCCTAATGTAGCCAGTCCTAATGAGTTTCTGCTGTTGGGTGTGGCCTATTATGCTAATGAGTTCCTGCTGGGCGTGGCCAACTTGGGAGCCAGCTGGAACTCCCTCCCTGTGCGTTCCTGCCCCAAAATAGCCTGTATATACTATATAGGGGTGTGTGTGTGCATTGCCCATACAATTTAAAAGCTGAGACAGGGTGAATGTGTGGACTTCGAGAATGTGAAATCCTACATTAACATCCAATTCTGATGGCTGAGGGCTCCCACCTACAAACTTCTTTCTGCTGCCATGGTCCCAAGGCTCCATGAAGTCAGCACACATACTCCACAAGGTTTGGGGGTATTTTGAAGAAGGCACAGGACTCCTATTTTAAACAAACAAACAAACAAACAAACTTCAAAGTTTACCTTCATACTGTAACATTTTTTTCATGGGCCCAGTCTGATGCCCAGCACATTTGCACAATGTGGCCATGATATAGCAGAATCAGCACAATGTGGATGCTTTTCAAGATAGATTTTTTTAGGGAGATGTGGGGGTTAACATTATTTGGACACTGCATTTTTTTGTTTTGAATATTGCTGCCAGGGACATACAATTTATGCTTGCTTCTTATCCAACTGGTGAAAGCATGTCTCTGTGAGGAATGGAATGGTGAAATAGTGACAGACTGGCATTTACACAGAACATTGCTTACTGAAGCAACAGCCAGCCACTAGTTAATCTTCCTCTGGATGCCATGTCGAGGGCAGTGGTCAAATTAATTACGGGGCAGCTCACATTCCAACTGTCTTTTCCACTTGTAGCAAATCCATTTTTTTTAAAAAAAATGTAATTTAAAGCCCAAGGCCAGTTTCCACGACACTCCCTACCCAGTTGCAATATATCTCAGGTTGGTTTTGTACCTCTCCAAATAGTTGCCTTATGATAAAACACGACGCAGCTGCACAAACAGTTATGGAGGGAAATCACTGAGTTCATTCTAGATGTTTCCAGCAGAACTGTAATCCTTGTCTACAAACTTGTATGGCTCTGCTTTTTAAAAAACATTTATTGTTTGTATAATATTTAAAATCTCAAAAACGAAACACTTGTACCCAAGATATTTTTTAGAAGAACAGACCCCGATGGCACATTTGCAATCTAAAAATCTGAGGGCAATCTCAGAGCAGCCGTATACAGGCATCAGATTAGGGATGCCAGCCTCCAGGTGGGACCTGGGGATCTCCCAGAATACAACTCCTCTCCAGAGATTAGTTCCCCTGGGGCAAATGGATGCTTGGAGAGTGGATCCTATGGCACTGTACCCCACTGAGGTCCCCCCCGATCCATTCCCAAATCACCAGGAACTTCCCAACCTGGAGGCTGGCACCCCTACCCCCCCCCCAATCCCCTGCCAGTGGCTGGGGGGACCTGGCAACTGTAGAAAGGAAGGATTAGTTGTTCCATGTGAAAATGGCAGGGAAAGGTGTTTGTGTGCCAGTAGTATTTGTTAAGCCAGTACTAGATGGATATATGTGAAAAGAGGCAGTCTCCTTTAGGAAAGAAAGTCAGTTTGCCGTGGGACTGCTACCATGAAGATTATATAGTAGGCAAAGAGATAAAAGTTCCATAAATCTAAGACCTGCTTTATTGATGACCAGGTTTTGGAATATTCTATCCAGATAACTGGCTTGCATTGCAGTCTGGTTACTGTCGCCATCTAAGGGACTCGTGATTCTTGCCCCTACCGTCCCACTGAAATCTCCATGTAACTTGACATGGGGAACTGGCGTTCTCTATCATCCAGGCCAGCAGAAAGTGTGTCCCGGATATTTTGGGGCCCCCTGAAGTTTTACAAATCTTTGGTGGAAAGCAGATATTAATACTAATCAGGGAACCTGTAAATTTACCTTGAATTAGAAGCGCTGGATAAAGTTCAAAGACTCACTGTGCACAATCTGAATATCTGCCTTTAGATCAACTGAAACAAAAATAACCAATCCCTCGCTGCCTTGGCCTCTAAAGAGAGTTTTGACTGCTGGGACAGCAAAGGCTAGATACCCCTGGGCAGAGTTGAGGGGTTAGACTCTGAGGACCACGTTGCAAACAAAAAAAAGTCATTTTTTTGAAAAACAGTAGAAATTCTGGCTCGTGGGGTTTGTTCCCTAGCCCATAAGATTCCATGACAGCACATGTAATTGTCAATCTATCCTCATGATACTGTCCAGGTCCTTGCTGGTGTCTGTGAATATGTACCCACTTCTGAATATGCACACACTTGCAAGGGGAAATCTTAAGTTACTAGATGGGCTCTTTACTGGTGGCTCAGCAGAGCCTAGCTTGAAACAGTTGAATGTCCCTTCCTCTAGGCAGCTGACCTTGTTGGGTGGGTGAGTGTCAGCACATTCTTTATAAAGGACAAGCCCTTCCCCATTAAGGTTTGTACGCAGTGGCTCAAGTATCCCTAGGAAAGGCTGAGCTTAGGGTTGCCAAGTCTGGCTTGGAAAATACCTGGAGACTTTGGGGGTGGATCCAGGAGAGGGCGGGGTTTGGGGAGGAGCCTCAGCATGGTACAATGCCATAGAGCCCACCCTTCAAAGCAGCCATTTTCTCCAGGGGAGCTGATCTCTGTCAGCTGGAGGTCAGGTGTAGAAGTGGGAGATCTCCAGGCCGCACCTGGAGGCTGGCAACCCTAGCTGAGCTAGAGAGATGTCGGTTTGAACAGGCTTAACCCTAATTACATTTGGCAAAGAAGGAGGGGGCACAGGAGTGCCTCAGGCACATGGGAGGTTGTATGAATGTTAATTCTTTGTGTAGGCCAAGACCATAATTTCTGTTAAAATTATAAAATGAAATATTTGCTTTCTGTGTAGCTCAGGAATGAACAACTGAAATATAATAAGCCAGTTCAGCAGATTTATAATATAATAAATATAATAAGCCAGTTCAGCATATTTAACAGAGCGCCAGCTTGGTGTGGTGGTTAAGTGCGCGGACTCTTATCTGGGAGAACCGGGTTTGATTCCCCACTCCTCCACTTGCACCTGCTGACCTTGGGTCAGTCACAAGCTCTGGCACAGCTGTTCCTGAAAAAGAGCAGTTTCTGTCAGAGCTCTCTCAGCCCCACCTACCTCACAGGGTGTCTGTTGTGGGGAAGGGAAGGGAAAGGAGTTTGTAAGCTGCTCTGAGACTCCTTTGGGTAGTGAAGGGCAGGGTATAAATCCAATCTCTCCTTCTCTTCTTTACTTTATTTATATCCCACCTTTCTTCCACTGTTCCCTTCTCCACTTTCTCCCCACCACAACCCGGTGAGGTAGGCTTGGCTTAGAGTGTGTGGTTCATGGATGCAAACTTCCATGACAGAGATAGGATTCGAATCTGGGCCTCCCAGTTCCCATTCTGACACTCTAACCACTAGGCCCCACTGGCCTGTTATAATCCCTGCCGTATGGTTATTGTATTAAGGTCAGATGATATTTTACTATTTTTTAAGTGCCCACAATTGATCATAGGTTTAAGTGTACTTCAATCACGCTGGTTTCACATTAACTCGGTATTGGACTGTGGCCTTTGACTATAATGCCAACTGTATATTTCGCAAAATTGCAATATACCCCGCTGCAGAGCATTTCCTAATGCAGATCTTCTCAAAATTATTTTCTAACTTGACATTTATAGTGATTAATCCAGACACAGTCAAAGCAATGTTCTCTCTCTTTCTTTAATCTAATTTCTGTATCTAAAGAATTTCCCAGGGAAAAAAACACAGTGTTATTGACAGGAAAAAGTAAGCAGAAATACTTTCTAAAGTGTTGCCAGGAAACCAATTAAGCTTGCACAGTGCAGCTAGTGACTAGAAAGGGAATTTAAGGAGGTTACAAATAGCTGAGGTGCATAGCCAAGCCACCACTATTAATAAATATTAATGAAAATAACTGTTAATTTTGTTGCAGCTTTCTTGTATAAAACAAAATGCTAAATTATCTGAGTCACATCTCCCTAATCCAAATAACACAAGGTGCCCATTTCAATAAAACTAGAACTAGTTTTATTTACATGTACACACTAGGTGTAAATGCACTGTATTTTAAAAAATGTTCCTTTTTAAAAGGACCTAACTATGAGGATTTTGCGTTTTTACCAGATAGTTCTGCCATCTAATGTTAAAAGAAAGATGGTGGTTTATTTCCAAAATTTTCTTAAACTTGACTGAAGAAAATGAGAAAATAGAAAAAAAACCCCACAATTATAGCTTCATTTTTAAAAGAAAGGCCAAACTGATACTATTACATTTACTGAATAAGCCCCTCTCACAAAATGTTAATGTTTAATAAATATTTCATAGAAATGATGACAACCGTTGCAGAACTCCGGAGCTTTGATTTATCCCTGTTTTCCCCCTTCAGACTAATTTGTACTCCCTTTGAGAAGAAGAGGGTTGTAGCCAGTGTTCCCTCTTAAGCTGAGCTAGTGTGAGCTAGCTCACAGCTTTTTAGCCTCTGGCTCACACATTTTGGTCTTAGCTCAGGAAGGACGACTCCACGGCAAACTAATTTATATAGTAGCCAAATCGCCTGCTCACAACTTTCATGCCGGTAACTCACAAAGTAGAATTTTTGTTCACAGGACTTCACAGCTTAGAGGGAGCATTGGTAGCTGTACATGCCACCTATGGACACAATCCACTTACCACCGTTCTGGTGGAACCCCACATCAGTGGGCCTTGCAAAGGAGTGTTGAACATATTCCAACAGTGGTTGTGGAACAACAGAACTCAGAGGACCGTTTCCTATGTGATCAGAAGTCAGTGTAAGCCAAGAGAATGTCTGCTGTCACTTTCTAAATTCTGTCCAGGTGCCTCAGCCCAGAATAAAGTCTTGGCCGGGGGCTAAAGAACTTTGAAGAGAACTGCCATTTAGTTTTTCCGCACAGGATCTTGGTTCAAACCCATCGACTCAAAGGGAAAAAAACCCCACACACAACAAACCTCATCTAAAACCGAATCTCACCTTGTTCCAATATAAAAATTAGAAATCATTTCGAGGCCGGAATGGATCCAAGCCCAGGTTTGCTTGAGACACTGGTGAACCATAATGAAACGCTCCACAGGTCTGGAAGAAGTTTTTAGGGTTTACGATAGAGCTGGAAGCTAGTTAGTTGCTCTCTGTTTTGAACGGGATACATGCAACACTGAGAGTATCACGGCAACAGGGCCGGCACACACTGAGATGGCTTCAAAAGTAGGCCAATCTTTTTGAAAAGCTGATAGCAGAGGATCGAGAGCTGTTTGTCTTGGCTCCTCTGTGAAAACTCCCCACCTGCATTTGATTCAGTTCAGACTCTGACTCCTCCCTCCCTTTTGAGCCCTGGAAGTACAGGAAGTCAGGAAGGGAACAGAGAGAGAACACTTTGTACTAGCGGCCAGACCACTGTTTAACTTTTTCAGCCAAAAAACAAACATGAATATGGAAAGATTTTATGGCTAGATACATCAGCAATCTCTGCTGTTCTGAAAAACCTTCCTTACAATCGCTCACTTGTTCGAGGCTTTCCACCTGTAGACAACCGAAACTATTAGCAATAGACGGTGTGCTAAGTGCTAGCAGAAAGGATTTCACAAGTTATCTGGCATTCCAGTCTCACACAGGACATCTGTCTGCCAAGCACCCAGCAGGATTTCTCTGATACTGCTCTGCTTATCACATTAGTTTCTAATTGATGGTGAAATGCCCGGGTATCATGGGGTGTTTGCAAGAGAGGCAGGGGTAGTAAAGTACAGTGACATCAAGAGTTCCAAGGCACGGGAAAGAATTAGTTAGAAAACCCACCAGAACAGGAAACAGACACCAAGAGTTGTAAATATACATACAGGACAGGGAAATGATATTTTTAAGTAATGCTCACTTTATTTTCAAAGATGACAAAAATGGTTAGAAAGAAAACTTTTGAAAAGCAGTAAATAATGTTGATTTCTTTGTTTGGGATGGGATATATCTCAGTGTGCCCCCTTGCAACTAAGTATCATGGTGAATAGGTCTTCCTAAGTTGGAAGTTGATAGCTAAGGAATTTGCTCTCTTTGTCCTGGGCTACTGAGTAGAAAGAACAAGCAACAATAACAATTACCTATTCAATGGGGAAAATTCTATTTTCATGCATCTGCTCACCCTAAGTGGCAAATAATTGCCACTAGCACTATCACTTTGTATGGATTTTACACACATATAATGTGGAGAGCTCAAAGGTTCAGAACAAAACATTCTGCGTACCTTCTTGACCAAAGAGATTTAGCAAGCAATCCTAAACAGGTCTACACAGACTCCTACTCAGTTTTTTTAAAGGATTCTTAGGACTTCACAGAGCTGCGGTGGCTCAAGTGGTTAAGACGCTGAACTGCAGGCTGTGGAAGGTCAGTAGTTCAGCAGTTCAAGACCCGAGTGCTGCATGATGGAGTGAGCTCCTGTCTCTGGCCCCAGCTCCTGCCAATCTAGCAGTTCGAAAGCAAGAAATTGCAAGTAGATAAATAGGTACCACTTCACTGGGAAGGTAACAGCGTTCCATGCGCCCTGGTGTTCAGTCATGCCGGCCACATGACCACAGAAACGTTTTCAGACAGTGCTGGCTCTTCAGCTTTAAAACGGAGATGAGCACCGCAACCCTAGAGTCGGATTTGACTGGCTTCTGAGCAAGGGAACCTTTACCTTTACTTTTAGGACTTCACTGTTAGCATTACAAACTCAGGGGAACTCTTATGCCAACATATCTCCAAGTTGTGCTGGTATATCTACAGCAAGTCAGCAAGTCAGCCTCTCAGCAGAGCACAGGTGCCACTCCTATATAGGTGTAATGCTGGTGTGGAAATTGGAGGTGCTGGGGCATGCCATTGGTAGGGCTGGACTTAGCTGGCTCTCTAAATGTCCTCAGACAAGGGCCTTCCCCCGAGGCTAGTGTAAAGTTATACCTGAATCAACCCTGATGTAGCCCAAAGCTGCCCATGCAAAGGGAAGTTCTAAGTGTGCCCCCACACCTCTCTCCTACTGCTGAGCACCAGCGTAGCTCAGGAAGCCAACTGAGTCTGCAGCCAATCCCACCCCTCCCCAGCAGCCACTGGGGCTGTGATCATGCGCACAATTAAACCCAACATAGGCATGAATGCCGGGCAGATTTAAAGGATGCGATCAGACAACAACATCTGGGAAGCACCCCGCAGCCATCAGCAACCCATTCTGCTCTGCTGCAGAAGTGGAGTTAAAAGACACCAGGGAAAATCTGGTAGTAAACAGGTTGCGATGGGTCACGGATGGACTTTCCTGTGTCTGATCGCTCCAGCGCTGTCTCATGGCATCGGGATGGTCTGACCAGGCCATCCCGACTCTGTGCCGTTGTTTCACCCCCCTTCACAGTATGCGCATCATCACATAGGGATGCCCTCAATGCAGAGGTGCGATTCATAGATCCCTCAGTTAAGCACATGGGAAAAAAAGGACCCCCCCCAAGATTCACCCGCAATTGCATCTGAGCACACACTGATGGTCTGCGCCCACAGCTTCAAAGGGAGGTGTGATTGTGCAACTGCGGGTCAAATCCCTCCAGAGGAAATAGCCTCGCTTCCCCCCCATTTTTTCTGGCACGTGTGACCGCACCCTGAGAGATACAGAAAGCACAACTGCTGTTTGGGGTGACTAGCAGCTGCTCCATGGTGCTCCGTAGTACTGCTGGTTAAACACCAATGAATGTACTCCCTTGTAGGGTTAGAGTCCCTTGGAGCAGCCCCAGCATTCAGCGCAGGAATTGTTCCAGTGCAGCTTTCCAAAGGGGATGGATCTATGTCAATTGAATCGCTACGACATGACCCCCCAACGGGAGCAACTCACCATGTGGAAGATCCCTCCATGGTGGAAGAGGGAACTGCCATCCCTGTTGGATACGTAAAACTCTAGCAGTGATTTCTTCTCTGCTGTCAGCCTGGGACATTATTCGTGTCTCTCTTTGGTATTTGTGGCGGGAGAAATTTAACAGGGTGGAGAACAGGAAGGGTGTAATTCCTGGCCCAGTGCAAGCCACCCACTGAGTCTATAGCATGAGCAATGGCCGCAGTGACCACTGTGGATCTCATCGCCTTGCTGTGGGGTTGCCAGCTCATTCACTGCAACCCAGCTCCTGTGCCATTTTCCCTCCCTGTCTTCTGGCACTGTACCACTGGGTGGAGGCAACATGACATCGGGCCGCTCACAGGGCATCAGCGGCATGCTGCTCCTTATACAGTTGGTGTTGCTGGAGTCGTTATGTGCACTCACAATGCAGTTCGGGGCCTTAATTTATTTATCCACTGCAGAATGGCTAGCCTATTAGGAAGAAGCTCTAAGAACTGCTCTATTTAGGATGAGGAATTATCCATACGATCTCCAAAAGTGTACTCCAACTACATTTCCTTTGTACTAACATTTTGACAGGTGATTACAGAGCTGTATCCAGCCTGCATACAACACTGCTTCACTTCGGAGTTTTTTCCCCCTCTTCAGTTTAATTTGCTAGCAGAAGTAAGGGACTGTTTTTAGTTAGATTTTAATGCTGCCAGTGGTTATATTTGAATTTTATTAATTAGAAACTGCCTCAAGAACTCTATTGACAGTGAGGGATAGAAATAAATTATATAAATAAGTTTACACAGCGTGACAATTTCACCTGCCCGATCTCTGACTGCTTGAAATTGACAAAGCTCTTCTATATGTGGAGAGGGAGGAAATATCCCTACCTTTCTTTCTGGGGGAAATGTTGCTACGTCCAATTACTGTAAACTAATTCAGACTAGGAATGTATAAATGTGCATGTATGTTGCTTTGTTACAGGGAACACGTCCGTTGCTGATATGGGATAATTTTTCCTTTTTTTCATTCAACGACAGGACCTGTGCTACTAATTTCGGAAACACTAAAGATTAAATAAGGTGAATAAGATCTCACCTCAAGATGTAAAATCCTGGGTCACTATGTCAACAACCATGCCATAGGCACCACCCATAGGCACGTCATGGACATATTTTAGTCCTACTACTTAGGAGACCTTGCCCAATGTTAAAGAAATTGAATAGCATTATCCTATAAGGAAATGGAATGAAACTTCCAATAGTTGTTCTTTGTTCCTGAGAAAGGACCAGAAGTCTGAAACACTGAAAATTACCTAGGAAAAGTGTTGGATATTTACTCTGGACTCTGTATTTTCCCATTGTGGATCTTGCTGGCTTCTGTAATTTCCCATGATGGATTATATGAATAGATTCATTCCTGACTATATTTGCTTTTCACTTTGCTGAAGTCTCCTTTTGGATACATATTTTGTGCGGGCATTCAGCTCACAGTTGTTGTTGTTTGTGTTGTTCTTGGCTAACAACCATGTCATAGGCACCACCCAAGAGGCAGCCAAGCATTAATGATCCACCCTAAACTTGGTTGGGCAATGGGAGACACTGACTGATTCCCACCAGCAGCTGTGCCGCCCTCACTCTTCTATTTCCCCTGCTTGCATTGGTCAATTTCACACTGTTTGCTGTGTGGCCGCATTTTGACCCACAGCTCCCCCCGATTTCCCCCGCGTCTTCTCGGGGCGGGGGGGAGCTGCGGTTCAAAATGCGGCTGTGCAGCGAATAGTGTGAACTTGACCAATGCAAGTGGGGAAAACAGAAAAGCGAGGACGGCACAGCTTCTTGTGGGAAATTAGTCACTGTTGAGAAAACATGGCATTTCCCCAGAGCTGGTTTTACTTTTTTGAATGCTAGGAAAACCATCATTTCCTAACAACAGCAGTGCTGTTTTGAGAGAAGATGTCTGGGTCCCTTGTGAGAACTAGGGACACCACTGCACATTTAGTGCACGCAGTGTCGCCTGGAGAAACCCTGGAATTAAACCAAACCCACGCTTGGAAAAGCCTCAAATGGGTATGTACGTTTTTAGCTCAAATAGCCACGTAGATTTTCTTCATGCAATGGGTGAGCTGGTAGTGGGTGTGGGGAGTGAAAACAGAAAGCTGTAAAAAGCTTTGTGTTGTTTGCAAGCGCAAGTCGGGGAGGGTAGCTGGCTGGTCTTTCATATATATATTTTTTAAAAAACATTCTTCCTTCAGAATTGTTCAAAAGCAAGTGAAGAAAAGACTGCTAACAAATGGTAAGTCCAGCCAATGCAGAACCTCACAAAGCAGTGGGAACCAGGTCTAGACATACTGCATCTGGCACTAGCCCCAGAATAAAGCTACAAGGAACCTGGCAGAACAGCAGCAATCTCTCTTACAGGCCTTAACTAGCCTCAAATATCCAAAAAATCCACACAGAAAGATATATTTCAGAATGGGACATCATATACTTCCAAGCCAAGGTTCTGAAAGAAGGTGGTACAGAGAGTCACCAAACCAGGCATGAACCTGACCCTCACATCTCTTCTACTCCAGCTGTGGCAAGTGACTTTGATCAGACCTGAAGGCAAAAAAGAAACAACGGGGGGGGGAACTGCTACAAAAAGTTCATGTTGCCTCAGACTTTCATTAAACCGCAGCAAATAATACGTACAATCAAAGAAGGAAACCTGGGAATGCCAAGTAGGCTCAGATTATTGAAAACTGTACCCTTTGAGACAGCTTATGAAACAGGACTCAAGGAGCCTTTTTGCCTTCTGTTCCTGTTTCTGTACAGTTCCCACCAATGGACACTAAATGTCCAACCTACGCGTTATTTCCTTGTGATCAGAATGTCAAAGGAAGCAAAAGACAAAGTATTAGGTAAGACCACTACAAGGTATGCTACAGATCCTAAAGAACCAGTTTCAGGACCACTGTTCAACTGAATGATGATCAGATCACCTGTTTAGCCAGGACTTGAGAAACAGTAATGGCTGGAACAAACGTATCTTCAAACATCATGCTCTGACAACCTCAGTATCTAAAGGCCTCCTACTCTCTCGAAAAAGCTCCCCCTTTCTCCATTACTTCCCTTTGCTTGAAATTGCCTCCCACATCACCTGTGCAATGCCAGCTGTCTCCTTCCCTTCAGCTCTGTCTGTGATATGTCAAAAGCCCCAGACAGCATGTCCCAGCTCCTAGCCCTAACTTGCTGGTAACACCTTTGCAGACCCATTTAGCACCAATCCAATTAACATAAATGTGTATTTCTTAAGAACTTGTTCCTTTCCAGATCTCTTATTGATTTGGAAAAGTTTATATATTTACAAAAAAGTTTAACACATGCAATTCACTGCCATATGAGGTGGTGGCAGCTACAAGCATGGACGACTTCAAGAGGGAATTAGATAAGCATATGGAGCAGAGGTCCATTGGTGGTTATTAGCCACAAGGTATAGATAAGGACCCTGGGGCAAGTGATTGCTCTGTATTCTTGGTGCTTGGGGGGAGGTCAACAATGAGAGGGCTTCTAGTGTCCTGGCCCTCCTGATGGCACCTGGTATTTCTGGCCACTGTGTGACACAGAGTGTTGGACTGGATGGGCCATTGGCCTGATCCAACATTGGCTTCTCTTATGTTTACAAAAAAAAGATTTTTCAAAATCTTTGGCAAATTTGGGGAGAGTCCCCATTCACATTTTACTTCCAGGCTCTCTTTTAACTCAAAAGCCAAGTCCAAAGGACCACACACAGAGAGAAAAGAGTTTCAAAGGGACAGAGGTGGGTGTCCACTCCTTGATCTGTTTTAACATGTGAAACGAAAAGCTAGCTACAGTTGGGGGGGGGAAGGGTGAAATAACAACAACAAAAAAGGCCTTCCCACAGGAATAAGGCAGCTCTGTGTTCTTGTGCCCCACCCTAACCATTTTTAGACCTATTTGAAAGCCAACTCAAACTACACATTGATTCAAAATCAAGCCACAAAGTGGCTGCTGGCAGTTTAGAAGACTGTATATTTAGGTGCCACCCACCAGAGATGGAGACCCCACAAAACCAAGCCTGTATTATTATCATCATTTATTTTAAATTTATTACTGCTCCTGGCATCACACAGAGCTATTTGAAACACAATTAGCAGGTTGAAAGGCAAATGGAATTTAGATTAAAACGACCTCTTTTGGAGAGCCCCACATTTCTCCCTACTTAAAAGTTATGATAAAGCTTTCCATTGTAAGTTCACCTCCACCCACTCTCCTCTATCCTCCTCTCGTTGAAACGAATTCAGACAAACGTTTTCAGATATGATCCCTGTGCGTGGCCTTATCTTTCCGAGAAATTTTACTAATGGAGTTCGCCAGAGCAGTTTTTCTTCATTCAGCCTTCACTCTGGCCAGAGCTTTGCTTTCTTCTCTTTTGCTGCTTCATTCCCGTTCCACCGGCTGCTGGCCATCTAGAGGTTTCAGTGCTCCTGAAGCTAGTGACTCCTGAAACACTATTTGTGAATTGCTGCCATAAATACATTTTTCAGTGAATCGGATCTGTATCAGCAAAGGCAAAAAGTGATCTGATCAGTTTAGTTATGCACAGTTATGGACTGTTGGGTGTTATGTATCCAACATATAACAAATACCGTGTTACAGATGATTATAACATATCATAAATAATTTTTAAATTTTTAGAATAGTATTTTACAGTAATTTCATCATATATAATTTATCATATAAATATCACAACACATAAGGTATCAAAACCATCCAAATATCAAATATTATCTCCAAAGAATCTCAAAAGATATTGTACAACCTCTTAATCTCACATGCTTTTCACTTTGGAGGAGGCTTGTAGCTCATAAGAAAAAATTTTTGTAGCGTTCACTGAAGAGAAATTTGGATTAATACTTTGGTATTTGGCAACCCTGTGCTGGAAAATTATTGTTGAACTCCCTGAGGAAGATTCTGAAACAGAAGGATATCTGGACCTCTGTTGGAGGAAGACAGAGCGCATGTTCTAAAGAGAGTTTTAAGGAGTCCTCCCTCTTGATACTTTTGTTTAAAAGAGGAGGACTGATATTAATTAACAGGTTGTACAATATCTTTTGAGATTCTTTGGAGATCGTATTTGCTATTTGGATGACTTTGATACCTTATATGTTGTGATATTTATACGATAAATGATATATGATGAAATTACTGTAAAATATTATTCTAAAAAATACAAAAATTATTTATGATATGTTATAATCATCTGTAACACGGTATTTGTTATATGCTGGTTTTTCCTACTTACCGTGGGTCCTCTTTTGGTTTTGTGAGGTGTTATATATCCAAGCAGATGAATATGAGTTGGATTAAATGCAGATCCAGATGATCAATAACATAATGAAACTGTAGGGACAGTTTGATGCTGCCATGGTCAAACTTTCCAGAACACTCTATAAATCAAAATTTAGGCTCTGTTGGACTTTTTCCTCTTTCCTGTTTTTTTTTTTTTTTTTGGCTTTCAAGTCACAGCCAACCTGTGGCAACCTTGCACGGTTTTCAAGGCAAGAGACATTCAGAAGTGGTTTGACGTTGCCCACTTCTGTATAGCAACCCTGGACTTCTCTGGTGGTCTCCCATCAAAGTATTAACTAGGGCTGGACCCTGCTTAGCTTCTGAGATCTGATGAGATCTGGTTAGCCTCGACTAGACAGGTCAGGGCTTGGTGGTCTTAGCATAATCAAAATTTGTGAATCTTATAAGATTTCTTATCTTGGGGGTTTCCCCTCTGGAAATAGAGGTGCAGGCACTCTCAAGAGGGAAATGTTCCATCTATATACTGAAACCTCATAAACTTTTAAACATTTTAAAAAGAATTTTATCAAAGAGGTTCTGGAACTCCGTTCTGGTGCGTTCTCTCAGAAAAAAAAGCCCTATCTAATCTTATATGTGAAGACTGATGCTTTTGATTGCTGGGGAAGCTCTGGCTCATTTCTCATGCTCTTGCTTTGGCGTGGCATTTTTTTTACAGCCTGCCCCCCTCTCTTTTTAAAAACTTGACTATGTCGACTCCAACACAAACTGGAGGCAGACGTTCATTCTTAATAGAGTTCAAGGTGTTATGACAGAGGCTGCTTCCACATGGCATTAATGGTTCCTTATGTAGCTGTCATTGCTGCTGTGATGTATTGCCACAATCTGCTCACTCCTTTGAATTCTCAGATAGTGGCAATAGATTGCTATAACTTTATTGCACTGAAATTGCCATTTTTAAAAAAGAAAAATCCAAAGAAGTTCTTTGGATGGCGAAGGGAAGAGGCGGTTGCAGGTTGCTGAAGGAAGGAAAAGGGCACTCATGTGGGTGGAACTGTCAAAAATCCACACGGCATGCAAAGGCACTTTGAGCGCGATCCTTCCCAAGTGATCCAATCAAGCCAAGTTTGGGAATGATCGCATCAAAGCAGAGGAGAACCATTGGAATTGACTTGGAGGTAGATGTGGGATGGGTATACACAACGTATCCAGTAGTGTCCTTATCACATCACCTTCAGTTAGTAAAAAAAACAATATTCTGTGCTCAAGCCTAGTGATAACGCATTAGACACAGGCTGATTTTGCACTAGAGCTGCCTCGAAGTTGCGCCGCCATTTGCCCCAATACTATTGGTCAATTTCACACCCGAAGCTGCGGGGCTGCATTCGACCTGCGGCTTCGCCCGATTTCCTCAAAAAACAGGATCACGAAACTGCGGGGGAAATCGGGCGAAGCCGTGGGTCAAAATTCAGCCCCGCGGCTTCGGGCGTGAAATTGACCAATAGTATTGGGGCAAACGGCGGCGCAACATCGAGGCAGCTCTAGTGCGAAATCAGCCACACACTCTTAGAGGTGAAATACAGAATAGCTTTGGCAGCTTTTGTTCCTTTCAGTAGTTGGCTTGATAAAAGCAATGTTGAAAACTAAGTTTTAGAATAACTCTTCAATGCTCATCAGCAGACCACCCATAAGATATCCTCCTGATCTGTAAGGGTACAGAAGCTGCCTTTTATAGAACCAGCTTTGTAGCCTGATATTTCTTTTAAGCATATTGCCACTGAAATTCTGCTCTAGGCTATTTTTCCCCTTAGGTTCTAGGCTATTTTTCCCCTCAGAGTTTACGAAATGCTATCATTCGGTGCACAAGCTTTCTTTGTAGGGTAAGAAAAAAATGCATCAAACCCAGCAAACAACATAATCAACCTAATGTGATTATTTTAGAACATATACTTTGCATGAGGATTTCTTTTGAATCAGTTCCTCATTTGGTGAAAGTTGACATTCACTATGCCAGGGCGGAACCAGAATTTTGTGCATTGTGCTGCCAGTACGAGCCCTTGCTTGTATGATGGGGAAATCAAATCTAATATTCATTACAAGTAGTTCATTATTACAACTCAGTTTTGGCTTAAACTTCATTTCCATGCTAAAGCTAAAAGCATTATTACTCACATGTTAACTGAGTCCCATCTTTCTCCATGGCTTAGATATGTAGAGGAGAAACTCTCTACAATGGGAATATCCCCGGATTATTTAGCCCCCTTTTCAGATAAACAAGCTTATGCTATTATTAAACAAAGATTTCTCAACACTGAAAGGCAAGAACTTAGGGAATGTGCAGCCAGCAGATGTTCCCCAAGTAGGTTGGGGACTTTTGACATGGGCTCTACTACGAAATATCTGTTATGTTTAACAGCCCCACATCATTGCAGAGCATACATGCTTGCACGCTTTAATGTTCTGCCATCGGAGGTGCCTTTAGTGAGGTACCATCAGATACCTTATGTAGACAGACTTTGTCCATGTTCTCTAAAAGGTATAGAATCCACTACACACACCATACTTCATTGCCCCCTCTATAAGGAAATCCAATCTCATTTTATTACTCCATTACTAGAGGGTAAGAGCTGGCATTCTGATGACTCAATTGTTCACTTCCTGCTGGTTAATTCTAATGGCGAAATAATGGAGGCTGTTGCAAAATTTTTATATTATACAATCAGAAGACGAGTGTGTCTGTTGCATCTTAGTAATCTGTCACAATTGCTGTATTTCCGGATATTTTGTGCTTTCAATGCCAATAAAGGTTTTGTGTGTGTGTAGTTCATTATTAAGCAACATTAGGAAAATAAACAAGAGACTGATTTTTTATAAAATTGTTCTAAGCAGGGAGGAGGAGAGCAGAGGGAGCACAGTATAGCCCGATCATGCCAGATCTTGGGAGCTAAGCAGAGGAGGTATTTGGATGGGAGGCCACCAAGTAAGGCCGTGGTCACATGGTCATTTTGATCGGGTTTCACTGCTGATCTCTCCCACATTTAAAATTGCTGATCAGACGCTGCATCCGCCTCCCGCAGTGAAGTGGGCTCAGTCACACAATCCTCACGGTTCCCTAGCGAGTTTTCCGACACCGGGAAAATCAAGTACTTTTTGGGTATTTGTGCTTTGAATCCGCAATTTTGCTGATCTGGGCAGCAATCTCTGGTACAATGATTGCGATTAGGTCATCTGACCATCCTCCGCATGATGAGGTCCCGTCCCCCCCGCAGCTTCCTCCTTTGAGTGGCATGAGCAATCCTGCACTGAATATGTTCATTGCATGAATGTTCAAGAGCACATAGACTTCTTCCTCTCCCATCGTTCCCTGGGTTTCTTGGTTTCCAGCGGGGCTCCTCTTGCCAACCGGCTTCCTTTTCTGCCAGGTCTGATCCATACCGCTCCAGTGTCCACTGCTGCCCCCCTGATCCTGCGCACTTTCACCAAAAACAAATCTTGCTTTCCACCCCCTCTCTTCAGGTGGTGCTGGGAAGGGGGCAGAGAAGCCAACTCTTTCTCCTCTCATCTCCAAAGCCGATCTCCTCCCTCCCCAAATGCTGAGAGGGAACTGTCACTTCTCTCCCCCCCAGTTACTGCGGGGGAAGGTAGGTCGCTGGGAGACCCAGCATGATTGTCAGTGGGCTCAGAGCAAAGTGGGAGGGGGCTGTGATGCCTCTGAGAGGTGGGCGGGCACTTTTGTCTGGGTTCTCTTCCCTCACTCCCTGCTGCTGCGTGTGTTCCTTCTTCACCTTGTTTGGGCTGCAGTAGACATGCCTTGCTGAGCCCAGAGCCCACCTCCCCCAACACTGGTTCTTCCAGAGCAGACTGGTGGAGGGGGACACTCACAAGCGGGGCATCTTTACTGTGATCCCCTCTTCATTGGATAATCAGTGCTATACTACAGCTGTCCATGGAAGCTCTACTGAGCATTCACGGCTAACGGTTGCTATGTGGACAGTGCCTAAAGCCTCATTGAGCAATACAAGTGGTTCAGGGAGGGATGCATGATCATCCCAACCTGTAAAAAAATCCCCAATCAAAAATATAGTGGGGAAAAATTGCTACAGGCTTGCCGTGTGACCACATCCAAAGACTCCACAGAAGAAGGCAATGACAAACCATTTTTGCTTCTCACTTGCCTTGAAAGTTCATTGCTGGGGGTCATCAAGTCAGTTATGACTTGACAGCACCTACATATTGGCCTACTGTTTCAGGGTCTGCATGTTAATACTTACTAAGCTTACACTACCTCAAAGATGGAAACAGTATGAGAGGTGGAAGGAAACAAATGTGTCTAATGTAGAAGTTAACACTGAAGCTGCAATCTTCCTAAGCACCTGTTAGGAAGTAAATTACATCAAACACACTATGTGTATGTTTATAAGTAATCAGGGAGTATTTCAGCATCCACAGACTTTGCAAAGTGGGTCTATTTCATGCTACTTACAGGTGAAAATCCACAAGTTACAGCTTTTAGCACAAAATTTTATGCAGCTGCTTGTAAAATTCATCAGAAAATTTTAGGCACTAAAGAATTTTAATGTTCTAATAATTTTGTATCTATTCACTCATCTAATTATTGTCTACCTACTGTATTATACCTATATTTACTGTAAATTATGCAAATTGTGACTTGTGTTGGTCTGTGACCATTTTTAATAAATACTGAGATTGAGACTGGGTCTCTCTTACTTCCCCTTCCCAGGACAGACCACTGAGCCCCCCCCCCCATTTTTTTCTGAGGGAAGCATCAGCAGACTTTCAAGCACAGTATGGGAGAGCAAAGTGAACTGGCAGAAACCACTTTCCTCCCTCCCAAAGATTTAAGTGTAAGTAAGTCCTCTGGAACCACATGGCTGGATACATGCCATTATCCTTATGATCTGGCTCCAAAGCAGATAACATTAAATCAGAATATATACAGAATGATTCAGAGATTAGCACAACACAGGTAGGGTTTTCTGGTATACTCCAGAACATGAGAAGAATAGGCATCAGTAAACTCTTCCTCAGCTCAAAAGTTGAAAGCACTCCAATGAGACTTGATGGCAGTAGTGGTGTGTGTCAGGATCATGTCACCATCAGATCTCTAAAAAGCAGGCTTTTGTGGTGTGTGTGAGAGTCAGTTTTCTCCCATTGGAGCTTTATGATAGGAGCAGGGATCATTTGGGGCCGGAGCAAGCCGGAGTGGTGCTCTGGCAGCACAAGAGTGGGCACAAATGGCGGTGGTGGCAAGCCCCACCTCCAGCTCCCAGCGGGCTTAGGGAGGAAGCAAAAAGAGAAGGGGTTTAAAGTATAAACTCCTTCTCTCTAGAGTTGAGCCACAGCAGCAGCACGATCTCCTATTGTATCCTATGGCCCCATAGAATACAATGGAAAGATCGTGCTGCTGCTGCGGTGCGACTCCAGAGAAACTTTAAACCCCTTCTCTCTTTGCTTCCACTCCACCCCTTTTCTCCCCCCCCCTTGGCAGGCCAGCTGGGGAAGAGAACGGGAGGCTTTTGAAGATCCCCCCCCTTTTGCTTCCCCTTCTGACACACTTCTGATAATGTCAGAGGGCGTGGCATATGCTAATGAGTTATGCTAACAGGTATGCTAATGAGCTCCTGCATCTCTTTTTCTACGAAATGACCCCTGGATAGAAGGCAACTCTCTTAAGGTAAAAATGGATTAAAAATGGTTTCAGGAGAAAAACATGGGCAGGGGAAGAATTCAGCTTCCTTTCTCTGCCTTATCCAGTTTGGGTTGTGACATACTATGTCTAGTTGTAGAAAAAAATATATTTTCATGTGTGAAACTCTTAAATAGCTCAAACCTTAGATTATTACCCACCAACAAACATACACAAGGGCAAAGCATAGTTTCTTTCAAAACAATGCCTCCATACGCCAAATTCAAAGGGATATTAACATGAGCTGAAGATCAGGTTTCAAATCTGATTGCTGGTTCAGGGTCCAAGTTTACACTCCCCCTTCCAAGACACACAAAGCGCAGTGGCCACATAAATCTCACTGGTGAAAGATTTTTTTTAAGCCAGCAACAGTGGGGGAGAGAAAACTGGCTCTATCTATCTTAGAAGCTTGTAGTTGCCAGATCTCTTTTGGGGACAATATCTAGTTAAAATATCTTATATACAGTCCTTTAATTTGGGGGGAAAAGCTTTTGCAAGCTTTATCAGATGACTTTAATTACTTGACCCAGATATCATATTTGGTGATTTTGTGCTGATCCTTCAGTATGACGGATCAGTTACAGTTCACTGTAAGTTCCAACTGTATTTCCACGCATTGTGTTAAGGACTGACTCAAAAGCAGTTTTATTTGATAAAAAACAGATGTCCTCAGAAGAAACCCATTCCTCTTCAGCTGAAAACATTATTCTTCAGAATTGAATGTACCTTTCTGAATGTATGAGTGCTGTCTCTCTGCATGGCATGCAGTGTTACTATATTTTCCCCCTTACAAAGAAACTCGGAGACACTGGGGCTGTGACCCTAAAACCTTCTGAGAAACAGAACAGCACATGGTTCTTATTTCATTGTCAACCCTGCCCTTGTGCTGCAATGTATGTTTACAATATGATTTGCCTGCTGACCTTTCACTCACACTTAAAATATTAGGACATATTTCAATTCCAATCAAGGCAGTATGTAACAATTAGCTTTTACATGCTTTCCCCCGCCCTTCTTTAGTCAAATTCTGTCCCATACAAGAAGCTACTTGCTAATTCTGTAACTAGAAAACAGATATACCACCAAATTATTTGGAAGCAATATAAAATTTTGAGATTGAAATTAGACATGTTCTTTAATTATCATTCCGGAGATCTTCCCTTTCTTCAGCTAAGACACATTCCTACTGTTCACAAGTTACACTTTTCTCACTTCAAACGTTATCATAACACCTTCCACCTTGTATGGGAGAAACTATTCAGTCCATTCGGGATGCTTATACTTCTTTGTGACCAGACTCTGATTCAATCCCATAATACCACCCAGATAAGTTTCACATTTGTTATTTTAAATTATGTTCAAGGCATTATGGGATTTCCCCCCCCTTTTCCCCTCTCCCAACATATGCTCAGTATGGCTGGGGTGAGAGAAAGATACATCAAGAGCTACACATTCTTGTGCTACCTTTTGATGCTGTAGTGATATAGCAACTATCATTTTTTTTTATTTTAAAGTAATCAAATAGTCTTCCAATGGCATGTTTGGGAAAATGGCTGCCATGTGGGGATGACACAGCATACAATGGCACCGATGAGGGCAGGAGGCTCAAATATGTACACCTTTCCATCCACATGGTGTGCAAAGTAAACCCAACTAGACTGTGATTTTTCAGGAAAGGTTGTAGCAAAGCAGGTCTGGGCAAGTTCAGAGCAAAGCTGGGGGACATCATGTGGATGCTCCACTCTGAGAGGCCTGGTGGCGCAGAACATCCACACACAGGCAGCCCTTGTAAAACTGGGAACAGATCCCTGTACGCATGGAAATGATGCTGCTTTCATCAGAGTCATCTTAGCCACCTCCTGCAAACTTGCCACAAGCTAAGGTGCAGAAACAGTCCAGACAGAGTTAAACTGGCAAGGGGGTGGCAGTACTGGTGATCCCATGTAACATTGGCTTGGTCTTTCTGCCAGCATCCCACTGCTGCCTCCTGCCTATGTTCCTCTCTGCTGTTCCTTGTACATCCTCTGTCTTGGCCAGGGAGGATGATGACAGGCGTTGTAACATGAAATGTAAAGAAGACGACACTGCTGCATCTACATTACGTAGCCCCCTTTCTTCCTCCAAGGGCAATCTTGGTTGAGGTTTCTATAGTCATCTAACCCCATGCCTCATTTGCTTTTCATGAAAAAAATCCCCCCCGCCCGCCTAGTTGAAGAAAAGGCCGAGATTCTAATTCCAGCAACTTCTGCTGCTTGAAGCTTGATATTTCTGTACAGGGAAGTGAGGTTAAAGCCCTTCTAAAATATGTACAACTCTGCAGAAAAAAAATTACGCATGGAGGACTAAAAATGGACTTTAGATGGAACACATTTGTTCACAGATGATACAAAACGCGCAGGATGATTGAAATGTAACTGTAAAACCACCTTCCTCCATGACCATGAATTGATTTAAATAACTGACGCAAGCAAATGAGTTGCTGCATTTCTATTTTTATACATGTACATCAAATAGTCAGAGATAGGCTTTAAAGTACATTAAGTGGCACGTATAAAAGCCATCTGAGTTTTACAGTTCTGCTTTATAGAATCATAAGATTTGCACTGCCCTCTGCATACAGAGTTTGCGGCTGAATTATGTGAATCTGGATCCTCTGCAATGTTGTATTCATTGCATTCACTGTTTTTTTTAAAAAAAATATTTATTTGCTACAATCGAAAGACATATGTAATAAAGAGTATGAGTCAGTCTTCGGCAAGGCGGGATATAAATTGAAAATAATAAATAAAATAGAATAATAAATATATATAATACGTACAAGGTGACCATGTCTACCCAAACCATTAAACCCTGTGAAATTAAGATCTCTCTCACACGCATCTTGCTGCAAGTTCCATTCTCTGCACAACCTCAACCATAATGAGTCTAATCTGGAAGTATCTCTGTTTGTTGGTCAGCCATTAGTTTCCACAGTGCGTAGGTCGCTTTTACTTTCATCAGTTGGTCATGAATGTTGAGCTTATTTATTTGCTTCCAGTTTCCAACAAAGACCAATATGGCTGTGTGAGAATGCGTGGTTGATGCTGCTTTCTGATTCGCTCCCTTGACAGGCATTTGCTTGTTTGCCACCCTCATAAACACTTATTCTCAAAATAAAAAAAGTAAAGACTATCAGGAACGCTGTTAAATTCAAAGCTTGTTGTGAGAATATATGTTAATACAAATAACTTAACAAAACATTGGGCCAAACTAGAGGAGATGCAAAAGACATGTGATTAAAATACTTTTTTAAAATTAGCAGTCTCAAGTGGATGCTTTGAAGAATGAGGAAAGGCTGCAGGGAGGCTGGGGAGGGTTGATTAACTGCTTCCTTGTGCCACATTCCTCTTCCACAATTTAATCAGCCCTCTGGGGGGTCTAACTACACATTATACTGTCTACAGGTCCACCCCGTGTCTGCCCTGGGTGCTGGAGATTCCACGATGAAACCAATTCCCAGGCATGTGGGAGCCCAGTTCAGATTGGGATTTTCCTTCTCATCCTACTGTTTTCCCAACCTGAAACGGCCAGCAGCGAGCTTGCCAATTTCCCTTGTTGAAGAAACTGGTGTGTGTTGATGGCGACATGTCATTTTCCGAAGTGGGGGCAAACGGCAGCTCCCTGGAGCTATTTCAGGTAAGGAAAATGGCGCCAGGAAGTTTCAGCATTGAACTTCCGATGGGCATCTCAACTGGCTAGACATACATTACTACTGGGAACTAAGATCATGGCATCCGGCCCCATCACTCCTTGGCAAATAGAAGGATGAGATGGTTAGACAGTGTCATCAATGCAACGAATATGGAACTGAGCAAACTTCAGAGGACAGCGGAAGACAGGAGGGTCTGGCAGCGGAAGACAGGAGGGCCTGGTGTGATCTGGTCCATGGGGTCGCAAAGAGTTGGACTCGACTGTGCGACTGAACAACAACAACAAAAAAGCTCAAGGGCAAGAGCTTGTTTTTTAACTTACATCGAGGCTACAGAAAACTAGGACAGGGCTGCTATCTGTATCACATCTTTGTGCCAGGCAGAGTGAACAGAGGCAACAGAAGAAAATGTAACAGGGACACAAAGACATTCCAGCTTGGTCAGTGCTGAGCAGTCACGCAGGATGGGGGCTTCTTTCCCTGACTGCACAGCGGCACTGGCTCCACCACAGAAATCACAGCTGATAACAACAAAAATGTAATGGAAGTAGAAGGAAGGGGTGGGTGGGGGGACTTTCATGTGGGAGGAAAAGCCTATATATTTTTTTTAATTTGCGGCTGCTTCCCCAGTCCCAAGAATTAAGGTGATATGAAACTGACTACACCAGGCATAAGCAATTTCACTGTACTCCATTTCATTCTGGAAACATGGCTAGGTAAACACTATTTCATACATCAAAAATCCTTACATGTAAAAAAAAAAACCCCAGGCCATAGTCCTTAAAATTTTCTGAGCATAAAAGGAGGGAAACTGTGTTATCTAGGGCTACCAGACCCCCAGACTGGCAGAGTTTAACCACTTTTTGGGGCTCCAACCTGCCGGTTGGCCAGCTGGCTGGTGAGGGAAGCCGTGCCCCCAAGCCCAAACACCCACAGCTCCCTTCTCTCTTGAGGGATTTAAAGGGCCCTCCAGCTGAAAGCCCTTTAAATTTTGCAGAGGGGAGGGAGAGGGGTGGCTGTGGGCGTGCGGGGCCCGCTGGCTGGAATCACTTAAAGGGCACTTCCAACTGGAGAGGACTGGTTCTGTGTACCCCGCAGTAGGGACTGGCCCCACCTGCTGGCAAGGACTAGCCCCAAGCACACCAGAGGGGACTGGCCCCGCACAATGCCGTTTGGAGTTTGGGTGCTCGGGGCCCTGCCAGCTGGAAGAGCTTAAAAGATCACTTTAAGTGCTTCTAGCTGGTGGGGACTGGCTCTGCATGCTTGAACTCCAAGTGGCATTGCCCCCCTCCCAAGATTTAAAGGGCCCTCCACCTGGTTGGCAGGCCCTTTAAATCTTGCAGGAGGCTTGGGAGAGGGGTGACTGCTGGCAATTTTTCTGGGGGGCGGGGCTTGGAGTGGGACGTCCCCAAGGTGATGTCATCATGTTGGGGACGCCCTGCCCCCTCTGGGAACGCCTCCCAAAGTCCCCCCCGGGGACAAAATCAGACCTGGCAACCCTAGCGTTATCCATCGTGGACACTATTAATAGGCAAGTGTAACAGCCATGCCAAAATACATATTCATTTGTCACAGCAGTGCTGGAGATGGTTCTGTGACAACCATCTGGAGATGGTTTCACCCTTTCCAGGGAAAAGCTTGAAGTACTGAGCTTTGCAAAACGCCATTCCATTCCTTTCCTTTTATTAATGCTCACAGACCAATTGGTCATAGGCAAATAAAGAAAAGTTACAAAATACATAATTATAAATACATTATTTACATACTTTGCAAAACTGATTTCATCGGAGACCATTGAGAACTGCCTGCCCCCTGACATGAACATGTGTGCTCTGGGCTATGACTGCTCTCCAGTACAATCTTCAAGTAATGAAAATGATCCACACATAATCTCAGCCGGACATTTCCCAGAGCGCTTGAGACGAAAGGCTGTACTTTGTGGTCTTCAAGCCACTGCAAGACACACTCTCCATTCATATTTTTATTTATTCTGGAAGTGAGTCAGAAGAGTGTGCTGTGTAATTGTTATCAGCCACAATATATTTCCTTCCTCTTCTCAACCACTTGGTTTGTAGCTACTAAAGTACAGTGATGGTACAAACCGAGCTGGCAGCTAACTGTGCAGCGCCCTCCACAGGTCTTACACCAGGACATATCCAATGCTGCCTTTGCAACTTATTGGTCGAGTTCAGATTGGCAGTTTGGCCTGAGATAGGCACGTTTCAGAGACGTTTCACAAATGGATTAAAGGACTGGTTCACACAGGCACATCTGTCAGGCATTCCCCAGCCGTACTCAACCTGTCTTGTAACGCTTCCCTCCCGAGTTTAAAAGATACTAGGTGAAAGTTGTAGCAAACCCTGGAGACCCCATTCATCCCACGTTCATCCTGCTTCCCAGAAGTGTGAACGCAAACAAGCTGATCTGGTAGGGATGCTCTTATGTGCATGAGCGCTTATGCGCATGAGTGCATATTGTCAGATTACATTACAAAAAGCCGCTTACAGCTGCGCCTCCTCCAGGGGCGGGCCAACAGTGCGAATGCTCCCTTGCGCGCCCTCCCCAGTATGCTCCCGCATCAGTCGGTGCAGTGTGACCAGTAAACCTTGGGAACAAATTGTTCCGGGTCTTTTTGCCACGACTCCCTTGTGCTTCAAACTGCCAGTCTGAACTTGGCCATTGTTATGCAAAGTAAGGATAAGCTACAGGCTAACTACCATTACCGATCAATGAAGTGGAGCCACTTATTCAGGATCTTATTCCAATCAAAGGAGAGTCATGCTGTAACTTAAGGTCATGGGGTAATATACTAAACTGTCAGTGGACTGTATGGTACTATAAACTATACCTTGGCTTTAATATTTATTTATTTACATTAATTCTGTACCAGCCAGGGGATGTCTGCCTCCATTACGAAGGGATCTGGTAGCATACTATTCTATTATTTGCTGTTTGTTGATACCACCAAACATCTTCACAAATGTGTCTTACTCTTTTAGGCTAAGCTTGGGCATGCATTGTCCTATGTTCCGTATTAGGTGAGCAAAACACTACCCTATATATGGTTTTCAACTTGAGAAAGAGCTATTTCTCCTCATGCCTTCTGCTGGCCCACTGCTTCTCCCCCTCTGAATCACTGAATCATTCTAGGGCAGCTAGTTATTATTCTTACATTATTTGTTCTTACACACTGATGTTACTGTATTATTAGCTGATGCATTTTAATGTTTAGATGTATTTTACTGTCTACTGTTTTATTGTAAACTGGTCTGATACTACATAGAAGAGGATGCGGTATAAAAACATAAATAAATAAACAGTTCCTTTTTACAAAAAACACAGCAAAGGTTATTGCAAGACTTTGGTGCAGTGGTTAAGTATGCGGACTCTAATCTGGTAGAACTGGGTTTGATTTCCTACTCCTCCACTTGCAGCTGTTGGATGATCTTGGGCAAGCCATAGTTCTGACAAGAGCTGTTTTTGAAAGGGCAGTTCTTGAGAGAGCTCTCTCAGCCCCACGTACCTCACAGGGTGTCTGTTGTGGGGAGGGGAAGGGAAAGCAGTTTGTCAGCTGCTCTGAGACTCCCAAGTGAAGGGCGAGGTATAAATCCAGTCTCTTCTTCTTCTCTATAATAGGCAAAAGTGGCTATGAATTCCATCCTGTCTCTTCTGCCAAGGTCAGAAACTGATTTTAAGAATCATCTTACTATGGATCTTATAGGACCATAGAATCATAGAGTTGGAAGGGACCGCCAGGGTCATCTATTCCAGCAGGATGCATGAAATTTGAAAATACAGTTCCCCACCACACTCCATGCACAGAAGACGGCAAAACAAAACAAAACAAACCCCCTCCAGGATCACAGGTCAAATTGGCCTGGAGAAAAATTTCTGCCAGACCCCAAAGTGGCAATCAGCATTTCCCTGGGTATGTAAGAAAGGGCCATGAGAACTAAGCGCTGAGGCAATCCTTCCTGCCCTCCCTCTCATGAACTGCCTAAGTTCACAGAATCAGCATTGCTGTTTAAAAGCCTTCAAAGAAGGAGAGCCCATCACCTCCCGAGGAAGCCTGTTCCACTGAGGAACCGCTCTGCAGGAAGGTTTTCCTAATGTTTAGCCAAAAACTCTTTTGAGTTAATTTCAACTCATTGGTTCTGGTCTGATCTTCCGGGGCAGCAGAAAACAATGCCACACCATACTCTATACGACAGCCCTTCAAGTACTTGAAGATGGTTATCATATCACCTCTCAGTTGTCTCATAAGTGCATAAAAGAAACCAATGCTGGATCAGGCCAGTGGCCCACCTAGTCCAACACTCTGTCACACAGTGGCCAAAAATACCAGGTGCCATTAGGAGGGCCACCAATGGGGCCAGAACACTAGAAGCTCTCCCACTGTTGCCCCCCCCCCAAGCACCAAGAATACAGAGCATCACTTGCCCCAGACTGAGAGTTCCTACCTTGTGGCTAATAGCCACTGATGGACTTCTGCTCTATATGTTTATCTAATTCCCTCTTGAAGTTGTCCATCCTTGTAGCCACCACCACCTCCTGTGGCAGTGAATTCCATGTGTTAATCACTCTTTGGGTGAAGAATTACTTCCTTTTATCTGTTCTAACCTGACTGCTCAGCAATTTCATTGAGTGTCCATGAGTTCTTGTATTGTGAGAAAGGGAGAAAAGTACTTCTTTCTCTGCCTGCTCTATCCCATGCATGATCTTATAAAACTCAATCATGTCAACCCTCAGCCATCATTTCTCCAAGCTAAAGAGCCCCAAGCGCTTTAACCTTTCTTCATAGGGAAAGTGTTCCAACCCTTTTATCATTCTAGTTGCCCTTTTCTGCACTTTTTCCAGTGCTATAATATCCTTTTTGAGGTGTGGTGACCAGAACTGCACACAGTACTCCAAATGAGGCCGCATCATCAGTTTATACAGGGGCATTATGATATTGGCTGATTTGTTTTCAATTCCCTTCCTAATAATCCTGAGCATAGCGTTGGCCTTTTTTTATTGCAGTCATACATTGTCCCAACATTTTCATTGAGTTATCCACTACGACTCCAAGATCTCTCTCTTGGTCAGTCTCTGCTAGTTTGGACCCCATAAACATGTATTTATAGTTAGGATTTTTGGCTCCAATGTGCATCACTTTGCACTTGGCCACATTGAACCCCTGGCCATGTTGATGCCCACTCGCCCATCCTCGACAGATCCCTTTGGAGTGCCTCACAATCCTCTCTAGTTCTCACCACCCTGAACAACTTTGTTTCATCTGCAAACTTAGCAATTTCACTGCTTACTCCCAACTCCAAATTATTAATAAACAAATTAAAAAACATCAGACCCAGTACTGATCCCTGTGGTACCCCACTTCTTACCACCCTCCACTGAGAAAATTGCCCATAATTTGGTCATTGTTTCCTCTTAATTAGCCAGTTTTTGATCCACAAAAGGACTTGTCCTTTTATCCCATGACTACTGAGCTAACTTAGGAGGCTTTGATGAGGAACTTTATCAAAAGCTTTTTTCTCCAGGCTAAACATACCCAGCTCCTTCAGCCTCTCCTCATAGGACTTTGTCTCCAGACCCCTCACCATCTTCGTGGCCCTGCTCTGGACATGTAATCTTATTGGACTGTATAGGACATGTATTAAGCTTAGAAACACCATTAAGAATAATCTGACTGCAAAGATATGTCCTCTTTTAACTAAGTGAATCCATGTGCTTTGATTGTAGTGGATGCCAGCTGGCTCACCTGTCCCTAGGTTGATGCCTTCACCTGTTTGATCAAACTGCTGTGAGACAGTTGTACAGAGCAGTCAGAGATCAGAAATTAGGAGAGTCATAATTTGGTAATTCAGGTAAACTTCTCAGTTAAAATAATTAATCTCAGTCATCACTGCAGGTGCTACTGCTCTGTCATGTGGTGGGTGGTGACAGAGCTACAGAGCTGCAGTTAAAATCTCATGTAGAGTACCAGTCATAACAAGGCAAGTGTACAATGAAGATCCAAAGGACACAACAGACACTCACCATGATAATTTGTGAAAGGAAAATGCTACTGGGGGGGGGGCAGCAGTGGGAGGGCTTCTGGTGTCCTGGCCCCACTGCTGGACCTCCTGATGGCACCTGCTATTTTTGGCCACTGTGTGAGAGAGTGTTGGACTAGATGGGCCATTGGCCTGATTCAACATTGGCTTCTCTTATGTTCTTATGTACCCTTTAAGAAGTGTGGACAGGAGATTTAAAATGATAATGACAATAAAGCAACCTTGTTTTTTAAGAACTGCAGAAAGAAAGCTAATTCACATGAAGCAGCATCAGCTAACCAACACAGGCACTGAAACTGGAGCTAGTATAAGAGCAACCTTGTAGGACAACCAGTGGATATGACAACTTGCCAGGGGCTCAAAAGGTCTTTTCTGATGAGAAGCCAAAGCAAGCAACAACTCCCACTGTCGAACATGTGGAAAGGGGTGAGGTAGCATATTCCCAATCATCAAAGAAACTGCTTAACCATGGAATGAATAAAGAAGGAAATGCCTTCCACTGGAGAATGAAAGACTGAAATGGGAGGCATCAGCAACTTAACAGAGAATCAAGACAGGCCTCATCTGTGAGATATCGCTGGTAGTTTAGGAGGGTGGTGGCAGGTACAAGCATGGATAGTTTCAAGAGGGAATTAGATAAGCATATGGAGCAGAAGTCCATCAGTGGTTATTAGCCACAGGGTATAGATGGGAACTCTCAGTCTGGGGCAGGTGATGCACTCTATCCTTGGTGCTGGAGTGGGCAGCAGTGGGAGGGCTTCTGGTGCCCTGGCCCCACCGCTGGACCTCCTGATGGCACCTGGTATATTTTGGCCGCTGTGTGACAGAGTGTTGGACTAGATGGGCCATTGGCCTGATTCAACATTGGCTTCTCTTATGTTCTTATGTTCCAGAGTACCCCTCTGTGGTGCAACATGCCCCCAGAAAGCCCGAGTAGAACACCTTTCCTTTTGAGAAACACAGAATTTAGAAGGGCGTGACTTTGCTGAGATTTGCATGGTTGATGATGTGACCCTCTCCCAAACAACAAAACAGAGACTGCATGAGGGTCTGATGTGGGAATTTCGCTAGCACAGTAATGAAACTTTTTGAAGATCGCCCTCCTCACTATTTGGACAAGAGAGCCGGAAAAAAAGGAGAATAATGATCTAAAAACAATCCATAGAGAAACCGTGCCTTCTTGTTGATGCTTTCTGCATAGTCCGAATGGAAAAGAACACTGGCCGTTCTCTCCGATGGAAGGCGCGTTAGGCAGGGAGGTGGGGAGGGAGCCAGAGCTCCTAGTCTCTCCCAGAGACTTCCAGAAACTCCCAACTGCTGTCTGTCTGTCTGTTACAGGCCCAGGCCCAGGCCCAGGCCCAGGCCCAGGCCCAGGCCCAGGCCCATAAGCTGACTGTACAGAGTCTACAAAGAAGAGCCACACAGTTTTTGCAACAGTTTTTGTTGGTTTCAGAAGCAAACAGCTAATATAAATGTTATGAAACATAACCTTATTCTAAAAAAAAGGATCCTTTGAAGAATTAGCTGGCGATGATAAATCACCTCCTATTTGCTTTTGTCGACACGTGCATTTTCATAGTCCCTCTAATTAACATCTCCCCCCCCCACCTTTTAAACAGTTGCCAAACATTTCTTCTGCTCGTCAAGACATCTGGTACTTTTGTACTGTGTCCATAAAGTTAATGCCAATAATGCCTGACTAGCTAATGACCAGCACTGTTGGCTCGTTTCCTCTGTGCAATGAAGACATCACATCACCTCTGCGGCCATCAGTTCAGTGGTTATGATCCAGAATACAGAACTGCCTGGGGTAGAACATGAAGTTTCCCACTGAGAAGGGAAATAAACCAAACCGTCTGCCAACGGGGAGGCTGCAAGTTGCCAGATTTGCCAGTTATTACTGTTATTACGGTTTCATTGGGGAGAACGAATAAGATTGTCCTACAGGAGATAAGATGGTATGAAACCTTCCCCCTCCTCAACCCAATATGGTGCTCATTTTGTAGAGTTTATAAACAATCCCAAGCAGTCCCATAAACAGTCTGGAATGGTGTTCATCCCACACTTTTTTTGATAATTTATTTATTACTTCTTACTGTTTTTGCAACCAGAGTCATAAACAACATTTTTTTTTTTTGGATAATTATAGCCATACAGATTTGGCTGCCAAACAACTGTTTAGCCTTTTCCTTGGGCATCAGTGTTGGGAAGCAGAAAAGTAGTAAGGAGACAGGCTCAGCTTCTTCTCTGGGCAGAGAGTGCTTGTCCTGCACTACACAATATTGGCGACACATTCTCCCGAAAAACACTATCCCTCTCCATGATGCCTGATTATTGTTTAGCAATGTCGCAGAGGCACTTTTCAGTTCCTTCCATGGATGGGGAATTTGTTCCTGTATGCAGTGTTCCCTCTAAGCTGAGTTAGTGTGAGCTAGCTCACAGTTTTTTAGACTCCAGCTCACCCATTTTTGACTCAGAGCAAACTAATTTATGCAGCCGCCAAATCACTCGCTCGTAACTTCAATGCTAGTAGCTCACAAAGTAGGATTTTTGCTCACAAGACTCCACAGCTTAGAGGGAACGTTGCCTGTATAGTGCTCTGCAACTAGCCTGATCCCTTCTGCCTCCATTAGCAAGGACAAGGAACGGGCACCAAGGACCGTGATGAAACCCCCACAGACACGTATGTAGAAACTCTTCTGAAAATGCACACTATCAGAGTTAGCACAGGAATAAATGACCTGTCATACAGTTTCACTGAGGTTATGCCCTAACTAATGAGTAAAAACAATAACTGTTCTGAGGTCAAATTGCTACTATCTGATTTAGGAAGAGAATTTGACAAAGTGAGAAAACACTTTCAAATTCTACATGCAACAGATGTTGTTTTGGTCGCTTCCAGCTGGCTGTGAAGATGGAGTTCCAGAACTGTGGTTTCATATTAGGTACTAGTGTGGGCTGAATTTGTTCCAGGAGCAGGGAGGGGAAGACTCTCATGTAAAATCTGGCGTTCTCCGTTAAAAAATATTACTGTCTTCCATTTTTTTTCCATTACAGTGTTGTCTGTACCTAATTGTTCCTTGTTTTCCATTACAGACTGCCAAGCGACTAGCGTGCAAGAGTACAGTGTGTAGAAATTCCACTCATAGTGTTGCACTGTGTCAGTAAACATTGTGAACTACCAGTTTGCTAGACTAATCTGCATGGCATTGGAATTCACTCTAAAGCTGAAATCAGGAGGAAGATCACAAAAGGAACGACAAGCAATCCAGAAATCCACTCCTTGAACCGTACCTAAACCTAAGCACAAGTCCAGTGCAAATGTTCAGCACACTTTCATATTCCATTTGTGAGAAATGCTTCTCATTAGGCATGTTTTAAGCATTTTTGGCTAGCAAGAGATCCTCTGGCGCCCTCATTCTTTCCTTTAGACAATTGGCTCAGTTCTTTTATCTAAAGCAATCATACCTTCAGTAACGGAACAGTGCAGTAGAGAGTCATACTGAATGCTGTTCTGTTGTGCCCCGCCTTATTACTGCTTCCCCTTACCACACTGCTGCTGCTTGCTGCCCACACCATCACCCCTCCACTCAATACTATGGGCCCTTCGGGAAGCCAGAAGAGCTTTAAAACCAGCATGAAGAACTGCACACGCCCAATAAAGCTTTCCGAGCTCTTATGAGACTCATGTCTCCTGTGAGAGTTCAGCCATCATTTTAGTTGTGCTCAGAGCTCTTTTTGTAGCAGGAACTCCTTTGCATATTAGGCGACACCCCCCCAATGTAGCCAATCCTCCAAGAGCTTACAGTAGCCCCTGTAAGAAGAGCTCTGTAAGCTCTTGGAGGATTGGCTACATTAGGGATGTGTCGCCAGGGCTCTTTTTGTAGCAGGAACTGCTTTGCATATTAGGCGACACCCCCCCCCAATGTAGCCAATCCTCCAAGAGCTTACAGTAGCCCCTGTAAGAAGAGCTCTGTAAGCTCTTCAAGGATTGGCTACATTGGGGGAGTGTTGCCTAACATGCAAAGGAGTTCCTGCTACAAAAAGAGCTCTGATGTGCTGGCAGATCATGCAAGGTAGGGACAAAAGCAGGCGCAATGGTAAGAGAGGGAAGGTGCCGTCTTCCTCCCAGAATTTGCCCGAGGAAACTGTCTCACCTTACTGCATGAATGAATTAGCCCTGGCGACAGGCCCCTATCCCAAGGTGCTTACAATCTCGCATTTGACGTAAAGAAGACAAGAAAGGGATAGGAAGGAGATGGAGTTGGGGATACATAGAAGCAAATATGTATTCATTCCAGCAACAAGTGCTTTAGTGCCCAAAGGAACTACAGGAGTGTACAAGATCACTATTTAATTAGATATTTATACCCTGCTTCTCTCCAAAGCAGCATACAACACTGTTCTACCCTCCGGCATTTTATCCTGAAGAAGAAGAAGAAGAAGAGGAAGAGATCGGATTTATACCCCGCCCTTCACTATCCAAGGGAGTCTCAGAGTGGCTTACAAACTCCTTTCCCTTCCCCTCCGCACAACAGACACCCTGTGAGGTAGGTGGGGCTGCGAGAGCTCTGACAGAAACTGCTCTTTTTCAAGGACAGCTCTTATCAGAACTATGACTTGCCCAAAGTCATCCAGCAAGTGCAAGTGGAGGAGTGGGGAATCAAACCCGGTTCTCCCAGGTTAGAGTCTGCGCACTTAACCACTACACCAAACTGGCCTCCTTATGAGACCGAGAAAGATGTACTGCTGTAGCACTGTCTATCTTGTTGGCTGCCTGTTTCCAATCATGCTCAAAGGAAATGATCTTGTAAAAATGTGCTTATGCTACACTTGGGCAAAAGTAGAGCATGAAACAACAGAAAGGTTCTAACTCTCTTAATAAATGAAGGTCTAATTGTTTGGGGGAAAGGAATGAAGATGTACGAGGGACTTCCTCACTCTTTCCTCTTTGCCATGGAGTGCCCAGGCAATTCGGACAGCGCTGGCTCTTCGGCTTTGAAACGGAGATGAGCACCGCAACCCTAGAGTCGGATTCGACTGGTTTTCGAGCAAGGGAACCTTTACCTTTACCTATAAAAAAAGGAACAGAGAAGATATTTTGTTCTGATTTGTTGAGTCTCCATTTTGGTTGCAGACATTGTCCTCACTCACTGGATACTAGCAGAAATGATTTTATCGTCTAAGAGAGAAGACTTCCCATCCCCTGTGAGTACAGTCGCTGAGCTGGAGCTTTATCTACAGAAGCAGAGTGAGAAGCAACTTGCCTTTTTCCATTGCATGGGGAAAAAATGTAGATCAGCGCCTCTCCTCATATGTGCCCTGCAGAGCCTTACAATCTAGCGATCAAGATCTATTAGCTATCCTCAGCCTGAAGGACATCCGATTGGCCTCAACCAGGGCCAGGGCTTTTTCCTGGCGGAACAAGATCCCACTTGAGATCAGGGCCCTGAGGGATCTTTCACAATCCCATAGGGCCTGTAAAACAGAGCTGTTCCGCTGGGCTTTTGGATTGAGGCACCAGACATCCAAATCAGACGTCCTCCCTTACTGGCAGCACTGATTTTTCTATCTATCGGATTATCTAGCGGCGCCACTCTGAAACATTTCCATCCGAGCTCTATTATCAAGGCAAGCTTGCTCTTGGTTTGCTGCACAGTTGTTTTTAATGTTAATTTTATTGTTAGACTTTGACTTATTGTTGTGTTAGTTACAATTTTTATGTGACTTTGTAACCTGCCTTGAGCCTGCTTATGGGGAGGGTGGGATAGAAGTCGAAGTAATAAATAAATAAATAAATAAATAAATAAATAAATAATAAAGAGAAATCAGAATGGTGGGTCTACTGCCTTGTAAAGGTAAAGGTAAAGGTTCCCTTGCTCGAAAGCCAGTCGAATCGGACTCTAGAGTTGCGGTGCTCATCTCCGTTTCAAAGCCGAAGAGCCAGCGCTGTCCGAAGACATTTCCGTGGTCATGTGGCCGGCATGACTAAACACCAAGGCGCACGGAACGCTATTACCTTCCCACCGAAGTGGTACCTATTTATCTACTTGCAATTTCTTGCTTTCAAACTGCTAGGTTGGCAGGAGCTGGAACTAGAGACAGGAGCTCACCCCATCATGCGACACTCTCGGGTCTTGAACTGCTGAACTACTGACCTTCCACAGCCTGCAGTTCAGTGTCTTAACCACTTGAGCCACCACAGCTCACTTGTACTGCCTTGTAGCCACAACCAAAAGGCTGGATGTATCACTTTTTGGATCAACGGGGAAAAGACCAAATGGAGCAGTGTCTCCAGATAGTGAGAATATCTGTGTGTCATGCTTTCTTTGAGGGCACAGAAACTGCCCAAAAAATTTCCCAATCATATGAAGTATGGCAAATTTTTCAGTAGAGGATTTAATGTTTTCAAAGCCCTGCAACAGAATGGCACCTATAACTTGTGCCTTTAAAACCAGATGACCTATGGAAATCCATCAGATGAAACCTTTCGTATCACTGCATCCCCATCTACTGAATCTCTGCTTGTCGTCAAGCTGAATGATACAGGGCCCCTGCCAGAAAAAGGTATGAACCCTGCTGGAACAAAGTATTCCCAAGTACTTCCACCTCTTACTGCACACATATGGAGGACTGATAGAGTTGCAGCTGGAAACCCAGAAGTGACGGCTGTGTGGCGTATTATTGTGTAACTACTTACATTATATTGCATTCTTTTCTAGTCTACCTAATCCTTATGGTACTTTTTGCAAAAATTGTTGTATAAATGTCAAACAGTATGTTAATAGGAGCTAATTTGTTTTTCTTCTATAAGTGCTTTTCAGGCTATGCATAGTAGTAAAATATAATGCTGAATTTTTAAAAATCTTACAGGCTTTTTAAGGACAACCTGTTCAAAGGGTTAACTGTACTAGCAGTTTACTGCATTAGTCCCACTTGAATTTGACATAAAACTGTTTTTATAGCACAACTGAATACCAGCATACTTGTGGTTGCACTCAGATGTTTTTAACTATATTGGATTTAACCCGCAATGTATTCAGAAAGATATTTCCATTGTCTCAGCCAGCTATAGAGAGGTTGGATTAAGCTGCGGCACACCAAGCCCTGTTGTGTTTGTATATGTTGGTATCATTCTTACAAGGCAAAGAAAATGAGATTCCACACATTGTTAGAAAGAAATTAATTCCCACCTTTAAAATGTTATTGTAAGATCAGTTACTATATATTGACTCTAATTACTTGCTAGAATGAGTTTTGGATGCCAGATCCTATTCTAATTTACACTTGTGTAACATCTTGAGTTATTGCACTGTGAAAGAGAACAGAACTGGTATCTAGGTAAAACAATCCTATGGGGTACTTCACAGTTCTGTGTGATAACTTTATTTAACTCGACTCACCTTTTTCCCCAGTGGGGACCCAAAGTGAATTACATTGTTCTCCTGTCCTCTATTTTATCCCCACGAGAGCCAGTTTGGTATAGTGGTTAAGTGTGTGGACTCTAATCTGGGAGAACTGGGTTTGATTCCCCACTCCTCCACTTGCATCTGCTGATGTGACCTTGGGTCAGTCACAAGCTCTAGCACAGCTGTTCTTGAAAAAGAGCGGTTCCTGTCAGAGCTCTCTCAGCCCCACCTGCCTCACAGAGTGACTGTTGTGGGGAGGGGGAGGGAAAGGAGTTTGTAAGCCGCTCTGAGACTCCGAGTGAAGAGCGGGGTATAAATCCAATCTCTTCTTCTTCTACTACTACAACCCAGTGAGGTAGGTGAGACTGAGACTGGCCTGAAGTCACCCAGAAAGCATCCAGAGTGGGGATTCAAACCTGGGCCTTCCAGATCTTAGTCCAGCACTCTGACCACTACAGCACCCTGGCTCTCCTGAGAATCTACATCTCCTACCCTAATACTGCACACATTAAAGTTTTACATATAGTTGGACCACTGATCAGTGTAGCCTATTATTATCCCCTCCCCGGCCATCTTTTCGAACATTGGGAAAGTTTATTCCTGGGGTTGTGGGACTGATGTGGCTTAATAGCCACACGGGTTGGGAGGCAACAATAAGAAGAGGATGAATTCGACCTCTTTGCCTCTTCTGTCAGTGTAGCTCCACTGATGGACGAGAGAAGTGAGGACAATTTCGCTTCCTTCCTTCCCTCCTCCACACTCCCCCTCCTTCTTGGTCCGGAATCCTTGCCTGGCAGTAGCCATGTCTTTCCACGAGAAAACTTTCTCTACCAAGTACGCTGCAGCCATATGCCCATCATCATGTGGTTGGAGTGGACTTTGCTTTGCTCCCTGAGTGTCTGCCTGCCCAAAAGAAAACTGCTTACAAGAGGGGATGGTGGTAGCTACGGGGTTCCTATTTTTGGCATGTCTTGGTGTTTTATACAGTGAAGGATGCTGGATTTGCTATGCGTTTGTGTTCCACGGGTATGTGATCTCAGGGAAGCATGCTGGCAACATTGGGTTTTTTTTTTTTAATGATCTGATCACAACCTTGGGAGTATTAGTGAAGCTGGTGGCTGTTAAACAAGAACTGAACTAAGATGCTTGTTGAGCCACGATACAGAAGTGAAAGACTGCATGTTTTAAAACTACTTGTGTGATCACTATTGAAACACGCCAGCCCTATTCAAGTCAACAGGTTAAATAACATTTGATTGGTAGCATCACATGGAAGACTAGACGAACTCTGGGTAACATGAAGGAAACAGATCAGCAACAAGCCCTTTTTAATCTCTCTCTCTCTCTCTCTCTCTCTCTCTCTCTCTCTCTCTCTCTCTCTCTCTCGGATCTGACCCACGGAAGAAGAATTCCACAAAGCCCACAGCCCTCTGCTGGCTCTGTAGAGAATTTTATAAAGAGATATAGGATTTTTTTTTAAAAACAAACAAACTGAAGATAACTTTGCCCAATAACATTCTCCTCCTTGAAACTGGTATTGTCTGAGGGAATTTTGTTTTGGAAAAATTATAATGTGGAGCAGTAAGTTTAGACTTGGAAGCAATTCTCAGTATTATGATTCAGCGCAGACACAAACTTGTTGAATATAAATAATCCCACTCATTAGACCCTGTATACACAACCTAACTTGCGGAATACAGCTGTCATGCTTATCTAACTGCAGTGCAGGAAGGTTTCTGACAATTTGTTAAAAGAGTTTTCATTCCCACTTTCAAACCTTTAGGCAGCAGGGGATTTATTTTTTTTTCGTTCCTTACGAGAAATTCACACTAGAGTCTCAAATCCATTCTCCCCATGTACTACCACTACAGGAAATTACCCATAAATGAGCAATAAAAACAAATCATTCAGTTACAATTTTCCATTGATATTACTTTCCAATTTTAGAACATTTAGGAAAGGAAACATAGATCAGAAGTCAGCTTATGATATATTAGCAAGATGATCCCCTAATTATAGTCTTTCCTGCTGTAACAAACACGAGCTATAAGGCATTTATCACTTATTTTGCAGAGTGTTTTGGGGTTGAAACCATCGAGTCGACTGCCGCAACAGAGTACTGAGCGTGCACTTGCTGACAGCCTATTTCTGCTGATCCCCATCGCTGAAATAAATCTGGTGAATTAACCAAAGCGAAGAGCTCAGCGAAAAACCAGGCTGGGACCCTAAAGAGCACGAGAGGAGTTGCATTAAAGGAAGGGCAACCTCACCACCCCTGTGTCCCCACTGCAGCCTTCTTTGCCCCCTGAAATTGTGCTCCTTCCGATTGGTGGGCCCAGAGGAACAGGACGAGGGGGGGCAAACTGGGAGTTTGCAGCGGGGAGGGGAAACTTGGCAAAAACCTGCCCTCCTCTCGTCTGCAAACAGAAAAGCTTTTCTGTCAGAGGGGCTACTGCTGTGTGTCAGAGGGGAACAGCACCACAGGATTCAAGCCACTGACATAGTGTATGTATGTGCATTTGTGTCTCTCTGTGTATGTGTGTGTGTGTGTGTGTGTGTGTGTGTGTGTGTGAGAGAGAGAGAGAGAGAGAGAGAGAGGGAGAGAGAGGGAGAGAGGGAGGTAATTTTATATGGTAAACATGGAAGATACTGATTGCCTTCAAGAACATAGCCGCAGGTTAGTTCAAATGTACCATTTTTAATTGCATCTTTTTTTCTTAGTCTCACTACTCTTGTCTATATAACTCACTTTTCTCTCCTTTAAGGGGTCTCAGTGTGGCTTACAATCACCTCCCCTTTCCTCTCCCCACAACAGTGACCTTGTGGGGTAGATGGGGCTTGAGAGAGTTCTGAGAGAACGTTGACTGGCTCAAGGCCACCCGCAGGCTGCATGTGGAGGAGGAGTGGGGAATCAAACCCAGTTCTCCAGATTAGAGTCCACCACTCTTAACCACTACACTCTTAACTACTATACCATGCTGGTGCTCTTAACCCCTCTTCAATAAAAAAATGATGTTATGTAGAGTTTTCTTACAGCCATAGCTACTAGAGAGCCAGTTTGGTTTAGTGGCTAAGTGCGCGGACTCTAATCTGGGAGAACCGGGTTTGATTCCCCATTCCTCCACTTGCACCTGGCTGGATGACCTTGGGCAAGCCATAGTTCTGGCCAAGCTGCTCTTGAAAAAGGGCAGTTTCTGTCAGAGCTCCCTCAGCCCCACCTACCTCACAGGGTGTCTGTTGTGGGGAGGGGAAGGAAAAAGAGTTTGTAAGCTGCTCTGAGACTCCTTTGGGTAGGGAAGGGCAGGGTATAAATCCAATCCTTCTTCTTCTCTTCTTCTAATTGGTGGCTAGGGCGAACTGTCAATTTGGATCTTCCCGTGGCCTCTCACATGTACCTCTGCCACCAAAGGTGCTCCAAACAAGGAGGTAAGGACAACAAAGCAAAGTACACAAGTGACCGCTGGGCAATGGAAGTGGAAAGATGGAGAGGAAATGCCTCTTCTTCCACATAAGCAAGCAGTCTGGTGAGAGGCAACAGCTTCCTACGTGGGCAATGTGTTGTGCCCAGTGTTCCCTCTAAGCTGAATTAGTGTGAGCTAGCTCACAGTTGTTTAGCCTCCAGCTCACCCATTTTTGACTTGGCTCAGGAAGGGATGGCTCCAGAGCAAACTAATTTATGCAGCTGCCAAATCGCTCGCTCACAACTTTCATGCCAGTAGCTCACAAAGTAGAATTTTTGCTCACAAGACTCTACAGCTTAGAGGGAGCATTGGTTGTTCGACAGTGGGGTATCTCAGCCAGTTTCCCATTGTGAGAAGACTTCTAGTAAGCTGCTACAGAAATGTAAATGGCTGTAAATTAAATGGTTAAATCAGTCTCACTCAGTTCCTCAGGATTTCCTAGTAAGTATGCTTGGGATGACAAGACACAAATAACAGGTAACACCAGCGGACTTTTCCATCATCCGAACTCTCAGATTGTGTTGAAGTCTTACATGCATTAACAAAATGCACAGTTCTCTCTAGAACATTTTAAGACAAAATGCTATTGCATTTTACACTGCTGCCACACAAAAAAGAGAGAAAATGGTAGCTTTGTAGGACTAGAATTTATTTACTGAGAACTGCAATGCGACTGGCAGCATTTCTTAAAGTGTGCTTTAACTGCAATGTTATTCAACAAACAAGTTTTGCTAACAAGCTCGACTTGTGCTGTTTTAATTCGCGCATCCTTAAAGTGAAACTTTTGCCTCTTTATTTTGTCAGATGTAAGGAAAATTGGGAGGCTGCAGCCATTGTTCTGAAGCTGAGCTTGTTAGTAAAACAAAGGCCTATTTTTTTTCCAGTCAGTATTGTTTGTGCATTTACCCCATGACATCTACTTGGAGTCATTCCCAGAGGGGGGAAAAAAGGCCAAACACGCTCTTAGTATTTGCTTACTACAGCATAAAAGCACTTCTTAGTTACCAGATCTTTTTGGCAGCCTGTATTACTCCACAACATCAAAGTGTGTAATATTATCATGAGAATGAAAAACAACAGATAAATATCATACACACTGTACCAGTCTTCTGTTTTTAAGAATCAGAACTCCCCCCCTCCCTCCCCTCGGGCCTAGATTGAAATCCCACTGCAGTCAAGGGAAACCATGTTAAAATTCATGACAGTCCTTTTAATTGACTTCCATGGAATTTGCATCTTTGATAATCAAGGGCTTTCTGACACAATGTGCTTGCACCTGCTTTTCAGTGAATCTGTAAGTTGTGAAATGTACTGGACTTATGGCACTGAAACAGGCTAGTCAACTAAGTCCGAGAACAAATTCAGGCCGGGAAGAGCCACTGCAGAACTTCTCGTTCAATTTTCGTAACAGGCGTGAACCATGGGCTCCAGGCATTACCCTTTCAAATCCTTGCAGCTGAACTTATGGTTGCACTCACTAGAAAGTAGACTAAGGCTGAATCACATTTCCCATTTGTCTCTGTGCAAAACAGGATGGTGGCTGATTACTTATCACTAGTTCCTGGTAGGCTGGTGACCGGCGGGTGAGTGGGTCAGGAATCAGCAGAGACTGCGTGCAGGTACCGTGTAAATCATGGGGACTGAGAGCTCTACCTGAGAACAACCACTACCCTCCCCTAGTCCAAAGATCTGAACAAAATCATTCTAAGTAGTGAATCATCAGGCTTGTTATGGCCAAGTTGTTGCTAAGCCTGTGGTGACGACCTGCTCACAATACGTGGGTTGCCTGATTAATTTCGGCTGCGATCACACGCACAATTAGCCGTGCCATAGGCGCGAATGCCAGGCGGATTTAATGGGCACCATCAGACGTGAACATCTGGCCAGCGCCCCGTCCCTGTTGGCAACCCATTGTGCTCTGCCGCAAGAGTGGAGTTAAAAGACACTAGGGAAAGTCCATTATCAAACAGGTTGCTACAGGTCACAGACGGACTTAACCCTGTGTGATCGTGCCAGCGCACTCTCATGGCATTGGGATGGTCTCATCGGGCCATCCCGACTCTGTGCCGTTCCCCCCCCTTGCCAATATGTGCATCATCGCATACTACCATAGGAAGGCCTCAGTGTGGAGATGTGATTCATCGATCCCCCGTTTAAGCGCATCGGAAACACCCGGCAAAAAACCCCAACCCGATTCACCCTCAGTTTGGGCCTGATCATGCAGCGGCGGGCTGCCCCCGCAGCCTCCACGGACTGTGTGATCGCACAAATGCGGGTCAAATTGCTACAGAGCAAATAGCCTCGCTCCCCCCCCCCCGGCGTTATCTGGCATGTGTGACCGGGACCTTCATTAAGCAGCTTTGCTCCTGGTTCCGTCTGGATGGAAGCAAGACGGGCATCCTCACGGAGCAGGTCCTTTTCAGTAGTCGTCAGGATGCCTCCAGAACTCCCTCCCGCACAATATTCTCCTGTCTCCTTTGCTTGCTTGCTTTCTTTTTTTGAAACAACATAACAATGAGCTTTTCCGCAGCACTTTCATGACATGAGACAGACTATTTTGCTGCCGATTTTTGTGGAGCTGCTTTCAAACGATTCGAAGTATTTTCACAAGTGTTCTTAACATTCACTGTAAACTACTAAGAAGGCATAGCTATAGAATGATAACATACGTTTCATTTCTTTAATGGTAGTGTGCTAGATAAGTACGAGAATGCAGATGAGCTGGCATGGACTGCAAGGAGTTGAATAAAGGGAAATAGGAGACATCTTGAATTTGGTCTGAAGCATTGGCTTTCTGGCACGGTAACCCAAAAATTAAGCCATAAGAGATTTTTTTTCTTTTTTGGTCAGAACTTAATGTAACCTGAGTTGAGTCCCTCTAGTGCCAGTGATTTCTTAGGAATTTATAAAATAAGCTTGTGGGGAGGTGTGTCTCTCATGAAACTTCAACAAACACTTTAGGTCTTAGACTATAAATGAGTTACTTAGCTGGTGTTACACTAGTAGTGCAGTAGGGTCACATTATTGCTGATTTTGTTTCCTTTAATTACAGTCCATTAGTAAAATGACAATTAATATTTGACAGTTTCTGGGGCTGCCTCTGTAAAATATAGTGGGTGTTTGGAGGAAGACATGGATGAAAGGTCTCTGTATCAGTTAAATGTTCACACAGAATGCCTGTGTGAACCTGGCTTAAAATAAAAGCCTAAACACTGAAATATCACTTTCAAATATATCGCAGAGATTTAAAAATACAAACATTTCCACTTTCCTGTGGTTCAGTTTCAGAAAATGAGCAGTGTGTTAGGCAAATCAAACCTACTACTCCTTTCTTTTCATCCCCAGAGTGGCACAATTCTCAGTGTGCAGCAATAGTCTCTGTGGTTTTAACATACATTTTTTATTTTATATAACTCTGTGGTTTTAAATGAAGCATCCACTCATTTTTACATTAGCCACAGCAAGTGTGAATTGAGCTGGAGCTCTTCCGGCTTCATGCTCTTTTCTGTTTGAAGACATTGGGCATGAGGGAGACCTTTTCTCAACCATAGCAAATTGTAGCTCTATCACTGAGGCCAATTTCCCACAAACTGCTGCTCTGCGCTCGCTCTTCCCTTTGCCCCGATTGTACGTGTCGATTTCACATCATGTGCTGTGCAGCCACATTTTGCCCCGCAGCTTCGCCCAATTTCCCCCGCGTCTACTCAGTCCTCAAAAAACAGGATTGAGTAGACACGGGGGAAATTGGAGGAAGTTGCAGGGCGAAATGCGGCCGCGCAGTACATGGTGTGAAACTGATACGTACGATTCGGGCAAAGGGAAGATTGAGCACGGAGCAGCAGCTTGTGGAAAATCGGCCTGACTGCTCCTCTGAAGATAGTTCCAGGTGGTCAGCCATGTTGGTCTGAAGCAGTAGAACAAATTTAGAGTCTAGTGGCACCTTTAAGACCAACAAAAGTTTATTCAAGGTATGAGCTTTTGTGTGCATGCACACTTTTTCAAATTTCACTTTGAGGTAGGTTAGGCTGAAAGTCTGTGAGTGGTCCAAAATCACCCACTCAGCTTCCACAGCAAGCACCTGGGTCTGGCAGACCCTGCTCTGAAGTGCTAACTACTATGCCACACTGGCTGTGGAATCACCTGGTATCACAACTGAGCTCCAGACACCAGATCTCTCTCCCCTGCTGGAGAAAATAACTGCTTTGGAGGGTGAACACTGCCTTCTTATTATATCTCTTGGCTTCTCTCCTGAGCTGGATATACTCCTGCCAGGACTTTGTCAGACCACCTCCCACGCTTCTACCCTCAACTCTGCTGGTCCTATTCCTGAAGCAGGCTAAAGATAAAGTTATAGTGCAGTCCTAAATAGAGTTATACTTCTCTAAACCCGTTTGTGTCAGTGGGCTTAGAAGTGTGTAACTAATTAATTAATTAATTAATTCAATTCTTACCCTGCCCTCCCCGCCAAAGCAGGCTCAGGGCAGCATACATAAAAGGTTAAGAACTAATTTAAAAACATAGAACAATTGTGAAGTGCTAATTTGCTAATTATACATATACGATGGTGAAAGTAAAATTCCATTGTTTGCCATAGTGGGCATAGTCAGCAGTGGTTACAGGGTTGCTGTCTTAATCTATCATAACGTATTTCCAGTTGGGTCAGCACAGCCCAGGCCCATCAGGGCATAGGGTCTCAATCTTAGTTGAACGATTAGGTGCAGCTCCTCAGTTGAATGCCTGGTGGAAGAGCTGTGTCTTGCAGGCCCTGTGGACTTGCAGTAAATCCCGCAGGGCCCTGATATCCTCCAGGAGCTCATTCCACCAGTGCGGAGCCGCTGCAGAAAAAGCCCTTGCCTGGATAGTGGCCAGCCTGGCCTCTTTAGGGCCAGGGAGAGCCAGAAGATTTTGTGACCCTGAATGCAGTACTCTCTGGGGAATATATGGGGAAAGTCAGTCCCTGACCAGGCCCCTGACCACAAAGGGCTTTATAGGTAAGAACCAGCACCCTGAAGCGAATTCAGCATGCTATAGATAGCCAGTGCAGTACTTTCAGCGCAGGTTGAATGTGTTCCCACAAGGGGAGACCCAACAAGAGCCTGGCCGTTGCATTCTGTACTAGCTGTAGCTTCCGGATTTGGGACAAGTGCAGCCCTATGTAGAGAGCATTACAGTAGTCCAATCTCAAGGTGACCATCACATGGATCACTGTTGCCAAGTCACTGCATTCAAGGAAGGGAACCAACTGCCTAATCAACCAAAGGTGGTAAAAGGCAGACTTAGCAGTGGCTGCTGCCTAGTCCTCCATTGTTAAGGAGGCATCCAGGAGCACTCCTAGACTCCTAACCTCCGACACTGGCACCAGTGGCACCCCCTTGAAGGTCAGGAGCGAGACCCCTAACCCCAGACTGCCACAGCTCAGATGCAGGACCTCCGTCTTTGCCGTTTTCAATTTCAGTCGGCTCAACCTAAGCCATCCCACCATGGCTTGTAGCGCCAGGTCTGGAGCCAGACCGGCTGCCCAACAACAGATATAAGAATATAAGAAAATAAGAGAAGCCAATGTTGAATCAGGCCAATGGCCCATCTAGTCCAATACTCTGTCTGGCCAAAAATACTAGGTGCCATCAGGAGGTCCAGCAGTGGGGCCAGGACACTAGAAGCCCTCCCACTGCTGCCCCCTCCAGCACCAAGAATAGAGTGCATCACCTGCCCCAGACTGAGAGTTCCCATCTATACCTTGTGGCTAATAGCCACTGATGGACTTCTGCTCCATATGTTTATCTAACTCCCTCTTGAAACTGTCCATGCTTGTAGCTGCCACCACCTCCTGTGGCAGTGAATTACATGTGTTAATCACTCTTTGGGTGAAGAAGTAATATAGCTGGGTCTCATCAGCATACTGATGACAACCCAGCCCATACCTCCGAGCTATCTGGGCAAGGGGGTACATATAGATATTAAATAACATCAGGGAGAGCACCGCACCTTGGGGGCACTCAGCAAACCAGTGAGTGCCTTCAGGACAATTGCTCCCCTAATGCCACCCCTTTGTCACTGACCCTGAAGGAAGGAGGTAAGCCATTGTAAGGCAGACCCCTGAACCCTGGTGTCGGCGAGGCGGTGAATCAGTAAATGATGGTCGACAGTATTGAAGTTCCTCTAAGATTACACTGTTAGGGTCTTATCTTATGCCACTTGTAATGAAATGGCTGCCAGGCAGAGGCAGCAGTGCATTTTAAAATGGATGCCAGCCTGGTAGTCCTTAGGAGGGGGGAGGTACTCCATAGGGAACCATGGAGCTGCCATACCTCCCTGCCTACACTTCCCAGAAGCTTCAGGGAAAAGAGCAGGAAAATATGGACTCACCCCAGGGGCAGAGCCAGGCAGATAAAAGCTTTGGCTCCTGGGGGGCGGCTTTCCAGTCTCAGCCTGGTCTGGCCTTCGGCTCAGCGTGAACGGCAGCTTCAAGGGAGCATACAGGTGGGGCTCCTGGTACCACAGACTCCAGGGCATCCAGGCCACTATAAACTGTGGTGGATAACCAGGAGGGTAACAGTACCAGCGACCAGTCCCAAGGAGGGCTGGGGTTTCTCCACGCCAACAGGAGGGGGAAAGCGAATGCCATCCTGAGGCCCACAACCTCCAGAGACACAGAGGGTGTTCGTAGGGGACAGAGGAATGGCATTTTAAATCCTCTTTATTTTCTGTGCCCAGGTTGTGTTGTTGTGCATGTGTTCAAGTTCTGTGCCTAATATGTATGTAGTTCAAATAAACCTTTTTTGAGTTTAAGACCTGGTGTGCCTTGACCACTTAGTCCTCCCTGCTCAGCACACTACCAGAAGCAAAAGGGAGGCCAGGGAACACAAACTGGTCCAAACCGGAGGGTTTGCCAACTCTCCAGGGGGTGCCCAAAGATTGTGGTACCAACTTCCCAAGGTTGGGGAATGAGCCAGAGGGGCTCAATGACCCTCGGTGAAGGCGGTGTCAATCCAGTGAGTGGCGGCAGCGTGTAATAAAGGGAAATATTGGGACGGCAAAAATGGGCTTGCAAGCCACTGAACGGCTGCTCAGTCTCCCAGGGCTGAGGGCGGGTCCCCATTTCGCCACACCACTTATTAAAAAGAGTTTGATTTTCTCTTATTAAGTCATCATAGTAAGTCCTTCTTTCAGTTTGGTTCTTGTCTTTTCAGAAAGCAAGATAATATACAATCTTCTACTCACCACTGGGTGCGTCTTATCAACTGCAAATCAAAATGCTGACCTACATTCATGCTTGTTTAAACATCACTTGTCCGGTCCTAAAGGAAAAACAATACTCCATTCACAGTATCTGAACAAGGAATTTTATACTACATTCACAATGAGACATCAGTTTGCTAACCAGCTGACTTTCTTATGGTTAATGTAATATTCCTCCCATATTGAACCTAATGACAGGTTTCAGCTTTCTGTTGTACATTCCAGGTATTTCTGCTTCTAATTCTGCCAAAAATATTACTCCTTCCCCAAATACTCTTTAAAGTCTTCACATTTTTCATCCAAATATACAAGTTAATAGTTTAAGAAACAACTGAAACTATGTTGCTTTCTTTCTTAAACGCTTAGGAATATTTGGAAGGATACATCTTTACAGCTGATCAGCTGTTTCTACAAAAAAAACCCACCTCTAGACACCCAATTTTACATTAAAAGGTTATAAATTATATAACTTCCACCCCGTGGGAAACCATCACAATGTGAGAGGTGGGTCAGTAAAAGTTCAGTACCACACACATTCCCCTGGACTGTAAAAGTAATTGGGATGTGTGATTTTGAATGGTCTAATGACATAAAAAGGGAAATGGGCAAACAGCCCCTCTCCTTGTCCTGCAGATCTGAATCATAATCTTTTTGAGTGGAAAGAATGACACAACTGCAAATAGGTCATGTCTGCATCTTCATTTTTAAAGCAGTCTTGACGACATCTTTCTTTATGCTGGAGTGATGCTTGTTCAAGAAATTCTTCCAATCTGGTTGATTCAAGTCTTCATCACTAGATGGCGCTTTCGGGGGAGGGGGCTTAGAGTGCTTTGTAACCAGATCCGGTTGAGCTGCTGAGCCGCTGCAATCACAACGGAGTCGAAACCATAGGGCAGTAAAATAATGCAGACAGCAGAAATTATAACAGTACAGTAGGAGAGCGAATCCGAAACACATCTTTTTTTGAGATGGAGTGGGAGCGTTGCCAGAGCAGCAGAAGATACCAATGCAGATTCGACCAACACGTGTATCCGGGTACTTAGAAAGCACCCTGAAAAACGTTCATACTTTATGTCTTCATTGATGAAACCTCACATGGTCTTTGATGCAGGGTTTGCTTGTAACAACAAAACAGCCACAGGTGGTTTTTTTTATTTATTTATTGGCATCAGGTTGCAGCTGAGACATTCAGGGCAAGAGATGTTCAGAGCTGGTTTTGCCATTGTCTAGCTCTCTGTACTGACCCTGTTATTCCTTGGTGGTCTCCCATCCAATGACTAACCAGGGTCAACCCTGCTTAGCTTCTGAGATCAGGCTAACCTGGGCTATCCATAACCCTTAATTAACTCCTGTGGTGTTTGTGCACACTGCTACCTATCCTTTCCCCCAAACTGAGAACATACAAGTCACCGATGTATAGTGTTACTGAGGAAGCAACTTCTTACACGTTTTTCAGGGTAGCGGGCAGGCAAGCCGGTGACCATCGGAAAGGCTACCCCATTTTATCAACTTTCCTTTTTATTTGTAATAGGATTTGGCATGAAAGGAGGAAAGAACTTTCTCTTCTTTCTCTTTCCGTGTCATTCTGAAAACAGCAGGCCAGAGCTTACCGCTCTGGGATAACCACCAGGAAGTAAGCAGAGTGAGCAAGAACAGTGTGAGCAACTAACAGTCTCCTTTGCTTTTGTTGTTCAGGCAGTACACAAATGCGAACCGATAAAGCATGAGAGGGGAAGGGGTAGAGTAGAAGAAATCTGAGTTCATTCCTCTCCATTTCCTCCTGTACGCTGGGTGCAAAGTGTACGTGGCAAAATCCTGAGACGATACCACTTTCCTATGAAAACTCTTGCACTGTAAACTGGAGAGTTCTTCAAAAGGATGTTTAATTATAATTGTATCTCACTGAAATAAGAACACCTAATGCCTTTGCATTTCATCAGAAATCTAAGAAGCACAAGAATTGCTTTCATGACCTTTCTGCCTTTATTTTCTTCCCATTGTATAGACTGCTTCCTGTCTGCTCCTATCTCTCCTCCTTCCCACAATACTTAAAACTCTGGTGCGAATAGTCATTGTTAAAAAAGCTTTGCATATGCAACAACAACAAAAAAGGAAAAGAAAAAAAATAAAGAAAAATCATTACAACTCTCCAGCGCTCCTGAGCTTGGCAAAACTACTTAACTTTTTGTGTCTGGTGTACATCTGATTTTCCTGGCATAAAAAAAGCTCCTTTAGACAAAATTCTGGATTCTATTTGATGATTCTGTCTGCTCGCAGCAATGGGCCAGAGTACATAAACTGATCCATTTGCAGACATTCTTCAACCATGCAACATCCTTGTGTATGGATTATGATAGATTTCCATCACCACCAAATAATCTACACATAATATCAACAATAAATGACAGATGTTTGTTTTTCAAGAATGAGTGCTCATGTCTCTCTCATGCATAAAGTAATTCCTTACACTTTCAAGCTTGCAAATAACAGCAACATACAATACAATCCTAAGAAGAGTTGTACCCTTCTAAATCCATTGAAGCCAACGGGCTTAGAAGGGTGTAACTCTTTCAGGAATGTACCAGCACTCACTCACTGGGATTCTGAAGTTGTTAAGAGTACTTTCACAGGACTTAGACAGCTCAACTTTGATACAAGTATAGTCCAAGACATGCTGATTACTAAAAAGCCCCCCACCCCACCACCAGGGAAGCAAACTGTACTCTAACATGCCCAAGGGACATGAAAATCTGTACAATTAATCCAAGACACATTATTAGAAAAGTCTGAAAATGAGAGGAAGGGTAATTTTTAATGGAAAAACCACCAGAGAGGAAAAGGTTGAGAAGCTCTCCTTGTGACACTGTGGATGCTCCATGTAAAACAAGAAAATATGCATCATATTTTTATTTTACTGCACTTCCCTTTTTATCATTTCCTTGCGGGATTTAATGCATGCTGTGAACTTGTGCATGCCTCCTTTCTTCCTCCCTCGTTTCAGTCTGCCTACAGGGCAATCAGAAGGGTACAACTCAGGCCCGTAGCAAGGATTTTTTAAGTCAGGGGGCATTTAAATTTCTCAGGGGGCACTGGCTCATCAATTTAATCAGGGGGAGAAGGCCATGACACCCTGGGCTAGATGGAAAGTCAGAGGGCCTTGCCAGCAAGGCGGGGGGCCTAGCCCCGAGATGCCTCACTGTAGCTACGGGCCTGGTACAACTCTACTTAGGATGGCACCGCTAATTTCCTAGCTGGAGTAACTCTGATAGCTGATCAGTCCATTTTTGCCTTCATTAACCAGAGGGGAGCCTTTTTTCATGACTTAATGAGGTCATCAGATTGAGAAGAAACCCTGAACATTGAGAAAAAAGGTGAGAGCTAATTCAGAATCAAAGATGGCAAAGCAATATTCCCTAATACTATTTCTGTATTTGTTATGATCAGGAGTAGCAATGAGTGCGAGGAGTCTGGCTTTGCAAGTGGCTGGAATAAATATGAGCATAGACAGACTGCAGGTTTTATAGATCAGAAGACGTTGCACGTGTCCAGGATTTTCCCCCCCTCAGTGGAAGTCTACATTCTGCTGTATCAGTAAAATGGAGGTCTGAAATCCATAGCCACACTGCATGCTGCTCTTCTTTTCACACAAAGTTATCTCTGAGTACAGGACTGTAACCACCAGATTCCACATTTTCATTTTTCTCTTGACCCATCCATGGGCAACGCTCCCTCTAAGCTGTGGAGTCCTGTGAGCAAAAATTCTACTTGGTGAGCTACTGGCATTAAAGTTGTGAGCGAGCAATTTGGCCGCTGCATCAATTAGTTTGCTCTGGAGCCCTCCTTCCTGAGCTAAGACAAAAATGTGTGAGTCGGAGGCTAAAAAACTGTGAGGTAGCTCACACTAACTCAGCTTAGAGGGAACACTGTCCATGGGACCTGCCTTTTGGATTTGGGGCACAAATGGCTTTTAACTTTAATTATTTGTCAACATCTGGCAGAGGTTAGCCTAGAGGCAAAAATATAGTAGGGTTGTTTTTTTTTTGATACAAGGATCATTCCTGTGTAGGTTCTGTATTTTCATTTGGTGTGGCGAACAACTCTGTACCACATAACCACTGACCACAAGAGAGGTGCACCTGTAGCAACTCAAAGGCTGGCAAGCAACATTTTAAAAATCCACATCAATTAACATGCCTCCATTCGACCTGGGGCACCTCTGAGCAGAAAGAAGTGGATATGAAAGTGTGTTTGTTTTACCTTGACATGCCATGCAATAAGACATTTCATTCCCTATTTATTTAAGGATTTTAGTAGTAGGCCAGACCCGGTAGGAGATGAATGGAGGTTTTCACAGAACGGCTACTCAAATTGTAGCCTTCTCCTTATAACTGAATGCTCAAAACTGGCAAAACCCTCTGTCCCTTGAATGCTTACAGGTGTGCCCAAAAGAAACTGAATTTTAGTGTTTTACGGCTTTTCAGTCGATTCCTTCTCTTAACATCTCCAAGTGCAAAAGCCGCTTTTATCAAAGGCTCATACTTCATAAGGCGCATACTTAAACCTGTGTAACTTAAAGCGTGACATGAAACGCCACTAAGGTTACCCTGTTTAAAAAAATGCAGGAAGAAATGGCAGAGCTTCGTGGTTCTTTTAAAAGGTAAAGTTCTAACAAATATTAATGGCATTATTTTGGAAACATAAGTACAAAAGAGGGCTGGCCCACTGAATGGATGAACAGCTCATCTTTCCTAAGTGCCAGAGGCAACTGCCAGCCCGCATGTTGAGGGCCCCCACACTACAATAATAATCCCCAATCTTCCCACTGCCCGTGGTAGCACTGCCTCAGAAGTACACCGATGCAGAAATATGGAGGAAATGAGAAAACTAAGGAAAGGACTTGGGGTCCAGCTCTTGGGTTGAAAAAGAGGACTGGGGATGGAGGTAATAAGATTCCAGGCCAGAAACCTACACACCATCAGGTGTGTTAAGCTTATACTCTCTTCTTAAGCATCTGCTATGTAGGGTTGCTACAATATATGCTGCAATGTCTGCGAACGCTAAAGTTAGCTACCAACTTGCACTTTGGACAACTTATGCTGAAGCAGAGTATGTGTGGGCTCTTGGTTCCTCGGCCAGGATCCCTTCTGTTCGTTATGCCACATCTAAGGAAAATGGCGCTGGAATTTTTTTTTGAGTGTGAAGCTCTTAAACCAGGAAACTGGGTTTAGTGCATGTCATGCCCCTTGCAAGACCCCTGCGCCATTTGCTGAATTCTCACTGCAACATGAGACTGAGATCCTGCTCCACTGGCAGCCTGGAAGAAAGCCAGAGAAAAGTCCTCTTGGAGAATGGTGGCAGCTTGGACCTACGGACAGGATTCTATTTTCCTGGGCAATTAGCACAGAGATGGGGGCGCTGCAACCAAACCGTTGCTGAAGCCCCTTCCCCGCCTGTAAGTGGGGAAATGGACACCAGAAGTGTCCAACGGTCATGCTCAAGACCTCTCCAGCTGCTTGTTCGATGATGGCAGCATCTGATAGAAGTCAACGGTGGCTTGTGCTTTTTTTTTTGCAGGGGAGGGGGTTGGCGTGAGCAGCACATGCATTACGTGAGTGGTTGCGGGTCTTTTTCTCTAGCTTCCACATGGTGGCAACTTGGCTGCCACACCCAATTCCTAACAAAAATAGGGATGGGGAGGATAGGAAAAACTGTTTTGTACTGCACACTCTAGCTGCAGTTACTGAACCCTTTTATCTTCTACCCTTACAAGTCTAGTTTGAGGATTAAAGGGATGGCACTATCCATGGTGATATAAGTTCAAACAAATCCATAAAGCAGAATATTTACTTGCTGGTAGATTGCTTATAGTTTTGATATGACCATTACATGATATGGCATTTGGGAACTTAATGAAATGATAGGAAAATAGCATATTTGTTCCATGATGCTTAAAGGGGGGGTAGTAATTGTTGTTTAACACAAATTTCCAGGCTCTGCCTTTTACAAATAAGGAACACAGTTTAACTTCTTTATAAACAACTGCATGACTAGTGGCCATGGTTCCTTTTCTGGTCCATGTACTATATAGATCAACAGCACAGCTGGGATTTTTTTAAAAAAGAATCCAGTTGCCAAGACAGACTGAGGACTCACAAAAAAGCTATACTCTGATTATCAGCATGTAACAAATATTCAAATTTACTGTGATTAAAAAAGTAAAGATCTGAAACAGTTGAACTTTCAAAAGTGTGGTTATTTTATATCTGATTTGCAAGATTATGTGAATACAAGTGAAGATCTGCAAGAAACTTGCCGGGTGGTTATCCCATTCCTCACACCTTTGCTTCCCCCCCCCCGCTCTACCCCAACCTCTCTCACACTGTTTCTCCCTTCTGCCCCCTTTTCTTACTCTCTGTCTCTCCTCCATGCATGTTACTTCCTCTCTCTTTCTGCCCCCTCATCATTCTCTTTGTTTTTCTGCCTCCCCACCTCATCACTCTTTCTCTCTCTTTCTGCCCCCACCCCATCACTCTCTCTTTCTGCCCTCATCGCTTCCCCAGCCTCCTGCCTGCTTCCTCCCCCACCTCGCACAGCAGCAGCAATGGTGGTGGTGCTCCCAGCCACCCACCTGCTTCCTCTCCCCACACAGCAGCAGTAGCAGCACTCTGGGAATCACAATGGATCTCCAAGCTACAGAGATCAATTCACCTTAGGGCTGCCAGTTTCAGATTGGGAAATTCCTTGGGATTTGGGGGTGGAGCCTTGGGACAGTGAGGCTTGGGAAGGGAAGCAGGCTCAGCAGGGTGTAATGCCATAGAGTCAACCTTCCAAAGCAGCCGTTTTATTCAGAGTAAGTTATCTCTGTCACCTGGACAACAGTTGTAATTCTGGGTGATCTCCAGCCCTCACCTGGAGGCTGACAATGGTAGTTCTTGTGGAGGAAATGGCTGGTTTGGAAGGTGGAATCTATGGCTTATAAATAGAAAACAGAGAGTGAGTATAAATGGGAAACTTTCTCGGTGGAGGGTGGTAAGCAGTGGGGTACCACAGGGATCAGTACTCGGTCCGATGCTTTTTAACTTGTTTATTAATGATTTGGAATTGGGACTAAGCAGTGAAGTGGCTAAATTTGCAGATGACACAAAGTTGTTCAGGGTGGTGAAAACCAGGGAGGAGTGTGAGGCACTCCAAAGGGATCTGTTGAGGATGGGTGAGTGGGTGTCAACGTGGCAAATGGGGTTCAATGTGGCCAAGTACAAAGTGATGCACACTGGAGCCAAAAATCCTAAATATAAATACACATTGATGGGGTCTGAACTGGCAGAGACGGATCAAGAGAGAGATCTTGGAGTCGTAGTGGATAACTCAATGAAAATGCCTAGACAATGTGTAGCTGCAATAAAGAAGGCCAACGCTATGCTGGGGATTATTAGGAAGGGAATTGAAAACAAATCAGCCAGTATCATCATGCCCCTGTATAAATCATTGGTGCGACCTCATTTGGAATACTGTGTACAGTTCTGGTCACCACATCTCAAAAAGGATATTATAGCATTGGAAAAAGTGCAGAGAAGGGCAACTAGAATGATAAAAGGGTTGGAACACCTTCCCTATGAAGAAAGGTTAAAATGCTTGGGACTCTTTAGCTTGGAGAACCGACGGCTGAGGGGTGACATGATTGAGGTTTATAAGATTATGAATGGGATTGAGCAGGTTGAGAAAGAAGTACTTTTCTCCCTTTCTCACAATACAAGAACTCGTGGGCACTCCATGAAATTGCTGAGCAGTCAGGTTAGAACAGATAAAAGGAAATACTTCTTCACCCAAAGAGTGATTAACATATGGAATTCACTGCCACAGGAGGTGGTGGCAGCTACAAGCATGGACAGTTTCAATAGGGAATTAGATAAACATATGGAGCAGAAGTCCATCAGTGGCTATTAGCCACAGGGTATAGATGGGAACTCTCAGTCTGGGGCAGGTGATGCACTCTATTCTTGGTGCTGGAGGGGGCAGCAGTGGCAGGGCTTCTGGTGTCCTGGCCCCACTGCTGGACCTCCTGATAGCACCTGGTATATTTTGGCCACTTTGTGACAGAGTGTTGGACTAGATGGGCCATTGACCTGATTCAACATTGGCTTCTCTTATGTTCTTATGTTCTTATGGCATTATACTGGTCTCAAGTTTCTCCCCTCCTCAAATCCCACCCTCCCCAGACTTTGGCTATTAGTATATACAGGGCTCTTTTTGTAGCAGGAACTCCTTTGCATATTAGGCCACACACCCCTGATGTAGCGAATCCTACAAAAGCTTCCAGTAGCCCCTGTGAGAAGAGCTCTGTAAGCTCTTGCAGGATTGGCTACATCAGGGGTGTGTGACCTAATATGCAAAGGAGTTCCTGCTACAAAAAGAGCCCTGAGTATATAGATGATATTATGCCTACCTGAGGGACCGCCTTTCCCTGCATGTTCCCCAGAGAGCACTGTGATCAGGAACACAAAACTGCCTGGCCCTCCCTGGTCCTAAGGACGCCAGGTTGCCATCGACCAGGACCAGGGCATTTTCCTCGATGGCACTGACTTACTGGAATGAGCTCCCTGGAGAGATCAGGGCCCTGCGGGACCTCTCGCAGTTCCGCAGGGCCGTGAAAACGGAGCTTTTCCGGCAGGCATTCCGGTAGGAGCTGCCCAGATCAGCTAGGCCCTGTGCCAATCTATGTCTAGTTGAAGCTATTCAAAGGGGTTGCACCGCTGAATGTGTTTAAATGCACTTTACTATATTATGCCGCCATCAATATACCAATGGTTTTAAAGTGTTTATTATGTATTTTATGCTAAAATGTATACTATTTTATTGTTTTTATGTAAGCTGCCCCAAGCCTGCCTTGGTGGGAGAGTGGGGTAAAAGTTAAATAATAAATAAATGAATAAAATTATAATGGGTTGCTCAAAACTAAGCAGTGACACTGAGCACCCGAAATGACTTGTCCTCTGCCTCTGCATGCACCCACCATAAAGACCCTGCTGCCTGTTTTAATATCAAATGTCTTAACACCTAGTATTAAGTTGAGCCCATTACAGCAGATAATGTGCTTTGTGTTCATAACTGTATTTAAAGAATCAATTTCTGGTTTCCTTAACATGTTCTGATTTTGTGTAACATAACATATAGATATATATAAACCTTAATTAAAATTAGCTTTCTGTGATCTTACAACCTTGAAACCTGCCTTGGCACACAAAAAAGATGGGATATAAATATTCTAATACACAAAATTAATACATTGTGCAAGCACTTCCTATTGTGATTATTATTATCACCTGAAATAATAAATATCATTAATATTCTGAATATGTAATGTTTTTGCTTCAGAAAGGAAATTTGAGATCAACAAAATAACTTTCTAACAGTTTGTCTATTTTGTGGGGTTTGTTTTGTTTGATTCATTTTTATGAATTTGTTGAATTGTAATATGTATAAAATATTAAATAAAAAATAGAATTGTTGGTGTGTGCTCTTTTTAATAGGTATTTTTATTAGCAAAATCAATACTATTCTATTTTTATGTTATCAAATAAAGGCCAGCTCCTCTTAGATCTTAAGCCCTCAACAGCTACTACAATTTTCAGATTTTTAAAAGAGAGATTTTGTAAGAAAATGGTAAAGGAGACGACGACAACTTGGTTTTTATACCTTACTTTTCTCTTTCCCTTCCTCTCCCCACAACAGGCACTTTGTGTGGGAGGTGAGACTGAGAGAGTTCTGAGAGAACTGTGACTGGCCCAAAGTCAACCAGCAGGCTTCATGTGGAAGAGTAGGGAATCAAACCTGCTTCTCCAGATTACTTTTTGCTGCCCTTAACCACTATACCACTCAGGCTCTCAAGGAGGGCTGAACACCTCTGAGAAGCTATTATGAGCAATGGAAGACATAATGTTCTGAACTATTTCTCAAGACTTTTCATCCATCTATCACAAGGACAGAGGGGAGAGAACACTATTATATGAAAACATTGGCCATGAATAACCTGGATCATTAAGAGCTTTCCTTATTCAACTTTTGCCTTCTTTTGCAGTAATACAACTGCACTAAATGTTTGCCAGCTGTATATCTATGGACCACGTCTCAAATCTTTAAGGACCTCTAAGTATTTCATAATCTCCCTTCTTTAGCTGGCATTTTTTTTTTTAAAAAAAAAAGCCAAGTGTTGTTATTGATCAAAGTCACAGAGACTATACAAATTTACTTTTCGCATCCTTCCTTGCACTTATTGTTATGCCTTACAGAGAGATCCTCAGCCAAAAATAGTAGTATTAGTACATAGAAGCAAGTATGAAGTGACAGCTGGCTTATCTAATTGCACCTTGGTAACTGAGTACCGTATCTGTTCTTCTACTCAAGGACCACTTACTGCCCTTTAACCAAAACAGCTGCAGAATATATTAACTGCTACAAGATGAAATACTCTATTTGAAATACACTATTTGATTTAAGGTTGAGGAGGGGCGAGGGGAAAAGAGAGGAGATATCCTACTGCAGCAGTGCAGTATTAACGGGCTTTGACATAAATTGCATGTGGCATGTACCATCTGGCTTCTTAAAGAAACCCAGGCGTGGCTTGCGCTGTCCTGGGATACACCACTACTTTCCGTGACTGACTATAATCACAGAGAAGCAGGCTTTAGGAGCAGAGATTTGCTGCAGGTAGCTGTGCCAGCACATAAAAAGGAGAGAGAAACTGTGCTTGCTTTAAGAGCCCCAGGATATAACCAACATTAAACATTTTGTAGAGTATAGGAAGGTGGAGGATACAGAATAAATCACTTGTCGTGGTAAAAAAATAACTGCATTTTAAACAACACAGTTGGGAAACGAGAACAAAAAAAGCGCTGAATGCACACTATTTATATGTGACTGTGAAAGAGCCTCTTGTTTGTATTCCTGCACCCAAAGAATACTACCTTTTAGGACACCTTTTATGGCTCAAGTAGAACCCAAGAAGGTTTCTGCTGCTTTCTCACCTATAGAATGCATTTTATTGGTATGGCTCACTTACTACAGATAACTTATGGCGCTTCCAAAAGTAAAAATATACTTGCGTTCAGCAGATGTTAGATGTTAGAATCTAACAGGACACTTGCCATTTAGAACAGCACGCTCAACTTTTTGCGTGGCCTGTAATACTTATTGTGTTCTTTGTCATGTCAAGCTAGCACATTATTAATTCCTCTTCTGCCCATAGTCCCACAGAGCCATATCTGACGGAAGATCTGAATCCAGGCCTTTCAGATACATGCTCTGATGCACCCCATAGCCTTTTTTGGATTACTGTTTAAATGTCTAAAATGTGTACCTCTTTGGTTCAGTAGTCCAGTGGGAAAAGGCTGAGGATCTGTCATCGAGAACTGAATTAGCTTCCACCACAGGGTTGCCAGCCCTGGATTGGGAAATTCTTGGAGGATTTGGGGTGGAGCTTGGGGAGGGCAGGGTTTGGGGAGGGAGGACCTTTAATGGGGTATAATGGCATAGTGACACCATGAGATACTACTAGAGAGTTTGTCAAATGGATTAATATTGTCAGTATGTTATATAACAGTCAGTTGTTTGTACAGCCTTGTGTTATTCTCTTGCTAATACTAATAATAGAATTATATTTTTGTAATTAAATATAGATATTTCAACGCCACCCACTTTGATAAAGTTATACACAAAACGAGATATAATATGCATGGTTCGTTGGTGTTGATGGCGTTTGAATTGCTTCCAGTAAACTGAATATTGGAAAAAAGAAATTTCTAGTCTTTGGAGACTTTTTTTGGCATAATACATCACGGTTCTTTGCTTCTTCTCAACCACTTGGAGACTGGCAACCCTATACAAATATATGTTTAAATGTCGAGGCTCAAAATGGTTATGGATATCTCACATAGTCAAGAATAAAATGGGTGTATATCTATGCACACTTTTTAAAAAATCGGGTGTGTTAAATAGTGGGTTTCGTGGGTGAACAGACTCCCAGTCTGGTGATCAGCTCTACAAGACTGTAGACCAGAGCCTCAGCTCAGTTATATTGCATGCAATGGCCACACCCCAACACACCCCACTCCCAACGATAGGCTATTTACAAAACTTTACATCTTAATTGATTACTGCCAGAATCCTGTTGGTCTATTGTTATTCGGCTCCAAGCTTACCCTGTCTCTGGCAGCATAGTCCTGCAATGTTTCAGTCCCAATATATAACAGGGTGATTTTCTGACCTACAACTCAGCATTCTCTGTAGTATATTAAAAGATTTTATATATCACAGTGCAACATATTAAAATATTTCATACATTACGGAGTTTGCACAATAATAAGATTTCTGGGTGCCAAAAATATTTAAACAATCCAGGGGGCAAATGAAAAACATTTAATAAAAGTTTAATTGGACATACTTTGGGAACAGACTCTTGTTGAATTGCAAAATCTTGGGGACTGAGCCTTTGTTCCAGTGCTATTGAAACCCCCAATTATATTTACTTGTATCCTGCTTTTCTTCCCAATGGGGACCCAAAGTGGCTACAATATGAAAGATATCATGGAAACAATAGGAGAAGGGGGAAAAGGTTTATGAAGACAGAGCAGATCTTCCTTTCTGTCTCCATTAGCAGATCTTCCTCCCTGCTTTAGACTGCAGCCCTTTAGCTCTTACCCTTCAGCTAGCACCTCTGGGCATTCCTGTAGAAGAGAAGTAGCAAACAGCCAGATCATACTCAGCTGCTGAGAGTAGGCAGGCAGGATCTTCTTTACTTTCTCCCTCGCCAGAAATGCCTCTGGGCACACCTAGGCTATAAGTTGCTGTAGCAAAGGAGAAACAAATCCAACTATATCTTTGGTGTAGTGGTTAAGTGCGTGGACTCTAATCTGAGAGAAGCAGGTTTGATTCCCCACTCCTCCACTTGCATCTGCTGGATGACCTTGGGCAAGCCATAGTTCTGGCACAGCTATTCTTGAAAAAAGAGCAGTTTCTGTCAGAGCTCTCTCAGCCCCACCTACCTCACAGGCAATGTTCCCTCTAAGCTGTGGAGTCTTGTGAGCAAAAATTCTACTTTGTGAGCTGCTGGCATTAAAGTTGTGAGTGAGCCATTTGGCACCTGCATAAATTAGTTTGCTCTGGAGCCATCCTTTCTGAAAAGAAAGGTGAACTTGCATCCGTGCACCAGTGACTTTAACTATTTTTGCAGGTGGCTACACAGCTAGACAATCTTTAAAACCTTTTTAGTCAAAAGGTACTGACTACTTTCTAAAACACTGTAGAGTTCCCTTGATGCAATCCAGGCAAAGTTTTGAAGACTAAGGGGGAAAAGAATCCCAAACTGATTTACCATACAGGGTTTTGCAAACACAGCCATAATCACACCATTTCCTTTAATTCACACAACCCTACTAAAATTTACCATTGACCTCCTACTCTCTTACAACAGCTCCGACTCGTGAAAATGCGGTAAAGAGTTAGAAGGAAAATTCATAGGTTGCCTGCTAATAAATGGGGCAAAAGGGACCTCACTACTTTTCAACAGTCAGCATCCTAGTACCAAACTCACTGGGCCACAATGAAAGTTTCTGAAATCTCTCAAAAACATTTCTTCACGCTGTTCTGAATATATGGAAGTGTCGGAAGTACTTATTATCTGCATTTATGGTTATTAAGTTCTCCAAATTTTTGTTTTTGAGGTGTATTAGTTTTGTTCTTAGGTACAGTTGGAAATGCCCTGAGTTAGAAATATAAGAGTGCAAGCAGCAAGGAATCCGTCACTTTGATATTGAAAGCAGAATTTACAAACACTCCCCCCCATATATATGGTAACAGAGTGGCAAGTATTATTTTATCATCTCCTCCATTAAAAATGACAGATATACGGGGCAATATTATCCTAGTGGATAAAAGATTAAACAAAAACGCTAACTAAAAGCAACAATATAAGTACCAGAGCCTTCATATAAGTACCAGAGCTTTCTCACTGTGCAATAATCAGTAGAACTGTCCTTGGTTTAAAATCAGGTGTGGTTTAAACGTTTTATTGAATTGGTTCTTTTAGCTCAGTAAGAAAGAAGAGGTTGCTATAACTGCAGCCAATGCTCCCTCTAAGCTGTGGAGTGTTGTGAGCAAAAATTCTACTTTGTGAGCTACTGGCATTAATGTTGTGAGTGAGTGATTTGGCTACTGCATAAATTAGCTTGCTCTGGAGCCATCCTTCCTGAGCGAAGACAAAAATGTGTGAGTCGGAGGCTAAAAAACTGTGAGCTAGTTCACATTAACTCAGCTTAGAGGGAACACTGATGTGCAGCCAATTTATAAACACCTGGCATATCCTGACAGTCACTGAAAAGTTGTTAGCACTGTAGTCTTTTAAGCTGCCGTTCAAAGACAATAGCACAATTTCAGGCCATACTGCAGGGCTCTTTTTGTAGCAGGAAATCCTTTGCCTATTAGGCGACACACCCCTAATGTAGCCAATCCTCCAAGAGCTTACAGTAGCCCCTGTAAGAAGAGCTCTGTAAGCTCTTGGAGGATTGGCTACATTAGGGGTGTGTCACCTAATAGGCAAAGGAGTTCCTGCTACAAAAAGAGCCCTGAATGGGTGAACATAGTCATAATGCTATTTAACATGTAAAAATGTCAGGCTACATATGTATGCTAGTGTTGGCGGGGCACAACTTTGAAATAACTCAATACAATTAAATAGGACACAAAAACATAAGCAAAATAGTGTGGCAGTGCTACAAGGGGAAGGAGATATTGTTGCTGGTGACCCTTGTTCCTTTAAAGCTACATGGCCCATGATGAGTACTCCCCATGAAAGATACACAGCAGGACCACTCTCTCCTTCCGACAATGATATGAACAATATTTTGCCAGTCACGAAATGGCATGGCCATGGATCAGCAGAGGGTGAGGCTGCTTTTTATGATCTGCGGCACAGATGCGAGGCCAGCAGCTAACGACACTCTGGCCGAGGACAGACTGGCAATTTGCCCCGGGAAGGGACCCAGGCTGACAACGACTCAATATCGGAGTAAATGGAATGTTCACACAGGCACATCTGCCTGGTGTCCCCCACCCGTAGCCTACCGGTGCTGTTGCGCTTCACTGCTGGATTAAAAAAAACACCTGATAAAAGCCGTCGCAAATCCAAAAGCCTGCGTTCGTCGCGCGTTTCTCCGCTTCCGGGGAGTCTGAACGCGCAGGTGAAAAGCCGGGCAAAAGCCGTGTTGGGCACGAGGCAGCAGCACTGTGATTGGCTGCGCTCCGCTCCACTGCCCAATGTGGTGCCAGCATTGCAGGACAAAAAAAAAAAAATCGGCAAAATGCGCTTATGCACATGAGCGCATGAGCGCTCATGCGCACATACACCCATACACCCACAGCCGAATTAATGGGGAAACGGCGAATATAGCACGCCTCCGCGCGCGGCAGTCTGAACGCTCCCGCGCGCCTCCGTCCCGTATCTTCCGGCAGCGGCCCCCGCTGTGTGGACGGGAAAACCCGGTATAGTTTAATCCGGGGGTTTTTTGCCGCAACTGGCTACCGGGGAAAATTGCCAGTCTGTCCTCGGCCTCTTTGCTGCTTGTACTCCAACAGACTCCAATAGACTCACATGGCTACGACTAGAAATGGCCTGCCATATTCGAGCACCCACATTTCACAAATCTGTCACAATGACTGACTGGACTCTAACTTTGAGCTCAAGCAAGTGAGGCAGCAGCTAATTTCTCACACTAGGAGTCTAGGAAGTTATTGCGTAAGGAGAATTTTTATGCAAATCTCTGGTAAAAACTGTGGTAGCATAACCACCGGAGACCAAAGCCATGCAGATAGTAGAATCTGGAAGAATCACATCTTGTCAGTATTCAACAAACAGATATCCATCGGGCTAAAACTGAGAGGCTGTATTAAGAGATAAGAATAATTAGCATTTTGAGGGTTTAAAGCTGGTTGGTGGGGGGTTCCCCCACCCCCGCTGGGGGTCTCGCAACCCTAAGATACTGTGAGTTGTCCTCATATATCTGAATTCAGCTGCGTCTTAAAGCACTTCAAAGATGCCACTGGAAATACTACGGTGGTGGGAAAATAATCTTTCCTGCTATCACAAACGTAGCAAAGGGTCTATAATGAGCCTGTATCACATCACATTTGTCTGAGGTTTTTTCGTCAGCCACCATCCCATCTTCTTCACTGCCCCATGCTCAGGCTTGCCAAGAACTTACCATATGCCGGCGGGGGACAGATATGTCCTGGCAGGACCATCCCCGGGAGAAGGAAAGACGCGGCGCAGGATGCCGTCGCCAGGAAGTGATGCCGGGCGACGCTCTGGCAATGGGGATGGAAACTCAATGGTACCATCGAATTTCCAGCCCCATTGCCAGAGCATCGCCCAGCGTTACTTCCTGGCGACGGCATTGTGCGGTGTGGGTGTTGCCTGGGGGAATGTTCCGGCCGGGGACTGTGTCCCCCCACTGAAATACGGTAAGGACTTGGGAACCCTACCCAAGCTCCTTTATGCATTTTAGACAGGGAAGTGTGATCAGGCTAGTCAGTGGGAGGGAATGCCTATGTACAGTCACGTGGACAATCATGCCACAAATCAACCAGGTATTTGAGAGGACACCTCCCCCAAATATTATCAGAAATTCACATAAAGCCATCGGAAAAGTAAGAGGGACTATCAAAGAGTGACAAACGTATAACATTTAAGGGAGTATAACACAATGAAAAAGAACATTCCTAGGTTAGTATGACAAGGATTCAGCATCTAGCTGATCTGGGTACCCTGGATCTGCTTCCTTCTTGCAACATTACAACCAAACAAAAAGGAGAGGTTGAATCCTTTGGAGAAATCTGTTATACTGAATGTGAATAATATTTTTCAGGGGTGTCTCCCCCCCGCCTTCTATTACTTTCATTACTCTTTGTGTCTGGTCTGCAAAAGGAATTGATCCAACATTCAGTCATCTTAAAAGGTACAGAACTATAACATAACGCTCAGGAGTACACTATCTAAGGGAATACAATTACAAAGTATTTGAATATTAGTTGCTGTAGATTTTCCGGGTTGTCTGGCCGTGGTCTTTGCATTGTAGGACCTGATGTTTCGCCAGTAGCTGTGACTGGCATCCTCAGATGTATAACACAGAAAGATGGAGTCTTCTCTGTGTCAAGATGAGAAGAAAAATGGTAGGAAGGTAATTTATATCTACCCCTGAAGGTGGGGTAGGGCTGAGTCATACCTTGTAGAAGTTCCCCAGGCTATGAACATGCTAATGGAGGTTTCCTGCGGAGGTTCTTTTGTATACGGATTGTTTCCTGAGGAGGTTCTTTTGTATGTGGAATGGCTATTGAAATTCTAATCTTATCTATAGTGCTATTGTCAGGTGTAGAGTATTTTGTGTTTTTCAGGACAGGAAACCATATCCAGTTTATTTTTAACCTCTCTTCTTTCCTGTTGAAATTGTGTTTACGTTTATGAATTCAAATATTTATTGTATGTATCGCTTTGTTTTTATTGCATTATCTTTGTAATCTACTTCCCACTTTATGGTGTGTCATGCCTTAGACAGTTTTTTGTTTGAATTGGTCTCTAATTTTGTAATCCTAGTAATATTGCATTGTTTATAAGATGTCTTATGCTGTTTTATTCAATTGTTTTCTATATTTTGTAGTCTGCCTTGAGTCTCAATGAGAAAGGCAGGTTACACTCTGACCCGGATAGCCCAGGCAAACCCAATCACATCAGATCTTGGAAGCTAAGCAGGGCCAATTCTGGCAAGTACTTGGAAGGGCAGCCTCCAAGGAATACCAGAGGTGGGATGCAGAGGCAGGCTAATCAAGCCACTTCTCTGAAAAACATCCAGACCCACAGTAGGGGTCGCCAGAAGTCACCATGACTTCCAAGCAAGCACACAAAAAACATATGCAGGCACGCACGTGCAAAAATATTTTAAAAAGAGAAAGCCAGGTTGCAAATGAAGTAATTAAGTAAATAAATAAATAAATAGGACTCACTACAGGTGAGTATTGCAACACACAAAGAAGGGATCTCAAAAAGTATCATAAGAGCAAAGTATCTGAACAGCGAGCCTGGAACTTCCTCATTAAGAAACAGGAAAGAACCCAGCAATTTTCCATAACCAGATTGCTCTAAAACTACCTAAAGCAAGATAATGTGATAAATTTGTCTTTATCTTTTTCCTTCCCCTTGGCATTTTACTTGCACTTCAGATCCTCATTCTTTGAAGATGCTATCTGACTAGTTAGAAAGAGGGAGCAGGATGCTGTATAGTATGGAGCACTTAACCAAGGAGATGTGCTGCTTGACACGGCCAAGAGGACCATGACAGGTTTGAGGCACTTCCAAGTATACAGTTCTTCTTCCTACCATCTTTTAGAGGCCCCCCCCCTCAAAATAATGCACTAAGATTACTTTCTTAAATGTTATTCTACAATATGCACATATTTAACAGGATTTATTAGGCTTAATTGGTAAGAAGAGACTCCTTTATATCAGGGATGCTGCAATTGTAATGGCTCGTTTTACCAGCAGCTGTACAGCCACGTCACAGTACTCAAAGTAATAATTCCCAGTGCGTGGCAAAGAGAACAGAGCTGATATGCCTTAGACTATTATGTTAAGCCAAACAACAGTTAAGATCAAAGATCTTGGACACTCATATGCAGAGATCCAGAGGCTCTGGGACTACTCTGACAATACGGAGGAGCCGTTGTAAGGGCCTGAAACCAGTCATGCCTTCCCTTCTTGTCTGTTTAACTTCCAGTTAAATCATAATTGTCCATGGGACTTCTGACTGGAGAACTACTTCTCACACTGCACTGGAAAGTCACAGAAGAACTCTCCAGAACTGTATCTATGCCTACACACATGAACTATCAGAAAAGAAAACAGTCTAAGGGTAAAAGCAGGGGTCATTTCATAGAAAAAGAGGTGCAGGAGCTCATTAGCATAACTTATTTGCATATGCCACACCCCCTGACATCACTGGAAGTATGTCAGAAGGCAACACCCACCACTCAGGCTCCACCCCTAGGGATTGTCTTTCCACTTTGAGGGCTGTCATTCCAGTCCGAGAGTAGCCTATCTGGGCCCAGGAGGAATGCTACATATGCTGCTTCGTGCTCCTGCTGGAATCTGGGGGCGGGGCTTGCCACCACCTGTGCTTCTAACTGCCAGAGCTCCGCTCCTGCGCACTCCTTGTCCAAATGACCCCTGGGTAAAAGTATAGCAATTTCTTGGGACACTCTCTATCTATCTGGGGTAGGCACAGACCTCACTTTACATTGCAATATTTTGACTACTTTTTTGTCCTGTGATAGTTCATTGGGTTTGCAGTAGTTGAGCTTCCACATGATCTTTTCATTAAGTGACCACATCCTATCCGTCTCCTGTACTTCGTAAAGATAATTCTTATATTATTCCTTCCATGCAGGGGTCTTTTTGTAAAAAAACAGCTGCAGGAGCTCATTAGCATATGGTATGCTAATGAGCTATTAGGCTATAAGCATATGCCACGCCCCAACATCACCGGAAGTGATGTCAGAAGGGGAAGCAAAAGGGGGGGAGGCATCTTCAAAAGCCTCCCCTTCCCTTCCCCAGCTGGTCTGGGTGGGGGAGCTAAGAGAGAAGGGGTTTAAAGTTTAAACTCCTTCTCATGAGAGTTGGGTCACAGAAGGAGGAAAGAGGGAAGGAAAGAGAGAGACTAGAGAGAAGGAAAGAAGGAAGGAAAGAGTGAAAGAAAGAGAAGGAAAGGGGAGGGAAAGAAAGAGATGGAAGAAGGAGGGAAACAGGGAAAGGAGGAAAAAAGAGAAGAGAAGAAGGAGGGAAAGAAAGAGAGAAGAGAAGAAGGAGGGAAAGAGGAAAAAGAGAGAAGGAAAGGAGGGAATGAAAGAAATTTGGCGGTAATTCGGCCCCATTATATCCTATGGGCCATTGAGGTCAATAGTCAAAACATAGGGTATATTCTGGGGGCTGGAGGGGAGGGGGTTTAAGGAAGAGGCTCCAAACTCACAGAGTAGCTGATGGAGCCTCTCCCCAAGATACCCACCAAGTTTCAAGAACATTGGACCAGGGGGTCCAATTCTATGGGCTCCCAAACAGGTAGCCCCTATTCCCTCCATTGTTCTCTATGGTGGGAAAACACTTATTTTTTCCCACCATAGAGAACAATGGAGGGAATAGGGGCAACCTGTTTGGGGGCCCACAGAATTGGACCCCTAATCCAATGTTCTTCAAACTTGGTGGGTATCTTGGGGAGAGGCTCCATCAGCTACCCTTTGAGTTTGGAGCCTCTCCTCAAACCCTCCCTCCAGCCCCAGAATATACCCTATGTTTTCACCATTGACTTCAATGGCCCATAGGATATAATGGAGCTGAAATTGACATTCGGTTGCCTGAAAGACTCCCCGGGAAGCCGGCTGGGGGCGGGGCTTGGCTCCTGAGCTACCGGAGCTGCGCTCCCGTGCGCTCCCCCCAAAAAAGACCCCTGCTTCCATGGTAATCAAGAACTTTCAATTCCTTTTCTCAAGTATTTTCGTGTTTCTAGGAATACAGTAGACATACATTAGCAACATTAGCCTTATTATTCATACATGTGCAAGAGTAACTCTAGAGAAGCATAAGATTAATTAGGCTTCATTTATAAACTCTGAAATATTCTCCAAAAGATAACTATCAGATCAAAAAATTAGACAAAGAAGAGAGAAATGGTAAGATGTTATGGCAATGAATTGTTTCATCACTTTATATTTCTTCCTAACTATTAATTCTAACAGCTGGAATCTACTTAGTCCTTAAGAAGAAAAGATTTCTTTCAAGGCATACTACGTTTAACGTTTAAATCTCACACGTTTAAATTGTTAAAGCAATTCTACTGGGGATTGTCTAATTCCCATTCACTTTGAAGGCCAGAAATCACATAATTTCCCACATATGGTTCTTAAAGAAAATAGTACAGGCATTATGTTTGAAAAAGTTGAGAGACAAGAAACATCCTACATAGTTATGAATTCATAATCATGTAAGTAAAAAAAGTAAAACATACAAGTGTGTGAGAGAGAGAGACAGACAGACAGAGGCATCAAACTGGCGAGGAAACGTTTTATTCTGCAGAGCAAAAGTCAGTGTCCAACACATTTATCACTTCCAAAGGACCTCTCTCAAAAAGAAAGCGGCATAAAGGCTTAGATTAATGAGATGATGGAATTCAAGTTAACCATGAGGAGAGGCCTAAACTGAGTCCGGGATACAACACTGTGGTGACAATGTATCCGGCCCTTTCTCCAGAACTATTTTCCTTAGATAAATCTTCTCAATCTGTTAGTTGCTCTACAGGGGGAAACTAGGGTTGCCAACCCCCGGGTGGGACCTGGAGATCTCCCAGTATTACAATTCATCTCCAGACTACGGAGATCAGTTTCCCTGGAGGAAAAACTGACTGCTTTGGAGGGTCAACTTTATGGCATTGTACGTCGCTGAGGCCCCTCCCCAAACTCTGCCTCCCCAGGCTCCTCCCACAAAATCTCCAGGTATTTCCTAACCTAGAGCTGGCAACCCTAGGGGAAACATATGTCAGATGCCACTACCCCAGGGGAACATTCCCACTCAAAATGTGCTGGATATTAATATATAACTTGCTTTTCTTCCCAATGGGGGCTTATATCCACTTACAACATCATCTTCCTTCCTCCATTTTATCCTCACAACAGCCACCTTATGAGGTAAGTTAGGCTGCAACAGAGTGACTCTGGAAGCTTTAATGTCACCATGGGAGTTTGAACCTGGGTCTCGATACTGACACTCTAATGACTACTCCTTGCTGCCTGTGGGTTTTGCTCTGATAGAATAAAAACATCTTTTTGATTCTTGCCTCTCTTCTTTGGGATGTTAGAGGGTTAGGCAACTCTCAGGGGACTGGTTGCCTGCTTTTGCTTTCGTGCTGATGGTCTCGCTGACTGCTATTGCATTTGGACTGGGAATGACTTTTACTTCAGGTCATATAGGCTGGTGCTGGTGACCCTTAAGGGAGTTCCACTTTTCTTTGCTGCATGTGGCATAGGTTATCTGGGTTTGCTTTACACAGTGCACCCAGATCTGTCTCTAATTCTTTGTTCATGAAGTAATATGGTACAGTGGATCCTATATATATATATATATATAAATTGCCCTATGTATTGGCACTTTCCAGCTCTCCCATTGGCTGTGCCGTGCACTCCATCAGCCACTAGCCCATCAACCGCCACTCAAGAGTACTCGCGTGCCGTTGGCTGGCTGCTGGGTCCGTTCCTCTCCCCTGCCCACTGCCAGCTTGGCCACTCTTCCCCGACAGAATAAACTGCCAAAACGGCTACCTCTCCTGACAAAGACACTTTTCCTGCTTGGCTCCTGTGGGACTAACTTTTCCCTTAGTGGCTGTTGCTAGGCAACCAAGCTTGGTTCCATCAGTAAAAAGGCAAAGGCAGAAGACCCTTTCCAGTCCTTTGTGGGGAACTCATTGGGGCCAGTCTTGACTAGGGTTGCCAGCTCCAGGTTGGGAAATTCCTGGAGATTTTGTGGTGCAGTCTATGGAAGCCAGAGTTTGGGGAGGGGCCTCAGCTGAATAGAATGCTATAGAGTCGACCCTCTCAAGCAGTTATTTTCTCCATGGGATCTGTTGTCTGCAGTTCAGTTGTGATTCCCAGTAATCTTCAGGATCCACCTGGAGGTTGGCTACCCTAGGTGTAGCAGTTAGTGCTTTAGAACAGGGTCTGCCAGACCCAGGTTCTTGCTATGGAAGTTGAGAGGGCAATTTCAGACCACTCATAGACTTTCAGCCTCACAGGGTTGTGTGGATCAAAAGGGGGAGAGGAGAATGATGTAAGCTGCTTTGGTCTCCACTGCAGAGAAAGACTGTACTTTTCCTCCTGGGGAACCACTGCTGCCAATCTCCAGGTGAGGGCTGGAGATCACTCAGAATTAAAACTGCTCTCCAGATGGTAGAGATCAGTTCCCCTGGAAAAAACGACTGCTTTGTAGGGTGAGCTCTACGTCAGTATATCCTGCTGAGGTCGCTTCCTCCTGCTTGGGTGCCCATTGAGGAGAAAGACTGTACTTTTCCTAAGTAGAGGCTGCAGGTGAGGGGGAGATGAAAACCTGAAGTCAGAGCGGCAGATAATGGTAAGCTGACAGTTGGCTGGGAAGGAGATAGGGTTGCCAGCTCCAGGTTGGGAAATTCCTGGAGATTTGAGGGGTGGAGCCTGGAGAGGATGGGGTTTGAGGAGCGGAGGGACCTCAGACAGGTACAAGGCCATAGACTCCCCCCTCTGAACCAGCCATTTCCTCCTGGGGAACCACTGCTGCCAATCTCCAGGTGAGTAAACCAAAGAAGGGATCACAGTTACAGGAAATTATATCAAAACAAAGAAACACTGTGATCAAATTGACAATAACGCTTAATAATTCCTATGAACATCAATTTGTATATCCATTAAAACTTTTACAATATTGCTCAGGAAATTCTAACATTTTCAAGGAAAAGTCCAACATCCCCAATGAGCACCCGGTTATACTTAAAAAAATATCTTCACATTTGTCTTGCAGTATGTCTTATCAGCCACATCTACTGACATAGCTTCATCTCATCTTAGTATTATATTATGTGAAGTAAAACATACTACAATAAATACTCGACTTTGGGTATAATGTTCAGCTAAATGTATCAGGATTTTCCCGCTCCTGCCCCAGAATATCTGAGGCTATAAAAGATTTGTTTGTTAAAGAATGTATCTCACTGAGAAAGTTAAATTCCAGCTTTTCCTAGATAGTAATCTTATTAGCTAGAAGTAATGAATAATTTTCCATATGAGGAGGCCAACTCTTTTTGTGCCACAGAACACCCAATAGATTTCCACAATGCACAGCTGTTTTATCATGGTTACCAACCAACAGGAACAACAAGCAGGCTCCGTTCACAGGAGCTGTGTGCTGCTGAACAGCTACAGGAGACAAAATTAAAGTTGTGATTGAAGCTCCACCCTAGTTAAATTGGAATTAAAAGGTCACTCACGAATGAAGGGCGGATCCATTCTGTAAGATTTTAATCACTCTTACAACCTTTATTAATCATTGTATTGTCACACTGGATTACATCTTTTTTCCACTCAAGTTAAAGAGTTTCAGTGGAGAAAAGTTTCCAAACTCATTGCTAGATTGTGTCACCCCTCTGCTTTAGTTCTTCCAAATGCCTTAGAACTTTCAACTGATGCAAACTAAAAGGTTCTGGTGAAGCACAGGCACAGAATTATTCTTTTACTTAAAACTATTATTCATAATTTCATAGCATTTTAATGTGCAATGTTTTTACAATCTCCATTTTCTTCTTTCTCACAACAAAACTATAAAATAGGCTGCCTCAATTTCAGAGTTAAACATAGAAAACTGAAGGAATGAGGGACCGGGGCAGGACGTAATTTCTGAAAATTACTATCTCATCTCTTTCGCCACTAACAGTAATTTCATTTTATGTAACTTATATTAGATATATTAGTAAAGAGCACACAATAATGATCTGGTGGACAACATACAACATGACAAAAATCCTCTGTAAAAAGAAAGAAAATAGAGAACCTTACCATTTGCCTTCCACTGAATTCTTCCTTTTGTACAAATTGCAGGGGTTCCATTTCCACCATAGCCTGGAGTTTTATGGACATGGATCAGTCCATATAGAAACATTCATGTATGTACTGCAGGATACAAATATATCCTACACAGCTGGCCTTCACCCTCTCTAGAACAGGGAACCAACTTTAATTCCTTCCTGACAAGTGTTGTACACCATAAACTGCAAGCATGGGACAGGAAGTCACATGACACCAGATTCACATGACAGGAAGAAGGGGAGCCAGAATCCCTGAACCTGCCCATGCTCAAATCTTAAATATCACTAGACAACTTCTTTTTGCCCTACTGCTCCTCCTCTCAGTGTTATGCAAAGAGGCAGGGAATCATGGTGTTCTTTATGCATACACGTCAGCAAGCCAGTCCTTCCAAACAGCAACAAAAATGGCAGCTCTGCATGGGCTCAAGTCCAGCCAGGCAGGGCTCCGCAAACCACCTAAGGGTCCTGTCCAATGGGCAGAATACCACTGCACCAGACACACAACCCACTCTTTCAAGACTAGTATCTGGATATGGCCCGAGAAGCAGGACTTGCTCAAAGAAGGAAATACTTTAGAGCCATACTTCCTTTCCTGGTTTCTCCTTCCCCCTAGATGCCTTTCTTTTTTAGCATTCGAAATGAAAAGCTTGCAGTGAATAATTATTTTTACTCTGTTTTACAATACAGAGATAAACTTGGCTATAGCATAGCTGTATAAACAGAAATCAGAATGACTGAATGGAAGAGCCAGATTAAATTGCCTTGATATAGAAGTTGAAGTAGTGACAACGAGCTGCTAAAGACTGTGGCTAGCAAAATCCTCATAAATCAGGCAGGTTCTCAGAGGCTGCAGTCAGATGTGCCATTTGGTGCAGAGGGAAGCAAGCCTATTTCCTTCAGTTGAAATTGACACAGTGTTATGTGATCACACATCCTTTGTAGCTGCGGGCTCAGCCCGCCACTGCCCAATCAGACAGCATGTTCGGATGAGTGGGGTTTTTTGCTTTTTGTTTCCCATGCGCATAAACGAGGAATTGCACCTCTGCATTGAGAGTTTCCCATGAAGTAGTGCTAAGCGAGGGGGGGAAATGGCACCGAGTCAGGATGGAATGAGCAGACCATCCCAATGGCATGAGAGTGTGCTTGAGTGATCAGACAGGGGAAAGTCTGTTCATGGCTCATCGGCAAGTGTTGTGACCAGACTTTCCCTGGTATCTTTTAACTCCGTTTCTGTGGTGGGCAACACAAGGTGCCAACGGCTGCAGGGCCTTTCCCAGATGTCGCTGTCTGATCATGTCCTTTAGATCCATCAGACATTTGCAACTGAGTCGTATCTAAAGGCATGTCTGGCTGTGGCCAGAAATGGCTCTGTAGCACACTTGGGTGATTTTACTGGACAACAGCTTATCGCTACTGAAAGAGGATCATTTGACACCATGAACATTGCATCATACCTTCTACCTAAGATACAATTAAGTTGTCACTTTGTTCCCACCCTGCTTTTTGCTTTGCCCAAGGATAGCAAACCCAGCTTCATTTTACACAGAGATGATGCGTACCAGAACAAAAGCATCAGTCACCCACACAGAAGGCCAGCATTTCTGATATTTATGTGATACAAAGGTGTCAAGAATCAGTGAAGGGAAAAAGGAAAAAGAGGGAATTAAAAAAAGAGGGGTGGATTTCACCCTCTCTAGAGAAAATTTCACAGCAGCACACAGATTCTTATGAAAAAAACAGACCAGACGTAAGAATTTGCTGACAGACCTGGATTTAGGCTGAATGGCGGTGTTGTTATACACAGGATCACGAAATCAGAGTTGTAAGAGACCAAAAGCCCAATGCATGACTTTCTTTAATGAGGCACCATTTATCCACCCTCTCTCTACCCAGAATAAATCGCTGTAGCCTAAGTCAGAGTAAAAGGAAAAGTATGCCATGCCACCCCCTTCACCTGAATGCTAGAAAATAAATATGACAATTTTACATTCAGAGTCTCCTTCAGTAATTCCTGTGGGAGTTCCTCTTGTTCCAAAATTTTTGTACTAGGTTAACAATTTGTGGGATTTTAAATACTTAGGAAAACAAAATTGATTTAATTCTTGAGGGTTGTTTTTTTTTTTTTTTACTTCCTCCCTGAAGACTCCATGTACCAAGCTTGGTTCCTTACTTCCTGAATGAATACAGGTCGCTTTTTATATATGAAACCTAAAACCCATTGGCAAAGTTCCAGATGTTGAATAAAAAGGGGCTAAAAGCCACTTCTAACCTGCTTCCCTGAGCACAGTTTCAGTGCTTGTATTTCTACAGCGAATTTTCCTCTCCACTCTTTTTCATTCATGGACATACATACTAAAATGGAAATAAACTCAAAACCTAGCATGATCAAAATGCAGCTTTCATCCTCTTTGCTTCACTGGCGATAAAAAGTTAACATCTAGTTTAACAGAAAATATTGTCTACAGCCTTCAGTAAACCATTATCACATCTATCTATATATATATACAAGAAAATCCCCTCACCGTAAAATCAACACCCAGGCCAAACCCCTGGACTTAGAAGCACAAAATTTGGGGAGAGCACTCCTACCATGATGTAGATGCTCACTATGAAGGGATTTTTAGAAATTTGACCCCTAAGGGGGTCAAAAGGGGTAAAATGTGCTCCCCCCATTGATTCCTATGCAGCTGCCAGGCTGCTGCCTCCTTGCACCCCCCCACTCTCAGCTGCAGAGCTCAGTGTTCTGAGGTAAAAAAAAAAAAAAACAGTTACAGAAGACTGCACAGAGCTAATGACAGTTGAGGAAATCAGGAGTGGCTAACCACTTATGAGGTACAGTAAAGCTGCTGGCCCAGCCTCTCTAATGGTTTCCAACACACTCTCCCTTACCTCCTACGCCTAACAGGTGGTTGTCTGTCAGGTGCAGCAGTGATTGCAGGGTGCTTAAAGCCATGAGGGATCCCACCCCAGCAGTAATGCCTTTGTGATCCTGCCAGCCCCACCTCCACAGTGGCTTCTAATACTCCTCCCCCTCTCCCTCCTACACTGGACAGGCAGCTGCCTGTCAGGTGTAGGAGAGGAGATGGGATGCTTACAGTTGCCAGAGAGGTTTGATCAGAAGGATTGCCTTAGCCCTGCTGCTGGCCCAGCCTCCAATGTCTTTAAATACAATTCCCCCCAGCAACAGACAGGCCAGTGTCTGTCAGGTGTAGGAGCACGACCAGGATACTTTAATCCATCAGGGACGCCGCCACAGCAGGATCACCTTAGCGGTGCTGCTGGCCCAGCTTCGCCACACTCCCACCCACAATGGAAACATACACCAAATTTGTAGAAAACTGGTTTCCTTTATTAGGTTATTTAACTTCTCACAATGTGGGTTCCAGAAAATTGGTTCATATGAACTTGCTTAATATCTGATTGCTTGGATGGTGTTTAGAATACGTAGTTATGTCCCACTTCTTAAATGTAACATAAATGAGAGGCAATTTTGTAAAAAAAAAGAGAGGTGTGCCCTCCTCCCCAATTCGATGCCCAGGCCAAACCCCTGCACCAAGAAACCCAAAATAAGGGGAGTGCATTCCTACCACGAGGTCAACCCCACCCATGAAGGTATTTCTGAGAAACATGACCCCTAAGGGGGTAAAAAAGGGGCAATTTTTCCCCCCAATTGTTTTCCATGTGCCTGGCAGACTGCTGCCTCCTTGCCCGCCCCCTCCCCCAATTGATCAACTGTGTAGTTCAGAGTTCTGAGGTAAAACCTGTCTGCTTGCCCCCAACTCCCCCTGATTGCTCAGCTGTTGATCTCAATGTTCTGAGGTAAAAACACAGTTAGAAGAGCCTGCAGACAGTTGAGGACAGTTATAGAAATCAGTGATTCAAGACTCCTGAATAGGCATTTTTCAAAAAAGCTAGCATGGCAATTGAGTTAATGAATGTTTATGGGGAGATAGTAAAGGACATTTCTAGGAGCCATTTCGATGTGTGCCTCCCTCACGAACCTGAAGAAACGTCCACCACATCACCACTCCCTCACACCAACTCCCCTTCACACCTCTCACCTCTTACTGCCCCCAAGAAAGCTCCTGGCAAATGTCGAGCCAGATACACCAACACTACAAGGAGGAGGCAACTTAGGAATGTGGCAAAGACATTTGCACATAGTACTCCTGCAGAACACTGAGCTTTGCAGGCCAAGTACCAGCGAGATCACCCTGAGGTGCTCAGAACAACACAGTCTCCACATGAGCAAAACAACCCAGGAACATAAGTAGAGAGGCCATCACTTTTGTGGAAGGTGGCAGGAGCTGACTTAACAGACAACTGCTTCTTAAATGGACAGTTCTATGTGGCCTGCTCCAGAGTGAGCTCACCAAGCAGCCTGGTGATCCTAGCACCTGAGGGCAGAACCACCAATGTGGTCTACAGAGAGGTCCTTCAGTAGAGAGAGAGAGAAAAAAGTACGTATGTCTTACGTTATTTTTACACTACAGTCTTCTCCAGTAGAATTCCTACAACAAATGTTACATTTCAGATTTCATATCATCAGTATTATAACTGGATTTACGGAACTTAAATACCATAGCGAAGCACAGGTATCAGGCTAGTCATCAATATGAATAACAGACCTTACTCACTTATTCCCTAATAAGTAGAACGAAGACACGGGTAAACAAAGATATCTGTGAAACCTATTGTTAATTCATATTCTTTCTACTCTTTTCTATTCACTGTCAGCGTGAAATATTCAAAACTGTTGTCGAATATTCATGGGAATGCAAAGGTGTTCGTCCAAAGTCACATTGCAAGAGATGTGGTATTACTCATTTCTCTCTCCCTTTTTGGAAGCCTGATTGGTTGACAAAAGGGAAAGAACTGCTTCAAAACAGATCATGGTCTTAAAAATTAGAAACAAGTCATGCACTACCTTGTACAAATCCTGCTTCCAGCCTCCCACCCCCGCGCCACCCCACCAGCAATAGTAGGCACTGTTATATAAATATCAATGTATTATTTGTTTTGCTTAGGTATTAGAAGAGGATCAGAAGTTTACCAGTAAATTCCTGTACCTCCTAGTGGAAACAGGAAACAATTCAGACTGCCCTAATTACACTGAGGAGAGAACAGTGTTATGACCGCATACACTATATGTATGTGGAAGTACAATGTGAACAGCTGTGGCATACTGTACACATGTACACTGTAGGGTTGGGGAAAAAGATCTCTGAGACTGCCAACAAATGGCAGCTTAATATAGTTGACAAACTAGACTAGAACAAAAGTGTTAGGCATATCAGAACATTTTCCTGGCCTGTTGAATAACTGACAATATTTTAGTATCGAATGGAGGTCAACCGACCGGCTAAAACAATGACAACTGTCTTCCCAGTTTTCCTTCAGCACTTCCCAGAGCCTGTAATGATCCTTTTCTTTATGCTTGCCCTATTGACCTTTAACTTGAGTAATAATTGAATCTGGTAGGAGACCTCTGTGGATGGAACACTGTATTTTCCAGATGATAGTTCCTCTTAGCTTCTCTTTCCTGTGAGTAGAAGCTTCTGATCAGCCTGTAATGGGAATCCGATGCTGGACTAGATGAAGTTTTGGTTTGATCCAGCAGGTTTCTTTATCTACTTAGGTTGTCAGAAACCATCTTCAGCCTTAAAGAGTTCTGCATCAGTTCATCCAGAGGCAATTGCAATGGCCCATTAATGACACTCATGAAAGGCTCAGCAGAAAACGCTTTCCCATAGTTTTGCTAAGTGCCAAGCATGCTTGCCTGCATTTTTATTTTCATACCCCTGAGATGTTATGACTCTCCCCCTACTCAGCAGTACATGGAATCAGAAATTGTGAAATGCTCAACCAATCAAGTTTTGACAGATTATCGCTCAAATAAAACCTATCTGAATTTTAATGATTCAACATATTAAAAACAGACTAAATTCTAGCACTACTTTTAATATGTAAATTCAAGCCTGGAGGGTCACAGAATTATTCTTTATAATAAACTGATGTACCCATTTATTGTGATTACAAGAAAATAAAATAAAAAGAATACTTTGGGAAAGCTTTCCTGGAGGTTTGTCTTTATATATGGTCTTACGTAGGTGATAATTTTCCCCTGCATATTTGCAATGCATTTTTGACTCCATCTCACATCTAAGTAGGCTGTATACCAGAATGGTATAGGCTTAGTTTCAAACCCTACTTTCCTCGTCAATTTATTTTTGAAACGCTAGACAAAACAGGAATTCTGTTGTTTAAAAGAATATTGACTCACTTCAGATTTCCAAATCCCACTGCCTACTCGCCCACCTACAAGACTACAGACAAAACAAGTTCCCAGAATAGCCATTCATTAACAGGGTTGTTTATTTGATTAGCTAGTAACTTCCTAACATTTCCCACTTCAACTCTGCTTTCAGGGCTTGTTGCACAAAATTTTGGGATACTTTTAAAATAAATGTGTTTTTTTTTTGTCTCTGTGTGTATGCGTGTATAAACATACTTGCAGATTTGCGCTTTTGTGCATTCTCACCCTTTAAACATTAATCTCATGTTTTAATCACTCCAGAGGCAATTACAACCACACTGTGCACCCTGGTTATTCTTTTCGGCTGATCAGATTCACATTAACTAAGATATATCTTACCGATGTGAGCACCGGCAACAGATCTATGGGACCGTTGTAATGCCACTTTCCATCAAGTAGCCAAAGGCACAAGTCTTCATCTTGTCCCAGTGTTGAGATCAAAGTCTGCTGGTAATATTTAACTGCTTAAATGTGACAAAACAGCTCTTCAGCCACTTTCTTCTCGCTTCCCTCCACAAATATGCATGTATACAAAAACTGAAAGCAACCCTGGTAGTTAAAATAGTTACTAATCGGTTCCACTCTTGCTGCATTACTGCCTATGCACCCAAGGAATGCCAAGAATCCTATTCATTTCTGACCAGTGAAGTACATCTGAAGTATAACTCTTAGAGCATAAGTGTACCATGCTACCATCTTGCAGCCATTCCAATGTCACACATGTAACAAGGCAGGAGATGATCTCTCTCAGGATTGCTCTGCCCAGACTGTCTCACGAGGCAAACTTTCTAACTTCCTTCTTTTATTCTTGCATCACAGGAATCTTGAGGCATGAATCACAGCCACACAGGAACAGATGGGGACTTTGGGAATGAAGTGGCAGTTGAAAGATTAAGGCTATGATTTAAAAATAATCAGCACTTGCTCCTGGATTTTAAGGAGTGAAGAAAGACTTCTGTAGGTCAGTAACACTACAGGCATGGGGGATAAAATGAAATGTTTTATTCCCAAAAAGGAATTTTAAAACATTACATTTGGTGTTCATATATATTTCAATGGAACACTGACTGCTATATTGCTGTTGAAAATAAGACTATTTGGCATGCAGTATAAAAACAATCACAAAGCCTATCAAAACAGCCGCACTGAACTGTCAAATAATTTTAGCTACAAGTTTTACATGTCTGAGCAAATCCAGTAAAAGAAATATAAACAGCTTCATTTTTCGAAATTGCTGGGGTGGTGGTGGTTATAAAAATTCCAAAAATTTCAAGCATCTGTGAATTAGCAAGATTTAGTTAACAAGCACAATGCCAATCATTGCAGATATTACCATGAGTCACCAGCTGCATAGCCACACAACTTGGAAGCAAGTCACAATATCCGCACAAGCAAGGACTTCCTCATTCAATGCAATGGAGAAAGCTTATCGCGTGGAAAAGTAAGCATGCATGAGCTTTTCATACATCCAGTGAAGTGGATTTCCACATATAGAAAGTCACTGTGTTCATCTGAATTACAAAGGAACTCTGAACTTCAGCCCAAGGCTTTATATGTCAGATCATTTATTTATTTATTTATTTATTCATTAGCTTTGTATCCCGCCCTTCCAACAAGGGCTCAGGGTGGTGAACATAGAGGCACATGCCATACATAAAACAATGAACAGTAAACAGTCATTACCAATAAACAGTTAAAAGTCATTAAAAGTCAATGCTCAACAGGCCGGATCAATTCGTAATAAACTACCAATAACAAAAACACACTCCGAGTGAACACAATCGTCACTGCTCAGTTGATTACACTCATCACAAGAAACAAGGCATTCACAAAATAATCATAAATCTTAAAAAATTCAAACAGCAGTTTCACTATCTTAGGCTGAAATACTGCCTCATTGGCATGCAGGAAGGCCAAGTGGCTTTGGCAAGACCTATGAACATAAAGTCCTTCAAGCCGGATCGTAGTCATAATCTCCAATACGTGCTAACCAATTAACAGTACAGCAGCTCAACTTAACCCTCAGCGCATGGGCTGGATCCAGCCCGTTTTCTCTCTTCAGGTTGCTTAAGCCCCTTTTCTGACACTTTTTTTTTGGCCTTATTTGAGAATAAAATGATATCAGACCTCACTAGTTATTTCCAAATAACGTTCAATCTGAAAATTTCAGGCAATTGTAATAAATCAATATGGCAAGAAGTCTGCTGCAAGGCAGGCCATCATGAGAATTCAGACACAAGAAGATTATACTGTGTGCCCAGTCCAATCTAACCAATACATTTCACACCCTTTCAGAGTGTCACCAATATATATATATATATTTGTATATGGAAACCAGAGTGTCAGATTCCACGTGACAGGTATTCCTCCTTCCAGCTGGTGCTGCTGTGACCCACCTGTCTCCTCTCCTCACAGGGGTACTTTGTAGCAAGACGTAAGAGAGAAGAGAAGGAAATGGGGGAGGGAGGCAGAAAAAAAGACGGCAGTAGAGCGGCGGTGCTGATAAGTGGAGGAGAAAGCTCCGCTCTCACTAAAACAAAAGCTCCTTTCAGACTCCATCCTTCTTTAGGACTGGGATTTTTCGCTGTTCGCAAATTTTTCAGTTGCTTCGGTTAAGTTTGTTGTTATCCATCCCCTCCTCCTTCTCTCCGTCTTGTGTTTTGTTCATATTTGATTGTAAGCCTTCTGGTACTGACTGTCTTTCTTTTAATTGTCTGGCTGCCCTAGTGTAACGCATATTTCTTTCCCTACCATAATCAGAAGGAATCCGATAGCTAAGCCAAAACAAACCAAGATGGATGAACAGATGCAGGTAGTGGGGCTTGTTATAATTCCCCTCTGCTGTGCTCACACAACATAGCAATCTCACTCTGCTATCACTGCTCACAAGTTTACACGGAGAAAGGCAGGCCATAACAATAAATAGAGCCTATATCACATATGGCTTTAGCATATGAGGAAATCACAAGCTACTTAAAATCTTTAAAAAGGTTAAAAGCCTTGGAGCAGGTACCTGCAGCGTCTTTAGCGGCTGCCACCCAAAACCAGAAGTCCAGACCCTCGAAATCACAAGCAAGGCTACTGCACTTGGCAGTGTCGTTAACCCTACTTTGCGGCTGCAGTAAAATATTGCCTATTGCACCCACTGGTTCCCCATTAGCAATAAGATGTCATAAAATTAAGTGTCCTACCCACCCCCATCCTGCACAAAACCACGCTGGCTTTTCTCGAGTCTGCTTTCCTTGATCATACGTGGACTGACTACTTGATCTATTGTCCACCCAATGTCCAGCCTAACAGTGCGTTTCAGAAACCGGAGGCAGCAGGGGAGCCCGTATGTTATTCCACTGAGAAAGGCACAGTTCCAATCTACATTAGGCCTACCTTGTCTTCCACTCTGTTCAGCCGGGCACCAACTGTATTATTCCCCCGGTCTTTGTTTTTTTCTGCCCAGAAAGAACATTGTCAGATGAATACCAAGTGATACATTAGTATAGAAGTTAGCCACAACTGTGCATTTAACTAGCCCACCAGAGCCATTTAATTGAACGCCGCTGACAGATAATTGTAAGAGCAGCTTAAGCATACCCTCTTAATAGCTCTCAAGTACACAGCACATTAAGATTTCATATTATAGTCAATAGCTGAAGGACGAAACTTCAGCAAAAATAATGTCAGTTAAATTTAAGACAAATTTAGCTAAACATGCATATAATAGCAGGGGGTGGAAACTCACAGCCCATGAAGACCATGTGTGACTACAGGCAATCATAATGTGTGAACAGATAATATAAAGAAAAATGATCAGTGGAATTTGGGGCCCTAATCATGGATTTTGCAGGTCTGTCATTAAATAGTGTGCCGGTCACACTCTTGATCTAGCATTTTGCTCTGGGCAGGAAGAAGGCAATCTGGAGGTGTGTGTGTGTGAAGATAGTCCCTTTTTCATAGACAGATCAGTATCTGCTGGGGTTTAGACTTACAGGGATACCAAGACTCAGCAGGGGCGAGGGATCGATTAAAATGATCAGCCTCTGTAACCTAATGGAGCCAACTGGTTTTCAGACAGCATTAGGGGCTCTTCCTGCTGATATGGTCAGCACTCCTGTTGATACCCTGGTTGACCTCTAGAATTAGGAAATGACCCAGGCAATTAATATAGTTGTACACAGGCACCCTCTCTCAAGTCTAAGAGCTCAGGCAGCCCCTTGGTTTACTGAGGGGCTGTGGATTATGAAAACACAGGGGAGATGGCTAGCTAGTGGAGAAAGCACAAATTTGACAAGGCATGGGCTAGAACTCATTTTAAAGTCCACTCCATGGTGCTGGTGATGGAGGCAAACAAGATTTCTCTGCCACCACTTAATCCACACAATATAGACCTATGAAATGCTTCCAAGAGGCCAGGCAGTTCTTGGGTTACAGCCTATAGGAGAAGCCAGACTGCTCCGCAGCCCTCCATGACTATTTTGCCAAGCCCTTCATAGATAAAAATGTTCTCATCTGTTTTGACTTGGACTCTACATTAGCAGTGATAGGATCAGATGGACTTAGTTGTGTGGGAAACCTTTCAGCTAGTGGACAGGACTTTTGGAAGTTTGAGACCTACTACCCACTTCTATGATCCTTGCTGCTCCTGGCTGCTTAATGTTTGTGGTGCGGGTGTGACAGACTGGGCCTGCAGGGCCTGCAAGATGGAGCTCTTCCACCAGGCTTTCGACTAGAAGCCACCTTGATCATCACCATCAATGAGCCCGGCCCTCAGCCCAACATCTGGCCTAGACCATTGTGCGACTCAAGAAGACCATGAGCTGGATCGTCTACTTGAAATACTCTTAGCAAGCCATCTTAATTAACTAACGATAGACTACTAGCACCTATGATTTTATGACTTATTTGTATATGAATTTGTTTTAATGTGGTTTTCAAGTAGATAAATAGGTACCACTCCGGTGGGAAGGTAACAGCGTTCCGTGCACCTTGGTGTTTAGTCATGCCGGCCACATGACCACGGAATTGTCTTTGGACAGCGCTGGCTCTTCGGCTTTGAAACGGAGATGAGCACCGCAACCCTAGAGTCGGATTCGACTGGCTTTCGAGCAAGGGAACCTTTACCTTTACTATGTGGTTTTATTGGTTTTGTACCAACTGTGTGAGCCGCTCTGAGCCTGCTTGCGGGGAGGGCGGTGTACAAATTGAATTAAATAAATGAATGAATAAATAATGTTTTGTAACTCTGACAGATGATGATTTACCTGAGAGAGAAATAAACAGCGATGGTTTCCCTATAGATTGGTCCAACCTGTCACAAAAGAAAGGTGTGTTAATAAAAGGAGGAAAGCTTTCTCAAATTAGTTCATGACAATTATTGTCTTCTCAGTCATACCATATGACAAAGATGGGCTGATTTCACACTAGAGCTGCCTCGATGTTGCACCGCTGTTTGCCCCGATACTATTGGTCAATTTCACATCTGAAGCTGTGGGGCTGCATTTTGACCCGCGGCTTCGCCTGATTTCCTCTGCAGTTTCGTGATCCTGTTTTTCGAAGATCACGAAACTGCGGGGGAAATTGGGAGAAGCCGCGGGTCAAAATGCAGCCCCACGGCTTCGGGTGTGAAATTGACCAATGGTATCGGGGCAAACGGCAGTGCAACACCGAGGCAGCTCTAGTGCAAAATAAGCCATGCTCTTACATAGCTACTGGTTCACTTGCAACAACTTTTTCTCTTTCTACTGTGAATGTTAAGGAGAGTGTCTGATTTGCACAGTCTTTGTGAAGAAGCCATGCATTCACTGCTACTTACTGCAGTGTGCTGACTCTTCCTAAAATTGTACATTGGCAGGAATTCAGCTTCTTATGGAAAGGATTTTTTTTTTTTGCAGAACTCAAATACCTAACTACAAACAGGACCACTGGCAGCAATACTGCAATACTTACTGTAATATATAGTGCCTACATAATACAATGAATTTATAATACTGAACAAGTCTCATGCATGTTAATATCTAACACATTTGTGTATGTGAATGATACAAGAAAGCCAAGTTCTTTCAAAAGTTTTAGCTCATTTCTTCCATCTCTCAGCAGGACAACCTTCAGACAATTCAGCCAAAAATGTGATTTTTGGTAGTAATAGCATTTTTAAACAAGCCAGTTCCACAATGATTTACTCTGATAATTACTTCCTGCTGCATCCAGAGGACTTAGGACAGTGATCACCAGTCTTTCTGAGCCTGTGGCACCTTTCTTATTCTGACACAGGCAGTAAGAGCAACCATAAAACGGCTGCCACAGGAGGTGGAACCAACCACACAGAGAAAGCCCAGGTGCAGAGGAAAAGAAGGGTCATTAAATAGTATACTGGAAAAGAAGGGGAAGAGAGAATCAAACATACACTGTGGTGGCACCTGCCACTGAAACAATGCTATTTTAATTTAGTAGAGCCAATTAGCTCTTCAGGGGCAAATCAGAAGCCCTGCTGGGCAAGAGCCTGCACCCAGTTTCTAAAAACACTTGGTGGGCACCAAAAAAGGTGTTGGTGGGTGCCAAAGATCTCGGTGGGCATCATGTTGAGGTCCCTTGACTTAGGGAATATAAATGGTGGGAAAAATCTGGAGTAGAGAGAAAATAGCCCAAGTCCTGTTTTTTAATCCTGTTTCTATTGACCTTTAACTTCAACCTCAGCACAACTTTGTTGCCACTCAACTTAGTTCCTTTTTCCTTGCCAGTGGAACCAGAAGGCAGTAGCATAGGATAAGGGGCATTCAAGGGGGAGAAGTGATGGGCTGGAAGGAGATGTCTAGCCCTCTCTGCCTACTGACTCTGTCTAGCAAGACTTCTCCCTAATATTGTATGACCTAATATGAATTTCCCCCTTGAGTGGCCTAGGTAGCCTTTCAAAACAATTCTCCTCTACCCATCTCATAGGATTCTCTGGCATAACCTTTCTCACCCCGAACGCCTCACCGCTTCTATTTCCTCCTTGCCCTACTCACACCCACACTCCCTTATATGGCTACAGCTTCTGTTCTTCACCAGGTTCCTTTCCATAGGTCCAGATCTTCAGCCCCAGGGCAACTGATAAGGATTCTGTTTCCTGGTTAGCAGGCCTACACTAGCATCTGAAGTTGCCACAGGCCTTGTCGCTTGCTCTTCTTTTAAAAATCTTCATACCAAGATTTTGTCTCATACCTTCTTTGAAGCTCTTTTATTCGCACCATTAAGTTGAGATGACCCTGAGAATACTGTTCTATGACATCACGTACATCGTAAGGTTTTCTGGCTTGCTGTAAAAATTTAGAATGAAAGAGTTGTTAAAATATCATAATATACCATTGTCAAGGAGTCCCAAGGCTACAGGAAATTCCGAGAAGGATAAGCAAACAATAGCCAAGTGCCAGTGCGTGCAACATTCTTTGAAGTACAAAGAACTTTGAACTTTCTTGTTTGCCAGAGAATCCTCTGAAGTGATTACAGAAAATTACACACACAATTCCTGAGTGATAGTAAGGTAACCGAACTACGTATAAAGCACAGCACAGTTTGCGGTAAACGCTTTGTCATTTGCAGTAGAGAAAGTAAGGATAAGAACTCGAATGGTATGTGAGCTACCGGCTTCTGAGGTGAATCCAGGAAAAATGGTCCATGAGGAAATAGTAATTTTGGTTGGCACATGGCATCTGGTTAATCAAATTCCAAATCTTCTAATTGGTATCTTTGGTAAGCTACATAGTTGTTTACACTGTTTTGTGCTAGTAAACAAGCCGATTTGTGGCCAACCTGTTGAGGATGGGAGGTTTCAAAGCCACCATTGTTCTTCTCTCAGGTTCTGTTCAACACTGACAAAATTCAAGTATGTAAATACCCAAATATTAAAACTTCTTCACTTGCTGGATTTCTTCCCGATTCAGAGTTCATCTAGACACTGAAGGATTCATTTTTTGAGATAAAATGACTACTTTAGTTTTCTGGTAGTTTATTTTCAGGCCTTCGTTAATACAATATTCCAAGAAAATTTTTAATGATCTCTACAAACCAACTCTTGTCTGAGAGAGCAAAGCAGTATCATCGGCATAAAGCAGAACTGGAATACTGCAATTGGCCAAATGGGGTGGATGGCATAGCTCATTAAAGAATGCTGAAAGATCATTCATGTTTACAGAATCAAATGGAAAAAAGGAAGGAAGTCAGAAGCCCCATCAGGTAGCTGGTAACAAACTGATAGATCCTAATCTGTATTCTCTCCCCCTTCTTTCAAACTTGGTGTAGGAGCAATGCCTGCTGAAACCTCAGATACCAGAGAGGAAGCTGAGTAAAATCTTCAGTGGCGAAACACTGGTCTTCATGTCTTGCAAAGCTCATTGCCTCCATCCCAGTGACTAGTCAGACCAGGAAATATTCTAAGTGTTGCCAAGGTCAGGGCTACTTTTGGGCAGGAATGCACAGGAACAGAATTCTGGCTGGCTCCCAAGTTGGCCACGCCCAGCAGGAACTCATTAGCATAATAGGCCACACCCAACAGCAGAAACTCATTAGGATTGGCTACATTAGGGGTCCTAACATGCAAAGGAGTTCCCGCTTTAAAAAAAAGCCCTGGGTTTTGACAACAGACAAGGTAAACAGAATAAGAAGCAAAAGGTGGGTGTGGCTGGAAGACCACACTTCTGGTAACATGGGTTTGTGGCCTAATATGCTAATGAGTTTCTGCCATTGGGTGTGGCCTATTATGCTAATGAGTTCCTGCTGGGCTTTTTCTACAAAAAGAGCCCTGGCCAAGGTTATTGTTTATGATTGTAGACTGCTAACTATGATTGATGTAAAGTTTTTTTTGTATTTTACTGTTGTTTTGTTCTGTCTTTATGTTTAGAATGCCAGCTGTATTTTGTTCTTTGTGGATTATTGTTTATAGCAAAAACAAACAAAAGTTGATTGTGGATATTAAGAACTGTAATTTCAAGTACATGAAAGGCATTATAGGTTTGCCAACCTGCCAGGTGGTGCTAGGAGGCTCCTGGAATGGACTCTAACGTCTCAGAGAATGCTAAGAGCATTCTGGGAGGATTCTGAAGCTCAGAAGATGTCCAGCTGGAAATAGGTTGGACCCCTCTTAGAGTTCTGTGGCACTTAGTTTCATTGGCAAGAAATTACACAGGAATCAATGAGACTAGCAGCTAGGATTTGTATACCAGGAGTACACACTAAAGGATTCTTTATAGTGATCCTTCCTGGCAGAAGGAGTAAAGATAGGCTGGTACCCTTCAATTATTTTCCTCCCATTATTAATATCTACCAGTGAGAACTGATTATGAGAACTTGAGGTACCTATGTACTAATAGCCAAGTATCTTTGGATACTTAAATCCAGTGACAGGACAAGACACGTCTTTCTACAGACAGGTTTGCAGAAAAATGTGAAATCTACCCCCCCCCCAACCTGAAAGTAACAAAAGGAGTGCCTGGAGCTTTAAGCAATGGATTCCCTAAGTGGCTGTTCCTAGGCAACCACAGCATTCCAGGCTTGGTTCTGTCAGCAAAAAGGTAGGGGAAGAGGGCAGGACCCTTTCCAGGCCTATTTTGGCCTTTGAGGAAGGACTTCTTGGGGCCACGCCTGACTAGGATTGCCAGCTTCAGGTTGGGAAATTCTTAGAGATATGTGGTGGAGTCTGAAAGGCCTCAGCCAGATATAATACCATAGAGTTCACCCTCCAAAACAGTCATTTTCTCCAAGGGGACAGATCTCCATTGGCTGGAGTTAAGTTGTTATGCTGGGATATTTCTGGGTCCCACCTGGAAGTTGGCAACCTTAGGCCTGGAAGCAACCTCTGAACAACCTGATACCACCCAACTTGCATGACTCAGCTAGGCCTGGCTGCTTGCTATTGTTCAACAGCAGCCACCCTGTGAAAGCCAGTGTGTTATAGCAGTTAGAACTTCGGAGTACAGACTGGGGAGGCCCAGTTTTGAATTCTCATGTTGTTGTGAAAGCTCATTGGGTGATTTTGGACCAGTCACATACATTCACCCTAACCTACCTCACAGGGTTTTTGTGGGGTATAAATGAAGTAAATAAATACTAAATATAGCTGAAGAGGAGCGACAAAGAAAAAATAAGTTAGTGAATGGCTGAGAAGGAGAGAATGAGGCAAGAAAAGGGGAGAGGATATGGGGGTTACCAGCAGGAACGAAAAGAGGAAATAGTGTGAGCAGGGGGAAACAGATGAAAATGAGGTGCCACCTCACAAGTCCTTGAGGATTCCCTACCATGCAAGGAAGCCTGGCCCAGTGGCTGGCCCCACACAACTGGCCAACAGTTTTCCTAGGTAGACGTTGGGGGTGGAGCCTGGAAAGGGTGGGGTTTGAGGAGGAGGAACATCAGGAGGGTATAATGCTATAGACTCCACCCTCCAAAGAAGTGATTTCCTCTAGGGGAACATGGGTTGCCAACCTCCAGGTGGTGGCTGGAGGTCACTCAGAATGACAACTGCTTTCTAGACAGGGTTGTCAGCCTCCAGGTAGTGGCTGGAGATCCCCTGCGATTACAACTGATCTCCAGGCAACAGATATCAGTTCACCTGGAGAAAATGGCCATTTTGGAAGTTAGACTCTATGGCCATTATGCCCCAAACCTGAAGTCTCCAGGTATTCCTCAACCTAGAGCTCATAACCCTATTTCTAGATGATGGAGATCAGATCCCCTGGAGAAAATGGCTGCTTTGAAGGATGGACTCCATGGCATTATATACTGCTGAAGTTGCTTCCCTGCCAAAAACCTCACCGTCCCAAGGCTCCACCACCAAATTTCCAGGAATTCCCCAACCTGGAATTGGAAACCCTAAGGAGGAATGGATCTCTCTGGTTGGGAGATCTCTTGTGAATGTGATTCCAGGAGATTTCCAGGCCCTATCTGTAAGTTGGTAATTCTAGAAGGAGACAAGGAAGCAGGAAAGAGGGAGGGATTGTGGGGGTTTTCAGGAAAGGGGAAGAGGAAATAGTGGGAGAGGGATGCCTCCCATAAGTCCTTGTGAGTCCCCTACTTATTTGAACCTATTTACTTTCTTTGTTGACTGGATGTAGACTAGCCCGTCGTATGAAGAGAGGACAATGGCACAATGCAAGAAGCCTGCCTTGGCAGGGAGGGCGGGATAAAAATCAGATAACTAACTAAATAAAAAATAATGTATTTGTGTACAATGTAACATTTTACACATAATCCAGTTAGACCATTCAAATTTAGACCCCTGTAGTGAACATTACTGTAGTCCAAACTTATCTGCGGACAGCAAATGATATTTAATAAAATTATTGAAGCATATGATGAAGTAATTAAGCACAGACAAAATAAATATTTGATGTCAATGGCTGTCTATTCCAGTGAATGGGCAAGAGTGGTAAATGAAGGTTTGTTAGGAGCAAGTAGAACAGCAGAGCTGGAGAATACTGCAGTTCTCCAGCAAGACTGCCCCTGTCCTCTTTGAATGGGCAATGGTGAAATGCATATTCTGCATTCTGTATATGAATACAAGAGGTACAGAAAGAAGCCACTTACCACTTAAGAATTACCTCAAACTGATCTTGTGTTCATTGTGTTGGAAATGTGTGTGTTGTGAGGTCTAAAATCCAGTCATTATAGGGTTAATGTGCTTACCTTGTGGGCTATTGTTTAGACTGAACTGGAAGGAAACCTGACACAGAGCCAATGGGAAGAAAGCCCGGGAAAACTAAAGTCTATCTACTAACAATAATTGGTCAATGCATTTAGGTGATTTCCTTCTAGGGGTCAAGAAGAATCTCCATTGTTGTAGACCGTGTGGTCAAACGGTAAAAATGTAGCCTTAGGTATCTTTGTTGTTTTGTAGATTTCCTGTGAAGCCTTCCCTTAGAAATAAAGATTTTTACATAGAAGAAAATGCCTCCTCTCCAGTGAAGCAAAGATCCATTGCAATCTCTGAATATCCAACTATTTTACCAATTTTCCAAACACTGGAATGCAACCTACTGAGATACCAGAATGTCATCCAGTGAAAATCATACTGGGAATAACATGAACAGTAGATTGCGAAGCACAGGTAGCTGGCCCTCTTGTAAAGGGCATTCCCATTAATGTGTGTACAAGGAGCAGCAAAAACCCTCTAGTGTGCTAGCAAATTTCTATCCCAGATTCTTATCAGGATCTCAGCAAGCATGGCAGAAACAAGGTTAAGGTAGTGTTCTAATCTCTAGGCCCACTGAGTCAGCTTGACAATTATATACAATTCAGAATTAATGAAGACATATGAGAATGTTTGCATTGCAAGGAGACAGAGATAACAAAAGGTGAAAGGTCAAGTCCATTAGCAGAAAATAACATTTTAATTCATGCTGCATTTCAGGGGCTTAGCCTGTTCCCAGTGCGTCCACAGTTGACTAACCTGCTGCTAAACAACCAGCCCATTCAAGAAGGAAGAGAATAGTGGGTGTAACTCACCATTACTAAAATGAATTGCCTGGGTCTTTCCTTTCTGAAGCCCATAAAAGAAACAATAAGCCATAAGAATAAAAGGGTTTATTTAGAAAAAGCAGCGCTCTATTCATCAACTCACCTGAAATTTCTTCTTTGCCACAAAATACTGCATCCGACGTATCACCTTAATGGCAGAACGGTGATGTTCTCGCAAGCTGTGGGAAAAATGAGAAGGGCGAGACAGGTGAAAAAAAGCATCCCTGCCCAGATAATAATGATAATGACCCTCAGTAAGTGCTTTGGTAACAAGTGAATGTTTATAGAAGGGGCAACGATTCTTCCTGTGGGCACAAACATGCTACTATTATTGCGACAAAGGACAAAGCTACTAAAATCTAAAGTTTTATCTCTATAATTTATGCTACAACTTAATGCCTTTCACGGCATTAAGCACTAAGGAGTGAAATCTACCCTGCGTCAAATGAATCAACCCAGTTGTCTTTCCCACCCTCTTCCCCTCAAAAGTCAGAGTCATTCATGTTGACAGATATAAGTTTCAGATTTCTGCACTTGCTGATACACAGTACTCTAGAAAACAAGTATCCTTGCATTCTAGATGTAACAAACACCCCGCAAAAGAGGGGGTGGGGGAGTCTCAAGTTCTAAAAAGTTTCCTTCTCTTCATTATTTTACGAAAATACATATCAGCCTGCTTGATTGCATGGCCGCCTGAAAGGCAATACAGCATTTACATATGCAATCACGATTAAGCCTATCAGCAAGTGAACGGCAAATTAATATAAGGCCCAACTGATTTAATTGGAATTCGAGTAGTATGGAATAGTAAACTGAGAACGCCAAATATATGACAAGAGCTTTTCTTCCTTTTTCTTTTTCTACAATGAATGTAATCACGGGAAACAAAAAGATTACTTTGAGAACGCTTGTTGCAAAATTAGTGCAGAAGCATGGGGTAAGAATGGCACAAACAACTATTCACACTAAACTCAGAGAGTTTTGGGTGTTAGCTGTGTTAGTTTGAAGTAGCAGTAACACAACAATGCAGTAGTAACACAACAAAAACAGAGTGTTTTCCAGGGTGCCATCTTTCATGAGTCAAAGCTCACCTGGTTAGATATGAGTAAAGCAGCTGTCCTAAACATTTCTACTCAGAAGTAAGTCCCATTTTAGTCAATGGGATATACCTTGAGGAAAATGTTCTTAGGATTGCAGACAAAGGGCTTTAAAGACTTCATACATCTTGCGCCTCAGCCTAGCCATCAAGATAATTTTTTTTTTTAATTCCAGGAAAAGTCCTTGTGCTGGATCTGAGTGTGAATTTGGCTGAAACTCCAGGCAATAATAATTAATGGCTTCACAAAAGTCATTTTAATCCTTGTAAAGAGTGCAGCTCTACCCATTGAACAGACACAGCAACGGCAGTTCTGTTTGTATATGTTTTTTTTTTAAAAAAAAGCTCTTAAGCTGGAGAGGAAAACACAGTCCTATTTTGGTATCCCTCAGGCTGAATGCCTGGACCAAGGCCACCAATTCATTGGAACAGCAGATGATTTTCAGTCCCTGTAAATGTGAACTATAAATCTCACTGGAAATATGGCAAAAGGTTGAAGAAAGGAGAAGATGCCTCTTAACATTAAATAGCCTTTTGGTCATTCTTTTGGGTAAGCTTGTAATCAATTTATTGTCTGTGTAACCTAATGCAAAGGACAAAGCCTGACGAAACTAGAAAACAAGACAGCATTGTTCCAGATACAAAGCCACAATGATCCTTGCAGTCATAAACACATTTACTTAACACCAGTCTTGATCTGGCAAATATTTATACATATGCCAGCTATAACCTAAGTTAAATGAAGTTCCTGCTAAATATAATGGGAGCAGTGTCACTGGTGACAAGATTTTCTTTTGCTGCCGAATAAAACTGCCACCAGCTTCCAAACAGGGCAAGGATAAACTGTTATGAAGATAAAGGCCATAGGTGCTGTAACAAGAGGGTCTGGAAACACAAGTAATTCATATATCTACTCTTTGCTATAGATATGTAGTTAACGTGTGGAAGCAGCTCTTTCCCAGTACAACCCAAGAATGCACACATACACTGGAGCTGACTCCTTCATTGCAAAGAAGACTCAAACGGCATGTGAAGAGGTACGCACTAGTCCATAAAAGCTTACTCTGGAATACAGTTCTGTTCGTTTTTAAGGCACAGGAGATTTCTTATACTTTTCAGTCCCATTTCACATCATCAGCTCGCCATACCTACCACAACACAAAAGCAGGAAATGCCAAATATCAATACTACGCTTGGCTTAAAGTTTGAATTTCCTGCCTTTGATTGATCTATACTGTCTGAATGGGCTGTGATAATCACAAAGAGCACATTCCCTGATTTTACATATGACTTTACTGTGGCGGGGGAGTGGGGTGGGGTTGGTATTACTTTGTTTTTTCTTGTTAAAAATCACCTTTGAAGGCTTTGGCTACTTGAAATAAGGTGTTTAGCAATTAAACTGAATGCAAATCATTTGTTTTTAAGAATGTTTTGCACACTGATTTCACATTCAAGTCAATATTATTAACGACAGTGAATAAAGACAACAGCTGTTCAGTGCTGATACTCGTGTTATCAGTAAAATGTGCTAGAAATGGATTCTGCTACCTTTACACATAAGGACCAATCAGGGCTCTTTTATAGCAGGAACTCCTTTGCATATTAGGCGACACACTCCTAATGTAGCCAATCCTCCAAGAGCTTACATTAGCCCCTGTAAGAAGAGCTCTGTAAGCTCTTGGAGGATTGGCTACATTAGGGGTGTGTCGCCTAATATGCAAAGGAGTTCCTGCTACAAAAAGACCCCTGATGGACCATAATATTTGCAAGACATCTTTTTGCTGCTCTGTGGATTTCGGAGCTAAGACTGAATAAAAGCACACAACACAAATGAAGTTGGTTGCTGTCAAGAGTGAAAGTAACATAAATTTCGTACTGGTGTTATCCATTTTTTTCTGGAGGGGGGGCAGAGGTTTAAAACAGAAGTTGGGAGGTACCACTTTGTCCATACCAGCTCACTTTCATCTGTTTGTCTGGGCTCCTGATTCACTTGCAGGTGCAATTCAAAGTGCTGTTTTTGACCATTCGCCTCCTTAACAGCTTTGGACTCTTGCGTATACTGGAGGATGCCTATTCCTATAGAATGCAGCCCCCTATTCCTTAAGAGAATGTTTGGCAATCACACTAAGTACATCCTTTTCCACAATGCCACCCTGCCACCTTTTCAACTCCAGAAAGAGGTCAGCTGAAACCAGTTTTTATGGACTTTTAGGGGGGAAAAAACTGTGGGAAAGCATTTCTTTCTGCCAGGCATGATTTGGAGTCAAACCAGATGAGACGCTGTAATCTGTGTGAAAGTTGCAGCATAAACTGCTAACTGACAGCAGCAGGGTGCTCAATTGGAATTGGGGCTGCAGCGCACAAGAGGGCTTCTTTCTTTCCCTAGCTCAAATCCCCCTCTGAGCTGCTATTGGCCCTGCTTGGGGAGTAATACATCTTGCTACTCCAGGGCAAGTAACAGTTTTGGGGGAACCATTTGACAGTGGGCCAGGAAGGTGAGAATGACCCTTGGCGCTTACCGTGAGGGGTCCTTCTACTCTGAGGAAAGGAGGACATCTTGGGTGATTCCCACCATCCTATCAGGGAGAGGCATGAACTCATTTTTTTTCTTCCTCTTCCTGTGGAGTGGGAACACCCTCCATTTTTAGTTCGGGAGACTCCCAGCAGCAGTACTGGATACAACTTTCTCCTATTAACCAACAATTAATAACTCTAAACATGACAGTAAGGATAGAACTCTGTGAGGTAACGTGGAGAAGACCACAAAAACCAGGTAGAGGAATACAGCTTGAAATGAGCAAGAAAAAGGCACACATCACAAAGGAGGAACAGATCAGGAGAGCAATGAACTGGGAGGGGCAAGATGTCCTCCTTTTCTAGGAGTAGAAGGACCCCTCACGGTAAGTGCCAAGGGTCGTTCTCCCTCTGAGGTGGAGGACTCCTTGGGTACTTACAAAGCACTACCCTATGCCTTGGGTGGTGTGGTGTATCCACAGGGAGACCTGGATACAGGGCTACCATGTGCTTAGACTGGTTCTAACCAGTCTACCATGTGGCCAGGCGAAGGGCCTGAGCTTCGCCCAGAAAGACAATGGACTAGAGGATCCTGGCTCCCCTCCAATTGAGGAGCAGGAGTTAATCCAATCAATGTAAATAGCGAATCACTGGGTGTAGTGTGTTTTGGGGTGTGGGCTCACTGGGGATAAAAAGCCGGCCTGCGAGCCGGCTTAGTTGTCTTGTTCCCGATCTAAATAAAGTATGTGAGAGCTGAAATCACTCGTCAGTCTCAGTACTTTTCAGGTGGGAAATCGCTCTCCTCTGGAATGATGTGTTGGAGAACTCTTCTTCCAAAAGCAGCATCTGTGGAATCATATAGGTTCAGCTTGTAGTGTCTTACGAAGGTAGAGATAGAGGACCAAGTGGCCGTTCTGCAGACTTCATCTACTGAGGCATGTTTCGCCAATGCCGTGTTAGGAGCTGCGCTTCTGACTGAGTATGCGGTAATCCCGGAGGGGACCTCCAAGTTGAGAGCCTTGTAAGCTTCCACTATACAGGTCTTGATAGCTAGGCTAATAGCAGGTTTGGACGTCTTGTTTCACAGATTCGGTGGGGAGATGTTAATAAACAGAACTTCCATTTTCCTCATATTGGCAGTATGAAGCAAGTAGGCTTTGAGGATTCTGAGAACATCCAACATGTGCCAAGACCTCTCATGCGAATGCTTGGGATCTGGACAAAATGACAGTAAATATATCTCTTGAGACCTAAGGTAATAAGAAACCACCTTTGGAATGAAGGTAGGGTCTGTACGCAGAATTACTTTGTCTCTGTGGAAAATACACAGTTCTGGATTTGCCAAAAGTGCTCCCAGCTCCAAAATATGTCTGGCTGAAGTCACTGCCACTAAGAATACTGACCAGATATAATCATTTCAGAGAGATCTCCTGGATAGGTTCGAAAGGAGGCTTGGTGAGAGCAGATAGAACTGTGTGCAGTCTCCGCATAGGAAATCTGTGTACTGGTGAGGAACAGATCAGGGATGCCCCTCTCAGAAACTGCCATGCGTGGGGGTTAATGAACTGCCTTGATCATGAGGTAGTACAGAAGCAATTGTTGTGACTTGTTTCCTTAGGGTTGCTGGCCTCAAAATGGATTTCAGTCTGTCATTTAGAAAGTCTAAGATGGAGTCAATGGGTGGTTTTGTTGCATTCACTGACTTCTTCCTGCACCACCTGTGAAAGGCTTTCCAGGTGGTGTCATGTATCCTGACAGTGGAGGATTTTCTGGAAGCAAGAATCATGCTCGTCATATCCGGAGAGTAACCAAGACACAGGTAAAATGACTGTTCAAGTTCCATGCGGTCAGCAGTAGACATTCTGGTTCCGGATGCCACACTGGACCCTGAATGAGCATGTCTGGATACACTGGAAGCCATATCGATGAGGTTTCAGACAGTTGTTGCAGGGTCAAAAACCACAGACAACGAGGCCACCGTGGAGCAATGAGGAGGACTTGAGTCTTCAATTGTTTTATCCTCCTCAGTACCTGTGGAATCATGGGGATAAAAGGAAATGTGTATAGCACTCCCTCTGGCCACAGTGCAGTCAGGGCGTCTGTGGCCTCTGCTTTTTTGTGGTAGAACCTGGAGAAAAATCTGGGTAGCTGATTGTTCTGGTGTGAGGCACACAGATCTATCATTGGTGTCTGAAAACAATCCAATATCCAGAGGAAAACCTTCCTGTTCAACATCCATTTCCCTGGATGTATTGCCTGATGGCTGAGACAGTCTGCCTTGATGTTGTCCAGGCCCTTGATATGTTCAGCTCTGATGGAAGCCAGGTTCTTCTCCACCCAAAGGAATAGCATCATTGCTTCCTTGTGGAGAGAGGAAGATCTTGACCCCCACCCCCGGTTGTTTATATGAGACTTGGCCAATATGTTGTCCATCCGTACGAGCACATGACAGTCCTTTACTATGTTGCCATAGTGAAGGAGGGCTAGATGGATCACCCTGAGTTCCAACACGTTGATAGGAAGAAGAGATTCCCTGTGTGACCAACGGCCCTGAGTGGGACTCTCAAGCGGGACCGCTCCCCAGCCCTGTATGCTCACGTCTGTGAATAATTGTATTCTTTTGTGGTAAAACTTCTTCCCCTGTCAAAGGTTGGGCTCCTGAGTCCACCAGTGTAAGGACGTCTTTACAGACAGTGGAACCATGAGAAGAGAATCTCATTTTCCCATAATTTGTAGCTGATACGGCTGAAGAAAGATCTGCAGTGGTCTTGTGTGAAACCGGCCCCACTGGACCGCATCTAGGTTGGAAATTAATATGTCCATCATCTTGACTAGGACAAGCAGAGATGAGGTTGGCTGTTCTATCACTCCTCTCACCATCTCCTTGGTCTTCAGGATCTTCTCTTCTGGTAAGAAGTGCGAAGTGCATCTGGTATCTATTATCATCCCCAGGTGTTCCAGCTTCTGGATGGGAAGGAGCGAACTCTTGGCCAGATTGATTAAGAAGCCATGGGCTTGAAGACAAGATATCATCTCCTGGATGTCCTGTAATGCTTTGTCTTTGGAGGAGGATTGAATAAGAAGATCATCCAGGTACAGATGGACATGGATGCCCTTCCTTCTCAGGTATGCTACCAGATTGGCAAGAACTTTGGTGAAGACCCTTGGTGCTGTGGCCAACCTAAAGGGCTGTGGCCAACCTAAAGGGCAGTGCTTTGAACTGCATGTGTAGATTGCCTACACAAAAACTGAGATACTTCCTGTGTGCTGTTAGAATAGGAACATGAAGATAGGCCTTTGTCAGGTCCAATGGGACAAGGAATTCTCCCGGCTGTAGAACCGCAGTGATGGACTTGAGGGTTTTCACATCAAAATGTCTCAGACTGAGAAACTTGTTGATGAATTTCAGGTCCAGGATGGCCCTCCAGTCGCCATTTCTCTTGGGTACTGTGAAGAATATGGAGTAGACCCCCTGACCCTTCTGGTCATCTGGAACCAGCTCTACAGCCAGAATGTCCTGAAGGTGGCATACTGCAGTCAATATTATGGTTCGTTTCTTAATGTTCTTGCGAAGCGGAGAAAGGATTAACCGGTCTGGGGAGAGCCTTAAGAATTCTACTGAGTAACCGTAGAAACTACTTCTAAAGTCTAAGAGTCCACTTGGGACTCCAGCCATGCTGCCTTGAAATGTAGAAGTCGTCCCCCCACTGGAATACTTCCCAAGTCATGCCTTAGGTACCTTACTGTCTGTCCCTGGCTTCTCAGATCTGTTATTGATTTGTCTTCTGAAATGTGCTCCAGGGAAGGGCCTTCTATAAGACTGTCTTGAGAAGCTCCAGGAACTCCTTTTTTGGTCCTGTTTGGACTGAAACGATGAGTTAAAAGTATGAAAGGAGTGACTATTAGAGGTTCTCCTGTCTAGATGCCAGATGTTCCTAGGCATTGCCTTCTTTTTGTCTCTTGTTTCTACCAGGAACTTCTCCAGACGATTCCCGAAAAGTTTCTCCCCTTGGAAGGGATAAGCCATGAAAAAGGATTTGGATTGGAGATCAGCAGGCCATGCATGCAGCCAGATGCCCCTTCTAGCTACCACCGACGAAGACATGGTCCTGGAAGAAAAGGTAAGAGAGTCCAATGAAGCATCCATTTCCTCCTCGTATGGAGTGTCATGTAGTTCCAGTGCTGACAAAGACTGGGAAAGCAAATACTGAAAATCCTCTGCCTTAAAATGTCTTGCAGACTGTTGGGGCACACTGATATCCTCTACTTCCTCATCATAAAGGAACTCACCTTCCTCCCTGGGAGACAGATCTGGCTCTGGGGATTGTTCCCTGTCTGAGTCCGAATGGCTATATATGGTTGCCTGTTTCCTGGCTGCTTTATGCCTTTCTCTATGCCTAGTAAAGTCTGCAGGGGGTGGAGGTGGGGAATTTGGGTGGGAAGCCAAGGGCCCCATGTCTCCCAAGCAACAGAGGATGATAAATTCTTCCCTCATTGTGCGCCTCACTGACTCCAGGAATTCAGGGGGAGAAGGTTTCCCTTTGGAGGGGACACATTACTGCACTGCCAGTGTCTGAAGTCCTCAGAATTGGAGCGCTCTGTGGAAGAAATCCTGCCTGAGTCTCCTGCTGGGAGACTGGCATCCAGGCACTGATCCTCTGGCTGGTTGTGTTGCAGAGGCACGGGAGCATTTCCCACCAAAACTGCCAATCCAATATGGCCACCACCAGTCACTCCCATGCCGAGACAGGAGTCTTCAGCCTGCTCTTCCATGTGCTGGCATTTCCTCCTCTTCTCCCAGCTCAACTTGGGATCGTTGCAGGCAGCTGAGGCAAGCCCTAAGGTCATGCTGGCTCTGGAGGTGTCCTTGGCCAGGTTTAAGGTGGCAGCGTTGATCTCCAATTCAGATAGGAAGCCATCCGTTGATCTTCCTGGCATGCTGCCAGAATCCAAGGCTTGAAAAGAGAAAGGAGGAAAGGAGGGGCTCCGGGCTACTCCAGAGGCTGTTACAGCCACCCCAAGCTCCCTCAAGAAGACAGATAAGTGTTAGATGAAGGAAGAGGAAAGCTAAAGGCAAAGAAAAGTATAGAGAAATTAAGGAAGTAAGGCTATAGAAGGAACTAACTGACTCAATGGTTGGAGGCAAAGTCTACGACAACCTCTCCCTGTGGAGGCAGGAAAAGAACTGAAAAGGGAGGGCGTTCCCACTCCACAGGAATTGGAAGAAATAATTGAGTTCCTGCCTCTCCCTGATAGGATGGTGGGAATCATCCAAGATGTCCTCCACCTCAGAGGGAGAGTCATTCTACCTCTTCCTGTGGCCCCAATTGGATTCCTCCTCCCCATCTGCCCAGCTGCTGTTAGCAAGAAAACAACATACTGGAGATCACTTTATGGATATGCCATTGTCTCATTTGGTTGGACCTTTAGCTTCATTTTTGGGGGGCTGGTCCTACTATTAAAATGTTTACTTTTCCTGGCTATTTAGTGTACGTATAGACTAGGAATGTGCAAAAAAAAAAAATCAGTATTTTTTGAGATTGGGTATACTGAACCAAAAAAAATTGGTCTTTTCCGATATTCCCAAATCCCAATACCAGTATGGTATTCAGAATTTTTTGGAAATCCTGATTTTTTTTGGTTTCATTATACACTACGGGGACCATTATGGGGATCGCAGTCCCTTTAAATGCCTTCTGCAAGCCATGAGTGAACTCCAAAGGCATTTAAAGGGCTCACAGTCCCTTTAAACACCCTTTAACTTCGTCTGTCCAGTGGTCTCGAAAGAATCCTGAATCTTTTTAGGATTTTTGGGGCTCAGCTATTTCGGATAGCTGAAAAAAATCCCGATCTATATCCAGCTGAAAAAATACTGATCAGGTATATTTTCCAGTTATTTTAAAAATCGGATATACGCAAATGCACACCCCTATTGTAGACTACCAAAATACAGTTACATGCAGAATTTCATTGTTATTGTTGTTTTTAGTGTAGTTGGATTCAGTCCCTTCTGGCAGAAAGTATGTGATGGAATTAAAAAAAAGAAAAGAAATAATACGTATTGACATTTTAATTTTATCTTTACAGCACTAGGTTTTCATGATAAATATGTGGAAACTGAGCTGGTATATATTTTCTAAGCAGAGAGTGAAAACCTTCCCTTGTAAAAAAAATCTGGTGTAAGAGATCTGGAACACCCACATTAAGCCATTTCGCTAGTACATTTAAGCCTAATGAAATCTTTCAGTGTTTGGTCTCTTGAGAATTCTGGTATAGAATCTGCTGTAGTCCAAGGTTAGTCTAATCTTTTCACACATTCTGTCATTCCTAGCAAGGTATTCATGATGGAGGTTCTCATTACTGTGTTGCGTTTTACATGGGATGGGCTGAAGTGGATTAAGTTGCATCTTCAGATATTATGTAACAGGAAATGAGCAACTGCAATATAGGAGGAGTGAAATCAGAGTAAACTATTATTGAATTCTATGGATGCTATGTTACTTTCTTTTTGTGAACTTTTGTTGGAACTTGGCCACTAGATTTCAGATGTTTATGAAAACAGACTTCTTTCCAGGGACTCTTTTGCCTGTTAGACTTCAGCAAACAATATTACCTATAAAATGACATTGTTTTAACACCAACAACTAACAGCTGTTACCAATTAAAAAGCTATAATCAGAATAGTTTCGGTCCCAAATAAAAGTTCTGACAAACCTTGGTATTAAAAATATCTGTGTAACACTTTATAAGAAAACAATGGCTTGTATCTGACCATGCAGCTAAGAAAATTTAAGCACTATAACAGGTTTCGTTAAGAGCGGGTGGTGATTTCCACTGATCCCCCCCCCCCATTGGAGTCCACTGAGCCTCGTAAAATTTTGTTCCTTTGGGTGGTCAGGAGACCCTCCGGAGCAGCACACTGGGGCTCTGCAGAGGGAAGAGGAGTTGGCAGAAAGTTCTCTTAATGTGCTTGAATACAGGCTAATGTGTGTTTAAAAATTGACTCTTCTTATTTGAGGGAGGGGGTGGCTTAAATGGGTTCAGTCAACGTGACAGAGAGTTCAGGTGAACAGATGTGATGGAGGGCCCTTTTCCTGAGATGTAAACCCTGACTCACACTTAGCACAGCAATCTACAAAATATGCACATGTACCAAGTGATCAAATACTGGGTAAGTGGACATTTTTGGCTTTTCTCTCATATCAGATGGGGTCTTTGTACTTTGTGGTAAATGGGATCTGTATACTTGCCCATTACGGCTGCTAAAGTCATGCAAGTCATTCAAGGACCACATCAGTGAGCCTTTACTGTTTATCATTAACTAATAGCACCTTATGATTTTATGGTTTTATTTGTTTAGTACCATTTTATATGTTTTATAGGGTTTTATTGGCAACTGGTGCCACTACTGTAAGCCGCCCTGAGCCCACTCGCGGGGAGGATGGGGTATAAATTGAATTAATAAATAAAATAAATAAATTCCATTCAAAGAGGTGGTTATCTGTCCACTACTTAAAAAAAGTAACATCCCCAAAGAAAAATGATGTGGCCAATTGCCATCCAGTCTCTAGTCTGCCATTTCTAGGCAAAGTGATTGAGGCAGTTTTATCGGATCAACTCCAAGTCTTCTTTCGATAACCCATCTGCCCTTTTCAATCTAGCTTTAAGCTGGGATATGGGGTGGAGAGGACCAGTGTTCCCTCTAAGCTGAGTTAGTGTGAGCTAGCTCACAGTCTTTTAGCCTCCAACTCACACATTTTTGTCTCAGCTCAGGAAGGATGGATCCAGAGCACACTAATTCATGCAGTAGCCAAACCGCTCGCTCACAACTTTAACGCCAGTAGCTCACAAAGTGGAATTTTTGCTCACAAGGCTCCACAGCTCAGAGGGAACATGGGAGAGGACCCTGTTGTCTTTAGCTGACGACTTCCATCTGAATGTAGACAACGGTCATGGCTGTTTGTAGCTCCTACTGGATTTATCTGCAGCCTTTGATACACTGGACTATGCCATCTTATTGAGGTCTACTGGTGGACCCCTACTTTGACACCACCAATCTGCCCACCTGGATCCAAGTCATGGTAACATTGAGACTAGACTACTGTAATGCACTCTTCATCAGCCTCCCCTCAAGTTCAACTCAGAGACTCCAGTTGGTGTAAAACACCATATCTTTATTATCAGAAGCTAGGTACAGCATGCATATTGCTGACATTCTATATACTCCACTGGCTGCCCATCAGTTACTGGGCTCAATTCAAGGTATTTGCTACCACATAAAAAGCCTTTCATGGTCTTGGTCCCTCATATACGCAGGACTACCTCCCCCTCTAAAGATTCTGTCGTGACAGCTTCACTCATTTGAGCAGAGCCTTCTCCAAATGCCACCCTGCAAATGGGCAAAATCAACAGTTATCCATAGATGTGCATTCGCTGTTGTGGTTGCTACTTTATGGAATGGCTTGCCTAAGGAGGACTCCTGGCTTTCCACAAACTATGCAAAATTGAATTATTTAAGAGGGCTTTTTAAAACCTAGGTTGTATGGCTTTTTATTGCCTACACTGTATTGCAACAAAATTGTTTCAACAAGATGCTTTGGTAAATGGATAGAGGCTATGGACTATACTACTGTGTATTATATGTACTGTCTATTGGTGTAAACATGATCCCGCTATGTAATCTCTGCCTTGTTTTGTTTCAGATGCCTCAATTGCAATTGAGACAATTGCTTTGTTTCAACTGCTTTGTTTCAATTCTGTTTCAGACTGCTGCTTGGTTTCAGCTTTCTGCAATCCGAATTCTATTGCATCGTTCATTGGATGTCCCCTTCCGTTGACTTGTAGTGACTTACACGGTGTAACCCACCTTGAGTCTCGGTGAGAAAGGTGGACTATAAATAATGTAAATAAAATAAATAAACACAATCCAAGGTCATTAAACCACAGAACATATCTCAGACTCTCAGCACTCTTTATTTTCTTCCCTTAGGATACAAGTGCAGAATTGTCCTAATGCCAAGTATTTTAAAATAGTCGGAGCATAATCCGCTATTCAGCCTGTTCTTTCACCAACTTTTATTTAAGCAGTTTATCTTGTTGAGATTAGGATCTCTTTTATAAAGAAATACCTGGTAAAAGCAGACCTCTGGTTTTGAATGTCAGGCTATATTTCAATGCAGAAGGTGGTGGGGGGAAGGGGCTCTTAATAGCAGTATGCTCTCTCAACATAATCTTTATCAGGCAACTGGAGAACTAATGCCAACACATTAGAGATAATTCCTCTAGCACTATGGATGATCCAGAGACGGCTTGTTTGTTGTCTTGAAGGCTCCCATCCTATTATCCTGAGTTTTTATCTGGGCTTTTCAGTGGGGCCCCTCTACCACAACGTACTTAAAATACAGCCGAGAGTTTTAGAAAGTGTAGGTCAAACTACACAACACATGCAAATGTTTGTAACTGTAGCCAGACAGTCTTTTTTGGGAAATCACACATCTGAAGCCTCTTGGGAGAAAAAGACGCCTAACAAGTTATTTGCAGGGAGGAAAATGCAGGAGGGGAACAGGCTTACTGCTTCTAAGCTCTCAAAAGGCTCTTCCTTTCCATAGGGAGTTTTGGGGTCACCATTACACACATTAAAATTATGATACAAAACCCAAAATAATTCTCACACTTATGCTATATTAAGTCCTAGCACCAGAGAGAGAAAGTCTCTTCTTGTTACAAGGCAAGTCTATTCCACTGAATTGGGGAAGCAGAAGCCCTTGGATACTGCTTAGTAATGTTGCTAGAGCCTATTCAGAAATCAAACCCATCCTGTTTACAGTGCCCGTTTTCTCTTGAGTTGAGCATCCCAAATGCTGCATGTGAATGGTTTATTCACAATTCAAAAGGAATGGTTCGTTGAGTGTACTTGTATCTGTGGCATTCATTATCGCACAGGTAGCGATAATGGTATTTTCGTGCATGACCAGAGTTTGCCAAATCGTTAATGGCAAGCTGCATTTTCTTGGCCTTTTAATTCAGTTTGAGAGGCTGCAAAAATCACAACTGTAGCAGCTGGGGAATACTGGAAGGAGACATTTATAGGATAGGCAGGCCTTGGAATGAGCCTGCCCCTGGCTTAAACAGACTTGATCCATGGCATTAAGGGAAAGTAGGGTACAATTCACTCGGGATCTACGTCACCCCCACCCCCACCCCCGATATACAATTCTAGACTCAGGTGAACTTCCATGGAAAGAAAGGTCTAAACGTAAGGAACACCTGTATCTTTCTGTGTGACCACTGCTTATTTTCTATACATAGAAGAACATAGTTTTCACTGGGTGCCTACCAGCGTTCCCTCTAAACTGAGTTAGTGTGAGCTAGCTCACAGGTTTTTTAGCCTTCGGCTCACACATTTTTGACTCAGTTCAGGAAGGATGGCTCCAGAATGACCTAATTTATGTAGAAGCCAAAACACCTGCTCACAGCTTTAATGCCAGTAGCTCACAAAGAAGAATTTTGCTCACAAGGCTCCACAGCTTAGAGGGAGCATTGGTGCCTACTAAGATCAGGGTGGAACATGGAGAAGTCACCCAAAGACAGGCAGATTTTTGACAAAAATTCTTATCATTTCATCCTTTCATTAATAAGGAGACTGCTGTAGATATAATATATCCTAACTTCAGGGGTTTATCTGGAATGGCATATCACATTAAAATTCTTTGTATCAGTTAAAGCACATTAAGCAGATGGAATTACATAATAGGAAGAGAATAGGTTGGAAAGGATCGATAGATAGCAATTAAACTAAGGGAAGGAAACCACTTGGCAGCCCTCGAAATCTGTTTAATAATACTCAGTATTTTCCTTCACTAGCTGAAACGTAGTAGAGGAGATTTAGGAAACATATTTGGATTATTCAAATATACAGCTGACATTTTCAATAAAACAAAGCGAGTGGCCTGGAGAATCATAGTGAGTGATACCCTAGAAGACTGACTGAATGCTATAAACCAAAAATCAATGCAGTATGAGTCATTAAAAATTAAACGTATAATAATAAAATGCTTGGTGATAGATTCTGGCCACAGGACCTCATAAAATTAGCAACCAGCCCAATATTTAACAGTTTAGAAATACCAATTTCTGAAACATATGTGTGGAATTAAATTTGCTGGCTTGCATCCCAAGGTTTAGCTGCATATGTAGAAGCCCCTTTTGCTTGAATAGGGCATCACCAAACCTCCTACTTATAAGCCCTCTCCCCTTCTAAAACATTGACCTGGAAGGTTTAGGGCAGGGGTGTCAAACTCAATAGTTACGAGGGCCGGAACTGACATAAATGAGACCTTATTGGGCCGGGCCATGTGTGTGCCATAAAATGTAATGCCAGGTAGCGGAGATATAAACTTAATAAAGGACACAAACTCAAAGGGTTTTTTTTTTTACTTAAAATAAAAACATGCTTAAAACATTCGCACTCTCTGCAATATTTTGTTCATTTAACAGTGTCTGATAACTGACACCTCCTGCTCTGAATTACTGCATCAAAATGCCCAGGCTGTTGCAATCTTGAGTATGCTGTTCAGGTGGGTATCTGTAATCTGCAAACCTATGATGACGCAGCAGCAGCAGAACTGGAAGCAGCAGCAGAAGACAGCCAGTTCTACTGTGGGCCTGATAGAAGCCCTCCGGGGGGCTGATTTGGCCCCCGGGCCACATGTTCGACACCCCTGGTTTAGGGACCCTCTAGAGCTTTTTTTATGAGGTGGGGTCTGAAGATGGGGAAAGAATTAGTGAGCCCTTCCACTCAATCAGAACGACATCACTCTAAGATAGGGTGATAGACCCAGATTCTGCACAGCCTTAGGGGAAGATTCAGATAGCACAATCCTGTGTACTAAGCATAAAATATGTACACACAGCTCTATTCATCTCCCTCCACCAGTGACCTCCGCCACCACCTTTGAAAAGAAGCTATCTATTGCCCATGTTCCAGCTTTGTAGGTGCTAGAAGGTAAAAACAGGTTGCTTACCTGTAACTGATGATCGTTTGATTAGATAACTGTTTTATTAGACTAGAAAACGGGGGGAGGTGAGTGAGACACAGAGCCCAAGAGGCAGACCACAAGGTGGTAGAGGAGAGAGGACCAGCTCAGCCTGGGGGGAAGGGTGTGTGTGTGCCACTGTACCCACTGTCTCTTGGCTTGGCCTAGTGGGACATGCATCTGCCTTTCCCAGTGTGCGGAACAGCGTCTTGGGCCAGTTGCTGCTGCTGCTTGCCTTTGCTGGTGGTGCCTCCATGTCACATGCATAGAAGGTGCGGCTGGTTGGGTCCAGCGCCATGTGGTCTCTGGAGAAGGGGCCATGTACTTCCCTGCACCTCACCAGCCTACCTTGCAAAGGCGCATGCCTCCCGGCTGCTGCAGCCTGCTTTGTTCACCTGCTGGTGGGAAGGGTGTTGCAGCCACGGCTCTTTGTGCAGCATGCTGGACGAGCTGCCGGGGATTTGAGAACAGCAGAGCTGGCACCAGGAAGACCTGAATCGCATCAGGAGGGAGGGGATGTTTGAGCCCCCCCCCTTCAGAACCCTCATGGCTTTCTATGCTTGTCTTACAGGCCCATAGCTAGACAGGGGCAGGGGGGCCTTCCTACGAAACTGAGGGGCCCCGCCTGCACCGGTAGGTCTGGCATCCTCCTGGAGGGGGATGGGCACATCCATGGGGGGTGCAGCCCCCACCTCTCTTCTAACATGCCTGGTTGAAAGTCCACATGAGGGACATATTGCCTATGTAATGTATGAATGAGCTCTTCACCACAGAGTAGAACATGTCCCCAAGAGCCATGGCAGGTAAGGCTCTTGTATGTATGTTTCCCCAAACACTCCTCAAACATTACAGAAAAGACACAACCTGTTTTGCTGAACTAATGTATGAAAAATGAGGCAGTAAAAGTTACTACTAGTGCCTATACCACATCAAATATAAACTATTAATATTTCTTGAAGTTTTTTTTGGAAAAGGAATACCATTAATGATTTATGCTGCATTTAATGCCATTAACATTTTATGCCATGTAAATCATATATACAACCCTTCCTTCCTTCCTTCCTTCCTTCCTTCCTTCCTTCCTTCCTTCCTCCCTCCCTCCCTCCCTCCCTCCCTCCATCCATCCATCCATCCATCATCTACCTGCCTACCTATCATCTATCTAACATGCTGAGGACTTGTTGAAACATATGGGCTGAATCTATAGAATGTGAGTGGAGTTCCAGTACTGGGTTTTCCCATCTCTCTCTCTAGCTTACAACCCCATGTCCTCCAAAGCCACTCCTGAAGATTGATATATAATGCTACATGGGGAGCTACAGCTGAAGGAGGTAATCTGAAGAAAATGTGGAGTCCCTTCCTTTGTGCCAGGTGAGTCTTGTGCAATCAGGCCTTTGGAACCAGCCTATGAACTAACCCATTGTTCCCTTCCAAAATAAAATTTTGTTGATGGACCTCTCCTTTCGGGAGCACATCTGGGCCCGTGCTGAAGGGATTGCACTGGCTGTCAATAACATACTGGATTCACTTCAAGGTGCTGATTTTGACCTTTAGAAGAGAAGAAGAAGAAGAGTTTGGATTTATACCCCGCCCTTCACTGCCCAAAGGCGTCTCAGAGCGGCTTACAAACTCCTTTCCCTTCCCCTCCCCACAACAGACACCCTGTGAGGTAGGTGGGGCTGAGAGAACTCTAACACAAACTGCCCTTTCAGGAACAGCTGCGCCAGAGCTTGTGACTGACCCAAGGTCACATCAGCAGGTGCAAGTGGAGGAGTGGGGAATCAAACCCGGTTCTCCCAGATAAGAGTCCGCACACTTAACCACTACACCAAACTGGCTTTAAAGCCTTATATGGCCAGGGTCCTGCCTACTGGAGGGACTGCCTTTCCTCATATGTCCCCCAGAGAGCACTGAGGTCAGGGACCCAATACCACCTGATTGTCCCTGGTCCAAAAGTTGCCAGATTGGCCACCACTAGATCTAGGGCCTTCTCAATGGCAGCTCCACACTGGTGGAATGAGCTCAGGGCCCTGAGGGACCTTTCACAGTTCCACGGTGCTTGTAAAATGGAGCTCTTCCACCAGGCCTTCAATTAGGAGCCGCCACTGATGAACAAGCTACTGAAAACATCTATTGCTGGCACTTTATCAGGGATACTGGTCTACTCATACTGGGCCATCCTACAATGATTGCCATCTGCACTTTACTACTTGTACTTAATCTGCACTTTATATACTATAGTTGGAATTTTATCTGTTTTTATTGTATTTTTAATCATTGTACGCCGCCTTGAGCCTGCCTGTCAGGCAAGGTGGGATATAAATCAAAATAAATAAATAAATAAATAGGTAGACAGATACATAGACAGACAGACAGACAGACAGACAGACAGACAGACAGACAGATAGATAGATACCTTACTCTTGTTTATACCAAAATAAATCAGACAAAAAGATGTCTGCATCTGGCTATGAATACCAACTCACTTTGTGTGACATATAGATGACAGAATTAAAACAATGTTTATAATGATGTATGTGGAGTAACTGTGCAACTAATTCCAAAATTTGAAAACCTAAACCTTGCTGAATAAGCTTGCAGCTCATGTAATTATTCAGGTTTTATTATCAGTGACTGAAATCACCAAGAGTAAATGAGGTTAAAAGCACTCAAAATGTTGTCTGAACTGTAACGCAGAAGTTATTTGATGGTTACTGTGTTTTAAATATATTAAGGGATTTAACAATTCAGATATCAATTGTACTGTGCTGTGTCATTTTTTAAAATCAAAAGACAAATGAAAAAGAGACCCCCTCACACGCACAAAACACAGCAAAGTGTTTTGCTGGGAGGACCAGAATTTTGTTTTTGCAAGAACACAATGAGTTAAAAAGCTATTCAGATGATTGTGGAGTACCAGATTTAAAACCCAGAAAGATTATGAGAAAATCTGCTGCAGGCTGTCAGACCTCATTAAGTAAATAGAATTGGTAAATTGGCTTCTTGCCAGCACATGTAGAAAGAAAAGTGTTTTCAGCTAAAAAGTAGAGGGGATTCAGTTTCATCTTGGTGATTCAAGAAGATTAATAGCTATAAGTAATGGCTGCGCTGAACTGACTTATGTGAACTTCATACATGAGTTTCAAGTAAAAAAACACACATAGAGCTTCTGTATCACCTGACATCTCCTCAAAAGAAATTCCTTCCAATGGAGGCCCATGTACACTTTTATGCAATGAAGTTTCAAATGACAGAAATACACGTATGAAGTATTTCCATTCCTGGAAAAAGAAAACTCTCCTAGATATGCTTGAGAGGCTAAGGGAAATACTGGACATTATGCTAAGTATCTGAGAGAGAAGGAATTCCACAGAATTGTTTATAGAACAACAACATCCATTTATTAATTAATGGAATCAGGTTCACAGATTAACTAATGTAGAGTAAGAGATGCTTTATTATGCTTTAAAGGGTTTATAAGTTATATACCTTCCTCCTGTTTTATTTATCTTTTTTATCTATCTATATGGAATGCAATGATCACAAATATTTATGAAGAAAGATGAAAATGAAGAGAGAAATTAGGGGTGTGCTTTCAATTTCTATGAAACAAGAACCCAAAAGCCATGCTTGCTTCTTTCTTGGGGATTAAAAGAAATCAATGGGGGGGAGGGGAGAAATGAATGAATGCCTGCCATTCCACCATTCACTTCCCTCAAGTCAAGGGGAGAGACTCCGGTCCTTCTTTCCTTCCTTCTGCCCTCTTCTTGCTCCCCACATTTACTGTTTTATGAGTGACCGCTGCTGTTTTGCTATGCCTGAAGTAGCAGCTTGGCCTAGTGGTCAACCAGTCAACAGGCAGGCAGGAAGAAAATTTCTAAGAAACTTACGAAATACATCAAAATATAAATATGATAAGGCAAAAATGATGGAATACAGAAATTTGGGGCAAGGGTGGGGTTTACACACATCACATTTTAGAAGTTCAATACTACCACGTCAAGCTTCAATTGCTTAAATACAACAAAAACTGACCATTGAAGGGTACGACTGCACAACTTATTGCGTTATTGCTCTCCTTTCTCACATGGGACATTGTACCTCACTCTATGGGTGGCTTTGGACTTTACAAGGAAGCAAAAATTATGTGTGAGAGACAGAGACACATGCAACCTTCCTTTCCCCCTTCATATGTGTTGCTTCAGATGAAGAAAGAACTTCAACTTCTTCCTCAGTATTTGAGCTGCCCTCACATTTTAAGCTCATGCATCTCACCATAAAGGAGTTGTGTGAATCCCCCCCACTGGGGTATTGCAACAGAAGTGCTGTCAGTCATTTTCATACTTAGTAGGCACTTTCCCATCGGAGCTGCGGTGGCTCAAGTGGTTAAGATGTTGAACTGCAGGCTGTGGAAGGTCAGTAGTTCAGCAGTTCAAGACCCGAGAGTGCCGCATGATGGAATGAGCTCCTGTCTCTAGTTCTAGCTCCTGCCAACCTAACAGTTCGAAAGCAAGAAATTGCAAGTAGATAAATAGGTACCACTTCGGTGCGAAGGTAACAGCGTTCCGTGCGCCTTGGTGTTTAGTCATGCCGGCCACATGACCACGGAAACGTCTTCGGACAGCACTGGCTCTTCGGCTTTGAAATGGAGATGAGCACTGCCCCCTAAAGTCGGATTCAACTGACTTTCGAGCAAGGGAAACCTTTACCTTTACTTTACCTTTAGGCACTTTCACACATGCTACATAATGCAGTTTCAATCCAGCAACTGTTTGCAAGTGGATTTTGCCATTTCACACAGTAAGATCCAGTTGCAAAGTGCATTGGAAGTGGATTGAAAGTGCATTATCCGGTGTGTGTGAAAGCACCCAGTCTTATTTTTTTATAATATCCAAAAACTGTTGAGTGTAACAACAGCAGGTCTGCGTTTTTAAATACAGGTTTGCTCCAAACATGCAGAAAAAAATAGGTAGAGGCTCCCATTTTACTAGCAAAAGGGTTTAGCTGTGAAAAGGGCAGAACATTTTCCTACCTTCAGCTCACCTCTTTACAGTCTCTCCTACAGGCACTCCAATATGGGAAGCATGCCTTGTCTGGGGAGAAAGAATTTGTAGAGAAGGGGGCTGCAGGGAAGCAAGACGTAGGTATGCTGAGAATTCCATACTCTTCTCCTGTGTGCCCATTTACCTGTTAAAACTGGACCCCATCCACTTCTTTCTACAGGACTGGATTTGATCTACGTTTACACACACACTGATATGCCAGACTACAGACAGCTGCTGTAGAGGCAGATTCTTGACAATAGAGAACTTGGTTTTCACCCATGGTTCTCCTTCCTTGGGGTGGGTCGGTGTCCTTGCCCTGCTCCTTTAAGGGAATGGCAGCTCAGTGGAATGCTCACCAGGGGGAATGTACAATACTTGTGGCCCTTGCGAAGTATTTGCTTTGGCAAAGAAAGAGACAGGATAAAATAGCAAAATGTCTCCATCCTCATTTATAATTTACCAGCTGTTTACAATCCTGCTGTTTTTTGTTTTCAGCTGATTAACATCAACGGGTTGAGGCAAACATTATTTACATAAGTGGCCATTCTCTCTCTCTCTCTCTCTCTCTCTCTCTCTCTCTCTCTCTCTCTCTCTCTCTCTCTCACACACACACACACACACACACACACACACACACACACACACACACACACTTTTATGAAAAATACTTGCAAAGTCTTTTCCAGGAAAACATAATAAAAATCCCTTTAATTCATAGTATGTCATTCAAAATAGTCTATAATTCGATAACACAATTATTTCAGGTTATGAAATGATAAGATAACCTTGTATAACATATCTAATACTCTCTATTGAGAGGGTCAATCACTTCCCATGCCAAAATTTTTCTCTTCAGGAAACAATACATACTAGACACCTTAACATGGACCTATTTTTCACAAGAGGATTTCTCAAATAAGCAGTCCGTCCCATGTGACGTTTAGAAGGATTATAGTACCTCATTAGCTTTGAGATGCCATTGCACAAATAATGATCTCTCTAGGCCTATAGTATTACACCAGAGATGTACATAGCAAATAACTAAAGTACAGACATCGAATGCAGAGGCACACACTTCTTTAAATACTGATATACATGCAACTCAGAACTCTCATTCTGCCAGTTTCAGAGATGTATCTATTCAATCGTCCGAATCCACTTTTGTGTGTGCGTGTGTGTGTGTATGGGAAACACTGTTGTTTCATTCTGGTCAAAATCACTTATATGTGCGTGTATGGGCATACCCCAAGATTGTAACCTGGAGGAAAAGCATACAGCGTGAAGACTCCATCAGTTAAAGGTCAAAAAAGGACAGTGTGCTTATAGTACTCAAAAGGATTAACAGCAGAAAACCTATTCAGCCCTATCCCTGCTCAGCACTATCACTGATGGACACATACTTGCCATAGACAAGTGCCATCTTGAAAGAAGAAAAAGAGGAGAGATTGGATTTATACCCCACCCTTCACTACCCAAAGGCGTCCCAGAGCGGCTTACAAACTCCTTTCCCTTCCCCTCCCCACAACAGACACCCTGTGAGGTAGGCGGGGATGAGAGAGCTCTTGACAGAAACTGCTCTTTTTTCAAGAACAGCTCTTATCAGAACTACGGCTTGCTCAAGGTCATCCAGCCAGGTGCAAGTGGAGGAGTGGGGAATCAAACCCAGTTCTCCCAGATTAGAGTCCATGCACTTAACCACCACACCAAACTGGCTCTCTCAAAATACAACTGGTTCTATACATCACATTTCTTATGGAGCAGAAGTCCATCAGTGGCTATTAGCCACAAGGTATAGACAGGAATTCTCAGTCTGGGGCAAGTGATGCACTCTATTCTTGGTGCTTGGGGGGGCAACAGTGGGAGGGCTTCTAGAGTCCTGGCCCCACTGCTGGACCTCCTGATGGCACCTGGTGTTTTTGGCCACTGTGTGACAGAGTGCTGGACCAGATGGGTCGTTGGCCCGATCCAACATTGGCTTCTCCTATGTTCTTAAATTCTCATTTAGCTACTAGGGATTTTCATTTCTTACTGACCAGAGACAAACTCAGATGATTTATGTTGAACCATACCCTGGCAATGTCTTCAGCCAAATTCCTCTGCAACCCACACCTCATATCTGTACATGTCTGCTTTTACTTTGCAATTACTGGTGACTGATTTGTGAATTCTGCCAAAAGGTAAACACCAGGTTCCCTGCTTATGAATGGAAGCTTTATCCTCTGACTAGGATTTCAGCATACAACAAGCTGACTCCAGTAACTAGCTCAACCAAATGTGAAAAAGCATGCATGTTTGCACTAACATGAAACTCTTTCAATATACACCTGGGGCAGCAGGAATGTCAAAGTGCAGTTCTAAGAAGAGTCACGCCCTACTAAGTCCATTGAAGTCAGTGGGCTTAGAAGGGTGTAACACCACAAGGTTCATTTGACCTAAATATGCTGATCGGGGACACTGGAAACTTTGGAAAAAAAATCTGATCAACAGAAAAACTTTTTCTTTTTGCCATTGAGTTGCAACTGACTTATGCCAACCCCATAGAGTTCTCAAGGCAGGAGTCATTCAGAGGGGGTTTGCCATCGTCTGCTGCTGCACAGCTACCCGGAACTTCCTTGGTGTTCTCCCACTGAATACTAAGTAGGGCTGAGCCTGCTTAGCTTCTGAGATCTGACACGCTCAGGCTAATCAGGATGATCCAGGTCATGGCTACACAAGAACTTATCCTGCTCATAACAGTGATGATGATGATGATGATGATGATGATGATGATGACTGCAAAATAAGCCTCTATTCTGATTTCCTTCAAAATCTAATAACAATTCAAAATGAGCAGAATTGCAAGCAGTTTTACATCTATGCAAGTGCAGCAAGGCAGTTGGACAAGTAGCTGCCGATCAAACATGTTCAATTAACTATGGCCTTACCAATGGATTACTCCAGAAGGACATTTTCAACTTTAAAGGGGAAAAAAGAAAAGATTGACTCTCTTATTAAAGCCAAAAAGTTTCTGGAACAGCACCGAAATCCAGCAAAAGAAAATGGGAAAGGAAAGGACAGTAATGCTACAGAAGATAAAAGGGAACAAGATGAGATAAGCAGTGACAGCACCTCTTCATCATCAACATCTATAGGCGATATTTTCGACTCTGATTCTGCATCCGAACTGTGGGCAGCTGCTCCTAGATCATATAAGGTTAAACTCTCCTTCAAGAAGAAGAAGAGACGCAAAGAAAAGAAAGCAACAAAATGAAGACCCGAGAGCCTACTTTGTACTTTTTGTGTAATAATGCATTCCGATGATACGCTAGCTTAATCTTACCTATTCTGTATCCTCATATTATGAAATTAATTAATATTGCAAACTTAATCATTAGGGAAATATCAAGAAAAAGAATTTAGCCTTTAAAAGATCCTTGCCTACTCTGTATTTTAGAATGGTAGTATGTAGATGGCAGGCAATGCTCCTTTAAGCTGTAGAGTCCTGTGAGCAAAAATTCTACTTTCTGAGCGACTGGCATTAAAGTTGTGAGCAGGTGGTTTGGCTACTGCATAAATTAGTTTGCTCTGGAGCCATCCCTCCTGAGCTAAGACAGAAATGTATGAGCCAGAGACTAAAAAACTATGAGCTAGCTCACACTAACTCAGCTTAGAGGGATCACTGATGGTAGGATGTAGAGATAAAAGCAATAAAAAATACTAAAAAAAATATTAACTATGCCCTAGATCATCATGGGATGACTCTTTTAAAAGCAGCTAAAGTGGGCTTTATATGCTTCTTTTTGTAGCTGCAGTGCTGGAAGCATCCCTTCTCCTCTAGCAGTGCCCTACACAGGAGAAATTCCTTCCTCCCCTTCTGTTTTCTTGGTTCTGTTATTCCCAAAGGTGTGCAATTTCTGCAGTTTTTTAAAAAAAACCCTGATCAAATTAATTTTGCGTGCATAACCTTGCAGCTCTTCTCCCATTTGAAGTAATATAGTGACCCTCCCAGAGTACTGAAAATGAAACTGACAAATGCTTTCAAAAGCACTTAGCCAATTTCATTTTTTATGCACTGACTGAGCAAGCAAGTTTAGATAACAGCAGGGGAGACTAGGAAGAAAAGGAAATTTATCAAGATGTTTGTAAACTCCTTTAAGTCTTAGAGCATTTCATTATCAATAGGCTGTGAAGGCATTCATAATTTAATCTGAATGTCAGCACAGGTGGAAAATAGGCACTTAAAATGAAGTTGACCAAGGTTTCCTGAATTGCGGAGATGGGCATCTTCAGGAAATACAGAATAAGACCCCCTCCAAATGCTTGAGAGTACTTACTGCAATTGCAGCAAATTGCAAGAAACAGAGATGATAAAGAAGTGATGGTAATGTGTATAAGTTCCCCAATGGGGAAAAAGTCACTTGAGGCAGATGATTTGTATTGGAGAACAGCAGTGCCCAAAGGTAGGGCACAGTGAATAGGAATGTACTCATTAAATCCCATCCAGCAGCCATACCATAAAGACAGAATTGTATATATTGTTTATTCTCTCTAGCATCATGCCCAGTGCACATACACACTTTCTTTTCTTGCTGTCTTAATAAAATTTTAATTTAGATTTTAGTTTGTGCTTTTGTTCTTGATGAACCACCACCATGAAGACTGCAACTGAAAGACGGGATAGAAATTTCAGTGAACAAGAGAATGAATCTGTACAAAACATCAGCTTACAGACTGTCATTATAGAATGGATCCAGAGCCTTTTATATACTGTGACTACCCAACCACAGCGGAAAACTCTTTACTATAGGGATGTATTTTTAAAATTCATCTACCTTTCTGTTTTGATTTTTCATCATAAATTTAGAATCCTGTAAATAAACTGTTTCCATACTGACTTCATCCATTTCCACTTGGCATGAAATTTCCTTCCCATTTTACTTCCAAGCAAAACAGAACTGTGTGAGTGTGTGTTTGTAATGCTACTAAGTTTGAAAATAAGTTCTATGTAGATGTTTTAATTTTCGGAAAATCACTACAGCACAATAATTAAGATGAATACATCTGGGCACAAATACGTGTTGTGAATTGTAAACTGTTGGCTCCATATATGCTATATAAATTTATTGGCTTTGATTTCTGTGGATGAAGGAGGGTTATTTTTGCTGATTCCCCCTTTCTGTTACAGCCCAATATCACCCCTCAAATGTTACTCCAGGGAGAAAGTGGACCCCCAGGAACACTATAGGGGAGTTGGAGGTCTGCAGCAGCATCTGTGAAACTTCTCTGTGGCATCCAAGACACTATAGTGACTTCTATGGATTATGTTGGAATGTGCAACTAGAAGGGTCATAATAACATGTAGAAGTTCAGAAATCACAGTTACTGAATGAAGCTGGAAGACTCTAATGTTGTTCTATAGCAGAAAAAGCCCCAAAGCCCACATGCTGATAAAACAAGAATGAACTGATGGGAGATAAAATGTGCTCTCCAGTCTTTAATATTTAATTTTTACTAACTCGTTTGTAGAATTTGTTTGAGTAAGATAACTCTGCAGAAACATTTAATTTCTGCACTTTGTGTCGATTAAACGAGATTAACTGCAGCTAAGTGCAGGTTTAAACTGAATTGTGGACCCAGGCATTCGTTAATTCAAATTTAACCTAAATCTGAAGCTGGTTTACTTTGAGTCAATCAGTTTATCCAGTTTTAATGGTACCATTTGTTCTCATACAGAGATCAGTCTCACGCTAAAACTGCACTTGACATCACTCATTTCAACCTGTGTGAAGCCTGGCAAAATTTCAGTAGAGAAGACAGTTGTTGTTTGTGCTTTGCATAACAAAGGTTGTTGAGAAGTGCAACACAGTTTTGCCAGACAGTATTGCCAATGGCTGTTCAGATTTTGGCCAGTAGAATTAAAACGAAGGGCCTGAAAAATGGGTTGAGGCACAACTGGACTCATCAACCGCACCTGAAAGTCCTTGGGAGATTTTGGCTAACTGCAGATTTGCCTGTTGATTTCCTCTGGCCCTTTACAGAAAGCAAAGAAGTTGTGAGAACTCTACAGCTACACGGAAGGTGACATACAGTCCTTGCTGCATATCAATTATCAGTTGTTACAATCTATATTGTTTAGAGAGGTTTCTTATGTCATCTTATATTCTACATGAACCCAACCATTACTTCTGCGTCATTCTCCTCACCCACTGGAAAAAAATGACCATATACCACTACAACATGTTACTGTGCCACAAAGCCCAAATCTTACCACCTGTCCCTGGTGACTGAATTAAAAAAAAGTCAGTTGGCTGTGTCTGTAGTTCAGTCTCTCCTGAATGAAAGGAGGGGACGGGGGATAGCAAAGTTTCCTGTTCATTTATTTTGTGATAATTTATAATATTCACATACACACAATACTGTACACGAAGCCATTAGGATATACAAGAGGGGACCCACAAGGAACTTGCGGAAAGGCAGCATCCCATCCCCCTGCCTTTGCTTCCTTGCCTCTCCCCCCCCCTTCTTTTTCCCTACCCCTTCTCTGTTAATCTTCCCTCACCCCCTCTCTTTCTTCCCTCACCCTTTCCATGTTAATCTCCCTCACCCCTTGCTGATAATCTCCCCCCTTCTCTTCCCACCATAGCAGGCTTCTGGTAGCCACTGCACCAGCCCCAGGGTCCTGGGAGCCACACCAGCAGCCTGGTTGTCAAGAATTGCCACCTCGGTGAAGATCCAGAAGCTGCCTGGAAACCAGTGCTATCTGGTAAGTCACATACAGATGTGCAGATAATGTTATTGTTTTAGGTGGGGACTTAACACCCCCCCCCCGCAATGGATTTTTTAAATGTTTTCAGATTTTTCTGCAAACCGGGGTGGGGGGATGTTTGCAGAACTGTTTTCTGTCAGTATTTAATTTAAGCATGCACAGATCAGCCCACACTTGACTATTAAGATATATAACATTTTACATGATGGTGACACTGTTACACTTTCTCTTTAGATAATTTATCAACAAGGATGAAAAGGATAATGCCAGATAAATAAAGAGCAATATCATCATCTTGAGAGTCCCTAGGACTGCAAGGAGATCAAATCAGTCAATCCTAAAAGAAATCAACCCTAATTGTTCCCTGGAAGGCCAGATCCTGAAGCTGAAACTCAAATACTTTGGCCACCAAATGAGAAGGGAGCATTCACTGGAGAAGACCCTGATGATGGGAAAGATTGAAGGTCAAAGAAGAAGGGGACGGCAAAGGATGAGATGGTTAGAAAGTGTCATCGATGCAACAAACATGAAATTGAGCGAACTTCAGCGGACAGCGGAAGACAGGAGGGCCTGGCGTAATCTGGTCCATGGGGTCGCGAAGAGTTGGACTCGACTGTGCGACTGAACAACAACAACATCATCGTATTTCAGAAATAAAGTATTCATCTCCAGTAGGGAAACTGTCTACAAAGATTAAAAAAACAGCCTAAATGTGTTTTTAAAGTAACTGTAAACTAAGTACAAATACACAATTATTATTTCTTTCATGATTTGCCACATCGCAGGGTTTGAATGGACTAAGGCCGCAATTCTAAAAACGCTTTCCTGGGAAAAAGCCCCACTGAACAATATTTTATTTTATTTATTTTTTATTTGATTTATACCCCACTCTCCCCGCAGAAGCAGGCTCAGGGACACCTGTGAGTATCTGACAGAGTAACCTTAAGCAGGGTTACACAGAACCCTACTCAACTGGTTTTATTCCCAGGAAAGTTTTGCATATTTCTTCACTGAAAAACGGATACCTTCCATACACCAATCATGATTTTAAAAAAGTCTCAGAGCTGGCCTAATTAGTTATATAAGAAAGAACTACTGGGCCTATTTCAGAAGCTCTGTTTTCATTTTACTAATAATGTTTTTAATAATAAGGAATTTCCACTCACATAGTAGTTGTGGGGAATTATTTTCACAAGGGTTCTACCAATATGATCTATTTTTGAGATGGTTTCCTTAGAATAATTTAATATTTCATTCAGGCAGGCAGATTTATTCCTTTGAATACTTGTGGTGTTTATACACGTTTCATTAATTTTTTTGGGGGGGAGGGGATAAACAGATGCAGTAGCTTCACTGCTTTGTAGACTATACTTTTCGGCAACATATTATAGAAGTGTATGGAGTGAACCGTGGATGTCCAACAAGGTTACTCTTATGTTCTTATTTGCTTATGCACTTCATTGCTGATGTCCATACACAAGGGTGGTATCATTTTTCAGATTATTCTGTTCCTTTGCTTCTCTGGAGAATTTGTGAATGGGGGTCCAGAAATATGGTTGCCAGGTAGCCAGTCATAAACCAGAAATTCAATTCAGATGACCAGCAGTTAAACGATCCAATATATATAGGAGTAAACAAGAATTTACAAGAAGTTGGCACTAAAGTCAGGCTGTTTTCTATGCAAGTAATATACCAGAGATGAAATGAGGGGGACACAAACCAACATCACTCTCCTCTCCTGAAAAAACACACCCTTCTATTCAAGCAATAGGAAAGGAAAATATGTATGTTACGTCTGTGATTAGGTAGGTATTAATATTCAAAAAAAGCATTCCATAACTGTTTTTCACAAATAATTGGAAATAGCTAGGGCCCTCCAAAACTTTCTTCCCAGACACATAGGGGAATTTCTCCACCAACAAAAGAAGCTTGTCTGGTGGGCACATGAGACCTTTCTGTAGGTAGCAGCCCCATGGTTATGGAAGAACCTCCCTAGGGTGGTGCACCTGGCCCTCTCAGGAGGCAGTTGAAGATGGTTTTATTTAGGGCTGCATTTGACTAATTTAGTTTTTATTTATCGGTAGCCCTAATTGGATATTTTAAATTGTGGTCTTTTATATGTTTCTTATATTTCTTATTTTACTTATATTGTAAGCTGCCTTAAGTTCTGCAAGGTAGAAAGGCAGCTAATAAATGTTATAAATAAATGAAAATAAATAAAATGTTTTATTTAGAAATCTCTCCTTATATATAATCCTGTTTTTGTGTGACTCTTTTCTGAACGTTCCACACGTTCCCAAATTAATTGGCTCAATTATCTGGAACTCAGAACGTCTTCCTATCCAGTGGCTCCGTTGCCTCAGTCCTGCCCACAGAACCAGCACCTGCAAAAATTTACCTCAGAGTGTGCCGGCTCCCTCAGAACATGGACACTCTGGCCCTGCTGCTGCGCCTTGCCCCCTCAGAAGAGCCGGTGCCTATGCGCAGTGCACGCTGCTGCTTACCTCTGCCCACTTCCCACTGGTCCTTTGGGAAGACGAGCCAAGCTCAACCCATCCTGCTCCAGACCTGCCAACACTCCTGGTTGCTGCCACCGAGAAGCCTACTGGGGACAAGTACCTGCTGGGTGCCTGGGAGGTGGGGAGCTGCGGCGCTCTAATTAAGGAGAAGGAGGGGGAGTGGGAGGATGGGGGGGTTACCTCCTGCTGCCGCCACCATCGCCAAAGTTTTCACCTGGCCTGGGGCAGCTGCTCCCATCATGCCGGGCAGTGGTGGGCAGGGGCAGAGGGAGCATGATCTGGCCAGCCCTCTGCGCTGGCACCACACCACTCAGTTGGTCACTTACTGTCTACCTGGCAGGAGCGACTCTGCTGCGGCTCCGAGGCCCGCATGCCGTGGGAAAGGGCATGGCGGGCCAACGAACTGACGGGGCAGAGCGCACACTTCAGTCCAAGAGGCAAGCTGAGCAGCATCCAGAAGACAGAGGGCCACAGGGCCAACATCCCGCCCACAGTGAGGCTTGGCCTCCCTGGCACAGCAGCGCTTGCCGGATCGCGGCTCCAGTCCTCCAGTGCTCTGGAGACGGCACTCAGGCGGATCTGCAGGGGGGTGGGGGGAAGAGGCGGAGAGGGGCGAGGATCGCTCACTCACTCAGCCTGCACAGCCCATCCATTGCTGCTTGCCTTTCCTGCAGAAGGGTGGGGAGGAGGAGGCAGAGAGGAACCGGGATCACTCCCTCACCCAGCCCGCGCAGCCCGGCCATTGCTGCTCACCTTCCCTGAGTCCCATGCTTTCTCAACTAATCACACTCTCCTCGCCTGATGGCAGCCAATGGGACGTGCCAGTCAGGGCTTCAGAGCATTGATGAGACTGCAGTTTGGGGAAGGGGGAATGCCAACCTGAAGACTAAGGGAGAAATAAGCGTTAGTTGATTCTTTGCTGGGGAGGAGATGGAGTTGACAACTTCAGGTGGGGAATTCCTGGAGAGTTCAGGAAGGAGGCCCCAAGAGGGTGAGGTTTTAGGACGGCTCGGACCTCAGACAAGCAGACAAAGAGGATGGTTTCAGACACACAGATACAGTCACAGACAGATCTATGTAGCCACGCAGAAACACGCTGGAACAACTGCTTGAGGTTGGCAATGAAATATACATTAAAACCTATGGGAGGGGGGAACCTCCAACTATCAAGGTTTCACAACACTCCTTTGCCTATACTCCGCCTTCTCATTCCCACATAACCTACTGAGACTTTCATCACAACTACTAACTTTCAATCCTTGAGACCTCTGCTACAACAGGGTGGACAGTGCAACCACGACCACATTGAATGATGTGGACATCCAACGTAACATGACTTCGCAGACTGCCTAATTGTTGACACTACTCTACGGAGCCCTGTGTGCTGCATCTCCTGGCCCACGTTGTGTGACCTTGGACAACACCTCTTCTGTGACATAAGGTCTGTGAGACTTTACTTGCACATTTGTGCCTTTCCATTATACACTGCGAATATGTACTTCTGCTTCCAGCCTACGCATTTGTTACACATCACATCTTTCTGGAGCTCGTTGTATTGCCTTCACAACGAGCTTCACTGCTAGTAATACAATAAAGATGATAGATTGACATTTCTGTCATCAAAATCTTACACCAAATATTAATTTGAAAAACCTCAGGAATTCCCTTTTCTGTGTTATAATTCCTTCTTATCATTTCTCTCTTATCGTTGCTGCCTATTAAAAGCTTTTGTCTGTGTTTACAAATTTTTCTCAGCATATAGTTTTCACATGCCTTCATATTCTGAATTAGGAAGTATACAATTGCTGAAGTTTTATCAGTTAAACGCTTTTTACAATTCAAGGCAAACCAATTGTTATAGAAAGAAAGGAAAGCAGGTACCATGCCCAGCGACACATTTGACATTAAAGTAAAAGATGGCAAGTTTAGTTATTTTTGCATTTTGTTATAAATAGTTTTCCACTTTGTACAATATATTTCTGAAAAGTCAATGCTTTACAAATCTATTTTGGTTCTAAGAACACATATGATTTTTCTGGGATCAGAACTAAAAGAAAGAAAAAAACCCAATAACAACAACTAAGAATTACTCTGAGCACAAGTAGCATTTTTAAAGCAAGCAAAGCTCGGTTAAAAGAAAAAGAAAGAAAAAGAGCCAAACATTTTTAGCTGGCTCTTTAGCCTAAGCCTCATACTCCATCTGCTGAATTCACCGAGAATAATAAGAATGGCTACATACAACTACGACATGTTATTAGTACACATATTAAACACCTTAGGGACTTCACACAGTTTGTGCCAAAGCCGCAGTTCACTTTTACTTAATTTGACAATGTTGCTTTCTTACTCTGCCTTGACATTCTCTTACACATATGTATGTATATACATTCCTTCTAGCCAGTGCTGTGAGAACTCCCCATCTGGTCTGCAAACTGTAGAATTTCCTTTCCCATCTATCTCAGAAATATAGTCCCATGACCCAAGGGGTCACCATCTGCTCAGTTACACTGGCACAATGCCTAGTATGCTCGAGGTAATGCCACCATCCTTTCCTCCAATTGTAAACTCCCAACGAGCCAGACATCTACCAGAGCGTTCGCACACAATGAGGCAGCTCCTGGCGAGATTATAGTTAAGACACCCACCCACAGAAACACTCTCCATCTACAGTAGCCTGGGATGTGGGAATGACCAAAGACACATGCAGCCTCTCTTAAACAAAAGTCATCCCGAGAAACAAAGCAGTTTGTGTCGATGTGCCCATGACAGCATAATATAAAACACATGAGCACGCGCACGCGCACACACACAGAGTTTTGTCCAGCATGTGTGGCTTCCGTGAATCTCGTCTTAATGATACTTCTGCACAAATGCATACTGAATAAAGCAATCTCCTCCTATTCTCAGGATGCCCTAGAGCAGAACAAATTACACGAAAAAGAAAACAAAATCAATGTTATCACTGGGCCCTATTCATAACATCTACAAACAATTGGTGTTAAATGTCTCAACTATAAATGGCAAGATCGAGATGGAGATGCCTTTCCCTTCACAATACCTATGCGAGACGTACCCCTGAAGACGATTTCTCACGGCATTATCATCAAATAGTACCTGGTTTTATCATTATGTAAAGGATACTAATTATTTCTAATGGTTTTAATAAAAATAAGGAAAGCAACTAAACAAGGGATTCTTGGATGCCAAACACACAATGACCCCCCCCTCCCGAGCAACGACTTTGACAGACTTAATTTTCTGATATCATCCTTTTGCACGTGGATGCACACAGTAATTCATATACACAAAGGGAAAGTTTATAACGGCATTCATTTTTATTTATAATATTTACTGTCTTTCTGCCGAAAGGGAACTCAGGGCAATGCCATAAAACGTTTATAATGACTTTTAAAAACCAGGTCAATGACTTACAAAAAAATAATCCGAAGCAGCTAAAGACTGCCAACTTAGGCTAGCACATTAGTGTACTGCGAGCAATATTGTTGACGCCTGCTGTGGCAGAACTGGCTTCGGAGAAAAAGGCTGTGAGGCTGATCATATCCACTACATGCAGGAATGCAGTGGCACGGAGGACTTCATCTTGGAAAAGATCCCATCCCTCAAGCAGAAAGCACCACTGCGGCCGTGCTCATTGTCTGGGGACCCGCCCACCCCCATTGCCAGAGCCACCCCCCAGACTTACCCAGGAGCCACAGAATGCTCACTGGGGAATCCACAGTCCCAGCAACAGAGAAGGCCTGCAAGGATGGCAGCAAGACAAGTCAGGGCCCTTTAAGGCTGTAGTTCAACCACAATCAGTTTGGCCTAGCCAGAGCGGAGGGTGGAGGGACGGGAGGCTGCAGGTGCAGCCAAAGATTCCCCCATGAGAACTCACAGGACCAATTAGTTCTCACAAAACTTCAGGGGGATTGACTGATGACCACGTACAGCCTGCTGCATTGGCCCCCGATGCTGTTTAGAAAGAGGCCACCGGGAAAGGGGCTGGGCTCTCTCTCCAGGCTGCACAAGAGAGATGCGGTGGAGAGGAGGGTGAACCAGGTGCTTCTGAGGCTCTGCAAACCCAAATAGGACAGAAAAGGTCATGACAGACAAGGGAGCTGCTGAGCACGGGGCTATGGACACCCTGACCCCCCACTCTGCGTTAAGAAGTTTTCTAGTTGCAGCTGCTCATTTATTTATTTAGAAAACTTATATGCGGACCTACTTGAGTGTGTCTGTTTTAGGCTATTAGTTTCATTGAGGTGGTAAGTTCACCTACAGGATTTATTCAGATGACTCAGAGGTTTGTTCGTGACCAACATGAACCTGGCTTGCTCCTCCTTCCTTCTCCTCTCATCCTAGAATGGCATTAGTGAACTCTTCCTCTTTCAGTAAACTCCAATTAACTATGATGTTCAAATGCAAGTGCCTAGAATAAATGGAGTTTTAGAATTCACGTAATTCTAAATTCAGATTAAGCCACGAGTTAGAATTTTGTTTTGTGGACAAAGAAACAAACTCCAGTTTGTTCAGAATTTGGAGATCAGCAAAGTGGATCTTCATTCAAGGCTTTCAAAATAAGGAAGTTTTCAATTGTGTGCCTACCTACAAAGGGCGCGCTTTCTGGGATGTGACCAACGCACAGCCACTGAAGAGACTTAAATCATCTTTATTGAACTTCACATGCATACAGAAGATCATTTACTCAGACCTAAGCTGATAGCTGGGTGGAAAAGTTACATCTTGTGATCTAGGTCAATTCTACAGCCATGGTGAGAAAGAGATGGGTCTCCCCTTCTCCTTGCGATTAGGATAGACAAAGAAACGGAAAAGAACAATAAAACTCCTATCTTCGTGCCTCTGAGCTCAGGAAATTACCCTAATGAGCCAGTCAGAGGTATGCTTTTTCGGTTGCCTACCAAGGACTACAATTCCCAGGGGTGACTGCTCTTAAAGATACACAGCAGTCTTACTAAACTACTAATACTTACAGTTAACACTGACTGGGGGCAGCACATTATGGGTACAAGATGGAAGGTTCACACCCATTATAAACAAATAGAAGTTTCTTGTGAAGTTTGAATGCAGCCACAATCTCAAGGCAAATTGAAGACAAAGACATTTCTCTTGATGTTGTTTTTATGCTACCCAGTAGGAGGTTCCAGTCAATGACTCTGTTTACAGACAGACATCCTTCCCATGTGAGAAGACTCAAAATTTAAGCAGTCTTTATCAGTGTCCCCTTTAGAAATTACAAATTTTATATAATAAACTGTGAACGTAATTTAAGTGTTTGGCAGGACAACTATTTAAACAGAACCTTCTCAAAATAGCATGTATGTTTTAGACACAGTTTTCCTTTAAGAAGTCTCCATGCTGAACCTATGAAAAGCATTTTAAATACCTCCATATTTTAGGTCTTTGCATTTCACCTTAGCTCCTCCAAATTAGACTCATAGAGAACATTTCTGAAGTATCTTTTTCTTTCCAGTTAGACCGGGTACTAAAAGCAGCAGAAATATTGCAAATTGCTGAAGCTTTGCAGCTTAATTTATTACTAAGCCACGATGAGGCCTGCTTTGGGAAAAAACAACTTTTATGGAACTGCAAACCCAAGGCAATTATGCACTAATCCAGTTTTGCCTCATAGAGTGCAATTAGCAATGACACCAGCAGACTTCAGTCCAAGCTAGTGAAATTTATGGCCTACCATGTTGGGTTTCTTGTTCGGGAAGGGCGTTTAAAATCAACAAAACACCTGGCAGATGAAGCAATTTCTTCAAGAAGGGTTGCCCACAGACTCCAGGATAAGGACATAACCGCTACTAGCTGTTCACTTTTGCCACAGACAGAAAAATGGTCAGCCTATGCCTATGTGTAAACAAGCAGTTGTGTTTAGTTGATACTTAAACACTTTAGGGGATATTGTACTAAAAAAAGGAGTTTTTTTAAAAGCTGCCTAGAAAACGCCGCTTTTCCCTGTGATTGATATGGGTGGTCACCAGAATGTTCTCTTGTTGGTGAGCCCACAAGTAATTTGTAAGTCTTTGTTTTGTGCTATCTTTTACAAGAGTGGCCATTAGCAGCAGAATGGGTCATTGAAATATATCATAAACCATCAGGACTCCCAAGTAAAAAATCTTTAGTGTTTTACTAGACTCTGAGGACCTTGGGATAAACAAAAGCCCACATCTCTTACTCACTCAGATATTTTATAATGAGAACATACAAGGTTAAAGTTCAGGTCTGAAGTAAGCAATAGGGTATTTGTAAGCCAACAATAGGGAAACACTTTCCCTTTGTTTTAGAACAAAACAGAGGACAACAATGCTACCCAAATGAAAGCTTTGTATTATTGTCGGCACTGGCATTATTTATTTGAAATGCACCATTACTTAAGGTTTGACATATTGTGTCCTCGATGTACAAGCAGTGAAAATTCAGTGATCCCGAAGATTCCCAAAACGTTTTTAGTAGAAATCAGTCTTATTTTACAACTCCCCTGAAAAAACCTTCCCTCACTGAATTTCAAAATGGGGTGGAGGGAACCCATATTATTTCCCCTCCCCTTCTCCTTCGCAGCCAAGGCAGACTGAGCTTTAAATTGGCTAAAGTGCATTTCAGATTCTGCAGCAGGGAATATGCTTTGCTCCATGTGCATCTTGGACTTTGCACTGAGGGCAAGGGCAGAATGAGAAACAAAATCCATTTGGCTCATCAAGCCTTAATCCCTTCCACTTCCATCTCCTGGGATGCCCACTTAAGTGCTCTTTAAATGACCCCAGTGTCAGTGTTAACAACCTTCATAGCAACCCATTCCAGGGTATTATTATTCCCTTGTTAAAATTCTGCACAGTTAACATCTGGTCTTAATCCATACTTTTTGTTCGGTTTTGTTTATGCACCTTGTCTCTCCTACCTGTAACCAGAGCCCTAAGCTGCGATATCAGATGGTCTTACGTATTTGTAAAGTTACAGTAGGCAAAAGGCTTGCCTTCGCAGCTGTCAGTCAATATGCTAACTTTGTTAGCCTTTGTACCGGGGAAATTGTACATTTGTGGGACAGGGATTAAGCAGACAGAATAAGTGTAAATTGAAGGGGAAAATATTTACGTGCTCTCTGCTGTATAATTGAGGCTTGAGAGCAGGGCGGGGGAAGAGAAAGAATAAGAGAGAGGGAGAGGGAGGGAGGGCGTTGTAGTACCTATAACTGTTGAGATGGCAGGGAAGATTCCAAAACCCAACCTCTGTGGAGGGGTGAGACATGTTCTTAGAGACATCCTCTGACTGCTGCTTCTTAATCATTGGGTTCCACTCAGGTATGGAATGAAGTTTTTAGTATGAATAAAACTGAACACATCTGACAAAGAATAATATTGCTAGTCCATCTAGTTCCTTTTAACCAGAGATGCTAGACATTCGGCATGCAAACCTCTGAGCAGCTCCTCTGTTTTCTGAACATTGGTTCACTACAGGGTATATCACAGTATGTATGCTCAGGTACTGGGAACTTAGCATATCCAATGAAGCAGGACATGGAATGGGTTTGTCGGGAAAAACAGGTGCGATTTTGTAGAACACATGCTGTTCCCTAAATTGTTACTTCTTGTTCAAATATACAAACAGAAAATGACACTAGGTGAAGTCAACGTATGCTGCGGCTTCCAATTTTTCATTCTTTAAAATGTGTATGTTACCTCTCCAGAGCCCCATTCAAAGTGGCTCACAAGCTAAAATAATATATAATAAAATCATAACATCACAAACAAAAGTTTTAGATATTAACAGAGTAACTAGCAGTGGGAGTCCTCCTGTTTGCAACCCTGGCTTCCTGTCTCTGTGAGGATTTTTTTTAACTGCCACCATCATACATAGCATGACATCACTTCCAGGAAAGCCCATCCCTCCCCCTCCCCCTTACTTCCCTGCAGTTTCCAGCCATGGGCTGGCAGCCCTAGTCACCAATAGCACAAGCAAGGAACCCACTAGAAGACATATAAACAGTTTTAGAACAGTATTCAACACCATAAATTAGTATGCATTAGTATGCATAAAACAGTGCTCAGGTGAAAAGTAGGTCATAAAAAGACATAAAGAGATGGAACCATTCCGTTTAAAAACTGGGTAACAAGCAATGTTTTAGCCCAGCACCTAAAAGACAGGAAAGTGTGTCACAGGTGAGCCTCAAGGGGATGAGCATTCCAAAGTGAGTGGTATGATCACTAGATAGAGTGATCCAGGGTTCTTTTTGTAGCACGAACTTCTTTGCGTATTAGGCGACACACCCCTAATGTAGCCAATCCTCCAAGAGCCCCCACCTGGGGACTGGCAAGCCTAGCCAGTGTGGTGTAAGAGTCATCTGACTCATCTGGAGAACCGAGTTTGATTCTCCCCTGCTCCACATGAAGCCTGCTGGATGGCCATGGCCAGTCACAGTTGTCTCAGAACTCTCTTAGCCTCACCTACTTCAAAAGGTGCCTGTTGTTGGGAAAGGAAAGGGAGGGCAATTGTGGGCTGCTTTGAGACTGCTTAAGGTAGAGAAAGCCGGGTATAAACCCCTCCTTTTCTTCTATAAATGCCTTTGAGACTGCTTATGGCAAAGAAAAGTGGGGTTTACAAACCTACTCCTCTTCTTCTAGTCTTCTATAAATGCCTTGTCCCTGGTTGCCACATCCCTCACCTCAATAGGTGGGGGCACGCAAAGCAGGGACTGGGAAGAGCATTTTAGTATTCAAACTATCTTTTCACCACTTCTTTGAGTATATAAGCATATGTTAAGAGAATGGGAGAACAGAATGGCCCTTGCCTGCTGCCTCATGCTGTCAGGAATGGAAACCTGGTGGGAAGGAACCCACTGCAGGCTTCCCTAGCTATTCTGAAGAAGACAAAGCTAGCTGGCATTCTCCTGGATATGTGGGAACAATGAGCACTGACTTTGCTGCTGTTAATAACCTCTTTCAACAGATGTGTTTATTTATAAAGAGAAGAACTTCCTTGATTACGGTACAGGAACACAGATTTATTTTGTCTTGTCCCTAAACTGTGCCATCAAATGTTCTACAGCTACCTAATAGGAAGCAATTCAACATTCCAGTTATTATCTCCTGATGAGGTCGTTCCTATCCGATCCAATGTTCTAATATATGGTGGAGCGCAAACTTTCTTCTGCTCAGTAATGACATCCAGGGATCAGCAGAGGAGCCCAATTACTACACATTGCTCTCACCTCCCAGGCAGTCTATAGTTTTTGTGCTTTTTATGGTACTCCAAGTAGGAAATGTCTATGTTGTAATTCTGAAGTGCAGTGGAAGGAATGCCTGCACCACCTCTCACATGTTAACAGTAGTCATTTGTTTACCTACAAAGGGAGATGGATCTTTCGGTGTAGAAAAAAAAGTAAAACATGAAGCACCTTTGGTTGAGGATATTTCCACAGGCAAAATCGGTGCCATTTCACAGTATGCATGCCTTTCACGGAAGCTGAATTTCATGGCTTAAACGTATTTTTAAAAGGTCACTAGGTGAAGACGGCATGCTAATTGCTATATATCCCCCTCCTCCTCCCTGAAAATCTGTTTAGAAGTTTCCCTAACTGGATGATTGCTTATTACTCCAATAAGGAAAAGCCGCTGCTGGTCTCCGATTGAGAAGGCAATTTATTAAAGGAAAATCCATTGGCAGCAGCAGCAGCGTTGAAAAGGGAGCTATGTTCAGGCTTGCCTCTGTGCCTCTTTGGCACTGCTCTGATTGCAGCACAGACGGTAAACACCGGAGTGTTTGTGTGCAAATAGCATTCTACTGAATGATGTCTGCACCTGTGTCAACTGACATCAGTATCTATTTATATAGTTTATTTAAGCAGTTCACGAGGCACACCTGCACCCGCTCAAGCACAGAATGACATTTCTTTTCCAGTTAAATGAAACAAGACATGTTTGAGGAGAGTGTGTGTGGGTATATGACTATAGAAGAGAGATTCTTTACTTTTCTCTGCATAACCAAATATGTCTCATTATCCCAAACACAGTGTAATTAATGTTGCTGTAATTACAATCCACAGTATTTCTATATTTTTTCCAGTGTTGCTCTGGGATACTGATTTGAAATACAATTCAGTAGATAATAAGAATGAACACTCAGGCTCTAATCAAAACCCAAGCCAAAAACATTGCCCCGTTAATTTACCATAACTAACTAGAGGATGAGTCATGAGAATTCATAGGGGAGGGGGGAACCCCATCCACTCTACCGCCCCCGTTTCTTCCTTGCTCTCTCTGACCCCTCCCAGTTGTATTTTCCTTCCTCACCTTGGCTGATCTCTAATGTTTTTTTTGCAGTTTCTTTTTGCCGTATGTGGCCACACACAAATGTTTCATAAGAACATAAGAGAAGCCAATGTTGGATCAGGCTAACGGCCCATCCAGTCCAACACTCTGTCACACAGTGGCCAAAAATACCAGGTGCCATCAGGAGGTCCAGCAGTGGGATCAGAGTTACTTGGGGGAAGGATAATTGCCTACATATATATACTTTTACATATTTTATATCTTTCAGCAAACATGGAGATTAGCCCAAGTTCACAGAACCACATATCCTAGCCCTAGGTCCACCCCACCCACACACACCTTGGAATTTTTTGATCTGCATGGGAGGGCCACTTATACTTATTATCTAAATTATAAAAATTGAAAAATGACAGACTGATTTTTGGCAATCATTGGATATGGTCAAGATTCTGGCCCCTGAGAGCAAGGAGGATGAGGGGGTGAATTATTACCTCCCTCTCCCACAATAATAAAAGTTTCCTCAAAATTGCTAGTAGCCTTACTAGGAGAAAAAAATGAAAACTTTTTCAGTTAGTTACATTAAGCAACAAACTAGAGATCAGCGGTACTCATTTCATGGCTCACAGAGAGTCATATGCACAATTGCCATCACCCAAATAAACCACATCCACTAACACCCTTATCGTATCACATTTGTTTCTTGAGTGTGGGCATATCTGCGGATGTCTTAATCTGTGAACTGGGCAGACACTAAGAGAAAACCCCCCAGGTTTACAGTAAACCTTAAAGTTGAAAAAAATACAGTGTTTTTTTTAAAATCTTCCCTCAAGACACAAAGGTTATCTGAGCATACACAGTTTCTCCTGGGGACCCTGTGATTGGTGTGGTATCCAACCCAACTCCTGGGAGTCCTGATGCAGCTGAAGCCACTGCAGCTCCCAAGTTAGGGGGAAAGAAGGAAGGGAAGATTGTCTGGGGAAAGGGGGAAAGAAAGAGAAAGAAGGGGGGGTTTCTGAGGGAGGGAAGGAGAGAAAGAAGAGAGGGATAATGCTGGAAGGGACGGAAGGGACAGAGGGAGAGAAAGAGAGGAGCAGATTGAGAAGAGGCAGGGGAAGATAGAAGGGACATTGACATACAAGGGGTTAGGGGAGAAGAGGGAAGATTTACACTGAATGGGTGAGGGGAGACAGGCATGAGGAAGACCAATAGATAAGGGGTGGGAGCAGAAAGAGAGGGAGGAACTTTGACAGAGAAAGGGGGAGAGGGAAGGAAGCAAAGGTGGGGGAATGCTGCCTCCCTGCAAGTTTCTTCCAGGTCCCCATTTGTCTATATACTAATAGCCAATTCAGCCAAATATCTGGATATTTGAATCCGGTGACTGGAGTTGTAAACAAGCAAGACAGATCTTTCTACAAACCTGAAAAACACCACAGATTTGCAGAGAAATTAAATCTGAAAAAACCCACTCTTTTTTTTTTAAATGATCAAAAGGAGCACCTGTAGCTTTTAACGATGGATTCCCTCAGTGACTGTTGCTAGGCAACCACCATATTCCAAGCCTGGTTCTGTCTGTAAAAGTCAGAGGAGGGGGCAGGATAGTTTCCAGGCCTTTGAGGCACAGCATTGGGGCCATGTCTGAGTCCTACGGTTGCAAGCTCCAGGCTGGGAAATTCCTGGAGATTTTGTGGTAAGAGTCTGACAAGGACCCTTTTCTAACTGCCTTTGTATTCCATTTTAGTAACTGGTTGCTAATGGATTTTTTATGTAATTTCAGACAGACCTGTTTTAGTAACTGGCCACTAGCAGAATTTATTTACCTGTTCAAACAAACCCACTTGCATTGGGTTAGCAAAGTGTGGTTAGCTGCTTTTGCAGGAAACTTCTTTTTTTTTAACTTTCAACCCCTTCATTTCGCTTCTGACTTGGTGTGGTGTGCTGTTTAAAATGTTCACAGCGCTTCCTACAATGCCACTTTTCTCCCGCCCTTTTTCGCTGCATGATCTTCCTTGGACTTTTTTTCAGGACTTTTTTTTTAATGTTCTAAGGTGAGCATCGCAATGGTACTGCTATAGCACTGAAGTGACATAGTGGTTTAGCACTATAGTACTCACCTTAGAATTTTTTTTTTAAAGTCAGAGGAAGATTGTGCAGCAAACAAGGATGTGTGGGGGAAGTGGCACTGTTTGTAATGACTATAGCGTTTCAGGGACAGCTCATTAACGGAAGGAAATTTGCTGTATGAAACCCCTGTCCCTGTATCACTTTACTCAAAACTAGGCCAACAACAAATAACATCTCGTTTAGCCTATATATTAGTAATTTGGTTAGTAGCATAGATAACATTGATACCCACCTACCCCTATTTTAGTAAATAGGAAAATTCTGGCCTTGCTATTTGCTGATGATACGGCAAAATTCTGGCCTTGCTATTTGCTGATGATACAGCAAAATTCTGGCCTTGCTATTTGCTGATGATACTCTCTAGAGCCCCCAGTGGGTTTGAAAAGAGAGCTTAAGGCTTTTAGTTGTTATGGCAAAGAGAGCCAACTAGAGATTATCAAAAAACTAAAATCATATCCTCCGGCAAAAGTCAGAAAAGAAGGTCTTGGAACATCAATGGCCATAAGTTGGAACAAGTACCATATTTTAAATACTTAGGGTGATTATTAATTTATCTGGGACCCGGAGTAGTTCCTCAGTGGAACAGGGTTCCTCAGGAGGTGGTAGGCTTGCCTTCTTTGGAAGTTTTCAAACAGAGGGTAGATGGCAATCTGACAGCAATGCTGATTCTGTGAACTTAGGCAGGTCATGAGAGAGAGGACAGGAAGGGTTGCATCAGTACTTAGTTCTTGTGGACCTTTCTTACATGCCCAGGGAAATGCTGATCACCACTTAGGGGTCAGGAAGCAATTTTTCTCTAGGCCAATTTGGCTGGAGATCCTGGATGGTTTTTTTTTGTCATCTTCTGGGCGTGGAACAGCAGTCACTGTTGGTGTGTGTGGGGGGGAGGTATTTATGAATTTCCTGCATTGTGGTGGACTGGATGATCCTGAAGGTCCATTGCAATTCTATGATTCTATTCTATGACTGCTTATCATGAGTATGTTGCAGTAGGCCAAAAATCCACTCAGGGTATTTTAAAATTTGTACATGCCTAAGGAGGCCTCTGTTTACCAGCAGCCCTCTGGTTATTCCAGGTAAAAACATTGCCCCAACTAATGTATGGGAACAATACTTGGACCTCCCTCTCCTTGTTGTGCCCCTTTAGAGTGAGATTAATCAGGATTCCTGTGGACATTATTTCAAGTACCCAGCTGTGTTTTCAATGCTAGCTTACATCTTGATTCTGGTTTGGTTAAGGTGGAGGCTAGGGTAAGCCTTGCCTCCGATCAATTCTTGGCTAAAGCTAGCATATAACCCCACAAGGCCTGACACCCTTAGTTCTCCAAAAAAATTACCAATCTTCCTGAGTGAAGGCCATCCATTGCAAATGGCAGAATCTACAATGACCGAGCAAAAGAAACTGTCAAACAAATGTTGTTCGATATAGAATGACAAAGAGACAATAACAACGTCCCAAATGTTATGATTTCAGAGAAAATTAGATACAGTGTTGCTCTGGCATCCTATCTGTCCTTTTTGGAGGTACCCAGCCAACGGAGAGCTTTTAGGTTGGCAGGATGGCAAGCCCTTTCCTCTGCAGTTTTGGAAGGGAGATACAAAAAGACCCCCATGAAGGAGAGAATCTATCCCTGTGATACTGAAGACGTGGAATCAGTTGAGCATGTTTTGTTTTACTGTTGTTTTTATCAGGAAATTCACTCCAGTTTAGAATGGTAATATGAAAAGGGCCAAGGGCAGGGTTTGGGAGACGACTCAGCCAAATATAATCGTAGAATCATAGAATCATAGAATGTTAGGGTTGGAAGGGATCTTGCAGGTCATCTAGTCCAACCCCCTGCACTCTGCAGGAGTGTAGCCAAAAGACAGCCCTACAACATACCCAAAAGATGGTCGTCCAGCCTCCACTTAAAAACGTCCAGTGAAGGAGCATCCACCATCTCCCGAGGCAGCCTGTTTCACTGCTCAACCGCTCTTGCAGTTAGGAAGTTTCTCCTGATATTTAGCTGGTAACGACTCCCTTGTAATTTCCACCCAGAAGTAGCAAAACCCTTTATTTGGCTGAGATCCTATAGAGCTGTGACCCAACAGAGGAGATGGTACTGAAATAGACAAACCGACGGACTGACTCAGCAGAAGGTAGTTATTCAATGAGCAAGTGGGAGAGGCTTGTCTTTCCTAACAGGCATCTCCCAGGCCAGAGAGCAAGCTGCCATATCCCTGCCACCATATCCCTGCATCTTCAGGGCACATACACACCCTAGTCCTGCCTCTCCAGCCCACACTGTGCTGCCGGCTGATGTCACCCACAAGTGCCTCCTTCCCCTTCAGCCAGCCTCAAGGGGGGGAAGGGAAAGGGTCTCACCAGGTATGAGGCTTTGCCAGTGGAGTCCGGTTTGGTCTCAGCAGATTCCTTTGGATAGGGGGTGGGGTAGAGCAATAAGCATTATTATCCAGAATATTTGATTAACTGGCAACTTGCATTCCTGATAGTTGCTGAATAACAAAGCCGGTACAGTATTCAGTACGCTAAGTTGGTGCTAAAGAAAGAACGATAGATAGGAGTAACAAAGGGTACTCGAGAGATAACTCCTATTTTGTTTCTCCTTACTATACTGTAACATTTCTACTCAGGCTGAGTTTGCAAATGCTTTTTAGTTCAAAAGCACTTTCATTCTTCCTGCAAAACTCTCCTGCCTCTGTTTTCACCACTTCCCTTTTAACTGATTTCATACACTACATTCTCTCTCCAATGTCATTACTCCCAAACTGCTATGAGATCATGTTTTCGTGTCTGCAAGGATATAAATTGACATCAAAGAGCAACTGGCACTGTCAACTGCTATTTTTGACCTAACTTGGAAGAAAGGCCCAAGGAATTTCCACTAGAAAAGTGTGAACACTACTGTGATGTGTGCATTTCATGCTGAAGTCTCCAGTGTAGTAACACGGCAAACAGATCATATGAATGAACTTTCAGAACACATGTATACAAATTAGACTAGTCACTGAAGGCCAAGCAACAAGGGGACAGGATATTACTAAATGGCCTTTGACTACCTTTGAAAGGGACTATTTTCGACAACCTAGCAAAAGGAAGCCTGAATTCCAAATACTGAAAAAATTAGACACCCAGATGCCTCTAAAGCTCTTACCATCCATTGCCCTGGTTAATTATATTGTTCGATAATAATCAATTTTTTTTAAAGTATCAAGAGTTAGAAGAATATGAAGTCTGTTTTGGAGAAGTCTGTTTTTTCCTGCTGTATTACAAGTGATTAAAGCATGCACTGCATTCATTTATTTATCGTATTGGGGGAAGAGGAAAGTTCTTTTCTGAACACATTTCATAGGCTATATCTGCAAGCAGTGTTCAGAGCAAGTTAATTTCTGAATAGTGTTTGGAACATATATATCACTTTCCATGACAGACTTTTTATGAGCTGAACGCCTAATGAAATCCAATATCTTTTGTGCTTTTATATTGTCAATAACACTGGAAACCACAAAATGATTTACAGAAACAAGAAATAAAAGCCAAAGAGAAAGGCTTTGGCAGAAAAAAATGTAAAAAAAAAATTATATGCGGAAAGCATTGCCGTTGAAGAACTAGAGTTACAGATGCATGGAGCAAGCAAAGATTAATCTTCTTTTCAATGGTGGATAACTGGAGACGTGCCAAGAAAGAAGGTATAAATTGAAGCAGTTTAATGTTCAGACCATAAAGAGTCTTCTTCTGCTTCACTGAGACACTACAAAGAATTTAATAGGATGATTGAGCAAGTCAGTGGGGGGAAAAATTCCTGGCACAAGATTTTAACAACATCTAAAGTTAAAAATAATGAGCATCTGCTAAAAGATCATCAGTGTTTTTACACAGACAGGTAGGCGAGGAGTGGTCTTCTGGCATTTATGGTATCTCTGGTGAAGGAAGATAACAACAGAACTGCTAGAAATTACAAGGCTGTATACCGACCATTATATCTACTACTGTGGCCACGAATCAAGTAGAAAAAATGGTGTGGCCTTTACAGTCAACAAGAGAGTGCGAAAGGCAGTAATGGGATACAATCTCAAAAATGACAGAATGATCTCGGTCCGAATCCAAGGCAAACCATTCAACATCACAGTAATCCATGTCTATGCCCCAACCACTGACACAGAAGAGGCTGAAGTGGACCAGTTCTATGAAGACCTACAACACCTCCTAGAACTAACACACAAAAAAAGATGTCCTTATCATTATAGGGGACTGGAATGCTAAAGCAGGAAGTCAAAAGGTAACTGGAATAACAAAAGAGTTTGGCCTTGGAGAACAAAATGAAGCCAGGCAAAGGTTAACAGAGTATTGTCAAGAGAACACACTGGTCATAGCGAACACCCTCCTGCAACAACCTAAGAGGCGACTACATATGGACATCACCAGATGGGCAACATCGAAATCAGACTGATTATATAATTTGCAGCTCTATAGAGACAGTAAAAATAAGGCCTGGAGCTGACTGTGGCTCAGATCATGAACTACTCATTGCAAAATTCAGGCTTAAACTGAAGAAAATTGGGAAAACCACCAGGCCATTCAGGTTTGACCTAGATCACATCCCTTATGAATATACAGTGGAGGTGAAGAATAGGTTTAAGGGACTAGATTTGATAGACAGTGTGCCTGAAGAACTGTGGACGGAGGTTCATGACATTGTAAAGGAGGCAGCAATCGGCACCATCCCAAAGAAAAAGAAATGCAAGAAAGCAAAGTGGCTGTCTGATGAGGCTTTACAAATAGCTGAGGAAAAAAGGAAAGTGAAAGGCAAAGGTAAAAAGGAAAGGTTTACCCAACTGAATGCAGATTTCCAGAGAACAGCAAGGACAGATAAGGAGGCCTTCCTGAATGACCAATGCAAAGTAATAGAGGAAAACAACAGAACAGGAAGGACTAGGAATCTCTTCAAGAAAACTGGAGAAATCAAGGGAAGGTTTTGTGCCAAGCTGGCCCTGATAAAGGACAAAAATGGTAGGGACCTAACTGAGACAGAAGAGATCAGGAAGAGATGACAAGAATACACAGAAGACCTATACAAGAAGGATCTCAATGTCCTTGACAACCACAACAGTGTGATCACTGATCTTGAGCCAGACATCCTGGACCGTGAAGTCAAATAAGCCTTAGGAAGCATTACTAACAACAAAGCTAGTGGAGATGATGGTATCCCAGCTGAGCTATTCAAGTCCTACAAGATGATGCTGTTAAGGTGCTGCACTCAATATGCTAGCAAATTTGGAAAACGCAACAGTGGCCACAGGATTGGAAAAGAAGGGCAATGCCAAGGAATGTTCAAACTATCGCACAATTGCACTCATTTCACATGCTAACAAGGTCATGCTCAAGATCCTACAAGCTAGGCTTCAGCAGTACATGGATAGAGAAATACCAGAAATACGTTGGGTTTTGAAGAGGTAGAGGAACTAGAGATCAAATTGCCAACATTCACTGGATTATGGAGAAAGCAAGGGAGTATCAGAAAAAACATCTACTTCTGCTTCATTGACTATGCTAAAGCCTTTGACTGTGTGGATCACAACAAACTGTGGCAAGTCCTTAAAGAGATGGGAGTACCAGACCATGTCACATGTCTCCTTAGAAACCTGTATAAGGGTCAAGAAGCGATAGTTAGAACTGGACATGGGGCAACTGATTGGTTTAGAATAGGAAAAGGAGTATGACAAGGATATATATTGTCACCCTGCTTATTTAATTTATATGCAGAGGACATCATGCAAAATGCCGGCCTGGATGAATCACAAGCCAGAATTAAGATTGCTGGGAAAAAGATCAACAACCTCAGATATGCAGATGATACTACCCTAATGGCAGAAAGAGAAGAGCACCTAAAGAGCCTCTTGTTAAGGATGAAAGAGGAGAGTACAAAAGTTGGCTTGAAACTCAACATTAAAAAAACTAAGATCATGACATCGGGCCCCATCACTCCTTGGCAATAGAAGAGGAAATCATAGAAGCAGTGATAGACTTCACATCCCTGAGATCCAAGATTACTGCAGATGGTTACTGCAGCCATGAAATTAAAAGACGCCTGCTCCTTGGGAGGGAAGCTATGGCAAACCTAGACAGCACAATAAAAAGTAGAGACATCACCCTGCCAACAAAAGTCCGCATAGTCAAAGCGATGGTATTCCCAGCAGACTGCTAAACTTGCCGTCTGATTGCAGCCTAAGATACACAAAAACCATAGACGATTTTTAAAAAAATTCTAGAATGTCCATGACATCACTTCTGGTTTTTACCAGAAGTGATGCCAGCATGCCAGTGCATGCTCCCCTTCCCATTTTTTCTCATTGACACCTGAGGATTCAGCACAATAAAACAGGATGCTGGGAAACCTGGCATCCCTCGGGTACACTGCTATGACCCATTCAGGTGAGTAGTCATGTTTGTCTGAAGCAACAGAACAAAGTTTGAGTCCAGTGGCACCTTTAAGACCAACAAAGTTGAATTCTGGGTATGCACATGAAAGCCACTGGACTCAAACTTTACTATGGCCCGTCTTTATTTTGCCTATCCTTCCACAGAGACTGATTTTTTTGCTTGGTTATGTGAATAAAACATTTATGATGGTAACAGTCAAACAATCTTATACCACAATTATTATATTATATATAATATAGCATTGGGAAAAGTGCAGAGAAGGGCAACTAGAATGATAAAAGGGTTGGAACACCTTCCCTATGAAGAAAGGTTAAAATGCTTGGGGCTCTTTAGCTTGGAGAAACGACGGCTGAGAGGTGACATGATCGAGGTTTATAAGATTATGAATGGGATTGAGCAGGTTGAGAAAGAAGTCCTTTTCTCCCTTTCTCACAATACAAGAACTCGTGGGCACTCTATGAAATTGCTGAGCAGTCGGGTTAGAACAGATAAAAGGAAATACTTCTTCACCCAAAGAGTGATTAACATATGGAATTCACTGCCACAGGAGGTGGTGGCAGCTGCAAGCACGGACAGTTTCAAGAGGGAATTAGATAAACATATGGAGCAGAGGTCCATCAGTGGCTATTAGCCACAGGGTATAGATGGGAACTCTCAGTCTGGGGCAGGTGATGCACTCTATTCTTGGTGCTGGAGGGGGCAGCAGTGGGAGGGCTTCTAGTGTCCTGGCCCCACTGCTGGACCACCTGATGGCACCTGGTATATTTTGGCCACTGTGTCACAGAGTGTTGGACTAGATGGGCCATTGGCCTGATTCAACATTGGCTTCTCTTATGTTCTTATATTCTTATGTTCACAAACTGTCCCTTATTCTCAGGTGATTTGATTTTCCTTTACAACTTGTTATATTTTAAAAAAAAATCTTCCACCAATCCATAACATAATGGACAAAGTTCCACGGGATTTAATGCTTTCTGGAAAGAACATTTTCATTAGCTAAGATGACAAACTTTGAAAATGCTATTCAAGCTCTCTTGTCAGGCTGTCATCTGCAAATCCTTATGAGTCATGTAAAATAAGCCTTGTCAGTTTTAACACATTTCATTAGGAAAGCTCAATCAAACCCAGGTGCCTGTTGACAAAAGTTTTACGGGTGATGGCCGATTCCACTAACTCACTTCACATGATTTTCGTTAATGCTCAGGATCCCCAGTTTGATTGGAAAATATGAGTGTTAAGTGCTGTCAAGTCACATCCGACTTATGGCAGCCTTACGAATTAATGACCTCCAAAACATCCTAGCTCAGGTCTGATCTGGAACCCACTTATTTGTCTTTTTGGCGGTCCACAGTCTCTGTAAAATACAGCTATGAAAAAGCCTCTCTGCTCACATACAGGGAATAATCAACTATACGTGCAGAAGTTTTAAAATATGCGACGTACGTTTAATTTATAAAGCAAAAATATTATCTGGTTGATGTCGAACGGGCCCTAATGAATAATGCTTCTAAATTTTGTTCAAAATAGAGTTCCTTCTTCCATTCGAAACAGACCACCTCACCCTTTTTATTTTACAAATCTGTTTCTGCAAAAAACAAAACTTCTTTTAAATACCTCATCACTGTCTAGTTCATAGTGTGCTGTTGCTTTACATACACAGAGATATAGACTGAAACATTCTGTATTATTAGTCTCAGAAATCCAAGTGCCTTTGGATTTGTATTGCAACCCTTTTAAGGGCAGTTTATAAAGGAGTTTGAGATGTGGCTTCCACATGGGAAGCCCTGTCTCACAAACCCTTTGGAATTCCTTGACAATGTTAACAATAAGTAATGTAAGAACATAAGAGAAGCCAATGTTGGATCAGGCCAATGGCCCATCTAATTCAACACTCTGTCACACAGTGGCCAAAAATACCAGGTGCCATCAGGAGGTCCACCAGTGGGGCCATGACTATTAGCTACAATGGCTAAACTGAGCCTTCATGTTCAGAGGCAGGGCACTTCTGAATACCTGTCACTTGTGGGCAAGCACCTCCATGTCCTGCTTACAGGAGGGAACTAGGATTGCCAGCCCCCCCCCCCCATGGCTGACGTGGAGGGCCCCCTCTGCCAGATCCTGTCCCCTCTGCTGATCAGCTGGCTGGTTGGGGGGACTTACCAAGAGGAGGAAGGAGGCCCAAGGTATGTCACCGGCAATGTAGTGGTTACTTCCAGTGTGCACTGGAAATGACATCATCACAGAGGTCCTTTATGGCAGATTTACTAACACCACCTACCCTGAAAGGACCTGCCCATGTAACAGCAGGAACCCAGAATCGATTGCTCATATCTTGTTGAGCTATGAATTTTATAATAGGATTCGGGATGTTTTAATCAGCCCCTTCCTGCACAACAAGCATAGTCTACCTGAAGAGAGACTTATATCTTTCCTTCTATCAGATATTCGTCCTCACGTTACTTTCTCAGTAGCGCAATTTCTTTCTAGCACTATAAGGGTAACAGAATATAAGGTCCCGGCGGGTTGACTGTTTTATATTACATTTTTATATATATTATACGCATCTTAAAATGTGATCCAGGTTGTATTTTATCTGTGCCAATAAAGGTTGACTGACTGACTGACATTATCACAGCAACACTTTGATATTTGGGCAAAAATCCTATGGTAAAAGCCATTTTTACTGTAGAGTTTTTGCCCAAATACCAGAACAACTAGTGCAATGTTGCTGGTGATGCAATCTGGGCTTCCCTCTCAGGGGGCACCTGGCAACCCCAGGAGGGAACCATGTTGGCTACTGTGGGAAATAAGATGCTGGACTACTGGTTTTCTGGGCCAATTCAGTAGGGCTCTACTCATGATTTGGAGGTTCTGCCATTGTAGTAAACGAAGTTTAAAAATTCAGTTGGATGTGCCTAAGTACTTCTATGGAATCTATTCAGAGTGAATATCTTAATTTAACAAAACATACTTATGATCTTTTGTAGAAAAAGCCCAGCAGGAACTCATTAGCATAACAGGCCACACCCAACAGCAGGAACTCATTAGCATATTAGACCTGACAGCACAGCTTATTAGCATATTAGGTCACACTCCCATGTTGCCAGAAGTGTGATCATCCAGCCACACCCACCTTTTGCTTCTTATTCTGTTTACCTTGTTTGTTGTCAAAACCCAGGACTTATTTTGTAGCAGGAATGCCTTTGCATGTTAGGCCACACACCCCAAATGTAGCCAGTCCTAATGGGTTTCTGCTATTGGGTGTGGCCTATTATGCTAATGAGTTCCTGCTGGGAGTGGCCAACTCGGGAACCAGCTGGAACTCCGTTCCTGTGAGTTCCTGCCCCAAAATAGCCCTGCTTATCATATGAACAGACAATGATGCTGTAATTAGGGACTCCAAAATCTTTCTATAGAAAATGCACATTTCCAAGGGTTTGTAATTGAAACAAGAATCCTTGCAAATACATATCACTCATTTCATTTTTTAAAGTTCAAGGAAAATAATTTGGGAATGAAGGTCCTCACTACCTGAAGCTACAGTCAACCAGATGGTGCATTTGAATGTTGGTTTATACTCCTTAATTTGGAGAAAGAACTATGTTCTTAAAATAGTTTTGTTCATACTTTTGTTTTCTTTGGCAATTATATCTAGACAGTCACTTTACAATCTGACAAAATTACAAAACGGCATGTAAGAATTCTGCCCTAGGAGCAGACCCAGGAGAGAACTTGGAACGACAGCCCAGATTACATGGCAGGGAAATTTGAATGCCCGGATTCTAATGAAGTTAATAGCAAAAATACCATTAAATGTCCAATGCTCTTTGTTTGATAAGAACACCATAGACATTAGATTTCAAGACAGGTTGAAGATTATTATTCTATACAGCTGAAACTGAAACTAGTAAAGATACCTTCAGACTTTTCTTTAACAAATGCCCTGGGCCACTGGAGAATCCCTCGCATGTTTATCAAAGAGAATCTATTTTCAGACCCTGAACAATTTACTTTGCTTTGCCTTATTACAGATACTCTTGAGTTAATTTGTCGCTATCTGAAATTAGTGTGAGTGGAATTTCAGAACTGCTAAACCACAATCAAACCATTTAAGCGCATTTCATTCCCAGTATTTCAGCAAAAAGTTAACAATCTATTTAAGCACTTTACCACTGACCTCGATGGGACGTAAAAGTGCTAAATTATGCCGATAACATTTTTTTTTTTAAAGGCATCATTAGATGAACAACACCACTGTTTTCCAAAACCATTCTTCTTGTACAATGTCATGTTTTTGCTGCCAGGAAACTGCTGAACCAAGATATAAATACCAGTTCTAAAGGGTATGCATTTAATGTCTACCATACTTTATTTATTTATTTATCTATTTATTTGGCTTCTAGCCCTCCCTCCCCTGCAAGCAGGCTCAGGGCAGATTACAACAGAATATAAATATACAGTCCAACTTATAAAACTTCACAACCAACAATAACCAACAGTAAAACAGCCTCAATAAATAAGAATTAATAACAATTTCATTGGTAACATGAAAGATAAAAGCAGTTGACGGCATCATCCAATCACTCCCACAAAAGTTCCCCATATATGTGCAGATGGACAGTAATTAATGCTGACGGGGCAGATGAACGACAGTATAGACTGCATCTCGCAAGCAATGCAAGCAGTGCAGGGAAGGAAGGCTACAATAACTAGATCTCCACTGCCTCATCCGTATGCCTGGTGGAACATCTCTGTTTTACAGGCCCTGGCTCTGGTTGAGGTTTTTAAGTCCTGCAGGGCCTGGATCTCAGCAGGGAGAGTGTTCCACTGGGCCCTGGCTCTGGTTGAGGCAAGGCAGACATTTTTTGGGCCGGGGACTCCCAGTAGATCTTGATCCACTGAGCACAGTTCTCTTCTAGGGACGTATCTGGAGAGACGGTCCTGAAGGTATGTTGGTCCCAGACTGCAAAGGGCTTTGAAGGTCAGAACCAAAACCCTGAACTTGATCCGGTATTCAACTGGAAGCCAGTGCGGCTGACAGAACACTGGGTGTATATGTGCTCTCAATGGTGTTCCTGTCACAACATACACCACTGCTGGATCAAACTGAAGGGCAGTCCTGCGTAGAGCAAGTGGCAATAGTCTAGCCTGGAGGTGACCATTGCATGGGTCAGGGGGAAAGACATAGGGAGCCAGTTGCCTGATCTGGCAAAGATGGAAAAATGCTGATCTGGCAACATTTGTGACTTGGGCCTCCATAGAATCAAAGAATCACAGAGTTGGGAGGGGCCATACAGGTCATCTAGTCCAACCCCCGGCTCAGTGCAGGATCATCCTAGAGCATCCCTGACAAGTGTTTGTCCAGATGCTGCTTAAAGACTGCCAGTGAGGGGTACCTCACCATCTCCTTTGGGACTTTCTGTTGGAGCAGAATGTAGACCTGGCATGCATGGGTGCAAGATGGGGAGATGGTAGCTCTCTCCCAGCTGGCTCCTCCTGGTTTCTCAGTCCTTCATCAATCACAGACTAGGGGACGAGGGGTAGAAGAGGCCATATACATTTGGGAGGCTTACTCCATCAAGGCACTCCCACCGCCAAAGATCATGGGCATTGAGTGTGCTGGCCTGGTGTGGAGGAGGAGGAGCAGGAAACTGGATTTATACCCCATCCTTCACTTGGAGTCTCAGAGTGGCTTACAAACTCCTTTCCCTTCCCCTCCCCAGAACAGACTCCCTGTGAGATAGGTGGGGATGAGAGAGCTCTTTTGAGAACTGCTCTTTTTCAAGAACAGTTCTGCCAGAACTATGGCTTGCCCAAGGTCATCCATCAGCTGCAAGTGGAAGGGTGGGGAATCAAACCCGGTTCCCCCAGATTAGAGTCTGTGCACTTAACCACTAGACCAAACTGGCCCTCTGAGAGGGGGGGGCCAGCAGAGCCATTTGGCCTGGGCCTCACGTTCTTGGGGGGCATCAGATTTACACTTTTGACATTAAATCACATGTTAAATAAAAATGGGAACATTTATTACAAAGTCTTACAATATTCTTTTTCTTATTGTATCAAATGTAAACATTTAAAATATACTACTACTAATTTTGTATCATTGTTTTCGCACTTCTTCATTTTTTAATTTACTGGGGGGGGGGGAAGGGCTCAAAACTGGAAGTGACCTGAGCCTCTCTTGACTTCTGTGAGGGCCTGGATGTGAGCAAAGTTGTCATGGTGGACCGTGGGGAGAGAGGTGGTCCTGAAAATAAGAGGGGCCAAGACCATGTATGTGATAGCCAATACCTTAAACTGATGGTAACAAAGGGGCCGCCAATGGAACACCTACAGAATGGGAGTAACATGCATGCTCTGTCGAGCTCCCGCTAATAATTGAGCTGCAGCAATCTGGACCACTTGCAATTTCCGAGCTGATTTTGAGGGGACATCAATGCACAGTGTATTACAGTAGTCTAGTCTCAATGTTACTCTGGCATGGATCCAGGTGGCCAGGTCAGGCACATCAACAGCAACACATATGTGTTTTTAAATGCAGGGCTATTTTCGGGCAGGAACGCACAGGAATGGAGTTCTGAATGGCTCCCAAGTTGGCCACGCCCAACAGGAACTTATTAGCATAATAGGCCACACCCAACAGCAGGAACTCATGAGGATTGGCTACATTAGGGGTGTGTGGCCTAACATGCAAAGGAGTTCCTGCTATGAAAACAGCCTTGGGTTTTGACAACAAACAAGGTAAACAGAATAAGAAGCAAAAGGTGGGTGTGGCTGGATGACCATACTTCTGGTAACATGGGGGTGTGGCCTAATATGCTAATAGGCTGTGCTGTCAGGGGCATGGCCTGTTATGCTAATGAGTTCCTGCTGGGCTTTTTCTACAAAAAGAGCCCTGTTTAAATGTAAAGGAACAATGGTCTAACATCATGTGATCCAGTTACATCGTTAAAAATTAAAATGCGGTGGCGCATGTCTTCACGGGGACACCACTGAGAGCATGTATACATCCAATGCTGTGCCAGCTGCATTGGCTCCCAGTTGAATTCCAGATCAAGTTCAAAGTCTTGGTTCTTAAAGTCCTACGCGGATTTGGACCATCGTATCTCTCTATATATTTCCCCCGAAGGGTCTTGCGCTCATCCTCTCAGCACCTACTGGTTATCCCCAGCTCCAAAGTGCGGGAGTGTGATCTTACAGTGCCCCGCGGCTCTGTCCTCAGGCCGTCGGCAGCCGATCACACCAGGGAAGCAACAGCATAGTCCCAGCGAGGCAACATGGCATTACTGTGTTACTGCACATGTGTGGGTCACGAATGGCTGTTGGATGCCACGGGTTACCGGCGCATCGCTGATCAGACGCCCACCCGTGCCGCGCATCTACCAGAAGCTACTACCTTTTCCCCAGTGCCTTTTAAATCTGCTTCTTCGGGCAGACAGTACAGGTTGGAGACGGGTGCCCTACGCTTCCCAGATGTTGTCGTATGATGCACCCTCAATCCATACCTTTCATGGGGCAAATCCTCCATGTGACCGGGACCACTGTCTAGCAGCATTTTGATCCATCATAGCTGCTCTACGCAGCCACCCGCTTCCCCTGTACTGTTTCGATCTGCAGCTACATAGCAATAAGGACTTCATCCAATTCAGCAAATTGTCTTGCTGGAACCCCGTGAGGCTTTCATATAGTAATACTGTTTTGTACCTGTTTTATAGCTATATTTCATTTTTAAAGCTTTGTATGTTTTTAAGAACGTTTTAACCCGTCCTGAGCCTGCTGCATGAGAGAGGGCGGGCTAGAAGCCCAACAAAACAAACCAACAGGTCTTATTCTGGTAAGTGACTAGATGGGAGACTTCCTGAGAGGGCTATGAAGTGACTCCGGTATTCGTGAACAGTATATAAATGGAATGAATGAAAATACCAGTATTTTAAAGAATAGATTACCCTGGCAAGGAAATCTGCAGAAAATATATACAAAGCTGTGATTTGTGGTAGACATTTCTGTGCTTTGCCTATAATGCATTTATTTGTTCAAGAAACAGAGAACTGGAACAAAAACTTGCATGTCTGACGTCAAAGAAGAGCCTGTTTGCCTTTAATACATTGGAAAAATTGTTCATGCTGACGTAATAACTGCCCCCATAACACTGCCAAGGTCGCGGTGTGCATAGATTTATTTCCATCACGGAGGCAGTAGTGCCTGGAGGCAGCTTACATTTAGTCAAAGGACATTTAATTTCTCTTTATTTTGTAGTCAAATTTGACTTCAGAAGCCCATTCATAACTTTTATGGTCAAGAATAATTTATCACTGCATCATCCTCTGTGTGCAGTAAATAATGAGAGGAGGGGAAGAGAGCGATGTGATATCCGTGACTGCCTTACTGAGTCAAAATTGACTTTTAGAATATTTTGATTTTTATCTAAGTAAGACTGTTCAAATGGGAAATTGACTTTTAGAATATTTTGATTTTTATCTAAGTAAGACTGTTCAAATGGGAAATTGACTTTTAGAATATTTTGATTTTTATCTAAGTAAGACTGTTCAAATGGGAAGTTGACTTTTAGAATATTTTGATTTTTGTCTAAATAAGACTGTGCAAATGGAATACGCCGCACTTATAGAAGCAAAATTCATACAGGAGTGAGAGAGATAAGCACAACATTTTTAGACCAGCAAGGCCACTTTTAAAGCACAATTGCTGTGTCTGGTTCTCATGCACGTATTCTTTTCCAAACTTGAGCTCTAGAGAAATACAAACTTTTCACAAATTTTGAACAGAGTATGGCTGTGCATAGTCAGCATACTGACTGGTCCCTCATGTTATAAAAGAAAAACAGGCACCCCTCCCCCATTGCAGTAGTTTTGCACTTTAAATACAGTTTCCTTAAAAACATTATTAAGGTGATGACTTAACAGATAAACACAGAGAAGGAGGGGAAGACGGACAGCTGAGCCAATCTTTGATTTTATGGAGTGCATTCCTGACATTTCAGTTGCAAAGCTAAGGGGAAGCCAGACTTTCACCAAAGCTTAGCATCTTACTCTGAGCACCATTTTCATCTTATATCTGCCTTCACCTCCACTTCCATAAAATGTTTAACAATACTGTTTATTTTAAGGCCATTCCAAAGAGTTTACTACAACTTTTCTAATGCTCTCCTGAACTGCGGCAGCAACAAGAGCTGAGTGATATGTTGTTCTGAACCTCAGGAGTAGGGCAGAGTGTTCAACTTTCAGGTTATCTAGTCCTGCTCAAAATAACAACCTGGATTAATTGGCTGAATTCTATAACACAGTAGCTTGAAATCTTCCCCCCTTCTTGTTATCTCTCAGCAGTGGAATTGTGGGATTACTGTCTCTTAACATCGATGTTCCAATTAATCATCATGGCCGACAGGGCTCTTTTTGTAGCAGGAACTACTTTGTATATTAGGTGACACGCCCCTAGTGTAGCCAATCCTCCAAGAGCTTACAGAGATCTTCTTACAGGGGCTACTGTAAGCTCTTGGAGGATTGGCTACATTAGGGGTGTGTCACCTCATATGCAAAGGAGTTCCTGCTACAAAAAGAGCCCTGATGGCCGATAATAAACTAGTGGTCATCACATCATCACCCACCAGTGAACCTCACAAATTAAATAATCTTTCAGTGTAACTACTTTCTTCTGTCTGTCCTGAAACTACTACCCATTAACTTCATCGGATGCCTAGAAGTTCTAGCCATAGTCCTAGTAGTAATTCTAGTTCTCTGTATTCACTTTCTTCACCCCGTGAATAATTTTATTAGCCTCTACCATACCCACCCTCCAGTTGTCTTTTCTCATAGGGAAATCATAGAATCATAAAATGTTAGAGTTGGAAGGGACCATGCAGGTCATCTAGTCCAACCCCCGGCACTCTGCAGGAGCACAGCCAAAAGATAGCCCTACAACATACCCGAAAGATGGTCGTCCAGCATCCAATGAAGTTGATGGGTAGTAGTTTCAGGATAGAGAGAAGGAAGTAGTTACTTACTGAAAGATTATTTAATTTGTGGGGTTCACTGGTGGGTGACGATGTGATGGCCACTAGTTTATTATCGGCCATGATGATTAATTGGGACATTGATGTTAAGAGGCAGTAATCCCACAATTCCACTGCTGAGAGATAACAACAAGTGGGGAAGATTTCAAGTTACTGTGTTATAGAATTCAGCCGATTAATCCAGGTTGTTATTTTGAGCAGGACTAGATAACCGTGGTTAATTTGGCCACCCTCTTCTGCAGCTTTCCCAGAGGTACAATATCCTTTATGAGATATGCTAAACAGAACTGAGCACGGAATTCCAAATATGGGCACACCATACACTAATTCAAGGGGATTACGCTACTGACCATCTTATTTTCTATTAATCTCCGGCACAGCTCTCCCCTTCTGCATATTCAACAACATTTCCATCAGGGTATCTACACAACACCAACTTCTCTTCCAAGTGCCACAAGATTCCCATTCAGTTTTGCTGCGACACACCAACACGGCTATCCCTCTGAAATTATCGTCCAGTCCTATATATAATCAAAACACCAGGAAGAAGAAGAGTAGGTTTTTCTACCCTGCTTTTCCCTAAGGAGTCTCAAAACAGCTTACAATCGCAATTCCCTTCCTGACCCCACGGCAGACACCTTATGAGGTAGGTGGGGCTGAGAGAGTTCTGAGAGAACCAGGGGTCATTTTGTAGAAAAAGAGGTGCAGGAGCTCATTAGCATAACTCATTAGCATAACTTATTTGCATATGCCACACCCCCTGAAGCATGTCAGAAGGCAACACTCAGCGCTCAGGCTCCACTGGACTGTGGGGATGCGCAGATCTGCCCTCACAGAGGAGGGGGAGCTTGTGCCTGAATAAACCTTGGTCTTAAAGGTGCCACTTGGACTCTTTTGGATTGCTAGCTACTGGGGGGGGGGGCAATGCGCAGATCTGCCCTCATAGAGGAGGGGGAGCTTGTACCTGAATAAACCTTGGTCTTAAAAGTGCCACTGGACTCTTTTGGATGGCCTGCAAGCGCAGGAAAGTGTGTGGCTGCTCGTGGGTTGAGGCGGGTAGCACGGAGGACGTGCATGGCCTCCAGCAGGTCGGGGGCCAGGATGGTAGCAGGGCAGAGGTGCAGGAGGAGGCCAAGTAGGCGCAGGAGACCGGGGTGGAGCTCCTCACAGGTTTTGCGGGAGTTGCTGGGGCCCGCCTTGCAGAGGTGCCATGCCAGGGCCGGCGTGAGGACGGGAAGAGCCTGGGCGGGCAGTGGCGGAGCAGCTTGAGGGCCAGCTCGTGGCAGCGCTCCGCTGGGTCGGCCAGCAGGCCAGGAAAGGCATGGGGGGGGGCTGCTGGGAGCAGGGGGTAGGCCTTCCTGCATGTGCCTGCCCCCTGGGCTCCTTACTGCTGGAGCTTCGCTCCTGTGTGCTCCTGCAGGAAATGAGCCCTGGAGAGAACTGTGACTGGCTCAAGGTCACCCAGCTGGCTACATGTGGAGGAGTGGAGAATCAAACCTTTCTCCAAATTAGAGTCTGCTGCTCTTAACCACTGCACCACACTGGTGGAAACAGTATTAGGCTCCAATCCCCCCTTTTTTTAAAAAAAAAACCACATAAGAACATAAGAACATAAGAGAAGCCAATGTTGGATCAGGCCAATGGCCCATCTAGTCCAACACTCTATCACAGAGTGGCCAAAAATACCAGGTGCCATCAGGAGGTCCAGCAGTGGGGCCAGGACACTAGAAGCCCTCCCACTGCTGCCCCCACAGCACCAAGAATAGAGTGCATCACCTGCCCCAGACTGAGAGTTCCTATCTATACCTTGTGGCTAATAGCCACTGATGGACTTCTACTCCATATGTTTATCTATTTCCCTCTTGAAACTGTCCATGCTTGTAGCTGCCACCACCTCCTGTGGTTTTGATCTACCTTTCCATTCACAGTTGGGCCCATAAGGCAGTTTGCAAACAATAAAAAGGATGGCATCTAAACAAAATTCAGCAGTAACCTTAAAAACAGTTCAGATGGATAAGATGAGAAACAAACGTAATTAAAAGTATTCCTCAAAGGCATGTTGAGACGAAACGGCCACAACCTGCTTTTGAAAGACAGCAGTGGATCAAGGGGCACAGCCTTCCACCAGTGAGGTGCCACTGCCGGAAGAAGTATTCCTAGGAAATTGCTCCATTCGTACAGAAAAGTGACCACACGTATCAGGAGGATCAAGCTGCAGTGCCAAAACTGAGCACCTGAAAAGGCTATATAGTTGTATACAATAAATAACATGGGAAGTTATTTTCGTCATTAGATCTTTATGCAATTCTTTAATTTGCGATTTCTAGGAATTATGCATTTCCCCCAAAACACATAACTGCCATTAGATGATAAAGGCGGGGCGGGGGGGGAAGATTTCAGGGAAGAACATGAAGGAGGAATGAGAGGTAAAAAATATATAAGGCACGAAAAAAAATACAGAGGAATCAAAGGATGCTTGAATCAGTCAGAAAGTCAGCTAAGAAATAAAATCAGACTTTTGTCTGCAGGAATACAATTCTTAAAAACTCTAAGAAATCCTTTGCATTTTAGTAGTAAGAAGTAGCGAGGCGACTGATGGAAAGAAACTGAAAGAGGTATAGCTTCAAGGTTTTTCCTCCCGTCTTTTGTACACAAGTCAAATGTTCAGTTTCAAAACCCAAATCTTTTGACTGGAAAATAAACAGAGCAATGTTTGCCTATATACTGCTGTGCTTTGATATCTCATGCTCTCTATAATAATTTAAGTGGTAAAAAGGGGGAATTGTGAAAAGCACTGTGCAACCACAAATGACATCATGTTAACCCTTGTTACTGAGTTCCACCCTCAGGTCAAATGCTTATGAGTCACTGTCTAGTTTAAATGAGTGATGTCATCCTATGCCACCTTCTGTAGCAAAAGGGGGGAAAATCAGTGGTGTCTTTCAATTGTCTGGTTTTAAAAGACCTGTTGCTATTATGTGAAATTACCAAGATAAAAGAAGGGGAACCCCCATCCTCTTTGCCGGAGCTTTAGAAAGACAGGAAATGATCACATCACTCTAACACCTTTGAAAGTGTTCTATGAATATTCTGATGACACTCAGCAGAAAACTTCTGACGGGGAATTACAATTTACCAAATTAGGAATTGAGGAGCCAAAACCAAACAAAACCAGACCCAAACTAAACAAAATATAGTCCAGTTACTCTCCAACAGGTCAAAATACACTGTGACATGGAAGGTTTATGTAAATCTGTCTTAATGCGCATACTACGTACATATGCATAGGGCAGCTCTAGTTCGGCTGTAGTTAAATATGATTACAGTGAAATTCTGTCCAGCTATGGACTAGAAGAGTCCCATATTATTTCAGAGAGGTTTAAAGTCAGGATAAATAACTTCCTTAAAATAAACTTCCTGTGTACAGGCAGGCGGGACTAAGGGAATAAAGAACAGGGGAATGCATTTCTCTCTAAGCGTAATCAGTCATCACATTTCAATTTCCAGTATGCATAGATAGCGAAGAACTGCTGAACAGTACTGTATGATCACACATGTGTATGAAAGCACATTAGTGTGTGGTTAAGGCAGAAATCTCAAACACATGTTAAGTCCTACTGAACTTAGTGGGAGTTATTTTCGAGCAAACAAGCGGTGGATTTGGCTGTAAATCTAATTTTTGATAGAGAGAGGGAAAACACAGGAAGGGGAAAGCACATTTAGCCAGCTGCACAACATCTCAGGAGTGTTTTAATCTCCTTTCTGTTTGCCAGTACCCATGAAGCCTGGGCATGACCAGAGGTGCAAGTCCTTGGGTGAGAGCCAAACGGCTGTTAGTCCATGGCTCAACACTTCAGCCTCCCCCAACTGATGAAATATAACGTGCTAATAAAATTAAAGTTTCTACTTGGAGTTCTAGAACAAGAAGTCATAGAACAGAGAATGGTTTTCCCTTTGCTCTATACTTGCTGCTCCACTGTGATGGGTTGGAACACTTGGGTGGGAGGTGACACTTGAAGGAGAAGCAATTATGATATCGGAAAGAGTATTTGCCCCAAGTGTTCATTTAGATAGCATCCTCAGCTACTCAGCAACCACAAGCTATTTCCCAGAAACATAAACTAGGCCCTGCAGCAAAGCCTGATGCCAACTCTGTCCCCATTAGATTACAGGACCTAATAACTGAGCCATCCTGTTGGGGTGTTCATCCTCCCACGCAAGTCTTGTGAACAATGCTATTCTGTCTATGTAACACCAACAAGTCAGTTTCTACTCAAAGGTATAAATGGATACCAACAAAAATGAATCTGATAAAAAGGCAACAATCAGAAAACACTGGGAAACATTCAGCTTTCAAGGACACTGTCCTGCTAACCCGAAAGACATCACTGTGCAGCAAAAGTACTTTCAAAGGAGATTTCATTGTGAAATTGCTAAATCAGAAGTCTGGCATTATCCAGCTAGGACTGGTTTCTTCTTGTCCTGTACTTGTTAAATCTAACAACATTGTGTTATCACCTGTTTCTGCTGTTGTGAATGATCACTGGGCTTATATATATTGGAGGTTTACATGGAAAAATCACAGACGTTCACATTTCATTGCCTTTATCCCACTGTTAACCTTTTTGCCCTGTACCCACAAACAGGGCCGGCTCACACACTAGGCAAACTAGGCATTTGCCTAGAGCATGCCAGCCCTTAAGGGCACCAAAAGGCCCCCGCCAAAAGCCCCACCAACCCCCCTGCCCCTTCCCTGGCTTGCCGACACGCCCCGGGGGCAGGCGAGAGGGGGAAGGAGGAGGGGAGCCCTCCCTCGCCCTGGGGAGCCCCAGTGGCGGGGGGGGTGCCAGAAGGTAGCCCCGCCTAGGGCACAAAAAACCTTGGGCTGGCCCTGCCCACAAATGTGTATCTGCCAGCTGAGGACACTCTCCACACATCTGCAGAACCATTCCCTAGCCCATGAAATCTTTATGACACAGTAAATCTGTTTGTCTTTAAGGAAGAATTGAGTTAATTTAAAATGAGACTTTATTTTGTTTAAAACTCTTTTTGTTGTTGTTGTTGTTCAGTCACACAGTTGAGTCCAACTCTTTGCGACCCCATGGACCACATCACGCCAGGCCCTCCTGTCTTCCGTCGTGCTCCGGAGTTTGTTCAATTTCATGTTCATTGCCTCAGTAACACTGTCTAACCATCTCATCCTTTGCCGTCCCCTTCTCAAATACTTTGGCCACCAAATGAGAAGGGAGAACTCGCTGGAGAAGACCCTGAAGCTGGGAAAGACTGAAGGTCAAAGAAGAAGGGGACGGCAAAGGATGAGATGGTTAGACAGTGTTATTGAGGCAACGAACATGAAATTAAGCAAACTCCGGAGCACGACAGAAGACAGGAGGGCCTGGAGTGATCTGGTCCATGGGGTCACGAAGAGTCGGACTCGACTGTGTGACTGAACAACAACAAAGTGTTTCTTGTGTGCTTTCAGGTGCAGATTTGAATTCAGCTTGAGATTCTTGGCTGTCAGTCCCAAGGCTGATTCAAGTGAACTGAACACCCCAGCCCCAACATTCTTTCCACCAACCTGTTTGCAACCAGGTTATCAAGCTGGAACCTAAGCTTCCCTCCCTCATATTAACAGAACTTCCCATCAGTCTTAAAAGCACGCAGTCTATTGCTCCTTACTGCCCACTTATCTCTGCATTTCCTGAGCAGTCATCCTACCCCTGCTGTTTTGAATCTTTCCCATCCTCCCCTGGATTTCCTCCAGCCAGGTATCGCTACACAGGCTGCGCTCCATCTCTCTATCATGATGGTCTCTAGTGACTTATTCCAAACAGCTAGAAAAGAACTCCTTCAGTTCAACTTGGCGGCACATGGTGGCGATTCCAGTGCTAAGATAAACAGCTTTGTATTGCTAGTACTGTGCAAGTGAATATGGTAAGCTAAACAAGTATATAGAATTTAGGGTCCTGGGTTGTTGGGGAAAACAAACTCCGCATTTGTGAAGGTGCCTGCATTCAGACATCATGGGAAACTGGAGGGTAATCAAAATGACTAGGAGGGGAGGTGAAGACACAGAGGACAGGAGGAGGAAGAGGAGTGAGGGGACAGCTGTGACCACACAAAGATCCAGTTTAATGACTGCTTGTCATAGCATTTGAATGCAGCCACTGTTTGCATCAAAGAGAATTAGAATTTTATTTTTTAAAAAGGGAATAAAATAGTTTTTACTTCGATCTGTTCTGTTCAGATTCAAGTGGCTCAAATTGTTAAATTCCCAGGACATTAATTCTGTTACTTTGGCCTCTAGTGTGTATGCCCTCATATTATCTATCTACTAGTTACCTCAGTCATCAGAAAAAAAAAGGCATGCCAAAAACAGTCATGCAAAAGAGAGGCAAAAAACAGCCTGAGACCACAGCTGCATTACGCATTTACACGAGAAAAACGTTAGCAAGCTTAAAAATAAACTCAAACAATGCGCCCCCCCCTTCCTTTCCCCAACACATATCATATAACCAGTGGCCACTTACTTTTCTGCAGCCAGAGTAATAAGAAGCATGTTTTTCAATACGCCCTGATGGTCTACACATCTAGGTTGAGATAAAAGTGAGATGAACACGTTGCCATAACTTTCTAACAGTTACTTCTCAGGGGTCTCACCCAGATGACAGCTTTCCTCCTACAGTAGATTTTACATTATGGTGCTCAACCAGAAGTGGAAGAAAAGGCACCACAATAAAGGCACCAGACACCAACTGCATACTTAAGGCAATAACTGTTATCTTGGTAAAGGTAAAGGTTTCCCTTGCTCGAAAGCCAGTCGAATCCGACTCTAGGGTTGCGGTGCTCATCACCGTTTCAAAGCCGAAAAGCCAGCGCTGTCCGAAGACGTTTCCGTGGTCATGTGGCCGGCATGACTAAACACCAAGGTGCACTGAATGCTGTTACCTTCCCACCAAAGTGGTATCTATTTATCCATTTGCAATTTCTTGCTTTCAAACTGCTAGGTTGGCAGGAGCTGGAACTAGAGACGGGAGCTCACTCTGTCATGCGGCACTCTCGGGTCTCGAACTGCTGAACTACAGCCTGCAGTTCAGCGTCTTAACCACTTGAGCCACTTGACTTCCATCCAAATCCTATTTGTTCCTGGTCTGCATTCTGGACTAGCAGGGATCAATAGAGAGATAGCTACAGTCGTCTGTCCCCCGTCCCCCGGCTACCCCAGCTTGTATATTTCAGGCATAATGCATCAGGATGCCTTTCCACTTAAAGACAAAACCTTCCATCTGGAAGCAACCCCAACACCAACATGGATCCCACTCAGGTATCTTTTGCAGCAATGCAAAACTTCCAGAAAATCTGAAACCGTGCTGAAACCCTTGGATCCCGTTTCTTCCACAGTGTTTCTTCCACAGGTGGAGCTCCAATGCAGGGCACACATCTCCCCAGTGATAGCCACTTTCTAATCAGTACTTCACAACAAGTAGACAGCACCTAGCACTGCTTCAGTGTGCCAGTTCCACAATGGAAACTGGAAAAAAAAGGGCTGTTTCCTACTTGAGCCCTACTTGAGGTGCCTCACAAAGTAAAGCAATATGATAAAACCACACAAACAACAGGACCAACTATCATTTATATAGATAATAGATTTATTTATAATATAGGGATTTGTTTCTTAGTGATTCCCTTTTCATGTTTTTGTACCTGTAATTATGTGGTAACACCATTCCCGTCTTTTTCCTCTTTGCCCTGCTTGCCTGATATAGGATGCTGCTGAAGCCTTTTGCATTTGTGCAGGTGTGAGTATTCTCAGTCTGTACTTTACAATTAACTGCAAACCGGGAAGTTTAGCAGCAAGACTGCATACTGTAAATAAGGCTACTGCCTTAAGGACGAAAGGGTTAAACATTGTTCCATGGTAGTTAAAGAAAGTATAATGGGCTATTGTTTCCATTAATAGGTTACTCATGTAGCAATCAAGACCTTATTATTAACATTAATCACCAGAATCCTTCAGATAAAACAGAGAATTCAGACGTCAGCTTTTGAGATGTTTAGGTACAGTAACAGATTAGAATACAAGCATGATACCCTCGTTTCAGCATTTACGTATTGATATTTTTAAACAAACGGATTAATACAATTAAAGTCACAATTAAATTTCTAGGCACAAAAATGAAGGGGGGGCGTTCCAGAGCTCGTACACAAATGCAGGGAAGGTGTCACTGGAGTATCTACCAGACTCACCTCTTACAGAGAAGCCACACGGAGATGCCAACCCCAGAAGATTTCAAGCTATGGGCAGGTTCATATGGGACCAAGAAGCTTCACAGATACCCAGATCCAAGGCTGTCTATACCAGTTCTGTATGTCACATCCTGAACCAATTGCAGTTTCTGAACCATTTTCAAAAGCAATAAAGCAGTCCCACCTTGATGCTACCAAACGTATGTGACTGAGGCCCCAGGCTCACCACCTCCATGAACAGTTGCAGCTGGCAAACCAGCCTAGGCTGGAGGAAGGCTCTCCTGACTACCTCCAGTTTATGGTTGCCACACTCCAGGTGGTGGCTGGAGATCCCCCTATATTATGACTGATCTCCAGGCGACAGAGATCAGATCACCCGAAGAATACAGCCACTTTTGAAGCTGAACAGTATTGTGTTATACCCCATTGAAGTCCCTCCCCTCCCCAAACCCCGCCCTCCTCAGGCTCCACCCCCAAAATCTCCAGGTATTTCTCAACCCAGAGCTGGCAACTTTATTCCCGTTCCAGTCAGCAGGGCAGGATATAGGAGCAACCCCAAATGGAGCAACTGTTCCTTCAAGCAGAGTGCTACCCTCTCCAGATGTAACCCTTTCCCCAGCTGTTTCCCCCCCCCAACCAACATCACTCTGAACTGGTGTGTCTGGATGTGGGGAAACAAACTGAGTTTTCATTGCCTCCCTGGAGTTAGATGTGTCATGTTACCTGCATATTGATGACACTTCACTATAAATCTTTGGGTGACCTCACCCAGTATTTTCATTAGATGTTAAAGAGCATGAGACACAAGACAGAATCCTGAAATCCTCAAAGGGCGGAAGGAAGGAAGGAAGGAAGGAAGGAAGGAAGGAAGGAAGGAGAAGAAGAAGAAGAAGAAGAAGAAGAAGAAGAAGAGGAGGAGGAGGAGGAGGAGGAGGAGGAAGAGGAGGAGGAGGAGGAAGAGGAGGAGGAGGTGATTGGATTTATACCCTGCCCTTCACTACCCAAGGGAGTCTCAGAGCGGCTTACAAACTCCTTTCCTTCCCCTCCCCACCACAGACAACTTTGTGAGGTAGGTGGGGTTGAGAGAGCTCTGAAAGAAACTGCTCTTTTTCAAGAACAGAGATGCCAGAACTGTGGCTTGCATAAGGTCATCCAGCAGGTGCAAGTGGAGGAGTGGGGAATCAAACCTGGTTCTCCCAGATTAGAGTCCGTGCATTTAACCACTACTCCAAACTGGCTCTCCAGGAACAGTAGTCTTCAAGCATCACCTCCTGTAATCTCTGTTTACTGTGATTATGAATCCATTTCTGTGTCAGCTTTACCCCATTAACTGGGGCCATTTTACTTTCAAATGTCTATGATTGTAACATTCAGGGTGAGGAGGAATATTTAACATTGTATTTAACCATTACTTACATGCAGCAAGGACTGTACAAAACAACAGGATTAGGAATGTGGGAACCTGAGCTGGATCACAGGTTTGACGTGGATCTCCAGGCTGCACGGGGGTGTGGGTATACACAGATCTTGGTTTTGAGATGAGATAAATAGGCGGGGCTCCAGACACTTTTATGCATTGGAACTTACTGAGAAATGTTTGGTACCACTGAATGCCAGCACAGTTGGATTTTCCTGTTACTTTCCAAAGTGCTCGGATCAAAACTGGAAGTCAACTGTAATTTTAACAGTACTGTAATTTCAGTGGGTGGAAAGTGAGGTCAATGCTGAACTATTTGGATAAACCTCACTCCTTAGGCATCTGTTTTGTTTCACTCTTGCCATAATCTCAAAGCTTTTTGGCCCCGTTTTCTCCTGTGCATTAACCACAGTGAAAAGCATAATGGCTAAACTGAGCACATCAGTTCTGTAAAGCTGGGGCCACTGAAAGCCTCGTGTATTGGAAAGAGCCCAGTTCCTGCTATGATACACAGGTCTGGTCTCATCTCATATAAATTAGACCAGCTGACTCTCTATATGAGGCCATATGAGCCCTGGAGCGCTTTATGCTCTTCTGGCTAGCACCTCTTGGTGATCTCCAACCCAAGGGATGTCCGCTTAGCCTGGACCACGGTGAGGGCTTTTTCAGCCCTTCCCCTGTCCTGGTAGAACTTATTACAGTTCTGCGGGACTTATTACAGTTCTGCAGGGCCTGAAAAACAGCTGTTCTGCCAGGCCTTTGGTTGAGGCGGTGGACGTTCAGCCATTCTGTCCTGTCCTGTCCTGCCCCCGGCTCCTTTCCCAGTGCCCTTGCTGTTCTGGGTATTACTTGGGCACTGGAATTCCTTGGGGAACTATTCTTGCCTGACGTGAGGCATCGGTTCTTGTCATCGTTTGTTGCTGCCATTTATAGTTTTATTGTTTCTATTGTTTGATGGTTTTATGCTGTAAGATGCCCTGAGCCCATTTTTGGGGCAGGGTGGGGTATAAATAAAATAAAATAAAATAAATATATAAATAAATTAAGATCAAGCTCCGAAGCTTGAGAAGACAGTGAGAAAGAATTAAAATAGCTCCTAGACACAAACCAAAAGCCATTCTTAAAACTGGCATTAGAATAACTTCCTCATATGCAGCAAACTTTCCATTCTTATGTTTCAGTGAGTACATCGGGCATTACTCAACCACTTATGTAATATAAACTAATATGGATATATTCAAAGCCAGATAATTATTAAAAGTGGGTAAGTCTCACATGGCTGATAACCTGCTCACTGTACTTCCTCCACTATTAGTTTCCTTTCCACACTTGCCAGAATTTCTTGACAGATTTGTCACCAGACAAATGTAAACAAAATGTACACACACACACACAAATATACCAGACACTAGTAAACTCATAAAACTTGTTCTGTTTTCTGCAGAATAAGTTCATTTAGGCTGCGGTCACACGCACCAGTTGAAGCAGAGGTGAAGCAAGGCTATTCTTTCCAGAGCAATTCGACCTGCAGTTGTGGGGTTTTTTTCTGTTAGTTTCCCATGTGCATAAACGAAGAATTGCACCTATACACTGAGGGCCCCTTTTGGGTATGCAATGATGTGCATACTGCGGGGGGGGGGAATGGCACCGAGCTGGGATGGCCGGATCAGACTATCCCAATGGCATGCATGCATGCTTGTGCAATTGGACAAGGGAAAGTCCGTCTGTGGCCTATTGCACCCGTTTACTACCAGATTTTCTCCGATGTCTTTTTACTCTGCTTCTGCGGCACAGCAGCATGGGTTGCTGGCGACTGCAGGATGCTTCCCAGATGTTGCTGTCTGATCATGCCCTTTAGATCCGTTGGACATTCAGTTTCAATTTTCCAATCAATTTCATGTGTTACTGTTAGATATTAAGACCCAAGTAGTTAAAAATGTTATGATAAAATTGGCACAAAACCTGGGTCATAATATTGAGTTGGACCAATGGTCACAGATATGGAAAGAAATGTAAAGATTACCAAAGCAACTTCATATAAAGAAAAATATTTATAAAATGTTTTATAGATGGCATTATTACTCCTGATAAACTGACACAAAATTTATCCTAATTGTTCAAATGTTTGTTGGAAATGTCAAAATAATGTGGGATCTTATTACCATATGTGATGGTTGTGCCATAAAGTAAAAAAGTAATGGTTTTGGATTCATGAAATTTTACGAAAAAATGCTAAAATGTTCTGTACCCTTTGTTCCAGAAATATTTTTATTGAATATTTTACCTGAAAATTGTAAAAAATATGATTCTTATCTTATATTACATGTAATTACAACAGCGAGAATACTTTATGCTAAATATTGGAGAAGAACAGAAACACCCTTGAGAGAAGAAATTTTAAGCAAAATTTTGGAAACTGCGGAGATGGACAAACTAACTTTAACCATGAAAGGACAATGGGCAAGATTTTACAAGTGGTTTGAAGACTATAGCAAATAAACTTCACAGACACTTAAAACTCTTTAAGGACAGATAAAATATAACTTTGATACAGTTGCAAGAGATATGCACAATGACATAAGGAGAAATAGATAAGTATGCCAGTTGTTAGGGACCAGTATGTTAAACAAGAATCTGTAAGAATATTTTTTCCCCTCTTATACGTTTTGTCTTTAAAAAAATAAAAACATTGATCCCGGGGGGAAAAAAATATCCATTGGACATCCATACCTATGTTGGATCTACTGGCGCGTGTGATCGCAGCCTTAGATATTCAAGCTAAAAAAGTATGAGGCACAAAAGTGTCTGATACTGCCCTTTGTAATCAAAAAGTCATTTGGCAAAGTAGTATGATTCTGTGCCTTCACTTCTTCAAATAACGACTGTGCTGCTCTTATCCAAATGAATTTCAGTGTCCACCAGATTAAAATGTTATTAAAACTGCTGAAAACGCTATCAGAAAAAAAATCTAACAACACATTAAAAACAAATGAGATTTGGTTCCACATAGTCACTCCTGAGTAGGTAGGCATTTATGTATGGCGTTACGGATCATATAAAATAAAAACTTTAGATATTGTTTATTTTTCAGTGAACCTGCTGTTCACAAAATGTCTGCCTAGAGAGAACCCACTGACTGAATCTGATGGTGGGCTCAGATCCATTATTTTCGCTTTAACGGAACAACACAGCTACCCCCTTGAAAGAACTACACTGTGACTATCTTTACAGATATTAGAGTGAATAGACCAGGGTTGGGGGAAGCAGTCAAGGAAAAACTCAGAAACCTCGCCATGTAGGTACTTGGAACAGGGCCAGAAACATTGCCCATGCTCAAGACAGATAGTTTAGAAGATAGATAATTTAGTGGGAAGGGAGGAACAGAAAGGCATGGCCAGGAGACTTAGGCATGTGCACAGAAACCCCCACACTACTTTGTTTGCAGCCAGGAAAAATAGCCACGTGCTTTCTACCAGGCAATTTTTATCACAAAGATGGCAAAAGATGTTAATTTCTGTATTTTATTCTAAACTGATGTTTTATTACAAAAATGAGCATCACGTGCCATACATAATAGCAGGAAGTGGGGAGAAACACATTTCTTCTTTAAGAAGCAGGCAAAACAGTTCAATTCAAGCCAATATTATGTCCGAGAAAACATTTTAGACACGAACACAACTGAAAAGCAAAACAAACCATTTTTTCTCCTCCATATAGTACTTGCTATAATTTGTAAGGATAAATACTCACCCTGGGACTGTCACCTGGGTCAAGTAAAAAAACAACGGCAGCAAACAAACAACAAAACCCAGCTAATACAGAATTGTTTCCTAATACAAACTGGCTGGAAGCCTGGGTTGATTTCCAACAAATTTTGCAAGATGTCCTTATTCAAATGCACATTTCTAAAATTTTCCAATTTTACCATACATCAGAAATAGGGTTGCCAGGTTTACCCGGCAGTTAGTGGGAGATCAACAGGCCTTCTCTAGGGGTCTTCTGCCATGCGGCGATGTCATCACCTGGAAGTGACATCATCATATCACCAATATCATGTGGCAACACTCTAGTTTTTGGGCAAAACTCTATGGTTTGAGCCCAATTTTACCATAGAGTTTTGCCCAAAAACTAGTGTCACTGTGCAACGTTGACAATGTGCTGATGTCACTTCTGGGTGACATCATCACATCACTTTTGGGGCATTTGTGGGTGGGTTTCCTGCTGCCAGCCAGCTGACCGGCAGCAGACAGATCCCTGCAAAAGTGAGGGAACCCTCACCTGGACCAGGGGGCTGGCAACCCTAATCAGAAATACTTACTTCATTTCAGAAGAAATATGAAACAATGCAGTTAGATGCTAAAATACTTATTAAAAATTAAATTGGGCAGGAATTAAAATTGGTTGCCCGTTGTGTTTTTAAAAACACATATTTTAGAATTCTTACTTAGAATGTTACCCTGCAGCCCATAATCCTCCTGATCAAGGAAGTCAGGTGACAATGGAAGATTAATCCAGAAGATACAAAGCTCCCAGATCAGCTGCCTTCTTAAATTTGGGCAATACTGGTAAGAGACAGCACTGAGTTCTCTCTGAGTGCCATCAGACTAGGGGCCTTCAGCCTGTTTCTGCCACCTTCGTAGCCTGAAAATCTTCAAGAAAAGAAAAATCTCTTACACGCGAGGCTGTTTGGTGTAGTGGTTAAGCGAGCGGACTCTAATCTGGGAGAACCGGGTTTCATTCCCCACTCCTCCACTTGCACCTGCTGATGTGACCTTGGGTCAGTCCACAAGCTCTGGCACAGCGGTTCTTGAAAAAGAGCAGTTTCTGTCAGAGCTCTCTCAGCCCCACCTTCCTCACAGGGTATGTCTGTTGTTGGGAAGGGAAGGAAAAGGAGTTTGTAAATCGCTCTGAGAGTCCGAGTGAAGGGCGGAGTATAAATCCAATCTCTTCTTCTTCTTCTTCTTCTTCTTCTTCTTCTTCTTCTTCTTCTTCTTCTTCGTCTGTTAGGGCTGCCAGCTCCTGGTTGGGAAATACCTGGAGATTTTGGGGGTGGAGCTTGAGGAGGGCAAGATTTGGGGAATGGAGGGATTTCAATGGGGTATAATGCCATCCACCTTTTTTTTTTACTAAGAACATGTGAACACTATTATATATTATACTTTAATAATGTCTTGAAAATTTTGCAATTTTATAGAAAGTATATGTTTGTCAGATCTGATATTTTCACTTTTCTATCGTAATGAAAATAATGTAACCCCCACCAGCTATTTCAAATCTCAATGTTTTATACTGGGTTCGCTCTGATTTTGACAACTACTTTATACATTACATTACACTTACAAAAGCTTTATCCAAACAAGATGGAAGTTCTACGGGTGAGCAGAAGGTCTGACATGGGATTTAAGGTATCCCCCATCCTGGATGGGGCCACACATCCCTTGAAGGAACAGCTCCATAATCTGAGGGTGCTCTTGGATTTAAGGCCTACTGCCGGATAAGCAAGTGGCAGCTATGGCCAGGAATGCCTTTTACCAGCTTTGACTGGTTAGCCAGCTGCAGCCTGGCCACTGTGGTGCCTGCCCCAGTTACATCTAGATCAGATTACTGCATTCTATATGAGGCTGCCCTTGAGAGGTGTTTGGAAACATCAGCCAGTGAAGAGTGCTGCAGCCAGGGTGTTGACTGGAGTGGGTTGTAGGCAATGCTCCCTCTAAGCTGTGGAGTCTTGTGAGCAAAAATTCTACTTTGGGAGCTACTGGCATTGAAGTTGTAAGCGAGTGATTTGGCTACTGCATCAATTAGTTTGCTCTGGAGCCATCCTTCCTGAGTGAAGACAAAAATGTGTGAGCCGGAGGCCTTCTTGGTCATAGCACCCAAAACTCTGGAACCCACTCTCCCTAGGGAGACTCATCTGTCCCCTTCTTCCACCAGTAGGTGAAGACGTTTTTTCATTTGATGTTCCCTCAGTGACCCCTCCTTCTTGCCAATTATTTTAATGGTTTTTTTATGTTTTTGTATGTATTTCAGCTTTGGTTTTAATTGTTTTAATGATGTTGGGTTTTGTTGTTTTTAATAGTTTTAAAGATGTGATTTTATTATGTATGTTTTAATTTGTTACCCACATTGGTAGCCCTTATGAGGGCAAAAAGATAGGGTCTGAATTCTGTAAAATAAATAAATAAATATGTGTTCACAAGAGTGGTGGATGGAAAAGAAATAATAATCTTCAAGGAAAATAGAGAATTTGAGATCCAATTGTATTAACTAACTGAATGCAACACACTGGTACCATTTCCTCTGCAAACCCCTTTTCAGTAAATGGACAGTGTGGCAGAGTATCACATTATTCTTACAGAGCAGGGGTGTCAAACATGCAGCCTGCAGGCTGAATCAGGCCCTTGAAGGGCTTTAATCCAGGCCGTAAGTCCCCGGCTGTTTCCTACTTTGTTTTCCAGTTCTGCTGCTGCTGCCATCACATCGCAGCTTCCTTTACCAGACTCTCTCAATCACACAGCAGAGATGGATAGGCAAGCCTCTCCTGTACGATTGAGAGAGACTGGCAAAGAACTGCTGAGGGTCCTCCCCCTCCTTCTTCCAGGGGGACGGAGGGAACAGCCAGAGCTGGCTTTCTGCCCAGGCTGCAGGAGACAAAGGGAAGCCTTTCTTTCCTTCCCCTGGCTGAGGCTCCTCCCTGAAGGGAGGGAAGGAGGGAACAAAGGAGAGCTTGCTTTGCTGGGCTGCCTCAATCACATGGGAGAAATACCAAGCACATTTAAGACCAACAAAGTTTTGTCCAAGGTATGAACTTCTGTGTGCCTTGCTACAGTGTGTGTTGGTTTTGTTGGGCACTTATGCCAGGGCTCTCCTGGATGCACCTGGGTTCTCTCCCCCTTTTCACTGTATTCATGCTGTCATGATCCAGTCTTTCTCAATAAGACAGCAGTGTGAACTATTTTGGAGGAGGAGTAACAACAAGCTAGTGAGGCATGCCAAAATCTCAGTTTTTACATGGGGAAAACATGAAATGGCTGGGCATTGCGAGCTTTTGCATATAAGTTGCTTCATGAGTTGGTCAACAACATGAGAAGGCATCCTGACATAGACTGAGGGCCACAAAACTACAGTCTTCTCCAGAGAAATAACTACAGCTTCCTACAGAGGAGATGTCCTGAACTACCGACCTTCCAGCCTGCAGTTCGGCGTCTTAACCACTTGAGCCACCGCAGCTCCTTAAGCGCACATAGCTCCTCTTAATTCTCCAAAACTGCCTCAGCCATTCATTAGGCACATAGGTTGCTCTGTGGCCATGAAACAGTACAGGGCGTTTCTCAGCCAGCACAGATAATGATCCCTACTGTCATTATATGTCAGCGCAGTCACTTACAGAACCTTTAAACAACACTGCTGCCATCCTGTCTTCATGGACAGCGAACGAGCAAAGGAAAAAATTAACAGATGACAGTACGGTGAAAACAACTGGCGAGGGAGCAAGTGAAAGCACAAAGGGGTGAAAAAATTCAGGAGAAACACTTCTGTTCGTAACTCATATCATGTCAAAAGTTCCATATTCCTATCTGTATCAATATAAGATCCTCTACATTATTTGTGCTGCGGTGGCTCAAGCGGTTAAGACACTGAACTGCAGGCTGTGGAAGGTCAGTAGTTCAGCAGTTCGAGACCCGGGTGCCGCATGACAGGGTGAGCTCCCGTCTCTAGTTCCAGCTCCTGCCAACCTAGCAGTTCGAAAGCAAGAAATTGCAAGTAGATAAATAGGTACCACTTCGGTGGGAAGGTAACAGCGTTCCGTGCACCTTGGTGTTTAGTCATGATGGCCACATGACCACGGAAACGTCTTCGGACAGCGCTGGCTCTTCAGCTTGGAAACGGAGATGAGCACCGCAACCCTAGAGTCGGATTTGACTGGCTTTCGAGCAAGGGAACCTTTACCTTTACCTTTACATTATTTTTCATGAAATCTCCTGCGGGCACGGCATACAAAACCGAAGGGTATCTTAGAAGTAAAGCCTACATTAGGTGGCAAGGCTAAGCGATAATGGTGGGTCTCTGAATCTCAGAGCAGGAAAGATTCTGTGAAAGGAGGCTAGCAGCAGAGCATGTTAAACAAAAGGGTCCTTTTTGGCAGCACATAGAGCAGGGATGGGCTAACCCTTTCCCCTTCGCTGGGAATTGGCAGGGTGCACTGCTTACTCTAAATCCTGCCAAGTTCTGAATGAGTGTTTTATTTCTCTCGACTAATTATACATCATCCCGTCCTTAAGAGCTGAGCTGTATTTGTTGAAGTTACTCTAAAACAGTCTTGTTGAATCATTACTGGTTTCTTTTAAAGTAAACTTAATTAACGGCTTTCACTGATGTATTATTACGATCGTATTCCATAAAATAATCACGAGGGGAGGTTTACTTTCGAAGAAGCTAATCGCTTAACGTTATTAGGTGCAGCCACTGCTACTCAGCAGCACCTAAGATCTGAAAACGACAGAACATGCCCTGAAATCTCTCATACAGTATCGAAAAGCTTTATATTTAGATCGTCTTTTGTTAAAAAGAAGCAGCCCCCACTAACTCACACAGTACTGTTTACATTTTATGTGGTGCCGTGTCCACCGGAGTTTGGCAAACAGTTGACCCAACTGCCACCCATCCCAGTCTGGTGCAAAGCTTTCAGTTACGGCTACAATCTTTTTATTTTTCTAATTCCAGGAAATTCAGGGCTTTTAAACAAAGCATCGCAAATTGCTTCAAGTCGTGTATTGAGTACCTCACACACATCGAAACGGATTTCCATACAATCCACACCTTTTTTTTAATTTTATTTCCATTAAATGGATTATTGTAGCTCTTACTAGCAATGTTAGTTATTGTTCATCCGGTAATCCTCCCCAAAAGCTTTGGCGTTTGATTGTATATTGTATATTTTTGCAAGGTGTCATGAAAAGAGTAATGGCCAATTACTCCGTACAACAGACGCATCAATAGAGCATTCAGTGTCTTTCTTTTTTTGCTTTATTCTTGCGCTGCATAAATTACCTGGTATAGAACAGACATGTCTTGTTCTTCTATATTTCTTGTAAGCAAGGCTACAGTGCCAATGCTTTTATATCTAGTTACACACGTGGGAGCCCCTATCGTCAATGAAAGGGTGAGCAATCAAGTTAAGCATTGTGCGGTGCAGCAGATGTGCACAAAGCATCCATCTGACAATGGTCTGGGTTCCTGCTGAGACTTTTGATTTGGGAATAATTGGACTCTCTTTGCCATGCAGCAAGGCTGCAAAATCACATTTATGTGTGCAAGCCTGTGGCCTTTGTTAACATGTGATCAGCACCATGTAAGGATGACCACTGAATAGCACTTTAGATCCAAAGCTAAGGAGTCAGGCTTATAAAACTGACTACAGTGGGACTTAGAGCTGTATCTAATTTATGTTGACTTGCAACTCAAAATATGTTTTCAAGAATATGTCGACAATTATTGTGTTTTCGGCACAGTGCAATAGACTTTTTGTAAAACAAAACAAAAAAAGATGCAAGTTCAGTTTTATTTTGTGCAGTATTCTTGAATTCATTTGACCCTGACCCTGGTAGTTTCCATTCTTCTTGCAAAGTTTTCCTGACCCAATCTTCCATCTGTTCGGCCGCAGTTGCCCCCTTCTTCAGTCTCCAATTCCAGTTTTGCCAAAAGTTCTCTCTTCTGCTTTTATCTGCCTATGACATGAAACTCCTGACTTGGCTCTTGTTTTATCTAAAACAATGTTCTTCAAATTATCTTCTGTGGAACCCATGGGAGGATTTTCAAGGGTTCCTCAGTGAGGAGGCTAGAAACAACAGATCCCCCCCTGAAAACTGCCCACTAGCACCTATGCCTTTCAATCATAACCACAGGAGAGCATTAGCCAAGTTCTAGGGTGTAGTCTTGCCTACTTGAAGAGGATTATGAAGATCAACAGGCTTGGTCAGGGCTGTCTATGAGCTGACTTTGCATCCTAGAACATGCTCTGTAATCTTCTGCAATGAGATCTAACACAGGCATGGATGCAGACCTTAGTAGGGAGGTCAGTAGGGTTGCCAGCCTCTAGGGTGAGGCCTGGAGATCTCCTAGAATTATACCTGATCTTCAGACTACATACGTCAATTCCCAAGGAGAAAACGGCTGCTTTGGAGCGTGGAGAGCCAGTTTGGTGTACTGGTTAAGTGTGTGGACTCTAATCTGGGAGAACCGGGTTTGATTCCCCACTCCTCAGCTGCTGGATGACTTTGGGCAAGCCATAGTTCTGTCAGAGCTCTCCTTGAAAGTGCACTTCTTGAAAGAGCTCTCTCATCCCCACCTACCTCACAGGGTGTCTGTTGTGGGGAGGGGAAGGGAAGGGAGTTCGTAAGACACTCTGAGACTCTGAGTGAAGGGCGGGGTATAAATCCAATCTCCTGCTCCTCCTATGTCATTATACCCCTCTGAGCTCCTACGCCTGCAAAGCTCTCCCCCCATTTCTCTAGGAAGTTAACATAAGAACATAAGAGAAGCCAACGTTGAATCAGGCCAATGGCCCATCTAGTCCAACACTCTGTCACACAGCGGCCAAAATATACCATGTGCCATCAGGAGGTCCAGCAGTGGGGCCAGGACACTAGAAGCCCTCCCACTGCTGCCCCCCAGCACCAAGAATAGAGTGCATCACCTGCCCCAGACTGAGAGTTCCCATCTATACCCTGTGGCTAATAGCCACTGGTGGACTTCTGCTCCATATGTTTATCTAATTCCCTCTTGAAACTGTCCATGCTTGTAGCTGCCACCACCTCCTGTTCCAAATCTGGAGTAGGCAACCCTACAGGTTGGTGTGGAAAGGGGCCTCTAAACGAGACAAGTCTGAGGGTGCGTTCAGACGCTCCACTAGAACCACTTTCGGCACGCTTCAGGAACGGATTTTATGTGCGCATTCACACACCCAACATCTGTGCACCGTCCCCAGCCATCGCTTTCCGGCTCAAACCCCCTTTAAACCGGAGTATTTTGATACCGCTTACCAAAGTGGTGTTTTCCTGATTCTCCAGTTTCAAGCCGCACTTTCCTGACGTCTGATCGCTCCTATCGAGCCACTTCTGGGCGCTTCAACCCCCTCCCCTCTGGGAAGCTGCCTCAGGCTTCCGCTTTTCGTCCGCCATTTTTTTTTAATTTGGGCGGAGCTCCACTCTTAAGTTAATAAAAGAAAGTTTAAACGGTGCCTAGTTTAAGCATTTAGATGAGTCGGGATCTCAGGGAGGCCAGTTTCGGGGTAAAAGTTGAAAGAGAAGTGTTCATTTAAAGTTTAAAGGGACCGATGTTCCCTCTAAGCCGTGAAGTCTCGTGAGCAAAAATTCTGCTTTGTGAGAGACTGGCATCAAAGTTGTGAGCGAGCAACTTGGCCGCTGCATCGATTAGTTTGCTCTGGAGCCATCCTTCCTGAACCGAGACAAGAAAAGTGTGAGCCAGAGGCTAAAAAACTGTGAGCTAACTCACACTAACTCAGCTTAGAGGGAACACTGAAAGGGACGTGTGGAAATCACTGTTCTATGCACGCGCGAAAATCTTAGCTCTAGAGATGGCTGCTTGTGCGCATGCTCAAACTGAGAGGAAACCCCCCCCCCATCTGCGTGTGGATGGTGGGAAGGTCAGTGTGATCGTGATTCTTCAGGTTAAAAAAAAACCACATAGGACTGGAGCAATTTAAACCATTCCAGAACACTGTCTGAATGCACTAATCCACTAATCTAGTACAACAATTTGGGCCAGTTAGCAGCACAGTAAAACACACCAGAATCTTTTTTGGGGCCATTTGGATTTAAGCATCCAGCCTTAAATACCTCTTTCCATGGCTGAGGCCATGGTACATGGAACAAGAGCAAGGTATAAGGAGCTGGAGAAAATCAGGCTGCCCCAAGCAGTAAGAACATAAGAACATAAGAGAAGCCAATGTTGAGAGTTGTGACAAGCTCCCTCATTGGCTCTCATTACCATGAGGGAGCTGACAAGAATCCAAAACCAAGGCCTAACAATAGAAGTAGCTCAAAGAGTCTAAAGGCAAATAACAACTCTTACCACTTCTATCCATTTCAGTCAACTGTGGGCCAAGCAAGCAAAACCCAGGAAGACCAGGTTGCTGCCAACTGAGAATCCAGCAAAACAGAACATCCCAGCCCCTTTAAGACCTCCCCCAAACATCCCATCTTCTGCTGTCAGCAGCAATAATTTATTTTTTTAACCTTCCTTTCCTCACCATTTCAGGTTCATAAGATGGCATTAATTGTTTAAATATTTATATCCTGCCTTTCTTCTGGGCTCAAGGTAGTTTTACAAGCAATGGCTAAAACATTCGTAATTAAAACCAGATAAAATTAAAACAAAAACAAATACCTCCCTTCACTCCATCCCAAAGATGCCAGCTGTTGAATATTTCAGGAGAAAAGGTAGAAAAAACAGCATTTATGTTTTTGGATGCAGAATAAGCCTTTGACAATGTTCCCTGGTCATTTTTATTTAAAGTACGACAAAACATGAATTGTGGAAATAAATTCTTTAACTGGATTCAAAGTATTTATACCGATCAGCATGCCAGAATTTTCGTAAATGGTTCTTTAAGGACAAAAATTGAGATAGCAAAGGGAACCTGACAAGAATGCCCAGTATCACCATTAATATTTATTCTGGCAATGGAAATACAGGCCAATAAAATCAGACAAGATAATAGGATTACTGGAATAAAAGACTGATAAGGAAGAATACAAGATGAAAAGCTATTCTGATGATGTTGGATTTGGATTTGGAGTTCAGATTGGATTAGAAACTGAAATGAGAGGGATATCAAACTGGAAATAGCTGATACAAAGGAAGAAATCCACAATTATTTATGGGCTAAGAAGTCATTAAAAACTATTCAAAAACAAGATGGCAGTGATAGTTTGAGGGACGGATTACTAAGAAGATGGTTTCAATGTGAAAATAGATTGTCTGCCCACTTCGCCATTGACATCTCCAATCATTATTATTGTGGCACAAGGATCAGAAAAAAACCCTGATCATATAACCTACGATTACATGACGAGACAAGGGAAAATGAAATCTTGGCAAGAAGTCCAAAACGAAGGAAAGAATATTCAGTGGCTGATAAATTACCAAATGAGAAAATGGCTTATGGACAACTGATTACAGGAGACTTAAAGCGTTTATTAGAAGTACACAAAATGTTACTGCATTATGAAACAGAATGTGTGAAAACCTGTTTGATTAAATGGATGAAAATTTTTGGAGAGTATATTCCCACGAGCCAGTGGGAAAACTTATGGACTAAAAAATAATTTACTGAATCCCAATGTTAAGGGAAATTGGTATACAATATTTTTAAATGGTATATTACACCCAACAAATCGCAGAAACCAATAAGAGTTATAATGGAAAATGTTGGAAATGTCAAAGTACAGAAGCAACATTTTATCAAATGTGGTGGACATGCAAGACAATATTTCAAGACAAGACAATAAAGCAAGGCAATATTGGATAAAGGTCCACAAAGAGATACTAAAGATATTAAAATCTAAGTTTGCTATGGGTCTAAAAACATGTTATTAAATATTTTACCAAGCAACAGGCCTGTAGCCACAGCGGGGCATCTCTGGGCTAGGCCCCCTGACTTACTGGGGAGGCCCCCCACTTCCCATCCAGCCCAGGGCCCCAGAGCAGGAAAGGAGCCAGGTATCCCTTTAATTCAATTAGCCAGTGCCCCCTAAGAAATTTAAATGCCCCCTGACTTTAAAAAGCCTGGCTACGGGCCTGCCAAGCAACATTACAAGAATGCACACTGAATTATTCAAATATATGGTAACAACGGCAAGGGTAAAATTTGCATATAAACGGAAGGCCAAAAAATTGACGGACTGGAAAAACAAATTGAGTATGCGACAATGGCAAAACTAAACATCTTATTTTTACAACAGATCAAATTTAGAATTTCAAGACAAATGGGATTTTTTATTTTATAGTGGAAAACTAGGATTGAATTGTTAAAGTGGAGAGAGATTAAGAGATAGAACTAGGCAATATGTGTTCGTAATAATTTAATGTTAGATATGAAGTCATGATGGAAAGACAGAATTTAGATATAAAAAAGAATTATATATAAGTAATTTTAATGATAATTGTAATAAACAGAATAAAATGTAATTAGACATACTAAATAAGGAAGATGACTATGAATGATTGTCTACCTCTCTATCTGTGCTTATGTTTGTGTCCATGAAAGACACTCATTTATGAATAATTGTAGTTATGTATTGTGTGTGTTTGTTCTTGTTTGTTAGTATTCTCCAAAGATGCCAGAAGAGAAGAAGAGGAGATTGGATTTATACCCTGCCCTTCACTACCTGAAGGAGTCTCAGAGCGGCTTACAAACCCTCTCCCTCCCACAACAGACACCCTGTGAGGTAGGTGGGGCTGAGAGAGCTCTCTCAAGAACTGCCCTTGAGAGAACAGCTCTGAAAGAACTTATGACTGACATATGGGAAGAGCCAGTCCTTCACATGTGTAGCCCCCAACCTGTGAGGGGCTTTCAAGATGGTAACAAGCACCTTGAATTGAACTCAGAAACAAACGGACAGCTGATGCAGCTGTTTCAAAAGGGGAACAGTATGTTCCACTATTTAACTCCCCGCAATAACCAAGCCGTCACATTCTGGACCAGCTGCAGTTTCTGGGTTGTCTTTATGGGCAGCCCAACACAGAAAATATTACAGTAATCCAACTGTGAGGATACAAAAACAGGGATCAGCATGGCCAGAGCATCTGAGTCTAAGAAGTAAGGAGCTGGCGAACCAGATGCTGCTGATAGAAGGTTAGGCTAGGGTGTTCTCAGTGGCGGCTCCCACCTGGTGGAATGAGCTCCCAGAGGAGATCTGGGCCCTGCAGGACCTAGTGCAGTTCCACAGGGCCTGCAAGACGGAGCTCTTCCGCCAGGCCTTTGAGGAGGAGCCGCCGCCGCTATCATTCCATCATTGAGAGCCTATCATCCATCTGCCCCATTATCTGGAGGGATAGATGCCGCCCGTGAGCTGGGATATACTACTCCTGGTGCCCATGCAATTAAGAAATTCGCCGCCAATGTGGGATAGCGTGCATCGTGCATCTTGGTTTCATATGAATGTTACTGTTGTACTGAATTTTACTGTTGTATTGAATTTTTTACTGTATGTAATATTGTTTATTGTTTTAGTTCTGAAACTCGGCTTGGCCGCTTGTTAGCTGCCCTGAGCTACCGGATAGGGCGGGGTATAAATCTCAAAATAAATAACTAAATAACTAAATAAATAAAAATAAGGTCCTCCTGGTCACTGCACCAACTTGCTTTGCAAACGGCACCCGTGAGCACCCATAAGCTCGTTACCTGTTCTGCAAAAGCCAACTCCACTCCACCCAGGACAAGTCCTCCCCCACCAGCATTACCTCTGTCTTGTCTGCAAGAGCTGGAAAGGAAAACTTTACCCATCTACCACTTTCACCAGGCACAACCCTTGTTGCTGCTGCTAGTGGGAGGGAGTTTTGGGGATCCCTTCAAAAGAGATCTTCAATGTCACATGTATACACATCAGTGCAAGTGCATTAAAACACTAATTTTAATTTAAAACAGATGCAGGCGTGTGCATGTCCGGGGCAGCAGTCTGAACACTCCGGCGCGCCTCCTCCCGGTATGCTCCCGCAGCAGTCCAGGCTGTGTGAACGGGAAACCGCTTTTTTGCCACAACTGGCTTCCGCAGCAAATTGCCAGTCTGAACTCAGCCTATATGTCTTCAGTAAAAACCAAACAACTCTCTGGCTGTCACCTCCCTTGTGCACTAGCCCCTAGGTCACCAGTAGACCCATCTGCCTGCTTAGTGCCTACCTTGCGATGCTTCCTGCAGCCTACGTATCTGGTGACAACCAGACTTCTGCCTGTGCTGGGGGGGGGGGATTTTTTTTGCATCTTAGACTATGAGAGCTTCTGAGAAGTTGGCTACAAGGGTAAAGGGGCACTGCCAAAGGTATTCTGATTCCTACTGGAGAGCAATTTTGCATCCATCCTAGGAAGGCTGGAGCCATTTCTTTACCCTCAGTTTAAAAATAACTTCATAGGGAGAAATGAAAATGAGGCAGTTGAGAGGTATGTTTGGTGGGGGAGGGAGGCACAGGCAGATGGGAAACAGATGTGCTGATCCGGACTCCTCTGCCTAGCCAAACCGACAGCCAGAAGTCTCCTTAACGTTTTGCCTGGTTATCCATTTACAGAACCCGAAATGACACGAAAACTTCCTAGCTGGGAAGCTGTTGGCAACTTCAGTGCAGAAGGATTAAAACAAATCTCTTCCCTCCAGATTCAGTTTTCCAGAATCACAACCTTTGAGTTTCAGGTTCAAAACACCCAAGCCTCGAATTAAAAAAAAAAAAACACAACAAAACTTAAAATTGCCAAGCCACTGAACATAATGGGATTTCAACTGGAACTGCATATCAGCTCAGACTTATTTGAAATGTTGCAACTTTCACAAACGTGCCAAGCTTTGTACTTTGTAAAAAGAGTTTTCATTTAGTTTTACTACAGCAGTTAGGCACAGCTCCAAAGCCTAGGTATTATCTTGGAACTTGCAATACACTTACTGATCTGACCTGCTTCACAGTTCTATGCGTAGTCTGTTCTGAATTGTCATTAGTTAGAAGGTACAGTTTGTTCTAAAAGGTTTCTAAGCCACTGAAGTATACTTAATGTCATGTAAATAGGTTCTGAAGCAATCAGTTATCACACTTCATACTATATAGAAACAGTAAACCATTTGCTCTTTTGAGAGCTAGGCAACGAAAGTAAAGAAAGGGGGAAAATGACATTGCTGAAACTCAAACACAAATGGCATTACACTTTTTTTCAAAAGGGTCCAAGGCTTAATGTGCAAGTTTAAAATTTTGGTTTTGCCATTATAAACATTGCTAATTCTCAAAAATTTAAATAATTCACCTGGACTCCAGCACAGAAAAGCCAGCTGATGGTATATTTCAATGACTTGAACTATATAGCAATTATTATAATTATCATCTATATGTTGTTGTTGTTCAGTCGCACAGTCAAGTCTGACTCTTTGCGACCCCATGGACCAGATCACGCCAGGCCCTCCTATCTTCCACTGTTCTCTGAAGTTTGCTCGATTTCATGTTCGTTGCATCTATATACTGATAACCAAATCAACCAGATCTGAAGATGCTTAAATCTGGTGCCTGGAGCTGTGAAAGGGCAACACAGATCTTTCTATAAACCTGAAAAGTGCCCTAGGTTTGCAGAAAAATGTTAACTCTAAAAACAAAAGCATTGGGAGGGTTAAAAAATCTCAAAATGATAGAAGGCAGCACCTATAGCTTTAAGCAACAGATTCCTTCAGTGGTTGTTGCTAGGCAACCATAGTATCCCAAGCTTGGTTCTGTTGGTAAAAGGCAGGGGGAGGGGAAGGGCCTATTTTGAGCTTTGAGGGAGGATTCATTGGATCCAGGTAGGGTTGCTAGGTGCAGATGGGGGATGGAAGGGAGCTTTCCAGGAGTGGGGGTGGGGTGACCTGAAGTGACGACATCACACAGAAGTGATGTCATCATGCCAGCGACATAGTGCAGTGATGCTCTGGTATTGGGGCAAACTCTATGGTAAAACTGAGCTCAAATCATAAAGTTGTGCCCAAAAAACAGCATTGCTGTGCGATGTCCCTGGCGTGATGACATCATTTCTGCATGATGTCATCCCATTGGGGATCTTGTGTGGGGTTGTGGCTGTTGGGAGCAGGGCTTCCCCCATCAGCCAACTGGCTGTTGGTGGGCATGAGCCCGCAAAATGAGGGGATCCCCCGCTCCCACCTGGGAACTCGCAACCCTAGAGCTAGGCCTGGCTAGGGTCGCAAGCTCCAAGTTGGGAAATTCCTAGAGATTTTGTGGTGGAGGAGTCTGAGGATGGCAGGGATTAGGGAGGAAAGAGGCCTCAGCTGGATATTATACCATTCAGTCCACCCTCTTAAGCAGTCATTTTCTCCAGAGGGACAGAACTCTGTTGTCTGGAGTTCAGGTGCCACCTGGATGCTGGTAACCATAGGCCTGCAAGCAGCCTCTGGATGACCTGATACCACCAGACGTGCATGACTCAACTAGGCCTGGCTGCTTACTCCTGTTCAACCAAACAACAAGGGGAAAAGACTAGTGTCACAGGAATCCCAAATATACAAATTCCACTAGTAGAAAACACCATCAAAGATTGCCAAAACAATATATTAGACAATTATAAAGTTGGTGGTGTCACAACAACAACAACAACACGTGTACATACTATAACTATATTAAGACATAAGCAACAATATTTCCTCCGCTGAAGAACATAAGAACATAAGAGAAGCCAATGTTGAATCAGGCCAATGGCCCATCTAGTCCAACACTCTGTCACACAGCGGCCAAAAATACCACGTGCTATCAGGAGGTCCAGCAGTGGGGCCAGGACACTAGAAGCCCTCCCACTGCTGCCCCCTCCAGCACCAAGAATAGAGTGCATCACCTGCCTCAGACTGAGAATTCCCATCTATACTGAGTACTGATCCCTGTGATACCCCACTGCGTACCACCCTCCACTGAGAAAGTTTCCCATTTATACTCACTCTCTGTTTCCTATTTATAAGCTAGTTTTTGATCCACAAGAGGACTTGTCCTTTTATCCCATGACTATTGAGCTTACTTAGGAGCCTTTGATGAGGAACTGTATCAAAAGCTTTCCAGAAGTCAAAGTAAATAATATCTATTGGGTCCCCCTTGTCCACAAGTTTGTTCACTCCCTCAAAAAATACTAACAGGTTAGTGAGGCAAGATCTTCTCTTACAGAACCCATGCTGAGTCTGCCTCAATAGTTTTTGTTCATCTATGTGCCTACTAATTCTTTCCTTAATAACAGTTTCCACCAACTTACCCAGTATCGATGTCAGACTGACTGGCCTGTAATTTCCCAGATCTCCCCTGGAGCCCTTTTTAAAGATGGGAGTGACATTAGCTACCTTCCAGTCCTCAGGAATGGAGGCAGATTTTAAAGAAAGATTACATATTTTTGTCAGGAGATCCACAAGTTCACATTTGAGTTCTTTCAGAACTCTCGGATGAATGCCATCCGGGCCTGGTGATTTATTAGTTTTTAAATTGTCCATCAATCAGAGGGCTTCCTCTCTTGTCACCGCAATCTGATTCAGGTCTTTCAAACCCCTCCCGAAATCGGTGCTTCTGGAGTGGGCAAGCACTTCTCCTCTTCCACAGTGAAGATAGAGGCAAAAAATGCATTCAGCTTCTCAGCCATTTCCCTATCATCCTTCACTACTCCTTTTACCCCTTGGTCATCCAAGGGCCCCACTGCCTCCCTGGCTGGCTTCCTACTTCTAATGTATTTGAAGAAAGTTTTATTCTTGGCCTTTATGTTTTTTGTGATATGCTCCTCATATTCCTTTTTGCTTGCCTGATCACAGACTTGCATTTTATTTGCCACAGCCGGTGTTCCCTTTTATCAACCTCACTAAGACTAGCTTTCCACCACTTAAAGGAATCCTTCTTACCTTTTACAGCTTCCATTACTTTGTTTGTTAACCATGCAGGCTTTTTTCTATACCTATTTGTACCTTTCCTAACCTGCGGTATATATTTTTTCTGAGCTTCTAGGATTGCAGTTTTAAATAGTCTCCAAGCTTCCCCAATGGTTTTGACCTTCTCCACTCTTCCTTTCAATTTCTTCCTCACATGTCCCCTCATACCAGAGAAGTTACCCCTTTTAAAGTTAAAAGTGGTTGCGTCAGTCTTTTTGGGCAACTCCCTATTTGTACAAATGTTAAACTCAATGACATTATGGTCACTGTTCCCAAGCGGTGCAATCACTTTTACATCTCTCACCAGGTCTTGGGCGTTACTTAGGACCAAATCCAGGATCGCCTCTCCCCTGGTAGGATCTGTGACCATCTGTTCCATAGCACAGTCATTGAGAGTGTCTAAAAACTCAATCGCTTTTTCCCGACTAGAACTCATATTGACCCAAGACAATATGAAGACAAGACAAAGTCTGTGCATTCAGTGTAACTTGATAACTTGATAGGAGGAATCCACATTGTCACAACATATGGACTGTGGAAAGACTGACACAGAGGGGGAAGAGGGAAGGAATGCCTGAAAAATATCTTATGGGTTGGGGAGGGGGTGTATTTGTTCAGCCAAACCAGATTCGTTGATTCAGCTGCTGATAAGATGCTCCCAAATAAAAGCTGATCTTATTTGGCTTTTATTTGGGTGCCCAACCCTGAATCAGGGAGGGAATGGTCAGTTTCAATAGACTGAAACTGACCAGGTCTCCCTTCCCTTCCTTTTCCCAGCTGGCCCTCTGCATTGGCCAGCTGGAGAAGGGAAGACAGATTGGGGAGGCATCTTTAAATGCCTACCATATCTGTCTTCATTGTCATTCCCAGCTGGCCTGCCATGGCAAGGGCTCAGCTGGGCTGCCCAGTTGAAGCCTGACAGCCTAGCAGAGCCAGCAAAACAGCAGGTCCTATGTGGAGAGGTCACTGTTTGGGGGTGGCTCTGCTGAGGCTCTGCTGGGCTGCCCAGCTTCAACATGGTCAAATGTCAGGGATGTCACAAAGTGACGCTCTGGTAAACTCTATAGTAAAACTGGCTTCAGACTGGGTGATGTCATTGCTTTGGGACATTGTACAGCAATATCACTGTTTGGGGGGTAGGTTTTCCTTCTGGCCGATGGTGAATAGAAGCCCTGAAAACCAGGGGAACCTCCACCAGGACCTGGGGACTGGCAACCCTATGTGGGGAGGGGATACAGGAGAAAGTGAATATTTCCTCATTATGTATCGGGGCCCAGTCTGGCTGGCACCATACAACTCAGCCCAGCCCAGTGGCTGGCACTGTGCAGGTGGGCAAGCCTTTTCACAGGGAAAGGCTGACAAGGGGAAGGAAGTAAAGTTGAAGACAGGAAGACATATAAAGGTAGGATGGTGGGTGGGTGGAAAAGGGAGAAGGAAGAAAAGGGGAGATGCTATGGCAGCTTTCAGGGAAGGGTAAGAGGAATAGTGGGGGAAAGTAACTGAGATGTGCCCCCAAATGTCCTTTGTATAAATAAAATTGTATTAATACCAGGAAAATACAAAGGCCAACCCAACCATCTGCTCACAGACATTACCCCATATTTCTCTCTATTCCTGAAACCTGACCCCCCCAAAAATCATTCCTGGGGTTGTAGGATCCACATGGAGGAACAGCTATATGGGTTGGTAGGCTGGAGCAAAGAGCAGGAATGGGATGAAAGCAACCCCTTTCTTCAACAGAATTGTGCTTGCAAAAGTGGAAGGAGGAACAATTTCACTCACTTGACCTTCCCCATTCCAGCCTTCCCCGCTCCAAGCCACAGGGCTATTGCTGCACATAGAACATAAGAAAATAAGAACATAAAAGAAACCAATGTTGGATCAGGCCAATGGCCCATCCAGTCCAACACTCTGCGTCACACAGTGGCCAAAAATACCAGGTGCTATCAGGAGGTCCATCAGGAGGTCCTGTAAAATGGAGCTCTTCTGCCAGGCTTTTGGAGCCGCCACCACCACTAACCACCACTGTTAACAACTAACAACCGATAGCTGAAGGTGAGAGAGCCCTGAATCCCGGAACTTTTAAAGACAGTTGGTGTCAGCCATTGGAAGGATAACTACAAGAAGATTGAGGAACCAACTATAAGAAGAGTGGATTGTGTCATCGTAGCCATTGGGAATTATTGTTATTAGCATTTGTATAGTTGTATAGGTAAATGATTTTAGAATTGTTTTAATTTAAATTAGTCACGTTTTATTATAAATTATGTATTGATTTTATAAAAGCCGCCCTGAGCCAGCTTTGGCTGGGAGGGCAGGGTAAAAATTTAATTAATTAATTGTCCGAAGATCCACAAGTTCACATTTGAGTTCTCTCAGAACTCTCGGATGTATGCCATCCTGGTCTGGTGATTTATTAGTTTTTAAGTTGTCTATCAGGAGCTGCGGTGGCTCAAGAGGTTAAGATGCTGAACTGCAGGCTGTGGAACGTCAGTAGTTCAGCAGTTCGAGACCCAAGTGTGCCGCATGATGGAGTGAGCTCCCGTCTCTAGTTCCAGCTCCTGCCAACCTAGCAATTCAAAAGCAAGAAATTGCAAGTAGATAAATAGGTACTGCTTCGGTGGGAAGGTAACAGCGTTCTGTGCGCCTTGGTGTTTAGTCATGTTGGCCACATGACCATGGAAACGTCTTCGGACAGCGCTGGCTCTTCGGCTTTGAAACGGAGATGAGCACCACAACCCTAGAGTCAGATTCGACTGGCTTTCGAGCAAGGGAACCTTTACCTTTATCTTAAGCTGTCTATCAGTCGTAGGACCTCCTCTCTCGTAATCTCAATCTGACTCAGGTCTTTCAACACCCCTCCCGAAAGCGGTTCTGGAGTAGGCAAGCACTTCTCATCTTCCACAGTGAAGACGGAGGCAAAAAATGCATTCAGCTTCTCAGCCATTTCCCTATCATCCTTCAGTACTCCTTTTACCCCTTGGTCATCCAAGGGCCCCACTGCCTCCCTGGCTGGTTTCCTGCTTCTAATGTATTTGAAGAAAGTTTTATTGTTGGTCTTTATGTTTTTTGCAATATGCTCCTCATGTTCCCTTTTTGCCTGCCTGATCACAGATTTGCATTTTATTTGCCACAACTGATGTCCCCTTTTATCAACCTCACTGAGAGTAGCTTTCCACCACTTAAAGGAATCCTGCTTACCTTTTACAGCTTCCATTACTTTGTTTGTTAACCATGCAGGCTTTTTTCTATACCTATTTGTGCCTTTCCTAACCTGCGGTATATATTTTTTCTGAGCTTCTAGGATTGTAGTTTTAAATAGTCTCAAGCTTCCCCAATGATTTTGACCCTTTCTACTTTTCCTTTCAGTTTCTTCCTCACATGTCCCCTCATTTCAGAGAACTTATCCCTTTTAAAGTTAAAAGTGGTTGCGTCAGTCTTTTTGGGCAACTCCCTATTTATACAAATGTTGAACTCAATAACATTGTGGTCACTGTTCCCAAGTGTCACTTTTACATCTCTCACCAGGTCTTGGGCATTACTTAGGACCAAGTCCAGGATCGCCTCTCCCCTGGTAGGTTCTGTGACCATCTGCTCCATAGCACAGTCATTGAGAGTGTCTAGAAACTTAATCTCTTTTTCCTGACCTGAACACATATTGATCCAATCAACGTGTGGGTAGTTAAAATCTCCTATTATGACACAGTTCATCATTCAGCATTTTATAATCCTCCTCTATCTTTTGATCTGGTGGGCGATAACAAACTCCCAGTGTTAAGCTTCCTTTTGGAAGCTTATTTCAACCCATAGCATTTCCAGAAGCTAATCCAGTTCTCTTACCCTTTCAATTTTACTGGGCTGTACACCCTCCCTGACATACAGAGCCACCCCACCTCCAACCCTTCCTCCTCATCCTTCTGATATAATTTATAACCAGGAATCACCATACCCCACTGATTTTCCTCATCCCACCAAGTTTCTGAAATACCCACAATGTCTATCCCCACCCCAAACACCAAACATTTCAACTCCCCAATATTTCCTTGGACACTTCTAGCATTTGTATATAAACATCTATAGTTTCCCATGTATGTTAAGCCCACAACCTTCCTCTTGCTACCTCAAGACCTTGCCAGGCAGTCCATATCATTGGCCACAGTCTCAGTGGACAATTCTAAGCCATTTCCTTGTACAAAAGTAACAGCTACCCCTTCATCTCTTTGAGATGAGCCATCCCGAACCAGAGACTTTTCATCCTCTGTCAGCTTTCCCCCAATATCCAGTTTAAAAACTGTTCTGCTATCTTTTTGATTTTGAGCACCAGCAGCCTGGTTCCTTCTTGGGACAAGTGGAGACCATCTCTTTTGTACAGCTCCCTCTTGTTCCAAAAAGCATCCCAGTGCCTAACAAACTTGAACCCTTCCCCTCTACACCATTGTCTCATCCATGCATTGGGACTCCTGATCTGTGCCTGTCTCTCCGCCCTGTGCGTGGTACAGGTAGCACTTCTGAGAAGGCTATCTTGGAGGTCCTGGCCTTGAGTTTCCTGCCTAGCAGCTTAAATTTTTCCTTCAGGACCTCACGACTTCATTTCCCCACATCATTGGTGCCAACATGTACCACGACCACTGGCTCCTCCCCAGCACTATCTCCCAGCCTTTCTAGAACATGCGTAATGTCCTCTACCTTCGCACCACATAGGTTGTATGACCTTTGGTATGATCTTTTAGGGGGATGGAAGAGACTGCAGGAACAGACAGAAAGACAGGTAAACTCTCTTCAGTGCTCGAAATAGTAGAGTATACACAACTTTAAATATTTATTAAAATTTGATTTGTTGTTTTGCCAGATCTACACTGTTTTCCTGCTAAACTGTTTCAGTCTTCAGAGCGCTGAGCATATTCTTTCCCCTGTGTTAAGCTGGCTTAAAGCACTGCAGCTTTTGCTCGATGGGCTGTTATTACACATAAAAATAAATTACAAAAACACCACGCTTAAACATTAGCATAATGATAACAATCATTACATTGTTCATTCATCAAACCCTTCTGCAATCTAATTTCCGAGAACTGTAAAGAGCCCTTTGTAATAGCACGATGGGCATTTAAAGAATCTTCCAAAATCCCATTAGTGACATTGCAGTATTGCCCAGTGTCTTGATCTAGCCAAAGTTCAAGACAACTGGTGGGAAGGGAAAGGTTCGTTGTCAAATAAGCCTTTGCTCTCTTTCCAGGGGCAAGTGTTAGAATGATAATAAGAAGAAATAGAGTAGGATGCTGGTAGGCAGACCAGGTACAATTGTGCCCCACATCAGGCTCACTTTAATTAAGTCTGCTATGATTTCATAGCAGGACAATTTGAGGTTGGAAGTTAAAGAGAGAGCCTTATATTGAACATTAGCAGTCAGTAATGCCTGGTAAAGAATGTGACTTGTGAGTGGGAGCATACAGTGTTATGAGAATTAAGTCCCCTCCCCATACATTCACAAAATAGAATATTTTATGTCTTATAAGACAGAGGAAAAAAGTGAATAACTTTCCATTTATTTACACTTGCATAAAATGCCACTTGGCTCAACAATCCTGCCTCTTCTAATGTGTGCCTTCTTCTGTATTGTATCCCTGTACATCAAACTGTATAATGATAAATATTTTGCACAATCCTTTAGTATGGAACATATGTTTTATTATTTCCTTTATTAACCTAGATTAGCTTCACAGACACAACCATGCTTTATATTCAATATTAGATAACCAACAATCAGTCATTGCCTGTTCTCCCAATTCAGAATTTTTTTTTCTCTCGTGTGCAAATAACATAACATTTATTTTATGGCAGATAATCCTCTGTAGGCTATGGCATCGCGCACTGTGTTGATTCTGGAATATATCTCTATAACATACTGCTTATGTGATGTAATCTTGGCTCTGTAAGGGTCCCATCAATGCTTTTGCCAGAAGGCAATCTCCCATATTGTAATCTTAGCAGCTGCCCTACTCAGGAATGGCTATTTAAAAATTATTAAAATTGTTCTGACCAACAGTAGAAAGAAACCATGAAAGTTATCTTGGACCATGACCATCCAATGAAGATTAATTACCTTCTACCATCCACAGAACAACAGACATGCATGTTCTCTCTCTCTCCCTCCTTCCCTCTCCCTGATACATACACAGGGAGTGCTCACTCACAATCAAGATGTTAAAAAAAAAACTGGGACACTTACTGAGGAAGGCAAATGTATTAGTTGGGAGGTTTTACAGAAAGCTTCTGAGAATTTCTGATTAGGATCATAGATGCAACTGAAATCCTACAACAAACATACACTCCTTTTCTGCTCAACTCAGTTTACCCCATTCTTTTTCTTTCTCATTCTTTGTCTATAGAAAAGTTATAGGAATTCCAAATTATACAACATTGTTTTGCACACATAAGCCATGGTGTTTGAAAGCTACATTTGACTGGAAATGGTGAAATTCCACATGCTGACTTCATAAGAAAAAAAAAATCACAAATATATATAAGACACCTAGGTACCTTTGACCAGGGCTATTTTTGGGCAGGAATGCACAGGAATGGAGTTCTGGCTGGCTTCTGAGTTGGCCACACCTACAGCCTCCCCCCCCCCACCCCGGGTTCCCCAGGCACCTTCGCAAGCCACGGGGCACCCAGGGAAGCCAAGCCGATCCAGGGAGGGAAGGCAGTTTAAGCTGATCCAGAAGCTGCCTTCCTTCCCTCAGGTTCCACCTGGGAAAGCCGATCCTGGGAGGGAGCTGCGCTGTCAGGGGTGTGGCCTAATATGCTAATGAGTTTCTGCTGTTGGGTGTGGCCTCTTATGCTAATGAGTTCCTGCTGGGCTTTTTCTACCAAAAAAAAGCCCTGCCTTTGACTATCAAAAGCTTATACTCCCTAAATCTTGTTGGTCTTTCAGGTGCTACGGCATTCAAATCTAACTGTCCTACTGCAGACCCTCTGCGGCTACCCTCTGAAACTAGGTATTCAAAACTGATCTTGTATGAGCAGCACACTGAGTCCAACCATTAATAGATTTACTCACCTACTCTGAATGCTGAAAGTAAGCCAAAGTGCTAGGTAAACAGCACTATAATGTACTGGGCACACAATGCATTTTCTCCTGCAAACACTCATTTATGATTTATTAAAGGCCCATTTATTATGACTACTTTATACACAACATGGTGCAAAATAAGTTTGCCACTGCACGGCAGCGAGAACAAATAACAGGTTGAGTAATACAAGTATTATGAATACACATGGTATTTTTAAGTAGACGCTTAAACATGTAATGTGTGACGTAACTCTAATCCACCAAACGATGTCAAGTGATATGCCAAGAAACTTGCAGTGATGGGGCAATCCCCCCTTTGTTTCCGCCCCTCTCCACAGCAGACTCTTCCCCAGCAGCTCTGGGTGAGCCGGCAAACTCTTCCACCCCTCAGGCCGTGGCTAAAATGGGGCATCTGTGGGCTGGGCCACCAACTTACTTCAAAGGCCCGTTACTTACTTCAAAGGCCCAAAGACTTCAGCCCCGGGCCCCTTGAGCCAGCAACACAGGGTGGAAGAGGTGGGGAGAGGAGTGGGGCAAGAGCCGGGTCTTCCTGCACAGCTGCGCTGTCTGGCATGAGGCCAGGGGAGACCATGAATGCACCATGTGCTGCCACTCCTCTTTGCCTTCACCCACAGCTGAACGGCTGTGGGAGAGGCATCTGCACTGCCCACCATTGTGGTTCAGTCCTCCCTGGCAAAGCAGCCCGATGCCAGAAAAACCTGGGCGGGCTTGGCTAGGAGGGCTGATGTGGATGAACCCAGGCCGAGGAGAGGGGAAGCAGGCAAGAGAACAAGAGGGAGCTGCCAGCGGCTCTCTCCCCTCTTCGCCTTTGGCTGGCCATTTCCCTTTCTCACCTCATTCCTCTCCTATCCTCCACTGTCATTTCTTTCTTCCTTTCTCTCGCTCTCTTCCTTCTTCCTTCCGCTTCCTCTCCTTCGGTATTGCTTTTTACCTCCCTCGCCTTCCCCTCACCTTCTCCTTTTCTCCATCTCCTTTTCTCCCCCTTTAAAACTTTCGTCTTCACTTTTTCTTCCCTACCCCTCTAAAAATGCTACTCTTTACCCAGCAGTTTTTAACTCCAGGAGTCAAGACTCTGTCTGGTGGCCCAAGAACTCACTTCTGTGCAGACCAGCCTGTCTCTCCCCCCCCAAAGCTTCTCCTGCACAAAGTTTAATTAAATTAGCCAGTGCCCCTCCCCAGGAACTTAAAAATTCCTGGCTACAGGCCTGCCCCCCTTCCCTTTTGACAGCTCATCTGGCGCGCTCCAGGCAGGAACCACCAGCACCGTTAAAGTGCATTGACTGCTGTTGTGTGTTGTCGGGGGAGGGTTTAAACCCCTCAATTTTTTTTTAATTGTCAGATTTTTTCCCCTGCAAACCTAGGTGATGCCCAAGTTTGCTGAAACAAATATGTAGAGCAAGTGTGCCTCCTATCTGCAGATTTAGATATCCACGGAGAGCTGTACATTTTTAGCAAGTTGGACACTTGGCCATGCTAACTGATTGATTGATTGATTTGTACCTCGTCCTCCCCAGCAAGGCAGGCTCAGGGCAGCTGACATAAAAATTGTGACAGATAAAACAACAAGATAAATGTCTGCATAAAACCCAACATCGTTACTAAAACAATTCGTATGGCGATGGCGGTACAGTAGTAGCAGTGTACGTAATAAACATACAGTCAGTGGTAGATTTCCCTATCGGCATGCTCAGACTGGGTGATGATACTAGCACAGGGTCTTAGATAGTAGGGTGTGGGCTCCTTACCTCAGAGCCTGGCGGAAGAGCTCCGTTTTACAGGCCCTGCAGAACTATGAAAGGACCCACAGGGCCCTGATCTCTTCCGGAAGCTCATTCCACCAGGTTGGAGCCACCACTGAAAAGGCCCTGGCCAATGCCAGCCTGGAGTCCTTAGGGCCAGGGAGGGCCAAGTGATTTTGAGACCCCGACCGTAGTGCTCTCTGGGGAACATGTGGGGAAAGGTGGTCCCTCAAAACCTGACAGATGAAAAACCCCTTAATGACAGTTTTTCTCCCTCAAAACCTGACAGATGAAAAACCCCTTAAAAACAGTTTTTCTCTTCTTACCAACTTAAATCCTGGGGACTGTCTAGGTGAGATGGTAGAAATCCATATCATTCTTCAAAAATAGCTGCATGATTCCTTGGCTTACATCAGAAGAACTCCATCACTGAGGGTGGGTTAACCATCTTCTCATGCTATTTCCCTGAGGGAAACTGCCCTCCAACACCCCCCCCAGTTGACATCAGTCCTGGTAGCCTCTTTTTTCCTCCTCCAGGCCTAGAAGTCTTTTGAAGCACCATGGGGCGCCAGTACAGGTTAGGTGTGGGTGGGCAGATAGTCTGTAATGCCTTTTAAAGAAAATCAAAGACATTAAGAGATCCATTCACAGATCTCCGGTGTCCTGTTAACTGGTGAAAATTGTTAAATGAGGTGAGAAACATTAGCTCTAGTTAACAAGGTTTTGGTTTTGTTCTGGCTTTAGAACCCACACACATCTTTACTAAATACAGGTTTTGCTAAAAGTGAAAGATTGCATTATAATAAGAAACCAGAATGAACTGAGATCTCTGAAATATACCACTCTCTCAGAAACTAGGATAGTGTTTATTGCTGCATATTCAGGCTTATGAAGGAATATACCTCTGTTGACAGTATTTATTCTAGTAAACACATGGAACAAAGAGGCCAGGTCCTTGAGAAGCCCCAGGGGCAGCTTAAATTATCTGAAATTTGGATTTTCTTGAGATGACATTAACACTGATGCCTGCTACATTCATAAAGAAGTCCTGTTTCACGTCAAGTTGTAAAACAAGTAATTCTTTTCACCCTGTTATTGAGAGTCACTACAGACCAGTCAGTCACAGAACATGTGGGAAATTGTATTTCCAACAATGAGGAAATCTTTCCATGTGCTCCCAACTTGTTTCATGGTTTTCTTTAACATCTAGGTTTAGTGGCCTCAATGGCTGAATGCCCCCTCCCTCTTCTTGACCTAGAGACACTACATCCTGCCCCAAGTGTTATGTGCGGTATCCCACATGCACTTGGGAGATTTGCAGCTTCCCTTAACAGTACAGTAGCAGTAACCTCTCTGCCCACCCACCCCCAACCTCTGTGAGTGCTGGAAACTCTTCAGAGTAGCACTCAGTAAGGCAGAGAGACTACTAATGGAAGGGAAAGAAAGAAGGATCAGAAGCACTGGTCTCTGGATCTCAGTTCAAATCCTGACAGGTCACAAATGAAAATGAGTACTTTATTCTGATGACACAGTAGGATTTTGCACAAATTGGTATGTTTAGAAGTCTGCACTCAGAACAGACAATTAAGAATGGGACAAAACCTATGGTCATTAACTGGCAGTATCTCAAAACACATCTTACTTTGATCGTTCAGTCTATGATTTTCAAAAATACCAGGTTAATGGATTCCGATTAGCGCTCAGAACACTGTGTACACACTGCCACTTCACTGTGTTTCCACTCCTCCTGTGGTGGGAGGAAGCATGCAGGACAAAATCTCATGAGGTTGGATCCAAGCCTTCTGTGGACAGAATGTAGGCTTCCCAAGAACTTACCGCGTGCCGGCGGGGGGATGGATACTTCTTCGCAGGACCATCCCCAGGGAAAGGAGAGGCGCGGAGCACCATGCCGTCGCCAGGAAGGGACGGTAGGCGACGCTCTGGCTTATGTTAATAAGCCATCGAGTTTCCAGCCCCATTGCCAGAGCATCACCTGGTATCACTTCCTGGCGACAGCATGGTGCATTACCAGGAAGACTGGTCCAGCCGGGGAGCATTCATCCCCCGCCCCCAGACGGTAAGTACTTGGGAACCCTAACAGAATGAGTCTGTGGGGGAAGGGGAATTGCAGCCTTCTTCTTCCCTATGTTGCCTGCTCCATTCCTACAAAGTACTGCTGAAGGTTAGGGGCCCCTTGCAAACAGTATTCAATACAGCAGAGTGTGTTGCAGCAAGAAGGGGTATCTGCAGTAATCTTCATCCTTTACTCTACAGCAGGCTTTTCATAGAAGACTAAAAGGAGGAGGTCTATCATCTTTGTTGTAGCCTTGTTCTGGAGGGACCACTTACCTCCAGCAGTAGCTCTTCAGGGAATGCAGAAACGTGGGCTTCTTAACAATTATATGCCCTTTCCCCCCAGACATATAGTTTATGTTGGTACAAGAAGCCTTATTCTGGGGGACAAAGTATGTTCTGCTGGTAGAAGGCCCATTACACTTGGGAAAGGTTCCATCATTAGTGCAACGGAAGCCTTCGATCTAATTCACAACTGATAAAGTATTCTCCATTATATGAGGGACTCCAAAGAGAGCAGCTGTAATCCCAATCCCACTCCATGTTCGAAACTTTGGAAACAGAGTTCATATACTTAGAACAAAACACAACCCTCACGGACACTGTATGTGATATTTTCCAGAATAATATACAGAGCTACAGAAGGACTCTGCAGAGACCATCAGTTATCTTCTGCACATTCACTGGATTTCTTCATACTGTGCCATAATGATTGCTCTAAAACCACTCTTACAATGTCAGCCATCCAACCCTATTTTGGCCCTAGGAGGAAGTAGTTTACCCCCAAACGCCCAATGCATTTATGACCACTTATTAATTAAAATATTTGGACTACTGTAAGCTCTCAGAGGATTGGTTACATTAGAGGTGTGTTGCCTAATATGCAAAGGAATTCTTGCTACAAAAAGAGCCCTGGTTGCCCCAGGCAAACCTTGACCATAGTTTTGTTAAAACAAAGCCCAGAGTTGTAAATAAATGCAATACATTTTTAAAAGGTTACATCATTAATTATGTGCTCATCATCCCTTCTGGTAATCTATCCCCCCAAAAAAGTCAGCTTGGTTTTATGTAGGTCTTATCCCAGTGTGCCAAGTACTTAAGAACAACAAAAAAAAGCAACCAGACCTTTCAATCCTTGCACAATATTAGCTGCTGTTATCCTAAGAGTGATCCTGCTGAGGGGAGGCGTTTTTGGAAGACTTACTTTAAATGCCACATGATACAGTCCAAAGCCTGAGTCTGAAATATTACATGCTAACTTTCATTAATATGACATGCCGTAGCATTTATGTTAATAAGCCAAAGTTAGCTCGCGCTTTTGATATTAGATATAATGCCCCTTAGAGAAGCCCTTCCTCAGCTCTTTTCTTCTGGCCTTGAGTAAATAAATCTAAATCTGAAGTCAAGAATATGCTGCCACGTCAGGAGCTGGTGAGTAACCCTTTGTTCCAAAGTGTTTGCAGGGCTGGAGTTCTGGTATTTCTTTTTTCTGGGAAGCTTGGTAACTGGAATAAAGACGGTGCAGCTAGCGGCATATTCGACTACCTTTCAAGAACCAAATGCAATTATTTAATTTCGGGATTGTTCCAGACGGCCGGAGCTGCCACCAGGCTCCTGGGCTTCCATTGCAATACTCATGAATGGTCTCTCAAGTAAGCCGCCAGCACAGCTGTCTGGCAGAACTGTGAAGTGCTCTTATATAAACATGGTTTGAATCCACCAGCAATCTATCATGTGGAATGTGCCTGCTGGGGAGAGGGGGGCGCTGAGTGAGAGAGAAAACAAGACCAGAAGATGCAGAACAAGACTTTACGGGAAGGAAAACAGGTTTCAAATAAGAAGATTCAGAAGTTAGACCTCAAGCGAGAAGAAAGAGAGAAGAAAAATGAAAATAATGTTCAGAGGAAAACCAGTCTTCATCAGTAAATTCTACAGCAATTAGGATAGCTTAACTCCAGTGTAGTGCCTAGGTTCAGGGTGTGACTTCCCTCTTCTGTACAGAATGATGACTGATATCTCTAGTACTTCTGAGGAAAGTATAACCATGTATAGAAATTGTCACAGCATCTGAAAAGGACACTGGGGTGGCCAGATGGGTTTAGAAGGGTGTGTAACTCTGTTTAGGACTGCACCGAGAGAGAGGATACACAGACACTCACACAGAGGAAAGCAAAAAGCTGCAAATACCCAGGGAAGGAGTAGAAATAACGTCCTGTGCAGACCCATCACTTTCTTCCCCCAGCCGAGCCCCTGGATTCACACACATCTGCATATGTAATGCAGATACTTCTCTTTAGCTAAATTGACTAAAAACAATACACCGCCATGTCCCAAGATCACTGTAATTGAACTCGCAATGCGCCTATTCACATGATTATGTGTGAATGGAAGCAAAACAGGGGGAAACAATAAGAACTGGCATTCCCCATGCAAATGATATGCTATGCGTATTAACAAATGAACGGCATAAACCCCAGGGAAAGGAGATCATGGATTAACAGTTTAGCTCCTTGCCAACTTCTCCTGGATTTTTCAAATATTTTATTTTTTGAAGACTGTACTTGTTGGGGGAGGGGACGTTGACTGAAAGACCAGAGGAGTGCTCGGACAACCCAAACAGTGTTATTTTATTACAGCTAACCAGCTCTATTCTATTTTTAGAAACAACATTCACTAGGGAAACCAAGGCAACATTAAGCATTAATTATTGCAGGCTCATTGGCTGCATAATGTGCATGCACCTCTGATTAGCTGGCCTAAGCAAAGCTAAATTTGTCAAAAGGCTGTAATTAATTCATAACAACGTTTCAGTACAGTTACCCAAAGCAATGGTCTCAACAACTGTATTTAATAAACCAATTCCAAAGGTAATTTGCACACATAGTTTATAAAGGCCCTGTAGCTCTTTTAAACATATGTTTCTTTGATTATAAACAGCTGATGTGCCACAGTAAGTTCAATTTTTCCAGATACGCTTCCAAAAAAAGGATTACATTCACAGAATAATAAAATAACCGAAGTCATACTATAAGCTAGAACCACAGGAACAATTTCATCTTTTACTGTCAATGTAATTTGAAAACACTGGAATTTATTTAGAAAAGTTATTTAGAAAAGCCAGTCCCACTCCACAGATCTATTGTTGATTAAAATGACTTAAAAGCTTATTCAGCAATAGAAGCTTTTCGCACACAAAAATTATACTAAAGTTTGGAAGATACTCTCCAGGGGTGAAGTCCTGCTCTCTGAGTGCAGCAGGCCATGAACAGAGGTCCCAGGGATGCTAGATATACGGTAATACACCAACACCCTTTGCTCCCTCCACAGGCTACAAGATGTCAGGGGCAGGAATCATACTACACTACACAAATAACTTTACCAAGAGAAGAACTATGTAAGCCTTCCTGAGCTCTCTGGAAGAAGAGTCGGATTAAAAATGCAACAAATAGACCAATTTCTCTAGCAGCTGCCATGAAGGCAAGGTGAATAGGGATTAGAAGTATAGCGTAAGGTCCCGGTCACACGCAGAATTTTCTGAGGGATACTTACAAATGCCAGCCAGATTTTACAGGCACATTCACACAGACACATCTGGCAAGCGTCCCACACCCATTGCCAACCCGTAGCAGTCAGCCAAAGAAGCGGAGTAAAAAAAACCCATGGAAAATCCACTGTGAAAGAGGTTGCGATGGGCTGAGGACGGAGTTGCCGATGTGATCGCTCTGGCGCGCTCCGATCGCGTCACTGGCTCCTGGATGAAGCGCACCAGAAGCAGGATGCAAGGAAAAACACCTGCTTCACCCGCCATTGCGTCGGATAGCGCAGCGGCGGGTCAAATTACCGCAGCACAAATAGCCTCAATTCCCCCTCCCCCGCATTTTCCCACACGTGTGACCGGGACCTAGGTTAGGCTAGCCCAACTTGTTACTCAGCAAGGCCTCCTAAAGTATTAAGTACAGAAGGAGAGCAGGAAAGGGAGAAGTGGACAGACCAATATATCCCATCTTCACTTCAGCTTTCACAAAGACCATTTCCCCAAAAGTGCAATCCCCTGCGTCGCCTGAAATATTCGAACCAAGCAAAAGGTTCCACAAATGTTTCTGCCTCCCCAGGAGTCGATATGAATGTTCCGTCATCTTATTTATTTTAATTAATTAAACTTATATCCCGTCATCTTATTTATTTTAATTAATTAAACTTATATCCCACCATGCCCCACAAGTGGGCTCAGGGCGGCTCACAACATATTAAATAACAATAAAATGGGCAATATAAAAGCAAATAATTCAAGCAATCAAAATGAGATGGCACAAAAACACTAACAGTCCAATGTCTCCTGTAGCATTTTAAACAGATGGTAGTAGGTAGCCTAATTTATAGCAGTTTTTTAGCAGATGGTGGTAGGTACCCTGATAGACACTGGGCGGGTACCAAGGGCACCAAAGGCAGGAGGTGCAGATGGTTTAATGCCTGCCACCTCAACCAAAGGCCTGGTGGAACAGCTCCATCTTACAAGAGTTTGGGTCAAATCCAAGCTGGGGGATTTTTGCAGCTACAGCCCTACTCGGTTCAGATTTTCTTTTGCTTTTTTTGGTTATACTGGGAGGAGGAGGAGATTGAATTTATACCCCACCCTTCACTCAGAGTCTCAGAGCGGCTTACAATTTCATGTTCATTGCATCGATAATATTGTCTAACCATCTCATCCTTTACTGTTCCCTTCTTCCATTACCTTCAATCTTTCCCAGCATCAAGGTTTTCTCTAGTGAGTGTTCCCTTCTCATTTCGTGGCCAAAGTATTTGAGCTTCAGCTTCAGTATCTGGCCTTCCAGAGAACAGTCAGGGTTGATTTCCTTTAGGATTGACTGATCTGATCTCCTTGCAGTCCAAGGGACTCCCAAGAGTCTTTTCCAGCGCCATAATTCAAAAGCATCTATTCTTTGGTGCTCAGCCTTCCTTATGGCCCAGCTCTTGCAGCCATATATTACTACTGGGAATACCATCACTTTGACTATGCGGAGATTTGTTGGCAGGGTGATGTCTCTACTTTTTATTATGCTGTCTAGGTTTGCCATCGTTTTCCTCCCAAGGAGCAGGCATCTTTTAATTTCATGGCTGCAGTCACCGTCTGCAGTGATCTTGGATCCCAGGAACGTGAAGTCTGTCACTGCTTCCACGACTTCACCTTCTATTTGCCAAGGAGTGATGGGGCTGGATGCCATGATCTTAGCTTTTTTTGATGCTGAGTTTCAAGACAACTTTTGCGCTCTCCTCTTTCATCCTCATCAAGAAGCTCTTTAGGTCCACTTCACTTTCTGCCATTAGAGTGGTATCATCTGCATATCCCTGTTTACTAATGCATAGACACTCAAAACTAAATGTTTACCGTAAATCATAACATATAGCACATATCACCAACAAATGCATCAATACAATCAGGAGACACCACTGAATACATAGGAAGTCCTTAAATGATGAAGAATCAAAATAATCCAAGGTGTTCAGAGAAACTGTCGAAGACAAATGACGAAGGAAGTAACATAACCAGATAACTTCATTTAGAAAATTCTTGGCTGGTGTCCATGTTTGTTTTGGCCAGTTACCAAGCTGCCTGGCTGGTTTCACAGTTACTTCCAGCTGCTGCTGCTGCTGCTGACGTGCGGTCGACTGCTAATCACGTATCACAAGGAAACTTCATCAGAGCATTCTAAAACATGACTCTCTTATAGAAGTTTAAAAACTTAACTGGGGAATGGCGTCTCCCATGTCCTTTCAACAGTCAAAAGGCACCAGCCTCTAGACGAGCAAGCAGCAGAGCAGCCTTCCATCCTCCTCTTCAGTCCACGAGTAATCCTGTCTCTGCCGCTGTTTTTTTAAAGATCTAATCACATCACTGCCTTGTATTGGTCAACATAGTGTTGCAATGTGATCAATATTTCTTTTTTAAATAGCGGATGTGTCAGGACAGATGTGTGGGGGGGGGAGGTTGAGAGAAGGGCTAAAAATCCATCTGGTTGTTTTCCCCATCCAAATCTTTCCCAGGCTACTTTCCAATTCTTTGTGGAGTATAGCTATGAAAACAGGCGAGGAACAATGCTACTGCGTTATGCTACTGCGCATGCACAACCCCCCCCACACACAAAAAAAGAGGCTGATCCTTGGATGACAAAACGCATGCTGGGAGGAGGCATGGCACCCATTCAGATTGATTGTGGAATGCACACGACAGGTCAAACATGGAGACACCACAAAGAAAAAGCCCTACTGCAGAAGAAGTGCTGCAAAATCGAAGCAACACAGAAGTCGAATCTGCATTTGCATTTTTAAATCAGTTCCGTGCTGCATTTGCATTTTTAAAGCAGTTTCGTGCTGCCGTGACGCTGTCTTTCTCTATGCTTGACGGCGTCAACAGAAGCACGAAACTGATTTAAAAACGCAAATGCAGATTCGACCATAGAGATTCAAATTGTCAGCAAACAGAGGAAGGACCCTGCTGTGGAAATGGTCTTGCACATGGAGCATTCAAATCCTGCCCCCTACCAATACAGACCGGAACTGCACCCTCAGACAATGCAATACGAAAACATCCTCAGGCTTCATGTCAGTGAAAACTTCCTGCATGTTTCACTATCTTCTCTCTCACGTTCAAGAAAACCTAAGATTTCCTGGTGGAAATTAACTGTGAGCATGATGCGACAGGAAACATGAGGGACCTTGAGAAGCTCATCTGTCAAGCTATGTCATAGAAGGACCTGTGTGGACAGGAGCCAGGTTCTTGTGTGAGCTCTCTAGTAGGTGGACGCCCATATTCAGCTAGGATGAAATCCGCAGCCCTAGGAAAGATAGGCATTGGCCCCAGGCCTATGGGAAAGAAAAACCCGAAGTGAAAAGGCTAATAATACGGAAAACACTTACATAACAATGTGGCACAACTTATATCTTAAGACTTTGTGTAATCCCATTGGAAAGAAAACAGATTCCTCATGGTAGCCTACCTATAACAGTATAGATACATGGTACAGCATGTGTACTTAGATGTTTAAGACAAAAGCCTGTATTCACAGATGACTTTCTGTGCAACAAAACAAAAGGGATTGTTCGGCATCTGCCAGGGGAAGGCGCTGCTGTGAACACCCGTGATGTGCTGCAGAACGTCGGATGAATATCCCGGAGTGGCAGCATGAGAGCAGGGCTAGGAATTCTTTATTAGCCTGTGTTCTGGCAAAGGGAGACTTCTTTTTAAAATATGGAACTGTTGTTGAAAACATGTATTCAGTGTCAACTTGTCACGAATGAGGCCATAACTTGACAAGGCCATTTCAGAACTATTTGATAGGGCTGGCTTTTGTTCTACCCTGGCCGTCAGTGCCACCTGAAACACTCACAAGGACTTTGCATGCAACTTAGGGGACAGTTTGCATGTGCAGTGGCACCTCTTCATAGGATTGCCTTTGGGCTTTCTCATGCCCTTGTCTTATGAAGCTAAATGTCACGTGAACCAAAAGGACAAAGCTACTTAGCACTGCAGTGTTGCACAAAAGTACCACTGCAGAGACTTTCCAGGGAGCCACTGAGTTGCAAGCATGCCACAGGAAGAGAAAGAACCAATGTACATGTGCGCTCTTGTGCTATAAAGGAATCCTTCTGCATTGCTGAGTGAACCTGCCTTGCTTTTCTGCTGCTCTTACGAACACACTGGTGCCTGCCCATGGAACAGGCACTGGCGTCTGCTCCCCCACCTCCCCCACAAGCCTTCAACCGCTTTAGATGACAGTTCTCAGCTGCTTCAAGTTAATCAACTCTGCCAGCCTAAGCAACTAATTCTGATAACAAGCTGGCAGGTGGGGAGTGATGACTTCTATAGTCAAGAAAGCTAACAGGCAGAAAAACTCTCTTAAAGGAGACCAGTTTCAGGACACAGAGTTAGAAGGGAACCTAGAGGTCACCTACTCTATTCCCCTTGCTCAGTGCAGGAATTAGTAAAATACAGCACCCCACTCTGCTTAAAGGAGCACACACCTTTAAAAAATGTTTTAAAATTATTTTAAAAAAGCATTTACAGGTGAGTTTCTTTGGTGCTGTGCCTTTAAGAAAGGGGGCAGAGCCCCCCAAAGCCCCACTGCCACAGGAGGTGGTGGTGGTGGCTACAAGCACGGATGGCTTCAAGAGGGGACTGGATAAACATATGGAGCAGAAGTCCATCAGTGGCTATTAGCCACAAGGTATAGATAAGGACTCTCAGTCTGGGGCAAGTGATGCTCTGTATCCTTGGTGCTTGCGGGGGGGGGGCAACAGTGGGAGGGCTTCTAGTGTCCTGGCCCCACTGGTGGACCTCCTGATGGCACCTGGTATTTTTGGCCACTGTGTGACACAGAGTGTTGGATTAGATGGCCTGATCCAACATTGACTTCTCCTATGTTCTTATGTACAACCCGTGCGTTAATGTGATGGTGCAGATCAGCTTATGTGTAAATAAAATTCCCAATGTTACCCATAACTTGTGTTGTGTTTCATTCGAGGGGCGGGCGGGCAATAAGAAGAGCCCTGCTTGATCAGACCAATGGTCCATCTAGTCTAGCGTATTGTCTCACACAGTGGCCAATCAGTTCTTCTAGATGGCCAAAAACAGGGCATAGAGGCTGAGGCCTTCCCCCGATGTTGCCTCCTGGCTCTGGGATTCAGAAGCTAAGTGCCTCTGTAATGTGGAGGTTCCCTTCAGTCACCATGACTAGTATCCACTGACAAAACTTGTCCTCCATGAATCCTTCTAATCCCCCTTTCGAGCTGTTTATTCCTTTGGCCACCACTACATCCGCAGGCAGCAAACTACACATTTTAATCACTCTCTGTGTAAAGCAGCATTTCCTTTTGTCTGTCCTGAACAAAAAGTGCTCTTCTCAGCATGTGTGGGAAGAAAGGCAGAAGGCATTTGCTCTCTTATGCATGAGCACTAGCAGCAGCTCCTTCTAAAAAAAAAACAACCAACTAAAAACGGCAGCTTCACAAGGGCTTCAGACTTACCAGGTAGAGCTCCGCATCCCAGATGATAGTCCCAACCCACAGGTTAAAGACCTTTGAGTGTCTGTGATCATCCTGTAGAACCTTACATAACACGCTACACATCACTGCAGGCACAACCGAACACAATAATAATTCCCATGGAGACGATTCAGCGCTGCTAATGCATGTATAAATCATACATAAGTACGGAACAGCCCGCCATCCAAATCTTCTCTGTTCTTACAAAGCAGCACCTGCTCCCTATCCCAGGAACTCTTGCCAGCGACACAAATCAGGCAAAGGCGATGCAGAGGTTCTGACTGAAAGTGGGAAAGGAGGCAAGTAGTGGACAAGCTAGGGTTTGCCAACTGGGGTTTCTTTCCTGGGTGAACTATGGTTCGATCTTTGGTTTACTGTAACATTGGAATAGGGCCTCCTTTCTGCTTTCCACCACACATACCCTTCCTTTGTGTAACAAAAGGCCCATTAATTTAGGAAGATGTGGTTCTTTTTAAATCAGGAAGAGGAAGGAATCTACAAGAAAGGATCTATAAGGATTGTCCCTTGAAGGCTTCCATCTAGCCACGTCTTATATGTCTGCATGTGGCTAGTCTTAATAGTGAGTGAACCAGAGCAACCTAGGTAAGGGGAGGACTGGACAGAGGTAAGAAAGATCCCCCATTGCCATTCCTCAATCATTTGCACAGGTATGCACCTGATACAGAACAAGCATATTAGGCCACACCCTGATAGCACAGCTCATTAGTCTATTAGGCCACACCCCCATGTTGCCAGAAGTGTGGTCATCCAGCCACATCCACCTTTTGCTTCTTATTCTGTTTACCTTGTTTGTTGTCAAAACCCGGGGGGGGTTGTAGCAAAGGAACTCCTTTGCATGTTAGGCCACACACCCCTAATGTAGCCAATCTGAATGAGTTTCTGCTGTTGGGCGTGGCCTATTATGCAAATGAGTTCTTGCTGGGCGTGGCCAACTTGGGAGCCAACCGGAACTCTGTTCCTGTGAGTTCCTGCTCAAAAATAGTCCTGGATATACTTAAACATATATTGGACTTTGAGTTAATCTCTTTCCCGGGAAGAACCTGATTTCTTAACACGCTAAAGAATGCTGTAAGTATATGAGCCAAACTCTTGGCCCCAACCTAAAATCCATGGATATGAAAATGAAAGCCTTTCTATTTCCACTCAACAGAGATTGAATCAGACCAGTAATCACCCTTTTCTGGACAGGAGTCACTGAATAGTATATTTAAAGTGCTTTGCTGAAATCAGGCCAACATAGATCTGAACTCTCAACCCACTAAGGGCCTCCTGGTGAGTGCCTTTGATGTTGACAGACTACTGAAAGAAAGAACTGGCAGACCTGGATTCAAAATGCTAAGAAACACAACTAACTATGGGTGTTATGAAAGACTGTATAACACTTGCAACACAGACCTATGAAATGCTTATGTACAAGCCATTAGAAGTACATTTATCTCCTCCACACGCCCCAATCCATTCCCAGAAGATGGACATAATCAAATCTGCCAGATCCATTTCTCATAGAATACTTATTCTAAATAGTGAGGAATACCGTGTTCTTTAGAGGGACGTTTTGTAGGTTGTAATTTTTCTTTTCTTTTTTACCAGCCTGGTTTATCTCAAGTACCACCAATAACAGCAAAATGAGTCAAACAAGTGAAGAGTTGCTGCATATCTAATCCAATTTAATTAACTATGTGTCTAATAACATTTCCCTTTTTAAAAGAAGATATGATTTGCAATGTGTTCCCTGCAGAAAAAACATGCCCTGGCCGTGACCTGAATTTTTCCTGTGATGATGCCAAGAAAAGACACCCAATAAAAGCGAAGACTTGGGGCAGGGGGTTGGCTTCTTGCTAACTGCTTTTGAGTTCATATTTTTAATAAAGATCTCAAGGTGTATTTTAAGGGAGTTTATTAGATTTCCAGCCTAATCTTATGCATGTTTATTCAGACAAAAGTCCAACTGAATTCAACTGGACTGGCTCTTTAGTAAAATGAATAGCAGTTTGCAACATAAGAGCCAATAGTGCTCAAAAGGATTTATTGGTTATAGTGTGAGGGTGCTGATATACTCAGGAAGCCTTAACAGGCAGAGGCATCTCTCTGTTACATGGTGGAACTGTGCACACCCAATCCCCAATCCCCACGCATCGTTAGAAGCTAGAACTTCCAGATACCTAGGCAGGCTTATCACCCCTTGTTTAACTGTGTGCTGGAGTGCCACGGACTGCGATGGGAATGGGTCCCATCTGATATCCTCTGGATTGTTCCCCTTCTTCGAAGTATTTTCTTGTTGTGCAATCCTGCATTCAAATTCAAGTGCAGATGACACGGTATCAAGATTTCTGTGCACAGCTGAGCAAGGGATGGAGAGGGGAGGCATGCTAATTTGGCCTTTTCCTCCCCTCCACCTGGTCTTCACCCACTAAATAATAAATCTCCATTATGAAAAGTGTCGGGAAGGACAAGGGAGGACAAAGGCTGGGTAACATACCTCCTCCTGCCAATCCCTACCCACTCTGCCAGGTACTCAGCTTCATGGTTACCATTTGCTTAAGGCAGTAAGCAGCATAATCCCACCAACTGTGATTCTAGCTCTTGCTCCTAGCAGCTACAGCATGCATCCATGGTATGCTACATGCTCCAGTGGAAGTGTACACTTCTGTCCTGTGGCCTGGCACACAGCTGCACAATAGTGTAAAACATTCTCTACCCTGCCCTCTCCACAATGTTAATTGATTCTTGTGTGTCTTTGGGTTGTTGATAGGCCTGGAGAAACATGTCTTGTCCTTTTAATAGAGACTTAATGTATGGAAAAGGTGGCTGAAACTTTTCATGGCATGGAGGTAGACAGCATCCTATTAAACCTCCTGTTAAAGGAACAGGAAGTGTGTGTTCTCTCTCTCTCTCTCTCTCTCTCTCTCTCTCTCTCTCTCTCTCTCTCTCTCTCCCCGCTACCATCAAGTCGCAGCTGATTTATGGTGACCCCTGGTGGGGTTTTCAAGGCAAGACACACTCAGAGGTGGTTTGCCATTGCCTGCCTCCACTTTGGAACCCTGGTAATCTTTGGTGGTCTTCCATCCAAATACTGACCAAGGCCAACCATGGTTAGCTTCTTAGATCTGACGAGATCAGGCTATCCAGGACAGGTCATTTTTCTAGGGCCCCAGTCACATGGGCCAGATAACATGGGGGGGGGAGGTGTGGCTGTTTGCCCTGGAGCAAAATAAAGCATGGTAGCTCAATCACATGGTCCCCCGAGTCTCTGCGCTTAGGCTGTTAGCTGCCGATCACATGGCAATGCTGAAGCGTGGCAAAGAAGTGGTGCAGCGTGATCAGGTTGTGTTTGTGTGCATGCGCAGTTCGGCATTTGTGCACATCCTATGGAGACTTACAAAAAACATCCGGTTTGCGACAGGACGTGGATGGGTGCCGGATGCCACAGGATACTAGTGCTCCCGCGATTAGACGCCTGCCTTTGCCCTGCGTTTTCTGGATACTAGTGCACTTTCCACAGTACTTTTTAACTCCACATCTTCGGCAGGATGCTATGGGTTGGCCACGGGAGTGCTACGCTTCCCAGATGTTGCGGTGTGATTCATCTGACATTCGTGCCTTTTGCACAGCAAATTCTCCATGTGACCGGGGCCTAGGAAACTCTAATGGATTAAGTAAGAATTAACTAAAGCTTAAATTAGACGGTGACCACAACATTACTTTATTCAAAATATGCCATGTAACTTGGGGGAGAAACCTTGAACTACAGATTCAAATTATTTTGCCATGGGCGTCTAGTAAAAATAAGTCTTGTGACAACTTAAAGACTAACAAAATGTTATTTCGGCATGAGCTTTTCTGGACCACTTCTTTGGATGTAAAGAGTCTCTACACATCTCATTTTATATAGAATATATGGGAAAAGTAGGATCAAGGGCACATAACTGCAGCGATAATTGGGGGAGGATTATCTCACTGCAAGTCTTAACAATCTTAGCAAAACCTGGGATGACATTACTGTCCTTAACTACTTTATCATAACTAGGGACTGGTCTCTGTATTTTTCTTGATTACATTTAAATTTTATGTAGTTATATCTTACCCAGTGCTTCCAACATATCATGACTTCTTGACCTTGATTGTTATTTTTGTGATACCTCCTGCATAAAATGTCTGCATAGTGAGGATCCATTCACTGCGTTAGATGGAGTTGTTCTAGTTCGCCAAAACATTAAATTGGATCGACATTGTGTTAATCTTTAAGGTGCCATAAGACTCCCATTTGTTTTTCCTATAGCAGGCTAAAACGGCCACCCCTCTGAAATGATCTCGTAAGGGGAAAATGCTTACATAATACGTGTGCCATATTTAAAAGTATAACGATGCTGAACAGGTGAGTTAGTTTATATCTGATTTCAAGCTCATTTAACTAAATGATGTGACTTCAGAAACTATTGAAAATTCAGAAAATGTGGATCTTCGGTTACACTATGTACCTTTTCAGTCTTTGGAAATTGAATTCTCTGCTGTTTTGTTGTTGGCCAAAACAACCATTTCAGATATCTAAGATATTAATGAAAAGTGCAAATCTTCGTAAAACAGATGTCTGCTTTTTGTATCGCAAGCTTTCAGAATTGCTTTCAACATGTGCAGGGCTCCCCCCCCCCCTTTTTATTAAGGGTGCTCTGTTTATAGCTCAAGGGCTTGTGAAGATGATATGCCTTCAGAGAGACAATCTCAGAGACAAGGGAGAACTCTCATCTTCCTTCTGTCACTGACAAACCAGTTTTTCAGGGTGTCAGAGACCACTGTTTCGAACACACACACCCTTAAATATAAATATTTTATTTTTGAAAAAATAGGTGCTTTCCCTCAAGCACTGCCGAAACGCCGACTCCCTTTCTTCAGCGCACCTCTTGTTGCTGGGGGGGGAGGGGGTTTTTCGTTCAAATCCTTAATGAAAGCTGTATTTTAGGCCTGCCACCTGTTCCTTATTTAATATAAATGGGAATAGTCATGCAAAAGAAAAGATGCAGCATAAACTGCAAAAACAATTTTAATTTGATGTTTTACGAGGATGGTTCTATTAATCTTATCCTATCCTATCAGAAAAGCCAGCTGCATTTGACTAACTTAGTTTTTTATTTATCGGCAGTCCCAATTGAGATTTTAAATTGTGGTCTTCTGTGTGGTTTTTTTTCCCCCTCTAATCATTGCTTTATTTACACTGTAAGCAGCCTTGAGTCCTGCAAGGTAGAAAGGTAGCTAATAAATATTTTTCATCGTCATCATCACCTGATGTTAGTGTTCTGACACACGTATATACATCTTTATCTTATGGTCTCACAGTGTCTCCCTGTGGGGATAAATGTAAAGTTCTGCATTTAGGTAGGAAAAATCAAACGCATAATTATAGGATGAGGGACACTTGTCTTGGCAGTACTATGTGCAAAAAGGATCTAGGGGTCTTGGTGGACCATACACTAAACATGAGTCGGCAGTGTGATGTGGTAGCTACAAAGGCAAATGCGATTTTGGGCTATATCAACAGAAGTATAGTGTCCAGATCACATGAAGTGATGGTATCGCTTTACTCTGCTCTGGTTATATCCTCACCTAGAGAACTGTGTTGAGTTTTGGGCACCACAATTTAAGAAGGATATAGACAAGCTGGAAAGTGTCCAGAGGAGGGCAATGAAGATGATGAAGAGTCTGGAGACCAAGTCCTACGAGGAAAGGTTGAAGGAACTGGGTATGTTTAGCCTGGAGAGATGACTGAAAGGTGATATGACAACCATCTTCAAGTATTTGAAGGGCTGTAATACAGAGGATGGTACAGAGCTGTTTTCTGTTGCCCAGAAGGTCAGACCAGAACCAACAGGTTTAAATTAAATCAGAAGAGTTTTCAGGTAAACATTAGGAAGAACATCCTGACAGTCAGAGCGGTTAGGCAGACCATGAGAGGGAGGCAGGAAGGGTTGCATGAGTGCTTAGTTCTTGTGGCCCTTTCTTACATGCCCAGGGAAATGCTGATCACCACTTTGGGGTCAGGAAACAATTTTCCTTCAGGCCAGTTTGGCTGGAGAACCTGGAGGGTTTTTGTCATCTTCTGGGCGTGGAACAGCAGTCACTGGGGGTGTGGAGGGGGAGGTATTTGTGAATTTCCTGCATTGTGCAGGGGGTTGAACCAGATGACCCTAGAGGTCCCTTCCAACTCTATGATTCTATGATTCTATAAAAAGAGTAGTCATAACACTGTCCTCTACACATCAGCAGCAGAGGGAGGGGCTCAAGAGAACTAAATCTTAGTCTTGCTTTACCTGTAATTGCTTTCTTCCTCTGTATCTAATCCTGAAACTCCATCCTGCCTTGCTCAAACAGTGAATACCAGTTATCTAAGCGTAAAAGAATGGGCATACGCAGAGGGCTAGAAAAACAAGTAGAATGCCAGCAAACTGCTTCACCCACATACTACACTAAATTTGAACTCCAGCTATAGCGTAATGGCAGTTTCCAGCAAAACGTCTTTGAGCTCCAAATACAGCATGAGGACAGTTTCCAGCTAAACATCTCATCCATTACTCAGGACTCTCCCCTTTGAAAGGTTACAACTTTCGGCTTGCTCAAATGGCTGACCTGCATCACTGCTTATTTCAATAAGCTGAGGCAGGCTGCGCTAGGCATCCACACGGTCTGCCTTCTGGACAGATCCACACTGGCTCCAGACATGACCAGTATTCCAGCAAGCCTTGCTTAAAACCGCCTGCTTATCCCTCTGTGCAGAGAGATGCCCAGCTTCATCCCTCTTCCCTGATGCGATGCAAGGTGACTACCAGGTTCAAAAGATGCCTCTCAGCATCAAGGGCACTCCTTCACAGCCAACCACTGCAAGGTATATGATGGCCTGTTCCGGACACACGCTCCATCTTGCAGATGTCTCAAAGTGCTTTCTGATTAACCCAGCTATCCAGAACAATCCATCTATTCTTGCCATCTGGTCATGGCCTAACCAGTTATTACAACCTGGCCTATTTAATGAGAAAAACCCAACCCACAGAAACATCTCAGAACAAGTGGGGGGGGGGGAAGGCTCCCAGCATAGCCAATCATCTGGAACTCCTCAAAATTCCTGCTCGGCCCTCTATTGCGACCAGCTCATCCTGTGCTGCTGCTAGGGAGGGTGGGCAGGTCAGCTGCAGTAAGGAAGGCAAAGGGGAGAGGGAGCAGCTAGGCAAAACAGCCCGCTGCCCTTGCCTGATTGGCTATTCTATTTTGCCATGGCCAATAGAGCTTTGAGTCCCCTTTGAAAAAAGTTGGAGCCAGGGAAAAATCAACCCACAGTGTGGTTGGCTGTAAATCTCACTTTCCTCCAAATGATCTGCCCCACTCCTCCACAGGGGTTTCCTTCGGTGATCTTGGGCCAGTCATGCAAACACTGATCTTAACTAATCTCACAGGATAGATCCAGTTGGTCAGCCGTGTTGGTCTGAAGCAGTAGGACAAATTGAGAGTCCAGTGGCACCTTTCAGACCAACAAAGGTTTATTCAAGGTATGAGCTTTCGTGTGCATGCACACTTTAGCAAATACATTAGAATGGCAGGCAAGGTTCAAACCCAGCGATAGTTATCCCTTCATAGGATGACTTGAGGCCGGGTTAAAAAGGCATCACATCACAAGTGGTGTTTTTGGTTCCCCACGCAGTCATTGCACATGGCTGGTTGTCTGAATGTGGGGGAGCATGTGCAGAACGGATTTCGCAGTCTGAAACTAGAGATCTGTTCTGCCACTAGGGAAGCTTTAAAAAAAATTGCCTATATGCGCATGTGCATGCATGTGCAAGCACACTTATTCACATGCCTAAGTGCACATGCACACACATGCATTTTGAAATTGGGGGGGGCAGTGCACTCCGTGGCTAAGGTGCTGCAATAATGTGGATGCTTGACCACAGGATGTCTGCGTGGGTAACTTGCAGCAAGGTGTGCTGTGTTGCTGATATGCCCTGCAATGCTTTATATCGGTTCAATTGGAGGCAGCACCATAGCATGCCAAGCCGCCAGTGTGACCACAGCCTTATTTTCACAAAAATCTTCTAGACCTCAAGGTAGTTCTCAATGGGCAACACACACACATACACACACGCAGAGAGAGAGAGAGAGAGAGAGAGAGAGAGAGAGAGAGAGAGAGAGAGAGAGAGAGAGAGAGAGATTGAAAAAATGCTTCTAGTTTTGGGCAGAGAATGCATCTAAATTTCAGACAACCCAGGAAGACTCTGCTTTCCATAGGTGCAGTATGTCTACATGGACTAACAGGAAAACTTGCCGACCACTGTGTCTTTAATTGAGATAAATGAACAATACAACCCTCCTACTGACTTCAAAAAGCATCATGGTTCTTTACTGGATTTTCAGTGCATGTAGTGAGGCTCAAATCCATGTCCCAGAAGAACTTAATGCCAGGTGCTTCTGGATGGCTTCTTCAGCGGTGAAGGAAATACATTCTGTAAACGCTCTAAAGAATACAGTGCCAAATTGCTAAAACAAAAGATATTTACACATGAACTCATGGGGAAGTCACGGTGTTTGCTCTTATCCCCTAATTCCAAATGGGAGCTGGTGTACCTTAACGAAGCAAGACCCTGTTTTCCATGTGGTGCAGGTGGGGATTTTTTTTAGCGATGGCCCTTTTTGGATTGCTTCCTCTCTCTCTTGATGTTTGCCTGGCATCTTCTTTAATGCCTGTTAGGCAATTTCAGTAGACTTAGAAGAGTACAACTTAGATTAAGACAGCATTGTTAAAACTCTTGGTTTGGTTGCCAATCTCATAGCTTATTTCTATAGCTTTTATGGCATTATGATGATGATTTTATAGTTAATGTTTTTATGATTTTATTGTTTTCTGCTTTGCGATCCACCTCAAAAAGGGTCTCAGCAGAGGTGGTATATATTTTTTCCCCAAATAAATAAGTCATAGCTAAAGAATGAGCTATAGTCCTTGATCGTCACAGGTTCAAATTTAATCTCAGCCACAAAGATTGTTGTTGGTCTTAGGTAGAACTCTCAGCATTCATTGGTCATCAGCTATATAAAGATAACGTATATTGCAACATTCATGGGGAACATGATCAGCAGATGAACACACTGTTTTTGGTACCCATGATCACTTGGGAGCTGAGCCTTAGATCTCCTCACCTTGCCACTGCCCGAGTTGAGCAGCGTGCCAAACAGTTTGTGGTGTAGTTCCATTTTCTACTCTCTTGTACTTGTTCTTGCATCTGCACGGCAGGTAAAACTGATTCACCCTCAGGAGCATGGATGGTTGGGTCAGGTAAAATACACAGGGGGGGCGGGCGGACAAGCTGCTCATGAATAGGGATACTCGAACACCTGCTAGTTCTGCTCACTTCCTGTTCAACAGTGGTGATCAGGCAGCCAATTAATTGACTATTCAGTTGTTTGCAACCTGTTCATGAACATTCACAGGAACGGGCTACTTGCAGCTATCCAAAACTAACTCCCAGCTTCCGACCAACACGCAACTGCAATCTGAGTATATCTCTGATTGGCTCACAATTTGATTGTGAGTGTAAAACAAGGGAAGGTTGACTGCTGTTCACCAAGAATTCTGCTGTATCCTTATTCACGAACAGTTGAACTGCCTAATAAAAAATCTGTTCCCTCATTGCAACCAGTGAACAAACCAGGAGCCAAAATGGCATGTACAATCATTTCTTATACTCCCTACCTTAAAAGGCTGGGGAAAGGACTTTTGATTTATACAGCAGTTACAGTGTTCATATTAATTGTTGTTGTTGTTGTTGTTGTGATGGTGGTTAATTGCTGTGCTTCTTTACTTGTTTGCACACACTCAAAAGTGGGCTGTGAATTATTATTATTTTATGAGTTCCAGTACTGGACCATGATGTGAAATTAAAAATACGCTTAACTAGAATAATAAGAGATTAATCATCTGAAAAGGATTCTAGACACACACACACACCCTGAATCTTGCATTCAAGAATCTTGTGTCCAAAATGGGGAGAGAGCCATTAAAAATTCCAGTCATTAAAAGTGAAGCACAACAGAAGTTTGAAATTTTTTTGGACGCTGACATTCTGTTGCTTCTTAGATGGACACCTGCACTCATGAGCTTCACTGCTGTTATCTCCACACTGACAGTCGAGAAAAGGTTAACAAGGCAGCACAGAGGAGGTTTTTTGCTTGTTTGTGCTAAGTGCCACTACTCCAGATGGTTAGCGAAAGAAATGGTGTGCTGCATCACCAGCAGCTTTCCTTTGCTGGGGGGGGGGGCCGTGAAGAGGGTACACATCTTCTGCCAACCTGCAATACCGACTTCATCCGCAACCTCAGTAAAAAATCGCTAGGGGAAACTCTTGCAATTGCCAGTGGGAACCCCAAAGAAACCATACATCTGCCTCCTATGGATCTCAGTGTTGCATCTCCAGTGAGAGACTTTTGCAGCCTATCATTTGCTCTCCCTGCCTCTCCAGCTATTCCCACTGGGGCCATCCTGCACACAGACAACTTCCCCAGTTTTGGCAAGAAAACAGTTTTCGTTTTGCCTTCCCCCAGTGAGTTCTCCAAGAGACAAAAAAAAAAGCCCCTGCACTGTCAGTTTCATCTGTAAAGCAAAAGGAATTCTAATCTGCACATCCTTCCAAGAGAGAGAAAGCTTTAAAAAAGAGATTCTCTCTAGCAGAGGAAGATTACTAGTGTACAAAAGACCGACAAATCAGGAAAATCTTGCTGCAAGAGTCCATACAAAACCGTTCCACTCTAGTTTCAAACTGATGATGGTAAGTGCCTGTAAACAGCAAGTAACAAAAGATTACAATTTAGTACTAGTTCATGCCTTAATAGTTAATTCACTTAATTCTTCTGTGTGAAGTAAAGGCAGCCGGGCTCAATGCAAGTCCCATTTCTGTCTAGCAGTTAAGCATGTGAGCGTACACTCTCTGGCTGTACATCAAGAACAGCTGCCTGAAACATAACACAACACAAAATGTATCTAGTTACAATCTGGAAGAGGAATGCTGGACACACAATGCAGATCTTTTCCTAAAACCAAACGAAAGCAATCTCCTGCCAATTTCAGACTTCACAACAACTTTTTAGAAAGCCACCAACATCTTCGTTAGCAATCTAAATTAGCTGAGAACTCCAGCCTAACAAGAAGGTGTTCTTTTACATTTATAAAAATAGTTGAAACAAAGACACATATATTCCAGAAGACAAGACAATATGAGGGTTCCATAACAGCCTAATAAAACTTGTGGCGTTGAGCAACACTTTCTTCAGAGGCATCAAAATTTTCCTTGGGGAATTGGGTTACCCTTATCTTTTGTCTTTTTGGGACTAAAAACAGAGGTGATTTTCAACAAAAATAGCATAAAGGGAAAGGGTTAAGAAAGTCCCTCAACATACCCTAAAATATAAATAAAAATGAAACATAAAATGACTCTACACAGAAGAAAAAGATGCTGCAAGCTCACCTCCATGCTTGAGAGGAGACAGACTCTGATCATTCCACGGTTAAGGATACTTCAATCTCAAATTCTGACATAGAATCATAGAATGTTAGAGTTGGAAGGGACCTTTGCAGGTCATCTAGTCCAACTCCCTGCACTCTGCAGGAGCATAGCTGAAAGACAGCCCTACAACATTCCTGGAAAATGGTCATCCAGCCTCTGCTTAAAAACGTCCAACGAAGGAGCATTCACCACCTCCCGAGGCAGTCTGTTCCACTGCTCAACCACTCTTACAGTTAGGAAGCTTCTCTTGATATTTAGCCGGTAACGACTCCCTTGTAATTTCCACCCATTAGAACTAGTCTTGCAATCCGGAGCAAGAGAGCAAGAGAGAATAGATCTGCTCCATCTTCTACATGACAGCCCTTCAGATATTTGAAGACTGCAATTGTGTCCCCTCTAAGTCTTCTCTTTCCCAGACTAAACATACCCAACTCATTCAGCCTTTCCTCATAAGACTTGGATTCCAACCCTCTCACCATCCTGGTTGCCCTCTTCTGGACACACTCAAGCTTGTCAACAACCTTCCTAAAATGTGGTGCCCAAAACTGGACACAGTACTCCAGGTGAGGCCTGACCATAGCAGAACAGAGCGGAACTACCACCTCCTGTGATCTGGACACAATGCTTCTAATAATGCATCCTAAGATTGCATTAGCTTTCTTCACAGCCACATCGCACTGCAGGCTCATGTTTAGCTTGTGATCAACCAGAACACCCAGATCCTTTTCACATGTACTCCTATCAAGCCAAGTCCCCCCCATTCTATATCTATGCCTTTGATTTTTTTTGTACCTAAGTGTAGGATTTTGCACTTATCTCTATTGAAATTCATTTTATTGTCTCAGCCCACTGTTCCAGCCTATCTAGATCATTTTGAATCCTGACTCTGTCTTCTTCAGAATTTGCAATCCCACCCAGTTTCGTGTCATCTGCAAATTTGATAAGCATCTCCTCTATGTCTTCCTCCAGGTCATTTATAAAAACATTGAACAACACCAGGTCCAGGACTGAGCCCACTCCACTCGAGACTTCCCTCCATGTAGATGCAGAGCCATTTACAAGCACTCGTTGGGTACGATGTTTCAACCAACCATGAATCCATCCAACAGTTGCATCATCCAGCCCACACTTAACCAGCTTATCCTCAAGATTATCATGAGAAATTTTGTCAAATGCCTTACTGAAATCTAGATACACTATATCCACAGCATTGCCAGAGTCAACCATTTTAGTAACTCTGTCAAAAAAGGAGATAAGGTTGGTCTGGGATGATTCTTAACAAACCTATGCTGGCTACTACCAATTAAATCATTCTGTTCAAGGTGCTCACAGGCAGAGCATTTAATAATCTGCTCTAGAATTTTTCCAGGTATTGATTTCTAACTGACAGGCCTGTAATTTCCTGGGTCCGTCTTTTTTCCCTTCTTAAAGACTGGGACAACATTCGCTCTTCATATTTATTACCTATGCTATGTTTGCCCACCCCCAGGTGAACCCAAACCAATGATAGCCATATATACTGCTAATTATTCTCTTAATCTGTTAAAAACACCTTACATATACTGCATGCTAATTTACTAACCATCCTCTATATGTATGACTGTTATTTCTATTTCCATTTCATTGTCTCTGAAAAAGTGTGCGTACATATGAAAGCTCACACCTCGAATAAAACTTTGTTGGCCTGTTGGCCAACTTTGTTGGCCACTGGACTCAAACTTTGTTCTCCTGCTTCAGGCCAACATGTCTACCCACCTGGGTCAATCAACATACCCGAGTCTTCCTACTCACACTGCAATGCCAGTAGATGTATTTTGTATAAAGGAAAATATCTTTATAAAAGAAACAACACTTTATGTGTATGCCTGCCCCAAGATAGAAACAGAATTACATTCTGGTTTTTGTTATGGCCGCATTTCCGACTCTTCCAATTACAAATTTTTCCCGGTTGGTGTTCACCTGCCTATGGCTCAGGAGCATATTACACAACAAACAGTAAAATGTAGCAATGCAGTAAGAGGAAAATGTGTTTCTAGTAGACACTTTCGTTTATTCTGAAAAGTATGCCCAGCCTTTCCATTTAAATGTTACTTAAGATTTTCCGTTTCCAAAGGCAATTTTCATGAAAATACAAAATCAACACCAAATCGACTGAAGTTTCAAATGAAAAATGCACCCTAAACTGATGTCCTCATCTCATCACCAGTGGCTACACTATGCTATCAGGCTTACATGATAGAGCAGATTGGCTACTCCCCTTTTCCATACACTGTCTTTAGATGAATCGTGCCTTTTAGAACTGAGGTTGGCAATGGATCAATAGTTTTTTCAGGGAGCTGAAGAAAATACAAAAGAGGGAATGTTGTTTGTGGTGTGGATCCCGCTTGGGATATTAGTAACCATGTTTAGACGGTTTCGTACTGTTTCAAAAAACTGCCTAATCTGTTTAGTTAGAAGAAACAGTGGGGCAAAAGAAACATGCCCCTACAGGAACTGAAGCCTCTTAACTCTATTTTAGCTGTCTTCAGCCAGATCTGCATCTAGCATTTGCTCCGCTGTTTTACCAAACCCACACTGGAACAGAAATCCCCATCTACATTGCATGCCACTTTCACTTTGATTGTCGCATTTTATGGCAGTGTCCAGACTGCAATGCTTTCACTTAGTTTGATCTCTTGTTTTATTGTGGTTGTCTGCATAGATTTATGGCCATTTTAATGGGCATTCGGGGGTGACTCTGCAGTCAGTATGGTGTTGGCCTGGGGTAGTTGAATGTGGTTTTGAACTGCATCTTTTTCTGTTCCAGTGTGGGTTTGGTAAAAATGCTAAATGCAGATTGGCCCTAAATCTATTGCCTGTCTTCAGCCTGATACAGAGATTTCTACCAGGAAGTCAAGAAGAGGAAAATACCCTCAAAATCCAGCTGAAACCATTTTCCCATTCCCAAAGCATTACCTCTTGACAACTATGCTTCCAATGTTACTTACAGAAAGTTGCTATATATCCTAAATTCTCCACCCCCCAAACTGGAATATTCAGCCACACCTTCCAGATCAGTCCAGATGGATACATAGTGCTGCTACAGACCAACAGCCCTATTATTAATCTTTCCAGCTACTGATAATAAAACATGGATAAAACTGTCTGACTGATAGCCATCAGGGCAAAAAGCTGCTTCCAAGACCCATAAGCAGGGCTATTTTGGGGCAGGAATGCACAGGAATGGAGTTCTGGCTAGCTCCCGAGATGGCCACGCCCAGCAGGAGCTCATTAGCATAATAGGCCACACCCAACAGCAGAAACTCATTAGGATTGGCTGTATTAGGAGTGTGTGGCCTAACTCTTGCCGTATTTCACCTCTTGCTTCTTCATACTATATTTTCAATTTTCTCTTCCTTGCTTGCTTTTGATTTCTTAATGCCCCTGAATTTAATCAATTTGAAAGGTAGGGTTTTCACATCTAGAAAATGATTTTCCTGCACTGCTGTTAGTTGTACAGCAATGGCCTTTCCATTCAAGGACACCTGGGAATTTACAGTGCCTTCTTGCTTTTGGACAACTAGATCAGGACAAAAGTGTCTTATGATATACAGGACTGCACTTTGTATTGGATTTATACGGTTCAGCAAAAAGTGTAGAATAAAAAAATACTGTAATGAAATAGCCATGGAGGGAAAGGGGGATTAGCAGCTCCAGGCATAACATGATATTACTATGCAACAAGGCTCAGGGCTATTTTTGGAAAGCACAGGAAGGGAGTTCCGGCTGGCTCCCGAGTTGGCCACTTAGCTTGGTGATCCAGATGAGCTAGAAGAAGAAAACAAAGAGGATGGGGGAGGGACTGGCAGAAGCATCACGAAGGAATAACAGCAGCTGTCATTATAGCCACAAGCAAGGCTATTTTGGGGCAGGAATGCACAGGAATGGAGTTCTGGCTGGCTTCAGAGTTGGCCACACCCACTACAGCCAAAACCTCTGTGTGCGTAGCCACAGAGGGAAGGCCTGGAGAGTGACCCCCCCAGTGACTCCAAGGCGGGCAGGCCAGGGGGGGGCCTGGAAGGATCGTGGAGGCATTTAAATGCTTCCCCGTGCCTTCCCTGGTCTGTCTAAGGGCTGACTTGCCTGGGGTCCCCGCAGCCACGGGGCACCCAGGCAAGCCAAGGGAAGACATGGGGAGACCTTATCTGCTAATGAGTTTCTGCAGTTGCATGTGGCCTATTATGCTAATAGGTTCCTGCTGGGCTTTTTCTACAAAAAAAGCCATAGCCACAACGGAGTCTAGTAGGCATGGTGAGCCCTCAGCTCAGTGTGACAGCTCTAGTAGGTACTCAATGATGCTCACTTTGGTAACAGCTCTGCCAATATCAGCTTCAATCCAGAAGCTCCTAGATCAGACAAGAGAGGGATGAACAAAAAAAAAATTGGTTTTTCATCCTTGCTTAGCCAACATATCAAATATGCTTATTGAACTGGGATCCTCACAACAGCAGGCTTTTCTGCTCAGGGGTTAGAGCAAGCCTGCCTTCTGTCTCTTTCTAAGTCCTTTGCTCAGTCATAAGAACATAAGAACATAAGAACATAAGAGAAGCCAATGTTGAATCAGGCCAATGGCCCATCTAGTCCAACACTCTGTCACACAGCGGCCAAAATATACCAGGTGCCATCAGGAGGTCCAGCAGTGGGGCCAGGGCACCAGAAGCCCTCCCACTGCTGCCCCCTCCAGCACCAAGAATAGAGTGCATCACCTGCCCCAGACTGAGAGTTCTCATTCTATACCCTGTGGCTAATAGCCACTGGTGGACTTCTGCTCCATATGTTTATCTAATTTCCTCTTGAAACTGTCCATGCTTGCAGCTGCCACGACCTCCTGTGGCAGTGAATTCCATATGTTAATCACTCTTTGGGTGAAGAAGTATTTCCTTTTATCTGTTCTAACCCGACTGCTCAGCAATTTCATAGAGTGCCCACGAGTTCTTGTATTGTGAGAAAGGGAGAAAAGTACTTCTTTCTCAACCTGCTCAATCCCATTCATAATCTTATAAACCTCGATCATGTCACCCCTCAGCCGTCGTTTCTCCAAGCTAAAGAGCCCCAAGCATTTTAACCTTTCTTCATAGGGAAGGTGTTCCAACCCTTTTATCATTCTAGTTGCCCTTCTCTGCACTTTTTCCAATGCTATAATATCCTTTTTGAGATGTGGTGACCAGAACTGTACACAGTATTCCAAATGAGGTCGCACCAATGATTTATACAGGGGCATGATGATACTGGCTGATTTGTTATCAATTCCCTTCCTAATAATCCCCAGCACAGCGTTGGCCTTCTTTATTGCAGCTACACATTGTGTAGACATTTTCAGCGAGTTATCCACTACGACTCCAAGATCTCTCTCTTGGTCAGTCTCTGCCAGATCAGACCCCATCAACGTGTATTTATATTTAGGATTTTTGGCTCCAATGTGCATCACTTTGCACTTGGCCACATTGAACCCCATTTGCCACGTTGACGCCCACTCACCCATCCTCAACAGATCCCTTTGGAGTGCCTCACAATCCTCCCTGGTTTTCACCACCCTGAACAACTTCGTGTCATCTGCAAATTTAGCCACATCACTGCTTACTCCCAATTCCAAATCGTTAATAAACAAGTTAAAAAGCATGGGACCGAGTACTGATCCCTGTGGTACCCCACTGCTTACCACCCTCCACTGAGAAAGTTTCCCATTTATACTCACTCTCTGTTTCCTATTTATAAGCCAGTTTTTGATCCACAAGAGGACTTGTCCTTTTATCCCATGACTATTGAGCTTACTTAGGAGCCTTTGATGAGGAACTGTATCAAAAGCTTTCCGGAAGTCAAGGTAAATAATATCTATTGGGTCCCCCTTGTCCACATGTTTGTTCACTCCCTCAAAAAACACTAACAGGTTAGTGAGACAAGATCTTCCCTTACAGAACCCATGCTGAGTCTGCCTCAATAGTTTTTGTTCATCAATGTACCTACTAATTCTTTCCTTAATAACAGTTTCCACCAACTTACCCGGTATCGATGTCAGACTGACTGGCCTGTAATTTCCTGGATCTCCCCTGGAGCCCTTTTTAAAGATGGGAGTGACATTAGCTACCTTCCAGTCCTCAGGAATGGAGGCAGATTTTAAAGAAAGATTACATATTTTTGTCAGGAGATCCACAAGTTCACATTTGAGTTCTTTCAGAACTCTCGGATGAATGCCATCCGGGCCTGGTGATTTATTAGTTTTTAAATTGTCCATCAGTTGGAGGACTTCCTCTCTTGTCACCGCAATCTGATTCAGGTCTTTCAAACCCCCTCCCGAAATCAGTGCTTCTGGAGTGGGCAAACACTTCTCCTCTTCCACAGTGAAGACAGAGGCAAAAAATGCATTCAGCTTCTCAGCCATTTCCCTATCATCCTTCACTACTCCTTTTACCCCTTGGTCATCCGAGGGCCCCACTGCCTCCCTGGCTGGCTTCCTACTTCTAATGTATTTGAAGAAAGTTTTATTGTTGGTCTTTATGTTTTTTGCAATATGCTCCTCATATTCCCTTTTTGCTTGCCTGATCACAGACTTGCATTTTATTTGCCATAGTCTGTGTTCCCTTTTATCAACCTCACTAAGACTAGCTTTCCACCGCTTAAAGGAATCCTTCTTACCTTTTACAGCTTCCATTACTTTATTTGTTAACCATGCAGGCTTTTTTCTATACCTATTTGTACCTTTCCTAACCTGCGGTATATATTTTTTCTGAGCTTCTAGGATTGTCTTTTTAAATAGTCTCCAAGCTTCCCCAATGGTTTTGACCTTCTCCACTCTTCCTTTCAATTTCTTCCTCACATGTCCCCTCATACCAGAGAAGTTACCCCTTTTAAAGTTAAAAGTGGTTGCGTCAGTCTTTTTGGTCAACTCCCTATCTGTACAAATGTTAAACTCAATGACATTATGGTCACTGTTTCCAAGTGGTGCAATCACTTTTACATCTCTCACCAGGTCTTGGGTGTTACTTAGGACCAAATCCAGGATCGCCTCTCCCCTGGTAGGATCTGTGACCATCTGTTCCACAGCACAGTCATTGAGAGTGTCTAAGAACGCAATCTCTTTTTCCCGACTAGAACTCATATTGACCCAATCAATATTAAGAAAAGTCCTTTCTTAATAAAGTGTCTGATGCCTATGCTTTACTTTCAGCGGTCTTACCATCTGCTACATTCCAATTCACAAGTCTGTCTTTGGCTCAAACTATATCTAATGGTGGCAAACCTGGCTCTACTTCAGTCATGTATAAGGCTGAGCAAGAGTGTGGGTATCTGGTTTTCAGAGCAGGAATCCTTAGGTCAGATGCCCTTAACTTTCCCTATGCCCCCCAAATGAGCCCATTACCAGCATAAGACCTCAGTGGAGGAGAAGAGCGCCTGGGGAAACACTGGCAGGTAAGAAGTATGTGGGGAGATTCCCTACCTGTGTGACCTATTTTCCATAAAAACCAAATTTCTCAACCCGCCCACTTTATACATGATGGGAGGGAAACCTGGGCTTCAACAAACATGTCTGTCACTATCCCATGTAATCTGAACCTCTCGTACTTAATTCTGCTGGCATCTTGCTCTGCCGTTCTTGTTACAAGTTACTGCAAACTTTAGTAGCATATGTTCCCAGTCTCACCTCAACAGACATGGGGCCCAGTGGTTTTGGATTAATTATTGTTTCTTTGGGTTTGGGTTTATACCTTGTTGTGTTAATAACACAGACAGCCCCTGGTTTAACACACAACAGCTCCTGCTGGATTAATCTTTTGAAAGTGATATGCTCTATTCCAATGAAAGGACAAGAGCGAAGTTCAGATTAATCTAGCATTTGGCAGCTTGTTTGACATGGAAACAGGAAAAGATTAATTGTTTGTGGTAGAGTTGAGACCGTTAACAGGAAATGATTAAGTGATCCGTTTTTTTAAATGCGTCATTGAAATCAATATTTTAATTGATATTGGATTGATACTTTAATTCAAATCAATATTTTAAGCTCTCTCTTGCTTAAAGTGCTGATGGAATGGTTTTAATCTGTGTATTATACTTCTGAGATTATTTTGCAAGCGGCATGCACTACCTGTGCAAATCAGTTGAGAGAAACAGGTACGGTTATTAAATGGCCTCAGAATATGACCTTTGTTGATACACTACAATAGTTACTTGCATCCACAATCAAGTGGGTGAGCCCTATGGATTCCAATCCAGCTTTAATCAGAAATTGCTGGACTATTTTTCCCATCTTCTTTTTTGTGATTCCAGAGTCTAATGTGCTCTGATAAACCTGACCAAAAGCCTGAAGGCCTGGTAGATGAGGCCTCTTCACTGTTCCTCTGCTGTCCAAAGCCTCATCACATCTTACATCTTGAAGGCTCCCAACACTCCATAGCAGTGTGCAGAATTTCACTAATCTTTTTTAAAAAATCACAGTCATAGTTCCCATGAATTGCTGGATTCGTCTTGAACATCCAGGGCCTCCACAAGACACCTGACATAGTGGTAACTGGGGTAGTGAAGAAGTGTGAATCTGTGCTATTCATGCTACTGCAGATTCAGAGCACTCTTTACCTTGGCACATGCTTGATGAATGGCCTCTAGGCCTGTAGACAAATCTAATGAGTTCCCACAAGCCAGAACTTCAAATCTGCTGCCACATTCTGAATTTTTGGAAGCAACTTTGACTATTAGTTCAAGAAAGATAGTGAATCAACTATAATTTTATTAACTGATACTATAATCTAAAACATCACATAATGTATTATAACACATACCTGTATGAAACTGTTATATATTCAAAATATCCATGAAGTGTTCATTTATGTGTTACGATAACTCAGTTTAGAGGATTTTTAAAACCTTAAACAGTAAAAATAACCAAAAAGGAGGACGCTTAGGACCAAAAGTTTTCTTTAAAATGTATCTTCCATTAAAAAATGTTTTATACCATTTAATACTATGGTCAATTACAGAGGAGAATCACTTTCACTTTACAGTTCCTCCAACCCAGATGTTTCCCATTCTTTTTTCTTAAAAAAAAATTCCCTGAAATCATAATCATATAACTATAGCCACATGTTACAAGGGCATATAGTTCAGGACTTGGAGATTCATCGAAGAACATTTACTAGACTTATTTAGGGGGGAAATGAACGCTGTTTATTTAATGTTTAAAAGGGGGACCTTGTGATTTCACCTTTGACTCTCCTTTTTGGGTAGAGACAGACACACAGTTCTTGATTTTCCAGTCCCCAGTTAGATTTCACCTGAGATGGACTTAATGGATTCATTGTTTGGGTAACATTCTGACAGGTTCAAGCTCTTCTTTCAGTGTGTATATAGCTCTTTCGACTGGAGTACAAGCTTTTAGGTGGTAGCATGGGGTCAATGACATTAACATCCCAGCAGGTTTTTTTCTTCTTCTCCTGAGCAAATGTGGGTCTGCCTCACTTCTTAATGGCTGGTGAGAGGCAAGGGGGGCGGTACTGGGAAGGAGAACAGTTAGATTCATCAGTGGTGAGCAGCTGCCATTAAAATGAATGAGAGAGTCACTGATGAAGCCCCTTAAGTGTAGAAAGAGGAGGCTGGATTACATTTGTTCCCTCACTTTGAGGCCAACATTTCATGACTTTCTATACGAATTGCAGACAGAAGTGTGAGAAATGAAAATGAAGATTTTTAATTGATTAACATGTTAAGCTTGTGCTCTATATATCTTGGAAGCTTAGTGCATTTGCTTCATGAATCTATAAGACTAAAAGGCCAGACAGCCTAAGATTAGAACTGACCATTGGGATAAGGAAAGCATGTCTAGCCCATCTGGAAGTACCTATTCAGAAACACAATGGTCAGCATAGAGACATGTTTGCTTTGCTATTCTTGATTTGCTTGCAGAGTATAACCAACAGAGAAAATGGGAAGTTAATTCTGTCGAACGAACATTTCGAAAGGAGACAAGCCTAAGGATAGAACATCCTGCGGTCTGAAGGCCCAGTAACAGGAAGACATGACACGAGAATGACCAGGCTCACCCGAGAGTGACATTTGCAGTAGATGGTGGGAAAATGTCAGGGGAAGGCTGGGAAGATTAATAACTTTTTTTAGGAGAAAGTAAACAGATTTTAGCATATTTAGAGGAGTGGACTAATTAGGAAAAGAGGAAGAGTAATCAGAGGCGTGTTGTCACGGGGTCCTAAAGGCGAGACGTGATTTGAGAATGTGAGCCACGTACTCCAGCCTATGGGGACTGGCCAGGGCGTTTCTTATTTTCCAAAGCGTCAGGGAAGGAAGTATAAAACTGCCTGCTTTCAAATACAAGGTGTGGTCAGTTCATCTGGACTGATCACCCACGCTTGCAAGAGTGTATTATTCAATAAAATATTCTGCTTCACTGAAAGAGGTCTGTCTCCAGAAGCTTTGTTCTTAGAACAACTTGCATTTCTGACAGAAGGAAATCATATGCGGCGGGCGGTGGGCTTGTTTAGGTCAAACAAGGATCCTCACAAATTACTGTTTTTTTTTAATTTGAATCTGATACCAGAAATCCACAGCTGCAGTTCAACTCTAATTAATATTTACCATTACATTTTGTCCAATATTTTTAACAATGGAGGGTTGATACACTGGTGGGGGGAATATGAGGGAATAAATAATGTTGCTAAATATATTATACTTTTTTAAATTGCTTTGACGGTGCATTGATGTGGAAAACTAAATTTAAAAATATTTTAAACCCCAGTGCCATAAGCCGCTATGATGCTATACCCAGATCAGCAGTATGACTGCAACGGCACATGCAGTGACACACAACTGCAATGCAGGATACTGAACTGGAACCTTAAGCCTGCACCTTAAACTGACCCTCAGCATTGTGCTGGCAGAGCCAGGTGAGTTTCAGTGTTAATAAGCGGCGTCGGTGCTCTGCACAAGACTGGTGTTCACAGAACAGAATTTGATGGAAGAGCACTTTAGGGCTCACTGAGGCAAATACGATGGCTCACTCTGGGAATTAAGACATTACACTGGGATTGCATGTAACTCTGTAGACAGAAGCAACCCAGCTTTCCTACCATAGGCCACTGCCAAAAGAAACACTGGTAGGCATGCCACGTATCCTGTTACAAATGTGCATATATGTAGAAACACAACTTGTAACATAAATTCTTATGCCCAAGTTATAATCCTCTAAAAACAGTTATTTATCTATTTAAGAACTTCTGTTCCTCCAAAAGTACTTAAGGCAGTTTACAGTACACAACATTAATAACATCCAGTATCATTTAAGAGCAGTTTTGGATTTAACAATAATAGCATGGAGGGGGGAAATGCATTTCCTGTTGTGTTTCTCTGCCTCACCTGAAACCTTTCGCACCTATCCCACTACAGGAGACATGCACAAAGTTCATTTAGGACAGGATGGAATTTCAGAGAAGATGGAGCAAAAATAAATGTACAATATGGATGTGTGTACATCCAATCTGAACATTAAGTGGTGTAGTGGGTTAAGTGTGTGGACGCTAATCTGGGAGAGCCGGGTTTGATTCCCCACTCCTCCACTTTCACCTGCTGGATGACCTTGAGCAAGCCATAGTTCTGGCACAGCTGTCCTTGAAAAAGAGCAGCTTCCGTCAGAGCTCTCCCAGCCCCACCTATATCACAGGGTGTCTGTTGTGGGGAGGGGAAAGGAGGGGAGTTTGTAAGCCACTCTGAGACTCCTTTGGGTAGTGAAAGGCCGTGGGGCAGCAACTGAGAAAGCCCTGTCACAAATGCCTGCTCACCTCACCTCTGAGAATTTCCTCTCACAAATTAGGGTGTCACTACCTGATTTCACATTTCAAGTAGGTTCATATGCGTGGCAGTAGCTATTTAAGGACTTTGGTCCCAAGCCATTTAGAGCTTTAACAGTGGAACTAGACCTTTGAAGTAGAACTTGCAACAGACTGGGAGCTAGTATTTTGGCATAATGCTGGTCTGATATGCTCATAATGCCAGGTCTCAATTAAGACCCTAGACACTGAATTTTTCACCAGTTGAACCTTTTAGACATTCTTTAATATCTACACAGAATACTATAATAGTCTAATATGGATATTACCAAGGCATGGATAACAGTGGCCATATGAACAAGGGTATATGAAAAAAAATATGCATTTTCTACCACGTAAGTATAGTTTGGCTTACTGTACTGTTTACTTTGTGTTAGTGTTTATTGCCAAAGAAAAAAACACTTGCATACAGTTAGGTAAAGGTTTCCCTTGCTCGAAAGCCAGTCAAATCCAACTTATCTCTGTTTCCAAGCCAAAGAACCAGCGCTGTCCAAAGATGTTTCCATGGTTATGTGGCATGGCATGACTAGACGCCGAGGCACATGGAACGCTGTTACCTTCCCACTGAAGTGGTACCTGTTTATCTACTTGCAATTTCTTGCTTTCGAACTGCTAGGCTCGCAGGAGCTGGGACCAGAGACGGGAGCTCACTCCATCATGCGGCACTCGGGTCTCGAACTGCCGAACTACCGAACTGCAGTTCAGTGTCTTAACCACTGAGCCACCACAGTTACAGTTACAGTTAAAGGAAAGCAAATTATGGATTTCTCACTGTATCGTATTCAAAGCGGAAGACAATTCATGGTATATATCCACTTTAAAGGCTATGCAGTCCGTTGGCTTTCAGTTGTGCAATACAGGAACACAGAAATTTATCTTGCCATTCAGTCCCAACTGGAATCCCCCTCCCATACATGATTTTTTTTTAAAAAAAATGCCTAGGAGCTTCGTTCACAGAACTTCCATCATATCTTCGTATGAAGTGGCTGTAGCAGCCATTCCATATGCTGCCAAAAGCAATTCGGAGACCTATGATCCTCCCATTTAATTTAAACAGTTCCACCTAAGCTTTGCTTTCTGTGATATTATGATCTATCACATGTAGCTCGGTAACCTTTTATTTATCTCCTCCCCTTTCTGTAATGATCTCCAGCAGCCCCTGCTTACTGCAAGCCAATATTCCTCTATGCTTTATGGTTCTCTGTTTCTGATGGAAAGAACAGACGGGAATTGGCGCAGTGGACAGCCAAATCCACAAACAAGTTAAGTTGGAGTCGAAGTGTGGGTGCAGATTTTAGACTATCTAAAACCAAAGAGTGTGAGAGTACCTGGATTATAGCCTGTTTGAAACAACTGGAGCCAAAGGGATTTAAATAAGCCATGAATATTTTGGGTTTCAATGCCTTGCAGATCAGTACCTTCTTTTTATTAAAAAAAACAACAACCACTGGTTACTTTTCCTGTTAGTAAAACACAGGGAGGGGAAAACAAACCTGACCCAAAAACTGGAATCAAGAACCAAAAGGGTGAGAAGAAAGTCCAATGAAGGGCCGATATTAAAAACCTAGTTAAAACTTATAATACACAAAAATACACACATTTATTAGAAAGACAGTTAAAAACATACATAAGGGCACAATGAAAGCCTCGTAAAAAAGTAAAGCCTAAACACCAGGGCCAATACACATGACCTGACGCATTTCTGTCCTATCGGGGCCTTCTTCAGAGGTCAAACAATATTGAGGTACACATAACTGAAGAAGGCCCCGATAGGGCAGAAATACATCAGGTCATGTGTACTGGCCCTTGTGTTTAGGCTTTACTTTTTTTACGAGACTTTCACTGGGCCCTTATGTATGTTTTTAACTGTCTTTCTAATAAATACATGTACTTTTCCTGTTATGCAAGAGAGGTAGAGCTCAGGACACATGGCACACACGGTTAGCAAAGAGCTCTTACTCCAAAATAATCCTATAATATTTCTCTTGCAGTTACGGTGGATTCTAAAAAATCTACGCTCTGTAACACTATGCTTGTAACATTTAAAAAAAAAAACTGGCAGGAACTTTCTGTCCCAATCTCTCCCCCCCCCACACACTGCAGTAGGAGAGGCGGGAGCTAGGAAAGCTGAGAAATGGAAAGGAGAATGTGGGGGGAAGGGAGAGACACAGAGAACAGCAAAAAGTGAAGTACACTTTGTACACTACACTCAAAATCAGTATAAGCTACACTGAAAACCGATTTTATATGCACATACTGAAACTTGGGAATCACCTAGTGGGACATGCTTCTGAGGAAAATAAGTGCATAGGATTTAACAATACTCAATACTTTTTTTCCCCCTGTTAGGAATTGGCATCATGTTTATAGTTATGAGAGAAAAACAATTGCGTTAGGTGGAATCTCATAGGTATTTGCAGGTTCATCAGCCAGCTTTTCAAAATGTACAGTTTATTTTCAAGCGTAAAAGGAAAACCAAACACAGAAATGCCAAGGCATAGGATTACTAAAGTTAAATTACTTAAACAGACTGGAATCGCATGACAGGAGGTGAACTATAGCCCTTTTGTGTTTTTTTTTAAAAAAACCCAAGGAAATTCCAGGTTCAAAAACTTCCAGTTTAAGACCAGAATTAAAACTACTTACAGCTTACCTATGTGCTAAATAGCATGTAAAATTTAAATTACGCTCTAGTTACAAGTGATATGTTGAGGAAGGGATATTTCTATTATACTTAATCTTCTTCCAAGGGGTATGGAACCCATTTTGACGTACAAGTTGCCTTTGGGGTTAAGATGTCCCTAAATGGCCTTCAGCAAATCACTTTTCTAGTCCCCAGGCTTCATCCAGACATTGATTTAGAATATTTCTATGCTGCCTCTTCAGATTCCTCTTCAATGCAGCATTCAGCTTGACAGCCGTTAAATAAAAATGTGTATGAGCCTCGCTTAAGCCAGACTCTCACGCTCACCTTGCTCCTCCCTCTTTCCCATTTCCATCTTTCATGGAGTACAACGAAACAATGGTGTCTTAAGATTAAGTGCCATCCTAAACAGAGTCACACCCTTCTAAACCCATTGAATTCAGTGAATTTAGAAGTGTATAACTCCGCTTAGGATAGCACTGTTATTCTGGCCATCCACGCTGTACAAATACAGAGCTTACACACATGCATGCACACACAAACACAAAAAAAAGGTTATGTTGTCGAAATTTTATATGCATAGCCTAATTCAAGCAGGACACAGTATTTTGTTCCAAGACACTGAAAGGCTGGACAACACTTCCAGTTACCATGTCAGATTACACAGGGAAGCCATTGAAATTCATAAACATAAACACAATTTCAACAGGAAAGAAGAGAGTTTAAAAATGAATAGGGCATGGTTTCCTGTCCTGAAAAACACAAAAGGCTCTACATCTGACGATAGCACTACAGATAAGAGCAGAATTTCAACAGCCAATCCACATGCAAAAGAACCTCCTCAGGAAATAGGAAACCTCCTCAGGAAACAATACATATACAAAAGAACCTCCTCAGGAAAGCTCCTCCATTAGCATGTTCATAGCCTGGGGAACTCCTACATGATAATGACTCAGCCCTACCCCACCTTCTGGAATAGATATAAATTACCTGCCTACCATTTTTCTTCTCACCTTGACACAAAAGAGCACTCCATCTTTCTGTATTATACCTCTGAGAATGACAGTCACAGCTACTGGTGAAACATCAGGTCCTACAATGCCAAGACCACAGCCACACAACCCAGAAAACTACAGCAACTATAAAAGATTAATTCTGGTTTAGAATTCTGGTTAATGAAAGGAAAATCACCTCCAGTTAAGCGATGTGCCCATATTACTATGACATGGGTAACCAGAGTTCTTAAACCAGTATTCTTTCATCATGCTCCATATGACAACGGAAAGAAAAGTGGGAGGAGCCAGCATGGTGTAGTGGTTAAGAGTGGCAGACTGGAGAACTGGGTTTGATTCCGTATTCCTCCAAACCTGGTGTTGAAAGAGAAAGGCAAAGTGCAGATGCATGGAGATCCACTTGCAAGTAAGCACTGTAATAAGCGAAACAGTGCAACACGTTTATTGCTTACATAGTGAATTTACACTTGCTATGCTTCTTGGAGCACGGGTTAATGTCTAAGCGGCCTGATTTTTCTTGTAATACAAAGTGGATTTTTTAAAAAATCCTAGAATATTCTCAGAGTAGCTGATCATGTCTCCTAGCACTACACATCCACAGAAAATGTGCAGGACTGATAAAACTTCAGTTGACCACAATCAAGTAGTAATGAGCACAGTGACTAACAAGAACTAATGTGTTCCAACATGCACTCAGCCCATGCAGACTTGCACTATTTTCCTGAATAAATATTTCCTCTCCACTCTAATTTCAATGGCTTTCTGGGGGTTTCCCCCTCCAGAAATATTATTGTCACTAAGTATAGGTGCTGACTGGATTTCAGAAAACTGAAACAGCTAAGCCAAATACAGTGATCCCGCTAAAAGCTTTTGACAAATTCCTCAGAATGGGGAAAGAGAGCACTGAGTTCAGCCAGAGATACATTTCAGGATGTAGAGTGTAACCTTTTTTAAAGTTAATTCTGGAAGACAAAGCTTTTCATTTTTAATGAGACATTATTTACAATGCAGCTGAGAGCCAAGGGTAATAAAAAGGGACCCAGTTCAACCTTCAGGGTTATCCACAGCTGCTGAGAAGCTTCTAATTATGATGAGTTGTTTCAACCAGGACTTGGATGCGAGACAAAAGCAAAAAGCATACCACATTTTCTCATTTGCCCTTGAGGTTATAATATTACCAAAAGATCCTCCAACCAACACCACACAGGACTCTGGCTCCCTTTTTCTATGGTAAAAGGGAGAATAATTTGCAGAAAAATCAGCACTAAGCAAGAGACTAATTCCCTCAATAGCCATAAAAAAGTAAATCCAAGATTTTTCACAGAGTTCAGGGTCAGTATGACTCCATTCCAGCTGAAGTTAGAGGTGAAACTCCTGTCAAAAGAGTGTTAGGGCAATAACTCTTGCCCTATTTCACCTCTTGCTTCTTCATACTATATTTTCAATTTTCTCTTCCTCGCGTGCTTTTGATTTCTTAATGCCCCTCAATTTGAAAGGTGGGATTTTCACATCTAGAAAATGATTTTCCTGCACTGCTGTTAGTTGTACAGCAATGGCCTTTCCATTCAAGGACACCTGGGAATTTGCAGTGCCTTCTTGATTTTGGACCACTAGATCAGGACAAAAGTGTCTTATGATATACAGGAGTGCACGTTGTATTGGATTTATACAGTTCAGCAAAAAGTGTAGAATAAAAAAATACTGCAATGAAACAGCCAATGGAGGGAAAGGCGGATTAGCAGCTCCAGCCATAACATGATATTACTATGCAACAAGGCTCAGGGTTATTTTTGGGCAGAAATGCACACGAATGGAGTTCCAGCTGGCTCCCAAGTTGGCCACGCCCAGCAGGAACTCATTAGCATAACAGACCATACCCAACAGCAGAGACTCATTAGGACTGGCTATATTAGGAGTGTGTGTCCTAACATGCAAAGGAGTTCCTGCTACAAAAAAAGTTTTGGGTTTTGACAACAAAGTAAACAGAATAAGAAGCAAAAGGTGGGTGTGGCTGGATGACCACACTTCTGGTAACGTGGGGGTGTGGCCTAATATGCTAATGAGTTTCTGCTGTTGGGTGTGGCCTGTTATGCTAATGAGTCCCTGCTGGGCTTTTTCTACAAAAAAAGCCCTGACAGGTCTAAATATCCCACTCTTGCTCTGGTTATAGCCAGTCTGTTTCCAAGATTTCATATTTTGCAAGAGAAGTATATCTGGGCTTAATTCGCTCTGATCATTAAAATGATACTACAAAATTATGGTGATAATTTTTGAAAAATAAAGAGCAATTGATTCAATTGCTAAGTGAAAAGCAATATCAAAACTCCTCTGTCACTGTACAAGAGCTAATAATTAACCCTTGCTTCAGGAATGTCTTGGCTACAGAATGCAACTAATTAAAGAAGATAAGAAAAATTGTACAGAGAAGTATAATATTTTTCTAAGTGAGGTAGGATCAGTGAAGAAATGCCTTTTTCTTTGGAGATTTGGAATGAGCAAAACCTTCACTCTGAGTTTTAAACTCCCCCCCTTTTGGGCAGAGAACGGGCAGGAAGGGGAGAAGTCAGTTCAATTGCTTTCCAGAATTACCTCAGTCCACCTTCATATAAATACCCATAGGTCTAGACAATGGAATGGTGAAGCTCCCCCTCCCCCTTCACGGAGGGAACAGAGACTTGGAGGAATTAAGACAAGGATGACTCCGGAAAAAAATTTCTGGATACTTCAGGAAAAGCTTCTTTAACGTGGCCTGACTGGGTCAGTGAGAGGGGAAAGGAGAAGATAAAACTTGTGGAAACAAGGAGGAAGGTCTCTTTGGTGCTGAGTCCATTAGAGCAGACAGAACTCTTAGCTCTGGAGGAGGCAGCCATTAACCATGTGCTGGCCTGGAGAGCTGGAGGAAGCTTCAAGGTAATGACAACTATGCAGAGATCTGTCACTTCCTAAGCTGAGGAGCCTGTCCTATATTTTAACATCTGGCAGAGCACATATAGAGAGAGGGAAAGAGGAACTACACTTTACCCATTTCTTTTGAATTCCTTACTCAGTCTGATGCTGTGCTAAAAGTACACTTGTGAACATTTTCTTTTTAATAATTACTTTATAATTTTTATGCTGATAGTTGTTCTCTGTATCACATAGACCTCCACCACCTTGGACATGCTATTTTAAAAGGAGCACCAGGGGAAGGCAGGCAATTGGCGTGGCTATTCTTCCAGGGGCACAAAAGGGAGTAAATGGTCCCCCTGGTGACCAGGCACTGGGCAGCCGGAGACACAAAGGCAAGGCCTCAGAACTGAGAAGGGAAGCTGGGAGTCCTGACCCTCCCAAGAGGCAATTCCTTACAAAGGTTGGGTAGTAGCAATGGTTACCCGAGAGAGAAAAAAAACTTCTCCAGGTGTTGGGAAAACCTTGGAGGGTAGGGTGGAACAGGGTCTGCAGGCTGGAACAGGCCTGTTCCACCACAGGATCTTATTTATGTATTATTATTTATTGGATTTTAATCTTGCCCTTCTTTCAAAGAATTCAGAGTAGTTTACATGGATCTGCACCCTCTCTTATCCTTACAACATCCCTGTAAGGGAAGCTGAGAGACACACACACTAGTCCAAGGCTACCCAGTGAGATTCATGGCAGTCTTGAGATCTGAGCCCAGGTCTCCTAGGGCTGCCAACCTCCATGCGTAGCCTGAACACCTGTCGGAATTAAAAGTGATTTCCAGACTACAGAGATCAGTTCTCATAGAGAAAACGAACTGCTTTGGAGGGGCAGCAGTATACCCCACTGCAGAGGGAGGGAGTTGTAGTTTCAGCACCACATCCAAAAAGGCTCTTTCTTAGGTTGCTACCCATCTAGCCTCAAATGGTGGGGCGCCTGAAGCAGGGCCTCCAAAGATGAACTGAGTTTGATGGGTAGGTTCATACCAGAGAAGGTGGTCCTTCAGGGACGCTTGCCCCCAAACATATAGACCTTTAAAGGTCAATACCTCCACCCAGGGCTCTTTTGTAGCAGGAACTCCTTTGCATATTAGGCGCCACACCCCCTAATATAGCCAATCCTCCAAGAGCTTACAGAGCTCTTCTTACAGGGGCTACTGGAAACTCTTGGAGGATGGGCTACATTAGGGGTGTGGCGCTTAATACGCAAAGGAGTTCCTGCTACAAAAAGAGCCCTGCCCTCCACCTTGAATTGGGTTTGGAAGCAAACTTGGAGTCAGTGTAGGTGGAGCAACACTGGAGTGATATGGTCTATAAGGCCACTCCAGTTAGCAATCTGTAGCTTCCAGAAAGTCTTCAAGGGCAGCCCCATGTAGCATTGCAATAATCTGATCTTAATCTTACCATGGAATGCACCACAGTGGCATGATCTTTCAGAAACAGGAGAGGCTGCAGCTGACTCACTAGCTCCTAGCCATCTGTCCAGCAGCACTCCCAAGCTATGAACCTCCTCTTTTTTTGGGGGGGGGGGAGTGCAACCCTGTCCAGAACAAGAGATAACCCAATTCCTGGACCAGACCTTCCCCGCCATCAGTAGTAACTCTGTTTTGTCACGATCGAGTTTCAGTTTGTTAGCCCTCATCCATCGCATGTTACAGAATGCAGCCCTCTGCAAAGTACCGCGTGGAATCCCGGCTTCGATTCCACTTGCAGCCGATAGCAGTGACGAAATCAAAATGTTTGAGCAGCATAAAGAGTCCTTGCACGAAAACAGACTTGCTGTGCGATCCTAGGAAGAGTTATACCCTATATCCGTTTAGGATTTCGTTGCTAGCGGTTTCGGTTTTCTTCAGTTCCTTTCTGGCCTTCATGTAAGGGAATGCATCGTACCCTCAAGCTACAGCTCTTAATAACAGCCTGCAATGGTAGTAAATCTTTCTTTCTCAACAAGGGGGGAAACCCCACCTACACTATTATGTTGGCTTTACAGCTCTCTTTATGTCAAGCAAATGACACAGCACCATTGCATTTTTGTTAAGAACCCTTGCGCTTCCCTTTAGAGTGATAAAGTGGGTGGACATTTATTTTGTCATTTCTGCTGCCAGGGTCCGTGGTTTAAAAATACTCTGACATAAAAAGAAGGGGCCGGACCCAACATTTCATTCTGGGAAGGCAATGCAAGGAGCCTCCTGCCAGCAGAACACACCTCGTCCACCAGAGTGAGGTCTTTTTGAATCCCCTGCCTTGGGAGACGCCTCTGCTCTTAGGCAGGGCTGACAACCCCGTGTTGTGAAATTCCTGGAAATTTGAGATCAGAGCCTGGGAAGGGTAGAATTTGTGGATGTGATGCTGCAGAGCCCACCTGCCAATGCTGCCATTTTCTCCAGAACTGCTCCTGAGATCAGTTGTGATTCTGGAGAACTTCAGGGGCCATGTGGAGGTTGGCAACCTTACTTTTGGGGGAGGGGAAACTCTGGATCCAACTTATTTTTATGTACAACTTTTATGATTTGGGGCATCCAGATATATTCTTACATACAAAATCTGTTTGAACACAGCATACCTTCACATAATGCAAAGGAAAACTAATAAACTAGAAGGTAAACTGTTCAGTGGAAGCTGCGGTGGCTCAAGTGGTTAAGACGCTGAACTGCAGGCTGTGGAAGGTCAGTAGTTCAGCAGTTCAAGACCCGGGTGCCGCAAGACGGAGTGAGCTCCCGTCTCTGGTTCCAGCTCCTGCCAACCTAGCAGTTCGAAAGCAAGAAATTGCAAGTAGATAAATAGGTACCACTTCGGTGGGAAGGTAACAGCGTTCCGTGCGCCTTGGTGTTTAGTCATGCCGGCCACATGACCACGGAAACGTCTTCGGACAGCGCTGGCTCTTCGGCTTTGAAACGGAGATGAGCACCGCGACCCTAGAGTCGGATTCGACTGGCTTTCAAGCAAGGGAACCTTTTTAAACTGTTCAGTGGCAAGAAAGATGTGCAAGTAGCCAGGAAGGTATGCAGAAAGAGGTTTTAGAGTATGTGTGTTTGTGTATGTGTGTGGGGGGGTGAAAGAGGGAGAAACACAGAGACACAGAGATCTACTAATTTAGAAAGAGACATGGGTTCATAAGTTTTGACAGACCATACCACAGAACTTGCCAATTATTATAGGCTAAATATGAGGAGATCTTGGGCTCAGATATACTGTTTAGATATAACTGGATGTAATTAAGAAAAGTAAATACGAAAGAAAAAAAACAGGTTCAATAATACTATTTCAAGTGAAGTGAAAACCAACTGCAATATCCATGAGAAATTCTACCACCTTTATAATGACCACCCCCTACTAGCAGCAGTAGTTATTTAAGCACAGTATAGCAGAAACAGTCCAAATCAAATCCGAATGTGTATGATCCATGCAAAGTAAAGCACTTTTAACACCTATGGATTCAATTGGTAGGATTATTCCAAGAGTTGCTTGTTCATAAGCATAATCTTATAAAAACTGACTATAGCCCACCCCAGTGCACATAATTCGTTTCGATGTACACGAAAAGCTTCAGGTACAGATCTCTGTCAGAACCTACAAGGGTAGATTCCATTACACAGCAAATGCCAAACATCAAATGTTAATTGTCAAAAGGAAAAAAAGTCAAAGTAACTTTGGACAGTTTGCCATCAGCAGTTTCCAAATTTAGCATCCTTTGATGGATTTTGCAATAATTGTCATTATCACATAAAAGAGGTTTTTTTAAAAAAGTCTCCTCACTTTACACTTCGTAGCCTTGAGCTAAAATGTTAATTCTCACTCAATGACTTTTAAGTATGATTTCTCATGCAAGAGGGGTTTTATGAAAGCATATGTATGTTAAAAACATAATTTATTCCATTTAGTTGTAAACCAGTCTCGTCCAGATTACTTAAGAGAGAACTGAGGGTGATAGAGCTTATGGTTGGGACAACAGCTATATAAAATCAATTTATGCCCCACCATCTACTGGATTTATGACTGCTATCTTTGCACCTTCCTGTCACAGATAACGAGGCTTTTAGCAGCATCATTAGAGATCTAACTAGGGGTGTGCATGGGGGAAAATCGGCTTTTAAAAAAAATTCAGGTCCACTGGACCCCAAAAATATCGGTATTCCCCGATATTCCCAAATCCCAATATCAACATGATTTTGGGATTTGGGTAAATAATCGGGAACCTGAATTTATTCAGCATTTAAACATGCCTTCCCCTTTTCTTTTTGGAGGGGTGCCACCATGGCAGCATGATTCAGGGAGCGCAGGAAAATAATTTTAAAAGGCCTTCACTTGTGGAGGCATGATGCTGGCTCACCTCCAGGAGTGAAGGGAAGTTAAATGCCTTCTCCTTTAACTTGCGGAGATGTGCTGCCATGGCATCTTGTTCACATCCAGCACTTTTCCAGAGTGTTCAAATCTTGCTGAATTCTATATCCTCTGGGGTGTTTGCTACTCCTCCCAATTTGCTGTCATCTGCACATTTAATGAGTAGTCCCTCCACCCCCTTCTCCAGATCATTTATAAAAATACTGAAAAATACCGGACCCAGAACCAAGTCCTTTGGCACCCCACTGGACGCCTCCCTCCAATCAGATGAAATGCCATGGACAAGTACTCTCTGACCGCAGTTCTCCAACCAGTTCCCTATCCACCTAACTATCCCAGAGTCCAGTCCACAGTCCTCCAGTTTACCCATCAGAACATCAAGGAGAACCCTGTCAAAAACTTTACTGAGATCCAGGTAGACAACATTGATGGCGTTCCCAGAATCCAGTAAGCTCATCGTTTGATCAAAGAAGGAAACGACATTGGTCTGGCAGGTCCTGTTAGGGACAAATCCATGCTGACCTCTCTGTATCACCCAGTTGTCCCTTCAGATGCTCACACACTGACCCCTTTAAAATCTGTTCCAGTATCTTCCCTGGGACAGAGGTCAGACTGACTGGCCTGTAGTTTCCTGGGTCATCCTTCCTACCTTTTTTTGAAGACTGAGATAACATTCACCCTCCTCCAGTCTTGTAGCACATCTCCTATCCCCCAGGAGCTTTTTTTCTTTTCTCCACATGTTTTGCTCCCTCTAGTGGTTGATTTGATATTACATAATTGTATGTCCAGCATAAAAACCTGCAGTTTAAATCTGCAGGTTTTTATACCAAACAGCAATGTAATATCAAATTGACCACTAGGTGGAGCAAAGCACATGCAGAAAAGACGTCCCCCTCGAAGCAATAAGGACACACAAGCAACGAAAATGAGAATGCGGAATAGCGGATTGAAAATGCATTATTCAGTGTATGTGAAAGACTCTGCTTAGGGACTTGTATCTCTAAATTCCATAAATATGCCAAACAGTACAATTTTATATGCCAACATTCTATGCCACGAAAGAAGAAAAATTAGGTTAGGTTTGATAAGAAACAAAGTATGGCATATATTTCAATTTTGCCCCACATTTCTAGTTTTAAAAAATCAAAAATCCATTATTTTTACATGGTCAGGATTTACAGAAATCTTTCTCTCACTATTCCTATAAAAGCAATACCATCACCCATCCATTTGTACTGGTATGGGTGGGATACCAAATGAAAGTTTTAAAGAACTCTGGCTGTATTTGGATGTCACAAACAAACCACAATGTGTTTGTTACGAGAATGAACCTGAAATCCTTGGCCTCATGCATTACATTCCCCTTCCATACTATGCCAAGACTGAAAACATCTTAGAAAACAAGCCAGAGCAAGGCAAAACAAACAAACAAACAAACAAAAAGTGGTTTGCTTATGACATCTGAAAACAACCTTTACTATCTCTATCCAAACAACAAGGGGAAAAGACTAGTGTCACAGGAGTCCCAAATATACAAATTCTACTAGTAGGAATCTTTGATGGTGTTTTCTACTAGTGGGATTTTAATATCTCTATGGCATGACATGTTTTATTAGTACCCAGGCCTGTAACATATCAGAGAACCAACATGCAACAACCAGAATTTAATACAATTCAAGGATTCCTGTGACTTCCAAAGAATGTTAATGCCTGCAGCATATCTAATAATCTTTCTAAACAAGATGTTGAAGGCATTTCAGTCTCTAATTCCATTCTTTAGCATGCAAGATATGTTCAGGTGAACTTGACACTTGCCATTTCTTTCAGCTTTACATTGTAACAAGTATGGTAGTGATAGGAGTAATTAACCTATGGAGGGTGGGAATGTCCCAAGTGTGATGACATCACTTCTGGGGAAATCCTGAAGTGACAGCAGTAGCTCTAGGAATTGCTCTATGGCAGGGATGTCAAACATGCGGCCCAAGGGCCAGATCAGGCCCTCAGAGGGCTGAAATCTGGCCTGCAGTGCTCTGGCTGTTTCCTGCTTCTTTTTCTGGTTCTGCTGCTGCTGCTACATGGCAGCTTGCTTTACCAGACTCTCTCAGTTGCACAGGAGAGATAGACAGACAAGACTCACTTGTGCCATTGAGAAAGTCTGGTAAAGAATTGGCTGAGGCTCCTCCCCCTCCTCTCTCTCTTTTTTTTTTAAATCCCCCCCAAAGGGGATTTTTTATTGCATTTTCTAGATATCTACAGAAAAAGGGAGGGGTACTAACAAACATGACTACAAGAAGGGGGAGATAGGAAAGAAGGTCCAAAATGTGGTGATTATATGCAGTGCTTACAAATGTGGCATTAACAAATAAAAACTTTCAGTTGTTAACCTCGAAGGTGACAGTTGAGTACATCGCTTATGAAGCTCTAGCTCATACAGACTGTTTGGAGTATACTTCTGCAATACACTAACATTTCTTTTATACAAATATCAGGCACTCTCATCATCTCGTTGCAATAATTTCTGCCTATTACTTTCTGCCCCTCTAACTCTTTAAAATTTTTATCAATCAATACATACAATCCAATAGCATTTAAATACCGCTATCAAAAAACATCCAAGTTAGGCTTAAACATGTTTCTCTTAAAAGAAAACTCTCTATTTACGCTCTTATTAAAAAAGAAAAGAAAGACAAACTAACTGGAACCTCCATATGCATCACATAACACCCCTTTTCCCTCTTCCTTTTATGGAGTTAGCCTAAATTAATAAAATCCTTTTAAAATTGATTTTTTTCGCCCAACATTCTATTAGCTTTGTCCCCTCATCAAAATATATAGTACCTTTATTTTTTAGAAGGAGAGTTTCCCCTCCCCACTGCTTGTCGTAGGGAAAACATAGTTGCATTGCTGTCCCATCCAACTTCACAACTACTCAGTTACTTTCGAGTTCCTAATGAAGATTCAGTTTCGTTTTTAATTTTTACTGTGACACAGACGCCATATCCAAAGATGCACTCCAAAGCCTGAGGATCTGTTTATCTTCTCTTTGTTATCAAATCACCAGGGTCCCATAAATCCATCAAATCGTTTCGCCTCCTCTAAAAGTTCTCTAAATTAGTCAGCCTTATTTCCAGCTCATTCCGAATTGTTTTCTTTGTAGGCGGAGGGAAACTCCCCCCCCCTCAACCTTTCACAGCCACCACTTACAGAGATATTTAGAGTTTCTTTAAGAAGAAAGAGGGTTCTTCAGTGCCTAAAAAAATTACTTTCAGATGTTTGTACAGTCCCTTTATCTTTCGAGGGGGGGGGATTTCGCACCCTCCGCCTGCTAAAGAAGGATTCTGCATCGTTTCCAGCTGACACTCAGAAAACACTTCAAGCTAATGTGAGTTTCCATTTCCATACAATGCTTCTCTCTTTTCTATTATGCTTTTTCTTCACTTCCCCTGTCCCTTAAAAGCTTCATTTTTATATTGTTATATTGTTATGCGGGGGGAGGGAGTTCCCTTTCCCCCGCTTCTTTTTTGAGGGGGAAGGGGAAGACTTTATTCCAACTCAGTCTCTCACTATGATGTCAGCAGTCTTTAAAGGAAATTCTAGTTCTTCCTTCTAGCCATTTCTAGCTAGCCATATAAAACGCTTTCAATTGCTGTTATTAAAGTCCCAAATATTTGCTTGTGTGTTACTCAGTTCATAACTCTCAGTATTCCTCCATCACAGTCCCTTCATTTTCCATTTCTCTGATGTTAATTTCCTTTATCTAGTCCTCCATGGGGGGGGGGTCTACAATTGTCTCCCCCACCCATGCTTGCAAGAATATACTCTTCCCTCTGGTGCTTCATTAACTTGTACTCACACTTCTTCAGTAAGAAATCGATCCAGCCAGTCGTTTGATTACAGCTTAATCACCATCCGCTTGGTTTCCGGTACGCAAAGCCTCGGCCATTACTGGAACACAGCAGAGAGACTGTCGGGGCAAAAGGACGCCCCCACCCCCAGGCTAAAAGCTGGGGGGGTGGCAAACCTCAGTGCCCCCTGACTCAGGGCTCATTCTGAACCCTGGGGAAGAGCGTACTATCACCCTTCCTCTCTACCTGCTGGTCTGCAGACCGTCCCCCCAGGAGAAGGGGAAAACGGCTGCCATCAGCTGCCAATCCGGAAATGCAAAGCCTCCCCCTCCTCTTCTGAGGGGGAGGGAGGGAATTGGCCAGGCTACTTCAATCCTATAGTAGACAAAGGGAAGCATTTCTTTCCTTCCACTGGCTGAGGCTGCTCCCTGAAGGGAGGGAGGGAACGAGGGAGAGCTTGCTTTGCTGGGCTACCTCAATTGCATGACAGAAATACCAGGCACCTTTAAGACCAACAAAGTTTTGTTCAAGGTATGAGCTTTTGTGTGCCTTGCTACAGTGTGTATTTTGTTGGGCTCTTTATGCTGCATGTCTTTTGTTGGGCACTTATGCCAGGGCTCTCCTGGATGCACCTGGGTTCTCTCCCCCTTTTCACTGTATTCATGCCCTCATGATCCAGTCTTTCTCAGTAAGAAAGCAATGTGAACTATTTTAGAGGAGGAATAACAACAAGCCAGTGAGGTGGATTAGGATGAGAGTGTGTGTCCAGATCAAGTTCACCCAGCACTTTTCCTTTGTAGGAAGTTGTAGTTATTTCTCTGGGGAAAAAGTTTTGTAGACAAACATATAGCCCTTAGTCTGTGTCAGGATGCCTTCTCATATTCTTGACCAGCATATGAAGCAACTTATGTACAAAAGCTCACAATGCCCAGCCATTTCATGTTTTCCCATGTCCTAGGCTCAGAACAGTAAGCATGAGATTTCTGTAATGAATGTCAATAAATCAAAAGTAGGTTTGCAGCTTACAGATACACACCTGAACAGCATACTCAAGATTCCTACAGCACAGACATTTTGATGCAATAATTCAGACCAAGAGGTGTCAGTGTTTTAAGCATGTTTTATTTAAAGTTTTAAAAATCTTTAATTGTTTTTGTCTGCGTCCTTTATAAAGTTTAAATCTCTGCTACCTGGCATTATATCTTATGACACACATGGCCTGGCCCGACAAGGTCTCATTTATGTCATAACAAATGAGTTCGACACCCCTGCTCTATAGTAAAACCATCAAATTTCCAGCTATTCCTAGAGGTACCATAATTGCTTCCAGGTTTTCACTGGAAGTCACGTCATCATGCTTGTGACTCCAGTGAGTTTATTTTTCCCCAATGAGAGTTCAGGGTGGGGGATTCTCTGCCCCAACTGGCAGGCTGGCAGCCCTAGATAGGAGTCAAATATCCACTACTATTTTATATTAATCCCACCCTAGCTTTGCATGAAAATAGAAAGCAGCAGGGTGCTAAAACAATTGCAATACGCCTGAAAACCTCCTGAAATTGAAGTTTCAAATAATTTCATATTGCAGTATTATGGCAAGGACCACATCCTTAATTAATATCTACCGGGTAAAGACAAGAACGAAGGCTGTAAGTAAAAAACTCACCATGAACAGCTAAGGATTAGACATGCTATGTACAAGAAGGAATTTAATAAATTTCTATCCAAAATTGCATATTTAACAAGGAGCCAAGCTAGGCTCTTCTGAGGTTTTTTTTTTTAAAGTTCTTTTACAGCATTGTGGTCTCTCTGCTAGCTGTAAAAATAAACTTTAAAAGATAAAAAGTACAACATCAACCCTCCTTCAGAACAGCAGCAATCTTTATTTGCAGCAACTCTTCACTACACTGGTTAAGCTTTAGCTGTTACTAAACACAGCTATTTGCCGGTAGTTGAATAAACTGTAATGATCTGATGCACGATGTACGGTTATTCTCATCAATTATGCCTTTTCACTCTGAAGTTGTATGTGCAATGTTTATACATATAACTTCCTTTTCAATGTAAAAAACACAGCTGAGTAAAAAAAAAAAACTTTGTGGGATGACCACCTATTAGGGGATCAACAGTTAAGTTTCACAATCCAGGACACTAAAACTGACTGACAAACATCTCACAGGCTGACAAGACAGCAATCGCAGGAGAATTCTAGCAAAAGCTAATCTCGTCAGGTATCCATCCCCCCCACAAAAACGACAGTCCAATGGGCCCTGAGGGATTCTGCTCAGCACAGATGCAGAGAAAGGCACACCAATACAGACAACAGGAACACATTTTTCAAAATGTCTTCCCCCCCTTATTCAACTGTCGAGGAGAACAAATGCATTGTCTAAAGAGGATTATAAATGAGCACATGCCCAGCATTAAAAAAAAGAGAGAAAAGAGAGCTTCTGAAAAGATAAGCCCTGGCAGTTAGAATTATGTTTCCTAACAAACATCAAGACTTATTTAAAAAACAACAACAACACCCTGAGAAAAAGTAGAATGATAGTAGAAAGGAGCTGCATAATCATATGTAATGGCACCCTTGGCAAAAAGAATTAGTTTATCATCTGAGGCAAACGGAGATGGCTAAGCAGGTTTGAATGACACATTTATTACCCAGCAACAGTTGTGTCCAAACCAAGACGTTGGATATTTTCAGCAGTTTTCTGAAGTTAACAGCATACAGAGAAAGACCAGAGTTTCAAATGCTTCCCCCACTATATGTCCTTTGGGGTCCCTTGCTTATAGTTTTTGGTTGCATTTCCACTTGTCTATGCCGCTCTCACATCTCCTTCCCTCTCTCCCTCTCCCTTGATCCAAGACTCTTAGACTAACTTCACATGCACCACTTAAAGCACCCTTGAGTCTCTCTAGACTATTTGTGTGAACGTGTGACAACCACAAATGCAATTTGACGTGTGCTTTGAGCAGATATTTCGATCATTAGATGGTTACACAGGCAGATGGATTTGAAGTTAGGGATGGGCATGAACTGACCTACAAACTGGGTCGGTTTGTTGCTTTGCAAAATGCAATTCATGCAATTGCATTGTTCATGAACTGCTCATGAACCACCATGTTTTCTGCAGTGGTTTGTTCAGTTTGTAAGAGGGTTCTCTTTAAATGCCTTCCCTTCACTCACTAAATGCCTTCCCTTCACTCACTAAGTGCCTTCCCTTCACTCACTGAGTTGCGCCGTGGCAGCAGCACGCCCCAGCGAGTGAAGCGAAGGCATTTAAAAAGACCTACATGCCTTCCTTTCTTTCCATGAGGCATGTCACCATGGCAGTGCACCTCAGTGGGTGAAGGGAAGGCACGTAGGTCTCTTTAAATGACCTCCACTCACTGTGGTGGCACGCTTCCACTCAGCGAGTGAAGTGAAGGCATTTAAGGAGACCTACATGCCTTTGTTTCACTCACTGAGGCATCCCCCAACCCCGCAGAAGCTCTCCCAAACCACAAACCTAACAAACCGGTTTGGAAAACTGAAAAGTTCATGAAGGTTCACAAACCATGGTTTGTATGGTCAAATGAACCACAAACCACCATTTGTCCAGTTCATGTCCATCCCTATTTGCAATCCCACTTTTTTTTTGCATTTCTGTGTATTCCATCTGATGAGTTCTACCTGAAGTGCATTTTTGTCCCCCATGCTCTATTTCATTCCTTAGAGTTGTGCACCACTGACCTCCCCGTAAAGATGTGTATGATGGACCCGTCACTTTCCCCACTCTGAGGCAGATTTTTCCCACCAAAATTCTCTCAGTTCCTTGCTGTGACTGAGAGCCTCTATTAGCATGTAAATGAATGTGGTTTATTAAAAGACTTTCTATCCCACCCTGTCTACAGAATATAATTCGGCTTTTAGCCAAGCCCAAGGAACTTTCTGTGGAAAAGCAGGAGCCCTCTTCTTATTTCCCTTTTCAAATGGCACTGGAGATGGATTAATGGTAAAACAAAGAACAAGTTTATTCAACATACAGGGATGAGGATTGCTGAGGTAAAAGTTGTAGATGGTATAGAATTCACTTCTTTAAACAGGCAAGATGATGTTATTAAAGTTTATTTCCAGGTATTCTTAGTTCTTATCAGTAAGAGGTGTTTTACTTAGTATATTAGTTACAGCAACAATGTTTTCTCAGAGAGTTTCCTATGGCCGTTCAGATGTCCTGGAGTTGGTCATTGTCTTTGTGAACCTAACTCACTCTGTTGTGAAATTACAGTTTATTTCTATTTCCTGAGATGTCTAAAACTGTTTTCCCTTTACAACAAAGCAGGGTCCTCCTCAGAGCTAAACCCTCTTTGACACTGGGCAGGAATTAATCTTCTCCTCAGAAGAATTAACCCTGTTCCTTTTTTTTTTTTGGCTTGAGAGGGAGTTTCCACACACTACCTCAATCCCTCTTGCAAGAACTCTCTCCCAGTTCTGGTGTTTGTGTAAAGCAGACTTCAGTTTATGCTGACACTGAGACTTAATCTGAATTCCTCCTCAGGTTATAGATTTAATACAGTTAATGCAATGAGTCTTTTTCTTTCACTCAGCAGGTGAATCCATCTGACTTTTTCTATCAGACACACGGACTCAGAAACCAACTGACTGCCTTCAGAATGGTTCTACCTGACAGAACCGCCTCAGAATGAAACTCAAACTGACTCTCCCCTCAGCACACAGCTCATAATATATTTCCCTCAGCAGGCAATGGCCAGTCAAAGAAGAGGAGCAGCCTGTCACTCCAGCTCTCCATTCCAGGGAAAAGTTAACTCTTTACCTCCCAGCTCTCTGATTTAGCTGTACTCATAAACCTGCTTTTAAAATGCAGTCCGTCACAACATGTCTCTTTGGACACTATTGATACGAATAGTATAGCTCCCAATGATTATACATCCTCTTCTGAGACTATGAGCATCTACCACATGGTCATTTCTTCATGATCCCTCATCTTTGGGTAATCATTTTGGCTAAAACATATCAATCACACCACATACATCCTATTTTTAAAAATTAAATCGTTACTATGTAGATTACACTGGAGGCAATTTATGATTCTTTTGAGGAGGAAAAAATAAGGTGGGTGATGTTTTCCTGTAACAATTTCATCAATGATCAAAGAGGGGTATTTAAATGGAACTGACAAAACTTTTATGATGCCCTCCATGCCTGGTAGGAGGGCGCCCGCTCGTGTCCATTGCAAGGACACCACACAGGGGTGTGGATCCATAGCCTCAGCCCCTCCCGGGCAGACAGAGGAGCCAAAAGAGGTCGGTAGCAGGGGAGTCTACTGAAGGGCAGGGGTAGGGGCCTCAGACTGCGGAACTACCAGAGGGGTTCCGACACCTCTCTTGCCCGCTCTGGGTCTGGCTTCTGGAGCAGGGGAACTCTTGCCGTTGGGGCCTCTTTTCCCCCTCTCTCTCTGCTTTTCAGGTTAGCCCCAGCCAGCCCAGTCTCCCTCCCCGGCCGCATTCCTGCCTCCTTCTTTTATTACCCCCGCCACCCCCTTTGGCACCTCCTGCTCCAAGGCCCCGCCTCCCTTCAAAGGGAAGGAAGCCGGGCCCGCGTCTGCCCTTCCGGCTCCCGAGGCTCTCCCCAGGGTGGGAGGGGTGCGGCTGCTCGGGCGGGCTGCTGTGCCTGCTGCGGGCCAGGCCTCACCTACCCCGCTTGCACTGCTTCTGCTTCTTTGCCGCTGGGGCCTCCTTTGCCGCCTGGCCCCGGATGCCGTGCTGCAGCCAGTGAGTGGTGCTCTGGGGTGGGGGGGCATCACTGGGGCCATCCCCGGACTGCTGCGGGCTTCGGGGTAGGGTGCAGGGGTCTCTGGCCACACCTCTGGGCTCTTTCCGTGCCTCCCGGTGCCGTACCCTTATGCAATCAGTTTCACTCGAGACAAATAATGGATAGTGAAAGAAAAACAGGTTGCTTACCTGTAACTGATGATCTTCAAGTGGTCATCTGTGCATTCGCACCTCTGGGATATAGCGTGCCTGCGCCAACCCCAATTGGTACACTTGAAAGCGAAAGGGATTTTCATGCCCACTCCCCAGTCACATGCAGGGCTCCAGTGTGCATTACAATGGGAGGGGCATGACAATCCCGCAAACTCCTTCTGACCACTGCCATCAGTCTTAAAGTAACGACAGGACCAACAGCAGAGGGAAAGGTAAGCTTGACATGGTCAAAAATGAGATGGCAAGACTGAACATCGATATCTTGGGTATCAGTGAACTAAAGTGGATGGGAATGGGCAAATTTAACACAGAAGACCATTATATCTACTACTGTGGCCAAGAATCCCATAGAAAAAATGGTGTAGCCTTTATAGTCAACAAGACAGTGAGAAAGGCGGTAATGGGGTACAATCTCAAAAACAACAGAATGATCTCGGCCTGAATCCAAGGCAAACTATTCAACATCACAGTAATCCAAGTCTATGTCCAACTGGAGATGAAACTCCGAGACCACTTTCGGTAGAAAGCGGATGTCTGGGCTCAGTGTGACACCATTACTGGAGAATCAGACGTAAGGTGGATCCTGTTGGAGGGCTGTAAGTTCATCCACTCTCCAGGCTGATATGACAGTTATGAGGAAAAATGCAGTTTTCTAGGTAACTAGCTGGAACTTGTAAGAAGCTAGAAGCTCAAATGGTTTGCCCATCAGTTTCCGCAGTATCAGAAGAAGGTCCCAAGCTGGAACAGGTAGCTTAAGTGGGGGATGCATGTATAGCAGACCCCAAAGGAAATGTTTAGTGTGTGGGTGAGTGAAAACAGAAAGGCCATCCACTGGTCGATGGTACACCGAAATGGCAGCTAAGTAAACTCGTACAGAGGAGTAACTCAGTCCACCAGAAAGTAAAAAAATGAGAACCAACGGGAGTCCAGCATTCTCTGGTGGAAGTGGGGAAACACTGGTGAATCTAATTAACGTTGCCCATTTGTAAGCATAGGACTATCTAGTGGAAGGTTTCCTACTATTAAGTATGACCTCTGTAACTCTGTCAGGGAAAGGCTGAGGGAGAGACACCAAACAGTGAGTTTCAGGTGAGGTACATTGTGATGGAATACACATCCCCCTGCAGTGAGTAAGAGGGGCAGGAGGGAAGTGATACAGCTGCCCTGATGACAGTTTCAGGAGCGCCGGAAACCACCCCAGTCTGGGCCACCATGGCATGACCAGAATACAGTTCGGCTTCTCCCTCAACAGTTTGTCCACCACTCTGGTCATGAGGGGCAATGGGGAAAACAGGAAGACAAAGTGGACCCTCAATGAATAAAGGTGTCCATCCCCTCACCTCTGCTGCAGAATAAGTGGCATTTTTTATTCTCCCACATTGCAAAAATGTCCAAGTCCAGGAATCCCTAATGTTTGAACACGGTAAGCAGATATTTCTTATTGAGTTCCCATTCATGTAGGGAAGCCCCTCTTCTGCTCAAAAGGTCCACCTGGGTATATCAACAGGAAATTGATGCATGTGAGCCACAGTTCTAACGTGAGGGAGCAGAGGCTTCTGGACATCGTTTCTCCCTGACAATTCACATAGCTGAGGGCAGTGGTGTTGTCCGTAAGCACAGATACCACCTTTCCCTGTATGAGAGCATGGAATGACTGGATGGCAAACTGAATATCAAGGAGTTCCAGTAGTTCATGTGGCAGTGGTGGTTCTGGGGGTCCCATCTGGCACCCACACAGAGGCCCCTCATGTGGATGCCCCAGTCCCAGAGGGAGGCATCTGTGGTCAAGGTTTCCGAGGGGCTGATAGCTGAAACGGAGCGCCCATCAGGAGGTTGGGTTTGTGTTCCCACCACAATAGAGAGTGGAGGACTTGGGGGGGGGGGCATGAGTAGCACCTTCAATTGGTAGTCAAGATGGTTTGAAGTTTTTTAGGAACCACATTTGAAGTGTCTGCATGCACAGCTTGGCAAAGGGAAGGACTTCAGTCATCACCGCCATCATGCCCAACAACTGTTGTATGGACAGAGCTGTCATGGCTAGCTGTGATAGGACATGACAGACCAGAGAGATGATGGCTAATGCTCTCTTGTCTGGGAGGAAGGCTCTGCATGCAGTGGAATCGAGGACTGCCCTGATGAACTGGACTCTTCTCGTGGGTGTGAAGTGAGATTTCTTGTGATTCATTTTGAGACCAAGAGTGTCTAACAAGCTGAGGGTTTGATGAATGTCTCTTTCTAGGTTTTCTCTTGAATCTGCTACCAGAAGCCAGTAATCTATGTATATGGGTGACCCAGAGGAACATGGTTTGAAACTTTAACTGTTTCTCATATACTTGAACTGAACCAAACTTATTTTAGATATTTAGACACTTCTCTCTTAGATAGATGTAATTCTTGTTTTTTTATTTTCTTCTGTTTTTTTCAAAGAAATTAATTAATTACTCCTTTTCAACATAACCTAACATTTTTAAGTGAAAAAGAATTTGTTATAAGCATTTGTAGAAGCTATTGACCATTGCCACTTGGGTTTGTAGTGGTTTGTAGTGGTTTTCTTTCCTTTCTCCCTTAGACCCTAACCCTAACCCTTTGATTTCAATGTAGTTTTTAGAATGATCCTTGGCACTGACAGGTTGGGCATGGGCACTGCTTGCACTAGAGGAGTCTCTGGATGAGAAGCGGCATGATGATTGCTGAGTCAAACCAATCTCATCCACCTCCAATGCTGAGAAAAGTATGGGTGGTGGCTGCATCACAGAATCAACATGTACCGGGGAACCCAACCAATGGATGGGAGAGTCCAGGAGGCAGAGAGGCGGTGCTTCTATAGTAAGCTTCGGTGCCGGTGACAATCATCCAATCGGGGCATTGAGTGACAGCGTGAAGAGTCATGTTGGTGACTCTTAGGCCAAGGCTTTGGTCCTGACTTATGAGTCTTGGCTGCTTTGTCGCTTTTGCCCTCCCTACGTTTCTTTGCAGGCGTCGAGGGGTTTGATCTTAATTCGAAGCCCGAGCACTTTGACGGTGAATAGTTAGTACTGATTTGCCCCTAGGCTGGAAGAGCGGTTGAGTGGGTCAATGTCAAGGGTCCCGGTGTCGATTCAGGACAGTCTTGATGTGCAGGAATGGCCATCGGTGTAGGTGAAAGAGCTGACTCAATCAGTGCCACTCGAAGTCTTGCATCCTGATTTTTGTGGGCCTGTTAGGAGGACTTGGCACAATGGATGCACAAGTCGGTACAGTGGCCTTCCCCCAAGCAAAGGAGGCACAGAGAGTGTCCATATGTAGGGGTGAGCTTACTCCCACACTTTTTACAGTGTTTGAAAAACCCCCAAAGTTTTGCCATAGGCCATGTGGTGGGGTAAGACCAAAGGTGGGAGGGGGAAGGAAAGAAGGCATTGGCAAAGCAGGGCCTTCCTGTTGTTTTTTGTTTTTGTGTTTTTTGTAGAAGTCAATAGTAAGAAAGAAAAGTAGTCAAAGGAAACGAAGGAAAAAAAGGCTGATCTCACAATCTGAGAGGAAGTTCACCAACCAGGGTGAAGAGCAACTGCCTGGCATGGTGGTCAGAAGAGAACTGGCAGAAGGACCCGGGTTCCACACCTGTGGGCATGCGCAGTGGAGCCCCGCATGTGCCTTGGGGCACAGCATGGGAAAGAAGGATTTAGCGCTTGCTAAAAGTTACCAATGGGGTCAAGCGCAGGTGCCCTTTTCCCACAAGTGTGATCCACAGAGACCACGAAGAATACCACCCCCCAGCCATTATACACTGGACACATAATGGACAAAGAACTTAAGAGTCTGAGGTCTTTGGCCTTTTCACATTCAGAAAGAAATGACCTCACATTATTTTGATCCTTTCAGCATGTCAGGTAAGAGGAGGGGAATAATGAATGGAAATAGTCCTCCTCTCCAGTCTGAAACAGTATGAAGCCAATAATAACTTAAGTGATACCTAGTCATCTATCTAGTCCACCATTCCGTTTCACGCAGTGCCAACAAACAGGGCCAAGTCATCCTCCTGGTGTTGCCTAATAGGACTAGTATTCAGAAGAGGGTTACTGTCTTTCCATGTGGATGTTCCTTTAGTCATTACAGCTAGTAATAATTGATGGGCCTCTCTTCCATGATTCTGCCTAATCCCCTTTTAGAACCATCTATGCTAGGAACCATCACTAGGTACACTGGCAGTGAATTCCATAGTTTACTCATTGAATAATGGACTTCTTTTTGTTTATTCTAAATCTATTGCTTTCAACTTAGTTGGGTGCCTCCAAGTTCTAGTATTCTGGGAGAGGGAGGAAAATGTTCTTTCTATTTCACCCCATGCATAATTTTACAAACCAGTGTCCCTTAAGCATCTTTTATCTAAACTGGACAACCGTTAACCACAGGCTTGGTAAGTCTTTAAAAAACTGGAAAACATTGGTGTGGCAGGACTTCCCTTTGCAAAAACTATACTGATTTTCCTTGAGCAGACATTGTTCCTCTATGTGCTTAATAACTTTATGGTTAATAATAGTTTCTACTAATTTATGGAACAGATGTTATGGAACAGAGGATAACTGGTCTGCAGTTTCCTGGATCCTCTATGGACCCCATATTAAAATCTGGTGCTATCTATGGCTGAGTTCAGACTGGCAGTTTGGCCCGATATAGACACGTTTCACAAATGGATTAAATGGGCCAGTTCACACAGCCACAGCTGTCAGGCGTTCCCCAGCCGTACTCAACCCGTCCTATGACGATTCCCTACCGCATTAAAAAAGTAGCAGGTGAAAGCCGTAGCAAACCCTGGAGAGCGAATTGATCCTGCTTCCCGGAAGTGTGCACACTAAAAGCAACACGAACAAGCCGCATTGATAATTTCTGCTACCACAGTGAGAAAAAGCTGCTTACAGCCACACCTCCACCGGGGTGGGCCAACAGTGCAAACGCTCCGTTGTGCCTCCTCCCCGGTATGCTCCTGCATCAGTAGGTGCAGTGTGACCGGGAATCCCCGGCACAACTTGGTCCGGGTCTTTTTGTCCCGCCTCCCTCGCACTACAAACTGCCAGTCTGTCCTCAGTCTATTTGTGTTATTTTTGCTAATTTCCTATCCTCTGATAGGGAGGCTTATTTTAGTTACAGGTTACACATACTAGATAGATAAATAATTTCATGTGAGTTCTTTAAGAACGCTATGGAGTATGCCATCTGGACCTGGAGATGTATTAGTTCTCAGTTTGCCCTACAACGTCATCTCTTATCACTTCAATTTGACTCAATGCTTCAGACACTCTTCCCCCCCAAAAAAAGTGGCTGTCATATTATCTGCACCACATTTTCCACTGTGAGAACAGATGCGAAGATTTCATTCAGTCTCTGCCATCCTCCTGTCTTCCCTTAAGCAATCACTTAACTCCTGAGTTATCCAATAGTCCTACTACAGCCCTGCTTTTTTTGCTCCTTACATATTTGAAGATACCAGGAATATGTAAAGGCTCTGGTTGGGTTTTTAATAGTTTGTTTGTTTGTTTTTAAAGAAAGTTAAATTGTGCTTTTTAGGCAACCTTATAAATGAATACATTCGGTTCATTGAAGAACGTAGAGAAAAGAATAGAATTATATGACGCCTGAACCTCCAAGCTGTCTTGCTACATGGGCTCATTTATTTATTTTTTTGCTGCCAACACACTTCTGTGACAGAAAGAATTCATGGGCAATATTCACTTCTTTCTCATCCACTCGTATAAAGTCATGACGTTTTACTTGAAATGTGCTATTGTTTCACAACCATCATTTTTTTCATAACATCTGTGCAGATAGTATAATATATTCTTTAATGTTACAACACAAAAACAAGACACTTCCATGGACAATTTTGGAATATGGAAGTGTAAAGTACTGAGTTTGGACACGTTGGTTAGTGATCAGCTCATGCTTTATTAGATAGTGAAACTAAAAGACAAACTAGCGAGGTCCGAGCCTTGCTTATATCCCTGCAGTACCTCACACCCAACATACACCCCAATACCAGTGATAGGCTATTTACAGTGGAGAAGTCCATCATAGGTCTACTTTAGGATCCGGGCAATCCTATTGGTCAACCCTAGGATCCGAACTGGCTATTGTTTGAACACCTGAAGGTGTGCTTGACCGCATGGTCTAGTTAGCGCTGACGAGTTCATATCAGTACACAAAGGAAGGTACAGAAAAAAAACAGAGTAAGGCTAATCTGGCCTGTGGCCAGACAACTGCATGGGAGATTGTCTGGAAGTCCCACATATATGAGAGAGATATACATGCAATTAATAGAGCAATAAGAACATTTTCACTCTAAACAACCCTACGACACTCGTCCAGCACTGGAAATGTGATAACGGTCCCAAAATAATGGATAAGTAGGGACATACTGATGTTTTCCACTGAAAATGTACTGTAGAATGCTTAGGTTGTTCAATTTCTTGAAATTCTGCAGCAATGTGGAACTCTGGTTTGAGCAGAACCCAAGGGCAAAACTCAACTGCTGTAATGAGGCTGGTGATGGCTTGGAATAGGGCTTTGATCTGTGTTTCGATTAGTGAAAGTGTCCAACTGTGAACAGAAACTGAAGACTAACCATTTGCCACATCATAGCATGTGACAGTTCTGTTTATTCTATCTACATAATTAGCTGACGCTTCCCTGTTCTTGCTATTGTTTGGAATACGCAAACTATAGATAGATTATAACAATGATTGATTCACCATCCTGCCAGATGACGATCACATGAGTCTAGCCATTTCCACACAAGTTATTTGCTCTGGGTTTAGTTAGGGTTGCCAATGCCCACGTAAGGCCTGGAGATCTCCCAGAATTACAACTGGATAGACTTCAGAGATCAATTCCTTTGGAGAAAATGAGTGCTCTAGAGGATGGACTCAATGGAATTATACCCAAACTTCATCTAGCCTCTTTAACTGGAGAGATATAAGGCATTTCTCCACATCAAAAGGGGCTAACAATTTGCTTTTAAAGGCTTGCTCTTGGATGTATTCAATATTAAATTGTACAAAGTAGTATATTTTGTGAACAGTTGTTATGGTCACTTTATATGCCCAATAGTAACTTTAGCAATATTTACCGATATAAGCTATTTTTTTTAGTAATATTATTTGTTTTGCTTCATTTATTTATTTGAATTGTATTTTGTCAGCCTCTTTGAGTCCCAATTGGAAAGAAAAGTATGCCAGATGTACTCAAATAATTAAAATCTGTGCCTTTGGCATGCATGCGTGTACACACAGAGTGCACTGGCACATATATGACAACAAATTGCTTACTAGAAATGTTAGATTTATTGCAACAATAATAACACAGTGTATAGACACAATGAGTTGGCCAGCAATATGGGTGACCAAGAGGAACATGGTTTGAAACATATAAGGGAAGAGAATCTCTAAGCGGTACCCTCGTATGCTGCTTGGCAACCAAGTACTGCACCATTTCTTTACATGACTTATAGTACAAAAACATTAAAATAAGTTTAGGAATTCAGCATAAGGGATACATCACTTAATTTGTGAGCACATAAGGGTAACCCCCCCACACAATTTATTAAATGAAGGATATATATAAATTAAAACATTTCAAGTTTTTAAACATGCTTTCCTACCAGGTTTAGAAAAGGCTTTAAGCTAATAAATAGGTTGTCTGCAGACTGGGTAAAATATTATTGCTACCTCTTGCCCCCAGATATAATACTAGGGGCTTATGTAGGAATTTTAGCATTCTTTCCTTCCCTGAACTCCAACTGGGCACTACCATCCTGGGCTCCTCAAAGCAATAAAAAGTACAACTCTGCCAAAAACTGATGAAGGAAACAGAAGGAAACCTTTCCTAATGCTATCATGCATTTTATCCAAAATAAATACTGGGAAATCTCCTGCTCAGCAGCTACTCACAGAATCAACATTATTATTTTCTAATTTTTTTTGTATTCAAAATTTATAGTGATCCAATTATTTTTCCTCTATCAGTTTATCAGATTTCTAAATATGCTTATTACTAGGAGTAAGGCCCATTGTGGGAAGAAATACAACGAGCTCTAGAAGGAAGCTCCAGGTGAGTGTCCCGGCTGTGGCTGATGGGGCGGCAGAAGGAAGGGGGAAATAGAGGGAGGCAAGCCATGTTTACTTCCTTCTGCTTAGCTATAAGGCAGGGCTGTCTCAAGTCATTTTGCTGCCCCAAGTGGGTAGAATGGGAGGACAGCCTCATGGTAGCAGGTATGGTTCCCTCCACCCCTGACTTATGTTGATTTGGGGCTATGCAGTGACAGCTAAGGTAGAAAAGCACCTCCGCCTATGCCATGTCTTCTGGCTTCCAAGGGTCTGGAAAGCGGTTCCACAGCCAGTTACAGGGTTGCCAACTCTGGGTTGGGAAATACCTGTAGATTTCATGGGTAGAGCCTGGGGATGGAAGGGGTGGGGAAGGACCTCAGCAGGGTATAATTCCATAGAGTCCATTGCCCAAAGCAGCCCTTTTCTTCAGAAGAACTGATCTTGGAGATCTCCAGGTGCTGCCTGGAGGCTGGCAATACTAAGGGGAGGGCCAGACCTGTAGATCTGAGGAGTAGAGCCTGGGGAAGGCAGGGTTTGGGGTGTGGTGGGACTTCAACAGGGTATAATGCCATAGAGTCTGCTGCCCATAGCAGCCATTATAATAGCTGGGAAATCTTCTGTAGGGGAAATGATGTGCTGTGGCTGGGGAACATGATGATTTCTGGGAGATCTCCAGGGCCCACAGGGAGACTGGCAACTCCAGTGACTGTTTAAGGGAAGATTGGGATATGTATTTTGGCAACTCCAGTGACCGTTTAAAGGAAGATTGGGATATGTATTTTACCTCAGGACACATTCTATGACTCCCAACAGCAACAGCAAACTGCTTAAAATGTTAGGGACAAAGGCCAATCAGGCCACATATGCAAATGACCTCTGTGTTCCGACTGCCTATTGGGGGGAGAGGAACAGCAAACTGTGTAGAATATTGGAGGCAAGACTCAGGCAATGCAGCCAGTGAATAGGGACAGCTTCTGAGTGACACATCATGGAGCCAACTGATTTGGGAGCATGTGGAATGTTCACAAAGTGCCACCACCAAAATACAATTATATATAAGGAGAGATTGTGACGCGTAAGAAATATAATAGTCTCACTTTCCCTGTTACAATACACAGGAATACACTTCAGCAGGAAAGCATCCAACTCATTTTGTTTGGGTATGCCATATTCTCATCCATGAATTCTGTTGAAAAACAAGGCAAGATCCACCAAAGGCATGCCATCTGAGGAACTATTATGATGGTTGACTTTCCCATTGAACTAAGCTGGACTTTTGCAACTCAGTGTCTAGGCTTCACCCTAAGAATAAAACCTTGTGAACATATTATGGCTGTACAAGAAGTATCCTCTTGTCATCTAGGTCTTGTCATCCATCTTTCTCACTTACTTCAAACATAAACAATTCAAAGTTCTTACATGACATGACTGCCCCCTTGTGTTAAGTTACATCGTTTCCCCCTCTCTCTATATACAGCTGATTCAGAGGACCTAACAGGCACTATGAAAAGCACACAGATTTTTTTTCATACATCCCATATTCATACCTAAACATGTATTAATTAAAAAGCCTGCTTTAGGACAGAAATATTTTATTTAGAGTCATGTAAAGAAGAGAGAGGTTATGTTGCATATATTTACTCCAGAAAATGCTCTACCACCATTTTTATCGCTCTATAGCAAAAGTGTCAATAGAATTCTGAGCTGCCTTTTTAAAATTTTGCAGAAAACAGCGTATGTAAAGCTGCACTGTGCACTCAGGTCTCCTATAAGTACAGATCAGAATAAACAAACTTCACTAGTCTAAATGTGCGCTTTTATATGCAATGTGTAAGAAATTAGCCCCTAAATCTTACAGCAGCATTGTAAATCCACACAAATCGTACTCAATAAATAATTCTTCCTTCTGGGAATATTTCTGCTTATTACTTTAATTCAGCAAAAGACAGGTCAACCCAGAAAATCAGATTAAGATCTGATGACCTTTCCTGGAATGTAAATATGTATGCTCAAGATAATCTGTCTAAATTGTAAAACTTTGTTACTCCTTTAGCTTGAGTATTCCTTGATACTACATCACATGCACACTACAGAATTCCAAACAACACAAATTAATATTGTCTGTCTAGAAAATTATGTACATGTTCATCTGTTCTGTTTATTCATTTAGAAGGTTTTTACGTTACTTCTCCAGGAACTTAATTAAACTTAAAAGAACTTAACTGCTGTGGACAGTTCCAGCACTAGGTGCAATGCTCTGGTTCCTCCTGACATGGTGAAATGCGTAGCGACTTTGTACAATCATCAATCGCCCAACTATCACCTGGCAATTTTTCCTTTTTGTTCTGTTTGAGAAATCTGTCTCCACTGCCTGCACTGAGAGTCAGGATGGGCAATGAAACTTTCCCCACATAGCAAGGCAGCTAACCTTGATAACAGGACACATTCCCTGCCCATTTAAAACATGCATTCTAACTAAGGGTAATGCAGTTGGCGTTGTCTGCCAAAATCTAATTATTGGCAAGGCACTGTAACATCATCACAAGTCACTTCATGATCCCTGACAGGCTGAGATCACAAAGCGAAAGAGATGAGCCCTAAAAGAGAAGTTCGGGAAAAATAAAAAAAGAGAAAATAGCTGCAGGTCCAGGCAACAATGGATGCAAACATGTCTGAACAATGTATATTTTCCCCAAGCTACAGATGACTGGAGGACATTTCACCTTTTTTAAATGATACTTTTGTCCTCGAAATGTTCACAGATGACAGTTCAGCATGGCCATAGTTATGATGACCAGAAAGCCCTGGGCTCAGCGAACTGAGAGACTTCTGGCTCCCCGTGACTTTTCATGGTCTGCTGAATCATGGGCTGAGGACTGGCAATTTGCTCCGGGAGCCAGTCGCAGCAAAAAAGCCCCAGAACAGTTTGTTCTGGGGTTTCCCATTCACACAGCCCGGGCTGCTGCCAGAGCATAGTGGGTGGAGCCGTGCGGGAGTGTTCAGACTGCTGCCCCAGAGGCGCGCTGTATTCGGTGTCTCCCCATTAATTTGGCTGTGGGTGTATGGGTGTATGTGCGCATGAGCGCTCATACGTTCATGCGCATAAGTGCATTTTGCCGATTGGGGGAGGACCCCGCAGCACCGACACCACATTGGGCAGTAGAGCAGAGCACAGCCAATCATACTGCTGCTGCCTTCTGCCCAACGTAGGTTGCTCCCAGCTTATCGGCGGAGTGTTCACACTTCCTGGAAGCGGAGAAACGTGGGACACATGCGCGGTTTTGGGATTTGCTATTGGTTACATGAGGTATCTTTTTAACGTGGCAGTGAAGCGGAACAGTGCCAGTTGGCTACGGGTGGGGGACGCCAGGCAGGTGTCCCTGTGTGAACGCCCTGTTTACTCCGGGTTTGAAGCGTCGCTGAAACGGATCCCTACCGGGGCAAATTGCCAGTCTGAACTCAGCCATGGTGTGTCCTCTGCACTACCTACACTGCAACTTTAGTCACGGGCAACTGAACAGGAATGCACAACTATAGAAGATTCTTCCAGGAGCAAAGTTTTTAAAACCTGAGAGCATCATTTAGAAGTTCTGACATACTTTTTGGCATGGAGTGCCTTTGTCAGGGTTAAAGATCGACAGGGCTAAGCTGCTCAATAGTGGAGTCCTTAGCATTTTAACCTTTTTCATTCCCTTTAATATATCTTCTTTCAGTAATCTGCAATCTGTTAGCAAGATGTCCTTAGCAACTGCTAGTCATGCAAACGGCAGGAGTGGAGGAAAGCGCCCTTCCCACCAGTACCTAATGGCTGCTGCTATCACAAGGAGACTTTTCCCCTAACTGAGGACAAACGAGAGCTATTCCGCTATGCATTCCTTAGAGGGAAAGCTGAAATTCCCCAAAACATAGTCTATTACATTCTTCTCACATTCAGCAGAACTTTCAGAAGCAGGTGGTGGATGGAAAAGCAGATGGACTTGCCGAGGTGTCGGGTACTATCGTAGAAGATTAGTTGTGAAACAACATCTCTTTCTACAGCAACTAACATCTCTTTCATTTCAGCACAACACACGAGCACAGGCCAGCATCAACATCAAGACCACTATCCACTAAGCCGCTTTACAGATGTGCCTGGGATTGTGCATGTACAACAGGGCTTTTGTTGCTCTTTTCCAAAACAGCAACCCCCCTGTTCAACTACTGTTCAAAAAATGACCACAAAAATCCCGCTGCACACAAGTCTCTCTCTCGCACTACTCTGAACACGAGCCTGAGTTTATGCCAGTATACAGTTTCACAGCACAACTTGGTTCCAGCTGTGATGTACAGTGTCTGAAGAATTCCAAAATAGTCCAAAATATCAGAGCATTCTATTGGGAACTTTTTGTTCCAATTATTTCAAAACCAAGACTGATTTTATATACCACCACAATTCTAAAAATAATAATAATATTGTATTAGGAAGATGTCTAAGCCCTCCTGCAAAAGACTGTTATACGAGAGTGACAAATACTTCGCTGTGCTCCATTTTTTTAAAAGAAAAGAAACAATAATAAAGAAATTAAAAGAGGGAAAAGAGCTATTTCCATAAAACCAAAGGGTATAGATAAAATACATTCCAATAATACTATTTAAATGTCTAAAATCTGGTGTGGGCAGGATTGTGTTAAATTTCTCATATAAGAACAGATGGTTTCAGAATACCTGCTAAAATCACTAAAGCTTTATTACCCCTTCGTAGCTGCTCCCCATTTATTTGCTGAAGCCATCTACTTAGGACCAAGAATGCCATTGCTCTTTGAAGCAAATTGTTCTTTCCTACTAAATTCAATAAGGATTCTGTATTTGAAGCTGGCTACATAAAGGGACACTGTAAGCTTATCACCTGGGTTGGATAACCAAGCTTGACTGCATAGCATTAACAAAAGGTAGCAATACAATCCTAACAAATTATTCATTACACTTGTATTGTATCCTTATACAGAAGAGTGTATTGACCACCTCTGACACAACCTAAATCACGTGCTACCTATGCAGAATGCAGACCTAGGTAACTTAGCACCTACTCCAGATATTGTTTAAGACTTTGGGAACTCCAGCACACTCATGAATTTGTTCTCCTGCTAGATCTTCACTATTTGTTTCAAAGAAGGCAGCCATTCTTAACTCAGAACATGACGATAAGTACATGTGTATGTACATGGTCTGATTCTGCCCACTGAAACTAATAAAGTAACATACATATACAAGAAATATGTATGCACTACAGAGGGCACTGAATGAAGAGCAAATGTCTATGGAGATAGAGCCACATTTATATCTATGTCCAATGAAACAGCATGGACCTGTAGCCTGGACCAAATTTTAAACAAATAAGCATTTGCAGCTGTGAGTCCCCCCTTTTAAGTGTTTGTCCTCTATCTTCTCTGATGTCATGTTATCCACACTGTTTTGTCTCAGGCCACATAACTGGGGGTTGGTAGGGCACTTCTCTCTCCCCTTCTGAATTTTCAGATAACATCTGGTCAGGATTGATTTATATTGTTTATTTTCTGGACGTGCTTCTAAAAACTATATTATATACTATTTACCACTGAGGAAGGCCTTTGAAGATGAAGTTGTTTCATCTGATAGTTACATAAACTTTGTGTAGGAAATTATAACAGCTTATGTTAACAGCTTCTTCTAGATGACTCTGTTTTTAAGTATTTTATTGTGTACACCATATAATAAATATATTTATTTTAATACAAATTTTATTTGCTATAGCTTGACCCTTGAACCATTACCAACGGATGACATCTTCAGCTGGGGCCAGGAGAAGGCTGTCTTCAGTGGCTGCCTCAGCAGGTCTTCTTTCTTTGCAGGCAGCTTGCAACTTTGGCCCAACTTGTCCCCAGGGCTTAACAGCTTCAGCTCCTTTCAATCAGACTGTTGTGGTGTCTGGTTCCACACTACCAACTGGGTTCCCAGTGCTGATGCCAAGCCCAGAGCGGGCAGCTCCCATCTCAGCAAGAGTGGCGCTGGACTTGGGGCCTCCTCTCCTTTGCCCCCAGCTCCCTCCTGCCTTCTAACAGCCATGGACCAGGTAAGTACCCTGGCTCCAGGGTCCTGTGGCAGGGGGTTGAGTCTGGGTGTGAGCTCACGTACAGACAGCAATATAAGAAGCAAAGATGTCAAAGGTAAATCCCAAAATATTTTTTAATCCACAAAAAAAATCTTCCAAAAAAGCAGCTTTGGTAGACAAGATACAGAGTGAAGAAGTAATGGGAAGAGGAAATACATTATCCTTCCCCTATTTACTGGTTCTCTGATTCGAATTCCCCCACTATGGCCCCCCAAAATTCATATTAGCCAGGGCTCTTTTTGTAGCAGGAACTCCTTTGCATACTAGGCGACACACCCCTAATGCAGCCAATCCTCCAAGAGCTTACAGTAGCCCCTGTAAGAAGAGCTCCTTAAGTCTTGGAGGATTGGCTACATTAGGGGTGTGTCGCCTAATATGCAAAGGAGTTCCTGCTACAAAAAGAGCCCTGATATTAGCCCTTGCTGAGCAGAGCAAGCATTTGTAGCAGAAAATTGCTAGGGAAAGGGGTGAGAACTTATCTCTTTACTTTCCACTCCAAATTCCTACCCCACTGAAGCTACTTTCCTTGAAAGAAAAGATACATCGATCTAATGCCAGTGTGTTATTAGCTCCTAATATGAGAAAATTGCTGGGTTTTTACAGGTGTGTTCAGGCCATGCGGCCACATTTCTACATGAATCACTAGTATTCTTCAGCTAATGTCACATATCATGAAAAATCCAAATATTACCTGGAACAACCCTCACTTATGATGATGCGAGAGAGACGGTGAAACAGAGAATACCGGATATCGCCAGACAAAATGATCTTAACAGCATCCTAAAATGGTGCGTCTTTCTGGAGCCGATTAACAGGGCAGCTCCCATGCCTTACCTATACCATCTAGAAAACCACAAATACAGGAGGACGTTCACTCTCGTGAGATGGGGCGCTCTCCCTTCAGTGGTCACAGAGGGAAGATTCAATGAAATACCATTTAAAGATCGTATATGCCCCTGCTGTAATGAAGGAGTAGAAACGTTAATGCATGTCATATGCAAGGCATATAACAGCTATTGTGATACCCTTCCATTTTCCACAGCTATTCCTCTCACTGCCAGTCAAAAAATGCAGTTCCTGAAAAACTTTCTGGATAATAGGCATCCTGAGACTATACTTAAATTAGCCAAATTTGGTTGGCTTGCCTCAAGAACCAGAAAGTTATCAGTAGCTCAGCCAGATAAATGTTAGGAATTTAGCCACTTTGTATGTTTGTTACAATGGCTATGTCTATCATGTTCTCATACCTGTATGATCAGGGCTTCTTTTGTAGAAAAAGCCCAGCAGGAACTTGTTAGCATATTAGGCCACACCCCTGACAGCACAGCTCATTAGCATATTATGCCACACCCCATGTTACCAGAAATGTGGTCATCCAGCCACACTCACCTTTTGCTTCTTATTCTGTTTACCTTGTTGTCAAAACCCAGGGCTTTTTTTGGAGCAGGACACACCCCTAATGTAGCCAATCCTAATGAGTTTCTGATGTTGGGTGTGGCCTATTATGCTAATGAGTTCCTGCTGGGCGTGGCCAACTCGGGAGCCAGCCGGAACTCCGTTCCTGTGCATTCCTGCCAAAAATAGCCCTGTGTATGATATACTTTATTATTTTATACTTTTATAATTGTTTCATTGGTTTTCCTGTTTAACCTACTATGGTTTTTATCTGTTTTGATATGCTGGCTTTTGCCATGAAAAAAAAAAATCTTTAAAAAATCTATCCAGAGCAACATTTACTGCAAACAGTAAACCTCCACTGGTTTTGTTTTGATTACTGGAGAAAGATTCTTTGATAGGTTTCTAATATTCTCTCTTAGCACAAGGAAAAAGCAAAGTTCATGAATAGCTGGAGTAATCCTGTATTCTCTTGTAGCCATACCATTACACCTCCTTCCCCATTTTCTGTAGCACCTACCACTGTGCTGTTATTATTACACACAGTACTAGGGTGAGGACCTTATCTGAGAGTTTTGAACATCAGGTAAGAGAACACTGTAATCCTTGCAAATAATATGTTCAAATATCAATCTCACCAGGCTTGCAGTGATTGTTTGCGATTCCAGTGAACAGAATTGTGTATTTATGTCTGCACGGCTGATGGCATTCAGTTTCACATATGCTGACAGCCAGTAATTGCTACTGGTAAATGCTGAGAAATTACAAAATTGCTGGCCTTAATGGAAATCCTTATCTCCTTTTTTTGGGGGGGGTCCTTCAGCTGGCCTCTGGAATTAGTTACAAAAAGTACAGTTTCCTTCAACCTGGCAGGAAGTCATGCTGGGGAAGACTGTAAAATGTAAGGGGCAGAAACCATGACCCGGGTTGTTTATCCTCTGATTAAAGGCCCATTCTTTGTAAAGGAATGGCTTGTTACACCTCCCCCCCCCAAAAAAAAAAAAAAATCATAAGACTTGTAGCCAGGAGAGAGGGCTGGTACTGAGGAGTGTTTAGAGCTAGGGAGGGCACCTCCAGGTGGCTGTGTACAGGGACGCATTTTGCAAAAATACTGACAAACATTTCTAATTAGTTGCTGTAGATTTCCCAGGCTGTTTGGCCGTGGTCTTGGCATTGTAGGACCTGACGTTCCGCCAGTAGCTGTGACTGGCAACCTCAGAGGTATAACACAGAAAGAGGGAGTACTCTCTGTGTCAACCCGGAAAATCTACAGCAGCTAAAGAACTCCAGATGTGAAAGCCTTCGACAACATATTGAAACATTTCTAAATTTTGAAGCAAGGATGCTTACCCAAAGGCCGGTTAATTTCATGCTGAGCATGGTGAGGGTCACCTATCCCTAGAGCATACTCCCGCTAAACTGAACATCGTATCAATATTTTTTTCATTATGTTCACATTCGTGAACATAACGAAGCAGGAGACCATCTGGAGAGCTAAGCTTTGTTTTGTAAACTTTGGAATTTTGATGCATATCTGAGAAGAGTAATATTACCAGGATTTGGTATGTATTGTTTCAAGTTATGTACCCCAATCTCAAACTGGGTAGAAAACCAGTAAACATACAATATTCACATATTCCAGATGTGCTAGATGTACCTGGGCTCTATACTTAAACAATGATCCAGAAAGTTTTTGTTGCTGTTTTTAACCAAACGACCAAAACCAAGACAAAAGACTAACAAATGACAAACCTGGCTCTCAGTAATTTCATTATCACTACCACTGAGATGTATAGCAGCTCTTCCCAAACTATCATGAGCTGTGTAACTTGAGAAACTTACAATAAAAATGTAAGGTACTATATATAAATGCATATTAACCTGCCACTATATGTTGCACTTTTTATTGCATTCCTTTGTCACATAAATAATATGAAAACTATCACATTGATGGCTTGCAGGTTAAGCAATGCACTAATCTCAACAGTAAGGACATCACAACACCGCTATAACGCCACGGTGTATATGCAAGATTGTTGTTACGATTTCCATTTTCCTATTTCTACAGCAGGAATAAGGAAGGTAATGATTTAAAGGACTGTAAAGGACTGGATTCCAAGTGATACAACTACAGGGCTGAGCAGGACTGCCTCACCTTTTAGGAACTTAACACATGACAGAACAGCTAGTTCTCTCCTTTTATTCTTAAGGTTCTGACTGTACGCTTCCTTCAGTTGCTGCTGTTTAGATTCCCTCTATAATTAATGGTAAGGTTGTCTGTGTGCAAACTGCATTTTAAATGTTAGCTGCACTGCAAACAGAATTCTGGTGACAGCAGGTCAGCTATTCTATCAGACCACTTGAAAGTGAAGAAGCTGTATTTGCTCAGACTTTACAAGGACCTTTGAAAATGAGAGGGAGATAAAAGCCCCAATTGTCTACAATATGAGCCACCCAGTCAATGCAAATAAGGATTCTTCACATCACTGACAAACATACAAAAGTTTGCTTTGGAATAACATGTGACTTTAAAGAGCCAGCAATTCAGACTACAGCAAGAAGGCACCATTTTTGAACGACTCTGTAAAAAGTGTCTCGAAGCAGAGAACTACCAGACATGGAAGAACTAGAAAACCTCTGCTGTAGTGGCTTGAAGGAAGTTTTTTTAAAAAAAAAAATCTATCAGGAGCAATAAAAATATTATTTACTACTTGTAATTTGAAGCAGTGTACACCACTCCACTCCACCACTTCAGCATTCTGCTAAGACTTTCCTGCTACATGTGTAGACCAGGCCACAAGGAAAGAGGTGGAAGGGACAGTGCAGTGAGAAGGTGTGGAACATTGGAGGCATTTTTCATGAAACTCTAGCTCTGCTGTGTATTCTTGAAGGCCAGTTATTGTGAGGCAGGGAACATGAATCTCTTATCTCTCCACTTTTTCAGTTCAAACGGAATATTACATTATTGTGGGGAGCAGGTGTGAGAGGAGACACGTCTCTGTACTCCATTTCATGGTTCTTCTATCTGCCTGTGGCAGATACTCAGGACCACAAGGAGCACTGCAGTCTTGTCCTGTATCTCACCTTGATCATGACAGATCAGGAAACAGAAAAGTACAAAATGCTCCCATTGTGTAGTCCACAGATCTCGTACCTGGAATGAGACCCCCATGTTAATCAGGTAATTCAGATTGTGTTCATGAGCCCCAAATGCATTTGTGGTGGAGATACACTGGTGATACTGCAATGGAACAAATCAGTTCCTCACCAAAGACTCCTGGCAAAACTTATTGGCCCTGAGATGAGAGGATGGGACCTCTTACGGACTAAAAAATGGTTGAACAAAAGGAAGTAGAGAGCGGAAATAAATGGACAGTTCTCGCAATGGAGGAAAGTGAGCAGTGGGGTCCTACAAGAATCTTTATTCAATTTTTTTCAGATACGATCTGGAACTGGAGGCAAGCGGGGCAGTCTGTCATCTGTCTACTGACCACCAACAACTGGCCTTTAACTCATTGTACCATCGGGCCAGAACTTTATAGCCAACTGACCCTGTTCCAAACAATACCCGTTGTTTTAACTGCTATAATGTTTTGTCGTGTTTTAATGTTTAATGTTTTAAACTGAAATTGTATTTATTCTAATGATGTTACCCGCCCTGAGCCCGCTTGCAGGATGGGCGAGATATAAATGCAATCCATCAATCAATAACCACATCTGTAGATTAAACAAAATTATTCAGGATGGTGAAAACCAAGGTGAACTGTGAAGATCTCCAGGAGGATCTCCATGAACTGGGTGAGTAGACGATAATGTGGCAAATGAAGTTCAGTGTATGTCATGTAGGTAAGATGATGCACAATGGAACAAAAAAATCCCAACTTCTAAGTATGTACTAATGGGGTCTGAGCTTGCTGAGACTGAGAGGGAAAAGTGACCTTGGAAATGTCAACCCAGTGTGCCACTGCAGTAAGAAAGGAAAACTCTATGCTGGGAATTATTAGGAAAGGTAATGAAAACAAAACAGCCAATACTATAATGCCTTTGTGCAGATCTATGGTGCAGCTTCATTGGGAATACTGTGCGCGGTTCTGGTCACTCTATCTCAAAAAGAACATAGTAGAGCTGGAAAAAGTCCAGAAGTGGGCAATCAAGATGATCAGAGGGTTGGTGCACTTTTCCTATTAGGAAAGGATAAAGAGTCTGGGACTTTTCAGTTTTAAAAAGAGACAACTAAGGGGGAACATGATAGAGATTCATAAAAATTATGCATGGGGTAGAGAGAGTGGACAGAGAGAGCTTTTTGTCCCTCTCCCAAAATACTAGAATTCAAATGAGAGATTCACTGCCAAAGGATGTAGTAATGGTCCCAGGCACAGACAGCTTTAAAAGAAGATTAGATAGATTAATGGAGGATAGGTCTATCGGTGGCTCTTAGTCGTGGTGAACCTTCATATACAGAGGCAGTAAACCTCTGAATACCAGGGCCAGGAGGCAACATCAGGGGAAGACCTCAGTCTCTATGTCCTGTTGTTAGCCCTCCAGAGTAACTGGTTGGCACTGTATGAGATAGGATGCTGGACTAGATGGACCGGCAGTCTGATCCAGCAGGGCTCTTTTTATGGTCTGCTCTGTTGATCTGTCAGAACATACTGCTAGTTGAGGTGATATAGAATCTAATTACTCCAGGTTCCCCCCTGCCACCAAGACACAAGTGTCCAATATAGAAGTACTGTTGCACTGAGTTGTGGCCAGAGGTTAATCTCAACAAAGCAGTGTGAACAAAACCCGCCATCTCTCTGACATCATACAGTAAGTGGCACAATTTGTAGAACTGAATCATTAATAGGCCCTGATGCCTGCTGTGGTAGTGCAATGGTCATGCAGCAGCCTCCCCTCTCCATTTTTCTAAATGTGGGCATACTTCATAAATGTGGCCAGTTCATGACTGATCTAGGGAGACCCCAGAGATGTCCTTAAGTGCCATTTTCAAAAGCCTATTGCTGGGCTTAATCTTCCTTTTCCATCAGGATGCTTGTGATGAAATAGATAAGAACTAGTTGCAAAAGTTCTTCCATCCTTCCAAACTAAGTGGAAACAGAGATTTTAAACACATTCCTTAATCTGACTTTTACCAGGCAAGTTTCCTAATAGTACAGTAGGTAACCAATATCTTTGCCAGGTGATTTATACTGCCTGTCAAAGAGAAGTAATTTTATGCTCTCAGGTGAAATCTGTTTGCAGATATTTTTTTGCCAAGCACATGCCTCCAATTCACACAGCGGCTCTTACTCACGCCTCTGTGGTTATGGAATCGGTTTCTTTCATACACACTCATTTTCACGGTCCCTGGGGCATATTAATTTATATACGGCACTGCAGTCCAAGATTCAACAGCACATTATTCTTATTGATTCCAAGCCCCTTCGTTCTCTGATGAAGAGTTACCGTATTATGCAGCTGGGCTATAAACTACTCTTCATGCTGATGCGTCTCTTATAGAGCATGGATTGCTTTTATAGCCTGAACTGAAGCTGCGTTTGAGACTTCTACATGTTAATTGGTTTACAGAGCCTGGCTAGATAGTTTTGATATATACCATAGAGCACTTTAGAATACTCGCATGAAAGATTCTATACCAATGATGTCGATTAACTTTGGAATGCCAGAGGTTTCCATCACTCTAGCAAAGTGGACTGAGTAAAGAGGAAAAAAGGAACATTTGCAGCCAAATTTACAAGAGCATAAAAAAGAATTTGTATGTGGAGTCCCTCGGGAAATAAATCATCATTGTCAATTATGACAACTTAAGGCTTTCTTCATGCAGCAATTTCTAACCACAAACCACTTTTGTTTTTGTTATATTACAAACTGTGTAATTGGTGCTGAGTGTGCATTTCTATCAGTGTACACTCTACAGACTGGAGTCTGTGGAAAAGTTCACAGAAAGAGTCGGAAGGGCAGGTCTTTCTTACCTTGCCCGTCATTGTATACCCCAGAAATCCTCCGCTGAGGGCCAGGGACTCCTTATAAACAAAAATCACCACAGAGCCCGGATCTGGAGAGCCCAGACAAGCCCAATCTTGTCAGATCTTGGAAGCTAAGCAGGCCTGGCCCTGGATAGTATTTGGATGGGAGACCTCCAAGGAATACCAGGGTTGTGACACAGAGACAGGTGATGGCATGCCACCTCTAAATGTCCCTTTGCCTTCAAGCCTCACTAGGGGTCGCCAGAAGTCAGCCTGACTTGATGGCAAAAAAAAAAAAAAATCACCATAATATAGGGGACTGCAGTGAGGATGGATTACCAAAAGAAACTGCCTTCTCCTCAATCAGTGTGGAGGGGTGTTTTTCATATGAAGTCACCCCTGTTAATTTGGTCTCCCAAGCTGCAGTGCAGTAAAAAACATAACTTATCCACATATACGATGGAAACATGATGGTCACAGGAGCTTCACTTGATTGTCCTAGATGACATCTGCACTAATAGACTATGGCTGCGGTCACACTGACCACTTACCGCGTCTTGCTCCCGCTGTCGGTTTATCCGTGACTTTTTTTATCAGATGAAAACTGATTACACGTCCCTCTTGAATCGTGCGATGAGTCTCAGACAGCTGCGCCACCCAAGCGGTGATGTGGGATTTTTTTTTAAAAAAATCATTTGCACGTGCGCAATATCATGTGTATAACTGTGCATGCACATAATAGCGCTTGCCAGAAAGAAAGAAAAAAGACCAAATCGCACTCATTGCGAGAGGGGAGTCCAGATAGGGGAAAGTGCGGAATTGCAGTGAAAACACCCAGAAAGTACTCGTTTTTCCAGGTGAAGGGAAATGCAGGAGAGAACCGGGAGCATTGCGTGAGTGAGCCCGCTTCGGGGCGGGAGGCGGATTGGCCTGTCTGATCAGCGATTTTACATGCGAGAGGGAACAGTGGTGAATCTCGATCAAAGCAACCATGTGACTGCAGCCTATATCTTTTGTATTTATTTCCATCATTTATAGTCCACCTTCCTCGCTGAATTTCAAGGCAGATTACAGAAGTGACCGACAATTTAAATGAACAGGAACGGGGCCGCCAGTAAACAATACAATAGGGTTTTGGACTGCATAAATCTGAAAACAAGCAGAAAATCTGAAGACAGAGTTGAAACCAAGTTGAAACAAAGCATATGCGGTAACACGAAACGTTAAAAGATGCCAGTGTTACACAGAAGAACCATACTTACAGCAGCAGACAGGATGTTATAGACACTGTAGTACAGACCGTAGTTCCTACTCCTTTACCAAAATATTTTTTTCTGAAAAGTTAATTACAGTACATCCCTATAACCTCTGCCCTCCTGAATAATTCATTTCTGCCTAGTCTGCTGAAAGCCAGGGGTGTGGGAGCCTTCCCGACCTCATCAGGCAGGCCATTCCACGAGGTAAGAGGCAAAACAGAGAGCACATGTGTACGGGCAGTTATTGATTTCACTCAGTTGCAAGGTGGCACTTACAGAAGGCCGTGCTCAGATCAGCAAAGCTTTCGTGGCAGGACATGGGGGGAGAGAAAGTCCCACAGATACGACAGACCCGGGCTATGGATGGCTTTGTGTGTGATGGCCAATACCTTTAATTGAGCCTTGTAAATGATAGGCACCCAGTGGAGTGACTGCAAAACAGGAATAATATGCACACTCTGCCTGGCTCCTGCTAATAACTGTGCAGTGGTATTGCACACAATCTGGAGTCTACAAGTTAACTTCCCGGGGGCGGGGGGGGGCAACTATGTCGGCTGCACTGCAAATTCCCATCTATGGGTTCTGAGTGCACATTTGACTATGTGACTTTCAGTAATCCCCAATATCCTTATGTGCAACAAATGGATGCAATCTCAGCATTGCTGCGAGTGAGTGACAAACATACTGGTGTAGGACTTGCTCTTTGCTTGAGGATTATTTGGCTCTACAATCATAGGAAGGTGATTCCTGGACCAGAAGCTTATATCTGAGAACCACTTGGCCTGTGATTGCACTATTAGAGGCCGCATTTACTTTTTACTCTGTGCCTGGTGGTTTATCTTGAAACAACTTGCTTCTGGGTCCTTACTGAATTTTTTGCTTTGTATTTACATGATTGTACTATATGTTTTTATAATAGCCAATATGCTCCTCACTATTGACCTCTGAGGAAGGCCTGTGTAGGCCGAAACGCGTCAGGTCAGATTTATAAGGCCTTGTGGTTTATCGTTTGTTATTTATACATAACGTGTGATTGGGCCCTTATATAATTTTACATTTGTGATTAATAAATACATGCATTTTTATATATTTCCTTCATTAAGTTTTTAATATTGGCCCCCTTTCTTACATTTGACTAACCTTTGTCAGGTTCTGGATTCTAGGTTTTAGGTTCAGTTTTTGTCCCCTTCCCCTTTTTTGTCCTTGTTTGACTTTGGGGGTTTCTCCATACCATCACTGTTGCTTAAAAAGGGATTGCTTTGTATTCACACCTCACTTATGTGTTTCAGTGGGATATAAACAGATCAGAAACAACTTGATACAACTTGATGTCAAAAACCATGTCCTTTAGACTATCTGCAACATTTGGCAAAAGTGAATCTGCAGTAATCAGTCAAGTACCTGCTACTGAAAATGCAGTTATTCCCCAAGAACAGTGCTATATACTACTTAAAAATTACGTTGCCCAAGCAGAAAGGCTATTCATGTAACTCAGCAATGCTATTTAATGGACTTCAAGATGGTATATGCAGATTCTATCTGAAATAATTTAACACAGATAACTGCCCTGATTACTAGCATGTACTCATTGAATGTGTCTGAAATTAACGACAACATAGTTCAAAAGCCTGTGACTTACTGTGAGATGTGAGTTATTGGGGTCAGCAACGTCTCACCCTCCAGGTCAAGTTCATCGGCAAAACTATTGGTCCTAATGAATGGTCCAGTGTTTGCATCTAAAAATGGAGAGCTTTTTTTCACTGGAAAAGAAACAGGAAGGTAAAAGTTAAATTGCTGTATTACTTATATATATTTAAAGGCTACATAAAAGCTTTAAAACATTTATAATATTTGACTGGGTAACTGAAGGAAAACCATTAAAAGGTAGAGCCAAATGTCAGATCACAACAACAGAAGCACAGAAGGAAAAGGCTACTGAGTTTTTTCCCCTCTGCAACTATGGTATGAAATGTCCATTCCTTACTGTCTACTGAAATTTACTCCGTATAAGCCACCAATTCTAAAAAGTTAAATGATATTTTAGGGACTTAGCTCCAAGTATACTAAAAATATTAAGAAAACAGCAAACAATAAGATGCCTATCTAAACACACTGCATTTTATATAGCCAATAAGATCAAAGAAATTTGGGATGAATGTCCTAACAAAACAGTGCATTCAGCTACAGATCTCTACAACCCTACTCACTGGGCTATTTTTGGGCAGGAATGCCCAGGAACAGAGTTTCGGCTGGCTTCCAAGTTGGCCAAGCCTACAGCCTCCCCCCCTCCTTGGGTTCTCCAGCAAGCCACGGAGCACCTGGGGAAGCCAAGCTGATCCAGGGAGGGAAGGTAGTTTAAACTGCCTCCCCTCTTCGGGTTCTCCAGGCACCCCGCAGCTGCGCCTGGGGAAGCCGATCCAGAAACTGCCTTCCTTCCCTTGGGTTCCCCATGCACCATGCAAGCTGCGGGGCACCTGGGGAAGCCGATCCTGGGAGGGAGCTGTGCTGTCAGGGGTGTGGCCTGATATGCTAATGAGTTTCTGCTGTTGGGTGTGGCCTATTATGCTAATGAGTTTCTGCTGGGCTTTTTCTACAAAAAAAAAAGCCCTGCCTATTCATATCAAATATGCTGATGGCGTGCTACATTTGGACAATTCAATGTACTTCTGAAAGAATGAGCCACTTGAGATCTCTGATCAGATCTCCAGATGTTTTCAATTTTCTTTAAAAGCAGGCAAGAAGAAGAAGAAATTAGTTGGTTTCGATTGAGGCCAGGTTGATGGGGAAATACCCTTTTCCCCATGATATTTTTCTGCAAGAAAATCAACCACTCCTGGGCTGATTTATTTTTTTCCTATCAGTACTAACAACAATTCAGGACAGGAGACATCGCCATCTGGGGGAGAGCAGTTGAACCCCTCTGCCCCAGCCTTCCTATCACATCAACTCTCTTTAGTAAGGTCAATGGTATGCTAGTCAAAATTTCACGACTGTTCTACCTTGTACCTTCATATTTGTACTATGTATAATATTCGAGACTATATGCCAGTCAAATAGAGAGGGATGGACATGTTAGATAAAAGAAGCACTTCAAAGTCAGAGTTATCTGCACATTTCTGCAAAGGGCAGCTCAACCCAATTTATTTTTGTTTTCATGGCACTTTCATCATATTTGGCACGGGATCTTGGGGCGGGGGAATGTCTTGCTTCAAGGACTTTCATTTTTGTACTATTGTGTGATTCATTATAAGCTTTCACATATAAGTTTTTTTTCAGTATGAGGAAGGAAAACATTTATCACGTCTCGTCTCATATCATGTCAGGGTCTCAGAAAATACTGATTCAGTTTAATTATTTTTTAAAAAAACATCTTATTGTACTGCTTTAGCCGATATTACATAGTAGCTTATAAATTGGGAGATCTCTTCTTCAAAATCTAACCACGTATTTAAACTGCTCAGGCTCAGCACCGATGTCAAATAACGGGATACGTTTTACTGACCTTCAGCCCTTAAAACATAAGCAATAAAAGCAACAACAACAGGCTGAAAGTAAATGACAATTTCCTGCTGGTTTTGATGAATTTGCACATTTGTGAGATAACTTTTAAATACATCATTTTCAGATAACTTTTCACACACACAACCCCTTCATCCATAAATCACAATAGAATGAGGTCCAGTCTGTGCACCTGAAGGTTTAATGGAAATGAAGCAATGAAATGCAGGTGTTACCTGGAGAAGGAGGACAACTGGAAGATGGCCGCTCTGCAGAAAAGGATGTCCAGGAATGCTGTCGGACTGAGTTAACAGATACAAAAAAAGACAGTGCACAGGACACAGAAACAGAAAGGGGAAAAGTCAGATGGAGAGGAAGCAATGCAATCCAGGCCATAATTGCATCTGTTATTTTAATTTTTAAAAGACAGGAAATCAGGTTTTACAAGTAGGACTGATTCACACACTACAAAGTCTGTACGAAGAACATGTCTGTACACGTATGAGAATTCCTTGCTGGGAATTTAATTTCCAGTTACAAATGGACCAAATTCAGATTGGAGAATTCTCCAATCCAGATTCTCCCTAGCATGGGAGAAGGAGGGGCTTTAGCCTTTCTCCCTCCATCTGTGCTGTTTTACTAACCTTACACAGCTCCAGAGAACCACTTACATGTACTGATAACTACGTCTATGTTTTCCCAACACGGCAAATAGCATCTCACTTACCAGGATGGGAAAACAGCCAATGGAGAAGACTAAAGCCCCTTCTCTTCATGTGAAAAAAGCATTTTCTTAATTTCCTTCTTTCTGTTTTTTAAAGAATGTACTATTTTGAAGAGGTTTCTGTGCTTTGTTTAGATGTGTAGGTGTACTTCTCCTGAGATCTGAGATGCTCAGAAATGCATATCCAGGGAACTTAAAAAAAAAAAAAAAAATGGGACATCAGGGAAATGGGGAAGACCATTCCCTCAAAGTTCCACACAATTCAATGAAAGGTCATCACAGTAAAACACCAGGTGGAAAGAAAGAAAAAAAAATCTAGTCCTTATAAAGGGGGGGGGGATCTTTTCACCTATTGTTTTATAGTTGAATTCTGTATTGTCTTAACAGAAAGGCAATTCAAGAATTTTACAATACACTTGGGCTCCGATCACACGCAGAACTAGCAGCGCGAGAGGGACGAATGCCGGGCGGATTTTACAGACGTGATCACATGGAAACACCTGGCAAGCATTCCACACCCGTCGCCAACCCGTCTCCAAAGAAGCGGAGTTAAAAAATATCCGGGAAAATGCAGTAGCAAACGGGTTTGCGATGGGCCGCAAATGGACATCTCCATGTGATCGCACCAGCACACTCTCATTGTGTCAGTGATCCCTCGTTGAAGCACACCAGAAACGCATGGCAAAGAATTGAGTCTGATAGCTCAGAGTCACATCAAATTACTATGAGGCAAATAGCCTCGCTTCCCCCATGTTATCTGGCACATGTGACTGGGACCACTATTTACTTTCCCAAAAAAGTGTGTGTGTGTGTGTGTGTGTGTGTGTGTGTGTATATATATATATATATATATATATATATATATATACGTACATGTACATGTACATGTATATTTTTTTGCCCCTGCCCAAGTAGAATCAGACTAGATTTCTTCTAGGTCTTTCTTTTCCTGTCAAGTTGCATAATTTATGGTGGTTTATGGCAACCCTACAGAGTTTTCAAAGCAAGAGACATTCAGAGATGGTTTGTCGTTGCCTGCCTCTGATATCCCTTGGTGGCTTCCCATCCAAATATTGACTAGGAATGATCCTGATTGGTTTCCAAGATCTGATGAAATCAGGCTAGCCAGGTCAGGGCTTTATTCAGGATAATGTAATTTCTGGTTTTGCTAAATCTAAGTAATCTAGAAGAATCATGTGCTAAGAATGCAATACAGAGGGAAATTAAGCACTTTTAATACCATTTGTTTTAATGGGAGAGTTCAGAACATTCCTGGCTCTCTCCCACTGAAACATGAAACAAAGATTAGGCTTCATCATGTCTGAATTTATCTCCCTACTTTTCCTTGTCATACAAAACATATAAGACTACACTTCTGAGATTTAAAAAATCCCAAGAAAGGTTACACTGAAGGTATTTCCTGTGGTATAGAGCGGCATGAAAGTCACTGAGGCTGCAATCTGAAACACACTGACTACAGAAGAAGCCCCATTAAACTCAGTGAGATTTACTTCTCAGCATACATGCTTTAAGACTGCACTGCATATGTCCTTGAGCCATCCACTGTGCCTCACCTCACAGAATTGTTTCGAGGAAAAAATGCAGTCAACCCATCCATTTACGCCACTCTGAGTTCTTTGGGGAAAGGATGGGATACAAGTGTGACGAATCCAGAATATTAGAAACATATTAAAATAAACTGAGATGCTAATGAATATCTAAAATCATGGGACACACGAGACATCAGCATATATTATCTGCAATACCCCTGTATTAGTGAACAGGTGTAAAAAAAATGGTAGTACATAATGACAAATGCCAAAAGGGCATTCATCCTGATTTCTTCTTTGAATCGTTGGAATCCTTTTGCTGTATGAAATTCCCTGTAAGATACCTCTGAATGCTTTGAATCTAAAAAAAAATTAAATGGCAATGTGTAAAGAATATGGCCTCACTCATTTTTAATAGTGCAGTTATAGAAGAGAATATTAAGTTTCTATATATCTAATAGCAACGTGTTGCCCCCACCTGTTGCCCTAAATCTGCAATCAGGGGCCACATCAATACTAAGCAGATTTTTTTCTGCAAAGTTGGGGGGGGGGGGCTCCCCGGGTTTGTAGAAAAATCTGAAAGATTAAAAAAAAATGCAATGGGGGTTTAAATTCCCCCAAGTTGCCACTTGATCTGGAGGTCACCACTGCAGGGGCCCAATCTGGTCCTGGCAGTCATAGTGGAGGAGCTGGGAGCTGCTCTGGGCCCAACCACCGCAGGTGGAGGATGCCAGAAGAGGCTCCGGGCCCAGCCACCATGGGAGAGGACACTGGGAGCCGCTCTGCACTCAGAGCAGCTCCTGGGTACTGCCACTGTTGCCCCTGGGCTCAAAGGTGGGCAGGGAGATGGGATTCTCCCCCCCCCCATGAGTCCTCTGGAGCCCCCACTTGTACATCACATAATTTTAAACGCTATTTATAATATGTTCACATCCGCCTGCCTTAGTAACAAAACTGCAATTTGCTCAATGTGGCTGTTCGTTGAACATTTTTTTTGGTCATAATGTTCCTACCTGTTCGTTACTTGGTTCTGTTTGATTTTGTCTCTTCGTACGAGTTTGTTTGTTTATGATATTTATAAAAATTAATTTTTTTTAAAAAAAAGAAACTGCGATAATGACCAGGCATGAAAGATTGCACACTGTGACTTGTCATACTTTCCTTGCAGAAGTTAATGTATAGCTAATGGTAAGTAAAAACGCATGAGAGGCACTGCAAGCAATGTTAAGTTTTTGTAGTCTAGCATGCCGTAGCTGAATGCAGTTTTCTTAACTTACCAAATTGAACATTCCTTTTTGTCCTGTATACTTGTAAGAGTTTGGAGAGAACAGAACACAGGGAAGAAGGCAGGAAGAGAATAGATGTCAGAAGGAAAAGAAAACCTTTGTTTCTACAGCAGTAGTACCTGCCTAGAGATTACATTACCTTTCTCAGGAAGAGTCAACAGTTAAAGTTTTATATGGCAATTATGCAGAGGAACAGAGAAAGAATGTATTTTATTACACATAATCTATGAATCAAACTTCGAGTCCAGTAGGACCTTAAAGACCAACAAAATTTCCCATGGTATAAGCTTTCCAGGGTATAAACTCACCATGGAAAACTTTGTCAGTCTTTACGGTGCCAACTGGACTTTAATTTTGTTCTACTGCTGCAGACTAATACGGCTATCCACCGTAATGTAATCTACTGAGAAACCCACATGAACTTTTCTATTTGATATGTGTTGTAATGCAGGATTTTCTACTCATATCTGCCGTCTGAAATATATGTATTTAATTGCAAATTGTTTTCAAGAGCTATTGACAAACAGGCTTTCAAAGAAAAAGGGATCTGAACTGTAAAATATTACTGTGAAAAACAGGTGTTCATCATAGCACTTTAAGTGGTGTGGGTTATCTGGGCAGGCAATCTTCTGGATTTTAAGAGGATGTTGCAGAAAATCATTGAAGAAATATCAAAAACCATTCTACGCATGGAGGCTGCAGAAAAGGTCATGGAGAGCAGAATTGTATCAGACAAGCATTTGTCTTTACTACAGTCAAACAACATGGGAGGATGCCTGTATCATTCTTATCAAAAGCATTTTTTTCTGTTAAATGTTATAAATTGAACTATTCATAAAACAAGCATATTCCCTTGAATTACAGGAAGGTATTTCACAACAAATGAACTTTAGTCAAAACATAGCAATTGCACAATCACCATATTTCAAAGGAACAGCTATATTTTGTTAAAGGGAAGCCGAAAGAATAGGACCGTTGGGAGACTTGAAAATTGTAAACGCGGATTTCCAAGTGCAAGGAACAACAAGGTGAACATCGGGGTCCACCGCTTGAATTGATTTTTTAAAACATGAACTACAAAAACTTCTAATGAACTTCAGAGTTCATTAGACACTTAAAGCTTTGAAGTTTACACCTTCTGCAATCTATATGATTTAAAATGCAATCACATACACGCATAGATATTTCATTAGATAATTTCTGCTCATGCAGACAACATGCTGTTGCAAATAACAGGAGAGAGCTGTGAAAACTGGATAACAGATTACAGCTTTAAATCAGGATGTCTTTCTTTATATAATTGTTTGGCCATGCACAGCACACACAAATTACCTACTTCTAATAAAATGCATTAACAGTTCCCCAGTATAAAATCATTGCCTAGATATAGAGCTATTGCCTTTATGAAAAAAAATCATAGTGATAAAAATGAACCAGCAACATGAGCACATTTTTTCCACCTAATTCAGACAGCTATCCTGGTTCTTATTCTTACCTTTTGGTACGTGTGAGCTTACTTTAGTAGTATAATGTTAAAAAGTACATTAAACAATATTGGCCATCTGCAGTTTTATCATTAACACTTTGACGCTGTCACCTGCTGTGCCATGTTTTAAATATCTATTAGAAAGCGGCAGAATGACTGTGAGGCCTATTGCTATGACACAACCAGAAGCTATGGGAGATCAGTACCACTATGCTATTAACAGACATAGCTTGCAACTGTATTACATCCATAAGAAATGAAAGTATTAGACGGCAAAGACATGGGCAGAAGTAAGATATAGTGGGTTTGGGGCAAGGGACTGGGAGACAGGTAAAAAGCATTTCATCTCCTATAGAGCAATTTGCATTGGCACGGAACTCCAGAATCAGCTTCTACAGGGTTGAAACTGACGGGCACAAAGCAGAACATCTCTTGCAAACTTCCCTGGGCAGCTACGGATGACTTGTGTTACCACTCTGTCAGGTAGTACAGGTGCACAGGTCTCAGGTCTCAGGTGCCAACCAGGCTGTTCTATCTAGTAGCCCTGATCTGGATGGCCCAGGCTAGCCCAATCCCGTCAGATCTCAGAAGCTAAGCAGGGTCGGCCATGGCTAGCATTTGGAAGGGTGACCTCCAAGGAACATGAGAGAAGAAGAAGGGATTGGATTTATAGCCCGCCCTTCACTCGGAGTCTCAGAGCAGCTTACAAACTACTTTCCCTTCCCCTCCCCATAACAGACATCCTGTGAGGTCTGTGGGGCTGAGAGAGCTCTGACAGAAACTGCTCTTTTTTCAAGAACAGCCCTGACAAAACTATGGCTTGCCCAAGGTCATCCAGCAGCTGCAAATGGAAGAGTGGGGAATCAAACCCGGTTCTCCCAGATTAGAGTCTGAACACTTAACCACTACACTGAACTGGCTACACCAAACTGACCCACCAAACTGAGGGTCGTGAAACAGAGGCAGGCAATAGCAAACCACCTCTGAAAGGTCTCTTGCCTTAAAAACAAGACTAGCTCGCCAACCAGTGGTGTATAACACTAAAAAAGACCTAGAAATTCTGGCTGCCAGACAATCTTAGGCCCTCCTGGCTATTCTACACACAATACTATAAGATAATTAATTTATCAGTTAATTAAACGACAGAGTCCCTTGCTTGTCTGCCTGTTCTAAATGAAATTCTTACCAGAATTTTCATATGCATCCAGGTGAAAATTTTCAGAGTTCCTGTCCTCTGTCACATGGTCATATGTGATTTGTGGGATAGGTAGAATTCTGTCAGGAGAACTTAGTCCATTATCTTTTTCTGACTTAAACTTCTTCTTTTTCACCTAATAGAAGCAAGAATCCAAATCATAATCTTCAGAACAAAAACAAAATGCAAGCAACCTCTGATATATTAACAATGAGTCAACTTAATTAAAATTCAACAGAACAGTAATTAAAGGGAAGAGAAAATAAAAGGGAGAAATGGGGAAAAAAGACTTTTATTTAGAGAGGAAAATAATTGTCCTTAAATTTCTTTGGAACAGTATGATAGGCTTTCTGATTTGGAGTAAATAGTCCTGACCAGAGGTCATCTCCTGCCAGACTGCCCCGGAGCAGTGCTCCGGCAGTAAGGAGCCCAGGCCCCACCCCCCCATCTTTCCTGGCCTGCCCGGAGACACTCAGCAAGGGGGGGATATAAATGACTGGGTTCCCTACCTGATCTTCTCCAGGTGCCCCACAATTGCAGGGCATCTGGAGAAGATTGGGCAGGGAATCCAGGCATGTCTGCCTCCCTGCCCTTCCCTTCTCCAGCCAGCCCACCATGGTGGGTTGACTGGGGAGGGGAAGGAGAGGCGGGCAGACATGGCCCCTTCCTCCTGAGCCTCTCTGTTTTTGCAGAGACACTCAGGGAAGGGGGGGATTTAAACTCATTTGCATATGCCTTAACTCATTTTAAACATGCCTGCCTTTTGTCGGGGTGTGTGGCATATGCAAATGAGCTCCTGCACCTCTTTTTCAAGGAAAGGACCCTGGTCCTGACAGTTTATGAACCACTGTTTATTACCACTGACGTTGTATAGCGGAAAGTGCCATCAAGTCGCAGCTGACTTAGGGCAACCCTATAGGATTTTCAAGACAAGAGACTAACAGAGGTGGTTGACCACTGCCTGCCTCCATGTAGCAACAGCTGATTTCCTTGGTGGTCTCCCATCCAAGTAATAACCAGGGCCAACCCTGCTTAGCTTCCAAGATCTGATGAGATTGGGTTAGCTTGGACCATCCAGGTCAGGGTACCATTGACTTTAGTGGAATCTATATGAGCTGAGGATCTGGTTTACTTGCCCAGCCCCTTTGTTAGGTTACCCATGGTGGTGTTTATTATCCTTTGAAAGTGTGATAAATAAAAATAATTTCACTTGCTACATTTGCACATGCATACAATTATTTTACAAGACAATTCACTAGTACTGAAATGACTGGGTTCCACGGCTGATTAATCCCAGCACAGGGAAGAAGTTGCACTCCCACAGGGACAGACAATATCCAACTTCCAAGTGGGAGGTCAGCATCTTATTCCAGGGGGTTGTTTAACCCACAGGCAAGGACTTGCTCCTGAAGGTGGGATATCAAAATGGTTTATTCTCCAAGATCACTGTTTCACAGCTGAACTGAGGATAAGGGAGCTTGCAGGGACAGTTGGTATCGTTAATATGTTGAATTGTTTTTTATGGGTTTTTTAAAGACCACGTATGCAGGGGAGGGGAGGGGGGGGAGAGAAAGGGAGAGAGGGAGAAAGGGAGAAAGGGAGAAAGGGAGAAAGAAAGAAAGAAAGAAAGAAAGAAAGAAAGAAAGAAAGAAAGAAAGAAAGAAAGAAAGAAAGAAAGAAAGAAAGAAAGAAAGAAAGAAAGAAAGAAAGAAAGAAAGAAAGAAAGAAAGAAAGAAAGAAAGAAAGAAAGAAAGAAAGAAAGAAAGAAAGAAAGAAAGAAAGAAAGAAAGAGAGAGAGAGAGAGAGAGAGAAAGGAGAAAGGGAGAAAGAAAGAGAGAAAGGGAGAAAGGGAGAAAGAACGAAAGAAAGAACGAAAGAAAGAACGAAAGAAAGAACGAAAGAAAGAACGAAAGAAAGAAAGAACATTACATCAGTCCAGAGAACCCTCATATTCCTTCAAAAGGAATTTGAAATTCCATTCATATCATTACCACATCCGAATTAGGCTACTGGCCTATATTTTATTTTAGAAGCTGCTACTATGAGTATGATATTGCCATACCAGATATACCTACACTTGTATAAATATTATCAAATGTTTACGGTATTTTATACCCCTTTAGTTAAGCTTTGGCTTCTTGCCAAAGCTAGATAAAGTTACTTTATTTTATTTATTTCTCTCATGCATAGCCTACTTTTGTCACTGAGACTCAAGCCAGATTACAAAATAGAAAAGCAATTAATTAATTAACAATTACGGGTTATTACTGCAAAGCTGCTTTAAAAAAAAACCACAACCCTGTTCTTTTTAATGGCTTGGATGCTCCCAGATTTGTTTTCATGGAAGTAAAACATTCATTCCATGACCATCAAGCAATTACATTTGTTCACAAGGACTACTGCTCAATCACTTCCATGAGCCGTGATATAGAGTCATACCACTTCAAGTCACTCCATATTTTTCCTTCTTCATATCTTAGCTAACTGATTGATGCTGCACTCCACGGGGGGAAAAAAATACTATGCAGCATAGCTTCAGTCCTCCAATGCTGTTGGTAACTGAAATAGACCTAAGTAGGGAGACAATTTGTTCTCCCGTGGAATTTTCACCTTCTTCATGGTAATGATAGGAACAGAACTGCAGGAAAAGAACCACATCTCTAAAAGATGGCTTGCTACAATTTCCTGTCAGCTGGCCAGCTCAGCCAGTCACTCAATACAAGACCAGCAAACCACATATACATGACAGTATGTGACACTATTGGAATAATATCTTTTAATGCAAATATTGTTTATATGCTCTGCTGAGGGTATGGGAAATTGCCATAACCCCCTCCGGCAAAGTTATTCTCTGTACAGAAAGTAGCCTGGCCTAGCACTAACCACTACTGTATTCAATGTAATGTGTCCAAGGAAATGGAAATGTAGAGCCTTACCGATACCATCCCTATTTTCTTCGGTTTCGGACTAGGGGACATCAAGTGATAATTTCTGGAAGGTTTTCTTATGTATATCTTCCATGTAGACGAGTCTGGGTTTTCTGATGCATAGCATCTCCAGGCAGTCTAAAATATTTATCGGAAGTTCACAAAAGATGAATTAAGTGGGTTTCTGAAAACAATTATACACTAGTAGAAAACCAGCCAGGACTATATACAGTACATACTAAAGAACAACACACTTTCTGCATTTCGCTGTCACAATGTATCCAGTTTCAAATGGTACCGAATTGTAAAAAAATCCGACCATCTGATGTATGAGTATTTGAAAACGAATTGGTTCGTTCCAACACACCACCAATTGAAGATGTGAGGAGAAGTGGATCTTCCCCATCTTTTCCCTTCCCAGCAAGTTCTCTTAATGCTGTACAACCAGAGCCAGCGTTGGAGAACCCATGTGGTTCAACACCACACACACACACACATACACACACACAAAATGAGTCTGCAGGAGGAGCAGAGTAAAATTACGCCTTGCTGCCTCTTATGCCAACAAAGCCTCTTGAGACACTGACAGAAAGAACAGGAGGAGGCATTTTCCCTGCTTCCCCTCCGCACTGCAGCTCCTCAGGTTCATTCATTCATTCACTTACTGACAGGGCTCTTTTTGTAGCAGGAACTCCTTTGCATATCAGGTGACACACCCCTAATGCAGCCAATCCTCCAAGAGCTTACAGAGCTCTTCCTACAGGGGCTACTGGAAGCTCTTGGAGGATTCGCTACCTTAGGAGTGTCTCACCTAATATGCAAAGGAGTTCCTGCTGCAAAAAGAGCCCTGCTTACTTATATCCTGTTGTTCTCCCCACTTTGTTCTCCTTTCTTATCCTACAAGATCAATATTAATTGCCATGAGTCTTCCTCATTATTCTCTCATGCACTAAGCTCAGGAAAAGAAGGGAACAGCAAGGAAGTCTACAGCAGAGTTTGATTGCGGGCCCAGCGCCAAGAGGAGGGGTGAGGCGGACATCCATGCAAGAGTTCCTTAATCATCCCTGGACTAACTACAAACCCCAGAATCTAGTTCACTTGGAATAATACACACTCACACATAGATTTCAGAAAAATGGGAAAACTGGCCACAACTTTATTGATTACAGCTGTAGTATGCTTTGGCACAGCATGGGTGCCGGATCCAATCCCTCGACTGGCCTCCTGCCAGTTGATAATCTGATGTACACCTGGGGATGACAGGTTTCTGGATACCACAAGGGTGGACATCCAGAGGTGGTTTCCCCTGCCACCTGGGCATGAGGGTAATCCCCGGCCATGTCCCCGGGCTGGGCGCTCTGCTTGCCCCTCACGCCCAAATCCCTTAAGAGGATCCCCAGTCTCAGGAAATGCTTGGAAATAGTAGTGGATAGACCCATCCGCATCCAACTCAGAATGGAGTTTTAATCTTTCTGAACTGAGTCCCTCTCACATTTAGGTTGAAGGCATCAGGAGCAGGGATTGGCCTAGAGTCCTCTGCACAAGCCAGGCCACTGAATCACCCGGGGAACTGTTTGCGGGGCCACGAGGAGGAAAGGGGAGATGGCATCCATGGTGGGCTGGCAGAGGGCGCGGCCAGCTCCAGACGCGGGAAGCTGGGGCTCTCCTGACCATCGCTGGCCCTATCAGCAGAGTCTTGGGCCCCCTGGGGGTGGGAGCACACGGCCAATACTTAGAGGGCTGCTGCCATCCCACCTGCTATTCTTTGGCTTCGGACAACTTGGCCCAAATTAGGTGTAGTTTTGTTAAGGGGTTTGTTGCATGTGTTTTATTTCATGTCATTTATTCTTTGTCACAACTTGGCAGCATCAGCATGGGGTCAGATCCATTTTCAGGAAAACCGGCCTCCAAGCATGAAAGCCTCAAGCCAATTGCTTGAAGCATAAAAATGCAGTGGAATAGAACACCATTTCAGCGATATAAGCAAGGTATGCGCAATACTACATCAGCTAAGCTCCTCACTGGTTAGGAGCGCCTCCCCCAAAAAATTGCACAAGGAAATATTGAAGTATTACGGGCACCCAAACAAACTCTGTGCATCTTCCATAGCATCTTCTGGACCCATAACAACTGGAAGCAGAATACCATTTTTAAAAAGGGAGGGAGAAAACTGAAAGAGACTCAGATCAAACTGTGTTCAGGAAACATCACTTCTAAGAAAAGGTAGCATTTAGTCACCAAGCACCTGAATGAGAGAAGCGGCGGCTGGAATTTGTCGGTTGAAGTGCTTCTGTCTTTGTTTCTGTTGTACCTTCAGAGCAAATCCAGAACCAAGAATTCCCTAATGAACAGAGTAATTTTAAAAGTTTTTTTAAAAAATCCACCAATCATGTTGCAGAGATAGTTTTTAAGATTAGGTACTTGCTGAAATGGAATCTGGAGCATAAACTGAGGTTTTGCTAGACTGAAGACCTACATCATCATGTATCACAGTCTTTTCCCCTGTCAAGTTGCATAATTTATGGTGGTTTATGGCAACCCTACAGAGTTTTCAAAGCAAGAGGCATTCAGAGATGGTTTGTCATTGCCTGCCTCTGATATCCCTTGGTGGCTTCCCATCCAAATATTGACCAGGAATGATCCTGATTGGTTTCCAAGATCTGATGAGATCAGGCTAGCCAGGTCAGGGCTTTATTCACAGGGTAGCTGATGGAGCCTCTTCCCAAGATACCCACCAAGTTTCAAGAACATTGGACAGTTTGAGCCCATTCCCTCCATTGTCCTGTATGGTGGTCTCTCTTAGTTCCCCACCCAGGCCAGCTTTTGAAGATGCCTCCCCCCCTTTTGCTCCCCCTTCTGACATCACTTCCGGTGATGTCAGGGGGCGTGGCATATGCTAATAGCCCAATAGCTCATTAGCATACCATATGCTAATGAGCTCCTGCAGCTCTTTTTCTACGAAAAGACCCCTGAGCGTAGGGGAACAGGAAGCCATCAAAAATCACCCTTCTACTCTGGCATTAGTTTTCTGCATGGAACCAAGCAAGAGCTTGGGCAACAGTTTAGTAAGGGGTTCTGCCGATCCCCTGCCCTCCCTGTCTCGCTACTGTCCCCTCACCACATTCCCTCTGCTCCGAGGAACCAATCGTGTGGGATCACGGAGGGCTGCAGGGAGAGAGATCTGTTCCATCTGCTCACTGAGCAGCAACAATACAAGGTAAAGGTAAAGGTTTCCCTGGCTCCATGACCAGTCGAATCCGACTCTAGGGATGCTGTGCTCATCTCTGTTTCCAAGCCGAAGAGCCAGCGCTGTCCAAAGACATTCCCGTGGTCATGTGGCCGGCATGACCAGACACCGAGGTGCACAGAACGCTGTTACCTGCCCACTGAAGCGGTACCTATTTATCTACTTGCAATTTCTTGCTTTTGAACTGCTAGGTTGGCAGGAGTTGAGACCAGAGATGGGAGCTCACTCCGTCATGCGGCACTCGGGTCTCAAACTGCTGAACTACCGACCTTCCGGTCTGCAGTTCAGCGTCTTAACCGCTCGAGCCACCGCAGCCCTAACGATACAAACAGCAGCATTCAACAACAACTAGTGTAAAATCAAAGCCCCAAGTAAGCCCTTTTAAGAAGGAAGCATGCCATAACATTAACACAGAAAATTAATCTGCAGCCACTTCTGTGCATTCCAAAGACAAAGAATAAGCATGGCCATACTACTCAGCTTGAGAAGAATGCTGAGCACATACCGCAGGCAGGGCAAAAAATGAAATGGCAAATACGGAAAAGCAAGATGCAATGGTTTTTCCTATCCACGTCTGGGGCACAATGTCTCCATATCCAATGGTTGTAACAGTCACCTGAAATTAAGAAAATAACATCAGAAAACAGACATATAGCTTGGTTGGTATTTTGTAGTGTCTTCTGAGATGGTAGTGTGTGATGTAAAACATTCTTTCTATGCCCACTTGCACACAGAGGTAGATGCAAAGGACTTTTGTTAAGATCCTCTGCAAGGTGAGTTCCACGACTTAGGTTAAAATGAGAGAGTGAGAATGACTGACCCAGGATTACCAGTGATCTTCATGGCTTAGTGGGGATTTGCATCCAGGTCTCCCCAATCCAAATTTAAGCAAATAAGTGTAAATAAATTTATTTACTTTATTTAAAACATTTTGAAGCCGCCTTTCCAGGGGCCCTAAGGCAGCAAACATTGAAACATTTCAAACATTAAGAGGCATTTAATATGAAATATTTAATACAATTAAATAAGAAGAAGAAGAGAAGAGACTGGATTTATATCCCGCCCTTCACTACCCAAAGGAGTCTCAGAGCGGCTTACAAACTCCTTTCCCTTCCCCTCCCCACAACAGACACCCTATGAGGTAGGTGGGGCTGAGAGAGCTCTGACAGAAACTGCTCTTTTTCAAGGACAGCTCTGACAGAACTATGGCTTGCCCAAGATCATCCAGCAGCTGCAAGTGGAGGAGTGGGGAATCAAAGCCAGTTCTCCCAGATCAGAGTCCGTGTACTTCACCACTACACCAAACTGGCTCTCTCTCATAAACACATGAAAACACACAAACATGGAGGAAGGTTAATAAGAGTTGGCAAGGGAACGCTAAACAAAACAATAAAGTCTTCATCCACTGGAGAGGGAGACAGACAAATCTCCCTGGGGAGAGAATACTAAAATTCGGCATCACAAGTGAGAAGGCCCTTTCTCCAGTCGCCACATGTCTAGCCTCAAATGGTGGGGGCCCCCAAGCGGTGCCTCCAAAGATAACTGGAGTAGCCAGGTAAATTCATATGGGAGTCGGCAGTCATTCAGGTATAGTGGCCCCAAGCCATATCGGGCTTTAAAGGACAATCATGAATTGTGCCTATAGCAAATTGGGAGCCCCTGTTGGTGGAACAAGACCAGTGATATGGTCCCTACAGCCTACTCCAGTCTGCATTCTGGATGCATCATTCTGTACTGTCCAAACACTTTTCAAGGGCAGCCACATGTAGAGCGCAGTGCAATAATCTAATCTAGATATTACCAGCACAGTCAACACAATGGCAAGATCTTTCCTGCCTAGGAACAGCCACAACTGGCTCACTAGCTGAAGCTGATGAAAGGCACCCATGACGACTGCTGCTACTTGTCTATCCAGAAGCACCCCTAAGCTACAAACCTGCTCCTTTAGAGGAAGCATAGCCCCATTGAGAACAGGAGGTATCCCAGTTCCTGGGTCAGACTGTCCCACCACTAGTAGAACCTTCATTTTGTCAGGATTATGTTTTGGCTTGTTAGCCTTCATCCATCCCAAAACTGCCTCCAGGTACCTGTTCACAGTTTCTACAGCCTCCCTGGTTTCTTCTGGAAGTGCAAGACAGAGCTGAGTGACGACCACATATTGGTGGCAACTCAGCCCAGATCTCTGGACAAGATGGAACCTTGTGGAACCCCAGACCCAGAGGCCAAGGAATAGTTCTCCAGCACCATACTCTGAAACCCACCTTCAAAGCAGGCTCAACCCATTGCAAAATGGTTCCCTCCACCTTACAACCCCCAAAAGGTGATCCAGAAGGATACAATGATCAATGCTATCGAAAGCCATTGAGAGGGCCAGAAGAATTAACAGGGCCATAACCCCTCATCTGTCTCCTGCACAGGCCAAGGCCATGTCAGCTCCTAACCAGTCCTGAAACCAAACTGGAATCCAAACAATGCAACTCATCCAGGAATCCCTGAAGTTGTTCAGCCACCACTCGTTCAATCAGCTTGCTCACGAATAATAAATTTAAGACTGGGTGGTTATTCAACTGTTCTGGGTCCAGAGTAGGTTTCTTTAAGATGGAACACATTACTGCCTACTTCAAGTTAAGGGTGACACCCCCATCAAGTGGGCACCATCTCCTGGACCCAATTCAATAGCTCCCCCAGCCAGGAGGGGCAAGGTCATTCAAACAGGCAGTAGATCTCATACTTCCAAGAACCCTGTCCACATCCACAGACTAAAGGTGATTCTGCATTGGCTTTTCTCTCCATTGTTTTAGCAAACCCACATTGGAACAGAAATTCCCCTCTGCATTGCATGCTGCTTTCACTTCCTTTGATCATTGGATCTTATGGTACCCTCTGCATTGCATGCTGCTTTCACTTCCTTTGATCATCAGATTTTATGGTACCTTCTACATAGAGTTATGGCCATTTAGGGGTGACTTTGCAGTCAGTGTGACATTGGCCCGAGGTATATGAATGTAGTTTTGAGCTGCACCTTTTCCTCCATGTTGAGAAAATGTGGAACAAATGCCTGAACAAGCTGAAAGATATCCCACACAACTGGGCATGGTGGCATCTTGGAGCCATTAGTATGCTGTTTCTTCAACATAATTTGCATATATGTACAAACATGTGGAACAAGTCCCTGACCTATTCTTAAAGTGCACTGCAAGGAAGATGCTTATCATGTTCTACTTAGACTTTAATTCATGAGAAAGAGGCCAGGAAATTGAATTATAACCTAGTTCATGTTAACATGCTGTAAATTCAAAGCATCAATGTAGGCCTTCATGACCCGGAAAATTATTCGGGACATGAGCTTTCAGGATCTGTGGGCAGTCTGCCCAAATCCCACTCTTCTCTTTAGGGAAAACATTACCAGCCTAATTCAAAATGAGCACTGTATCACCACTGGTTTTATTTATTTATTTGCGAAGTCTAATGCATGTCACAGGGCATCTGAAAAATGCCACTGGGATCAATTGTAGGATATTATAAAATACTGCAAATGACACAAAGATGGCAAAGACAGAGAAGACAGAGCTCAAGCCTTAATGGATTCCTTAATCAGTCACTGATTCACATCATAATTCAATAGGGATGCAGGCAAACTAATGTGAAACGAAAAGGAAGCACCTGGGAATTGGGTTTTTGAGGTAGCCAGGAGTCATTCCTACTGCAAGCTGGAGCTTATCTGAGTTATTATAAGACATGACTCATGCGATGACAGGCTCTCTCCAAGGTTTTACAGAAATGGATTCCAGCAGCAAAAGTGGAATTTCAGATGAGAATGCAGTATTCCGAAGTGGTGACATTTTCAGCCAATGCAGAGTTTAGTAATTTGCTGTTCTCCTGGGTAATCTATTGCCCATATATTAAGACAAATGTAACATTTTAACACACCGGAGTTCCTTCAAGTACATCGGGGCCCCAATTTTACCACTTGTCTTAGGTCCAAATTAGATGTTATATCCTGAGGGACAACAGTATAGGGAGGGAGGGAGGAGGAAGGCCCATCCTCTGCCTGAACCACAGTCCGATGACGAACCGGGCCCCAGCACGCCTAGGATCTTCATTTCTCTGATGCGATATCTGGCTACGCAAAGATCAGAACTGGACTGGGGATCATGCCAGACATAACATCGAGTTCAGCCCTTACATGCAAGCATACCAGGAAGTTAATCAGACTTGCCTCCCCTAGCTACACCTCCTTCAAGCTGGCTGTGTTAAACAAAAATTTTGAAGCGACGTTTATGCTTTATATATACATTCAGGGCTCTTTTGGTAGCAGGAACTCCTTTGCATATTAGGCGACACACCCCTAATGCAGCCAATCCTCCAAGAGCTTACAGAGCTCTTCTTACGGGGGCTACTGTAAGCTCCTGGAGGATTGGCTACATTAGGGGTGTGTCGTCTAATATGCAAAGGAGTTCCCGCTACAAAAAGAGCCCTATATACATTCCTTCTCCTCCTTAAAAAACATGCAAAAATTTGGCAAAAAAAAGTAGTTGTGTTCTAAGGTGGGTTGGGGTGGAGAACCATGGGCACTAGTCATTCTGTAGATGGGCAAGACGTGCAGCCTCTGTTGTGGCCTCCATCTTATGGAATGGCCTGCCTGATGCGGTTGGGAAGGCTCCCATTCTTCTGGCTTCGTGCACACTGTGCAAAACTGAATGATTCAGGAGGGCATTTATACTCAAGTAAGCAGAGCTGTACTGTAAAGAAATATTTAAGAAAGATATTATGGTAAAGAGTTAAGGACAGTGGGCCACATTATTGTGCATAGTATATACTGTCTGTTGCAGCATGTATTATCTTGTTATGTAATTTCTGCATTAATATGCCATGTTAATATTTATTTTAATTTTTAGCCTCGTTCAAGATAATTACTTGGTTTTAATTTCCACCTCCTAATCCTAACAGTATTCCCAGTAGTACTGAATGGCTGCGAGAGTTGGACCATAAAGAAGGCCGAGTGCCGAAGAATAGATTCTTTTGAATTATGGTGCTGGAGAAGACTCTTGGGAGTCCCTTGGACTGCAAGGAGATCAAATCAGTCAATCCTAAAGGAAATCAACCCTGACTGTTCCCTAGAAGGCCAGATACTGAAGCTGAAACTCAAATACTTTGGCCACCAAATGAGAAGGGAGCACTCACTGGAGAAGACCCTGATGCTGGGCAAGATTGGAGGTCAAAGAAGAAAGGGACGGCAAAGGATGAGATGGTTAGATAGTGTTATCAAGGCAACAAACATGAAATTAAGAAAACTCCAGAGGATGACGGAAGACAGGAGGGCCTGGAGTGATGTGGTCCATGGGGTCACAAAGAGTCGGACTCAACTGTGCGACTGAACAACAACAACAATCCTATTACATTGCTTACTGGATGTCCCGTCTCATTACACTGCATGATAGACCTTGAGTGGACTAAAAAATGAAACAATCATAAAATATGAGGCTGCTCTATGTTGAATCAGATCATTGGTCCATCAGTGCCAGTCTTGTCTATTCAGATTGGTAGTGGCTCCAGGGATCTCAGACTGAGGTCTTTCACATCACCTACCACCAGATCCTTTAACTGGAAAGGCCTCTTATCAACTATAATCCCCCCAGTTCCAAGTTAAACTACAATGAACATTTATTTGTATTGAACTCAATGATGCTTTTTAATTGACCCTGCTTCTCTTAAAATGTTATGTGTTTTCATCCTAGTGGTATTCTGGGCTACTCTTGCCTGCAACCAACCAACCCCACCTCCCCCAATTACAAGCCTAAGATTTTGAATAGTTCCACAGCCAAGCATTTCGTTTGCATTTAGTCATGCCACTTATTTGCAAAAAAAATAAAAAACCCTGATACAAAACCTTAACTTTTAGAAAAGTAATTAAAATATTGCTGTCTTTAAATCTATCATGGAAAGGGGACTGAGGCACATGTTTTTCAATATATTTCAATGTTTTCTTCAATATGTAACTGATGGGGAGGAAACAGTTCCATCAGTATACTAAATAGATTAATGATGTTGGCTGCAGTATGTAGACTGTGGGCCACAAAGAGTCAGAACCAGCACCTTGGATTGTGGTCAGAAGATAAATGGCAGGCAATGCCAACACGTTTATCTGTGCCTTTGCTCTCTGACATTATATTAGTAAAGGTAAAGGTTCCCTTGCTTGAAAGCCAGTCGAATCCGACTCTAGGGTTGCAGTGCTCATCTCCGTTTCAAAGCCAAAGAACCAGCACTGTCCGAAGACGTTTCTGTGGTCATGTGGCTGGCATGACTAAACACCAAGGTGAGCGGAACGCTGTTGTATTAATTCATTATTAATTCAATTCAAAGAGGGCTGCACTCCGACAGTCCTTGAGATCAACATGGGACTGTGAGAAGTAGGCAATTATCACATGCAAACCTGTGGGTTCCTCTGATGCACATATATATACACACACAAAGTTGTGCTTATATGTTTTCAGCAGCTGCCATATTTGAACAGCAGTCAAAGATGGCTCCATCTGCAGCACACTAAAATCACTTTGGCTGATTTCCCACTACAGCTGCCTCGTGGTTGCGCCACCGTTTGCCCCGATACTATTCGTCAATTTCACACCCGAAGCCGCGGGGCTGCATTTTGACCCGCGGCTTCACCTGATTTCCCCCGCAGTTTTGTGATCCTCAAAAAACAGGATCACGAAACTGCGGGGGAAATCGAGCGAGCCGCGGGTCAAATGCAGCCCCGCGGCTTCGGGTGTGAAATTGACGAATAGTATTGGGGCAAACGGCGGCGCAACCCCGAGGCAGCTGTAGTGGGAAATCAGCCTTAGTCTTTGGCTAACGGGCAAGAAACGAGTAGCTCTGGCCAGAAAATAGGCTGGTATTAGGTTTGTAAAATTTCCAGAAAGTATGACTCCATGACTGGGTAGGGGTGTGCACGTGGATACCTGCGTTGAATCGAAATACAGAAAATCTTTACTTTCTTATCAAATTAAGCTTATTTCACTTCTTTAACAATGGCTTGATGATTTAATAACTTGGACTGCCCCCCCCAAAAAAATCTCCAAAGTTGGATTGCTTCTGCTCATAAATGTGCATTGGCTGCTCCCTTTCTGCTGGCAGACCCCCATGCAGCTCCTGAAAAGCTCCTCACAAATCTCTAGTTAGCATACCTATATTTAGAAATATAAGAATACAAGGATTATCTTGCGGATGAAGCCAAATATTCTTCTAGTCTACCATTCTGTCTCCAGTGGGGCTGCCAGATACCGGTTCCTTCCAAGCAAGCACTCTCAAAGAAGAGAAGAAGAAGAGATTGGATTTATACCCAGCCCTTCACTACCCAAAGGAGTCTCAGAGAGGTTTACAAACTCCTTCCCCTCCCCTCCCCACAACAGACACCCTGTGAGGCAGGCGGGGCTGAGAGAGCTCTGACAGAAACTGCTCTTTTTTCAAGAACAGCTGTGCCAGAACTGTGGCTTGCCCAAGATCATCCAGCCAGGTGCAAGTGGAGGAGTGGGGAATCAAACCCGGTTCTCCCAGATTAGAGTCCGGGCACTTAACCACTACAACCACTCTAGGGCCCTTTCTGCACTGACAGCTTGCTCTAGAGAATCCGAGGAGTCAAGCCTTAAAAGTGAACTTCGAATTCACCTGCATTCCCTCTGCACTGTTTTCCCCCCTCCACTGTATTTATTGTGTGTTCTGTACATGCACTCTGCATCTACAAGCAAAAGCTGCATTTTTTGCATAACTAAGTCGTTTTTTAAAAAAATATGCAATTGTCCTGCTCCAGCTGTGCAGTACCCTCATCTAGCGATCACCTCCCATTTAAATCTGCGTGGTTCCGGTTTTCCGTATGGCTTTAAGTCTTACTTTTGCTTCCCTTTAGACACATTGGCCTTTCCTCCATTTTCTGCATTGGCTTTTCCCTCCGTTGTTTTAGAAACTCACATTGGAGCAGAAATTCTCCTCTACATTGCATGCTGCTTTCACTTCCTTTGATCACCAGGTTTTATGGTACCTTCTGCATAGATTTCTGGCCATTTTATGGCCATTCAGGCCATTTGCAGTCAGTATGGCGATGGCCCAGGGTATCCGAATGTAGTTTTGAGCTGCACCTTTTCCTCAGAGTTGAGAAAAATGTGGAGTGAATGCCAGATGCAGAACGAGACAGAGTGTGTGGATGAGTCTGCTGCTCTCGCAGACACTGAGCAAAGGGAGAGAGAGAAAAGCAGGCAGGGAGTGAGAGAGGGGAGGAATTGGGAGCCACCACAGAACGCAGCACTCCGGAGAAGCCCAGCCTTTTGCTTCTCTCTGATGCTGACAGCCAAGAGGAACTATGGCCGCCCCAGCCGAAGCCTGGCTCTCTCGCTTCTCTCCCAGCCCAAACTCTTCTGGGCTTAATCGACCATGGTGCTTGCAGGCTGCCATCGCTCAGTCTCCTCCCCAGCCCCTACCTCTTGTCTGCCTGCCTGGAGATTCCCCATCACCACCACCAACTTGCCTCCTCTCCCCTCAGCAGGTGCTGGGGGAGGTAGCTGTGGCAACCTCCGGGCAGAGGTGGGGGATGCGAAGAGCCCAGCTGACTGCCTCGGCGCAGTTCCTGGGAGAGCCGGGAAGGCCCGGCTGCTCAGGGTGGCTAATCCATGGAGGGCGAGTCATTCCACTGTCACGAAAGGAACAGGGATTCATGCTGAGGGTCACGGGAACTATCTATAGTAAAGGTTTCCCTTGCTTGAACACTAGTCGAATCCACCTCTAGGGATGTGGTGCTCATCTCCGTTTCCAAGCCAGCGCCGTCCAAAGACATTTCCATGGTAATATAGCTGGCACGACTAGATGCCAAGGCGCACGGAACGCTTCCCACCAAAGTGGTACTATTTATCTTCTTGCAATTTCTTGCTTTCGAACTGCTAGGTTGGCAGGAGCTGGGACCAGAGATGGGAGCTCACTCCATCATGCGGCACTCGGGTCTCGAACTGCTGAACTACTGACCTTCCAGTCTGCAGTTCAGCATCTTAACCACTTGAGCCACCGCAGCCCCTGGGAACCATCTGCTCATCTTTAAAAAGAAAAATCCTGCCCTTCCTCCAAGGAGCTCAGGATGGCATACATAGTTCAAAGATCTTGTAAAGATCCGTACCCCTTCCCCTATGCCAGTAAGATCCCAGCCCTTCCCCTACTGGGGGCTGGTGAATACATATCAAGATCAGTGACCTATCTACATTAGTGACAAAACTAAAAAGGGTTATTAAAAAGTTACAATGATGGGGTAACCTTGCCGTGCAGGAGAGAAAAAGGTGGAAGAGGGAAGGAGAAACGTGCAGAGTGGGAGGAAGATGTGATGGAAGAAAGGAGGGGTGGAGATGGGTGGGAAATGGGCGTTGTCGTCGCAGAGGCCAAGGAAACGTGTCTGCTGAGCGTCACCTCCGACTTGGAAGCGGGGCAATTTTTAAGTCTGCCGCAAACCCCCAGGATGAAGGCTTAGGGATACTGATCTTATGGCTGAATGCCCAAAAATAAAAGCAGAAGCGAAGTGAAAACGTGATGGAGAAATGAGGCTGAATGCGGGAGTAAATGCAGATGCAAATTCAAATGGCGATGGAGATCCGTGGAGAAGGGGAGGGGGGCGGGGGACAACAATGCAGAAAAGGCCTTTGTTTCAATAGATTCATGGCAGAAATTATCCACAGATTTCCCATAGCTATGTCTTTGGTCTAGGCAATCATTTACCTTGTTTTCAATTGGTTTAAAGAAGGTATCATAATACTAAATTAGCTGTATGATATCTGGTAGAGAAGCTCAACATAAACGGTACTGGACTGGACTGTGTAAGAATATTTACAGAGCAAAATGGAGTGGGGAGGGTTATACAGAAGTTATTTGCTCTTGAAAGGCTCTTTACTCTTTATTTGCTGCTTCAAAACTTGAACTGTAACATAATACTAAAAGAGAAGACAATATTTGAATAACTTTGTTTGATCAGCTGGACAGTTTTATGGCGCTATTATCCACACAACCGATGGTCTCCAAACGGCCCCGTTTCTCCCAGCGACATAACGGCCAGGCATTTAACATCCTTCGTTTCCCAACAGAGACTGATAAAGTTGAAAAGTTATGTCAAAAAGTGATATGAAAAAAGACAACAAGAAAACAGCAACAAAGAAAGCCGCGTACGTGACAAGGAAATATCTGTTCTGGTGTGGAAAAAATCATCCCCAATAATTGTTCATATGAATAGGTTGCCTTAGACTAGCTGTTTCCTTCTGGCACTCGCGTTAAGATGCAGACCCAGAACATAGTGATAGTGACAGCTAAAACTGATGGGTGCCAACCTTCATTTTAAGTGGCATCTGCTACAGTTTTGAAGTGTCTATGCTATTGTTAGCTTGAATCTTGTTGTTTCAGGGGCTCATATATTGCTGCTTTAGTTCTTGACTTTTTTCTGTTTGGAATTGCTGGGCTCTGATGACCTCCTCTGTTCCCTCAGGGGATTGGCTGGCCAAACAGCAGCAAGGGATTGTATTCAGATTGTATGCATATTAGTATGTATATTAGAAGGGGACTGTATTTTCTCTCTTTGGCTCTGCCTTCTTTTTATAGGCTAATTCTTCTCATTCCTTTTGAGAAAAGCTTTGCCGCTCTTACAAAGCGCTGCTCATGCTTGACAAAAGTATACTTTGGCTGCCAAAATCAGGGGCAGTGCCTTTTTTGCATGCGGTTGCATCTGCCACCTTTAATTAAGGAGCCATGTGAGTTGTCCCTCTGAAGACACTCGGCGCATTGTAGCGCCATTTAACCCCTGGAAAAGGGGGATTTTTTTTAAAAAAGAAAAACTTTATAAGACAGTTTTCTGATCCCATAAGAGATGGCATTGTATTTCCTCAACAGAAACATGGGGAAAAAGCCATGGACTTCATATAGCCGTTTTTGGAAAATAGGTTGCCAAGCTAAGTGTGTCTTTGTTTTTGTCTCGCACACTTTTGCTTAGCTTCGGCTGGTATTCCCATTGTGTCTGCTCCTGGTTAGAACATAAGAACGTAAGAGAAGCCATGTTGGGTCAGTCAAATGGCCCATCCAGTCCAACGCTCTGTGCCACACAGTGACCAAAACCCAGGTGGTTCAGTCAGATCTGGCCGCAGTGATCCACGTCTTAGTTATAAATAGACTGGACTAACGAAATGCACCTCTGCTTGAGTCTACACTCAAAGAGCGTTTCGAAGCTGCAGCTAGTGCAGAACATGTCGGCTACACTGCTGCATCAGAGCCAGCTTGTGGGAACATGTGTCCTCGATATCACAGCAATTACTCTGGCTACCAATCACTCTCAATCCCAATTCAAGGCATTGGTTTCGACCTTGAAAGCCCAACTCAGCTTGGGACTGGGCTATCTGAAGGACTGTCTTCACACATATATTCCTGCCCTAGAATTAAGATCATAGGGAGAGGCCCTCCTGACTGGCTCATAAATCCAAGAAGCTTGTTTGCAATTCAAGAAGCTTGTTACTGTTACACATGGAATTCACTGCCACAGGAGGTGGTGGCAGCTACAAGCATGGACAGCTTCAAGAGGGAATTAGATAAACATATGGAGAAGAGGTCCAGCAGTGGCTATTAGCCACAAGGTATAGACAGGAACTCTCAGGCTGGGGCAAGGGATGCTCTATATTCTTGGTGCTTGGGGGGGGGGTCAACATTGGGAGGGCTTCTAGTGTTGTGTGCTCACTGGTGGACCTCCTGATGGCACCTGGTATTTTTGGCCACTGTGTGACACAGAGTGTTGGACTAGATGGGCCTTTGGCCTGATCCAGCATTGGCTTCTCTTATGTTCTTATGTTGTTTGGTGGGTATAAAAAAGAGAGCCTTTTCAGTGGCAGCCCTGTGATTCTAGAACAATCTAAGAAGAAGGAGGAGGAGGAGGAGGAGGAGGAGGAGGAGATTGGATTTATATCCTGGCCTTCACTACCCAAAGGAGTCTCAGAGCAGCTTACAAACTCCTTTCCCTTCCCCTCCCCACAACAGACACCCTATGAGGTAGGTGGGGCTGAGAGCGCTCTGACAGAAACTGCTTTTTTTCAAGAACAGCTGTGCCAGAACTGTGGCTTGCCCAAGGTCATCCAGCAGCTGCAAGTGGAGGAGTGGGGAATCAAACCCGGTTCTCCCAGATTAGAGTCCGCGTACTCAACCACTACACCAGGGAGTACACCTGGCCCCCTCACTTTCAATTTTCAGGAGACAGACAAAGGCTGTTTTATTTAGGACGGCGTTTGATTCATTTACTACCAGTCTTAAACTGTGATTTTAAATTTTGTTCTTCATGGGTTTTATGTATTTTATTTAAGTATTTTACCTATGTCATAAGCTGCCTTGAGCTTCCATATGGAAGAAAGGCAGATAATGAATTTTTTAAACAAATAAAATAGAGCTGCTGCTTCCACATGCAGATTTTCTCCCACAGGGAACACCATAAGCCCCTGAATTAAATGGCAACTTCCATGTGACTGATCCAGTTCAAAGGATGATTGAAGAATTTGGATTTAACCTCCATCTAGAAGCTTCCCTCATTGACGCTAAGGAGCAGAGATGGGGGAGGAGGTCAGCTCTGCTCTCAAAATAACAAAGGTCAGCTTACTGTAGCACACTATTTCTCCTCCGTTTGGCCCTTTGAACGGCACTGTGTGGCTTGGCAGGGAAAGTGAAACAGAGGGGAAAGCAGAGGTTTCAGGCCACATTATAACCACAGTACGATTTTGCATTGGCTGAACAACTGTCGGACCCCAGGGAGTGGGCCATTTGTTTAATTAAGTCACCATAAGAGGTCAAGTCCTCAGAGGGAGAAATGGGCAGATCATCCGAGACCTTTGGTTTTGGTGAGGGGTCTGCAGGGGAGCTATGGGCATTGGAACCCTTCCTATTGGAATCGATGTCTGGAGAGCCAGAAGAGGCCTCAATCAGAAAGGGTTCGGGAGTACCGTGAGCGAGTTGTGGAGGGTCCATCGATGGTGGGATCGGTGTTGACGGGCCACGCAGCAGGGGCGCAGGTGATCGATGTGGAGGGGACGAGTGACCTGGAGACGTAGGTCTTGGGGACTTCGATGCCAATGCAGAAAGGCTCAAGCGGTATGCACAGGGTAAACTGGTGCAGTGTAGAGATGAACGGCAGTCGTAATCCAAATGTCTTGCTGGGGTTAACTAGGGCATCACAGAAGGCAAAGGAAACGCACCATAAAGGTATTGAAAATTCTGCTGGTCCCATGGAACCATGTGTGGTGGAGGCAGAAGAAAATGCCGAGCCGCAGACCGAGAGGCCTCGGCATGGAGAACAACAACCATGGCGATAGGAAGGGCTATGTTGCTCGGTTCCGACGGTGTACCGATGGCGATGACCAGCATCCATAGGTGACCTGGATCAACCACTGCTGAAAGAAGAGGATCTGGAACAAGATCTGGTCTTTTGAGGTGAGTATTATAGAATGATGTCATCAGGCTCTGACGCCAACACGGAGGGTGGGTGTTTGGCCGAAACAGGATATGACTCTGGAGGATTCATCTGCCAAATCAGAGAGTCAAGGAGTTGAACTGGTGGAATAGTTGTGACCTTCGGCAGATCCAATACTGGTAGTCTCAATGAGGTCGGGATCGGTTGCGCAGACTGAGTGGTAAATTGCATCGGGACCGATGATCTAACCTTGGTGCTCTCTTTAAGGGACCTATGACTGCCCTTAGCAGAGCCCTTATGTGCCTTCTCCGACTTGTCCTTCTTCTTCTTTTTAGCAGGCGTGGATGATGCCGACCGAGTCGTAGAGATGGCACGCTTTGATGTCGATGGGCCAATGGCGAAGGTTGACATAGACGTGATTGGTGCCGAAGATGGGCAGCGCCAAAGCTGTTTCCGAGTCCATTTTTTTCACTGTAAATGTGGAGGGCACAGCCGTTGGAGTCAGATCAGATTCTAATAGGGTGACCGAGAGTCTGGCAGCTCAGTTTTTATGAGTTTGGTTAGAGAACTTGAAGCAATGAGGACAGGAGTTTGGGCGATGGACTTCCCTCAAACAGAGGACACACAAAGAATGTCCGTCAGGAGGTACAAGCTTGCTGCCACAGTTCAAGCACCTTATAAAAAATCCCTAATATTTAGCAATAAATGAAAGTCCTCAAAGCAAAAGTTGGTAAGGGGGGCCCCAAAAGCAACTGAAGAAAAAAATTAAATCTTTTTTTTTAATTAGCAGAACAATTAAGAGAGATGAAACAGAAGAGTAGACAAAGAAAAAAGGAAGGTTCTTTCCCGAAAAAGAGAAAGCTGAGGTAAATCTCACCGACCGACAAAAAAGTGCTGTTATCAGAAGAGAACTGGCGGGATCTCCACACCCTGCCTCTTGGGCATGCGTCGTGGGGTTCCTGCACTTGCCGTGGAGCAAGGGCGCAAAAATCCCTTTCAGCTCTGGTAAACCACCAATGAGATCAGCGCAGGTGCACTGGATCCCATAGGTGTGATGCACAGAGACCCCACAAAGAAGATCATGGCACATAAATCATCTGGAAACATATCTCCAGTTCATTCTTGAAGAGTGAGTTCTGAAAATTTAGAGCAACAGACACAGCTTGACCCATTCTAGTAATATAAATGGCAAGAACCCATTACCTGGAATTAGGAAAGCTCACACACAGTTTCTCAAATAAGTCCCAAAGCATTCTGCTGAATAAAGCCTCGATCATGCACCATTTCACAGATTGATTCTTATCAACTCCGTGCAAGAAACAATGGTTTCAAACGTGCACCTAACCGGACATGCATACTTTCAGCTCTATACATTACAATTGCTGCAGGGAAGCCAGTGGTGCACCAATATGTGAGTTTCTACCATTGCTTTCAACAGGCAGTCTCGGACAAGTCACCGTCTCTCAGTTTAACCTTCTTTATAGGCTGTTCAAGGAGTGTCAACAATTTACAAAACTTTATACAATATAAAGTTTATTGAAATAATTAAAAACTATCTATGTGTGCAACAAAATGTTTGAGTGGAATTCAGTGCTGGGCATAGGTGGAAAGACGATCTTAGATTTGAAAATGGGATAGCCAATGACAGTACAGTTCTTTTTTGAATTGTTTTGCAAATATACTCAATCAAAGAAAGGGCTAAAAACTGTTACACTCTATGCAATTAATAAACAATAAAATTACGTTCTAACATAAAATGATACAATCAATCAAAGCTACACTCCATAAAACTAAACTAACGAATTATAAAACATTATATGTATAAAATCTAAATCTCTTGAACCATACTGCTACTTAAACCATTTACTTCACAGCAATTTTAGTATCATAATCAAGGCAGTTTCATCAACTCATAGTATTTATGATTCTCAAATGAAGACTTGCTAATAGGATTGTTATCCAATTTTTCCAATACTGTGTTCCATTTATTATGAAAAATCTGGTATGCCTTATATGTATTTTTGACATTAATAGTCGTAGAAATCTTATCCATAACATAATAATCCCAAACCTTGGAATACCATAGGTTTATAGAAGGGGGAAGAGGGTTTTTTCAAAACTGTGCTATCGACGTCCTAGTGGCAATTAATAAAATAGTTAACAAATCCTCTTTAGCCTTAGTAATATTGTCATTAGGCCACCAGTTTAATAGAATACATTCTAGATTAAAGGGAAGCAGCTGGCCTGTCAAATCTTTTATATGTGCAATAATTTTCTTCCAAAAGGACTGGATTACCTTGCAGTCCCACCAATTATGTTTGAAGGTACCTAGTTCTCCACATTTCCAACATAGAGGAGAACTAACTGTGTTCAAGTGATGAAGTTTTTGGGACAGTACAGTTTTAAAGAGTGTCAAACCCTTCTAACCCCACTGACTTCAGTGGGTTTAAAAGACTGTAACTCTGTTTAGGATTGCACTGTGAGCTGCTTATTATTCCTCTGGAGAGAAAAGGCATGGCACATATTTTCTGTTTCTATGGCAATGCATTCTACGCACCAGAAATGCATCATGTTAGAAAAAAATACTGGCTATTATTTGGTTCTCTACTATGGATTATACTTACCACTCCCCACCAAAGGGCATCTGCATAACTGACAAACTTATTTTCGTCATCACCGTTCACAGCATCTTTTTCAGCCAGGTACACAAAATAAGAAGAAAAAATCAGGCCCAGAAAGCCGATGTACAGAGTGGTTATCAGTTCCTAAAAAGCAGAATAAAAACAAATTCATCAAAATGGGTAATCGACAACAAATAATTTACAAATGATTTGTGGGGAATTTTATGAAAAAGTTATTCTGTCATTCAACCACCACAGTGAACTCAAGTGTTCTGTCACATTTGAAATCTAGACTAGACTAGAAAGCATAGAGATAGGCAGGGCTCTTTTTGTAGAAGAAACTCCTTTGCATATTAGGCGACACACCCCTAACGTAGCCAATCCTCTAAGAGTTTACAGAGCTCTTCTTACAGGGGCTACAGGAAGCTCTTGGAGGACTGGCAACATTAGGGGTGAGTTGCCTAATATGCAAAGGAGTTCCTGTTACAAAAAGAGCCCTGGAGATAGGAATTTTTGAGTGTCACATTCCAGTCCTGAAACTCAGCACAAAATTATCAGATTAGTCTAAAATGCTACGCTACCTGAAGGCTGATTATAAATCATTTAACCCTAAGTATATGGTAAAATCAGGGCTCTTTTTGTAGCAGGAACTCCTTTGCATATTAGGCGACACACCCCTAAGGTAGCCAATCCTCCAAGAGCTTACAGTAGCCCCTGTAAAAAGAGCTCTGTAAACTCTTGGAGGATTGGCTACCTTAGGGGTGTGTCGCCTAATATGCAAAAGAGTTCCTGCTACAAAAAGAGCCCTTTTTACCGTAAAATGAATTATGTAATGAATAAGTCATGAAATAATTAGTCATATGGAAAAGAGAGCTATCATGCTACAGAATTGCATTTCGAGTCTGGGGATACCTTGCCAGCTGTATGGCATCTAACTGAGCATCTGTTTCTTGCCTACAGGTACTTAAAGCCTTGTCATGGCCAGAGACACAAGCTTTTTGGTGGGAGGGAGCCAAAGGGCTCTTGGCAAGAGGCTCCCAGGCTATGGTCACTGTGTGAACAAAGGATTCACAAGCTGTAAAATATGTAGCCATGACTTTTTCCGTTCTTAAAATTGATTTTTGATTGTGTAAACTGATTTTATTTCAATCATACCTAGGGAGACAAAACATAAATAAATACATGAATAAAAATCCAACTCTTCTCCCTTCAAAGAAGAACTTTTCATAAAATTCTCACCACAGACTGAAACCTGCCCCCGTGGCTCTGATGAGCTCCTCAGGTTTATATCATTAATATATTTATAAAAACCATTTATACCCTGCCTTTCCCTCATGGCTTAGGGCAGGTCACATGACATAATTTAAAACATTCAGTGACGATAAAAATAGGTCAAATAGAGAAATGAGAAAGGGCTTTTCTCCCCCCTGTCCTTAATAACGTTCCATCAGAGACATCTGGACAACATAATGCCGTGATGCAACTCTGGCGTAAGGAAGAGGGACACGGTCAGCCCTAGGCACTACATACAAGAACAGAGCAGGGGGTCCTCTCCCATGGTGCCCCACACCTTTTCTTGCACAAGTCCAAGGGAGGTCTTTACCCAGTACAGCTTCTGACTGGCTGTGCAGATTCAAAATGGCATTGTGCTTTGGCAGAGCCACCACCACAGCACAAGGATCTTTACTTTGTGACAGAAGAGATGCACACACAAGAAAATATTTGTAAACAAATTCGTCATTTTAAAAGGCATTCTGAAGCCAAGCTTCTGAAGAGTTACTATTAAAGTTATGCATAGCATCGCTCCCTGAGATTTTGTGGTTTGCCTTGCCTCCTGTGGCGACCATTTTGTCTTGACACCCTCCACCCCGTGTCAGAACTCTAACAATGCCCGAAGGCTCAGAAGGGTTGGGGACACCTGATCTAGAGAACTTGGCAACACGAGAGTAAAACAGACTTCTCACTGTTTTCCGTTCTCCCCCCAGAAAGTTCTACCTACCTGTCTATGTATGAAAACTACTGAGCCCAACAGTCTCCACGTGCCACCTTGTCGGTCCACGTGAAGCATCCGCAGGATCTGCAGAAACCGGATGCCTCTGGAATACAGGTCATTTAAAGAAATACAAGGTCAGTAATTCTATGCTTTTGACCGACTGTACACTTTTGACAGAAAAAAATAAAAGAAAACGTTTTCATTATTGTTAACATTTTTACCTGATAGCAGAGGTTGCAAAAACTTGTTTGGAACCCACACAGAGCACTATCATTGAAGCAACAACTACAATTAAATCTGAAAGATAAAACAAACAAACAAACAGAACTGTAAGTTAAAAAGTACATGCCATTGCTAGGATGACCCCCCACTGCAAGAAAACTGCAAAAAGAGGTGGCGCTTTCATGGGAGCAAAGTCTTTTTGTACAAAGCTCCCCCGCCCCCATTTGAGTTAACCACTATTTGTAATGCAGAGGTTATTTGCTGGACATTTAAATGTTTATCTCAGCATAATCTCAAAGTTTAAGGCATTTCATTTTTCCCCCTGCAGCAACTGCTTGACTTGCATAAAAGTTCCTAACACCTGTAAAAACAACATCATTACACTCATGCCCCATCTTTCTTCCAACATGAACGTCAACGGGATCTACATGGAGTTCTCAGGTAGACTCTTATCCAGACACTGATCAGACCCAGATCTGTTTCATTTTAGAAAGGCTACTTCATCATCTGCCTTCAGGCAACAATCTGAGCTACAGGCATGGGCAATTGTATCTGATTTTATGATGTCTTTTATTTGTGTTTTAATGTATTTAACTTTTTTTAATGCAAGCCACCCTGAGCCTGCCTAGCAGGGAGGGCGGGATATAGGTAAAGGTAAAGGTTCCCCTTGCTCGAAAGCCAGGTGAATCCGATTCTAGGGGTGCAGTGCTCATCTCCGTTTCCAAGCTGAAGAGCCAGCGCTGTCCGAAGATGTTTCTGTGGTCATGTGGCTGGCATGACTAGACGCCGAGGCGCACAGAACACTGTTACCTTCCCACCAAAGCAGTACCTATTTATCTACTTGCAATTTCTTGCTTTTGAACTGCTAGGTTAGCAGGAGCTGGGACCAGAGACAGGAGCTCACTCCATCACACGGCACTCGGGTCTCAAGCTGCTGAACTACCAGCCTTCTGGTCTGCAGTTCAGCATCTTAACCACTGAGCCACCACAGCCCAAGGGATGGGATATAAATTGATTTAAATAAATAAATAAATATTGCAGGGCCTAACTGTTAACCACCACCCCCGCTGCTCAAATATTCTGGGAAACTTCCCTGGACGCTGAAATTTCACTTTTCTTTTTTTTAAAAGTCAGTCTTCTTTTACTTAGGGAGATATAAGGAAAAACATACAAGCAGTATTCTAACCAATTGTTCAGTAAGAAACAATTCTACTGTTCTGGCCAATGAGCACTGAGGTACAACGGTTATTGACAAATATTCGGCATTTGCTTTTTTAAAAAAATGTTATTTAACATTTGTCTGATAGAAGTATCGTTATTAAATAAGTCTAAATATGCTAGCATACGTGTCCTTCAAATCCTCACCAAGTCCTTAATCATATACCTATTTCCCCATCTTGGCCTGGCTGCATGGATAAAAAAATCTATGCAGTGGGGCCAGTTGGAAATAGGGTAGATGTTTATACAAATCTGGGGCGGGGGAACTCTCAAGTTCAGAGTCTATTTTTCTGGGTTTTTAAACCACCCTTTTAAACTTTTCAGTTTTTTCTGAAAACAAGCTCTCATGAAGTTATATCACACCACTTCCAAGGCTGTCAGAAACCCAGTACAATATCTCCTGTGGTGGGATGATTAGGGCACAAAGGACCAGTTTTCCCTGCCACAGCAGTCTCCCAGGCAATGGCTACCACAAGAGGCTCCACATCTCCATTGGTGGCACTGCTGGACACGCCCGCAGCCAGGATTTTTTTTAAGTCATGGGGCATTTCAATTTCTTAGGGGGCCCTGGCTAATCAATTTAATCCGGGGGAGAAGGCCGTGACACCCTGGGTAAGATGGGAAGTCAGGGGGCCTTGCCAGGAAGTCGGGGGGCCTAGCCCCGAGATGCCCCGGTGTAGCTACGGGTCTGCTGCTGGACCTAGCAAGGGGTTTCTGAGGGGGAGAGGAGAGGGGGCTGCAAGATGGAGGGCAGGGGGACCAGTGGGGGGGAGAATGAGATTTCCCTTCCTTGCAAGAAGGGCAGAACAATCCCCTCTTTAGGATACGAGGAGAGCCCTGGGATTCCCAAAAAGAGAGGGAGGACATATTGTTTTCAATCTGTCTGAGGATGGCTGGAAAGGTAAATCTGTTCTTACTTTTGCAGCCATTGTTGGGCAAGTTAAAAAACAATGTGCAACATTTTGCGGAAGTCTCCGCTTGGAAACAAATATTGTCATTAGGAGTGCTAGCTGTAATAATTTATCAAACTCCCCCCCCAAAAAAAAAAAGAATGGACCAGAGACATTATGCATATGACGCAGGACTCTTTTTGTAACAGGAGCTCCTTTGCATATTAGGTGACACACCCCTAATGTAGCCAATCCTCCAAGAGCTTACAGAGCTCTTCTTACAGGGGCTACTGTAAGCTCTTGGAGGATTGGCTACATTTAGGGGGGTGTCGCCTAATAGGCAAAGGAGTGCCTGCTACAAAAAGAACCCTGCATAAGAGAGATCCCAAACACAACAATTTGATGTTTGGGACCATGCTGCTAATCAGTATGAAGCATATTTTACTCAGTGATGTAGCTTCTCCTAAATACCTCCAAAGCATGCTTTAGGAAAACTGTATGAAGCGGTTAAAATCACTGCATCACATCTTTCATCTTTCCAGTACACTCTTTAGCTAAGCTGAATCTTGGGATGCTTGGAATAATATAACTATTACGAACCTGCAAGTTGCATAAGGCTGAAGTCCTATGACACTAAATTGGGAGGGGGAATTATTTTTCAAGTAAGCATGCATAAGACTGCTGGCACATAATTAAAAGTTACAGTTAATTCATTTTATTATAGAAGACACTGGTTTGCATGAAGTTGTACTATTCACCCCCAACCTCACCTACTTAAAATTATTTTAAATAATAATTTTTCTCCATGAAGTCTTTAGCATATTTCAAATATAAGATCAGCAGTTCCAACACAGCACGTGACAATGAAATTATCAATGCGTTGCACATGACATGAAATTCCCAAAACGGTTACATGAACTCCACAGTGGTAGGTGGCAATTATTACATTATTACTAGTAGTTAAGTCCTAAAAGTAAAATGGCTCAGTGAGCCAAAAGATGCATATTTGTTTTCTCGGTTATCAAGTGGGGCCATGAAAAGGACTAAATTAATGGGCGAATCCTTTATTTAAAACTGTGTGATACGCTGACTTAAGAAAAACCTACTTCTAGCGAAATTAAACAAAATCCCAGTGCCAACCCAAAGCACAATCCCCAAGCTAAGCCTGGCAACCAGTGAGAGTGCTGGGGTCAGGGATGTGGGGGATGGTTCCAATGTCAGTACATCACTTCTGGGTACAACCCGGAAGTGACAGAGGGCAGTCTGAGGAATCACTTGAAGCCACAGAATTTCCACTGCTTTCTAGAGTTACCCTTTGTACAACCCGAAAGTGGCATAGGAGGAGACCTGGCAAGCCCACCCCAATGATTAATAAAAGTTATTCCAGCATAAGACTGCTGAGCAGTTGGGTTAGAACAGATAAAAGGAAGTACTTCTTCACCCAAAGAGTGATTAACACGTGGAATTCACTGCCAGAGGAGGTGATGGCAGCTACAAGCATGGATGGCTTCAAGAGGGAATTAGATAAACATATGGAGCAAAAGTCCATCAGTGGCTATTAGCTACGAGGTATAGATAGGAACTCTCAGTCTGGGGCAGGTGAGGCTCTGTATTCTTGGTGCTGGGGGGGATCAACAGTGGGAGGGCTTCTAGTGTCCTGGCCCCACTGCTGGACCTCCTGATGGCACCTGGTATATTTTGGCCGCTGTGTGACAGAGTGTTGGACTAGATGGGCCATTGGCCTGATTCAACATTGGCTTCTCTTATGTTCTTATAATCTGTCATAAACTAGAACTCACTTCATCAGATGCATGGAGTGACCTGCGTCCCACAAAACTGAGGCTGGAATAACATGTATTACAGTGCAATCCTACAGAGAGTTACTCTAGTCTAAACCTATTCATTTCAATGGACTTAGACTGGAGTAACTCTCCTTAGGATTGCACTATTAGTCTTTAAGGTGCAGCAGGTCTTCTCGATCCTTTTGTTGGAAAAGAAGAACACATCCATCCATCTGAAATTACTGTTTCTAGTTGTTGTTGTTTTTTTAATTAGCTGTACCGGAAATTGCAAAACAAATCTACAATATGAGACAGGAAACTTTCATTTGAGGTCTCAGTGCTTATAAACTCCACCTCCTTTCCCGGCAATGTGATTACTGTGAATCCATTTAAATCAATGGGTTTAGAAAGTTTAACTCTGTTTAGGACTGCACTACATGGTTTCTGTGCAGTTAAGGACCACAGAATACACTTACAACAATGGAAGCTCCCCCTTTTCCTGAACAGAAACTTAAGATAAGAACAAGGACCAGAACTCCTTCCTGTTTCAAGACTGCTTCAATGCAGAAACTCCCATTTTCATATCCCTTTCAACCCTGCTTCCTGACCACCACAAATGGCTTAGTCCACAGAGTTGCCAGCTCCAGATTGGGAAATTTCTGGAGAATTTGAGGGTGGAGTCTGGTGAGGGTGGGGTTTGGGCAGGAGAGGGACTTCAGTAGCACATGAAGTCCACCTTCCAAAGCAGTCATTTTCTCTAGGGAAACTGACTTCTATCACCCGGAGAACAGTTCTAATCCCTAGTCATCGTCAGCCACCACCTGAAGGTTGAACTTTGTAAGGAAAAACAACCGTGATATGATAATGAAACCTTGTTAGTGTCAGATAACTGCCATGTTTTCTGTACGACCTCATTCCTTGCTTGCTCGCTGAGCGTAGCTTTGCTTTGCTTAAGGAACCATGGGAGACATTCCTCTGCTAGCAGCCACTATCTGTATGACCTTGAACAGAGGGGAGGGCTTGGGTTCCCAGCTGGTGTGAATGTATCGGCCCTCTTACGGAGGGGTGGTGGTCTCCCGTTCATTATGTAATACCCCGCTGGGAGATTTCCCGCCCGTGCGCTTGGCTTTCATTTGCTTGGCTAGTTGAAGCACCAGAGTATATACACAGCTCCCCTACGCCCTACCCGCTATTCCTGACAATGACTCTGCATTAATGGGCAGCAGACTGGTAGTCCAATAAAGCATAACTTTCTAAGTAAAGTGTGCCTGGACTTGCTTGCTGTTGAACTTGACCGAAAGTCATATCACAGTTGTTTTTCCTTACAAAGTTCAGCCTGTCCTGTTGTAATGTATCCACTTGAGAACATGGGCTCCGGGCAGCCATGTGCTTGGACTGTTCTAACGGTCCACCATGTGGCCAGGCGAAGGCCTGAGCTCGCCCAGAAGGACAATGGTCTAGTGGATCCTGACTCCTCAATGGAGGCAGGAGTTAATCAATCAATGTAAATAGCGAATCACCGGGTGTGTGTGTGTTTAGGTGTGGGTCACTTGGGATAAAAGCCGGCCTGCGAGCCGGCTTAGTTGTCTTGTTCTTCAACTAATAAAGTATGTGAGAGCTGAAATCACTAGTAAGTCTCAGTACTTTTCACCTGTGATCTCCCATCCTTGACTTTAACCACCTGAGGTTTTGTAGGTTTTGTAGGTCATTATCCACATGACTGCATCACAGGAGAATTTGATAATCACATAATCAACTGTGTTTACACAATACGAAACAGAAAACTCTCTTTGAAACTTAGCATGAATTACCGTTACATAATAACCATCCGTAACGACATAGACTTACCGATTATAGAAATAGGCTTCCTAGCAAAACGAAGTCTTCCCCAAAAGCCGACATACTTACTGCGGCACCCCGCGGACCACAATCGAACCACATATTCTGTTCCAAAAAACGCCACTAATATAATTTCCTGCAGGAAAAAGACAGGGAGCAAGATTAACATGCTTTTTAAGGATTTTCAGAAGACACTAAAAGAAGACAAAATGTGAGATTTGGGATTCAAACAATATACTATCAAAATTCAAAGGGAAAAAAAGTCAAGAGCTCAAGAATTGTAGGCAGTTCACAGTGAAATCCTAAAAAATAATCATAACCTCTAAACCAATTGACTTCAGCGGTTGCTGAAGGCTGTAATTCTGTTTAGGCCTGCACTATCCAAATGCGATAAACACACACACACACATGTTGAATGTTGTACATCAATGCTAACCATGTTTTACTTAAAGTGCTGCAAAGATCAATTTTACTTGGTTCACAGCAAATATGTTTAGGATTGCAGCCTTAATAAAACAAGGATGTCATTTTCAAACAGTACAGTGAATGCCTTATTCTGGATGAGTATTTGTCATGCATGACGTGTGAGAAGCAGGAAGCTGTTATTCGATATATTGAGTTTTATCAGCTTTTTCACACAAAGCAACTCATCTGCTTTTAATCAATTTACTGCAGTACTTTACTTGTAAAGGCTAATAAGACCTGCAATGTGATCTCCTTCCCCCTCTCATTAAAATATTAAGGCAAATCTATCTATTTTATTAGCTTTCACAGAAGTTCTATCTTTTGTTGTATCTTTTCTACCAGTATATAAATAAAACTCCATCTAGTATTTCCTTATACTATGAATGAAGATACCTAATAAGGAGGGAGGCTAGACAGATCATCTTAAAATAATGGGCAGTAGAGTCTCATGGTTCAGAAGTGGGGGGGAAAAAACCCAACAATTTCCCAACATGTTAAAATAAAAGAAAATAGTGAATAACTAAAATCAAAGTTTGAGAAAGGGAAAGCGGTGGAGGTGGGGGTTTGCACCAGACAAAAAAAACTCCACAAATGCAAATGAGAGTTTAATTTTGTAAGAAGAGCAGGAAAATAGAAACAAAAGGCTAGGTTGTGGGTGCTTTCTGATTTGCAATGTGTAGGTTTGTGGGGGGAAAGTTTATGAGTGAGATTTGCATGAGAGTTTTGTATTTTTAAAGACCCTCCATGGTTCATTGGATAACAGGAATACTGACAAATATGCAAATGTGGACTGCCCTAAAGACAATGAAACAGACATGTAGTCAATGGTTACTGTCATCCAGTTCTTTGCATGACATGCAGACAAGCTTAGAGAACATTGATTGTTCTATAGACTCCTGCAACTGGAGAGAACGACCAGTCGGCTTACACCAAGACACATTTTTCACTCCTGACGTTTTGATAAAGGCTTATTGACCTAAATGAGCCCCGTGTTATTCAGGAAACATCAGGGGTGAAAGTGCACAAGCTGTTCTTCATGGTCATACACAAAAATGCCAGGTATCCATTAGCAACTGGCAAATTCCCCTCCCATGCCCGTGGCGGGGTTACAGACAAAAGTGTTTTTAATATCTCGCCTTGTATAAGCCCAATAAGTAATCGAGTGGGGGAGGAAGGGGCTGATTGATTTTTGTCACTGCATTTAGATGCAGATGACGGGGAGAAGTTACAGACAGGCTGAAGGATAAGCTATTTACATTTAAAATAACTTGGAACAGTCATTCGAAAGGCAAACAAACAAGTCCTCATGAACTACTTCTATATACCCCATATACCATCTTTTCAGGAAGCCAACGTTTCAGTTAGATGTGAATGTATTTTACAAACGCAGCAGGATACATTTTCAGGACTCGTTTCAATTCTTGCCATTTTATGACAGGGCCAACAGATTTGAACGTAGTGAAGTGAGTTAAGTACCAAAATATATCACATCCTAGAAGCTTGTAGGTGAACCACTTAAAAGAAACCAAGGCCATTTCTGCATGGCTTATCTGCCATATGTTCGATGGTATTAGGAAGCCGGATTTTTCCCTACTTCCCCACAGCATCATGCTGTGTTTTTACATCTTCTGGGGTTTCCCTAGCTTTTCTATAACCTTCCCAAACCTACTTTGTTCTGAAGTTTTAGGATAGATGGCAGTATAGCCTAGATGGCTCCTTTGTGGGTGGGAAAATTCATATTTTCCTATTAGGGTTGCCAAGTCTTACCAAAGTAATAACAGGGAGGTCCAGGGCTCTCTCCGGGAGTCTTCTCTCTCACGTGAAGCGATGACATAGCCCGGAAGTGATGTCATCACGCTGGGCACATTGCCGGGTGATTGCTAGAGCATCCCCCAGCGACGTGCCCAGCGTGATGGTGTCACCTCCGGGCTACGTCATTGCACCGAGCACATCGGCTTGATCTGGCCACTTCAGGGGTGGGGTTCCCCTCGCCAGCCGTATCCGGATCAGCGGATTGGGTGCCCTTTTAGCGGGGGAATCCCTGCCCCTCGGGGGGACTTGGCAGCCCTATTTCTTGGCAGCTCTGTCATCTGTGTCATTAAGTCTTAACAACGTAAGACATTGGAGATCTGTGATCAGACGATCTCCCATCTCTAACTTTCTACGAGTAGTAGCTATGGGTGTGGAGAGCAGGTCAGAACGGTAGTTCAGGAGGGAGAGTGCCACAGCTCTTTCTCCCCATTCTGATTTTCTGCCATATACCTCAATAGGGAAAACAGAGGAACAGCTGTAGCTCCAGGATATGTGTATGTGTGTGTTTGCACTGGGAAAACCTCACAGTTAACCCCTCCCTTCTCCCAGTATTTCAGTCCTGATCAACTTCTGCCCATTTGGCAGTTCCTATATATAGAAATTTAAAGATACGATGTAGATGTGACATTGTAGAAAAAGCCCAGCAGGAACTCATTAGCATAATAGGCCATACCCAACAGCAGAAACTCATTAGCATATTAGGCCACACCCCGGACAGCACAGCTCCCTCCCTGGATTGGTTTCCCCAGGTGCCCCGCGGGTTACGGGGTATATGGGGAACCTGGGGAAAGGAAGGCAGTTTCTGGATCAGCTTCCCTAGGCCTTCCCTCCCAGGATCAGCTTGGCTTCCCCAGGCACTCCACAGCTTGCAAAGCACCTGGAGAACCCGAGGGGGGGGGGTAGGCTGTAGGCATGGCCAACTCGGAAGCCAGCCGGAACTCTGTTCCTGTGCGTTCCAGCCCCAAAATAGCCCTGGATATGATCCTAGAACACCAGTGTCTCATCTAGCTGTGTCCCTCAGCCAAGGCACAACTAAATGAGACACAAGGGGCAATCCTAAGGACACTTTCCTGAGAGTATGCCTGCTGAATAAAATAGACCAGCTCAGGGTTGCTCCCACAGTTTGCAAAGTGCTCAGATCATTCCCATTCTCAACTTCAATTTGTGTGCACCACGGAGAAATATATAAAATTATCCACATTTTATAGGACTAAAAAGTTCAAAAAATGGAACATCTTAGCCCACACCACACAGGAGTTTTACCGTGAAAAACACTTGGAATACAATAAGCTAGTAACGCCAAGTCTCCTTTCTTTTAATGGCATTTTCATAGGTTACAAACTCTAACCAGAATTATGTCCTTAGAGGGCTTCTCAGAAGACATATATAAAAAAGGCAACCGCTATACCATAAATGTACAGTGGACTAGTGCGTGTGTGCCTGTTGCGAAAGACTTGCTCTTTATTGGGAACAGTGACCATAATGTCATTGAGTTTAACATTTGTACAGATAGGGAGTTGCCCAAAAAGACTGACGCAACCACTTTTAACTTTAAAAGGGGTAACTTCTCTGGTATGAGGGGACATGTGAGGAAGAAATTGAAAGGAAGAGTGGAGAAGGTCAAAACCATTGGGGAAGCTTGGAGACTATTTAAAAATACAGTCCTAGAAGCTCAGAAAAAATATATACCGCAGGTTAGGAAAGGTACAAATAGGTATAGAAAAAAGCCTGCATGGTTAACAAATAAAGTAATGGAAGCTGTAAAAGGTAAGAAGGATTCCTTTAAGCGGTGGAAAGCTAGTCTTAGTGAGGTTGATAAAAGAGAACACAGACTATGGCAAATAAAATGCAAGTTTGTGATCAGGCAAGCAAAAAGGGAATATGAGGAGCATATTGCAAAAAACATAAAGACCAACAATAAAACTTTCTTCAAATACATTAGAAGTAGGAAGCCAGCCAGGGAGGCAGTGGGGCCCTCAGATGACCAAGGGGTAAAAGGAGTAGTGAAGGATGATAGGGAAATGGCTGAGAAGCTGAATGCATTTTTGCCTCTGTCTTCACTGTGGAAGAGGAGAAGTGCTTGCCCATTCCAGAAGCACTGATTTCGGGAGGGGATTTGAAAGACCTGAATCAGATTGCGGTGACAAGAGAGGAAGTCCTCCGACTGATGGACAATTTAAAAACTAATAAATCACCAGGCCCCGATGGCATTCATCCGAGAGTTCTGAAAGAACTCAAATGTGAACTTGTGGCTCTCCTGACAAAAATATGTAATCTTTCTTTAAAATCTGCCTCCATTCCTGAGGACTGGAAGGTAGCTAATGTCACTCCCATCTTTAAAAAGGGCTCCAGGGGAGATCCGGGAAATTACAGGCCAGTCAGTCTGACATCGATACCGGGTAAGTTGGTGGAAACTGCTATTAAGGAAAGAATTAGTAGGCACATTGATGAACAAAAACTATTGAGGCAGACCCTGCATGGTTTCTGTAAGGGAAGATCTTGTCTCACTAACCTGTTAGTGTTTTTGAGGGAGTGAACAAACATGTGGACAAGGGGGACCCAATAGATATTATTTACCTTGACTTCCGGAAAGCTTTTGATACGGTTCCTCATCAAAGGCTCCTAAGTAAGCTCAATAGTCATGGGATAAAAGGACAAGTCCTCTTGTGGATCAAAAACTGGCTTATAAATAGGAGAGTGAGTATAAATGGGAAACTTTCTCAGTGGAGGGTGGTAAGCAGTGGGATACCACAGGGATCAGTACTCGGTCTGATGCTTTTTAACTTATTTATTAATGATTTGGAATTGGGAGTAAGCAGTGCAGTGGCTAAATTTGCAGATGACACGAAGTTGTTCTGGGTGGTGAAAACCAGGGAGGAGTGTGAGGCACTCCAAAGGGATCTGTCGAGGATGGGTGAGTGGGCGTCAACGTGGCAAATGGGGTTCAGTGTGGCCAAGTGCAAAGTGATGCACATTGGAGCCAAAAATCCTAAATATAAATACACGTTGATGGGGTCTGAACTGGCAGAGACGGACCAAGAGAGAGATCTTGGAGTCATAGTGGATAACTCAATGAAAATGTCTAGACAGTGTGTAGCTGCAATAAAGAAGGCCAACGCTATGCTGGGGATTATTAGGAAGGGAACTGAAAACAAATCAGCCAGTATCATACTGCCCCTGTATAAATCATTGGTGCGACCTCATTTGGAATACTGTGTACAGTTCTGGTCACCACATCTCAAAAAGGATATTATAGCATTGGAAAAAGTGCAGAGAAGGGCAACTAGAATGATAAAAGGGTTGGAACACCTTCCCTATGAAGAAAGGTTAAAACGCTTGGGGCTCTTCAGCTTGGAGAAACGACGGATGAGGGGTGACATGATCAAGGTTTATAAGATTATGAATGGGACTGAGCAAGTTGAGAAAGAAGTACTTTTCTCCCTTTCTCACAATACAAGAACTCATGGGCACTCCATGAAATTGCTGAGCAGTTGGGTTAGAACAGATAAAAGGAAGTACTTCTTCACCCAAAGAGTGATTAACATATGGAATTCACTGCCACAGGAGGTGGTGGCAGCTACAAGCATGGACAGTTTCAAGAGGGAATTAGATAAACAAATGGACCAGAATTCCATCAGTGGCTATTAGCCACAGATGGGAATTCTCAGTCTGGGGCAGGTGATGCACTCTATTCTTGGTGCTGGAGGGGGCAGCATTGGGAGGGCTGCTAGTGTCCTGGCCCCACTGCTGGACCTCCTGATAGCACGTGGTATTTTTGGCCGCTGTGTGACAGAGTGTTGGACTAGATGGGCCATTGGCCTGATTCAACACTGGCTTCTCTTATGTTCTTATGTTCTTATTTTTCTTTCCAAATATGCAACCTGCCAACAGTACCACCACTAGTAAAGGTAAAGGTTCCCTGCTCGAAAGCCAGTCGAATCCGACTCTAGGGTTGCGGTGCTCATCTCCGTTTCAAAGCTGAAGAGCCAGCGCTGTCCGAAGACGTCTCCGTGGTCATGTGGCCGGCATGACTAAACACCAAGGCGCACGGAACGCTGTTACCTTCCCACCGAAGTGGTACCTATTTATCTACTTGCAATTTCTTGCTTTCGAACTGCTAGGTTGGCAGGAGCTGGAACTAGAGACAGGAGCTCACTCCGTCTTGCGGCACCCGGGTCTCGAACTGCTGAACTACTGACCTTCCACAGCCTGCAGTTCAGCTTCTTAACCACTTGAGCCACCGCAGCTCCTCGTACCACCACTACTCAGTGTTTATGACACAATCAGGAAAAACCGGCCACTAGGCTCAATATCTTTTGGGTTTGCATACACATGAAGCCAGCATTCTTTCACTCTTCAACTTGAACTTAAACCAAATTACAAATAAGAGAACTGGGACCACTCACCTGACTTCAGAAGTGCTGGACTAATGTTCTCTGAAGAGCTTTTGCATGCTAAGATAAGCACACCTGGCCTGACAAATTTCAGATGTGCCCATTGGTGGCAAAGTCCTACACGGTTATCTTTTTAACCTGGGCCGTCGAGATAGAACAGACATTCTTCTGGAATTTGCACAGAAACTATATCGAGCCCTCTGTTTTACTATAAGGATGGCCAGTATAATTTTTTTAAAGTGTTTAGCAAGCTGCAGGAAGCATCAAAATCCTACTACCTACCAAAATGATGACATCAATGCAAATTGCCAACGTTTGGAAAGAAACCATCATATGGTTGGCCAAAGTTAGAGTCCAGCAGCACCTTTAAAACCAGCAAAGGTTTATTCAAGGTATGAGCTTTCGTGCGCAAGGCACACTTTTTCAAATACATTGCAACAGGAGGTAAGAGTTCAAACTTATAGGCTGAGGCTGAACAGCAAATTAACATGTAACATGATGAAGATGTTTTAAGCTATGAAAAGACAAAACTAAATAACAAGCTAAGGTTATAAGGTCAACAGATGTTTTGATTTAATTAAGTGAGGAAGGAGCAGTAAAACAATAAATATGTCAAAATAGGGGATAAATATGTAAAGGTATCTTTTCTAATTGTGGGAAATAAACTGAGACTATCCATTTGTCTCCTCTCAGGTGTGGAGGTAACTTAACAGCATTTTTTTTTCTCTTCTTTGAGGTGGGTGCAGTGTTATGTCAGCAAAACATTCCAATATTCCTTGCATTATATTCAGTATTCTAATATACTATCCTGAAAAAGAAATACACTAAAATACTGAGGATGTATAGTCCTTCTTGTTGAGAATACATATGTGAGGACTGAATGAGTTAGCATATGTAATGAGATAAGAAACCAATATCCCTGTTGAGTCCTGGGGAGGTTTTTGTTCTAAGTGTTGTGATAATTTGTAATTCAGCAATTTCCCTTTCCATTCTGTTCTTGAAGTTCCTGGAACTATCATCATATGGTTGGTGACAGCAAAAAGACCTAAGGTTTGTTCCAAACTAGTGAGGCAAACAAATATTTGGCTAGATAACAGAATTATCTATTGTAAAATGTGTTTACCCCCATGTTTCTCCTACAAGCAGGATCCAAGGTGGTTTACAATAATGGTCATTCTAAATTTACATTACAATAAAGAGCAGTGAAAATTCTCACACAATACAGGTATGTTATTTCAGTGCCTCCTGCACAGAGGAGGATCAGGCTGGGCAGCTAGTCTCATTCAGCCCCGAATACAGTTCTCTTCCCACTCAGACTCCTTGAGGCAAGTACAGGGCTCTTTTTGTAGCAGGAACTCCTTTGCATATTAGGCGACACACCCCTAAGGTAGCCAATCCTCCAAGAGCTTACAGAGCTCTTCTTATAGGGGCTATTGTAAACTCTTGGAGGATTGGCTACATTAGGGGTGTGTCGCCTAATATGCTACAAAAAGAGCCCTGGGCAAGTATTTTTACAGTGTCTTGGGTGCAGAGAAGGATGGGGCTGAGAATCCAGTCATTCTCAGCCCTGGCTGCAGCTTTCTCTCCCTTGAACTGATAGAGCATCCAAACGTGCATAAATATACATGCCAAACTGTAATGTTTCTCTTGCAGCAGAATCCTCAGAACTTTGTAGGAAGAAATGCTAAACAGCAGGGCTTTTTTCCCCCCTTTTCTTTTGAAAAAGAGGTGTCGAAACTCTCAAGAGGGAAATGAAGTTTTTAATCTGTATAATGAAAACTCATGAACTTTCAAACATTTTTAAAAGAATTTTGTTGAAACAGGTTCTGGAACTCCATTCTGGTGCGTTCCCCCAGGAAAAAAGCCCTGTATACAGGATGTAAAAGTTGGCACCCACAAGACTTGTAGGGAGGAATCCCAGCTCCCTCCCACTTTCTTGCAGAGCCCCTCAGGCTGTGCAGCAGCTACTGTCCGGTCTGGCGTGGCTCCCAGGCTGAGCAGCTGCCGCCACCAGACCCAGTGTGGAGCTGGGCTGTCGAGAAACTGCTGCCAGGCCCAGCGCGGTCCCTCTGCTCTCCCTGGGCTGTGCCACAGCTGCTGGGCCCAGTACGATTCCCAAACTGTGCAGTCACTGCCACCAAGCCCAGGACAGAGCCTAGGGCTGCACTATTGCGTGGCTCCAGGGCTCCTACTGCCAAAGGTAGATGCTTGTGCACAGATCACAATTTTAGTTCGGGGCCAATTTAACCCCCCCCCAATATATATTTTGTTAACATTTAAAAATTTTCTAGGAGCTGCGGCGGCTCAAATGGTTAAGACGCTGAACTGCAGGCTGGAAGGTCAGTAGTTCAGCAGTTCGAGACCCGCGTGCCACATGACGGAGTGAGCTCCCGTCTCTGGTCCCAGCTCCTGCCAACCTAGCAGTTCCAAAGCAAGAAATTGCAAGTAGATAAATAGGTACCGCTTCAGTGGGAAGGTAACAGTGTTCCGTGCGCCTTGGTGTTTAGTCATGCCAGCCACATGACCACGGAAACGTCTTCAGACAGCGCTGGCTCTTTGGCTTGGAAACGGAGATGAGCACCGCAACCCTAGAGTCGGATTCAACTGGATTTCGAGCAAGGGAAACTTTTACCTTAAATTTTTCTGCAAACCAAGGACCCCCTCCCAAATTTGCAGAAAAATCTCTTCTGTGTCTATGTGGGCCCAATTCACAGATTTAAATATTTGTATTGGGGGGCCACACATCACTAATAGTATAGATACATAAGATAAACAACCTTCAGAGCTTGTGATCAAAATTCACATTTGGTCTGGCACACGGTTATATCAGCTTGGTCATATGTAAAAATATTCTGTGAATATTTTCAATCCCACTAAAGGCACAGGGCTCAGAGAAACTGCCTCATACACCTGCAATCTACACACTTCCTCTGTGTGTAGAAAGCAATTCTGCACATCCATGCAAGAAGAGCTATAGTCTACCAGTGGCAATCCCTCATTTTTTTTTTAATTTACTTCATTCACACCTCACCTTCCTCCCAACAGGGACCCGAAGTAGCTTATATCATTCTCCTCCATTTTATTCTCACAACAAACCTATAAGGTAGGTTAGGCTAAGAGTATGTGATTGGCCCAAGAGCAGCCAGCAAACTTCCATGGCGGAATGGGGATTCAGCCACGGATCTCCCAGATCATGAGAGAACATCAGAGAAGCCAATGTTGGATCAGGGAAACGGCCCATCTAGTCCAACACTCTGTGTCACACAGTGGCCAAAAATACCAGGTGCCATCAGGAGGTCCAGCAGTGGGCACACGTCACTAGAAGCCCTCCCACTGCTGCCCTCCCACCCAGCACCAAGAATACAGAGCAACACTTGTCCCAAACTGAGAGTTCCTATCTATACCTTGTGGCCACTGATGGACCTCTGCTCCATATGCTTATCAAATTCCCTCTTGAAGCTGTCCATGCTTGTAGCCACCACCACGTCCTGTGGCAGTGAATTCCATGTGTTAATCACTCTTTGGGTGAAGAAGGACTTCCTTTTATCCGTTCTAACCCAACTGCTCAGCAACTTCACGGAGTGCTTACGAGTTCTTGTATTGTGAGAAAGGGAGGAAAGTACTTCTTTCTCTACCTGCTCTATCCCATGCATAATCTTATAAACGTCAATGATGTCACCCCTCAGTTGTCATTTCTTCAAGCTAAAGAGCCCCAAGCCCCAGATCCTAGTCAGGCACTATGCCATGCTGGCCCTCATGCCTCATAGGGTGACATTCTGGAGGGGTCCCATCATTTCAAGGGGTTTTTGAAGCCACCAAGGGCTGCTGCTGCAGCTGCTGCTGTTGTGGAAGGGGGATACTGAAAACGAACAAACACACAAGGAGGAAGCAGAGCCCTTGGGATTACTTGCTCCAAAAGCTGATCTTTCCCATATTTCCTCTTGCCAGCCAGATCTTTATGATTCGTAAAACCACACTTCTGTTTTAGCTGATACTAAATGATTACTACGTGTGGTATTCCTTTAAGCTAAAAAAAACCCCAAGAAGATGGATGATACTGGAAACTTTTCATCTTTCAAACTTCTTTTGATATTTTCCAAAGGAACCCCCTCCCATGTAGATTAAAGGTTTCAAGTAAATATAACCCGGGAATTTTCTTTGGAAACACTGTCTGTTTTGTGACCAATAACAAGATCCCAGAAATCTTTGGAAACGGGACATTTCAGACATACTGTTCTGCTGTTCAAAGAGTAAGATGAGCTGCCAACAGAACTGAGTGCATGCTTTGATCTATCCCATAGTCAACCCAGCTTCTGAACTCTTCATATCGCCTACTTAGTAAACTGCAGATAAAGAACATCAGCAACGTGACCCCAAAATCACTAAAGATTTCTTTGCCGCTGTTTCTTGAAATGTGAATGACAAAAAGTATGCAAATTTAATGTCTCGAGGACCCGCAGCTGTAACGTAGGAGAGCACTGCAATTGAGGACACCTGGACCTGCTATAAGACCTGCTGGGTGTGACTGCCTTCCCTCCTTTAACAGGTAGTGTCTTTTTAAACAAGTCAACTTGCCAAGGAACGTCACTATTCTCCTGCACTTGGATAGCAAGTACACCAGCATAAATAGAAAAATGATGCCTACAGCCCAGAGGACTGAGAGCAGTCTACAAAGTGCCCAGCAGTGAATGCGTTCATCTTGTGGTTGACACAGCCCAGCCTTCTGGACAGATTTTTTTTTTTTACACCTTTGATCCTCCAGCAGCAGACTGCTAATGGTTGTTTTTATTTTATCATGTCCCTTGGGTACAACCTCAGGTGAAGGGCCAGCAGGTACTACTGTTGAGCTACTGATGGGCCAAAGGCGGTGGGGGAAGGACAGGCCAGATTAGGGGAAGAAGGGGTTGGCAGACTGTGCCCATCTGTTCTTCCAATCTCTTTTTCAACCAAAGAAGCCCGAGGCAATCTTGCTGATCACCCATCAGCCCTGAAAAGTGCTGCTGCTGAAGGCCAGGTTGGTTCAAAACAAAGCATCCCTCATCCAGGATTTAATACCGGGTAAGGAGGCCAACCTGGTATGTATCAGAGACCTGGGTGTGTGGAGGGGGGGGGGGCTGCTCTCTCCCAACTTTCCCCCCTGCCCGGCTTCCTTGTGCATCATCAGCCCAGGCTTGGTAGGTGAGAGGGCAGGGGGCACTGTGTTTTGGTGATTCCACTGTTACTTAACCAAACAATTGCAGAAGGTGGTCTGGGGACTGCTGCTTGGCCTTGTGGCATTTATGCTACCGAGGAGGGGGAACCCACAGGTTTCCATCTTATACCCCACGGCACTTAATATTTACATTGAACTGCTGGGAGAGGTCATCTGGGGATTTGGAACGAGGTGCCACCAATCTGTGGATGACACCCAGCTCCATTTCTCCTTAAGACCTAAGTCAGGTGCATCTGTGGAAGTCCTGAATAGGTGCCTAGAGCAGGAAATAGAAGGGATGAGGGCCAATACACTGAAGCTCAACCTAGACAAGACTGAAGTGCTGCTGGTCAATGGAGAAGCTGCTTAAGTGATAGTGGAGTCAGCCTGTACTGGAGGAAGCTGCACTCCCTTGGAAGGAGCAGGTTCTTTGCTTGGGGGTGCTACTTGATCCTGGCCTACAGTTGGAGGCTCATGTCTCCTGTGTGGCATGTAGTGCCTTTTGTCAGTTCTGCCTGGTTCACCAGCTATAGCCATTTCTTGAAACATGTGATCTGGCCACAGTGATCCATGCTCCAATCACACCCAAGACAAGTTACTGTATTGGGCTGCCTTTGAAAACAGTTCAGAAAATTCAACTCATCCACAATGAGGCAGCCAGGCCACTTTCAAGGGTTGGTTACAGGGATTGAATCTCCCCTGTGCTGAAAGATTTGCACTGGTAACCCATCTGTTTCCTGGCAATTCAAGCCCTCAACAGTTTGGGGCCAGGGTACCTGAAGGACCATCTCCTACCCAGCCCACCAGTTAATATCTGCCTCTCGGGCACTACTCTCTGAGCCTCCACCTTCAGAGGTGAGGCAGGTGGCGTCCTAAAACAGGGCATTTTCTGTGGTGGCACCTTGCCTTTGGAATGCCCCCACCAGGCTCACTTGTTGCCTACTTTACTTTCTTTTAGGTGCCATGCTAAAATACATCTTTTTTTAACCCAGGCTTTTAATTACAGGTTTATCTTACCAGCTTTTTAATGGTCTGCTTCTGTTTTATGGATAGTTTTAAAGCCACTTATGTATAATGGCATGTATTTTAATGACTTGTGTTATAATTGTAAGCTGTCTTGAGAAGAACTCTGAAGAGGTGGCATAGAAATATTCTAAATGAATAAATAAATCTAGCTATAGCGATAATGTATTACAACTAATAATAAAGGATTACAGAGACTGTCATCTACATATTCATTTGACACCTTTATGAGTACAGAAGATCTAATTTTAAATATGAAGCAATTAATTTAAGGTTTTTATCTAAGATTACATCTTTTTAAAAAAGTAGACAAGAAACTGAAATGTGTTATCCAAGCTATTCAACCAGTTCTTTCTCCTCTTAAAGTCTGCATGTAATGAACTGTTAATATAATCCAACATTATGAACTGTTAAATACATTTCAAAAGGACCAAATCTTATTTCAAGGCGCACAATTTGAACCAAATGGAAATAAAAGTTAAAATAAGTTATTCATTCTCTCTCTCTCTCTCAAAGGCAATGAGGTGAAAGCCATTATGGTTGTGGAGTTAAAAATAAATCTACAACATAATTGGTAATCAGGCACATCTGGATAATCCTTAAACTGTTCTTGATGTCACACTCCATGGTGATAAGAGTTCAAGTACTATATTTCTGTTTGACATTTAAATAAACACAACCTGCTTTTGCCTCAACATATTTGGGTTCTCTCCCAAGTCTGCTCTGGGGAATATACACCATGCTCCTCCACACAGCTGTAATAACAGTAACGTACGGGCACTTAATACAGCTCACAAAAACATATGTGCCAGTTACCAGGAATAAGAAAAGCCCTCTCTCAGACTTTGACCAGGCAGAGCTCATTCCATCAGCAGTCAATATTGCCTTTTCAAAGACAACCATGGTGTCACTTACACACACATACACACACACACACCAGAATGCAACTTAGCCCTGCAACAAGAGGCAGCTGCTAAGTAAGATGGTGCTATTGAAGAAAAACAGCGCCTCTCTTCAGCTGATTTACAATAAAGTTTCAACCGGAGGTGTAAGTTTTCTTATTGTGAGCTTTTCTTGGTTCACTGGGTTTTCAGACTTCCTCCAAAGCATGGTTGCTTATCTCTAAAGTATGATCTACATACATTCACAGCTCTACTCTTTTTTATAGGCAAATGTGCTAATGAGCCGCCTGCTGAAAGGAATGTTCCATTCTGTATTATTACCATTATTGATTTTTCCCCATCACCTATTACGTTTTCTTCATTATAAGATTCACTATTTGACTACTATTCTAGCTATAACTTTTGTCCCATTATTGTCCATAGGACTACCTCAAGGCATGTGTGTGCGTACCCTGACATAATACCCCCCCCCTTTTTTTTACTTGCAAGGATTTATTCTCTTATTTATAATGACATCCACAGAGATAAAATCTCTTGCTGGGAAAGGAAGCTTCTAGGTTTCCAGTCAAATGATAAGAAAGATGGCACATCTGTGTGTAATTGAAAGGTTTGCTCCGGGAAGAGCAAGAAGTTAATTTTACCAACCCAAACAGCGAACAATTTCCCAGAAGCATCCAACAAGCCAACGTGCCCTTAAACCTGCAAGGAAACAATTTATGCTAGAGCTCTCTGAAGTTCCATACCCCATTAACCAAGCTACTGTTATGCGCAATGACTTTTTAAAGCTAGACTCCTGTTTCCACTCTTCTCAACTCCAACATAAATAAATGGTGCCTTTGCAAAATTCAGGCTCTGGTCACACTGCAAAGGACATGCGCTTTGTTCCCGGTTTATTTAAATCGGGAACATTTTTATTCGCTTTGGGCTGTCTACATGCAGCTGCTGGCCTCTTTCCCCTCTTTCCCAGCACCCGCTTGCCTGCTGCTGCGCCGTCCTTCCAGGCGATCCTGCCGGCCACGGGGAGGCTCGGGTGGCTGCAGCTCCTGCCGAGACTTTGGGGGGGGGGTGCTGTCGCTGCCGCTGCCACCATTGCCCCATGAAAATAGGCTCTGCCGTCTCCGCCATCCTCCTTGCCAGCCCCATCCAGGCTGCTGGAGCCCCCACCTCTCGTTCCCACCTCCAGGGTCGTCTTTGTGCGTTGTTGTTTTTTAAAGCTTCTGGTTTGAGCGCTTGACTAAACATGCACTTAATAAATCCATTATTAAACTTTAAATGGATTTATTAAGTGCATGTTTGCTCAAGCGCTCAAACCGGAAGCTTTTTTTAAAAAAAAGAAAGAAAAACCCCAAGAACGTTCAGACGGCCCTAATCGCAATCCTTGCGAGAGAGGGGCTATCCACATAGGCAAAACCACGCAATGAAAGCGGAAGTACCAGGAAAACACTACATTCTCCAGGGCTCAGGAAAATCCGGAAGCATTGCGCGAGTAAGCCTGCTTCGGGGCGGGAGGCGAATTCGCGCATGTGAACATGAAACTGACATGCGCAAGGAAACAGCAGCGAATCCCGATCAAAACGGCAGTGTGACCGGACCCTTAGTTATCAAATGAGAATGCTAGTGGTGGAACTCCTCTAGTTCACAATCGTATTCTCCCATTTGGGTAACAGACAAACCAGCCATTCATGGCTGTTCAAAAAAAAAAAAATCCCCTCTGTGAAATTTCAATGATCTTCTCATGACTCGTTCAGTGAGAATTAAAGTAAACTAAAGCAGCAGTCCTAAGCAGGTATACACAGAAGTAAGTCCCGTTTTATTCAATGGGCCTTACTCCCAGGAAATGCTCTTAGGATTGCACTGTAAGGGTTAATTTGTTAAAAAGTTAAGTCTGCATTACATTTTTGACCTTGCAGTCCAATGCAGAGTCACACCAGCCTTAAGTCCATTCAAGTCAATGGGCTTAGACTGATATGACTCAGCATAGGATTGCACTGTGAGTCTCTCTACTGGGGCAGCCAAAAGTAATCTTAGCAGCACCTTCAGTTACACTTAGTGTCAGCAGTGTTTAAGATTACAGTTTAAAGACATATTGTTAGACTTAAAGTGTAAAGATCAGATTCAATATTTTATTTGTAAAAGAAGTGTAACCTCTTTACCCTATATAATTTTCTTAGGTATACAACTCAAAGTGTTTGAATTACCTCCAGATTTGCAACTAACAGCCTACATACAATCTTAACCCGATACAGTTTTTGTGGATTGAAGCATGAACTCATTGCTTGTTTTCTTAATTATAACCATATCCAGAGAACAATATCAAGTGCTCTCCTCTCAGACAAATGTGCTGCAATGCTCTGTAATTTGCAGTGAAGCACTGGAGAATCTCACGAGGCCTTCAGCAATTTCCACTCCACCATCAGCCTGACTGTGAATCAATCCACACAATATTCATTTATTTTAGTTTTCTTTATTTTTCACATTTATATTCCACCCTCCCCACAAATGGGCTCAGGGCAGATCAGAATTCACACTTAAGCCTGACAGCATTATCACAAAATAGTAATCATAATAATTAATTAAAACCATTAAAACACCATTAAAACAATATACATCGTTTTGTACAGCCCCCAATAATGATGTTGCTGAAATCCAAGGCAGTATATAGTCCAGGAAGCATAAGATGGTATCTTCAGCACGGGGGACCAGAAAACGTACAAGAAGTACATTTTCTAGACACCACTGTACAAATTCACAATTAATAAAAGCTATCTTATATCAGAAAGCTACTGATCGCAAATATATCTACATGCCTCCAGTCACCATCATAACACAAACAATCCATTGTCTACAGCCAAGCTCTATGCTACAGCTGCATCCATACTGACCCCTCTGACAGAGATTCTCACTTGTGGGAACTACAACAGACATTTCCGGAATTACAATATCCACCTGATGTAGCAAGGAAACAGTTCAACAAAGCCAGAATGATACCAAGAGAAAACGGCTACATGATAGGCCCAAACAAAACAATAATTATAGCAAGACACTGCCCGCTATTATTGTATGCCAATGACGCTGTTCTCCTTTCACTTTCGAAGGTTGGGATGAAAAAGATGCTAACGTGTTTTTCAGTCTACTGTGATAAGAACATGCTGTCCCTTATAATTTTGATAAGTCCAAAATTATTGTGTTCGGTTGGAGTTGGAAGCCCTCTAGATGGACTGTTTGAGGAAAACCTATCGAATAAGTGAAGAGTTTCAAATACCTTGGTATATATTTTCACCACAATGCTAATTAGGCCACCCACCTTAAGGAGGTGGTAAAATCAGTGAATAGCAGTATACTTGCAATCTCCCGCTTTTATTATACGAAAGGAAATCAGTTTATACCTGCTGTTCTCAAGGTATTTAACCACAAAATATGTGCTAAATTCCTCTATGGTGCCCCAATCTGGATCTCTGCCTTTAACAATATGGCTGAAAGAGTCCAATCCAAATTTCTTAGGAAAATTCTAGGGCTTCCAACTTGTGTATCTTATGCAGCAATATGCCTCGAGACAAACCAGAGACGTTTAGTCACCAAAGTGTGGCTCTCAATGTTTAAATGTTAGTTGCGACTTCTCTATAGAAGTGGGTCTAATAGCCTCATCGCTTATATGCTGTATGAATCCCCCCTATAAGATTGGATGACACGTGTTGAAGGAAAAATTACTCTGATGGGGTTCAACAGGGATGATTTTACTCTTCTTTTGGAGAAGCAGGCTTGTGGCATGACTAAAAAGAGATTAATCGATATAGAAATGCAAGAACATAAGAACATAAGAGAAGCCAATGTTGAATCAGGCCAATGGCCCATCCAGTCCAACACTCTGTCACACAGTGGCCAAAAATACCAGGTGCCATCAGGAGGTCCAGCAGTGGGGCCAGGACACTAGAAGCCCTCCCACTGTTGCCCCCTCCAGCACCAAGAATAGAGTGCATCACCTGCCCCAGACTGAGAGTTCCCATCTATACCCTGTGGCTAATAGCCACTGATGGACTTCTGCTCCATATGTTTATCTAATTCCCTCTTGAAACTGTCCATGCTTGTAGCTGCCACCACCTCCTGTGGCAGTGAATTCCATATGTTAATCACTCTTTGGGTGAAGAAGTATTTCCTTTTATCTGTTCTAGAATTTAGTAGTCTTGCCACTGGGCACTGTTGCCCCACTTACTGGGGGATCTCTTTTAACATGCCGCTTGCAGAGCATTTCTCTCGTTTGTTTGATCTCCATATTAGAAGAGTGTTCACTCTGGCCCATTTTAATGTGCTCCCCTCATCTGTGCTATATGAGAGATTTTAGTGTAGTGGTGTGGTGCGCGGCCAGTTTGGTGTAGTGGTTAAGTGTGCAGACTCTAATCTGGGAGAACTGGGTTTGATTCCCCACTCCTCCACTTGCAGCTGCTGATGTGACTTTGGGTCAGTCACAAGCTCTGGCACAGCTGTCCTTGAAAAAGAGCAGTTTCTGTCAGAGTTCTCTCAGCCCCGCCTACCTCACAGTGTGTCTGTTCTGGGGAGGGGAAGGGAAAGGAGTTTGTAAGCCACTCTGAGATTCAGAGTGAAGGGTGGGGTATAAATTCAATCTCCAAATGAAGGGCAGGGTATAAATCCAATCTCTTCTTTTTCTTCTTCTTCCAAAAAAACACCTTTCTTGGATAGGCCATGTCCATGTGGCCTAAAGGAGACTGAAGAAACGGACCATGTACTTCTGTCTTGTAGATTTTACCAGGATTTACATGCCTATCACCTCGATCCAATACTGCGATCCCTGGAGGGCAAATCTGAGGAAAATAGGATTATGAACCTTCTAGCCTCAGATAGGGTTGATTTCATCAAAGCGGTGGCAAACTTCCTTCACTGTGCATATAGGAGGAGAAGTCTTTTCCATCAGAATGAGTAGTTAATTAACTGTTTGGTTTTTCTCTTCCTGTATCCCTGAACCAAGGCCGCTGTGGCTATGCCAATAAAGGTTTGTTGTGCTGTGACTCTGGGATCCTGGCCGACAACAAACCAAGATGCCAACTTTGTCCCCATATTCACTCTGACAACACAATCGCTGGACTTAACAACAACAGCCATTCAATCTCTTGTTCACTTGTTCATCTTCCAGTGCTATATATGCTCAAGTGTCAGCTCTGCCCATCCACTCTCTACATCAGACAGACAGGCCAGTCCCTATGCAAGAGAATAAATGGGCACAAAACTGACATCAAAACTCAACACTCAAAAACCAGTGGGAGAACATTTTACTCTTCCGGGAGATTCCGTTGCCGACCTAAGAGTGGCATCACTCAAACAGAGACGTTTCATGGGAAGATGACAATGTAAGACTGCTGAACTCAATCAAATTAAAATAATGGACCCCCAGCTGAATAGATACAAAGGATCCTTATCCCACTACGGATGCTAATTTTCTGCCCCTAAGCATTTATCCCCTGTTCTGATCAAGCTGATTACGTTTTGCATTGTACCTTTGCATACTGACTCCCCTCTTTGCGACACCCCTCCCAGTTTCTAACTGGAATATAAGGGCTCAGGGATCTCCTATGTCTATCTGATGAAGGAAGCGCTGATTCTCTATAAAGCTTATACCCTGAAAATCACAGAACAACGTTTGAGCCCAGTGGCACCTTTAAGACCAACAAGGTTCTATTCAAGGTATAAGCACCAAGCACACTTCTTCAGATACAGTGAAACAGAATTCCCTCAACATATAGGAAGGGGGGGAGGGTTAGTTGCCAGGAAGGGCCAACTAGAGTCAAGACAGGGATAGAAACAGAAATGGAAATTACCAATCCATACATATAGGTGGAGGGCGAGCAGTAGATCATCATACAGTGTAATGAAAATGTTTAACGGATATAAGGATCAAACAGGGATAATAAGCTTAGTTTATATGGTAATCATTTATAGCAGCCATGCTGGTCTGAAGCAGTAGAACACATTTTGAGTCCAGTGGCACCTTAAAGAAGAGAAGAAGAGAAGAGATTGGATTCACTCAGAGTCTCAGAGCGGCTTACAAACTCCTTTCCCTTCCCCTCTTCACAACAGACACCCTCTGAGGTAGGTGGGGCTCTTTCGAAAACTGCTCTTTCAATAACAGCTCTGACAGAACTATGGCTTGCCCAAGGTCATCCAGCAGCTGCAAGTGGAGGAGTGCTGTAGTGGTTAAGACCGACAAAGGTTTATTCGAGGTATGAGCTTTTGTGTGCATGCACGGGGGTGTGCATATGAAAGCTCATACTTTGAATAAACCTTTGCTGGTCTTAAAAGTGCCCACTGGATCCAAAATTTATTCTATGGCAACCATTTGTTTGGGTTCAATTCTGGGGCAAAAACAGTGAAGGAAGTAAATATGTCAAAATTGGAGATTGATGTATCCTTAATTGTAGAATGCTGAGAGTGTCTGAGACCCTGCCATCCCTCTCCTCTCAAGCATGGGGGCAACTTTACAGCATCTTTTTCTGTGAAGTGGTGCAATTAGCTGTGCAGATGTACTCTTCTAATCTATTATTCCAAATAAGAGATGAAACAAAATGGCCCTTCTGGGGGGATTGGTGAGAATACAGACGTAAGGGCTGAATGAGATTAGCATATGTAGTGAAATAAAAAACCAATATCCCTGTTAAGTCCTGGGAATTTCATTGTTCTGAGTGTTGTAATAACTCGCAAGTCAGCAATTTCCCTTTCTAGTCTGTTCTTGAAGTTCCTTTGCAATAAAACAGCTACTCTGAGGTTATCCATTGAATGTCCTGGAAGGCTGAAGGTTTCTCCTACAGCAGGGGTGTCAAACATGTGGCCCGGGGGCTACATCAGACCCCCGGAGGGCTTCTATCAGGCCCGCAGTGGAACTGGCTGTCTTTTGTTTCTTCTTCCAGTTCTGCTGCTGCTGCGTCATCGTAGGTTTGCAGCTTACAGAGGGTGTGTTCAGACGGATCTTTTGATCTGCCATAGGAACGACTCCCTTGCGGATCAAAAATGCACGACCAGACAGAAACATCTGCGAAATATTCCGGTCCCATAGACATCCCGTTCTGCTGCACCTCCAATCCTGATTTAAAAAGTAGCAGTTTCAATGTAGGGTTTTCGCTTACCCACGCAACAACTGCAGACTTTCTTCCGTCTGGTCACTCCATTAGCGTGCGATGCTCCCGTCGGCTCGGTCTGACGTCAGACCGAGCCGACGGGGGCGCGATTTTTAAAAATTGAAAAAACCCCATGTGCGCTTTAACGAGGAGACGCATTCAGCGATAAGCGCTACGAGAAATGTAATATTCATGCTTATTTCTTTTAGGGACAAGATGTTACCGCGATGGGAGATGGAGGGGGGAAGGACTGTTCTAACTTGCAAAATAGTCCCTCCATTGATCATGATGGCAAGGGGGAGGACCGGGACTTTGCTGAAAACCCTCCGCGATCGCCTCAGTTCTCCAAGGAGGCGCAGCCTTGCCTATGCGAATGTACAAAACTTTTTTTTAAAAAATCCTCAGTGGATGCCGTGTAGACAAATCATGGTGGGAACAACGCACGGTGAGGCTATTTCATGGGGGGCGTCTGGTCGTGCTAGGCTGGATTAAAAAAATCGGGATAAAATTTTAGGAGGGCTCATGGCGCGATTGACTGGCCGTCTGAACGCAGCCAGAGACACACCTGAACAGCATACTCAAGATTGCAACAGCACAGACATTTTGATGCGATAATTCAGAGCGAGAGGTGTCAGTTATCAGACACTGTTAAATAAACAAAATATTGCAAGAGTGCTAATGTTTCAAGAATGTTTTTAAGTTTAAAAAAACCCCTTTGTGTTTGTGTCCTTTATAAAGTTTATCTCTCCGCTACCTGGCATTACATTTTATGACACACATGGCCCGGCCCAACGAGGTCTCATTTATGTCAGATCCGGCCCCCCTAACAAATGAGTTCGATACCCCTGGTGTAGAGTACTCTGTGTCATTTTATGGACTGCAGTATGCAGTTCGGGAATAATAACAATAAAATCACAGCCTAGAAGAACATACAAGAAACGTGCACTTCCTCCTTATCTGCAGTTGTGATTCTTTAAGGAATTAAGGCTATTGGGTTAGAGAGCTTGCATATTAATGTTTAAAGAGAAATAATATGTCTGTGCTGGGTTCCTGGTATTGCTGCAGTTCCTGAATGTTTCATCATATATATGTCGTTGAAATAATGAGATGAATTTAAAGTTAGCAAGCGCTAGCATTCATCGCACTGATGAATAAAAATAGATGCAGAGGATCAGTTAAAGGTAAAAAGAACTTTAGAAGTATTTACAGATTCTAAAATTAGTCAAAGCTTGCTGCCAAAGCCACTGCATCCAAGATTTTAATGGAAAACTTCAGGGCAGTGATGTCTTGAATCTACAGATCTCTCAGGGTTTTCCACTTGAAGTGTGTGTGTGTGTGTATTCCTCTTCCTTCCCCCCCCACAAATCCAGTGTAAGGGAAATATAATATGCATTTTACTGGGAAACTTTTGAGCCTTATTCTTACAACTCAGTCAAAGAAAGTAAAATCCTATATACAATCTCATTTATCGCGCTTAATTTACATGTACTGCTCTATTGTTTTCTGATTTATTTACTTAGAAAACTTTCCAGAAAACCTGCCCAAGGCGGCTTACAAAATAAACCATCATAAAAACATTAAAAGTTGTTAATTAAAACCCAGCATTAAAAACCCAGGCAGAACATGCCAAAGAAAAACATTTTGGCCTGGCATAGGTGCCGGGCAACTCTCAAGAGGAAGGGCATTCCATAAGCAAGGTTCCACTACTGAAAAAGCCCTGTCTCTGCTACCCATTTCATCTCCGAAGGTGGAAGCACAGAGAGCAGGGCAGATCTTAACTGGCGGGTTAGACAATATCTGAGGAAGTGATCCATCAAGTACATTGGCTGCAAGCCATTTAGCGTTTCTGGTTCTAGAAATCCTAACGTTTTGTTATATATTTTTATTTTCTGAATGTCTTCAGGTTTTGCAGCTTACTAAATGGCATTAGTTTATTATTCATTTAAGTTGTATACCTGCAAAGACGCACACTTTGCTTGCAGTGTGTTTGCTAAAAGCTGTGTCTTCCTAAGTACCAGAAGTCATGTATATAGGGATACAATCTTTCCAGTCTTAAGAATTTGACCTTTTGAGCCAAGCAAAGTGGTGTCACAATAGTGGAATGCGATGATGTAACATTATGACCCCTGCCAGGCCAAAGGTTAAAAGCACATCACAATGTGGTATGGATGGTTGTGCTTCAGAAATGAGCACAACATTAGTTTACAACTGTTCGCATCAGCATTAAGTGTCTGGAATAATTTGAATCTTTCAAGCCAAGCAGTTGTCTCTGAAATACACACCCATTATTACATGTTTTTAAATGGTTTTGTTGCTCACATACAGAGAATCTTCTGCTACGGTTCAATTCTTTCTTCAAGCTGAAATGTGCTCTGTCACTGAAGTTTTGTATTTCTCCCAACACTGGACCCTCAGTCACCCCCAGACTCTCCAACCCGGCCCCCTGCATCCAACCAAACTATTAGAATTGTCTTCCTGATTCTTCTACAGAGCGAATTTCCAACTTCTCATGGAAGAGTTCTGGCGTTGTCCTCCCTTCCTCCTCTCTAACTTATTCCTTGCCCACTATTTAGACTGTCAAGCTCGTTAACATGGGTAAAATGCCTTTTAGCTTCAGAACCGGCACCTTTTCACATTGCTCAGTTATGTCAAAGCCTCAGCAATGGGTGGAGGCCAATGGTAGGCAGAGCTGGAAAGCAGAGAGGATGGAAATGGAGACTGCAGATTGTAGAACTGTACAAGAGCTAGATTTGAGCCCAGGAGAACTCTGGAGGCTAACAAGATTTTCAGAACTAAACAAGGTTATAAAGGAATTAGCTCTGCACATTCCAGAACAAATCCTTTCAGACACACCACAGGTACCTTGACCAGGTTCCTTTTATCTTCTACCCCAAATACACAAACCCGGCAACCCAGGAAACCCCATTATCTCAAGCATAGGTACTATCACTGTGGGGTATCTGGATATATGGACTCTGTTCTAAGACCCTATGCATGAACAGTCCCCCAGTCTCAAGCAACTCCTCACCCACAGCAATGCAGCATCTAATTTGAACATGGACACTGGTACCAGACCTTACAATAAACCCAGATGCCAACTTTGCTGCCACATACATCCAGACAACACAATTTTCCCCTGTGTGATCGCGCCAGCGCGCTCTCATGGTGTCAGGATGGTCTGATCGGGCCATCCCGACTCTGTGCCGTTGTTGTTTTCCCCGTTTCAGTATGCGCATCATCGCACCCTCCATAGGGAGCACTCAGTGCGGAGATGCAGATCATCGATCCCCCATTGAAGCACACCGGAAACATGCAGGGGGGAAACCGATTCACCAGTGGTTTGCATCTGATCACGCAGTGGCAGGCTGCCCCCGCAGCTCCCAGGGACTGTGTGATCACGCAAATACGGGTCAAATTGCTACAGAGCAAATAAGCCTTGCTTCCCCCTCCCTGCGTTATCTTGCCCATGTGACCGCAGCCTCAGAATGTTAGCAGAAGTATTATGGAAACTAATCAACAAACAAAACCATGTTGCTACCTGGGTTTTACAAGACACTGATTTGGGCCTGATATTCCGTTCTGAGGAATGGATACAAGTCTGAACTTTGAAACAGAGGTGGGTCATGGCAAACTTCACTCCATTTCTACCCGTTTTCTGGTTCTTGGTTTGCATGCTTTGGCAAAGTGTGCTAAACCTTTTAACTCTTTCTCTCCCAGTGGGGAGGGTTCCTCTCTGACCTATCCTGAAATGGTTTTGATCCCACATCCTTCCCACCACTTCCTTTACCCTACCATAATCAGGAACACATCCTCTGCCTTTATGGTCCTAGAGCAGAATTCCTAAAAAAATACTTATCTTGCCTGTTCCTGGCAGGTGAGCATATTGCCAACTGGTTTCCATAAAGGGGGACCGGTTCCTCTCAGCCTGAAACCTAAGGATTTTATGACTAGTTTCCTAGGCTAGAGTGTTTTCTCTGACGTCAGGACTCTCTGGGGGTGTTAATCAAGGCATCTTACATTCCCTAATCATCAATGCTGTTTTGTTTTTTAAAGTGCCAGTACACATATATAAGGTTGTGCTAATTTCCACCAATTCTCCCCTCCCTCTGCAGATCCCTACTGAGCTGTCCTCGAGGGCCCTCTCTCTCTTTCTCTGGCTGAGTGGGGCAGGCTGAACCACAATAGATCAGGACTTGGGGGCTGCGGTGGCTCACTGGTTAAGATGCTGAACTGCAGGCTGTGGAAGGTCAGCAGTTCAGCAGTCCGAGACCCGAATGTCACATGACAGAGTGAGCTCCCATCTCTGGTTCCAGCTCCCGCCAACCTAGCAGTTCGAAAGCAAGAAGTTGCAAGTAGATAAACAGGTACCGCTTTGGTGGGAAGGTAACAGCGCTCCGTGTGCCTCGGTGTTTCGTCATGCCGGCCACATGACCACGGAAACGTCTTTGGACAACGCTGGCTCTTCGGCTTGGAAACGGAGATGAGCACCGCAACCCTAGAGTCAGATTCAACTGGCTTTCAAGCAAGGGAAACCTTTACCTTTACTACTCAGTACCCATACCATTCATTCCCGGGCCAGATAGTAACCCCTTGCAAAAATATGAGAGAGCCGTAAGGTTTCTGTGAGAAGTATTTACGAATGAAAAACAGCTAGAAAAACAGAGAAATTACCTCCATGGTTCCAAGCATTACCAGTTTGTACATCTAGGGGTATACAGACTTTTCCAAAGGTACAGTCTTGAACGGAACAATTCAACAAATCACCTTCTGCCATAAACAACCATTGTTTTGTTTGTTTGTTTTTTAATTAATTCCTTATAATGTGAACTACATTGAAGTTTGGTAGGAGAAACGGTGCAAAACTTGAAAACAACAAGCATACTTTGCAGTCCTAATGGCAGAAAAGGGGAGTCGAAAAGGAAGAAGGGGAGGGGAATAACTAAACCAAATACATCCAGGTGGTCAGCCATGTTGGTGTGAAGCAGTAGAACGAATTTAGAGTCCAGTTTCACCTTTAAGACCAACAAAGGTTTATTCAAGGCAGGGCTATTTTGGGGCAGGAACACGCAGGAATGGAGTTCCGGCTGGCTTCTGAGTTGGCTACGCCTACAGCCTCCCTCCCCCTCGGGTTCCCTAGGTGCCTCGCAAGCTGCAGGGCACCTGGGGAAGCTAAGCCAATCCAGGGAGAGAAGGCAGTTTAAACTGCCCCCCCCCCTCAGATTCCCCAGGCGCCCTGCAGCCAATCCAGAAACTGCCTTCCTTCCCTTGGGTTCCCCATGCGCCCCACAAGCTGAGGAGCACCTGGGGGAGCCAATCCTGGGAGGGAGCTGTGCTGTCAGGGGTGTGGTCCAATATGCTAATGAGTTTCTGCTGTTGGGTGTGGCCTATTTTGCTAATGAGTTTTGTAGAAAAAGCCCTGATTCAAGGTATGAGTTTTTGTGTGTACGCACACTTTTTCAAATACAGTGGAAAGAAGGTAAGGTTCAACCTTATAGACAGGGGCTGAACAGTAAATTAACATGTAACATGATGAAGATGAACGGAAAATTAACATGTAACGTGATAAACATGTTACATGTTAATTTTCTGTCCACCCCGTCTGTAAGTTTGAACCTTACCTTCCTTCCAATGTATTTGAAAAAGTGTGGTGTGCACACGAAAGCTCATACCTTGAATAAAACTGCATTGGTCTTAAAGGTGCCACTGGGCTCTTAATTTGTTCTAAACAAAATACACAGAGTGTCAAATTGGAGGAAAGCAGATCCTATAAGGGGGTCCCCCACCCGGGGAGGCAGGCACACAGGTGCAGCCTCCCCCGAAATGGATCTGGCCCAACAGTGCCTGAAACCACCATAAAGCTGTGGCAAGAACAGAATAACCAGAACATTAGCTGCAAAGAAAAAAATAATACAGTGAGGGAGAAAGGCGTGCCTGAAGCAAACTGCAAGAGCAGCACAGGTGGTTGGGCTTTAAATCGGGTGGGAGTGGGCAGGGCGGAAGCAGACGCTCACCCTGACCCACCCCAGCCAGTCCAGCCATGCATGACCCAGTGTGGCCAGAGATCAGCTGGCCACCGGGAGGTCATAGGCTTGCCCAGAAGCCTTGAAGCCACCATGGCCAGACGCCACCCACGTATGCTGCAGCAGCTGCATGTGGCACCTTCTTTGTGGCCAGTGCCCTAGACCTGCAACTGCAAAAGATGCCACCGGTAAATCAGCGGCCACAAATTGCATACAAATTGAGAATAAGGGCTGCCTTTAACAGCTGTACGTATATCCTTAAAGATTCTGCTTTGGGAACTCAAGTTATTCCCTCCCTCCCAACTAGGGTGGGGGAGGTAAACCCAAACATTCCACTGTGATAAAACTTTTCTAAAAAAATCTGAAATTATCAAACAATCTACTTTCTCTTGTCAAAAACAAAACAGAATTACAATTTCAAAATATATACTTAATAGTTAAAAATAAAATCAGGGGAAAAGATTGTTTGAGGTAGACATTGCCTAAAACCCCAATGACAGTCAGTTGAAATTAAGAGCAACTTTGACTTTCAGACCAGAGAGGTGGCCTGCAATCTCCTGTATTCATCACTACAACATTAAATGGAGTAAAATGTTTCTGTAGTTACTATCAGATGAAATGAGCTAATTTCCCTTGAGATTTACCCACACTGACCAGATGTCTGTAGCCAGCTATTCCCCAGACTGAGCAGGGTGAGGCACATCCAATGCCTTCGCTGTTACCATAGAGACGGGTTTTCCCATCCACTGTGCAGCCGTGCTATAGTAGCTACCAGCTGTTGTCTCGTCAAATGCTCTTATCAGCAGAAATGGAGAGATATAAAGCTGAGTTTCTCCCACTTTTTTAACAGAGTCTTCAGCTGTATGAGTTAGTTTTTTCCCCTGGCTAACCAACAGTGGCTGGTATCTGAAGAAAACCAATAAATATAATATACTGTTGTAGCAGAGATAGAAAATTAAGGATCGTATCGCACCAGCTAGACAAAGTTAACTAAACTTGTCCAAGCAAATTCAACAGGAGAGTTAAGCGTGTTGCTTAACCTTCCCCCTTGAAATGCAATTTTAAAAGTGCCCGACTTTTGACTAAACTGTGACTTCAATCCTTCTGTTTCCATGCAGTGCTGGAGTTAAGTTTTTAGAATTAGATTCTTTTTCTGTTCTTCAAAGAGGGGGAAATTCTTTATATATGGTAATTCCAGATGGGTAGCCAGTATGCACCAGCAAACAAAACAGGATTCCAGTGCTACCTTAAAGACTGCTTATTCCAGTATAAGGTTGTGTGACTCAGATCACACTTCATCAGATGCATGAAGTGTTCATATATTAAGGCTGAAGAATTTATATTCACATGGCAAACTACAGAAAGGGATGGATGTGGATGTGTGTGTGTGGGGGGGTGTTACAATGAGAATTTAAAAAAACAACAGGTCCAATCAAAAACACTAACCAATTCACTCAGAAAGGATGAGGGCCACTCCGAACTTTTGAGCAGGTATAGTAGGATTAATACAAAATCTGATCTACAGAAGTGCAGTAGGAAACTTGAGACACAGATCCAGTTAGGAAATAACAGAAGTATTGCTGGACTTCTTAAAATATGCAGGGGTGGGATATGCAGGATACTAGCACCCAGGGGTCTTTTCGTAGAAAAAGAGCTGCAGGAGCTCATTAGCATATGGTATGCTAATGAAATATTAGCATATGCCACGCCCCTTGACATCACTGGAAGTGATGTCAGAAGGGGAAGCAAAAGGGGGGGAGGCATCTTCAAAAGCTGGCCTGGGTGGGGGAGCTAAGAGAGAAGGGGTTTAAAGTTTAAACTCCTTCTCATGAGAGTTGGGCCACAGAAGGAGGAAAGAGGGAAGGAAAGAGAGAGAGTAGAGAGAAGGAAAGAAGGAAGGAAAGAGGGAAAGAAAGAGAGGGAAGAAGGAGGCAAACAGGGAAAGGAGGAACAAAGAGAAGAGAAGAAGGTGGGAAAGAAAGAAAGAGAGAAGAGAAGAAGGAGGGAAAGAGCAAAAGGATGGAATGAAAGAAATTCGGCGGCAATTTGGCCCCATTATATCCTACGGGCCATTGAAGTCAATGGTGAAAACATAGGGTATATTCTGGGGCTGGAGGGGAGGGGGTTTGAGGGAGAGGCTCCAAACTCACAGGGTAGCTGATGGGGCCTCTCCCCAAGATACCCACCAAGTTTCAAGAACATTGGACCAGGGGGTCCAATTCTATGGGTCCCCAAACAGGTTGCCCCCATTCCCTCCATTGTTCTCTGTGGTGGGGAAAAAGTAAGCCGATCCAGGGACGGAAGGCAGTTTAAACTGCCTCCCCTCCTCAGGTTCCGCAGGCACCCCACAGCTGATCCAGAAACAGCCTTCCTTCCCTCGGGTTCCCCATGCATCCTGCAAGCCGTGGGGCACTTGGGAAAGCTGATCTTGGGAGGGAGCTGCGCTGTCAGGGGGTGTGGCCTAATATGCTAATGAGTTCATGCTGGGCTTTTTCTACAAAAAAAGCCCTGCCAGGGACCAACATACCTACCAGACCATCTCTCCCCGTAAGTGCCTCAAAGAGCTCTAAGAACAGCAGGCCATAATTTTCTGGTAGCCCCTGCCCCGAAAGATACTTGACTAGCCTCGACAAGGCTTTTTCTGCCCTGGCCCCGGCCTGGTGAAACATGCTCCCACTTGAAATCAGGGTCCTGTTTTACAGGCCATGTGTAAAACAGGTCCGCATGGCCTGTAAAACAGAGCTGTTCCACCAGGTCTTTGACTGAGGCCATAGACGTCTAATTTATCTTGGCCTCCCCTGCTTGCACTTTTCACACGACTTATACCACTTGCAGTGCTTATAGTGCCCACCAGGGCTTTTTTTGGAGCAGGAACTCATTTGCATGTTAGGTGACACAGCCCTCATGTAGCCAATCCTAATGAGTTTCTGTTGTTGGGTGTGGCCTATTGTGCTAATGAGTTCCTGCTGGGCGTGGCCAACTCGGGAGCCAGCCGGAACTCCGTTCCTGTGCCTTCCTGCCCAAAAACGGCCCTGTGCATTAGGACTGGCTACATTAGGGGTGTGTGGCCTAACATGCAAAGGAGTTCCTGCTAAAAAAAAAGCCCCAGTGCCCACTGTGATGTGACCTGCCCTACTCAAAGAGACCAACAGAGCATCACTAGAAACCGGTTGCTATAAACGACCATCAAATTGGCACCCTTCCGGAGGGGCTTCAAACTGCCTGACTAGTTGCCATCGCACACTGACTTCATTGCAATTTTGTTTTTATATGTCGTTTTATTCTTAACTTGCTTACATTATCATTTGCTTAATGCTGTGACCCCCCACCCAAGCCCATTTGCAGGGGAGGGTGGGATATCTATCGGTGCGTTCAAACAGCGTGCTGGAGCAGTTTAAACTGCTCTGGCATGATGCATGTTTTTTTTTAAACTGGAGAATCGCGATCACACACCTCCTTGTTCGGAGCTCCCCGCCGTCCTCGTGCAGGTGGGTTTTTTTCCCCCTCTCCTTTGAGCATGCGCACAGGCAGCCCTCTCCCGAACTAAAAGTTTGGTGCGTGCGCAGAAGAGCGATTTCAACTGGTCCCTTCAAAGTTTAAATGAAGACTACTTTTTACATTTTCTCCCCGAAACTGGCCTCCCCGAGATCCCGGACTCGTCTAAATGCCTAAACTAGGCACCATTGAAGCTTTTCTTTATTTAACTTATAAGTGCGGAGCTCCGCTTAAGCGCACACCACTAAGGAAAAAAAAATGGCGGACTAAAACCGGAAGCCGGAGGCAGCTTCCCAGAGGGGAGGGGGGTTGAAGCACCCAGAAGGTGCTTGACAGAGCAATCAGACAGCGGAAAGTACGACTTGAAATGGAGAATCAGGAAAACACCACTTGGTAAGTGGTGTCAAAATACTCCACTTTAAAGGGGGGTTTGCTCCAGAAAGCGACGGCTGGGGACTGTGGGCAGATGTTGGGTGTGTGAACGTGCAGGTAAAAGCCGTTTCTGAGGCGTGCCAAAAGCGGCTCAAACAGCGTGTCTGACCGCACCCTATATATATCTGTCTGCAACAGTTTACATTGTAATCCCTGCAGAGCTGCACCCTTCTAAATCCATTCAAATCTTAGTTTAGAGGCTTCATATCAAAGCTTAGAAGGATGTAGCTCTGTGTAGGACTGCAGTGTTAATGTGCTAGTTGTATTTTTTTTTTTTTTGTACTAAGAAGCTACTATACTTGTTTCATATAAATAAAATGGAAAAAATATCTTTGAAGAAAGGGAGGTTCTAATGCAAAAACGTTCATCTCGAAATTCAAAGTAGGATCTATGAAACCTTATGCTGTAATAGCTTTTGTAAGCCTTCAAAGTGCCACTGGATTTCAGTTTTCTTTCTCCCTCTGCTACCTTTAAAGCTGGCGAATGCTTTGGATTCCCAGCTTTTGCCCCTTGCAGCTATGATGAGCCACAGGGAAAACGTAACAGTTCTGGATAAGACTTTCATTCTTGTATTCTTTTAGAATGGACTCCCCTTCAAATGTCTAATTACAACTTTGTAGAGTTAATGATCAACTGAACAAAGGCTTCAGGACGTCTTTGAAGTCATAACGTCAAGCCAAAAATGATGAAGGAGGGTGAGGTTTCAGTATTAGCTCCGCAGGGAACACAGAGAGGAGGCTGTAAAGGTTCAGAGGCTGGATTATGCCTTTTGGTTAATAAACTTGGCAATCTCTAGTTAATAAACCCGTTGCAGCGCAACACATACACAACACCAGCTAACACTATCGGTCACTACTAAGTACAGCTGATCATTATCTCATTAAGTCAAGTGTAGTCAATTGAATGAACATCATGTAGCCATCTATGCCCATGTTGCCCTGGGGATGACCTATGTTGACCGACTGACAGAGGGAGTGTGGTGTTTTGTTTTGTTTTTCCAACAACCTCCAGGACCATTTATTTGGCATCCCAGGCTGCAGTGCCACTGTCTTGCGGTGGTCCTGTTCTTATATGCTAAGCAAGTCTCTGAAAAAGGTGCTGAGACGGTGTCACTCTGCTTTTTGACATTTCTCTTGTTCTCTTCTGCACAGTTGTATCCCAGAAATTTTAACAACTACATGATGAAACCCTCCCTGCGGGGGGGGGGGAGAAGCTGCCTGGAGATTTTGAGTGAGATATCTCTCCTTATAATAATTGAATTTTGGCCCCATAACATTCAATGCACGCCAACAGTGGGCACTCAGAAGACGCTGGCTGGGTTGGCTAGCTCCTTTGTGCAGTTCCGCCCATGTCAGCCCCAGCCAGCATCTTCCGCTCACTCTGCTCTGGACCTCTGACAAGAAAGGGCCATCTGCAGAGTGAGTGTGGGGACGGGGCTTCGCTCGCTGGATTCCCACCCCCCCAAGGAAGTGGTGCAGCAAAGGAGCCGCCGTATGCCCAACTCCGGCCCTACCCACCCACCCAGGAGACAACTGGCGATGGTGGCAAGGGAGCCACTGCACGCCCGGCTCCAGCCCTCCTCCCCACCTGCCCAGGAGACAGCTGGTGGCGGCAGTGAGGGAGCAATCTGGGCAGATGGGAGAAGCTCGCACAGGCCCCCCCCCGCCCCTTCTCCCACCCCGCACCTCCCCCTCCCCCTTTCTTTCTTCCTTTCTCTCTCTCTCCCGTCCCCACTTTATCTCTCTCTCACTCTGTTTCCCCCCTCTTTCTTTTCTCCCGTTCTTCCCTCCCTTCAGTCCTTTCTTCCACTCTCTCTCTGTCTCTCTCTTTCTGCCCTTCTTTCTTCCTTCCTGGCTTTCATTCTTTCTCCCTTTCTTCCTACTTCCCTTCCTTTCTTTCTTTCCAACTTTCTATCATAACCCCCCCACTCTGTCTCTGACTCCCCTCTCTTTCCCTCTCCCTCCCCCCTTTTCCTCCTCCCTCAACTCTCTCTCTCTCTCCACTTCTCACTTCCTCCCTTCCTTCCTATCTAGGGCCCGTCATCTACAGCCACAACGGGCTTTGTTCACTAGTTATCATATGACATACTATCAGATGACATTCTCCTCTATCTTTGTTAACAAAGCCTGGTGCAGCAGGACAGGTTCTGAACACATATTTGAGGTAGTGAGAGGACTGACTGAATGTGGGCAAATAGAGTTCAGTCCACACAAAACAGAGGTATTAATAAGAAACTGTCTTATTTGGAAGTTGGTGTTCTGGATGGGGGTGACTACCTGAAGGATTCAGCTGGGGGATGCTGTTTGACCCAGCCTTACTACTGGATTTGTGGGGATTTGCCAGCTATGTCCTCTCCTCGAGAAAGATAATCTGATCAGTGTGAAACATGGCTTGGTAGTGGGTCTGCAACTCATCTGATATGCAGTCACTTAACAAACAGTTGAAGTTAAAAGCTTTGCTGTAATTTATGAAATACAAGTTGTTTTCCTTCTGAAATTCTCTTGTAAGAACGTAAGAACATAAGAGAAGCCAATGTTGGATCAGGCCAATGGCCCATCTAGTCCAACACTCTGTCACACAGTGGCCAAAAATATCAGGTGCCATCAGAAGGTCCAGCAGTGGGGCCAGGACACTAGAAGCCCTCCTACTGTTGCCCCCGAAGCACCAAGAACACAGTGCATCACTTGCCCCAGCCAGAGAGTTCCTATCTATACCTTTAGTAACCATTACATACTTGCCATAAAAGACTGTGTCATGGGTCAGCCAGGGCTCAGCAATAGTGAGAACTCCTCAGAAGAGGAGCCTGTGTAGCCAGCCTTGAATTAACTGAAGGTGACCAACAAGAGAATGAGATGCAGGCTTGTCAAGATTCACAGCCAAAGGCTGGTGCAGAGCCACCAGACCCTCCAGCCCTGATTCAGCAGGTAAACCTCAGTTAACTGTTCTCTGCCCACCATTATCTCCTACACCCTTAGAGCAGCACAGAGGCTAAGAATAGAACTACAGGCAGTGCATGCCTCCTGGCCCAACACCACCTGCTTGCTGATGACAAAGATGAGCAGTACCACAAAGCACAGAAGACAGCTGATATACACAGTCTTTGGACTTTTTTTAAAAAAGAAAGCACAGTGTTGAGAAGTTTGTGTGTGTGAGAGACAGAGAGAGACAGAGAGAGACAGAGAGAATATGCAGTTATGCGCACATCACTAACTAGTAAAAGAAATGGCAGCTGAGAAAACAAGAGACCAGTCAGACCTGCCTGGTGGCTTGGATGTGTAACAGAGCAATCAGACAACAGGAAATCCATTTTGAAGCCAGCTCAGCTCAAAAGGACCAGACTTTCACAGGTGTCAAAGAAACATGTGGTAAGGGGGGGAGGGGAGAATGGGATACAAATAACTGGGGCACGACAGACAGAAGTTGCTGTCTGATCATGAATTTTAAATCCAGAACAGCAATGGCAATGGATCAAACTGCATGTCTGATCTCAGCCTAACATGGTTATCCCACGGGATTCTGCTGTATGTGTAGGCCAGAAAAGAGTCATCAAAAGGCAAGCATGTATCTATGCATCAGTCCTGAGCACAGTATTTGAAATCTGCCCTTTTTGTATTCATTCTTTCTCATCTTTAAAGAGGCAGAATTCTGCTTTCATAGTATCATCTTACCACAAGAGTATGAACTAGAACATAACAGAATCCATGGTTTGATCTGCATGTCTATTACTTTGCTTATATTATTATATATTCACACTTTGAAGCAATAACAGTTAAAAGACGCAAAAACCAACAGTAAGCCATAAAACAGGAGGAATTAGCCCATTAAAAGTCACTGCAATAAATCTAAAGAAGATCTTAAGTAAAATTCACCACTGTCAAGTATCAATAGCTTAAAATGAATGAACCCCTTTCATGAGTCAGTTCCCATATCCTACCACCCAACTGCAGCCCTGCACCACACTGTAGGTCATTCCCTCGGAAAATGACTTTTTAGTGAGCACAGTGCAGTGGTTCCAGAAAGGAGCCACATCTAATAAAGTGAGTTTCCAGTCCACAAAAAGCATATGATGGAATACAATTTTGTGACTGTCACAAGTATGCAGTCTGAAAGAAATCTACAGAAGAGATCCCCTAAATTTGTTGTGACTTCAACAGGCAGCATAAACAGGCAAAAGTTTATTGGGAATACTCCGCGATATCAAGTATGGCACAAACACACAAGGAATCTTATAAATCCGACATACAAAACATACAATAATTTCTACTAGATAATCTAATTGTGAGTCATTATAATCCAATTCACTAGTACCAAAACAAATATTTCACAGTTTCTGGGGACAACAGCTCAGTTACTTTTTGGAGAGCTGCTATGGAATGCATGGGAAATAGTAATATATCCCCAGGAAAACAAATCCTATGGATCACAGTCTAATACTCCTGTTGATTTCCATTCCTTAGAATACTCTCTGGGAAAGTATCTGGTCATGCCATTTTGATTTAGCCCTCCTACGGGCTGTTTCGGGTCAGGACAATGGAGTGGATGGGGAGACGTATGTCTGATGGTAAGGTTCAGCACTCAGATCATGACGAACTAAGCGGCAGCTGGAGAGCTGCACTAAACCAGTTTCAGCCAGTGTGGGCATGAGCTGATGCAACCTGGGGCTGATGTAACCATGAGTCAGCACTGATGTGATTGGCTGACCAATGTATATATGTCATTGCTCTATACTGTATTATCCGCTTCTTCTGATGGTGGTGTATGGCGGAGCATTTTGCTGGAGAGCTGTGTAAATTTGTAAATAAATTCCTGTACATAGTAACCACTGGACTGTCTCAGTGTGGTTAACTATTGGAAACCTCTGGATGCAAGGGGTGCTTGCTGGTGAGTGCTAGAGTGACTGAGTGTGCTGGCTCAAGCGTTCCTGACACGCTGCGCAACAATGACCCTCCCGGCTCCTCATTGTGCCATGGTCCTGATTTGAATTGGGCCCATGCAGACCTGGGAAATCTGGACTCTGGAATACATCCGACAAACCTGACCAGGGATGTACCTAGGGAAAATACATCAAGTAGCTGGCCACGAGTCATCCCTGCTATTTACACTGGAAGTCTAACCAGGGTATGGCTGCCAGCGCTGAAACCACCATTTATAGCAAGGTAATCCATATGGTTGGCCCTTAAATCTGTTCTGGCGGTATGCCAGCAATTGGCTTTTGTAAAAGCAAAAACAGTCAGGCAAAGCTGCAATACAAGACTGACATGACACACAAGCTGTGTATGAAACTGAAAATTCAAGAAGCCACTTGTAGCCAAAAGGAAAGGAAAGGAAAGGAAAGGAAAGGAAAGGAAAGGAAAGGAAAGGAAAGGAAAGGAAAGGAAAGGAAAGGAAAGGAAAGGAAAGGAAAGGAAAGGAAAGGAAAGGAAAGGAAAGGAAAGGAACGTGGGATTTTATGGAGAAATATAGGCAAATTTTCCAATTAGCCTATGACTGCTACACAGATTCTGCTCTTCCATCCAGTCTGTCATTTGCACAAACCCCAAGAAACTTGCACCTTTGAAGAATATTTGATCAGTACATGTTCATAATTTTTTTTACCATGAAAGAAATGTAGAGAAAAGTTTCATTTCATTTATTACAGGTCTATATGACCGAAGTCTTGACCAGAAGAAAAGGGGTAAGTAGAGAAAAGTCAAACAAAACAGATGCCCAGCTGGTGCCTTAAAAACTAACAAAAATTTATTCTGGCATAAGCTTTCGTGAATCAGAGCTCTATTCATCTGATACACCAAATCCATCAGGGCCAACTTATATGCAGACCAGAAGGAAGGAGGCAGTTACAGACTAATGTGGCTGTCCATCTGAAATCTAGACAAATGCAGTCAAGTTGGTGTCAGTGTCAAACTTCACAGATAAAACCCAGTTTCTTATTAGAGTAAGGCCAAACCCAAAGGCCAAGGAACCATCACCTACTTCAACTGAATTTTACACCTGTAATGCTGGATTACAGGACTGATGTCGAATAATGATTCCCACAAACTGCTCCTCCCCCACCAAGCCATTCCATAAAATCAAAGACCCTTGTCAATATAATAGATCCCTTCATCAACTCAAAACAGAATGTTTATTTTTACAAACATGATTTTCAGACTGTTACCTTGAAGCAATGCCTTGTTTTCAAGTGGTTTTTATTGAAAAGAAAAAAAAAACTACACTCATCTGTCTAGACATATACATCGCCGAGCAGACTAATAGAAATAAGTGCATCTTTCATAAGATTTATTTTTATAAACAAGGGCTAGGCCACCAGTTATATTCAATAAGTATGTTTTCATGTTTCGACATTCTCGCTAACCACACAGCTCCCCTCTCCGCAGCTCTTCTTTTGATCTGACTTTACTGCAAGCATTAATCACGCCCCCCCCCCCCAAGGAGAATATATACATGCAGAGTTCAGCTCCACCAACTGTGCAAGGGAACGGCTGCCAAACCAGTCCTCTCCATGGATAAAAAGAGAGCCCAGATGAGAGCTTTACATTCACTTCACCTAGACAGGGTACCTACCGATACACAAACAACCAGCAATATAAGGTTTACTTTATTAGAAGGGAGGAGAGAGGAAGCACGAGCCTAAAGAAATCCAGTCGTTTGGGAAATTCTGGAAGCCTGCTGTCATTACAATTCATGTGTTGTTGCTAATAAAAAATAAGTAGGGTTGCCAAGTACTTACCGTAATTTGGCAGGGGACACACAGTCCCCAGCCAGAACATTCCTCCATGAAACACCCATGCCGCACGATGCCGTGATGCCGGGTGACGCTCTGGCAATGGGGCTGGAAACTCGATGGCACCATCAAGTTTCCAGCCCCATTGCCAGAGCGTCGCCCGGCATTACTTCCTGACGACGGCATCGTGCACCGTGTCTCCCCCCCCAGGAATGGTCCTGCCAAGAAGTATGTGTCCCCCGCCGAATAACGGTAAGTTCTTGGGAAACCTGAAAATAGGCCACCTGAGTATGGAATCAAGGTGCTTCTTTTCATCCACAGACATACTTTAGTTTTTTCCCATCAGCAAGATTCAGGATAAATTATCTTAAAAGCTACCACACTGTGCTTTTTTTTTTTCTCCTGGATTTGCCAATGGACCGACATGGCTATCTCCTCTTTTTGTAGAACAAAGTTTGAGTCCAATGGCGCCTTTAAGGCCAACGAAGTTTCATACAAAGCATAAGCCTTCTAGTGCAGAGCACACTTTTTCAGACACTGTGGTGGTCTCAAAGGTGCCCCTGGACTCAAACTTTGTCCTCCTGCTTCAGACCGACACGGCTGACCACCTGAATTCTTCCTCTCTTTGGTTCATTTGGCCAATTTATCACTTGATTGCCTGTCTGAATATGCAAAAGCAACAGGCCTCAAAGGTTATTGCCTCCTATCTTCTTAAGCCAATATCCCAAATTGCTAAAACGGATAACAATCACAGTGCAAATTAGTGGCTGAAAGCTGTAAACAGAGAAGTCTGCGCCTTAAGTCTCACCTCACAGATAAGTCATTAGATGACCTTCAGCAAGCTGGTCTTACAGCCTCAGCTCCCTATTAGCACTGTTGGCCTAGAATGCATGGCTTTTGCACACGGTACACTGATCATGTATGCCAAGGACTTTGAATATGCCAAAATGCCATATAAATGATCATGTTTGTGACTTCCTTATGTTCATAGACTTGAATATAACAGCACAATGCGTTTTTAAAATGCAAAAAGTTACTTAGCTAACCTTTCAAAATGATTACAAAGTTAGGATCCAAAGAAAATAATATTTATTTCTTAGAAAGCAGTTTTGATTTGTTTGAGGCAATAATTATTACACAGATGCTTACCCTGACACCTAAATCTAATAGCAAAGAGACAATCTCCATGCAGACAGCCAAGCCTCACAATGGGAGCAACTATAACTGTCATTCAGGTGTTTTATTTTAAAAACAAACAAACCCCCCCCCCCATCTGGGTGTTAAGAGCTACATCTCTGCCTGAACAAACTGAAAAAAGAAACTTGGAGTCCTGGAGGCCACAGAAATGATACACAAAAACTTCTGATGAGCAAGAGGAGATTTTGTTGTTCAGTCGCACAGTCGAGTCCGACTCTTTGTGACCCCATGGACCACATCACGCCAGGCCCTCCTTTCTTCTGTCGTACTCTGGAGTTTGCTTAGAAGAAGAGGAGGCATGGCAAAAAGTTGGGGCTAGTGATGAAGGGGGGGAGATGGGATTTCTCCTCCTTCATGATGCCTTGTCTGTTCCACACTTACATTTTATTTTTATTTGTCTACTAGGAACAAGGCCCATTTACAGCTTTCAGCCACTAATTTGCACTGTTATCCGTTTTAGCAATTTGGGATATTGGCTTAAGAAAATAGGAGGCAATAACCTTCGAGGCCTGTTGCTTTTGCATATTCAGACAGGCAATCAAGTGATAAATTGGCCGAATGAACTAAAGAGAGGAAAAGGAAATAAATACAACAAGCTCTAGAAAGAGGCTCTGGGAGAGTGCCCCGAACTTGGGCACTTAGCATCAATTTGCCATGGCGACCTCAGGGTATAATGACACAGAGACCACCATTTTCTCCAGGGGAATTGATCTTTGACATCTAAAGAGCAGTTTAATTCTGCACGACCTCCATCCCTCCCCTGGAGATTGGCAACGATGGTTTCCCATGTGGTAATGGCTGATTTGGAGGGTGGAGTCTATGGCATTGTACCTGTCTGAGGTCCCACCCCTCCTCAAATCTCACCCTCTTCAGGTTCCACCCCTCAAATCTCCAGGAATTTCCCAACCTGGAGTTGGCAACTTGATCAACCTACCATTATCTGCCCCCTGGCTTCAGCTTTCCATCTCCTCCCCATCCCTCCTAGAGAGCAGTTGTAATTCTGAGTGATCTACAGCTCCCACCTGGAGATTGGCAACAATGGTTCCCCATGAGGGAATGACTGGCTTGGAGGGTGGAGTCTATGGCATTTTACCTGTCTGAGGTCCCACTCCTCACCATCTCCAGGCTCCATCACTCAGATCTCCAGGAATTTCCCACCTGGATCTGACAACCCTATCAGGACTGGGCCCAATGAGTTTTCTCCCAAAAGCCAAAATATGTGTGGAAAGGGCCTTTTAGTGACAGAACCTGGTTGCCTAGCAACACGCATTGAGGAGAAAGCACAGTTGCCACCTCTGATTAGGGAAATACCTGAAGATTTGGGGGGGAGGGCAGCATTGGGGGGGGGATGGAAGGACTCAGCAGGGGATAATGCCATAGGGTTTACCCTCCAAAGCAGCCATTTTCTCTAGAGGAACTGATCTCTGTCATCTGGAGCACAATTGTAATAGCCAGATATCTCCAGGTCTCACCCGGAGATTGGCAACCCTGGAGAAAGTCAGCCACACAGTATGGGGTTGAAGAGAATGGTTTGATGGTCACTGGCCCACCTCATTAGCCAGCCAGCCAGCCATCATGGAGGCAAAAAGGAGTGAGAGGCGTGTTAAGTTTATTCTGACAGGAAAATGGCCAAGCAATGAAGAAGGTTATGCTGAAAGTTCTTTGTTTTTTTACTAACAGAAGCAAGCTTGGTTGTTTGGTTACCTGCCAACAGCCACTGAGGAGACAGTTAGTCACAGTTAGTCCCACACAGGAGCCAAGAGAAATGTCTTCTTCAGGAGAGAGTCTGGCTTTCTAGGAGACACAGCTCATTTCCTCTAGGCTGAAGGATAGAGGGGGAGGCTTTGAAAGGCACTGGGCAGCCTTCTCTGAAGTGCAGCCCACTAAGCTATCACCCTGATAAAGTGCAGGCCTTGCGGCCGAGGGAAAGGAGCCACAAGGGGCAGCGAAGGTGAGTGCTTCCCCTGCTTACTGCTGCTCTCTAGGTCTGCCACCTTCTCCCTCATGAAGGGGTTGCCACTCTCTCAGCGGAGCATCCATCCCCTTTGCCAGCTCCCTCCAGACTGAGGGCAAAACACTGCCTGCTGGCTCAATGGGCAGGCCTGAGCCAATGCAAAAAGCCAATGCAGCCACAGGATTGGGAGACTGTGAGAGTGGCAGCTGAACGGGCCAAAGGCTGTGGAAGCATGTCCAGGAGAGACACCAAAACTCTTTTACATATAAGGAGAGATGTTTATAGTGCACCTTTCTGACTGAAATTCAAGGTGTGGATTACACAAGGGTAAATCAATGTGAACAACAGGGTGAAAAATCTTATAAGCAATGTACTAGGACTGGGAATATAGAAATCTGAAACAAGCATAGAATATTAGACATGAGTTGGAATGCGTGTATAATGCAGAAAAATGATATTACATTAGTAGAAAATGCAGTGGCAGCAAGATAATACATGTAGCAATCAGATGCTACATTCCATACACAGTAGTATAGACCACAGTCCCTTTCCCTTTAAAAGTGCCTTTCTGAACCATTATAAAATCCTCTCATGAACAATTCTGTTTTACACAGTTGGCAGGATGACAGAAACATGGGAGCCTTCTTGACCCCATCAGGGAGACCATTCCACAAGGTGGGAGCTACAACTAAGAATGTACAAATGTTTGTTGATCTTGGCAATTTGCAAGGCGGTACCTGCAGAAGGCCCTGCTCAGATGAGCGAAGCTGTTGTGGCTGAGCATATGAGAAGTGGTCCTGCAGATATGAGGGTCCAAGGCCATGTAGAGCTAAATATGTGATACTCGGTACCTTGAGCTGAGCCTGGTAACTGATGGGCATCCAGTGGATTGAGCACGGAATGAGTGTAATGTGCATGTTTCACCTAGCTTCCTGCAGCATTCTGTGATAGGGCCATCAATACTGAACAAAAAGAAGCCAAACCAAGTTTACATAGTTCACCCAAAATATACACATCCCTCCCCAAACCGCTTGTATCATGCAACAAGGCTTCGGACACCGTCCAGATAGCGTTGGTCATGAATGCTCAGTGGAGCTTCCATGGACAGAGGTAGTATAGCACGGATTATCCAATGAAGAGGGAGTCACAGTAAAGTTGCCAAGCTTTTGAGTGTCTCCCCCTCTGGTCAGTCTGCTCCGGAAGAGCCAGTGCTGGGGGAGTTGGGCTCTGGGCTTGACCAGGAACATCTACTCCAGCCCAGGCGAGGTGAAGAGGGAACATGCAGCGCCAGGGAGCGAGGGAAGAGAACCTGGATGAAAGTGCCTGCCCACCTGCCTTCAGAATGCTCCTCTACTGGAGGTGTCGCGGGGGCCCCCATTTGCTCCAAGCCCACTGCAGAGAGGGAGAGGCTGTCCTGTGGCAGTTGACCAGGCATCTGTGGGGCAGATTTCCAGGTGAATGTTCTTTCATAGGATGGGATGCATCAGACCTGGCAGAGAAGGATGCTAGTCAGCAAGAGGAGTCTTGCTGGAAACCTCTGAAAGAAAGAAATCCAGGGACTGATTGGGTGGGGGGCGGGGGCGGGAGAGAGTAGAGAAAGAAGTCTATGTGCACTTGAACATTCATGCAATGAATATATTCAGTGCAGGATTGCTCATGCGCACAACGGTGGAAGCTGAGGGGGGAACACATCACGAGAAGAACATTCCGACAACATAATCACGACCATTGCGAGAGATGGCAGTCCAGATTGGCGAAATCACAGATTCAAGGTGCAAATATCCAGAAAGTACTTGATTTTCCAGGTGATGGAAAACTCACTAGGGAAACAGGAGGATTACGCAAGTGAGTTCACTTCAGTGTGGGAGATGGATGCGGGTGTCTGATCAGCAGACTTAAATGCAAGAGGGAACAGCGGTGAAACCCGGTCAAAATGACCGTGTGACCACGGCCTGTCTATGCCCTTGCTCTCCTGACATACCCTTTTGCAACCAAGTGCTGCACAGCATGCTTTCTTCTTCCACATGATTTTCTCACCTCAAGGGTAAAACACAAGTCCAGAAGAGCACAGTCAGAGCGTCTGACAAAATTAACTCGCAAAAGAAAACATCATGCTTCCAAAACTACCAAACAGTTCCTACTATGTTTCTGCGATCACTTCACAACAAACTACCCCACATTTTACAGGTGATTTGGAAACCTGTCTACATTTAGACATCGCTGTCAAACGGAAAACATGTGCTTTTGTTCTCTGAGAACAAAAGGAAGATTGTGAGAGAAACGTAGATGCTGAGAACTGTAGTAAAAGTTTCATATGCCATTGTTCCATAAGCATTGTGATTTATGGAGTGCGCTCTCTCTCTCTCTCTCTCTCTCTCTCTCTCTCTCTCTCTCTCTCTCTCTCTCTCTCTCTCTCTCTCTCACACACACACACACACACACACACACACACACACACACACACACACACATTGCAGCATTTGGGAGGTGGCAACACCTCCAGTGGTTTATTACAGTTTACTGTGATACAGTAAGATATATTTTCTCCTGGGAAAAGGCCTGCTGGCAACACCAGCTGCACTGGTGCCCAACCCCCGGGGCAGAGGGACAGTCATCACACAGATGGGAAATGGCTGGGAAGAAAACAGCAAGAAAGCCCTGAAATAAGAGAGTCTTTACCTACCGCATCAAACCCTAGCCTGGGACCCAGATGCTATAGCTTGAACATAGTGGCATCACTGTTAAATAACTGATAACAAGTGACAAATAGATTTATGATGTCAAGCTCAACATCATACTGGCCCCACGGTGACTCCAAGGCTCCAGAGACTAAAATAAACATAATCCTCAAATAAAGCCAACAGTGTTTTGAACTGTCTACCTCTAATGGCTTATGTGGCATAAATATGTTACGTGCATCCCAAAATATTAGCATTTTACCAACAGTGCTATGTTGATTTTTATCTGGTTACCTGCTGAACAGTGGATTGATATGAAATAGTTTACAGACTGAAACTTTTATCCTTTTATGACTTCTACTGCATTGACAATTTGCATTCTATCGGTCTAAGTCCCATGAAAAGTTAAAATACGAAGGAAAAAGAACATTTCCAAGGTTACTTTCCCTTGTGATTTGTAGTCCTTTTTGCTCATTCCAGGCTCGTATATTACCCTGCAAAACAAGCCTGCTCTAGGTGAATCATTTTCTTTCATGATATTCCTGGAGGCACTCCACATTACTTTGTCCAGGTTCCAATAGGATATTGTTTGGTGCTAAAATGAGACAGGGAAGGATGGTTGCCTGCTACACACACAGCAGCTTTACTGTTCTTTGTCCCCTTAAAATGGGAGGGGGGCTAGGTGAGCACACAGGTGCTGGAGAAGAGAAACTCACCTTTCATTTTCTTTCCAGAAGAGAGCACTGCCAATTTCATTTTTGCTCTTGGCAGCAAAGTAGTGAAATTAACAAGAAGCAGGGCTAACGTAGTCCCAAGAAAAGGCCAGAAGAGCCTCCTTGCCAATTCTGCCTGGGCAATGTTATGCAGACAACTCTGGCGGAGAATCAATATTAAAAAAATAATAATAATAATTTAACAAGGAAAGGTCCCAATGTGAGACAAATGGGGGAGGGGGCAACTGTGCTCCTTGTCACAATTCATAGACTAGGCACTTTCCAGATTGCATTTTACAAATCAATCTACTTTGTGCGCTAGGAAAATGTTATACCAGGAACGGAAGAACATTCTCTAGTAGAAGACACCTTTATAGTCCCCCACACACAAACAAAACCCTACACATTAAAAGAAAAGGCCAGAAGGTGTTGTAATGTACTGGGTTCAGACGCATAAAGTGATCACCTCGTAGTTTATTAAGTGATTCGGTGGTGCGGACAAAGACCAAGACCCCTGGCCGAAGCCAGGTTTTATGCCCAAAGAAAGTCACACCCCAAACACACCCCGCTCCCTGTGATAGGCTGTTTACACCAGGTTACCTTTCCAGGTAACCCTATTGGGCTATATTTGGATCCAAGCGTTCCTATACTGGTGCTCTCCTGGGATCCTCACCTGCTTTTGTTATGGACCTCAAGCTCAATACATTACAGTGTGGTCCAAAATAATTAACGTTACATGCACGAATGCTATTTTAAGACAATATCTGTACGTAGATTCCCCCTATGTTCATGCATGCACAGACAACACAATTTACCTATGAGGGCCTGGCTGCTGCTCCTGCCCCTGAGGAGAGGTTTGGGGGAGAGAGAAAGAATGGGGGATTGGTGTGCGGGGGGAGAAATGGAAATACGGAGGTATTGGCCTGGGGGAAGAGAAAGAAGAGAGGTGGCTTGGCGGGGAGAGAGAAAGGCAGAGAGAGAGAAAGGCAGAGAGACTGGCTTGGGGGAGAAAGAAGGGTGGATGGCTGGGGGGAGAGAAAAGGAAATTTGGGGGGTATTGGTGGGGGGAGAGAAAGAACAGGGATTGGCCTGGAGAGGAGAAAGAGAATGAGAGAGAAAGGAGGAGAAATTGGCTTGGGAGGAGAGGGAAAAGGGGGGATTGGCTTGAAAGAGAAAAAGACAAAGAAGGGGAAAGGGCATGGGGGAGAAAGAAAAGGAAAGAAGGGTATATTGGCTTGGTGGGGGGGAGAGAAAGAGAAGGAAGGGGGTATTGGGTTGGGGACAGAAAGGAAAGGAAAGAAGGGGGAGCGGGAAAGAAGCAAAGTTGGGGCAATGCCCCCTCCCCATAAGTTTCTTGTGGATCTCCACTTGTATTATCTACAATCCATACTGGTTGCAGGACTTTTTTTCTGGAATGTGGAAGGTTCTGGTTTCAAGCTCTACATCCATGATACGATGAAGGAAGATACAGAGTAATATTCGTAAAATTACACACAATTTATCCCTTTTACGGTTTTATTCCAAACACACACCAGAAACATTATTAATAGAAATCCTTAACTTTAACTTTTTAAATGATTTCTCCCTCACTGGGGACACCCATCAGTAAAGGATGTTTTGGATTCCCAGCACCAAGTGGAGAATTACAAGATGGCCTACGAGGTTCTGTCCCCACTCTAAAATGCTGCGATTCAGTGGGAGAGCAAGTCAGCCAACTGTTCAAGCCTCTCCCTTTGAAATAAAATAGTTCCCAATTGATGTTAGATCCTACCAAAGCTCACACTGTTATGACACACATGTTCCCGAACATGTGCTTGCTGAGGTAATACGACTGGGAGGCATGAAGCGCTTAAAAGGAAGGAGCTGTTTTCCCTCAAGAAGTCTGACTTCTGATTTTGGAAGATTTCTCTTGTCCAAGCGAAAAACGATTTAAAATGGCCTCATTAGAAGAGGAAAATTGTTCGGCTATGAAAGGGTTAAGCACTCCCCAACTGCCCAATGTTTCTTCCTCAAAGTCCCCCTTACACACACACACATACACACACACATACACACACACATTTGCCTTATGAAGGAAAAGCCAGTTTTCCATTGTCACGTTTCGTCTGGCTCTATAATAATAATAATAATAATAATAATAATAATAATAATAATAATAATAATAATAATAATAATAATAATGTTTTCCTCTTCATAAGACAGTCTTCAGAATCTAGCTCCTGAATCTTTTAAACGGTGGCAACAACGTACCTTTCACATATCGAAATATTTAAATTCGTTCCGCTTATTTTTAAAAATCTATTCTGCGCTTCATTTTTCCTCCACAGACCCATCAATCTTCACTGCACTTCAGCAGTTATACCACACCTGCAGTCTTAGGGGCTCTCTCTGCACCAAGGGCCACTTAAAAGCCATTCAATAGCCACCAGCTAGTGACAGCTGGCAAACCTGAACCTGCCTCCAGTAGTCTATCATATGCAATCAATTGCAAACAGAGCATCAGCAGGCACATCTCATTATTTCCTGGCTAATTCCCCCAAGGAAAACAAGCATCAGCCCTCAACTTTTCAGTCAGGATGCTGTAATACCCGCCCCAGCTCCTCAATTCCTTTCTCCTCTCATTTTCATCAGTTCACTACGCTGCTTTGGCTTTGCAGCTTGATATCCGTTATGTTATGTCAGCTGTTACATTACGCTTAAGACAATAGACTCCAGCTGGCTGAGGTCAGATGTAAAAACAAGAACCCAACAAAGCCTTGGGCCCTCCAGTTATACTGAAATTGAGATACACACTGAATGTAGCACTTAATGACAAACTACTTCCCAGACTTTTGGACAAGACATAAAGGAAACACCTGTCACTGCAAGTGTTACATGCTAATCCCGATATGTTTAAAAATCCTTCTCAGTGTTCAATTCTGCTGTATGCCAGTGTTTAACAAGCTCAGACTTCCCCTCCCTGCCAAGAACAGAAATATTTTGCTGTCTTCTGCTTAATATATAATAAGGTCACAACTCTGAAATAATTTCTGCATGATATAAACACTCTAATCCAGATGCTCTTCTAAATTTATAGCTAGAAATCTGTTATAAAACTCAAATAATCCTATGGTGCTGAAAGTATTTCCAGAAATAAAAGCAAATATGTTAATTTCAGAGGTCTAAATAATCTAGCTCACGTGGCCATCCTGCTAGCTGCTGTGTAGCAACATACTTCCGTTAAAAAGAAAAGATCTACATCCATACATCCCATGTGCCAATGTAAATCCAGGGAAACTTTCTTAATAGCCCACACTTATTCACTGGATTTTATTTACTGAAAGCAGATTTGGTAGATCAAAGAGGACAATGAAAATGTCCAAATTCAGCTGCAACCAAAAAGTGAGGAAATTTCTCAACTAATTGTTACCACCAATGGTCCGTCTCGTTGTTCTGAGAAATTAGCTATGCGGCAAAGGAGAGTAGAGGGGTATAGGCACCGCACACCAATTGTATACTAAGGTCCAGCACAGTAGGAAGACTCCAGATTTGAGGAGTAAATTAAATAGGTTTTATTGAAGAATTTCCCTAATTATAAGCACACTAAGCATTCAAAAAGAGCAAGCAATACAGAACTAATAGAGGGTTCAGTTATAGGGTAATACAACATGTCCAGATGTGCAGAATACAACATGTCAGAGATGCTTTAGGTTGGTCCTGCATTGGCCAGGGGGTTGGACTAGATGGTCTATATGGCCCCTTCCAACTCTATGATTCTATGATTCTATGAATCCATGGAGAAGGGATTGTGGCCCAAACATAGTTTGTGTGTAGACTGCCAGTTGGCATCAGGGCAGAGGCACACTCTGAGGCCATGTGCATGGATGGATATAGACATCAGAGAACAATGCTGACCAATGGGAGATCTTGAGGGGCTTGCCCCAGATGAAGTCAAAAGATTAACTTGACCAATCAGAGGTCCCAGGGGGTGTGGCCTCAGGAGGGGCCAGATCTAGGTGTGACCAATAAGATTCCAGAGGAGCAGAGTCTGGATTAACAATAGCAATGATGGGATTAGCCAGGTGTTGGGTAGCTAGCTGAATGGGTTTTCTAATGGTCCAGTCAAGGCAGTTTGAAAAGGTTCCCAGGCTTACACAAAAGGTGGAAGATGGGTCCCTGATTAGCAGCAGGAAGGATCGCTAAACATTTGAATGTATGATTGGTTTATCTCAGTATCCTGAGGGAAGAAGCAGGAAAGACTGTTGTGAAGACAAAAGAATTCTTCACATAGTTGTGGGAATCACAAATGGGACTACGTGCAGAGTTGGAGACAGAAGGACTATGTGCCATGTGACAACTGAATAGCCTTAGAAATGCAGATACCTTGTGGAACTCGCCTTATGCATACCTTTGCTGGTTGGGAGGGAGAAGACTGGAGATTTGCTCTGAGGGTTGCCTTCTTCCACCTGAGAATGGAGAGCCTTTTCCCAGAGCTCCAGCTTGCTCTGTGTTTCAGAACCAGGAGTGCCTTCCTTGGCCTGAGTTTTTGGGTCTCTGGCTCAGGTTAAAAAGTGGGGTGCCCCTGCTGTTGGGTATACTCTAGAGTAAGGCAGGGCCTCTGGGCTACATAACAGAAAAACAAATCTTCTCATACAACACTGTCATAGATACAGCACAGGAAATACACATTTCTCATGCCTCATTTTCCTGAGGTACTCCAGTAAGGCCCATCCCCTACCATCCCTTCTAGTAGCAGGTAATCTCTACCCACTCCTCCTCTTGGCTGAGATGAAACAACACTGAAACTAAATAGCACTGGTAGATCTTTGTTACAAAGATGCTCCATTACAGTCATTACAGTGAGATTGTCACTATATCTGGGCTATGAAGCAGCCAGCAGATGGCAATAATTTATCATTAATGGTCTGTACTGGATTGCAGTCCGTCATACCAGAAGGGTCTGGCCAGAGACTTTCATTGAAAGATTGTTAGGGGTCGTTCCATATGCAAGGAGGACATCTATTATTGTCATATTTACAATCTACCCTTCTGCTTACTTACTTAAGAAAACAGGTAGGTAACTATGAACTGTACAGTGAGTTACAAACAAAGCAAAATTCTGCAAGATGACAATGAAGATGATGATGTATTTTTAAAAGGACCCCCTGCAGAACAGGGTGAAGGCACAAGGTTAGCGTTTGAGGGGGGGAAACAGTTTTTCCCCTCTACTGATATATTTGTTCTGTGCTTGGCTACTTTTCCTGGGGACAGCTTTTATAGTATTGTAACAATTCAAGACTTATTTTCCCACTAAAGACCTTAAACACAGTTATGAGAGAGCTTTGAAGGGACTAACTGGCCATGACAGGAGGCACATAAACTCTTGGGACAAATCTTTCACTTTTCCCCCTCTTTGCTCTTCTAGACAACCACCATCACCCCTTTACCAAGGCACTATAAAATTCAGGAACTGAAAATTGTAGCATAAACAGTGAGATATAAAAAATCAAATGCTATTATACCTTGCCCAGTTCCTTTCTTCCCCCAGAATTCTTCATTTGCTTATAGTATAAGAGTCATATCTTTGGCTATTTGAAAGTTCATGCATTAATGATAAAATCAGCTGTTTATTTAAATTCGGTGAAAATCGCATTGTGGTTCAATACTGCCCTCTATAGATTTGACCGTGGAAATCTTTCCCTGCTGTTCAAATTGATTATTTTAGACATCAAAGAATCATACATTAACTACCGTGTGGCTTGCAGAAATTCTCCACTGAGTTCACTTATCATTTCTTTTATAATTCTACACTGATTTTTCAATTTTTTTCTTCATAATCCTTATATCTCTCCATATCTGTCTCTTCTTCTTACCAGTACCAAACCTACTCTGACAGTCTCATTTCTGATGCCTCCTTTCAGAAACAATATGTAGGAGACTTTCAGCATTCATCTACATAAAAAACTGCAGAAGTGTGCATTACCCTAATTCCAGGACATGCTCACAGCAATGAGGCCCCCATGTACCATATGTGCTTTAGGGAGGAATGGATATAATACGTGCGGGCATAGTTCATGTGCTACTTCTGTAGTTTGCAGGCGGGTACTCACACCCAAATTTTAAAATCTCATAGGAACCAATTCTTAGTGATGACATATTCAGATTCAATTGTTTTAGGCAAAAACAAAATTTTATCCTGAACTTACCATTACCGATGTCCGTATAATTGGAAAGGTAAATGAGGATAAAAAAAAAATCAGTCAACAGCAGCACCTGTGACCAAGAATAATCCACATGCATTGCCCTACTGTTCTCAATACAGGCTTAGCATCTCTGGGAGTCATGTGCATGGCACATGTGTGTGTACATGTGTGAAAGTCAGATAAAAATTCTGTAAGATGAGGGCAAGAGCAATTAAAGAACTACAATACATAACTCTATGTCACTATGAGATTAATCTCAAAGACTGATGCAAGCATTTCTGTCATTTGAAGGGCAAGAAATTTCACTATTATTTTACTGTTTCTTTAAAAAAAAAACACAGGGTTGCACTTACCTGTAACTGTTGTTTGTCAAGTTGTCTTCTAGGCAGGCATACATTGTGACTGCACATGCACAGGCCCGCTGATGGAGAGAATTTTCTAACTTCTTAGGAGTCAAAGAGGTGCCCCTCTCCTTCGGAGCACTGTGTCATGTTTTCACGCTGAAAGCAGCACACGCCAAAGGGGAAAGGCTCTATCTTCCCTCCATTCTCCTGTGCTGCCCAAGCAGCTCCAAAGTACCAGAAGCATACTCCAGAGAGCTCAGCAGCGCAGCAGGAGGGAGGGAATGTGTGCCTGCACAGAAGACAACCTGACGAACAACAGTTACAGGTAAATGTTGGCAGAGGACTATGTTGGAGCCTTGCAAATGTCTTGTAGTGGAACCCCCCCATGGAAGGAGGCCTGAAGAGACACAGGACAAGGAGCACCAGCATGTTCATAGCCCACCCTAATGGCTCAAACAATCCGGTGAGATAATCTCTGGGATGATGCTGCTTGACCCACGTGTGGGCCAGTGAAGCAGAATTAGAGGGAATGGCATTTCCAGAACTTGCGTTTAAATAAAGCAATAAATCCCACTTCACATCCAAAGCATGCAGAGCTCTTTTGACTGGGGATGCAGGGTTAGGAAAAAATACCGTCAGTGACATGGATTGTGACTAATGAAACCTGGAGACAACCTTAGGTAGGAACTCAGAACTAGGCCTGAAGATGACCTTGTGTGGGGAAAACTGGATGAAGGGAGAGCATATGCGGTATGAAAACATGGGTACCCCATTTGCAAAAATCATGAAAGGCCGAGATGGTCATTGCCAAGTGGACCTTTATCGAAGAAGCGTCAGGACCTGAATTCTTAAGCAGCAACAAGTATTCCAGAACTAATGGCAGGGGGACAAGGAGTAGGGGCCAGGCACCTGCTGGTGACCCAGCTAGTAAAGTGCTCCCACTTAAGTGCATAGGACGTGTGTGTAGACCATTCTCTAGAATGCAGCAACACTTCTAGAGCCGCAGGGGGAAATTTCATGCCAGAGGGTCCAGGAGCCACAGCACCAGCCAGAACTTGGTAACTTCCTGATGCCTGAGAGAGCCCTGATGTAGAAGATCTGGGGCAGGTTGCAAGGGAATGTAATGGCCCCTGGAAATAAGTAGCAGGTTCAAGAACCACACCTAACATGGCCAGAATGGTGTTATTAGAATACTGCGGGTAGCCTGGGCATGGATCCTGTTGAGTACCATCCCAATTAAAAGAAATGTGGGGGGGATGAGTAGAATAGGTCCTTAGTTCAGGAGGCCTGTAAAGCATCCCCCAGCAACTCTGGATTATGACCTGCCCTGAAGCAAAACAGTGGGGCTTTGGCATTCACTGCTGTGGCAAATAAGTCTATGGATGGAAAGCCCATTCGTGAAAAATGGGTAGGACGTAGGTCCTTGCCAGTGACCGCTCATGATGAGGATGTGTGAATCTCCTCAATGCATCTGTGGTGGACTTGCAGGCCCTGGCAATGTGGATTACCTTGAGGGAGATGTGCGGGCATGCCCAATTATAAATTTTTGTGGCTTCCCCACAGAGAGATGACACCGTACCTCCCTCTTGTTGAGATAAAATAGTGGTGGTGTTGTCTGTCTGAATTTGGACAATTTTGTTGCACAGTAAGTCTGAAAGGGAAGCCAAAGCATAATGAACCGCCATCAGTTTGAGGAAATGTATATGCATCTTAGACTCAAACTTTATCCACACTCCTTATACCAATACATCCCCACAATCAGGGTTATTTTTGGGCAGGAACGCACAGGAACGGAGTTCCGGCTGGCTCCTGAGTTGGCCACGCCCAGCAGGAACTCATTAGCATAACAGGCCACACCCAACAGCAGAAACTCATTAGGATTGGCTACATTAGGGTTGTGTGGCCTAACAATCAAAGGAGTTCCTGCTACAAAAAAGCCCTGGGTTTTGACAACAAACAAGGTAAAGGTGACCACACTTCTGGTAACATGAGGGTGTGGCCTAATATGCTAATGAGCTGTGATGTCATGGGTGTGGCCTAATATGCTAATGAGTTCTACTGTTGGGTGTGGCCTATTATGCTAATGAGTTCCTGCTGGGCTTTTTCTACAAAAAGAGCCCTGTCCACAATGTGCACCCCACCCCAAGAGGAAGGCATCCAAGCTGACTGTACGTGTAGGGAGCTTAGTACCAAACAGGGCATCTGCTAGCCGGCTGGAGTCATCCTCCCACCAAAGGAGGGATCTAATGATGGCCCCAGGAACAGGCAGGTGGGCAACCTGAGGCTGGGTGAGAGGATCAAAGGCTCACAGAAACCATTTTGGTGAAGCCTTGCAAACAGGATGATCGCAGTAGTGGAGACCATTAGGCCCAGGAGTCTCTGAGCATGGAGAGCTGACTGAAACCTGTTGGATTGGAATTTAGCAATCAGTCGTGAGCATGCATTCAGGGGGTGGGAGGGCTTTATCCAAGGAGGAATCCAGCACTTCTCCCAGTTGACTGCCAACCCTAACCTGGTGGCCACAGAGAGGGTAAGGTCAAGTTGTTGCTGGAGCATCTCCCTGGAGGGAGCAGTCAGGAGCCAGTAATCCAGTTGGGGGTGGGAGTACAATCTTTTGAATGCAAAAAGGCAATGACAACGGACAAACACTTATTAAAAACATGGGGGGGGGCTGTTGCCAATCCAAAAAGAAGGGCAGTGTACTGACAGACAGTTTCCCCACATCAGAAACGAAAGTACTTCCTGTGGTCAGGGTTGATGAAGATATGGAAATATGCATCTTTCAAATCCAAAACTATAAACCATCAATTTAATAGTAACATTTGCAACACCGGAGGAAGAGAAACCATTTTAAACTTATTAATATACAGAAACTTGTTCAAATTCCACAAGTCAAGAATAGGACAGATACTCCCATCCCTCTTGGGGACTGCAAAATACCTAGAGTAAACACCCCTTGGAAGACAATGTGCAAGGGCCAGCTGGACAGCCCCCTTAGACAAATGGTTGGTAACAGCATTCTTAAGCTGGTCAGAAGGGTCCCCATCTGAAGCGGGAGGCAGAGAGGACCTATGGGAGGTTGGTCCCAAAATTCCACCTTGTAACCACTAGCTACAATAGTGAGGAGGACCCAAGAATCAGTGGTTATGTTCATCCAAGTGGGCAAAAAGGGAGACAGCTTGTCCAGAAAGAAGGACGAAGTGAGCTGGTCACCATCACATCGTCAAAATGGTCCTTGAGTGAGTGAGGCTGGTAGGGTTTAGGCTTTGACCTTGATGCTCTCCTCTTCCCTGGAGGATAAGGGCAATGTTGCCCATAAAAAGAGGACAAGGATGGAGCACCTCTGTCGTATCTCTGGCACTGAGGGAAGTGTTCTCTAGGCTGGGGGCCCTGCCTGAAGGACTGTGGAGGGATCAATGTCACTCCCAAAGACCTAGCAGTCTGCTTTTTTTTTTTTCTCAATCTGTTCAAAAGTCTCATCCATTTTGGAAGAGAAAAGGAGGCCATCCTTGAAAGGCAGGCTCTCTATTTTGGCATGTTTCCTGGGGTAAAGTTGTCTTGTGGAACCAAGCGAAATGTCTTAGGCTGATGGCAGAGGTCATAGAATGTGCTGAGCAGTCAGCAGGATGCATTCCTGCATTCATCTGCCCTTTTGAGAGTTTTGTGGCCTCAGCCTGCAACACTATAGCCATGGTGCGCCTATCATCTGGGAGTAGCTCAATATACATGGACACGCACTCCCATAAGAAGAGCTGGTATGTGGCCATTATGGCCTGGTAGCTGGTAATTTTAGAGTTTAGGGCACCAGCCGAGTAAACCTTATGCTCCGTGGCATCAAACTTCTGAACCTCTTTGTCCACTGGGGCAGAGTGAGTGCTATGGTGGTATTTCGCCTCAGCTCTTCTGTGACAAGCAGGGTGGGTGGTTGAAAAGAAAACCACAGTCTGTCTGGCAAACCATGTAGAGATTTTCCATTTTCCTTGCAGTGGGTGAGATGGTGGAGGTGGTGGTGAATTACTTGCAGGGCTTTTTGAATGACGCCTTCATATTAGACCCCTTCTAGTCCAGCTTCCGACCAGGCCATGGGACAGAGATGGCCCTGATCGCCCTCAGAGATGATCTCTGGAGGCATCTGGATCAAGGTGATATGGCGGTGTTGATGTTGTTAGACCTGTCGGCGGTGTTTGACATGGTCGACCATCAACTACTGGTCCGCCACCTTCCTGATACCGGGATTCAGGGATTTGCCTCGTTTCTTTGGGATTAGGGTCAGAGGGTGGCAGTTGGGGAGCAACTGTCCATAAGGCACCTGCTAGTGTGCGGAGTGCCCCAAGGTGTGGTGCTCTCCCCAATGCTGTTCAACTTCTATATGCACCCCCTCGCCCAGATTGCCCGGAGACATGGGCTGGGTTGTCATCAATATGCTGATGATACTCAGCTCTATCTGTCGTTGGACAGCCAGTCAGACTCTAGTCCGGGAGATCTGGACCTGGCGCTGAAACCGGATCTGGAGATCTGGCCCGATGTCTGTGAGGATCTGGGGCTGAAACTGAGTGAGCAGAGGTGATAGACCCAGCACTCAGAGTGGGTTCATGCAGGGCAAATGACTTTGCTGCTGGCTTTCCAGAACCCGATAAGACATGCCTCCAAAGGGCAGCTTTTATCCTGAAAGCCCTATCCAATCAAGCCTTGGGGTTAGACTGCTGACCATGTCAGTAGTAGCCAATATTGTGGGACTCACCCAGACAGATAACGCAGAGGGCATACAGAGGGCCAGTTTGGTGTAGTGGTTAAGTGCACAGACTCTAATCTGGGAGAAGCAGGTTTGATTCCCCACTCCTCCACTTGCACCTGGCTGGATGACCTTGGGTGAGCCATAGTTCTGATAAGAGCTGTCCTTGAAAAAGAGCAGTTTCTGTCAAGAGCTCTCTCAGCCCCACCTACCTCACAGGGTGTCTGTTGTGGGGGAGGGGAAGGGAAGGGAGTTTGTAAGCCGCTCTGAGGCACCTTTGAGTAGTGAAGGGCGGGGCATAAATACAATCTCTTCTTCTTCTCTTCTTGTACTGTTCGGGAGCATTTTTGTGCTGCAGTGGAGGCACTGTTTAAACAAGGGCTTTTGAACCACGTTGGAGCTCAGAATCCACAAGGGGGAGGAAACGGTAAGGAAACACACTTAAAGAAGTCAACAAAGACATCGGAATGGCAAGTAAAGAAGGAGCGAAGCTAGAGAGATCCTCTCAGCTCAATGGCAGAAAAGGAACTGAAGGAAGGTGTCACCTATTCCCTTTGACACACGCAGCTTTCAGCAGGAAAACATTATGCAGATACTCTGAAGGGGAGGGGCACCACCTTGACTCCTAAGAAGCTAGAAAATTCTCTCTGCTGGCGGGCTGGCATAGTCCCAACGTGGGATTGTACAGAAGACCAAAGATGAACCAGAAGTATCCAATGCTGTGTGAAAAACATCTATGATGTTGTAAAAATAATCTGCGATCCAGAATCTAGAAGTCAGAAAACACACCACATGATCTTAAAGCCCTTGTTATACACCTAGAGAAATATACTTGCAGCCTTAACCTCAAATTTAAATTCTCCCTCATTGAACTATCCAGCTCAGTGAACAAGTCAGCTTTCAGGGATCCATGAAAAGTAGCATAGTATGAAGAGGAGTCCTGAAACTGCAGCAGGCAGAAAATGTCCAACATGTTCATTTCATTAAGAAATTTATATCCCGCACCTCCCTGTGGCTCACGAAAATAGCAGACTCCCTATCAAAGAGGTAACTGTGCTGGATCGGTACAATGGTCCATCTAGTCTGGCATCCTGTTTCTAACAGTGGGATTTCAGATACCAGAGGGCAGCCCACACCAGGGCCCAAAGACAACGACCCTCCCTGCTGACTACTCACCAGCATCTGACCATCAAAGATCCAAAAGTCTCTGAACCCAGAGACCTCATTTGGTTAGCACAGCTAACCTCTGCCTAATACTCTGCCTAACACTCTTTTAAATCAAGTTCTTTTTTAAAAAGGAGTAATTCAAAATGTCTAGAGTTCCAGAAGAACCGCCCCCCCCATATATATATATATATATATATATATATATATATATATATATACACATCAGGTATTAAAAAGGGCTGGGCTGCAGTAGACTATAACACTGGTGTCAACAGTAAGAGAAAAATATCCCCTTTATTCAAGGCCCTGAAATAGACACCTTCACTGAGGTTTTGCAGTACAAATGTGATTTCATCAACAGGCTATAAAGCCAAATAGTTAATGGATTAAGATGACAGGGATCCGCCCTAATGCACACCATACAACTACTAGCACACTTGTGGTACAATTATAAAAAGAGTTATACCCATCCAAATCCACTGAACCCAATGGGCTTAGAAAAGTATAATACTTCTTATGATTTCACTTGACAGTCCAAACAGTAGAAAACATAAGAACATAAGAGAAGCCAATGTTGTATCAGGCCAATGGCCCATCCAGTCCAACACTCAAGCCTTCCCACTGTTGACCCTCCCAAGCACCAAGAATACAGAGTATCACTTGCCCCAGAGTCCCTATCTATACCTTGTGGCTAATAGCCACTGATGGACCTCTGCGAGACAAACAATAATGATCTGACAGCTCACTACTATTATTAACTATAAAGACACATTGCAACGGCACATTGCAACAGGATGGAGGGAGGAAGGATAGTCTGGTCTGTGCAAAGTTAAGGGCAGCTCATTGATTTCAAGAACTGTTATATATGGGTTGCATTCCTTGTAAGTGTTAGTGTTACTACAGCTGTCACCACACAAGTGGGGGAGGGGGTAACTACATGGGAAATAAAATCGTATGTTGAAGTTTACACACAAATTCCATGTTAATTTCTGCAGAGAAATTTCTGTGCAAATATGAATACGGGTGCGGTCACACGCGCCAGAAATAACGGGGGGGTGGGGGGGAGCAAGGAAGCAAGGCTGTTTCCTCCGGAGGAAATAGACCCTCAGTTGCATGATCACACCTCCCTTTGAAGCTACGGGTGCAGCCTGTCAGTGTGTGATCAGACGCAACTGTGGGTGGGTCGTTTTTTTGTGTGTGCTGTTTATTTCCCATGCGCATGGGAAATCAGTGAACCGCACCTCCGCACTGAGGGCTCCCTATGGAGTTTGTGATGATACACATACTGCAAAGTGGGGGGGGGAATGGCATGGAGTTAGGATGGCCTGATCAGACCATCCCAACACCATGAGAGCACGCTGGAGTGATCAGACGGGGGAAAGTCTGTCTGTGGCCCATCGCAACTCGTTTCCTACTGGATTTTCCCTGGTGACTTTTAACTCCGCTTCTGTGGCGGAGCAGAACGGGTTGCCGACGGCTGTGGGGCACTTCCCAGATGTTGTTGTCTGATCGCGCCCTTGAAATCCGCCCGGCATTCGCGCCTATGTTGGGTCTAATTGTGCGCATGATCACAGCCTATGTGTACTCCCGAAATCTGCCTGATCTCTGCAATCTGAATGGGCATGTAAAATCAGCTGTGTGAAGAATAATGGACTGCATTTAAAATAAATGAAATAAGCAAGCTGCAAAGTTCCCAGTACTGATAAGAAGAATACCTTACACTACCACTCTAGTTCCATTCAGTGATGGGGGAAGATGGAAGCTGTCCCCATTATATGCAAGTTAGCTGAAACCCTTCAGATAACACTACCCCCTACACACCCTGGAAAAAGACTCTTCGGGGGGAGGGGGGGGTTGACGTTGACTCTGCTCCACATACTCCTCAATGTAACACTGAAAATATCCAGCTCTGCCGCAACTCAAAAATATTAATCTTGCAAAATGTTAAAATATTGGAGGAAAACCGATTTACCAGCTAGAACAGAAATTATTGCTAAAATATTGGAAGCGGCTGAAATTGATAAGCTTACCTTCTACTCAAAAGAAAAAACAGACACACAATTTGAGAGAATGTGATCAAAGTTTTATAATTGGATTGAAAATCAGGGAATAGGAAAATGACTAAATAAATTAGGTAAAGGTAAAGGTTCCCTTGCTCGAAAGCCAGTCGAATCTGACTCTAGGGTTGCGGTGCTCATCTCCGTTTCAAAGCCGAAGAGCCAGCGCTGTCCAAAGACGTTTCCGTGGTCATGTGGCCGGCATGACTAAACACCAAGGTGCACAGAACGCTGTTACCTTCCCACCGAAGTGGTACCTATTTATCTACTTGCAATTTCTTGCTTTCGAACTGCTAGGTTGGCAGGAGCTGGAACTAGAGACAGGAGCTCACCCTGAAGGCAAAAAAGATATATGAGGCAATATTAATAAATGTTTGGTTTGTTATTTGCTATTGAAAACCACAATGGAATAAAATTGGAACAGTCTATTGTAAAAATAAGGATATAAAGGATCTATATAGGCTATAAAGAAGAAGCAGTTAGCTTATCCTCACTGCTTTGTTGCGTTTTTGTGGTATTTTGTTTGTATGTCTTTGTGCTATTGTCAAAATAATACGAGGTAATTATTTTTAAAAAGATAATATTAAAAACAACAATGAAGAGTAAGCAAGAAAGGCCTTGCATGCACATTTATATCAACATTTAAATAGACTGCAGTGCAGAGAAGTAATCTAACACATGTGACGGTGCATGTAAGTTATATATCCGCTATAAAAAATGTACCCTTATAATTCTGGCACCAAAACTGACAACAAAATGAGGTTCCTGAGAGAACAGCTTTTTCAGGCATACTAAATATCCCCTCGTCCAGGAGAATGTTTAATCCACTTGGATCGTGCGCTTGGATTTTCTTAGATCATGCTGAGATAACAGCATTCTGCTGTGTCTTGGCACCATAAAAGCCCTTGCTTATGAAAATAAAAGAAAAATATAGTCTCACAGGGAGAGTACGTCCTTGAATTTACTTTTTCCATAGTTTAAATATTGAACTCTCAAACAATTTTACACAAACATGCCTCATTCTCCTTATGAGTCATGTCCAAAACCCTCCTACACCAATATTTTAAACACGTGAAGTGCACATATACCCTATTCCATGATGATCCAGTCACTTCAGTTTGTGTTGAGTAGTTGCCAGCAGAGAACTAAAAACCAAAATCCTGCCAGCACCACCACCTAGTGGCACACAATTAATCCTGCAGCCTCTCAGGTTACTAAAAACATAATTAATAAATCTCACCTTGTAGTTGTGCATACAAATGTCACAAACAATAGTTCTTAAACTCCTGTTCTAGATCAGCATTTCCCACGCTGGGGCCAAATAACCCTAGGGGTCCACACCATTTGTGATCCTTTGGCTCATGATTTGTAGGTTTTGGGCCATTACCTTAATTATGTCACAAAAACATCAAAAGGGAGCTGGTAGGACTAGAGCTGTGGTGGCTCAAGTGGTTAAGACACTGAACTGCAGGCTGTGGGAGGTCAGTAGTTCAGCGGTTCGAGACCCAAGAGTGCCGCATGATGGAGTGAGCCCCCGTCTTTAGTTCCAGCTCCTGCCAACCTAGCAGTTCGAAAGCAAGAAATTGCAAGTAGATAAATAGGTACCACTTCGGTGGGAAGGTAAGAGCGTTCCGTGCACCTTGGTGTTTAGTCATGCCGGCCACATGACCACGGAAACGTCATCGGACAGCGCTGACTCTTTGGCTTTGAAACGGAGATGAGCACCGCAACCCCAGAGTCGGATTCGACTGGCTTTCGCGCAAGGGAACCTTTACCTTTACCTTTAGGGCTAGAGTGTGATGAAGAAAGTCCTCAGTTGAAAACTTGTTTTAGCTATGAGTTCACTAGACAGCCTTGGTCAATTCAGTATTGTCTCAAACTCAACTCCACCCTCCCATCTACAATATGGAAGAATTAACACTTACCTAATTTACAGGACTGTTGTTGCACGGTATACTGAGGGAATGTATGTGAGCCCTCTGAATATTCATTCATTCATTCATTCATTCATTCATTCATTCATTCATTCATTCCTTTATTTAAATTTGTACCCTGCCCTCCCCGCCATGGCAGGCTCAGGGCGTCTCACATAATAAAAGCACAATAACAATAAATATCATAGACATCTAAAAAGCAATCCATCAAACCATTAATTAACAATTCATTAAAACCAACTTGCATTATATTAAAGTGCTAGCAGTTAACTTATAACATCAAAAGATGGCCTCAGACATTCTGTAAATTCACTCGATATTCAGCTCATTGGTCATTCTCGGTTTCGGTCAGCGAGCACAGGCTATCGATAATAGACCAGGCACCAGGCTTCTGTTGTTGTTAGGTTGATGGTAATGATGATAATAGATGGTAATGCTGGTAGTGATGGTAATGGTGGCTTCTAACTGAAGGCCTGGTGGAAGAGCTCCGTCTTACAGGCCCTGTGGAACTGGAAAAGGTCCCACAGGGCCCTGATCTCTTCCAGGAGCTCATTCCACCAGCATGGAGCTGCCACTCAGAAGGCCCCGGCCCTGGTTACAGCTAGCCTGGCATTCTTGGGACCTGGAAGGGCCAATCGGTTTTGTGACCCTGACCGAAGTGCTCTCTGGGGTATATATAGGGAAAGGCGGTCCCTCAGGTATGTCAGACCCTGGCCATAAAGGGCTTTAAAGGTAAGAACCAGCACCTTGAAGCGAATCTGGTATACTATTGGCAGCCAGTGCAATGCTTTCAGGACAGGCAGGATGTGTTCCCTCATGGGGAGACCCATCAGAAGCCTGGCTGCAGTATTTTGCACTAGCTGCAGATTCCAGATTTGTGACAAGGGCAACCCCACATAGAGAGAGTTACAGTAGTCTAATCTCAAGGTGACCATTGCATGGATCACTGTTGCTAGATCATTGCGTTCGAGGAAGGGAACCAACTGCCTAATGAACCAAAGACAGTAAAAGGCCGACTTGGCAGTGGCTGCTACCTGGGCCTCCATTGTTAAGGAGGCATCCAGGAGCACTCCCAAGCTCCTAACCTCCAGCGCTGGCACCGACAGTGCCCCATTGAAGGCCGGGAGTGGCATCCCTACCCCCAGTCCCCCCCCGACTCAAGCACAGGACTTCCGCCTTTGTCGAATTCAATTTCAGGCAGCTCAGCCTAAACCAACCAGTCATGGCTTTCAAACCACTATACAGATGCTACAGTAATGTTATATTTTTAACAAAATCCTTGTTCATTAAAACTCAAATTGAAATTACTGTTTAGCCCTAGCAAGTCTGCAGTCTCTTAAGTCCTCATATTGATCATGGTATCAGATCCTCAGATCCTATTTGGGGTGTCATTTAAAATAATCCAGGGCCGTTTGAGTCACAGTTGAATCAAATTTACATTAATTAGCATTAACGTACTGAGCCAGTGTGGTACTGTGGTTAGAGCATCAGACTAGAAGCTGGGAGACCCAGGTTCAAAATGCAGCTCGGCCCTAGAAGCTTGTTGGACAGCTGCCTTGGGCCAGTCACACAGCCTCAGTGTAATCTACCTCACAGGGTAGTTGTGAGGATAAAACAGAGAAGAGGAGAACAATATAAGTCACGTTGGGTCTCCATTGGGTAGAAAGGAAGGATATAAATGAAATAAATACATAAACACACACGCTGTTTTGGGCAGTTAATGAACTTCTTCACCCATAGAGTGATTAACACATGGAATTCACTGCCACAGGAGGTGGTGGCAGCTACAAGCATGGATGGCTTCAAGAGGGAATTAGAGAAGCATCTGGAGCAGAGGTCCATCGGTGGCTATTAGCCACAAGGTATAGATAGGAACTCTCAGGCTGGGGCAGGTGATGCACTCTATTCTTGGTGCTTGGGGGGGGGGTGTCCTGGCCCCACTGCTGGACCTCCTGATGGCACCTGGTATTTTTGGCCACTGTGTGACAGAGTGTTGGACTGGATGGGCCATTGGCCTGATCCAACATTGGCTTCTCTTACGTTCTTATGTTAACTGGTATCTCATCAAGGCTGATTTGTTTATGTTTGAGTATACTCTTTAGGATGCAAGGAAGTTCAGATTACCTTTAACAATACAGGTCACCACACTGTGTAACCCCTCTGGGTTTATGGGAAAAACACACACGAAAACAATAGTCCTGATATTTTTCCAGAGCTTTTTTTTTTTTTTTTTTAAATGAAAACAAAAACAAAACAAAACACCTCTTCCTGTTGTCTTATCCCAAGCACCATCACAAGGTTCCTTTTCGTTTCCTTTTCCAGCTGTGGTGTAAGACTGTTGTTGCTTCCCCCACCACCACCTTAATGCCTGCTAATGTTTAAAAACTTGCTTCTTTTTATTTTATAAGATTGGTTTCTGCCTTTTTGCCGTCTATTTACATTATTTATAGTCAGTGCAGTAAAAACCTGTAGTCTTCACATTCCTATTTTTTATTTTTTTTTACACAGATGTGCCATTTTCCCTCTTCAGTCTTGAGAGAATTCCCAGCAACAATAAAATTTACATTTCTAAAAACAAGACCTCCTTCTGCAAATAATGGGGAAAATAACCATACTTTTAGCCCTCCACCCAGAAGGGTAAAATCAATATTGCCCAATCAACTGCCTAGAAAGAACACAGTTAACAGAACAGAATGTAATATATTTCGCTTCATATTTAACAGAACTGCAGGCGGCCTGGCCTGGTACAGATAGTGGCAAAATTGATCACAGTACATCTCACACAAAACAATATTCAATAAATGTTACTACTAATATCTGTCCAGGAGCCAGAAAGCACAAATGCAAGACAGGGCAAAAACAGGATGCAAATGTTAAATTGGCAGTAACCAGCCCCGTCTCACATGGAAGAAGTTTCACTCTCTCCACGGTCAAAAATAACTTGCTAAATGCTGTCTTTATGGACTATCCTCTTAACCTTAATACACATGAGCAAGTTGGCAATTTCCTTCCCCATGTAAACAACAGAAAACATACTAGTGCCTGCCCATTTTTTACGTGCAACAGTTTATCTTCAGCTCCCTAGAAGATTTTCCACTTCAATGGCTGTCAAAACAACTAACAAACGAACAACAAAACAACGAACAAACAAAAACCAAAAGTCACCTCTGTACAAATATACTGAACTGTACCTAAACCGCTTAAAAACTGACTCCTTTATACAAACGACTGTGCATTCCGAAAGCCAATCCTCGAGAAAACACAGGCCAAGATTTTGTCAACATTAAATATTAATCACATATATAATGACGGACACCCGATGTACACAACAATTGCAGGATTAAGTGCCTGAAGGATAGCCAGTCAAATGAAATATAGATGTTGGCTTGCCCCAAGAAATTAAGTCAAGTAATAGAACACCAGTCACTCCTACTGAAAAGCTTTCAAAGAACAGAACAGCCCGGGCAAGGCGGTTTCTCCTGCTATCAGGAGACATTCCTATTCAGTTCACCTAGGACACAGTACATCTCTGGAACACTCTTTTTTGGTTTGAATGCTGAAACACACTAAACAAAGAACAAATTTAGAGTCCGGGGGCACCTTTAAGACCAACGAAGGTTTATTCAAGGTGTAGCTTTTCCCCGGTTTCCTTCCTCCAAGTACTTTCAGTGGAATAGTTAGGAAATTTTGGGGAGCCCCCAAACCAAAAAACAAGCAAAAATACCCCCTCTTATGAAATATTTGTCTTCAAAATAAATGAAATGCTCTTTAACACAAGGTTTAACTTAGTGAAAAGTATAGGGTGCAAGCCTGAGGACTCCTTCCCCTCTCTTTTTTCACTGGGGGCACAAAAAAACCCTCTTTTTTTCTTTTGTAAGGAATGAAATTCTTTTTAATGCAAGATTTTACTCACTCAAAAATGTATAGTATGAAAAAGTCTGAAGACTTTAAAATTTTTCTGTTAAAATTGGAGGTTTGAGGGAAACACTAGGGAAAAAAACTCCTATGAGATATATTCTTCCTTTTGGAAATAATGAAATGTGCTCAGAAAAACTAGGCTGCAGCAGTTTGTAGTTCTCTTGCTTTAGCGCTGGGTATATTTGTAGACGTACTTGTTGAAAATTAAATTATTTACAAGTGGGAACCTGCAAGGACTTGCAGGGGGCATCTCACTCCCCCCTCTCCCATTATTTTCTCTTTCTGTTTCCTGAAAGTCCCCATAGTCTCTACTCTTTTCCTGCTTCCTTTTCTCCTTCTAGAGTTGCCAACCTTTGGGTGGGGGCTGTAGATTTCCTGGAATCATAACAAATCTCCCAAATACAGAGATCAGTTCCCATTAGGGTTGTCAGATTGAGGTTCAGAAATCCCTGGAGATATGGGGGTAAAGCCTTGGGAGGGCGAGGTTTGGGGAAGGAAGCAACTTCAGCAGGGTATAATGGCATAAAGTCCACCCTCCACTCTCCAGAGGAACTGATCTCTGTCATCTGTAATTCCAGATGAACTCCAGCCCCCACCTGGAGGTTGGCAACCCTAGTTCCCATGGAGGAAATGGCTGCTTTGGAGGGTAGAGTTGATGGTATTATACCCCTCTACGGTCCCTCATTCCTCAAACCCCACCCTCCCCAGGCTCCTCTCCCAAATTTCTAGGAATTTCCCAACCTTTTTTCCTCTTCTTGGTAATTCTCATATCATTTTGGTAATCCTCATAGCCGCACCAAACATCTAAGAAGTGACCCTGTGCCCTGGTTTACAACCTACAGCCTGTGTTCACAGCATACATAATCTGTCCAACTGAACTGGTATGAGAATACCATTATGACTGTCACCTAAGTAATACTATCTAATCTTGAAATTTCTGCTCTTGCACTTTACTTGAATATTGTTCCAACACTTTAGGATAACTAATATTTAATTGTTATGGCGTTTTTATGAATGTTTTTAATTGTATTTATATATGTATTAGGAATAAGGCCCATTGTGGAAATAAATACAACGAGCCCTAGAAAGGGGCTCTGGGAGAGTGCCAAGGCCTTGGACACTCAGAGTCAATTTCCTGTGGTGACCTCAACAGGGTATAATGACACAGAGTGCATCATTTTCTCCAGAGGAACTGATCTCTGCTATCTGAAGAGTAGTTGTAATTTTGAGTGGTCTCCATCCCTCACCTGGAGATTGGCAACAATGGTTCCCCAGGAGGAAATGGCTGGTTCGGAGGGTAGAGTCTATGGTATTGTTCCTGTCTGAGGTCCCACCCCTCCTCAAACCTCACCCTCTCCAGGCTCCACCCCTCAAATCTCCAGGGATTTCCCAACCTGGAGTTGGCAACTCTATCTCCTTCCCAGCCAAGAATCAACCTGCCATTATCTGCCCCTGATTTCAGCTTTCCATCTCCTCCTCCCTCCCTCCTGGAGATTAGCTGTAATTCTGAGTGATCTCCAACCCCCACCTGGAAATTGGCAACAATGGTTCCCCAGGAGGGAATGGCTGGTTGAGAGGGTGGAGTCTATGGCATTGTACCTGCCTGAGATCCCACCCCTCCTCAAACCTCACCCTCTTCAGGTTCCATCCCTCAAATTTCCCACTTGGAGTTGGCAACCCTATCTCCTTCTCAGCCAATCATCAACCTACCTTTCTTTCCCCCTCTTCAGCTTTCCATCTCCCCCCCCAACTGTAGCCTCTAAGGTGCTCTGAAACCCTGACCTCCACGTCACAGTGGCTGTCATGGCAGGGGGGGCCCTCAGCAGGGTATAAGGACACAGAGCCCACCATTTTCTCTAGGGGAACTGATCTCTGCCATCTGGAGAGCAGTTGTAATTCTGAGTGATCTCCAGCCCTCACCTGGAGATTGGCAACAATGGTTTCCCAGGAGGAAAAGTAGTCTTTCTCTGCAATGGGGACCAAAGCAGCTTACATCATTCTCCTCTCCCCCTTTTGACTTGCACAACAACCCTGTGAGGTAGGTTAGGCTGAAAGTCTGTGACTGGTCCCAAATCACCCACTCAGCTTCTACAGCAAGAACCTGGATCTAGCAGACCCTGCTCTGAAGCACTGACTGTGATGCCCAGGGTAGCCAACCTCCAGGTGGAGCCCAAAGATCACCAGGTATCACAACTGAATTCCAGACAGCAGATCTCTCTCCCCCAGAGAAAATAACTGCTTTGGAAGGTGGGCTTTATGGCATTCTGTTCATGGCATTAGAGATTTAAAATCTCTAACCACACCTAGAAATAGAGCTGGTTCTTAAGATTATAGGTAAAGGTAAAGGTTTCTGTTACTCAAAAACTAGTTGAATCTGACTCTAGGGGGCAGTGCTCATCTCTGTTTCCAAGCCAAAAAGACAGTGTTGTCTGAAGACGTTTCCATGGTCATGTGGTCAGCATGACTAAATGCCCAGGCGCATGGAGCACTGTTACCTTCCCACCTAAGCGGTACCTATTCATCTACTTTATCTACTTGCAATTTCTTGCTTTCGAACTGCTAGGCTGGCAGAAGCTGGGGTTTTACATATTTGAAAATAAAATTAGCAGTAGAATGTCACATTGGTTGTCTTGAGTAAAAGACCACATAGAATGCAGTGATGGGGAAATGCTATTCAAAGGCATATGAACATTCAGGAGACACCCAGGAACACTCTGTAACCGTTAGACATATATCTTTTAAGGACAGAGAGGTTCCACCACCCTTAACTTGCATAGCCATAAATTTCCCAGAATAGTATTGGATCGGTCAAAGCACTGCCAAAACAGGAAAGCAAGCACAGGAGGTACTTATTTCCCATAGTGTTGAGGCAGAACAGGTGCCAGCTAGCTAGCTGCAAACCCAGATTTATAACCATCTCAGAACTAAGAAATTAACTGCTCCTTACACATTATAATGAATGGCCTTGCAGGGCAGGAATGGCCTCCCCGTCATCCTCAAGCTGACAACATTAGTGACAGGTCGGCTTTTAACAAATGTAGTATCTTCATATTCTGAACTATATTCTGTAGGCTCAGGTAAAGCATAAGAGCCAGCAGGCTTGAAACTTGGCCTTTTCAGGTCCAGGTCATCTCCTGCCTTCAAACTGATGTATTTTTTGAATCAACCCAATGAGAGAAGGCCATATCCTAAAAATCATAAAAGTGCAATTTCAATTTCAAGAGGACCTGAAACTAATTGTGTGAGATGTGTCATGGACTACTCCTTCTTGCAGCTGTTAAGCATCAAATACATTGGAAAGCATATTACCTAAACCCACCTCACATACAGGTAGTTACATATTAGTTAAGCAGATATCCATATCCATACCATCCAAAATAATGTTCCCGTGGCCAGAGTTGAGTATTGATCAATCGTGGAAAGCACACTGAATATAAGGCAGATCAGCACTATGAGGAAACTGAAAATACAAAACAAAACAAAAACAACAAAAACAAAAATTAAAATTAAAATCACTAAAATGCTTCATTAGAAAGCTATTAGTTAAGGCAAAAATTGAGTGAAATTAAAAATGTTTTATGAAAAGTACTTCTGTCCTCTAATATTGAATCAAACCATGCTGGGAGAGGGAGGGAGGGAGGGAGGCTTACAGTGTCATCTTAAGCAGTTGCACCCTTCCATATCCACTGAAATCAATTCATGTAATTCTGCTTAGGATGTCACTGTTACAGGGCAATGGGTGCTTAATTCAAACTTCATAGATATTTTTAGAAAGAAATGTAAGTTTGGTTGTACTCTCAATATGTAGGAAACTTGCTAACTTGTCAGTTGGCCTACTTATATGAAAACTGATTCAGGGAGGTGCTATACTTGCTGTAACGCCCTCATCCACTTCCTTCCCTCAGAGGCAAGATTTTCCCTCCAGTTTTCTTCCCCGGTCTGACTGAGCTGCCCTAGTAATGTGTTTTCTTCTTTCCTGAAGAACTCTGGATGTCCTGCCCTGTCAAAGTATAATATTTTGGCGGTTTGCTCAGCCCAGGAACCCGAGGGAAGGAATGGGAGCCCTCTTAAACTTATACAACTCAAACAGCACTCAAGAAGTTTTTATATTCCAAATTAACAAAATATTTCATTCAACATAGAAGGGCGGGTGAAATCAGGGGTAAAATTTCTGAGATAACTCAATACAGATAGCTCTGAAGTAAAATCAGTACACACACTGACTTTAGTTCTTACATTTCAGGGTAATGAGAGTTTCTTAAGCTTTTCACAGAGACTTAAATCTTTATGTTGAGAGGCTTTTGTTCCAGTGTTTTCCTCAAACATTCCAGTACACCAGTTGAGTATTCTCTAACTCTTTTGATTTGGTATACTCTTTCCAGTACCCAAACCCCTTCTCTTGAAACACCAATACTCATCTTGAGTTTTTAACTGACTCTTAAGGTCTCTACAGGCAGTTTCTAACCACACCAGATCAGTGATCTCTGGACTTTTCAGAGCTATCACCCTGTTTAGACTGGGTAGGAAAATTCCTTCTCTCTCTAGAAGATCCATCCCCTTTCTTTGGCCCAAATAGGAGTCACCATCTAACTATCCACTCATCCTTGACAACTTTCCCCCAACTTTCCTAACCCTAACCCTAACCCCAGTTCTCCTGTCTGTGCTAAACTATTCTCAGTCCAAAAGAATTCTCCTCCTCAGCATTCAGCTCTAAAATCTTCCTCTGCTCAGCTGATGCTAACCAATCAGATTGCTTGGAGTAGCCTGTCACTCAAGGTTCTGTTTCTGTGAACAATTAACCCTTCATAGGCCTTTCAGCTGTTTGTACAGCACTTCTAAGCTTTTAAAAAGTATAGTCTGTCACACTTGCATATATCACTGTCTCGATGTGAAACTGCACAGGGAAACAGCTAATCTATGTGCAATTCCCCTTCCCAATATGACATCCAAAGCTATAAGTACACCGCCTTTTTAATAAAGGTAAATGCTCACCAACTGGAGGGGGTAGAGTCAGGCCCATTCCCATCATCACCACCACCACTTCCAAGCCTTGTCAAAACTGAGACAGCTCAATATAGATCGGTTATGATAATTATGATCACAGCCATGCACTGAAGGATACCATTAACACAGTGCAAAGCAATGCATTTATACCTCCCTTGTGCTATCTGTGATGAATGACAACATAACCATCAAAAAGTATTTGCTTGAACAAATGACTTTTCCCCCCAAGTCTGAGCTGGATTTCCTGAAAGAGCTCAGAAGAACACAGTATGTAGCTTTGTACTTTTTAAGAAAACAAAAACAAGACACCCAAACAGGATACACATTTCTGCCAGGAATTAGCTGAAGTTAGTAATTTGAAGCGTGCGTAGATGAAATTACTTGTCCTGCAGCCATGGAATAACCCCTTACCCTCAGAATATAATATTATTATACACTTTTGTTTTGTAAGTAATATTACTAATAGTAATTTGTGTCCAAGCCTTGATAAATTTCCTGCCTATCTCCCTCCAGAAGTCCACCCCGATATAGATAATTCTGAACCAAACACTGAAAAAATTGCTTTAAAGTGCTGCTACCAAACCATCCATACCACTGACACAAGAAAGCAGAGGACTATGAATATTTTAAATACGTGAGTTTGAGAATGTATAAAAAAGCTTTCTTTAATATATATACATATGTATCATGTGTATGCTTGCCTGGAAGTCAAAGTTGACCTCTGGCGACCTCTACTGGGGGCTTGGACGTTTTTCAGAGAGGTGGCTTGATATTACCTGCCTCTGTGTCCCGGCCCTGGTATTCCTTGGAGGTCATCCTTCCAAGTACTTTCCAGGGTCAGCCCTGTTTAGCTTCCGAGATCTGATGGGATCAGGCTTGCCTGGGCTATATGGGTCAGGGCTATAAAAAAGTTTTTAGAAGGTCAGAAATCATTGGAAAAATACAAGCGGGAGTGTTAAAAGCAGTTTTATATACAGATAAGTCTTCTACATGTCATATATGCAGAGTTAGTTATAACTTACTGCTGCAGAAGAAAGTGGGCTAAGAACATAAAAAGGTAAAGGTTTCCCTTGCTCGAAAGCCAGTTGAATCCGACTATAGGGGGCGGTGCTCATCTCCGTTTCCAAGCTGAAGAGCCAGCGCTGTCCGTAGACTTTTCCGTAGTCATGTGGCTGGCATGACTAAACGCTGAGGCGCATGGAACACTGTTACCTTCCTACCAAAGTGATACCTCTTTATCTACTTGCAATTTCCCACTTCCGAACTGTTAGGTTGGCAGGAGCTGGGACCAGAGACGGGAGCTCACTCTGTCACGCAGCACTCGGGTCTCAAATTGCCGAGCTACCGACCCTCTGGTCTGCAGCTTAGCGTCTTAACCTCTGAGCCACCATGGCCCCAGGCTAAGAACAAAGCCCCTGACAACTAGCATTGAGCCAGGCAGTAAACCTGACCACCAGATGGCAGCAAATCAAAGCCCAATGCAACTATCCTCATCAACCAAGAGATACACAGATTTCGCCTACTGAATTCTCCCACCAAAGGTACCCAAAGGTCATCTTGTCTGTCCCACAATAATGAAGAAGGATCCGCTACTCTCAGCATTCTAACAGATGAATGAAATGGAGGACATTTTTCCTCAGTAGGGAGTTTAGAGGGGAAGAGGAATCTTAAAGAATGAATACTGTGAACAAGAGCCCATTCCTTCACATGCAAGGAATAGGCCCTCACTTGGCCATAATTTTTGTATGGATATGAAAACAAAGAAACAGCAGGGTCAAAGGGCCGCGAAGTGCAGGAAGTATGGGCCGAAACGTAATTAGGAAAAATATTTACCTAGCTGTACTTCTCAAAGCACACTTACCAAGGAAGTTTTTAAAACCCTCTCGATAAACAGAAACATATAAAACCCATTAGGAAATGAACTGTCTGTCGTATGTATATTCTCAGAATCCATGATCATTTTATCTTACAGGTAAGAGCTACAGGAAGCCCTCTTCGCTTATAACATCCTTCAGGTGCAGGACGCAGAATTATTTCCCATGATCTCTGGAATGCACAATCTATTGTATAAATATTTGTATTGTATAAATGTTTTCTTTAAGCCTGAAGAAATATTTCTCTGTAATCGGACATTTCCTCATGAACCGCTCCGCTAAAACTAGATTGACATTTTCAAAATATTTGCACTTTGGCATCTACCTCAAACTACATGCTTCGGTAGCACAATTGGCTGCATATATATAACTGCCAAAGTTTATCAGCTTACCTTGCTGGACATTCCCCCCCCCTCATTTAGGCTCTGTTATATTCCCCCTGAGCTTTCATGAGTCTTGGAGATCCCTGTTTGCTTGTGCCACAGTTCACAGTCTCCAACTTTTCTCAAGCCTTGTCTTTACACAGAAAACCCTAATCTTCCATTCTCTCTGTGTAAAGTGCCCATCCGGTCTCATTGACTGCAGTGGTCTTACACCTTTGTGTATAGGACATGTCTATGAAGACTGCTTTGTGATTAGCTATTTCAGGCTTTGCACAAGTTATTGTGCCAATCAAAGCTATTTAAGTATTTCTGTCTTACAGTTTGCTATTTAATATATATATACACACAGAGAGGGTTCTTTTTGTAGCAGGAACTCCTTTGCACATTAGGCAACACACCCCTAATGTAGCCAATAGTCCAAGAGCTTACAGAACTGTTCTTACAGGGGCTACTGTAAGCTCTTGGAGGATTGGCTACATTAGGGGTGTGTCGCCTAATATGCAAAGGAGTTCCTGCTACAAAAAGAGCCCTGTGTGTGTGTGTGTGTGTGTGTGTGTGTGTGTGTGTGTGTGTGTGTGTGTGTGTGAGGTTCAAAAGCAAGTAGATCCAAGCATTCTTTGGTTAAGAAGGGCTTTATTGGAATACAGTGCTAAAACCCACAGTGGAGGGTCATTGTCAGGAATGGCGGGAAAAGCTGCGCAAGCACGGTTATAGTGTGATGCAAAATGCGACTAGCAAATAGAATGTAAGTGCGCGCGGGGGAAACTCCCAGCAGGAGAGTTACTTAATGGGCGGGAGACGACTCCCTCCTCCCCTCATCTTCACAGGACTGGAAAATTCTCATAAACTCAAGAATAGCCCAAAGCCCGCATTCAAGGCCACTGTGATAAGACCGAGCGGCAGAGAAGAAGCTCCCACATTACAGCAAGCATACCTACACAAGCGCAATGCAGGGACGAGATAGGGAACACAGAACAATGGACTCAGTGAAAAATAGCAAACGGACATTTCTGACAGTGTGTGTGTGTATGTATATATATATATATATCGCACCTGACTTGGCTGCAGTATCACCAGGTGAGTCACACAGTGATGGCCTGCCTGGCTTGGACAACCTACACGGCAATGCTGCAGCCAAACATCACAGTCCAAGTCCCCGGGCCAGGCTGATTTAGTAGCCGCCATGGAACTCACCTGGCATGCACACTTTCTCCACATGTAGGTGCAGCGCTGCTGATGAGCTGGTGACGGTGCAGAGGCAGAGGGCAGGCATACTCTCTCTCACCTCCAGTGCACAGAGGGATTCTGTGGTCAGGGCTAGTTACATCGTGTGGTCAGGCCACACATGCCACAAATAAGTGAAACTGTAAGTTGCACATCCACCAATGGTGAGGGCTTATGGTTGATTAAGGATGTAAAGTATAACGCTAGCAACGCGAGAAGAAAAAAGTCATGCCACACCATCCCCAAACAGCCAAAAGGTACAGAGTTTCAGATTTCTCCTTTACTAGGAAATGATAGAAGTATCCAGAACTTGGGGTTGCCATATGCCCCACGGGGGCGGGGGATTACCCAATTTGAGATTCCCACCCCCGCTTTATAAGAATCGGCCAGCGGGGGATAAAATGGTGGCCACATTGTGACACTCTAGCATTAGTCTCTATGGAAGCCATAGAGATGAAGGCTTGAGCATCACAGCCAGACTTCTCTGACTGGCTGTCGGCCAGCATGAGGAGTGGGCTCCACTGCTCACCCCACCTTGCCTGCTTAGCCCCGCCTGCTCCCAGCAGCCCTCATTTGACAGGCAGTCTCCTTGCTGGCCACTTGCCTCTCTCCCCTCCCAAGCTTGCAGACCGAAGTGAGCAGCAGCAGTTTGCTGTCGGGGCTGGGTGGGTGGTCAGGCCCCTTGATGCCGGGCAACTTAGCTCCCCCCCCCCACTGTTCTGCGCCAACTCTGGTCTCGCGCCCCTAAACAACCAGCCACGTGCCATCTCAGAGTTCAGCCAAATTGACCCCCTTGACTAAAGTAGCCCCTTCTTCCTGCCCTGGCTGCCTTACGTCCTCTCAGCCTCTAACACTCCCTGCCCCATCCACACCCTGGAGCTGAAGTCCCAGCATTTGCCAGCTGCCCTGTGGGTGTCCAGCGCTTCCTCGGCATTTCTCACAGGTCCCTCCACTTCTGGGCACACCTGCCTGCCATTTCCAGCCATCCTCCTCCACTGTTCCTGCGTAGCCACTCACATCTCCCCTCTCTCGTCTTCCCCGTTGACCATGCTGACTCCCCCCAGCCCAGTCTTCTTAATGATTCATAAGTCCCATTCATGGGCTCTCCTTCTCCATGAGACATACGTGCTGCCCTCCCCTCCCAACCCCATGCCCACCATCCACTCATGCCCTTCCCAAGCATAGGGGCGCAGGTGGGTGGGCAGCTTGTTTATCATCTCTACTGTCTACTGGGGGGGGGGAGTGAATTTCAGCTTTGCTTGGTTAGTGCCTGTGTGTAACAGTTCTCATGCAAAAGCCTCCCAGGTGTGCCTTGGAAAGAATGTGATCTCATTGTTTTCTGTGACCTTGCAGTCTAAGCAGCTTCTAGATAGCGTAACACTCAGTATGCAGGTGTTAGGGGGCGGTGGTATGGGCAGAGCAACCATTTGGCAGGCTGAGTGGGCACACTGATTAGCTAAGGGGCATTTGGGGGATTTCCTATTCCTAGTATATTGTCGGGACTGACATCGGGGAGTCAGTTCTGACATAAAAGTTGTCTATGCTTGGATCCTTTCTTTCTCCTAATAAACAAATCTTGCTGCTACAGGAGTGTTCATGAGACTGATTGCATTCCAGGACCTGACATCTACACATGTCAAATACTATACTTTCAGTCCACTACTTGGTGGAGTTCCCCAACCGCTGTCAGAGGACGTGGGGCCAGAGGATGAGGTCTCCATATTGATGGTCCAGGATCCTTCTTCGGCAGACAACTCTGGTGCTGGAAAACTGCCGACCTGCCATTTCACAGCAGGTCCTGGTCCTTTCCTGCCAGCTGTTGAAGTTCCTCTTCACTAGATGAAATGCTCTCTAATTCCACTCCCCCTCCCGACTGGAGGGCCAGTCGGGTGCTTGAAACAGCCTGCTGACAGCTTGAACTTCTTTTCTTTCGGCTTGCCTCCTCCCTTCTTCGCTGCACCTGGGCTCTGTTCGTGAAGGCAGTCAGCAGCAAAATGGCTGGCCCCCCCACATTTTAGACACAAGCCCAGCCGCATTTCCTGCTCCTTGACCCTCCCTTTCCTCTCTGCGCCCTAGCCTCCCAGCCGGCCCCTTGCGCACCTGCAGCACACAAAAAAAGGCCAGCTTCCCCAGGGTACCACCGAAAGTAGCTCTGCATTTTCATCAATCCTGCTATATCTCTTCATTATTCATTCTGGAGCACTGTTATGTACTAAAGCTTGAATCAACCCTATGCTTTCCTATGTTAAGCTTTAGGCTGAATGTGGATTGTAAGCTGTCGCATTCTATTGGCTGGTTTCTGTGAAACCTCTATAAATATCCAATCACAGTGAACATATGTATCAAAGAGGGAATAGTCCTGATTGGCCTTTATCCCTGTATTATTATTGGTCTTCAACTTGCTTTGGGTGTGGCTTTGACAGCCCCGGGATCGTTTAAAAAGGGAGCTGTGCTCCACTTGTTGTTGTGTGTTCCTGAGTTGAAGTTTGCTGTTACAAATAAAGCTGAATCACTTTTTGCTGAAATCCAAATCGTGTTAAGTCTCCTACTTAACAAGCACCATGTCTCCCATATCCTGTTAAGGCCAGGGATTATCCACTCTGTTCAATCGCACTCTCTTCCTTATAATATTCCTGCACTTTCATTTGATGACTGAGTTTGGCCAGATAATACGAAACTTCTTAATGCATTCTGCTTCACATTGTAGTCTCCCTTTGAAGTTAATTTGTTGAACGATGGCAGCTTTCACAGTAGCAGTGCTTTGTTGAGGAAGACTGAAATGTCCCCCCACTCATTTGTGAGTACCGTGATTTCTAATGTCAAATTTGCATCCATTTCTTCTTTTCCGTAGGCAGCAACCTATTTGTCCAAGTTAGATAGCAGGGAGGCATCGTGTTGCTCCATTATGGGATACATTACTTTGGAAAATGAATGAAGGAGGCAGAGACAGTACTGCTGAAGTTATTAGGTCCTGTGAGCACGTTGCCTGAGTGTACGTGGGGAAACAGTCGGCATCTTGTTAGAGAGGTAACAGTTTGGGAAATCTTGAAGCCATGGGAAAAAAATAATTTTCCTAGATGGTCTTTTTTTGTTGCTGTGACTCCATAAAGTATCGTTTATCACATAGAGGGTGCATTCAGATGGGACGTTTAGTCCACTTTTGGCACACTTCAGTAAGGGATTTTATACCCACGTTCACACACCCAACATCTGCGCACTGTCCCCAGCCATTGCTTTCCAGCTCAAACCTCCTTTAAAACCAAGTATTTTGATACCAGGTCCCCAAGTGGTGTTTTCCTGATTTTCCGGTTCTAGATGCACTTTTCTGATGTCTGATCACTCCTGCAGTGTCAAGCCACTTCCGATTTAAAACCCCTCCCCACTCAAAAGCTGTCTGCTTTCCGCCCGCCATTTTTTTTTATGCGTTGGCGGTGTTGGGCATAGGCGGAGCTCCGCCACCGTGTTTAGAAAACTGACGTTTAAACAGTCACTTGTTTTAGCATTTAGATGAGTTTGGGATCTCATGGAGGCCATTTTCAGGTCAAACATTTAAAGGGAAGTCTTTCGCTGGAGGGGTTGGATTGATTCGCCCTGGTGGTTCTGCGCATGCGCCATGATAGTTCCCCCCCTTCTACAGAGGGACGCCTATGCGCATGCACAAACTGAAGAAAAATTTTAAAAACCGCCGACACACGCTCCCGCGCATCAGTAGTGTAGACGCTGGGGAGCAATGTGACTGTGCGGTGAGGCGGGTTAAGGGAGGTGAGTGTGATCGCGGTTATCCAGATCAAATACAATCCGGTTAGAACCAGAGCAGTTTAACCCGCTCTCAGCACGCCGCCTGACCGCACCCAGATAGTATATTAAATTGTACTCCTTTGGCATATTTCTGGAATATAAAAGCATAAATGCCCTGTTTTCTACAAGCAAAAGGGAACTGCTGTCTACTGTACCCTGTGCTAACATATACAGCTGTCTTATACTGAATCAGATCGTCAGCCCACTGAGGTCAGTATCGCCTACACAAACTGGCAGTGGCTCTCCAAGGTCTCAGGCAGAGGTCTTTCACATCACCTACTGCCTGAGTTGTTCAACAGTGGAATCAGCTACCTGGAGAGGTGGTGAGCTCCCCCTCACTTGTCAAGGATGCCCTCAACTGATCCTGCCTTGAACAGGGGATTGCACTAGATGGCCTCTATGGCCATCTGGAGGGCAGTCCCCCTGTGGCAGAGTAGGTTAAATGAGAATTTCGTAAGAAGGAAGTGACTTCAGAGGAAGAGGTGGGTTTGGGGGAGTGCCCAGAAAGTGACATCACAGGAAGAGGTGGGGTTTTGGTGCAGTATGCTGGAAGTGACATCAGAAGGGGTGAAGCTTGGGAAGTGACATCACTTGATCTTTGACCTGGAAGTGACATCACTAGACATGACATCACAAAAGTGATGTTACATCCTTTCTCCTGGCTCCACCCCCTAAATCCTCAGATATTTCTTGAGTCGGACGTCACAACCCTACCTGGACTTCACTTGCTCATTTCATTAAGGGTACGTGTGAATCTAAGTGCCACTTAACAAAAGCAGTCAAGATAATTTATTGTGAAACATATATTTGTAGCCATGTAGAAAAATGTTCAGTATTACTTCAGGGCTTCTAACAGTAATATAATTTCCTGTTTCTACTCCTGCAAGCAGCAGGAATTTTGCAGCAGTTTTTATTAGGTCAGATAGCTCTGATACAACACTGGAGACTATTCAACTTTTGTAATGTAATGGACCCCTGAGCAGATATCGTAGACATCCCCCTGAACACTGTGACTGTCAGCAGCCCCAGGCATGCACAAAATATATACAGGGAAGTCCGCTCAGTCAGATTACATGCTTTCCTGGTCCTGACCTTTGTGCACTAACTCAGAAGGAACACAGCTCCCTCTTTCAAGGGCTGGACACTTGATGACTTTACAACTCCAAGGCTGACAAACTACCCAGCCCTTCAAAACAAAGTTTCAGCCATAAATTCTTCAAATCTCCCCTGCGTATTTTTTTTGGACAAAGTGTTCTATCTTACCAAAACAGTAACTTTCAATATGACAAAAATTCATATCAGCCATCATTATGAGCCATGCTGTTCCCCTAAATATATTTAGAGAAAAATGTCCCATGCTACCATTACTACAGCAACAAGCCCAGATATCTGAGTAAATATTTCAGACTAGAAATTATCTTCTTCCTATGGACAAGAGAACCACTCAGATACACAGGGCACATTTCTGCCTTATATGGGTGAGTTTTATCGAATGTTCTTGAGAGTTTATACAGTCTGTATGGCATTGAAAAATCATTGTTTTATGCTAAAATTAACTTCTGAATGAAATAAATAATAAAATAGTGAAATATGTAAGCCATCTAAACCACAGAAGAACTGTATTTGATATGTCTGAGTATTCCAAGCATTTCTCATATGGTAATAAGCACAGAATAATTAAAAGGCAAATGTATACCCCAGTACTGAAATGGCTTAACCCATGTACTTTATGCTTAAATGTGTTTATCAAGCCACAGAGCATATGCATTATTAAGCCACATTTATTAAACACACACATTTATTAGCCACAGAGTCCCTTTAGGAAGTTTTTGGATGACCAAGGCAGTGCCAGGCTGGCTTTGGGTAGACAAGCATTCATGTGCGTGCTGTCAGCCAGCACAAGATATCAGATTTCAGGCTCAATCCAAAACCCCCAAGATTAAGCCCCGACTTGACAGAGTATATTTAGACAGTGTCGGTAGAACGTATTGAAATGATCTTCCAACAGACTATCTGTCTGAACAACACATGTTCATGATGTAAACTAATTAGGTCTCAAGATAAAAACTGTCCAAGCTATTCTCGGAGGTTTCTGAAATACTCAGGGCTCAAATACGCAATAGGCCCAACACGTTTTGGGTCATGGGTGTACTACTGGAATCACAGTCAGACATACATAGAGGGAACTCACCTTGAACTGTGCTCATTTGCCCAGTGCTGCACTACAAGGAGGGACAGGGCACTTCCAGTTTCTCTCCCACCTGGTTTCCACCAACAGAACTGGTGGCAGGACCCCCCATTAAATTCTCTTAGTATACATTAGGACAACTGGGCAGAAAGGACACCAGAAGCTCCCTCTCTCCTTCACAACCCTCTCAGAGTGCCAACTGAACAAGCACTGTTTAAGTTCCCCTAATATTCCTCTACTGCAAGTCTTGTTGCACACATGTGACCCAAAGCATGTTGGGCATAATATCTATTTCAGCCCTCACAATGTTAGTTTCTGTATCAGACTGTGAAACTATACAGCACATACTAAAATAACATCAGTTGCCTTTAGGCAACTACACACAGACTGCGTCTGAACAAGATCTCCTATGGCATCCTTACTTTTAGTTTCTCCAAAATAAATCTGAATGAGTGGCAGGAGGTGTTTCTCCATGACTATTAAGAGTTTTTAAATGACATGTTTTATCATTATAGATTATTCCATTACTGAATGGAAGAGAAAATGAACATAAGAACATAAGAACATAAGAGAAGCCAATGTTGAATCAGGCCAATGGCCCATCCAGTCCAACACTCTGTCACACAGCGGCCAAAATATACCAGGTGCCATCAGGAGGTCCAGCAGTGGGGCCAGGACACTAGAAGCCCTCCCACTGCTGCCCCCTCCAGCACCAAGAATAGAGTGCATCACCTGCCCCAGACTGAGAGTGCCCATCTATACCCTGTGGCTAATAGCCACTGATGGACTTCTGCTCCATATGTTTATCTAATTCCCTCTTGAAACTCTCCATGCTTATAGCTGCCACCACCTCCTGTGGCAGTGAATTCCATATGTTAATCACTCTTTGGGTGAAGAAGTATTCTCTTCGGTGCGAGGCGGCCCTGGAAGGAGCAGGGATGACAATCTACTGTTCGGCTGCCAGGGATTACAATCCGCCCCATCTTGTATTAATATGCTGTTTAAATTTTGAATGTTGGTCTATATGTTCCACTGGGTTTTACACTGTTTTAATGTGTTTTAAAGTCGGCATGGGTGCCTCGTTGTAAGCTGCCCTGAGCCTTCAGGGAGGGCGGGATATAAATCCAAATGATAAATAATAAATAAAAATAAATAAATAAAATTTGTGACAACCATCTCAATCCAATTTCACATTTATATGCAGCATCTCTAATGAGTCAGTCATATGGGCCTGCTAGGCCAGCAACTGACTAGGGATAACACAAGCATCGCATCCTATATATATAATTCCGTTAAGTATTGGCCATTTCCAGCTCTCTCATTGGCTGTGCAGTGCACTCCATCAGCCATTGGCCCATCAACTGCCACTCAAAAGTACTCACGTGCCATTGGCTGGGTGCTGGGTCTGCTCCTCTCCCCCAGCCACTGCCAGCCTGGACACTCTTCCTTCACAGAATTAACTATCACAATGGCTGTCTCTCCTGATGAAGACACTTCTCCTGCTTGGCTCCTGTGGGACTAACTTTTCCCTCAGTGGCTGTTGCTAGGCAACCAAGCTTGGTACTGTCAGTAAAAAGACAAAGGAATAAGCCCTTCACAGGCCTTTGTGAGGAACTCATTGGGCCCAGTCCTGACTAGGATTGCCAGCTCCAGGTAGGGAGATTCCTGGATATTCTGTGGTGGGGTCTAAGGAAGCCAGAATTTGGAGACGGGAGGGACCTCAGCTGAATAGAATGCCATAGAGCCCACCCTCCAAAGCAATTATTTTCTCCGGGGGGGGGGAGAGATCTGTTGTCTGGAGTTCAGTTGTGATACCCGGTGATCTTCAGGCTCCACCTGGAGGTTGGCTATCCTAGGCGTATCAGTTAGCGCTTCCGAGAAGGGTCTGCTAGACTCAGGTTCTTGCTGTGGAGTGGGTGATTTTGGACCAGTCACAGACTTTAAGCCTAACCTACCTCACAGCATTGTTGTGCAGATCAAAAGGGGGAGAGAAGAATAATGTAAGCTGCTTTGGTTTCCACCGTGGAGAATGACTGTATTTTTCCTCCTGAGAATCATTGCTGCCAATCTCCTGGGGAGGGCTGGAGATCACTCAGAATTACAACTGCTCTCCAGATGGCAGACATCAATTCTCCTGGAGAAAATGGTGGGCTCTGTGTCATTATACCCTGCTGAGGTGCCCCCCCACAAGACAGCCAGTGTGATGTAGCAGTCAGCACTTCAGAACAGGGTCTGCTAGACCCAGCTTCTTCTTATGGAAGCTGATTGGGTGATTTCAGACCACTCACAGACTTTCAGTGTAACCTACCTCACAGGGTTGTTGTGCAAATCAAAAGGAAGAGAGCAGAATGTGAGCTGCTTTGGTCACCACTGTGGAGAAAGACTGTACTTTTCCTAGGTAGAGGCTACAGGGAGGGTGGAAGAGATGGAAAGCTGAAGTCAAAGGGGCAGATAACAGTATGTTGATGGTTGGCTGGGAAGGAAATAGGGTTGCCACCTCTGGGTTGGGAAATTACTTGAGATTTGATGGCTGGAGGCCTGGAGAGGGTGGGGTTTGAGGAGGAGTGGCACCTCAGACAGGTACAATGCCATAGACTCCACCTCCAACCCAGCCATTTCCTCCTGAGGAACTATTGCTGCCATTCTCCAGGTGAGGGCTGGAGATCACTCAGAATTAAAACTGCTCTCCAGAGATCAGTTCTCCTAGAGAAAATAGCTGCTTTGCAGGATGGACTCTGAGTCAGTATACCCTACTGAGGTCGCTTCCCCTCCTGCTTGGGTCCCCACTGAGAAGGAGAAAGACTCTACTTTTCCTAGGTGGGGGGGGGGAGATAAAAAGCTGAAGTCAGAGGGGTAGATAACGGTATGTTGATGGTTGGCTGGGAAGGAGAAAGGGTTGCTACCTCCAAGACAGGTATAATGCCAGACTCTACCCTCCAAACCAGCCATTTCCTCCTGGGGAACCACTGTTCTCAATCTCCAGGTGAGGGCTGGAGATCACTCAGAATTACAATTGCTCTTCAGATGGCAGAGGTCTGTTCTCCTGGAGAAAACAGTAAGCTCTGTGTCATTCCCTGCTGAGGTCGCCACAGCACTCACCCAGAGCCTCTTTCTAGAGCTCGTTGTATTTATTTCCACAACAGGCCTTATTCCTAGTAATATAATAATGATCCAGTTCTCAACCAGCAGTCAGAAACAGACTGGTCTCCCAAGGATCAAGACTAAGATAATCTACTTTCCTCCTCCCCCTGTATGGTTTATTTACACACCATTATTAAAAAGCCAGGGAGAGAAACCCAAGAATATCAAATTTCTGGCACCCCTTAATCATTGTCCTTTATAAGGGAAGGCCTAGGCCAAGGGATGGGACTCTCACCCACTCAGGCTTCATGGCACAGGGTGGCAGAGAATCCATGAGCCTTCTCAATGAATAATAAGATAAGGGTTTCTTATCTGCTAACCCTCAGATGAACAAAGACTCAACTGAACCAGGTGTCATATTTACCAAACAATAAATAAGTTGAATGAGTTCTTCAAATACCTAGAAATGGGGTAGGCAGCATTTATATTCTTGCACAATCCTTATGCCTCACGTGAGTAGCTGGTCTGAAGTAGCAGAACAGAGTTCGAGTCCAGGGGCACCTTTAAGACCAGCAAAGTGTTAATCCTTATGTCTGTGATAGATGTTATGACATGCAGCTAGGTAATAGGCACAGCTTCTCCTTACCCTCACTGGATTCCCCTACTGGGTACTGCTGCATCTGTTGCACTGCTGAATGCCAAACACTCTGGAATATCATAGGGATCCACAGAGGAGGGAAAGTGGCAATCGTACTGAGGAAAGAGATGGTTTGGCACTCATCTCTTCTGCTGGTATTGCCAGATTTATTAAGTGATCTACATCATATCTTCTGCAAGTGTTGGAGGGGGCCCCCTGGTATGCAGAGAGGTAAATGAGATATGGGGGCCATGATGAGTAAAGGATAGCATCTAAAAAAGACAGTACTTGGGTCTCTGGTGACTGCACTGAAAGGGATCCCACACCCAACTTCACTGTGTTCAACACCTGCGAAGTTGAGGAACATTTCACCCCATGTACCTGCTGCTGCAATCCCCACTGCTGCCAACTGTCGTATCTTTTTTTTAACAAGACCAGTGAGGGATGACAGGAGCACTGCTTTAGTGATGTGACTTCAATACCACGTAGCCAATGAGATTTAGATCCAGGATCCTACACTCACATCAAAACAGCACCACGTTCACATCTTGTTGGCATAAGGTGGGGGGTGGGGAATATTGTTCAGAAGCAACACAAAACAAGATCACTGCTGCCAAATGAAAACACATGGCAGTGAAAAGGTAAGCGTGTAAACAGTGGGGTGTGTCCAGAGCAACATTATATGAACAACACAGTACCCAAGTTGGCAGCAATTTGCATGAAACTGCAATGGCAAAAAAGCTTTTTAAAAAGATTACAAGCAACGTCTGAACATATCCCCAAATGGCAGCATTTGAATTTTCTCCTTTTCCTCTTTTTCCATATTTCTCGTTCTTTCCACCCTCTCTTCCATGTCTAGTTTTAGCTGGAAAATCATGTGCAGTGCTACTTCTAGTTTTTCTCTAGGTGTTGATTATTTCCCACATATCAAAATGTTCCAAAAAGAGACTTAAAGTTTTGGACAACTAGGGTAACAATTTCAGAAAGAGAACAAGTAATATTATGGTGCTCCCAAAAAGGCAAGCAAATTAGCAGCAGTCCCTCAAGCTTATTAGCCACTCCCGTCATTAACATCTAATTTCACAAAAATGCCATTAATAAGTTCCTCCTTAAAGTCACCTTTTGCACTTCAATCAAAGGTTGTATTCTTCTCTTTCTGCTGAAAAGGCTTGGCAGCCAGTTTGGAAAATTACATAGCCAGTAATTTTCAGAACAACAAAATACATGATAAGGTGCTGCTGACAATCTGACGTAGCAACATAATTAGATTTTTCCTTTACAAGTACTGTTCAAATATAAACCAGCCATCCCAGACGATCAGTGCAGCTTGGACACCAAGGCAGCTATCAGTAGCTGTGTGGCTTGCAGATACAAGCGCTACTAGCCGTTTGTCTGCATCCGATAGAATGGTATATATAAAATCAACGTCAGCAATCTCAAATGAGTAGCTTAGACAGTTCTCTTCTTGCCTCTTAAGTTCAACAGAAAATTGTTACCGCTTTTCAATCTATAAACATATTTCTCGCTAGAAAGCATCTATTTATTACTTGGGGGGTGTTGCGTGCACAGTTTTGACTGGTTTCAACATGCAATTCTGTATAGGCACTCGGTGAAACCAAAGTTAGAGCAGAATTTCGATTTTCAGACATGCAAAAAATCCAACATTTTCCGCACGATCGGTTACATAGAACCACCGCAACAGGCTCGCTGCAAAATATTTCGACCACTGAAGTAAAAAAAAATCCAAGTCCTCTCACTTGATAAACACAACTGTCAAATTAAAGAGAAATGTTTGTTGCCCTTTATGATGGCTCAAAATCGGAGGCGTGCGCCTTCTTAATTACTGTGAGGTGACCTAAATGGTACACAACGCTGCCCCTGACCTGGGCGGTCTCCCTCCTACACTTAGTGAGATCACATGTCCTGAAAACTGTATGTAAAGGGCTGCATAGTGTCATTTCCTTTCTCAGCCAAGTCCTGGGCGCATGAAAGAAGGTAACACCCTCAGTAAGGAACATCAGGATCTGAACTCGTTAGATACCAGGCTCTGTCAGGTCAGTGGTGGTATGTGCCACCTCTACCATTGCCAGATCCCTGTGACGCTAAACTGTAATTCAGAAAGGATCTTCCCAGCTGCTCCTTAAAACTGAAGTGGTTCTTTCCAGATCCCATTTGTTGCTAACAATAGTGGTTTACGGTGCTTCAGAGTTAGGAATGCATCACTATTTGCTAATAAACCACAGCCACTTTAAGCACTACGATCATGCACGCTAGATGTTAAGAGGCCAACAATTACCCACCCCTGTGAGGGTTTATATTTTAGAAAGTAAATATATCCCTTAAAGGTAAAGGTAAAGGTTCCCTTGCTCGAAAGCCAGTCGAATCCGACTCTAGGGTTGCGGTGCTCATCTCCGTTTCAAAGCCGAAGAGCCAGCGCTGTCCGAAGATGTTTCCGTGGTCATGTGGCCGGCATGACTAAACACCAAGGCGCACGGAACGCTGTTACCTTCCCACCGAAGTGGTACCTATTTATCTAGTTGCAATTTCTTGGTTTCGAACTGCTAGGTTGGCAGGAGCTGGAACTAGAGACAGGAGCTCACCCTGTCATGCGGCACCCGGGTCTCGAACTGCTGAACTACTGACCTTCCACAGCCTGCAGTTCAGCGTCTTACCCACTTGAGCCACCACAGCTCCTGAATATATCCCTCAGCTACTTCTTAATAGTTTTATTATTAGACTAGGAATAAGGCCCATTGTGGAAATACATACAACGAGCTCTAGAAAGAAGCTCTGGGCAGGTGCCCTGGCCTTGGGCACTCAGTGTCAATTTGCTGTGGTGACCTCAGCAGGGTATAATGACACAGAGCTCACCCTTTTCTTCCGGGGAACTGATCTCTGCCATCTGAACAGCAGTTGTAATTCTGAGGGGGCGTGGTTATATGTGCCCAGAAAGTTTAAAAGACAGCCTGTTGCTCTCCTGTTTATTGTTGGTTTCTGTTCAAATAAAGCTGAATCCCTTGTTAAGAGCTGACTGACGTCTCATACCTAACACGTGCATTGATATTTGACACTACATGAAGTCCACGTGTTGTGCAATGCCATCTGTGAACAGACTGTGGTCTTTTTAAACCCAATACACACACCTCGCCACCACCAACCTTAACACATTCCCCGGCACAAATAGTCTTTATTGGCTTGTGACAAAGTCCTTGGGCTCTACACTTTCTCCTCCCAGCATTTAATGCTAAACACAATGCCAAAATTCCTAATCGGGAACTTTCATTAAACCACTAATGAACACGCACTGTTACCTGTTTCCCATTTACAAACCAGGTTCCTAAATCAGGACTAAGCTGTACATGGGTACCAGAACTTGGGCTTGTTTTTTATTACAAATTAAAGTTTGCTTGTAACACATGAATCCATGAACGCGAACGTGAGAAAGAAAAGCAGACAACATGTGTGTTGAAAGACGAAGTAAAGCCGACAGTAATAACCTAGGGTGATTTCCCACTAAAGCTGCCGCGGGGTTGCGCCGCCGTTTGCCCCGAGATTTTTAGTCAATTTCACACCCAAAGCCGCGGGGCTGCATTTTGACCCACGGCTCGCCGATTTCCCCACAGTTTCGTAATCCTCAAAAAACAGGATTACGAAACTGCGGGGAAATCGGGCGAAGCCGCGGGTCAAAATGCAGCCCCGCGGCTTCGAGTGTGAAATTGACTAAAAATCTTGGGGCAAACAGCGGCGCAACCCCGCAGCAGCTTTAGTGGGAAATCACCCCCAGTGACAGTTGAAGTATAAGTCAGTGGGGCTATCCCTCTTCTTTTTGATGAGAGAAGGAAGAAAAGATGGGAAAGGAGCAGTAAGTATGTCTGAAAGCTATCAGCAGACCAATTAGGATAACCCACCTTCCACTGTCTCCATCAATATAGGAAAGCTAACTGGAAATCAGGCTGCAAAAACTATGATGTCCAATGATCAGAATGCTGAACAGGTAGATATGAGTTCAAATCCCAACTGAAACAGGCTTGCAAGAAGCTCTGGAGAAATCATTTTTTTTTTCTCAGCTTCCATTTATAAATTCACCAGTTTCCACAAGACCAAGTAAATCAAGGTCAATAACATTATTTGAATATATAAAAATGTATACAGCTAAAGACTGAATTATCTGAAAATAAATCTTTTCTTGGACGACTAAACATTTCTTCCTTCAGCTTATCTTGGCAATGCCTTGCAAAAACGCAGTAGGAAAACTTCTTCCTAACTTTTACGCAAACTCGTTCTTGAAAAATATACCTATTAAGTTACAATACCACATGGAAAGATGCCAACAGTCAAATCAGGAAAAAGGAAATCCCCTGCCTCATCATCATTTGGCCAAAACTGTCTTGAGAACTTTACTCTTCAGGATACATAGTTTACAGATTACTTTGCTTAAAGGAATACGAGAGGAGATTAAAATGCTTCCTGGGCTTTGAATCAGAATAAATGTGAACATCTTCCTTGTGTGCAACTGGCAATATATCAAAAGAACGTTCGCATCTTGATATCTGCTTATCTTAGTGTTCCTGTTAAGGAAACGCTCCTCACTCTGACAGCAGTAGCTTAATTTTTTCTCTTAGAATATAAATTACGTTTGTAAATTTAACATTAAAAAGCTGAGAGGCTCCATTCTGGAAACCTGCATGTATGAGAGGCAGCATTGTGTATTGGTTACAGCACTATTGTAGGATCTGGGAGGCCAAAGTCTGAACCCCCACTCAGTCATGGGAACACACTTGGTAACCCTGGGCCAGTCACATACTCTCAGCCCAATCCACCTCATGAGGCTGCTGTTGTGAGAAAAAAATGGAGGAGGACAGAACAATATTGTAAGATGCGTTGGGTCCTCAATGGGGACATAAGCAGGGTACAAGCATGCATGCATGCATGCATGCATGCATGCATAAATAAATAAATAAATAAATAAATAAATGTCAGTATTCTGTGGAAGTAAAAAAGGCTGTAGGCTGTGATACTGACACATAATTCAGCTAATTATTAGACATTTATGTAGCAGATCTACCACTTGGCTCCCATCCCTGCCCCTTCTTTCTTCCCACGCTCGTGTTCTATGGAATTTGATACGGTCTGGTAGCCTTGCTCACAAGTTGCAACAAACGCTCTTACAATCCATATGCAATTGTACACTTAAATTTTCCTTACATGCAAGCTGAGTAATTCTTATGTAACATTCAGTGCACATGCAGCTGAATGTGTGATTTAAACTCCGTATTTATTCAGGTACTGGTCCCCAGTTATTTGTACGTGCATACATGCAGAATGTGTGTGCATTAACTGTAACATGTGAACAGGTTGCTGTGACACATCTTCAGTCATTTCTCAACAGTGTGCAGTTTTAATCAAAATAAAATCACATGCAGCACAGCCCCTTGGCAGCTACGTCCTGCTCACAAGATGCAATCGATACCTAACTTACGAGAGCTACCTAATATGGAAAGAACCACAATGGTTGCTGTTAAGTATGAGACTCAACAACGGAATAAGCTCAACAAGTGATTTCAGCTTTATTGAACGGCAACACCAACTCAGAAACACACCATCAAATACCCACAAAACAGTGGAGCACAGCTCCTTCTTTTAAACTCTCCCGGGCTGTCAAAGCCACACCCATTGTCAGATAAGAACCAATAATAATGCAGGGATAAAGGCCAATCAGGACCGTTCCCTCTCTGATACATTCTCACATAGTGATTGGGTATTTATAAAGGTTTCACAGAAACCAGCCAATGGTAATGCGACAGATGAAGAGCCACATTTAGCCTGAAGCTTAACACAGCAAAGTATAGGCTTGATTCACAGTTAAATACATAACAGTTGCCTCTTCATACAGATATCCTTTTAACTTTACTGAGGTATTTTCTATGCATAACTATTGTGAATGCGCTGGCTGAAGGGAAAACAGAGTTGTTTTTATACAATTCATTACAACTCCAATATGCTACATGCCACCAATATGAAAACTAGGCAGGGGGGAGATGATTAAGGTACATACTTTATTGCCTGACATTTAGAGATCATACTTTTTAAAAAGCACACCTTAGTAACCATGGACCACAATTTGGTTCATGGAAATTCTCTTTTCACTTCTGTTTTAAAGCTGTCTTCTATACTGTTTGAATTCAGTTTTCAAATAGCAGTAAACACAGATAGAATGCTTGCAAGCTATTTATGTACGTACATGTTCATTCATTCATATATTCCCATGGCTGATATGCTACCAATTAATTGGGCTTTAACCTCTTCACAAACACAGTGGCTGAGGACAGACTGGCAATTTGCTGCGGGAGCCAGTCACAGCAAAAAAGCCCCAGAACAAACTGTTCCATGGTTTCCCATTCACATAGCCCGGACTGCTGCGGGAGCATACTGGGAGGAGGTGCACCAGACTGCTGCCCCGGAGGTGCAGCATTTCCCCATTAATTCAGCTGTGGATGTATGGGTGTATGTGCGCATGAGCGCTCATGCGCATAAGCACATTTTGCCAATTGGAGGAGGACCCCGCAGCACCAGCACCACATTGGGCAGTTGAGCGGAGCACGGCCAATCATACCGTTGCTGCCTTCTGCCCAACGTGGGTTTCTCCCGGCTTTTCGGCTGCGCGTTCAGACTTCCCCGAAGCGGAGAAATGCGTGACACATGCGCGCTTTCAGGATTTGCTACCGGTTTCTTCAGGTATCTTTTTAATGCGGCAGTGAAGCAGAACAGCATGGGTTGGCTACGGGTGTGGGACGCCAGGCAGATGTGCCTGTGTGAATACCCTGTTTACTGCGGGTTTGAAGCGTCACTGAAACGGATCCCTACCGGGGCAAATTGCCAGTCTGAACTCAGCCAATGTGAATCACATCCTAGGGGGGCTTCCATGGTCATTTTACTCTTCCCTAATCTTCTCTCCTCTCCTCTTCTCCTCCCCTCCTCTCCTCAAACAAATTCCTCTCCAGTTCACTATTCCATTCAACCAAACTCAAAGACTTGTTGCACAGACTATAATGTCCATTCTGAATTACTAAGGGCGATATAAATTTTAAATAGTACTAATGTTACTTCTATGCATAATGAAACTATTCCTGTTACTACATACTAATGGTTCTCAAACAGAGGCCAGATCCCATTTCGGTGTTTTGGTAGCAGGCACCAGCACCCCAGTGAAAGATGACAGGAAAGGGGGGGGGGAATCTGCCCTTTCAGACAATACTGAATGCTTCTTCCACCATGTGTCACTGAAAGCTAAATCCACCCCACAGGAAAAATTATGACAACAGTCAAATCCTGTCAAAGATTCATTAACCTTGGAACTTTTTTAAATAGTTTTTTAAAGTTTAGAGACGAAAAATACTGGTGTTTTGAACAACGGAATTCTTTTTTGCATGTAAACACTTGATTGTTGCTATTTGGTGTTATGCTGGGACATCTAGAAGCAACAAAATTCCTATTCCATGCTGTAGCCATTGCATAACAAACAGCTGTCTTGGTTGCCTTTATCAACACTGTCCTGTCTCAGAGTTGCTGGGATGAGTGTCCTGCAAGTATTATAAAGAAGAAAGTATTATAAAGTATTGTAAGAAGAAAGTATTATAAAGAAGGAAGAATAAGACAATTGAGCCACAGATAGCATTCCCCTTTAGAAGAAGAAGAAGAAGAGATTGGATTTATACCCCGCCCTTCACTACCCAAAGGTGTCTCAGAGCGGCTTACAAACTCCTTTTCTTTCCCCTCACCACAACAGACACCCTGTGAGGTAGGTGGGGCTGAGAGAGCTCTTGACAGAAACTGCTCTTTTTCAAGAACAGCTCTTATCAGAACTATGGCTTGCCCAAGGTCATCCAGCCAGGTGCAAGTGGAGGAGTGGGGAATCTAACCCAGTTCTCCCAGATTAGAGTCCGCACACTTAACCACTACACCAAACTGGTATGTTAAATAACACTACACCAAACTTTAGTATGCTAAATAACCATAGTAATAACAACATTATTACTATTTAAAATGTATACCCTTGTTAATTCATGAAGGACATTGCAATTCGTACCAGTATCTGAGGTTGGTTAAAAGGAATCGTGAACTGCAGATGCTCCATACATAATACAGTTTGCGGGCTAGCAAGGCAGTCTGGGCCTGAATGCTGATCTGTAGTTGACTGTAGTATCAACTGATGGCTTCCGGGTATGGAAGAGCCATCAAAAAGTGATCATTCCATTACAACTTGTCATATCACCTGAAGTTAATTTAAACACAACACCGTTCAAGGGAAGCAACTCACACATACCATTTGAGAGTACTGAGCAATTAAGTAAAGTGCTTCAGAAAGCCCTCCAAATAACAGCCAAAGGGATGAGATATGTCCTCCATCAACTCAGGGAGCACTGCTGCCATTGCACAGAAAATCCAGCTTTCAGCTAGGATTTTAATTTACATGTTTAATATACGTGTTACATTTACAATTTCTTTCAACAGCCAAGAGAGCTAGGAACTTATTTAAAAATAACCAAGCTTCTCTGTGTTTCAGGGAGGCGTGCCATGCAGACACAAGGATACCCGAAGTCGCAACCATCAAAAAAATTCTCATGTGTCTAGTTCTGATAGAAGTGATGGCCTACATGGGGAACAATAAGCTCAGTAAGATAAGACGAAGGTACTGTTGGCTGGGGGTATAACTCACCAAGATCTGAGGTATGGCCTGTTCTGGTGGAGCTGCACCCAACCCAGGCTCTGCAGATACACACCTAATTGTTACTAATGTCACACAGCATCTTTGACCAAATTAAGTTAGTCTACCAGCTGTGAACCTCTACTAGAACAAAGCATGATCTAGCCATATATTCATGTTTAATAACACCCAAACGAGATTATGTTCTAGGACTGCCAATTAAAACTGCTCAGAAACTTCAGCAGGTCCTGAATATAACGACAAGGCTGTTGACCGGAACAGAGGGAGATGATACCCTTTTGCCTGCCTTAAAGAACTTCACTGGCTTCCAGGTTGTATATTATAAACATTTTAAATAAATAAACCATGTAGCATCAGTTTAACCATCAATAATATTTGATGCTGTTTATATAACACCTGCAGAATTAAACACTTCCATGCATTAATAATAGTTTCATCAGCACATATGACACACCACTAGTACTACTGTTCCTAGTAAAAAAAACCCAACCCCTAGAAGTGTCGTTTTTGTTTAGAATCTCCATATGAAGAGCAACAATGAACCCAGAGGAATATAACAGGAGATTCCGTTTGATGAGCTGAGACCTTAATACAGTAAGGAGTGGGATACAAAGGGTTGTGAAAATCTTATTTGTGGACTTGTGAGAACTTTTCAGCCTTCCCCTTCCAGCACTGGCCTTCTGCATCTTGCCCCAACTGAAATCTGACTCCAGAGCTAGGATATCCTTCACAGCAGGATTCCATGTGATGCAAAGGGCTATTGCTGGATATTGGTACCCTACCCATGCCCACTTGTACAGACCCTCTTTCAGGGCTTTCTTGGTAGAAAAAGCCCAGCAGGAACTCATTAGCATAACAGGCCACACCCAACAGCAGAAACTCATTAGCATATTAGGTGACACCCCCATGTTATGAGAAGTGTGGTCATCCAGGCACACCCTCCTTTTGCTCCTTATTCTGTTTATCTTGCTTGTTGTCAAAACCCAGGGCTTTTTTTGGTAGCAGGAACGCCTTTGCATGTTAGGCCACACACCCTAATGTAGCCAATCCTATTGAGTTTCTGACGTTGGGTGTGGCCTATTAGACTAATGAGTTCCTGCTGGGCGTGGCCAACTCAGGAGCCAGCCAGAACTCCATTCCTGTGCATTCCTGCCCAAAAATAGCCCTGCCCTCTTTCAATCTTGACCCATTAAGCAACAGGTGACTCCATTATTCTCTTGCCATTTTCCAGATGAGATTTTCCAGAATATAAATATACAGAATGATTGCTATATGAAGCAGGGAATAATAATCTTCTTCATGGAATAGCTGGAGTTGATATGCATGCCCTAATTGTCTTTCACTTGCTTTTGGGCCTTAGATATACCAGAGACATGGGTATCTGTTACAGAATGCTTTATTAAGCCAAATACTTTCCTTACATCATTATAAAGTCAATTGTCATATAGACAGATGCAGTGTAAAAGGAGGATTATCCATCCATGCTGCAAGGCCTTTGCAACTAAACTCACAGGTGAACCAGCAAGCTGGCTGCTGGATCAAACCATTAGTCTTGCCCAGGACTTTTTTTGTAGAAAAAGCCAAGCAGGAACTCATTAGCATAATAGGCCACACCCAACAGCAGAAACGCATTAGCATATTAGGCCACACCCCCATGTTACCAGAAGTGTGGTCATCCAGCCACACCCACCTTTTGCTTCTTATTCTGTTTATCTTGTTTGTTGTCAAAACCCAGGGCTTTTTTTGTAGCAGGAACTCCTTTGCATGTTAAGCCACACACCCCTCATGCAGCCAATCCTAATGAGTTCCTGCTGTTGGGTGTGGCCTATTATGCTAATGAGTTCCTGCTGGGTGTGGCCAACTCGGGAGCCAGCCGGAACTCCGTTCCTGTGCGTTCCTGCCCAAAATTAGCCCTGGTCTTGCCTCTCCCCCATCACCCCTCCCATACTTAACAGCTGTCTTTTCCTTCAGGTGAAAAAGGTACCAAACTGCCCCCAGCTGGATGCTTGACTGACACAGCAGGATCACTGTGGTGAGAATTTTATAACGAACCTGCTCGCAAAATTGTACCTTCTTCCAACTCCCTCAATTACATGCAAGGCAAGCTGCTCTTCGGATCACCTCATGGTTCTCTGGGAAAGTTCATAAGAGTACCGTGCCACGCCAATCATCTTTGCGTCTCTACAGTAGCTTCTTGGTCACTGCAGCTTGCGGTTGCCTTTGCCCAGTTCAAGAACTCAATAATCTAATTTCCAGGAGAAGGTAGAATTCCCTCAGTTCAATGTTCAGGTCTTTAAGGAGCAACCTGCATAAAGCACAGAATCACTCGGCATCCCCTCTTTGCACCTTGAACAGCTAGACAAACATGATATTGCCCACTTTTTAGTGCCCGCAGAGTTACGGACATCTGTTTAATAAGCGATCGCAAACACCAGCTCCAAAACTAGAGAGGTTCATGAGCAGACAACAATAAGTAAGTCTCAACTAAAAAAATCTTAAACTTTTTTCTGTTTTACTATATGCCCCTTTCAAAACTTGGAGAGAACAGCAGCAGGTAGCTGGCAAAGTGGAGGGGGTAATGAGGTCTAATCATATGAGAAAACAATGTATTCACGCAAATGGACAATCAAATCCTTTCAGATGCACCTGAACAATTCACCAAGCAACTGTCTCCTTGTCGGTGACCCGCAAGTCGGACTGGAACTGAACCAGCAGGTACTCAAAAGCGTGCCTGCTTCCATGTCATGCAGCTACTTGCAGAGAGCTTTGTTAAGTTTCTCCAACTAGTGTGGGAAACGGCTGATCAGAATGTCTCAATTTAAAGGAATATTACCTAGGATGAGTTGAGTTATTAGAAACGCATTACTTGAACTACAGAAGCTGCATGGACAGCGCTTCCACCAGGGAGCTGCTTGTCCACGGTGAGCCATTATTCCTGCACTGATTTGTCACACAAAGCCACACTGTACGGTGTGGTCCCAGTTCTGTAACCTGCCCACAAGACATTGCTTGATGGCAGGCAGAGAAACCACAGCATAGAGGGTGACCCACAGGGCAAACTGGTAGTCAAAAACAACAACTGGGAGAGAGAGAGGGAGAGAGAGAGAGAGAATCACCATTCACTAAAGAGACACATCAAGGCACACAGCAACCACATTTGTTCAAGAAGTGAATTAGATGGAGAAAAACCATGCTGAACAAACAAGACAGAACTATCAAAAATATAACAACATGAATCTGTGGTCTAGGAAGCAAAGAGTAGCCTCCGCTCCCACTTGAAAATCATACGCTGACTAGTTTGAAAACCATGTTTTGTCCATATAAACACAGTAATAAGTGCTATCTGACATCCCTCACACTTGAAGCCGCTTAAAGCCTATTAAAGTCAATGGCAGTTAAGACAATCAACTGCGGGCAGGACTGCTGTCAAAGCAAGCAAATACAGATAGTGAAACAATAAGATGATTCGAGCCCTGCTTGGAAATCTATATGAAAGGACTGTAGTTTTCTGGAACATTATAAGTTGTTATAATATCCATCTCAAACACCAGTGTAACTTTTCTTTGAAGGAAGAGTCTTGCTTATATTTATGTATAAGGTAACTTTTTCGGTTGCAAAGCTATTTCTTAGGCTCTGCATAGTCCCCTGAATAGTTCTGCCTTTCGTCACTTCACCAGTGCATGCTTAATGTGAGTTCGCAGTTAATATCCTGGAAGAAAAGAATCCTGGAAGTGTTGATATTCTTACCCAATGAATTCTCTTGTGGGAAAACCCTCCCAATTGGCCTCATATTCATAAGAGAGATTTCTGCTGGTTTTTTTTCCTTTAATTAAACAGGTAGCCTAGATTCGATGTATACAAAACCTATGATCAATTCATTAATAATCTAGTTGTTAGTAATCTGCACTAAAGCGCTCTTGTATTTGTTATCTCATATCTTATATTGACACAGCCTATAGTTTATGCAGTTGCACCGCTTACAAGTCTTGGATGTGGAACACACAGGTCTTGCTCAGTCAGCAGAACAAACTGTTTTTTCTCTTTCTTTTTTGAGAGCGGGGAGGGGGAAAAGAGTACAGGTAAGACTTTCAGCAACAAAGCCATTTCAAACCAAAGCTTGGTTTGAGGAAGGCCGCGCCAAAACTCAAAATCCATTTTAATGCCAGGCTTCGCCCTGAACATGAGCAATAACCAAGAAGGAGAAGAAAGGATGCAGTACCTTTTTCCTCACAACTGAACAACTTACAACTTCCATTTGCAATCTAATTAATGCCATCACTACAACATTACCGTTGCCCAGTCTGTATAGGACACACTGATCAATCTTTACAGAAAATAAGCATATACAAATCCGACATCAAAATAGCAACATTCAGAAACCAATATTCAGAAACTGCTCTGTCTCTCCCTCTCGCCTATATATTTAAGATGCAACATATGTATCTAACGAAATTAGTCCACAAAAGTTTATGCCACAATTTAGGGTTACCAGCCCCCAGGTCCCAGTGGAGGTTTCCCTGCTTTTGGGGACTTCGATCCACTGCCAGCCAGCTGGCCGGCAGGAGAAACCCTGGCGTGATGATGTCACTTCTGGGTGACATCATCGCATTGGGGACATCGTGGAACGCCCCCAAATCCCCCTGCCCTGACACCAAGGGGACCCGGCAACCCCAGCCACAGTACAGTTATTATTCTTTGTGGCACCACAAGACTCCCTTTTAGCTTTGCGTAACAGACTTTGCAATTTGCATCTGAAATGCAATCATTACAAAACTAAATAAGCACGATCCTCATCACTGCCTGGGATATATACCATCTACAGTAAAGTAATAATGAAGACTGACAAACTACTGCAATATTCCTAGTGTGAACAAAGCAAGCAAATAAAGTCATGGCCTGGAGCAACTCCTATCATTATAGCACCACTTAAATTGTTGCCAGCCACATCTGCAACTCCCTAGCCTGCACATTACATTTATGCATGAATGCACACTTGCAGACAGTCAGAACTACCCATACATGGAAATCATCAATATATCCAGAGCTATTTTTGAGCAGGAACGCACAGGAACGGAGTTCCGGCTGGCTCCCAAGTTGGCCACGCCCAGCAGGAACTCATTAGCATAATAGGCTACACCCAACAGCAGAAACTCATTAGGATTGGCCACATTAGGGGTGTGTGGCCTAACATGCAAAGGAGTTCCTGCTCCACAAAAAGCCCTGGGTTTTGACAACAAACAAGGTAAATGGAATAAGAAGCAAAAGGTGGGTGTGTCTGGATGACCACACTTCTGGTAACATGGGGGTGTGGCCTAATAGGCCAATGAATTCCTGCTGTCAGGGGTGTGACCTAATATGCTAATGAGTTTCTGCTGCTGGGTGTGGCCTATTATGCTAATGAGTTCCTGCTGGGCTTTTTCTACCAATAAGCCCTGAAGATATCTAATTCTCAACATAGTTAAATCCGGAGACTGGAGCCATGAACAGACAAGACAGCTCTTTCTACAAACCTGAGAAAAGCTCCAGGTTTGCAAAAATAAATAAATCTGAAAACTAGAAATACAATGGCCAGGGCCCTTTCCAGGGCTATTTCGGCCTTTGAAAGAGGATTCAATTGGACCAAGCCTACCAGGTGACTAGCACGACTCACCCAGGCCTGGTTGCTTGCTACTGTTCAAACAGCAGTCACCGTACAAAAGCCGGTGTGTGTGGTGGTTAGAGTTTCAGATTAGGTTTGAACACCCCCCCCCCGGTTGTGGAAGCTCATGGCATGACTTTGGGCCAATCACACACCCTCAGCCTAACATACCTCAGAGGGTTGTTGTGAACATAAAATGAAGGAGAGGAGAATGATGAAAGCTGCTTTGGGTTCCCAATGTGGAGAATTGTGGGATTTAAATGAAGTAAATAATAAATATAGCTGAAGATGAGAGGGCAGACAAAAGGTAGGTTGGTGAGTGAATCAGAAGGAGGGAAGGAAGTAGGGTCAGCAGGGGCGGATTAAGGCTCGCCGGTGCCCTAAAGACTGACCAATCTTGGTGCCCCCCTCCTTTCCACACTTTCCATTTTAGTTGTTGACCTGTCTGACCAGATATACAAGGCAGGTTGCAGCAATACAAAAATTTATTCATATGGTAACACAATATCCTGTACAAACTAAGCCAAGCTTTGGCTACATAAAGTTCTACAAAAAATGCAATACAACATCTATTTTAATATTTCACAAGTTAAACGAACCAAAGTTCCAATATTCATGACCTGAAAGGCATTTTTCCACATTTTTTCACCCTTTCCCCAACTTTGTGGTGCCCCCTTTGGCCCTGGTGCCCTAAGCACATGCTCAGTCTGCTCAATGGTTAATCTGCCACTGAGGGTAAAGATATAGGAGCAGCTAGGAGGATGGAAAGAAGGAACAGTGTGGGGAGGAATAGAGGGGAAGTGAGGTCCCCTGGCAGGTTCCCCATTGCACAACTGAGCCTGGCTCATCCTGGCCAGAACGGTACAACTGGGACCAGAGGAGAGGCTGGCATCATGCATCTTGGCCAGATTTTTCCAAGGGAGAGCCTGCCAGGGGGAGGAAAGGAGGGAAAGCTAAAGACAGGAGGACAAATAAAGGTAATCTGGAAGGAAAAAAGGAAGCAAGAAAAGAGGAGAGGCTATGGGGCTTTCAGGGAAGCAAAAATGGAAACAGTGGGCGAAGGGGAAATTAGATGCCCCCAACAAGTTCTTGCGGGTCTCCAACTTGTATGATTTATTGCAATGAGCAGTCCAAAAATCATGCAGTCATTCCAAGGAGCCCACCACTGTGTTTGTGAAACTGAATTCTGTAACTGAATACACAGAAGGCAAATATGTGGACATTGGTTCAAAAAAGCCAATAAGCCCATGTACCAATCACATGGATATTCACATACACAGATAATTTTTTGGAAATGGATTATCAGAATATTCACAAGAGAAAAAGGGCAGGAGCACAGAGAATAGTGAAACAATTCAAAGGAAGGCAAAAGGAAGAAACTACAGAGACAGAAGAAGCTGACATAAATGGAAGACCCAGTTAAAGAAATGAAGTTAAATATCCTTTAATAATCTGCTTCCAGTTTTCACTAATTATTAAGTAATATACTTTTTATTATTAAGCCAGTTTGGTGTAGTAGTTAAGTGCGCGGACTCTAATCTGGGAGAACTGGGTTTGATTCCCCACTCCTCCACTTGCACCTTCTGGATGACCTTGGGCAAGCCAGAGTCCTGGCACAGCTGTCCCTGAAAAAGAGCAGTTTCTGTCAGAGCTCTCTCAGCCCCACCTACCTCACAGGGTGTCTGTTGTGGGGAGGGGAAGGGAAAGGAGGTTGTAAACCATTCTGAGACTCCTTTGGGTAGTGAAGGGCAGGGTATAAATCCAATCTCTTCTTCTCTTCCCTCCCCAGAAACCAAACCAGTAATAACACAAGGTATTTTTCCAGCAGACTGCTCAAACAAAGCTTCTTACTATTAATAAACCTGCCTAGACTTCATACATAACAAGCACCCAGCAAACGAGATACGACTCAATGGAATTCTTAATATGGCACAATCATCTGAATGACCGAGGAGTGTAAATTCAAGTTTATTCACAATAAAGCTATTTTTCTGTTTGGAAACCGGTAAACAGGCAACTGTGAAGATGAGCTATTGAAATCAAGCTTCCTGTCGTGGGGAGGAAGCAGGACAACCTTTAATCCTGGGAAGTTGCAGAAGTAAATAATGTCACTTAGACATTTGGCAACATGATCATTGTTCATATAGTGCTTGGGTATCATCCAGCCCCCATACTTTGGGGAAAATATAGGAAGCACTATGTCTGGACAGTTCCACAGTTGACTCAGTGCCTTGTACTGCAGGACAAATTTTATGCTACAGAAAATTAGGAAAGGGACTGATACAAAACAGCTCACATTGTAATGTTAACATATCTATCTATGGGGCGACCATACTTGGAATACTGTGAACAGTTATAGATGCCACATCTCAAAAAAGACAGTCATAGAGCTAGAAAAGATACAGAAAGCAGCAAAAAAAATGATCAAAGTTTTGGGGTACCTTCCATACAAGAAAGAGCTGAAGTGTGGGGGGCTTTTCACTTTAAAACATAAGAGGGGCATGATAGACATTTATAAAATTTCGCAAGGTGCGAAGAAGAGAGAGAACCTTTTTCCTTCTCCCGAAATTTTACATGTGCACAACCTGATAAAGTTGATAGGTAGTAGGACAGGCCAAAGAAAGTATTCCTTCACACAATTCATAATTAATATGTTGAACTCGCTGCCACAGGATAAAGTGGTAGCTATTAACATAGCTGGATTTTAAAAAGGATTACAGTTAAAACTTAAATATGATCAGTCAGCGTGATGCGGCGACGAAAAAGGCTAATGTGATCTTGGGGTGTATCAACAGAGGCATAACATCCAAATTGCAAGCTGTCATAGTCCTGCTGTACACTGCATTGGTCAGGCCGCACCTGGAGTATTGTGTGCCGTTCTGGAGGCCTCACTTCAAAAAGGATGTGGACAGAACGGAGCGGGTGCAGATGAGAACGACGAGGATTATGGGCGGCCTGGAGACCAAGCCCTATGAGGAAAGGCTGAGAGACTAGGGAATGTTTAGTCTGGAGACGAGGAGGTATTTGAAGGGCTGTCACTTACGGGAGGGTAGAGAGCCATTCCTGTTGGCAGCAAAGGGTAGGACTTGAAATAATGGAATTAAATTAAGGGCCAGAAGGTACCGGCTGGATATTAGGAAAAACTTTTTACAGCAAGAGTTGTGCAGCAGTGGGATCAGCTGCCTAGGGAGGCGGTGAGCTCCCGCTCCCTGGTAGTCTTTAAGCCGCATCTGGACAAACGCTTGCCAGGGATGCTCGAGGCTGATCCTGCATTGAGCCAGGGGGTTAAACTAGATGGCCTGTATGGCCCCTTCCAACTCTGTGATTCTATGATTCTACACAAATCTGTGGATTACACGTTCAGCAACATTTATGTGTAATTTGTGGATCACATGTTGAGCAGGTCACCAAGAGCTCTCCCGCAGCAGACTAACATAGCTATCCCCCTGAATAACCTCCGAAGAGCAAAACAAAACAAAACCCCACGCAGGTATCCCTCTGAATACTTCCTGAAGAGCAAAAACACAGCTATCCCCTCTGAATATCCTCTGATGGGCAGAAACTTTGGGGAAGGGTCTCTTTGTCTCCATCTGCGGGCCTTCTGGGGAATCTGGTGGACCATGGTGGGAAACAAGGACAAAGGACTATATATATTTATTTATTTTCATCTAAAACATTTCCATTCTGCCTTATCTCCTTGAACACTGATTACGGATCTGATCTAACGGGGGTTCTTGTCCCAGGTGCTCCCAGTTCCTTCTTTTACAGGTCATGACAAAACGATGTACAGAAAATGGAGTCTGACAAGAGCACTATGAATTTGTATGCATTATGTACTGAAGTGGGAATCATTCCTATACTTTACTGTGTTAAGCTTCAGACTAAATGTGGCTCCTTCATCTGTCGCATTACCATTGGCTGGTTTCTGAGAAACCTCTGTCAATATCCAATCACTATGTGAGAATGTATCAAAGAGGGAACGGTCCTGATTGGCCTTTATCCCTGCATTGTTATTGGTTCTTATCTTGTTATGGGTGTGGATTTGACAGCCCGGGATAGTTTAAAAAGGGAGCTGTGCGCCACTTACTTGTTGGTGTGTTCTGAGTTGGAGTTTGCTGTTACCAGTAAAGCTGAAATCACTTGCTGAAATCAAAACGTTGTTGGGTTCCATACTTAACAGTATGCAGGGGTCTTTTGTGGGGGGAGCGCACCAGAGCGCAGCTCCGGTAGCTCAGGAGCCAAGCCCCGCCCCCAGCCGGCATCCCCCAGAGTCTTTCAGGCAGCCGAATGTCAATTTCAGCTCCATTATATTCTATGGGCCATTGAAGTCAATGGTGAAAACATAGGGTATATTCTGGGGGCTGGAGGAGAGGGGGTTTGACAGAGAGGCTTCAAACTCACAGGGTAGCTGATGGAGCCTCTCCCCAAGATACCCACCAAGTTTCAAGAACATTGGACCAAGGGGTCCAATTCTATGGGCCCCAAAACAGGTTGCCCCTATTCCTTCCATTGTTCTCTATAGTGGGAAAACAAGTTAATTTTTCACCATTGACTTCAATGGCCCATAGGATATAATGGGGCCGAATTGCCGCCGGATTTCTTTCATTCCTCCTTTCCTTTTCTCTTTTTCCTTTTTCCCTCCTTCTTCCCTTCTCTCTTTCTTTCTTTCCCACCTTCTTCTCTTCTCTTTTTTCCTCCTTTCCCTGTTCTCTCCTTCTTCCATCTCTTTCTTTCCTTCCCCTTTCCTTCTCTTTCTTTCCCTCTTTCCTTCCTTCCTTCTTTCCTTCTCTCTACTCTCTCTCTTTCCTTCCCTCTTTCCTCCTTCTGTGGCCCAACTCTCATGAGAAGGAGTTTAAACTTTAAACCCCTTCTCTCTTCGCTCCCCCACCCAGACCAGCTGGGGAAGGGAAGGGGAGGCTTTTGAAGATGCCTCCCCCTTTTTGCTTCCCCTTCTGACATCACTTCCGGTGATGTCAGGGGGCGTGGCATATGCTAATAGCCTAATAGCTCATTAGCATACCATATGCTAATGAGCTCCTGTAGCTGTTTTTCTACAAAAAGACCCCTGACAGTATGTATTCCTTCCCGCAGTGCCTCACAGTTGAAAAGATGTTAACAGTTTGCACCTGGCTTCTCCCTCCACCCAACATGGTCTCCTGCCCCTCCCCAATTCTTCTCGTCACCTATGCCATGCCGTGAGGAGGAGATGAGGGAAGTGCGTGAGAAGGGACAAAGGAGGTGAACGTTATGCTAAGTGAAATACAACAGGCACTGTTCTCAATCCTTCATATAAACCTTAATGAAAACTCAATAAACCACTGAAAAACAAACTCATGAAAAGGAGCAAAACCAGCAGCAGTGATTGGTGACAATTCACAGCAATGCTGAATATATACTTCAATGCATCACGCCACGTTCTTAATTGCTTACTTGGTAAAAAAGAAAAAAGGAAGCACAGCCCGGTTAGTCCCCTTGAGAATCCTATTCCAGGGGGGGGTTATAGTTGCACATTTGTAGCTTAACGTCATGTTCTCCCTATTTCCACTGCAAACTCAAATGGTCAGGCATTTCACTATCTCTCTACAGCACAACCCGCAACAGAGCGACTAACACAGAATGACGTTGAACAAACAGCAGTTCTCCACTGCCTAGCAATTAAAGTTGATAAGAGGCCTATGTTGTTCAGGAATTCTTTTCGGCTCTAGCAGCAAGCTCTGGAATTGCCAGCCACTGAAGGTTTTTATGACATTGTTTTGTTTTTTTTAATGCACGGTCAAACTAGAGCTGATAAGAGCTTATATATGCTTGGCCAGTGTTTGCCCATGACCAAGACTGTTGACAAGGGGTTCATTGTTGTGAAAGACACTAACTAATCCCCAAGGACACCCTGGGACATTCCAACACTTTTCAGAGAGGTGCTACTTTCTCACTGAATCTCACATCGCTGTGATTCCATAAATCCCTTGATGTGCTAATGTGGTTTTGTTTTATTCAATGGTGATGCATGTAGTAGTACAATCTTAGAACTCACACATAAGCATGTTTAATGGTTAGCCTGTTTCAGGAGTGTTGTTTAAACGAATAATAAACATCATTCTAAAAACAATAATTGTCTTTTAATTGATGGATCTATTGAGATTACAATGTGCTTGTTGCAAAATTTCAACAAGGATGCCATTCTAAGGAGCTTAAATTAAACATTCCCTCTTTAATAAGTAAAAGCTACAACTCAAGCATTACAATGGAAGAAGAAGGAGGAGGAGGAGGAGGAGGAGGAGGTGGTGGAGATTGGATTTATACCCCACCCTTCACTACCCAAGAGAGTCTCAGAGTGGCTTACAAACTCCTTTCCCTTCCCCTCCACACAACAGACACCCTGTGAGGTAGGTGGGGCTGAGAGAGCTCTGATAGAAACTGCCCTTTTTCAAGAACAGCTGTGCCAGAACTATGGCTTGCCCAAGGTCATCCAGCAGGTACAAGTGGAGGAGTGGGGAATCAAACCCGGTTCTCCCAGATTAGAGTCCGCGCACTTAACCACTACACCAGTCTTCATATTTCTAGTTACATCCAGTTTGCAAATATGAAACATTCTAACTACATAAATAAGCCCGCCAGAATTTTTTTAAAAGTGTAAAAGCCATTTGTATTGTGGAACATCAAGGTTTAAAAGAGGTGCTGGCATTAATATAACACGTCCATTTCAGCTGTTTGTGATATAAGGGCTCCTTTTCGCCATATCTGGTACAAGGAAGAAGCTGGTACATGTGTTATTCTGCACAGCTTTTGTCTAGGAGTTCCAAGACCTTAGTCTGTTGCTTGTTCTCAACACCACAAATTAACAAACCAGGGAGGCAACTTGGTTGCATGAGAAGCTGCAGTCAGAACAGAAAGCCGACTGGGGGTTGAAACACTGTTGTTGTGGGCAGTGCTCCCTCTAAGCTGTGGAGTCTTGTGAGTAAAAATTCTACTTGGTGAACTACTGGCATGGTGAAACCAGGAAGTGAGCAAGCGATTTGGCTACTGCATCAATTAGTTTGCTCTGGAGCCCATCCTTCCTGAGCGAAGACAAAAATGTGTGAGCCGGGGGCTAAGAAACCGTGAGCTAGCTCACCCTAACTCAGCTTAGAGGGAACACTGGTTGTGGGTATACACTCACTTCTTTGGATGAGCTGGCCCATGTGCTCCCACTCTCCCTTTGATATCAATGGGATTTAAAAGTGCTTACGTTTGGCTGAATCTGCTCTTCCTTACATTTCATGTATGTGTCTGTCCTGAACAATACAGTCAATAGTTTCCTGTTGGAAAACAGCATTGGTCGGAGGCGGAGACTGAGGAGGGGATTGACTGCTTTTATGTGGCTTTTATATGAGCAAATAAAAGCCGCTTTTATTTGATAAGACGTCCCTCCCCGACCAAAAATCAAACAACAAGTCCAACCAACAGGCACTTAATAGAGCTTCATAGACTACTCTTCCATAGGTCTTCATTAGTGGTGTGCACTCGGTATATACTGAGTCGGATAGCCGAAAAAATACCTTATCGGTATTTTTCAGGTATTTATTCAGCCCAATACAGATTAGACAATCTGATTCGGCTACCGAAATAGCCACACCTGAATAAAAGTTTTCCCAAATATTTATGCAAGTATCAATACAATACTGATGGTGGTACTTGGGAGTATTCGGGAATACCAATATTTCCCAGATCCAATAGACCTGAACTGGGGAGGGGAATGAAATTTTTTTGCACACCCCTATTCTTCATATAGACCTGCTGCGGCTCAGTGGTTAAGATGCTGAACTGCAGGCTGGAAGGTCAGTATTTCAGCAGTTTGAGACCCGAGTGCCACATGACGGAGTGAGCTCCCGTCTCTGGTTCCAGCTCCTGCCAACCTAGCAGTTCAAAAGCAAGAAATTGCGAGTAGATAAATAGGTACCGCTTCTGTGGGAAGGTAACAGCATTCTGTACACCTCAGTGTCTAGTCATGCCAGCCACATGACCATGGAAACGTCTTTGGACAGCGGTGACTCTTTGGCTTGGAAACGGAGATGAGCACTGCAACACTAGAGTCGGATTTGACTGGCTTTCGAGCAAGGAAAACCTTTACCTTTTATTCTTCATATACCTCACCATTAAGTTCTGCCACAATAAGAAGAGCAACATCAAACCTATAGCAAGTCCTTCCCCCTTATCTGGGTCAGGTGTGAAGACTGCTGTTACAGGCAACTGCCAGCTCTCCTCCTCTGCTGCTTCAGAGGGGCCAGCTGTGGTTTCTGGGAGCTCTGGGAGCTCTTCCTCATCCACACCACAGATACGTGACCAAGGGCCTGGCCAGGTAAAGCTTGAACCACATCATACACTGTTCCACTCAGATTACACACAGCATTCAGTGCACATACAGCCCTGCAACAGATTAAAAAAGCACTCCGGGGCCATTTGGGTTAAAACATGATGTGGGGAGAGTAGCGGGGTAGTGGGAAGGGGGATTCTGGTGAAAACGGGGAGCAGTCAGTGTCACGGTGAAACCAGGAAGTGACATCACTGTGCCAAGCAACATTCTAGCACTCACACAAAACTCTATGGTTAAACCATGGAGGTTTGGGCAAATGCTAGAACACTGCTTCCATGAGATAGTATGACCCAACCAAATAGTGGCATCACTGTGTCACTGGCGATGTCACAATGTTGCCAGCTATGTTCCCACGGAAGTCTCCTACCATCCTGGGCCAGTAACCCGGGTGGGGACTAAAGCTCCTTCCCCAGTGTGATGGTCCCATTCTGAATCAGATATTAAGGTCCTTGGAAAAGAAGCTCCCTGCAAGTGCTGTATGCCTCCAGGGGAATGTGAGTCAATTCAGGAGAATCCCAAGCCACTTTGTGGAGCAATGGAGGATGTAATTTGGGTCCAAGATAATTTCATATATAAACCACTGAATATGTCCACAGAGTAGCACACGGTAGGGTTGCCAACCCCCCCCCCGGTTTGGCGGGGGTCCCCCACTTTGGGGGGGGGTTCTATCCGCCGCCGGCCAAATGGCCGGCGGGGGAAGCCCCACCCCCAAGCCCCAACACCCCCAGCCACCCCTCTCCCTTCTCTCTTGAAGGGCTCCCTTTAAATGCAAAGAGCTGGCGTTCCCACTCACCTGAACGCCAGCTCCAAAGGCAGCCTTCCCCGCACGCACGCTGGATCTCGAGCAGAGATTGGGGTGCCTGGAAACTGCTCTTAAAGGGACAGTGCAGGAAGCTGGCGTTTCCTCGCAAGCCCAATCTCCGCTCAAGATCGAGTGTGCAGGGAAGGCTGCCTGTGCTTAAATGGAGCTGGCATTTGGGTGAGTGGGGAAATGCCAGCTCTCTGCAGAGCATTTCCCCGCGCAAGAGGCGCATGGCTGGGGGGGGGAGCGGACATCCCCAATGTGACGTCATCACGTCAGGGATGCCCCGCCCCCTCCAGGAATGGCCCCCAAAGTCCCCCGCTGCGGGTGAAGATGGACTTGGCAACCCTAGCCCACGGTAATACCGAGAAAACATCAGGTTAGATTAGGGTTGGGAAATACCTGGGGATTTGGGGGGTGGAGCCTGAGGAGGGTGGGGTTTGAGGAGGGGAGGGACTTCGATGGGGTTATAATGCCACAGAGTCCATCTTCCAAAGCAGATATTTTTTCCAGCTGAACTGTTCTCTGTCACCTGAAGATCAGTTGTAATAGCAGGAGATACCCAGTCACTACTTGGAGGTTGGCAACCCTAAATTGGATAGACTGCAGATTGAATACTTTCCTGCAAGTGCCACCCCAAATAAAAATGGGATTTACTTCTGAGTACTCCTATTTAGGATTACTCCTTAAATCCTTCTGACTTCAAATTTTAATCTCTGATAAACTTGAAAAATATGTATTACTGAGGGGAAAGTTCCATGGCCCTAAACTCAAGCTGGGAAGGTAATTAGTATCTCAGTACTTCCCGTGAATAATATTTTAAATAAGGCAAATGGAAATCTTGGAACGTTCTTCGGTGCTCACTGCAAAATCCAAAATAAAGTGAAACAAAAACAAATAAATTAAACATGTTAGTAATCAACTGAATCAAAAAACAAAAGCATGTGATACAGACAGCTACAAATCTATTTAAGTCAAGTTTAAAACACCATTCAGGAGCTGCGGTGGCTCAAGTGGTTAAGACGCTGAACTGCAGGCTGTGGAAGGTTGGTAGTTCAGCAGTTCGAGACCCGAGAGTGCCGCATGACGGAGTGAGCTCCTGTCTCTAGTTCCAGCTCCTGCCAACCTAGCAGTTCGAAAGCAAGAAATTGCAAGTAGATAAATAGGTACAACTTCGGTGGGAAGGTAACAGTGTTCCGTGCACCTTGGTGTTTAGTCATGCCGGCCACATGACCACGGAAACATCTTCAGACAGTGCTGGCTCTTCAGCTTTGAAACGGAGATGAGCACCGCAACCCTAGAGTCAGATTCGACTTGCTTTCAAGCAAGGGAACCTTTACCTTTTTAAGACACCATTCATGATGGCAGATAATTTTAAATTTCAAAAATCAAGCTCTGTTGAGAACATTAGTGTAATTAATATCATTTGCCATGTTTTAACTACAGCTTCACAGGTCTTTTCTCTTCAGTCTTTCAGTGACTTGTCTCCAGTGCTGAGCAGGAGGCGTGTTTGTGAGTGTGTGGGGGGGTGGTCTGGGTTTTTTTGCTCTTCCTTTGTTTTGGTTTGCAGAAAGGGGCAAGGTTTATGTTTGTTTGTGGCAGTTTCACAATCTGCTGACTCTTTAAACATTCCTTTTTTCCCATTACAGCTATGCCGGTTTCCTTTAGGGACAACATAATAAACTGAACACTCAGCCACTCAGTTCTTAGATTCTGTTAGAAAGAAAATAAGAGTGGAGTGAAAGCAGTGGTCTGTGTCAATATAGTTGAATGAACAAGTTACACATTTTATCAAAGCAAGCAAGTTGGTAATGAGAAAACAAGTGGCTGATACAGTGAAAGCTGTCATGATAAAAGTAACAGTAAAAATGCAAAACAAGAAGACGCAGAAATACATGTACTAAATGGGATTGAAGGGTTTACAAATCATCCTAGCCTCCCTCACTAACTAGCAAAGACATTCACTAAACAGGCGCAATTATCACAAAACCTAAAATCATCTTTGCTCGTAAGTCTAAGCCATTCGTCTTCTTTTAAAAATATATATTTTTTTAATCTGAAGGCTCTGTGTGTTCATGACTGCAAAAAAACACAAAGTAGGAATCAATAGTCAACAGAAACACTTTACGTATCTCATGATAACATCTTGACAAAGAAGGGTGAGAAAGGAGAATAAAAAAGAGGCATTCTTAAATATGTCATGGGGGGGGGAGAGAAGAATGCCAAATTGTGCTTAGTGGGGACAAATTTTTCCTTGCGGACAATTTAATTACCCAAAAACGGTTTCTTTAAACTTCCTAAACCATTCTTCTGTTTTGGGACCTGCACTGCATGAAGTCCAGAATGGCATAGATCTGTTCTCCAGTGCACTGGAGGTTATTCTTACTGAATAAGAAAACAAAATTACAAATATGGAGTGTTTTTGGAGAGCGGATTCAGACATTTTTTAATGGTTTCATCAGTATTTTCAAAACTCTTGCATTCTGTAGTGGCATGATTAAGACTTTTTTTGTAAAAGGCACATCTTGTATTCTGCATTAGTGTTCAATTTGGATCACGCCTCGCTCCTGTTTTGTATTCACAATTTTTAGCACAGATTGGAATGCTACGCAATCTTGTGTTGAAAAGGCTTCATGTTTCTTCTTGCTCTGATCCTCAAGACATTGAGAATTACAGGTCTTTTAGTATCAACTTGTCTGTTTGACTTTCAGTATGCACCCATAAGTTAGGGGGGGGCATGAAATTCTGATGCATATGTATTAATGCAAGACAGCAAATATTTTTATTGGTGGTGATCCCATTATCTGGCGAAGCAGAAACTACAGCTTCGAATTCTTTTTTTAAAAAATAATTTGTATTCTTTTAAAATAAAAAGACAAGACAAACAGACAAGCATACAAAACATATATGAGAGTAATCAAAACAGCATTGTATCTCTTACACTACCTCATACACAGATTTCTGATTCTCTAATTTTCTACCGTCGAGCCTACTAAAAATTTTGCAAACCTACATTATAACATTCTATATTTTCTACTAAATAAACATTGTCTAAGCATTCCATTATACTTTTCTATTAATATAATCAGATATCTTGGCTTTTCTTAACAAAACTTTCTACTTATGTTTTATCATCTATAATATATTTTATTTAACAGTTCTAGCTTAATCTTCCATTACATAGATTAGTGTTTAAAATTTTTAAGCATGTTTCCTTAATCTCTTTTAAGCATTTATAATTCCATCATATTAACACAGTTAAAGTTTCTCATATTTGCCAGGGTTGTTCATTTTAAATTTAACTTCCACAAGATAGTTGCTTTAGATTTTCCGGGTTGTGTGGCCATGGTCTTGGCATTGTAGGACCTGATGTTGGCGAAACGTCAGGTCCTACAATGCCAAGACCATGGCCACACAACCCAGAAAATCTACAGCAACTAATGAACTCCAGCCATGAAAGCCTTCGACAACATCTTCCACAAGATAATTTTAATATGGGTCAATCCACTCTAATTATACAAATAATACATTCCATCATAACTAGTATCAATCAGTTTCATACAAATAAATTCCCTAACCCAACCTTACATATCTTAATTACGTGTTAAGGTTAAACATGTTTCCCTGATCCCTCTTGAGCTTTTTTAGCTGCACAATCCTGCCAATACAATTTAAACTTCTAATATCATTCCAATAGTTGATTAGACATTTTGAGTTTATCTTCCAGTACCTTTAATATAAATCCATGCTCTATAAATGTACACAGCCAAATTCCAACAAAGCCAATCTCAATCAAAAATCATACAAAGAAATTTCTTAGGTCAAACTCATATATAAATCTTCACTCTTTTCTTTTTTTTCTGGTTCCCTCTCTTCACCAATATCTTAATTCTATGCCTCTTGTTTATATAGGTGGAAAGCCTTTCTTTTAAAATTCTCCATCTATATTTCCTTCTGGAGGTAGTTGGGGATTCCATGGGCTGCTTTTTATCTTCTCTCGGAGTAGTTTTTCCCTTTGCTCTTTTGAGGCTTTCACCGTTAATCTCCCTTTTAATAGCTGTATTGCAGTCCTCCGTCATAGTCTTCTCTGTCATAGTCTTCTCTTTTCTTTTTGGTATGTCCATCCTTCTATACAGTATCTCTTCTTGCTTGTAGATTTGATCTTTATCTGTCTCTATATCTTGCTGGGAAGTCTTTATCTCAATTGTCATTTGTGTTGATATGTTTCCCTTTTTTGTCTTGTATTGAATCAAAAGCCTCTTGGACCGCTAAATTAATTATATCCACAATTACATGCTTTAGCTCCTCTCAGGACATCTGTGTCAACATAATATCAGCATTATTTTTGAAGCTGTCTCTTTCAGCAGTCTTTTTTCTGCACCTTGAACAATCATTTTAACATGGCGTCCAATTCCTGCTCTGCCCAGCCAAACAAAAGTCTCTGAAACTGTTTTTTTAATAGTCCCTAGAACATTAACTGCATTTCCGAGATAAGTTCTACAGCAGACATATTAACCACCAGGAATCCTTCAAACATAGGTTGGATGCTTTGCCTTTATAATGGAGTCTGCGCACAGTAAAGTTTTCTGTTTCCCACAGTAAAGCTGATATCATGGGAAACATAAATCAAGAGAATCAGTTTGAAATGTCCCTCTTTCTTCCAAAGAAAAGAGTTTATAATCCTTTTGACAAGATATGTTCTCCAGTACAGTCATTTAATTATTTCTCTTTAAGGGCCTGAGTAAAAGTTCCATAGAGCATCTATATGAGCAAAGTTCCGCAGAGCAAAAACTGAAGTAGCTGAAGAAAGCCAAGATTTAAACGAAATTATACTCCAAAAAACAATCTTAAAACCTCACACAATAGCCGTTGTATCTCTTTTGCCCCGCTCAAGAAAATTTTAGTACAGTTTTCTTTATTAACTCGTCCCAGCAGCCAAAAAAAGGAAAGGAAAAACTTAAAGGGGCATAGCCAAATGATTGTTGGATTTTCCAGTGTTGTTTTTACAAGTACTCATGGTAGAGATCTTCATCGATGCAAGCAGTTGATCACGTCTTTCCGCTCAATGGCTGCCAAAGAGCATTCTCTCACAGGTCCCTGCGTCAGGATGATCTAGGGCTTTCTCATGCACTGCCATGTGCAAGCAGCCCGGATCAAGTCCTCTGCAAAGAGCCCCCCTCCGGGAAGGCTCAGTGGGGCCCAGATTGGTCTAGATCCCCTCTTAAGGACCTGGGGTTTCAGCAATCCATGGGAGCTCCTCTGGGATCGTCCAAAGCAGACGCACCACAAATTACACCTTCGAATTCATTCAATGCATAAAGGGTTGTCAAAACTGAAAATTTTAAATGAAATCCGGGGAGCTCCTTTCCATATCCTCATAACTGATGAAAGTACCAACATCAAATTCAGAAGAACTGGCGGTGATCTTCATGAACCCGTTTTTGCTGGCATTGTAAAATTGGCGGCTTGCAACAGCACTCCAACATTTGATTCTATAAGGAAGTTTTATAATGAAAATCACTTGTCATGAATTGCATGGTTATCAGATGGTGCCTCTGTCATGCTTGGAAAGCGGAATGGTGCTGCTGCAATTCTGCGTGAAGCAATTCCTCATCTGCTAGAGCAGCATTGTATAGTTCATCGACAAGATTTAGGAATAGATAATGCGTGGAAAACAATTCCATTCATCAAGGAGGTTGAAATTCTAACACGCACTGTTTATATCCTCTTTGGTAGATCGAGTATATGAAAAGCCAAACTGGAGGAAATTGCCAATATAACAGATGGAGACGTTCTTTCATTTAGACCACTGAATGAAGTAAGGTCAATATAGTTGCTGTAGATTTTCCAAGTTGTTTGGCCATGGTCTTGGCATTGTAGGACCTGACGTTTCACCAATAGGTGTGACTGGCATCCTCAGAGGTATAATACAGAAATATGAAGTACTCTCTATGTCAAGGTGAGCAGAAAAATGATACGCAAGTAATTTATTTCTACCCTGGAAGGTGGGGTAGGGCTGAGTCATTATCTTGTAGTAGTTCTCCAGGCTATGAACATGCTAATGGAGGAGCTTTCCAGAGGAGGTTCTTTTGTCTATGGATTGTTTCCTGAGGAGGTTTGAGGAGGTTCTTTTGTGTGTGGAATGGCTATTGAAACTCTAATCTTACCTGTAGTGCTATTGCCAGCTGTAGAGCATTTTGTGTTTTTCAGGACAGGAAACCATGCCCTATTTATTTTTAAAATAAGCCAAAGGTAAAAAAGAACAACTGAGGAAAAACAGTCTCCCACAGGAAAAGTATTTTTGCCATATATCAAAGGAATCACGGATCAGATGGGAAAACTTATGAAAAAACACAACCCACAAACAGTATTCAGACCCACCAGAAAAATACAACAGATGCTACGATCGGCAAAAGACAGAAGAGACCCCCTCACTTCTGCAGGACTATACCGCATACTATGCAGTTGTGGACAAATTTACATCAGGACCACACAGTGTAGCATTCAGACAAGAATAAAAGAACATGAAAGACACTGCAGACTTAGCCAACCTGAAAAATCAGCAGTGGCTGAACATAGCCTAACCCAAACAGGACACAGCATTTTGTTCCAAGACACTGAAAGACTGGACAACACTTCCAATTACCATGTCAGATTACACAGGGAAGCCATTGAAATTCATAAACATAAACACAATTTCCACAGGAAAGAAGAGAGTTTAAAAATAAACAGGGCATGGTTTCCTGTCCTGAAAGACACAAAATGCTCTACAGCTGGCAATAGCACTACAGATAAGATTAGGGTTTCAATAACCATTCCACACACAAAAGAACCTCCTCAGGAAACAATCCATAGACAAAAGAACCTCCTCAGGAAAGCTCCTCCATTAGCATGTTCATAGCCTGGAGAACTATGCAAGATAATTGACTCATCCCTACCCCACCTTCCGGGGTAGAAATAAATTACTTGCCTATCATTTTTCTTCTCACCTTGACACAGAGAGTACTCCATCTTTCTGTGTTATACCTCTGAGGATGCCAGTCACACCTACTGGCGAAACGTCAGGTCCTACAATGCCAAGACCACGGCCACACAACCCGGAAAATCTACAGCAACTAATGAACTCCAGCCGTGAAAGCCTTCGACAACATATTAAGGTCAATATAGCTTGCATGTTTGTAAACTGAAATTTTTTAAAAAATTAAAAAATGTAGGCTTGCTCACAGCTTTTATGCTAGTAGTTCTTTTAACTCATGGAGTAGAATTTTTGCTTAGAGGGAACACTGGCCACCACATGTGTAAACAGTCTGCATTTGGAAGCCTACAAAACCAATATACATTTTGAGAATTTTTGTATAGAGTTTTGCCAACTCATGAGGTATAAAGTGCCATTGGTAGAACATTTCCACTAAATTTTCTCTAAATGCGAGAGAAAAACAGAGGACAGTAAATATAAAATTCCCTGCTTCTTCAGAAACTGTATGATCCAAGTCTTTTCCCCGTTTAAGTTGAAAAGACGGTTTTACAGCCATTCATCTTCAGTAGGTTAATAGTATAACTTTAATGTTAGAATAGGGATGTAATCCTGCCCCACTGATGTCTGTGGCAACCCCCACACACACACATATTTTAATCAGACATACGCTGTCAATCAATATGTCAACTCAACTTTTTAAAAAAACAATGGTTTTACAAAAGGAAGTTGCACATGACTTAATTATGGTTTCTAATTATGGTATGTCTCTCAAATCAAGGATATATTGTTCATGATCCTTTTTGCAAATCCATCCAACACTGGCCAATGCTGTATTCTAACTTCCTTTTGCTTCTCCTGCTGAGCTCCGTTTCACCAGTTCTACGAGGTACTGTCAGCGCAAGCAACTGAAGAGTTAACAAAATAGACCTGCTTCCCAGGTGTTTACTCACGTCCTAAAAAACAGCTCAAGAGTCTCACTGATGTATCCATTCTAGTTTTTTGTAATTATATGTGCCCGATTAATCTTCAAGAGTTATTACACGTTTGGACGATGCATTTCATGTCTTGAGACAGACATAAAACTTTTCCTCTCAGAGAGCAGCAGGCAATGGCTAATATACTTCAGCCAGTCTATTCAGTATGGTGAAACAGTAACTACCAGTTTACTTTGCCTGCAAAGTACAAACAATACACAGAATTATCATCTCGTATTACACTCTGGTAACACTACAATAAACCAGTGGCTAACACACACTCAGGGCAGGCCCAGAGAGAAGCACAGGGCCCGTGCCACAGCCCACTGTTGGCAGCTCAGCACCAGTCAACCTCTGCCTGTGAGTTGGAGTCACCACAGGATCAGGGCTGAGAGGTGCACAGACTGCTCAGTGATCGATGAGATGCCCCTGCCTCCGGGTGACCCAGAAGAGTCCTCCTGATAAAAGCAGCCAGAAAAGGGTGAGCCAGGGCGGAAGCAACTTGCTTATAACTCTCATCTTAGAACCTGCTGGCCCTCTGTGCCTTGATTTAGACAGTGTGTTTGACTTTCTGGACTGTGACCTGGCTTGCGCCCTTTGCATCTGCCCTTCTGGTTTGATGCTTGGGCTTCGGAATACCTGTAAATATACCTGTACTTCTTCACCCAAAGAGTGATTAACATATGGAATTCACTGCCACAGAAGGTGGTGGCAGCTACAAGCATGGACAGCTTCAAGAGGGAATTAGATAAACATATGGAGCAGAAGTTCATCAGTGGCTATTAGCCACAAGATGTAGATAGGAACTCTCAGTCTGGGGCAGGTGATGCCCTCTATTCTTGGTGCTTGGGGGGGCAGCAGTGGGAGGGCTTCTAGTGTCCTGGCCCCACTGCTGGACCTCCTGATGGCACCTGGTATTTTTGGCCCACTGTGTGACAGAGTGTTGGACTGGATGGGCCATTGGCCTGATCCAACATTGACTTCTCTTATGTTCTTCTGTGCCTTGACCCTGGACTATTTTTAGACTATGCTTGTTGCCTCTTGCCCCAGGTGTCTGCCTGAATCTGGACACAGACAACAGCTGGTTTTGGCAACAGCTGCACCATCTAGTATAGGGCAAGGGGGCTCCACTTTCTTGAGCCTCTGTTAGGTGGTAGGCTGGGGGGGGGTGGCAGTGATTCTGGGGCCCCATCCTGGTTTTTTGCCCTGTGCTCCAGAATTACCAAGACTGCCCCTGAACACATTTGAAGCTAATTTGAGTTAAAATGTTATTCCTTATAGCAATTCAGCTATGATCAGTGTTGGGGAAGAGATGTAGCCGTACACTTGTGGAGATTCTGCTCAGCCTTCCACAGATAAATTAAAATGTGCCAATCTACAATAGGAAAAAACTTGTTACGCCTTAAAAACAAAAAGGTGTTAGCAAAAGCTGTGCTTAGACTATGTTTGTTGCCTCTTGTCCAGGTGCCTGCCTGAACCTGGTCAAAGACAACAGCTTGAAGCCAATCCAATGGGCAGTAAGTTCAGGACGGACAAAAGGAAATACTACTTTAAACAGAAAGCGATCAAAAAGTGGAATTTGCTGCCAGAGGATAGAGTGATGGCCACTGGAATAAACGTCTCTAAAAGGGGATTATATAGATTCACAGAGGATAAGTCTATCAATGGCTACTAGCCATGGTGACTGAGGGGAAACTCCACATTCAGAGGCACTAAACCTCTGAAGCCCAGAGCCAGCAGACAAAGTTAGGGGAAGGCCTCGGCCTCTATGCCCTGTTGTTGGCCCTCTAGAGGAACTGGTTGGCCACTGTATTAGACAGGATGCTGGACTAGATGGACCACTGGTCTGATCCAGCAGGGCTCTTCTTACGTTCTTATTTGCAGTGTCAAGAATAAAAATCATGAGATATGTTTATTCCTCTCTGCATGTAAAGTGCCACTAAGTCGTAGACAATTTATGGCAACCCTGAAACGGGTTTCAAGGCAAGAGACATTCAGAGGTGATTTGCCATTGCCTGCCTCGGCATACCAACCCTGGTATTCCTTGTGGGTCTCTGATTAGGGTTGCCAGGTCCCTACATGGCATCCAGCGGGGGAGGGGGGAGGTTGTGTGTCCGGGAGCCTCGCATGCACGCTATGCATGCACACACCACGATGACATCGCCTAGAATTGACATCATCACACCGGGCACGTCATTGAGGGACACTCTAGCGTTCAGGCTTAAAACTTTATGGTACCATAGAATCATCGCACTGGGCATGTCGGTCCAATTCAGGCACTTTGGGGGCAGAGTTCCCCCCAGTGGCCAGATCTGGGCTGGCGCATTAGGAGCCCTTAGAGCGGGCACCCCCCCTCAGGGACCTGGCAGCCCTGTCTCCCATCCAAATACTAATCAGGGCTGACATTGCTTAGCTTCCAAGATTTGATGAAATCAGGCTAGCCTGAGTCATGCACATGAGGGCGTTTACTCCTCTACCCTCATGAAGTATGATTGGTCTACAAATAAGGGTCAGCCTGTCCTTCTGGACTATATGAAAGGATTTCAGTAGCAGGCCGCACAAAAAGCTAACTAAAAAAAAACAAAGACTTGGCTTCTGCGAAGCAAGGGTCACAGCAAAATACAGAAGCAGTTTGTACAACTGAAAAGACCCCTTCCCCACAGGGTTATAACATTGAACATTTCCCTACCACATATATGTAACCTTATTAAATACATTTCTAGCTTCCCTCCCCCCCCATATTTCAGATGATGAGGTTCGGGAGTTTAAAGGGAAACACAACAGACAGACTTCTGAGAAAGAAGCAAATACAGCTGTAAAAACCAATCCAAGGCAGCAAAACAAATGAGATTTGAGTACAAAATATAGCAATTGCCTTACGACATGAAGGAAAGAGAAAAGGAATTGCAGCAGGCCCTGGACATAAGCACAAACTCCTTTAAATATATGATCAAATAAAATGCTATAGTTCCCAGCCCCCAGCACAGTTTTAAAGATGAATGTCTAGGCTAGAAGCCAGGATTTAATACGTGTGCACAAGGGCTTTACAGCTTCTTTTTCAGGCAGAACACCTCTTTGAACCCCCCAAAAGCCACTTTTTGGAGTGGCAACTAGAAGAAGAAGAAGAAGAGATTGGATTTATACCCCACCCTTCACTACCCAAAGGTGTCTCAGAGCAGCTGTTTTACAAACTCCTTTCCCTTCCCCTCCCCACAACAGACACCCTGTGAGGTAGGTGGGGCTGTGAGAGCTCTGACAGAAATGGCTCTTTTTCAAGAACAGCTGTGCCAGAACTACAGCTTGCCCAAGGTTATCCAGCAGCTGCACACTTAACCACTACACCAAACTGGCTCTACATGAGAAACCCCCAAATGGAAATTAATTGTGGGAGAGCCAGTGTAGTAGTTAAAATATTGCACTAGGATCTGGAAAACCCAAGTTCATATCACCACTCTGCCATGAAAGCTTGCTGGGTGACCCTGGGCCAGTCAGACATTCACAGCCTAATCTACTTCGCAGGGTTGCTGTGAAGATAAAAGTGGAGGAAAGGAGTTGTTTCTCCCTATCAGGGAGAAAGGTGGGATAAAGTAAATGAAGTGAGAAATGCTCTCTCCCCATGCATGCACAAAAGCTCTGTGCACCAAACAAGAGGTTTTGGATCCTAACCAGAAATCATACAGCTAAAGAGACACTTGGAGATTTATTTATTTAGATTACTGTTTGAGTGGTCTGAATTGTTTAAATTGTATTGTGTGTGGAAAGGCAGCAAATACATAATAAAGTAACCCAGTTAAACAGCAGTTAAAAAACCAAAGATCTTTATTCAGATACGCTCAGGGTTTCTAAATAAATAGTTGTGAGCACTTTTAAAGGCAAACAGTAATAGTTTCAGACCCTACTTGAATTCAGGGCTGTAACAGGTCAGTTGGAAGGTGGGAGATATTCCTTTGACCCCACATGGTTTGGAATGGCCAACCTAAGCCCCCTCCCAGAGGTCATGAGCGGTATTCCCTGTAGAGTGTGCTAAGGTGCACTAGCGCACCAGTTTCCTGATGTCAGTGCAGGGATTTTCATTCCAGCGCACAGGTTCAAGGAGTGGGTGGCCCTGCCCTCCCACTCATCAACTTGCCTGGTGGTTGGCTCACTAGCTGCTGGCCAATTACTTTGGAGGTCCAGTGCCCTCCTGCTGTGCTTGGCTTGCTTAGAGAGCCACCAGAGTAGAAGGTCCCTTGAGGTTGGTTGGGGAGGATGGGGGCAGGAGTCAGGCTTCACGTAACACTGGGTGGCTGGTTGTTGCCTCCAAGGCCGGCCCATGGTGGCTGGCTGACTTGGGGAGGCACTGGGGCAGAAGGCCCCTCAAGGTTGGTTGGGGAGGGTGGGGGGAAGGAGCTGGGCTCCGCGTGCTGCCAGGTAAGCAGTTGTTGCTTTGCAGGGTGGCTTGGTGTACTCCGGAGCCAGCAGGGCGGGCAGAAGGCCCCTCAAGGATGCTTGGGGAGGGTGGAGGTTGAGGAAGAAGCCGGGCTCTGCTGCATGACCTGGTGGGTGGCTGTTACCTCACAGGGTGGGTTAGTGAGCCCTGGAGCTGAAAGGACAGAAGGCCCCTCAAGGTTAGCTGAAGAGGGCAGGAAGAAGGAAATGAAGGATGTAAGGGGGAAGCTGGGAGGATGGAGGTCTTGGTGGGGGGGGGAGTCTTTTAGTAGCAGTTTTAAGGACATAAGATGGACCAATGAGACCCATCCAGTTCAACAGTCTATATCACCCACTGTGACTAAAACCCAGGTGCCATCAGAGTTCCACCAGCAGTGCCAGAACTCCAGAAGCCCTCCCAATCTTTTTTTTTTTTTAATTTTTAGGGTATAAGCTTTTGTGACTCTTGTAAGCTTGTACCTTGAAAATCTTGTCTGCAGACCAGCATGGCTACTCTCTGAAAATATTTTTTAAAGTAAATCAGGAAATCCACACTCTTGATGACAGCAGGTATATACTCAGATGGAGTGAAGAACCAAGAAATGAAGAGGGGTTTTATGCCTTTTGTATCAATCGCAATTATCAATTGCAATTTTATTGATTTTCCTCCTGTGAAGTATGTTAGGCTGAGAAAGCAGCTAGATTCAAGCCCAGCAGCACCTTAGCGACAACTGGATTTTCAAGGTATGAGCCTTTGAGAGTCAAAGCTCCCTTCATCAGATATGATCGTTTCAGAGAGAGACCTTCCATCAGATTTCCAAAATTATTTTTAAAAGCCACACATCTCGTAGTTGCCCCATGTGTGAGCTCTGCACGTGGGTTTTGTATTTTGTAAACTGAAATTTTGTATGTAGGTTTTGTATTTTGTAGGTTTTGTATTTTGTAAACTGGGGAAAAAATTAAATGTAGATTTGCTCACAACTTTTATGGTTTGGCTCACAAAGAAAAAATTTTTTTGCACAAAGGGCTTAGAGGGAACATTGGTCATGAGCAATGCTCCCTCTAAGCTGTGGAGTCTGGTGAGCAAAAATCCTACTTTGTGAGCTTCTGGCTTTAAAGCTGTGAGCGAGCGATTTGGCTGCTGCATAAATTAGTTTGCTCTGGAGCCCTCCTTCCTGAGTTAAGACAAAAGTGTGTGAGCTGGAGGCTAAAAAACTGTGAGCTAGCTCACACTAACTCACCTTAGAGGGAACACTGGTCATGAGCCCTGGAAAGTCACGCACCACCTCTTGTTTTGTCTTTACCCCTTTCCAGGATAAACAGCACCAACGTACAGTTATGCAGGGGTTAAATGTCTCGTGTTCGCTTCGGCAGCACATATACTTGGGTTAAATGTCTCATTTGGTCACGCCTAGCACAGTAAACCCTTTTCAGACCTTCTAAGTGGGGAGCATATATACATGGGGCCACTGCAGCAAGCTCTTCCCTCGACATACATGTAATCGGCACAATGCACGTAAAGAGCTGACGGACGTATGCACATGCCTAAGGCTTCTAATGCAATCAGAAACCCTGAAAAAACAGGCTTCCTTATCACACAGAGAGCACTGTACACATGCACAATCTACACATAGATTCCAATGAACACGAAGGTTTCCCGGTTCTACCTGCCTGCCCGCACGCCCATTCTGCCCACTCTGAGTAGAGGGAATAAAAAGGACAAGTATGTTTTCCCGCCATGACCTGGATAGTCCAGGCTAGCCTGATCTCATTAGATTTGGAGAGCTAAACAGGATCGGCCCAGGTTAGTACTTAGAAGGCAAACCACCAAGGAATACCAGGGCCGCTATACAGAGGCAGGCAACAGCAAACCACCTCTGAATGTCTCTTGCCTTGAAAACCCCACTAGGGTCGCCATAAGTTGCCCCTTGATGGCCCTTTCCACCACCACCAATACCTTTTCCAGACACCAGGTTCATTTCTTGCCACCTTTAAAGATGGTTGATAGCATTTTTCCTGCCACTGTAGGAATGAATTATTAGCATTAGGCTATACAGGACTTGCAACATTCACTGAAGTGTAGTACCCAAGGAACCAGGATTGGTCACAAACAGGTGATTTGAAAGTTACAGCCATCCGTTCAGTTTACACATCAGGATTAACTATATGTGTAGACTGAGCCTTAGTACTACATGCAGGGCTCTTTTTGTAGTAGGAACTCCTTTGCATGTTAGGCGACACGCCCCTAATGTAGCCAATCCTCCAAGAGCTTACAGAGCTCTTCTTACAGGGGCTACTGTAAGCTCTTGGAGGACTGGCTGCATTAGGGGGGGTGTCGCCTAATATGCAAAGGAGTTCCTGCTACAAAAAGAGCCCTGACTACATGAGTAGACTGACCTTTATAACAAGGAAAACAAGAACATAGACTGACCCTTTAAAGTACTATATAAACTGTTTGGAGTTAAACGAAGCCAGACAGATAATCCTCTGTTACATAGCAGAATGGTGTAATGACCCTGTGACATCAACCTTGCAATCAGCCAGGGACTCATTTTTGACCTAATTAGAGTGGCACATTCCGTGTACTCCCACTTGATCTTACTTCCTGAGTGCAACATATGCAAATAGGTGAAGGGTTATTAGAAGTCTTTTTTTAGCATCTCCATTACAAAACATTAATTTTTCATGCAGACATTTGTAAGCTGCTGCTTAACGACACAATCTTTCCATCACTGCATTGGGGCAGCTCCATGCAGATGTTCGTCCATGTCAAATAACATTAGTTCATTTTGGCATTCAGCAAAATTAGAACCAAGCAGAGCCTTCTGAAGTGTTCTCTCTCCTTCACAGGAGAAATACATACTCCTGTGCCAGAGTGCTGGAGAGGAATCAGACCTGTGTTTTAAAACACAACTCAGTCCAAGCCCCGTTGGGTTGCCTGAGGCAAAGCTCTGCCTCGTGGTCACAATTCCCAATCTGTGACCTGCTTCACAGGGTTTTTAGAAGGGTGAATGAAATATTCAGTATCATCCTAAGCACAGTAACACCCTTCTAAGCCCACTGACTTAGACGTGTATAACTCTTCTTAGGATAGCACTAAATGTTACTTACCTAGAGCCTCATAGCTGGCTATAAATCTAAACCAACAAAGGAAGAAGATAAACACTGTTAAGCATGAGTAAGCTGGAACTTGCTGCTTTGTCACTCCTTTCTACACAACTGACCTTACATCACCTGAAGGCCTGTTAGCAAAATGAATTCTCAGAGAGAGAATATATTTAAAACTGTCAGGTGTTGATACCTTAAAGCAACAAGTTTGTATGTGAATTCTTAAAATCATGTTGGTCCTAAACACAAGCACTTTAACTTCAGTGGAACAAGGACCCCACACTCTACACACAGGGCACTTTCACACATCTCTCTAGATCATAATTCTGTTTTGGTCATGGACTCTCCTGAACATTCCACACGCTCCCAAATCAGTTGGCTCCATGATGTGTCACTCAGAATCTGTCCCTATCCACTGGCTGCATTGCCTGAGTCTCACCTCCGATATTCGAAACAGTTTGCTGTTTCTCTCCCCCCAATAGCCAGTCAGAACACAGAGGTCATTTGCATATGTGACCTGATTGGCCTTTGCCTCTAACATTCTAAACAGTTTGCTGGTGCTGTTGCAAGTCATTGAATGTGTCCTGAGGTAAAATACATATCCCAATTTCCCCTTAAATGGTCATTGGAGTTGCCAAAATACATATCCCAATCTTCCCTTAAACAGTCACTGGAGTTGCCAATCTCCCTGTGGGGCCTGGAGATCTCCCAGATATCACCGTGTTCCCCAGCCACAGCACATCATTTCCCCTACAGAAAATTTCCCAGCTATTACAATGGCTGCTTTGGGCAGCAGACTCTGTGGCATTATACCCTGCTGAAGTCCCTCCGCACCCCAAACCCTGCCCTCTCCAGGCTCTACCCCTCAGATCTACAGGTCCGGCCCTCCCCTTAGTATTGCCAGCCTCCAGGCAGCACCTGGAGATCTCCAAGATCAGTTCTCCTGGAGAAAATGGCTGCTTTGGGCAATGGACTCTATGGAATTATACCCTGCTGAGGTCCCTCCACACCCCAAACCCTGCCCTCCACAGGCTCTACCCCTCAAATCTATAGGTATTTCCCAACCCAGAGTTGGCAACCCTGTAACTGGCTCTGGAACCACTTTCCAGACCCTTGGAAGCCAGAAGACATGGCATAGGAGGAGGTGCTTTTCTACCTTAGCTGTCACTGCATAGCCCCAAATCAATGTAAGTTGGGGTGGAGGAAACCATACCTGTTACCATGAGGCTGTCCTCCCATAATACCCACTTGGGCAGCAAAATGGCTGGAGACAGCCCTGCCTTATAGCTAAGCAGAAGGAAATAAACATGGCTTGCCTCCCTCTATTTTCCCCTTCCCTCTGCCGCCCCACCAGCCACAGCCGGGACACTCACCTGGAGCTTCCTTCTAGAGCTCGTTGTATTTCTTCCCACAACGGGCCTTACTCCTAGTACTAAATAATATAGTTTCAATCCATTTCAGTGACCATTTGCAAGTGGATTTTGCCATTTCACACAGGAAAATCCAGTTGCAAAGTGCATTGAAAGTGGATTGAAAGGACATTATTTAGTGTGTGTGTGTGTGTGCAATGAACACGATATATCACCATAAAAAAAAAAATCAATGGGAGCTCTACTATTGACTGGAACCAATATTTGTATGTATATCCTAATTATTTCAGCATTACCAGCTGCCACACGCTGAACACAATCCAAAGAAAAGAGTCCAATCCCAAGAGTACTGAAAGCTGTACTGAACCCGACAAAGCTAAATCCCATTTAAATTTCTATGATTGTACAGAATTAGAGGAATTAATTATGATTAGCACTGTGACCTATACATACTGGGTAGCAATGTGTGTGAGCAAGTTCTTGGGGTATGGGTGGTCCCTAAGTTAAACATGAGCAGTAATAATGGGTTTAAATTAAGGGAAGGTAACGGCTGGATATTAGGAAAACCTGTTTTACGGTAAGAGTTGTTCAATGGTGGAATCAGCTGCCTAGGGAGGCAATGAGCTCCCCCTCATTGGCAGTCTTTAAGCAGCGGCTGGACAAACACTTGCCAGGGATGCTCTAGACTGATCCTGCACTGAGCAAGGGGGTTGGACGAGATGGCCTCTATGGCCCCTTCCGACTCTGTGAGTCTATGATTCTACTTCAAAATGGGCTCCAGAGTTTTTACTGCATCTGTTATGAGAGGAGTGCTCCTACCTCCAGTCCCTCTAGTTTCAGATAGGTACTTGGCTCCACACGGACTCCATGCAAGAGACCATTTCCCCACAGTCTGGTTCTCAACCCGCGGCTGTTTTTTTCTCTGAAATTATTCACATCCTCATTTTCCATTTCAATCCTCCCATGATTTCTTCAGTGTTCCTCTGTGCTTTCTCGTATCGATCAAAGAAGACCCCAGGATCTTAAAATGGTCAGCACCAGGATATAATCCACATCGGAGATAGTGAAAAACAATCCTAGGTCCCGTTCACATGCAGAATTTGCTGCAGGAGAGCCACAAATGCTGGGCGGATTATACGGGCGCGATCACACGGAAACATCTGGCAAGCGTCGCGCACCCATCGCCAACCCATATTGTCCGGCCGAAGATGCGGACTTAAAAAATACCTGGGAAAGTCCAGTAGCACACGGTTTGTGACGGGCCACGGACAGACGTTCTCCATGTGATCGCTCCAGCCCTCTCCTCTCACGCCCCTGCTCCCTCATTGAAGTGTGCCAGAAACACGTGCAGATGAAAACAACACTGGTTCACCGCTGTCATGTCTGATCGCATAGGGGCGGGTCAAACTGTGAAGGCGCAAATAGCCTCGCCTCCCCCACACACACACGTTATCCAGCACGTGTGACCGGGGCCCTAATTTCCCTCTCACCACCCCCAGTCCAAGTGGTTTTAAGAGCTCAGATCACTTGAATCTTAGTATGATAACTGGGAATGGAGGGGGGGGAGAAGTACTTCTCCAATCTTAATTAGCGGCACCAAGGTCTCTAAGCTGCAAAGGGGCAGTGACACTAATACAGTATTGTAGGGTTTGATTCTTAAAGAAAGTTTGTATTAAAGCAGAGTAAAACCATTATAGTCAGCAGAGCAAGTAATGAGAGACTGAGTCCATGTGGCTATAAAAAATATAAAAGTTTACTTTAACACTAGCATGGGAAAAGGGTACTTGGGAAGTAAAACAACAAAGAGCTACATTGCTACATCCTTATAGCTAGATAGACAAGACAGGAATGGAGTCTCCTTCTTCAACAAGAACAAAGAGCAGGAAGGAGAATCCCAATATGCTAAATACCTGATACATTGATTTCCAATCAGATAGCTAGGGTTCTTACGAAGTTCCCGGGCATCCTACTGAGTAAATACATTGGTTACAAACAAACATGTGACTTCCTGTTTACCAACACTAACAACATTAACCCTGAAAATACTAAAGTGTTTTAAACTTGTTACATCCAACAAGTATTCTGCAACAACAGTAAATTACAGCCAGGGAATGCACAGTGTGAGAGATGTGCATTCCTCTGTCCTCCAGACTCACCCATATAGCTCAGAAAGCCTCATTGCCGTGTTCAGATTCATGGCTAAATGGACAACTTCAGCAATCAGGACTAGGAAGTCACTCAGTCATCTTAGCAACGATGTACTATAGTGCTATTTGGGGAAATTTCCTAATGGTTTACTCTCCCCTTGCTCCTTCACTGCCCGCCTCCAACTGTGCTGCTCATAAACTCTCAGACTACTTCCTCAAGGGCACATTATGTTCTCATGATATACCCAACCTGAAAAGTGGGCCCTGGTTAGACAGATCTACATTTGGAGGCGGCTAATTTTATTCAGCTGATGGCTTTCGAACCGTGATTCAGAAGAGCTTTGCTGTGCTCGAAAGCAATGTTATGTTAAACATACCAACGTGAGGAAATAAATCATTTATGCCAACTCTAAAGGGGATGCCAAATTATTTAAAGGCAGCGAATGTCATGTTGTGTTCTAGTGTATGCTAAGGTCTTCAGTTTCTTGGCTCAAGTGCAGAATCTGTGTATTTAGACTGCATTCCTTTCAGCATGCCTAGAAGGCTACATGTGCTCCACACTTATTAAGGTTAGCAAATAATCACATCACAACTGCCAGAAAACAGCTCCCTGTCAGGAAGCCATGCAGCTGTGCAGATGTACACATGCAGAACTGGTTTTAAATGCCATTCAAAATTTTAAAAAGGTATCACCTAGGAAATGCTCTTCGTTTCCATTTCCGAAAGAAGGAAAAAAAACAACTAAGAATGGTATTTGTTCCCAATTTTCTTCCTCTCTCGTGCATCAGCTCAGATTTAGATATTGTGTGTGTGTGTGTGTGTGTGTGTGGGTATAAAATGCCATCAAGTTGCAGCCAATCTGCAGTAATCCCAGAAACGGGCTTTCAAGGCATGTGAGAAGCAGAGGAGGCTGGCCATTGCCTTCCTCTGCAGAGTCTTCCTTGGTGGTCTTCCTTCCAAGGACTGACTCTGCTTAGCTTCTGAGATCTGATGAGATCAGGTCCTTCCATGCCACCTTCCCTCCCTCGGATAACCTGCACTACACTTCAGTAATTCTTGAAAATAACACACTCATTTGGATATTGAACTGGTTGTGACGAAACCTGCCTCCAAGTGACCGCATTTTAAATGACAGCCTTACATCCCAAGCCTAATCACACTATTATGATACAGTATATCTCAACAATTTCAACAGAACCTACATGGACATGTTTAGATCCACGGCCTACGGTACACACACAGTTTGTTATTCAGAGATCCCAGCATTACAGTCAATGTCGTTAGACTCTTCTAGACCCTGTTGCCGTCAAGAGCAAGTTAAGGGATTGGAAGGTTAACCCCCGCTCTGCTCAGCAGCTCTCCACTTCAAATTCCCTCTTCCCACACTGTGAGTTTCTCTTCCGAACATGCACAATACCACAGAAAGAAAACAAGCTTGAGAAGCGCAATGTGGAACCAAGAAGCAGTGGGTCGGGAAAGAAAAACACTCCTTGAGTAGTTGCTGTAGATTTTCCGGGTTGTGTGGCCATGATCTTGGCATTGTGGGACCTGACGTTTGCCAGTAGCTGTGACTGGCATCCTCAGAGGTATAACACAGTGTTATACCCCTGAGGATGCCAGTCACAGCTACTGGCGAAACGTCAGGTCCCACAATGCCAAGACCACGGCCACACAACCCGGAAAATCTACAGCAGTTAATGAGCTCCAGCTGTGAAAGCCTTCGACAACACTCCTTGATTGTTGTCTGTTCCAAATCCTGCTTTTCCTAGACAGATTTGAGCTTGAGTTACCACATGCAACATGGAGTTATGCCCTAACACTGAATAATGAATTGACAGGTGTTGACAGGTGGCTGGTTTAGTGAATTGTGTCAAGAACAAATATATATATATATGGGCTTTGGAACTGTAGCCAGAAGTTCTCAGGACACAATGCCTTGCTTTGCTAAGAACATTATGAATGAATGGAACACAAAGAGGGGAAAGTAGAACATAGCTCATTAAACAGAGCTTCAAAGTGGTTTCACGTGTGCCTTTGGTACAAAGCAGCCCACAGTGGTGCTCCCCAGCATGCACACAGGTTATTTCTAGTAATACTCCTACACAGATGCATCCACTGAACTCACTTTTCCATGTTATTACAAGAAATGACACATTTGCCTGTATATGAAGGACAGGAAGCACTGCACATATCTCTCAATTTGCAAACTGTTATGTTAAAAGTCTGTATAAATCTAGACGACTGCATTTAACTAAGAAACAGAAAGAGCATGTGCTTAACCGAAGCTACATTGCTATGCACACTGAGCTAAACATAGTAAAGGTAAAGTTTTCCCTTGCTGGAAAGCCAGTCAAATCCGACTCTAGGGTTGCGGTGCTCATCTCCATTTCCAAGCCGAAGAGCCAGCGCTGTCTGAAGACATTTCCGTGATCGTGTGGCCAGCATGACTAGACACCAAGGCGCATGCGCCCTGCTTAATTCCAAGGAACTACTCAAGAGAACGGACTGCCCGTTGGCGCACCTGTCTGCTTCTGTTAGTTTTAAAAGTTCTTCTTTAAAGGCTGTTATCCAACACACCGCTTCTGAAAAGAAGGAATCTGCCCCACGTAGGTGCGACAGCAGCAGCGTTACTGCTATGCAAGGAGGAAGCTAGGCTAGCTTTGCAACAAATCAGGTGGCAATGCAACCCCTTCCTATGGGAGTTCATAGTGAAAATAGGACCCAGCAGGGAGGGGGGCTTAGAGGGCCGGGCTCGATCCCCCTGCTAACGGTGGCCCAAGCCTGGCTGTAGGAGGGCAAAGAAGAGTCCGGCTCTCCCCTCGGGTCTCTCCCGGCCCCCCTCCTCTTGACCAGTGTCCCCTCTAAGCTGAGTAACAGCGTGCGCTAGCTCACCGTCTTTTAGCTTCTGGCTCACACCTTTTTGCCTTGGCTCAGGAAGGAGGGCTCCCAGAGCAACGTAATTTACGCAACAGCCAAATCACCTGCCCGCCGCTTTAACGCCACCAGCTCCCAAAGAAGAATTCTTGCTCACAGGACTCCACAGCTTGGGGGGGGGGGGCGTCGCTCTTGAGCCCCTCGACGGGCTGCCCCGCCGTGGGGGGAGAGCGGAGGGACCCGAGCGGGCAGCCCGGAGGCGGCGGCGGCCGAAGAAGCCCGAGAGAGGGAGAGCAAGAGAGCGAGAGCGAGCAAAGGTTGACTTACACCGTGAAGTGGTAGACGAAGCACTTCCAGCCGGTGGGTCGCTCCAAGAAGTTGTAGACGCGGCCTTGGATGTTGCTCCGGCTCAGCAGGGGTCGGCGGACGCTGTAGATGGAGACGCGCGGGTCCAGGCTGACCGGGGGGCGCGGGAAGTCGGCGTGCACCGCCACCGGGGGCGCGCCAGCCTCCAGGCAGCCGTGGGGCGGCAGTGGCGCGCCTCCTCCGCCGCCTCCTCCTCCGCCGCCGCCGCCGCCCGCCGGGGGTCCTCCTGCCGGGGAGAGGGCGAAGGGCGCGTAGCGCGCGTTGGGGGCGTCCTCGCTGAGCTCCAGGGAGGCCGGCTTCATGCTGCCTCTGCGGGCCCCCCCGACGGCGGACAGGCGCCCCAAGCCCCACGGCTTCCTCTCCGCCTTGGGAGTGGACGGCGAGGACGACATCGTGGCCGCCGAGACGCGCGGGAGGGGAAGGAAGCCGAGGCCGAGCGGCGGAGCGACACGGGAGATGCTGCTTACGCGCCGCTGGCGGGCGGGAGAGTCTCGGACACAGACGCGCACACACCCCGCGCTCGCTGGCTGCCTCGCTCGCTCGGCTCCCCGAGAGTTCGCCTGTGGCCCTGCCCACTGAAGGGGAAGGTCCCGCCTCGACGCCAGCAGCCACCCAAGGAGCCCGGCCAGCGCCAGGCGCCGCTGCCCAACGCGCTCCGAGAGACAGAGAGCGAGCGGTCCCCTCCCCCGTCCCGCCGGGACTCCCGGGCGGGGAAGAGCCGCGGCCCGCGTCGAAACTCGACAGGTGCGGGCTCTGTTCAGACGACTTCTGCAGAGCTAAGGGGCCCTGGTCGGTACGAGACACAAATGACCTAGACGACGGTCTCTAGCAGCGGGGAGGCCAGTCTAAGGGAAAAGTTCTGAGTGGTTTTTGTTGCACTCATAGAACTTGTCAGACAGCCAGTTTGGTGTGGTGGTTAAGTGCGCGGACTCTAATTTGGGAGAACCGGGTTTGATTCCCCACTCCTCCACTCGCACCTGCTGGATAACCTTCGGCAAGCCGTAGTTCTGGCACAGCTGTTCTTGAAAAAGAGCAGTTTCTGTCAGAGCTTTCTCAGCCCCACCGACCTCACAGGGTGTCTGTTGTGGGGAGGAGAAGGGAAAGGAGTTTGTAAGCAGCTCTGAGACTCCTTTGGGTAGTGAAGGGTGGGGTATAAATCCAATCTCCTCCTCCTCCTCCTCCTCCTCCTCCTCCTCCTCCTCCTCCTCCTCCTCCTCCTCCTTCTTCTTCTTCTTCTTCTTCTTCTTCTTCTTCTTCTTCTTCTTCTTCTTCTTCTTCTTCTTCTTCTTCTTCTTCTTCTTCTTCTTCTTCTTCTTCTTCTTCTTCTTCTTCTTCTTCTTCTTCTTCTTCTTCTTCTTCTTCTATTGCTGCTGCACCAGCTAAGGTGTGAAATGATTTGTCCTATTAGTAGTGGCCATTGGCTTGAAGCGTGTGTGGAAGAAGAAAATTTATACCGCACCAAACCTGGCATAAGTAGTTTAACTAAATAACCAGTGGTTTCCACAAAAGAAAATACCTAGGAGAGCCCATAATGAAAAGCAGCCAGGTAGGGCATCACAGCATTTTACAATTGTTCGACATCTTCATAGCCAGCAAGAGAGAGAGAATTTGCCCAAACCCATACAGTGAGGTCTTGTGTATGTGTGTGGGGGTTGAAGCTGGGCTTTCCCATAACCAAGCCCAGCATTCTAGGCATTATTATGACGGTACAGTGGTAAAAACCAAACCAAAGGCGTCTCTGCATCACCACTTCTAAAGGCCCTGGGGAGGGGCGGTTTGTGTTAGAGAAAGCTCATGCTTACCAGCCGTGATGGCTTAAAGGCAACCTGTGCGTCCAGAGACAGTAAACCTCTGTATATCTGTGCTACGAGGCAACATCATGGAAGACCTTGGCCCCTAGGGCTTGTTTGGTGGCCCTGCAGAACAACTCGTTGGCCACTGTGTGTGAAATGGGATGCTGCACTAGATGGTCCAGTGGTCTGATTCAGAAGTGCCTTCCTGACATTTTTCGAAACGGTGCAGGGAACATGAGCCTCACAGTCCCAAACCCAGTCACTCTCTCTCTCTCTCCGAACTGACAGGGAATGAAGTCATACGTAACATGTAGTTTGGCAAGCGACTCCTCTCTCAGTCTCAAAGTGGGGATAATGACTCCTACTACAGATTGTTGTAACATTACTTATCAATGTTTATTTTTTATTATTGTTTATCTCCTGAGCCGGGAGCCAAAGCAGTTTTTCACATCATACTCCCCTCCTCCATTTAATCCTCAGGACAGCAGTTTTGGGAGGGTAGGTCAGGCTGAGAGGTTGTAAGAGGTCACCTGGTGGGGTTCCACGGTTGAGCGAAGGATTCGAACCTGTTCACCCCAGGTTCTGGGCCTGTGCTCTAACCACTGCACCATAGCAGCCCTCACTGAACCACTATATAAATGCTACGGGTTATGTTAGTGGTTATTTATGCCCATGGCACCCTGATCTGGATTGCCCAAGCTAGCCCAGTCTCATAAGATCTCGACAGCTAAGCCGTGTCCACCTTGGCTAGTATTTGGACTGGCGACCTCCAAGGAATACCAGGGTCGTGATGCAGAGCCAGGCAATGACAAACCTCCCCCATCCTGAAACATCCCGTGCCTTAAAAACAAGTCTAGTTCACCACCTAGTGGTGCATAACACTAAAAGAGCTGGAACTTCTGGCTGCCAGACAATCCTGGCTATACTACACACAATGCCGTACATCATCATCATCATCATCATCAATCATAACAATATGCCCGTGGCAGCAGCTTTCTCCCCAAACTATACAGATTAACCCAGCTATTTGCATACAGGAGCCTTCTTGTTGTCTGTTGTGAGAAGAACCTGTAATTTCTGTACAACCGTTGCACAGCCCACAGTGAAGAGGTTTGCATAGCGGTACACAAAGTTGAAGCTTTCGGTCAAGGGAAGCCAGCTGAAACCATCCATTCTTCCTGAGCTGGCTTGGGTTGAGGGGAAAAAGCAGCTGCCGTGAATGGTCAGTCACATGCATCCGCCCTAAGAAGCCCACGTGAAAGAAACATCATCTCACAATGCTGGGCAGTGAGAAACTTATTAACGATATCCTGACATCATCACATTCCTTTCCATATCTGGACCAACATCACAAAAAGACATGGTTTCTCTGCCATGCGCCAGTTGACACTGGAGTGCTTAATCCTGAGTAGATCCGCTTGCAGGTATGCACCTACCCATTAGCAGGTGCATTCACAAGTAGGTGCCCCCCAACTCACTTTGTAGGGATATCAGGCATGGAAAACTTGTCCGCAAGTGGATCTCCTCGCAGTGGTTACTTAGCATGACAGGGACAGGCATTTGCAAGCAGTCCCTGCACTGCTGTTTACAACAGATGAATTGAAAGTATGCAAAGAGTAGTGTTGGAATGTGCAGAGCCAAGGAGGGGCCAACGAAAAAAGAAACACAGGGTGAATTGCTGGCACTGACACAGCCTTCATTGTGGGCATGACTGAGGACCAACACCGTGCCTGAAAGCAGTAACCTGAGAAGGGTTCCAGCGAAGCATTGATTTACCCAGTACATGGCATTTTTTTTCACACGCTTCATATGTTATAAGAAATAATATGTCAAAACAGAAAGCATGATTCACATTCCCCTCCCTCTGCTGTGCTGAGATCCATGAGATTCTTTCCTGTACACATGAAACAGCTCAAATTATTGCCATGTATGGGTAAGAACATATCAGTTTTTGTTTAGCACTTGCAGCTATTCATACAAACCATCTGTGCTATTAGTTTTCCTGCACTTCCAGAAGAGGGAGGGTAGAATAGCCATTTCTTCAAGTGTACTTTTATGATGGAACATCCCAATGAAGTCTTTTTTTTGTTTTGTTTAACCATTCAACACTGCTGTCTGCATCCAGAGGGCTTTTCTGTGGACCTTTGTAAATAATGTCCTGAATTTACTGGGTTTGATCTATTCTCGATCTGATTCCTTTTCAGTATATATCAAGGAAGAATTTGTTGCCTTTCTAAATTTGACCCAGCAGAGAGCCAGTTTGATGTGGTGGTTAGGGGTACAGACTCTAATCTGGGAGAATCGGGTTTGAGTCCCACTCTTCCACATGCAGCTGCTGGTGTGACGGGTCAGTCACAAGTTTTTTCAGAGCTGTTCTCTCATGATTTGAACTCGACAAAGCAATATCTGCCAGGAAGGGCGGGATTAAATAAGGTAATTTCAATGGTCTATTTGCAAAATTTAGATAAACCTGAATACAGAAGAGCATTCACCCTACTCAGAACCGATATGCTTTCCATCTGCAGTTTTAGAAGGTAAATACGAAAGACAACCTTACAAGGAAAGATTGTGTATCCGTGGAGAGGGGAAGGTAGAAACAAGGGAACATGTGATGCTCGAATGTAAAATGTATCAAAGTATTAGAGATATTTACATAACCCCAATTTGTTCTCAGTCTCCTGGGAGAAATGAAAGATTTTACTTAGATAAGTTGCTGGCTGACAAAGAGCAGGAAACTACTTTAAACATGGCAAAATTTGCCATGCAGGCTACCAAAATCTGGAGGCAAGCTGTTAGTAGTTAGATAGTGAACTTAGATAGTGTACTTAAACAGAGATTTTAATTATTTAATAATATTTTATTCCTATCCCTAATGTTTTAATGTTTGATATTCTGGATCGCATCTGTATGTATTTTAATGTTTTATCAGTTGATGTCTTTTCTGTATGTATTTGGTCAATGACCATATCAATAAATTGATTGATATATCAAAAGAGCTCTCTCAGCCCCACCTACCTCACAGGGTGTCTGTTGTGGGGAGGGGAAGGGAAAGGAGATTTGGAGTCTTTTGGGGGGGAGCCCTGCCCCCAGCCGGCGTCCCCAGTAGGGGTGTGCAAAAAAAAAAAAAAAATTCGGCTCAATTCAGTTTGGCCAAATCGGGCACAATCAGTTTCGGAGGGCAGAAAGACTCCCGCATGTCAGTTTCAGCAGTACAAGCTGATTTGGGAGTCTTTAGGCCAGCCGAATGTCAATTTCAGCCCCATTATATCCTATGGGCCATTGAAGTCAATGGTGAAAACATAGGGTATATTCTGGGGGCTGGAGGGAACGAGGTTTGAGGGAGAGGCTCCAAACTCACAGGGTAGCTGATGGAGCCTCTCCCCAAGATAACCACCACGTTTCAAGAACATTGTACCAGGGGGTCCAATTTTATGGGCCCCCAAACAGGTTGCCCCCATCCCCTCCATTGTTTTCTATGGTGGGGGGAAAAGTTACTTTTTTCCCACGGTGCTGTTAGTAGCTCTAGGGGGAGGGGGTCTGAGGGAGAGGCTCCAAATTTTCAGGGTAGCTTTGGGAGCCTCTCCCCACATACACCCCCACGTCTCAAAGCAATTGGACCAATGGGCCTAATTCTATGGGCACCCAAACAGGTTACCCCCATTACCTCCATTGTTTCCAATGGGGAAAGCCAGCCAGCAGCACTTAAGGCAGGCAAGTAGGCAGCAGTCAGACTCTCCTAGAGAATCTCAGGGAAAGTGAACTGTCTTGGGAGGTGCTTATTTGCCATGAGAACAAGTGGCACACTCCAGAACAAGTGGCCCAAAAGACCAAAAGGAACATCATTTATAGATGTATAAATTAATGGCGCAACCTCATTGGACCACTCACACCACATACACCTCAAAAATAATCTTTATAGCACTAGAAAAAATGCAGAAATGGAGGTAATGGGGGTAACCTGTTTGGGTGCCCATAGAATTAGGCCCATTGGTCCAATTGATTTGAGACGTGGGGGTGTATGTGGGGAGAAGCTTCTTCTTCTTCTTCTTCCTGCTCTTCTTCCTGCAGACCTACACAGCTACTATCGTCACTACATTTTTTCCAAAGGCAACCCCATGTAGAACACACTGCGGTACTTCAGTCTGAAAGTCACCTGTGCAACCTGTAACTGTCATACCTTTGCTGATCTATGTGGGCGTCATTCCATCCCACTGCCTACGTACTGTACTCCAAATAGTTCTCATGCCCCATTAAACCATGAACCCTCTAGCATTTAGGTTTTTCTAGCAAACAACTGGATTCTGCATTGAATATGACAATCTGGGAATTATTTCTCAACATTAACAAGCCCAGTCATCTCCGTAAACCAAAATTAAATGAATCTTGTAATAGAACTTCCACGTCAGTTTTTCTGTTTATATACTACAGAGCCTCTTGGCTTTCATTTTTACTTCTCATGTAGAATCTGGTTCGCAAATCTGAAAAACAATGCATATCATGTGATACAGGTGTGCTTAAATAAACACCCAGTGTGTTGGCTATAATGATGGTTTGCCTGCGATAAGGCCTTGTTTCTTGTTGAACAGTTTTAAAATGCCGTGATGCCGTATCTGGCTGCTTTTCATGATGGGCTTTCCTATGTATTTTCTTTTGTGGAAACCACTGGCTATTTCGTTAAACTGTTATGCCAGGTTTGGTGCAGTATAAATCTTCTTTTTCCACACATGCTTCAAGCAATGGCCGCTTCTAACAGGACAAATCACTTCACACCTTAGCGTACTCCGGCGCAGCAGCAATTAACTAACAAGTTCTATTCCCAGAGCTGAACAAGCAGATTTTCTTTGATCCAACACCCTGTTTTCCCTTGAGCTTAATATGGAATAGAACTAGTTAACAAGCTTCTTTCTCACCATTGCGCTGAGTTCAAGGGTGATGCTGGTGCTTAGACAAAAATGTTGTGGCAAGATAAGGTTCTATATAAAGTTTAAAGAACGGTGTTGTTATTTTCTGCTTTATTTACAGGCCCTTTGGAAGTCCCTCAGACGCTTTGTATGACTGCGTACTACAGATAGGCTTTGATTTACAGTACAGTATAATAATAATAATTTGTTAAGAAGATAAAATGTTTACAGGACTCTTCTAGGACGTTGAATTCTACTGGGCGATAGCAGTGCCAACAGATGTCACAAAATGTGGTGTTATGTCACAGTCACTGTGGCATTACGTTCACATCACAGGCATATATACAAGAACAATTATTTAGGAATGCCTTGCCTATTTCTATGATCCCCAATTTCACTTATCGTCCATATGAAAGGTGAAGAGCTAGGGTAAGTGAGCTGCATATCCACACTGTGCATGTATGTCTCACTAATGCCATTTTAAGCTTCATGGCATTATCTGAATCCAGGGCTTTCTTTGTAGAAAAAGCCCAGCAGGAACTCATTAGCATAACAGGCAACACCCATCAGCGGAAATTTATGAGCATATTAGGCCACACCCCTGATAGCAGGAACTCATTAGCATATTAGGCCACACCCACATGTTACCAGACGTGTGGTCATCCAGCCACACCCACCTTTTGCTTCTTATTCGGTTTACCTTGTTTGTTGTCAAAACCCAGGGCCTTTTTTGTAGCAGGAACTCCTTTGCATGTTAGGCCAGACACCCCTAACGTAGCCAATCCTAATGAGTTTCTGCTGTTGGGTGTGGCCTATTATGCTAATGAGTTCCTGCTGGGCGTGGCCAACTCGGGAGCCAGACGGAATTCCGTTCCTGTGCATTCCTGCCCCAAAATAGCCCTAGCTGAATCATTCTGGAATAGTAGCCAGAGTTTCAGACTAGGATCAGGGAGACCCAGGTTTGAATCCCAATTCAATCCTAGAAGCTCACTCTCTCTTAGCCAGACGTACTTCACACGCTGCTTGTTGAGAGATGAAATAAAATAGTTTGATGAGAGTGTTGAGAATTCCCCTAAGGAAGGTCTGTAGGGTCAAACTTAGGCTCAAACTATACATTACGATTTTTGGCATATTGTGCCAAGACTGCCCAATGTGACTATGGTCGAATCTGCATTTGCATTTTTAAATCAGTTTCGTGCTGCTGTGATGCCGTCTTTCTCTATGCTTGTTTGAAGAGTTGTTTGGAGAAGATTCACTTAAAGCATATGGAGGCGCAATGACAGTGGAGCCACCACGATAGGGCGATAAATATATGCAGACATGCAAAAGTATGCTAGCACTGTTAAGGTGTGAAAATGAAAGCAAATGTAGACAGCTTTTTTGAGGATGGAGTCAGAAGGCTGGGACACCGGTGGGAAAGACAAATGCAGATTCGACCTATGAAGCATTCAGTCACTTGTCATGCTGCCAGGATCTCATTTCCTAAACATGCTGGAGCCTGATTCACATTGGGTCTGCAACATGGAGAGAGGCTGAAATATGCCAGGTAGCTCGTTATTTTTTGGTAATTTTTAATGTCATTTATACCCACCTTTCTACCCAGCAGAGCCCCAAAGTAGCTTACATAGTCACCCTCTCCTCCGTTTTATTGTCACAACAACCCTGAGAGGTAGGTTGTGCTGAAAGCACGTGACTGGCCCAAGGTCACCCAACGAGAGTGGGGATTTGAGCCTGGATCCCCCAGAACCTAGGCCGATACTCTAACCATGCTTGGTCAGTGAGATTGAATATGTGCAGTGGCGCTTAAAGGTCTTAAGAACTTGCTTCAACAGCAACTATAGCTGACAGTGCTAAAACAGAAAATGATGGAAATGCCTGAGATAGGTACCAACTTGTAATATTTTTGTGCCATGTTGGGAATGTTGTCCTAGATCACTGTGATCCTAAAGCTTGGCTGGCTGTTTAGATTAACAGCGAACAGCAGGGAAGTCGTCTTGTAAGAGTCAGATGTTTGTATGCAGAAGCTCAACAGAGTAACAATAATAATAAGTAATTTGCTTTCTATATAGCTAAGAATTTCTGTTCTGAATTCTAGTTACTGATAGTCATACTCAGGGCTTTTTTTGTAGAAAATGCCCAGCAGGAACTCATTAGCATAACAGGCCACACCCAACAGCAGAACCTCATTCGCATATTAGGCCACACCCCTGACAGCACAGCTCATTAGCATATCAGGCCACACCCCACATGTTACCAGAAGTGTGGTCATCCATCCACACCCACCTTTTGCTTCTTATTCTGTTTACCTTGTTTGTTGTCAAAACCCAGGGCTTTTTTTGGAGCAGGAACTCCTTTGCATGTTAGGCCACACCCCCAAATGTAGCCAATCCTAATGAGTTTCTGCTGTTGGGTGTGGCCTATTATGCTAATGAGTTCCTGCTGGGTGTGGCCAACTTGGGAACCAGCCGGAACTCCATTCCTGTGCGTTCTGCCCAAAAATAGCCCTGGTCATACTACACAATAACAGGATGTCTGAACTAATGTTGCCAGATCTGAATGCCGTGTTGGTGGAGGAACTTTCCAGGAGTGGGGCAAAAAGCCGCAATGTGCTGATGTCACATGGAACTGATGTCAGCACATCAGGGACATTGTGTGGTGACGCTATTGTTTTGGGGCAAAACTCAATGGTAGTATCAGCCTCAAATCATAGAGTTTTGCCCCAAACCAGAGCATCGCTGCGTGACATCTCCGACGTGCTGATATCACTTCTGTGTGATGTCAGCATATTGCGTTTATTTCTGACAACTTTGCTGTTTGGGGGCGGGGTTTCCTCCCAACAGCCAGCTGGCCAGTGGCAGGCAGAAGCCCCAAAAATTGGGGGATCCCTCACTCCCAATGGGGGAATGGCAACCCTCATCTGAACACAGTCTGTCATTTTGTACCTCCATACCATTAGGCACAGACTGGCTTTGGTTCAAAGGCTTGGAGTCTGTTCAGATGGGCAGCTAACCCCGCCATTCGCCTGTCTCTAATTTGATCCTAATCTTTTAAATCCGTCATCGCACAACCAGACAGCCCACCCCCCAGGGAATCATCTTACCGTACGCTGCCTCTGCCATGGATTGTCCAGATGGCATCCACTGAAGGAGGCATGCAGGGTGGGGGTTTTTTTTTAAAAAAAGAAAAAAGTTTGCGCAAGCACTTAGGCGTGACATCGCATCCTTGTTTATCCGTGCATGCGCGGAATTGAGATTTTTTTAAAATGGCACCCGTTCAGGATGGTCTGACGTCAGACCATCCTGAATGGGCACCATTTTTAAATTGCGCACTGGAGCGATCAGACGGGGGAAAGTCCGCAATTGGCCCGTCGAGAACCGAAAACTCCCGTTTTTAACTAGTATCGATTAAGTACGGCTCCAAAGCGCAGCAAAACGGGATGCTCACGGATGAGGTACATTTCCCAGACGTTGCTGCCTGGAAATTTCATTTAAATCCACCAGGCACTTATGCATGGCACGGATCTGAAGAGCCGTCTGAATGGAGCCCTTGAGCTGCCATATAGGTTACACTGACCTGCAGTGCAACATGTTACTGTTGCATCTTCTATAACAAGTTACATCTGCTACAATACAACACGTTTAATTCACACCAATTCTGTGTTTAGAGAAGCAATCCATATAAGGAACACCTCAAGACATTCACTATAGTAGAGTAGGCGGACCCACTCAGTAGAGAAGTGTAAAACAGTAATAATATTGAATTTTCTCTTGGTGTAACAGTTGACTTTGTAGAACTAGAACTAAGATCTGAAAGTGCAGAGACTAATTTTTGAAAAGCTTGCAGAAAGGTAGAGGTGCATGATGTAAACTAATAAGTCTACTTATTATTATTATTATTATTTTGCTAACAAGTACAGGAAGTACAGTCGATAATCAAGGAAGCATTAAAGATACATTTGGGGTCAAATACCAAAGCCATCATTCTGGAGGTCAAGGGGTTTCTCTGGAGCAAGTGGTTCGATGATTGCAGCTTTAATGGTGGAAATTCTGACCTTGTTGCAACCTGAGGCAGTGATTCAATCAGACGGCACGATGAGAATGATGAGATAATAAGCATTTGGAATCCAGGGAATAATTTGTTCAATTATAATGAGAGGAGGCTATTAATCACCTGGAATTTTACATAATACAGTATCTTCAAACGCAAACATTTATATAATACGTTTTGTTCCAGTACCTGTTTCCCTGTGCATCATAAAGTATCCTTGTCTTTTGCTCCACCCTGTTCCCTATTGTCTCCTGTATACAGTTCAGGTACAAGTACTGGAGTGAATTGAAGCATAGAGCCTGCAATCCACTCTGTACGTGCACAGAAAGGTGGAGAGTGGCTATCCCTCTCTGTGCATTCTCCTAGGCCTCTAGCCTATGGGCAATTTGGTCTAGGGTTGCTAACCTCCAGGTGGGATCTGGAGACCTCCTGCATTTACAACTGATCTCCAGCTGACAGAGATCAGCTCCCCTGGAGAAAATGGCTGCTTTGAACGGTGGATTCCAAAGCATTGCACCGTGCTGAGGCCCCTCCCCTCCCCTCCCCAAACCCCGCCCTCTCCCGGATCCATGCCCAAAGTCTCCAGGTATTAAGAACATAAGAGAAGCCAATGTTGGATCAGGCTAAAGACCCATCTAGTCCAACACTCTGTCACACAGTGGCCAAAAATACCAGGTGCCATCAGGAGGTCCACCAGTGGGGCCAGGACACTAGAAGCCCTCCCACTGTTGCCCCCCCCCCAAGCACCAAGAATACAGAGCATCCCTTGCCCCAGAGTTCCTATCTATACTTTGTGGCTAATAGCCACTGATGGACCTCTGCTCCATATGTTTATAAGAACATAAATTTTCCAACCCAGACCTGGCAACCCTAATTTGGTCAATGGGCATTAGGGTCACCAACTCCCGGTGGATTCTGGAGATCTCCTGGAATTGCAACTGACCACTAGATGACAGAGATCAGTTCCTCTAGAGAAAATGGCTGCTTCGGAGAGTGGACTTTACAGCATTGAAGTCCAAACCTTTCCTTCCACAGCTTTACTCCCCGATCTTCAGGAATTTTCCAGTCCAGAGTTGGCATCTCTAACAGACATTGTTGTCACTGCCCAATTGCTGTGCTGGGGGCTGCATGTCATACGCTTCCAAACTTCTAGCACCAGGGCTTTTTTGTTTGTTTGTTTGTTTGTTTGTTTGTTTGTGGTGGTGTTCACGTTGGAGGGGTGTCTCCCAAGTTGGGAGGAGGAAACTGGTGGAAATCAGTGCAACCTTAAAGATAAGTAGTCACACCTCGAACAACAACAAAAAAGCACCATCCAGCACAGTGATGGAATGGTGAGGTCAACCCTGTTGTTTATTTATTTCGGGAATTTGTAGACTGCCTCTCCAGAGTCCTTTTTGAGACCTTGTCATGCTAGAAGTGTAGGAGCATTCTACGTCTCTTGGAGCATGTCCAGATTGGATTGCCGAAACCCATTTCAAAGGGTTGGAATCAGACTAAATTTTCCATCCTTGCCTCCCCTCTTCCACTGCAGCCCACCGATGTCCAAAAATGCTTCTCCCAGTTGACAAAGGATCTGAGCAGTGACATGGGGTGGTGGTCTGCAGCAGGAAGGGCAATTGCCGATTCACTCTGGGCCCAACCCAGATGCTGTAATCCATTCCAGAGTTTGGGCAGAGTGGCATGCAATCATTCTTCCTCCTGCCGAAGTTTTTTTTCTGAGCAGAACCAAGCTGTTCCCTGTGTACTCTCAAGAATATCATCATGTAAGATCTAGACTTGCTTTTAGATATTGTTATGGCTGACCATTTATTTATCAGGCAAATAGCCTGGAATTGTCCAATGACGTTCTATCCCATGTTTGGATTGTGGAGAAAAGTGCAGGGAGTCCTTAATGAAGCTTCGCCAGCCCTCATAAGCCACACCCCCAGCTCTGTGTACTGTACAGATAATACCTATTGAATTTGTTCCATTATGGGGGGAAATGGAAAGGCCTTCTTCCCGATGGTTTTCACTATGCTTGTGAGAGCAGGCGCGTCCAAAAAAGAAAATACCCTACAGCCACTCCCCTAAGGAAAGGAGATCAACTAGCTTGTTGGGCAAATGCCACAGGACAGTAATGTTGCACGGTGGATCACTCCTTTCATTCATCAAACACAGCAACTCTCTCCCATTTGGAGCCTCTGCACCAGTTTGTCTTGTGTTGTATAGTGGGTTAGATGCATAATGAAACCACGGACAACGATGTAGTGGTCAGCATGGTTCGCTATTATACAACACGAGACAAGAATACCTGGCCAGGTGGCCAACTATATACATGCTAAGGGGAACACCCTCTGGTGCCATTGGCGGGTTTGAATTCCCACCGCTGTTCCCATTGGTTCCCCAAAGCAGGAGCTCGGAGCCCCAGTCCCATTATTCTCCGGGACTCAAGCTCAGACTCCTTTGCTGACTGCCTGCAGTGGTCAGCGGACACAACATCTTTTTTTTTTTTTTTTTTGGTAAAACTCTCTTAAAAAGAGAGAATTTTATTCTTTTTATAAGAAATGGGAAGGGTAGACAGATGGAGAAAGAAAAAGATGGAGTGAAATTTTTCCTGTTAGTGAGGGTTAGTTTAGGTTAATAACCAATACCAATTTTGGCATCTATCATGGTTAGAAGATCTTCTTTTTAACTATTGCAAAGTCCAAAGTCACTCTGTTAATGCAGTTAGTAAAGTCCATTGGGGTTAGTAATTAAACAGCTCCTTCCAGATGTTACACGAACAGTCCTCAAAGTATCTTCTTTTTAAATCTCTTCCAGTTATGGATTGAGTCCATTTTAACTTTGAAGTCTTCCGTTCCATCACCACTTTCCCCTGGGCTGCTGTCTTCTTCACTTGTCCCAGTTTTGAATACTGCATCTTCCTCCCTGCTGGCGTGTCTCTTCAGAAGTTTCTGTATTTTGAAGATGAAATCCTTCTTCTTTCTTTTCTCTTTTTCCTTAAACTTCTGGCCTTCAAGCTTCCAGGGCTCCATAAACTCTTCAGATGAAATCAGATCTCCAGTTTGTCGCTTGCTATGCTCAACATCCCCTTCTACTGGCAGAATATTTTCTTTTATAAAAGCGGAATAGGCTTTGGGAGCCTCATCCACCTCTTCTTTTAATTTTATCGCTTCACTGCCAGTTAGGGGTGCCAAGACATTTGTCAAGGTAAATCCGAGATCTTTCTCTTCTTCTTTAACGCCCTGGAAACCTAGAATCAGATTCGATTTCTGTTCGATCTCCATCATCTTTCTAGTTGTTTCCGATATCTGTTTCTGTCGACTGATGAGAACACTATCCATTTTAAACAGAGTTTCGTTGATTTTCTGCAATTGTTCCAGCAGGGGGCACAGCATCTCCTTTTCCTGTTGATTGACAGCAAGCTCTTGGGGGGGCTGTCTGGACCGGAAGTCCCTCCTCTCTTCTCTTCCGGTGTCTGCAGGACTTTTTCCATTATCGACATTTTGTTTTTTTGTTTACTTTTAAAAAGTTCGTGCCGCATCCCCCAGGAAGCTAAGATGATCGCAGTCTTCCATGCAACCCCAACGGTACTTTCACCAACACTTTTTTTCTCTCAGCCCCCTTCGCGCTCCCTTTGTAGATCTTGCTTCTCAAAGGGGGTGGGAACTCCTCCCTCCTCCCAACGCTTATACGCATGCAGGGGGCTCCGATTTACGCTTCAAAATAGATCTTCAACTCACGATTCGATGCTACTTCTTCTTTTTATTTTAAACCATAGTGCTGTCTTCACTCCTGGAAATCGGTGGCGCCGCTAAGTCCCATTACGGGCACGCCGCAGCGGGGCCGATTGGGGCGGGGAGAAAGCCTCAATTTCCCGGCTATCTGCCGGCAAAGAGGCTACTCCCCAAGCGCCCCCGGTTTGGAGCCTTTGCCTAAGGCTCACTAGGGTCTTTCGCACATGCGAAGACCCCCCCTAACTGCGCGTGGGCTAACCGCCTCCGGGAGCGTCCCGAGAAGCGGCCGCCATTCGCGACACCGAAACCGAAACCAGTGGACACAACATCTTGTCTCCACACTCTGACCAAATTACACGCATCGTTCTCCGATCTAATTTATTGCAGCAAGAGCCAGTAAAAACGGTACAATTCTGATATAAGAAGAATGGAAACAGAAATAACGTAGGAATAGTATAAAAACATTAATGAGAGAAAATTAATAAAATTAGTAAAATAAAAGAATGTTAATAAGAGAATCATACAATTTTTTCAGCTAAAAGAAATTAAGTAAAGGTAAAGGTTCCCTTGCTCGAAAGCCAGTCAAATCCGACTCTAGGGTTGCGGTGCTCATCTCCGTTTCAAAGCCGAAGAGCCAGCGCTGTCCGAAGACGTTTCCATGGTCATGTGGCCGGCATGACTAAACACCAAGGCGCACAGAACGCTGTTACCTTCCCACCGAAGTGGTACCTATTTATCTACTTGCAATTTCTTGCTTTCGAACTGCTAGGTTGGCAGGAGCTGGAACTAGAGACGGGAGCTCACTCCGTCATGCGGCACTACTCGAGTCTCGAACTGCTGAACTACTGACCTTCCACAGCCTGCAGTTCAGCATCTTAACCACTTGAGCCACCGCAGCTCCCAAAAGAAATTACCTAATAGCTAAGCAGCAAAATTTTGCCACAGCATAAGTCACTGAGCTCTGAACATCTTCTAAGAGGAATTTATGGAGGACTTCTGGCCTAAAATCAGGATAAGACTGCAGAGGGCTGAATCTAGACAGAAGGGGTAGTATAAGATGATCTGGTTCCTCCTGATAGAATCTGCAGAACAGGAGGTCATGAGTAACTGATTCCACCATATTAGCGATGCATGGGCATATACGTTCATGCACTGGAACTCGAGTGAATTACATGCACAAGTGGTTCCTCTCATTCAAGGCTGAATCCCCTTTTCTTGCCATTACCATTTTCAGGCATTGTTATGGATCTTCACAAAGCACAGAGACCAGCGAGGTATACAGGGCTATTTTTGGGCAGGAACGCACAGGAATGGAGTTCCGGCTGGCTTCAGAGTTGGCCACGCCCACTACAGCCAAAACCTCTGTGTGCCTGGCTACAGAGGGAAGGCCTTGAGAGCAACCTCCCCGGCAACTCCAAGGCAGGCGGGCCAGGAGGGCCCTGGAAGTATCAGGGAGGCATTTAAATGCCTTCCCGTGCCTCCCCTCCCCTCCAAGGACCGGCTTGCCTGGGCTTCCCACAGCCGTGCAGTCAGGGGCGTGGCCTAATATGCTAATGAGATTCTGCTGTCGGGTGTGGCCTGTTATGCTAATGAGTTCCTGCTGGGCTTTTGGTGGACATTTGGTTCTTGGCGGACATTTGAACTGGAATCCCCCCAACCATCCCCTGCTTGTTCCTCTGCTGGAATTCTAGAAGGCACACTGCTCTCTTTGGGCTCAAGTGGTCAGCCATGTCGGTCTGAAGCATTAGAACGAAGTCTGAGTCCAGCGGCACCTTTAAGACCAACAAACTTTCATTCAAGGTATGAACTTTCACGTGCATGCACACTACTGAGGGAAACACAGGAATGTACAACATTCATTAAAACATCAAGATAAAACAGTTAAAACGTCAGTAATATATTTCAAGCAAATAGATGGCGTATACAAAGTGATGCAATTGCAGACATAATTTTGGAATGGCAACACAATAGCTCAGGGAAGTTTAGAGGGGGGGAAACTGCAGAGTGAAAGCATATATAAAATGATAAAAAGGTAAAGGTTTCCCTTGCTCGAAAGCCAGGCAAATCCAACTCTAGGGATGCAGTGCTCGTCTCCATTTCCAAGCCGAAGAGCCAGCACTGTCTGAAGACTTTTTCCATGGTCATGTGGCCGGCATGACTAGACATCGAGGTGCATGGAACGCTGTTACCTTCCCATCGGAGCGGTACCTATTTATCTACTTTCGATCTCTTGCTTTCGAACTGCAAGGTTGGCAGGAGCTGGGGCCAGAGACAGGAGCTCACTCCGTCACGTGGCACTCGAGTCTCGAACTGCTGAACTACTGGCCTTCCCGCCTTCAGTTCAGCATCTTAACCACTTGAACCACCGCATAGACATGACTAAAATATGATAAATGTGGTGCTGGGTGAACATCCCTTGGGATGGAGTTCCGTAAATGACAGCATCACTTGACTTTTCCCCTATCATTTACAGAAGGAAGTCGGGACTCAGAGAAGTTAGCCAAGTGTCAGAAAAATTATCAGTAAAGGGAGTCATTACAGTTAAAGACTATCCCCAGTGATCAGGAGATAATCTAAGAATGAAAACAAGCTAAGGCAAGAGTGTGCAGGGAGTGTGTGAAACACTGAGGCATGGTGTTCCGAGGCATGGTAGAACACTGTGCTCCAAATCAAAGAGAATAATCTTCCAGAGAAAGTTTTTTAACTGCCTGACTCTGCAGATATGAAAGGCTCGGAGGCAGAGATTTGGCTGGTAACTTTGAAAGGATATCTGAAGTTCCCACACTCTAATTCTCCACACCTCTTCTCACCACCAATGCACCAAGATTTTTCAATGGGCCTCAGTTCTCTCTTCCCCTAGTACTCAGTTTCCCCAGAGCTCTTATAACCAGGGCTTTTTTTGTAGAAAAGGCCCAGCAGGAATTCATTAGCATAATAGGCCGCACTCAACAGCAGAAACTCATTAGCATATTAGGCCACACACCATGACAGCACAGCACATTAGCATATTAGGCCACACCCCATGCCTTCCCTTGGCTTGCTCAGGAGTCCCGTGGCTGCAGGGATCCTGGGCAAGCTGGCCCTTGGACAGGCCGGGGAAGGCACAGGGAATCGCCGGCGGGGGGGTCACTCTCCAGGCCTTCCCTCTGTAGCCATGCACAGAGAAGTTTTGGCTGTAGTGGGCGTGGTCAACTCTGAAGCCAGCCGGAACTCCATTCCTGTGCGTTCCTGCTCCAAAATAGCCCTGCTTATAACACACATTTTCTATTATTCTTTGGCCTATATCTGAGATGGCCCTAGCGGCTCCAAGTCAAAGGCAGGATGAGTTGGCTGTCTCACGTTTCAGATTGTGTCATACCATTGAAGGATAGCAAAGGGTCATTTATATTCTGTGCACACTTATCTAGGAGGAACCCCCCCCAATCGAGCACTGCAGGACGAAGTATACATGCATTGGGTTGCAACGTTATCATTCTAGGGACACACCTACCAAATTGTGAGAATGTTTGCATCATGTAGCATCAGCCAGATGGTATGCCCAGGGCCGGCTCCAGGAATTTCTGCGCCCTAGGCGGGTGCAGATCCCAACCTCCCAGTTGGGCCTGGAGACCCAGCCATGCCGCCCCCTCCCCCCCAGGGAGGAGGGGGAGGGAGGGCAAGCTGTGCCCCGGCTGGGTGCTTAACAGCGGCGACGGCAGTGGCGGGGAGCCCCCGCTGGCTGTCACCACCTCTCCCCCCTCCAGGGAGGAGGGGGAGGGCGACATGCACCCTAGCCGGGCACTTTTTGGCGGCAGCGGCAGCAGCAGCGGGGAGATCCCGCCAGCCGCCGCCGGCTGCCTCCTCCTCCCCCCCAGGGAGGAGGGGGAGGGCAACTTGCATCCTAGCTGGGCGTTTGGCGGCGGCAGCAGCAGGAAAATCCCGCCAGCCGCCGCTGGCCACCTCCTCCTCCTCCCCCCAAGGGAGGAGGGGGAGGGCAACTTGCGCCCTAGCCGGTCGCTTTTCGGCAGCGGTGGTCATGGGCGCCCGGTTAGGGCGGTGGGGGGCGCTTTGGGGGGGGGAGCGGGGAGCCATTTGGCGCCCCTGAAGCCGGCGCGCCCTAGGCGAGCGCCTAGTTCACCCAGTGGGCGATCTGGCCGTGGGTATGCCGCCCCACATAGACTTTCTTATGTCTCTTCGGCGACTTCCCCCTACTGCTGGAAAGGGTGTCAACAGAAGAAATTTTGCCCACTGCTGGTGGCAGTGCGAGAAAATTAAACATGTCTGGAAAGAGGCGCTATCGATAATTCAGAAAATCACTTCAATTGCTGTTCCCTTTACTCCAGAGACTATTTCTAAATTCTTGGCCTACGGAGTTATCTTCCTGACAACAACATAAAGCCACCATTGAGGTCATGTTGGATGCTGCCAAAACTGCCATAGTGTCTTACTGGAAAGATGCAAAACCACCAAGCATTGAGGTTTGGTATAGGAAATTATGGTCTCATTATCTCATGGATTCTGTCACAGTCCAATTACAACCTAATGTTCAATCGTCGTTACACTCAGCATTTATCGGAAAGTGGTACCCAGTTTTAGACTACTTATCTCAACAACAGTTTATTTCATCTGAATGGTCTCGATTTCATAAATGGTTATGAGTTTTAGACAGTTATAACTTTGTGATACAGGTCATTGTATTTATTTCACTTAATGGCAACACTCGAAGTTTCTTTTGTTATATTATTTAACAGTTCAAAATTCTATTGTTGTACCTTTTTTGGACATTCATATTACAATGTTTATTATTCTGGCAGTGGATTGTTTATAAATTTCTCAAAACTTGAATAAAATGTTTATAAGGGAAAAAAATGTAGCATCAGCCAGCTTGCCATTGTAAGGGAGGGAGGGTTCTACTAGCTAGAGGTGTTACCGTAGCTCTGGACTTCATGATGAGCAATACCTTTTATTCGAGCCCAAATTCTCTGTGCGATAATGATGATGACAGTTCTAGGGAGCTAATATCATTGTGAGGTTGAAATGGTCTGATTTAATTCCCAACAAAAAAAGTGGTAGCTATGACATAACTTCAGGGCATGAAAGCCATGGCATACCTCCAGTTCCAAGTTCTCTACCGGTCAAACATAGTGGATGCTGAAGTTCAGCAAACGGAACTGTTGAGACTGGTTTAAGTTTTTTTTCTGGAGGATCATTAACAAGCGGAAGACTGAAGAAGACCACGAAAAAGGGTGTCTGTTAAGTATGAGCCTTAACAAGGTAATGATTTCAACAAGTGATTTCAGTTTTATTCAACAGCAAACAAGTCGATCAGACAACACACACACCCAGTGGAGCACAGCTCCCTTTTTAAATAATCCGGGCTGTCAAAGCCATGCCCATAACTCAGTTAACAACCAATCAGAACATTGGGATAAAGACCAATGAGTTCTGTTCCCTCCATAAAGTATATACAGTTCTTATTGGCTATTTACAGAGTTTCACAGAAACCACCAGTGGAAATGTCGCCTCTTACAATCCCTTTTACTGACTCAAGCTTAACAAGAAAATGCATAGGCCTGATTCAAGAGTCAGAACATAACAGTGTCTACAATTAAACTAGCAGTATCAATTTAGAAATGATCTCCTTCATCCAGAGAAAGACGCAAAACGATGCAGTTATAGACAGCCATTGTTATCACACCGTGTCATATGGATGTCACTTGCCGGCATTGGGACTACACAAATGCAGGCTTTTTCCTGGTTTTGCTTAGTTTATATTAACAGTCTGATTCCATGCACATTTATTCAGAAGCTAGTATTGTCTAATTAAACAGTACTTAATCCCAGATAAACATGCATGGGATTACATCCTTCAGTTCAGAATCCGTGAACTGAGAGAGGTCGTGGCACTGCATTCATCCAGGGGAGAGGACTCCTTAATTTGTTTACCGTTTTCCTTGCTAGCCATTTCATTGTAATTGGACAGGGCGACACCGCTGATGTTTTACTCCTATTACTATTAGGCTGAGAATGGCTCATTGCACTACTTAACACTATCACAGTGGATTATGGAGGATCTTACTGCCAACCGTCCATATTATGTACATAACAATGTACTGTTAGTTTTTTGTTTACAGTCCACATCTCTCGAACCTCACCCTCTTGGTTCTACACTATTAATTTTTTTATTCTCTTGTATTTCTCGCCATTCAAGACGCACAAAAACAGTTTTGTTTCACAGGATGTCAGGGAACAATCTGATGACCGTGTCCCCAACCGGTTTTAAAGGTCAAGGTCAAGCGAGCTCGAGGTCACGGGCCAAGAGATTCCCAGAAGGTATCAGCACAGAGAAGTTATCTAAGATCTGGGCACTGACAGCCTGCCATGGTAACAGAGTCAGGTTTCAATCAAGGTGGGTGGAAGGGGCCAGGAACAGTCATTTTGTAGGCTGCGTAGGGTTGAGCGAAGGAAGCAACATAATGCTGTTAAAAGCAACGCACAGTAAGTGAGGGCAAAGCCGTAAGTTCATGAATCATTCTGACAAGAGAGGGAACATCCCAAGAACTTAAAACTGCTTTCCCATGTCAGGTAAATAGCAATAAAAAAACTTCAACCCTTGGACTCTTAAGGTCGCTTTAAGACACACAGCAAACATATAATCAAGTTAGCATGTTTGCTCCAGATTTTTTTAAGAGCAAACCACATTGGATCATACTGTTGCTCTGGGTTTCTGACTTTTATCTGAAGTGGAATTAGCAGTGCCAGGCAGACACTCTACTCCCACCCACTCATAGGGAATACATAGGGCCATGACGGCCTGCACACATCTCCAATCTGACCTGAAGGTGTCATTCTACTTCTTCAAGGCAGAAAGGTCCATCCGTGCAGCATGGCCCAGGACAGAGACCTGCTCTATCACCATGTGCCACGAGACACTGCAGTGAATGATCACAGAGGTGCCCCACATGGTGGAATCACTGCACACAGCATGGCCTTAGTACTGTGCAGACTCTCTACCACCACCTGCTAGTAGGAGATGACCAGGGTGACAAGGGCCTGCAGAAGTCTCCAGTCCAGCCCAAAGAGGTCATTCCACCACTTCAGGATGGATAGGTCCATTCATGTGGTGTGGTTCAGGGCAGAGACCTATCCTGTCACCATGTGCTAGAAGACACTGTGATGAGCAGTCATGAAGCTGCCCCTGATAGGGGCAAGGGTCACATTGGCATGCTCCATCCTCAGTCCATACAACAGCATTTTCTCTGCCTTGGTCCGATTAAGCTGCACTTCCCTATAGAGGAGTTGAAGTGATGGGTTCTCTACATTTGTGGGCTTCTTGAATGTCATCGACTGCACCCACATTCTGCTTGAATCCCCCTGGGATGAGACTTAGGTCTACAGAAACCAATACTACTTTTACAGCATGAATGTCCAGGCCCTCTGCAACCACTAGGACCTCTTCACAGACCTCATGAGCATGTGTTCAGCAGCATTCACGATGCACAGTTCTTCACTGCGTCCAGTCTGAAATGCCTTAGGGTGGGCTGGCCAGAGGGCAAAGGCTGGCTGCTGGGTCAGTGACCTCTCTAGGGGGGCCTTGACTGGCAGGGCCCCCCTAATACTTGTCCTTCTTTCCATAGGCTATCCCTTGCTCCATCTGCTCACACTGTCTACCAGAGATGATCCAGGAATGAGCCAGCAGAGTGTGCTGCCTACAACCAGGCCCAGCATCAGACCCACATGGTCATTGATCAGGCATTCTGCCAAGGGAAGATGTGCTTCTGTTGCCTATATCACATGTAGCACCTTGGCATTGCCATGTTCTTCACCATATGTGCTATGCTTCACGACACAGCCATCTAGTGGCAGATGCTGCCACCCCAGCTGGGAGGGGAGGGGGAGGCCCCCTGATCCAAGGGCACTGGGGACAGGACATTGGAGCCACCATAGGCAGGCCAAAATGTCTGGGGTGTTGCCAAGAGGTTTGCAGGGGTCTGTGGCCCTTTTTGGCTACTTCCCCCATCTGTCCTGTCAGAGAGTTGTGCTCCGATACTGTGACCACTTTCCCGAGTGTCTGTTTGAGCTGCAACTATTACGCAAGATACTAAGTCCCACAGTCATGGGGCTGACTGATGTAGCCCTGTGCCACATGACTTGGCACACAGCCTAGCCACACATGGACTGGGGTTTAAATGGGCTGCCAGGTCCCTGAGCTGCCAGGTATATCGGCTGCCAAGGCCACTGTGGGATGGTGGGTGTACCTTTGTGAGCCAATGGGTGCTGACAAAGGCAGTTGTCGGCCTCCTGTGGTTCCTGGGACACTGGACCATGGCAGATGGTATGTGGAGGGGGGGTGTGTGTTTGCTTTTCCTCAGACTCATGAATGTTTATGGGCTGCACTATGGGGTTTGAAGGTGTTACTCTCCTCCACTGCTGGTGGGCATTTTTGGAATGTGGTGGTTTAGAGAGCCGACTACTGGTGCACCTCTGCTCCGATCCCCTCCCATGCCAGCACAGGGGTATGTGGCATTACCTCAGCACCGGTGCAACAGCACTGGGAAGCTGTGTCAACATCTCTCTCTCTGCGTTGCAGCTAGTCAGCTCCCTGGACACTTTTGCTCCACCCCAGGATTGGCCATGAGAGTTCATCTGATTGCAGCAAAATTTTCACTTTCAGTGCTTTAACCCTCTCTTACTGTCCAGACTTATTATTTATATAGTACTGATTTTTACAGTGAAAACCATCAATATTTGCAGGAATGTTACTTCCCAAAAGAGCTATGTTTTATTTCCGCTTTATTCTCATAAAACTGTTTTTCTCTGCTTTAATCATATGAACCGTGCAAGTAATTTTGCACCCAGGTAATTACTGTATTAGTGTTGTAACATATCCAGTATTGTCTATGATGAGTAGTCACCAATAGATTGAGGTACCAGCTAGGAAAGCCTCAGTTCAGTCTTATGTCTCCCATGAACTCAACTAGGTAACTTTAGAAGAAGAAGAAGAAGAAGAAGAGTTTGGACTTATACCCCGCCCTTCACAGCCCAAAGGCGTCTCAGAGCGGCTTACAAACTCCTTTCCCTTCCCCTCCCCACAACAGACACCCTGTGAGGTAGGTGGGGCTGAGAGAACTTCTGACAGAAACTGTCCTTGAGAGAACAGCTGTGCCAGAGCTTGTGACTGACCCAAGGTCACATCAGCAGGTGCAAGTGGAGGAGTGGGGAATCAAACCCGGTTCTCCCAGATTAGAGTCCACGCATTGAACCATTACACCAAACTGGCTTTCTACACCAAACTTTAGGCACATGACGCTCAGGATTAGCTCTCCGTATAGGATTTAATAATCCCTATGTACAATAAAGTGCATGAGACAATGTCTGTAAAGTGTCTGAAGCGCTAAATAAATGCTACCATAACTGTAAAAAAAATTTTCTGCCTTTGGATATTATGGTTATTAAAAGAAACAATTGTTCCTAATGTATTTACATAGTTCTGGTTGAACTTGTTTTCATTTTGTCTATAAGCCTTTGAAAGGAAATAAAGGAAGCATAATGGCTATGCACCCAAGGTTTATGGAGGATGTCTGACTCTGAATAGTTAACACAGGGGGACTGGAAAGGTAGGAGAAAGGGCCAAATTTCTTTGGCTCTGTTTGCTTCTTGGACCTGGTCTTGACAATTTTTTTTCTGTTGCCGAGCTTCCTCTTGGTGAGTCTGCTTAGTTATCCAGTAATTTTCATTATCAGCATAGACTCCTGTGAGGATATTTCTAAAAGGGCACCTGAGAAACTAAAAGCGTACTCTTGTATGTGCTTCAAATTAGATGACTGTAAATGATTTGTTGGACATATCGCCATTTGAAATTACTCCTGAACAACTCATTTAGGATCACAGCCCGCCATCCCACTCTAAATGTGTATTCTTGGAAGCAAGCCTCATTGAATTCAGTGGGTCCTGTATACAGGTGCAAGATTTATGCCTAATAAATAATGTCCTCCTCCTCCTCATCATTATCATTATGGCTTGTGTTAATCTTAAGTGGCTAATGAAGGATTCTAAGCTGGGGAAAGAGAGTTAACTTCCTAGCTCTGATGTGTTTGTCAATGTGCTACATGTGGGGTTACCCATGAAGACAAACCAGAAACTTCAGTTGGTGCAAAATGCGACTGCTCAATTGCTATCTGGAGCAAATGGCTACACACATTTACATCTAAGTCAAGAATATTGCACTGCCTTTTGCTTCCAGATCTAATTTCAGGTGCTGGTCACTACCCTGAAAGCCCTTCATGGCTTGGGTTATACCTGAAGGACCACCTCTTCTGATGTGAGCCCATGCAACCATTGTGGTCTTCAGATCAGTCGATTCCTGTAATTGCTTATGTGGATTAGTAGTCTTTCACTGGGCATGCTTGTGAGTTTTGTAGCATGGCTTTTCTAAATCTAGGAACGCCTCCACCCTGTTAAGATCCAGGAGATTATGTAAGGCAGAATTATTTAGAAGGCCTTGTGGTTAATGATTTAGATACTGAATATGATTTTAAATGAATATAGTTGATTGACTTTTTTTAGATTATAATGTATTTTTAGATGTTAGGAGTCTTGAATCCTTAATTGGAGGAATATGGATGAGAAATATTTGAATAAATATATTAAGTAAATTCAACCCCCCTTTTCCCTAGAAAATCTTTGCTCTGTTGTCCCATGTGGGACAGTGACCCCTAGGGGGCTAATAGAAGAAGGCTAGAAACATGTGCCTTTATATGACATTATAAAGTGCTGTAGTTGGATGGAATACCAACAACACATAATTCATAGGTGCTAAAAAAAGGACAGTATCCTGGATTTGCTGTTGGGCCCTTGGACTGGAATTGAGATCCTAAAGCAGGCTTCCTCTACTGCGCTGCCTGCCAGTACTTCCCTTGGTGCCCACCAAGCATTTCAGAAAGTGGGTGGGACCATTATATGGCAAGGCTTGTTATTGGCTGCTCCCATTCAGATGAAAGAGTCTTCCACTGGAGGATCAAGATGATTGGAAAAGACCCTTGGTTTTCCTTAGTCATTGTGTAGTTCCATTCCCCTTCAGGCTCTCCTTCCCAGTAGGTGTGAAAAGGAAGGTGTTCCATTTGGCCCACCTCATGCACCAGCCATCTTGGGATGGTTCCATCTCCTGTGACAGACATTTTGGGGTGGTGCTCACCGCCCCCTCTCAAAATTCTAAAGGTGCCCGCAGGCTCAAAAAGGTTGGAGTTGCCTGCCCTAAAGCATAATTGTTGACCAAGAACAGTCACAGATACTATTTTTGGTGGTGGCAATTTACCTGTCATGGCTCCTGCTGAGCCTGAGCCCATGGCTCCAGCGGAGGAGCTAAGTGCCACTGGGGATGAGCTCCTGGAGCCAGGAAGCCCCGCACCTGACAGCATGGCAAGTTCAGAGGCTGCCCTGGCAACAGCTGAGGCAGATTCCCGCCTGGTCTGCATCCCCCGACTTGCCTCCACCGGTTTCCTGTTCAAGTGAACAATGCCGACGGGACATGGCACCCCTGTGGTGAGAAGCACACATGCATGGAAGGCGCTCTTACAGCCCTGAGTAGTAGCAGGAGCTGGGACGTGCTTGGCTCCCTGACCTCGGCTCGCTTGACTCCGCTCAGTTCTGCACCATGAACCTTTGCATTTCAGACTCTTGACTCTCGGAACTCTGACCTCCTGACAGTGCTAATGGTTTGTGATTTGGACTTGGTTTCTCTGGTTGTTTGACTTGCCTGGCTCCTGACTCTGGACTGTACCTTGACTACCCCGTCTGTCTTGCACCTTGAACTTGTTCTTCCCGGTGGTTGTTGGGTTGCCCAGTTCTGACCTTGGACTGTGTTTTGACTGCCCCCATGCTTGCCTGGCCCCACAGCCCAGCCCGTGACATTACCTTAATAGCAAGCAGGACATCAGTGATGTACTTGAACAAGGACTTTGGATGGAGAAGAAAAGTCAAGAATAGAAGATATAGCTGGTTGTCATCAATATTATGGTGATAATGGAATCCATTCCTCTAAGGGGATTTCTCAGGAAGAGATAACAGTGAACAGGAGGGAGGCAAGACTAGCCCATAAACTAAAAAACCCACAAAAGTAGGAGTGTCCTAGTACGGATAACATATCGAATGGTACCATAGCCTAAAAATTTGAAGAAACTAAGGATAAGAGGGTTAACAAATACATTAACTGCAATATAAAGAAGGAGGGTGCAAAGAGATTAGATACCTGGGTTATTTGGCGATAACAAAGTTCTTAGTGATAGTGTTACTGTATAAATAAGTTATTCTATATACCCCATGCAGAATTGCCCTAGACAAAACCTTATTGAAACAGAAAGAATACACTCATCATATTTCAACTCACATATTTTATACCGTTCTCCTCTGTACCAGTTCTGATCGTTCTGAACCTTTCTTCATTAAAAATACTGTTCCCAACTGAACTCCATGGTGTAATTTTTCATACTTTTTAACTCTCCCACAGTGAATAAAAGGGAAAAAAGGCAATATAATATATGATCAAGTCATTAACCATTTAGAGAGAATCACAAGTTTATAGAGGTAAGGCCTCCAATTCAATCCCTGGCATAGCAAGGTAAAAAAAAAAAATTATTCCATTCTGTGTTTGAGTCTTTTGTCCAAGATGCAGACATTCCATCCTGCACTTCCCCACCATCTATCCTCCAAAGAGTTCAAGTTGGTATAAATGCACAGAATCACCCCTGTTTCTCTTAGAATGAGTATGTTATATTTCACTGAGGGATAATAACTAGCCCAAAATCTTCCAGGTGAACGTCATCTCCTAGATCTTCCTGGTTCCACTCCAACACCCTAAACACCATATAACCCTGCTTCAATATTCTAATCAAGGTGTGATTTTGGCTTAGACTAATTCATAGATTAATTCAAGATTTGTGTAGGGTTGCCAGGTATTTACCCATGGCAGGCAAACTCCTGCCCCTGCCATCTGTTGTCCATGCTCAATTCAGTTAGCAGTGGGAGCAAAATTGAGGAGAACAATATAACTGATGCCATGATGTCACTTTGTGTGATTACCTGGAAGTGAAACCACAGTTTCTCCCCATGCAATGCTCTAAGAATTGAATCAGTCTCTAGGGTATTTACCATAGAGATTGCGGGGAAATTCCTATAGCTTCATAGAGGTAGTGATATCACTTCTATGTGATCACCCAGTCCCCAACAGCTCCTGGGCTTTGCAAGGGCAGGCCAGGCAACCCTACATATAAAGTATGTTCTCTGCAACTGAGTGACAGGCCCTACATATACCTGACTGTATGTTCTACACAAAAGACCCATGGAATAACTTACAAAACCTTTTATCAGAAATAAGAGCATCCTTATACAGCATGACCAAGGACAAGAAAATACACTGAAGAATAATTATGTGAGGAGGACCCAATGAAGCAGAAACTTCTCAGGAGCAGAAACTCTAGAGCTTGGAGTGCTGGATAGGAAACTAGGCCTAAATCAACAGTCAGGACCAGAAACTAGGTAGGGCTCAGGGAGCTATCCAGCAGGTATCCAAAAGCTGTTCACAACAATACTCTTGAAGAAAGAACTGAAGACAGTAAGCTGTGAAGCAAAGTCAACATGAACTGGGTTACAAAGATGTTGTGCAAACAACAGGCAGGCCAAGATTAAGTCTTTTTTAAAAAAAAAATTGGCTAGCTGCAGAAGGCTTGTCTCTGGCCCGGCCCCTTTCTATAGTATCTAAAATAAGTCTAAAGCAACAGAACAAAGTTCAAGTCCAGCGGCACCTTTAAGGCCAACAAAGCTTTATTCAAGGTATAAGCTTTCGCGTGCATGCACACTTCGTCAGATACATTGAAATGGAAGTTGCCAATCCATACATATAGCTTGAGGATGAGCAGCAAATTAGCATACAAGACAGATGCAAGGACCGAACAGGAATAATGAGCTTATGGTTACCTTTTTCCAGGTTTAAGGAAATAAATATATCGAAATTGGAGACTGATGAGCAGATGCTGAGAGTAATCAACTGAGACCCCGCCATGATGCTCCATCTCGCCCTGCTCACACATGGAGGTGACCTTACAGCATCCTCTCCTTTGAGGAGGGGCAATTGGCTATGCAGTGTATCTTCTCTGTCCCCAGACCAGAGAAATACATTCCAGTCTATTGCATTACATTCTACTATTCATTACATTACATTACATTACATTACATTACATTACATTACATTACATTACAGTACTTTACTATCTACTATTACAAATAAGAAATAAAATAAAGAGGATGTATAGCCCTTTTAGGGGACTGGTGAGAATACAGATGTAAGGACTGAATCAGGTTAGCATATGTAGTGACATAAGAAAACAACATCCCTGTTAAGTCCTGGGTAAAGTAAAGGTAAAGGTTCCCTTGCTCGAAAGCCAGTCAAATCCGACTCTAGGGTTGCGGTGCTCATCTCTGTTTCAAAGCCAAAGAGCCAGTGCTGTCCGAAGATGTTTCCGTGGTCATGTGGCCGGCATGACTAAACGCCAACATGCACAGAATGCTGTTACCTTCCCACCAAAGTGGGAACTGCCAACCTAGCAGTTCGAAAGCAAGAAACTGCAAGTAGATAAATAGGTACCACAAGTACTGGGTAGGGGTGTGCAAAGGGAAAGAAATCCGTTTTTAAAAAAATTCGGGTATAATAAAGCTGAATTTTTTTTTGGTATTCCCAAATATACCCGAATGCCAATATCGGTATTGTATTGGTATCCGAAAATATTTGGTATTCCCGAATATATTCAGCTCCATTATATCTTATGGGGCCATTGTAGTCAATGGCAAAAATCGTCTCAGGAGTATTCACTGGGCTGGGGGAGGGGTTTGAGGTAGAGGCACCAAATTTGTACTGTAGCTGCTGGAGCCTCTCCCCAAAAGAACAACCAAGCTTGAAAAAGATTGGACCAGGGGGTCCAATTCTAGGGGCATCCAAAGAGGGTACCCCCCAATCCTCCATTGTTTCCTATGGAAGGGGGAAAAGGCAAGCAGATATAAAACCAGTAGCCCAGCAGTTTCTCCCAGAGAATCTCTGCAGTAGAAACTGTGAAGTGCGGTGTGGTGTGAGGGGGCATGTTTGCAAAGCCAGCAGCAGAACCAGGGCAACGTGCCCACCAGAACCAGTGCCACTGTGGCAGTCAGTGCCCAAACCCAACCTGACTCAGGTCAAATCAGAGAATCTCTGCAGCATAAACAGAGGGGGCATGTTTGCAAGCCCAGCAGCAGAACCAGGGCAATTTTCTAGGGCTAGTAGCCAGTGCCAACCTACCTATCAACAGAACCCAGTGCCAAAACTGAACCCAGTGCCATTGTGGCAAATGCCAGCTCAACCGATGTCAACTTCAGCATAGAATCACACAACAAATACAGAGAAGCCTTGCACAGTAATGCCTCAGAGAGTGAGAAGGAGGGGACAGCGTCTGTCCACTGATCCTCCTCTCTCAGCAATAGTGCACTAGCCATCACTGCCTATAGCCTAGGTGCAGCAGCTGCGCTTCATCACAGGTTCTCCCTTTACCACACCACCTTACCCCTGCAAAGGAAAATCATTTTTCAGTTTTATTTATGGTGCTCCCCTTGCCCAGATTGTCCGGTGGCATGGACTGGGTTGTCACCAATATGCAGATGACACCCAGCTCTATCTGCTTTTGGATGGCCAGTCTGACTCTACACTGGAAGATCTGGACCTGGCATTGAAAGCCGTGGCTGGTTGGCTCAGACTGAGTAGACTGAAATTGCATCCAACGAAGATGGAGGACCTGTGCTTGAGTTGGAGCAGACCAAGGTCAGGGATCCCTCTCCCAACCTTCGATGGGGCACCATTGGTGCCAGTGCAAAAGGTTAAGAGTTTGGGAGTGCTCCTGGATGCCTCCTTAACAATGGAGGCCCTGGTAGCAGCCACTGCAAAGTCTGCCTTTTACCACCTATGGCTGATTAAGCAATTGGTTCCCTTCCTTGAAAGCAATGATCTCGCAACAGTGATCCATGCAATGGTCACTTCGAGATTAGATTACTGTTATGCTCTCTACATGGGGCTGCCCTTGTCCCAACTCCGGAAGCTGCAGCTGGGGCAGAATGCAGTGGCGAGGCTGTTGTTGTGTCTTCCTGTGTGGGAACAAATCCAGCCTGCCCTAAAAGCACTGGACTGGCTGCCTATAGCATACCGGATTTGGTTCAAGGTGATAGTTCTTACCTTTAAAGCCCTATATGGTCAGAGACTTACTTACCTGTGGGACTGCCTTTCCCCATATGTTCCCCGGAGAGCACTAAGATCAGGGTCCCAAAATCAGCTGGCCTGCCCAGGCCCTAAAGAAGCCAGGCTAGCTGTGACGAGGGCCAGGCCCCTTACTGGTGGAATGAGCTCCCAGATGACATCAGGGCCCTGTGGGACCTTTTGCAGTTCCACAGGCCTGTAAAATGGAACTCTTCCACCAGGCTTTCGATTAGGGTGCCGCCTTTCGATATCGTGGCCCTGGCCCCAACATCAGCACCAGCATCAGCCCTGACTTAATAACAGCCTGGCAAGAACCTGGACTATGGTAGTGATTGTCCACCTGGATACTGAGAGAATGCCGCCATCTTTTCTTAATATTTAATTTTTATGTTTCTTATTACCAAAATTTTACATGTGGTTTTAATTCATTTCTTTTTATGTTTTAATCATATTTTGTTGTGTGTGTGTATATATATATATACAGGGGTCTTTGGGGAGCCCACTGGAGCACAGCTCCGGAGCTCAGGAGCCAAGCCCCGCCCCCAGCTGGCGTCCCGGTGAGTCTTTCAGGCAGCCGAATGTCAATTTCAGCTCCATTATCTCCTATGGGCCATTGAAGTCAATGGTGAAAACATAGGGTATATTCTGGGGCTGGAGGGTGGGGTTTGAGGGAGGCTCCAAACTCACAGGGTAGCTGATGGAGCCTCTCCTCAAGATACCCACCAAGTTTCAAGAACATTGGATCAGGGGTCCAATCTATGGGTCCCTAAACAGGTTGCCCCTATTCCTCCATTGTTCTCTATGGTGGGAAAAGTAACTTTTCTACGAAAAGACCCTGTATATATATATATATATATTTTTTTTCCTGTAAGCTGCCCTGAGCCTGCCACAGTGGGGAAGGTGGGATACAAATTGAACAAATAAATAACTAGTAGTTGGGCTTCAACAAATGAAGCCAGCAGCAACAACAGCTTTGCAAGCTGCAATGGCATTTGCTAATGTGCTGCAGTGATTGGCTGCCTGTAAGCTCCCTCTTCCCCCTTCCTCCTGGAAAGCAGAGCAAAGGACAAAAACAGCAGGAAAAAGAAGGTAAGTGGAGCCCTTTAAAGTTTAAACTTTCCCTGAGCCCATATTCGGTAATTCAATATTTGGCAGCTGATTCAGATCAGGGAATCTGATTTGGTATGCCGAATACCCGAAAAATGCCAAAAATGTATTTTTCAGGTTTTGTGGGGTTCAGCTTTACCAAATGCATGCCCCTACTCCTGGGGTTCCCATTGTTCTAAGTGTTGTAATAACCTGTAATTCAGCAATTTCCCTTTCTAGTCTGTTCCTGAAGTTCCTTTGCAATAAAACAGTTACATTGAGGTCACCCGTTGAATGTCCTGTAAGGTTGAAGTGTTCTCCTACAGGTTTCTCAGTCCTGTGATTTTTGGTGTCAGATTTGTGTCTATTTATTCTTTGGCATTGGGTTTGACATGTTTGCCCTATGTAGAGAACTGAAGGGCATTGTTGGCATTTAATGGCATATACAGTGTTAGAAGATGAGCAAGTGAATGAGTCTGAGATGGCAAATTTGATGTTGTTAGGTCCAGTGATCATGTTGTCGGGGTGTATGTGGCAGCAAAGTTGGTATCTTGCAAACTTTGGTACCAATGTCTATGTTCAAGTTAGATGTTGTATTATTCTGGGCAAGGAATTGTTTAAAATTATGGGGCTGTCTGTGTGCTAGCGTTGTTCTGCTATTGTCTCTTTTGGGCCTGTCTTGTAACAGGCTTTCTCTGGGTATTGTTCTGGCTTTGTTAATCTGTTTCTTGACTTCATCCAGTGGATATTTTAGTTCTAAAAGGGTTTGTTGTAAATCCTTCTGGTGAGAATCTCGGTCAGTAGGACTGGAACAGATGCAGTTGTAGGGAAGAGCCTGGTTGTAGACAACAAATCGTTTGTTTGTTTGTTTGTTTGTTGCATTTGTATCCCGCCCTCCCTGCGAACACTTTAAAAACAATCATACATTTAAACAGTCATACATTTAAAGTGCTTGCAGTACTGGTCGTTCCTTCATTAAATTTAAAGTGGCAGACTCTAAGATATACTACCAAAGTTCCTGACTCAGTGATCTTCCAGCCTGCTACGAAGATATGGCTCTATCTCCACATTGGGGCCAGCCTTGTACCACTGATGTTCAAGTAGTGGTGGTTGGTGGTAGTGGTGGGCAGCTCCTAGTTGAAGGCCTGGTGGAAGACCTCCGTCTTGCAGGCCCTGCGGAACTGTAAATGATAGTTGGAGGCATGTAGATATGTTTGTCGATCATGTTCCCAGTATAAGGTGGTGTCTATGTGTCAATCATGTATTTGTACAGTGGTGTCATTCCTCTACTGGGAAGGTGAGTCTGGAAGCCAAAGGCAGTGGCACCAAGAATGTGAGGTCATTTGGTTGAGAAGTTTTCTCATCAAGAGCAGATGTCCTCTGATTTTTATGTTGGGAGGAAGGGAGTGTGGATTATCCTCTGAAGATTTTTTTGTTGTTGGTCACAAGGGTTTCAAAACAATGGGTTGGATCCCAGGAACAATTAGCTGAGCCTTGTTGATGGAACAGATCATTCCAATTGTAGGGTCATGGTAGGGTTACCAACTGCCTGGAGAATAAAATGTCCTGTCCTTGAATAGAAACAATATGTAGAAATGGGCAGCTGAAACTGCCCATTAAACCCTTATTAGAGGGGCGGGACATTTTATTTCTTCAGGCAGTTGACAACCCTAACAGCAAAGGAGGTTGCAGCTCAAGGGAAAAATCCATAGAGATGGGGGGTGGGTGGGTAGTGTCCTGCTTGTGCAAGGGCTAGTTTCTAATATGGAAGGAGCCACTTCTATGAGCAGAGATGAAACTATTCAGATTGATGGAGTAGATGTAGGTCGAATCTGCATTTGCATTTTTAAATCAGTTTCGTGCTGCATTTGCATTTTTAAATCAGTTTCGTGCTGCCGTGGCGCTGTCTTTCTCTATGCTTGACGGCGTCACAGCAGCACGAAACTGATTTAAAAATGCAAATGCAGATTCGACCGTAGTCTAAAACTCTTGTTCTGGTGCAAGATAATAAGCCAGGCTTCTCAAAGTCACCAAATTGCACCATGAAGCAATTTATATAGGACATCTTATGCCTGCAGGTAACGCAGGTGTTAATACATAATTTCAGTTAGAAGGTTGCATTACAGGAATCTTTATTTGTTACTCTCATGAACACATATCAAAAGTATGTCAGCACTTCCTGATGCACATACAGTAAGCCTTTTTGTTACATTTTATGTTAAGGAATGTCCAAGTCCCCTAAGTCCATTTGTAACAAAAGAACTGTGAGAAACAAAATCATTGATAAAGCTCTGAACAAAGGAAATGACAAAAGATCATAGAAAACCAAACTAGAAGGTTTGCGGCAAGAGGCTCCCAGTGCAAACAGAATGAAAGGGAACAGAGAAACCCGCAGCAGGGTTTTGTCGTGAAGGGGCTGAATCCTCCAAGCTAGAAATTCAGGTTATCCTTTTTCTTACACAGTACACAATCTGTTTTGTAGTAGAATTTTGCAAAGCACTATTTCATCTCGTAATACTCCAGCAGTATTATTACTCAAGGTCTTCCCATTGCATCTGTAGTAGAACTGTGATACTTCCTCTTTGTAAGAATTTTTTTCCTCGACAAGTTTCCACGTATATGAGTTACTTTATTTATTTATTTCAAAAACAAACAAACAAAGAAAGAAAGAACAGCAAAGGGGAGGGGAACCCTCAAAACCCAGCAACTCAATGGAATAAAAAGAAAGAAACGGAAAGAAATATACATGAAGTAGAGACAAAGTATAACAACAGTGGTGGCAAATCTATACATAAGTTTCTAAATATCTTTTTTAAAAAGTCCGTACACAATTGTAATCTACATGTGATGCATTCAAGTACTGGCCCTTAATCTATTGATTGGCTGGAGGTGGGCATTTATCTTTGTAATGTTGTAACATGAGTCTTTTAGCTGTAGTAAGGGAATGGAAGGTCCATTTCTGTTGACCATCAGTTAGTCACAAAGAGACAGGCAGATAGTTTGAAAGTACATGAGCATGCTCAAAAATCAATGAACATTCTAATACAAAATTGATACGAGTGATAACTTCTTCCCAGAACAAACAAAGGACTGGGCACACCCAAAGGATATGTTTAAAGGATATATCCTATGAGTTATAATGCTGACAGTTAGATACTTTGCACTTTGCTGAACAGTCGCTGTGGTGTCCAGCATACCCTAAACATATTTTTTGCTGAGTAAGGAGCTGTGGTGGCTCAAGTGGTTAAGACGCTGAACTGCAGGCTGTGGAAGGTCAGTAGTTCAGCAGTTTGAGACCCGGGTGCCGCATGACGGGGTGAGCTCCTGTCTCTAGTTCCAGCTCCTGCCAACCTAGCAGTTCGAAAGCAAGAAATTGCAAGTAGATAAATAGGTACCACTTCGGTGGGAAGGTAACAGCGTTCCGTGCACCTTGGTGTTTAGTCATGCCGGCCACATGACCACGGAAATGTCTTCGGACAGCGCTGGCTCTTCGGCTTTGAAACGGAGATGAGCACCGCAACCCTAGAGTCGGATTCGACTGGCTTTCGAGCAAGGGAACCTTTACCTTTACCTTAAGGTATAAACTTTAATGCCCTATCCCATTGCTTTGGCAAAACTGAGTACTCTAGCACCTTATTCCACTTATTCCACTGCATATCATATTTATTAACTGACATTAAATATTTACAAGCAAATATTGTAGGTTTTGTTTTCTGAACTGATTGAATTAGAATTTCCAGGAGCAAAAGAGACTCTGAGAAACTTAATGCTGTGGGGTTGTATTTAGATACCAATAGATGCTGCACTTGTAAATATGATCATTCAAGAGAAGTTGATAAGTCATATCTAGACCTCAGGTGGAAAAATGACAAAAATTAATAATCACAGTTTACCAATTGATCCAATGTAAAAATCCCACTATCAGTCCAAGTCTTCCACAAAAATTGGCAAGATAATAATATTCATGGTTTTGCACATAACTCCTTGGAATTAAAAATTATTCTTTATGCAGATAATTTTTTATAATTTATTTTGGAACCTCAGTCTTCCACTGCTGCATTGTTGTATTAATGAATATGATGAATACCTTTGGAGACTTGTCTGGATATTCAATTGATTGGTCATAATCTGAGTCGATACCTCTGGAAGAAAGTATATAATGCAGTGTATTTGCCTAGGGACACATAGATGTCATTACTTATCTTGGAATACTGATTCCTAGGGATATTATGCATATGATTATGCTAATTTTCCAAACTGGTGCTGGCAACCCTAGTAAGGACTGGCCCCAATGAGTTCCCCACAAAGGCCAAAGTAGACCTGGAAAGGGCCTCCTCCCTTTGCCTTTTTACTGACAGAACCAAGCTTGGTTGCCTAGCAACAGCCACTGAGTGAAAAGTTGGCCCCACAGCAGAAGGAGAAGAGGAGGAACCAAGCAGGAGAAGTGTCTTCATTAGGAGAGACAGCTGTTTTGGCAGTTTATTCTGTCAGGGAAGAGTGCCCAGGCTGGCAGTAGGTGAGGGAGAGGAGAGGACCCAGCACCCAGCCAATGGCATGTGAGTACTCTTGAGTGGCAGTTGATGGGCCAATGGCTGATGGAGTGCACAGCACAGCCAATGGGAGAGCTGGAAAGTTCCAATGTGTTGGGCTTTTATATATATAGGCCGAGGACAGACTGGCAATTTGCCGCGGGATGGGACCCGGGCTGACAACGACTCAATATCGGAGTAAATGGAACGTTCACACAGGCACATCTGCCTGGCGTCCCCCACCCGGAGCTTACCGGAGCCCTCGCGCTTCAGAGCCGGTTTAAAAAAACACCTGATAAAAGCCGTCGCAAATCGTGAAAGCCTGCGTTCGTCGCGCGTTTCCCCGCTTCCAGGGAGTCTGAACGCGCAGCCGAAAAGCCGGGAGCAACCCGCGTTGGGCATGAGGCAGCAGCGGTGTGATTGGCTGAGCTCCGCTCCACTGCCCAATGCGGTGCCGGTGTTGCAGGGCAAAAAAAACAACAACGGCAAAATGCGCTTATGCGCATGACCGCATGACCGCTCATGCGCTCATGCGCACATACGCCCACAGCCAAAATAATGGGGGAACAGCGAATATAGCGCGCCTCCGGCGCGGCAGTCTGAACGGTCCCGCGCGCCTCCGTCCCGTTTCTTCCGGCAGAGGCCCCCGCTGTGTGGACGGGAAAACCCGGTATCGTTTACTCCGGGTTTTTTTGCCGCGACTCGATACCGGGGCAAATTGCCAGTCTGTCCTGGGCCATAGGATGAGCTCCTTGGTGGAAGGATGAGATAAAAAGATAATTGTTAAATACCTGAAGTCCTCCCTCTCAGCTCTGGAAGAAAATTGTATTTCAAAAACACAGTGATATAAGTTGATGTGGTTATGGGGAAAAACATTCTGTATTTCCAAAGGGTAAACATGGATGGCAAACCAGGCCTACATCAGCCCCTGATGTTAATAATCTATACAGTTTCTGCTTCTGAACATTTATAACCAGTAGCCTGGTTTGATTAAAATCTGCTATCTCGTGCAAAACCAAAATTACATTTTTGACAGCATTCTAATTTTAAAAAGAAGAGAAAAGAATCTTTTCCATAGAAAAGCATAACATTGTGTCCTGTTTTACAGCTTATTCAATAGCAAAGAATCGATGTTATTTAAATTCTAGCTGACATTTGAAAACTGTCATTTCAACATGCTTGTAAACCATATTCTTGGAGATCCCTCTAGTGGCTACTCTGAAAGTAAAGCACTTTGCTTAATTGAGCCTAGTGGTCTTTGGAGCCATTCAAATATGACGTTGGTTGCAGAGCATTTTTGCAAAGTTTTCTCATACTAATAGAATACGCATTCATATGTTCCAGTTATTCAGGTGTTCTTTCAAAACAGACTATAAGTACCTGCTAATCATTGGCAACTACCATATTTGTTAGTTATTCAGACTCTTAGAAATTCTGTTATAAAGTTTATGAACTCTAGGCAGATTATACTTTAAGACAAAAAATCCTTGTACAGCCATATAACTCAGGGGCACAGAAAGACAAACAGAGGAGGGCCTTAGAGCTGATACAGTGCTTAGCAGGGGTCATTTCATAGAAAAAGAGGTGCAGGAGCTCATTAGCATAACTCATTAGCATAACTTATTTGCATATGCCACACCCCCTGACATCACTGGAAGTGTGTCAGAAGGCAACACCCACCACTCAGGCTCCACCCCTAGGGACCGTCTTTCCACTCTAGGGGCTGTCATTCCAGTCCCAGAGTAGCCTATCTAGACCCAAGAGGAATGCTTAGTGCTCCTGCTGGGAGCTGGGGGCGGGGCTTGCTGCTGCCTGTGCTTTTAACTGTTGGAGCTCTGCACCTGTGCACTCCTGCTCCAAATGACCCCTGGTGCTTAGGTATTTCTAGAAGAGGAACCTTAATTATAGTGAGGAAGGAGCAAGGAGCCTCATTAGAGGGTACTAGGGAAGTTTCACAGGGACAAGGAGGCAGAAGGAACACAAACACAGCTACAGGGTTGAGCAATAGAGCTGGGGGGGGGTAAGGTAACATTTTTGTCCAGTGTGTCAAATGAAACGCAGTGACTACCTGTGAGGATGTTGGTGTACTGGAGTCCCAGGGTTGCCAGGTCCCCTCATCCACTGGCAAGTGGACGGGGCTGTAGGGTTGCCAGATCTAGGCTGGGAGATTTCCTAGAGATTTGGGGATAGAGCCTGGGGAGGACGGGGTCTTCAAAGGGATACAACGCCATAGAGTTCAAACACTCCTCCCCCCCAAGCACTGATTTTCTCCAGAGGAACTGATCTCTAGTCTGGAGATGAGCTGTAATTCCAGGGGATCCCCAGGTCTCACCCAGAGGATGGCATCCCTATCATAGGTGGGTCCTCCTAAGGAGGGACAGTAGCAGCAATGGCTTCTGTTCTTCTGAGAGGGGGCAATACTGTTCATGCATCTGGCAAACTCTCATGCCTACCTCACACTCTGAGCGCGTACAACAGCACCCACTGTTGGGATGGGCTGCTAGTGCTTACTAGCGGTAGGGCCAGAAGAAGCTCTGGCTGATGACATCACTACTGCAGGGACCCAAGAAGCCCCAGAGCTGTGTACTGGCTTGGCCTCACTAATCTACAACCTGCTTCTGGGATATAGCATGGGAGATACTGTTCTGAGCAAGATGGGCTGATATGCTGCCATTCAGTATGCGTGCCAACAGCTGCCTATCCCCATTCTAGGGTCTCATAACTATCCAGTGCCAAGTTGGCTGCAAGAGAGGTAAGTGTTTATGGCTTTACCAATCCAACTAGAAGAAATGAAAATATTCTTATGAAATGGACTCTTTGGAGAAGAGTCTTTTATAAAGAAGATGGGTCGAGGCTCTTTTATAAAAAGGTTGGGTTGAGGAACTTTGGCATCCTATGTGAAAAACAAGAAAATGACAATGTAGTCTCCGGCTTATAAGGAAAATTTGTTCTCTGTTGCACAAAGTTGTAGGTGACGGGAAGATTATGGACATCAGCTCAAGTTGTAAACAAATTCCATGCATTAGTTGCTGTAGATTTTCCAGGTTGGGTGGCCATGGTCTTGGCATTGTAGGACCTGATGTTTCGCCAGTAACTGTGACTGGCATCCTCACCTTGACACAGAGAGTACTCCATCTTTCTGTGTTATTCCTCTGACGATGCCAGTCACAGTTACTGGCGAAACGTCAGGTCCTACAATGCCAAGACCGTGGCCTCACAACCCAGAAAATCTACAGCAACTAATGAACTCTGGCCGTGAAAGCCTTCGACAACAAATCCCATGCTGCTAGTATCAACCATGTTACTAAAACTGGTCCCCTCTTTTTAAAGGGTGCTTTGATGACACTTCCCATAAATAAACAAGAAGTTTCTGACTCCAGCTGTAGCAGGAGAGATAAACTCATTCTGAAAAGTATTTCAGAGAGTGCCAGTTCAAAAACTGGGGTACAGGAGGACTTAGTCACGTGTGCTTGGTGCCCCCTCTCCCTTTACTAGGAAGAAGTAAAGAGGGTTCTCGCACTGCTGCTAAGCTTCTCTGGTGCTCTGTGAAAAGTGGTCAGTTTTCATTATAGATTTTCGGCTTGTGTGGACAGTACAGGGGGAGACAGAGAAAGCGGTGCAGGAATGAAAAGGGTTATATGTTCTCAGCCTGTCAAATCTCTTTTTCTAGGATGTATTTAATCATGGTAGAAAATCAGTATTTTTGTCTACTAAATCAAGTGTAGGTAGAGAACATAATGTTTTTTTTGAAATCATATCCCAGTGTGGCTGTTAATTTAAATGCCAGGGCTTTAATAATAGCATACTTCTCAGATGGCAGATGAAATTAATGGTTATATAGGAATGAATGATGGCGGAAAATTCTTATTTCATGCCTTGGTAAGCTGCCAAACTACTTGTTAGAAAGAAATTAATGACTGGAGCTTGAAAAGGGCAAGAAAAACTCACTGAACCCATAAAACAATTGGAGCAGTAGAGGAGGCAATGAGAGAGTATGTATTCAAGGTAGTGCAGAAATGTTTAGAATTCTCATAACAGCATAAGAAGAGCCCTGCTGGGTCAGACTGATGGTCCATCTAGTCCAGCATCCTGTCTCACATAGTGGCCAACCATTTCCTCTGGACAGCCAACAACAGGGCATAGAGCCCAAAACCTTCTCCTAATGTTGCCTCCTGGCTCTGGGATCCAGAGGTTTAGTGCCTCTGAATGTGGAGGTTCCCACACCCACTGATAGGCTTATCCCCCATGGATCTATATAATCTCCTTTTTAAAGCTCTTTATTCCTGATCCCATCACTACATCCTCTGGCAGCAAATCCCACATTTTAATCACTCTCTGTGTAAAGTCATATTTCCTTTTCTCCATCCTGAATCTACTGCCTGTCAGCTTCAGGGAATCATAGAGTTGAAAGGGGCCTCCACGGTCATCTAGCCCAACCCCTGCACAATGCAGGAAATTCACAAAAACCTCCCCCTCCACACCCCCAGTGACTGCTGTTCCACACCCAGAAGATGACAAAAAAAACCCCTCCAGGATCTCTACCCAAACTGGCCTGGGGAAAAATTGCTTCCTGACCCCAAAGTGGCGATCACGCAGGGCTCTTTTTGTAGCAGGAACTCCTTTGCCTATTAGGTGACACATCCCTAATGTATCCAATCCTCCAAGAGCTTACAGAGCTCTTCTTACAGGGGCTACTGTAAGCTCTTGGAGGATTGGCTACATTAGGGGTGTGTCACCTAATAGGCAAAGGAGTTCCTGCTACAAAAAGAGCATTTCCCTGGGCGTGTAAGAAAGGGCCACAAGAACTAATCACTGATGCAACCCTTCCTGCCCTCCCTCTCATTGGATGCCCTCGAGTTCTAGTATTTTGGGAGAGGGAGAAAAATTTCTCTTTGTCAATGCGCTCCATCCTATGCATAATTTTATAAACCTCCATTATTTCCCCCCCTTGGTTGACTCCTCTCTAAACTGAAAATTCCCAGACTTTTCAGCCTTTCCTCTTGTTAAAAGTCAGGGGAGAATGTACCCATCACAACGACATCACTTCTGGGCAATGCGCCCTCTAAGCTGTGGAGTCTTGTGAGCAAAAATTCTACTTTGTGAGTTACTGGCATTAAAGCTGTGAGCAGGGAATTTGGCTACTGCATAAATTAGTTTGCTCTGGAGCCATCCTTCCTGAACTAAGAGAAAAACATGTGAGCTGGAGGCTAAAAAACTGTGAGCCAGCTCACAGTAACTCAGCTTAGAGGGAACACTGCTTCTGGGTGATGTCATTGCGGCGCATGCACAGGGATCTGGACTGGAGCCCCCTGCCGGCAGCAAGGTAAGATCGTGGCAACCTTAAGTCCACCCTCCAAGCCATTCACTTGCTCCAAGGGAACTGATCTCTGTAGTCTAGAGATGAGCTATAATTTTGGGGGATCCCCAGGTCCCACCTGGAATCTGTCATCCCTAGCACTAGTATTCTCTGAAAAGTGAGGGGAGAGAAACTTTCCTATCAAACTGAAACTTGCAATCTGTGTATACAGGAAGAACAGAAGAAGAAGGAGGAGGAGGAGAAGAAGAAGAAGAAGAAGAAGAAGAAGAAGAAGTAGTCAGTCAGTGTATTATTGTGGTCTTTGACCAGTATAATTTAAAAAGAAGAAGAGGAGGAGGAGGAGGAGGAGGAGATTGGATTTATACCCTGCTCTTCACTACCCAAAGGAATCTCAGAGCGGCTTACAAACTCCTTTCCCCTCCCCTCCCCACAACAAACACCCTGTGAGGTAGGTGGGGCTGAGAGAACTCTGACAGAAACTGCTCTTTTTCAAGAACAGCAGTGCCAGAACTATGGCTTGCCCAAGGTCATCCAGCAGGTGCAAGTGGAGGAGTGGGGAACCACACCTGGTTCTCCCATAATAGAGTCTGCGCACTTAACCACTACACCAAACTGAGAAAGGGCAGTTCCTGGATTTTTGGGGAGACAGCTGATGTTATTTTGAGTCTGCTCATTTCTGTGCGCTACATAACACTACTGAGACCGCTCTTTATTATGAAGCAGTATAATGACTTTGTTTGGATGTAGCACCAAACCACATTGCCTGCTCCCTCCTTAATGCTTGACTCATCTCATGCCTTACATCATTACAATGTTCTCTTGGCCCTGTTTCATTGCACTGGGTGTCACTGGCAGGGCAATGCACAATATAATGATGACAGGACACCAGGTGAATTGAACTACATGTTATAAATTGGCATGATGAAACTTGACTAGTTTTTACAAGCCATTCAGTTGGGGCTTTTTTGGTAATGTGTAGTCCCACCTTTAGCTTACTGTGCCTTCAGGGGAAATCATTTTGTAAGGAAGAGGGCATAGTGGCACACCTAGTCCTTCACACCTGCTTGTCTGATTCTTGCCTTATATGTTCATATAATTATTACAATTAAAATGTAAATAATGTGTTAGGTACATATCCCAATTCATGACCATGAGAGAAAAAAACAAATTTTAAAAATGGTTACCTGTTTACAAATTTCAAAAATTGCTACCTGTTTACAAATTTCAAAAATTGTTACCTGTTTACAAATTTTAAAAATTGTTACCTGTTTACACAGAACAGCATCAAAGAAGAAATTAACAGTATTGCCTCAGAAGCCAAACTGTAGCGCTTTCTTATCTCTGAGAAAAACTTCCTTTGACACCTGATGTAACTCTTAATGCCAAAGAGAGTATCATGATGGAATGGGGATGGGTGAGGTAAGTGTTGCGTCACCTGTGGGAGTAACTCACACGTTATGCTGGCATGTTTTTACATCACTACACTGACAATCTCCAGCTTACTCCTTCAAGAGTAGACTGTAGTAAAAACCCAGAATTGCTCCTTATACTTTTGAGTTTGTGAGTGTATTTTTGAATTTATAGTTTCTCTTGCGTTGCCTTCCCTTTACACATCTTCCATGTTGTACTTGGAGAGCCAGTTTGGTGTAGTGGTTAAGTGCGCGGACTCTAACCTGGGAAAACTGGGTTTGATTCCCCACTCCTCCACTTGCACCTGGCTGGATGACCTTGGGCAAGCCGTAGTTCTGATAAGAGCTGTTCTTGAAAAAAGAGCAGTTTCTGTCAAGAGCTCTCTCAGCCCCACCTACCTCACAGGGTGTCTGTTGTGGGGAGGGGAAGGGAAAGGGGTTTGTAAGCCACTCTGAGACACCTTTGGGTAGTGAAGGGCGAGGTATAAATCTAATCTCTTCTCTTCTACTTATCTATTTTGATTAAAATTTCTCAGAGACGGCTCTAGGCACTTGGTGCCCACCTCCAGCAGAAAATCCAAACAATGTTAAGAATGTAATAATCGATTAATTAGTTGACACTTTGCTGCTTTTGATAGTGGTGTTGTCTTTTTACAGCAATTTTTTTTTAAAGTCTTATGATGCCTTCAAGGCTGAACAGACAGAATGAAACATAAGCTTTCATTGGACACAGTAAAGTTCATCAGACTGAGAGTCAATGTTATGCATCTGGTTAAGTGGGCTATAGCCCGTGAAAGCTTATTTTTCAATAAACCTATTATTCTTTAAGGTTCCATAATTCCTTTTTGTTTTTTCTTGACACAGCTGAAATTCATATCACATTTATGGTACAGATACACATCAGGTGTGAACTGTATATCCTCTATTAATGCTTAACCCCGATTCCCAGACAACTAAGGTTGTCCCTGTGCCCAGCCAATATGAACAATCATGTAGAACGTTCAAAGGCTTTCTTATTTATACAAGTTTTTATAGCTAAGGACTATTTGGTTTTATTGGTTGCTCTGTTTGTTTTTTTCTGTTGATCATTTCAGACAGATTTACTTACATATGAAAATGTGTCTTAGGTTTCTTGAGAGCGGCTATATCAAAAGAAAGGCTATACATTTAAATAGGAGTGGATAGTTACCATTTTAGCGATCTGCATGAGGTATGTAGTAACATTCTCACCCCAGAGTTGGGAATCTTGATCGTGTGGAAAGGTGGCATAAATGTTTTAAATAAATAGATTACTACTGGCCCTGGCTAAGAGTTCCTTCTGGAAGCAATGTTCTGGTTTCTCCAAGAAGCAATTCAATGTTAAATGTAGCCTATCTACTGATTATGAGAATTTTCTCTTTATAGAAAGTAAATAGTGCATCTGTTTTCAGAATGCCACATAGCAAGGCATTTGGGTTTTTTTTTTGAAGGGGGGGGATTTTGTGCGTTCAGATTTCGATGCCTCCTCTGTGATTTCGCATTTAGGCCATTGTAAATGTTTCTGAATTTTTTATCAGTCAGGTTCTGATGGTTGTTTGCTCCATAACTGGTATAAGTTCCATAACAGAACATTTGCCTGCTATTTGTATATAAATTTGTTTGACGGGGGTTTCAACTTACACCCTAAAGAGAGCGATTAGTTTCCAGCAGGTGCTAGTGTTGGTTGTCATTTTTTGTAGGTTCAGTTTGTAGGCTGTTTTGGATAGAGCAGAAAGAACTACCTTCAAAATAAAAGGTGGTGGGTGGGAATAATGTCTTGATGACCTAATGTAGCTTCAGCACTCCAAGAACACAGTCATGTCAACTGCAGAGGATAGTCAACAGGTAAGAATATTAAACATTTTCATTATACAGGTTACCATAAATGCCAAAATATTTCTGCAGGTCAAAGTGAGTACATCTATGTTTCAGTGAATTTCCAAAACTGGAGACTATCAGCTGTCTCAAGGAAATGACACTCCTGTGCCTATCAGGTGGATGTCCAAAAACAATAAACTAGATCAGTGGATACTGCCATTTCATACGTTTACTAAATGAATATGTGATTGTTGATGTCTCTGTTCTGGACATCTGTTTTGAACATTTGTTACATGTTCATTTACACTGGACATTTACATTGAACATCTGTTACATGCTTCATTTACACTGTCTGTATCACACTTCTTACTGGATAAAAATTGATAATAATTTGTTATAGATAACTAGAAGTAACTACCCAAAGAACAAAGTTATTCTATGCCTATATTACTATACTATGTCCAGATTTGTTTTACCTTTCTTGTTTTGATCTTAGCAAAACTTTAGTAACAACGGTAAGTGTTCAGAACAGAGTGGAAAACAATGGCAGACACCAAAGATGTCATTCATATCTGTCAACAGAGAACCATGGGGACTGGAATGAATGCCTCTTATGGCCTGAAAACACAGAGTGGGGAATTGTAGATTCTCTTTCTTCTGATGTTTCCTAGTAAAAAAAATTGGACTAGGCATTTGTTTGGAATATTTCATTATAGTATGGTTTATCTCAGGACATATAGAGTACCAGTGAATGCAGCAAAGGTGCAACCCGTTTTGCAACTATTGAGGCACTGGACTTGAGGGGAAAGGCAGCTATCCTATTGTCTTCTTATTCTCAAAGAACTGTTCACTTTGCCTGAACAAGGAATATGAAGATCAGAATTGTTTCCCCTGGTAACATTTACCACCAGCCAGATCCTTATTCACCTATCAAGAAAAGAAAGGGGGGGGGAGACTGGCAAAATTGCAGAATATGTTAATTGTTTTATACAATAAAGAGCCGATTTTTCTATGTGGAGTATTTTCTGAATGTATTATGTGTTGGCCAGGAGATCAGCTCGCTCAGTAGCTGAATATTTACTCAGCCTTGTTTTTATATGGCTCTCTTCACCCTAAAAAAGGTTCTCATTGCAGAGTAAAGAGGCAATAGTGGGCCTAAGACAATAAGTTTATTAATTTTGGGTTTGATCTGAAGGTGTCATTTCACCGGCATAATACCAGATGCACCGCTAGAATGGCACTTAACCGCGGCAAAGGAAGGTGATTTCTGCCAATTTCCTCTTCCCACTCCAGACCCTTCCTTTGCCTCCCACACATTCCTGAGGGTCCCTTGACCTGCTCTAGGAACAGAATTTGGGGATTGCTCAGTGGGCTTCATACCACTGGCAGTAGTTTGGATCTGCCTCTTTATTCCTTGGCTGTCAAACTCTTTGACAAAGTGACTTGTACTAAGGCAAGTGGCAGCAGGGCTGGCCCCAGGTGTCTGGGCACCCTAGGCAGGACAGTCTGGGGCACCCACCGGGGATGCCAACCTCCCAGTGGGGCCTGGAGATGGCCCAGTGCCATTTCCTGGGCACCTTGCAGCTGCGAGGCGCCCAGGAGAGCCGGGGAAGGGCGGGGTTAGACGCCTGCCCCTTCCTCCCAGCAGCGGTGCTGGCTTTTCTGGGCGCCTCGCAGCTGCAGCGCCCAGCAAGCTGGGGCTGCCGGCACTGGGCGGGAAGGGGGCTTTTCACGGGGAGGCAGGGGCATTTTGGCACCCCTGCAGGGCCGGCACCCTAGGCGAGCACCTAGCTCGCCTAGTGGCGAGCCGGCCCTGAGTAGCAGCTCGGAACATCACGAGTTCACCAATACTTCACGAAGCCTTCTCTTCTCTGTCAAAAGCGATCTAAATGACCATGTATCCAAAAGACATTAGCTTTCATCTCAAGAGTGGTGTGCAAAAGGACTCAAATTTCGGTGGCTTTGCCCCATTTTAAAAACAAAACAGATGAAGGTACTTTTTCCAAAGATTGTCATTATAAGCGCACATCCATTCTGTGTCATGCAAAAGAGGTATCTGCATATGTACTTCCTCTTTGGACCTGCGTGTGAAATTTAATACACAGCCCCATAAAGTGTATATGGAAGTATTTTAACAACAACAACAAAAATCACCCTAGAAACTATCCAGAAACATGAAGCCTTGTTTAAAAGGTTTTATAAAAGTAAAGGCAGGCATTATAGCAATAGAGTGTTAATAATTAATTTAGGATTGTTCTTCTTTTTAAAGTTGGGGTTTTCAAAAGTGCCAACGTGGTATTAGTAGATAGATGGTGGATATCACTCTGGGAGTTTTGAATTCAAATGTATGATAAACGATGAACCAAACTGGGTGATCTATCTCTGGGCTGGCAAAGTGTGGACTCTTATCTGGGAGAACCGGGTTTGATTCCCCACTCCTCCACTTGCACCTGCTGATGTGACCTTGGGTCAGTCACAAGCTCTGGCACAGCTGTTCTCTCAAGGACAGTTTCTGTCAAGAGCTCTCTCAGCCCCACCTACCTCACAGGGTGTCTGTTGTGGGGAGGGGAAGGGAAAGGAGTTTGTAAGCTGCTCTGAGACGCCTTTGGGCAGTGAAGGGTGGAGTATAAATCCAAACTCTTCTTCTTCTTCTTCTTGTCTATCATAAAGAATAACCCTATGTATTACACCTTGAGTTTCTAGGAGCAAGGATGATATGTGTGGTAAATATTTTCCAAGGTGTTAATTCTTGGGCACATTACTCACTCTATTCCATTATGATAAGGAGACCCAAACTAACCCAATAAGCATGTTTGGGGGAAAGCTTTTCACATTAAACCATAGAGCCTGAGCAGTAAGCAGTAAGTGCACACATACATTTCTGACCACAAAATAGTGATTTCTCAGTTTTTTAATACAGCATGCTTCATTGGAGGCTGCTTTTTAAATTCAGGATTGTTTAGAAAACGATGCTTGTTTCCTATGACAGGCTGTCACCTAGCACAAAAAGGAGAAAAATAGGATGGTCATGCAAAATTCTCCCAATGCATCCCTAGATTATGGTTGAAGATACAAATATCTATTACATAAAATCTGAGAAGGGCATTCTTTTCTGGGATGTTTTTCATATAGTTTATGAAGAAAAACTCTGTGACATCATATTTGGTACTGATCTGTTTCTACTCTAGGACAACCCCAATGTCAGATACAACAACATGTTTGCTTCCATAAGACGGCTTTTGGAACAATTCTAGTGGAGCTATACAGGTAGAAAGTGTTGAAATGTTACAGTAAATCCATGTCAAGTTCCCAGGAAATGGACATACAGACACACGCATGGATTTTTAGTGTTGACAAAACATTGTATATCTCTGTAGGAAATATTTTCAAATAATCTTCTATTGAGAAAAGTGAGGCCACACACAAACATCCCCCACCCCAGTTTTTATAATGACTTTGCAGAGAAACCGCATAGAAATGCAAAGGAGTCCAAGAGCCCACTCCACAAATCCTGTGCATCCTGCTTGAATACCTTGCCACCAAAGGTGATATTAGTGACCTTTCAGTAGAAGTTAAGATTTTTAGAGTTCCATGAGGACTTCTTCAGCATAACGGCCTTTGTCAAGGTGGTCAGGACAGCCCCCTCCTTCAAAGGATAAATTCTGTGACTCAGCGAGACACACAAGCCAGGATGGGTAAGGGCTGAGCTGAGAGGCAGTAGGCGGAACCCCTCTAAGCAATTTGTTGACTTCCCTCAGGCAACGACAACTGTGTTTCCTGTGTGGCAGGAAGAGGGGGACAAGCAGGGAGTAAAGAGCTGAGGATCAGGTAGAGGACTCAGGAGATAAAGAAGCTAAGACGTGATAATCCCAAAGGGAGAGTCCCTGAAGGATAAGAAAGAGAAATGAGAGGGAAGGATGTATTGATGAAGGTGAGTCCTAAAGGGAGACAGGGAGCAAAAGCATTCTAAACAGGAGGGGCCAGGAAGTAAGAGAAAAACAGAAGTATGTTTGAGATAAGGGCATGAAGCTCGTATAGTTTTATATTATATTTCACGAACCTCCAATTATAGGTTTACAAAGTACAACGTTGCTTGTTCTTTTATTCAAGTTTCACTTATTCCAGCCACTGGAGCTATTTGCTATTGGCTCCAATTACACCCATTTCCAAGCTCCTCTTCCCTTCCCTTCACCTGTTATTCAGCCTCATGAAAGCAAGTAAGCAAATGTTTGCCAACTTGCTAAAATAAGCGTATTCAAATATCTACGGGTATTTGCAACGTTACGCTGAAGCTCAGAAATTGAGAGGCAAAGTGAGTGTATTTGCATTCCTATAATAATAATACTGCATTCCTATGTGTGGTCAGTAGCAGTGCTAGTGGTAGAGGGGGGATTTTAAAGGGATAATGCTGTTCCTTTACCCACAACTGGAAACAGATACAATATAAATTTAAAAGTTTAATGAGAGTTAGTCCTTGTATTTCTATCTCTTTCCCATTAGGTAAGGCAACCTCCTGAGATGGGGTAGGCTGAGGAGTCTATTGTGACTCAAGCATTGGGTTTGCACCTGAAAAGTATGGTGTGAGTACTGAGGCCATGAAAATTAGTTTGGGAGAATGTAGCTTCCCCCTGTCACGATATTACTGCTGGGGGGTAGGGATTACAGCCTGCATAGTTATGCCAAGGGAATTCTTACCCCGATTAGGGCCTATGAACTAATTGGTACAATCAGGGGTCAGTTCCTGCCAGAGTGCTCCAGAGCGGCGCACTGGCAGTAAGAAGTCCAGACCCGCCCCCTAGGGGGAATTAAATGCCTGGCTTCCCAGCCCCATCTTCTCCAGGTGGCACCCGGAGAAGATAGGGCAAGGAAGCCAGCCAGGTAGACGTGCCCTCCTTTCCCCCTGAGCCTCTCTGCTTTTGCAGAGAAACTTGGGGGAGGGGATTAAATTCCTGGCTTCTCAGCCCCATCTTCTCCAGGTGCCATAGAATACAATGGAAATATCATGCCACCCCTGCAGAGTGACTCTAGAGAGAAGGCATTTAGACTTTACACCCCTTCTCTCTTCACTTCCCCCCAACCCGCCTTGGCAGGCCTGCTGGGGAAGGGGAGGGGAGGCTTTTGAAGATGCCTCCCCCTTTTTTTGCTTCCCCTTCTGACACTAACGGTCATTTCAGGGGGCATGGCATATGCTAATGAGTTGTATGCTAATGAGCTCGTGCACCTCTTTTTCTATGAAATGACCCCTGGGTACAATACTGTGTTTCCTCCAGCCTTCAATCACAGAAAATGTAATTCCTCTGTGGACAACTAACAAAGCACAGGACTGTGCACTGAGAAGGGCAGGTCCTAGGGTTGTCAGGCCTCCTGAGCAGCACTGGGAGAAAAAATTTGAAAACCCACTAGACTCACATGTGGCGTGATATCACTGCTGGGGAAAAACTGGAAGTGATGTCATGTAGTTCTAAGAATTGCCAGAAGATCTATGGTTTTGCCATAGGATTTCCAGTGATTCCTAGAGAGACATGATGTTACTTTGCAGTTTCCCCCAGAAATGACATCACACCATGCGTGATGCCATGTGTGTCTCCAGTGTCTCTGCCCCGAGCTCTCACTGGTTGCCAGGCATGGCCAGATTAAAGGATATTAAGGCTCTAAACAATGTAAAATTTAGGACGTTCAGTAGCATTCCCAAAAGTGGTAATTTAATAATTTTAATATTTTTTTAAATTGTGAAGCCTGTCATAATCTGAGTTCCTGACCTCTAGTTTACATAGTTTGTACATAAATCTAGCTCTGGAAAAGGGTAACGTGCTGTGACTTGAGTTGTTTTATTTTTCAATCAAGTTGAAGCATTTCCTAGAAACAGGTGAAAAACTTGTTCCTTTGTGTCTTGAAAAAAACACTCCAGCCCTCATGATTGCAAAAGGACCAACTAGAGATTCTTTTACTTTCCCCCAAAACCGAAATTTTGAAGAAGGAAATCAATATAGGGATCCTATTCTTCTGTTGTACTGTAGTGCACAGAGAAACTTGCTTACAACCAATGACTCATAATACCAATTTATAGGGGGCCAGGTATTCAGTCCAAGGCCCCCAATTTCCTGGCTGAAGAAACCCAGATAGGTTAATATACCTCACTGCCAAATCATCTTTATTTAAAGATAGTTTCTTCAGTGCCTATTTCAGGGTTTAAAATTAAAAAAACCTTTGACCAGAGATGCTGTCATGACCCCAGTGGGTCACCGCCTTCTGCTGCCACCACCCTGGACTTATGGTCCCTTGAGAAGGCCCAGGGTACCCTCTCAAGCCCATCCAAAATGGTCCTTTTCAAGCCAAGAACCTTAGGCGTGATGACCAGGCAGAGAGCTTTTACACAAATGGTTTATTTATACAGTATTGGGGTAAGGAAAACAAGACAAGGTGCTTTAACAAGGTATAACAGTGTTGAAAGGCCAAAAGAACACAAAGCTAACACGACTACCTATTATTATTCCTTAACTGTTACTACTTAAGGCCTACAAGCCCTCTTGCCAGGCCTCCTGCTTACCACTCACGCTGAGCCATGTGCGAAACCTTTCTCTCACCAGACCAGCCTGTCCCCTGTGAGACCAGGCCGCAGATGAGACAAATAACAATGTCCCCTTCAGTTTAGCTCAGAGAGCAAGGACACCATTTTCCACAGCCCTCTATAGACTTAACTTACTCACTCTCCCAAGTGAGGGAACTTTGTCCCAGATCAGTCTCCTCAGACTGCAGAGAAAAAGAACGTCAGTTAAACTGAAACCAAGTATAAGAACACATCACTTCAGAGACTTCTAGTATCCTCATTGGTTGCAGCTGGCTCTAGGCATTGTGGGAATTGTAGGCAGCTTGCTTTCTACTATCACACAGGCCTCTCTTGGGCCCTAGGCCTCAGGCTTTTCTCCCAGTCATATACAGATCTCCAGAGGCCTACACAGAATCTCTGCACTCTGATTGGCTATAACCCTCTCTAAGCATTATGGGGATTGTAGGCTGTCTGTTTTCCACTGTCAGACAGGCCCCACCTAGAACTTAGGCCTCTAGGCCCTGCCTCCATCCTGCACAGATCATGACAGACACATTCAAACAAGCACAGAAAATGTAGATCTCTATCCTGTGGATGTAAAATCTGTAGAGTTTCAAAGTGTTTTAACAAGGGTAAGCATGAATTAAGCCTCCCCCACTGATATTAAAGGGACATCAAAGTGTTTAAATTTGGTGGGATTGTGTCCATAATTCCCACATTAATAAAATATCCTGAGGGCTGTCCACAAGTTACAGTGAACATACTTATAATCCGTGCACAGCATACACCTGATTTTTCTTTATGTGGGAGTTGAGTAATTCTCATGTTACATTCAGTGCATGTATAGTTGAATGTGTGATTTAAGTTTAAACCTCACATTTATCCAAGTACTGATCCCCAGTTTTATTTGTAAAGTGAATGCATGTTGGCTCTTTCTCCATAACAGATGTACGCGCACACATGCTGGATGGATGTGTGTTCACTATTAAAAAGAGAATATGAAAATGTTTGGGGAATGTTACTCCCAACTGCTGTGTAGTTCACTGCTTCAACTTGTTTCATACCATTCATTTGGAATACTGTGTACAGTTCTGGTCGCCACATCTCAAAAAGGATATTATAGCATTGGAAAAAGTGCAGAGAATGGCAACTAGACTGATAAAAGGGTTGGAACACCTTCCCTATGAAGAAAGGTTAAAACGTTTGGGGCTCTTTAGCTTGGAGAAACGACGGCTGAGGGGTGACATGATCGAGGTTTATAAGATTATGAATGGGATTGAGCAGGTTGAGAAAGAAGTACTTTTCTCCCTTTCTCACAATACAAGAACTTGTGGGCACTCCATGAAATTGCTGAGCAGTCGGGTTAGAACAGATAAAAGGAAGTACTTCTTCACCCAAAGAGTGATTAACATATGGAATTCACTGCCACAGGAGGTGGTGGCAGCTACAAGCATGGACAGTTTCAAGAGGGAATTAGATAAGCATATGGAGCAGAAGTCCATTAGTGGCTATTAGCCACAAGGTATAGATAGGAACTCTCAGGCTGGGGCAAGTGAGGCTCTGTATTCTTGGTGCTGGGGGCGGGGGGGCAGCAGTGGGAGGGCTTCTAATGTCCTGACCCCACTGCTGGACCTCCTGATGGCACCTGGTATTTTTGGCCACTGTGTGACAGAGTGTTGGACTAGATGGGCCATTGGCCTGATTCAACGTTGGCTTCTCTTATGTTCTTATATTAATGTAGTTGTAACAAAACATAACTATTTAAATACTGTAGTGAGATCAAAGTTATCTCTGATGGGGACAGCTTAGAATTGCTTTAGGTTAATTTAGATTCTATCATGTTAGACAGACACAGCCCTGTATTCATTTCCAGCAACTCCTGTACTCCTGTGTGGGCACCTGTGTCATTGGAGAATTCCACATGATCTGTGGCTGCCCTTTTTCTTTTTGGTGTTAAGTAATACTCGCTGTGGGACACCAAAGAGTTCTGTAGAGCCCATGATGATAACCCCAGCCTTTTGTTTGGGTCTAGCAATCTAGTTGCTACTAAACTATGACACTGTTAGGAGACCCGGAAGCATAGAGAGTGGAGTCCAGCAAGGCAGCAGTTGCGATTAAATGTTGCCATATAGATTATATAAGCAGAACACATGAAGACTGGTTCATGTATTGAGGTCATTGCTAGATCTGAGCAAGGTTGACACATGTCGTTATGAGTAGGTTGCATTGGCTGTCCTCTTTCTGCTTGGTGTTGACCTGTTAGACTAGTTTGTAAGAGTCTGTAGGTTATTGGGTTATGGTTACATCATAATTACATGGCAACATTTTTTCTAGGGGTATTTGTGTTCACTTCCCATCAAAGGCAATCGATGGGTTGTAAGTATCTAGGACAGTGTGGCCACTACTAATACCCTCCTGTTAAAAAAATAAATAAGTACCTCTTGACTGGAACCACTCCTTAAGTCAGGAGGCCATTGTGTACAGGATATTTATTGATTCATTAAAAACCACAGTAAGCTAACAATTTTAAAAACATTTAACACTTTAGCATCGACTAAAGTTTTTCTGTGATCAGATGGATTGCGTTTAACCTTATCTGCTATAATATCAGAAAGTAGAAACTATTTGATTTGAAGCTGCTGTGAATAAGTCCCCCCCTCCCCCAACTGGTATTTCTCATAACATGTGCCTTCTATGCCCTCAGACATATCAGCCTCAGCTGGTAATCGCTGTAAATGTTCTTAATTTTGGAAAAGTCCCCCTCATAGATAGTGTATCTTTGCCAATTCAGTCGGGGAAGACGGGACCACTTGAAACAATGAAAACGAGTTCAAAGTGTTCCACAGCACAGTTAATACTTGCTGTGGCGCAAATTCAATGAGGGACATGAAAAGCATCCGCAGTATCCGAATGTTTTTCCCCCCTTCCTCTTGAGATGCAGCCAGGATGAAAATGTGAATTTGACTGGACCAGGAGGAGAGGAGGGGAGGGCTGTTTTTTTCCTGTGATCCTCTTTTTCCAAACAAAGACAAAATCACTCCTCTCCCCTTCCAGGTCAGAGATAGGATAGGGAGGAAAGAGCTAAGGAAGGGAGATTTTGAAAAGAAAATGGTCTACAACAGAGGTGTCATACTTAAGGCCTGCGGGCCAGAAGCAGCCTGCCCATGGCTTTAATCTAGGGCTGCCAGGTCCCCTGGGAGGGTGGAGGTTCCCGCTCTCAAAGGGTCCCCAATAGTGCTCGCTTCGGCAGCACATATACTAAAATTGGAACAATTGAACGATTGTGTCCCCAATCCTCTGGTCCAGATCAGGCTGGCGGGGGGACCCTGCCCCCATTGGGCTGACATACCCAGCACAATGATGTCACCCGGAGATGACATCATCACGTTGGGCACGTCGCAGGCTGATACTCTAGCAGTCAGCCTGAAAACTCTATGGTACCATAGAGTTTCCAGGCTGATTACTAGAGCATCAGCCTGCGACAAGCCCAATGTGATGATGTCACTTCTAGCAATAGAAACAGTGCTCTGGGACTGGAATGACAGCCCCCAGAGAAGAGTGATGGTCCCCAGCAATAGAAACTGTGTTCTGGGACTGGAATGACAGGGCACAGAGTTGAATGACAGCCCCTGGGAGTAGCCCTACCTGGCATTACATTTCATGACATGCATGGTCTGGACCCACAAAGTCCCATTTATGTTAGATCCAGCTCTTGTAACAAATGAGTTCGACACCCCTGGTCTACAAGGAAAGAGTCACTACTCTGATCAGATTCCTAATCCATTATAGGTGCACATCTCCTGAATCATCCAGTTTGTTTCTAACAAGTGGATAAATAATAATGCTTTTTTAAATAACTTTTCCTCAGTATTGTATGGTTTTCTTACCATAGAGGTGGGTGTACATCACAAGTTATCATGCTAATTCTGTATCAGAAAGTCAGGAAGGGCATGATTATCATTTCCAAAAATATATCAGGAATATTGGGAAGTTGTTTGAATAAACACTGGAAAAATACTCCTCAGTGAAACCAATAATCATGCCCTTTTAAAACCAACACTGTGGCATGACAAGGGAAGGAGGGGAAAGTGCACCCCAGCCCCCAAATGGTCCAGGTCATCCAGTAGAAAATCATGGCCATTCAAAGGGCAGAAGTACTGCAAACTGTCTGGGGCGCATTTCCTCCTCCCTAGCTTTCCCGGTGCCTCCTTGGCTAGTTCCAATATTATTTGGAATAGAAATATTAGACTTGGGAACTGTGTGAGAGGGAGCGCTTTCTGCTATTGCTGATCTGATTTGCCATTGGAAATACCAGGCATTTTGTTGGCTTGGAGATATCTGATTGCACGGACCCTAGTGCACATACTTTCTACTCTCACATCAAGGATCACTGGTTTAGAACAAATAGCTGAAGGCTCTGCTCTCATGATTTTCCAGTATAAATATTACGAAATGAATATGGCCTTGCTTGCAATCTAACAATGTAAATCACCTGCACTACGTGCCATATACTCTGTTTATTAGAAATAGTCTATTTTCCACTGGCAACTGAACCAGGTATGTTTGCAAAGTAATCATAATGCTTTAATAGATAAATACATTGTAGCAAAAAGCAGGCGATTAATTAAAACACCTTTCGGCAGCGTATCTTTTGAGTTCATAAATCCTTTCAGGAGCTCTTCTCCCTGGACAGAAGAAACATGAGCAGTGCTCAGAAGGTAAGACACTTCAGTGCACACCTGTAACAGCGGAGCCACACTCACCTTGCCAAATGCGGTTCTCTAAGCCACCTAGTGGTTGTTTAATGACCCTGTTGTACTTGATGATGCTAATTTGCATCTGTGAATCACCCGCAAATCATATAGAGAGCATAAGTAGCTTTTTCAGAGTTACAAGACAGAAACATTTCTGTGATGCTTACTATGGATTTATTTCATTTGAATAAGAACACTTGTATATAGAATGTACAATTTTGTTCCTGAAAATGTATTAAATATAAAACATCCTATGACCAGTGTTCCCTCTAAGCTGAGTTAGCGTGTGCTAGCTCACAGTTTTTTAGCCTCCAGCTCACACATTTTTGTCGTAGCTCAGGAAGGATGGCTCTACAGCAAACAAATGGCTTGCTCACGACTTTAATGCTAGTAGCTTACAAAGTAGAATTTTTGCTCACAAGACTCCACAGCTTAGAGGAAGTATTGCTCCTGAGTGGACCTTTAATCTATTTCTGCCAGCTTCCAATAGTGGAAGGGAGACAATTTTTGCCTATTTCCACTCATACTGCAGACCTCTATATCATAGCCAGCAGTATTTTAACTTTTGGGACATTGTTTCAGGCTGTAGGAGGGCAAGACAGGAAATTTCAGTTTCAAAAACGGAATTCTATTCATGGATTTTTGGATCCAACCCAATATTTTCTTTTTCAATATGATCAAAATTAGTAACTATCGAACCTATAATATTTTGCTCTGAAACAAAGTGGTGTTTCAGGATGACACTTATTATGTCCCTCCTTGGGGTTAACAAAAAAAGAAGCAGCAAGTGCTAAATAAGCTGTATCACTTAGTTTTGAATTAAAAGAAAAACAAGCCCAGATCTTGTAAGAACGTAAAAAGAACATAAGAGAAGCCATGTTGGATCAAACCAGTGGCCCATCTAGTCCAACACTCTGTGTCATACAGTGGCCAAAAATACCAGATGCCATCAGGAGGTCAGGCAATGGGGCCAGGACACTAGAAGCCCTCCCACTGTTAAGAACATGAGAACATAAGAGAAGCCATGTTGGATCAAGCCAATGGCCCATCTAGTCCAACACTCTGTGTCACACAGTGGCCAAAACCCAGGTGGCTTTTGTACTTTTAACGAGGAAAATCCTGGGTGGAATTTTGTCAGTGCTATGGAAGTATTTATGAATATAGTGCCAGGGCAAAAGAAAGAAATAATAAACTATATTTTTTTGTGTATATATGTCTTTTTTCAGTCAACATATAAATAATTCTTATAACTGGAATCCATCATTGTTTATGCCACATACCGTCATCATAGGAATGTAATTTTTATCCTTACAATCCTCAGATCTATATGACAAAATTTAAAAGCACTCAAAGGTAATCAAGTCCATTTGTATGACCCAAAAAAGGACATCATACAAATCACATCTACATTAAGCAAGTGAGGGCCAAACTACATCTTACTAGTAGAAATAACTCCCCCTCACACACAGTGCTGTTTCTGCAGGAGAAATAGCTGGTGCTGGGCAGAAGCCCCCCCCCTCTCTCTCTCTCTCCCTCCCTCCCTCCCTCCCTCCCTCCCTCTTAGAAGCTGCTGTGGGGCTGCAGGGAACCAGATTTGGGTCCAGGGTACTAAGCACTAACATGTAGTTTGTTCTTCAGTCTACATGTTCCCCACCTCTGCCATTTTTCAGGGCAGAGGCCACAGGTCAAGGGGTGAATCTATGTTGAACCAATAAAATAGATAGTAAACGTTGATCCAGAAAGTTTTAAAAAATAATTTGATCTCCTTAAGAGAACAAATGTTCTGTAAGGCAGCGGCTCTCAAAGTTTTTGAAGCGTGACCCAATTCTACGCTTACTGCATTTTTGAGACTTACTTGCAAAGTAATTCCGTAAAACATATAAAGTGCAGGAATCAAATCTCCCATCATTTAACAGTTTATATTTTATTTTTCATGTTTACTATTGTTAAATAAATAGCATTAAGAACATAAGAGAAGCCACACTGGGTCAGGCCAGTGGCCCATCCAGTCCAACACTCTGTCACACAGTGGCCAAAACCCAGGTACCGTCAGGAGGTCCAGCAGTGGGGCCAGAACTCCAAAAGTCCTCCCACTGTTGCCCCCCTCCCAAGCATTAAGAATATAGAGCATCACTGCCCCAGACATAGTGTACCAACTATACATTGTGGCTAATAGCCACTCATTTCTGAGAAACAGGATGTATTTCATTACTGTTTTGGACAGTAAGCAGAGGCAAACCCAAATTGGTCATGAGTCTCCTAGAAACCTCTCCCAGCTTACCCTGTTTCTCCCCCACCCTCCTGGTTTTGTGACCCAGTTGAGAGAGAGTTGTGACCCACTTGTGTGCCCCAATCCACCACTGCTGTGAAACAAGCCCTCTTGTCTCCAGTCAAGGCAACCTCCGTATGCAAAAGAACAGAGGAGAAAATCCAAAACATCCAATGCTATCATTTAAACCCACTGATGAAACTGAAGTTTATGGTGCTGAAGCCATAGGATCTGTAGATGTTAATTTTACCTGTAAATCAAATTACCCACCTCACATTTTTGTACCGTAATAAATGTTCCTCACATGGTACTGGCGAATGGCGTATTCAGAGATTAAAAACTCAATTATCCTCTTCAAACCTAAATTTCAGAATAAGAAAGTGTTATTGTGAAACACTGGCTGCTGGAATTCACTGAATGATGTAAATCAAATTCATTTTCTCTCCCTACCCAGAGTGTTGTCCTTCAAGCCTTTAGAAGAAGAGAAAGTATCACAAATAACAAACCAGATTTAAGGGAGAAAGAGTAAGTTCAGTTTACTTAATTTAAAAATTAGTACATCGTCTTTTACCATTTATGATTATCTGTGAGAGGGTATTGTAAGAAGGGGAAGTATGGATTTGAATTTACCACCTGTGTGGAGTTGATTGTTCATACACACAACTAGAACAGGATAAAGCAGTTTCTAGACTGAACTGACAAATTTGTCATTCTTGAAATTGGTATACATGGAGCAAAGGGTTCAATAGACTAAAGAAGATTTAAATTCATGCATTTACAATGTTTATAGTGTTGCCCAGGGCTATTTTTGGGCAGGAACGCACAGGAACGGAGTTCTGGGTGGCTTCAGAGTTGGCCACGCCCACTATAGTCCAAACCTCTGCCTGCATGGCTACAGAGAAAAGGCCTGGAGTGCAACCCCCTCTGGTGACTCTAAGGCAGGCAGACCAGGGGGGACCCTGGAAGGATTGGGGAGGCATTTAAATGCCTCCACATGCCTTCCCTGGCCTGTCCAAGGACCGGCTTGCCTGGGCTCCCTGCAGCTGCAGGGTGCCTAGGCAACCCAAGGGAAGACAATTTAAACTGCCTTCCCTTCCCTTCAATGGGGGGGGGGGCTTTCCCGGGATCCCCGCAGCCGTGGGGTGCACAGGGGAGCCAAAGGAAGGCATGGGGTGTGGGCTAATATGCTAATTACCTGCACTGTTAAGGTGTGGCCTAATATGCTAATGAGTTTCTGCTGTTGTGTGTGACCTATTATGCTAATGAGTTCCTGCTGGGCTTTTTCTACAAAAAAAAAAGCCCTGGTGTTACCTTTGATGAAATTCTAAGACAGTTTTAGTAAAAAGCCAAGTAGTTCAAGTCAACTATCTGTTAATCCACGAAAACAAAGTCTGAGTCCAGGGGCACCTTTAAGACCAACAAAGTTTTATTCTGGGTGTAAGTTTTTTTGTGCATACACGTGAAATCTTATACCCAGAATAAAACTGTTGGTCTTAAAGGTGCCCCTGGACTCAAATGTTGTTCTGCGGCTTCGGACCAACACGGCTGACCACCTAAATCTCTTTTTTAATCCTGTCATTTCAATGAATGCAGCCAAGCCAATGATCCTGCCGTGGCCTTGAATGAAGAAACACAGGCTAAAGTTCACAATAATGACAAAGAAGAAGCATTTAGAATGGAGATGCCGTATTGCACAGGAGAAATCGACTTCATGGCTTCCGGAAAGAAACGGGGAAAGGTAGCACAAAACTCCGTTAAATACATTAAGAACTGTCAGTTTCAATAGATTAAGAACTGTCAACGTTACATGGATGGACTGTGTGTGTTTAGTGCTATTATGTGCTTGACGACTTACTCATTTTAGAATTATCCACCAGTCAGCAACACATCGCAATCCCTATGCTCTACGATCACCACCTGTCTTTCATGACAGAGGGTCTGCTCCTTTGACAGAATATTGGCCACCAGTTACATAGGTGCAGTTTCTCCATTAAAGGCTCATTGTGCTTGGTGAAGTTGGAACGACTAAAACAGGGATAAGTATGCAAGAATGTTTTGGTTAACCAATTTTTCCAATGCTTCTTTTAGAAAATTAAAATTATTTAAGAGGGCCTTCAGGTTGATTTGTTGGTGTTGCTTTGTTTGTTTGTCTTTTAAACGGGAGTTCTACATCACCATATTTATTTGTTTGTTTCCAGCACATAATAATTCTGAGAGGTACTCATCAACATCCTCCAGTGACATACAGCAGCTAGGGTTGATTGTGCTTCATGGTAACATTCAAGATCTGGGAATAAGGAAATCCATGAATATCTTGAATACTACTAGAATATCTTGTTTCCCACAGTGGCCAACCAAATGCTACACCTGGATAAAGGGACCATGTATGCATTTAGAGAACTGTACACGTACAACACCACCACATGCAAAAATTTTATGTAATGCTCATGCAAATTCCTACACAGCAGATGTGGGAACTCTATTTTGTATGTAGGAACTCTGTTTGCATAAAAATTCCATAGTTCTGTCATGTTTGTAGATTTTGTGCCCCTGTTGTCTTGCATATTTCAGTCAGTCAAATGGAAAAAAAGGCTTTGAATTATACATGCTTATATGTGAGTAAAACATTTTGTTCTTAGTATTCTAATTACCCACAATATTTTCTGCTTGGTATGTGTATTAATGAAAGTTAAAGACTTTACCTATATCTCTTTTCTCTTGTTGTATTGTCCGATGCTTTCCTCCCCTTCACTACAGTTTATTAAGGTCCCATGCGCCATCCATCCCAGAGTCATCTTTGATGCTATGAGCAACAAATGGAACCTTCCCGCTCCCAACTTGGTTGTCTCTTTAGTTGGAGAAGAAGAAAACTTCCAGATGAAACCTTGGTTACGTGACACCTTAAGGAAAGGACTGGTAAAGGCTGCACAAAGCACTGGTTGGTTATACTCCTAGAAGGGGAGCATTTTTTACATCTCTGTCCAATGATTCGGAGCACCATCCAGCAATATTCCAGGAGAGGAGGAGGGTCGATAGTCAGTCCACCTTCTCAATTATATCCAAGGACCTTCCAGTGTCAGTAAAAACACAACATTAGATGGTGGGTTCTGTGATATCAAGGGGGGAGGAACAGCAGTGTTTTCAGAGAGTGCTTCTTTCTGGTCAGGCAGGGGGTTAGATTCACTGCCCATCAAGGGAGTATCATGCTCCATATCCATATCCAGTAGTGGGTCAGAGTTCACCTTGTCTGTTTCCGCATGTTCATCTGAATTACAAAGGCAGAGTATTAATTCTTCCAATCTGGCTATAATTTCCACCATCTCTGTCCAATAAGATTCCTATCCAGCAAAGGGGCAGATTTAGGGTTGCCAAGCTCCCTGGTGGAGGCAGGGGTCCCCTGCCACTGATCAGCTGACCAGCGGGAGGACTTACCAGGGCCCAGGCTACATAGCCATTTTTACTACAGAGTTTTGCCCAAATACCAGCACACCACAGCAACGTACTCCCTGGAAGTGACATTGCCTGGGCCTCCCTCCTGCTCCCAGTAATTCCCCCGCATCCCCTGCCAGTTGCCAGGAGGTATCTGGAAAGCAGATTTCCCTATCCCCCCCCCCCAGAAACTCATGCATGATTTTGACAGCCATTAAGCTCCTGTTATTCAGCATGCTAAGTTTTGTGAAACCATGTTGTGTGGAATACAATAGGAGGTACTGGTGCCAAAGTTCTTTTGACAAACTGCTTAAGTCTTATCATTTGAGAATAATAGGCGTTAAAGAATTTGGGCCATAGCTACCCTTATTGTTAAGAACACATCTTGCTGCTTCGGCCTCCTCCTAACCTGCCCATGAGATGGAAGAACAGTCCAGAGCAGGTTTTAGACTAAAGTACAGGCGCCATCTGGAGACTGTCCATTTTGAGAATTGACCTGTCGATTTAAAATTGTATTGGTATGTTTTTAACCTGTTGTAAATCACCCAGAGCCTTGTGTACTCAGGGATGGGTGATTCAGAAATATAACAACAACAACATACCACACTGGCTACACTATTACACCAGAGTAATAGTTCCTCAGTTCTCTAAGGTAGTAACACTCAATTACCAGAGGTGTTGTTGTTGTTCAGTTGCACAGTCGAGTCTGACTCTTTGTGACCCCATGGACCACATCACGCCAGGCCCTCCTGTCTTCCGTCGTGCTCCAGAGTTTGCTTAATTTCATGTTCATTGCCTCGATGACACTGTCTAACCATCTCATCCTTTGCCATTCCCTTCTTCTTTGACCTTCAATCTTTCCCAGCATCAGGGTCTTCTCCAGTGAGTGCTCACTTCTCATTGGGTGGCCAAACCTCCATTCATTCAGGTGTCAATCAGATGGGTGGAAAGGAAACAGAAGTGGAGCACAGGGCAGTTTGCTCCCCAAGAGGGCTCCTTCCACTCCAGGGACACATGGAGGTGGAAGGACAGAGATAACTTTCATAGGCTCAAACTTGCTGTGTTCTCACAATGTTCATCTGTTTTAAACCATTGGAACATTGTTGCTCTTATAAATTCTTATGCTGTCAATAAAGCTAAAAAAAAAATTGCAATTCAAATAAAACTGAGGCCAAAATAACTGATGGATGTTATAGTTTTAGTATGGCCCCTGAATTCTTGCCTTACCTATGAGACATTTATTTGTCATCTTAGGTGAATCTAGGATCGTGAATGTCAGCAACATTACTCTTCTCAACAGATTCCAGTAAATTAAGACTGAAATTAGAGGGAATGTGAGAATGGTGAACCTGGATGAACAGAACTGTGATTTTATGTTCAAAACCAAAATTTGTGCTGGGTGAAAACTTGCATAATGCCTTCAATGTATCTGCATTTACGATAACACAAGTTATTTCCTGAGAGAGGAACAAAACTGCAAAATTATTTAACATCTAACAGTTTAAAAAAATAATTTCAGGTGCCTGGATCTTTACCAGTGCCTTGCGTGTTGGAATAACAAAACACATAGGTCAAGCAGTCCGAGATCACATGTTGGCAAGTACTTCATCCACAGTGAAAGTAGTTGCAATAGGAATAACATCACTGGGAAAAATTCAGCACAAAGAGCTTCTGGAAGATGTTAAGGTATGCACTTTTTATGTTGTGAAACTTACAGAGAAGAGAGGTGGTGGAGACCCGAGAATGGGAACTTTTTGGATCTATTGTCTAGATGGTGGCAGGACCAAATGACGATAGACTGTTAAAGGAAAGGATGACCATAAAAATGTAGCTTGGTGAGGTTTTCCAGGGCACTGGCAGAGAAGGGAGGAGCTGAGCCAGGTGTTTGGGAAATCATTAAATGATTAGAAGAGGATACTGAATGTAGATGCAGGAATGTTATTCAGATATTGGCATTTTCCTGATCATTGGCAATGCAACCTTATTGGAACTTGTCAGAGTCCCACAGCAATTAGTCTCGACAACGTTCCTTCAGAAGGATCAAGTTTATTGAGTACAGTAAAGGCAGGTCATCTGTCCATACAGTCAGTGTTAGATCGAACTACAAGGATGGGAGAGGGGAAGATATACAGGATTCAAAGGGGGGGGGTTTAGGGCCAATCAGAGGATGAGCTGCAACGCGCCTAAACTAACGGGTTCACATTCCCACTGAAGCAACAGGGATGAGATACCAAGGTCAGAAGCCCAGTTAAGAGATAAGGCACAGTGAAAGAAATGAAAGTTAACATTCCAGCACATTAAGAGGTTCACTCAGCGGCCTCCTGCCTTCCCCCCTTTACAATGGCAGCATAGCTGACAGAACTAGGCTGGCATTCCAGCCATGCTGCCCATGCAATGAGGAGGATGTGGCTGCCTCTACCCCATGGGGACCAAGTTGGCTATCAGGCAATTGGCATACCTTGTTTTGAACTCCATTTGGAGCTCTCCAACAGATGGAAGAAGAATAGTATATTTTCCCATCACAACTAACTGAAACTAGGGTCAGTAGAGGTATTTCTAGGGTGTGTGTGTGGGGGGGGAAATATGGCTCATAGAAGTATCTTCTGAAAAACTGTGAGAACGCCAATCGGCACTAATTCCTCAATGAGCCTGGTCAGTTTTATCAATGCCATCAAATGTCTCTGTTTCGAAGGTGTTGAACGGGAGAACAATATGATTTTTATGCCTTCTTAATATTATCAGCAAAATTTAAGAGGCTTCCTTTGAATTTCAAGACATGTGTTATAATATTGGAATGATAAGAGGAGCAGCGCTTGCTAACCTTCTTCTTTATATGCAGATAAAACACAAGTAGTTTTTGGAGGCAGGTGTTTGCAATGTTCTGTGGTGCGTTACTAAATTTTGCACCTTTCACAAGGATGCCACACTTTTATAATTTAAAAGATATGCTGCTTACTGCGTTTGATTGGATGTTAATCTCTTTATTACAATCAAGAATATTTAGAGTGTCTCTGTGTGAAGAGTAATCTCTCTCTTTTTAAACAGAATAACAGTCATATAAACTACAAATCTGACCATAATGCCCGGGGTCCTCTATATTTCCTTGATAACAATCATTCCCATTTTATTTTGGTGGATGAAAAAGAGCCAGATGGGACTACAAGTCTACGTCTTACCTTGGAGAAACACATTTCAGAACAGCGCACTGGCTATGGAGGTGGGCAGAAATGAATGTATGAATGACAGAGTCTTAATTACTGCTTGGCCTAGTATGCACAAGACAGTTATTTGCTTGAATAGCAATCATGGGGTTTTTAACAACATTCTGTAACTCATAGCATTTTTCTGCCTTGTTTAACATATCAATATATCGAACTCTCAACCCAGTTGAATCTGAGGATACTTAAATCCAGAATCCAGAGTCATGAATGGACAAGACAAATATTTCTACAAACCTTAAAAGAGGCCCAAGTCCAGAGAAAAATCTGAAATCTTAAAAAAAATAACATTGGGGGTTAAAAAACCTCCAAAATGGTAGCTTTAACAAATGGATGCCCTCAATGGCCATTGCTGGGCAGCCACAACAGTTTTGCCAGCATTTTAGGCTTGGTTTCTGTTAGTAAAAGGTGGGGGGTGGGGTGGGCAAGGCCCTTTCCAGGGGTCTTTTGGCATATGAGGGAAGACTCATCAAGGCCAGGGCCAGCAGCAACTGCAGTGACTTTCTACCATCCGAATTCTATGACTGACCCAGGCCTGGCTGCTTACTACTGTTCAACAGCAGTCAACCCACAAAAAACAGTGTGGTGTAGTGGTTAGGGCTTCAGACTAGGATCTGGGAGTTCCAGGTTCAAATCCCCACTCTGGTGTGGAAACTCACTCTGTGACCTTGGGCCAGTCACATCCTCTCAGCCTAATCTACCTCACAGCGCTGTTATGAGGATAAAATGGAGGTGAGAATAGTGATGTAAGCTGCTTTGGATCCCCATTGTGGAGAAAGGTAAGGTGTAAATGAAATACATAACAAATATGGCTAAAGATGGGGGGACAGAAAAAGGTAGAAGAAGAAGAGAAGGTTTTTATACCTTGCTTTTCTCTACCCTAAGGAGTCTCAAAGCAGCAAACAATCACCTTTCCACAACAGGTACCCTGTGAGGTAGGTGCGGTTGAGAGAGTTCTGAGGGTCACCCAGCAGGCTTCATGTGGAGGAGTAGGGAATCAAACCTGGTTCCCTAGACCACACTTGCTCTCACTGGTAGGTTGGCTGGTGGGTGGGAAGGAGAGAAGGAAGCAGAGAATGGTGAGAATATGGGGGTTACCAGGAGGAGGGAAAGAGAAAATATTGTGTGGAAGAGATACAGCAGGACATGAGGTGACTCTAGCAAATCTCACTCGTCATGTCTAATGATCTCTGCTTAGTTTCAGATTTCTGTAATCTTAATCCTAGTAGGTTGTTTGTTAGATGTCTAGTCCTACTTATTGCATTGACCTATGTTGTGTAATGCACCTTGTGTCTCTCAGTGAGGGGGGTAGACTATAAATATAGTAAATAAATATATAAATAAATTGTTGGTTGGTATATGCACAAGCAACGTAACTCTCTGCAGGGTGACACCATTTTTAATTAGTTGTTGTCTACCAGAATTCCAAGAGCACAGGCACAAAACTTCATATAAGACAACTTGAATAAAGAAGCTGGTTTCGAAAGGTGTAGGCTGATGTGCAGCAGCTTGCCACATGGATGAAGGGAGGGGTCCTCATGCCTTCAAAAGAGACATGTATCTACAGCTTGGACAAAATGCCCGATCCACGCGGCAAGATGGTTCACACAGACTGTAAGTAGGGGGCAACAGTTTGAACAGGGTACCCTCAATTTTGCCCTCGGAGACTGCTTTCACTAGGGGTGTCGACCACGTCCATCACTGTAGTTCCGGAAATAAACAAAATGAAAGATCCATTTTAGCTTCTGATATCTGTGCTTATTAATAGAGGCAAGTAGATGTCTCTGACTAAAGAACCATTGCCAAAGGCAGAAGTTTTGTATCAGAGGTTAGTCACTCTTTGTCCTGTTGGCAGAAGTTGGAAGCGTGGAACCTAGGGAATGTCGCTTCTGCTGACTCTTGCCTGAAGACTCTTGCCTGAAGACAAATTGACTTGGCTGAATATGTATGGGAAGCTTGGGTATGAAACTGATGCTAGGGCATAGCCTAATCTGGAATGGTTCCATGGTTATATACAGGGCTCTTTTTGTAGCAAGAACTCCTTTGCATATTAGGTGACACACCCCTAATGTAGCCAATCCTCCAAGAGCTTACAGTAGCCCCTGTAAGAAGAGCTCTGTAAGCTCTTGGAGGATTGGCTACATTAGAGGGGGTTTCGCCTAATATGCAAAGGAGTTCCTGCTACAAAAAGAGCCCTGGACAACTTAAGTCAAAGCAAGTCTGGGCAAGTCAAATGATACAGTACTCCCCTTCCCCATGACTGTCCTTATGTGCTGCTGAAAGATCCCTTTTCTGCATTAAGGTGCAAATGGAATAGAAATCTGAGCACTTAATAGAACACTTTATTACATCTAGTCAGGCAATCTGCTTTGACAAAGGTCCTGCTCCCCTCGCATGTTATCTTTCTTTCCATTTGCTTTTAGACAAATTATTACTTCATTTCTCTCCTAGCTGGCCATTTCTCTCAAGACATTCATGAATATACTGTCAATTATCCGCATTCGTGTGGGGGCAGTTTAAATACTTTATTTTTTTGAAAACTGTAGCAAGCCAAATTCATTATTCATCATTCTTAATTATAATAATTATTAAAATAATGTGATTACAAAATAACATAAAAATGAAAAGTCAATTGGTGTGTGAACAAAAGAGTCACAAGTCAGGTCAGAAAAAAAACAGAGGGAAACCCCAGAGAAAATACTGAGTACAATCCGTTGACTATGGCATGATCTTGATTGTCAATTTTTTTAAAAAGAGTGAATGAACCGTGAAAATCCAGACTAAACGAGTAGTGTTGAATCAGCCATATTTAGTATCTCAAGCGAAACAAAGGGCCGCTATATGCAGCTTTGCTTCTTAGAAAGAAGGGTAGGTTGGCCCATTCAGAGACAGACTAATTGCTTGTATAGCCTGACGTGTTATATTCATCACACTGTGAAACGAAAGTTGTTTGCAACCACATGATGCCTTTCATTAAGGCCAACCGAAATGACACACAACAGTGTGCAAACTTTCAAGCTCACCAGAACTCTTCATCGGGCTGGATGTGATAAAACTGGAGATGGGGTAGATGTCTCAGATCATAATCTTAAAACCTGGTTGTGCCAGAATCTTGTGCTTGGTGCTGAGCAGAAGTGCAGATTTAAGAAGTACAACAGATTGACTGTTAGTCAAGGACAGTTGCTGGCCATTGTTTTTTTTCAGGGGAGAGAGATCATTTACTACTTCTCGCTCCTAGAAAATCCGGGCTGCAACCTGACACCAGCACTCTTTTAAATACGCATGCTGGATCAGCATTAAGCATGGATTGCTGGCACAATCAGTTCTTAAGACTATGCCTTGAGGTATCTGCTTCATAACCCCTTTTTATTTTACTCTTGTAACATTCAATTTGATGAAGAGTTCTGGTGAACTCGCCAGCTTGCACATTCTTTTGTGTCATTTTGGTTGGTCCTAATAAAAGGTATTACATGGGCAGTGAAACAATTGAGATAAACAGGCGATTTCCCAAAACTATGACATAAAGCAATCACTTAATGAGCGTGGTTAACTGTAATGTTTCATAATCTATTCCCTAGGAACAGGTAGTATTGAAATCCCTGTGCTTTGCTTACTTGTGAATGGGAGACCTGAAATACTTGAGGTAAGAAGCTAGTTCTATCCTCTGTAAAGGGAGCTGTTTAAATACATATTCTGGTGTTCATTTTGCTGAAAACTTGGCTAGATACAAATAGAGACTTGTGTAAATGTGCTGGCAATTGATGTAAACTGATCAGTAACATAAAGGGTGCAGTCAGACGGCGTGGTGACCGTGGTTTAAATTGGTCCCGTACCGATGCAATTTTTTTTAATCTGGATAATCGTGATCACACTCACCTCCTTATCCTGGCTTACCACGCAGGTGGTTTTAAATTTTTTTTCTCAGTTTGTGCATGCACATAGGCAGTCATCCATAGAATTGGAAACTTCGCACATGTGCAGAACTAGTTTCCTGCCAAAAGCATGCCCTGGGGTGTCTCCAACCACTGTAACAGAACACTTCCCTTTAAACTTTTGACCCGAAACTGGCCTCTGTGTGATCCCAAACTCGTCTAAACACTAAAACCATTTAAACTTTGGTTTTATTAACGCGGGAGCGGAGCTCCACCTATGCGTATACCGCCTACGCTAAAAAAAATGGTGGACAAAAAGCAGATGCCTTGGGTTTTCAAGTGGAAGTGCCTTGATCCCGCAAGGAGCAATCAGACATCAGAAAACTGCAGCTTGAAACCGGAGAACCAGGAAAACACCGGAGGGGGATCTGGTAACAAAATACTGTGGTTTAAAGGGGGTTTTGAGCCGGAAAGCAACGGCTGGGGAAGGGAGGCAGATGTTGGTGTGTGAATGGGCATATCAAATCCGTTACTGAAGCGTGCTGAAAGCTGATTAAACAGCCCATCTGAACGTGCCCATACACTTTCATTTGCCTTTCAATGTCATGCTGCAGCACAAGATCACATTAACTAGATAGTAAAGAACGGCTCTTGTCACCAAAAATCCACATTTGGTTTGATGAAATTTTCCCACCAAATTTCTTTTACTCCCATATATTATTTCTCTTTTTATGCTCTTGTGGTCTCTGGAGGGACCCTGTGGACTATTGGCTGGCATTCGGAACTGGCAGGGACTCGAAAATGACAGAAAGTAGTTTGCATGAGGTGATTCATGAGTTTAAGGCAGAGCTGAAATTTAAATCAGGGTGTTTCCCAGAGCATTGTTTATAATCCTGAGTCACTATGCTATAATAGCACTCACAGAGAATCAAACACTTTTACTAAAACCCTTCCTTATTGCCAGTCTAAATGTTTCTAGATTCATACCTCTGTAGGCTAGCTAAAAGACCAAGCTGGGCAAATTATTGGATGGTGAATGAAAATTGAACTGTACAGCAGACGTAGAAGTAAAGAAGTGGTTCATGAGCTGTTGACTCCAAATGCATTTAAAACCATCTATTTCTTTAAGAATACAATTTCAGGTTTGGGTCCCCCTTGTGGAGAAAGGCAGTGTATAAATACAAGAAATAAATGAGAAATAAGAATGCCATATATCTGCATGTGTAACAGCTGAGCAAATTGCCCTGAAGAACTAATACCATTTTTGTCTTTTGAACACTGGGATTGTCCAGGAATATTTCTTTTTTTGGTCTTTTTGAACATCTAGAGTCTAACATGTGTTTGTGTCTTTAAAAGCGCATTTACAGGGGCTTGGAAAATTCTGCCCCCTGGCTCATCTTGGCAGGATCTGGTGGCATAGCTGACATCTTATCAGCACTAATGAATGAACCGCACTTAATAGTGCCACAGGTGGTGGAAAACCAATTAAAAGAGAAATTCCCCACGGAAGAATTCTTGTGCAAGGACATTCTTCAGTGGACCACAGTGGTAAGTTCAATTCTTGGTGGTACAAAAATGTTGTTCATGTAGCCATGCTCGCCTGTTTGCTCATTTCTGTTGTTTACCAATCAGTTAACCAATTTTAATTCAAGGTTCTGGTTATTACCCACAAAGTAGTAAGACACAGGGAGGGGAAAACAAACCTGATCCAAAAACTGGAATCAAGAACAAAAAGGGTGAGAAGAAAGTCTAATGAAGGGCCAATATTAAAAACCCAGTTGGAACTTATACAAAAATACATGTATTTATTAGAAATGGCTGCTTAACCTTCCTTTTCCTGGTCCAATATTCACTTATCGGTTATCTTATTGCAATATGTATTTAAGTTATGTGTACCTCAGTATTGTTTGACTTCTGAAGAAGGCCCCAGTAGGGCAGAACTGGGTCATGAGTATTGGCCCTTTTTTATGAGGCTTTCATTGGGCCCTGATGTATGTTTTTAACTGTCTTTCTAATAAATACATGTATTTTTGTATATTATAAATTTCAACTAGGTCTTTAATATTGGTCCTTCATTAGACTTCCTATTACCCACGAAGCCCTTAGTGGCCTTGGACCCACATATCTGCAGGATCAGTACACCTGCTCTGCTCTGCTGCCACAGCATCTTTCATCTGAGCAAAGCCTTCTAATGGGGCCACACACTGCAAATGGATAAGATTGGCAGTTGCTGGTTCACGTGCGTTCTCAGTGGTGGCTCCCACCTTGTGGAATGGCTTGCCTGAGGAGGTCAGGAAGCCTCTCCCACTTCTCTCATTCTGGAGAATGTGCAGAACAGAATTGTTCAGGAGGTTATTTGTATAAAGGATTTAGAACTGTAGTAGACTGGAACAGCTCAGAAAGGCACCATTATGATGGAATGTCTTGTACTTTGTAGTCCCTCTTTTGTATTACCTAATAGTATACCTTGCTTTAGATAGTTTATCGCTGACATCAATACATCTAATTCTCACCCTGAGCTGGATAGCCCAGCCAAGCCCAATCTCATCAGATCTCGGAAGCTAAGCAGGGACAACTCTAGCGAGTACCTGGATGAGAGACCTCCAAGGAATACGAGGGCTGGAATGCCAAGGCAGGAAATAGCAAGCGATCTCTCTGAAACATCCAAGCCCTACTAGGGGTTGCCAGAAGTCAAGTGTGACTTCCAGGCACATACGTACACGCACAAAATTCTCCATGTGGCAAAATCTGTGGATACTTAAATCCAGTGATTGGAGCCATCAGCAGACAAGACTGACCTTTCTGCAAAACTGAAGAAAAACAAGGTTTGCAGAAAAACCCGAAAACATTGGACAGTTAAAAATTCTAAAAATAATAAAAGCAGAACCCTCAGCTTTAACAAATGAATGCCCTTGCAGAGACCAGTGTGGGAGTTGCAAGCCAACCACAACAGTATCGCCAGCCTTCAGGCCTCGGTATTTGTCAGTAAAAGGCAGGAGAAAGGGGCAGGGCTCTTTTCAGGGCTGTTTTGGCCTTTGAGGGGGGACTCATTGAGGCCAGGCCCACTGGGCACATTGCTACCACTCAACTTTCATGACTCACTCAGCCCCAGCTGCTCACTACTGTTCAAGAGAAGCAACCACACAAAAGCCAGGGTGGAGTAGTTTCAGACTAGGATCTGGGAATGCCAGGTCTGAATATGTACTCTGCCGTGGAAGCTCAGTGGATGACCTTGGACTACTCATACGCTCTTAGCCTAACTCACTTCCAGGATTGTTGTGAGGATAAAATGGAGGTGAGGAGAAGAATGATGTAAGCTGCTTTGGGTCCCCATGGTGGAGAAAGGTGTGGTATAAATAAAGTAAATAAATAGTAAACATAGCTGGAGACTGAGGGGGGCAGGTACAAAGTAGGTTCCTTGGTGGGAAGGAGAGAAGGCGGCAGAGGGAGGTGATGTTATAGGAGTTGCCAGGAGGGGAAGGGATACAGAAAAAGTGAGGTATGTCACCCCAGCAAGTTCTTGCAGGTTCCCTACCATGCCACTGTGTTCTGCTTGGCAGCTGGCACTATATGACTCCACCATAGCCAGATGCTGCCAGGGGGAGGGAAGGAGGGAAAGCTGAAGACCAAAGGGCAGATAAAGACAGGTTGGCTAGTAGATGGGAAGAGAGAGGAGAAGCTATGGAGGCTTTCAAGGAAGAAAAACAGGAAATAGTGGGGGAGAAGAAAATGAGATGCCCCTCCTACAAGTTCTTATGGGTCCTGTGTTGAGAGCCAGTTTGGTGTAGTGGTTAAGTGTGCGGACTCTGGGAGACCTGGGTTTGATTCCCCACTCCTCCACTTGTACCTGCTGATGTGACCTTGGGTCAGTCACAAGCTCTGGCACAGCTGTCCTTGAAAAAAGAGCAGTTTCTGCCAGAGCTCTCTCAGCCCCACCTACTTCACAGGGTGCCTGTTGTGGGGAAGGGAAGGGAAAGGACTTTGTAAGCTGCTCTGAGACTCCCTTGGATAGTGAAGGGTGGGGTATAAATCCAATCTCCTCCTCCTCCTCCTCCTCCTCCTCCTCCTCCTCCTCCTCCTCCTCCTCCTCCTCCTCCTCCTCCTCCTCCTCCTCCTTCTTCTTCTTCTTCTTCTTCTTCTTCTTCTTCTTCTTCTTCTTCTTCTTCTTCTTCTTCTTCTTCTTCTTCTTCTTCTTCTTCTTCTTCTTCTTCTGTGTTTGTTGTTCCCTAGTTCTCTTATCCTGGTCCAGTTGATTGGTTTATCCTGTAATATTCCTTTAGTCTCAGTGAGAAAGGCAAACTATAAACAATGTAAAATAATTAAAAAATTGTCACATTTTTTGGGGAGTCTGGTTGTGTAGTATGCCTAGTGATATAAATGATTCCCGCTCTGTCATTCCCCTGGGCTCTCACCTTCTATGGTGCCACCTATTGACTCTGAAATAGCTGAGTCCGTAAGACCACCATATTGGGGGCGGGTTCTTCTTGACACCTGTATCACCCCCTGGAAGAAATGAACAATAGTGAAGTCATGGGAAGTCCATCTGTTTTATCTTTTTTTAAAAATCTAATGTCCTGATTTAACTCTTTAGATCCAGAGCATCATTGCTCATCAGCATCTTCTAACGGTACATGATTTTGAGCAAGAAGGTTCAGAAGAATTGGATACAGTCATTTTGAAAGCTCTAGTTAAAGGTAATCATTGTTTTAATTGCCTGTTCCAAAAATATTTCCCAGCAAACTACTACTTATATTATTTATATTATATATTATAGAGAGCCAGTTTGGTGTAGTGGTTAAGTGCATGGACTCTAATCTGGGAGAACCGGGTTTGATTCCCCCACTCCTCCACTTGCACCTGCTGATGTGACCTTGGGTCAATCACAACCTCTGGCACAGCTGTCCTTGAAAAAGAGCAGTTTCTGTCAGAGCTCTCACAGGATGTCTGTTGTGGGGAGGGGAAGGGAAAGGAGTTTGTAAGCCGCTCTGAGATGCCTTTGGGCAGTGAAGGGTGGGGTATAACTCCAATCTCTTCTTCTTCTATATACAGTGTTTCATATAACTACTCAAAGCAGGGACCAGTACAAGATAAGAACCATTAAGATGCAAAACAATTGTAATTAAATATTTAAACAATGATTAAAACATTAGGTTCACCCAGTGCAAGTAAAAGGATTATAGTAAAAGGATGCATTTCACTCTCTTCATAAATACTTGTTAATCTCTTGGTTCTTCCTGTAACAGGCTGTGAGGAATTTTTTAAACAGTACAGAAGCTGTAGGATTTGAATTCTTGAACAATGGCAAATGCTGTTGTCTAGCTTAATTGTGGAACGCTATGGATAGACTGATACCGATGTTGCCTGAGAAACTTTGTATTTTTGTTTGTTCCTTTCAAAAATTGAGATTGGTTACAAAGGAGCGAGATGGGATAGGCACAGTTCCACAAATTTAAACACTTCGTTGTCGTTCAGTCGCGTAGTCAAGGCCGACTCTTCGTGACCCCGTGGGCCACATCATGCCAGACCCTCCTGTCCTCCACTGTCCCCCGGAGTGTGCTCAACTTCATGCTCGTTGCCTCGATGACACTGTCTAACCATCTCATCCTTTGCCGCCCCCTTCTTCTTTTACCTTCAATCTTTCCCAGCATCAGGGGCTTCTCCAGTGAGTGCTCCCATTACTTCCCATGGGAGAGTAAAGTGGTGCAGTGGAGAGCCAGTGTGGTGTAGTAGTTAAGAGTAGCAGACTCTAATCTGAAGAACCAGGTTTGATTCCCCACTCCTTCACCTGAAGCATGCTGGGTGACCTTGGGCCAGTCACCATTCCATCAGAACTCTCTCAGCCCCACCTGCCTCACAGGGTGCCTGTCGTGGAAAGGTGATTGTAAGCGGCTTTGAGACTCCTTAGGGCAGAGAAAAGTGGGGTATAAAAACCTATTCTTCTTCCTCTAAAGCACTTGCCTAACTCAATGGGAATCAATGAGGCTTAAAATGGCTTAAGTTTGGATGGATCATGCTCAGGGCATCTGTGACTCAGCGCCACTGGAAACTTTTAAAACAATAAGTAATTGAGCTCTGAAGCTGCCTGCCCCGGCGGCATCACCAGTGACATAGGGGCTTGTTTCTGTTGCTTGACTGTGGAATTAATTGTACCTGGCTCGGCACAGATGCTGGAGACCGCCTACCACACATCAAGGCTATTTGCATTGCTTTTTAACTCCCTGAGATGTCATTTGCATTGGTTTTAACAAGCTTCATTTTTGGCGCTGTTCTTGATTGTTCTTCTAATTCTTTTAAGGAGCTGCTAGGGGAAAAAAATAGCACTAAAACATGTCAGTTTTGATGTCTGAAAAAAAACCCCAGTAAGTAATTAAGGTCCTGATCACACACACAATTAGCCACGCCATAGGCACGAATGCCGGGCAGATTTAACGGGCATGATCAGACGTGAACATCTGGCCCGTGCCCTGCACCCGTCGACAACCCGTTTCGCTCCGTCGCAAGAGCAGAGTTAAAAGACACTGGGGAAAGTCCACTATCAAACGGGTTGCTACAGGCCACGGGCGGACTTTCCCCTCTGTGATCGCAGACAGCTGCACCGCCCAAGTGGCAGTGCGGCACAATTTTTTTTAAAAAAAATCTTTGCATGTGTGCATATGTGCAATGGTGAAAGTTGCAAAAACAAACCTACCAGAAGAACGACATCCAGATGACCTAATTGCAATCATTGTGAGAGATGGCTGTCCAGATAGGCAAAATCGTTGATTCAGAGCACAAATACCTGGAAAGTACTTGATTTCCCCGGTGTCAGAAAACTCACTAGGGAACCAGGACTGTGTGATAATGCAAATGCAGGTCAAATTGCTATGGAGCAAATAGCTTCGCTTCCTCCCCCTGCATTCTCTTGCTCATGTGACCGCAGTCTAAGAAAAGGTACTATTTCTTTGAGCTATGTTCTTTCATTAAGTCTTTGAGTTCATCATGTTTTTGAGATATGTAACCTGATGTGAATCTATGTCAATGTTCACATTACATTTGTAATAGCCTGTAAGAGTCATAGTCAAGAAGCTCAGGAATACCTGGATGAGCTGAAGCTGGCTGTGGCCTGGAACAGAGTGGACATAGCTAAGAGTGAAATATTCAATGGGGATGTTGAATGGAAGGTAGGCTCTTTAATGTGCTTCATTACTTTTGTTAACTGTACTAACGTAAAGCTTGGTTGGAGTAATACAGATATATTGATTCCAGGCAATAAGGGAGATTGAGAGCAACAAACAAATCTCAAAATGGAAATTAAACCATGTATAATATATAGATGAGAAAGCATGTTAGCTTCTCTGACTGCAATTTCCATAGGAATTTTGTGATATGTAATGTAGATAGACACATAATGATGCAGGATTAATTCCAGAATTTATATAAGTAGAGCTTGATGTCTTGATATCCAATCCTCAAGACATTTTGATGGCATGAACCCTCATGCTGCTCTAGCTAACATTCATTGTAGAGTTTGGCATCCCAATGGCACCATCTCCCCAACTGTATTTACTGATGGAACCTAATACAGCTTACCCCTCAAGTTGGGGCTATCATGTAATGAGTTTCTCCACCCCCATCAGTTGATGTCTTTGATGTAAACTGGGGGAAAGGGAACTTTCTTTGTGATTAGCTCAAACCACATCAGGTCAACTCGAAGATACACCCAAGGAGTCATCCTGGGGATGCTGACTAAGATAGTAAATCTAGACCTGCTCCTGGCTGAGCATTTTGGGAAGTCAGCTCACTTAACCTGACTAGTGGACAATCAATGATATGGAAGAAAGCTTGTAATATGTCATAAGATTGTCTGACTCTTGACCTATTAATTCAAAATTGCTTCTGCCCGATATAGAAGCTGTGTGTACTGTATCAGCTTGAAACGTGGGAGGACAAAATTTGCTGTGTTTTTATTTGTTGATGCCAGTGCTTTCTATATGATGCTAAGTCAAAAAGAATGGCATGAGTTCTTAACACTAATTTAATGTATGAACAGCTGCTGCCCAATGGGGGGAAAAATATTTTCACTTGTATTTCTTGTAAACTCAGTCATGTGACCTAGAAGAAGTGATGATGGATGCCCTGGTGAATGATAAGCCAGAATTTGTCAAGTTATTTATCGATAATGGGGCCAACATATATGACTTCCTGACGTACAGCCGGCTGCAGAGACTCTACTGTACCATCTCACCAAAGTGTCTCCTCTATTCACTTTTGCTTAAAAAACACGAAGAAAATAGACTCACTTTGGCAGGGATGAGTGGTCAACAGCACAAGGAAATGATAGATACTTGCCCACTCTTCACTCTCCATGAAGTTTCCAGGGTGCTGAAGGATTTTCTACATGATGCATGCAGAGGTTTCTATCAAGAACATAAGTCTGGAAACAAGAAGAAAACTGTAAGTTTATGGAAGACGAGTCCAGTGGCCTTACTACGCTCAGTAGTATTTATGACAGTGGTGTTCAACCCTTGGGTCAGGACCCTCTGGTGGTTCATAGAGCCTCACCCACTGAAGCACAAACCCCTGTAGAGTCAAAATGTTTTTGGTAATCATTGGATGTACCTGCTGCTAGTAGGGCACTAGATACCCAAGAGGAGCAACAAGCAAAATTCCCTTGTGCTGCAACAGAGTCCTCCGTGCTCTCTAAAATAGAGCTGTTGTTGAAATAGCCCTAATTTACCACTTAAATCAATTCATGTGTTTGAGGCATGTGTCAAAGATGGGGGTTTACAACCCTTCAAATCCTTGCAAGAATGATTTTATTCCCGTCCCCAAACCTGGGACCCTGGCATAAATCCTCTTCTGATAGTTTGACTGAAACTGGGTTTGAACTCTCACACATGCAATAGAAAACACCAGTAGAAGCAACGGGCTTTATTAAAAAGGTTTTAAAAGAGGTTCAGGCTTAATCATAAGGCATGTGCAATAAAATAACAAAATCTACCTTCCTACATACACTTACGTATCTGAAGGCAAGCAGGCTATGACATCTTCAAATCAGCATAAGAAACAAAGCAGCAGGTAGGAGAATGCAGCAAGATTGTCCTGACTAGGGATGGGCATGAACCAGGAACATGGAGGTTTGTGGTGGTTCATGGGATCTTATGAACAATGGTTCATGAACTTACATGAATTTTTCCATTTAACAAACTGGTTCGCATTTGTGAGATTCGTGCAGCTTCCAAGATGCAAGCCAGTTCAGCGATGATTCATGAACTTACACGAATTTTTCCATTTAACAAACCGGTTCGCATTTGTGAGATTCGTGCAGCTTCCAAGATGCAAGCCAGTTCAGCGATGCCTCCCCACCCCCCGTGGAAGCCACAGCAGCTCTTGCAAATGAACCCAGAAATGTTTTCTGACACCTCACTCATGTTGCACCACCACCATGCCACAACTCATATAAGTCAACTTGAATTGACTTGCACAAGTCGTGCCGCAGTGGCAAAACACAAATTTATTTATTTATTTATTTATTTATTTATTTATTTATTTATTTATCAAACTTATACCCCGCCCTCTCTGCAAATCAGGCTCAGAGAGGCTTCCGTATGAACATAAATACAGTTAAAATCATACAATTATTTAAAACACAACAGGTAAAACAGATACAAATACAAAGTGCTGGTGGCAGTTAAAAAATTAACTTAGATGGCACATTTTCAAAATGGATTTCCACTTCCCAGATGTTCTCAGATGTTCTGCTCATAATTTCTTGTGGCATCAGCTCAATGTTGAGAAAAACCGTGGGCCAGGGCTCTACGGCAGCAGTGGCCCCTAACTGAATGCCTGGTGGAAGAGCTTCGTCTCGGAGGCCCTGCGGAATATCGAGAGGTCCCGCAGGGCCCTGATCTCCTCTGGGAGCTCATTCCACCAGGTAGGGGCCGCTACTGAAAAGGCCCGAGCCCTGGTATAGCTAACCTGGCCTCCCTCAGGCCAGAGAGGGTCAACCAGTTTTGAGACTCAGACCATAGTGCTCTCTGGGGTATGTACGGGGAAAGGCAGTCCCATAGGTATGTTGGACCCCGACCATATAGGGCTTTAAAGGTAAGAACCAGCACTTTGAAGCGGATTCACTATTGGCAGCCAGTGCAGTGTCCTCAGCACAAGCTGGATGTGCTCCCACCTGGGAAGGCCCATCAACAGCCTGGCCATGACATTCTGCACTAGCTGCAGCTTCGAAATCCATGACAAGGGCAGCCCCATGTACAGAGCATTACAGTGGTCTAGTCTCAAGGTGACCATCGCATGGATCACTGTAGCCAGGTCGGCGCAGTCAAGGAAGGGAATCAACTGCCTAATCAGCCTAAGGTGGTAAAAGGTTGACTTGGCAGTGGCCACTACCTGGGCCTCCACAGTAAGGGAGGGATCCAGGAGCACTCCCAGACTCCTAACCTCCGGCACTGGCACCAATGGAGCCCCCCCGAAGGTCGGGAGTGGGATCCCCACCCCTGAACTGCCCTGACTCAGGCACAGGAAAGCACATTTAAATGCCTTCTGAGCTCACTCATGGTGCACTGCCATGAACTGAATGTACCGCCACAAAAACCATGGCTGTTTGTGGGCAGTTCACAAACAGCACAATTGTACAAATTGTGGTTTGTCATGAAATTCAGTCCATAATTCGGTTTGTGCCCACTCCTAGTCCTGGCCCATTACTGGTCCTGATGGTATTATTGGACCATGCTTGGAAAAAACTTGTGCAGGTGGTTATAAGCTAACTTTTATAGGAAACTGAACCACTGACCCTCTGACCAGTATAAGCCAATCAAGAACGTGATCCATATTATGATTCTTGGAAAAGAGCAGGACTCACTCCTCCCATCTGGGAGTAGTTAAGTCAGATATTCAAATATGCAATCTCAAGCTTTCCATCTTGGCTTGGGAACAGCGGAAGAGTAAGCACTTGGTATGGAACTCTTGGATGGCACATCAGGAAACACGCTATTGCTTTAAATTTACAACATGCCCCAAAGCTGATGTTTTAACTGAGGTCACCATCTCTCTTGAGCCTAGACTCCACTATATATGGAATAATGTCATGATTGTAAGCACCTGATATAACCCCTAGGCTGTGAACCTCCAAGTGCTGTCCGGGAGTTCTTCAACTATTTAAAAAATAATCTTTTTTTTTTTTTTTAATTTGAATGCCATTCTGCCCAAATACCCACATGTTGTCTTGAGGTTATGTCGGGAGATGTTATTATTATTATTTTTTTAGTATTCAAAGCATGTTTTCTAACCTAGAAAATGGAATTCCTCATCTCCCAAGTTAGCATACCATTGCTATAATATTAGGATATGGTTGAATGGATAATTCCCTGGTCTGATACTGGCAACGTGTGATATAGTCCCTGTCACAGTTTTCCTGTTTGGTAAATTGTTTTTTGTTGTTGTTGTTTTTTTAAATCTCCATGACTACACTTGTCTGCTACACCAGTCTCATTTCTTATAAAAGCAAAATGCAGAGGTCCTGTTTTTTTAATGTTTAAATATAAGAGTAACTTTTGAATCAACATGAAGAATCCAAGTGCGTAGATACAAATCTTCCATATATAAACATGGAAAATTAGTAAAAGGGTTGAACAGTTGTTTTCTGGGAATACATCCCTACCTTTTGAATACTGGGTGCTGTGGAGACTTGCTTGAATTTTAATGAAACATTATTAATTACAAGTCTGCGGAAGAGTGCCCTCTTTTTGCCAACATTAAATAGAATCCAGTGCAAGAGAAAGCTGGGTCATATAGTTAATTGCAGCTTCTTTGTGCAATATCTCATACAGAATGTTCTCATACCTATTAGTTTGTATCCAGGATATAGCAGCCCTTTAATTCAGCAGTGACAGTGAATAAATTATCTCATGGTTCTGTCTCCTTCCCCTGATCTAACAGGCTTAGTAAAAGGAGCTGGTAATGCTTTGGTTTGCAGATTTGCACAGTCATGGGCATAACTCAAGTCTTGTCGCTGCAATAGGTGTAGAACAAAAGCTCCCATCCCAATATTATGCAGGCATAAAAACTGCCTGTTTTATAGGTCTTAATACAAAAGAGAACATAAAACATACAGATATCTAGTAAAGGTAAAAGGTAAAGGTTTCCCTTGTTCGAAAGCCAGTCAAATCTGATTCTAGGGTTGCGGTGCTCATCTCCGTTTCCAAGCCGAAGAGCCAGCGCTGTCCGAAGATGTTTCTGTGGTCATGTGGCCGGCATGACTAAATACCAAGGTGCACAGAATACTGTTACCTTCCCACCAAAGTGGTACTTCTTTATCTACTTGCCATTTCTTGCTTTCGAACTGCTAGGTTGGCAGGAAACAGATATCTGGGGGGCACCAAATGTTCCTGCAGTTATCCAGTGCCTGCTGAGGTACACTTATGTTGTGCATCCCAATTCCCTCTCTGGAGGTTAACAGTTCTGTGTATGTCCTTCAGAGTGTAGGACTGTCCTTTCTATTTAAACATAGCAGGGGGAGCATTGCGATGGTAGTGGTATGAAGTCTCACATGCACACTGGGCCCTGTGAAAGAGTGCTAAAGAAGGAACTCTGATCTGGCAGCCTTAACTTATTGAACTCTTGGGAAAGAACAATATACTTATGTATGCATATAGAAAGATCCATTTATGCAAATTCCAGATACAAAGTTGTTGTTGTTTGCTTCTTTAGGATAAGTTACATGTAAAAAAGCTACCGGGCCCTTTGGATATGAATCAGAAAAGTGAGAATCCTTGGAGAGATTTATTTTTATGGGCAGTACTTCAAAATCGGCACAAGATGGCATACTATTTCTGGGCTATGGTAAGCTTCAAGCTACAGGCTGCAGCTACTTCAAATGTCCATTTTTAGGGGGAAGTCGGTGCCTTTTCTGTTTAATGTCACTGCCACAAAAACAAGACAGAAGACACAGATTGTTGCTTGGAGAAAGCACACCAACTTCTTGCTCTTCTCTTGTTCCCTGTGAGAGCAGGCATTGTTTGTGGACACTTGGGACTGCAGAAGCGAAAACCTTGCAGAGAAAGAGAGACATAACAAGCCCAGCTTCATTTTGAAAGCCTAGTATTAAGGAATGTCTCTTCTACTAATGGTGGGAAAGGTCAATCCAGGCCCATAGCTACATTGGATCATTTCGGGGGCTGCCCCCCCCCGACTTTCTATCAGGGCCCCTGACCTTACTACCCTGGACAGACAGGCAGGCAGGCAACCAGGTGGGCCCCAGATGAGATGCCCTTGCTGGCCGGCCAGTGGGCAGAGTGCCTGGCAGCCCAGCGCAGCCCTCCTCCCTCACTTTGTCTCACCCCGTGGCATTTCACTCCACCCTGGCTGGGCTGCTCCCGGCAGCCACCTCACCTTCTCCACCCCAGCCGGTCCCTCCTGATTCGAACCCTTTTTATTTTAATTTCAGTGCCCCCTGAATTATTTAAAGGCCCCCGGATCGAAGAAATCCTGGCTACGGGCCTGGGTCAACCTACAGTTGGCAAGCAGGAAATCATCTGGCATTTGGGTTTTCCCACAGCTAAGGACAAGAACCAAAATTGTCATGTTTCTCTCATAAATGAGGCATAAGAATTAGGATTCTTGACTGGGTAAAGGAGGGTGGCTAACCATCATCATACTGCTTGGGTCCTTCTGTTCACCTGAGCAACAGCTGAAGGGAACCTGAAGTTACTGGTGCAGAAGAAGTAGAATTCTTTGGGAGCAAGTCAGAATGCAACAGAGCAGGGCATTTATCATTGAAATGGTTGTTAACAAAAATATTGGGATGTGTTAGTGATTTTAGGAATGAGAAGTATGCACTATGAAGTTTTGCTGATGTCTTCTATTTTTAACAGCAAAAACAGCCTTGAGTCATCCAGTTCTGATGAATCTCTCTCCCCAGCATTACAAAGAGGACTAGATAGCAATACTGTTGTGGTGCAACACCCTTCCAAACAGCCTGCCTTTCACTGTCCATTTTGGATAGAAAATGAAATAGGTAGAAAATAAAAATAAACAGGCCAAAACTTCCCAAAGAGTCATCTCAATGAAAGATGCTAAGGCATCTTACAGAATCATATTGACACACCACAAAGGACTCAATGAGCATGCACAGAAGGAAAGAGAACTGATGTCAACTAACCTTTTTGGTAAGAACTGCGGTCAATCATGATAATTAGGGATGGGCATAGACCAGAAAAATGGAGGTTTGTGGTTTGTGAATTGCATGAACCACTAACTTCCACGGATTTCCCCAGTTTATGAACCAGTTCGTGGTTCATGAGATCCGTGATGCAGCACGATTCAGAAGTGGGCTCAGAAGGCATTTAAATGCCTCCTGAGCTCACTTGCAGGACACTGCAGCAGTGGCACGATCTGGAAACCGGCTCAGAAGGCATTTAAATGCCTCCTGAGCTCACTTGCGGTGCACCACGGCAGCCACATGGCTTCAAAAGGTTCCCTCGGCACCAGCATGTCTGGCCTGGTGACCATTCCAATGGACCAAACTGATCGTCTAAAAAATTCACAGCCTGTGGGCAGTCTGTCAAGCCTGTGAATTGACAGACCGGGAAAATAGACTATGAACCAGCCCCCAGTCCATGACGAAATTAGGCCTCTGCCCATCCCTAATGATAATCCATTAGTACAAATCTTCCAAATAAAAGTGTAATATTTGTTCCCTAAATTTCTGATTGTTTCAGCCTAAGAAAAGGAATCATAGTTCTGTGTTTGGCTCCATCTCACTTCTGAGGCTTAAACTGAACCTGGGACCTTCTTGCAAAGCATATGGTGTGCCACTGAGCCAGGGTCTCTTCTTATATTTGTGAAGTTTGTGGTGCAGATGGAGTTGCAAAGAGAGAGATTTTTCTTTCTTACCTCCTGTGTGTCTGAATGCTTTGACTGAGTGCTTTCATTCCTATGATATACATTTTTTTTAAGGGGCAGGAAGGTGTAGCTGCAGCCCTGGCAGCTTGTAAAATCCTCCGAGAGATGTCCCATCTGGAGACAGAAGCTGAAGTAGTCCGCAGAATGAAAGAAGCGAAATATGAGCAGCTTGCTGTGGGTAAGCATATAGAGAATGAGAGATTTAAAATCCTGTAGTGTAAAGCAACAGGCCATATCCATTGCCTGGCTGGTACCGGTGGAGCAGCGGAAGCAGTGGGAAACGCATCACACACGATTTAATGTCCCATCTTGCCCATCCTCCATCATTTCCCTGTAAAATGAAATTAATGGAAATGTAAGAAGGAGGGATTGCTTTGGTCTAAGGGACTTATTTATTTATAGTCAAAATGGTAGCCCACCTTTCCCTATAATAAGGCAGTTAACAATTCCAGTAACAACATTACAAAACAAATAAAGTTAGGCCGCCAAATAAACAAAATCCTAATCATACCATAAAATGAGATCAAAGCAGGTCGTTGTTGTTGTTGCTGTTCAGTCGCGCACAGTCGAATCCAACTCTTCACGACCCCATGGACCACATCACACCAGGCTCTCCTGTCTTCCGTCTTGCTCCAGAGTTTGCTTAATTTCATGTTCGTTGCCTTGATAGCACTGTCTAACCATCTCATCTTTTGCCGTCCCCTTCTTCTTTGACCTTCCATCTTTCCCGGCATCAGGGTCTTCTCCAGTGAGTGCTCCCTTCTCATTTGGTGGCCAAAGTATTTGAGCTTCAGCTTCAGGATCTGGCCTTCCAGGGAACAGTCAGGGTTGATTTCTTTTAGGATTGACTGATTTGATCTCCTTGCAGTCCAGGGGACTCTCAAGAGTCTTCTCCAGCACCATAATTCAAAAGAATCTATTCTTTGGCGCTCAGCCTTCCTTATAGTCCAACTCTCGCAGCCGTACAGTACTACTGGGAATACCATTGCTTTGACCATACAGACTTTTGTTGGCAGGGTGATGTCTCTACTTTTTATTATGCTGTCTAGGTTTGCCATCACTTTCCTCCCAAGGAGCAGGCATCTTTTAATTTCATGGCTGCAGTCACCTGAAAAGCTAACTTTAGGGAAAAGGCATTACATTTTTTTCTGATTGTTAAAGGAGAGGTGTTCAGATAGTATTCTATGGACAACCTGTTCCCTTCCATAACCACAGAAAGGACTATGGGCTTGCTCAACATTGAGCTCACCTCCCTATCAATAGGATTTCCCCATACTCGTCCTTGTCCCTGCTCTAAAACCAAAACATCTAAACAGGGCTTTTTTTGTAGAAAAAGCCCAGCAGGAACTCATTAGCATAATAGGCCACACCCAACAGCAGAAACTCATTAGTATGTTAGGCCACACCCCCATGTTACCAGAAGTGTGGTCATCCAGCCACACCCACCTTTTGCTTCTTATTCGGTTTACCTTGTTTGTTGTCAAACCCCAGGGCTTTTTTGTAGCAGGAACTCCTGTGCATGTTAGGCCACACACCCCTAGTGTAGCCAATCTTAATGAGTTTCTGCTGTTGGGTGTGGCCTATTATGCTAATGAGTTCCTGCTGGTTGTGGCCAACTCGATAGCCAGCCGGAACTCCGTTCCTGTGAGCTCCTGCCCCAAAATAGCCCTGCATCTAAACATGATGCCCTAAAGTTAAAAGCTGATGCTCTGCTAAGAAATTTGGTGCTTCACAACTCTCCCACTTTACCAGAACCTGTGCGTTCTGTTTGGCATTGGGAAAATATTTGATCAACTACATATTTTCATACCAGCTACAGCCAGCACCACTCCATACCTGCCTGGCATGGTACAGAGGATGCAGAGAAGAGGCTTTAATATGAGAGCCTACAGCCTCTCCCCCATCCCCTTTATTATCCAGCCTGATGGAGAGTTCTGGAGGACTCAGAAGCTTGCATAGTGTTTTGTCCTACTTCGGTGGGTCTCAAAAATAGTTATTACATGGGCTATGTTCTTGGACTTTGCCTGAACTGATCTGCAACCCTTCTTCTTCACCGTCTAGGAACAAGTTTTTGTTTTTCTTGGCTGATTTCTAAGGATTCCGTACTTAAATTAAATTAAATTCTGCCCCAGCTAAAAACAAACCATTCTGTATCTCTCCCTTCCCCCTCAGATCAATGGTGCTTCAGCTCCTACCAGGGACATTTCTGTTTTCATGTGACCTCCCCAGCTATTTGATTGCCTATTACTTAGCATTCATTGTTAGTGTTATGGGAAATTAAAGTAATTTAAGTATAATTTGAGGAGGCATTTCCTTCCCAAACAGGTCAATAACTCTTTTGTTTGTTGGGGAGAAGGGGAGATGGCCATTTCCTGATTCATCTGGAACTTTTGGTCTGTACTCTCAGACTGTGGCATATGAACCTGTGATGTAGGATAATCACTCTGACTAGCCTCGCTTTACTGCTTTGGGTGGTGATGGCGGTGGTGGCAGTAGCTCACATTTGGGGACTTACCCATTTTTTTCCCCCCCCCATGTCTATGAAAGCTGCCCATCTGTTCCCTTGTACCTCTGGTCTAGTCATTGTTCTTTCCTTTGTATTCTTTCACAAAAGGGAAAACCCTCCTGCAAGATCTGCATTTTTTCCTGCTATTGTTCGGACTGGAATGCAGATATGTTGAGAACTTCCTCCTTTAGTTAAAACAAGAAATAAAGAGCTGTATGAATATGGTGATGTCTCTGAGGCAGCCAGATGTATTTCAGACTCAATTACGTTGAAAGTCAATCAGTAGCATGGATTGAAAAATTTCTATAGTTTTTAATTTTCAAACCGCTGGATCCATGTGGCTCTCAAACATAACTTCATGGAAGAGAGGGCCGAGAAGAACAATTGTTGACATTTATTTTCATTTCGCCTCCTCCAAATGGAAAGACTTCCCAAGGCAACTTTTCTGGGTCAGCTTCCTGAGGAAAAGAAGAAAAATACTGAAGGCTCACTACGGAGTGACTGTGCTGTTTACAGATCTTCTAGCAAGTAAGAAGCAAGCAACTATAGGGCAGCACTAGTCCTAACGCAATATCAGCCTTCCAAAAGCTGCCGAGTATGCTTGCACCTAACCAGGACTGCTTTGTGCCCCGACTAAAAACAAATCATTCTGTATCCCCCCCCCAAGATCAAAGTTCAAAGCTGCTTCAGCTCCTACCCAGGGACATTTCTGTTTTCATGTCACGTCCCCAGCTATCTGATTGCCTGTTAATTAGCATTCATTGTTAGTGGCCAAACTAAAGGGAGATTCTGAATAGCAGGGCATCATCTCAAATAAGCTGTTATTGGATTTCAGGGCTGACTTTTCTTCTGGGAAGGCTTTTATGTGGCTCATTTCAGTAAATACTGTCGGCTGTTTACTGCCTTCCAATGTGCTAGGCTTAATCGAGATGATACATACGTCTCAGGGACATTTCTGTATTCGTGTGATATATTTGTTAATTTGTAAGACCTACCGCGTGTTTTGGCATATTGAGTTTGTTGCTTGCCACCGCAGGAATCCACCTCAACCCTTTTGTGATGATTTCATTGGTCTTTTCGGTCAGTGGCAAAGTAATGCATTGAATGTCCCCATGATGCCTGTATAGACTAGATTAAGCCTTATTCCAGATCCTGTTCTGTTTATCTTTCCCCTTCCAAATGGTTTAAAACTAAGTCAGTGACATATGCTAACCTGATGTTAATATCAACTGTGAGCAGCCGGAGAGAAAAAAATCGCCATATCTGTGCCATTCATCTGTGCCTGCTCATCTCCTCTACACTTAAGAGGTCTTTAAAAATTTGAATCTGATTGAACATAACCCCCATTTCCCACCTTGGTTTTACTTTTCTGGGACCAAGCTGGAGTCAATCTCAGGGGTCAATACCTATTGAGCAATGAAGTTCATTGAGTGATCTGGGGCCAGTCTCTTTCAACCTAAGGTACCTCATAGGTGACAATTTATGTCTGCTCTCTTGAGCTCTCAGAAGGGAGAGCAGGATAAAATTGGGATAGATTCTTTCTGCATATACAACTTGTTCTTAGGCAAGCCCATAGAAAAGACTTTTGAAAACTTTTCATCCCCCACCTGTTACCCTGGTTTTTAGGGACATGCCACTCTTAAGTGCCCATTTAGCATGAGTTTAAGACAAATACACACGACCTGTGAGCCTGTTCCTAGAATCAAAAATTGTTGTTGTTCAATCGCACAGTCAAGTCCGACTCTTCGCGACCCCATGGACCAGATAATGCCAGGCCCTCCTGTCTTCCGCTGTCCGTTGAAGTTTGCTCAATTTCATGTTCGTTGCATCGATGACACTGTCTAACCATCTCATCCTTTGCTGTCCCCTTCTTCTTTGACCTTCAGTCTTTCCCAGCATCAGGGTCTTCTCCAGTGAATGCTCCCTTCTCATTTGGTGGCCAAAGTATTTGAGCTTCAACTTCAGGATCTGGCCTTCCAGGGAACAGTCAGGGTTGATTTCTTTTAGGATTGACTGATTTGATCTCCTTGCAGTCCAAGGGACTCTAAAGAGTCTTCTCCAGCACCATAGTTCAAAAGAATCTATTCTTCGGCGCTCGGCCTTCCTTATAGTCCAACTTTCGCAGCCATACATTACTATGGGGAATACCATTGCTTTGACCATGCGGACTTTTGTTGGCAGGGTGATATCTCTGCTTTTTATCATGCTGTTTAGGTTTGCCATCGCTTTCCTCCCAAGGAGCAGCTGTCTTTTAATTTCATGGCTGCAGTCACCATCTGCAGTGATCTGGGATCCCAGGAACGTGAAGTCTGTCACTACTTCTACGACTTCCCCTTCTATTTGCCAAGGAGTGATGGGGCCAGATGCCATGATCTTAGTTTTTTTGATGTTGAGCTTCAAGCCCACTTTTGCGCTCTCCTCTTTCACTCTGAGCAAGAGGCTCTTTAGGTCCTCTTCACTTTCTGCCATCAGAGTGGTATCGTCTGCATATCTGAGGTTATTGATCTTTTCCCCAGCAATCTTAACTCCAGCTTGTGATTCATCCAGGCCAGCATTTCGCATGATGTACTCTGCATATAAATTAAATAAGCAAGGTGACAATATACATCCTTGTCGTACTCCTTTTCCTATGCTAAACCAATCAGTTGTTCCATATCCGGTTCTAACTGTTGCTTCTTGACCCTTATACAGGTTTCTCAGGAGACATGTGAGGTGGTCTGGTACTCCCGTCTCTTTAAGAACCTGCCACAGTTTATTGTGATCCACACAATCAAAGGCTTTAGCATAGTCAATGAAGCAGAAGTAGATGTTTTTCTGGTACTCTCTTGCTTTCTCCATAATCCAGCGAATGTTGGCAATTTGATCTCTAGTTCCTCTACCTCTTCGAAACCCAGCTTGTACTTCTGGCAGTTCTCTATCCACGTACTGTTGGAGCCTAGCTTGTAGGATCTTGAGCATGACCTTGCTAGCATGTGAAATGAGTGCAATTGTGCGATAGTTTGAACATTCCTTGACGTTGCCCTTCTTTGGGATTGGAATGTACACTGACCTTTTCCAATTCTGTGGCCACTGTTGTGTTTTCCAAATTTGTTGGAATCAAAAATACATCCTACTAATAACGATGGAAGGGGGAAATGTGTGTTTGCAGTTAATGTGCAAAGTGAAGAACGGAGACCACAGAGGAGGAAGCAAGAAATGCGGTGGCATCGTCTTGGTGGAGGTGTGCTGTAGAAGAGCTGCAGTTCTCAGTTACAGCAGCTGCCGCTATACATTATTCATGGCAAATCTTAACAAGGACTGGAAAATATGAAGAATCCTGGGGTCGTAAGCGGTTCCCCTCCTGCAGACATTTTTTGGGGAAAAAACCAATGGGGGGAAAGGCAAATGGTTTCTGGGAAGCTAGCTCTCTCACATGCAAATATTTTGTTCAGGGGAAGTGGGGAGATGCAAATATGGTTCCAGAAGGGCAGTCGCTTACTTCTGACCATGTGCAGCACTGCTTTTGTGTTGCTGCTGCTGCAACACTGTTGTTGGTCTCTTGCTGTTGTTGTGATAGCGGCAGAGATCTGAGGTAGCAGACTGGACTGTACCGCTGCAGATCACAGGTGGAGGATCACACCTGAGATAGCTTCCCAGTGCTAAAAACTCCCCGTGAATAGCAAACTGGTACAGCAAGCGAAGAGGACGAATAGAAGCCTTTCCCTCTGCTGTCAATCTACTATTTGCAGAGAGTTTTCACCCTTGATTTTAAAAATGTCATTCCCTGCCTGTAGTCCAAAGTGGGGCAGGCCACTCAGTTGTTTCCGTTGACTGTCCCATACTCCTCTGCATGTGAAGAAGGCAGACCGTGGCGGTGATTCAAGATTTACATAAAAGGCTACAAATGGATTCTCTCACTGTGTCTGGATAAGCAACTCTGCCTCGATACATCTAATTAATTCCACCTGTTTTATTCATTTCATTTAGTTTCCCGCCTGTACATTCTGCTCCCCTGCATTTGGCCATCTGTTTGTTTCCTTGGCAGAACTATTCAGTGACTGCTACCACAACAGCGAGGACCGAGCTTTTGCTTTGCTGGTGAGGAGAAACCGTTTCTGGAGCAAAACCACTTGTCTCCATTTGGCCACCGAAGCGGATACCAAGTCTTTCTTTGCACACGATGGGGTGCAGGTGAGCAAACGAAGCCACCAGTTACGGTATCTGTATTGCATTTCCAAAACACAAGGTCCGCAGCAACCACTGCAGGAACTTTAGTGGGTAGGTCTCCTAGAAATATTTAAAGTTCAGAATTTAGAATTCTGGCTTATGACGTTATATAAATATATTCTATTATAAATTGTCCACATAATGATATCCATGCTAATATGACAGGGTGGTGTTTGGTTTTTTTTAACCCAATGATGTTTGGGAGTAAGAAGCTCCTGAGATTGTTTTCTCTCAATAGGGTTAACACTCAGTGGGATAATATATATTAGTAACATTGTACTTTAGTGCCATAGTACTGATGAGAGAGTCGCTCAGGCACATTTGCCTTTTGAACTGGGCAAGGAAAAGGAAGGAAGAGGGATGCCAGAGTGGTTGTATTAAGGAAAGCCATACTTACCAGGTCAGATAGTTGGTGCAGCACGGAACGTCTGCTTGTGCTTTTCTGACTGTTACACATGAGATCAAGTAGTGTGTGATTATGGTTCCTTACATGATTCTTCTAGGCCTCACCCTAAACAATATCCTTTTTTCCTACTGTTAAGTCGATAGAATAGAAAAATACTGCACTTTGATGTTCTTGCTACTTATGCTAACTTTGCATCCTCTGAATTTCAGGCTTTTCTGACAAAAATCTGGTGGGGAGATATGTCAACATCCACCCCTATCTTGAAGCTAATTTGTGGATTTTGGTGTCCTTTCCTGATATATACTAATTTGATATCATTCAGGTATTATCCATATAGTTGTTTTGCATTTAGCGATTCAGGAAAGAAAACATGTTCTATGCAATCACAAATATATATATACACGCAGATAACTATAAAAAGAAATGAAATAAACATCTTTTGTAAAAGTCTAGCCCCCAGTGCTGTCTTTTTTTGTGGCAGAAGTTCTATGCCATTAAGGACTTCATGAGATATGGAAATTCAGTTGGCAAATATTTGCTAGTCTACAAGTGCAGCTGGAGGAACCTGCACCAGATGGATTCATGAAATATGAACTGATTCAACTTCTGCACAACGCAGAAGGCACAAGGTCTTTGCCAGGCAAAATGAGTAAAATATAATGTGTGTTTCATATGAGTGAAATAGAGAGCCAGTTTGGTGTAGTGGTTAAGTGCGCGGACTCTAATCTGGGAGAACCGGGTTTGATTCCCCACTCCTCCACTTGCACCTGCTGATGTGACCTTGGGTCAGTCACAAGTTCTGGCACAGCTGTTCTTGAAAAAGAGCAGTTTCTGTCAGAGCTCTCTCAGCCCCACCTACCTCACAGGGTGTCAGTTGTGGGGAGGGGAAGGGAAAGGAGTTTGTAAGCCGCACTGAGACTCCAAGTGAAGGGCAGGCTATTCTTCTTCTTCTTCTTCTTCTTCTTCTTCTTCTTCTTCTTCTTCTTCTTCTTCTTCTTCTTCTTCTTCTTCTTCTTCTTCTTCTTCTTCTTCTTCTTCTTCTTCTTCTTCTTCTTCTTCTTCTTCTGTTTCAGAAACAGAATTATGCAACACGAAGGAAGGAATAATTCTTATTCTATTGGTGACTATTTTTCTCTCCTAACAGCAAACTGCATGCCAAACCAGACATTATCTCATTTGTTAGAGCAATATGACCCACCAATGTCTGTCGTGATTCTTACTTGTAAATATTTTACTTTCAGTCTGACAAATAGCTTAAGCAAAAGTAGTTGGATGAACAGATAATTAAACCAAACTGGCTTATCTAAACTGAATCATGGACGAGATTTCCCATATTTGCGTAAGAATAAACAGGAGTCTTTTGGCACTTTAAAGTAATAACATTTTATTTCAGCTTTCATGAACTAGAGCCCAGATTGCTTCTGAATAGCTCTGATCCACAAAAGTTTATGCTGGAATGAAATTTGTCAGTCTACAAGACTCCTACATATTTTTTGGCCATCAAGTCAGAGCTGACTTATGGCAACCCCATGGGGTTTTCAAGACAAGAGACCTTCGGAGATGTTTTGCCATTGCCTGCCTCCTTGTTTACGGCCCTGGTATGTCTTGGTGGTTTCCCTTCCAAGTATTGACCAGGGTCAGCCTTGGTCCAAGATCTGATGAGACTGGGCTAGCCTGAGCTGTTTAGGTCAGGGCTCTTTTTGTAGCAGGAACTACTTTGCCTATTAGGTGACACACCCCTAATGTAGCCAATCCTCCAAGAGCTCACAATGCTCTTCTTACGGGGGCTACTATAAGCTCTTGGAGGATTGGCTAGATTAGGGGTGTGTCTCCTAATATGCAAAGGAGTTCCTGCTACAAAAGAGCCCTGGGCAACACTCCCCAGTGTAGCCAATCCTCCAAGAGCTCACAACGCTCTTCTTACGGGGGCTACTATAAACTCTTGGAGGATTGGCTACATTAGGGGTGTGTCTCCTAATATGCAAAGGAGTTCCTTCTACAAAAAGAGCCCTGGGCAACACCCCCCAATGTAGCCAATCCTCCAAGAGTTTACAGAGCTCTTCTTACAGGGGCTACTGCAAGCTCTTGGAAGATTGGCTACATTAGGGGTGTATCTCTTAATATGCAAAGGAGTTCCTGCTACAAAAAGAGCCCTGGCACTAACTACACCCGCTCGAATTATCACTGTGATTTAGGCCTTGAGTCTCGGTTAGAAAGATGGACTATAAATAACAATAAATAAATACATACATACATACATACATACATACATACATAGGCTTAGAGCATCTTTCTCAGAAGGGTCTGACGAAGCGAGCTTTTAACTTTTAACAGTTATCCTCTGAAACTGTCGTTGGTCTCTAAGGTACAACTGGACTTGTTTATCAGAAGTATTTCATTGATTGTAAAGTAATGGGATTTCTAATAAAACAACTTTGTGTGATATCTTTTGCAGCATATAGTTTATAAATATATGCCAAATGACCAACTCACATATTGAAATTATCTCCATAATTGGGGAAATACAGAAAATGCTGTCTTTTTGTAAATTTCTATGTTATTTATTTTTTAAATTACTGCCCCTGAACCTCCCCCCTTCTCTCTGGTTTACACATATATAACAGACCTTGGGTGCCATATATAATAGACCCCACGTGCCAGATAACGCGCAGGGGGGGGGAAGCAAGGCTATTTGCTCCACATCAATTTGACCCGCCACTGTGTGATCAGACACACTGGCAGATGAATTTTTTTTTTTCTGTCACCGCATGTTTCCAGTGCGATTTGACAAGGGATCACTGACGCAATGGGAGCGCGCCAGAGTGATTACACGGGGAAGTCCGTCTGCAGCCCGCCGCAAACCCATTTGATACAGCACTTTCCCTGGTATCTTTTTTTTAACTCCGCTTCTTCGGCGGAATGAGACGGGTTGCTGACGGGTGCGGGATGCTTGCCAGATGTTCCCGTGCCCTTAAAATCCACCCGGCATTTGTGCCTATCGCATGGCTACTTCCACATGTGATCGGGACCCTTCTATGGCATCTATTGGCATCTTTTAGTACTTTTGATTTCAGTCTTCTATAAATTGTTTTGTGATTATCTCTTTAACCTATGGCACCAACCCTATATGCTTCCTTAGCTTGGCTAGGTCATTCTCACCTCGGTAGGAAAAAAAATGTCACCCCGACCCAGGAGTAAAACATCTACTTTCTAACATTGTTTAATGATTCTTTTTCTTTGCAGTGAGGAAACCCAATCAGTGGAAAAGCCAGAATCGTTTAAAGAGCTTGACAGCTTGGATACAGAAAGGACATTGCTTTTCCCCAAGGAACTGGATAGGTAGGATCACAGATTAAATTTGGAAGCTTTAAAACAGAATAACAAAAGCAGACATTTCCTGGGAATTAATAGCCACCGGGAGAAATGGAGGTATGAAGAGCAAATGGGAGTTCATATATGGTCTTTAATCCTTGAGTAGTATCTGGTAGTGAGTTCACCCTGGTCGCGGAATAATAATAGGAACACTGGGTGTTAAATATTGGACGTTAGCTGGAGCCCTCCTATCTATACTTGGTCAGCCAGTTATTTTTTCCTCACTTAATTCTGCACTGAAGTCAAGGAGGGAGATATTGCTTCTTTAGCACAGCAGGTTATACTGGCACATAGAAAAGTATTTATTTGTGGGGAACAACTTTAAATAGTTGAGAATTATGGGCATTTTCAGTTTAAATAATGGGGAGAATGGGGACATCGCAGCCAGTTCTTCCTTGGCCAGAGAAGTTTTAAAATGAACCCCAGAAGTATTAAAATGAACCACAGCCTTAGGATCTGCATGCCACCTGTGACTGAGTGTGGCAAAAGAATACGATTGCACTGTTGTTATAAGAGCTGGGTGTTGTCTAGTTTTGGGTTACAGACCAAGGGCAAAATCCTGTTCTCTTTAGTTTTGCTGGAAACATGCACAGAACTCCCTGAGATGGCAACCTAATCCTGATATCAGATTTAACATCTGACCTCTGCAAATGCCAGAAAGACACAATCATGTAACCGCGATCCTCTACAGTGATCCTTAGACTAGGAGCTTTAAGTATAAATTAATCAGCAAATACTTGTTCTTCCAATTAAAAAAAAAAAGGTTTAAAATGGACCTTTGGGTCCCCCAATAATTTGGCAGAAAGAACTGGCTATTTGTCTTTCCGCAGGCATTCTGGCCTGCACAACTGCCGCAAGGAAAATGGAAGAAGATAAGCATCAGCAGCTCAGTAACAATGTTGCTTCCTCTTCTTGAAATATTGGAAAGCTTGCGGTGTGTGTGTGTGTGGGGGGGAGACTTTCCCTTTGGAATGTAATTATGTTTCCACAGAAATCTATTTGCAGCAATGGTGTTTGGGGGAAGTTATAAGTAGCCCAGTTAAGGCTTTCTTCAAGACAAAGCACGGGCAGAATTGATACATGTGACAGAACTTGCAGTCACACATGATATCGGGGATGATGTTCCCACGTCCTCTAGAGCCCTAATCAGTTCAGGACCAGGATATAGCGGGGAGGGTTGGGCTTCAGCCTTCCCTCCCATTCCCTTTTCCAGAGCCAAAACAGCCACGGGGACTCTGTTTATCCCACTGTAAAGCACATGGTCAGTGCACGTGGAGCCCCACATTGGGACAAACAGGCTCCCTGCAGCCATTTTACCTTGGGAAAATGGCATGAAAGGGAAGAGTGAAGTCTTTTCTCCTCCTCCCCCCCCATACTTTCAAGCCAATTGGGGTCCCAGAGGCTTTGGGAACCCTATTGTCACATGTAACTGCAAGCTGGATCAGAGATTCTCACCCAAACTCATGTCACATGGATTGTCTAGTTTGGCCCTAGGAGTCTCACAAACTCAGATATCAAGATTGCTTTTCTTTGCAAATCTGGCTCTCTTCAAATAGAAAGTGCATGGGGGGAAATTGGATTTTAGTGCTAAGCACAAGTAAATTTCACTGGCATTAGTAGAATTTACTTCCCAGTACAAAGGGTTAAGACTAGGTTTCTGAACATTACTAGCCATCATTATGAATAGCTGTTACTTTGGTTAAAAGACTACCACTTGGGCCCCCATTGGGGAAAAAGGAGGGGTATAAATAAAGAAGAAGAAGAAGAAGAAGAAGAAGAAGAAGAAGAAGAAGAAGAAGAAGAAGAAGAAGAAGAGGAGGAGGAGGAGGAGGAGGAGGAGGAGGAGGAGGAGGAGATTGGATGTATACCCTGCCCTTCACTTGGAGCCTCAGAGCGGCTTACAAACTCCTTTCCCTTCCCCTCCCCACAACAGACACCGTGTGAGGTAGCTGAGGCTGAGAGAACTCTGACAGAAACTGCTCTTTTTCAAGAACAGCTGTGCCAGAGCTTGTGACTGACCCAAGGTCACATCAGCAGGTGCAAGTGGAGGAGTGGGGAATCAAACCCGGTTCTCCCAGTTTAGAGTCTGCACACTTAACCACTACACCAATACCTATCTCAGCATCAGTTTCATTTCTCCTTAGTAAATAATCAGATCCATATTATTCATTTGTATAAAGGGTTTTTTTTCTTAATGCACTGAGACAGTATGAGTTAATACTTTCTAGCTAGCCGGGTTTCTGTCCCTTTGCCATTTTTTTCATGGAGTCTCTGCTGTCCTTCTCCGCTTTTCCCTAGGAATCCTGCAGTGAAATCATAACTGCATGTTTACAGTATTGGCTTGTTGCTATAGGAATGGCAGGGATTATGACAAGAGTCGAGTATCGTAATGACTTCATTGCAGTGAAGCAGAGGGTCATGCTGACTCAGAGGAAAAGGCCTTTTATAACAAATGTATTTAATAATTAGTATGAGAGCCAAGGGAAATTAAAACTACGTAAGGAATCAAATATTTGTGGGCTAGATGGAATATGTCTGAAAATTTCTCTTGTGTGCATATCTCTCAATGACGAATACATCACTCGGTCTCAAAAGATTCAAAATAAACACTTGGATCTCATGGGAAATTTCCACTGATGGAACAGCAGAAGTGTTCCATCAGCAGAGCTGACTGTCTTGCCTCCCCCCTCTTGCTGCACCCCCAAATGCCTCCTGAAATACCGCTCCTTTGGGGCAGGGGACTCCCTCCCGCTAGGAACGGTATGTAGGTGGAGTCGGTCTACAGTGGAGGGGGGGGGGGGCGATTGACAAAAATTACACTCACACCTGGCAGTGGAAATAAAAAGAAGCAAACCACAATTACCACTCATGGGTCACCAAAAGCTTGCTGGAGAAGGTCTGCTTTCAGAGTCTCCAAAATCTCTGCAAGGTCAGAGTCTTCCTCACATGCTCAGAAAGCCCATTCTATAGCCCAGGTGCAGCTACTGAGAAAGCCCTAACGATGACCGACCCTGCTGGTTTATGTGGAGGAATTAGTGGTAATCCATGACTTGCGGGCACATGTGGATAGAGGTGGTCCTGTAGCTATGATTTTGTGAAGGGCTTTAAAGATTAACATCAGCATCTTGAGCTGAGGGTGGGAACAAAGCGGCAGGCAGTGTGACAATCTTAAACTTGGGGTAATATGTTCAGATTAGTTGCTGTAGATTTTCCAGGTTGTTCAGATTGCTTAATTTCTCTTGGCAGTTCAGCTACTGTGCTCTGCACCAATTATAGCTTCCATGTTGCCTTCAAGAGCAGCCCCATGTAGAGTATTTTAAAGGAGTCCAGTCTTGAGGTTACCTTAGTATGAAATAGGATCGCTAGGTATGCTGAGGCTGATAAACGGGACAATTAGAAAAAGTTAGGAAAAGGCATGTTTGCTACCTGTCATACATGCTTCTACAGCATAACAGCTGGATCTAACAGAACTCCTAAAATGAATAGCATAATTCCCTCCAAAATCTCAGTTTTCTCATTCTTCAGTTTTCCCATTCCCTACCTCATGACTCTGTGCTGTTCCATCAAATGGTATTGTGAAGGGAATCCATAGCCACTATCCACAGATATGCACGTGTCTGATTTGATTCGGCCTTGTGATCAAGTGGTTGAGCTCATCCTAATCCCTGAACTTTCCTAAGCAGTTTGTGTGCCACATAGGTGCCTGTGTCCACATCCTGGCTAATATGCACAGATGGTGGTGAGGCCACATGTTCATTCCCACTCCCCATCTACATGTTGGCTTGTTCCTAGGTATATCATTTGTACTGCACTCTATTCCCATCCACTTCCACATGCAGGATTGCAGCAGGAGATTTTAAATCTATAGGACCACCACTGTCCACTGCGTATGGAACAATAATGTTATTTTCATATCCCATTATCTCCCCAGTGGGTTCTCAAAACTATTTACAACATTGTTCTCTGCTCAGAAAGCCAGCATAGTGTAGTGGTTCAGAGCAGTGGACTCTGATCTGGAGAACTGGGTTTGATCCCTCACTCCTCGACATGAAGCTTCCTGGGTGACCCTGGGCCAGTCACAAGTTGTCTGAGAAGTCTCTTGGCCCCAGCTACCTCACAAGGTGCTGCTGTGGGGAGAGGAAGGGAAGGAGATTTTAAACCACTCTGAGATTCCTTAAGGTAGAGAAAAGCAGGGTTTAAAAACCAACTCTTCTTTCTCCTCTGTTTTATTATCACAGTGACCACCCCGTGAGGCAGGTGAGACGGAGAGTAACTAGACCAAGGTCACCCAGTAAGCTTCCATGGTAGAATAGGGTTTTGATTTTGGGTTGTCCAGATCCTAGTCCGGTGCTCTAACAACTACACCTCACTGATGCTTGAACCTGTGGATGACATGTTCTCATCCCTCCAATGTATATTTTTACTGAAGAATTTGGGGAAATCATTACACCAGTTTGGTGTAGTGCTTAAGTGTGCGGATTCTTATCTGGGAGAACCGGGTTTGATTCCCCACTCCTCCACTTGCACCTGCTGATGTGACCTTGGGTCGGTCACAAGCTCTGGCACAGCTGTTCTCTCAAGGACAGTTTCTGTCAGAAGTTCTCTCAGTCCCACCTACCTCACAGGGTGTCTGTTGTGGAGAGGGGAAGGGAAAGGAGTTTGTAAGCCGCTCTGAGACGTCTTTGGGCAGTGAAGGACGGGGTATAAATCCAAACTCCTCCTCCTCCTCCTCCTCCTCCTCCTCCTCCTCCTCCTCCTCCTCCTCCTCCTCCTCTTCTTCTTCTTCTTCTTCTTCTTCTTCTTCTTCTTCTTCTTCTTCTTCTTCTTCTTCTTCTTCTTCTTCTTCTTCTTCTTCTTCTTCTTCTTCTTCTTCTTCTTTCCTGGGCAAGAAGCTGGATTTTATTTGAAGATATTTGCCTAGCCAGCCTCTACTCTAAAATTTCTCCTTGTTAAGAGAGAGGCCAACAAAACAGTACCTCTTTCTCTTTTTGTTTACAGGGGAGAGACCAAATTAGAAACACGGAACACTTCTGAAAATGTAGCATGTGCAACATTTGTGTGTACGCGATGGAAAAAATTCTGGACCGCTCCGGTCACAGTGTTTATGGGAAATGTTATCATGTACTTTGCTTTCCTCTTTCTGTTTTCCTATGTCCTCTTGGTGGATTTTAAACCGCCCCCACCTAAAGGCCCATCAATCCTCGAGGTTATACTTTACTTTTGGGTTTTTACAGTGGTCTTGGAAGAAATCCGACAGGTCAGTAACTTACCTTATCTCTTTCAGCTATTCTGTATTAAACCTAATAGGTTAGCTTTCCAATTGGAAAACCTTCCCATTCGCTTTTGGAAATAGCATACTCCGCTCCTTCTTTCAGATAGTTTTGTGCTATTCCTTGGCATATGACTGCAATTCCACAGCAGCTCTGCCAGCAACCAATATCGTAATGGCTCTGTTAGTGGTTTCTATCAATTCAAACAATTAATGTACTTCTCCTTTTTTGAAAGTACGACAGCCAGTTAATCATTTTCAGGGCGGTGCACACAATTGCTTAGGGCAGCAATTTCTCTGGCCTTTCTATAGCTGTTCACTGGATGTAGTGACTAAATCATATTGTTCCTTCACCATGGTTTGCATGCTGTGGTTGTCACCAAAAGCTTTCTCAGTGTGTACTGAACAGTAAGGCATGCAAAACTGGATTTCTCCTTGTGCTAAACTGGTCAGATCAGAATGTTTTACCATAATTAGAAAGTTGTCTTGGACAGAATTAAAGTGAAAAGGTGCCATGAAACAAATGATTATAGGAAAACCCAGAGTAACTCTTGAATCTAAAGATGCGAAATAAATATTTTAAAAGTTGTTCAGCTCAGCAAAAGTAATTTTCAGTGATCAAACAGTGGTTGGTTTCCTAAAGTTATTTAAAACTTGGAGTAAAGCCCATTGTGGGAAGAAATACAACGAGCTCTAGAAGGAAACTCCAGGTGAGTATCCCAGCTGTGGCTGGTGGGGCGGCAGAAGGAAGGGGGAAATAGAGGGAGGCAAGCCATGTTTATTTCCTTCTGCTTAGCTATAAGGCAGGGCTGTCTCAAGTCATTTTGCTGCCCCAAGTGGGTAGTATTGGAGGACAGCTTCATTGTAACAGGTATGGTTCCCTCCACCCCTGACTTACATTGATTTGGGGTTATGCAGTAGCAGCTAAGGTAGAAAAGCACCTCCTCCTATGCCATGTCTTCTGGGTTCCAAGGGTCTGGAAAGCGGTTCCATAGCCAGTTACAGGTTGCCAGCTCTGAATTAGGAAATACCTGTAGATTTCAGGGTGGAGCCTGGGGAGGGAAGGGGAGGGGAAGGACCTTAGCAGGGGATAATCCCGTAGAGTCCATTGCCCAAAGCAGCCATTCTCTCCAGGAGAACTGATCTTGGAGATCTCCAGGTGCTGCCTGGAGGCTGGCAATACTAAGGGGCGGGCCAGACTTGTAGATATGAGGGGTAGAGCCTGGGGAGGGCAGGGTTTGGGGTGCAGAGGGACCTCAACAGGGTATAATTCCATAGAATCCATTGCCCTAAGCAGCCATTTCTCCAGGAGAACTGATCTTGGAGATCTCCAGGTGCTGTCTGGAGGCTGGCAATACTAAGGGGAGGTCCAGACCTGTAGATTTGAGGGGTAGAGCCTGGGGAGGGCAGGGTTTGGGGTGCGGAGGGACCTCAACAGGGTATAATGCCATGGAGTCCACTGCCCAAAGCAGTCATTGTAATAGCTGGGAAATTTTCTGTAGGGGAACATGGTGATTTCTGGGAGATATCCAGGCTCCACAGGGAGATTGGCAACTCCAGTGATCATTTAAGGGAAGATTGGGATATATATTTTGGCAACTCCAGTGATCATTTAAGGGAAAATTGGGATATGTATTTTACCTCAGCCAACATTCAATTACTCCCAACAGCAACAACAAACTGTTTAGAATGTTAGAGGCAAAGGCCAATCAGGCCGCATATGCAATTGACCTCCGTGTTCCGACTGGCTACTGGGGGGAGAGGAACCACAAACTGTTTAGAATATTGGAGGTGAGACTCAGGCAACACAGCCAGTGGATATGGACAGCTTCTGAGTGACAGATCAGGGAGCCAAAGGCTGTGGGAGTGTGTGGAACATTCACTGCTCTTTGCTTGAGGATTATTTGGCTCTACCATCATAGGAAGGTGTTTCCTGGAGCAGAAGTTTATAGCTGAGAACCACTTGGCATGTGATTGCATTAATAGAGGCCTCATTTGTATTTTCTTGCTCTATGCCTGGTGGGTTATCTTGAAACAACTTGCTTCTGGTCCTTATTGCATTCATGCTCTGTATTTATATGATTATACAATATGTTTTTATAATAGCCAATATGTTCCTCACTATTGACCTTTGAGGAAGGCCTATGTAGGCCAAAACGCGTCAAGTCAGATATATAAGCCCTTGTGTTTTATTGATAGTTATTTATACATAACGTGTGACTGGGCCCTTATATATATTTTTAAAGTTGTGATCAATAAATACCTGTATTTTTATATTTACTTCATCAAGTTTTTAACATTGGCCCCCTCTCCTACATTTGACTAACCTTTGTCAGGTTCTGGATTCTAGGTTTTAGGTTCAATTTTTTCCCCTCCCCACCTTTTTTTTGTCCTGGGTTGTACTCTCTTACAGGTGTGTTGCAGGAGGGAGAAAATGGAACAGATTTGACTGGGAGAGGAACTCTGGAAGGTTGATAGGAAATTTGGGTTTGTTTCCACATACTATTTATAATGGCCAAGAAATGCAGTCTGGTACGCAGTAATGTTACATATCAGTTTATATTTTTATATATGTATGTATGTCAAAGTATGTAAAAGGTAAACATGAAAAAATATAAACTGATTCAGTATTAGCTAGTGCAAGATATCTGCATTTTATATTGGGGAATGGTAAAGTAGTGTGGAGTTACTTTGCAAGTGGATCCCAAAGATAGAATAAGGTTATAAATGTGTCCTGAAAAGTATAGTAAGTTTAGAAGTTCAAAAAGCTAGGCTGTTCCACTCAGCAAAACATAATAGCATTGGTTACTATATATTTGTAAATCATTTTTTGCATCATTTGTTAATAATGGTTCATGTAAATGCACAATAGTAGTAATAATGATAATAATAGCAATAATAATAATTGCTTGGAACAGCAAGAATCCTGCAAAGATGCATCTGCAATTCCCAAGAATTTGGCTAGATCTCAAATTGCAGAACACCATCTACCAGTCAGATATCTGACTGTGACAATTCACAATAATAATAACTCTATACCAAGACCTACAAATAGAATTAGAGTGTCTCTGGGAGAGGAAGGTTACCATTGTGCCAGTTGTCATTGGAGCCCTTGGAGCAGTGCCTAGAAGTCTGGACATTCTGGGCACTGAGCAAATAACACCAGCTCAGCTCCAAAAGACAGTGTTGCTTGAAACAGCAAGAATCCTGCAAAGATACCTCTGCAATTCCCAAGAACTTGGCTACATCTCGAACTGTAGAACACCATCAACCAGTCAGCTATCTTACTGTGACCATTTGTTATCATCATCATCATAACAATTGTTGTTGCTGTTCACTTAGAGTTTTTTCACCGACGAGGATATGAATTTAATGAAGAAATTCAAATTGTATGTAGAAGATAACTGGAATAAGTGTGATATGGTTGCAATCTTCCTGTTCATCGTTGGAGTCACCTGCAGGTTTGCGGATTTCAAGAGGGTTCTTAACAATTCTTTTTATGTAATGGCACCATTGTAACAGGAAATGGTCTAGAAAGGGTGTGCAATGGCCAGGGAGGCAAGTAAAAATGGTCACTCAAAATCACGAATCTTTGGGGGAAAAAATTACCAGGGACTATTTACCATTCATACAAAACAAAAATTCCGAGTGCCCCTGAAGGAATTAAATTGAAGAAGTGTAAAACCATAGAACAAGATATGCTTCACCTGTAACCAGTGTTCCCTCTAAGCTGAGTTAGTGTGAGCTAGCTCACAGTTTTTTTACCCTCCGGCTCACATCTTTTTTTCTTTGCTCAAGAAGGATGGCTCCAGAGCAAACTGATTTATGCAGTAGCCAAATCACCTGCTCACAACTTTAATGCCAGTAGCTCAGAAAGTAGTATTTTTGCTCACAGGACCCCACAGCTTAGAGAGAACATTGCCTGTAACCTCATCACTACCAAATACCATGGTGACCAACAGTATGTCTGGTTTTTACAAATAATTAAATAAGTGGTTGATTATTGGGATATCGGTACAACAGTAGATATTGTTTCATTATGTAGATTCCATTTTGGATACATGATCCCGCAATCAAAGCTATTGCAAAGCTATTATTGTTTTCTTGTTTTCTTTCCCCCAGAATGCTGAATTCAACCTTTCAAGATGGCCGAACAATACTAGCTATTGATTTTATGGTGTTTGCCCTTAGACTGATTCATATTTTTGCTATTCATAAGCAGCTGGGCCCAAAGATTATCATTGTACGGAGAATGGTAAGTACAAGATTTATCAGAGAAATATGACAAAAAAGGTATGCGTTAAATCCACACATTATACCGGAAACTTTAAAGGTGCCTGATGTCAATTCTGCTATACTGAAAGCAAAGAAACCCTGTGAATATCATAAGCCTATTTAAAATGATGAGGGTTGGGAAATGCCTGGAGATTTTTTTGGGGAGGTGGAGCCTGGGAAGGGCTGGGTTTGGGGTGGGGAGGGACCTCAGCAGGATATGATGCCATAGAGTCCACCCTCCAAAACCGCCATTTTCTCCAAGGGAACTGATCTTGGTCGTCTGTAGACCAGTTGTAATAGCAGGAGATCTCCAGGTACCATCTGGAGACTGGCAACCCTAGAAGCCATACACACACACACACACACACACACTAGCAGCAAAGCCCGTTGCGTGTTCTGATGCAACGGGCGCTAGCCGGACTCCCTGTGGAGGCCCCATCCCCCTTTTGCGCTGGCAGCGCCTGCAGGGCCAGGCCAGGTCGGCCTCCCCCTCCCGGTGGGGCTCCGCAGTAGGGGAGCGGCGAGCGAGGGAGGCCGCGTCATCGTTTGGGCCAGCTGCTGGAGGCCCTGTCCCTCCACTGCCTCCTCCCTGCCATGCAAGGCGTCCCCGGCCCCAGGCCCCAGTCGGCCCAAGTTGCTTACCAGGGGGGGCGCCGCAGTGAGGGAGGGAGGCCATCGTTGAGTTGTTCCTGCCAGCAGAGAGCCGCCAGAGCATCCGTCTGGTCCAGCGGCTAGAGGCAGACTGAGTCCTGTAGGCTGTCTGCTGGCTGTGTGGGTGGGACCGAGCCCACACAGCCAGGCACGTCAACCAATGGCTAGGGCCCAATCGTGATTGGCAGCCCCTGCAGCCATCCTATTCTGCCGTACATTTTCCCCTTATTTGGGCATGCCAGCCAACCACTACTCTTTTATATATAAGGAAAGGATACACACACACACAAACTGCCTTCCCTTCCCTTCAAGGGGGGGGGGCTTGCCCGGGCTCCCTGCAAGCCAAGGGAAGGCATGGGGGTGTGGCATAATATGCTAATGAGCTGTGCTGTCAAGGGTGTGGCCTACTATGCTAATGAGTTTCTGCTGTTGGGTATGGCCTATTATGCTAATGAGTTCCTGCTGGACTTTTTCTGTAAAAAAAGCCCAGCAGTCAAGTATAAATGCATTTACCATGTTAGTTGGCCCACCTGAAAGAAGAAATAGCATGCCAATAATGCATTTATCTGAGCTGTCAATCACTTACTACTGTGCTAACACTACATGCAAGTGGGATTACTTACATGGTGTGTTGATAATGATTGATCCCATGGAATGTTTACAAGGGCAAGGAATATATCTGTATGCACCATTAACATGTTTCAGTCCTAAATGTGTTGTATAGAGAGGACTTAATCTAAAAAAAGGTGCCTGATGATGATGATGATGATGATGATTGAGCATTAGGCCAGGATCCCCTGTTTCAATCTACACATGACCCTTCCATGCATTCAGTCAACATGTGTAGAGGATGAGTGATATAAATATGTTAGCCCGCTCCAAATGATCGCCATCACGTGAGCATGGTGCCTACTACACATAGAGGACATGTCACCCATAATAGGAAACCCTGCTTTCTGAATAATCCTGATCATGAGGAGGGAGTATATGTGTGTACACTTCCTCCGTGCGTAGGTGTTGTGCTCACAAGTTCATGCATACTGCTGCCTCTCTACATGCATTGCCTGAATGTGCAGAAAGTTGCGTGTAGGAACTACCTGACCACAGGTATCTTTGCAATGTAACCATCATCAGTGGGAGAGAAGTACAGGTTAATCTCACTAGTTTAGCAGTACCAGTGAGTGTTTCTGAGCTTTAACATGAGAGTCAGCAGAGATATAATACTTGGAGGTTAATTTCAGGAGGCCTAAGATTGGGCTTTTTGAGTAGTGGCAGCTATCTGAAGTTCACGTGCACAAATGGCATGAGGCTAAATACTGTGTGTGGGCCACTTAGACTGTCACTGTCAGGCCCTTTCCTGAGTAAGATACAATTCCCCCAAAGCGCCTGCTCTGTGGAAGCCAGATGTGGCTATCCAGTAGTGAATAAAAGTGCCTTCTCAAAGGGACACTCTTCTTTATTTTCCTTGAGCCCTGGAATTGGAAAAAAAGGGTCAGGCAGGAGCTGTTGTTCCCATTTAAATCTGGTACCTAGGCTCAAAATATTTCTTTCCACATGTTGAAGCAAACTAGGTTTTCCACTGGAACTATTAAGAACTGTTCCAGAGCTGCTTCAAAGAATGATTCTTCCATAAACATTTATTTGGGTCACCTCAAATTTATGGGCCATCCGCTACTTGTTAACTCCCTCATCCCCTTCTCACCACTACTTTATGAAACTCTGTTCTGTCCATTCTCTCATCCTCCTTCTTTGATAAGCCCACACAACAAGGGCTGTTTCACGTACATTCTGCTTCCACATAGGGCCTGAGAGCAATGTTAAGTGGCCAGGGTTCATTTCCTGCAGGAGCGCACAGGAGCGAAGCTCCGGCAGTAAGGAGCCCAGGGGGCGGGCACATGCAGCAAGCCCCATCCCCTGCTCCCAGCAGTCCTCCCTCACCTATCCCAGCCCGCTGGCCAACCCAGCAGAGCACTGCCATGAGTTGGCCCTCAAGCTGCTCCGCCACTGCCTGGGCCGTGGCACCCATCCTGCCCAAGCTCTGCCCGTCCTCATGCTGGCCTGGCGCGGCACCTCTGCAAGGTGGGTCCTGGCAACTCCCGCGAGGCCTGCGAGGAGCTCTGCCCCGGCCTCCTGCGCCTTCTCGGCCTCCTCCTGCACCTCTGCCCTGCCACCGCCCTGGCCCCCCTACCTGCTCAAGGCCATGCACGTCCTCCACGCAGCCCTCCTTGACCCACGAGTAGCCACGCACTTTCCTGCACTTGCCGGCCATCCAAAAGAGTACAGTGGCACCTTTAAGACCAAGGTTTATTCAGGTACAAGCTCTCCCTCCTCTGTGAGGGCAGATCTGCACACTTTCCCCCCATAGCTAGCAATCCAAAACAGTTCAGGGGAGCCTGACCAGAAGGTGTTGCCTTCTGACACACTTCCAGTGACGCCAGGGGGTGTGGCATATGCAAATAAGTTATGCTAATGAGTTATGCTAATGAGCTCCTGCACCTCTTTTTCTACGAAATGACCCCTGTAAATAGCAATCAAGTGCAATGATCACATGCATTGGATTTAAAACACAAACAAGCACATTGCTCTGGGACTGGTGGCCCTTCTACTCCCTGGTTGCCATTTCACTGCATCTTTATGGCATGCCTGTAGCACAACATTGTCTGTACCTCTCCTACAGCAAGCCTAGGCCCTTGTTGGAAATCGCCTTTGTAAAGTACAGGTAAGGAGACACAAAATTCCTTTTATTGTTATCTATATATTGGTTATAGTTTGCAGTTTTGTGTTTTTCTACAGATGAAGGATGTTTTCTTCTTCCTCTTTTTCTTGACGGTGTGGCTCATTGCCTATGGTGTGACCACCCAAGCCTTGCTCCATCCGGATGACAGTCGAGCTGAGTGGATCTTCAGAAGGGTACTCTACCGCCCTTACCTTCAAATATTTGGACAGATCCCACTGGATGAAATAGACTGTGAGTTTGAGTGATTAGATATCCTGTAGCACTACCTACTTATATGTGGATGGTAAGAGACAGTAAGGCATGATCTACAAAGAAGCATATTCTCTTAGGCTGAACATTGTGCGAGAGTCTTGGCATGCTGCTTGCTCAACTATCATTAGCTTCTTCCCACCATGGCAGCAAGAGACCTCCCCCCCCTAAATCAGAACTCAACAAGTGAGAATTTGCACAGCATAGAAATAAATATTATCACCTGCTAATGTTTGGACATCACGATACTTTTAAAGGCACAACGACAGTGGCTGCTTGGAAAATTGACAGCTGCAGTCCCAGCTGCCAACCACAGGGTTAATTACCCTTTTCTGGCATGTTATTATTTCCTATTAAGTTTTAGCAGGAACATTTGCTCCTCTTAAAAGCCACCGATCCCCAGGTTACATCACTGTAGATGTTGCTCCTCTGCTCTGGTCTTGGCCAAGTTCAAGTCATCCCTTGTTAAACTCACAGTGTAGGGAAGCCTTTTCCAATGCTTCCCTATAAGCCGTGGAGTTTTGTGAGCAAAATATTCTACTTGGTGAGCTACTGGCATTAAAGTTGTGAGTGAGCGATTTGGCTACTGCATAAATTAGTTTGCTCTGGAGCCCTCCTTCCTGAGCGAAGACAAAAATGTGTGAGTCGGAGGCTAAAAAAACTGTGAGCTAGCTCACACTAGCTCAGCTTAGAGGGAACACTGGCATTTTCTTAATATATCAGTCTGAACCCCTAGCAGAATTTCAACCAATGGCTTTGTGTTTATTATTACAGCCTCTCGTATGGAGCTGAAAAATTGCACATCCGAAGGCAACATATTATCGTGTCCTAATGACTATGCCAATTGGCTTGTCATCTTTCTCTTGGTCGTTTTCCTTCTGGTTACAAATGTGCTGCTTATGAACCTACTGATTGCCATGTTCAGGCAAGTAACGTATCAACTGTTATAAAAGGAGGGCAGACAAAATACCTGTACGACCATCACTTTTAAAATTTACTTATTTATTATCTTTGATTTTTTTAGTTCGCCCCTCCCCTTCTACTGCAAGGCTCCAGGCAGGCCACAACACAATACAGATAACATCACAAAAAGCTATTACAAATTAATTAAAATACAGAGAGTACATCACAATTCAGATGGCACGCACTTCAACCTTTCACCTTCACCGGGGGTAAATTCAATCTAGGGGAGATGGGGGAAATGGGGGAGGGGAGGGAGAAGGAATCTGTCCAGTGTGGTCTTTATAGCTCTCAACCAGGAGCCTCAGCCATAGCCCCAGGCCCGTAGCTACAGTGGGGCATCTTGGGCCCTGGCCCCCTGACTTACTGCCAAGGCCCCCCCCGATTTCCCATCCAGCCCAGCCCCCTCCCGACTTCCTATTTTTTATTTGTGATGCTCCCTTGGGGGGGTGTGTCTGTGTGGGGTGCCCCCTGACTTATTTAAAGGCCCCCTGAATTAAAAAAAATCCTGGTTATGGGCCTGCATAGGCCTGGCAGAATAGCTCTGTTTTACGGGCCCTGCAAAACCACAATAAGTCTCGCAGGGCCTGGACCTCCGCAGGCAGAGCATTCCACCAGGCCGGGGTTGCGGCTGGAAAGGTTCTGGCTCCGGTTGAGGCTAAGTGGACACTCGTTGGCCCAGGCATCCTCAGCAGATCTTTTCTCTGTGAATGTAAAGCTCTTGGGGGGGGTATACCAGGAGGGGGTCCCGTAGGTATGTTGGTGCCCGACCACATAGGGCTTTGAAGTTCAAAACCAACACCTTGAATCTGATCTGGTCTTCAATCCGAAACCAGTGCAGCTAGCGGAGCACAGGCTGAATATGGACTCTCATTGGCGTTCCAGTGAGGACTCACACCGCTGCATTCTGGACTAGTTGAAGCTTCCAGATCACCCTCAAGGGTAGCCCTATGTGGAGCAAATCACAGTAGTTTAGCCTGGAGGTGACCATTGCACGGATCACTGTGGCTAGGTCAGGATGAGATAGGAAGGGGGCCAATTGCCTGAACTGGTGAAGATGGAAAAATCCCAATCTGGCCACCATTGTGATATGAGCCTCCATAGAAAGGAAGGATGGTGTTCGAGGCACACCATCCAGAGCGGTTTGGCACCCCAACTGTGATCTTCCCAGCCCGGCCAAAGGACTTCCATCTTAGATGGATTTAATTTTAGCTGGCTTCGCTTCAACCAACCAACAACAGCCCCCAAACCCTCTGCCAAAATATCTGGGGTGGTTGTCTGTCCATCAACAGGTACAGATGGGTGTCATCAGCATACTGGAGACAGCCCAGCCTGAAACTCTGTACCGACTGGGCTGAATAACAATGGGGAGAGAATCACCCCGAGGGACTCACATACCAAAGGGTATCATGGTGAGACTCTCTCCCCAGTGCCATCCTCTGTCCCTGACTATGGAGAAATGAGATAAACCACTTCATGTTTGTCCCTCATATCCCCACATCGGTGAGGCAATGGATCAACAGATCATGATCGACTGTGTCAAACGCGGCCGTCAGACTGAGCAATAACAGCAGCGCTGACCTGCCTCAGTCCAGATGTCTGCAAAGATCATCTGTGAGGGTGACCAATGGCTAGGGCGGAAGCTGGATTGGTAGGGATCCAAGACCAATGTATTATCCAGGAAAACCTGGAGCTGTTCTGCTGCCGCTCTCTCAACTACCTTACCCAGGAACGAAAGATTCAATACTGGGTGGTAGTTGGCTGGATCCAAAGGGTCCTGAGATGGTTTATTTAAGAGCAGCCGTACCATTGCATCTTTATAACTTCCTGGAAAGACTCCTGTAGTCAGAGATAGGTTTACAGTGTCTGTCAGGGGGGCCTGTATTCCCTTGCCGCTGACTTTCGCCAGCCACGATGGACATGGGTCCAAGAGACAAGTGGAAGGCTTCACAGCACCCAGAATCCTGTCTACGTTGTCTCGGGACAATTGGCTGAATTAGTCCAGAATAGGACCTGAAGATATCCAAGGGGCCTTCACTTCCTGTACTGTATCAAAAGTGGCAGGCAGGGCGGAGTAATGGGATTTTGTCTACAAAAAAGCTCACAAAAACCTCAAAGCTAAGTGCCGAATTCCTAATAATTTGGATTCCCTCAGAGAGGGTAGTTAATGACCTGATTTTCCTAAATAATTGTGCCAGGTGAGTGCTTGTGCACACAATGGAGGCCACGTAGAATAACTTCTTAGCAGCCTTCACTGCCATCTCATTGGATCTCATAAACGTCCTATAAGATGCTCTTGTAGCCTCATCACGAGTCCATCACCAAACTCTCCCTAGCTGTCTTAGCTCCCACTTCATCAGCCAAAGCTCCATGGGATACCACTGTGCTAGTTTGGAGCTGGAGCACAGTGGGCATTGGGGAGTGATCTCATCGATGGCTTCAGAGAGATGGCTATGCCAGTCTTCTATCAGCTCATCTAATGAGTCGCCAGGGGGCATCAGTTCCCACAGAGCATTCTGGGAACCAATTGGAAATTGGTTAATATCTGAAATTAGCAAAGTCCCTGTTTTTAATGAGGACACCAGGTATTTTATACCAGATCATTTGATCATGTGGTTAGTAAAGTTAGTATGGTTCCCCCTGAAGACAGGCTGTTTCCAGATGGGGAGGAAAAAGCTGCCCCTGATGTAGAAACAGTAGCAAGAGGCGTCCACACAGGTGGTCAAGCGCCCTGTCTTCAGTTCTGTGTCCCAAATCTTAATAATGGAAGATGGGGTCATTAACATCTTATTGCTTTGGGGCCTGATAACCAAGGCATGTCTTGATACTGGCTCAGTGTCCAGACCTGTCGTTATGAAACAAAAATCAAATGTCATACAAGCCGAGTATAATTGCCCATTTCATTTGATCTTCACTTGCACATCAGTTTGTTCACATTCAAAGAGAACGTCTTGACTAAAAAAAATGTGGCTGTCCCCGACTTAAATTACAAAAAATATTTATGTATTTGAAAACCTGAATGGTAGTAAATAAATGTCGGTCTGACTCTCCCCCCCCCAGTTACACTTTTCAGGTTGTTCAGGGAAATGCAGACATATTCTGGAAATTTCAGCGTTACAACTTGATTGTTGAATACCATGGTCGGCCTGCGTTTGCCCCACCTTTCATCATTATTGACCACATTAAGCTGTTTCTGAGACGGATATTCAAGACAATGGAGCACAAAAAAGAGCACATGGGTAAGAGGTAACAATAGAGGGATTCCGGACAATCTGAGGTCCAGTTCACACATGCATGGACACGAGTTAATTTTTCAATATTTGATATCTCACCAGTGAATAAGTGTGAATTATTTCTACTGAATAGCACTGCACGATAGCTGATGTGAAGTAATATCAAAGTTTCTGTCCGTGACAGCACAGTCACACGTGCTCATAACCACTTGAAGCTACTGTGATGAACGCATAAGTGTGGATATACGCTGTGTGAATGGCACAATATGATGGACAGATTATCCCTCTTCTTGCATGCTCTCATTCAGCATATATCCATATAAAGACTAGCATGCTGAGTGGACAGTACACTCATGCTGGAGAACTAACCCCATATATAAATGAATAATAGCGATGATGATATTGTTTGGTGTTCTTTTTTGCAATGCGCACAGGCACTGGCAGGATTCCCAGCACTGCCTGGTGTTTGACCATATGGCGTCATTTTATTTCTTCTCCATAGAAAGAGATCTGCCAGAAGGCCTGGATCAAAAAATCATAACCTGGGAGATGCTACAAAAAGAAAACTACCTGGCAAATCTGGAAAAGAAGAAAAAAGAAAGCAACGAAGAGAGACTAAAGAAAATGTCAGACAAGTAAATGTCTAGGGTTCAGGTTTTTCAAACCGGCATTTTGATACAGGGAGGCAAGACTAGATAAGCAGACCTTTTCCTAAGCTTAACAGATAAAAACTCAAAATTACCTGACCATCATTATTCTAAAAATTCATTTTGTATGAGCTTTATGGGAATACAACATTAATGCAATCTGTTGTCGAAGGCTTTCACGGCCGGAATTCATTTGTTGCTGTAGATTTTCCAGGTTGTGTGGCCGTGGTCTTGGCATTGCGGGACCTGATGCTTCCCCAGTAGCTGTGACTGGCATCCTCAGAGGTATAGGTAAAGGTTCCCTTGCTTGAAAGCCAGTCAAATCTGACTCTAGGGTTGCGGTGCTCATCTCCGTTTCAAAGCCGAAGAGCCAGCGCTGTCCAAAGATGTTTCCGTGGTCATGTGGCCAGCATGACTAAACACCAAGGCACATGGAACGCTGCTACCTTCCCACCGGAGTGGTACCTATTTATCTACTTGCAATTTCTTGCTTTCGAACTGCTAGGTTGGCAGGAGCTGAACTAGAGACGGGAGCTCACTCCATGTTATACCTCTGTGTTATACCTCTGAGGATGCCAGTCACAGCTACTGGCGAAACGTCAGGTCCTACAATGCCAAGACCATGGCCGCACAACCCGGAAAACCTACAGCAACTAATTAATGCAATCGTTTTGTTGTGCATATTTCACTACCCCTGGGTAAAAGTAGAGGTGGGTTCTTAGTGATTAGGGGCTGGTTCAGATACCCTGTGGCCCTGGCATAATCCCCTGAGGGAGCACTTGGGACCAGTCACAAGGGCGCAATTTAGCCAGGACTGAACGGAAGCGACAGTTTATGAAGTGGTGCCTCCGTGTGGGATCTGTACATATGGTTACCACAATTTGTGCCAATAATGGCTGCCCAGAACTCAAGGAGAAAGAACTGCAAGGTCACATGGCTGGGCTCCCACTGAGACAGAACGGACAAAAGTGAGCTGTGCCTGGCCATGGTTGGATGCATTCAGTATGTGTGTAAAAACAGTATTAGATTTAACCAACTTCCACTGCATGTATTGTCCCAAACATGTCATATGATCTACAAAAACTCATTTTGTGGCCATGTTTCTTCTTTCACTGAATGCTATTTTTTTAAAAACAGGGTGAACAATCTTTCAAAATATTTTAGTGGTTTAAAAGAACAAGATAAGCGGCTTAGATCAATGGAATCACAAGTAAGAATTCTTTTGCTTCGGTAATATGTTTCTTCATTTCGAACATGCCTATAGAAAATTTCAGCAAGTATGAAACTGAAATATGTTTTTCCCTCAAGACATAGACAGCTATCATATCTCTAATAGCCACGTGCAGATCTATAAGAGAGCCAGTTTGGTGTAGTGGTTAAGTGTGCAGACTCTAATCTGGGAGAACTGGGTTTGATTCCCCACTCCTCCACTTGCACCTGCTGGACGATCTTGGGCAAGCCCTAGTTCTGGCACAGCTGTTCTTGAAAAAGAGCAGTTTCTGTCAGAGCTCTCTCAGCCCCACCAACCTCACAGGGTGTCTGTTGTGGGGGAGGGGAAGGGAGAGGAGTTTGTAAGCTGCTCTGAGGCTCCTTTGGGTAGTGAAGGGCGGGCTATAAATCCAATCTCTTCTCTTCTTCTTCTAAGTCCACCCAGGTCTCAGGTGGATTTCAGTCTATGAACTTGGGGAATCCTCTAGGTCTGTAGAAAAATCTTAAAAGGGGGGGCTTAAATAAACACACACAGTATTCTAAAAGTGCCAAGATCCTGTGAAACTACATCACAAAATCTCATCCACCATTTTGGGTTGCCCTGGCGACACAAGATATCGCAAGTTAAGTCTAATGAGAATTTTTAATCCTTTTTATGTTTTATTTCATCCCTTTTGGAGGCGAGAGGGGACAGAAGCAGGAGTTGGGAAAAGAGTCGGGGACAGAGGCGGCAGGGGCAGAAAAGAGGAAGACCACAACATCTGTGGAGACAGCCAGGAAGATAAAGACAGAAGAGAAGAAAGTGGCAGCTAGCAAGGGTGGAGTGGGGAGAGGTGGAGAAGGGGCCAGAGTGGTGGGGAATGGGTTGCTAGAGCAAACTGGGAGGGACAGGTGGGGAAAGCAGGAGCCAGCAAGGGGAAGGGGAAGCAGAGACCACATGCAGAAGGAGGCCAGTGGAGAAGGATGGGATTTTCTCTTTGCTTGTAGTCGTGTGTGGCTTGTTTGTTCCAGGCGAAATAAGAGTAGACTTAAGAACATAAGAGAGAAGCCAGTGTGGGATCAGATCAATGGCCCATCCAGTCCAACACCCTGTCACACAGTGGCCAAAAATACCAGGGGCCATCAGGAGGTCCAGTAGTGGGCCAGTAGAAGCGCTCCCACTGTTGACCCCCCCTCAAGCACCAAGAATAGAGAGCATCACTTGCCCCAGAGTTCCTATCTATACCTTGTGGCTAATAGCCATGGATGGATCTCTGCTCCACATGCTTATCTAATTCCCTCTTGAAGCCATCCATGCTTGTAGCTGCCGCCACCTCCTGTGGCAGTGAATTCTATGTGTTAATCAGTCTTTGGGTTAAGAAGTACTTCCTTTTATCTATTCTAACCTGACTGCTCAGCAATTTCATGGACTGCCCACGAGTTCTTGTATTGTGAGAAAGGGAGAAAACTACTTCTTTCTCTACCTGCTCTATCCCATACATAATCATTTGAACCTCAATCATGTCACCCCTCAGCTGCTGTTTCTCCAAGCTAAAGAGCCCCAAGTGTTTTAACCTTTATTCATAGAGAAATTGTTCCAACCCTTTTATCATTCTAGTTGCCCTTTTCTGCACTTTTTCCAATGCTATAATATCCTTTTTGAGGTGTGGTGACCAGAACTGTACACAGTACTCCAAATGAGATTGCACCATTGATTTATACAGGGGCATTATGATACTGGCTGATTTGTTTTCAATTCCCTTCCTAATAATCCCCAGCATAGCGTTGGTCTTTTTTATTGCAGTCGCACACTGTCTTGACATTTTCAGTGAGTTATCTACTATGACTCCAAGATCTCTCTCTTGGTCAGTCTTTGCCAGTTTGGACCCCATCAACATGTATTTATGGTTAGGATTTTTCGCTCCATTGTGCATCACTTTGCACTTGGCCACATCGAACCTTTGGAGTGCCTCACAATCCTCCCTGGTTTTTACCACCCTGAACAACTTCGTGTCATCTGCAAATTTAGCCATTTCACTGCTTACTCCCAACTTCAAATCATTAATAAGCAAGTTAAAAAGCATCGGACTGAGTACTGATCCCTGTGGTACCCCACTGCTTACCACCCTCCACTGAGAAAATAGCCCATTTATACGCTGTTTCCTATTAATTAGCCAGTTTTTGATCCACAAGAGGACTTGTCCTTTTATCCCATGACTATTGAGCTTACTTAGGAGCCTTTGATGAGGAATTTTATCAAAAGCTTTCTGGAAGTCAAGGTAAACAACATCTATCGGGCCCCCCACATGTTTGTTCACTCCTTCAAAGAACACTAACAGGTTAGCGAGACAAGGTCTTCCCTTACAGAACCCATGCTGAGTCTTCCTCAATAGGTTTTGTTCATCAATGTGCCTACTAATTCTTTCCTTAATAACAGTTTCTACTAACTTACCTGGTATCAGTGTCAGACTGACTGGCCTGTAATTTCCCAGATCTCCCCTGGAGCCCTTTTTAAAGATGGGAGTGACATTAGCTACCTTCCAGTCCTCAGGAATGGAGGCAGATTTTAAAGAAAGGTTACATATTTTTGTCAGGAGATCCACAAGTTCACATTTGAGTTCTTTCAGAGCTCTTGGATGTATGCCATCCGGGCCTGGTGATTTATCAGTTTTTAAGTTGTCTATCAGTCATAGGACCTCCTCTCTCATCACCTCAATCTGACTCAGGTCTTTCAAAACCCCTCCCGAAGTCAGTGGTTCTGGAGTGGGCAAGCACTTGAAATCTTCCATAGTGAAGACAGAGGCAAAAAATGCATTCAGCTTCTCAGCCATTTCCCCATCATCCTTCAGTACACCTTTTAACCCTTGGTTATCCAAGGGCCCCACTGCCTCCCTGGCTGGTTTCCTGCTTCTAATGTATCTGAAGTTTTATTGTTGGTCTTTTGTTTTTTGTGATATGCTCCTCATATTCCCTTTTTGCCTGCCTGATCAGACTTGCATTTTATTTGCCACAGTCTGTGTTCCCTTTTATCAGCCTCACTGAGACTAGCTTTCCCCTGCTTAAAAGAATCCTTCTTACCTTTTACAGCTTCCATTACTTTGTTAACTAAGCAGGCTTTTTTCTGTACCTATTTGTGCCTTTCCTAACCTGCAGTATATATTTTTTCTGAGCTTCTAGGATTGTAGTTTTAAATAGTCTCCAAGCTTCCCAAATGGTTTTGACCCTTTCTACTTTTCCTTTCAGTTTCCTCCTCACATGTGCCCTCATTTCAGAGAACTTATCCCTTTTAAAGTTAAAAGTGGTTGTGTCAGTCTTTTTGGGCAATTCCCTGTTTATAGAAGTGTTGAACTCAATAACATTATGGTCACTGTTCCCAAGCGGTGCAATCACTTTTACATCTCTCACCAGGTCTTGGGCGTTACTTAGGACCAAATCCAGGATTGCCTCTCCCCTGGTAGGTTCTGTGACCATCTGCTCCATAGCACAGTCATTGAGAGTATCTAGAAACTCAATCTCTTTCCCCGACTTGAACACATATCGACCCAATCAATGTATGAATAGTTAAAATCACCTATTAATAAAGGTATAGGTTCCCTTGCTCGAAAGCCAGTCAAATCCGACTCTAGGGTTGCGGTGCTCTTTAAAATCATGGGTAGGTCAGTTTCGGACTCTCTTTTAGACCCAGTGGGAAAAGTAGACTATTGGTCCTATCATATAGTTAACTGATCTTCATATCCTTTCCCTACTACAGTATTGTTCCTAGGGATCTCTGCCTTTATTTTCTGTTTAGTTCAAGCCTTGACAAAAATTCATGTCCTCTGACCTCTACTGAAATTGAAGAACAAGTACATCAAGCTGCCTTCAGAATCTCTTGTCATCATTCACTGAAATGGCAGTTCTGTGAGCCTCTGTCCTTACATAACTGCTCAGAGATTATGCACAGGGGTCTGGACCAATGCTCCCTCTAAGCTATGGAGTCCTGTGAGTAAAAATTCTACTTTGTGAGCTCATGACATTAAAGTTGTGAGCAAGTGATTTGGCTACTGCATAAATTAGTTTGCTCTGGAGCCATCCTTCCTGAGCCAAGACGAAAATGTGTGAGCCGGAGGCTAAAAAACTATGAGCCAGCTCACACTAACTCAGCTTAGAGGGAACACTGGCCTGGGCCCTGACAAAAGCGTTAAGAAGGTAAGTCTAAGAAAACATTAAGTTCTATCTTCATGGGTCTCTTTATTATTGCAATGCTGCTGTGTGCGCTTTGAATGGTAATGGACAAGGAATTCATTAATCTTGGAACGCTTTACTTTGTAGATCAACTATTGCACAGTTATCCTTTCCTCAATGGCAGATACCATAACCAAAAACAACTTGTTTTGTGAAAGTCCAGCTCTGAACGACACATGTGAGTAAGATACTGACAATGGTCCCTCAAAAGAAATCTAACAGTAAAAGCCTCCATAATGAAGTCAGTCTTTCTTTCCTCAATAGTTCTATACAGCACAGCATTATATTATAACTGGTGTAGTACGGTGGCAAAGAGACTAAACAGTTGAGTAGCAGGCGGCTTCGAGCAACAAGATCTGCAATGTAAAGACAGATTACTAGTGTTCTACTTTACAGGATTAAATGCAGCTATGAAGTTTGCTGGGTGATCTTGAGCCAGTGGCTCTCTTAGACTCAGCTATTTAATAGGACTGTTGTGAAGGTGAAATGGGGAGGGAACATAAGAACATAAGAGAAGCCAATGTTGAATCAGGCCAGTGGCCCATCCAGTCCAACACTCTGTCACACAGTGGCCAAAAATACCAGGTGCCATCAGGAGGTCCAGCACTGGGGCCAGGACACTGGAAGCCCTCCCACTGTTGACCCCCCCCCGCCCCCAAGCACCAAGAATACAGGGCATCCCCTGCCCCAGACTGAGAGTCCCTATCTATACCTTGTGGCTAATAGCCACTGATGGATCTCTGTTCCATATGCTTTCCTAATTCCCTCTTGAAGCCATCCATGCTTGCAGCCACCACCACCTCCTGTGGCAGCGAATTCCATGTGTTAATCAGTCTTTGGGTGAAGAAGTACTTCCTTTTATCTGTTCTTACCTGACTGCTCAGCAATTTCATCGAGGGAGAACCATACAATCCTAACTTCCTATAAGGTTCAATAAGTAAATGAAATGAAAGTATTTATTGAGTTTTGTGATGTACCCTAAATACTTGCAAATGCTGTATAAATGGTTAGCGTTAACAATGAGTAATAGACTACGCATCCTGGCTTCAGACTAACACAGCAACATATATGAAATGTGAAATGCTTTTCTGAGCAGATCAGCAAAGCCTCAGAAGTACAGGCACAGAAGCCTGATCTTTAGTTTCACCAAGCTGTGCCTTGCTATTTAACTTCAGCATTGAAAACTGCTCTCCTCATGCAGTAGGGGGTGCAGATATATAGGTCTTGAGATGGAAACAAATGGGGCGGTCCCCACTTGTACAGTAGCTCAATGCAACAAATGGGGAATTCGCATGCACGTGCAGCCATTACGCCCAGGTTTTTCATTGTATAAAGCTGGAGTTCCCCACTTGCAAATCTGACAGCTGTTGCTCCTGTGATCTAAAGAACTGCAGGAACTCCAATGTATGTTTCGCACCTAAACATGAGAATGACTGTGTTTTTCAATTCCATTTTGTTTGCCACAAATGCATTTGCACTCTGGATCAGAAACAGTAATGAAGAATCTTATGGCACCTTCAAGATGAACAGATCTCATTTTGGGGCTCCTGGTTACAGAGCAAAAAAATGAAAATAAAACAAGAGGGCCATAAAGCACGATACAATATGCAAGAGGTCAAGTATATCCAGGGCTCTTTTTGTAGCAGAAACTCCTTTGCATATTAGGTGACACACCCCTAATGTAACCAATCCTCCAAGAGCTTACAGTAGCCCCTGTAAGAACTCTGTAAGCTCTTGGAGGATTGGCTACCTTAGGGGTGTGTCGCCTAATACGCAAGGAGTTCCTGCTACAAAAAGAGCCCTGAGTATATCTTTGACATTTCTGTATAAAGCCTATTTATGTACATGGCCCTCTCAAAAATAATAATTACTACTATCTCCTATCAGCGCTTAAACACAAGTAGGAAAAAAATGTGCACTACAGAGGCAGACTACAGGTGTTAAGTTAGCTTCCCATATGTAGAAAGCAGGGCTATTTTGGGGCAGGAATGCACAGGAACAGAGTTCTGGCTGGCTCCTGAGTTGGCCATGCCCAGCAGGAACTCATTAGCATACTAGGCCACACCCAACAGCAGAAACTCATTAGGATTGGCTACATTTGGGGTGTGTTGCCTAACATGCAAAGGAGCTCCTGCTACAAGAAAAGCCCTGGGTTTTGACAACAAACAAGGTAAACAGAATAAGAAGCAAAAGGTAGGTGTGGCTGGATGACCACACTACTGGTAACATGGGTGAGTGGCCTACTATGCTAATGAGTTTCTGCTGTTGGGTGTGGCCTATTATGCTAATGAGTTTCTGCTGGGCTTTTTCTTCAAAAAAAGCCCTGGTAGAAAGTAAGCATCACCAACAATTGCTGTTGTGAGTGGGTTGCCTACCTGAAGCATATTAATGGATCAGAAATCAATATATCTCATTCTCGGAATGGATCCATCTATGAATACTTAAATCCAGAGACTAGGGCCATGGAGAAACAAAACATATCTTTCTACAAACCTGATAAAAGCTCCAGGTTTGCAGAAAAACCTGAAATCTAAATCATAATAAAAATATAATACAAAAATAGTATAAAATAATGACAGGTGGATGAAGAAGAGAGCAGGACTAGTCTAAGGGGTCTTTCAGGAACAGGAAAGAGTGGGGGAAGAGAAAAATGGGATGGCCCCCAAGTCCCCCCACTTGTAGATTCTCTAAATCTGTCTAGTAACAGGCGGAGAGGAACAAAATTGAGGTTTTTTTTTAAAAAAACCAGATGACTAGGATTATATGGAAGAACTTTTAAAGAGAGTCACTTCATTGGATGGCTTAGCCCAGTAACTGCTGTATTTAATAAATGTTTTTATTCTAAACATCCCATTAGGTCTCATAAATACTGGCTCTGACCAAATGCCTGCACCAGAAAGGAATGAAGATGGTGAATGCGCTCGTCAGCATCAAGACGACATGATGTATATCGATAACTAACACTCACTCCCAAAGCTCAAATAATGGTTGTGCTGCTGATTGACTTTTTGGCATACATGACATGCTGTTCAGTTTCCTAAAGGGCGTTTTCTTTTAATGGCTGCATGTACCTCTGTGCCTTACGATAGCCGTATAACAGTTAGATCAAATCAGATTTTCAGCTAATGAAAAAAGGGAAGAGTGGGTGGTCCCCTTTGAATACCCAAAAGGGACCATGAGACGAGCATGTGCAAAAGCCATGTGCACTGGGAGCTGTAGTAATGAAGAAAATCAGGCAAGATTGAACTAAACAGCTGGCCGGATCCAACCCAACACCTCCCTGCATGTATTAGTCTTAAAAGTGTTTCTTCCTGTATGTGTAGCAGCAGTTAGAATGTGTACCAAATACTTTCTGTTTACTTTCCCTGGTTTTTAGCCTTCCCAGAGGTGATAGCATGCCACATTAGTACTCTTTACTCAGGCGTCTTGCTATACCCTTCCTTTCAAACTTTGGTCCACATTAGTCTTGCTGGTAAGGTCCTCAAAACCCATCATGGCTATCACCTATGATAAATAATCTTCCATTGCTTTGTCTTCGCCAACGCACAATTTCCCCATCCAAAGAACTGCTTTAGTCCGATATGATTTTGTTCTCATAAAAGCTTAGGGCTCTTTTATGTGCAAACGCAAAATATCAAAAGCTGGAATAAATTCTCATTGATTTGAAAGATGCTCTCCTCCATTTTGTGTGTGGTTCTCTCCTCTCTTAAAGCTGGTTCAAGATTACAAACAGGGTCATCCAGACCTTAAGAACAGTAGATGGAAGCAAACAAACTGTATCTCAAAACTTACTAATAGGTCCCTAGAAGAATGTGAATTTGCAAGAGCTTTTCTGTGCAAAATAGCTGGAAACCTATTGTAATAAAAATTAAAACAATATGAAAATAAACCAATATGCTATTTCAAAAGCTATGCCTGAGAATACAGTACTTGTGAGCAACTTGGCTTTGACCAAGTTTTCTTTCATAAGTTTTCATAAGTTTCTTTCATAAGTTTTGACCAAGTTTTCTTTCATGAACAGATGATTACTTATTATGCAAACAGCTGTAGCTCTAGACTTCAATATATCATGTATGCCTACCATAAATAAACCACTGGGCCATCAAATCTGTACAAGTAAAGCAGAAAGTGACTCCTCCCCCCCCTGCCAGCAGTAAGATTTCCTCTGTATTGACATGGTACATCTATATTTTGATTGTAGTTCTACAACATGAATTCAGTCTTAAATGCTGAACTCAATAGAAGTAACTTGGCATCCCTAGCACACATGCAAAGACACCCTCCACAGGCATTGCCAGCCTGTCTTGGCACAGCTCCTGCCTTTAACAGCTGCGCAGCAAACAGAAATTCAACATGTGAAACTCTTCCTAGCATAGAAGCGAAGTGATAGGAAGTGTTTTGTTTTCTGATGGTAACACAGCTGTCAGGCCTGCCACCGAAAAAAAGATGGAAACTCTCCCTATTCCAGCAATGCAGAAGCTTTTGAATCCTGATTCGCCATCAGCTGAGAACAAAAACTGAAAAGGAAATGGCTCTAAGGGGAAAACCATCATCTGTGGCGGTAGGGTCTCAAAAACCATGTCTGGAATTGGTTTGAGCTGCAATATCAGTGGCATCAGTCCACCTTTGTTTTTCCTTCAGTCCATCTTTTGGCAATGACAGTCAAGCAAATTAAGATCAGAAGTATACGGATGGCCAGGGCTATTTTTGAGCAGGAACGCACAGGAATGGAGTTCCGGCTGGCTCCCAAGTTGGCCACGCCCAGCAGGAACTCATTAGCATTATAGGCCACACCCAACAGCAGAAACACATTAGGATTGGCTACGTTAAGGGTGTGTGGCCTAACATGCAAAGGAGTTCCTGCTACAAAAAAAGCCCTGGGTTTTGAAAACAAACAAGGTAAACAGAATAAGAAGCAAAAGGTGGGTGTGGCTGGATGACCACACTTCTGGTAACAAGGAGGTGTGGCCTAATATGCTAATGAGCTGTGCTGTCAGGGTGTGGCTTAAGATGCTAATGGATTTCTGATGTTGGGTGTGGCCTATTATGCTAATGAGTTCCTGCTGAGTTTTTTCTACAAAAAGAGCCCTGCGGATGGCTCTGGATCAAGATGGATGGATTTACAAGCAGTAATCACTATTTGGTAATACAGGCATTGGCAGGTTGAGTTCACTGAGCTTTCATTAAGAAATACACAGATCAGACATAATACAATATAAAGCATTGGGTGAACTCAATGCCATTTCTTGGGCAACATATCCACCATTCTCTCTATAGTTTAAGTTGCAAGCTGCTTTTTCCTCCAGAAGCTGTAAGCTGTTTTCTCCTCCAGAAGTTTACAACCTTGTTTGCAATTAATGGTGGTGGAAATGGTCACTGAGGAACAGGGCCTGACAAGGAGTGGATGAAAGTCCCTGACCAAAGAGGTTAAAAAAAAGGAATATAGTGCTTCTTCAATAGTGCAAACTGCAAATGTTCTTCATAATGAAAATTAATTCTTCCAGGTCCACCATATATAGAACACTGAAGCATTCAGTTAAGCCTGAACAGTCATCTCTAGTGACTGCTTCAGTCTGTTTTGCAAAGCTGCTCCAATATTTAAGGAAGGAGAATATAAAAGAGAGAATAAAAATACAGGGAAATGTATGCAGATTCCTCCCAATCTGCTGGGGGGGAGCCAGAGAAACTCTGGAGCTCCCAAATCTGCAGACATGTCCAAAGTCTCAGAACTGCTGTGGTGATCGGGATTGAGTTTAAGATGAAGATTCTGCTTCAGACTAGTCTTACTGGATAGTGTGCAAGCTACTTTTTAGCAACCATCTGCCCTAGTTGCTTGGAGATGATGCCAGCTAGCAACTGAAGTAACAGCACTGTTGCCCCTTACACATATAGCTATAACGAGTACCTGCAAAGGAGTTCAATGTCTCTTCCCTTGACTATAAGAGGAACAAAAGATATAAGGCAATTGCTGGGGAACAGACATGCAAGTAACTCCAGGCAGCTGGGGGGTGGAGGGGAATGCAGCTGAGAGAACACGATCCCAAAGCACTTCTAGACACCCCTACATGTTTCTGTCACCTAAAAATACGCATGGGATAGTAACATTTTTTTAAAAAAGGCACGTTCCTGATTGGTAGTCTTACTATTGTCTTGTGCACTTAGTGCGGACATTTCCCCCCTTTTTATTTGATTGCTGGGGTCCCTACATACCCAAATTCCACGCAGGAGAGAGAAAGAAGAGTCTCGCTCGCATTCAAACCATCCCACAGTGAGTCTGACCAAAATACTTCCCCTGCTGCCTGACAAGCAGAGAACAGCTGCTACGAATAAATTTCTACAGGCTGCAGCAGGCTGGGTAAGGCAAGAGCAGTAGAAGAAAGCTAATCAGGGCTTTTAAAAATGAACGATCAGGATGAAACGTATACTCCCAGGAAAAAACACACAGTTCCACAAGAACAGCTGGGCAATGCAAAAACTCAAATCTTTTGCATTAGTGTTGTCAAATCCCCATCCCGGAGTCTACCTGGCTTCTAAATGTGACTCTGAGTTACAAAGCATGTGCATGCACATGCAAGGAAAATGGACCCAGTGTGTTGTAGTAACACGTTTTGTGTGTGTGTGACTCACAGACCTCTTGTAGTTCCATATTTTCCTTAAAAGAATCCCTGTGGTTGATGATGCAACGAACACAGCAAGATGGAGAATAATTAATAGCTGCTAGCTTTCCAAACAAATCCACTTAGGCTAATGCAAAGCCTCTAAACCAGGGGTCCTCAAACTTTTTAAACAGGGGGCCGGTTCACTGTCCCTCAGACCTTTGGAGGGCCGGACTATAGTAAAAACAAAAACTATGAACAAATTCCTATGCACACTGCATATATCTTATTTTGAAGTGAAGAAACAAAACGGGAACAAATACAATATTTAAAATGAAGTAAAGTTAAATCAACAAACTTACCAGTATTTCAATGGGACTTCCTTAGCCCCTGCCCCCAGGATGACATCCCCCCTCCGGCTGAAAGGGATCAGTCCCCCGGGGGGCCCCTATGGCACTGGAGGGGGCTCACTGGCATTGCTCCCACAGGGGGGTTCTCTCCCCCCCCAAACAGACCTTTCCCAGAATGCACCTTCCCCCCAAATGTGCAGGAATTCTCCACCCCACAGTTGGCAACCGTGGCCAAGCGTGTCCCCCGCCTCCTCCCTCCCTCCCAGGACCTCCCAACAGCTGCCCCCCCCACGAGTGACTCCCTTCCCAGGACCCTTCGCTGCTGCTGCCCTGACCGGCTGCTCCACGCGGCTTCTTCTCCGCAGGCCCCCCCCCATCCCCAGACACTCCGGCTGAACCCCGCCCGGGCTGGGGAGGGAGGGGGGGAGGCGCCCGCCAAGCCGGGAGGAGCTCCGCCCGGGCTGCTCTCCGCCGCGCCCTCGAAGGCACCTCTCCCAATGGGGCTACTCGGGAGGAGGAACCCGGCAGGCGGGCGGGGGCGCTGCTGCTGCGCTCCCTGAGGAGGAGGCGGCTCCGGGCAGGGGGGGCGGGCGGGCATAAACACCCGGCGGGCCGCATAAATGTCCTTGGCGGGCCGCATGTGGCCCGCGGGCCGTAGTTTGAGGACCCCTGCTCTAAACCTTAGACCACAGTTTTTAGATAGGGAAGTAAGAAAGTTGGAAAGTAAGAGGGTTTGGCCTTTCCCCAGTTTTCACAATTGAATGAACTCTAGACTGGTTGCAAGGTTTCTTTTAGTTTAGATGCATTCCTTCCCACCACTAACTTTTTTTAACCTTCTCTTCTATATTACTAATTTTTCACCAAATACCATACATCAAAAAGAAACATGGTAAAATTCAGACTGCCTTTATTCTCCCCCCCACCCCCACGCATGCCATTACCATGCGCATACATCTTCCCAGGATACAGCTTGTCCTTCGGTGTGCTTTTACTTTCACTGGCAGTGTGGAAACGTACAGATTAAGCCTTCACTCCACATGATCCCACTCAAGTATTTTTGGACCTCGTCCACATAAAATGTTCCACCAGTTCAGATATTCAGGGATGGGACGCTAGTTAACAGAGAGTATACAAAACGGCTGAGGCAAAGCAATACTTCAGCAATAATCTCAAGAGGAGAAAAACCAGCACGGGGCCCTAGGGTCTGCTCCCTTGCTTGAAACGGGTTATGTAAACAGACCTTCTTTCAAAAGACAAGTTTATGTCGTTACTGAACCTTTTATAAGCATCTCTAGAACACTTCAAACAAAACTAGCACGGAGGGACATTTCGGGAAGGTAAAATGGAACAGAAGGGACATTTTAAGTCACAGTGTGAAGAACAGGGAACAAAACAAGCAAGTTGCCCAACTTATGCCAACCTGGCAAAGGGAAAAATAAATGTCAAGGAAACTTCTCTGCAAAAACACTAGAACATATATGTACATATCACTTCTCCAGCTTCTTTAGGGATCCTCCTCCTTTCGTCCAGGCTGGCTTTGGGACGGAAATGTTTCCTGCTCCGTTTCTTGCTGCCGTGGAATCCCACCGTTACCACTGTTGTATCTTCAAGCACCTCGGCAGAATCTGTGCCGGGCCCTTTTGGAATGCCCAGCACCTCCGACTTCAACGGCTTTTCATCTTCCACTTCCTTCACTCCACTGTCTAAGTGATCTAGTCCAACCGTTTCATCTTCCTTCTGGGTGCCAGACTTTTTTTGTGGTTTTCCTTTGAGCTCCTGCTTTGTAGCCGTGGGCTTTGCCTCTTCCTCCTCTTCCTCTTCCTCCTCCTCCACAGCTGCTCTTTTTCTTTCTGAGACATCTGAAACGACCTTGGATGGCTTGGTAAAGACAATCCTTCCAGCCCCGGAGCTGGAGGGATCTTGGTTGAAAGACAGGGTGTAGCTTTCAGAATGAGTCGTACTTTGCTGTTCTCTGCTCTTCTTCAAGCCCTCCAGAAACTCCATGGCAATCGATCTGTTTGCCTTCTCGCTAGTCTCTGAAACACCATCTAAGCTGTACTTTGTCCAGCGTTCTGGGTGTGCCACATAGTCAGGCACCTCAGGAGAACTTTTAGGAGACGGCAGTCGCCTGCTTTGTCTTCCAATGCTTTCGGCGGGCATCTTGTTTGGAAGGCTGGGTGGAGGCAGAGGGCGCTTAAACCTTCCATCAATAATGTTGTCTTCAGCCAGTGAGGGTACTGCACGTTTGGCGGCCCCTTCTAGACAATCAAAGATGCTCTGGCTGCGCTGGGAGAAGCTTGAGCTCATGCCTTTCAGGTGAAACGGCTGGACAGGTGACCTATGAGGGCCATGCAGAGGGCCACCACTTTCATCCGATCCACTTCTTACATCATCCAAGGCCAGGGGTTCTTCAGGGGACACGGTATCAACTTCAGCCTCATCTGGGAACCCAAAGTCATCTGAATCTGAGTCACTCAATGAAACTGTGTCTGTGGGAAGGGCACCCTCATAGTCTTTGTCCCCACCAGCCACTATCCCCACAAAAGCGTCACCTGCACCTTCCTCACCCATCTTTGGGCAATTACTTGGTTATGCTAACTTGGCTTTGGCCCTGCTGCGGCAAATTTAAGTTTTCCAGTTGTCCAGGGAGTTTAAAGCCTAAAACGAAAAGGAACAATTCAGTTCAGCTATGAAGAGTTAGCCAAAACAATGCAGGCAGATTGTTAACTGAGACTAGCCAGACAGAACGTATTCCTCAGTCCTGAAAGAACTTCATTGGCTCTGCTCACTCAAGTGTATTATTTGGTGATGGCTTTATCAATTCTGTTTCAAATTAGACAAAAGTTGCTTTTAATTATTTTGTTAATTTTTAAAGTTGAAAATTGAGATAGCTTATCTCTTCAATAAATAAAAAATAAAATACAACGAGAGCCCTGAAAATCTTCCATTCATATCAAGAGAGTTGAAAACTGAAAACACCAAGAAAAGCATACAAGATCCAACTGCACTATCTTTCAACTAGCAGTAGTAGTAAGTTTATTGTATATGGCCGTTGGCCATTACAATATAAAATATAAATACACAATATAAATTTAGGGTTCAAAAGTACTGTTCTAAAAACAAAGCCTTCAGAATAAGACTGTATAACATTTGAACAAATAAAACAAAGTTTTAAAGTCACAAAAGCTATGCTACCAGTTTTGTAGCTCTATGTTGGACGACACTGGAAGCAGCCTTGGATCTAACTTTTCTGGCTGCAAGTGCAAAAAGCGCTACCTTGCGAGTAACCAGGGGATGCATATCCAACAAGAGGAAAACCAACTTTTCATTGTCGGGTGAGTTGCAAAGTTGGCTTAAAATTCCAGATAGGAACCTGCTTCTTAGGTCTGAATATAAAGGACAAACCATAATGTAGTGAAATAGATCTTCCACTGCGGTGCCGCAAACGTATGCACATTGTTCCAAGCAGCACTTCAATGGGCATGGATTGAAAGCGAAGGGCGGTAAATGCCGCTCTTAAACCATGGACTGCAATGTCTGACAAATAGGAGGTTCTTAAGTGATCTTTTTTAATTCTATGATACCATGGTGCAGATTTTGACTGGAGTATTAATCTTTTGTCTAAAAGAGCATCCTCATTAAATACCAATTGGCACAAGTCCCGGGTATTTACAAAAGATCTGGATAAGTCGACAGGCACAGAGTACCGTGAGACGATGATGTTATAAAATTCGATGCGAGTTTTACCATTACTTAGTAAATCTAAGTAGCTGATTTTGCTAAATGTTTCGTTTGGAAGCTGTTGAAATTTCGGCATTGATTTCAAGATCACTAAGTGCGCTCGGGCGGGCCCTTAGTGATGGAATACCTGTTTCTGCCCTCATTAATGCCGCAGGTGACCCCTTGGGCAGCGCCAATAACTGCCTCAGGAAAAGATTTTGCACTGTCTCCAGGCTGGTCAATATTTGCTCAACCGCACTATCTGTGCAAATAAATCTTTTTTTTTTAAAATCCCTTTTGATGTTATAAAACTACATAGGCGCTGTAATACGCTATCAACTGCTTGCTTACTAGACTTTCTTTAAAAAGGAAGAAGACCTTAAAAAAACCCAGTAATCCTGAACAATGCAAACAAGAATCTGGTTCTGTCATTCCTTGGCTTGTTTAAACAAAGCCAACGCAATATCCCCTTCCCACATAGTGCAATGGTCAGGTAACAGTACAGGGTTAAAAGCTCTTTCAGGTGAGCTATTTTTCAAGCTCTGTATCTGAATACAGATTTAAAGACTATTTTATTCTAAGTGAGAAATTGTAAACATCATGCTGAGAATATGCCAACGAACAGATCGGCCAAAATTTGAGCTCTGTTTGTTTTATTTGTACCCCGCCTTTTGTCTGAAAAGTACACCCAAGACAGCATCCAAGTTCCAGCATTAAAGATCAGATGTAAATGGAGCAAGAAAAAAAAAAAGGCACTTGCATATGATGGGGAAAAGGAAGAGAGAAATGGGACTCAGCCCAGATTAATTTTTATCACTGGCGATGTATCCAGCAAGTAAATTAAAATCTAGTCATTTGCCTCCGGCTCCCAAATATACATACATGTTCTCACCATTTAAAACAGGTATATATCAGGGGTCTCTTGGAGTTTCATGTTCTAACCATCTGCACTGATGTAGGGCCATGCTTGATAGGACTGTGTTGAACTCTAAAATGCGGCATGAATAATGTTTAAACCCTCCTAAAACATTTTAGGGGCTGCAGTGGCTCATGTGGTTAAGATGCTGAACTGCAGACCGGAAGGTCGGTAGTTCAGCAGTTCAAGACCCGAGTGCTGCATGATGGAGTGACCTCCTGTCTCTGGTCCCAGCTCCTGCCAACCTAGCAGTTCGAAAGCAATAAATTGCAAGCAGATAAATAGGTACTGCTTCGGTGGGAAAGTAACAATGTTCTGTGCACCTCAGTGTCTAGTCATGTTGACCACATGGCCACGGAAATGTCTCTGGACAGCGCTGGCTCTTCGGCTTGGAAACGGAGATGAGCACCGCATTGACTGGCTTTCGAGCAAAGGGAAACCTTCACCTTTACCTAAAATATTTTAAAATGACAAGGGAACTGGGCCCTCAAATCCTGCTAAATTTCTATGGTATATTTGAGTGCCAGCATATTTTTATTTAACATGTAGCATTCTACTTTGGGTTGCATTTAAACTTCCCCGGGTCCAAAACGGGGCTGCAAGGATTCTAACTGGAGCTTGCTGCAGAGACCACGTAACACCAGTCCCAGCTCAAGTATAGTAGCTGTCAATTTTTTCTTGGACTCAGTTTAATGTGCCACCCAAAAAAGCTTAGGACATGAGCCCCTGGGAGACTGCCTTTGCCTATGTAAGCCTGACTGTGCTTTTAGACCAACTGATGGTGCCCTGCCACAGGTGACAGCATTAAGGGAAGAAAGGTTGATGCTTATGGAGGAAATGTCTTTTTCAGTTGTGGCCCCTAACATATGGGCTTTCTTCACCCCAGTCATTTTGCCTCAGCCCTGCCATTCAGAATCTTAGTATGGCAATGTCGTTCCAGAGGGCATTTTGGTATTTGTTTTCCCCAGTGTGTTGTTTTAATCTGTGATTTCACTGCTGATTTTATTACTGACTTTTGGGCCTTTGATTGGCTTTATTTTCACTGTTTTGGGGAGGGAGGGAAAATGTCACTCTGAGTTTTTAGGTGGTTGCTAGGTTCTGTGTTTTAGGTTTGTTATTTATGTATTTTAATCTTTTACAATTTATACCGTAAGCTATCTCGAGTGCCATTTATGGTACAAAGATGAAATAAAAATCTTTCAGATACATACAACAAAAACAAAACAAAAAACACGCCCTACCTCTCAAGGGTCATTTCACACATTGCTTTTTCCCCTGCATTCATTCAAGCTGCTGTTCAGTAACCCTAAAATACTTATTTTAAGTAGATTTTCTAGATTATAATGACTGATTTCTTAAAAGATAACAACTGTACTGGACAGAGCCAATTTAGGTACTATTTTATGGTGACAGTAAATAGGCATGGAAAAATCTACTAGCCACTCACCATCTGGAGTTTGAACCAGTATCCCATCCTTTGGGTCAGTTAAAGCCACCAAGGTTCTTAAGATCTCGTACCCTGGCAGTAAGAGGGTGGACATGTCGTCAACGCAAAGAAATAGTATGGAATAGCAACTTTCTGGTACGTCAACAGTACTCATCATTTTGATAGATGTGGCTTGCTAGGGTTTTTTTTTTAACCAATTAAGACACCTGCAAGTTCTTTTTTAAATTGGCAAGAAGATCCTTTGCACAACTCTCAAATTTGCCAGTGTAGCTAATCAGGTACTCAGCTTCACTCTGCAACCTGCACAGCTAAATAACTTGCAGAGACTAGAATAATACCATTTAACAATAACCATCTAGATGGCTTTCTACCGGCGGAATTAATGAGAAAGCTCCCCACTATCACTCCTGTTATCAAAAATTCTTGTGAGTGAAATGGGAAGAAAAGAAATGAATCAGATTGAGTTAACACTTTGTTTCTCAAGCACTAAAATAAAATAAAATAAATAGAGCATTCAAAAGGCTCAAGGGGGTGGGGACTACATTGTGTAGGAATTTTTTTCAAGTTGAGACTTTAGGTGCCTGGGCAGTAAGCAGAATGAACAAAAACAAATTTGCTGGGCAGTAAACAGGAAACAAATACAAAACAATGTCTGGAAAGACTCACAGGTTCTTTGCAGTGACCAGATGAGAACAGAATTGAGGCAGGCTGTCTTCTCTCTGAATGGAATAGCCCCCTTCAGAATCTTCCATACTAGTCTCGGTCCTTATTATTTCATCTGTGGGGAAACCAAAGAACATATTACTTTCTTCCCCTTCTAGCTCATCTTCTTGCAGCAAAGTATCTTTCTCTTTTTGCCATTGTCTTACAGTTAATACTTAGGCCTGAAGTACAAGTTGTCAGATGGATCCAATAAAATGCGGGGCTGCCACATATTTTAGTAAATTATTTGTCGGTACCTGTGGCATATTAGCCACCGCAGGATATTACATGCTGGGCTCTTTCAGGTAGCCTGACTCCATGGGAACCTTACTGGTCAAGTTACTAAAAAGTCACTGGGAAAGACAGGAATTCATTTCGGAATACAAAAGGGTGACAAACGATTGGCTTGGATCCAGCGTACATGGCAAAACCTTCAATTTGCCAGTTACTTCACTTCCACATATGTAACCTACTCAACCAAAACCACCTAGTTGACCACCAGAGTCAAGGTGTGACTTAAAGAACTGCCTGGCAGAGAAAGTAACTTCAGAGAATTCTATTGAGAGAGGACCTGAAAGAAAACCTTCCTTTCCCCAGCCAAGGCATTAGCTATGGTTCAATTGTTTTCCAATCCCAAATGGTCATTTCTAAACATGTGCAAGCCTTCATCCACTTTCAGGGAAAACAGAACAGGAGTTATAAGTTACTTAAGGGTCTGTTAACAGGATTAAATTAGCAGATTTATAGGTGATACAAGGACAGACAGAAGGATCACTAAGACAGTATCTCCGAAACATTTGGAACCTCCTCAATTGCAGTATAACAGTTAAGCATTATTGTGAATAGAGATGTTCTCTTCAAGAGCAGAAATGCTTCTCTTTTAACGAAAAACTGCAGTTACCTGTCCCAAGGCTCTGGGAAAGGGCAGACTAAGAAATTACAGAGCTGATCAAACTGTGATGTTTGAAATAAATCCCAGAGAAATGGTGGCACTGGGGGTAAGAGAAAGAGCGCACTCCCCCACAGACATACTACAGCGCCCGGTCACCCTAGCAACCTGGCAGCAGATTCAGAAGGCACACAAAAGAAAATACAATACATAATCCATCAGCATCCCGTTTATGTAGTTTGTACCAAAAGATGGGAGCTGCGGTGGCTCAAGCGATTAAGACACTGAACCGCAGGCTCTGGAAGGTCGGTAATTCAGCAGTTCAAGACCTGAGTGCCGCATGACGGAGTGAGCTCCCATCTCTGGTCCCAGCTCCTGCCAACCTAGCAGCTCGAAAGCAAGAAATTGCAAGTCGATAAATAGGTACCACTTCGGTGGGAAGGTAACAGCGTTCTGTGCGCCTTGGCGTTTAGTCATGCTGGCCACATGACCACGGAAACGTCTTCGGACAGCGCTGGCTCTTCGGCTTGGAAACGGAGATGAGCACCGCAACCCTAGAGTCGGATTCGACTGGCTTTCGAGCAAGGGAAACCTTTACCTTTAACCAAAAGATGGCCCAGAGAGCTTTTGCAAAGGAGGTCCGATGTATCAAGGTGACAATACAGTGAAACCTCCACGGTGAGAGACATTGTACTAGCTGTTGGGGTAACAGCAAAGGTGGGCTAGTGCCTCCGCCCCCAGCTTTTGGGCTTCTCTGGTTGGTCACTATAGGAAACCGGACCGGCGACTGGACGGGGCGTTGCTCTGATCCAGCAGCGCCCTTCTTATGTGTCTCCTACTTTCCCTCAGCCAACAGCGAACATTGTCTTATGTAACCTCCTTACCTCCGTTGCAGCCAACGCTTGCAAACGTACTCCCCGCTTCTCCGCACGAACTCTGTTGCAGCGGCCCACTATCTTCTACGCTAATGACGCGGGGCACGCCGGGACGTAGTTTCTCCGCGCGCAGAGTTCCATAGAAGTCGCTGCTCGCTTCGAAGTGGCAGAACTACATATCCCAAAAACCCGTCGCAATAAAGCGACGGAAGGAAATAAAGTCTTATCCCTGTCGACTTTTCCGCCAGATGCATGCCGGGAGTTGTAGTGCTTGGATTTTTGCCGAAACCCCGATCCGGTCTGGCAAAGAACTAAGTGCGTGAGTGTTGGAGATAGAAAAAAGACTGGCGTGACGTCCCGCCCCGCCCCTTACTCCTCGGGCGCAATTGGAGGGGCCGCGGCGGTGTCTGCAAATCACAACGCGCTGGTTTCGGGTTTCTCGGTGGGGCTGGCGGCGGTATTTTAACCAGATAGGCCTTTGCTGCGACTTGGTTGGCTTGTGTGGGATATCTAAAATCAGCAAGCACCATAAAGACCTCCCAGTGAACACGATCCAAAAACACAACCGACTGGGGGAAGTCGCCATCAAGTGCAAATGACTCTATTAGAAACATACAATGATGCTAATTATACAATATCACTTACAAAAAATACATATAGAGTACAAAATTGGTACAATGACTATATTAGAAACATACAATGATGCTAATTATACAATATCACTTACAAAAAAAACATATAGAGTACAAAATTGGCACAATCCAATTTTGTGCTCTCTCTATTTTTTGTAATTGATGCTGTACAATTAGCATCATTGTATGTTTCTAATAGAGTCATTTGCATTTGATAGCGACTTCCCCAGTCGGTGTGTTTTTTGATAACTAAAATGAGAGCAGCCACCAAGGGAGAGTGACGGGGGATTTAGGAGGGGGATTAGTGTTCACTAGCAATGTTTAGCCCCTGTTAAATTACCTTCTTGGTTGGTTGGTACATAACGAAAGAGTGCCTACGAGTATTAGATGTTCCTTATTAATCTACAGAGTCGTTTTGAATATTTGCTTTGAGCCATTAAAAAACGTTTGGAAACTTTTGCAGGATCTTTTCTATGTGTCACTTTACTAACTAGGCCACTGTGAGTCTAAACCTTACATTAGTATTGCCAATGCACACAACATTATCACCAAATGCCTCCCAAGCCAGGAGTGAAAAATGAGGATGTACATATCCTGAGACTTCTGCTCTTGATAGGGAGGCACATCAGTCACAGTTGTCCTGGGGAGGTCAATTTAACGGAGAGGGGCCGTGCTGTTAATCTGAATTCCTGTCCATTCAAATATTGGCCAAGTCCAGTACACCGCATCTCGTGGTGAACTGATCATTTCGTGCCGTTTTGTTTTCAAGGATGTTTAAAAATTCTTGGACTCTTTCGAGGACATTTAAACCTACTTGGATGATGACATTTAAAAAACAAACAAATCCTCTCTTTCTTTCTTAGCAAAAGGATGAGACTAGGGTGTCAGCTTGTTTTTCATCTGATTTAGTAGTTCAGGAGGAAGTGAAAGCAAGTTATTCATGGTGCCTGTGCCTGAGAGATGAAATTTAACATACAGAAGAGAATCATGGGTGGAGCTTGATACAGAAGTTAGCAGAAGCAATGGTATTCTGAGCCTTTCTGGTAATGGAAAAAGCCAGTGGGGAATCCCAGGGAAGAGCAGATGTCAAAGCTCTTAGTGCCAACAAATTGTCAAAGGCCACAAGAATTCCAGACACCGACCGACGTTTGTGTTGTTAACCACCATGCTAAATATGATATAAACCAGTTTTATTTTAAAAAAATAATTTTAGAAAATTTATGTGCCACTTCTCCCCAAATCCAGATGTAAAATCTGGAGCTCCACTGTAAGAAGAAAGAAACTGGGGCTTGGAAGGCTTACTGTATTCAAAACCATAACAAGAGGCAGATGAATAGCAACCAGTTTCTTAGCTGGAGAGGAGTGGAAAATATAGTTATTCTGACTAGCAGGAAGCACAGAATATTCTCTGTAGTTCAGATTATTTGAGAGGATCATAATAGCATGGGAATAAACTGGTGCGAGACAGGAGGGCCTGGCGTAATCTGGTCCATGGGGTCGCGAAGAGTCGGACTCGACTGTGCAACTGAACAACAACAACAAAAACTGGTGCGACAGTATGCTCAATCAGTACATGTTTGATAAGTTAGTCTGGGTCCACTTTTGTACATGGATGATGACCAATGAGACATTCCCTATAGAAAAATTTATGTGCCCAAATATCGTCCAGTCTCTAATCTGCCCTTTCTAGGCTTAAGTGATTGAGAAAACAGCAGGGACTAATTTAAGGTCTTCTTGGATAACTTATCTGCTATAGATCCTTTTCAGCCTAGCTTCAGGCCAGGCTATGGGACAGAGACAGCTCTGCTAGCTTTAGCTGATGACCTCTTTTGACTGTAGACAAAAGCCAAGCTTTTTTGTTGCTGTTATTGAGCTTATCTGCAGCCTTTGATATAGCAGATCATACCATCTTTTTGAGATGCTTGGAGGCAGAAGGAGGTGTCAAGAGCTGTGATCACACACACTAAATAATCCACTTTCAATCCACATTTCAATGCACTTGCCTACTGGATTTTACTGTGTGAACTGGCAAAATCTAATTCAAAAGTGGATTGGAAAAGGATTATTTAGTGTATGTGATTGCAGCCAAGAAGTGCGTTGAACTGGTTCAAATCATTGCAGTTCTATCCCTCATGCTTTTCAGTCTTCATGTAAAGCCCTTAGGACAACTCATTCATAGCTTTGCAGTGGGTTGTCACCCACATGCGATGATACGTAGCTCTATATATCCTTATCCCGATGCCCTGGTGATAAGTTAGATGTCCTGAATGTGGCTACTGTGGTAAATTGGCTCAAAGTGAACAAATTGAAACTAAACCCTGAAAAAGATTGCGATAACGCTGATTGGGAAAGTGGAGATATCGAAAGACATTGTTTCCCCCACTTTTGATGATGTTCAGATAATCCTTGCTGACTCCGTTAAGAGCCTTGTGGTTATACTGGACCCAGTGTCATTACTGGCGAAGAAAGTTAATGCAGCTGCAAAAATAGCTTTTTCCCAACTCAGCCTAGCCCATAAGATGGCCCCTTACCTTGATATGGCTGATTTGCCCACTTGGATTCACACCAAAGCAACATTGAGACTAGACTACTGTAATGCACTGTACATTGGTCTCCCCTCAAAATCAACTCAGAATCTCTGGTTGGTGCAGCTCAGCTATTATTGGGAACTGGATGGAGTGTGCATATTACTCCCATTCTGCAGGCTCTCCATCAGTTACTGGGCTCAATTTAAGGTATTGGCTATCACATACAAAGCCTTTCATGGCCTTGGACCCTCTTATCTGCAAGACTACCTCTCTTCTTAAACTCCACCATGACAGTTTCACTTATTTGAGCAGGGCTTTCTGCAGGTGCCAGTCTGAATGAGTAAAATCAACAACTGCCCATACATGTGCCTTCAACATTGTCCCCACCTTATGGAATGGCCTGCCAGAGGAGGTCAAGAAGGCTTCCACAGAGGAGGTCAAGAAGGCTTTCCACAAACTATGCAGCATTGGATTATCCAGGAGGGGTTTTCTATGCAGGCAATAGTGTTGCAAAGTACAAAATGGTTCAGAAAATGCTTAGATAAAACCAACCAACCAGATGGCTAGCCTTCAAACTGCAGAAAGAAAGAGAAAAAAGACACATAAAGATATTGATAGATGAAAAGGGAGAAGAAAAATATACCTACAGACCTGGAAAAGATTGTAGAAACTTTTTATGAGAAGCTATATCAGAAAAGAGAAGCCACAGAAGAAAAGGTTAAGGACTTCCTTAAAAAAAAAAGACTCAAAAAAAGATCAAGCAGGGTTTTGGTTTTTTTTACCAAAAAGACAACTCAGAAATCATGTTAGAACTATATTCAATGTAATTGAATATTTTGAAGCCCACCCAGAGAAACAGATGGCTTTAATCTTTTTAGATGCTGAAAAAGCTTTTGACAATGTCAGTTGGAATTTTCATAGAATCATAGAATGTTAGAGTTGGAAGGGACCTTGCAGGTCATCTAGTCTAACCCCCTACACTCTGCAGGAGCATAGCCAAACGATAGCCCTACATACCTACAACATACCCAAAAGATGGTCATCCAGCCTCTTCTTGAAAACATCCAGGGAAGGAACATCCACCGCCTCCCGAGACAGTCTGTTCCACTGCTCAACCATTCTTACAGTTAGGAAGTTTCTCCTGATATCTAGCCGGTAACGACTCCCTTGTAATTTCCACCCATTAGATCTAGTCTTGCAATCAGGAGCAAGAGAGAATAGATCTGCTCCATCTTTTACATGACAGCCCTTCAAATACTTGAAGACTGCCATCATGTCCCCTCTAAGCCTTCTCTTTCCCAGGCTAAACATACCCAACTCTTTCAGCCTTTCCTCATAAGACTTGGATTTAAACCCTCTCACCATCCTGGTTGCCCTCTTCTGGACACGCTCGTGCTTGTCAACATCCTTCCTAAAGTGTGGTGCCCAAAACTGGACACATTACTCCAGGTGAGGCCTGGACATAATTTTATGTTAGAACAATTATTAGTTTGGCAATGTGGAGAGGAATTTTATACAATGGTTAAAGCAATCTTATATTCTAATCCCAGACTTTTTTTTTTCTGTGCGGATACCTATTCCCTCCAACAGGGGCCTCACTGTCCCCCAACAGCTTTTCCTACATAGTCAGTAGACTTCCTGGGTTTGTAGAAAAATCCGAAAAGTAAGGAAATCCCTTCAGGGACGGTTGAATTCCCCCCAAAAGCCTTTTGAAATGGCCTCTGCAGGGACCTGACTCCAGGCAGCAACGGTGAGAGATTAGAACGTTGGAGGGGGGGGGAGAGGCTTCTGACTGGCTCTGTCAGTCAAAGGGTGGGGGAAGGGCCCTTTCTTTCCAGGCCTCTTTCGGCCTTGGAGGGAGGAGGGGGAGGGCGCCTTGGGGCCAGGCTGGGGGATTCCTAGAGGTTTTGGGGTGGAGTGCAAGGAGGGCAGGATTTGGGGAAGGGAGAGGCCTCAGCTGGGTATCATGCCACAGAATCCACCCTCCAAAGCAGCCATTTTCTCCAGGGAGACAGATCTCTGGAGTTCACAGATCTCTCTCAGCAGGCCCCACTTGGAGGTTGCCAACCCTAGGCCTGGCAGCAGTATAGGGTTGCCAGGTCCCCCACGGGCACTGGCAGGGGATGGGGTAGTGGGGCTGCCAGCTCCAGGTCTGGAAACTCCTGGAGATTTGGGGATGGAGTCTGGGGAGGACAGGGACCTCAGTGGGGTACAATGCCCTAGAGTCCACCCTCCAAAGCATCCATTTTCTCCAGGGGAAGTTATCTCAGTAGTCTGGAGCTGAGCAGTAATTCCAGGGGATCCCCAGATCCCACCTGGAGGCTGGCATCCCTAGGCAGCACCCTCTGGGTGACTTGATGCCACCTAATTTGCATGACTCAACTTGGCCTGGCTGCTTGCTGCTGTTCAGCAGCCACCCTATGAAAGCCAGCAGTGATGCAGCAGTTAGAGCCTCAGAGTAGGGTCTGCAAGACCCAGGTTCAGATCCCCATATTGCGGTGGAAGCTGACTGGGTGATTTTGGACCAGTCACATACTTTCAGCCTAACCAACCTCACAGGGTTGTTGTGCAGATAAAAAGGAGGTGAGAATAATGTAAGCTGCTTTGGTCCTCACTGTGGAGAAAGACTGTAATTTTCCTTGGTAGAAGCTGTGGGGGAGGGGGGTGGAGACAAAAAGCTGAAGACAGACAAAGGCAGATAAAGGTTAAGTTGGCTGTTGGGTGGGAAGGAAATAGGGTTGCCAACTCTGGATTGGGAAACTCCTGGACATTTAAGGGGTGGATCCTGGGGATGGTGGGGTTTGAGAAGGGGAGGAACTTCAGACCAGTATAATGCCACAGACTCCACCCTCCAAACCAGCCATTTCCTCCATGAGAACTACCATTGCCAGCCTCTGGGTGAGGGCTGGAGATCACCCAGCATTACAACTGTTGTCCAGGTGACAGAGATCAGTTCCCCTGGATAAAATGGGTGCTTTGGAGGGTTGAGTCTATGGCTCCACCCCCAGAAGGGAGAAGGAGTGTGAGATAGGTAAGGGTAGAGGGGAGGAAGCAAAGGTGTGAGGAATGGGATAACCATCCCGCAAGTTTCTTGCGGGTCTCCACTTGTATATTCTAAACAACAAGCCAAGGTACTGGTTAATGGGGACTTATCACAAAACATTCCAATACAAAAAGGAACTAGACAGGGATGACCACTTTCCCCATTACTTTTTATTTTTGTATTGGAAACATTGAATAATATGATCAGAGAAGGTACGCAGGTTAGAGGTCTGAAAATAAAAAGAGAAGAATATAAATTACAAGCTTTTGCAGATGACTTGGTATTTATTTTAGAAAATCCACTAGATTCTGTGAATCTGGAGTTTTCCTACTGTGCTGGACCTCAGTATACAAGTGGTGTGTGATTCCTGTACCTGTCCTGGTCTATCCTGCCGTATAGCTAAATTCCCCAAACAACCAGGCAGGCCATTGGTGGTACAGCAAAAAAATTCAAATCCCTGAACTACAGGTTTCCCAGACTTCTTAAGTGGACTTCCACATAGCTCTCAGTAAACACTCCCACTTATCTGGACTTTTCGTTTTGCTTTTGAGGACTTCTTGAGCAACACATGCTACAACTGTGCTTTTGGCCAAAGGAGATGCAAGGGTTGTGCCACACAATAACAGGATGGAGTATAGCAGCCTCAACAGCAGCATCTTTCATAGGTATTTTGGGAACAGGAAGAGACCAATAGTTTTACACAGGAAGTGGGAAAAAAACAACTGCATTATTAAGAAAACAGAATTCAGAAAGCCAGATCTCACACTCCCATTTCATACTACTAGGGAAGGAATAAATCTGACAGTACACCGCTAGCTTTTTGGATGTTTAATTGTTTTCATATATCACCTTAAAATATGACCGTTTCCTTTAACCATCAGACACGCAAGCAAGATAACACCAAGGGGACATGATTTCTGAGCATAAGCACAGCCAAAGGGGAGGAGGTGAGGCTACAGTGGTATGCAGCTCTCCTCAGCCTGTCCCTTATCCCAGTTCTGGAGGCATCCACGGAAGTAATTTGCAAGGTCAGATTGTTGGCTGTAAATCAACAAGTGAATGAGGTGAAGTAGTTGTTGTGGAATCACAACTCAGCACGTCTGCTCTTGTTCATGGTGGGTTTGCCGCAACCTGTACTTAGAATGGATAAAATCTAGTTAACAACATATCTTCATCTGGGGATACTTAAATCCAGGTACTGGACCAATAAACAAACAAAACAGATCTTTCAACAAACCTGAGAAAAAACCCAGGTTTGTAGAAAAATCTGCTAGATATATTTTGGGAACAGGAAGAGATCATTGGCTTTACACAGGAAGTAGAACAGTATTAAAAAAAGAAAACAGAATTCAGAAATCCAGACTTCACACTTCTCTCTTTCTCTCTCTAATATAATATGATATAGAAGCAGCACCTTGAAGAAACAAATGCCTTCTGCAGTGGTCAACCAGAAAAATACTGCCAGCCTTCAAGCCCTGGTTTCTGCCAATAAAGGCAGGAGGAAGGGGCAGAGCCTTTTCCAGGCTTGTTTTTCATCTTTGAGGGAGGATTTATTGAGGCTAGGCATGGCAGCAACCACTGGCAGGCCTGACTGCTCTCTAGTATTCAATAGCAACTACTGATATAAGACAGTGTGGTGTAGTGGTTGAAGTATAAACAAAGGCAGTGTGTAAATGAAGTAAATAAATGATCAATGCAGCTTAAGATGGAGGGGCAGACAAAAGGTAGGTTGCTGGTGGGTGGGAAGGAGAGAAGGGAAAATGGAGAAGATATGGGGGCTACCAGGAAGAGGGAAAGAGGAAATGGTGGGAAACAAGATATGAGGAGAAATGACAGCCCCCTCCATAAGGTCTTGCAAGTTCCAGGTCCCCTGCTTGTTAGGCTTATTGATTGCATTTCAGGAGTTCATTCCCCCGTAACTTAAGCCTCATCTGTTTTGGAACGAATGATCTTCTTCTGCCCAGAGCAGGATGCAACTGGTCAATTACGGCAACTTTGCAAGGGTCACCTCACTTTTCCCCCTTGGCTTTGAAGTTATGCTCCATTTATTTTCCATTTCCAAGGCTGGCTTTGCCCATGCTATGGTGACTTAGTGGGTAAAGCATTCAGATGCTATGGTTTACTGTATGTATAAGTAACATGGGGCTTCAAGCACACAATCCACTAGGAAAAATGTTTATTAAAATTTTTAAAAGTGACACAAGGCAAGGAAGAAATAGTAATTAATACATACATATAGCTTGTGGCATGCTCCACAGTATAAAACAATCCGAAGTGTTCAGCACAAACGTGACCTGCATCTCTGTTTGGCCTTACCGTAAGATCTCCTTCACACCAGTCTTATCTAATTTGCTGCTCAGCCCTGTACAGAGCATCAACTATACTCCTCCTCTGCCAGCTTTACAAGAGGACAGAACATTGCTTCCTCGCCCTCCTGCCATGAAACAGTAAGCTTCAGAAGTCCAACCTTTGTGTGTAGTCATTCCTTCTCCCTACCACGTGGCACTCTCTTGCAAACGATCACCAATAGAAGTTTTCTTGGATCCACACTCATACCATTATGAGAGTCACGGTTCACAGAGTACTGTTTAAATATGTTCTTAGATAACCTAGTGGTTGTACCAACAAATACGATACTGATCCGATGCTTCACGCAGGAACATCTATATGAATCTCGCTTTCTCTTCCCCCTTCATGTAGCTTTAGGGATGGGCCTCCACCAGTCCTTCTCATTTAAATATGAGCCACGTTGAAGGACGGATTCTCCAGATAATTGACTCTGCTTAGGAACTTTTGAAAGAGAAATTTAACGGCAACCATATTAAGTGTGTCCTGGAACCTCTGACTCCTCCTTTCTAGGCCCTTGGCTCTTTTTCGGTAAGCTAAGAACAAACTCGCAGGATTGGCTCTGAAAGAAGTCTTATAGCCAATTTATGTAAACCCGTTGATGTGATAAATCTGTACTCTGGTGCTCTTTCACAGAAGGAAAAGACCTACATACAGAAAAACAATTGGGCCAGGGAAAAGATTAAGTTGAATCCTTCTCCCTGATATCCAGGTGTCTATGCGTAGAGATTGGGGTGGGGGGAGGGGAATTGGAGGGAATATTGTCATAGGATTTCCCCATCTGCAGGTGATCTGTCTTTTATGCAAACTACCCATTGCACTGTCATCTATATCAGTGTACCCTCTCTGTTCTTAAATAAGTACATCTACCCCACCCCAATTTCCACCATATCAAGAAATGTCATCACTGAGAGCGAATCTGCATCTATCATTTGCTCCGCTGTCTTACCAAACAAACACTGAAACAGAAATTCCCCATCTGCATTGCATGCCACTTTCACTTTGATTGTCGAATTTTATGGCAGCATCCAGACTGCATACCACCTTCTCTCTGGTTTTATGGTGGCTGCCTGCACCGATTTATGGCCGTTTTATGGCCGTTCAGGGGTGACTCTGCAGTCAGTATGGCGTCGGCCTGGGGTATTTGGTGTTGAGCTGCATCTTTTTCTGTTCCAGTGTGGGTTTGGTACAACAACGGAACAAATGCTAGATGCAGAATGGGCCTTTATATTCCTGGTCTGTAGTGCGTTGGCTGCATTTATGCTACTTAGTTTTCTTAGTTAGGATGGCTCTGGACACACATACACACTTTCTATTCTCACTGCCTAGGTGTTGGGGCAAACTAAATACTGCCTGAAAATGCACGTCACAAAGCCTTTATTTGTCTTTTCTGAAAATGAATCCACCTGGGGAGGAGGCGCAGGGTGGGGTGAAAGAGCGCAAGAGCAGGGAGGGAAGACTGCACAACCCTAAAGCAAATGCTTTCTCTAAGAACAGACATAATTTGTGTTCAGTCCGTAAAGCCCAGACCACTGAATCTTCAAACAGAGCTCTCATTGCTTGCGCACCATCAGGTGAATGCCGAACAGTAGCAAACATATGAAACAGGAAAAAACCACCCCCCAACCATTAGTAGTGTATATACATTTCTCAGTCACAACAGGGAAAAGCCAGCAAATTACACATCCATTCTGTATGCTGTGAACCCCAATGTGCATGTGTGTGTGTGTAAACAAATGTACATGTTCTAATGATATTCTAAAATTGTGCATATCGCCTATTATATTGAGCATGTGATCCCAAATCCTTGCAGAGAGGTCAATTGGGAGAAGCAATTCCTGTTTCCAGTGCATTGTGAAGACTGACATTCAGGGCACTGTTACTTTAAGGCTGTTCCTAAGGCTAAAGACGTCATTCCTTCTCCCTCAAACCAGCAAGACTAAGACATTGCTTCTTTGGGGCACCATGATTTGACCTGGGTCCTTTTTTAAGGATGTAGAAAAGTTAGTTAAAAGCTCAAATGGGGAAAACGTGGTCCATTTATCCCTTTCATTCAGTGTTCTGAAGTATCTTTAGGACCTTAAGGGTATATTTTCACTTTGCTCCTATTGCTGTAGTTTGAAAAGTGCACCTAGTTCTAGAAAGTCCACATAAGCCAGGTTCTGAATGAGAGCTAGTGTTGGGATATTGCGGCATTGTTATATGTCTGTTCCCATTTTTATGCAATCTCCCTCTTTTTTTCCAGTGTCATCCTAGAATCCAGTAAAGTAAGAGCAACAGCAAAGCATGTAAACATAGAAACTGGACTACTAAGTGGGATTGCTTTTACAAAACTAGTCTGAACGGTAGTGAATCCTGTATGAAACAAACAAACAAACCCAAGTAAGTACTAAACTCTCATGTGAATATGGCCACTGTGCAATAGAGAAGAGATTCGTGGAACCCGGGTAGCACAGCAGGCCTTTTCCTCCCAACCCAACAAGTTTTATAAGCTTTTTTTGAGGGTGGGAGAACTGCTGTTAACATCTCAGCTAGGTCACAGGAGAATGAAATGCCTTGAATGGTCACTTGAAGTGAAACAACAAAAATGCCACAATCTTTGCACCTCTGGTACTGGTAGGCAAGGATTTGAAAAATGGCTTTGCATAAAAGTGTGTGGCCTTCTAGCTATACTTCTGGTGTTTGGAGGACATCTTCCCGATTTGGTATACAGTACCATTCCCCTCTATATGTGGTTGCCCATTATCCAGCTCTACTGCCCCAAGTTTTTATTTTTTTAAAAAAGCAAAAGAATAGGTGTGTCCTTAAAAATGCATATTTAATGAATAATTTTCCAGCCATTATAACTATTTAACTGATTTCCTCAATATTTTTGGCATCATTAGAATACTACATAGTTACCAAGTAAATGACATCAAACAGTACTTGTATTTCAGAACTGATTTTGTAAGCATACACCGGAGTTTAGTTTTAGGAGTGCATACAGAAAGCTTTAACATTCCAGTATCAGACCTGTTAATTTTTTTTCCCTCTAATTCTTCTGAGCAATTTAAAAGGACAAAAACAGACCAGATCAGGAACGAAATCCAAAAGTTATATATAAAAAAAGGCATCTCTGGATAGGAACTGATGTTTTCAGAACTGCAATTTGGTCTTCACGTATATTTAGGTGACACTAGGCAACTAACAACGCAGTCCTAAACAGAGCTATGCATTTTGAAGCCCAATGACTTCCACTGAATTAGAATCCTACACAAGTATTTAATGGGGCTTGCTACCAACAAAGTGCTCTAAGGATTGCATTGACCACAACGAATACATTTACGGAGTTTATGAAATAAGTCTCTTCATTCATCGTTGAAGGACAGGAATACTGGCAGACAGCATGACTGGAAACAGCACCTTGCGTCAAGGGGCTGCTGTACTCCCACAGACTCTCAGAAATAGACCAAGCATAGTTTATAGCCAAGGTAGGAAACGGTGGGAAAGAAAATGCTGGCACCTCTCACTCAGTCAAGCTACCTGTACACAGCAGCTGACAGAATGATGAGTGAATGCAGTAAAAAAGAATGGACCTTGAAGCACTGATAGTTCACTTGTTCTTCTCTTGCGACCTGGAGGGGCTTCTTTTCCCCATCTTCCCGAAAAGCTCCACAGATCCCTCCCTTGTTCTAACTCTAATGTACAAAACCAATTCTGACCTTGAACCTTTTATTGCATAAAACGTATCTGGGGCTGAAAAACAACCCCTCCCCAATACTGGGGGAATAAAGACACAAAGGCATTTGTATTCCTTCTAAGAGGTTAAAACCTGTGAATGGCACCCGATAGTCCCTTGCTAGCAAAACAGGACCAGTGGCAGAAGACGGGGGGAAGAGAAGGGCCATCTTGGATAGAAGGTCTGGGACTACTGGTGTGGCAGCTTTCCAACGACACAAACTGATGTGAAACTAACTCCACCACAAACACACAGAAAACTCCCCCCCCCCCACAAACACTTAGAAAAGACTTCCAAGTAAGAATGATAAGTACTGTATGGTAATATCTGAAATATTTATATACATAATTTTCTTTGTCTTTCATTGGAAGCATCTCCTGGTCAAACAGTGGCACTTTGGGGTCCCTTCGGCACCATTGCTTTGCCCCTGTCCTTCAACTTCTCAGTAGACAGAGCTTCTGATGCCGCAGCACAGTATCATGCTCAGGATCATTTCAAAGATCTGCAGGAAAACGGGAACACCGGGATGTCAGACTTAAGTTGCATCTCCATGGAAAGTATCTGCACCCGTCGATGCTACCCATCCACTCATCGTTATTTAAACCCACAAGAACCTGGGAGGCAAACAGTGCTGGGAATAAACAGCCAGAGAGGGACTGTTCGCCTTTTAACCACTGCAACTCTCGACCATGTCAATCTACATTTTAATTATTTGCAGAAATAATTAAAAAAAAAATCAGCACCAAAATGTATCACTTTTAGAGGGAATTCTGCAGGTACTTTATATTCTGCCAAGCTTCTACTCAGACTAATAATAATTATCATATGGTAGTGTGTGTAGTATAGCCAGGAGAGCCTAAGATTGTCTGGCAGCCAAAAGTTCCAGCTGTTTTAGCACTATGCACCACTAGGTGGCAAGCTAGACTTGTTTTTAAGGCAAGAGATGTTTTAGAGGTGGTTTGTCATTGCCTGCCTCTGCATCATGCCCCTGGTATTCCTTGGAGGTCGTCCTTCCAAATACTAGCTAGGGCTGACCTGCTTAACTTCCGAGCTCTGATGATGATGATGATGATGATGATGATGATAATAATAATAATAATAATAATGATAATAGATTGGATTTATGCCCCACCCTTCACTCAGAGTCTCAGAGCAGCTTACGAACTTCTTTCCCTTTCCCTCCCCACAACAGACATCCTGTGAGGTAGGTGAGGCTGAGAGAGCTCTTTCGAGAACTGCTCTTTCAAGAACAGCTCTGACAGAACTATGGCTTGCCCAAGGTCATTCAGCAGCTGTAAGTGGAGGAGTGGGGAATCAAGCCCGGTTCTCCCAGATTAGAGTCCGCACACTTAACCACTACACAAAATTGGCACTCTTCTTCTTCTCTTCTTCAATAAGAACAAAACTGTGTACAAAATGATTCACCAAAGACCTTCAGAAAAGGTAGCATTTATGCAACAGGAATATTTTATAGTCTCAAAATATCTGGTCCATAATAACAATACAAATATTCACACAGAATAAAGGCTGAGTGAGTATACAGCTGTGACATCAATCTTCAGTGTTCACCCAGGATACGCTTTAAGGAACAAGAGAAAAATAATTCCATTCAAATGGATTCGTAGTTCCCTTCACCCGATGGCTAGCTGCAGTTTATCGCACTCCGTCCATAAGTTTCTTCAAAAAGTGGAACCTTATGATCACTTGCTTCCAAATCTAGGCTTCAACAATGTTCAGAAATCAGCATATAGCTCACAAATTCAAATCAGTTCAGATGCTGTCACAGCCGTATACTCCTTCAGCCTTACTCTGTGTGGATATTTGTATTGTTATTATCAGGGCTATTTTGGGGCAGGAACGCACAGGAGCGGCGTTCCGGCTGGCTCCCAAGTTGGCCACGCCCAGCAGGAACTCATTAGCATAACAGACCACACCCATGTCAGATGAACTGCCATTATCTCTCCTGTCTGCTTTCAGACAGTGTCTGTATTGTTTGTTTTAATTAGCTAGCACGCCTGCGCATAGAATGCTTTGCTGGAACTTGTGGGAGAGTTCTCTATCGCTGCCTCCTATCTTAGTGTCCTAGAACAGGAGAGACACAGGACTGACTTTCCAGCTGATGGAAAATTTCTCGCCTTAGATAGGGGGTGGGAGGGGACACATCTCCCGCTTATTATGTATCCTCCCACCGGGAGTATTCCCGCAGCGCGTGCTCAGATCTCATTTGCTAATAGAGCTTATGCATCATACTATATCTGTACGCCATTATGCTTGGTGGGGTATTCCTGACAATAACTCTGCTAACGAGGGCAACTTACTTGTATATCTTTTATGAAGAGTGCCTGGACTTACTTGCAGTTGAACTTGACAACCCAACAGCAGAAACTCATTTGGATAGGCTACAATAGGGGTGTGTGGCCTCACGTGCAAAGGAGTTCCTGCTACAAAAAAAGCCTTGGGTTTTGACAACAAACAAGGTAAACAGAATAAGAAGCAAAAGGTGGGTGTGGCTGGATGACCACATTTCTGGTAAAACGTGGGATGTGGCCTAATATGTCAATGAGCTATGATGTCAGGGGTGTGGCCTGATATGCTAATGAGTTTCTGCTGTTGGGTGTGGCCTATTATGCTAATGAGTTGCTGCTGGGCTTTTTCTACCAAAAAAGGCCCTGGTTATTATGGACCAGATATCAAGACGATAAAATATTCCTGTTGTATAAATGCTACCTTTTCCAAAGGTTTTTGGTGAATCATTTTGTACACAGTTTTGTTCTTATTGCCATTTCTCACTGTGTATCTCTGGCTTGTTGTACTTTAGTTTCCGAGACCTGACGGGATCCGGTTAGCCTGGGCTATCCAGATCAGGATTTTATCCCACTGAACTATGTACTCAAAAATCTTATGTGGCCATGTTAGCCAGATTATTATTTTTTATTGCATGGCAGAGTTACACACAGGAAGCATATAATGATATAAAATACATAACCAAGTTGATACAATGGGTATGTTAGCTAGAAAAATAACTTAACACTATAGAACCAGAATTCTATCAAATTCTTGTTTCAGCAGGTTACTACCCAAATTAAAAATCCATCAGTAAGATAAGAAGTTTAAAGTGATGCTTCTCCGTCTTTGTGTCGGCAGAGGGGCCCAGAATATCCAAGGCCTATGCCCATGCACACTCAGATGCTTCCTTTTTTCTCCTTTGCTGTTCAGGAGCTCAGCGAAGGCAGGGCCGGTGCTACCATTAGGCCAACCTAGGCAGCTGCCTAGTGCACAGACCTCTCCTAACGTAGAGAGCAGCAGCTGCTGCTAGCGCTCCTCATGGCTGCCGCCTGTCGCCACCTTGGGGCTCCTCTCCCGTCAGCTCGACAGCTGGGGCGCCCCTTCTCTTCAGTGTTTAGACCAGCTAATAGCCAGCTGACTCCCCCTGCAAAGGGCCCACGGCTCCTGCTTTCCCTTGGAAGCCACACCCAGTGCTGGTACCTTCAGCATCCGGATTGCAGCCCACTGTAGCAAAACAGACTCCCTCCCCCTCCTGTGCCAGCCAGATGTTTTGGGGACGATTCTCTTTGCGAACTAGTCTTTTTGGAAGCTAGATTCTTGCACGCCTACCCTCACAATAGCAGCGGGGGGGGTGGGGAGAGTTTGCAGTTATCTTGCAAACCAGCGCAGGGTTCGCCTCCAGTGTGTTTTCTCACCTTGCTTTTAATAGCAGGTTTGCAGCCCATTAAGCAAAATAGCCTACAAGTTCGGAGCAGAAACTCAGCTGCCTGGTAGAAACTCCTTGGTCAGGACCGAGTGAGTTAAAATGCATTTATGTTTGAAAATTGGTGGGCGCATGAGGAGGGGGATGGAAGTTAGCCTCGCCTAGTGTGCAAAAAAACTGGCACCGGCCCTGAGCAGAGGAAAGGGAGGACAAAGCAGCTCTTGCCCAGAGAAGCGAACGTCTAGTTCGGCCCTTAGCGACGCATACTATTAATCACTTTCCACTTCCGTAATTGCCAATGCCTTATCTGTGAGTCCCACAAACAAGCTGCACATGGAATGGAGTTATCGGTCCAGGTTTCTGGAAGAGACTCACGGCCCATTGAGCTATGAGTTCTCCCCCATCCCCATCCCAAAAACGGAAACTTACCATGATCACAGCCACCACAATGGCAGCAATGCCAATCAGGTACAGCTTTCCAGAGAACAGCTCATCAATTCTAGAGTGACAGTCTTGCGCCTGCCGTGAACAAAAAGCATGCAGCAGATCAACACCCTATATAAGCACACTTTCCCCACTATTAATATAGCCATCATGATGGTTGAGGGTACAGTAGAAGCCACTCAGTCAGGCTATTTGTATACAGCAGCTGACAGAATGATGAGCGCAGGGAGTCAAAAATGGACCTTGAAGCATCAACATATCACTTGTGCTTCTCTCGTGGCTTGGAGGCGGCTTCCTTCCCCATCTTCTTGAAACACTGTGCAGATCCTCCCCTGTTCTAACTCTAATGTTCAAATCCAATTCTGACCTTGGACCTTTTCCTGCATAAAACACATTTGGGGCCAATGTAGACATGATTTTATTTATTTATTTATTTATTCAATTTATACCCCGTCCTCAGGGTGGCTGACATTAGTTGGTTAAAAATACCATAAAATCCACATAAAACCTTTAAAACCGTCAAATGCAATAAAACATAACGTCATAAAGTGCTAGTGATAGTTTCTTCAGTTAATTAAGATGGCGTTCTACAGTATGTAAACACACAGGCAGTCGCCAGTGCGGTGATCTTCTTAAGTCGCCCGATGGCTCGATCTCAGAGCCAGGACCAAGCCCACAACCACAGTCGTTGGTGGCAGTAGTAGGGCGGCTACTTAGTTGAAAGCCTGGTGGAAGAGCTCCGTCTTGCAGGCCCTGCGGAACTGCAAAAGATCCTGCAGGGCCCTGATCTCCCCCGGGAGCTCATTCCACCAGTATGGAGCCACCACTGAGAAAGCCCTGGCCCTGGTGACAGCGAGCCTGGTATCCTTGGGCCCCGGGAGGGTCAATCGAGGGAGATCCATGATTAAATCTCTCAGATTTCAAAAAATTCAGTTTCAATACATTCTTATCCTACTCCTTTTCCAGAAGCTCATGGAAGTATATGTGATTCTCCCCTCCTTCATTTTATCTTTACAAGAATCCCGTGAGGCAGATTAGGGTCAAACCAGGCCCGTAGCCTGCGTGGGGCCCTGGGGGCCCGCCCCCCCGCGGGTTTTGCGGGCCCCCCTCCCCCGATCCTCTGCTCCCCCCTCCTGCCTCCTCCCCCGGCCCTCGCCCCTCTCCCTACAGTCACCAAGGCCTGCCGGGGCGCTCCGAGAGGGGAAGGGAAGGGGAAAGGAGATGGGCCGAGCCGGCTCCCCTGCTGCTCTGGAGGTGGCGGCGGGGGCACCTTCTCCCCCAATATGGCGCGGAGGATGTGGCAGCTGCGGGGGAGGGGGGAGGAGGGCGAGCGGAGCGGGAGGGCAGGGAGGGGAAGATCCCTGTCCGGCGGGAGGATTGTGCGGCAGGAGTGGAGGCTTCTTCACCCCCCCCTTTTTCCTGACAGAAAAGTTGTCCTGGAGCTGCATTTCCAGTTCCTTCCGATTAGGGGTCTTTTGGGGGGGGAGCCTGCTCCCGGAGCTCAGGAGCCAAGCCCCGCCCCCAGCCGGCGTCCCGGGGAGTCTTTCAGGCAGCTGCATGTCAATTTCAGCTCCATTATATCCTGTGGGCCATTGAAGTCAATGGTGAAAACATAGGGTATATTCTGGGGGCTGGAGGGGAGGGAGTTTGAGGGAGAGGCTCCAAACTCACAGGGTACCTTATGGAGCCTCTCCCCAAGATACCCACGAAGTTTCAAGAACATTGGACCAGGGGGTCCAATTCTATGGGCCCCCAAACAGGTTGCCCCTATTCCCTCCATTGTTCTCTATAGTGGGAAAAAAAGTTACGGAACACTGTTACCTTCCCACTGAAGCAATACCTATTTATCTACTTGCAATTTCTTGCTTTCGAACTGCTAGGTTGGCAGGAGCTGGAACCAGAGACGGGAGCTTACTCTGTCATGCGTCACTCAGGTCTTGAATTGCTGAACTACCAACCTTCCAGCTTGCAGTTCAGCGTCATAACCACTGAGCCACTGCAGCTCCTTCATTAGAATTACTTTATACAATTAAAAACACAGTCCAAAGACGACCAAGTCCTCTGAAATCTCACTGACTAGGAAAAGCGCATGCACATAGACAAAGGGCGGGCAATACGGAGGCTTCCTTACTGTAGTCATCTGTGAGAGGCTCTTCTCTGGGCACAAGTTTTCACCTGTCAGGTAAGAAGCTGCAGCTGCGAAGGCATTTGTGCCACAGCAATCTAACTGTAAGCAGAGGGGGAAAATAGAGAAGTTAACAGATCTACAGTCATTCTGCCCTAAAGATTTCAGCTTGTATTTTTTCAGCAGTCCTCCTAGAACTTCCTACATGCCGATGCAGACATGAATTTTGTAGCAGTAGTAGTAGTAGTAGTACGTTAGTAGATTTATTGCATATGGCCGTAGGCCGTTACAATAGGAAATATACACAATATAAATTTAAGGTTCAAAAGTACTGTTCTAAAAACAAAGCCTTCAAAATAAGACTGTATAACATTTCAACAACAAAACAATCAAAGTTTTAAAATCATAGAAGCTATGCTACCAGTTTTGTATGTTAGACAACTAGAAACCACCTTGGATCTAACTTTTCTGGCTGCAAGCGCAAAAAACGCTACCTTGCGAGTAACTAGGGGATACATATCCGACAAGAGGGAAACCAACTTTTCATTGTCAGGTAAGTTGCAAAGTTGGCTTAAAATTCCAGATAGGAATCTGCTTCTTAGGTCTGAGTATAAAGGACAGACCATGATGTAATGAAATAGGTCTTCCACTGCGGTACCACACACACACACACACACACACACAATTCCTGTGGTTTGTTGGTATACCTTCCAAGCAGCACTTCAGTGGGCATAGATTGAAAGCGAAGGGCAGTAAATGCCGCTCTTAAACTGTGGACTGCAATGTCTGACAAATAGGAGGTTCTTAAGTGACTTTTTTTAATCCTGTGATACCAAGGTGCAGATTTTGACTGGAATATTAACCTTTTGTCTAAAAGAGCATCCCCATTAAATACCCATTGGCGCAAGATCTTACAAAAGATCTGGATAAGTCGTCAGGCACAGAGTATCGTGAAGAGACATGAATGTAGCACAGTGGAAATTTAGGGTCTCAACAGCTGACATGCTGGGAATTGCATGATGGGATCCTCTCGGCATTTTAAAAATATTGTACCATATAAACTGTGCAGAGACCTGATCTGGAGTGGGAATGGAATGTGTGTGTGTGTGTGTGGGGGGGTATCTGCCCCTCTGTGCAGTTTTGCCAATTGAAATTGACCCCTTCCCCTTGTGCTCCGGTTAACCATCAAAGGGGGAAAAGAAACGGGCAAAAACGGGGTGACCTTTTTTCCTCTGCGAGTTAATGGGAGATGGAAGTTAACACCCCTTTTCCACCATGGGCTTCCAATTCAAATCCTACCCCCCACCCCTTGGCAAGCTTCTAGGTAAAGGTAAAGCCGAAGAGCCAGCACTGTCCGAAGACTTTTCCGTTGTCATGTGGCCAGCATGACTAAACACCAAGGCACACGGAACGCTGTTACCTTCCCACCGAAGTGGTACCTATTTATCTAGTTGCAATTTCTTGCTTTCAAACTGCTAGGCTGGCAAGCTTCTACTTGCATTTTAAAATCAGATCATGGATTTCTAGCATTATGTCTAATTTCATCCTTACAGTAGTTGTTGGAGGAGCCAGTTTCTTAACCATCATCTGTATATCCAATTCTCAACTGGGCTCCATCTGTGGATACTTAGTTCCATGGTTTGGGGCCAAGTGGAGAAAATGAAGGTTTTCCTGCAAACTTGGGGCACCACCCAGGTTTGCAGACAAAAAAAAATCTAATAACTTTCACAAAATGATGGCAGCTTTTTAACGCCCCCTCCCCCCAAAAAAACCTCTCTGCACATGCATACAACAGTGCTGCCTTTGGGAGCCCCATCTCTCCTCAGTAGCCTCTAAGGAGTGAGACACCAACACTGAGGGTGGGAACTTACCTCCATTGATCTGCAGGCTTGGCAGCAATGGAGTCCTGAAGCCACTCTGGGCCCTGCCACCCCTATGGTGTCTGAGACCTGCTCTGGGCCTGGCCATGGTGGCAGCATCCAGGAGCCAGTCCAGGCCCAGCCACAGTGGAGTCTGAGAGGTGCTCTCAGCCTGGCCACAGCAGGTGGGAGAGGAGTTCCTGAAGTGGCAATCATGCTGGGACGGGGGTGGGGGGAGTGAGTTGCTGCCAAAGCCACTTCAGCAAAGCTGCTGGTGGGGGAGATGAGCTGCCACCATTGTGCTGCTGAGACAGCAAAGAGGCTGGGCAAGCTGCCGACAAATGCGGTGAGGTGGTGAAGAGGCCAGAGGATTTAGGGTAACACTGTCGAGGGGGGCAGGCAAGCCGCCCCCATTATAGCAGTGCAGGGAAGAGTCTGAGCAAGCCGCTGGCTGATGCGCCAAAGCTGCTGGGCTAGGTGAGGTGCTGCGGCTGCAAAGACAGTGAACCTGCTGGGGGGCTGAGTGAGCCACAGCAGCAGTGAACAGGCAGGGAGGCTGGGTGAGTCACCGCAGCTAATGAAGTAAGGGAGCGTGATGGGTGTGGGAGGCAGAAGCAGAGAAAAAAAGTGATCAGGTGATCAGGTGAGGGAGACAGAAAAGACAAGGAGTGACTGTAGACATGGGGGAAACAGAGAGACACTGACAGAGAAAGACAGAAAATAAGGGGGAAGGGGAGGAATCAAAAGCAGGTGAAATGGGATTGCCACTCCCACAAGTTGCTTGCTGGTCCCCACCATCTCTGCCTTTCCTCATGAGCCTTCAAGGCTGTAGGATTACAGGCAGGGAAGGAGGAGTTGACAGTGCAGCAGGGTGGAGGAACCACCACCCACCGAGCCACGAGAACAGTTGCCGCCTCTGCCATGGGAACTGCCCCTGCCTCCCAGCACCTTACCTACCATATACCCCTGCCACAGCTGTGTGAGCAGGAGAGCAGTGGCCATGCCAACTTGTTCCGTCTCTCTGTATTGAGGGACAACAATACTCTACCACTGGTTTTTTTAAAAAAACCACAAAAGCCCTGGAGGCCCAAGAGAAAGGGGTGGCTGCTGCTAGGGGATGGGGGCAGGCAAACTGCTGTGAAACCCACCATGGGGAAGCCCCATTGCTGCTGTGCAGCCAGACCAGCAACAGGGAAACCACAAAAATCCCATCGCTGTGTGGAAGATACCCTTCTCACCAGTACAGTTCAATGAGAGGCAAAACTGGATCTCTTCCATGGACCTCTTCTTGTGCCATTTTCTCTTCCATCCACCCCATTTCTTCTCAAGGGAAGATTCTTTTTGGGGGATAGGAAATCTGGCCCAAGAATGTCCCAATTTCCTCTCCTCTCAACAACTTCCACTGTCTGTTTTACATCCTGCCCATTGGTCTCACCTCCCTACTCCCACCAGTTCATGAGTGCTGATGGGGGAAATCCTCTCGAATGCTCACTTTACAGGGCAGCATAACAAAATTCTCAAGATGCAGTATAATACTTTACATGGACTGGGGGCCCCTTCTTGAATAGCCACTCACACCAATCAATGGCTATGTTACTGGAAAGGTACATTCCAGTTATGGCAGATTTCCTACAGAGGACTCCAGACAGCTTACCGTATCATGGAAGGTTTTCACAACAGTTTTTGCCTTCTGCGCTTTGTCACCCTGTCCTTGTGCTTGGGCCAACGCTTCATCATAGAAATGTTTTACATCTTTGGCAACCTAGAACAGAAGAGAGGTAAAGGAAAGAGACACAGTAACAAGGGAACAAGAATACCCAAATGTGTTTTCCGATATTATAATTAAAAGTAAACTAATAAATGCCCAGTCTTGTAAATCTTAATTTGGAGAAAATGTTAATGACAGTGTTATGTGTGTATATACATGACCTGCATCCTAAGCACTAATTCTTGATGTACAGGGCATGCTAATTAGAATTAGTGAGATGGGCACTACATGTTATCACTTATTCCATGTTCCTAAAAGTTCATTTGCTGTTTTCTACTACAAAGTGATTGAGGGAGAGAATGATGTATAGGGAAAAAGCAGCAAGCAGTTGGGAGATGTTCTTAACTGAAGCTCAGTACAGAGATGCTGGGGAAGTGTGGTCAGCTCTATTTATTATTTTGCTTTATTTACTTCATTTTATATCCCACCTTTCACCCCAATAGGGACCCCAAAGCCGTTTACATCATTCTCATCCTCCCCTGTTTTATCCTCACAACAACTTTGTGAGGTCAGTTAGGCTGAGTGTGTGTGCAGGCCCAAGGCTACCCAGCAAACCTCCATGGCACAAAGGGAGATTCGAACCTGGATTCCCCAGATCCTAGTCCAACACTAACCACTAGACTACACTGGCTCTCTGAGGCAACGCACTTCCCGGGCATGTGAACGCTGAAAGCTGATTCGGTAGGGATGCGCTTATGTGCATGAATGCATAAGGGCATATAACCGGATTATTTAAAAAGGCCACTTACAGCCATACCTCCACCAGGGGCGGGCCAACAGTGCGAATGCTCCATTGTGCCTCCTCCCCGGTTTGCTCCCGCATCAGTTGGTGCAGTGTGACCGGGAAAACCCCGGAACAGGTTGTGCCGGGTCTTTTTGCCATGACTCCCTCGTGCTTCAAACTGCCAGTCTGAACTCAGCCCTAGTCTGACATTTTAACCACTATGTTACGCTGGCTAAATAAAGCACAATAAATGCTGCGTTCCACAACACCAAAGCAATCCTACGATAACCAAGCAGGCTGCTGAGGAGCAATTGGATTATGGATTAAAAATCTTGAGGGAAATGTATCTCGTTGCCTTCATTCTGTGTCCTGATCTTCCCCATAAGATCAACTTGAAGTCTGGGCCAGCAGCTTGCTAGAATGCAGAGGGGAACGTGTACCTCTCATTCCAATCTCAGCTACCCTTGGGAAGTCAGAAGCTGAAAACAGCATGTCAGATTTCATTTTGAAAAGCAAGAATGGGAAGCTTTTTTATTAAGGGATAATTGTCCCTGGGGGAAGACTGTTAAGGGCTATAAACACAGTACCCCTATTCCATTTCTTCATCGCCATCTGGAACTTACTAGTGGATAAAATGCCAGGAACAGAATTTTCTCACACTGTCTACAACATACATAAGGGCTCAGATGACATTGATGCTAATAGCAGTTAGTGGCCACTTCATACAGAGGTGTGAATCATTATTATTCTCATCTACCAGGGCAGTGTGGTACTGGTGCTTGGTTGCTTGTTCTTGCTAAGGGTCCATTCTTGCAGTTAAGAACATTAAAAAACAACAACAGTGCTCCTAATCAGAGGAATGAAGCCTACATGTGTACACTTTGCCCAAGGGGCAATGTGCCATTGTGAGGAAAACACATAGCAGAGGGTGGGCCAGTGCATTAACTTTTGCTTCCCCTCCATGCACAGTGACTCTGTATATAAATATGTAGTTTGTCTATCTATCTATTGGGCTACTGACTTTTTTTGATGGCTAAAAGACCGTAACGGTGAGGTCAGTGCTAAGATATGGTCTATGGAAAGTACTGCCTAGGCTGGGCCCCATCACCACAGAGGAAGTCCTTAGTCTACCACCTGGATGGGGTTAGGATCCTGCCCCTGTAGCATACCGCTCCACCTAACTCCCCCATCTCCACTAACAAAAGATGTTCAGACTAATGATTCCCAGTTAACAATATGACTGCCAGTTCTGAACCAGTTGAAGTTTCCAAATAAGTCTTCAAAGACTTCAAAGAGATACACTTTGCTGTAGTAGTCATTGTATCCAATGCTCCCTCTAAGCTTTGGGGTCTTGTGAGCAGAAATTCTACTTTGTGAGCTACTGGCATGCAAGTTGTGAGCAAGTGATTTGGCTACTGCATAAATCCTTCCTGAGCTAAGCCAAAAATCTGAGCTGGAGGCTAAAAAACTGTGAGCTAGCTCACACTAACTCAGCTTAGAGGGAACACTGCTTGTATCTAAAGAATGCTTTACAATACGTTACGTACAGTCTCCCGAGGAGAATCCACCATCACATTGTTAATCTCTCTAAAAAAAATTTACTATTCTCATAATTAAAAGAAACCCAGTGTCCTATATTTTTCATCATGCATGACTGTAATAACCCCTTGTATCGCCTGCTCCTTTCTGACTATTTATTGCCATCAAGACCACTAAAGTAAGCTATTTTATAATAAGGCAACAGAAACGGCATCATATTGCAGGTTTTTAAACCCCAATATTTCCCACAACCTTACCAAAAGGCAACAATACTATCATGCAACATTCAAATCTTTGGAAAAACTGTAGTATGCATGCAGCCTCAGAAAGGAACTATTCACTCGCATTGGTAGCTAGGCAACAGCAACCTGCTTTCCTCCACATAACCAGCTGCGGGGAGGGTTACCACTTATGAAGTAATGTCCAGTGCCTGTGATTCACTGATGGAGTGTTGTCAAAGCTGCAGTTTGGTGAGAACATAGTCCTTCAAATGGAATACCACTACATGTAAGACCTGTACACTTTAACAAAACAATTTCCTACCTCCCATATTCTAAAACACTTTAAATGTAGCAGCCCACATTGTTCAGGCTAGAGCATTTTATAGCCAGCAACAGGATTGCCAGCTCCTGATTTAGAGACAGTCCCCATCTTTAACCAAGCACGTTATTTACTTAGAAAACATGCATGACACCATTCCAAAGACCTGCTTGGGGCGTTTCATGTGATAAAAAGATAAAATAATAAAGCTGTTAAAATTTACAAACTATTCAAAACCTGCCAGAGTATAAAAACTGAATATAATACTTGGCAACATAAAATGGCCCTTGTAACAGTGCTCAAGCTGGAAACACAGTGTAAAAATGATTAAAAAGATTAAAAGATTTAAAAGATTTACCCAGCTGAAATGCTGGGTAAAAAGAAATGTTCTGGCCTGGCGGTAAGCAGAGACACAGAGAACGAGGCTTGTAACTTGTAGGCCGGACGGTACAGGACGAAGCAGTCCTTTAAGTACACCGGCTGCAAACCATTTAAGGCCTTAAAGTTAAGAACCACCTCTACGAATTGTGTCTGGAGAGAGACAGGCAGCCAGTGCAGATCTTTCAGCATGGATGTGATACGATCTCTGCATCCAGTCCCCAACACTCGTGTATATATCTATAATTAAATTAAAGCCTGAACACATTTCGCTATACTTTCTCATATCCATTCATTCCTTGTTACAGTTGCCTTTCCTGCTTTCCTTTGTCTTGCGTGTGTAAAGTGCTGGCGAGTCACAGCTGACTTATGGCAACCCCAGCAAGGGGCTTTCAAGGCAAGAGGGAAGCAGAGGTGGTTTTGCCATGGTCTTCTTCTGCAGAGTCTTCCTTGGTGGCCTTCCTTCCAAGTACCAACCCAGTTTAGCTTCCAAGATTTCACAAGACTGGGCTTTATCATGCCGACTTCCCTCCCTTCCTTTGACTTAATCTGAATCAAAATTAGGGCCAAACTACATGATATATTCCCTTGAGCTGACTTGTTTTCCCTGAAGCCGCCAAGTAGCCCTGGGGAACTTACTAACCCAAGTGTTGCAGGGCAAATAACCCCTCCTGAAGCCATCTGAGCTTGGGAAAACAGCATGGGGGGTAGGCTGGAGCCCCTGCTCCCCCAGCACAATCCAAACTGGAACCTGCAGTGCTTAGGTAAATTGCCTGCAGCTGTCATGGGGCTGCAGGGGAAGCACAGTGTGGCCAAACATACCATGTGACTCATGGACCAATGTACTGTGTACTCTACCACTTCATTCTCCTCTATGTATGAACCAGGCCTCATATGCCTGCTGTAGGGCAAAACTAGAAAGGAGCCTGCTTCTAATAGCCAGCTTCTGAGACCCAGTTTGGTGTAGTGGTTAAGTGCACAGACTCTATTCTGGGAGAACCGGGTTTGATTCCCCCACTCCTCCATTTGCACCCGCTGGAAGACCTTGGGCAAGCCATAGTTCTGGCACAGCTGTTCTTCAAAAAGAGCAGTTTCTATCAGAGCTCTCTCAGCTCCACCAACCTCACAGGGTGTCTGTTGTGGGGAGGGGAAGGGAAAGGAGTTTGTAAGCCGCTCTGAGACTCCTTTGGGTAGTGAAGGGCAGGGTATAAATCCAATAGCTTCTTCTTCTTCTAACAGCAAGGTGGAATGAGCCAATAGGAAGCTGCAGTACTGCTTGGGAGAAGATTATTGCGTGCTACTTTATTACCTTTGAGCCACCAGGAAAGGAAGAATATAAATATTTTAAAGAATTAATAAATACCCTGTAGTTTAATGAATTATTAAATACTCAGAGAACAACAACATCTAAGAGCCCCAGACAGAGTAAGACTTTTTTTTGTCTCATTTGAATGTCCTCTGGGATTGGAACAGTCAGTGAAGGGACTACGGAGTGCTGGATTTAAAGAGACAGGGGGGAAAAAATTCTACTCAGCCATACAGCTCATTGGAAAGTTTTTGGAACATCACTCTCAATCAAGATACACCAGACATCACAAGAGACAGAGCTGCCACCGCTCCATCTCTGCAGCAACGATGGGAGGCAGGGATAGAACATGTTGCTCATGGTTTGCATGAGAAGTGACCAAAAAACCAGAGTAAAACAATGGAGCAGCAGCAGCAGTTCCATGTCTCCTATGCAATTTACCCTACTTTTGCAGAGCTTTCCTGACGAAAAATAAGGATTATAACCACTCTGCAAACTTAGCAGGCTCTGGAGGGGATGCCATGTTTGCCTGCCAGCCCAAAACTAAACAGGAGGTCCAGTGGTTTCTTGAAGACTAAAAAAAAAATTATTCCACCAGGTATCTGAGACACATCTGTCTGTACACAGCGGCTGTATATAGCAAGTATCCGCTTTGTACTTTGGATGTAAACACAAAAGCTTATGCTGCAATACATTTTGACAGTTTTCAAGATGCCACTGGGCTTCTGTTTAATTTTTATAGTATGCTCTGCCCTCTGGAACGAAGTCTTTAAGGTGCCAGAGGACACTGCTGCTTTGTAGGACTAAGGTTCTATATAAATGTAAATAAATGAGTAGTAAATTCCTTACCTGATCTTTGTGAACAAATCCCCAGATTCCAGCAGCCACTTCACAAGCAAACAGGATGACAAGGCAGGTGAAGAACTGCAGACAAAATATAAATCAGATAAGAGGAGATCAGGTAAGAAGAGACTGCAGTGCTGGCAATGTGTCTTGAAAGCATGTGTTGCAGTATGGTGGACGAACGACATGGTATTAAAAAGCGTCAACAGGGGTTTCATAACAGCAGTGTAAATGAAAGCCACACAAATCTATATGGATCACCCATTCCCAGTGTGTATAATTCACAAAGAATACTCCCTGTGTCTCCATTTACCATGAAATTGTCTCTGTTCCTTTCCCTGCATCCACAGAGAGCAGGAAGTCACGGGCAAACAGAAGCAGCATAGCAAGTCTTGCAGTGAGGCCACAATAGCAAACAATTCTTATTCCTACATTCCCATGTGGCTGGAGGACCTTAAGACTAAAAGGCTGTACAGTACCCCTGGTCATGTACCCCAGGTATTCATTCTCCTCCTCCGAAGGTACTCTGAAACAGCCTCATACATTTGTCTTAAATGTTCAAGGGTTAATTACAACGAATTGTTAGTGCCAGTGAATTTTTCGTTAAAATACAGAACATGAAAGAGAAAGTGTCCATCCTAGGGGACCTACAATTCAAAACATACAGACGGGGCAGGAATGGGACAGAAGTTAGCAATTCACACATAAAATAGTGGTGGAGAACCAAGACTAGGGGGCCAATGAATGCTTTTTTTGTGTGTGCCATCAACTCACAGCCGATTTATGGCAACCACATAGGGTTTTCAGGGCAAGAGATGTTCAGAGGTGGTTTGCCATTGCTTGCATCTTTGTAGTGACCCTGGTAATTTTTGGTAGTCTCTCATCTAGATACTGACCAGGGCTGATCCTGCTTAACTTCCCAAGACCTGGATAGCTTGGGCTATCCAAGCCAGGGAAATGCATGCATCAGTCTTATGATCTCACTGTGATATTCCCTCAAGACTTCATTCACCTCAATATCTGGTTAAGAACATAAGAGAAGCCAATGTTGGATCAGGCCAATAGCCCACCTAGTCCAACACTGTCACACAGTGGCCAAAAATACCAGGTGCCATCAGGAGGTTCAGCAGTGGGGCCAGGACATTAGAAGCCCTCCCACTGTTGTCCCCCCCCAAGCACCAAGAATACAGAGCCTCACTTGCCCCAGCCTGAGAGTCCCTATCTATACCTTGTGGCTAATAGCCACTGATGGACCTCTGCTCCATATGTAAAGGGGAGCATGGGGTAGTTGCACAGAATGACAGCTACTGAGAGGAAGGGTGTAGGTTAGGACTTTTATGGCACAGTAAAACCTTACTGCCCCAAACACTGGAGTAGTTTCTGAACACCAGATCAGAGCAGGGGGACCTATTCCAGGTCTGTGATATTACATGGCAAAACACATGAGGACAGGATGGAAAGAGGAGACATGTTATAACCACCAGAGTAATTAACCAGGTGCATGCAGTTCAAGTACCTGATGTAAAAGTTTTGAGAGTGGGTGGGAGTAGGTCTGTGTTTGAATTGTGCACTGTTAAGATATCTGTTAACTCTTTGAGGGAGGTACAGGAAATTGAGCTGAGGTTAGATACTGGTTCAGCAGTCTCTATATTATCTGAGGCACTTTATTTGAAATATTTTGGGAGTGTGCCATTACTGGAACCAAAGGTATGTTATTTAAAGAACCAAATACCCGTATGTGGTTGCCTACCTACTGAAGTGAGTTTTGGCACATGCTGTGTAGCTATAGAATTTTATATTGTGCCTAATGGCACTCTCCTGTCCTTGGCAGGGATTTATTTGCTGCGTTACAGCTGACAGTAGTGGATGGATGTATTATGGTTCCACAACTGGATGTTGGACCCTCTGGGTGTAGGGATACTTCTGTACAGAAAGTTGGTTGTGCAAAGGTATTTGTCCATAGAGTAAAAGTGAGGCCTAATGTGGTTCCTGTGCCACAGAAGATTGCCATTTGCTGTGAGAGATGCTGTGTCAGAGGAGCTTAAGAAGCTGGTGCGGAAGGATATTATTGAAGAGGTGAATTCATCAGAATGGGTTTCACCCATAGTTGTGGTAAGAAAGAAAGATGGAAGTATACATCTCTGTGTAGACTTAACAGAACCAAATAAGGCTGTTGTGATTGATAGTTACCCATTGCCACACATAGAGGAAGTGTTTTCTGAATTGGCAGTCATAAGAACATAAGAGAAGCCAATGTTGAATCAGGCCAATGGCCCATCTAGTCCAACACTCTGTCACACAGCGGCCAAAATATACCAGGTGCCATCAGGAGGTCCAGCAGTGGGGCCAGGGCACCAGAAGAATAGAGTGCATCACCTGCCCCAGACTGAGAGTTCCCATCTAAACCCTGTGGCTAATAGCCACTGATGGACTTCTGCTCCATATGTTTATCTAATTTCCTCTTGAATTTTTCTCTACTCTGGATATGCAAAGTGCATATCATCAAGTTATGCTGCATAAAGAAAGTAGAGACCTTACAGCATTCATTACACATGACAGATTATTGAGATTTAAATGTGTCCTGCTGCTTATCAAAAGATCATGTCTTTAATATTTAAGGGGAAGAAGGGAGTGCACTGCTATTTATTTATTTGTTTATTATTTATTTATTTGTTATTTAGATGACATTATTGTATTTGGAAAGACCCCGGAAGAACATGAGAATGATTCACAAGCGGTATTAAGGTGTATTAGTGCAGCTGGGCTGGAACTTAAAATGGAGAAATGTAAACTTAGACAGGTAGAACTTCCTTTTTTGGAACACTGTTTCAGCAGCTGGACTGAAACCTGATTTGGATCATTTTTTTTTTTTTACAAAACATTTTTTATTTATTTTCCATATAACATACAAACAAATAACAAGTGAATTATGGTAATTTATAAGATGCAAAGAAATCAATACATAACTTTATGAAACAAATGAACAACCACAAATAAAAAGATTTCATAATCAATACCTATGCTAATAACATCAATCTATAACAACTATGTTTTTCAAAAGGAGATTTATTAATGGGATTATTGTCTAATTTTTCCAGTACAGAATTCCATTTACTGAGTAATGACTTATAAGCTAAATATGAGTTTTGAACATTCAAACCTGTGGAGATCTTATCCATTATGAAATGGTCCCAGACTTTGGTGTACCATTGAGAGAGTGGTTGTGTGGAAGTACAACTTTGGTATGGTCACCTGTGGCTCAGGCTAGTTTTGATATTGTAAAAGATCTAATTGTTCACAGCCTGGCTTTGGCACTATTTCATCCATCATTGCCTATAATTGTAACAACTGATGCTTCTGAATATGAATTTGAATATGAAAAGACAGTAGCATTGTCTGGCATCAAGAACATTGACTCAGGCTGAGAAAAAAATACTCTGTGGTTGAAAAGGAGGCACTTGTGAGTGTCTGGGCCAGAAAAGTGGAGAGCGTACTTGTGGGGTCACTCATTTAAGCTTCAGACTGATCATAGTTCCCCTGATAAATATTACTGACATCAAAAGGATTGGGAAGGGCAGGGAATCAGATTGCTAGGTGATCAGCACAATTGCTCTGTTTTACCTATGAGATGGAATATAAGCCAGGAATAGAAAATGTTACAGCTGATTGTTTCTCCTGGCTGCCCTTGCCATCCTCAGGCGTATTGCCAGAAGAGGATGCAGAAGTGGTTGCACAGCTTGCAAGTATTCCAGTTGCAGTTACAAAGAAGAAATTTCAAGCTACATGTTTAGCATGCACAATCCATCAGATAGTAAGGGGATTTTTGGTGAATAAATGGCCTAATAAGGAAAGAGGAATTGAGCCAGAGTTGTTGCCTTATTTTAATGAGCTTTCATTACAAAATGGTTGTATCTTACGAGATACACACTGATTGCTTGTCCCAGAAGAATTGCAGCCTATGTTTATATCTCTGCCCCTTAATACACATCAGGGAACTGTGCACACTAAACAACGATTACAGGACTTGTATTGGTGGCCTGGGATGGATTCTCAAGTGGAAGTAGCTGCAGTTAGGGCGGGGAGGGGAGTGGGTAATGGATGCTGGTGACAGCTTACAGGGTGCCAGTACTGTGACTGGGGGACAGGGAGAAGTATGGCTGTGGGACAGAGTCTTGGAAGGGAAGGAGGTGGAAATATGGAGATGCTCGGTCTCCTTCCAATCTTCGTCCCATCCCGAGATACATGAGCGTGAAGGCTAGGAATGTTTACCTCCTTCGACACTGATGGTCTATTAATAATAAGACCAAGACACTGCATGATTATTTAGCAGTGCAGAACATGGACCTGGCTTGTGTGACTGAGACCTGGGTGAGGGCAGGCGAGACTGTCACCTTGCAATAACTGACCCCCCCCAGGTTTCTCAGTCCTTCACCAGTCACAAACTCAGGGGTGGGGCTGGGTGGGGTTGCCTTACTCATCTGGGAGGGTTTCTCCTTCAGGCCACTCCCTGTGCAGAAGATTGCAGGTATTGATTGTGTTGGCCTGGTGTGGGATGCTGAGAAGAGCTTGGCTGTCTGTTTGGTGTACTGACTGCCTAGTGTACCAGCAGACACCCTGCTGAGCCTGTTGGAGGTGGTGGCTCAGTGGGCCTCGGAGTTCCCGACATTACTGGTTCTTGGGGACTTCAACGTCCATGTACTAGGCTTCGGACCTAGTGTCTTCCATGGTGGCAGCCGTGGAGACTAATGGATCCAACTGGTTTCCAGAATGCTCTGCAGGATCCGATGCCTTCCAGTACCTCATTGATGAGGTTGCTCCCAGTTTGGTGTAGTGCTCAAGTGTGTGGACTCTAATCTGGGAGAACCGGGTTTGATTCCCCACTCCTCCACTTGCATCTGCTGATGTGACCTTGGGTCAGTCACAAGCTCTGGCACAGCTGTTCCTGAAAGAACAGTTTGTGTTAGAGTTCTCTCAGCCCCACCTACCTCACATGGTGTCTGTTGTGGGGAGGGGAAGGGAAAGGAGTTTGTAAGCTGCTTTTCATAGACTTCACTATTAGGTCTTGTTTAGAAGATATTGTTTGAAGTTTCCAAAAAGTTACAAATCAGATTCTAGCTTCTGTTACTACATGAATTATAAAATATCTTTGATTTTTTATCAAAATCATCAAAAATTCAGTAAAACCAATTCTGGTTGAAAAGGTAAGGAAGCCTGCAAGACTGTCTGTATAAATGTATGAAACTTACGTACAGTTTCACATGACCACCACATAAAACATACCTTCATGTTTTTTACACTTCCAGCAACTATTAGACATATTTTTGCTAATCTATCTGGCGTTAAATACCATCTATAAAACATCTTATACAGAGTCTCTTTAAATGCAACTGATTTAGTCATTTTCACATTCACTTTCCACTATGCAAAATCAATATTATAACCTAGATTTTGCATCCATTTAATCATGCACTTTAACCACATCATCTTCCATTTTCATTTGCATTAAAAATACATACATTTTCTCAATCAACTTATCATTAGATGTACATAACAATTTTTCAAATGCACATTGTTCTAAATAAAAACCAGATTTTCTCTTTAACACATCTAGATTCAATCTGAGCCCTTGCCCACCAATCTAGATTAACATCTTGCCTTGTTAGTCCTTCCTTTGTTTTTAGGGATCCTTTATCATCTAAAGGATCTTCATATCTAAGAATTTTGTCTAGTGGTTGTGGCGTGGCAAGACTGACCAGCACCAGGACTCGCTCCTGGGAAGCCACCAGCTCATCGATTCCTTTAGAGGAGTTCGCGAGATCTCGAACCCCAGTGCAGCTCTCCATAGGAGAGAGCACCAGCAAGGGACTTGATCCAGTCCCCTCGCAAGTGGCGGTGAGTGAGTGGAAGCCCTGGATCGTCCCAAGTGAGGATCAATGAAGAGCATTCTATGGCAGCCATGAACGCATAGCCATGACCGTCCAACTAAGAGGGACCCTGAGAACTCTACCTAAACAACCTAAGAAGAACACCGTGAGTAACTGCTAAGGCAATAACATTAGAAAATCCCTCTGCATTTGGCCCTTTAAACTTTAAAAGGACAAAAGAAAGGGACGAGGGGAAGTTTCTCTCTCCCCCCTCCTTCTTCCAAATGGCTGGGAAAAGAACTGACAACAATTTTTCAAGCATTCTGAGGGCCAATTGACATACCTATGTCTGTGATTAATTATTTTAAACCATAAAGTGAATTATAACTATTTTTCTTTTTGGAAAATCTATGGCTGGTTCTGGCTTCTATAGACTCATCAGCATTACTGGTTGTATTTGATTTTGAACTACCATGCTTCTCCTGGAATTATAAATAAATCATTTGGATCTAAGATACTGAGATTAAAATATACCACAACAGGATTATTACTGACCGTATTCCAATATATGGATTACAAATACTTGGGGTTAGTTTTTTTTGTTTTTGTTTTCTTATTTTTACAAGAAGAATTGGGAATAAGAGGAGCCATTAGAACTTTCTTTGGAGCTTGCAAAAAAAATTTATTCCCATAACATATACTGACTCTGTTGTAACTACAAGGGTACATTCTGTTCTGCTTGTTTTGTATTCAACTGATAAACCTACTGGTTGCTTGTTGCTTGAAATTGTTTTATCTTTAATTTATCTATAACAGGTTTGTTTGATAAACAACAGAGATGGTGTGATTATAAAGGTTTACTGAAAAACATTTGAGATTCTCTTTACTTAATAGATTGTTTTAAAATGGCAGGCACTAAAAGACCTCCCAAGACTGTTTCACCAGATCTAACAAAAACTGTAGCTTCTAATTTACCACAGGTTACATTAAAAGACCTTCAATTATTGATTCAAGAAACAATCACATCTGCTGTAAAAGTAGTTGTCAAAGAGGCTGTAGATCCCATTCAAGATGCAATGAACAAGATGTCACAGCAGCTCACAAACAAGATGGAGCTACAGACTACAATTGGAAGACACCAAACAGGAGATTCTTGTTTTGAATAAAACAAGTTCTAAACTGGAAGGTAAAGCAGAGAATGCAGATTGCAAATTCCAAACAATGGAAGCTAAGCAGACTTCCATGGAGGCAGATCTCATCAAAATTGAACTTGACAAGGCAGCATATGTTTTAAGATTTCAAAACATTCCAGAAGAGAAAGATGAAGATACAAAGAAGATGATGGCACATACACTGGCACAGTACATGAACACAGAGGAAACAGAAGAAGTCCATGAGGAGATTGATACTGCATACAGAATGAACTCAGCATATGCGAGAAGAAACCAACTCCCCAGAGAAGTACATGTGAGATTCCATAAGAGAACTACAAGAGATGAAATACTAAAAGCAACAAATGAAACATCTTTGCATATAGAAGATATGGAAATAAAGATTTTAAAAGATATCCCATGGAGAGAGAGAGAAAAAAGGAAAGAGTATATAGAGATTACAGCCATCTTGAGAAGAAATGCAATTCCTTATAGATGGCTACTCCCAGAAGGTATACTTTTTACCTATAAGGATAAAAGATACAGAATCAACTCCATTTTCAAGGCAGAAGACCCATGGAGAAGATCTTAAAACTAATGAGAACAATCCAGAGGCTACAGAAGAAGAAGACCAGGATTCACAAGGTGCTTCAGGAACAGTGCCAGGAACAACCAGGAACAACCAGAAAAGCAGTAAAAATTACAACATCTCAAATCATTACAAGACATCAAAAAAGAAACAAAGAAGACACGGAACCACAGCCACAAGATGGATAAAAGGAAAATAAAGAATTTCAATAAACGTAAATGGCCTGAATACACCCCCAAAAAGAAGGCAGATATTTCAACAATTGAAAAAAAATGCAATTAGATGTTATTTGTCTTCAAGAGACTCATATAAAAAATTCAGATCAGAAATATTTGGAAATCAAGAAACTTGGACAAGTTTTTATTCCTTCAAACACAGAAAAGAAGAAAAGAGGGGTAGTGACTTATGTTAAATAACACTTACACTCTGAACTTGCATATAAATCAGAAGATGGCAGAATCTTGATGGTTCAAATACAAAGGCAAGACAAAGCAACTTTGTAAATATATATGCACCCAACTAATATTTATGGCTACTGCTTTTCTCATACCATACAAAGGGTGCCAACCTAGTTTCAAATTGTGACCTTCTAGCTTTAACAGTCTTGGATTTTCCAAAGTAATCCACTCTTTCATTCATGTCAGGGCTGCTACTTTAGAATAGAGATGTCAATCTGGTACTGTGAAACCTCCTCATTCCTTTGCATCCTGTAATACTCCCATGTTAATTCTGGGTCTTTTACCTTGCCATATGAATTGCTGTATCAATTTGTCTATTTCCTTAAAATCCTGTTGATTTTTCACAATTGGAATTGTTTGAAATAAAGAGAGAAGTCTAGGTAACACATTCATCTTTACAATAGCTATCTTCCCATGAAAGATAGTTGTAGATATCTCCAATTTTCCAAATCTTTTTTAATTACAGTCAAAAGTTTCATACAATTATCTTTTAACAGTGAACTGCACTTATCAGAGTTATTCCTAAATATTTTATTTTCTTCTGAACTTCAATGCCAGAACTGTCTTGTAATCAGGCCCGGCCCCAGGTTTCTGGGCGCCCTAGGCAGGACTGCCTGGGGCGCCCACCCCACCGGGGATGCCAACCTCCCGGTGGGGCCTGGAGATGGCCCAGCGCCTGGAAGAGCCAGGGAAGGGCGGGCTTAGAAGCCCCCCTTCCCTCCCAGCAGGGGCGGCGGCGCGGCTCTCCCGGGTGTCTCGCAGCCGCGAGGCACTCGGGACAGCCAGGGAAGGGGCGGGCTTAGAAGCCCCCCTTCCCTCCCAGCAGGGGCGGCGGGCGCGGCTCTCCCGGGTGTCTCGCAGCCGCGAGGCACCCGGGACAGCCGGGGAAGGGGCGGGCTTAGAAGCCCCCCTTCCCTCCCAGCAGGGGCGGCGCGCGCGGCTCTCCCGGGTGTCTCGCAGCCGCGAGGCACCCGGGACAGCCGGGGAAGGGGCGGGCTTAGAAGCCCCCCTTCCCTCCCAGCAGGGGCGGCGGCGCGGCTCTCCCGGGTGTCTCGCAGCCGCGAGGCACCCGGGACAGCCGGGGAAGGGCGGCGCGGCTCTCCCGGGCCCCTCGCAGCTGCGAGGCGCCAGGGAGAGCCGGGGAACGGGCGGACTTGCAACGCCCGCCCCTTCCCTCCCAGCAGCGGCGCAGCCTCTCCCGGACCCCTCGCATCTGCGAGGCGCCCGGGGAGAGCCGGGAACGGGCGGGCTTGGAACGCCCGCCCCTTCCCTCCCAGCGGCGGCGCTGGGCTTGGGAGGGCCGTGGGGGGGTGGTGGAGAAGCCGCTCCGCCGCTGCCGCCGCCTGGCCGCCCCGCGGCCCAGCCCAGCAACCACAGCCCTGCGGTGGGCTTGGGAGGGCGGGGGTGGGGGTGGGGGAGAGAAGCCGGCTTTGGGGAGGGCGGCGAGCTCCGCTGCCGCCTCCTGAGGCCCGGCGGGGCGCTCAGGGAGGCGGTGGGAGCAGCGGGGGGACTTTTTCTGGGAGGGGCCGAGGCGCGGTTTGGCGCCCCTGCAGCCGGCGCGCCCTAGGCGAGCGCCTAGCTCGCCTAGTGGGCGAGCCGGCTATGCTTGTAATTGCTCTGTTCTTTAGTGCAGTTTTTTGTCAATATTTTTGTCTTCCTGAAATTAATTTTCAATCTGGCTAACTGTCCATATTCTTTTAGAGAGTTCAGAAGTTGAATAATGGAAGATTGTGGTTCTTCCAGGATAAATACCAAATAGTCTGTGAATGCTTGTAATTTGTACTCTTCTCCTTTAATTTTAAATCCTTTAATCTGAATATTTTCTCTTACCATATCATTAAGTGTTTCAAGAGCAAAAATAAATAGAAGTGGAGATAATGGGCAACTTTGTCTAGTTCCCTTTTGTATTTCAATATTTTGTGAAAGGTCCCCATTTATCATGACCTTAGAATATTGTTTCGTGTAGACTGCTCTCACCATTGTGAAAAAGTTTTCACCACAATGCCAAGTTGATAACTGTTCTAACATAAACGACCAGGTAAGATTATCAAAAGCCTTCTCTGCATCAAGTGCCATGTGCTTTTCAGGGTGTGCTTCAAAATATTCTAATACATCCAAAATAGTTCTCACATTGTTTCTCATTTGCCTTTTAGGAAAAAATCCTGTTTGATCTTGATGTATTGTTTGGAGTAGGACTTTCTTCAATCTATCGGCCAAAATAAATGCAAATATCTTATAATCAACATTCAAGAGTGAAATTGGCCTATAATTTCTAATTTCTTTCTCATCTGTATCAGGTTTATGTATTAAAGTAATCAATGCTTGATTCCAAGCCTCTGGAATTTTCTTCTGTTCACTAATATTCTGTATAGTGTATTTTAATAGTAATGCAATTTGATCTTCAAATGTCTGATAAAATTCTGCTGGTAGCCTGTCTGGGCCTGGAGTCTTCTTTTTCTTCTGGTTTTTAATTGCTTCAACTACTTCAGCAAAGAAAATTGTTTCATTTAAGGTTTTCCTTTGATCTTCTGTAAATTCTTTTTGTTGCGTTTCTTTAGGAAATCTCTGATCTGATCGTGATTGGCACTTCCCTTCTGCTATTGGCATTTTATAAAAACTCTCAATAATCTTCTTTCATTCCTTAGGGGTATTTTTTCTTCTCCTATTTCACTCTTCAATATCTTTATATATTTCTTTTCTAATTCCTTTCTTAATTTATATGCTAACCATCTTGTGGGTTTGTTTGCATTTTCAAAATAATTTTGTTTTGCATACATAATTTTTTGCAATTTCTTGTGTCAAGATGCAGTTAAATTGATGTTGAAGATCCTTGTTTGTTCCAATGAAGGTTCTAACTTCATCTTTTTTTCTTTTCTAATTTGCTCTTCAATCTGTGTAAATTTTTGTTATCTTTGTTGCCTCACCCAAACATCTTGTCTAATGAGCCAGCCTCTCACATAGGCCTTAAAAGTGTCTCACACTATATCCATAGAGATTTCAAGCTGCATATTTAGTTTTAAAAATCCTTGGAATTCTTTTTTAGACTCAGCTATGAATCTTGGGTTTTTAAAAAGCCATAAATTCATGGACCATCTGATCTTTTGGGGGGTAGCTTGCAAAGTCAAAAGTAAAGGGCTGTGGTCTGCAAATGGTGATGGAAGAATCCTGGCCATGTCCAGTCTTGACCAGGACTTATGTCTTGCTGAAAAGAAGGCAAAGTCTGATTTATTTATATTTCTAATTCTCCATGAGTCCACCAAGCTAATTTCTTCAACTAATTGTAGAAAAGAGTTCAGCAATTCATTTCCTTGTTTCTGTTTTCCTGTTTGTTTTTTTTCTGTCTAAGGCTCCATCAAATACAGCATTATAGTCTCCAATTATGCAGATTTCTTCATAGGTTAGATTTGAAAGGGTCTCCTGCAATGATTTATAAAATTTCTCCTGTTCCTGATTTGGTGCATATATGTTAACTATCAGGGTTGTTTTGGCTTGTCTCTGTATTTTCACTATCAGGACTCTTCCATCTTCTGAGTTGTATATCAGTTCTGGATGCAAATGGTTTTTTACATATGTAACTACCCCTCTCTTTTTCTTTTGTTTATGTGCTGACACAAAAGTTTTCCCATTTTTTTTTACTTCTAAAAATTTCTGGTCTGGACATTTAATATGGGTTTCCTGCAGACAGATTACATCTACCTGCATCTTCTTAATTTGTTGAAAGATGTGTCTTGTTTTTTGTGGGGCATTCAAACCATTAACATTAATGGAAATTATTTTTAATTTCTTTCTATCCAACTTTCACATCTTTTTTGGATCCATTTTTTTCCTTATCTTGCAGTCTTGTAACAACATGAAGTGGTATTGCCTTAGGATTTTTCTTACCAGCCCCTATTCCTGATGCACCTTGTGCCTGTCAGTTCTTCATCTGATTCTTTTAAGACTTCTTCCTCTGTCCTCTTCTTGGGCTCTTAGATCTTCTCCATGTATCTTTAAAAAGTCCTCTACTTTGAATGTTGAGTTTATTCTGTACCTTTTGCCTTCATAAGTGAAGAGCACACCTTCAGGCAGCAGCCATCTGTAGGGTATTTCATTTCCCCTTAGAAGGCTTGTAAGTCACATGTAGCTTCTTTTCTCTCTTACTCTCCATGGAATTTCTTTTAAAATTTTGATTTCTGTTCCCTGTACTTGGAGTTTCTCATTTGAATTTTTAATAATGGTGTATCTCATAATTTTCTTATATAATCTTACATGGATTTCCCTATGTATTACATGGATTTCCACATATGAAGGGTTCATTCTAAATGCCGCGTCTATCTCATTAGAGATTACTTGTGTACTTTCTTCTTCTAGATATTCTGCCAACAATTGTGCCATATCAGCCTTAATATCTTCACTTTTTTTTCAGGAATGTTCTGGAATCTCAAAGTGTACACTGCTTTTTCCATCACCAATCTTGTAACCATACCTTTATGAGTTCTTGTTTAGCTTTTATGTCCTGTATTTGTTTATTCACCTCCTCAGATTTGGTTTCCAGTTGGGTTGTGGTTTGCACCAAAGTAGAAATTTCTTGTTTATTTCCAAGTATCTATTGTTTAATTTCTTCGGTTTGAGAGGTTGTCTGCAGAACCAGAGCGTCCAATTTGGCTTGCAGGGCTCAACAGCAGGGGGTACTGCATTGCTTATAGCAGTAGGGACCGCTGCCTCAATTGCTTTATTAACAGCTGAAGAAACAGCCTCTTTTATCAGGGCCTGTAAGTCCTGGGCTGACATTTTGGCCAGACAGGCAGTAACTGTTCTGCTTGTACCTGGGGAAGGCCTCCCTGGTCCACTGAACATATCTCACCTGTATCCAATATAAACCCCCTTCCCCTCTTCCTTTACAAGCACACAAGACACTATAAAAATCCAAGCCAGGACAGGCCGCAATATTATTTTTTCCCTTTTAAACACCTCTTATGTAAATACACGGCCTTACTCCTCGCTTATCAATTGTTGATGTTACTGAAAGAACAGTTTATATTTAAACAGAGTCTCGCTGTCCGGTCCCCCTGCTACTGCCTATCATAACAAACATGAAAACATTTGCTCCCACATAGCAGGCATTTTCTTGTATTACTTTAGGTAATAGTTATTTTTTAAAGCCCAAATAAGATTCTAATAGCTCCACATTTCCCAGTGACAGACTACAGTACTTTATATCTTCTCTTTTCTTGCAGAACAACACAGCACCAAACTTATAAGCCACCAAACTATTTCTTTTTGTTCCCATGGCCAAAGTAACGCTCCAAAATACCTTCCTGACTCAAACAGAACAGAGGGTGAGGAAGAGGGAGAAAAAAAGGAAAAATAGATGAACAGTTAATACACTGTACCATGACCTCCTGTCCTTTTATTCCAATATAAAAAGTAGAGTCAGTATCCACAGACGAAGAGGGAGCCACCAGCCAAAACAAATCCAACTGTAAGTATCCAAGAAGAAGGTGTAATACTGCTTGAATTTCAGCCACCCATTGTATTCCTTTTAAAACACAGCTGATCTATATATTAAAGATGATAGAACCAATAGTATATATCCAGGAAGAAAATCCAATATTCTAATCCAATAGGTATCAATAGCCCAAAAAAGGAGTTAACAAAAAAAGACAAAAACCCAGAAAAGTCTCAATCTCAATAAACCTTTAATGGCATATAAATATTAAACATTAAACAATAAACAAAAAACAAAGACAGTAAATGACACAATCAGCTAGAAGTCTGAATTAATTTATAAAATCATAAAACGTAGTTTCCCAAATTTTTCACTCTTATCACGTCAACTAGAAAATTAGCCACTGCCACGGTAATCTCTGCTGATATATCATTCAGTAGAAATTGGCATTTTATTTCATTGGAGAGGTGATGTTTACCATGCAACCAAGTGTTTAACCATTTTTCCCTGGCAGATACATGCCACGAACAATCCAACAGTATGTGATCAATTGAATCAAGAGAATTAGAACCGCAGTCACATCTCCGTTCGTGCTTGGGAATATTTTGAAACCTACCATACAATAGTTTTGAAGGAAAAGCATTTACTCGAGCAAGGGAGAAGGCTCTTCGGTGGCTAGGACTATCAAGATTATACAAATACAGGGGGATACATCCCACAACATTCTTAAGATTTAATGTAGCTGAAGAACAGACAGGGAGATTAAGAGGTTGCAGTTTTTGAAGTTCGATATCTAGCAGCCTCTGTTTGATTGTTTGGAAGATATACACTTCAGAGGAAAAAGCTAGCTCCTCCAAAGAAAGGCCCAAAGATCTTATTTTGGTTCGGATATTGTAGTCCCAAGAGGTGCTATGAATTTCTTTTAACAGAAAAGAAATAAGCAAACCATCTTCGATGTTAAAATACAATTTAAGCCAGTAACGAACCGTTAACACCCATATCTTGGTTTCAATCAAATTAAGTCCTAATTCAGAGCACAATGCATGGTAAGAGACACAGTTTGGGAAACCCATAATTTGTCTAAAAAAAGATGATTGTAATGATTCAACTTCACAGTTAAAAGCATTAAACCATATAGGAACACCATAGAGAACTTGGGATAAAATTTTAGTATTAAAACTTTTGATGGCGGCAGGCACAAATTGGTTTCCTTTGGAGAAAAAGAAAGATTTTAATTGATTGGAAGATAACTTCCCCAAACTAATAGATCTTCTTCTGTGAGTTGCCCATTGCAGATTGAAATTAAATATAACTCCCAGGTATTTATAGCTCTTAACTTGCTGTATTTTTGCCTTACCAATATACCAGCTAAGAGGGGCCCATTTTTTCAAAAAAACCATTACTTTGGATTTAGAATAATTAATTTGAAGTTGATTGCCACTACAATACTCCTCAAAAGCCCTCAGATATCGTTGAAGGCCTACTTTGGTAACCAAGATGATTGCTGTATCATCAGCATATAAGAGGAGAGGCACTGCTCTGCCCCCCAATCTAGGTGGATGGCCATTCACCAATTCTAGCGCACCAGACAAATCAGAGAGAAATAGGTTAAAGAGGAGGGGTGCCAAAACACACCCTTGTTTTACTCCTTTGTTGGTTGGAATTTTATCAGTAAGGGAACCTTTTGCAGAAAATTTAACCTGGCAAGATGTTCCTGTATGACGTTTTCTTAAAAGGAATAGAAGGCGCTGGTCAATTCCTAGATTGGACAGCTTATCCCAGAGTCTACCTCTTATAACGGAATCAAACGCACTCTTTAGATCTATAAAAGCAACATAGAGTTTCTTAGAGCCTACTTTCATATATTTCTCAGCTAAGGTTAATAGGATTAAACAGTGGTCCAGGGTTGATTTATTTTTAGAAAATCCAATTTGTTCAGGGCCAATAATATTGTTTCCGTTTACCCAACTGTGCAATCGCTGCTCAAGATGTTTAGCATATAGTTTACCCGTTACAGAGAAGACTAATAGGACAATAATTGTCCGGGATTTTAGGATCCCCTTTCTTGTAGAGTGGAATTATTATTGAGTTTAACCAAGTGTCTGGCAAGATGCCATACAAATCAATGGATGTAAATAGAGTGGCAAGGACTGGGGCCCACCAGTCAATAAATTTCTTAAAGACTTCAGCAGGGAGACCTTCGGGGCCGGGAACCCAGAAAAGTAAAATCCATTATAGATGTTCCAAGGCAGGAAGAAAAAATGCAAAATGAAGTAAAAATAGATTAGCCAGATCCCAGAAGAGTCTATAGTATCCAAAAAGAAAATTACAGGGGGGGGGAGAAAAAGGAAAAGTTCCACAAATAAACAACCAAATTATAATCCACTTATAGGAAGATTTCTTTTAAATATAAAATTCAAAGCAGCCTTACTACTTGTCAGAGTTCTCTGCTAAGGCCAAAGTGGAAATAAAGTTGAGGGGCAACACTAAAAATAACTCTTCACCAGTCCTTGGACCAAGAGTCAAATATCAAATAAAAAAGGGAAAAGCCAATATCTCCATACTTGAATGAAGCCCCCAGTCCCAAATTAAAAGAATCAGCCAAACACAATCTTTCGGGTCCTTTAGTGACTGTCTTCAATAATAACAATTAATATGAAGCCTGGGTTGCACTTCCAAGCCGCAGAGCCAGGGATGGGGGGAAACCCCTCCACCCTTTCTCCTCTTCGCCTAGGACTTTTAAATTTTAAATGGACCAGTCTTAACAATCCGAAACAGCAAAAGTGGGAAGTTCAAAGTTGCTCAATATTACTCAGCTACTCATGGTGTTCAAAAGTAATTGTTAAGATGAGATTCTTTAGTTGGAGTACAACTCCAGAAGTGGTCGATCTCGTCTTGGCACTTGACGGCTACCCACAAGCAGCCCCTCTCAGGTCCCCGCTTCGGGGCAATTTGGGGTCTACTTGCATACCACTGTATGCGAGAGCCCCCAGATCAAACCCCATGACAAGAGCCTCTCTCCAGGAAGGCTCTATGAGGGTCTGGGCACCCCGGATCCCCCACTAGGACCTGGAGGTTCGATGGTTCCTCGGGAGCTCTCCTGGGAGCCTTCCAAAGACGACAGGTCACAAATCGGAAGTTCCAAATCATGCCCTTCTAGAGTCTTTGGTTTTCAAGCAATATCCAATCTCTCATCCAGACCAAACAGGATGCTCTATAGTATGTCCTCCTATCTGGTAGAGCACAGCCAGCATTTTCTTTGAAATCTTGCAGTGCTTTCAATTTAATTCTTGGCTTTTTTCCTTGCCAAATAAAATTAGATGTTAGCTTATTCATATCTTCAAAGAAAGACTGATTGATGCAAACATGAATAAACTGATATAGAAAGATGATATGTAGCAATATGTTCATTTTAACAGCTGCAATCTTTTCCATCAAGGATAGGTGGAGACCTTTCCATCTTTCTAAATCTTTCTTAATTTCTTGGAGCAATTTCAGGTAATTATCCTTCATCAAAGAACTATACTTTGGAGTTAAATATATTTCCAAATACTTAACTCTTTTCTCCAACTGGAATCCTGTTAAATTAATTAACTCTATTTTTTGAGTAGAAATCATATTATTTGTTATTACCATTGTCTTCTGATAATTTATTTTCATCCCAGCCATTTCCCCATACTCTTTAATTTTATTCAGCAAATGTTCTTTAGAGTCTGCTGGGTCCTCCAAGATAAATACTAAGTCATCAGCGAAAGCGTGTAGCTTATACTTATGACGCTTAATTGAAGCTCCTTTGATTGTAGGACCTTTTCTGATTGCTTTTGTCAAGACTTCCAAAGTTAAAATAAGTGGTGATAGAAGACACCCTTGTCTTGTCCCTTTTTCAATTGAAATAGTATCTGTCAAATCACCATTTACAACTATCCTCGCTTTCTGTTCTGTATAAATAACTGGGATAAGGCCCTTCATGACAATAGCATCTGCCTGCAATGTCAACAGTAACATCTTTTGGCCATACTCTGCTATATCTGCAACATCATGGCCAATAGTTACCGCCACTAGCACTTTAACTGTATTTACTTGTGAATTGTATCTGCAGTGTATATGAATTTTATGAGGTGTTTTGTATGTAATGAATTTGTGTTTTCTTGTGGAACGAAATATTATACAGAGGAGGTAATTGGTGTATTATCCACAAGCTAATAGAGAAATTGAAAGATGGCTTGCAAACAGCTACATTGGAAGAAAAGGCATGGATTGCTTTTACGATTGATCTTTGCAAGCATATCGGGTAACGTCATGCTACAATGCAAAGATCACCAGCAAAATCATTGCATGGGAGAGAGATGCATGCTAAGTTAAATGTTACTGGAATCTTAAAGGCAAGGACTGATATATCATCAGTTTCTGAATTGAGAAAAAGAGTGGTTCAGAAGCAAGAGAAGTATAAGGCTTATGCCAATAAATGTGGGGGTGCTAAGGATGTTAAATCTGAATGTTGTTCTTTTGTTAGAGTAAGAAGACCTGGCATTCTGTGGCAGGGGGAATGTGAGTTTACTTTACTTACTTACTTTACTTACTTACATAGTAAGATTGTGGAAAGGACCATACACTTATAGATTATCAGATGGTCATGTATGGAATGCTTCTTATTTGGTACCTGAGTATTCTAGTGGGAGTGAAATGAGTTTTGAATTAGATGATTTCTCTCTGTTACCAGTGACTCAAAATGATATTAGGCATGTTCATGAGGAAACCAATCTAAGTCATCAGTAGGGATCTTCAGATACTTCTCAAGAAACAGTTATCACCACCATTATTATCATCCCAAGAAGTACCATCAGCTGTACCAACGGAGAGGAAAGAAAGAATGAGACAGCCACCTGTCTGGATGAAGGACTATGTTATGGATTGAGAAAAAGGGGAGGCGTATATCCCCTTTATGGGGATTGTATATAGGTGAGGGGTAAGAAGTGGGAGTGACTGCAGTTGTGAGATGTGTTTTGTACTTGTGTTACTGAGAGCAATAAAGACTGATTTGAAGACTAATGTGAAGGTATTATTTGCAAGATATAACAAAGAGGCTGTGTGGGATGGAGCAAGTCATGATAATAAGAGAAGGAAGAATTATGAATTCTGCTCTCAAGTATCATTAGAGGGATTATTAATGCTTGGGAAACATTAAAAAGAAAATGTCCTCTTACTGTTCCAAGAAGGCACTGTGACTCCTGGATGGCACCATAGCATCCCAGGAAACCCACAAACATCATCACCGCTCCAACAGCAATCAAGATGTAGATTCCTGCAGAGGAGCACAAAAAGAGAGCACATAGATCAAAAACAGTCTGGTTAGAAACATCTTGTCATGTGGTCAAACAGCCTGAGCTCCCTGTGAAAGTCAGTTTACAGTATCTGATAATAAACACTGGGGGAAGGGGGGAGCCTGACTTTGAGCTAAGTGCATAAATATGACCCGTGCTGAATCAAACCAAATGCCCATCTATCCCATCATTGCTTCCAAAGTAGTTGGCCAAATGCTTCTAACAACATGTTGTAAAAGCATCAGCTTTCCCTTGTTCATCTCCAGCACCTGGTTTTCAGAAGATGCTGCCTTTGTACCTGGAAGGTCCATTTAGCTATCATGGCCAGTAGTCACTGAGAGACCTATTTTCCATGATTTTGTCAGACCTTCCTTTAAAGCCGTTTAAGCTTAGGGACCGCTGCCTCCACTTCTAATGGTACTGAACTGTGCAAGTCAGCCATAAGTTGTATTTGGAGAAGGGGAAATTTTATGAGCATCTTAAAAAACAAACACTTTATATACTTTCTTGTCTGATCACAGTAGAACAGAACAGGCTCATCATATGTTAAGAAACAAACAGGAGCCGAAGCAGGCCTAACGGGGTCTCCTACAGTCTCTGCAATGTCCTTCAGTTTCAGGGGAATTTAAGCGTGTTATTATTAGCCTTCTCCCTCCTCTTCAACGGTGGTATTATATGGTAGTGTATTTAAGGCTTTATTTTGATAGCTGTAGAATAGTGAGTTCCCTATTGTGGGCTTTTATTGTTCTTTCAGGACAATGAGATACTTGAGGCAGGATTTGAAAAAGGAATGAACAACAGTAGTGTTTCATTTTTCTTTCTGGAATGGGTCAAACATTTGAGTAACCACAAACACAGAGAACAGGTTACTTAACAAAGCAGTAATACTACCCTGACAGAGATAAATATTTCCTTCTTCACAGGTTACAGTGTCAGAAAACTTTATATACCATTTAACCCAATAGCTCAGAGACTTTAAGTCATATTTCATCGCTGAATGATAATTTTTTCAGTCAGGAATCCTTCAGAGACTTCCTATTTCTGTGAGACTCCCACAGCTTTGGCGGTTTCCAATCAGTGTCCCTGTGTCCTAAGGACTGACTTGAACCACAATCAACACCATTATAACCCAGGGGTTCTAAGCTATCCAATCTGCTCCACTCTTGAGAAGGACTTGTGACAGACTACATTTAAAATGCTATTTTCCTAATGCAGCAAAATCAGAGAAGGGAGGTGAAAAGGGTGGTGAATAGTTAACTCTGCTCTAGAATGTTGAGCTTGAGTGACAGGCTGTTCCTTTTCTCTGATTGGCCTGCACCAGCTGAGGGAAATATTAAATCAACTGTGTGCTGAGGGGAGAGTTAGTCCATTTGGAGTTCAGCGGCAGTTACTGTTCAGTAAAGTAAAAATTCAGCTAAAGGAGCGGATATCTGAAGGGTCTGACTGAAAAGTCTGTCAGACAGATTCACCTTTTGGATAAAGGGAGAGACTCCTGGTCTTAGCCATGGTAAACATAAACTGAGGAACAATTCCATCTAAGAATTCAGAGTCTAGTGTCAGCTTAAGCTGAAGTACGTTTTCACACAGACACCAAAAACTGCAGTTTGAGATTTTGGCAGAGTGACTGGGTAGCAGACTGAAGCTCCCAAACAGGCCAAAAGGAATTGGATTATATTTTCAGGGAAGAAATACAAGTCCCTGTCCAGTTATATAGGGAATTGGGACTGAGGTAGTCCTTGGTCTGTTGTGAAAGGAAATGGTTATAGACTACTCAGGGGAAAGAAGACACACTGTGATTTCAAATAAGGGGAAAGAATTTGATACACTAAAAGAGTGACCTTTCCAAAAGTTCATTACAATTCTGAAATCCCACCAACAATGAATAAACGAGCCCTGAGCCCCACATTTCCTCCAGCAGAGTGGTGTGATGCTAAAATATGATGTAACTTTCTGGGTGTAGTATACCACCTCATCAGAAGTTTGCAACCCTGGAGATGTATGTTTAGGGATCTGGAGGAGAGAGTCTGCAACAACCATATCTTGGCCCAGTCTTTTTCTGTTAGTTGAACAGTACTGCTATATCAAAGAAATTACTGGCTATGACACTGACAAGTCGCCGGACTTAGTTCTGTTGGACCTATGGAAAGACAGTCATATACCTCGGATCCGTCAAGAGCTTATCTCCCTCCTCTTAACAGCAGCCAAAACTCTAATAGCTGCCAGTTGGAAAGACTCATCCCCAATTTCTACCACACGCTGGTTTGTTAAACTTTGGGAACAATTTGCAATGGATAAAATATTGGATTCTATTGAGTGCAGAAGGTACTAACACTAATTCAGTTCTGCTAACCAAATGAGCTCCATTTTTAGAGTATGTTCAAGAGAACTATTCAAATCAATTGAAATGTATACCATCGAAATATCATGGAATAATCACTTGCTTATAATTTATGATAGTGATAATTGTGTTAACGCTTTTACTGTAATTCTATGACTCTTTATCTTGATGTTCGTGAAATGCTTCCCTATGTTCTGGGACTTGTTCGATAGCATAGTTAACCTGTTAAAAAAAGAGTGACCTTTCCAGAAAACCTGGTTATAAGGCAACTATATGCAGAAACATTGTAACTGAAACCAAAGGACTTAGACAACCATCTCTCACTGATCAAAATCAAGAATTTGTAAAAATAAGCTGCTACAACCCTATCTTGTATGTCAGCTGAAATATATACTATTTTACCAACAACATTTACTTCAGCCTTTCCAGTTCCTGACTACCCCATACCAACCGTGCCTATTAAATTTTATTATATTTCAAATTTCTGAATTGCCCCACCCCTGAGTGCACTGTTACACATTGTTCACTGTTACACAGTCTCCAGCGCTGTTTAAAGAAAGCTCCTGTTTTCTCCTGACAAGTTCTAGGGTCTAAGGATGGGAAATTCGCATTTATAAAGCTGCAAATATTATCATGCTACTGGGGACCAGCTCAGTGCCTGCAGGGAACTAAGAATTTTGGCGGGAAAAATCTGCCTCACAGTGAAGAAGAAGCAGGGGTCTGTCATGGGACTCTTCATAATCCATCTTCTCTCATCAAGAGTCAGACACCAAACTAGCATGTCTACTTTTTTCAAGAGTCAGACCTCCATTGTCAACTGCCTACACTTCCCCAATGTTCCATCAGCTTTTTGAAAGTTGATTGGATCTTGCTGTAGCCTTCAAATTGGCTCAGACATTCACATGGGAATTGTTGTTTGACAGCTAGGAGCCAGACAGCCTCCTGTCTATCACATTTACCTATACACACCAGAAGTGTTTAAACGGTGTTCTGAGAAACCCTAAGGTTCTTCTGATATTCATCTTTTCAGTCAGGAATTGTTCAAGATGATGAGTAATGTTAAGACAATTTTGCCTTTATGACTTGTCCATCAGTACTGATTAAACATATAGCTGTCAGAGATTGTTAGGTATGTTCTAGGTCACACTCTGAGCTAAAAAGGGGCAACAGAGAGATCCAACAATCCTGACCATGGCTTCAAGTGAACTGGGCACCAAAAAAGTCATGTGTATCTCAAAACATGATCCAGAACCCCCTGCAATGTGCTGAGAGTCCTTGCTTGATGTCAAAGGGCCCTCTGGCAGACTAGTTGAAATGAAGGCAGAAGGCATGTATTATGCTCAGGAAGCTGTCTTGCCCAAAAGGGAAAAATAGCCACTCAGCTTGAGCCTATGAGAGTGCTGTTCTGGCATCCAATCACCATTCAGGGGGATATGGAATGTTGAAGTTAGTTCAGGTCTGCCTCAGGGAGAGTGCAAGGATAATTTTGTGTCTGCCTCAGCAAAAGAGCAGATGGTTTGCCTGGTAGCGTGGCAGAATTGTTTAACTCTATCTCTGACAGAGAGTACATGCTTGTTAGGCCTGTCTCTGGTAATGAGCAAATTGTACCATTTAGTCTGACTCTTGGGAAAGGGCAGGCTGGTGTGGGTGGAATCCTGTGTGTGTGTAAGAATCCATCCTAGTGGCTAGGCAGTAAAAGCCTGTTTGTACCTGAAAGCATTAAAAAAAAAATTCAAATCACCCTTGGAAGCCATAACCAGCTTAAACTTTTGCATCTCAGTCAGGCTTCTCCTTTGACTATCTTGGAGACCTGTGCTGCTGATCTGTTCTTTGAAACAAACCTGTAAATAAATAAATCTTCATTATTTATATACAACTGCTGCCTCAGTGATCTCCATTTTCAGCTTGCTCACCACAAAACTTAACTCATGGCAGTGAACCCAACACCTTTACACTTGCTACCTTAAGAACATCTGCTGACTGAGGGGAAGACTTACAGTTTAAAACAAATCTGGTCCTCCCCAAATCATAGGAGGCTGTGTGGGTCACCTCAGTTGGCAGAAAATGCCTGTCACAAATTGGTGGCAGTGGTGGGATTCAAATCTACACCTCCAGAGAGACTGAAGCCTATGGGAATGCTAAGAGGCTATTTTTCCCTTCAGGGACAGGACAGCATGAAAAATCAGTTATACATAGCCATGGCTCCACCATAGCATTTGCACAGATGGAAGGACTTCTACCCATGGAAGACAATTTTCTCTTCCCACCCCCCACATCCATGTAAGTGCTTTGGTGGATTCAAGCCATAACCAGGAAGAGCCAGCATGCATGAGAAATAAAAATTTAATATTTATAAAACCCGCTGGTATTGTATTGATATTGGTCATTAACTATGGAAGGAAAGGGATCAATATACTTTGATGCTATACTGTTGATTAAGACCAAAGTCTACTTTATCAGTAGCAAATTTTTGAAAAGAGAAACTCTCAGAACTGTCTATGCATTGCCTATGGCTGACAATGGCACAAGATGCCAAATCTGACACACTGATTAAGCACTTGACGTGTCTGTTGGAAAGGATGGAAGGGGAATTGGCAGTGGCTACCGTAAAACAGAGGGAGACAATAGCATTTTATAGCATTATGAACCTCAAGACTTGTTAGAAAACAGAGATGGCTTTCCGTAAGATTGTTCCGTAAGATTCTGAAGAGAAAAGAGCTCTGCTTTGAATCTGGAACTGAGAAAAAACATGAAACTGGCCAATCAGAAAGGCAGGAACTAGAGAACCGATGTGGGAAAAGATATGACAGGAATGGCATAAATACATTCTAGCAGGTAGACTGGCAGGAAGCCAAATGGATATGAATGTTTTCAGAAGCTATATACCATTTAGGAGGGTGGAAATCCCCTTTTTTAAAGAATCAACCCTGTAAACCAAAAGGTAATCTCTCAGGAAACAAGGGGGGATTGTAAATTAATTTGAGGGCCTTGTAAGTAGGCACTTTTCCAGTAGCCAAACAAGAGGCATGATCAGTTAACCAGACAGTAAAACTTTGTCAGCTGAAGAGACTGGCTCTCCCTCCACCTCTTTTCGAGTCAACAGTGTGCTCACTCATTATACATCAAATTTGTATCCTAAGCTTCCTCCAAGGAGGTCACAGCAACAGGTGTCAGGTTCTTATTAACATCCTAACTACCCTGCCAGGAAGAGATAGCAACTTCTCTCAGATCACCTAAATGGCATCACAGCTAAAGAGAAATTTGAACGGTATTGCCACATCTGAGTCATGGTCCCTTTGACTACTATAACGGGAGATCAAAGCAGAAGAATTCCTGAAGGGAGCAAGAAAAGTGAAAAAAGGATGCTTCTTCACCAAGCCTGCCCATATTTCACTCCCATCACTCAAGAGAGGACTGGATCTTGTCTGCCTGTTTAGGGGTACTGATGCAATCAAAAGTCCACAATAGCCATATATGGATTAAGCATTTTGGAGGTTTATAGTGATGCCTCCGTACAGGATGAACAATGTAAATCCCAAAATTGTTCTCAAAATAGGATTGGAATCTGAGCTTGCAGAGAAGTCCTCTCTGCTCAGATGACTGCTGTTGCCACTGGCAGAGAGACAGAGAGACCTCCCTCCCATTAGGCCCACCCATCCCTGACTGAAATCCCTCCTCCACCCTCTCCACCCTCCAAACCTCAAGGATTTCCTGAGCCAGAGTATGCAACCCTGGTTTACATACTGGAAAGCCATCAGTATGCAGCTCCTCACAAATTCCCAGCCCTGTTCTTAGAAGAGAGGAAAAGAAACCAGGCAGCAGACTAGGGGAGTTTCCCAGTACAAATGACCCCATGTCCTATGTTGATTTTCTTGTCCAGCATTCAGGAGGGTGGAAGGCATTCATCAAGAGAAGTGAGAGGGACATTGTGCTAGTGCCCTGGAGAGTGGGAAAGATGTGTGATAACGGAACTGCAGTCAGAAAGCAATAAAATGACTAAGCAGCCTTTGGGGGGAAAGCCAGATTCATTTTAAGACACGGACAGCTTTATGAAGTCACTCTTTGTCTCTGCCTGACAGCCAGAGCCAAAGAGACAACTGGAGGCAAAGAGAGCGCGGCTACTCTCTGCAGTTTATTTCAAAACGAGGGGAGGGAAGCATACAATGATCCTCTGTCTTTGACCACTTTTCACTGAGAAAATTAGCAATTCCCTTTATTTAAAAAAAGAACATGTGTTGTCTGGATTTATATAAGCAGCAGTTAAAAGTCCTGCTCAGTCTTCTTTATGCACTTTCTGGTGCACATATCATTGGAGCCTATGGAAGCATCTCTCCTGGGGATTATTAGCCCCCTCTTGCCTCAGCTGCCGCACAGTTAGAAGCTCTCTTGAGCTCTGTCTCCGTTATCAGATTTTTGAATTTGCCTTTTCTCAACAGGGAGATCTGTTACTTGCCTTCTCTGAAAACAAACAAGGCTTTTCAACGAATGGATGGGTTTGGCTTCATCACTGGCCTCTCTCTTTCAAAGAAGGACTGTAAGAAGAGGCCACTTCCTGATCCTTGGTGGTGGTGGGGGAGACATATCATCTTAGTCTCTCCCTTGGAGAAACACTATGTTTTAAAAGCCTACAACAGCTGTTTTGCTTTACTCCCAAGCCCTCTTACCACAGTCGCTCTATATCCCTTAGCTCTGTAATTAGCATTGGAAAAAGTGCAGAGAAGGGCAACTAGAATGATAAAAGGGTTGGAACACCTTCCCTGTGAAGAAAGGTTAAAATGCTTGGGGCTCTTCAGTTTGGAGAAACGACGGCTGAGAGGTGACATGATCGAGGTTTATAAGATTATGAATGGGATTGAGCAGGTTGAGAAAGAAGTACTTTTCTCCCTTTCTCACAATACAAGAACTCGTGGGCACTCTATGAAATTGCTGAGCAGTCGGGTTAGAACAGATAAAAGGAAATACTTCTTCACCCAAAGAGTGATTAACATATGGAATTCACTGCCACAGGAGGTCGTGGCAGCTGCAAGCATGGACAGTTTCAAGAGGAAATTAGATAAACATATGGAGCAGAAGTCCACCAGTGGCTATTAGCCACAGGGTATAGATGGGAACTCTCAGTCTGGGGCAGGTGATGCACTCTATTCTTGGTGCTTGGGGGGGAGCAGCAGTGGGAGGGTTTCTGGTGCCCTGGCCCCACTGCTGGACCTCCTAATGGCACCTGGTATATTTTGGCCGCTGTGTGACAGAGTGCTGGACTAGATGGGCCATTGGCCTGATTCAACATTGGCTTCTCTTATGTTCTTATGTTCTTAATTAGAGATGGCTCTCCACCTCTAACTCCCCTCTAAACTTTTTTTGCAACCATCTGCTAAAAAGCCACCTTTCTGTAACAAGTGGAACCCTGACCAGAAATGTTACGGCGATGGAGATTAGGAGTATAAATCTCCTGAAGCAGCAAAAATTAGGCATAAATCCAATAGGGTTAAAAACACTTAATGTAATAATATAAATGCAATCGTATTTTACAAGTGGGGACTTGCAAGATTCGTGGGGAGGGACCCACCCTTTTTGTCCTCACCCCAGAGCTGCCTGCTACCTACCTTGTAAGTATGGTTGCGGCAGTAGCTCCGGCCCTCCCTTTCTTTTCCCCACATGTCTCACAGCCATCAGAAAAGGATTCACTGTGGGAGGATCCCATCCTCCCCCCCGCGTAGGCTGGCCAATTGCCAGCCAGTCCACTCAGCTGCAGCAGCACCGCCACTGCCTGCACTTGCCTGGCCGATGTGGTGGGGGAAGCAGCAGATCCTGTTCCCCCTTCCCTGCCTGTCTCAAGAGGCAGGGGGACGCAGCTCCTGATCCTCCTCCTTGGTGGCAGAGGGAGGGAGGGGAAGCCTCCTCTCTCTGTCCTCTGCCCTCCACTTTGCCTGCCTGAAATAGGCAGTAGGGGGCAGCTCTGCTGGCCTGCACGGGAGAGACATCTTTGGTGTCAGTGCCTGACTCTGTGGGAGCACCCCAGCTACATTGCAGGAGCAAAGACTCAGCTGGCTCCTCATCTCCTTCCCCTCCCTGCTCAAGGGATGTGTATGTCATCTGCATAAGCACAGACAACATTCCTTTCTTTGGAGGGGATTCAAACTCCTCCCTTTTGTCATTTTTTTCCTGTCGTTTTTTTCCTGCAAACCGGAGGGATTCCACAGGTTTTCAGGAAAAAAAAAGGTTTTCAGAAAAAAAACACTATACCTGTCTGTACCCGGTACCATTCTCAGAGTTTGTCAATCCACATGGGGTCCAGGTTCAGAATTAGACATAGGATGCACCAGGTCCCCACGCACTTTAATCCTGCAGTCTTATGCAGTTATTTCTGTTCTGATTTCAATGGGCTTAGGCTGGAGTAACTACAGAGGATTGTACTGGCAGTCACAGATTCCAGTGTGATCGCTGATTCATGTTTCATTCAAAAGAAGAGGTTATATCTGGCAGTCAAAAAACACAACAGTAATAATGTTTAATCCAGCATCATAGTAATTGAGATGCTTCTAAAAATTGGGGGCATGTCAATAATGTAGAACTATAAATGTCTCATTCTGAAAAATCTGAACTCAGTTTTTTTCCATAAGGGGAATTAAGGGAGGATGACCGAGCCAGAGATGAATGCATCACGTAAAATGCTATATATTCAATCTGTAAAACGCTACATGATGATTTCTCTGGGAAATTCTTCTAATGATTTCATAATGATTTCTTAATTTTTAAGTTCTTTAACAGGTTAGCATTTGTATAATAGATTAGTGACTGCTAGAAGTGCAAACTTAAGACACCTAAAACATAAAACCATGGTATAAAACGGAAGAACTATGAATTGAAACCAGAGATATTATCAAGGAAGAAGGCTGTGGCTTAGTGGTTTGATACACAGAAGGTCACAGGTTCAATCCCCGGCATCTCCAGTTAAAAAGATCAGGTAATAGGTAATGTGAAAGGCGTCTGCCTGAGACCCTGGAGAACCACTGCTGGTCTCAGCAGGCTTGACAGACCAACAGTCTAGCCCAATACTGAATTTGATGGACCAACAGTCTGATACGTAAGGCAGTGTCACATGTATCTAAGAATGCTCAAAGACTATTTCTGTAGCTAAAAGAAACAAAAAGTCTCAATGGATGACTGATGAAACTCTTAAAATTGCTAAGGATTGATGAGAAGCAATAGTAAAAGGTGACAGACAGAGAATACTCTAGACAAGAGGTGACTGTTAGGATGGAATACGGAAAAACAGAATGGCTTCCAACTGGCAAAGGGATCAGAAGAAGATGTATTTTATCCTTATCTCTTCAATCTATATGCAAAACATCATAAGGAAAGGTGGATTACATTTAGATGAAGGTGAAGCGAATATTGGAGTAAGAAGCATTAACGATTTAAGATATGCAGATGACACCACATTACTGACAGAAAATGGTAAAGACTTGATATGACTTCCTGATGAAGGTTAAAGCAGAAGGTGCCAAAGGAGGATTACAGCTGAACATCAAGAAGACGAAAAGTAATGACTAATGGGGAATTTCATAGCTTTAAGGCTGATGGTGAAGAAACCGAAATTGTTAAATGCTTTCTGTTGCTTAGCTCCACCATCAACCAAAAGGGAGACTGTGACCAAGAAATCAAAAGGAGACTGGTAAGGGCAGCCACGGAGCTAGAAAAGGTTCTTAAGTGTAAGGATGTGACCAAAATTAAGATGATTCATACCACAGTAGCATGTATGGGTGTGGAAGATGGACAATGACGAAAGCCGACAGGAAGAAACTTGTTTCATTCCAAATGAGGTGTTTGAGGGTTTTACAGATATTGTGAACTGCCCAAAAGACACACAAGTGGGTTCTACATCAAATCAAGCCTAAACTCTCCCTAGAAGCTAAGATGACTAAGCTGAGGCTATTGCACTTTGGCCACATTACGAGAAGACAAGAGTCACTGGAAAAGTCGGGAATGCTAGAAAAAGCTGAAGGCAGCACAGAAAGAGGCAGACCCAGCATGAGATGGATTGACTCCAATCAAGGAAGCCAAAGAACTCATTTTGCAAGACCTGAGCAAGGCTGTTAATGATAGGATGTTTTGGAGGACATTCATTCATAGGGTCATGCAAGCTGGAAGCAACTTGATGGCACTTAACACACAAACGCACACAAGCCCCCCCTTTCCTTGCACTGTGATTCCAATCAGAACTAAGCCCCAGTGTGCCTGACAATTAAAAACAAAACAAGACAAAAACGCTAGAAGCTCTTGAACTCCCAGTGTTGTGTTCAAATTGAATCCTCAGTGGGGATCTGAAGCTGGTTCTCCCTGATTCTAATGACTACATGTCACTGGCTTTCATCTCCTAACACTAGTTTGGAGTGTGCAGTTACTATGCAGTGTGTGAATGGTTTTCACCCCTATCTTGGAACTAAGAGCACAGCTTAACTTTAGCTTAGATTTTCTTAGCCCCTCCCCCCGTGCAAAGACCCTTCTTTTGTTCTTTAACCCCAGCACCTAGATGCTAGCCTGTAGCTACAGTGTGGCTGTTGACAGGGCCGGCCCCAGGTGTCTGGGCACCCTAGGCAGGACAGCCGGTGGCACCCACCCCACCGGGGATGCCAACCTCCCGGTGGGGCCTGGAGATGGCGGAGTGCTGCTTTCCTGGGCCCGCACCTGCGGCGCCGAAGCCAGGGAAGCAGGGGTTCTAACCCCCGCTCCTCCCTCCCAGCGCTGGCACGCCGGCTTTCTGGGGCCCGCAGCTGTGAGGCGCCCAGGAAAGCCAGGGAAGGGGCGGGGTTAGAACACCCACCCCTTCCCTCCCAGCGCCAGCAGGTGGCAGCACCGGCTTTTCTGGGTGCCTCGCAGCGCTGGGTGGGAAGGGGGACTTTTCACCGGGGGGGCATCTTGGCACCCCTGCAGGGCCAGCGCCCTAGGCGAGTGCCTAGCTTGCCTAGTGGGCGAGCTGGCCCTGGCTGTTGAAGGCTCCACCCCTTCCTTAAAGGGCCAGCCCCCTTCCTTAAAGCCCCCTCACTTCTTTTCAAAAGCGTTTAAAGGAATCCTTTAAATACTTTTGGGAAAAAGTGGGGGGTGATGTGCACCAATCTCCCTCCCTCATGCAAGATTTAAAGGGCCCTCCAGCTGATCAGTGGGCCACATCTTGCAGGAGGGGAGGGAGAGGGGTGCGCACCACCCCCTTCATTATGGAAAATAATGGTAGCCCCACCAGAAAAAAATTTACCCCGTAAGCCACAAGATCCTGGACACGGGCCTGCCTTGATGTTGGGGAAGGCAGGTACAGAATCTTGACAGAAATTATTCTTGGTGAGCAAAAGGAATTGTCTCAACATGGACTGGAGAACATGTTTTTACGCAAGCACATTACAGCAAGATGGCTTGCAGTGAATGATTAAAAACAGATCACAAGGCAGGTTCAGATTGGGTACTTTTTGTTGTTCTGTCCCTATTTCCATAACCCAAATTACTCTTGTAGCAAATCTCCCATTTCAAGCCAACGTCCCCCCAAGTATAAGTTGTACTTTAACATTCTGTCTTGTTGCAGATATTATGGGGGAGATAAAGTAACTCACAGAACAAAAAGAAGAGGTAAAAAGGAAAGCTTACGCCACAGGTCTTAACATAATGAGTTCAGTTAATAACTAATGGGTTCACTGACTCAGGACAAGAGCCAGCTGTAAAGCCACCTTGCAATTTACTCACTCCTATTTCTTTTCCAGACAATCATGTCAAAAACTGCTTACACATTTTCCCTTAATGTAATTTACTTATTTAATTAGAAAATGTATATGCTGACTCTCCAGACCTGCTCTAGGCAGCTCACAACAAGAAAACAAAACCAAGCAGGCAATTTAAACAAATCATCATAATAATGTGGCAGTAAAATAATCTAAGACAATAATAAAAATATGCCAATAAACGCTGCAATAAAAGCAAATCAGGGCATGAAAGCACATAAAGCAGAGCAATCTGAAATGATACTGATAAAATGGTCCTCAGGCTAGGACATAAGAACATAAGAATGTAAGAGAAGCCAATGTTGAATCAGGCCAATGGCCCATCTAGTCCAACACTCTGTCACACAGTGGCCAAAAATACCAGGTGCCATCAGGAGGTCCACCAGTGGGGCCAGGACACTAGAAGCCCTCCCACTGCTGCCCCCTCCAGCACCAAGAATAGAGTGCATCACCTGCCCCAGACAGAGAGTTCCCATCTATATCCTGTGGCTAATAGCCACTGATGGACTTTTGCTCCATATGTTTATCTAATTCCCGCTTGAAATTGTCCATGCTTGTAGCTGCCACCACCTCCTGTGGCAGTGAATTCCATATGTTAATCACTCTTTGGCTGAAGCAGTACTTCCTTTTATCTGTTCTAACCTGACTGCTCAGCAATTTCATTGAGTGCCCACGAGTTCTTGTATTGTGAGAAAGGGAGAAAAGTACTTCTTTCTCAACCTGCTCTATCCCATGCATAATCTTATAAACCTTGATCATGTCACCCCTCAGCTGTCATTTCTCCAAGCTAAAGAGCCCCAAGCGTTTTAATCTTTCTTCATAGGGAAAGTGTTCCAACCCTTTTATCATCCTAGTTGCCCTTCTCTGCACTTTTTCCAAAGTTATAATATCCTTTTTGAGGTGTGGTGACCAGAACTGTACACAGGACCTGTCCCCCGACCATATAACTACTAAAAACAAAGATGGAACCCCTTAAGTTAAAAGCCTGGGTGAAGAAAAATGTTTTGTCCTGGCACCTAACAGGAGAGTAAAGCAGATGCCAGGCAGGAATCAAGTGGGAGAGCGTTCGAAAGACTAGGTGTCACCTCTTGGTCTGAAGGAAGAAGAAAAGAAAAAGAAGAAGAGATTGGATTTACACCCCACGCCCTTCACTTGGGAGTCTCAGAGCAGCTTACAATCTCCTTCCCTTCCTCTCCCCACAACAGACACCCTGTGAGCTAGGTGAGGCTGAGAGAGTGAAAGAGTTCTTAACTGGTGGGCTAGGCAATATGAGAGGTGGTGGTCACTCCAGCACTCCAGCCCCAAGCCATTTAGGGTCTTACAGGTAAGAACCAGCATTTTGAATTGTGCCCTTGAAACTGATGGGCAGACCCTATAGATTTTTCCACACAGGGGGTGATATGGTCACTGTATCCGGCCCCTAACAATAACCTGTCTGCAACATTCTGAACCAACTGAAGTTTCCAGTTTTCAAAGACAAACCTAGGGAGAATGTTCTAACCTAAGTTAACTTTGATATGGGCCACGGTGGCACAGTAGTTTAAGAAACTTAGCTGCAAACTGGAAGGTTGGTAGCTCAGCAGTTCAAGACCCTAGTGCCACGTGACAGAGTGAGCTCCCGTCTCTGGTCCCAGCTCCTGCCAAACTAGAAGTTCAAAAGCAAGAAATTGCAAGTAGATAAACAGATACCACTTTGGTGGGAAAGTAGCAGCATTCCGTTTGTCTTAGCATTTAGTCACGTCGGCCACATGACCACGGAAACTTCTTCAGACAGTGCTGGCTCTTTGGCTTGGAAACGGAGATGAGCACCGCCCCCTAGAGTCGGATTTGACTGGCTTTCGAGCAAGGGAAACTTTTTACCTTTACCTTAACCTTGATATAATCACAGCATGAATCATTATGGTCAGAGCATACTTCCCCTAGATGTCCTGCATGAAAAAGGATTAGAATTTTTTTTTTAGGTTGAAGCCTGTACATTATGAGAAATGGCATGATGTGATATTAAAGAGACTATGCCCTCTCATAGTTACAGGCCTGTTGGAGTCACATCTGCCATCTTGATTAGTTCACAGAACTGGATGTTTTTAGTTAGGGTCAGCTGTAAAAGATGTCATCATCAATATGTCTAATTCCCTTCGAAGTCAAATCTGTGGATACTTAAATCCAAAGACTGGAGCCATGTACAGACAAGACAGATCTTTCTAAAATCCGGAAAAAAGCCCTAAGTTTGCAGAAAGAGCTGAAATCTTAAACAAGCAACCTCCCCCCCTCAAATCACAAAATAAAAGTAGCGCCTGTACTTTTAAGGAACAAATACCCTCTTGCAGTGGCCAATGAGGGGATTGCTAGCAAGTACTACAGTGTTGCCAGCCTAAAGCCTTGGCTTCTGTCTCACACACACAGAGACCGTTGTTGGCATATACTAGATTACAGGTAGAAACAGTAAACAGATAAGAAGGTAACAAGGGAAAATGAGTCAATCCTACATACATCTAGGCATTACGCAATCGATCTTTAATTACCAAACTTAGAAATAAGGCTACCTTTTCTGTTATTCTGGGTGACGAATTGTTCAGAAGATGACACACCTTCAAAGTATCCGGGCAGCCTATCATGTTAAATAAAGTTGGGTCTAAAAGAGTGGAACGTATATCATCATACTGGGAATAGTACAGAAGAATATGGAGGACTGAGTCAACTTGATTTAGATTACATGCACAAGTCTTGTTGAATATGGAATCCTATTATATCTACCGTAAGTAACTGCAGATGGAATAGTATTGCATCTAGGAAGCGCAAATGCTCTATGCAATTGTGGGGCACGGAGGGCTGATAAATAAGAAGGCAGATGGGCAAAAATTAGAAGGATTCCAAAATTCAAAGGGGAGCAGGATTTATTTGCATCACTGACTAATTTTTGCATTTCAATATCTAGGATTCTACATTTAATTAACTGATATGCGCTTTCTGTCATTAAAGCACAGGAGAGGTGGCAGGGCCTTTTCCAGGGCTGCTTCGGCCTTTAAGGGAGGACTCTGGGCAAGGCCTGGCAGCAACCTCTGGCAACTTGAAACCATGTGGCTTGCACAACTGACCCAGGACTGGTCACTTGCTACTGTTCAACAGCAGCCACCCCATGAAAGTCAGCGTGGTGTAGAATCGCCATCCCCCAGATTACTACTACAAGATAATGACTCAGCACTACCCCCCCTTCCAGGGTAGATATAAATTACCTGCCTACCATTCTTCTGCTCACCTTGGCACAGAGAGTACTCCATCTTTCTGTGTTATACCTCTGAGGATGCTAGTCACAGCTACTGGCAAAACATCAGGTCCTACAATGCCAAGACCATGGCCACACAACCTGGAAAATATATAGCAACTAATGAACTCCGGCCGTGAAAGCCTTTGACAACACATTCACCTCACAAAGTTGTTTTGAGGATAAACTGGAGGAGAGGAGTATGATGAGAGCCAATCTGGGTCTCCCAGATTGGGGAGAAAGCCAAGATATAGAAAATAAAGATTTCTGTCTCTTAAAAGACTTCAAACTAAGAATTGCCCTTCTACTCCAAACAACCCTGGACGTAAGCCGAAGCTTAAGAATCTTACTTCTTAGATTAATTCCGATCCAGGGAGGTCTCTCCCTTTCCTTTTTAAAGATCTTAGTAAACATAAACCAAGTTCTGCTTTTATGCGGAAACAGCAGACACCATAACACCGTTTTCAGAAAAAGAGCAATTTAACTTTACTCATATCTGTAATCATTTGTCACAAAATAAAAATAAAAATACACAGCTGCACAAAAATTGACGAACCACATCTTCGCAAAGGGAAATGAAATAATGCATACGTTCTTTCACCCTAGTTCCCCCCCACACCCGATGGTGAATCAGGAGGCAGACGGAATAATCTTAAAGATTCCAGATCTCTATCCAGGCTCTGTTCAGAACCATTTTGTTTGCTTCCTTCCTTGAGGTTAGACTCACCCCTCCCATAAAATAAAATCTCAGATTTCCCTCCTCAGCACAGTGATTTTCTATATAGCTCATGAGACACTTCCTACCCTGCCTACTGGAAAACAAACAGCCAGCTCCTAGAAGATTCCCTGCAGTCTTCATGCAGCTTCAGAGAGTCCCAGGAAAGGGTCTTTGTTCCTCTTGGCTGTTCTCACCAACATATGATCTGACATCCTGTTACCCTGGCAGATTGGAACAAGATAGAAAAAAATCTGCTCTGCAGCCTTTTGCCTATCTATAAAGATGATTTTAGGTCAACCTCTGAGCATTCATAAGGTGCAAATCTAACATTTACCTTGCAAAGTTGTAGGTTTTTTTTTTACAGATACCTGTGGTGAAGTGTCATTTCACCAAAGGGCTGACCTAGTTCGGCACCTACACTGCGTGATCTTCAAGGCACACACTCTGAGGCTCATCTGGTGTTAAGAGTAGATACAAAGTCTCCCCCTCCCCCTTTCTTCCTAGGTTGATGTTGGTAGAAGAAAATGGAAAATCCCTCCCTCTCTCTCCATGTTTCCTGCAAGGAGCTTTGTGGTCACTGATGACTTCCAGATGCAGCAACAAAGGCAGCCAGCACAGCCATGGCAGAGATTCCAAGGGACCCAGAGCTGTGAGGCTATTCGGAAGCGGCCATACCAGCTTTGGGATAACGATGAAGCTTAAAGCCCCAGCCTAGGACTAGTATGGTTAGAGATAACCAGTTTCTATGGGCAGCAGTGCAAGAGGGAGCCAAGCCATAAGCAGCCCATCCATCCTCCATTTCTCAAAACCAAAAGGATTCGGCACACGCTGTGCAGAGCTCAACACAGCCATCACATTCAGAGCCCTGACTTTCAGCAATGTAATCAAGGGCTTCAATCAGACAGCACATTAGCATGTCTGCATTACGAGACCGCCTCTTCCCATATGAGCCCCGGAGGGCACTGAGGTCCACAAATCAACATCTGTTAGTGGTTCTCGGCCCCAGGGACGTTCGACTAGCCCCGACCAGGGCCAGGGCTTTCTCAGCCCTGGCCCCTGCCTGGTGGAATGAGCTTCCATATGAGATCAGGGCCCTGCGGGACTCACTGCAGTTCCGCAAGGCCTCCAAGACGGAGCTCTTTCGCTGGGTATTTGGTTGAGGCAGCAGACATCGTCCCCCCCCCAGCTTCTCTGGCCCAGCTTTTCTGGCCAATTGTCCACCAGTGGCCTGATCTTGATTGGTCATCTGATTACCTCTATGTTTACATGGTATTTTATGTGTAAATTGTTATTTTAATACTATTTTAATTGTATTATTTAACAGCCATACACCGCCCTGAGTCCATTTGGGGAGGGTGGTATATAAATCTAATAAAATAAATAAATAATAAAGCAACAGTACTCATCAGTCTTGTTTCATGGTACATTATTGCCTACAAAATAACCCTGATTTAAACCTGTTGTTACTTCCAAATAATTTCTCCTGGCTCCATTATGGATCCAAGAGGGTTTTTCCTTGCCAAATGAGAGGAAAAAACCTGTATACACTAGAGGCTTCTTTGTACTGGGATGGGAATGGAGAACAGTACGCAAAGCCGGAATTCCACGATCCCCAGGAGAAATTGCATTTAATTATCACCCAAATACACAGCTGGGTGGCTCTTATTGCCTTTGGTAATAGACTGCAGCAGAAAGCAACCACAGCCAACTCTGCAGCCACACTGACCTGGATCATATGGGCTATTTGCCTGGGACACATCTTTGCAGGACAGTCTAAAAGTATTAGGTCACAGCTGGCAATGTTACCCACCACCCTCCCCAAAGTGTTATTTTATTCTGAAGAAGAAGAAGATGAAGAAGAAGAAGAGGAGGAGGAGGAGGAGGAGGAGATTGGATTTATAGCCCGCCCTTCACTACTCAAAGGTGCCTCAGAGCGGCTTACAAACTCCCTTCCCTTCCCCTCCCCACAACAGACACCCTGTGAGGTACGTGGGGCTGAGAGAGCTCTTGACAGAAAGTGCTCTTTTTCAAGAACAGCTCTTATCAGAACTACGGCTTGCCCAAGGTCATCCAGCCAGGTGCACGTGGAGGAGTAGGGAATCAAACCCGGTTCTCCCCGATTAGAGTCCGTGCACTTAACCACTACGCCAAACTGGCTTTGAGACATTTATAAGCCTAGTTTTCTCCTGTACATATGGATTCTGATGCAGAAACAAATAAAAAACTGTTACCAGTCCCAGAAAGTTTAAACACTTCAAACTATTAAAAACAGCCATCAGAAACTTTATGAATCAGAGACTTCTGCCCTTAAGAACTATCAGGCTACAGAAGCCATCAAGAGACTCCAAAAGGCTCTCTTTAAAAACCCTGTTTTGCAGCCTTGACAAAACTGCAGAGAAGACACCGAGCCTTTCTCATTTCTTCGGGAAGGCCTTGGAGCGGCTATTGGAGAAAGCACATGAGCAGGAAGCTGTGGAAAGTACCCCTGCAAGATCTCGCAGTAAGCAACAGGTGCTGTTCTGCTAAGTAAAGCTACAGCATGGAGTCATATTGGGAGGGACTGTCTTTCAAGTATTGTCGTATTCAGGAAAGCGTAACATTGGCACTAGGCCCCTACAGATCACAACACAATCTAGACAACAACTGTGCCATCAGAGAGCAGGAAATAATCTGCATGCTGAACAGATGGCTCATGTCTTGAGTTAAGCCACAGATCACGTGTCGAGTCATTCATGTAAAGCACAGAAAGTGCTTATCCATTTTACCAGTGGGGAGTAACCCAGGCTAAGAATACTGCCATGAGTGAATCAGTGACAGCACCCCTTTTTTCACTGTGGCAGAAAGAGCACAAGCACAGAAACAGACAGATCTCTCAAAAAGCATCCTGAGAAACTGCGCAGCTGAGCCCAACTAACCTGAGAAAAAGCCAGCCTCTTGCCTCTATAGCACTTTTTGTTATAGAGAGACTAGATAAGGCATTTTTTAAAAAGTGGAATCTAAGAATTCAGGGAACCCAATAAGCACATTGTTATAACATCGTAACGACACAATACTATTCAGTTGCTAATTTAAAAAGCCCTTCAGTAGTAGGGGGAAAACAGGAAAATGGTGCCAATGTGGTCATGGATGGGAAATCTAGACTTCTGCTTCCACATGGGTGGCCCTCTGGCTTTGCTGCAACGCTTCCCAAAGCACTGCAACAAAGCAGTTTGGGAAAGAGAACAAGATAGAGGAAGATGCAGGGAAGCACCCCAATGCTGTGAGGAAGCAGGGAATAAAACCCCCATTGTGCTTCCCAATAGGATCTAAGTCAGGGCAAACAACTTGTGTGTTAGGTGGCCTGAACAGCAGCTGTGTGATTCCTCTTCCGACCCCGCTGCACTCAGTGTGGGCCTAACCATACATGACATTCTCTTCCTGTATACTTGCGGGTACCAGAAAGTGTCACGCCTGACTATCCTTCTGCTTTGCCCACACTTCCTCCCTGTTCTCATATCCTTCTCCTTCACATCCCTGTGTTGGGTATGCCTAGTAAAGGTAAAGGTTCCCTTGCTTGAAAGCCAGTCGAATCTGACTCTAGGGGTGCGGTGCTCATCTCCATTTCTAAGCCAAAGAGCCAGTGCTGTCTGAAGACATTTCTGTGGTCATGTGGCCGGCATGACTACACATCAAGGCGCACAGAACACTGTTACCTTCCCACCAAAGCGGTACCTATTTATCTACTTGCAATTTCTTGCTTTCCAACTGCTAGGTTGGTAGGAGCTGGAACTAGAGATGGGAGCTCACTCCGTCATGTGGCTACTCGGGTCTCGAACTGCTGAACTACTGACCTTCCACAGCCTGCAGTTCAGCCTCTTAACCACTTGAGCCACCACAGCTCCTGGGTGTGCCTACAGATGACCAAAACTGCAGTACACAGCATCCACCATAGGTTCGGTTCACACTGGTCAACCTGTTATTGTTGCCCTCTATGCTTGTATTTCACAAGAGCACTATGGGGAGGTGCCATGTACCAGTATTTTTATGTTTCGGCTTTTATGTGGGGCGGGACCACATGTGTGTTACCAATTTTTTTTGGCATCAGATAACAGATATGCACATATGAACCTATAAACACGCAAGCCAACGCATGACCATGATCAGGTTTAAAACACACAAGATCAGCAATATGTGATTCTATTCAAAGACACCAGACATTTCATTGCCACCCCCTTCTGGGACATATGGCAACACCAAAAATAAAATTCTCTTTATTTTGAGGGTGCTAAGAAACATCCTCGAAACTGCAAGGAATTCTAGGATAGTTATCTGGGTGAAGACAGCCTCATGCCGGCACTCCAACAAAACACCCATGTTTGGGTAGCAGCAGAAACAGAGCACAAGATAATTGCAATGTATCTCGAACAACCCATTTCTTACATGCACAAATAAACACATGGATCAAAAATGCTAACTGGTTAGTCCCTTATAGCTATTTTAAAAGAAAATGAAGACAAAACCGAGTCATACATTCCCCTTTTTCAAAGTTCCACTATAAAATCTGAAAGGGAAATTCACATATCTGCACTTTGGTGAGCTGGGTAAACCGTATGACACATCTGCAGCTTCTATTTCTTTCTGTGATAGAGGCACAGGAGTTTCCCTTTAGTTCTTAAATCAGAGGCACAAAAAACAGATGTTCAAGTCATGTATCCACTTCTACCATTTCCAAACAGCAGTACCAGAGGGTTCACATCTTAGTTGTACAGCACATACTTCACATGAAATCCTGTCTCTAGCATCCCTAACTAAATAACTCCATGCAGCATGGCTGGGGAATCGCCTTGCTTGAATAAAATGAATCTGCCAGTCAGACTAGATGGACCAACAGTCTGACATGTTAGAAGGCTGATTAATGTACTCATAAGCCAGCATCAGATAGCAGAGTCCCCAGTGAGGGCAATAGCAACCAATGCAATAAAAGAAAGAGGGCTGCACTCACATTTTTGGAAAATGTTTAAAGCTTCTCTGAGGAAAGCAACCTAAATGCTATAAGGCCCAGTTTCTTTCTTGGAGTTCTTATGCATGGCACAAATTCATATTCACAGCACAGACTTTGATAGAACATTCCTTAGAACATCTTGGTTTTGAAAACTTAAGGAAAAAAAATAAATCAAAATTTTAAAATGCAGTAAGAAAAAGACTACAACACAAGCCACTACAGGGAAGCCCAGAAATATGTAAGACAAGAAGTGGGGACCCGCGATACTCCACGTGGAGGAGAAGGAGGAAGCAGCTGCAGGTGAGCCTTCTCCTCTGCCCCCCTGCACCAACAGCGAGGCCCGGGCCTGCCAATCCTTCTCCTTCCCAACCCCCTGGCACCGACGGCAAGTCCCACACAGCTGCATAAACCAACCCAGATTCTTGTATATTAAAGCAGTTGTAGTGTGGGGAAATGTTAATCTGAACCAGATTATACACACAGGTCTTTGCCCCTCCCAAAAGCTGACAGAAAAACAAGGGGCCACTGCTGCTCAAATGCATGGAAAAATTAACCATGTGAACAAGCCTATATTAGCAGTATGATTATTTAGCACACACAGTTCAGTAGAATCTTTCTCCACATTTGCGTTATCTGCAATACTATGTTCCAATAAATGACAGTATTTGACTGTTTTAACAGACACTTGCGCATTCAAAGGATTGCAACGGGAGCATGAAGGTGCTGGCCCATGAAAAGATAAGACAGTAAATACAAAAACCGAACAAGCAGGTCAAAAGATCTTTCAATGCCACGTGCTTTGACGAAAGGAGACAAATCATCACAGAAGATGGTGCAATGTATTATGCCACTGCTTGTCTCTGAAAGATATTATTTCCTGTGTAGACAACCATGGGGAGTAAGTGTTTTTAGACTGCCATTCCTCTACCGTTTCCTTTCTCTGAAAAACAAACAAGCCCTTCCCATCGAATAAGTTTGTAAAACTGATCCTAAGGTAAGAGTCCCGCTGAGGATAAACTGCAGAACACAGCACACTTTCAGCCTGGTCCTAACCATGACCAGAAGCAAATTGATAAAACACTTCACACTTTAAACTTTGGGTACAAATGTATCCAACAAATAAAATATATACAAGCATTAAATATGCTGCCGTTTCATCGGAATGATCCACAAAATGGCTTACATTAATTAAAGAGTAAAAATATAACTGACACACATTAAAACCAGCCCTGAACAGAGAAGTAGCAAAGAACTAAGAATGACAATGGCTTCAAAGCAGAAGCAATGTTTTAAAACAATGAGAAAAGAGCAAGGAACACAAATGATTTGCAACCTCCCAGGCTGTACAAAATGTAAAATGTTTTGACCAGATGTTTTTTAAAAAAATTAAAAAAGAAATGAGCTAGGCAAAATTCCCTTGTTCGATTTTAAATCCATTATTCTTCTGGAAGTTAAGAATTCCTGCAAGATTATTCACACCACCAAATAGTGATTGACCCTTGACAAAGGAATGGTGAATAAATCTCTGCCCAATACAGAGACCCCAAAGGACTGCTGTATGACTAGGGCCAGATATAATTTGGGAGAGACCCACAATAGTCATGAAAATTATAAACTGTACCTGACAAAGAGGATGCTGAAGTCTACCAAGAAAACAGGCCTGGGGTGGGGGAGTCTCACCACCAACTCAGCCAAGAAGACCACTAGGCAGCAGGGTAGTGGGGAGGGATGGGCATGAACTGAATTACAAAGCAAAATTCACCATGAACTGGACCTGGTTTGTGGTTCACGAGCCTCGGTTCGTGCGATCACATCTCCCACGAATGGCACAGTTTTTCATGGAGGTTCATGGGAGCCAGGGCTATTTTTGGGCAGGAACACACAGGAATAAGAGTTCCAGCTGGCTCCTGAGTTGGCCACACCCAGCAGGAACTCATTAGCATAATAGGCCACACCCAACAGCAGAAACTCATTAGGATTGGCTACATTAGGGTGTGTGTGACCTAACATGCAAAGGAGTTCCTGCTCCAAAAAAAGCCCTGGGTTTTGACAACAAACAAGGTAAGCAGAATAAGAAGCAAAAGGTGGGTGTGGCTGGATGACCACACTTCTGGTAACATGGGGGTGTGGCCTAATATGCCAATGAGTTTCTGATGTTGGGTGTGGCCTATTATGCTAATGAGTTCCTGCTGGGCTTTCTCTACAAAAAAAGCCCTGATGGGAGCAATTCATGGGCCAGACATGCTGGCGTCGATGAATCAATTGTCCAGGCAATTGGGGGCGGATGGACTTCTGCTGCCCTGGAAACACCAACAGAGGCCCTCCAATGCTTGATAGGTAGCTCTGGCTGCTAAGAAGAGACCTTCCATTCTGCTCTATGGGAGCAGAATGGATATATAACTCCAGCTCACACTCAACTGCTTTCACTTTGCAGCAGGCAGTTAGGCAGAGAAGGAAGGAACTGGAAGTCTGTGTGAACAGTGTTGGTGCTTCAGTGCTCTGAGTCACCTGTCCCTCTGCTGGATGGGCACTACTTGCCCCCCCCCATTCAATCCTCATGAAACCTGGACAACAGGAAGAGGGGCAGCTCGAGGAGATCCTCTGGGAGTTTGAAGCCTCTAGCTTGTAGGGGGTCCATTTGACACAGTCCTGATTCTGGAACATGTGGCTGTGATTTCCCCAGAGAGCACTTTCCTGGGGGCTGCTACTCACCCTGCTCTGGGGGGCTGCTCTGCTCTGCTACTCACCCCCCCACAGCCAATCCTCACCAAACTTGGAGGGCAGGTAAAGGGGCATCCTAGGGAGGTCCTATGCAAGTTTGATGTCTCTAGCTTGCGGGGGGGGGGTCCATTCGACACACTCCTACAAGAGTTCTTTCCTGGAGGCACCTGCTTTGGGGGGCTGTAACTTGGCTCCACTTAAGTCCGATACTCACCAAACTTGGAGAGCTAGAGACTCGCTGTGAGTCTGGCATCTCTAGCCCACAGGAGGGCCATTCTACTATGCCATGAACCTCATGAACCAGTTTGTTAAACGGAAAGGTTCATGGAAGATTGTGGTTCGTGAACCCCCACTAATCACAAATTGCCACATCCCTCCATTTTCCTGGTTCATGCCCATCCCTAGTGGTGGGTGCACTGATATAATTCCTATTCTGTACCATCATCAGGCATATACACTCGAAATCAGAAGACTGTTGGACAGGGAACTTACAAAGTAGCCCAGAGGAACTCTGTCTCCTTGCCCACTAAACCCTTGCTGTGCCTGTTCAAGGAATCCTAGAATACACAGAAGCAGGTTAAAACCACCTGCCTCATCCGGCCAGATCTCAGACACAAACGTTCTGAAGACCTGGCCAGATGAGGTGGGTGGTTTGGCTCCTTTGCCCAGGCCAAGTGCTTGGTACCCCTTGCCCAGAGTAATCCCAGAATAGTGACTGTTCTCCCATTCACAGATCTAGCATTTAACAGCAGCACTTCACAGCTACATGTGCTACTGCCATTGTAGCCAGAAAACCTTTAACTGTGATGAGAACTGGAAGGGACAGACAATAGTCTAAAGCTCTTCAGCCTCCTCCTCCTGTTCCGGCCTGCCCTTCACTTCGGGCCATCTCTCTCCTGCCCCACACGTTTCTAGTCGTAATGCCATCATCCCCTCCATTATTAGCACAATCGGCCTGGCTATAGACATACACGGTAATAGCAGCAGAGCAATTTAAGAGTCACTGTAGCGTTAACAGTGGCTCGAATCCTATTTACGACACAATAAAAGAAAATCACGGATTCGGATCCAAAGGCAGGGCCAGCCTAGCTTACTTCCTGCAGGCGCTATGGTTTAGAAACAGGAGTTTAAGAACCACTTGAAGAAGACAGGCACCGATCCAAGAGAATGCTTTCCCTCGACAACAGGACAACCACTGCGTACTACATAGCCTGCATATATGCCTGTAGCCACTCCTTGTAGGCAAACGTGGACATGCAGGAAAAAACTATTAAGGCAACGGTATCAATGCCAGTGCCCAAACTGCGGGGGCGGGGGGGAAGCCCTCCAAGTACAGTTCTTCGGTGTGGAAAACAACTGACCTCAAGCTCTTTTCAGCCAGGAATGAGGGCTAGGAAAGCAACAGCTGTCCACCCCGGCTACAGATTTGCAGCTACAGATGGTACCAACGGTAAAGGCTTCAGGAATGTATTTTCGAAGATGTGTCTTCTCTTCTCTCTCCCTCCCAGCCCTCGGTTTCGCCTCACTGTATGGCCTCCCTCCCCTGCTTTCAGAAGAGTGCTATCTCTGGCTGACACTAAACAGGCACCGTGGCACTGAGGCCCAGGCTCGGTCAGCCAGAGATGCAACAGAATCGGGGTTGGGGATGGGGGGAAGAAGCCCTTCCTTCAGCTAGCACTGGGGGGAGAAGATATCCAGCTGTTCCACTCACTCTGCCAAGACGGAATGAAGACTGCAAGAGAATAAACACAAGGGTGTCTGTGTGGGGCAGGGGGGGAAGAGCTCTCTGCAGAGAAGGCAGGCAGCTTCATTTCTGGGAAGGCAGATGAAGCCACTCGACATAAATACACCCAGCGAACGTGGCAGCCTGTCGGTGGCTCCTAATCCCCACAGCTGCCAGTCGCTGCCCACTCATCATGCATTGCATTCCCAGTCACGGGCTCCGGCTCTCATTGCTACTTTGGTAAAAGTAATTGTGGGGGCCGCTGCTCCTACCCAGTTATTATTTCCTTCTTGCGATGTCAAGTCTGAACTGTGCTAACTGAACTCTTGTGGACCCGGCATCTGCCATCTCTGTAGACAGAAACAGCTGTTTCCTACTGTTAGCACAGTGCTGGTGGTCGGGAGCAGGCTCTGGCTGCTGGGAAATGCTGCTGCCCTATAACTAGGAGCTCTAGGGGCATCCAGCAGAAAACCAAGCAGTATAATTATAATCCTGGGAATTGTGGCTTGTAGATGATTGCAAAGGGAGGAAATCCCTTTGGAGAGCTGAAAGTTTTTGCCAGTTAAGTAAACGGCGAAAACCTGGGAGGGGTGTCATCAAAGGATGGCTTGTGCTGCCTCATTCGACTATAACACTGTCTTGAATGCCAGCCTCAGTGTCAGCAGTGCCATGAAGATTCAGGTACTTCAGTTGGGGGCAGGTGTAGTACAGGAGAAAAAAACAACAACCCATCCAGGTACATGGCACTTTTATTTACCGCTACCTCTGATTTGCTCTCTGCACAAGAGAAGGATTGGCTTTGGAAGAAAACAGCTCCTTAGTCACCATTTCCTCTTCCTGAGAGTTTCCATGTTAGGCACAGCAAGTAGCCTACAAATGGCATTTCTCTTGTGTCCACAAACCTGCCCATGTTCAGAGCATCTTCCACATAGCCCAAGAGAAAGCAGCAAGATGGCAGGCTTGCTCATGTGGGCAGAAGATTGATGATAAATTTCAGAAACAGACTGGAATGGGAGATTGCTGAATTACAACACTCAGGAGGACAATGGAACCCCCAGGGCTTAACAGAGATACCAGCTTCTTATCTCACTATACAGGCTAAATCACTCAGTTCTCGCATACCCAGAAATTAAACTTTGTTGGTCTTAAAGGTGTCACTGGACTCAAACTCAGTTCTCACATCTGTTGTTAACTCTTTTATTATCTGTATGCCAATTTGCTGCTATTCACGTCTTACCAAATGCGTTATTCCAATCTTAGCTATATTTGTTGCTCAGTTACTTATGCATCTTGACTCTAATTCACCCTTCCTGACAACTAACCCCCCCACCTATATGTAACATTTGAGGAAATCTGTTTCAGTGTATCTGAAGGAATGTGCATCTACACATACTAAGTCTCTCAGTTCCCTGTACCCAGAATTGAACTTTGTTATCTTGGAAGTGCCCCTGGACTCTTGTATCTGTATACTGATTTACTGCCATCCACAGATCTTACCAACCGCCTTAATCCAATATCAACTATAACTGCCCACTTACTTATGCATCTTGACTCTAACTAGCCCTTCCTGACAATTAACCCCCCTCCCTTCCTATATGTAATGGCTGAGGAAATTCTGTTTCACTGTATCTGAAGAAGTATGCTTGCACACGAAAACTTACACCTCAAATAAAATGTTGTTCGTCTTTTTTTAAATATGTGCATATGTCTGTGTGTGCGTGTATGCACTTGGAAGCAATGTTCCCTCTAAGCGGTGAAGTCTTGTGAGCAAAAATTCTACTTTGTGGGCAACTGGCATTAAAGTTGTGAGTGAGCAGTTTGGCTGCTGCATACGTTCGTTTGCTCTGGAGCTGTCCTTCCTGAGCGAAGACAAAAATGTGTGAGCTGGAGGCTAAAAAACTGCGAGCCAGCTCACACTAACTCAGCTTAGAGGGAATACTGCTTGGAAGTCATGGCGACCTCTGGTGACTGACCCCTACTGGGGGCCTGGAGGATATTCAGGGAGGTGGCTGAATAAAGCCTGCCCCTGCCTCCCAACTTCTGGTGTTCCAAGGAGGTCTCCCATCTAAGTACTTGTCAGAGTTGGCCCTGCTTAAGCCTCTGAGATCTGATGAGATCGGGCTTGTCTGGGCTATCCAGCTCAGGGCTCAGTTTTGCTGGTCTTAAAGGTGCCACTAGACTCAAACTTTGTCTTGCTGCTTCAGACCAACATGGCTACCCACCTAAGGTAAACATCCTGCTTGCTTCTGGATCTTTCACTCAGAGAGTTCAGGAGTAAACTGCTGATATTCCAACTCTGTCACTGGAACAGCACAACTTTTAACAGGGCTCTTTTCTTTGTCTCGCAGCACCATCCTAAGCAGAGTTAGATCCTTTCAGGCTCATTGACTTCAATGGATTTAGAAGAATAACTCTGCTTTGTATGGCACTGTTAGTCTGGATGATGTCCCTAGCCTGAATTAAAGAGGACGGCATTTTCATGATTAAGTGAGTAATCCTGAACAAGGCTACTCAGAAGTAAGCCCCATATGATGAAATGGGGTTTATTTTCTGGGAAGCGTCCTTAGGATTGCAGCTTAAATAAATAGCAAAAAAATCCCTCCAGCATTAGTTATAGTTAAGTGGAGATTCTATATAAGTGTATGTGGGAGAGATACTTCTTCATTTAACACCGGTATTACCTATTTCTCAAAGCTTAAAAAGTTTACAAACACACTGAGCATTCCAAAACATTTCTTTTTTAAGCCTTCAATAGAAAAATTCAGCTTTGCATTCTACACCCTGCAGCTTCTCCTTAATCAAATGGTACCCTTATGCAAATTGATACAAAGGATACAGTTAAGCAAAACCTATGCAGATACCTCAAATGTGTTCCACATGTAGAACACAGGATGTTCTATGCAAAGCCTTTGCCTATTATAGCTGCAATTTTAACATGGCTGAAATACTCTAGCACATTTCAAGACATTTCAAGATATAATTGAGAATCTTAAAATCTGATTAGGAAATGAAACTGAGCACTCTCCTTGTCTACAATGTTGCAATATCATTTTCATTTCCGATGCCTACCTATAACAGTAAAGTGGATGGCTTTTCCTATCATGAAAACAACAAAGCCAGGCTACCCACCCCACAAGGCAGGAGTTGCTACAATTCCCCAGGTACGCAAGGAAACAATTTTGTTATTTACATAGAAACTTTTGCCCCCAATGGCCTAATGAGAACCGACAGTGTTCCCAGGGTAACAAAACGATGAGAGCTTCTCACAGGAGAGAAGATGGTAAAAACCAGTGGGCTCAAGCCCCTGTGAACGCATGATCACAGATCTGAACTGAGGAGGGTGAAATTTCAGAATTATCCCCCCCCCCGCACATTCTTCACAGGTACTCTGTTTCCTGTAAGAATGAACTTCATGACTGAGTGTCTATCAGTTAACGGGACCCAAGGTGAGAAGAAAAATGGTAGGCAGGTAATTTATATCTACTCCAGAAGGTGGGGCAGATATCTACTCCAGAAGATAATGACTCAGCCCTCCCCCACCTTCCTGAGTAGATATAAATTACCTGCCTACCTTTTTTCTGCTCACCTCGACACAGAGAGTACTCCATCTTTCTGTGTTATACCTCTGAGGATGCCAGTTACAGCTACTGGCGAAACGTCAGGTCCTACAATGCCAAGACCATGGCCAAACAACCCGGAAAATCTACAGCAACAAATGAACTCCGGCCGTGAAAGCCTTCGACAACATATTAATGGTATAGTCTTATGTCAATTACCAGAAACAAAATCTTCAAAAAAAGTCCTCTGGTGGTGGGGGAAGGAGAATGACCCCCATGGGGCTGGGGGAGGAAAAAAGCAGGGCAGATCTGCCATCTGGAAGCCCTACTGCTGGTGTGCTAAACCAGCAGCCACAGCAGCAATGGGGCTTCCAAAGGAAAATGCCACCTTGTGGAACGACCCAAAATAAAGTACTTTAGGGTGGATCCTGTATACTGTGTAAGCAAATAGTGTACACATGGAATGGATTTTCCCATTACCCACCTTCCAACAGCAGCTAGTTTGTGTTTTCAAAAATCCTGCTCCTGTGGATAGATAGAGGAGAGATCCTGCAAGGGGCAGCAGCAAAAACTTTGAATGAACTTAGGGTCTGAGAACCCCCACCTCAGACTGAAGTCAGAACCTGGCTAAAAAAAACCCAAAAACCTCAGAGGCTGCAGCTGAGAAAAGGGAAGATATTTCTGCTGTAAAGGAGTTCATGTGTCAAAGTAGGAAAGGTTGCTAAATTGTGGTTAAAGGAGAGACAGTGCCCACCCACTAAAGAACCCTCCAATAAGAATCTGGGGGCAAGAGAAAAGAGAAGTTGTGGTTAAACTGGCCAGAGTGTTGGAGGGTCACAGGCATTAACGTCTGAGATACAGCTGAGGTAAAGTAATTTCAGAACAGAAATTGCTGTTGAAAGCAACACGCCGCAAGGTAAAACGGGAGTGATTTAGGAGTTGCTAATTTTTGCTTCAGTCGTTACTTCACATGAACAAATGAAGATATGCTTGCCTCAGAAAGATGTGGTTTCTCAGAACGTGAATGAAAGGAACAGTTTGCAAAGGGAAGGTGCAACTGAATTTCTGAGTTCCCAACTGAAAGCAACAGAAGCATTTCTCTTTAACAGGGCTTTTTTTTTGTAGAAAAAGCCCAGCAGGAATTCATTAGCATAATAGGCCACACCCAACAGCAGAAACCTATTAGCATATTAGGCCACACCCCTGACAGCACATCTCATTAGCATATAAGGCCACTCCCCTATGTTACCAGAAGTTGGTCATCCAACCACACCCACCTTCTGCTTCTTTTTACATTGTTTGTTGTCAAAATCCAGAGCTTTTTTTGTAGCAGGAACTCCTTTGCATGTTAGGCCACACAGCCCTAATGTAGCCAATCCTAATGAGTTCCTGCTATTGGGTGTGGCCTGTTATGCTAATGAGTTCCTGCTGGGTGTGGCCAACCTGGGAGCCAGCCAGAACTCCGTTCCTGCCCCAAAATAGCTCTGCTCTTTAAAAGTAGACCATCTACCCAATAACAGGGCAGAGTAACCCAGGAAGAAACAAGCACAGAGAGAAAACAAAACCATCCCAAGAAAATAAGCTCGTTTCTAAGCGCTCAGTCCACAAGCAGGAGTAAAGCTAAGCACGATTGGGGGTGTAATCTTCCTCCTTTCCATCGCTGAAAAGACTAGACGTGATCTCGGCCTCTGAGGTGACCTGCTGGCCACCTTTTAACTTCATCTAATACCCTTAATTCCTGGGGCTGAGGTAACAGGACATGTTTTGTATGCTTTTACTACTTTGTTATTTGTTGTCGTTAGATTTGTGTGCTCGATAAACTGGTTTGATCTGTAAATCTAACTTGGTGAGGGTGTGGTTGGTCTTGTACTCTGCAGAATTCTAAGAGAAAAAAGAACCAACAGCACTGTGGGCCAACTCAGCAGAGCTGAGCCAGGTGCAACACAGCAGAGTTGCCACTTGTGCAAGTGAAGCAAGGCACAGCATCCATTGTCTTCATCACTGGTGAGGCTGAAATGACCAAGAGGTACCCTGATGACCATCCGATGCTATAATATTGCCAAGTGTACGTGGATATCATGTAAGATAGTTGACATACCGCCTTTTCCACCTGAAGTCCTCAGAGCAAGTTTACAACAGTGAAAGAAAACTACAAAAACACAATACTAAAACAATAGGAACAAAAAAAATAGCATCCAATAAAGGATAGAAGACCAAGGGCAGCAAAACGTTCCTTAGACTCGGCCGAGTGCAGAGCTGTAACTAGCTAATTCTGTACCCAAGGCAACAATATAAAATTGTGCCCCCTATATTTTCATAGTAGTTGTTTTGGTAAAAAGGTAAATCCATAAAGAACAAGAGGAACAATAACATGTTTATTTTAGTCAAAATATACTTTTTTGGTGTCCCTCAGCACTGTGTACCCAGGCCAGGCACCTGAATAGTAGCAGAGATAATGCCAGAAGGCTCTCCTAGTGGAGGGAGTCCCATAACTGGTACGCAGCAACAAAGACAGCCCCTCTGAGGCTTCTGAAAATCTTAACTCTCAGAGAGGTTCTAAATATTATTATTTTATTTAAAGAGAAATTTTAAAGACAAAATAGGTTTCATTTCCACAAATCAACGACCACACTCAGTGGGAAACAGCAGGGCTATTTTGAGGCAGGAACGCACAGGAACGGAGTTCCGGCAGGCTTCTGAGTTGGCCACGCCTACAGCCTCCCCCCACCTCGGGTTCCCCAGGTGCCTTGCAAGCCACAGGGTGCCTAGGGAAGCTGATCCAGAAACTGCCTTCCTTCCCTCAGGTTCCCCATGTGCCCCGGAAGCCACAGGGCTCCTGGGGAAGCCGATCCTGGGAGGGAGCTGCGCTGTCAGGGGTGTGGCCTAATATGCTAATGAGTTTCTGCTACTGGGTGTGGCCTATTATGCTAATGAGTTCCTGCTGGGCTTTTTCTACAAAAAGAGCCCTGGGAAACAGTAAGAGGGCAACAACCGCAAAGGCCCTGGTAGATGGCAATGAGGCACCCCTTCCATCAGCGCCTCACGACTTGTGGATACAAAAGAGGGAGGGAGCGGCTAACACGAGCAAGAAGCCTCACTTGCAAGCCTGAGAGGGAAACAGGCGCTCTGAAGCAGATGCCTGAGATGGCTGTAGCTTTGCACTGCTGCTCATGTAGAGATGAACATCTCCAAATAAGGGGCTCTGCTTTCAAGAATGTCAGAAAGCTGGCTGATTCGCTTGTAGAAATTAAAGCAAGAGAAAAAGAGAGGGATCACATGAAGCCTAAATACATTTATTACAGACATGCACACACACACACAGGCCTGGAGACCGTGAGTCATTGCTGAACATCATAATTTATTTTCAATTCAAGACAGCTGCTCGGCACTGTTCTCAGCAAAGCTCTGGGCCTAAAACTGTAGGGTGGCCCCACATAGCAGAAGTTTTGGAGCACTTGGAATGGGTATACAAATTGGATTCGTGGGGACGACTGTACCCTTCTGACTTAGTTTTTCTGTGGGAGTATACAGCCTCTATTGCTCTTCTAATGCCAGTGTGCTGCTGCGCTACAAGCAAAATCTCTGCACAGTGACCTGTGGAACAGCTGACTGCTGGTAGGCTGAGGATCCCCAGTTGGTAATGTAATTCTTTTCCTACCCAGTTCAAGAAGTCAGAGAAACACTGCAGTGGATAACCCACCCTTCTCCCAACACACCTCTCCACTCCTTCATTTATTAATTTAATTTATATCCCGCCCTCCCTGCAAAGGCAGGCTCAGGGCGGCCCACAGTCATATATATAAAAACATTATACGACTATTAAAACAGATAAAACAGTTAAAACCACAACAGAATGCAAAGTGCTAGCACTGCAATAAACAATGGCACCATTTTTTCGGCATCCAGCTATAACAGTCGCCATATTCCAGGTCCTTGCCAGGCTGTCAGATAATACTTTGGTGCTGATGTTACTTTAGTGCTGATGTTAGGGCCAGGGCCATGATGTTACCGGCAGCCCCCTAATTGAAAGCCTGGTGAAAGAGCTCCGTTTTACAGGCCCTGCAGAACTGCAGAAGGTCCCGCAGGGCCCTGATGTCCTCCGGGAGCTCATTTCACCAGTGAGGGGCTGCCACAGAAAAGGCCCTGGCCCTCATCACCGCTAGCCTGGCTTCTTTAGGGCCCGGAAGGGCCAGACGGTGTTGGGATCCAGATCTTAGTGTCCTCTGTGGAACATGTGGGGAAAGGCGGTCCCTCAGATAAGCAGGTCCCTGACCATATAGGGCAAAACCAGCACCTTGAACCAAATCCGGTATGCTATTGGCCTAGATACCGGCTCTACACTGAAACATATTATGAAATGCAAAAAGCAGTAAATTATGTCTGTCAGTGTCTAGGGGCAAGCTCTGAACTTCCTCAACAAGGGTCATTTGCTGGATGTTTTCAAGCGGAGGCTGGACGACCATCTTTTGGGTATGTTGTAGGTATGTAGGGCTATCTTCTGGCTATGCCCCTGCAGAGTGCAGGGGGTTGGACTAGATGACCTGCAAGGTCCCCCCCAACTCTAACATGCTATGATTCTATGAAAGCCCATGGCACCACAAATATGGAGAACTCCCACATCTGAAGCGCCTCAAGAATGCTGAAGCCAACAGCATTCAGAAGAGCTAACACCTTGCCTATAAACCGGCAGACAAGTTCATCCTATAGCATCAGGACGCTGGGCAGGCAGAGCTTTCAGGCTGCAAGAATTAGGAGATCAGGAGAAGAGGAGGAGACAGCAAGAGTTCCTGGGACAAGCCTTGATTATGGTATTATCATACAGACCCTCAAGTTAAGATGGATGCTTCAAACTTTGTTTATAGCTCTTCAATTAGCATCAACAAAAACAGACATAATTTTATTGTAATCTGAATTCTGAGATTCGGAAACCGCACAATGAGTACTGCACAACTGTAGTACACAGAACGTGTCAGAATCCTTGATCTGAAAAGTAGCCGAAGATCTTCTACAGTCACTAACATCACTAACATAATATGCTTTATTTTCACAACACTGTTTGCCAATCAGCTCAAACGATCAAACCTACAGATTATGTCTAAAACAGAGGGCAACAGCCAGTAAGATGCACCATTTACTTACGTCTTTAGGAAAGTGTACTGACAAGGTACTGTGTTTCCCACGTCATCAAATCTCTATTCTGTACACATGTCTTCCTTTTAATTACTTTTACTAAGAACAATTAATTCCCCAAAATCTGCCCAAACCAGTCCTGAAGTGCACCCATTTTCAAAACCCACTCCCTCTCTTCTCTCTGCTTACCGACATAGAAAGTGTTGGGAGGTTCCCGGTCATCGAGTGTTACCCCCAAGAGAGTCGTGGTCTGCGAGTCATGGCGAAGCCACAATGCCACACCTAGGATGATCCCTCCTGCCAGCTGAAAAGAAATAAGAATGGCAGATTAACACAGGCCCATCTCTTTACAAGTGCACCCTGTGACTTCGCGACGCATTCCGGTCAGCCCCATCAGGCGTCCAAAAACGCCCAGACAGTCTTCTTCGGAAGGGCAGACTGATGGATGAATGCAGAGCAGGTGGAATGAACCCAAGCCCCACTGTCTCCTCAGGCGGGACTCACATCAGCAAATATTTTGCCAAGTAGGCGACGCAGCATTTCCAATTCATTCCCTACTGTGACGGCGGCTTCTGAAGGATGCGATTACACACAACTACAGAGTATGGTACTAGGTGCAAAACAGCTTTCATTTTTCTTAAGAGCCAGTTTCTAGACCTGATGGTTGGAAAGCTGGTGTAGTGCAGCATAATGACTGCGGTGTTTTCTACATGGAGACGGGCTTCTGTAGTTTCCCAGTTGCTCCTGTTACCCTTCCCATTCAAAGGTATTTAACTAGGTTCACGGCTATAAAAGATGCATTGCCTCTGTATGACGAGCTACAGAGCAATGGTATTTCCACTGAGTACTTTGCCTCAATGCAAACTGAAATGTCCTTTTTTCCAGTCACTGCCTAAACTACCCACTTGAGCTCCTCCTTGCAGCAACCCTGCCTCCTTGCCCGTGCCCCTCCCGCAATCCCCTAGTGTTCCTGCCATGAGATGGGTACAAGAAGAAGAAGAAGATTGGATTTATACCCAGCCCTCCACTACCCAAGGGAGTCTCAGAGTGGCTTACAAGCTCCTTTCCCTTCCCCTCCCCACAGCAGACACCCTGTGGGGTCGGTGGGGTTGTGAGAGCTCTGACAGAAACTGCTCTTCTGCAAGGACAGCTCTGACAGAACTGTGGCTTGCCCAAGGTCACCCAGCAGGTGCCAGTGGAGGAGTGGGGAATCAAACCCGGTTCTCCCAGATTAGAGTCCGCACACTTAATCACTACACCAAACTGGTGTAGGGCTATAAACATCGATGTATTTTGTTCTGAGGTTATTCTAGCACATTTCCCTGCCACCTTTCCTCTTAGCAATTGTGTTGGGAGAAAGGCTGGTCTAGAAGGGCTTTAAATTAACCTTCTTCAAGTGGGGGGGGGGGACGACTACCAGCAAACAAACCAAACATGGGATGTGGAAGGGAGAGAACATTAATGAAAAACACTGTATTTGAGACTGCATAGAAGTTCAGACTGTAGTGTTGCATCAAGTGATAAACATGCATGAGTAAAGCTGTTCATTTGGAAGCAACAGCCACCAGCCAGTATTGCAAAAATGGAATCAGAGCAATTTTTAATAAAAAAAAATTGCAATGTAGTATGAGCATCAGAGACTTCACAGTGTTAATGAAGAAAGAAAACCTGGATTAAAATCAAGGTGGGCCGGATGACGCGCACACTGTGCCTTCAGTGGCAGAGCAGAAAATGAAAGCATCAAAAAAGGCATGCCCTAAAGATTTCCCTTGCTTGAAAGCCAGTCGAATCCGACTCTAGTTGCAGTGCTCATGTCCGTTTCCAAGCCAAAGAGCCAGCACTGTCTGAAGACATTTCCGTGGTCATATGGCCACCATGACTAAATGCCAGGGCACACAGAATGCTGTTACCTTCCCACCAAAGTGGTATCTATTTATCTATTTGCAATTTCTTGCTTTTGAACTGCTAGGTTGGCAGGAGCTGGGGCCAGAGACGGGAGCTTACTCCATCATGTGGCACTCGGGTCTCGAACTGCTGAACTACCGATCTTCCAGCCTGCAGTTCAGTGTCTTAACCACTTGAGCCACCGCAGCTCCATCAGGCATGCCCTACCCTATTCCAAAATCTGGGCAATGATCTTCCCATGGTAAAGAGCTGCTACTTTCTCACTGGTATTCACAGGAACTGAACAGACAGCAGCTTGTGCTGAGACTTGCCTGGCAAACTTTGAAGTATAGAGGATTTCATTAGGTTGGGATCTACAGGCCTACCTGGAACAGAACATTAAGGAGAAAGATGGGTAAAGAGAGGGGATAGGTAAGGATACTGGGAGCTTCACTGAATGGGAAAAAATGTTTGTCACATTGGTATTGCTGCAGATATTTGATTTGGCTGTGCTCAATTCCCTTCCCATCACAGAAAGAAAGAAGTCTGAAAGAGTTGGGTATGTTTAGCCTGGGAAAGAGAAGGCTTAGAGGGGACATGATTGCAGTCTTCAAGTATTTGAAGGGCTGCCATGTAGAAGATGGAGCAGATCTATTCTCTCTTGCTCCGGATTGCAAGACTAGATCTAATGGGTGGAAATTACAAGGGAGTCGTTACCGGCTTAATATCAGGAGAAACTTCCTAACTGTAAGAGTGGTTGAGCAGTGGAACAGACTGCCTCGGGAAGTGGTGGATGCTCCTTCCCTGGACGTTTTCAAGGGGAGGCTGGACGACCATTTTTCGGGTATGTTGTAGGATTATCTTTTGGCTACGATCCTGCAGAGTGAAGGGAGTTGGACTAGATGACCTGCAAGGTCCCTTCCAACTCTAACATTCTATGATTCTATTATTCTATATGTCAGATTAAGCAGATTCAGTGAAATAACATGATAATACTGGACCCAAGCCGCCACCCCCCCCAAAGTTCACAACAAAATTAATAGAAGGGAGAGACCAGGGCTATTTCTGAGCAGGAACGCACAGGAACGGAGTTCTGTCTGGCTTCTGAGTTGGCCATGCCTACAGCCTCCCCCCCCTCGGGTTCCCCAGGTGCCTCGCAGGGCGCCTGGGGAAGCCAATCCAATCCAGGGAGGGAAGGCAGTTTAAACTCCCCCCCACACACACACCAGGTTCCCCAGGTTCCCCAATCCAGAAACTGCCTTCCTTCCCTCGGGTTCCCCACCTGGGGAAGCCAATCCTGGGAGGGAGCTGTCCTGTCAGGGGTGTGGCCTAATGTGCTAATGTATTTCTGTTGTTGGCTGTGGCCTGTTATGCTAATGAGTTCCTGCTGGGCTTTTTCTACAAAAAAAGCCCTGGGGGGAGACTAATTCAAAACATGTCCTTTAGAATTTGAAAGCTCAGACCATAAGGTGGATCGGAGAAACACTGTTCCTAGATCAAGATACTGAACCAATAACTGCAAGCAGCCCATGCCATTCACATCAAAAGCAGAGACAACCAAGATAAACCCTGGGTACGGTACCCAAGACAGATCAGTTTCAGGTCAGGCACAAATTCCAGAAGGGTCTGGGCATAATCCTACAGTAATTGGGAGGTGACTCAGTACATCAGATTCTACCACTCGCTTTGTGAGGCCCTGCCCTTCTTAGCAAAAATATAAAGCAATCACCAGAAACATTAAAGCTGAGTTGGGAATTAAGACTCTTTCTGGAGCTTCAAGTAAGCATCTGGTATTGCCAGTCTACAGTAATTCTGGCTTCAGTGTTAGACAAATAAGAAAACAGCCCAGAGCTGCTCATAAAACCTGAGAGGAAAGCTAAACATTGACGCAGCCTGCAATTTTGCTTTTTCCGCTCAGAGTTAGCAAGAATTTTGACAAATTGGAAACATACTGCACTGGTTCTGCTCTCTGGTACGCTGTTTTTCCAGTTGCCATTCCAGGTGTCCAACTCCATCTTCTGCGTTCCAGAATAAGATATGAATTCAAGTGCCTCTGCAAGCAGCATTTAAACATAGCTAAACAACAGCGCTATTTTCATTTTCTCATGGGAGGGTGGGTGAGTGATGTCTGAACAGGGGCCAAATTTAGATTGGAGTTCTTGTACAGACTTCACAGACACTGAAAGAGGAAGATGTGCCAGAGTGTCTTAAAAACAGACTTCCCCAGAAGCTTTTCAAAAGTTCTATTGTTTTACATTTCTAAAAGAAGTTTATAGAATTGTGAGAGCTACATACATCAGTGCTACTAAGTATAAATGTAAAAAGGGTAAAAACCTTGTATCATGTAGTATATTTTCTATTATTTTATGATGCTTTAAACAAACTGCTATGTTTAGATGAGGGTCTCAGTCACACATACCAGGCCCATATCCTGCTCCAGCAGAAAGTCATGAAGGACCATGGTCTTATTATTTACTAGCCTGCTAACCATGCTTTGCTATGGTATTTAAGTTCCGTAAACCCAGTTATAATACTGATTATGTGAAATCTGAAAAGTGACACTTGTAGGAATTCTATTGCAGAAGATCGTAGTGTAAGAAATGAAGTGAGACATACGTACTTTTTTTTTTCTCTACTGAAGGACCTCTCTCCAGACCACATTGGTGGTTCTGCCCTCAGGTGCCAGGATCACCAGGCTGCTTGGTGAGCTCCCTCTGGAGCAGGCCACATAGAACTGGCCATTTAAGAAGCAGTCGTCTCTTAAGTCAACTCCTGCTATCTTCCACGAAAGTGATGGCCTCTCTATCTGTGTTCCTGGACTGTTTTGCTCATATGGAGACTGTGTTGTTCTGAGCACCTCAGGATGATCTTGCTGGTACTTGGTCTGTGCAGCTCAGTGCACTGCAGGAGTACTATGTGCAAATGTCTTTGCCACATTCCTAAGCTGCCTTCTCCTTGTAGTGTTGATATATCTAACTTGACATTTGCCAGGAGCTTTCTTGGGGGCAGTAAGAGGTGAGAGGTGTGAGGGTGAGTTGGTGTGAGGGGGAATTGGTGTGAGGGAGTGGTGATATGGTGAACATTTCTTCAGGCTCATGAGGGAGGCACGCATTGAAATGGCTCCTATAAATGTCCTTTACTATCCCCCCATAAACATTCATACCCTGGCCCTGCTCCTACACCTGACAGTCACTGGCCTGTCTGGTGTTGGGGGGGATTGTATTAAAGGTATCGGGGAGGCTGGGCCAGCAGCAGGGCTAAGGCAATCCTGCTGAGCGAACCTCTCCGGAGGCTGTATGTATCCCACCTCCTCTCTTACACCTGACAGGCAGCTGCCTGTCCAGTGTGTGGGGGAGGGGAGGAGGATTAGAAGCCATGGTGGAAGCCAGGCTGGCAGGATCACTAAGGCGTTACTGCTGGGACAGGCTCCTTCGTGGCTTTAAGCACCCTGTAACCGCTGCTGCACCTGACAGACAACCACCTGTTAGGTGTAGGAGGTGTTGGAAGCCATTAGAGAGGCTGGGCCAGCAGCTTTACTTCACCTCACAGGTGGTTGCTGGCCACTCCTGATTTCCTCAACTGTCATTAGCTGTCTGCAGTCTCCTGTAACTGATTTTTTTTTAACCTCAGAACACTGAGCTCTGCAGCTGACCAATCAGAGAGTGGGGGGTGCAGGGAGGCAGCTGCCTGGCAGCCGCATAGGAATCAATGGGGGGAGCACATTTTATCCCTTTTGACCCACTTAGGGGTCAAATTTCTAAAAATCCCTTCTTAGCGAGCACCTATGCCACAGTAGGAGCACTCTCCCCGAATTTGGTGTCTCTAGGTCCAGCAGTTTGGCCTGGGTGTTGATGTTACGGTGAGGGGACTTTCTTTTATATATATAGATGGACCTGGCATTATGCAACACCAATGTCAGAGAGGGGTCATTAATCCCAGCCCCACTACCTACCACCTTCAGGATGGGACACAGGCTGGAAGGCGGCTGAACTTCTCTTTTTCTCTGTCCCCTTCCCTTCCATACCTGCCTGGTCCCACCGCTATATTTTCCCCTCCCCAGAAGCACTGGTATCCCCTGCCCAGTCATCGTTGATATTAGAGGTCTTTGCTGAGCCACAGACCAACTAATAACTGGAAATTGGAACACAGTAAGTGCTGGTAGTACCGTAACAGTTCTCCCAGCATTGTGACCTGAGCGGTTTAACTAATCTGATCTAGCCTAACAAACAGACCAAATACAATAATCTAACAATTTGGTACACTAATACTCTATTTCACCTGGCCAGTAAATTAAGAAAAGGCCGGGGCTAATAATTACAATCCTAATGCCAACTATGGCAAATCTAGCACAGTTCTTTGGGTGGTGTCAAGAGCCTGGCCTTGTCTGTTTCTTGGCCTTTCAAATTTTGGTTCAGGCTTTGGGGCCTAGTTAAGTTAATGAAGGCTCCTCTCTGGGAAATTAATATCATGCTGACTTGGAGTTTACAGAGAGACAAGGGATGAGATGGAGTCCAGCACAGGTGTAAGTGAAATCACAGACCAGGAAGCTTCAAGGCCAGAGACCCAGAGAGAGTTTTGCACTCACATTCCATCTCCTTAGCACGTGGTTAAGTTGCTTGATTGTGAGTACGTGCTAGCTGCAGAAGTACATGGTCACGTATCTTAGCAACACAACTGACTGGCCAAACAGGATCAGGCCAGCTGCAGGTAGTCTGCCATAAAACAAGACCATTTATTCTAGTTTAGACCCTTCCTCCCTTTGGGCCTGCCTTCCTTCTTGCCTCCCTTTTAATGGTAGGTTGTGCCTTGTGCAGCTGGAATACCTGCTTCTTGGATTTTGGACTTTAGAGTTCTATCTAGACCCTGTACCTTCAGCCTGTTCAGCCAATATCTGGGTGAGAGTGCTAAAGCCTGAATAAGTATTCTGGGATAGTTGTTTAGTTTTATTATTTTCTTCCCTGTTTTGCACTGCTTCCGTATTTTCATCCTTTTGCACATTTCTTTTTATAAACCTTATTAATTAGACACCTGTGGTGTTATTTGAGTTTTGGGGCTTCAACCTAAACCTAGTACCTTGGCGTATTTTGGCAACAGCTACCAAGTAATTATCTGTGGGACTCAACTTGCAAGTGTTCTACCTTGCAAGACTGACTTTTTAACATCTGGTAGGGCTGGAGATATGGCCTCTTAGTCTCTGCTGAGGGTTATTTTAGAGGGGCTGGTGGTGGCTCATTACCCTAGGCAGTGAGGATTCATTCCCCAGTTTTGTGCATTTGGCTCTTGGCTTTCATCCAAAGCCTTCTTGTGAGACAAGGAGACTTTGACTGGTGCGCAAAAATTAAATATTAACAGTATTTTAACTCTTATTTTTAACTCTTTAATACTGTTTTAATTAGAATTGTTTATAATGCTGTTTTACTTTGTATGTTTTAAACTGTTAGACACCTGGGCAGCCCTTGTACGGACAGATAGGTGGGATATCAATTTTGTTAATAATCATACTCATAATAATCAATGTTCCCTCTAAGCTGTGGAGTCTTGTGAGCAAAAATTCTACTTTGTGAGCCACTGGCCTTAAAGTCTGGCAGCAATTTGGCTACTGCATCAATTGCTCTGGAGCCATCCTTCCTGAGCTAAGACAAAACATGTGAGTCGGAGGCTAAAACTGTGACTAGCTACATTAGCTCATTAGAGGGAACACTGATAATAATATACATTTAAAACCACTTGATTTGTCCCCACCAATAAATAGTTAAGTTCAAGTCTTTGTGTGAGCTACTTTTAAAATTTATTAAACACAAGTCAAATAATGCTCCATTTAAGGCCTTGGATTAATTTCCCCATTCTAATGTTTTCCAGAAGACCTGTATCGTTGTCTCATACTTTCATTCCCCCAAATGGATGAAACTCCCTGAACCAGATTTCTTGCATGCTGGAATACTTTATATTCTCAATGGACAGAAGACTGTCCCTTGTCTGCATGTGTCAGTACAATGCAATATCTCCCTTTGGTAGGAGTTTTGTGAGAACCTCCTAGGCTGAGTTCAGACTGGCAATTTGAAGTGGGAGCGAGTCGTGGCAAAAAAGCCCCGGAACAAACTGTTCCGGGTTTTCCCGGTCACACTGCGCTGACTGATGCGGGAGCATACTGGGAGGAGGTGCGCAGGTGCATTCAGACTGTTGGCCCGGAGGCGCGGCTGTAAATGGCTTTTTCCTGATAATTCGGCTATGTGTACATGTGCGCATATGCGCTCATGCACATAAGGGCAATTTGGGGAGGATCCCGTTGCACTGGCACCGCATTGGGCAGTACAGAGGAGCACATCCAATCATATCCATGCTGCCTCTCCATGGCAATCAAGTGCACCTTGCGCAGAAACACCCGGCGGACATTATGACCGCAGGTTGTTCCCGGCTTTTCGGGTTAGCGTTCACACTTCCCGGAAGTGGAATGAAGCTGGATAAATGTGCTCTCCGGGATTTGCTACCACTTTCACCAGGTATTTGTTAAACGCTGGAGCAAAGCGGTACACGATGGGTTGACTATGGGTGGGGAACACCAGACAGAAGTGCCTATGTGAATGCCCCCTTTAATCCGGTTGTGAAACGTTGCTGAAACGTGACTATCTTGGAGCAAACTGCCAGTCTGAACTCAGCCCTAGTGTGAATAAACAGCCCATCAGTCTGACTTATCAAATCATGTCCCGGCTGTCTTATCAGAAAACTTCAACAACAAGAGGACAGCAGCTTATTATACAGTGTGCATGTACGAACGCACACATAAATATGAGCTAAAGGAAGACAGAGCTCTTGTACCATTCATACAGAGGTGCAGAAGAAGAGGAAATTCAGCAGGTGCAAGGAGAGATTGACAACAGCTGCAGTCAGATGGAAAGGCGGTTGGAAAAACTCCTTGTTAATTTTGCCTTGCTTTAAAACGACTTGCTGACTAGCGAAGCCATCTTGAAGGGCAGTGAGGACACCAAAGTCAACCACACAGATTTCTCCCAGATCCAGCTGCCAAGATAATTTATCTAGACAGGGCCTGAAACATATCCTTCCCACCCAGCCCCCATCAGAAGGAAAAGAGAAGGTGTGCCCCCCAAACCTGCCAGCTTGAGTTGTTTGGACATTCATTTCCACTGTTTTCTATGCAGTTGCCCTTGCTCTATAAGGATGATGCGCTGAGTGTGTCCGATTTGTGCAACGGCTCTGTGTGGACGTACTTAGAGAAAACTCACCCAAGCAAGTCATTTAATTCAACGGCACCTGTAAATGTTAACTGCTGTTTAGCAATCGTGTTAAATCCTGTATACTCGTTCAGCAAGGCACTACTTGTTTAAAAGGCCCTACTCAAATTAACAAGGAGACTCTTGATTTTTAAATAAACCACACAAGAGATGTTAACCCACCCAAGCCAAACATAAACCTTTGCAACAGGAAGGACAAAACATTTGGACTGGGATGTAAGAACGCCACCTGACTATAAATGGTGGAGAAGAATTTATGACTGAGAGCTAAACCTGGATACAAAAGTCTGATATGCACCTGGCTCATTAAGACTAATGAGAACTTCAGAACATGGGAAAGAGGCCATAAAACAATCTACCAATTTTTTTCACTTACTGGCTGGGGGGGGGCAATTGTGGGAGGGCTTCTAGTGTCCTGGCCCCACTGCTGGACCTCCTGATGGCACCTGGTATTTTTGGCCACTGTGTGACAGACTGTTGGACTAGATGGGCCATTGGCCTGATTCTTCTCTTATGTTCTTATGTGCTTTGTTTTACTTCATTGGTAGTGAAAGAACAATTCAGCATTATGTCTGAAAACACTGAGCCTCATAGGAACCTTGAGAGTACAGGAAACGGATGTCGGGGAAACTCTCTCTCACAAGTGCATGAGTATCAAGGAGGCATGGTTGAAAGATAGCTCCAAACAAAGATAAAATTACCATTAAATTGAGGCTCGAATTCACACAAGAGATATCTATAAATGACGTTCTTAAAGTCAAACATTAAGGTTACCTTGCAATATAACGATCATTGTTGAAGTTTGATACCGTTCCTTTTGATTGTAACCTACTGTGTTGTTATGCTTTTATTTGACTTTATGAAAAATAAAAGTTATTAAAAAAATAAAATTACCATTAAAGTCTCCCCTTCTTAATCTATTTGCGAGTAAGAGAGACAGCGTGCAGAAGCATAGCAAGTTTTCATTTTTTTTAAGAAGCAAAACCGAACCACCCCTCTTTTCTCTCAATGATTGGGCCATTTTTACAGAGCATGCAACCACACCACCACAGAATGTTGCTGTATTAGACTTTTAATTTTTTAAAAAAAAAAATTATTTCCAGTACAAGTTGGCAATAGAGTGTGTATTTGGCTGAAACCAAGCCGAAAAAATACCTGAAAAATACCTTACTGGTATTTGGGGGGTATTGTTTAAGTTGAATACAGATCAGAAAATCTGACCAACTATTGATATAGCTGAGCCGGAATAAAGCCAAACTTTTCCAGCTTTTTATGTAGGTATATACCGAATAGCTGGTGGTGGTGATGTTCAAAGGGCTCCAGAGATACTTTCAGTTCTCTTCTAGGGCTCTTACCCACCTTTTGCGCTGGTTTCCAGGACACCAGGAGAGAGGGGGAAGAGGCAGCTTTGCAGCCCAATGGCAAAAACACCTTCGGGGGAGCTGTAGTGCCTTAAAGCCAACCACTGTAATGCTTTTGCAAACGGCATTGCATTGCAGGCTTGCAACTTGCAAAGTTGTTGGCTTCAAAGCAGGCCCATCGCTACAGTGGGGGCATCTCGGGGCTAGGCCCCCTGACTTACTGGCAAGGCCCCACAACTTCCCACCCAGCCCAGGGCCCCAAAGTGGCAGCAGGTGTGGGGAAGGAGTTGGGTGTTCCTTTAATTCAATCAGCCAGTGCCCCCTAAGAAATTTAAATGCCCCCCAACTTAAAAAATCCTGGCTACGGGCCTGCTTCAAAGTCCAGCTAAGTAACCTTGCTTTCCGCCCCCATTTCCCAGGGAACAGGAGGGAGGAGGAAAGGTGCAGTAGCAGCCTGGCAAACAGGATTTCAGGTTAAGGGGGAACACTGCTCTTTAGCTAATCACAGAAGTCTGTTCTTTTTTTTTGAAATTCTTCTGTGCATGGGCAAAGAGCATAAATGCCAGGGTCTGGCTGAGCTAGACTCCAACGCTGAGAGGTTTGGAGAGTGTGCACTGGCTTTGGCTTCAGTAACTGTTCTGAGCCTGACTCCTGGTGCCTGAGAGACTCTGCTGTGGATTTTGGATCAGTTCCCGCCTGCCTGCCTGCCTTGCAGAAGAGTGAAGACAGTGACCAATTTGACTGAACAACTTTTTTTTAAAGTTTTCTTAGCTGTTCTTTGGGGGTTTTTTTGGTTCCTTTTGGTTTTATTCTTAGATTTTAGTTCCTTCTGGTTTTGTGGCTCACAGTTTGAAGTTCTTTGCTACTTGTTGTTTGGGCCTGGTAGTTGTGTGTGGTGGTGGGGGGTGTATGTGTGTGAGGTCAAGGGCCTCAAGTATTTTTTGTTGCTGTTGATCCCTTTGGTTTTATTCTTAGGTTTTATTTCCTTCTGATTTTGTGGCTTGCACTTGTTTTTGTGGAGTTGGGGAGGCCAACAGTTCCTTTCTTCTGCTTTGGTTCTTTGGAGTTGGTTTAAAACTTGGTGAACTTATTCATTTTTGGTTGTTTTTTGGGCTTGTGTGTATATGGAGGGGGTTCTGTTTGTTTTTTAAAAAAATCTATTCTGATTCTGTGCTTCACATCAGTCCGGTTGAGCTGGCATTTGCCACAGTGGCACTGGGTTGTGCTGCTGGGCACTACTGAAAGACAGAAACCCTGTCTCCGGTTGTGTTTCCCCAGCCCAATTTGAGGAAGCACACGGCACAATCCCACAGAGTAGAACCAGAACTAGAACTTTATTAATAAAGGAGGGAGGCACAGGTACAACAAGGTTTTGGACACTCGAATCTCCACTGCTCTCCCTAAGGTTACAATGGGAGACATAGGATTTTATACTCAATATGACACTTTGCAAATAAATCATAATTATTGGTTCCATCAAACTTTGTCATATGTCCGTCATAGCTTTCTGATTGGGCCCGGACCTGTGGGTTGGATTTTCTCAAGCATAAATGTATTTTTTTTAAACAATGGGCCTTCTTCTTCCCAGGCTATGAAGCTCTAAAAGTATCTAATGCAGCAGATATGGATACATAGTGCTGTATGTTCTCCATCTAACGTAAGCTTCCTGACATCAGAAACACGCGCAGTTATAGCTGGCCAGAACAAGCAAGGTCATAAGCAGTATAACTGCCTGTCAGCATTTAGCATTCTTCCCATCATGCATTTAAACAATGAACCAAAGTGAATATCTGAATATATGTTCATGATTGATTTTTGTATCTGTGATCATCAATGGCACTTAATGTATCTGTACATCTATGTGTGTCAGAGGTGCTGGCTGAGTCCACTAAGGCTAGCCTGCTAAGTCAGACAGAGTGCAGAGTGCATAACAGTGTTTCATAAACTGTGTGTACAACACTATACAGCACTGGTTCTACTATCCTTGCAGCCCCCCTCCCCCTCACTTGGCTTGTGATTCTGTGCTTGACATCAGTCCTGTTGAGCTGGCATTTGCCACAATGGCACCAGGTTGTGCTGCTGGGCAATAGCAGGTTGGCACTGGGTTCTGCTACCCTTGCAGAAATTCCTCCCCCTCAGTTTCGACTTCAGAGATTCTCATATTTGACCTTAGTCTTGTTGGGTATTGACAGCAGCTCTGGTTCTGCTAGGCACATAGCACAGGTTCTGCTGCTGGCCTTGCAAAAATGCTCACCCCCACTTCATTTTCTACTGCAGAGATTCTCTGGGACATGCCACTGGGTTTGTATTACCTTGCTACTTTCCCCCCTTTGGAAACAATGGAGGATGAGGGTACCTTTTTTGTGTGCCCATAGGATTGGACCTCCTGGTCCATTCTTTTTGAAATGTGGGATTTTTTTTGAGGAGAGACTTCAGCAGCTACGCTGAAAATTTGGTACCTCTACCTCAAATACCCCCCCCCGATCACTGAATATACCCCAGGATAGATTTGCCATTGACTTTAATGGTCCCCACAGGGTATAATGGATCGGGCGGGGGGGGGGGAATTGGGATTCCCAGATATTTACCAAATCCAGATACCATACTAGTACTGGGATTCAGGAATACTGGGAAACAGCAATATTTTGGGGGTCCAATATACTTGAATCTGGAAAAAATGATTTCTTTTCCTCTTCGCACCCTTTTATGGCAACTTGACTCAGGGAAAGTCGCTTCAGGCAAGGTGTGGGAAGAAGGATTACTAGGTCTAGTCTAAATACATAGCCACCTAAGCTCATACAACATGTAGCTGACTGGTTTGAAATGGCCTGAAACAAGAGGGCTCTTAGAAATTGAGAAACCCTGACTGGTAGCCTACCTTTGCCAGGCAGGATGTAACAATAAAAGCTTAAGTCATCTTGTGCTTTTCTATGTTTAAACCGATTTTAAATTATCTTCTCTTTCCTGTATGTATATCATGTAATCCTCAATTTCCTTTAAACTAAAGTCTCTTCCTTTTTGGATTTGTTCTCTTGAAAATCTACCACCGGTATTGGTATGCTGTGCTCATATTACTGATGAGCAGACATTTGTCTTTGTATGTTATCACTGCCAGCCAGAATTTGGGTTATCCTTGCCAGCCACCGTCAAGTAGGATTGTGGCAAGCGATAGCTGCCCTCTTTTCTGAGTTTTTGAAAATTTTCATGGGAACCACCTGGAAACAAAGGCTAGCTAAATGACAGGCTACTCTCCGGAAAAATTACAAGCTGAAATCTTGTGCCTCAGTAAACTACAGCACACTGTGCATATATTACAGCCCACCACACATCTGATGGAGGGGACTGTAAAGACTCATACCTCAAAAAACCTGCTCAGCATTAAGATGTCACCGTATTTTTTAGTGTGAATTAAAAGCCCATTGCTCTGCCTTAAAATGCCATTATCACTTTTGTTCTTCTAAAGAATTCAGTTCATCATGCATGGGATTATTTATTAGCTGTCTTTCTTCCTTACAGAGTTCAAGTGAGGCTTACAATTTTAATAAAATACATAAAATAAATTACATAAAAACATACAACTAAAATTTAAAATCACAATTTAAGACCACTTGAGTCAAATATGGTCCTAAATAAAACCATCTGCAGCTGCCTCCTAAAGACCGAAAGTGAGGGGGCGAGCTACACTCCCTGGGGAGGTTGTTTCATAATGGTGGGGCTGTCACCAAAAAGGTCCTGTACTGATCAAACGTGCTTCTTTGATTGATGGGACAGTCAGGACAGCCTCTCCCTGTGATCTTAATTCTTAGGCAAGAACATATGGGAGAGACAGACCTTCAGATACTCAGGTCCCAAGCCATGTAGGGCTTTAAAGGTCAAAACCAACACCTTGAATGGGCTTAGGAGCAGCTCAGTAGCTGGTGTAATTACTGTAATATGAGGGTTGCATGATTCTGATAGCTGGCCCAAACCAGCAGTCCATCTGTAGTGTTCTATACTAGCTGCAGCTCCAGAATGTTCTTCAAGAGTTGTCCCAAGTAGACTGTATTGCAATAATCCAGTCTAGATGTGTCTAAAATATTGATCACTGTGGCTAGATCTGACTGAACTGGAATGGACACAACTGGGCAAAAGCATCCTAGATCACTGCAATCAGCAGGTTTTCAAAAGTGATTGCTGTGTCAAGTAGCACTCCCATGTCATGCACCTGGCTTTTCAAGGGATGCCAAACCCCATCAAGACTGGAGAGATCTGAAGACCTTGGTCTGCCTTTCTAATAACCCAGAGAACCTTAGTCTTGTCAGGATTAAATTTCAGCATGTTCACCCTCATTCTGCTCATTACCGACTCCAAGCACCTGTTAAGAACATCAACGGTATTCTTGGAATTGGGGGTGGGGAGGTAGGACTGGGTGTCATACACAAATTGGTGACACCACAGCCCACAGTTCACAGGACTGCACTCAATGAAAAACAGAAAGTGAGCCTCAAGGGTGTGCGTTCAGATCTACCACAGCCAAAAGTATACCCAAAAAATAAGGCATTCTTCAGGTATATTTCAGCTTCCTGAATGTATCTTAGTTTTCTTTGGAAAACCGGGGGAGGGGGGGAATTCCTGAAAAAACCCTGGATATATCCAGGAATTACTAGGCTTCTTATGTGGCCCCTTCAAAGTTTGTTGTAGTGGTTACACCAGTTTGATGTAGTGGTTAAGTGCATGGACTCTAATCTGGGAGAACCGGATTTGATTCCCCACTCCTCCACTTGCAGCTACTGGATGGCCATGGGCAAGCCACAGTTCTAGCACAGCTGTTCTTGAAAAAGAACAGTTTCTTGTCAGAGCTCTCTCAGCCCCACCTACCTCACAAGATGTCTGTTGTGGGGAGGGGAAGGGAAAGGATTTGTAAACCGCTCTGAGACTCCTTTGGGTAGTGAAGGGCGGGGTATAAATCCAATCTCTTCTTCTTCTTCTCTTCTTCTTGAAAGCCCAAGGATTAGCTGTGCCAGCAGGGAGCAGACTTTCCCCACTGGCTTAGCTTGGGGCTGGCTTCTTGTGGAGCTTGGTTTAAACTGGGCTGCAGGAGAAACCAGCCCAGCCATCCCCAGGATCAAACTGGCTTTTTTTTTTAACCAGCATTTTTTCTTTTCAGGTTTATTGGACCTGAGATAAAATTGGGATTTCCGAAAAATCCTGGATCCAAATGCTGTATCAGTATTAGGATCTGGGATTTTTCTGAAATCCTGAATTGCTGGGGGTCCAATAGGACTGAACTGAAAAAATACTGGTTCAGAGGTCCCAGTGACTTTGGAAACTTTGTACTGAGGCACTTGGAGACTAAATGATTAATGTGTTAACCCGGTCTGAGAACTGTGACTGACAGGGGGTTCAAATGGAATTCTACAGTTGAGAGTGTTGGCTGAGAGTGGCAGTTGAGAGTGTCAGCTAGAACAGTCAGAGTTAAGTTAAGCAGAGTGAAGGACCAAGGAGGATCCTGAAGTTGGGAAGTGAGACTAGTAGTCCTTCTAGGAGGGAAACCGCTCCTTGTAAAAGGGGTTGATTCCTATCAAGTGTTTAAGAAGGAAAACTGGAATGTGCGTATGTTCCTGCCTTCACAAACTTGAGTAGTTTTCCTTCAGCATTTGTACTGTTCTGTTAGAATTTTTATGATGTTAGGTAGTTGGTATTTATATTTTATTGTATTTTTTGTATTCACTATTTCTATTGCTTTTAATGCTTGTTCGCCACCTTGAGCGCCAGTTCTGTGGCAAGGCGGGATACAAATTGAAAATAATAAATATATAAATAAATAAATAAAGAAGCTTATGCCTGTTTATTTAAGTAGATCTCTCTCCACAGTTTTAAAGACCTGCCTGTAGAACTAAACAGATAGTTTGTCACAGAATAAAGTATCGATTGTTTGCAATTATACATTCCTGTTGCCTTTTCACCTGCAAGGTTCCAAACCTGGCAACTCACTGACCATTCCCCCACAAAAGTGAAATAAAGCAGTTGGTTTGTTTTGAACTAGTATCAGCCTTTTGTGTGCCATATTCTGACGTTTACTGAAGAAAAGTTGTTGGTTTTTTTGGTTCCTCAGTTCGCTAGGTCAATATATATCTATATACATTAAAACAACTGGGTTGGGCAGACAGAAAGTGGCTAAGTTTGCAGATGACACGAAGTTGTTCCGGGTGGTGAAAACCAGGGAGGAGTGTGAGGCACTCCAAAGGGATCAATCGAGGATGGGTGAGTGGGCGTCAACGTGGCAAATGGGGTTCAATGTGGCCAAGTGCAAAGTGATGCACATTGGAGCCAAAAATCCTAAATATAAATACACGTTGATGGGGTCTGAACTGGCAGAGACGGACCAAGAGAGAGATCTTGGAGTCGTAGTAGATAACTCAATGAAAATGTCTAGACAGTGTGTAGCTGCAATAAAGAAGGCCAACGCTATGCTGGGGATTATTAGGAAGGGAATTGAAAACAAATCAGCCAGTATCATCATGCCCCTGTATAAATCATTGGTGCAACCTCATTTGGAATACTGTGTACAGTTCTGGTCACCACACCTCAAAAGGATATTATAGCATTGGAAAAAGTGCAGAGAAGGACAACTCGAATGATAAAAGGGTTGGAACACCTTCCCTATGAAGAAAGGTTAAAATGCTTGGGGCTCTTTAGCTTGGAGAAACGACGGCTGAGAGGTGACATGATCGAGGTTTATAAGATTATGAATGGGATTGAGCAGGTTGAGAAAGAAGTACTTTTCTCCCTTTCTCACAATACAAGAACTCGTGGGCACTCTATGAAATTGCTGAGCAGTCGGGTTAGAACAGATAAAAGGAAATATTTCTTCACCCAAAGAGTGATTAACATATGGAATTCACTGCCACAGGAGGTCGTGGCAGCTGCAAGCATGGACAGTTTCAAGAGGAAATTAGATAAACATATGGAGCAGAAGTCCATCAGTGGCTATTAACCACAGGGTATAGATGGGAATTCTCAGTCTGGGGCAGGTGATGGACTCTATTCTTGGTGCTGGAGGGGGCAGCAGTGGGAGGGCTTCTAGTGTCCTGGCCCCACTGCTGGACCTCCTAATGGCACCTGGTATATTTTGGCCGCTGTATGACAGAGTGTTGGACTAGATGGGCCATTGGCCTGATTCAACATTGGCTTCTCTTATGTTCTTATGTTCTTAAAGACAAAGAAGAAAAGGGGCTGCTCAGCCTAGAAAAAGAAAAAGTAGGAAAATCATTATAGCCCCATAAACTGAGAACAAGTTTCGAAAAACTGACTGAATCTCCAAACATGGAACTCACAGCACATGTCTGGTCCACCAGGTCCCAGGGTGGAGGTTGTAACAGTGTAGCATATAGTTAGTCCTTAGGGTGGAACTAGCCAGGTAGAAGTGTCATCTTAATGCACAATGCAATTGTAAGGGTGCAGAAGACAAATGTTTTGAGACAGGGTGAAGGCGCAAGTTATGCAGAATAGACTGACTCTTGGAACTATTCTAAGAGACATAAGAACAGCGGTAACTCCATTCCACTAAGGATAGAAGAGAAGAAGTGGCTTTCAGAGGCAGAGAGAACTATAAGAGCTCTTTGGACAGAGAGGTATGATCTTATGAAAATTTTTAGCCAACTGCTCCAGTACCCAATCAAGAATACGTTAGGTATGGGGATTCTTCCTTTGTGAAGTGGGGAAAATTGACATGGGAGTTGTTGTGCAATTCCATGAAGAAATCATATTGAAAGGCCACAGACGGGGGGAAACTGCACACCCTTATTTAATAAAAGGAAGGAAGCTGGGTTTACAATGTATAGATGACACAGCCTCAGGGACAAAGTAAAGAAGGATTTGACCTTGGAAATACAGCTCCGGCTATGCCTGGCTGCCTAAGAGTTCCTGTGTATGCAAGACAGAAGCTGTACCTCGTAGACTTCTTTATTGCTTTTTTCCTCTGTTTCCCAAGCCAAAGATTTATTGTTTCCGGGAAAGACCAGCAACAGCTCTCAGTTTTTCTTTTTTTCCTTTACACAAAGAGAGAGACTTAACAAAGAAAGAATTCCTCTAAGTGTGGAACAATGGGAGAAAAAAATATCACTGGGCTACAGGTTACTAGGAGTTGCCTCAGTTTGGGAAGAAATTACTAGAACAAAGTGTGATATCATTTAGTGAGGAAGTAGCAGGTCCACCATGCACCCTGATTATATTATCAGGCTGTATTTGGGGGATGTCTGTGAACCATGTCTAAAAACTTCAGTCCACCATGCAACTCAAAGGTTTTAACTGGAGCGTCGCGAGAACTGTATGACACCAATGTGGGCACACTTCAAAATGCTGGTTTAACCCTTAAATGTCTACATGACTTAGGATGGAGACACTTGAAGGACTATCTCCACTCTTGTGATCTTTTCTCCACTTGACATGTCGGCATTAACTGAGTGAAGGCTGGCAGGCAAGAAGTATTTCCCCCCCAGCTGTTTACCATGGAACTCTCTGCCCAAGGAAACTCAACAATTCTCTATGCCACTTTTCTAAGTGGACTTTCAGGAAGAAACAGCCACATTCCTTTACTATATATGCTGTTATGGGGAGTGGACATTATTCATAATCAACCTTACCTGGAAGCAGAAAAACAGCACTAAATCAAGAGAATCCACTGTGTCTCCAGACATCCACCAAACTCTCCACGTTGCCCTCTTGCTTCAGACTCACTGGCTGTATGAGAAACTGCTACTGTGCTATTCATGCTGTACTGAGCGACTATGAATTCTCATATCATTTGTATGTGACAAACAGAAAGGTCCAATATCCCATATGGAGGCCCTTTATTTGCATACATTTCCCACAGTGAATAAAGCTTTAATAAAAGTGTACAATGTAGTATAGACAGTACTTGGAGCTGTTGTTGGAAAGACTGCCACATGTTATTATACATTAAGGAAGTACAAGAACCGGCTACGTTCTGCCACAGACCACTGGTCTGACCAACCCCCCCCCCTTTTTTTTCCCTACAAAGACAACTTTCTGGAATGAGGATATTTAAACCGGTGGGTAAATGTGATGGTGGCCACATCACCCGGTGTCTCATTCTTTTAGTACCACTCTTGAATGGAGTTCTTTAAAAAGTCTCTCTCCTGACTCAACAGTATCATTCCAAAACTCTTTGCCTCGTCTCTACGCTCAGCAGTCTGCCGTGCCTTCAAAATAGAGCGATCCCCCAGATCAAACATACCATCAGCTACTTCTCTTTTAACCCTTGATAATTTCTTTCTTATACCTCTTACAGCTCTCAACTCTCCCTCTCAAAGGCTCTAGGTTCAAAGCATATAATTACATGTACAGCACTTATTATGCACTTTAGCTCATATCTCAACCCAGTTATACTATTATTATATTATTTCAACCTAAAAGAAATATTATCTTATTTATAGCATAGGCTTTGATGAGCATACCGTAATATTTGTCATGAATCGTGTGTATAACCGTGTTTACAGCTTATTTGTTGTTGTTTACGTCGTAACGTTTTATCAATATTTTTTTTTAAAAATAGAGTGCTTTGACTCCCAGTCCCTCCCACACAGAAAGTAAGTTCATAAACAAATGAAAGTTGCTTATGCTCCAGTGACTTTGCATGCTTTTCCAGTATTCAATGAACACTGAGCAGATTATCAAAAATGTTCACACTATACTGCAGAACAGCTGTAGAAATTTAAATAACTACTTGTGAAGGAGCAGGGAATCCCAAGACCAGAGGTAATTGCTTAAATGCAGTGCAAGCCTGTATGAGCGAAGGGGAAAGTCTCATGATTGGTATAAAATGCATGAAGGGGCACTGGCAGCTGTGAAGGAGAAACTGGATCAATACAAACTATTTTGAGGATTTCCTGGTTTCTTCGCACTGGAGGGAGGCTAAAATTAACTTCAAGAGTGACTCCAGATACAGGGTACACGTGGAGGGTGGGCGGTGTTAGAGCGTCTTCTTGGCATGCAGAAGGTCCCAGGTTCAGTCCCTGGCATCACCAGTTAAACGGATCAGGCAGAAGGTGACCCAAGACCCTGGAGAGTTGTTGCCATTTTGAATATAATACCGAACTTGATGGACTAATGGTCTGATTCAGTATAAGGCAGTTTCATGACTGCAGGGTTAGAATACAAAGTTAGAATACAAAGATCCCCTACGGTCTGCACAAAAGTGACACCAAAGGGGAGATGCAAAAGACAAGCAGGTGATCAGCAAAACTCAACAGTGTTCCATTCCAAAAAAAGCCCTATCATTTGGTGGGGAGGAACCCAAACTAGACATGGGGTGATTTCCCACTAAAGCTGCCTCGGGGATGCGCCGCCATTTGGCCCGATACTATTAGTCAATTTCACACCCAAAGCCGCGGGGTGCATTTTGACCCGCGGCTTAGCCTGATTTCCCCCGCAGTTTCGTAATCCTGTTTTTTGAGGATTACGAAACTGCTGGGGAAATAGGGCGAAGCCGCAGGTCAAAATGCAGCCCCGCAGCTTCGGGTGTGAAATTGACTAATAGTATCGGGCCAAATGGCGGCGCAACCCCGAGGCAGCTTTAGTGGGAAATCACCCATGAAGTCTGTTAGAAAAGGACATAGTGACCATCTGTATTTGAAATGTTCAGAGGACGTTATTAAGCTAAATATTTTGCTTCTATACTACTCATAATCAGCGTCTTTTAAATACAGAAGAATTCTAACACTATTCTTCTGCTGGGATAAAAGAGACAGTCTTCCCACAGCAAAGCATATAGATATATATTTCCTTCTTCACTGCACTCACACATTATTCAGTTTCCGGAAAATGCAAACATGGGCACAGGCTTTCACATACAAAAGAATATCCATATGTCTTTGATTTTGAGCAACAGGACACAGCCTGACACACAGCAACAATAGTACAAGAACTGATCTCACCTGCTGGATACAGGGATCAGTACAGCTAAAAATATAATACTGTGAAACTGCAGCTGGTACTGTCAAATAACTCCCTACTTTTCAATACAGCAGTGCAAGTTTCCCATTTTGTGCAAATATCTAACATATATAGCACACAAATTTTGCTCTGCGGTTCAGTTTATTGGCAAAAAATAAACAGATACCACCTGACTGCTAATGAAAGGTAATCAGTTGATGAAAAGAACTACCACCAATTCACTTCAAGAAGCCTAGTGATTTTGCCTACCTGAACCTGGCATGAAGATTAAAGCTTGACGTGTTAAGGTAAAATGCAAATTATTACTATTATTATTTATTTTATTTATTAATTGCCCTATCCTGGCTTACGGCGACATACAGAAGGCAAAATGCCATAAAAACAGAATACAAATTTTAAATATCTGTATACAACTAATTGGAACTGCGGTGGCTCAAGTGGTTAAGACGCTGAACTGCAGGCTGTGGAAGGCCAGTAGTTCAGCAGTTCGAGACCCGGGTGCCGCATGATGGGGTGAGCTCCTGTCTCTAGTTCCAGCTCCTGCCAACCTAGCAGTTCGAAAGCAAGAAATTGCAAGTAGATAAATAGATACCACTTTGGTGGGAAGGTAACAGTGTTCCGTGCGCCTTGGTGTTTAGTCATGCCGGCCACATGACCACGGAAACATCTTCGGACAGCACTGGCTCTTCGGCTTTGAAACGGAGATGAGCACCGCAACCCTAGAGTCGGATTCGACTGGCTTTCGAGCAAGGGAACCTTTACCTTTACTTTACCTATACAACTAATAAGAAATAAAACCAGAATAAAAGTTCATAGACGATGATTTACAATTTTCTGTTCCCATTCTGGACTGCTCGGCCATTTAGTGGGGTGGGGAGAGGGAAACTTAAAGAATATATATGTATATGTGTATGTATGGCGGACCCATCGAAACTATATCTGGTGGTGTAAAGTGCTGTAAAGTCACAGTCGACTTATAGCAACCCCACAGGGTTTTCAAGACCAGAGACATTCAGAGGTGGTTTTCCATTACCTGTTCCTGCAAAGAAGAAGAGGAGGAGGAGGAGGAGGAGGATTGGCTTTATATCCTGTCCTTCACTACCCAAGGGAGTCTCAGAGCGGCTGGTCTGATCCTGGGGCTGGCTGGGCTGGCTTCTCCTACAGCTCAGTTTAAACCAGGCTCCACAAGAAGCCAGTCCCAAGCTAAGCCACTGGGAAAAGTCTGCTCCCTGCTGGCACAGCTAATCCTTGGGCTTTAAAGAAAAAGAAAGAAGAAGAAGAGATTGGATTTATACCCCGCCCCTCACTACCCAAAGGAGTCTCAGGGCGGCTTACAAACTCCTTTCCCTCCTCACAACAACCCCTGTGAGGTAGGTGGGGCTGAGAGAGCTCTGACAGAAACTGCTCTTTTTCAAGAACAGCTGTGCCAGAACATGAATGACCCAAGGTCACACCAGCAGCTGCATGTGGAGGAGTGGGGAATCCAACCAGGTTCTCCCAGATTAGTATATCCAAGTACTCACCAGAGCTGAGCCTGCTTAGCTTCCAAGATCTTGACGAGACCGGCTAGCCTGGGCCATCCTACCATACCTACCCAATGTGAGAAGAACAAACTACGAAATTGTGTGTGTCATCTGACAGTACAGACTCACACCACAGTTTTGTTTTACTATTTGAAGTCACACTGTCAAAAAGACTTCCAAAAGGCTCGTAACGAGGAACCTCAAGAAAGACTCTTGAGTTATCTTAGCAATCATGAGATAAGAGGAAAGGTCCTTTTATGGATTAAAAATCGGTTAAACTACAGGAAGCACAAAATGGGAATAAATGGCGGAAGTAAGCAGCGGAGTCCCACAAGAACCCGTATTCAGGCGTGCACTGTTTAATTTGTTCATAAACAATATGTGAACAGTGTAACAGCCAAGTTTGCAGATGATACCAAATTACTCAGGACGGTAAAGACCAAGGCAGATTATGAAGAGCTACAGGAGGATCTCTCTAAATTGGGCCAGTGGGCAACAAAATGGCAAACAAAGTCCTGCATGGGCAAATGCACAGTAATCCATGTTAGAACAAAAATCCTAATTTTGGATATATAACTTTTGACAATTCAAATATATGAGGATGGGGTCTGAACTGGCTGATATGGAGACTGAATGAGATCTTGGGGTTGTAGCAGAATCCTCAATAAAAATGTTGACCCAAGGTGCAGCAGAGCTGAAAAAGGCAAATTCCATGTAGGTATTATTAGGAAAGTGACTAAAAATAAAGTGGCAAATATTGTAATGCCCTTATATAAAGCCAAGGTATAGCATCATTTGGACTACTATGTATGTATGGTTCTGGTCTCTGTACCTTGACAAAGATATTGCAAGAGCTGGGGAAAAATACAAAGGAGGGCAACCAAGGGAGTTGAAGCACCTTTAGAACATAAGCCTGATGGATCAGACCAGTATTCTCATGGATCAGACCAGTAGTCCATTTAGTCCAGCACAGTGGCCTACTAGTTGCCCCAGAGAATGAGGAGGGCATAGGGGCTGAGGCCATCCCCTGATGCCCCCTCCTAAAATTCAGAGGTTTGCTACCTCTGTACATAGAGGCTCCTTCCAGACACCATGGTTAGCAGTTCTTCCCATCAGTTTAAAGAATGAAGACTTTTGAAACAGTAACACCTATTAAGCCTCTGTTAATTGCCACAGGAGGTGGTGGCGGCTACAAGCATGGACAGCTTCAAGAGGGAATTAGATAAGCATATGGAGCAGAAGTCCATCAGTGGCTATGAGCCACAAGGTATAGATTGGGAGCTGCGGTGGCTCCAGTGGTTAGGACGCTGAACTGCAGGCTGTGGAAGGTCAGTAGTTCAGCAGTTCAAGACCCAAGAGCGCCACATGACAGAGTGAGCTCCTGTCTCTAGTTCCAGCTCCTGCCAACCTAGCAGTTCGAAAGCAAGAAAATGCAAGTAGATAAATAGGTACCACTTTGGTGGGAAGGTAACAGCATTCCGTGCACCTTGGTGTTTAGTCATGCCAGCCACATGACCACGGAAACGTCTTCAGACAGTGCTGGCTCTTCGGCTTGGAAACGGAGATGAGCACCGCAACCCTAGAGTCGGAGTCGACTGGCTTTCAAGCAAGGGAACCTTTACCTTTATAGATTGGGACTCTCAGGCTGGGGCAAGTGATGCACTCTATTCTTGGTGCTTGGGGGGGGGCAAAAGTGGGAGGGCTTCTAGTGTCCTGGCCCCACTGGTGGACCTCCTGATGGCACCTGGTATTTTTGGCCACTGTGTGACACAGAGCGTTGGACTGGATGGGCCGTTGGCCTGATCCAACCTGGATACAAAAGTCTGATATGCACCTGGCTCGTTAAGACTAATGAGAACTTCAGAACATGGGAAAGATGCCATAAAACAATCTACCAAAATGTTTCACTTACTGGCTGGGGGGGGCAGCAGTGGGAGGGCTTCTAGTGTCCTGGCCCCACTACTGGACCTCCTGATGGCACCTGGTATTTTTGGCCACTGTATGACACAGAATGTTGGACTGGATGGGCTGTTGGCCTGATCCAACATTGGCTTCTCTTATGTTCTTATGTAAGAGGACAAGGACTGAGTATTTCAGGAACTTCTCAGTACCACATCAGGGCTGCCATTAACTTGGGGGGGGAATGTCCTGCCCCTTTAACAGAGGCTTAATATACTGAAATGAGCAAGTGAAGCTTTTTGTGACATGGAAGTAAATAACACCACTTGGTACTTAACACCTATTAAGCCTTTGTTAAGAGAACAAGATATATTTCCCTCCAGGCTGTTGGCAACCCTAGCCTACATACTCACCCATTCTAAACAAAAGGAAGAGGGAAGATTTACAGGAATGAGGAACAACCTGAATCCCAAACACAACATTACAGGGAAATAATTCCACTGAAGTAATTTGACCTTCAACATTCGGATAACAGCCAAAGCTGCAAATTCATTGGCAATCGACAGCACTTTATTCAGATATCTGTGACAGATTTATACTAAACAGTGGAAAGATATGAGTGAGTGTAGTTGGGCAACATTTTATCCATGTGGGAACCAATCTATTAACTAGAAATTCAACAACAGCACATGGTGTTTATCTTGAAGTACGGTTTCTGAAACACAGCATTTTTTATATGGGGAAAATAAGGAAAAAATATTCTAACTCATTTAATGTTACGTCTGTCACACTTAAAATACGCACTGGTAAGAGCCATTAAGACGTTTGTGCAAAGATAACTAAGGAAATGTGACTGGAGCTTGAGAAATCTTCAGAATGAAGACGTATGTTCTCTCACACCCTAACATAGGAAAAGTATTTAAAATGGGAACCATTCATGTGCTTGCTTTATGTTACCAGGGCACGCATCACAGTGGCATGCATCTTCCTACTCAAGAAGGGATGCAGTTGGCTCGCCAGCCAAAGCTGGTGAAAGGCACTTCTGGCCACTGTCATCACCTGTTTATCCAACAGGAGGCCTGGGTCCAGCAGCACCTCCAAGCTACAAACCAAGACATATCCACAGTCTTGGGTCAGACTCCCCCCCCCCCCAAAAAAAAAACCCTCTGTTTTGCTGGGATTACATTTAAGTTTGCTAGCCCTCACCCATCCCAAAACTGCCTCCAGGCTGTTCATGGTTTCCACAGCTTCCCTAGGACCTTCTGGAATCATGAGTTAGGGCTGAGTGTCATCTGCATATTGGTGGAAGCTCAACCCAAATCTCTGGATGACTTCTCCCAGTGCCTTCACACAGATGATTAAAAGCATGTAACCTTGCAGGATTCCACAGACCAGAGGCCAAGAGGCTGAGCAGCAGTTACATAGCAACACACTCCTTCAAGGTAGGACTGAACCCACTGCAAAATGGCGCCTCCCATTCCCAACCCTAAGTCGAGATCCAGAAGGATACAATGATTGACAGAACTGAGAGCCATCAAGAATCCCAGAATTAACAGGGTCTCATTCCCCTGTCCATCTCCTGGCAAAGGTCATCCACCAAGGTGACTAGGGCTATTTCAGTCCCCTAATCAGGCATGAACAAGGGGCTGTGGAGGCTCAGAGGTTAAGATGCTGAGCTGCAGACTGGCCCCAGCTCCTGCCAACCTAGCAGTTTGAAAGCAAGAAATTGCAAGTAGATAAATAGGTATAACTTCGGTGGGAAGGTAACAGTGTTCCGTATGCCTCGGCGTTTAGTCATGCCAGCCACATGACCACAGAAACGTCTCCGGACAGCGCAGGCTCTTCAGCTTGGAAACGGAGATGAGCACCGCCCCCTAGAGTCGGATTCCACTAGCTCTCGAGCAAGAGAGACCTTTACCTTTTACTTAATCAGGCATGAAACCAGACTAGAATGAATCCAAACAATCAGCTTCATTAAGCAACCCATGAAGATGCCCAGCCACCACTCATACAATCACCTTACTCAAGAATAGTACATTTGGGAGTGGATGGTAGTTATTCAGATCTCCTGGGTCCAGAGTAGGTTTCTTTAGGAATGGATGCACCACTGTCCACTTCAAGCTGGGGTGACCACCCCCTTTCAGAGAGGCATTTACTGTCATCCCAGATCCAGTTAACCCCACCCCTTGGCAGATTTAAAAAATATGGGTTGTACAAGCAGGTGGTAGACCTCAGACTTTCAAGAATCCTGTTCACATACCCTCACTGAACAAGCTGAAAGGTACTTTACACAACAGGAGGAGTCTGTACCCTGGGACCATCTGATCCTGTCAACGCTAATGCAGAATCCAAGTTGGAACAATATCAAGAGATTTTATCCACCAAGTATTGAGCTGCAGAGCGGTCCACTGCCTCCAAGAGGCCAGAATCCAATAGACCTCTGACCTTTGGAAGAATTCCACAGGTCTGCACTGTGTGGATGAAATGGTGGCATATTGTTTCTTCATCCCATCACCACCACATTGAGTGAGGGAGATCCTGATACAAAACAGAGATAACTCCTCCCCCCACCCCCCCCAGCCTATGATAATGCATCGCTGAGTGCCCAAGAGGAATATACTTGGGAGAGATTAAACACATACATAATAAACCTACATCTTAGAAACCATGGAAACCAAACAAAACACATCAACAATTAAAACTAAAACTAAAATACACATACAAAACATAAATGCAGCAATTAAAGCATGGAGAAGGAAGGGTGGATCACTGAGGGACTGCCAGATGATGCAAAGAAGTCTTTACTCATGGGGACAGATAAGTCTCTCTGGAGAGAGAGTGCCAGGGATGTGCTGTCACAACCGAGAAGGCCCTTTTTCTCCCTCTCCCATAATACAAGGAACTTGAGGGAATCCAATGAAGCTGGTAGGCAGTAGATTCAGGACAGACAAAAGGAAATACTTGTTAACACCACAAGTGATTAAAATTTGGAATTTGCTGCCACGGAATCTAGTGATGGCCACAGGCACAGAGAGCTTTAAAAGTTAGTTAGGTAGATTCAATGGAGGACAGAGCTATCAGTGGCTATTAGTCATGGTGACTAAAGGGAACCTCCACCTGGTTTTGAGGTAGCAAACCTCAATACCAGAGCTAGGAGACGACATCAGAGGAAGGCCTTGGCCTCTATGCCTTGTTACTGGGCCCCCAGAACAACTGGTTGGCCCCTGGGGGAGACAGCATGCTGGACTAGATGGACATTGGTCTGATCCAGCAGGGCTTTTCTTATGTTCTTATGCACTGGGTTGCCACACACCTCATCTCTGAAGGCAGGGACGCCTAAAGCAGTACTGCAAAAGATTAACGTAGTCAATATAAATAAAAAATGAGCTTCACGAAACACCAAAGCTTGCACTGAGTCAGGAATAAGAGTTCTAGCAGCAAAATAAGATCTAGTAGGAGGATGCATCTATTAGATCTCTGTTTTGTAGGAAAACCTGCTGATTGCGATGAACAACAGAATTGCTACTTGGGAAAATAAAAGCCAAGTAGAGCTAGCAGTGGCAAGTAGAAGCCAGTGGGAAAAAACCTCTTAGGAATGACTATCATCCTTTTGCAAAAACTATAAAACGCTATTCCTCTGTGCCTCATGTTTACAGATATGTGCAGCAGAAACAGATGTGCTTTGAAGTCTAGAAGTCTCACAACACATCTCCAGAGAGCTCTGAAATATATCTTAAGTACTAATGCTGCGAGTTGTTGGCATCTTAAAACTGACATTATTCTCTTTCGATGCAAGTCTAACGAACTGATGCACATAAGTTAATTATATCTGAGAGGCTGCTGCAAGATATCTATCAGGTGCTGCTGGACAAGAAAGCTTATTCTATTTACTGAAGGTGGGTATAACTGTCCTCATAGGCCCAGTGCAGCTATAACGTTCCTAAAGTACCATACTAAGAACACACTCCTGGGAGTAAGGAACTACTTTATCCCTGAGAAACTCAGTGACACTTACTCCAAGAAAGACTGCACAGAACTGTAGCCTAATACACACTTCTGTGGAATAAGTTTAATGAGCTTAATGGGCAACTTCCAAATAAAAATGTATGGAAGTAGTTTGCAAGTAACAAAGGACACAGTCCTGATTATTAAGCAGACAGAAGTAGGGCAAAGAAGGATAGAGGTTGCCCATTTCCACTTCGTCAGGAATATGTCTGAAGAAATTCTAAGAACATAAGAGAAGCCAATGTTGGATCAGGCCCATCCAGTCCAACACTCTGTCACACAGTGGCCAAAAGTACCAGGTGCCATCAGGAGGTCCACCAGTGGGGCCAGGACACCAGAAGCCCTCCCACTGTTCCTAAAGTACCATACTAAGAACACACTCCTACAAGTATCTAGAATATGTACAAAGCAACGCTGTCTGTTCAATCTCATACCAACCCCACTTTGCACTTTAGGGCTGGTAAGCTCAACTACTGCTCCTCTCCTGTACCACTCTTTAGAAAGCAGGATGACATGAGGCATGATGAGGGTATAGAGAGCAGGTTTTGGATACACAAATTATAAGGAAGTTTGATAAATAAGGAGAGTATACATGATTACAAGCATCAAGCTGACCGAGGATAAATATAAACAAAAGAAAAACACACAGTCTCTAAAGCCTAGGAAAGGCTAGTATCTCTTGAATTTTCAGCATTTAAAGTCAACACAACACAAACAACCTTCACCGGCATGACAAGATAAGATATGACAAGACACCCAAGCGAGATTTGAGGGGGAAATAAAAACAGTCTACAGAAATTCTCCAAAGCAAGCGGTGTATCAGAAACTAAGTACGGTTGGATCTTAACTAAGAAGAGTAGGCATGTTATCTTCCCCTATCTAACACTTTTACCACTTTTGATTTCTATCTCTTTTGCTACTCGGGCCAGGAACTCCGCCACCCGTTTGGTGACTGAGGAACGTTTGTCGGCTAACAAAGGTTCTATCCATTTATTTAACATAAGATTAAGGGGCTAGGAGAAGTGGTTTAATCAGGCAGCATCGATGGGGAGTAAGCAACGGGCAGTCTAATAGACTATGTTGCATAGAATCAGGTTCTTTGCCGCACCTGCACAATCTCTGATCGTAAGAGATACCCTTGTACCACATTGAAAGTCCTCCATTACCTTAGTTTTATCCAGAGTCTGGGACTTTTCCCAGTTCTCTCTCAACTAGTGGTCAAGATAAAGTCCGACTGTAAAGGGATAGTCCTTTACGGCTTGAGTGCAGAAGAATAAAATAATAAAAGCCAAAAGATAAAGAAAGCTGCCTCTTCATGCCCAGAGAATTTATAATCTTCCATTAGGTGTCCGTCCCCTTCGGAGACCACCTCCACTCTTCCTGGATCAAAATGAAAATTCTGATTGAGCCTTCTAGCTTTCCCAGTCTCTGTCCCTTTAAGTGTGACGATCTAGCGGAGGCGTTGGCTGATAAAACTTTTGTCTCACTCTGGCCAGAGCCATTTGCATTTCTAAGCACCGAAGTGCTCCACTGGGGTTGGATGACTGTTCTCCTGCACGTTTCCTCTTGCCAGCCGTCCCTTGCAGCCAGGCTCCAGGACAAAGGGATGAAACAGCCCTGATTATCGTCACATAGCTGTGATCTCCAGGGTGGAAGGCAATTTCTCCACAGTTGCTTTTGCGGTATATCATACAGACCCATGTTTCTCACACAAGCAAAGTGTTAAGCACAAACTCTTAAGCATGAAATAAAAGCAATTCCATATCAATGTCCCTCTCAGACTTGGCACACATTGTCAACCCATTTGATACCATGCATTCAGGGTAGTGCAAACTGGCCCTTATTTATTTTTTTTGCAGAAAGTGCCACTAGAAGTGCATTAAAATGATACACATGATATAAGCCTAGTCAGGGGGTTCCACAACCCATCTGACAGTCACACATACTCTGGGGGGATGACATACTTTTAAAAACTGCTCAGTTGCTTGGCAGGGCTTGGAGTACTGGGGGGCTTCTGCTGTTTTCCCTAGCAGAAATGGCTGGGGGCGGGGTTGTGTGCCCCCTTCTTGGGCTTCAGGCTAAATGCTTTAGAGATCAGATTTCTTTAGGGATTTCTATTTGAAAACTTCTCTTTGAAGTTTCAGTAACATAATTAAGATGCAGGACAGAGTCTATGTTACTGTTAAGTAGTTTGCCATTGTGGGTGAGAAGTTGTTTTAGGTTAGCAGGCTGTCTGTGAGCAAGACAAACTGCTTAACTGTAACATGGACTCTGGTACCAAGGCCTGCAACAAACCAAGATGCCAACTGTGCTCTCGTATAGATCCTAACAACACCATCAGTGGACCCAGCAGCATCAGCCATACCATCTCAGGTTCATATTCTTGCTCATCCTCTAATGTGATTTATGCCATCACATGTCAGCAGCGCCCTTCCACCCTCTACACTGGACAAACAGCCTAGTCCCTTTGATAAAGAATTAATGGACATAAGTCTGACATTAGGAACCACAACATTCAAAAACCAGTGAGGGAGCATTTTAATCTTTGAGGACATTCAGTTGCTGACCTAAAAGTAGCAGTTGTCTCACAAAGGAATTTCAAAGGGAGATTAGAAAGAGAGACGGCTGAATTGCAACTGATAATGAAGCTCAAGACAATGCATCCACCTGGACTGAATCGTGACCTAGGTTTCCTGTCTCACTACCAATGCTGATTTCTTCACACCAAGTACCCCTCTGCACATCTCACTTAAATCCAATCATGCCTGCTATTGTCATTCACCTGCTATTGTCATCTGCCTGCTAACATCATTCGGCATTTGAAATCACTTCCCAATAAATAGGACAGATAGACTCCCGTTCTAGCTGTATCTGAAGAAGTGAGCAGTGATTCACAAAAGCTCACACCCTGCCACATATTTTGTTAGTCTTTAAGGTGCTACTGGACTCTTGCTCTTCTCTACTACTACAGATAAATATGGCTACCCATCTTGATCTACATCCTTGGTGTGGGTATGGAGGAAAACATACAAATGAAACAGCAGTATTTTTGTAGTGTACATGACATACGCTGCAATACTAAGGCTGTGGTTACACGGCAAGGCAATTGCACTTTGTTCCCAATGTAATTAAAACTGGAATATTTTTTCCCCAAGTTGGGATGTTCACACATCCTTCCCTGAACCGCAAGCTCACCTTCCCCGCCTGCCCACCTCCCTCCCCAGCAACTTTCCAGCCACTGGCCCAATGAAAATAAAATAAAAAGGCACCTTTGAAAGAGTTCTCCTTTCTGCCCGATGCTGCTGGCTAGCTGGGCGCACTCCCCTGCGCTGGGGGCTCTCTCCCTCCCAACGCCACAGCTTTGGGGACTACTGGGGCAGATGCCAAAGTCCGCTCGCCTGACAGCCCGCCCCCCAGCTTCCTCCCCCAGAAACTTTCAACGCTGCCTCCATGCTGGAGGACGGCGGGCAGGACTTTTCTCCAAGCAGGATGAGCACTGGTTTACTCAAGCGCTCAAAGCCAGAAGGTTTTTAAAAAAAATGCACAAAGTGGTCAGATGGCCCTAATCACAATCATTGTGAAAGATGAATGGGCGAAATCGCTCATTCAAAGCACAAGTGCCAGGAAAATACTTGATTTTCCGGGGGCAGGAAAACCCAGGAGCATTGCAGGGGTGAGCCCGCTTTGGTGCGGGAGGCAGATTCGCCTGTCTGATGAGCAAACGTAAATGCGGGAGGGAACAGCAGCAGAACCCGATCAAAGGGACCGTGTGACCGCAGCCTAAGTTTGCTAGGAGTAAGCCCCATTGAATCATATGGGACTTGCTTTTGAATAAACCCAGTTGGTACAGCTACCTTTGTTAGTTCCACAGTCGCCACAGAAACTAATATAGAATTCCAGCCTATTTATCTATAGATAACAATGCCAAAATGGAGCCCTTTAATTTTAAAATGATTTTAACAACAGATATAGTGAACAGGGACCCTAATCATGGTATGAGACCAAGGCACTGCAAACAGCCAACAAGAATGCATACAGCCACATGAAGCAAGATAAGTAAATCCTGTACATGGCTGAAGTTCGTATTTTATGTCTACATAATGGTTAAGGCTACCACAAGCAAAAGAAAATAGATATAAAGCCTGAAAAAACGATTAAGCAATTCCAATACCTTGTAATTATACATCTGCCTGGCAGCACAAAATGCATGTTCTAGACCTGGACACATGCTGTAAGGATGCATTAGAAAGACAACTCCAGTTTACAAAAAAAAGAGAAAATCTGGAAAGCATGAAGGCAGGCTGGAATTGAAGCCTCTTGCTCCCATCGTATTTCTAAGAAAATGCGTAAAGGTTGGCTTGAAACGCAACATAAAAAAAAACTAAGATCATGGCATCCGGTCCCATTACTCCTTGGCAAATGGAAGGAGAAGTCGTAGAAGCAGTGACAGACTTCACGTTCCTGGGATCCAAGATCACTGCAGACGGTGACTGCAGCCATGAAATTAAAAGATGCCTTCTCCTGGGGAGGAAGGCGATGGCAAACCTAGACAGCATAATAAAAAGTAGAGACATCACCCTGCCAACAAAAGTCTGTATGGTCAAAGCAATGGTATTCCCAGTAGCACTGTATGGCTGCGAGAGTTGGATCGTAAGGAAGGCTGAGCGCCAAAGAATAGATTCTTTTGAATTATGGTGCTGGAGAAGACTCTTTGCCATCAAATCAGGAAAACAAATCAGTCAATCTTAAAAGAAATAAACCCTAATCGTTCCTTGGAAGGCCAGAAGCTCATTTGGCCACCAAATGAGAAGGGAGCACTCACTGGAGAAGCCCCTGATGCTGGGAAAGATTGAAGGTCAAAGAAGAAGGGGATGGCAAAGAATGAGATGGTTCGACAGTGTTATCGATGCAATGAACATGAAATTAAGCAAACTCCGGAGCACGACGGAAGACAGGAGGGCCTGGCGTGATGTGGTTCATGGGGTCGCGAAGAGTTGGATTTGACTGTGCAGCTGAACAACAACAACAAGGGAGTTTTAAGCCAATCTTCGGCTCTGCTGAAGCTGCAGATAGAATGCCACGCTAGCGGCTGTGCATTGTCTCATAAGGAGAGTACACTTTACTTCAGCAAAGAGTTCTAGTAGGTAAGTAGTGTCAATTTAACCCTCTGGGCTTCACATGCCTGCTGCTCTCAGATGTGCTCTGGGTTATCTTTGAATACTTGTGAATGAGACGAGGCAATTTCATGCTCGGGCTAATCTCAGAGATGTGACATTTTTATTTACACCCAAGTAAGAAGGGGTTCCTGGAAATTCAAGAATAAACTGGCATGAGTATCTGTATACTTTAAAAACTAAATAATAGTTGTTTTCTTCAACCTACCAACTTGTTAAATAAAATCTAAAATTTGGGGGAGCAAGGCTTCATGGTGTGGCCAGAGACAGAATCTATCCCAAGCATCCTTTGGATTGTACTGAAAGCCATTCTGTTCGTTCTTGCAACAACCAGCTGGAAAATGTTAAAAGCAGCTTGTATCTATCAAGTAGTTAGTAAACAAAAGCAACCACGCATTGAGCGGGACTCTTTTCTCTGTAAAGTTATCATCACCATGTGGGGTTAAATGCACATCCAGGTTCTGAAGTTCACAAACAATATTTATATAAGGCTTACAGATTCACCCCAGGAAAATAAAATTATATCCTATTATTTATATATCAAGAAAATAAAATCATATTAGCAAAATTAAATTAAACTAGCAAACAGTTTTGCCAGAGTTCTCGGAGCTGTTCAGTCTGGCAGCAAAGCACAGACTGAGTTGAAATGAAAGGTATGTTCAGAACTACACAGCCAAAACCAAAAGGATATTCACTCCTGTCTCCCTGTATCCACTCCTCTATCCTGTGTTTTATTTAGAATATGCATCACTTTTTTACAGAAGGGAATAGGCTGCCTTTAAGAGAGCAGGGAGCGGGGCTGTCGGAGGGCTCTGCAAATGCAGGGAGTTTTATTTTAAGGTATTGTGTTATTCCTATCTTGTGTTACTCACTGGCTTTTTTTTAAAAAAAAAAAAGGAAGAGAATCACCCACAGCTCAGGCTGCCTTTCAGGGAGAGGAGAGGAGACTGTCAGGTTTCTGCAAATCTGTGGGGATTTTGGGTTCTTTTGAAAAGATACTGTGTTACTTCTATGCAATAGTATACTGCCCATGATCCTCAAAAAGAATAAATAGACTGCAGCCGGGGAGGATAAGGAGTATTTGACTCTCTCCACTGAAAACTGCCATACCATGTCGCTTTACTCACCCAATGTAGAAAAAAAAATGAACACTTGTAAATACAAAGTGGTACTATAGATAAGCATCACTCTCTCCTGTGCCAGTCTTCACCTTTACGTTACAGATCCTGGGCTGCGTTAAGTTTAAGAAATTTGAAAAAATACTCACAGAATCATAGTATTAGTTTTAGGGAGTGGTTGTGCCAGTCTGCAGTAGAACAGCTAGATTTGAGTCCAGTAGTACCTTAGAGACCAACAAGAGTTGCAGGGTACAAGCTTTTGAGAGTCAAAGCTCCCTTTGTCAGATACCAGGTATATCTGATGAAGAGAGCTTCAACTCTCAAAAGCTTATGAGTCTCTAAAGTGCTAATGGACACAAATCTAGGTTTCCCTTGCTCAAAGGCCAGTCAACTCCGACTGTAGGGACGCGGTGCTCATCTCCATTTCCAAGCCGAAGAGCCAGCGCTGTCCAAAGCTAGCAGAACTTTAATATGCAGTTCTGCCCACACACTGCAGACAGCAAACCTGTACCTGGGCTACAGCTTCGGGCCACACCTTGTGGCTCACATGACTGAATGCTCCCCCAGGCTCATCCTTATGTAAGACTAGCATGTGAAGAAGAGTTCCCTGCTAACTTTATTGCAGACATCTACTTTTCTAAGTAAACATCCTACCAGAGTACCACTCAGACCAAGATGCTCTTCTGGAAGAACAAACTATAATGCTTGTTCATTCACAAATACACACATACAAACCAAACCCATAATTCTCATTTTCTCCCTCTAAACATATTCTGAATCAGGTACCTACAATCAACCCCTTGTTAACCAGATCTGGTCATTCCTTTCTGTTTAAAGGACTACATCAGCAGAACGTGTGAAACACAGGCAAAGAGACAGAAAAACTTCTTCCAATGTTGCAATTATAAAAAGCAGTATAAGGATTAGGAGAAGAGGCTACAAGCTTATTTACACTGAAGATTAATTTGAGATGTAACCCCTCTTCCCCCCCCCAAAAAAAAAAAAAAAAATCTAGCAGGGTTTTGTCTCACTGGTGAATATAGTCAAGCAATTAAAGGGCTTATTTCTTCTTCCAAAGCCTCCAAACAAATTTCTCTTTGACATGTCAATGCTGCTGTAGAGATCTGCCAGAGTTTTTGTTCTGCTTCACACTTGTTGTTGCCAACAATTGCCAGACCACAGATAAGCAAATGAGTGTGGGGAACAGTGGAGAGGCCGGGGAGAGAGCAGCCTTGCATACTAACAAGCCAGTCTAGCCTCTGTCCTGAGAATCCTTCTGGCGCCCACAGACTTTTTGTATCCCTGGAAGCCAAGAGAACATGTGAGGCTACTTGGCATCAGGGAAATCGCTTCAAGGATTCTGCCTCCATGACTGGAAATATATTCTGCAGCACAGCTTACCTTCCATTTATATATACACACACACATACACTAGCCTGATACCCGTGCTTTGCTACGGTATTTAAGTTCCGTAAATCCAGTTATAATACTGATGATGTGAAGTTTGAAATGTGACATCTGTTGTAGGAATTCTAGTGGAGAAGACTGTAGTGTAAGAAATGAAGTGAGATGTACTGTACTCCCCCCCCCCCCACTGAAGGACCTCTCTGTAGACCACATTGATGGTTCTGCCCTCAAGTGCTAGGATCACCAGGCTGCTTGATGAGCTCACTCTGGAGCCACACAGAACTGTCCATTTAAGAAGCAGTTGTCTGTTAAGTCAACTCCTGCCACCTTCCACGAAAGTGATGGCCTCTCTACTTGTGTTCCTGGATTGTTTTGCTCATATGGAGACTGTGTTGTTCTGAGCACCTCAGGGTGACCTTGCTGGTACTTGGTCTGCGCAGCTCAGTGTCCCACAGGAGTACTATGTGCAAATGTCTTTGCCGCATTCCTAAGTTGCCTCCTCCTTGTAGAGTTGGTGTATCTGGCTCGATGTTTGCCAGGAGCTTTCTTGGGTGAGAGGTGTGAGGTTGGTGTGAGGGAGTGGTGATGTGGTGGACATTTCTTCAGGGTCATGAGGGAGGCATACATCAAAATGGCTCCTAGAAAGGTCCTCTACTATCTCCCCATGAATATTAATTAACTCAATTGCCATGCTGGCTTTTTTTGAAAAATGTCTATTCAGGAGTCTTGAATCACTGATTTCTGTAAATGTCCTCAACTGTCTGCGCTCTCTTCTGTGTTTTTACCTCAAAACATTGTCATCCACAGCTGAGCAATCAGAGGGAGGTGGGTGCAAACAGGCAGGTTTTACCTCAGAATTCTGAACTACATTGTGGGCCAATCGGGGGGGGGGGGGGCAGGCAGCAGCCTGCCAGACACATGGAAAACAATTGGGGAAACACATTTTGTCCCTTTTTTATCCACTTATGGTAACCCCCCCCCCTTTTTAACAAAAATGCTTCTCATTTAATTTGCACTTAAAAATGGGACATAACTACATATTCAGAACACCATCCAAGCAATCAGATATTAAGCAAGTTCATATGAACCAATCTTCTAAAACCCACATTATGAGATGTTAAATAACCTAATAAAGGAAACCAGTTTTCCACAAATTTGGGGTATATTTCCATTGTTGGTGGGAGCGTGGCTAAGCTGGGGCAGCAGTATCGCTAAGGTGATCCTGCTGGGGCGGTGTCCCTGATGGATTAAAGTACCCTGGTCCTGCTCCTACATCTGACAGATACCCACCTGTCTGGTGTTGGGGGGATTATGTTTAAAGGCATCACGGAGGCTGGGCCAGCAGCAGGGCTACGCAATCTTGCTGAGCAAACCTCCCTGGTGGCTGTAAGCATCCTACCGCCTCTCCTACACCTGACAGGCAGCTGCCTGTCCAGTGTAGGAGGGCAAGGGGGAGGAGTATTAGAAACCACTCTGGAGGCAGGGCTGGCTGGATCACTAAGGCGTTACTTCTGGGGCCAACTCCCTTGTGGCTTTAAGCACCCTGCAACCACTGCTGCACCTGACAGACAACTACCTATTAGGTGTAGGAGGTGGGGGAGTGTGTTGGAAGCTATCAGAGAGGCTGGGCTAGCAGCATTGCTAAGATGATCCTGCTGGGGTGGCTTCCCTGGCCCTACTCCTACACCTGACAGACACCTGCCTGTCTGGTGTTGGGGGGGATTGTATTTAAAGGCATCGGGAATGCTGGGCCAGCAGCAGGGCTAAGGCAATACTGCTGAGCAAACCTCCCGGGCGACTGTAAGCACCCCACCTCCTCTCCTACACCTCACAGACAGCTGCCTGTCTAGTGTAGGAGGGAGAGGGGGAGGAGTATTAGAAACCACTGTGGAGGTGGGGCTGGCAGGATCACTAAGGCGTTACTGCTAGGGCAGGCTCCCTCATGGCTTTAAGCACCCTGCAACCGCTGCTGCACCTGACAGACAACCACCTGTTAGATGTAGGAGGTGGGGGGATTGTGTTGGAAGTCATCAGAGAGGCTGGACCAGCAGTATACTGCACCTCACAGGTAGTTGTTGGCCATTCCTGATTTCCTCAACTGTCATTAGCTCTCCGCAGTCTCCTGTAACTGTTTTTTTATTTTAGAACAATGAGCTCTGCAGCTGACCAATCAGAAAGTGGGGGGTGCAAGGGGGCAGCAGCCTGGCAGCCAAATAGGAATCAATAGGGGGAGCATATTTTACCCCTTTTGACCCCCTTAGAGGTCAAATTTCTAAAAATCCCTTCTTAGTGAGCATCTGTGTCATGGTAGGAGTGCTCTCCCTGAATCTGGTGTTTCTAGGTCCAGCGGTTTGGCCTGGGCATTGATTTTATGGACTTTCTTTTCTATATATAGATGTATAGCTGTCAAGTTGCAGCTGACTTATGGCAAAGAGTCTTACAGTACATTTATAAAATGTTAATAATCAATCATGAAAAAAAATGTCCCCAGTCCCCTGCATCTGAACCCCAAATAGCATGACTGCTCTCACAACCAGGAATCGTGAAGGATTATGTCCACATGGTCCCTCTGAAAGGTGCTATGTTAAAGGCACTCTCAGAATAAACGGTGCATGCAGAATCATTTACATACATCTACAACTGGCATGAGAATGGCAGGGAGAATACATTTAAAGAGGGTCATATGCATGTGCATTGAAAAGAGTTAGACTTTAAGATTCAAGTTAGAATTCCTGCTTGCCATGAAGCTTACTGGGTGACCTTGTGCCAGTCGCTCTCAGTCTAACCTAGTTCACAGAGTTGTGAGGATATAACAGAGGAGAGGAGATTGATGAGTTGCCCTGGGTGCACAGGGAAAGAATACACTGAATCAGTAAATAATTTACAGCACAGTCTCCTGAAAGAAGCTATGCCCATCTCCCCCTAATCTACAAAGTTTTCCTCCATGTTCATCAGAGAGAGCCAGCTATGTCAACCTATTTGTAAGGACAGCCAGTCATATCCATACCACCTGTATTCAAAGGGAAACATTCACGGGAGGAAAAGTAAGAGAGCGCATTAAGAGCAGACTTCCATCAGCAGGTAATATTTCCACAATTCTTCCTTGCTCTGACATAAGCAACATCAATCTCTTTCTCTCTCCAGCCCTTACTGCTTTTTGCAACTGTGTTAGAAAGCATTCTCCTGCCTCATTATATACTTCTTTCAGGAATGTACAAGTACTAAAAGATATCCTCCACTTGCTAGAGATAACTACAGATACCATTTCCCCCATCTCCGCATGATCAAATATATACTGCAGGTTCCATACTGTGAACTCAAACCCAAGCATGTGAAGTCTGATTCAGATGAAGATCCTGTTTCACAAGCAGGGAGATTTAAGCTCTCTCCCCACCACCACCCGGTGTTTTCCCAATGTGAAACAACTCTGGAGGTACTATTTGTGCCGCTGCAAAAAGCTAGGTATGCACATGGAGCCCCCAGTGGAACAAACGAGGCCCCCTTGTGCTGTTTCAGGTCGAAGAAATGGCACTAGAGTAAGGCTGAAGATTCCTGTCCTTGAATATCACACTCCCAAAGCAAATCTGGCCCTCGTGTGCCTGGAATAAAGGTCCTCAAACTCATTATAAACCCTTATAAACTGCCTATTAGAGACCCCAGTACCAAAGATTAACCCCTGAGAAACTATCACCGGCTCTAACATCAGATTAATTTTGAGTAAAGGAAAAGCCACTTTAGTTGTTTTAGAAACCATGACCTATTATTCCAAGTGTACCCTACAAATAATAAAAGTCGTGGATTTTAAAAGAGGAATCCAAATAAGGCTTTGTGGTTTGGTCAAAGAACCTACATCCCTGCAATTACGTTCCCAGAACAAAAAGGGACCTCAGCTTGCAACTTACTTGGGTCTGATTCATACATGCATGCTTAATAAGCATTGCTTATGAGTTGATTACCGCGACATCAAACAACTTGCATTTGGGAAACAGCAAACAATCAATCACAGGTAAAAAGATCACAAACAGAGTGCTCATATCACTTCAGACATGGAGCTTTTCTACCCAGAATGTCATTTCTCAGAGCAATAAACATGCCTGAATCCTTTGTAAGCACTTACAGTAGCCTAGGAGTAGGCTTAATTATGGCAAGCAAATGTGAGCAGTACGTACATGAACCTTGTTGCAGCTTCAAGGAAATGACAGAAATCAAAATAGAATGCTTCCATTTGGAAACATTTGCTTGCTTTATTTAAAACATTTTAAAGCTGCCATTCCACCCAATTCAGGGCAAGGCAGCAAACAATAAAACATTAAAACCACACGTGTGTGTGCGTGTGTATATATGTATGTGTATATATGTATGTGTATATATGTATGTGTATATATGTATGTGTATATATATATATATATATATATATCCTTATAATATAATTATCTTTTGGTTTGGCAACGTTCGATGCGCGCCAACAGTGTTTGGCCGCTCGAACTGTCAATCAGGCAGGCCTCCAGGCCGCCCACCCACCCGCCCAGGACGAGGCTGGCCGGGGAGCCACCGCGCCGGCCTCCATGCCGCCCACCCGCCCGCCCAGGACCGAGGCCGGCCGTGACAGCCGGGGAGCCGCCGCACCAACCTCCAAGCCGGCCGTGCTCCAGAATCAGGCCCTCCTCCTCCTCCTCCTCCCCCACCCGCCCAGGAGATGGCCTGCGGTGGCGGCAAGGGAGCCGCAGCGCGCCTGGCCTCCCCTTTGCTTCTCCCCCTCCCCACCAATCCTGCCACACGGGAGAAGCTCCCGCAGGCCCCCCTCTTCTCCCACCCCGCGTCTCCTCCCTGCCCCTCTTCTGTCTTCCTTTCTCTCTCTCTCTCACTCTGTCCCCCCCCTTTCTTCTCTCCTCTGCTTCCTTCCCTTCTTTCCTCCCTTCTACTCTCTCTCAATCTCTCTTTCTACCCTTCTTTCTTCCTTCCTGGCTTTCTTTCCCCTTCCTTCCTTTCTTTCAAACTTATGGCCATGACCCCCCACACACACTCTGACTCTCCCCTCTTTCCCTCTCCCCCCGCCTTTTCCTGCCTCCCCCGCCTCTAACTCACTCCCTCTCTTCCTTCCACCCGCCCTTCCTTCCTATCTAGGGCCTGTTGTCTACTGCCACAACGGGCTTTCCTCACTAGTGTGTGTGTGTGTGTGTGTGTGTGTGTGTGTGTGTGTGTGTGTATATATATATAAACTAAATACAATTAAAACAGAGCACTAACAAACCTAGGAGGACTGATCAATGAGAATCAGTGAGTGAACACCAGACAAAATTTAAAAAGTCCTCATCTGACGGTGGAGGACAATAACAGAAGGGGACAGATGACTCTCCCTGGGGAAGAAATTCCATAATTTTGGTACCAAGATCACAAAACCTCCTTTCCCAGATTGCCATTCATCTGGCTTCAGATAGTGGGGGCACCTGAATCAGGTCCTTCAAAGATGACTGCAGTGGTCAGGTAGGTTCATATGGGAGTAGAGATGTGAAGTCCCGGAAAAAAAAAACTGGAAAAATTCGGGCGGAAAAACAGGTTTTTTCCCCATTTTTCCCCCCTTGAAGCCTTTTTGTTTTTTTCTGAAAAATTGGAAAAATTGAAAAAAGAAAAGGAAAAAATTGATTATGGAATGTGTTAATGACAGACACAACAGAGTAGCTGCAGAAGCAGAGACTGATACTGATAATAACAGCTCAGAAAATTATTCTGATTAAATTTCATGCCCTTTCATTGAAACTTAGTCCCACACTCCTTTCTACACACTTCCCCCTCTTCAATTCTTTTTATGAGAATGGGCTTTTTATTTTTATTTAATACTGTGGAGAGGAAATATGAATAATTAGTTACTTCTGGATTTTTAAAAATTGTTTTGTGGAGGTGTTGTTTTTTTTACTGTTCCACATAAACTAGTAAACAGTTCAGGAGACTGTTGCTCCATTTGTTACAATTACAAACAAATATTATAAAAAAAGTAAATTCTTTTTGTAATAATTGTTTGGACACACTATATTTTTAATATGCTAGTTCTGATAATTTCACACCAAGTAAAATTGTCCACAGTCATATTTTAGGTTCCTAAAGCAACAGAATGACTCTCAATCTGGAAAAGAAAAAAGAAGTGCTAATGTAGCATTTTTTTTTCCAATTTTTCTGAAAATTTCCATTTTTTCCCAGGAAAAAACCTTTTTTTTCCCTGAGCTTCAAAATTTCCTGGAAATTATCTCTGCATGGGAGCAGACAGTACTTAAGGTATGCTGGCCTCAAGCTGTCTAGGGTTGAACTGAAGCAAACCAGGAGCCAGTGTAGGAGGTACAACACTGGAGTGATATGGTCCCTATGACCCACTCTAATGATAATTCCATCCACAGCATTCTGCACAACTTGTAGCTTCCAGACACTTTTCAATAGAAGCCCCAGGTACAGCACATTGCACTCGTCTAATCTAGATGGTACAAACTTGCTCCTTTGGGGGAGTGCAACCCCATCCAGAACAGGAGATCAATGCATCATTTCTCTCCATATAGTCTGCTATCTGAGGACAATCCAAAACAACCATCACATGGAAACAGAAAAGGCACCTGATCTGTGAATCAGCTCTTAGGTAGCGAAGAAGACACAGCAAACTAACCCTATGTGTAATTATTCTAAATAAAAACTTCTGCTTTTGAATAACTGGGTAATATAGTATTTGCAGGAGGAGGAGTCAATTTGTAATGACTCAGCACAAAATAATAAGATTAAAAGCAAGTAACGTAATCAAAACATTTGTAAATCCTAATAAATCCAGTGGTGGACCACATCAGCCCAGTAACACACCACATTTGTATACTACCACCAAACTCACTGAACAGTACTTTCTTAGACCAAGTTTCTCATTACTTGCCAAAACTGCAAAAAGCCCCTCTATAAACAGTGGCTGGAGAGAAAGTTGACGTGGCTGCGATAACAAAATTTTAGACTTTAAAGCATAAATATTAAAGAACAACTCCAGAGGTTTTGTTTTGGGTTTTTTTTAGTAAATTTTGCATGTTAAAGCCTTGGAGAATCCCTCTCATTTTTGTGAGTTCTCTGTAGAACCAGACTTCAAAGGGACTCCAGACAAGAGTGCTCTCTTCTCATTCAGAGAGATACAAACTACCTTCCCCTACACCTCAAAAGCTTCCCCCCACCCTTCATTCCCTACCCCAGAATCTGAAAAAGCACCAAGAATAGAAATTTCTGTACAGTGGCAAAAATACAACGCTGATTTAAGAGAATTTCAGAACTAAGGAGGAGGGGGAGAAGGAGATTGGATTTATACCCCGCCCTTCACTCAGAGTCCCAGAGCAGCTTACAAACTCCTTTTCCTTCCCCTCCCAACAACAGACACCCTGTGAGGTAGGTGGGGCTGAGAGAGCTCTGAAGAACTGTCCTTGAGAGATCAGCTCTGACAGAACTATGGCTTGCCCAAGGTCATCCAGCAGCTGCGAGTGGAGGAGTGGGGAATCAAACCGGATTCTCCCAGTTAAGAGTCCACGCACTTAAACACTACACCACACTGGCTAAGGGTAATTCTAACACTAATAGCTTAAAAGATGATTTAACGGTTATTCTATTAGAGTCCGTATGAGTGGGAAATCATTTGACATTATTGTAAAGGACCAAGAGTCTGAATACTAATAAGTGTTAATTTCTATGTAAACAACATGGGGGGGGTGAAGAAGTACAAAGCCTCATATCAACCAGAGGGGACATTGTCTGTCTGTCTGTCTCTCACACTTGAAAACTATTAGTTGCTGTAGGTTTTCCGGGTTGTGTGGCCGTGGTCTTGGCATTGTAGGACCTGACATTTCGCCAGTAGCTGTGACTGGCATCCTCAGAGGTATAACACAGAAATATGGAGTACTCTCTATGTCAAGGTGAGCAGAAAAATGATAGGCAAGTAATAGGAAACAAGCAAATAGGAAGGTGGGGTAGGGCTGAGTCAATTATCTTGTGTAGTTCTCCAGACTATGAACATGCTAATGGAGGAGCTTTCCTGAGGAGGTTCTTTTGTCTATGGATTGTTTCCTGAGGAGGTATGAGGAGGTTCTTTTGTGTGTGGAATGGCTATTGAAACTCTAATCTTATCTGTAGTGCTATGTTTATGAATTTCAATGGCATAAACATAAACACAATTTCAACAGGAAAGAAGAGAGTTTAAAAATAAATAGGACACGGTTTCCTGTCCTGAAAAACACAAAATGCTCTACAGCTGGCAATAGCACTACAGGTAAGATCAGAGTTTCAATAGCCATTCCACACACAAAAGAACCTCCTCAAACCTCCTCAGGAAACAATCCATAGACAATAGAACCTCCTCAGAAAAGCTCCTCCATTAGCATGTTCATAGCCTGAAGAACTACACAAGATAATTGACTCAGCCCTACCCCACCTTCCAGGGTAGAAATAAATTACTTGCCTATCATTTTTCTGCTCACCTTGACATAAAGATTACTCCATCTTTCTCTGTTATACCTCTGAGGATGCCAGTCACAGCTACTGGCGAAATGTCAGGTCCTACAATGTCAAGGCCACGGCCACACAACCCGGAAAATCTACAGCAGCTAATGAACTCCAGCCGTGAAAGCCTTCGACAACACACCTGAAAACTGTTATCATTTCATTAATGCAGTGGTTCAGTTACTTACTGTCAGCAGAAGTGCACAGTACAACCACCACAGGGCATTAAGAGCAGAGGACAGCAGTTAGGTTCAGAAAAGGATGTTTCAGGGTTTCAGAAAATGTCCTACGGAGGGATGTACCTTTTGTTTATGAATTGTACGTCCCGCTTTTCTGCCATTAAAACAGCATGCAAGGCACCATCCCAGCAATGGAAGGTCTTGGCCCTGGCACCTTTTCTGAGGGTGGACACTTAGAGAAAAAATTATGCAAGGAACAGAAATATTTCCAGGCAGGAGTCAGAACTCAAATGCCGTCTGGAACAAAATGTTCTTGGTGGTTTCCACTGACAACGTTGGTGATTTAGGGAGGAGGAGGGCGACAGCTGCCTTGCAGCAGGTCATCCCTTTCCCCGCCTCCCCTAGAACACCCTATTCATTAATACCGTATTCTTCTTGATATATTCATTAAGGGAAACCCTCCCTTAAAAAAAAAAAAAAAAAGTCTTCACAGATGCACCACTCACAGAAGATTCCAAACTAATCTCAACTCAAAGCCAAGGGAACAGGGAGATGCCTAAATTTTCCCAAGATGTGGGGTGTGGTCAGTGCAAAAATCCTCCAGCCAAGAAGGAAAGATGAGATCATGCAAGGAACTATGAAAAGTCCTATAAGTCATCCATTTTTTTTAAAAAAAAATAAATCTTTATTTCTCAGAAATAATTTTAGCTCTTTTTTCCATATCTCAGCCTACACTCCACACCCATTAACCCTTCACCCCCCCCCCCAAAAAAAAACACCCTGTCTTAGGCTGGGAAACCTGGCACTCTCCAGAATGCTTTCAAAAAAGAAACAGCCGCTCCATCATTTTTAAATCTATTTTATTTAGGTTTTTTTTAAAAAAAAAACCCCACCAACCTTTTACTACACGGATCTTGAAGTTTTGCCAAAGCCCCTTTCCCCCTGAAACCAGGACAGACCCCCTCCCCATGATGCAAAACCTCTTTTAAAACTGTTTCCCAGACAGGAAATGCTTCCCCCTGCCCATAAGGACGTCCTAGGGCTCAGTAGTCACATGTACTTCGAAAATACTCGAAAATACAGGTTCCCTTTTGAACATTCAAACGCTTTTGGAATCCCCCCACTTAGAAGCAAACAAGCGTGGCTTTCCCCAGCGCTCTTTCCCCTCGACAGCAACGCTCCCCCACCTGCAAACGGAGCAAAAGCACCCGCACTCCAAAACACTTCCCATTAACCAAAGTTGGTAAAGTCGAACTTTAAAACAATAATAAAAAAAAAAACGGGAACTGGCGATGTCAATTTAATCTCTCGTGGAGCTGACGCCAGAGGAGGCTGCCGATTAGCTGCTTGCTTTAAAGGTTATTAATATATATATATATATTTGAAAAGATGGCCGTGGAATGAGATTTGTGCACGAAGGCACATCACACACACACATACAAACACGCAGCACCCCGCGTTCGTTCTAAAAGAGCGACGCGCCGTTCAACCCGGATTCTGGCCTCTAGCGGAGCAACAACCACTTTATTGCTTTGGTGAAAGGAGAGCCGCGTTCAGAACCTTAAGCGGGGCTGCTGCTGCTGCTGCTTTCCATCTTCGACCGTGCCTCAAGCCCCCGCTTCCCACGACTGTCAGGTGGAGAGCTGGGAGAGGGAGGGAGATCCTTCCCTTTCCCTTCCTTCTCCAGCGCGGGAGGCAAAAGAAACGGCCGGACTCCATTCAGAGCCCCCTTCATTGTTTTTGGTGGGACTCTGATAAAGAGGCGGCCACCGTGGGAAGCCAGGCTGGAGGCGAGGAAAAGCAGCAGCAGCAGCACACCCCGGGCGCCCGTCACGATGCACGCAAATCTCCCCGCGAGCCCCAGGCAGGGCAAGAGGCCGGACGGGCGAAAGACCCGACAGAGCGCCCCGCACTCACCCAGAAGACGAAATTAAAGACGAAGAGCAGGTATTTGATGCACTTGGTGCAGCCTTCCACTCCCATCGCGGCGGCTTGCTGCGCTGACTGGCTCGGATTTGGCCTGTGATTGCGGAGCAGGAGGAGGAGGAGGAGGCAGGGCTGCAAGGACGGCGGCTGCTACTGCAGACGGCGGGCACGGAGTGTTTTTTTTATTTTGTGGGGGGGTTTTCCCTGGGAATAACCAGGCTCCTTCTCTCTCTCGCTCTCTCCGCCACCCCCCCGTTATATCTCCTCCCTCTGCTTCCACCCTCCTTCTGACCCTGGAGCCGAGCCAGGCTTTCCCTCCCATTGCCTGGCGGACCGCAGAAGAGAAGGCGCCAGTGCCCCCTACAGGCGGCCGCTGCACCTCGCTTCTTGTCTTGCGTCATCCTGGGGCAGGCAGGCGCGCCGTTGTGATTCCAAGGCGTCGTGGCTGCGTCGAGCGGAGAAAAAATAGCATCCTTTGCAGGGGCAGCCGCGCCTAGATCCGGTGGAAACGGTATACCGGAGGTTGGGGCTGTTAGCTGGCCTACCGGCACTTCCCACTCTTTGCAGTCCGTGGGAATGGATTGATTTCTGAATGAAGATCCGCCTTGCACATCAACGGAATCGTCTAGTTGGAGAAGATTCGAACGGTTTGACGTTAATGGGGACAGGCTGAATTCAAGCCAGCTAAGGGCTAAAAGAGAGAAAGTGGGCCGAAAAGCACATCTACAAAACGCATACCAAGAAGAAAGGAAATGGTCCCAGCCCAGGCAAAAAACCCCAACCAGGGTCCTGACTGGCCCAACACAGTGATTTGTCGCTAAAACAAACTAGTATGTTAGTTTTCTACATGCGATTGTATAAACTAGGGAAACTCAAAGTGTGCTCCAGGTGACTCACCTGTTGTTGGGCTATCCTGAAAAAATGTATTGCAAAACAGCAACAAGTATTTCATGGCTTCATCTGTTTATCTGCTGCTTTCCGATGGTTTCATTGGTTCTTCTTTTGTTTTTCTGGTTCTTAAAATATTGTAGGCGATTTTACAACAAAATGGATTGAACATAGATGGAGAATGAATTATCGAAATAAATTAATAGGGCCCTGCAGCTTTTCCTCTGTAAAGTTGTCTTCTTATATATTTTAGGGTGCTGCATCAGAAAAAAGTAGGACCTTTGTGTATGATTTGGTGGAGGGGAATCTATGAGTAAATGCAAGTGTAATGTTGGGAAAGTGCAATTAATAATCATTTAATTGGGCTGGGTGTCTATTTGTCAAGGCTGTTTCCCTGCCAAAGAAGTCTTGATTGTATGTGTTTAGTGGATTGATTATGGAATCTTCATAACTTTGCATACAGGAAAACTGTTTCTGAGACAATATCTCTTTAAGTGAAAAGAAGCCTTTGGGAAGCTGAACTTTTGGAGTTTGAGTCCGGTAGCACCTTTAAGACCAACACAGTTTTATTTGTTGGCCTTAAAGGTGCCACTGGACTCAAACTTTGTTTTGCTGCTCCAGACCAACATGTCTACCCCACCTGAATCTAGGGAAGAGAAGTTTCAGCCAGTTGTCTTCAGCCTTTCAAGACGGCTGGGACCCACTTGTAATCCCCAGGCAGTAGGGAGCCCATGGATCTGTTAGCCCGTGCCACCATAAGGCAGAAAGAAGCGAAGCCAAAGTGATGACCTCACTGGAGTCAAGGCCGGAACCACTTCATTAAGAGAGCTGTGAGCAGGAGGAACAAGCTGAGGGTCAGAGCAGTGGATTAATCTTCTCCACTGCTGAGTGGTCGTGAGTTGCTTCTTCTCTCAATCTGCATGCAAAGAGAGGCAAGAGCATGGTGCTCTTACTTTCTACACTAGCACAGCAACTGTCATACATCTCCCTGGTTCTCAGCCCGATAATGATATCTCCTCCTCAGAGGAGGAGGAAGAGCCAGCTGCAGTAGATCCCATCTATCTTCAGGGACAGGAGATGCAAGCTCTTGACCAAACACCGGCTGTAACCAATTTGCCCTCTCCTCCAGCTGCAAGCAAGTTACCGGCATCAGACACAGAGGAGAGGGAGCAGGCCAGGCCCAGCGTTTCTCCAATACCCCTTGAGTGCCGTCCCATCAGTGGAGGTCAGAGCCCATTGCAGTAAACCTTTGATGAATCGCAGACACCTGTCACCAGATGAGTACTTGCAGGGATGTGTGCCATAATTAGCAGCAGCTAACCAGCCCATGGAGAGTCAAGCTATAAATCCAGGAAGTTGGAAGCTGCTCCTTGTGGATGTAGTGTATACCACAGCTGCATCACCACCCACTTTGTCTCCTTACTTGCTGACTGGAACCTCTGTTGCTCTGAACTGAACACTGGACCCCCTGACTTCTGGACCCCCGACGCTTGGATTGGCTGATGATACCTCTTTCCAGATACCGGACCCTTGGACTGCCTCTTGACCACTCTCCTGCTTGCACCTGTACTGTGAGTGACTACCTGGTCCCTTCTGCCTGGTTGTCCTGTGGGATTTCCACCTGTGCCCACACCAGACCCACCAGGGCCATCACAGAAGCATCAAGTCCTTCCAAAGAAAAAATATGGATGCTTTGTGGAGACTCGTGAGTCTGTAGTTGAGCGGAGGCAGTCTTAGCCACGGGGCATCCAGGGCACTTGCCCTGGGCCTACAGTGCCCCTCAGATCCTGCATTTCCAATCACCGTGCCAGCAATGAGCTGCCCAGTTGTCTTTCTGCCCTGTAAGGGGCAGCTGGCTGGAGGCCGAGGTGTGGGGTTAGTGGAGCCTGGGGGTCCTCCTCAGTCTCTAGCCACCTCTGGTATTGTGGTGGCCTCACTCAGGTGGTGCGGCCCCAGAGGAGATGATAGCACATTCTGTAACCACATGCACCCCACCCAGTACCAAAAGAGACATGCAGTGAGTATGGCCCTGACAAAGACTAGTGCTGAGACTGCTGGCCACTTCCGTGGCTCTGCTGCGCTGCTGAGGAACAGTGCTGTCTCTTTAGATCCTCTCCGGGTGCCGTGCGAGGCTGAGACAAAGCCTCTGAGGTAAAAGGGGGCAGAACTGGCAGCAACTTGGTAAGGGTTTGAGATGAAGCGGACGCAAACAAATCAATGTGCATGGGTGGAAAGAAGGAGAGAGGAAAGGAGGGAGGGGTAGGGCAGAGAAGGGAGGTGCAGTGCTCAGGAATAGCAGCCGAAGAGGGAGGGGGGCAAGCATGGCTCTGAAAGGGCATGAGGTAGTGGCACCGTGCGAGGTGGCTGGGACTTGGTGTGGGGCTTTGCTCTCATGTGCTCTTTCCCTCAGTTGCGCTCAGACCTCCTCTATCATCTCTCCACAGCCTGTTACACAAGCACCCACCTCCAGCTGCACTGGCCTTGCCCATTCCCATCATCCCCCCTCCTGTCCCATGTCAGCCTACCAGAGACTGTGCCCCTCAACATACAAACATAACATTTCTGTTCTTTTTTCTTGATGTAAGGGCTTCACCAGGGGTCATTTCGAGCAGAAACGTGCAGGAATGGTGCTCCGGGAGTAACAAGCCCAGGCGTGGGCACATATGGAGATGCGCTGATTTATTGCAGGAAAAGTAAAAGCATACTGACTTGATGTGTATTTTCATGCTTGTTGTAGGGTAGCTTCCCTGCAAGAGCAGAGGAAACCTAAAGTGTCTTTAGCCAAAGAGTAAAGCTGGCTCGCCAGCTCTGAGTTTGGAAATACATGGAGATTTTTGGGGTGGAGCCTGAGCAGGGGATGTTGCCTTCTGACACACTTCTGGTGATGTCAGGGGGTGGGGCATATGCAAATAAGTTATGCTAATGAGCTCCTGCACCAATTTTTCTACAAAAAACGCACACACCCTCCTCTGTCTTGTGCTCTTTCTCTCTATTAAAATGTGAACTCTCCTTTTGTTGATCTAATCTTTATATTTTGGTATTTCTTTTAAAGACATTTTTATGCCCCAGCTTGTTTTTTATAGTTGTTTTTTTTAAAAAATATGGACAATTGTTGCATTTCTAAATAAAACAGGAGCCCAATGAAAGCTAATGCTGGAATACATTTGTCAGTCCACAGTATCACTTGGCTCCCATTTGGTTTTGTTGCTATAGGCAGGCATAGCTACCCATTGGTGTTACATTGTCTAATGTATTTTTGTGCGCACATGGGTTGCTTCAAACAGGTCCCCAGAGAAGTGGCATATATACATTCTTTAAATAATAAATAAAAGCTCAAACAGTTTGGTGTAGTAGTTAAGTGCGCAGACTCTAATCTGGGAGAACCGGGTTTGAAACCCCACTCCTCCACTTGCACCTGGCTGGATGACCTTGGGCAAGCCGTAGTTCTGATAAGAGCTGTTCTTGAAAAGAGCAGTTTCTGTCAGAGCTCTCTCAGCCCCACCTACCTCACAGGGTGTCTGTTGCGGAGAGAGGAAGGGAAGGGAGTTTGTAAGCTGCTCTGAGACTCCTTTGGGTAGTGAAGGGCGGGGTATAAATCTAATCTCTTCTTCCTCTTCTTCTCATGCTGGCCACTGCCCTGAGGCCAGCTGATCTGCCACTCCCAGTGATCCTGGGGCCATGTCCTTGACTGTGGCCCGGGGTGCCAAAATCACTAAGAGGCTCTGCAACCCTTCTGAGGCAGGAGTTGAAGTTGGCTGGTTTAAGCGCCCTATCCTTCCTCTCCTCCCTTCTGTCAGTCTTCCAGTCAATATTGGCAGCCTCCTGAGAAAGCTTTTCATTTAAAAGTCAGGCCTTTGTTCTTTACATTCCCATGTTTGCCCGAAGGACACTTGATTCAGGGTTCAGGCCAAGGAAACCTGACTGCTCCCATGGGAACTCTCTTGGGAGAAGTTAGATACAAGAACTAGAGAAAGAAATCTTTTGTAATCCAGATCTCTTGCTCAATAGAAGGGATATAGAGACTGGACTTTCATTGTCCAGTTAAAGGTGGACACTTTCCCTATGAAGAAAGGTTAACATGCTTGGGGCTCTTTAGCTTGGAGAAATGATGGCTGAGGGGTGACGTGATCGAGGTTTATAAGATACATGGGATAGAGCAGGTTGAGAAAGAGGTACTTTTCTCCCTTTCTCACAATAGAAGAACTTGTGGGCACTCTATGAAATTGCTGAGCGGTCGGGTTAGAACGGATAAAAGGAAGTACTTCTTCATCCAAAAGGTGATTGACACATGGAATTCACTGCCACAGGAGGTGGTGGCGGCTACAAGCATGGACAGTTTCAAGAGGGAATTAGATGAACATATGGAACAGACGTCCACCAGTGGCTATTAACCACAAGGTATAGATAGGTACTCTCAGGCTGGGGCAAGGAATGCTCTGTATTCTTGGTGCTTGGGGGGAGGGGGTCAACAGTGGGAGGGCTTCTAGTGTCCTGGCCCCACTGCTGGACCTCCTGATGGCACCTGGTATTTTTGGCCACTGTGTGACAGAGTGTTGGACTAGATGGGCCACTGGCCTGATCCAACATTGGCTTCTCTTATGTTCTTATGTGATATTAATGCCATTTTTGTCCTACTTCATCATTTTCTTCTGATTATTTTGTAAATAGCACTGGAGGCATCAGTCCTGTCTCAGGATGGACCCAAACTGGTGCATTTTGTTTTGTTTTGGAACAAGCCTACACGAATTGTGACCCACCAAGATAAGTGTAACCTACCAGCATAGTCACTGTGGTATGTGTTTTAAAAAACAAACCTGGAGCTGAAGCTTTCCTCCAAATATACTTCTTGGTTCAACATCAATTATGCTTATAGTTCCTGTTTTGATCCTTTTGATATTCATGCACAAACTGGCAATTTTGGCAGGGAAGAAATTTTTGTCAACCCCCCCCCTCTTAAGTCCGGGTACAATTATTCACCTTCTTGAGTCTAGTCTAGTTCTACTATTGCCCTCTGACAACTTAAACTAGTCACGTGGGTAATCTCACCCAGTGAGGGATCATTCAGTGAAAGGGTTAATGCTAAAATATCAAGTAGCTAATTTGGTTTGGACGTGTGATAATAAAATTGTGAAGCAAGCCTAAACGACTTGGCAACTGTTGAAAGAAATGTTGAAAATCATTGGAAAAAAAGATACATGTAAGCTTGGTTGAAAATGTTCCATTCCTGAACAGCTTCAGATCTACCACAGTTTTGTTTTTGTTTTTTCAATGTTGGCAGGTCAGCCGTTCAGCATAATGAGGATCAAGTGTGTTGAGGCTCTTGGAACGGACACAAACGTTGGAGGAACCACTGCATTCCCTAGAAGACTGGCATTATTCGAGTAGAGTCTGGCTCTCGGAAACAGAATCTACAAAAACAATACGTGTTGCACTAAAACAAAAGCCAGGGGAACAAATAATAATAATAAAAGAATACTTGACTTTACTAGACTTGGCAGATGAATGCCTATGGAACAAATTTCTCCTCAGAATTACAACCAGAACTCATGCGAGTCTGCTGGACGAGGTTGGAACAAAGAGCCTTCTTATGGAAACGAAAGCAGTGTGGAGTTAACCATAGATAAGTTTTTTATCAGGCACCATGTGCGAGCTGTCATAATCAAGCCAAAACTGTTCTTCAGTGTGGAAAAAATTGGTCATGTCTAATTGGAAGGAGTTTCCACAGTTTGTTGTCTGGTCCCCTGGGAGCATCTGCTTCCTCTTCGCTGTGAAGGAAGCTTGGCTTTTTAAAAGGTCCTTTCTGGATTTAACAGAGTTACTATTTTTATCTCAGTCCCCCTTTGCATGCACACAGATCATTTCTCCTCCCCACGTTGAAAGCAGTCCAGTCCGAATTAAGCCCTTTTAAAAATTGGACCTATTTAAATCAGTGCATCTTAATAGCTGGATTGTGTCCTTTGTCGTGTCGGAGAGCGGCTGTTTTCATGAGCTTTCTGTTTCTTCTTAAAAGCATTTTGCAAATGGCTCCCATGTGTGCACTCAGCCTCTCTTGCCAGATTTAAATATTTATACCCATGTATCTTTTGGTGAGCCAGTCAAGCTTTGTAAGAGCACGATGGAGAACGGGGAGGGTGGATGCAGTTAAAAGGCTCCTTCTGAATGTATAATTCTGTCATACATGGAAACCCCTTAAGTACTTGAATCTGAGTACAATGGAAATTAAAATCATACATGAGCTCCCTCTCTCTGTCTTTTCTGCTGCAGATCAGCACATAGAAAAGGGAAAACTGAATTAAATAGCTCAAATGATAATAATATCATGTTAGGTGGTTCATACTGTAATGATGTTGGAAGACTCATTTCCACTGAAGTATTTTACAGCTGAGACTGGTGGGGCAGTCAGAGTCACGGGTGATGCTGTCATCAACCCCTGCCACAGTCTACATCTCTTGGCCTGCAGCATTAAGGTGTGAAAGAATAGAAGGATAATTGCTATGGTGTCTGGGTGATGCAGCAATTGCTGTCTTACTGGAGCCAAATGATTTGGTTGTCTTTGTTTATTGCTAGAAATATGGTCTCTAAGGTGTTTCTTGCTGTGTGTGGATGAGGTGCAAAATGGGGTGGGTACATTGGATGGGAGCCTCAAACATAATTAAATGGGAAGCCCGTGGCACCAGTTTAACAATGCCCAGTCTGAAATCACAGGTCCATGAATCTGCCGTATGCAATATGCCATCAACAATACCTATCAAGGCTCTTTCCTGTAAGCCTTTGGTATTGTCAATTATAACCCAGGTTACTCAGGTCACTGGAGAGGTGGCATATACATCTTTTTTTACAAAAATTTTAAAGGAAGAAGAGGCGGAGGAGATTGGATTTATACCCCACCCTTCACTCGGAGTCTCAGAGCGGCTTATAAACTCCTTTCCCTTCCCCTCCCCACAACAGACACCCTGTGAGGTAGGTGGGGCTGCGAGAGCTCTGACAGAAACTGCTCTCTTCAAGAACACCTCTGACAGAACTATGGCTTGCCCAAGGTCATCCAGCAGCTGCGAGTGGCAGAGTGGGGAATCAAACCCGGTTCTCCCAGATTAGAGTCCGCGCACTTAACCACTACACCAAAAAAGGAACCTATCCAAAGGGGCTGTGGAGAATCTATTTATTGTAGACATTGAGCTAGGATAGTCTGAGCCAGGGCTATTTTGGGACAGGAACACACAGGAACACCACACCCAGCAGGAACTCATTAGCATAATAGGCCACACCCAACAGCAGAAACTCATTAGGATTGGCTACATTAGGGGTGTGTGGCCTAACATGCAAAGGAGTTCCTGCTACAAAAAAGCCCTGGGTTTTGACAACAAACCAGGTAAACAGAATAAGAAGCAAAAGGTGGGTATGGCTGGATGACCACACTTCTGGCAACATGGGGGTGTGGCCTAATATGCTAATGAGCTGTGCTGTCAGGGGTGTGGCCTAATATGCTAATGAGTTCCTGCTGTTGGGTGTGGCCTATTATGCTAATGAGTTCCTGCTGGGGGTTTTCTACAAAAAAAAGCCCTGGTCTGAGCCACTGCTCTTTGCCAAGAATACTGGTTTCTTGTTGTTTTGTTTCTTTACTTCATTCATCACCTGGCTTTCTCTCCAAAGGGGACCTAAAGCAGTTTACATTGTTCTTCTCTCTTTCATGTTATCCTCACAACAGCCCTTTGAAGTAGGTTAAATTGGGAGAATCTGACTGGCCCATGACTGCCCAGCAATCCTCCATGGCAGAAGGGAGATTCAAATCTGGGTTTCCCAGATCCTAGAGAAGAAGAAGAGATTGGATTTATACCCCACCCTTCACTACTCAAGGGAGTCTCAGAGCAGCTGACAACCTCCTTTCCCTTCCCCTCCCCACCACAGACACCCTGTGGGGTAGGTGGGGCTGAGAGAGTTCTGACAGAAACTGCTCTTTTTCAAGGACAGCTGTGCCAGAACTATGGCTTCCCTCAAGGTCATCCAGCAGGTGCAAGTGGAGGAGTGGGGAATCAAACCTGGTTCTCCCGGATTAGAGTCTGCGCACTTAACCACTACACCCAACTGGCTCCAGTGCTCCAACTACTATGCTAAAAGTTGAAGACTCAGAAATACATTTTAGGGCCAATATTCACCCAGATGGTTTATAACTTTGAATCTCTTCTATAGGATCTGGAGGAGATTCTAAACAACTGGCTTGGACTTTTGAAATCTCAACCTTTTAGGAGAAAGTTAGTAGAACTAAGAATGAAACTCCATGTGACGCTGAAGTTCCTGACGGGAACTCCAGATATGCCCTTTGACCACAAAAAGCAGTAGCAATTGGAGGGGTGGTGAATATGTACCAGATCTGAGGCTCTAGTTAAGGGGGAGTTAACACCTCCGCGTATTTATGCTTGGTTAGAAAAACCTTGCTATTGGTGGAAGAAAAAAAGCATTCTTATGGCAAATAGATACTAAAGTGATCCTCTGAGTTGGAAAGTAAATAAGGGAACTTCATGCCCCTGAAGGTGATAAATAAATCACTTTTGTTGTTGTTCAGTCGCACAGTCGAGTCCGACTCTTCGCGACCCCATGGACCAGATTACGCCAGGCCCTCCTGTCTTCCGCTGTCCGCTGAAGTTTGCTCAATTTCATGTTCGTTGCATCGATGACACTGTCTAACCATCTCATCCTTTGCCATCCCCTTCTTCTTTGACCTTCAGTCTTTCCCAGCATCTGGGTCTTCTCCAGTGAATGCTCCCTTCTCATTTGGTGGCCAAAGTATTTGAGCTTCAGCTTCAGGATCTGGCCTTCAAGGGAACAGTCAGGGTTGATTTCTTTTAGGATTGACTGATTTGATCTCCTTGCAGTCCAAGGGACTCTCAAGAGTCTTCTCCAGCACCATAGTTCAAAAGAATCTGTTCTTCGGCGCTCAATAATAAATCACTGCTGAACTATAATTGGTGATATCTAGGTGATATAACAATAGATAACAAACAGGCTGTTTTTGGAAATGAACAAGCTGTTTTAGGGGGGGTAGTTTGAAAAAAAACTTTTTCTGCTGAAAGCATGCAATTCTTCTATGCTATGGATCTTGAATTAGTCTGAAGAGTTCTTTATTTTAAGGATAGGCTTTACAAATGTTACAACGCAGAATGAATTATTATGATTGTGTCTGCTGGATTGGATAGTGTTATTTACAATAATGGCAATTTGGGGGGGGAGTCTACTTTAAAATGTATTCTTTACAGGGCTCTTTTTGTAGCAGGAACTCCTTTGCATATCAGGCCACACATCCCTAATGTAGCCAATCCTCCAAGAGTTTACAGAGCTCTTCTTACAGGGGCTACTGTAAGCTCTCGGAGGATCAGCTACATTAGGGCTGTGTCGTCTAATAGGCAAAGGAGTTCCTGCTACAAAAAGAGCCCCGATTCTTTGTATCTTCCAGTTCAGAACCCTTGTCAAAGAACACTGTTTCAAAATGTGTTGGGAACATATCTATGTTAGTAACATAGTTGCGCCTGGGAGAATCTCAATCATTTACATGGCAGGAGGGAAAGAGGGATCAGGGCCGGATTGCCCATTGGGTGAATTAGGTGCTTGCCTAGGGCGCCCCGGCCTCAGGGGCGCCAAATGGCACCCACTACCCCCCAAAAGCGCCCCCCGCCACCCTAACCGGGTGCCCGCTGTCACCGCCGCCGCTAGACCCCCACCCCCTTCCTGGCTTTCCCAGGGGCCCCGCAGCCACGGAGGCCCCAGGAAAGCCGGCTCTGGGAGGGAGGGGGCGGCGGCTAGACCCCCCCCCCCCTTCCCACTTTCCCGGGGACGTCGCAGCCATGGAGGCCCTGGGAAAGCCGGCTCTGGGAGGGAGGGGGTGGCGGCGGTGGCTAGACCCCCCGCCCCCTTCCCGCTTTCCCGGGGACCCCGCAGCCGCAGAGGCCCCGGGAAAGCCAGCGCTCTGCCCCCGGTCTCCAGGTCCCACCGGGAGGTTGGCATCCCCAGTGGGGGGCGCCCCAGGCTGTCCTGCCTAGGGCGCCCAGACACCTGGAGCCGGCCCTGAGAGGGATTCTCAAAGTAATGTACCCTAAGGCTGGCTTGCTGGCTGGCTTGCTTCCTTCCTACAAGGCAAGGGAAAGCCCCTCAATACTGTGCCCTCCAGTTAAACAATAGAGCTCAGCCTGACACAAAAAGTGCAGGGTCATATTTCCCAAATCCATCCTACTTTTCTGGTCTGAGTTGCAGCCGCCTTTAGCAATTGCAATCTGGAGGAGGAGGAGATTGGATTTGTACCCCACCCTTCACTCGGAGTCTCAGAGTGGGCTTATGGTCTCCTTTGCCTTCCCCTCCCCACAACAAACACCCTGTGAGGTAAATGAGGCTGAGAGAGCTCTCTCAAGAACTGTCCTTGAGAGAACAGCTCTGAAAGAACTTATGACTGACCCAAGGTCACACCAGCAGCTGCATGTGGAGGAGTGGGGAATCAAACCTGGGTCTCCCAGATTAGAGTTCGCGCTCCTAACCACTACACCAAACTGGCTCTCTGTTTAATCCCCTTTCTCTTCACGAAGCAAAAATGGTTGAATTAAGGTTCAGGGTAATCCTGGGAAACATTAGTGGGAGGGACATATGGTTCACTAAGGTAAGGGAAAGGGGCCATATATTTTTGAGGGGGGGTGTTGTATTTTGTATATGTCCGTGTGTGTGTGCACCTGGAAATCATGGCGCCCTCTGGTGACTGACCCCTACTGGGGGCCTGGAGGATATTCAGGGAGGTGGCTGAATAAAGCCTGCCCCCGCCTCCTGCCGCTGGTATTTCAAGGAGGTCTCCCATCCCAGTACTTGCCAGAGTCGGTCCTGCTTAGCTTTCAAGATCTGATGAGATCAGGCTTGCCTGGGCTATCCAGGTCAGGTCAGGTCAGGGGGCCATAATTCTTGAAGGCTACAAAAGGGAATGCTGAGGGGGGGGGATGCTGCCATGGAGACAGGCTTCCATCTAAGGAACACAGTGCCTTTAAGTAGAGCAATTTTTCACTGCATTCGCAGAAATCCAAGAGAGAACCTTCTGTGTGGTGGTTCTTTTCTAGCAAGTAGATCCAGAACTCTTAGGTCTGTCTGGAAGCCACACCCCCTCCTTTGCCAGTATGACTGCTAATCCTCATATGATTTTACATGGATACACACAGTGTTTACTCAATGGTGAGGGTGCCCAGCATGCTTTGTATACTCAGATACACTCCTTTGCTTAGTCCTTCACATATTCCAGAGCTCAGTCCTAGCACTGAGAATTGTTTCCAGGGCTGAGCACTGGCGGAGTTCCACGAAGCTTTACGTCTGTATAACAGAAGAGTTCTTCTGGCTGGACAGTTCTGGGCACATTTGAAAGCATTCCTTGAGGACAGGAACACAGGCTAAGCAGAAGTTTTATATTACTGCCATATGAATTATGTTTAACAGTTCTAGTGCTGCTGCTGTTAAACTCATCCTAAGCAAGTCAATGTGTTAGTCCACTTAGATAAATCCAGCACGTTAAATGTTAATGGATTAAATAGAGTGCAGATTTCAGTACATCGCTGACTTTACAACAACACACTGAAACTCACTGTTGTTTGCTCAGTGAGTTATTTTTAAACATTTCAGGTTTTGGCTCACAAACCGTTCTTGGCTGCATGTAACGTTTTTCTTGCTGTTTAGGGAACGGAGTACAAGAAAACCAGAGGCTAAAAATGAATTGAGCTTTACAGGGTACACTTGACAGTAGAAGTGAAATTCAAATGGGACGGTGAAGGGAACAATTCTCATCCAAAAAGGGGGACATGAAGGGGACATTTCGAGAGGGTCACTAGCCACTGTTAGCTGTTCTTACCAACCACTAGCTACTTCTACCTAGTTCTGCAAACCCTGAACGAATTAATCTCTCCGTGCTGCCATTGCCAAGGGCCTATCAACAGAGTCAGCCATACATTGGATTCTCCACTTCTCAGAGGAATTTGAGAATTGTAAATAACAGGACAGTTGCCATTCCAAGAGAATAAAGCTGAACCTCTGGAATGGTTTCTTTTGTTCTGTGTCTTTCAATGGCAACCCTATACAATTTCCAGGTGCTATAATGCTTGAGAAAATGAACAGGCTCGTGGAGTTCCGGTCTGTGGTGTGCCGACTTCAGACGGTCCCAGGAGAGTCTCCTGAGGAACTACTGAATCTCCGGGTATCCGAGCAGGGTCTGGGGCATCCTGGACCTCATTGAGCCCTCCTGGAGGGAGGCTCATTGCAGGGAACTTGATCCGGGGGCTGTTGCTTATGGCGGCATGCAAGTAGACCCCAGATTGCTCCAACGCGAGAACCCAGGAGGGAGCATTCAATGGCTGCCATTGAGTGCCGAGGCGTGATCAACCAGCTTTGAGGAGTCTTTCCTACTAATTTAAAGAAAGAAAAAACTGTTCTACAGCATTGTGAGTTCCTGAGCAACATAAAATTAACTTTTCATGGAAGAGCTGATGTCCCTTTAAACTTTAAAGCTTTAAAGCCATGACTTTTAAAGAAAGGGAGGGGAGGCTTCCCCCACCCACTCCCTGGCAGGCAGCTTGGAAGAGCTGGGCTGGTTTTTTTCTTCTTCTTCAAGCATTTATAAAGGTTTAGGGGGATGCTGACGGATTGTGGTTTTTAACTTTTTGAAACTAAATACAGTTGGATAAGGTACGACTTTCATCTTACTTTGGATTATTTTATTTCCCCTCTTTGGGCTTATTTCTAGAAGAGGGAATTCCACCTTTTTTAGGGGTTTTATAATCAAGTCGAATTTCTGTTGACTCTTTGCTTGAGACCTTAAGTGCTATTAGCACTATTTCCCCTTCTCCTCCTCCTCCTGTGCTGGATTAAACATAGTCTTTGGGATGTGTTATCTTAGTGACGAGACTTTAATTTTGCAGTTTTGGAATTCTGAGTTGGACTAAAAGCTTCACATATGGGAAGTCTTTAGTTTGCAGTGCAAACATCACTATGGATTATGCCCCCCTCGCTTACTTTTTTGTTAGTTTACTTGATTTGTGGATATAAAAGCTACCTTTCAGGTGAAGATCTTATCTTGGGATATAAATTTCTTTGGAATATTTACTACTGGCCTCCTATTGGATCTTGTGCTTTTTATTAGAACACTGTGGATTATCTGGTTTTTCTTGGGCAGAGTGCCCCCCCCCCCGGTCTTTCTTTTTCCTATATTGGAATATTAAGGCTTTTTCTGGCTTTCTTTGGCAAATTAAGAACCTTTGGGATTTATAAATATGTACTCTCTTCTTTTGGAAGAAAAAGGATTTAGGTTGACTAAGTGAAGCAAAACAGCTGGACCATGAATTAAATTTTGAAACAGAGACAAGCCTTGAAGAAGAGAGAAGACAGAAGAAAGGGGAAGATATTATTAAACGTCATTTCTGTGAGACAATACTTTGTATTTCATCCTTTTGGATTTTTTAAAAAAGTTGATTACCAGCTGTCTAACAGATATTAATAGATATTATTTGTTGAGGCCCAGGTGCAGAAGCATCCAAGTATGGCTCTTTGTTGGTTGTTGGTTCTAAGCTGAGAGACATTGTTTGAGTATGAAGTGTTCTTGCAGTAAAGTCAATAACTGATAAAAATATGTTTAGTGGTTGAAAATGTACAAAAAGGCTATGATATTCTAAATAATTAGATTTAAAAATTGTTTTTGTTTTTGAGACTGAAACTTTGGGGGGAAACATGATGATGATGATGATTGATGATGATGGTGTTCCTTTCCCCCCCTTTCTTTTGGAAGGAGGTGAGATTCTCTGTTGTGTATTGAAGTGCATAAACATGTCTAGTGGAACCAAGAAAGTACCTGGCCCATCTCCAGGGCAGGTAAAATCTGTGGCAACCAGCTTGGCTCAGATATCCATTAAGGACTTACAGAGTCTTATTCAGGAAACTGTGGCCACAGTTGTCAATCAGGCTGTGGAATGTGCCCTTCCAGCTGCTGTTGGAACTGCAGTTGAACCAATCCAAGCAAAATTGGACTCCTTGGCACAACAGATGACTACCCAAACAGTAGAAATTAAGAAACAAATTGTGGACAATAAACAAGAAATATCCACTTTGGTCAAGATGACAAGTAATTTGGAAAGCAAATTTCAAGAAGTGGATTTGCAAATACAGACTGTAGAGACAAAACAAAATTCTATGGAAGACACATTAATAAAACTGGAGATTGAAAGAGTGGCTTACATCTTAAGATTCCAGAACATTCCAGAAAAGAAAGGTGAAGATATTAAAGCGGACATGGTACAAATCTTAGCAGACTATATGAAAACAGAAACGGAAGAACAAACATATGATTGGATTGATATGACTTTCAGAATGAACTCTGCATATGTGAGAAGAAATAAACTACCAAGAGAAATCCACATCAACTTTTATAAGAGATCAATGTGAGACAAGAACTTGAAAATTTCAAATGAAACACATCTCCAAATAGAAGAAAAAGAAATTAGAATATGAAAAGAAGTGACATGGTGGGTGAGAGAAAAAAGACAAGACAACGCACACCTGGCAAGTCTTTTAAGGGAAAATGGGATCCCTTATGGATGGTTAGTTCCTGAAGGAGTACTTTTTACCTATAATGGCAAAAGATATCGAATAAACTCAATTTCCAAAATAGAAGATTTTCTCAAGAGATATGGAGAGAATTTAGGGATCCAGGAGGAAGAGGCAAAGGAGATGGATGAAGAAGAAATCCGAGAACAAGGTACGTCAGGCTCTACTGGAGCAAGACAAAGGCCTAAAAAGGGAAAGTTGAAGACTGTTCCATTCCAAGTGGTCACTAAATTGCAACAGAAGAATAAAGATCACAACCCCAAAGTTATGCAGGATGGATAGAAGGAAGTTAAAATCTCCTTTGCTGAAATAAAAGAAGCAGTCAAAAATCAAAAGAAAGGGAAAACACCGGGCCCAGATGGCCTTCTGGTAGAGTTCTACCAACATTTGTAGATCAAATAATAATGCCATTAAAATTCACAATACAAAATATTATAAAGGAGAAGAAAATACCTGGGCCTGGAATGAAGCTCTAATTACCTTAGTTTCTTAACAAGATACGGATGAGAAGGATATTAAAAATTATAGACCAATATCGCTATTGAATGTGGACTATAAAATTTATGCATTTATATTGGCCTCGAGACTGAAAAGAGTCCTTGTGCAAGTTATTTATCAAGACCAAGCAGGTTTTCTACCTAAAAGACAGATAAGAAGCAACGTAAGGACTATTTTGAATGCAGAGTATTTTGAAGCACACCAAGAGAAACAGATGGCTTTGGTCTTTCTAGATGCTGAGAAGGCTTTTGATAATCTTAGCTGTTACAACAACTAACAATTTAGGACTGTGGAGAAGATTTTTATACAATGGTTAGAGCAATTTACACTAAACAACAAGCAAAATTTACAGCAAATGGGGACCTATCACAAAATATTGAAATACAAAAGGAACTAGGCATGGTTGCCCACTCTCCCCGTTACTTTTTATTTTTGCTTTGGAAACACTTAATGATATTGTGAGAAAAGATACTCAAATTAAAGGACTCAAAATAAAAGGAGAAGAATATAAACTACAAGCATTTGCAGATGATTTAGCATTAATTTTAGAGGCTCCAATAGAATCTACTATTCAACCTATAAACATATTGCAAGAATATGGACAGGTAGCTGGCCTTAAAATCAATTTTAAGAAAACTAAAATATTGACAAAAAATTGCACTAAAGACCAAATCCAAGAACTACAAAGTGCCTCAGGCATTGAAGTTCAAAAGAAAGTGAAATACTTAGGGATAACTTTGACAAACAGATGCAGTTCTCTATTACAGGACAATTATGTGTCTGCTCTAGTGCATGCTACTGAAGGCTGATTCTGATGCGCCTTCTTCCATCTTTTAACAACAGCAGGGGCCAGGGGAGCAGCTAGAAAATGGCAAAGATGCACATCTTTGAAATGTATGAAAGTTTAAATGAGAGCCTGGGACCTAAATTTGGTGAAAAAATATATGGAACCTACATAATAATCTACATATTATGAAGATGCATGCCCTAGGGTAAAGGTTTCCCTTGCTCGAAGGCCAGTTGAATCCTGGGGATGTGGTGCTCATCTTTGTTTCCAAGCCAAAGAGCCAGCGCTGTCCAAAGACATTTCCGTGGTCATGTGGTCAGCATGACTAGACACCAAGGTGCACGGAACACTGTTGCCTTCCCAAAGAAGCGGTACCTGTTTATCTACTTGCAATTTCTTGATTTTGAACTGCTAGGTTGGCAGGAGCTGGGACCAGAGACGGGAGCTCACTCCATCATGCGGCACTCGGGTCTCGAACTGCTGAACTACCGACCTTCCAGCCTGCAGTTCAGCGTCTTAACCACTTGAGCCACCACCATAGGGTTTTTTTTAATTTAATTTTTTGCTACATGGGGTAAGAAAATGAAAAATTGAAAGTGCCCCCCAAATCTCATATTTCAAGGCTGATATTCAGGTCTGTCGTATTAATTTTCCTTTTAACATAAAGACAAAATGTGCTTTGGCACCATAGAGGCTCTCTATACAGACTTTTCCAGCTCTTTGCAGAGCCTTTACACTGGCTAGATTGAACACGTTTCCCTCCAATATAGTCTTAGGCCGTTTTCATGGTATTCCATATTCAAAATGGACATGTGATTGTAATCAAGGTTTAGTGGAGACGATGGACCACATATTGCTAGCCTGCCCCAAATGGAATTTGGAGAGGCAGAAGTACATCATACCCATGTTGGCGAAAGAAAAGCTCCCCTCCCTTCCATGGTCAATTTCTGTTCTCCTGTCTGACAAAGTTGATAATATAGTCACTAAATTTGTAGCCGTGTTTCTGGCCTTGGTGATAAATAAAAAAGGAGAAAGTGGAAAAATTAAATTTTTCTGAGTTCACATCTGTTCAAGGATTTTATGCTGTGTTTACCTGTTTTGAGTCTTTATGTCGTGTAATATTCTGATGTGGATAATGTATTCTGATAAGCTTATGGTAATTCCAGTAAAGCAACGTATTACCTTGCATTCCATTGATATTACGAACGTTCACTGTTTTAAACATCCTCCGACGTATAATCATGTAACATATTCTTTTATAAGTGTGCGTAAGACTTTTGGTCATGTAAGCCGAAATAAATAAATACATATACAGACTTTAATCTGCCTTGAGTCTCAGTGAGAAAGGCAGGCTATAAATGAGCTAAAATAAATAAATAAATAAAAATTAATTGAGAAGAGCCCAGTTTTGCTAGATATGTGAAGGAGACTGAGCCGGAGGCAAGTATAGTCACATATAAATGCAGATGCTGCAGAGCATAAATCAAATGAACAAGATTATAACAGAAGATAATGGGAATGCAACCCTCGCTCCCTCAATATCTTGATACATGGGGTGCTAAACCTGAGCGCAATACGTAATCAGAACATTGGTTGGAACATCAACTCTTGGATGCTCGGGCTGAATACTTATGTGCTGTGTTTGTTCCACATTATGTAAAAGGAGAATCGCAAGGTGGGAAGAAAAATATGTTGATGGACTAAATAGGAAGTGCCAGTGTCAGTACATTCAGTATGCTAATGATTACTCCTCTCTCGGCTGCTTGAAGAAGGAACTGAAAGAACTTTGGAGGTTATCAATACAAGACTATTTGAAGGTTGCACTCCATGCAGGCTTGTCCTATTAATCTCTCCCTCCCTCCTGCCCTTGCAACAGAAACCTGAGAAGGGCCAAGCAGTTATAAAAGATCACAGTACACATGAGTAGAAAAACGTGTTCCTGGGAAAATGGTAAATTCCACTGGGGATGCATTAAGTACAAACTGTAAAAGATAACACTGCCACTCTATTGAAAATCAGGTTTATCCAGTTCCTGTCCCTATATTGTGAAAGCGAAGGGACACAATGGAGGATTTAGGTAAAGAGCTATAATAAAGGATCCGAAAAATATGTCCTGGATAAAGGGGTCCAGGAATATTAGCTTAGTGAAAAGGTCTAACAAGCTGCGGTAAACCAGAAAACAATTGCACTGTGAAGGAAGGGAAAGGAGCTGCAGATTCTGTTCTGCTGAAACACAGTACAGAATGGATATTGCAGGAAATGCAGCTGTAGTAATAGTTGGCTTATAGGACAAATTGCACACCGTGGAATCTCTTCTGGGTTCTGACCCCTCATCCTGTGGACTTGAAATGTTGACTATTTCCCTTTCTTGGAACAGTGTTCATTCTTACTAGCACCCAGACAGTCAAGACCAGAATCATATGCTGTGATGATCAACCCAAGCTTCATACCAAGACAATCAAATCTTGTGTTTCTGAAACTGGCACGAGCTGAGATATCTGTGAGAGTCCCCCGTGATTCTCCTCTCTTGCCCGTTAGACCATTGCTTGTTAGTTTTAACAAACATATTGGGAGAAGGGAAAATGGGAAGAACATAACCAAAGATCAGAGGGAAAGCAGAGCACTTGAAAACTTACCTGTAAGTTTTATTTACGTATATATTTAGTTACTTTATATTCCACTTTTCTCCCCACTAGGGACCTATATAACATTTCTCCTCCATTTTATCTTCGTAACAGCCCTGTGAGGTTCGTTAGGCTGGCTGAGAGCAAATGATTGGCTGTCAAACTTGGACTTTCGTTTGCCATGTTTTGGGGATTTGGGGCCTGCAGAGGGAGGGAAATTCCTAAGGGAGGGATGTGTGTGAATGACTCTATTGTAGTGGCGCTGTATCTCTTCTTAAGATTCCTCCCTATGCAGAGATGACCTTGGAGATGACTGTGCTTGCTTCACTGTCTTAGAGAAAGTAACGGCATATTCACAGGTGGGGGCATAGAGCGTGTGAAAGCTAGGCGGGACAATTGTGGGGTATGATCGGATGGAACACAAACGGGGGCCCTGGCTTGAACTGTCTATAATTGGGGATTTTCCCACCTGAACCTCAGTTCTGACACAGTACTGGTCTCGGCTTGGAACATCTTTATTCATCAATAAACAAATCACTGCCGGAGAGTGATGTTGAGCGTAACTTTGCCCTAGAGTCTGACACTGGCCCAAAGTCACATGATGAGCTGCCATGGCAGAGTGGGGATTTGAACTTGGATCTCCCAGATTCTGGTCCAACACTCTAACCACTACACCATTTTGGCTCCCTAGTTCAGTTTAGGACTCAGTGTGTGGAATATTGTGTATTTGTTGTGACCAAGCCAGAGCCATTGCCAGCTGTCCTTTTGTCTTCTCGCACTGGAAGATATATTGCCTAACACAGATGCTAATACCTCTGCAACTAGAACAGCTCTGTCTGCATACATAAGGGAGAAAAGAGCACTTCAATTTCATTCTTTAAAACATCCAGGAATCATGGCTGCCCTGCTCCAGCCACAAGAAAATACTCCTGGGCTCTGACTGGGCTGCTTTTAAACTTCAGCTAGCCTACCGCATGCCCATTTCTGAAAGACATGTGACATGAAAGTGATGTGGCAGCCCAGTGACACAGCTTTTATAGTTTAATTATGAAATATGAGGTAACTAGGAGTAAGGCCCGTTGTGGAAATAAATACAACGGGCTCTAGAAAGAGGCTCTGGGAGAGTGCCCTGGCTTTGGGCACACAGTGTGAATTTGCTGTGGTGACCTCAGCAGGGTATAATGACAGAGACCACCATTTTCTCCAGAGGAACTGATCTCTGCTACCTGAAGAGCAGTTGTAGTTTTGAGTGATCTCCAGCCCTCACCTGGAGATTGGCAACAATTGTTACCCAGGAGGAAATGGCTGGTTTGGAGGGTGGAGTCTATGGCATTCTACCTGCCTGAGGTCCAACCCTTCCTCAAACCCCACCCTCTCCAGGTTCCACCCCTCAAATCCCCAGAAATTTCCCAACCTGGAGTTGGCAACCCCATCTCCTTCCCAGCTAACCATCAACCTACTGTTATCTGCCCCTCTGACTTCAGCTGACTTCTGCCCTCTCCTGCAGAGCAGTTGTAATTCTGAGTGGTCTTCAGCCCTCACCTGGAGATTGGCAACAATGGTTCCCCATGAGGGACTGGCTGGTTTGGAGGGTGGAGTCTATGGCATTGTACTTGTCTGGGACCCCACTCCTCCTCAAACCTCACCATCTCCAGGCTTTACCCCTCAAATCTCCAGAAATTTCCCAGCCTGGAGTTGGCAGCCCTATCTCCCTCCCAGCCAATTGTCAACCTACCATTATCTGCCCCCTGACTTCAGCTTTCCATCTCCTCCCCCCTCCTTCCTGGAGAACAGTGGTAATTCTGATTGATCTCCAGCCCCCACCTGGAGATTGGCAACAATGGTTCCCCAGGATGGAATGGCTAGTTTGATGGATGGAGTCTATGGCATTGTACCTGTCTGAGGTCCCATCCCTCCTGAAACCTCACCCTCCTCAGGCTGCACAGCAGGGGGTGGAAGAGAATGGTTTGATGGCCACTGGGCCAAGATTGGCAACAACAGTTCCCCAGGAGAAAATGGCTGGTTTGGAGGGTGGAGTCTATGGCACTGTACCTGTCTGAGGTCCCACCCCTCCTCAAACCTCACTCTCTCTGGGTTCCACCCCTCAAATCTCCAGGAATTTCCATACCTATAGTTGGCAACTTTATCTCATCCCCTCTCAGCAGCCTCTTCCTAGGCAAAATTCTGTCTTTCTCATTAGCGGGGAGCAAAGCAGTTTACTTCATTCTTTTCGGCTTTGTGATCTGTACAGCAACCCTGTAAGGCAGGTTAGGCAGAAAGTCTCCGGCTGGTCTGAAATCACCCAGGCAGTTTCTATAGGGATACTCCTGCTGAACAGGAGCAAGCAGCCAGGCATAGGGTTGCCAACAAAGACAAATTGATGCAAAGCAGGATGGAAAAGTCTCCATATCTCTATTTTGCCTTCAATTGGTTTTGATGCCAGCAGAGTTAGAAAATGCCAGAGGCGCTCTGGGTGGGTGCCCCATGGTAAATGCACCAAACAATTCCTAAAGATTTTCCACTGTGTCGATAAATCATTTTCTACACTCACAGCGTCCCCTGCCAGAATTAGTACCAGAACTTTTTTTTGCCTTGTGGTATTTTGCTTGTGATGTGACCTGTCTTTTTTGTGGTGTGGCATGGTTGTGTTATTGAGTTTGTTTCTTTTGAAAGGGAAGTGTTGTGAGTGAGGACATATTTCACCTCAGAATACAACAGGTTGCATAAACAACTGAAAATTCCAACTGTCTTGCGGTGGGGGGGGAGTTTGAGGTGCAAAATGGAGTGAAGTCCAATCAGCTTCCATATGCAAATGAGCTTCAAATGCTGGCCCAGTCAGAGAAGAGTGGCCTAGGCTGCGGTGGGTGGGAGAGAACTCAGGCAACGCAGCTAGTGGATAGGGACGGATTCTGAGCGACATACCAGGGAGCGAATTGATTTTGCCAAGCATAGAACCTTGCCAGACCACTACCCTTCTATGTAATAGGACAGGATGGGGGAATGCAAACATGGATGAAGCATAGGAGGAAGTAAGTTGAATGCTCTATGAGTTCTTTTGAAATGATATAGGTACTATCTTTTTTGTTGCTGCTGCTGTAGGAATGAAAAGGTTAAAAGATCTGAGACGTCAAGCTGTATTATGAATGTGTGCCAGACCAGCTGTGTGCTTTGTATATTTTCTAAGGGTTTTTTTTAAACAGTAAAATTGCTAAATTATTAATTAAGAAGGCTAAGAGGAGAGAATGAGCCATTAAGAAACACAGTCCTCTTGTGGGCACAGGTGTTTTGTGGCCTAACCGGTAACTGAGAAGGATGTATTGTTGCTGTGTCAGAGAGAGACAAGGAACGGATAAATATACGCTGCAGGAAACCTTTGTAAATTAATATGTTCTGTTTATAACTATCATTCTATAAAGTGCATTGAGCACGTCTCATTTCAAGCGCTCCATCCATGAATCTTAGCTGCACAATGTGTCTTTTGTAGGACTGGCAATAAGCATCCACACAACCAGTGTTCCCGTTAAGTTGGGTTAGTGTGAGCTAGCTCACAGTTTTTTAGCCTCCGGCTCACACATTTTTGTCTCAGCTCAGGAAGGATGACTCCAGAGCAAACTAATTGATGCAGCAGCCAAATCCCGCACTCACAACTTTAATGCCAGTAGCTCACAAAGCAGAATTTTTGCTCAGAAGGCTGCACAGCTTAGAGGGAGCATTGCACACAACTATAGATGAAAGCTTCCCCTCCCCCCCTTTTTGGAAGACTTCATGGAAGCAGAAGTGGGTTTGTAATTCTGAAAACTCCCGTTGGGGCTTGACTTTTAAAATACTGATGCAAAATTGACTGGTAGTTGTGAAATTGAATGAACTGAAATGTTATTGTTATATTGAATATAGTGACTACATATACCTGACTAGGATGTTATAATAGCACTCAATGCACTTTATAGTTATAAACAGAACACATTAATTTACAAATGTTTCTTGCAGTGTATATTTATTCATTATTTGACTCTCATAACACTGCAGCTCGGGTTGCTACAGTGTCAGAGAGAGACAAGGTGACCTGGGAAGGACGTCCCTGCCTTGTCTGGGCACACGTCAGATGTGATTGGTTAAAGACATATCCTAAAATGGCTCTTTCTCCGGTGGTCCAGGACTGGGGCAGTCCTTCACACTCCTTACTCCTGGGAATAGCTCCTCCTCTCCAAAGGCAGGGCTGGCAGCAGCCCCGTAGCTAACAACTTTTTGCTCGGGGGACCAATGTTTTTCTCTGGGGGCCTGCCATTATATGTCTGTGTGGTACTGCCACAACTAACAACTAAATAATAAATACAAGTGGTTTATTGCACAAAAATGTTTCAGGGAGAGACTTGAAGGCCCACTGGAAATAATGGGAGCCAGGAATGCCAATTGGCTTGCATGGGCTCCATTGAAATACATTACAGCTCAAGAAGAGTTGCAAAGAAAATGGGGAATGGATTTCCCATTAAGGTCTCCAGTCCCAAATACACTGCTCTGGGACTAGAATGACAGGCCCTAGAGTGGAATGACAGCCCAGGAGGGTAGGAGATTTATCCTGGTGCCAAGGGTTCCCCAGCACCAGGGAGAAGCGAGCGGTGGGGGTGATCACAAAGGTCTGCATTTCCCAATGAGAGACAGCACCCATTACCACAGGCACTGTTTGGTATTTACAAGGCTCTCCCATGGGGGAGCCATCCATCTGCATGAACACTAGTGGCTCTGAAAGTCTCTGGGCAGTCTGGGACAAGGAGGCTGCCACAATCCAGCTGGCCCTAAGCACTTGGCAGCATTGGATGGAGGGAGCGTGCATGCCGTTCGAAGACCCCCCTCACCTGATCCACTCGTTCCATGCCAAGTTCCCAGATAAGCCAGGGGGAGGGGCCTTGGGGGGACAGGATGTCAGCTCGCAGCCATAAACCAAGAAGGCTGGTGGAGGGGGGACAGGACTCCTTGGAATGTAACTTTCGCTTTCCCACTGTCTGGGTACTGCTCCCTTATCTGTATAGTTTATGTGCCTGACCTTGGTAACATCATCTCTGGGAATACAGTGCCGTTACTTTTCTGGCAGGCCCCGTTGGCCATCTTGATTGGCTCCCTGCCACCTCCTGACCCACTTTTGAACCCTGTGCATTTGACCACCCTGCACTTTTCCCTTCAGTTTCAACACAGAATCTGAAGTATAGATGTTCTGCCAATACTGATCAATAAACTCTAGAGAAGCGAGTTGTTGATTCTGATTGCTGCAGGAGTCTGACACTATGGCAACAGGCAAGGGGGACCTGATTCAAATGGCTACATGAGGAAGCAAGTCAAATAATGAGGCCGGCAGAGAGGAACATACTGTCCATAAAAGCAATACACATGGCAGGTCGGGAGAAAACAGTGACAGACTGGCTGAGCCATCAGTGGATCGATCCATCAGAGTGGATGTTCAACAGGACAGTGTTTGCTTAACAACTGTCACAAATTTGGGATGCCGGAAGTCAATCAATAAACCGTGTCTCAAGATTAGAGAATCCCCTGGCAATGGGCACCGATGCACTACATCTAGAGTGGCCAAAGGTGCTACTGTGTGCCTTTCCACCGATTCAAGTCTGATAAGTACGAGACAGCACACTGGAGGTCAGTTCAAAAAGTGATTTCAGCTTTATTCAGCTCCAAGTTAGACCAGCTAAGGACTAGACCAGCTAGACAACATACAGTCCTAAAACAGCAGTTTATATACAGTTCTGGCTGAAGTAGCCACGCCCATAATACCATAACGCGCCAATAACTTTCGAACAAGGCAGCCAATCATAATGTGGTTATAAGGACCAATCATATTCCATAACAATAGCCAATCAAAGATTTCCCTCTATGAGCCCTTTGATTGGGCAATACAAGACAGTTCTTGAATCCGCATAATGAGCACCTGCTCGCTTATGCTGACCTTATGTCTCTGAGGACATAACAACTCCTCCCCCCTTAGATGGAACACACTCGTAATCAGACAAGTGGGGAGGGGGCCCTTCTGCTTCGTTGTGACCGCCTTAACTCTGGGGCTTCAGGTGGATCAGGGTCTGTACTAGGCTCAGCGCCAGGCACTGCTGGGCTGACAGGCTCTTCAGGGTCCGAGAGTGCAGGGGTCTGCCCTGCCTCAGGTTCTTGACGAGAACCAGCAGCACTCACCTCGTCCGGAGGCAAGTGGGACTGCTCCCTGGGCCTGAAGCAATCTCCGGCCTCAATCTCCTGGTCCGCAGGAGACCATCGCTGCCGGAGTTGGTCTATGTGGCGGCGTATCTTTCGGCCGTCAGATAGCCTCACCACATACATCCTGGACCCTAGACGGTTGGTGACTTCGGCGGGAAGCCACCGGTGCCCCTCGGAGTAGTTCCGGGCAAAGACCCAGTCCCCGGGCTGGAACTCCCTGGATGGCGTGGGCGATTCGGCCCGTACAGCTCTGCTGCCATCCAGATCTGGGTGCAGGCGGTCGAGGAGGGTTGTCAGTTTCCTCCCCATAAGCAGCTCAGCTGGGCTTTTCCCTGTGGCAGAGCTCGGTGTGACATGCTGCCACAGGAGAAAATCGGCCACACGATGGTCCCAGTCCTCGCCAGGCAGTCGGGCGAGGGTCTCTTTCGCAGTCTGAACCATCCGCTCTGCCTGGCCGTTAGAAGCAGGATGGAACGGGGCTGTGGTGATGTGCCGGATTCCGTAACCCTCTAGGAAGCCGGCGAACTCCCTAGAGGTCAGTTGAGGGCCGTTGTCACTGACCACAACTTCAGGTAGCCCATGGGTGGCAAAAAGTTGGCGCGAAGCCTTTATTAGGTTTGCCGATGTTGTGGACCTCATGGGGACTACCTCCAGCCACTTTGAATAAGAGTCCACAACCACCAGGAGCATTTGGCCGTTGATTGGCCCGGCAAAGTCAAAGTGCAGCCTTGACCAAGGCTTTTCAGCTCTGTTCATGGGTGCTGGTGGTGTGTGCGGAGGGTCAGGCCGTGACTGCTGGCAGCGCACGCAGCCTCGAACCTTCTCTTCGATGTTCGCATCGAGCCCAGGCCACCATAAATACCCCTCGCCAGGGCCTTCATGCGAACAATCCCTGGGTGCCCGGCATGCAGGGACTCCAGAATCTGTCCTCTTAGTTTGGGGGGAATCACGACTCTGTTCCCCCAAAGTAAACAACCCTTAACAATGGACAGCTCAGACCTTCTGTCCCAGTACGCCTTGAACTCAGGCTCTGAACAAACACTCGGCCACCCCCTCCACACCCAGTTCAAAACACACGATAGTGTCAAGTCCTTCTGGGTAAATGCGGCAACGTCCTTGGACCGAAGTGGAGACTCCGACAGTTCATCCAAGGCGCAAATGTCCGCTGTAGGAGCCGGATCGACACCAATCTCAGGCAGGGGGCAGCGGCTCAGAGCATCAGCGTGTGCGATACATTTGCCAGGTCTGTGCTCCAAGTCGTATTCGTACGCCGCCAGGAACAGGGCCCATCTCAGCATTCTGGGCGACAGTATGTTGGGTGTGGGGCGGTCTGGGGCAAATATTCCCAATAGCGGCTTGTGGTCAGTCACCAGAATGAAATGGCGGCCATACAAAAAGTCATGGAATTTTTTGACCGCACTCACAAGTGCCAAACCCTCTTTATCTATTTGTGCGTAGTTTTTTTCTGCACCACTCAATGACCTTGAGTAATACGCAATTGGCGCCTCGGACCCGTCAGGCATTACATGGCTCAAAACTGCCCCAATACCGAATGGCGACGCATCAGCCGCCAAAACCAACATTTTACCCTCATCAAAATGAGTCAGTACACTGTCAGAAGTCAGTAACGCTTTAACATTTTCAAATGCCTTTTCTTGTAGCCGTCCCCAAACCCATTTTGTGCCTTTATTCAACAATCGATGCAAGGGCTCGGCTACTGAAGCTTTGTGGGGCAGAAATGAGTGATAAAAGTTGATTAGTCCTAGATAGGCTTGTAACTCCGTTTTATTTCTAGGTCTGGGTGCATTGTGTATAGCTGCAACCTTTCCGGGGGTTGGGTGTACACCTTGTTCATCAATTTTGAACCCAAGGAACTCGACACTTGAGACCCCAATCACACATTTTTCCCGTTTTACTCGCAACCCAGCCTTATTGAAACACTTCAGAACACTCCGGACCCTTTCCAGCAGCTCTTCATCACTTTTTCCCGCAATAAGCACGTCATCAAAATAGGGAATTACTCCCTTGATACCTCTGAGCAACCCCTCCATTAAACCCTGGAAAATCCCAGGTGCGACGTTAACCCCGAATTGTAGGCGCTTAACTTTAAACGCACCTCTATGCGTAACGATGGTTTGTGCTTCTGCAGCATTGTTATCTACGGGCAACTGTTGATATGCCTGGGCAAGGTCTAATTTTGCAAACACCTTGCCTCCCCCAAGAGATGCAAGTACATGGCTTATTACCGGTACAGGGTAGGAATGTTGTTGTAGCGCCTTATTGATTGTGCATTTATAATCTGCACAAATACGTATGCTTCCATCAGGTTTGACAGGAGTAACAATAGGCGTTTCCCATTTGCTGTACGGAACTGGCTCCAAAACCCCTTGCTCTAGGAGCTTGTCAATTTCTATTTCAGTCTTGGGTTGCAGTGCTAACGGCACCTTCCTATATTTTAGCCTGATAGGCCTAACATTTGGATCCAACTCAAATGAAACCGGGGGACCTGTATAAGTTCCCAGCCCTTTTGCAAAAACCTGAGGAAACTCGTCATACAAACACTTCCATTTATCATGACATACCGTATTAATACCAGAAATAGCAATGCCTAATGGCTCAAACCAATCGAGCCCCAATAGGCTTACCCTGTCCCCTTCGGCAACATTCAGAGACAGAGCCGCCTTACGCTCTTTGAAATGGATGTCAAATTCCGCCTCACCTGCCAATGGGATTCGGTGCCCTTGAAAATCGGCTAGGCAGGCATCAGTGGGCAGGAGGCGGCGGCGGCTGCGGCTCGGAAAAAGACGATCCAACGTGCACGTTGAAATGATGGTTCTAGCCGACCCGGAATCGACTTCAAACGGGCAGGGAATTCCGTCGAGGAACAAGGTGACGAAAATCTTCTTCCTTCGGGGTGCTCCCGTGGTGAGGACGGACGAAGAAGAGAGGTTGGACGACAGGGATGAAGAGCAGGTTGTGTTGACCTTGCTTCGGAATTGAGAGCGCTGTGGAGGCGACGTAGGCGGCGACCTCTTCGACTTGCAAACTCTGGCGATGTGCCCCCGCTTTCCGCAAGCCCGACAAACCAACCCTTTGGCCCAACAGGTGTCGCGCTCGTGTTTCCCGCCACAACCAAGGCACTGACGCGCTGGCACAGTCTTCACTTGGGTTCGCGGCTGGCTGCTGAAACAAGGCTCTCGTACGTCATCCACGGCGGCCGCCGGCTCACGGTCCTCGACCTGTTGGTGAATGCTGGATTCAGCTGCCGCAGGCCGCTGTCGCACTTCTCGCGTCGACCTTTCAGCAGCTTCAGCGGCGATGGCTTCCTCGAACGCGACCTTGAATGTCAGCGTCTTTAGGGCGAACAGGCGTTGTTGCAGCTTTGCATCGCGGTGGCCGCAGACCAGCCGGTCTCGCAAGGCTGTCTCGAGAACTGCGAAGTTGCAAGCCCTTGCCAACTTCCTCAATGCCGCCACAAACTCGGCTACTGATTCGCTGGAGCCTTGCCGCCTTTCGTAGAACGCGTGCTGAGAAGCGATCTCTGAAGGCTGCGGCACGAAATGAGCCTTCAACTTCTCCGTCAGGGTGGCGTACGGCACGGTCTTGATGTCATCCGGCGTGACAAGTGAACGAGCAATGTCGAACACCTCTTTGCCACACGAGCTAAGCAGTGCAGCTCGTTTCTTCGCAGCATCCGTCACCCCGGCGTTCTCGAGGTGAAACTCGAAGCGGGTGAGGTACGCCTCCCAGTCCTCGGTCGCGGGCTCGAACGGCTCGAACCGGTGCTTGGAGCTCATCGCGGCGCTTCCTGGGGCGGACGGCCCCCTCGGAAACTCGCGGTCGATCGGAACTTCCTCCGTGGTGTCTCAGCGGGGCTGCCTACCCGCTAATCCCATCCTCGTCGCCAGTTGATAAGTACGAGACAGCACACTGGAGGTCAGTTCAAAAAGTGATTTCAGCTTTATTCAGCTCCAAGTTAGACCAGCTAAGGACTAGACCAGCTAGACAACATACAGTCCTAAAACAGCAGTTTATATACAGTTCTGGCTGAAGTAGCCACGCCCATAATACCATAACGCGCCAATAACTTTCGAACAAGGCAGCCAATCATAATGTGGTTATAAGGACCAATCATATTCCATAACAATAGCCAATCAAAGATTTCCCTCTATGAGCCCTTTGATTGGGCAATACAAGACAGTTCTTGAATCCGCATAATGAGCACCTGCTCGCTTATGCTGACCTTATGTCTCTGAGGACATAACAACGTCATTCAGAGACTGGTCCAAAGAGTGATAGATCAACATACAGAAATCATTCTGGTGGCCCCATATTGGCCTTGAGGTGCCTGGTTTCAAGATCTGTTGCGACTGTCGGTGGGGGGACTGTGGCATCTTCTCCCAGTGAAGGATCCTTCTGACACAGGGGGCAACAGTTCATCCTCAACCAGGGTCATTACAGCTCACAGCCTGGAGGTTGAGTGGCAGCAGATGTCGGATATAGGCTACCCACAGGGGGTGGTTAAGACCATGTTAGTGGCCAGGAAGTGGTCCACCAACAGAGTTTATAACAACACATGGCAGGTATTCCATTCTTGGTGTGCAGGGAAGGACCTGGAGCCTCTTAGGGCACCCATTGGCGAGATCCTGTCTTTCCTTCAAGAGGGGTTGGAGAAAGGGCTTAGCACGAGTACCTTAAAGAGACAGGTTGCTGCCATTTCAGCCATCAGGAGAGCCAAGAAAAGTTATTCAGTGGCTAGACACCCTCATGTTAAAAGGTTCCTAAGGGGTACGACCCTCTTGGATCCTCCGCAGGCACATAGGTTTTCGACCTGGAACCTCAATATAGTCCTTAAGCCGCTGTGTAAGGCTCCCTTTGAGCCAGTGGCAATATGTGCCTTAAAGGAGCTGACCTTCAAGATGGTCTTCCTGGTAAGCATTACCTCTGCAAGGAAAAGGTATTGGAGTTAGGGGCCCTTTCGATGAAGAAAGAGCTATGTGTCTTCCATAATGATAGGGTGGTCCTCCGTGCAGATCCAGCCTTCGTCCCTAAGGTCAATTTGGCCTTTCATAGGTCCTTCCATCTTTTCCCTCAAATTCTCAAAGTGAGAAGGAAAGGGAATGGCATTGCCTTGATGTGAGGAGGGCACTGAGTTTCTACCCGGATAGGACAAAACATGTGAGGGCCACAGACTCCCTCTTTGTTTCGTTCAGGAAGTCATCACTAGGTAGGAAGGTATCTATGTCCTCCTAAGCAGGTGGATTAGAGGGTGTATATACCTCGCTTATAAGGCTAGGGGTCTGATTCCTCCCCAGGGGGTAATGGCCCATTCCCTTAGGGGGGTGGCCACTTCAACAGCTTACAGGGCTTTCCCATCAATGGAAGTGGTCTGTAAACAGCTACATGGAGGTTGGTACACTAGTTTATGAGGCACTATAGGATAGACAAGATGGCTCCAGCAGAGGCTGCCTTTGGCCGTAGGGTCTTGCAGCAAACCTTGTAGATGGAGAAGCGATTGGACCCATCCTGGAAGGTACTGCTTTTTCATGTCCCAGGAGTAAGGAGTCTGAAGGACTGTCCCACTCCTGAACCACCGGAGACTGGAAGATTTATCTCCACCTACTGTGAAGCTTCCTTCTCAGTGGTCCAGAGTGGGGCAGTCCTCCCCACCCTTTGTGTAGGGGAACCACTTCCTTTGTCAGTGGGGGTGGTTTTTGGCTTCATCCATGTACAGACAAGGGCTGGGGGTAGGTTGCCCTAGCCGGTTCTGCCTGGGGGACGAGTTCTTTAAGGTTCATTGGGTAGTTGGCTCCCCGTTGGGAGTGATGGTGTCATCAGTTTCCTTTGCAGTGAAGGGGAATGGAGGCTTGGAGAATGAATGGGTTCCAGGGGACAAGCCCCTCTCCTGCCTTCAGAGAGGAGGAGCTATTCCCAGGAGTAAGGAGTCTGAAGGACTGTCCCATTCCTTGACCACCGAGAAGGAAGCTTCACGGTAAGTGGAGATAAATCTTCCATTCACTTTGATATAAATAAAAAGCCTTTGAGTAATCACCAGCAACAGCTTTTTAGACAAACAGTGAAAGAGTAATTAAGACTGCTACATTCAACCCTGGACTTCCTATTTCCTTCATAAACTCTAGAAATAGTATAATTTATGTGGCAATCCTAAAAACAATTTCCTGGAAGTAAACCCCAATTTCCTCTAAGCAAACTTCCTTAGAATTGCTGTTTTACTCTGGTGCAAGAACAGAAAAGTAGAGCTTTATGGATAAGGTGAAATGCTACAGAAAATCTGAGACAAAATGCATATTTTTGACCAAAGATTTACAAGTTTATTTACAAGGATTTATAGTAGTATAAAGGGAGCGGCATTGGTATTAAACTAAGACAGATGCATGTCTCATTTGCAGTGCACTCACACAGCTAGAGACAAAGAGCATCACAGATTGCAGATTTTCCATCTGCAAATTCCAGAAAGACATGTCCTTGAAAATAGCATGCTTAATCCAAATTCAGGATGGAAAAGTATGAACTATGGTACATATCCACTCTAGTAAGTCAAAACTATAAGGGGATTCTGTATGTTCTCAAATTGACCTAGTAGTAATCTAAGAATTATTAATTGGCTTTCTGTTAGTTCTAATATTTTAATAAAGATCTGTGCTTTTTTATTTTGAATGCATCTAGCATGCTGCTGTTGTTGGAACCAGTTATGGCACGCTTCTTCAGGGTGCGATGAAGATCAAAGTCTTTTAAAGACACAGTTTTGAAATACAGTTGTGCAGATAATAGATGCTAGAAACTCCACATTTCGTGGTGAGGTGGTCTTTAAGCCCTTCCCCTACAACAGAACTCTGGTTACTGAAATCGCTGAATGATCTAGAAATAAAGTCCTTCAAAGGAATCCTAGCTGATGACCTACCAGCACTAGACCAGATGAACGAGAACAAGAAATAGCTTGGAATAGTAAAAGAAGATCTTCTAACCATGATGGATGCCAAAACTTGGTATTGGTTATTAACCTAAACTAACTCTCACTAACAGAAAAAAATTTCACTCCACCTTTTTCTTTCTCCATCTGTCTACCCTTCCCTTTTCTTATAAAAAGAATAAAATTCTCTCTTTTTTAAGAGAGTTTTACAAAAAAAAAAAAGAAATAGCTTGGAATTGGTTTTCGGTTTCCGGCGTCGCGAATGGCGGCCGCTTCTCGGGACGCTCCCGGAGGCGGTTAGCCCACGCGCAGTTAGGGGGGTCTTCGCATATGCGAAAGACCCTAGTGAGCCTTAGGTAAAGGCTCCGAACCGGGGGCGCTTGGGGAGTAGCCTCTTTGCCGGCAGACAGCCGGGAAATTGAGGCTTTCTCCCCGCCCCAATCGGCCCCGCTGCGGCATGCCCGTAATGGGACTTAGCGGCGCCACCGAATTCCAGGAGTGAAAACAGCGCTATGGTTCAACATAAAAAGAAGTAGTGGCATCGAATCGTGAGTTGAAGATCTATTTTGAAGCGTAAATCGGAGCCCCCTGCATGCGTATAAGCGTTGGGAGGAGGGAGGAGTCCCCACCCCCCTCGAGAAGCAAGCTATTCAAAGGGAGCGCGAAGGGGGCAGAAAGAAAACAAAGTGTTGGTGAAAGTACCGTTGGGGCTGCATGGAAGAATGTGTTCATCTTAGCTTCCTGGGGGATGCGGCACGAACTTTTAAAAGTAAACAAAAAAACAAATTGTCGATAATGGAAAAAGCCCTGCAGACACCGGAAGAGAAGAGAGGAGGGACTTCCGGTCCAGATAGCCCCCCCAAGAGCTTGCTGTCAATCAACAGAAAAAGGAGATGCTGTGCCCCCTGCTGGAACAATTGCAGAAGATCAACCAAACTTTGTTTAAAATGGAAAGTGTTCTCATCAGTCGACAGAAACAGATATTGGAAACAACTAGAAAGATGAAGGAGATTGAACAGAAATCGAATTTGATTCCAGGTTTCAGGGCGCTAAAGAAGAGGAGAAAGAAGATCTCGGATTTACCTTGACAAATGTCTTGACACCCCTAACTGGCAGTGAAGCGATAAAGTTAAAAGAAGAGGTGGATAAGGCTCCCAAAGCCTATTCCGCCTTTATAAAAAGAAATACTCTGCCAGTAGAAGGGGATGTCGAGCATAGCAGGCGACAAACGGGAGATCTAATTTCATCTGCTGAGTTTGTGGAGCCCTGGAAGCTTGAAGGCCAGAAGTTTAAGAAAAAAAGAAAAGAAAGAAGAAGGATTTCATCTTCAAAACACAGAAACTCCTGAAGAGACACGCCAGCAGGAAGAAGGATGCAGCATTCAAAATTGGGATAAGTGCAGAAGACAGCAGCCCAGGGGAAGGTGATGGAACGGAAGACTTCAAAGTTAAAATGGACTTAATCCATAACTGGAAGAAAATTAAGAAGAAGATACTTTGAGGACTGTTCGTGTTACATCTGGAAGGAGCTGTTTAATTACTAACCCCAATGGACTTTACTAACTGCATTAACAGAGTGATTTTGGACTTTGCTTTAGTTAAAAAGAAGATCTTCTAACCATGATGGATGCCAAAACTTGGTATTGGTTATTAACCTAAACTAACTCTCACTAACAGAAAAAAATTTCACTCCACCTTTTTCTTTCTCCATCTGTCTACCCTTCCCTTTTCTTATAAAAAGAATAAAATTCTCTCTTTTTTAAGAGAGTTTTACAAAAAAAAAAAAAGAAATAGCTTGGAATAGAGAAATTATAGCCAGGCATTTGCCAGCTGAACTGTATGTCCACAACTCAGTGTCAATGCAGGTAGTCACAATTACATCCTATTGAAAGCTCCCTGACTTATTTAAAGGCTCCCTGAATTAAAAAATCCTGGCTACGGGCCTGGCCACCACCATATTAAAGTGGTTTAAAAATGTCATGAGGGCCCTGCAACATGGTGGGATGAGCTGGTCTTGCCCCCCCCCCCCCCGTGCCTGTTTTTGGCACTTGAAAAGGCATGGGGGGATGAGCACCAATGCTCCCTCTAAGATGTGGAGTCTTGTGAGCAAAAATTCTACTTTATGAGCTACTGGCATTAAAGTTGTGAGCGAGCCGTTTGGCTATTGCATAAATTAGTTTGCTCTGGAGCCATCCCTTCCTGAGCTAAGACAAAAACGTGTGAGCTGGCGGCTAAAAAACTGTGAGCTAGCTCACACTAACTCAGCTTAGAGGGAACACTGATGAGCACCACGTTGCCCTCGTGGCATTTTAAAATAACTTTAAAATAGCAGCAGCAATGTCCTCGTAGCAGCAAAGAGGACACCATCACATCTAGTTTGGCCCGATGTCCTACTGAGTTCAGCAGAACTTGCTTCCAAGCAAGTTTGTAGAGGAGCACTGTCTTACTCATGACTCATTTTAATAGCATTATACTTCTGGTACTTCTGGTCACAACTGGTTTTTATTTTTTTTAATTATACAAATAAGATATTCTCAGTATCTAATTTATTTACTCTGTCAAAGTATATGAAATGCAATTCAGATTCCATGGAAGTAACCATAAAACTGATGAGAATCACACAATACTGTTTCTGCCCCTCCTCTCTGATTTTTAATGGCTATTGATTTGAGCAGCTTTCCTTTTCTTGAATTTCCTTTTCGCTGGGATAGGCTGTTCCATTCTGACTAGCTATTTTAGGGGCATTCAATCATGGCTTTCGAGTGGAAATCATACTTGTTCAGGGCTCATTTTGTAGCAGGAACTCCTTTGCATATTAGGCGACACACCCCTAATGTAGCCAGTCCTCCAAGAGCTTACAGAGCTCTTCTTACAGGGGCGCCTGGAAGCTCTTGGAGGATTGGCTGCATTAGGGGTGTGTTGCCTAATATGCAGAGGAGTTCCTGCTGCAAAAAGAGTCCTGCTTGTGGTTGGGCAAGGTCTTGAGTTCTTGCATATTTCCTGTCATCATGTTTTTTTCCACGTAAATCTGCATGTTATTTGTGTCCTTTTCTAACCAACACTTTGTTCAGGCTTTCTTGGTTGTATAGTGTTGGTTTAGACACCACAACTTTCTTGGTTGTATAGTGTTGGTTTAGACATATTTGGAACCTCATACATGTGAAAAGAAAACAAGTAGATTGAATAATAAGGTGTTTTATCATGGGAAAGATTTCACTCCACACATCAAACACACTCACACAAGTCAGAAGAAAATTTCATTAAGACCTGGTAACCTCCCATTGCTTATATGGCAGAAACTAAAGTGATACCAAAAAATCCTCTGTATGGACCACTGATCTATTTTTGATCCTAAGTTAAACAACAGTACATTTTGTTATTTTGACTTGGGTATTATGTCCATTAAAACAATGTTTAGGAATGACGATTTAACAAAACTAGAAAATAAAGAACTAGACCTAACTTTAGACAAATTTGGTATTGCGATATGGTTTAAGACTCATTTTCTCTGTACAATATAAACCACTTTATATTATAGGCTCAAAAATGTTACCTCTAGAACTGTGAACTAAACTGTCATTATATATATATATATATATATATTAACAAAAAAATTATATGTATGCGATATGAATGTAAAAATTTTGATTGCTATGTAACTGCTCACATAGACAATAAAAATATAAATATATATTTTTAAAAAATAATAAGGTCTTGGATGGCCAGTGATAGTCCTTTCACAACTACAACATACTGTTTGATATCTCCTGGTCTGCAGTGGCCTTGAACTGTTCTCCAGGGCCAATTTCCTATCGTCCTGCCAGAACATACTTGTCCTTCCGATCCAAACCGTTGTTGAAATGAATTGAAAAGCAGAGAAATGAAGTTAAGATCATCCCATATACCTAGGGAAGAGAAGTAAGTGAAAAGGAATTAAGCATGAACACATGAAGTGAACACATTAACACATGAAGAAGAAGAAGGGATTGGATTTATACCCCGCCCTTCACTACCCAAGGGAGTCTCAGAGCAGCTTACAAACTCTTTTCCTTTCCCTCCCTACTACAGACACCCTGTGAGGTAGGTGGGGCTGAGAGAACTCTGACAGAAACTGCTCCTTTTCAAGGACAGCTCTGACAGAACTATGGCTTGCCTAAGGTCATCCAGCAGCTGCAAGTGGAGGAGTGGGGAATCCAACCCAGTTCTCCCAGATTAGAGTCTGTGCACTTAACCACTACTCCAAACTGGTTCTCTGCTGCCTCATGGAGCAGACCATGGTTGCCTCAAAGTCTGTATTGTCTACTCAGACTGGCAGCAGCTCTCCAGAGACTCAGGCAGAGGTCTTTCACACTGCATGACCCCACCTACCACTTGATCATTTTAACTGGAGATGCCAGACACTGAATCTGGAACCTTCTGGATGCTAGGTAGATGCTCTACCAGTAAGCCATGGCCTTTCCCCTTAGCAGAGAGTTGGGGTTTTTAATCCTTTTCTCTGGATCTCTTTTCATGATCTCAATTGCCCTCAGGAAAAACCTACAGGCACCATATATTGTACTGCAGGACAACACGTCTCGGGAGGCTGGAGGGCGTACCGAGATCATAAGAGTGGCACAAGAAGAGAGGGTTAATCTCCTCACCCTTACTGTGGATCTGAATCTAGGCACCATGGCTTCCTGCTGCATTTTTAGAAACAGCAGGCAATGCACTCACTCGACTTCCCACTGTCGTATCTAGCTGAACCTTTAATCCCATGACCCACTAGTACGGATCAAGAAGGTTTAAGCCAGGGGTGCCTGGATGCTGGAGCTGGGATGCAAAATGGCTACTACAGTATCCTTTTACCTAGAAACCATGTGGAACATCTCTGTCTAATAATAGTTTGTTAAGGTGAGGCAGAATTTATGCCTTTATCAGTGGAGCTGTCATCTGGTCCTCTTGGAGGGATTCATTTCATGGCCCTGGTCAACTATGGCACCGACTTCTGCCTGGCATTTTTCAGAAGCCAAGTGATACAAGGTTCCAGCTATTCACATACAGCTCGCTCAGTGTGGTGTCAGCTTCAGAAGTGGAAACATGTATTCCAGTAATCAGTATGGTGCTGATAAACCCCTTTTATAGTTACTGCTGTCGAGGCACACCTGCTTGATTTTATCCATAAAATGTGTGGTGGAAACTGTCATGGTTTAGTTATGGCAGATGACTCAGTATTAGCATGGGATGAGTTGGGATAAGTGTATAGCTCTGTTTTTTGAAGGATAATGATCTGATCCATTTTAGGGCACAAAGAGATGTGGCAAAGATCTGCTTCAGTCTGTAAAACATAAATTATATTTGCATGCACAGCTGTGATTTGAATTGGGGTTGCACGGGAAATTCTCCAGAACTGAGCTCCTAGGCACCAAATGGGGCCAGCATCTCTATCTCAACGGCTCCAGAAAAGCAGGATGGTGCTAGAACACACACATAGTTACCATAATTATAGTTGTGATGATCATCAGTATGGAGACGAATCTCATATGCTTTTTCAGGAAGATGTGAATCTCTTGGAGACAGTCCTGCAATTTGAGAGAAATAGTTTTAAGGGCAGAAGGAACCTTGATCAGTTAAATGTCCCTTTGCACTCTATGATCATACCAACCCTTCGCCAATTCAGTGTCTTATCCAGGGAGTAAGCCCGTTGAATAGACCTATGCTGCTACAATGCCATCATTATACCCTTCTAAAGTCAATCGACACAGAAGGGTGTATACTGACTTTAAAACCACACTGTTAGTATGCCTCATTATTGCTAACCTGCTCTGAGTGAGCTATCAGTTGTTTCACATGCCCTGTATCATTTGCACTCTGCTGGTGTTTCCAGCAGAAATCAATCAGGTGCCTCTGGGAAACTCACAAGTAGGGCATCAAGGCAACAGCTCTCCCCTGCTGCTTTTCTAGCATGTGATACTCAGAAGTGTTATTTCCTTTGAACATAGGGGTTCCATTTAACTTCCCTGACTATCCACCATTTAGAGGCAGTGTTCCCTCTAAGCTGAGTTAGTGTGAGCTAGCTCACAGTTTTTTAGCCGCCAGCTCACACATTTTCTCTTAGCTCAAGAAGGATGGCTCCAGAGCAAACTGATTTATGCAGTAGCCACATTGCTCGCTCACAGCTGTAATGCCAGTGCTCACAAAGCAGAATTTTTGCTCACAAGACTCTACAACTTAGAGGGAGCATTGTTCATAGGTGCAATCATCATGCACTCAGAATTTGGGGGAAATGTTTAGAACTAGTTTGCACATGTGGCAAAGTTAACTAGTGAAACTCAGTAGCTGACATATCCATCTTTCAGGATCGATGGGGTACCAAGGAATAAACTTAATATCCACATGGAGCAGAAATACAATTCCCATCACAAACACCAGATTATAAATAAAATAAAGGGTCTCATTTTGTGTTGCCTATCCCAAGAGAGTGTTATAAACAGGAAAACATTGGGTTGCCTATCCCAAGAGACTATTTTACAAACACCTAAGATTCATCTTAGATGAATCTCCTTTTCTGTAGGGAAATATATTAATACACAGGGCTTTTTTGGTAGAAAAAGCCCAGCAGGAACTCATTAGCATAATAGGCCACACCCAACACCAGGAACTCATTAGCATATTAGCCCACACCCCTGACAACACAGCTCATTAGCCTATTAGGCCACAGCCCCATGTTACCAGAAGTGTGGTCATCCAGCCACACCCACCTTTTGCTTCTTATTCTATTTACCTTGTTTGTTGTCAAAACCCAGGGCTTTTTTTTGTAGCAGGAACTCCTCTGCATGTTAGCCCACACAACCTTAATGTAGCCAATCCTAATGAGATTCTGCTGTTGGGTGTGGCCTATTATGCTAATGAGTTCCTGCTGGGCGTGGCCAACTTGGGAGCCAGCCGGAACTCCATTCCTGTGCATTCCTGCCCAAAAAATAGTCCTGTTAATACATATAGTTACATTCCTGAGACAGTTGGGCAGAAATGGGATACATTATATACCCTACTGCACATGATTTCCTTTGTTTTTTGGATGTTTTATAAAGATGTTGTTAAAGTAACATTCTGTCAAGTCTATTTAGGCTGTAATCCTAAACATACCTATTTTTATTTTTTCAGTGTTTACCTTGCCAAAAGGTTCCCAGGAAACTTAAAGCTATATTATAGCATTTAAAATTATGACAGTTTAAAAATGAGAACAAATCGCAAAAAGTTCAGTTTCTACCTGTGTGTATATGTGGGGGTTGGGGGGAGAGAGAGACGTTACCAGGGCTATTTTGGGGCAGGAACGCACAGAAACAGAGTTCCGGCTGGCTTCTGAGTTGGCCACGCCTACAGCCTCCCCCTCCCCTTGGGTTCCCCAGGTGCCTCGCAAACCACAGGTTGCCTAGGGAAGCTGATCCAGAAACTGCCTTCCTTCCCTCGGGCTCCCTGTGTACCCCGGAAGCCGTAGGGTTCCTGGGGAAGCTGATCCTGGGAGAGAGCTGCACTGTCAGGGGTGTGGCCTAATATGCTAATGAGTTCCTGCTGAGCTTTTTCTGCAAAAAAAAAAAAGCCCTGGATGTTACATTGTCAAAGGCTTTGATTTCTTCCAACCCTCTACTAGATAACATGATTAAAACTTGGGACAAATAGAGAAAAAACTTAGCTCCAGGTATTTCTCCTTTAATGACTTTTACTAATCAGGACTGGTTCCCATCAGGGAAGGATTTAAGTGAATTTAGAGAATGGAGATATTCTGGCTTGTTGATGATTATTAATTGGATTAAAGATGGAAGAAAGATTTGGAATTAAGATCTCTTGGTTTATGTATTTTCAGCTGAAAAATCTGATCACTAATCTGATCAAGACAGGTCCAAGGATCTGCCCCAGCCACTAACTCTGTTTGAGGACTTAATTCAGAATGGGAATGATGGTAAACAAAGTATGATTTCTGGCCTTTATGAATTATTACTAATGGCAATATATAAAGACCCTTTACCATACCAAAAAAAAAAAATGATCTGCTTCTTTGAAACTGGCCTTTTCAGAATCCAATTAGAAACAGATTTGGAATTTCCCCTCCAACAATTCCTGCTGTTGGAATATTAAACCCCAATTTTATAAGTTGTTGTCTAATTGGTATTTAACATCACACAAATTAAACCTGATGAACAAGTCTTTGAGCCTCCTATGTTGGAGATCCTGTAAGCAGGAAGGTACTGTTTTACATATGTGGTGGGAATGCCATCTGGTTCAGGACTTTTGGAGGATGGTTCATAAAGAGATATTCAACGTTGTGGGTCTTTTATTGCCTTGTTCTTCAGAATTTCTGTTATTGGATTTTTGGACTGATTCCTTGTTTGATAAAAAAATACCAAATTTCTTGTCTCTACATTGGTTGCTTCTGCTCACTTGGTCATTGCCAGGAACTGGAAATCCCTGATGGGACCCTTGCTCAAAAAATGGTACTAGAAAATCTGGGAACAATTTTTGATGGGTAGGATTATGTACAATCCTTTTTTGGGGACTTCCGTATGGTAGTTCCTTTATCTGAATATGACAAAATATGGGAACCAGTCTTAGAATTTCTATGTGCAAAGGATGTAATCCCCTCAAGGCGATACAGTTTAGATGGTTGGTTATTGTGATTTTTGGTTCTGTAACAGATTGTTAATTGATGGGACATTCAATAAACAATGGAAATTTATTTTTTAAAAGTCAAAGGCCTGACGAAATTTTTAAAAGCTTTATTTTCTAAAAAAAAAAAAAAATCAACGAACTGCTTGGAAGCTCTACTGAAGCTCTACTGAAGTCCTACTGAAATCCATATGGCTAATTTATAAGTTATTTATTTATTTATTTCACTTCTACCCCGCCCTCCCCACCAAGGCAGGCTCAGGGTGGCTCACATAAAACAATATGTAATTCAATATAAAATCCAGAATAAACCAGTTAATATAATGATGGCGGTACGATATACTGAAGTGCATTTCAGAACACATTCAGTGGTGCTACCACTCTAGGTGACTTCTAGCTCTAGGTTGGCACAGGGCATGGATGATACGGTACAGCTCCTATTGAAATGCCTGCCGGAAAGTCTCCACTTTCATGACCCTGCGGAACTGTGACAGGACCCATAGGGCCCTGATCTCACCAGGGACCTCGTTCCAGTAGGTCAGAGCTGCCAAGGAGAATGCCCTGGCCCTCATTGATGTCAACCTGGCATCCTTTGGTCCAGGGAGGGCCAAGCTGTTTTGTGAATCTGATCACAGTGCTCTCTGGGGAACATGTGGGGAAAGGCGGTCCCTCAGGCATAGGTATCAACTTCAGGGGGGCTTGAGGGCTGAGGCTACCTCCGAAATTTTCCAGGGGTGACTGAGCCCCCCCAGACAACCAGGCTCACAAGCCTTGCCACTACCACCCCACGCCACCCCCAACCCAATTTGAAAGAGGAGGGGTTTTTCCCTCCGCTTTCTGAGACTTCAGGTGGGATGGCAGGAAACTCAGGGCTTGCTTCCTGAAAGCTAATCCCCAGCTCCCAGAAACCCTCAGTTGGGCCTGGTGGAGCTGGGGGCTGCACATGTTTTCAGTGCTTTCAGCTTTCCCACGCAGAAAGGTAAGGAGCTGTCCTGGGGCTCCAGCGAGGGGGTGATGTTTTCAGGGGTGGGGTGGTGGGCACTAGGCAGAGAGTGCCCAGGCTGGCTGGCTAAGGCCAGCCTCGGAGTGGCTGGGTGCCCAAGCACCTTTCCTGTGGCCTTGTGCCGCTGCTCTTGTTTTCCCGCTCCCTGCAAGGCTTGCTTTGCAGAGAGCCATGCGAGGAGGTTTGGGGGAGAGGCTGGTATCCTTGGAGGATTGCCGGCCTCGGGGAGGCTGGGCACCCTGCACCCTTTTTTCCCTCTCTCCCTGCAAGGCTTGCAGGAGGTCAGGAGGTGGGGGAAGGGGGGGGAGGCCAGCATCCATGGAGGTTTGCCTGCCTTGGGGCGGCTGGACTCTTGGGCACCTTTCCTGAAGCCTCGTGCTGCTGCTGTTGTTTTCTCACTCCTTGCAAGGTTTGCCTTGCAGAGAACCATGTGAGGAGGTTGGGGGAGGCCAGTATCCATGGAGGATTGCCAGCCTTGGGACGGCTGGGCACCCTGTACACTTGTTCTTCTGTTTCCCCCACACACAAGGCTTGCCTTGCAGAGCCACGCAAGGAGGTCAGGAGGGGGGAGGCCAGCATCCATGGAGGATCTCTGGGCGGCTGGGTGCCCGGGCACCTTTCCTGCAGCCTTGTGCCACCAGAGCCTTTTATTTCCTCCAAAAGGATACTCTTCTGAGTTCTTTGTTGAGCTCCACCCCTTCCCTTGACAGAGAGGATATTAGGAAAGCCAGGAATCAGCAGTTTACAATCACTGAAATCGCACACACAGCCCATGAAGGGAGAGGGGGAGGGGAGGGCAGGTGAAACCTCGAAGAGTTTAAATGCATACATTCAAGACCAACTCTTCCCTGAACTCCTGGATAAATTATGGAGAGGGATTTCTATTTTCTTTCTTTTCATTTCTCCCCTCCCTCCCCCCTTCTTTCCTTCCTTCCTTCCTTCCTCTCTTCCCATCTATTTGCTTTCTTTCCACCTCTCGCCTCCCTCCCTCCCTTGTTAAAACATCCCTAGTTAGGGTTGCCAGGTTCTCCCTGTCCACCTCTGGGGGATGGGGGATGAGGGGTGGCCCAATACAGGTTGGGTAACTCCTGGAGATTTGTGGATGGAGCCTGGGGAGGACTGGGACCTCAATGGGGTACAATGCCATAGAGTCCACCCTCCAGAACATCTATTTTCTTCAGGGAAACTAATTTTTGTAGTCTGAAAATGAACTGTAATTCCAGGCGGTCCCCAGGTCCCACCTGGAGGCTGGCACCCCTAGCTCCAGTGCTGAAACTGGAAGCTCTGGTTCTTCTGTATGGTGAATGCAGACCACTGACATTGGCTTGCATCTGCTGAATCACCCTGCTTCATGTAGGATGCACAACAGCCAGGTGGAGCAGGGGAGGGGTGTATTTTACTTAGGTCTATATATCCTTGATTGAGAACAGTTGTGTTTTTTTTTCATGGTAGTGGGGGTGGGCTGCTCTTCTTTCAATCTGCATTTCATTTTTAAATTGTAAGCCCATCTGCATGAACAAGATGGGGGCGTGCAGATCAGAGGCCTTTTAAAATTTCCTTTTGATCTATGTGCAGCCTAGAGAGAACATTGGTAAGGGATGTGCACTCTATGTTCATGCTCTTCGTTTTGCTGTTACTTAAAATGCTGTGGTAGTTTCAAAGGGACAACCAACTGCAATGTACTAAAAGGAATGACAGGATTGCCCATTGGAAATAATGGGAGAGGCTTGAAGGCCCATTGGAGATAATGGGAGCCAGGAATGCCAGTTGACTTGCATGGGCTCTGCTGAAATACACTGCAGCCCAAAAAAAGTTGCAAAGAAAATGCAGAATGGTTTTTCCAGTAAGGTTTTTGGGTCCAGATAGGCTATTCTAGGACTGTAATGACAGTTCCCAGAGTGGAAAAACAGTCCCTAGCAATAGAATCTGTGCTGCATTTTAAGGTGGAGTTTCTAAGCAGTGTGCTAAGAAAGCACCTGTTCCTGGGGTTAGCCCGGCCCAGGGGCATTGCTATGGGGGTTCCCAGGCCACCCTAATTTTCTGGGGAGCCCCTCCCTAAATGCCACATAGTTCCACCTCCATAGATAATGGCCTGTGATGTCACTGGCTCCTCCCTATGATGTCACTGGGTCCCAGTTCTTTTAATGATTTAGCAATGCCTCTGGCCCAGCCCCAGCCCCCTGGGAAATTGCAAAGTCTACGCCCTTGCCCTCAGGTAGGCAGGTCCCTGACCATAGAGGGCTTTAAAGGTCGAAACCAGCACCTTGAAGTGAATCCGGTATGCTATTAGCAGCCAGGGCAATGACTTTAGCACAGGCCAGATGTGCTCCCACATGGGGAGCCCCATCAGCAGCCTGGCTGCCGCATTTTGCATCAGCTGCAGCTTCCGGTGCAGCCCCAGGTAGAGAGCATTGCAGTAGTCCACCCTCAAGGTGACCATTGCATGGATCACTGAAGCCAGATCATTGAATTCAAGGAAGGGAACCAACTGCCTAATCAGCTGTTAAGTTAATTTAATTTCAAATGGTAGCCATGTTGGTCTGCAGCAGAGCAGCTAGACTGGAGTCCAGTAGCATGTTAGAGACGAAGAAGATTTTGGGGCAGTATAAGCTTTTGAGAGCCAAAGCTCCCTTCATCAGCTTGGACTCTCAAAAACATTATACCCCCCAAAAACCTTGTTGGTCTCTAAAGTGCTTCAGGACTTTAATCCAGCTGTTGTAAGTTAATTTGTATATGATGCCGCTAGATGCTGGCAGGATGCATGGCATGTCTAAGATTCCATAGATTAGAAGGAACAACACTGGAACACTTAGTATCTAATACTCCAAAGAGTTCAGTGTTGTTTCCTCTAATCTATGGAATCTTAGATATGCCATGCATCCTGTCAGCATCTGGCAGCATGATAGTCCAGCACTGACATGTGGCCACCACAGCAGTCCTGTGTCTCCTCCTCTTGTTCTCTCCTCTAACATTTAGTGATGCAGAACATGTGGTGTCATGTAACTTGTGTTTCCCTGCTCCTGATTCGTTTTATTGGTTTCTGCTGTGGGAGCCAGGAAACTCACAATACAATGATGCTCCATCACACATTTTGGATTCAATATTAGGGAGAAGAAAGGAGGCACGTGATTAATGCTTTTGGAATTACTCATGATGTCTAGTTTTCTCTGGGTGTGTGTTTGTGCTGCTGTGTGCTGTTCAAAAAGGAACAATTTTCAATGGTAAAGAATGAAAAGACCATCTTGTTTAATGTCTAACCAAAAACCAACATCCTCTATTTGACTGACTCTAAAAAAAAACCCAGTATGCAAATATTCTAGATGTTATGTATTGGGATTGAAACAATCCAGGACTGTGCTACCAGAGACAGGCTGAGCTTTGAGCCTTAGAACAATAGCCCACCAGGACTCTGGAAGTAATCAGTCAAGAAGTAATGTTATGTAAATATCCTATCGTTGGGAGTGGTGTGTGTTTGGGTGTGGCAACTGCATGCTATTTAAACAGGGCTGCGGCCCTAGAGTCTTGCTTGTTCTTGCTGAAATCACTAATAAATTAGAGCTGATCACTAGACTTGGTGTCTGATCATCCATGGTACCCACTATTTAACAATGGCGACGAAGGTGGGATCCTGTTGAGCCAGCTCAATGCCCAATCTGCACCACACCGCACATCAGCTCCAGTGCCACGTGCATCACATCGTAACCGGGACCATGGCTGCTGCTCCAGGACATATGCCAGAATTTGATCCCGCTCACCCAGAGCTTTGAGAATCTTGGGTGAAGCGGCTCAAGTACTTCGTACTGTTCCAGGACATTGAGGGCGAAGAGAAGAAGAAGGCTGTCCTGCTCAGTTCCTTTGAGTTCGTGACTCTGGGGCTAGTCCAGAGCCTCATCGCACCCACCATGCTCGAGGATGCCACTTACGATGCCCTCATCATGGCGCTCACCAGCCATTTCAAGCCTCAGCCCGCAACGATGGCATGCCATGTGGACTACATGTGCCAGTAAAAGTTGAATGAGATGGCCGCCAACTTCATGGCGGATCTTCGCTAACTGACTCTCACTTGTGAGTTCCCGAATCTCGATGATGCCCTCCTCGACTGGTTCGTGATGGGCATCCAAGAGGAGAAACTATGCCGAAAGCTCATTGGCCATGAGGACCTCACACTAGCAAAGGTGCTACATGAGGCCACCACCTTTGAGAAATCGCCAGACCTCTGCTATACTTGGGCCTCCATACCCTCAGCTTCTGGGGCATCAGATGAAGAAGAGACCCATCAGATTCACTGCCCAGCTTATCAGATTCGCTGCCCAGCCACCGCTGCCGCTCGTCCAGCAGAGGCTGTCACATTGAGGCCCTGCACCAGCTGCAGAGAGGTCCATGAGCATCATTCCTGCCATTTCCGAGACACTACCTGCAGGTCCTGCAAGAAGACAGGCCACATCACCCACGCCTGCCGCTCCAAGGGAGCCCAGAGACGCACCGCTATGCACCAGGAATCAGCAGATCTGCACACCACGCCTGGCCACCAACATCAGGTATTGAATTTGCCCTGGGACACCCCTGATAAAATTAAAGTCACTGTGCTTATAGAGGGAGTACCTTGCAAGATGGAACTGGACACGGGGTCCTCCATCTCCATCATCTCGGAAGAGACTCTCTAGAGGTTCTGTCCACAGGGGGGTTCCCACCTTTGACCTGCTGGTTTCACTCTCCAGGACTTTCAAAAGAATGAGGTGGCCATTAAGGGGTGGGGCAAATTCCATGTGAAATACAGACAGTTTGAGGGAATTTTGGAGTTGTTGGTGGTTGAAGGACGGCTCCCAGTTTGCTTGGAGTGTCTTTGTTTGCACCCTTGGGGTTCAGAATAACAGTGGTGCAACAGATGCAGCTCTCAGACTTCAGTAATGTGTGTGAAGAGTTACCTGCCATCTTTCATGGGACCCTCAGCCGATACACAGGGCCCCCTGTATCACTCCAACTTAGCCCCGAAGTGCAGCCCATTCACCTCGAGGCCCAGAGAGTCCTGTTTGTGCTCAAGCCCAAAATTGAGGCAGAGCTGGATTGTTTGGTGGCACAAGGCATTTTAGAGCAGTTCCCCATGCCACCTGGGAAACCCTCATTATAACCCCAATCAAGCCAAATGGGGACACCCGCATCTACATGGACTACAAATGTACAATCAACAAGGGTTTTTTAAAATTTATTTTTATTCATTTAAAAATAATAATCATTTACAACAATGAACATCTAAAGCATTAAACACGCAACAATAAGAGATAAGGATCAAGTCGTATCAAAAGCCTATTTCTTAGCAGTAAAAAACTATTCTAACGTTTTTGAACACTTATCATCCAACAAAAGAGGTTAAGAAGTACTGGCAATTACACTATCACTGTCGATAGGGAGAATGTGAGGACTAGAGTAGAGCCAAATCTTAGATATAGGAGGATTTTGTATGTATCTCTGTGTATGCAAAGGAGAGTTAGAAGAAAAGCCAAGAAGAGTAAGCAGTGTTAGTGGGAAGAAGTTCTGCATCTGTCATGTACTGTAGCTATGGGAACCATGTGCGTACAAATTTATCGTAGGTCGTGGTGATGCTGGAATGTTGTCTTTGAAGTGAGTCAAAAATTTTTGCACATAAACTGATCCCATACTTTGTTTCTTCAGATGGTCAGTGTTGGAGAAGATGCAGATTTCCAGGTAGTAGCCATGGCCAGATGGGCCACTGCCAGCAAAATCAAGGTAAGTTCATTGTAGCTGCATGGTGAGTCAGGTGTTTCTTGAATTTGAAGTAAGATAACTTCTGGTTTAAGAGGAATTATTTGAGAGGTGATCCTGTTTATTTCTTCTATGACACTTCTCCAAAAGTCGTTGAAGTGTGGGCACTCCCACCAGCAATGGAAATAGCTTCCTTTAAGCCCACATTGCTCCCAGCAGAACTGAGTATAATTGGGGTTGAGATGATGTAGTTGATCAGGTGTGTAGTACCAGCGGGTAATCCGTTTATATGTTTGCAGGTGGACATTAAAGATCTTAAAGACTTTCTTTGAAGAATTCCAGCAAGATGACCATTGCTCATTTGTCAGTGATTTTTGAAGATCTCGTTCCCAAGCTTTCTGGTAAGTGGCGGTATAAGAACTATCATGTTCTATTAGGAGCTTGTATACCTTAGAAAGGGTTCCTTTAGTCGAGTCTGGGAAGTTCTCTAGAGTAAATTCAAATATCGTCTTAGGTCTTTTGAATATGCCTTTCTCTGCTAAGGCTGCCATGAGGCTCTTGACTTGATAGTATTGAAGCCATGAGATGTTATGGCCGATACCTTCTTCAAAGTAAGACTTGCTATGGACCTTTCCATTTTTTGTTAAGTGTTGAAGTCTTGTGATGCTTGTGTCTGTCCATGTCTTGAATGAGTTTGGTTCCATCAATCAACAAGGTGCTGAGGGACCATGCTTACCCAGTGCCTGTGGTCAGCCATGTCCTAGCAACATTGGTGGGGCCCAAGGTCTTTGGTAAATTGGACTTGGCCCAAGCATACCAGCAGCTCCCTGTGGATGAGCCGACCGCCAAGGCACAGACCATCATCACACACCAGGGTGCTTTCAGAGTAAAGCAGTTGCAGTTTGGGCTGAGCATGGATCTTCCAGAACCTGATGGACTCTCTTTTGAAAGGCATCCCTGGGGTCCAACCTTTCTTTGATGACGAATTGATTGCCACCCCCATGAAAGAGGACTTCGCCATCATGAAAGCACCCGCTCCAAGGCTGAGCTGCAGGTTTTCTTGGGGCTTCTGAACTTTTACCACTCATTTCTGCCCCATAAAGCCACTCATGGAGACACTCCAATGCCTGCTCGACAAGAAGGCCCTGTGGGTGTGGGGCCAGCAGCAGGCCACTGCTTTCTGGACTGTAAAGGAGCTACTCACCTCAAATGACATCCTCACCCATTTCGACGAGACACTGCCAGTCGTCTTGGTGTGCGACACTTCTCCTTATGGCGTTGGTGCAGTCCTGGGCCATTGGCTGCCAGATGGGAGAGAGGTACCAGTGGCCTACTAGTCAAGGGATGAGCTCTCAGCTTACAAAGGGTGCCTCCTATGGGCTAGCTGGGTAGTGATTCCCCCACCATTGTGTAAATCCTGCATGGGACCCACCTGGAGATCATGAGGATGAAAGTGCTGGCCAGAAGCTACATGTGGTGGCCGGGAGTGGACAGCAAAATAGAGGCCTGGGTACAGTGTTGCCAGGCCTGTCATGAGATTCGCCCCGAACCTCTGAGGGCTCCCGTTCACCAGTGGGAGTCTACCCACATGCTGTGAGCATGGGTGCATTTGGACTTTGCCCAGCCATTCCAGGGACAGCTGTTCTTCCTTCTGGTGGACTCCTACACCAAATGGCTGGAGGTTGTGCTGGTCGCATCTACCTCATCCTGTGCAACCACCCGGGCCCTGAAACAGATTTTTAGCACCCATGGCCTACCAGACACAGTCATGACCGATAATGACACCACCTTCACCTAGGGAGAATTCCAGCAGATGAATCAAGCAAGTGAATTGAGCAGAGCCACAGAACCTGGGGAGACCCAGGTTTCAATCCCCACTTGTGCCATGGAAGCTTGCTGGGTGACCTTGGGCCAGTCACACACTCTCAGTCTAACCTACCTAATAGGGTTGTTGGGGAGAAAGACACAGTATAAATGAAGTAGTTACATAAAAATCAATATAAATATTCTAAGGGAGGGCAGATGCCATTTTCTCTCCCCTTCTTGGGAACATGGTGTTCCACTGCTATTCTTCCTGCTTGTCAAAGAGGGAGCATATTGTAGGCAGAAACAAAAAGCAGTCTTGTGGCACCTTAAAGACTCCCCCTTTCTGCCACATACTAACAAGAATTTGTTGTATATAGAATGCAGTTATAGGTGCCTTTTTATATTATGGTGGTGGTGGTGGTGGGGAGCCACTGTGGTAATATTTAGTATCTTGGCACCATGAAGGTAGCAATAGTTCAACATATTTTGCCATCCTAAGTAGTGGGTCATGCTATCCAAAAGTGAGATGAGCCTGCAGTGCTGCAAGGGCTTGGCTTAGATCCAGGAAACAACGGTGCAGATTGGGGAGGTAATGGCAGGCTGTGAAGGACAATTTCCAATTGCACCCTCCAGGTACCAAAGCCAATCCCTGATCCCCTGGGGAGTTATGTAAATTCCTAGAGTTCCCAGCCAATGGGAAGCCATGGATCTGTGAGAGAAAGTGAGGCCTGGGTCGTCAGTTGGGACTCATCCAAATGTAGAGGAGTACAGATTCCATATAAGGATAGGACTGGAGATCCTGTGTTAGGCAGGTTAGTTAGACTTAGGAAAGCAGTAGGTTAGGGGTGGGACTCTTCTGGCACACTGACATCATCACGCTGGGCATGTTGTTTGGGGGCTGTTCTAGTATTCGGGTAAAAACTCTATGGTCACCATAAAGTTTTTACCCGAATGCTAGAGCGTCCCCCGAGCATCCACTCTCTGGGTGATGTCATTGCGCTGGGCACTTTGGGCGCACCAGGACTCTTTGAGACCAGGGCTCTCTGGCCGGCCAGCTGGCTGGCAGTGGATTATGGCCCCTGAAACCAGGGAAAACCCCACCCCCATCAGGGGGTTGGCAACCCTAGTGACATTGTAATGATTCCTATGAGAACAGCAGCTCAGCTTAACTGTGAGAACCATCACATTTTTACATTTCACTTGTCAACCAAAATAAGTGTGACTCAAAAGAGTGTACGGGGGGGCTATAAGTAATCCTCTGAAACCATCCATAGATCTGCACAGTAAGATATCCAGTCTTCTTCATATCTCCCTGTGGCTGCTACTTGATCATCCCTTTGCTAAAGTAATGTCTCTGAATGTTGGGCTTATGTTTCTCAATGGGCTCTAATTGTTAGGAGATGGTTCCTCAGTGCCCCTGCTGAAGTACCCACCAGAGCTGAGAGCTGAGAGATGGTTTTCCCCTCAGTTGGGGAGACCAAGTAGATGAATGTATAATAGAATCATAGAATGTTAGATTTGGAAGGGACCTTGCAGGTCATCTAGTCCAACCCCCTGCACTCTACAGGAGCATAGCCGAAAGATAGCCCTACATACCTACAACATACGCAAAAGATGGTCATCCAGCCTCCGCTTGAAAACGTCCAAGGAAGGAGCATCCACCACTTCCTGAGGCAGTCTGTTCCACTGCTCAACCACTCTTACACTTAGGAAGTTTCTCCTGACATCTAGCCGGTAACGACTCCCTTGTAATTTCCACCCATTAGATCTAGTCTTGGCTTTTTTAAAAAAAAAAACAATGGCTTGATTTTTTTCCCCATCCACAAAATAAGTAACAGTAATTATAAGTTTGGAGACAGGTAAAGATGCTGTGATTTGGCTGAAATGCCTTGGAGATCCTTGGGGACTTCAAGTAAGATAATGACTTCTCTTTGCCTCCACCTGTGCTCTATCTGTATATTGGTAAATAAAGCAAGTATTACAAACATGTCCTAAGTATTATATTATAAAGCAGGTATTAGAAAAACATCCTAAATGCTGCCCTGGGGAGCACTGTTAGCCTCCTAATGTAACAGTACCTCTTCAGTTGTTCCTGTTGTTTCTGACTGGCATATCTCATTTTCAATATGGCCTCTTTCTTCAAAGAGTAGCTTCTTTCCACAACAGAGAAACTGAAAGAAGAAAATAAAATAAAATACCAGCCATATTGTTATTATTATTTTCATTCTTTTCCTGATGTAGATGCTTCACCATGGCAGTGGTGGATTACTGGTGGTGGAATACTGGTACCTCTAGTTACTTTACTTCCTCAGATTCAGTGCAGCATTGTTAGAAATAACAATATTTGCCATTCTACCTAGCAGCAACAATGATATTAAATGTATACATTTTCAGTTCATGAGGGTATGGTGTGAAATGTTGTTTTGCTCCTCTCTTTCTCCTCTTCCATGCTTCATATGGCATCTGTTTTCAGCTTCTTCAAGACTGTGTGAAAGATCAATATGTTGTCGAAGGCTTTCACGGCTGGAGTTCATTAGTTGCTGTAGATTTTCCGGGTTGCGTGGCCGTGGTCTTGGCATTGTAGGACCTGACGTTTCGCCAGTAGCTGTGACTGGCATCCTCAGAGGTATAACACAGAAAGATGGAGTACTCTCTGTGTCAAGGTGAGCAGAAAAATGGTAGGTGGGTAATTTATATCTACCCTGGATGGTGGGGTAGGGCTGAGGTGGTGGCCTACCCCACCTTCTGGAGTAGATATAAATTACCTGCCTACCATTTTTCTGCTCACCTTGACACAGAGAGTACTCCATCTTTCTGTGTTATACCTCTGAGGATGCCAGTCACAGCTACCGGTGAAACGTCAGGTCCTACAATGCCAAGACCATGGCTACACAACCCGGAAAATCTACAGCGACTAATGTGTGAAAGATTGTCTTCTCCTGAATGCTTCCATGGGTCATCGGCTCATTGCTGCTAGCCGTGCGGCAATGGCTTTCAGAGAGATTTAAAATCTACATCAAGGATTCTGCTGCTCCATCTGATTTCTAGCATACTTAGGGAGAGGCTTTTTAATTTTTTTTTTACAATGGCTTGATTTTTTCCCCATCCACAAAATAAGCATATCATTTTTTCCCCCTGTTTCTTCTGGTCCTTTTGTCATCAGAACATAAAACATGCAGTTACTGGGGAGAACCTTCTGAGAGACTGTCATTAACAAAACTCAAACAATGGCTCTGAGCTCTTTGTGCAGGGATCAGAGAAGAATGAGGAGTCCGGAAAGAAACTCAATGAGCAAATACTGATTTCCCTCTATGGCGCCAATCAGATTGTCAAAAACAGCTCCAGCTGTGCAGAAGTCTGGTATTTCCTCGAGTCAGTTATCTGTGTGAGGACTGCCGTGCCTCTCTCCCTTTCCATCTGTACTGCTGTATCTCCACACTGCTGCCTTTTTTGTTGTTGTTTAATTCCTTATTCCTTCTAGAGAAGGGCTGGAGTATTCTGAATGGCTACTAGGCTACAAAATTCTACCCGCTCTCCTTTCACCATTCAGTCCCTTCAGCTCTGTCCTGCCAATGATGTTGTTCTGCTCTGACCTCATTTGCACTAAGTAGGAAGAAGGCAAGAGGTGTCCTCTCCCTTTGGGCAGCTACTACTTGCCTGTTCCGCCTCTGGAGAGGACCCAGTCATTCCATGAGGATGGGCAACTATTGCTCAGATCATGGTGGAGTAGGGTTCCCAAGTACTTACCGTCTGGGGCGGGGGACGAATACTCCCTGGCCAGACCAGTCTTCCTGGTAACGAACTATGCCGTTGCCAGGAAGTGATACCAGGTGACGCTCTGGCAATGGGGCTGAAAACTCAATGGTACCATCGAGTTTCCAGCCCCATTGCCGGAGCGTCGCCTACCATCCCTTCCTGGCGACAGTATGGTGCTCCGCGCCTCTCCTTTCCCTGGGGATGGTCCTGCGAGGACGTATCCATCCCCCGCCGGCATGTGGTAAGTTCTTGGGAAGCCTATGGTGGAGGGTGTGTGTGTGAACGCTAGCTGCTCCTGATTAAGTCCCCCTTCCCAGGTAGCCCCCATCTTTGGCATTGTGCTATTCTGTGCTGCTGCCTTTGACAACAGCAAGTATGGTGCAGTGGTTAGAATGTCAGACTAGGATCTGGGAGACCCCCGTTTCAGATCCCCAGTTTGCCATGGAAGCTCATTAGATAACCCTGAGCGAGTCACTCTCAGCTTTAACCTACCTCACGAGATTGTTGTGAGGACAGGACAGAGAAAGGGAGAAAGATGTTGTAAGCAGCTATCTCAGCAAAGAAATCAGCAGCAGCAAATCCTTCTCGCATGGGAAAAGAAGGGCAAGCGCCTGTTGCTGCTTCCTCATTAGGGACAGGTTGATATGGAAGCATCAGTGGCCACCACTGCTCAGAAGAAGGGGATAGTCAGTTTGCTCGTTTGCATCCCTGCCCAACCTCTGCAGGCAGAAGCTGCTGCTTCTACTGTCAACCCTAGTTTACCCAGAGTTAGCCTTTTCTGTTAGGCACACCTGGGCAATTGCCTAGGGCACCAGAGCTGGCAAAGTCCTTAAGAGCCCTGATGCCTAGTGGACAGGCCCGTCGCTGTTGATGGGCCTGCCCAGGTCAAACCCCCCTCCCATGGCATAAGGATCAGCTGCAGCAAACCACCACCCATGTACCCAGCTTGCCTGCTTTTTCCTGTCACCTGGATTGGCGGTGCTGCCACAGTGGCAGCAAGCTCCAGTACCTTTTCGGTGGGCACAGCAAACAGAAGCCCCAGGCAGCACTATGCTGATACACCCAGCCAGAACTTTCGCAGGGATTGGCTGACAAAGGGAAACTGGATGCTCAACCTGTCCTGGGCTGTGGGGTGCAATCAGTGCTTTTACCGAATGGCGTCTCCTGTCCCCTGTGCCTCATGGAAAGAGGAGGAATTGGTGGAACCTTGGCTGTAGCCATCAACGAGTGAACTGGATGTCACCCATTATTAAACCACTAGGAAAAAGGCCAGTTGTGGAAATAAATACAACGAGCTCTAGAAAGAGGCTCTGGGAGAGTGCCAAGGCCTTGGGCACTCAGCGCCAATTTGCTGTGGCGACCTCAGCAGGGTATAATGACACAGAGTCCACCATTTTCTCCAGAGGAATTGATCTCTGCTACCTGAAGAGCAGTTGTAATTTTGAGTGATCTCCACCCCTCACATGGACATTGGCAACAATGGTTCCCCCAGGAAAAAATGGCTGGTTTGGAGGGTGGAGTCTATGGCATTGTACCTACCTGAAGTCCCACTCCTCCTCAAACCTCACCCTCTCCAGGCTCCACCCCTTCAGTCTCCAGGAATTTTCCAACCTAGAGTTGGCAACCCTATCTCCTTCCCAGCCAAGCATCAACATGCCATTATCTGCCCCTCTGATTTCCGCTTTCCATCTCCTTCCCCTTCCCTCCTGGAGATCAGTTGTAAGTCTGAGTGATCTCCACCCCTCCCCTGGAGATTGGCAAGAGTCGTTCCCCAGAAGGGAATGGCTGATTGGGAAGGTGGAGTCTATGGTATTGTACCTGTCTGAGGTCCCGCCCCTCCTCAAACCTCACCTTCTCCAGGCTCCACCCCTCACATCTCCAAGAATTTCCCACCTGGAGTTGGCAACCCTATCTCCTTCCCAGCCAATCAGCAGCCTACCTTTATTTCCCCCTCACTCTTCAGCTGTGGTCTCACCAGAAGAAGAGATATGTCGCTTGGTGGTGCTTCATTTGCTCTTTATCCCTGGATAAGTGGGTAATGGAAGTGACAAGGAGTGCTCTCTACAAGCGTAGACCTGGCCTGCGTGACAAATTGCTTGGTATAATCTAGATTAGATTACTGTAATGGGCTGTCTTTGGGGCTATCTCTGGCCGGGGTAAGAGGCTGCTCAGTCAGAGAGGTGAACAGCGTCTTGACAGGAAAATCTGCCTCACAAAAGAGAAGAAACCGGGGTCCATCCTACCTTCTCAGCAGCTACCCCTGCCATTATGGAACGACCAGTGACATGAAGGAGCTTCATTTAACCCCCTCACAGGAAGTCTTCCGGCTGCACTTGAAAACATATTTATAATAGATGGCCTTTGAATAGGTCTCATGTGCATTTTTTTAATGTTCCGTTGGTATTATGACTTTTTACGACTGTATTTTATCCGTTTTACGCTGCGAGCCACCACGACTATTTTGTTGGAAAGGCAAAGTAGAAATTATCTAAATATATAAATAATGGAGTAAAGCTGACACATATTTGTCACGTCATCATTTCATAACACGAGTGCTAGAATATCAGACTATGAATCTCAGTAGGGCAGGATTTAGTGGGCTGTTTGCCTTTTTTCGCCTGAATGAAGATATATATTCCCCCCTGTGGGTTGCTAGCCGGTTTTCCATGCCAGCGCACTGTGAAGAACTAAAAAGACCCAATAATAAAAAAAATGGTACTCCCTGCTCTAAGGAACAAAAGACATGATATAGCCGAGGTTAAAGCAAGATTTCACTGGGACAGAAAACAGGAGGTCTTCAGTGTGCTTAAATCTGGCTGGATCATACTCAAAATGTGTATTTGTATATAGCCTACTGAAGTAAAACCTCTCAGGGTCCAAATTCCGGAAACATGTCTTTTTGGAACAGCTGATGCCAGCATGTGAGCGGATTACCGTTTCGTGGATGGTGAGTAGCTCCTGTCTTCTGTTATCGGAAGAGTTGCTTCTCACTTCCTCGTAAACAAAGTCATACACATCCATCATGGCATCTTCAGCCTACAAAGTGAACACAGCAAGAAGAGGATTTTGCAAGTGCCAGCCATTCCTCCAGGTGGAATCTCAAATCACAGGTAATCACAGTCTGTATGCCAGGATACTACAGGAGTGCAAAACAACAACAACAACAAAAACAACACACACACACACAGTCTTCCCTCTAAGCTGAGTTAGTGTGAGCTAGCTCACAATCTTTTAGCCTCCGGCTTACACATTTTTTGTCTTCGCTCAGGAAGGGATGGCTCCGGAGCAAACTAATTGATGCAGCAGCCAAATCGCTCTGCGCGCAACTTTAATGCCGGTAGCTCACCAAGTAGAATTTTTGCTCACAAGACTCCTCAGCTTAGAGGGAGCATTGCACACACACACACTATGGAGTACTGGGTACAAAATTCAATTTACTGAAAACCAAAGCATTCACTTTTGTTTTATCAACAGCTCTTGTGGCTGCAAAAATATATGTGGAAGTGTACAGGGCGTTGCCAGTTAAAATTAAAAGCCAGAGAGATGGCAAAAGCCGGTCTTTAGAGATTGGGGATGGAACGTTGCAGCTCTTTGTCACTTCCTATGGCCAGCAAAGCCAGAATAAATTTAAAAGAGAGAGAGAGAGGGGTGGGGTCATGCAAATGTGCCGAATCAACTTTATACTCTACATGTAGTAGAATTCAGTGCTTCTTGGTGCACGATGTGAATTGCCTGGGCACGGAATTGTAATTGAATTAGGGCTGAGTACACACGTCCCTGTTCATATTATCTCTTGGGAATGAATCAAGACAGCAGGTAATGAAGTTGCAGAGCTACAGAAAAATCTCCCCGAGGCTTTAGACACCAGCTAGATTGACTCCACTGATGAAATATCTGAAATTAATATTCACTCTTGCCTTAGAATTCAACACACATAAAGCATTCTTACAGTGCAAAACAAATATTCAACCAAGTAAACCAGTCCAGAAGATTCACACCCTGAAAGAGCGTTATTTGATTTGGCTTTTTTTCTTTACAAAAGGGAGTACACAGAAACCTTCAGCTATGTTTCTCTATTTTTTGAAATGAGTTCTTGCCACAAACCCCTTGGGTGGGGGGATTCTTGCCATGGAACAGACACTGCTGGTTCTTGTATTGTTTCCAAGAACAAAATATGTTGGAAATTTAACACTGCAATCCTCTGCATATTTACTCAGAATACCAGTTTACCATTGGTTTACTCCTATGTAAACATATATAGAATCACAGTCCTAATTATCCAAGTCTTATTACAATTGCATATGGATATGGGGCTTTCATATGGAAAAGTCAGCCATAATGTTTCTCCACATGGCAGGAGAGGAAATCATGATCAGTGGGTGATTAGGGGATGGTGTCATGTAAATGCTTCAAAAATACCTGCTTCGATCTCGATGCCAAATCAGAGCAAAGCCTCCCCGCCGAAGCAGCCGAAATCTGCATCACAGAATCCATTATGCTGTGTAAATTATAGCCAACGGCATCTGTGGCAAACATTGACCATCTGCGGACTGCAGGCACTGATCTCTATAGAAAAGACTCAGAAGCCCTGCACCATTGAGCATCTAATACATACTGAAACTGCATCACAGTGCCATGGCAATACAAATTTGTGGCATGTATGGTGATGTGGAGCTGCAACTGCTGGAGTCACTCCCTAACGTATGACGGTCCCGGTCACATGCAGAAGTAGCTGTGTGATAGGCATGAATGCCAGGCGGATTTTAAGGGCGCGATCACACAGGAACATCTGGCAAGCATCCCGCACCCGTCGCCAACCCGTCTTGCTCCGCCGAAGAAGTGGAGTTTAAAAATACCAGGGAAAGTGCTGCATCAAATGGGTTTGCGACGGGTCAGAGATGGACTTCCCCGTGTGATCGCTCCGGCGCGCTCCCATTGCATCAGTGATCCCTTGTTGAAGCGTACTGGAAACACGCGGCGATGGAAAAACCCCAATTCATCCGCTGGTGTGTCTGATCACACAGTGGCGGGTCAAATTACTGCAGAGCAAACAGCCTCGCTCAGGACTGTTTTTGTAGAAAAAGCCCAGCAGGAACTCATTAGCATAATAGGCCACACGCCCTAATGTAGCCAATCCTGATGAGTTTCTGCTGTTGGGTGTGGCCTATTATGCTAATGAGTTCCTGCTGGGCGTGGCCAACTCTGGAGCCAGCTGGAACTCCGTTCCTGTGTGTTCCTGCCCCAAAATAGCCCTGGCCTCGCTTCTCCCCCCCACGTTATCTGACACGTGTGACCGGGACCGAAGTGTATCTGTTCCCCATGAAGAACCAGAAGGGTATGCATTTGTTCCCCTTCCAGTCCACAGCTACAGACTTCGACTGATTGATCTGCCTGCTCGTGTGGCCTCTCCTTGGACTCCCACTGCCTTCTTTTGACATGGCCTCCCTTCTCTGTGTCTTGCCATTCCCTTGTTCCCAGTACACTCGAACAAGAGACCACACTCCTTGCTCAGCCGGAACTCTGGCCAGTACCACTGCCCGAGAAAACAAACTCTGTTTCTGGAGGGGAATATGTAGGAAGTGAGATTACTTCGGCTTGACCCTTATCATTTTTATCAGGAGTGATTTTCATGTATCAGAAAAGAACATTCTGAATGAGTCAACATGGAATAACAATAAAGGGAAGCTGGGAGGCCATTTTATTGCCAGAGTTCATTTACCTTTAATACTAGTAACTTCATAAGGGTAATGGTAGAATCAATCAGAACGATCCTGGCATGCATATTTCTTTGTGGGTGAACAGCTCACAGCTGTATTCCTACCAATTGATCTCTTGCTCCTAACTGTGACATACCTATAATCTCCCCAGTGTAGCTTTGATGGTTACAGGCAACATAATCAGTAACACAGCAGATGCTGTTAAAAAAGCAGGGAAATTGGCCACGTGCTAATTAAAGGTCAGATGGTGAATGGGAGAATAATAAAAAGACAGACACAATAAAGTGCTGTCTCTAGTAACTATTACAGTATATGATCTAAGTGCCAGTAAACAATTAATTCTATTTATATAGGGTGGCAGGTAAAAGAAGAAGGGGACGGCAAAGGATGAGATGGTCAGACAGTGTTATCAAGGCAACGAACATGAAATTAAGCAAACTCTGGAGGACAGCGGAAGACAGGAGGGCCTGGCGTGATCTAGTCCATGGGGTCGCGAAGAGTCGGACTTGACTGTGCGACTGAACAACAACATAGCTATGCTGATTTAAAATCACAGTCCATAATATGATTGAGTCCTGTCATAGTAAGCTCCCCTGAGGTTGTTTCTTTGGCCCAACTGATATGGACCACATTCAGCTTCATAAGATCCATAGCTCCTACTGCCAGCACTACAGAATCTCAGACCAGCACCTTTGGTGCCCACAATGAGTTGCTTGCCCTGTTAAGGCACAGGTCTTTTAGGCCTTCATCAGGATAGACTTTGCGCTCTTTTTGCAGCCTGCCTGAAGAATCATGCCCATGTCCCTTCTAAATGGTCACTGATGACCATGCTGTGAATATAAGCTTCCAGGTCAGGAAATATTCTACCTGGAGCTCCTGCTTTGTGCTTCTAGGTCAGTCTTTATGGCTGCCTATCAAGGGTTCCCCACCCTATTGAGCCTGTGGGCATCTTTGGCATTCTGACCTAGGGGGGTCTGCAGAACCACAAAATGGCTGCCACAGGAGGAAGAGCCAACCACAAAATGTCAGGAAGTGAAGTTATGCATAACTCTGCATAACAGGATGCCTTTTTTTAAATGAACAGATTGTTTGAAAGTATTACTGTGCATACAGCTTACCTTCAGTCGCACAGTGAAGACCTTTGTGCTGTGGTGGCAGCTGCTACAAAAAGCAATTTTTTTAAAAAAAACTGCTCAGGCAATTAGATCTCCAATGGCCAGTTAGAAGTCCTGCTGGGCAACCGTCCCACCTGCCCCCACTGACTTTCTCCAATCGCTCGGCAGGGATTAGGAAAGGTGTCAGCGGGCACCATGACGCCCATGGGCACCATGCTGGAGACCCCTGACATATCTACTCATATCTTTTCCTCAGGTTTTGAATCAGGTAGAAGAAGAAGAAGAAGAGATTGGATTTATACCCTGCCCTTCACTACCCAAGGGAGTCTCAGAGTGGCTTACAAACTCCTTTCCCTTCCCCTCCCCACAACAGAAACCCTGTCAGGTAGGTGAGGTTGAGAGCGCTCTGACAGAAACTGCTCTTTTTCAAGGGCAGCTCTGACAGAACTATGGCTTGCCCAGGTCATCCAGCAGGTGCAAGTGGAAGAGTGGGGAATCAAACCCGGTTCTCCCAGATTAGAGTCTGTGCACCTAGATTACGAGCACCACACTATTTGGTTTGGTGTAGTTTGGTGTAGTTTGAATAATATAGGCATTTTGACCCAGATGGGTAATTTTTTTTTCCTGTTGCCTCTCAGATCTTATCTATCCAGGGTTGTCCTTGATGGAACAAAACCCAATAAGCTTCATCCCCTGGAGTAAGCTCTCCTGGAACTATAAAACCTATAGTTCACCCTCCCTGGCCCACTAAAAACTAAAATTTCCTCTGTTTAACTGTACCCCTTGATTTGCCCCAACGACACCATCTGTGATGCAGCTGCATCACTGGAAAAGGATCATGTGCACCACAGCAATGAGAGCAAATTTTACAATCTTGTTGGTTTGATTAGAATATCAGCTTCAGTGTCTCCCTTGTGAGAAATAATCTCATGAATCTTCATTTTGGCACTTTCCCCTGTTTCCTCATACTGATTTAGAAAGAAAAATTGTACCACCTACATGAAAATTACATTTAAATGGCATAACAGATACAAAAGAATTCTGAGCAGCAATCAGAATGAAGCAGGCCGAAGCTGATAACAATGGCAATGAAAAGTGATTGCATCCGTTCATCTCCCATGCACCAGTCCGTGCAGCATAAACATAAGAAGAGGTCTGCTGGATCAGACCAATGGTTCAACCAGTCCAGCATCGGGTCTCATGCAGTGGCCAGCCAGTTGCCTTGAAGGCCATTGAACAGGTTATAGCCAGTGTTCCCTCTAAGCTGAGTTAGTGTGAGCTAGCTCACAGTTTTTTAGCCTCCGGCTCACACATTTTTGTCTTAGCTCAGGAAGGATGGCTCCAAGCAGACTAATTTAATGCAGTAGCCAATCACTGGCTCACAACTTTAACGCCAGTAGCTCACAAAGTAGAATTTTTGCTCACAAGACTTCACAGTTTAGAGGGAACATTGGTCATAGTGGCCAAGGGCTCCTCCCTTTTAAAGCCATCCATGCTAGCAGCTGTCACTTCGTCCATTGGTAATGAATCCCACAATTTAATTACTCGTTGTGTGAAGAAGTGTTTCCTTCTGTGCATTCTGAATGTATTGGCCATCAATTATATTGCATGCCCCTGAATTCTAGTATTATGGGAAAGGGTGGGAAAAGGTTCTTTTTATCCTCTTTCTCTACCCCATGCATTATTTTATAAACCTCTATCACAGGGGTGTCGAACTCATTTGTTATGAGGGCTGGATCTGACATAAATGAAATAATGCCAGGTAGCAGAGATATAAAGTTTATAAAGGACACAAATGCAAAGGGTTGTTGTTTTGTTTTTTTAACTTAAAATAAAAACACGCTTAAAACATTAACACTCTTGCACATAGAAGCCAGGGCTTTTTCGGTGGCGGCTCCTATCTGGTGGAAGGAGCTCCCAGAGGAGATCCGGGCCCTGCGGGACCTTGTCCAGTTCCGCAGGGCCTGCAAGACGGAGCTCTTCCGCCAGGCTTTTGAGTAGGAGCCGCCAATGCCGCTATTCCACCTCGATATTCCACCTCGAAAACCCGTCATCTTGGGTTTAAATGTGCTTATGTTGTATTGTTTGTTTTTATAATTTTATCTGGTTGATATTGTTTTATATTGTTTATATTGTTTAAATTCTTTATATTGTTAGCCGCCCTGAGCCTTCGGGGAGGGCGGGATATAAATCAAAACAAATAAATAAAAATAAATAAAAAATAGTTTGTTTATTTAACCGTGTCTGACAACTGACACCTCTTGCCATGAATTATTGCATCAAAATGTCTGTGTTGTTGCAATCTTGAGTATGCTGTATCTATAAGCTGCAAACCTACAATGATGCAGCAGCAGCAGCAACAGCAGAACTGGAAGCAGAACTGGATGCAGCAGCAGCAGCAGAAGACAGCCAGTTCCACTGTGGGCCTGATAGGAGCCCTCTGGGGGGCTGCTCTGGCCTCCGGGCTGCATGTTTGACACCCCTGCTCTATCATGTCCCCCATCAGTCCTTTTTCTACATCGAATAACCGCACTATTCAAGCTATCCTCATAGGAAAGGTACGCCACCCCCCAATTAGCTTGGTGGTTCACTTCTGCACTTTTTCCTGCTCTGCAATATCTTAGTCTCTCCACCTGGGTGATCTAGAGCAGTGGCTCCCAACCTTTTTGTCTTATGGCGACAACAAGTCCAAATTTATTTGGTAGGTTAACCCGCTTAAAGAAAGCAGAGCATGCAGAAATCAATGAAATCACAAAAGCTGGGGACCCACTTTCACAGGCTCAGTGACCCACTTTTGGATCGTGCCAGGGCTATTTTTGGGCAGGAACGCACAAGAACGGAGTTCCGACTAGCTCCTGAGTTGGCCACGCCCAGCAGGAACTCATTAGCATAATAGGCCACACCCAGCAGCAGAAACCCATTAGGACTGGCTTCATTAGGGGTGTGTGGCCTAACATGCAAAGGAGTTCCTGCTACAAAAAAGCCCCGGGTTTTGACAAGGTAGAAGCAAAAGGTGAGTGTGGCTGTATGACCACACTTCTGGTAACATGGGGGAGTGGCCTAATAGGCTAACAAGCTGTGCTGTCAGGGGTGTGGCCTAATATGCTAATGAGTTTCTGCTGTTGGGTGTGGCCTATTGTGCTAATGAGTTCCTGATGGGCTTTTTCTACAAAAAAAAAAAGCCCTGGATCGTGCTGATTTTAAAAGGAACCTCAGAAGTAAGTCCCATATTATTCAGTGGGTACTGCTCCCAGGAAAGTGTCCTTAGGATTGCAACCCTAGTAACCTTCTTGACTTGCAGGGTCTGACAGTATACTACTGGAAGTCTCTAGGTGTAGCATCAGAAACGTGCTGGTGAAAGCATCCATTAGAGTGCCCATGGGCTATGGCAGGTATAAACACAAAAGAGTCTCACCCCAATGCAAAGAATCCCTAAGTAGTCAATATTTGCACAAGGAAATTCATGTTATTCTTTTCATTTGACTGCTCATTCTTTCCTCGCTTTCAGAGCTGGCAATGTATGCTTTCATGACATATTACAGATTTCAGCACACAGGCACACTAATTAGTTGAAAATCGAATACAGCTCATGATAAGGAGCAGAGTAATAGGCAATGGGAAAGGAAAAAAAAGAATCAACAATGGGCGAACTGAACATGCTGCTGATTTTCTTTCACTCTATTAAATGGTGATTGTGAAATACAGTCAGTGATTATTATCATGTGTGACAGATCATCATGGGAATTTGGAACAATGAACTGTGTTCACGAAAGCAGCAACACTGTGGAATTAGCTTTGTGGTCTGTCTTCTATTTTTATATTGATTTATAAGGCGACTCTTATGCTGATGTACCATGGTTAATTCAGTAAAGACAAATCAGAATAAAGAACCTTTAAGGGCTAGAATGGGACAACCTTTCCCCCGCAAATCTCCTTAGGTTTCAGATCAGATAACTTTATGATGTGTTCATCTCTTGTTATGGAGGAGTCTCCTTGTGTCTGAACTGGATATAATAGACTAAGATTGTGATTCTGTGCAAAGTTACTCAATAGGCTGAGACTGGAATAACATGGGATTGCATCTTAATGCTCCCCCAATCTTATACCTCAGAGTAAGTACCACAGAACTCAGTGGGGATTACCTCTAAGCAAACATGGATAGGATCACACTATAAAAATACCAAAATCTTCTTTACGACATCTGGCTTTTACAAATGAAGAACCCCTAATGGAAGAGGGAGCAGAGCAACCTTCTGTGGCAAACATGCAGATATCACCAATAAAGTTTATAGAGGAGGGGACAAGGAAATGCAGCCGGGCACATTTTCCCACCCTGCTGAGCAGTCAAATTGCATTAACATGCAGAGCCATTATACTGATCCTTCCATCAGACTGGATCCCTTGGGTTGGATCCCAGCTACATCTTCTGCTAATGGAAGGCACTTCGGTCAGCAGAACAGAACTTTCCTGTTTCTCCCCCTCCCACAGCAGCCCACTGAGCTCCCTTAAATGCTGCTGCTGCTTGGGGGGGGCATGGCACCCTCAGGAATGGCACGAGGGGCAAACTGAGGGCCTAAAGCAGGAAGGGGGAATTGGCAGAAATTGGCTCAAGTGGTTAAGACGCTGAACTGCAGGCCGGAAGGTCGGTAGTTCAGCAGTTCAAGACCCGAGTGCCGCATGACGGAGTGAGCTCCCGTCTCTGGTCCCAGCTCCTGCCAACCTAGCAGTTCAAAAGCAAGAAATTGCAAGTAGATAAATAGGAACCACTTCGGTGGGAAGGTAACAGTGTTTCGTGCACCTTGGCATTTAGTCATGCCGGCCACATGACCTTGGAAATGTCTTTGGACAGTGCTGTCTCTTCGGCTTGGAAATGGAGATGAGCACCGCAACCCTAGAGCTGGATTTGACAGACTTTCGAACAAGGGAATCTTTACCTTTTACACCTCTGTTAGTGGAAAATTTATTCTGGATTCTCCTTTCCTCAAATAACTCAACCTTAGACCCTTACCTGTCAAGAAGAGAAGTGACTTCTATGGATGGATGGGTCTCCCCACTGGCATTTGAGGAAAGCAGAATCTCAGCATTCTTCAGTTCTAGTCTATATTTCTCAAATACCTTAATAGGTTCATTGAGAACAATGGGATTGCATTGAAGCAATCAAACTAGTTTGAAGATTGAGTCCACTGCATTTCTTCAGGAGTTTTCTAAAAAAATGTGGACACAATGCAGTTTTTGTCCAGTGCACTCTCATTTCCAGATGCTGTGGCCATAGTTTTAGCCAACCATAATTAGTTTCATGCAACAACTAAGAGCATAAGAACATAAGAGAAGCCAATGTTGGATCAGGCCAATGAGCCATCCAATCCAACACTGTCTGGTGTGACTGGCAGCAGCTCCACAAGGTTCCACTCAGAGGTCTTTTCCCTGCCCACCTGTTCAAATTTCTTTTAAAGAGGAGATACTCTTAAGAACATAAGAGAAGCTAATGTTGGATCAGGCCAATGGCCCATCCAGTCCAATACTCTGTCACACAGTGGTCAAAAAGCTAAAGAGCCTCAAGAGCTTTAACCTTTCTTCAGGGGGGCAGAATTTCCCCCCTGGGATGGCTCCCAGTTGAAGGCCTGGTGGAACAGCTCCATCTTGCAGGCCCTGCAGAACTGCATAAGGTCCCTCAGGACCTCGATCTCCTCCAGGAGCTCATTCCACCAGAGAGGAGCTGCCACCAAGAATGCCCTAGCCCTGGTTGTAGCCAGCCTGGCATCCTTTGATCCGGGAAGGGTGAGTTGATGTTGAGACTCTGATCGCAGTGCTCTCTGGGGAACATGTGGGGAAAGGCGGTCCCTCAAGTATGTAGGTCCTTTAGGGCTTTAAAGGTAAGAACCAGCACCTTAAAGCGAATTCGGTATGCTATCGGTAGCCAGTGCAGTGCCTACAGCACAGATTGAATGTGCTCCTGTATTGGGAGGCCCATTAACAGCATGGCTGCTGCATTTTGCACCAGCTGTAGCTTCTGAATTTGCAATAAGGGCAGCCCCATGTAGAGAGCATTACAGTAGTCCAGTCTCGAGGTGTCCATCACATGGATCACTGTTGCCAAGTTGTTGCGTTCAAGGAAGGGAACCGACTGCCCAATCAGCTGAAGATGATAAAAGGCTGACTTGGCAGTGGCTGCTACCTGAGCCTCCATTGTTAGGGAGGCATCCAGGAGCACTCCCAGACTCCTAACCTCCGGAACTGGCGCTAACCGTGCCCCATCGAAGGTCGGGAGTGGGATCCCTACCCCGGTCCGCCCTGACTCAGGCAAAGTACCTCCGTCTTCATCAGATTCAACTTCTTTCAGCTCAGCCTAAGCCAACCAGCCCTGCTAGGCTGTTGGGGGATGAGGTGGACAGGCAAAGGAATCTCACTGCACTGTAGGAGGAAGAAGGTGAGCACTGCAGTGCCCCCTTGCCTGGCTGCTGCCCACTGAGGAATGAGGAAGGTGGGTATCAGCTTCTCAGCACAGTGCAGGGGGGAGGAGGGTGGGTACTGCCATGTGCTGCTCCACTCAGTGACTGGGAGGGGGGTGAGGAGGGAGCCCAAAATCTTTGGGCTGGCCCTGCATGCAAAGCAGATGTTCTACCACTGAGTCAAAGCCCTCTCCAAACACTAAGCAAGGGAACACAGATGTTAATCGATGCCTCTAGCCTTATTCCATGTGTGATGGGCTGAAAAGAGACTTTGAAGGTTCCCAGGAAGTTGCCTATCCCAACATGCGATGTCTGCCCTAGAAAGAGCAGACCTGAAAAATGGTTTGTGAAAGATACTGGGACCCCTCTCCCCTTCATCTCCAAGACCGTGTTCTTGAATCCCAGTTATCCCTTTGAACTTCTCTTCTGCTTCTCATTGGGATTTACCTGGATCCAATAAATAATGAAAATCAACTAATGTATTCAACTGACTACATGCATAATTTACAATTTCATTCTGGCCTTTTCATTTTAAAGTGCTAAGTGTTTTCTGTAACAAATTAACCGTGCTGCAGATATCATCCTGCTTGACAGCATATCAAATGTAATCTTCAAAGTTCCAAGTTTGGAAAGGCAGTAGAAAAGTGGTAGAAGCTTTGATGATATGTATAGCCTAACAGGATAAAATATTTCTCTTACCCAGGAGCAGTATTCCTTATGCATTCTTCAGTATTTTATAAAACCTGCTACATGCCATGGAACATAAAGGGAAGAAAAACTGAAAAAGTATCCAACAGGTATTGAGTCGAGAACAAAAATACAATTGATACAACACCAGATTAATGTGATACTGTCTGAAGAAATTGCTAAGAAAATTAAATTATTTTGAAAATGCTAACAAATCAGGAAGATGGTTGGCATATAGACTTAGAAAAGAGAGAGAAAAATGTTCAATACATGCACTGAGAGAGGAAGATGACACTGAAAAATGCGATAGGAAGAACTTAAGATGATAGTAGAATTTTTTTACAAAAAAACTATATCAAGCAAATTTCTGTAGACAAACAGAGAGAGTATCTTAAGAAATATAATGCTATCAAGTTAAGCAAAGAACAGAAAGGAAAATTAAATGGGCCTATAATGATACAAGAAATTGTAGATACAATTAAGAAGCAAAATAAAGGCAAAGCACCTGGACCACATGGGTTACCAACAGAATATTATAGCACCTTTGAAGATTGCTTATTAATACCATATAAAAAGGTGCTGGGAAATATACTGAAAAAAGGGAATCTGTTACAATCATGGAAAGAAGCTACTATCTCTTTGATAGACAAAGAAAATACAGATCCTAAAGAAGTGAAAAATTACAGACCAATTTCACTCTTAAATGTGGATTACAAAATCTTTGCGGCTATTTTAGCATCGCGTTTGAAGAAGGTAGTTTTAGGTGTAATACATCAAGACAGGCAGGTTTTTTTTTTTTTGCCAAAGAGACAATTGAGAAATAATGTAAGAATAATCATGAACATTTTAGAACATTATGAAGCAAATCGAGAAAAACAAATGGCATTAATTTTTTTTAGATGCAGAGAAAGCCTTTGACAATGTTAGTTGGAATTTTATTATGGAGCAACTACGTGAGAAGATGCTGGAAAAGATTTTATAAGATTGACTCAGGCAATATATACCCCACAGAGTGCCAAAGTGAGGATTAATGGAGATTTAACAAAAGAGACAGCAATTGAGAAGGGAACAAGACAAGGATGTCTGCTATCCGCATTGTTGTTTATCCTCACCCTGGAAGTATTAAATAATGTGATCAGAGAAGATAAAAATATTAGAGGAACAATAATATGTGGAGAAGAAAACAAAGTACAAGCTTTTGTGGATGATTTCACTTTTATCTTAGAAGATCCCAGCACTTCTATAGATAGTTTGATGAAGAATTTAATGGAATTTGGTGACATGGTGGGAATGAATAGACAAAAGACAAAGATCATTACAAAAAATACTATACAACCTATAATAAAAGACTTCGTCAAGAAAACAGGATTCTAGTCAGAACGAAGAGTGAAATATCTAGGCATTTTTTTTGACAAACAAATGTAGTTCATTGATGGAAGATAATTACATGAAACAAAGAAATCCAAAAAGTTTTAGATAAATGGCGTAACTTACAGTTGTCATTTATGGGAAGAATAGCTGCAATTAAAGTGAATATCCTTCCTAGACTTATTTTTTATTTTTCAATTTTACAGAAGCAAAATGTATTTCCAGGAACTGAATAAAATAACAATGAAATTTATATGGCAAGGGAAGAAACCTAAAATAAAACTGAAGGCACTACAGGACTTTAAACAGAATGCAGGCTTTGTCATATCAGACTGGGGAACGTACTATAAAGCATGTGCATTGACATGGATTAAAGAATGGATAACAATTGAAAATACTAGACTGTTAAAATTGAGGGACATGATTTAAAGCTAGGATGGCATGCCTATCTTTGGTACCAAAAAGCAGATAACCATAAATATTTTAAAAAACATCTTATTAGGAAAGCCCTGCTGTCAGTATGGGAAAGAGTCAAACATAATATATAAGTGAAGATTCTGAAATGGGTGTCTACGGTGGAAGCACTTACTCAGCCTGTATTATTGAATATGAAAAAAGTAGCTACTATGAAGATTTATTTGGAATGGAAGATAGGTTGAAGTATAAAGGAGAATGAGAGAAACAAGATATATACTTGGATTGGTGGACAAGAATACAGTTGGAATCTAGATATGCTAAAGACAACCTCAGGGGTTTTATGCAGAAAAGTCAGTGTTTGATACAATCTTATGTGAAACAAATGATAAATTAATTAAGAAATTATATGTGTATTTGTTGCAAACAAAGATGGAGGATGAGGTAATTAAAGAATGCACTATAAAATGGCCCCAAAATTTTGGTCATAATATTGATCTTGATCGTTGGTTGCAAATATGGAAAACAAATGTAAAAATAACATAATTGGTCGCCTTTAAAGATAATTTATATAAAATTTTCTATAGATGGTATATAACACCAGAGAAATTAGCCAAAATGTACCCTGGAATGTCTGGCAAATGCTGGAAATGTAACATATGGGCGGGAAGCTTCTTTCGTGTTTGGTGGAAATGTAAAAACGTGATGGTATATTGGGAAAAGGTGCATGAAATGTTGCAAAAAATATATTTGATACCAATACCATTTAAACCAGAAATGTTTTTGCTTAATATTATGCCCAATGTAAAAGACAAGCAAGCTAAGCACTTAATTATACATATAGTTACAGCAGCAAGAATTCTCTGTGCTATGTATTGGAAGAAATCAGAGATCCCAACAAAAGATGAACTCTTGCAAAAATCTTTGAAATAGCGGAAATGGATATACTGACAGACTGACTGAAAAACCAAAGGAAAAAAAATCGTGAGAGAAAATTGGACACCATTTTATGAATGGGCGAAAAGAAACTGTGAAAAGGAAGATCATGAATAATGGATTATAGTTATTATAACTTAGGATAAACATAATTTGAACTGTAAAAAATATGTACTTTTCCAGGAACCATAACAGAAGATTTCAGTGACTGGATTAATCATCTATAGCTTTAGAAATTATATAAATGAAAGAGGTATGGAAACAAAGGTTTAAGATCATGGGAATGGTATTGTATAAGCTTGATGGGAAATTTTCCTTTATGTCTTATCCCCTTCCCCATGTCCTTCCCTTCCTAAAATGTCCTATATATTAGTGAAAATCAAATAAAATTTTAATTTAAAAACATAATGTTCAATTATTTATTATCCTGAAAAAACAGGCATTAAAATAGAGAATTGTGTAAAGGATAGGACACATTTAGGCCTATATTGCATATACCGCTTGATAGGAAGTTGGATGATTTGTTATTGCTCAGAAAAAAACACAACGCAACGCAAAATTTCCTCCTCTCCCTTGACTGTGCAGCGATTTAAATTTAGCTTTAAAAATCTATTTTCAGCTTAAACCTCCCTTCTTAACTTACTGTGCCTTTCAGGTAACAAAGCGTGGACTCTCCACACACGCCTCAATTTGCATTCACTTTCTGAGAGTTTTCCTTGTGAGTCCTCAAAAACACCTTGAGGATTTTTCAGGTGCAAGCAAAGGAATTCTCACACAATGTATGTAGAGCACAATCCCCCTCCCAGCCCCCTTCCCAAATGTATCTTGCTCCAAAGCAGGTAAAATGGATGTCTCTTTTTGTATCAGATATTGAGAAATTGCACAAATATGGGTACATAATGTAAAGATGGCATTACAATGGCATAAACCAGACCAATGCAAATGGGAAACCTGCCAAGGAATATAGGTAGGATGAAAACAATTAACTATATAAAGAAATTAAACAAAATATTTTAAAAATGTATATTTTTACATTCCTAGCCACTATCCTTGCTTCACGGCCAGGTAAAGAGAAAGGAGCAGTGGAGAAGGGAGAGAGAGAGAGGTCGAATAATAGGGGAAGGAGGTTGGAAAGAAGGGCTGGCTCACAGGCTAGCTGAGTTATGAGACCAAGACCTAAATTTGAAAGGGTCCGGGCTTGCATCACATTGGAGTGAGAAATTTACAGCTGAGAGATGTGGTGTTTGTGACTATGTAGCCTCCTTATTCTGATGCCTAGCATCAAGGTCACGGCAGGCTAGTTTGAATCACAAGCTTCCACACTTCATCAACAGCATCTCCACCCCAGTTACTATTTTTTTTTTTAGCAGACAAATGTACAGAATCCTTTTTAATAATGGCATGATTTTTTTATTATTCCTCTGCTTGTAATCTGTAGTGTGTGGGTGTGTTAAGTGCTGTCAGGTGACCCCCAAACGTCCTGTCATTAACAGCCTCGCTCAGGTCTTGTAAACTGGGGTCTGGGGGTTGAGCCAGTCCATCTCACGTTGGGTCCTCCTCCTCCTTTCCTGCTGCCTTCAGTTTTTCCTAGCATTATTGGGGTATTCGTGCCATTGGAAAAGAACTAGAAAAGGCTTCTTAGATTTCTTCCTAAGGCCAATTAGTCAAAGAAAAAGGCAGGAGCAGGGAGGGACAGCCATGGCTAGAAGCACCTGTATGTTCCTTGCTCCCCACTCCAAGTGTTTCTACTCCTGCTTGCTGAGAATCCCCCACTTAGCAGTTCAGTGGTATACTCCAACGACCTTCCACACCACTCTTAAGGTTGCCAGTCCCCAGATCCCATTTTCTGGGGCTTCTGCCCGCCGCTAGCCAACTGGCCGGCAGGGGAAACCCCGCCCACAAACAGCCACGTCCAGGCATGATGTCCCCAACGTGATGATGTCACCTGGAAGTGACATCATCATGTCAGGGATGTTGCATGCAATGCTCTGGTTTCAGGGCAAAACTCTGGTAAATTTGGCCTAAAACCATAGAGCTTTGCTCTTAAACCGGAGCATTGCCATGCAACGTCACCAACACAATGACATCACTTCCAGGTGATGTCATCATGTTGGTGACATCCTGGAACGTCCCCCAAAGGGACCCGGCAACCCTCATCACCCTACATCCATTGTTTGGGAACCACTATTTATCAGATGGAAGTTAAAAATGAGTGCAATGTTTTTTAAAATGTCATGACGTAGTTAAATATGGAGGAGGAGGGAGGAGGAGAGGAGGAGATTGGATTTATACCCCGCCTTTCGCTTGGAATACCTATCAAGGCTCTCTCCTGTAAGCCTTCTGTATTCTCAATTATAATTCAAGTTACTCAGGTCTCTGGAGAGGTGGCATATACAATTTTTACAAAAATTGTCAAAAGGTAAATGTAAAGGTTCCCTTGCTCGAAAGCCAGTCAAATCCGACTCTAGGGTTGCGGTGCTCATCTCTGTTTCAAAGCCGAAGAGCAAGCACTGTCCGAAGACGTTTCCGTGGTCACGTGGCCGGCATGAGTAAACACCAAGGCGCACGGAACGCTGTTACCTTCCCACTGAAGTGGTACCTATTTATCTACTTGCAATTTCTTGCTTTCGAACTGCTAGGTTGGCGGGAGTTGGAACTAGAGACGGGAGCTCACTCCGTCATGCGGCCACTTGGGTCTCGAACTGCTGAACTACTGACCTTCCACAGCCTGCAGTTCAGCATCTTAACCACTTGAGAAGATGAAAAGAAGAAGAAGAGAAAGAGATTGGATTTATACCTCGCCCTTCACCCGGAGTCTCAGAGTGTCTTACAAACTCCTTTCCCTTCCCCTCCCCACAACAGACACCCTGTGAGGTAGGTGGGACTGAAAGAGCTCTTTTGAGAACTGCTCTTTCAAGAACAGCTCTGACAGAACTATGGCTTGCCCAAGGTCATCCAGCAGGTGCAAGTGGAGGAGTGGGGAATCTAACCTGGTTCTCCCAGGTTAGAGCACTTAACCACTACACCAAACACAAAACAAATGTGTTTGTATGACCAAAATCCACAGAAATGTTCAGGAGGCCATTTTTATAAAAGGATTAGAGCCATAATGGAACAGTTAAAGATGATGTTGTTATTACAAGGAGCAGACTATTGCATTATTTATTGTGCATGTCACCTTACTTTGCATGATCTTCTACCTTTGTAATCCACTTTCTCAGTTACGGTATGCCATGCTTTAGACAGGTTTGTGTTTGCCAGTTGTTTTCTAATTCCGTAATCCTAGTACTGTCGCATAGTTCCATGTGTGTGTTTTGCTTCTGATTTCCCCCCCTGTATTTTGAGTCTCAGTGTGAAAAGTAGGCGATGAACAATGAAAGCAAGCAAACAAGAAATAAATGTAATTGTTGGTAAATATATGCTGGGAGTTATGCAAGGGAAGCCCACTGACCTTTGCTGGTCACTATCTGAGTAATGGCATTACTGAACGTGGTTGATTTCAGGTGTAACTTTGTTGTCTATATGGGGCTTTTCATAATCTATTAAGTTAGAGTGCTTTCTGATAATAAATTTCCCTGAGGCAGAACGGTGCTTGTGTAGGCCACAACAGCAATCATCAGAAGCTCAAGGAATAGTTCATAAATAGTACTCCATAGTAACATCTGTCAGTGAGAGACGGATGCCAGATAATCTGTTAGCCTGCTTTTTGGGGTTTTTTTAAACAAAACATTCAGCCATGCTATGTGCTTTCCATCTGGATGGATACTAGAACCGAGCATAGCAGATCTTAGGATAATATCCTCGCAGAGCATTTCAAAGTAATCGGAGGCCAAGACAAGATATATCAATGAGGCAGTCTAGTTAAGATTCTAATGTATCAACAAGTGTCTTTAAGTAAAAGCTGCTATAAGAAGGAAGTTTTGCTTTAGCAGTTTGAAAGGCATTAGGCTCTCATTGTTTACTGATAGGAAACTACACACTGTTCCTCATATCTAGACAATTCATTGCATTCTTAATCTATTTCCAATGTGGAATTTTGGATTACTCTTCCATTTTATATATCATAGAGATGGGGACAAAACAGTTGAAAACAAAGGCAATCCTCCATCAGCTTCCAGGTTTATACAATTTCCTCTTTTAAGTGGTCACTGAACAATGTTTGAAGAATTGGCTTTGCTCAGAGTGGATGCTTAAGTATCTGGGTTGCAAAGATAGCTCTAATCCTCTGCATCTGGAAATCTATGGCCCTGCCTATGGGATGGGTTAAAAAGGGGAAATGGCCTGATTATTTACAGCTGTGCATAATCCCCCCCAAGAGAGTTCTGAGTCAGGATTAAGTTGTATCGACAGACTGGGTTAAAGTTGTGATACCAGAATAGAAGTGACAAAATAACACATGGGAGCAACAGGGGCATGAAATGGTGCTTCTCTCAAATCCTTTTCCTTCTCTTCCTGCAAAATTTTTCCTGGGTTGGAAAATACCTGGAGACTTTGGGGGTGGATCCAGAGAGGGTGGGGTTTGGGGAAGTGAGGGGCCTCAGCATGGTACAAGGTCTTCAAAGCAGCCATTTTCTGTCAGCTGGAGATCAGTTGTTACAGCTGGAGATCCCTTCGCCTACAGGAAAGGCCAGGTATGCCAGCATTGCAGCAGTGTACCTACATCACTTCTGGTCTCACTTGCTCCAGCATTCCACAAAAACTCTGCAGTAAAACCATAAAGGTTTTGGTTAAATGGCGAGTCCCTGGCACAGTAACAGTGAGAAAGATTTGCACTGCTTCCAAATCGTTCTAATTCCAGTGTGAAATGAAACGCTGAAGTCTTCCCTCCTCACAAATGCTGAAGTCTTCCCTCCTTTACCTGAAAGAGAATGTAGGAGGGCAAAGCCATAGGCAACTACAACTAATAGCTGGGTCAAAATTAGTAGACTTCTGCTTAGACGTCTGCTTATAGAGTAATAGACTTCTGCTTATGGAAAAGTGAGCCTCCCATCAGATTCAAGTCATCAATATTGCAAAGAAGGTGAATCAATGAGTGAAGATTTATTTTGATTATTTGAAAGACATTGCTATAGATAGGGGAGTTTTAAGAGATATTGAGTTTTAATTCTTTCCCCTTTTTAGTGAGACTTTATGAGTTATAATAAAAAAAACCCCAAAGCTAAAACAGCAGAATGGACTAGCCTTGCTGCTGAGGTAAAAAGCTCCCTCTTGGGATCCATATGGGATATAAATTACATAAGTAAATAAATAAATACATTTAAGTAAATAAAGAAATATAATCATTTTGGACCCCTGTGCTTTAGCTCATAATTTAAAAATCACCAAAGCCATGCAAGGGGAACTAACGTATGAAGTGGGATGCTCATGGTCCCCAGGAGACCTTGTTCATGCGGTTTTTCCTAGAGCCTGCCAGTCTGGCTCATGTTCTGTTCACCGATTGCAAACAGGAAGCTGATTTTTCAACAGACTATTAGTCTGTTTCTTGACCCATCTGTGGTTGTTTGGCAGGCTGCTTCATCAACTGTGTAGATGGGACTGTGAGTGGATGGGAGCTAGAAACATGTATTAAAAAAACCCTAACTGGTATTGCTTTAACACTCTGGCTTCAGGGGGTTTCAATTAAGTTGTCTGTTAGCCTAACACACACACACACACCCATCCACCACTGCCACTAGATTCCTTTAGGCAGACATCTTCAAAGCTGAGTCAGAAAGTTCCTCCTGTAATACAAACCTTAGCTCTCAGCAGCTAACTATCTTGAAGGCACTTGCATTTGTTTCCTTAAATGGATGTACCATTTTTAAAAAGTTGGAGTATTTTGATTAAAAAAAAAAAAACTTGTTGTATGGAATACGGTCTCCTTGACTGATTCTTTTCTAACAGTGCAGTATAGTGCAACTGGATTCCTGCGCATGCATGTGAGTTCTAGTTCCCTCCCTCCTTGCTGCGCTACCGCTCTGCTTGGCAGACCACTGTTTAAATAGGTCCCCCCCACCACCACACCCAGGAGCATTAGCACACTATAAATATATATGCAAAATCAGCAACTAATGATTGGCTGAAAAAAACCTTTGGTGATGTATCAGGGAATTACGTAGACAGTTAAATCAGTCACCGATCATGTAAAGTGCTCATAAATAAACACAGGGTTTAAAAATAACACTGCTGTTCAGTATTTGTCTAAGCAGTTCTTAGCGACATTACTGGCTGCTGATCTGTTTGCATAGGCATTGTTTTGGCACATGTGCAGTTTTGGAAAAAAAAATCCAATACAAACTTCTTTGGCATTACTCCGAGTCATTCAGTGGCAAACTGACAGATTGGCTCACATCGGCTGTCGGTTGAACAACGTAAGCTTGATCGTCGACCATATTCAGTGTGAAATATAAAGCACCCCCTAATTTCACCCCTGATTTCTCCTCTTTTGAGGGAGAGGGCTCTTGTACATGGTGCCTACAGAAGACTCTGGCATTGGTGATGCTCTCGTTTCCAAATGTAGTCATATGATGGTGACTGGGAGATGTGCATTCATGTGTACATTAAGTGCATGTTCCACTGGAAGCTCCTTGCAGCAAAGGAAAGATGCAAATGTGATAAAGCCAGATGAGAGCCAGTTTGGTGTAGTGGTTAAGTGCGCGGACTCTTATCTGGAATAACCGGGTTTGATTCCCCACTCCTCCACTTGCTCCTGCTGATGTGACCTTGGGTCAGTCACAAGCTCTGGCACAGCTGTTCTCTCAAGGACAGTTTCTGTCAGAAGTTCTCTCAGCCCCACCTACCTCACAGGGTGTCTGTTGTGGGGAGGGGAAGGGAAAGGAGTTTGTAAGCCACTCTGAGATGCCTTTGGGCAGTGAAGGGCGGGGTATAAATCCAATCTCTTCTTCTTCTTCTCTTCTAAATAAAAATAAACAATACTGAACAAACCACATCAGCCTAGTAAAACCCCCCCAGAATTTTGATAGGCTGCCTAAAAGGACGGGGTAAGTACCAGTGTATTTTTTTGTGAAGAGCGTTGTTCAGCAGTGGACACTGTTGATATCAACAGCAACAGAGTGAACCTCTTGAAGTGGACTCCAGAACAAGGAAGGCCTCCTCCAGAAAGTGAGGCAGGGAGGGAGCACTCACAAAGGATCTGCTTTTTGTGGGCTGCTGTGGCTGGTGGCCTGCTGGCTGTTCCCCTCCTTGTTGCTCCCCCATCAGCTGCTGGCCGCCACTCATGTTCTCCACCCCTCACCCACTCTCTTGGTGGAGGTGGTGAGCTGGCTTGGCTGGGTAGGGTAGAGGGACCCGTGCGGGGACGGGGGCCAAACTGGCTGTGGGGCCATCAGGCAGCCGTGGGACTTTCAAGGGCAGGAGGACTTGGGTGTGGCCTACCGGCAGTTCTTGCCACTTGCCTAGTGGGTGGCCTAGCCTTTGGTGGCAGTGGTCAGCTGTGGGACAGCCGGTGCTTGCTTCTACCCCTTGGGGCGGCTGGCTTGGGCTTCGTAATTGGGCTGCTGCAGTGTCGGTGGCTCGCTGGCTATTTCCCTGCCCTACACCAAACTGGCATCCTTGGCATCTCCAGGGGAAAGGCTCAGGTAGCGAGAGATGCGAGAGACCTCTGCCTGACACCCTGGAGAGCTGCTGCCGGTCTGAATCAACAATCCTGACCATGATGGACCAATAAGGCAGCTTCATGTATTCATGTGATGATGGCAGTCATTTTCACAGTCAGAGTTGCCGGCTCTAGGCTGGGAAGGTCCCAGAGATGAGCCTACCAGCTTGGCGGTTGTCACCCAAGCGGGTGCCACCAGCCATCGTGTCTTCAGAGGATGAGGATGGCCCCTCCATTTGGGATTTGGTGGCAAATATTGAGGCCATGGGGAAAGCCAAGGCTGTGGACAAGTGGAACATGGTTATACTGGCACATCGGGGTGCATCCACCTGGCCAAGCGAATGAGATCGGCAGCATGTGAGCAGGAGGTGTACTTTTCTCCCTTTCTCACAATACAAGAGCTTGTGAGCACTCAATGAAATTGCTGAGCAGTCGGGTTAGAATGGATAAAAGGAAGTACTTCGTCACGCAAAGAGTTATTAACACACGGAAATCACTGCCACAGGAGGTGGTGGTGGCTACATGCATGGATGACTTCAAGAGGGAATTAGCATATGGAGCAGAGATCCATCCATGGCTATTAGCCACAAGGTATAGATAGGAACTGTCGGTCTGGGGCAAGTGATGCTCTGTATTCTTGGTGCTTGGGGGGGGGGGAACAGTGTCCTGGCCCCACGGCTGGACCTTCTGATGGCACCTGATATAGGTCACTTCCTCAGGTGATCACCTCCACCTGGCCACTAAGACTATGATTTGGAGAGGCGAATATGTGAATACAAGAGGCGGACCCGCGATACTCGCGGGGGGAGGGAGTACTCCAGCCGCCAAGCTTCCCTCTCCCTCCCCCCCCCAGCAGCAGCGGCGGCAGTGGCAAGGCCCGCCGGCCCGCCGAGATTCCCCCTCCCCAGCAGCGGAGGGGCGGCGAGGCTGGCCGGCCGCCAAGCCTCCCCCTCCCTCCCAAGCAGCAAGGCGGCGGCGGTGGCGGCAGCGGGGGGGAGGAGGCTGGCCGGCCCGCCAAGCCTCCCCCTCCCTCCCAAGCACCAGGACGGCGGCGGCGGCCATTACCGCGGTGGCGGGCGGCGCGGGCGGGCGAGGCCGGTGCGGCTTCCCGGCCTTGCCCTTGTCCGTCAGCCCAGGAGGCGGCCTGCTCGCGCTCGGCTGGCGGAGCCAGAGGGCAGCCGGGAGGGGGGCAGCCGGGCGGCCCGCCAAGCCGCCTCCTCCCTCCCAAGCAGCAGGACGGTGGCGGCGGCGGCGGGGGGGAGGCCGGCACGCCAAGCCTCCCCTTCCTCCCTCCCCAGCAGCAGCGGCGAGGCCGGCTGGCCAGCCAAGCCTTCTCCCGCCCTCAACGGCCAGTTTGTAGAGCGTTCCCTGCGCATGTGCAGGGAGGGCTCTTTTACTTTTTGGGGGATTTAAAGATCCCCGTATATTTTTTTTAACTTTTTAGATTTTTCTGCACACGTGGGGACTGCCCCACGTGCGCAGGAAAATCTCCCTGCCCCCCAGGTGCCCCCGATGTGTGGATTTAGATATCCGCACACAGGGGGCCACTTGGGAATTAGATATATAGATGTTCACGCTCCTCTTTTGGGGTGTGGAGGTGAAGGTGAGTGTGAGGAATGACCTCAGGGAGCTAAAAAAAATTAAGCACATGCAGATTGACAAGAATTTTGACAACTAGCTTTCAGCTTACACTATTTACATGGGTGTGGTGAGTCAGGTCTACCCGGGCTGGGGGCCAGCGCTGGTAAAGTATCAGGACCTCATACACAGGGCATATAAGGAATACTCAGGGGCTGCTTGGCTGCATTATGATGAGATGTTCTGCTCTCGGGTGGCCTTGGACCCTTCGTTGCCTTGGAACTGGGAGCACCAACAGCTCTGGTCTCAATGCACGGGCAGGTATTTCAGGCAGGTATGCGGACAGTGGGCACCTGGTAGTGCATTCCCATGTGGGAGCTGGACGGGGTGTCGAGGATAAGCAGGGGGATCAACCCTGTCTCACCTGCTGGGGCTTTAACGCCTCAGGGAAATGCTTGAGGAAGCCATTCAAGTTCAAACATGCTTGCAGCATGTGCAGGGGCATGCACCCTGCGTCCTCCTGTGACAAGGGTGGCCCTGAGGAGAAGGAGCCCAGAAGTCATGGTCAGGGCCATTAAAGGGTACCTGGCAGCGGCAGCATTTCAGCTGACAGTGGGTGTGGGGGGAACACTCAAGGGATTTTGGGTCAGGGCATAGGAGGGAGGGCTAGGTTGGGAAAGCACCACTGGCACCAGGCAAGCATTCACTTGGGGTTCATCGGGACGTTAGGTAGATTGGTAGGGAACATCTACTTGTCAAAAGGGGAGGCCAAGTTGGTAAAGGTTGCCATATGGGTGGCCTGGACGGCTAGTGGGGGTAGCTTTGGTACCCACTCCTTGGAATTGGACATTTGCAAGTAGTGTATAATTTCAGCTACTAAACAGAGCTTTGGGGAGATCTTATACTCTGCTATGATGAACACATATACACATTCTCCTTGTACGTTTAATTTATCGAGATCATTTTTTTCACCAAACAGTGAACTTCTGATTTAAGGTACGCCTTCCTCCTTAACAACTCATAAATGCATGTGGACTAATACTGGATTTGTCTTGTTCTTTTATGCTGCATTGTTGCTAAGAAAAACAGAGCTAGTAATAGAGAGGTATAGTGAGGCTCTCAGTCATGTTTCAGTACTGAACTGCAATGCTGAGTGTGAATCCTATTGATTCCTTGGCACTTTGAACAGCTTAACAACATCACACATTTGAAAGGCATGTGGAACCATTTTAGCAATATACACGTTTGAATGACCACTTTATAGTCATCTGGGAATACCACAACTCTTGAGGATTGATTTTTAAAAGCATGAAATAAGAAAACTGTGTTAACTTCTCAAAGAAAGCATGCAGGTAGCTGATCTGTTATTAGTAAAGGTAAAGGTTTCCCTTGCTCGAAAGCCAGTCGAATCTGACTCTAGGGATGCGGTGTTCATCTCTGTTTCCAAGCCAAAAAGCCAGCGCTGTCCAAAGACATTTCCATGGTCATGTGGCCGGCATGACTAGACACCAAGAGACCAGCTTTTGCTGACTTTCATGGGAAACCAGCACGACAGAAGTGTGAGAACCTTCTGATCTCCTCAGGCAGGCCATTCTATGAGATCAGAGCCACCGCAGAGAATGCTTGGGTATGGACAGCTACTGATTTCACCCATTTGTAGGATGGTGCCTTCAAAAGGCTTTGCTCAGATAAATGTAGCTGCCACCGTGGGGAATACTGGGATACGTGATCCCTTAGATATGTGGAACCCACACCATGAAGGGCTTTGTAGGTGACAGTCAATACCATGAACAAAATGGTAACCAATGTAGTGACTGCAGAATAGCTGTGACATGCATACTTATTTCCTAATAATAATAGATCTGCAATGTTCTATACCATCTAGAATTTCAGGGTGGTCTTCGAGGCCAGACCCATGTAGAGTGTGCTACAGTAGTCTAGCCCTGAGTTACGGTGGCCAGATGAGTCTGGTCAAGGAAGGCAGCCTTGGGTTAAATGAAGAAGTATTTTTGCCACTGAATGAACTTGCTTTCCCAGCAACAACGCTGGACCCAGGATGACCCGTAAACTGAGCTGGTGAGGGTCAGCTGAATGCCATCAGATTTGGGGTTTCCTATTTTATTTTGGTTTTAACTAATTTTTTTAAAAAACTATTATTGCAAGCTTTCTAGAACCACAAGGAAAGGTGGGATATAAATGCTTCTACTAAATACATGAATAATAAATAATTGTGGGAAGCACAGTATTCTTTATGACCTTAACCTTCCCAACCAGCATCACCCCGTCTTGTCAGTTTTAGCTTTTCTTTATCTTTAACCAAGGCTCTTTTTGTAGCAGGAACTCCTTTGCATATTAGGCAACACACCCCTAATGTAGCCAATCCCCAAGAGCTTACAGGAGCCCTGTATCCTGGGTCCCGATCCCATGTAGAATTAGCTGTGCAATACACACAAATGCTGGGCAGATTTTACGGGCATGATCACACGGGAACCTCTGGCAAGTGTCCTGCACCTGTTGCCAACCTGTTTCGCCCCGCCAAAGAAGCGGAGTTTAAAAATACTGGGGAAAGTGCAGTATCAAACGGGGTTGCAACGAGCCACAGACGGACTTTCCTCCAGTGTGCTCCCATTGCGTCAGTGATCCCTCGTTGGAGTGCACCGGAAACATGTGGCAAAGGAAAAAAACCCGATTCACCCGCCGCTGCGTCTGATCATGCAGTGGCAGGTCAAAGTAATACGGTGCAAATAGCCTCGCGCCCCCCCCCCCGGTGTTATCTGGCACATGTGACCGGCCTCCTGGTATAGATAAATACAATGAAAGAATCAGTATTAAAGAGATTCAATAAGCTATATATAGTTGTTGAAATCCATTGCAAAATTCTCAGCTTCTGAATGCCACAGATCATTGCCGGTGTCATTTTGACACCATTTATTTTGCTATGTTTTAGTCACTCTCAGTCATTCGGCACCTTTGATCACGTTTAGAGCCGCACGTACCTCAGTACTGTTTGTTATTGTCCAGTAGGCAGCCTGAACCGATGCACAGAAGACAACAGCAAAACAGAGAAATCCCTAAGGATGAAAGGAGGCATCATTAGAGCATTGCACTACTCCTTCTTAGGTGCTGGAAAGGGCTGTCCCTGAGGTTTCTAATATCTGTACTCAGGGCTTTTTTTGTAGAAAAAGTCCAGCAGGAACTCATTAGCATAATAGGCCACACCAATACCTGGAACTCATTACCATATTAGGGCACACCCCCATGTTACCAGAAGTGTGGTCATCTGGCCACACCCACCTTTTGCTTCTTATTCTGTTTACCTTGTTTGTTGTCAAAACCCAGGGCTTTCTTTTGTAGCAGGAACTCCTTTGCATGTTAGGCCACACACCCCTAATGTGGCCAATCCTAATGAGTTTCTGCTGTTGGGTGTGGCCTTTTAGGCTAATGAGTTCCTGCTGGGCGTGGCCAACTCGGGAGCCAGCCGGAACTCCGTTCCTGTGTGTTCCTGCCCCAAATAGCCCTGTCCATACTTAAATGCTGTTTCATGTACTTTAAGACAGAGGGTTCAGCAGTCAATGAATCTCTGTGGCTTAATATACTGCCACAGAGACAATGCAATACAAAACCATTTTCTAATCATATTAATCACCCACATATCAAACAACCAGAGCTGTTAACCAGTTAAAGATTATTTTGATATCCCACTTGTTGACCCATTAATTGAATAATCAGATTTAAATAATTTTGTTGATTCCCAAAACCTTAATTTTGGAGACATTGCAAAAAGTGCACAGTAATTTATGGTTTAACAAACAAAAGCTACCACCTTTCGTTAGGAAGAGAGCACAACTTGAACACTTTCTTTGCCATTCCTGAATAAACTAACATACCAGAACCAAAAATAGCTTCAAAAGTAAACACATTATGCTTCTATTTACAGCCTCACTTAACAAAGTTATGGGTTTGGCTTAAGCAGACTGGAAGTGTCCTAGCAGAAAAGAATGCTAACATTCCTGCACTATTTGGGAATGTTTCCTCAGTGGCGTAGAATTGTTGGAAGATGTTTTCCTGACGGCTCTGTTGAAGCAGTAGGGTTGCAGACAGCCTGGAGAAGTAGTTTAATGTGTGGGAATGGGCAGCTGGAACTTTTCATGGCATGGAGGTAAAGAACATCACCTGGTAAATACCAGCCCATGGAGCCCCTGTTAAGGAGACGGGACACGTTTTCCTCCTACTGTTGGCAATCCTATAAAGCAACCATAAGAGCTTGGAGGAAATGACCCTTGTCAGCTGAAGGGAGGAGAAAGGTGTGTGAAGGAACAGCAGCTTTGGAAAGAGACACAAAGACAAATGTCCTGAAGGCCCCAGGGGTGCAGGGTCTCTCTCTCCATGGATCTAATGTGGGGTAGTGGATTTGCTGCTTTGTGGGAGTGCCTCATTGTCTCCACTTGTATATTTACAAATAAAGCAAACCAATCTCAGCCTTCATTTTCATTTCCAAGCCTGTCTCAGAGCATCCCTTTCTTCTGACGTTCCTTTAGAAGTGTGTGAGTCATTCCCCTTATACCAGCTGTTGGGGCAGAAAAGAGGGGAAGAGCAAGGATTCTCTGGCTGCAGCTGCATGGCGAGGAGTCACTGTTTTGCATTTATTATCGCTGCAAATGCAGAGACATGCACATTGGCAATGTCAGTTCCATGAGGGAATGTTCTGGCTTTTTTCTCTGTCAATTACAATTTCCCCTGCACTTTTCCCTGCTCTAGGCTTTTAAAAAAATTGTAAAGTGTTATATTGTTAGAGCACAATAACCCTCAGAAAGCCTCGTGTTTGCATGGTAGAGGAAATGACCACTGCAAGACACTGGCAAAAGGAAAATGGCAGTGATGTGGGCAGGCAGGGCCGGCTCACTCACTAGGTGAACTAGGCATTCACCTAGAGCGCATCGGCCCTTGGGGTGCCAAAAGCCCCCCACCCCCCACCAAAAGCCCCGCTAAAAACCCCTGCCCCTTCCCTGGCTTGCTGGCATGCCCCGCAGCTGGCGGGCTAGAGGTGTAAGCCCTTGCTCCTTGCCTGGCTTGCCGGTGTGCCCTGGCAGCAGGCAAGAGCGGCGAAGGAGGAGGAGGCCAGGGGAGTCCTCCCTCTACTCTGGCGAGCCGTCCAGCGGCGGAGAGGCAGAGCGGCTGCCGGAGATGGAGAGCGACCAGGGCTGGCTGGCGCACTCTGCATCGAGCTCCGCACGGTCCAAAGCAGGAGAGGGAGGGCGTGCATGAGTGGTGGAGAGAAGGGCTCTCTGGGGCACGCTCCAGGAGGTTGGCAACCCCGTAATTGGGCGCACGCGGGGGCGCCCAGAAGGTAGCCATGCCTAGGGCGCAAAAAACCTCGGGCCAGCCCTGTGGGCAGGACCTTTGAAAATGTGCACCTTCCTGTCCAGATGGCATGGTAATGTGCTTGGGCCGCTCTCTTCCCAAAATGATTGGAGCAAAGCAGGTTTGGGAAAGAGTGTACTGAGGATGGAGGAGGATGAGTGGAGCACAATTGGAGCACAATGTTATGTGGACGTCCCACTATTCTGCTTGCTGCAGTTTGGACACCAAAGCTGAGAAAAATCTCTGTATGGAAGCAGTCTCTCGTACACTTGGCTTTCCTGAAGTAAATATGGATCTCAGTAAGATGTGGGCATCATTCACACTGTCGTGCATTTAGTATATACGTGTCTTCCTGAGGACACATGGTATGAACATTAATCAGGGCTGATTTCCCACTACAGCTACCTTGGTGTTGCGCCGCCGTTTGCCCCAACACTATTGGTCAATTTCACACCCGAAGCCGCGGGCTGCATTTTGACCGTGGCGCCATTCCCTGCAGTTTCGTGATCCTGTTTTTGAGGATTACGAAACTGCAAATCGGGGCCAGGTCAAATGCAGCCCCATGGCTGGGTTGACCAATATGTCGGGACAACGGCAGTCAACCAAGGCAGTGAAATCAGCCTTATGAGTCAGTCTCAAACTACCCACAGAAAAAGAACGCATTTAGGGGTATCTCTGCGTAGGCCATTTTCTGTTGGAAATGGCAATGCCTGGTGTATAAAGATGAAGACCAGGGAGCAGGAAGACAATTAGATCGGTTAGTGAGGTCAGCACCTTCTCTGCTGTTAAGTGTCATTCCTTGTCTGTCGCCAGATTGCTGCTCTTAGGGCATTCCCCCCTTCTTCTCAGAAGTGCCACACTCAGTCTCCTCTCTCTCAGACACAGTCATAGTTAGGAACCTAGCTCTGTCTCTCTTCTTTCAAGTATGTTAGTTCCTAAATAAACCTTTATCTACTCTTTAACCAGGTTGTGCACCGTAGCCGTGTTAATTACTCTGCCAACATTTTCAACACTGCGACTTTAAGCACACAGGCAGATGGATTTTCTTACTGGCAAAGATGGTGGGTAACTAATGGGAGCAGAGGCAGCCTGAAAAACAGTTCTCAGGTATAATATAAAGCATGCGGAAGGGAGTTCCTATGCCATTAGCAATGTCTGGCACATTACTGCCAATTGCACCTCTGGGAGCACTAGAGCAAAGACGGTTTGCTTTAAGCATCTGCCAGGAGAGAGATACTTTATCAACAGTACACTGTGGATTTTAATTTTTAATCAATGAAATAGAATTGACTTTTCACACAGCGCAATTCTCTGGAAAAGAATCTATACTGTCTAGAAGTGTGTTGAATAATGAGAGTGAAGTAGCTGAATTCTAAAAATTTATTACCACTTCAGACTGCAGGTAGGAAGAACATTTTTAATGTTTCCTGATGTATCCCCACCCTCACTCACCACAGATATAAAAAACGAACATACCTCAGAGTATGGTTCAAATCCAGGCCTTTCAGTACTGTGCTAGTTCATGTTTGGAATGATACATCTCACCCCTGTGAGCATGACAGGTTCCTATAAGCCTGCCTGGGGAAATCTGTGGCTAACAGTGCCATCTAGTGATGCCATTCCCCAGGTGGGGGCAGGGGATCCCATGCTTTCATGGGCTCTTGCCTGCTGCCAGCCAGGTGGCTGGCAGAAGGAAATCTCCCCTACCCACAATGCTGTGCGTGATGCACTGATGTCACCCAGAGGTGACGTCAACGTGTTGGTGACATGGGGGGGGGCATGATGCTCTGCTTTTTGAGCAAAACTCTATGGTTTAAGGCCATTTTTACAACAGAGTTTGTTCAAAAAGGCAGAGGATCACCCCCAATGTTGCTGATGCGCTGATGTCACTTCTGGGTGACATCAGCGTGTTGTGTGATGTCCCTGCCTTCCCCTGGAATGCCCCCCAAATCCCCCCACTGGCATGATGAGGGGACCTGGCAACCCTAGTGTCACCCTAAGCAGAGTTACATCCTTCTAAGACAGTGGAAGCCAATGGCCTTAGAAGGGTGTAACTATTCTAATGATGGCTCTGTTAGTCTCACTGAAATCAGTGGGATTTACTTGTACATAACCACGGATTAAGGTCATGGCATCCAGCCCCATCACTCCTTGGCAAATAGTAGAAGTCGTGGAAGTAGTGAAAGACTTCACGTTCCTGGGATCCAAGATCATTGCAGGTGGTGACTGCAGCCATGAAATTAAAAGACACCTCCTCCTTGGGAGGAAAGCGATGGCAAACCTAGACAGTGTAATAAAAAGTAGAGACATCACCCTGCCAACAAAAGTCCGTATGGTCAAAGCAATGGTATTTGTAGTACTGTGTGGCTGTGAGAGATGGACTATAAGGAAGGCTGAGCACCAAAGAATAGATTCTTTTGAATGATGGTGCTGGAGAAGACTCCTGAGAGTCCCTTGGACTGCCAGGAGATCAAATCAGTCAGTCCTAAAAGAAATCAACCTTGACTGTTCCCTGGAAGGCCAGACACTGAAGCTGAAGCTCAAAGACTTTGGCCACCAAATGAGAAGGGAGCACTCACTGGAGAAGATCCTGATGCTGGGAAAGTTGTTGTTGTTGTTCAGTCGCACAGTTGAGTCCAACTCTTTGCGACCCCATGGGGACGGCAAGAGATGAGATGGTTAGTGTTATTGAGGCAACGAACATGAAATTAAGCAAACTCTGGAGCATGACAAAAGACAGGAGGGCCTGGCGTAATGTGGTCCATGGGGTCACGAAGAATCGGACTCAACAACAACAACAACAACAAACCATGGACAAGAATGTGAGCTAATTGTTTTTACTGCAGTCTCCCAAGAATGGAATTCATCATCCTGCTGTTTGTAAAATATTCAAACAATGTCTCTCTAATCCAGACTTGGTCTTTATAGGTCTGGTCTGAAATTAATTTGTAGCGGTGTAAATCAGGGGTCCCCAACGTGGTGATCACAGATGCCATGGCACCCGCTGGCACCTTTTCAGGCCACCCATCAAGTATTTTTAGAAAGCTGGCAGGACTAGGCAGGGCTTTTTGAGTTTTGGTATAATGCAGACAGTGGCTTAATGTAACACTAGGAATAAGGCCAGTTGTGGAAATAAATACAATGAGCTCTAGAAAGAGGCTCTGGGTGGGTGCCCTGGCCTTGGGCACTCAGCGTCAATTTGCTGTGGTGACCTCAGTGGGGTAGCATTACACAGTGTCATTACACAGAGCTTGCTGTTTTCTCCAGGGGAACTGATCTCTGCCAGCTGAAGAGCAATTGTAATTCTGATCTCTAGCCCTCCCCTGGAGATTGGCAGCAATGGTTCCCCAGGAGGAAATGGCTAGTTTGGAGGGTAGAGTCTATGGCATTGTACCTGTCTGAGGACCCACCCCTCCTCAAACCCCACAATCTCCACCTCTCAAATATCCAGGAATTTCCCAGCCTGGAGGTGGCAACTGTATCTCCTTCCCAACCAACCATCAATGTACCATTATCGGCCCCTTTGACTTCACCATTTTCTCCAGGGGAACTGATCTCTGCCATCTGGAGAGCAGTTGTAATTCTGAGTGATCTCCAGCCCTCAACTGGAAATTGGCAACAATGGTTTCCCAGCAGGAAATGGCTGGTTTGGAGGGTGGAGTCTATGGCATTGTACCTGAGGTTCCATCCCTCCACAAACTCCACCCGCTCCAGGCTCCACCCCTCAATTCTCCAGGAATTTCCCAACCTGGGGGTGGCAACCCTATCTCCTTCCCAGCCAACCATCAACCTACCTTTATCTGCCCCCTCTGATTTCAGCTTTCCAACCAACCCCCCCCCAATCTGGAGCCTCTACCTAGGAAAACTACAGTCTTTCTCCACAGTGGGGACCCGAGCAGGAAGGAAGCAACCTCAGCAGGGTGTAATGACTCAGAGTCCACCCTGCAAAGCAGCCTTTTTTCCAGGAGAGCTGATCTTTGCCATCTGGAGAGCAGTTTAATTCTGAGAGATCTCCAGCCCTCACCTGGAGATTGGCAGCAATGGTTCCCCAGGAGCAAAAGTACAGTCTTTCTCTGCAGTGGAGACTAAAGCAGCTTACTTCATTCTTTTCTCCTCCTTTTGATCTGCACAACAACTCTGTGAGGTAGGTTAGGCTGAAAGTCTGTGAGTGGTCCAAAATCACCCACTCAGCTTCCACAGCAAGAATCTGGGTCTGGCAGACCCTGCTCTGAAGCACTAACTGCTCACCTAGGGTAGTCAACCTCCAGGTGGAGCCTGAAGATCACTGGGTATCACAACTGAACTCCAGACAACAGATTTCTCTCCCCTCGGATAAAATAATTGCTTTGAAGGGTGGACTCTATGGCATTCTATTCAGCTGAGGCCTCTCCCCTCCCCAAACTCTGGCTTCCATAGACTCCACCACAAAATATCCAGGAATTTCCCAATCTGGAGCTGGCAACCCTAGTCAGGACTGGCTCCAATGAGTTCCCCACAAAGGCCTGGAAAGGGCCTCCTGGCTTTGCCTTTTTACTGACAGAACCATGCTTGGTTGCATAGCATCAGCCACTGAGGGAAAAGTTAGTCCCACAGGAGCCAAGCAGGAGAAGTTTCTTCGTCAGGAGAGACAACCATTTCGGCAGTTTATTCTATCAGGGAAGAGTGTCCAGGCTGGCAGTGGACAGGGGAGAGGAGCCGGCCCAGCATCCAGCCAATGGCATGTGAGTACTCTTAAGTGGTGGTTGATGGGCCAACGGCTGATGTAGTGCACAGCACAGCCAATGGGAGAGCTGGAAATGGCCAATACATAGGGCAATTATATATATATAGGACACTTTACCTGGTCAAATAGCAGAGTTATATTCTACAGACATAGTGAGGCTTGATTCTGACTAAACATAATTGGGACGCATGGCTAAAATGCTTAATACACTAAACCGAAACTTCTATTGAAGTCATCAGATATTCCCAGTTTTAATGTATTTTTACAATTCAAGTGGAAGCTGATAATAACATCAGGACATCAAATTTCATTTGCTTTTCAAAAATCACTTGCGCTCCCGTCAACATCTGGCTGGGATCTCTCCTTCCCACGTACGAGGAGCTCTCAACAACTCTTCAGCATTCACTGTTGTCGTTGCAAGTACAGTGCAGGCGGAAAACAACGGGGCTCAGGAGAGAAGGGCTCATGTAAAGGGACAGCCGGGAGTGGGAGCATTTTTTTCTTTTGCATAAGTACATTAAATGCCCACTAAATGAAGACAGGTACTTCCAGATGAGGGTTTCTGAGCTAGCTTAGTATGTATACTTATTTCTCCCCAGGAGACAATGGCTGCTTTGGAGGGCGCACTCTATAGTATCACATCCCTGCTGAGCTCCACCCCAAAGCTCTGCCTTTTCTACACTCCACTAACAAATTTCTAGGTATTTCCTAACCGTTAATGCTGTGAAAGCCCCACTGAATAGCACAGTACTTAATTACAAAGAGACTTGCCCAGGATGACTCCGTTAAGTCTCTCTTATTTCAATGACCCAACCAATGCAATTCCAAACTCCAAATTCCAATGCAATTAAACTCCCATGTTAAAATTTAATATGTAATCTTTTCCTATCCACACAGACACATTTCCATCAGCAAAGTATAACATCGTAACCGATAAACTGTGCAATAAACTGCAGAAACGCATGATACAGAGAGTGGGAAAAGACCAATCAGCCTTAAAAAAGAAATAAAGTGCTCTCTAGTGGTCTAATGGAGAATGACACGTGCAGCAATTCAGATGTATTCTCCTCTTTGGAATACAAGACTGCTCTCAGTTCATTTATTTATTTATTTGCTTATTTTTTTTATAGCCTAGACACTGGCTGTGGCTCTGTGACAAATAGCATTCACAAAATAATAGTTCCTATGAAATTTACAATCTAAATTTCAGCGGGAGGAAAGAAAAGGGAATTAGTAACTGGAGATGGACATACAAAATGCAGTTGTATGTTCCAGATCAGGATGACGATGTGAGAAGGATGGACTTGGATCCCCTAACAGAAGATACACCATGGCCTAAAGATATGAGTGAATCCTGAAATCGTCCTAATTGCCCAGAAAGCAAGACCTTGCACAAGGATGGGCAGATTCTCCTAGCCTCATCCCATTTGGGATTGAATTTATCTCTCTGTTCCTACAAACTTCCATTGAATTATGAGGACTTTTTTCAGAGAAGTTAGGAGAAAATTCTCTCTCCCACACCAGTGAAGATTCTCCCCCATCTCCCCCATGAAGACTGCAAACACCACTTTTTTAAAACAACAACCACAACAACACACTCTTTGAGGATTCCCACAGTTTAAGGATTATTGGATAGAAACATCTACGTGTTTACTAAAGTTTCTCAGTACAAACACAAGGGGAAATTTCTTTAGGCCCCTGAGTGTGCCATTCCACAACTGAGGGATAATCAGAAAATAATACCAAATCTTCAGTAAGTTTCAGACACACAGTGATTCCAAATGATGCTGTAATGTGATATGTAAAAAAAAAAATATTAGAGAATCATCATGTTTGAATCTGACGGGGGGTTGGGGGGTTATAGATCATGATTCTGCAGCCATCCCTAATTCCATCCCTGGTCTCCAATTGACCAGGTAACAGGGAACAGGAAATGCCAAGAACGATATTAACTGAACTCTCCTGCAATTGCAAGAAGGGTCTGACCCATTATTCTTAGTGGTGACTGTGAATTATATATATTCTCGGAGTTAAAACATTTAGCGTGCCTTTAGTTTTGTTCTATAAAAATACCCCCTCCGCCCCGGGCATCAACATTCTGTAAAAGACTGATTTAAACCTTACTCATCTCTGTCTCAACAGCCAATTTTATTATGTGCATGCTTACTAATTAATCCGGTGGGCAGTGTTCCCACTGGTTTCTGCTTGTAGTGGTCGTTGTAGACTAATCTGGTTGTTGTCGACTAATATTTTAGAATTGGAGCATTGGCTACAGAACATGAAACGGGACTCAATAACATTCAGGCCCTTTCCAGTCTTACTGTCTTATGGGCAGCTGAAACTGTAGGGTTGACAGCAGCAGTCCAGTCTTCGCTCACAGTCGAGGGACTATTGGGGGCCGTTCCTGGAGCGGGCGGGGCATCCCTGACATGATGACGTCACATTGAGGATGTCATGCTCCCCCCAGCTGTGCGCCTCATGCGTGCAGGGAAATGCTACTGCAAGGAGCTGGCATCTTCCCCGCTCACCTGAATGCCAGCTCCGTTTAAACATAGGCAGCCTTCCCTGCGTGCTCGATCTTGAGTGGAGATTGGGCTTGCGGGGAAACGCCAGCTTCCTGCACTTCCCCTTTAAGAGCAGTTTCCAGGCACCCCAATCTCCGCTGGAGATCCAGAGTGCGGGAAAGGCTGCCTTTGGAGCTGGCGTTCAGGTGAGCGGGGAAATGCCAGCTCTCTGCAGAGCATTTCCCTGCACGCAAGGGGCACACAGCTTGGGGGGGAGCAGACAGCCCCAATGTGACGTCATCATGTCAGGGATGCCCCGCCCTCCAGGAACGGCCCCCAAAGTCTGTGCATTTAAAGGGAGCCCTTCGAGAGAGAAGGGAGAGGGGTGGCTGTGGGTGTTGGGGCTTGGGGGCAGGGCTTCCCCCGCCGGCCATTTGGCCAGTGGCGGATAGAACCCCCCCCCCCAAAGGGGGGGACCCCCGCCAAACCCGGGGGGGGGGTTGGCAACCCTACTGCATGACAGACAGCAGCAGCAGCCGGTTTCCTCAAATCAAATCATACTGTAGCTGCTAGAGCTTGAGAGCCATTCTGGCTTGCCACAGCGACAGGTCCCACGCTTGTCCATCCGCAAGCTTCAAGTACTGGTATAAGAATATTGGAGGGGGGAAAAAATCAATGTAAAGTTCTTCACTGGAAGGCAAATTGCATACAAGAACGCACAGTCCAATGTTGCATTCCATTTTGGTTGAAAAGCTACATGTTCACGAGCTGGTGGGTACCTAGTTTCCTGGATTGGGAAATTTAAAGATCTGTGGGGGAGCCGGGGGGGGGGCAATGTTTGGAAAGGGGAGGGGCCTCAGTGGGGTACAATGCCACAGAATCCACCCTCCAAAACGGCCATTTTCTCCAGCAGAAGTGATCTCTGTAGTCTGGAGATGAGCTGGAATTCCAGGGGATCCCCAGACCCCACCTGAAGGCTGGCAGGCTGGCAAGTAGGATTACATTCAAAATTCATTCATTTGGGTAGCGGTTGGGAGAATTTTTCATAATAAATCACCCTGAGGCTTTGGAATGAACTGTCAGAGGTCTGCCAGCGTGCCTTCCGCTTAGGACTTAGGGAGCTCTGCCGATCTTATTTTACATGATTTACTGGTGCTGCACGGGGGGGAAGCAAAAGATTATACTATTGCTGGTTTTGTTCTGAGCCATTTTGAATGTTGCATTTGATTATGATTTCATTATGTTTGCAAGCCCATGGGGAGGCATAACAGAACTGCTTTGAAAGGAATAAAACACAATTAATAATGCAGACGTCACTGTAGGAACAAGAAGTCGCACTAGTTGGGTTTCTTCAGTGCCTCTCTGTGGTTTTCCACAGGACCCCTCATCTCCCTTCTGTTGCTGTGGCATGTCCCCCGGCACAGGGGTGGCTCTCATTGCACCCCACTCGCCTCTGCCTGCATTTGAATCTGCATTTGCATTTTTAAATCAGTTTTGCGCTGCTGTGATGCTGTCTTTCTCTGTGCTTGTTTGAAGAGTTGTTTGGAGAAGATTCATTTAAAGCAGAGTGGAGGCGCAATGATAGCGGAGCCGCCACAGTAGGGCGATAAACATATGCAGAGGGCAAAAGTATGCTAGCGCTGTTGAAGTGTGAAAACGAAAGCAAATGTAGGCAGCTTTTTTGAAGACGGAGTCAGGAGGCTGGGACACCGGTGGGAAAGACAGATGCAGATTCGACCATACAGCTGCAGCAGGATGTGAGACAGGGCAGGCCTGGGTGCATGACCCACTGGTTGCTTGTCTGAGAGGCACAGTGAGCCTTCCCTTGCTGTGCAATGTGTACCTGCATAGCTACATGCCATACATAGCCATGTATGGGGGAGGTGGAACGCCTCAAGTGCTGCTCTGGGCAGGCTGCACATGAGTTCCAGTGGCACAGCATACCCTGTCCTTTGCCAGCAAGGCCTCCGCACTCTGCCATCTGGTATGCATTGGTCAGAGGCCGGCCGCATTAGCATGTTCTTATCAAGGTCTAAGGGTGTGTGAAAGTGGAGAACAAACGTTTTCCCAGATACCTAATATAACCGAGAAGACCCCTATCTCACACAAACACATTTAGATTTGGGCAGATAAAGAAGCACAACCCTCAGCTGATTTGCACTTAGAGAGTGTAGTTGGACACAAGAATGAAAACTAAAGCTAAATAAAAGGTAGGGAGGGGTGTCATGAAAGCAAGACATACCAAAGGCAATTTAGTCAAGTCTTATATGTATTTTAAAACCCTCACATCCTCAGTGATGAATGTTAATGAAACAGAGGGACTCGCTAAAGCCTCCAAGTAACTTCTCAGCATGAGGCATTAGGAGGCAGAGCTGGAAACCAGCCAGGCAGTTGAAACGAATGCCTCAGTCCACAAGGGTTAGTAATCTACTGCAAAGCACCCTTCTGTGCAGAGCACAAGAAGCTTTCGCAGCCTCCAAAATACAAATTCATTTATTTTTCTTGTTCTAATAATACACAAGCATGTATTAATAGGTAAAGTTACATTTTAGGAATTGGGCGGGGGGGGTAGGCTCCTTCCAGTTTGCTTCTATTATGCCTAAACAAGCATAAATTATTTTTTAGCGTGTAATATTTCCCCAGGAAGCAGTTTCTTTTCACTTACAGTATAGGTTGCACAGGTGATGTGTCTCTGCATGCCTCCCTGTATCCTAGAACTTACAATTATTGCAATGGGATTTTGAGGTAGCTTCCTAACATGGAATAACATGCAAGATCTAGACAAGTACCTGGACACAATTATACACAGAAGTATTTTTTAAAAGATGCATAATATACACCTTTTCAGCAGTTCTAATGAATATCTTGGCATGTCATTGCAAGTACTGTGTGATGCTCCTTTTATTCGTGTGTATTAATGAGGCGGCTTGACGAGTATTTCCCAGGCATATCGCAAAGCACTGAAATGCCTCTTTGTGCACAACTACAAACACACACAAACCCCTGATCTGACAGTTTGCCAGTCCCCAAGGTTAAGCCGACTTACCACCGCCACAGCACTCTTCATGTCTTTCCATGTGCCAACAACGCTCAATATAGCGGCAACCGTCAAGATGCTACTCAGACATATTCCAGCATACGAAGCTGAGGAGCGGAGTAAACATACAAATAAGTGCACAAAGTACCGTCAGGGTTTTTTTTTTTTTTTGTAGAAAAAGCCCATCAGGAACTCATTAGCATAATAGGCCGTACCCATGACAGCACAGCTCATTAGCATATTAGGCTGCACCCTCATGTTGCCAGAAGTGTGGCCATCCAGCCACACCCACCTTTTGCTTCTTATTCTGTTTACCTTGTTTGTAATGGGAACTCCTTTGCATGTTAGGCCACACACCCCTCATGTAGCCAATCCTAATAAGTTTCTGCTGTTGGGTGTGGCCTATTATGCTAATGAGTTCCTGCTGGGCGTGGCCAACTTGGGAGCCAGCCGGAACTCTGTTCCTGTGCGTTCCTGCCCCAAAGTAGCCCTGAGTACTGTAATGTTTAAGAAATTTGATGACTATCCCGTTGTTGCTTCCACCCTTGCCTGACAGAGCTATATTACAGAAAGACTCTCCTCATAAAGCAACAGCCTGTTTTGTTACCAGTGTCTTGTGCATCTCTGAATTATGATGTCCTGGACTCTAACATCATTGCCCAAGTTGCATACGAGGGAGGGTTTTTTTGTTTTTGTGTTAAATATCCTGACTATCTGAGAGAGGATGTTCCATACAGCCTACAACAGTACTTAACTGAAGAGCAAATCTGAGGAGATAATGAGGCTACTGACAAAATCATTCTGACTTGTAAACCGAGGCGAGTTCTGAATAATCATGATTGCACGAGATGTGTGGGAGGGGGGACTCCAGTTACCAAATGAGAGCCCCCATCTTAGATCTCACATCTGCTCCAGGCTGTGATTCCCCTCAGGGTCTTTTGGCCTATAGAACTTGGTAGAGTAAAGGAAAAAAGTTTAGCACTGCCTAATGATTTCTTAATTTTAATTGATTAATTTTCTACCTTTTAGTTGATTCAACTGAGGTACACTTGTGTACTGCCAAAACTTCAGTGTGCAGGTTTTTCTGAGATATTACACTTTACAAAATTACCAATCTGTTTTAGAAGGAAATGGACTGCGGTGGCTCAAGTGGTTAAGATGCTGAACTGCAGACCAGAAGGTCGGTAGTTCGGCAGTTCGAGACCAGAGAGTGCCGCATGACGGAGTGAGCTCCCATCTCTGGTTCCAGCTCCTGCCAACCTAGCAGTTCAAAAGCAAGAAATTGCAAAATAGATAAATAGGTACCGCTTCGGCGGGAAGGTAACAGTGTTCCGTGTGCCTTGGTGTCTAGTCATGCCAACCACATGACCACGGAAACGTCTTTGGACAGCTGTCAGGTTCCCAGTCAAATCACTCTCCATGCACTCTTTCTTTAGTGAAAGGTTTATTTTGAGATTTGAAATGCTCATGGGTTTAGACTCTTTGTTAGGACTGAGGTGCCAAGGCGGGAAAGCTACATATAACCACAACCCCAAAATTCCATTCATACACATCAGCGATACTACAAGGACCATGAAAGATATACGGTCAACAACTAGCCAAGCACAGACTCTACATCAAGGACACTTCCCATGTGAAAGATGTCTTTGAGGCGCCATGGAAGAGTTACTGAAGCTAGCCTCCCTAAATTCTACAGGCACTCACTCCTCCCCTCAGGAATGCAATGGCAGGCGGGGGCAGACTATAAGGGTGCAGGAATAACAAAGGCTGGGGTGCAGGGAGCAAATGGGATACAGAGAGCATGAATATACTGGGTAGAAACACAACAGGTACAGTTGGTCAAATGCCCGAGTCTGACAACAGCTTGGAAATGGAGACGAGCACCACATCCCTAGAGTTGGATTCGCCTGGCTTTCAAGCAAGGGAAACCTTTACCCTTTACCATTACCCAGGGCTTTTTTTGTAGAAAAAGCCCAGCAGGAACTCATTAGCATAATAGGCCACACCCCCATGTTACCAGAAGTGTGGTCATCCAGCCATACCCACCTTTTGCGTCTTATTTTGTTTACCTTGTTTGTTGTCAAAACCCAGGGCTTTTTTGTAGCAGGAACTCCTTTGCATGTTATGCCACACACCTCTCATGTAGCCAATCCTAATGAGTTTCTGCTGTTAGGTGTGGCCTGTTATGCTAATGAGTTCCTGCTGGGTGTGGCCAACTTGTGAAACAGTGGGAACTCTGTTCTTGTGCGTTCCTGCCCAAAAATAGCCCTGCCATTACCTTTAGAAGGAAAGGCTGTCTTTATTATTCCCCATTATCTTAGTGAACCACAAAAACCAAAATAGTCTCAAAAAACAAATCTCAGCTCTACCAATTAAAATGTCCATGAATTAAGATTGGACCACACTGATTAACCAGTCAGAGCGTTAGCTGACTGATCAGTTAGAGCCAATCTGGTGTGGTGTTAAACAGGTGCAGACCAGGATCTGGAAGACCCAAGTTCAAATCCTCACTCTACCATGGAAACTTGCTGGGTGACCTTGGGCCAGTCACACTCTCTCAGCCTAACCTGCCTCACAGGGTTGTTGTGTGGATAAAAATGGAGGAGAGCAGGATGTAAGCCGCTTTGGGTCAGCATTGGGGAAAAAGCAGAGAATAAATTCAATAAACAAACAAACAAATAGTGAAAGGGATCAAAGTGTGCTGCTGTAAAAATAACAGAGCTAACGATACTTTAGTTCACAGCACACTTTCTGTATTCAAAGCACTTCATATACATTATCAGTTTGGTGTAGTGGTTAAGTGTGTGGACTCTAATCTGGGAGAGCTGGGCTTGATTCCCCACTCCTCCACTTGCAGCTGCTGGATGACCTTGGGCAAGCCATAGTTCTGGCACAGCTGTTCTTGAAAAAAGAGCAGTTTCTGTCAGAGCTCTCTCAGCCCCACCTACCTCACAGGGTGTCTGTTATGGGGAGGGGAAGGGAAAGGAGTTTGTAAGCCGCTCTGAGACGCCTTTGGGCAGTGAAAGGTGAGGTATAAATCCAATCTCTTCCTCCTCCTCCTCTATCATAGTTATCCTTACAATAGCCCAGTAAAGTAGGCCAGTATTGTTATTCTCATATTATGGGTAGGGAACTGAATCCGAGATAAACTTGCTGCTGCTACCTAGTGTGTTTGGGCTGAGATGAAATTTGAACCAGTAACCTCCTTCATCACAATGTACCGTCTTAACTACTATGATAACACCGACTGTAATGGAGAGAAAACATAGATCCGTTCCACACTGTGCAAGGAATTTCATTGTCGAGGGAATTACTGCTGTATATCTGTCACCACCATCCCAGTGGCACTGCCAACATCTCAGAGGCTTGCCTCGGTGGCTCAGGCAGGGAACTGTCCCTGCGTGCTGAGTGCCCTGGTCTGGAATGCCACTGCTTAGCAGGCCTCCTAGGGGCTTCCTACGCCTGCACCGAAGTGCAGTTTCCAAAATGAGACTATTTAAATAGCAAATGAAAAATAGCAAGAATATAAAATCAGAACCATTTCCTGCCTCGGCATCCAACAGGGCATTTTAAGTTTTGGACTGTAGTACTGAATAGAAACACGACTCACGATGTATTATTTTCCAGAGTTCCCAGCACTTACCTAAAGTGTGAAAGGTTCTGATGAGGTTTGTTTCCAATGAGACTTCACTTATGACAATGAAGCGCTTCTCGTGGTAGGTGATCTTGGTCAGTATGGCTATTGATAGGCCAAGCAGCTGAAGAGAGAGAAGAAATCCAGAATAATAGGCTGCAGTCTCATAAATATTTGTTTGGAAATAAATGCATTTCTTCTGAATGTCTGTTTACCAGAAAGAAAGCTAGTGTTTCTCCACCAGTACCATCACAAAAAGGACGGAGCGTTTTAAATTCACATAACGAATTACAGAGAGTAATAAAAAACCTTTTGTGCAGAAACTTTTTTTTTGGGGGGGGGCTTTTCCATTCAGTCTTGTCTTCCTTTTGGGTAAATAAGGGTAAACTTGGATAGGCTTGGACGCTTACACCACTTCCTAACTGTGTTGGTTAAGTCTGGGGATTTTCCAGACCTGTTTCATCCTATGTAAATACAATGGGATGCTGTTCACATCTGAAGACTTGGTGCAGGACCTGTGCAGAGACCATTCTGCAACATGCAAAAGCACGCCAGCATTGTAGCCTAGTTACTCGGAGAAGCAGGAATACCTGTGAGTACAGAGAGAACTGCAGGTCATAGCAAAGGAAGCCCCCAATTGCATGACCCAAAAGAATAGCCCAGGGGTGGCCAAACTTTTTTTTTTTTAATTAACAATTTTTTCAAAAGTTACAATCAACAATGTATATCTTCAGCTTTAAACAAGCGATATACAACGTATTGTTTTCTAATACTAATCAAAAGTAAACCATTTTTTTGTACTGTGGATTAGGGGTGGCCAAACTTGTTTAACGCAAGAGCCACATAGAGTAAACGTTTGAGAGCCGCTAGGCATGGTCGCCGCACCGCAAAAAGGATATTATAGCATTGGAAAAAGTGCAGAGAAGGGCAACTGGAATGATAAAAGGGTTGGAACACTTTCCCTATGAAGAGAGGTTAAAAGGCTTGGGGCTCTTTAGCTTGGAGAAACGACAGCTGAGGGGTGACATGATCGAGGTTTATAAGATTATGCATGGGATAGAGCAGGTTGAGAAAGAGGTACTTTTCTCCCTTTCTCACAATACAAGAACTTGTGGTCACTCCATGAAATTGCTGAGCAGTCGGGTTAGAACAGATATTTACTTATTTTATTTATTTGGATTTATATCCCGCCCTCCCTGAAGGCTCAGGGCGGCTGACAATAGGGCATAAATGCCAGGTTTAAAACAGAGGATAATAGGAAGTACTTCTTCACCCAAAGAGTGATTAACACTTGGAATTCACTGCCAGAGGAGGTGGTGGCAGCTACAAGCATGGACAGTTTCAAGAGGGAATTAGATAAACATATGGAGCAGAAGTCCATCAGTGGCTATTAGCCACAAAGTATAGCTAGGAACTCTCAGGCTGGGGCAGGTGATGGTCTGTATTTTGGTGCTTGGGGGGGGGTCAACAGTGGGAGGGCTTCTAGTGCCCTGTCTCCACTGGTGGACCTCCTGATGGCACCTGGTATTTTTGGCCACTATGTGGCCTGATTCAACATTGGCTTCTCTTATGTTCTTATGTTTAATAAACATTACACACGTTTTTATTGAAAATATGCAAATTTGCTTTTTATTAACATTAAACGAGACTGCCAAAAATAAAACCAAAAGGGGTAAGAACAGATATAACTTTAAATGTATCCACCAACCCACCCCCGCTGCCTGCCCCCCGCTGGCTGGCTTGGCAAAGGGATTTAAAGAGACAAATGCCTTCTCCCAAGCTGGATGGCCGGGGGCGGGGGGGGGGGCTTTGAGAATGCATTTAAACTTAAAGTTGCTTCCTTTCTCTGCTCCCTCCCATCTCAAGCCTTTCCAGGGAGGGGAACACTGCCTGGGGAAGGGAAGACCGATTGGGGAGACATGCCTCCCCTTCACTTCCCCAGCTGGCGTTCCCCCTAAGCTGAGTTAGTGTGAGCTCAGCTAGCTCACAGTGTTTTAGCCTCCGGCTCGCACATTTTTTGTCTTCGCTCAGGAAGGAGGGCTCCAGAGCAAGCTAATTTATGCAGCAGCCAAATCGCCTGCTCACGACTTGAATGCCAGCAGCTCACAAAGTAGAATTTTTGCTCACAAGACTCCACAGCTTAGCGGGAGCATCGCCTGCTGCCCTGCCGGGAGCCGCACAATACGTGTGAAAGAGCCACATGTGGCTCCCGAGCCACAGTCTGGCCACCCCTGGAATAGCCCAAAGTACAGGTTCCGTCTGACCAGCTGTAATAGACGTGAAGGTGAGGCATGGCCAAGAGAGCTCTCTCAGCTGACTGATTAAAGAAAGAATGGGAAAACTCCTCTAATAAATTGCCTCCCACCCTGCCGAATCATTATACTGACACCAATCTAAGCCAGATCAAACCCTCTAGAGGTTTTTGGACCTGCCACATCTACCTAACCTTCCCCATCCATCCGTTCTGCTTGATGCCTCTCACAGCTATGTGTGGGGGCGCATGCCGACTAGCAGAATTGAACCAATAATGAAACTCAACCTCAGCCCAGGGAAGGAAGTGGCTTGTATAGAAATAAAAGAAGCAATTGCGTTCCTCCCTTGCTGACTAACACATCTTGCAATCCCTTCTCTGCTTCACTGGCTATTATTTGTGTATAGATTGGGGCAGTGCTGTTTTTTGTAAGCAAAAAAGTGCCAGTAGTCACATATAAGGTCCCACCGATTTCCACTAATTCCTCCCTCAAGACTTGGGAGAAATCTCCCAAAAAGGTGCTGGTACTCAGTACCAGTGAGTATTGTCACAGACAACAACAACAACAACCCTGGATTAGGGGAAGGAGGAAGTGTACATTCCTTCCCTTGCCAAGGTATAATCCCGGGACATGACTTCTCCTGCACACTTTGACAAAATCCTCATTTTTTTTCCCACTATAATGACATTAAGAATATATAAGATGGTCCAGTTTTCCATTTGAAGCGGATGCCTATAGGAGAAAGTTTTGTTTTAGGTGATTTTTATATTAATTGAAATAATTTAAATAAATTTATTTATTTAATAAATAATAAATAAAAATGACAACCCCCCATCAACTAAAACTGTATCTCTCTAGATATTGGGGGGGGGGGAATAGTTCAGACACAGGAAGCTTTTCTAACACATTTCCCCCCCAAGCAAAATAGGACCTGTGGTGTTCTCAAGCCCCCCCCCGAGCCTATTGAGAATGCAAGATAGGCGAAACCACAGAGAAGAAAAGGCACTGCTGCAAAGTAGTGATAGCAGCCCAAGACACATTGCCATTTAAACTAGTGCTTCCTGCACTTGCAAAACTTAAACATTTGTTAACAAAAATTAAATTAACACCTCTATTGACAATGCAGACAACCCGTTTAGTCAACACAATTCCTGCACAGCTCCCCAGTTCGTTACCATAACGAGGAGACTGGCCACCAGTATCTGGCACTTGGCAGCCTGGACCCAGCGGCATTTCTGTCCCATGCTTCCTTCTCTTCTCTCTGCTGACTGGAAGTCAGTTTGCTGAGAAGAGCCGGCTTTCAGTTTCTGCTTGCATCATCACAGGTTGGGAAATGTAGTCCCATAACACATTTCTCCAAGAGAACACACAGCCACTTTGGTGTAGTGGTTAAGTGCGCGGACTCTAATCTGGGAGAACCGGGTTTGATTCCCCACTCCTCCACTTGCACCTGCTGGGTGACCTTGGGCAAGCCGTAGTTCTGATAAGAGCTGTTCTTGAAAAAGAACAGTTTCTGTCAGAGCTCTCTCAGCCCCACCGACCTCACAGGGTGTCTGTTGTGGGGAGGGGAAGGGAAGGGAGTTAGTAAGCCACTCTGAGACTCCTTTGGGTAGCGAAGGGCGGGGTATAAATCCAATCCTTCTTCTTCTTCTTCTTCTTCTTCTTCTTAATGATACACTAAATGATTCACTTAGTGATACACTTCTTCTTCTTAATGATACACTAAAAAATAAGGTTTGTTTTTTTTTAAAAAAATACAGTTCTCAGTTCCATAACACATTTTAGTGTTCTTAAGTAGTTTACAGACAGCTGCACTGGTCCAAAGTTTGGTCTTCCTCCCAGAAGGCTGTAAATCGCCCTACTTGGTGCTCAGCTTTTCACACTGGAGGCTTACAAGATAACTTAAAGAAGGTCTTAAGATCATGGCCCCCTTACTTTTTCTTTTTTTAAAAAAAGAAAATTTATTAACAGGATATAATAGCATGTTCCATATTCAACAACCAATTCTTAGCATATCCTTTTTAAAAAATTTTTATCCCCCCTCCCCTGGCTTCCAATGATGCTCCACCCCCATTAACATTTCTATCAATATTCTCTTACATTCAATTCATTTTCAATATTCAATTCATAATTTCCAACATTTTCCTTTTCTATATTTCACAGTTTGGTAACCTTTCTGTTACAATCCCTTTTCTTATAATACCTCTATTATGCCCCCTTACTTTTTCTTAAACATCCAGACTGATGAAGAGTTCTGGAAAACTCAAAAGTTTGCATATTATTTTGTGTTCTTTTTGTTGTTCCTAATAAAAAAAAAGTATTGTGTGGCTTTTGTTTTTGCACATTTAGGCTTGATTCACATGCTGTGCATTCCCACTGTCGAAGAAAGGGTTTACATATATTTTGGACTGGAAACGTACTCCTGGGATTGAATCTCACAGGACAGCTTTATGCAAATGCTTGTTATTGCTCTGTGCCTGGCAGGATGAGGCTTCTTTGGAGGAAAGAGGTCTTGATGAACATGGCGCTTAGCTTGGTCTGATATAAAACCACATGTCCTAGCTGTGAAGTCAGGCCCAAGGAAACCAGGGCAGGGGCCACAGAGTATGATCGGGATACTGGAGTCAGAGCCTAGATGAAGTCAGAAGCAGGGAGCATGATGAAAAGCCGAGGCCAGTGTTCCCTCTAAGCGGTGAAGTCCTGTGAGCAAAAATTCTACTTTGTGAGCTGCTGACATTCAAAGTTGTGAGCGGGCGATTTGGCTCCTGCTTCAATTAGTTTGGTCTGGAGCCATCCCTCCCTGAGCCAAGACAAAAACGTGTGAGCCGGAGGCTAAAAAACTGTGAGCTAGCTCACACTAACTCAGCTTAGAGGGAACACTGGCCGAGGCAGCAGAAACTGATGTTCTGGTTGCTAGACAGAGGCAAGGTTAGGGTGTTCTGGGATCATGGGGGCCCTTGAACAAGGCATTCTCAGGCCTCCGTAACCTGGAAGAAGCAAGGCACAGAATTCTCTTCAGACCTTATTGTATTCCCTGTCTTAAAATCTGGGCTGCGTGGCGGTGTGGCCTAAGGGTTATCCTTCAGACTAAAGCTAGGATTTGACATGGGAGCCGTTCAGTCAGACAAGGGATTATGAATGACTGATGCTGTTTGTTGGAGAATTAGCCACAGCCTTGTGTCAGAAAACAAGGCCTTTCACAGATCAATTTAACAAGCATGAGGATAACTCCCAGGCGTGAGCTCTTGTGTGGAACAATGCCAGGCCCTGGGCTAATATGTAGCCAGTTCTAACATATCCCAGGAATTACTTTGTTTCATGATAAACAAACAGAGCCGGGACTATGAAGGAAGCAAACCAAACCGTGTACCATTATGTGAAATATAGTAAGCAAAAACAGATTGCACAATGAACAGGCTGCAAATAGGACAAAGGCTATTACACCATCTCCCCAGTTTGCATCCTGCTAACTTGCAAGACACCAATGAATCTTAGTCACTGCAGAAACATTCTTCCGACAGTGAAAATGACTAGATGAAACATTAATTTGTGTATTTTTGGGGGGAAAAAACTTCCGCCTACCTTTTCTCCTTAACAAAGAACTCTAAGGCTGCAATCATACGCACAATTAGACCCACCACAGGCACAAATACCAGGCAGATTTAAAGGGTGTGATCAGACAACAACATTTGGGAAGCACCCCGCAGCCGTCAGCAACCCATTCTGCTCTGCCGCAGAAGCTGAGTTAAAAGACACTGGGGAAAATCCAGTAGTATACGGGTTGTGATGGGCCATGGACGGACTTTCCCTGGTCTGATTGCTCCAGCGTGCTCTCACAGCGTCAGGATGGTCTGATCAGGCCATCTGACTCTGTGCCGTTGTCCCCCCCTCCACTTTTCCCAGTATGTGCACCATCGCAAACTCCATAGGAAGCCCTCAGTGCGGAGATGAGATTCATCAATCCCTCATTTAAGTGCATCGGAAACAAACAGCAACCCCCCCCCCCGACTCACACTCGGTTGCATCTGATCACGCAGTGGCGGGCTGTGCCTGCAGCTTCCAAGGACTGTGTGATCGCGCAACTGCGGGTCGAATTCCTCCGGAGGAAATAGCTTCGCTTCCCCCTGGTTTCTTCTGGCACGTGTGTCCACAACCAAAGTTTGGGTGTAAAATGCATTAAAGTATTACCTGTCACAAATACAAAGAAAGGAAACTAGAAACTGCTTATCTATACCCGTTGGCATCCTCTAGGAAGTTGGTACATTAGAGGAGCGGCAGAGAAGGAGGGAGGGAGAGCAGGGGCAGGGACTGTGGCCAGAGAAAAGATGTTTTGTTAGTACCGGAGTCTTGGGCAACGCTCCCTCTAAGCCAGGTGAGCAAAAATTCTACTTTGTGAGCTACTTGGCATTAAAGTTGTGAGCAAGCAGTTCTGCTACTGCATAAATTAGTTTGCTCTGGAGCCATCCCTCCCGAGCTAAGACAAAGACCTGTGAGCTGGAGGCTAAAAAACTGTGAGCTGGCTCACACTCACTCAGCTTAGAGGGAACACTGGTGACTAGTATAGCGAACAGTGAAGCACACGTGACTCACAGCATAGCCTGATCTCATCAGATCCCAGAGGCTAAGCTGGGTTGATATTTAGATGGGAGACCACCAAGCAACATTCTGCAGAGGAAGGCGATGACAACCCATCTCTGCTTAATCACCTGCAGACAATCCTGTTACAAAAGTCTCAGGCCAAACCTCTCAGCTGCTACAGTTTGCTCCTTCCAGGATCACAAAAGACACCAGGGATCATAACTCTGTGAAATTGTATATAAAAAAATCAAAACTTTCTATTGTCTATAAGCAACAAGAAATTTCAGGAGCAGCATTGAGTTTTTTTTCCCTTTGAAACAAAGAGCACTGGAATCTTGCAATATTCTTGTAATGTGTACTTTCTTTACAAATTGACATGTAGGGCACAGGTGGAGGCAAAGAAGCACTCCTACAGGGCAGCAGATATGTTACCCTCCATGTTATGCCCACTGATTGCCACTAGGTGCCAGCGGTATGCAACCGGAGCTTGGCTCCAAAGAACAATAGGGAGGAGGACCCTGAGCCTCCTAGACAGCACCTATAGGAACTGTGGCAGGAGGTTTAAACCCTCCAATGGGACCTGTGGGTGTGTCTCAGGGACTGTATATAGTTGGCTGTTTCGGCCAGTTGTAGGCTGAGTTCAGACTGGCAGTTTGAAGCGGGAGCCAGTTGTGGCAAAAAAGCCCGGTCACAAGGGGCCTACTGATGTGGGAGAATACCAGGAGGAGGCACGTGGGAGCGTTCAGACTGCTGGCCCGGAGGCATGGCTATAAACGGCTTTTTCCTGGTAAATTGGCCAGATGCCTATGTGTGTATGAGCGCATGAGTGCATATGCACTCATGTGCTCACACATAGGCATCTGGCATGGGGAGGATCCCATTGCGCTGGCACCGCATTGGGCAGTAGAGCGGAGCACAGCCAATCATATCGCTGCTGCCTTATGTGCAACGCGGGTTGCTCCCAGCTTTTCGGCTGAGCGTTCACACTTCTGGGAAGCAGAATGCAGCGAGACAAAGGCGCTCTCCAGGATTTGCTACCACTTGCAACAGGTATCTTTTAATCCCAGGAGTGAAGTGGAACAGCACGGGTTGCCTATGGCTGGGGAACACCAGGCAGATGAGCCTGTGGGAATGCCCCCTTTAATCCTTGGGAAATGTGGCTGAAAAGTAGCTATAGCTGGGCAAATTGCCAGTCTGAACTCAGCCGTAGTGTGTGTGTTGTGTGCCAGTAAACGATGAGCTGCTAATCACATAGCGTCTGTCTTCTCCGTGCATTGAACCCGGTACACAACACTCCATTAAATACCGAGAGAGAGAGAGAGAGAGAGAGAGAGAGAGAGAGAGAGAGAGAGGGAGGGAGGGAGGGAGGGCAGGGGGCAGGCAGGCAGGCAGACAAAGTTCTTGCACCATCAAAGTACTTTAGTCAACTTGTAATAATCAGATTGCTTCTCATTCTGTTTTTTCCATACTCAAAACACTCTTTTTCATACCCACACCTGCCCCCTCTCTTCATCATCTCCTACAAGCTCCAACAGATGTTTCACAAGACATTGGGAAGCCATCTTCTAACCATTATGGCTATCAGCATACCATTCTGAGCCATTAGGTAAAGGTAAAGGTTCCCTTGCTCGAAAGCCAGTCGAATCCGACTCTAGGGTTGCGGTGCTCATCTCCGTTTCAAAGCCGAAGAGCCAGTGCTGTCCAAAGACGTTTCCGTGGTCATGTGGCCGGCATGACTAAACACCAAGGCGCACGGAACGCTGTTACCTTCCCACCGAAGTGGTACCTATTTATCTACTTGCAATTTCTTGCTTTCGAACTGCTAGGTTGGCAGGAGCTGGAACTAGAGACGGGAGCTCACTCCGCCATGCGGCACCCAGGTCTCGAACTGCTGAACTACTGACCTTCCACAGCCTGCAGTTCAGCGTCTTAACCACTTGAGCCACCGCAGCTCCTTACTCTGAGCCATTAACTTACGCATTAATAGTCAGCTGCCTCAGCAATATTTACTGAATGCAGGTTTGCCTGGACAAGTTGCCAAAGAATTGATACCACAGGGGGTAAACAAAACAGGTACCTTTGGAGGCCATTATTTTTCCATTTTAAAAATCTCTTTTGACTAAGCTTTATAAGGACAGAAAATGTCTTAGAGACCCAGTGGAATATTTCTTCTCGGCTTGAGAAGTAGAAATGTATTTAAAGTTCCCACATTTTCAGAAAGTCCAAGCAGGGCACATAGGTACCAGTGAGGGCATACCTGGCAGTCATTAGAGTCTCCTACGTATTTCTCATTGTAATGCAGAAGGTAACTAGGCTGCAATCACACGTACTAGATGATCCACTTTCAACACACTTTCGAATTGGATTTTGCCAGTTCACACAGCAAGATCCAGTTGGATAGTGCATTGAATGTGGATTATTTAGTGTGTGTGATTGAAGAGACAATTTATGGCCAAAAAAAAATGGCACAAGGGGAAGCACCAAGAATCAGTCTGTCTCCAGATCTGCATTTTGGAGAAGGAGGGGGACACTGAATACAAACTATATAGAACTGAGCATCAGATATCGCTGGCAACAGAGTGCGGTCACACGGTCCGGGTAACATGGCGGAGGGGGGGGAGTGAGGCTATTTGTGCCGTAGTAATTTGACCCGCCACTGCGTGATCAGACTCACCGGCGGGTGAATCTGTTTTTTTCCTTCACCGCGTGTTTCCAGTGCGCTGCAATGAGGGATCACTGATGGGAGCATGCCAGAGCAATCACACAGGGAAGTCTGTCTGCAGCCCGCCGCAAACTCATCTGATACTGCACTTTCCCTGGTATTTGTTAACTCCGCTACTTCAGCAGAGCGAAACGGGTTGGCGACGGGTGTGGGATGCTTGTTCCTGTGTGATTGCGGCCGTAAAATCTGCCCGGCATTCGTGCCTATCGTGCAGCTACTTCTGCATGTGCTCAGGACCTTAGTGTGCAAGTTTCAACTCTCACATCTTGGTAGTGGCTACAGCAAATTGTCCGGGGGGGGGCATTACTCCTTTCAACTTCACAGAAGATGCCTCACATGCAGTTTAGCATTTCAGGACAGTTACGATCAAAGGTAGTTTCCTCTGTGTGTCCCAATAAATTACAAAATAATTTAGCTCAGTTGTACGGGGTGGTTTGCCACTGTGGGTACTTAAGATTAATCATTTGCATTCAGAATGTGAGAATGTAAATCTGATTATATAAAATGTTTAAACTTTACTTACACATTGAAAAACCCATTTCCTTTGCAGCCTGCCAAATGTATGGTGTCTGTGGGTGGGTGACGGGGGTGGATTAAGGCTCACCGGTGCCCTCAGCACCGACCAATCTTGGTGCCCCCCTCCTTTCCACACTGACCCAGTCCATTTTACTTGTTGACCTGGCTGGCTAGCTATACAATGCTGGTTGCAGCAATACAATTTTTTTTTTAATGGAAGGCAGAATTTTTTTTTATTAAATATGTTACCGGAGGTACTTAAGAAATACGAGGTATATCTAATCATGCATGTATTAGTAGCAGCCAGAACTCTATTTGCAAACTATTGGAAAAATGAAAAGATACCTATGAAAGATGAACTTATATATAAAATTATGGAAGTTGCAGAAATGGAAAAAATGAACATATGTTATTCAAGGTAAAAATGACAATGGATATGACAAACGTTGGTCTAAAATGTACATATGGCTACAAAAGGTTTAAGAATATGAACTAAGTGAAAGATTGAACAGTTAGGTGGTCTCTGGAAGGTTTTCTGTTTCTTTCTGTTATGTTAATTTGAATTGTAAGTGCAAGTATATAAAAATGAAAATAAATGGGGAAAAAAACAAAAAAAACATTTATTCCTATGATAACACAATATACTGTACAAACTAAGCCAAGCTTTGGCTACCTAAAGTTCTACAAAAATGCAATACAACATCTATTTTAATATTTCACAAGTTAAAAGTATCAAAGTTCCATTATTCATATTCCCAACTTTGTGTTGCCCCCTTTGGCCCTGGTGCCCTAAGCACGGGCTTAGCCTGCTTAATGGCGAATCTGCCACTGGTGGGTGAGGTTACAATAAAGAATCTACCGCTTTTGATAATACCACTGGTCTAGAAAGAAAACTTACATGCATCAGGAGGAGGAGACGAAACATCATCTTTGCTCTTCCATGTCATCATTTCTATACATTCTGGAATAAATCAACAAAAAAATAATAATAAAGGAAAACCAGATGTGAATTCACTGTGTCCACTAGAGGAGCTCAGAGGCTAAAGGATCCCGTTTGCGTCTCTAAACAAGCTGCTGTGGAAGTTAAAGAGCAGCTACATATGAGACTTCACAGAGTATAGCAATTTCTTTATTTATAGTTCACCTTTTTCACTGAGGCTGGAGGCAGATTTACAAAACTGAAGACAATGGGATAAGAACAATATAAGACATCAAATAAACAGTATAGTAAGGCTGGTTTATGAAGTTAGAAAAGAACAAGGGGGGGACCTGAAAGACTCATGGGGGATTAGGGTTGCCAGCCTCCAGTTGGGGCCAGGAGATCGCCCGCTTTTACAGCTGATCCCCAGCTAGCAGAGATCAGCTCCCTTGGAGAAAATGGCTGCTTTGGAGGGTGGACGCTATGGCATGGTACCATGCTGAGGCCCCTCCCCAAACCCCATCCTCTCCTGGATCCACCTCCAAAGTCTCCAGGTATTTTCCAACCCAGACCTGGCAACATCGATTAGTGACCCCAGGCCCCAGGGAGGCCAGGCTTGCGGCAACCAGAGCCAGGGCCTTTTCAGTTCCGGCCGCTACCTGGTGGAACGAGCTCCCGGAGGAGATCAGGGCCCTGCGGGACCTTTCACAGTTCCGCAGGGCCTGTAAGACAGAGCTCTTCCACCAGGCTTTCAATTCGGAGCCGCCACTACCAACAACAACAACTATTTTGTGGTAAGGTAAAGGTAAAGGTAAAGGTTCCCTTGCTCGAAAGCCAGTCGAATCCGACTCTAGGGTTGCGGTGCTCATCTCCGTTTCAAAGCCGAAGAGCCAGCGCTGTCCAAAGACGTTTCCGTGGTCATGTGGCCGGCATGACTAAACACCAAGGCGCACGGAACGCTGTTACCTTCCCACCGAAGTGGTACCTATTTATCTACTTGCAATTTCTTGCTTTCGAACTGCTAGGTTGGCAGGAGCTGGAACTAGAGACAGGAGCTCACCCTGTCATGCGGCACCCGGGTCTCGAACTGCTGAACTACTGACCTTCCAGAGCCTGCAGTTCAGCGTCTTAACCACTTGAGCCACCGCAGCCCCACAACGGGGTAACAGGATGGCCCATTATAAAGATCGAGCCACAGTATCGCGAGGGATCGGCACCGCTGAATCAGGGTTTTGGGTAGTACCTCCAGGTCACCATCTTGATTTGATCAAATGATCAACATCTTTGAGCACTTTATTTTGTTAAACATGGCTGGTTGTTTTTATTCTGTTTTTAAATGTTTTATATTTGGCACATGGGGCCCTGACTGTGAGCTGCCCTGAGCCCACCCGCAGGGAGGGCGGGATAGAAATGTAATAAATAAATAAATAAATAAATAAATAACCCTATGGGGGGATCCCATCCTCCTCCAACTTGTTCACTGAGCTGAGGCATGGCTCCCTGAACCCCCTCACTTCATCGGTGGGCCTGGTGTGGCTCCAGGCCTCTGCCACTGCTGACACAGGAGCGGTCTTTTATTTGGGTATATGTGTGGATTTAAACCATCCACTTTTTTTATTGCTTTCAGATTTGTCTGAAAACCTGGAGTTTGAAAAACTACCTGTTTTCTGTCAGTGTGGCCCCAATCTGCTGATTTAAGTATCCACAGATTTACAAAACTGAAAACAATGGGATAAGAACAATATAAGACACCAAATAAACAGTATAGTAAGGCTGGTTTATGAAGTTAGAAAAGAACATGGGGGGGGGGCCCTGCAAGACTCATGGGGGATTAGGGTTGCCGGCTTCCAGTTGGCCCTGAAGATCACCCACTTTTACAATTGATCCCCAGCTGGCAGAGATCAGCTGCTTTGGAGAAAATGGCTGCTTTGGAGGGTGGACGCTATGGAGGGTGGACGCCACACTTGAATATTAGAACATAAGACACAAAAGCAGTATGAGAAATGACATACATGGAATATAAATAGTGGATGATGGAATTAGAAAACAGTGCAGTAGAAACTAGATAATACTAACAATAGCTAGTGCTATAAACTACAGCCCTTGTTCCTCCTGACCAATTCCATTTTTTTTTTTAACAACCCTGTTCCCTTCATAAAAATGGCCTCCTGAACGGTGCGCTGAGTAGCCCTTGCACAATCTTTAACATTCAGGCTTTTGAACTATCCATTTGTGTAAAATATATTTAAGGAAAAAGTAAAAATATTTAACTCAATAAATGCCCAGATATCAAACTATATAACAAAGTATTTTTTTGTTTATTTAACTCAATAAATGCCCAGATATTAAACTATATAACAAAGTACTTAATTAGGCATTATGGAACTGCTGCCATTCTAAGTCTCTGCTTAACATTATCCTCACATGGTGGTCATCTGTGCTAGCTGCAGTTTTTACACAAATTAATGGCACAGATTTAATTCCCTCTGGTTGGAAGCTAAGTATAATTGTTCCCATTCATAAGAAAGGGGACAAAACAGACTCACAGAATTAGAAGAAGAAGAGGAGGAGATTGGATTTATACCCTGTTTCACTACCCAAAGGTGTCTCGGAGCGGCTTACAAACTCCCATCCCTTCCCCTCCCCACAACAGACACCCTGTGAGGTAGGTGGGGCTGAGAGAGCTCTGACAGAAACCGCTTTTTTTCAAGAACAGCTCTTATCAGAACTACGGCTTGCCCAAGGTCATCCAGCAGGTGCAAGTGGAGGAGTGGGGAATCAAACCCGGTTCTCCCAGATTAGAGTCCGCGCACTTAACCACTACACCAATAAGTCTGCTTGATATAGCAGCAAAGGTATATAGTAAATACCTGTTGTTTAAACTGGAGGATTGGGTCTCTGAGAACCACATCATCCATCCTCATCAAGCAGGATTCAGGAAAGGTCCTTCCACCATTGACCGCTGTCTTACTCTTCACCTAACATTATCACCTAAGGTGTTCCAAAATAATTTGAACCTGGCTCTCACAGATATAGCATCACTGTAACATATTAAAGTTGCTTGTTTGCAGTTAAATAAAGACAAAAGGGACCGTCCCTTGGAATACTTCTAGGCCTACGCCTTCTCCCTCCTCTCATTGTAACATGTAGGTGAACTCATGCTGTGATCCAAAAACAAAAGCCCTGCAATGCATTCTATAAGGACTAACTGAAAGTAAGAGCATGAATGCTTTTGCGTTCTCCAGAACTCTTTGTCAGGATGTTGCAGGCTTGATCTTAACGCTTAATGTCTATACCCTCAATAGAATGCTGGACAGATTTGAATAGATACATTGCTACTGGGCGGAGTGGGTATCATGCTACACCTCTGGCATTCTGAAAAGCAGGAAAAAAAAGGCAGCCTCCAACTGAAAATACAAAAACCAGTCAGTGATCAAATGCCTCTAACACCAGTCCATATAGACACTGTTATTTTGTTGTGCTGTATTCTTTGCGTCGGCTGGTGACTACAGTGTGGTGCACTGAAGACCACGATGACATGTATTTACTTAGATTCTATGAGAAAGCAGGCAAATAGCTATGAAACTGTGGAGGAGCAGAAGCTCCATGTCTCCCGTAACATCTGCTTAAACTCAAGCGGTCCGGTTTCCAGTTCTACTTTGTCCCACGCCTTTCTGCACATGGCCTGCAGGTGGCAGCAAACACACTCCAGAAATTAAGATCCAGGCGGTCGGCCTTTGGTTTGAAGCCGCAGAACAAATTTAGAGTCCAGTGGCACCTTTAAGACCGACAAAACATGGAAGCTCATACTTTGAATGAAACTTTGTTGGTCTTAGGGGAACCACTGGACTCTAAATCTGTTTAGCTAACCAGTTTAGCAGGATCTGTATTTAACAGGGTGCTGGAGTTGGCCTTCATCAAAACGGAATTGGTTAGAAACATACGCCTCAATACTGGATCGGCGGCAAGGAGAGCTTGATCAGTAAGTTCACAAAGGTTCCTTGTCTTCATGCTCACAGCTATCCAGGTCCAATGGTCCTGTAGCAACATTAACCTTGAGTGCGGTCACACGTGCCAGATAACACGTGGGGGGGGGGGGAGAAGCGAGGCTACTTGCACTGTATAAATTTGACCCACCACCGCGTGATCAGACGCAGCAGCGGGTGAATCAGGTTTTTCCCTTCGCCGCGTGTTTCCGGTGCACTCCAACGAGGGAACGCTGATGCAACGGGAGCACACCGGAGTGATCACACGAGAAAGTCTGTCGGCCGCTCGTCGCAAACCCGTTTGATACTGCACTTTCCCTGGTATTTTTTTTACTCCACTTCTTCGGTGGGGCGAAACGGGTTGGCAACGGGTGCGGGTGCCAGATGTCCCTGTGTCATTGTGCCTGTAAAATCCACCCGGCACTCATGTGTATTGTGAGGCTAATTCTGCGTGTGATCGGGACCCTTGTTTGTTAGATGTTCTGCAATCCTGAAATTCCAGTCAGGGAGCACAGAGAGGCCTGAATCTCAGCAGAAGTCCACCATGCCACTCACTTGGTTTCAGAGCTATGGGTGTCCCTGCACTTCAATACACTAGCCCTATGGCTGAGGCCTTATTTAAACATAACACAAGCCAGCCATTACCAGACGTTTCTATGTTTTAAAGCTTAAAGCAGCCATGGGGGAGGAGGGCTGAATCACACTGAAGAAGCAGCTCAGGGGAGCTGTTTAACTTTCCCCCATGCAATTTCCCACATCTAAATCCCACCCATAACCAGTACTCCCACTAAGATGTGGAGTCTTGTGAGCAAAAATTCTACTTTGTGCGCTACTGGCATTAAAGTTGTGAGCGAGCGATTTGCCTACTAAGGGAATACTGCCCATAACTATTTGACCTTCAAGGGAAAACTTACAAGAATGGTTAATTTTTTTAAAAAAGGGGGATGTCACATCACATCTAATCCAGCTCTTAGCAGCTACTTACTTACAAGTATTTTCAGCCATGTGCATGGAACTTGTGAGTACCGAATGTGGCCAGATCTGGGTGTTATGCCACCAGGTGGATGGCTGGTAGTCAGGGCTAGGAAGCGGGCTAGGAAGTCAGGGCTAGGAAGCGGGCTAGGCAAATAGGCTAAAGCGGCTCTCTCCCCACTCCCCAGTTCTGTGCAGTATCAGCCAGGCCAGCTCACTCAGTGGTTAAGATGCTGAACTGCAGGCTGGAAGATCGGTAGTTCGGCAGTTCGAGACCCGAGTGCCGCATGACGGAGTGAGCTCCTGTCTCTGGTCCCAGCTCCTGCCAACCGAACAGTTCGGAAGCAAGACATTGCAAGTAGATAAACAAGTACCGCTTTGGTGGGAAGGTAACAGCATTCTGTGTGCCTTGGCGTTTAGTCATGCTGGCCACATGACCACGGAAACGTCTTCGGACAGTGCTGTCTCTTCAGCTTGGAAACGGAGATGAGCAGTGCAACCCTAGAGTTGGATTCAACTGGCTTTCGAGCAAGGGAAACCTTTACCTTTACCTAGTATAGCAAGCAGTGAAGCACAGATGACTCATATATACAGATTCATTCCTGATGCTTTTATATACTATTTATAACAAAACAGTAACAACACATTATTGCAAGGTCTTGTCGATCTCAGTATTCAGGAATCTGCCCAACAAGGGATTTAGCTCTCCAAGAAGAATCAAGTCAGCAAAAGGAAACAAGGAATCTTTTATGGGACATGATGCTAGCATCTACCCATGCATTTGCTAGCCAGCATTGATCTAATATTCTAGATAAAATTGTGATCATATCATGGGTCTTACCATGAATTTAGACATTTTGTACTCCCAAGGGATTCTTGCGTGAATAGGAAGCATTCAATCAGTCATCAGAGTAAACAGATCTTATATTTCTGGTATGTGTGTATGACGCTCCTGTCCAACTTCCCTCTCCCAGGGGCAAGATTTTCCCTCCATTTTGCTTTCCCTGTCTGACTGAGCCTACTACCCTAGTAGTAGTTTTCTTCTTTCCCGAAGAACTCTGGCTGTCCCATCCTGTCAAAGTATAGTATTTTGGCTGTTCGCTCAGCCCAGGAACCTGAGGGAAGGATTAGGAGCCCCTTTTAACAAACATGGCACTTGAGACCTTTTTTATGTTCCAAATCAACAAAATATTTTATTCAACATAGAGGGGAAAGGTCAGGTGAAATCATGGGTAAAATTTCTGAGGTAGCTCAATATAGCTCAATCAGTACATGCACAGACTTTAGTTCTTATATTTCAGGCTAATTAGAGTTTCTTAAGCTAGTCACAGTTACTTAACACCTTTATGTTGAGAAGCTTTTGCTCCAGTGTTTCCCCCCAAAACTCCAGCTATGCTTTCTTTGAGTATTCTCTAACTCTTTTGGTTTCCAGAAGGCTGGTACACTCTTTCCAGTAGCCAAACCCCTTCTCTTGAAACACCAGTACTCGTCTTGAGTTTTTAACTTTCTCTTAAGGTTTCTGCAGGCAGTTTCTAACCACACCAGACCAGGGATCTCTGCACTCTTCAGAACTATCACCCTGTTCAGATTGAGTAGGGAAATTCCTTCTCTTTCTATAAGATTTATCTCCTTTCTTTGGCCCGAATGGGAGTCTCCATCTAACAACCCACTCATCCTTGCCGACTTTCCCCACTTCTCCTGTCAGACAGGGCTGAATTTCGAAACTATTAGTACTCGATTCTTTTCAGCTAGGACTGAAATCAGACTGAATTCTCCTCAACATCCAGTTCAGAAGTCCCTCTCTGCTCAGCTGATGCTAACCAATCAGATTCCACGGAGCAGTCTGTCATTCAGATAGGCTCTGAAATATAGAAATGGTAAACCAGTCCATGAATGATCAAGCAGATCTTTTTCTGGTATATGGTTTTCTTGAAATTACCTGCTTACATAGAATCCTTTCTCCTGTTAGCCTGAAATTTGTCAGGCAGGATCCCTTGAGCAAAAATTATAATTCCTGACATTTTAATTCAAACTGGATGAAAAATATTTCCTAACAAAGCAATGGAAAATGAAAACAAAAACAAATGAATAATGAATGAAAGGCAAACAAATGAAACTGTTGTAAATGGAACAAAGAACTCGTTCACCTCTAATATCTAGTAAACTAATTTGGCTGTAGTGGTTTCCCCCTGTATATGCCAATATTGGTGAAATGGCCTTTCAAATCAAGAATAAATGAAACATTTATCCCATTAAAATGAGCTTCTACTCTGACAACAAGTCAGGTAATTACTGAAGGGGATATTTAGTCAAGGTACACATCTGTATTTGTGGTGAGAATATTCCACAGTTTCTGGAGTAAATTCATAAATGCAATTAGCAAGATAATTGGGTGCACATTGCCACAAATAATTTTGAACATAAGAACATAAGAGAAGCCAATGTTGAATCAGGTCAATGGCCCATCTAGTCCAACACTCTGTCACACAGCGGCCAAAAAAACCAGATGCCATCAGGAGGTCCAGCAGTGGGGCCAGGACACTAGAAGCCCTCCCACTGCTGCCCCCTCCGGCACCAAGAATAGAGTGCATCACCTGCCCCAGACTGAGAGTTCCCATCTATACCCTGGGGCTAATAGCCACTGATGGACCTCTGCTCCACATGCTTATCTAATTCCCTCTTGAAACTGCCCATGCTTGTAGCTGCCAGCACCTCCTGTGGCAGTGAATTCCATGTGTTAATCACTCTTTGGGTGAAGAAGTACTTCCTTTTATCTGTTCTAACCCGACTGAATTATGACAGTGATACCTTTGTTCTAGGGACCTCATATTTTCTCCTTCCTTTTAACAGTGGCTAAATCTGTTCTGGATAGAAAATGTAATTCCAGGCAGGCTCCACGGTCACCTCCAGGTTGGAATATTGCAACTCGCTCTGTGCAGAGGTGCCCTTGAGGCTGCTTTGGAAACTTCAGATTATACAGAACGCAGCTGCTAAGTTCTTGACCAATACATCTTGGTCATCCCACAGTCAGCCTGTACTTAAGCTGCTGCACTGGTTGCCTATTGGTTTCTAAACCAAGTTCAAGGTGCTGGTCCTCACCTTTAAAGCCCTAAACGGTCTGAGATCTTCATACCTATGGGACTGCCTATACGTCCCTCTAAGAATGCTTCATTCTTCCTCTCAGGGGTCATTTTGTAGAAAAAGAGGTGCAGGAGCTCATTAGCATAACTTATTTGCATATGCCACACCCCCTGACATCACAAGAAGTGTGTCACCGGAAGTGTGTCAGAAGGCAACACCCACCGCTCAGGTTCCACTGGACTGTTTTGGATTGCTAGCCATGGGGGGGGGGAGCACGCAGATCTGCCCTCACAGAGGAGGGAGAGCTTGTACCTGAATAAACCTTGGTCTTAAAGGTGCCACTGGACTCTTTTGCATGGCTGGCAAGCGCAGGAAAGTGCGTGGCTGCTCATGGGTTGAGGAGGGCAGTGTGGAGGACACACACGGCCTTGAGCAGGTAGGAGGCCAGGGTGGTGGCAGGGCAGAGGTGCAGGAGGAGGCCGAGTAGGCATAGGAGGCTGGGGCAGAGCTCCTCATAGGCCTCGCAGGAGTAGCCGGGGCCCACCTTGCAGAGGCCCCATGCCAGGGCCAGCATGAGGATGGGCAGAGCCTGGGCGAGCTGGATGCCACGGCCCAGGCAGTGGCAGAGCAGCTCAAGGGCCAGCTCGAGGCAGCACTCCACTGGGTTGGCCAGAGGGCCAGGAAAGGCGAGTGGGGCTGCTGGGAGCAGGGGGCAGGGCTTGCTGCATGTGCCCTGGGCTCCTTACCGCCAGAGCTTTGCTCCTGTGCACTCCTGCAGGAAATGAGCCCTGCTTCCTCTCATGGTTTGCTGGTGGTGCCAGACCCACAGGTGCCTCAGCTGTCCTCAATGAGGGCAAGAGCTATTTCTATAGCGGCCCCTTCCCGGTGGAACTCTCTGCCAGATGACATCCAGGCCCTGTGGGATCTTTCTAGATTCTGTAGGGCCAGTAAGATGGAGTTGTTCCACCAGGCTTTCCTTTAAGGATGGTCGAGGCCAGTTTTCTGCTACCTATTAGCACCCTCTGTTTTTTTTTACAACAGCCTGGGATGCTGGTGTTGGGAGTCAAATGGTTATGTTTTGTTCCAATGCCTGAGCTGGGGGTGCTATTTTATAGCTCAGTTACCCTGTATATGGGTCAATGACCCTTTCTTCTTCTCTAATCTCACTTGATGCATTTCAGAGATGAGGTGCAGAGACATGAGAATCCAGCAGACGAAGGGTTTCCAGCCGTTGTGGTGGGTCATAATAAATGTTCCCTCTAAGCTGAGTTAGTGTGAGCTAGCTCGCAGTTTATTATCCTCTGGCTCACACATTTGTGTCTTCACTCAGGAAGGATGGTTTCAGAGCAAATTAATTTATGCAGTAGCCAAATCGCTGGCTCACGAGTTTAATGCCAGTAGCTCACGAAGTAAAACTTTTGCTCACAGACTACACAGCGTAGAGGGAACATTGGTAAGGCTCTAATACATTTATTCTGTGGTACTAGGAGATTGAGATTTACTTCTAAGTAACCTGCCAACCTAGCAGTTCGAAAGCAAGAAATTGCAAGTAGATAAATAGGTACCACTTCGGTGGGAAGGTAACAGCGTTCCGTGCGCCTTGGCGTTTAGTCATGCCGGCCACATGACCACGGAAACGTCTTTGGACAGTGCTGGCTCTTCGGCTTTGAAACGGAGATGAGCACCGCAACTCTAGAGTTGGATTTGACTGGCTTTCGAGCAAGGGAACCTTTACCTTTACCTAACTTGATTGTACATTTACTTGTAAATACGTTTATTACAGCTTTTCAAGACAGAGCTCAGGGCAGGATCCACGGTTTTATATCTCATCTTTCATTTTAACCTCACCACCAGCCTGTGAGGTAAGTAAGGGCTGAGACAGCGACTGGCCCAGAGTCACCCAGAGAGATTTATGGATGAACGCTAACTACTATGTCACTGGCTTTAGGCTAATGCATACCCAGAGGTTTTATGATGTTTGTGGAGGAGTGGTGCTGAAATGGCGTAACCAACCGTACGCATCACTCTCAGAGAGTCCAGCCCTGGATATAAAGAAGGTTATCTCTTAATTAAGCAGGGGGCTGCTTTCCATTCCATCAGCCATTTATGCAAAAACGTGATTCTGATAAAAAAAAAGTAGCCCTTGAATTTAACCATTTGTGACTCACTTTGGTATCCCTCCGCAGCTTATAAACCAATCTCAAATCTTCCACTTTCTCTCTGGGCTGAGAATTTCCTGTTCCTTGCTCCCAAAAGTACAGTGATGTATGATTGGCTCCCAGTAAGTACAGTGATGTATAATAAGGCTCGCTCCTTATTATAGACTAATATTGGGCTAACAAACAACGTTTAACTCTATAATGACTGGAATGTAAGCAACTTGCAATTCCAACAATTAAAAATGCCCGGTGAACGTCCCCCCCCCCCCCGATACTGGAATGTCCCTTTGTTACTGCTGATCTTTTCAGAATTTAGTATGTCTTGCAAAACCGCTACTGGGGAGGCTAGAAAGGACATGAATCGATTGGGCATTCTTTTGGGATTCCGTTGAAGCAAGAAGGGGGAAAAATAGTGTCCTGGTCATCCAGACACCCACTGCATGACAGGATTGCAGGCGGGCAAAGACGCATGGCATTGAGAATGATCTCCTTGTTCTGTAGAAACCAGCCTCAGAACGCGGCAGAAAAGGACGGGGCGGTGGGTGGTGCTGTCCCTGGCTCACGCATTCAGTCCTTCACCTACTGGCTAGAATATGGTTATGTGCGCTTTGGAGTTTGCTTGTTAAATAGAATAAAAGTGCTGCACGATAAATCACCAACCCCGCCCCCCTTACTCCCTCACCAAAACATACACTAACTAAATTAATTAGAGCAAGCTCCCCTTCACCATCACAATTACCTGAGGACAAAAAAAGCCCCCACAGCCCAAGTCTGCATTCTCTGGTGTCGCACAAGGATGCATTGTGAGAGCTAATTAACATGCATTAGCAGAGACACATAATCAAAGCTAAAATAAACTTTTAAACCCAGGCCTGTCTCCTTTTCAGGCAGGGAAGAAGCGGAAGAGGTTGCAGGGGGAGGGGAGGGGGGGCTAACGGGTTTGCCAGGTTTAAAATTCATGATGCGGCTTCCCAGTGAATGGAAACAAAGTTTGACTGTAGCTGGCTTAAAAGAAACAAAACGGGAGTGGAGGGGGGGGGGGGGAGCCTCCGATAAGGGTGGTGGGGGAGAGGTTGTAAAAAAAGTTTTCAAAATGTGCCTTAGAAACCCAAGCAGAGTTCCAGGCATCTTCCAGTGAATTGAAAGCAAGTGAATGCGATGCTGAGGGAAATGGCTAGAAAAGCACACTCCCCTTTTCAAAAAAAAGCATACGAAAAGAACACAAAGGGGAGTTTCTCTTCTTGTTGTTGTATTGAGTATTATTATTATTAATAATAATAATTTATTTATTACTTTAGATTTATATCCCACCTTGCCTGAGCGTGCAGGCTCAGTTTAACGGTAAATAAATCAGAGGATCTTCATGCAAACTCTACAGACACATTTGTCTAGAAACAACAACCAAAAAATACAATAAGTGAAGGCACATTAAGATCATTTTCAGTTAACAGATAATCACGCACAACTGCCCAAATAATCCTCTTTTTTTATTTACGGTTTATCTTTCCCCCCAGTTGGAACCAAAACCAACTTACATTTGTTTTCTCTCCTCCATTTTATCCTCACACACACACAAAAAAACAACAACATGTGAGGCAGGTTAGGCTGAGAGCATGTGACTGTCCCAAGGTCAAGCAGTGAGCTTCCACGGCAGAGTGAGGACTTGAACCTGGGCTTCCCAGATCCCCAGTCCAATATGCTATCCACTACAGCATGCCAGCAGTCTGTTAGCCTACATATACGTTATCATATATGTGAGTGTGATGTGTTTCCCAGCCACACTCCGAAGTCTGAAAATAATTCATGTTTACATCTAACAAGCAAAACTTCTATAGTGCAAGTATCATATACATGCGTAGACACTTGAGGTTCACTGACTGGGTTATCAGCATTGTGGAGTACATACCAGCATGCAATATAAATTTTGGCTTGGCTTGCTAGGGAATCATTGTTCCTAGTAGCCAGTGAGATTTTGGTTCTCCTACTTCCTGCTCTACATAGACAAACTATGTCTCTTCTCTAGATAAAGGTAAAGGTTTCCCTTGCTTGAAAGCCAGTCGAATCCGACTCTAGGGTTGCGCTGCTCATCTCCGTTTCCAAGCCGAAGAGACAGCACTGTCCGAAGACGTTTCCATGGTCATGTGGCTGGCATGACTAAACGCCAAGGCACATGGAATGCTGTTACCTTCCCACCGAATTGGTACCTATTTATCTACTTGCAATTTCTTGCTTTCGAACTGCTAGGTTGGCAGGAGCTGGAACCAGAGACGGGAGCTCACTCCGTCATGCGGCACTCAGGTCTCAAACTGCTAAACTACCAACCTTCCAGCCCGCAGTTCAGTATTTTAACCACTTGAGCCACCACAGCTCCACCCTGTCTCTTCTTTACCCACTGCCTATCTAAGGGGTTTTACAAGAGATGAGCAGTGAGCAGTGTGTATATACAGCACCCCCTCACCAATACTCCCTTTAAGCTGTGGAGCCTTGTGAGAAAAAAATCTACTTTGTGAGCTACTGGCATTAAAGTTATGAGCGAGCGATTTGGCTCCTTGCTCTGGAGCCGTCCTTCCTGAACTAAGACAAAAACGTGAGCCAGAGGCTAAAAGACTGTGAGCTAGCTCACACTAACTCAACGTAGAGGGAACTCTGCCCCTCGCCTCAAACCCATGACAGATTCCCTTTCTGTATCACAACACATAGAACGACAGGTTTTTAAAATGCATGCTGTACCTTCCTATGTTACCTAGACGTCTTTTTACTACTATGGTAGATTATGCTTGCCCCACTAGGTTTTGTTCTTTTTTGCCGTCAAGTCACAGCCGACTTATGGTGACCCCGCAGGGCTTTCAAGGCAGGAGATGTTCAGGGGTGGTTTGCCGTTGCCTGCCTCTGCGTGGCAACCCTGGTATTCCTTGGAGGTGCCCCATCCAAATACTAGCCAGGGCCAGCCCTGCTTAACTTCCGAGATCTGATGAGATCAGGCTAGCTTGGGCTACCCAGGCCAGAGTACCCCCACTCAGGTCCGTAGCCAGGATTCTTTAATTGAGGGGGCCTTTAAATAAGTCAGGGGGCACCCTGCACAGACCCCTGCACACACCTCCAAGGGAGCACCTGCTCTGGATGGGAAGCCAGGGGGCCTTGGCAGTAAGTCAGGGGGGCAGGCCCCAAGATGCTCCATTGTAGCTACGGGCCTGCCCCCACTAGTAAAGGTAAAGGTAAAGGTTCCCTTGCTCGAAAGCCAGTCGAATCCGACTCTAGGGTTGCGGTGCTCATCTCCGTTTCAAAGCCGAAGAGCCAGCGCTGTCCAAAGACATTTCCGTGGTCATGTGGCCGGCATGACTAAACACCAAGGCGCACGGAACGCTGTTACCTTCCCACCAAAATGGTACCTATTTATCTACTTGCAATTTCTTGCTTAGTAGCCACAGTTAAATTTATCATTGCCACTGGTGATCTGGTTAACATACCAGTCTTTCGGAGAAGACAGAGACATAGCATTTGGAAGATGCATATGTCTGGTACAGGAAAAAAAATCCCAAAGCAGAATATTTATTTATTTAGAATCTTTCTGTGACACTTCTTTGGATGCACAGGAACCGGCCTTGTACTGAATGAGACCGTTGGTCCATGAAGGCCAGTATCGTCTACCCAGGCAGGCAGTTGCTCTCCAGGGTCAGGTCAAAGTCTTTCACACCGCCTGCTACCTGATACTTTCAAACTGGAGATGCCCGGGATCGATCCACAGACCTTTTGCATGCCAAGCAGATGGTCCACCTCAGAGACCTGACCCCTCGAGTTCTGCTCTAGGCAGCTTACAATTAAAAAACACGGTATAAAAAATGAGCCATCATGCATAAGACATAAGCAGCATAAAAACTGTCCATGAAACAGAGCAGTCCGTTAAAAGGCTGGTAAGATAAATCCTTAATTAAAAGTTTGGGTTAAAAAGACATATTTTAGCCTGGTGCTTAAAAGAAAGTAAAGTAGGAACCGGGCAAGCCTCAAGTGGGAAGGCGTTCCAAAGTTGAGGTGCCACAACAGAAAAGGCATTATCTCTGGTCGTTGCCTGCTTCGCTTCTGAAACAGAGAGCAGGGTTTGAGAGACAGATCTTAACTGGAGGCCGGGCTGTATTATCCATAAGGCTGACTAGGCTGAAGACTTGTGACCCCACAGGGACTAGGGGCCCATAATTTTTTTTTTCCTGAGGCACTGTTATTTTCTCTTCACAGACAGCCTGTAAAAATTGTACATAGATTTCTTCAGGAGACCTTCAAAATGGAGATAGGGCTATGCACTGTGGTCTAGTACCTACCATACCAGGGTCAGGCTGTCAGCTGTAGTGGGGTGAAAGGCTGAATTGCCAGAGGGGCTCTGAAATACCTGAAAGCCTAGGGGGCCCGACCATGGGTTCATACGGCCCTGACTGGAGGGATGGATAATATGGGAGGAGACAGTCCTTCAGGTACCCCAGCCCCAAGCCATTTAGGGCCTTGAAGGTAAGAACTAGTATTTTGAATTGTATCAGAAAACAGACGGGTAGCCAGTGCAGATCTTTCGACATAGGGGTGACATGACCCCCGTAACCAGTCCCTGATGGTAGTATGGCCACCAAATTTTGGACCAACTGAAGTTTCCGAACCATCAAAGGCAGCCCCACATAGATGTGTTCTTGGATGTTATCAGAGCATGGATCGTGATGCCTAGATCCCACTTTTTTCGAGGAATGGCTGTAGCTGATAAAAGGCACTACGCGCCACAGAGGAGACTTGAGCCTCCAACTGTAGGCCAGGATCTAACAGCATCCTGAAGCTACGAATCTGTTCCTACCAGGGGAAAGTAACCTCCTCCAAGACAGGCTTGCTCCACCGTCACTGAGCAGCTTCTCCATTGACCAAAAGCACCTCAGTCTTGCCTGGATGGAGCTTCGGTTTATTGACCTTCATCCATTCCATTTCCTTCTTTAGGCACCTGTTTAGGACTTCCACAGGCCCACCTGACTTAGCTGTTAGGGAGAAATAGAGGTGGGTGTCATTCACACAATGCTTGAGCACCTTGCCCAAGAATTGACTATTAGGCACTGGGCAGTAGTTGTCCTGGGTTATTTGGGTCCAGGGATGCCTTTTTCTTACAGCTGCCTCTTTCAAAGTGGTCAGAACTACACCCTCCCACAGAGAGGCATTTATTACCACCCGAACCCAATGCACCAACCCAGCTTGGCATGATACAATTAGCTACAAGGGGCAAGACTAGATGCAGTGGGCCACACTTAAGAGCATCTTATCCACTTCATCAGGCCTCACCAACTGAAAGTTAGCTATACAGCTAAGACCAGACTGCACTCCAATAGCATTCTGAGACTGAACCAGTCCAAATGTCCAAGTGTATAAGTCACGGCCAATACAAGCAATGCAATTTCAGCTGCAAAATGCCTCCCAAAGGAATCACAGTGTAGATACCATCGAAGCGGCGGCAAACTTCCTTTACAGAGTATATAGGAGGAGAAGTTCTTTTTCGGCAGAAGGGGTAGTGAATTAACTGTTTTGCTTGTTTGACGTTTCTGCACCGAAGGCTGCTGTCGTTATGTCAATAAAGTTTTGTTGTGTTGAATCACAGTGTATGTGTGTACTGGGTCAGTATCCTCTGGGGCTTGAAATAAAAGGCCCTTCGCAACCCAGAAACACTCTGCTGGACAGATTGATGCAGATGCAACGGTGGCAGAAAAGTGAGCTCAGTTTGCTGTTAACACTGCCACAGAGTAGGTACGATAATGTGGTCTCACCTGTGTTCAGTTGCATTCACTTTGAGGTTTTCTCCACTTGTGCTCTAACCATCTGTCCAAATATTTACTGCCCAAAGCTCCTCAGAAAACCAAGTGGAAGGAGAGAGGGTGCTCAGGGCAATGATGCCCACAGCCTAGCTTCCCTCCGTATTCCATAGGCCATCCAGGACTTAAACGAGTGCCAATCTTGCTGACCAGAAAACCCCAAGAAACATCAGGAACTGCTCTGGATTGATCAGCCTCCTGGGGAGGACCATCCTAACTATTCCAGTAGCCTTGCGGAGGTTCCAAAGTGTCTGGGAATCCAACCTCTCCAGGTAACGGTTGGTCCATGAGAAGGGCAGAGAGAAATATTCCCCCGTTACCAAACCATGTACCTTATCCCCAGAGAAAACCAAATCAAGTGTATGATCTGCTAATTGCGTAGGTACCAAATGTTCTGAGACAGTCCCATGGTTGTCATGGGACTGACATGCCAAGGATATTTTCCTTTTCTCCCTCTCTCTCAGCATGGTTAAGCTACTGTCAAGTCATCAGAAATGTAAAATTTGGCACACAGAGAGCCTAAGACACGCAGGAAAGCTGCAGATTTAACCTCAAATGTGTCTGACAGTCAAATTCACCATGGGTGAAGATGTTGATCAGATGCAAGCTGATCACCTGATATGTTTGGTTCATGCTGAACAAAACTGTGCATGTGCAGAGATGCTGCTGAATCAAATTGGTTGGCAGCTGTCAGGGTCACTAGGGACTACTTAGATAAACATTGAAGAATAGGGTCTTATTAGAACACAGCACTGTACAACCATAGCACTGTGCTGCATGGTTAGGAAGGAATATGGTGAAGGAAAACAGTGAGGCAAGCTGTCAAGCACCAATAAACAGGTCAACAAACGATCTAACCAGTCATCAATATATCAGCTCCCTGTTCATGACTGGTGGAAACTCCCCCCTCCCCCCCAATATACCTGGAAATGATGAAGGTACTCACAATACTAGTTAAGAAGTCGAAATTTTCAAAACATGTAGCCTAACATACCTTGATTATGGGGAAAGTATGAAGGGATACATACCTCAAAATGGAAGACTTTAAAAGTGAACATCTTTTAAATGAACCAGTCATGTGAGTGGGGGCTAGAAGAAGAAGAAGACGAGATTGGATTTATATCCCGCCCTTCACTACCCAAGGAAGTCTCAGAGCGGCTTACAAACTCCTTTCCCTTCCCCTCCCCACAACAGACACCCTGTGAGGTAGGTGGGGCTGAGAGTGCTCTGACAGAAACCGCCCTTTTTTCAAGAACAGCTGTGCCAGATCTTATGACTGACCCAAGGTCACACCAGCAGTTCCATGTGGAGGAGTGGGGAATCAAACCCGGTTCTCCCAGATTAGAGTTCGCGCACTTAATCACTACACCAAAGGCTAAGAGTGGAGTCTTCCATGATCTTGAATCTTCTGATTGATGCAGAACTGTGAAGCGGGATGTATGAAATGTGCTCCATACAAAAGAGCAGCTATGCTCCTCTCTTTAAAAAATTGCTTTGGAATAAAATGTTCACTTTGTTTCTAGGATACAGGATCCTAGTGTCCAGATTCTGATCGACTTCTGCCTCTCCCTAATCTCTTAAGGACATATCAATGACTGCATAGCTTGCAGAAACGGAATAGGTGCAGCTCTTCCCAGCATAGACCTACAATGGTAATCCAATCTGCATCTATTGAAATTTTCTTTGCTGTGTACCTGTAAGGCATAGAGCCTCTGCCAAGAAAAAGAAGAAGCAACACTGCTCTCAAAACAGAAGAAACAACAATTATTTTATTTTGATATCACCTGTTTTATTTTATTATGATAATATCACCCATTTCCTAGCACTGAGGCAACATTAAAAACCTGTTGGGTATTTAATATTGCAGAGTAAAAGAAATGCAGCACACATGTGTGTATTAGCTTTAAAAATAAAGCTTACTAATTACTTAGGGGAAAAGGGAACTGGGAGTTCAAAACAAGAAACATCCTGTCTAGCCCCAGGCAAGAGTAGCCAGTTGCCAGTAGAACAAAGGCAGTAAAAGTTACACTGGGACATCCTCAAATCTACTGATTAGCCAATAGACAATTCCAATACCAACTTACTTTGAATACTGTCACCTACACTTTGGCGGGAGAGACGTGCAGACTACTCTATTGGCCCTAAGCAAACTAACTAGGAAATTAGCATGCACAAACAAACATATTAACTCTTTCATGACAACAGGGAAAGAACTCGTACATATCCCAACAAAATCTCAATGTGGCAAGGTTGCAGACTTACCCAGAAACACCTTGGAGGCTCTCCCATCAACAATGGAACCTCTGACTAGATATCTGAAGCTAGGGAAATGGGAAGTGGGAGAAGAGCAGACAGGTTATGGCACATTGATGGGACATGCCCTGCACGCAGAAGGTCCCAGGTTCAATCTCTAGCACCTCCAGTTAAAGGATCTCCTCCACACTTGTCTGAAGAACTTTGAGAGCCACCACAAGCCAAAGCAGGGACCAAGACTGTGTCCTAGCTAAAGGCAGATTCAGGGTGGGTCTGCATTTCAGGGCTGTAGCCAGGATTTTTGACTTTGGGGGGGCATTCAAATAAATTGGGGGGGTGTCCCTGCACACAACCCCAGGCTCAGGAGCAACAAGAGAGTAAAAGTTTTTTAAAAGCAACAAGAGAGAGAGATTTGAGAGGTGAGGGTGCTAGCAGGCAGGGCAGGGCAATGACTCAGTGCAGCAACACTGTGGAGCACATGAAAAATAAAATAAACCAGCTGGGTGGGAAGTTGGGAGGCCTGACAGTAAGTTGGGGGGCCTGGCCCCAAGATGCCCCACTGTAGCTACAGGGCCTGCTGCATTTGGATGCCCTTAATATGGAATTCAGGAGCTGCGGTGGCTGAAGTGGTTAAGACGCTGAACTGCAGGCTGTGGAAGGTCAGTAGTTCAGCAGTTCGAGACCCGAGAGTGCCGCATGACGGAGTGAGCTCCCGTCTCTAGTTCCAGCTCCTGCCAACCTAGCAGTTCGAAAGCAAGAAATTGCAAGTAGATAAATAGCTACCACTTTGGAGGGAAGGTAACAGTGTTCTGTGCGCCTTGGTGTTTAGTCATGCCGGCCACATGACCACAGAAATGTCTTCGGACAGCGCTGGCTCTTCGGCTTTGAAACGGAGATGAGCACCACAACCCTAGAGTCGGATTTGACTGGCTTTCAAGCAAGGGAACCTTTACCTTTACCTTTTAATATGGAATTCCCTATGCTTGTTGCACTGTTAATTTCAGCAAGAACTGCTGTATCAAGGACATATAGTGCTGAGTGAAGGACACAGTCATATTTTTGTAACGGTATGAGCTTCATGGCATGGATTATTTTCAGCTGCTTTTATTCAATATCCCCATGCTCATGCGATCAATGGGAGTGAAAATTCCATTGTCCCTGGAGGGAAGACTTGCTGAAGGCACAAGCTGGAATGCTAGAGCATCTGAATGTGTGATCTTCAGGGGGAAAAACAAACCAGCAGAAAAGATACTGAATATTCCAAATGGCATGGCCAACAATGTCTGAAAGTGAGGGGGCCTGGGCACCACATAATAAGGGATCGGGAATACTCGCACCATCATCCCCACAGCAAAATACAAGTGAAAGCTACGCTCACCTAGGCTCAGGTGCAATTCCTAAGCAACCTTACTAAACGCTCTTACTGCAAGAGAGAAGCTAACAATACTTGCAGAAACAATGTCATGTGCAAAACAGGACTGATTGCTCACAAATCTGCACCGTCAGCAGGAGTGACCATGCTCTTTTCATAGAGTTCCATTAAGCTACCTACATAAATTAAGTAAATGGTGTACTTGTTCCGAGTGGTAGTGATGCTTGCTGTAGAGTTTCTTTATGGATGAATCAAGTTTCAGCCAAGACTCTTCATTAGCTGTTAAGGAAACCCTTACATGCAGTACATGTGGTAACTTTTTTAAAATAATCCCTTGAGTATAACCAGTAATGATTTTCATAAAGAATACTTACAACAGTTTGTGAAAATGAATATGGTAGAATTTAATGCCAGAGGGACCGCCTTTCCCTGCATGTTCCCCAGAGAGCACTGTGATCAGGAACTCAAAGCTGCCTGGCTCTCCCTGGACCTAGGGACACCAGCCTGGCATCGACTAGGACCAAAGTGTTCTCCCTGGTGGCACTGATGCTCCGGAATGAGCTCCCTGGCGAGATCAGGGCCCTGCGGGACCTTCAGCAGGTCCGCAGGGCTGTGAAAACGGAGCTTTTCTACCGGGCATTCTAGTAGGAATGACATTACATTGGCTGAGCTGCGCTTTCACTTTGTGATATGACACCGCCATACACAAATGGTTTTAATTGTATTTATATGGAACTGAATCTAGGTATTTTATGTATGTATTTATGCTGGTTTTATGGTTTTATGTAAGCCGCCCTGAGCCGCCCTGGTGGGAGGGCGGGGTAAAAGTCAAACAAACAAACAAACAAACAAATAATATATGCCCCAAGTCAAGCCCTGAGCAGACAGCCTACCCAGGACATCTGTTCAAAAAGATAGAAACTAGAAACTTTAAAAGAATGAGAGCCAGCCTGTCTGTTTAAATTATCACCATGGATGGAGAGCTTATAAGTGGCATCTTATCAGGAGTATTTATTTTCTAACTAATGGAGCCCCCCCACCGCTGTAAGCAAATCGGATGCCAAAGGGACCTCTAATGCCAAAAGTCTCCATATGATGCATCACCACTGCTGCAACAATGCCAAACACACTGACTTCATTGGCCTCCATATGGACAGGTACCAGGATCTCCAGGGAATAGTTTGAAAAAGAAAAATGAGTTTAGGAAGTATGTTCATTCTGATTGCAGCTATTCTTCCCATAAATGACAACGACAAGCTATTCAATTTATCCAAATCTGTTTGGATTTCTTTAAATAGTTTCCTATAATTATCTTCCATCAGAGAACTACATTTCTTTGTCAAGGCCAATGGCCCATCTAGTCCAACACTCTTGTCACACAGTGGCCAAAGATACCAAGTGCCATCAGGACGTCCAGCAGAGGGGCCAGGATACTAGAAGCCCTCCCGCTGTTGCCCCCCCCCCAAGCACCAAGAATACAGAGCATCCTTTGCCCCAGACTGAGAGTTCCTATCTATACCTTGTGGCTAACAGCCACTGATGGACCTCTGCGCCATATGTTTATCTAATTCCCTCTTGAAGCCGTCCATGCTTGTAGCTGCCACCACCTCCTGTGGCAATGAATTCCATGTGTTAATCACTCATTGGGTGAAGAAGTACTTCCGACCACTCAGCAATTTCATTGAGTGCCCACGAGTTCTTGTATTGTCAGAAAGGGAAAAAAAGTACTTCTTTCTCTACTTGCTCTATCCCATGCATAAAGCTAAAGAGCCCCAAGCACTTTAACTTTCTTCATAGGGAAAGTGTTCCAACCCTTTTATCATTCTAGTTGCCCTTTTCTGTACTTTTTCCAATGCTATAATATCCTTTTTGAGGTGTGGTGTGGTGACCAGAATTGTACACAGTACTCCAAATGTGGCAGCACCATTGCTATATGCTATAATATCCTTTTTGAGGTGTGGTGATCAGAACTGTACATAGTACTCCAAATGAGGTCGCACCATTGATTTATACAGGGGCATTATGACACTTGCTGATTGGTTTTCAATTCCCTTCCTAATAATCCCCAGCATAGCGTTGGTCTTTTTTATTGCAGTCGCACACTGTCTTGACATTTTCAGTGAGTTATCTACTATGACTCCAAGATCTCTCTCTTGGTCAGTCTTTGCCAGTTTGGACCCCATCAACGTGTATTTATGGTTAGGATTTTTGGCTCCAGTGTGCATCACTTTGCACTTAGCCACACTGAACCCCATTTGCCACATTGACGCCCACTCACCCATCCTTGACAGATCCCTTTGGAGTGCCTCACAATTCTCCCTGGTTCTCACCACCCTGAAAAACTTTGTGTCGTCTGCAAATTTAGCCACTTCACAGCTTACTTCCAACTCCAAATCACTAATAAACAAGTTAAAAAAGTGGTACCCCACTGCTTACCACCCTCCACTGAGAAAATTGCCCATTTATACTTACTCTCTGTTTCCTATTAATTAGCCAGTTTTTGATCTACTAAAGGACTTGTCCTTTTATCCCATGACTATTGAGCTTACTTAGGAGCCTTTGTTGAGGAACTTTATCAAAAGCTTTCTGGAAGTCAAGGTAAACAACACCTATTGGGTACCCCTTGTCCATATGTTTGTTCACTCCCTCAAAGAACACTAACATGTTAGTGAGACAAGATATTCCCTTACAGAACCCATGCTGAGTCTGCCTCAATAGTTTTTGTTCATCAGTGTGCCTACTAATTCTCTCCTTAATATCAATTTCCACCAAGTTACCTGGTATTGACTGTAATTTTCTGGATCTCCTCTGGAACCCTTTTTAAAGATGGAGTGATATTAGCTACCTTCTAGTCCTCAGGAATGGAGGCAGATTTTAATGAAAGATTACATATTTTTGTCAGGAGATCCACAAGTTCACATTTGAGTTCTTTCAGAACTCTTGGATATATGCCATCCGGGCCTGGTGATTTACCACTTTGTAAGTTATCTATCAGTCGTAAGACCTCCTCTCTAGTCATCTCAATCTGACTCAGGTCTTTCAACAGCCCTCCCGAAATCAGTGGTTCTGGAGTGGGCAAGCACTTCTCATCTTCCACAGTGAAGACAGAGGCAAAAATGCATTCAGCTTCTCAGCCATTTCCCTATAATCCTCGGTCATCCAAGTGCCCCACTGCATCCCTGGCTGGTTTCCTGATTCTAATGTATTTGAAGAAAGTTTTATTGTTGGTCTTTATGTTTTTTTGCTATATGCTCCTCATATTCTCTTTTTGCCTGCCTGATCACAGACTTGTATTTTATTTGCCACAACCTGTGTTCCCTTTTATCAACCTCACTGAAACTAGCTTTCCACTGCTTAAAGGAATCCTTCTTACCTTTTACAACTTCCATTACTTTGTTAATTAAGCAGGCTTTTTTCTATACCTATTTGTGCCTTTCCTAACCTGCAGTATATATTTTTTCTTAGCTTCTAGAATTTTGGTTTTAAATAGTCTCCAAGCTTCCCCAATGGTTTTGACATTTTCTACTTTTCCTCTCAGTTTCTTCCTCACATGTCCCCTCATTTCAGAGAAGTTACCCCTTTTAAAGTTAAAAGTGGTTGTGTCAGTCTTGTTGGGCAACTCCGTATTTATACAAATGTTAAAATCAATAACATTATGGTCACTGTTCCCAAGTGGTGCAATCACTTTTACATCTCTCACCAGGACTTGGGTGTTACTTAGGATCAAATCCAGGATCGCCTCTCCCCTGGTAGGTTCTGTGACCATCTACTCCATAGCACAGCCATTGAGAGTATCTAGAAACTCAATCTCTTTTTCCCGATTTGAACACATATTGACCCAATCAATGTGTGGGTAGTTAAAATCACCTATTACGACACAGTTATTTCGTCTAGCTGCTATCTTTAATTCATTCATCATTTTATAATCCTCCTCTATCTTTTGATCTGGTGGGCAATAACAAACTCCCAGTGCTAAGCTTCCTTTTGGGCCCACCATTTCAACCCATAGCATTTCCAGAAGTGAATCCAAGTCTCTTACCCTCTCAGTCTTACTGGACTGTATACCCTCTCTGACATACAGAGTCACCCCACCTCCAACCCTTCCCTCCCTATCCTTCCGATATAATTTATAACCAGGAATCACCGTATCCCACTGATTTTCCTCATCCCACTAAGTTTCTGAAATACCCAGTGTCTATTCCCCCCCCCACCAAGCATTCCAACTCCCCAATTTTACCTCAGACACTTCTAGCATTTTTATATAAACATCTATAGTTTCCCATGCATGTTAAGCCCACAGCCTTCCTCTTGCTGCCTCAAGACCTTGCCAGGCAGTCCATATCATTAGTTACAGTCTCAGTGGACATTTCTAATCCATTTCCTTGTAGAAAAGTAACAGCTTCATCTCTTTGAGATGAGCCTTCCTGAACCAGAGACCTTTAGTCTCCTATCAGCTTTCCCCCAATATTCAATTTAAAAACTGCTCTGCCACCTTTTTGATTTTAAGCGCCAGCAACCTGGTTTCTTCTCGGGACAAGCGAATACTGTCTCTTTTGTACAGCTCCCTCTTGTTCCAAAAAGCGTCCCAGTGCCTAACAAACTTGAACCCTTCCTCTGTACACCATTGTCTCATCCACGCATTGAGACTCCTGATCTGTGCCTGTCTCTCCAGCCCTGCGCGTGGAACAGATAGCACTTCTGAGAAAGCTACCTTGGAGGTCCTGGCCTTGAGTTTCCTGCCTAGCAGCCTAAATTTTCCCTCCAGGATCTCACATTTCCTTCTTCTGTTAACTGAAGAAACATATTTGGTAGAAGTGTTCCAGGTTTTTAAAAATTGTTTAGCTGTTTTTGTATCTTGTGCTTTATCGAAAACTGCATTGTAGTCTCCAATCACTTGTTTCAATGCACAGCCAAAAGGAATTGGTGGTGGTGGAGGTAGAGGCTGAGGCCAAGAAGTGTTATCTGTATAGTAAGTAAGTAGTAAGTTTATTGTATATGGCCACTGGCCGTTACAATATAATATATAAATACAAAATATAAATTTAGTGTTCAAAAGTACACTTCTAAAAACAAAGCCTTCAGAATAAGACTGTATAGCATTTGAACAAATAAAACAATCAAAGTTTTAAAATCATAAAAGCTATGCTACCGGTTTTGTAGCTCTAGGAAACAGCCTTGGATCTAACATGTTATCTGTATGCTACCACTGTATTGGCTGAATTTAGATTATGAAGTATGTAGATTATTTTGGTAACTGACAGCTCCTAGGTGTGAGTTTTTAAGGTTAGTGAAAGAGCATTTAACTGTGATGTTTTTGTGTGATTCTCTGCTGCTAACATCCTCAAGATCAAGTCCAACAAATGCTAATCTAATCAATGAGCAAGCAATGGTGAGGTCAGCATAACTGGTCAATTACAATTGGTTGGATCAGTTCAGTTTGGTATTGCTGATGAAAGTCAACAAGATCTATGGGAGTACGAAGGCCTTTGGGAACTGCACTGGGGGTACTTCACGGTTTGGCAGTGAAGGGGATCAGGGCTTTTTTTGTAGAAAAAGCCCAGCAGGAACTAATTAGCATAACAGGCCACACCCAACAGCAGAAACTCATTAGCATATTAGGCCACACCCCCGACAGCGCAGCTCCCTCCCAGGATTGGCTTCCCCAGGTGCCCCGTGGCTTGCGGGGTGCATGGGGAACTCGAGGGAAGGAAGGCAGTTACTGGACTGGCTTCCCCAGGTGCTCCACAGGTGCAGAGTGCCTGGGGAACCCAAGGAGGGGAGGCAGTTTAAACTGCCTTCCCTCCCTGGATCGGCTTGGCTTCCCCAGACGCCCTGCGACTTGCGAGGTGCCTGGAGAACCCGAGGTGGGGAGGCTATAGGCGTGGCCAACACGGAAGCCAACTGGAACTCCATTTCTGAGCGTTCCTGCCCTGAAGGGTATTAGTCTCTCCACGATGATGCGTGTACAGCTTTTTTGAAGGAATGTGTTAAGGACTTATTGGACCCATGTCTCCTGTTAGTAAAAAAGGAAAACGCTACAGCAAAAAAGCATGATTTCTTTCTTGCTGCATTTATCTTGGAAGTTAGCCTGTTTTCACAGACAGCTGATCTGGCCACACTGATCCATGCTTTGGCAACTGTGAGGCTGTGCTACTGCAATGCTTTATACACAGGGCTGCCTTTAAAGGCTATTTGGAAACTTCAATTTATTTGGAGACTTCCGTGTGGTGAGCCTACGTGGTATCAAGGGCCTTTCATCAAATCATATTACATCTATACTGAAGTCCCTTCAGTAGCTTCCTATTTGATTCTGGAGCTTACCTTTAAAGCCCTTCATGACCCGGGGCCCACATGCTTAAAGGGCTCAACTTTCTGTAATGAACCTGTGTGGCAATTTTCATTGCAAAGTCTGCTAGTGGTCCCTTTCACTGCTAGAATACTATCTGCTACTGCCCAGGTTCAGGCCTTGCGCCCTGCTCCTCTGCTCCTGTGGAAAAGACAAGGCAAGACAGAGCTGAAGACGTGTGCCTGCACACGAAAGCTTAGACCCAGAATTAAACTTTGTTGGTCTTAAAGGTGCCACTGGACTCAAATGGGTAAGCTACAGAGAGTATTTTAATGAGGTTGTTCAACGGGGCTGTTTATGAGAGCCAGGCTTCCCAAGAACTTACCGTGATTCGGCGGGGGACGGATATGTCCTGGCAGGACCATTCCCGGGGAGGAAAAGATGCGGCGCATGATGCCGTCGCTAGGAAGTGATGCTGGGCGACGCTCTGGCAATGGGGCTGGGAACTTGATGGTACCATCGAGCTTCTAGCCCCATTGCCAGAGCGTCGCCCGGCATCACTTCCTGGTGACGGCATCGTGTGGCGTGGGTGTTCCACGGAGGAATGTTCCAGCCGGGGACTGTGTCCCCCCCCCTGAAATACGGTAAGTACTTGGCAACCCTAATGAGAGCTTATGGGTCAGTACACCCTGACCTGGCTAGTCTAGGATAGCCTGGTTTTGGAAGCAAAGTGGGGTCAGCCTTGGTTACTATTTGAATAGGAGACTGCCATGGAATACCCAGGCTGCTATGCAGAGGTGGGCAATGGCAAACTACCTCTGAACATCTCTTGCCTTGAAAACCCTACAGAGTCACCATTAGTCATTTGTGACAATGGGGGGAAAAGTCAATCTGAAGGGCATATTACTAGGTGCTGGGTTCAGGCCCGTAGCCACGGTGGAGCTATTCAAGGCTCTACCTCCTTTCTTAAAGGCATAGCCCCACAGAAATTTGTGCAAAAAAATGCTTTAATGTTTTTTAAAGCATTTTTTTAAAGGTATGTTTCAGTCCCTGCATTATACAATCAAGATACGAATCCCCACCATAGCCTTTGTGCTCCCTCCCCCTGCAAAATCCACTGGACTTCCCCCATCCCAGGCTAAAATGTCAAGAGCTGTGATGAAAATTCCCCCAATCATGAGAAGCAACTCCTGTCAGTCCCTCTGAGGGTGTTACTTCTGAGTAAGCACACACAGGGCGAATCTGCATTTGTCTTTCCTATTGGTATCCCAGCCTTCTGAGTCCGTCTTCAAAAGGGCTGTCTACATTTGCTTCCGTTTTCACACCTCAACAGTGCTTGCATATTTTTGCATGTCTGCATATGTTTATCGCCCTCTTGTGGTGGTTCCAGTGTCATTGCACCTCCATGCTGCTTTAAATGAATCTTCTCCAAACAACAGTTCAAACGAGCATAGAGAAAGACGGCAGCACGAAACTGATTTAAAAATGCAAATGCAAATTCAACCATAGTGTGCTAGGGTCTCAGGCTAGGATGAGTCTTTGCTCCCTGGATAAGGCATACTAGTGTGACCTTGAGAGCTCAGGCTTGCCTGATTGCTTGACATTTTAGCCCAGGAAGGGGGAAGTCCAGTGGATTTGGGGGGGGACAGGACCACAAAGGTGATTGTGGGAAATGGAGCCCCGCCAGAGAAAAAAAATTGCCCCACAAGCTACAAAATCCTGGGTATAGGCCTGGCTGGGTTTATTATTAACTTTTTGTATTTTAATTGATTTCAATGATGATTATTTATTGCACGGTGATAACTGTGTCATTACCTGCCTTTGATCCTGACACAGTCAGGACGAGAGGCAGGCATATAAATATTTTAAATAAAGAAATAAGTGCGATTTAAGGGATTCCTTTACACAAAATTTAGTGATGGCCACCTACCTGAATGTCTTTGAAAAGAGATTAGATAAATCTATGAATACAGGTCTACCAATAGTTGTTAACTACAAAATGCTAAATAGAACCTCCAAGTTCAAATGCAGCAAGCTGTCTGCTTGGAATAAACAGCAGGGGAACCCAGGAACATCCAAATGGGCTAGGATGCTGGACTAGAGGGGACTTTTGTTCTGTCCCAGAAGGGCCCTTATGTTGTTAGGAAATTGTCTTGGGGCCAAACTATACATTCAGGCTTTTAACTGGATCCAACTCAGGTTCCCCGCAGCCCCTGCTGAGAATGACTTTTTAAAACACCCCAAGTGGGCTTGGAATGTTCCTCCTGGGGGGGAAGGGCTCCTGCCTCCCTCCAAGCCATTTTCCTGCTCAGAAACAGCACTGAGGGGGAGTTATTTCCTTGTTTTTGCTGCTCCTTGTGAACTCCCTCCCAGTGCTGTTTCCATGCAGGAGCACTCCCTCCCACTGCAGCCGTGTTCTGAGCCCATTTGGGCTCTCCCTTTATTTTTAAAAAGCCATTCCTTAAAGCTGCTGTGTGACTCCAGGTACCAAATATGCAGCTTGGAGCTGGGTGCATTGTTCATATCCTGGTGGCAGCTTGGAGCTGGGTGCATTGTTCATATCCTGGTGGCATTTCATTAGAGCCCCACATCCACGTTTTGTGAGAATCTGGAATCATTTCTGCCATGGGAGGAATTTAAGACTAAAGAATACAGGCTTCATTAGTAGACCAATAATCAGGCAATAAGAGATACAGAATCATATGGAAGATCTACTTTATGTCAACATGGAAGGCACCACATTATTTAAAAAATCCGGAAAAAAGGAGTTACAAGCATGGGAACAACGTTCCCTTTCTAGTTTGATCTTAAAGGTTTATTTTAAACTCTGGAATACAAAGCAGTCTGTTTTGGCAACAAATGGCTTTTAAAAATCCTTTTGATAACTTTCTGAAAGTTCGAGCTCACCTTAATGGTGATGTTTTGGTTAGAGAGTTGTATGCAGCAATTAGGTAAATGTTGCATAAAGGATGTGTTATTGTATAAACAGCTCTAAACCCAACAGGAGCACCGACAATTTACAGTGTTTTCTGGGAAACAAAGCAGGGTTTTATTGTGTCTCTTGCACGAACACCCAGAGGAAGCTATATTATTTGCTTTAAATAAAGGGACTCTGAGAGAACAGACTTAATTTTTTTCTGATCTTTTATATTAATTTAATACAGAATGAGAGAGGCAAGTATGGAGAAGTCCTACCAATCTACAGTCATCTGTAGGCAAGGAAGGAGGTATGTGAAAGATTTTTTTTGGGGGGGGGGGTCTGTGTGTATTTTTCCATACAGACAAGTGGTTATTTTGAACCCAGTAGGGTTCATAATATTATAGAACGTCCATCATGCATTCCCATCATGCTTCTCTCTTAGCATTTGTCCATATGGAAGACTTGAGGTCAACTGACAAGCGATAAATTTGTGCACTAAATGGAACTGACCATCAAATTATGTTTGTGTGAAAATCACACTGGCCATCAGCAAAGACTAAAAAGTAATGCTTTTCAGCAGCAGTCCTCAAGCACACAATAGCGACAATGCCACATTCACATGCCACACATCACCTTCAACTAGCAAAGTCAATTACATAATTTACCTAAAATTAATTGAATCTGTATCAATGAAGACTGCGGAACTCTTCAGTATATTGAATAAATGCCAAATGATGCACCGAATTTCTTTTAATTCAACACTTTTTTGGGGAAAAGCCCTTTCTTTAGAAGCCCTTTTCTTTCAAATTAAATTTCCTACCCAGGAAATTAGAATGCTGACTCATGCTAATACTATACTCTTTAATCCAATTTGAATAACTCCATTGCAAATCTGCTGCCTTCAGATGTCTCTAATAGAGTTTAGTAGTTGTTGTTCAGTTGCACAGTGGAGTCCAACTCTTTGTGACAAATATATAGTTCAGTGCTACCAGCCAAAGTTAAGGGAAGAGGGTCCGCCTCAAAGAAGGTGCAATTTTGTCACATGCTTCCAGATCCTCCCAGGTTCAGTTCATGAGAGTTCTAGCTAAGGAATATCAGGTAACATGCTTGACACTCCCGATGGCTGTTCCACTTGCAGGACGCTGTGGGGCTGCGTATATCTGTGATCATGCTGTGTAAGAATGGAACTTGATCATGGGTACAGAACGCACCACACAAATGGCTTCCTCCTTCCTTGGCTGACTGAGACTTCAGGAGGGAGTGCTGAGTTCTTTTCAAAGCGACCTCTACAGTCACAAAGAATGGATTTTTTTTTTTTTTGGACAAGCGAAACAGAATTCCTCAGACTGCTGCCTTCTCCAGTATTACCAAATCTCTTTCCCCCTCCCAATGGGAGCAGCAGGGAACACAGGTGACACAGAGCTCTGTTCCCAGAGGGCAGGCTTTTTTTTGAATTTATCACCCAAGAAGAAGATCCGGGAGACCAGCTGCTACTTGCAGCGTTCCGTCTAAGTGGCGTTCGTGTGAGTTAGCCCACAGCTTTCTAGCCTCCAGCTCACACATTTTTCCCTTGCTCCAGAGCAAACTGATTTATGCAGCGGCCAAATCGCCAGGCCCGTAGCCAGGGTTTTTGAATTCAGGGGGCCTTTAAATAAGTTGGGGGGGGCACCTTGCACCCCCCCCCCAAGGGAGTACCAGAAATAAAATAAAAAAATTGGAAGTTGGGGGGTCTGGGCTGGATGGGAAGTCAGGGGGGCCTTGGCAGTAAGTCAGGGGGCCAGGCCCCAAGATGCCCCACTGTAGCTACAGGCCTGCAAATCGCTCGCTCATAACCTTAATGCCAGCAGCTCACAAAGTAGAATTTTTGCTCGCAAGACTCTATGGCTTAGAGGGAACGCTAGGGGGAGCGCAGTCCTGGTCGAGGACTTCGGTCTACGTCACCTCCTTCGTAGACGTGAGGGCCCCCCCCCCCCCAGAAGGCCAACCGAGCGCACGGTGCCGCCACGGCAGACTCTGCTCCTCTTTTTACCCACCTGGGAGCCCTGGCTTAAGCTTGGCGGGCAGGCTTCCCCAGCGACCGTCGCCCGTTGGGAGTGAAGTTGTGTCAAGGCCAGGCCCCCCCTCCTCCTCCTCCTCCCCACGCAGCCCCCTCAGGTGCTCCAAGTCTAGCGCGAGCCCGCTCAGACCCCGGCCGGCCGGCCAGCCATTGGGATGCAAATGAGGCCCAGCGCGTGCTCCTCGCAAGGAGGAGGGATTGTTTATGGAACCTCTGCCGGGAGCCACGCGCCGGGCGTACGAAGTTGGCAAGCGAGCTTCCCATTGGGTGGGAGGCGGCCGAGGAGCCAAGCGGGCGGCGGGGGAGGCGGGGCGGCGGGGGCGGCGGTGTGTGGCGTAAGGCGCGTCGCGTGCTGCTCCCGGGGGCTCGCGAGCGGCGGCAGCAGCCGCGCGTGTTGATAAGGGGCCGCGCCGCCAGGAGCCCGCCGCAGTGGGGCTGTGACAGCGCGCAAAGTTGCTTGTCAGAAGCGAGGGAGCAGGAGGGGGGAGGCGCGCGCGCGCTGTGCCCACACACAGGAGCTTTCACGCGCAGGGTTCGCTCCGACGGTTGCACCTCAAGGGAGCGGGGAGAAGTTTTCGGCCGGTCATTGCTTCTTCTTCTTTTTTTTTTTCTGCCGTGCAGGCTTGGGGACCTTTGCAAACCGCACCCCCGCGGACTCGGCCGAGAATAGGGTCGATGTCCCAAGATGAACGGCGGGGCAGCAGCTACGGCCGTGCAACCGGCAGCCCACGCCGCTTGCACGAGTTACCCATTGCACGGCGGCGGCTCCCTGGGGCTCAAGCTGCATGCCGGGCAGCAGCAGCAGCAGTGGGGCGGCCCTAAGAGTTGCGGCGTCCCGGCGGGCCCCCAGCCGCCTTCCTCGGCGGCGCGCTGCAAAGGCGCCAAGCGGCGCTCGAGCTCGCCGGAGCTGCTGCGCTGCAAGAGGCGCTTGGCGTTCCCGGGCCTGGCGGGCGGCGGCGGCGGGGCGGCGGCGGTGGCGCGGCGGAACGAGCGCGAGCGGAACCGGGTCAAGCTGGTCAACCTGGGCTTCCAGACCCTGCGCCAGCACGTGCCCAACGGCGCCGCCGCCAAGAAGATGAGCAAGGTGGAGACGCTCCGCTCGGCCGTCGAGTACATCCGAGCCCTGCAGCAGCTGCTCGACGAGCACGACGCCGTCAGCGCCGCCTTCCACGACGGGCTCCTGCCGCCCCCCGCCGGGGCCGCCGCCGCCGCCTCCTCCTCCTCCTCCTGCGCCAGCGGCGGCAGCTCCTACGCCTCCGCCTCGCCCTCCTTCGACGGCCGCGACGGCAGCTCCGTGCCCGGCTCGCCGCACTCGGCCTACTCCTCGGACGAGAGCGGCTACGAGGGGGCCCTCAGCCCCGAGGAGCAGGAGCTGCTCGACTTCACCAGCTGGTTCGGGGGCTACTGACCCCTTCCTCCCACCCCCCCCGCCCGGCCCGGACCAGGTAAGGCCCAGCCGACTTCCCAGTGAGAGGGCGCGGTGGTCATCCTTGGGGACTCCAGTGTGCCCTCTAAGCCGTGGAGTCTGGCGGGCAGAAATTCTACTCTGCGAGCTACTAGCGTTAAAGCTGCGAGCGGGCGATTTGGCTGCTGCATAAATCAGTTTGCTCTGGAGCCGTCCCTTCCTGAGCCGAGACAAAAATGTGTGAGCTGGAGAGGCTAAAGAACTGTGAGCTAGCTCATGCTAACTCGGCTTAGAGGGAACACTGCTTGGGTCCCTTTTCGAACCAGGCTAGACTAAGGCTGCGGTCACACACGCTAAATGACCCCCTTTCAACCCCCTTTAAATGCACTTTCCAGCTGGATTTTACTGTCTGGACTGGCAAAATCCGGTTGGAAAGTACATGGAAAGTGGATTATTTAGTGTGTGTGATCACTGCCCGATTGTATGCATGCTCCTCGTCACTCAGGAGTAGAACCACACATCCCAGAACCCAGCAATTGGGAGCACTCACGATGCTCATCCTTATGTATGAATAGGGGCAGTGCTTTCCTTTTTCCATGTGCGTGGGGTATTGCTCCACGTGGAGCAGAGCACGGCAGATCCAAGCGTGGGTAGCCTGCCACCATCGATGGGCTTCTGGAATGTATGATTTTGATGTCTGACTAGGGGTTGTCGTGGTTTCTGGTTGCCCTCCCATGCAGACTGCAAGGGGCACGTGCACGACAAGGTAGCCGAGAGGATGCCGCTGCCTGCCACACGTGCAGACCGGCCCCGATTGGGTTCCAGCACAAGAGGTGCAGAAGTAGCGAAAAGGTGGACTGGGTTTGTGGCGGCAGCAGGCACACAGCTTGCTCACCACAGCCTGTTGGAAGCTGACATCATGCCACAGCTGATACAAGTCAAGTCAGGTCAAAGATGCCAATTCTGCGAAACCAGCAGCCATTTGTCACAAAGTTGCCTAGCTGAAATCTGGAAAGAGGACACTGGGGTTTCCACTGCAACACAGCTTGCGGTTCTTGCCGTTGGGTTTTACTGAAATTAGTGGAACTACCATGAAATGTGCTTACAGATGGACCGTCTAAGACCTTGCTTATCAGTTTAATATGTATCTGTTTCAGAAGTGGGGAGAAGGGGAATAATACCTTCATTGATTTAATTTCAACCATATGTACTTTGCCATCAGATCTTGGGTTGGAATATTAGTCTGTGCCATTTTGCCACTTTATTATTTCTCATCCTGTTATTTGCTTGAACGGGGAAGAGCCTTGATTTTGGTACTTGTTTGGGAAGAATAGAAACATAGGTGAAAATTATTGCTTTCAGGCAAGGTTGCGATACAAATTAACAAAATATATTTCCCCTGACACCCGGCTGATTTCACTGGAACTCCCCCCCTCCCCCCATAATGGAAGGACTGCTGTTTCCATGCAAGGAACTTCCACTCCAAAAGCTGCCACAGTTTTCCTTCCCATCCCGAATCTATTCGAGCAAGCAGGAAGAAATTTCATTTGCAGAGTGAAATAGGAGTGGACATATTGGAACAGCACTTGAATGGGCCAAATGCTGTTTTGTACTTTGTAGGCATTAAAGACAATCAATCTCTTGAACACAACTGTGTGATCCACAGTGCACTGAGTAGCCTAGATGCATGACCAGGGGAGGATGTCTCCCCTGAGCTCTGTGAAATCTGTCATTTACATGCTCCTAATGGCCTTTCTGTTTTCTTTCCTAGTGACACTGAAAGCAATGCTGTGTAGGACCTCAGTACCTCATTGTCCCAGGCGCCTGTTATGATGCGGCAGAAGAGCAACAAGGACTCTTAATTTAACATGCTCCCTGCTTTCCTCGAGCCTCATTGGAAAGGTTGTGTTTTTTTTTAATGGTCAGTTGTCCCTGACATTGATGTTTCCAGGTTCTTCCACAGAGCGAAAGACTGGTGGTTTGTGATCATTCTCTCTCTCTCTCTTTTTAAAAAGAAAGTGCAATTATGTAAATAGATATTAGGGACCAAATTTTTTACCTGCTGTTGTACAGTAGTTTATGGTACCCTCTGTCTCTTGAATTACCAATGAAAAGGCTGGTTTCTGATTCCAGTGGCAAACTGAGATGAACTTGACTTCCATTCTTAATATGTGTTTGTACTTTTTAATGGGAGGTGGTGAAACAATTTAAACTTGATGCTTCCTTTTTCTGAATGGGAAGGGGACTTTTGTAATATCAAAATTAGACTTTTTATATGTAACTTGAACTGCCTGTGGGAACACTGTTAATATGAAGACTTATTTTTGTATAAAAATCTTTAGAAGTTGTAAGAGGAAAGATTTGTTGAAGTCCATCCCACCTTTGACTTCTTAACTCTGCCATCTAGGATGTTTAAGAACTGACACAATTTAGATGTAAAAGTTTCCTAACATTTTCTACTAAAGGGATATAAAACTGTTTGTCTCAGATATGGTGTCCCCATGTTTGTTTGGGTCTGGTGTGAAGGTTCATTTATTGGGGGGGGAACACCCTGAAGTTTTATTTTTAATGTATTGAAGGTATTTTTGTATGCACTTGCTAGGATTTATCAAGTTGTATATATGCAGTTTTTAAAGAGTATCCTATTTTATGTAAATCGAGTTTATAAATAAAATCTATTTATAAATAGCTTTTGTGATAGTAACTGCACATTTCTGTCCTTATGGGCATGGGGGGAAAAAGCCACAGTGGGACAGAAGACAGGGCTCTTTTTGGCTGCTTAGGTTGCTCTTCATACACTGCTTAAATTTCTGTCTATAGCATAATATCCCCAACCTGTGAGTTTATTAACCTACTACCTCAGTCCAAGAACTGAAACAGATACCAAGCTTAGAACCGTAGAATTAGAAGGGACCTCCAGGGTCATCTAGTCCAACCCCCTGCACAATGCAGGAAATTCACAAAATCTTCCCCCCCCACCCCCAATGATCCCTGCTCCATGCCCAGACTTTGTAAGGTCCACTCATTATACTGCATACAGCAGCCTAAGTCACTCATGGGAAATGTTTGCTCAATCTCTTCTGACAAAAAAACCTGGATGACTTGAGAATTTCTGTAAGGAAACTGCTCTAATTGTGGGGCAGCATGGACCCTTTTTCCGAAAAAACTGCACATAAAAGTTGGGTCTCTCGGCGTCACGTTGGTGACTCGCAATCTGAGTGTGCCTCGAATGCCACTAGCCACGATAAAGGCCAAACAGACATGGCATTTTGTGACAGTTCCATACCACCTCCCACTAGTTGCTTCATTCTTTGTAATTGTTCCGCGGTAAGGTATTGCAGAAGTCACCAAGCTTCCCAAGTGACAACCCAAGTGATGAGGACAGAATTTTTGTGACTTAAATCTATGCCGTGCTTAATGTTTATGGGCGAGGGTTCGAAGGGCTCTACTCCTGCTACTACACAAGAAAAATCCTGGTGGAGGGTATCGTTTTAAGTGCCAATAATGAGTGAGTTATTAATAAGTCCAGGCACAGAGCAGAAGGGGATATCAGACTCTTAAAAATGACCTCGGTTCTCTTATAAACATTTGGCCTTCCCATTTATGTGGCTTGAATGGGCTCACTTTATTGGACTGGGATAGAAAATCAAGATGTCCTAAATAATTTGAGATTATAGATGGTGATGAACCAGGAGAGGAAGTCTCATGATATCTTTCCTGTTATTCCATCTATATGCTGCGCTTTACTCTTCTTCCGCTGAAACTATAAAGAGTTAACAAGGGTGTCAGAATCTGCTTCATTATATAAGCATAAAGAGCTGCTATAGTCAGAATTTATGAGAATATACCCTTATTTCAAATGAATAAGCTTCAGAGGTTTATGAAGCTAACCTTTATAGTAAAATAAAAAATCCTGAGTGAAAAGGGGAGTGGCATGAATTTCCAATATAGTGTCAGTCTTAATTATGTTTAATTGTGGAGTCTTCCAAGCCTCACACTAACACAGAGACTTCCTGATATGAAACTGTATTGGAACAAATTTTTTGCACTGGCCATCACTATATCCTGCCATGTTCACCATACTAAACAGTTCCAGAAGAACTAGTTTGGGTAGAAGGGAGTTTGGATTCACATTTTATGTACAGATCAGAAACCAGCAACAATGTATGCAGAACAAGCATCTTTCCAATTTAATCCTGACTCTTCCTCCCCCAAGTCCTTTGGTAATCAAGACGCATTTTCCAAACTGTATACAGAAGAGTCCTAGGGAAGGGGCCCCATTCAGGCATTCCTTGAGTCCACCCTCAAACACTTGCGTGGCTCTTGGCAGCAGCAAGGCCAGAGCAAACCTGCAGGCATCAAGAGTAGATACTTCTGCCCCACACCTGGAAGATGATGATGAAGAAGAGATTGGTTTTATACCCCGCCCTTCACTACCCAAACGAGTCTCAGAGCGGCTTGTTTGGGTCCTTTCCCTTCCCCTCCCCACAACAGACACCCTGTGAGGTAGGTGGGGCTGAGAGAACTCTTGACAGAAACTGCTCTTTTTTCAAGAACAGCTGTGCCAGAGCTTGTGACTGACCCAAAGTCACATCAGCAGGTGCAAGTGGAGGAATGGGGAATTAAACCCAGTTCTCCCAGATTAGAGTCCGCACACTTAACCACTACACCAAACTGGCTCTCACACCAAACAGAGAACCCGGATTTAGCTGGAAAAGTACAACTCAGTGCTTCCATGCAGGCAGTTACGGCAGTGCAAAGCTCAGTGAGGTTTCAGAGTCTCGGGTTCATTTACATGACATTAAGTTGTTAATATCAAATTCAACAGCGGCTAGCTGGATGCCGCCGTTAACTTTGGTTCTAATCTGGCCTCAGCTGGGAGGGCATGGTATAAATTCAATAAATAAACAAACAAACAAACCTCTGAGAAGGGGTTTTAAGTATTTGTAGGTATGTAGGGGTTTCGGCTGTGTTCCTGCAGAGTGCAGGGGGTTGGACTAGATGGCCTGCAAGGTCCCTTCCAACTCTTAACATTCTATGATTCTATGATTCTATGATAGGCGAAGACTACCGAAATTAAGTTGGTTGTGATCCTGAAGTCCGAGTTCCCAAGAGGGGCTTGTGGCCTTGCACACCTTGTGGCTTTCCTTATCCAGCCCAAGTCCCTTCTTATTATTATTATTTCCCACTCACATTTGCAATTCAAAATGGTGGTGGAAGGTGTGGTCAAGTTGCAACCAACTTAACGGTGATCCTGTAGGGTTTTCAGGGCCAGAGATGTTCAGTAGTGGTTTGCCATTTGCCTGCCTCTGCGTTGAGACCCTGGATTTTCTTGGTGCTCCCCACCCAAGCACTAATCAGGGCTGACCTTTCTTAGCTCCTGAGATCTGAAAGCACCGGGTTACTTTGGGCTATTCAGGTCAGAGTGCAATGAAACGTTTACACTTAGCAATATTTTTTTTGGGGGGGCATTCACACAGTCTTAATATATGCAGAAAACTGATATTCCCTGGCGAGGATTGCACTTCCTGGATAGGGTCTGTTGGTGGTTTCCAGGACACTCTGACAATGGGAACCTTCTAGCCTACTCTAGAAGAGATGGGGGTGTCCCTGGTGAACAGGTCTTGCTGCTGTTGCGCTCTTTTCGTTATTGGCATCCTTGTTTTTTTGTCTGCACCACGCGACACAAGAAAGGGAGTGGGAGAGGGAAAGACGAGTTAAATAGAAGGGGGATGCAGGCCGAGGACCTTAAAATGATGCCAGTAAAATTGCTAATGCTCTGTCACGGAAGTTGCTTTGCGGCCACAGCCTTAGCTGAGAGCAAACAGCAACAACTTGTAAACACGGTTGTTACTTTTATTAGCTTCATAACTGACAACAGAAGGATCTGCAGAGAAGATACCCGAGTTACCGCCTTTTATGCCTGTGGCCAACATAAAGGGGATTACAGGCTGGGCGATGTTTTACTTGCCACCATTCTCTTGAGCCACCCCGTCCTTTAGGGGGAGGCTTTGAAGCCTAATTCATCGTTAGGAACCGAGCAGCTCCGGGAGCACTGTGGTGATGAAGAAGATCCTTTCGATAAAGCCACGGCACGCTCAAGGAACAAGGAATGGCTTTTTCAAGAATGCGATATGTTTTCCCTGTTTTGCCGTAGGACTTAGATGTCTACTGGTCTGACTTGGTGGTAGTCTATAATGGGCATCCTTTCTTCCCGTAGCTGAAGAATGGGGCAAGGGGGCAAGGGGTAAAGGTGCTCATGGCCGCCCATCAGGGATCATGACGGTGTCTTTCCCTTGTGGAAGGGAAACAGTTGAGGGGAGTGATTTGGAGTGGGCACATTTATTTATTTACTCCAGTCACAGTCCTCCTTTCTCGCTTGGACTCAAGGTGGATTGCATAGAATGGCACCAAGGGAAAAAAGATTAAGGAGCTGCTCCCTCTCATTTCTGTTCCTAAAAGCAATCTCCACATTTCAGTAAAAGAAAAAGGGGGGAGGTAATCATAGGAAAGTGTCAGTAAAGACTTACAGTGTAATCCTAACCCCCCTCTCTGAATGGCTTACAATGACATATCTTGAAGATACAGGGCTATTTTGGGGCAGGAACGCACAGGAAAGGGGTTCTGGCTGGCTCCCGAGTTGGCCACGCCCAGCAGGAACTCATTAGCATAATAGGCCACACCCAGCAGCAGAAACTCATTAGGATTGGCTACATGAGGGGCGTGTGGCCTAACATGCAAAGAAGTTCCTGCTACAAAAAAAAAGCCCTGGGTTTTGACAACAGACAAGGTAAACAGAATAAGAAGCAAAAGGTGGGTGCGGCTGGATGACCACACTTCTGGTAACTTGGGGTGTGTGGCCTAATATACTAATGAGTTTCTGCTGCTGGGTGTGGCCTATTATGCTAATGAGTTCCTGCTGGGCTTTTTCTATGAAAAAAGCCCTGCAAAGATATATTGACATGTGTTGGGGGAGGAGCAGGGTTTAGTCAGCATCCTAAGCCTCCCCCCTCTCTCACACACATATACACCAGTATAATTTATGCCAGCAAGAACCCTGATGTACCTTTAAAACTCCCTATTGAACACATGGAGAATGAAAGCAGGAGTCCCCTCCCTTGGTCTCCCACCCTGCCCTGAAGCCCTGGTGCAGCTTAGGATACTGACAACTGCAGTCTTCCTATACTTTACATAAACCCCAGCCAGAATGCCCGTCACTTGGATCTGTGGCATGGAACTATATCCTTCTGGCTTCTTGGCACACACTTGGAGAACACATGGGGAGACCTGGAGATGGAAACCACCCCGAAAGGCGCTTTGTACTGCAAGGAAGGACGCTGCACAAACAGGCAAAGAAGGGAACAATCACTGACATAACACGGTACTAGCATCGCTCTGCTGAGATCTGTTACAGGTTCTCTACCTCAGGGCACAGACACCGTAGGAGAGCTGACCATAAACCTACATGGCCTAGAGAGAAAAATGTGCAGCACTGGAGACAAGGCACATATATAGCAACAGGTTCATCACATTCCTGTGCAAAGGCTACAGGTACAGAAGATAAGAACACAGAGACAGATACATATCAGCATGTCATTACTGAAGCCCAGCATTTATCAGCCAGCAAAAGAAGATAGGAACATAAGAAGAGCCCTGCTGGATCAGACCGATAGGACATCTAGTCCAGCATCTTGTCTTACACAGCAGCTAACCAGCTTCTCTGGACAGACAACAACAGGGCATAGAGGCCGAAGCTTTCCCCTGGTGTTGCCTCCTGGCTCTGAGATTCAGAGGATTAGTGCCTCTGAATGTGGAGGTTCCCCTCATCCACCATGGCTAGTAGCCATTGGTAGATGTAACCTCCATATTTGAATCACTCTCTGTGTAAAGTAGTATTTCCTTTTGTCTGTCCTGAAACTACTGCCCATCAGCTTCATCGAATGTTCTTGAGTTATAGTATTTTGCGAGAGGGAGGAAAATGTTCTCTTTGTCAACTCTCTCCACCCCATGCCTAATTTTGTACACCCCTACCATGTTCCCCATCTCTTTTCTCAACTGAAAAGTCCCAGACTCTAGCCTTTCCACATAGGGAAGATGCTCCACCCCTCTAATAATCATGGTTTCCCTCCTCCATACTTCTTCCAGCTCTGCAATGTCCTTTTAGAGATACGGTAACCAGAACTGTACACAGCATTCCAAATGAGGCCGCACCATAGATCTACACGGGGGCATAACAGTATTGGCTGTTTTATTCTCAGTCCCTTTCCTAAGAATCTCTAACACACAGTTTGCCTGTTTCACTGCTACAGTACACTGGGTTGACACTTATACTGAGCTATTCACTATAATCCCAAGATCTCCCCCCCCCCCCCAGCCTCAGCAAGTTCAGACCCCTTTAGCCTATATCTGAAGTTGGGTTTTTTTGTCCCAATGTGCATCATCTTACATTTATCAACATTGAACTTCATTTGCCACATTGTTGCCCAGTCACCCAGACTGTGGAGGTCCTCTTGGAGCGCTTCACAATCAGCCTCAATTTTTGTTGTTGTTGTTGTTCAGTCGCACAGTCGAGTCCGACTCTTCACAACCCCATGGACCAGATCATGCCAGGCCCTCCTGTCTTCTGCCGTCCTCTAAAGTTTGCTCAATTTCATGTTTGTTGCGTCGTGACATTGTCTAACCATCTCATCCTTTGACATCCCCTTCTTCTTTGACCTTCAGTCTTTCCCAGCATCAGAGTCTTCTCCAGGGAGTGCTCCCTTCTCATTTGGTGGCCAAAGTATTTGAGCTTCAGCTTCAGTATCTGGCTTTCCAGGGAACAGTCAGGGTTGATTTCTTTTGGGATTGACTGATTTGATCTCCTTGCAGTCCAAGGGACTCTCAAGAGTCTTCTCCAGCACCCCATAGTTCAAAAGAATCTTTTCTTCGGCGCTCAGCTTTCCTTATAGTCCAACTCTCGCAGCCATACATTACTACTGGGAATACCATTGCTTTGTGCATGCAGACTTTTGTTGGCAGGGTGATGTCTCTACTTTTTATCATGTTGTTTAGGTTCGATTTTTCCATCCTGAATAATTTGGTGTCATCTGCAAACTTGGCCACTACACTACTCACCCCTAGTTCCAGATTATGTATGAATAGATTAAATAGCACCGGCCCCAATACCCATCCTCGTGGGATCCCACTGCTTACTTTCCTCCATATTGAGAACTGTCCATTGGTTCCTACTCTTTGCTTCCTGTTGTTTAACCAGTTTTTAATCCATAAGAGAACCTGCCCTCCTATCCCATGACTGCTAAATTTACTCAGGAGTCTTTGGTGAGGTACCTTGTCAAAAGCCTTTTGAAAGCCGAAGTATATAATGTCTACTGGGTCAACATTATCTACCTGCTTGTTCACTTTCTCAAAGAACTCCAAAAGGTGGTTAAGGAACCATGCTGATTTTCCGTCATCTGGCTTTGTCCTTCTTTGTGCCTAACCATTCTATCTTTTCTTTTCTGATTTTTTAAAAATTTGACAGTTTGTATTTAGTACAACCAACAAATACACAAGCATGAAACATATTACAAAAAAAAAACAACACATAGAAAAACAACAAAGACAATTGGAATAGAAAGTAAATAAGCAATACCAAACATCAGATCTTGCAACTTGTAAACATCCTTAATATGGCATTTCAGTTAAGTACCGCTCCCATCTGCATCAAGTAGTTCAATATCATTGGCCGTACTTCTACAAAATTTGAAGAAGGAGGATTATTTTCAAATTGATTAATGTTTTATGGAATTATTTCCATTATGTACATCTCCCATACCTCATATTGTCATATATGAAGTGTAGGTATATTTGGGCATTTCTAGTTAGCCACTATAGATTTTTTGGCAACTATTAGAAGGTATGAGATCCACTCTTTCCTAATATTTGGGACTGTGCTATCCTTCTAATTTCCTGGTTGCCCCCTGGATCCCTTTTTAAAAAATTGGTGTAACATTTGCTACATCAGCTGTCTCACGTCTGAGTTCCTTAAGATCTCTTGGGTGTATACCATCAGGACTTGGAGATGCATCGTTTTTTAATTTCCCCAGTAGGTCTAGAACTTCATCTCTGGTCTCCTCAGTTTGGCTCAGTTCTTTAGACTCCCTTCCTGAAAATAAGGGCTGTGGCATGGGTATGTGCCCCACACTTTCTACCGTAGACACAGAAGCAAAAAAGGCATTGAGCTTCTCTGCCATCTCCCCATCTTCCTTTATCAATCCCTTTATTCTTTTGTCATCCAAGGACCCAACTGCTTCTCTGGCTAGTCTCCTGTCCTAGATATATTTAAAGAAATGTTCATTGTTCATCTTGATGCTTTGAGCAACCTGCTCCTCGAAAGTCTCTTTTTGCATGCCTAATTATTGGTTTATGTTTCTTCTGCCAGAGCCTGCGGTCCCTTCTGTTCAATTCATCGAGGTAGACCTTCCACTTTTTAAAAGATGTTTCTTTACTTTTTATATGGTGGGGGAGTAGGTCTCCCCTTCCTCTCTGCCTCTCAGATAACTTATGCAATGGCTGAGTTCGGACTGGCAGTTTGGCCCGAGACAGGCACGTTTCACAAACGGATTAAAGGGGCCGGTTCACATAGACACAGCTGAAAGGCATTCCCCAGCTGTACTCATCCCGTCTTGTAACGGTAGTTTAAAAAGTACCAGGTGAAAGTGACAGAAAACCATGGAGAGCGCGCTTCCCAGACGTGTGCATGCGAAACGCTAAAAACTGGGAATGATAATGTGCACTGGCTGTTCCCACAGGGATGCACATAAGCACAGGGATGTGCGCTGCTCTACTACCCAATGTGGCCAGGGGCGTGCACGACATGATCCTGCCCTATTTGCTGCTGTGCCTATGCGCATAGGTGCCTGCCGCAGTGTGAGGAAAAAGCCGCTTACATCTGTGGCTCCGCCAGGGGCAGGCCAACAGTGTGAACACTCCCTTGCGCCTCCTCCCCGGTATGCTCCCGCATCAGTCGGTGCAATGTGACTAGGGAAACCTGGGAACAAATTGTTCGGGGTCTTTTTGCCACGACTCCCTCGCACTTCATACTGCCAGTCTGAACTCAGCCAATGCTGGCACTCCCTGCAGACATCTGGTCACATCATTCACACCCTTCTACCACTGCAGGATGCTCGTCATCCTGGAAAGGTCTTGAATTGGACCAAACATCATCTCTGCAGGAACAGCTCCCAAGGCATTATTAGCTACATCCTTTTACTTCGAATTCAAATATTTAGAATGTGTAAGTTTACATGGGACGTCTCCAAAATTCTCCTCATCCAACTTTTATTATGGATTTTGGAGGTCTGAGTTACCTGAATTTGTTTCCAAAGGGGCCCCGACATATTAGGAATCCTCGACTGTTCTATTTTTCTTGTTTCTGAATTTTGTACAGAGTCCTTATACACATCTTGTTAACATCTTTCAGCTTATTTGTGCGTTTCCCCCCTTTACTGATGTGCACGCATACACTGGTAAAGCGGCAATAAAGCAATTTTGATGTGACCATTCTTCATACAATTATGTCAGAACTCTTTTGTGCAGCTTTACCAGGGCTCAAAAGATCACACGTGTATCAGTAAGATTCCAAGGCAATCATATGCAAAATGCAGTGCTTTGTTTTAACTGTTGGCCACCTTGGGTACCCTGAACTGGGTGGCCAGGTAGCACAGATATCCTTTAAATAAATAAAATTAGATAGGGCATGTTTTAATCTATGTTTTATCAGTACACAAATATGAACTGCTAATGCAGAGAGGAAAAACAAATGAACAAACAACAAAAGGAACTGAAAGCCGAAGCACATTGCTAGTGCTTCAATTCACCTAATTAAGCGAAGGAAAGTGAATGCGTCTGATGGATGAACTTTCAGAACATGAAAAAACAGAACAGGGAAAACCTGCTCATCCCTGCTTGGCAGCTCCTTAGGTGCAACATTCAATGGAATGATGATAAAGGACTACTGAATTTAAATGTAAACATTCACTGACTTTTTAAAGGATCTGACCATTGCTTGGGTTCAGTTCAATTCATTATATTATATTACAGGCCACGACCATATCCAGTTAAAAAACAAACACTATTCAGGTATTCAGATATACAAGTTAAAAAACTCCAGTTAAAATACAGAATCTAAAGATTGTACAATAAACATCTTTATATTATATTAAAAATAGAAAAATAGATTATATTATAGAGTATAGATTATAAAATACATAACAAGAGCTGTGTAAGAGACCTCCTAAAGGAAACTAAGTCAAGGCCCAAAGGAACAGAGCTGAAGTTTACTGCACACTTTCATCGCCTGAGTGCAAAATCTAGAAGTTAACTTAGTGATAGCCGAAATTTCATCAGTTAATGACTTATCTAACCAAGTCTTGTCTTCCCCTACCACGGGACTGTCTACAAGGGAAAAAAAGGTCTTCTCTCAAATTTGTTTATAGAGGGGGCAGTGAGAAAAAACCATGCTCCATTGTCTCTACCTCTGCTAGGGGGCAAGGGCAAATCCTCTCTGCAATTTCTTGGGTTATTGCTGGATATATTCTGGGGAGACCATCCAGTACTTTCAAACAAAAGAATATCCATGTCAAATCAACAGCAGTGTTGCATATTGACATGGTATCTCTCTGGATTCTTGAGAAAATAATGAAAACAGATAAATGGGAAACTGATAACAATAAAGACAAATGTGCAGAGATTAGCTATTGTTATAATTAATAAGAAGATTTGTACATCACCTTTCTGCCCAATGGCTAAGAGTTAAAACAAGGCAAATGTAAAGGACATATCCAACATTTTGAACAACTCAGATAATGTCCAGCTAAATTCTGTGCACGCTTACTTGTAAGAAAATCCCACTTAACTCTGTCAGATTTCTTTCTGATTAAACACTCATATGATGAGTAAATTGTACAACTCCAACGTCAGCTAACCTTAACCCAACTGATTTTAGTATGATAGGTCTGACTGCCCTTAGTTAGGTTCAAGATGGGATGCTTTCAAATAATTATTCCATTAAACTGTGTACTGTATACACTGCTCAAAGAATGAAAGGAAGAAGTTAATAGAGCCACATGAAAATGGCACAGTGCATACCTAGAATTCATATATGTATAATGATATGTTTTGATGTGGATGGAACAGAGATTACAAAAGTAATCTTATAAACTAACCACAGAGCAGGTTATGCCCACAACCATTAAAAACCATAACAATGAATGCTCATTACAACTACTTAATCATTTATATCAGATCAGACAAAATATTTGACAAACACTGGAGGTTACAGGTGCCACAAACCTTGTAGCAAACATGTTTGACCGGTGAACATATAATTTTTGACAGCCACATTCACCCATGAGCTGAACCCCAAATCTGACTTCACCATTGTCCAACTGGAGCATTTACCAAACAGCTTTGCAACTGTATGGTGGAGTTTCATTTCCTTCTCCCTTGCAGCTGCTTTTACAAGTGTGCAGTAGGTGAAACTGATTCTCCTTCAGGGTCATAGATGGTTGAGCCGGATAATTAAATAATGTTGGGGGACTGCAGCTTCCGTGAGGCTGTGCAGAAACATGCATGTGCAAAACCATGTTGATTGCACAAATTGATACACACCAGTTGAACTCCAAATATTAAAACCTAAAAAGCACAGTATTAGTAATAATTGTCTGATTGTTTATTTGTTTAAACTATTGGCTGCTGAGCAGCATGTGGCAACAGCAGGTTTATGGGATGTATATGTGTGAAATTCTGCTGATTTCACCATGTTGCATGGAAAGTAACTTGCTGAACAAGCTCAAGCTGCTTTTGAGCACCCAAACTGCTCAAATAAACAATTGGCTCCCTGCTTGCAACTGGTGAGCAAAAAGTGACCCAAGTTGTTGGATGTTTGAGCAGCTCTTTGGAAGAAATAAATGTACCAATTTGCCCTCAGTTGTTTCTAACTAACAGCATCTTAGGAACAGCAACAAAACAACACATACATTTTGTTTTGGGATTTCTGGGGAACTGATCCACAGACTGCTGAAAAGGTGCAATTTATACCTTCCCCTTGACCCCATACATACAGTGTCATAAATCATGAAAGAAAATGTATGTTTTTCTGAAAGGATAGGGACATCAGGGGAGAGATATCCCTCCTTCACGCCTGGATCCAGCTCATCCGAGAATGTCCTCTCTAAGGAACATTTTTGTTGAGTGTTAATAGAGCCCTTCAGACATTACAATTGCACGTACCAAGTACTTGCCAGCCACAAATATTGGGAGTGTGCATTACCCAGATCCTCCTGATATGCACAGTTGACATATTGTCTGAAAGAGGCAACAAACAGATTTTGCCTGCACATATAGCCACTATATATGCTGTACAAAACCCTGGATTTTCGTGGTTCTGATTTGCACATGGGGTGCTGGAATGTACCGTCAAGTCTCAGCTGATTTATGGTGACCCCTGGTGGGGTTTTCAAGGGAAGAGACATTCAAAGGTGGTTTGCCATTGCCTACCCCTGTGGCAAGACCATAGTATTTCTTGGTGGTCTCCCATCCAAATACTAGCTAGAGCTAACCCTGCTTAGCTTCTGAGAGCTGCTGAGACTGGGCTAACCTGGACTATCCAAGTCAGGGGCAATCTGCACATACTGAAGCTGAAAATCCATGTGTTGCCTGTGTCAGACAACATGGCATGAGAGTGCATATCAAGATATCACCATGTGGTTGCTGGCTTCCCTGTATGCATGACTGTATCATCTGAATTACAAATCTGTAATTTATACGTCTGTATAGTTATTGGGTTTTTAATCAACTATATTATTTTAAATTTGAATTATTAATTGCATTGTTATGACCAGGGCTATTTTTGGGCAGGAACGCACAGGAACGGAGTTCCGGCTGGCTCCCGAGTTGGCCACGCCCAGCAGGAACTCATTAGCATAATAGGCCACACCCAACGTCAGAACTCATCAGGATTGGCTACATTAGGGCTGTGTGGCCTCACATGCAAATAAGTTCCTGCTATTAAAAAAGCCCTGTGTTTTGACAACAAATAAGGTAAACAGAATAATAAGCAAAAGGTGGGTGTGGCTGGATGACCACATGTCTGGTAACATGGGGGTGTGGCCTAATATGCTAATGAGATGTGCTGTCATGGGATGTGTCCTAGTATGCTAATGAGTTTCTGCTGATGGGTGTGGCCTATTATGCTAATGAGTTCCTGCTGGGCTTTTTCTACAAAAAAAGTCCTGGTTATGACCCACCCTGAACCTGCTTGCAGCGGAGCCTGGGCTATAAGTCAAATAAATAAATAAATAAATAAATAAATAAATAAATAAATAAATAAATACTACAAGTAAATGTAATAAATTTTGCTCTTGTACACTATGGTACTTTCATGCAATTGGATAATTCCATCCCTCCCTAAATTTTGCTCCATCCAGTTACCTTTATTCATTAGAACTCCCAAAGCACCACAGAGCTTTTACCTGAGCACGATTAAATGTTCTCCCATCTGCCCTCCTGCAAGGGAGAGATGCTCATACCCTATACGCAAGCCGACTCTGTCCTTATAATTCTAGACAGGTCGAGACAATTGAGCATGTTCGCTTATCTTGTCAATTTTATCACGAGATTCGTCTTAAATATATCACACCAATATTTGTCGCCTACCCAGGCAGGTCAAATCAGTTTTATTCTACTCTTCTTTTCACTGATATTTGTAGTGAAACTACAGCTAAGGTGGCAAGATTTTGTGCTGTGGCTACCCTAACCAGACCAAAGACTATTACTTCTTAGGAAATTTTAAAATTCATGTTGTCTTAACTAAATTTTTTACCCATACCAACTGTCTGGCTGTATTTCACTGTTAACTGTATGTAACATTTTAAGGTAATTGCTGATCTTTGATTGTAATAAATCGAATCGAATCCATCCCTCCATCACTTAAGCGTGTGCTGTCAAAGCTGACTGGAATGAGTGAGGCTAATCCAGAAGAGGTAGCAAGTGAGTTTATTCTAGTGCATGGCTCCTGGAAGTGGTACTTAATTTAAAGAAATATCAAATGTAAATAATGGATAGCTTTCCCAGACCAGGACTTATCTGTCAGCTATGAAGACTATGACGGTTTTTTTCCTACACTAAACATTATCGTAAGGAGTTGGACATGTATTGTTAGAGATTTCTTTTTACATTTTTACGTATTTGAATAGCTCTTAGGTTGGCAATGCGTAAATAATCCTTGGCCTGCTAATGTGTGCGGACTAATTCTTTGAATTCAAGCATCCTTTGTGCCAGATTCTTGCTAATGGCTTGATCCTGTCACTCTGTCATTCAATATCAGTTGTTGTTGTTCAGTCACACAGTCGAGTCCGACTCTTCGCGACCCCATGGACCAGATTACGCCAGGCCCTCCTGTCTTCTGCTGTCCGCTGAAGTTTGCTCAATTTCATGTTTGTTGCATCGATGACACTGTCTAACCATCTCATCCTTTGCCGTCCCTTCTTCTTTGACCTTCAATCTTTCCCAGCATCAGGTCTTCTCCAGCGAATGCTCCTTCTCATTTGGTGGCCAAGTATTTGAGCTTCAGCTTCAGGATCTGGCCTTCAGGAACAGTCAGGGTTGATTTCTTTTAGGATTGACTGATTTGATCTCCTTGCAGTCCAAGGGACTCTCAAGAGTCCAAGGGACTCTCAATATCAGTAGTGTCTTCCTAAACCAGGGGCCATGAAGAGAAACTTGAAACTTTCCAACTAAACCTAAGTGAACAGTTAGACAGCAACTCTAGATTGCCAAGTGCACCTTGCCTTGGTTTGACAAATATGTATTGAACTGTGAGTGGAAGGAAGCCAGCAAAGGAAGAGTCTTCAAAATGTAGCCATTTTTAGCATTATCGGAGTATCCTGGATGCACACAGTGCAGCGTGCAAAGCCTAAGCAGTTCCCATTCTCTTTTTCTTGAAGAGGGGCGAATGAACAGGAACAACTGTGTGTGTGCTTGTGAATGTGAAATTAACACCCAGACCCTTCCAAAACTCCATCTTGTTATACTGTGAAAGAGAAGACAGAAATCACGTGGCCGTTATTATGACTAATTCAATCAAAATACGAAGTACGAAGTGTCAAAAATTGTTGTTGCTGAGCTCTAATATAACTGGAAAGATGACGTATGGTTCCTTCCAGGGCTCTTTTTGTAGCAGGAACTCCTTTGCATATTGGGTGAGACACACCCTAATGTAGCCAATCCTCCACGAGCTTACAGCAGCCCCTGTAAGAAGAGCTCTGTAAGCTCTTCGAGGATTGGCTACATTAGGGGTGTGTCGTCTAATATGCAAAGGAGTTCCTGCTACAAAAAGAGCCCTGGTTATGCCAGTTCTGAATGGTGTTTCTTTCTGCCTTGCTTTGTGACAATCCTAAATCAATATCTGTCTGTCTGTCTGTCTGTCTGTCTGTCTGTCTGTCTGTCTGTCTGTCTGTCTGTCTGTCTGTCTGTCTGTCTGTCTGTCTATCTATCTATCTATCTATCTATCTATCTATCTATCTATCTATCTATCTATCTATCTATCTATCTGAAGAAATAAGGAAGAAAGGTTTGAAAGAGTGGAGTGCAGCTTCTGGTACAATGGAAGGAGCTCAGAGTGTTCACGGTGCATGTCTCTGCCCCTCTAAAGCAAGAGAAAGGCCGGACTGGTGTCCCAGCTAGGAGACTTTTTGTTACCGTTTTTGTCGCTGTTGTTGCGGGCCCCTCATATCTGGCTGCTCCCCCCCCCCCCGGTCTTCCCTCCAGTTCTCCGCCATCCTCCCTCTTTCAGCTCTCGCTCTTTTCTTGAGCCTGGCACAATGCAGCATGTCGTGAAGGCCATTGTGGAGGCCTTTTGCACCTCATTATCTTCACTGTGTGCCCCCATTATCCAGTCTCACTCCTTGTAAATAAACTCTATAGCGAAAGTCCAGGAGAATAGCAGTGGGTGGGGAGATATAAGATGGAGGGGGAAAGGGTGCTGGGATGGGGGGGTACCTCATCCCCCCTCCCCTCCTCTGTCATTTGTCTGAGCTGCAGTAGCAAGAGAGTTGCCTATGGGAGAGGAGAAGAGAGTTGTGCACAGGCCAAAACTACAAACGTCATTCTCTTGGTTTGTACCCAGCATCAGTTGGGAATAAGGAAGTCCATATAATTTGCCTCAAAGCCAGTATTTGATCTTCCTGCTGTTTGATTTGAAGGTGAAGAACAGAGAGCAGTCAATATTTCCCAAACATTTGCTGATATATGTTTGAGGAGATTTTATTGGGTTAAATGTAAAAAAACAACATCTGACTTAGAAGCTCAGAAGCCTTACGCAGCATCTACTATCCTCCATCTTCATCATCATCTTCATCATCATCTTCATCATCATCGTCACTTTATTACAGTTCGTAACCAGCACACAACAGTCCAGATATATCAAAAACTGGATATCAAAATATAACTATGATCATGTGAAATTTAGATACTAATGTTGTTGTTGTTCAGTCGCACAGTCGAGTCCGACTCTTCGCGACCCCATGGACCAGATCATGCCAGGCCCTCCTGTCTTCCACTGTCCGCTGAAGTTTGCTCAATTTCATGTTCGTTGCATCGATGACACTGTCTACGCCATCTCGTCCTTTGCCGTCCCCTTCTTCTTTGACCTTCAGTCTTTCCCAGCATCAGGGTCTTCTCCAGTGACTGCTCCCTTCTCATTTGGTGGCCAAAGGATTTGAGCTTCAGCTTCAGGATCTGGCCTTCCAGGGAACAGTCAGGGTTGCTTTCTTTTAGGATTGACTGATTTGATCTCCTTGCAGTCCAAGGGACTCTCAAGAGTCTTCTCCAGAACCATAGTTCAAAAGAATCTATTCTTCAGCGCTCGGCCTTCCTTATAGTCCAACTCTCACAGCCATACATTACTACTGGGAATACCACTGTTTTGACCATGCGGACTTTTGTTGGCAGGGTGATGTCTCTGCTTTTTATCATGCTGTTTAGGTTTCCCATCGCTTTCCTCCCAAGGAGCAGGCGTCTTTTAATTTCATGGCTGCAGTCACCATCTGCAGTGATCTGGGATCCCAGGAATGTGAAGTCTGTCACTAATGTAGAGACAGAACAAAACTGAAGCATGTACAAATAATCAGAATGAAATACAATCTATTTCTATATCAGACCTTTACAAACTGTTCATGAATTCTGTAGGCTGCTGCTAAAAATTTTGCACACACCAATGTGACCTCTGGGTTAGAATCTGATAGAAGCATATTGCTTATTGCAGCATTTGAAAAACCTGAAAAACTTTACTGTATAGGCTGAATAAATCTAGCTCGCATTTGACTGTAATACCCACAACTAAGCAGGGTATGTGCGATCGTATCCACTTCTCCAGTACCGCAGACACGCTCAGCCATTGGTGTCTTTCTGTAGCGACCCACTACCACTTCTGAGGGGAAAATATTACAACGGGCCATAGAAAAGGCCCTTCGATGAGATGGAATATCCAGATTTGACAAGTATGAAGCTGGGGAGACAATATATTTTGTTCGAGGTGAGGCTAAAAAATTCGAAAACCTTGCAATGTCATTCTGCCTCTCTACATCAAATATTCTCTGCTTAACTAGAGCCCTGGCTTGATTTACAGCCATTATCTGCAAGGACTCAGGAGAGAAGCCAAGCATGGATAGCTTCTGATGTATAGCTATCCTCCATGTTTCCCAGTTAAGGGGGAAAATACTGCTCAAACAAATTACAAAGAGTGGGGTCACACGTGCCACATAATGCGGGGGTGGGGTGGGAGTGAGGCTATTTGCGCCGTATCGATTTGACCCACCACTGCATGATCAGACGCAGTGGTGGGTGAATCGGGTTTTTTCTTTCGCCGCTGTTTCCGGTGCGCTCCAACGAGGGATTGCTCATGCAATGGGAGCCTGCTGGAGCAATCACATGGGAAAGTCCATCTGCTGCCCGTTGCAAACCCATTTGATACTGCGCTTTCCCTGGTATTTTTTTTAACTGCTTCTTTGGTGGGGTGAAATGGGTTGATGACGGGTGTGGGATGCTTGCCAGATGTTCCCATGTGATCACGCCCGTAAAATCCGCCTGGCAGCTAATTCTGTGTGTGATTGGGACCAAAGATGATCAGACTTAAGTGGTAACAAGAATAAGAAATTTTATTTACAAAAATAGACACATCTTACATGACATATTCCTTTTTTATAATTATTTTTATTGGGTTTTTCAAAATTTTACAGAAAACAGCAAGTACAGTATATATGTTACATCTTACCATAACATATTCATGTAGGTACATTTAACTTATTGTGAACAGATTAACTTCAGAAAGGTTAACTTAAAAGAATAAATATCTTTCAAAGGAAATTAGATAGATTCATGGAGGATAAGTCTATCAATGCATACTAGCCATGGTGGCTGAAGGGAACCTCCACATTCAGAGGCACTAAACCTTGGAATCCCAGAGCCAGGAGGCAATGTCAGAGTAAGGTCTCGGCCTCTATACCCTGTTGTTGGCCCTCCAGAGGAACTGGTTGGCCTCTGTGTGAGACAGGATGCTGGACTAGGTGGACCACTGGTCTCATCCAGCACGGCTCTTCTTCTTATGTTCTTTAACTTGCTGTAGCTTCAAGCCCAGGTAAGAGATAGAAGAAGAGAGGTGCTATATAAGATGAAAACAGAAGGCAAGCAAGGGCCAAAGAGGTGGAACCAACTGAGGTGTGTGATAGAATTCTCTTAACCATTCCCCTCCCAGATCCTCTTGCATGCAGAGTTACAATATCCAACAGATTTTGGGTGTTAAGCTATCTACGGGCAATTCATATGATAAGAAAATTCTTACAAGCACTCCTTCCTTAAATTCCCAGTTGGCAGGAAGGGCACAATAAAAGTTTTTTTCTTAGAAGATGGCCAGTACAAATGCTGCTGGTTTCCCTTGTGGTTATATGCATTCGTTGTTAAGTGATCACAGTTCATGGGGAAATGGAGAACTGTGTCAGCCATGGACTGATGAGTGACTGACCCTTAGGAAACCGTTGTGTTTCCACCCTTTAAAATGGATCGAATAGATGCTTACCTCACAGTTCTGTTGCAAGAATCATTACAACGAGAAAAGGATGGCATATCAGAAGACTTTTGTAAATGGACAACAATCAGGGCTCTTTTTGTAGCAGGAACTCCTTTGCATATTAGGTGACACACCCCTAATGTAGCCAATCCTCCACGAGCTTACAGAGCTCTTCTTACAGGGGCTACTGTTAGCTCTTGGAGGATTGGCTACATTAGGACCAGGGCTATTTTGGGGCAGGAAGGCACAGGAACAGAGTTCTGGCTGGCTCCTGAGTTGGCCACGCCCAGCAGGAACTTATTAGCATAACAGGCCACACCCAACAACAGAAATTCATTAGGATTGGCTACATTAGGGGTGTGTGGCCTAACATGCAAAGGAGTTCCTGCTCCAAAAAAAGCCCTGGGTTTTGACAATAAACAAGGTAAACAGAATAAGAAGCAAAAGGTAGGTGTGGCTGGATGACCACACTTCTGGTAACATGGGGGTGTGGCTTAATATGCTAATTAGCTGTGATATCAGGGGTGTGGCTTAATATGCTAATAAGTTTCTGCTGTTCAGTGTGGCCTATTATGCTAATGAGTTCCTGCTGGGCTTTTTCTACAAAAAAGCCCTGATTAGGGGTGTGTCACCTAATATGCAAAGGAGTTCCTGCTACAAAAAGAGCCCTGACTATAATGAACAGTGTTCAGAATTTCACAGAAACAAACATGACCACATAATAATTCCAATATGCTGGGTCATGGTTGTGCAACTGAAGTCACAGTCAGGTGTACACTGGGGAAACTCACCTTTTAAAGTGCTCTTGCACTCAGTGCTGTGAAGGAACCCCGTGAGAGAGAAAAGAACTTCAAGCTTCCCTCCTACTCTGCTTTTACCCGTGGAGAAGGTGGCAGCAGGGTGGGTGGGGGGAGGTTTTATCCCTTTCCTCTGGCTGCATGTGTCCTTCCTGGGGCACATGGAACCAGGGAAAAGGGACAGAAAGCCCCCTTGCTGCCCTTTCTGCTGGCAAAAACCAGAAGCTCTTTCTCTCGTGCAGTGCTCCATGGCAGCACAGAGGGAGCAAGATTTTTTTAGAGCTACTCTGATGTACGTCTGACTGTGAGTCCAGTTGTGCACCCATGGCCTAACATAAGTTGGCTCTATTGTACAGTGATGCCCTCAGTCAACCTGAAAGGGGCGGCTCCAGTCCCTTTGGGGATACTAAAGGGACGCACGCAACAAATCTAAGGATTGCAAGTTTTCTGGTCTCAATTGAACTTAGGCCCACAAAAGTCACTATCTTCAGATACTTCTGGTTACACAATAACCCTGGCTCTTGTTCTCCGCACGCTTTTGAAATCCACTCATTTGCATATGAATGCTGATTCTTATCTGTTCTGTATACAAGCTAGGCAAAAAAAAAAAAAATTACAATAATGTCACAATCACAGCATGCATCTAGAATGGCAAGGTTCCTAAGCTACACCAACCTTGACTACGACTAGGCTATTTTCCTTTATGTTAGAAGCAGATAGCTGACTTTTCTTGAAATGCTTATCAACAGGAATGCCATCCACAAGGACTATACAAGCAATGGTAAGGGACGTCTTTGTGTCAGACTTCCCAGGACTTTAGCAGCCATCCAGAAGAGTGGGAAATAGCTTCCCCCAATAGAAAGGACTTCAGGTGGCATGTGTCCTTACCGCAGGCTGTTCCACAGTGTGAATGCTGCAAGGTATTTATTGCGTTTATACTCAGCCATTCCCATTAGAAAGAAAAACTCAAGGAAGTGAACATAAGAAACGAGAACTATAAATGGTTGACAGGAGGGCAAAGGAAGGGACCTTCTCCCCATACAGAGAGGTTAGCTGGTACTGATGGCTCAGGACTTGGTGGCTGTTGGGCCAGGCAGGCCAGTGGAATGGGCCAAACTAGAAATGGTGCTGGGAGTTCCATGCATGGAGCTCCCAGTCCCGCCCCTTAAAGAGCATGAATGCAGGAGTCCAATTCAGGCTGGGACTACAGTTCATATTACTGACCTGAAGTAGCCCTAACTTGGATACGTATGGATATTGAACGAGAAGTGAAATGAATTTTGAACTGTATGTACTGTTATATATAATATGTTGAAATTGTAGAGGTTATATATAATTGAAATGTGTTACCTGGTTTGTCGATGCATTTAAGTCTAAGCTTGATTACCTTATAATTTTTCTGTTTGTTATTAGCAGTGTTGGAAGCCTATTAGGGGGGTGGGGGGTTGGGATGGGGATCTTCTTTTTCAAAATTGTATTGGTAACGTGATTGGAAATGTTGAGTGTATCCCAATAAAAATTTTGTTTAAAAAAAATGAAGTAACCCTGATCTGGGTACCTATATTTTTGCCCCAGGGAAGCGAAGATCACCTTTGTAGGTGTCATGATCTGTGCAGGACTGGGAGACAAGGCCTAGAGGCTTAGGTCCTAGGACACCTGTGTGGGAGTGGAAAGCAGACAGCCTACAACCCCCACAAGGCTTAGCGACAGTTTCATAAAGGCGGGGTAAGGCAGTTGCCTAAGGGCACCAATGTAGAAGAGCGCTGCGCTGGTTTGCCGCCCCACTCCCTTCCCCCCTTGCCAAAAGCCCAGCTCTGGTCTGTTAGCCCTTGGCCTGCCACCCTGCCGAGGCCATTAATGCAATGCCATTGGTGCCCCCAGCGAGTGCTTGAGCCAGCAGCTTCTCGTGGACTTTGCTCAGCTCAGTGCCACTGCTGCCCTCCCAAACTACATCTCCCAGCATGCCTTTCCCCCGCCTCCCCCCTTACACCCGAAGAGCTGCTGAGCTTGGAGCGTGGGGGGCATGGAGCCAACCCTCCACGCAGCCCAGAGCCCACAGGCACCTCTTCCTTGGCCGAAGCCACCATTGGGGGGGTAAGTGGGCAAGGAGGTGCCAGGGCTGGCGCTGGGTTCATGGATGGGCAAGCAGCTGAGCCATGTCAACAAGGCTCCTGCCAGCAGCAGCTGCACGCCAGGCTGGGCATGGGAAGCACGCCTTGGGCACCAGGGCAGGCAGGGGCGCAGGATCCGCGTGGAAACTTCTGGCCTGTTGCAGGAGGAGTTGCAGAGAGGGTGGCCATGAACACAACCACCCTTGCTTCACTGTGGCATGACTGCCCTTCCCCCCAGACAGAGAGAAGGGAAAGAAGAAGCAGAAGCAGCTTCCTAGGGAGCGTCCCGGCCACTGCTGCCGTTGCCTTCTCTCCTCCCCATCCCTCCCGAGCCGTGCTGAGCTGGGTCGGGTCATCCTTAGCAAGTGCTGCCTGGGCATGGCTGAGCAAGCCGTTATCTGCAGCAGCATGGAGGCGAAGGGAGCAGGTGAGGGTGCCAGGTGGGAAATCAAATGGAGGTGAGGGACGGAGGCGATCCACAGCTTTTTGCCTGGGAAAGAGGGGGGGGGAGAAGGAGGGAAGGGCGGAAGGGGCTCAGCTTGCACCGCAGCCTCACTCTCATCAGAAGGCCCCCCCCCCCCCAAGATGTCTCTCACTTAAAAAGGGTCTCGGTTATAAAGTTAAGTTTTAACTTTAAAACATGCTTAAAACATTAGCACTCCTGCAATATTTTGTTCATCTAACTGACACCCCTTGCTCTGAATTCTTGCATCAAAATGTCTGTGCTATTGCAGTCTTGAGTATACTGTTCAAGAGTGTATCTGTAAGCTGCAAACCTACTTTTGATTTATTGACAATCACTACAGAAATCTCAGGCTCAGAGTTCTGAGCCTAGGGCCCAGGGGAAAACATGAAATGTCTGGGCATTGCAACCTTTTGTACATAAGTTGCTTCATGTGCTGGTCAAGAACAGGAGACGGCACCACGACACAGACTGAGGGCTACGTGTTTGTCTAAGTGGTCAGTATCAGCCTACTATCTGGGAAGCGTAAGTTTAAAATCCCCAAAGGGGTGACGTGATCGAGGTTTACAAGATTATGTATGGCATGGGATAGAGCAGGCAGAGAAAGAAGTGCTTTTCTCCCTTTCTCACAATACAAGAACTCATGGGAACTCAATGAAATTGCTGAGCATTTGGATTGGAATGGATGAAAGGAAATATTTCTTCACCCAAAGAGTGATTCACACATGGAATTCACTGCCACAGGAGGTGGTAGTGGCTACAGGTATGGACGGCTTCAAGAGGGAACTGGATAAACATATGGAACAGAGTCCCATCAGTAGCTATTAGCCACAAGGTATAGATAGGAACTCTTGGTCTGGGGCAAGTGATGTTCTATATTCTTGGTGCTTGGGGGGGGTCAACAGTGGGAGGGGTTCTCGTATCCTGGCCCCACTGATGACCTCCTGATGGCACCTGGTATTTTTTTTTTTTACAATATAATTTTATTGAATTATTAAAGAAGTATAAACAGTAAGATTATAACGTTTGAAATATCAACATAATAATTAACAATAACATTAACTTCATAATAGGATGTAGGGTTAACATCTATGTAAATGGAGTCATAAAAATTAACATTTAAAACTGGTGATGATGTAACAATTACACATATAAGTACATCAGATCTTACTAAAAAAATATAACTAAGTACAAGAGACAAAGATTACCAGAGCCACATAGTATTCATCATTGAAGGAATGTCTGCTTGCTTAGAAAGATATTCCAGTAAGGGGAACCAAGCACCTGGTATTTTGACCACTGTGTGACACAGATCATTGGACTGGATGGGCCATTGGCCTGATCCAGCATTGGCTTCTCCTATGTTCTTAGCATGTGCACACTTCTTCACATACATTTAAACAGATTTCCTCAAATGTTACATGCAAATTACAAATATTACAAATAGGGGGAGTTAGTTGTCAGGAAGAGATGATCAGATTCAAGATGAATAAATGAGGAATAAAAACGGCAAGACTGGAATAACAATACAGTAGGATGTGTAAATTGCAGTTCTCTGCATAGGACAAAGAGGTCAAACCCTACAGCAAAGGGTAAACGGACACAAATCTGACACCAAGAATCGCAAAACTGAGAAAACGGTAGGAGTTGAACACATTGAAGCATCAGCACTTGACCCGAAGGAATCGGTGACAAAATTTGCCAAGGAAAAGGCACACAAAAGGAGATTTTGATATGCCTGAAATGAAAGCATTCAAGAGCCTTAATTTTTGACATCACAATTCATAGGACTGTTCAAAATGATCGGTGGGTTGTGTACTAAAACTGTTTTCTGTTTGAGAAAGAAAACCAAAGGCTGTCATTTTACTTATTCTCACATTTTTTTTTTTTAAAAAAAAATAGCAATGTCAAGTTTTGTGCTTTTAATTTTCCCTAGAATTCATCTATTTTTGAAAGTTGGTTAGCAGTGTGTGTGTGTGTGGAGGGGGCACGCACAAGTAGTTAGCCTTGCCTAGGGCGCGAAAAAGCCTGGCACCAGCCCTGTTTGTGGCTACTAGCCCTGGTGACTAAAGGGGACTTCCATGGTCAGAGACAGTCAGCTTCTGAATCCCAGAGCCAGAAGGCAACATCAGGAGAAGGCCTTGGCCTCCATGCCCTGTTGTTGGCCCTTCAGAGCAACTGGTTGGCCACTGTGTGGAATAGGATGCTGGAATGGATGGACCTCTGATCTGATCCAGCAGGGCTCTTATGTCTTTATGTTCTTATAGGTGCCAACTGGCACTTGGGTCAGGCAAGAAAATGGAAAGGCCTTCCCTCTCCATATGGGACTGTGTACATGGATGGCATGAATTCAACTCCCATGTGTACTCACTATTAGCGATTGGCCTGGTCTTCTCTACCCGAGGATTTCCAAACCAGACTTCTACAACATCTTGAAAACAAAATGCAACATGTGAACATGCCGATAAGAGTCATCTATTGTGCATCTGATATAGTACAAGATTCTATGACTTAATGTTTTTTGAACACTATATCTTAAGGTTGTAATATTTAAAATTCTCTTTAAAACATGTGCCTGAGATAAAAAGTTAGTCCAAAAAAAAACAAATTGCTGTAATTGAAGAAAAACCACCATTACAAATGGCACTAATTAGAGCAAATGCTCTGGCAGCCTCTTCAAAGGAGAGCCAGAGTCTGAACAGGCCCCGGAACTCACCCAGACTCCATCTCTTCAGCTGGTTTCTACAAGTCACAGGGAATTCAAAGTTAGTTTGCAATTATTCGGGCTCAGAATGAATCATACAAAGGGGGTGATGGAGCAGGGTGCTTCTTGCACTGTTATCGCTCTGAAATTGTACCGTGTCTTTGTAGATCAGCCCTGGTCTGGATAGCCCAGGCAAGCCTGATCTCGGAAGGAGAGCAGGGTTGGTCCTGGCAAGTTCTTGGAAGGGAGACCACCAAGGAAAACCAGGGTTGTGACACAGAGGCAGGTAACGGCAAACCACCTCTGAATCTCTTTTGCACTGAAAACCCCATGGGGTCACCATAAGTCAGCTGTGACTTTGACAGCACTTTCCACCTCCACTTTGTAGAACCTACCAGCTTTGTTGAAATATCCAGGGCTCTTTTTGTAGCAGGAACTCCTTTGCATATTAGGCGACACACCCCTAATGTAGCCAATCCTCCCAGAGCTTACAGAGCTCTTCTTACAGGGGCTGCTGTCAGCTCTTGGAGGATTGGCTACATTAGGGGTATGTCGCCTAATAGGCAAAGGAGTTCCTGCTACAAAAAGAGCCCTGGAAGTATCTATGGCTTTTAATGAACACTGCTTCCACTTCAACAACAGGAAACAGACGCAGTCCCCTCCTTTACTGTGGTACTTTCAGCTATTACAATTGGAACCCATTATTGCTGCTGGAAAGGCAACACATTCATTTCATGTTCAGTAGTGTGAAAGGCTCAATTCAGTAAGCTTGAGTAATGTACAGAAGTGTTCCCTGAACAGTGAGGCTTCTTTGGATGCCCGCCCTATCCAGGGAAAGTTTTGAAACCGTCTGCAGGTTTCAGAGAATCTGGCTTTAACAGTGACTGGTTCCTGTTTGCTTCATTGGAAGCTTGCTAGGTGATCTTGGGCCTTGGAACCTTGAATCGTGGGCCTCGGATCTATAGCCCAGGTGCCTGGTTGACTGGCAGGGAAGAAACAGGTGCTGAGTAAAACCATCAGATTTTGGCATAATCCTAGAGCGTTGCACTGACATGCTGATGTCCCTTCCAGGTTCATGCCAGAAGTGGTGGTGAGGCATTGCTGCAATGCCCATTTTGCATGTCCCCATCCCCTACACCTGGTGGTTACCAGAACTCAGTGTATATATGATGGGTTTCAGTTGCAAAATTCAATCAAAAAGGCATACAAAAACTGTAAACATAACACCAATGAACATTGCTAATTTTATATAAACAGAGTGAGTAGATAAACAGGTAAGTGAAATAACAAGAAGACTGTTGCTAGTCAGTTTCAGTTTGCTAGTCAATTTCAGTTAACAGTGCTTTCCAGAATGACAATTACCGTTTTGACGTGTCTTCTTCCGAACAGAGATTGAAAATTTTGCACCCTCCCCACACTGATTGATTCCAAGCGAACTAGTGAGCATGTCTTGATTGTCCACGAAGAATACTTTGGGCGTTCAGCCTTTTTCTAATACACTACCGATGAGTAATTGAACAGAGACGCTTAATCACCAATTTTCAATCTCCGTTCAGAAGGAGATACATCGAAACGATAATTGTCATTCCGGAGAACATCGTTAACTGAAACAGGTTACCAGAACTTAGCAGGCAATCCCACTTTGGTCAGTAACACACTCTCAGGGAGATTTCCCACTACAGCTGCCTCGGGGTTGCGCCGCCGTTCGCCCCGATACTATTTGTCAATTTCACACCCGAAGCCACGGGGCTGCATTTTGATCCGCGGCTTCGCCCGATTTCCCCCGCAGTTTCGTAATCCTCAAAAAACAGGATCAGAAAACTGCGGGGGAAATCGGGCGAAGCCGCGGGTCAAAATGCAGCCCTGTGGCTTCGGGTGTGAAATTGACAAATTTTATCGGGGCAAACGGCAGCGCAACCCCGAGGCAGCTGTAGTGGGAAATCACCCTCAGTCTAACTTTCCCCACAGTGTTGTTGTGAGGAAAGAAGGTAGGCGAGAAGCTCAGTTTCCCCACTGGGGAGAAAGGCCAAGGTATAAATTAAGTAAATAAACAATACCTTTACAGTCTATTTATTTACTTCATTTCCCACTGAGACTCAAGGCTGGATTACAAAATATAAATAACAATTTAATCAGACGGCATAAATAAACAATGCGATAGGACTAGGATTATAGAATGAGAAAACAATGCAAACAAAAAACTAGCTAAGGCACGGCCACACTGCAGAAAGCTGATTGTGTGTGTTAAAGGTAAAGGTAAAGGTTTCCCTTGCTCGAAAGCCAGTCAAATCCGACTCTAGGGTTGCGCTGCTCATCTCCGTTTCCAAGCCGAAGAGCCAGTGCTGTCCGAAGACATTTCTGTGGTCATGTGGCCGGCAAGACTAGATGTTGAGGCGCATGGAACGCTGTTACCTTCCCACCGAAGCAGTACCTATTTATCTACTTGCAATTTCTTGCTTTCGAACTGCTAGGTTAGCAGGAGCTGGGACCAGAGACGGGAGCTCACTCCAACATGTGGCACTTGGGTCTCAAACTGCTGAACTACCAACCTTCCGGTCTGCAGTTTAGCGTCTTAACCACTTGAGCCACCACTCAAGTGCTAAGTGCTAAGTGTTAAGTGCCGTCAAATCACTTCTAATTTATGGCGACCCTCTGTGTTATGACTTCCCAAATGCTCTATCGTTAACAACCTTGATCAGGTCTTGTAAACTGAGGGCAGACTCGTAGCTACAGTGGGGCATTTTGGGGCCTGGTCCCCTGACTTCCTGCCAAGGCCCCACAACTTCTGTCCAGCCCCCAGGCCTCCAGCTCTCTGGGCTGCCCAGAGGACTCCTGACTCTCTGGGCCACCTCGAGGGCTCTCCACTACCACCACTTCCCCAAGCACGACTTGCCTCCCCACTTAGGCAGGCAGAGTGCGAATGCTGCAAAAGTGAGTTTTTAGAATTTAAATTTTAATTTTTCATTTTGTGATATCACTGTCCCCTGACTTATTTAAAGGCCCCCTGAATTACAGAATCCTGGCTACGGGCCTGACTGAGGGGCATGGCTTCCGTTACAGAGTCAACTCATTACAGAGTCAACCCAGTTTGGTTAGTGGCTAAATGTGCGGACTCTAATCTGGGAGAACCAAGTTTGATTCCCCACTCCTCCACTTGCACCTGCTGGATGACCTTGGGCAAGCCATAGTTCCGAAACAGCTATTCTTGAAAAAGAGCAGTTTCTGTCAGAGCTCTCTCAGCCCCGCCTACCTCACAGGGTGTCTGTTGTGGGCAGGGGAAGGGAAAGGAGCTTATGAGCTGCTCTGAGACTCCCTTGGGTAGTAAACGGTGGGGTATTAATCCAATCTCCTCCTCGTCCTCCTCGTCCTCGTCCTTCTTCTTCTTCTTCTTCTTCTTCTTCTTCTTCTTCTTCTTCTTCTTCTTCTTCTTCTTCTTCTTCTTCTTCTTCTTCTTCTTCTTCTTCTTCTTCTTCTTCTTCTTCTTCTTCTTCTTCCTCTTCTGTCTTCCTCTTCTGTCTTCCTCTTCTCCTGCTGCCTTCAAATTTTCCTAGCATTATTGTCTTTTTATAATACGACCAAAGTACAATAGCCTCAGTTTGCTCACTTTAGATTCTAGAAAGAGTTCAGAAAGTGGACCAAAATACAGTAGACATACCTTACAAAGCACTGGAAGTCTGAAATTCTGAATCTAGGAGCGTATGGATTGTGAAAGTCGGCCAAGAAAAGGGCTGGCAAAGACAAAAACGCTAAGAGCTTGTGCTTTGGTCCATAGCTGATCACGGTGTGTCTAGGCTAGGGCCCCGCTTAACCTAGAAACGGCAACCTCATCTGGATCTGACTATTGGGTGGGCTTTAGCTTCTTTGATCGTCTCTATAGAAAGAGAAATACAATACCCCCCGAAGGGGTGTGATACAAGAATGAGAAATGGCCAGAAGGTTGACAAACGCAATAATACAACAGTTTCCAGCTTCCTTCCTCTCTATAGAAATTCATATCATAGACACACATAGCCCTTCCCCCTGCAAACATCACAGTGGTGTGTTGCTCAAAAGCCCCAGCATTTCCAGCAGAGAGCAGGTGTGTGAGCCACGTGTCTCACCCCCCAGCTACAGCCCATGCGCTTCACTGATTGGGCCCTGGCTCGAGTCTGGGCACCCTTGTCCATCCTTCTTCACCCCCACCCATGCCCCCACCGTGGTGCTTCAACATTACCTCTGTCCCTGAGGTCAGTGATTAATGGTGACCATCAATCTGCCGCCCCTGCAATGAATGCAACAGGCAGTTTGTGATTAACCTTTAAAAACCCTCCCTCCTTACCCTTTTAAGCCCCATGCTGAGATTATCAAGGAGAAATAAAACAGGACCCATTCATGGTCTCCAGAGAACAGGTCTCCTTTTCTTTTCATATGGAAATAGATGGGTATCAAAAGTTCCTTTGAAGTTTGTTCCATGGTAGAGCAAAATAAATAAATAAATGCACTGAGATAATGGCAGAGAGAACCAGTAATGTAGTTTGGGCAAAAAGAGAACTGTTTCGCCAGAGAAGAACTTGTTAACCTGTTGCCAGATGTCCTGCCTGGAATAACTTGCTTATTCCTAAACCTCTTCAGAGGACAATTAAAAGCTTCAGAGTTTTATTTCAATAGTTGTTATCTGTGTAATAATCTTAAAGGACCCTAGACAAGATCTTCTTCGTGATACCTGGACCTTCAGAACTTCATTGCTTACTTATTTTGTTGCAAGCCAACCGGGACTTAATTATATTGACTCAGCATAGCTAACAGCACAACAGCACAGGGGCACTGCCAAGGAGGAATGCAGTTTTACAGCACGCCTAATGCTGAGCATTCATGTTTAGCTTTTCAGCACAAGCATCAAACTGCATTTCCTTAGGGATGTTGATCCTGTTGTCTTGAAGAGGCTGAGCCTCTATCATTACACCGCAGTCTACTCAGAGGACAGGAAATGTCCTGCTGCACTATAGCCAATACCGGACCTTCATGTATGCAAGTCAAAGATCTTTCCAAAGATCATGAGAGCCAGCACATTGCAGTGGTTAGTGTGTTAGAGCCGGTTTGGTGTAGTGGTTAAGTGCGCGGACTCTAATCTGGGAGAACCGGGTTTGATTCCCCACTCCTCCACTTTCACCTGGCTGGATGACCTTGGGCAAGCCATAGTTCTGATAAGAGCTGTTCTTGAAAAAAGGCGGTTTCTGTCAAGAGTTTCTCTCAGCCCCACCTACCTCACAGGGTGTCTGCTGTGGGGAGGAGAAGGGAAAGGAGTTTGTAAGCCACTCTGAGACACCTTTGGGTAGTGAAGGGCGGGGTGTAAATCCAATCTCTTCTCTTCTTCTCTTCTAGATTAGGATCTGGGAGACCCAGGGTCCACTCTCCAATCTACCATGAAGGTTTGCTGGGTGACCTTGGCCCATTCACAAACTCTTAGCTTAACCTACCTCGCAGGGCTTTGGGGGGATAAAACAGAGAAAGGGAGAATGTTATAAACCGCCGTGGGCTCCTACTGGGGGAAAGACGCGGGATATAAATGAAGCAAATAAAACAAGAATACAGCAGTGGCTTCATCCTATGGTGTTGCTACAGCATTTAAAGGCCTAGAACCAAGATGTGGACTCTTTCCATGCAATCATCTCCTGTAATTAAGGGGGCAGGGTGATGAGCAAGTAGGAAAGACCTACTTGCGATTGGTTGCTCATGGGACTGGGCTTTATCATGCCGGGAAGTCAAAGGAAAAAGTATCCCACACCACTGCTATATTGTGTAAACCGTACCATGGAATGGCTTTGTCCAGAAAATGAGCCTCCCAGACCTCACGGTGGCAAGGCAAAGAGCATAGCATATACCAAGCCCCCTGGTGTCTTGCCACCCCTGAACAGAAACAAGCTGGGATCCAAGGTCGGCTTACCAGGGTTGACTTGAGTGTCATCAGGGAGGAGGGAGCTGGTGGAAGCAGCAGGATCCTTTGCCTCCGTAGCAAGGGTGATGGTTGAGTGAGATGCGTGGCCAGCCCAACAGACGCTGCAGAATGTGGCCTCGCAGGAGCGGCTGCAGCCCAGGGTCAGAGTGGTTGGGTAGTGACCAACACTCCGTGCTCACACCCGATGTCAATAGGTGGGCCTGGCCCTTGCTGCAATAGGGCAGAGACAGGGTTGGGGCACTACAGGTGGCCCTGGAGAAGGCTGGAGGGACAGGGCCAGCCTGACAGGTAGGCCTAGGAGACTGGAGAGATGCAGAGGGGACAGGACTTTGGGCAGGAAAGGGAAATAAAAGGAGGGCTGGGAACAGAGCTCAAGGAGGACAGCAGCTGGGCACCAGGATCATCACTGGGTGTGCTCCAGCCAAGAAGAGGAGGACCAGGGTGAAAAACCCCTCCCCTCTCTTTCTGAAACCTCCAGCAGGCTCTAAAAGGGGAGACAGTGATGGCTGGAGGCAATGGAACCAGGGCAGGGCTGGAGGGGCATGACAAAGTGGTGGAGAATGTGGGCAGTACCCCACCCATAGGACAGCCCCTGCTTCGCTTCCCTATACCGCCCAGTTGGACAGGCGGACAGGCTGTGTTATGCCCACCCGTGTACTTCCCTTGACTGAATGTCCAGGTTAGTAGCAGGAACTACAGCAATGATGACCACAGAAATGGCAGAATCCTTTGGTAATATGGACTTGACATAGTTGGGTAATAGCTGGTGGGACACCAGGTCCAACTATTATGAGGAATTACCCAACAACAACACACGGCCCAAGTCTCCCTATTACAGGGCTGCTGGGAGACCTTGGACACATCTCAACATGTTTTGCCTGCAGGGGCAGGGATTGGCAGGTCCATTAGTCCTACAGGGGGCCTTAGCCGGGAATCTGGGTTCCCTTTGACCAAGATGGGACCAGACAATGAGATAGAGGCTTTCTTAGAAACCTTTGAATGAACTCCAGAAGTGGCACAGTGGCCACAAGTGCAGTGGTCCTTTATCTTGGGTTGTTACCTCACAGAGGAGGCACAAGCTGCCCTCAAGGCATTGGATAAGGGTGAGGCTGCGAATTATGCAAAATTGAAGGCAGCCATTTTGGACAGTTATGAAGTGACTCCCAAAACAGATTGACAGAAGTTCTGCAAGATGACCCTGCTGGCCTCAGGGCTATCTCGAGCCTCTGATCGCTACTCAAAGATGCCACCACCCAGTGGCTACAAGTCTTGACTGATGAAGACCAGTGCACTGTAGAGCAGGTAGTTTCTTTTCTTTACGTAATGTATAGGCTAGCCATCTGATTGGTTTATTTGCGTTTTCAAAACAGTTTTTGTTTGGCATACATTTCTTTCTGGCTGAGTTCAGACTGGCAATTTGCCCCAGTAGGGATCCGTTTCAGCGACACTTCAAACCCGCAGTAAACAGGGCGTTCACACAGGCACATCTGCCTGGCGTCCCCCACCCGTAGCCAACTGGCACTGTTCCGCTTCACTGCCGTGTTAAAAAGATACCTCATGTAACAGGTAGCAAATCCCGAAAGCTTGTGTGTATCCTGCGTTTCCCTGCTTCCGGGAAGTCTGAACGCTCTACCGATAAGCCGGGAGCAACCCACGCTGGGCAGAAGGCAGCAGCGGTATGATTAGCCATGCTCCGCTCTACTGCCCAATGTGGGGTTCTTCACCAATCGGCAAAATGCGCTCATGCGCACATACAGCCATACACCCACAGCTGAATTAATGGGGAAATGCTGCATACAGCGTGCCTCTGGGGCAGCAGTCTGAATGCTCCCGTGCAGCTCTGCCCAGTATGCTCTGGCAGCAGCCTGGGCTGTGTGAATGGGAAACCCCGGATCAGTTTGTTCCGGGGCTTTTCTGCCGCAACTGGCTCCCGGAGCAAATTGCCAGTCTGTCCTCAGCCCCTGTGTTAATAAGCAGTTCATTTGGTGTTGTAAAAGTTTTAATTTCACTTTTATCTGTTCAGTTGAGGGATCTTGTTTCAGCTTTTCTTCCTGTTTTTTAATCTATTCTTGAATCTGAGGAAATTTTTCTGATCTTAACTTTTTAACTTGTGCAGCTTCTCTAATCAGCCAGCCTCTGGCGTAGGCTTTAAATGCACCCCTTACAATTGTGATGGAGATCTGTGGTTGAATATTTTGTTCAAAGAACATTTAGAATTCTTTTTTGGATGCTCTTATACATTTTTCATTCTTTAAAATGAAGGTTTTCAACGTCCATCTATTTTTCTCTTTGGAGTATCCTGAATTATCAGCATGACTGGCTTGTGATCTGCAAAAGTTGCTGGAAGGCTCTCCCAGTATATCATTTCTACCAGCACATATCTATTCTTGACCACAACTTATGTCTTGCAGAGCAAAAGGTATAACCTTTTTTTTGTGGATTTCTGACTTTCCATGCATCCACTAGATTATATTCTTCTGCTAATTGTAGAAATATGGCAGGAAGTTCATTTCCTTGTTTCTGTTTTCGTATTATTATTTTTCCATCTGAAGATCTATCAAAGACTGCATTGTGATCTCCCACGATGCAAATTTCATCAAAATTTTGTTTTAAGGTCAGTTCTTGCAAGCATTTATAGAATTTCTCCTGATGCTGGTTGGGTGCATAAATGTTTACAATCAAGGTCAGTTTTCCTTGCCTTTGTATTTGCAGCAACAGAATATGGCCATCTTCTGAAGCGTAGATAAACTCTGGATGTAAGTGTTCTTTTACATAGGTCACAACACCTCTTTTTTCTTGTCCTTGTATGAAGAAATAAAGGTTTTTACCAAATTTCTTAATTTGTAAATATTTCTGATCTGCATCTTTTATATGAGCCTCTTTCAGACAGATAATATCTAGCTGCATTTTCTTCAATTGTTGAAATATCTGTCTTCTTTTCTGGGGTGCATTCAATTCATTTACATTTATTGAAACTATCTTTATTTTTCTTCTATCCATCATATACGTGCTTCTGTGGTTCTGTGTCTTTTTTGTCCCTCTTTTGCAGTCTTGTAAGTATTTGAGATGTTGTGATCTTTAGTGCTTTTTTGGTTGATGTTGTTTTTTTAAGATATAGTTAAAGATGTTCTTGAAGCTCCCTGTAGGTCTTGACCTTGTTCTTCTGTAGCTGTTGTCTTCTTCAGTTTTAAGATCTCTTTCATGTGTCTTAAGGAAGTCCTCTGCTTTAAAGGTTGAATTAATTCTGTACCTTTTACCTTTGTAGGTGAGAAGTATGCCTCTGGGAGTAGCCATCTATAAGGAATCTCATTTCTTTTTAGTATGGCTGTCCCTATATTCTTTCCTTTTCTCTCTGACTCTCCATGGGATTTCTTTTAAGATGTTTATCTCTAAGTCTTCTATGTGTAGGGATGTTTCATTTGTTGCTTTAAGTATCTCATCTCTTGTAGTTCTCTTATGGAATCTCACATGCACTTCTCTAGGAAGTTGGTTTCTTCTGGCATAAGCTGAGTTTATTCTACCTGCAGTATCAATCTCATCCAAAACTTCCTCTGTTTCCTCATTTTCATGTATTTTGCCAGGGTGAATGCCATCAGCTTCTTCGTATCTTCATCTTTCTCTTCTGGAATATTTGAAATCTTTAAAATATATGCTGCTTTATTCAATTCCAATCTCATCAGGTCTTGTTCCATAGAGGCCTGTTTAGTGTCTATTGCTTGAACTTTGAGGTCTGTCTCCTCAGCGTTGTCTTCCAATTTTGACGTTCTTTTACTCAGATCAGCTATCTTCTGATTATTTCTGATAAGTTGCTTCTGGAGATCATCCGTTTTGTTTGAAAGTTGTTGTGACATATCTTTTGTTGTATCTTTAGTGGGATCCAGACCCCCTCACTTCTGCAGGAGTATACTGCATACCATGCAGTTGTGGACAAGATTATATTGGGACCACACAGAGTAGGTTTTAGACAAGAATAAAAGAACATGAAAGACACTGCAGACTTGGCCAACCTGAAAAATCAGCAGTTGCTGAACATAGCCTAACTCAAACAGGACACAGCATTTTGTTCCAGGACACTGAAAGACTGGACAACACTTCCAATTACCATGTCAGATTAGATGGGGAAACCATTGAAATTCATAAACATAAACACAATTTCAACAGGAAAGAAGAGAGTTTAAAAATAAATAGGGCATGGTTTCCTGTCCTGAAAAACAAGAAATTGCTCTACATTTGACAATAGCACTACAGATAAAATTAGAATTTCAATACCCATTCCACATACAAAATAACCTCCTCAGGAAACAGGAAATCTCCTCAGGAAACAATCCATAGACAAAAGAACCTCCTCAGGAAAGCTCCTGCATTAGCATCTTCATATCCTGGAGAACTCCTACAAGATAATGACTCAGCCTTCCCCCACCTTCTGGGGTAGATATAAATTACCTGCCTACCATTTTTCTGCTCACCTTGACACAGAGAGTACTCCGTCTTTCTGTGTTATACCTCTGAGGCTGCCAGTCACAGCTACTGGCGAAACGTTAGGTCCTACAATGCCAAGACCACAGCCACACAACCCGGAAAATCTACAGCAACTAATGAACTCCGGCCGTGAAAGCCTTCGGCAATATGTTGGTGCTAGGATTATTTCAGCAGTAACATCAATTATAGCTGGGGAAGATGTTGTATTGCAGGTGAAAAGGTTGTTTTAAACTGTGCTGTGCTACCATCAGCCTTCAGTCCCACTTTGCTTTTTATTTGCCTTTAATCTGTGGGAAATGTTGTCCCTTGATGAGAAAAAAAAAATTACAGGTTTGAATTGCATGCCAGTGCTGTGCTGGAGAGCTTTTGACTCTCGTACTTCCATTGATAAGTATGCAAATCATTGAACAAATCACAATTAAAATTCAAACAAGTTCAAAGCATTATGAGCAATGCTTGCAAACAGGCTTTCATTTTTTTTTAACAGCCTCTTATCAATCTCAAGTATTTATCTGTTATTTGAATACCTTTTTGTGTATTTTAGACGTTGAGAACATACGGAAGTGTGTTATACACACTCTTATTTAGGATTGAATTGTTAGTTATGTTATCACTGTCTCTTAGGTTGATTATACGAATACATTACTATATGATCAGATCAGAACTTGCTATGCAAATTACATATCACAGTTTCCATGAGAAATACAAAACCCTGAAACAAAGTTTACCTGGTCTGTGAAATCCAGGAACAGCTTTGAGACTCCTGATAGAGGCTTGGCCACTAGAGACATTACTGTGGGCAGGGGTCTTTTCGGGGGGGAGAGCACCGGAGCGCAGCTCCGGGAGCTCAGGAGCCAAGCCCCGCCCCCAGCCGGCGTCCCGGAGAGTCTTTCAGGCAGCCGAATGTCAATTTCAGCTCCATTATATCCTATGGGCCATTGAAGTCAATGGTGAAAACATAGGGTATATTCTAGGGGCTGGAGGGGAGGGTTTGAGGAGGCTCGAAACTCACAGGATAGCTGATGGAGCCTCTCCCCAAGATACCCACCAAGTTTCAAGAACATTGGAACAGGGGGTCCAATTCTATGGGCCCCTAAACAGGTTGCCCCTATTCCCTCCATTGTTCTCTATGGTGGGAAAAAAATAACTTTTTCCCACTCATAGAGAACAATGGAGAAATGGGGCAACCTGTTTGGGGCTCATAGAAGTGGACCCCTGGTCCAATGTTCTTGAAACTTGGTGGGTATCTTGGGGAGAGGCTCCATCAGCTATCCTGTGATCTTGGAGCCTCTCCCTCAAACCCTCCTCCAGCCCCAGAATATACCCTATGTTTTCACCATTGACTTCAATGGCCCATAGGTATAATGGGGCTGAATTGCCACTGAATTTCTTTCATTCCCTCCTTTCCTTCTTTCTTTTTCCTCTTTCCCTCATTCTTCTCTTCTCTTCTCTCTTTCTTTCCTTCTTTCCCACCTTCTTCTCTTCTCTTTTTTCCTCCTTTTCCTGTTTCCCTCCTTCTTCCCTCTCTTTCTTTCTCTCTTTCCTTCCTTCTTTCCTTCTCTCTACTCTCTCTCTTTCCTTCCCTCTTTCCTCCTTCTGTGGCCCAACTCTCATGAGAAGGAGTTTAAACTTTAAACCCCTTCTCTCTTAGCTCCCCCACCCAGACCAGCTGGGGAAGGGAAGGGGAGGCTTTTGAAGATGCCCCCCCCTTGCTTCCCCTTCTGACACCACTTCCGGTGATGTCAGGGGCGTGGCATATGCTAATAGCCTAATAGCTCATTAGCATACCATATGCTAATGAGCTCCTGCAGCTGTTCTTCTACGAAAAGACCCCTGACTGTGGGGAAATATCTGTATTTATTTATCAGTGGTGGAAAGTGCCGTCAAGCTGCAGTCAAACATATGGCAACCTTGCAGGTTTTTCAAGATAAAAGAGATTCAGAGGTGGCTTGCCATTGCCTGGCTCTGTGTTGAGACCCAGATATTTCTTGGTGATCTCCCCTCCAAATACTAACCAGGGCCAATCCTGCTTAGTTTCTGAGTTCATAAGAACATAAGAGAAGCCAATGTTGGATCAGGCTGACGGCACATCCAGTCCAACACTCTGTCACGCAGTGGCCAAAAATACCAGGTGCCATCAGGAGGTCCACCAGTGGGGCCAAGACACTAGAAGCCCTCCCACTGTTGACCCCCCCCCAAGCACCAAGAATACAGAGCATCACTTGCCCCAGACTGAGAGTTCCTATCTATACCTTGTGGCTAATAGCCACCGATGGACTTCTGCTCCATATGTTTATCTAATTCCCTCTTGAAGCTGTCCATGCTTGTAGCTGCCACCACCTCCTGTGGCAGTGAATTCCATGTGTTAATCACTCTTTGGGTGAAGAAGTACTTCCTTTCATCCATTCTAACCAGACCACTCAGCAATTTCATTGAGTGCCCATGCATTCTTGTATTGCGAGAAAGGGAGAAAAGTACTTCTTTCTCTACCTGTTCTATCCCATGCATAATCTTATAAACCTTGATCATGTCAGCCATCGTTTCTCCAAGTTAAAGAGCCTCAAGTGCCTCAACCTTTCTTCATAGGGAAAGTCTTCCAACCCTTTTATCATTCTAGTTGCCCTTTTCTGCACTTTTTCCAAAACTATAATATCCTTTTTAAGGTGTGGTGACCAGAACTGTACACAGTACTCCAAATGAGGTTGCACCGTTGATTTATACAGGGGCATTATGATATTGGCTGATTTGTGTTCAATTCCCTTCCTAATAATCCCCAACATAGCATTGGCCTTTCTTATTGCAGTCACCCACCGTGTCGACATTTTCAGTGAGTTATTTACTATGACTTCAAGATCTCTCTGACAAGACCAGGCTCCCCTGGGCTATCCGGGTCAGGATGTTGGTATTCTGCTTTTTCAAACTGTAAAAGGTAAAGGTAAAGGTTCCCTTGTTCGAAAGCCAGTTGAATCCGACTCTAGGGTTGCGGTGCTCATCTCCGTTTCAAAGCCGAAGAGCCAGCGCTGTCCGAAGACATTTCCGTGGTCATGTGGCCGGCTTGACTAAACACCAAGGCGCACGGAGCAGCTGTTACCTTCCCACTGAAGTGGTACCTATTTATCTACTTGCAATTTCTTGCTTTCGAACTGCTAGGTTGGCAGGAGCTGTAACTAGAGATGGGAGCTCACCCCGTCATGCGGCACTCACGGGTCTTGAACTGCTGCACTACTGACCTTTCACAGCCTGCAGTTCAGCGTCTTAACCACTTGAGCCACCGCAGCTCCATTTCAAACTGTAGACATTGCATTTTTGTAGACAAGGGGATCTGGAGAACAACCTCTGAAGAAGATCATAATGGGTGAGCCGATTCCTACGGTCATTCTGATACTCTGGGTTCACATCATGTAGGGCTTTAAAAGTCAAAAACAGCACTATGAATTGCAGATAGAGAGAAATAGGAAGTCAAAGCAGATATTTAACTACAGAAGTATTATAGTCATAGCAGCTTGTCCCTGCCACCATCCTTGCTTCCACATTTTAGACTAGCTGAAGTTTTAAAGGCAGCCCCACCTTTCAATCTACCTCTGCTACCTGAGTAAAAAAGTCACAGAAATGATCAGCCGGAATAGAAACCACCTATACACGACTTTGTAAATTATTCTTAACAAAGCTCATGGGCTGTGGTCACACACACTAAATAATTCACTTTCAGTGCACTTTCCTACTGGATTTTACTGCGTGAACTGGCAAAATCCAGTTGGAAAGTGTATTGAAGGTGGATTGAAAGTGGATTATTTTGTGTGTGACTGCAGCCATATTTGAGTTAAGGCTTCTGGTGGTCTCTTGCCATTAGAGCTTACAAAACATTTCCATCACATCTGGTAATCTGCCAGAGAGCTTATTTAAAGAAGAAGAAGAAGAAGAAGAAGAAGAAGAAGAAGAAGAAGAAGAAGAAGAAGAAGAAGAAGAAGAAGAAGCAGTGATTGGATTTATACCCTGCCCTTCACTCGGAGTCTCAGAGTGGTTTACAAACTCCTTTCCCTTCCCTCCCCACACCAGACACCCTGTGAGGTAGATGGGGCTGAGAGAGCTCTTTCAAGAACTGCCCTTTCAAGGACAGCTCTTGTCAGAACTATGGCTTGCCCAAGGTCATCCAGCAGGTGCAAGTGGAGGAGTGGGGATCTTAATATACATGCTCAACAGAAATAAAGATTATGGCAGGTCTGGGGAGGCAATGCCAGTTGTGGGGCCAATGATGGTGGCAGCAGGAAATTAAAATCAGAAGTGGGGAAGGAAGGAGGGTAGCATGCAAGTTGGTAGCTTCCCAGTGGAAGTGGTGGTTGTGGTGGTGAAGAATTGTGGCAGACCTGAATAAAGTGGAAGACGCATGAGATAGGACACCATTCATCACTCATTCACTCAGCTGTTCAGAACACAGGTCCTTTATATTGCAAAAAACAAACAAACACCCTTGCTTTATGTGATAAAATACTATTTCCCACCAAATACATGAACAAAATCTTTGTGACATTATCCTGACATGTTTTGTTAATCTGCAGTTGCTGTTCTTCAAGGATCTCTTCTAGATCAAGTCGCCCATGTACTAGATACTTTATTTGGATTTGTCATACACAGCTTACGTTTTAATATGACCAGACAGAGACAAAGTAAAAGGGAAAGCAAAATTACAAGAGGATGATGTAATATTCCCAGAATTCTTCAGTAGGTCAAAAGCCAATCTAGGAATAGCACCCAGTGCTCAAGGCCAGGCTGCGTGACAAAGGGAACACTTGAAACCCTTAGAGTCGAAAGCAAGGGTGCGCCCCTTGAAGAACCAGAGCATGATTCAATGTGCCCCGTTGGCTTCCTTCATCAGAAATGTCTAAAGAGCTGGCTATGAGAGGCCTAGGACTACCCAATCATCCTTCCTGGAGCAATTCAGCTTTCATACGAAAAGGAAGGTTGACAGCACTCTTGTCTACTTAAGGCCTTAAAAACTAGGAATGGTTTAATCTGAATAACAATAATATCAGGGCCTTCTAGCTCTGGAACTCACATAAAACATATTTTCTACTTTTTTAAAAAGCCCTGGATGGCGATGCTATCAGAACAAATCAAATTCTTAACTTAAAAAAAAACTCTGCAGCAAGTGAATGATCAGAAAAGTCATCCAGGCCCCGGTCACACGGGAGGATATGCCACGCGAGAGGGATGTATCGGGGGTGCATCAAGCGGGCATGATCATACCACAACATCTGGCAAGCGTCGCGCACCTGCCCCAACCCATCCCATCTGACCGAAAACGTGGATCGAAAAGGTACTAGGCAAAATGGAGTACCTACCGGAAGATCCACATCAACAGCGGGCGTGGCATCGTGGATGCACCTGCAGTCTGTTGCATCCTGTAGCCGTCCACAACCCATGCATGCGCCCTAATGCGGGACCACCGTGTTGCCTCGCTAGGACTCCAGCCTTTGCCTTCTGAGTGTGATCGGGTGCCGATGGAGGGAGGACGGAGCTGTGGGGAGCGTAAGATTGCGCTGTGCTTCTTTTAGCTCCACATCTAATATGCCTCCCTTCCCCGACGGATTTTCCCGCTCGTGTGACCGGGGCCTCAGTAAACCTAAATAGAACCAAAACTGTTTACTCACCCTTTCATCAACTGTTGCATTTTCAGTTTGTGTCATTATCTTGATACTGCCATTTGCCCTGCTTTCTTTTGTATCGCACAAGTGCTGAGACTTGGCTACTAATTCAACCGTTGCTGTCTGTCTATCTAACAGCTACTAAAATCAAAGTGAGGATCAATATTTCAACTTTTTTTTTTGCTTTTGTGTGATGGAATTACACGAATATATCGACACAACAACCTGTCAACAGCCTAAATAACTAGATTTTTGGGGCATTAATAAACCACCATCATCCCTTTAGTTCACAACAGGGATTTTATGTCCTAACACAGGGGTGGGCAAACTTGCTCAACGTAAGAGCCACACAGAATAAATTTCAGATGGTTGAGAGCCGCAAGACATGAACAAATATTACATGCACATTTTTATTTAGAAAATATGCAGATTTGCTTTTTATTACCATTAAATGAGACTGCCAAAAATAAAAACAAAAGGGGTAAAAACAGATATTGATAATGATATTTATTTGTCCAATGATATTTATTTGTCTAAGAGAGAGAGAAAGAGGGGAGGTGGAAAGAAAGAATGAAAGGTGGAAAGAGCGAGAGCGAGAGAGAAACAAAGAAAGCAAATAGATAGGAGGGATGGGGGAGGGAGGGAGGGATCAAATGTATGCCTCCCCTTCACTTCCCCAGCTGCCTTGCTGGGAGCCACACAATATGTGTGAAAGAGCCGCATGTGGCTCCCAAGCCGCAGTTTGCCCACCTCTGTCCTAGCATCAAGAGAGATTTTTTTAAAAAGTAAAGCCAAATGACAGCAGCTATTGTATAATAAATTGTCCCATGACAAAGAGTTCATTATCCCGGGCTCTTTTTGTAGCAGGAACTCCTTTGCATGGTAGGCGACACATCCCTAAGGTAGCCAATCCTCCAAGAGCTGACAGTAGCCCCTATAAGAAGAGCTCTGTAAGCTCTTAGAGGATTGACTACATTAGGGGGTGTGTTGCCTAACATAAAAGGAGTTCCTGCTACAAAGAGCCCTGATTATGACCATACAAGCAGGAACCTGCAAGGACTTGTGGGAAGCATATCATCTCTCCCTCCTCCATTATTTCCCCTTTCCTGAAAGCCCTCATAGATGCTCCCACATAGGGTTGCCAGCTAGGGATGGGCACAAACCGGCACATAAAGCAAAGTTTGTGCTGAATTTGTGCTGGTTCAGGGGTCATAAAGTGATGTTTGGGGAAGCACTTGTGTCACAAAGATTTCTCAAACTTCGAGGGTGGTTTGGGGTGGTTCTCTCTCACAGTGCAAATGCAGCTCTGAACGCCCTCACTCGAGTCTTTCTCTCTGGGGGAAGACCCCCCTTTTGAGGTGGACAGCTTACTCTGGCTCAGTAAAGTGACGCCTGCCCCAGTTTGCGTTGCATGGTTTCAGACGGATCTATTTAGAGAACTGCCAGCTTCGTACACTCCACCCGTGCCTTTTCCTCTGGGGAGGGAAGAAAAGCCCATTTCAAGGTGGGCAGTCAATCAATCAAACTCCAAAGCAACGATGCGGATGGGATTCTCTCCAGCCTTTGAAACACCAATAGGGACCCTCGAAAGCTTGACAGGCATTGCTGGGTGCCAGTTACAGAGCTCCCATTTGGCCCTATGAGATCTGAAAACCATATAAAGCCCAAGCTGCAGCCCAGCCCTCCTTTGTTGGCTTTTCAGTGAATAGGAGAGGATTGGAATCGAGAGAGATGGGCAGGGGATTGCCCTTTGTTCTGTGTGTGCCACCCAGCCTTTCTGCTCACTTTGAGCAGTGGGGTTTCACTTCTGCTGTGGGTTCCTCTGAAGATGGCCTGCATTTCTACCCACCCTCCCTTTTGATCAACTCTCTGGGCTGGGGTATGTTTCCTGGGCCAGGGCTCTGTGTGCCACACCCAACCTTTCTGCTAGTGGGGCTTCACTTCTGCTGTGGGTTCCTCCACACCTCCTTTTTTGTGATCTTCTATCTCTCTGTTGGTGGGCTTCGGGTGTTCAGTGGGCCAGGGCTTCGTGCACCAGCACTACCCAGCCTTTCTATTCACACCAAGGATTGGGGCTTAGCTTCTCCTGTGGGCTCCTTGGCTGAGGGCCTACATTTATACACACCCCACCCCACCACTCCTTTTTTGTGATCTTCTATTTCTCTGCTGGTGGGCTTTGGGTGTTTGGATCAGGGCTCATATCCACACAGCCTCTCTGCTCACACCAAGCAGCGGGGCTTAGCTGGTGGTTGCCTTGGCTGAGGACCTACATTTATACACACCCCACCTTACCCCTCCTTTTTATCAACTCTCTGGACTAGTATTAGTTGCTGTAGATTTTATGGGTTGTGTGGCCGTGGTCTTGGCATTGTAGAACCTGACGTTTCGCCAGTAGCTGTGACTGGCATCCTCAGAGGTATAACATGGAAAGATAGTGTACTCTCTATGTCAAGGTCAGCAGAAAAATGATAGGCAGGTGATTTATATCTACCCTGGAAGGTGGGGTAGGGCTGAGTCATTATCTTCTAGGAGTTCCCCAGGCTATGAACATGCTAATGGAGGACCTTTCCTGAGGAGGTTCTTTTGTCTATGGATTGTTTCCTGAGGTTTCCTGTTTCCTGAGGAGGTTCTTTTGTATGTGGATTGGCTGTTGAAATTCTAATCTTATCTGTAGTGCTATTGTCAGGTGTAGAGCATTTAGTGTTTTTCAGGACAGGAAACCATGCCCTATTTATTTTTAAACTCTCTTCTTTCCTGTTGAAATTGTGTTTATGTTTATGAATTTCAATGGCTTCAATGGCTTCTCTGGGCTAGTGTTTGGATGTCTGGTGGGCCAGAGGCTGGGTGTCAGGAATTGGACTTGGGTGGTTTCAGGGCTTCGACACCATGAGGGTGAGAGTGGGTGGAAGAGGTGGTCAGTTGGGTGCAGTGTTTTAGTGTGCGGACTCAAATCTGGGAGAACCGGGTTTGATTCCCCAGTCCTCCACTTGCAGCTGCTGGATGACCTTGGGCAAGCCATAGATCTGTCAGAGCTGTCCTTGAAAGGCTAGTTTCTGTCAGAATGTCAGGTCCCCAGCTAAAACACTCTCCACACACACAATGGGCAGTGAAATGCTTTACTGAAGATATGCTTGCTGTAGGTACGAGAACTTTCGTTAGGACTGAAGAAAACCACGGGAACTTACAGGTTATAGGTAAAAGCATAAAATTCCACACTCTCATATGTCACACCTAATCCCTAGCATTTCTGTGGCAACACAGGCAGATATATGGTGCCCTATCTAACCTAGCTTAGGCACACAGAGTCTCCAAGGTCTATCACATGAGAACCAACTCTTGGGTCACAACTTGAGGAATGATTACGGCTACTACTTCAACATGACAAGTGAAGGGAAGAGAAAGCAGAATTTAAGGAAATGAAAGTTAGGCCTGAGCTTGACACAGAGCTCTCTCAGCCCCACCTACCTCATAGGGTGTCTGTTGTGGGGAGGGGAAGGGGAAGGAGTTTGTAAGCCACTCCGAGTGAACGGCAGGATATAAATCCAATCTCCTCCTCCTCCTCTTCTTTTCTTTGTGTGGGGAGGAAGCACTCAGCCTCTTGTGTACCAGAGGGCCCTGTCCCTGGAAACTAAACACAGCCACCCCCTGGAGGATGTCCCCAGGACGTCATCAGCAGGGATCATGGAGCCTCCTTCCTCTGCTCTGTCCATGGGGCTCTCACAGAACGTTAAAGAGTTTTTGGCACTTCCTAAACAGCAGAAGTTGCTAACACTGTTTAACGATGACTTCAGATGTACACACACACACACACATACACACACACCCTCACAAAAAAGAAGGTAACATTGGGGCAGGCCTGTAGCTACAGCGGGGCATTTCAGGGCCCAGCCCCCCAACTTTCTGCCAAGGCCCCCCAACTCACCACCCTGGCCCAGCCCCCCAACTTATTTCTTGTGCTTGCTGCCACCAATGGCAGCAGCAAGCCTTGCACCATCCTTTCTCCCCCCTATCACAGGGCCATAGCCAGGATTTTGTAATTCGGGGGGCCTTTAAATTAGCTGGGGGGCACTGACATCACAAAACTCACTTTTCCAGTGTTCTCAGTCTGCGTGCCTATGCGGGGAAGCAAGCTGCGCTTGGGGAAGGGGTGGCGGTGGGGAGTCCTCCACGTGGCCCAGAGAGTTGGGGGGCCTGGGGGCTGCATGGAAGTCAGGGGGCCTTGGCAGGAAGTCAGGGGGGCAGGCCCCAGAACGCCCCACTGTACCTACGGGCCTGCCCCAGCAGCTCTCTGTATGTCACTTCAACAACTTGCTTTAAATGGGAGAAGCGGGTGGGGCCTAGCATACGCCTGCACTCCAAGCCATGAACTGCAGTGCCCCCCACTTTTTAAAAGGCCCCCCCCCCAAATTAAAAATTCCTGGCTATGGGCCGGCATTGGGGAATAAAAATGGAACATTAAGGCAATCTGGAAAATGCCACTGTCAATGGTGACAGTAGTGTAAGTGGAGAGGTAGAAAGTGCTGGTTCTACCCTTTGGTTATATTGTGCTACCTACTTCCCTTCCATACATTCACTGTTTGGGCTGATGTGGGGATAAAGTCGTAGTTGCAAGTGAAAGAAACATACCTTTTCAGTTCATAATTTCAAGGGGACAACAGAGGGGAGGGAACCGGCCTTGTAGGAAACAAAAAATCTGTTTCTGTTCCAGACAGATACCTCAGGTTATCCTTTGCCATTGTTCCACAGTGAAGTTTCTCTGGTGATAAAAAATATTATCATCACCTGAAAGCTTTCTTTGAGATAGGTGATAGATGGAGATGTGTGGAACCAGACATAATGAGATAGCTCCTGTGTTGCTCCCACAGCTTCAATTAAACACAGAGGCTTTCATCTTCCACTCTTAATAAACTCAGTGGTTCTTTTCTCTCTCTCTCTGAATGCCTGAGGATCATAATTATACATTTACTCCAATGACAACACCGCTCTGAGCAAAATACTTTCAGGAGTCAGGTCACAGAGTCTGCCTCAAGTCTCTCTGGACTGTCTGGCACAAAGTTCTTGGAACTGGTGCAGTTAGAAAATCTCACTTGTGGTATCCAAAGCCTCATGTGTGGTTTCGGATCATCCGCTACTCCTGGAAGCCATACCAGGAAGCTGTCTTTATTGACGCACAAGTGTTCTGGAACACCTACTGGGTAAGTTGAACGAGTAAGGATTCTGGCATATTCCTTATTCATCATTTAATTAATTAATTATTCCAGATGATAATAATGTTAGTCTGTTGCTGTCAAATCACAGAGTATACGACACCCTAGATTAATAAATATACTATGGCAGATCTCACAAATTCTTATGTTACGATAACATGCATTTAAGGTGCCAGAAACCTCTTTTTTTTGTCACTATTGTTATTATTACCTGGATTTATAGCTTGCTCTTCCCCATAGGAAACTCCAAACAGCTTACATGGGTTTCCAAGTGACTGACTGATCATCATTTATTTATTCATTTATTTATTATGAGATTTATACCCCGCCCTCCCTGTGAGGCAGGCTCAGGGCGGCTTCCAGTCGACATAAAATACATAAATAAAACATAGTTAAAATATAACAATTAAGCAATACATTACAAATACAAAATGTAAAATACAAATTACAAAATACACAATACAAAATACTGGCAGCGGTTAAAACCATTAAGCCGATGTTTCAATATCATCTGGAGAAGCTAGTGTTCCTGGCTTGTCAACTCCGATGGCCACTGCTCAATAATAAACACTAGATGTTCCCGGTCTATGGCCGCTCAACGGCATTCAGGCAGCTGATTGATCATAGCATTACGGGCTGGGCACTCCAATGGCGGCGGCCCCTAATTGAATGCCTGGTGGAAGAACTCTGTCTTGTAGGCCCTGCAGAACTGTCAAAGGTCCCACAGGGCCCTGATCTCCTCCGGGAGCTCGTTCCACCAGATAGGGGCCGCCACCAAAAATGCCCCAGCTCTAGTGGCAGCTAGCCTGGCCTCATGTATATCTACTAACCAGACTGAGGCCTGCTTAGTTTTTTGCAAGACAACACTGTGTCAGGATGTCACACAGACATTATTGCATTGGTACTAGCTATGCCAAGGCAAAGCAGGGTGAGATATTTTGTTGTTTACTTTTAGGGACTTGAGCCAAATATTGGGTGACTAAGGGATGGTTCACACATGTATGGACATCTTTTGATCTTTCATCACTTGATTAATCAGTCTGATGACTCGCAGTTCTATGGGTAAATAGCCTTGGAAAGATGTTATTTTTGTGTGAAATATCTTTTGCAGTGAGGGATGATTCACAGCAGTATCTCCAGGGTTATTTTGAAAATCTAACACAATCTTTGCTATTAAAAAGAGCCAACATAGTGTAGTGATAAGAGTGTTGGTCTAGGAAGTGCTTCCCAAACTTATTTGCCTACCGTCCCCTTTTCAGAAAAAAAATTACTCAGCGCCCCCCTGGAAATCTGCCTTCAAGAAGTGGACAAAAAAGATGCAGTGACAAATTTGCACATAGTAAAGAAAGATGTTGTTGGCCTGAAGCTGGAGGCCAGCAGCAACCACCACACAATAACCCTGCAGCAACACCAGTCTTACAAGGGTGCACATGCATTTGCACTTTGCAAATGCATGGCTGTGATTGGATCTGGGAACCCCTCGCCCCCTCCCCCTCCCTCCCTGATCCTAGGGAAGACCAGGAGAAGGCAGGAAAAGGCTGCTTTAGATAGGTTCTGGACTCTCCTTTCTTTATGCTTCCACCACCCCCTTATTTTTATTCAACGCCCCCCAATTGCACCGAACGCTCCTACCGCCCACCTAGATCGTTCCACCCCCCACCAAGGGGGCAGGGCCCACTTTGGGAACCGGTGGTCTAGGACCTGGGAGATTCAGGTTTGAATCCACACTCTGTCATATTGCCTTGCTGGATGACCTTAGACCAATCTTAGCCTAACCTATCTCACAGAATTGATGTGAGGATAAAGTGGAGGAAAGGAGAATGACGTAAGCCACTTTGGATCCCCATTGTGGATCCAAAAATAACTTTTTTTCCCACTATAGAGAACAATGGAGGAAATGAGGCAACCTGTTTGGGGGCCCATAGAATTGGACCCCAATGTTCTTGAAATTTGGTGGGTATCTTGGGGAGAGGCTCCATCAGCTATCCTGTGATCTTGGAGCCTCTCCCTCAAACCCCTCCCCTCCAGCCCTCAGAATATACCCTATGTTTTCACCATTGACTTCAATGGCCCATAGGGTATAATGGGGCTGAATTGCCACTGAATTTCTTTCATTCCCTCCTTTCCTTCTTTCTTTTTCCTCTTTCCCTCATTCTTCTCTTCTTTCCCTCATTCTTCTCTTCTTTCCCTCATTCTTTCCCTCATTCTTTCCCTCTTTCTTTCCCTCTTTCTTTCTTTCCCTCTTTCTTTCTTTCCCTCTTTCTTTCTTTCCCTCTTTCTTTCTTTCCCTCTTTCTTTCTTTCTTTCTTTCTTTCTTTCTTTCTTTCTTTCTTTCTTTCTTTCTTTCTTTCTTTCTTTCTTTCTTTCTTTCTTTCTTTCTTTCTTTCTTTCTTTCTTTCTTTCTTTCTTTCTTTCTTTCCCACCTTCTTCTCTTCTCTTTTTCCTCCTTTCCCTGTTTCCCTCCCTCTTCCCTCTCTTTCTTTCTCTCTTTCCTTCCTTCTTTCCTTCTCTCTACTCTCTCTCTTTCCTTCCCTCTTTCCTCCTTCTGTGGCCCAACTCTAGTGAGAAGGAGTTTAAACTTTAAACCCCTTCTCTCTTAGCTCCCCCACCCAGACCAGCTGGGGAAGGGAAGGGGAGGCTTTTGAAGATGCTTCCCCCTTTTGCTTCCCCTTCTGACATCACTTCCGGTGATGTCAGGGGGTGTGGCATATGCTAATAGCCTAATAGCTCATTAGCATACCATATGCTAATGAGCTCCTGCAGCTGTTCTTCTGCGAAAAGACCCCTGAGCGCAGGTACAAAGCTTAGATATGAGGGAAGCCATCTTACCACCCCCTCTCATAGATTTGCTTTTACTCTTGCAAGATTAAATGTCTGCAGAATTAATGGAACATTTCTCACGAACTCTGTATTCAGACAGGCTTTGTACCTGCACTCCTGGAGAGATTGAGACACCGACACATCTCCTTTTGCTTTGTTCTCATTGGTTAGCTCTTAGGTCATACTGGGTATATTTGCAGCTTGACCTTTTTGCTGAGACTGTTAGGAGATGTACTTTGAAAATGCTTTTATTTGTTGTTTTCTGACCTGCACACACACCTGAATGGTGCTTGCAAGTGTCTTTGGTTTGGGAGAACTGTGTGCTTTGTTTGATGTGACCACCTGCACTAGGAAGCTGCCTGTCTGTTTGCACTTTCATGCTAATGAAGTCACATACACACACATACATCTACCCATCAGGCACTGGGAACAAGAAAAGCATCTCCATTATGGTCTGCTAGAAGGATGACAAAAACAACAACCTGTCTACCATCGAGGAATTTGAATTCCACACGTAACCCACAGGATGCTTGGATTTTGCAAGTGTTAAGACTGTTTCCTGTTGATGGCTTGGACCAAGCCAGAGTCATCTGAATTCTTAAGGTTTCCATGACAACCCATCTTCACACCTTGGACCAAAAGTTCCCTTTAGTGAAAGGTGTAGATTTCCAATATTGCCCCACCTTAGTAGGAGGGTACCCCACATCCTATAGCCAATGATATAGGGATGGGACGGACTGGAAGACCCTAATGCCAGCCCCCAAGATTGCTGATAAAAGTAAGGTTCAACCTTTGTTTTGGGCCGGCCTTGGTCATCTTTCCTTGGTATATACCTACCTCGCTAGCAAGACATTTATTCCTCACACATGTTGGCTGTAAAAGTATCCTTAGTCAGAATCTTTACTCTTGTATTCTTCACTGTGAAGGTCGAGCTTCAGGAAACAGATAAGTATCATGTGCATTCCCCTCCTAAATACCTTTAGTTTAAAACCCCAATATTGTTACTATTGTATCTAAAGGAACTTGTGTGTATGTGTGTATGCATCTGTTTTGTTTGCCTGTGATTCAAAAGATATTATTCAGTAAAGAGAATATTTGATTTTACTAAAGAAACCTTGTCAAGCATTCTCTTTTGGGAAACTGGTTTTCTGGGCGAAACTACTTTCTCTGTATACATAGACCAGAACTCAATATAAGTTTAGACCGATAAATGCGTAGATAAGCATTTTGGCTAACAAGACTCAGAGTGGCGTCCACATTGTGAAACAATGCAATCATATAGCATGGGACATACAGTAATTAGCACAATGGGACTAGTATTACAAAAATTAGAAACAATACAAAAAATGGAATTACAAAAGCTGAAAGCAATCCAGGAAGAGCAAGATAGTACATGCAGTAAATAGTGGAGCAGGCTATGATCCTGTTTATAAAAGCATCCTCCTGGATCATTCCATTATTCAACAGCCACATGCCCTTTATAAGACACTCTCCTGAATGAGAACTGTTTTACACAGTTTGCGGAATGAAGGAAGCACAGAGAATCTTTCTGACCTCCTTAGGTAGGTCATTCTACAAGTGTTGCCAAGCAGCCATTTTATGAAGCATTTCTAAAGACTCTTAAATATGACTGCAAAGCTGGACTGTGAAATAAATGTGACAGGGCAGTGGACAAGAGTGTAGCCCTGAAGCAGTGCACTTATACCGGACTGAAGGCATGTGTCCTAGCCAGGGGGAACCTTGTGCTTAAGCAGCATGCCAAGCCAGATGTGGACCCATGGACTGCAAGATACCTCTCGCTCCTGCACCTCTGCAGCTATGCCAGTGCCAGAAGGCAGCCCAGCAGCCCTCACCACTAAACAAACAGAGCCAGCAGCAGATCCTAAAAGGGAGCCATAATCTGCAAACAAGCCGGGAGATTCCGGTACAGACGCCATGTAGAGTTTTCTTCTTCATTCCCCCACCCACCCTCACTTATTAATATCACCAGGTGAAGCGCATACTCCTCCTCAGCATGAACAAAAGGATATGCCCAATTACACCAGAAGCAAGCCATCAAGTCTCCCAGCTGCCCATCGAGATAACGCCGCTGCCAAGCATCTGGTCATTAATCCCAAGCACTGGTCCTGCAACTTGGATTGTTCTCTTCATGTCCTTCTTTTGTCTTTCCCAATTCTTGAAGGGGGGTCACTCTTAGCTAGCCATTACCTGCAATTGCCCAATGATTAAACCCTTTTTCTTGACCCATTAACAGTTCAAGTTTCTCAGTATTTCCTGGGGATCAGGTGACTAGAAAGGCACTAGCCTCAAGTTACAGACCAGGAATAAAAAGAGAGCATTTAGCCATCTTGCTTTTAGCTTCCTAACCCCACCCTATCTTGCTGGTTCCATTCTTAGCACTGTTTGGAACCTCCCACATGTGTTGCTGGCCAACTCACAATCCCTTCCCATAGGTTTTTTTTTATCACTTTTTCACTGCAGACTCGACTCATCTCATTGGATAGGTAATGTATCACTACAACCAATGACACTTCCTGCTAATGCAACCATCTCTGTACCTTTCTATCTGAATTCCTAGATCTGTATTGCTTTTGTGTATGCTTGATTTTATATTGTATGTGTGAGAATCATTAGTAAAGAAATCACTGCTTTAATAAATCTAAGCTCAGTGTCTATTTCTGGGCTCTGGAAAATCAAACTCCTGTATACACAGGTTATTGATCCCATAGTTAATGCCTATTGCCATTTAATATTTGTAATTCCCCATATTTATTAATAAAATCAGACAAGGAGGATGCCAGAACAGAGGATGTATATGTATGGGTAGCCATCAGTCTTACCATTTTGCAGGCTAGCACTGTAGTATTGTGAACAACAGGGCATGTCAGCTTTGTTTCGATTTATGAAGGTTTTTAATTTCACTCTCTGACTCTTTTTCTCTGGCTTGGCCTTTTTTCAGTTGGCTCTCTCAGCAACTCACTCATATACAGGTGCCCTGCAGGGCCAAAACTGAAGGACATGCAATGCAGAAATTCACCCCTAGAGGCTGCTTGTAGACATTACAACATTCTTCCCTCATTAAGTTCTAACTGAACTCTCAAATCAGAATACAGTAACAATAAAATTAATGAAGAACTTTACACTACATAAACTTGCAAATGAGTAGGAGTAAATCTCTGCCTGTAGAATAACGTATTGGTAACACCACAGATGGTGGTGTTTTCACTGTGTCTGTAATAGTGGGAGATACAGGATGATCAGATCAGAATCCCCCTTGTTTTGACCAACAGGGGACACCATTTCATCCAACTTCTCAGTTGTATAGTTGGACTTCCTATGTCTGAAAGAGACCCTGGACAGGTTGAGCCAATGGCTTGCTCCTTGTATGAAATACTAGGTACAATTGGAGACAACATACCTTCTCACTTGATCCACATATAAAGAGACAGAATAAGACAAGAGGCCTGTTACTGTTCTCACAATAGCAGATATCCACAAAGGACCTGAGCCAAAGTTTTAAACATAAACTGAATCTCCAGTCTTTAAAAAAACATTGTTTTTATGGATGGGCAGGCACCGAACCACAAAGCAAAATTCATCATGAATTTTGCCCCATTCATGGTTCGTGAACAGAAGTTCATGACGAGTTTGCCATCACTATTTTCTGCAAACTTTTAAAGCAAGTTGTGGCAGTTCGTGTATAGAGCAGAAAGCAGGGGTTTAAAGGGACTCCCTTTAAACTCCTCTTTCTGTTCCACATGAATGCTGCCAAAACAGCTGAGCAGGCTGCTCCCCCTCACTCAGCTGTTTTTCGGGCTTTCAGCAAACTGTCTAAAGTTACTGTGGTTCCTTTCAATGGGATTTGCAGGTCCACAAACCACAAACCCCAAACTGGTTTGGTTCATGAGCAAACCTCCTGGTTTGGTTTGTGGTTTGTCCACAAACTGATACAAACTATATTTTCCCAGTCCATGCCCACCCATAATCATTTTGCTTGTCCTTTCCTTTGTTGTTAAGCTCATATGACCAAAGGTCTTAAGCATAAAACCAATACACCACAGCAGAGCAAAACAAACAAAACAGGCAAAGCCAGCAAACGTAACAGAATACAACAGAACAGACAAGAAGGTAAAAATACCACAGCAATAAAATACATACATTTCATAAAAGTCTAAAATTTATAAAGTTTATAAAAGACACCAGATAATAAGATATGGCAATGTACCTATACAATTGCTCGTAAGATCAGCAAGCTAATACTCAATTTTAGCATTTTAAGGAGGTCACTATTGTAAATATTTTGCAACAGAACGAGTTATTTCTGGATCAAGGTTTGCTAACAATAGAGATACAGCCCAGGACTCAACTGGAAGCTGATATCTAGACAAAACAGAGGTTATCCAAAGAGCCCTGGAAACAGTCCATTGATCATAAAATAGCAGAGGATGGTCTACCATCTCTAATGCACCAGATACACAACCACAAAAGTACTCTGAAAATGGAATTATAGGATAGCCTCCTCTCAGTTCTGCAGCCGGCAGGATATTCAGTCTGGCAAGCATAAAAGCACACGTATGGCTAGGGGTTGTAAGAAGTTTCAAATATGAGGGGAGGGAGAGGAATCCCTAGGAGCACAGTTGCCTTGCCTGGGCTAGTGTATTGGCATGGTCAAAGTCAATCACCCTCATCCTTGATGCTTTCTGATAATTCATATTCCTGAGTGTACTGAGGGAAAGGCCAAGAAACATAAGCCTATTTATCACACAACTCTCCCAAGCACTTTAAAATGATCTTCCTTCAAGAAATGCAAAGCTCCCCACCACAGGGAATGGGTACTGAAAAAAGAACTTTCAGTATTAGATTAAAGGCAGCAATCCAAGCCCTGGACTCCAATGAGTGCTGTGCAAACTCTACACTTAGTAGAATTCCTGCAGCACAGCTAGGCACTCCTGCCATTCAGTGAAGGAAGAGAAGAAGTGTATAATCTAGAGATGCAGAAACTCCTTTAATCCAAATGCCAGCTCCAAACAAGACCTAAGGGATTATTTTACAATTAAAGCCTCAGTGGCTGCAGGTACACACTGACCTCCTTTTAAATAGAAAAAAATTAAAACTGTGTGTTTTTCCTAGTAAATTCAGTAGCTGAGTGAACATGGGCTTTCCAAGTGAGATTATAGCTAAACGTAACTCCCAGATATTTAAAATGAGCCACCTGCTCTATTCCCCACCCACCTTGACAGTCCAAGTCTTCTGTCTAAAAGAAGGCTTTTTTTGAAAAGATCATTATTTTAATCATAGTTGCGGACCCTCCTGAATACAATAATCAATAAATGAAGTCCAACTTCTGATCTAGATATTAGGACCATATCATCTGCATAAAGCAAAACTGGAATTTCATGCCCAGCCAATATAGGTGAAGGAAGTGCTAAGTTCTGAAGGTAAGGAATCATGTCATTCAGGGCTTTTTTGGTAGGAAAAAGTCCAGCAGGAACTCATTAGCATATTAGGCCACACCCCTGACAGCACAGCTCATTAGCATATTAGGCCACAACCCCCATCTTACCAGAAGTGTGGTCATCCAGCCATGCTTCTTATTCTGTTTGCCTTGTTTGTTGTCAAAACCCAGGGCTTTTTTGTAGCAGGAATTCCTTTGCATGTTAGGCCACACACCCCTAATGTAGCCAATCCTAATGAGTTTCTGCTGTTGGGTATGGCCTATTATGCTAATGAGTTCCTGCTGGGCATGGCCAACTCAGGAGCCAGCTGGAACTCTGTTCCTGTGCGTTCCTGCCCCAAAATAGCCCTGATGTCATTTACATAAGAATTAAAAAGTAAAAGAGCTAGGAGACAGCTTGTTTGACACCTTGTAAAAGGGGGATAGAACCAGTCAGCTGCCCTTCCGATCCACATCGGACTTGTGCTGTTGGATTTTCGTGCTATTTAAAGATTACCCAGAGAAGCTTATTGATGTTTTGGGCAATTTAGTCTATAGACAGCTCCTTGGGAATGAATCAAATGCAGGTCAAAGATCCATAACTGCTGCATAAAAACGGCCTCCTGGAGGAGAAGAATACTCGTCATCTATATGGTACAATATGAGACAATGGCCAAGGGCTGAAACACCTCTTCTAAATTCTGCTCGTTCAGGATACAGCATAGATTCTGACTCTACCCAGTTCAGGAGCTTGGAATAGAGAAAGGCTGCATATACCTCATTATTGTTGACAACAATCTAATTGGCAGATAATTTGCAGGATAATTCTTGGCCCCCTTTTTGTAAATAGGGACTACTATTGCATATTTCTAAACTATGGGAATAGTTCCCGAGACATTAATTTGAGTAAAGAGTGGGGCCAGTAGATGACTCCATCATAGCAGACTGGCTTTCAAAAGATCGACTTTTTTGCTTGTCTGTTATGCTGCCATTTCTGTTGCTGTTCTTTATGATGCATATATCCTGTGTCAGGTATGGGTGTAAAGAATTGAACCTGGACCTCAATTTCCTGGCCATTCACGTTTCAGTTGGAGATAAATCAGTCATAGAAAGCAGTGAAATTATATAACTGAAGAAGAACAAATGAGCTTTGTATTGGGACTTGCACCCAGTATCTGGGAAAAGCCTTTAAAAGACTGCAGTGGCAGACATTTCCTCCCAGCTTCAAGAATACTCACAAAGCAAAAGTACACTGCACTGCGGCCATTTATGTCCCCCCCCACAAGATGCTTTCAGTTTATCCTCGTCACCATATCATGAACAACAGGACATGTCAGTTTGTTTTAACCTAAGAAGATTTTTTTTAAAAAAAATTAGCTCTCTCTCTCTCTCTCTCTCTCTCTCTCTCTCTCTCTCTCTCTCTCTCTCTCTCTCCAGGACATGCAGAGCAGAAACTTGCCCCTAGAGGCTGCTTTTATAAATTACGACAGGCACTTTCAGAATGCTTTGCTGAGATGAGCAAAGCTGTCATGGTAGAACACTGGAGGAGATGTGGTCCTGCATATATGAGGGACCAAGGCCAGAGATGAAGAAAAATTGGACCGCACTCAGAAATGTGCCAGCAGAACGAAAGGGGAAAATTAAGAGTTTAATTGCTATGGACAGGTAGGTGAATTCTCTGATTCCCCCTGATGAAGCCTGCATGGCATACAGAACTTTGCTTGCCAAAAGTCAAGCTGCCCCAGGTGGAGAACATGGATAGGGTGCGCATGAATCCCGGCATGTCTGTGAGCTGGGTGGGTGTGGAGCAGGCGGCTCTCTCCCTTCCTCCATTATGGAATGGGGGGGGGTCTAGTGATGGCAGGCTAAGCTACAGGGTGTGTTGCTGTGGGCCCAGGCAGGCAAGGCGCCACTGTTGCCCTGTGAACTGGGTGGGCACTGGGCCCAGCAGAAGAATCATTGAGAGAAGAGGGCAGGGAGGGAAAGATGGTGGGGAAGAGTCCAGCAGAGAAGGAGGAAGTGGAGGTTGGTTCCCTGCTCTCTCTTCCTTGTGGGGTAGAAGAAGTGAGAGTTCTCCCTCCTAAAGCAGAGGTCCCCAAACTTTTTGAGCCTGTGGGTACCTTTGGAAATCTGGTACCATGTGCACAGCCACAAAATAACTGTCACTAAATGGCTACCGCAGGAGGTGGAGGCCACCACAAAATGACTGCCGTAGATTACCTTCAGTCACACTCTGAAGATACTTGTGCTATGGTGGCAGCTGATGCCAAAGCAATTTAAAAAAAAATCTGCACAGCCAATCAAATCTCCAGTGGCCAATCAGAAGCCTTGCTAGCCAAAAGCCCCTCCTGGCCCAACCGACTGTCTCAAAAGCCCCGCCTGGCCCAACCACAACCAGGGAGCATGTTGACAGGTGCCATGGTGCCCACAGACATCACATTAGGGACTCCTGTCTTAAAGCAAAAGTTAAATGCCTGAAGGTAGTTTCTGCAAATAGGGGTAGTAACTTTCCAACCAGCTCCTGCTCCTATGTCTTTAAGAGCAGCTTGCTCTGCATGCAGTTTTATTGACTTCCACAAAGTAAAAAAGTCTTTGCCTTCTTTCTGCAGATCGGCATCTTAGTAGATCAGTCCACCCCCCCCCCCCATCCGTTGGCAACTCTGACAGCAAATCGACAATAGAAGAGTCCAGTGCCCATTTGGAAAGGCGAGTGGAAATAAAACCATGATGTCTCCAGACCTCTCTCACCATGGCTTTGAACTCACAGGTAGCCTTGGGTGAGGCAGGCCACAGCTTCTCAGTATCAGGCTACTGTTGACTCCCTGGAGATTGCCAGATAATGGCCCGTATCCAACCACAGCACCAAGAAAAAATAAGCACCCCTTTCTTAAGAGAAGACAGCAGCGATCCCCACACTTGGGCTGCAGCCCACTGAACGCCTCAAAATGTTGTTCGAGCAGGTTAGTGGAAAATACACTGGGTACATGTACCTTTGCTGCTCTTGGGTAAAAAATGGTTTAGGGAAACAATAGAGTCGCAGCAGAAGAACTGTGTGTTGGGGGTGGAGGAACAGCTCTGCCAATTGCTTTTTCCTTCTGGCCATTTTTTAAAAATATAGGTACCAATATTCCCCCCCCGGAGGTAGTGACGCAAGGGCTCTTTTTGTAGCAGGAACTCCTTTGCATATTAGGCAACACGTCCCTAATGCAGCCAATCCCCCAAGAGCTTACAGTAGCCCCTGTAAGAAGAGCTCTGTAAGCTCTTGGAGGATTGGCTACATTAGGGGTGTGTCACCTAATATGCAAAGGAGCTCCTGCTACAAAAAGAGCCCTGGTATCAACCTGGGCAGTCCAATTCTGAGCAGAAAAATGGGCAGAAGAGAAAATAGGGAGCAGCCCCCACCCACCCCATTCCTCCTCTGAAATTTGTAAGCCTGCTTTTGGTTAAAAAAGAAAACACTAGGGCAAAGATATATGTAACTCCTTGTTTTGCCCTAGGACCTCTGGTGAAGCAGGCTGACTCAACTGAATGATGCATATAAAGAAACCTCCCAATAAACTTGGGAGAAAACACAGACACACACACAGCCTGTACTTGGATAGAGTGCAAAGCAGATGAAGAATAACTTGACTATTGAAACCTCCCTCCATTTGTTATAAAAGGCTACAGTGCTTCTGCATTGCAGTGTGACAGGTGTGGGGACTCCGTCGAGTAAACACAGCCTTTGGAAGGGCGGCCTGCCAGATCTATTTCCTTACATAAACCACTCCACTTCAAGGTATGCAATTAATCCCGGCTCCAGCATCCTTTCACTATAGAAATTCTTTGTACGTGGGCTGCATTAATCTTCAGAAGGGACTTTTGCACATCAGTTATCGTTCTTGCATTATTGGCTGAGCCCATGCACAGAACACTTCTGGGCCCAGTGTACAGAGAGGGCCAAAGCAGACATTCAGGCTTTTAAAGAGTCAGGTCCAGATTCCCTGCAGCCACACAGCAGCTGCATGGAATTGCTTTTATAAAAAAGGAGAGCCCAAAAGAGCTCAGAATGCCATGCAGTGTTGAGGGGAAGTCCCCCCCATTTCTGCTGTTTTACGTGCACAGAGTACTTAACATGGAGCAGCACTGTATTGGCACAGAAAAATGACTTGGAGGAGAAGGCAAGACTCATTCCTTTTTCCAGTGTTTGGGCTGCCATTTATTTTTTAAAAGCCACTCCATAGCAGTCAGTGCTTCAGAGCAGGGTCTGCTAGACCCAGGTTCTTGCTGTGGAAGCTGACTGGGTGATTTTGGACCAGTCACAGACTTTCAGCCTAACCTACCTCACAGGGTTGTTGTGCAGGTCAAAAGGGAGAGAGGAGAATGATGTGAGCTGCTTTGGTCCCCTATGCAGAGAAAGACTTCCTCCTGGGAACCATTGTTGCCAATCTCCAGTTGAGGGCTGGAGATCACTCAGAATTACGACTGCTCTCCAGATGGCAGAAATTCAGTTCCCCTGGAGTAAATGGTGGACTCTCTGTCCTTATACCTTGCTGAGATGCCCCCCTCCATGACAGCCAATGTGAGGTGACAGTCAGGGCTTCAGAGCATGGTAGAGCCTGCAGGTGTGTGTGGGGGGAGACGGAAAGCTGAAGAGTGAGGGGCAGATAATGGCAGGTTGATGCTTGGCTGGGGAAAAAGATAGAGTTGCCAACTTCAAGTTGGGAAATTCTTGGAGATTTGAGGGGTGGAGCCTGGAGAGGGTGAGGTTTGAGGAGGGGTGGGACCTCAGACAGGTAATATGCCATAGACTTCACCCTCCAAACCAGCCATTCCCTCCTGGGGAATAATTGTTGCCAATCTCCAGGTGGGGGCTGGAGATTACTCAGAATTACAACCGCTCTTTAGATAGCAGAGAACAGTTCCTCTGGAGAAAATGGTGGACTCTGTGTCATTATACCCTGCCACAGCAAATTGACGCTGAGTGCCCAAGGCCGGGGCACTCTCTCAGAGCTACTTTCTAGAGCTTGTTTATTTATTTCCACAAAGGGCCTTATTCCTAGTCTAAATATGTTTCCTGTCGAGGCACAGGCTTTCTTTGCAATCTTGAGCAAGTCCAGTCCCATGAAACCTCCAAGGGACTGGAGATTTGTCCACCAATACACAATAATCCAACACTGAGTGCTGTGTTTGTATTATGACCTCGACATGTAGTATTCATGCTTTTGAGATAATGCCATTTCAAGTAGCATGAAAGTAATGGCAAGAAAGAGAGTCAGTTCACTTCTGGATTCTGTCATCTTTAATTGCTGTTTTTATGTTTTTGTATATGTCTTTCACCTTTGGTTTTAATTGTTATATGTTTTATTTGGTTTTAATGGTTGTTAAGCTGTGTTTTTTTAAATGCTTTTTTAACCTGTCCACTGCCTTGGTTGCATGATGAGGGCAGAAAGGCAGGATATAAACCTTGTAAATAATAAATAAACAAATAATTTGAAAAGCTTGGATTGGATTGTTTATTAGTGGATTTTAGACAATTGTATTAGGAAATTAACTGTCATGCCTATGTTCAACAGGCAGTTACAATCTTCACTTGCGGAGTATACACAGGGAAGGATGAATCAGTGTGTAAGGGAGTGTTTTTCTCTTTCCCTGGGATGCTCAAGTGGTGTATTTTTCTCCTGTTTTCTCCTCCCATATCCTGAGAAAATGAAACCAGGTAATGAGGTGCCAGAATAACTGTCAGATCATAAGGCCTCTGTCTGCTCCTCAGTATTGGAAATACTTTTGTTCAGATGCAGAACATCAATGCATGTAACCCCAGACTGGCTAATTAATATCTTCTTCTTCTTCTTCTTCTTCTTCTTCTTCTTCTTCTTCTTCTTCTTCTTCTTCTTCTTCTTCTTCTTCTTCTTCTTCTTCTTCTTCTTCTTCTTCTTCTTCTTCCCTTCCCCTTCCCCTTCCCCTCCTCCTCCTCCTCCTCCTCCTCCTCCTCCTCCTCCTCCTCCTCCTCCTCCACCACCACCACCACCACCACCACCACCCCCACGATCATCATCTGTTTTATTCTGTGAGCTATCTTGAGCAGGTTCCCTGGAGAGAGGCAGGGAAATGCCTCCTGTCTGAGAGAGGCAGTGGTAAGCCACCTTTGTTCTTCTCTTTCCTTCTAAACCCTATGGGGTCACCATAAGTCAGCTGCAACTTGGTGGCACTTTCCACCACCATCTGGAATGCAAAAGCCACAAAACGGAGTCAACCACAGATCCTCTAGGTACGAAGAAAAAGTGTGACTTGTAAATTAAACAAATGAAGGGAAACCTTTAAAAAGCAGCTTGTTGAGAACTGAATACACTTCAGGAGGGGTGGAATGTTGATAGCTGCTGAGAATCAAAGGAAGAGGAGGACAAACCTGCTTGTTTAAGCTCTTGATTTTTTATCTGTCAGATATTATGCTTTTACTCCTGTGAAATGCCATTAAAGGAATTGTTTTGTGTGTGAGTGGAGACTGTCTGGGAAATGTAATCATTCACGAACCGCCGCAAACTGCTACGGACAGCACCAGACTTCGTGAGATCTTCATGCCAGGTGCCCTTCCACGAACGTAAATTTGTGAACTACGAATTGGCCAAACTGTGTGACAAACTTTAGTTCGTGAGCTGGTTCATGTCCATCCCTACTCAAAAATCTTTGTGAGCTTAGTAAAGTTCTTACTGCACCTGCCTTGTCTCAAGTGCCCTGGGTCAATTATCCCTTTGGGGGTACATTCTTTTTTATGTTCCTCCCTCTTCTTGAGATCTGCTTTTCACCCATCCTTCACAGATCAGTGAAGGTACAGAACAGGTCCTTCTTGGCAATGGGATCCACGTTATAGACAATGCTGATTGTCTAATTAACCACCTGCATCCCTGTTTTCACCAGCATATGAAAATTATTTCTATTTAAGAAGTGATGCTGAGCGGCCACTAGGTCTGTCCTTTAAAATTACTTTTTAAATACTTGTGTTTGAAATATCTGGTTTTATCAGTTAATTTTTCTGGGATGATTGTAAATTGATGTCAGTTAAATTATATGCTGTCCCAGAAACTGGTGGCGATGATGAAGTAGCGTTGGTGGATACTGTTCTCTTGGAAAGAACTCAAGATCTCGAGTTTACCTGGCCGGCTGGATACAGGCGGAGTTCTGTAAATCTTTATTGTGAGTGAAGTAGACATGCCAAGCTTGCATTGGTATGGTAAGATAGGAAGGGCAGGGACTTGGCAGGGATGAATATTGCAACAGTGCCAGATGGTTGGCAGTGCTTTGTGTATCCAGAGCACCGGTATCACCAAAGCCTTGTAAAGATTACAGATGCACTTCTTCCGAGCTACAGAGATTGGAGTGTTCAGAAACTCAACACCCATCCTTTCATGCAAAAGGCTTAGGAAAATGCTTTCATTTCAGATATATCTGCTCAGCAAAGGTCAAGGGCTGAGCCTTTATACTTGCGATAAATAGGGTGGGAGGGAGTCATTAACAAGACTGGAGCTTACCGAGCAACTCAGGTACAGATGAACTTTGATCATCTGGCCGGTGCAACATAACAAACAAAGTTTCACCAAAGCATGAATGGCGACGTTGTCATATAGCTAAAAGCAAGCGATGTTAGAGACACTTTAAGCAGAGGCAGCAAAATGTTGTGAATACAAGCACCTTGTATCATAATTTTGTACTAGCCATGCTAGCACACCAGCAGTTAACAGTGGGCGATACCTGTAGCTGCAAGTCTGACAGAAGTAAGCCATCTCCCAGACAAAGCGTTTTTCTTTTATGTGGGAGCGAAATGCAAGCCACATATTATGCACTCCACTTTGGGATGAGAATGCTGTCCACGAGGCTTTGTACCACAGTTACTTGAGGGCACAGAGTAATAGAGCAAGTTTTAAGCAACCAACTTGAGGTGCTGCTTCAGCTACAGAGAACTCTTCGTTCAGCGGGCCCTCCCATGTCCCATGTCACCTATAGCAATGCTTTCTTCTCCTTCAATTCTGTTGGCAGTACTAATTCTTGTCGCTTCTCAAGTTTTTTGAAAACACATCTCTGGTGCATTAAAATGGTGTGGAAACTGTGGATCCTATGGAAAATATCTCCTCATGGAGACTCTCCTGCCCCCCCTCTGCAGACCTCCTGCTCCCCCTCATGTTGTTTCTAGGGGCTTCCTGTCCCCTAGGAAAAGTGTTTGGGGGGCATGTGGTGAGGCAAGCGAGTGCCATTCTGTGTCAGAAAAATGCATTTGATGTTTCTCACTGAATCCATTGTTGTATGTTCCTACCCCGCTATGCGCTTGCGTAGGTATGCAGGCAGAAACGTGGGAGCTTCTTCCCTGCCGCTTTTCCTTATCACGGTGGCCTTGAATGTAGGCTTTGGACTATTCTTGTTTCGCTGAGAATTTTCCAGTCCTGGGAAGGCAAGGGGAGGGGGGGAGTAGTCTCCCGCTCATCAAGTATTTCTCCCGCCGGGAGTTCCCGCGCGAGTGCTCAAGTTTTATTCGCTAGGCGCTTCATTGCATCACACTATAAGTTAGCTTGCTTTGCTTTGCCCCCTATTCCTGACAATGACCTCTTACTGTGGGTTTATAGCAAGATAATCCAATAAACCTTTCTTTGTGCAAGAATGCCTGGATCTACTTGATTTTAACCTGACAGAAATTGTCAGGAATCCATCATTCCCACTACCGTCAGTTTCCGCCGTCTACCAAGATGAGCGGAGCGGGTACGGGAGCTACGGGCGCAGCCCCAGCGACTACTCCTTCGGGTGCAGCGGCAGCAGCAACCGCTCCGGGGGCCACGGGCGCAGCGGCAGCAGCAACTGCTCCAGGGGCCACGGGTGCAGCGGCGACGGCCACTCCAGGAGCCACGTGCAGCGGCAGCTACTTCAGGAGCCACGGTACCTGTTACTACTGTGGCGGCTGCAGTGGTCACCCTCCCGACCACCACCGTTGTTCCAGTGACTACTACTACGGTTTTGGCCGCACCAGCGTTACAATCGGGAACCGGATTAGCGACCCCGCCATTAATCAGCACATTGGGGGTTCAGTACGCTCTCCCAGTCTATAGCCCGGCTGGGCAATTACCGAGTCAGGGAGGAGCGATTCCCCGAACCTATGTGCCAGGAGTCCCAACGCCATGGGATAAAGGGGTGACCTATCGTAGGTCACGCGATTGGACTAAGAACTTGTTGGATACTACCCAGTCGACTTGGACCATGCCGGGAAGCCAAAGCCGAGACAGTTTGTTGGATCCTAGAGGTAGTTTTGGGCTTCCCCAAGGGAGGGTACCTCGAGGATCTCCTAGAACTGGGTCTGGGCCAGACACAGATGCTCGCATGGACTCTATCCAAGAGGATACTCGACGGCTGGTAAGGGACATGAGCAAGCTGATGCAATCCCTACCACAGATGATGGACCAAGCTATTCGGGCTCATCCGCTGACACAGCCTAGACCGGCACCAGCCCCGGCACCACCACTGCTACCGGGACGACCACCTCCTGCTCCTCCGGGCCTGAGGCCGGGCCAACCAGCACCTCCGGGTCCAGGGCCAGGCCGGCCGGCACCAGCCCCACCTCCACCGGTCGTTCCAGCACCAGGACCAGGGCCAGGCCAACCAGGGCCACTCCAACCGCCCACTGTGCCTCCGCCTCAACTCCCTGCGCCGGCACCTCTCATGCAGCCGATCCCGGTCATGGCGCCAGCCCCCCAGTAATTCGTCCTAAGGACATGCTTGAGATCACATTTGATGGAGATCCAGAGACTGTGTCCTTTTTCATATTGCAAGTCGGGAAATTTGTGCAAAGATGGGGCTATGTTTTCCCAGATGAAGAACAACAGGTGGAGTTTATCGCATCCAGATTTCGAGGGAGTGCTACCAGCTGGTATGTAGCTCTTCATGATCTGGAGGCTGGGGAGTTGGGGAATGTAGATGACTTCATGTGGGCTCTGAGAAACCGTTTCGAGGACCCGGGGGCGGCCGAAAAGGCAGAAGCCTTCCTTCGTACCTTTAGACAAGGCAAACTCTCAGTGCGAGAGTACTCAAGGGAGTTTCAAAGGCATGCTGTGAAAATTCGGGACTGGACTGATGCAGTCTTGGCCCAGCAATATCGAATGGGTCTAGCTGTGGACATTCGCAATAATGTCCTCAGCTCTCAGCAACCCCGCACCCTCCAAGGTTGGATGGAGGAAGCCGAGAAAGCTGAGAGCCGCCTACGCATGATGAAACTGGATTTATCGTTCGGTAACAATCGTCCAAGTTCGGCGGCGGGCCAAGCCAGACCCAAACCAGTATCTACCCCAAGTGGAATGAGAGATCAACGTATGCGACAGGGTCTCTGCCTGCGGTGTGGGGAGAAAGGGCACTTCGCCGCCGCCTGCCCGAAAGGAGACCCCAACCGGGCTCTACCACAAGAAGAGCCCAGGAGGTGGATAAGCCCTACCCCAAAGAAAGGCACTGCAAAACCACGCAATACACGGGCTCTTTTCGCGGGTCCTGACCAAGTGGATACTTTGTTGCTGGAGGAAGAGAATGAGATGCCGGGAAATGAAATGGTCCTGTTTGTGAATGGCGCTACACATCAGGACCCAACACCTGAGGCGCCTAAATTGGTGAGCAATTACCCCTCTCTTTTCTTTGTGACTGTCCTAGTAATGAACCCAGCAATGATGACACACATTCGGGTTCGAGCCCTCATTGACTCAGGGTGTGGGAGGGACCTCATCAACCCTTCTATGGTTGTAGGGTTGGAGGCAGCCGTGGTCCACCTGAAAGACCCAATAACTTTCACACAAATGGATGGGTCTCCAATGAAAGAACCATGCCGATTTGAGACTGTTCCTTTAAGAATAGGCATTGGTGACCACTGGGAGCTGCGTTCGTTTGTGATAGCGCCTCAAGCCCAATTTCCCTTAGTGTTGGGTAGCCCTTGGTTACATGGACATAACCCTTACATTCTATGGGAGGAAGGGAATGTTCAATTTATCTCACCTAAATGTACAGAACACAAATGGGACCCAGAGTGGGGAAATCCTCCCTGCAATGAACCTCCACGCGCTTGTTTAGCAATGGAGGACCTTAACCGCATCCCTAAGGATTATCAGTATTTGAGTAGGGTTTTTGAGGAGGAGGAGGCTGATGAATTACCTCCCCACCGTAACTCTGACTGCGCTATTGAGATTCTTCCGGGACAGAAATTGCCAAAAGGGAAAATTTATGCCATGAGTCCCAGTGAGAAGGAGGAACTGCGCCGCTTTATTGATAAAAACCTGGCTCGTGGATTTATTAGGCCAGCATCATCCCCTTTCGCAGCACCTGTATTGTTTTGTAAAAAGAAGGATGGTGGGCTCAGACTATGCACGGATTACCGGGGACTCAACGCAGTGTCTGCAACCAATGCCTACCCGATGCCTCTTATCAAAGACTTATTAGCAGAGGTGGCAAAAGGGAAAGTGTTTTCTAAACTGGATTTGAGGGATGCCTATTTTCGAGTTCGCATCAGAGAGGGGGATGAATACAAAACTGCATTTAATACCCCGCTAGGGCAATTTGAATATCGGGTTATGCCTTTCGGTTTGCAGGGGGCGCCAGGGGTATTCATGAACTTAATCAACGAGGTCCTACACCCCTACTTGTTCAAGGGGGTGGTCGTTTATTTGGATGATATCTTGGTCTATACCCCGGACCTAAAATCCCACACCATTCTCTTGCGAAAAGTATTGGAAAGGCTATTAGATCACAAACTGTTTGTTAAACTGTCGAAATGTGAATTTCACCAGGAGTGTATTGACTTTCTGGGGTACCGCATATCCTCTGAGGGGTTGGAAATGGACCCAAAAAGGTCCAGGATGTTGTAATGTGGGAGCCCCCAAAACCAGACGACAGCTCCAAAGTTTTCTCGGTTTCGCCAACTTTTACCGTCAATTCTTGCCACACTTTGCCCAAGTAGCCCTACCCCTCACTGAACTGCTAAAGACTAAGGGGAAGGGATCCAAGGCTTCAGTGCCAGGGGCTCCTTTGAACTGGACCCCGCAATGTCAGTTCGCGTTTGAACAATTAAAACGGCTGTTCACGTCGGAGCCGATACTAGCACACCCCGATGAGACAAAAAAATTCGTGGTCCAAGTAGACGCATCGGATACTGCTATGGGTGGGGTGATTTTGCAAGAGAACTCTCAGGGACAACTACAACCCCTAGCTTATGTATCTAGAAAATTCAATGATACTGAGAGATTCTGGCCCATTTGGGACAAAGAAGCTGCGTCTATACGTTTGGCATTAATCACGTGGAGACACTGGTTAGAGGGGTCCCAAGTACCTTTTGAAATATGGACTGATCATAAAAATCTTGAGGTACTGCGAAAACCCCGGAATCTAAATGCTAAACAATTCAGGTGAGCTGAGTTTTTCTCCAAATTCCAATTCACTCTTCACCATTTCCCAGGGAAGGCTAATCATTTGGCTGATGCTCTTTCCCGCCTTCCCCAACATGTCTCTAAGAGAGTGGAGGTACAAGAATCTATGTTCACCCCAGAACAACTGGTTGGTGCAGTTGTAACCCGTAAAGCCAAGCAAACATCAAAGAACCCTATCCAGACATTCCCCTGGGAAAAACAATTTCTCACTGACATCACCTCACAGGAAACAAGTGAGTTACAAGTCAGGGACGATGTGAGATGTGGTCCAAACGGCTGCTGGTTTAAGGGAAATAAAATGTTTGTTCCTGAAGCTACCCGGTCCCAAATGTTGCAGACAGTCCATGACTCTAAATCTGCAGGACATTTTGGCTTTGTGAAATCCTTAAGACTTCTGCAACGTGGGTTTTGGTGGCCCCGAATGAAACAGGATTTATCGCTCTATATACAATCATGCCCAACATGCAACCGGTGTAAAGCCAGGCCGGGGAAACCTCCAGGTCTCTTACAGCCTCTACCCACCCCGAGCCGACCCTGGGAAGTAATTTCGATGGACTTTATCACTGATCTTCCCCCTCTAAACATATGACGGTCATTTGGGTGGTAGTGGACTTGTTCTCAAAACAAGCCCACTTTATACCGTTCCCCGGGTTGCCAACCGCCAAGGCGTTAGCCAAAGCATTCCTTCAACACATTGCCAGACTACATACTTTGCCGCTCAAAATAATATCCGATAGGGGAAGTCAATTTGTTTCTAAGTTGTGGTCGGAGCTAATGACCCTAATGGGTATTGAGCGTGCTCTTAGTACTGCCTATCACCCTGAAACCGATGGGCAAACAGAGAGAGTAAACCAGACATTAGAGCAATATCTGAGATGTTTTTCTAATTATCAACAAGACAATTGGGTTGAGTTATTGCCATTAGCGGAGTTTGCATACAACAATTCTTGGCACGCTTCAACAAAGATGTCACCATTCAAAGCTGCCATGGGTTATGACAGCCCCCTCTCCCCTTCTTGAAGCCTGGTGAAAACGTGGGGAAAGCTTCGGCATGGTGTAAGACTTTCCGCGATTCTTGGCCCCTAATTGTTGAGACGTTGAATGAGGCCAAGTTACAGTACAAAAAACAAGCAGATAAAAAAAGGGCAGGGGGCTGGAATCTGAAACCAGGGGACTCTGTCTATCTGTCAACCAAGAATCTGAAGCTGACGCAGCAGTCCAAAAAACTTGCTTGGAAATATATTGGTCCTTTCAAGGTGCTAAGATGTATAAACCCAGTAACTGTACAGCTAGATCTGCCTAAATCTCTTAAAGCAATACATCCAATTTTCCATTACAGCCTCCTCAAACCAGCGTTACCCCCGACTAAATGGCAACCTGCGATGCCGGAGCCTCCCCCCCCTCTGATGGTTGACGATGAGGAGCACTATGAAATTGCGGATATTCTAGACTCCAAGTTTCTACGTGGACAACTCCTGTACCTGGTTCAATGGGTACACTTTGGGCCCCAACATAGGGAATGGGTGAAAGTTTCAGATATCAACGCACCTGATCACCTGAGAAGCTTTCACACTCGGTACCCTAACAAGCCTGGGGGGCCCACGTTCTCTCCTTCCTGAGTGGTGGGTGGGTGGTATTTTGGGAAGGGCAGAATGTCAGAAAAATGCATTTGATGTTTCTCACTGAATCCATTGTTGTATGTTCCTACCCCGCTATGCGCTTGCGTAGGTATGCAGGCAGAAACGTGGGAGCTTCTTCCCTGCCGCTTTTCCTTATCACGGTGGCCTTGAATGTAGGCTTTGGACTATTCTTGTTTCGCTGAGAATTTTCCAGTCCTGGGAAGGCAAGGGGAGGGGGGGAGTAGTCTCCCGCTCATCAAGTATTTCTCCCGCCGGGAGTTCCCGCGCGAGTGCTCAAGTTTTATTCGCTAGGCGCTTCATTGCATCACACTATAAGTTAGCTTGCTTTGCTTTGCCCCCTATTCCTGACAATGACCTCTTACTGTGGGTTTATAGCAAGATAATCCAATAAACCTTTCTTTGTGCAAGAATGCCTGGATCTACTTGATTTTAACCTGACATTCTGCTGATGGAAATGCTCATCGACACTGGAAATTTACCACAGGTTCCAAACTAACCTATAGCCTTTCATGACAAGAGAAAGTTCCACACTTAACTGACCCCCTACAAACTATTCTCTGCACTCCTCTCTACAATGATTCCATCATGAATGAATATCAGGACACAAACACACTGTGATCTATAGTCTCTCATTGTGTCCTTGCTTCCTCTCTGTTCTGCCCCATTAATTGTATATTCTTTACAGCAGGGAGTTTAATATTTTAATATGGAAGGTTTGTCATAATGGATGACTGTGAATTATTTATTTGCTATTGTTATACAAATGCAAAAGAAGAAGAAGAAGAAGAAGAAGAAGAAGAAGAAGAAGAAGAAGAAGAAGAAGAAGAAGAAGAAGAAGAAGAAGAAGAAGAAGAAGAAGAAGAAGAAGAAGAAGAAATAGATAGTGAACTGATGTATGGATTCTGAACAGAGTCCGAGGGCACATCCCAAGTAGATAGTGAACTGATGCATGGATTCTGACTATGCAGAGTCCTAGGGCACATCCCAACATGGAACAATAAAGCAGGTACTTAATATTGCCACCTAAGCAGAACTACACCTGTCACGGCTCAGGTGGGGTGTCACCTGATGCTGCCACCACTCTGGTTCCAGGCTCCTCTGAGAAGGCCCAGAGCACTCTCCCAGGCCTTTAGACCTCCCTTTTAGCCAAAATGAGCGTGAGGGCCAGGCAGAGTGAACAATGAAAATAGTTTATTTTTTAGGAGGTCAAACAAACAAGGTGCAGAATAATAACAGTAAGTGGGTGGGAAAAAAGAAGTCAAATGCCCTAACACGTCTAAATATATACTGTCCCTAGCTCACTATCCCAAGTGGCCTTAGAATACTCACCCTTCCCTCAGGATGAGGGTTTCTTCCCCACAGCAGCATCCCTTCTGGCCCTGTTCACTGGGAAGAAGAACAGCTTTTTCTCTTGCACCAGTTCTTTTGTTCCTCAGCCCTCTTCTTCCCTATTAGTCAAAATTGGTGCCAAAACTTCCCAAGGCCTTCTGAGGCTTGTTGGCCTATCCTCCCCTACTGCTAGCCAGGCTCCCTGGGCCTAATAGGCCTCTGGTGGCACAGCCCAAATCATGACAACACCCTTCTAAGCCATCAATGGATTTAAAAGGATGTAACTCTGCTTAGGATAGTACTGTAAATCTCTTTAATAAAAACCAATACACCCCTATAATCTGTTGTTGTGATGAGTTGCATACAAACTGCTACAAGTGCTAATCTACCTTGAGTCTCACTGAGAAATGTAGACTATAAATAGGGTTCCCAAGTACTTACCGCGTGGGAGCGGGGAGGCATGCTCCCTGGCTGGACCACTCCTCCTGTTAATGCACCATGCTGTCGCCAGGAACTGACACCAGGTGACACTCTGGCAATGGGGCTGAAAACTCGATGGTACCATCGCCTAGCATCCCTTCCTGGCAATGGCATGGTGCTCCGTGCCTGTCCTTCCCCTGGGGATGGTCCTGCGAGGACGTATCCATCCCCTGCTGGCACGTGGTAAGTTCTTGGCAAGCCTAACTATAAATCACACTTTTTTTTAAAAAAAAAATCATCCCTACATTACTTTTGTCAACAACCCAGAGGGGAAAAAATGTCCTGTCATCTTATAGAAGCTAATGTATGGAAGTTGGTAGCTGACCCTTTTCACGGAATGGAGGTAAATAACATCAACTAAACTTCCCATCAAGCCTCTGTTAACGGGGCAGAGCATTCGTTTCTCCTTGCTATTAAAACTGATGTTTAAAAAACAATTTTATTGGAAATTCAAATCATCATGGTATCTTTATATGAGCTAAACTACACATTTGATGCAGCATTCCTATTTTGCTGTTAAGTAGTGGCAACTTGGCAAACAGCTGAAAATGGCCAGAGATTTAAGAATTCATATGACAAGCAGAACACAATTCTATACAGACTTACTCCACTGTAAGGTTGGGACCGCTTTACTTTGGCAGCAGTTTCAGCCCGCTTGGCAATAAGGGAGGAGACCTTGCCCAAACAGATTAACAGAAAAGCAAATCAATGAAAGTGTCTACTTGAATGTGAGACTGAATGTAAGATTTCTATATAGGATTTGTTCCTGAGGAAAGACCAGAGGCCTGAAACACTTAGCTATCCGGAAAAAGTGTTGCCTGAAAGAGAAACACAGATTTATTGAACTTTGAGCAGACTGCTTTTGTGGATTTGAATAAGGACAACAGACGGTTTGAGGGATGTAGATTGAGAGAGACTTGAGCAGACTGCTATGTGATTTTCTATTGACCTTTGTATTTTTTCTGTGATGCAATATGTTGTCAGTCTTTATTACCAGACACAAAATATCTTATGGCTTTAATATAATCTCATTTGTTGTTGTATTGTTCTGTGGGCATCTAGTGCACACATCTGTATATATTGTTTTCATTCCAACCCATTGAAATTGACAGACTTAGACAGGAGCAGTTCTGCAAAAAAATCGCACGGTAAAGCCATTAGGGGCGTTACAGGGCCAATTTTAGATTTTCTAGTCAAGGGATCAGTACTGTGATTTCCACATTTGGATAATAATGAAAACATAATCTAGTGCAGAGGATTTTTGTTTTCTTCTATAAGAAAAGTAGAAGCATATAGTCCACTATGTACTCAGTTTCCCTGTTCAAAGAAAAGAATGGGAAGCATCTGTGTACACTGGTGCTCTGACATGGTTCATATACTTTGTGAGTTGGTGATGCAGTTTGTAATAGTGACATGGGTACTATATGCAGAGTCTTGTATGTATGATTGCCCATTGATGCCCATTGATGCAATCCTTTTCCTTTTTGGAAGTGGAAGAATTATTCAAATTATATATCCATGTAGCGCACATAGATCACACATTTCTTGAGGTGTGTGCCTCCATGGTGTGTAATTTTGTCCTAATATTTGAATTGCACTTTTGACTTGTGACAGTAACCATGTATATATGAAATAGTAGCATACATGGCCACTGTGCATAGAAGAGGAATGTGAATGAGTGCTATGCACATTTTCTGTCTGTGGGCTCAGAATGTAAGCTCCATTCCTGTCACCAGGAACATTAATTTCTTCTAATTTCTAATCATAGTGACAAAGCTTATATTCATCATTCTGTACACATATTAACTGCAGTGCCTACATGCAGTGAATGTGCATAGAGAACAACGGAGGGAATGGGGGCAACCTGTTTTGGGGCCCATAGAATTGGACCCCCTGGTCCAATGTTCTTGAAACTTGGTGGGTATCTTGGCGAGAGGCTCCATAAGCTACCCTGTGAGTTTGGAGCCTCTCCCTCAAACCCCTTCCCTCCAGCCCCAGAATATACCCTATGTTTTCACCATTGACTTCAATGGCCCATAGGATATAATGGAGCTGAAATTGACATTCAGCTGCCTGAAAGACTCCCGGGATGCAGGCTGGGGGCGGGGCTTGGCTCCTGAGCTGCCGGAGCTGTGCTCCAGTGTGCTTTCCCCCAAAAGACCCCTGGTGGTACCTATTTATCTTCTTGCAATTTCTTGCTTTCTAACTGCTAGGTTGGTAGGAGCTGGGAACCAGAGACAGGAGCTCACTCCGTCTTGCGGCTCTCGGGTCTTGAACTGCTGAACTACCGACCTTCCAGTCTGCAGTTCAGCATCTTAACCGCTTGAGCCACTGCAGCCCTTCTTAGGCATTATACCCCAAAAAACCCTTGTTTGTGTTCAGGTGCCTAATGAATATTGTCAGCAGTGGCAGGTGTCTAATTTTTCTTTGATTCTCCTGATTTCCTAGGCAATTGCACTTCTCCTTTCCAATCAGAACTTTGCAAGAGATCAGGAGGTGAGTGTTCCTAGCCAATCACCTTTGGAGACAAGCCCCAGAGAATGAATTTCTGTGGAGGAGTCTGTGTCGTGCTATGAATGCTTAAGCTTCTCTGCATGCAGCTCCTTTATTCATTTAAAAAATCATCTTTATATATGTGTAAACTGAGCTCACTACCATGATTCACAACTGAACCATCAGTGAAGGCTAGAAGGCCCTGCTGTTGAATTTATATCACAATCCTGAAGTCATGTGCTATGGGCAATGGTCCTTCTAAGCTGTGGAGTCTTGTGAGCAAAAATTCTACTTTGTGAGCTACTGGCATTAAAGTTGTGGGTGAGCCATTTGGCTACTGCATAAATTAGTTTGCTCTGGAGCCCTCCTTCCTGAGCGAAGACAAAAATGTGTAAGCCAGAGGCTAAAAAACTGTGAGCTGGCTTACACTAACTCGGCTTAGAGGGAACACTGGCTACAGGCAGAGCTCTTTCTGTAGCAGGAACTCCTTTGCATATTAGGCGACACACCCCTAATGTAACCAATCCTCCAAGAGCTTACAGTAGCCCCTGTAAGAAGAGCTCTGTAAGCTCTTGGAGGATTGGCTACATTAGGGGTATGTTGCCTAATATGCAAAGGAGTTCCTGCTACAAAAAGAGCCCTGGACAGGTATCTCCCTTAGAGGTGAAAAAGGACTTTCTACTGGTTTAAAAAAATGATAGCTAAGACATTGTAACCTTCTTCTAACATTGTAGCAATATATGCGGTACAAATTTTTATAAGCTGGCACCCCCCACACACATGGATGCTCTGTTGCCATTGCGAATTCAGCTTCATTCACAGTGGCCATGAAATCCCCACAGGTAACCCATCTCTGTGTGGAAGCAAACAGTGAAAAAGAGGCGGGGCCATCAGTGGCGTGCCAAAGGTCAACGTCTTCAGGGAAACCCCATCCCCCTGATGTCAGTGAAAAGCTGCAAAGGTGGTGGTGGGGACTGAGGGAGAACTGGTTCAAAGTATTTTGTCATGGCAAATCCCATCACCTCCACTTGAAGCTTCGGCAGCCCTAGCAGTGCCTCAAGCTTTGGCCTGGCAGGCAGTGGAATAGATCAAGAGGTAATGGGCATAAGCTATGTCATTCCATCCCACTAGCAACTAGGAACAAGACAGGCCTTCCTTATTGCGCTACCCCATGGCAGCCTCTTGGGCCATTTAGGAGGACAACTGGTGTTGAGTTGAGGAGGGATTGAATCGGTTTTAGACACAAATGGGGCAGAGCCTAGTGCGGGACTCCTCATTAGCTATGGCACAAGCCTCTAATTCTAGAGCAGCTAATGAAGCCAGTGATAGTGAGCATCATTCATCTTGGAGGTCTAGAATGGGAATATAAGATACCGTGGAGCTATGTGGGTAGGAAAAAAAAATCCACAGCCTATTGAAATATTTTATCATCATAATTCTTCATCAAGAAGCTGTTTATTGCCTAAATGGACCAAGTCACACCTCTCTCTCTCTCTTCCTCCCCTCCCCAATATAACTTCAGGTTACCCTACATAAGCCACAAGCCGGCCTTCTGCAGTAATTTAACAGTTCTTTGATTGTAACACCATTTGGCACTCAGCCACTACAGGTGCTCTCTAAGGCTTTAAGTAATCCTTTTTCATCTCCTATACAGGTTGAGTTGGAAGCTGAATAGAGAGGATAGAGATACCTAATTTTTGTTGAGGCATTAATAGTGTTCTCTGTGTTGGTTTGCAATGCTATCCTAAGTAGAGTTACACCATTCTAAGCCAAGTGACTTCAATGGACTTAGAAGAGTATAACTCTGTTTAGGATTTCACTGTCAGTTTTCCTCTTACAATGTAGTGAATTTGAAGTGGGATATGGAAGGAATCAAGTCATTTGAAGGGAACATATGCATAGTTGGTGCCAAGTGCATAATGTTTCTGCCAAGCTGAAAACAAAAAAAAATTGGCTTACTTAAAACATGATGGCATTACCCCCAAGTAGCTCCCATCTCTTGCCCCAGCTCCTGCCAACCTAGCAGTTCAAAAGCAAGAATTTGCAAGTCGATAAATAGGTACCACTATGGTGGGAAGGTAACAGAATTCCGTGCACCTCGACGTCTAGTCATGCCAACCACATGACCACAGAGACATCTTTGGGCAGCGCTGGCTCTTTGGCTTGGAAAAGGAGATGAGCACCACCCCCTAGAGTCAGATTCAACTGGCTTTCGAGCAAGGGAAATCTTTACCTTTGAGTAAACTGAAACATCTTTACTGGAAACAGAAAATATTTCGAACGGTAATGGTGCTAAGATCAGATCATGAAATATTTATGAAACAGCAGTCAAATCTGCATTTGCATTTTTGAATCAGTTTCGTGCTCCTGTGACGCCGTCTTTCTCTATGCCTGTTTGAAGAGTTGTTTGGAGAAGATTCATTTAAAGTGGTGCGGAGGCACAATGACAGTGGAGCCGCCACGAGAGGGCGATAAACATATGCAATGCAAAAGTATGCTAGCACTGCTGAAGTGTGAAAACAAAAGCAAATGTAGACAGCTTTTTTGAAAACAGAGTCAGAAGGCTGGGACACCGGTGGCAAAGACAAATGCAGATTCGACCAGCATGTCCCTTAATCAGATGATGGTTCAGGATAATGTTCTTGGAATACAAGCAGTGGATGCATTACATTTGGCCACCATCTTGAAGGAGCCTACAATGATTTGGGTCTCATATTCCTGAGTCTCATATTCCTGGGTCTCATATTCCCATTAATATTTTTAAAATACACATATATGTGTTATTGCTGCAGTAAAATATGTGGATTTTTTTTGGGGGGGGGAACAAAGTGGCGAAATCTTAGTCTGGAAGAGAAACCAGTTGCACTTGTGGATGACTAAGTCCGTGCTATGGAAGAATTCATTGATTTATTACCATGTTGTTGTAAGTATTATTTTTGTTATTACATATCTTAGGGTTTAGCACGAGGTTGCTTCTGCCATTCAAGTAGGGATGTTACCTAATTCACACGGTTTCAGTTTGAAAATCCATTTCAGTTTTGTTTCTCTCGTGAGCAAATTAGACCTCATTCAATTGATGTAATTTTTATTTTTGGGTCAGTTGCACACAAATCACATATAAAAAGCATTAAAAAAAACCCAAATGGATGGAGAACCAGCTATGAAAATGCGTACCAAAAAAAGGCTCAGAATGGTAGACGATGAAAACAAAAGCAGATGGAAAAGAACATATCCATACATCCTTGCTCTTGACCAGTAATTCCCAAACTGGTGTACATTATCTCACAGTGAAAGAAGTGTGATAGTATACTAATATACCTTAAAATTGCTAACAAACTCATTGACTAATTAACAGGTCCCATATGTCCAATGGACCCACACAGTAAAGGCAATGCTACTGAACTTCTATGTGACTTACAGCTCCAGTCTTGCTTACTTCCAGTTAGTCACAACTGATCATGCAGTTACACATCTGCATCAGGTGGGGCTGAATCATCCATGCATTTTGGATGCAGAGAGACAGCCAAGTTAATAACCTCAGAGAAGGGCTACCTCTTGCAGCTTTGCCATTCCAACTACATGCAGAAATGCAGCAGAATCTACTTTATTAAGGTCCCGATCACACGTAGAAGTAGCCGTGCGATAGGCATGAATGCCGGGTGGATTTTAAGGGCATGATCGCATGGGAACATCTGGCAAGCGTCCTGCACCCATTGGCAACCCGTCACACTTCGCCAAAGAAGGAGAGTTAAAAAATACCAGGGAAAGTGTTGTATCAAACGGGTTTGTGACGGGCGCAGACAGACTTCTCCGTGTGATCACTCCAGCGCGCTCCCATTGCGTCAGTGATCCCTCGTTGAAGTGCATAAGAAACACGTGGCAACAAAAAAACCCCAATTCATCCTCCAGTGTGTCTAATCATGCAGTGGTGGGTCAAATTGCTGTGGAGCAAATAGCCTCGCTTCCCCCCCCACGTTATCTGGCACGTGTGACCGCACTGTAAGGCTCTGGTCACACTGCAAAGGTAATTACGCTTTGTTCCCACTTTGTTTAAATCAGGAACATTTTTCTTCGCATTGGGCTGACTAGATGCAGCCAGCCCCTCTCTTACAGTAACCGCTCGCCTGCTGCTGTGCCGTCCCTCCAGGCGATCCTGCTGGCCACGGGGGAGGCTCGGGCGGCTGCTGCTTCTGCCGACACTTTGGGGGGGTGCTGCCACCGCCACTGCCGCCATTGCCCCACGAAAACAGGCTCCGCCATGTCTGCCGTCTCCACCATCCTCCTTGCTGGCCCCATCCAGGCTGCCGGAGCCCCCGCCTCTCGTTCCCACCTCCAGGGTCGTCTTTTGTGGGTTTTTTCTTTTTAAAGCTTCCGGTTTGAGCTCTTGACTAAACATGCGCTTAATAAATCCCTTATTAAACGTTGAATGGATTTATTAAGTGCATGTTTGCTCAAGCGCTCAAACCGGAAGCTTTTATTAAAAAAGCACAAAGAGCGTTCAGACGGCCCTAATCGCAATCATTGCGAAAGATGGGCTGTCCAGATAGGCGAAATCACGCATTCAAAGCGGAAGTGCCAGGAAAACACTTGATTTTCCAGGGGTCAGGAAAACCCGGCATCATTGTGTGAGTGAGCCTGCTTCGGGGCAGGAGGCGGATTGGCGCGTGTGAACGTGAAACTGACATGCGCAAGGAAACAGCAGCGAATCCCAATCAAAACGGCAGTGTGACTGGACCCTAAGTACGTTTACCTGGGCTTTTCTGCTAAGAAGACAGTATTTAAGGCAGAACTGCCTCCTAATGAACTGCTCTCAGAGGAGGCTGCCCGCTATGTTTCTGCATAAGTCACTTATCATTTGTTTTAGTTGGTTTCAATGGGAAACATATTAAGGTTTGCAACTGTGGTGTTTCCCATACAAATTAAGATCAATTTTTTTGGGGGGGGGGGAGACACCCCTCAGCTCAGGTACCCTCCCTACAAAATTTCATGTAGATAGAGAAAAAAATATCAGGGGGTGATGACAGGTGAGTTTTTCTTCCTCTCCAAGGTTCTTTAACCAGTGGGCAAGGTGTGTGTGTGTGTGTTTAAAAAAATTGCACAAGGGAGAGTGGAAGTAAATCCTATCTGTTCCCCATTTTACCTCACTGCTCAGTTGATTTCAGTCTTTTTTCTCTGCGTCCCACTGACTTCTGGTATAAAAGCTGGCTGGGAGAAAAATTATTTCAAGCACGAGAGTGAGGAGTGGGAGGGGAAGGGGTTAGCTCTTCTCATCTGCATGCTCTGGTTTTATTTATTTTTTAAAATTCTATACCACTCCCAACACTGTCTTTTTTAATTAGTGGGAAATTGCCAGTCTTCTTCCTTACAGGGGCTAATAACAGCTGGAAGAGAGAGTGATTTGTGTGGAAGGAAAGGTGCCACTGCTTTGGTGCATTTCTATGCACCTGTACATGTTGAAAGATCAGGGTACACATGTTCAGAAATCTAGATCCTTGCTATTAATAGTCAGAAAGCTCTCACTAAAACTTTATGTTGTGCTTTGTCAAGACTAGGAATGGTATATACATAAATGTCTTTTTTTTTTAAAAAAAAAATGTCAGTCAGGATGATCCTGTTTTTTTTTTTTTTTTAAATCTATCAGCAAAATTTTCTTACTGGACAACAGCCATCCCAGGCACATATCTACTCTTCCACTGCCCAGGAAGATGAATCTAGGCAACGAGGCACTGTAGTAAACATAGGTTGAATCTGCATTTGTCTTTCCCACCAGTGTCCCAGCCTTCTGACTCCGTCTTCAAAAAAGCTGTCTATATCTGCTTTCGTTTTCACATGTCAACAGTGCTAGCATACTTTGGCATGTCTGCATATATTTATTGCCCTATCGTGGTGGCTCCACTGTAATTGCCCCTCTACATTGCTTTAAATGAATCTTCTCCAAACAACTCTTCAAACAGGCATAGAGAAATACTGCGTCACAGCAGCCTGAAACTGATTTAAAAATGCAAATGCAGATTCGACCATAGGATCTCAATCCCTCAGGTTGGGTTGGGGGCTCCTCTGCTTTTGCAGGCTCCCCCAATAGTGTTGATGGTGGCCGCCCCTCTCCCCAATCAGCTGGAGGGTCCTTAAATCTTTCATGAGGGGAGGGAGCAGCTGCTGACCAACCCCAGGAAGTAGGGACTGCGTGCCTGAACTCTAAAGTGGCGTATTTGCAGCTTGGAGTTCATGTGCAGGGAGCCCCTGCTTGAAAAAACCATTTAAAGAGAAACTTCCCTGTTATGTATTGTGTTAATACTTATGGTTAAGTTGCCTGAGCTTCAGTCATAGCTCCATAGAGGCCTGGTATCCTAAAATGCACGTTCTGATTGGCTACTTTGCACAGTGGGCCAATCAGAGTTTAGGGATGGTTTTGGAGGGAGAAACAACCATTGGTCGTTATCTACAAGTTATGATTGGCATTTAACATCCTAGGGGACGTGGTTGTATAGGACAAAAGAGTATAAATTGAGCTAGTTTCTGTGTTGTTGTTGATTGTTCTAGTTAATAAAGCTGAATCACTTGTTTAAGAGCTGCCTGAAGGCTGGTATTTTATATTCCCTTTAAACAGCTTTTTGCAAGTGGAGGCTATCTGTGTATAGACTCCAAGCAGAGCTTGCAAAAAAATAAATAAATAAGCATTTAAAGGGAAAGTTCAGGTGTGCATATTGCTGGCTTCCCAGATGTGATGATGTCACTTCCATGTGATGTCATTGCACTGTGAAGTCCCTGCCTCCTCCTGGAATGCCTGCCAAATCCCCCTACTGGGGAGAAGATTCGATCTGGCAACCCTAAGATCCAAATGTTTCCAGTCATTAGTGTTAGAAATTACTGCAGGGAGATGAGTTATATTAACTCTACTGAAGAATGGGCTTCATTCAGTTCAGATTTATTCAGTTATTGTCAAAATACACATCCCTAAGGGAGGGAATGTGCCTCAGCTATCAGGGGTTTCAAAAACACTGTTCCAAGCAAACAGATAAAGAGCTTTGTTGTTGTGTTCTGACTAGTGAACTGTCTGTATTAATTTCTATGTTAAACTTCAAATCAGGACTAGGATTGAAAGCCTCGACAATCCTATTGGTTGTTGTAAAGTTGTAACCAATCAGAAACTGTATAATAGTTATGGAAGGAACAAACCTCATTGGTCTTTTTCCCTCTATTGTTATTGGATGTTAACTTATGAAGGGGCATGATTATGTTAGCCCGCACTGTTTAAAAAGGGAGCTGTGCTCCATTGTTTTGTGTGTGTTGTCTGATCATCTGGCTGCTGTCAAATAAAGCTGAAATCACTGTTGAAATCACTCTCTTTGTTAAGTCGCATACTGAACATTTGTCCATGACATCATCTGCACATGTATAATTTTAAGAACCATATATTTACCCCCAGATTCCTGCTGGAGAGATTGGATCGACTGTCGTGCTTGATGCTGGGCTGAGTAGTTTTGTTTCTCCTGGAAAGTAAGGATTTGAAGACAGAAAGCAAGTTCTGTCTAGGGATGCCAATCTCTAGGTGGGACCTGAAGATCCCCTGGAATTACAGCTCATCTCCAGACTACAGAGATCAGTTCCCCTGGAGAAAATGGATGCTTTGGAAGGGTGAACTCTGTGGCATTGTACCCCACTGAGGTCCCTGTCCTCCCCAGGCTCTACCCCCGAATTTTCAGGAGTTCTCCAACCTGGAACTGGCAACTCTACCCACTCATCCCCCACCAGCAGCCAGGGGGAACCTGGCAACCCTATTTGTGAATGAAATGCCAGATATCTGATTTGGCTCTGAAAAGCAGCCATGTTGGGGGGTGGGATGGAGGATTCTGGGAAAGAGAAGGAAAAAGACAGGTAACTATGTTGTTTGAGCTTTGAGCTTAAAGGAATTGGTGGACAGCATTTTTAACTGGGCAACTGGCATGCAGAGACAGTTAACTCCAATGTTCCCTCTAAGGTGTGGAGTCTTGTGAGCAAAAATTCTACTTTGTGAGCTACTGGCATTAAAGTTGTGAGCAAACTATTTGGCTACTGCATAAATTAGTTTGCTCTGGAGCCATCTTTCCTGAGCTAAGACAAAAATCTGTGAGCTGGAGGCTAAAAAACTGTGAGCCAGCTCACACTAACTCAGCTTAGAGGGAACACTGGTTAACTCCCCTTCCCTACAACTTCAGTCTCTGTCCAGATCAGCACACACCCCTCCTCTGTGATCAGCTGTTTTTTCAGGTGTTCCAATCACAGAACTCCAGCATTGCTTTTTGCCTGCCCCCAGACTGCCTCCAGCTGCCAAGTGCTGTGCAACTCTTTCTGACAGAAGAAAGAAAGTGTGGCTCTAAACTTCAGGGGCTTGACCCTGGCTAGGCAGTATCAAAAGCTACTTAATTGATCACATGTACCACAGACCTGCATGAGCACAGGGGCTTATATGCCATTCTACAACACATAAAAGCAGTAAGGGCAAGGCAAGAAGAACCAGGAAAAGTGGTGAACACCAGACAAAGCCTGGGCAAGTGCCCTCTTTCCTCAAATCCCCTCTCAGCTTAATGCTTGCTTTGAAGCTTGGCTATGACTGCTGTTCAAGAATGTCATCAAAACACCCTAACCCAGACACTAGGGGAATCTGTCTGAACTCTCTCAGATCATTCGCTCTCCTAGTATCAGGTTGAACCTGTTCGGCACAAGGGCCCAAGGCAGTGTGGATTCCAGAGCTCTCTTTCTGCTCCATTTATTTTGAACATGCGCTCTCTCTCTCTCTCTCTCCTGTCTCTCTCTCTCTCTCTCCACTCCCTCCTCTTTACTTGCCCTCAGGCCTCAAGCTTTGAGCTGTGAAAGGCATAAGGCAGGACATCGCTTATACACCTGAAACAGGTTATGACAGGCCTGGCAGCCTTTTCTACAGAAGGATTAAGGCTATGCAAGTTACAAAGTGGTTTGGAAAGCTGCCTTTCTCTGCTTAGAAATACTCAGCAAGCATTGTTTTAAAATCTCTATTGTTTGCTCAGAAAGTATTTAGTCTTTGGCTGTGTGTGTGTGTATGCATTTGCATCTAAAATTTCTCCTGTGTGATCACCTTACCATGACACAAACCTGGAAAATGGAGAATATTATTTAAATTTCTTTTTGCAGAAAGGAAGGAAGGAAGGAAGGAAGGAAGGAAGGAAGGAAGGAAGGAAGGAAGGAAGAGAGAGAGAGAGACAGAAAGAAAGAAAGAAAGAAAGAAAGAAAAGAAAGAGAAAGAAAAAGTAATAATTAGAAAAATGCTCAAAGAGTTCAGTTGTTATATTGTTACTAGCCTGGTACCATCAACTGGGACATTCAACAAGTCTCTCACTCTGTTCTCTAACAAGGATGTGTAGCCAGAATTTGACCAATCCTGATCTGGCCTGAACCATGCTCCATATGGAAATATAGAAACCAGATAATATGGGCACACCAAACAAGTCTAGGTACAAGAGATTAGGGATGAGAAAGGATTAGATTGTTTATGTGTGAAAGAACTTCTGATCCATCAAGAAGGATGAAGAAGCTGTACCTTTCCCTCGGGACAATTCATCCCACGGTTGCTATTAAATTTAATAGGGAAAAAAAGATAGGAAATCACATACATAAAGACAGTAGAGGTGGGGAATAAATTATAAACTAAAAACAGAGCATGTAGGTAAAGGTAGCTAGAGACTGCTCTTTCTCTGATGCACAGAGGGACTGTTTCCTAGGGCACTCAAGGAAGCAGTGCCATGTCCTCTCTTGAAGAAGCCATCTCTGGATCCGGCCAAATTGGCTAACTACCAGCCGGTTTCCAATTTGCTGTATCTGGGCAAAATAATAAAGAGGGCCATGGCAATTCAGCTACAGAGCTTTTTGGATGATGCTTCCATTTTAGATCCCTTCCAGTCCGTTTTTCGCCTGAGCCATGGGATGGAGACAGCACTGGTCGCCCTCACAGATGATCTCTGGATGCATCTGGATCGGGGCGGTTTGGCAGTACTGTTGTTGTTGGACCTATCAGCAGTGTTCGACACGGTTGACTATCAATTACTGATCCACTGCCTCGCCGACATAGGAGTTCAGGGGCTTGCCTTGCAATGGCTTGCCTCCTTTCTCCATGGTCGGGGACAAAGGGTGGCATTAGGGGAACAGCTCTCCCAAAGGTAGCCACTGGAGTGTGGAGTGCCTCAAGGGGTGGTGCTTTCCCTGATGTTATTCCCTTGCCCAGATTGCCCGGAGTTATGGGCTGGGGTATCACCAGTATGCAGATGGCACCCAGCTCTATCTGATGTTGGGCACTCAGTCTGGCTCCAGACTGGAAGATCGGGACCGGGTGTTACAAGCTGTGGCTGGTTGGCTTAGACTGAGCCGACTGAAATTGAATCTGATGAAGACGGAGGTCCTGTGCCTGAGTCAGGGTGGTCTGGGGGTAGGGATCCCACTCCTGACCTTCAATGGGGCACCATTGGTTAGGAGTTTGGGAGTGCTCTTGGATGCCTCATTAACAATGGAGGCCCAGGTATGCCAAGTCAGCCTTTTACCATCTTTGGCTTATCGGGCAGTTGGTTTCCTTCCTCGAATGCAATGACTTGGCAACAGTGATCCATGCGATGGTCACCTCAAGATTAGACTCTGTAATGCTCTCTACATGGGGCTGCCCTTGTTGCAAATCCGGAAGCTGCTGCTAGTGCAGAATTGCTAGTGTTGATGGGCCTTCCCAGATGGGAGCACATCCAGCCTGTCCTGAAGGCATTGCACTGGCTGCTGGCAGCATACCAAATTCACTTCAAGGTGCTGATTCTTTCTTTTAAAGCCCTTTATGGCCAGGGTCCGACATACCGGAGGGACCGCCTTTCCCCATATACACCCCAGAGAGCACCACAGTCAGGGTCACAAAACCGATTGGCCCTCCCAGGTCCCAAGGATGCCAGGCTGGTTGCAATCAGGGCCAGGGCTTTCTTGGTTGTGGCTCTACACTGGTGGAATGAGTCCTGGAAGAGATCAGGGCCCTGTGGGACCTTTTACAGTTCTGCAGGGCCTGCAAGACAAAGGTCTTCCACCAGGTCTTCAACTAGGAGCCGCCACCACTATCAATGACAACTGAAACCTATAGAACCTGGCCCTTGGTCTGCTGCTGACAGCCTGTGCCTACCAATCATATTTGAGAAAGATCAGCGAGCTGAGCATTTAGACAATTTATGGAATGCACTCATGTGGGAACGCCATCTTCATGATACCAAAACAATACCGCTAGCACTTTAATATTGCATTGTTTTAATGAACTGTTTTTAGATGTTTTATAGTAATTTGATTGTTATTTATGTATCTACCCTCTGTGAGCCACCCTGAGCCTGCCTTGGTGGGGAGGGCGGGGTATAAATTGGAAAAATAAAATAAAAATAAAATAAATTTCTCTTCATTCCAGATGGCTTCTGCAATTGGAGTCAGGCTGGGAGAAAAATCCTGAAAGCTCCAGTGCGGAGCAGGCTAAAGCCGTGGGTAAGGCTTCTCTTGCCTGTATAATCATCATGAATTTTGGCTTCTTTGGGTTTCATAAACTGAAGTTCATGAACTTAAGAGCCAGGAAGAACTACCATCAATTTTGGTACAATTTGTGGTGGCTCGTGATGGTTAAACCCATGCTTTCTGCTCTTCGTGACAAACAGCTGAGCAGCTGGGAGCTCTCTGCTGCTCAGCTGTTTGGTTAAAATGGCTCAGAGCCATTTAACTCTGCTTTCCGCTCCTCATGGCTTTTCATGGGAGCAGAAAGCAGGGTTTAGATGGCTTGGAGCCAGCAGAAGGGTGGGAGGGAAGTCCCAGCCTTTTCTGCTGGCTGCTGTACTAGGAAGCACCTGCCCACAGCTGCACAGTGGGGAGCACCTGACCATCACACAGCTGTTTTTCATGCTATTTTGTAGTCACTTTAAGTTTTAAAGGGACTGCAAAATCCTGTTTTAAGGGACTGCAGTTCCTTTCAACAGGGTTTGCAGGACCACAAATGAACTCAGTTCATAAATGAGCCTCCCAGTTCGGGGTTCGGTTCATCATTCAGCCATGAACGATGAACCAAACCACATTTTCCCGGTTTTTGCCATCCCTATACTCCAATCTGAGTTTAAAAATAGATACCCCCTTCCCAACTGAGGGTCCAAAGAAAGGTGGGAAAAGTTCAGTCACATGCCAGTTTACACCCCTGAATGCCCACTCTGCAACTGGGGTTTTTAATTGCTTCTAGAAAAGGGACAGTTCCCCTATCTGATTGAAATCTGAATTGGAGACTGCCTTACGTGAGAAGTGCAGTCCCATTGAGTTGAATTCCAATTCTCTGGGTGAAAGAGTTACAACATTGCAACCAATGGGAATGATTATCAGGTTGATTGCCTAATACAATGAAGTTTACTGGTGATATTAAAGAACCTGACTGAAATTTTGAAAATGACGGAGAACCTGAACCTGACTTTTGTGTGTCTTTGTACACCCCTATTCCTCAGTCTCTCATGCAGTTTGATCCTGAGCTGGGAGAACCCATGCGCAACAGTGGGGGGCTCCGGCAAGGTGATATCTGCTTCCACATCTTGAATACTTGAACCAAGTGACCACTTACCCTGCCACTGGTCAATGCTGCTCTTTTTGCTATGCCACTGTGCCTTCAGGCCACCTCCCAACTGGAAACCTCTGCTGTGTCCTTCCTTGGTGGTACTGTGAGGTCCAGAAGAGAGATGGGCCCTTTAAGACCTGCTGATGGAGATACAATCTTATAATATGCCCTCGCCAGCCGCAGGCACCAAAGTGTGTCAAAAACAGGGATTTAAAAAAAATCAAAATAGTGTGTGTTCATGCAGCTTGATAGTATCTCTAGTACAAATTTGACATACAGGATTTATTTACACAGAAGTGAATAATTCCCTGTGCATCATACAGATTTGGTAACCAAACAGTATGACCTTAAATCTCTGTCAACAAAGTTATTAGGTCTAATACTAAACCACCAAAAAAGAGATGGTGTTTTTCCCATACTAACAATCTTCCGCATTCTCATTTTTGTCATTTGTTTGTCCCTATTGCTTTGGGTCCCCTCCCCCCTTTTCCCTCTGGGACAACTAGAGAGAGCAAAACACATTGCAGGAAAACAGCCGCAAAGCAATAGGAATACACAGGTGATGAAAATCACAATGCGGAAGAGCCCAGTGACAGAATATGCTCAGGAACCTAGTAGAAGAATCTGTTCCTTTTGCCAAGTATTTGGGGTTTTTTTGGAGGGTGCACCTCGGCATTTAGTCGTACCCACCACATGACCGCGGAAACGTTTTCGGACAGCGCTGGCTCTTCAGCTTGGAAATGGAGATGAGCACCGCCCCCTAGAGTTGGATTTGACTGGCTTTTGAGCAAGGGAAACCTTTGCTGTTACCTCTACATTATAGAACAGGCATAGATGGAAAGCTGAAGATGCTGTGGCTTGAAACGGGAGCAAATATTTTACCATTGAGATATTGCTTCTTCCCATGCAACTCACTCTTGTTTCTAGTAGATCCATTTGGTATCAGTGAGCTGCCAGACAAACAGTACAAGAGAGACTCAAGGGCACTTGGGGGCTGATTCCATTCAGTTTTCTTGTAATGTAAGTTACATTGATTTTAGTGGGTCCTTCAAACTTAAAGTTATACACATGGGTCATTTCGTAGAATAACAGGTGCAGGAGCTCATTAGCATAACTCTTTAGCATAACTTATTTGCATATGCCACACCCCCTGACAACACCCACCACTCAGGCTCCACCCCAAAAATCTCCAGGTATTTCCCAACTCAGAGCTGGTGAGCCTACCTGGAGAAAAACTGCTTCAAAAGCAAAAGAAAATAGTCAAGATGTTAATTGGTTTCAATATAACAAACATTTATTATAAAATCAACAATTAATGACAAGGCAGGAATAGCAGCAATCTTCTTCTCACTTCAAACTCATATCCTACAAATGAGTACAAGTCCCAGGGCACTGAGCCTATTCCCAGGGGCTGCCCTGTCATTCCACTGTGTGACCTGTCATTCTAGTCCCACAGCATAGATTCTATTGCTAGGGATAATCATTCCACTCTGGGGGCTGTCATTCCAGTACCAGAGCACAGATTCTATTCCTAGGGACTGTCTTTCCACTCTGGGGGCTGTCATTCCATAGTAGTCTATTTGGGCCCAAATACCTTAATGGAAAAACCATTCCACATTTTCTTTGCAACCTTTTTTGTGCTGCAATGTATTTCAGTGGAGCCCATGCAAGTCAATTGGCATTCCTGGCTCCCATTATCTCCAATGGGCCTTCAAGCCTCTCCCATTGTTTCCAATGGGCAATCCTGTCATTCCTTTTATATATCCCAGCTTCTTGCCAATGTTCTTTCTGGGCTGCACACAGGACAAAAGGAAATTTTAAAGTCTCTCTGCTACCGGACTTTTACTTTTTCTACTGCTATTACAAACCACAACATTCAAAAACCAATGGGGGAACAACTTAACCTTCCAGGACATTAAGTTGCTGACCTAAGAATAGCAGTTCACTAACAAAGGAATTTCAAAGGGAGATTAGAAAGAGAGACTGCTGAATTGCAACTGATAATGAAGCTCAAGACAATGCATCCACCTGGACTGAACTGAGACCTAGGTTGTTTCTCTCATTAACAATGCCTGCTATTATCATTTGGCATCTGAAATCACTTCACTCTCCAAGATATAAGGACAGATGGACTCACATTCTAGCTGTATATGCCCTGCCACAAATTTTGTTAGTCTTTAAGGTGCTGCTGGACTCTTGCTCCCTTTCACTAATAAGGAATGCAAGCTGTACTGTTTGGTTCCCCCCATCTGTTAGAAATGCAAAAAGGAATCCATCTTTCTCTTTCTGGCATGCTCTCTTTTGCATCCCCTCCCCTCCAAAGAAGTCTGTAGGCAAAAAGATGGGAAGAAAACATTGCTGGCACTGACTCTCATCCTTTGTCTCTAGCATGCTCTCTTTAGCTCCCCCCCACCAAAAAAAGAAGAAGTCTGCAAGCAAATAAAACCTTACTTAGAGTCTTAAAAGATCTACTGGCTCCATTTCCCCCCCTCTCTCTGGCAGTTCCCCTCCTTCCCCAGAGGAAGAGGGGAGGAGCCCTCAGCCAATCAAAGGAAAGCTTGCTTTCTCTACTCTCCCAAGCAGGAAATAGGAGACACTGGAAAGAGGAAGCTGCTACAGAGGAATACAGATCAAGCTGCTCTTGGAGGATTTAAGGAAAGTTTTGGCTGGCACTCGTTGCCCCGGGTGAGGAGCAAAGGGAAGGGAGAGTGTGGCCGATTTCTCACACGGCACTTACCACTGGTTTTCCTTGGAGTTTTCTGCCCCAGATCATTTTTGTCAATTTCACACTGTAGCCGTCTGCCCCGGATCCGCTCTGGGGGTTTCATTTTCCCATTACAGCCTTGGCGTGGCTTCCTGCAACATTCCTATGCTTCTGTTGTGTGGTTTGCTTTGCATTTGAGTACAGTGATTTAAAGGGCAAAAGTACACAGTTCGCCTTCAGGCTCCTTCAAGTAAATGTACAGCTCCCAACTGCAGCTTAGCAGAACAAGGTGAATTGTTTGTGAAGATACATCTGATTGAAATAAATTTCTTGTATTTGTGAAACTGTTGTCTTCCTCATTCAATGGTGCAGGAGAAAATAAACCGGAACAGGGACCACAGAAAAATAACTGGGGGTGGGTTTGAATTGTTGCACATGTTTCTGCAGGTTGGGTTGGGAAAGGGTTAAGGAACGTGGGTGGAGATCAAGAAATCCTGCAGTTAACATAGAGGGGGAAGGTGGGCGGGTTTGATTTGATGCGGGGCAACAGGAAACTCCTGGGAATCAAGGATCACGCTGATCTGGAGTAAATGGGGGAAGCTCCAGACCAAAAGCCAGCCCCGGGACAAATGGTGTGAAATTGACAAAATGCAAGGGATGAAACAGAGGATTGACCCCGGCACAAGACTTTGTGTGAAATCGCCCTGTGTGTTTGCTTGCAAGGGAGGAGGAGAAATGCTGCTACTGCTGGACTCTTGTTCCCCCTCGAAATGACCCCTGGCTATACAAGAGACAGCCACTGGTTTAGCATCATGCGGGGAAATGTCCTTGTTCTTTTTCTTACTCAGAACGAATGAAGGGAAAGGGATGGAGAAAGATGCATAGATGGTACTTTTAAAATGCCAATTATTTCTATGATCATCTGTTGTAAGTGTGACAGCCTGACAATCCAGAACGTTTTAAAATGATAAACCAGGAGTTCATGCACATGAAACTGAGTTATAAACCTCTGTTTTCAATTAACTTTGGCCCAGGTCTATAATGAAGATTAAAATCAACCACAACATCCCTAGGTGCTCAAGTTGTTACTTCTTTCACTTGATCTTTTATTACCCTTCCTTCAGTTTTCTGCTGCTCTGGAATGCTGCTAGTGTAGCCCGAAGGACAAACATATAGCAGTGCAGTGAAAAAGGGGGCTGAAAGTAGAACATGGGAAAGAGGTGTTCCACGTGTTTAATATAAATGAAGTAATTTAATTTCCCAGGAATCTTCTGACAGTTTTGGGACTCTGAGATAGCTTTTGGCTAAGTTCATTTGAAAAAATGCACATCAAGAGGAACAGACCCGAAGTGAAAGAGATGAAGACGTTATCTCAGCACTGTGTAGAAGAAACCAGTGAGGATAATAACCTTAGTGCTTGTCCAAAGACACCAACAGTCTCATTATCAGGGGCTCAGAAAAGGATGAGTGAACATCAATCAGCAAGCAAGAGGTCATATAGAGATAAGTGTTCCTTTTAAAAAAGGTATTGTATGGCAACCTCCAAGGGCTTGTTTATGGATGAAAGAGATATATTTACTTTGCAGATGACAGCCCAAGTGGCTGACTTTGGTGACTGATCCTTGCTGTGAAGTTTGGAAGGATTTACCATACGGAGGGAGGCCATCTCTTTGTCCATCACAACATTCTTTGGTCTGATTTCCCTTCCTTCCTTCCTTCCTTCCTTCCTTCCTTCCTTCCTTCCTTCCTTCCTTCCTTCCTTCCTTCCTTCCTTCCTTCCTTCCTTCCTTTTTGCTACAAAAGAGCCCTGAAAGCCATATACTCTTGGATGCTTATGACCTGCTCCACATAGTATTCCAGGGCACAAACATGCACATCAAAAAGGCCAGGATGGGGAAATTATTTTTACAATCAGAGATTATATTTATTCCTAGAAAATACACAAGCCTGAAGCTTTAGTACTTGTTAGGGTACAAAATGTTATCTACAATTCAGCCAATTCACATGTTACAGAGTACACCAGTGGGTATACGGGGGTCTCCACTCTGTGTAACAGTCAGATGAGAGTTGTAGGGTTTCATCTGGGTTTCTCCCACAGGCTAAATAGCACTATCTGGAACAGTTCAGGTCAGGAAAACAGCATGGAGGGAAGGTTGAAGCCCCTTTTCCATGCATGCCATGGTCCCTACAGCCTTGTGAATGAGGCAAACCTGCAGCCTCTGTACTTTGTAACACCTGCATTGGGTCTTATAAATAATATTCAGATACTGCATATCGGGGTTAGACAAAAATCAGGGCTCTTTTTGTAGCAGGAACTCCTTTGCATATTAGGTGACACACCCTAATGTAGCCAATCCTCCAAGAACTTACAGTAGCCCCTGTAAGAAGAGCTCTGTAAGCTCTTGGAGGATTGGCTACATTAGGGGTGTGTCGCCAGGGCTCTTTTGTAGCAGGAACTGCTTTGCATATTAGGCAACACCCCCCTAATGTAGCCAATCCTCCAAGAGCTTACAGTAGCCCCTGTAAGAAGAACTCTGTAAGCTCTTGGAGGATTGGCTACATTAGGAGGTGTGTGGCCTAATATGCAAAGCAGTTCCTGCTACAAAAAGAGCCCTGGAATAACACATTAGGGGTAGCATTTGGTAGCAAATCAAGAAGTAACACAGATAATGCCCTTCTTTAAAATAATGGATATAAGTAAACTAACTGCCGTAATTTCTGACATTCAGTAATTCAGTTCAATTTAAATTAAATTTTTGGTTTTATATATTTATATATGTACTCTGTTTTATATATTTTATAAGCTGCCTTGAGCTCCCTAAGGAAGAAAGACAGCTAAGAAATGTTTTAAATAGTATAAAATAAAATGAAATGATTGCATGTGTTCATATATGACCATTATTCTGGCACATCACTGCCTGGTTTCAGTTTCCTAGGCAGAAGGATGAGCAGTAAGAGGAGAAAGCGGTGAGTCAGCAGATATGGTGTCTGGCAGGGACGTCGTCCAGCCAGAAGAGTTTGCTAAAATTCTCATAGGGTTGCCAAATACAGGTTGGGAAATTCTTGGAGATTTGAAGGGTAGATCCTGGGGATGGTGGGGTTTGGGGAGGAGAGGGACTTTAGTGGTGCATAATGCCATAGAGGCCGCGATCCCATGCAGAATTATCCGCACCATAGGCGCGAATGCCGGGTGAATTTAAAGGGCGCGATCACATGAGAACATCTGGGAAGCATCCCACACCAATGGGCAGCCCGTTTTGCTCCACTGCAGAAGAAGAGCAAAAAACACTAGGGAAAGTGCAGTAGCAAACGGATACCTGATGGGGACCAGCTGGGGTGCCTGATGAAATGCTGGTCTCTCCTGGATTCTACTTCATTGTGTGCGCCTTCCGTCTTCCTTATGTGACCAGGGCAACACAAGTACACAGCTGCACATGTGATTGAGGCAGTGTATCTCTCCAGGTGCTGGTCCTATTGAAAACAAATCAGCCAGTATCATCATGCCCCTGTATAAATCAATGGTGTGACCTCATTTGGAGTACTGTGTACAGTTCTGGTCACCACACCTTAAAAAGGATATTATGGCTTTGGAAAAAGTGCAGAAGAGGGCAACTAGAATGATAAAAGGGTTGGAACACTTTCCCTATGAAGAAAGGTTGAGGCACTTGGGGCTCTTTAGCTTGGAGAAATGATGGCTGAGGGGTGACATGATCGAGGTTTATAAGATTATGCATGGGATAGAACAGGTAGAGAAAGAGGTACTTTTCTCCCTTTCTCACAATACAAGAACTCGTGGGCACTCAATGAAATTGCTGAGCGGTCGGGTTAGAATGAATAAAAGGAAGTACTTCTTCACCCAAAGAGTGATTAACACATGGAATTCAAAGGAGGTGGTGGCAGCTACAAGCATGGACAGCTTCAAGAGGGAATTAGATAAACACAAGAAGGGGGACCCGCGATACTCGTGGGGGGGAAGACACTCCACAGGAGAAGGAAGCAGCTGTAGGTGAGCCTTCTCTCCTCTCCCCCTGGCCCTGGCACCCACAGCGAGGCCCGCGCCCCCCAAGCCTTCTCCCCCCCCAGCACCAGTTGCGAGGCCTGAACTCGGCCCACCAAGTTTTCTCTCTCCCCCTTCCCTAGCTGCGGTGGCAAGGCTTGGCCCACCCGCCAAACTTCCTCCCCTCCCCCCGGCAGCGAGGCCTGGCAGGCCCACCAAGCTTTCTCCCCCTTCTCTCCCCCCAGCAGCAGCTGCAACGAGGCCTGAGCTTGGCCCGCCAAACTTTCTCCCACTTCCCCGGGCGACAGAAAGGGCTGAGTGGGTTACAGCCACTGGCGGGCCAAGCGTTCTCCTGCCCCCACCCCTTCCCTGGTGGTGGCAGCAGCGAAGCCACACAGCAGGAGGAGGAGAAAGCAGCAGCAGCAGGTAAGCCTCCCCCCCGTCCCTGGACACCGGCATTGTGGCCTGAGTGGCTGTCAGCCACCGAGCCTGCCAAGTCCCTCCTGTCCCCGGTCTCCTCCACGCCCCCTCCACCACCCCACCCCCAGCTCCAGCAGCGAGGCCCGCTGATCTCCTCCCCTCCCGGCTCCAGCGGTCTCCTCCACCGGACCGCTGGTTTCCCCCCGCTCCAGCGATCTCCTCTGCTGCTGTTGTCCCCACCGATCTCCTCCCCCCTCCTGCGGCGAGGCCTGAGTGACTTCCAACCGCCGTGTTCCTAGAGCGCAGGGAATGCTCTTACTTTTTTGGGGATTTAAATATTCCCCTTACATTTTAAAAAACTTTTTAGATTTTTCTGCACATGTGGGGACTGCCCCACATGCGCAGGAAAATCTCCCTGCCCCCAGGTGCCCCCGATGTGCGGATTTAGATATCCGCACACAGGGGGCCACTTGGGAATTAGATATATAGATATGGAGCAGAGGTCCATCAGTGGCCACAAGGATTGTAATGTTTAAATGGAATTCCTCAAGATCTAGTTTATTGGAAATGTATTTAGATGAAGATCTCAATAAGTTTGGTTGGCAAATAATATAATGGTTAAGTTAAAACCCATTAAGAGCTATTATATTGGATATGTATGTGGATTGAACTCTTAAGTTTGTTTGGAAAACTATAACCCTTTTTTCCATTCTATCTTTATAGATATTGGTCCTCTTCTTTAAGGATGATGAATATGAACAACTTTGCTATATATATTAGAAATGCTTAAAATAGATATATATTAAATAGAAAAATAGGTATTTACTATGAAATTATATACTATTTTTTTTAGTTAAAGATGCTAGACATGAAGATATGTAACCGGTCTTGATGTCAATTACATAGGGCCTTGATGGTTCAGTTTCCAGTGCTCATTCCTTAGTGGCGGATCCTAATCAAAGGCCTGGTGGAAGAGCTCTGTTTTACAGGCCCTGTGGAATTGTAAAAGGTCCCGCAGGGCCCTGATGTCTTCCAGGAGCTCATTCCACCAGTATGGAGCCGCCACTGAGAAGGCCCTGGCTCTGGTGACGGCCAGTCTGGCATCTTTCAGGCCAGGGACAGTCAGGTGATTTTGGGTCCCTGACCTCAGTGCTCTTTGGGGAACATGTGGGGAGAATGAAATGAAAATGGATACAAAATTATTCATGAACAAACTGAATCAAAAGAACTTGAACAATATTTATGTGCACATGTAGAGAATTCAATCCCTGCAGCAGGTTCCATCCCCAAGATTAGATTACCACAATGTGTTCTACACGGGGCTGCCATTGAGATGTATTCTGAAACTTCAGTTGGCCCAGAATACTGAGGCAAGGATATAGACATGAGCAGGTCTTAGGGACCATATCACTCCAGTCTTGGCCCAACTATACTGGGTCCCAAATTGTTTCTGTGCACAATTCAAGGTGCTAGTCTTTTTTGTTGTTGTTGCATTTGTGAGTATGTGTATTTGCCCATGCCTGGAAGTCATGCTGACCTCTGGTGTCTCCTATTGGGGCATGGAGGAAATTCAGGGAAGTGGCTTGGTAGCCTGCATCTACCTCCCAGCCTTGGTATTCTTTGGAGGTCTCCCATCCAAATACTTGCCAGGGTCAGCCCTGCTTAGCTTCTGAGAGCTGATGAGATCGGGCTAGCCTGGGCTATCCAGGTCAGGGCTAAGGTGCTAATCTTGACCCTCAAAGCCCTACATGGAATGAGACCTGAAGGACCGCCTGAAGGACCGCCTATTCCCTGAAGAACATGCTCAATCACTGTAGTCATCTTTAGAGGCCCTGCTTCTAGGGTTGCCAACTCTGGGTTGAGACATACCTGGAGATTTGTTGGGCACACTGACCTTTCCTTCCTGTCTTTATTCTTCTGCCACTGTCCCCTTTGAAACAATTCTGTTCTCAGGGACAATTTCCTTCCATTCCCTCTCTCAGGTAAAGCTCCCCCTTCTCCCTGCACACACCAAAAGGGACAACATGCTGTCCCTTCTTGGAATCATCATGAGGCAGATGGCCCTCTTGCCGTCTGCTTCCATTCTTAGCTAGTAAGTTAGTACTCTGTCCTTTGTTTACTCTTTCCCATTCAAAAGCGTACTTCTCAAATAAAGAGAGAAGTATGTTGTCAAAGGCAATTTCAACAAGAAAGAAGAGAGTTTAAAAATAAATAAGGCATGGTTTCCTGTCCGGAGAAAACAATAGCACTACAGATAAGATTAGCATTTTGACAGCCAATCCACATACAAAAGAACCTCCTCAGGAAACAGCCAATCCATATACAAAAGAACCTCCTCAGGAAAGCTTCTCCATTAGCATATTCATAGCCTGGGGAACTCCTACAAGATAATGACTCAGCCCTACCCCACTTTCCTAAGTAGATATAAATTACCTGCCTACCATTTTTCTGCTCACCTTGACACAGAGAGTACTCCATCTTTCTGTGTTATACCTCTGAGGATGCCAGTCACAGCTACTGGTGAAACGTCAGTTCCTACAGTGCCAAGACCATGGCCAGGCAACCCAGAAAATCTGCAGCAGCTAAAGAGAGAAGTATTTCTCTGTCAAACTTACAAAGCTACACAGAACCATTTTGGGGGTGGAGCCCAGGGATGGCAGGGTTTGGAAAAGAGAGGGATCTCCGCAGGATACAATGCCACACAGTCCACCCTCCAAAGCAACCATTTTGTCCAGGGGGACTGACCTCTGCAGTCTGGAGATTAATACAAGGAGATCGCCGGGCAACCCTCCCTGCTTTGGGTGCCCCCCACTTTCTGAGATTGAGCGGATGGCGACCCAGGAGTCTTCTGAATCATGACACCAAAACTCTGGATATTCATCTGTCTCCTCCTACAGCCATCTTCCATCAGTGGGTGAAGACTTCTTTTTGGTTTCGTTTGGGCATTCCCTCAGGGATCTCTCCTTCCTAACCAGTGTTTTAATTGCTGTTTTATGGTTTGTATGCATTTCAACTCTAATTTTCATTGGTTTAATCATGGGCGTTTAAGGGGGGTTGGTTGGTTTTAATGGTTTTAAAATATGATTTTATCACATATGTTTTAAATTGTTAACTGTTTTGGTGGCCCTCGTGGGAGCAGATAGGCTCGATATAAACTTTGTAAATAAATAATAAAATAATAGCAGATGTACACGATTTTCTTCTGCCCCTGCCAAAGCTTTCTCAGTTGTTTTTCTCCAGCCCCATGGAACAGTCTTCCTGAGGAGATGAGGAGAGCACTTTCCCTAACCATCTTTTTTTCAAAAGCACAAATCAGTATTATATATGACAAGTGGGGACCTGCAAGAAACTTGCAGGTTGGCTGTCCCGTTCCCCTCACCTTTGCTTCCTAACCTCTTCCTTTATTTCTCTCACACTCTTTCTCCCATCTACCACCCCTTTTATTGCTCTGTCCTCCATGCATGTTGCTTCTTCTCTCTTTCTGCCCCTCCCACTGCCCCCACTCCATCACTCTTTCTCTCTCTTTCTGTGCCTCCCACCCCATCACAGTAGCAAGCAGCCAAGTCTAGTTGAGTCATGCAAATCAGGTGATACCAAATCACCAAGAGGGTGCTGCCAGGCCGAGGGTTGCCAACCACCAAGTGGGACCTGGAGATCCTGCAGAATTACAACTGAACTCCAGACAATAGGCATCTATCTTCCTGGAGAAAATTGCTGCTGTGGAGGGTGGAGTCTGTGGCATTATACCATGCTGAGGCTTCTCCCCTCCCCAAACCCTGGACTCCTCAGACTTCATCACAGAATCTCCAGGAATTTCCTAAACTGGAGCTGGCAACCCTAGCCAGGCCCGTCCCCAATGAATCCTTTGTCAAAGGCCAAAATAGGCTTAGAAAGGGCCCTACCCCCTCCTGCTGCCTTTTACTGATACAGCCAAGCTTGGAATGTAGTGGTTGCCTAGCAATAGCCACTGAGGGAAGCCATTGCTTAAAGTTACAGGCAGTCCTTTTATCATTTTTGGATTTTTAATGCTGCCCAGTGTTGTTTTTCAGAGTCCCCATTTCTCTGCAAACCTCGGGCCCTTTTCATGTCCCATTCACAGCTCCACTGGATTTAAGTATCCAATGACATTGCAACTTCACTATTAGAATACAAGATTTTGTTGAAGTTTAGATGCTGATGGTTATTGAAGAAGAAGAAGAAGAGGAGATTGGATTTATACCCTGCCCTTCACTACCCTAAGGAGTCTCAGAGCGGCTTACAAACTCGTTTCCCTTCCTCTCCCCACAACAGACACCCTGTGAGGTAGGTGGGGCTGAGAGAACTCTGACAGAAACTGCTCTTTTTCAAGAACAGCTGTGCCAGAACTTGTGACTGACCCAAGGCCACATCAGCAGGTGCAAGTGGAGGAGTGGGGAATCAAACCCGGTTCTCCCAGATTAGAGTCCGTGCACTTAACCACTACACCAAACTGGCTCTTATTGGGTGGTGTTAGTGTTGTAAATCATCTAGGGAACTTTGAATGATAAATTAATTTGCATGTTTTGAATTTACTTGATGCTTTGTAGCCATATTTTCTAGGCTGCCTTCAGCCCTTCACGAAAAAGGTGGGGTAGAAACATTTCAAACCAATCAATAAACCAGTCAATCAATCCATCAACTATTCTCCTGGATCTCTTAAGTCACTTCATTTCTTGCTTTTATTGATAAATCAATGCAAGGACCCAGTGAAGGCCCCAGCTATGGAGGTAGCCTCTATGATCGATAATTTGAGCCCAGTTCTCACAAACTCCATTGCGGACGATGGTAACATTGATGAAGATATACAAAAGGCATTTCTGGAATTGCCTGATCATGAACAACAGGGGTTGATCAAGAGACTCGGAAGGGGGATGAATAAGCTGGCTAAACTTAGATCAGTTAATGGGAAGATCTCAAATCCATCTCTGGCCTCGCCAGCTGTAGAAATGGATATTAATCGTGGCTCTCCCATAACAACCTCTTCTGTGTTGCCTACGAGGGATTGTGTCAAGGAATTACCTGGTTCACATCATCTTATTAAGGATAATGAGTCAATGATTAAGGACCCCTTTTGGCCTCAGGGGGATGCCAATTCAAAGGACATGAGGAACGGCGGTGTTTTCTTTGATAAAGTTGAAATTCTCAACCAAATAACAGAATCTGATTGACTAAGATCTGAGTCAAAGTCCAGTTTTAAGATCCTATCATGGAATATTGCTGGCTGGAAGTACAAGTGTGCTGATCCCACTTTTTAGAAGTTTTCTAGCTAGCTATTATTGATAATCAATGTGTTCTGTAAATTAAATTCCAAGAGACTGCATAGGGCCACCAGGTTGCCACTATGGTAGGAGACCTCCTGCTGGCAACCTTCTCTTCTTGCAGTGGTGGGAGAAAAATAAACAAACAAATCACCATTGGGCCGACAGTGTGACATCAGTCTTCTGCGGGAATCACCAGAAACTCTATAGTCTTACAACACAGTAAATGGTAAATGTGAGCTTATCCTGGAGTTCCTGGAAATTCCTAGCGAGGCATGATATCAATTCTGGGTTTTCCTTCGAAATAGTGCCATGCTGTCACCATCACAGACCCCCATGTCCCCACCCATTCAGACTACTGACAGTTGTTAGCTCACACAGTCCACCAAAGATAAAATAGCACAAGCTATTTAAAAACCATTTTTGAAAACATTAGGGGTGCGTTCAGATGGCTCTTTAGATCTGCGCCATGCATGAGTGCCTGGCAGATTTAAATGTAATTTCCAGACAGCAGCATCTGGGAAACGTCCCTCATCCATGAGCATCCCATTTTGCCGTGCTTTGGAGCCATATTAAAAAGATGGTACTTTAAAACTGGCGTTTTCAGTTCCCAACGGGCCATTCACGGACTTTCCCCCGTCTGATCGTTACAGCGCACAATTAAAAAATGGTGCCTGTTTAGGATGGTCTGATGTCAGACCATCCCCAACGGGCACCATTTTAAAAAGTCTCGATTCTGCACATGCAGAGAGAAAGAAGGATGTGATGTCACACCTATGTGCTTGCGCAAACTTTCTTAAAAAAAACCCCACCGCGCATGCCTCCTTCAGTGGATACTGTCTGGACAATCCACAGTGGAGGCAGTGCTCAGTAAGACGATTCACAGGGGGCTGTCTGGTCATGCAACGATGGATTTAAAAAATCAAGATAAAATTAGAGCCGGGCTAATGGCGGGATGTATGGCTGTGAGAGTTGGACTATAAGGAAGGCCGAGCGCCGAAGAATAGATTCTTTTGAACTGTGGTGCTGGAGAAGACTCTTGAGAGTCCCTTGGACTGCAAGGAGATCAAATCAGTCAATCCTAAAAGACATCAACCCTGACTGTCCAGGAAGGCCAGATCCTGAAGTTGAAGCTCAAATACTTTGGCCACCAAATGAGAAGGGAGCACTCACTGGAGAAGACACTGATGCTGGGAAAGACTGAAGGTCAAAGAAGAAGGGGACGGCAAAGGATGAGATGGTTAGACAGTGTCATCGATGCAACAAACATGAAATTGAGCAAACTTCAGCAGACAGTGGAAGACAGGAGGGCCTGGCATAATCTGGTCCATGGGGTCGCGAAGAGTCAGACTCGACTGTGCGACTGAACAACAACAACAACAACAATGGCGGGATTAGCTGCCTGTCTGAATGCACCCTAGGAGTCCTTTACTTTCACATTTTCTTATTTGCTCTCCATAAACTAATAATGTGCAATTGGATTCCCATGTTTGTATTTCCAGAGACACATGGCTTGCCATGTCTATAAACAGAGCTAAATGTTCTGATTCAGCCAAGCGGTGTTCCCTGACTAGAAGGCTGGAAGGTGGTTGTTTTGTGGTGGTGGTGATATATAAAAAAATGCTGCATTTTTAATAGGCACGCTGTACAGTCATAATCAATGTATTAATGCCTACAAACAACTGATGTTTACATTTTAATACATTTCATCTCATTAGTGGGCGGTGAAATAACAAATGATATTTACCTCAACGATTTTCACCGAAGCCTGGGCTTTGAAGCTCCACCTCTAGTCCTCCTGGAGCATAGAGACAGAACTAGAATGGCTGGTTTTGTCTGCTTTGCTGTGAGTACTCAAACCTCTCTTTGACAGAGGAACAATAAGTTTAAGGTTGCTAGGCAGAAACTACTGACCCACAAGGTGTGGGATTGTTTAGAATGTGCTCGGTAATACCGAGTAAGTATGACCATGCTTGTGACAAAGGCACCACACCAAGGCAGGGCACAATAGATTGATTTATACTCCAGGGTAAGCCCAGCGTGAATGGAGCAAAATGAAAAAGAGAACAATTTAGGTGCATAAAGAGTAAAATAAAGCAGGGGGTGGAAGAAATGTACAGTTTCAATGTGGGGAGGAAATCAGCGGGAAAAAAGAGAAAGGGCCCACGAACAGTTGCAGAAGGACATGAGTTATGAAATGAAGAGTTAAGCATGACTCCTGACAGAGTTTCTTTTGCATTAATGCCGCTTTTCAAATGGAAATGATGAGGTCAGGGGCGCCGAGCTGACACTGCCTTTGGACAATGGCGCACTGAACTCGGCTCTGAGGCAACTGATAAAAGGAGTGAGTGAAGATGTTTGCTGGAAGAGTCGCCATTCTTCACTGCCGGCTTGACTGTGTGCTCCTGTTGTTCTCCCCGGGCTTCTATGGAGAGGGGGAAGTCCCTGGCTCAGGCTGCAGTTCACATCGCAGGGTATAAGTTGGGTTGTCACAGAAAGCCCTCTGGGTACGAAATCTGGCTCGAAGAATGTTAATGAGAGAGGGGAGAAGAACAGGATGGGGGGGAAGCCAAAGAGATTTCGACACAAATGATCCTCAAGGAGTGTTTTGTAAATAAAACAAAAAAAAATATGGCATCATGCCAGGAGCACCTGCCTCTCTGCATCGATACTGGGAGGAGGAGAAGGAGAAAATCATTACCCACTCCTGCTACTTTGTGGAGGATGAAGGGATATTATATTGTTTGCCATGTTTTACTTGGCCTGTTTTGCTTTCCCGGTTCCTGGATTTTGGGCATGACCAGTCTTGACCTACAGCTCTGCCTGTTGTGTAAGCAGCGCACTCCACTAGACATCCATCTTGTACTCGCATCCAACTTTCCCTCTAAGCTGTGGAGTCTTGTGAGCAAAAATTCTACTTTGTGAGCTACCGGCATTAAAACTGTGAGCAAGTGATTTGGCTACTGCATAAATTAGTTTGCTCTGGAGCCCTCCTTCCTGAGTGAAGACAAAAATCTGTGAGCCGGAGGCTAAAAAACTGTGAGCTAGCTCACACTAACTCAGCTTAGAGGGAACACTGTTCGCATCACTGCTGGAGACAGTGAGAAATACAGTGTATGGTCATAGTATCTTGTGAACAGACATTACGCAGGAGATTCATTCGGCTTCTTCTGCCATTTTGCTGACATTTAACTACAATCCAGGATTTATGTAGTCCTGAATAACTGAAGAATTGATCAAGGTAGCAAGGATTTAAAGATGAAGCCTGCTGTAATTTAGCCTGGTACCTTACCTAGCAAGCAACCCTCTCTCGGGAATAATTGCTAAGCTTCCCTGGCCCCTCTGCCTGTTTAGTAGTTGAGGCAATGCAATGAAGGAACTTGGCACAGCGACAACAGCTCCCCCCGCCTTAAGGCTACCCGTATGGATGCACTGTACTGTCTTGCCTACAGAAAAGCCATGGCAGTGAAAGTGATCTGGATGTTTTAGCTTCCTACTGAGGCTGGGAAAAATTCCACTTTTGTAACTGACAGATTCAAATACAGGCGCATCCAGTTCCACGCTACTGCTGAACTTTAAGGTATTTTTCAGGTATTTATTTGGCTCGGTATATACTGAGCACCCCCCCCCCCAGTGCTGCCCCTGCTGAATGTATTTATGCCAAATGTTTAAACCACAACTTTTTAATTCCAAAGCTCTTTCTCCAGTGTGACCAGGGCTTAAATTAGTTAGACTGTATTCCTAAGCACACCAACTGGGGAGTAAGTTCCATTCAAGTTAGGAAGACTTACTTCTGAGTAAACTTGCTCAGGATTGTACGGTTAGGCATGCAACACCTTGGAAATCTAAAAAAACCCCACTGTGTAGCTTAAAAAAATGATAAAAGGACCACCTGTAACTTTAAGCAATGGATTCGTTCAGTGGCTGTTGCTAGGCAACCACCGCATTCCAAGCTTGGCTCTGTGTCAGGTAGCCCTGTCATTGGGATGGAATGTAAGGGAGTACTTTCCTCCTCTCAGCCTCTCATCTGTACTGTTTTACTGCTTGTATGTTATCATTACTCTGACCTTGTGGTGTCTCCAGCTGCAGGACACTATGCTGGGAATCAACAGCTTTTAACTTGTTTTCTTGCTTTGCCTGCTTGCTTTGCCCACGCGCGCGAATTGTATTCATTGGCTTCAACTAGTCTAGGGGGGTGTTTGAATTCACTATACATCAGGGGCCTCCATTATCCACAGCCATTCCTGACACAAGTTGTACATGTGTCTTTAGTTATAGTTCACCAATAAACAGATTTTTCTTCTGAAGCCCTGCGTTGTGTGACCTGACTAAGGAGTCTCACAAAGTGTCAGGAATCCATCATCCTTTCAACCCATATCTCTCTATCTCAAGATGAGTGGAAGTGAGGAAGAGATTCCCACCCAGACAATGTCTGGGGAAACAGTCCCTACGACCACCATGATGACCACTGTGACGACCACTTCTACCCTAGAGGAAGAGGTGGGTGCGGGGGTGCTTTTCTTCTCCTTTTTTTTGGGGGGCGAGTGCACAGGTGACCATGAGGCAGAAGGGACAGTGTTGGGGAAAGTTTTGTGGAGATACCCTTGAAACTTGGACACCCACTCCGGGACCGTGTCGGGAAAGTCATTATGACTGGCCTGTGCACAAACTCAGTGTCGAGATAGGGGCGGGACCTGTCTTCGGAGAGACAGGGGAGGCCGAGAGCATCATAGACATTCAGCTGGACCTGCTCAAATGTGGGCAAGATCGACTCTTTCGAATAGTTGAAGAGTCATTCCGCAACCTGCTGGGAATCATGACGGAAGTGGTGCAGCATGAGCTTGATCAGCGGCTGCCAGCACAGCCAGCTCTACCACCCCCCAACTACCGGCACAACCACCCCTGGTGCAGCAGCCCCCCCCGGGGCAACAGCTACCCTCCGGGCAGCAGGTGCCTCCCATCAGTCGACAACCAGCCATTCCAGGCCTGAGGGACCAGGTCAAGGGCAACCACTAGATGCAACATTCAACAGGACACCCGAGAAACTGGCGTTTTTTGCTGTGCGTGTGGAGAAGTTCGTTCTGAATTGGGGCCACCTGTTCCTGGATGAGGAGCACATTGTGGACTATATTGCCTCCCGGTTGCAAGAGGGGGTGGCTGATTGGTACATGAGCCTCCATAATGATGAGGGCCCGGAACTTTGGGGTGTGGACACTTTCATATGGGCTCTCAGGGCCCAATATGAAGACCCAAATGTCAGTGAAATTGCCCGAGTTTTCTTACATACCTTCCAGCAAGGGAAGAAGTCCATGCAGGAGTATTCTGAGGAGTTCAGACAGCAAGCAGCTAAGATCCATGGGTGGCCTAATGGTGTCCTGGCAAAGCAGTACCACCTTGGTCTCAACCTGGAGGTTCAGGAGGCAGTCCCCCCCAGCATGCAACCCGTTTCCCTGAATGCATGGATACAAGAGGCTGCGGATGCCAAGAGCTGTCTGAGAATCATTTGCATTGACAATGTGGCTACCCTGGGTAAGCGTGTTTTGGTGATGCCAAAACCAAAGTCACTACTGAAGCAGAAGGAGGGGATGCGGGAACAATGGATGAAACAAGGGCTTTGCTTGAGATGTGGTGAAGCTGGCCACTTCACGGTGGTATGCCCGGGATCGGGACTGTTGGGCACCCCAAAGAATGGCCCAGAGAAAAAGCGCACTGACACACCAGTGAAAAAGCCGACTGCCAGGCCCAAAACTCAACGTACACTATAAGCCAGCCTTCCCGAAGGGGAAACGGAGTCATCCAGCAAGGAGGAATCCCAGCCAGTGGCGCTGAACAGCAGGTCCCCATCCCAGAGGCACAGAAAATGGTGAGGAGCTACCCCCCTCTTTTTCATGACTGTAACTATCATGAATCCCGAATTGGGCACCCACATGTGGGTTCAGTGTCTGATTGACTCAAGGTGCGGATGGGATCTGATCAATCCCTCATTAGTGATGGGACTTGGGGCCAAAATTGTTAAACTCCCAGAACCCCTAGTGTTTACCCAAATGGATGGATCTGCCATGAAAGACCCTTGCAAATACGAGACTGTCCCACTGTGAATGGGGGCAAGAGGACAGTGGGAGCACCGACTGTTCATGATAATTGCAGCGGCTCATTTCCCATTGCTGCTGGGCAGCCCGTGGCTCCACGACCATGACCCCTACATATTGTGGGATGAGGGCATAGTCTGATTCATATCACCCAGGTGTCACTCACATGAAAGGGATGGGGCATGGGGGATTCCCCCACCCAACGAGCCAGTGCAGGCATGCCTGGCTAGCGAGGAGATGTATGCAATTCCCCCTGAATACAGGGACTTAGCACAGGTATTTGAGGAATAGGAGGCAGATGAGTTACCATCTCATAGACACTCAGACTGTGCCATTGAATTATTGCCTGGGCATCAATTACTTAAGGGAAAGTTGTATGCCATGAGTCTGGCTGAAAAGGAGGAACTGCTTGCATTCATTGACAAAACCTTGCCAGAGGTTTCATTCGGCCAGCTTCCTCCCTGTTCGCCGCCCCTGTGCTGTTCCAGAAAAAGAAAGATGGGGGATTAAGACTATGCACAGACTATAGAGGGTTGAATGCAGTGTCTGCTACTAATGCCTACCCCCTCCCCCGATCAAAGACCTCCTGGCTGAGGTTAGAAAGGGGAAAATTTATTCCAAACTCGACCTCCGTGATGCTTACTTCCAGGTCTGGATTAAGGAGGGGGATGAATACAAAATGGTGTTTAACACCCCGTTGGGTCAGTTTGAGTACCAGGTGGTGCCCTTTGGGCTTCAGGGGTTCTGGGGGGCTTCATGAACCTGATAAATGAAGTATTACACAAGCACTTATTCAAAGATGTGGTCGTTTATTTAGATGATATCTTGTTATACTCCCCTGATAAAGAGTCCCACATGGCTTTGGTCCATGAGGTACTGGAAATGTTGCACAAGCACAAACTATTTGCCAAGTTGTCGAAATGTGAATTCCATTGCATGGAGATTGACTTTTTGGGCTACCATATTTCCCCTCGGGGTTTGGAGATGGACCCGGCCAAAGTCCGGGACGTGGTGGGGTGGTAACCCCCTCGAACCCGGAGGCAACTCCAAGCAATCCTCAGGTTCGCCAATCTCTACAGGGCCTTTCTTGCTAACTTTGCCCAGGTGAGCTTACCTCTCACGGATCTCTTAAAGACGAAGGGGAAGGGCCCTGAAAGTACCTGACCAGGTGGTAAACTAATGTGGACAAACGAATGCCAGGTGTTCGACTGCTTGAAAGCTCTGTTCACATCTGAACCCATGCTTGCCCACCCAAATGAACTCAAAAAAATTATCGTTCAAGTAGACATGTCTAACATTGCTATGGGTGGTGCCATCTTGCAGGAGGGGGAGGATATGAAATTGCACCCCCTTGCCTATGTCTCCCAGAAGTTTAACAATGTAGAACACAATTGGTTGGTTTGGGATAAGGAGGCAGGAGCTATTAAGTTGGTGCTCTCTACGTCGTGGCACTGGCTGGAGGGGGCCAGGTACCATTTGAAGTGTGGACTGACCATAAAAACTTGGAAGTGCTTAGGACACCCTGAAATCTTAATGTGAAACAGCTCCATTGGCTGTTTTTTTCTAAGTTCAATTTCACACTCCACCATTTCCCGGGCAAAGCTAATTCCCTGGTGGACATGTTGTCATGCCTCCCACAGCATGACAGCCTCCAGGAGGAGGTTCTTGACTTGATGTTTACACCCTCCCAGTTGGGAAGAACAATTGTGACTCGCAGCCAGTCAGCAGCCCAACCCCTTATGGACACAGAATCCTGGGAACTGAAGTTCGCCTCCACCCTCTCTGACAGTGACCGGCTTGAACTACAGAAAGAGAGGGAGGTGGAGGAATGGCCTAATGGCTGTTGGTACCGCAGCCATAAACTGTTTGTGCCTTTGGCTTTGCAGGGTGATATCATGTTGGTGGTGCACGGCAACAAACTGGCAGGGCACCTGGGGTTTGTTAAATCCCTGCACTTGTTACAATGTTAGTTCTGGTGGCCGGGGATGAGGAAGGACCTCTCCCTGTTCGTTCAGTCTTGTCAAACTTGCATTATGGGCAAGCCAAGACCCAGGAAGCTGCCGGGACTTCTACAACCTCTACCCACACCTGGGAGGCTGTGGGAAGTTATCTCTGTGGACTTTATCACTGATTTGCCCCCCAGTTGCAGCAAGACTGTTATCTGGGTGGTGGTTGATCTGTTCTCAAAACAGGCTCACTTTGTTCTGTTTAAGTCCCTGCTTACTGCACAAGCACTAGCCAAGACTTTTCTCCAACAGGTGTTTAGATTGGAGGTTGGCAACCCTAGGCTTGGCAGCACCCTCTGATTGACTTGATGCCACCTGACTGCCACCAGTGTGGTGTAGCAGTTCGAGCAATTTGAGTATGGTCTGTGAGACCCAGGTTCAGATCCTCATCTTGCTGTGGAAGTTGACTGGGTGATTTTGACCAGTCATATACCTTCAGCCTAACTTACCTCATAGGGCTGTTGTGTGGATAAAGAGAAGAGAATAATTTAAGCTGCTTTGGTGCCCACTGTGAAGAAAAGTGGGGTATAAATGAAATACATAAAGAATAACTATAGCTGAAGATGCAAGACATATAAAAGAGGGGTTGGTGAATACCTGAGAAGGAGAGAGTGAATCAGGGAGAGTATAGGGGGATTGTGAAGAGGAGGGAAAGAAGTTAGGAAATTCCTAGAAATTTTTTAGGGGGAGCCTGGGGAGTGTGGGGTTTAAGGAGGGGAATGATTTCAAAGGGGTATAATACCATAGACTCCACCCTCCACATCATCCATTTCCTCCAGGGGAATCAGGTTTGCCAGCCTCTAGGTGGGGGCTGGAGATCACCAGGAATTACAATTGCTTTCCAGAGGACAGAGATCAATTCCCCTGGAGCAAATGGCTGCTTTGGAGGGTGGACTTTATGCCATTATATTCTGCTGAGGTTGCTTCCCTTCCCAAACCTCACCCTCCCAATGCTCTACCCTTTAATCTCCAGGAATTTCGAAGCCTTGATTTGGTGACCCTAATGGGAACTGCTCTCTGAAGTTGGGGGACCTGTTGTGATTTCAGGAGATCTCCAGATCCCATCCAGAGGCTGGCAACCCAGAAGGAGAGAAGGAAGCAGGAAAAGGGGAGCGACTATAAGGGCTTTCAGGAAAGGGGAAAAGGAAATAGTGGGAGAGGGGGGAGTGAGATGCTTCCTGCAAGACCCTTGTGGGTTCCCACTTGTCCACATATAATGCGACCAGGGGCCAGTATACCTTTGGGACTGCCTCTCCCCATAGGAGTTCAGTAAGCACTGAGGCCTACTAACCAACACCTTTTGATAGTCCCCAGCCCCAGGGACAACTGACTTCTCTCGACTAGGACCAGGAACCTCTCAGCCCTGGCCCCCACCTGGTGGAATGAGCTCCCGTATGAGATCAGGGCCCTGCAGGATTTATTACAATTCCGTGGAGCCTGTAAGATGGAGCTCTTCCACTAGGCTTTTGGTTGAGGCAGCGGTTGATCCCCCATTGGTGGCCTGGATCCAAATAGCCATATGGGAAATATCTAAATTGCTGAGATGTATAGGAAATATCTAAATTGCTGAGACAAATTATACACAGCATTTTATGATCTATGTTGTTTTAAATTGTTGGTTTACCTTAGCCAATTTTGTGAGTTGTAAAGGGATTTTTACTCCCAAATACATCCATGTGTCCTTTACCCAAAAATATGGATGACTCTTTTAACCTTACTTCTTCTGCGCTGCCACAGTGCCACTTGTTCTGGAGTGTGCCACTTGTTCTCATGGCAAACAAGCACCTCCCAAGACAGTTCACTTTCCCTGAGATTCTCTGGGAGAGTCTGACTGCTGGTGCTGCCTGCCTGCCTGCCTTAAGTGCTGCTGGCTGGGTTTCCCCATTGGAAACAATGGAGGTAATGGGGGTAACCTGTTTGGGTGCCCATAGAATTAGGCCCATTGGTCCAATTGCTTTGAGACGTGGGGGTGTATGTGGGGAGAGGCTCCCAAAGCTACCCTGAAAATTTGGAGCCTCTCCCTCAAACCCCCTCCCCCCCCATAGCTACTAACAGCACCGTGGGGAAAAAGTAACTTTCCCCCCCACCATAGAGAACAATGGAGGGAATGGGGGCAACCTGTTTGGGGGCCCATAGAATTGGACAGACTGGCCATTTGAAACTTGGTGGGTATCTTGGGGAGAGGCTCCAACAGCTACCCTGTGAGTTTGGAGCCTCTTCCTCAACCCCCCTCCTCTCCAGCCCCCAGAATATATCCTATGTTTTCACCATTGACTTCAATGGCCCATAGGATATAATGGGGCTGAAATTGACATTCGGCTGGCCCAAAGACTCCTGAATTGGCTTGTACTGCCGAAACTGACATGTGGGAGCCTTTCTGCCCTCCAAAGCTGCCGGAGCTGTGCTCCGGTGTGCTCCCCCCCAAAAGACCCCTGGTTTAACCCATAAGTTGTGTTGTGTTTTATTCAAGGAGTGGGCAGGCAAAGGCAAGGTGGTGGTGACCCTTGCTCTTGTTCCTGGAGTACTGCCCTCACAAGGCAGTCACTTCCTCCTCCTCATAGCAAAGGGGAACAGCAGATGTGCACAGTGGTCACTTGCTGCTGCTGTCTATAATTGCTGCAGCCAACCAGGGCAAACAGAAATGGAGCAACCAGCTTGAACATGGACTGGCCCTTTAGCAGCTGCTGCCAGCCCTTCAGAACAGGAGCCCACCAGGAAGCTTCCCTGTAACTTAAATGGCCAGTCTGTCCCTTTACTAGGCTTATGCCCCAATCTCCTCTGCTGCTCTACTCCTGCTGTCATTGCTGAAGAACACCTTCTCACAAGCAGAAGAGATAATGGGGGGTGGGTGGGAATTAGGTAACAGCTGCCACCCCTTGGAGGCAAGTGGACAATTAAGACCTATATGGATCCAGAAAAGGTTGCCAGCAAATTATTTCCCCCAGTATGTTCTTATGCTGCATTGTACACATGCAGTCCTCATGCATAAAGCAAGAAAATTGCTTTCAGGGGCCTCAGCCTGCAGTTTTAAGAGGCCGCTTGGGGATCTTACCCAGGAGCTCTGCTTGCAATGTCAACAGACAGGCTGCAGTCTTCCAATGCCAGCAGAATTATTTGTGTGCTAGGGATGGGCACGAACTGGGAAAATGGTAGTTCATTTGATTACACAAATCACAAACTTGCATGAACTTTTCCCATTTCCCAAGCCAGTTCGTGGTTTGTTCAGTTCATGTGTTCAGGAGGTGATAGGACATCCCCCTTGGGAGGTAGAGACATCAAACTCACAGGGAGTCTTCAGCAGGCTCTCCTCCACCTCCTCTTCAAATTTGGTGAAGATTGGATTTGGGATGTCTGAGTTATAGCCCCCCAGAGCAGGTGCCCCCAGAAAAACTCAGCTCTAGCCTCCTCTTAAATCAGCCACACAGCAAGCAATTCTTCCTAACTCTCTTTCACACAATGACTAACTCCTTTCTCTCCCTGATGCAAAGTGAAAGCAACTGAGTCAGGGTTTGGCATATATAAAATCTGCTCCCATAGAGCAGAATGGGAGCTCTGTGGTTGGCTCCCAGAGCTGCCAATCAAGCTATAGACAACTGCTGTGGGTGTTTCTAGGACTCTCCACAAGTCCACTCCCAGCATTGCCTAGGAATTGATTGAATCGATGCTAGGCTGTCTGGAGAATGAACTGCTCTAATGAACCAAATGAACCTCCATGGAAAAGGGCAGTTTGTTTTTGGATTCAGGAATGATGTGACCATACAAAGAGTCCATCGGACAGTCAGTCAATGTTTATTATGGTCAAATGCCAGTATAAGATCAAAGCACCTCTTAAAACCATCTAATATTCATAAAACTTGGAGCTCAAAAGCCTATTATGATAACTCCAAACACTTCCATTTTCTAATTTCTATAGTAAAGAATTTTGGTACTGCATAAGTTACATATTTCTGTGTATCTTCTATGAGATATTTCCAGAGTACTTCAGACCTAAAGTTCATATAATACTTCAGTGGTATGAATTTAGAGAGGAGTGGACTCATTAATTGCAATCTTTCTTCTTGATAAAATTCACAGTGCAGGAGAATATGTGTAGCAGATTCAATCACTTTTCCAGAACAGGAACAATATTGCTTCTGCAGTGACAACTGAGAAAATCTGCCAGATAGTACTGTAGAAGGAAACGCATTGAAGCGCTCTCTTGAAAAGGTCCATCTATATCTCTTGTAAATGATATTTGAGAGGTATGGAGCTGATGTATAATTCGGACATGTTTTTAAACTGCTATAGTTGATAGGGAGCATCGCTTCATCGTTTTGAGATTCAATGTCATTCAATCTTTGTAATATCAAGTCCTTTGCTTTATTCAAACCCATATCAAAAAGCTCTTCTGGATTCAAACCAATCACCTTAACTTTATCAATTATCTTTGCAGACCACACGGGGTAGGGTTCAGCGGCTAGGAGATAGGGTATTAAACCCTTTGGATTTAAATGTATCCTTAACCAGAAATAAATCACATATTCCCACATTTTCCGCTCTACTTTGGGGAGGCCTGTTTCTTGCCTTAAAATAACATTGGAAGTGCATCTAGGTGCATTAAACAAAGCCCTAAGAAATTTCGATTGTACCGTTTCTAAGTTCTTAACATTAGCAGTTAATCCAGTTTGTGACCCATGTAAAAGTTGAGTTAAGGATTTTGCTTGGAATAATTTTAGAGCAGCAGGTATAGAGCCTGAGGCCTCATTCCTAAATATATATATATATATAAGGATCGCATCTGCACTTCTTTCTGTAGCATTTGCTGATGCGATTGAATGCGTCTCAAAGCTAGCATTGTATGTAAAAACAACTCCTAGATGGTGAAAGGTTTTGCCCTGGTCAATGCTGTTACCTTTGATTTTCTAGTTAGCCTTCCTGTACCGTCTATTGAAATGTATTTTTTTTAATTTTTGAGTAACTGATTAATAACTGTTCAATATCACATTGATCAGTAAAAAATTTTAAGGCATGTTTTAGGCCAACTTTAGTTTGTGACAAAAGAGCAGCATCACCTGCATACATCAAGATGGACACTTTCTCCCACCCGATAAACTGGGGGTATGGGTATCCACTGTACGCAGACATTAAATCAAAGTATTCACATATATATTAAATTAAAAAGGTGCAAGCAGACAACTTTGTCTGATGCCCTTTTGTACCGGGATTTTATTGGAAAATTTACCATCCTGTGTGTTTCTTATTTGAAGCTTATTATTCTCATATACTTTAATTACCAAGTGTAACAACCTTTTTTCTATTGATATGTCTTCCAGCTTTGCCCATAGTCTTCTCCTTGAAAAAGTATTGAAAGCTGCTCTAAGATCCACGAATGCTGCATATAGATTACCCTTTGTTGATTTTGTATATTTATGGGCAAGATAATCTAAGACCAAACAATGATCTAAAGTTGAGTGGCCTTGAGTAAATCTTGCCTGTTCAATTTCTCCTAGGTTTTCTTGCTCTAACCATTTACAGGGTTCCCAGTCAAGTTACTCAACAACGTTCCTTCAGAAGTTTCAGTTTATTGAGAGCTAGTACATAGGACATCATGAACTCTTGTGTCAGGAATGGCAGGTAGAAATCCAGGAACCCCAATTATACCCATTTCATACATGACCCCCTGATATATCAGAGCCAATAAGCAAGCACCTGCAAATGTGGGCAAAATGACAATGGTTACATTCTCAGCGGGAAACCAGGACCAGGCAATGCTAAGCTTCAAGGACACAGGATAGATAACAGTACGTCTCAGAGAAAGAGAGGGGGAAGGGAGGAGGGAGACCAGTAACAACCCACACATTCCAAAATATGCCAGCCTAGCTGACATTTACATCGCTTCAGACATAAATGCTTGGTGTATAACTTACAAATGGTATTGAAAAGGCTTATTGGCCTGAAGTTATTCAGGTCAGTCTTGATTCCTTTCTTATACATAGGCATCCTAATGGCCAGGCCCCAGTCCTTCAGTATTTGTGCCGTTGAGTCTGTATATGTGAAGAGATTGGCCAGTATCGGAGCCCACCAATCTACATGTGATTTAAGTAGCTCAGCTAGTATAAAATTGCTTCCCAGAGCTTTCCCATTTTTCAGCTGCAATATCAGCAGCATGACCTCAATTACTGTAACCGGCAACCATGATGGAACATCTCTTAAGGAATCAATAATGGGTGATTTATACTGTCGGTCCTCATACCAAGTGGTGAAATGGTTTCCCCAGATCTCCACTTGTATAGAACTTGCCAGAGTATCAACTTTGCTTCCCTGTAAGCTAGAAGTAATCTTCCAAAAACTTACATTATCTTTTTCCACAGTAGCCTTAATAAGTGATTGCCATAAAAGCTGTGTGGCTGCCATCTTTTTGTTTTTCAATAGGATTCTGTATGCCTTTTTCTTTGCTTGAGTTTCAATTTTAGTATCCAGAACAGGGTTAGATTGAAATGCTTTAAAGCATTCTGTAAGCACTCATGGTCCAACCACTTTTTATTAGATGTTTTACTGCTGGTCAATTGGTCATAATAATAAATTTGATTTGATTTGATCAAATGATTTTCCTCTATCTTTAATCTGCTAGGTCTTGATAAAAGAGATGTAGAATTTAAGATGAGTCTATTATATAAATGTATTAGATGCTCCTCATCAACTGTAGATGATGCTAATACCTGGAATATAACTTTTCCTTCTTCTTTCTGTGACCAGGTAAAGAATTTCTCATTTCTGCCGTATCAGCTTCCATATTGATTCATTCCTTAAGGGATTGTAAAGGCCCTAGCCAGCTGAAATTAAGAGGTAGATTATCACTTTCCAGTCTCACATCAACTTTAAAGTTAATATCATAGTCATACAGCTCATGGGAGATTAATATATAGCCAATTGTTGAGTGTTTGAGGCCCAGCCAATATGTGAACTGGCCTGGGCAATCTCCTGGTACCGAGCCATTTAGTATAAATAAATTTAATCTGCATACCATTTGTGCCAGGTATGTACCAGCAAAGTTGGCCACAGGATCCAGTGCTGAGTGCTCCAACATTATCTGCATTGCTTCTTTGAATGGCTTCACCAATCCAAACTCCTCAAATAATTGATCATCATTATGGCCCAGGCCTTGCATTAAAATCACCCCCTACTATTATAAATGCCTTAGGAAATTTCCCCATGATAGTACATACACACCATTTCACCTCTCTCCAAATTTTTTTGACTGTGATGATGGGATGGTTGGGTTTGTAAATATACATTTATACATATAATTCTATAATTAGTAAAAAGTACACTGATGGCCAGGGGTCTTTTTGTAGAGAAAGAGCTGCAGGAGCTCATTAGCATATGATATGCTAATGAGCTATTAGGCTATTAGCATATGCCACACCCCCTGACATCACCGGAAGTGATGTCAGAAGGGGAAGCAAAAGGGGGAGGCATCTTCAAAAGCTTCCCCTTCCCTTCCCTAGCTGGCCTGGGTGGGAAAGCTAAGAGAGAAGGGTTAAAAGTTTAAACTCCTTCTCACTAGAGTTGGGCCACAGAAGGAGGAAAGAGGGAAGGAAAGAGAGAGAATAGAGAGAAGGAAAGAAGGAAGGAAAGAGGGAAAGAAAGAGAAGGAAAGGAGGAGGGAAAGAAAGAGAGGGAAGGAGGGAAACAGGGAAAGGAGGAAAAAGAGAAAAGAAGAAGGTGGGAAAAAAAGAAAGAGAGAAGAGAAGAAGGAGGGAAAGAGGAAAAGGAGAGAAGGAAAGGAGGGAATGAAAGAAATTTGGCGGCAATTCGGCCCCATCGTATCCTATGGGCCATTGAAGTCAATGGTGAAAACATAGGGTATATTCTGGGAGCTGGAGGGGAGGAGGTTTGAGGGAGAGGCTCCAAACTCACAGGGTAGCGGAGAGATCCGGTTCCGGTTAGGAGCGGTGAAGGTCGCTGGAGTTCGTCCAGCTGCCTTGTTCACCTTACAACTTGTCTCAATACCCCCCTTCTCGACTTGAAGAAGGGGGACGACGAGCGTCAAGCAAGCCCCTATGGTGGGGTAAGCAGCAAGAGGCTTTTTTTCGAAAGAAAAAAGGAGCGGCGGCTTCTTTGCCTTCCGGACTCGCCTCGGAGCAGGAGACAAGAGTATCACGCCCAGCAACGGAGGTGCTCTGTGAAGCTGGTTAATGGCTCCAAAGGAACTCACAGAGGACATCAGATGAAAAGTAAAGTAAAAACACAAACGTTGAATTGAAGGATGGCTATCTAAAAAAAGAGGCAATTAAAAGATATATTTGGTTGGACCCTGGGTCTGGCGCTTTAAGGAGACACAGCGGCGGGGGAGAGACTGTGCCGGAGTCAGAGGCATGGGAAAACTAAAGGAGACGTTAATCAGAGAAAGAGATGACAGCTAAGCTATTTCTAGCAAAGCGTCACAACTTTTATAATGAGAACAAGAAGTCTGACCGTGATTGGAGCTGAAGGGGAGCAGCGGAAGCACTTGAGCTAAACGGTCTGGAAAAGGGGAGGAAAACAGAAGGGCTCTAGGAGTAGACTAAGGACAGTGGCCACGACAGGACAATAAGAGAAAGCAAAAACTAAAATCAACAAGCTACCTAGGCTGGAAACCCGAACGTTGCAGGGACTGTGAAGTTCTTACCCTTCATTCCATACTTAGATGCTTCTTCCCAGCAGGACTGGAACTTTACATGATTGGAGCAAGTATTTACTTTGTTTGGAAAGAGAAATCAGTGAGCTGTTAAGTCCTGAGTGAAAAGCAAACTTTGGGCATACTTGGGAGGTATTTAGTGTGATTTAAAGTGATTTCTTGTTGAGGGTAGATGGGAGGGCTTCTTTTTTTCCTTTGTTTTACTAGACAGAGTAGGTTTAGGTAAAATTTATAATGAACTGAGGGTAGTGATTAAGAAAAGCAGAAATGAACTGAGAGGAAGTATGTGTTTTGATTAATTACGTCTGACTACTTTGGACCTAATTACTGTGGATTAATTAGTATTGAGAACTTGTGAGGTGTATTAAGGTGTATTAAGGTGTATTATAAAAGTGCAAGTGGACAGAAAACGGAGCTACTTTGAAGGTGTGTATAAAGGTATATTGGATAAGATTTTGAGTCTCAGGTGAAGAAAGAAGACAGGATAAAGGAAGCAGAAGAAGAAAGATTAACAAGGAAGGAAGAAGGAAGAAGAAGGAAGAAGGAAGAAGAAGGAAGTGGGGTCTCCACGGGGAATATTAATTTAAATATAGTAAAATATTACTTTGTATTGCACTATTTAATACTAGCCTTTAAGGTGAAGTAAATAGCCGGTCAGACCATATGAGACAGGGGATTTGAAGAGTACAAATTAAAAAATTACTAGTAAGAACAATAATTTAAATATATTTGAAAAGATAATAAAGAGATTGAGTCAGTGAGTATCAAGAATGGATAAAGAAAAGGACAAAGTGGCTGGGCATAGACGTCCATCTTTTTCAACACCAACAGGTGCCCCAGCATTCTCAATGAAAGAGTTAGAAAAGCTTATTCAGGAATCTGTAGAAATGGCAGTAAATAAGGCAGTGAAGGTGGCCATAAATGAATCCCTAATGGAATCAGTAAACTCCACAATAGAAGTTGCAGTGGCCAAGGCCATCCAGCCTATTCAAACAAAATTAGAAGACCTGACAAACCATTTAAGTACGCAAACAGAGGAACTGAGAAAGCAGATTATAGAGAACAAACAGGATATCAACTCTGTAGTAATGAAGATAAATAAAATGGAAACAGAGACTCAACAAGTAGATAACCAACTACAAGAGCTGAAGGAAAAGAATGAGCTTGCTGAACAATCATTAATCCGGTTAGAATTAGATAGAGCCTCATATATTTTAAGGTTTCAAAATATTGCTGAGAAAAAAGGGGAAGATATAGAAAAGGAATTGACAATGTCCCTAGCAGAATTTTTAGAACAGGAAGACCCAAAAGAAGTGGGGAAAGATATAGATATGGTGTACAGGGTGAACTCCACTTATGCGACACGTAACAAACTTCCTAGAGAGGTCCATGTAAAATTCTGTCGTAGAGGCCTTAAAGATAAGATACTGGAAAAGGTGAATCAAGTACCCTTTTCTATGGACAACAGCGAGATCAAGATCTTGAAAGAGATTCCGTGGAAGATCAGAGAAAGAAGACGTAACTATGCGGAACTGGCAAATTTGTTGAGAGACAATGGAATACAGTACCGCTGGTTGGTCCCAGAAGGTCTCTTTTTTATATATAAAGGGAAAAGGAACAAGATTAATTCAATTTTAAACTTCAAGACTTTTTGGAGAAAAGTGGCGAAGATCTAGGATGGAGAGAAGAAGAGTCCTCTGAATTGGAAGACCAACAGGAGGAGGAAGGTACAAGAGAAAAAACAAAAGAGAAAAAGAAAGAGCGGAACCGAAAATACTATGGTTCATTCAAGATGACAACACGACAGAAAGGGAAGAGGGAGAAGGAACACATAGAACAAGATAAGAATGGATAAGGAGAGACAACAAAATAGAATTAAGATCTTATCAATAAATGTCAACGGCTTGAATGAACCTAAGAAAAGAAATAGTATTTTCCATCAGATAAAAAAACTAAACCCTCAAGTAACTTGTTTACAAGAAACACATATTAAGAACTCGGACCTGAGATATTTAGATAATAGGAAACTGGGGAAATTATTTGTAGCAGCAGACCAAAAGAAGAAAAGAGGCGTAGCGACCTATATAAAAGAATCTTTAAATCCGAATTTAGTTTATAATTCAGAGGATGGACGGATATTATTGGTAACAATAAAAAGAAAGAATAAGACATGTTTAATCATTAATATTTATGCCCCTAATCAAGCTCAAAATAACTTCTTTGAGAGGGTTAGAGCGATTATAGCAAAACAATCCTTTGATGAACTATGTGTTATAGGAGACTTCAACGCAGTAGTTGAAAATGAGATTGACAGAAAGTCTACCCATCAAAGGAGAAAACGAGGAAATACCCTACCAAATTCTTTTTTTAAATTGGCAGAAGAATTTGTGTTGTTGGACGCCTGGAGAACGAAAAATATACAGTCTAAGAACTTTACTTTCTACTCGCAAAGACACCAATCATGGTCTCGTTTAGACATGGCTTGGACTTCCATAGAATTACTAAAAGACATCTCAGAAACTGAAATATTACCCAAAACTTTTGCGGACCATAGCCCTATATTGCTAAGTTTACAAGATTCAGGTAAAAGAGGAAGATGGACAATGAACACTCATTTCTTCAGGGATAAAAAGTTTGTAGAGGAGTCAGTGAAAGAATAGGCTTTCTTTAAAGATAATTGGAGTACAGAGGTTCCAATAGAAATCATTTGGGATACGTTCAAAGCCTATGTAAGAGGTTGGACAATAAGATTTGGAGCGTGGAAAAAAAGCAGAAAGAGAAGACCTATAAAGACTTATGTGAGCAAATAAAAGAAGAAGAACTCAAAGCAAAACTGTCTAATAAGATTACCCAAGATAGAAGAGGAAAAATTAAAGCTTTGCAACATTAACTGAATTAATTGTTAAGTGAAGAGGTAGCAAGAAAAATACAGTTCATGAAACAATATCATCTTCACAATGCAAATAAACCGACAAGGTGGCTTGCTTACAAATTAAGAAAAGAGAAACAAAGAATTTTATAGAAAATTTGAAGAACCAAAAAGGTGAAAGTAAATCTACTATGAAGGAAATGAACCAAATAGCAGAAGATTTTTATAAGGACTTGTACTGTAGAGACCAAAATGAAGTTGAACAAATTGAAAGATTCCTAATAGAGAATAGAGGAACAAAGTTTTCTGAAGACCAGAAACGAGAGCTGAATGAGCCAATCTCCACAGCAGAGGTAGTAGAAGCTATAAAAACACAAAAACCAAATAAGTCTCCAGGTCCGGATGGAATACCGGCTGAATTTTATAAAACCTTTCTTGAACAAGTGGTTTCTCCACTAAAATCGGTATTCAATAATATTATAGGATCAGGGAATCCACCCCCTTTGTGGAAGGAGGCTTTAGTTTTACTATTGTATAAACAGGGAACTGAAAAGGATCAAATTAGGAACTATAGACCGATATCATTACTAAATAACGATTATAAATTACTGGCGAAGATAGTGGCAAATAGATTTCGTAAAATACTTATGCAGATAATACAAAAGGACCAAGCTGGGTTCCTGCCAAATAGGTACATGAAAGACAATGTACGGATGATTTTAAATATATTAGAATTTTATGATCTTCATATAGAAAAAAGTTTGGCGCTGGTCTTTATTGACGCGGAAAAGGCATTCGATAATTTAAGTTGGGATTTTTTTCTACAAAAATTAAAATTTGCAAACTGTCCTGAGAATTTTATGAGGTGGATGAGAGCAATATATGAAGACCAATACGCAAAAATAATAATTAATGGGGAAGTGACAAAAAACATTCAAATTCAAAAGGGTGTGCGTCAGGGCTGTCCTCTATCCCCCCTTTTATTTATATATGCACTAGAATCATTGTTAGACCTAATTAGGGAAAACACAAAGATAAAAGGTTTAAAGTTGAAAGGGAGTTGTTATAAAGTATTAGCATTCGCGGATGACATGGTATGTATCCTAGAAGAACCCGATACTTCCATACAAACATTGGTCAAGGTGTTAGAACAATTCGGGAAAGTAGCTGGCCTCAAAGTGAACAAGACAAAAACAAAAATACTGTTGAAAAACTGTGATACAAAGGTTCAAGAATTGATTCAAAAAACTTCGGGTTTTGAGATATCCAAAAAGGTAAAATATTTAGGAGTCAACTTAACAAACAAAATTCACTTTTTGTATCAGGATAATTATGGTAAAATTTTAAACGAGATTGAAACAGATCTAAAGAAGTGGAAAGACCTTCAAATATCATTTGTTGGCAGAATTGCAACAGTGAAAATGAACGTACTACCAAGGATTTTATTTCTTTTTCAAACAATTCCAATAATTAAAAATAAAATGTTTTTCAAGCAGTTAGATAAAATGGTAAGAAATTTTATTTGGCAGGCCAAAAGACCTAGGATAAGATTGAAATACTTGCAGGAGAGAAAGGAAAGGGGAGGCTTAGGTCTTCCAGATTGGAAATTGTATTACAAAGCAGTATCTTTAACCTGGATCAAGGACTGGGTGTGTTTAGATAATAAAAAATTGTTGGAGGTGGAAGGTCACGATCTGGTAAGTGGTTGGCATAACTATTTGTGGTACCATAAGGTAACAAAAACAAGTCCCTTCGTACAGCATACTATAAGGGGCTCTTTATTTAAGACTTGGAAGGATTTCAGGAAATACTTTTATCCAAAAATTTCTAATTGGTTGTCGCCCATTGAAGCTTTTACTAAACCCTCATTATTTCTAAACTACCCTAAGTGTAGATACGTAGATATGTTAAACAAGGAAGGTCAGCTGATTCCGGATGAAGAAATGAATAAAAAGGATATTAAGTTAACGTGGTGGCAAAAAAATATGTTAAGATCTAGATGGGTGAAGGATAAAAAAGAAGGGATTTGCATAACATCAACGTATGTGGACAAACTATGGATATTGACAGATGAAAAAATTATTGGTAAACTTTATAATTTGCTTATAGAAAACAAGATGCAGGATGAATGGGTGAAGCCTCAGATGATAAAATGGGAGAAGCATATTAAGAGAAAGATTGAATTTGAAGAATGGGAAAGGTTTTGGTCCAGTAATATAAAAATATTAAAGGAAAGTAAATATAAGGAAAATAATATTAAAATGTTTTATATGTGGCATTTAACTCCAGAGGTGCTCAATAAGATAAATGGTAGTATTGAAAAAAAATGTTGGAAATGTAAACTGGTCACGGGCGATTATTTTCATATTTGGTGATTATGTAGGAAGGCTAAACAATATTGGAAAAAGGTTAGAAGAATGATTATAGACATTGTCTCCAAGGAGTTGACTTATAAACCAGAATGTTTTTTGCTAGGCATGTTGCCAAAAACTTGGAATAAATATGAGATACACTTAACAACACATATTTTAACGATAGCTAGAATTGAATATGCAAAAGTATGGAAAGAATCCAAAATACCAACAGAAGAGGTAATACAAGGTAGATTAATTGAAGCGGCTGAACTAGAGAAAATTTCTTTTATTATACAAGGTAAAAGTGATGAAAAATATGAAAAATATTGGGGAAATTTGAAAGTATGGTTAAGTAGGAGAGGTTAAAGATTGTGGCCTTTTTATTTGGGTTAAGGCGAAATATCTGGTGTTTATCTGTAAATTGTAAGAATAATGTATAGAATGAATATGGATGTAGTGTTATGGAAATAAATCCAATTAAAAAATAATTAAAACAAACAAACAAACAAACTCACAGGGTAGCTTATGGAGCCTCTCCCCAAGATACCCACCAAGTTTCAAGAACATTGGATTAGGGGTCCAATTCTATGGACCCACAAACAGGTTGCCCCTATTCCCGCCATTGTTCTCTTAGGTGAGAACAAAGTAACTTTTTTCCCACCATAGAGAACAATGGAGGGAATGGGGGCAACCGGTTTGGGGGCCCATAGAATTGGACCCCCTGATCCAATGTTTTGAAACTTGGTGGGTATCTTGGGGAGAGGCTCCATATGCTACCCTGTGAGTTTGGAGCCTCTCCCTCAAACCCCCTCCCCTCCAGCCTCCAAAATATACCCTATGTTTTCACCATTGACTTCAATGGCCCATAGGATATAATGGAGCTGAAATTGACATTCGGCTGCCTGAAAGACTCCGGGAACGCCGGCTGGGGGCGGGGCTTGGCTCCTGAGCTGCCGGAGCTGTGCTCCGGTGTGCTTTCCCCCCCCCAAAGACCCCTGCTGATGGCCATTCCCCAACCTCTGTCAAGGTCCAATTTTTCTATAGGGGCCTTCCATGCAGTTGATACAAATATGCTCAACCCTCCTGAGGGCCTCCCCCCTTCAACCCAGCTATAGCTGGAGTAGAAAATGCCAGATAATTTGGTAATTCAATACCTTGGTCTTTCATCCAAGTCTCTTGGGAAAATATAATATCAAATTGCATAATATACTTAATAAAATCTTTATCATGGGCTTTAGATTTCCAACTTGCTATATTCTAGTAGAGGAGACTTAGTGATTGTCAATTTATTGGTTCAATGTTGTCCAAAATTTTCTCCATATCATCTGTTGGACTTAAGACCAGCCTCCTTATTTGCCTTCTGTGGAGTTACGGGAGATATTGTACAGGCAGTTGTTAAAATTTATTTATTTATTTATTTTCCAACTTACACTTCGCCCTCCCTGCATTTGCAGGCTCAGGGCAGCTTACAGTCATTAAAACATCTTACAAATATATAAATAACAATTACAATCCAATAAAATCCTTGTAGAGCAATTCACTAGCAGTAATAGTAATAATAAGTGCTGTTGATGCTTCGCTGATTATACAGGTGGCGTACTTGTAGGCTTTCCAGATTCTCAATGTTCTTTGCACAAGCCAGCCATCGAAGCTGAGAATTGGTGGTGATAATGGGGGCAGCTCCTAGTTGAAGGCCTGGTGGAAGAGCTCCATTTTGCAGGCCCTGCGGAACTGTGAAAGGTCCCACAGGGCACTGATCTCCTCCTTACATCCCTTTCTGATCAATTGCCCTCTTAAAGCTGGTAATGGGGAGGTTATGGTGTTTATCTCTTCCTCACATCCATGCAAGTCCGACAACAGTAACGCACTAAGATTAATTAAATTCATCTCATCCAAACAATCTGATGTGTTCCGATCCATAATTTTTGGGGATACCTCATCAGGATTCTGTAAGCCAGTGTTGACAAGTACATGTTCCTCTGGTCTGTCAGTATATTTTGCTGATTCTTCAAGTTTATGTATCAGCTTTTCCAGTCTAGCCATGATTTCCAAGCATTCCACCTTTGGAAGATCAATGTAAGATGACAGCAAATCATGCTCCACTGAATTCTCCAGGTGAGCAGCTTTCCTGGGTAGCAAAGATGTCCATACCACCCTGTTGCCTATGTTGAATTCTGTAGGCTCTGTTAATACAGATGGTGATGCAGCTATTATCTTACTTTCAGGCTCAGCTGCTTGGGACTTATATAAGCATGCAGAGAAGAGGGGAGTGATTTTTGTGTTATAAAAAACTCTAGCTGGAAATATTCCATTATGTTTCAAAAAGCGGTATTGTTGTTCTTTTTTTTAAAGCATTTTTTTTGCATTTGGGCAGCACTGTTTCATGGTTTGAAATGAACCATGAACTGGTCTGGTTCGTACTCAAACCATGGTTTGTTTCTTGGTTTATGCCCATCCCTATTATGTGCATTTGTCTCAGTTTGGGGCGGGCACACTAGAATTGCTTTATCATGACTGGCACTTGGGGAGATACACCAATTCACTGCAGCTACCTTTATTGTACAGCTACCTTATGCTGTTGTAGGATCAGCATTTGCAGAGAGCAGAGGGCATTTCCCCCTCCACCATGTTTCAAACAAGTATGGTTACTTCCTCACTTATGTTTATTAGCTTCTATGACCAAAGGTCTTAAGCTCAATTATCAAGCATGGATATACAAACTACGAACTTTACAGTCAAAATTTACAGTCAAAACAATCAAATCTGAAAGATCTAAAATGTTAAAGCAGAAGTCATTAATAAAACTATAATTCATTTAAATATCCCTTTAAATCATATTAACTGGGTTTATACCAAATTCGGTTACAATTGGGTCAAGCCAGATTTTTGTCGCTTTACAGATAAAACTATCATTCAAAATTTTGTAATAAAATAAGTGGTTTCAGGATTAATATCTGCCAACAGATAGGGGACCACCCAGAGTTTAGTAGGCAATCGATGTCTGGTAAGAACTGGAGTGATCCAAATCGATCTAGAAATCGACCACTGATGACAGAATAATAGAAGATAGTCGAGTGTTTCCACAGCTCCAGTCTCACAATTACATCAGCGATCCGAGTATGGGACTTTAGAAAAGCGACCTGATAACTCAGCAGTGGGAAACGAGCACCTATATTTCTCGCCAACTCACTGGTCCTACTCACATGAAACTGATGTCGTCTTGAATATGTCCAAAGCAGCCCTTTAAATCTGGCTAAGAATTCCCCATTTCCTTGACATCCCTCCCCTCCCATTTTGCCCTACCTGACTGCTGCCACGGAGATGAAGCCACAGTGACTGGCCCATCATTTTAGAAAGCACGCCCCGTACAAATGAATCATGCAGATTGGGCCATTTGTATAAGAAGTCTTATTCTGCATAAAGTGTATTTTTTTAAAGTGCAAGACTAGCATTCTCAAATCATTCACGATGGTTTGCCAAGGACCGGGATGCCACAGAGCAAAGGAGGAAAGACGCCACAGGTTGGGGTGGGCGGCAAAAGAAAGGGACATGAGCCAGGGGCAGCTGCATAAGGCAGCAAAGCTTTGCTCTGAACACTGGGAGCCTTGTCTTTGGCTCTTGAGACGGCAACAGCATGGCCTAAACATTTCTGTACTTCTATTGGCAGCCAGAAGGGCAAGAATCTTGTATCTTAAAAAAAAAAAGCAAAAAATCCACAATCAGATTCACAGGAAGCCAAACCTTGTACCAGATCCTTCTCTGTGCAACATGCAGACAGATGTGTAAAATATCTGCGTTTCAATGTATTATAATAAAATTGCATAAACAAGCTGATTGTTCACAGTCTGAAGCGCCAGTGCTCTGTCCTGCATGGGCCGCCCCCCATTCCGTCTCCCACAAGCCTCAGTTTAACTATTAACAAGCTGGCGAGCCCGATGGAGACAATAGTCTGTTTGTTTAGTACTGAGGACTAGAATGGAGCTCCTATCAGGGGCCCTGGCAAATTTATCAAAGCTCAGTGATTAGCTCTATTAGAGAAGGGATTTGTGTAAACAAAAAGACAGGTGCAAAGAGACTATTCCAGCTGGCAAAGGCTTCATAGAGCTTTCAGCCTTTCAGAGGCAATAAAATAAAACTTCTTCCAGGAAACAGAATCAAACTGGAGAGAGAGTATGTATATTTTTAACTCATTAGCTCTGACCTTCCTATTGTTTCGCCATACTCGGCCTCCTTTCCCATCTCAGCTGTCTCTGGTTTAAAGGAATGCTGCTTTTGCCACCGCCCCCCCGCCCCCCGCCAACCCTTCTTGGCCCCCCATAAAAGAGCAGCTGCCTCGATATTCCTAAAGCCCTCTGCACTGGGAGGGATTTTTTAAAATCATATCCACCATCACTGGAACCCCTTTCCCTTTTCTTTGTCAGAGGGTTTCTCTCTGTGCATTATTGTGCTCAGGGCTCTCAAAGCATAAAGTGGGTTTCCCAACAGAAAATTTCCTTACCTCCAGAAAAATGAGGCCTTTGCGAAGCAGTTGGGCGCAGTGGCCAAACATAAACGAACCAGGAAATAAGAAATTCTGTTATCAAATGTTAAATGGATATCAATCAATCGGCAAGATTTTGTGTTTTGGGTGTAAAATACGTGTTCGCAAGAGGCAAATCCCATGTTTTCCCCATTTTCGATTCGGAGTTACTCTGGCTTTCGTATCAGGGTTTTGAAACTGACAGCCAATTGGCTTCATATGTTGCAAAACGTCCCCCTAATTCTTTCTGGTGCGTTTCTCCTCCCCACACTATGCAGTAAGTGAAGCTGTGGTTTTGAATGCAAACCCAATTTCCCACATTTCCTCTCACCTCTCACAAAGCCAGGAAACAGAAATACAAAAGGGAAAGAATTTATAAGGGAAAGAAATCCATACAAAAAGGAAGAAGACAGAGAAAAGTGTGTATGTGTGTGTATGTGGGGGTATAAATCTCTTTCACGAGCATCTCTCTCTGGTAGGAGAGTCCCTCAGAATTAACAGACCTACACATATCTCCCACCATCATAAACCCCAAGGTGAAGAGGTTCCTGTTAGGTTTAAAGGGACGAAAATGGCATTCCTGCTTACACTCCATATCATAAGCCAGGCTTTTAATTAAGAGTTTTATTTCAACAGGTTTTAAAATGGTCTGCTTCTCTTTTATGTATAGTTTTATTGTGTTTTTATGTCCCATGCCTGTTTTTAATATGGCTATGTATTTTTAGAAGAGAAGAAGAGAAGAGATTGGATTGATACCCCGCCCTTCACTCAGAGTCTCAGAGCGGCTTACAATCTCCTTTCCCTTCCCCTCCCCACAACAGACACCCTGTGAGGTAGGCAGGGCTGAGAGAGCTCTGACAGAAACTGCTCTTTTTCCAGAACAGCTGTGCCAGAGCTTGTGACTGACCCAAGGTCACATCAGCAGGTGCAAGTGGAGGAGTGGGGAATCAAACCCAGTTCTCCCAGATTAGAGTCCGTGCACTTAACTACTACATCAAACTGGCTCTCTTTTTAATTGTAAGCATGCTTGAGCAGGACTCTGAAGAGGCAGCACAGAAATGTCCTAGATAAAATAGAAATATCCTAAATAAAAATAGTCTCCTTGTGAATTTTCTTTCAGTGTTTCCTTATCTCAGTCATTGTTCACAGTCATATTTGCAAACAACACCTAAACCAAGCACATGTTTTGTTTTGTTTTTCTGTACCAAAGCGATTACAGGTGCAGCCCAAAGAGAAGTGCCAATTCCATTCTGAACATGAAAAAAGTTAATGCTTGTCCAGTCCAGTGTCTACTAATCTGATTGGTCGATAATCATAAAATGTACGTCCGCATGATTTTACCAGTTAGCACATTCTGGAGAATAGCAACTTTGTCGTGATTTCTGTACCTCACATGGAATCGGACAACACTGGCATCGTCACAGTTTACTGCATTGCTGGGTAATTAGAGATGGCCTTCTTCAAATTCTGTCCAGTTTCCCACTCTATAGTTTGACACATGACTATTTTCCTGAATCAGCTTTTTTGTAGATTTATCTTTTTTAAATCATACAATAAAACCTGGATTCTTGGTCGGGAATCAGAGCCACTGGCTGAAGCCTGCGACATTTACAGCGCGCAAGCTTGGAATGTTCATTTGTGCCGACAGTAAAGCATAGCTTGGTAGCTTTGTCTTTAGTACTATAAAATTGTTCTACATTCTTATCCAGTTCCAACATATGTTCTTCTCTTCCATGTGCACCATACAGATTTATGACAGGCTGCCATTGTTTACCTTAACTGACAATTGTGACCTAACAAAGGGTACTTGTATACAAAGTGCACATAGAGGTAGTAAAGTCTGGACAAACAGATCTCAGGCTGATTTCTGATTTGCAGCCCTTCTGATCTGCAGTCCTGCTCTTTTTCTTGAAGACTGCGGACACAAAAACTTGCATCACTGGAAAGAAATGGGCAGAGGTGAACTTGGGAGCTGTTACCCTAGGTTACACTATTGGCATGGGTGTACTTTTTATTGGGAGGAGAGACATTTTCCATTCAAATATTTTTTCGTACAATCTGGATGAATTTTTCAGAGATTGTACCTCACCAAGTTAAACATTTGTTGTTCAGTTGCACAGTCGAGTCCGACTCTTCGCGACCCCATGGACCAGATCACGCCAGGCCCTCCTGTCTTCCGCTGTCCTCTGAAGTTTGCTCAATTTCATGTTTGTTGCATCGATGACACTGTCTAAACATCTCATCCTTTGCCGTCCCCTTCTTCTTCGACCTTCAATCTTTCCCAGCATCAGGGTCTTCTCCAGTGAGTGCTACCTTCTCATTGGGTGGCCAAAGTATTTGAGCTTCAACTTCAGGATCTGGCCTTCCAGGGAACAGTCAGGGTTGATTTCTTTTAGGATTGACTGATTTGATCTCCTTGCAGTCCAAGGGACTCTCGAGAGTCTTCTCTAGCAGTCTTCTCTAAGGAACATTAGAATGGTCTAATTCTGAAATTATGAATAATCAAATCACAGATAAAAATCGGCCAGGAATGAAACTCCAGGTGAAGTTTGTGAAAGGTATTCCTGTCTGTCAATATCACCTGATCTTTCAGGCATAACAATACATCCAGGAATATTGCGGATTGCACTATGTCTTGTGCACCTGGAAAAGATAGTAGAGATGCAAACAGCTTTTACTTAGCTCAACCGAACAGGGAGGAATAATTGTAATGCTTCCTCTTTCACAAGGACTGATGCATATGTGGAAATCCTCTTTTGGATCCAACTTATGACACCCATTATTCAAGCCTTTCAAATGAGGGGAAAAATACCGTTAAGCATGCAGTTCAGTGGCAACATTGGAAATATGATTCAGGTTTTTCAGGATACGCTGTGACATAAAGAGTAGATTGGATAGATCATTGCCGTGCTCACTACCTAACTTAACCCTAAACATATACATGTGTAAACTGTACTCTGTCACTTTATAAAACCTATGCAAGATTTCATTATCAACGGTAAGCAGGGGGAAAGGGTTTAGATGGAAGTGGATGTTCCATATAAAGAACTGGAAATGTTTACCTAAAACGTTGTAAAAGTACTGACATTTATGGCTGCTGGAGAACCAGTACAGGGCAGCTTGCCTGCAAACCGTTGCTGCTGGAGCACATGTGAAGATATGTATTTCTGATGTGCGTAGGGTCCACGCTTCGTTTCATTTCATATTGCGCTGTTGTAATCAGTCACTTTCTGGATTTTCCTGTCCAGACCATCTTAAGCAAACCATTCAACCTTAGTAAGGCTGAGTTCAGATTGGCAGTTTGTCCCGAGAGAGGCGCGTTTCAGCAACGTTTCACAAGCGGATTAAAGAGGGCGTTCACACAGGGACGTCTGTCTGGCGTTCCCCAGCCGTACTCAACCTGTCTTGTAACGTTTCATTCCCGAGTTAAAAAGATACTTGTTAAAAGTGGTATCAAACCCCAGAAAGCATGTCTATCCCACGTATATCCTACACCAACACAGTATGAATGCTAAAATCTGCATTTTTGCTTGTGTGCATGTGTGCATATGCGCTCATGCACATAAGCACATATCTCCAGATTAGTGAAACAGAAAGCCATGCCTTACAGCTGCACCTTCGGGCCAACAGTGTGAACGCTCCCTCATGCCTCCTCACTGGTATGCTCCAGCATCAGTCGGCGCAGTGTGACCAGGAAAACCCAGAACAGTTTGTTCCGGGGCTTTTTTGCCACGCCTCACTCCCGCTTCAGACTGCCAGTCTGAACTCAGCCTAAGAATGATGCAAGCATTCTATTAGAGAGGTAGACACTAGACATCATGCTTCCAACTTTCATTTCTAACTTTGAAAATAATGGAAAGTGTTTGTCTGCAACATTTTGCCTCTTTGATTCAAATCTACAAAATGATGGGTACTAGCACTGTCCGGGCCACATTACTGAGTTGAAATGGATCCCAGTAGCAGCACTAGTCAATGTGTGTGCACAGAGTTTCTATATACTTCGTTTAGTAGCGTAGGTTCACTAGGTCTGTCCTTTTCATCTGGTCAGTTCTGGGGAAAAAAATTGTTGCAGCTGAACATGTTGCAGGATATACATGACAGCATGATCAAAAGGGTTTTAACAGATTATGCAGAAGGAAGAGGATGAATATGGGTATTCCACGGCAGGGGCATAGTGAGGATACCGAGATTTTTGTTGTTGTTGTATTGTCCCTGAATGAAAGTGTTCAGATTTTTAACTACACCACTGGTCACATCTAGAAGGGAGCAGTTACAACTGCACAAACATATAAAGCACAGATGGCTAACAGGTTTTGCTCTCTCCGGCTTCAGGTGACACTGCCCTAAGCAGGAACAAGTAACACTAAAGTTCAACTAGTTTTAGCCAAAGTCTATAAAAGCTAGCCATAGCCATATCCTTCACTGTGGTTCCAGGATCAATCGGAGAGTGCAGAACAGGAGGGAAGTCAGTTCCTGCCATTCTCCGGACTGCAACTGGCATGACCAACAGTTGAAATGAACAGATGGTTATTATATTTTGCTCAAGGAGGGGGAGATTTGGGCCACCACATGTAATCTAGAGAAGCAAATTCTTGTTTGTCCCAAGTGAACACTAGCCAGGCAACTGCAATCAAACTCAGCACCTTGAGGATTATTGATTAGATTTAAATCAGTGCAGTGATGATGAGGAGGAGGAGGATGAATTGCCAGAGTCAGGTATTTGACTGGTAGATGGTGTTCTGAAATTTGAGATCTAACCAAGTTCTTGGAAATTGCAGCGGTATCTTTGCAGGATTCTTGCTGTTCCAAGCAACACTGTCTTTTGGAACTGAGCTGGTGTTATTTGCTCAACTCTCAGAATGCCCAGGTTATTCTTGAGACTTCTAGGCACTGCTCCAAGGGCTCCCATGACAACTGGCACAATGATAACTTTCTTCTCCCAGAGGCACTCTAACTCTATTCATAGGTCTTGGTATTTTGTGATCTTCTCCTGTTCTTTCTTTTCTATCCTTCTTCTCTTCTTCTCCTTTCTACTACTACTCCTGTTGCTGATGCTACTACAACTACTATAAACTAGTGGCTGCTTCATATTAGGAATGTACTGTGTGATTATTTGCAGCAAACATGTATGTTCTGTTGCCTATAGCCATGCCAGACCAACAGGCATGCCAAACGTTTTTGACCTTGTTGGGCACATTGGGAATTATGACAGAGGGTGGGGGGCACAACCATGAAATTGTTGCCTTGGCAGGCAGAGCCAACCATAAAGTGTCATGGAGTGAGGTTATCTATAACTCTGATAGTAGTTCTTCAGCATTTCAGACAGAAGTTCTGTTGAATGGGATAACTTTTAAAATTAAGATATTGGTTAGAAATAATTTCTTGCAAAGTACAAAATGAGTGTACATATTGAGCTAGCAAAGAAACCCTCAACCTTTTCCACCAACATAGTCTTATTTCTTGTTCTTTAAGTTTTTCTGTTGATTTTAGTTCATTTTTGTTATCTAATCAATATTCATATCTCAACAACGTGCTTTTTTGGAAAAGGTTAGGATTTGTAAAGGCTTCAAGTGGTGAGACCCATTTAGGTGTATTGGTATAAAATGATTTTTTGACATTTTCCCATACTTTCAACAAGAATTTTCTAATTGTGTGTTGTTTAAAATACTTATGTGAGTATGATTTTCCATACCACATGTAAGTGTGTCAACCCAATAACAGGTCATGTCCCTCCAAAGTTAAAAGTCTGGTATTTTCTAATCAGATCCAGTCTTTTATCCAAACCAGTGCTACTGCTCTATAATATAAAAGCCAATCTTATAAGGAAAAACCAGCTCTTTCTTTGGTGTCCTGTAAATTTTTCATCTTTATTATTGGTTTTTTATTTTGCCATATAAATTGTGATGAGACTTTCTCCAGTTCTTTAAAATACTGTTGATTTTGGAGTACCAGTATTGTTTGGAATCAGAAGATCAGCATGGGAAGAATATTCATCTTTATTGTGGCTACTCTGTCCATTAAAGATATTTGTAGATTTTTCCACTTTCCTAAGTCCTTTTTATTTTCTTTCACAAATTCTATATAATTATCTTTTATCAAAGAGCTATATCTGTTTGTTACTTTTACTCCCAAATATTTCAATTTTTTGGGATTCAAATCCTGATTCTTCTTGCAATTGTTTCACTTGATCTTTAGTCATATTTTTTGTTTGCATTTTTGTCTTGTTTAGACTAATCTTCAGTTCAGCCACTCTACCATAGCTTGACAATGTAGTTAATAACTTTGTGACTGAACTCAATGGATTCTCTAATATAAATACCAAGTCATCAGCAAATGCTTGTTGTTTATATTCTTCTCCTCTGATTTTAACTCCTCTGATGCTTCTGTCCTCTCTGATCATATTATTAAGTATTTCAAGGACAAATATGAATAATAATGGTGATAGTGGACAACTTTGTCTAATTCCCTTTTGTATCTCAATATATTGTGATAAGTCTCCATTAATCAGAATCCTCGCTTGCTGTTTAGTATAAATTGCTTGTATCATTGTAAAGAATTCTCTGCCACATTGTGAAGTTAGTAACTGTTCCAACATAAAACTCCAGCTGACATTATCAAATGCTTTTTCAGCATCTAAAAAGATTAAGGCCATTTGTTTTTCTGGATGTACTTCAAAATATTCAATCACATTTTAAATGGTTCTTACATTATTTCTAAGTTGTCTTTTTGGTAACCCCCCACCCTCCGCTTGATCCTTATGGATTATCCGTATCAATATTCTTTTCAGTCTTGCTTCCAAAATAGAGGCATAGATTTTATAATCCACATTTAATAATGAAATTAGTCTATAGTTGTTAATTTCTTTCCCATCTCAATTTTCTTTAATGTATCAAAGTTATTAATGCCTCGTTCCATGTTTCCAGTATTTTACCATCTATTCTTATACTCTGAATAACATATTTTTGAGGCAATGTTAGTTGTTCTTCCAAGACAAGATAGAATTGGTAGGCCATCTGGAACCGGAGTTTTTCCTTTCCTTTGCTTCTTTAATGCTTCTGTTATTTCATATGGAGTTATCTGTTCATTTAAAATTTTCTTTTGCTCTCCTGTAAATTTCATTGAATTGTGCTCCGTCAAGAAGTTTTGAATCTCTTCTGATGTAGCTTCTATTGTTTGATATAGCTTTCTATAAAAATTCTCAATAATTTTCTTTATATCATTAGGTATATTCTTTTCATTTCCTTCAGCATCTTTTAAAAACTTTATATTCCTTTTTTCTTTTTCCTTCCTTAATTTATATGCTAACCATCTAGTTGGTTTGTTAGCATTTTCAAAGAAGTTTTGTTTAGCATACATCATTTTTTTGGCTATTTCTTCTGACAACAGACAGTTCATTTGATGTTGTAAAAATTTTAAATTCCCTCTTAATTGGTTTACTGTAGTGTCTTTTTTCAGATTTTCTTCTTGGTTCTTAATTTTGTTCCTTGGTTTGTACAAACTTTTCCATTCTTTGTTTTTAATATGGGCTGATTCTCTAATTATCCATCCTCTAGCAGACACCTTGAACATGTCTCATACTGTTCTAATAGATATGTGTGGTTGGATATTCTGTTCAAAGAAGGTTTGAAATTCTTTTTTTATTTCTATTACAAATTTCATATTTTTAAATAAAAACGTATTGAGAGTCCATCTATTTTTCCTTGGAGCATCCTGCAATATGAGAATTACAGGATTATGATCTACAAATGTTGCTGATAAATTTTTAACTTCTATTAAATCATTTATAGTTGTTGACGAGATCCTAGACCATAACTTATGTCTTGCTGAGTAAAAAGTATAATCTTGTTTCTTTGGGTTTCTGGTTTTCCAAGCGTCAATCAAACTATGTTCTTCTGCAAGTTGTAGAAATGTGTTGGATAGTTCATTACCATGTTTTTGTTTCCCAGTGTTCGTTTTTCTATCCACACATCTATCAAAAACAGTATTGTAGTCTCCAGTTAGACAAAATTCACCATAATTTTGTTTGGAGATAAGTTCTTGGAACAGTTGATAATATTTTTCTTGGTGTTGGTGAGGTGCATATATATTTATAATTAAAAGTTCTTTTACCTTGTCTTTGTATTTGAAGACAAGTTTCCCAACAACTAAAGAAGATGCAATTAGATGTCATATGTCTTCAAGAGACTCATATAAAGGACTCTGATCAAAAAATTTTAGAGAGTAAAAAACTTGGGGAAATGTTTATATCCCCAGACAAAGAAAAGAAGAAGAGAGGTGTAGTGACATATGTGAAAGAACATCTACATCCAGAACTAATACACAGCTCTGATGACGGAAGAATATTGATAGTTCAAATACAAAGACAAGGTGCAGAGCTGTTTTCTGTTGCCCCAGAAGGTATTGGACCAGAACCAATGGGTTGAAATTAAATCAAGAGTTTTTAGCTAAACATTAGGAAGAACTTCCTGACAGTTCGAGCGGCTCCTTAGTGGAACAGGCTCCCTCAGGAAATGGTGGGATCTCCTTCTTTGGGGTTTTTAAAACAGAGGCGAGACGGCCATCTGACAGCAATGCTGATTCTGTGAACGTAGGCAGATCATGAGAGGGAGGGCAGGAACGGCTGCATGAGTGCTTAGTTCTTGTGGCCCTTTCTTACACGCCCAGGAAAATGCTGATTGCTACCTTGGAGTCAGGAAGCAATTTTCTCCAGGTCAGTTTGGCCAGGGATCCTTGGAGGCTCACCCCCTTCTGGGCATCGAGCAGGGGTCACTGGGGGTGTGGGGGAAGCTTTTTGTGAATTTCCTGCATTGTACAGGGGGTTGGACTGGAGGACACTGGAGGTCCCTTCCAACTCTATGATTCTATGACTATTAACATCAGAAACTCAAAAAACCCTACTTGGCCTTGCCCACTTTCTAGAAAACATTGGTGGGTGCCAAGAAAGATACTAGCAGTTGCCATGACACCCACAAGCATCATTTGGGGAACCCCTCCTGTAGAATACACATGTTTGCAAATCCATGTTACGTTTTTTGAATACATGTAAATCATCTGACAAGTACTACTTTAAAATGTAGTATGTGAACTAGCCAAATATCCTTGGTAAAGTTTTAGAACACGCCCTCCCCCCACTCAAGCACTCCAGACTGCCCACTTCAAAAGCAAAATATTGGACCAGATGTACCAGTAGTGTGTTTAACCTACAGTGCTGCTCTTGATTCCTTATATTCTAGTGCCTACTGATGCTACTAAACTATTCACTAGCTGCCACTAATAAAAATAATAACTTTTTTGACAGGACTTATTATTTAATGGGTGGGGGGAACGCCCCCTGGGTTGCTGGGATGGCCTTGGGTGGTACATTCTGTATCATATAGGATCAATAACTGTAGGATGATTGTAGGCAAAGACAATCAATACCCTGTCCCATTGTGCTTTTGCCTCGGAGGGTTAAGTATTTCACAATGACTTAGAGCTAAAGTGGTGTCATCAGTGTGTTTGTATACTTTTCTTTTTTTTAAATGAAGCCTCCAGCTATGTATACACTTGCTAGAATGGAAACGCCCAATTGCAAGCAGCTTCTCCTACCCACTTGGCCGGAGGGCACGTTCTGTGTGCTGGAATGTAGGTGTGGGCCCATGCGGGGGTCAGTAACCCTTACATTCCAGTGACTTCAGCAAATAAGCGAAGCCAGGAAGATGGCAAGAAATGTGGCATCTAATGTTACTCAAGGGCTTGGATTCCTAAAATGTAGGGGTTTATATTAATGAGAGCTGATGAAAGCTGAATGAGAGAGAGGGCAGGAGACAGAGATACTGATGCTGCACAATACAGTATGTTACCTAATCTGAACAAGCCATTAGTTAATTGCATCATCATCATCATCATCATCATCGTCGTCATCGTCATCATCATCATCATCATCATCGTACAAGTAGAAATAATAATTAATAATAGTATCAATAAAATTTGTATTGTTTTAAATCCAATCAATAATCACTGTTTCCATGCTGGAACTTTTCAATTTTATACATGTTTGGAAGTTAGTGTCTTAAGAAAGGCATGTGTCAGTGCAACAAAATCCTCATTGTACATGTATTTTAGACTGTTTCTTTGAGGCTTATTCTAAAATCTAAGGGTATGATCCTATGCCGATGTACTTAGAAATGGGTTCCACTGAGCATAGTGTGGTCTACTCTTGTACAGAATGGAGCTGTACATAGTTCTATGTATGTCTACTCCTGAGTAATCATGCATAGAATGGAGCAGTGTGTATTTACTTGGGAGTGAGGCTTGTTGAACTCAGTGGAACTTACAGTCCCATCATTAGTTCTGCCTCCAAACTGTTTACAATGCACCAGGGCTCTTTTTGTAGCAAGAACTGCTTTGCCTATTAGGAAACACACCCCTAATGTAGCCAGTCCTCCAAGAGTTTACAGTAGCCCCTGTAAGAAGAGCTCTGTAAGCTCTTGGAGGATTGGCTTCATTAGGAGGTGGGCGGCCTAATATGCAAAGGAGTTCTGGCTATAAAAAGAGCCCTGCTGCAGACTAAGCCCTAAACCAGTGTAAGGAGAAGATACATTGGTGTTAGTAGGAGGTAATGCCAGCTTACCTGGAGCTGCACTGACACACTAAACTGGTGTCATGTGGGAGTGGTCATGCTTTGGGGTTTGGGTGCCAGGGGTGGACTAAAGACTACTTGCTTCTCAGGGCTCCAAGCCATCGTGTCTACTTCCTTCTCAGAGTTTTGACCCATCACATCTACTTCCTTCTCAGGGCTCTGAGCCACCATGTCTACTTCCTTCTCAGGCTTTGATCCGCCACATCTAACTATTTCTTAGTGCTTTCAAGCTGCCACATCTACTTTCTTCTCATGGCTCCGAGCCACCATGTTTATTTCCTTCTCAGGGCTTTAACCAACAACATCTACTTCCTTCCCAGGACTTTGACCCACCATGTCTACTTCCGTGCTTGTTTTTGAAAGCAGCCTAAGATTATGCATTACTTATCAAAGAAGTGCCCACAGGAGGTATAACCTCTTGTGACAGACACAGACATGGGTCCCAGTCGCACATACCAGAAAATGCGGGGGGGGGAGCCTATTTGTGCCACGGTAATTTGACCCACTGCTTTACGATCCGATGCAATGGCGGGTAAAGCAGATGTTTTTCCTTGCAGCCTGCTTCAAGTGTGCTTCTTCGAGGAACCAGTGATGCGATTGGAGTTGCTGGAGTGATCACACCGGCAACTCCATCTTTGGCCCATCGCAAGCACATTTGATAATGGACCTTCCCTGGTTGTATTTAACTCTGCTTCTTCAGCTGAATGCTACGGGTTGCTGACAGGTGCCAGATGCTTGCCAGATGTGTCCATGTGGTTGCGCCTGTAAAATCTGGCTGGCATTCGTGAGTATTGTGGGGCAAATTCTGCACGTGATCAGGGCCATGCATGGGTTACACTAGAAAACCAAATCCACCATGAGGCCCCATATAGAGAACAAGTCAAGGAGGCCCCACGGACTCTGGCAGACCTGCTCTTCTGTCTGGACTGCATGTTCTGCAAAAATGATTTCTGCAAAATGATTTCAAAAAATGGCAGCCAAGGTCCTAAAAATGTGCTCTTGAGTGCGAATGGAGAAATGCCCAAGAAAGCCTCCCTAAGGGGACAGACCTTATGCCAGTGCAGGCACCCTCTGACACTGGAACACTGAATCACTGGCATGCAAATTAAAAACAACAACAACACACAACAGCCCAAATCCACCCATTTGGGGCAGGCTTCAGTGGTCAGCTTGCACTCAGAACACCAATGCGAAAACCTTTGTTCAGATTCCCAGCTGTGGCTTTTTTGCGAATACGTTTCACCAGGGCTCTTTTTGTAGCAGGAACTCCTTTGCATATTAGGTGACTCACCCTAATGTAGCCAATCCTCCAAGAGCTTACAGTAGCCCCTGTAAGAAGAGCTCTGTAAGCTCTTGGAGGATTGGCTACATTAGGGGTGTGTCACCTGATATGCAAAGGAGTTCCTGCTACAAAAAGAGCCCTGCGTTTCACTCTCCCCCCCAAAAGTGTGATAGAAACGATTTTTTTTAGGAACAGGGGGAAAATGGGAAAGGAATGAAACAGCAGTGGGATGTTTTCAAAGCTGTGTGCACTTTCCCAGGTATCTTTTTACTCCGCATCTTTAGTAGCATGATATGGGTTGCCGATGGGTGCAGGACACTTGCTAGATGTTTTTGTGTGATTGTGCCCGCAAAATCCACCTGGCATTCATCCCTATCACACAGTTAATTCTGTGTGTGACCAGACCCTTTTTGTAGCTAATGGCCATTTAGCTCCATATTTCATATTTTTTCTTCACTGTATTCATATAGGCTGAGTTCAGATTGGCAATTTGCCCTGCTATAGCCCCGTTTCAGCGACATTTTAAAAGCATATTAAAGGGGGCGTTCACACAGGCACATCCGTGCTGTTCCGCTTTGCTCCTGCATTTAATAGATACCTCATAAAAATGGTTACAAATCCCCGAAGAGTGCCTTTATGCCGTGTTTGTTTGCTTCCCGGCACTGTGAACGCTACATGGAAAAGTCGGGAGCAACCTGCGTTGTGCATAAGCTCATGCACTCATGCACCCATATACACATAGGCATCCAGCTGATTTACCAGGAAAAATCCATTTACAGCCGTGCCTCCAGGCCAGCAGTCTGAACGCTCCCACGTGCCTCCTCCCAGTATGCTCTCACATCAGTCCAAGCTGTGTGACCGGGAAAACCCAGAACAGTTTATTCTGGGGCTTTTTTGCCACGACTGGCTGCCGCTGCAAATTATCAGTCTGTCCTCAGCTATACATAGCTATACCTGCTGAATGAGAATTGACTTCATGTGTCTGATAAAGTAGGCTCCAACTAAGAAGGGTTACATTACAATAAATCTGTTAGTGTTTAATATAGCCTTCACCTCAGGCCTTGTGTTGAGCAGCAAAAACAGGGAAATAATTCAGTGCTTTTTCCACACAGGCAAATGGCTTATGGGGGGGGGGCAGGAGCCCTTCCTCCCTCTGTAGCAGTATTCCAAAGCCTGTGTGGGCTTTCCTTTAGTTTTTTAAAAGCCATTTCCAGCAGCTGCTATGTGGTTGTGGAGAACCTAAGTTGGGTTATTGTAGTGGTTGGTCTTATTGTGAAGCTTTACCGGTGCCATTGTGCTCATATTCTTTGACATATCGTTATCATGTTGATGCACTGTAGGAATAGTTAGATACTGGATGCAATGTGATGTTTTTCTATTTGTGCATTCTTTATTACAATCTCATTTTTATTTTTTTTTGCAGGGTGTCAGTTGGATTCAGTGGCAGAACATACATACCATACCAGTTGTCTCAAATTCAGTCCCTGCTATGTGCTGTCAAAGGATCTCAGGAAGCCCATGTTCGGAAAAAAGTCTTTTGGCTACCTGTGGTCTGGAAGCTACTGCTAGTCAAAATAAGCAATACTGAATTAGATGGACTATGGATCCGACTTGTTATAAGTAGGTCGAATCTGCATTTGCATTTTTAAATCAGTTTCGTGCTGCTGTGACGCCATCTTTCTCTATGCTTGTTTGAAGAGTTGTTTGGAGAAGATTCATTTAAAGTGGTGTGGAGGCGCAAGGACAGTGGAGCCGCCACGATAGGGCGATAAACATATGCAGGCATGCAAAAGTATGCTAGCACTGTTGAAGTGTGAAAACGAAAGCAGATGTAGACAGTTTTTTTGAAGTCGGAGTCGGAAGGCTGGGACAACAGTGGGAAAGACAAATGCAGATTCGACCGTAGTCTCTACTTATGTTTACCTAGAGTATCAAAGCAGTTTCAGGAACCTTTGAAAAATATCCCACTCCACATACTGATGTACTTCTGTGTGAGACGGACTCTGTGGCATTGATTCACTTATCCAAAGTCTGTTTTGATGGTGCTCATTTGCTATCTATGCAGCTCCTTCCCCAATGGAGGGTCCCCTAGAACCTAATCCAGCCAATGAAAAAAACTGGCTGTTGAAAATACTCCTTTTTGCCTAAGCCCGTTGATTGAAGGTTTTTTTCTTTTCACCTCCTTGTGTTATACTATTGAATTGTGGTTTTATCATTTTTAGATCATTTCTAGAGCAGGCTGGCTGGTGTTATTGGGTTTCCATAGTTTTATGGCCATTTTATATGTGGTGTATATTATATTTGCATTACATTGTGTTTTATTGTTTTATGAATCTTATTGTGTTGTATAGGTTTATGGTCAATGAAAACTGCCTCATGAACTTGTATGTGTTAAATGTTGCAGAATATAAATTCGTTAAATAAATAAGAATTTTGTTTTCTAAATGCTGACATTAAAGAATCCTCAACTGTAACATAAACTTATTACCACGATCTGTAATTAACCTTCTGAACGAATCGCTAAGAGACCGGCGGCACTGCTTTGGGTACTAGTTTTCACATTTGTTTTGCTTTCTGTCCTGTGACTTTATTGCTTCTTTTAAAATAAAGCTGAACGTGTTTCGCCTGTGATTCAAGACACTTCCTTCCTATGCCATATAGACACCATGTCATAAGTCTGCTCAGCGGCTCAATGCGCTGTGATGATTCAGTTTTTTTCAAGCAAGACGTGCAGAAATGGAGCCTTGTTTGTAATGACCATTTTCTCTCAAGTTGAGCGCCCCATACAATCACAGCAACAACTGGTTGGCAATTTAAAATGAGCAATATTACAGATGTATATATACGTCTGAGCAGCTGATAACATTCTAGATGATGGCTGGACAGGCAGTTGTTCTTGGCCCATGCTCGGAGTCAGAACTTACTGTCTTGCTTACATCATGCATGTCCTCAGGTCCTCATGGGTAAACTGTGCATAATTTAAGACCATCTAAATGTTACGTGCCCATGCTGCTTTTTGTGCCTGCACAGCTGGCAGCATTTGTTATGGTTGTTGTTGTTCAGTCACACAGTCGAGACCGACTCTTCGCGACCCCATGGACCAGATTATGCCAGGCCCTCCTGTCTTCCACTGTCCGCTGAAGTTTGCTCAATTTCATGTTCGTTGCATTGATGACACTGTCTAACCATCTCTTTGTTATGGTACCAGATGCCCAATGCTTCCTGAATGCAAGAAGGTGCAAAGTATTTTGATCCAATTTAGCACTCTTGATTAACATGCACTCTTAGCTTTGGGAGTCAGGCAGGCCAAATGGGCAAGGCTGGAAAACTGCAGAGGTGGCAAGCTATGCAGTCTCCCCCAGGGGTGGATTGGCTACCTACTTTAGTTAGAGAAATTCAAGTGGGCTGCTTGGTGCCAGTTTGGTGTAGTGGTTAAGTGTGCAGACTCTAACCTGGGAGAACCGGGTTTGATTCCCCACTCCTCCACTTGCACCTGGCTGGGTGACCTTGGGCAAGCTGTAGTTCTGACAAGAGCTGTTCTTGAAAAGGAGCAGTTTCTGTCAAGAGCTCTCTCAGCTGCACCTACCTCACAGTGTGTCTGTTGTGGGGAGGGGAAGGGAAAGGAGTTTGTAAGCCGCTCTGAGATTCCTTTGGGTAGTGAAGGATGGAGTATAAATCCAATCTCCTCCTCCTCCTTCTTCTTCCCTGTCCCAGAACCCTCACCCTCATCTATGGGGGGGCAGTGAATAGGTGCACAGTAGCATGCTGCTTTGCCTTGCCAGTCTAGCACACAGAGGCACCTAGCTTTGCCCTGCTTGCCTGTATGGAGGAGATCCTGGCTTTGACCAGCTGTCCTAGAAGCAGCGGAGCTGGGAGGGAGAAGAAAGTGGCACCTCCTTTCCCTCCAGGCTCTTCGGCCCTCCATCCATTTTTTTGGAGAGGGGCATGATAGGGGAAGAAGCAGTTTCCAAGGCCATTTTGGCATCCCAGCCTGCCCTGGTACCCTGCTCGGGAAAAAGCAAGCTTTTAAAGTGTGTGAGGGTGCTATTCACAATTTGCCATCAAACTGTGATTCAAGCAGAGGGGTGTGAAAGGACTCCAGGTTGCAGTAGAAAGTTATTATTTTATTCTTATGCTCTGTGGGGAGGGCGGGGTATAAATCTCATAATAAATAAATAAATAAAAATAAATTATTTAAAAGATTTCTGTCCCACCTTTCCACCCAAATGCAGTCTCCAAGGCGGCAAGCACCAAAACATTAAAACCTTTCAACATTAAAAAAAAAACAACCATGTAAAATAAAGTGTATACATAACATAATTCAATAAAAAACACACTAAATTAGGGAGGAGAGCCAATAACAGTTACTGGGGATATGCCGTATAAAACAAAAAATGTCTTCACCCACTGGTGGAAGACAACAGTAAAGGGAGACAGAGGTCCCTGGGGACAGAGGTCCAAAGTTCTTGTGCCATGACTAAGCCTCCTCATATGGGAGAAGATGGTCTTTAATGTATGCTGGCCCCAAGCTGTATAGCAGGGGTGTCAAACTCATTTGATATGAGGGCCGGATCTAACATAAATGAGACCTTGCTGGGCTGGCCTTGTGTGTCATAAAATGTAATGCCAGGTAGTGGAGATATAAACTTTAGAAAGGACACAAATACGATTAAAATGTTTTTTTTTAATTAAAACCTGCTTAAAACACTAGCACTCTTGCAATATTTTGCTTATTTAACAGTCTCTGATAACTGGCACCTCTTTCTCTGAATTATTGCATCAAAATGTCTGTGCTGTATCAGTCTTGAGTATGCTGTTCAGGTCTGTATCTGTAAGCCGCAAACCTATTTTTTATTTATTGACATTCATTACAGAAATCTCATGCTCAGTGTTCTGAGCCTAGCCATGAAATGGCTGGGCATTGCGAGCTTTTGTACATAAATTGCTTCCTGTGCTGGTCAAGAATATGAGAGGGCATCCTGACACAGACTGAGGGCTATGTGTTTGTTTACAAAACTATAGTCTTCCCCAGAGGAATAACTACAACTTCTTATGAGGCAGTGCAAGAACAGAGAGATAACAATGTATAGTGGTCAGTATCAGCCTACTATCTGGGAAGTCTAGGTTCAAAATCCCCAGTCTATAAAGGAAATGTGCTCGGTGAACTTGATCTGGACACACACACTCAGCCTAATCCATCTCACTGGCTTGTTGTTATTCCTCATCTAAATAGTTCACATTGCTTTCCTACTGAGAAAGACCAGATCATGTGGGCATGAATACAGTGAAAAGGCGGAGGGAACCTAATTGCACCCAGAACAGCCCTGGTATAACAAGCCCAATAAAACACACACTGTAGCAAAGTACACAAAAGCTCACATCTTGAATAAACCTTTGTAGGTCTTAAAGGTGCTTTGTATTTCTTCTGTGCGATTGAGGCAACTGAGCAAAGCAAGGCAGGAGGAAGGGGAAGAGCCAATGGAGAGGAAGAAAGGCTTGCTTTTGTCTCCTGTGCAGTTGAGGCAGCCTGTCCAGGAAGCAAACTCTGGCTCCTTCCCTCCCTCCCTCCCCCTGGGAGGAGGAGTGGGAGGAGTCTTAGCCAGTGCAGGTAAAGAAGCTTGCCTATCTATCTCTCCTGTGCAACTGATAGAGTCTGGTAAAGCAAGCAGCGAAGCAGCAGCAGCAGAAGTAAAGAAAGAAGCAGGAGACAGCCAGTTCCTTGTGGACCAGATAGGAGCCCTCCGAAGGCCTGATCCAGCTTGCAGGCTGCATGTTAGACACCCCTGCTGTATAGGGCTTTAAAGGCCAGTACTAGCATGTTGAATTGGGCCCAGAAGCAAACTGCAATCCAATGTAGATGAAACAAGATTGGAGAGATTTAGGATTGTCAGATAACCCTGGCAACTGCAGTGGGCAGGGCTGTCAAGAGCCACCATGGGTCCCTGAGCAAAGATCCCACCTGGGCCCTCTATATGAACATGATCCCAACCAAATATTATAACAAACCAAATCACTTGGCTTGCCATCACCATGAATCTATTGTAACAAAAGAATTGGCCTGTCTGTCCATCTGGTTTTTATTTATTTATTTACTTTACTTGCATGTTACCTTTCTCACTACATCCTCCTCCTTTTCTCCATTTTATCCCCCCAACAATTGTGTGAGGTAGGTTAAACTGAGGATATGTGACTGGCTCAAGGCCAGCCAGTGAGCTTCCACTGCAGAGTGAGGGGTTTGAACCTGAGCGACCCAGGTTCTAATCTGACACTGTAACCACCACACCACATTGACAGGCCTAACTCAATTAGAGAATAAAGTAATGAGATTCAAAATTGCCCACCAGCTTCAGGACGACTGTGGGAATTCCAGGGCGACTCTACATTACAAACCATTTTCCCCACAGACTTCCTCCCTGCCCAGTACCAGAGCACCTCCACATTGTTAACGATGTGGTGGCGCACTTCTGGCCCATTCTGGAAGTGATGTTGCTGCATTGCCAGTGGCAACAGTGAGACACTGGTGTAGGCCTTGTCTTCTTGTCTCCAAGAACCAGTCAGCCAACCCCTCCCCAGCAGATTTAAGGATCCAGGAGGAGGAAGGGTCATATAAGCAGGAGGCAGGTCTCAAAATTCCTATAATCTTATCCATATCCTCAGACCACACAAGTTGAAAGATCTCCCACAGATTTGGACAGGTTGGCATCCTGCAACCATCCAGTCCTGCCATAGTTAATATAGAATTCAAGCTGGAATGGATGTGAGGGTTTTTATCTGCAAAGTGCTTAGCAAAAAGGTAGCAGCAGAAGTCTGTAGAGAGCAGTCCATCTCCTCCTGTAGGCCAGAACCCGCCCCTGAGCACCCGTAAGAGTTCTACAGCTCTCATTGCATGGATGCAATGGTGGAGGAGAAATATCATTTCTTCTATACCATCACGCCACAGAATAGGCTTTAAAATGAACTGTAGTCTGTGCCTTGTTGGATTGATCCTGAGCCTTTCTCCCGTTATTGCTCTTGCTTTCTCCCTTGCCTTTTCACTGTGCACAGTATACTGAGAGGCTTCCCGGACTCTTAGACCTGAGAGTGGGCGCCTAGGAGTCATTGCATCAATTCCCTGGGTCATTTCCTAGTTCCAGAGGTCAACCAGGGCATTGACAGGAGTGGCAACCAGGGCATGAACTGACTCATGAAATTTTTGGCCTGTTCGTGGTTCATGAACTGAAATTGAACTGGAGTTCACAAACTGCAGTCCTGTCACAGACCTCCACAAACTTATAAGGCAGTTCATGGAGGCTTGTGGGTTAAACCCCCTGCTTTCTCCTCCACCTGAAAGCCATCAAAACATCAGAAACAACTATGCCAAGTGAAGGAGACTGCTCTGCATGGCTCAGCTGCTTAAACTGGCTTTCTTGGGCAGGCCCCTCCCATTTATTGGAACTGTTCGATAGTAAACAGGCTAAATACTTAGGGAAGCTTTGCCAGCGGCCTGGTTATGCAAAGAAGTTTGTGATAGTATGTAGAAATGCTTCTTGGAGGAGCAGGCCCATAGCCAGGATTTTTTAATTGGGGGGGGGGCTTTAAATAAGGCAGGGGGCACCCCCACACATCTCCCCCTCTGAAATATTTCCCGGAGCCCAGTGTTGGAATTCAAAAGCGATGCCGAGCTGCCGGTTCTCGGAGCTTTCCTTGGGACTGTGCAATCCTGGGATCACCTCCAAATCCAACAAAGAGGCAAAAAACAAAACAAAACAAAAACCACACCACAAATCCCCCAAATCCCCCACGGTGTAGATCAACATGGAGTTTCCCTTTGGGAGTGCAAAGGATTAAGTGATTCCCTTGGCAGCTGCAGGTGCCGTTTGAGAAGGGAGAGGTGAGTCAGCATGAAGCACTTGCTCAGCTCTCTGGCTCGCCAGCAGACCGCCAGGACAGTGAGGGCAACCTAGCAGCTGCATGGGCTTCTGAGGCTGCCCAAGAGTCAGCAGGAGGGTGGGAGCCCTGGTGAGGAGGCGCCCATGCAGTTTTTGGCAAACCTGGCTCAGCGGCAGATGCAATGGGTGCCAAAGAGGACAGGGACAAGTCACCCCTGCTGCCCTTCAGTGTCAAGGTGCTCATGGTCGACCACTGACAGAAAGCCCACCAGCAACTGGGAGCAAAACAGCTTGGCCAATAGGACTGACCTGGGAGACCAGTTGGCCCAGCCGAGGACCCTGCTGCCGCTGCTGCTCCAGAGAGGCCAGCCTCGCCGCTTGTCCTCACCAGCCATTTTGCTGTCGGGGGCTTAGTGAAGCTGCCCGAAGAGGCGTGGGTCAAAGCCAAAAGCCTGGAGAAGGGGAAGGGGTGGCAGAAGTGGCAGCAGGTGGGGGGGGCTGGGGCCCACAGAGTCGGGGGCAGGAAGTTGGGGGACCAGACCCCGAGATGCCCCACTGTAGCTATGGGCCTGTGGAGGAGAGAAAGACGATGAGATGCTGAGAAAATGGAACTTCTGAACAAACAATGGTCTGTTATATATATCTGGTAGGGGTAACCAGAGTTTGTTCCAAAAGCTGTGGTTTAAACACACAGCAGTTTTATCATGACATCTGAATCCAGCTGAAAAGCACTGTACATATGATTAATAATCCTTGCAATAGTACAGCTGGCAGCAAATGACCCCTGTGTAAAGTTCCATGGTGTGTGTAACCCACAACGTAATCCAGACCTTTCTGTCCATATGTTGACCAAACACAACTGAATATGATCTTTCATGAAAGATTTACCAAAGTAGGCTAGGAAGAAGAAGGTGAACGACACAAAGAGGTTGTGCAGAAGCTTAAAAAAACCCCAACAACTGGTGTAGTTTGGGATGAAAGGTGGAACTGAATGTCTGTGTGGAAGCAGCCACAGCAGAGCTGATATGTTAAATTAGTGATAGAAATAACTTTCTAACTTCAAAAAATACCTACAGATCTCCAGTATTTTTATTTCTGAATGGTTCTGATGGTCGTACTAGAATCTGGGCATCTGCTGTTTGGGTTGCCTAAATGTCCCCTCGAAGTGTCCATATAAGCATGATGCTGCTAAAGTGTTTATAGCACTGCACTGGCTGTCAATAGCATACTGAATTCACTTCAAGGTGCTGGTGCTTACCTTTAAATCCCTATATGGCTGGGGTCCAACAAACCTGAGGGACTGCCTTTCACTGCACATACCCCAGAGAGCACTACGGTTGAGGTCACAACATCAGTTAGTGATACCAGGCCCCAGGGAGGCCAGGCTCGCTGCAACTAGGGCCAGGGCCTTTTCAGTGGTGGCTCCTACCTGGTGGAATGAACTCCCGGAGGAGATCAGGGCCCTGTGGGACCTTTTACAGTTCCGCAGGGCCTGTAAGATGGAGCTCTTCCACCAGGCTTCTAATTAGGAACTGCCCACCACTACCACCAACTATTATCACTACTAACATCGGGGTAGTGGGCTGGCCCTATATGAAGATCGAGCCACAGCATCATGATAGATCAGTTACCGCTGAAGCGGGATTCTGTGTTACATCTACAGTACGCCATCTTTAAATTTGACTGAAGGACCAACACCACTGAGCACTTTAATTGTAAGATATGGTTGTTTTATCTCATTTTTATATGTTTTATATATTTTGACACATGGTGCCCTGAATTGTGAGCCGCCCTGAGCTCGTTTGCGGGGAGGGCGGGATAGAAATTTAAGAAATAAAATAAATAAATATAGGTAAACTGGTTTTGACAGGCTCTTAAAGTGGCTGTTATCGCATTTAAACTGGTTTGAAGAGCTCCTCTGCTCTCTAAAGCTTTAAATAAATAAATATATTAATTTCATTCATACCATGTCTTTCTTCCCATTGGAAACCTGAATGACTGATAGAATTTCCCTCTCCTAAAATGTTATCCTCACAACAGCCCTGTGATGTTGTTTAGGCTGAGAATGTGTGAGACACCCAGGAGTCTTCCATGGCTGAGTGTGGATTCGAACTAGGGTTTCCCAGATCCTAGTCCACTATACCACATTGGCATTGTGGGACAGCAAGTCTGGTCAAGGCAAGCAGAGAAAAGGCAAGTAGAGAAATATATAAACTCCCACTGTTCGCCAAGTTCTTCTAAATAAAGGACATGGCCTTGTTTGTTCTGTGTCTCTTGCTATCTAGGGCCAGCACAGCAAATCTACTCTGCACTAGAAAGGAAGAAGGTGCCTTTATTTAGTTGAACTCACAGTTCTTTCTGTGCTGAACTGACATCCTTGCGCTTTCAAGAGGTGCTGCTTTGGGCGTTTTTCATATACATACATAGCCTGAGACAAACAAGGCATTTGAATTAGTTTCACCTTGCAGTTTCAGTTGGAAGGATTATGCCCTTTTGTACATGTCCTGAACTGCTTTCTGCTACTCGTGCTTGCTGGAGGAACTGACGCACATGATCTCATATATTTATTATATAGAAACTATAAAAATCAGAGCTCGGCAAATTTGGCTTAAGACATCCTCCTTGTAAACACTTTAAAAAAGCCTTTAATGTGAAATTCTTATGCGGTGCGCCAGCAGTAACTGCTTTCTGCTAGTAACTGGTTTGCACCCATGAACCATCACAGTAGTTGCAGGATTTTATATATATATATATATATATATATATATATATATATATATATATATATAGCTAAGTCACGCTCAGCATGTACTCTGAGGGTCGGAAATGGCATGTCAACAACTACAAAAAAGTGATCAGGAGTTAAGTTCATGTGATGTTCATCATATCAAAAGCCCAGTGTATTATAACAATTCATGTGTAATGGTTAAATGGAAATTCCTCAAGATTTATTTTACTGAAAATGTATTTAGATGCTTTTGATTGGCAAATAATGTAATGATTTAAGTTGATACCCATGAAGAGCTCTTATATTGGATGTGTATGTGGATTGAAGTCCTTAAAAAAATTGTTTGAAAAACTATAACCTTTCCTTTTTCATCCTCTCTTTATAGATCTTGATCCTCTTCTCTGATGATGAATATGAACAACTTTGATATATATTAGAAATGTTTAAAAATAGATATATATTAAATAGAAAAACAGGTATTTATCATGAAACCAAGGAATAATAGATGATAAACGAGGAAATTTTGTACTATTTTTTTAGTTAAAGATGATAGGCGTGAAGATATGTAACTTGATTTTTAGATTATGCCTAGCAGAAATGATACTAGAATGTATAGGTGCTGAATAGATGAAAGAAACTGTATAAATTCTGTATTTTGTTTTATTACATAGTGTTGCTAAGCAGTCAGTTTAAGAAGAGGTAAAATTTCAGGTGATCTAGTAATTAAGCTATGTATGAGAAATTTAAGCAGACACTGTGAAAATGTATGAATCTCCCTTTTATTTTTTTTTCTTTTCTGAAAACCAATAAAAATATATTATAAAAAAAAGAAAAAAGAAAGCCAGTGTATTGATTCTACAAAAGCACAAAGATGAATGTGATCTGTGTTCAAATCCTGCTTATGCATTAAGCTTGCTGGGTGATCCTAGGCCAGTCACTATTTCTCAGACTCTCAAAGGATTGTTGTGAGGGTAACATATGAGGAATGTGTGATTTTATTTATTTATGTAAAACATTTGTCTGCTGCCTTTCCGTCCAATTATGGCTCTCAAGGCAGTGAACAATGAAAAAGTAATTTTAAAAAAAGCAGCCTTTAAAAATACTTTAGATGTCCTGGTGCTTTTTAAAACAGTTAATTTTTTTAACAGTTTAAGTAAGGGGTTGTGGTTTGTGCTTGACACAATGGTATTGTTCAAGGATGCCTGAACACCTGGCAGTTTGGTACTTGTTCTGTTAGCCAGTGGTGACCAGGAACCAATATTTTGTTGATTAGTTGAGTTGACTGAGCTTGTTCGGCAGGTTGTTTTTTTGCATATTGAACACTACAGTAGAGCCCAAGTGAAACTGGCAATATAACAGGCATGTGCTGTTCTCAAACAGCCAGATAGGTGTCCTGGTTTCCTTCCACCACAGATCTGTCACTGCTTGACAACCAATCATATACATACAAGCAGGGCTCCTTTAATAGCAAGAACTCCTTTGAGCATTAGGAGACACAACCCTAATGTAGCCAATCCTCTAAGAGCTTACAGTAAGCTCTTAGAGGATTGGCTACATTAGGGGTGTGTCGCCTAATACGCGAAGGAGTTCCTGCTACAAAAAGAGCCCTGCATACAAGGAATAAGTTAATTGGTCAGTCACATGATATTAAATTAAAACTGTACTTTTTTAAAAAAAGAGTCTTATGATTTGGTGTTCACTGAAGGTCATATTATCACTGATATCCTTTAGCACTTGTTTACTTTCACATACCATTTGATTGCCTGCCTGGCCATTCATGCCCCTCTGGGAGAACTGATTCCACTTACTAAAATGGCTTTGCGAGGCAGAAGGAATTAAAACTGAATCTCCACAGCTATTGTGCAGCCATAAAGCTGCTTGACTGCTGATCCAGGCTGTCTGTAGTAAGCAGCAGAGGTGTACACAAACAAACAAACAAAATGGTCTTTTTTCAGATTCAGGTATATTGAGCCCCAAACATATTGGTATTCCTGATATTCTCAAATATGAAATACTGGTATGGCATTCGGATTCAGATTTTTTTCAGGTTTTTGAATTTTTGGGGTATATTATTCCCCATGGGGAAAGACCCCTGGACATGGAAGTTTGTTCTTAAGGGTAAAAGGTAAAGGTAAAGGTTCCCTTGCTCGAAAGCCAGTCGAATCCGACTCTAGGGTTGCGGTGCTCATCTCCGTTTCAAAGCCGAAGAGCCAGCGCTGTCCAAAGACGTTTCCATGGTCATGTGGCCAGCATGACTAAACACCAAGGTGCACAGAACGCTGTTACCTTCCCACCGAAGTGGTACCTATTTATCTACTTGCAATTTCTTGCTTTCGAACTGCTAGGTTGGCAGGAGCTGGAACTAGAGACAGGAGCTCACCCCGTCATGCGGCACCCGGGTCTCGAACTGCTGAACTACTGACCTTCCACAGCCTGCAGTTCAGCGTCTTAACCACTTGAGCCACCGCAGCTCCTGTTCTTAAGGGTACAGGTACCAAAATTGCAGTGGAGATGGTGGTGCCTGTCCTCTAACAATTTCCCAAATTTTAAGTAGGTTAGACCAAGGGGTCCAATTCTATGGACCCCTGGACAGGGTGCCCCCAACCATCCTCCATTATTTCCTATGGAGGGAGGGGGGGAAAACTCTCCAGGCTGCTTCCAGGGAAAAAGCCATCCCTGCAAGATCACTGGTCAAATGCCTCACATGGGAGAAACCACAACAAGCCCAACAGAACTATTGCAGAACCCAGTAATCCCAGTAGAACCACAAGCCAATATGCCAAGCCAAACAGAACCAAAATCAAACCAGGGAATCTCTGCAGTGGAAAGTGTGTGTTGGGGGCACTTTTGCAAGTCTGACAGAACCACTGGAAATGTCCATATGCCCAGCAGAACCCAGGGCCACTGTGGCAGCTCGAACCCAACAGAAGTCAAACCAGAGAATCTCTGCAGTGGGATCTCAAGGGGTGAGTGGGTGTGGGTGGGTGGGTACTTTTGCAAGCCCCACAGAACAGGATTGAAATGCTGGCTCGCAAGTGCCTGGTTTTTGCCATTAAACTGGTATATTCACTTCTGAAATATGCTTGCCAAAAAATTCATGGCATTCCTAGCTGTGGGGTAGATGTCTCATGCTTGACAAAGGGTCAGCCAGCCACTGCTGAGCATAGCCCAACTCTGAGAAGGCAGTTTGTGACTGACAAAAGAGGTAGCCACTTAGCACCATGCAAATCTGACAATCTCAAACACAGCTTCCCCTTAAACAGAATCTAGAAAAGGTATTGTATGTGTGTGTGTGTCCATGAGCACACACATCCACTCTGTGATCACTGTTGAAATTATGTACAGACCAAGTAGCCCACGCTCCCTATAAGTGATCACTGCTGTGATCATTGCTGAAATTATGCACAGACCAAGTAGCCCACATTCTCGATAAGTGTGCATCCAAGTGTTTGTTAGGGATCTTCAGTGCAGGGGTAGCAGAAGCTATGCTATCTGGATTCTACACTGTCACGAGAGCTGAGAGAGACTTTGATTCCTTTTTTAAAAAAAATCATATTTTATTGAGTGTAATTTAAACATTACAGTTTAAAATGCAGCATAGATATTAAAACAGTATACAGCAGACATTTAAAAAAGAAACAAATTAACCAGGAACAGTATAAGAGAGCAAATTATTCTGTGTGCTTATTTAACCTATAACAATTAGCTAAACAGAATTTCCTTGGAATTCCCTTTAATTATTATCACTAACTGTAATGTGCTATAAACGATTATAAACTTTATTGTCAGTTATGACTTATAGATATAACCATTTACGATATATTTGATTGGAAGGGAGAAAATCTTGTGTAACCATGTAGTCTAGCACTGGAGCTCAAATATGTACAAATTTGGAGTAGATTGGCATAGAGGGGTCATGCAATCTGTTTATATAGTCTATTATCTTATAAATTGATCCCAAATTTTATCTTGCCAAGCAAGGAGCATTGGTGGTGAGGAAGACTTCCAGGCCGCTGAAATAGTTAGTCTGGCCGTTGACAATAATAGTGCCGTAAGATCCTTAGTGTCACTTCTCATCGGGCTGTCCCATAGATTTAATAAAGTTATTTCTGGTGTGCATGGAATCGATTGTTTTGTGATTAAGTTAATATGAATAATCACTGTCTTCCAGAATGCGAGGATCACTGGACAGTCCCACCACCAATGAAGATAGGTGCCTACTTGACCACAATTTTTCCAACAGGCTGGGTGGTTAGCTGAATTCATTTGATTTCTGACTCAGGGAGCAATCCTAAGCAGATCTACTTGAAAGTAAATTGGTTTTTATACCCTATTTTTCTCTACCTGAGGAGTCTCAGAGCGGCTTACAATTGCCTTCCCTTCTTCTCCCCGCAACAGACATCCTGTGAGGCAGGTGGGACCGAGAAAGCTCTGAGAGAGATGTGGCTGACCCAAGGTCACCCAGCTGGTTTCATATGGAGTAGTAGGGAATCAAACCTGGTTCTCCAGATTAGATTCCAGTGTTCTTAACCATTACACCATACTGGGTCTCCTGGTAACACTGTAAAGTGTTCATAGGATTGCAGTCTCAAAACAGCTGCCTTTTCTGTAAGTTATGCCTGTCTAGCTATGAGTTTAAATAAACAAATACTTGCTCCTCTATGCTATAGCATCAATCTGAAATCACTGGGAGAGAGCATCCTAGGATTTAGAATGAGGTATCATCAACAACAATATTTGGATGACACCATGCCTGCTTCTCTTTTTCAACTGAACCAAAGGAACCAGTGGACATCCTGCAGCAATTCATGGAAGCAGTAGTGGAGTTGAAGAGGGTCAGTGAATAGAAACCCAATCCAGATAAGAGAGACGTACTATTGGTTGATAGTAGGACATAGTAGTTTGTAGACTCAGCATATTCTGGATAGGGTTGCTATCCAGAATATGCTGGATAATGAGCAGGTTCACAGATTATGGTATGTCATTACATCTGGTCTTACAGATGAAGGCACAGCTCTTCTGTCTTCTGTCTAGAACATGGTGCCTTTCATGAGCTTTGGCTAGTAGACCAGCTGCCACCCTTCCTTGAGAGGCATGATTTGGCCTGTTATCTATGCAGATTACATTCAGGTTGAACTACTGCAATGGTAATGCCTTTGAAGACTGCCCAGAAACCTCAGCTGGTTCAAAATACAGTGGCGAGGTTTCTCATAGATAGGAGAACAAGTGTGCATGTATATGCAAGAAGTGTGCATGTGTATGAAAGCTCATATCTTGAATAAAACATTATTGGTCTTAAAGGGGCCCCTGGACTCGAACTTGGTTCTACCGCTTCTGACCAACATGGCTGACCACCTGAATCTATCATAGGTATGAGTTTTACATAGAACATCTCACCAGTTCACCAGCTGCCAGCACAATTTCAAGTGATGGTTATTACCTATAAAGCCTTTCAGGACCTTGGGATCAGGATACATGAAGGATCATCTCAGTGATGGTAAAAAACAGAGAGATCTGGGAAATTCCTAGAGTGGAGGACAAGGTGCTGATATCCCTTCTGCATTTTTGACATAAAATGACATTCAGGAATTGTGTAATGCCAGTGGGTGGGAGGCAAGTAGCTGGAGGTAGCTTACCAAAGCAGGCAACCTGGCAGCCTAGGGTTACCAACCTCCAGGTGGCACCTGGAGATCTTCCACTATTATAACTATAACCATCTCCAGATAATCAAGAATGGTTCCCCTGGAGAAGATGGCTGCTTTGGAGGGTGGGCTCTATTGCATTATATCCTGCTGAGGTCCCTCCCCTTCCCAAACTCTCCCCTCCCCAGGCAACATCCCTAAACTCTCCAGATATTTCCCAACCCAGAGGTGGCAACCTTATGGCAGCTCTAGATCACCTAATCCCATATGAGCCTGCCTGCTATTTAAGATTAAGACCAATCTCTGAGGCCTTGCTTTATTTATCCCCACTAGCAGAAGCAAGTAGTTGAGAATCAGAAACGGCCTTTTCTGATTTTGCACCAAGATTCTGGAGCTCCCTCTCCATAAAGGCTAACCTGAAGCCAAATCTATAATATTTAGGATATCAGGCCAAACACATGTTTATTCTCCCAAGCTTTTTATGTACTGATGCCCCCTGGCTTTACTAGTAATACTCACAGAGTTTCATTTGTTAGATCTAACCTATTTTAGGCTGCAGTCCTAAGAATACCATGCTGTGAATAAGGCCCATTGAATAAAATGAGGTTTACTGCTGAGTTGACTTGCTTAGGATTGCTCTCTAAGTCTGCGGTCAGACATGCCATTTGGCATGGTCGGGAAGAACTCCTATTTCATCCGTTGGTATTTGGAACGGAGTTGCTCAATCACACATCCCATTTTGCTGCAGGCTAAGCCCATCGCTGAGTGATCAGATGGTGCAGATGGGCAGGTTTGTTTGGTTTGTTTGGTTTGATTTTGTGCATATGTATAAATGATGGTGCAGTTTTTTTGCACATGCACTTTTAACTTCTGGGAATCAAGTTGTCACCATCACAGCTCACTGATCCTTCCATGAAGCACTGTGATCCCTGCGATTCACAGTGAGCCGTGGTCACCTAACATAGATTGCTCCCTTTCCCACTCATTTTCACAGCTGGTATGGAGATAGGGATGATTATGCAGTTATGTGCATATCGCTAAGCGTGGGGGAAATGGTGCTGAGTCAGGATGGATTCAGCAGTCCGTCCCAATGGCCTGTGTGCGTGCTTGAGTGATCAGACTAGGCAGGGCTCTTCTTGTAGCAGGAACTCCTTTGCATATTAGGCAACACACCCATAAGATAGCCAATCCTCCAGAGCTTACAGTAGCCCTTGTAAGAAGAGCTCTGTAAGCTCTTGAAGGATTGGCTACATTAGGGGGCGTGTTGCCTAAAATGCAAAGGAGTTCCTGCTACAAAAAGAGCCCTGAGACTAGGAAAATCCGTCCGTGGCCCTTTGGCAAATGTTAGGACTGGTCTTTCCTTGGTGTCTTTTAACTCAATTTCCATGGTGGGGCAGCACGGGGTGCTGATGACTGTGGGATCTTTCCCAGATGCTGCTGTCTGATTGTGCACTTTAGATCTGTAGTGTCAAGCATTCATAGCTAGGTTGGATCTAAAGGCACGTCTGACTGCAGACCTAAGTCTCTGCCACCTAGGATAGTGCTCCAGATTTGAGACCACTGTTCTTAAGGATTTTAGATCAAGAGTAAAGCAAGCTTTGCAACCCCAAGTCCATAGTGTCCAACAACAACAACAAAAAAACTGGGTGGGGGAGAAACAAGGGTTATACTTGGCCAAACACACTGGGAGTAAACTGCTTCCCAAATGTGCTGCCAGTAACTCATGGGCTCTCCTTAGTACCTTGGGCAGTGAACTGTGTGTCAGGTTAAAATCAAGTAGATCCAGTCATTCTTGCACAAAGAAAGGTTTATTGGATTATCTTGCTATAAACCCACAGTAGGAGGTCATTGTCAGGAATGGGGGGCAAAGCAAAGCAAGCTAACTTATAGTGTGATGCAATGAAGCGCCTAGCAAATAAAACTTTGAGCACTCGCGCGGGAACTCCCGGCGGGAGAAATACTTGATGAGCGGGAGACTACTCCCCCTCCCCTTGCCTTCCCAGGACTGGAAAATTCTCAGCGAAACAAGAATAGTCCAAAGCCTACATTCAAGGCCACCGTGATAAGGAAAAGCGGCAGGGAAGAAGCTCCCACGTTTCTGCCTGCATACCTACGCAAGCGCATAGCGGGGTAGGGAACATACAACAATGGATTCAGTGAGAAACATCAAATGCATATTTTCTGACATTCTGCCCTTCCCAAAATACCACCCACCCACCACTCAGGAAGGAGAGAACGTGGGCCCCCCAGGTTTGTTAGGGTATCGAAGGTGAAAGCGTCTCAAATGGTCAGGTGCTTTGATATCTGAAACTTTCACCCATTCCCTATGTTGGGGCCCAAAGTGTACCCATTGGACCAGGTACAGGAGCTGTCCACGCAAAATCTTAGAGTCTAAAATTTCCGCAATTTCATAGTGTTCCTCATCGTCAACCATCAGAGGCGGGGGAGGCTCCGACATCGCAGGTTGCCATTTAGTCGGGGGTAACGCCGGTTTGAGGAGGCTGTAATGAAAAATTGGATGTATTGCTTTCAGAGATTTTGGCAATTCTAGCTGTACAGTCACTGGATTTATACATCTTAGCACCTTGAAAGGGCCAATATATTTCCAAGCGAGTTTTTTGGACTGCTGCGCCAGCTTTAGATTCTTTGTTGACAGATAGACAGAGTCCCCTGGTTTCAGATTCCATCCCCCGGCCCTTTTTTTATCTGCTTGTTTTTTATATTGTGACTTGGCTTCATTCAAAGTCTCAACAATTAGGGGCCAAGAATCGCGGAAAGTTTTACACCATGCTGAAGCTTTCCCCACGTTTTCGCCAGGTTTCAAGAAAGGGAGAGGGGGCTGTCATAACCCATGGCAGCTTTGAATGGAGACATCTTTGTTGAAGCGTGCCATGAATTGTTGTATGCAAACTCTGCTAATGGCAGTAAATCAACCCAATTGTCTTGTTGATAATTAGAAAAACATCTCAGATATTGTTCTAATGTTTGGTTCACTCTCTCCGTTTGACCATCAGTTTCGGGGTGGTAGGCAGTACTAAGAGCCCGTTCAATACCCATTAAGGTCATTAGCTCTGACCACAACTTAGAAACAAACTGACTTCCCCTATCGGATATTATTTTGAGTGGCAATGTATGTAGCCTGGCAATGTGTTGAAGAAATGCTTTGGCCAACGCCTTGGCGGTTGGCAAACCTGGGAACGGTATAAAGTGAGCTTGTTTTGAGAACAGGTCCACTACCACCCAAATGACCGTCATATGTTTAGAGGGGGAAGATCAGTAATAAAGTCCATCGAAATTACTTCCCAGGGTCGGCTTGGAGTAGGTAGAGGCTGTAAGAGACCTGGTGGTTTCCCCGGTCTGGCTTTACAACGGTTGCACGTTGTGCATGATTGTATGTAGAGCGATAAATCCTGTTTCATTCGGGGCCACCAAAACCCACGTTGCAAAAGCCTCAATGATTTCACATATCCAAAATGCCCCGCAGACTTTGAGTCATGAACTGTTTGCAACATTTGGGATCTAGTAGCTTCAGGAACAAACATTTTATTACCCTTAAACCAGCAACCATTTGGATCACATCTCACATCATCCCTGACTTGTAACTCACTTATTTCTTGTGGGGTGATGTCGGTGAGAAATTGTTTTTCCCAGGGGAATGTCTGGATGGGGTTCTTTGATGTTAGTTTGGCTTTACGGGTGACAACCGCACCAACCAGTTGTTCTGGGGTGAACATAGACTCTTGTACTTCCACCCTCTTACAGAAATGTTGGGGAAGACGGGAAAGAGCATCCGCCAAATGATTAGCCTTCCCTGGGAAATGGTGGAGGGTGAATTGGAATTTGGAGAAAAACTCAGCCCACCTAAATTGTTTAGCATTTAGATTACGGGGTTTTCGCAGTACCTCAAGGTTTTTGTGATCAGTCCATATCTCAAAAGGTACTTGGGACCCCTCTAACCAGTGTCTCCAAGTGATCAATGCTAAACGTATAGACGCAGCTTCCTTGTCCCAAATGGGCCAGAATCTTTCGGTATCATTGAATTTTCTTGATACATAAGCTAGAGGTTGTAGTTGTCCCTGAGCGTTCTCTTGCAAAATCACCCCACCCATAGCATTATCCGATGCGTCTACTTGGACCACAAATTTTTTTGTCTCATCGGGGTGTGCTAAAATCGGCTCAGACGTGAATAGACGTTTTAATTGTTCAAAAGCGTCCTGACACTGCGGGGTCCAGTTCAAAGGGGCCCCTGGCACTGAAGCCTTAGATCCCTTCCCCTTAGTCTTTAGAAGTTCAGTGAGGGGAAGGGCAACTTGGGCAAAGTGGGGCAGGAATTGCCGGTAAAAGTTGGCGAAACCGAGAAAACTCTGAAGCTGTCGTCTGGTTTTAGGGGGCTCCCACATTACCACATCCTGGACCTTCTTTGGGTCCATTTCCAACCCCTCAGAGGATATGCGGTACCCCAGAAAATCAATACACTCCCGGTGAAATTCACATTTCGAAAGTTTAACAAACAGTTTGTGCTCCAATAGCCTTTCCAACACTTTTCGCATGAGAATGGTGTGAGATTGTAGGTCTGGGGTATAGACCAAGATATCATCCAAGTAAACGACCACCCCCTTGAACAAGTAGGGGTGTAGGACCTCATTGATTAAGTTCATGAAGACCCCGGGTGCCCCCTGCAAACCGAACGGCATAACCCGATATTCAAACTGCCCCAGCGGGGTATTAAATGCGGTTTTGTATTCATCCCCCTCTCTGATGCGAACTCGAAAATAGGCATCTCTCAAATCCAGTTTAGAAAACACTTTTCCTTTTGCCACCTCCGCCAATAAGTCTTTGATAAGAGGCATCGGGTAGGCATTGGTTGCAGATACTGCATTAAGACCCCGGTAATCCGTGCATAGTCTGAGCCCCCCATCTTTTTTTTTACAAAACAACACAGGTGCTGCGAAAGGGGATGAAGCTGGCCTAATAAATCCACGAGCCAGGTTTTTATCAATAAAGCGGCGCAGTTCTTCCTTCTCACTGGGACTCATGGCATAAATTTTCCCTTTTGGCAATTTCTGTCCCGGAAGGATTTCAATAGCGCAGTCAGAGTTACGGTGGGGGGTAGTTCATCAGCCTCCTCCTCCTCAAAAACCCTAGTCAAATAGTGGTAATCCTCAGGAATGCGGTTAAGGTCCTCCATTGCCAAACAAGCACGTGGAGGTTCATTGCAGGGAGGTTTTCCCCACCCTGGGTCCCATTTGTGTTCATTACATTTCGGTGAGATAAATTGAACATTCCCTTCCTCCCATAGAATGTAAGGGTTATGTCCATGTAACCAAGGGCTTCCCAACACTAAGGGAAATTGGGCTTGAGGAGCTATCACGAACGAACGTAGCTCCCAGTGGTCACCAATGCCTATTCTTAAAGGAACAGTCTCAAATCGGCATGGTTCTTTCATTGGAGACCCATCCATTTGTGTGAAAGTTATTGGGTCTTTCAAATGGACCACGGCTGCCTCCAGCCCTACAACCATAGACGGGTTTATAAGGTCCCTCCCACACCCAGAGTCAATGAGGGCTCGGACCCGAATGTGGGTCATCATTGCTGGGTTCATTACTAGGACAGTCACAAAGAAGAGAGAGGGGTAATTGCTCACCAGTTTAGGCGCCTCAGGTGTTGGGTCCTGTTGTGTAGCGCCATTCACAAACAGGACCATTTCATTTCCCTGCATTTCATTCTCTTCCTCCAGCAACAAGGTATCCACTTGGTCAGGACCCGCGAAAAGAGCCCGTGTATTGCGTGGTTTTGCGGTGCCTTTCTTTGGGTTGGGACTCCACCTTCTGGGCTCGTCTTGTGGTGGACCCCGGTTGGGGTCTCCTTTCGGGCAGGCTGCGGCAAAGTGCCCTTTCTCCCCACACCGCAGGCAGAGCCCCTGTCGCATACGTTGATCTCTCATTCCACTTGGAGTGGATACCGGTTTAGGTTTGGCTTGGCCCGCCGCCGAACTCGGGCGGTTGTTACCGAACGATAAATCCAGTTTCATCATGCGTAGGCGGCTCTCGGCCTTCTCGGCCTCCTCCATCCAACCTTGGAGGGTGCGGGGTTGCTGAGAGCTGAGGATGTTATTGCGGATATCCACAGCGAGACCCATTCGATATTGTTGGGCCAAGACCGCATCCGTCCAGTCCCGAATTTTCACAGCATGCCTTTGAAACTCCCTTGAGTACTCTCGCACTGAGAGTTTACCTTGTCTGAAGGTACGAAGGAAGGCTTCAGCTTTTTCGGCCGCCCCCGGGTCCTCGAAACGGTTTCTCAGTGCCCACATGAAGTCATCTACATTCCCCAACTCCGCAGCCTCCAGATCATGAAGCGCTACATACCAGCTGGTAGCACTCCCTCGAAATCTGGATGCGATAAACTCCACCTGTTGTTCTTCATCTGGGAAAACATAGCCCCATCTTTGCACAAATTTTCCGACTTGCAATATAAAAAAGGACACAGTCTCTGGATCTCCATCAAATGTGATTTCAAGCATGTCCTTAGGACGAATCACTGGGGGGGCCGGCGCCATAACCGGGATCGGCTGCATGAGTGGTGCTGGGGCAGGGAGTTGAGGCGGAGGCACAACTGGCGGCTGGAGCGGCCCTGGTTGGCCTGGCCCTGGTCCGGGTGCTGGAACGACCGGTGGAGGAGGTGCTGGTGCTGGCTGGCCCGGCCCTGGCCCCGGAGGTGCTGGTTGGCCCGGTCTCGGGCCCGGAGGAGCAGGAGGTGGACGACCCGGTAGCAGCGGTGGTGCCGGGGCTGGTGCCGGTCTAGGCTGTGTCAGCGGATGAGCCCGAATGGCTTGGTCCATCATCTGGGGTAGGGATTGCATTAGCTTGCTCATGTCCCTTACCAGCCGTCGGGTATCTTCTTGGATAGAGTCCACGCGAGCGTCGGTATCTGGCCCAGACCCAGTTCTAGGAGAACCTCGAGGTATCCTCCCTTGGGGAAGTCCAAAACTGCCTCGGGGATCCAACAAACTGTCGCGGCTCTGGCTTCCCGGCATGGACCAGGTCGACTGGGTCGTATCCAACAGGTTCTTAGTCCAATCGCGTGACCTACGATAGGTCACCCCTTTATCCCATGGTGTTGGGACTCCTGGCACATAGGTTCGGGGAACCGCTCCCCCTTGACTCGGTAGTTGCCCAGCCGGGCTGTAGACAGGGAGAGTATACTGAACCCCCAATGTGCTGATCAATGGTGGGGACACTAATCCGGCTCCCGATTGTGATGTTGGTGCGACCAAAACCGTAGTAGTAGTCACTGGAACAACAGTGGTGGTCGGGAGGGTGACTACAGCAGCCGCCACCGTGGTAACTGGAACCGTGGCTCCTGACGTAGCGGCTGCCGCCGCTGCACCTGTGGCCCCTGGAGTGGACGTCGCCGCTGCTGCTGCGCCTGTGGCTCCTGGAGTGGTAGCCGCGGCAGCTGCGCCCGAAGGAGTAGTCGCTGGGGCTGCGCCCGTAGCTCCCGTACCCGCTCCGCTCATCGTGGTAGACGGCGGAAACTGACGGTAGTGGGAATGATAGGATTCCTGACACTGTGTTGCCAGGCATTGCCTGTTCTTGGGTTGGATGGTTTAGAGTTGGATCTTTTATAGTTTTTGCTGCTAATTTTTCTCTGCTTAATCGTCTGCTGCCATTTTAGAAGTGCTTAATGTATTGCTTTCATTTAATATATAGAAGCAGACCTGAGCATATTACTATGGAGAATGCAGGATGTAGGTATTTAAAATGAGAAATATAATTTCAGCTATGGCAAGTATTTAAAGATGTGCTTATTTTCTTGAATGTGATTCCAGGTTCTTTGTGTTTGCTAATGAACTAAGCTGCTTGGTTAAGAAAATTTATATGCTTTTGCCTGGTAGAGTTCTAACAAATTTGATCGTATCTTGTGTTACTACTTAGTCCTTTAGGCTAACTTACTGAAAACGTAGGTATGCTTATTCTTGAGGGCATCTGGCTGATCAGAAAATAAAAGCTAGCTGAGTTTCACCCAAAGAGAAGAAGAAGAGTCGGTTTTTATATCTTGCTTTTCTCTACCTTAATGAGTCCCAAAGCAGTTTACAATGCCTTCCCTTCCTCTCCCTACAACAGTCAACTTGTGAGGTAGGCGGGGCTGAGAGAATTCTAGAGAACTGTAACTGGTTTGAGGTTACCCAGTAGGCTTCATGTGAAAGCGGAGTGGGAATCATTGTTACTGGTTCTCCAGATTAGAGTCCGCCACTGTTAATCACTAAGCCTTTTTGGCTGGTACCTCAGTTAGTTCTCTTGCCTGATACATTTATGCCCTATGGTCAGTCCTTTAGATAGCGGCAGGCATTGATTTTTGGCTTCTTTCAGGATGGATTTCATTCCAGCTGTAACAGACACTGATCTAATACTCGTCATGAAGTTGTCCCCTGGGATGGATGTCACACTTTGCTTTAAAGGTGAAGGTTTCCCTTGCTCAAAAGCCAGTCATATCCAACTGTAGGGGTGCGGTGCCCATCTCCATTTCCAAGCTGAAGAGCCAGCACTGTCTGAAGACATTTCCATGGTCATGTGGCCAGCACGACTAGATACCAAGGTGCACGGAACGCTGTTTACCTCCCCACCGAAGCGGTACCTATTTATATACTTGCAATTTCTTGCTTTCGAACTGCTAGGTTGGCAGGAGCTGGAGCCAGATACGGGAGCTCACTCCGTCATGCGGCATTTGGGTCTCAAACTGCTGAATTACTGACCTTCTGGTCTGCAGTTCAGCGTCTTAACCACTTGAGCCACCGCAGCCCTTTGCTTTGGGTCTATGCAAATACCATGGTGGCTGGAAGGAAATACAGGATGAATGAGCTTTATTTACTTATTTCTTACATTTATATCCCCTCTCCAAGAATCTCAGGAATCTTGTATGTGGGTTTCCCCCCAGCTGATCCTTCCCGCCACACCCTGTGAGAGTGGTGGGGAGGAGCAGCTGGGGAAAATCCCACATACTTGGTCCTTTGGGCCAACTTACTGAATCTAGGTTTACTGAATATAGGCTGAGATTGTAGTCACTGGACCAGGTTCATCCTGTGAACTAAATCATTGAGCTATGATTTGAACATTGGCCTCCTTGGTCCAAGGACAGCCCAGTAGCCATCATGTCATGCAGGCCAGTTTGGTGTAGTGGTTAGGAATGCAGATTCTAATCTGGGAGAACCGGGATTTGATTCCCCACTCCTCCGCATGCAGGTGCTGGTATGAGCTTGAGTCAGTCATAAAGTTCTTTCAGAACTGTTCTCTCAAGGGCAGTTCTTGAGAGAGCTCTCTCAGCCCCACCTACCTCACAGGGTGTCTGTTGTGGGGAGGGGAAGGGAAAGGGATTGTAAGCCGCTCTGAGACTCCTTTGGGTAGTGAGACTCTAATCTCCTCCTCCTCTTTCTCCTCCTGTAGTATGAATTAAAATGGAGTTTCAGTCATTGCATCACACTGATTCTCCCCCTTCAAAGATCTTGATGGATGAGAGTCTTCTGGACAGTCTTGAGAATAACTTTTCTCCCCTAAAACTTATTCTGAAAGGTTCTGCTGTACCTGAAGAACAATTTTATTTTGAGGAGATTGTGGTTTATATCCTAGTTCATATTTTTATTTATATCCTATTTCATCTTTCTCTTCAACTATGAATTCACTGCATTGTCTTAGCTGAACCACAATTTCTCTGCCTTCTGGAAAATGGTAAGAGTCACAGATTTCACTAGGCTATGGTATAAAGACTCAATAATTGCACATTTCAGCTGTTAAATAAATGATTAATACAATCAATTCCTCATATAAAAATTACAAAATCACACAAGGGCCAATGGACTTGACCTGACGTATTTTGGCCTGTTTCGGCCTTCTTCAAATCGGCCTATACCATAATACAATACAGTTATACAGCATGGATACAAAATGGCCCAGAAAAGAATTATTCCAAAGTGAAATTACTAGGCATAGAACAAAAGTATAAACGAGGTTTCCCAAGATCCAATCCTATGCCAAATGATATTTCACTGATGATAATTTCTGGTCCAGAAAGTGCCTTTCAATGATCGTTCAGTTCAAGCCAAAAGTGCCCTTGGCAAAATTGTCCCTTTAGCAAAGAAATGTGTCAGGTCAAGTCCATTGTGTGTATGATTTTATAATTTTTATACGAGGTGCAATTGGGCCCCTATATGTTTTTTTAATTCTTTACTAATAAATACATGTATTTTTAATATATATATATATATATATATATATATATATATATATATATATATATATATATAGTTTTAATTGTTGGCCCTCTACTCTGTTTGACGTACCTTTTTTAAGGTTCTTGATTCTAGGTTTCAGGGTTAAGTTTGTTTTCCCTTTTTGTTCTCGGTACAATCAATCCCTCTTTCATGCCTTATTATTATTTATTTCTATCCCACTTTGGCCACCTAATGAGAAGGGAGCACTCACTGGAGAAGACCCAGATGCTGGGAAAGATTGAAGGTCGAAGAAGAAGGGGACGGCAAAGGATGAGATGGTTAGACAGTGTTATCGGGGCAACGAACATGAAATTAAGTAAACTCCGGAGCATGATGTAAGACAGGAAGGCCTGGCATGATGTGGTCCATGGGGTTGCGAAGAGTCAGACTCGACCGTGTGACTGAACAACAACAAATCCCATTTTTTCCTCCAAGGAGCTTAGGGTGGCTTACATGATCTCTCCTTCCCATTTTATCCTTCAGCAACCCTGTGAGGTAGAGGTTTGGCTGAGAGATGGGGACTGGGCCTAGGCCATCTAAAGTGGGGATTTGGCAGAGTGGGGATGTGAACCCACGACAAGTCTCCACGGTTCAAGCAACTACACTGTAGGTGTGTGAGTGAAGTGCCATCAAGTCGCAGACCCCAGCGAGGGGCTTTCAAGGCAAGTGAGGGGTAGAGGTGGCTTGCCATTGCCTTCTTCTGCAGAGTCGTAAGCAAACACACTACATGAGCATTTTTACAAAAGTGGCATAAAGAAAATATTGCAAACTGACCCCGTCAACTTCTAGATTGCTGGAGTCCTACTCTGGGATATTTCATACATTTCAGGTTCTTATTTCACGAAGAAAGTCTCTCTGCAGATCCTTCCATGCTGCTGGCAGCGCATTCTTCATCCCCCCCTCCCTCTCCAGCCATGCACACTCTGGCCTTTTGTTAACTGCTTCAGAAAGCGGTGGAACAGGATTGCTCAATTAACATATATGTACTTTGGCGAGGCACCAAGTCAAAACCACGGGCTGCACCCTAACCCTTCCTTCCCCACAGCCATATTGCTCCCCCTCCCTTTTCACATTCCATTCCTCCTCCCTATCTGGACTAATCTTCATCAGTCCCTGCTCTGATGCTCTCTTGCTCTGACATGCTTGGAGTTTCAGTACAATTCCTACGGCAGGTTGTGTCATGTCGTCTCATGCGGCCTGCTTTTCATGGACCCGGCGGACCCATCCAAATGCTTTGCCCGAAGCAAGGCTCTTCTTTCACTCTTAGTAATGCAGGGCGTCTTTCTTTCTTTCTTTCTTGCCAGGGATGGTCGCCCCTGTACTGGGAGGAGCCGGCTCTGGCAGTTTGCTTTGGAGAACTGCTGAATACAGGAGGTACCAGCATCTGGCATGTTGTAGCTTGAACACAGAGTCCAGTGACTTATTCACTCGAGGACGTAATGATGCTATTTCTGGAATGTCAGAGGAGTTAGTTTCTCTTGCAAAGCTTCACTTAAATTTGCAGCCAGGCAGTACTTCCTCAAGCTTTTATATTGGGTTAAATGTAATAACAACAACAACAACAACAACAACAATAACAACAATAACAATGATAATAATAATACATTTGCCATGGAAGCATAGAGGCTTTTTTGCAGTATCCCCGATTATCCACGTTTCCCGGTTCAAACAAATTACAAAGACGATCTGACTCCAATGGTAATAAGAGTGAGAAATTTTACTTACAAAAATAGAAACACATCTTACATGACATATTCGTGTAGGTACATTTAACTTATTGTGAATGGATTAACTTCAAAAAGGTTACCTTGCTACGGCTCCGAGGCCAGGTAAGAGAGAGAAGAAGAAGATGAAACACAGAAGGCAAGCAACCACAGCCAAAGAGGCTCAACACCTAACCAATGAGAGGGTGGGGCCAACTGCCAAGTGTACCTGAGTGAGAGAATTCCCTTAACCCTTTCCCTCCCTGATCCTCTTGCGTGCAGAGTTACAATATCCAACATTTTATTCATGAGATGTCTATAGAGATGATTGACAGACTTTCTTTCTCTCCACAGTGGTGGCCTTTTCCCTACTCTGCAGAGCCCTTTCTCTGCAGTGGAAATGGCGGGGATGGGGGCATCTTTTAGTTTTGTGCCTTAATGGTGCTGCGTATTCAAGAACATGGGTGGTTGGCCGGTGGGCCAGATCTAGCTCCTGGGGCAATTTTATTTGCCTTCTAGTGAGCCCATCAAAATTTCGGGTATGGTTAAAAAAAATTGACCACCATTCCCTTTATCGAAAGAAGGAAAGCCACACTTTCAGGTCACACCATTCCTTTTGGTTTTGGATGCAGTGTGCATGTGATATACGGATGCACATATCTGTATATATTTCTGGATGGACGTGTTCCACGGTTACTCTTAAACGGCTCCAGCTCCAGGAAGTCCATGTGCATGGCAGAAAAAAACAGCTCTGGCTCCTGAGACCATCCTAGTTCAAGATCTCTTGCATTTACATAGATGTGTACCAAAATTTTTATACAAGTCATTTTGTATTCATTTTGTTATTTAATTTCTATTTGTTTGGAACCTTTCTTCTGTTCCCTATTCATTTCCACTGGTTAAAATGAGATTATAACCCCCCCCCCCCCCATAGGGATGAAATACTGTGAGGTTGCACTGCTCAACCGTCTGATTCACCTTGCCGAAACCCCAAGAAGATAGGAGAAAGCAACTGGCATTCTCACTCCTTCCCTGGGGTCCTTGAGCACGGAGTTGGAGCTTCTGTTTTTAATGAAAAATGGACTGTGTATTTGATGTTAGCAAATTCCTCCCCACTTTAACTTTTTGTATTAATAAATGCAGGGCTCTTTTTGTAGCAGGAACTCCTTTGCATATGAGGCAACACACCCCTAATGTAGCCAGTCCCCCAAGACCTTACAGTAGCCCTTGTAAGAAGAGCTCTGTAAGCTCTTGGAGGATTGGCTACATTAGGGGTGTGTCGCCTAATATGCAAAGGAGTTCCTGCTACAAAAACAGTCCTGGATTACAGTATTTGTCTCCCAGCTCAGCTGATGTCTGGTTTCAGGCCCACAAGGCAAAACAACAAGCAAACAAACAAACACACTTGAAAGTCAGAACAATGCAAAGGGTGTGTGTGTGCAGGGTTTCACCCCCCCCCCCTCACTTGCATGGTCCAGTTTTGTTTACAGCTATAGAGTCCCCATATCCAACCTGGTTTGTATTGAAAAGAAAGAGTTATCTTCTTTTCTCTATAAGGGCTACTTGCTACTGGCATGTGTATAATTTGGATAGGGGGAAAAGGTGAAGCTGCTTAGTAATGCCACATGAAATTAGCAATGCTGAGAGATCTGAAATCCTGAATCAGCATTTTGCTTTCATCTAGAAAGCCGTACATTCACTCCTCCTTACTGCCGTCTCGCAACTCGTCTGATTTGGTGTTTATATTTGGCACATGGGTGGGAGCCTTGGCTTCTGCCTGTTTTGCTCCCAGTTTGCGAAGCAGGGAAGCTATCCTTTGTGGGGTGTGTTTTCCCCCCCATCTCCCTCTAGGTTCTGCAGCTCTGCCTACTTAAAAGTAAAGGTTTCCCTTGCTCAAAAGCTAGTTTAACCTGACTCTAGGGGGTGGCGCTCATCTCCGTTTCCAAGCCGAAGAGCCAGCGCTGTCCAAAGACATTTCTGTGGCCATGTGGCCGGCATGACTAAACACCAAGGCACAAGGACCGCTGTTCCCTTCCCACTGAAGCAGTACCTATTTATCTACTTGCAGTTTCTTGCTTCCGAACTGCTAAGTTGGCAGGAGCTGGGGCCAGAGACGGGAGCTTGCTCTGTCAAGCAGCTCTAGGGTCTTGAACTGCTGAACTACAGACCTTCCGGTCTGCAGCTCAGCATCTTAACCTCTGAGCCACCGCAGCCCTTTCTCTGCCTACTTACCTGCTAGTATAAGCAAAATGTTTCCCTTTTAATCTCATGCAGGGGCAGCCTATCATGGTGGGTGAAGCAAACTCAAGGTCTCTATTCCCCCCCACCCACCCCCATCTCATGCTCTGCCTCTCCCTCCCAATCTGTGAATCTGGTGACCTGCATATCGTGAAGGGAAAGAGCAATATACTGGGTTCAGACACGTTCAAGTGATCAGCCCATAGTTCATTAGTGATTCAGCAAGAGAAAGAAGACTGGAAAACCCCTGGCCGAAGCCGGGTATTTATGTCTGGAAAAGGTTACACCCAAAATGCACCCCACTCCCGAAGATAAGCCATTTACACTACATTGTTTCCCAATTGGCTTGCCTACCTCACAGGGTGTCTGTTGTGGGGGAGGGGAAGGGAAAGGAGTTTGTCAGCTGCTCTGAGACTCCCTTGGGTAGTGAATGGCGGGGTATAAATCCAATCTCTTCTTCTTCTTCTTCTTCCTCTAGGATCCCTGTTACCCAACTGGTCCATTCTAGGATCCTGGCAAACTATTATTATGCATCCCCAAGGGAAGTCCTTTTGCAAGTACAATTTAGGCTCAATACATAACAGAAAGGAAAGTCTCTCTGTCCCTCTGCGGCATCTTCCAGACAGCCTGAATGTTCCAGTTTCTCTTCTTTGTTACCTCTCCACCCCTTGTTCCCGTACACCTTTGTTAGCAATCCCTTACTGTCCTGTTTTTTTCTGTTTTCCTCCCAGTCTTTCTGAAACCTGTTTTCCCCTGTTCTTTCCCCCCCTGAAATGGCTTGATTTTGTTTTTTTGGGAGGAGTCTAAAATGCCTGCGCCATCTCTCAGTTCTGTGCCCACCTCACTATTTTGGGCATGGTGGGTGGTGGTTCCTAGCATCCCAGTGATCCCAGGAGGTAGTGGCGGCTACAAGCATGGACGGCTTCAAGAGGGAATTAAATAAACATCTGGAGCAGAGGTCCATCAGTGGCTATTAGCCACAAGGTATAGATAGGGACTGAGGGGCAAGTGCTGCTCTGTCTTCTTGGTGCTTGGGGGAGGGGGGTCAACAGTGGGAGGGCTTCTAGTGTCCTGGCCCCACTGCTGGACCTCCTGATATTTTTGGCCACTGTGTGACAGAGTGTTGGACTAGATGGGCCATTGGCCTGATCCAACATTAGCTTCTCTTATGTTCTTACTGTTAGATTGAGTTGAATTCTTTAGCTACTGTCTATGGTTCAAAAAGAGAAGGAAGGACAGCACAGCCAATCAAAACAACCAGTCTAACATGGGAAAGCAGCTAACCAACCAAACAATAGACATGTAGGCCAGGTATGATTTGCCAGTGGGCTTTGAGGGTGGTAAGTCAATGGGGATCAATGATGGCATTAAATTGCCCCATTGCTCAAGGAAATAATAATAATAATAATAATAATAATAATAATAATAATAATAATAATAATAATAATAATAATAATAATAATAATAATAATAATAATAATAATAATAATAATGCTGTCCCTCAACTGCCAAAAACTGAAGTCTGTAAAAGAAGGTATAGCACACAGATGTAGAATTTCCACACCAAAACAGACAGTGTGAAACAATTGCCCCAATTGTGCTATCATTGGAGGTGTCTCAGAGGCAGGGAAAATCCAGATCAAGGCTGCAATCTGGAGATGCCCCTGTCTCCATTATCCCTGCCTCTGGGATACCTCCACGAACCATGAGTGTTGGCTAGTTTGTGGTTCACGAAGTGAAGTTTGTGGCAGGTCATGGAATGTTCATGCCAGTTCTTGAATGGATAAATTTCCAGACAGACTGTTCCTGCTCAAACAAAATGTTTACCAAACATCAAAGCAAAAGGGGGGTGGAATTCTCCAGCCTTGGAAACAATGTCGTCAGTTTCAAACTCATCATGTCAATTTCAAGAGCACCCCCCCCTTTGCCAGCATTCTTTTGTGTTCACTTCCCATTTTCTTACACAGAGCTTGCAAAATCCCACCCTTCCCATTGCTTGGATTTGTGATTCTGTGCTTTGAGATCAGTCCTTTTAAGCTTCCACTGGGTTCTGCTGTACATTCTGTGATTGAACTGGTTCTGCTGGAAACTCTGTGGATTGAACTGGCTCTGCTAGGTACTAGTACATTGCATTGGTACTGCTGGGCACTCTGTACATTGTACTGGTTCTTGGGCTTGCAAAAATGCCCCCCTGCTTGGATTGTGATTGCACTGGCATTGACACTGGGTTCTGCTGTGCACTAGTACATTGCTCTGGTTCTCCTGAGCTTCCAACCCCCCTTTGCTTGGATTGTGATTCTGTGCTTGACATCAGTCCTATTGAGCTGGCACTGCCACGTTGGTAGTGGGTTCTGCCGGGCACTCTGTGATTGCACTGGCACTGGTGGAAACTCTGTGCATTGTACTGCTTCTGCTGGGCTTGCAAAATGCCCCCCCCCGCTTGGATTGTGATTGTACTGGCATTGACACTGGGTTCTACTGGGCACTCGTATATTGCTCTGGTTCTGCTGGGCTTGTAAAAATGACCCCACTTCAGTTTCTACTAAAGAGATTCTCCTGTTGGGCTTGCACTGCCACAGTGGCACTGGTTCTGCCAGGCACATCGCAGTGGTTCTTCTGGGCTTGCAAAAATGACCCCACTTCAGTTTCTACTAAAGAGATTCTCCTGTTGGGTTTGCACTGCCACAGTGGCACTAGTTCTGCCAGGCACATCGCAGTGGTTCCCATGCAGGGGGCTTGCAAAAATGCCCCCCACTTTTACTTTCTACTGAAGAGATTCTCTGGGACTTTGATTCTGTTCTGTTGGGCTATTATTGCCCTTGCCTTTTTTTTTTTTTTTGGTGTTTCCCCCCTCCATGGGAAACAATGGAGGATGGGGGCACCTTCTGGTGGGGCTGTAACTTGGACCCCATAAATCCAATCCTCACCAACCTAGGAGGGCAGGTACATGAGAGCCAGCTGGAGAGCCCCTCCAAGTTTGATGTCTCTAGCACACCAGGGCAGGGGCATTCTACCAAACCATGAACCTCATGAACTGAATCAGCTTGTTTACCATGCCACAAACCATGACTTGAAACTAACTGCATTTGTACCTTGAATGAAAATTAGTTGACTTTAAAGGTGCCACTGGACTCTAAATTTGTTCTGCATTTTCCCAATTCATGCCCATCCTTAGCCAGTATAGCTTTGCCCCAGATAAGGAATAGCACACAGAAAGCATATATATATTGGATTAGAAGTCTCTTGAGTTTAACAGAAGGTAGAAAGGCTAGCAGAGAAATACCATTGTTCAGTGGGTACATCAGCAAACTGTTCTGGTTGGATGATGTCCCTGTCAGGCAGATAACTACTGAATCACTCCCCCTCCTTCACTACCTTGTGCCTTGTGGAACCAAAACAGCATCAACAAGGTGCCAGAGCACATATGGAAGATTAACAACCTTCCTCTGTGATTTTCCTTCTCAATATAACACCTGGCAGGACTGATAATCAGGGGAGCTGCAGATTTTCTCATGTCCTCAATGGTTTATTATTAATATATATAGCAATTGTGAGATTTACATTAGAAACTAAGCTTATCATGGAGGTCACACCAAAAAGACACCCCTCCCTGTAAAGTAGAATGGCTTGCCACATTGCTTGGAATGGACATGCAGATCATCTCAAGAGTGAGATTCTTTCCCCAGTGATAGCCATAAATGCAACGAGCCTTCTAAATATTGCAACCAGCAGTTGGAGAAATTGCTAAGGGGTGCAATTTTCAAAGGCATCCTCATGGCAAGCATACATTATTTTCCAATTCCAGTCCTAAGAATGGCAATTACTCTTGATTAGTTGACGCAGGGGCTTATAATGCAGTCCTAAACAGAGTTACACACTTCTAAGTAAGTTGACTTCAACTGTTTAGAAAAGTGTAAATCTATCTAGCTCTATCTGTTGTTGGGTGGCTGCTCCAATTCTAAACTGGAAGATCTGGACCTGGCATTGCAGGCCATGGCTGGTTGGCTTAGACTGAGCAGATTGAAATTGAATCTGATGAAGACGGAGGTCCTGTGCCAGAGTCGGGGTGGTCTGGGGTGAGGGATCCCACTCCTGACTTTTGACAGTATACCATTGGTGCTGGTACTGGAGAGTAGGAGCTTGGGAGTGCTCTTGGATGCCTCCCTAATGATGGAGGCCCAGGTAGCAGCCACTACTAAGTCAGCCTTTTACTACCTTTGGCTGATCAAGCAGTTGGTTCCCTTCCTCAAACCCAAATCCAGAGGCTTCAGCTAGTGCAGAATGCAGCTGCCAGGCTGTTGCTGGGTCTCCCTATGCGGGAGCACATTTTGTTGTTGTTGTTGTTGTTGTTCAGTCACACAGTCGAGTCCGACTCTTTGTGACTCCATGGACCAGATCATGCCAGGTCCTCCTGTCTTCTGTCGTGCTCCGGAGTTTGCTTAATTTCATGTTTGTTGCCTCGATAACAGTGTCTAACCATCTCATCCTTTGCCCTCCCCATCTTCTTTGACCTTCAGTCTTTCCCAGCATCAGGGTCTTCTCCAGTGAGGGCTCCCTTCTCATTTGGTGGCCAAAGTATTTGAGCTTCAGTTTCAGTATCTGGCCTTCCAGGGAATGGTTTCTTTTAGGATTGACTGATTTGATCTCCTTGCAGTCCAGGGGACTCTCAAGAGTCTTCTACAGCACCATAATTCAAAAGAATCTATTATTTGGCACTCAGTCTTCCTTATAGGAACTTTCCATGCAAAGCTGGACATGATAAAGGACAAAAACGGAAGAGACCTAACAGAAGCAGAAGAGATTAGGAAAAGATGGCAAGAATACAGAAGAACTATATAAGAACTATACAAGAAGGACCTCAATGTCCTTGACAACCACGATGGTATAATCACTGACCTCGAGCCAGACATCCTGGAAAGCAAAGTTAAATGGGCCTTAGAAAGCATTACTAACAACAAAGCTAGTGGAGGTGATGGTATCCCAGCTGAGTTATTCAAAGTCTTAAAAGATGATGCTGTTAAAGTGCTGCACTCAATTTGCCACAAATTTGGAAAACACAACAGTGGCCACAGGATTGGAAAAGGTCAGTGTACATTCCAATCCCAAAGAAGGGCAATGTCAAGGAATGTTCAAACTATCACACAATTGCACTCATTTCACATGCTAGCAAGGTCATGCTCAAAATCCTACAAGCTAGGGCTCCAACAGTACGTGGATAGAGAACTGCCAGAAGTACAAGCTGGGTTTTGAAGAGGTAGAGGAACTAGAGATCAAATTGCCAACATTCGCTGGATTATGGAGAAAGCAAGAGAGTACCAGAAAAACATCTACTTCTGCTTCATTTACTATGCTAAAGCCTTTGATTGTGTGGATCACAATAAATTATGGCAGGTTCTTAAAGAGATGGGAGTACCAGACCACCTCACATGTCTCCTGAGAAACCTGTATAAGGGTCAAGAAGCAACAGTTAGAACTGGATATGGAACAACTGATTGGTTTAGCATAGGAAAAGGAGTTCGACAAGGATGTATATTGTCACCTTGCTTATTTAATTTATATGCAGAGTACATCATGCGAAATGCTGGCCTGGATGAATCACAAGCTGGAGTTAAGATTGCTGGGGAAAAGATCAATAAACTCAGATATGCAGATGATACCACTCTGATGGCAGAAAGTGAAGAGGACCTAAAGAGCCTCTTGCTCAGGATGAAAGAGGAGAGCGCAAAAGTGGGCTTGAAGCTCAACATCAAAAAAACTAAGATCATGGCATCTGGCCCCATCACTCCTTGGCAAATAGAAGGGGAAGTCATAGAAGTAGTGACAGACTTCACGTTCCTAGGATCCCAGATCACTGCAGATGGTGACTGCAGCCATGAAATTAAAAGACGCCTGCTCCTTGGGAGGAAAGCGATAGCAAACCTAAACAGCATGATAAAAAGCAGTGACATCACCTTGCCAACAAAAGTCCACATGGTCAAAGCAATGGTATTCCCCTTAGTAATGTATGGCTGCGAGAGATGGACTATAAGGAAGGCCGAGCGCCGAAGAATAGATTCTTTTGAACTATGGTGCTGGAGAAGACTCTTGAGAGTCCCTTGGACTGCAAGGAGATCAAATCAGTCAATCCTAAAAGAAATCAACCCTGATTGTTCCCTGGAAGGCCAGATCCTGAAGCTGAAGCTCAAATACTTTGGCCACCAAATGAGAAGGGAGCATTCACTGGAGAAGACCCTGATGCTGGGAAAGATTGAAGGTCAAAGAAGAAGGGGACGGCAAAGGATGAGATGGTTAGACAGTGTCATCGATGCAACAAACATGAAATTGAACAAACTTCAGCGGACAGCGGAAGACAGGTGGGCCTGGCGTAATCTGGTCCATGGGGTCGCAAAGAGTCGGTCTCGACTGTGCGACTGAACAACAACAACAATAACTTCCTTATAGTTCAAGTCTTGCAGCCATACATGACTACTGGGAATACCATTGCTTTGACCATGTGGACTTTTGTTGGCAGGGTGATGTCTCTACGCTTTTACTATGGTGTCTAGGTTTGCCATCGCTTTCCTCCCAAGGAGCAGGCACCTTTTAATTTCATGGCTGCAGTCACTGTCTGCAGTGATCTTGGATCCCAGGAACATGAAGGGAGCACTGGCTGCCTATAGCATACCAGATTTGCTTCAAAGTGCTGGTACTCACCTTTAAAGCCCTTTATGGTCAGGGGGCCTACCTACCTGAGGGACCGCCTTTTCCCACATGTTCCCCAGAGAGCGCTGTGGTCAGGATCTCAAAACCGTCTGCCCCTTCCGGGCCCTAAAGACCAACTGCGTTTACTAGTGTGCCAATGCTACTGTGCCTTCACCATGGTTACTTAAATTGTTATTAGCACCTTATGTAGTTTTCAAGATTGAATGCTTTTATTATATTGCTGTTTTTAGCTATTGCATATATGTAAGCCACCCTCAAGCCTGCCCTGGTGGGGAAGGTGAGGTATAAATCAAATCAAATTGAATCAATCGAATCAATAAATAAAAATTCTTAGGACTGAGCTGTTAGTGAGCATTAGCTCCTTTTACCATGCATTGCCCCTTCCTTAGGAGGTAAACTTTCTACTCCTGTGAATTCTTTCCCCATTAGGAATTCATGTAAGGCTATTTCCTGCTTCATTTTCTCCCTCACTGTGTTTTTAGTAAATTCTTGTCCTCATCTTTAATCGTTACTATGAGTCATCACAAGTGGCGCAAGTGGGAACTTACACAAGGACTTACAGAGACAAATCACTTCCCTCTCCTCCAATATTTCCTCTTTCTCCTTCCTGAAGGCCCCCATAGACTTCCCCTTTTTCTGCGTCCTTCTCTCTTTCCCATCCAACAACCAGCCTATCTTGAACTTTCAACCTATCTTCAGCTCTGTCTTTCTCCACAGTGGAAACCAAAGCAGCTTACATTGTTCTCTCCTCCTTTTTGTCCTCACAACAAGCCTGAGAGGTAGCTTAGGCTAAAAGTATGTGACTGGCACAACATCATGCAGTGAGAACATAAGAACATAAGAGAAGCCAATGTTGAATCAGGCCAATGGCCCATCTAGTCCAACACTCTGTCACACAGCGGCCAAAATATACCAGGTGCCATCAGGAGGTCCAGCAGTGGGGCCAGGGCACCAGAAGCCCTCCCACTGCTGCCCCCTCCAGCACCAAGAATAGAGTGCATCACCTGCCCCAGACTGAGAGTTCTCATTCTATACCCCGTAGCTAATAGCCACTGGTGGACTTCTGCTCCATATGTTTATCTAATTTCCTCTTGAAACTGTCCATGCTTGCAGCTGCCACGACCTCCTGTGGCAGTGAATTCCATATGTTAATCACTCTTTGGGTGAAGAAGTATTTCCTTTTATCTGTTCTAACCCGACTGCTCAGCAATTTCATAGAGTGCCCACGAGTTCTTGTATTGTGAGAAAGGGAGAAAAGTACTTCTTTCTCAACCTGCTCAATCCCATTCATAATCTTATAAACCTCGATCATGTCACCCCTCAGCCGTCGTTTCTCCAAGCTAAAGAGCCCCAAGCATTTTAACCTTTCTTCATAGGGAAGGTGTTCCAACCCTTTTATCATTCTAGTTGCCCTTCTCTGCACTTTTTCCAATGCTATAATATCCTTTTTGAGATGTGGTGACCAGAACTGTACACAGTATTCCAAATGAGGTCGCACCAATGATTTATACAGGGGCATGATGATACTGGCTGATTTGTTATCAATTCCCTTCCTAATAATCCCCAGCATAGCGTTGGCCTTCTTTATTGCAGCTACACATTGTGTAGACATTTTCAGCGAGTTATCCACTACGACTCCAAGATCTCTCTCTTGGTCAGTCTCTGCCAGATCAGACCCCATCAACGTGTATTTATATTTAGGATTTTTGGCTCCAATGTGCATCACTTTGCACTTGGCCACATTGAACCCCATTTGCCACGCTGACGCCCACTCACCCATCCTCAACAGATCCCTTTGGAGTGCCTCACAATCCTCCCTGGTTTTCACCACCCTGAACAACTTCGTGTCATCTGCAAATTTAGCCACATCACTGCTTACTCCCAATTCCAAATCGTTAATAAACAAGTTAAAAAGCATGGGACCGAGTACTGATCCCTGTGGTACCCCACTGCTTACCACCCTCCACTGAGAAAGTTTCCCATTTATACTCACTCTCTGTTTCCTATTTATAAGCCAGTTTTTGATCCACAAGAGGACTTGTCCTTTTATCCCATGACTATTGAGCTTACTTAGGAGCCTTTGATGAGGAACTGTATCAAAAGCTTTCCGGAAGTCAAGGTAAATAATATCTATTGGGTCCCCCTTGTCCACATGTTTGTTCACTCCCTCAAAAAACACTAACAGGTTAGTGAGACAAGATCTTCCCTTACAGAACCCATGCTGAGTCTGCCTCAATAGTTTTTGTTCATCAATGTGCCTACTAATTCTTTCCTTAATAACAGTTTCCACCAACTTACCCGGTATTGATGTCAGACTGACTGGCCTGTAATTTCCTGGATCTCCCCTGGAGCCCTTTTTAAAGATGGGAGTGACATTAGCTACCTTCCAGTCATCAGGAATGGAGGCAGATTTTAAAGAAAGATTACATATTTTTGTCAGGAGATCCACAAGTTCACATTTGAGTTCTTTCAGAACTCTCGGATGAATGCCATCCGGGCCTGGTGATTTATTAGTTTTTAAATTGTCCATCAGTCGGAGGACTTCCTCTCTTGTCACCGCAATCTGATTCAGGTCTTTCAAACCCCCTCCCGAAATCAGTGCTTCTGGAGTGGGCAAACACTTCTCCTCTTCCACAGTGAAGACAGAGGCAAAAAATGCATTCAGCTTCTCAGCCATTTCCCTATCATCCTTCACTACTCCTTTTACCCCTTGGTCATCCAAGGGCCCCACTGCCTCCCTGGCTGGCTTCCTACTTCTAATGTATTTGAAGAAAGTTTTATTGTTGGTCTTTATGTTTTTTGCGATATGCTCCTCATATTCCCTTTTTGCTTGCCTGATCACAGACTTGCATTTTATTTGCCATAGTCTGTGTTCCCTTTTATCAACCTCACTAAGACTAGCTTTCCACCACTTAAAGGAATCCTTCTTACCTTTTACAGCTTCCATTACTTTATTTGTTAACCATGCAGGCTTTTTTCTATACCTATTTGTACCTTTCCTAACCTGCGGTATATATTTTTTCTGAGCTTCTAGGATTGTCTTTTTAAATAGTCTCCAAGCTTCCCCAATGGTTTTGACCTTCTCCACTCTTCCTTTCAATTTCTTCCTCACATGTCCCCTCATACCAGAGAAGTTACCCCTTTTAAAGTTCTGCAGCAGGATAGGAATTCAAACCCGAGTCTTCCAGGCCCTACACTGAAGCTCTAAAGGCTACACCATGCTGGCTTTCTCCGGGTGGCTGCTGTTGAAAAAGTAGCAAGCAGCCAGACCTAAGAGAGTCATGCAAGTCAGGTGGTATCACATCACCTAGTGGTTGCTGCCAGTTCTGGCTCTGATGAGTCATCCTTCAAAGGCCTGAATATGCCTGCAAAGGACCATGTCCACTCCCTGTGCCTTTTACTCACAGGAACCAAGCATGGAATGCTGCAGTTGTCTAGCAACAGCCTCTGAAAGAATCAGTTTCTTAAAGCTACAAGTGATCCTTTTATCATATTGAAATTTTTTAAACCTCAACATGATAAAAGGATTTTAGATTTAGATTTCAGGTTTTTTTGGGGTTTTTTTGCAAACTTGGGATGTTTTCCAGGTCTGTATAAAGACCTGTATTGTACATTCACAGCACCAATCACCAAATCTGGCTGACTTCACTATTAGAATATATAAGCAGGAACTTGCAAGGACTTCCCCACACTATTTCCTCTTTCCCTCCACACCCACCAAACTTTTGTCTGTTCCTCCATCTTCAAATATGTTTATTACTGATTTACTTCATTTATAGCCCACCTTTGCCCATAATGGAGATTTAAAGCAGCTTACTTCATTCTCCTTTCTTCCCTTTTATCCTCAGAACAATCCTTTGAGCAGGGGTGGACTGAGAATGAAAAACGATGGGAAAGGGCCCCTCTCGACCAGCCCCCCTGGACCCACTCCAAAGGAGGGGAAGGAGTGGAAGAGGCTGTCTATCTGACCTTGCCCCTCCCTCCCAAAGGGCAGGATGGAAGGAAAGAGAAAGAGGCAGCCTGCCTAATCAATTGGCTAGATGCTGCTTTCCTGACCCCAGGCAGGCCTCGGGTGGGTCAGACACTGCTTTGAGGGATGCCAGCCTCCAGGTGGATCCCAGGGATCCCCTGGAATTCCAGCTCATCTCCAGACTACAGAGATCAGTTCCCCTGAAGAAAATGGATGCTTTGGAGAGTGAACTCTATGGCATTGTACTCCACTGAGGCCCCTGTCCTCTCCAGGGTCCATCCCCAAATCTCTAGGAGTTTTCCAACCAGTATGTGGTAACCCTATCCCCCATCCCTCACCAGTGGCTAGTGGGGGCCTGGCAACTCTAGTTGCTTCCCTTGTCTTGTGCAGACTAGGCGTTGCCTCTCTTACCTTGGCTTAGCTGGTGGGGCACCACCCTTGCCTCCCATGGGGCTCAGCCATATACCACCCTCTGCCTTGCCTCACCTTGTATGGGGCCCAGCTGGGCCAGACACCACCATCTGCCTCTCCTTGCCACCCTCTACTTTGCCTCTCACACTGCTTGACTGGGCCAGGTCATGTGGGGCTCAGCCAGGCCTCCCATCCTCATCTCATCATCTTCATCTCATCATCTGCTTCACCTAGTGGTGAGCTCGGCCAGGTGCTGCCATCTGCTTTGCCTCACACAGGGCTTGGCCAGGCAGGGCTGCCAAGAACCATCACGGACCCTTGGATAAACATTCCATCTGCCCCCTCCCATATGACCCTGATCCAAACCAAATAGAACAAAACAAACCACTGGGCTTGCTGTTACTGCACATACCACCAGAGCTAGATAGAGCATGCCCATTACTCCCATTCTGCAGATGCTCCATTGGCTGCCCATTGGTTAAAGATAAAGGTTCCATTGCTCAAAAGCCAGTTGAATCTGACTCTCGGGTTGCGGTGCTCATCTCTGTTTCCAAGCCGAAGAGCCAGCGCTGTCTGAAGATGTTTCTGTGGTCATATGGCCAGCATGACTAAATGCAGAGGCGCACAGAATGCTGTTCCCTTCCCACCAAAGCGGTACCTATTTATCTACTTGCAATTTCTTGCTTTCGAACTGCTAGGCTGGCAGGAGCTGGGTCCAGGGACGTGAGCTCACTCCGTCATGCGGCACATGGGTCTTGAACTGCTGAACTACCGACCTTCCAGCCTGCAGTTCAGCATCTTAACCACTTGAGCCACCGCAGCTCCTTCTGCCCATCGGTTACCAGGCTCAATTAAGGTTTTGGAAATCACATCCAAAGCTTTTCATGGTCTTGGCCTCTCTTGTTTGCGGGACCTCCTCTCCCTGTGTACCGCCATGACAATTTCACTCAAGTCAGCAGGGGCTTCTGCAGATGCCAACTTGCAAATGGGCACAACGTTTGGGACTTGTGGTCTATGCTGCTGTAAATAAGATCCTATTATGTAATTTGTATACTGCTTACTGTGTCGTGTTAATATTTTTGCTGTGCTTCAGTTCTCTTCAGTGGTTCCAGACTTCTAATATCCTCATGCATTGGTTACTGAATGTCCCATTTTGTTGATTCATAATCTGGCTGGAGTCCCTGCGAGACAGGTGGACTATAAATAATGTAAATAAACAAAAATACAAATAAATAAACGGCATTAGAATTTTTAAAAAATGTATTCAGTGAATATAGCATGATGTATTCTGCCCCCCCCCAGCTGAACTGGGCCATTGGAATTTTGTCCCTCCATTCCCCCACCCCCAGCAGTCCTCTGGCGAGGGCTGGGCGTTGTCTGTCTCACCTCACGCAGGGCTTGGCCAGTGCCACTGTCTCCTTTGCCCAGCTGTTGCTATCTGCCTCTCCTCACCTTTCACAGGGTTTGTCCAGGCTGGGTGCTGCCATCTTCCTCGCCCTGTGTGGAGTATGGCTGGGCCGGGTGCCAACATCTGCCTTGCTGCAGGTGAGCGGGGTCAGGTGCTGCCACCACCCTGTGTCACCTTTTGTGTGAGGCCCAGCAGGACTGGCTCTGTTCCCCTCAGTTCACCTCAGGTTGGCTGTGTGTCACCTCTCCAGATTTATGCAGGGCTTGGGTTGGTCAGGCTCTTCTGTCAGAGGGCTGGCTGGTCCAGGTGTGTGTGTAGGGCAGCAGGCCATCAGCATCCAGAAGGCTCTTAATAGTCAAATCTTGACCCTGCCTCAGTGAGGTAAAATAGTCTGAGAATGTATGGCTGTGGTCACACAGCAAGGTAGTTGTGATTTGTTCCCGCTATAATTTAATCAGGAATATTTTTCTTTGGGTTGGGATGATCACACATCCCTCCCTGAACTGGAAGCATTGCATGAGGAGGCTCTGGGCACCATCTAGATGCAGCCTTCCCCTCTCTCTCCACCACCCGCTTGCCTGTCAGCCCATCTGGCACTTCCTTCCCCCTACCCACCTCCAGCAACGTTCCACGCCTCCTTCTGCTGCCCAACCAGCTGCTGGCAAGCTGGTTCCTCCCTCCTTCCTAATGCTGCAGCTTCGGGGACTCCTGGGGCACACTCTGCCGCCCGCTCACCTGCAAGCCCACCCGGCACTTCCTTCCCTGCCCACCTCCCCCACAGCAGCTTTCCATTCTGCCTCCTGCTGCCTGCTGCAGCTTCACTCCTGTGGCGAGCAGGACTTTTCTCTGCACTGGATGAGTGCTTGAACATTTAAATAATGAATTTATTAAGTGCAGGATTGCTCAAGTGCCCAAAGCCAGAAGTTTTAGGAAAAAAACCCTCATCGTGCGAAGAATGATCAGACGGCTCTAATCACAATCATTGCGAGAGATGGCTGTCCAGATGGGTGAAATCACAGATTCAAAGCACAAATATCCAGAAAGTACTTGATTTTCCAGGTGTAGGAAAACTCGATAGGGAACCGAGAACATTGTGGGAGTGAGCCTGCTTCGGCACGGGAGGCAGATTGGCCCATCTGATCAGCAAATTTAAATGCAAGAGGGAACAAAGGTGAACCCCGATCAAAAGAACCGTGTGACCGCACCCATATATAACTGTTTCAAGGTCATCCAGAGAGTTTCTAGGGTAGAACAGGGATTTGAGGTCCTAGCTGAAACTCTAATCACTAAATCACTCTGGCTTTGGTGGGGAGGCTGTTTTTGAACATTAGCGAGCAATCAGTCCTGGGTGAGTTGTGCAAGTCACGTGTTATCAAATTGCCCTGGTGAATCCTCTCTCAAAAGCCAAAACTGTCCTGAAAAGGGCCCTCCCCCTGTCATTTACTGACAGAAATCTAGCATGTTGTGGTTGCTGAGCAATGGGCATTGAGGGCATCTATTTTTTTAAAAAAACTACATGTACACTTTTTTTACCATTTTGGTTTTTATAGACACCCCCTGATATATAGATTTCAGGTTTTTCTGCAAACTTGGAGCACTTTTCAGGTTTGTCGGAAGTTCCATCTTGGCCCTTCTTGGATCCAAACATCAGATTTAAGTATCATCAGATTTGGCCAGCTTTGTGTTGATGATGATATTACGCTGCAGTACTTATCATTCCTCCTATCTGGATAGCCCAGGCTAGCCTGATCTCATCAAACCTTGGAAGCCAAGCAGGAAGTTCAGGGCTGCTATACAGAGGCAGGCAAAGGCAAAGCACCTCTGAATGTCTCTTGCCTTGAAAACTAAATGGAGTTGCCATAAGACAGCTGCACTCATGCTTCTCATTCCATAATCTGGAAATGTATTTAGAAGACCTTCGACATTTTACCGCTGTAAAATGAAAGATAGAGTTTTTCCCCCTTGGGAAGAGTTTCTTTTCACACTAGGTGTATCTATTGTAAATTAGTGGCCACTCCCCATGAATAAAAAGGGTATATCAATGCACTGTACTTCTACCGCAAAATGTTTTCAGGTTTCACAGGAATCTGTTATAAGCAGCATGAGATACATACTTACTCCTGGAAAATGTCCAGAAGTTTTTCCATACCAAGAGAGGCTCCAGTTTGAGTAGTTTGTCTTGATTGTGTACCTGCAGTGCTGGTCCAGTCCTAGCAAGTGGTGACAAAAAAAGGCTTCAGATCTTGTAGAATTGTACAAAGCACTTCAGCAAGATGGGAACAAGAATGTATTCGGTTTTTTTCCTGGTCCCATTAATAGTTGGCTCTCATGCAGAGACAGCCATAGATGATTTCAGGTTGTGCTTTAGGGAGCACAACTGTTTCAATGAAATGTTCTCTAGCTTATTTTCAACTTCCTTTAGTGAGTGTAACTGCCAGATTTATTAGTTAATTAGGCAAGAAAAAAGGTCATGGAATTGCCTAATTCACTTCTTGAAATGTTGCAATTATATGACTCACTTAGGGGAAAGGAAGTGAAAGTACATCTCAAGGTGAGCATATTTGAAATACCTAATATTATTGGCCATTTCAAAATGATAGCAAGACCTGTAGGCTTGTAGCCACACCAAGTCAGATTAATCTTTTCTTTCTAGTATGGAAGATGAACAAATCTTTACCCATTAGGCCCACCCATTCCATTTCTATGCCAGCCTTCTTCCAAGGAGCTCGGATTGGGGTTGTCCTAGATTTCCCCACCCTGTGAGATAGATTAAGCTGAGAGACAGGGGGGCCCCAGTGACTTTTCTTACCTGAATATATATTTAGACCTTCCCCACCTGGTGTAATCCACCTTTATAACCACACAGGCCACATGATTCCCCTCCCAATGAAATATTGTTACAATTTCTTTTTTAAAAAACATCATGCATTACGTGGAAGACTGATGGAAACTAAGGTAGCCATCTTTTTTCAAATGGCCTCCTCTGGTGTCTTTCAGCAGCCCAACGCACTGAAATTTAACAGTGAAGCATCTTCTGGAATGGCGACATGCAGCAGTCCTAGTGCAAACCATGTTTCCTTACTCAGTTGTTTCTACTAGTGGCTGCCTTGTTACTAGAAGTAGAAGAATAATGGTGGCAGTCACACACACAAGATAAAGTGGGGGGAGAGAGGCTATTTGGTGTAGTTTGGTGTAGTGGTTAAGTGCGTGGACTCTAATCTGGGAGAACTGGGTTTGATTCCCCACTCCTCCATTTGCACCTGGCTAGATGACCTTGGGCAAGCCGTAGTTCTGATAAGAGCTGTTCTTGAAAAAGAGCAGTTTCTGTCAGAGCTCTCTCAGCCCCACCTACCTCACAGGGTGACTGTTGTGGGGAGGGGAAGGGAAAGGAGTTTGTAAGCCTCTCTGAGACACCTTCGGGCAGTGAAGGGTGGGGTATAAATCCAATCTCTTCTCTTCTTCTTCTATTTGCTCCGTAGGAATTTGACCTGCAGTTGCACGATCACACAGTCCTTGGAAGCTGCAGGCACAGCCCACCACTGCATGATCAGACACAACCACAGGTGAGTCAGGGTTTGTTTCGTTTTGCCACTCGTTTCCAGTGCACTTCAATGAGGGATCGATGATTCGCATCTCCGCACTGAGGGCTCCCTATGCAGTGTGTGATGATGCGTATACTGAGATGGGGGGAAAAACAATGGCATGGAGTCGGGATGGCCTGATCAGACCATTCCGATGCCATGAGCACGCTGGAGTGATCACAGAGGGAAAGTGCATTTATGGCCCGTAGCAACCCATTTGTTACTGGGCTTTCCCCAGTGTCTTTTACTCCGCTTCTGCAGCAGAGCAAAATGGGTTGCTGATGAGTGCGGGTGCTTCCAGATGTTTGTGTCTGATCGTGCCCTTTAAATCTGCCTGGCATTCTCGCCTATGGTGCGGCTAATTGTGCGTGTAATCGCGACCAAGAATGGTTTTATACTCTGCTTTTCTCTACCTTATGAAGTCTCAAAGTCACTTACGATCACCTTCCTTCCGCTCCCGTAACAGGCACCTTGTGAGGTAGGTGGGGCTGAGAGAGTTCTGAGAGAACTGTGACAGGCCCAAGTCACTCATGTGGAGGAGTGGGGAACCAAACCTGATTCTTCAGATTAGAGTCCACCACTCTTAACCACTGCACCACACTAGCTCTCACACTTTCTTGCTGCTATTATTGTCTTCATGGGATGCAAACTTTAAGGCTGCTTTTCCTCATGCATGTATGACAGCTCCGTTCACTTCCCTCCCTCAGAGGCAACGTTTTCCCTCTGTTTTTCTTTTCCTTTACTGATTGAACCACCCTAGTAATGTGTTTTCTTCTTTGCCGAAGAACTCTGGCTGGCCCACCCTTTCACAGTACAATATTTTGGCCTTTGGCTCAGCCCAGAAACCTGAGGGAACGCTCAGGAGACCACTTAAACTTAAATAACTTAGATGGCACTCAAGGCATTTTGAAATTCAAAAACAACAAAATATTTTATTTAAAATAGAGGGGTAAGGTCAGATGAAATCAGGGGCTGCAATTGCTGAGGTAAAACCAGTACATGCCCAGACTTTAGTTCTTATGTTTCAGGCTAATGAGAGTTTCTAAAGCTATTCAGAGTTACTTAAATCTTTATGTTGAGAAGCTTTTGTTCCAGTGTCTTCACCGAACACTTCAGGACACTTTCTTTGAGTATTCTCTGAAGCTTATGGTTTCTGGAAGGCCTGGTACAGTCTTTCCAGTACCCAACCCCCTTCTCTTGAAACACCAGTACTCATCTTGAGTTTTTAACTGACTCTTAAGGTCTCTAAAGGCAGTTTCTAACCACACCAGACCAGGGATCTCTGCACTCATGAGCACTATCATTCTGTTTGGAAATTCCTTTTCTTTCTAGAAGATCTATCCCTTTCCTCTGGCCCAAATGAGGGTCTCCATCTAACTACCCACTCGCCCTTGTCAACTTTCCCCAGTTCTCCCGTCTGTGTTAAACTGCTCTCAGGCACAGCTGATTTCCTCAGCATTCAGCTCTTAAGTCTCCCTCTGCTCAGCTGATGATAACCAATCAGATCTCTTGGAACAGCCTGTCACTTAAGGCTCTCTGGCTCTGTGAAGAATTAACCCTTTACAGTCCCTCAGCTTTTAAAAAGTGCAGTAAACACGCACGCACATACAAGAACCTATGTCAACTTTTGTTTCTTATATATGCAGGGGTCATTTGGAGCAGGAGCATGCAGGAGCGGAGCTCCAGCAGTTAGAAGCACAGGTTGCGGTGGCAAGCCCCGCCCTCAGTTCCCAGCAGGAGCAAGAAGCAGCTCGTGTAGCATTCCTCCTGGGCCCAGACAGGGCTGGCTCGAGGTGTTTCTGTGCTCTAGGCGGGGTGCAGATGCCAACCTCCCAGTGGGGCCTGGAGATGCTGCCATGCTGCCCCTGCCTCCTCCCCCCAAGGAGGAGGGGGAGGGCGGGTGAGCTGCGCCACCACCTCCTGCGCCCCAGCCAGGTGCTCTGTACTGGCGGCAGTGGCGGCTTGCCAGGGAAAGGGTGGGGGGTTAAACCCCCTGTCCCTTCCATCTGATCACTGGCTTGCCTGCATGCCCTGCAGCTGTGGGGCATGCCAGCAAGCCAGGGAAGGGGTGGGGGTTTAAACCCCTGTCCCTTCCGTCTGAGCGCTGGCTTGCCAGGGAAGGGGTGGGGGTTTAAACCCTTGTCCCTTCCATCTGAACGCTGGCTTGCCTGCGCGCCCTGCAGGTGCGGGGTGTGCTGGCTTGCCAGGGAAGGGGTGGGGGTTTAAACCCCCTTCCCTTCTGTCTGAGCGCCGGCTTGCCTGAGGGGTGTGCCAGCAAGCCAGGGAAGGGGTGGGGTTTTTTGGTGGGGCTTTTGACGGGGGGCTTTTGGTGCCCCTAAGGGCTAGCACACTCTAGGCAAATGCCTAGTTTGCCTAGTGAGCGAGCCGGCCATGGGCCCAGATAGGCTACTCTGAGACTGGAATGACAGACCCTGGAGTGGAAAGACAGTCCCTAGGGGTAGAGCCTGAGCGGTGGGTGTTGCCTCCTGCCACACTTCTGGTGTTGTCAGGGTGTGTGGCATATGCAAATAAGTTATGCTAATGAGTTATGCCAATGAGCTCCTGCACCACTTTTTCTACAAAATGACCCCTGCATATATGTAAGTTAGAACTGTGTTTGTACATTATGATTTTAAAAAGGCTGGAAATGTTACAAGAATCTGCATAGTTGAATAATGTAGAGTACAGAACTTGATTACTTGTAGGTAACTAACAATTAGATTAGATTGACCATATAGCAAAACACTAAGAGAAACAAGGCCCTAGTCTTCCCTGAACACATCATTTTCTTTGACAGGGGTTACACCGAAGGTACTGGTTGGAAAGACAGGGCAAAGGGGGAATGAGGAACTCAGGCAAATGCCCCAACGTCTTAAGATTCCTGCTTAACGAGCACATTTATTCGGAACAGCAATATCGGTAACCTTATCAGATGCGGCCTGCCTTTGCCACCTGCAATCAGAGATATCAGGAGAGTCATAAACCAGTTTGTTTTAAGTGCCTCCACACGAAAAGGAGGAAAACCAGTTTCAAAGTGAGCTTATCATTTTAAGTTGTCATAAAAGAGGGGATAAAACATAGACCGACTCTCCTTTACGATTTGATGATTGCACACGCTTCCTGTCGAAATGTGGCGGCACCCTACTTGGTACTATAAACACAGGGCAAGAGGCCATATCTGGGCACGTGTCAAGTAATCATCACTGATTCTTTCATGCAGCGTCCCTCTACTCCCTACGGGGCTTTGTCCCTGTTCCTGGGTACTTTGTCCCTGCGTAAAACAACTCTTTCTTCATATCGTCCCTTTTGGGGAGATTTGGGGAATGCCTCAGATGTACATATGCTCCCCCTGAATCTCCAGAGATTAAACCGAAGCTAGATGGGAACAAGTCCAAAAACGGCATTGACTCAAGGGCGGGGGAGGACTTTCTCAATGGAACGTGTTTGAGTTTAGCTACTTTGTGACCTGGGGCTGCATGCATGCTGTCAAGCAGGGGTTGTTTTTTTTTTTTTTGAAGCGGAGATCCAATCTTTGCCTCCCTCCAGGGATAGGGAGGCCACCTGCCTTGCAGTCGGGCAGATAGGAGGGACAAAGTAAGCAAGTTCAGAGACAGGGGAGATATCAGCAATAGCAATGAGATCACCTGTCTCCATGAGACAGAACAATGAGCTTGGGATCCAATATCTTTAGAAAGTCCTCTTAAATTGGAATTTAAACAACCAGTTGTATTGGTGGCGGGGGATTCAATGCGTAAGAGTCTACCCCTTCATATGTACAAATCAGGGCCGTAGCCAGGATTTTTTAATTCGGGGGGGGCGGCGGCTTTAAATAAGTCATGGGGCACTGACGTCACAAAATAAAAAATAAAATTTTCAAAACTCACTTTTCTGGCATTCGCAGTCTGCTTGCTATGCAGGGAAGCAAGCTGTGCTTGGCGAAGGGGCGGCGGCGGGGAGTCCTCCAGGTGGCCCAGAGAGTGTGGGGGGTCCCTCGGGGCTGCATGGAAGTCAGGGGGTCTTGGCAGGAAGTTCGGGGGTCAGGCCCCGAAATGCCCCACTGTGGCTACGGGCCTGTGTAAAATGTGAACATCAAAGCATGCCAGTGAGGAAAGGCAAATCTTCCCCTTCTTCATAGGGCCTAACTATATAGGATGCAGGGCTGCTACCAGGGCTATCTTTGGGCAGGAATTCACAGGAACGGAGTTCCGGCTGGCTCCTGCCTTGGCCTCGCCCAGCAGGAAATCATTAGCATAATAGGCCATACCCAACAGCAGAAACTCATTAGGATTGGCTACATTAGGGGTGTGTGGCCTAACATGCAAAGGAATTCCTGCGCCAAAAAAAGTCCTGGGTAAACAGAATAAGAAGCTGAAGGTAGGCGTGGCTGGATGACCACACTTCTGGTAACATGGGGGTGCAGTCTAATAGGCTAATGAACTGTGCCGTCAGGGGTGTGGCCTATTATGCTAATGAGTTCCTGCTGTGCTTTTTCTATAAAAAAAAGCCCTGGCTGCTACTGCTGTTTTAAAACAATGTCAAAAGGGCCCGATCCCACCGCGTGGTGGACAGGGGTGCTCTTGTTTTCAAGTGCTGAAACCAATCCACTGCCAATGGCCTCCTCTGTGTGAGAGAGCTGGCACTGTGCCATCAAAAGGTGGCTTAGAAGTAGGCCATTTATTATTCTTAGTCATTATGACAGTGGGCCAAAACATAAACATCTTAAAACTCGAGACAAATCTAGATCTCTGTACGGATTTTAAAAAAAATAATAATCAGGAACATACAATGCATTTACAAAGGCATATTTTCATTTGCAGCCTCCCTTTCAAAGAGAATGGAACACACAAATATAGGGCTTTAAGGCTATTTTCTCCTTCCAGTGTGCCATAAAGAAATCAGCTAGCTCGAGGCTTTAGCTTGCTTGGAGTCTGGAAACTCCCCAGCCCTGCCCTCCACTTTGACAAAGAGGACAAACATGCTGTGATGACATTTTCAAAATCAGAAGCAGTAAAGGAAAAGTCCCCTGTCCAGCAGAGGCTAACAGGGGTACCTTATGCTCCTTTAACAGAGGTGTTGATTTTTGTGTATTTAACAGAAGCAGCTCTGAAGAACAAGCTTTCCAAAATTCTGTGTTTCAGCAACCACAAGGATCACAGTAACCAGAACCCAGATCTCTCTCTGAGATCTCATTGCCCCTGGCTATCGTTTCTCCTAGTATAATCTGAAACGTTAAGGCTGGATTTAAATCCAGGCTCCAAAGGATGAACATTCTCAGGTTTGAGGACATTAATGCTCTCATGCTGGTGCCAGGATTCATATTAAGAGCCCATGGAGGCTCTAGGAGTTGCATAGTGGATGAATTCCATATCCTACAGCCAGTGTTCCCTCTAAGCTGAGTTAGCCTCCGGCTCACAGATTTTTGCCTTCGCTCAGGAAGGACGGCTCCAGGGCAAACTAATTTATGCAGTAGCCAAAACTCTGGCTCACACCTTTAACGCCAGTAGCTCACGAAGTAGAATTTTTGCACACAAGACTCCACAGCTTAGAGGGAACACTGCCTACGGCCTCAGGAAATTTTTGCACCCAATATAAGGATTGACTCCCCAGGCTTGATAGAATGTTAGCTATGTATTTGCTATACCAAGGAGGATTCTGTGGCATTTCAATATCAGAATATTGTAGGGATTACTTTATTACCTTGCCTTAGGGAGGGGAAAAAAAGCCCTTGCCTTAGGCTCCAATCACAAGCAGAATTAGCAGCACGAGAGGGATGAATGCCAGGTGGATTTTACCGGTGCGATCAGACGGGAACATCTGGCAAGCATCCCGTATCCGTCGCAACCCGTCTCGTCCCTCCGGAGAAGCGGAGTTAAAAAATACCTGGGAAAGTGCAGTAGCAAACGGGTTTGCGACAGGCCGCAGACGAACGTCTCCGTGTGATCGCACTGGCACGCTCTCATGGCGTCAGTGATCCCTCATTGAAGAGCACCGGAAACACGCGACAAAGAATCACGTCTGCTTGTGCAGTGGCATGTCAAATTACTATGGGGCAAATAGCCTCACACCCCACCCCACCCTGAATTATCTGGCACGTGTGACCGAGACCTCAGGATACTTTCTCTAGATCATTGGACACACCAAGAATATATGCAGGATCTACCCTTTTTAAAGGAGAACTTGGTGGTATGTAAGTAGGGTTGCCAGCTCCAGGTTGGTAAATTCCTGGAGATTTCTGGGTAGGGCCTGGGGATAGTGAGATGTGGGAAGGTGGGGACCTCAGCAGGGGATAAGGACATAGCAAAGCTGCCATTTTCTCCAGCAGGCTGATCTCTGTAGTCCGGAGATCAGTTGTAATTCTGGGAAATCCCAAGGTCCCACCTGGAGATCAGCAGTCCTATATGTAAGACTTGTGAAAAAACAGAGAACTGAGACAGAACTTTTTGTGTATTTTGTGGAGGAAATGTTTACAACTAGCTATGGACAGGGCTATTTTTGGGCAGGAACGCGCAGGAACGAAGTTCCGGCTGGCTCCTGAGTTGACCACGCCCAGCAGGAACTCATTAGCATAATAGGCCACACCCAACAGCAGAAACTCATTAGGATTGGCTACATTAGGGGCGTGTGGCCTAACATGCAAAGGAGTTCCTGCTACAAAAAAAAGCCCTGGGTTTTGACAACAAAGAAGGTAAACAGAATAAGAAGCAAAAGGTGGGTGTGGCTGGATGGCCACACTTCTGGTAACATGGGGGTGTGGCCTAATATGCTAATGAGTTCCTGCCAGGCTTTTTCTACAAAAAAAAAGCCCTGGACATAACATTATTGTTTGATAGGGACTGCACCTAGAAATCCTGGGGCTTGTCCAATCTCCAGGAGACAGTTTATTATCAAAGATACTGTAGACATTTACAGACAACACACTTTACACAGTCTCTAGATCCAAGTTTTGTAGAGTTCACAGAGTGGCTACAAGGAGATGTGCAGACAGGGTGGCCAAGTCTCCTGCTATGCCGGTGCTGCCCCCACTGCCTGGCCGCTCTCTTGCCTGGTGCTGCTCTGCCAGCTGGCAGAAGAGACATTAATTGAAATATCAGAGTCAGCACAATGGTGATATATCATCCCAGGAAAAAACGCAGAAGTGACGTCTTGTCTCTCTAGGAATTACTGAAAACTCTTACCATAGATTTTCTGGTAATTCCTAGAGAAGCGTGCTATCACTACCAGGTTTCCCATGAAGTGGTAGAATGCCATCACACCACAGCACACACCCATGTCCCCGCCCCCCTGACTATCACTGGTTGCCAGCCACTGGATGGCCCAAGCTAGTTTGATCTCATCAGACCTCAGAAGGCAAGCAGGGTCAGCCTTCTTAAGAACTTGGATGGGAGACCACCAAGGGACTCCAGGGCTGCCACACAGAGGCAGGCAATGGCAAGCCGCCCCTGAATGTCTCTTACCTTGAAAGCAATACAGGTTTGCCATGCACTGGTTGCAATCTGGCGGTGCTTTCAACCACCAATACAGAACCTTGGTTTCCTTTTAGGGTCGCCATGTGCCTGCTGGTAGTTGAGTAGCTGAAGGGAGAAAAAAAATAAAAAATCAATTGCCATTGATGATGGTGTGACAACACTTTTGGGAAAACCTGAAAGCGACACCATGCCATTCTAGGAACCACTGGAAACTTAATGGAAAAACAGACCTACCCAACCACTACAGTCATCCTCAGATGCCTTCCTTTGGGTACCATCAACTGCTGGGATTAGGCAGGTAGCAACCTGGGAGAAGGCCTTCTTGGTCCTGGCACCAGAACTCTGGAACTCCTTTCCCTAGGGAGACTTTTCTGTCCCCTTCTGTTGCCATCTCCTGCCAGTGGGTGAAGACTTTGTTCCATTTGGCATCCCCTTGGTGATCCATCCTTCCTGCCCAATGTTTTGTTGTTTTTGCATTTTTGTATATATTTTAGCTCTGGTTTTAATTGTTTTGATGATATGGTTTTTGTTAGTTCTAATGGTTTTTAAGATGTGGTTTTTATCATGTCTGTTTCAATTTGTTAGCTGTCTTGGTAGCCTTTATGAAGGTAGAAAGACGAGGTATATGTTTTGTGAAATAAATGAATTTCACAAAATGTATGAAGCATAGAGTTTTTGCTGATTACTAGAGAGGCTTGACTGGGTTGAGCCTGTCAATCCTGCTTTTTTTTGGATATTGAGGCACAGGTCTTCAGTATACAAACTATGCCACCATCTGTCTTTCTATCCATCGCCTACTTCAATGGTCCTGCTGTCCTGCAATATAAAGGTTTCCCTTGCTCAAAAGCCAGTCGAATCCGACTCGAGGGAGTGGTACTCATCTCCGTTTCCAAGCTGAAGAGCCAGTGCTGTCTGAAGACTTCTCTGTGGTCATGTGGCCAGCATGACTAAATGCTGGGCTGCACGGAATGCTGTTACCCTCCCACAGAAGCAGTACCCATTTATCTCCTTGCAATATCTTGCTTTCGAACTGCTAGGTTTGCAGGAGCTGGGGCCAGAGACGGGAGCTCACTTTGTCACGCGGCACTTGGGTCTCGAACTGCCGAGCTACAGATCTTCTGGTCTGCAGCTCAGCATCTTAACCTTGAGCCACCATGGCCCCAGTCTTGTAATATAATGGGTGTTAACTATGCCCTGTGCTTTCTTGTTCTTCTTTGCTTCAGTCAGGTGTTTGTCTCCAGTTGCATCCATGGAGTGCTTCTCTGCTGAATTCTTGAATTTCTCCTACCATTCCCTTCAGGCATCTTGGCTCGCCACCCACCAGTACATGGCCAGGCAAGTGACCAACTCAGCCTTTTGAGTACAGGCCCTTCGGCTGCCAAAGCACTAGTGAAATTGCAGTCTTTGGGATGAAAAGATGGAAGATGTCAAGTACACCTACTCTTCCAGTTCAGTGGTAAGCAACATGATGAACAGCCTGATCCTTTGCAGGTTTACTCAGACATAAGTCCGGCTGTAGTCAACAGGGCCTATTCCTAGGTAAGGGTACATGGCATACCTCCATGCTCGAGAGGAGATGGAGCATAACTACAAGGTCTCAGGTAATCACACTTAGTAAAGGTAAAGGTTCCCTTGCTCGAAAACCAGTCAAATCTGACTCTAGGGTTGCGGTGCTCATCTCCGTTTCAAAGCCGGAGAGCCAGCACTGTCCAAAGATGTTTCCGTGGTCATGTAGCCGACATGGCTAAACACCAAGGTGCGTGGAATGCTGTTACTTTCCCACCGAAGTGGTACCTATTTATCTACTTGCAATTTCTTGCTTTTGAACTGCTAGATTGGCAGGAGCTGGAACTAGAGACGGGAGCTCACTCCGTCATGCGGCACCCGGGTCTCTAACTGCTGAACTACTGACCTTCCACAGCCTGCAGTTCAGCGTCTTAACCACTTGAGCCACTGCAGCTCTCCCACAACAACAACAACAACAACAACAACAACAATTTATTTGATTTATTAATCATCCCATCCTAGTTTGCACCGGGCTCTGGGCAATGTACAACAGAAGCACAAAGCCATAAAATGAATATACAAACATTAAGAATTCAAAATAACAAAAACAGAATAACAAATTTTAAAACCAGATTACACATCTATCTCCAATATTGATATAGAATCATAGAATGTTAGAGCTGGAAGGGACCTTGCAGGTCATCTAGTCCAACCCCCTGCACTCTGCAGGAGCATAACCGAAAGATAGCCCTACATACCTACAACATACCCAAAAGATGGTCGTCCAGCCTCCACTCGAAAATGTTCAAGGAAGGAGCATCCACCATCTCCCGAGGCAGACTGTTCCACTGATCAACCACGCTTACAGTTTATATATATTTACTTCACTGTTTCCCCCCAGAATTAAATCCAAACGATGGTGACCTTATAAACTTAGCTTGTTATTCCTGTTTGCATCTGTTAAAACATCTTCATTATGCTGTATGCTGATTTGCTGTTTAACCTCTACCTTATATGTATAGACTCGTAAATTCTATTTCATTGTATCTGAGGAAGTGTGCATGGCACACCGAAGCTTATACCTTGATTAAAACTTTGTTGGTCTTAAAAGTGCCACTGGATTCAAACTTTATTCTACAGGATTCCACGGATCCTGATTCAACACCCTTCTGTCACAGATGCCAGTTGCTCATCTATCCCTGCCAATTATTATCTTCTGTTAGAATACTGCAATCACGCAACTTGATATCAGGCAGAAAACTTTCTCTGAATCTGACCAGTCTTATTATCCTGAGGTTCTCGTCTGCATTCCAGTTGGTGGAGAGAAATGCAACCACTGGGGAAGACTCAGCAACTGGGGGCTGGCCAGGCGGGAGATCTGAGAGACTGGAAAGAATGAGGAACTTGGAAAATGACAGGTTGTTTTGCTGTGTATCTCTAGGCAGAAGCTGTGAGATGCAACTTAATACCCTTGAAGAACAAAGACATTTCAAAAAGGGTTATTAAGCAAAAAAAAAAAAAGGCGGTGGTGGTGAGTAAGCAGGATGGGAGAAGTTTCCTTTAATGATTCTGTTCATTTTTAGCACTCCATTTAGCAGTGTGTGATACAGAGAACTGATTTAGGGAAGGCAACAGAAAACAAAATCGAGCCAGATTTCCTTCCATTATTGAGTTAGGAAAGACTGAAGGCTGTTACCTAATCTAGTCTTTCCCCCCCCCATGTTAAATAATGCAGGATAAGCAACCAAAGGCTTGTGGTTGAAGCAACATGAAGGTAGGCCCTGGGGCAGATGGTGCTGCTGAAATTCGGCTACCCAGGCCGGCACCCCCAGCCAAATGCATCAGCTACCTCTCCGAGAACCTTCTCCTAGAACAGGGTAATTGGTTGGATGACTCAGCAGCAGTTCTGTCATCTCTAAAGGTGGTGTGCCCCCGGGGGAAGCCACTGTTCGTTGCACTCCCCGTTCAACTTCTTTGCAAGTGGTCCAGAAAAAGACAAATGTCTGCTGTTGACCCCTTCAAGCCTACCTGCAAGTCTGTGCGTAAGGCATTGGGACAGACTATATCCTGCACCCTCTCGAAATTGCCCACCCTCTTGCAGGCTACTACTGTACTGGGCTGCTCAAGCAAGGGGTTGTAGATCGTTGTCAGTAATCAAGTATTTTAACAAAATCAGGGTTAAAGAGCTACTTGTAGCAGTACTGTTGAGACAGGAGAATGCCTCTTCTGCATCATATGTCTTTGGGCAGCGCTTCTCCCTCGTCGGTTTGCTCCCCCTCATCAGGCCTGTAGCCAGGATTTTTTAATTCAGGGGGCCTTTAAATAAGTCGGGGGGCACCCCACACAGACACCCCCAACATCCCACCCCCCAGGAAGTGCCACAAATAAAATAAACAATTGGAAGTTGGGAGCCTGGGCTGGATGGGAAGTCAGGGGGGCAGTGGCGGTAAGTCAGGGGGCCGGGCCCCGAGATGCCCCACTGTAGCTACCGGCCTGCCCCTCATCCACATCAGCATGCACAGGCTAGTGTAACTCCTCCTTACTTCAGAGTGGCGCACGTGATCGCCCCTGTGGTGTCTGGAGGTCTTCCAGGAGAGAGACGAGAGGACATGGAGACTGTGATGACTGCTAGATAAACAGATGGAGAGGATAGTACCTACGGATGGGTGTTTGGGGAGTGACTGAGAAAAGGTTCTTCCACCTAGTGCTCATCCATTCTTCATGCTCCAGCTAAGATCCCAAGTCTGTAGCTGGTAGTTCTCATAGAATGATAGTTCAGGATGATATCATCGATAGGACAATAACAACCAGGTGCATGTGGGAAATTGCCCTGGATTTTGCCTGATCTGCCTTTGCACCTGCAAGGAAAAAGGTGATATGGGTGTATATCAGCAGAAGCAATAGGCGGAGTGTTTGGTGTGCCACAAAGGTGGCTAAGCCGTCATTGCCATCACTGGGGCAGAGTGAGAATTTGTGGATGTATGCCCACTTTCTGCAACTGGCTTATTTACTCTCTGGTTGCGTTCAGACGGGCAGCTAATCCTGCCATTATGCCGGCTCACATTTGATCCCGATCTTTTTAATCCGTCCTCAGGTTAAAAATCCTTGGGGGAATTGCCTTACCATGCACTGCGTCCGCTGTGGAGTATCTAGACGGCGTCCACTGAAGGAGGCACTTGCGGTGGCTTTTAAAAAAAAAAAACCAAAAAACCTTCTTGCGCATGTGCACAGGCATGATATAGTGGCCTTGTTTATCTGCGCATGCGCAGAATTAAGACTTTTTAAAAATGGCACCCATTCTGGATGGTCTGACGTCAGACCATCCCAAATGGGTGCCATTTTTTAATCACGCGCTGGAACGATCAGACGGGGGGAAAGTCCATGAATGGCCCGTCGGGAATATTGAAAACTCCAGTTTTAAAGTAGTACCTTTTTTTTAGTATGGCTCCAAAGCATGGCAAAACGGGATGCTCATGGAAGACGGACGTTTCCCAGATGTTGATGTCTGGACATTACATTTAAATCCATGAGGCTCTCGTGCCTCACATGGATCTATAGAGCCATCTGATCGGACCCTCTGTCGTATGGGAGAATTGATTGCAATCTCTGTAATACTTGAGGGTTTAGTATGCACTTGCCACTTGGTGGCCATGAGTGCTTGAGTGCTTTGCACACTTTGGGGGGGTTGAAGAGGTATGAGCTCCCTTCCTTAAGTTCCAGTGTGGCATGCCTTGTCCCCCGTATTCCAGCTGTTGTATTCAGGCTGAGAGCTTTGACAGGTACTTGTTTCTGGAATCCTAAAGCGGAAGGCTGTGACAAGATGAGTGTGAGCAATATGGCCTTCTCACTTCCCGGTGAGCCTTGTGTGGTGCTCTTTTCACCTGGGACCCGTCATCATGATGTGTTCATGGAACACAACTGTAAATGCCTTGATAGAAGACATCAGAATTCCTTGTCTGGTTCTTATACAGTACTGGTGGTATGCTGCAGCTGCATGCAGAGTCAGTCAGAATCAGAAACTCTGTTTTCACCGGGGAGGCAAAAAAAGTGAAGGCGATGGAAGTTTTTATCAGCCCCCTCCCCCTTTTTCAGGCATAAATTTACACCACTGGGGTAAGAACATGAAATTCTGACTAAGCTCTTCTATATCTCCATGCTTCCATAGTGCTCTCTTGCTCTGGCAGTCCTCAACCAGTACTAGTGATGGGGGGAACCCCGAAGATCAGCTCAATTTACAGCAGCATTCTTCTACAGTGTGCTTGGAAAAAACAAACAAACATTTTTTTTTCCAAATGCTCACCAGTAGGGATGACATGAGTATCACCATGGCCAAATGGATCAGGAGAGCACACTCTGATCCGATCTGATCAATTTATTACAGCAAGAGCCAGTAAAACGGTACAATTCTGATATAAGAAGGATCAAAACAATAATAACATAGGAATAGTGTAAAAACATTAACAAGAGAAAATTAGCAAAACTGGTAAAATATAACAACGTTAATAAGAGAATCATACAATTGCGTTTCCTAATAGCTAAGCAACAAAATCAGGGCTATTTTTGGGCAGGAACGCACAGGAACGGAGTTCTGGCTGGCTCCTGAGCTGGCCATGCCCAGCAGGAACTTATTAGCATAACAGGCCACACCCAACAGCAGAAACTCATTAGGACTGGCTGCATGAGGGTTGTGTGCAAAGGAGCTCCTGATACAAACCATGCAAAGGAGCTCCTGATACAAAAAAAGCCCTGGGTTTTGACAACAAACAAAGTAAACAGAATAAGAAGCAAAAGGTGGGTGTGGCTGGATGACCACACTTCTGGCAACATGGGGGTGTGGCCTAATATGCCAATAAGGTGCAGTGTTAGAGGTGTAGCCTGATATGCTAATGAGTTTCTGTGGCTGGTATGGCCTATTATGCTAATGAGTTCCTGCTGGGCTTTTTCTACAAAAAAAGCCCTGAACAAAATTTTGCCACAGTGAAAGTCACTGAGCTCTGAACGTCTTCTAAGAGGTATTTATGAAGGACTTCTGGCCTAAAGTCAAGATAAGACTGCAGAGGGCTAAATCTAGACAGCAGGGGTAGTATAAGATAAGTCTTGTTCCTCCTGATAGAATCTGCAGAACAGGAGGGTATGAGTAATTGAGTCCACCATATTTGCCATGCATGGGCATATACGCATTGGAGAGCATACTGTATTGTACACTCATGGTCACCTGTGACTTGCGTCTTCGATCTTGGTTGAAGTTGAGGAGTTAGCAAACTGCTCTTCAGCCGGACAGCAGCTATGTGGTAGAGTTTTGCTATCTTGTGGTGGTGGAGTTTCAATTCCTTGCCTTGCAGGCACTTTTTATCTCAGCAGTAGGTGAAATTTATTCTCCCCCAGGGCCACGCATTGTTGGGTCGGGTAATTAAATGTTGTGGGAGAGGAACGACACCTCCCATAGGGTTTTGGGAAAGCACATGTTCGAAATAACCTCAGTAACACAGACTGAAATGAATATCAAACTGGAAGAGGGTGTTTTTTTTTTAATAATCACTGGCTGACTGGTTGATTTGCTTGCTGTTTGTTTATAAAATTGGCTGCCAAGAAGTATGCAGTGTGACAGGTCAACGAGGGAGGGGGGGGAAAAACTAAAATTGCTAAGCAAGAGAAGAGGATAAAAAGACTAGCTGTGTTAAGAAGGTCATGCAGTACAACTGCTGCTTTGTCAACACTGAAGGAGGGCCCCAATGCCAACTACTTAGTAGTATCCAGGTACCCAATAAATCTGATGTTTGCTTGGATACTTTCCTGCAATAGTTTCTCTTTGGGCCTGGTAGGGCTTTAACTTCCTCTTTGTTCATTGATAATAGGGCTTCATGACATCTGGGCTGGGTGCCCTGGCTAATCACCGCTGAACAGGGTTGTCCTGCACCATGGATAGAGGAGTCCTGCTTGATCAGATCAATGGGTCGTCTAATTCAGCTTCCTCTTCTCCACAGAGACCAGTCAGATCCCTCCAGAAATCTCACAAGCAAGGCATGGAGACAATATCTCTTCCATAGCCCTTGTCCTGATGTTAGGTACCGTATTTAAGGGTATACAGTGTTCAGATTTGATCTCCTTGCAGATTTATCATGCTGTTTAGGTTTGCCAAGGAAAGCGATGGTAAACCTAAACAGCATGATAAAAAGCAGAGACATCACCTTGCCAACAAAAGTCTGCATGGTCAAAGCAATGGTATTCCCCGTAGTAATGTATGGCTGCGAGAGTTGGACTATAAGGAAGGCCGAGCGCCGAAGAATAGATTCTTTTGAACTAAGGTGCTGGAGAAGACTCTTGAGAGTCCCTTGGACTGCAAGGAGATCAAATCAGTCAATCCTAAAAGAAATCAACCCTGATTGTTCCCTGGAAGGCCAGATCCTGAAGCTGAAGCTCAAATATTTTGGCCACCAAATGAGAAGGGAGCATTCACTGGAGAAGACCTTGATGCTGGGAAAGATTGAAGGTCAAAGAAGAAGGGGACGGCAAAGGATGAGATGGTTAGACAGTGTCATCGATGCAACGAACATGAAATTGAGCAAACTTCAGTGAACAGCGGAAGACAGGAGGGCCTGGCATAATCTGGTCCATGGGGTCGTGAAGAGTCGGACTCGACTGTGCGACTGAACAACAACAACAAGTGTTCAGATATGGGGGTCCCCTGCTTGTATGTCATTTGTTTGGATTTTTATGCTGTAAAACTCCAACGGGTAGAATCCCTTCCCCCCCCCCAGAATTAATGAATGGGAAGCAAGCAAAAATATGATCAGCAATTTTTCTAGTTCCTCTGTTACCTATAGATCAGCTTTCCCTCTCAAAGGGGGGATTTCATAATGGATAAAAAGGTGGCAGTGGTGGCCTTTTACCAGCTTTGGCTGATGAGCCAGCTGTGGCCCTTCCTGGGTAGAAAAAGATCTTGCCACTGTGGGACATGCCCTGGTAACTTCTAGATTAGATTACTGCAATGTAACCTATGTCAGGCCCTTGAAGACTGTCCTGAAGCTACAGCTGGTGCAGAATGCTGCAGCCAGAGTATTGGAACCCTATCGGCCCAGTCTTGTTCCATCTAGACAGAAATCCAGTTTGCTTTCAGGCTGCCTTCTCCCAATTAGAGACAGGGCATATTTTGTGGTGGCACCTTGCCTTTGGAATGTGCTCTCCCTTAAGGTTCTCCTGGTAACTACCTTACTGTGTTTTAAGGAGCAGGCCAAACATTACCTTTTAACCCAGGCTTTTAATTAGGAGGTTGATCTTTCTAGCTGTTTTATGCTTTGTTTCTAGCCCAAACTTTGTTTTGAGGATATTTTTGTGCTATGTTTGTGTCCCTGGTCTTGTTGTACTGTTTTTTTTTTTACAATGATGATTTATGATTTTAATTGTAAGCCACCTGGGGCAGAACTTTGGAGAGGTGGCATAAACAATCTTCTAGGTAAATAAATAAATAAACAAACTCTGCTCAGTTAGCAGAGTGCTTAAATAAAGCTACAAACGCAGGAGCCTCATTTTACCTGGTCACTCAGCTTACAAAGCTACACACTTTGCAAGTTTAGAAGAGACATACTTCTCTCTTTATTTGAGAAGTACACTTTGGATAGGAAAGAAGAGAGACTGATAGATTACTAATTTACTAGCTAAAGATTGGAGGCGGATGGCAAAGAGGCCCATCTGCCTCATGGTGCCAAGAGAGGACCGCATGTCCCTCTCCTGGTGCGTGCTGGTAGAGAGCAAGTCTTCATTCAGACTGAGAGAGAAGCAGGAAAGGGGAATTGGTCCCTGAGAACACAGTCTGCATATTAAAGAGGACAGTGGCTGAAGAGAAGATGCAGAAAGAAAAGTCAGTGTGCCTCTCTAGCTAACTAGCCTCTCTTTCCACTCAGTCTGGAACTTACAACACCATTAGCCTGCGGCAGGAAGCTACCATAGCCAGAAACTTTTTCTGTATGCTCGAGTTACTCCTTATTTTCTTGGAAGTCAATCCAAAAGCATTGGGATTGGTTTGGATGGGGTTCTTGTTCACATCTTCCCTCCCCGCACAGTTTTATAGTTGTGGAATCCGTTCATTTTCTTCTGCATGTGGCTTAAATAATGAGGATTTCCAAGGGAGGGTGCTGCTTGTCACGCTCCCCCTGCGAGGATGGGTCGATGCCCCCGGTGGCCGTGGCTCTCTGAAGTCCGTCAGCGGGTTGAGGTCCTGGGAGCGAGAGGATCTCAAAGGAGGAGATGAGAAGGAGGCCTCAGACCGGCAGGGGTTTTAAGCACCCCAGACGTCCCTCTGCCTGAGTACAGGGGAATGGGTCTTGACTTGCTCTCTCTGACTTTTCTGCGCAGCAGACCCAGTCACACCAGCACCGTTCTCCTCCCCGGCCCCTCTCCTCTCCCATCCTTTTATCCCTCCTCTCCATCCCAGCACCCCCCAGTGTTTCCCAACCACCCCTCTCCCTGGCCCTGGCCCCGCCTTCCCTCTTAACGGAGGATGCCGAGCGGGGCGCGGTGGGCGGAAGTTGCACCTGAGGGACGTCATCAGAGCTCCCCCGGGACTCGCCTCCGTGCTCCACTGCCTCCCGGGGGGCTCGGCACCGCTTGCGTGCTCTTCCGGCTCCTCCCTCTGTCTGGGGAGTGCTGCAGCCTGCGCCAGCCTCTCTGCCATGCCTGGACCGATCCTCTGCCCCGCCTGCCGCCCGCCACCGTTCCAGGGCCTCCTCAGGTGTGTGGGGGCTCTGTTGTGGCTGGGGTGGGTTGTCCATGAGGGGGGTTCCCAGTCCCGAGCCGGTGGGGCCGGGACATTGCTGTTATCGATGTCATTATCAGCGGTATCAGAGCATCCACCTTTAAAAAAAACCAGCCCTACAGTATTGATATATGGCTGTAGTGTTGTAATGATTAAGAACATAAGAACATAAGAGAAGCCAATGTTGAATCAGGCCAATGGCCCATCTAGTCCAACACTCTGTCACACAGCGGCCAAAATATACCAGGTGCCATCAGGAGGTCCAGCAGTGGGGCCAGGGCACCAGAAGCCCTCCCACTGCTGCCCCCTCCAGCACCAAGAATAGAGTGCATCACCTGCCCCAGACTGAGAGTTCTCATTCTATACCCTGTGGCTAATAGCCACTGGTGGACTTCTGCTCCATATGTTTATCTAATTTCCTCTTGAAACTGTCCATGCTTGCAGCTGCCACGACCTCCTGTGGCAGTGAATTCCATATGTTAATCACTCTTTGGGTGAAGAAGTATTTCCTTTTATCTGTTCTAACCCGACTGCTCAGCAATTTCATAGAGTGCCCACGAGTTCTTGTATTTTGAGAAAGGGAGAAAAGTACTTCTTTCTCAACCTGCTCAATCCCATTCATAATCTTATAAACCTCGATCATGTCACCCCTCAGCCGTCGTTTCTCCAAGCTAAAGAGCCCCAAGCATTTTAACCTTTCTTCATAGGGAAGGTGTTCCAACCCTTTTATCATTCTAGTTGCCCTTCTCTGCACTTTTTCCAATGCTATAATATCCTTTTTGAGATGTGGTGACCAGAACTGTACACAGTATTCCAAATGAGGTCGCACCAATGATTTATACAGGGGCATGATGATACTGGCTGATTTGTTATCAATTCCCTTCCTAATAATCCCCAGCATAGCGTTGGCCTTCTTTATTGCAGCTACACATTGTGTAGACATTTTCAGCGAGTTATCCACTACGACTCCAAGATCTCTCTCTTGGTCAGTCTCTGCCAGATCAGACCCCATCAACGTGTATTTATATTTAGGATTTTTGGCTCCAATGTGCATCACTTTGCACTTGGCCACATTGAACCCCATTTGCCACGTTGACGCCCACTCACCCATCCTCAACAGATCCCTTTGGAGTGCCTCACAATCCTCCCTGGTTTTCACCACCCTGAACAACTTCGTGTCATCTGCAAATTTAGCCACATCACTGCTTACTCCCAATTCCAAATCGTTAATAAACAAGTTAAAAAGCATGGGACCGAGTACTGATCCCTGTGGTACCCCACTGCTTACCACCCTCCACTGAGAGAGTTTCCCATTTATACTCACTCTCTGTTTCCTATTTATAAGCCAGTTTTTGATCCACAAGAGGACTTGTCCTTTTATCCCATGACTATTGAGCTTACTTAGGAGCCTTTGATGAGGAACTGTATCAAAAGCTTTCCGGAAGTCAAGGTAAATAATATCTATTGGGTCCCCCTTGTCCACATGTTTGTTCACTCCCTCAAAAAACACTAACAGGTTAGTGAGACAAGATCTTCCCTTACAGAACCCATGCTGAGTCTGCCTCAATAGTTTTTGTTCATCAATGTGCCTACTAATTCTTTCCTTAATAACAGTTTCCACCAACTTACCCGGTATCGATGTCAGACTGACTGGCCTGTAATTTCCTGGATCTCCCCTGGAGCCCTTTTTAAAGATGGGAGTGACATTAGCTACCTTCCAGTCATCAGGAATGGAGGCAGATTTTAAAGAAAGATTACATATTTTTGTCAGGAGATCCACAAGTTCACATTTGAGTTCTTTCAGAACTCTCGGATGAATGCCATCCGGGCCTGGTGATTTATTAGTTTTTAAATTGTCCATCAGTCGGAGGACTTCCTCTCTTGTCACCGCAATCTGATTCAGGTCTTTCAAACCCCCTCCCGAAATCAGTGCTTCTGGAGTGGGCAAACACTTCTCCTCTTCCACAGTGAAGACAGAGGCAAAAAATGCATTCAGCTTCTCAGCCATTTCCCTATCATCCTTCACTACTCCTTTTACCCCTTGGTCATCCAAGGGCCCCACTGCCTCCCTGGCTGGCTTCCTACTTCTAATGTAATAATGATTGTTTAAGCAAGTTCTCCAATACCAAACTTTCATTTAAAAAGTAAGGCTCTAGCCTCATCTCCATCAGGGAATGAGTTAGAGACTTACTTAAAAATAATGAAAGCTGAGTGTTGCCTTGGGCATGGTCCTCCCCTGTGTCCCTGCTCTCTGCTGTCCTGAGGGCCCCCTTTAGAGGGAGGTGATATCAAGGAGAGGGACAGCTGACACCTCAGAATGGAAGCACAGGGGGTTACTTCACCACCCTGTTGGTTTTCTTTGTCTGGCGCTGCCGTTTGCCTTTCTCGTCTGTGCTCTCTCTCTCTCTGTCTCTCTAGCTCACCGGGCGTTCAGCATATGCCAGCTCCTTTCTTCCTTGGCTTCAGCATGTTCTCTCTCCCTTTTATCTCCCCCTCCTTTCCCCTCCTTCCCATTCCTCCTCCCCTGTTGGAAAGAAGCTCTCTTCTAATCTCAGCCCTGCCCCTGTCAGTCCCCCGGTGTTCTCTTGCCGGTTGCCTTGTCCAGTCTGTGGCTGGTCATCTCCTTGTCGCTGAAAGTAACTCTTGCTCCATCATTCTTGGCAGCCTCCCTGCCCAAGCTACCCAGAGCCAAGGCTTTGCGCATCCTGGCCACCCCTCCACTCCTCCAGAATCAGGTGCTCTCCTTGAGGGGCCCAGCTGTCAGCCCTGGTCTCCATCGCAGGGCTGGTGCTGCAGGCCCCCAGGAGGCAAGCCACCTGCCTTGTTGGGGTGATCCAGCCACCCCAACCGGCACCCATATGCACCAGGGCGTGAGAGGTTGTGGGGAGCCTGGGCCCACCATTATGCCACAGCAGGAGGCAGGTGCAGTGAGGCACTTGCTGTGCTCACACCAGCCATCCCTGGGCCGGTGGGGTGCTTGCTGTAGCTGTGCCAGCCATCTCTGGGCCCAGCCTGGGATACAGAGAATTCAGAGAACCTGTTTAAACTATTATTACAACACTATAGCAATATATCACTATTGTAGGGCCTTTTAAAAAACTGAATTCACTGGTCTTTAGGGCAGAGGAGAAAGGGAGTAGTTTAATGATGACAACAGTTCTGTCATTGAAAAGTAGGCTAGAGGTGGGTCAGGTGAAGAAAACTGATAGAAATATTACTCACCAGGAGAAAACCAACTCAAAATTGGCTTCCAAAACAAGATTGGGGTAAAAATGGTTTCACAAGAGCCAGCGGGGAAAAACTGGGGAAAAAACCTGAAGTGAAAGCTAAAGGCACAAAAATGTGGCTGGAAATCAGGGGATAAACTGCAGCAGTATGGGGCCAAAACTGACGGGGGAAAAAACCATGTGGGAAAGCCGAGAGAAATATAAAGCTGATGTGAGTGTTGAGAACATAAGAGAAGCCAATGTTGGATCAGGCCAATGGCCCATCCAGTCCAACACTCTGTATCACACAGTGGCCAAAAATACCAGGTGCCATCAGGAGGTCCAGCAGTGGGGCCAGGACACTAGAAGCCCTCCCACTGTTGCCTCCCCCCCAAAGAATACCGAGTGCATCACCTTGCCTCAGACCGAGAGTTCCTATCTATACCTTGTGGCTAATAGCCACTGATGGACCTCTGCTCCATATGTTCATCTAATTCTTTCTTAAAGCCGTCCATGTTTGTAGCTGCTACCACCTCCTTTGGCACTGAATTCCGTGTGTTAATCACTCTTTGGGTGAAAAAGTACTTCCTTTTATCTGTTCTAACCCAACTGTTCAGCAATTTCATGGAGTACTCATGAGTGCTTGTATTGTGAGAAAGGGAGAAAAGTACTTCTTTCTCGACCTGCTCTATCCCATACATAATCTTATAAACCTCGATCATGTCACCCCTCAGCCGTCGTTTCTCCAAGCTAAAGAGCCCCAAGTACTTTAGCCTTTCTTCATAGGAAAAGCGTTCCAACCCTTTTATCATTCTATTTGCCCTTTTCAGCACTTTTCCCAGGGCAATAATATCCTTTCTGGGGTGTGGTGACCAGAATTGCACACAGTATTCCAAATGAGGTCGCACCGTCGATTTATACAGGGGCATTATGATACTGGCTGATTTGTTTTCGATTCCCTTCCTAATAATCCCCAGCATAGTGCAGTGATGCCTTCCAATAAACAGTTTAATTTCTATCAGTAAAACTTTGGAGTCTGCATCTTTCGACTTACAGTTGCATCCCCACTGGGGTCATAGGAACCTATAGGAACAGAGGGCTACTGATTAAGGGGACCAAATTAATATGGGGATGCTCAAGCGCCTGTCAGGTCGACTCATGTTCTGTTCACCAGTTATAGGCAGGGAGCCTGTTTTCATTGATTTGCTGTTCGTGAGCAGTTCGAACCACCCTCTTCCATCTTCTTCTGATCCTGGCTCTTCCCAGCTGCTGGCCTTCACCCTGACAGGGGCAACAAGGGGCGGTGGGGGGGGAACTGAACCTAGAAACCTGGGATCCAGTACCTGTTAAGGTTAGTCAAGTAGAAAAGAGGGCCAAGAATAAAAGCTTAATATATATAGTATATAAAAAGCTACATGTATTTATTAACTAAGAATTTAGAAGAGAAGAAGAGGAGATTGGATTTATACCCCTCCCTTCACTACCCAAAGGAGTCTCAGAGCGGCTGACAAACTCCTTTCCCTTCCCCTCCCCACAACAGACACCCTGTGAGGTGGGTGGGGCTGAGAGAGCTCTGACAGAAACTGCTCTTTTTCAAGGACAGCTGTGCCAGAGCTTGTGACTGACCCAAGGTCACATCAGCAGGTGCATGTGGAGGAGTGGGGAATCAGACCCGGTTCTCCCAGATTAGAGTCCACTTAATCACTACACCAAAAATATATAAGGGCCCAATCACGCCTCATGTAAAAATACCAGAATCTAACACACAAGGGCTAATGGACTTGACCTGAATGCAGGCCGAAATGCGTCATGTCAAGTCCATTAGCCCTTGTGTGTTAGATTCTGGTATTTTTACATGAGGCATGATTGGACCCTTATATATTTTTAAATTCTTTGTTCATAAATATGTGTATCTTTTTATATACTACATATATATTAAGCTTTTATTGTTGGCCCTCTTCCCTTCTTCACCCTGACAGTATAGTAAAGTGCTATCAGTTCTGCTCACACCTGTGCATTCTCATGCATCCCGGTGTGAGTTCTAGTCACCACTCCATGCTGCTCCATAGCCAACTGCTTAAACAAAGGTCGAATCTATATTTGCATTTTTAAATCAGTTTTGTGCTGCTGTGACGCCGTATTTCTCTATGCTTGTTTGAAGAGTTGTTTGGAGAAGATTCATTTAAAGCGGTGTGGAGGTGCAATGACAGTGGAGCCCTCACAATAGGGCAATAAACATATGCAGACATGCAAAAGTATGCTAGCACTGTTGAGGTGTGAAAACGAAAGCAAATGTAGACAGCTTTTTTGAAGACGGAGTCAGAAGGCTGGGACACTGGTGAGAAAAAACAAATGCAGATCTGACCTAAGAGTGAACAAATGAGCAGGGACAGATGAGGGGAGGGGTGTGCTTGAAACGAGCCCTGCCTCCCAGTCTGCATATGTCCCGTCCCCTCAAGGAAATGGGAGGAGGACCTCCCTGGTCAGCCTCAATTAGGAGGTGACTGGCTAAGCTGAGCAATCGTGTGTGTGTGTGTGTGGGGGGGAAGGCCACGCTGGGTCCCTCCCTTGCTGCATGAGGCAAGGTGCTGTGAGGCCAGGCTTCGCAAGATTAGGCCCTTCCTCGCCACACTAGGTGGTCCATGCATGGCAAAGGCTGAGCCGGGTACATCCCTTCCTTACCAGGCAGAGTGAACCCAGGCATGTGCCCTACTGTGCCAGGAGGCAGTGCCAGGCCTTTCCTTTGCCAGGCAGAGTAAGGTGAGGCTGGACACATCCTTCACCGCACTAGACCGGGACGAGTCCAGACCAAGCACAGCAAAGAACAGGCAAGGCGTATTCTTTGCTTTGCCTCAGGCAGGGGCTTCCAGGCGGATCCTACCCACTGAGGGCCAGGATGACCCCAGCGTGCACGGGCAGCTGCCTAAGTCGTTGGACCGCCAGGACTTCTCCTGGTGGCCTTGATGGCTGATCCGCCCCTGCAAATAAGTCACTCAGTTATCATTAACTAAATGCTGTATTTTTTGGAAAACCCAGGCACGGGACAAGAACTCGTGTCTTTTTTTGGTACAATAGTCATCACATCATTTGAATTCACACTTCTCCATCTCAGAAACTGTGGGTGATTTCCCACTACAGCTGCCTCGGGGTTGCGCCGCCGTTTGCCCCGATACTATTCATCAATTTCACACCCGAAGCCGCGGGGCTGCATTTTGACCCGTGGCTTCGCCCGATTTCCCCCGCAGTTTCCTGATCCTGTTTTTTGAGGATTACGAAACTGCGGGGAAATCGAGCGAAGCCGCGGGTCAAAATGCAGTCCCGCGGCTTCGGGTGTGAAATTGACAAATAGTATCGGGGCAAACGGCGGCGCAACCCCGAGGCAGCTGTAGTGGGAAATCACCCTGTTACGCCAGTGTGGTATAGTGGTTCGAGTGTCAGACTAAGATCTGGGAGACCCGGTGTAACAGGCCGGATTCACCCCCCGGCCAGAGTAACCCCGGGGTTACTCTGGCCTAGCCTAGAATAACCCCGGAGGGATTACTCTGGTCTAGGCCAGAGTTACCCCTGCCGGGCCAGGCCAGAGTAACCCCGGGAGTTAATCCAGACTAACCCCTGCCAGACAAACCTCTGCTGGGCCATGCCAGAGTTACCCCAACTGCACAACACAACAACCTGTAACCCCGGGCCAAAGTAACCCCTCGGGTGTAAAGTTGCCTATGCCAAACTATCTGAACCTGGGTCTCACAGTCCCCAATATAGAGTGGTAAGTTAAATGTCATTGTGACCAGCACAGTGTCAGCTTTTGAGGGTTTGAGGTCCATGAGAAACTTGTCAGCCAATCTGAGATTCCTCTGGGTAGTGAAAAACGGGGTATGAATCCAATATCATTAGTCAACAGAGCCCAGCAGAGGTTTGTCTGGCAGGGGTTAGTCTGGATTAACCCCCGGGGTTACTCTGGCCTGGCCTGGCAGGGGTTACTCTGGCTGGGGGGTGAATCCGGCCTGTTACACTGGGTTTGAATTCCTGCTCTGCCATGAAAGCTGGCTGTGCGACCTCGACCCCGTCACACACTCTTAACCACACCTACCTCACAGGGTTGCTCTGAGGATAACACGGAGGAGGGGAAAACAGCGTAAACTACTTTAAGGTTGAATATTAAAAAAATAAATGATACAGATGGTTTCAAATGTGGCACTTAAATTTCTGCAGCCTATACGTCTCCCCCCCCCCTTTTCTCTCTTTCTCACACTGAGGGCATCATGATGGACAGCAGGTAGTTTTCACGGAAGCCTGGGGAAGAAATCCCGGTATCCCAGCCCCAAGAAACAAAGGGTGGGAATTGAAATTAGCATATCTCTGCGGGAGGTTTTGTTGGCTTCAGAGGACAAGGTGTGGATTCCGTTTCATGCCAGCTCAGATGCCCGCAAAGGGGCATATGTCCAAACTTGCTTCTGATTAGTGCAATTAAAAAGGGGGGGGGGGAATTGTAGGTTAGTAAAACTGTCAAGCTGCCAAACGGAGGAAACAGCCCTTCTGTGTCTGGAGACTTTTGTGTAAAGGAACTAGAAATGTTACCGGGGCACCAAAGATTTTAAGCAGAGGGTTTACACACAACTGTGTGCAATGTACAGACTCTCTCACACACACAGTTCCTAGGCAGTGGTCTGTAAGAGCACAGAATGGAAACCCACGGGCAAACTTAAAAGAAGATGCAGCGATTACTTTAATCTGATAATATTTATGTTTGTATGGAGTGGAGGCGCATGGGGCTATTCACAGTGAACATTGTGGAGTGCTGGGTGATGCAAGTCTTTGCCGGAAGGGGGGTCCTGAAACAATGAGCTTCCTATTGATTTCTGAGCTGGAATAAAAGTCCCACCCTTCTCCTTTGCCTCCAAGTGCAAGCCCGTCCCTTTCATTTCAGGCCAAGCCTATTCCCATCTCCTGATCTAGCTCAGCTCCGTGTGAGTCCAGGGTGTTCAGGCACTCCTTTGTGATGCTATATTTGGAGGCAGGTCTCCAGATCTGCTCCCCGATTACAAGTTGCGGCAGCTCACTGAACAAAACCTGGCCCTGAGAGGTCCTCAGTGAATTCTACGAGAACTTTAATCTGACCCAGCAAAAGCCGTTGCGCATGTCTGTAACTTTCAACATCTGTATAATTCTGCTGAAGGCAACAGTATATTTGCATGCCCCAAAGCAGATCGTTAAGTGTTTTGCTGATTTGAAACCGAGTGTTTTTAACACCTTGAAAGTGGGAGCGATGAAAAGGAAACCAAAATCCCTCAAGGGAAAGATGCTGTTCAGTGCAGAGCTTTGGTGCTACTGTAGCCGGTTTTGCCCCATGCTATTCTAGCCATGCTGATGTTGAGAAACAGCATCTCTCATTGGTCAAGAGACCGGAGTATCTTTCTGAGGAGGAAAGGCTGAGGAATCTGGGACTTTTCCACTTGGGGGGAGGAGAGAGATGACTGAGGGGAGTAGGTTGCCGTTGCCATCTTGGGAAATTCCTGGAGAACTGAGGGGAGTGCCTGAGGAGGGCAGAGTTTGGGGGCTGGGATGGAGCTCAGTGGAGATATGACACTATAGATGCCACTCTCTGAAGCTGCCAGTTCCTCCAGGGAAAATGATCTCTGTCATCTGGGGTTCAGTTTTAATTCCAGGAGAACGCCAGACCTCACCTGAAGGCTGGCAACCCTAGAAGAGAAATATGATAAGAGGTTTATAAAATTATGCATGGGGTGGAGGAAGCGGGTAGAGCGCCCTCTTTTTCTCCCACTTGCATAAAACTGGAACTCTCAGGGGGATACCCAGTGAAGTTGATGAGTGATAGATTCAGGATGGACAAAATAAAAGTCCTTCTTTACTGGTAGGTAAAGGTAAAGGTTCCCTTGCTCGCAAGCCAGTCGAATCCGACTCTAGGGTTGCGGTGCTCATCTCCGTTTCAAAGCCAAAGAGCCAGCGCTGTCCAAAGACATTTCCGTGGTCATGTGGCCGGCTTGACTAAACACCAAGGCACACGGAACGCTGTTACCTTCCCACCGAAGTGGTCCCTATTTATCTACTTGCAATTTCTTGCTTTCGAACTGTTAGGTTGGCAGGAGCTGGGACCAGAGACGGGAGCTCACTCCGTTATGCATCACTCTCGGGTCTCGAACTGCTGAACTACTGACCTTCCACAGCCTGCAGTTCAGTGTCTTAACCACTTGAGCCACCGCAGTCCATTCTTTACTGGACGAGTAGATAAATTGTGGGATTCACTGCTGGTGGAGATAGTGATGGCCACAAGTCCCGGTGGCTTTAGAAAGGGGTTAGATTCCTGGAGGATAGGTTCATCTTTGGCAATTAGCTATGGTTAATATTTATTTATTTATTTATTGGATTTATATCCCGCCCTTCCACATGGGCTCAGGGCGGCGAACAAGGGCAAAATGCCATACAACCAGATTAAAACATAAAGGCCAAGCCAAGAATAAATACAAGCCATAAAACTCCATTACAACTGAACAATAAAACAGCGGTGACAGCAAAAACCACTATAGGGTCCACACCACACAACGCACTAGTACACACAGTTGGCGTTACTCCAATGTTGCCCTCACAAAGCTAAAATCCCATGCCAGGGCCAAAGTGCCTTGAGTGGCTATATGATGATGGTATCATAGTGGTGGCAGCCCCTACTCAAAAAGCCTGGTGGAAGAGCTCCGTTTTGCAGGCCCTGCGGAACTGCATAAGGTCCCGCAGGGCCCTGATCTCCTCTGGGAGCTCATTCCACCAGGTAGGGGCCGCCACCGAAAAAGCCCTGTTCCTGGTCACAGCATATTTAACAACCTTGGGGGCTGGAATGACCAGCAGATGTTGTCCCCCTGACCATAGTGCTCTTGAGGGAATATATGGGGAAAGGCGGTCCCTCAGATAGGCCAGACCCTGGCCATGTAGGGCTTTAAAGGTAAGAACCAGCACTTTGAAGTGGATCCGGTACACTATTGGCAGCCACTGCAGCTCCTTCAGCGCTGGCTGGATGTGTTCCCATCTAGTGAGACCCATCAGCAGCCAAGCCGCTTCATTCTGCACCAGCTGCAGCCTCCAGATCCGCGACAAAGGCAGATAATAAAGGGAACCTTCATATTTAGAGGCAGTAAACCTTTGAAGCCCAGTGCTAGGAGGCAACATTAGGGGAAGGCCTTGGCCTCTATGCTTTTCGTTGGCCTTCCAGGGCAACTGCTGTGCCATTGTGTGAAACAAGATATTGGACTAGATGGACCACAGGTCTGATTCATCAGGGCTTACCTTTCATTTCACATTGTGCAATATGGCTGCACAGGGGTACTTGCTGGTATCGGTGGTGGGGCCAGCACATTGTCTGGCCAGGAAAGTAAGGCATGCTCCCCTTCCATAATGCATTGGGTGGCAATATAATCTGAACCACTTCAATGAGCAGGCATTATATTAGAACTAGGAGAAAGGCCTGTTGCAGAAATGAATGCAGCAGGCTCTAGGAAGAGGGCCTGCATGAGTGCGGTGTCCTGCAGCAGTCGTCGGTGCCCCCCCACCCCACATACCACCCACCTGCCCAGCAGGTGCCCCACACCAGAGGCCCGTGGCAGGCCATGTTTTAATGCCCCCTGCTCCCTCCCAGACCCTTCCTAGCTCACCTGCCTTGGCAGGCGGGGGGGTTCTGGGAGGCTTCTCCTGCTTGCTGGCTCTGGCGGGCAAGCAGGAGAAGCAATGGGAGGCTTTTAAATGCCCCCCCCCACTCCCTCCCGGGCCCTTCCTGGCTCACCTGCCTTGGCGGGTGGGCCAGGAGGGGGGAAGCCTCAGCATTTTCAGTGCTGGGCCAGCGGAGCGTCCTTCCCACTCATTGTCCTGCCCACACTGAGGCCATGATGCTGGCCTCCACTTCTGTGGTGGGCGGGACTGCAGCCACACAGGCAGTGGATTGGCACTCCATGGGAATGACAGTCCAGAAAGCCAAAGGCTGTGGGAGCGTGTGGAACATTCAGGCAAGAGGGACACGAAAACTCTTTTATATATAAGGAGAGATGGGTCTGCATTAATTATTAGGAATCATTTCAGCTATAAGCAGGGCAATACATGGCTAAGCAAGATTTAAGCAAACTTTGGGCCCAATGAAGCTTACAATGTGACTGAGGGGGGAGTGTCGTGTAGTAGTTAGCATACTGGACTAGGATGTGGGAGATCCTACTCATCACTGCTCTTCCATAACAATGAATCTCTCTCAGCTCATAAGATTGGGTGGATAAAACGGAGGAGGAGGTACTATGCATGCTTCCCTGAACTCCTTGGAGGAAAGGAGGGATAAAAGTGAAACAGAGAGATACTGCCAGTAACCCTGATAAGGGCTGGGCTGTCGGTTCCTTAAGTTTCAGAAGGGCTACAGGGAGTGTAAGTATGCCCTGAGGTCTGCTGTAACATTGATAACGTGCTTTATGACCTTTATCTCATTTCGCCCTAAACCAGCAAATTCATTTTCTGTGCACAGATGGATCTGCCGTACCTGCAGGTGTGCATTCCCAGCCCACTCCCTAAAGTGGAGGCGTTAGTCCAGGCCCAACAAAGTCCTGATGGAAGACTATATAGTTTATTTTTTTAAAATCATTGCAAGGCTTTGAACAAGAACACGTCCCCCCCCAAAAAAAAACAACAACAGTGCAAGACAGTCTATTGGTAAGTTGGGACTATGCAATGTCGCTAAAGTATATCTTTACTTAACATATTTCTAGGAAAATCAGTTTATACCTGTCATGGCAAAAGGAGCAACAGACACAACCTAGGACCCCTCTATACTTAAATCAAGGCCTATTTATTTACAGCGCTCTTTAGAAGGCATGGGGCAAGACCAGTGCAAGCAAATAACTTATGTTGTTATACCTTTTCTTTGGGGCTTAGCTCCTCCTGTGTCCTCTAGAGAAGCATCCACTGCCCAAAATCAGTGTGTATATTTTTGATTTATAGGACTGAATTGTATATGGCTTTGGGAGTCCAAAAACAATCTAGGGAAAGGACTTTAAAAAATCTTTCCCTCTACATTGCTTCCTTGATCAAAAGTGAGCCCCTTATAGAATCATAGAATGTTAGAGTTGGAAGGGACCTTGCAGGCCATCTAGTCCAACCCCCCTTCACTCTGCAGGAACACAGCCGAAACCCCTACATACCTACAACATACCCAAAAGATGGTTGTCCAGTCTCCTCTTGAAAATGTCCAGCGAAGGAGCATCCCGCCACCTCCCGAGGCAGTTTGTTCCACTGCTCAACCACTCTTACAGTCAGGAAGTTTCTCCTGATATTAAGCTGGTAACGACTCCCTTGTAATTTCCACCCATTAGATCTAGTCTTGCAACCCAGAGCAAGAGAGAATAGATCCTTCTTCCACTGTGTTTAGACTGGGGAGAGGGGAAGCGCACAATATGAGCACTTTCCTCCCCTCTGCTGGAGCTCACGTCAGCCTGTCATGGTAGTTTCTACTGGGAAGACAGCTTTGGGTGAGGATTTTTAAATACTGTTTTCAAAATTATGGTCCTGAGCCATCTGTCCCCCTCCCAGCTGATTTTTTAGTCTAAATTACACTCTGGGGATCAGGGCCATAGCCAGGATGTTTTTTTTGTCAGAGGGGGCATTTAATTTTTTTTTTTGGGGGGGGGTTGTTAATTAAATTAATCAGGCACCAGGGTTCTAGTCTTAGAATTATGCCTTGGCCATCTGCATTCATTAATCCAGAATAACCCCAGTTCCCTCCTCACAATTGCTGAGGGTCCGTGCGGGCAGTCACCCTGAGAAGGTAATGGACAGAGTGAGCAGCCGGTTCTCTACCGGCTCTCTACCTGCTTGAGCGGCAGACAAGTGGGTGGGCGAGGAGTCTGCTGGAGGTCCGTGTGGGCAGTCATCACCCTGGGAAGGTAATGAATGGAGCAAGCAGCTGGTTCTCTACCTGCTAGGATGGTGAGTGAGCAGGTGGGTGAGGAGCCAGGGCTCTTTTTGTAGCAGGAACTCCTTTGCATATTAGGCCATACACCCCTAATGTAGCCAATCCTCCAAGAGCTTACAGAGCTCTTCTTAGAGGGGCTACTGTAATCTCTTGGAGGATTGGCTGCATTAGGGGTGTGTCACCTAATATGCAAGGGAGTTCCTGTTACAAAAAGAGCCCTGGCGAGGAGTCTGCTCTACTGCCATGTCGTGACTCCTCCCCTGGTACAAATGCACTAAAGAAAGACAGCACAGTAGCCTCCTCACCTGCCTGCTCACTCATTCCTCTAGCAAGTAGAGAGCAAGTAGAGAACCGGTTGCTCGCTCTGTACATTGCCTTCCCAGAGTGATGGTGGCTTGCATGGACTTCCAGTGATTGTGAGGAGGGGTTATTCTGCCCACCTGCTGCCCTGGTGCCTGGCCGGCAGGTAGAGAGTCGACCGCTTGCTTGTCCACTGGGCAGTGCGACTTAATAAATATTCTTCCATGGCTTTTTGTGGGATGTGGCTTATACTTAAGGGGGTGGGGCACCAAAATGCTCCACTGTAGCTACGGGCTCACTGGGGATCCAGTCACAGATACCTCCTCACAGGGGTCATTTCGTAGAAAAAGAGGTGCAGGGGCTCATTAGCATAACTCATTAGCATAACTGATTTGCATATGCCACACCCCCTGACATCACTGGAAGTGTGTCAGAAGGCAACACCCATCGCTCAGGCTCCACCCCTAGGGACTGTCTTTCCAATCTGGGGGCTCTTATTCCAGTCTCAGAGTAGCCTATCTGGGCCCAGGAAAAATGCTACGCGTGTTGCTGCACACTCCTGCTGGGAGCTGGGGGCGGGGCTTGCCACCACCTGTGCTTCTAACTGCCGGAGCTCTGCTCCAGCATGTTCCTGCTCCAAATGACCCCTGCCTCCTCAACATCGTGCATCATTTGGCTCACAGCACTGCTACGCAGATATAAAACTGTGCTGACATGAGTCTGTTGCTTGAGCTGTTCGGCCTGTGCCACATAACGAGGAACTACTATTTTGATTAGTAGTGTATATTAGCTATCCTGTGACAAATAATGGCAGGTAAGTTGATTAACCGTGCCGCAATGTAGCACCAGTTAAGAAACGATAGAACCATGGCTTTATCTGGTTTCATATGCCCACTGGCATGACCAGCCTCACAGGGTTGTTATGGGTATAAAATGAGAGAGGGGAGAACAATGTATGCTATGCTCCTTGGAGAAAAATAGGATAAAGATGTAATAAATGGAAAGATGTGGTAGGTATATAGGTTCCCAGCTCAGCTTAGGAGTCAGGCCCCTGTGTTTGTTATGTATGCAGTTCAGCCTTTTTAAAAATTGCATCTCACCTAATGGATGATGTAGTAAGGAGTTTTGAAGCCTTCTGTCATTTAGTAGATAGCCTTTGATGATTCTGAGTTTGAAAATATCAAGAGTGGTCCACGGTGCACAAAAAAACCCCTCCCCAGTGATAACAAAAAAGCACACTGCGCTGTGTTTTGAGATCCCCTTCCTGGAGCCATTAAGAAGCCTCTGGGATTGTTTTTAGGTTTCTGCAGACATGAAAAGAGCAAGTAAAGAGATCGCTACACCTTGGCCTGGGCTCTGTGCCTCTGCCTTCTCCCCGAAGGAGTGAGCTGTGCCTTCACATTAGGCTGAGGGAGCTTGAAGGACCCTCCAGCTCATCGGTGGTGACACGGTGACATTTCCACTCTTCCTTCCCCTTCCAAGTGTCATTTCAAAGCACAGTCAGAAAGCTGCCTGAGCTCCGGCTTCCCCTCTGGTATTTAACAGGGCACCAGGCACAGAAGTTGTCTTCAAAGCCTGCAGGATTAGTCTTGGAACACAGATGACATTCAGAGCAAGGGGATGGGAGGGCGGGTGGAGGATGGGCACCCACGAGAAAAACAGGTTTTCATTCCAAACCACACTAGGACAAAGATCCACATTTTTATTGATGTTTGTATTTTATTTTATGATGCCCTCCGATCCGAAACTGTCACTGTTTCATCATTTAACCTGATTCTGCATGAATATTAATGCCTGAACTCGGCCAGAGGTCTCTTGAAATCTAACCATTCCACGAGTGTATGGACAGTTCTGTGGCCTGAGTACAATCACCAGTCTCATCCATGACTTAGACAAATTAAGAAAGAAGTCCTAAATCAGGCATTATGTTTTTCTGTGTATTTTATTCAGCAATTTCTTCCTTCACAAAGGAATCTTATCACTCATGGTCAATGTTTAGTTAAACAGAGTCTTCTGTTTAGCAGTATAACCTATGAAGAAGATTTGTGGCTCATCTACGTGATTTATTGAAAAGAACTATGCACACTTATATATCTTAAGGCCCAATTCTAAAAGACATTGTTCACTCAAATAGAATAAGGTTGCCAGCCCCCAGTTTCCAGGGGGATTCTCCTCCTTTTGGGGGCTCCAATCCAACACAGATCACCTGACCAGGGGGGGAACCCCACCCCCAAAAGGAACATAATTGTGCAATGTCCCCAGCACAATGACGTCACTTGGAAGTGACATCGTTGTGCCAGTGACATCCCCAGCAACGCTCTGGTTTTGGAGAAAACTATATGGGTTTGAAGCCAAGAAACCATAGAATTTTTGCCAAAAAACCTGGGACGTCATGTGTGACATCCTGCCCACCCTCACAAGAAGCCTGGCAACCATAGTCTAGAATTGGAAGTGCCAATAAGAATTAAAATGACAGGGTTCGGGGGGGGGGGAGTGGAAGGAAGAATTCTTAAGCAAATTCTGCTTGCTGGAATTTTCTTGGAAAAAATGGATTTAGATTCTACTCCAGTGTGCACAATTCTCTTCTGTCATCCCACCCGAAAGTGCAGTACACGTGGTCTATCCCAAGCTGCAGGAGCAGGACATGAACTGGATCAAACTGAAATGATTTATTCTTGTCTATTTTAAAACGTAAACTAATGTGTTTTTTTTATTATTTTAATTTGAAATATTCAGCCACCTTTTAAAAAGGCCAAATGTTTTAAACATGAGCTTTCCCCATTTACTTATATTAGAATCTCTGATTGTATCATTCACCTCTTATATCAGTCAGGCAGTGTGACATTTCACATTTTTACACAGGCGATTCCCGATACATTCAGTATGACCCCCTTTGCTTTAGCTTTTCACCCAGAAAAAAATGCATACCCTTCCCTCAATGCACTCAAAGGCAAAGGTTCCCTTGCTCGAAAGCCAGCTGAATCCGACTCTAGGGTTGCGGTGCTCATCTCCGTTTCAAAGCCGAAGAGCCAGCGCTGTCCGAAGACGTTTCCGTGGTCATGTGGCCGGCATGACTAAACACCAAGGTGCACGGAACGCTGTTACTTTCCCACCGAAGTGGTACCTATTTATCTACTTGCAATTTCTTGCTTTCGAACTGCTAGGTTTGTCAGGAGCTGGAACTAGAGACAGGAGCTCACCCCGTCATGCGGCACTGGGGTCTCGAACTGCTGAACTACTGACCTTCCACAGCCTGCCGTTCAGCGTCTTAACCACTTGAGCCACCGCAGCACTACAGGACAGTTAACAAGGGGAACAGCTTACTTGTAGATGGATTCCCTGTCTCAAACCCTCTAATATAAATCATGGTGGTTGTTTTTTTAATTATCCCCAGGAAGGACTGAATTAACTATTATACTCAGCAGACTCTACACAGAAGGGGCCCAAACAGCTAACCAGGTCTGTCAACTTCTAGGTGTCAGATTCCAGCTAAGGGGTGAGTGGGCCATTTTGCTGTCTCTGGCCAAGATGGGCATTAGCATTTCCAAAACTTTGATGGTTGGTAGGAGTGCGCACCCCCCCAAATCTGCATTTTTCAGGTTCAGGTGTACCAAACCCCCAATATATCGGTAAATACTGATATTCCTGAATAATATTGATATGATATTTGTATTCAGGAAATAGTCACTATTGCCAAATGTATTTGGCAAAACTCCCTTTACATGGCAAGAAGCCATTAAACCCCTCCGTTTTGCTCTGTCTGCTCCAGAGTGGGGGAGGGGGAGTGAAAGGGAGCGCTGAAATGGCTTCCTCCCATTTAAATCAAATAGTGTGGCAGGTCCACCTGTCAGCTGATCAGTTTAAATACCTTCCCTTCGCTCGCTGAGGTGTGCTACTGCCATTCAACTCGGGGAGGGAAGGGAAGATATTTAAAGCTTAAATGCTTGACTTGCAGAGTTGTGCCACAGCGGTGGCACGACTATGCAAGTCAGGTGGGTGGCTTGGCTTTGCAAAAGTCAAGCTGTGTGTGACAAACCCAGAAATGGCATGAGTTCACCTGGAAGGTGGGTGAACTTGCACTACTTCAGCTAGTGAGGCTGAGCCCGAATAAAAGCTGAATAATATTGGCTTTTATTTAGGCTCAGCTAGATCGGTAGCCGAATCAGATTAGAAAATCGATTTGGCTGAAAAAATACTCAGAAAATACAGATAAGGTATTATTTGGGTATTTATTCAGCTTGGTGTATACCAAGCGCAGACCCCTCGTGGGTGGTACTTGGGTGATTCTTGGGAACAATTGACTTACCTTCTCCTACCTATTTTCATCTGTGAAAGAGAAAAATTCAATGTGGAGTTTTTGTCAAGCCCAATGCCTAAAGCAAATAGGTATTTCTCCACCACCACTACTCACTCCCAGTTTCTGTTGCAGACAGCTGAGTTGAAGGTTTTGGTGGGAAGGAAGGAATTTTAATTCTGTCTACAGTAAAATATCTGATACATTTCAGTAGAACAAATGTATACAATTTGCTCTGAAAAATTCTTCTCGGAATTTCCTTTTGCAAATTTGGATGCTGCATGTTCTCTAGATATACCAAATACTGAAATATTTTTTGAATGTGTGAGATCTGTCTTTGCCACACAGTGACACTTGCAGTGTAATTGCAGGAAGAGTTACGCCCTTCTAAATCCATTGAAGAGAAAGGGCCAATCTTTTTGTTTAGGACTGCACTATTAATTTCAGTATTTGACACTTGATGGTTGTTATTTTACAGTATTCCAGAATTGACATGCAATGGTTTTCAGTATTTCAATATCAGTGTCAGCTTTAGCATGAATTTTATTCTGCTTGTCATCCATGATGGGCCACCTTGAACCTTGACGCAGTTATTGCCACCCTTGATGTTGTGCCTTCAGAGGATAGATTCAGATGGGTAGCTGGGTTGGTCTGAAGCAACAGATAAAAGTTTGAGCTCAAGATCCAAATAAGTGTGCACGCACATGAAACCTTATCCCAAGAATAAAAATTTGTTGGTCTTAAAGGTGCTTTCAGAGGATTTTACCTCAATAAGTCTGTAGCGTTGCCAACTGTGGACTGGGAAATCCTTGAAGTTCTGAAGGTGGAGCCTGGGGAGGGCGTGTTTTGTGGAGGGGTTCGACTTCAGCCATAGATATAGGGTTGCCAGCTCTGGGTTGGGAAATACCTGGAGATTTTGGGGATGGAGCCTGAGGATGGTGGGACTGGGGGAGGGGAGGGACTTCAAGGGGGTAATACCATAGAGTTCACCTTTCAAAGCAGCTATCTTCTCCAAGTGAACTGATATCTGTCTCCTGGAGATCAGTTGTACCCCAGGAGATCTCCAGCTATCACTTTTAGGTTGGAAACCTTACATAGATAGAATAGATACCACCATCCAAAGGTGCCATCTTCTCTGGGGGAACTGATCTGTGTAGTCTGGAGATTGCCAGGCCCACCTTGGAAGCTGGCAACCCTAAAAATGAAGTAAATATTTAACTCCTTGTCCAGTGAAAGAAATATGTTGCAATAGAAAGAATTGATTTATTTATAAGTTTTATAAAGTTTTATTTATGGCCAAAGCCAGCAATAACGTTTGAAACACAACAAAATTAATAAATAGTAAGAACCCCTGTAAGTAAAAGTAAAAGAAACTTAACATTCGTTTTAAAATCTTAAGAAACAAGCAGTTAACTATAGGGTGATTGACATTTAACTTCCTGCATTATTAGAGGCTGAGTTCAGACTGGCAGTTTGCTCCGGTAGCCAGTCATAGGAAAAAAGCCCCAGAATAAACTGTTCCAGGTTTTCCCATTCAGACAGCTAGGGCTGCTGCCGGAAGATGTGGGGCGGAGCCAGGCGGGAGCATTCAGATTGCCCCGCGCGGGAGCGTGTTGTATTCAGCGTTTCCCCATTAATTCGGCTGTGGGTGTATGTGCGCATGAGCGCATTTTGCCAATTGCCCTTTTCTGCATTTTCCCCAGTGCTATAAATATTCTTTTTGAGGTGTGTGTGTGGTGTGAGTGGTCCAATGAGGTTGCACCATCAATTTATACATGTATAAATGATGTTCCTTTTGGTCTTTTGGGGTTTCTGTGTGGTACTGTGGCATGCTTGCATTGCCACAGTGCCACTTGTTCTGGAGTGTGCCACTTGTTCTCATGGCAAACAAGCACCTCCCAAGACAGTTCACTTTCCCTGAGATTCTCTGGGACAGTCTGACTGCTGGTGATGCCTGCTTGCCTGCCTTAAGTGCTGCTGGCTGGGTTTCCCCGTTGGAAACAATGAAGGTAATGGGAGTAACCTGTTTGGGTGCCCATAGAATTAGGCCCATTGGTCCAATTGCTTTGAGACATGGGGGTGTATGTGGGGAGAGGCTCCCGAAGCTACCCTGAAAGTTTGGAGCTTCTCCCTCAAGCCCCCTCCCCCCAGAGCTACTAACAGCACCGTGGGGAAAAAGTAACTTTTCCCCCACCATAGAGAACAATGGAGGGAATGGGGGCAACCTGTTTGGGAGCCCATAGAATTGGATCCCCTGGTCCAATGTTCTTGAAACTTGGTGGGTATCTTGGAGAGAGGCTCCATCAGCTACCCTGTGTGTTTGGAGCCTCTCCCTCAAACCTCCTCCCCTCCAGCCCCCAGAATATACCCTATGTTTTCACCATTGACTTCAATGGCCCATAGGATATAATGGGGCTGAAATTGACATTCGGCTGCCTGAAAGACTTTCTGGGATGCCGGCTGGGGGCGGGGCTTGGCTCCTGAGCTCCCGGAGCTGCGCTCCGGTGCGCTCCCCCCCCAAAAAAAAGACCCCTGCTAACAGCTTTAAAACACTTAAAAGCCCAGTATAAGGCCCTTATTAAAAAGAAGAAACAGGAAGACTTTAGACTGTCATGGAAGGAACTTAGTAAAGCAGTAAAGGAAAAGAATTGGTTTATTAAATTATGCCATCCTGCTGGTTATAGCAAGACCAGTCCTTCTGCCGCTATTTGATAGTTGGTAAGCAATCCTTATATTTACAGAGAGTCTGGAAGAAAACTAATACATCAAGGCCTAGAACTTTTTTATGATCTATTAAGCTCTGTCGTTTACAGCAAGCCTGCTATTGTTAAGTTTGCCCTCTTTATTGTGCTTGGTTGCTATGGGGACAGAAGGGATGAGAAGAATGTACACTTTTGCTTTTGGCCACTTTGGTGTTGCTAGTAGTTATCTCCCTCAGCTCAGACATGTAACCTTGAGCCCCTGTCAGGACTGGTATCATCTTTCCCCAGGAACCATAAGAACATAAGAACATAAGAACATAAGAACATAAGAGAAGCCAATGTTGAATCAGGCCAATGGCCCATCTAGTCCAACACTCTGTCACACAGCGGCCAAAATTACCAGGTGCCATCAGGAGGTCCAGCAGTGGGGCCAGGGCACCAGAAGCCCTCCCACTGCTGCCCCCTCCAGCACCAAGAATAGAGTGCATCACCTGCCCCAGACTGAGGGTGATTTCCCACTAAAGCTGCCGCGGGGCCGCGCCGCCGCCCGCCCCGAGACCTCCAGCCAACCATAGGCAGGCCTCTAACTTAGGTGTGATTGGCCCTGGGCCATTAGGGTCCTGCTTGATTTAAGTATAATTGCTTGCTTCGTGGACTTTCCCCCAGTTCTAACACAGAAAAGTTAAGAGCCTGGATCCTATTAATGTCTCAATAAACTTTTTATTCCTTTGAATGACTGTTGTTGGGATCATTAAAGGTCACCAAGTTCTTCCCTCTTATAGGAGGCTGAAGGGAAAGGCAAAATAAGGGACTGTAGTAAAATCATCCATTGCCTTTTTTCACGATGGAAAACTTCACGGCCTAATAGATGGTTTTTGAGGATTCTTTATCAATTGCAGATTCAATTTCTGTCCTCCACTTGTTCTTGTTGTTCAGTCACACAGTTGAGTCTGACTGTTCGCAACCTCATGGACCAGATCATGCCAGGCCCTCCTGTCTTCTGCCGTCCTCTGAAGTTTGCTCAATTTCTTGTTCATTGCATGGTGACACTGTCTAACCATCTCATCCTTTGCCATCCCCTTCTTCTTTGACCTTCAATCTTCCCTTGCAATAATACATACATTCCAGAAGGAGAAAGGGAATATGTGACCTGAGAGGAGAATAGAAAAGGGGAGTCAGGCAGTGAGAGCTACTTGGTGATCTTGGCCTGTCATCCAATGAGCCTTGGGCCAGTTACCCAGCCTAATCAACGAGCATATCATGGAGTTGTTGTAAGGTTAAAATGGGGATGGAGTCTACGGAAGCCAGATGGGAGTGGCTTCAGCTGACCAGAATGCCAAAGAGGTCACCCTCCAAAGCAGTTATTTTCTCCAGGGGGAGAGAGAGATCTGCTGTCTGGAGTTCAGTTGTGATACCAGGTGATACCACAACCAGTGTGGCATAGCAGTCAGTGCTTCAGAGCAGGGTTTGTGAGACCCAGGTTCTTGCTGTGGAAGCTGAGTGGGTGATTTTGGACCAGTCAGACTTTTGGCCTAACCTACCTCACAGGGTTGTTGTGCAGGTCAAAAGGGGAGAGGAGAATAGTATAAGCTGCTTTGGTCCCCAACTGCAGAGAAAGACTGTACTTTTCCTCCTGGGAAACCATTGTTGCCAATCTCCAGGTGAGGGCTGGAGATCATTCAGAATTACAACTGCTCTCCAGATGGCAGAGATCAGTTCCCCCGGAGAAAATGGTGGACTCTGTGTCTTTTTACTCTGCAGAGATGGGCCCCCTATGTCAGCTAGTGTGATGTAGCAGTCAGGGCTTCAGAGCAGGGTAGAGGCCATGGGGGGGGGGGAGATGGAAAGCTGAAGTCAGAGGGGCAAATAAAGGTAGGCTGTTGATAGGCTGGGAAGGAGATAGGGTGGCCAGCTCCAGGTTGGGATATTCCTGGAGATTTGAGGGGTGGAGCCACGAGAGGGTGAGGTTTGAAGAGAGGTGGGACCTAAGACAGGTACAATGTCATAGACTCCACCCTCCAAACCAGCCATTTCCTCCCAGGGAACCATTGTTGCCAATCCCCAGGGGAGGGCTGGAGATCACTCAGAATTACAACTGCTCTTTAGATGGCAGAGATCAGTTCCCCTGGAGAAAACAGTAAGCTCTGTGTCATTATATCCTGCTAAGGTCACCACAGCAAATTGACACTGAGTGCCCAAGGCCAGGGAACCTACCCAGAGCCCCTTTCTAGAGATTGTTGTATTTATTTCCACAACTGGCCTTATTCCTAGTGTTAATATTATTCAGTAGTAATAGTGGCTGTTGTTGCATCAGTTCCATGTAAATGGTAAAAATGAGAAAAGCTGTCTAAATCCAGCTAAGAGAAATCAGTGGCATAAGCATGGAATATAATATTAAAATGTCATCAAAGAAATAAACAAAGCTCAGATATTTGACCAGAAACTAATTGGGGTGAAAGTGGTTTTCCTGACTATGTACAAAAATTAAAAGATAAACTGCCTGAATGGGGACAACTCCAGAAGATGCCTGATGAGGCCACTTTGAAAAAGGCTTCTCCAAAGTTTGAAACACCTTTAAAGAGTTTTACATTAAGGCTGATTGTTCAAATTACTAGAAAATGCAACACAGACATATCCAATGCCCGTTGTAAAGTTTAGGAAAGTTATAATCCTTGTGGTTATAGGGAATCCTTGAAACATAAAAGGACAGTTCATTTCAGCATAAGTGAGCAATGCCTCTTTTTAAAGACTTCCTTGGGTCATGTACTGGTGCGGACAACTATGGCATTTATGCGACAGCATTGGCATTTTAGAGGGAGCTGACAGCAGGCAGGCTGTGCCGGTCATGATAGTTGACCATATCAGTTTGTCTCTGGGGATGGTCTGTACTACTTGCATATTGTGTGAGCGAGCCTGAAAACAGAGCATTTGAATGTAGAATCCAGAAAAATAAACTGAAATAAAATCTGTTATTTTGAAGCCACACTGATGATTTTGGGGAGGCTGAACTTGTGACTTTTGAATAAGGGCTGAGTCCAATGGCGACAGAGCGGGCCTTATAAAGGTGCCCCTGGACTCAAGCTTTATTCTGCTGCTTCAGACCAACATGGCTATCACCCTGAATCGGACTTTTGAATAGTTAGACTTTCTGGAAATCACCATTTGGTTCAAGGGATGCTCTTACAGTCACTGACAAATCTTTCTTTGCCTACAGACTCCTGCTACATCTCCCTACGATCCAGTCCATAGAGTTTGTCCCGCAGCAGTTGAATTCTTTGTTCTCCCATGAGTCGTGGTCTAACACCTAAAAGAAAAAAAAGACCTTGGGGGGAGGGATACGGAAGGGGGAATGGGTGTGCGTCCCGACGGCACGGGAGCAGCTGGATGTGTCAGGCATGAAATCACAGCAAGAACTTCATCATCTATACAGATTAGGGGGACGACTGAATTAAAGGCAAGAAGAAAAGAGGAGGAGGAGAAGGTGATGTCACCTACAGGCCTCCTTACCCTGGCCCTTCCCTGAACACCATTGGAGCAGATGCATTTTAATTTCCTTTTATTGTCAGTGACCCACATGGTTATGGTGTGCCGCGGACCCCTGCCTATGCCTCCCCAAGGAACAGAACGTTTATCAGCCAGAGTCAATGTTAGCGGTGACCATTTATCACTCCTTCTCAGTGTGTGATAATGGAGCTGCGTGCTTCCCCTAGAAAGCCCTTTGGTCTGCAGAAAGACCATGACACTGTTGCATTCATAACAAACTTTAAGTACTTTCCCCTCCTTTGGTCTCCTCCCCCTTTCCCTTTCCCTTCTTTTTGTTCCATTGTTTTTGGCTTTGTTGGTGGTGATGGTGCCTGCAATCTATTCACTGTTTTATTCAATTTCAGTCTTTCTTTCACGCCTCACATTTTGAAAGTTTCTCTCTGTGTTTTTCAAAGCACGGGGTGTGGTGGGGGGAGGAATCAGCCCTTTGACTGAGAGCAGTTTCTTCAGGACCTAATTTTAAATGTACACGAAGTTGTACAAACACAAAGACCAACATAGATGTGTGGGGGGTTGTGAACTTTTCAATTTGCATGAATTTTGGGTTATTTTTTCCCCAAGCTGCAGCTGCTGAAATCAATAGAAGCCTGTGATACAACCCTAAGCATACTTACACAAATGTAAGTCCCAGTACTTTCCATTGACATAAACATGGATAATACCAGGGTGTTATACTGTAATCCTAAAAACACTTACTAAGGTGCAAGCCCCATTAAGTTCGATAGAATTTATTATCAAGTAACTGTGCTCAGGACAGCAGCCTTACCATTACTTTAGAAACATACTTCTAGTTTAAAGTTTGAAAAAATTAGTTGCAGTGTAACTTCAGCAATCAGAAAGAAGAATTTACATCTGCATTCTTCCTCCACTCGTAAACGCCTTCACTTTGGAAAACGACATCATAATCTGAGTGGTCCAACTCATGGTTCTTGAACAGTTGGGATTTTAACTCAGTTTGCTTAAAATAATGGGTCTGTACATCATGTTAAATCATAATATTTATTAACATCAATAGGGCTAAAAAACCAATTTCAGACAGTGGTTTCAGTTCAGATGACAAAACGAACAATAATGTAATAAACTAATAGTATGGTGCTATGTTTGAATTGAGCTTTGCAATTAGGACTGAATACAGACCTTCAAGCAGCCGTGCTCACTTTTCCGCATGAATAAAGGTGCATTAGCATTCTATGCCATTTCCAGAACACAAGGATTCTGGCAATCTCCTTATGGTAACATCTATAAGGACATAAACTTTACAGTGTGAACAGTACCATACCTCTGGCACACTTCAAAAAGCAAGAATTTAGGGAGCATTCCTCGTGTCCATTCACATGATACCCCCATACCTGATTCTTAAAACTAGGTAACTGGAAAATCATGTCATGGAAGAAGAAAGTCATATGAAAGCATTCACTCTGGCTCACTAGAATTTAAGCTTGTTGACCATAAGGGCAAGTTCAGTGAAATTCATACCTCTTAATTGTTCAAGGTGAGAGGAACACCGTTCTTAAAGGAACAGCTTAACTGGTGAAATGTTATATCCAGTCCTTTATATTTACGCAGTCTGCTGCATTGCCAAGCTAAGATTTTGGGCGGTCAAAGAATCCAGTTCAACCAAGCATGCTAACCACGTCTATTTTTTTTTTTTTTTGCTGTAGCATGGCCCCCACAACTAACGTGAATACAGCTTTCTCCCCAATCTCTTTCTTCTGGGGGAAAATTCAATAATCGTGATTTGGGGCAGGGGACGGAAAGCAGAAGCAGCAAAGTGGTTCTCAAATCTCTCATGCAGGGAGCCCACCTGTCAGCCCCGGTTCTAATTCAGAAACCTCGTCAGGCTTGTGGTTTTTTTTTTATTTTGGCTACGTTGTCCCCAACCACTCCCCATTGTCAGCTTAATGACCCACCCACAAGGATCCTGGGTCCTCCTGACCCACCGTTTGGGAAGCCATTGGCCTTAGCTTTAATCCTCAGGCCATTCACCAGTGCGCAAGCCTAGCCGGCAGCCAGTCATCGCTCCCTTCAGTGAGGCTGTCTGGGATAATGAGTGTGGTCTGAATGCCAGTGAAAGACTGTAAGGACGAGGGCTGCAGCCGGATGAAAGCAGCTGCACCTTTGTCTGGCCGTCAAAAGGGGGACCGAGCGAAGCAAGACTCATGACTCCCCCTTCCCCCCCTCCCCACACAGCTCATTGGTTTCAGGAGCTAGTGATGTGGGAATTATCTCACAGCACGACATTACTTGAAACCTGCAGACAAAAGGCCTGAAGTTAATAGGGCCATCCAAAATGGTGGCTCATAAGGTGAGGTGGTAGGAGGATACCAGTCAGGCTGGCCGGGGGGTTCACACAGCAAAACATGCCCTTGTTGACAAAGTGCCTGCACACAGAGAAGGTGGCAGCTACAAGCATGGACGGCTTCAAGAGGGAATGAGATAAACATCTGGAGTAGAGGTCCATCAGTGGCTATTAGCCACAAGGTATAGGTAGGGACTCTGGGGCAAGGGATGCTCTGTATTCCTGGTGCTTGGGGGGGCAACAGTGGGAGGGCTTCTAGTGTCTTGGCCCCACTGCTGGACCTCCTGATGGCACCTGTTATTTTTGGCTACTGTGTGACACAGAGTGTTGGACTGGATGAGCCTTTGGCCTGATCCAACATTGGCTTCTCATGTTCTTATGTTCTTATGTCAAGGGGGAGTCAGAGCTAGAACTCCTTTGCCCCAAAACTAGTTTTGTATTTTTGTTAGATGAGTGGAACTGCCATGATAAGTGTATAGTTCTGAGTACCGCTTTCCCGACAACATGATGCCATGGCGAAAGCTTCCATGCCCTGTTTACAAGCCTACCAGGGGCAAGTGCTGGACTGAGCATATGCCCTTCTCCTCTTGGCAGATAACTTGCCTAGAGTTGTGAGCTTTTGGCAAGAGCCAAAGGGTTCTTGGCTTGTAGCCTATGTGAGCTGCACCACTGGAATGGGCACGGGATATTCTTGGGGCTACATCACCGGTTTTAAGTTTGAATGATGACCTGCATATTTTTGTTTAATGGTATATTGGTGTCATCAGGACTTTTTTTGTAGCAGGAACTCCTTTGCGTATTAGGCGACACAGCCCTAATGTAGCCAATCCTCCAAGAGCTTACAGTAGCCCCTGTAAGAAGAGCTCTATAAGCTCTTGGAGGATTGGCTACATTAGGTGTATCTCACCTAATATGCAAAGGAGTTCCTGCTACAAAAAGAGCCCTGGGTGTCATGCATTTTACTTTATAAACTGCTCCGGGTCCCCAGTGTCAGAGAGAAGAAGGAGATATCAATATTAATGTCTATATATCTGCTCTGATAAAGGCTGCTGGACTAGATGGGCCATTGCTCAGTTCAAGTGGGGTTTTCCAATGCCCTTACTGTGTGAGCTCTCAACTACAGTCTGAAGTCCTGAAGTTTAGGCTCTAGCTAGCTTCTTATTGCTTCCGTTGCTTGTAATAACTAGGGTTGTCCCTTCACGACTCACATGTGTTAATGGACAGGCAAGACAAGAAGAAGTTTTCGTATCCAATAGGTACAATGAATATGACTGTTCCCCTTTTGGGAGAAAAAAAACGCATCCCAAAAGGGGAGGTTTCTCTGAAATTAAAATATAACGAGAGAGAGAGAGAGGAAATCAGGGAATCCATTTAAATATTTCAAAAATGTCTGGTTACGGGAAGAACAAACAGCTGCTGAGAACAAAGAAGGGTTAAGGACTAGGTGGCCCGGGAGGGTAGGTGAGCTTGAAGGCCGAACGTTGAGAGGAGCATGGCAGAATGGTAGAGTCTGCCCTGCCCCACTTCTTGACAATGACCATGCAGATATCAAGAGGAGACAGATCGGGAAGTGCTCAAGCCTCCTCCTCCTCCTCCTCCTCCTCCTCTTTTTAATGCTTGTTCCCCTGCTGGGAGACCATCTGTTGACTGTCAGGCCGCCACTGCCTTTGAGTAGCTCCTGAAAGGCTACTGGGGGAAGAGGGAGAGCGAGGAAGCAGCCGCCGTTGGGGCGATGAAAAGAACATCTTTCTTTTCATCGCTAATTTAGGGGTCAGAGTGGGCACAGAGGGAGGAGGGGAGCTTGGAGGAGGAGGAGAGAATTTTAAAGGCCTGACAATGTCTGTCTGATAAATCTCCTTCGGGATACATGAAAAGGAGCAAAGCCCTCCTGGTGACTCAAGAGATACTTGTACACCATCCCATTTCCCTTTCAAGACTTCTGAGTCCTTTTGCATAATCAGAGGCAAGTCGGCAGACGGTTTCAGGAAACCAGCATTGACTTATCAGGCTGAGGGTAGCATCCCAGTGATGGTCCATGCACAGGAGGATAACTTCTCTTTTTTTGTATTTGAAATGTTACGGTGGGGAAATAATTGGACTTCCTATAGCTCCTCCTTCTAGGACTACAAATGTATATACATATACCATGTTGACATCCTGATTAAAGCCCAGTTTACATATCATGCTGACGGGCAGCCTGGCTGATATTACAGTCACTAAGTATATGTTCACCTTGCTATGCATGGTTAACTGCCAGAATGGATTTGGGAGCATTTGGAATTCCTTAACTTTCAAGGGTTTCCCAGGTGTGGTTGCATCTTCACCTGCATCTTCATACACGAAAACCTAAGGACAGCTGTGTTGGAAAAGAGGAAAAGTTAATCTAACGCACAGTATTCTGATTCACACAGAAGCTGGTCAAATGCCCATGAAAGGCCAACGAGTAGACATGATGGAAGCCCAAACCTGCCGCTGTTGTTACTGTGCACCTCTGGTATTTAGGGGTTATGGCTTCTATTTCATCACTGTGGCTAATAGCTATGAATTGACCTATTCTCCATGAACTTGTTTAATCTTCTTCTAAAGCATAAACTACTCGCCGTTACCTAATCTTGCCAGAATTGTGGGGAGAGGCACCTACAGAATGTGGTCATACTTTGGGATAATGGCTGCAGCTGTACCACCAATGTGACATAGGTCCTTTCTGCACTAGACCTTAAATCCTGGTTCAGTCCTGTCCCCGAACTTATATTCTACACTAAACGCCAGTTCCCCCCTGTAATTATCTCAGAGTATTTTTACATTCTACACTACACTCGAGTTCACCCCTGTAATTATCTCGGGGTATTTTTTGTTTCCACATTACATTAGATTGCCCCAGTTTCACTCCACATTTGTCCCAGGATAAATGGATGCTGTTATAACCAGGGATAAATGCAAGGTATTGTGTCTCGAGATGAACTATGATAAAACCAGGGATGAGATCCAAGTGCGGAAAGGACCCAAAATCACAGGGCTTTGGATGTGATTATAGTGAAAGAGGCAATGCAATAAATATGCAGAATAACAGTATCGGTCTTCCCAGATCTTAGGGATATATGCATCCATAATGTATACCTGACAAGGCCCAGTTAAGGAATTTCATATGGATACATGAATCTGCTGTCTACCATATAGGATCATTAGTTTATGTAATGAGCCAATATAGTTTACTTTTGATTGACAGTAAGTCTTCAGAGTAACAAGCAGAAGTCTTTCCTAGCCCTGCAGCCTGTAATGCTTTCCTAAGGTATCATTTCGCCTCCCTGCTAACTTCTTAGGCTGCCATTTTGTTGGTGACACAAAGCAGCTGCTGCGGTAATATTAATTATTTTAAGTATCCACAGGAGACCCTCCTGTTTGGATGGAGAGGTGGATAAGGAAGTACTTCTTCACCCAAAGAGTGATTACCATGTGGAATTCACTGCCACAGGAGGTGGAGGCGGCTACAAGCATGGATGGCTTCAAGAGGGAATTAGATACGCATATGGAGCCGAAGTCCATCAGTGGCTATTAGCCACAAGGTATAGATAGGGACTCTCAGGCTGGGGCAAGTGAGGCTCTGTATTCTTGGTGCTTGGGGGTGTGTCAACAGTGGGAGGGCTTCTAGTGTCCTGGCCCCACTGCTGGACCTCCTGATGGCACCTGGTATTTTTGGCCACTGTGTGACAGAGTGTTGGACTAGATGGGCAAATGGCCTGATCCAATATTGGCTTCTCTTATGTTCCTCTTATATCCAAAGATAAAGTGTGGTACCAGGAACAGTTCCTCACATATGTCACCATTTTGCTTCTTAAGTCTCTTTTTCTTTTTGTCACTTCCTGTAGATTGGGTGAATATTTATCTCTAGATGGGGAATTTTCTCATTCTGTTCCTAGAAAAGAGACTATGGCTGTGTTCAGATGGCCAGTCAATCGCACCATGAGCCCTCCTGAAATTTTATCCCGATTTTTAAAATCCAGCCTAGCACGACCAGACGCCCCCCCATGAAATAGCCTCACCGCGCGTTGTTCCTGCCGTGATTTGTCTACACGGCATCCACCGAGGATTTTTTTAAAAAAAGTTTTGTACATTCGCATAGGCAAGGCTGCGCCTCCTTGGAGAACTGAGGCGATCGCGGAGGGTTTTCAGCAAAGTCCCGGTCCTCCCCTTGCCATTGCCATCATGATCAATGGAGGGACTATTTTGCAAGTTAGAACAGTCCTTCCCCCCTCCATCTCCCATCGCGGTAACATCTTGTCCCTAAAAGAAATAAGCATGAATATTACATTCCTCGTAGCGCTTATCGCTGAATGCGTTTCCTCGTTAAAGCGCACATGGGGTTTCAATTTTTAAAAATCGCGCCCCTGTCGGCTCGGTCTGACGTCAGACCGAGCCGGCGAGCATCGCGCGCTAATGGAGTGACCAGATGGAAGAAAGTCTGCAGTTGTTGCGCGGGTAAGCGAAAACCCTACATTGAAACTGCTGCTTTTAAAATCAGGATTGGAGGCGCAGCAGAACGGGATGCCTATGGGACCAGAATATTTCCCAGATGTTTCTGTCTGGTCGTGCATTTTTGATCCGCAAGGGAGTCGTTCCTATGGCAGATCAAAAGATCCGTCTGAACACACCCTGAATCACATTTTTCAGAAACAGCTGCGTATGGAGCAAGCTGAAGGCTTGGAGGGGCTGATTGCACCATGCTTGGATCCCATCTTTCCATGTGGAACCTGCCAGCTGTAAAAATTCAATTCTGGCATTAAAAATCATGGTAGAAAACAAATACTGTAGATAAATTCTATGAAGCCAGCACAAACTGAACCAATAAAATGTTGCCCATATATTTTAAATCCTGTTCGTGGAATGCCTCTCACTGTACTTTTCTTGTTTTCCTTCATTCCCACCGTCAAACCCCCCCCCCCATTGAAGGCCTTAAGCATAGATAATCAAGGCCTTTGGGAAAGATATAGTTGCCTTTTCCAATCGTGGGTGTAAGTTTTATGTCACTTTTGCTGCTGGCTTGAGATAGCTTTCCTGGCAACTGCTTGGGTAGATGTGATGATTGGCTGAGGAGGAGGAGAAGGAAGGGGAATGGGAAATGAAGGTAGGGTGTTGTTCATTAACTGAGGTGGATGCCCAAAACCCATAGGCCTTCAGTGTGTGTTGGTTTCTAAATCTGGCAAGGACTGATAAGGGATTAGAGTGGACTTATGCACACCTTAAGATGTGCAGTGAGGGTCACCCGGGAAGCAGGGTGCCCCTTCATGTTTAATTGTGTAAAATTAGCAGTAGCAACTGTCAGATTTCTCTCCAAGCCTGTTTCCCTAAACTCTTGTATGTGGGGTCTGCTCACGATTTTGAAGCATTAAAGGAAAGGCACACCAACTGCACATGGTCTAAGCATTCCTTTTACTGTTCTTTCGCCTATTCCAGGATTCAGCCCTGGTGGAGTTCCCAGTGCGTTAGATTAATTTTTGAGGGTTTTGATCCATTGCAGGCCATTTGGTCAGTGGGGGAAACCCCACCACCCAACAGGGACGTCTCTGTATGACATCCCCGACATGATGATGTCATCACGTCATTGACATTGGGGCAGTGACGCTTTAGTTTTAGGGCAAAAAACCATAGAGCTTTGACCAAAAACAAGTGCTACCTCCCTGACATTGGTGATATGATAACATCATTTCTGGGTGACATTATTGCACAAAGCATGCACAGCAGAAGATCCCGGAAAGGACCTAGGAGCCCCCCACTGGTTGCCAGGTAGGACTGGTTGCCTGGCAACCCTAGCCCTGGCCTTATAACTTTGGCCTTGCTTGTCTAAGGTTTCGGGCTCAGAAATTCACCTCTGCTGTTAGATAGGCTATTGTCTGTGTTCAAGTCCGGTGGGAAAGAGGTGGAATTCCCATGAAATGAAATCATTTTAAAGGCTGGACCTCATTTAAATAAAACTGTATCACTCTTTCCCAGGAGACTCCTCGAACTCCCAGTTTTTCATCAGATGCTGGTGAAGCCTCTTGTGCTGCTATCATTATAACACACCATACCTGGGTTTTTAAAAGACTGTTGTTAAGACTTGCTTGTTTGATAAAATTGCTTCACTGCCAGACAGATTTGGTTCTAAAGGCCAGTTCACACATGCAAGTCACCTGCAAAAATAATCTCTTTTGCTTCACGTGATCCCTCCCGTTAATGGAATTAAATGACAAAACGTCAATGCGAACGATAGCTTCCTGAAAGGATTTAACGGAAGTGATAAGGAATTATAATGAAATGTGAAAAGATTTATGCAAAGAAGCTCCATGAGGAATACATCTAGTCTAAATATTCTAGAAAATCGTCTGTAAATTTGTAACACTACCCTGACAATTCAGAACTGCTGCTAAATGGCTGAGAATTCTGAAGTCCAAAAGTGTTTTGAGGGCATTACTTAACCAAGATCCAAGCCAGTGAGTGAGAGAGAGAGAGAGAGAGAGAGAGAGAGAGAGAGAGAGAGAGAGAGAGAGAGAGAGAGAGAGAGAGAGCGCATTGCAACATTCAGGTTGAGTGTGCCTAAGGTGCAAATTGACACCACAAGCTTAAAGATGGTTTAATCATCATTCCCTGTTCCCAAGAAGCTCAACCTTTCATCTGACCCTGAGCCCACTGGGTGGCCGCCACAAGAACCACGTTGGATCTTCCTTACTACTGGGAAAAAAACTCCTTTTTCATTGCTCTTTATGTAACTTTTCTGAGATTGTCACACCTTGGTGAAAGCCATACAAACATCTGGACTTCAGAAATCAAAAGTATTTTGGAACTTTTATTTTTAATGAAATTTTATAAGATTTTTACATAGCTCCACATGATCCTTTACATAGGGTGTGTGTGTAGAAAATACATGTGTGAATTGGACCTGGTCTCACTCTGGTTTAAGCCGTTGGAATTACGTTGCGTCTTAGATCCTCATGTGGCATATCAGCTTTCATCCCCTTTCACCAACATGGAATTGGTCCAGTGAAAGTTATCATCTTACCTTCTTTGTATCTCTCCACAAACTCCAACCATGGCAACAAAGACCCATTTTCATGCAAATACTACAAGTAATCAAAGTTCAAAGGACTCTGAATTACTATTATAGCTTAGACTGTAAAGTTTTTACAGAAGGAACTTGTTCCTGGCCAGTGACAATTCATCTATCATTACCATTAAATGCCTTACCTGTTCCATGAAGCTGTGCAAGAAAAAAAAAAGAATACAATACCCAGGGCATATTTCACAAGCTTCTCAAGCTGAATGCCCAGGATTAGAAAGTTTGCTGCCAGCTAGTAGAAGTGGGAAAGCTGTTGTACTGAATACACAGTTTCTCCAATGCTGTCTCAAACTTAGCATGCACCTGTGAACATAGATTTTGGTGTTATATCAGTAACACTCATGCATATAGCTTGCAGTGTGTCATACACATAGGGGACATAGTTCTATTATTCCTAAGTGGTTAAGACGCTGAACTGCAGGCTCCCGTCTCTGGCCCCAGCTCTTGCAAACTTAGCAGTTTGAAAGCAAGAAATTGCAAGTAGATAAATAGGTACTACTTCGGTGGGAAGGTAACAGCATTCCATGCACCTCAGCGTTTAGTCATGCTGGCCACATGACCATAGAAACATCTTTAGACAGCGCTGGCTCTTTGGCTTGGAAACGGAGATGAGCACCGCATCCCTAGAGTTGGGTTCGACTGGCTTTCAAGTAAGGGAAACCTTTACCTAAATCTTACACATGCTTGGTCACTGCATTCTGCTCCTGTTTGGAGGATGGTGGAAGATGGAAGAAAATAATCTTGTGCCACTAAGACTGCGGTGTAGATTATTATGCCTAGGATGGAGTCACTCTAGGTACGTCCAGAAAACCTCTGCTCTGCATGTGTTCCAAGGCACTCATTACACAGAGTGGGCAGGCAGTGAAAATGCAGGTTAGAAACTGTATACCAGGAAAGGCAAAGAACCTCTAGGTTTTTATCCCTGGTCACATTAGGCCTCTCACTTAGTCTTCTGAGAATCTGAGTACACCAAGCGGCAGCCTTAGTTCCACAAACTTGGTGCAGTGGAGGCTGTTTGAAGCTTATGAGATTGAGCCACAGGGGCTACACTAGGCCTCACATTTTCTACTACAAAGCTTCCGACATTCTGTGAAGATCATTCCTGTGGCAATCTGGAAGCATCAGGGTAGACTTGGTGAGGCCTAGTTTGACCAGGGACAAAACATAAGGCAGTGAGGGTATTAGTGTTGCCAGGTCTGGGTTGGAAAATACCTGGAGACTTTGGGGGCAGAGCCAGGAGAGGGTGGTGTTTGAGGAGGGGAGGGGCCTCAGCATGGTACAAGGCCAGAGAATCCACCCTTCAAAGCAGCCATTTTCTCCAGGGAAGCTGATCTCTGTCGGCTGGAGATCAGTTGTAAAAGCAGGAGATCCCCAGGCCTCACCTGGAGGCTGGTAACCCTAGAGGGTATACATAACTCTAATGGTTAGAGTTCAACATATCATTCAGAAGCTCTACTTAACAGAACACCCTGTAAAATGAAAACGCTGTTAATATTTTATTGCATACACGCCTTCAGCCATGCAGTGAAGATCCTTGTGCTGTGGTGGCAGTTGCTGCAGAAGCAACATTTTAAAAGGCCTGCCCGGCCAGTGGACAGTCAGAAAATGTGCTGGGCAAAAGCCCACTTCCGCAGCACTTTGAGGGCATCAGGAAAGTTGGCGATAGGTGCCATGGTGCCCATGGGCACCACGTTGGGACCACTGCTCTAGACCTTCCTCCATGTTTATTTACAATATTCATATTCTGCTTCCCATTAGAGGACTGAGAGAGGCTTCAAAGGGGCCAATATGTTCCAGTGCTATATTCAGAATTCCAGTAGCCCCAGTCCCTTGGAGCAGTACAGGAACCCAAGTCCGGGAGATGGTTGTAGTATGGCTTGGGGACGACAGACCATGTTACGCTCCCCGCTCATATGTTTCTAGAATGGGCATAGAATGGATTGGAAAGCAGCAGATGTCTATGTTTCTGGTCTGGATTCTGTTTGGGGCTGGAGCTCCTCTTTATACAGTCTCCAAGAGCAAACTCCTGGAGACAAGAGTGGTCCCGTAGTCTAGCTTCAGAGTAGCAGAGCCACCTGTGAGTCACTTTTTTATTGTTTGTCAAGTCACAGCTGACTTTCGGTGACCCCTATGGGGCTTGCAAGGCAAGAGACATTCAGAGGTGGTTTGCCATTCCCTGCCTCTGCATAGCAACCCCAGACTTCCTTGGTGGCCTCCCATCCGAATACTAACCAGGGCTGACCCTGTTTAGCTTCTGAGATCTGAAGAGATCTGGCTAGCCTGGGGCTATTCAGGCCAGGGAGTGAGTCACTAGAAGTGTGTAGGTCCCCGTGATGTTTTATGTACTCTGGTCTGAACTCTGCTGGCCTGCTTCAGAAACATCCATCTCTTTCAGCACACAATTTCTTGGCGCTTTCCTCTGTATTTCAGCTTCTGGACAGCAACCGCATATCCCTTTCAGCTCAGAGGCACTTTTAAAAAAGAACTGTGGCCATCATACCCAAACGGCAGTGAAGTCACTCTGAAGTGCTGGATTCTTTTCTAAGGGCTTATACAGCACAGGGATTTGGGGGTGGGAGGGTGGGGGAAGCAAACATAAATAAATGTGAAATAGCTATTTATGGAAATTGCAATGATAATAAATGTATGGAAGCACTGTTTAAGGCAGGGGTAGGGTGGTATTGGTCTGGTGTGGTTTACCGTTCATCCTTTTTGCAAATAGAATTTCCATGGTCTCCCATTTACATAGCATAAACCCATAATCAGACTAACTTATCTGTGTTAAGTGATCCTGAGTGTGTACTTCTACTTAAGAACATAATATGACATAAGAACATAAGAGAAGCCAATGCTGGATCAGGCCAATGGCCTCTCTAGTCCAACACTCTGTCACACAGTGGCCAAAAATACCAGGTGCCATCAGGAGGTCCAGCACTAGAAGCCCTCCCACTGTTGCCCCCTCCCCAAGCACCAAGAATACAGAGCATCCCTTGCCCCAGCCTGAGAGTTCCTGCCTATAACTTGTGGCTAATAGCCACTGATGGACTTCTGCTCCATATGCTTATCTAATCCCCTCTTGAAGCCGTCCATGCGTGTAGCTGCCACCACCTCCTGTTGCAGTGGAATCCACGTGTTAATCACTCTTTAGGTGAAGAAGTACTTCCTTTTATCTGTTCTAAGCCGACTGCTCAGCAATTTCATGGAGTGCCCACGAGTTCTTGTATTGTGAGAAAGGGAGAAAAGGACCTCTCTCTCTACCTGCTCTCTCCCATGCATAATCTTATAAACCTCTATCATGTCACCCCTCAGCCATCGTTTCTCCAAGCTAAAGAGCCCCAAGCGCTTTAACCTTTCTTATTTATTTATTTATTTATTTATTTATTTATTTATTTATTTATTCCACTTTTACCCCGCCCTCCCCGCAAACGGGCTCAGGGCGGCTTAGAATGAGGCAACCAAGTGCCAAGTGTTCCCTAGGAATTAGTTGGCTGCATTGGGGCAATGTCTGTGCTGTTATGCACCCTTTGCACCTGAACACCTCAAACTGGCCAGTCAGTCATCTTCTCCCCATTGTGGCTTACATTTCCAAGTGTCAATATTGTTCATAACACCTGGAGATTCATTGGGCTTCATTGTATGACGCTCCTTATCATAGAGGAACAGATACACCAACACTTTGTCCAAAGCAGCTTCATCCTGCCATGTTCCAACCTGTGTCCCATCTCAAGAGATGCTGTCTGTAGGGATAGGAAAATGTACCCTTCTCCACCACTGGTGTTGTGCAATGCCAGGTCTACCAATAATAAGATCTCTGTTCTGCAAAGTTATCTGATAGAGCAAGTAGGAGACCTGGCTTGTATAACTGAAAGATGGGCAAAACAGTCACCCTGAACCAACTGCCCCCCCCGGTTTCTCAGTCCTCTGCCAGTCTTGGACTGATGGGCGAGGGGAGGGTGTGGTGCTACTCATCCGGGAGGCTTTCTCCTTCAGGCTACTCCCTGAGACAAAGATTGCTGGCATTGAATGTGTGGGCCTTGTGTGGGAGGCCGAGAAGAGTTTGGCCATTTGGCTGGTGTACCAACCACCTAACGCACCAGAAGTGCCCTGCTGGGCCTGTTGGAGGCTGTGTCTGGAGGGTCTTGGGGGACTTCAATGGACTTGGTGTAGTCCATGGTGGCACTAGGACTCTCCCTATTAGTATCGACCACAAGGTATAGATAGGATCTCTCAGTCTGGGGCAGGTGATGCACTCTATTCTTCGTGTTTGGGGGGGGGCAGCAGTGGGAGGGCTTCTAGTGTCCTGGCCCCACTGCTGGACCTCCTGATGGCACCTGGTATTTTTGGCCACTGTGTGACAGAGTGTTGGACTAGATGGGCCATTGGCCTGATTAAACATTGGCTTCTCTTATGTTCTTATGACCCCCACACATCAAACAGGACGTATGCTGGACCTTATCTTTGCATCGGGGATTATGGTGGATTGGATTACTGTGAATGCAATACCATGGTCAGACTACCTGGCCTTGAAGGCCCGTCAGGGTATCCCTAACCCTCCCTGTTTAGACGGTAAGTGGATTTATGCTCGCCCACAGAACCAAATGGACCTCAGTGGGTTCCAGGAAGCTCTGTGGGATCTGACGCCCTCTGGTGGCCCGTTGGATGTTCTGGTGGAAGACTGGCAGTCCCATCTTTCTGCGACGAGCTCATGACAAAGCCACAAGAGCATCCTATAGGTCATTTATGAGAACCTATGAGATGGCAGTGAAGGCTGTGAAGAAGGGTTTCTGTGCAACCTCCATTCGGTCTGCTAGCTCTCGCCCAGCCCAATTATTTAGAATTATTCGGTCATTGACCAATTTGCTGCAGGGCATTCCAAATGCTAGGGAATTGGCGATTGGCTGTGAGGCATTTGCGAGCCATTTTGCAGACAAAGTCTTGTCACTCTGCTGCAACCTCCCAATCACATTTGATACAGTAAAAGAACTGGAAGCCCATTGGCTGTTTTTGGGTCCAATTTTGGACCACTTCGCTCTGCTCCACATGCCTCCTAGACCCCTGCCCATCGTGGCTAGTAAAAGATGGCGGTGATGAGGTGTGGATTCCCCTGAGGGAGATTATCAATTTGTCCCTTTTAACAGGGACCTTCCCGGGGGGACTGAAGGAGGCAGTGGTCCACCCTCTCCTAAAAAGATCTTCTCTGGACCCTATGGTATCTGAGTTACATTATTTTATATTGTGTTTTAATGTGGTTTTCATGGTATTGTATTTTTATACTGCTGGAACCTGCCCTGAGCCCGTTAAGGGGAGGGTGGGATATAAATCCAAGTAAATAAATAATGTTTTTAATACTTCAAGGTGCTGGTACTTACCTTTAAAGCCCTATATGGCCAGGGTCTGACATACCTGAGGGACCACCTTTCCCCATACATACCCCAGAAAGCACTTCGGTCAGGGTCACAAAACCGATTGGCCCTTCCAGGTCCCAAGGATGACAGGCTCACTGCGACCAGAGCTAGGGCCTTTCCAGTGGCGGCTCCTTACTGGTGGAATGAGCTTCTGGAGGAGATCTTATGCAGTTCTGTAGGGCCTGTAAGACAGAGCTCTTCCACCAGGCTTTCAACTAGAAGCCGTCCACTGATACCACCAAGGGCCACCATTACTATCTGTGGCATAGGCCAGGCTGCAGTGCGATTGCGCTGCTGCTGAGTGGGATGTTCTGGTCCTATACGGCACGCCATCTTGCCTAAAATGTACTGTGAGCACTTTAATTGTCTATTGTAATTGATTGATTGTTTAACTGTTCTTATTGTAATTGATTGATTGTTCAATTGGTTTTAAATGTTTATATGAATCTTGGCCCAGCGGGCCAAGTAACGTGAGCCGCCCTGAGCCTGCTTGCAAGGCAGGCAGGCTAGAAATATTACAAATAAATAAATAAAAATAAATAAATTACTTGAAAAAGCAGAGAAGCAGGTAGCCAGGATGGTTCAGGGGTTGGAACACCTTTCCTAAGAGGAAAGGCTGAAGAGTCTGCCCCTTTTCGAGTCCGGAAAAGAGATGGTGTGATAGAAGTTTATAAAAATATACATGAGGTGGAGAAAGTGGACAGAGAGAGCTTTCCCGTAAGACCAGGATGGGCCACAGGTTAAAGGCAGACAAAAGACAGGTAATTAAATCATAGAATTCACTGCCAGCAGCCACAATGATGGCCATGAGGATGGATGACTTTAAAAGGAGTTTAGAAATATTTGTATAATTCTATCAGTGTCTGAGGAACTGCGGTAGCTCAAGTGGTTAAGGCGCTGAACTGCAGGCTGTAAGGTCGGTAGTTCAGCAGCTCGAGTCCCGAGTGCCGCATGACAGAGTGAGCTCCCGTCTCTGATCCCAGCTCCTGCCAACCTAGCCATTCAAAAGCAAGAAATTGCAAGTAGATAAATAAGTACTGCTTCAGTGGGAAGGTAAAAGCATTCTGTGCGCCTTGGCATTTAGTCACACCGGCCACATGACCACAGAAACGTCTTCTGACAGTGCTGGCTCTTCGGCTTGGAAACGGAGATGAGCGCCGCAACCCTAGAGTTGGATTCGACTGGCTTTCGAGCAAGGGAAACCTTTACCTTTACCTTATCAGTGTCTACTAGCCATGGTAACTAAAGAGAACTTCCAGCTCTGATGCAGTCAGCCTCAGAATGCCAGTGCCAGGAAGCAACACCAGGGGAAGACCTCTGTTGGCCCTCCAGAGAAACTGGTTGTCCACTGTGTGGAACAGGATGCTGGACTAGAAGGACTACTGGTCTGATCCAGCAGGGCTCTTCTTATGTTTTACTTTGCTCATACATGATCTCTCTCCAGTGACGGAAGTTGCTTCTGTTTTCAGACATTTCTGTTGGGTCCAAGCCATTGCTGTCCCTTAATCTATTTCATCCCGATAACAGCCCTGTGAGGTAGGTTATGATGAGAGACAATGAACAGCCCAAGGACACCAACTGAATTTCATCTCAAACAGGGAGCTGAACATAAGAGAACATAAGAGAAGCCAATGTTGGATCAGGCCAATGGCCCATCCAGTCCAACACTCTGTCACACAGTGGCCAAAAATACCAGGTGCCATCAGGAGGTCCAGCACTAGAAGAAGAAGAAGAGAAGAGATTGGATTTATACCCCGCCCTTCACTGCCCAAAGGCGTCTCAGAGCGGCTTACAAACTCCTTTCCCTTTCCCTCCCCACAACAGACACCCTGTGAGGTAGGTGGGGCTGAGAGAACTTCTGACAGAAACTGTCCTTGAGAGAACAGCTGTGCCAGAGCTTGTGACTGACCCAAGGTCACATCAGCAGGTGCAAGTGGAGGAGTGGGGAATCAAACCCGGTTCTCCCAGATAAGAGTCCGCGCACTTAACCACTACACCAAACTGGCTCTCCCGCTGTTCCTCCCCCCACCCCAAAGCACCAAGAATACAGAGCATCACTTGCCCCAGAGTCCCTACCTATACCTTGTGGACTAATAGCCACTGATGGACCTCTGCTCCATATGTTTATCTAATTCCCTCATGAAGCCGTCCATGCTTGTAGCCGCCACAACCTCCTGTGGCAGTGAATTCCAAGTGTTAATCACTCTTTGGGTGAAGAAGGACTTCCTTTTATCTGGTCTAACCTGACCGCTCAGCAATTTCGTGGAGTGCCCACCAGTTCTTGTATTGTGAGAAAGGGAGAAAAGTATCTCTTTCTCTACCTGCTCTATCCCATGCATAATCTTATAAACCTCGGTCATGTCACCCCTCAACTGTCATTTCTCCAAGCTAAAGAGCCACAAGCCCCTCAACCTTTCTTCATAGGGAAATTGTTCCAGCCCTGTTATCATTCTAGTTGCCCTCTTCTGCACTTTTCCCAAAGCTATAATATCCTTTTTGAGGTGTGGTGACCAGAACTGTACACAGTGGGTTTCCTCAGGTCTAGAGTGACACCCCGCCTCCTTCACCTCCACTGGCTTTCCCGTCTATCACTCTCCTTAGGGAGAGCAGGCAATGCACAGAGAATGGAAAGAAAGGCCAAACACTCGAGGGCTTCCTCTCCATTCCACGCCTCACAACCGAGCCCAGGAAAGTTTGTCTTCAAATGACCAGAGCAGACTTGTCTCATGGTGTGAGGTGCGATGGGTATGCCTGAGAGAGATTCAAGTCCCCACCATGCCTTTGAAGCTCAGTGTGTGGCTTTGAACAAACGGTTATCTCTAACCTTACCTCCCAGACTGGCATGAATGAAATCACTGAGAATCATTCCCACACTGGAATTTTTGGCAGAACACATTCCTTCCTCAAATAATTTAAAGAGATGAACAGGAGATCTTGAACAGAGAGGTGGACTGTTTCCGTGTAGCGATTATTGGACTAAGCTTAGGGGAGAGCCGGGTTCAAATTCCTCCTTAGCCATGTAGCTCACTGAGTGAACTTAGTCTGCTCACACTCAGTCTTATCTACATCAGGTAGTTGTTGTGAGGATAAAGCAACAGTGGGGAGAACCATGTAAGTTGTTTGGAGTTCCTTGGAGGCAAAGACGGAATAAACGTAACTAATAATAATAATAATCTCTCCCAACTGAGTGAAGCTTGTCAGAGTTTCCTCTATTCAGTGTTGATTCCTGTGACTGTAACAACTGATGGGAAAAGTGTCCTCATAGCCCCATCTAGTGGTGAAGTATGTGAGTTGCCCAAATATGTTCTTCAGTCTTTGGGATATCCGATTTTCTGCGCTGTGCGACCCCAATTGCTTCAATATCTGTGCAACTTAAATATTTGTATACATATATATTGTTTTGCCAGTATTGTTCTTCAGTGGGCAGATAGCCTTGAGAGCATTTCCTGTATTCTCCATGGAATTGACCATGGCCCAGTTTACCATGGCACTGTAGTTCCTCTTTAGAACGTCTGTCTTTGTCCAAAAATTTTGCAGTTCTGGGACTTGCACTTCTTATAGATCTATTGTCATGAGATTTAGTCATAAGTACAAATGTGAATTTTCTTAAGGCTATCGGCTTACTTAGGTCTATACACAAGGGGGAGCTGACACCACAGGGAAGAAAAGATACTTTTCAAGGACTTTGGAGCCGGAACTCCCAGCTTAAACTCCCTTTATTTCATTTCTTAGAAGTGAGGTCCCCAAGACCTATAATCATTATGGGCACTTGCAGTAGTTCCTCCATATTCCTTTTTATGGACACGAGAAAGCAATATGAATGGAATGGAAAACAAATCAGCCAGTATCATCATGCCCCTGTATAAATCATTGGTGCGACCTCATTTGGAATACTGTGTACAGTTCTGGTCGCCACATCTCAAAAAGGATATTATCGCATTGGAAAAAGTGCAGAGAAGGGCAACTAGAATGATAAAAGGGTTGGAACACCTTCCCTATGAAGAAAGGTTAAAACGTTTGGGGCTCTTCAGCTTGGAGAAACAACGGCTGAGGGGTGACATGATCGAGGTTTATATGATTATGAATGGGATTGAGCAAGTTGAGAAAGAAGTACTTTTCTTCTTTTCTCACAATACAAGAACTCGTGGGCACTCCATGAAATTGCTGAGCAGCCGGGTTAGAACAGATAAAAGGAAGTACTTCTTCACCCAAAGAGTGATTAACATATGGAATTCACTGCCACAGGAGGTGGTGGCAGCTACAAGCATGGACAGTTTCAAGAGGGAATTAGATAAGCATATGGAGCAGAAGTCCATCAGTGGCTATTAGCCACAGGGTATAGATGGGAATTCTCAGTCTGGGGCAGGTGATGCACTCTATTCTTGGTGCTGGAGGGGGCAGCAGTGGGAGGGCTGCTAGTGTCCTGGCCCCACTGCTGGACCTCCTGATAGCACGTGGTATTTTTGGCCGCTGTGTGACAGAGTGTTGGACTAGATGGGCCATTGGCCTGATTCAACATTGGCTTCTCTAATGTTCTTATGTTCTTATGATTTAATTTTGCTTCATCCTGATATGTCGGGTCAAGTTCTAATACTTCAATGGTATCCCTTCTGTCGGTCTATAATGATAGGAGGTGTGACCAAGCAGAAATGCCATTTCAGATTTCTGCGGATGGGAAGCAAACAGACTGAGGTGGGTGATGCTCAGCAAGTTTAAAATGTAGCATAGTTTCAGTAGGTTTGTTCCTATTTTTATAACTTCTGATAAAATGCTAATGATGTACATTATATCATTAAAATTAATTTTCAAGCAAAGGGATTTGTGCCTTTGACACACATGTTGATACATGTTGACACATGGGATCATTTAACTGTTTGCAGTGAGTTTGGTGGTTTGCAGAACTGATAAGCAGGCCGCTGGATCAGCATATGAGAATTTGTCCAGCTCCAGACTGAACTTGGACTCCAGTCAATGGGACAGGAAACGCACAATGCAAATGCGCAGAAACAGGTTCTTCTTCTTGTCCTATTCTAAAAATGCCAAAATATGCAAGATGTTGCTTTGTTCCAGTTAAGATATGCTGGAAGGAGTGAAATGTTCATCTGCACTAGTATAAAAGAGAAACAGAGAGGCCCAAAGTTTATTTTTGGTGGGGAATAGTCTAGATGGATCGCAGTACACTTGTCGCCATTTAACTTATAAATGAATTCCCAGACTGAGATATCACCAACACTGTATATATCTCAAGATTTCATAATGTTATAATATTATCATTTTTTTTTAAAGTAATCAAACGAAGATGGAAAGTGTACATTTCTCTGTCATGGTCCAGGACTCTGAGCCCTCCCTATCAGATGGATAATGCAAAGACATGGAGGACAGGTAGACCTGGGTTCAAGAACCATCTCAGGAGAGAGCCACTCCTAGACCAGTCATCCTGGTAGAGACCCCCATGGAAGAAAAGTAACAGTTTGGTGTAGTGGTTAAGTGCACGGACTCTAATCTGGGAGAACTGGATTTGATTCCCTACTCCTCCACTTGCACCGGCTGGATGACCTTGGGCAAGCCACAGTTCTGGCACAGCTGTCCCTGGAAAAGAGCAGTTTCTGTCATACATATATGTAAGCTCTGTGACTGGGTTTCCTGACAAGAGCATTTTTATTTAAAAGCAGCTGTGACAAGGGAGGAATTTTATGAGCTCAAAGGATTGACAGAGGATGAGTTTATCTCCCCCCCTCATCATTTTCACAATCTAAGCCATCCTCTTCTTCATAAATAGTTGTTTGCCCTCCCGAGACAAACAGCTTAGATCAGGGAAACAGCATGCAGGCAAAGTGTGATGTTCCCTCCCCCAACGCTGTTGTTCTGACCCTCTTCACCACATGGCTGCATGTATGTAAAAATAAAAATGTCGACGGTTCTGGTCACGGATCTCCTTCATAACACACAGACAGCCCAAACAGCTGTAAATTTTCTTGGAGAAAAGCGGTGATCTCACCCTGTTCCATAGAGGCCCGGCAGATTCCAGAAGCCTCTTTCATCAAGAGAGTCTAAAACAAGAAGCGAACAATGCAACATACACGACATTAATCAGATAACTAATCAGGGCTCTAGACCACTTGAAAAAGGGCAATGGATCAATATCGACTTGCATGGCATTTGCAGCAGGTGCAGAACATGTTGCCCGGAGGCTCAGTTGCATGGTTTCAATGACTTCTTGCTTCCTGACCATTTACCCAGTCAAATTCTCTTCAGTTTTCTAACTGAATGGACCTAATATAATATACCCCCTCTCTTGGATGCACACCTTAAGATGATTGGGAAGCATGATCCAGTTATGTAGAGTGGATGATAATAGCTGTGTGTCTACTGTTATTGTGCCTTTGAATGTGCCATAATATACTATACACACAGCTATTATAACACACAGTACATTGCTGGATTGTTAAAAGATTTTCTATTTCTTGACTCCATCTTCAACCAAAAGGGAGACTGGAACCAAGAAAGCAGGAGATCTAACACTGGGAAGGGCAGCCATGAAGAAGCTAGAAAAGATTCTTAAGTGTAAGGATGTGTTGCTGGTGACCAAGATCAAGATAAATCCATACCATAATATTCCCTACTACTGTGTATGAGCAGGGCTATTTTGGGGCAGGAGTGCACAGGAACGGAGTTCCGACTGGCTCCTGAGTTGGCCACGCCCAGCAGGAACTCATTAGCATAACAGGCCACACCCAACTGCAGAAACTCATTAGGATTGGCTGCATTAGGGTTGTGTGGCCTAACATGCCAAGGAGTTCCTGCTCCAAAAAAGCCCTGGGTTTTGACAACAAACAAGGTAAACAGAATAAGAAGCAAAAGGTGGGTGTGGCTGGATGACCACACTGCTGGTAACACAGGGGTGTGGCCTAATATGCTAATGAGCTGAGCTGTCAGGGGTGTGGCCTAATATGCTAATAAATTTCTGCTGTTAGGTGTGGCCTGTTATGCTAATGAGTTCCTGCTGGGCTTTTTCTACCAAAAAAGCCCTGTGTATGAGTGTGATGGAAACAGTGAAGATGGACAGTGAAATGTGGTGTTGAAGGAGAGTTTTATGGACAGCCAAAAAAAACGGATAAGTGGGTTCTAGACCGAATCAAGCCTACACTCTCCCTAGAAGCTAAAAGGACTAAACTGATGAGGCTATCATACTTTAATCACATTATGAGAAGACAAGAGTCACTGGAAAAGACAAGAATGCTGGGAAAAGTTGAAGGCAGCAGGAAACGAGGAAGACCCAACGTGAGACGGACTCAATCACAGAACCCCGGCCCAGAGTTTGCAAGACCCGAGCAAGGCTGTTAATGACAAGACATTTTGGAGAATGTTTTTTCATAGAGTTGCTGTAAGTCAGAAGCAATTTGATGGCACTTCACACACACACAAACACGATATACAGTTATGATCTTTACTAAATGTCCTAGTCATTCATATCACAGTGTTTGCTTGTTTGTTGTATTTCCTATATGGATACCCAGGGCTGTTTTGGGGCAGGAATGCACAGGAATGGAGTTCCAGCTGGCTTCCAAGTTGGCCATGCCTACAGCCTCCCCCCCGGGTTCCCCAGGTGCCTTGCAAGCTACGGGGTGCCTGGGGAAGCCAAGCAAATCCAGGAAGGGAAGGCAGTTTAAACTGCCTCCCCTCCTAGGGTTCCCCAGGCACCCCACAAGCCGCGGGGTGCCTGGAGAAGCCAATCCTGGGAGGGAGCTGCGCTGTCAGGGGTGTGGCCTAATGGGCAAATGAGTTTCTGCTGTTGGGTGTGGCCTATTATGCTAATGAGTTCCTGCCGGGCTTTTTCTACAAAAAAAGCCCTATGGATTCCTGTGATCCCTTCTTGGTTTTTTTCTGCTGCTATTGGAGATAATGACACATAATTGATATATATGATTAACTTTAGAATGTATTTGGAGTGGGCCTGTTGTAGCAATTTTAACAGTATGCTTGGAGAGACCACTTGATTCATCTTATCTGGGACTATATAAGTTTTGATTGGATTAGTAAGGACTATGTCGTAGTACGTATTTATAAATGTTGTTCCAATAGACCTTTTAGGAAGTGATAAGTTTCTGGGATGATTTCTAAATGGTTTAACTCTTTATATTGATTGTGATGATCCCACAATTAATTTAAAATGTAAAAAAATAATTTAAAATGTAAAAATGGAGCCCAGTTCATCTTTTTAAGATATTACATTAATTACAAGTGAATTTAAAAGTGGAAATATTACACAGAGGTTCAGCCTTTAACAACTTTGTTAATGTTTTATAGCGCTAAGAAAGAGATGTCCAACATGTAGCTGCATGCAATTAATTAGAACAAGAAAGGCGACCCACGATACTTGCGGGGGGGAGGGGGGAAGAGCTCCACACACAGCAGGAGGAGAAGGAAGCAGCAGCAGGTAAACCTTCTCCCCCCGTATCCGGACACTGGCAGCGCGGCCTGAGTGGCTGCCAGCCACCAAGCCCGCCAATTCCCCCTGTCCTCGGTCTCCTCCACCCCCCTCCACCACCACCCCCGGCTCCTGCGACGAGGCCCGAGTGGCTGCCAGCCACTGGGCCCACCGATCTCTTCCTCCCCACCGGCTCCAGCAGTCTCCTCCACCACCACCTGTCTCCCCCCTCGGCTCCAGCGATCTCCTCCTCCTCCGGGCCCACCGATCCCCCCCCAGCTTCAGCGATCTCCTCCACCGCTGCTGTTGCCACCTATCTCCTCTCCTCCCCCTGCTCCTGCGGTGAGGCCTGAGCGACTTCCAATCACTGGCCCACCACAGGAGTTCCCAGAGCATTCTCTGTGCATGCGCAGGGAATGCTCTTACTTTTGGGGGGATTTAAATATCCCCCCTGTATTTTTTCCAAGTTTTCAGATTTTTCTGCACACCTGGGGACTGCCCCACATGCGCAGGAAAAACTCCCTGCCCCCCAGGTGCCCCCAATGTGCCGATTTAGATATCCGCACGCAGGGGGCAACTTGGGAATTAGATATATAGATAGTTTTCTTTGTACAGTCTGGGTTCCAGCTTGCTGTCGAGAGCATTATGCCAGCCAAATTTAAAATGAAGGCTTCCAGCCAGGTAGAAAAGAGGACTGGTTTGCTACTACTATAAAAATTAATACAGTGTTCATGGAGAGCATTTAAGCCAGCATAATATAGAAAGCTTTTGTACCTAGTTAAAGAAGAGAAGACTGGCTTGCTTCTAATACAAACACTTGAAATGGAACCAGAAGTAAGTACTAAACAATTTTTAAAATTACAAAATAGTATTAAAAATTAATCATCATCATTGTCGTCGTCATCATCATCCATTCAGCTTCATGCTGCTTTTCATTTTAAATACCATGGGTTCTTCCCAGGATAATTTGACAAAAATAAAGAAGTTAAGCATTGGTTTGTTCCTAATGTTAACAATGAGCTGTTTCAAGAGGCTGACACCTTTCAATACAATAGGATTACTCCTGAGGAAGATTGGGACGAAACGTGCTTATATCCGGGTGCTTGTTGAGAATGATGGACTTTTCCTTGTAATATTGTAAAGTTTTATTTATTATCTAAGATGATCTTTACTAAATGTCCAAGTAATTCGTATCACAGCAAGTGCAAAGGAAGCAACAATTGCACTGGCATTATGGCCACTATGGAAAAGCCCCACCATGTGGAATCAATTCCTATTTTTCTTAGCTGCCACTGAAGAAATGCAAAATGTCCTATCTTCAGGATATGATGTAAATTGTACTACAGGTTACAGTAGGTGAAGAAATCTAAATAACAACACAGCAGAAACCTCCCAGTATATATGAATCGAAAAACACACAAACTGGGGAAATTGCTATCCTATTAGGGTTGCCAAATCGATTTACTGTGAAAGGGGGGGAGTCCTGGCTCCATTGGGAGTGTCCCCACGCATGTGTGCCACAATGACATCACTGGAAGTGATGTCATCACGTTGTCCACGTTGGGAGTGGGGCGCCGTGATTCGAGGGAAAACCATAGAGTTTCCCCTCAATTCACAGAGTGTCCCCCTACAATGTGCCCAGCGTCCAGTTCAGCATCTTAACCACTTGAGCCACTGTAGCTCCTCAGTAAGTACTATACAACTTTAGAATTCCATCTGTTGGGAGGGTGAGATGAGTGTTGCCCTTACAGGTGTTCTAGAGCAAGCTGAAGTCTTCCTTGTTCATTTATTGTTCGGGGCTGGGACTTACCTTCTTGCTATCCACTTAATGCCCGAATGGAATGTTTGCTCACTGCTTTTGTTCAGCCCTCCCTCTCCCGGCAAGGTCTCCGGTCCAAATAGATAGAAATTGCTGAGCAGTCGGGTTAGAACAGATAAAAGGAAGTACTTCTTCACCCAAAGAGTGATTAACATATGGAATTCACTGCCACAGGAGGTGGTGGCAGCTGCAAGCATAGACAGTTTCAAGAGGGGATTAGATAAGCATATGGAGCAGAAGTCCATCAGTGGCTATTAGCCACAGGGTATAGATGGGAATTCTCAGTCTGGGGCAGGTGATGCACTCTATTCTTGGTGCTGGAGGGGCAGCAGTGGGAGGGCTTCTAGTGTCCTGGCCCCACTGCTGGACCTCCTGATGGCACCTGGTATATTTTGGCCGCTGTGTGACAGAGTGTTGGACTAGATGGGCCATTGGCCTGATTCAACATTGGCTTCTCTTATGTTCTTATGTTCTTAAAGCTGCCCTTCTCTGTACCATTCCTGATGACCATTTGAGATGGACTCCCCCTCCAACCGTTTCCTGCTTATTCCCATGCCTGAGTTCAAGGATGTGCACAATTCCCCTTGGAGCCAGAGTTCTTTTGGATCCTGACATTACCCACCATAGTGGGAATGTTTTAAAGCAGTTAGAAAGACACTTTCCAATTGGCTGGAAAGTTCCCTCCGCCAGTGTAAGTGGAATACTCTGAGGCAACTTGGGCACTGGGGATATGGCAAAAGACTGGTTAGCAGGAAGGAGTATCAGTCCAAGCTAAGTGTATTTGGGGACCGGAGTGTGCAGGGAGCCTGCAGGATAAAGAGAGATCTTCCCTGGAAGGCATCACATGGGTGGGGCTGTATAGAGAAAAAAAGAGCAGAGATTCAGTTCAGATTACCCTCATTTTTCCAGGCATATAGCTACAAAGAGATATGGTAGACAGACACAGACAGGAGAGTTTTGGGGCTTTTGAATAGAAGTGGGAAGGGCAAATTGTATCACCCACCACTTTTTGTTGTTGTTCAGTCGCACACTCGAGTCCGACTCTTTGCGACCCCATGGACCAGATTACGCCAGGCCCTCCTGTCTTCTGCTGTCCGCTGAAGTTTGCTCAATTTCATGTTCGTTGCATCGATGACACTGTCTAACCATCTCATCCTTTGCCGTCCTGTTTTTCTTTGACCTTCAATCTTTCCCAGCATCAGGGTCTTCTCCAGTGAGTGCTCCCTTCTCATTTGGTGGCCAAAGTATTTGAGCTTCAGCTTCAGGATCTGTCCTTCCACGGAGCCTTCCAAATTAGCTAAGGGAGTTCATCACAACAAGCAGGAGTGTCAGGCAACTATCAGACCAATTCTGAATCATGTTATGGAGAGTTCGCCCATCACTAACCTGCATGTTACCAGGTAAAATCAAAGTAGACAACACTGAACTAGAGGGACCAATAGCAGAAGGCAACTTCAGACGTAAACAAGCTGCAGAGCATTGGTGTGACCCATCACAGTGTGCATGCACCTCACTGAGTATCAGATGATGCCTGTCTCTGAAGGAATAGACGGTGGGTGACTCGGAAACTGCCAGCGATCCCTTCCGCTTCTTAGGCACTTCTCAACTAGTCTGCAGAAGCAATTGTGGCAATGTTCAGGAGTTTCATGGGCTGAGTTCAGACTGGCAGTTTGAAGGGGGAGCAAGTCGTGGCAAAAAAGCCCCAGAACAAACTGTTCCGGGTTTTCCCGGTCACACTGCGCTGACTGATGCGGGAGCATACCAGGAGGAGGTGCATGGGAGCGTTCAGACTGCTGGCCCAGAGGCGCAGCTGTAAACAGCTTTTCCTGGTAATTCGGATATGTGCGCATCTGTCCAATTTGGGGAGGATCCCATTGCACTGGCATCGCATTGGGTGGTAGAGTGGAGCACAGCCAATCATATCACTGTTGCCTTATGTGCAATGCGGGTGGCTCCCGGCTTTTTGGGTTGATGTTCACACTTCCCAGAAATGGAATGAAGTGGGATAAACGGGCTCTCAGGGATTTGCTATCGCTTTTACCAGGTATCTTTTAAACACGGGAGCGGAGCAGAACAGCACGGGTTAACTACGGGTGGGGAATGCCAGGCAGATGTGCCTGTGTGAACGCTCCCTTTAATCCGCCTGTAAAACGTGGCTGAAATGTGGGTATAGCGGGGCAAACTGCCAGTCTGAACTCGCCCATGTAATGCCTAAGTAGATGATTCTCCTGTGGGTGAAGAAAACAATCCCAAATATTAATGAATTCTTTAGCTGAAATAAATATATTTAGGGTTAGGATACTGGAATACAGCCATCAGATTGCTTTATTTTAGTTCTCCCAATAAGGCCAGTGAGACTACTCTGGAGTAAGCAATTTGAAATGGCAGCCTTCATGAATCTATTTCCCAGTTTTAAAACCGTACCAAAGGCAATGATCTCAAATGCACGCTAGATCCTGTGTAAGTAGAAGGCACACACGTCACAACATAGATAAAAGGAGGTGGAAGGCATCGTGCGTCTCATCGACGTTCCTATCACCCTGCCACATTCTGCCTAAGCAAACATTGCCCTCAATGGAGAGGCTTGAGCTGGTGTGTCGATAAGCAGCTTAGGGCAAAGGCTGAGATGGCTAACTGTTGTTTCCTGCTAACTCTTGACGTAGTTCCTGCTTTCAACAGCGGAATCAAGTGGTGAAGGTCTCTATTAAGCCCCTGTTTGATCAGAATCTGGGCTAATTTGGACTGCATTAGAGACAACAAGGAAGGGCTCAGGAGGACAACAGAGGAGGACATCAGAGATTTACACACACAACCATTGTAGTTCTCTCCTACACATCTCCTGTTTTCTAGCCACTGTTCTCCAATTGCTCCAATCATACCAGTTATCACAGGAAGAGGAAGCTCAGAGCTGGGGCAGAACATACTATTTGAATGAAAACCAGTGAAACAAACAAAAACAAAAAATTGGAGAATTCACATGTTTCATTAAGAACATAAGAACATAAGAGAAGCCAATGTTGAATCAGGCCAATGGCCCATCCAGTCCAACACTCTGTCACACAGCGGCCAAAATATACCAGGTGCCATCAGGAGGTCCAGCAGTGGGGCCAGGACACTAGAAGCCCTCCCACTGCTGCCCCCTCCAGCACCAAGGATAGAGTGCATCACCTGCCCCAGACCTAGAATTCCCATCTATACCCTGTGGCTAATAGCCACTGATGGACTTCTGCTCCATATGTTTATCTAATTCCCTCTTGAAACTGTCCCTCTTGAAACTGTCCATTAGTGCTGTGCCACATTGAACAAGGTTTGAATTTTGGTGTGACAACAAGGAATTTGGGGCAAAAACACCTTCCCCCAAAAAACTTTTTCAGGACCGTTAGTTTCCTTCACCTGTACATTTTATTTAAAACTAGGCCCCATCTGCTTTATATTTGAATGGGTGGACTCTTGTGCATCGGATGCACCCAAAATGCATTAAAATACTATAGAGGCATCTGTGAGATTTCAGGTCCAGACTGTGTCCGATAGTTCTCTGAAGCATTGATAATCTGATCATCAGTGATCTTTTTAACGCCGTCCCAGCTCTGTAATGAGACAGCATGAAGTAGTCACCTCATTCAGCAGACAGCGTCCTTCTGTCTACCTCAACTGACATCCCCATTTGAGAGCTGAAGGAGATAATTCTATTTATACATTGTTCCCTCGGTGTCTTTAAAGCCGGGCATGCCAATCCCCAAATTCTTGTGAGATTTCTTCTTCTTGCAAGAGTTTGGACACCACTTCTGGCTGCAAGGGCAACCAAATCTATGGCTAAAGTCTTGCAGGAGGAGAAATTTCCATCTAGGAAGAGTTAGAGGGCATGTACTGCTTGGCACACTGTCTTAAAAGACTGCGTCATCCTCTATTTCCCCCCTTCTCTGCAGCCCTGTTTACCTTCCAGTGTGTACAAGCAAAACCTTTGCCTCTCTCTTCCTGCAGGAAATGTGATCTGGCTATCTTTCATGAGAGGGGGGCATAATTTCTGCCTCTACCCTCCCTGTTTACCTTGCCCTCTTCTGATGTCAGGTAGTCCACCTGCCCTGAAGGCTTCAGGTGGATAGAGACAGAGGCATATCGTAGTAATAATGCACATACTGACATGTCTCCTTTTCCACAATTCCATTTCCATTTGAGCCAATGGCAGGCTTCAAGTGGGACTGCTGCTGCACATCAATGGTCACATCTGCTATTTCAGAGCTCTCACTCAGATGCTGCCGTTGGCCAGTTGATGGAGGTGAATTAGAGAAGAAAACAAAGAAGAAGAAGAGGAGGAGGAGTTTGGATTGGTCACCACACCTTAAAAAGGATATTATAGCTTTGGGAAAAGTGCAGAGAAGGGCAACTAGAATGATAAAAGGGTTGGAACACTTTCCCTATGAAGAAAGGTTAAAGTGCTTAAAGGTTAAAAAAGGTTTTAAAAGGTTTAAAAAGGTTAAAGCACTTGGGGCTCTTTAGCTTGGAGAAATGACGGCTGAGGGGTGACATGATAGAGGTTTATGAGATTATGCATGGGATAGAGCAGGTAGAGAAAGAGGTACTTTTCTCTCTTTCTCACAATACAAGAACTCGTAGGCACTCAGTGAAGTAGCTGAGCATTCAGGTTAGAATGGATAAAAGGAAGTACTTCTTCACCCAAAGAGTGATTAACACATGGAATTCACTGCCACAGGAGGTGATGGCAGCTAGAAGCATGGACGGCTTCAAGAGAGAATTAGATAAGCATATGGAGCAGAGGTCCATCCGTGGCTATTAGCCACAAGGTATAGATAGGGACTCTGGGGCAAGTGATGCTCTGTATTCTTGGTGCTTGTGGGGGGGGGCAACAGTAGGAGGGCTTCTAGTGTCCTGGCCCCACTGGTGGACCTCCTGATGGCAGCTGGTATTTTTGACCGCTGTGTGACAGAGTGTTGGACTGGATGGGCCACTGGCCTGATCCAACATTGGCTTCTCTTATGTTCTTATGTTCTTATGATTTATACCCTGCCCTTCACTGCCCACAGGACTCTCAGAGCGGCTTACAAACTCCTTTCACTTCCCCTCCCCACAACAGGTAGGGCTGAGAGAGCTCTGACAGAAACTGCTCTTTTCCAAGAACACCTGTGCCAGAACTATGGCTTGCCCAAGGTCATCCAGCAGGTGCATGTGGAGGAGTGGGGAATCAAACCCAGTTCTCCCAGATTAGAGTCCGCGCAGTTAACCACTACACTACACTGACTCAGTGACTTCTGCTAGCTGTGCGGAGGTAGCAAGAGGCTTGGGATGACCAGAGAGGGGTGAAAAGCAAGGAAAAGCTGCAAGAGGGCCCTTTCTTCTTCCCCCTGGAACTTTTAGCCTTTCTTCAGCCACCACCTCCTCCTCTCTCTCTCTCTTCTGCCATCATGCTTTCCCTCTTTCTCCTCACTGTTGAGCAGCTCCTTCTCCTCTTCCCTGGCTGCTTTCACTACTGCACGCAGCAGCACTATTTCTACGGATCATACAGTAATCGCAGGTGAGATTTCACAGTCCTATATCTTAAGATCCCCCCCCCAGTTTAACTTCAGTGTATTTTAAATCCCTTGTTCCCTTTTTTAAAACATTTTGAATTATTCTGCAAACCTGAAGCTTACTCTTGGTTTGCAGAAAAATTCCATGATTTGTATATGGCCCCATTGCACAGATTTCTTTTTTTTACCCACGCTCTGGGGCCGTTGTTCAGAATTAGAGATATATTGATTACCTAAAACAAAAGGGCTGGTGGTCACTGTTGCTTGCTTTTTAATTTTAAATTTTTTTTTTTTACTCTTTTTCTGTAATCGTGTTCTCTTTAGCATCCTTTTTCCTGGTACACATTTTCTGCAAAAGGCAGTTTCAGTTTTTAAGGAGGGATGACAAAAGTATTGATACGAATAATTTGTAACGGATTGCCTGGAAAATGTCAACAGGGAAAAAATATGCCTATAATTTGCAGCCTATCAATGGATTTTTTTTAGAGTCACTGTTTGATCAAAGGGCACGTTGTGGCTGCTGATGACACACGCCTGTTTCCCCCTCTTCTTTGTTTTAATTGGTGTTAGTCACCAGGGCTGTTAATGGATCAGCAGCATCATGCCAATTATGGCTTTCCACAAGTATGTTCGTGCTCAGCTGGCCTCTATAATTTCCCCCTCTCCAGAACATCTGTTATTTCTGTGACATAAAATGCCTGATGATCATCTATATAACATCTCTATATGGAAAGATGGCCAGAAAGTAGGGCATAAAGAAATGGGAAACTGTTCATTCCAGAACACAATGAAGAAGAGATTAGAGTTATACCCCACCCTTCACTACCCAAAGGAGTCTCAGAGTGGTTTATAGTCTCCTTTCCCTTCCCCTCCCCACAACAGACACCCTGTGCGTAGGTGGGGCTGAGAGAACTCTTTCAAGGACTGCTCTTGAGAGAACAGCTCTGATAGAACTTGTAACTGACCCAAGGTCACACTAGCAGCTGCATGTAGAGGTGTGGGGAATCAAACCCGGTTCTCTCGGATTAGAGTCCGCGCTTCTAACCACTACACCAAACTGAACCAAGAGAGATATCAGTGGTCAGAAGTAGTTAATGTGCATAAGACAGAGGTAAATTTTCCACTGCTGTTTTATGTAAATTTATTTATTCAAAATATGTACATGCACCTCTTATTACAGGTTCAGCAAATTAAAAACAGAACAATGTCTATAATTTTAAAATGCTAAAAAAGCCTTACCCTATAACAAACAACTAGAGTCATTCACTCCCACACAACTTTTACAATTCACTACATTATGATTGTATCAGTTCACAGGAGTAATAAATAAAGTTCTTGCTTTCCTGGTCCTGTATTCATCAGTGAAAAGCTCTCCAGAACAGACGGCTTTTACAGACTTTCTGGAAGGCTAAAATGGAATAAATCTTACCTACGGCCTCAGGGAGACTCAGGATCAGATTATGACATTATGAGGTCCTAACTTGGTTGTTCAAGAGGTCCTGTATGATAAAAATTATACAATATCATTATTCTCACAGAAAGGACATAGAAAATATAAATATGAATGCTTTATTCTTGCATGTACACAATGTGAAAGGCACAAAGAAAAAAACCTAAATCTATTCTTTCTCATTTAGTAAAACCTTGTATTGTGATACCCCAAGCTAGAGTTTAGGTATTTAGTCACAAAATTTATATCTCACCATTCTGCTCTCACAAGGGCCACCCAGGCAGCTAACAAATTAAAACATACATTTTTAAAAAATCACATTTAAATATCATTTTAAACCAGCCCCTCCCCCACAAAAAAGCACATATCATTGGAGCAATTAAAACAGAGCTAAAATACACACAATGACATATAAACTGTCAGACTCCTGCAACAATCAGAATCAACGACTTGCTTCTTTAGAAGAGAAGTTTATTGATTAGTATTGGCAGAATGTGTCTACTTCAGGATCTGTGTTAAGACTAAAGGGAAAAGCACGGGGTGAACAGTTATACAGGGGTTGAAAAGGGTCACTGGGTGGCAGAGAGCCAATCAAAGTAACAAGCAGGGCCCGTCAGAATAAAACGGCCCCTCATTCTCAGAGAATAATGTTATATGTTGTTACAACTAGGAACCAAGGTCAGGCACATAGGCTATACTGATAAGGAGCATCACCCAGACAGCAGGAAAGAGAAAGTACATTCCAAGTAAGCCCTTCCCCCCTCCACACCAGCCTTCATGGCAATGAGCTGACATCAACAACTATTAAAACAATGGCTAGGAAGGAAGGACCAAACAAAATTTAAAAAGTCTTCACTTTCTAGCAGAAGATGGCATCAGAAGGGAACAGACGAATCTTCCTGGGGATACAGTTCTAACGCTTGGGACGATGACCAAGAAGGCCCTCTCCCAGGTTGCCACCTGCCTAATCTCAGAAGGCGAAGACACCTGAAGTAGAGTCTCCAAAGATGTTTGTATTAGGCAGGCTCAAAAGTCCTTCAGGTGTGTTGTTCCCAAACCATATAGGGCTTTAAAGGTCAACACCTACACCATGAAATTGTGCCTAGAAACAAATTGGGAGCCAGTGTAGATGAGCCAGGACTAGATTGCTATGGTCCCTGTGACCCACTCCAGTCAGCATCCTGGCGGTAGCATTCTGTACCAGTTTCCGTTTCTGAATGCCTTTCAAGGGCAGCCCTAGGTAGATCCCCCACATCCAGCTGAAGAACAACAACAAAAATGTAAATAGCCATCAGACGATGATGTGATGTCACTTTCAGGGAAACCCCAAAGTGATGTCATGTCTTGAGGAATTGGCCAGAACCAGATGGTTAAATCACAGAGTTTGCATTTATTCCTAGAGAGGACTGACATCACTTCTAGATTTTTCCCAGCAATTGCCTGGCCTGGCAATGCTACACCAGAGCCGTACCAGCCCCAACTGAGGAATGGCCCTCATCCCATTTGGGTGGTTCTAACAGCAGCCACAAGTGAGCAAACAACTCTTGCAGCCACCGCTGTGAGCGATGCGCTGCCCCAGCCTCATGTGGGCTGGCAAGCAGTTGCCACTGCCGTGTCTGAGCTGGCTGCCCAGGCTCCATGCAAAGCGGCATCCCAGCCAACTGTGGGCAGCTTCTAAGAGCGAGCTGGCTTTTCTCCTTTTCCCTTCCTCTGCTGGGCAGGATCCTTCCCAGGACCGTTTTTTCCTTGCACGGCAGAATCGGGATCCAAACTTAAATCTCCCGGATCGGACTCCAGCGCTCTAACCATCACACCACACTGATTACCTAAGTGTGTATGAATGTGTATGGGTGTGAAAGTGATGGAGAAGTTTACGTTTAAAAAAAAATCAAGATATCTAGATCGCTCTCGTGTGGTATGCTCCTCATGCAAATTTGACAGGAAGGGTTTGCTTTTACCACTGCGAGGAGCTGTCACTTTCACGCGACATAAAATAAATACGCACATTTTATCATCTGAGAAAAAATATCAGAGGCTGTGTGATTCTCAGAATCTTAACAACAACGGGGCTAAGGGACCGGCATCTCCGGGTTTTCAGTAAATGCTAATACCCTTAATGGGCTGGAAAGAATCTGTCCCCCCTTTTTTAAGGCCCACATCGTTTGCTCAATGAAATTAAATGAAGCCACGGATGTGGATGACGCTGGATGCTGAGAGCTAAGGGACTGAGTCCGTGGAGGCCTCCTTGCTACTCTTCTGCTAATGACGATATATTGTCTTTTCATTTAATTTGGATCCTGTTTTGGCCCCGGGCTATTTGCTATAAACACTGCCGATGAGTACCTGCCTCTCCCTATCTGTCCATTTCTGTCTTGACCACCTGCAGCCCTGGAATATGTCACGGACGGTAATAGGGAACCGCACGGAGCCTCAATGTGCTCAAACTCACACACCTCTTTTAGGAGCAGCAGGAGTGTCACAGGGCCTTGCTTTAGGCATCCCTCCTCCCTTTGCTCCCCCATCAGATCGCCTCCTCTCAGGGTTTGTCACCAAGGAAACCCTTGGTGGAGCTGGAGAGGTTGTGTCAGGGGAGGCACTGTCCATTCCTTGTAAACTGTCCCCTCAGGACCTGGTATTTGATGCATTTCTGACCTTTGCTACCTGACCATGTACACGCAGTGCTGTAGACCAATTCTGCTTCCAGCCACTTCTCGTTCTTATCTGCTTTTTTGCGGGGAGGGGGGCTGGGAGGGGATGCTCATCTTTCTAGCTGTCAATACTCTTAAGTATGAGAGAGGAATTAGGAAGAGTGGATTCCCCCCCACCCACCCATGAAATGGCTTATGAAAATTGCACTTCCCTGAAATATGAGGAGGGGGGTGAGATAAAGATATTTTGAAAAGATGTGTGTTAGTTTTTCATCTGCTGCAGTGTTGATGCTACATTAGTACTCACACTAGCCTAGCACCCCTGTCTGCCCGAGGACCGCATCAGACACTCACCTTTGTTAAGGTTACGCCTACGGGCAGAAGGATACTTTATAAGAAACTCGCGGGCTGTCTTCAAAAATGGCATCACATTTTTATTTATCTGTTTATTTATTGGATTTGTATTCCCCGCCCCTGCATAGTTTTAAATACATCCAATAAAATACAGCACAATTTCTATATATCTGATCAGAGCCTCAACAGATGTGACCTGTCACAATTGGGTTCCAGATAGTACTCAGATCTGATCCACCGAAGGGGAGGCCCAATAGATAGATAAAAAGGAGGATGCCTGCCACCTCAACTAAAAGCCTGGTGGAAGAGCTCCGTCTTGCAGGCCCTACAGAACTGTAAAAGGTCCTGCAGGGCCCTGATATCATATGGGAGCTCATTCTTCCAGGTAGAGGCCAGGGCTGAAAAAGCCCTGGCCCTAGCTGAGGCAAGACGGACATCCCTGGGTGTCAGGTCCTGAAGTAACCACTCAGTACACAATAGTCCTTGAGCAGGTTTATTGGCAAGGTATGGCTTCTGGACAGGTGAGCACCTTTGCCAGAACTGGCAATCAATAGCATAGGAACAAGGGATGAGGGATTAGGGTCCCACCCTCAAGCATACGTCACACAAAGGCACTTAAGCTACTACAGGTCATGAGAGGATACATGACCCAACTAGCTATCGTAAGGCTCTTGTCTCCCACAGCCATGGACCCAGCTGGGCTCATAGGCTATGTGGGGGCTGCATAGGAAAAGTTACCAGTGAAGCCGCTACAACACTCCTTCCATTCATTCAACTGCTCCCTTCCCCTTAGGAATGTCAGGGAGGACTGATAAGGTACTAGGCAGATGGGCGAAGCAAGCGGGATTACAAAAGCAAAAGTAATGGCATTAGCAGCATAAGGCATTGGGTTACAGATATTGGAAAATTGATCATGGTACATATACAAGCATCACCTCACAGGAGAAAGGTCCAAACCTGACACTGGGGCAGTAGATTTTGATTAGGAGATAATAGATGTTGATTAGCAGATCATAACACTCTTTGGGGATCGTATGGGGAGAGGCGGTCTCACAGGTCTGCAGGTTCCTGTTTGTATAGGGCTTTAAAGGTAAGCACCAGCACCTTGAAACAGATCTGATCCTCAATAGGCAACCAGTCCAGTTCACACCACACAGGATGGATACATGTCTGCACAGATGACGAAGTCAACACCCGTGCGGCTGCATTCTGCACTAGCTGCAGTTTCTGGAACAGAGTCTAGGGCATCCCCACATAGAGAGAATTACAATCATCCAGTCTGGGTCACTGTAACCAGATCCTGGGAGGGGTAAAGTCTGATCTGTCTCAGATGAAAAAAGGCAGATCTGGAAATGACGGCTGAGGGGTGACATGATCGAGGTTTATAAGATTATGAATGGGATTGAGCAGGTTGAGAAAGAAGTACTTTTCTCCCTTTCTCACAATACAAGAACTCGTGGGCACTCCATGAAATTGCTGAGCAGTCGGGTTAGAACAGATAAAAGGAAATACTTCTTCACCCGAAGAGTGATTAACGTATGGAATTCACTGCCGCAGGAGGTGGTGGCAGCTACAGGCATGGACAGCTTCAAGAGGGAATTAGATAACCATATGGAGCAGAAGTCCATCAGTGGCTATTAGCCACAGGTTATAGATGGGAACTCTCAGTCTGGGGCAGGTGATGCACTCTATTCTTGGTGCTGGAGGGGGCAGCAGTGGGAGGGCTTCTGGTGTCCTGGCCCCACTGCTGGACCTCCTGATGGCACCTGGTATATTTTGGCCGCTGTGTGACAGAGTGTTGGACTGGATGGGCCATTGGCCTGATTCAACATTGGCTTCTCTAAAAAAAAGAAAAGAAAAGAAAAGAAATGGTGGCAACCTGGGCCTCCATAGCAAGGCATTCAGGAACACCCCTAGGCTCTTTACCTTCAACGCCAGCACCAATGGGGACACGTCAAAGGTTGGGAGCCTGATTTCCAATCCCAGTCCCCTGCGACCTAAGTACAGGACCTCCCTCTTCGATGGATTACATTTCAGTCTGCTCTGTTGTAACCATCCAGCCACAGCTTGTAATGCCCTGTCCAGATTTTCTGGGCCAGAGCCTGGATCGCCATCCATCGGTAGACAGAGCTGGGTGTTATCGGCATATTCGTGACAACCCAGTCCATACTTCCAGATAATCTAGGTGAAGAGGCGCATATAGATATTAAACAGCATTGGGTGTCGCTAAGCTAATCCCCATCCCCCAAGCACCATCCTCTCTTCCCGACCTTGGCGAAAGGAGGTCAGCCATTGCGAGGCAAACCCCCTTGTCCCCACGTCAAGTTTCTGCCCGCATGTCCAGTTTCTGCCCTTCACCTACTGTATCGAAAAAAATACACAAACTGGGGAAGTCACTATCATACGCAAAAGGTATATATTAGAATAGTAAACACATCAAGTGTGCAAATAGAAATACATTTCTAAAACATCCAATATCTGTGAGTCATTTTTTCTTGGTAATATTGAGTTTGCGTGTTATTAACAGAAGGGCTAGTCCCAGAGAGTATACTGTATAGCAACAGAGAGAATGTTCTGTTCATCTGTGAAACAGGATACAAACACATTGTGGTTGCTGATATTTTAAAATGTCTTTAAAATACTGTTAAAATATTTCTAACATTTTGTAATAGATATCGGCAAGATCAATGCATTTATTTTTCATAGGTAAATCACCTCTGATAAGGACTCACTACCCTTTGGGACTGAATTGTGTCTTAGACCTTTCTTGTTTCCTGTGAGTTAGCCCTCGCATTCCCTGCCTTAAATGCTTTAGTTACTTTAGATATTGCGGCCTTAACTCCTGTTGCAGGGGCGGATACTTACTATCCTATAAGTGCTAAGAATGATAGATCACAGAAGCATTTAGTAGCTGTAAGAACTCCACATAGAGATTTGCCTATTGGTAAGTTAGTAACTTTTTGTGAGTCATTTTTTCTTGGTTAATGATAAGTTTGTCTATAATATTGCATTCACATGCTGTATTCTTTTTATTAACAGAAGGGCTAGTCCCAGACAGTAACACAGAGACTCTTCTGTTCATCTGCAAAATGGGATTCAAACACATAATGGTTGCTGGTGAATATTTTTATTATTGTCCAGTCAATTAATTATCCAATAAATAATATTTTAAAATATTGCTAAAATATTTCTAACATTTTGTAATAGGTATTAGTAAGATCAGTGGATGTATTTGTCATAGGTAATCACTTCTGATGAAGTTTTCCATCGAAACGAAGTTGAAGCCGGACTCTTCGTAAAACTGTTGATACTGTCGGATTGTAAATGGCTGGGAAACTGTTGACACTGTTGGACTGTAAACTGTTGGTCTGTAATATTGGATGTTTTATCAATGTATTTCTATTTGCACACTTGATGTGTTTACTATTCTAATATATACTTTTTGCATATGATATAGGCTTGCCAAGCTCCCGCTGGGGGCGGGTAAATTCTCACCCAGGAGGCCCCGGGGGGAACTCCACCCCCTGCTGGAGGGCGTCCCTAGCGTGATGATGTCACCTCCCAAGTGCTGCATGACGGAGTGAGCTCCTGTCTCTGGTTCCAGCTCCTGCCAACCTAGCAGTTTGAAAGCAAGAAATTGCAAGTAGATAAATAAGTACCACTTTGGTGGGAAGGTAACAGCGTTCCGTGTACCTTGGTGTTTAGTCATGCCGGCCACATGACCACGGAAACGTCTTCGGACAGCGCTGGCTCTTTGGCTTTGAAACGGAGATGAGCACCGCAACCCTAGAGTCGGATTCGACTGGCTTTCGAGCAAGGGAACCTTTACCTTTACCTAAATAAGTACTGCTTCGGTGGGAAGGTAACAGCGTTCTGTGCACCTTGGTGTTTAGTCATGCCGGCCACATGACCACGGAAACGTCTTCAGACAGTGCTGGCTCTTCGGTTTGGAAACAGAGATGAGCACCATAACCCTAGAGTTGGATTCGACTGGCTTTTGAGCAAGGGAATCTTTACCTTTACCTTTATAGTACTTATTATCATAGAACAAGGATGTAAAATTGGGGTGCCTATACATTTTTTCTAGACTAGAAACTGACACAAAATGGCTCTAGAACTTGTCCATTGCTCCTCTGTTTTGCTCCCCTTTCATAAGCACATGCTTAGCCGCCCATGACTGTGCATCTCCATCACGGAAAACCGAATCCCCCTTCACGCATCTTAATCCCTCGATTTTGTTTGGAGACCTAAAGTGGAGGTGATCGTTTTGCAGCTGAGAATGGGCAAAAAACAAGCATCAGTCACACAAGGCTGACATTATTGTCGTTACAAATCACCCTGAGCACTTAGTGGTTTTTGATCCGCTCCATACCTTCTCAGATTATTTCTCCGCCAATCTCAGAAATAAATGGCTCCCAATTTCCTTTCTAATAGAGGGCCACTTCAATTGATGATTTGCTATGCCAAGGAGGAAGCCACGTGGGGATATTTTATAATCACACGTTACCAGGCACAGAAGGCTGCTTTTGAATGACAAAAGACTATCATGAAAGCTTTCTTGTGTGATGGTAGCCCAAACAATACCATTGGCCTGCACTCCCCTGGGCACTGCTAGCCATTCTTTAGGTCATACTTACAGGTTTTTTTAAAAAAATCTGTGATGGATCAGAATCGTAGACACAAGACAGTAGCTCAGTTTGGTGTAGTAGTTAAGTGCGCGGACTCTAATCTGGGAGAACAGGGCTTGATTCCCCACTCCTCCACTTGCACCTGGCTGGATGACTTTGGGCAAGCCATAGTTCTGGCACAGCTGTTCCTGAAAAAGAGCAGTTTCTGTCAGAGCTCTCTCAGCCCCACCTACCTCAGCCATTTCTCCAGGTCCACCAGGGAGAGCCGCTCACCAGCCATGGGGTGATCTCACACTGTCATTGGAGATGTGGTCAAAGCATCAAGGTCAGAACATACCATGCCATAGTCACGTGCCACAGCTCACCAGCTGCTGACCCTACCTGTGCTGCCCTGGGAGGTTGTTGCCACAAGGATTGGACCTGGCTCCACAGGAGGTTCCACGTCCTCCCCAGTGAGTGTGTCTGCAAGAGAGGCACCGCAACATCAGGATATGTCAACAATGGTTAGTTAATGTACCCCCCTCCACTCCCAAGGAGACAACCCCCTGATCCACTCCCCTGGCTACCTGAGGTGTGATGCCACATATAGGTGGGAGGACGGGGCCACAGGGTGGGGCTGAGGGGGTCACAAGGGAGGTGGGGGAGGCCATGGCCTGCAAGCATGCCCTGTGGCCACCACATGGTAAGCCCCATTGCAGTGTGGGTATCCAGACATAGGGCCCCATTCACAGCAGGTCCCTTGCACTGAAGCCAGTGCCTTGGCCAGCCATCCCACTACTAAGTGGACCCCGGGATCATGAGGTGGCAAGTCGAAGGGGGGCCCCCATGCCAAGTGGTGGTCAGCCATAGGCCATGGGCTGCCACACTGGGGGGCCATTCAGCTCAGGGCCAATCCCCTGGCCACCTATGGACACTCACCTATCTCTGTGGCCCCAGGAATGGTGGTCAGGAGTACCACGGGGTCTGCAGGTGGGGATGGTCCAGCTGCCGGGGTACAGGGAGACAGGTATCAGGCAGGAACCATCCCCCCTGTTGCAGAGGCCATCTGGTCACCGATGTGAGGGTAGCTGTGCCAGGCCTCCCATGCTCATGGACACACCAAGCCTCTCTATGCCACACACATGCCCATTGTCCTCAGTTCCCAGGAGGTGTACAGAGACCTGGGACAGGGCCCATGTGCAATGACCCATCACCCCATGGCCCCTTGACACATCACCACAGAGGGGGACATGGCACCTCGGAGAAGTTCCCCTGGAACTGACTCGCCTTGTGAGGGCCCAGCTGCTGTATGCAAGGAGGAGGAAGAAGTGTCCAGGACCTGTGGCCCTCAGCTGGACCAGGGGCACCCGTGATGATGGGTGCCTCTGAGCATGTAACAGGAGGTCAGGATGGTTAACACAGTTGTGGCCTACCAGGGGCCCGGAGGGGGGACAGGTGCTGGGTTGGCCACAGTGGCTACAGCCAGCTGCCAAGGGGCCCCCACAGTCGGCTGGGGGGCCAGGCCACTGTCCCAGGGTACTGTGGCCCCTCAGGGAGGGGGAGCATTGCCTGCCCCAGATGGTGACAGACATGGGTCATGTGGAGACCGGTTGCTACTCCCCATGCATGCTTGCAATAGTCAGCACGCCGCCCCCCATGGCTGCCCCCACCCACTGTTTGTGTACAGAGGAGGGCATCCAGCACATGCAGGAACCATGGTAGGGACTGGGGAGGGGGTGATGGCCAGCAGTCTGGCCATGGGCCCAGGGACTGATACATATAGGTTTGACCCATTCCCTGACAATGGACCTGGCCAAGGCCCCCTGCCCCCTGGCTGCCCAACCGGTGCTGGGTGGTCCACTCCCCAGTTCATGGCCCCCCCAACTGGTGCCAGGGCGGGAGCCATCTCCACACCTCCTGGCCGCCAGAGGTCCCCACCGCCATACTGGTAAACCATGGGCCAGTCCCAGAGGCTGGGGGTGGTGGGAGGGGGGATGCGCACATGGGATGGAGGTGCACATGGGGGCCAGGGGGGGGCCACAGGGCCTCACAGCACTCATTTCCACCAAGTCCATGGGGACCCATGCAACATGTCATTGGACCAGGCACCACATGATTGGGGTACAGATGGCTGCTGCTGCGCTGGATGAAGCAGGGTGACCACATGGACAGAGTCTGAATCTGCCACCCTGACCTCCCCCCACCCCCTGCAGTGGCCAGACCATGGGGCCACCTGGCCGGCCACAACCCTGGGCAGCAACACAATCGGGATGGCCATGGGACCTGTGGGGTACTCACCTGGACTGTGACATTCCTGCCTTGCAGGCCAGCCCCCCTGCTCCCACAACTGCTGAAGCAGGTTAAAGTGAGGGGTCCTTGACCTAGCAGGGGGGATGCCTTTCCAGTCATCCAGGGCATGAGATATCCTGCTTCCATAAGAGTTCAGCCCTTAACCTCCTGAGGAATGCAACTCTTTTCTCCACTTCTTCAAAGCATATTCCGTTTGAGTGATATTTTGGATCTAGCAGGAAGTGACATTTGGCTGTGTTTTTAGAGCAGCTTAAGGGGAAATAATATTGTTCTAAACCTTTGCTAGCCTCACCTAATCCATGTTAGTTCTCTCAAGGATTTGAAATCTTCCATTTTATGTCCGTCTCCCGTCCCCCCAGTAATACCCTTGTTCTGTTTGTAAAAGCAATTTTACAAGAGCCTCCAACCAATATATTTCCAAAAGCCATGAATCTGGTTGAGCTTCCTGGACAGATGGAGGCACAAACTGAATGAGGACTTTCGTTGCATCTGTCCAAGGAGGCTGTTTGGAAGCTCAGACTATGGTGTCATTTCATTAATGGAAGGAAAACAAATAGGTTTCTGGATAGGGGCAACGTTCATAGATCTGTTCTTGGCATCACAAAATTGTAAAAAACAACCAGATCAATATATTTTAAAGCCATTTGTTGTGAAATCAGGGCTCTTTTTGTAGCAGGAACTGTTTTGCATGTTAGGCGACACACCCCTAATGTAGCCAATCCTCCAAGAGCTGACAGAGCTCTTCTTACAGGGGCTACTGGAAGCTCTTGGAGGATTGGCTACATTAGGGGTGTGTCACCTAATATTCAAAGGAGTTCCTGCTACAAAAAGAGCCCTGGTTGTGATGATCTTTTTTATGTCTCATAACAACTATAGCTACTGTGGAATAACCTCAGACAGTCTGAGACAGGTGGTGGGAACTGGGAAGAAACAATTCCTCACTTTCCTAAAGAGCTCCAAGATCTGAAAGCGACACACAATATATGAGCACAGATTGGCTTTTGGAGAGATCTGGCATGAGATAGACAGACAGACAGATATCCGTGCACATGTGCACTTTATTGATCGTGTTTTACCAGCAATGAACACAAAAGAGGGGAAATTCACATAAAAATAGAATTAGAACAGAGTCAATCACATTATATATAGAGCAAGAGAATCTGCATTACAGTAAGAAAGAAAATGAACTGAACTCCCACATCCTCAATAGGTTATGGGGAAGGTTTAAAAAAAAAGTTACCACGCAGGACAATGGATCTCACCTAACTCAAGGAGGACCGAAATGTAAAATAAAATATTGATTACTTCAATGTAACAGTATTTGTATTTAACACACACATGTTCTTTAGTTGCTAATAATTCTATTTAGGATATAAAGAGAATATCTGACAAGATTTGTTGGTGTGATATCTCTGCAGCATAATAGGACATTGTACCTTTGGGATTCCATTCAGCCAGGCATTGCTGTCATAATGCTAATTTATTTAGGCTTCAATTTACAGGCCTGCCCTGAGTTCCTGCACTGGGGTTGTTAGGGTTCCTTCATTGAGAGCCAGCTTGGTGTAATGATTAAGAGTGGTGGACTCTAACCTGGAGAATTGGGCTTGATTCCCCACTCCTCCATATGAAGCTAGCTGGGTGACCTTGGGTCAGTCACAGTTCTCTCAGAACTCTTTCAGACCCACCTACATCACAGGGTGCCTGTTGTGGGAAGAAGAAGTGAAGGCAATTGTAAGCCGCTCCAAGACTCCTTCAGGTAGTGAAGAGCAGGGTATAAAACCAACTCCTCCTCCTCCTCCTTTTCCTGATACTTCAACAAGCTTACTTTGCTAACAGCCAGGAAGCCCTATGGACTTAGTATTCATGAGCTACCCCAACTGGATTGCTTCCCACCAGCCTCTTTGAGTCCTCTTTTTCCTTCTCCTCCTGCCTCTGGAATTCTTTCAGGCTTTCTGTCTTCCTGTCATCTCTCACAGGTATACCTCTACCTTCTTCACCCAGGCATGCTCGGACTTATAAAAGCATCCACCTTGGTAGGGGAGTATCTTAAGGCACTATTGTATGGGGTGGTATCATAGGCTAGAGGAGTTGTGAGGGGCTGGTGGTGCTGTGTGCCAAAGGATTGTAACAGTTGTGCCCCATTGGTAGAAGAAGTCTGTGTGTCAGGATTTCGGTTTTGCTTCTCTTCGTTTTGCTTCAGTGCTTACCTTGCCATGTATTAGGGGGAGGGAATTCCTGAGGGGAGTGTGTGTGGGTTGAGTGCTTGCCTATAGTGGCCATAACCATTTCTCAAGTTGCGCACCTCGGCCTGTTCTCATTGGATTTGGCCTTGGAGACTCTTTTGCCAGGCTAGAATAGAGAAGACACCGTATATCTGTCAGGGTTGTCATAGTAACGCTAGGGGCTGAATGCTGATGTATGAATGGGGTGTGGGGTGCATTGGATTTTACCTATAACCCCTGAATTTTGTGCGCTTTCCTCGGTCCTGACAAAGATCCAGTCCCTGTAGTAAGCGTATCTCTAATAAAGCATCACTACCAAAAGTGTTGTGGAGAGTGTCTTAACTGGGGGTCTGAGACTATGGCTTCATCAGCTTCACCTCCCCAACAGAATAATGACTTCTGAGGGGAACTGAGGCAGCAGCCAACAGTTGGCTATGCTTATAGCTTGTAACAGAACAGAATCCCAAACATTGGCTGTGGTCACACACACTAAATAATCCACTTTCAATCCACTTTCAATGCACTTTCCAACTGGATTTTGCCAGTTCACACAGTCAAATCCAGTTGCAAAGTGCACTGAAAGTGGATTGAAAGTGGATTATTTAGTATGTGTGACTGTAGCCATTTTGTGATGTCACTCTACTTACATTTTCCAAAGAGATTTCCCCTGTCTGTGAATGCACTGACTTGTCAAGGATAGCCTTCTCAATGTTTGGATATGTTTGAAAAATGAATTGAGCCAATATGCAGGAAGCTAACAGTTCAAAATACCCTGAACTGTTTACTCATTCCAAACTCCAGTAGAAGTCAACAGTTGATGAGGACCTGAGAATCACTTTCCCTGATGGTATTCTTTGCCATCCAGGACAGAACGAACCAGAGACCCAGCAGCAGCAATGCCCAAGGCAGATCACAGGAAAGTATTAAAATAACTTTTCTTTACCGTATTACCAAAGAACAAGAATCACAGAGGGGATAATCCTTGTTTAAATATCACAAGTAGCAGCTGAGTCAGTGGGAACCTTAGACTGGAAATGTCAGGGAGGAATTTAGATTTGCTGAGCAGTTGAGAGTCTGCAATTATCATAAGTCACTTATGAGAACCCCCCTGACCTTCCTGGCCCCCAAACTGCATATACCCAGGAGGAAGGACGAAAAGACAGGGGAAACTAAACACAATGGACCTAGGAAGTGGCAGGTAAAGTGAGTCAAATATGACCCCTCCCCATGTAAGCATGCAATGCCATCTCTTTCAGGCTACATCAATGTTTCTCTGTGTTTGTTTGTTTTTAACACAACAGCAAAACAATAGGGAGAAGCCATGCCTTATGCAGCTGATAGGCTTAGGCGTAGGAGGGTGATATCGCCTGGTATGATCCTACACGGCAATGACACTCTATATAGTTGCATTTATTGGTTGCTTCATCCCTTGCAAATATTCATTCAGCTGCTACTCACTCATGGGTTTTCTAGTGGCTACCCATGATCTATGGAACACTCTTCCAGAGGACTTAGGCAGACTTCATCTTTGTTACGATTTCATAAGGGTTGCAAGTCAGAACTGTTGAGGCGAGCCTTTGGATCACAGGCAGCCCAGTCCCGGGGTCTGTTACAGTGGTAGCAACTGGGCACAGTTGCAATGGCAGTTCCACTCTATGGGGATACCAAAGGGGCCAGAGAGTATGCAGAAGCAGGTGTTGAAGCTCTGCAAGGGTTGAGACCCTGATGGAATCCCCAGCTATTGTGCTGTTGTGGCCAACTGCATGGCTCAAAGATGGGCTGGCATGGCTGAGATGGACAGTGGGGGCAGCAACCAGTCACTGGGAAGCAGGGATTCACAGGGCCGTGGAGCATGTTCAGCAACCCCTTGCCTCTGCCAACCATTCCCTTAAATCGACAGGTCCAAGCATAGGCTGCAGCATCAACAAGGGAAGGAGAAGGGACACGTGTCCCTTCAGAGTGCAGTCCAAAGCACACCCACATTCCTGAGCCCATGGGGAGCCAGGGCAGACAGTACTGGGGCAGTCACACAAAGCAAGGCACGGATATTTGGTACGTAGCATCATGGGTGGCCCCAGCATCTTGTTGTAATGGGGGAGCAGCCACTGGCTGAGGGTCAGGCCTGACCGTGAGTGCTACTCATACATTCCTGCTGTATCCCCCTGTGTGTGCAGCTGCTCCCATTCCCCAACCCTCTGTACCTTGAGGTGCCGGGGAACTTGTGGCTGAGCCAGAGGAAGACAAGGGAAGAAGCAGTGCATCAGGGTCAAGGGATCAACTTTATTGAGCGGCATTAGGGAGGTGTAGTGTTGAGGATGGGATGGGGCCTGCTAGTCATGCAGCACTGGTATAGCTGACCTGGCATTCCTGAAGTGGTCTCTGATGGACATGGCTGGAAGGCCTGTGGCCTGTGAAGACAGGCAAGCAGCATTCTGGGCATTCCACAGACATCCCCATAAACACTAGGAGAATGCTTGGCTGTCTGCATATGGGTCTCCTCCACTAGGTATGGGCATGAACCAGCTCACGAACTAAAGTTCATGATGAATTTTGGCCTATTTGTGGTTTGTGGAGTTTGTAGCAGGTCAACTGACACAAACTTTCCACAAATTCACAAGATGTTCCTGAAGGTTCCTGAACGCATACATTTCCAGAAGACTGTCTCTGGCCAAACAAAATCTTTACCAAGCTTCAAAGCAACAGGGGGAGTGGAATTCTCCAGCCTTGGAAACATTGTTGTCAGTTTCAAAATAATCATGTCAGTTTCAAGAGGATCCCCCCCACTTTTCACAAAGATTGCAAAATCTCACCCTCCTTGCTTGGATTTGTGACTGTGCTTTGAGATCAGGCTTTTGAAGCTTCCATTGCCAGTGGCACTGGTTTCTGCTGGGCTCACAAAAATGCTCCCCTCTGTTTGGGTTGTAATTGAGCTGGCATTGCCACATTAACACTGGGTTTTGCTGGGCGCCAGTCGTACTGGTTCTGCTGGGCTTGTAACACCCCACCCCCTTTGGTTGTGCTTCTGTGCTTGACATGAGTCCTGTTGAGCTGACATTGCTACACTGGCACTGGATTCTGTTGTGCTTGCAAACACCCCCCTTGCTTGGAGTGTGCTTCTGTGATAGATATCAGGCCCATTGAGCTGGCATTGCCACAATGGCACTGGGTTCTGCTGGGCACTAGTACACTGCACTGGTTCTGCTGGATTTGCAAAAAATGCCCCCTCTTCAGTTTCTGCTAAAGAGATTCTCTGGTTTGACCTTAGTCCTGATGGGTTTGCACTGCCACAGTGGCAATGGTTCTGCTGGGCACTTTCCACTGGTTCTGCTGGGCTTGCAAAAATGTCCCCCACCTTCATAAAAACATAAGAGAAGCCAATGTTGGATCAGGCCAATGGCCCATCTAGACCAACACTCTGTCACACAGTAGCCAAAAATACCAGGTGCCATCAGGAGGTCCAGCAGTGGGGAAGTTCTACTGCAGAAGTTCTCCGGGATTTTGATTCTGTTCTGCTGGGCTTCTATTGCCTTTGCTTTTTTTGCTGTTTTCCCCCCTCCAGTGTGGAGCACCTTTTTTGGGACGTCATAACTTGGAGGTGGGGACCCGTGGGCTGGCATTGTGGCAACCCCATGATGTCACTTCAGGGACGAACCTGGAAATGATGTCATCACATCACTGTGATGCTATAGGATTCACCAGAAACGCTATGATTTTACAATAGAGTTTCTACGGAAGTCTAGAGTGTAGTGCTGATGCAGGGATGACACTTTTGGGTTTGCTCTAGAAGTGATGTCATAGTGTTACCACAACACCAGTTTTTCAACACCCCCTCACTACCATACCAGTGGTGCTGAACAAGAATTTTAGAAGAAGAGGAGGAGGAGGAGGAGATTGGACTTATACCCCACCCTTCACTACCTGAAGGTGTCTCAGAGTGGGTTACAATCTCCTTTCTCTTCCCTTCCCCACAACAGACACCCTGTGAGGTAGGTGGGGCTGAGAGAGCTCTTTCAAGAACTGCTCATGAGAGAACAGCTCTTAGAGAACTTGTGACTGGCCCAAGGTCACACCAGCAGCTGCATGTGGAGAAGTGGGGAATCAAACTTAGTTCTCCTGGATTAGAGTCTGCACTTCTAGCCACTACACCAAAAGGTGGATATCTGCACAACTGGAGGGTCTTGTCAAACAAATTTCCACTGGAATTGTGCATTTGAATCACAAAATGAAAGTGATAGGATAGCTCCTGTTCATCTTGCCATGTTGATTCTGAACTGTTTGAGTCAAATAGCTGAGTCTACTGAACTAGTGTAGAACATCATGTTATCCCTTTCTCCAACTCAGTACCTCAAAAGAAAGTAGGCGTAGGAGTAACGATGGAAGTGAGCTACTCTGGCATATTTTATTTGTATTATTATATCCTTGCACCGAGAATAATACTTGCTGCATTACAACTCCTACGTAGCAAGATACTATGCAAACTATAGCTTTGTTGTAGGGGTGGTGGCAGCATTTGGGATGACATTGCTAAACTGCTGCTACTAATAGGTATCCATGGCAAGAATCAGGCTACACTGTACAAATTTCATTATGGTGAGCCTGCACAGTGGCATTCACTGAACAGTGCAATGAACAGAGGTTCTGGTTGTATTAGGGATCAGACAGGGGATTAGATAGATTATGGGATAGATTTCCCATAATGAATTTGCAGATTGGACCCAATTAGAAATTTTACAAAAAAAGAGGTTAACATTAGCCTTACATGCTTCCTCTTTAACTAATTATTGTCAATCTAACAATACCGAGAGGTTTGCACATGCAAAAAGGACTGGCAATGTTTTTTGATCGTGAGGAGTTCCACAACAAATGGATAGCTATCCTTAATAAATGCTCCTATGATTTAATGCTTCTTATCAAAGACCAGGCAGCTATAGAAACAGAAAAGCTTAATACAGAGATTAAAACTATGGAGGACAAGCGGGCCATGAATACAATGATTTTTCATTTTTAGTACTTGAGACAATACTTACTAATAAATTCAACATACTTGATATTCAGAAGGCACTATATAATGCCAGGCATTTTGGATTTAGCGTTTAAAGTCCTATCACCCTTATGGTCTTAACCATTCTTTGGAACTATAATGTTTTCTGTAAATTAGCAATAATGACTCTTGGGCTCTTGGCACCTTTAAAAGTTCTTTGTCATTAATCATCTACCTAGGCGTTTTGCATTTAATACTTTGAAATGAGTTTAGTGTATAGAGGTGATACCAGCGATACAAGCATACAGAATGGCTCATTGGCAATTTATGACTGGTTCCCCGATCAAGAGGATTACTGCTGTTCTAGTTAGTTTGAAAATTGTATTGGTGAGTCATGGATTATTATTATTATTATTATTATGCAGGATATAATTTCAAAAAAAATCCATATTATTTCATGAAGTAATATATTTTTCTTACAGAAATTAATATTGTTGGTACAGAACTATGAATGAAACATATGACTGAACACTACTGATGGTATTTATTATTTATTTATTATTTTTGTATCCAATGTAGTCCATATTATTATTTATTATTTTGTTACAATTTCTTTATATATTGTTCTTCTATTCTTCCTTAGTAAGATGTATTCCTGAAGAAGTTGGATGAAACAAGTACATATCTGGAGTCTTCATTGTTTCATCATATATTATTTTGTATTGTACACATATTGGTACACGTATTTTTACTCACCGTACTTTTTTGATATAGTATAAAATTGTTGTAAATGTTATACAGTTTTGTTGATTGGCATCCTATTCCACAGCTTGTATTTTTAATTTCTATATCCATGGCAGGAATCAGGCTACACTGTACAAATTTTTTTATGGTGAGCTTGCATATTGGCATTCACAGTAAACAGAGGTTCTGGCTGTGTTAGGGATCAGACAGGGGATCAGACAGATTCGAAACCATCTATTCTTTGGTGCTCAGCCTTCCTTATAGTCCAGCTCTCACAGCCATACAGTATTACCATTTTCCCATTTCAAATTATTATGGCAATTGCTGTCAAACCATAAAGAAGAAAGACAGCAGCAATGTAGATCCTGTAATGAAAGCATGATATATGTGTGGGGACCCGTGAACATTCATGGAGGAGCTTGGTACCTTCCCTATCATTCTTTCAGTATCAAAGGGGTAAGACTCCTTTGATTGATAAAGAAGAGCTACTTACTGGAACCTGGCAATCAGGAAGATCATAAGGAAAGTTGCTGTATATCCCAACAGCTCTCAAAATGCAGTGAGGTTTTTCTCAGAATTGTCGTCCCACCCAGCAGCTCTTTGTAATGGCTGAAGGGGAAGTGAGCTGCGATTGCTCCCCTGCAGCCAATAGAACTTCAGTTTGTCCACCTACAGTGTCTACACATGAAGAAACAAGCATATGAAGTGCTGCAGCCAAAACAATTTTGATAGGCTCAGGGCTCTTTTTGTAGCAGGAACTCCTTTGCATATTAGGTGACACACCCCTAATGTAGCCAATCCTCCAAGAGCTTACAGAGCTCTTCTTACAGGGGCTACTGTAAGCTCTTGGAGGACTGGCTACATTAGAGGTATGTCACCTAATATGCAAAGGAGTTCCTGCTACAAAAAGAGCCCTGGATAGGCTTGAAAGGTTCTTTCTCTCTGCCCCCACTATTTCTCTTCACCATTGGTACCTGAACATTGATTGAGATCTATACAAGCCCCTTCAACCTACTTAGCGTGTTTAAATATAGTTTGTCAGCACATCAGCTTAGAAATGGATTTAATCTTTAAGTGTCTTGCCTAAATTTTATTATCATCTCTCAGTCCTTTTTAGCCATGCTACTGCCTTAACCACATGTGTCACTACAGCTCTTTCTTTTTAAGGAATTTCAATTTTTTTAGCCAGTCTTCCAAAGCATTTACACTATATTTCTTGTTTTGTACCATCTACGAAGCTGATGTGTATGTTGTTGGAGAGCGGTGGCGCAGGCAGTAAGAACGCCTGCGAAAGTAACATCAATGAACAGCCATTACGGCTGTTCGAAACCCACCGCGGCCGGGGTGAGCTCCGGTCCCAGCTCCCGTCCACCCAGTGATTCAAAAGCATCATAAATGCAAGTAGATAAAGTGGGTACCTGCCCTAGGTGGCAGGGGGCACCCCCTCCTCCTTGAGATGCGGAGGTTTCGGCGGTGGCAGTGGTGGCGATGGCAGCGAGCAGTTCCTGGCGACCCGGTGGAGCAACGTTGGAGGCTGAGCCCGGAGAAGTGGAGGCCTGGAGAGCGTGGTGACATGCGGTGCAGCACGGCAGAGCCACCTGTGGACAGTAGCCAGAACTGCAGCCAACACAGAGCCACGCACCAGGACGAGACCTGCTGGAGGAAGCTGCCTGGAAGATTGGCTCCAGAAGGGCACCAGGACGCCAATATCTGAAGCCGCGGAAGGAAGCCGGATGACAACTAGCCCGGGGTGCTGGTAGGCAGTCACCACCCTGTAGACTGTGTGGCCCTAGTTAGATTAAGAATTGGTTGGTTAGAAACTCTATGTAAACCGCCAGAGATCCTCTGGGGTCAGGGCAGTATATAAGCCGAAGGTATAAATAAATAGATAAATAAATAAATAAATAAATAAATTCTGAGTCTTGAAGCAGGCATCTCAGGGACAAAGGCTTTGACTTAAAACAACCTAGAGCTATGTATCCTCCAGATTTCTTCAGCAATGAGCAAGTACTACAGGCTATCCTTTGGCTTTTTACTGTTTCTGGCTTCTTTTGCATCAGCATTCTTCATACCCCCCCATGCCTGTATTTAGGTACAATTGTCCACATCCACAGCTGGCCAACTGTATACTATTCTTACAGCTCTCTATTCCAGTTATGCACACCAAGACAATGCAGACAATCAGCCATTGGCTGAGGCCTGTCAAGTTCGTGAACTTTCTCCTTGTGTATTCTCAGAAATGCCACAAAAATCCCACCAATGGAGCATTGTTTGGTGAAAAGAGAATCAGATGTTTATTCCAGTTATGTTCCTCTGTCTTCCAGCTTCTGGAGAGTAGAGCTCTTACGAAGCTGCAGCAGGAATTACTGCTGGATAACTCAGGCATTCTAGAACACTATGAGGACATAGTTAAACATCTCAGACCATTCCTGGTCTGCAACAAGCACCCATCCTCTAACGTTTTCTTCTGTAGAGTCTGGTTTGTCCAGGAATGCAGACACCATAGGAACAGGCTAATAAGATTCTTATACCAGGTGCGATCTAACAAAGAGTGGGTTATCCACAGACTTCTTAATACTAAGAGATCTGCCTACAAAGAGTTTCTGCAGCAAAAGAAGCTTGCTTTTGCTCGATCCCAATGGCAAGGTTTAGGTACAGCAGTACATGCAAAAAAAGAGCCACACTTCTGGGACTTGGTTTCCTCAGGTATGGGCAATACATTCCCATTGTTGCATGGTCAGATTCTGGCCAAAAACTGGCACTTTCACTTTAGCCAAATCTGTGACCTGCATTGTTACTGAAAAGAAGAGGCTAGAAAATATGTAACTAGCTCTAGCACTTTTCAGTACAGTTTGCTCTGTGGGAAGTTATCAAACGCAGTTAGAAGCGGAAACAGGATGCGAGAAGTTGAAATGAAAGAGAGTAGCATGCCAACTGTAATCACCCATGATTCCTTGTCACAATACAGCTGCTGATAGGCCTGTTTGATGAATGGCTCACTAACAAGCTTGGAACATTCCTTATTGTTTGCCTCATGGGTAATTTGCCCAAAGCTCTCAGCAACTGCAGTTGGTGACTTCACGTATACCCTGTCTCCTTAAAAAACGGGTTTAGTACAGAAGAGTTCTGTGTAAGTGAAGAGCAAACTTCTCTTTCACCAAAAGAGTTTAGCTGACTGCTTTACCTCGCGGGCATCTGTGAGCATTCCATTTCTAAAGCTGAGATTTCTGCCATCATGAGTCTACGTGAACAATTAACCCATGTGCTGGACAGAAAGGTAACTTCTTGCAATAGGAGGGATGGTACCAAAGCTTGATTTGGGAGGCTTGAAACACAGACTGTACTAGTTATTGATCTCTGTTTATTAACAACATTTATCCAGGGCTCTTTTTGTAGCAGGAACTCCTTTGCATATTAGGCGACACACCCCCTAATGCAGCCAATCCTCCAAGAGCTTACAGTAGCCCCTGTAAGAAGAGCTCTGTAAGCTCTTGGGGGATTGGCTACATGAGGGATGTGTCACCTAATACGCAAAGGAGTTCCTGCTACAAAAAGAGTCCTGTTTATACCTAACCTTTCTCCCAAAAGGGGACCCAGAGTGTCCGACATATTCTCCTACCCTCCACTTTATCCACACCATGGCCCTATGAGATATGTTAGTCTGAGAGTGTGCGACTGGCCCAAAGTCACCCAGCGAACTTCCATGGCAGAGTGGGAATATGGACCAAGGTTCCCCAGATCTTAGTCCAGCAGCCGAACTACTATATGACAACGGCACGCTGTGAGTCCATGATGAGTCACCTCCCTCTGACATTCAGACCCAGTTCAGCATAAGCTTGTTTTGGTTCACCTAGCTGTGAATTCTTTCCACTGCCCTGTGGTTCTGTCACCTTCTCTGATCTACCCTTAACCAGAGGCATCATCAAGGTCTCAGAGAAGCATCCTCCATTAGGGCCTCTATGGTGCTGATCTTTTTTCCTCTCTTTTTTCCTTGGTTTGGAAGAGACACGTTGACTTCCCATATAGCTCTTGGCTATGGCTGGTGTTGGGAATGATAAATTGACAGAATGCCACATGTTAACATGCATGCACACCAACATTATGAGTCAAGACAGGATGCTTGGAAACAGATGACCTTTCTTGTTGAACACTCAAGAAAGCTTGTAAATGCTGAACGGCCTCCAAATTGAGCTGAGAGGAGTTTGCCCATCGCTAAAATAAATTGTTTTACGTGAGCCCATTCCAAACCAAACTATAAGGTGCTCCTTGTTCATGACTTTATTTTGACATCCTCCTGTTTCTGTGTTTTCTTCTTCCAATGTTTCGAAAGAGCAAATTATACTTAAGTATTTCCACATTGATTGAAGAGGAGATCATTGTTTGGAATTGGCGCCAGTGGTTGAATCATCAATGTGACATTTCAAAACTCTTGATTGCTTGCTACTCATTTTCTGGCCTTTGTTAATTTTAGTTGCTAGTTTAGCATTTCTAACATGGAAGGGTATCTCCCCCCTTATTTTCTTACTTAGAAGTTAAAGAAGCTGGTTCTTTAACAATCAAATTCCAATTTGTCTAGAACCATATAAAATATACCATTTGGTACAGAATATACCAGTATGGAATACCAATTCGTCTATGTTCAGAACAATGAAGTCATCACATGTTTCTTGTAGTGCTTGAATCCCTCCCATGGACAGATTTTAAAAAATATGTATTTAAAACGTTTCTAAGCCATCTTTCCACCCAAATAGGGCCTGAAAGCATTTAAGCATCCCAACATTAAAACATCAAGACATTAAAAACAGCATTTACGATACAATGTATTCTGAAAACCTTAGAAGTGTGCATGCTGTGCTGAGTTATTTTGGTTGCTCAGATTTTAAGGGCTGTTCTGGGCATGAATTTCTATTCATTTCAATTTTCCTTCTATCCCTTTCTCTGCCGTCTCTCTTACTGTCTAAATTTCTATTGCAAGCTCCTTGGGGCAGGGGTCTGATTCAGCGTTTTCCGCAGAGTTCTATGCTGCAAAGCGCCATACACGTTTATGGTGCAGTAGTAATAACAGGTTGCCATCTGCCTATGGTGATGGTAGGCATCTTTAAGCAAATATAAAGAAGGGGAAATATAAACAAAAATACACAATGTGCACAAAATTACATAACTGTTTTTGTAGAAAGGTTATTTCTTTGGCTAGGATCTTGCTGCAATGAGGTGTAGGATCCTTAAATTCCATTTCTGTGCAGAGTTCCTCCAGTCTAAGTTCACTGAAGTTAATGGGCTTAGACTGTAGTGACTGTCAGAAGAGTCCCACCTCCCTCAGAATCTTTTTGACTTGTCACTCTAGGTGTATGCTTGGAAGTCAACTGAGCCCAGTAGGTCTTGTTCAGCAAAGAATTGCTGTTTGCAGCTTTCTATTAACAAAGCTTGTTATTATTACATACAGAAAAGAAATCTAAATACAAAATTGAGACAAACCTTACAGTGGTGTAACCTAGTGGATGGAGGGCTGAGTGTGGATAGGGGTGGTTGGAAATGCTGGTGAAGGCCACGCCATAGAGAATCAACTATCACAATATAAAAGCCTACTGAACTAAGGTAAGAGTCTCTTCTTAAGTTCATTTAGATCTTCTCTGTTAAGAAACTGATTACTATGTCTGGCTGTTCTTAATGTCGCCTGCTCCTTGGGAGGATAGCAATGGCAAATCTAGACAGCATAATAAAAAGTAGAGACATCACCCTGCCAACAAAAGTCCGTATGGTCAAAGCAATGGTATTCCCAGTAGTACTGTATGGCTGCGAGAGTTGGACCGTAAGGAAGGCCAAGTGCCAAAGAATAGATTCTTTTGAATTATGGTGCTGGAGAAGACTCTTGAGAGTCCGTTGGACTGCAAGAAGATCAAATCAGTCAATCCCAAATGAAATCGACCCTGACTGTTCCCTGGAAGGCCAGATACTGAAGCTGAAGCTCAAATACTTTGGCCACCAAATGAGAAGGGAGCACTCACTGGAGAAGACCCTGATGCTGGGAAAGGAGGGAAGGAAGGAAGGAAGGAAGGAAGGAAGGAAGGAAGGAAGGAAGGAAGGAAAGAAAGAGAGAAAGAAGAGAGAGAGAGAGAAGAGGAAGAAAGAGAGGGAAAGAAAGGAAGAAAGGAAGAAGGAAGGAAGGAAGGAAGGAAGGAAGGAAAGAGAGAGAGAGAGAGAGAGAGAGAGAGAGAGAGAGAGAGAGAGAGAAAGAAAGAAAGAAAGAAAGAAAGAAAGAAAGAAAGAAAGAAAGAAAGAAAGAAAGAAAGAAAGAAAGAAAGAAAGAAAGAAAGAAAGAGAAGGAAGGAAGGAAGGAAGGAAGGAAGGAAGGAAGGAAGGAAGGAAGGAGGGAGGGAGGGAGGGAGGGAGGGAGGGAGGGAGGGAGGGAGGAAAGAGAAAGAAAGAAAGCTTTGTGGCACCAAATTAGTTTTAAGGAGATCTCAAAATTACACTCAAAACAAACTGCAGCCAAGTGCCCTCCAGTCAGACCTCCAGCCAGGCAAGTTGATAATTGGCAGGGCAGGGCCACCTACTCAGGGCCTCTGCACTGGCCCTGGGATGAAAATCCCTGCACTGGGCTCCAGCGTGCAGCTTAGAGAGAACACTGTTCCCAACCCACCTGAAGACTCAGAAAGCAGAGGGAAAAACCCTCCACTTTCAAAATGGGGCAGGGGGCATGGAGGGGTGACAAGGCTCTGGCTGGCACTGGTTGCCTCCGTGGGAGGCTCAATCTCCCCTAGAAAATTTTGGGAAGGCACAAGCCCTCCAGCCCCCCATAGTTTATGCCTATGGTTGGGAAGTATTCTCCCACCCTGCTTCCCCACTTTGTCATAGTACATTTGTGCACCTGCCAGAGTTTCCCCAGCTTTTCTTTGTTTTTTCTCAGAGCTGTTTTGCAGGTAGGCTTGACCCTGACATCTCACTTTAGAAATGCATGCATTTATTGTAACGCACACACACTTCAGGCTGGACCCACGCGTCGTACCTGCTGTCCAGTAAACCAAGCATAGGTGAGTTCCACACAGGGATTTTGCCCCATGTGGCCTGCATGATGGCCCTACTTTTTTGGGAGCCTCCAGATGAATTCGTCAGCATCCTCAGCGTGATTCAAGTGGTTTCTGGGGGTTTCATTTTTACAACGGAACGAAGGAAAAACAAAGGAAATGGTGGGGTAGCTGTGGACAGAATTTCTGTGTGGAAGCTCCACCTGCACCCAACGGGGTGTGGGGGAGTAACATCTCTCAAAGCGGGGAGAGCTAAGCTCTGATTCCCTCCCCTTCAGCCTTTTGATGGGCTTTTTTTGTTTGGTTCACACCGGAGCTGCAGGTGTTGTTATAATTGCTGTTCAGCTGTGAAGGGAGAAAAGGAAGTTGCCGGGTGGGTGGAGGTGTGATTATCATTGCCTTGGTGCTTCTATGACGAATTGCAAGATGGAAGGCTGGTAGGGCAGGGACAGCAGTGACCAAAGTGGGACAGGGCCATGCGGAGGCCATCTTTACCTGCCTCCACCTCACTTGCTTTGCTTCACCGGGGGGTGGGGGGGATATACACTGTTTTGCACCTATAGTAATAAGTGACTTGGATTGTGGAGCAGATATGCAAGGGAGTCAAAGATGGGGAAATACTAAATAATCCATTTCCAATCCACTTTCAGTGCACTTTTCAACCGGATTTGGAGTGGACTGACAAAATCCAGTTGGAAAGTGGATTGAAAGTGGATTATTTAGTGTGTCTGACCTCAGCCTTAATGAAGCTTTTAGTCTGAAGTCCAGGGATTATTTTTACCTAAAAGCACCTTTAAGAGAATGCAGGTTAAGGCAGAGGTGTGATGGGGGAAAAGATGCTTATTTCCCCCCTACTGTTTTCACACTCATGCTCACAAAGGCCCTTTTCAATACTTACAGTTTCAGTTTTGGTGCTCAAATGGTGCCTAAGGGGAGATTGCACTATGCGCGATCCTCCCAATACATGGGGTTGCCATTTTGTATAAATAGGGAAATCTGCATGTTTTCCAGCTTTGGTACACACAATTAGATGCCCATTTTTTATTTATTTATTTATTTTTGAGGCTATGCATTTGCATGTACCCAGGTTGAAAAACTATATACCCTTTGCCCTGCTCACACAAATAGGACGTATCAGAAGAATTGCATGGGGCATGCTCTCCCGTTACATATGGTTTGAGCACCAAAGCTGTAGTCACTGAAAAAGGGCCAACGTTTTTAAGCCAAGCAGACATTTCATTTGAAATGAGAAAGTTCACTGTTGGAAGCTACCGTTCCTAAATCGCCCGTCCTGGGGTAAGGCAGCTCCAGAATTTGTTTTAAACAGTAGCCAGAACCTCAGTTCCTTTGTAATGAAAGGCTGGGAAGTTCTTATAGTAATGTGGATTTTAATTCTATTTTTCCTGTTGTTGCTCAGGTCCTGTTGAGGTTGCCAATGATGCTGAAGCGCGAGGTATCATTATGGGTTATTAAACCCTGTTGCTTTGAGTTCTGTTGATTGAAGCTGTAAAGTGGGAATGGCACTGGTTTATAGTGAAGGGTAAACTGCGCTGTAATTGCTTCAAGTGACAGACGGCAATTATTCAAGATTATAGGAGAGTGGCGCGGGGGAGATACTCCATGGAGATGGGGTGGCACATATGAACATCCATGACATCTTGTGTTGCCTTCATCCCATCTCAAGCAGTTTCCATGCTCACAAAAGTATAATTATATGCAACCCCCACCAGAACACATGGAGCAATACAGGACAATATTTGGCTTTTCCTACGCCAGTTTCTCCACTGTCAAAAATTAGGATACAGTCCAGCTTTTCCACAATGAGCCGATGTGCAAATTGTGCATGCATCAGCTGTTCTGTGCACGTTGAGATGAAGCTGGCAGGCTGAGACGAAGAGGGTCACTAGCGGGGAATTCCTTCACATAAATGTGCAGCTGGTTTGGATCTTTAAAGCCTCAACCAACTGGAGCCTTGAGGCTGGCCTGGGCGACTTCCTCTAGGAACCACTCTTAGCTGAGGTTCAGCTGGTAGAAAGCCACTGGAAGGCTTTTTCAGTTGACGTTGGAACTCACTCCCTCGAGTTGAGAATGGCGACATTCCTAAAGGCCTATATTAGATTCAAGGCCTGATTCCCACCCCCACCCGCGGAGAGCCTTTAAATTAGATCAATAAGAAACTGAGTGACGGGGGGAGTGGAACTACCGGGAAATTGTCTTTTATTCATTTATACTGTATTTTGATTATATTTTATTGTATTTTACTGTTTTTATTGATTTTTATTGTGTTGTAAACCACCTTGGGGACTTTTTCTGAAAGCTGATCTATGAATAAACTATCTATAATCTGAACTGAACTGAACATGCACAGTGGTATAGGCAGAGTTGTGTCCCTAAGCTTGACACTGTGAAAATCAGAACTGACAGAATTTCCGTTGTGTAAGTATTCAAGGTATGTCAGTCCTGCTACAGCATAAACTGGCAGGGGAATCCTAAGGGTGTGCATGTGTGAATGATGTACAAATCTGTTTCCCGTGTGCTCCCGGGGTCAAATGAGGAAGACACAGTCGGAGTCCAGCAAGCCGGATAAAAACCTGTTTATTGCAATAACAGGAAAATACAGGACTGGATACCTTGGCAGCCAGTAACGCCAAGCTGTATTCTGCCCCAACCAGGAAGAGCAGAAGGTCTTATACCCCAAATGACATCACTATAATTCAGACAGAAAGAAGTCCCTGATTGGTGCCAAATAAATGGCATCATTTGAGCAGAAGAAGAAGAAGAAGAAGAAGCAGCAGAAGAAGCAGCAGAAGAAGAAGAAGAAGAAGAAGAAGAAGAAGAAGAAGAAGAAGAAGAAGAAGAGGAGGAGGAGGACGAGGAGGAGGAGGAGGAGGACGAGGAGGAGGAGGAGGAGGAGGAGGAGGAGGACATGGGATTTATACCCTGCCCTTCACTACCCAAAGGAGTCTCAGAGCAGTTTACAAACTCATTTCCCTTCCCCTCCCCACAACAGACACCCTGTGAGGTAGGTGAGGCTGAGAGAAACTCTGACACAAACTGCTCTTTTCAGGAAAAGCTGTGCCAGAGCTTGTGACTGACCCAAGGTCACATCAGCAGGTGCAAGTGGAGGAGTGGGGAATCAAACCCGGTTGTCCCACACACTTAACCACTACCCCAAACTGGCACCTCTCCATTGGAGTACCCCTGAGCTGGTCAGTATTACAAGTATTTGCATCTTCTTATCTGGTCCCGGGACAGAGAAGAACTTCAGGGAACAATGAGATCTTCTTTTAGGCATCATTTAGGGCTCATCTGTCTCAACGTAGTACCAGGAGTTTCCTGATAAGGCGCGAAAGTTCACATAGAACTCGGCCCTTGGTAGACCTCCCTGGACCTGGCGCCCTGCTGTACAAAGAAGGATGTTGTTTGGGAACATCTAGATTCTCTATAATTATTGTTATACCACACATATTTCACTGTCAGATGTCCTTCAGCTGTGGTGCTTGCATTCTCTAACTATGCTGCTAATCTCAAGCACATTCCATTCTGTTGCTTTCTAATTACTGCTAAAGACCTCTTAAATTCTGTTTTTTTCTAAAGGAAATTGAGACATACATACATACATACATACATACGTACAGGGCTTTTTTTGTAGAAAGAGCCCAGCAGGAACTCATTAGCATAATAGGCCACACCCATTAGCAGAAACTCATTAGCGTATTAGGCCACAGCCTGACAGTGCAGCTCATTAGCATATTAGGCCACACCCCATGCATTCCCTTGGCTTTCCCAGGCACCCCGCAGCTGTGGGGAGTCCAGGCAAGCCGGCCCTTTCTCGGAGTGGCCAGGGGGGTTGCTCTCCAGGCCTTCCCCTCCAGGCACGCAGAGGTTTTGGCTGTAGTGGGCGTGGCCAACTCTGAAGCCAGCCAGAACGCCGTTCCTGTGTGTTCCTGCCCCAAAATAGCCCTGCATACATACATACATATATTCTTCTATTCTGAGTTTCTTCTGCCTGGGCTAAATACTGAGATTTGAATATACTATAATCAGGCTCCTAAAAAGGCACAATAGCAACTGGTAATATACAAGACAGGAGAAATGTCAAAAATCACATTAATGAATCACATTCATTGATCCCTTGTCTTACATGAATGTGCTATGGGAGCTGACTGACTTTTATACCAATGTATCTCCAAGATACACTGGTGTAAGGACCAGTTACACCAGCACAGGCCCCCAGTGCACTGTGACTTTCAGGAGCTATTGCAGCCCCACAGCAGCTATCCATTGGCACAACTGAGGCATAGACCTGTGCGCTGGTGTGGTTGTGGGTGGTTCTGGGAGCATGGCCAGAGTTGATCAGCTCCCTAAGTCCTTTCAACCTGGGAGTGCCCCCTGTCAGAGGCAGAAAGTAATGCCATCCAGAAACATGGCATATCCCATAGGCACCAATTGCACTCAAAAATCAAGTGCCCCCATTGCATTGGCCACACCCATGAGGCCCAAAGCAGCTCGAGATGCTGACTACGGGTGTGACCCATTGTCTTTCTTCCCTGTGGGAGCTGAGACCCCTGCAAAAATTCTGTCTAGGATGCCGCACAACTCATGAGGTAGGGTGTGTGGCACAGGACTCTCTCTCAGAACTCTCTGCTGTGCACCCTTAGAGGAAGTGGCAAGACACTTTGGTGGTGGGGAAAGCACAGGAATGGCACTTAGCACTACTGGCCAAGCACCTTTTTGCCAACTCTCAAAGGGCAGAACAAGACCATATTCTGTGGCTGATCTCTCCCCTTTCGGAACCCAAACAACTACCCCATCTATGGAGGCAGGACCCAAAGGGGCAGTTGCACATAGATAGGTAAACAGGGGCCTATTTCCCAAGCCTACTTCCCTTATCCCCTTGCTTGGGGCCCCAGTGACTCCGCCTTCCACACCCAAGTCCAGCAGCATTCCTGTTGAGTGGGATTGGCAGGAGCTGTTGCCTCATGGCAGCATGGTCTCTTGTACACAAGGGGGATTGCTGCACGGGGAGTGCTCTGGTACAGCAGCCAGGGGAGGGGACCCAAGTTTTCAGCTCCAAACTGGGCTGTAAGGTCAGTCCTTTGGTGAGCTCCCTTCTGGGCAAGGAACTTTGTATAGGGAGTGGAGTCCCTCCATTCTAAGTGAAGGAAGCTGCCATGCATCCTTTGAATTTATTCTCCTGCAGAAACAGAGCCCCGAGCAGCAGTTGATGCACTGAGCACTTCAACACAGGACAGGTGAGCGTGGTATGGATGGCACCATCCCATGCCTGGGGGTGGTGGTTTGCAGTGGAATTCCATCCCATGGGCCATGGAGTGGAGTCACTGGTGGACCGCAACAAACATGGCTGTGTCCAGACAGGCACTTGTGGCTGCTTGTTGTCATGACATATATTTCTGTTTTGCCTTTCTGCTGGTAAAGATCCAACAGGATGAAGAGATCTGTGAACAATGATTGCATGATTTATATTGGGGCAAGTCTGGGCAGCACAAACTTTCTCTTTAAATGTGAGATCTCTGTTTTGCCACCTGTTAGTAATTAAGATAGTGTTTTTATGTAAAGGGAGTAGTTTGTTAGGATATTATGAGCACGGAAAGAATATGTTTCATTGGAGTGTTAATGTTTGAGTGTTAATTCACAGATTAGAATTGTGTAAGTATTTTAACTTTGTGGTAGGCATTATAGAGTCTGCGAGCATGTATCAGTGACAACGTAAGATGGTCATTTGATTGTAATTGTTTTTCCTCTCATTTCAGTGACATGTAAATTAATGTTATTTGCACAGCACACTATGAAAAAGCTGTTATGTGAAACGGGAGTATATGCAAATTCCGCAGTGTGCAGGGCTATTTTTGGGCAGGAACGCACAGGAACGGAGTTCCGGCTGGCTCCTAAGGTGGCCACACCCAGCAGGAACTCATTAGCATAATAGGCCACACCCAGCAGCAGAAACTCATTAGGACCGGCTACATGAGGGGTGTGTGGCCTAACATGCAAAGGAGTTCCTGCTACAAAAAAAAGCCCTAGGTTTTGACAAAAAACAAGGTAAACAGAATAAGCAGCAAAAGTTGGCTATGGCTGGAGGATACATAGCTCTGGTAACACGGGGGTGTGGCCTAATATGCTAATAAGCTGTGCTGTTGAGGGTGTGGTCTAATATGCTAATAAGTTCCTGCTGGGCTTTTTCTACAAAAAAAGCCCTGGCAGTATGTATGCGTACATCTTTATTACTTGTTGAAGAAACACTACTCCCTGCAAAAGAGCAGTCTAAATATATTTTCAGAATACTACATCACGGTTGTTTTCTTCATTGTTTGCCCCTTGAGAAAATGGCTGCTTTGGAGGGTGGGGTGCATAGAGTTAGACCTTGCTGACATCCCCTCCCCTCCCCTAATTGTGTCATCCCCGGGCTCCACACTCCAAACCTCCTGGTATTTCCCAACCTGGAGTTGGCAAACAAGGGAAATTTCACACATGCTAAAATGCAGTTCCAGTCCTCTTCAGCTACCATTTGCAAGTGGATTTTGCCATTTCACACAGCAGAATCCAGCTGCAAAGTGTATTGAAAGTGCATTATTTAGTGTGGGTATCGATAACTCAGAACCCTAGCAAACCTAAGTGGGCCCTGTGTCAAGCTCAATAAAGTGGGTCCCGTGTCAAGCTCAATAAACACAAGAGAAAAGCCTCCATCCAGGGCTCTTTTCATAGCAGGAACTCCCCTGCATATTAGGCAACATACCCCTAATGTAGCCAATCCTCCAAGAGCTGACAGTAGCCCCTGTAAGAAGAGCTCTGTAAGCTCCTGGAGGATTGGCTACATTAGGGGGTGTGTCACCTAATATGCAAAGGAGTCCCTGCTGCAAAAAGAGCCCTGAAAGATGCAACCAAACTCCCCCCCACCCCAGCAAACTTAAAGAAATAAACAGCTCTAACACACTCAGGTTGCTGTACATCCAAGCTCCATTAATACAACAGAAAACCACCTGGAAGCACAGCAATGTTAACAACCAAACTCCCCCACCCCCCCAAGAGCAGACTTATAGAAATAAGCACCTCTGGGGTGCGTTCAGACGCGCCGTTTGAGCCGTTTTCGGCACGGCTCAGAAACGGCTTTTACCTGCGCGTTCACACGCCCAACATCTGCCTACCGTCCCCAGCCGTCACTTTCTGGAGCAAACCCCTTTGAAACGGAGTATTTTGACACCGCTTACCCAAGTGGTGTTTTCCATGATTCTCCGTTTCAAGTCGCACTTTTCCCTGTCTGATCGCTCCATCCAGCCACTTCCGGGTGCTTCAACCCCCCTCCCCTCTGGGAAGCTGCCTCCAGCTTCCGGTTTTAGTCCGCCATTTTTTCCCCCCTTAGTGGTGTGCGCTTGAGCGGAGCTCCGCTCCTAAGTTAAATGAAAAAAAGCTTCACTGGTGCCTAATTTAGGCATTTAGACGAGTCCGGGATCTCGGGGAGGCCATTTTCGGGGAGACAATGTAAAAGGAGTCTTCATTTAAACTTTAAAGGGACCAGTTAAGATTGCTCTTCTGCACATGCGCCAAACTTCCTGTTCGGGAGAGGGCTGCCTGTGCGCATGCTCAAAGGAGAGGGGAAACCCCCCCCCCACCTGCAGGAGGACGGCAGGGAGCTCCGAAGGAGGGAAGGAGGAGGTGAGTGTGATCGCGATTCTCCAGTTTAAAAAAAAAACGCATCGTGCCGGAGCAGTTTAAACCGCTCCAGCACGCTGTCTAAACGCACCCATTGACACGCTCAGGCTGCTGCAGCCCCAAGCTCAATTAATACAACAGAAAGCAACTTGGAAGCATGGCAACATTAATGATCAAACTCCCTCCCCTTTACACAGCAAACTTGAATAAACGGCTCTAGCCGGTCCACGTGGCTGGGAACTGGGAAGCTCAGCAGCCCCATTCTCTGTGGCAGCTCAGAAGGTTGAGGATGGGCAGGGGAGTGGGGGAGAGAAGAGAGCTGCAGACCGGATTAAAGCCCTGGGCGGGCCGGTTCTGGCCTGCCGGCCGTACCTTTCACACCCCTGGTGTAGAGCTCTATTCTGCCTTGGAAGTTTTCAGTCCTAGTTGTCTGCTTGTGAGCTGTCCACAGCACTAGAAATCTTCATTCAGCATTCTTTCCATTACATGAGAGCAACACAAGCACTGCTATAGTCACACAGTCCCAAGACACCACTGTGATGAACTGACCTCCGAAACCCAGGATTCTTTGCGCATCACATTCAGAGAGCTGGGAGATTGGAGGTTAATGTTGTAGAATTTGGGGCTTCATGAACCCGGTGCTTTCTGTTCCTTACTTCTATGTTGGTTTTGCTGTAGCTAACTTCTGTTCTCGGGCTCATGTATCCCATGAGCCTTTGTTCTCTTGCTGGCAACCTAAGCATAAAAGTAAAGCTGTGCCTTTCTGATATACTTTTCTGCCTGGATTCATAGCTTTCAGTCCCTCCATGTGCCTGTCCCCACACTTACATTCTACACTACACTCGAGTTCACTCCTGTAATTATCTTGGAGTATTTTTTGTTTCCACATTACATTGAGGTCACCCCAGTTTCACCCCACACTTGTCCCAGGATAAATGGATAATGGCTGAGTTCAGACTGGCAATTAGCCCCACTATAGCCACGTTCCAGCCACGTCGCTTCCCCAAACGGAGTAGAGGGGGCGTTCACTCAGGCACATCTGCCTGGTGTTCCCCAGCTGTAGGCAACCCGTGCTGTTCCGCTTATCTCCCATGTTAAAAAGACACCACTTTAAAGTGGTAGCAAATCCTGAAGAGTGCCTTTATCCAGCATTATTCCGCTTCCCAGACGTGTGAATGCTCAGCCGATAAGCCGTGAGCAAGCGAGAACACAGCAGCGGTTTGATTGGCTGTGCTCTGCTGTACTGCCCAATGTGGTGCCGGCGCAACAGGATCCTCCACCAATCGGTGATGTGCACATGGGAAAAGCTGCTGACAGTGGCACCTCAGGGCCAACAGTCTGAACACTCCAATGTGCCTCCTCCTGGTATGCGCTTGCATCAGATGGCCCCATGTGACCGGGAAACCCCGGAACAGTTTGTCCTGGTTTTTTTTTGCAACGCCTGGCTCCCGCTGCAAAATTCCAGTCTGAACTCAGCCATTGTTATAACCAGAGATAGTTAGATATCCAATTTCAGCACCTGACTGAGGCAGCTAGGAAAACTTGCTCTCCAATTCATCTGGAATTATCTCTGATACCTGGCCAGATTTAACTGATCCCCATCAAAAAAGGGCATTTATGCTGGCCAGATTTAATGTACTGCCATTGGCCATTTTCTTCCGAAGATGTCAAAAAATCCCCTATGAATTTAGACAATGCCCCTGTAGTCTGGGTGCTATTGAATTTGTTTCCCATGTTCTATTAAATTGTCCATTATACATTAAGATCTGAGAAAAAATTCTGAACTCCCTTCTCTGTACATGGTGTGGCCTCCCTGAAAGTGTCAAGGTTCAGCAGTTACTTTCTGGATACAACTTTCTCATAACCTCTAATGTCACCTGTTTTCCCCAGTCTGCAATTTGATTTATTCACAGTCTCCAGAATTTGAGTTTAGGTTTGACAGAAGTGACTGAACAGGAGGTTGAAAACTGCCAGTCTAGCCAAACAGAAAAGGATTATCACTCCTAGAAAGAAGAGGATATTTCTTACCCAGTTACGCAGAGGATTCAACTCAGAAGGGACCCCTGGTTTGTGTGAAAAGGGAAACAGTCTTAGATTCCTCAAAAGTAAAAAAGGGAAAGTTATAATCCCACAAGGGAAGTATTAAGTACAGGAAGAAAATATTAACTTCCAGGAAACTAAGACATGTTTTATGAACCTTCAGACATATTGTTGCTGAAAGAAATCTCCAAGACAAACAACCCTCTCACAATCAAAAATTGAGTCGCTAAGACTACAAGCTTCAACTATCCTCTGTTGCCTTTTCAAAATATTATAATTTGTATAAACAACCATATTTACCTCAACTTCTCATTCCCTGCCCTATACCTAACTCAACTCTGTCTGCTCAATAAAATCAACCTTTCTGTTTGAACTTTACTTTGTGTCAATTGCCATTTCCAAAGGGATGTATAAGAGGGCTCCTGCTGGGTTACAATAAATCACTGGCCTCGCAAAAGTCAAATAACTTCTCCATCACAGGGTGGGACACACAGAAAGTTATAATTATATAACTGAAATATGCTACTAAGAGGCTGCTCAGTCAGAACGGGGAACAGCATTTTGGTGGGAAAATCTGCCTCACAGTAAAGAAGAAGCAGGGGTCTATCATAACTGCAACCTTCTGTCTGTCCTTTTCTTCTACTTGATTCTACTCTAAGCTCAGTCTTGTCCCGCAGGTGTTTCCCAGTCAATATAAGATGGATCATCAATACAGAAGTGTGGTATTTCTACTCTCACAACAGTACTGGTGGCTTCGGAGTAGTGAGAAAGAAGTCATGGAGATGTACAAAGCAGTGCTTTAGTTGACAAACTTAGCTATCAAGTGGGGAAATGAGCCAGTTGTGCTACAAGTCTTAACCCATGCAGGAGTCTGCATTTTTAGATATACCAGAATATGGACTGAATGGCAGAGGATACATTGCATTGCCATAAACAAAGAGCTGCCACAGAATGAAAAAAAGAAGCGGTCATGTGGATGAACCGTTTCTGAGAACACTGGGAGAATGTATGCAGGACCAGAGACACACACGCCCTCCAGCCAGCGGAAGCTTAATCATTCCGTACTTTTAACCAAGCTCTGAACTGGAGAACTTCAATGGAGGTATTTAGTATCAGTTTTTATGATGACACCGTTTAATCTGCCCAGAAGATATTATCCTGTTTATCCCTCCAATTCAGTGACAAATGTTTGAAACACTGGCATGTTGTAATGGATAATCTCATATCTTTCATCTACTTTAGCTTTTCTGTACCCTTTCGTTGAGCACAGCCGGAATTGATTATCTCCTTTTCGATTGGTTCAACTAAGCCACCCCCACCCAGGGTAGATTTCTGTTTTCCATTTCTTTCAGGAGCCACGTCACATAAATTCCTTATCTGTATGCATTCTAATAACCCTTCAGAGGGTTCTCCTTAGCTGGTTTGCACTATTCTAAGCCCATTGACTACAATGGGTTTAGAAGAGTAGAACTTTGCTTAGGGTGACACTTTGAGTTCTTTAATTCAAATGCTGAAGAACAAAGGTCTTGTGAAGACTATCCATTTGAATTTCTTCACTAACAGGTCAAGTAACTAGTTGAACTAGCCATGCAGACGCTAAAATAAATACCTCACAGCCATTTTGCCCTCAGCATTAAGCACATACAAAATCCGGATACCCGGGCTCCCAAGCAGAGAAAAGATCAGAATGTCGAAATGCCTTGTTCTTATGGAAAGGGCAATGCTTCTTTGAACTTCCTTCTCATCCTGGAAATGCTAATGATTCTGGAGTGGGAGAAACAAAAAGGTCGAATCTGTATTTGCATTTTTAAATCAATTTCGTGCTGCTGTATGCTTGTTTGAAGAGTTGTTTGGAGAAGATTCATTTAAAGCGGTGTGGAGGCACAATGACAGTGGAGCTGCCACAATAGGGTGATAAATATATGCAGACATGCAAAAGTATGCTAGTGCTGTTGAAGTGTGAAAACGAAAGCAAATGTAGGCAGCTTTTTTGAAGATGGAGTCAGAAGGCTGGGACACTGGTGGGAAAGACAAATGCAGATTCAACCAAAGAAAGCTTCCCCCGTATGATAAGAGAAGGGAAGACTGGGATCACTTCTCAGCCTTTTGGCTAAGATCAAGTGTGTGATAAGAGCCATGACTGGGATTCTTCCCGATATTTGCACTCATGAGTAGCATAGAATGACATGGGAGCTGGTAGTGTACATGTTTCAGACATCGCAAAGTCTGTGATCTCTGTTTTTACAAAATGATTGCCTAGAAAATTGCTGTGTTAACTCACTAAATATGTAGGTCTGTTTCCATAAGAGTTCAACAGTTATGCTTCCCATAACCCTGATATGTTCATGCTGGATGGGGGGCTGAGGGTATGAAGAGATCACATCGCTTCCCAGAAGATTCCCCCATAAAACCAACTGGTTTGGCAGTGGTGCTTTGCCCCTTTTTAGAACAATGCATATGAAATTCACGCAGTTGCTTCTCTAAGTTGTTCTTAAGGAGGATGTTCAAAACACAAAGGGGATCTGTGACATTTAGGGCAAACTTAGACATGACCTGGAAGATTGTTGATTTGAATGTTTTGCACTTTTTTCAAAAAAAGAAAGCCTAAAAACAGGTATATGATGAGAGAGAGCTGGATTTGGGCTATGCTGCTAAGGGAGGTTAACACTTTACTTACACCATATTCCTAATGCATAGCATCCTTGAGCACTGAGCTGGATGGCCTGGGCTAGCCCAATCCTGTCAGATCTCAGAAGCTAAGCAGGATTAGCTAGCATTTGGACCTCTAAGGAATACCAGGGTCATGACACCGAGGCAGGCGGTGGCAAAGCAACTCTGAAACATTTCTTGCCTTAAAAAAACAAGTCTAGCTCGCTACCTAGTGGTGCATAACACTAAAGAGCTAGAATTTCTGGCTGCCAGACAATCTTAGGATCTCCTGGCTATTCTACACATAATGCCATATGATTATTAATTCCCCCCCTTGAGCAAATAAAATCCCCCCCTGGAGAAAATAGGAGTGGGATTATACCACTGTGGTGTAGTGGTTAGCATGTTGGATCTTAGAGACCCAGGTTTCAACCATCACTCTGCCATAGAAGCTCATTGGGTAACCTTAAGTAATTCACATAATGTCAACCTAACTTACCTTAAAATCAAGGAGAGGGGAACCATGTTAATTGCTTTGAAGGCTGCTCATTGGGGAGAAAATCTAGATAGAAATTAAGTAGTAGTAGTAGTAGTAGTAGTAGTAGTAGTAGTAGTAGTAGTAGTAGTAAATTTGTAGTAGTAAAGAAAAAGGCATTAACCACAGGGCTGATACCCCTCATTCAGAACCATGGTCCCAATGTGAATCTCTCTCTCTCTCTCTCTTTAATTTCTTTCTTCCCCCCAAAAAAAAACAGAGAAAAAAAGAACAAGAGAACAAATTTAAAATTTAGCAACAAAAGGTTTTAAAGAAAAATATATAAAGATGAGAAGAATATAGCAACAGTGGTGGCAGATCTCAACATAACTTTCTATGAATCATTTTCAAATATTTTAATTTTTTCTTTCTCTTTTTAAAAAAGAAAACAACAAAAAAGAACAAGGGGGAAAAAACTCAAAAGCCAGCAACTAAATAGTATTTTTAAAAAGCAGAAAGGGAGGGGGGTATACACAGAAAAATACAACAACAGTGCTGACAGACCTACACATCAGTTTCCATAAAAGGTTTCCAAATACCTAAAAATGAGTCCGTGCACAGTTTTCATCAGCATTCTAATACAGTATTGATATGAGTAATAACTTCTTCCCAGAAAAACTGAATGACTGGACAAGCCCAAAATATATGTTTGAGAGATGTGTCCAGTGAGTTACAATGCCAGCAAATAGATACTTTACGCGGGTGTTTGCTAAAGAGTCAGCGTGGCATCCAGTATATCCTAAATATATATATTCTTGCTGAATAAGTCTCAGCTTAAGATCTATGAGAACAGGTATAAGCTTTAAAGCCATATCCCACTGCTTTGGCAAAATAGGGCTATCTAGCTTCTTACTCCATTCATTTCTGGGACTCTGCAGATCACATTTATTGATTGGCATCAAATATTTATGAACAAATATTGTAGGTTTCATCTTCTGCATCGATTCGATTAGAGTTTCCAGGAACGAAGGGACGCTGAGACTCTTCCAATGGGAATCTCTCACACGGCTGCCCTTAGTCTTTTCAGACACACACGAACAATCTTAATCCCAAACTTCCCAGGTCATGCACCGTTTGGTGCTAAAGAGCAGAAGACTTCTGTCCTACACAGCTTTTCAGCACAATTCTCTTTTTCTTATCTGGATGCAAGGAGGGGGGTAGTGTTGCCATCAATCAGAGAGTATCTTTCTGCTCACTTTCCTCGAATTGTCCAGGTTACTACAGGGTGTGACAGAGCGTATTTCTTCACCGTGTATTGCCCTACCTCACCTGGCATAATCAGCTATCAGTAACTGGGGCTAGATGCAACACACACACAGGGTGATGGCATCCGCTTATAGCATGTCAAACCAGGAGACAGGAGACAGTGAAGGGACACAGGACACGGAGCAGTGGCTGTGAATGATCAGAAGCAGGGTGCTCAGCATGCCAGAAAGCCAGCCTTTCCAGCAAATGTTTGATCAGCTCTGAGGAAATCTCGACTCTGTTTCCAGTTACAGGCCTCAGGTCCTGTTTTCTTTGCCCCCTCTTCCGGAGCCCCGCTTTCTCCTTTCGTTTGCTTGGCTATCTGTCAAGGTCCAAAACGCCTTCCCCGACGGTGCTGGGGCAGAGTCATAATAGGCAAGACGGCATGCAGAGTAGAACGGTGAGCTGCAATAGAACACAGAGCCAAGTATTCAGCCTAGCAAATACTTGGGGGGGGGCAGGATGAGAGCCAACAGCGCCTTTGCTGAAGCCGGGTGCCTGCAATCTCTGCAGCAATTAGATTTAATGGGACATAAGCGCTTCTTTCCTCTGCCTCTCCTCTCCCCCTCCCTCAGGCTGAAGGGGGGGGGGAGGGAGAGCAAAGGGTCTCTGACGTCAGACTTGCCCTATAAAAACCCAGAAAGAGAAGGGGAAGCAAAGCTGAGAGCGGATCCAGTGCACCAGCAAGGATGCCAACCCCAAACACTTCCAGTTCCTCGGCCAAAGGTTTCCGGAGGGCAGTGTCAGAGCTGGACTCCAAGCAAGCTGAAGCTATTCTGGTAAGAAAGGATTCTCAGCCCCTTCCCGTCTAGTGACAGGCAACCAGACTGACTGAAGATAGGTCTTCCTTGATTTTGCAGAACATCATTCTGTGAAAGCAGCTGGACAAAATCAGGAGTTAGAAATGTGCCAGATATGGTGCTACAAGTATCACAGTATACAATAGTCATAACGGCTGCCAGTTCTGAAGGGGAAATGATGCTAAATTGAAAAGTAATAGAGTGACAAATTACATTACAAAACCAACAGTTTAAGATAGAATAATAAGCGTTAGTCTTGAATTAGAATAAAGGGAAAGGGGATATTTATTATCATTGCTGTATAAAGCTGAGTGGCTGTGTAACATTTCGTTAGTGTGAAAGACTGACAGACTGTCGGTGAAATCAGTAGGCTTAGGCTGGAGTAATTCTTTACAGGATTGCACTGAATTCTGTTCAGAAGTAAAAACAGTGCCTTTTTTTAAACTATATCCACAAGACAGTAGGAATGCAGATGAACTTGTTAAAAATGTTGCTTTGCAATATTGCGATCTTTTTCATTTCTCCCTCCATGATTTGGGATTCTTATGCCTGGTTTATATCAGACTTTTGCAATGTCAAAGGGGAGCCCCCTGAAGATTGTACGAAAACTTCATGTCTACCTGAACTTGTTTGTTTAGAAGTCTTGAAGACCTTGGTAGCAAGGTTGGTAACGCATGGTGATTGGTTTCCATTCCTTAACCGTCTTGTTTGCTGGACTTGAACCGTTAAAGTTTTAACTTTTAGCTTCTTGTTTTTCACATATGTCAGTAGGGTGCTTACATACTAAATGGAACAAGACAGGGAAAAAATGCTTCACAAGCAAAGCTTTTTAGGAGTGTCAGTTTATACATTCTGGAGCCAGTTGTTCTGTATTCACGTGATCTAGTGTATATAAATCAAGCAATGCACATGCTTCTCTGAACCAGGCCTCTAGTCTATGGCTGTGGTCACACACACTAAATAATCCACTTTCCAACTGGATTTTTACTGTTGTGAACTAGCAAAATCCAGTTGTAAAGTGCATTGAAAGTAGATTGTTTAGTGTGTGTGACCGCAGCCTAAGTTGCTTACTCTGGAGTATTCTCATGGGTTTCAAGGAGACGTCAGAAACAGTACTCCATGGTGAGAGCTGGAGAATTTCTGCTCTAGGTATGAGACATATGATGATCCTACATGAAAGTAAACCCTGAATGTAATACACCCTAGGGTATCCTCAGGAAGTTGTGGAAATCATATTTCCTTCTGTATAAAAATGTAAATGTGATATTTTTGTAAGAAATTTGTAATGAGCAGGAGCAAAAAAAATCCACCATGAATGATACCAGGACTTTCGATCTTTGACTTGCCCAGGTGAAGAAACAGGGCAAACTGCTTCAGAAACTGAAAACAATTTATGATATGACGCTGGAACTTGCTGTTCCAAGAAAAAGAAGTAAATTCGATTGAGTCCACGCAGCTTTTTATATCCTGAGCAATGTGGGCAGTCTTGAATCTTGGCCGATGTTTACTTTCCAAATAAGGCTGCTGGCCAAAATAGCGGGAAATAAATTGAAAAGTATATTGTTATTTGTGTTTAAATACAAATGAAGACAAAGTTGTCTTCTGCCAAATACAAGACATATGCCTTAATATTATGGATGTAATTTAACAAGCAAGGTTTTATTTTCATAAGCACCCTAGTCTCCAAATTTGGTAATACCTCAGTCTATCTCTACTTTGCTGCCTCCCTAAAAAATTGGAAAGGCAGATTTTTTTTTCTTTTGCACAAATCTAGACAAAGGAAAACTACATGGGAGGCACTTGAGGCAGACCGTTTTAGAATTGTTCTTTAATCCATTTTAGAATTGTTCTAAAGAAGAGACAGGCTTGTAAATTCAAGTTTAGGCAGTGATGAGTTTATGTTTCATCCCACACTTCATCTTTTCCTGCTCTTTGATCAATGCTATGCATTTTTAAATGTACAACTTGAGAGATTCTTTTTTCTTTTTATTTCCACGGCCATGTAAAGAAAGCAGGCAGCTGGAGTCAAGACATGTCAGACTACCTGAGATTTGTCTCAATGAGCAGTCAGATAATGTATTTATCAGTTGCAACCCCTGCTTTCTTCGACGGAGCTCCAGACGGTGACAGTCTCTTTGCGACAATCCTGTAAGAGTCATTTAGGCTGAGATACAGCGGGTTGGATCCTGAGATCGATGGGTACAAGGATCACAGATCCTTATTTCCCTTGTTCCTCTTCTCTCCAGCTGCCCTTTCCGACCCATTAAAGTTGACTTCTGGGGTCACAGGACATTCACATGGGATGGAGGCTGGACTGAGGAAAGGGATGAGATCCTGAGATCACAAAGAGGGAAGGTTCTGCACCTGGCAATGCCTTCTGTTGACAGATCACTGGACGTGTCCCAGACTACCCTGTGAGCTTCCTTGGTGTGCACTGATCTGAACCCAAGTTACTTGGTTCAAGCCCAGTGCCTTTTCCAATATACAACACGGGTTTTCAGATAGGGAGTTTTAGGCCGAATCTGCATTTGTCTTTCCCGCCAGCCTCCCCACCTTTTGACTCCGTCTTCAAAAAAGCTGCCCACATTTGGTGTCATTTTCACACCTCAACAGTGCTAGCATACTTTCGCACATCCACATATGTTTATCGTCCTTTCAGGGCGGCTCCGCGGCTCCACTGCCATTGCACCTCCGCATTGCTTTAAAAGAATCGTCTCCAAACAACATTCAAACAAGCAACTGATTTAAAAATGCAAATGCAGATTCGACCGAAGTCTCCCTTCTTGGCCAGCAAAACCTTGTCCCAATGCTGGGTGAATGGGGCAAGTTCCAAAACCCTTAGAATGCTAATGTACTGTCTGTTCTTACTTCATCTTTCCTTACCCGATACTTGGGAAAGGCCCTTGTAGCAAGACAATCCTGTGCCAGCTAATGGTTCTCTAGTCCCTTCCAAGCTGAGACAATCATGCCACAAATTGCAGCCAGCTCCCGAGGCTAAAGCAAGAAGATGAATTCCTCTTTCCGTGGTGTTAGGAGTCTCATGGCTGATCCTTTGCACAGCTACCAACATGCAGGAAAAGTATAAGGTCAGTCTTTTCTCCAAATAGGAAGTCGATTGGAGCAGTCAATCAAATGAAATGCAAACATTCCAGATTCATTGTCTTACAGACCACAACCTTTGCACAGAAGTGAATCCACTAGAATTACTGGGGAAATTCCAGAAGTAATCAGTTAAAGACTGTATATTTGTCTTTAGGGCTATGAACCTTGTTTCTTCCGCATTGAAAAGGGATCAGACTTAGGAATGTAATGATGAATAATAACCAGTAAAGGTCTGTAGTCCCCAAATGGCCATCATATGACCTTTAATAAAGCGTTACCTTGAAAGAAAGGTCTTCAGATGTATTAGCAAAATACAATGCTTCCAGTTTCAGGCAGTTCCCTCTGTGTTGCAGCTGTCTTGAGTTACATTCTCTTGTGAATATGGTGATTTTTTTTTTTAAGGAATGAGTTTTCCTCACACTAAATCTTTGATGCTCCTTACTGTTTTTGAATTGATTTGCATTAGTGCTAACATACCTCTAACAGGAAAAGCAGCACGCTCTCAAAATCGGTAGAAACACAACAGATGTTAGATGGCACTCTTTATTTTGAAAGGTGTACTTGAAGAGCTGTAGGTCACCCAGTTCTGTGACTACTAAATATTTTCACAGGACGTAACAGCCATGAAAGCTGTCCTGGATGGCCCGGGCAAGCATGATCTTGTTGGATCTTGGAAGCTAAGCAGAGTTGGCCCCAGTTAGTATTTAGATGGGAGACCCACCGAGGAAGTCTAGTGTTGCTATACAAGCTGCCTCTCAATGTCTCTTTCCTTGAAAACCCCATGGATTTGCCATGTTGGCGGCAACCAGGGCCGGCCTGAGTTTTTTTTGCGCCCTAGGTGGGGCTACCTTCTGGTGCTCTGCCCTCTGCTGCTGGGGCTCCCCAGGGCGAGGGAGGGCTCCCCTCATCCTTCCCCCTCTTGCCTGCCGCCGGGGCATGCCGGCAAGCCAGGGGAAGGGGTGGGAGTTTAAACCCCCATCCCTTCCATCTGAGTGCTGGCAAGCCAGGAGAAAGGGTGGGGTTTTTTGGCGGGGGTCTTTTGGTGCCCCTAAGGGCCGGCGCGCTCTAGGCAAACACCTAGTTCACCTAGTGAGCAAGCCAGCCCTGGCTGCAACTTGACAATACCACAACAGCCATGAAGCTGTTAGAATCTGGCAACAACATGCCACTCTCTGTAGAATGCTGAACATCAGGATTTAGGATTCTTTGCCTGACAATCCATGCCTAGTGCTCCCTTTGTTTACACCCACATACAAATCTCCATCGACTCAATACCTCTTGTTTGTGTTTGGCCATCACCCCACTCCTTATAATGTGAGATGTGCACTAGCATAAACATTCAGATTTAGAGTCTGGATTAAAAAAAAAAAAAAAGAATGTATAATTATTTGGAATCGCATGAAAGTCAATAGGAAACAGTAATTCCCCCTAAAAACAAGACACATTACTTTTAAAAGCACTTTCCTCAGCCTTCTGACAATTTCCCACTGCCTGTGTCAACAAACCCCAAAGAACTGAGCACATGTTCCAGGAAGCATCATCAGGGCTCTTTTTGTAGCAGGAACTCCTTTGCATATTAAGTGACACACCCCTAATGTAGCCAATCCTCCAGGAGCTTACAGTAGCCCCTGTAAGAAGAGCTCTGCAAGCTCTTGGAGGATTGGCTACACTAGGGGTGTGTTGCTTAATATGCAAAGGAGTTCCTGCTACAAAAAGAGCCCTAGTTGTGAGGCAGCAATACCCAGGCATCGGGCAAGGGCTGCAATCTGGGCATTCAGAACCTTGAATCAGAGCTCCGTCCAACAAACCTTAGCCTTGTTCCTAACATACCCCAGCCCAAGGGGGCCTAAATAAAATATCAGATTTCCATATCAATCTACAATTTAATTAATCTATCAATCTACAAATCCTAAATCTTATTCCTGAATGTTAAATCAATGTATGCTTTAAGGGATAAAGTGGGAGTCAACTGTAGGATGAAATGCTTGGAAAGGGGCACAAGGGCATGTGGAGCATTATGTAGCAGGAGGATTCTACAGTAGCTATGCCTGCCCTTCGGTTGGAAAAGACCAATATGAACATGCTTTTTGCTGTCTGTTCCTCTTTTAGGATTCCATGTGTACTGACATTTATCACAGTCCCTCCTCTTTTAGGAAAGTTATGGGAACTCTGATCAGGTGACATTCAGCTCTCTGCTCCCATCACTCTTGGTGCCAGGATGTCTACAGAATACATTTCACTTTTATTTTCCAAGCAGCCCTACTGGCTTCCTATAGGGGCCAATGGATTCCAAATATCCAAAATTATTCCATATATTGGAATTACAAAATTTGGATTAGGAAAAATTCTGGATATGGCATTTATTGATGAATTCTGAATATTTCTGATAGTAAATTACACAACCATAATTTGGCCTCATCTTGGTTTTCCCCCCATGCCTTGGACACAAGGCAGATTACAGTGTAAACAGTTTCTAGGATTTATTCATTCATTTAGGTAACTGTATGATGTTAGGATACTGGAGAGTTTGAACTACTGCTTCAAGCAAGATGCTTTGGTTAAGGGATAGGGACTGTGGTCTATATACTAATGTGACTAGTATGTTCTGTCTGTACTACTACTATGTAATGTCTGCATTATTCAGTGTGGTATATTAATGCTTATGCTTTATTTCAGAGTGGTATCAGCTCTGCTTTCAGATTTCTGTTTGTTTTCTGATTTCTGCACTCCGAACCAGTCCTCCCTCTAAGCTATGGAGTCTTGTGAGCAAAAATTCTACTTTGTGAGTGACTGGCATTAAAGTTGTGAGCAAGCCGATTTGGCTACTGCATAAATTAGTCTGCTCTAGAGACATCCTTCCTGAGCTAAGATAAAAATCTGTGAGCTGGAGGCTAAAAAAACTGTGAGCTAGCTCACACTAACTCAGCTTAGAGGGAACATGGCTCCGAACCTCCATTGTGCTATTTATTGGAAGTCCCATCCCTGTTAATTTAAATTGGCTCATGCTTCATAATCTGCCTTGACCCTCAACAAGAAAGGTGGATTATAAGTGATGTAAATAAAAATAAAATACATACCGCACATCAGAATTCTAAACAGAGTTATTTTGGGGCAGGAACGCACAGGAACAGAGTTCTGGCTGGCTCCCGAGTTGGCCACGCCCAGCAGGAACTCACTAGCATAATAGGCCACACCCAACAGCAGAAACTCATTAGGATTGGCTACATTTGGGGTGTGTGGCCTAACATGCTACAAAAAAAGCCCCGGGTTTTGACAACAAACAAGGTAAACAGAATAAGCAGCAAAAGGTGGGTGTGGCTGGATGACCACACTTCTGGCAACATGGGAGTGTGGCCTAATAAGCTAATGAACTGTGCTATCAAGGGTGTGGCCTAATATGCCAATAAGTTTCCTGTTGTTGGGTATGGCCTATTATGCTAATGAGTTCCTGCTGGGCTTTTTCTGCAAAAAAGCCCTGATTCTAAATATTATGACATAGAATTTACAGACCCCACTTTATGCTGTGTTTATGTTCGTGTTGAGATCTCTGTGTATCTTTCTATGATCTTAGTTACACAGCAAAAATATTTTATGGTTTTCAAGCTTTCTATTTAAATGACACAATGGAAATAAAATGCCAATAAGGATGGAATCCCCTAAAACTTTTGCTTAATCTATTTTACACATTTTTTGCATGTGGAATCTACTTATGAGAACAAAATACATTCTAACCATCTATTAATGAAATGCCTGTAATTTCGTTTGCAAAATCCACTGGAGCGGTACTGGAGTGGCCTGAAAGGATGCAAATTATTTTATTGCGTGCTGAAATCATTTTGCCCTTAAAGGTTCTCCTCAAAATCTTCCTCTGAGAATTTTGATGGTGAAAGTTATCCAGATATTGGGTTGGAACCAGTGATGTGCAAGCGGAAACTTAAAGGGACAAGGACCATTCTGATTGCACAAGATAATGCATGAACAGGAATGCAAGTAAGGATCAAATAAGGTTGGCTTAGGGCAAATGGCTACCATGGTCTTTTTCTTCAGTTTCTCTGCTTGCAGAGGGGCACTAGTGTAAACAGAAATTTTGCACTGGATCCAACCCAGTGTCTGGATATACAAATGCTTGGTGTGGTGATATTCAGCACCATCATTTGTCATCCAAAGATGCTGATACAGTAGCCATCAACACTTGACTGAATCTAATTGCTGGCATGCCAGAAAAGTCAGTAGTTAACAATATTTGAGTTACAACAGAATTTAATACATTTTTTACATTAACCGATTAATATAACCAATACAGTTTGATGTTTCATTTCCTAAGGCTGACTTCCAAGGTCAAATTGACATTTAAATTCAAAATCTATTAATATAGAAACCAGCTAAACTTACCATACCATAACTCACTGTTGTTATTTTTAATCTAATTATGAGTCACCTAATGGTGTGGCAAGAGTTCCTATTTCTATAGTACAATAACTGTACAATAAATTGTAAATAATAAATAGCAAAGACAGTCAACACAACAAAGCAGCCTCATTGTGTTAGTGGTAGAGGTGGCAGAGATACTTGGACTGGAGGCAGACCACAGTTTAATTCAGAGGCGCTTTCCACGGGCTTCTGTAGTTTTCCCATTGCTTCCATGGCTGGGTATAGCACAAGAGCAATGACGAGGCTTCCACATGGCTCATTTCCCCATAAGTTCCCTGCCCCAGTCCCCTGGCAGCAGCCAACCCCCCCACCCCAGACTTTTTGAGTTTTTTTTAAATTGACAAATGACTATTGTTAAAACAATGTGTGTATGATTTTCTGTAAATTCCCAGCTCATATCTCTAGCTTCTTGTGTTGTGGAGCTACAACTCTGCAATGAAAGAAGCTAGATACTGGGACTTCACAGAAAATGATACACAGATAGTTTTAATGTTATAGTGATGTAATAGTATTCATTTGCTGATGTTTTAAAAAACTGAAAAAGCCCTAGTGGTGGCACGGTGGGGACTGGCCACAGGGGTGGAACTAGAGCCAGGAAAATGGCTGACATGTGGGCAGCACTGGGAAAATCCAGACTTTCCCACACACAAGGCAGCCATATTGGATTTGCTGTGATCTTTCTCAGACCTCAAACTTCACTGGAAGAACTCCAGGAGGTGCACAAATGGACTGCAATGCTGTGGGGAAGCAGGGACCCCCCCATCTTTGAACCCAGGGCAAACAACCACATGTAGCAATAGCCAGAATTTTGAAGGTACTATGAAATGGCTTTTGTTGCTCTTAGGCTGAGTTCAGTTTGGCCTGATATAGGCACGTTTTACAAACAGATTAAAGGGGCCGGTTCACACAGGCATAGCTGTCAGGTGTTCCCCAGCCGTACTCAACCCATCTTGTAACGCTTCCCTCCCGAGTTTAAAAAGTACCAGGTGACAGTGGTAGCAAACCCTGGAGAGCATGTTGATCCCGCTTCCTGGATGTGTGCACGCTAAAAGCCATGTGAACAAGCCACATTGATAATTGCTGCTGCGCCTATGTGCCTATGCGCATAGATGCATGTCGCTAGAGTGAGAAAAAGCCGCTTACAGCCGTGCCTCCACCAGGAGTGGGTCAACAGTGTGGATGCTCCCTTGCACCTCCTCCCCAGAATGCTCCCGCATAGTCAGTGCAGTGTGACCAGGAATACCCGGAACACATTGTTCCGGGTCTTTTTGCCACGATTCCCTCGCACTTCATACTGCCAGTCTGACCTCAGCCTTAGTGTATGTGTTTATCTTCCTATCATCTCTGTCAAAAGGTTTTGCAGATGTTAGAGTGTTTCAAAACCCCAAATGACTGGAAACCAGCTGAAAGAAAGGAGTGTACACTTTGAGACAACAGTGACTGAATTCAAACTGGCAGTTTGCAATGGGAGCCAGTCGTGGCAAAAAAGCCCCGGAATAAACTGTTCCGGGTTTTCCCAGTCACACAGGGCTGACAGATGTGGGAGCATACTGGGAGGAGGAATGCAGGAGCATTCAAACTGCTGGCCCAGAGACATGGCTGTAAACGGCTTTTTCCTCTATGTGCATCCTCTAAGTGCATCCAGCTGATTTGGGGTGGACCCCATTGCACCGGCACCACATTGGGTGGTAGAGCGGAGCACAGCCAATCCAATCGCTGGTGCCTTATGCGTGGAAACACCTGGTGCACACTATAGAAGCAGGTTGCTCCCGGCTTTTCAGCTTCGGATTCACACTTTCGGGAAGTGGAATAATGCTGGATAAAGGCACTCTCCGGGATTTGCTACCACTTTTGTCAGGTATCTTTTTAACGTGGGAGTGAAGCAGAACAGCCCAGGTTGCCTACGGGTGGGGAACGCCAGGCAGATGTGCCTGTGTGAACGCCCCCTTGAATCCGCTTGGGAAACGTGGCTGAAAAGTGGCTATAGCGGGGCAAATTGCCAGTCTGAACTCAACCAATGTCTCTCTCATATGGTTTTCTAAAGACCACTGACTATTTTGCCTCTTTCAGAACAGCAAAGACAATAAAAACTTAATCAAGAAAATGACAGACAATTTCAGGCAGCCTTCCGAAGAGAAGAAAGCAAAATAAAATGCATCTTCTTTATATCCATGTTCAATTGCATCAGCAATCATTGTTTCACCTGACAAGTAGCCAGCTGTAGGGTCAGCGGCTGAATATGTTTGTGGATGACATTTTAGCTCGTCATGCCTTGTTTGACCTAGGTAAAATGGTAAATGCACATTTAGAAAATGCCCTACAAGGGCATACACTTGGCAATTAATTATCTCTGATATATTGCTCCTAGGTACAATTATTTATTCATGTAAAACATTTACTAACACTGAAATATACACATCCTTATTAATGCTATTACGCCATAGCTGCTATTTACTTCTAAGTGAACATGTCCAGAATCTCTCAGTCTAAAATATCAGAATTTCAGTAAAGAGATTTCTAAGGAACATAGATGGATATCATATTGTCTAATGCACTTAAGGCAGTATTTGTTACTACATTTTTAATATGCCGACTTCCACTCAGTTCAGAAACCATCCAATGACAGTTCTGGCAGAATGTATTATCACTGTCCCCCCCCGTTTTAGTAGCGCAGCTGCTGAAACCTACCCAGCGCTTCCTTTGTGCTTTATGCAAAAGATGATCCCTGCTCCTGCAATTTATTTATTTACATTTTATCCAGTTTGGTTCCTAAAGCACCATAGGTTAAACCTTTTATTGTTTTGTAATTAAAGCCAGTTGCTGAGAAATGCTCAGCACCAATTGTTTTCACCAAGCACTTTCAGTATACTAATAGTAAATTGCTGGGTTCCTATACTAGAGATAATAAAAGCCACACAATTGGACCACTTAGACTAGTAGGGGGGTCTCTGTTCATTCAGTAGACTCGGGTATGTAGAAAAGGGTTATTTGGTAAATTAAGCAAGACAAAAAAAAGAAGAAACTCTTAAAAACAGACTGGTGAGGACTACAACACTGAGAAGATTTTTAGACCTTTGGTCACGGAGTTGGGCTCAAAACTGGCATCAATATACCCTGAGGTGAGGTGAGCATAACCTCCAGGTCTTCTGGAAGGGCCCTCTTCTGCCTCTCCGCACTCACCCACCTCTCCTGCAGCTTATTTGCTTGCTTGTGAGCCCTGGCATCACCCATACTCCCATCTGAGGGTGCTAAGAGTGTGCATGAATGTCAGTGACACTCTGAGCAGTGGTGTTCCCGGTTGTACACACTGCCCAATACAGTTAGGAAGAGTATATGAGCTCTAGGAGGGTGGGTGGAAATGCACAAGTGGGTGGGAGAAGAATACATGGGTGGGTGGAAGGGGAGGAGAATGCAGGCAGGTCGCTGGGGCGGTACGGGGGGGCACAGTGGTGGGTAGCAGAGAGGAGGAGAAGGACCCCCTGGAACCTGCTCTGGCTGGGCTGCTTCTCCCCACAAACCTCTCCTTAGTTTTTACATGTTAAAAAGTGGAAAGGATGAAAGATGTTTCTTTGACTCTTGTAGATGAAGGCTATTTCCCCCTCCCCTTATGCTTGTCCCAGTCACCACAGTTCATTGGTAGAAGACAGAGCCTCATTGAAGATGCCAGAAAGGAGAGAGAAGCTGCCGCTGCTGCCGCTGCAGCTGCCGCTGCTGCGTCTGAGACTGCTGAGCCAATGGAAACCATTGTCTTTGAAGAAAAAGATGGGATGGCCATGTTGAATCTTCTGTTCACAGTCAAAGGGACCAAGGCTTCGTTGCCATCCCGGGCACTTAAAGTCTTTGAGGTGAGCAGCCGACGTTGCCTTTTTAGTTCAAACAAGGGTGTACTTTGGGGTGAAAAGGGACAGTCCATGTGATTTCTGACAGCTGAGATTAATCTGGTTTATGATAAACTATGAGCCTAGAACAAAAATCACCAGAATCAATTTCCTCTTTTAATTTAGAAGGAACCATATAAGAATACTGGAATCATTCAGTTTTGTTTGGATATATTTGGTGGGATATATCATTGCTGTAATTTTTTGTTTGTTTGTTTCACCTACTTTCATTGCTGAGATCCAACATTTGTTTTTCTGTGGTATTTCACAGCATTTTTTACAGACACATGCCGTGTTACACCACATGACACAATTTATGCATGATTGCTGCCGAAACCCAGGTGCCAATTCTAATAGTATTACAAAATGAATGCAATTATGCTCTGAATGAACCCATACCACAGACTGGGATTTTTAAAAACTGAGAATATGGTCATGAAAAATGGTAAAATCTCTAGGCACAGACCAGACCAGATAATTCCATCCTGGGGAAAGGGGAAGATCCATGCTTCAAGTAGCCACAGGCCACAAAGCAGCTGTGTCGGAATTACTGAATGTCCTCAGCGTAATGGTCAACAAAGAATTATGAGAGTGATATTAAACTGGATACAGCATTTTAACAAAATGGGTATAAAATTAGATCATCGGTCCCCTGTGTTCCTTCCTTAAAAATCACTGGATCAGAAATACTCTTAAGCTAATAAAGGAGGTAATCTAGAGGAGAGAATCAGTTGCTCTTCCCCCAATTACCACAAAAGAAACTACTTAGAAACCCCTCAGGAGTTCCATGTGCTGAGAGTAGATTATTACATCAAAGGATTCTGAATATTTTTTCCAACATATGCCTGAAGAACAGAAGTTGGTAACAGTTTGGTGCAAGAGAGCCAGTTTGGTATAGTGGTTAAGTGAGTGGACTCTTATCTGGGAGAACCGGGTTTGATTCCCCTCTCCTCCACTTGCACCTGCTGATGTGACCGTGGGTCAGTCTCAAGCTCTGGCACAGCTGTTCTCTCAAGGACAGTTTCTGTCAGAGCTCTCTCAGCCCCAACTACCTCACAGGGTGTCTGTTGTGGGGAGGGGAAGGGAAAGGAGTTTGTAAACCGCTCTGAGACGCCTTTGGGCAGTGAAGGGCGGGGTATAAATCCAATCTCTTCATCTCTTCTTCTTCTCTTCTTATTTTCCAGTTACTTTAATAGTAGTAATGAATTTCACCCAAAAGAGAACTTAATTGGTGAGGTTGCATGAGAACCACGAGTCACTTCTCATCCAAATGGCATCCATATAATTCAGCAGAGATTTATACAAGTGGAGAACTCTCTTGGTTTACCATGAAGAGAGCTTAAGAAAAACAAACACCCAAACATGTCAGGCCTCCACCAAGAGAGATTCATTTCCCTGGCCCCTCCGGCACTGCAGGTACAAGATATGAAAACAGACGGGTGTAATGACATTTGCCTCATGATGAAACAGCTGTGGGGAGGCTAGCTTCACTCGGCTGTTTTACATTATATAAAGCTGAAGTAAAGGTAATGCAATCAGATCTGTCAGATTATTGCTACGGTATTGATTGTTGTAGGGCACAATGTTACAGAGGTGAATTAGAAAACATAGGGCTAAATTTGATTTGTTGGTGCCATTGCCTTTGTTCCCTTTTGTCTATCTATTTCTGATTAAGTAAAAATTGCAGCCTTTTCCTTAATGAATTGCTCAAGAGAAACTACTTTAACTCCTCTAGAAATGGAAATTAAGCGTCAGTTTTCAATATATCAAGAAAGGACTTGGAATGTCACGAGGAATTTTGCACTAGAGACAGCAAACTTGTTTTCCAGAAAGAAGTAGGCAATGATGAGATGTGAACTCTGTGGAAGCCCCAGTGCTTGGTACATAAGGATACAGACTGCAAAGAACAGTAAAGTCAAGCTAAACCTTAAGATGAGCTTGCTTTCGATAACAGTAATCCACCAAAGTGATAAGCTGTACAGTGAAGCTGAGGAAGGCCAACCAGGGTTTTGAGAAAATCCAGGGGTCATGTCATAGGAAAAGAGATGAAGGAGTTCATTTGCATAACTCATTTGCATATGCCACACCCCCTGACAGGCATGTTTAGAATGCCTTCCCATCTAGGGAAGGGAAAGAAAGGCATTTAAATCCTCCCAGGCAGTGGGGTGCTCTGCAGGCCTTCCCTGGCCTGTCCACCTGCACAGGCGGGCCAGGAATGGTGGCAGGGGGGCTGCCCTGGGCTCCGTACTGCTGGAGCACCATTCCGCCATGCTCCAGCAGGAAATTACCCCTGAAAACCTATCCTGAGACTTAAGTATAGCAATACATTTTCTCCAAGTTGGGGTTACAGTACTTATGGCAGATCTGGACATGATCTGAGGACTTCATAATGTGTCAGTTGGTCTTCAAGTACATGACTCACTCATGGACAGTTTACACTATCATGTTTCTCCCACAATCTATCTGTCAATGGATGACCATCTATCCTCCGCCCCTGACATCCTGGCCATGGCTTTGGATGCTGTGGTTGGATGGTTACATCAGAGCCAGTTGAAGTTAAACCCATCAAAGACAGAGGCTCTGTACCTGGGGGTGGGGGGGAATAGAGGCAGGTATCACAGTGCAGTTTACATCCAGTTCACATCCTGTCAGTGTTGCAAAACCCGATATGGCTTGCAGAGGAGAGTCATTGTGTGAGAAAAAGAGTCCTTAATCTTTCCCTTGCCTGCCCCCAAGTGTGGATTGGTTTGAGTTGTCTGGACATACCTGGGAGGCATTTACTAGGAAAAGAAGAATGCAGGTGAGGAAATATAGAATTTCTCCTCCATTATAAAAATTCTCATCTGCAAAAAAAAAGCCCCACTTGGAGTTGCTTTGCAAAAGAAAAAGTGGTTTCTGAGGTTCAAAGACAATGGGTGGCAATGAAATGGGCACCATTTTGCTTGACATTTCACATTCAGCACCTTAGCCAGAATAGTATTGAGACTGTTCAAAAACTGGGCAGAAAATCTGCCCACATTCTTGGAAACATCCGAACTAGATAACAGCTGTTTGGGTAATGCTCAGTCCATGGGTACTTTTCTTTCTACCTGTTTGATTGCAAACTAATTGGAGGGCGGGGGGGGGGCGGTTAAAAATGTGATAAACAAAAATGTGATATTTTTAGGTATTGGACCACCACCTCTCACATTTATTGCCAGAAAATATTTCCATACAATTTCTCTTGGAGTGAAAAATTATATCACAATTTGGGCCACAGCTGAAACTTTTGTGATTTTGGTTGTGTAGAGTGCTGTATAGCATCCATGCAGTGTCACTCCAAGAAAAAAAGAGAGGCAGTTCTCAGTTAATAAAGTGCTACTAGCAATTCAGTAATTGCCAGACAGCAACTTTCTGGAACAACATCCCTTTGTGTGGGAGATCTGACTCTGCTGCTTCTCCTTAGCCTTCCCTCTGGTATCCATAGCTTTCTGTCTCCCTATAATGGTTAGAAGAAGAGTGGGAGGTCCATGTGTGTGTGTTGTGCCATCAAGTCACATCAGACTCATGGTGACCCTATGAATTAATGTTCTCCAAAATGTCCTGTTGTTAACAGCCTTGTTTGGGTCTTGCAAAGTGAGGGCCATGGCTTCCTTGATAGAGTCGATCCATCTCATGTTGGGTCCTTCTCTTTTCCTCCTGCCTTCAACTTTCCTGGTCTTCTCATAATGTGACCACAGTACAATAGCCTTAGTTCAGCCATTTGAGCTTCTATGGAGATTTCAGGCTTGATTTGATCTAGAACCCACTTAGTTGTCTAGAGAATGGCCTGCCCCAGTGCCTCACTGCATCTGTGCTAGTCAGAGAATTGGCTCTCTCAGAGCTCTCTGAGAGCTGACCTGCTGGCTGACTGGTGCAGACTCCTGAGATGCCAGGGCAAGCCATTAGAGGTCTCAGAGATCTACAGATGAAAGAAATGAAATTTGGAACTGAGTTTATAAGAGTGATTGAAGCTACTTATATTAAACAGAAAGCAAGGATAGTCATAAATGGTGATTTGAAAGATACTAGTTTGATTGAAAAGGGGCAAGACAAGGCTGTCCTCTATCACCACTTCTATTTATTTTATCTTCGGAAGTTTTGATAAGAGATATCAGAAATGATCCTACAATCAAAGGAGTTTCAATTAAGGGTCATAAGTATAAGCTACAAGCTTTTGCCGGAAATTTAGTACTTATCTTGGAGGACCCAGCAGACTCTATAGAACATTTACTGAATAAAATTAAAGAGTATGGGGAAATGGCTGGGATGAAAATAAATTATCAGAAGACAATGGTAATAACAAAGAATATGACTTCTACTAAAAAAAATTGGGTTAATTAATTTAACAGGATTCCAGTTGGAGAAAAGAGTTAAGTATTTGGGAATATATTTAACTCCAAAGTGTAGTTCTTTGATGAAGGATAATTACCTGAAATTGCTCCAAGAAATTAAAAAAGATCTATCATTGATGGGAAGGATTGCAGCCATTAAAATGAACATATTGCCATGTATCATCTTTCTTTATCAGACTGTTCCTGTTTGCATCAGTTGATCCTTCTTTGAAGATATGAATAAGCAGGGGTCTTTTTTGGGGGGGAGTGCACCGGAGCACAGCTCCGGCAGCTCAGGAGCCAAGCCCCGCCCCCAGCCGGCATCCCGGGGAGTCTTTCAGGCAGCTGAATGTCAATTTCATCTCCATTATATCCTATGGACCATTGAAGTCAATGGTGAAAACATAGGGTATATTCTGGGGGCTGGAGGGGAGGGGGTTTGAGGGAGAGGTTCCAAGCTCACAGAGTAGCTGATGGAGCCTCTCTCCAAGATATCCACCAAGTTTCAAGAACATTGGACCAGGGGGTCCAATTCTATGGACCCCCAAACAGGTTGCCCCATTCCCTCCATTGTTCTCTATGGTGGGAAACAATAACACTTCTGGTTTAAACAAAAGAGTGCTTTTTATGATCTTCTGTGTCATTCTGTGCACCCATACCTAATATTTTTTGTCACCTCACATGTCCACCACATATGATACAGTGAACCTGTCTTAACATTACATTTCAAGCATTTATTAGAGCATTTCTCATCATATTTTGCCAGTTTATCCGGTGTAACATACCACCTATACAACATTTTATACATATTTTCTCTATACGGGACTGCCCTAGTTATTTTCATATGAAAATAAAAATAAATAAATAAATAAATATGAAAATAAATATGAAAAAAAGGAAAAAAGTTGATTTTCTTCTGAAATTCTCTTTTATGCTCCAGTAACCTACATAAATTTGCAGTATGATCTCTAGTGCATCCTCCTTTTCTGAATCCAGCTTGAACATCTGACATTTCTCACTCAAGTCTTTCTTGTAAGATTTTTAACATCATTTTACTTGAGTGAGAAATCAATGCAATGGTCCATTAGTTGCTTCAGTCTTTGACATCTCCTTTAAAAAAAATTGGAATGTAAATTTCCAGTCTGTTTTCCATATTTGTTGGCACAATCTTGTTAAGATCTTGATAGAATCCATTTCTGTGGCTTGGAATAGCTCTCTTAATATCCCATCTACTCCTAATGATTTGTTTCTCCCGACAGCTGTCAGTGCAGCTTTCACTTCACTTTCTAAAACTGTAGATTTTTCTTCAAAAGATTCTCCGAAGGAATTTGTCATCCTTTGATCTGTTTTGTATAGTTCTTTAGTGTATTGTTCCCATCTTTTCTTTTCTTTTTTTTTTGTCCTGTTCAGTTAATGTATTTTTGTGTTGATCTTTCAGCATGCCTAAGCATGCTTTAAATTTCCCTTTGATTTCTTGGATCTCTTGTTCATTCTTTTTTTTTTTTGTTATTTTCATCTCTATCTTTACATGGGTTATTGTAATAGTTCTCTTTGTCTTTACATGTGAGTTGCTGCAATTCTGCATTTAGACTTTTGATTCTGTCTCAGTCACATTTTACTCTTGCTTCTCATCTATCTTTTAGCAATTTTAAGAATATCATCAGTCATCCATCAAAGATTTTCATTTCTTTGGCTACAGGAATAGCCCTTGGTTTCAACCCATAGCTCTTCTGGTTCATGTTCACTTGAACTTAACAATGCAAATCTAGTCTTAACATGGTCTTTAAATTCCTCAAGAATATTGCTCAGATGGTATTTTGGCACTATGAATGCTTTGGTGTTTTTCTTCAGGTTTTTTCTTTTTTTTGATATTTTCAGTTTGAGTTGTGTACCACAATTGGCTCCTAGTCTTGTTTTAGCAGAGAGAACCTTCTGCTTCTAATTATGTAATTTATTTGATTTCTATATTGGTCATACAGTGATGTCCACATATACAATTGCCTATTTGGTTTTCTGAAACATGTGTTTGCAATGAACAAATTGTTGTCTTCATAGAATTCTATGAGTCATTCTCCTCCTTCATTTCATTCTCCTAGCCCAAATCTTACAACAATATTTAATTCTGCTTTGTTTCCTTCTTCTGTTTTCCAGTCATGTATGATTATCAGCACATCTTGTTTAGGTGTGTGATCAATTTCTTCCTGCATAAAAACTCTCAGTTTCTTTCTCATCAGCATCAGTAGTTGGGACATAAATTTGAACAATGGTTTATATGGGGGTGGGGAGAGGAAAGTATAGCGGTGGGACCAGGCACAGAGACAAGGGAAGGGGGCAGAGAAGTAGAGTAGCTCGGCTCCCTTCCAGCCTGCGTCCCATCCCAAAGGTTGTATGCAGTGAGGCTAGGATGAATGACCCCCTCTGACATTGGTGTTGTGTAATGCCAGGTCTATAAATAATAAGACCACAGTCTTTTGGGACTACCTGCTTGAGCAGAATGTAGACCGGGCGTGCATGACTGTGACCTGGGTGCGAGATGAGGAGACAGAAGCTCTCTCCCAACTGGCTCCTCCTGAGTTCTCAGTCCTCCACCAATCACAGACTAGGGGGCAGGGTGTGGAGGAGTGGCTCTATTCATTTGGGAGCCTTACTCCTTCAGGGTACTCCCACCGCCAAAGATCATAGGCATTGAGTGTGTTGGTCTGGTGTGGGAGGTCGGGGAGAGTTTGGCGATTTGGCTGGTGTACCGACTGCCCAACACACTGGCCAATAGTGTGCTGACCATGGTGGAGGCCATATCGGGCTGGGCATTGGAACACTCTAGACTGATAGTCCTGGGTGATTTCAATTTTCATGCAGACAATGTGGCCTGTACTCAGGCAGTGGACCTAGGGTTGTCCATGGCAGCGCTAGGACTCTCCCAATATGTAACGACCCCCACTCACCAGGCTGGGCACATGCTCGATCTGATCTTTGTGGCTGGGGTCACAGTGGACTGGATCACTGCTTTGGCAGTGCCATGGTCGAACCACCTTGCCTTGAGGACCAGACTGAATGTGACACCCCAACCTTGTTTGGGCAGCAAGCACATTTTAGCTCACCCACGGAGTCAAATGGACCCTTCAGATGGCTCTCTGGGATCCAATTCTCCCTGGCAACTTATTAGATGAGCTTGTAGAGGACTGGCACAGCTGACTGTCAGCAGCCATCGATGAGATCATTCCCCGACACTCTCTGCACCCTTGGTCCAGGCTCACTCCCTGGTTAGCCCAGGAGCTGTGGCTGATGAAGCGAGGGCTAAGACAACTAGAGAGACAGTGGCAGCACACCAACGATGAAGCTACAAGAGCACCATATGAGATGTTTATGAGATCCTATGAGATGGCAGTTAAAGCTGCAAGGAGAGAATACTATGCAGCTATGATTGCGTCTGCGAGCCCAAACAGTCTGCCCAGCCCAACTGTTTAGAACGATTCGGTCCATTACTACTCTGCCGCAGGGCAGGCCAAATGCTAGGGGACTGGACATTGGCTGTGAGGCTTTTGTGAGCTATTTTGCAGGGAGGGCGGGGTACAAATTGAATTAATAAAATAAAGTCTTGTCACTCTGCCACGACCTCTCCATCACACTTGAAATAGTGAGTGAACGTGAGGCTCCATGCATGTCTTCTGGTCAGGTTATAGATCATTTCAGTCTGCTCAGCCTAGAGGAAGTCGACAAACTGCTCTTAACTGTACATCCTACCACGTGTTTCCTGGATCCGTGCCCTTCATGGCTAATTAAAGCTGGCCATGAGGGGTTTTGAGGTGCCCTAAGGGAAATTGTCAACAAGTCCCTCTTGGAGAGGCTGTTCCTGGGGGCAGTTAAGGAAGTGGTGGTTCGTTCTCTCTTTAAAAAGTCATCTCTGGACTCGGCTGAATTGGCGAACTACTGGCCAGTTTCCAACTTGCCCTATTTGGGCAAGTTAATAGAGAGGGCTGTGACAACTTAGTTACAGAGCTTTTTGGATGATGCTTCCATTTTAGACCCCTTCCAGTCCGGCTTTCGCCTGGGTCACAGGATGGAGACAGCACTGGTCACCCTCAACAGATGATCTCTGGAGGCATTTGGGTTGAGGTGGATTGGCAGTGCTGTTGCTGTTCAATCTGCTGGCAGCATTTGACACAGTTGACCAGCAGCTACTGATTCACCACCTCGCCGACACTGGAATTCAGGGCCTGCCTTGCAATGACTCACCTCCTTCCTCCAAGGTTGGTGGTGCTGGGGAAGCAGCTATCCCAAAGGCACCCACTAGACTGTGGATTGCCACAAGGGCCAGTGCTATCCCCAATGTTATTTAACATCTATATACACCCCCTTTCCCTCCATTGTTCTCTATGGTGGGAAAAAAGTTACTTTTTCCCCACCATAGAGAACAATGGAGGGAATAGGGGCAACCTGTTTGGGGGCCCATAGAATTGGACCCCCTGATCCAATGTTCTTGAAACTTGGTGGGTATCTTGGGGAGAGGCTCCAACAGCTACCCTATGTGTTTGGAGCCTCTCCATCAAACCCCCTCCCCTCCAGCCCCCAGAATATACCCTATATTTTCACCATTGACTTCAATGGCCCATAGGATATAATGGAGCTGAAATTGACATTCGGCTGCCTGAAAGACTCCCCGGGATGCCAGCTGGGGGCGGGGCTTGGCTCCTGAGCTCCCGGAGCTGCGCTCCAGTGCGCTCCCCCCAAAAAAGACCCCTGGCTGTGGTTCAAAGCCAGATTGCTGCCACAACTACTATACATGGTACATATCTGGTTTATAGGGTGCAGTCCAAATACAGGGAGGATACAGGCTCAATTTCTCAGAGGCATCCTGGGATGTGTAATAGCAGCAGTTATGAGTCTTGAGACGGGAATATGTTCACCAGCAGCTATTGCAAGGATAGCAACCATAAACGTCTGGCTGACTATTTGCCACAGAGATCCATTCTCCAGTTTTGCCTCTCTAGTTCTGAAACATGCATTTATGAGTAAAAGGAAGAAATCCATAACCCAAGAAATTAACAGTTCAGAATTTTCCCTCCAGGTTTACTGCGTGGACAATAGTCAGGCAAAGGTTTTATGCTATAGATTACTAGAACATGTATGACTTAGCATATAGATCTTGCTCATCTTTAAACTTGGACCTAAATTTTTAAGTACTCAAGGACAGCTTTTACACTAGCACATTTAACGCTTTGCCATCAGCAATTCATGAGAGTCACTATAAGTACACCCCTTTAAATGATACACTATGTCCTAGTGAGGAGCTGCGGTGGCTCAAGTGGTTAAGACGCTGAACTGCAGGCTGTGGAAGGTCAGTAGTTCAGCAGTTCAAGACCCGGGTGCCGCAAGACGGAGTGAGCTCCCGTCTCTAGTTCCAGCTCCTGCCAACCTAGCCATTCGAAAGCAAGAAATTGCAAGTAGATAAATAGGTACCACTTCGGTGGGAAGGTAACAGCGTTCCGTGTGCCTTGGTGTTTAGTCATGCCGGCCACATGACCACGGAAAAGTCTTCGGACAGCGCTGGCTCTTCGGCTTGGAAACGGAGATGAGTACCGCAACCCTAGAGTCAGATTCGACTGGTTTTCGAGCAAGGGAACCTTTACCTTTACCTATGTCCTAATGGCACAGGGGTGGCAGAGACTGTATCCCAATTGCTGCTCTCTTGCCGTTATTATAAGGCAGTTAGAGAGAATATAATTGCTCTGGCTTTGGCTATGGTTCTTCTTGCTGGGGAGAATGTACACATTATTCAAAAAGTGGCAACGTTTTTCAATGTAGCCATTGAGATTAGTTCCCAGATGGTGAAATAACTCTGTTAATCAAATGTTTAATAATTCTATGTTCTGTTTTTATGCTTATATCTTAAAGGTTTGATGACTGTATAACAAACTTCTTGTTGAAATGTCTTCGGTGTTCTTTTATTTTACATTATTCCTTTCCCATCTTTCTCTGCCCAAAGACATTCGAAGCCAAGATTCATCATCTCGAAACAAGGCCCAGCAAGAAACTACGTGAAGGAGCCGCAGATCTGGAATACTTTGTGCGCTGCGAGCTTCGCTGCTCTGATCTGAGCACGCTCCTCAGTTCTCTGAAAAGGGTTTCAGAAGATGTAAGGAGCACAAAAGAAGACAAGTGTAAGGAATTGGTCACTTAGTGATGGAAACACAACTGAAAGGTGTTTCACACTTGATTTCCCCCCCCCAACATGGAGATAATCTCCGTACAGGAAAAATGTCACAAGTAAAAGCTCCAATCCTGGCCTTTTCAGGTGGATGTTAGAGAAAATCGGAGTGGTGCGCTGTAGGAGTCTGCATTTCAGAAATCATAATTTTCATTTATTTTGTAATTTCAGAAAAGGGATTATGATTGTTTTCACAAAGTTTCACAACTGTTGATGTGGTTTTGTAAATTCGTGTTGGGAAGAGTTTCATTTTCAGAGATACCGTATATCTGCCCTATTGGTTCCAATGGTGAAATAAACTTAGATTTCCAGAATGGCTTCTTAAAAACCAAATGGCATCAAATTTTCAGGGAAAGTAATCCTCCCTCCCTCTTATGTTAAAGACCACCCATTGTTCGAGTGAATTGGACAAAAAGGCCCAATTTTATAGACTCCTAAAGAAGGTATCCCCAACCATTCTTGTTTCCATTGCTTCCTGTGGGGAAAATACCATATTTCCTCCAGGTCACTCCAATTGACTCCTTCACCCTGTTGCTCTCAAAACTGGAGGAAAGCTAGTCCTCCCCCTCTAATAATGACCTCCAACCCCCCCCCCCAAATTAACAAAGAATTCCCACTGCAGGGACCCCTCAGTAGGATGCCCTGAGCTACCTTCCCCTCCACTGACAAAAACTAGGGTCAGACCAGAGCTGCTGCTGCTGCTAGTCATAACAGTCTGGCTAGGCAGAAGGATTAAACCTGAAATTTCCAGAAGATGTAGGTAGCTGTATTGGTTTAAAGCTAAATCCACAAACAAAATTATAGAAAATAGTGCGAGCCTTTGGGTTCTTCAGAACTGTTCATCAGGCTGGTTGTTTGTGATTTAAACACCCTCCAGGAGGGGAAAGATGTTTCAGGCTCTAAAGGAGAAGCTGCAAGATCATGACCCTTCCTAGTATTTCCAAAAACATTCCCAACATTTCCTGAATTTGGGGGAAATATGAATTTCAGAAATTCCCAGATATCAGCCATGCCTTGTTTTGTTTCAGGTGTTTCCAATTCAAAATGAAATAAGATATTTTGGGAATTGTTTCAGAATGCACACACTCTTAGTATGCATGCAGCTTTTGGAGGGGTTCATATGCCACTGTGCACATGTCCAGCTATAAAAGAAGGTTAAAATAACACGTTTAAGTCAAGTTAACATCATGAAACCATCCTGCAAGGCTTAGTACATATAGTAAGCTCATAGCCAAGGTAAGCTTCAATCTGCAGAGTTCCTGATTCATAACTCAGTTGTGTAGCATAGTACTGTGAGGTGCACTGTGCTAGGTCTGCAATACTGAAGTACACCTAGTGCTACGTAACCATCTGTGTAAAATTTTATTAGCTACCTCAGATTGGAAATCTCATAATTCTTTCTTTAGTCAACCCATCCTTTAGCCTTCCCCGTAACCAAACTGAAAACATTTACTTCCACAAATCACTACAGTCTGTGGCGATTACACAAATCCCAGTCTGTGTGGAGGACACAGGCTTGCCACAGGGCTGTTCAGTACTACTATTCAACCTCTCCTCCCAACTTTTAAAATTCTGTCTCGATAAGTACACCAGCACAAGAGTGGTGAAATGCAGAGCATTCAAAGAATACGACATGTCCTTTGCAAAAAAAGGTAAAATTCACAAAAAGAGAAAACAGCATAGGGAATCGTAATTCTGCCTTTTACCAGTGTCTGCCTTTAAAAAAGAATCAATCAGGGATCACTACTGCATTGGTGTGGTAGAGCAAGAAACTGAACAACCTCCAAAGATGGAAAATATTAGGAAAGGAACCAAAACAAACAGACAAACAGAAATCTATGGAATTTTTAAACAGAATATTATTCATGTATCATTTATACTAATTTTTTGTGGGATACTTAGAGGTCTTGTGTTACATCCCTAACTATCCCACAAAAAATGTAGTATAAATGATACATGAATAATATTACGTATAAAATTCCATAAATTCAATATATAACAATATATTGGTATATATTCATCCATAATAACAACTGATTGTCCCAGGAACAAAACAGTTCACTTCTTTCGGAAAGTGCAACAGTCTCATAGTGGAACTCCAACTCTGATGGAAGGTATGAGATCTATGCGCAACTAATTGCAAGAGAAAGTGAAGTAAACTGATAGTCCCGCAATCAGTTTATTCAGGGCCGGCTCGCCCACTAGGCAAGCTAGGCGCTTGCCTAGGGCACCGGCCCTGCAGGGGCGCCAAAATGCCCCCCTGCCCCCCCGTGAAAAGCCCCCTTCCCACCCAGTGCCGGCAGCCCTGGCTTTCCTGGGTGCCTCGCAGCTGTGAGGCGCCCAGAAAAGCCAGCGCCGCTGCTGGGAGGGAAGGGGCGGGCATTCTAAGCCCGCCCCTTCCCCGGCTCTCCTGGGTGCCTCGCAGCTGTGAGGCACCCAGGACAACGGTGCTGGGCCATTTCCAGGCCCCACCGGGAGGTTGGCATCCCCGGTGGGGTGGGCGCCCCAGGCTGTCCTGCCTAGGGCGCCCAGACACCTGGGGCCGGCCCTGAGTTTATTGAACCTTAACCTCCTATTCGGTTCAAAGTGCTCTTGCATCTTCCCTCAAAGCTGAAGTTACACTTTGGTTGTATGATTATTTCACCAGTCAGTGCAATAGTTCGTACCTGGGAAAATCCCCCAAATTTACTGTGTAGCTTCCCATGGAAATTAGACCCTATTCATCAATGTTCATATGTTCAGAGTATCTCCTTTTCTCACAAGAACTGCAAATGTCTCAAGGCCATATGCTGCCTTTCAATTTGGGGTAGAAATCTTAGTAGGATAGAAAAGAAAAGATTTTTTTTTTTTGAAAATTAAGGTTCCTTTCCATTGTTTTTAGGAAATAGATTCTTCAGTGTCCCAAAGATAAGATGTACTGCATTTAGCTTTCCCCTGCTGTACAGTGTTGACTAGCAGGACTCTGGAGAGGTAGCCTATAAGTTTCCTACATCAATAAACATTTTTTTTAAAATGTTCAGTTTAATGTTTTCTATTTTAAAAAATATTAATTTTAAAATTTAAAATTCATTACTATTTCCAAAAGTTTTCTTAAAACCAATAATCCATTTTAAACCCATATTCTCTCAATAATGCTTTCCACACTACTTGACTATCCATCATATCATTGTGCACCCCAGGGCATTTTTTCTGGGGGAACATGGTGGAACAGAGTTCTGGAACCTCTTGAAGAAAATTCTTCAAAAAAAATATTTAAAATGTCATGGGTTTTCAGTACGCGTTCCGGACCTCTTAAAAAAAAGAAAGAAAGAAGCCCTGGTGAACCTCATCTCCCAAGTAGAAATAGGAGAAGGCAGATCAGAGAGCAAATTATGGTGAAAGATATCTAAGCTGCTTTGTATAGATATTGGCTGAGTTCAGACTGGCAGTTTGAAGCGCGGGGGAGTTGTGGCAAAAATGACCCGTAACAATGTGTTCCGGGGTTTCCCGGTCATACCACACCAACTGATGCGGGAACATACCGGGGAGGAGGCGCAAGGGAGCGTTCGCACTGTTGGCCCGCCCCTGGCGGAGGCGTGGCTGTAAGTGGCTTGTTGTAATGTAATCTGGTTGTATGAGCTTATATGCATAAGAGCATCCCTTACTGAATCAACTTGTTCACGTTCACACGTCCCTGAAGCGGGATACATGTGGGATACACATGCTTTCCAGGGTTTGCTACCACTTTCACCTGGTATCTTTTAAACTCAGGAGGGAAGCATTAGAAGACGGGTTGAGTACGGCTGGGGAACTCCGGACAGATGTCCCTGTGTGAACCAGCCCCTTTAATCCGTTTGTGAAATGTCACTGAAACGTGCCTATCTCGGGGCAAACTGCCCGTCTGAACTCAACCATTGTATTCACATTTATCTTGGAAAGGAAATATTTGTCAGAACTTCTTAGATTAGAACTTGTGAAGAATAGAGGGCTTTGCAGTTATGCACATGGTAGCAGATGAATCTGTAGTGTGCATGTCTCATTTCAAGGAATTATTGTAGATACCCCCCTGGAAGTTGAAGTGAATATATAAATTACAAAGTAATCTGTATTGACAACGTAGTGTGGTTTTTGAACAAAGGCTCTTTCTCACTCTCAACTTATTCCCTCTCTCTCTTATTGGGTTATAGTTCATTGGTTTCCAAGAAAAATCTCTGAGCTGGATAGATGTCACCATTTGGTTACTAAGTTCGACCCTGATCTGGATCTGGATCACCCAGTGAGTGAGCAACTCTGCGGTTCCAAATCCTTTCTATCTAAGCATTCTTCTTCTCTGGCCACATTTTAGCAGTTTCCTTGTGCGATAGCTTGAATTACTGTTCTTTGCATCAGACTTGAGAAGAATCTTTCATTGCTTACATTACCAAAAATATTCATCAGTCTGTAGACTTCTGGGAACATTACATGCTCACCAGCTTAAAGCCCCATAGATTCAGTTAAACTTGGGCTTCTCGAGAGGAAGTACAGAAGCATCTTGTGTTATGTTGAAGGGCAGATTAGCTCTGGGTACCAATAATGGGAGAACCATTTTTACAAAGGAACATCAACCACTGTACGTAAAATTGCTTCTCTGCCTTGAAGGACCTATAACAAGAATTGTACGTTGCCATTAGTAAAACTGCTCAGTGCAAAAATGTGCAGTAACATTCTTGCTCTGTTCTTTCCTCCAAGGGATTCTCTGACCAAGTATATCGGCAACGAAGGAAAATGATAGCAGAAATTGCCTTCCACTATAAGCAGTAAGACTTGCTGCGCTGCATAGCATCACCAGCTGAGAACTCCATGCATACACTTACTTATCTCTTTGCTCTCCATGTTTTGCCCTGTTGCTCTGTTGGTTCTTCCCTTTCACTCTGTTGCTTCATGTTTTCAGTGCTCCATGGCTGCTAATTCCATAGAGCTATTGCAATTATTCATAAAGGGGGCAAATCCGACATATCTAAGAGCCCTTTTTAGTCACTACATTTTGGGTTGTCCTACCTTGTGTACCATCCTGTGCGCACTTATCCAAAATGAATATGTTTGCCATCTTGTGTGAACAGACTTGTGATAGCACTTACTGGAGCTGGAAAACTTATATGTTGCTTAATTCACAGAAAATGGCAATTGTGAATATTGGGAAGATAATCTGGAGTGCGCTCTCCTAGTAGGTGAATGAGGAGCACCCCAAATGTAACAGCTGAAAAGGGCTAAGTATCCAAGACATTAGTGTAGCACTCATTGAAGGTAGCCATTTCAACTATATTTAGGGCACCTTCTTTGCCCTTTGCACTGGATAGATTTGTGCACATGGCCATTACTGTTTAAACAAATATTGCAGAACTGAAATTTTATACATTCAGTCTAGAATTGAATAAATATCACAAAAGTCTTGCAAAATTGTTGGTTCCTCCTCTCAGAATCAAAGGAATCCAAATTTTATGGTGAAGCTTGAAACCGAAGGAATGAAAAAGAAATCTGAATTACCTTTGTATGTTTTTTTATTATTATTTTGCCAAAAATTCATCTGGCAACATTTGCATTTGTGATTTAAAATTAAAATATGCTTTCTACATTCATTCTATTTTGTACCTTCTTATGAATGTTGTTCTCTTATTCACGTTAGCCGTATGTACTATAACAACACCAAGGGTCACATTGATAGGAGAAAGAGGGTTAACACTTTTTTAATTAACATGAATTGTATTATATTTGCTCGCAGTGGCAGATACCAGACTACTGGTGGTGGACAACAGTTACCTAAGTAACATAATGCATGCTCCAAAGAACCACACATACAAGTCAAGGTTGAATATGCACACCTACATACAACCGGAGTTTCCCTCCCCTCCCCCTCCTTTTTTTAGACACAGCTCTCTGAGCTTCACTAATGGCCATTTCTGGACTTTCCCAGAGTTTTGTGGGCAGTTTGTTCAGAAACCTGGATTGTTCACTAGCCACAATAGCCTCATAATAAAGGAGAAGATCACTGCATGGCTTTTTGGACTGAGTCCTGAATACTACTGAGATCTTGGAAATGTTCAGCACCATGGACCCAGATGCTCAATAGCATGATCCAGCCATTTGGAATTAGATGAGCTTAGAAATTAAATTTGAAATCACAGTATACACAGTCATGATTCTTACTATGCTTACGTTTAAAAGCAGCTAGTGCTGGAGGTGAGCCAAGCTTGTGTTGCAGAGAATAGGAAGTCTTTTATCTGTGATTATCTTTAGCAGGTTTGATTTCCCACTCAGCCGTTTTTTTTATTTCCATGGACTGCTTTTGAGATGGCCAATATGACAGTCTGCCTTTTCAGACTGCCCCCTAGTGATTGTATGCCTTCTGTTTTACAAAGAAGCATAGCCTATTGAGTTTCCTCTTTTGTTAATACTAACATTATTCTTGGCCCCTCCAGTATTTCTGGCATTCTTTTCATGAGGGGAAATGCCCATCCTTTTACCACTTTTTAACACTCAAGGTAGTAGAAGTGTTTTAAGAGCTGGTGATCCACACCAACTGCTCTTTGCTAAACCATATAGTCTGAATGATGTGGGTTGAGTCTTTTCCTTGCAATCCTGTTATTATTTATCATTCTGTACTTAATTCATGCAGCTATTAGTTTTCCAGATGTATTCCTGTAACTAGGAGGGATAGAAATTTGCTTTTTAAAGTGAATTACAAAAATTGGTTTTGGCTTACAGAGTTATAGTTGCTATTCATCTCTAGAACAGACAGGATATGATCTGCAATTTGAATTTAAGTCTCATCTATTAGGTCTGGCCTAACCCTTTGTTCATTGAGAAGCTTTGCATTTTTGAATTTTATATACCCTATTTATTTATCCTTGTTCTGTTCAATAGACACTTGATGGTATGGACCTCTGTGTCATGTATGACTGGACAGTGATTGAATTTAGTTACACATTACAAAGTTGCCCCGTTATACTTCCTACTCTCCTTGCTCTGTCCTTGTATTCCTCTCCTTGCTCTTTTTGCTTGTATCCTTTTCATAGAGGTGACCCAATTCCACGTGTGGAGTACACTGCAGAAGAGACCGCTACCTGGTAAGTGTGCCTATATCCATCCAGTTCCCCTGAGCCAAAGCTGAAATTCAATATTTTGTAGATTTTTGATCACATTTATTGGGCTCTGAGCACATGGGTTGCTTTTTTTTTACTCTGGATCTTACCAATATATAAATTCAGGAAGGAATTTCCCTCCAGAATGGATTATGTTTTCTTTAAACCCATCCCCTTAAGTCAGGGATCACAGCAATGTAACTGCAGTGTTCCCTGCACTAATTCCAAGGGGACATCATACTGATACTTTCCAACTGGAATTAAGTAAAGAAATGACAGGCCTTAAAATTAAAAAAAGATATAATAGCATTACAGTAAATCTTGATCATTTAATGTGTGGCTTTTTTATGCTGCTCACTGTAAAATTGGTGCTTGGGAAGGGTGGAAAAGCAATCTTTTATTTGCTTATTGCAGCAATAGCAGTAGTGCAGAGTCTCTTCTAGGGACAGGCATGGACCGAACCACAAAGCAAAATTCATTATAAATTTTGTCCTGTTCATGTTTCTCAAAGTCAAGTTCATGGCAGGGCACCTGGCACAAACTTTCCACGAACTTTGACATAGTTAGTGGAGGTTCGTGCCAGTTCGTGAGCAAATACTTTCCCAGAGAGACTGTCTCTGCTCAATCAAAATATTTACAAAATTTCAAAGCGACAACTTGGAGGGCATGTAGGGGAGCATCCAGAGGACGTCTGTCGTGACTTTGATGACTCTAGCTTGCATAGGATCCATTCTATACACTCCTGAACATCCAGAACCTGCGCCTGTCAAAATGACAGCTGACAGGTGGACATTTTGACATGTAGAGGTTCAGGTGGTTCAGGAGAGTATAGAACAGATCCTGTGCAAGCTAGAGACACCAAACATGATGGGAATCTCTGTTCAACTGCCCTCTACCTGCCTTCCAAGTCTGGTGAGGACTGGATTTGAGGGTCTGAGTCACAGCCTCCCAAAGAAGGTGCCCCCAGGAACTTTCTGAGGGCAACTTCTTTGGGGAGCTGTAATTCAGACCCCATAAATCCAATCTTCATGAAACTTGGAGGGCAGGTAGAAGACAGTCAACTGGAGAACCCCTGTGAGCTTGGTGTTTCTAGCATGCTGGGGGGGGCATTCTACTAGGCCACGAACCTCACAAACTGAACAAGTTCATAAGGCGGCTAAAAAATTGTGACCGTCTGTGTTTCACAAATGGTGCAGGTCATGAAGCATGAACTGAACCACATTTCCCCGGTTTGTGTCCATCCTTAATCTCTACCACTGGAGCTATATGTTCTACAAACAAATTTCTTTGTTGTGATTGGATTTTTGCTTATGCATTGCTAGCAAGGGTATGGATGGTCTAGTTTGTGGTCAAGGATATGGATTAGATGTGTTTTGGTTGGTTCCAGCCCTTTAATTCTGTAGTCCGCAGAAATCTGCTTACATCCTTTTAGGCTTTGGTGACTGAACCATTATTCTATCATTGAGGTCTTTGCCTGACAAAGGCTTAAGTCACCTTTAAAGTCAGATTCCCTCCACTTACCTCTCATTTCTTATGCTGATACTGAAACTTGTGTGGGCATCTTAGTCATCTACTTGACTAAGAAATATGTAGATAATTAATGAGTGCTATCATGAACTGCTTCTGTTTTACTACTGGGACAGGATGGGGAGCACTTCCATTTGTCCTCTATCATGCTTATCACCTACATGGTATACATATTGCATCCTAGAGGTGATTCTTTCTAGATATAAGAACTTTCCACTGAATGTTGTGGCCAATAAAAGTCATATGGTAAAACAATAAGAAATGGACTGGAGTTAGTTGACATGGATTTGCAGAGCTTGGTTGGAAATTATGATACTCCTCCATGATCTTTATCATTCTAAAGGAAGGAGGTGTACACTACACTGAAGAGTCTGTATCCGACTCATGCCTGTAAAGAACACCTGGATGCCTTCCATTTACTGGAGAGATACAGTAGTTACAGTGAAAATAACATTCCTCAACTGGAAGATGTCTCCCAGTTCCTAAAAGGTGAGTTTTTCAAGCCAGAAGCATTTATGGGCCTGTTACTTACAGGGACAGCTACAAAAAAAAGTGAGTTTTAAAATAACTAAACAAAGCAGAAAAGTTATCCCTATGACTGCAAGGATAATCACAGAAGAACAAAACTGCAGGTACTTGCAAAGGGGTTATGCAAACAATGGGCCATATACATTTTGTTCTGAGGTTCTGGCAGGGAAGAGCTACTATCAGATAACCTTGACTGAAGAATGGTACACTCTATCTCAGATAGTCCTCCTCTTTCACTGAGTGCGCAGCTTCAGGAGGACCGGACATGGAGCAGTGAGGGAGGGAGGGGATACCCTCCTAGTCAGCCAGATCAGCCAATGGTGATCAACGAAGTGAGAAATGTCACAGCCAAATTGCCCTTGAATCCTGAGACATACATTTTAATCTAGAAAATGATATATTATCAGTTAAATCATCATAATATTTATTAACTCATGCAAAATGGACAGGGAAGAGCCACAGCTCAGTACTAGAGCAGTTGTTTTACACAGGTTCAACCCCTGACCTCCCATTAAAACCATCTGGCAGAAGCCAGAACTGGGCTAACTTGGATCATTGTTCTGACTCAGTATGAAGCAGTCCCATTGTTCAATGTACTTATTAACAGCAGTTTCCTATGTCTAGTGCCAGAATTTGCAGGTGTCTGTAGGGAAACATTCAATTTTCTCTCTATAAGTGTGGATCTAAGAAAGTGCCGATGTTAGGAAGCTGCTTCCCAGAAGTTTCACCCATAAAGGAGGTTTCATTTTGTATTCCCATCCATAAAGAGGACTTTCTAGAGTGCTTCAATATCAAGGAGGATAATTGGCAGAAGAAAGTTGATGCTGTAGCTCCCAGTGAACCCAACAGCTGTCAGTGAGGAATATCTTGGAGAATTCTGCATAGCTTTAGAATTTACCCCTTGAATAATACAACACATCAAGTATATAAAATACAAGAACATAAGAACATAAGAGAAGCCAATGTTGGATCAGGCCAATGGCCCATCCAGTCCAACACTCTGTCACACAGTGGGCAAAAATACCAGGTGCCATCAGGAGGTTCACCAGTGGGGGGACCCACAAGTGAGGGGACCCACAAGGAACATCCCCCTTGCCTTTCCTTCTTCACCTCTCCCCCACTCTCCCCCCATCCTCACTGCCCTGCCCACTCTACCCATTCTTGGTGCCACCTCCCCCTGCAGTACCTTCCACTCTCCCACCACACTCACCCGCACTGCTCTGTTCCACCAGCCTCACTGCTCTGCTTTACCAAGCAATCCCATCTCACCTTTCCTTCCTCCCAGGGCTCTTTTTGTAGCAGGAACTCCTTTGCATATTAGGTGGCACACCCCTAATGTAGCCAATCCTCCAAGAGTTTACAGAGCTCTTCTTACAGGGGCTACTGTAACCCAGTCTTTGGCATTCTGCTGGCCACCTCCCCACTTCCCAGGAGAGGTTGGGCCAGCCTCTTTCTGGGTTTCCAGCTGCAGCTGGTGGCAGCTGCATGGGGCTCAGGGGCAGCAGCATTTATTTATTTATTTAGAGATTTATACCCCACCCTATCCGGTAGCTCAGGGCGGCGTTGACACGGGGAACCACATTGGCTGCAGTGGTAATATTGGGAACTGCGCTGGGCCCAGGGGCATTGTCACTGAAGCCAGGTAACATAGTGGTGGCCTAGTGGCATGCCTACAGAACCTCCCCTTCACAGTGGCTCCAACACAGTGGCATACACACACCCAACACTCCTCTGCTGGGAGGAATTTACACTCCTCCCTCCCCCCCAGTTTTCAGATTTTTCTGCAAACTTGGGGAGGGCAAGTTTGTAGAAGTATCTTTGATCTATGAAAATGGGCCCCATCCATGGATTTAAGTATCTGTAGATCCCCCCCTTTCATTATTAGACATAAGACAGTTAAAATGGAACAACATAATCTAATCTAGACTTGATTCCTGCAATGCATTCTATGTGGGGCTGCCCTTGCAAAGTGCTTAGAAACTTGTATTTGTGCAGAGTTGCAGAATGCTGTAGTCAGGGGTCGATTCCCCACAAGCGCTGCTCCCCGCTCGCTCATGTCAATTTCACACTAAGTGCTGAGCTGCCGCATTTTGCCCCAGCTTCACACGATTTCCCCCACGTCTACTCGATCCTATTTTTTGAGAATTGAGTATACACGGGGAAAATCGCACAAAGCTGCAGAGCAAAATGCAGCTGTGCAGCACTTAGTGTGAAATTGACATGTGGAGCAGCCGCTTGTGGGAAATCGGCCAGGGTGTTGACTAAAGTGGGTTGTAGGGACTGTATCACTCCAGTCTTGGTCCATCTATTCTGGCTTCCAGTATGTTTCCAGGCACAATTTAAAGTGCTGGTGCTGACCTTTAAAGCCCTAAATGGTTTGGGACCAACATACCTGAAGCACCACCTAGTCCCTTATGAACCTACCTGACCACTGTGATCACCTTTGGAAGCCCTGCTTTGAGTGCCCTGCCTTCTGATTTTAGGTAGGTGGCAATCTAGGAGATAGCCTTGTCAGTCATGGCACCAGAACTCTGGAACTCTCTCCCCAGTGAGACTCATCGTTCCCATCTTTTCCATCTTCCACCAGTGGGTGAAGACTTTTGTTTTGTTTTGTCTGGCGTTCCCCCAGTGATACATCCTCCCTGCCCTACGTTTTAATTGTTGTTTTTAAATTTGTGTATGTATACTTTAGTTTGGTTTAAATTGTTTTAACAATGTATTTTGTTTGGTTGTAATGTTGTTTAACTTGTTTTATTATGTATGTTTTTAATCTGTTAGCAAACCTTGGTGGCCGTGATAAAGGTAGAAAGGCAGTGTATATATTTTGTAAACAACAACAACTTGTAAGGTGGCCTGCATTACCAATAGAATATTCAGATCATCCCAGGGGTGGTGGTGAATATGGGACTCCCAGGAGTTCCAGATAAGCATCAAATACTGTTTTTAAAAAGTTAATCAATACGACTAGATATGTGTAGAAATTACTTTTATGTATTTCTGCTGAATGGGACCAATTGTACAGCTTCATGAAATGTGGCTTGAACGATGCAGACAATGAGAAATGGTGGTTTGGATGATTTCAGAAAGAACCGGGTTCCAACTCCGACCTGTGGCTGGACTGCTATCTGCTCGTGACTTCCTAGCCAGTTTGGCCTTCCGGGTATTCCAGTGCACGCAGTATATACGTCATTCATCCTCTCCCATGCACTCCCCAGAGCCGTGAGTACTACTGCACAAAGTCACTGTACTCATCTTCCTATGGCATATCATTGAACGTGAGGTAGTTAGCCCTCTGGCTTGCTGTTCTAAATACAACGGCTGATCAGTTCTCTTTCTCTCCAATGCAAGGGATTGCTGCCATGAACTTCTGGGACATGTTCCAATGCTGGCAGACAAAACGTTTGCGCAGTTCTCCCAGGTGAGCCACCTGTGAAACTTCTTATACCAAAAGCATCTCAAACCCTTAAAGAGAAAATTGAGTCTGAAGTGTTAAGAGTAAGAACCTGAATATGTATGCAAAGAATGTACTGCTTCTGATGTTTCCTAATGGTACATTTTTGGAAATAAATTATCCAGACCTGCAAACATGAATGGTGAAGGGAGACAGAAAGGTAGGAGGTCTCTTAGTATTGTAAACTTAGATTTATATGCATTGAATTGGTTATACAAATTATTGCTCATCTTGCAACTTCCACAAGCAGGGATTGATGCATCTCCAGAATACCCCATTAGTAAAACCTGCCACTACATCATCTGTGAGAAAGATTTTCTGATACTGTATTGCTTATGTGAGTAGCTTTAAACTCTAGAACACCTAATTTTCACTTGGGGCCAAACTAACCCCCATCTCCAATTATGTGTGGAATAGAAATAGTGCTGTTTCTCCAGTATGGAAGAAAAGTAACTGAAAATGCTCTAAACAAACAAATAAATGAGATTTTCCGGGTTGTGTGGCCATGGTCTTGACATTCTAGAACCTGACGTTTTGCCAGTAGCTGTGACTGGCATCCTCAAAAGTATAACAAGAAAAATGGAGTACTCTCTGTGTCAAGGTGAGAAGAAGAATGGTAGGCAGGTAATTTATATCTACTCAGGAAGGTGGGGTAGGGCTGGGTCATTATTTTGTAGGAGTTCCTCAGGCTATGAACATGCTAATTGAGGAGCATTCCTGAGGAGGTTCTTTTGTATATGGATTGTTTCCTGCAGAGGTTTCCTGTTTCCTGAGGAGGTTCTTTTGTATGTGGATTGGCTATTGAAATTCTAATCTTATCTGTAATGGTATTGTTTTTCAGAACAGGACAGGAAACCATGCCCTATTTATTTTTAAACTCTCTTCTTTCCTACCCTCAGGAAAGCTCCTCCATTAGCATGTTCATAGCCTGGGGGAACTCCTACAAGATAATGACTCAGCCCTACCCCACCTTCCTGAGTAGATATAAATGACCTGCCTACTGTTTTTCTTCTCACCTCGACACAGAGAGTACTCCATCTTTCTGTGTTATATCTCTGAGGATGCCAGCCACAGCTTCTGGCGATACGTCAGGTCCTACAATGCCAAGACCACAGCCACACAACCCAGAAAATCTACAGCAGCTAGTGAACTCTGGCCGTGAAAGCCTTCGACGAAATAAATGAGACCTGAATAACCTCAGCAAAAGGTTAAAATGCTTGTTGAAACTTTTTCCCTCATTGCTTCTGGCCACTTGGTACCCAACAATAGTGCTACACAAACATGGAAATCTCAAAGCCCTCCTACAATTCAAATGTGGCTGCACAAGTTGTGGGACTTCTTTTTACCTGAAAAAAATCCATATAATCACTAGCAACGGCCCTGACATCAGTGAGCTCGCTAGTCCCCTGGATGTATGGTTCCCAGTGATAGACAAACTAGATTATAGCAAAACGGATCCAAAAAGCTTAAATGGAGCTAAATTTAGACTCCTTACCTATGGCTAAACTTTAATATGTGAAATTTAATAGACCATACTTCTCCTTGAGAATATGATGCCTTTTATAACCTGATAGATATCGTATATGTTTTAGATAATTGAGATTGCTAAGAGGTTAACTGCTAAGAGGTTGTGTTTAGTCAGTGACTGAAATCCTACGATGCTTCTTTATATTACACTTTTTAAAGTAGTTTTTGTAACCTGCATTGTTGAAACATAAAATAAATTTAAAAACCTATTAAAAAAACAATAGTGCTACAAACCTTCCAGAACAATTATTATGTTGAAGTATGATTGAGAGCAACATTCCCACCAGTGACTGAGTTAGTGTAATGATTGTTTGCAAGGCTTTTTATTTGTTGGAATTTTCAAAACTTTGTATAAATGGGAACAGCAAGAACAGTGGAATAAAGTGAGAGGCAATGGCAGTTTGGGAGAACGGAATAAGACTGTTGTGCGTAGATCATTTTAATGGTCTGATCTGGATAGTCCAAGCTAGCCTGGTCTTGTCAGATTTCAGAAGCTAAGCAGGGGTTGAGCCTGGTTAGTTTTTGGATGAGAGACCATGACTATCCAGAGGCAGTCAATGGCAAACCACCTCTGAACGTCCCTTGCTTTGAATAGCCTGTGGGGTTCACCATAAGTCAGCCGTGGCACTTTCCGCCACCACAGTATTAAGCCATAGTTTGACGCACATTGCAATGAGAACCTGTCACTCAAATGTTTATTTTTTTAAAAAATCATTTTTTAAAAAAACCCCTTAATTTTATTGGCAAAAAGCAGAATCCAGTCATTTTAGAGAATAAGCCTTAAAATAGATGTCTGAAAAAGAAGTCACTCTAATCTGAAGGGACAAACCAAAACACCACCCTGAAGTAGTTGTCTCCTGCGTCGCACTGCTATCTCAAAAATACAGCAGAACACAGTTGTTTGGTGTAGAGCCAGTTTGGTGTAGTGGTTAAGTGTGCAGACTCTAATCTGGGAGAACTGGGTTTGATTCCCCACTCCTCCACTTGCACCTGCTGATGTGATCTTGGGTCAGTCACAAGCTCTGGCACAGCTGTTCTTGAAAAAGGGCAGTTTGTGTTAGAGTTCTCTCAGCCCCACCTACCTCACAGGGCATCTGTTGTGGGGAGGGGAAGGGAAAGGAGTTTATAAGCTGCTCTGAGTCTCCGTGTGAAGGGTGGGGTATAAATCCAATCTCTTCTCTTCTTTTTCTTCTTGTTTCTTTTTGCCCTGCTTGCTTGGCTTCTGAAATAACAAGCTGTATGCTTAATAAGTATGCTATTGGTCCAAGTTTTGCTGTTCTGCTTCAAGTAAAGTCTCCCGTCTCCACCAAGGTGTGGTAAACAAGCCACAGTCTTCAAGATACTTTTAACTCTTTGCAGTTCCACATAACAACTAAGTTACAATGACATTTGATGGCACAGGAGGAAGTCTTTTGAGGGCTTACAGGGAGAGAAAAATCCCGCTTTTCTTCTGCTCCTAGGACATTGGCCTCGCATCCTTGGGAGCAACAGATGAGGAGATTGAAAAACTTGCGACAGTAAGGATCTATTTATATTTCAAATGTCTTCACAAAATGCATTCTGAATAGGGTTGCCCACTCTGGGTTGGGAAGTTCCAGGACATTTGTGGGTAGAGCCCGGGAAGGGTTGAGTTTGGGGGGGGGGGACCTCAGCAGGATATAATGCCATATAGTCTACCCCCCAAAGTAGCCATTTTCTCCAGGGGGATGGATCTCTGTAGTTTGGAGATCTCCAGGCTCCACTAGGAAGGGATATTGGTATAGCAGAAAATGATATAAAGAGATAAGTGACTTGTCACCTAAACCTGACAAGATCTAAGAACAAAGGAGAACAAGTAGGCAGGCCTGAGGCCTGTTTTGGTAACAGATTCACCATCTCTTGATGTCGCCCCCCCCCCCCCGAAGTTCTCTAGTTTAGTTGTAGATGAAATCCTTCTCCTCGTTTTGCATGACCTTAACAGCACCACCATGTCTTTTGGTTAACTGATGTATTGGGGGGTGTGTGTGTCATTTTTCCCCCTTCCCAGCTTTACTGGTTCACAGTGGAGTTTGGTCTCTGCAAACAGAATGGAATCATCAAAGCTTACGGAGCTGGGCTCCTCTCTTCCTATGGGGAGCTAATAGTAAGTCCTAAACCATTCCACTAGCCTATTCTCCTCACTAAATTAAGGCTTATGGGCTGCCTCTTTTAGATTTTGCTCTCTCACTAGTCTCTAGTCACAGCGGTCATGGGGTAGATTTTCCTGCAATGGCTTTCATTTTGCTTTATACAGCACTCTTTGTCAGACGAACCAGAGCTGCGGGACTTTGACCCTGATGCTACCGCTGTGCAGCCCTATCAAGATCAGACTTACCAACCTGTTTATTTTGTATCAGAGAGCTTCAGTGATGCCAAAACTAAACTCAGGTAAGAGATACTTGCTAGGAAATCAACACGTAAATGAGCACATATATGTGGTGGTTACATATATATTGCATTGCTTTTGTAATAGATCAGTTATACAAAATGTTTTTCCTTAAATACATACCTTTCAGACTATTAAACAGGATTGAGGGTAGTCCCCCACTTCCCTACAGGGATAGAGAATCATTTAGGATTGTCCATCTCTGGAGGCTGATGGGTCTGTTATGATGTCTCCTAAAAGGGATTCACAATTGTATAGGGATTTTATGTTTAGATGTAATGTTCTGGCATATTTCTTTGCCATTAACATTCCAGATCTAGGCATAGGCATGAACCAGGAAAATGTGGTTCATGAGGGTTTGTGGTTTGTGGTGTGCCTGGTTTATGAACCACAAACTGTCATGAACTTTAAGAGCTAAACAAATTGGTTTGGTTTGTGGAGTTCATGATGCAGTAGAATGCCCCACAGCATGCTAGGGACACGAAACTCACAGGGGATCTCTGGCTGACTTTCCTCTACTTGCCCTCTGTGTTTGGTGAGAATATATGAGGTCCAAGTTATGCCCCCACCAGAAGTTTCCCTATGCTTCATTGATCCCAATGGAGAGGGAATAAACAGTAAAAGGGCAATAGAAGCCCAGCAAAACAGAATCAAAGTCCCAGAGAATTTCTGCAGTAGAAACTGAAGGGGTGGGTTGCAAGCCCAGCAGAACCAGTGCTACTGTGGCAATGCAAGTCCAACAGGGATATGGTCAAGCCAGAGAATCTCTGCAGTAGAAATGGAAGGTGATGTGGGGGGCATTTTTGCAAGCCCAGCAGAACCAGTGCAATCAAAGAGTGCCCAGCAGAATCAGGCCTGTAGCTACAGCATTTTGGGGGCTGCCCCCATGACTTCCTGTCAAGGCCCCCTGACTTCCATCCAGCCCCCAGGCCCCCTGGCTCTCTGGGCCACCCAGAGGACTCCCAACTCTCTGGGTCACCTGGAGGACTCCCCACAACCATCCCTTCCCCAAGCATGGCTTACTTCCCCATGTAGGCAAGCAGAGTGCGAAAGCCACAACAGTGAGTTTTTAAAATTTTATTTTTATTTTATTTTGTGACATCAATGCCCCTTGGCTTATTTAAAGGCCCCCTGAATTACAAAATCCTGGCTATGGGCCTGAGCAGAATCCAGGGCCTTTAAAAGGATTAATCTCAAAACAGAGTCACAATAAATCCAAGCAAGGAGGGAAAACATTTTTTTCAGTCCTAGCACAACCAGTTACAATGTGCGGAATGCCCAGCAGAACCCAGTGCCACTGACATTGCAAGTTTAAAAAGACTTATCTCAAAGCACAGAGTCACAAAGCCAAGCAGGGTGTGTGTGGAATTTTGCAAGCTCTGTGCAAGAAAATCGGAAGTACACAAAGGAATACTGGCAAAGGGTGTGTGTGTATAAACATTTTGTTTGGTAAACATTTTATTTGACTGGAGACAGTCTATCTGGAAGTGTATTCATTTATGAACCTCCACAAACCTCCACAAACTGCTTAAAAGTTCATGGAAAGTTTGTGCTGGTTGACCTGCCACAAACTTCACTTTGTGAACCATGAACTGGCCAAAATAGATCACTAACTTTAGTTCATGAAATGTTTGTGCCCATCCAGATCTGCTCCAGCTTAGTTGCCAGTTTACCAGTAGATCATGAAATAGTGGTGCATGCAGCTCCGTCTGGTCATAATTTTAGTTAGGTCTTCCTTAGGAATGTCAGCAAGGTTTGGGGTGTTGTGATCTTTTTTTGAAGGGCATGTGCCTAGAGAGGATTAGTTCTAGTTTTGGTAGGTTTCAGCTCTTTTTGATAGACAACATTAAGAATGACTAAGAATGTGGGAGTTCTGTCAGATCCCATATTAGAGAAGCAGCTAAGAATGCATTTTTCTGGTTGTGTTGAGCCCCAGAGCTTTTCCCCTATTTGGAAATGATTGATCCAGCCACAAAAATCCATGCTACAGTGAACTCAAGGTTGAATTATTGTAACTTGCTCTACATGAGGCCACCCTTGAAGATGACTCAGAAAATTGGCACACTATATAGCAGCCCATGAATTATCAGGGTCCCAATGTAGTGAGCAGAGTACTTCCATGTTACCATCTCTAAACAAGCAAACATGCCCCCCTCACAGTCAAGCACTAAAATCAAGGTTTCATTGTCCCAGCCGGCCACTCGCTGAGCCCCCCAGAAAGCCCACAGACTACACCCCCGTGCACTCAATGGGGTCCCTGCAGGGGTTGAAGCCACAGTGAGGGAGACCCAAGGAGAGTCCTTAGCCAGCAGGGAGGCTCCCAGAAGCCACAACCACCGGCCAGCACCAACAGCAAGTGGTGCAAGGCCTGACATGCTGGCACAGCCCCATAGGGAGTTGGCAGCACAGGGCCCAGGCCAGGTGGCGAGAGCCCACCCCCTGCATCCGAAGCCGCCTCCCAGGCTCCCAATGCTTGGTGGGCCCTGGGGTCAACAGCAGAGGAGCGGGAAAACCGGGTACAAGGATGCTGCCCTGGAGTTCTGGATGGCATCTCTGGCTAAATGAGAAGGTGGGGCAATGGGCAGAGAGGGGGGTATGGCTCCAGAAATGTAGGGGCAGGAGTGGGGAAGGGTATAAGAGGGAAGGCTGCTGAGGGTTGAGGAGGATTGCCCTGGGTTTCCTTGAGCCATACACTAGAGAGAGGAAGACGGTCCTGAGACCCACAAGGGGTGCGGCTGAAGGGAGGTGATGGAACCCCCTTCCCCGTCCAGCTGACCGAGACCCCAAGCAAGCCAGCCCAAAGGGAGCAGGAAGGGTGGAGCCACAGGAAGCGGCCATGGAACCAAGTGAGGAGGGCTCGTGTGACGTCATTGTGGGGTAATGACATGAAGAAAAACTAGTTAGTAACTTTCCCAAAGTGCAAAGTTATTTCAAAGTTATTTCAAAGTGCAAAGTTATTGTTTAGTTCCATGACAATTGATGCCTTGTCCTTGGCTCAGAGAAGCCCGAAAGTGCGTGGGTGGTGAAAAGAGGATTAGATTTCTTTTTTTAAAAAACGCTATAATAAATAATATTATAGACCAGTACAGTTCAATTTATTGATGCAGGATTTTGAAAATTCAGGTATCTGATGGGACAATATTTCCAATTTTGAAAAGCAGTTAGCGAAATTTTCCCCTAATAAGTGGAAGTTAATTTGCATTAATTTCAGGTTCTGATCATTTCAATTACTGAAAAAACATTATAACAAAAAAAAAAAATTTCAAGGATTGGGCAGGTCAATGGGTCACTACAGTAATAAACTAAAGATGCGGGAAAGGCAACCCAAGGAAGAGCCACAAAATAATATGTATATTTCAATGGCTATGCCTGTGCTGATCTTCATTACAAACACGTACTTGAAAAACCGCAGGGAGGAAACTCCTGAGGTGTGTGAGTGTGTAATCTGCTGGGAAACAGCAGGGAGAAAAAGAGTTACACATCCATTCCCTGCCCATGGCTTCTTAACATCCATTTATCCTCTCCTGTAGTGGCTTTTCCGCTTTGAAAAGGCCTGTTGGGTACAGTTATTTGTGATTTCATGGAACATGTCATTGGGTCCTCAGACAACAGAAAGAATGGAACTTTCAGTATTAAAAGGCTCACATATTCTGCTTACCTTTGAATTCTCTTACTGACCAGTTTTGCGCCTGCAACATGACGTTATGACTTCAAGAAAATCATCTGTCTCCCTTTAACTTTCAGAATCTTATTCAACTTCTGGCGGCAGCCGTCAAGCCATTCCGAGACAGTAAACGTTCTAACACACTCTTAAGCAAGCCCAGTCAGGAAACTGAAATAGGACGTAGCGAGGTTCTCTGCCTTAATTGGCTTGCTGTGTAAATCATTTCTTGGAGGAGGAACCTCTGAAGATAACAAGTTAAAAGAATGCTTAACAGCTTCTTCCAGCAAGCTAAACAAATGTCTTGTGCTTTATAAGCTAGGTGGACTATACAATGGCCGAGGACAGACTGGCAATTTGCCGCGGGATGGGACCTGGGCTGACAACAATTCAATACCGGAGTAAATGGAATGTTCACACAGGCACATCTGTCTGGCGTCCCCCACCCGTAGCCTACCAGTGCTCTTGCGCTTCACTGCCGGATTAAAAAAACACCTGATAAAAGCCGGCGCAAATCTTGAAAGCCTGCGTTCGTCACGTGTTTCTCCACTTCCGGGGAGTCTGAACGCGCAGCCGAAAAGCCGGGAGCAACCCGCGTTGGGCATGAGGCAGCAGCGTTGTGATTGGCTGCGCTCCGCTCCACTGCCCAATGCGGTGCCGGCGTTGCAGAGCAAAAAAAAAAAATCGGCAAAATGCGCTTATGCTCCCGCGCGCCTCCGTCCGGTATCTTCCGGCAGAGGCCCCCGCTGTGTGGACGGGAAACCCGGTATCGTTTACTCCGGGGTTTTTTTGCCGCGACTGGATACCGGGGCAAATTGCCAGTCTGTCCTGGGCCAATATTTACTGTTACCAAAAGAAGAAAAAAAGCTTATCAAGCAGTAAAAAAAGAAAACTTTAGAATCCTCAGAGCTCTGCAGTAAGTGTCTGTGCCGGTCACCGCCCAACCTAATTTAGAGATCTTTTATATTGATGTCTGTACCGAGAGCAGTGTTCCCTCTAAGCTGAGTTAGTGTGAGCTAGCTCAGTTTTTTTAGCCTCTGGCTCACACATATTTGTTTTCGTTCAGGAAGGATGGCTCCAGAGCAAACTAATTTATGCATAGTCAAATTGCTTACTCACAACTTTAATGCCAGTAGCTCACAAAGTAGAACTTTTGCTCACAAGACTCCATAGCTTAGAGGGAGCATTGACTGAGAGTGATCATTTCCCTCTTGTTCTTTCAATCATTCTGCAGATCACCTCGAATCTGATTTGGCCCCTTGAGTTGATGATCGGCCCCCTGAGTTCCTTCCCAGAACTATCTGGTCACATAATCTCTTAGGGAAAGTCCAGCTACTAGTTACTGATCAAGCAGTTAAGGACTCGCATTCCTCACTTATGCCCTGTATAAATCCTACAGAAGTTATATCCTCATATGACACTCTAGTCTCGAATCTTGTTTCTTTACTCAATCCTGTTCCCATTTTGGTCTTCAAACATAAACCCAAGTATAATGCATGGTACAATGGAGAATGTTTATGCCTCAAGTCCACTCTTCACTCCATTTACCATCATTTTTGGAGCCAAAAAGAGTCTTCCTAGGTCATTGTTAAACAACAGTTATCGGACCTAGTCAAGGCCAAGAAGCTCCAGTATGCCAGAGACCAGTGAGAACTGTTGATCAAGGCAGTTAGGTCAAATGACTGTGGGAAATTTTGGGCCTTAATCTTAGGTGTTTTGTGGGTGAAATTAATCTCATCACCATCAATCCCATCCCAAATCTGGTTTTCATATTTTCTAAATCTTTTCAATTAAAATGGTACTAGTTTTCCCAATCCTACTGAATTTGATACCCCTATGATGCCTGAATGGCCACCTGTGTCTCCTGAGGATATCATTACTTTGATCACACAAATCAAAAAAGGCCCCTGGCCCTGATGCAGCTACTCCAGAATTATTGAAGTCCCACCCTGAATGGTGCCCTCCCCTTTAGCTGTCTTGTTCTCCATGATAAATAACACAGGAATAATGCCACAGTCATGGACAAAGACAATCATTGTCCCCATTTTTAAAAAGGGCGATCCCTCTTCACCTGATAATTACAGATGAAGTAACTTTGTATCAGCAATCAGCAAGCTTTATGCCGAACATCTTCTAACTAAATTAGAAGGGTGGATGATTGACCACAATATACTAGGCCCAGAACAAATAGGGTTTCATCGCGGAAAGACTACACTTGATCACGGTATAGTATTTTCACATCTAGTTGCCAAATACAGTGAGAAGCCAAGAAGAAGAGATCGCAGGACAGGCTGAACTTCATAGAAAACAACCATGATATGATAACGAAGTCGTGTCTCAAGTTTTTATTTATTTCAAAGGAAACAACTTTAATGGTTTGTTACTCACTGGATAACTAAGGAAGATACATTTTTTCTTAAACACGACTTTGTTCTCATATCACAGTTGTTTTCCTACGAAGTTCAAATACAGTGGGAAACCTGGTAATAAGCTTTTTTCTGCCTTTTTAGATCTTAAAGCAGCGTTTGTCTCAATCCCAAGAGATCTCTTGTGGGATATGATGGCCAAAATGAACATGGAGCCCAGATTACTTTTTTTAATTAAAAAACTTTATACACACACTAGCTGTCTGGTCAAATTCAATCCTCGCCCCCTTGTTGTTTAAATGACCTGGCCCCAGTTTTGTCCGAAATTGATGGACACTTCCCTGAAATTGGTCAACACCATATTCCAATTCTCTTATATGCGGATGACACTGTTTTACTTTCATGTTCCTGATTTTGGACGATTTTGGACTGAGGCATCTTTTACATCAATGCTTGACCTATTGCAATAACAGCAGGCTGTCTAAATCATAGGAAAACAAAGATCTTAGTTTTTGCTAAATCCTGGAAACAGTTCGTATGGACAATTCAGAGAAAGCCCATTGAGCAGGTTAAATCCTTCAAATATTTGGGGATCAGCTTCTATTACAATGGGAGCTGGGCTACACATCATAAATGTGCCCCCAATTTAGCAAGGAATAGTGCTACTGCCATTGTCCATTTTTTCTATTTGAGAGGCAATAGGTATTTCCCATGGCTTTAAAAGCCTTTAATGCAAAATTCAGCCCACAATTCCTCTATGGAGCTCTCGTATGGATAAGTGCAATCAATTAATCAGCTGAGGGACTACAAGCTTTTTTTCTACGGAAAATCCTTGGTCTCCCTAACTGTGTTCCATATGCTTCAATTTGTCTTGAAACTGGCCAGATGTTGCTAGAAACTTGGGCCTGGTTTTTGACCACCAAATTTTGGCTTCATCTTTTGTTTAACTCTGATTTGAACTCTCTTACTTTCTTAATGTTGACAGATTATCATGAATCTAACTGGTTGAAATTAGTCCTTAACAAAATTAGGTCTATATGTATATCTCTAGATTCGCTTTACTTATCATCTGCCTCAACAGCATTTCAGATAATTAAACACAGGCTGTTAAATACTCTTACTCTTTTACTTTCTTAATGTTGACAGATTATCATGAATCTAACTGGTTGAAATTAGTCCTTAACAAAACTAGGTCTATATGTATATCTCTAGATCCGCTTTACTTATCATCTGCTTCAACAGCATTTCAGATAATTAAACACAGGTTGTTAGATATCCAGTTTCAGTGCCTGTCTAAGGCAGCTGGGAAAACTTGCTCTCCAATTCATCTGGAATTATGTCTGACACCTGTCCAGATAGCCTCTTATTTCTGCTCTTTAACTGATCCCCATCAAAGAAAGGCATTTATGCTGGCCAGATTTAACATACTGCCGTCGGCCATCTTCTCTGGAAGATGTAAAAAAATCCCCTGTGAATTAGATGATGCCCCTGTAGCCTGGGTGCTATTGAATCCATTTCCCATGTTCTATTATATTGTCCATTATACATTAAGATTCGAGAAAAAATTCTGAACTCCCTTCTCTGTACATGGTGCGGCCTCCCTGACAGTGTCAAGGTTCAGTGATTACTTTCTGGACACAACTTTCTCATAACCTCTAATGTCACCTGTTTTCTCCAATCTGCAATTCAGTTCAGGGAAGCTATTGATTGATCTATTTCATTTTGGTTGGCTTTATGATTGCTTTGTTACCTCAATGTGTTTTTTAAAATTTAATGTACTTTTATCTTTGACATGCCAACAAAAGGCTGTCTGTCTAACTTTCATAATTTTTCTTCTTCTCCAAAGAGATATTTACAGTTAGCAACCAAAGAGGAAATTCTCTAAATCTGAGTTCCTATAACAGTCATTGGCCAAAGGTATTAATAAAAAATAGATGGGCATAACTTAGCTGTTCTTCTCTATGTTGGAAACTGAAAGTCAATAAAAATACCACTAGAGTGCACTATAACATAAGCAATAAGGAAATGTTAGGCTTGTATGGAGACTGTTTTGTGGAAGAAATCATTGTGCCATAGCATGGGCTTTTGTAGGGTGGAAAGCCATCTTCTGCATCAGATGCTGGCTTTTCCAGGAAGACGAGCAATTGTTTCAGGATAAATCATGTTCTTCCATGCAAGAGCAACACATTTTTAAGTACCCTGTGTTTATGGCAACAGTCAGATGGCTTTTCTGCTTCCCAATGCATTTGATTGCTGCCATTCACTATATTGACATAAATGATTGTTCTGGATTATAGGACAGTTTCCTAGTCCATCTTGGTTGCCTCCTCTATCATTCCAAATATGGTTTAACAGACAGCATCTGCTTACTTCTCACCTGCCCTTGGCTCTGGAGATCTCCTGCTATTTCAATTGATCTCCAGATGACCAAAATCAGTTCCCCTGGATAAAATGGCTGCTTTGGAGGGTGAACTCCATGACATTATACCCTGCTGAGGTCTCTCCCCTCTCCAAACCCCACTCTTCCCAAGCTCCACCCCCCAAAATCTCCAGGTATTTCCTAACCCAGGGCTGGCAACCCTAAATCTTTAGCCTAATCTGACTGTGGGACTTTCCACATGGGGACAGGATTGCATAGTTTCCTCATTGCTACTGTAGCTGCTGATACCACACAATGGCAATGGGACTCCCATGTGGAAGATTTCCCTAGAGTTTCTCTGCCCCAGTCCCCTGGCAGTGGCCATTCTGTACCCCACTCCACATCACCAGAGCTTTTTCATTTTTTAAAAAATAAAATCAATAATTGTGTATAGTGTAACATTATAATAATCTATGCATTATGTTCTCTGAATTCCTTCCTTCCTTCCTTCCTTCCTTCCTTCCTTCCTTCCTTCCTTCCTTCCTTCCTTCCTTCCTTCCTTCCTTCCTTCCTTCCTTCCTCTAGCACCTTTCATTGTGGATATATGCCTTTCTTCTTATATTTTCACAATGAATGAGGATAGAGACTTACTTTAAAAAAAATGAAATCTGGGAATTCAGAAATCCAGAGATACATGTTATTATAATGCTATAATTTTAGAGGGTGGCCATATTGGTGTTCAGTAGAACAGCTGGATTTGATTCCAGTAGCACCTTAGAGACCAACAAAATTTGAGGGGTATAAGCGTTTGAGAATCAAAGCTCCCTTGGAAGCTAGTTCTTAAAGGGCCTAAGCAGCAGCAGCCACAAGACCCTGAAGGTGCAAATAGTGCAGACAAAGGCACTTCTCGGGCCCAGGTAAGTCTGTTGTTGGATTTGTGCAGCCCTCTGCTCATCAGTTGGAGGTAAGCTGGAGTCTGGGGAGAGGGCATCCTGACTCTGGGGACGTTGCTGACCCTGGACAATACGTCCAATGCCAGCATCATGAGATGTCCCTGTAGAGCTATATAGCCAGTGGCTGGGGTTCACCTGTTTTTGATCTCACCTGAAGTTTTTGTTTATTCATTTAGAAAGTTTATATTGTATGTATGGGGTTGGTCCGCAGTAGAAATTTTATGTTGTTAGTTATTAGATTTATTGGCTAGTTTTCTCCCTAACAGGTCCCAAAGCAGTTTACAACAAATAAAAATACAACCACATGCGATAAAAGAAGTACAATTTAAATTTACAAAAAAGGTGGGTCTGGTCTAGGATCCAATGAGCCGGTCATTAAAAGTCACAGAGCACAAGGTACAGTCCAAAAGCTCTTCACAGCTTCCTGGCCAGATCCAAGATGTATACTTGAGACAAGAAGAACAAAAACAAAAGCACAGCTACGACAGTGCAGCTGACCTCAGTGTTCTCCCAAATCTGCCATCCTTGCAAGTGTAGACATTGGTCGAATTTGCATTTGCATTTTTAAATCAGATTCGTGCTGCTGTCACACTGTCTCTTGCTATGCTTGTTTGAAGAGTTGTTTGGAGAAGATTCACTTAAAGCGGTGTGGAGGCGCAATGAGAGTGGAGCCGCCACGATAGGGCGATAAACATATGCAGACATGCAAAAATATGCTAGCAGTGTTGAAGAGTGAAAACAAAAGCAAATGTAGACAGCTTTTTTGAAGATGGAGTTAGTAGACTGGGACACCGGTGGGAAAGACAAATGCAGATTCGACCACTGATGGAAATGAAGAAACGACACATCTTCTCCAATGGCTGCTTTTCCCTATAAATTGTACATCCAGCCTATCTTTGTTCTTTGCCTTTGATTTTTTCCCCCCCTCTCTCTTTCAGGGCCTATGCAGCACGCATCAAGCGTCCATTTTCTGTGAAGTATGATCCCTACACGTTCAGCATTGAGGTCCTGGACAGCCCCCAGAAAATCCACCACTCCCTAGAGTGCGTCCGTGATGAGCTCCACTTGCTGATTGATGCACTGAATATTATTAGTTAACATGAACATGCGGATGAACCTTTTCTCCTCCGTGTTAATGCTGCTGACTCCTGCAACGGCTTCTCACACAGGCTTCTTGCCACTGTGCCATTTGGGGCAATATCTCCAGTACGATTTCTTTTCGGGTTTGTGTCGCTGCCCATCGCTATAGTAGCCAACAATCTCTTTACAGAGCGGGGAGGCATATTTCATAGAAAGCTATGCCGAGGAGAGGAAAGAAGGGTTAAAAGCCTAATCCAGAATCCCCCGAGGATCTTTTGTACTAGCTGAGGGTCTTTTCTACCAGCTCCAAGGTGACGTGGATCTGGCTCGAGCAGTGTCATGGTACAGCATGAAGGTCGAATCTGCATCTGCATTTTTAAATCAGTTTCGTGCTGCTTTTGCATTTTTTAATCAGTTTCGTGCTGCATTTGCATTTTCAAATCAGTTTCGTGCTGCTGTGACGCTCTCTTTCTCCATGCTTGACGGCGTCACAGCAGCACGAAACTGATTTAAAAATGCAAATGCAGATTCGACCTAAATTAGAGGACTATGCATTATAGCTGGAAAAAGTCAGGTGTTCTCTAGCCTTCTATTTTTTTTAAGTGAACCTATAAAGCTGCCTTATGCTGTGAACCCCATTGTTCCGTATTGTCTGATGACTAGCAGGGGCTCTCCACGGTTCTAGGCAGAGAAAATCTTTCCTAGCACCTGCTATGTGCTATCCTTTACCTGGTGGTGCCAGGTATTGAACCTGAGACCTTCTGTTGTCACATTTTTATCCAGCCCTCCTTCCAAGGAACTCAGAGTGGAATACATTTTTTTTTCTTTAATAAACTTCCAAGTGTTATCTTTACAGCAGCCCTTGCGACGTAGGCTTAGGCTGAGAGAATGAGGGTCGCCCAGCCTCTTGCTATGGCAGCACCTGTCATTGCGTGCCACTGCTCTGAGCAGTGGTGGATAATTTAAAACAAAACAAAACAAAACACCAGTATCGCTTGTGGTGTGACATCACTTCCACATTTCCCAGAAGTGACATCAAGGTGTGTGTCGTGCTGCACACCCATGCCTGTCCCCCAAGTTCTCTCTGGTTGCCAGACACAGCCTAAGTTCTGACCCCAAGCTTCATGACTGAGTGGAGATCTGAGCCTGGGTCTTCTGGGGGAGGGAGAGACTCTGGAAACCAGCATAACATGACACTATGGTGGGTTTTTTTTAACCTTAGAGATCTGGGAAATCCCTAGGGTGTTGCACAACACAGTGACATGACTTTTGGGCATGCAGCCTGAAGTGATGCTGTGTAGTCCTCCCCCACACCCATTTTTCCTCCCACTTTTCCATCTAGCAGCAGCAGGAGCCCAGAGTGCAGGGAGGGGAGGTTGTCCACCATGGTGGGCAACCTATCTCCCCTAGCCTTCCGAGTCATAGCTCAAATCTCCAACCTCTAAACTTCACTAACTTTCTTCGACATATAAAGCTCTCACATTGGGCCAACTCCCTGGGAGCTGCTTGGAAAATAACACACAGAACAATCCTCAGCATGTTTACTCAGAAGTAAGCCCTGGTGAAGGGCAGGGTTCAGGAAGAGGAGGGATTACAGTGGGGTATAATGTCATACAGTCCACCCTCCAAAGCAGCCATTTTCTACAGGAGGAGCTCATGTCTGTAGTCTGGAGTTTAGTTGCAACGCCAGGGGATCTCCAGGTCCCACCTGGAGGCTGACAACCCACAAACAATATTTATCTTTTTTCCCCCCCTTCAATTTTAGAAATTAGAGCTCTGTGCTCCATTCATGGGAGGTGTCATGTGCCAGTAATGTTAGATGCTAACTACCTTAAGACCCAAGTGGACACTGTTTCCTTCTGAGCCATGTCCAGTGTGATGTGTGAACACCCATAGAGGCTCCTGCAATGATTCACCCTTCTCCTTGAACATGGAGGTGGGGCCTGGCCAATGTTCCCTCTAAGCTGTGGAGTCTTGTGAGCAAAAATTCTACTTTGTGAGCTACTGGCATTAAAGCTGTGAGCGAGTGATTTGGCGACTGCATAAATTAGTTTGCTCTGGAGCCCTCCTTCCTGAGCTAAGACAGAAATGTGTGAGTCAGAAGCTAAAAAACTGTGAGCTAGTGCACACTAACTCAGCTTAGAGGGAACACTGGCATCTGGCCAAGTCTGTCCTGTGCTTCTAGTGAGGATGGGTTTCATGTCAATGAAATGAATATCCTAGAGATGTCTGTGAGGGCACACTTCCACTTTGCGCAGGATTCACCTTGGGGACAAAAGACCCACAGATATCATTCCGTCCAGGGACCAACTAAAATATTGAAATACAAGTTCTGAAGCCTTGTTGCTCCATAAATCTATCCATTGGCAGGGTAGAGGAGAGAGAAAAAGACAGTTGCTTGTGAAGTTATATCTTCCTCAAAAGTAGTTTTAACACTATAGTTCCCTTGTCCCTTTCCATTTGAATAACAATGTTAGTGTTTAAACATATTGTCTGGAATGATATTGTCTGGAAAGAGCAGGTAAAGTTCTTAAGACAGCAATACACATGTTTTAACTGTGAGAATTCCCACTAGCTAGTTCAGCCAAGGAAGTGGTGGTTTCCCCCCTCCCTCACTGACTTCAACAGTCTCCGGCTTATGAAGGTGCCTCTCAGACGTTCAGCTGTCATGGTCGTCCTATGATTCTGGCAATATTAAACTGGAAGAAAATATGAGCATTTAGAAATGCAAGTATTCTGGGTATCATGTGTTTCTCAGCACCCTAAAATGTACTTGGTTCTTTCTTTTGGCTTGTGATTAACACTGGTTTCATGCACATCTCCAAAAGCTTTGCCAGACACCCCTTTTCTGGTCCTAGCAAAATAAGACAGGAGTGCAAAATTGGCCTTTCTTCTAGCTCCTTGTCCTTTCAGAGGAATTCTCTGAACTTCCTGGCTTAGAGTTAGTAAACCTTGTGTGGGTGGAAGAGAGCGTGCTTCGTGGGAAATCACCACCATACTATTGCTACAGTGACTGAACATCTGAACAACAACTCTTACAATATGAATGATATCATTTGGATACCCTGCTATGATTTACTGTTATTTGCAGAAGGCTGGACTGATGAGTGTTGGGACCATGTGTGAATAGTGTTGAAGCAGTTAATTTCAAAATGCTCAGGAAGGATAGACAAGGAACCAGGTTACAAGTTCAAATTCTCCATGTTCTAGAACAAGACCAAGAGGACAGCAAAGAAAAGAGACGCAAAGCCTCCTCTTCTGTATGGCCTTGGTATAGTCATAATGTTTGTATGCACTACAAGCCTCAAGGAAAGGATCTTGCTGTTATTGCTACTGCTGTTGTATGGGTGGACCTGTCTGTCTTGCTGCATAATGAAGATGTTGATTTCTCCATTTTAAGTCATGCTGCTGCTGAGATACTGGAATTATTCATAATAAAACTATATTTCTGGCCTAGCATCTTGGTTTTGTCTTCATGATATTTTGGTTTAAAAGTTTGGATTCCAGGCTTGGCTAATCATTGATCTATCACACTTGCAGTCTACTTGTCAGGCTCTTCAGAAAGTCAGTCAAATACCAGGTTTCATAGAGAAGATAGCGTTTATTGAAAGCAGTTCTAAAGGCATCTCATTGTCAGGGATGACTAAATCTAAAGAGGCACCCACAGTTATACCCGCTCAAAGTGCCCCCCCCCCTCCATCTACCAATAGTTACTAAGCCCGCGCGCGGGAAGAGGTGCGAAAGTACTAAAGCAGTAAATAACCAAACTGCCCCAAAGCTGTCTCAGACAGAGGAAACAAGAACTGTGAGACCAAGGACATTTGCTGAGATAACAGAGTGCCCAGGCCATGGAATCCTGAATCTCCTAGGCAACCGATACACCTCCCTACATTCCAAGCATGAAAAGTTGCAAACCATCCCTCCCTCCTTCCCTTCCATCCATCTCATGGCAGGATTACCTGACATTACTTTCCCTATAACATTTCCAAATTGTCTCCCATCCATGTAATTTAAAACTACTGTTAGTATATAAGATCAACTCTCGACTCCTCAAATTCAGACAGAGACCAAGAACCGCACACTTGTCCCTTAACCATGGGTCGAATAGGCATTTGCATTTTTAAATCAGTTTCATGCTGCTGTGACACTGTCCTTCTCTATGCTTGTTTGAATGTTTGGAGAAGCAGTGCAGGGGCACAATGACAATGGAGCCATCAGGAAAGGGCAGTAAACACTGCCGACCATGTGAAAATATGCTAGCACTGTTGAGGTGTGAAAATGACACCAATTGTTTAAAGACGGTGTCAGAAGGCTGGGACACCAGTGGGAAAGACAAATGCAGAGTCGACCATGGTCTCGCAGACAGTATGTAAGTGCTGTTAAATCACAGGTGATTTATGGCAACCCCAGCAAGGGGCTTTCAGGAAAAGTGAGAAGCAGAGGTGCTTTTCCACTGCCTTTCTCTGCAGAGTCTACCTCCCATCCAAGTACTGACCCTCCTTAGCCTTCAAGATCTGATGAAATCGGCAACCTTTCCTCCCCTTAGTCATGTATTTGCCTGCCTATTGGATGAGGAAAATATTAGGATGAACCAGAAGGAATCATAGGTACAACTATTGTCAAGTTTGTAGTGACAGCAATCGTCATAGAAATGGCTGCTGCGTGTCTCTGTGTCCAGCCTGACTTCTTATACTAATGGTTCCACCACAATTACCGGATCATATGTACTTAGGCTTCTTAGGGGGATCTGATTGAAAGAACTTTGTTCTGCTGCTCCTGACCAACACAGCTACCCATTTTGATCAACCAGTGGCAAGGGTTTGCCTATTAGTCATCACCCCAAAAGTGTTTATTTATTTACATGTAGCTTTCCCAGAACCTGGCTCAAGGTGGCTCACAAGGTAAAAACAATACAAAAAATAATAATCAAACAAGCTATTTAAAACAGTATAAAACACAGAACAGCCTAAAACATATTGATAAAGCACTCCTGAACCTAAAAGCTGATGACAAAAATGACTAAAAAACCTTCTGTGACATACTGACCTCCAAAAACAGAATGCTTAATGCATCAAATTCAGAGATCTGGGAGATTAAGGGTTAATGCCTCACTGTGAAGCACAGATTGCTTGACAGGCTGCTGCCTATGTGCACCCCCTCTTCTCTCTGATTGGTCAGTACCAGCTGAGGAGAACTTTAAGAGAAGCTAAGTGCTGAGAAAAAGGGTCTTTCCCAAAACTTCACTTGTGAAGTGAAGGAACAGGAATCCTTGCCCTTACTATGTACCATCAAAACTGAGGAAAAGTTCCAAATAAGAACTTTAGTCTCAGCATCAGCTAAGCTGAGAACAGTTTATTTCACTGGGTCAAGAACAGTTTTGGCAGGAGGGATTGGTCAGTAGATTGAAGCTGCCAGTCTAGCCAAACAGAAAAGGAATATTGCTTCTAGGAAAAGGAGAATATTTCCTTCTCAGTTATTCAGTGGGTTCAGAACTGAAGGGACTCCTGGACTGGGTGAAAAAGAAAACAGTCTTAGACTCCTCTAGAGTTCAAGGGAAAGCTGTAATTCCACAGGGAGGGAGAATAAGTACAGGAAGAAAGTACTAATCTCCAGGAAACTAAGGCTGTGGTCAGACTGACGGTTTGGTGCAATATGGTGCCACCTCTAATTGTACCAGTTTAAAGTGTTGTAGGGCACATCATCCAGACTGCTGCAGGTTACCCATGCAGACAGCCCGTGGTCAAGCACCCACATTACTGAAGTACCTCAGCCACGGAGTACACTGCCCAGTTATTTTTAAAATGTATGTACATGTTCAGACATCCAGCCATGTGCAATGAATGCGCAGGGAACCAAAAGCACCACATGTTAGGTGGTGGCTATTTAGTCCAGTTCCAACTTGTCATACAACAGGGTGAGTATGACTGGGGAATGGCTGACAGCTGTGGCTGTGTGACAGGGCCCATTTGATCTGCTTGTGAACAGTACCTATATCATGTCAAACTGCCAGTCTAAATAGTTATATAAATCTTTATTAAGACACATTGTTGCTGTTAAGAAATCTCCAAGACAAGCAAACCTTTCACTGTTAAGAATTGAGTCTCTAAGTAACTAAGCTTCAACAATACTTTGTAGCCTGTTCAAAATATAATAATTTGTAAATACAACAAAAGTTACCTTAGTTTTCTCATCCCCTGACTATTCCTAACCCAACCGTGCCTGTTTAATAAAATCAACATTCCTGTTTGAAATTTACTTAGTGTCAAGTGCCATTTACAAAGGAAATAATAAGTGGGCTCCTGCTTGCCTATAATAAATCTCTGGCATGGGCAAAAGCCAAATATCTTCTCTACCACAGGGTGGGACACTCAGAAAGTCATAAACCATTTATTACCACATGCTTCCAAGGGGCTGCTCAGATAAAATGGGGAACAGTTATCTAGCATTTTGGTGGGAAAATCCGCCTCACAGAATAAGCAGCAGCAGGGGTCTGTCATACCCCTCTTGGTTAAAAGCCTCAAGAGGGTGGGCTTCCAGAGGAATGGACCACCACTGGAAAAGCCATGTCTTTGGTTGCTGCCCCAGACCTCTGTAGGCAGGGAACAGGGGTCAGGGCTTGAGAAGAGGATCTTCAGTGGTGGGATTAGGGTTGCCAGGCCTTGAAGGTCTGGCAGCAGGAGGGTCCAGGTGCAGGGTGTTGTGGTAACACTCTAGGATTGCTGCCAATTTCTTTCTCTTTTTTGCCATAGAGATCCAGGTATTCTTAGAGTGTCATCATGATGCAATGACATTTCTTCTTGTTTTTCATCTGGAAATGATGTTGTAGCTTTGTGCAATACCATTTGCCCCTTCGCATTACCCCCCACTGCTCATTCAAGCAGCAGCAGAGATCAGGGAGAATTGGTAGGTGCCCTTCTGCAGTAAGCAAGTAAGCGGCATCCCTAGGTAGAAGAAGTACATATGGGTTCCAATATTTTGAAGATTAGAAAGTCTTTAATGCAGGTCTTTGTCCTGACGTGAATAACCCAGGTTAGCCTGATCTCATCAGATTTCAGAAACATTTGTTGAAATTTACATGGGAACAAATGATGTGGCTGATAACTCCATTGAGAATGTTCAACTAGATTGTGAGGTTTTGAGGGGGCAGTGAATGGATATGGGAGTTCAGGTGGCATTTTCCTCAATTCTCCCTGTTAGAAGAAGAGGAAGGTAGAGGAAAGTGATTGCACTGCTTGGGAACAGTGACCATAATGTTATTGAGTTTAACATTTGTATAAATAGGGAGTTGCCCAAAAAGACTGATGCAACCATTTTAACTTTAAAAGGGGTAACTTCTCTGGTATGAGGGGGCATGTGAGGAAGAAATTCAAAGGAGGAGTGGAAAAGGTCAAAACCACAGGGGAAGCTTGGAGACTATTTAAAAATACAATCCTAGAAGCTCAGAAAAAATATATACCGCAGGTTAGGAAAGGCACAAATAGGTATAGAAAAAGGCCTGCATGGTTAACAAATAAAGTAATGGAAGCTGTAAAAGGTAAGAAGGATTCCTTTAAGCTGTGGAAAGCTAGTCTCAGTGAGGTTGATAAAAAGGAACACAGGCTGTGGCAATGCAAGTTTGTGATCAGGCAACCAAAAGGGAATATGAGGAGCATATCTCAAAAAGCGTAAAGGCCAACAATAAAACTTTCTTCAAATACATTAGAAGTAGGAAACCAGCCAGGGAGGTAGTGGGGCCCTTGGATGATCAAGGGGTAAAAGGAGTAGTGAAGGATGACAGGGAAATGGCTGAGAAACTGAATGCATTTTTTTGCCTCTGTCTTCACTGTGGAAGATGAGAACTGCTTGCCCACTCCAGAACCACCGATTTCAGGAGGGGGTTTGAAAGACCTGAATCAGATTGAGGTGACAAGAGAGGAAGTCCTACGACTGATGGACAATTTAAAAATTAATAAATCACCAGACCTGGATGGCATTCATCCGAGAGTTCTGAAAGAACGCAAATGTGAACTAGTGGATCTCCTTACAAAAATATGTAATCTTTCTTTAAAATCTGCCTCCATTCCTGAGGACTGGAAGGTCGCTAATGTCACTCCCATCTTTAAAAAGGACTCCAGGGGAGATCCGGGAAATTACAGGCCAGTCAGTCTGACGTCGATACCAGGTAAGTTGGTGGAAACTGTTGTTGTTTTTTTCCCCAGTTTCTTTTTATTAAGTTTAATAACAATAAAACATCAAAACATCAAACAAAATATCTACACATCTTTGTAGGGTGGAAACTGTTATTAAGGAAAGAATTAGTAGGCACTTTGATGAACAAAAATTATTGAGGCAAACTCAGCATGGGTTCTGTAAGGGAAGATCTTGTCTCACTAACCTTTTAGTGTTTTTTGAGGGAGTGAACAAACATGTGGACAAGGGGGACCCAGTAGATATTATTTACCTTGACTTCCGGAAAGCTTTTGATACGGTTCCTCATCAAAGGCTCCTAAGTAAGCTCAATAGTCATGGGATAAAAGGACAAGTCCTCTTGTGGATCAAAAACTGGCTTATAAATAGGAAACAGAGAGTGAGTATAAATGGGAAACTTTCTCAATGGAGGGAGGTAAACAGTGGGGTACCACATGGATCAGTACTTGGTCCAATGCTTTTTAACTTGTTTATTAATGATTTGGAATTGGGAGTAAGCAGTGAAGTGGCTAAATTTGCAGATGACATGAAGTTGTTCAGGGTAGTGAAAACTGGGGAGGATTGTGAGGCACTCCAAAGAAATCTGTTGAGGATGGGTGAGTGGGCATCAATGTGGCAAATGGGGGTCAATGTGGCCAAGTGCAAAGTGATGCACATTGGAGCCAAAAATCCTAAATATAAATACACATTGATGAGTTCTGAACTGGCAGAGACTGACCAAGAGAGAGATCTTGGAGTCGTAGTAGATAGCTCAATGAAAATGTCTAGACAGTGTGTAACTGCAATAAAAAAGGCCAGTGCTATGCTGGGGATTATTAGGAAGGGAATTGAAAACAAATCAGCCAGTATCATAATGCCCCTGTATAAATCATTGGTGTGACCTCATTTGGAATACTGTGTACAGTTCTGGTTGCCACACCTCAAAAAGGATATTATAGCATTGGAAAAAGTGCAGAGAAGGGCAACTAGAATGATAAAAGGGTTGGAACACTTGCCCTATGAAGAAGGGCTCTTTAGCTTGGATAAACGACGGCTGAGGGGTGACATGATCAGGGTTTATAAGATTATGCATGGGATAGAGCAGGTAGAGAAAGAAGTACTTTCCTCCCTTTCTCACAATACAAGAACTCGTGGGCACTCCATGAAATTGCTGAGCAGTCGGGTTAGAAAAGATAAAAGGAAGTACTTCTTCACCCAAAGAGTGATTAACACATGGAATTCACTGCCACAGGAGGTGGTGGCAGCTACAAGCATGGACAGTTTCAAGAGGGAATTAGATAAACATATGGAGCAGAAGTCCATCAGTGGCTATTAGCTACAGGATATAGATAGAGAATCTCGGTCTGGGGCAGGTGTGCACTCTATTCTTGGTGCTGGGGGGCAGCAGTGGGAGGGCTTCTAGTGTCCTGGCCCCACTGCTGGACCTCCTGATGGCTCCTGGTATTTTTGGCCACTGTGTGACAGAGTGTTGAACTAGATGGGCCATTGGCTTGATTCAACATGGGCTTCTCTTATGTTCTTATGAGGAAGCAGAAGATCTTGGAGGTAAATCAATGGTTGAGATGATGGTCCTGGCAGGAGCAATTTGGTTTTAGGGATCAAGGATTAGGATTCCATGAGGATAGTTTATTTGCACGTGAAGGGCTGCATCTTACAAGAATGGGGAAGAATGTGTTTAGAGTTTGGCTAGATTTCTTGGGAGGGCTTTAAATTGATGTTGGAGGGAAATGGAGATGTCTGATGGTGAGTTTTGGACTTCGGGGGGAATTGATAACAGGAAGCATTTGGGAAGCAAATGGACAGCCCAACTAATGAGCTGAGTTATGGGAGGTGTCAGGCCTGGGGACAAGGGACTTGTAGTATTTCTATACTAATGCCTAAAGAATGTGGAATAAGTAGGAGGAACTTAAATTTTTAATCCAGATGGAGGGATATGATCAGGGGTCATTTTGAGCAGGAACGGGCAGGAATGGCGTTCTGGAAGTAACAAGTAAACTCCTCCCTTTCCCTTCACCTCACCTCCAAGCAGGGCAAAGGGAAAGGGGGAGAGAAAGGGAATCCAGGGCATCTTCTGCCTAAGAGAGGGGCCAGCATGCCAGCCCCCTTGACAGGCAGAAGTGCCTGGGATCCATTCCTTCCCCCCTCCTTTCCCATTGCCTCACCTCCAAGTGGGGCAAAGGGAAAGGGGGGGAGGGGAACCCAGCAGAAGCTTCTGTATGACAGTGGGGCCAGCACTGGCCCTGCTGCCTGGCAGAAACGTCTGAAAGGAGTGTGCCACTTCTGCGGACTGACTCCAAAGACTGAGGGGGTTTAAAGTTTAAATCCCCCCCTCTCTGGAGTCATGCTGCAATTTGCCTTCCCTTCAATGATGGGAGCCTGTTGCCACTCTCCCCCCCCGCAACTGGGGAGGATCATTATACCCTATGGAGACCCTCTGGAGACAGTCCCCGATCTGGTCCAGATCTTCCTCAGCTAAGAATGTTTGCTCATGAAGATGTTTTTGGCTGACAAGATCAAAATATTTTGGCTATTCAAACATGACTGAATGGCTAACAACAACAACGTTTTTAATTTCAGAGTTTTTGTAGAAACATCTGTCTTGTTTGTGTATGGATCCAACTACCCATAAATTTGGCCATGTCAAGAATTAAAAAGTATATTGATTTATACTTTGATTTTGTCAGCCAAAAACATCTTCATGAGAAAACATTGTTAGCTGAGGAAGATTCGGACCAGTAGGGAAGTATCTAGCCAACTGACGTCCATCATCGATGGAAGCTGAAAATACATTGGGTCAACCCTCACCCATAATAGAAGCAGCACCTGTAGCTATATGAAAGGAATTCTTTCAGTGGCCATTGTTTGACAACCAAAAGAGTATTTCCAGCCTTCAAGCATTTGTTTCTGTCAGTAAAATGTAGGGGGAGGGAGCATGTCAGGCCTGACAGCAGCCACTGGACAACTTGACACCAGGCAACTTGCATAACTCATGCAGGCCCAGCTGCTTGCCACTGCTCAACAGCCACTGCCCCATGAAGTGTTGTGTAGTGGTTAGTGTTCCAGACAAGGATTTGGGAGACCCAGGTTTGAATCTGAGTTGGGAAATACCTGGAGATTTTTAGGGTGGAACCTCACCGGTGGGTGTTGCCTTCTGACACACTTCCGGTGATGTCAGGGGGTGTGGCATATGCAAATAAGTTATGCTAATGAGCTCCTGCACCTCTTTTTCTACAAAATGACTCCTATGATTAAATAGTTATTACAGAGATTTGTTGAGAGAATTCTTATGAGCAGAGTATGGCAATAGAGGCACGAGAAAGACTCATCCCTGATTTCTACCATGCACTGGTTTATTAAACTTTGGGAACTATTTGCAATGGATAAAATATTGGATTCTATTGAGACTGCAGATGGTACTAACACTAATTCAATTCTGCTACCCAAATGGGCTCCATTTTTAGAGTATGTTCAAGAGAACTATTCAAATCAGTTGAAACTTATACCATCGAAATATTGTGATATAATCACTTGCTTATAATTTATGATAGTGATAATTGTGTTACTCTTTTACTGTAATTCTATGACTCTGCCTTGATGTTCGTGAAATGCTTCCCTATGTTCTGGGACTTGTTTGATATATTAGCATAGTTAACCTGTTAATTTATGTTTTGTATTTGGATTTAATTAATAAAACTTTTTAAAAAACCAACTGTATATCAGAGGGGCAGAGGTGTGGTTTTGTACATTAGGCAAGGGTATGATTGTCGGGAAATATTGAACGATGATGAATGTGATGGTCCTGTGGAACGTGTCTGGGTGAAAATAAGAGAAGAACAGACCAATGGTATTGTGGTTACGATTTGTTACAGACTGCCTGATCAGGGAGAAGAGGAGGATCCTCTCCTCTTGGGACAACTGCCCAATGTGTCTGTGATGAACTGGCCTCCGAAACCAGGATGCTTAGTGCATCAAATTCAGAGAGCTGGGAAATTAGGGGTTAATGCCTCACTGAAAAGCAGTTTGAGTGACAGGCTGCTGCCTGCCTGCTTGCACCCCCCCCCATTGGTCAGTGCTTCCTCCCCTCCCTCTCCTCCATTGTTCTGAATTCATGAATGAACTTGAGTTCAGCAATTTCACATTGTAATCTCCCCTTCAAGCTTCTCTGTTTGAGGACTGCCACTCTTAGGTCAGCAGTGGAATGATTTGGAAAATTAACATGTTCTTCTACTGGTTTTTAATGTCAGATTTGTGCCTGCTTATTCTTCTCTATAGGGTCTGATCTGTTTGTCTGACATAGGGAGTGGAAAGGCACTACTGACACTTGACAGCATACATAACATTTTGGCAGGTCACAGCAGAGCAACGGGGCCTTATCTGCAAAAAAGCTCGCAAATGCCTCACAGCTAAGGGCCAAATGATTCATATTTTGAGTTCTCCCTGCAAGGGAGGTTAGAGACCAAACCACCTTAAATAACTGAGCTGGGCATGAGCTAATGGATGCAGTGGAAGTTGCAAAGAAATCCCTTCTTGTGGGTTTTACTGCCATCTCATAGGTTTTCAGAAATGACCTATAGAATGCTCTTGCAGCCTTGTCATGAGACCAACACCACACTCACGCTAGCCATCTAAGTTCTCACTTCATTTCCCTGAGTTCCATTGTATACCATGGAGCCAGGTTAAGGCGAGAATGAAGAGGGCATCAGCCGGGGGGGGATCTCATCAATGGCTTCAGAGAATTCATTATGGCTTCATTAGCTCATCTAGTGAGTTGTCGGGAGGTAATGGATCCCGCAGAGCATTCTGGAAACCGATCAGATCCATAAGTCTCTGCAAATGAGCATAAATCTGCTCGCCGTCTAGACAGGGCAGGATTGGTGTACGCAGCCAGGCCTTTAGGGCGAAATGATCTGACCATGGCACTCTGTCCACAGCGATCAGATCAACATCTGTCCCCATTCCAAAGATAAGATCCAGAGTGTGGACAGCTTGGTGTGTAGGACCCAATACGATCTGGGAGAGTCCTAGTGTTGCCCTGGAAGACACCAGGTCCAGAGCCTGTTCAGAGAGGGCCACATCAGCAACGATGTTGAAATCCCTGAGCACCAAAAGCTTCGGGAATTACAAGGCCCAGCCAGTGGCCACCTCCAGCAGGACTGGCAGACTGTCCACTGGTGCACTAGGTGATCGGTACACCAGCCAGACCGCAAAACTCTCCTTGGCTTCCCACACCGGACCCACACAATCAATACTGGAAATCTTTGGTGTGGGGAGTGCCCTAAAAGAGAAAGACACCTGGATGAGTATTGCCACTTCCCTTGCCCATACATCCAGGACTGATAAAGGACTAAGAAACTAGGGGGCCAAGTTCTTTTAAGGTGACTGTTTCACCCTCCCTAGCCCAGGTCTCAGTCACAAACACCAGGCCCACTTGGTGTTTAGCAAAGAAGCTTTGCAGTATGGTGGTCTTATTGTTGACGGTAAGACACAGGGGAGGGAAAACAAACTTGACCCAAAAACTGGAATCAAGAACCACAAGGGTAAGAAAGAAGTCTGATAAAGGGCCAATATTAAAAACCTAGTTGAAGCTTATTATATACAAAAATACATGCATGTATTAGAAAGACAGTTAAAAACAAATAAGGGCCCAATGAAAGCCTCAATAGAAAGTTCAAGTGGCCTGAACACAAGGGCCAATACACATGACCTGACACATTTCCGCCCTATTGGGGGACTTCTTCAGAGGTCAGACAGTTTGAGGTACACGTAACAATAATACATATTACAATAAGATAATCAATAAGTTAATACCGGACCAAAAAAAGGAAGGCTGTAGAAAAAAGAAAAAAAGGAACTTGAATATGAATGATCAAATATTTTTAAACTTACATTGTAGAAAAAATGGCTATATTACTCACTTAAGCACCAAGATCAATAGATCAATACTTCTGCTTCATTGACTATGCTAAAGCCTTTGATTGTGTGCATGCACATGAAAGTGTGCATGCACATGAAAGCTTACACTAAGAATTAAAATGCTGACTCAACCTAAGCAATAAGAATAACCATTTATTCTACTGTCTTAAAGGTAAAGGTTCCCTTGCTCGAAAGCCAGTCGAATCCGACTCTAGGGTTGCGGTGCTCATCTCTGTTTCCAAGCCGAAGAGCCAGCGCTGTCTGAAGACGTTTCCGTGGTCATGTGGCTGGCATGACTAAACACCAAGGCGCACAGAATGCTGTTACCTTCCCACTGAAGTGGTACCTATTTATCTACTTGCAATTTCTTGCTTTCGAACTGCTAGGTTGGCAGGAACTGGAACTAGAGACGGGAGCTCACTCCGTCTTGCAGCACCCGGGTCTCAAACTGCTGAACTACTGACCTTCCACAGCCTGCAGTTCAGTGTCTTAACCACTTGAGCCACCACAGCTCCTTCTACTGTCTTAGCACGGGGCAATATTTGGCCATTTCTGTGGCTATGTATTCCTTTCCCTATTTTTCAAAGGCAGTCTCTTCTTTCTGTCCATCTAGAGGAGGAAGGGCTGGCATAGTTAATCCAGTTTAAAGATGCATATTGCTCTGGGTAATCTCAGTCTGGGCTTAATTCTCTTGGGTAATATTCTCTGATTCCTTTACAGAGTGAACAGCAAGCATTTGAAAATCTGGCTCTTAAACAATGGGGAAGAGAGAAAAGAGAAATGATGTCTCCTATTATCAGTTTCCCAATCTGAAATATGCAGAACTGCAAAAGCATCAATTTCATGCACGTGTTTGTGTCTTGCTTTAAACAAAGCTACAAAATCTATTACCCCTAAATCCAGTCGTAGCAATTGCATAATGCACTTGTTGTGCTAATACAATTGCTCACTGCACATTTTCCTTCCTTCCCTACTTGTCCGCACAGATCATCAGACAGGAAATGGCGAAGACTCATCAAAAGATAGATAGCTTGAGCACAGTCAATTTATATCCTGATATTCAGGATTGCAAAAACCGCACATCCTTTTAGAGATCAATTGGCAGTATACAAGTGCAGTTATTATCATCTGTCTTGAAACAGGCTGTATTTCCTGAGCCTAGATTTTATTGCTCAGTTTTACAGCGCCATCCTAAGAACACTTTCCTGGAAGCAAGCCCCATTGAACAGACCTGAGTAGATCTACTTAGGAGTGCTCTCTCAGAGACTAAGAGCATCCTCAGCAATATTTCACAAGAGTAACACTTTAATTCCCAATCAGTGTTCCCTCTAAGCTGAGTTAGTGTGAGCTAGCTCACAGTTTTTTTAGCCTCCGGCTCACTAATTTTTGTCATAGCTCAGGGAGGATGGCTCCAGAGCAAACTAATTCATGCAGTAGCCAAATCGCTTGCTCACAACTTTACTGCCCGTAGCTCACAAAGTAGAGTTTTTGCTCACAAGACTCCACAGCTTAGAGGGAGCATTGGTTCCAATGCAATGAAACTGGAGGGAAATACCACTTCTTTGTTCTGTTCCCATAGTTGCCACACATTATGTCTCAAGTGTTTTCTCAAGTCACTTTATGTGATCACAATAGGATTGTGGACAGTCTGGGGCGGGGGGAAATGTCCTGTCCCTTTAACAGAGGCTTAATGCATGGAAAGATGCAGGTGAAACTTTTCATGGTATGGTGGTAAACTATTAGGGTTGTCTACTCCGGGTTGTGAAATTCCTGAAGATATGGGGGCGGGGGGTGACCTCATCATGCTGAATGCTCCCTCTAAGTTATGGAGTCTCCTGAGCAAAAATTCAGCCTTGTGAGCTACTGGCTTTAAAGTTGTGAGCAAGCAATTTGGATCCTGCATAAATCAGTTGGCTCTGGAGCCGTCCTTCCTGAGCTAAGACGAAAATGTGTGAGCTGGAGGCTAAAAAACTGAGCTAGCTCACACTAACCCAGCTTAGAGGGAACGCTGATCATGGTATAACATCTTGGAGTTCACCCTCCAAGGCAGCCATTGTCTCCTGGGGAAGTGATCTCTGTCATCTGGACATCAGTTGTACTTCTGGGTGATCTCCAGGCCCCACCTGAAGGCTGGCGACCCTAGTGATATCATATCACCTGGTAAATAACATAGCGTTAAGCCTGAGAGCCAGTTTGGTGTCATGGTTAAGTGCGCAGACTCTAATCTGGGAGAACCGGGTTTGATTCCCCACTCCTCCACTTGCACCTGCTGGATGACCTTGGGCAAGCCATAGTTCTGACAAGAGCTGTCCTTGAAAGGGCAGTTCTGAAAAGAGCTCTCTCAGCCCCATCTACCTCACAGGGTGTCTGTTGTGGGCAGGGGTAGGGAAAGGAGTTTGTAAACTGCCCTGAGACTCCAAATGAAGGGTGGGGTATAAATCCAATCTCCTCTTCGTCTTCTTCCTCTTCTTCCTCTTCCTCTTCTTCTTCTCACTTCCCCCTCCTCCAGGCTGCTGGGGATCCCAGATCTTGATAATACCTAATCATACATTTGTTCACAAAATCTCTATTTAATACACAAGTGTTCAGTGCTTCTTTATGGGAGCTTTCTCTGTTGTTGATTAATTCAACCATTTAATCATCGTCTTAACCCATCCTACCTCCAAGGGGTTCTTTGCCTCCAGTTCATCCTCACTCTGGGAAGTTAGGCTGAAATCCCAAATGATAGCCATGTGGACTTGCAGCCAAATGGCAGCTGTAAATTCCCTATGGGAACGCAATCTGGGGTCTGATTTGGATTAGGACTATGCTGTGGAGTAGGAGGAGCTCTGGATTCCCTCTGGCCATGGGGAATTTACAGCTGGCATCCTGCTGCAAGTCTTTGTGATGATCACATTGTATATGTAATATGTAATCTGGCCCTGTGAGAGAGCAGCAAGGCCAAGGTTACACAGGGAGACCCATAGCAATCTGAACCTGGGTCTCTCCAGTCCTAGTATGTCAGAGTAACCCCCACACTGCACTATCTCTTGAAGTGTTCTTAATTATACGCAGGGCTCTTTTTGTAGCAGGAACTCCTTTGCATATTAGGCAACACACCCTTAACGTAGCCAGTCCTCCAAAAGCTTACAGAGCTCTTCTTACAGGGGCTACTGTAAGCTCTTGGAGGATTGGCTACCTTAGGGGTGTGTCACCTAATATGCAAAGGAGTTCCTGCTACAAAAACAGCCTTGATTATACGTAAGTAAGGTGGCCACTGGACAGGAAAAGAATCCTGACCCTTTACAGAAATTAAAGGAGTGGAAATGGGCAGTTGAAAGTTTTCAGTTAAATAGCATTTCCTTGTAGATGAAACCAATATTAAAAGGAAAGCGAGAGGAACCAGTTTAAAAGTTGGCAACCCTGTAAGTGACATGGATAAAAATTCCTTTCTAGGGACTGGAAACACAGACACTTGGGAATGCCATGATCATCATTCTCACTAAATATCGAAGGTATCATCATTCACGAAAATCGTATCAGGATAAGGTAAAGGTAAAGGTTTCCCTTGCTCGAAAGCCAGTCGAATCTGACTCTAGGGTTGCGGTGCTCATCTCCGTTTCAAAGCCGAAGAGCCAGCGCTGCCTGAAGACATTTCCGTGGTCATGTGGCTGGCATGACTAAACACCAAGGCTCACGGAACGCTGTTACCTTCCCACTTAAGTGGTACCTATTTATCTACTTGCAATTTCTTGCTTTCGAACTGCTAGGTTGGCAGGAGCTGGAACTAGAGACGGGAGCTCACTCCGTCATGCGGCACTCTCGGGTCTCGAACTGCTGAATTACTGACCTTCCACAGCCTGCAGTTCAGCGTCTTAACCACTTGAGCCACCGCAGCTCAGGATAAATGACTGCTTTATTTAAAATTGGAGCAATGTGTCCAATTTAGTGGAAATTGTGCCATTTATGAGCTTTAAAAAAAATTAAAATGACAATTTTGGAAGGGCCTCCCTCTTAAAGGCAGCAGAGGCAGGGAGGAAGGATGTCCTGGCCCCCAGGTGGCTCATGGTGCACCGGACCTTAAAACTTTAAAGGGCCACTGTGTCAATGGATGGTAGACCTGGTATCCAGAGGCCACGTCAACTGCCCATTGGAAATAAAGGCTCTTAAGTTGCATTATTTATAGTCCTCCTGTCTCATTGGAACTCAGGGTGGAAAAGAACATTTAAAAGGACTCATCTACTGTGGACCAGCTGCCCCTCCCCCAAAGGCAGGAGGAGTGGCAAGGAAGGAGGCAGGGGGAGAAGGTGTGGTGGTCCCCACCTGGGCTGCAGTGCACCAGCCCTTTTAAATGCTTTTTAAAGGGCCTTTTTTCAGCACACCCACTTTGGACCCTGGTGCACCCGCCCATCAAATTTTAAAGGGCTGGTGCACCACGGCCCAGCTGACATGCACCTGTCTCCTCCTACCTACTCCTGCTTGCTCACTAACAAATTCCTAAGTCTGATAGTATTGGGAATGAAAATATTTGGTATCAGAAATATTGGGGGTGCCTTTGATGCCACTGAATATTGCTGGTCTGATTTAATACTGGAAATACCAGGCTGGAAATACCAGATTGTTAATATCCAATTATAAACTCCTGTTCTCTTCTGTTATTTAAATATGCTTCATAACAGTAAAGTCCACCCTTTCCAACCTTCCCTTTATTCATCTGGACCAGGGATCCCAAACATTGTTGAGCCTGTGGGCATTCTTGGAATTCTGGGAAAATTGAGTATGTGCCACCATAAAGTGGCTGCCATGGAGGCTGGGGCCAGTCGCAAAATATTGGGAGGTTCTGAGTCAAGTAACTTCCTCAGATAGAGATGGCTGTTTCTGAAAGAGTACTGTCTACAGATTCCATCTCCTAAAGCAGAAAGTGAGGTAAAGGAAAGCCAGGACTGGCTCTTCACTTTTGGGAAGAGATGATTTAGAGGACAAGTACCCATATATATCATGCTGAGGATCACCAATGCGGGCCAAATAAAAACATCATGTTAAATAGCAATAAGGCAACTAAGAAGATGTCATTAATACTATCTCACACTAGAAACAGATATTCAGTTTTGGCAGAACTGAAGTTGGTTTAAGAGAGGTATCCTTGCTTGCGTTGTAGGTATGGTGAGAAAATGTGATGACACTGCCTCTTGCTAGGGCTGCCAAGTCCCCCTAGGGGGCAGAGATTCCCCTGCTAAAAGGGCACGGAATCCACCAGTCCTGATCTGGCCAGCAGGGGGAACCCCATCCCCGAAGTGGCCAGATCAGGCCGACATGCCTGGAGATGCTGGCGACGTTCTAGCAATCGCCCTGAAAACTCTATGGTACCATAGAGTTTTTAGGGCGATTACCAGAGCATCACCCGGTGACGTGCCCAGCGTGATGATGTCACTTCCAGGCTACGTCATCATGGCGCGCACAAGAAGACTCCCAGAGAGAGCCCTGGACCCCCACTGCTAATACTTTGGTAAGACTTGGCAACCCTGCCTCCTACCCATGCTGGAGGCTTCTAAAGTATCTAAGATCGTCTCTTTCTTTGGAGGCCAGCAGGAAGGCCCACGTCTCACAATCCAGAGTCCAGTAAATTCATCAGCACAACAGGAGAGGAAACTCACTTGACCATGTAAAGCCAATATGTAAATGTAAGAATGTGAAAAAATAGCCCTAAAATCCCCATAAAATGACTGCACACTCCTTCCACCCTTGGCAGCAGTTCAATTTGCAGCTCAGGAAATGAAAATTTCCTCAACACAAGCTGATTGGGTCCAGGCCATTACATTCAACCAGAGACATCCAGACCTCGAAATGCTCAATTAAAATTCCACTCAGCAGTATTATGTTGGAGACAAAGAACCTTTTAATAGGATGACTGGATGAGATTCTTGCATACTGTACACTGCAGTCCGGAAAAAAAAAAACCCTTAATTTTGGGAGCCCGTGGTTGAGATATTGTTAAATTTTTCTGAGTACAGCATGACCAAATCTTTGATGAATATGTGTCATCGCTTCAAAAGATTTCCCTTTTTCTTCTAATTTGACTACGAGTTGTTGGTTGGACAACAATTTTACTTTGCGGAGAGGCGTATTTATTTATTTATTTACAACTTTTATATCCTGTCTTTCTGCCCTCATCAGGGCTGCCAAGGTGGCTAACAAATTAAAAACCAAGCGAACATGCACACACCAAAACATAAAAACAACAATTAAAACACCGGGCAGGAAGGAGGGATCACTGAGGGAAGCCAGCTGTAATTTTTTAAAAAAGTCTTCACCCACTAGCAGAAGACAGCAACAGAAAGGGACAGACGAGCCTCCCTGAGGAGAGAGTTCCAGCCGTTTCCATGGCATGGCTGAGAGAGTGCCCTCTCCTCAGCTGCCACCTGCCTAATTTCAGAAGGTGGGGGCACGTGAAGCAGGGCCTCAGAAGATGACCATAGTGGTCTGCCAGGTTCATAAGGAGTTGGAAAACCATGAGCTTTCTAACTGTGCACCAACAGTCAACACTGAATTCCATGCTACTAATTTTTTTGTGTCAAAACCTTATGGAACAGTCCATTGACTGCAGTTCATGTATTTAAACAGGCAATACATACAGCTCATTCTATCAACTAGCTGACTGAGATCTGGAATAAAGGTCTTCAGGGGGCCATTGACCAAATTGCTCCTTGATGTCTTATACACCTTCAGAATTCCTTGGCCCTGTGGTATATTGAGCTGAAGGATGTGAAGAGGGAACTTAGATGGCTAGAGCAATGTTGGCGGCAAACTTGTGATAAGGCTATGAGAACGTTTTGTAGAGCTCAGCTGAAGGCCTATGAGGTGGTGGCAACTCCATCACAGCCTCTAGTTCATGACCAGCTCGACTGTTTAGAATAATTGGGCAGTTAACCACCTCTTTGGCTCCCTCTAAAGTTGCTAATAATTTGGCCATTAGATGTGATTCTTTCATGACTTTCTTTGCATATAAGGTCTCCTCACTCCGTCGGGACTCAGCAGCCAGGTTTAGATCCAGGAGGAGAATGGAGGCTCTGCTTGCTTTATTGGTCCCTTTTTTGAATTCCTTTGGCCCAATCTCTCTAGCAGATGTCAACAGAATCCTGGCAGCTGTTTGGTCTATCACCTGATCAGTGGATCCCTGCTACTCCTGGCTGCTCAAAACTTGTAGGGAGGTGGTAAGGGGGCCCCTGAGAGATTGTATTAACTTATCTCTGTCACAAAGTTCTTTCACTAGCTCCCTCAAGGAGATGGTGCTAACACCCATCCTGAAGAAACCATCTTTAGACGAAGGGGATCTAGCCAATTATCACCCATTATCAAACCTTCTGTTCTCATAAAAGGTGACTGAGCGAGCAATGGCCAAGCAGCTCCATGAATTCTAGTCAGAGTTGAGGCCAGGTTTTGGCATAGAGACTGCCCTGGTTGCGTTGGTTGGTGATCTTCAATAACAACTGGACAAAGGTGGCTCAGCACTGCTGATCCCTCTGGACCTGGCAGCTGCTTTTGATATGGCCAACCACTTAAGTCTGGTTGACCACCTTGTCTCCCTGGGAATGATGGGAATGGTCTTGAGGCAGTTCTCCTTGTTTCTTTAGGGATACTCACAGAGGGTTGACATCAGAAGAGAGGGGTCATTTACTCAGGCTCTAAATTGTGGGGTCCCACAATGACCCCTCCTTTCCCTGATGTTGTTTGATTATCTATATGTACCCTCTAGCAGAGATTGTCAGGAGGTTTCGATTTGGGTGCCACCAATATGCTGACACTCAGCTCTACCTCCTGTTTGAAAAGCAACCAATGGCTGGGATCTTGGCCTTGGCCTTGTGCCTGGATGCTGTGATGGAATGGCTGGAAAAGAACTGGCTGAAGCTGAATCTTTCAGAAACAGAGGTCATGTGGCTGGGTGGGTTTGGGAATCAGGAGCTGAGATATTTACTGGTTCTTGATGAGGTCCACCTTATGGTGGTGGACTCCATTGAGAGCCTCAGAGTATGGCTTGATCTGCTCTTGCCTTGGTCAAACCAGTGTCCATGGTGATAAAGGCAATGTTCTACCATTTATGCCAAGCCTGCCAATTGGTTCCCTATTTGTCTTACTTGAACCTTGCCACTGTGATACACATAACAATCACTTCCAGATTAGACTACTGTAACACAATCTACATAGGGCTACTCTTGAAGATGATTCAAAAATTACAATTGGTTAAGAACTAAGGATGGACATGAACCAGGAAAATGAGGTAGACCCATGAATTGAACAACAGACTGTCGTGGACAAAAACTCACTTGTATGAACTGAACCAATTCAGGAAGCTCATGATGTGGTAGAACAGTCCCCTAGCATGCTAGAGACACCAAACTCAAGGTAGATCTCTGGACGACTGTCCTCTATCTGCTGTCCAGGTTTGGTGAGGAATGGATTTATGTGGTCCAAGTTACATGTCCCCAAAGAAGGTGCCCCATATTTCATTGTTTCCAATGGAGAGGAAAAACAGCAGAAAAAAGCAAGTGCAGAAGCCCAGCAGAACAGAAACAGAATCAAAGTCTCTGAGAATCTCTCCAGTAGAAACTGAAGTGGGGGGCATTTTTGTCAAACCAGCAGAACCAGGGCAATGTGCCCTGAGACCACCTGAGACCCAAACCCAAACCAGCATGCAATGACCTATGTAGACATGGTAGTTCCAAACTCTGAGATGCATGTAGCCATGGTGGCTCCAAGCCCTGAGAAGTAAGTAGATGTGATGGCTCAGAAGCTCTGAGAAGTAGTTAGACCTGGTGGCTCAAAGCCCTGAGAAGTAAGTAGACACAGTGGTTTGAAGCCCTGAGAATGGAGTGGACATGGTGGGTCGAAAGCCCTGAGAAGGGAGTAGACCTGGTGGTTCAAAAGCCCTGAGAAGCGGTTAGACATTGTGGCTTGAAGCCCTGAGAAGGAAGTAGATGTGTTGGCTCAAATGCTCTGAGTCCATCCCTGACCCCCAAACCCCAAAGCGTGCAATGACATATGTAGATGTGGTGGCTCCAAGCTCTGAGAAGGAAGTAGACATGGTGGATCAGAGCCCCAAAATGGAAGTAGATGTGGTAGGTCAAAACCCTGACAAGGAACTAGATGTGGTGTGTCAAAGCCCTGACAAGGAACTAGATGTGGTGGCTTGGAGCCCTGAGAAGGAAGTAGATGTGGTGGGTCAAAGCCCTGAAATGGAAGTAGACATGGTGGCTCAAAAGTCCTGAGAAGTAGTTAGACATGATGGCCTGAAGCCCAGAGAAGGAAGTAGATGTGGTGGCTCAAAAGCCCTGAGATGAAAGTAGATGATCTGGTTCAAAAGCCCTGCGTCCACCTCTGACACCCAAACCCCAAAGTGTGACGACCCCCATCCATGGCTGAAACATGCAGCCAGTACCTGAAAGACAAATGGAAAGGAGGGCACCCCCAGACTTTCGATGGGGGCTCCCCAAAGTACCCCCATGGCAGCAGGGAGGGTGTAATGAATGTGGGTACTCAGCCAAGGCACCCATTAGCTAGGACAGAACCAGTCAAGTACAGAGCACATCCACTAATGGGGGTGTTAATTCAACTCTGCCCCTGGGTCCAGAGTATGCCCATCCATTGCGGTATAGACTCCTACTCTGTGGATAAGTGGAAACCTATGTGAAGCTGGTAGGGCCACCTCTCAAGGCTAAAAAGACAGCTTAAGAGGGACCGAAAAGCAGACAAGACATCCCCAGAATTTCAAAGGGGAATCGCAGAAAAACTGCCACAGCAGATGGGAGGGTATAATAAATGTAGATACTCAGTTGAGATACCCACTAGCTAGGGTGAAAACAGACAGGAGCAGAGCATACCCACTGATGGGGGTGTTTTATTCGAATCTGCACCTGATTCCGGAGCACACTCATCCTCTCACAGCCCCTCCTCCATGGCTCAAACATACAGTCAGTATCCAAAAGATGGATGGAAAGGTGAGCACCCCCAGACTTTTGATGGGGGCTCCCCAAAGTATCCCCATGGCAGCAGGGAAGGTATGAGGATACTCTGTGGAGGGTGTGGAAACATTTTCAGAGGTCGGACTGGAAACAGGGCCCCATGATTTGAGCAGGTGGGACAAGGCACAGCTGCTTCCTGGCACTGGGCTGTGAGGCATCAGAGGGGGGTGCACTTGGGCCGACAGGACCAGGAGGGAGTTGGGACCTGGGAGGGGAAGATGCTTCCCCCTGATCTCTGAACCATTGCTGTCAGAAGATTCCTCTCCAAAGAGTCCTAGCAACTGCTGGTGTCTGGATGTCATTAACACCTCTGTTTCCTCTTGGGAAAGCCCCAAGGACAGAGCAGGGGAAGAAGGCTCTGAGACCCCTGGAGATGCCCTGCTGGGGCAGGACTCTGGGGGCTGGATTTCATGCCCAGGGACAGGGGCCTCTGGTTCTCTGTGGGGGAAGGTTTCTTCCCTCCATGTTGAGCACCCCTTTCACCCACTTTCACCGTCAACATATTCACTGAGCCCCTATGCTCAGTACGAGATCAGGAACAAGATGATGATCCGATTCCTGATTCAAGAAACCTCCCAAACCCCGAAAGCAGATGAAATCACTAGCAGGGGTGAGGGGTAAGGAATAGAAAGACAACTAATAGTTAAGTCCCTGTGCTCAGCATGAGCACAGGAAGAACAGAACCAGATCCCTGGTTCCAGAAAACTCCCAACCCCCCACAACAGAAAGCAGAGCAGATCACTAGCAGGAGAGGTGGAGGGAGGAGGAAAGACACAGTTGTTAAGCCCCTCTGCTGAAAGTCAGAGCCCAGAGTCCACCACTGCACCCTAATCCCAAACCCCAGCAACAGACAGCAGATCAAGGAAACTGAAAGCAAAGCGATGAATCAGCCCTGCTAGCTCTGTGCCTCTCTTTCACTTTACCAGCCAACAAAGGAGAGGAGGGAGGAGAGTTCACTAAATATACAGCCCCCTTAGCCCATAGACCACAATGGGAACTCTGGTTTTGGCAGCCAGCAGTGCCTATTAAGCTTTGGAAAGCTCCTATTGGAGTTTCCAAGGTTGGAGAATTCTGCCCCCACTATTGCCTTGGAGTTTTGTAAATAGTTTAATGGATCGTCACCAGTCTGTCTCCACTCCGCTAGAAGTTTATGAAAATTTGTGACGGTAGAGCCTCCACTAACATCACTTCACAGACCATGAACCAGCCAAAATTTGTGACAAACTTTACTTCATGAGCTGATTCAGGCCTATTCCGATACAGAACACAGCATATAACAGCTCATATAACTCCAATCCTGCTCCCAGTTCTGGCTCCCAATTAGTGCCCTGGTGCCAAGTCAAGATGTTGGTTTTAACCTATAAAGTTCTAAATGGTCTGGGACACTCATAACTCACCCCCTTCAGTCTTCATCCCAGGTCCACAGATAGTCTGTTTATCATCCACTAAGGCAAGGGCCTTCTTTGTGGTTGCCCCTGCCCCCTGGAACCAGCTCCCCAAGGAAGGTCCATTGGGCATGCAAAGCTGCCTTGTTTTATGCAGCATTTAATTTATCAAGAATATAAGCAAGCCAGCTGACTGTCGAGATTTTTCCCAGAGCTGATGACTACTTGGACTAGAATCCATTGTATATTATTTATTTGCTGAGCAGTCGGGTTAGAATGGATAAAAAGAAGTACTTCTTCACCCAAAGAGTGATTAACACATGGAATTCACTGCCACAGGAGGTGGTGGCAGCTACAAGCATGGATGGCTTCAAGAGGGAATTAGATAAGCATATGGAGCAGAAGTCCATCAGTGGCTATTAGTCACAAGGTATAGATAGGAACTCTCAGGCTGGGGCAAGTGAGGCTCTGTATTCTTGGTGCTTGGGGGGCAAGAGTGGGAGGGCTTCTAGTGTCCTGGCCACATCACTGGCCCTCCTGATGGCACCTGGTATTTTTGGCCACTGTGTGACAGAGCATTGGACTGGTTGGGCCATTGGCCTGATCCAACACTGGTTTCTCTTATGGCCTTATGTTCTTCTGTATTTATAGCTTTTATTATCTATTTAGGTTTTAATGCTATGTTTGTGTAAGCTGTGAACTGCCCTAAGTCCTCTGTTGAGGAAAGGGTGCAGGTTATAACTCAAATAAGTAAAATATATAAATAAATAATTAAATAGACTAAGAGCAAAAGACAGAAGATCATCCCCAACTGACAGCAAATTAAACACTAATAGATGACAGAATTCTCTGCATGGGAAAATTGAACAAATAGGACACCAAAATAGCACAAACATAGATATTATACAGAAAAGTTTCAAATTATTTTAAAAGCATAGTCGGTATGTTCAAAAGGAGCAACTATATCAGTACAGAAACTAATCAATTAAGCAATCAAAGATCAATAATTCTACAACGAATTTTAAATAAGCTGATATACATAAATACGAATATTGATGCAAGAGATTAGTATTAGTTAAACTAGACAAACGGTTCAAAGAGTAAGACAGCATCAAAGTTATATTCAGGGGTCATTTCATAGAAGAAGAGGTGCAGGAGCTCATTAGCATAACTTATTAGCATAACTTACTTACATATACCACACCCCCTGACATCACTGGAAGTGTGTCAGAAGGCAACGCCCACCACTCAGGCTCCACTGGACTGTTTTGGATTGCTAGCTATTGGTGGTGGGGGAAGTGCAGATCTGTCCTTGCAGAGGAGGGAGAGCTTGTACCTGAATAAAACTTGGTCTTAAAGGTGCCACTGTAGTCTTTTGGAATGCTAGCTATGGGGGGGGGGATACACATGCAGATTTGCCCTCACAGAGGAGGGAGAGCTTGTACCTGAAGGTGGGCAGGGGAGCCCTCTGCAACTTACCTGGTTGCTTCTTGCTCCTCGTGGCCTGGCTGAGGGCTGCTGGGAGCAGGGGGCGGGGCTTGTTGCATGTGCCTGCCTCCTGGGCTCCTTACTGCTGGAGCTCCGCTCCTGGTCACTCCTGCAGAATATGACCCCTGGTTATATTCTTTCATACAAAACTAATTCTAATCATGTGAAAGTCTGACTCTTTTCTGTTAAAACACCTCTGAACTTAGGTTACTTTTAAGGAGTTCAAGGGAACCAAACTTTTTATCCACCACTGTTTATCAGCCATTCAGAGCCACTGGGGCTAATGCTGCCAAGCCCCAAGTTGGAGTGGGGGATCCCCTTCCCTGAGTTCCCATTCCCCACCACTGTTTGGAGTGGCAGTGCTGGGGAATATTAACATTTAGAATAAATGATTTTAAAAAATAAATAAAAACTCAATGGCCTTGCTCATGCAATGATAGCACTTCTGGGCAATACTCAGAAACAACAGTGGTAGCTCCATGCATCACCAGAAAATCTATGTCCCCGTCCCTTCACCTTCCCACCAGTTGCCAGGCTAATTGGGGCCCCAGTTCTATAGGCCTGCCACCTTGATTTATTTGTTTATTACATTCAAATACAAGCAGTCTCCCTGCAGTTCTTAGAAGGTCCCCTACCGGGCAATGTCCAGCCTCTAATCTACTTAGCTTCAGCAGGATTCCTGCATCAGGGTTTTTATACAAACTGGAATGGAGCTGTCACTCGGGTAGTAGAGGCAGAAACAAAATCTAGCTGTTAGGGCAAGGCACCGTAGAGATATCAGAGGAGCAGATGAGTAGACCATCTCAGTCCCCTGTCTGCACCATACTTCTGTCCTATATGGGACAATCTAGACTCTCCCTCTTTCAGCTGAGAGCCAGAAATGTGGGGCTATATGCAATTTTTGTTTCTTCTGTCTCTATGTCAGCCTATTAAATTGCCGTTAGTCCTCCCACTCCTTCATTTTCACTCAGAACCCTGACTGCAGAGCACATCTTAAGGTCTGTTTTTATTGAGAACATTTTTATGGATATAGGTGCCATCGGAAGTAGCATGGCAACAGGATGGGCAAAATGAAGAGCCATTATGTGCTTGGCAATTCTAGATCCCATCAAATTTGCACTATTAGGAAAGTTCCTCCTGTGCCAAAACATACTAAAATATTCCATCAAAGGTCCTCTGGCCACCATAAAGGAATTAAAATGTAGAGCTGTTCGTGGAACTAAACAGGAAAAGAATGAGACAACTGGTTTAGAACTTCTAGCATTATTCATTATACCACAAGCTTTGTTGCAAGACAGATTCTCAGTATAATACAGCAAACTCAGAGCAGGGATGAAGTTTCAAGCTCCTTTGAAAGTAAAGATGTAAAAGGGGCTAACTTGCTATTGTGCCTTCAATGTCAGCTTAAAGTGCAGAAATGAACAGGTGAAGTTTTTCATTGCACAGGAATAAGTACTATCTCCGACTAATGTCACAGGTCCTGCTCCTGTGAAAAGTGAAAGATCAGGAACCAGCTCAAAACCTGAACAAAGTTTGAGTCCAGTGGCATCTTTAAGACCAAAAAAGTTTTATTCAAGACATAAACTTTTGTGTGCAGGCACACTTCTTCAGGCTGAGTTCAGACTGGCAATTTGCCCTGCTATAGCCACATTTCAGTGATGTTTTAAAAGCAGATTAAAGGGGGCATTCACACAGGCACATCTGCCTGGCGTTCCCCACCCATAGGCAACTTGCGCTGTTCCGCTTCACTCCCACATTTAATAGATACCTCATAAAAGTGGTAGCAAATCCCTGAAGAGTGCCTTTATCCTGTGTTTGTCCACTTCCTGGCAGTGTGAACACTGGCTGAGTTCAGACTGGCAATTTGCCCCGGTAGGGACCCAGGGCAACGACGATTCAATCCCGGAGTAAATGGGACGTTCACACAGGCACATCTGCCTGGCGTCCCCCATCCGTAGCCAACCCGTGCTGTTGCGCTTCACTGCCAGATTAAAAAGATACCTCATAAAAGTGGTAGCAAATCTGAAAGCCCGCATGTGTCGCACGTTTCTCTGCTTCCGGGGAGTCTGAACGTGCAGCCGAAAAGCCGGGAGCAACCCGCATTGGGCACGAGGCAGCAGCAGCGTGATTGGCTGTGCTCCGCTCCACTGCCCAATGCGGTGCCGGCGTTGCAAGGCAAAAAAATCGGCAAAATGCACTCATGCGCACATACACCCATACACCCACAGCTGAATTAATGGGGAAACGGCAAATATAGCACGCCTCCGGCGTGGCAATCTGAACACTCCCACGCACCTCCGTCCTGTATCTTCCAGCAGCGGCCCCCGCTGTGTGAACGGGAAAACCCGGTATAGTTTATTCCGGGTTTTTTTTGCTATGACTGGCTACTGGAGCAAACTGCCAGTCTGTACTCAGCCACTATGTGGAAAAGCCAGGAGCAACCCGCGTTGCACATAAGGTAGCAGCGATATGATTGGGTGTACTCCGCTCCACCGCCCAATGAGGTGCCGGCGCCACAGGGTCCTCCCCCAATCAGCCAGATGTGCATGAGCGCATGAGCACTCATGCACACATACACCCATACACACAGAGCTGAATTAATGGGGAAAAGCCATTGACAGCCGTGCCTCCAGGCCAGCAGTCTGAACGCTCCCGTGCACCTCCTCCCGGTATGCTCCCGCATCTGTCAACCCCGTGTGACCGGAAAAACCTGGAACAGTTTATTCTGGGGCTTTTTTGCCATGACTGGCTCCTGCTGCAAACTGCCAGTCTGTCCTCAGCCTTAGATATCTTGTAAGGTGATGCACACTGGGACAAAAAAAAATCCTAACTTCAATTATAGGCCAATGTGGTCTGAACTTGCTGAGACTGAGAGGGAGAGATGCCCTCCTCTCTATAATATATTAATATTTAACACTTTTTTGCAACCTTTTTTAAAGTCACATTTAACCAGGACTCTTTTTGTAGCAGGAACTCCTTTGCATATTAGGCGACACAGCCCTAATGTAGTCAATCCTCCAATAGCTTACAGAGCTCTTCTTACAGGGGCTACTGTAAGTTCTTGGAGGATTGGCTACCTTAGGGGTGTGTCGCCTAATATGCAAAGGAGTTCCTGCTACAAAAAGAGTCATGCATTTAACTACCCTAACCTAACTAACATTAACACCACATTTCTTATTCTCTTCCTTGTTAACCTATACTCTTTTATTGTATGAGTGGTTTTTCCTCCTAGTTAATACTAGTCCATATTTAATCCTTTCCTATTCTTTTTAAGTATACTTAACAGGTTAGTGTAATAAATTTTAGCTTGTAAACCCTGTTATTCAAAACTTGATTAATATCTGAAATTAAAAGGAGTGAAAGCATTTACCACTGAAATATTGTTTTAACTTGTGTAAATGTTGTGTCAGTGTTAAAAATGACAAAGCTAAATCTTTAAATGTATAAATGGAAAAACTGATATAGTTAAAGAATGGAAAAGTCTCAGGAAACTTTGAATGGTGGCTACCTGTTTGAAGGATAAGAAAACACAGAAACAAGACAACGAAGACCCTAGTGTCATAGATTATATGGAGAGACTTTCAGAGTCACTCTCTCAGGAAGTGCAAACACTCAACAAATGCAAGCTGTCACTCTTCAAATACAGCAATCTGAGCAAAATATACAAGAAAAAATCAAACAAGAAATTAAGCAAGAAGCAGCAAACCTCAGACAAGAAATTAACAGACCCTGCAGAAATCAAAACTCAACTCCAAGAACATACTCAAGAAATTGACTAAATTAAGGAGAAATTCAAGGAAAAAGAATTGCATCAACAAGTACAAGATTTATACCAAGAAAAGCCTGTTCTAGAGGTGCACTGCAGAAACCACAATTTACATTGCAGAAGAGTACCAGAAGACTTTGGGAAGACAGACCTTGAAGACCATTTATCTAAGCTTCTACAGAATTACTTAGAGGCTCCAGAAGATCCTCCTGGAATTGAGCAAATATATAGAATCAATTCAAGGTTTGCTTCTAAGAACAGATTGCCCCAGGACATATTAGTTGTATTTGCACTTAAGAAAACAAGGGACGTAAGAGATACAAGTTTTCCAAGATTTACCCACATCTATATTGAAGAAAAGACCAGACTTTGACTTTCTCAGGCAAATCTTACAAAAGAAAGGAATAAGATATTGCTGGAGAATCCCATTTGCCTTGGAAGTCTCCTTATCTACAGGCAAAAGAGAAATTTCAATGACTGAACAGGACAAGCTTCTAGCAAGAGAACTGGCTGGGAAAGAACTAGAGGAATTGGAAGAACTGAAAAAAGAAAAAAAGACATAAATAAAGAAGAAGACAAACTTGACAAAGCTGCAGCTTTTTGACAGAAAGGGATACTATGAAGCTCTTACCAGTTAATATCAGTGGCCTAAACTCTCCTTCCGAGTGATCCAAGACATTTAATTGGTTAAAGAAACAAAATCTATCTATAATTTTTAGGCAAGGGACTTATGCCAAAAAGGTACAGGAGAAAATTTTAAATAACAAGAAAGTGAGCAAAGTATATGCAGAAGGGGGTTTAAACTCCTTCAGAGCTCCCATGTACCTCCCTGTAGAGGATACCAAGCAAGGGCCTTGATTTTAGACTCTTTGTGAGCAGTGGCAAGCGGATTGAGTACGAGATTGCCCTGAAGCCCAAACCTGTGCGAGATTCTATGGAGCATGAATCATCGGGAAGAGGGGAACAAAATCACCCCATACAGAACTTTAAAAGAAACTCTACCACCATGAGTATTATTAAAGCATTGAATTCAGAAGAGATTCTCCATTTTGATATAGCTCTTTAAAAGAGGAGGTAAAAAGAAGAAGGGGAGGGGATTTCCCCACACACACACCAGAAGCTGGTTGGAAAAGAGCTATTTTAAGATATATAAATATTTGCAAGGGCTGAAAAAGTGGTTGATGTCTGGAATTAAAACTTATTAACAGCATATTACTCTTCAAATATAACTTGATGCTTGGTAAACCAGTGGATTATAATTTTGAATATTTGGACTAGACTCTCTTTTATTAAACCCCACTTGGAATTATAATTTGGCTTTACTGGGATTGTAACTTTTTAGCAGACTCATACTGCTCTTCAAATATAACTTGATGTTTGGTGAACCAGTGGATTATAATTTTGTATATTTGGACTAGAATCTCTTTTATTAAATTCCACTTGGAATTATAATTTGACTTTATTCGGATTATAACGTGGCTATTCATATGCTAAAGAATTATATATTTACATGAAGTTACCTTAAAGGATTATACATTTTTATAACCATTTATTTGGATTACAAATTAAAGACAAAGAACAAAGAAGAAAGGAGGAGCCTGTAAATTGACTGGAACTTACTTTCACTTTTCATACATCATTTTTGCAGAGGTTATGTTTTTAACTTGGAGCTGTTGTGTCTTTGCATGTTGTTATTACAAAAGCACAATCTGTTCTTGAGAGAAATGTAAACTGTTGATAATTTCTTTGGGGCTATACTGAGAGTATTTGTAAGAAATAAAAAAGGGAGGTTAAACTTAAGATATTGACTGAGAGGGAACCTGTGTATATTAACAGATTCTTTTATTTTTATGGTGTTTAATTTACAGTCATTTAAAATATAGTAAATGATATTGTTAACAACATGATGGATAAAAAAATTAAACCTCCTTCTGGTCCTTCTGCTGGCCAACCTAAGTCAGTAACTGCCAGTTTGAAACAGATTTCAGCAAAGAAATTACAAATCTTAATACAAGAAGCTGTGACAACAGCTGTTAACCCCTTGCAAGCTCAACTAGATACACTCTCATAACAAATGGTACATCAGATGACTGAAGTACAAAACCAGCTCAAAGAAAATAGACAATAATTTTTTTCCTTGGACCAAAGTGTTAATCAAATGGAGGAAAAATCTGAAAAGGTACAGCTTAAAATAAAAATAGTGGAATCTAAGCAAAATTCCATGGAAAAAGCTCTTATTAAGTTAGAGATTGATAAAGCAGCATGTATTTTAACATTTCAAAATATTCCAGAAAAACAAGATGAGCAGCTTAAATTTGAAATGGCACAAATATTGGCTGAGTTCAGACTGGCAGTTTTCTCCGGTAGCCAGTTGTGGCAAAAAAGCCCCGGGATAAACTGTTCTGGGTTTTCCCATTCACACAGCCTGGGCTGCTGCCAAAAAATATGGGGCGGAGCTGGGTGGGAGCGTTCAGACTGCTGCGCTGGGGGCACGCACAGTTTCCCCATTAATTTGGCTGTGGGTGTATGGGTGTATGTGCGCATGAGTGCTCATGCACTCATGTGCATAAGTGCATAAGTGCATTTTGCCGATTGGGGGAGGACCCCGCAGCACCGGCACTGCATTGGGCAGTAGAGCGGAACACGGCCAATCATATTGCTGCTGCCTTCTGCCCAACGTGGGTTGCTCCTGGCTTTTCAGCTGCGCATTCAGACTTCCTGAAAGCAGAGAAACGTGCGACGCATGCAGGCTTTTGGATTTGCTACCAGTTTCATAAGGTATCTTTTTAATCCAGCAGTGAAGCGCTACAGCACGGGTTGGCTATGGGTGGGGGATGCCAGGCAGATGTGCCTGTGTGAATGCCCAATTTACTTCGGAATTGAATCGTCGCTGGCCCGGGTCCCTACCGGGGCAAATTGCCAGTCTGAACTCAGCCATTGGCTGAGTATATGGAAGCAGAAAACACAGATGAACTATTTAATGAAATTGATGTTGCTTAGAGAATGAATTCAGCATATGCAAGGAGAAATAAACATCCAAGAGAAGTGCATGTGAGATTTCACAAAAGGTCAATAAGAGATGAAATTCTGAAAGCAACAAATGAAAAATCCTTACAAATAGAAGCAACAGAAATTATGATTTTAAAGAAAATTCCATGGAGAATGTTAAATAGTAGGTTCCATGGGTGAGCAGGCTCAAGTCTAGAGAGCAGCTCAATTTTATTTGTGATTTCAGCAAGAGCAAGACAAGACTCCAGAGCCTCAGCTCTGTTAAACAGCATGCAATTGCCACATCCAAACATATTCTACTCCCAGTGGTAGGCTATTTATATAACATTACTACTAGACTGGTTACTTTCAGAATCCTGGTAAGCTATTGTTTTTGTGCTCCAAGCTCTGCCAGTCTCTGGGGTGATTCAATCAGGAATGATTCAATCCCAATACATAACAGAGAGTAAGAGAGAAGAGAAGAGAATATATGGAGCATACAAATATTCTTAGAAAGAATGGAATCACGTTTAGATGGCTACTTCCATAAAGCATTTTTTCACTTATAAAGAGAAAAGATACAAAATCAACTCAATTTTTAAAGCAGAAGAATTTTAAAAATAACAGTGAAGAACTGAAAGTTGAGGAAGAAGAAACAGGAACTACAGAGGGGGACCAGCGAGAAACACAAGGAGCAACTGGAGGAAATGGAAAAACTACAAAAATTAGGAAGACTACAACACCCCAGATGGTTACAAGACTTCAGCTGAAGAATAAAAATGACAATAAGACTCAAACAAAAGATGGATAGAAGAAAAATAAAGATAGTCTCAATAAATGTTAATGGGCTGAATGCACCTCAAAAAACAAGACAGATTTTTCATCAATTGAAAAAGATGCAACTGGATGTGATATGCCTATAAGACACCCATACAAAATAGACCAAAAATATTTGGAGATCAAAAAACTTGGGAAAACCTTCATTTCTTCAGACAAAGAAAAAAAGAGAGAGGGGTAGTGATATATGATAAAGAACATTGGCATCCAGAATTAGTCTACAGCTCTGAAGATGATAGAATCTTGATAGTTCATATACAAAGACAAGGTAAAACAACCTTAATTGTAAATATATATGCTCCCAACCAACATCAAGATTTTAAAAAAAATTATTACAAGAACTTATCTCAAAACAAAACTATGATGAAATGTGCCTGGTTGGAGGTTACAATGCTGTCTTTGATAAGTTTTTAGATAGAAAAACAATAACTGGAAAACAGAAACAAGGTAATGAACTTCCAAACATATTTTTACAACTGGAAGAACATAATTTGATTGACTCTTGGAAAGCTAGAAATCCAAAAAAGAAAGATTATACCTTTTATTCAGCAAGACATAAATCATGGTCAAGAATAGATATGTGTTGGATTTCAACAACAATCATAAGTGACCTAGTAGAAGTAGAAATACTACCAGCAACTTTTTCAGATCACAGTCCTCTTATGATAATATTACAAGACACACCAAAGAAAAATAGATGGACTCTCAGTACATTTTTATTGAAAAACCCAACATTTGTATGGGAGACAAAAGAAGAATTTCAAATGTTTTTTGAACAGAATATCCAACCAGATATTTCTCTTCTAACTGTATGGGATGCATTTAAGGCTTATGCTAGAGGTTGGATAATTAGAGAAACAGCACGTACAAAAAAACAAAAAACAGAATTTTTTTTACAAATTACAGAAGAAATTAAGATGCAGGCAGAAAATTTGAAACAAGTCCCCTCAGCTTTTTAAGAGTGAAATTAAAGCTATTACAACACCAAATGAATTGTATCTTGATAAAGGAAATAGCTAAAAAGATTACTTATGCAAAACAAAATTATTTTGGAAATGCTAATAAACCAACTAGATGGTTAGCATACAAATTACTAAAAGAAGAGGAGGAGGAGGAGGAGGAGATTGGATTTATACCCTGCCCTTCACTACCAAAGGAGACTCAGAGCAGTTTACAAACTCCTTCCCCTTCCCTTTCCCACAACAGACCCCCTGTGAAGTAGAAAAGAGAACTATAAAAATTTTAAAAGACAGTGAAGGAGAAGAAAAAAATGCACCCAAAGGTTTAAAAAAAACAATTGAGACATTTTATAGCAAGTTATATCAAAGAAGAGAAGCTACAATAGAGGAGATTAAAGACTTTTTGAAGAAGTACAACTTATTTTTTTTTACTGAAGAACAAAAAAATAAATAAATGATCAAATAACAACATGTGAAATTAAATTAGCATTAAAAAAACAAAAAGGGAAAACACCAGGTCCAGATGGTTTACCAGCAGAATTCTATGATGTATTTGAAGATCAAGTGACATTACATTTAAAATATATAATACAGAACATAAGAAGGCAAAATCCCAGAAACTTGGAATTAAATGCTTGTAACATTGAGACGTAAACCAAATTCAGATGAGAAAGAAATTAAAAGTTATAGACCGAATTCACTACTAAATGTAGATTATAAAATTTATATTTTAGCTACAAGACTGAAAAAAGTACTGATACAGATAATTCATCAAGATCAAACAGGATTTTTACCAAAAAGATAACTCAGAAACAATGTTAGCACAATTCTGAATGTAATTGAATATTTTGAAGCACACTCAGAAAAACAAATGGCTTTGATTTTTCTTGATGCTGAAAAAGCATTTGACAATGTCAGTTGGAGTTTTATGTTGGAACAAATGGCAGATTCAGAATGTCGTGAAGAACTTTTACAGTGGTTAAGCAATATATACCAAACAACATGCAAAGATTCTTATTAATGGAGATTTATCACAAAGTGTTGAAATACAAAAAGGAACTAGACAAGGTTGCCCACTGTCAACATTACTGTTCATATTTGTATTGGAAATCCTGTATGACACTATAAGAAAAGATAGGCACATCAGAGGACTTAAAGTAAGAGGAGAGGAATACAAATTACAAATGTTTGCAGATGACCTGGTATTTATTTTAGAAAACCCATTGGATTCAATTGCACAATTATTAACAACATTACAGAAATATGGTCAAGTTGCAGGATTGAAGATCAACTTGACTAAAACAAAAATGTTAACAAAAATATGACTAAGGATCAAATCCAGCAGCTACAAGATAAAATCAGGTCTTAAAGTACAAAAAAGAATGAAACATTTAGGTATAAATATAACTAATAGATGTAGCTCTCTGATGAAAGACAATTATATGGATCTTATGCAGAAAATCCAAAAAGATTTGGAAAAATGGAAAAAAATTACAAATATCTTTAATGGGCAGAATAGCTACAATAAAGATGAACATTTTACCAAGACTGATATTTTTATTAGTTGGTGTAGATTTTCCAGGTTGTGTGGCCGTGGTCTTGGCATTGTAGAACTCGACATTTCACCAGTAGCTGTGACTGGCATCCTCAGAGGTATAACACAGAAAGATGTAGTACTCTCTGTGTCAAGGTGAGCAGGATTTTTTTTTTATTAAACAGTTTTTATTGATTTTAAACCAAAAATAACAGCGTAAGATACATATTCACAAATTAACATAACATATCAAATATCAAATGGCAAGCTACAGGAGCAATGAAGGATCTATTATAACAGGTAATCTGAACAAAACATCAAACATCAAAGTTATAAACTATGAGCATTATAATCTAAAGGCAGGTAAGGCAGCTTATCATCACAGATTAAATGAATTTTTCTGAGGCAGACTAATGCCAAATTTATCCAGAAAAACAGACCATTTTTCTAAAGGGTTAAATAAATCTCTCTCATTTCTATTAACATCAAAATAAACCAAACATTTTTCCAACAGAAAGTAATCCCAAACTGTATTAAACCAAGAACTCACTGAGGGTGATTTAGAGTCTTTCCAAGATCGCGCAATCACAGCTTTGGCCGCTGTAAGAAGAATATTAATAAGGTCTCTTGTCATTGCAGGCGGTTTATCATCCGGCCAGAGGCCCAGCAACAGCAGCGATGGATCAAGAGGTAAGTTGTAACAGACCAAAAAAGGTGTATATGCTTACATTGCCACCAATTGTAAAAAAAGTGGCTCTTTGACCACACCGTTTCCAGCATAGCGGCGATGAACGTGAGGATATGTGAGCAAGCTTAACCGGAGTCAAGTACCATCTAAAAACTTTTGAGCCATTGTACAGATAGTTAATGATTTGGAAACCTTGTTAATTGATTTCCAAAACGTTTCCCATTGTTCCGCAGTAAGTGTGAGCTGTAAATCACTGTGCCAGGAGTGTTGGTAGTAAAGCAGTTTGTCGGAGCCCACGGTAAGTAGAATTTTGTAAGTTTTTGCTATCAGCCCTCTGGTTGAGGTGACATCAGCTAAGAGTTTTTCAAATGGTAGAAGTGGGGTGTTGAGTTGTGAGGCAAAGGGAGACGAATTGACTAGATGTTGAAGCTGTAAATATTCAAACCAAGGAATCTTCACATTGCCTCTCCTTTCCAACTCAGACTTGGAGGCCAATTTTCCTTTGATTACAATGTCTATGAGTCTTGTAAGGCCTGCTTGTTTCCAAGAAGCAAAGGAGTTCAGTGCCTGTGCAGGAAGAAACCAATCTTGTCCAGTAAATGTTGTCAGCTGTGAGCCCAAATGACATAAGTTGTAGCGATTAGCATACCAGATCGACATAGCCGCATTAGAAAAAATGCTAGTTGAGAGCTGATTTGACTTGATGGGTGAAGATGACCATAAACTTTCCTTGAAGTTTTTAGAGGAGGAGAAATGGTCCTCAATGAATGCCCAGTCCAGACTATTGTCATTGTGGTATCGACGAATTAGAGTAGCAAGTATTGATGCAGAGTAATAGGTATGAAGGTCCGGGAATGCTATTCCCCCTTGGCAGGTGGACGACGCAAGGATGCAAAATTAATCCGGGGACGTTTGTAGTTCCAAAAGAAGGTTAAGAGAGACCGTTGCCATTTTAAAATGGATGATTTAGATATCAAAATAGGAAGAGCTCGAAAGCAATACAAGAATTTGGGGGAAATAAATGCTTTGATTGTTTGGAGTCGTTCTGCCCATGTGAGCAATTTAAGGTCCCAATTCTTCATTTGAAAAGAGGCTTCTTTAAAAATGGCGATGTGGTTATAATGTAGTAAATCTGCAAGGTCTAGAGGTACTTTGATCCCTAAATACTGCCAGTATGTAGTGGTCCATTGAAAGGAGTGATATGATTTAATATAATTTATCACATCTGCAGTCATGTGAAAAGGATATATAAGCGATTTAGATTGATTGACCTGAAGGCCAGAGATCATTCCAAAAGTGGTTAGAGCCGAGAGAATAGTTGGAAGTGAGGATTGCGGTTCAGAAATGTAGAGAACGAGGTCATCAGCAAAGAGACTAAGTTTGAATTCCCTGCCATTTAGCGGAATACCTTTAAAACCTGATAAGCAACATAAGTTATTGGCTAAAGGTTCCATCATGAATGCAAACAGCAATGGCGAAAGAGGACAGCCTTGGCGAGTTCCTCTATGGAGTTGGATAGGGTTAGAACGTTGTCCGTTGAGAAGGATGGTAGCCATTGGAGTTGAATAGATTGCTTGAATTGCTTGCATGAAAGTATCTCCAAATTGCATCGCTGTGAGCGTATTAATAAGGAATGGAAATTCCACAGAATCAAAGGCTTTCTCAATGTCGAGGGAAAGAGCCATAGTGTTTGGAATTTTGTGTTTTCTACTAAAGAGTATGAGGTCCAGAGTCTTACGGATATTGTCTGTGATATCTCTCAAAGGAATGAAACCAGTCTGGTCCGTGTGAACATAGAAGCCAATAATGTGCTTAAGCCGTTCTGAAAGAATTTGAGTGAAGATTTTATAGTCTGAATTAAGAAGGAAATGGGACGATAAGACTTTGGATCAGAAGTATCCTTTCCGTGTTTGGGTAGTAGAATGATGTTTGCTTGGTGCCACGAAGAAGTCATTTCTCCCGATGCTAGAATATTGTTAAAAAGGGATCCCATTGGTTTAACTAAAGTGTCCACAAAGTTTTTGTAAAATTCAGCGATGAAACCGTCAGGGCCAGGTGCTTTGTTGATTTTCATAGATTTGATAGCACGTCGAATTTCATCCTCCAAAATAGGGGCATTCAAAAAAACTCGATGATCCTCTGATAAAACAGGGACTTTAGCATTAGAAGTGAGGTATGTGCTGATATCGTATTGCGAAGGATTTGTTGAGGTGTAGAGAGATGTAAAGAAGGATTCTATCACCCGCAGGATGTCTGGGGTTGCTGTGTGCAGCTTATCCTTGGGATCTTTTAGACATTTGATGAATCATTCTGATCGCTGCTTTTTAAGCTTCCAAGCCAAAAGGTGGAGTACCTTGGGACCTTTGGTTGTTCTGGCGTGTTTCCACTTTAGATTTTCTTTGTAGATGTTGAACACGTCCATAGATTCCAATTGCTTTCGAAGGTGTAAAAGTTTGGTATATAATTTTGGGTTACATGTTCTTTTGTGTTGCAGTTCTAATTGCGTAATAAGTTGCTGAAGTTGCATTTTCTTCTGATTCTTTTCTTTATTTAAAGCCGCAATAAGTGAAATGCAAGCACCTCGGATGACCGCCTTGGAAGCATCCCACACCGTGTTCAGAGGAATTCCACATTGCTGATTGATGTCAAAGAAATTGTTAATTTCAAGTTTGAGTCTGTTTGTAGCCTTGGTATTATATAATAAAGATTTGTTGAAGGACCACTGTGGTCTGGGCCGTGGTGTATTATTCATGTTAAGTAAGCAGGTCACAGGGGAATGATCCGACCAGCGTTGAATACCTATGTCTGTAGAGCTTATTTTGGAGCAGAGCATAGATGAGACTAGAAAAAAATCAAGTCTGGAATAGCATTTATACTTAGGAGAAAAATATGTATAGTCCCGACAGGAACCATTTTGGATCCTCCATATATCATGTAAATCAAAATCTGCTAATAATCTTGGAAAATCTTGTTGAGAAGCGGTTTTATGATGCTTAAGTTTTTTAGGACCATTTGATTTGTCAACTGTCACATCCATTACATAGTTAAAATCACCTCCTAATATTATAGGACCTTTTTGAAATTCATAAAGTTTGCGCAATACCATCTTTATAAAATCAAACTGGCCGTGGTTAGGAGCATAGACATTAGCCAAAGTAATAGCAAGATAATTAATTCTGCCTCTTATGAAAAGAAAACGACCATCCATATCTGACATTTTAGCATCAAGGATGAAGTTTGTAGATTGGGACAGTAATATGGCCACCCCTCGTGATTTAGAAGTACCTCCTGCGTTAAATTGAATAGGAAACCGGTTGGACGGCAACACAGTTTTGCAATTTTTAAGGTGAGTTTCTTGTAGGAAAGCTATATTAATTCGCATTCTTTTAAGATCAGAAACAATCCGTTTGGCCTTAATTTTATTATGAAGGCCTCGACAATTCAAAGTGAGAATTTTCACAGAGTCAGACGTCATTAAGGTCTCTCAGAAATGTGAAATTTCTCATACAGACCTAGCCCTTGAGGAAAAAGTTGAGCATTGATATTTAAAATAAGAGACCTATAACCAACAGATTGAGAGAATAAAAATAGAGATAAGCTGCCTTTTGCCATCAATATAGTTGCCTGAACCATTGAGTTATGTGAAATAACAAGAAACCTTGAGAGTTTAACCCTTAAAATCAATAATTTCAACAGCCTGCATGCCACTAGAAGCTGTAGCTGCTGTCTACCCTCCCACCCTCTCCCGCCCACCCCAACCCCAAAAATACCCACGAACCACCAGAGGGAGAGCAAAAGAATAAGAAAACCTGGTAGGTTAACAGAGTACACCCTCCCCCTATGAGAAATTTCAAAAAATAGTTCCTTTTGAGTGCAATTCACAATCGCACAAGGCCTTATGGGCCTCATCGTCTGGACCATACAACAAACTAAAAAAATAAAGCAAAAAAGAACCGCAACCACCCTCTATAAATGGGCATCCCAAAGAAGCCTCCTTCCCCCTTCCCCTTCTCCTGAACGTGCATACATAGGTTTAATAAACGAGAGCCAAATACAGAAAACATAGCATCATGAACATATGAACATGTGAAGCAGTAAAGTACACATCAAAGTAGAATAATGAGCAGTTAAGGCGACAGATTAAGTCTTACAGGAATTTTACTCCATCGGTGTGGAGTTCCAGGGGAAGCTCTTTTACGTTTATTCCTTTGGGGATCCTGTGAGGTTTGCATAGGTTCAAGACCTATCGCTTGCAGGAGGTCCCATCCACTTTCTATGTCATCTGCCTGGAAAACAGAGCCTCGATGTTTAATTTGAAGGTGACCTGTTTGAAGCCACCGATAGCGCAAACCAGCTTCATTCAGACTTTGAGTAATAGGTTTAAGATTCCTACGGATTTGTAACGCTTCAGGCGGAATATCAGGATATATGGTGATTTCCTCGCCTTTATATTTAAATTTACCTTTTGTTTTAGCTTCTCTGAGGATATGATTTTTGGTGCGAAAATCTATGAACTCTGCTAAAATGTCCCTTGGTCCCTTGCGTTCAGCAGCAAGAGAGCCAAGCCTGTATGCTCTGACTATCATGGGAGCCACCCTGTCCTCTAATTGAAGTATTGTGGCTAGCCAGCCTGATAAGAAGGTAGACAGCTCTGAATTTGATTCTGCTTGTTCTGAAATGCCCCTGAATTTAAGGAAACACTCCCTTGCTTTATGTTCCAGGAATAAGATCCTGTCTTTTGCCCAGGTTTCTTTTTGTTGAAGAACTCTAATATCTTCCTGATTAGCTGTTGATACCTCAAGAGCCATTTCTGCCGACTGAGAGACTTTCTGAATAGCATTTTGAAGGGAACTCATTTGGTCTGACATGGGCTGCAGTAATGAATTAATGTTGGCTAAAATTTCCATTTTGAAAGAGGCAAAGAGCTCCGTGAGATCTTTCATCGAGATGGGAGTTTGGGTTGTGTGAGGATTCCCGCCTTCCGCCGCCATTTTAGAAGCCTCAGGGAGTCCCTTATTTATGCTGCCTTCCTTTGCCGATCCAAAAAAGGCTTTTAAATTCGGGAGATCAGCGTCTTTACCTTTAGCTTTAGAATCACCGTGTTTTACCATCGCTTTTTAGGCTTACAGTTCTCGATGTCGGGCAAACGATCGGGAGAGGTTTACAGGGGAAGTCGGAGCTCCTCTAGAAAGCGTCCGCCATGAGCCGCGCCGACGCCACGCCCCCAGGTGAGCAGGAAAATGGTAGGCAAGTACATAAGAACATAAGAACATAAGAGAAGCCAATGCTGAATCAGGCCAATGGCCCATCTAGTCCAACACTCTGTCACACAGCGGCCAAAATATACCACGTGCCATCAGGAGGTCCAGCAGTGGGGCCAGGACACTAGAAGCCCTCCCACTGCTGAATCTACCCTGAAAGGTGGGGTACAGCTGAATCATTATCTTGTAGTAGTTCTCCAGGGCAACTAATAGACCATCAACTACTGGAATAGGGAAGGAGAACCTGCCTAATTTCAGAAGGTGGGGGCATGTGAAGCAGAGCCTCAGAAGATGACCATTGTGGTCTGCCAGGTTCATAAGGAGTTGGAAAACTATGTGCTTTCTAACTGTGCACCAACAGTAAACACTGGATTCCGTGCTACTAATTTTTTGCGTTAAAATCTTATGGAACTTTCAGTCAACTGACTGTAGATCATATATTTGAACAGACAGTACATCTTCCCTCAAAAACTGGTGGGCATATAATTAGAATAAGAGCAAAAGAGAAAAGCTCATCACCAACGGTATCCAACATATCATCTGAAATGCAATAGATTCATTACAGTAATGTAATAGGTTCATTACAGGTTTTGTGATGTCATCAAAAATGGAACAACATAGTTATCCATCAAACACAATGCTTAGTCCAGAAGTATACAGGTGGACAGAATGCCCAGCAGACCACTGAATTAACTGAATACCATGAAAATGCATTTGACATATACGCACTGGAAGGAAAACCTCACAATGCTGTAATGTCAACTTTACCATTATCCAAAATTAACTGAGATTTGTTGCATATTCAGTAACACTAATAAAAGCAGTACTTGAAAGAACAACCCAAAATCCCTCTTTGACCCTATCTGCCAAAAATATCAGAATAACACTTAAGAGTGTGGTAAGAACACACAGAAACACTTTGTATGGATTTATTCATTTAGAACATGTACGTGCCGCCTGACCTGACCTGACTTGGATAGCTCAGGCTAGCCCGATCTCGTCAGATCTCTCTCAGAATCATAGAACGTTAGAGTTGGAATGGACCTTGCCTGTCATCTAGTCCAACCTCCTGCACTCTGCAGAAGTGAAGCCAAAAGATAGCCCTAAAACATACCCGAAAGACGGTCGTCCAGCCTCCGCTTAAAAATGAAGTGAAGTAGGATTGTCCCTGGCAAGTATTTGAATGGGAGACCTCCAAGAAATACCAGCAGGGTATTTCCTAGAAAAAGAGGTGCAGGAACTCATTTGCATAACTCATTTGCATATGCCACACCCCCTGACAAAGGGCAGGAATGTTTAAAATGAGTTAAGGCATATGCAAATGATATTAAATCCCTCCCTTCCCTGAGTCTCTCCGCAAAAGCAGAGAGGCTCAGGGGAAAAGGAGCCATGTCTGCCCACCTCCCCTTCTCCTCCCCAGCCAACCCATTGCAGTGGGCTGGCTGGAGAAGGGAAGGGAGGCAGACATGCTTGGGTTCCCTGCCCGATCTTCTCCATCTGGAGAATATCAGGCAGGGTACCCAGGCATTTAAATCCCCCCCTCCCCGAGTCTCCCCATGGTCAGGCCAGGAAAGATGGGGAGGGGGATTGAGCTCCTTACTGCCAGAACTCTGTTCTGGGGCGCTCCGGCAGGAAATGACCCCAGAATACTAGGATTGTGACTTGGAGATAGGCAATGTCAAACCACCTCTGAGCGTCTCTTGCCTTGAAAACTCTATGAAGTCACCATATCAGCTGTGACTTGATGGCACTTTCCAGCACCATGTGCCATTTCTCCAGAGACCTGCTCAAGGTGGGTAATGAAGTAAAAACAAAGCAATAAATATTTTCATCATCAGAATCATGTCTCCTTTTCAGAATCATGTCTCCTTTTCCACCACACAAGGAAAGATATGATTACAAGGAAACTTTTCAGGTATGAATCACCAGGTATGCTCCTGCCACGGTGTATACAGATGACAAGTGGAAGAAATCCATCAAGTTATGCGGCTAAAAAATGTAAAGGAACATTGCAGTGCTGCTTCTAGCAACTTAATTCACAGATCCTACAGCAAAACTGTTTTCATGAGGTGAGTGAAGTTCACAGATCACGGAATCAAACTGAGTCTCTGTAGAATGTCGTTAATTTTGCCAACTTTATTATATAGTTAATCGCTGGATCTATTTCAACATATAAGAGAATTTCTCGGGTTGACATTTTGTCATAATAGTGGTCAAAACTATTTTTGCATTCAAGAAGGCTGAAAGGCAACAAAGAGTGGGTGGTACTTCTTTACTAAACTGAAGAGAACTAGTGTTGGGATATTTACAAGTTGCTCACACTTTCAGTCCTTATAGAGTTAACTATTTTATTTCTTTATTTATTCCCTTCAATTTATATCCCGCCCACCCCGCAAAGCAGGCTCAGGGCAAGTCTGCCGAGTGCAGATTTACACCATAAAAACAGGATAATAAAATACATACAATAAATACATTAAAATAAGTTGCTCTTGTTAGGAAGCAGGAAATTACCTAACTAACCTGTAACCAATTCGAAGTAGAGTGAAGTTAGCCCAGGAAAACTATGGATGTAGTTTAGCCAAATGAAGTCATCTGTAACCTCTCTATTGGATATCTGTAGATTGATTAGAATAAATGCTTTGATCTTGCATGCATTTATTGCAACTTTTATGATAGCTCTTCTGCTCTTTGTTTTGTGAGCAAGAAGAAGAAGCCATTAAGCAGCTTGCCTTTAAACTGCAACGATGTAGTCTGTTTAGGTTCGATAGAAATATTACTTTATTTTTTTCCAAAGCTCCCTTCCTTCATGAGATAAAAGTTATTTTTCCTTTTAAAACAAATACACAGTGTGGCTCTCATTTATTTTACTCTGCATTTTTAAGAACCTCTCAACAACTGGGCTATCTGCACTACGGCCAGGTCAGTAGAATCACTTCATCTTATCCAATCACACAACACATTTCTGGTACCAAATCTGCTGTGTGAAACTTCTGTTTGTAAAGTATTGTTTCCTCTCAACACACTTGCATTGTTGATGGGTTAGTATGTTTCCATTTTTGACAAACTTCCTGGATCTGTTTTGTGTTGAAGGGGCAGATATGTGAATTCTGACCCACATTCAGAACTATACCCTGTGAAGTATATCTCTGGTTTACAAGATCTAGAGAGCTGCGGTTTAGACTCTTGGCACTGCTGTTATAATCTTGGGTTTGCATTCCCCCCACCCCAGCATTTTGACAAATGTATGTACATAATTTTTGGTTTCAGGGTCAGTCAGGAAAATACCAATGCTATCTAGCCTTTAATTAAATGTACAATAAGAAGGGATGTATTGTGTATTTCATACCAGCCATAAGCACTGTTCTACAGGTTTTTGACAACATAAACCAGATATCTGGTTTAGTTAATTGAGCTGTCAAACACAAGCCATGTTCTCAGAAAACAAGTACGAGCGTTCTTTTAGACCACATGAAATAAAGCTGTAACAGTAATGTTAACTAGAAGGAACTCAGCAGCATCACTCAGCTCCTCATATTAAAAACTTCATGTTTCCAAGTTTGTATCTTTTGTTCCAAACAGGAAATGCAGCCTTAGTCATTGTTTGCTGTAATGAAGTGTTTTCTTTCCTCTTCAAGAGCTGGGTATAGCAGTGCCTTCGCAACAACTTTGGCCTGTCACTGGTTACCCAGCAGGTGAAAAAAAATTGGCCCAACATGTTAACATGTTTGCTTTTTCTTAATTCTGCGCTTCAGAAACAGCTGCTAAGGACGGACACCTTGGTGGCCACCCTCATCTCAGCACCGCCAATTGCCCAGCATTAGTGTAATTGGAGAGCTTTAATAGCCCCATTATCTCTCTTGCTAAAAGGGTGACAACAACTCAGGGCCTGCGAAGCAAACACTGGCGACGAGTGTAATGGGATGGAAACTGCAAACTGTTGCTTCTGCTGTTCCATCTTTAAGACCCGTTGATGATGCACACGGAAGATCTAATGTGCCCAGGCAGCAAAAAATGTGGCCAGGACAATGATGAAAAGGTGGAGCTCTGACCAAATCTTGTGTCATTAGGAATAGTCGAGGAGCTATAAATGTGGATGAGAGAGGAGGTCCAAGTGTCTCTTCAACATAATCTTTTTTTTTCTTTTCTGAGCCTCCATCAAAGCATCTCTCACTATAATTTGATTAGGTAAGTCTGTTTTCTCTACTGTGTTTTGGATTCTCTTGTGCAGTGCATAGCATTGGGGGGGGGGTTAAAGATGGGAGGTCAAAGTCTCGTCAGTATTTATGTTCTGGTTTTATGCTCACGGGGTGTCCTATGGTGGGGCTTGCAAGATGGCTTCAAGAAGCCACAGAGAAACAAGGAGCACAGGACAGGTGGACAGCTAGCTGGCCACGCTTCCTTTGTGAACTCCTGCGCTTCTGTCGGCGTTTCCAGCACTTGAACAAATGAAAGACTTCAAAGCAGTTTCACACTGAAATGTGTGCTGTCGAAAAGGTTGATGCTGCCCAGCAAAGGACAGACTTCCCTGTATATACAGACAGCTATTGGCTGTAATTCAGCAGAACGGGCAAGGGAGTTTTCTTGCCTTTAACCATGTGGATGAAAAGAGCTCCATGTGCCTATTGAACATGCCTTCCCTTGGCTGTAGGGCTCTGCTTAGCACTGCAGACTGGAAAACTAGGTGCGTAATTGAAGCACATGCTGCCCACACACAAATTGCCAGTAGGGTCCCATAGTTAACAAGCAGAACTGTGGCTAATGATCCACTCCTTGCTGAGAGAATGGTATTATTCCCGTTATAATTATTTCTGTAAATATATTGTATATAAATTATATTTTGTTTGTGTCCTTCCTTCAAGGATCTCAAGACAGTGTCCTCTTCTCCACTTTGCTCCCCTTCACTATGACCCTGTGAGGTAACTCAGAGTCACTCAGTCATCCTATTCCGACACTACACACAGCTTCAAATTGTTTATGAAATGTGATTCCGATGCACACCTAACACTTTAGGCAGTAACCCTAAGCAAATTACTTGGAAATGAGTCCCATTAAACATTTTTTGTGTGGATGTTCATATGGGTAAGACTAGCATATCGCCATTACATCCAAGATCTGCTTTGCACAGTATGTGGGGCAAATGTGTATTTTCTAGCATATGGCCAAACCAGTCACAGTTCTCTGAAGTGTGCCCCCATAGTGTACCCATATACATCTCAAGACATGGGTCTGGCATTCAGCATAATATACGTTTAGGTGTACCTGTGTAATGTTTTAAAAGTACTTTTTAAAAAAAGTAACATGTAAAACAGTCCTAAATGAAAACAAGTCCCTATGGCTCTTAGCTGGTTGCTTTTGAAATGGAAACTTTTGTGGGAGGGAGAACGGGATGGAGAGGGGGGAGATTAACCGTAAAGCGCCTTGCAATGGCTATCCTTCTTCATCCAAGGTTGGGGACAGAGGGTGGTGCTCAGGGAGGGGATTTCACTGTGATGCCCAGTGGTAAGTGGTGTCCCTCAGAGGGTGGGTCCTCTCCCCGTTGTTGTTTAACATCTACATGTGCCCTCTCTCCCAGCTAATAGGGGGTTTGAGCTGGGTTGTCACCAGTACACGGATAACACCGAGTTGTATCTGTTGATGGACAGTCAGCTGAACTCGGCCCTGGATATTTTGGACATGGCACTGGAGGCCATGACTGGTTGGGTGCAGCAGAGCTGGCTGAAATGAAATCCATCCAAGACGGAGGTCCTTTTCCTGAGCTGCGGGTGGGAGGGGGGCAGATCTGGGAATTCTGCTCCCAGTCCTTGGAGGGGCACCATTAGTGCCAGCACCAAGGGTGAGGAGTTTAGGAGTGATACCGGATGCCTCACTTTTCATGGAGACCCAGATCGTCACTGTTGCCATATCAGCCTTTTACCGCCTCTGGCTGGTTTGGCAATCAGTTCCCTACCATTCCCACCAGGACTTGGCTACAGTGATCCACATAATAGTCACTTGCAGGTTAGACTACTGTAATTCACTTTATGCAGGGCTACCCTTCAATCTGACCCTGGAGCTCCAGCTAGTGCAGAACTCAGCAGTGTGCCTTCTGACTGTGATGTCTGGGTGGGCGCACATTCAGCCAGTGCTACACCAATTCCACTGGCTACCAATTGAGTACCAGATCCAGTTCAAGGTGTTGGTGCTGACTTTTATAGCTCTATGTGGCCAAGGACCAATATATCTGTGGGACTGCCTCTCCCCATATGTGCCTTGTAGAGCTTTACAATCAGCAGAGCGACATCTACTGGCAGTCCCCATCCCAAAAGACATCTGCCTGGCCTTGACAAGGGCCAGGGCCTTCTCTGCCCTGGCTCCTGCCTGGTAGAACATGCTCCCGATTGAGATCAGGGCCCTATGAGTCTTATTACAGTTCCACAGGGCCTGTATAATGGAGCTGTTCCACCAGGCTTTTGGCTAACTGGTGGGCAAGCACTCTTTTGGCCCTTTCTGCCCAAACTGCTCTCATATTCATTCAATGGTGTAGAGGGCAATGGTTTCCATCAATAGTAACCAGTCTACCATTACGTTCTGCCTGCCTGCCCTTCAGTGCATGGAGCACAATTTGGATTATTACTGGCTGTCATCTGTTTTAAAATTGGATTCTAAATTGTTTAAGGTTTTGTGGTGTGGACACTGAACTGCAGGCTGGAAGGCCGGTAGTTCAGCAGTTCAAGACCTGAGTGCCGCATGACGGAGTGAGCTCCCGTCTCTGGTTCCAGCTCCTGCCAACCTAGCAGTTCGAAAGCAAGAAATTGCAAGTAGATAAATAGGTACCGCTTTGGTGGGAAGGTAACAGCGTTCCGTGCGCCTTGGTGTTTAGTCATGCTAGCCACATGACCACAGAAACGTCTTCAGACAGTGCTGGCTCTTCGGCTTGGAAACGGAGATGAGCACCACAACCCTAGAGTTGGATTCAACTGGCTTTCGAGCAAGGGAAACCTTTACCTTTACTGTTCATATTCCTGTTGTGCCTGCGCTGAGCCCTCTTGTGGGGGAGGGTGGGATAGAACTCAAATAAATGAATAAATAAGATTCTGAGTGGTAGAAGTTGAGTAGCAGACTCTTCTCCTTGCTTTAACCCCATTTCCTCACCTTGCATTCTCTTCCCAAGGTCTTGCTGGCATCGCCATGACATTCTGGATCAGATCTTTGCCTCTCCTGGCACTGATTGCTGTTTTGGCTCCTATTGCTAGTCATGCTTTCCCCAGTCAGTATCTGTGTGGCCGCCAACTAGTGGATGCACTCATCCTTGTCTGCGGAGACCGGGGCTTCTACTGGGGCCCCAAGGAACGGCGGAACATTGAAGAATCCCTAGGTAACTTTTCTGGTGACCCAAACAGCACAAATATTAACTTTCTGCATTTTGAACTATATAAACTCTAAGTAGAGAATCATGTGTTAGGGGGGAAAGGCCAGTATTTTGGTCAATAATTAGAAATATCACAGGCTACATTCCTAGGGAAACCGTTTCAACAAGAGGGTACATCTGCCACTGTTTAAGTAGTTCAATGAAAATAAGGGCTTCAAAACATAGTAATCAAACTGACTGGTAAAACCAGCATTTCCACTTTGGCCTGGTTTTCCTGCCTGACCTCCTCTATCTTCTTCAATATTGAGTCACCTTAAAAATTATACAGAAGCATGGTATAAGTAGCTGATATAAAGTCCAGGGCTCATCTTACCATTAGGTAACAGAACCGGGCATGAAATTAGCAGTTACTTAATTTGTTATTCTACTTTAACATCTGAAAGAGGGGGGGCATTTTCTGTGTAGCCAAAGCATGGGTTATTCTGTTCAAGGCAAAATGCTAATTGCCCGTAGCATAGAGACCTTTTCTCTCCCTGAAACTGCTCCATACCACTGCTCACTATTTGCCTCCCACCATGGGCTCTGATGGTAGCAGTGTCTGCTGCCTTCCTCTTTACCAAGTGCTGTCCCTTCCTGTCTGTCTTCAGCTTCTCTTCCCCATGACACCCACAGCCTGACTTAAAGGAAAGGCAGCAGTAAGGAGAAAATGTGACCACTTCTGGGATCAGTAGTGGAAGTTAAACAGTCCCCCCTCCCTCGGTCAGAATAACGAGACAGACAACACTTTGGAAGTAAACAAGGGCTACTTTATTATTTAACATAACATTGTGGCAATGGACCAGCTAAGCGAGCACGGAACAGGCAAGGCAGGTGTCACTCCCCTGACCAACCTCCTTGCCCTTTTCTTGGGTGGGTCACCCAGCTCCGGTCTTGAACCATTGGCCTGGCTTGCGACCGGCAGCCCAGCATACCTGGTTGCCACCTAGGAGCGCCTACCCCTGAAGCCTTCCAACTTGCAGAGAGGAGCATACCCAGAGGTGATCACTGTTTCCCACCCTGGACCTTAGAAATCCAAAGGCAGTTCCTGATGATCCCCCGTTCCCTAATGGGGGGAAATGCCGTAAGGTACTCACCGGTTCCGGTTCTTGCCCGCACCAACCTGCCAAGTGACCAGCCTGATTAGGTGCCGACCACCACAACCAACTATCCAATCCACTGCTCTCAAAACACCTCCACTCAGGGCAAAAACACCTCCACTCCATCAGCCAATCCTGGGTAGAGGCAAAAATTCCGACCTGGCCCCAATAGGCAACCAGTCGTAGCCTACACTAAGAACAAGGTGGGGTGGACAAGCACACGGATCAACTGACATCGGGTGGGAGCGGAGCCCGGCCCTTTCCAGCAGCTGGCTCCGCCCCCTGCTCATGTCATGGCTCTGTTGCTGCCCTGGCTTCCTCCGTGGTGGCAAAACAGCCCCCGGACCTCCAGCAGCTTTGTGGGGAGGCCGGGAGCTCCAGAGTGACAGCCAGGATTAACAGAAGAGCTGCAGTAGGGGAAAGGGGCTCGTGGCTGGGGATTCAAGGGCCCCCAAAACCTGGAAGTAGCTCTGAAATAGATACTATTTAGAGTTGCTTCAAATTAAAAAAACAAAACACAAACACGCTTTATATCACCTCCTGAAAGATGGTCTCACAAGATGGGCAACTACAAGCATATATACCTTTATTGAAAGAAGAATTAATCTGGGCGTTCTCTCTGTCTGGTAGCAAATGGAGTGGAAGCACTGTCATTCCAGCCGCAGGACATGAAGAAGAGAGGGATTGTGGAGCAATGCTGTGACAGCATCTGCCCTCTCTATGTGCTAGAGAGCTACTGCAACTAGAAGAGGAAACCTGCTGGGGAGGCAAGAAAAAACACTTTGCTATTGCACCTTACAAGTCTTTGAATAAAAACCCTTTGAATCTACCGAAGCAGCTTTGCTAATCATTATATATATATATATGTTTTCCTCTTGGGGAGCATAGTATAATTTTAAAAACAATTAATACCACAGGTTCATGTTTAGTACAATACAATAATTGCCCCAATCTAGGGAGCTCTAGCCCAGAGTGCAAAAAGAGCTCTCCTGCCTGCAAGCAGGAATAAATTGACATTTACTTTACTGGGGGGAAACCCCAGTGGGCTATTGTCCAAAGACCTGCCCACTCCCCCAGTGGGTCCGGTGAGGAACAGTACAGTTTTGTTGGCATACGACAAAGTCCAGAAGCCTTTGTGCCTACGCTCCTCCTCCCGCGAGCCAACAAAAAGGAGCAGGGGCACAGTGGTACCCAACTTTGCCCTGTGCTGGTGGCAGTGCAGCTAGTGCAGAGGAGCAGGGCATAGGTAGGGTGTGACCAGCAAGGACCCCACTGTGCCTCAGTTCTTAAGGAGGAGCACAGGCACAACTGCACCTGGCTTCACCCTGTGACCGTTGAAGCATGGCAGTGCCCTGGTGATTCGGACAGGGCATGCCTGGCAAGGAAGAATTCAGTGGCACTTCCTTTCTATATAGAAAGGAATTCCCATGAAGTGAGGGGCGTATGAAGGCAGAAAGGGGAATGGTGAATACACCTGCACACCTGAAGCTGTCTCATACTGAATCAGACCATCGGTCCATCAGAGTCAGTATTGTTCACTGACAGTGGTTCTTCAGGGTCTCAGGTAGAAGAAGAAGAACAGATTGGATTTATACCCCACCCTTTAGTACCTAAGGGAGTCTCAGAGTGGCTTAAAAACTCCTTTCCCTTCCCCTCCCCACAACAGACACCCTGTGAGGTGAGGTGGGGCTGAGAGAGCTCTGACAGAAACTGCTCTTTTTCAAGAACAGCTGCAGCTTGCCCAAGGCCATCCAGCAGGTGCAAGTGGAGGAGTGGGGAACCAAACCCTGTTCTCCCAGATTAGAGTCCGCGCACTTAACCACTACACCAAACTGGCTCTCAAGCCGACAAGCCATCAGGAGACTTACCAGGAGCTCCAGGAGAGGCAAGGGAGGCTCTGGGAGAGGGGAGGAAAGAAGCGTGATTGAACTCTGAAGCAAATTCCGGGTGAGCTGCCATCACATTTAAAAGGACAGTGTTCCTTTTAAATGCCTTCCCTCCATTGGAAATAATAGAAGATGGGGGGCACCTCCTTTTGGGTCTCATGGAATGGGACCTCCTGGTCCAATCTTTTTGAAACTTGGGAGTTTGTTTGTTTTTTTTATTAAGAGAGGCACCAGAAACTATGCTGAAAATTTGGTGCCTCTACCCAGAGGTCATTTCGTAGAAAAAGAGGTGCAGGAGCGCATTAGCATAACCCATTAGCATAATTCCTTTGCATATGCCACACCCTCTGACATCATCGGAAGTGTGTCAGAAGGCAACGCCCACCGCTCAGGCTCCACTGGACTGTTTTGGATTGTTAGCTATTGGGGGGGGAATGTGCAGATCTGTCCTCGCAGAGGAGGGAGAGCTTGTACCTGAATAAAACTTTCTGGACTCTTTTGGAATGCTAGCTATGGGGGGGGGGACGCACAGATTTGCCCTCACAGAGGAGGGAGTGCTTGTACCTGAAGGTGGGGGGGGGGCCCTCTGCAACATACCTGGCTGCTTCTTGCTCCTTGTGGCCTGACTGAGAGCTGCTGAGAGCAGGGGGCAGGGCTTGTTGCATGTTCCCGCCCCTGGGCTCCTTACTGCTAGAGCTCTGCTCCTGGGCACTCCTGCAGGAAATGACCCCTGCCTGTACCTCCAAAACAGCCCCTCCCCAGCCCCAGATACCCACAGATCACTTCTCCATTATACCCTACTGGAACCAGTTTCTATAGGGCATAATGGAGCACCCAGTGGCCATCCCCCCACTTTCTGATAGTCCTGAAATGGGGCAAGGGGTTCCAAATAGGGGATTCCCCACCCCCAACTGGGGATTGGCAACCTTATTTCTGCATGCCAAGCAGATGCTCTGTGGCTGAGCCAGAACCCCTGCAGGAGTGAGGATCGTGGTTGCCGGAAGGGGTATGGCCCTGTCCCAGGATAACTCTGGCCTCCCCATCCAGCCCTGCCTGTAAGTACCTCCCTGTTCATTTCAGTGGGAGAGAAGCAGCGTGTATCATAACCTTGTAAAGGTCCAGTCTTTTTACTAAAATGAATGGTGAAATCTCTGCGTACGTACAAAAATCTAGAACTGAGCATCTGAATCTAAATGCTTAGAGGGGAAAAAAGTAAAACACTTCTAAGGAAAAGAGAAGAGAAAGGGAGAAAGAAGTACATCTGGAAAAGTCTGTGCTTTGTAGGGATATAAATAGCTGACATTTCCATAAAATGGCTGTATTCCTTGGTTTTCATAAGCCATGATTTCAAAATTATTTTTATTTATTTATTTATTTTTTAAGGAGGAGAGGGAGGGAGAAAAGAATGGCGATACACAAACGCTTTGTTTTTAATGTCATCCAAACATCAACAAGAGTTTTTTCAGTTGTCTGTACTAAAACTTGGCTACCTCTTACTGGAAGCTTGATTTTCTCTTTTTTAAAAAACAACCACCACTTGTAAACTTTCCAGTCTTCAAAGCACTCTGCCAAGTCAAGCCTCACTGAAATGAATAGGCTTTGTATCACAGCAGACCGAATTCAGAAACAGAGCCCAAATGATTTTAATGTTAGGCAGATGTAGTCTTAGTTAACGCAATGCCTAGAAATGGTTCTGCTCATTGTTAGCCTTTTCTGCACACCAGCACACTGTAGGCCCTTTTTAGAACTACATACGGTAGGTTCATATAAGGAAACACTTTGAAGAACACACAATAGAAGAAGACAACAGATAGGGGCTGGCGTGGTATTGTGGTTATAGCGCCAGGCTAGACCGGATTACAGATCCTCACTCAAATATGGAGTTCACTACCCAGAGTCACCAGCCTCATGGTGGCACCTGGAAGTTTCCTGGAATTACAGTGTTCTTCTGAGATCACTTTTCCTGGAGGAAATGGCAGTTTTGGAGAGTAGATTCTATGGGATACCACTAGGATTACCAGGTGTTTGCTGGCAAGTCTCAGGAGCATTGGGGGAGGACTTAGCTTGGGGAGCAGAAGCATCACAAATGCCGTGATGTCACATCCCAGGGAGCACCCAGAAGTGACATCATAGGCCGAGTTCAGACTGGCAGTTTGAAGCGTGAGGGAGTTGTGGCAAAAAGAACTAGAACAATTTGTTCCTGGGTTTTCCCAGTCGCGCTGCACTGACTGAGTGGGAGCATACCAGGGAGGGCCTGCCCCTGGCGGAGGCGTGGCTGTAAGCGGCTTTTTGTACTGTAATCTGATGATACGCACATAAGCGCTCATGCACATAAGAGCATCCCTACTGGATCAGCTTGTTTGCGTTCACACTTCTGGGAAGTGGGATGAATGCGGGATGAACACACTCTCCAGGGCTTGCTACCACTTTCACCAGGTATCTTTTAAACTCGGGAGGGAAGCTTTACAAGACGGGTTGAGTATGGCTGAGGAACAACTGACAGATGTGCCTGTGTGAACTGGCCCTTTAATCTGTTTGTGAAACGTTTCTGATACGTGCCTATATTGGGCCAAACTGCCAGTCTGAACTCGGCCATAGTGTCTGCAATGATCTAGGATTTCCCTCAGTCTCTGTGTCACGACTGTCAGTTCTGGGTACTGTGATGTCACTTCTAATGATTCACTCTGATATGACCATTGTCATCCTCTTTCCTCTCACTGCTCCACTGATACAGTGTGTGGGATGAAACATGGGCGTGGAAAGTAGCCTGCCCCACTGCTGGACCTCCTGATGGCAACTGGTATTTTTGGCCACTGTGTGACAGAGTGTTGGACTAGATGGGCCATTGGCCTGATCCAGCATTGGCTTCTCTTATGTTCTCTTATGTTCTTATGTTCAATCAGCTGCAGTTGGCAAACCATAATCAACAATAGTTGCTATGACTTTATTCTTCTCAACCATAAAAGTTTAAGCCACAATCAGAGTTACATAGGCTTAGTATTTACCAGCCCGTGGTGGGCAAACTACCTTCCCCCCGGTCTCAATTGCCCATGCTTGATTGGTTGAGCGGTAGGAGAAAAATGGAGGGGGGATGCAGATACTGTGATGTCACTTCCAGACAATAGTGGGGCATCTGTGTTGCTCCCCCTACTCCAGGTTCCGCCGCCTCAACGCTCCTGGGATTTGCAGGCACAATTTATGCCGCCATTGCTGGGCACTCAGAACACAGCCTGCTCTTCAGCTGTCAGCTTGTTCTATTAGACTTCTCACCACCACCACCATCAGCACCACCATCTATGTTAGGACCGTAACTGCTATAGAATTCTTGTTTGCAGGGGCAGACCGGTCATCAAAGCCACTAGGGAAAGTCTGGGTGGGCTGATCATTGCCCATTCCACTGGGGCCAGTGACCTGCCCCAGCAGGGCCACCCTGGTTCCAAGAGAAGAGCAGCTCTTATGATGGCTGAGGTGGACATGAGCTCCCTTGAGCCACCAGCCAAAATTATGCCCAGTGCAAGCCTGAACATAGGGTGGACAGGGGAGTGACCCATGCTCCACAGGATGAGGTGTCTCCAGGAACTGGCAACCTGAGTGTGAGGCTGATGAGCTAGCTGCTGTCTGAGCCCAGGGCAGGCAAGCCACCACTGCCATGAGTTGGCAGTTGTCTGAGCCCAAGGCAGGTTGCTGTGAGCTCAAGGCTGCCACACCTGGGAATAAGGAGCCGCTGGCAGTCTTGAGCTCTGCAGTGGTGAGCGTGTACTTCACCCCTCCACCAGAAGGCAGGGCCAGGTGTGGTCTGAGGGCAGGAACTTTTCAAGGGCCATTTTGCCTCCCAGTCTACCCCTTCTTGCCTGCAAGAAAGCTCAGTAGGGTCTATTTCAGGGGTGTCAGACATGTGGCCCGGGGCTAGAGCAGGCCCCCAGAGGGCTTCCATCAGGCCCGCAGTGGAACTGGCCATCTCCTGCTTCTGGCTGTACAGCTGCTGCTGCATCATAGCTTGCTTCACCAGACTCTCTCAGTCGCTCAGTCATTTCATGTTTTAACCTGGGTCCTAGACTCAGAACTCTGAGCATGAGATTTCTGTGGTGAATGTCAACAAATCAAAAGTAGGTTTGTAGCCAGTTTGGTGTAGTGGTTAAGTGCACGGACTCTTATCTGGGAGAACTGGGTTTGATTCCCCACTCCTCCACTTGCACCTGCTGGATGATCTTGGGCAAGCCATAGTTCTGATAAGAGCTGTCCTTGAAAAAGAGCAGTTTCTGTCAGAGCTCTCTCAGCCCCCCCGACCTCACAGGGTGTCTGTTGTGGGGAGGGGAAGGGAAACGAGTTTATAAGCCACTCTGAGACGCCTTTGGGCAGTGAAGGGCGGGGTATAAATCCAAACTCTTCTCTTCTTCTTCTTCTAGCTTACAGATACACACCTGAACAGCATACTCAAGACTGCAAAAGCACAGACATTTTGATGCAATAATTCAGAGCAAGAAGTGTCAGTTATCAGATACTGTTAAATAAAATATTGCAGGAGTGCTAATGTTTTAAGCATGTTTTTATTTTCAGCAAAAAACAATCTTTGTGTTTGGGTCCTTTATAAAGTTTATATCTCGGCTACCTGGCATTACATTTTATGACACACATGGCCCGGCCCGACAAGGTCTCATTTATGTCAGATCCGGCCCTCGTAACAAATGTTTGACACACCCCTGCTCTATTTGTTTCTCTTCTATGTTAAGAGCTCTCCTGCGTTAAGAGCAGCTTCCAATCACACATAAAACACATCATAGGCAGTGTGGTGTAGGGGTTGAAGTGTCAGACTAGGATCTGGGAAATCCAGGTCTGAATCCCCACTCGTGCCATGGAAGCTCGCTGGGCGACCTTGGACCAGTCACAAACTCTCAGCCTAACCTACCTCACAGGGTTGTTGTGAGGATAAGATGGAGGAGAGGAGAACAGTATAAGCCACTTTGGGTCCCCACCACTGGGGTGAAAAGCAGGATATAAATAAATAAATAAATAAATAAATAAATAAATAAATAAATAAATAGATCAAATATCCCCAAACATGGCAAAGATCATACTCAGTGTGAAAATGTTTGACCTATTTCTTTAATGAATGTAGATGCTAAGATATGAACAGCTATTCTTGCTAACAGACTTCAAAAAGTTGTTAACCAAGATAGGATTTATATGAGGTAGGCAAGGGTCCCGATCACACACAGAAGTAGCTGTGTGATATGCACGACTGCTGGGAGGATTTTATGGGCGCAATCACATGGGAACATCTGGCAAGCGTCCCGCACCCATCACCAACCTGTTTCACTCCGCTGAAGAAGCAGAGTTAAAAAATACCGGGGAAAGTGCAGTATCAAATGGGCTTCTGACAGGCTGCAGATGGACTTCCCCGTATGATTGCTCCGGCGCGCTTCCATTGCGTCAGTGATCCCTCATTGCAGCATGCCGGAAACACGCGGTGAAGGGAAAAACCCAATTCACCTGCTGCATCTGATTGTGCCGTGACAGGTCAAATTACTACAGCATAAATAGCCTCGCTTCCACCCCCCCACACGTTATCTGGCACATGTGACCACACTCAAGGTTCTGATAATCTTAGGCTGGTCACTGATCTAAATGTTTTAAATAGTTAGAGATCTGATCAAGTTGCTATTCTCTCATTTGATGTCGAAAAAGCTTTTGACACAATATACTGGAAATCTTACCTTTGCTACACTGACTAGATCCACAAAAATACCCAAAATGAATATTATACCTGGAACTATTTGTATTTTAAGTCCAATGGCTTTCTATATACCTTGCAGATATATTCATAATTTTATTACTATTATTTTTTGGAAATTTACGTGAGATTCCTTACCACCTTGGATTCCTTTAAAGAGGAGGCAGCTTCTATTTAATGGAGGAGGATTTGGTTTCCCTGGCCTTAGTTTATACCATCAGGCATATTTGTTAATTAGTATTAATTGTTGAGATCACTCCATTAAACTATCTATCTTGGGCTCTTTTAAGGCTCCTTGTCTGGTGCCCCTCTTTAAGTGGAATGCATTCAGGTCTAATGCTGGAGTGGATCCCATTCATCCTGCAGTTTCTACAGCTAGAGAACAATGTTGCATAATGTCATGACAGTATCAATTTGATTCATTTTCATATGCTAAATTAACATTATGGGCCAACCCACAACTAAAAATTGGGAAGAAATCTTTTTTTGTTGCATGGCTTGGACCAATAGGGGGATTTTTAAAAAGGTAAAGGTAATGGTTCCCTTGCTCAAAAGCCAGTCGAATCTGACTCTAGGGTTGTGGTGCTCATCTCCATTTCCAAGCCAAAGAGCCAGTGCTGTCTGAAGATGTTTCTGTGGTCATGTGGCCAGCATGACTAAATGTCAAGGCACATGGAATGCTGTTACCTTCCCACCAAAGTGGTACCTATTTATCTACTTGCAATTTCTTGCTTTTGAACTGCTAGGTTGGCAGAAGCTGGAACCAGAGATAGGAGCTCACTCCATCATGCAACACTCGGGTCTTGAACTGCTGAACTACTGACCTTCCACCCTGCTGTTCAGCATCTTAACCACTTGAGCCAGCACAGCTCAGGGGGATTTTTACACTGGACCAATTCATAGACTGTGGTGATAAGTTTTTGTCATTTTCTTAGCTAAGGTCTATATATGACTCATCACCTTCTGTCGAATGGTAATATTTACAATTGCAACATCTGTTGGTATCTAAATATCACCCTGAGGCATTAAGTATCTCAGCATCTGCTTTGCTCCTGGATACTCTAATTGATTTGATGCAGAAAACAAAACCTTCAACATTTGTTTATAAATATTTGACGTTGATCAATAAATATGATGTGCAGAGTCTCAGGAATGAATGGAACAAGGAGCTAGATCACCTTGTTTTGCCAAGGAAATGGGATATGGCCATGAAGTTTTTATGTGCTCTTGCCATGAATCTTAAATTGCTTCTTAAGATCTGTACCATTATTATATCTAAAAGACTCATATTACAACACTGGAAAGACAAATGCCCATCTCTGGTAAATCAATGAATTGAGGACCTTAGAATTCTATCATATAGTCAACAACTGTGTATGGAATTATTTTTGGATATTTGGGACACTTTTATAGAAACTTATGGGTAAATCTGCCACCACTGTTATATTTTTGTCTCTGCTTTATATCTTTACTTTTCTTTTCCTTTTTTAAAAATTCTATTTAGTTATTGGATTTTGAGTCCCCCCTCCCATTCTTCTTTTTGTTTATTTGTTTTTTTAAATAAAACCAGGGCTATTTGGGGGCAGAAACGCACCGGAACGGCATTCCGGCTGGCTTCTGAGTTGGCCACACCTACAGCCAAAACTTCTGCGCATGCATGGCTATAGAGCACGCTGCCCTCCCCATGTTACTATTTTAAAGTGAAACTGAATTGTTGCCAGACTGTTGCTGCTGCCTTGCATGCTGCTGAACTATCACCGTCACCCTCCTGCTGCTCTGCCACTTCTGGAGTCTGGAGGTGAGTCACCAAGTGTTCCCATGCAAGGCCCTGGGCAGGCTTGTGGGGTGGGGTGGGTTTCCTTGGGTTCCAGCTGAGGCTGCTTGTCCACCTGCCACCATCCTGTGTGGCTGCAGAGCCCTCATGGTGATGAGACTGGAGGGGTTGGGTGGGAGGCACAGCTGAGTTCTGGCGCCCTGCAAGGCTTGTGGGAGGGGAAAGGGGTTCGCCCAGGCTTCAGCTGAGGCTGCTTGTTGCCATCCCAGGTACCCGCAGAGCCCGTGTGATGAGGAAGCTGGAGGGGTCGGACGGGAGTGCAGCTGAGCTCCGGGGCCCTGTACAGCTTGTGTAAGGGGAGGGGGGGTTCCCCAGGCTTCAGCTGAGGGTGGCTGATTATATGCCTTCTTCAAGCCCCTGCCTGCTGTTCCAGCTGGCTTGGCAGAGGCAATGTCCCTTTAAATCCCTGCTCTAAGCCGGATGGGGCTTGGAGAAAAGACGTTCTCCAAGCCAAGGTAGCAGGGGGTGGGGGTGGAGAATGCATTTATGTAAAACGGTTACTTATTAATTATTAAAAGTATGGAATTGTAAACTTTTTAAAAAAATAATAATGTTTTTATTGGTTTTGTCAAAAAAGGTAAACAAAAAAAGAAGCAAAAGGTGGGTGTGGCTGAATGACCACACTTCTGGTAACACGGGGGTGTGGCCTAATATGCTAATGATCTTCACTGTCAGGGTGTGGCCTAATACACTAATTAGTTTCTGCTGTTGGGTGTGGCCTACCTAATGAGTTCCTGCTGGAATTTTTCTACCAAAAAAAGCTCTGAATAAAACAACCAATTAAATTAGCCCTCACAACTACAGTGCACAACAGAGACCCTATAACACTAACAAGCTAAAACTTCAGCCTGACAAAGCAGAGGTGATAGTGGTAGGGAGAAAGTCTGACTCAGGAAATGGATTATTCCCCTGTTCTACATGAGGTTGCACTCCAGCTAAAGGAGAAGGTTCTTGGTTTGGGGGTACTCTTGGACCTGGGCCTCCTGTTAGATAAACAGGTATTGGCAGTGGTCAAGATTGCCCTTCATCACCTTCAGCTGCTGAGCAGACTGCAGCCCTTCTTTTTTAAAAATCCCCCCCTGGAAATATATACCTTATAAATTTAAAAAATCCAGATATATTAACCAAGTTCAGAAAGGGGAATGGGCCAATCCAAAGTAAAATCTTTGCGGCCAGCAAGGTCAGGTGAAAGCAAGAACATTCATGGATCATAAGTTAAAAACTTGTAAAAAATCAAATTATATCAACCAAAATTGGAAGGTGAAATAAGCCATTGCAAAGTAAAGTCTTTGGGGCCAGCAGGGGCAAGCCTACAGCAAGAACAATAATGGATCAAAATAACAACAGATCGAGGGGTTTTTAAAGCCCTAGGAACAATCTTGTCCTGGGCAAGATAGTTAAATACGGGGAACCACTTCCTTTTGAAGTCTTCATATAATGAAATGTTGTCAGAGTAACAAACCTGAGCAGTGATCTTTTCCATTATAAATTGTTCCCAGATTTTGCAGTGCCGAACAGAAAGGGTAGGACCTGAAGAAGACTTCCATGCGTGAGCTATCACTAATTTGGCTGCAATTAGGAGTAGCTATAAGGTCTTTCTCTAGTTTCAAAACTATGGTGTCCCTCCAGTAGTTTAAAAGCAGAATTTCTGGGATTAAGGGGATTTTGTGACCAGTAACGCAGTGGATATGGGTTTGAATTTCCCTCCAAAAAGGTTGTAGATGGGGACAAAGCAGCCAGCAATGAATATGAGAACCTATGGATCCACAGTTTCTCCAACGTTGAGGAGAATGAGAGGAAGCAACATGAGAAAGCTACATCGGAGTCCGATACCAGTGGGCCAGGAGTTTAAAAAAGTTCGGAGTTTCACATTGATACCTGATGAAGTAAACATGGAAGAGCTCCATATAGCAGACCAAGCCTCTTTGGTAAGCTGAGCAGAGCATATTTTTTTGCCAACGGCCCTGGTTTGGTAACAGTTTTTCATAGGTCACATTTAGCAGGAGTTTATAGAATCAAGGGGTGTGCAAAAAAAAAAAAAGTTGATATTTTTCAGCTTCAGGTATATCAGACCTGAAAAATATCAGTACATGCCAAATTTCCCCAGACCAATATTGGGAAATATTCTGTATTGCCGAATATATTTGGGTCTGATATACCCAACTGGAGGGAAAGGAGGCATGTTAAAATGCCTTCTTTCCTTCCCAAAGTCCCTGCAGCTTTCCTGGTCAATTTCACTCCCCATCAGTCAGCTGTTAGGTTTAAGCTATGTAAATTTAACAGCTGACAGGTTGAGAGGAGTGAAACTGACCAGGGAAAGGGTCTTCTCTCTGCCTTCCCTTCTCTAGCTGCCCTGGGGCAGTGGGAGAAGGGCAGGCAGGGAGCCCAGGGATGTCTTCAGGGCTGCCCTTGGCTTTCTCAGCCAGCCTGCTGCCGCTGATCAGCTGGGGAAACATAAAGAAGGCATGAAAAATGCCTCCTTCCCTCCCTGAGCCTCTCTGCTGCTGCAGAGAGACTCAGGGAGGGAAGGGAAAAACAGGGCAGGCATGTCTTGATGCCTTTCTATCCCTCTCCAAATTTGGGGGTTAGGGGGTTAAGGGGATTTCTGGGGATAGGGGGATTTTGTGACCAGTAACGCCGTGGATATGAGTCTGAATCTCCCTCCAAAAAGGTTGTAGCTTTCTCCAGTTTCTCCAACATGCCTCCTTCTCTCCCTGAGCCTCTCCACTGCTGCCAAGAGACTCAGGGAGGGAAGGGAAAGAGAGGGTAGGCAGGTTTTCTTTCCCTCTCCGAGTTCCACATTTAGAGGCGCTAAAACTCTGGATTCCAGTGCCAACAGGCAACATCAGGGGAAGGCCTCAGCCTCTACGCCTTGCTGTTGGCCTTCCAGAGAAACTGGTTGGTCATTGTATGAGATGGGTCGATGGGCTAGATGAACCACTGGTCTGATCCAGCAGGGCTCTTCTTGTTCTTAAAATGGCTTATTCACATAAATGTGACTAATCTGCATGTTTACAAGTGACTAGAGTTAAAATGAAAGACAATATCAACAGCTGTCAGGCACTTTTGGGTTACATTCCTAGTGTATTTAAAGCTTTCAGATACCACAAGGATGAGTATGACGTTGTTGCTAGGAGAGCAACATTTTAACATTGGCATCGAAATCACGCCGGAATATAGAGGGCAGCTGCACTTTAATAACATTCTCAAGAGCACTAAATAGCTCGGTCGTTCCAAAGCACACTTGCCAGTCACGAGGCTGATTTAATCAAAAGAACCAAACAATAAAGATTTCTGTAATATTACCAACACTGTAGAAACGTTTAATGGCCTGTGAAGAAACGCTCATCGTTCAACAACCTCTAGTGTCTAAAGTGATGAGGCCGTCAGGAAGTCAGGGGTCGACAGAGAAGCCTACGTGCCCATGTCCAAAAAACTAAGTCATGTGAACAATTTAGCCTGTTTTAATAGCCGTCCGCACAAACACAAAGGCAAAGGGTGCAAAATAAAAACCAAATTTTTGTTACCAGTTTGTACAGCGATTAACCACACATGCCCAAGCATCTCTACATTGCACTCCTGTTTTTCTGAGCAAAGTTTGCATCGCTGGTGATCCATGGAATTGTTTGTAGCAAAGCAGGGTTCCGGGGACAGTATTTTATTTTTTCAAACGTAACACACCAAACTTTGGCAAACAGCTTGCTGGTCACGCTTGCATTTTTGTCAGTGCCTGTGGTTGTGACTGACTCCACTCCGTCTAGAGAAGGTAAGCTGACACAGTTGATACCCCCTATGAAGAAAGGCGACATAAAAGAAGGGAGGTCTCTCGGATCCAGAGTTACAGCTTTTTCTTTAATCTCAGCCAGCTGGAGAGATCCTAAGGCACAAGAGGCATGACAGGTGGTGGGACACCCTGACTCAGCAGACCCATCTCATTAAAAAAGCACAACTGGTTTTCTTAGCCTGAACTGGGGTGCCATTAAGAGAGACTTTCATTCCTTCCTTCCCCAGTACTTTACAGCAATTGTTCAACAGGGGTATCTATTTCAGTTTACTGGTTCTACACACTGATTGGCTATTGTTCTAAAAAATTTAAAGGACCTGGGTCCTAGTTGTGCATCTCAACTGCAAAATTCCCTTTGAATTTTTTTTTTTAATAAGGTGACTTTGGTCTGCCCTGATTACAGAACCATAATTCTCATGATGGAGAGAGCCCACTGCTTTTCCAAAAGTTAATTTCAACGGTACCCAAGAGCAGGTCTTTGGACCTAGTTTAATCTTACCCAGGGCTTTTTTTTGTAGAAAAAGCCCAGCAGGAACTCATTAACATAATAGGCCACACCCCGACAACACAGCTCCTTAGCATATTAGGCCACATCCCCATGTTACCAGAAGTGTGGTCATCCAGCCACACCCACCTTTTGCTTCTTATTCTGTTTACCTTTGTTGTCAATACCCAGGGCTTCTTTTGTAGCAGGAACTCCTTTGCATGTTAGGCCACACACCCCTAATGTGGCCAATCCTAATGGATTTCTGCTGTTGGGTGTGGCCTGTTATGCTAATGAGTTCCTGCTGGGCGTGGCCAACTTGGGAGCCAGTCGGAACTCCGTTCTTGTGTGTTCCTGCCCAAAAATAGCCCTGATCTTACCTGACAGAGGATAGGAGAGAACACACATTGCTACAATGTTTTCCTGGTGCCACTATTGTACAAAATGGAGAACATCAAAGGCAAGAAAAATTTTGGGTTTGGGATGTACTGTAAAGTTAAGTTAAAATCGAACCTTTAATGGGTGAGTGACGAGTTGAAATTCAGCAGGTGAAGCTTTCTGCCATATGCAGTAGCAATGACTGGACAATTTCACCAGCTAAATGTCCAGTATATCTGTAAAGGGCACAGGAGCCCTGTTAAAATAAAACTGGGAACCCTAAATACTGGCTGCCTTGTTCTTGTTTATCTGTCCATAAATCATCACCAACTTTTCTTTTCAATAGAAAGTATGTTCTTCCTTTCTGGACGTGTGAGATGCTTGATCTCTTTTTGTTCTCTCATTTCATAGTAGAATTGATAGGGTGGTTTTCCCTCCCCCCATGCCCTGGGATTCCTTTCAAACCCTTTGTTAAGGTTTCAAACAAGGGCATCGGAGTCCCAGTTTAATCAGCATTTTTTTGTTTGTAATGGAACACAACCAATTGGATCATGACAAATTCCAGCTTAACAGGCCATTGCGCCATAGACCAGTGCAAGTAGAGTGACTCTATCTGCTCCCCTCGCGGCAGTATCATCCGAGTGGCAGAATTCAAAGGAAGACCAGGAGTGAGGGGCTCTGTGTTACTTTTGTCTTCACTTTGCTTTGCTTCTGCAAAACTATGAGAGAAGATTTCTGTGGTCTGGCTGCTTGAGGAGTAAGTTCACATTTAGGCCTGTTACTTAGAAAAGAAATAGAAGTCCTTTATTGTGAGAGAACGCCATACTAGACAGGGAAGACAGCCTAATGGCTTCCTGCTATGGAGAGAGATTGTAGAAGGCATGTCTGGCCCTCATAGCAGACAGAGGAAGAGAAAACAAGAAGGGAAATGACTGGGAAGAAGGAATCCTGAAAGTAGCATTCTGGGTAACAAAGGGACAGCACAGGAGTGGACAATGGAAAGGTCAGACAGCCCCCTTTCCATCCTTATCTACTGCCCTCCCCTGAGACTCCAAAGTCTGTTGCCAGCATTAGGGGACAGTCCATTCCTTCCAAGAATACCATAATATTGATTTATTTTAGGCAGTTGTTGTAAGGGTTACTAGATAACCGTCTGTATACAGCCACAACGTTAAGGAAAATTTAGTACCATTTCTAAAGAGATGACAGCAGCCACCCTCCTCTTCTGCTGCGGTCTACTGAGCCCTACTTAAAGTGTTTCCTGTGAGCTGGTGGACCCTCAAGAACAGCCTAGAGGGGATCGACAAAGGCAAGAGAGGACTGGTGGAAATTGGCATAATAAGTATGGGAGCCATGGTGGCTCAGAGGTTAAGATGCTGAGCTGCAGACCGGAAGGTCTGTAGTTTGGCAGTTTGAGACCCGAGTGCCGCATGATGGAGTGAGCTCCTGTCTCTGGCTACAGCTCCTGCCAACCTAGCAGTTCGAAAGCAAGAAATTGCAAGTAGATAAATAGCTACCACTTCGATGGGAAGGTAACAGTGTTCCATGCACCTCGGCATCTAGTCATGCCAGCCACATGACCATGGAGAAGTCTTCAGACAGTGCTGGCTCTTCGGCTTGGAAACAGAGATGAGCACCGCATCCCTAGAGTCGGCTCCGACTGGCTTTCAAGCAAGGGAAACCTTTACTATATATGAGTACTGGCACTTTAAAAAAAAACATGAAAAAGCACTGTTGCTTGCACAAGGACTTGAGAAACATGAGTTTATTTTATAAACAGACTTCCCAATGAGGTACTGTCACCTGCATTGCCCCAGTTTCCTCAGAGGTCAATACCCTGCTGCTCTAAGCCAGGCTGTTTCCACATGAAGATTTGTTACCTGGGTGAACTGAATTACCTGGGTGAATTGAACATGCCCTCGCTTTATTTGGGAGCTTCCATAAGAACATAAGAGAAGCCAATGCTGGATCAGGCCAATGGCCCATCCAGTCCAACACTCTGCATCACACAGTGGCCAAAAATACCAGGTGCCATCAGGAGGTCCAGCCGTGGGGCCTCCACACAATGCTGGCCTCTTTCCAAGCATGGCTTGTGGGATTCCTGGGCCTTCCTATTTTAAGCCATAACAAAGTCAAGCCTCCGTTGTTCCGAAGGGGAAACGGTTTGCCAGTCACAGGCAGGCCCTCCATGTGAAAGCTCTGCCCACAGCCAATCCAGGGGAGTGGAGCATAACGCTACCTCCAAAATGGTAACAATAAACCAGTTTTCCACACACCCAGCCCTTTAACAGGGCTGTTTTCCCCTTTAACAGCTGAGACATGGCTCAACTCTGAACCAGCCATGCTGGGGGTGGGAGTGAGATTGCTTGGCTGTGGGGGGGTCCCACAGGTGACATCTCTGCATCAAGCAGGAAAGGGGTGGAGAGCGGTAGGGCCAGCAGCAAAGGGTGTGGGGCTGACCCCCTGCACCTCCATCCTACTCACTGCCACTTCCACGGCAGGGGCAGCTTTTCTTTCCCCTGTGCCGATGCAGCCCCAGTCAGCCAAATGAGGGCAGGAGCAAAAATGCTTCCAAGTACCAGTCCTATTAATAAATTCGGAGCAGGGATTCATGTTTCGCAGAACTGAATACACCGATGGTCCATAGTAACATAAACACCCAGCAACTTTCCCGTCTAAGTGTTTACACAGAACTTACTTTGGAATTTAATTCCAAATCTCAGCCTGTCTGAATTAAATGGTGAGGTGGATTTATTCCTAGAATACTAGAGTATGGAATTTAAAGTTTTTTTTCATTACAGTGTAGTCTCACTAGAACCAAAAATTATGCTCTGGACTTGACTTCTGATCACTGGCTATCTTACAAGACAAGAGAAACGGTAATGTGTCTTAAGGAATACAGACATTTCTTAATGGGCCTTAAGAACATAAGAGACGCCAATGTTGGATCAGGCCAATGGCCCATCTAGTCCAACAGGGCTTTTTTTGTAGCAGGAACTCCTTTGCGTATTAGGCGACACACCCCTAATGTAGCCAATCCTCCAAGAGCTTACAGTAGCCCCGGTAAGAAAAGCTCTGTAAACTCATGGAGGATTGGCTATATTAGGCATGTGTCACCTAACATGCAAACGAGTTCCTGCTACAAAAAGAGCCCTGTCTGTCACACAGTGGCCAAAAATACCAGGTGCCATCAGGAGGTCCAGCAGTGGGGCCAGGACACTAGAAGCCCTCCCACTGTTGCCCCCTCCCCAAGCACCAAGAATACAGAGCATCACTTGCCCCTGGCCTGAGAGTGTTGGGGAATGGGGTTTGAGCCTATGCAGCAGGAGGAGGAGCAGGCAGATATGTGTGTCTGTACAAAAAGAAAGAGCCGTTCAGATGGTGGGAAAGATAAGCCAAGCAGACAGACACTTCCAGAGGTATCTGAATGACCTTGAGGGTGCCGGATTTCTCTTTATCTAGGAGCTGATGTGAGTGTGTTTGTTATCCTATAGGAGTGTGTCTTTACCCCCACCCATGCTTTGCTGGTATATTTGTAAATAAAGAAAATACTACAAATATGCAACACATCCCCAGGGCTTTCTTCTCCAAAGGGAACCAACCTGACTAAGCACTGTCCCTGGAACTTAAAAAAATTATCTGTCCCAGGCACCAAATAGGCTAGGTATGGCACTGGTCTCCCATATGACTCAGGCAGAATATGAAACTGGACATGGTTCTAATTCAGGCCAGCTTTCTTTATCTAGATAATAAATTCTTTGGGAGACCAACTTCTTACTGCTTTTATTACTCTGAGAAGAGCACTGTGGGAATGATAATTATTAATCATCATCTTTTCTACAGAAAGAGGATGACTTGTTCAGCAATTGACAGATCAGTGGGGATCCCCGCAGCTGAAAATCTTCCTTTCCAAAGGCACCCATTTAACCTGCAACAGGTCCCCTCCCCATTGTGAGTCCAGAAAAGAAGAAAACATTCTACACACACACAGTCACAGAGACTAATTTATTCTGACTCAGCAGCCGCTTTTAAAGCAATTTTGTGGTGGCAGCAAGGCACCATGCCCAGCTAAAATATCTTGGCTCCACGAGGCTTAAAACAAATATGCCAAGGTCTCATGCCAGTGGCAGAGGGCAATTTCAAGGGAATGCAAATAAAGACTTAAGTTCATTGATATTGTTTGCACAGAGAGCTTGAAAGCTAAGCTGGAGAGTGGGCTGTGTGAGATGGAAGCCTTCAGGCTGAGGCATTGTTAGCATTGCCTAGAAAGGCCATAAGTCCTCCTTCCCTCGTGTCTGTTTGCCAACGAATACTGAAACAGATCTTGCTCAAGTTTCTAGGAAAAGAAGGTTGAATCACACAGAGATTACCGGTCCAAATATAGGAGTAGGAGTCTAAGTTTCCTAACACTGTTGGAACTTAATGACTGGCAATCATCTGATCCATATGTTAAGACTACTTCCAGAATCAAGCTTCAGAGTGAAGCTCTCCATTTCTACAGTCAGTTTTGGGTCAGCCATATCTCTAAACAAGCCTTTCTGTTCAGAGGGATGGTCTCTGTCTGAAAAAGAAAGGCAATTTATCCATTTGCTGATGCCAACGCAGACAGAGTGTTGGACTTGGACCAGCCAGATGCAAGTTCAAATTCTGTATCACCAATGAATAGGGATACCATTATAGGGCTCTTTTGGTAGCGGGAACTTCTTTGCATATTAGGCCACACACCCCTAATCCACCAAGAGCTTACAGAGCTCTTCTTACAGGGGCTACGGTAAGCTCTTGGAGGATTGGCTACATCGGGGGTGTGTGTGTGGCCTAATATGCAAATGAGTTCCTGCTACAAAAAGAGGTCTACATATTGGGGACAAGAGATCTCCCATACCCAAACTCCTGTTCCCTGCAATCACTCCTAAGAAAGAAGGAGAGGGGGAAAAATGCTGCCAGTGATGTATGGTTTCCAGCAATGCCTAGACTGGAGTGATGTCATTTCTGGAAGTGATGTAACATCATCATGCCAATGGCGTCCCCACCCTAGACTCCTGCTGATTGCCATCCACTGACTTGTAGCCGTATCTATGAAGTTCACTGAATGACTTTGGAGTAATCACTATACCTCTGCCTAACCAGCTGTACAGGGTTGCTATGTGGATAAAAGAAGGGAAAGTGGATGTATGCAACCTTGTGCTCCTTGGAGGATACAGATAATTTTCCTTGTATTGTTTCCTCCTCATAGAAGTTGCTGTGTCTGGAAGTGAATAGTCTATTGCAGGCTGCGGTCACACGTGCCAGATAACATGGGGGGGGGGAAGCGAGGCTATTTGCTCCGTAGCAATATGACCCTAATTTGCATGATCACACAGTCCGTGGGAGCTGCGGAGGCAGCCCGCCACTGCATGATCAGACGCAAACTGCGGGTGAATCGGTGGTTTTTTTTGCCAGGTGTTTTCGATGCGCTTAAACGAGGGATCAATGAATCGCATCTCCACACCGAGGGCTTCCTATGGCAATGTGAGATGATGCACATACTGGGAAGGAGGAAAAAATGGCACAGAGTCGGGATGGCCTGATCAGACCATCCTGACGCCATGAGAGCGCACTGGTGTGATCACACAGGGGAAAGTCTGTCCGTGGCCCATAGCAACCCGTCTGATAGTGGACTTTCCCTAGTGTCTTTTAACTCCGCTCTTGCGGCAGAGCACAACGGGTTGCCGACGGGTGTGGGACGCTGGCCAGATGTTCACATCTGATTGCACCCGTTAAATCCACCCGGCATTCGTGCCTATGCCTCAGCCAATTGTGTGTGTGATCGCAGCTGCAGATTACGATTTTGTACAGCTCATCATGCCATTTTCTTACATTTCTTTTAAAGGCTTCCAAATTAAAATGCAGTTTGTTTTCAATAACAACTGCAATAGTACTAGCACTGATATAACAGAATCACAGAGTTGGAAACAACCTTATGGGCCTTCTCCCTCCCTCCCCCTGGTCTTCTCTGCTCCAAGGAAAACATTCCCAGTTCCTTGAACCTCTCCTCGCAGATCTTCTTTTCCATGCTACTGACCATCTTCCTTGCCATACCGATGCAGTGCTTTCCTTCACATCTTGGCAAGCCTCACAAAAGCCAGTCCACAGTGGCTGGTATAATTATCACCACCACTGCAAAGGGGAGCCCGACGCCGGGAGGGAATGGCTTCCCTGAGGCCACTGAATGAGTTTGTGACAGAGATAACGTTTAAATTTAGACATCTCTGGCTAACAGTTGTTTCTTAGAGATGTCTAAATTTAAACGTTATCTCTGTCACAAACTCATTCAGTGGCCTTAAGGGAAGCCATTCCCTCCCGGCGTCGGGCTCCCCTTTGCAGTGGTGGTGATAATTATACCAGCCACTGTGGGCTGGCTTTCGTAATTTCAAATCAGGGATTTCCCTCACTTTTCAAGCCTAATGTTGAATGGGCCCTGAAGACCGCATGTACTGAGCAAGAGGGTTCATGGAGAAGGCAGAGAGACGTTTAGCTGGTAAGCAACATGGTGTTAAGGGCTGCGGTGGCTCAAGTGGTTGATGCTGAACTGCCGACCGGAAGGTCGGCAGTTCAGCAGTTTGAGACCCAAGTGCCGCAAGACGGAGTGAGCTCGCATCTCTGGTCCCAGCTCCTGCCAACCTAGCAGTCTGAAAGTAAGAAATTGCAAGTAGATAAATAGGTACCACTTACATGGGAAGGTAACAGCATTCCGTGCGCCTCAGCATCACATGACCACGGAAATGTCTTCGGACAGTGCAGGCTCTTCGGCCTGGAAACAGAGATGAGCACCGCAAACCCATCAGTGGCTTAGTTGCTATGTGAACTTTAGGGGAGCTATGAAGCAGTTGTGAATGGCTGTGTGAGCGCGTATGATTATTGTTGTAGATTACTGAAATGATTGCACTTTTAATTTCGTTGTGCTATGTACAATGACAATAAAGTATTATTATCATCATCATCATCATCATCATCATCATCATCATCATTATTATTATTATAGAGTTGGATTCAACTGGCTTTCGAGCAAGGGAAACCTTTACCTTTACCTAACATGGTGTTTGCTCAGACATTCATAAACAGAGATAGACTGTTCATTGGCTGAATGTTTGCCCTTCCCATTCTACCTGTGTGTTCATTCTGCCTCAACTAGAATGCAGAAGGAGCTGCGTTCTAATTCCGTACTTCTCATAGGTAGGTTTTTTGTTTTTTGGTTTTAAAAGGCCTTGTGAATCTATATTGTATTGTGTATGGAGTGAAGACTCTGGCTCTGTTTGGTTGAGCTGGTATGATGGTACAGAATGTTCATGAATACTCCAACGGAACAAAGCTGCCAGAGCGACTGTGGTCATGCTTCTCTGTGATAGGGAGAGACAATAATCTCTTGTCTGGGATAGTGTCACTGCACTGGGACAGAGGCTCAGGCAGTTCTCCTGTTGTAGAAAACCTGAAGAATTTGCTCACTCGTCTCCTTTTTCTCCGATAAACAGAGAAATGCTGCACAGTTTTGAATGGTGGTGGGGGATCTGGAGAAATTCCTCTCCAATTTGCCCTGTTTCCCTTTTCCCCAACCACGTATTTGCTCGAGGAGACAGAATTCTCCCTGCTTGTTTTCCTCCAAACCAGTCAACAATGTATAGACTTTTTCTTGTGGCAGAGGTTTGGGGAAAAAAACACACACAAATATGTATGAGCCATCTAAACAACTCTTCTAGGCCCCTTCAGCTGCTGAGTAGCCAGGACACAGGAGAGAACTGGCAGGAAGGTAAATCACAGCTGTGGATGTTGTGGTGACAGGAGGCGGACAGAAACATCTCTTTTCCACCTCAGCAGCTGATAGAGACACTACTGGGAAGCAAGGGCCTCTCTGCCTGTGGTCGGCCAAGAAAGAAATTCCATCTCTCTGGTGTCACCAACAACTGCTTATCCCGATATGCCATATACCAATAACAGAAGCTTCAAAAACTGGCAGTTGTGCACAGCGCAAGCTGTATCCACCAGTACTAAGAATTAAGGCACAGCAAAGCACCATGGAACATTTTTTTTAAAAAAAACTGCCTGATTACCAGGCCCAGATTAATAAGAAAATGTGATGAAAGTCTTGCAGTTAAGTGTACTGCTTTAGAAAGCACACAGAGTCATATAGTCAGGGGTCTTTTTTTGGGGGGGAGCGCACCAGAGCTCGGGGAGCTCAGGAGCCAAGCCCCACCCCCAGCCGGCGTCCCAGGGAGTCTTTCAGGCAGCCGAATGTCAATTTCAGCTCCATTATCTCCTATGGGCCATTGAAGTCAATGGTGAAAACATAGGGTATATTCTGGGGGCTGGAGGGGACAGGATTTGAGGGAGAGGCTCCAAACTCACAGGGTAGCTGATGGAGCTCTTCCCAAGATACCCAGTTTCAAGAACATTGGATCAGGGGTCCAAATCTATGAGCCCCAAACAGGTTGCCTATTCCTCCATTGTTCTCTATAACCATAGAGAACAATGGAGGGAATAGGGGCAACCTGTTTGGGGGCCCATAGAATTGGACCCCCTGGTCCAATGCTCTTGAAACTTGGTGGGTATCTTGGGGAGAAGCTCCATCAGCTACCTGGTGTGTTTGGAGCCTCTTCCTCAAACCCCTCCCCTCCCGCCCCCAGAATATACCCTATGTTTTCACCATTGACTTCAATGACCCATAGGATATAATGGGGCCGAATTGCTGCCAAATTTCTTTCCTTCCTTCCTTTCCTTCTCTCTTTTTCCTCTTTCCCTCCTTCTCTTCTCTCTTTCTTTCTTTCTTTCCCACCTTCTTCTCTTCTCTTTTTTCCTCCTTTCCCTGTTTCCCTCCTTCTTCCCTCTCTTTCTTTCCCTCGCATTTCCTTCTCTTTCTTTCCCTCTTTCCTTCCTTCTTTCCTTCTCTCTACTCTCTCTCTTTCCTTCCCTCTTCCCTCTTTTTGTGACCCACCTCTCATGAGAAGGAGTTTAAACTTTAAACCCCTTCTCTCTTAGCTCCCCCACCCAGGCCAGCTGGGGAAGGGGAGGGGAGGCTTTTGAAGATGCCTCCCCCCCTTTTGCTTCCCCTTCTGACATCACTTCCGGTGATGTCAGGGGGTGTGGCATATGCTAATAGCCTAATAGTTCATTAGCATACCATATGTTAATGAGCTCCTGCAGCTGTTTTTCTACGAAAAGACCCCTGCAGATAGTATTTCTCTACCTCATCTCACCACCAAGTCAGGATAGGAATATTTATCTATTATATTTCCATTCCGCCCTTCCTGTAAACGGACTCAGGGCGGCTCACATATTCTCAGCACCGTGTGCCAGATTCACATAATACAACTACAAACAAGTTAAAACAGTCTTAAAATAAGCCATTCACAAGAAACAATTCACAATAAAGTGTTCACAATATTGTTCGTTCGTTCAGTATCTCAAAAGTGGCGTGCGAAGGATGTAACGTTAAAACCCGATTCAGAATTCTGGCATCCCTCCATGTTGTGGCTCAGTCTCCAAGCAGGGCCAGCTGTCTACCACCAATATTAATAATAGTAATAGTTGGTGGTAGTGGTAGTGGCTGCTCCTAGTTGTAAGTCTGATGGAAGAGCTCCGTCTTCTGCAGGCCCTGCAGAACTGTGTATACGGACAGATGCTTAAAACTATTTTCCAACTGTGTTCTTCCACGCTAATATGAATTCTAACAATGTTTAAATAATAAACAATTAACATTTAACAATAAACATCTGTGGGTAATTTTTTTTCCTCCCAAAAATTCATGTATCAGTTATGCATAAATTCATATTTCATTAACGAAGTCTCCAGATTGTCATCGTCATTTCGGAAATCTTCTTCCAGAATGTCAAAATTCCATAAGTCATCGATTTCAGAATGTGGAAGATTTATCAGACGGCTTCTCTGTTCGATCCAAATCCTTGTTGAGCTGCAGCAATTATTTCTAAAGTTTCAGAAGACGGTCCCCCAGTAACACATTTAACATGGAAACTCTCTCTGTGTTGCTGATCTGGTGGTGCTGATCCGGTGATTGAACAGAGAAATCTGTGATGCTCTAGGAATCAACCCAATTTGCATGGTAAACACCACAGAGATTTGGGGAAGTTCCTAGAGTGTTGCAGAAGCCATGACATCATTCCTCCCCACTCCCATTTTTCTCTTGCTACTCCATTAAGCAAGGATAGGCTAGAAAGCAGGGGTGGGAAGCTGCCAACCACGGGCAGGCAACTAGTAAGCCTAGTGGCATGGGCACTGAAGGGGAGGTCTGATGGATCTGTGCAGGGCTAAGAGGGACCATGGGTCTGGTCTGGCATAGAAAAAACCCTACTCTCTTGCCTACTTCTACTAGAGATGTAACATCTCCAGAAATTTTGAATTTTGAAACTATGGTTTGGATCCTGCTAGGGTTTTTTCTTTTTCTTTTTTCTTTCCCTGTTGGTAAAAGTGGAGGAACTGTGTCTTTTAACCAACAAAAAGGCGATGTCTGGGTTGCAGGATTCATATGGACAAAAATCATATGAACTAGGGATTCAGTAAAAAGGGAAACTGGAGAAGACCTAGCAAAAAAATTGGTTGGTTCCAGCTCCAGGTGTTATTTTGGTTTCTTTTCCTGGGGAAGAAAATAGGGGTGGGGGGTGTATGTAATACTCTATTAAATCTAACCTTTAAGCTTAAACAACATAAAATGTGTAATTTATTATCTAGCAAATAAAATTGTACTAGTTGGCATATGTATGGCATATAACAGTGCAGTCCTTGGCAAAGTTACACCCTTCTTGACTTCAAATCTGCTTGTGACTGTACTGTAAATGTCTTACAGTATACTTCTATGCAGAGTCGTTCCAGTACTAGAGTACCTGCATAGGATCACACTGCCAATTTTCTAGAAGCAAAACTGTGAATATACCTAATACTTGGAAGAGAGCTGCAAACTGCTACAATTTATGCTACCTTAGCACATGTATCTCAGTTTTTGCCACCTGAGAGGCGTGGCAGGAAAAGCTGAGAAAAAGAAAGCAAATTGTGTAATAGTCAAAATGATGTGTATGATTTGGACAGAAACAGTTTCAAGCAGTTAAAGTGGCAAAGCACCCTCAGTTGAGGTTTTTCTTATCAGGAAGAGAGTGGACATTTACACTGAGACTTCTCTCACACTGGTCGAATCTGCATTTGTCTTTCCCACCAGTGTCCCAGCCTTCGTCTTCAAAAAAAGGTGTCTACATTTGGTGTCATTTTCACACCTCAACAGTGCTAGCATACTTTTGCATGTCTGCATATGTTTATCACCCTCTCCGTGGCAGCTCCACTGTCATTGCACCTCCGACCGTTTTAAATGAACCTTCTCCAAACAACTTTCAAACAAGCATAGAGAAAGACAGCGCCACAGCAGCACGAAACTGATTTAAAAATGCAAATGTAGATTCGACCACTAACTCTGGCCTCTTCGGGTGCCCCAAGCAATTGTAAAGTGAGAATGAGGTGGTAGCCTTTTGTCCATCTCTGGACCCTGGAAAGTGGCTGGCCATGTCATTCTCTGGTTGCAAAACTACAGCAAGGCTTGAGAACTATGTAGACACAGGGCTCTTTTTGTAGCAGGAACTCCTTTACATATTAGGCAACACACCCCTAATGTAGCCAGTCCTCCAAGAGCTTACAGAGCTCTTCTAGGCTTGCCAAGTCCCCCCGGGGGGCGGGTAAACCCCCGCCCGAGAGGCCCGTTACCCGCCCCCAGAAAATCGGGCCCCGGGGGAACTCCACCCCCTTCCAGCAACGTCCCCAGCGTGATGATGTCACTTGGAGGTGACATCATCACGCTGGGCACGCCGGGGGTGGGACGTTCCATGACTCGAGGGAAAACTCTATGTTTTTCCCTCGAATCCTGGCGGCCCCGCCCCCAACGCCCTGACACGATGACATCACTTCCGGTGAAGTCATGGCGGTGGCGCGCGCGCAAAGCGCACGCGCAGAAGCTCCAGGTGCCAAGCGGGACTCCCCCGCTCTAAGAAAATTTGCACTTGGCAACCCTAAGCTCTTCTTACAAAGAAGTTCCTGCTACAAAAAGAGCCCTGCATAGACTACTGTGTGTGAGAGTATCAGTATCTCAAACCCTGGACTGGTTTTGTGGCACACTTGCTCAAAAGGTCAGCCACCACTGTACCACTCTCTCCTTCCCCAGAAATCTCTGACCTGAAAGATTTGTCTTACAGCAGTAGATTAGGGCTGTTTCAGCTTGGGGTGGAGAGACTGAATTCCAAAGTCTAAACCCCATTGCACACACATGCACAAAATGCCCTGCCAGCATTCCCCTTTCTTTGAAATGATCTGTGACCTTATAGTGGGGACAGCGAGCTTACATCTTAGAATGCTGCAATTCCTCTGCTCCCTTTGTACTTTACTTTGCAAGTGACTCAGCTGTGTAGCTTTTGGCACCCTTTTGGAGAGGCCATGCTGCGACCCAACAGGCATCGATGAAGAACTGCTTTTGGGTCTTTTCAGCTCAAGTTCTGTATGAAACAGAAATTCATTCACCAAAAGTCCTTGCGTACTATTGCTTATTTTAATTAATTAAATGGCTCTATTTCTGTACTTAACTCTGAATCTGCTGTTTCGGTTCTTTCCACATTTGGAATGGCATATATTTAATGTTTTGTCAAAGTTGCAGCAGGAGGGTAATAATCAGGAGCAGTGACTTGTAAGGATAGATGGATGGCAGTTTCCAGATTGGAGAAGACAGACGCCCTTTTTCCTATACTGTGAAAGTTTTATTGAAACTGCTTGAAACGTTTTCCAACTTCTCATTTATTTGGATGATATGCCGCCTCTACATAGACCCTGTTCCTGGTGACTCACAAAGTGAAACAATAAGTCTGCACAACGGATCCAGTACAGACACGCATACAAATCCAAATTTGATGCAAATTTCAAGTTATCTTCCCTTTGCTTTTCTATATTGGACACCCCACCCTTCCCTTCCTTGCCCTTAGGTTGTTATAACATCTCTTCTCTCTGTTTACAAAACTTTCACACATACATCTCTGTTTTTACTTCTTAGATATATTACAAGTGGTGCCCACCCGCGATACTCGCCAGGGGGATCTCATATCCCCCACATGCACACTTTTCCCCCTAGGCTCCCTTGCAGCTGCCAGACCCACTGACTACCCCCCTCTTGGTGGCTTGTCTGGAGCTGCTCCAGATGGACTCGCCAAGGCTTCCCCCCCAGTGGCTTGTCCAGAACTGCTCTGGACAGGCTCACTGAGGCTTCCTTCCCCCCTTCCTTCTCTTGGCTCCTTGGCTCCCCCAGCACATACCTGGGTAATAGCACCCGGGCTATAGGAGACTGACCTGGCACAATGGAGCCTCAGAGGAAGTGAGGATGCTGCTGGTGAGGCAGCGGTTGACCAGCAGAGCAAAGCCACGAGGCCCAATCCCCTGACCAACGCTGAGCCCTTGAGCTTGGAGGAGGCACAAGGAGGCAGCCTCGGGACGCCTCAGCTGGGCCAAGCCAGACCGCGGAGCAGATGGCGTCGGGATCTTTACTTGCAGTGTGAGGCGACAGCGGACCTGAGTGGACTGTCATCTGGCTTCCAGGTGAGCAGAACACTAGTGGGAGGAGACCAGGGCCAGCTGGTGGCCCTTCACCAGGAGAAAGATTAAATGGGCGAAGGGCGGCTGGGCTCAGAGCTGTGCTCAGTGTCCTTGCCACTAATTCCACACAGACAGAAGAAATGGAATGGGGGAGGCAGTGTTGAGGCAAAATCCCTGAAGTACCCGGAGCTTCCTCACACGGCATGCCACAGTACCCAAGGGTAAGTCCATTCTTTGCACAGGGATGGTTGTTGCTGTGGCAGTTGGAGCAGCAGCGGGGATGGCACAGTGGCTTTCCTTGTGCTATTCCTGTGCCTCAGTGAGTGAGTTCCCCATGAATGCCCAGAGCAAGCAGTTGTAGTTTTTTTGGGATTTACGTATCCCCCGTATAGTTTTTTAAACTTCTCAGATTTTTCTGCACACCTGAGAACTGCCCCAAGTGTGCAGGAAAATCTCTTTGCCCCCCAAGTGCCCCCAATGTGCAGATTTAGATATCCGCACAGAGGGGGCTTCTTGGCTATTAGTATATAGATGAGTTACTGATCTTGTTTAGTCTAAATTTAAAGACCTCTGGAACAGGCAGATCTTTAAACCAATCCAGAAGTTCTTTAGGGTTATGGAAACTCTCAGCTCCTGGGAGAGGGAATTCCATAGGTGGGGATGACAACAGAAAGGACCTTCCCTAAGTCTGGCTCCAAAAGAAAGGCCTCTTAGGAACTCCTGTGTCAGACTGTGTGGGTGGAATTGGTCTTTTATGGACTTGAGGCTGAAACTGTTTAGAGTACGGGGTACAAAAAAAAAAAAATTAAAGACTATTGTTGATAGCATGAAAGTGGCTTAATATGAGAACAGCGATGCATCCCTATATGTGATCTAAACTCAACCTCTGCTTTCAAAACTATGCTTTTGTTGTTGTTCAGTCATACAGTTGAGTCCGACCCTTCGCGGCCACATGGACCACATCACACCAGGCCCTCTTCTCTTCTGCCATCCTCCAGAGTTTGCTCAATTTCAAGTTTCTTACATCGATAACACTGTCTAACTGTCTCATCCTTTGCCGTCCCCTTCTTCTTTGGCCTTCAATCTTTCCCGGCATCAGGGTCTTCTCCAGTGAGTGCTCCCTTCTCATTTGGTGGCCAAAGGATTTGAGCTTCAGCTTCAGGATCTGGCCTTCCAAGGAACAGTCAAGGTTGATTTCCTTTAGGATTGACTGATTTGATCTCCTTGCAGTCCAAGGGACTCTCAAGAGTTTTCTCCAGCACCATAATTCGAAAACATTTATTCTCCAGCGCTTGGGCTTCCTTATGGTCCAACTCTCGCAGCCATACAGTACTACTGAGAATACCATCGCTTTGACCATACAGACGTTTGTTGGCAGGGTGATGTCTCTACTTTTTATTATGCTGTCTAGGTTTGCCATTGCTTTCCTCCCAAGGAGCAGCCAAAGAAACCTGTAGCAGCTTAAAGCCAGTTTGGTGTAGTGGTTAACTATGCGGACTCTAATCTGGGAGAACCGGGTTTGATTCCCCACTCCTCTACCAGCACCTTGGGTCAGTCACAAGCTCTGGCACAGCGGTCCTTGAAAAAGACCAGTTGCTGTCAGAAGTTCTCTCAGCCCCACCTACCCCACAGGGTGACTGTTGTGGGGAGGGGAAGGGAAAGGAGTTTGTAAGCCGCTCTGAGACGCCTTTGGGCAGTGAAGGGCAGGGTATAAATCCAATCTCTCCTCCTCCTCTTCTTCTTCTTCTAAAGCCTAAAATAATAAAGAATCTTGAGTCACTTTAAAGAATAATGCATTTATTGTGGCATAAGCTTTCATGAGCCAGAATCCCCTTTGTCTGGAGTATGAATGCTATCTCCTTGACTGAAATCTTAGGGCTGGGTTGCAAATTAGATTGGTAACTGTTATGTATCGGGACTGAAACACTGCAGGACTGTGCTGCCAGAGACAGGGTGAGCTTAGAGCCGAATAAGAATAGACCAACAGGATTCTGGCAGTGACCAATTAAGATGTAAAGTTGGGAATGGAGTGTGTTGGGGTGTGGCCATTGCATGCAATATAACTGAGCTGAGGCTCTGGTCAACAGTTTCATTCTTGCTGAAATCACTGAATAAAGGAGAGCTGATCACTAGACTGGGAGTCTGTTCACCCGTGAAGCCCACTATTTAACAGTAACTATGAGCACTCTATATGTTTTATGCCCTGACAAAGTATAACCAGGATTATGCATACACATTGATGACCCTCCAAGATGCTCAGTCTTTACTCGGACATGAAAACTTTTCAAATATTGTTGATCCAATAAAAGGGATATTCCAAAACATCTGGGATCCCAGCTGTTGTCTGCGATGCATCAGTCTTCTGTCAACATAGATGCGTGCATCGGAGAACTACCATAGCATCCTACCACGCAATGGTGAAACACAGACGATCACAGGACAGAATTTGTCTAAAGAGCTTGCTGCCCACAATTATGCATCAAACTATACAACACTGCACAGATTTGAGTTACTCAGAGGGAGCCCCCCTTTTCCCATAAGAAAGATAACTGTATGAATCTCCCCCTTGCCCCTAATCACTCATTGCTGAAGTCTCTGCTTTACTTGCTTTATGCTGAAGTGGTTAAGACGCTGAACTGCAGGCTGGAAGGTCGGTAGTTCAGCAGTTCAAGACCCGCGAGTGCTGCATGACGGAGTGAGCTCCCGTCTCTGGTTCCAGCTCCTGCAAACCTAGCAGTTCGAAAGCAAGAAATTGCAAGTAGATAAATAGGTACCACTTTGGTGGGAAGGTAACAGCATTCCATGTGCCTTGGCATTTAGTCATGCCGGCCACATGACCATGGAAAAGTCTTCGGACAGCGCTGGCTCTTCGGCTTTGAAACGGAGATGAGCACCGCAACCCTAGAGTCGGATTCGACTGGCTTTCGAGCAAGGGAAACCTTTACCTTTACCTTTTTAGTTTATGTGGCAGTAGCCTGTCCTCCCGTTAGAACAGAAACCAAGACACTGTTTGACCCTTTACTTAAAGAGATAGCAAAATAATGATGATGATGATGATGATGTCATACTGTACGCTATCAGCTGTTAAAAATATACTTCGACTGCTGCTGTAGTGTGTCAAATAAAAAAGCTGTGCACTGCATGTTATCCTGGTCTTTTAACACATACATTTGCATGTATGTGGGCTAAAGACAAGATACAGTCACACAAAAATTTATCTTAGAGAACCTAGGGAGAAGCCAAGTCCTAAAGAATGACAATGCTAAGACCTTGCATTAACACACTTTTAACGGGGTGGGGGGAAATGCCTCAAAAGCAAAAAAAGGGGGCAAACTGGGAGAGTGATTTACCAGGGACAGAGAGCAAAAGTAGGTATGTATTTACCGCCTCTTATTCAAGGGAGTGGATGCTACTCATGCCTACAGCTGGTATGTATTTAACACAACAACTGTGAAAACATGTTCGTGTCTGTCCTTGCACTCCCAGACACAACCAGCAGATGGAGCAAAAGTTAGTTAATAGAGCACGGTAGTATTCGGAAAGCTCTTGCGAGCCAGGGATCTATTCCTTTTGGACGCCTAGCCTAATAGCTGTGCCATGGCCCTTTTGAGTTCTGATCAGTAGCAAATGCTGCATGACATGACAAACAGATATGCTAGCCAAATGGAAATAAAACCCTTTTTTAAAAAAAAAAAAAAAAGTCAAAACTCCTAAGGAAATATGGTGTCTGGCAGCCTACCCTCATTAGGTTCAGCTCAAGCTCTTGTTTACACTTGCATAAATCCAGAGTGGTGCCACTGATGTCTGTGGTCATGCTCCAGAAAAATCAGGCTTCTTATATTTGCTGTCCCTGACAATAGCCTTATCTATGTGCTGAATAGTAGCCACGTTATTGTTTCCCCCTGACTGTAAAACGAGGATGAGGTCATTTGGATGCGTCCATCACAGACCACTATAAGTCATGGCTAAAGTGCCAGTTGTTACAGCAAGAAGCATATGCCTATGGCAAGGGAGAGGATGTGCATACTTCCTAAGTATTACTGGCAAGGGCAAGTCTGTGTCTGTGTGCACGAAACACACTGTACTGCTTTGCTTGGTCCATGGAGTCAGTGAGGGCTGGGGCGGGGGGCACCCAGTGTTAGGTTTGGCAGGGCAAGTTTTATCTTTACTGCAACTCAAGTGCACCTGTAGGCATGAGTAGCATCCACTCCCTTGAATGAGAGACTGGAAGGCTGAGTTCAGACTGGCAGTTTGCAGCGGGAGCCAGTCGTGGCAAAAAAGCCCCGGAATAAACTGTTCCGGGTTTTCCCGGTCGCATGGGGTCGACAGATGCGGGAGCATACTGGGAGGAGGCATGTGGGAGCGTTCAGACTGCTGGCCGGGAGGCATGGCTGTAAACGGCTTTTTCCTGGTAAATCGGCTGGATGCCTATGTGTGTATGAGCGCATGACCACTCATGCGCTCATGTGCTCATACACACATAGGCATCCAGCCAATTTGGGGAGGATCCCATTGCACCACATTGGGTGGTAGAGTGGAGCACAGCCAATCATATGCACCTTAGGCGGTAGAGTGGAGCGCAGCCAATCATATGCGCCAATCATATGCGCCGGGAGCAATGCGGGTTGCTCCTGGCTTTTCTGCTGAGCATTCACACTTCCAGGAAGTGGACTGATGCGGGATAAAGGCACTCTCCAGGATTTTCTACCACTTGTAACAGGTATCTTTTAAATGCGGCAGCGAAGCGGAACAGCATGGGTTGCCTATGGGTGGGGAACGCCAGGCAGATGTGTTTGTGTGAACGCCCCCTTTAATCCACTTGGGAAATGTGGCTGGAACGTGGCTATAGCGGGGCAAATTGCCAGTCTGAACTCAGCCTAAAGGAGTGCACCTGGGAGACAGTACTGAGGGTGTTCCTTGCCCTTGGCGACTCCAGCTGTCAAGAACCAAGCCCGATCACATCTGCACAGCCTTACCCTCTTTATCTGCCTAAACTCACCCTGAGGATGGCTCATTCCATTTGAATGGGACAAAACTTTCAGAATCAGTTACTACATATACATACCGATAGGTATAGACAGAGGTGTTACTCAGCACAACAGTACCAAAAACGAAGGGAGGATCGGGTCGATATGTCCACCACTCCTAATCTCCTAATTAGGCTGACAACCCTAATTCAATGCTATTGGCAAATGCCTATTATTTAACAAATGGCCTCTGGCACCACATGCTGCATGAGCACACACATATTATATTATATAAAGCTGTCACATAGCCAGCAAGTAACACTGCATCCATCCATTGCCCTAAGCTCGTCACTACCAGTATTAAGCTTGTCTAGTCCCAAATATATTTATTCATGTCTTTTATTATATAAAATGCCTTATTGCAGAATCAGGGCCACCGACGCGACTAACCATTAAAAACTGAGCATTATACAAGGACATCATAAAAACTGATCAAAACCAAAACTAAAATGCATATGTAAAAACACAGGAACCGCAATTAACATTCAAGGCGGGTCATGGAGGGAATGCCGGTCTTCACTCCATGGCAAAAGACAGTGATAGACGGGGTTGGACTGGGGAAGGAGTTCCATTATTTTGACACCGTCGACTGAGAAGGCCCCACCTGTCCAACATCAGAATGCTGGAGGACCTGAAGCGGAGTCTCAGAAGATGACCACAGTGGTCCGGTAGGCTTAGATGGGAGTAAGCAGTCCTTAAAGTATGCTGCTCCCTATCCATATATAGTCTAAAGGTCAACACCAGCACCTTAAATTGTTCCCAGAAATGGATCCGGAGCTAAGGGCCAAGACTGGAGTGATATGCTCTGTGATTCACTCCAGTCAGCATCCTGGCTGCAGGATTCTTCACTAACTGAAGTTTCAAAACGCTTTTCAAGGGCAGCCCCAAGCAAAGTATATTGTAGTAATCTAATCTAGATCCTACCAGGGCATGCACCACAGGGTTGCTATGTGGCAGCCTACAACCCACAGGGAGCATTTGCGGTGTGGGGACAGGGGTGGTGGGGTACTTTCACCAAATTACTGAAACGAAATACAATGCCCACAAGTAGCTTTCATAACAAAGTCTTGAGGTCCCTTCAGTAAAGGTAAATGTTTCCCTTGCTCGAAAGCCAGTCGAATCCGACTCTAGGGATGCGGTGCTCATCTCAGTTTCCAAGCCGAAGAGCCAGCGCTGTCCGAAGACGTTTCCGTGGTCATGTGGCCGGCATCACTAGACACCGAGGCGCACGGGACACTGTTACCTTCCCACCAAAGCGGTACCTATTTATCTACTTGCAATTTCTTGCTTTTGAACTGTTAAGTTGGCAGGAGCTGGGACCAGAGACGGGAGCTCACTCTGTCATGCGGCACTTGGGTCTCGAACTGCTGAACTACCGACCTTCTGGTCTGCAGTTCAGCTTCTTAACTACTGAGCCACCACAGCCCCATTGAGGTCCCTTAAGGACTAATACATTCATTGTGGTATCAGCTTGTGTAAGCCAAAGCCTCCTTTGCTAGAACAGAACATCAGACCTACCTGAAGGTTCTTTCTCGTCAGTGGGGGTGGAGTCATCGAGGAAGTGGTTAAGTCCTGCTCACTTGGATAGGGCTATGCACATTCTTTAGTAGCATGGCTCCTATTGGAGAGACGTAGGCTGATCTCTCCCGTCATGTCCAAGCCATGCGCTATACAGTCTTTTGCTTGCTGCTGCTTCTCTTTTGCTGTTTTTGTTTTGGGAGGGATGTGGGTGACTTCACCCCCACTGAAGAGAAAGGAACTTTAGGTAGTGTTAAGTATGAGACTCAACAAAGGATTCAGCTTCAAGTGATTTCAGCTTTATTAAACAGCAACTGTAAGTCAGGAACACACAACAACAAAGGGAGCACAGCTCCTTCTTTTAAACTCTCCCGGGCTGTCAAAGCCACACCCATAACAAGTTAAAGACCAATCAGAATACAGGGATAAAGGCCAATCAGGACCGTTCCCTCTTTGCAACAATATCGCTCAGTGATTGGGTAATTACACAGGTTTCGCAGAAACCGACCAATAGCAATGCGACATCTGAAGAGCCACATTCAGACTCAAGCTTTACATGTGAATAGATAGGAGTGATTCACATTCAGTACATATCAGGTAGGTCCAATGTTTCATTCAAGGCTCTTTTTGTAGCTGGAACTCCTTTGCATATTAGGCGACACCCCCCCTAATGTAGCCAATCCTCCAAGAGCTTACAGAGCTCTTCTCACAGGGGCTACTGTAAGCTCTTGGAGGATTGGCTACCTTTGGGGTGTGTCGCAGGCAGGGCCGGCTCGAGGTGGCTCTGTGCCCTAGGCGGGCGCAGATGCCAACCTCCCGGCAGGGCCTGGAGACCCCACCATGCCGCCCCTGCGGCCCGCCTCCCCCCCCCCCAGGGCACCTGTCGCCGCCTCCCCCGCCGCCGCCAAGAGCGCCCAGCTGGGGCGCAGGAGGTGGTGGTGGCATGGCTCGCTCGCCTGCACACCCACCCTGGGGGGAAGAGGCGGGGGCGTCCCTCCCGAGGCTTACTCAGGACTGGTGGGGGCTGCTGGGGCGGCGGGAAGAGTCCCTGCTGGCTGCCGCCATGTGCTCCCGCCTCTTCCTCCCCCCGGGGCCGGGCGCCTCCTGTTTGCACCCCGGCCGAGTGCTCAGGACTGGCAGCGGCGGTGGGGAGAGTCCCCACTGGCCGCCGCCATGCGCTCCTGCCTCTTCCTCCCCCCCCCGTTTGCAGCCCGGCCGGGTGCCCAGGACTGGCGGCGGTGGCGGCGGGGAGAGTCCCCGCTGGCCGCCGGCCCGCCGCCATGCGCTCCTGCCTCTTCCTCCCCCCCGGGGCTGGGCGCCTCCTGCTCTGCACCCTAGCCGGGTGCTCAGGACTGGCGGCAGCGGCGGGGAGTCCCCGATGGCCGCCGCCATGCGCTCCCGCCCCAGGGCTTCCTCCCCCCAGGGCGCCTCCTGCACCCCAGTCCCCAGCTGGGCGCTCAGGACACGCCGCCCTCCCTCTTCCCCCCCCCCAGCCGGATGCTCTTGACAGCGGCGGCAGGGAGGCAGCCGCGGCGCCCGGTTAGGGTGGTGGGGGGAGCTTTTCGGGGGTGCCATTTGGCGCCCCTGAGGGCCCTCGCGCCCTAGGCGAGTGCCTAGCTCGCCTAGTGAGCGAGCCAGCAGTGGTCGCAGGCCCGTAGCCAGGATTTTTTAAGTCAGGGGGGCATTTAAATTTCTTAGGGGCACTGGCTAATCAAATTAATCCAGGGGAGAAGGCCGTGATGCCTTGGGCTGGATGGGAAGTCAGAGGACCTTGCCAGCAAGTCGGCGGGCCCGAGATGCCCCACTGTAGCTACAGGCCTGGTGTGTCACCTAATATGCAAAGGAGTTCCTGCTACAAAAAGAGCCCTGGGGGGGTGAAGTCATCCAGAAAGTGGTTAGCTAGACTCAAGCATCTTCCCCCAGGTGGGATCTCCTCCTCCTCTATTACATGGAGTCCAAGTCTTATGAGGAAAGGCTGAGGGAGTTGGGTATGTTTAGCCTGGGAAAGAGAAGGTTTAGAGGGGACATGATTACAGTCTTCAAGTATTTGAAGGGCTGTCATGTAGAACAGCGTTTTTCAACCACTGTGCCGCGGCACACTAGTGTGCCGTGAAATATTGTCTGGTGTGCCGTGGGGAAAATTCCAATTTCATCCGTAACATGTATTATTATGTCATAATAAAGTAATTATAAAATAATTTATTTGTGTTTATTTGATTTCGTGTTTATTTTGGTAATAAGTAAACAGAAATATGAACAATTATATAAAAAAATTTCCTTGTGTTTATTTGATTTCTTTTGTGTTTGTGTTTATTTGATTTCTTTTATGTTTATTTTGATAATAAGTAAACAGAAATATGAACAATTATAGAATAAAGTATTATTATTTCATAATAAAGTAATTATAAAATAATTTCTTTGTGTTTATTTGATTCCTATTCAAGAGAATTACTTTATACATAGTCGATATAGGCACAGAGTTAATTTTTTAAAACATTTTCTAATGGTGGTGTGCCTCGTGATTTTTTTCATGAAAAAAGTGTGCCTTTGCACAAAAAAGGTTGAAAAACACTGATGTAGAAGATGGAGTGGATCTATTCTCTCCTGCTCCGGATTGCAAGACTAGATCTAATGGATGGAAATTACAAGGGAGTCGTTACCGGCTAGATATCAGGAGAAACTTCCTGACTGTAAGAGTGGTCGAGCAGTGGAACAGACTGCCTTGGGAGGTGGTGGATGCTCCTTCCCTGGACGTTTTCAAGAGGAGACTGGACAACCATCTTTTGGGTATGTTGTAGGTATGTAGGGGTTTCGGCTGTGTTCCTGCAGAGTGCAAGGGGTTGGACTAGATGGCCTGCAAGGTCCCTTCCAACTCTAACATTCTATGATTCTATGATTCTATGATTCCAGCACCTGTTGCAGCACTCTTCTTCCAAAGGCCGCCTCTACAGACACTGCTCGGTCCATTCTGTAGTGTCTCACAAAGGCAGTGAGTGAGGCCCAGGTAGCTGCTCTGCAAATTTCCTCCACTGCAGCCCTTGTGGAGAATGCAGCTCTTGTCGCCACTGCCCTTGTGGAGTGCGCGGTGATGGCTCCCGGTGCATTTCATAGGCCTTGATGCACTGCTTGACCCACTGGGCCACAGTAGGCCTTTGAGACCTTCTTCCCTTACATAAGAACATAAGAGAAGCCAATGTTGAATCAGGCCAATGGCCCATCTAGTCCAACACTCTGTCACCCAGCGGCCAAAAATACCAGGTGCCATCAGGAGGTCCAGCAGTGGGGCCAGGACACTAGAAGCCCTCCCACTGCTGCCCCCTCCAGCACTAAGAATAGAGTGCATCACCTGTCCCAGACTGAGAGTTCCCATCTATACCCTGTGGCTAATAGCCACTGATGGACTTCTGCTCCATATGTTTATCTAATTCCCTCTTGAAACTGTCCATGCTTGTAGCTGCCACCACCTCCTGTGGCAGTGAATTCCATATGTTAATCACTCTTTGGGTGAAGAAGTATTTCCTTTTATCTGTTCTAACCCGACTGCTCAGCAATTTCATGGAGTGCCCACGAGTTCTTGTATTGTGAGAAAGGGAGAAAAGTACTTCTTTCTCAACCTGCTCAGTCCCATTCATAATCTTATAAACCTCAATCATGTCACCCCTCAGCCATCGTTTCTCCAAGCTAAAGAGCCCCAAGCATTTTAACCTTTCTTCATTGGTTTTTCATACAGAGAGAGACAAACAGGGTATCCATTTTTCTGAATGAAGTCATACACAGAGCTCTGTGGACATCTAGCTTATGCCACCTTTTTTCCTTAGGTTGTTTGGGGTTTGGGCAGAAGGAAGGTAGTGTGGCTGGTTGATTTTGGTGGAATAGGGAATTAACCTTGGGAATAAATGAAGGGTCTTTTGGCAACAGTGATCCATGCTATGGTCACCTTGAGATTAGACTACTGTAATGCTCTCTACATGGCCCCTGATCCAAATCCAGAAGCTTCAGCTGGTGCAGAATGCAGCAGCCAGGCTTTTGATGGGACTCCCCATGCGGGAGCACATCCAACCTGTGCTGAAAGCTCTGCACTGGCTACCTATAGTATATCGAATTCACGTCAAGGTGCTGGTGCTTACCTTTAAAGCCCTTTATGGTCAGGGACTTACCTACCTGAGGGACTGCCTTTCCCCACATGTTCCCCAGAGAGCACTATGGTCAAGGTTGCAAAATTGCCTGGCCCTCCCTGGCTCTAGGGATGTCAGGCTAGTATCGACCAGGACCAGGGCTTTTTCTATGGCAGCTCCAACTTGGTGGAATGAGCTTCCAGAAGAGACTAGGGCCTTGGGGGACCTTTCACAGTTCTGCAGGGACGTGAAAATGGAGCTCTCCCACCGGGCATTTAGGTAAGGAGCTGTGTTTCATCATCTATGTTGCTGTTGTTCAGTCGCACAGTCGAGTCCGACTCTTCGCGATCCCATGGACCACATCACGCCAGGCCCTCCTGTCTTCTGTAGTGCTCTGGAGTTTGCTCAATTTCATGTTCGTTGCATCGATGACACTGTCTAACCATCTCATCCTTTGCCATCCCCTCCTTCTTTGGCCTTCAATCTTTCCCAGCATCAGGGTCTTATCCAGTGAGTGCTCCCTTCTCATTGGGTGGCCAAAGTAACAAAACACCGGTCAATACAAATAACAATTAAAATCACGTAAAATCCTCTAAAATCATAGTTCAATTATAAATAAATCATGATTCATAAATAAAGAATCAGTTGCCATGTTTCAGCAAAACTATTCAAAGGACTGGGGGGGGAAGCTGTTGAACTGGGATCCATATGGAGATTTGATACAATCAAGCTTGGGCTCCTAGAGACTGGGCGTGGCTGGCTCATTACAGAAATCAATTGACCACATATTTGTTTTCCTTTGCCAATTCATTGGCACTTGGGAATGGTCCTCACCCACTTTGATAGTTTGGATAGTTTACTCTTGTCAGTAATGGATTGTTTAATGTTTCACTCTGTGTCCATTGTTCTGTATTCCCTATCTCGTCCCTGTTTCTGCGCTTGCGTAGGTATGCTAGCTGTAACGTGGGAGCTTCTTCTCTGCTGCTCGGTGTTATCACAGTGGCCTTGAATGCAGGCTTTGGGCTATTCATAAGTCTATGAGAATTTTCCACTCCTGTGAAGCCAAGGGGAGGAGGGAGTTGTCTCCCGCCCATTAAGTAATTCTCCCGCCGGGAGTTTCCCGCGCGCGCGCTTGCAGATCATTTGCTAGTCGCCTTTTGCATCACACTATAACCATGCTTGAGCAGCTTGTCCTGCCATTCCTGACAATAACCTTTTCACTGTGGGTTTTAGCACTGTATTCCAATAAAGCCCTTCTTACTCCTAAGAATGCTTGGATCTACTTGCTTTTGAACCTGACAACTCTTTTGACTGGACGTTGTTCCCACGTGTGTTCTGTAGTGAAACACAACACATTTACACCTTACACTTTATGGCCTCCCTTTTATGACAATTCCACCTTTCCCTCTGTTTGTGTACATATGCCTACAAAGTGACAGCAACGCTCCATTTATCTGAAAAAAGTGGGTTCTCCTTCAGTGGGGGGAAGTCATCTAGGAAGCGGTTAGGTCACGCCTCTGCTTGCTCAGATAAGGCTATGCACGTTTCTTTTATTCTGAGGCTCCTGTTGAAGAGACATAGGCTGACCTCTCCAGTTCTGTATAGCCCTGCACTTGGTAGATTGCAAGAGTTCCAGCTTCAAGCAAAGTAGAATAAAATTAAAATAAGAAAGCCCTGCAAGCTAGAAAAAGAACACAGATCTCCCGCCCAGCCGCTGACACTGCTCGTTGCCGAAGGTACTCAGGTAGCTGAGAAGGGAATCCCAGACCATGCTAAGCATGGATCCAAACACCACTGAAACAAAGAAGACCACATGGAAGAGGCCTCTCCCCCCAACCAAGGCTTCGGATGGTGGAGGAGAGGCAGCAGCAAGAATGCTGGACGCTGCCCAGGAGCCTAGCCCCTCTAATTCTGCCTCTAAGGCTTTGGAGGCTAAGGGGAAAGTGCCAGAAGGGGCAGCCAGCCAGGGAGCCACAGGCTCAGAAAAAGTAGACAGCGTGAGGCAGGTCAGGTGGTCCGAATTTGCAGGATCCCGCTCCCCCCGCCCCCATGACCAAAGAAGGCATACAAGAAGTTGGCCAGCAGATCGGCCAGTGGGACAACAGGCTGCCACAGGAAAGCCAAAGGGCCAGCAAGCCCTTGGGGTGAGACTGACCCAGCAGTGGGGAGGGTCTGGGTGGAGGACCTTCAGGTACCACTCCAGGGGCCAGGTGTAGGCCCCTGGGAGGAAGGGGAGATCCCAACCTTTGGGGGCTAGCAGGCCAACAGATCCAGAGACCCCTGCAGCCACGGCAACAACAGCAGCAACAGTTCCAGGTACCACCCTCAATCAGAGCCAGTATGGTGCCCGGCCCTTTCATAACCTCACAATTCCAGGCAGGGCTGGCCCGGCTGTGGCCCATGCTGGGAAGTCCATGGGGAGCCCCCGTACACACGCACACCCCAGTGAGAAGCTCTGCTCCTGCACTTCTCTGCAACCACTTGGCTTTAGGGTAGGGTTTGGGAATGGGGGGAAATCCTGGGCTAGATGGGAAGTCAGGGGGCCCTGGTGATAAGTCAGGGGGCTCGGCCCCAAGAGTCCCCACTGCAGCTACTAGCCTGCTGCAGATCCTATGGAGGAGACAGGCTGCCATCAGGACCATAGGGGCTGAGTGAGCTCCAGGGGCCCTAGAGGCCACAGGAGCAACAGATCCACTCACGCCCACTCATCCTCATACTCCAGATCACCACCACCACCCCGGAAGAAGCTCCAAACCCTGGAAAGGCAGGGGCAGGCAGAAGCTTTTGAGGCCTCAGGGGGAGGACAAGGCCAGAGCAGTGGGACACACATCTAGTCATAGCAGACAGGCAGGGAACAGCAAGTCCCTGGGACATCAACCTCCCTCCTCAGATTTGAAATGGGTGGCCCTGCTCCCATCATTCCTTCACTAGGGGATGCATCCGAGAGGGAGGACGGTGAATGGTTGGGAGAGGAGGCAGGAGAGCAAACCTCCTCATCCAAATTATTCCAAACAGAGCATTTCCAGAGGCTATTGAACAAGGTGATCACCACACTAAATTGCCAGGTGAAAGTAAAAGAGAAACCACGATCCTCAGTTTCAGTGCAGTTGGGCACCAGAGGGTTCAGAAAGCCGGTCAAGATACAGACTGTCTCACCTTTCCCTGATTCTTTCAATGACATCACGAAGACAGAATGGGCTGCTCCGGGAAGCAGACACTCCTTGTTGCCGATAGCCAAAAAAACCCCTAACTGCTGGAAGAGACCATGGAAGATCTGAAGGTGCCCCTGGTAGATGCACCAGTGGTGGTGCTACACTCTGGAGCTGTGCTGCCCAAGGATGGAGAGAGTGCCCTGAGGGATACCGTGGATGGGAAGAATGAGACAGCATTGAGGAAGGCTCACAAGGCAATGTCACCGGCCCTTTACTCAGCGGCAGCGCTTTCAAATTCCACAAGAGCCATCGTGATCTGGGAGGACACCATGATTTGGGCAGGCAACCTCTTGCAGAACCCAGATGCCTCCCCACTCAAACTGAAGAGATCCCTCCAAAAAATGAAGAGGGCAGCCACGTTTGCTGCAAATACATCTCAGAACAATATGCAGTTCTGTGCCAGGGCACAGGCAGCGAGCATCATAATACGATGTAACAGTTGGCTCAAGCACTGGAAGGTGGATACCCTGTCCAAAAGTAATCAGTTGGGTAGTCTATCCATTCTTGCTTGATTTGCATTGCACTTTACTGAATTTTCTTCTTTCTCGAAAACTGCCTGCTAATTTTTGATGGAGAGGGTAATGTAGAAGAGAAGTATAGAAGCAGGGCTATTTTTGGGCAGGAAAGCACAGGAACAGAGTTCTGGCCGGCTCCTGCATTGGCCACACCCAGCAGGAACTCATTAGCATAATAGGCCACACCCAACAGCAGAAACTCATTAGGATTGGCTACATTAGGGGTGTGTGGCCTAACATGCAAAGGAGTTCCTGCTACAAAAAAAAAGCCCTGGGTTTTGACAATGAACAAGGTAAACAGAATAAGAAGCAAAAGGTGGGTGTGGCTGGATGACCACACTTCTCATGACATGGGGGTGTGGTCTAAGATGCAGATGAGTTTCTGGTGTTGGGTGTGGCCTATTATGCTAATGAGTTCCTGCTGGGCTTTTTCTACACAAAAGGCCCTGTATAGAAGTAACTCAAAAATTAAATAAGCGTGTGCACACACAGTGGGAAGTGATCTCTCTCTCTCTCAAATCTTTTTCCCCCCCCAACTGTATTCAAACTATTATCTCTTGTCCATTTCTGTATAAGACAGCTTCTTATGGGACAGGTAATCTGAGTAAACGAAATCACTGCATTAAAGTGATGGCGATACTCAGTACCTATTCCCTACTAAATTACTGGGTCTAAGGTGATCTGAAATGCAAACCAGATGAGATTTTCCTTAGGCGGCCCAAAGCAATTATCTTCTCCATCCTCTACTCCTCTGCATACCCTTTGTCATCTGGGTCAGTAAACATCCCTATCAGTTGTTTCTCAGTGAGAAGGCAAATTTGTTACTGTACTTCAGTTACGATACCAATCGAAAACCAAAATTAAAATGTATATTAGAGGTGCCTCTGAAACAATAACTTTGCACATGAAAGTGGATAAAGCTTTAGCACCAAGGACGGAGGGCAAAATAGCAACTGGCAACAACCTAAACAATGACGGGGATTACGCATAAATGCACGAAGTTCTTCTGATAAAGAATACAGCAGATTTCTGAATTTGGTAAACAGGATACGGACAACATACCATATCAGTCTGCCAAAGCACATTCTGTGACCTCAAAACAGCAGCAGCCAGCAATTTTGTTATGAAAAAGTGTTTAGTAAATAATAAAAGATATACAATTTGTATAACAATGGATTCCATATACGTGTGAGAGTGCCCTAAAATCCTTTCTTAGTCCAACACATAAACACCCAGCTTCGATCCAGATGGTGGTATTGTTGGACCTTAAACCAAGGATGACCTGAAACCCAGAAACTGTGAGAGCTATCTGATGATTACAGGTCTGGACACCTAGAACTACAACTGAGGTCATGAAAATAATGGATGCTAACAAACCTGACTTTAGGAAGCTTGCTTGAAAGTTTGCATAGGGACAGAGCCAAGGTCTTGGAATGGAACAATGGAAGAGCCAAGGCCTTTTTCAAGTCACTTTCACCAAATGCTTGATAACATTCCTATAGGGCATTTTGGCCTGGAGGAATGTGGGATTGTGAAAAAGAAAACCTTACTTTTGTCTGTACAGTATCTCAATGCCAATAAAAGTCACTTATCGATCAATGCCTGTGCCCCCAAGTCTGGCCTCTGCATAGGCCTGGGGGAGGGAATGTCCCACATGCTCAAAAGGTCTTGACTGACTCTGCCATATCATAACCAATAGCTTGTGCCCTTAGCAATGCCCCCAGGAATCCAGTACCTGTTGCATAGCTATGAATGAAACTGATTGCAGCACAACATGCTTCTATAAATACTACCGACAAAGTTGCTTTACTGTACATACAGAAAGGAAAAGGAAGATCCTCCCAGGTGAAAGAGAAAGGTATCTAGGTAAATATGAACACTGTAATTCCCAGATATATCCAATGCATAATCAAATGCATCAAAACTGGAACAGTATTGTAAACCTTCACCCATGTAAATCTCAGATTTCTGTGGAGAGGGCTCAGTTATGACAAGTGAGCTAAATCTATAGTCCTTCATTGTCAAACTATTATAGCCCTAGGAGGACCTATAGCTCAGAGGGAGATCACATACTTTGCATTCATAAGAAGAGAAGAGAAGAGAAGAGAAGAGAGAGAAGAGAAGAGAAGAGAAGAGAAGAGAAGAGAAGAGAAGAGAAGAGAAGAGAAGAGAAGAGAAGAAGAAGAAGAAGAGAAGAGAAGAGAAGAGAAGAGAAGAGATTGGACTTGTACACTGCCCTTCACTACCCAAAAGAGTCTCAGAGCGGCTTACAAACTCCTTTTCCTTCCCCCCCCCCACAACAGACACCCTGTCAGGTAGGTGGGGCTGAGAGAGCTCTGACAGAAACTGCCCTTTTCCAAGAACAGCTCTCATCAGAACTGTGGCTTGCCCAAGGTCATCCAGCAGGTGCAAGTGGAGGAGTGGGGAATCAAACCCGGTTCTCCCAGATTAGAATCTGTGCACTTAACCCCTACACCAAACTGGCTGGTCACAGGTTCATTTCCCACTATCTAAAGACAGAGGATGTCAGAAAACATCACTGAGAAAAACTTCTGCCTGTGAGCCTGGAGAACTGCAGCTAGTTAGAACAGAACACTGGCAACCAATGTAGTACCTATTGGGTGCCACACTTTTTACTGTCTCCTTTGGGCAGGGGATGTTTTTTTTTCTCAAAGGGACACCCATATAGGGCCAGACTTGATGATATGAGTGAGGTCAGGGATCCCAGTCACATGTAACATCAAGGAATTGACATTCCCAAGCACTCCAGTGATGCATTCAGCTCAGGTCAAGGCCGGCTCACCCACTAGGCAAGCTAGGTGCTCGCCTAGGGCGCCAGCCCTGCAAGGGCGCCAAAATGCCCCCCCCCATGAAAAGCCCCCTTCCCCGCCCAGTGCCAGCAGCCCCGGCTTTCCTGGGCGCCTCGCGGCTGCAAGGCACCCAGAAAAGCCGGCGCCGCCGCTGGGAGGGAAGGGGCGGGTGTTCTAACCCCGCCCCTTCCCCGGCTCTCCTGGGTGCCTCGCAACTGCAAGGCGCCCAGGAAAATGGCGCTGGGGCATCTCCAGGCCCCACCGGGAGGTTGGCATCCCCGGTGGGGTGGGCGCCCCAGGCTGTCCTGCCTAGGGCGCCCAGACACCTGGGGCCGGCCCTGGCTCAGGTGAGCAACACAAGAGAAGAAGGGCCATTTTCCTGAGTCAGATTGCTGGGGGGGGGGACTGTTTGCCCCATTGTGTGACTCCAAGTGTACTGCCTGCAGCCCATGGACCCCCACAGCAGGGCAAACAGGGCCCCCCCATTATGGCACAGGAAAACAGCACTGGAGGGAAGACAGAAGCCCATTCTCCCCCGGGTCATATTCCCAAGCCAAATTGGGCCCCGAGCTTAGAATCTTTAGTTCCCTACGTTACACGTGACTGCAAGTCAAACTGAAATACTCTAGTCCTGACTTGTGTCACATGTATCATCTAGTGGAGACCTCAGAAACAGCTGCCTTGATCATGGGACAGTGCTTTGGTTGAATGCACCCAATGTTTTGGTCGGGTTTCCAACTCTAGGCTGTGGAAATCCTGGAGATTTGGGGGTCGGAGGGACCCCAGCGAAATATAATAGCATAGAGTTCCCCCTCCAAAGCCACTATTTTCTTCAGGGGAACTGATCTCTGTGGTCTGGAAATCAGTTGAAATTTACGTGCAAGGGCCAAATGACTAAAATACTTTCTCAGTTATTTTAACAGATTCCCAAACGGACCCTTGAGCACTTGGTATCCTGTGGAACCATGTTCTGGACCACCGACCCTGAAGATCAAGTTCAGTCCAGCAAACCTCAGGGAAACCTATCCTTTGGGATACAAAATCCCCCTTAATAAAAGTGAGAAAACGAAGGATATTTCTGTCTTCCCCAAAGGACAAGGAAATATCAGGTACAGGTTAATTTTCCAGTCGAGAGCATAATCTGCAGTCAATAATTTACCAGATGAATTGAGCTTCTGTTTGTGGAACGTCTCTGGGCAGATGGGTACTCTCCTCCTCTCCCTCCTTTCCTCTTGGATTCCCTCAGTCATTCAAATATATTTACTTTTTTTCCAAGCTACTGCAAGGATAAAACACAGATCAAAAGTTTCTTTGGTATTTCCATGGCCCCAGTGGCATAGTAATATGAGCACCTCAAAGACCTTCACATGCATTTCTGTGAGGTAAGGGAGTACTATAATACCCATTCTGAGAAGCACAGCAATGCAAACTAGGTGAAAAGGCACAGTGGAAGTCCATAGAAGGTCACACAACCAGCCCCAAAGCATCCCAGTGCTGCTTCTTATTTCACAAGGAACAAAGCTGTCTTTTTGTACGAATGTATAAATTGCCTTTTCTAAATAATAATTGTACTGGGAGGGGTGCAGGCTGTGAAAAAAAAAAGTTGTTTCTTTCACATGTAATTTGTAATAATGGCTCAACTCACTGGTGATTCCAAGGCTCCATTTACCAGCATGGACCCAGTTCAAACCTGCATGTGGCTTATGTGGCACTACGCTACGTTCTTGTGGGTCGGTGCCACGTCAAAAGCTTCCTGCAAACACGGAGAATGTTTTTAGCCTATCCTTCCTCATGTCGAACCTGCAGTGCCCTTATACCAGATCTGTTAAAAGGGTCCTGCTTGACCAGAATAAAATCAGTCTCACTTGCTGTCTTGAGAGAAAGTTTGGCTCCTTCATCTAGCTGTGTACAAAGGTGATGCGGGAGGGGCAGGAATTAGCAAAAGCTGTAGGGCTGATGACTCTGGCATGGGAAATACATGGAGATTTGGGGGCAGAGCCTGGGAAGGTGGGGAACCTCAGTGGTCTAAGCCTGTGGGCACGTTTGCATTTCTGACCCAGGAGATTAGAGTTCAGAGATGCAGAGCTGGGTGTCATCAGCTTAATAAGGACATAAGAACACAAGAGAAGCCAATGTTGGATCAGGCCAATGGCCCATCCAGTCCAACACTCTGTCACACAGTGGCCAAAAATACCAGGCGCCATCAGGAGGTCCAGCAGTGGGGCCAGGACACTAGAAGCCATATCACTGTTGCCCCCCTGCCCAAGCACCAAGAATACAGGGCATCACTTGCCCCAGACTGAGAGTTCCTATCTATACCTTGTGGCTAATAGCCACTGATGGACTTCTGCTCCATATGCTTATCTAATTCCCTCTTGAAGCCATCCATGCTTGTAGCCACCACCACCTCCTGTGGCAGTGAATTCCATGTGTTAATCACTCTTTGGGTGAAGAAGTCCTTCCTTTTATCACTTCTAACCCGACTAACCCAGCAATTTCATGGAGTGCCCATGAGTTCTTGTATTGTGAGAAAGGGAGAAAAGGACTTCTTTCTCTACCTGCTCTATCCCATGCATAATCTTATAAACCCCGATCATGTCACCCCTCAGCCATCGTTTCTCCAAGCTAAAGGGCCCCAAGCATTTTAACCTTTCTTCATAGGGAAGGTGTTCCAACCTTTTTATCATTCTGCTTGCCCTTCTCTGCACTTTTCCCAATGCTATAATATCCTTTTGAGGTGTGGTGACCAGAACTGTACACAGTACTCCAAAAGAGGTCGCACCACTGATTTATACAGGGGCATGATGATACTGGCTTATTGAGACACCCAATTCCAAAATGGTGAATGATTTCTTTTAGGGGCTTTACACAGAGATTGAATAGTAAGGGGGATAGGATGGTGCCAAGGCATCAGAGGCACACCCTCTTTCCCTTTAGCTCCTGAGACAATTGCAATGGCTGGATGGCAGATGCTGAAGTCTTGTTCATGTTGGGAAGTGCTCAGTTCCACTGAGGTGGATGGTCCCCAGACCTTATGGCGCTAGCTCTGGGGAGACTTTGCTTAAGCTAAGTGCTTTCTAGATGGAGCAGAGGGGGCCCATAGCCAGGATTTTGTGGCTTGTGGGGCAATTTATTTTCTGGTGGGGCTGAAGTTCTCAGTGCAGAAAGAAAAGCCACTTAGCCAATAGAAAGTTGTTACCAGGATAGATCTCTAAATTGCAAGCTGTCAACCACTTAGAAGAAGAGGAGGAGATTGGATTCATACCTTGCACTTCACTACCGGAAGGAGTCTCAGAGTGGCTTTGAAGGAGTCTCAGAGTGCCTTACAAACTCCTTCCCCTTCCCACAACAGACACCCTGTGAGGTAGGTGAGGCTGAGAGAGCTCCGGCAGAAACTGCTCTTTTTCAAGAACAGCTGTGCCAGAACTATGGCTTGCCCAAGGTCATCCAGCAGGTGCAAGTGGAAGAGTGGGGAATCAAACTCGGTTCTCCCAGATTAGAGTCCGTGCACTTAACCACTACACCAAGCTGGCTGTCTACTTAAATGTCTCAGCTGCTGCAAGTTAATCACTTTTGCCAGCCTAAGCAACAATTCTGATAACAAGCCAGCAGGTTGTTCTATAGTCTTCTATAGTCAAGAAAGCTAAAAATTTAGGCAAAAAAATCTCTTAAAGGATACCAGTTTCTTCTTAGTCAGAAAGCTAAATATTTAGGCAAAAAATCTCTTAAAGGATACCAGTTTCTTGACACAGAGTTAGAAGGGATCCTAGAGGTCACCTACTCCATCCCCCTTACTTAGTGCAGGAATTAGTCAACTACTGCACCCCACTCTGCTTAAAGGAGCACATGCTATTAATTCTTTAAAATGATTGAAAAGCATTTACAGGAGAGATTCTTGTGGGGCTGTGCCTTTAAGAAAGAGGGCAGAGCCCCCCAAAGCCCCACCATAGGTACAGGCCTGAGAGGGGCTACAACGGGAGCTCCCCACAGAGTTGGTTCCATCCAGGTACTTCCTGGCTGAAGTAAAGGAACTACAGCAGTGGCTTCTTCTTGCCCTACCCCTTCTTTTCCACCCCATTCAAGGGAGCATCCTCAGACACACCTCCTCTGAGTTCTATCCCTCCCCAAACTTGCCGCTTTAACTGCAAGGGGGAATTTGTCCTTTGCTGTTTGAAGGCAGGGTCCTTAGGGGGGCACACTTTCCCCTCCATCTTCAACCAAAACATATTATTTGGTTGCTCCCTCTAAAATGTGGAGTCTTGTGAGCAAAAATTCTGCCTTGTGAGCTACCGTCATTAAAGTTCTGAGCAAGCGATTTGGCTACTGCATCAGTTGGTTTGCTCCGGAGCCCTCCTTCCTAAGCGAAGACAAAAATGCGTGAGCAGGAGGCTAAAAAAATTGTGAGCTAGCTCACCCCAACTCAGCTTAGAGGGAAACACTGGTCCCTACAGCACTGTCTAAAATACTCTTCAAATGAAAACATTGAAGATGAGACTTCTGACATGGCTATCACTTATGTGTAGGAAAAATAAACACACCCCTTTTGTACACTGAAATGTGTGAATGGTGTATATGTTTGTGCATCCCCGCCCCCATCTCTGTGTGTGGTGTCCTTTAATTCCCTTTCCAGATTTGACAAACTGTAGGGACAATGTTAAGCTGCCTCAAAGAACTTCAAAGAAGTGAGTCCCGAGGAGGGAACAGACTCAGTTAATTCTACCTGTGAAATATGTAGACTTTCTGGAGCCTGCTTTAGACTTTTCCAAATGAGTTTATATTACATCAGTTAAATACATTGGATACTATTCAATACATGTGCTATGGATGTGTGTTTTTCCAGTGAGCCGTGAATGTCACCTGTCCCTACCGAGGTATTTATGGTTTTTCTGCAGATTTGTACCCATAGGATTCACAACAGTTCAGTGGTCAATCGCTGCAAGTGTAAAAAAAGATCTGTGTTTGTGGCTAATGGCCATCACTACGTCCACTAGCAATGAATTTAATAATTCATTGAGTAAAGGGTGCATGGCATGCATGTGCATGGAATGGAGGAACAAAATGATGGGGACAGGCCATGCTCCCAACATTTGGGCATTCCGTTTGCTGTCTGCAGTACCATTTAATATGTTGGCAGAGTTTAAATCTGCAAAGAAGTGGAGCACCAACTGGTTGAAGATTACGGTCGCCAGGCTGTTTTCATCTGCCAGTGGGGGGTGGGAGTTTCTGGAAGTCGGGGGTGCTTCCTGGGAGAGGGGTGCGGGGCAATGCTGCTACACGCAACATCCCTGGCATGATGACATCATGTGGAAGTGATGTCATCATGCCAGGCATATCATACCCGCCTGTGGGTGTTGGGGCAGGGCTTTCCCCGCCTGCCAGCTGGCTGGTGGCAGGCTGGAGCAGGGGATCTCCCATTCGTACCTGGGGGCTGGCAACCTTATTAAAGAAAAATAAGTTGGTTTATTAAATAAGACTAAACTTTGATAGAACAGAAAACAGAGAGTCTTAACTGTCTGACTAACTATGGCGCAGAAGGAAACGTTGAGTGTGAGCTCAGTAAGAGCAGGAAGTCTCCAAAAAGGAACCAATCAGGAGACAGGAAGGACATAATTTGAAACTGAGGGAAGTCCCTAATCTAGCCATACTAGCTAACAGTCCTTCAGCTGCCCCCTGTAGGATATTAATCTGATCTTCTTCAAATAGATGCACTGTAGGCCTTGTGTATTCCAATGTAATACCATTTGCATGTGACAGGCCCCATGTTTTTACATGATCTCTGATCACACTGACATTTTGTCTGCATGTAGATTCTGTGTAAACAGTAAACTGAATGTGTATAAGTCAGTGTGGAGAGGCACTGCTACTGATATTGTCCTCCCCTCAACCCTCTGGTTCATTCATTGCAGAGCTAAACCACCCATCCCATGTTAAAAATATTTCTCCTATTTTCCACTTCAGACCAGACTTCACTGAATTTGCCCATACATTAAAATATGACAACCTGCTTGGAGAAAGAAAATTAAACTCGGAAGGATTCTAGGCTGCTTCTCTTCCTGATACATTAAGTTTTTCATCTCTAGTGATCCTATGTACATCCCACCCCTTAGAACCTGTGTGAAATATAGGGTTGTCAACCTCTAGGTGGGGCCTGGAAATCCCCTGGGATTACAACTGATTTCCAGACTGCAGAGATCACTTCCCCCAATATCATCATCATCATCATCAATCATTATCAAATTTATATCCCGCCCTCCCTGCAGACCATGTGCCAAATTAGTACAAACAATTAAAAACGGGATAAACCAGTCATACCTTAAATACAATAAATACAATTGAGTACAATTAAATGCTTGTAGTGATGGTCGTTCTTCATTCAATTTAAGGTGGTGTGCAGTAAGATATCATACTAGGGTCCCAATTCAGCGGTACTTTGGCTTCCCACAACACTGTGGCTCAATTTCCTGAAGGGCCAACCTATTACCACAAGGTTGGTGAAAGCAATAGTTGGTGGTAGTGGTGGGCGGCTCCTAGTTGAAAGCCTGGTGGAAGAGCTCTGTCTTGCAGGCCCTGCAGAAAATAACTAGCTCAAAACACATGCTTTGCTACAGTATTTAACGACTGTAAATCCAATCATAATACCTCTGGGGCTGCAGTTCCTTGGTAAAAGACAACTATATGGAACTTATATTGGATATTAAAAAAGATTTGGAAAAATGGGAAAACTTACAACTATCCCTAATGGGAAGAATAGCTACAATAGAAATGAATATTTTACCAAGATTGATCTTCCTATTTCAAACAATTCCAATCCTTCAAAATCAAAAATATTTTAAAAATCTTAATAAACTGATAACACAGTTTATATGGCAAAACAAGAAACCAAGAACAAATTGAAAGTGTTACAAGAAGCAAAAAAGAGCAAGATTTGCATTGTTAGATTGGCTTTTATATTATAGAGCTTCATCGTTGATGTGGATAAAAGAATGGATCACATTAAAAATACTAGACTATTAACATTAGAGGGACACAAATTATTACTGGGATGGCATGCCTTTATATGTTATGGAAAAGCTAATACTCATAAATATTTTAAACAACATTTCATTAGAAGATCCCTATTGAAGATATGGGAAGAAGTTAAAAGACTTTTTATATCAAGATACCAAAATGGATTTCACCATTAGAAGTGATCACAAACTCAAACTTATTTCAAAAAAATGTACTCTTAAGATATGAAGACTTGTAGGATAATAAAAATGAATTAAAACCAACAGAAAATCTTAATTTAAATTGGTGGGAAAGAATTCAAATAGAATCAAAATATGTTAAAGACAAGCAAATAGGCTTTTATTCAAAAATAACAGAAATTGATAAGATATTGTTATATACTGATGAGAAATTAAGAAATTATATATAATAATGTTAGAAAATAAAACACAAGATGAAATAGTTAAAAATTCTATGGTCCAATGGGCACAAAACTTGGGTCATAATATTGATTTAGACCAATGGGCACAGGTATGGAAAAAATATATATAATTTACTAAAGCCACTACTTATACAGACAGTATTTATAAAATGTTTTATAGATGGTATATTACTCCAGATAAATTAGCAAAATTTTATCCTGATCTACCAAATGATTGTTGGAAGTGTCAAAAAATTTGGTTCTTTTTTCCATATGTGGTGGATGTATGATAGAGTTTAAAAATATTGGTCCTGGATCCATGAATTGTTACAAAAATATTAAAATGTACTATACCTTATATACCAGAATTGTTTTTATTGAATACACTACCAGAAAATTGTAAAAAAACAAGATTCTTATGTTATCATACATGTAGTGACAGCTGCAAGAATATTATATGCCAAATATTGGAGGAAGAATGAAGTACCTTGGAAAGAAGAAATCTTAAATAAAATGCTTGAAACTGCAGAGATGGACAAATTAACTTTAATTTTGTGAGGACAAAATGAAAAAAAAATGAGAGTACATGGTTAAGGTTTTATCAATGGATGGAAGAATACAATAAATAAACCATATGGAAATACAACCAAATCAGAAGAAAATATGAACTATATCTTTAGTTATGAGCAAAGTTTTATTCAAATTTACATGGTGGGGAAAAAGAAAGAAGCAAAATATATAATTAGATAATGTATGAGGTAACTTAACAGGTAAGATAATGTGGTAAATGGAACCCCCAACCTATATGTATGTGTGTCTGTTTGTTTGTTTTTGTCATTATTGGTCTTTTATAAAAATAAAATTGTTTAAAAAAATACTTCTGGGGAGAATTTTTTTTTCTGTGGTTTAGGAGGGTTTTTTTGGACTCCTATTCAGGAATCTTGAATCACTGGTATTGTTACACTGAATACCAACTGTATTCAGTCTCCTGTAACTTGTTTTTACCTCAGAATGCTGAGCTCCACAGCTGACCAATTAAAGAGAGGGGAGTACAGGCAGGCATCATCCTGCCAGGGACACAGCAAAGCTTTACTCCTTTGGGAAAACACAGTTTACCCCTTTTCACCCCCTTAGGGATCAAATTTCTAAAAATCCCTTCTTAGTGGGTGCTGATGTCATGGAAGGAATACACTCCCCGAATTTCGTGTTCCTAGGTCCAGGGGTTTGGGCGGGGCATTGATGAGTCAGTCAGGACACCCACTTTTATAGAGAGAGAGATATCAAGGACCCACAAAATTATAATGAAATAGTAATATTTAAATCAGACATTGTTCTGGTTAGAAGAACTACATGCATTTCGGTTGGAAACCCATATATTTCCCATTAATGACAAGCATACTATCTGTATAAACTTAACAAAGCCACATAATTTATCATTCAATTTCCTTATAATGAGCGACACCAGAATTTCCATTCCAAATATTTCTCTCCATGTCTCATTTTATTTCTTTTTTTTGTGGTAAAACTCTCCTAAAAAGGAGAGAATTTTATTCTTTTTATAAGAAAAGGGTAGGGTAGACAGATGGAGAAAGAAAAAAGATGGAGTGAAGTTTTTTTCTATTAAAAAGGGTTAGTTTTAGTTAGTAATCAATACCAATTTTGGACCTATCATGGTTAGAAGATCTTCTTTTTATCTTTGCAAAGTTCAAAATCACTCTGTTAATTCAGTTAGTAAAGTCCATTGGGGTTAGTAATTAAACAGCTCCTTATAGATGTTACACGAACAGTCCTCAAGGTGTCTTCTTTTTAAGTCTCTTCCAATTATGGATTGAGTCCTTTTTAGCCTTTATGCCTTCCGTTCCATCACCTCCTTCCCCTGGGCTGCTATCTTCTTCACTGCTTATCCCAATTTTGAGTGCTGTGTCTTCCTCCATGCTGGCGTGTCTCTTCAGAAGCTTTTGCATTTTAAGGATGTAGTCCATCTTCTTTCTTTTCTCTTTTTCCTTGTACCTTTGGCCTTCAAATTTCCAGGGCTCCATAGACGAGATTAGATCTCTGAAATGCCGCCTGCTATGCTCGACCTCCCCTTCTACTGGCAGAGTATTTTCTTTTATAAAAGCGGAATAGGCTTTGAGAGCCATGTCCACTTCTTCTTTTAATTCTTTCGCTTCACTGCCAGTTAGGGGTGCCAAGACATTCGTCAAGGTAGATCCGAGATCTTCTTTCTCTTCTTCTTTTACGCCCTGAAAACTTAGAATCAGATTCTATTTCTGTTCAATTTCCACCATCTTCCTTGTTGTTTCCGATATCTGTTTCTGTCGACTGATGAGAACACTTTCCACTTTAAGCAAAGTTTCATTGATTTTCTGCATTTGTTCCAGCAGAGGGCGCAGCATCTCCTTTTCCTGTTGATTGACAGCAAGCTCGGGGGGGGGGGGGCTACCCGGACCGGAAGTCCCTCCCCTCTTCTCTTCCAGTTTCTGCAGGACTTTTTCCATTGTCGACATTTTGTTTTTTTGTTTACTTTTACAAAGTTCGTGCCGCATCACCCAGGAAGCTAATAGAGTCGTAATCTTCCATGCAACCCCAATGGTACTTTCACCAACACTTTTTTCTCTCTTCCCCCCTTCGTGCTCCCTATGTAGATCTTGCTTTTCAAAAGGGGTGGGGACTCCTCCCTCCTCCCATACGTTTATACACTTGCGGGGGGATTCCAATTTATGCTTCGAAATAGATCTTCAACTCACGGTTCGATGCCACTTCTTCTTTTTATGTTAAATCATATCGCTGTCTTCACTCCTGGAAGTCGGTGGCGCTGCTAAGTCCCATTATGGGCACAACGCAGCGGGGCCGATTGGGGCGGGGAGAAAGCCTCAATTTCCCGGCTGTCTGCCGGCAAAGAGGCTACTCCCCAAGCGCCCCCGGTTCGGAGCCTTTGCCTAAGGCTCACTAGGGTCTTTCGCACATGCGAAGACCCCCCCTATCTGTGCATGGGCTAGCCGCCTCCGGGAGCGTCCCGAGACGCGGCCGCCATTCGCAACGCCGAAACCGAAACCGTCTCATTTTATTTCTTGTGATGCTGTATCATCTCTATTGTGTTCTCACATCCTTCATCTCTAACACCAATGTTTGGCTTTGTATGACATATCCTTTCTCCCACTCTTTGAGGAAGGAAGGAAGGAAGGGAAAGAAGGAGGGAGGGAAAGAGGGCAAAGAACTTTGGGAAAGAAAGAAAGAGAGAGAGAGATGGGGAGAAAAGAAGGAAGAGAAAGAGGGAGAGAGGGAAAGAGGGCAAAGAAAGTGGGCAAGCAGAGAAAGGCGGGGAGCACTCCAAAGGAAGCTGGGGATGGGGCGGGAGGCCTTCCTGGGGCCGCCGCTCCTCTGCGCAGCCCAAGGAACTGGGGATGGGGCAGGAAGCAGGCAACCTACCTTCCTTCTTCTGCCTTCTCGTGGCCTGAGTGCTGCTGGGAGCAGGGGGTGGGGCTTGGTCATGTGCCCGCCCCCTGGGTGCCTCACTCCTGGAGTGCCGCTCCTGCACGCTCTGGCTCCAACCAAGGCCTGATGAATACTTTCATGAACGAAAGAATGAATACTTTCAATCTCATCTGTGAGTTATTCAAAATTCTCAAGAAATCATCTTTTTTATCTTTCTTGCCATCTAAAGCGCATACATACCTGGAATCAAGCATATTTACCTGATTTTTTTAAAAAAAAAACAGCACTGCTTTCCACTAACATGAAATTCAGCTTGAGCCTTGCCAAGAGATCCCTTACAAAAATCTATGAATTCTGAGCCCCAAAAGACTGCCAGAGAGCAAACCCTGTCCCTAAACGTAGGCTGTCTATTGATAGTATTGTATGCCATGTCCAAACTGGAGTCCACTGCAATGGTGGCAGGTTGTAACTCACTTCCCTCCAGAAGTTCCAAATCCAAAGCAAAATAAAAGATATTAGAAATCCATCGGCAATCATTGTAGAATGGGAAATGTCCTTGATTCTTGAGCAGAGGAAACAGAACCAAGGATTTTGGACCTTGTACCTGTTGATCGCAAGTCGCATTTTTAAAAGCTTCACTTTAAATCTGGAAACTATTTTGAAGGTAATAATCCTGACTAATAGCTACCAAATTGGTCAATACTTCATAAATGTCCTCACGTGTATTAATGTCCCTACTCACATTCAGGGCTTTTTTTGGTAGAAAAAGCCCAGCAGGAACTCATTAGCATAATAGGCCACACCCAACAGCAGAAACTCATTAGCATATTAGGCCACACCCCTGACAGCACAGCTCGTTATCATATTAGGCCACCCCCCCATGTTACCAGAAGAGTGGTCATCCAGCCACACCCACCTTTTGCTTCTTATTCTGTTTACCTTGTTTGTTGTCAAAACCCAGGGCTTTTCTTTGTATCAGGAACTCCTTTGTATGTTAGGCCACACACCCCTAATGTAGCCAATCCTAATGAGTTTCTGCTGTTGGGTGTGGTCTATTATGCAAATGAGTTCCTGCTGGGCATGGCCAACTTGGAAGGAAGCCGGAACTCCATTCCTGCCCAAAAATAGCCCTGCTCACATTTGTAAGCATCACATCTCTTTTTGATTTCAAGTCCAGGGATCCCATCAACACACGAGTCTGCCTTATAATAAATCAGACCATTGGTCCCTCGAGTTTAATGTTGTCTACTCAGACTGACAGCAGAATTCCAGGGTCTCAGGCAGAGGTCTTGCCCATCACCTACTACTAAGGTTGCCAAACTCCAGGTGGTGGCTGGTGATCAGTTCACCGGGAGAAAATGGCCAATTTGGAAGTTGGACTCTCTGGCATTATGCCCAAACCCTGCCCTCCTCAGTCTCCACCCCCCAAATTTCCAGGTATTTCCCAACCCAGAGTTGGCAACCCTACCTACCTGATCCATTTAAACTGAAAATGTCAGGGATTGAATGTGGGAACTTCTGCATATTGAGCAGATACTCTTCCATGGAGCCATGACCCCACCCCACCAAGCACCTTTCAAATTAAAAAAAAAAAGTGTTATTTAATTGCCAGTGAGTGGGGGAAATTACTAAAAGGCTTTGTTTATACATTCATAATCAGGGCTCTTTTTGTAGCAGGAACTCCTTTGCCTATTAGGCGACCGACCCCTAATGTAGCCAGTCCTCCAAGAGCTTACAGTCGCCCCTGTAAGAAGAGCTCTGTAAGCTCTTGGAGGATTGGCTACATTAGGGATGTGTGGCCTGATATGCAAAGGAGTTCCTGCTACAAAAAGAGCCCTGCATAAGGTTATATTTTGAGGCAAACCCATTATGGATAAGAGGGAATCTCAGATAATAGAATTGTACTGCAGTCCTTTTTTTTTTTTTTTTTTACAAGGAGCTTATTGAGGTTACCAAAAACTACCTGCTTGCTTTTGCTCTTGAGGAATAGCAGTGCTCACTCTCCCCCCCTTTTTGAGTCCCTTCCAAAAGCAATATGAAGCCTGCAGCGTAAAATCTTTCTGATTTCCCAGGCACAAGAAGTTAAATGGCCTAATTATTAACATTTCTGAAGGGCACCTGAGGACTGTTTGCTTTCTTGACAATTGGCTTTAACCTACAACTGATTTTATTAAAAAAACAAAATGGGTTTATGTTTGTTTACAATTGAATGCTGATTGAACTTCTGCAAACAACAATGTCTTAGGATCCTCCCTACTGCTGTGGTGTAGTTTTCCCACTTTTATCATGGGAAACCACAGGTTCTGCTGTTTGTACTAGCAGAGAGGAGAATCACTGAGGATCCTTTAAGTCAACAACAAAAGAAAAGACGGAGACCTCTCTCCACTGACTTTAAATCAGAGCCTTGGCTCAACACCTAGCATATCTTTGGCTCGTGATCAACAATAAACTGCTCTTCCACATGCAACATGCGGAACAATCTGTGACAGGCTGGCTGTGAACATAAGAGCTAAAGATGATTAATTGGATACGCTCTTCCTTGCAGAGGTAGTCTCCCCACATGACTGGCAGTCTGCCACTTCTGCTATCCTTTCGGGGCAGTCCTACACCTCAGTCCAAATTCAGGAATGGTGATTCAAAGATGGAAAGAAACTTCTCATGCAAATTGTCCATTTGGATCAGGCCTTTGCTCACAAAAAAAAAAAGTACAGCAGGAAGGGAGTAGGTGGGGTTGCCAACCTATAGGTGGGGCCTGGAGATCTCAGGGAATTACGTATCAAAGTTATCAAGGCTTCATTCCAAGAGATCTCCTGGAATTACAACTGACTCTCCAGACTACAGAGGTCAGTCCTCCTGGAGAAAAGGCCTGCTTTGGCAATCCATGGCATCATATCCTGATAAAGTCCATCCCCCCTCCTCAGACCCTACTGTGATGCCCTCTTATTTGGGGAGGACTGGTTTCACTTTAAAATTGCTCGTTGTATTCACAAACAGGGTGGTTTCTGCTGCCACCAGGAATTTTAAGAAATTCCAGATCTTCTCTCTGTTGCTGTTGGTGGTATTGTGACCTAGAGTCTGCTTTTCAGAGGTCTATGTGGCCCTGAGGAAGGACTAAACTGAATTCTGGGTTAAACTCAAACAAAATATGATTTATTGGTTAAAGAACAAAAATAATTTGCTAGTTAACTTTAACTGTTTTTGGGAAGAGAAACTGGTAAAATAAACCGGCAAGGTATTACACACAGGCTTTTGAATATAAGATTCCTATCTTACAAGAGTCACTCTTTCACTAAGCAGCCACACTGGCTAAGCTCTTTGTATTAATTCTCTTTCTTAACTTTGTTGTCCACAGACCCTTCTCATATCTCTTCCACACTTAAACTTGTAAAGACATATATACTGTATACTTTAAATTTCCACACAGACCATTTAAACTGCCTTCCCTTCCCTTCAAGGGGGGGCCTTACCTGAGGTCCCCACAGCCGCAGGGCACGCGGGCAAGCCAATGGAAGGCATGGGGTGTGGCCTAATATGCTAATGAGTTTCTGCTGTTGGGTGTGGCCTATTATGCTAATGAGTTCCTGCTGGGCTTTTTCTACAAAAAAAGCCCTGGTATAACCTATGTGCTTGATCCCATGCATCACTGGTACTGGTACATATATCCATAGATATAATGCATTAATTTTACAAAGTCCCACAAAGCCAAAATTCCTGCCTATGAGTCTGGAGAATGGGTGCCTGAGTGAGTACTTGAACCTGGGAACCCACAGCCAAAGGGGGACGTTACACCACGTATAAAACAAAAAACAAGACCCCAGCCTTACCAAACCAAAACTGCATATGGTATTTGAACAATAAATCATTACTGAGGAACTTTGCAGAAGTTGTGCAATTAAAAATGTTAAATAGGGGTGTGTCGCCTAATATGCAAAGGAGTTTCTGCTACAAAAAGAGTCCTGGTTTCTTGTACTCTATGCAGTTATTGTCCAGTGTTCATGTCTATTTTTTCAGGGGAGGGGGGAAGCTGAAAGAGTGGTTTGTTCTGTGAACTACAATTCCTGGGAGGCAATATGATAAGGCACATCTGTCCAGCACAATCAGTGCACATGGGGCAATATGGCAAACAAGAGAGAATGTCCAGAAAACAGATAACCTTCCTGAGCTTTCCAAATGCTGGCCAAGATGCCCATAAATGTGATCCAATTCCAAACTGAGCTGAGAAGAGAGAATCCATCACTAATGTGCAAAGCCAACAAAGGTCCTTACACCAGGATTGCAATCGCTGTATAATGTAGCAAGGCATTGTTTACTCTCATTTATAGATGTTAATAATGTGTTCAAGTGATGGGATTACATGTTTCCTGGCAGGCAGACAGACAGAAATTTGCATGACCAACCAGCTCAATGTAAAATCCATAGAAGAAGAAGAGAAGAGATTGGATTTATACCCCGCCCTTCACTACCAAGGGAGTCTCAGAGCGGCTTACAAACTCCATTCCCTTCCCCTCCCCACAACAGACACCCTGTGAGGTAGGCGGGGCTGAGAGAGCTCTGACAGAAACTGCTCTTTTTCAAGAACAGCTGTGCCAGAACTATGGCTTGTCCAATATCATCCAGCAGGTGCAAGTGGAGGAGTGGGGAATCAAACCTGGTTCTCCCAGATTAGAGTCCACACACTTAACCACTACACCAAACTGGCTCTCTAGAAGAGTAGCCAAGTTTGTCTACTGCTGCCAAAAAAATATAGCCTTGTGCCACTTTAAATTCATGGATGCTTAAAGTACCAAATGCTTCTGTTATCTGGATCATCATAAAATCCTAGAGAATCCTAGCAATTTTTTAGAGTCAAGTTTCTAGCTTACATGACCACAGAAATAGGGTTGTTGTTGTTGTTTTTAAAAAAATGCTACGGCAGAAACCTGTGCCATCTACATAAATGTGCCATAATTTAATATTGTTAGAAAATGCATAACTATTGTTCCTTGTCTGAAATTATTTAAATAGAAAATAGTATATACAACACCATTTTGTGTTCTTAAATAAATTCTGAGCATAGAGGATGGGGAGGAATTCTTTGTTCAATACCATGTGTTCAAAACAATAAATGAATTGCAACATTAAACTAGACCAGAGTATTAGGGAAGAAATGTTAATGGAATGGATCCCAGGGTGTCACCTGTGATGGAGAGATTTTTATGAAGTACAACTCCACTCTTCATTGCACTTAGAATTAGTGTTATCTTTTATTACATCATAGTTTTTCCCTTAAACTGTTGGGATGCTGGATTAGGTGAGGAATTCCACCACCCTTTGCTTTTAAATAGCATAGCTATGATATCACCCGGATTCCTTTCTGTACTCCCCCATCCAGGATTCTCTCTCTTTCCAGTTCTCCACCTTAGTTTAAAAATCTTATTTTACCCTTTCACTCCCCAAACCTACATATTATTGCCACACCAAAATAGAATATTTCACATTTTTTTTAAATACAACCCCTTACTTCAAACACCATTTCATTATTAATCATCAAGAACTGTAGTGTCATGCAAAATCTTTTATGTATATATTTACAATATATTTTGAAACTCTAAAAATAAAACCACTGCACCGTCTAACGAGTGTGGGAGCCAGTGTGGTATGGTGGTTAAGCATGTTAGTATCTGGAAGACCCGCATGCCATGAAAGCTCACTGAGTGATCTCGGACCAGTCACACACTCTCAGCCTAGCCTACCTCACAAGGCTGTTGGAAAGATAAAATGGAGGACAGGAAGAGGATGTCAACTCTGCTAGGTGCCCGGTAGAGAAAAAGGTGAGGTATAAATAAATAAATAAAATAATGAGCCAACAACACAGATGCATTTAATCTTTTAATGACACAACAGCTACCTAAACTTCTGTTATGAAACACCCCTTTCCACCATCTCTTCCCTCCCCTGACTGCATTATGCAGAGCTATTTTTGGGCAGGAAGGCACAGGAATGGAGTTCAGTCTGGCTCCTGAGTTGGCCACACCCAGCAGGAACTCATTAGCATAACAGGCCACACCCAACAGCAGAAACTCATTAGGATTGGCTACATTAGGGTTATGTAGCCTAACATGCAAAGAAGTTCCTGCTGCAAAAAAGCCCTGTGTTGACAACAAACAAGGTAAACAGAATAAGAAGCAAAAGGTGGGTGTGGCTGGATGACCACACTTCTGGTAACATGGGGGTGTGGCCTAATATGCTAATGAGCTGTGCTGTCAGCAATGTGGCCTAATATGCTAATGAGTTTCTGCTGTTGGGTGTGGCCTATTATGCTAATGAGTTCCTGCTGGGCTTTTTCTACAAAAAAAGCCCTGGCTTTATGGAAAGGACTGCTCTTTTGCTGATTCCTTATACATTGGATGGGGAGCTGCGGTGGCTCAAGTGGTTAAGACACTGAACTGCAGGCTGTGGAAGGTCAGTAGTTCAGCAGTTCAAGACCCGGATGCCGCATGATGGGGTGAGCTCCTGTCTCTAGTTCCAGCTCCTGCCAACCTAGCAGTTCGAAAGCAAGAAATTGCAAGTAGATAAATAGGTACCACTTTGGTGGGAAGGTAACAGCGTTCCGTGCACCTTGGTGTTTAGTCATGCCGGCCACATGACCACGGAAATGTCTTCGGACAGCGCTGGCTCTTCGGCTTTGAAACGGAGATGAGCACCGCAACCCTAGAGCCGGATTCGACTGGCTTTCGAGCAAGGGAACCTTTACCTTTACCTTTACCTATACATTGGATATATGTTTTAGCAGGGCTCTCTTGGTAGCAGGAACTCCTTTGCATATTAGGCGACACACCCCTAATGTAGCCAAACTTCCAAGAGCTTATAGAGCTCTTCTTACAGGGGCTGCTATAAGCTCTTGGAGGATTGGCTACATTAAGGGTGTGTCACCTAATATGCAAAGAAGTTCCTGCTACAAAAAGAGCCCTGTTTAAGCTGGCCATGTCTCATTCAGTCAGAATGACAACTAGTTGTCAATAGCTTGAGAGGAGATGAGAGGGGAAACGCACAGACAAAGTTCATTAAAAGTACAGGAAACGTTTTAAGCACTCAAGAACGTCATTTACAGAAAATGTTGCATAAGGAGTGGTTTTGACTGGAAACTGAAATGTTTCTCAATGTTCTACTGGGTCTTTTCCACAGAAATTCTGAAAAGACAGTGTGATGTAGTGGTTCAGGGTGTGAGACTAGTATCTGGAGGACCCAAGTTCAACTCCACCACTTGTGCCAAGGAAGCTTGCTGGGTGACCTTGGCCCAGTCACACTGTCTCGGCTTAACCTACCTCGCAGGCCTGTTGTGGGAATAAAGTGGAGGAGAAGAGAATGATGTAAGCCACTTTGGGTCGCCATTGGGGAGAAACGTGGGATATAAATAAAGCAAATCCATAAATTAAAAAGAAATACGTAGAATATTCTCATTCTTCCTTGGAAATACCCTCACATCATGAGATGTTGATTTCAAACACCTGAAATGCTTTGCATTTCTTATTGTACAGGAGGGCATTAAGGATTTTGTTTGCCATGTGAAGCCATGAAGAGGGTATTAAATGTCATGGCTTTGTAGCAGAGTCTCCAAAAAGGTCCAGTCCAGATCCATTTCAAACCAGACATTGATCCAGGGCCTGACCCAAAATGGGCATGCAGGCAATGGCGTCTCAAACCAACAACCACCACGAAATCCAGATTTTGTAGAGTCTGACACGTCTATAAACAAGTGGCCTGGAAGTAAGAATTCTTGATTAAAACTGTATGTTGAACAAATAATATATAAAATTCCCAGGAGCAGGGCTATTTTTGGGCAGGAACCCACAGGAACAGAGTTCTGGCTGGCTCCCGAGTTGGCCACGCCCAGCAGGAACTCATTAGCATAATAGGCCACACCCAGCAGCAGAGACTCATTGGCTACATTAGGGGTGTGTGGCCTAACATGCAAAGGAGTACCTGCTACAAAAAAAGCCCTGGGTTTTGACAACAAACAAGGTAAACAGAATAAGAAGCAAAAGCTGGGTGTGGCTGGATGGCCACTCTTCTGGTAACATGGGTGTGTGGCCTAATATGCTAATGAGTTCCTGCTGTTGGGTGTGGCCTATTATACTAATAAGTTCCTGCTGGGCTTTTTCTACAAAAAAAAAAAAAGCCCTGCCCAGGAGTAAAGTTTCCATGAACTATCCTGTCAAGTCATTATAGCACCATGTAAAGAGAGCACAGATTGAAGACAGAAAGCTCAGGTTCAGATCTCTTTTCAGCCATGAAGCTCACTGAGTAAACTTGAACAATTCTTTCTGTCTCTCATCCTAACTTAACTCATTGGATTGTTGCAGAGATAAAATGAGATCACCCCATGACCTCTTTGAACTTCCTGGAGAATAATGTACTTAATTGTAGGCTTGATAAAGGGCCAATCTGCATTTAGCATTTTTACCAAACCCACACTGGAACAGAAAAAGATGCAGTTCAAAACCCCATTCAACTATCCCAGGCCAACACTGTACTGACTAAAGAGTCACCCCTGAATGGCCATAAAACAGCCATAAATCTATGCAGAGAACCACAATAAAACCAGAGATCAAACAAAGTGAAAGGCAGCATGCAGTCTGGACACTGCCATAAAATGCGACACTCAATCAAAGTGAAAGTGGCATGCAATGTAGACGGGGATTTCTGTTCCAGTGTGGGTTTGGTAAGACAGTGGAGCAAATGCTAGATGCAGATTGGGCCATAGACGAGTAGAGAATTCCTTCTCTTACTGAGAAAGGTGCCTTAAATGATAGGCACCTGGCTGGTGCTGCAATATTTGATACCTAGCACAAACAGATGTGCTTCATAAATGAAAGCACAAATTAACTGATAACAATTACCATTAATCAGTATAGTTTCAGGTGGACAGCCATTTGGGTCTGAAGCAACAGAACCAAGTTAGAACCCAGTAGCACCTTTAAGACAAGCAAAGTTCTATTGTGTGCATACACACAAAAGTGTACACCTTGAATAAAACTTTGTTGGTCATTAATTAGTATGCTTACTAAGCACATTTATACGTATTTGTGCTTTTATCAGAGAGAAGTGCTTCTAAGCACTGTATAAAGCAGGGGTGTCAGACAAAAGGTCTGGGAGCCAGAACCAGCCCATCCACGGCTTTTACCCGGCCCACAAGCAACTGGTATGTATGGAAATATAAGGTACTCCCCCTTTTATGGTATCCCTTGGAAAAAACCTAGTCTTGCATATCATTAATATATTTATTGGGGCTTTTGTGTTCTCCCCAGTAAATCAATTGCTTTCAATGCTAGGAGTCAATTGCTGGCAAGTAGTGGTTAAGTGTGTGGACTCTACTCTGGGAGAACCGGGTTTGATTCCCCACTCCTCCACTTGCACCTGCTGGATGACCTTGGGCAAGCCATCGTTCTGGCACAGCTGTTCTTGAAAAAGAGCAGTTTCTGTCAGAGCTCTCTCAGCCCCGCCTACCTCACAGGGTGTCTGTTGTGGGGAGGGGAAGGGAAAGGAGTTTGGAAGCCGCTCTGAGACTCCCTTGGGTAGTGAAGGGCGGGGTATAAATCCAATCTCCTCCTCCTCCTCTTCTGAGCCTGCTTTGCGGGGAGGGCGGGGCATAAATCCCATAATAAATAAATAAATAAATAAATAAATAAATAAATAAATGTTTGTATTTTGAGTAAAAAATAATATTGTAACTTGGGTTTACCTCTGTCCTTTATAAAGTTTATATCTCTGGTACCTGGCATTACATGGCACACATGGCCCGGCCTGACAAAGTGACATTTATGTCAGATCTGGCCCTCAAAACAAATGAGTTTGGCACCCCTGGTACAAAGGATGAAATAGGCAGGTGTCTGACAGAATGGCTTCCAACCTACTAGATGTGACAGAGAGGACAGAGGGGAAAGGGGAGGCAAGAGGAACAAGTTGGTTCAGGTACATTAGAATTATATAACGAACAACTGGAATAATCACTGGAGAAATAAGTTCTGGAATGGGAACAACCAAGTGGCAGTTAGTTCCGGGAGACCTGATGGAACATTGACCCCTTTTAGGACTACTTTTTTGGGCGGTGTTGCTGTTCAAAGCTGCTAACTACTGCCGCAGTTTCACTGAAGAAGAGCAGTTTGGCACCCGAGAGCATCAGTCTCCTTGCTCTGGAAACAGGAACATGTTCTCTCCCCCTCCTGTGCGTCTGCCTCCCCAAACTCTTTTGCCTCCTTTGCTAGGCCACAAAGAATAATATAGATATGAATAGCGTTGTGGTTTGCAAAAACCTTTGGTGCAAAAACTCCCACAGAAACCCCTTTTTATTCAGCTCTAGTGAAAACACATTTTTTTTTCATCTTCAGTGTGGTAGAAACAATACTACAGATGGCTATCTAAAGCATGTCTGCGATGGTTATGTAAGCGCTGTTTAAATTGTTTCGTGTAGTGGCTGCTTCCACATGGCGAGCCATTCCCGTGCTCACCACAGATATTGCACAATTTTCTCCATCCGATCACAAACCGCTCAGGAAAGGACCTGCAGTGGCACAGACAGAAATAATTTAATCTGCATCAAGAGACAGGGTTCAAAAGCTGCTTATTACATGAGGACATGGAACCATTGGAATCACTCCCCTCCAAATGCACACACATCATACGCTCCAGTCTTTGGACGGTAAAGTTTCTCTTGTGATGCAACACTGTGCCGCTTCATCCGAATCAATGGAGCCTGGTGAGCTATAAAAATAGCAGATAAATAGTTAACATCGTGCAGATGAGAGTGAATAAGTGCTGAGGGCTGAGCCACAAATGGAGACACCAAATGGGTGGGGTCTTTTTCTCCTAGTCTGCTCTCCTTCCTCTATTTTTTTCCCCCCAGTGAAGCACTTACAGAGCACTACAAGGGAGGTAGCCTTCTAAATGGCTTGTAAATGACACAGCTATATATTTTTAACAAGCTGTTAAATGATGGTTGTTAAGGAGCCGAGCTTGTCCCAACCCCACACCGGAGTTTCCTCCTCTTGCCTGGCAATAAGAGAGTACTGGGATGGTCCATTCAGGCCTGCTATACCTAACTATACAACTCCACTATAACTGGAATGCTAACTGGTCTTATAAACTAGGGTTGCAGGTCCCCCCTGGACCCGAGCTCGCGGGGGTGGAGGGAGGCTAGGGTTGCCAGATCCAGGTTGGGAAACTCCTGAAGATTTGGGGATGGAGGACAGGGACTTCAGTGGCATACAGTGTCAAGAGTCCACCCTCCAAAGCAGCCATTTTCTCCAGGGACACTGATTTCTGTAGTCTGTAGATGAGCTGTAATTGCAGGGATTCCCAGGTCCCACCTGGAGGCTGGCATCCCTAAACACTGAGAGACTTTCCACAAAGTCAAAAAGTGAGTACTAATTACATTTTTTTCCTTGTTGTGCACGCACTTAACCATTATACCAAACTGGCTTAAAAAGGTGGTACTTTAAAACTGGAGTTTTTGGTTCCCAACGGGCCATTCACGGACTTTCCCCCATCTGATCGTTACAGTGTGCAATTAAAAAATGGTGCCCGTTCAGGATGGTCTGACGTCAGACCATCCCGAACAGGCGCCATTTTTCAAAAATCTCAATTCTGCGCATGCACGGAGAAAGAAGGACGTGATGTCACACCTATGCGCTTGCGCAAACTTTCTTTTTTTAAAAAAAACAACACCACACATGCCTCCTTCAGTGGATACCATCTGGACAATCCACAGCAGAAGCAGCACACTGTAAGACGATTCACGGGGAGCTGTCTGGTCGTGCAACAATAGATTTAAAAAATCAGGAGCCAGGCTAATGGCGGGATTAGCTGCCCATCTGAACGCACCCACAGTGTGGTTTCTCTAGCCCTTCTGCCCTTCTGCCAATTAGGGAGAAAACCACCTTTAATGGTGCATAGAATAAAGGGTAAGGAGGGGTGAAGTAGGGTAGTTTGCTCCCCTTTAGAACTTCTGTTACAACAGAGAAGCTCTTAAGCACCGGGAAAAACCTTTGTTAGAAAAACTAAGTTCATACAATGCTGTGAGCATGACAGGGAGCTGAGTGCTCTTCACTTGTGTTGCCCAGCAATGTCCAATGGATGCATGTGACTCTCGACTTCCTGCCATGTTCAGTAGAACTCCAGGGCAGGAAAGTGCACCAGAGGTCCAAAGGCGGAAAGGATACTCTGACTACTACATCTTTCCACAGTGTCTCAGAGCACTTAAAAGAGTTTAGGGCACCAACTCAGGGCATGAACCAGGCAGCCCCTAACCCCATCAAGGCAATTCCCAGCCTGGAAAGGAAATCTTGACTCTCTATTATTTATGTGGCTCATAAAGGGGCAGAGGTCCCGACAGAAAAGAAGTGCCAAGTCCATCTCTGCTGCTCATTTTATTCTTGTAGAATCCATCTGGTGGCACCAAACATCTGTAGTTTGGTTTACTTTTTTAAAAAAAAAAACACATTTTCTTTCAAAAGAACAAAACACGCCAGAGCCAGACTGCAAAGTACTCACTTCTCCACCTGGAGTATTACACACATTCAATGCCATGCTGTACAACCTATACTCCCTCTCCTTCCTCCCATATCATACCTTTTTTTTCAGCTTCCAGAATATAAACAGTTATAACAAAATGCACTTAGTCGGTGTGGTTATTTGCCAAGTGCCGCTGGCTCCCCACCTTGGTTATGATTATGAGGGAAACAGTGTTTTGTTTAAAAGGGAAAACAAATCATTCAGGTTCCTCTACTCTTCCATTCTCTAAGCACAAACCTATTTCAGTGGCACAGGATACTTTGTCTACTAGTATTCAGTGAATATCTCTGAGGGAAAAAAATCAGGTAGAAATTGCTAACGCAATGCCCCTCCTCTTAACTGGGCAGAGGACAAGTTTTCAAATTAAATCAAGTAGTTTTAGAACCCAGTACCTATTTGAATGAATTTTTTTTTAAAAAAATTCACACAATTCAAGGAACACTCTCAACACCAATGTATCTGCCACACAATCCCTGGGTGTTCTGGATGTGCGATTTAGGTTACAATCTGATACATGAGGGCTGCTGATTAAGGCTGTTAGGATTCACTGTTACCCCACACATAACAGTGGAAGAAAATATCTTACAGATGCATACCTTGAATTCCAGAGCTCTTCTGAGGTATTTCATCTTAGCCAACATACTCTGTTGGTTTTTTTAAGAAAAAAACATTAATTTCACAACCAGATGTAACTCTTAACATCCCACCCAGGTTTTAAGGCAAAAAAAAAAAATGTATTTTGTATGTATTCATAAAATGAGAAGGGAGCACTCACTGGAGAAGACCCTGATGCTGGGAAAGACTGAAGGTCAAAGAAGAAGGGGATGGCAAAGGATGAGATGGTTAGACAGTGTCATCGATGCAACGAACATGAAATTGAGCAAACTCCGGAGCATGATGGAAGACAGGCGGGCCTGGCGTGATGTGGTCCATGGGGTTGCAAAGAGTCGGACTCGACTGTGCAACTGAACAACAACAAATAATAATAATGAATTAAGAAACCCAACCTCTCAAAGGTTTGCAAGCTATCAGTCATGGGTTCCCCACCCTGCCTGGGATATTTCTTGCATGCCTTTTCAGACAATCCAACAGCTAAATACTGAATAGTTACTGTAACAGATTGTCCTTTTACAGAACAGTGCCCCAAACCAGCAGTGTTCTTCTGTGTGAATAGAGAACTCTCAGCAACTGGGGCAACTAGCAATATTAGCCTCCAGATGGGAACTGGGAAACCCATGGAATTACAGCCCATCTCCAGACTACATAGATCAGTTCCCCTGGAGAAAATGGTTGCTTTGGAGAGTGGACTCTTTGACATTGTACCCCAATGAGGTCCCTGTTCCACCCCCAAACCTCCAGGAGTTTCTCAACCTGGATTTGGCAACCCTAACCTTGCATCCCCCACCAGTGGCCAAGGGGAAGTGTGGCAACCCTAGGGGCAACCCAGTCTCCTTAGGGTCTCAACTACATGGGACACTGGGAGATCTGTACGCAGATCTTCCTAGAATTTTTGTAGGCAACTAGCAGCAAGGTGAGACTTGAATTCTGGTTAGGACTGTGGCATAAGGAGAAAAGTAGGCATTGTCCCTGCTGAGACTCGGGTTTTGGTGGCACACATTCTTGGTAGACCTTCAGGACAGCAGTTTTAAATCCCACACACTTGATGGCATACTTGAACATTTCTATTCAGACATTAACTACTACATATGTAAATTAGAGATATAAGGTAATAGGATGGCTATAACAGCTCCATAACTTTTTACATTTAGTGTAGGGTTGGATCTAACCACCTTTTCTATTGCTGAAAAGGAGGAGTGGTGCTCTGGGACCACATGGGGGTGGGGGCTGTAGTATGGAGGGAACTGGATTAAATTGAATGAAAAAGCTGGCTAGATACATCTTTTAACTCAGGGCTCTTTTTGTAGCGGGAACTCCTTTGCATATTAGGCAACACAACCCGAATGTAGCCAATCCTCCAAGAGCTTACAGAGCTTTCCTTACAGGGGCTACTGGAAGCTCTTGTAGGATTGGCTACATTAGGGGTATGTCGCCTAGTATGCAAAGGAGTTCCTGCTACAAAAAGAGCCCTGCTTTTGTTACCTAGCATCACCGTGTGTTTCACACATCTGTTTAGATTTGAGCTCAGAGCTGTTTGGTCTAAGTCCATCCACTCTGGCTCTCATCTTTGGGAATGAAGCACACAAGGCCAGAACTCAACACAAAGGCCATGGGTCCCTTTAGCCCAGTCCTGTCAACTAAGAACCCTGCAAGGTCTCAGGCAGAATCGGTTCCAGCCTTGCTACTGAAGAGCTTTTCAGACAGAGATGCTAGGGATTGAACCAGGGACATTGTGCCATAGGGTTGCTGGCTCCAAGCTGGGAAATTCCTGAAGGGGTGAGGCCTGGGGAGGAGGGTTGGGGTGGTTCTCAGCAGGGCGTAATGCCATACAGTCCATCCTCCTAGGCAGCCATTTTCTCAAGGAACTGATCACTATCACCTGGAGAGAGTTGTTATTCTGGGTTATCTCCAGGCCTAACCTGGAGGTTGACAACACTGTTCTGCAGACAGTTTTTTTTAATGCATGCTAAATATGATTCATGCAACATGACCCTATTCATGTCCTCTCAGAAGTACATCTCACTATTTTTAAATATAAGTGTTTGTATTCTGTGAAAGGTTATATATCTGTATACTTAACTATTATATTCTTCAATCCATTTCAAAAACTAAACCATGCAGTTTCAGACATACATAAGCATTTACATTGGTATCTAAATAACAGGGGATTTCATTACCTCATCAAATTACCTGATTAAATACCTCAATATTTGTTTTCCAAATTTCACCTTATATTCTTACCATGATCTTTCACATATGTTTTTAAAATAAAATTTTTATACTCTTTTAGTATATTTTCCAATGTTTCAATTCATTTATAGAGTTTTGAACAGCTGTATAATAAATATATTAGTTGCTGTAGATTTTATGGGATGTGTGGCCATGGTCTTAGCATTGCTGACGTTTCACCAATAGCTGTGACTGGCATCCTCAGAGGTATAACACTGGCATCCTCAGAGGTATAACACAAAAGATGGAGTACTCTCTGTGTCAAGGTGAGCAGAAAAATGGTAGGCAGGTAATTTATATCTACCGTGGAAGGTGGGGTAGGGCTGAGTCATTATCTTGTAGTAGTTCTCCAGGCTATGAACATACTAATGGAGGAGCTTTCCTGAGGAGGTTCTTTTGTCTATGGATTGCTTTCTGAGCAGGTTTCCTGTTTCTTGAGGAGGTTCTTTTGTGTGTGGAATGGCCATTGAAACTCTAATCTTATCTGTAGTGCTATTGTCAGTTGTAGAGCATTTAGTGTTTTTCAGGACAGGAAACCATGCCCTATTTATTTTTAAACTGTCTTCTTTCCTGTTGAAATTGTTTATGTTTATGAATTTCGATGGCTTCCCTGTGTAATTTGACATGGTAATTGGAAGTGTTGTCCAGTCTTTCAGTGTCCTGGAACAAAACAGAAGAGACCCCCTCACTTCTGCAGGAGTATACCACATACCATGCAATTGTGGACAAATTTACATCAGGGCCACACAGCGTAGCATTCAGACAAGAATAAAAGAACATGAAAGACACTGCAGACTTGGCCAACCTAAAAAATCAGCAGTGGCTGAACATAGCCTAACCTAAACAGGACACAGCATTTGGTTCCAAGACACTAAAAGACTGGACAACACTTCCAATTACCATGTCAGATTACACAGGGAAGCCATTGAAATGTAGTTTCATAATTTCGACAAAGTATGTTATGAGAGTATAACATATAAAAAATTTCAAATTAACTTCCTAATAATTCTTATTGATTCTTCTTCTTTTAGTCGTGATGCTTATTAAGGTATAATTATTTGTAATCCTTTAAAGGGTCTTCATATAGTTAATATAATTCCAGATAGTTTATTTGTAATTCCAAACAGAGGAGCTCTTAGTTCCCTGAAAGTCAAAGCCAAATAAGATGAATATTTCCAACATTTCCTAATCCACTATAGAATATTGGAAGATTGATATTTTTATTTGACAGTTTTGTTCTCAGATCACAACCTTCTCTTCTTTTGCCCAAGCCATTTTAAAGAATGCTTTCAGATCTTTTCTTAGCCGTTTGAAGGAAGGGGGGGGGAGATTCTTCACCCTTCTAATCCTTTGTGTTTTCAATAGATTTAAAGAGGGCTTGATCACTGGGGAGTCTCTAATGTTGTTGTTTGTACGTTTACTCATGGTGTTGGTGTTTTTAAGCAGTTCAGTTGAAGTTTTCTGCTTCTCCCCCTCACTCGGGTGGTCACAGCTTCACGCCCATGCCTGGCATGGGCACTCTCAATCGGTTCTTGCCTTGAGGCGATCAAAGGATTTCCACCCATTTGCTGCCATTTGTGGGGAGTCCCGATTGAGCCCCTAACACTGTGCTTTTCTTCAGGGAGCTCAGTGGAGTTCGGGAGCCCTCAAGCTCCTCTAAAAAACCATCAATCCGGCCGGCACATGGGAGAGCTTCCCGGTGTTGGCCGTTCTCGCCGTGCCGTCCCCTCCTCCTGTGCTGGTGGAACATGGAAAACAGAAAAATTTGGTATGAAGTATTCAAGTATGTAAACTGATGATGTAACTGAGCCCCCTACATATATGTATCTATGTGTTTTGTCTGTGTGATGTCTATCTTTATATATATATATATATATATATTTCCTTATAATATTTATCTTTTGGTTTCATAAGATTCCATGTGCTCCCATTGGCTGTAAAATGCCCTCCCTCAGCCATTGGCCCATCAGCCACCACTCAAGAGTACTCGCATGCCATTGGCCAGGTGCTGGGTCTGCTCCTCTTCCCCACCCACTCCCCCTGGCAGACAGCTCTCTCTCCTGAGGAAGACAGTTCTCTTGACTCCTGTGAGGGATTGTCCCCTCAGTGACTGTTGGTAGGCACCCAAGCTTGGTTCTGTGAGTAAAAAAACAAAGGACTTTCAGCGTAAACCCCTCCCCCGCCCATAACCCCCTCCCCAATGGCCACTTTCCTGTCAGAATAAATGGAAAAAGGCTCTCTCTCCTGCTTAGCTTCAGCATGGCTGGCTGGCTAATGAGGTGTACCAGCGACCATCAAACCATTTTCTTCAACTCCCCGCTGAGCAGCTGACTTTCCCCTAAGGTTGCCAATCTCCAGGTGGGACCTGGAGATCTCCCACTGTTACAATTGACCTCCAGATGACAGAGATCAGTTCCCTGGGAGAAAATGGTTGCTTTGGAGGGTAGACTCTATGGCATTATACCCTGCTGAGTCCTTCCGCACACACCCCAAATGCTGCCCTCCATAGGATCCACGCCCCCAAATCTCCAGGTATTTCCCTAATCAGAGTTGGCACCTGTACTTTCTGCTCTGTCAGTAAAAGGCCCTTTTCACACCTATGTTGGCCTTTGGGAGAAAACTCATTGGGCCCAGTCCTGATCAGGTTGCCAACTCCAGGTGGGCAATTCCTGGAGATTTGAGGGATGGAGTCTGGAGAGAATGAGGTTTGAAGAGGGGTGGCACCTCAGACAGGTGCCATAGACTCCATCCTCCAATCCAGCCATTCCCAATCTCCAGGTGGGGGCTGGAGATCACTCAAAATTACAACTGCTCTTTAGGAGGGAGGGGGAGGAGATGGAAAACTAAAGGTAGGTTGATGGTTGGCTGGGAGGGAGATAGGGTTGTCAACTCCAGGTTGGGAAATTCCTGGAGATTTGAGGGGTCGAACCTGGAGAGGGTGAGTGTTGAGGAGGGGTGGGACCCCAGACAGGTACAATGCCACTCCCTCCTGGGGAACCACTGTTACCAATCTTGGAGATGGGCTGGAGATCACTCAAAATTACTACTGCTCTTCAGGTAGCAAAGATCAGTTCCTCTGGAGAAAATGGTGGACTCTGTCATTATACCCTGCTGAGATTGCCACAGCAAATTGTCACTGAGTGCCCAAAGTCGGGGCACTCTCCCACAGTCTCTTTCTAGAGCCCGTTGTATTTATTTCCACAACGGGCCTTATTCCTAGTATATTATATAAAACAAGAAGAAGTACATCTCACTGGATTCAAAGAGACTTACTGTGAAGTAAGTATAGGACTGTAGCCTCAAACTGATTTTTGTGTTTCATTTTCTGAGGTTGCAATCTGAATATGAAACCTATACTGAATAGATTGAAAATGTATTCCATATTATAGCTACATCTTTCTTTTGAAGAAATCTTAAGGAGGCTAACCAAAACTACGTGAAAAAGAGCTAGTGTGGTGTAGCACGTCAGACTGAGGCCGCAGAGACCCTGGTTCAGAATTCCATTCTGCTGTGCAGCTCTATCTCCCTCAGCCTATCCTGCCCGACCAAGGCCAGAAATGGAGGAAAGGGAGTTACACGTGTCGCTCTGAGCGCCTTAAAAAGTGGGATAAGCCTCAGTCCTTCTTTCCCTTTCCTGTGATATATCAGGGGAAAGGCATATCTCTGCAGCAAATTGGGCAAGAGACTTGCATTTTTAGAAAGGTAAGCTGAGGATTCAAGAAAACCCGATACACAAATTGTTATAACATTATAACAATATTCAATTGCTGATAATAAAAAAAAACATAAACACCCCCTAGTGGCAGAGGGAAATGGCTGCCATCGAAGCAGAGAAAATATCTGCCATGAAGGTGGAACTGGGAAAACATGAACTTTCCTGCCTACACAGCAGCTGTTGATGTCTTTTTTCAAAACTTCACAGCAAAGCAGGTTTGGGAAGGATCGCAGAAAAGCCACGGAGAAACCTGGGAAGCGCACAAATGCACCACAGGGCTGTCGGGAAGTCAGGGGGAAACAACTGTTTCCCAACAGCATTGACCCCAAGACCATGATTGGGTAGGAAAGACCTATTGGATCCGCCTGTGTGTTTCTATTCTTCATAGGCAGGGCAAAATCACACCATGGAGGGGATACACAGCTCAGCGGCTGAACACACGCACCCAGGCAGTCCCAGATTCAATCCTTGATTCCACTGAAAAGGATCTTCAATAGCAAGCCTGGAGAAAAAACAACAACAACAATTCAGCCTGAAGCTTTGGAGAAACTGTCATCAGAGTAAATAAAGCCGAGGGAGTTGGACAATGGGTTTAATCCAGTAAGGTAAAGGTAAAGGTTCCCTTGCTCGAAAGCCAGTCGAATCCGACTCTAGGTTTGCGGTGCTCATCTCCGTTTCAAAGCCGAAGAGCCAGCGCTGTCCGGAGACGTTTCCGTGGTCATGTGGCCGGCATGACTAAACACCAAGGCGCACGGAACGCTGTTACCTTCCCACCGAAGTGGTACCTATTTATCTACTTGCAATTTCTTGCTTTCGAACTGCTAGGTTGGCAGGAGCTGGAACTAGAGACAGGAGCTCACTCCGTCTTGCGGCACCCGGATCTCGAACTGCTGAACTACTGACCTTCCACAGCCTGCAGTTCAGTGTCTTAACCACTTGAGCCACTGCAGCTCCAGTATAATCCAGTATAAGTAGCTTTATCTTAACCAGGCAATGAGGCTCCCACATCACTCATGTTGTGTATGACTGTGCCTTCTCCTTCGATCAGGATACTGCAGTTTCACACCATCAGTCAAAACGAGTAGCTTCCCGTGTTGCAGTTCAATTACTAATGAGCTAGATCAGCAATTCCCAGATTCTAGCAACCCAAGGACTCCCATTTAAATTTGAAACATTTTAATCCCCCCAGCAGCCCCTCCTCCCTTCGTAGCGGACACAGAAGCCAGGCAGCCATTTTTCAAAGTATGAGCAACAAGCTTTATGTGCCCTGTGGAGATTTCCAACGTCAAAGCAATGCAAACCCTGTTCACATTACAGGGAATGCACATACATTCTGCATATACATGCATGTATCTGTACGAAACAGTCAACACATATTCACTTTATAATTGAAACCAGGGACCAGTACATGGATAAATGTGGGGTTTCCGATTAACTGTACATGCCTTGGATGAAACATGAGAATTTTTCAATGCATGTATAAAGAAATATCACATTTACACTGTACTAGGATTATAAAAGGAGCTGCGGTGGCTCAAGTGGTTAAGACACTGAACTGCAGGCTGTGGAAGGGCAGTAGTTCAGCAGTTCAAGACCCGAGAGTGCCGCATGACGGGGTGAGCTCCTGTCTCTAGTTCCAGCTCCTGCCAACCTAGCAGTTCGAAAGCAAGAAATTGCAAGTAGATAAATAGGTACCACTTTGGTGGGAAGGTAACAGCGTTCTGTGCACCTTGGTGTTTAGTCATGCCGGCCACATGACCACGGAAACGTCTTTGGACAGCACTGGCTCTTCGGCTTTGAAACGGAGATGAGCACTGCAACCCTAGAGTCAGATTCGACTGGCTTTCGAGCAAGGGAACCTTTACCTTTTAGGATTATACAAGCTTTCACTGCAGCTTGTGAACAGAGCTACTGTGAGACACTTATCAGCTGTGCTTTCAAAGCACACTTTAGAAAACATGTCCATGACCTACAACTTCAGACCTTGGGGAGTAGCTGATACTATAGGGCCACAATTCAAAAGGCCCTGACACAAGTTCGAGCCAACCTCGGCCTTGAATCAAAGGGTCTTTGCACCAGATACAGCAGTAAACTTCCTCAGCCCATCTGAACAGGTCTGGTAAGGTGAACGAAAAAACGTTCAGAGTTGCTCATACAGGTAGAAAAAGACCCGCATCACAACCAAGCCTTAATTTTCTGAATTAAATTAAAACTTCCTGTATCTAATTAAAACTGGCATTGGATATGGGGGTCTCTCTGTCTTTAAAGGTGAAATCCTTTGCTCTGGAAAACTGAGTGCAAAGCATTTCAAGGCTGTATCCATATGGTGAAGATTCTCCATTTTGCATTAATTACTGCGGCAGATGTAGAGGTCTGTGCACTGGCAACACAGCTTCTACATGGATTTCTCTGTGCATTTTCCTCAGCTGGCACTATTTCCCCTGAATTCCCCCTGCTGCACAACTGGAGGAGGGGTTTTTAGGCTTTTTTTTTTGGGGGGGAAAGCAGTAATCATTATAGCAATTGCTGATTTTTTTTAAAAAAAATACCTCCAGTGGTAAAGCAGGAAAATTGGCAACTGTGAGGGGCTGAAAAAAGAAAAATAACTCTCATGTGAAAAGGCACACCTTCCTGTCCAGACACACTTGAACCCTGCTATTCCTGAAAAGATCAGGAAAAAGCAGGTTTGGGAAATAGTGCTGAGGACAGGGGAAAATCTGGGAAGTGGATAACTAGAGGTCAATGTTGAATGGATGCTTTACAACTGATCTCCAGCTGACAGAGATCAGTTCTCCTGGAGAAAATGGCTGCTTTGAAGGGTGGGCTCTATGGCACTGAACCATGCTGAGGCCCCTCCCCTCCCCTCCCCAAACCCCGCTGTCAGAGTCCCAAGTCAATCAAGCTCAACAACAGCCCTTCAAGGAAGTTCAGTTTATTGAGAGAGGCACTTAGGTCATCGTTTGACACACACCGTGTCAGGAATGGGGTTAAAGCAGGAAACCAGATAATTGTGCACAGTTCATACAGGGCCCCCTTATGGGCAGGGACCAATGAGGAGGGTACCTGAGTGTGCCCAAAGTAAAACGGCTCACGGCTCCCAGTGGGAAAACATGGCGTGGAGGAGCTGAGCTCCAAGGACACAAACAAGATAAGGGATGCACTAGGAGCACATACCAAGGTTAAGGAGGAGGGGGAGGTTGTTCAGGAGCGAGGTGGGGGAAGAGAGAGAAACAAAAAGCCCATGGCAGCATCAGTGGACACCCACCCTCTCCTGGATCCACCCCCAAAGTCTCCAGATATTTTCCAACTCAGACCTGGCAACCTTAACTCCAGTCTGGAATCCAAAATTAAGAAAAACATCCATGTGTAGCCAGCCCAGTTTTACACTGGAAATAACCATGGCAAGTTCATTATGACTGTACCTCCTTAGTACCACTCAACCAGAATTCTTAGAGAGTCGACAATTTCTTTTCTGGCTACTGGTCTGAGCTGGTCTAGAAGCAAGTTATTGTGGGTGGCAGCAGCTCTAAGAAAGAGAGGAAAGCCAATCCCACCCCCTTCCCCTAAGGAGGAGCCATCTGTGCCCCTCTTCCTCAAAAACAGAGAGAGCTCCATTTTCATTTTTAGTGGGATGGGCATGAGAAGAGCTTGCCTTCTGTCCTTAATGTAAAGTACTGGGTTTCAGGCCTCATGACTCGGACGACGACATAAGAGAAGACGCGTTTATTCGTACTTCACATATGACAAAGAACACACAGTAACGGCCGGAGGCCAACTATATACAGTTAGGGGGACGGCCCTATATTCCTATTGGCGGGTTTGAATCGCCCGCCAATGCTGCCATTGGTTCACTACTGGCGAGCTCAGGAACCTAGTCCCTATTGTTCTCAGAGAGCGAAGCTTGGCAGTGTTTCGCCAGCTCAGCCCTCTGATCCCAGGACACAACACCCCTCCCCCCATGGTTCGTCTCCTATCAGGTGACGTAGTCCTTTAAGTATGCTGGTGGCCTCCTTTCCCTTAGCGAACGTCGGGGGCCGGTACCGGACTGGCGGGGCCCCTGTCGGTTGGTCCACCCGCACAAGGAGCTTGGGCCTCTGGAAGTAGCCGAGGTGGTGACGGCGGCGGCTGTAACGGTGGCGGCATCGGCGGCGGTGGTTCAGTTGCTACCGGGGCCAACGGTGGCGGCAGCGGCGGCGGCGGTTCAGCGGCTACCGGGGCTCCCTCCGGATTCCGTGGACTCTCTGGCGCTGGCTCCGCTGTCGGTGCTTGCGGTCGATCGGATGATGGGGCGGGAGCGGCATTTCCTGGTAACTCGATCTCCCTATCGGGGTCTTGTCGCCTCCGGAGCTGGTCGATGTGTTTGCGGAGAACCCGGTCCCCATCGGTTAGGACCTCGTATGACACCGGTCCGGTGGGTTTTAGGATGCGCCCTGCCACCCACTGCGGCCCCGCTCCGTAGTTCCGGAAGTAGACAGGGTCTCCCGGTAGGAAGCTTCGGGGCGCCTCCCTGTTCTCGACCAGCTTTCTCTCGGGAGCTCGGTCCGGGTGGAGTCTGTCTAATAAAGTGGTAGGGCGGCGGCCCATTAATAGTTCTGCGGGGCAGTGTCCTGAGATGGGGTTTGGGGTGGTGCGGTATGTGAGAAGGAATCGGGCCAGCCGGAACTCCCAGTCCCCACCCGTTATGCGGCTCAGGGCCTCTTTGGCGGTGCGTACCGTCCTCTCCGCCTGTCCATTAGTTGCCGGGTGGAAAGGCGCGGATCGTATGTGCCTTATGAGGTTCCTTTCGAGGAACGCTTGAAACTCCGCAGATGTGAATGCTGCCCCGTTGTCCGACACGATTGTGTCGGGTAACCCGTGCGTTGCAAATATCTTCCGCAGGGCCCTTATTGCCGCCTTGGTAGAGGTGGTAGACACTGGGCTTATTTCTACCCATTTTGAATAAGAGTCTACCGTTACCATGAACTGGAGCCCCTGGAACGGCCCCGCAAAGTCTATGTGCAGGCGTGACCACGGCTTGTGGGTAGACTCCCAGCTTTGGGTTGGCGCTCTCGGTGGATTGGGGCGGACCTCCTGACATCGTGTGCACCCTCTGACCCAAGATTCAATTTCTGCGTCCACCCCGGGCCACCACACGTAGCTCCTTGCCAGAGCTTTCATTCGTACGATGCCCGGGTGGGCCTCGTGCAGCGTTTCTAGCACCCCTTGTCTCATGGGCCCCGGAATGATCACCCTATCTCCCCATAGTAAACACCCCTTCAATGCGGACAGCTCTTCCCGCCTGGCCTTGTATGCTGTGAACTCTGGCCCCGTCTGTTCCGCTGGCCACCCCCTCACCACCCAGTTTAGGACCCGGGAGAGAATGGGATCTCGGGACGTGCGGGCGGCCACATCTGCAGCCTGAAGGGGGGTTTGGCAGTTCCTCCATCAGCAAGACAGCGGGGGCTGGGGCCGGATCTTCCCCTGTCTGCGGCAGCGGTAGGCGGCTCAAGGCGTCGGCATGACCCAGCGCCTTGCCGGGCCGATGCTCCAGTCGGTATTGGTACCCCGCCAGAAATAAGGACCAGCGCAACACCCGGGGCGACAAAACTTGCGGCGTTTGTTTGTCCGCCGCGAACAGTCCCAGGAGCGGCTTATGATCTGTTACGAGCGTGAAGGGCCGCCCGTACACAAAATTGTGGAATTTTTTACCCCCGCCACCAGTGCCAAGCCCTCCCTGTCGATTTGGGCGTAGTTCCGCTCCACGGGGGACAACGTGCGGGAGTAATAAGCCACCGGGACCTCCCTCCCATCCGGTAGCTTGTGTGCCAAGACTGCCCCGACCCCATACGGTGAGGCGTCGCACGCCAGGATGACCGGGAGCTTTTCGTCAAAGTGCGCGAGTACTGCGTTTGAAATCAAGAGGACTTTCACCCCCCGAAACGCCGCCTCCTCCCTCGCTCCCCATGCCCAAGGTGTCGCCTTGTCCAGCAGCCTGTGTAGGGGTTCGGCCACGGCGGCTTTGTGGGGGAGAAATGAATGATAAAAGTTCAGGAGGCCTAAGAACGCCTGGAGCTCGGCCTTGGACTTCGGGGCGGGGGCCTCCACGATGGCCTTCACTTTGTCCCTCGCCGGATGCAGGCCTGATGCGTCTACCCGGTATCCCAAGAACTCTACCTCCGGCACCCCGAGGAGGCACTTTTCTCGCTTCACTTTCAGCCCCGCGGCTTGGAAGCGTTCCAATACAGTTCGGAGGCGGGCGGCGAAGCTTTCCGGGGTGGTCGCGGCGATGAGGACGTCGTCGAAGAACGGCGTCACTCCAGGGATCCCTTTTAACAGATCGTCCATTAGATTTTGGAAGATCCCTGGGGCCACACTGACCCCGAACTGCAGCCGCTTCACCCGGAAGGCCCCCGGTGGGTCACTATGGTTTGTGCCTCGGCCGTGGCCTCATCTACCGGGAGTTGCTGGTACGCCTGCGCGAGATCCAGCTTTCCGAATATGCGCGCCCCTGCCAGTGTTGCTAGGACATGGCTGACCACTGGTACGGGGTATGCGTGCGCCTGAAGTGCCTGGTTAATAGTGCACTTATAATCCGCGCAGATGCGGATCTCCCCGTTTGGCTTGACGGGTGTCACTATCGGTGTCTCCCATCTAGCGTTCGGGACGGGCTCTAAGACTCCCTGGGCCACCAGCCGGTCTAATTCGGTCTCTATTTTAGGGCGGAGGGCCAGGGGCACGGTGCGGAAGCGCCGACGGATGGGCGTCACGGTGGGGTCTAAGTGGAGCGACACCGGGGGCCCTTTGTAACAACCCAGTTTCCCGTCAAAAACCTCCGGGAATTCCTTGCACACCGCCCCCCAGTCCCGCACCCCACATTTATTTACTCCCCCAATCGATATACCTAAGGCCTCGAACCACGCCCGCCCCAGGAGACTCGCGAGATTACCCTCTACCACCACCAAGTCCAAGTTCCCCTCAAAGTCTCGGTACCGCACTCGGAAAGTGCCGACTCCCCGGATGGGGACAGGGTTCTTTTGAAAATCCACCAAGCTTAGTGGTGATGGACGTAGAGGGGTCCCCCTAGTGGGCAGAGTCTTTTTAAAGTGTCCAGGGAAATGATGGACGCCGCCGATCCCGAGTCCACTTCCATGCAACAGGGGGACCCCTCGATCCGCACGGTTACTTGGATCTTCGGGGCAGAGGAGAGGTTGGGGTTGGGGAGGCGAAGTACCTGCAGTGGTTGGTCGGTGAGGTGGTACAACTCGGCGACCTCTTCCGTTGTCTCGTGTGCGGTGGACGATGCGCGGTACTGGGGGACCGACGATCTCGAATTCCGGGGCCCTTGGACCGGCAGACCCGTGCGAGGTGTCCCTGCTTTCCGCACCCGTGACAGACAGCATCCCGGAACTTGCAGGATTTCCGTCCGTGGGCCTCCCCGCAGCTGGCACAGACGGCTCGGTTGCCGGAATACTTGGCTGGCTCCCGGTTGGCCTGCTGGAACGGCGCCGGCCGGCGTTGTTGGGGTTTGAGGGCGAAGACCTCGTCCGTCTCTTCGTTTCCGGGGCTTGGGCTCCTTCCAACCGCCTGCGCGGCCGCGACCGGGCGATCCCCTTCTGCGGCCTCGTGGGCAGTGGCGGCGTCGAGGGCCTCGTCCAAGGTGAGCTTCCGGTGTCCCACCAGCTTACGCCGCAGCTTGGAGTCCGCCAGGCCCCACACGAACTGAGTCAGCAGGTTGTCCTCCACCTTCGGAAACCCGCAGTCCACGGCTAGCGCCCTTAGCGCGGCTAGGAAGTTGGCGATGGATTCCCCTCGGGTCTGGACTCGCCTCTGGAAATCCATCCTCTTGGCCAGGAAGGTCGGCCGGGGCCTGAAGTAGCCATTTAGGACGTCCAGGATTTCTCCAAACGAGCTCTCCAAGGCCGTGCGGGGCACCAAGAGGCTCTTGGCGAGGCGGACAGTTTGGGTGCCGCAGGCGTTCAGGAGGATCGCTCGTTTCTGGTCGGGGTGGCGGATTTCGTTGAGCTCCAAGTAGCTGATGAGCTGGTCGACCCATGCGTCCCAGGTTTCTGGCTGCGACTGGTCGAAGTGCTCCAGTGTTACGTGGGAAGCGGCCATGGTTCTGTCAGGAACGGCGCGCGCCGGGGCGAGCGGTGCGGTGCTGCTCTCGGGGTCAGCGATGCGATGCTCGGCGAGCGGTGCGGTGCTGCTCTCGGGGTCAGCGATGCGTTGCTCGGCGGTGTCCGTTTCGTCGTTCATGGAGTCACTGAGGGCGTTAGAATCCCATCCTCGTCGCCACTGTAAAGTACTGGGTTTCAGGCCTCATGACTCGGACGACGACATAAGAGAAGACGCGTTTATTCGTACTTCACATATGACAAAGAACACACAGTAACGGCCGGAGGCCAACTATATACAGTTAGGGGGGACGGCCCTATATTCCTATTGGCGGGTTTGAATCGCCCGCCAATGCTGCCATTGGTTCACTACTGGCGAGCTCAGGAACCTAGTCCCTATTGTTCTCAGAGAGCGAAGCTTGGCAGTGTTTCGCCAGCTCAGCCCTCTGATCCCAGGACACAACACTTAAAAAGAACTGGCAGATACCTTGGAGTACACTCACAGCCACAAACACCCCCAGGGGTCCTACGCCCTATTTGGAGAAACACTTGCGTTACAGACTGATTGAATTAATAATAAATGTAGATTCTAAGAAGTGACATTTCTATATTTACTAAAAATGGCATCTTGGAACCAGTTTGATGACAAGCTGGTAGTTAAAACCACCATCAGATCAGATTTGTTGCTGTTTGTTATGTCATTCAGTCATGTCCGACTCTTGCCAGATTTACTTGCAATTAAATGGTTAAATTTAGATTTCTCCCCCTTCCTTTGAATATTTTTAGAAGAAGAAGAAGAAGAAGAAGAAGAAGAAGAAGAAGAAGAAGAAGAAGAAGAAGAAGAAGAAGAAGAAGAAGAAGAAGAAGAAGAAGAAGAAGAAGAAGAAGAAGAAGAAGAAGAAGAAGAGGAGGAGGAGGAGGAGGAGGAGGAGGAGGAGGAGGAGGAGGAGGAGGAGGAGGAGGAGGAGATTGGATTTATACCCCGCCCTTCACTGCCCAAAGGCGTCTCAGAGCGGCTTACAAACTCCTTTCCCTTCCCCTCCCCACAACAGACACCCTGTAAGGTAGGTGGGGCTGAGAGAGCTCTTAACACAAACTGTCCTTGAGAGAACAGCTGTGCCAGAGCTTGTGACTGACCCAAGGTCACATCAGCAGGTGCAAGTGGAGGAGTGGGGAATCAAACCTGGTTCTCCCAGATAAGAGTCCGCGCACTTAACCACTACACCAAACTGGCTCAGACCAGTAGCCAGTAGTGCTTGTCAGGGGGTTTTTTTTGTAGAAAAAGCCCAGCAGGAACTCATTAGCATAATAGGCCACACCCAACAGCAGAAACTCATTGGCATATTAGGCCACACCCCTGACAGTGCAGCTCCTTCCCAGGATCGGCTTCCCCAGGTGCCCCATGGCTTGCGGGGTGCATGGGGAACCCGAGGGAAGGAAGGCAGTTTCTGGATGGGCTTCCCCAGGGGAACCCGAGGATTGGCTTGGCTTCCCCAGGCGCCCTGCAGCTTGCGAGGCACATGGGGAAACCGAGTTGGGGGGGAAGGCTGTAGGCGTGGCCAACTCGAAAGCCAGCCAGAACTCCGTTCCTGTGCATTCCTGCCCCAAAAATAGCCCTGGTGATTGTTAAATGGGTTCCGATGTGGCCAGGGGCAGCATTTGTATCTTTCTGCCCCTCTGGGAGTGAGGCAAGGCTGTAAAGCAGCGGCCTTACACCACAGCTGGGCAGATGAAGATGCAGCAACATGTTCTTCCTCCTGTGTTGCCCCGCCCACCTTACACTTAAGCCAAAAAAGAGAGGTGCAAAGGCATGGGCTGTGCCTCCATCTGTGCTGCCCCTGTTGTTATACTGCCCAAAACATCTATTTGCCTCACTTGGGCATCAGATTGCACGTGGCTTTGGCATTAGTGACTACAGGAACAGCATGAGGAGGTGCTCTCCCCCTCCCCTTTGGAGTATGACGGAGTGATAGTGTGGATACAGTATTCGTTTCAGGAACTTATTCCTATTGATTGATTGACATTATTTGTAGTCTATCTTTCTTACCGAGACTTAAAGTGTACTACACGAAAAACTGAAAACAGAGCTGAAACAAAGCTTAACATGACACGTTAAACAATGCCGATATTACACAGTAGGATCATACTTACAACAACATGTAGTATGTACTATAGATAAAAGGAAATCCTGCTTCACCCAAAGAGTGATTAACACATGGAATTCACGGCCACAGGAGGTGGCGGCGGCTACAAGCATGGACGGCTTCAAGAGGGAAATAGATAAGCATATGGAGCAGAAGTCCATCAGTGGCTAGTAGCCACAAGGTATAGATAGGAACTCTCAGGCTGGGGCAAGTGAGGCTCTGTCTTCTTGGTGCTGGGGGGGCAACAGTGGGAGAGCTTCTCGTGTCCTGGCCCCACTGCTGGACCTTCTGGTGGCACCTGGTATTTTTGGCCACTGTGTGACAGAGTGTTGGACTGGATGGGCCATTGGCCTGATCCAGCAATAGCTTGTCTTATGTTCTTATACACAGCAGTATAATCCACTGTCCTTATACCTTTATGAAGCATGTTTTTGGAACATTTCATTACAATACAGCTCGATTACTCATGTAAAAAGGCCTTCCTGAATAATTCAGTTTTGCATAGTTTGCGGAAGGCTGGAGGAGGGGGGGCCTTACTGACCTCATCGGGCAGACGATCCCATAAAGTAGTGGCCACAAGAGAAAGGACACATGTATGGGCATTTGTTGATCTTGCCCATCTGCAGGGTGTCCCCGCTGTAATGAGTGAAGCTGTTGTGGCAGAGCGTGGGGAGAAGCAATCGTGCAGATGAAGGGCCAAGTCCATGAAGGGCTTTGTATGTGATAGTCAACACCTTGCATTATGTCTGTTAACTGATGGGCAGCCGGCGGAGTGAATGCAGAATGGGAGTCACATGCATGCTCTGGCTACCTCCGGGTAATAACTGAGCAGCAGAATTTTGTATCACCTGGAGTCTCTGAGCTGATGTCAAGGGAAGGCCTATGTAGAGTGCATTACAGTACTCTAGCCTTGATTGGCATGGATCCAGGTCGCCAGCTCAGCCATGTTACAGTAGGGGACCATTTGCCAGGCTAGACTGAGTTGGTAGAAAGAGGTTTTTGCAGCTGTGTTAACTTATTTCTCCAACACATTTTTACAAATACCATCTAACAGATGGCTAGACACAGTCATGCACTGACCATGTTTTGTTTTTTGTTTTAAATTGAATCCCTAGCCATGCTCAGATCCAGACTGATATGTCCTCTTCAGCGGAAGGAAAAAATAACCTGTCCCTTTTGATCAACAGCTTTTTTTTCCCCCTTGGGTTTCTCTTTCTTCCGTGCCTTCTTTCTACACACAATACTCTATTTACTTGCACTGAAGGATAACTAAGCTGCAATTAAAAGATCAAAGAAACAAACACAAGCCGACCCAATGGCAACTTGTGTTGCTGGTTAGGTGACGGTGGTTGTAGCTGAAGATCTGTCAGCCAAAATGCTGGCTGCTTTCACCGAGTCAGGGGAACTGCTGCTTACCCACTGGAACACCACATTTGGGTTAGGAATATCCTTTGCTATTTTTCATCCTTCTGGTCTGCAGTTGTTCTCTCCCAGGCTATTTTGTGTTTCACAGGGCATAGTCCGTCCTCCACCTTCCACTCCCACCCTCTCTAGATTTCCTTTATCTCTTCGAGAGACATGCCTATGGTGAAGTGAGGGGGAAGGGGATCAAGGGACTGGCTCTTGCAACCATTAGCCATTAACAGCAGCCCAGTTTACAGACAGAGATCCTTTCCATTACATTGTCTTTGACATCTGTATCTATCCGTATGCGACATTCAGAAGCACATATGTGGGTAGACACGATCATCTGTTCAAAAATAGAAGTTATTGGGATGTTCAGCCTTCCGCTTCCACCAATATGTTTTGTTGAGCAAAGAAATAACATGTACATTAGAACTGTAAACTCTGGTTTAGGGAATGGTGATCCAGTTTCCCCCCGAAGTACTGATATAAATTGGGATTGTTGTCGTCATTCAGTCGCACAGTCCAGTTCGACTCTTCGCGACCCCATGAAACATGTCTTGCCAGGCCCTCCTGTCTTCCGATTAACTATTCATGAAAGGGTGAGATGATGACTTCTGAAATGAAAATAAATAAACAAATCTCTCCCCCCCACCTGGGGAATTCTTTTGTTCATTTGTGTTGACATCTACCCTCTTTTCAATTTCAGAAATATTCTAGCACAGGGGTAAATTTTAGGAGACCAGTTTTGCTGCTGGAATGATGCAAAACAATGGACTCGCTATGTCAACCCTTGGTCTCTTTTTTCCCTCTCACCTACTTTTTTATTATCTGGTCTACTTAGACCCTGATCCTAGAGACAATGAAAGCTACCAACAGGCCAAGTGTTTACAGCATGGATGTATTTTTGTAATGTTTTTTGGGGTGCATTGTGTGCTCTTGCAACATGATCCATGCAATCTGAGGTAGCCACCTGACAGTAGACAACATTGCTCGCAAACTGAGATCCCATTCATGCTAATATTTACATGAATGACTCCAAACAAGTCAAAAAGCCCCACTAACTGGTAAATATATCTGTCATTCAACGAGTCAGGATCAAAAGCTTCGTATGCAGCAGCTTGTTTACGTGTGAAAACAACATGTAAAAGAACAATGTCGAACCAACACACCTCGCCAGGGTTTTTTTGGTAGAAAAAGCCCAGCAGGAACTCATTAGCATAATAGGCCACACCCAGCAGCAGAAAGTCATCAGCATATTAGGCCACACACCCCATGTTACCAGAAGTGCGGTCATCCAGCCACACCCACCTTTTGCTTCTTATTCTGTTTACCTTGTTTGTTGTCAAAACCCAGGGCTTTTTTTGTAGCAGGAACTCCTTTGCATGTAGCCAGACCTAATGAGGTTCTGCTGCTGGGTGTGACCTATTATGCTAATGAGTTCCTGTTGGGCGTGGCTAACTCAGGAGTCAGCTGGAACTCCGTTCCTGTGCGTTCCTGCCCAAAAATAGCCCTGTACCTCGCAAGGTAGAGAAGGCCCTTGTGGGAGGGAGCAGGATGTCACTATACTGAATAGCCATATCTTAGGGCAGTCTTGCTAATGAAGTTTTGAATGATTAAAAAGGAACCAAGTCACAAGGAACCACTCCTGCCATGGATCAATTTATGCTGGATTTAAAAACTGGAGCCACATCAATATGTAGGATGTACATCAATAGAACAGAAAGGGGAGGGAAGAAAACTGAACCCAAAATAAAGAATTCAGTACCTGAAAAGGTTAGTCCAAAACAAAAGAGGGCCAAATTTAAAATCCACTTAAAAACATACAAAAACATACATGTATTTATTAAACACAGATTAAAACATTATATAGGGGCCCATTATTGAATAAACATACATGTATGTTTTTGTATGTTTTTTAAGTGGATTTTAGATTTGGCCCTCTTTTGTTTTGGACTAACCTTTTCAGGTACTGGATGTACATCAATGGCACATTGCTCAACCAAGCTACTCGAGAGACTGAGTGAGAGAGACTAAAGATTTATTTTTTAAAATAAAAGTGGTTAATGGTTCAAGATTAGCTACACCCAGGCAGCACCGAAGCTGAGAAGACACAGGAGATACAAATTTATTCTTTGGCACTGCTACACTAAGGTAGAGACCTTAGTGGAGCAGTGCCAAACAATAAATTTCTGATAATATATGTTAGTGCCTAAGTTTAGAATTTCAAATGATTTAGAGATTTGTCTTGTCTTTCTCAAACATGGGTTCATAAAAAACAAAAAAAAAGAAAGGCTTATTTAAAGCCTGGAACTAGTTTGAGAGGAAGAGGTCACTCTGTAGTACCAAGGCTGAAAGCTTATGTATTTAAAATTGTCCAGATTTTCTAAATAGTTGGTTTCGGGGGTATTGGCGGTGGAATCACATTCATAGTGAACATTATAATGCCTCGGTATCTATAAGATAGCCGATGTAGATAAGTAGCCTTTTTCTACAGTTGGAAAGAGAAGTTTAGAACCAAGTTTTCCTTTCCTGAATGCCTGAGATGTGAGCCTGGCATTCTCCAACTGGAGAACTGACGAGGGGGGGGGGGAGCTGCCATTTGAATGTGTTGTTTGGTCCCACAACGACCAAAAAGACCTTTCTGACATGGTCCAAGCACTGTTTCCTTCAGCATGCTTCTAATTCCAGGCAAGTTTTAGTGGGCAGCTTGCCACACCTGTGTGTGGGTGGGGGGGGAGTGCAGGGTAGATCCTTTGGATATTCCTGTTGCAATTTGAAGGGCTGTGTATTGTCCAGGAAGATCTTTGGGTCTGAGAGGGGCAGGACCCTTCATAAGAACATAAGAGAAGCCATGTTTGACGTTTGCGGTGGGGCTCATTTCTGGGAATGATGAGTCTGCCTATGAGGGTGAGGTGGAACGGCTTTGTGTTTGGTGTGGGCAGGGCTATTTTGGGGCAGGAACGCACAGGAACGGAGTTCCGGCTGGCTCCCGAGTTGGCCACACCCAGCAGGAACTCATTAGCATAACAGGCCACACCCAGCAGCAGAAACTCATTAGGATTGGCTACATTAGGGGTGTGTGGCCTAACATGCAAAGGAGTTCCTGCTCCAAAAAAAGCCCTGGGTTTTGACAACAAACAAGGTAAACAGAATAAGAAGCAAAAGGTGGGTGTGGTTGGATGACCACACTTCTGGTAACATGGGGTGTGTGGCCTAATATGCTAATGAGCTGTGCTGTCAGGGTGTGGCCTAACAGGCTAATGAGTTTCTGCTGGTGGGTGTGGCCTATTATACTAATGAGTTCCTGGTGGACTTTTTCTACAAAAAGAGCCCTGGGTGTGGGGAAAATAATCTGATTCTTAATACCACCAAGACTAAGGAAATGGTGGTGGACCACAGGAGAAATAAAACGGACATCCAGCCACTGTTTATTGGTGGAGAATGTGTGGAGAGGGTGGCTACTTTTAAGTTTTTGGGAGTGACTATTGAACAAAATCTGACCTGGAGCATTAACACCATTGCTCTGGTGACAAAGGCCCAGCAGAGGCTTTATTTTCTCAGACTTTTAAAGAAAAATAACTTGAGTGAGAAAATATTGATGTCTTTCTATCGTTGTTCAATAGAGAGCATATTAACATACTGTGTCTGTGCCTGGTTCGCTAGTTGTACGATTGCGGACAGGAGAGCACTCCAGAGAGATATTACCACAGCCCAGAAGATTATTGCCCTCTCCCATTCCTGGAGAAATTGTATAGTTCTCGATGTTTGAAAAAAGCAAAGAACATTTTGCATGGTTCATCACACCCTGAACATTCCTTGTTTGAATTGCTGCCTTCGGGCAGAAGATATAGGACAATTAAAGCAAAGACAAACCGATTAAAAAACAGTTTTTACTTGAGAGTCGTCATTGCCTTAAATGCTGTATGAAAACGGATTGGGTGACATCAGTGGTTCAGTTCTTATGTGAATGTGTGAGTGTGTATGATTTTTGTTGTAGATCATTGAGAGGGTTGTAGATCACCGAGAGGATTGCAGTTTAATTTCGTTGTACTATGTACAATGACAATAAAGTATATTATTATTATGTTGGATCAGGCCAATGGCCCATCCAGTCCAACACTCTGTGTCATAAAGTGGCCAAAATCCAGCTGAAAACAGGAGGTCCATCAGCAGGGCCAGAACTCCAGAAGTCCTCTTATCGTTGCCCCACCAAGCACCAAGAATACAGAGCATCACTGCCCCAGACATAGTGTTCCATCTATACGTTGTGGCTAATAGCCACTGATGGACCTCTGCTCCATATGTTTATTCAGTATATGTCTATGCTGTCTATGCTTGTAGCTGCCACCACCTCCTGTGGCAGTGAATTCCATGTCCTAATTACCCTTTGGGTGAAGAGGTACTTCCTTTTATCTGTTCTAACCCAACCGCTCAGCAGTTTCATGGAGTGCCCATGAGTTCTTGTATTGTGAGAAAGGAAGAAAAGTACTTCTTCCTCTGCTTTCTCTATCCCATGCATGATTTTGTAAACTTCTATCATGTCACCCCCTCAGTCGTCGTTTCTCCAAGCTAGAGAGCACTTTATCCTTTCTTCATAGGGAAGGTTCCATCTCTTTTGTCATTTTAGTGGCCCTTTTCTGCACCTTTTCCAATGCTAGCTTTTTGGATGTTCAGTGACCAGAACAGTACACAGTATTCCAAATGAGGCCGCACCACAGATTAATACAGGGCATTATGATACTGGCTGATTTGTTTTTAGTCCCCTTCCTAATAATCCCTAGCATAGCATTTGCCTTTTTAAAAATTGCAGTCACATACTGATTCAAAGGAGCTACGGTGTTTCAAGTGGCTAAGACACCTAACTGCAGGCTGTGGAAGGTCAGTGGTTCAGCAGTTCGAGACCTGAGTTCAGCCGCATGACGGAGTGAGCTCCTGTCTCTAGTTCCAGCTCCTGCCAACCTAGCAGTTCGAAAGCAAGAAATTGCAAGTAGATAAATAGGTACCACTTTGGTGGGAGGGTAACAACGTTCCGTGCGCCTCGGAGTCTAGTCATGCCAGCCACATGACCACAGAAATGTCTTTGGACACTGCTGGCTCTTCAGCTTTGAAACCGAGATGAGTACCGCAACCCTAGAGTCGGATTTGACTGGCTTTTGAGCAAGGGAACCTTTACCTTTACCTTACTGATTCAACATTTTCAGTGTGTTATCTACCATGACTTCAAGCTTTCTCTCCCAGTCCGTTTCTGCCAGTTCAGAGCCCATCGACACATATTTACAGTTAGGATTTTCGGCTCCAATGTGCATCACTTTGCACTTGCTCACGTTGAACCTCATTTGCCACGTTGACGCCCACTTGCCCAGCCTCGACAGATCCCTCCGGAGCACCTCACAGTCCTCCCTCATTCTCACCGCCCTGAACAACTTAGTGTCATCCACAGACTTCGCCACATCACTATTTTTTAAATTATTATTATTCATTTGATTTATACCCTGCTCTTCCTGCCGAAGCAGGCTCAGGGCAGCTTACATAAAATGTATATAAATACAATTTAAAACATATATAAAACATCTAAGAACAATCAGAAACCATTTTCGAAGTGCCAGAAACAGAGTGCAGAGCGGAAATTCCGAAAACCAACTTTACCGCTACTTAGGTATTGGTCCTGGTGGTATTCTCAGTTGGCTCAATCTGATTGCATAATTTCTGTGACGAGATAGACTCACTGACTGCGAAATAGACTGAGGATGGTAGAACCAGGGCACAGGGTGCGGGATCACTCCTTGGTGTTGAAGGCGGCTCCTAATCAGAAGCCTGGGGGAAGAGCTCCGTCCTACAGGCTGTGAGGAACTGTAAAAGGTTCCGCAGGGCCCTGATCTCCTGTGGGAGCTCATTCCACCAGTATGGAGCCACCACTGAGAAGGCCCTGGCCCTGGTTATCCCAGTTTAGTGTATTTGGGGCCCAGGAGGGCCAGCCGGTTTTGAGCCCCTGAACACAGTGCTCTCTGGGAACATATGGGGAAAGGCAGTCCCTCAGGTATGCTGGACCCTGACCATATAGGGCTTTAAAGGTCAAAACCAGCATCTTGAAGCGAATCCAGTATGCTATTGGCAGCCAGTGCAATGCTTTCAGCACAGGCCAGATGTGCTCCTGCATAGAGAGACCCATCAACAGCCTGGCCACAGCATTTTGCACCAGCTGCAGATTCCAGATTTGGGACAAGGGCAGCCCCATGTAGAGAGCATTACAGTAGTCTAATCTTGAGGTAACCATCGTGTGGATCACTGTTGCCAAGTCATTGTGTTCGAGGAATGGAACCAACTGCCTGATCAGCCGAAGATGGTAGAAGGCTGACTTGGCAGTGGTTGCTACCTGGGCCTCAATTGTTAAAGAGGCATCCAGGAGCACTCCCAAACTCCTAACCTCCAATGCTGGCACCAAAGGTGCCCCACTGGTCGGGAGTGGGATCCCTACCCTCAGGCCACCCCGGCTCAGGCACAGGACCTCCGTCTTCGTCAAATTCAGTTTCAGTCGACTCAGTCTAAGCCAACCAGCCACAGCTTGTAACACCCAGTTCAGATCTTCCAGTGTAGATTCAGACTGGCCGCCCAACAGCAGATAGAGCTGGGTGTCACCCGCATACTGGTGACACCCTAGCCCATGCCTCCGGGCAGGGCCGGCTCCAGAGTTTTTTGTGACCTAGGCAGGGCTACCTTCTGGCATCCCCCTCCTGTGTGCCACCAATTATGTGGTTGCCAACCTCCAGGCAGGGCCTGGAGAGAGGAAGATATGGCCGAGTGTGCCGCTTCCTGCCCGCCTGCCAGGAGGAGGAGAGGAGGAGGATCAGCGGTGGGTGGGCCCTCTCTGCACCCGGGGGGGGGGTCCGGCCTGGCACCCCACGGCCCTCACTAACCCTTGGCTGGCCTCCTCATTGTCCCAGGTCCAAAATTGTTTGCAGGACTCGTGGCGGGGCGTGGCGGCGGCAGGGGCTGGTGGGCCAGGGAGGGAAGGCAGGCGGGAGGGGGTGGGCGGGCGAGGCAAGGCAAGGCAAGGCGAAGACAGCCACAGGAGCCCGAGCGGCCACACTCCCACGACTGAGCGGCCAACCCGATTAGCAGCTCTTGAAAGCCCCCTCCCCTTCCCGCCCGGCCAAGCCTGAAAAGGAGCCTGCGGGTCCCTGCCGGTCTGGGAGTCCAAAGGCGACTCCTGGGGGGGTGGGCGGGGGTGTTTCTTCTGGGCTTGTCGGGGAGCCTTGGTTCTCCCGCACCCCCAGCCCCCTCCAGAGACGGCTTTCGCATCCTCCGGTGCCCCGTGGAGGTCCCTTGGGGGAACTTGGCGGAGCAGAAAGGCCAAAGGCGGACGGGGGGGTGGGAGTCCACAGGGTGGGAGCCCACCTCCGCCCCCTCCCTCACCTCCGACAAAGGGCCGCGTTCTGCATGCGCCCAGAGGTGCCCTGCACTTCTCTCCCTCCGAGGTGGAGTTGCGGCGAGGGAAGGCCCGCAGTCCGGCCCACATGCCCCCCATCCCCCCACGTCTCCTTCCCACCAGCTGTAGGGAACTCCCTGGGCCTGCGGCGGTCTCTCGAGCTGGCAGCAGGCTAGAAGTCACAGCCCCCACCGCCGGGAAAGCTGCCCCCCTCGCATCTCCTCTTTGGGAAGTTCTGGCCCGGAAAGGGTGCTGCGTGCAGGCCCAGCAGGAGTCCGGCTGGCTGAGGAGGCGTGGCACGGGGGGCGGACCCTGCGAGCGGGGCTGGAGCCTCCTCAGCCGCCGCTTGTTGCTGGCCAGCTTGGTACATACAAGGGTGGGTCGCCACCCGCCCAGGGACCCCCAACGGTGCCAGGCCTGGAGGAGCAGCCAGGCAGGCAGGCGGGGAGAGGGGTGGCCCGAGGGGGAGGGCAGGCAAGCTCCGCTGCCGCCTCCCACGCCCCACCGGGGCGCAGTTTACAGGAGGCAGAGGGGCTTTTTGCACGGGGGGGGCACAGTTTGGTGTCCCTGTGGCCTGCGCGCTCTAGGCAAGCGCCTAGCTTGCCTAGCAGGCGAGCCGGCCATGCCTCCGGGCAATCTGGGCAAGGGGGTGCATATAGATGTTGAACAACATTGGGGAAAGTAGCCCTTGAGGCACACCACAAGTCAGTGGATGTCTTTGCGACAGCTGCTTATTCCCAATTCCAAATCACAAATGAACAAGTTGAAAAGCACCGGACCTAGTATCAAGCCCTGCAGCACCCCATTGCTTACCACCTTCCACTGTGAAAACTGCCCATTTATACTCACTGTCTCTTTTCTGTTAATTAACCAGTTTTTAACACACAAGAGCACTTGTCCTCTTATCCCATGATTGCTGAGTTTACTTAGGAGTCCTTGATGAGGAACTTTATCAAAAGCTTTCTGGAAGTCTAGGTAAACAACAGCATCTACTGGGTCACCCTTGTCCACATGTTTGTTCACCCCCTCAAAGAACTCTTAAATGTTAGTGAGGCAAGATCTTCCCTTACAGAACCCATGCTGATTCTTCCTCAACAGCTTTTGTCCATTAATGTGCCTACTAATTCTATCTTTAATAACAGATTCCACCAACTTACCCAGTATCAGTGTTAGACTGACCGGCCTGTAATTCCCTGGATCTCCTCTGGAACCTTTTTTAAAGATGGGGGTTACATTATCTACCTTCCAGTCCTCGTAAATGTAGCCAGATTTTAGTGATAGCATATTTTTGTCAGGAGATCCACAAGTCTATATTTGTGTTCTTTCGGAACTCTGGGACTGGTGATTTGTCAGTTTTTAATTTGTCCATCAATTGTAGGACCTCCTCTTTTGCCACCTCAATCTGACTTAGGTCTTTTGACACCTCTCCTGAAATCAGCGGTTCTGGAGTGGGCAAGCACCTCCCATCTTCCACAGTGAAGACAGAGGCAAAAAATGCATTCAGCTTCTCTGCCATTTCTGGAAGTCCATTATCCTTTAGTAATCCTTTTATCCCTTGGTCATCCAAGGGCTCCATTGCCTCCTTGGCTGGTTTTCTGCTACTAATGTATTTGAAGAGATTTTTATTGTCGATCTTTATGTTTTTTGCAATATGTTCCTCATAGTCCCTTTTTGCCTGTCTGATCACTGACTTGCATTGATTTGCAATAGCCTGTCCTTTTATTTACCTCACTTGGACTAGCCTTCCACCGCTTAAAGGAATCCTTCTTACCTTTTACTGCTTCCACTCCTTTGTTCATTAACCATGCAGACTTTTTTAAATACCTATTCATACCTTTCCTAACCTACAGTATATATTTTATTTGAACTTCCAGTATTGTAGTTTTAAATAGTCTCCAAGCTTCCCAAAGGGATTTAATCCTCCTTATTTTTCTTTTCAGTTTCTTCTTCTTCAGCCAGTTTGGTGTAGCGGTTAAGTGAGTGGACTCTAATCTGGGAGAACTGGGTTTGATTCCCCACACTTCCACTTGCACCTGCTGATGGGACCTTGGGTCAGTCACAAGTTCTGGCACAGCTGTTCTTGAAAAAGGGCAGTTTCTGTCAGAGCTCTCCCAGCCCCACCTACTTCACAGGGTGTCTGTTGTGGGGAGGGGAAGGGAAAGGAGTTTGTAAGAAGCTCTGAGCAAGTGAAGGGTGGGGTATAAATCCAATCTCTTCTTCTTCTTCATTTGAGAGCAGTTAAATATGGTTGTTTTGGTCTTTTGGGGCAACTCCCTATTTACATAAATGTTTAAACTTAATAGCATTACAGTCATTGCACCCAACGGATGCTATCATGTTTATATATCTCACCAGGTCTTGAGCATTACTTAGGGCCAAGTCCAGGATCGCCTCCCCCTGGTTAGGTTCTGTGCCCATCTGCTCCATGGCACAGTCACTGAACATATTTAGAAACCCAGTCTCTTTCTCCTGACTTGAGCACTCCAGGGGACTGGGCAAGCTGTTTGTTCTTACCTTTGAGGCAGGGTAAGATGGTTGGAAGATCTTGGTCCTACCACCCTTCCCCAGACCATGATGGCAGGTCTGGTGCAAAAGAATGAGATGGTAGAAACCTGAGCTGCTAGAATGGACTGCACCACCATTTCAGACTGGAAGATTGCATTTTGGAATGCTTCCCTAAGTAAATACGCCCTGCAAACAGAAAAGCAGCACAGCAAGCAAAGGGGCGTGTGTGTGAATGTGCTGGGGAAGGGGAATACAACCTTCCTGCCTGCTGTGCTGGTTTTCTGTAAGCAGGGAGAAGAAACATTATGTGAAGAAATGTTCAGTGCTGGGATCCAGAACCTGCTGAAGTGGCACAGTGCATCCTACTACCTCAAGGTTCTGCCATTTCGTTTCTCTGTCCATACAAACCGAACCTCAGCTGCAGAGATAGTTCAAATCCATCCGGTTTTGCGGATTCTCACTAAACACGTGCCTCGGTTCATCTCCACATCTGCCTCCTGCTTCCATTCCAGCTGAGAGGGCAAATAGCCACTGATCGACAGGACGGTGACCGGCACGACTGGGTCACAGGCTGCCTTTAAAACATCCCCCTGCCGACAAAACCAAAGACAAATCATTGCCTGACATTTGGTAGCCTGGATCTGTTGGCATCTCCCCATCCCAACAGAGTTTTTTTTAGTCCTGCGAATAAAGTGAGAAGGGGGGGGGAAGAAATATGAAGAGAAATAGAAATATTCTGTCAGTCACCTTTGAAACTATTCCGAGGCGCCCACCCTTCATACTTTCCTCTCCCCTTCATGTGCGTCGGACAGGGGGAGGGAGGAGGAAAGGGACTCTCTGCAGGAAGCAATAGCCACTTTCATATAACTATGCTTGGGGGAAAAGCATTCTGCGAAGCCACGCTACTGAAACTCCCCCCCCTCTCCAAAGGGGAGGCTCAGGAGGACTTGAAGAGGGAGGAGGTAAGGAGGTGGGGGGGGGAAAGAGAGGGGTTAGATAACCTCTGCAATTTTATTGGCTGAGTTACCTTGAGGGTTAGGAGTTTGAGCATGCCCATTGGGTAGTGTATAAAAGAAGGGACAGTGAGCGGTCTCCGTCTGTCTCCTCGGTTGTGGGAGCAGTTGATTGAGGCTATATAGCTGCTACCGGGAGAAGTGAGCCCCCTCCGCCAGCCTGGTTTCGATCCACGCAGGAGGCAGCAAAAGAAAACTTTTTAGAAAGAAAAAAAGGGAAACAACAGCGACGCAAACTGCCCATACTCCAAGGGACTTGCCAGACCAAAGACCCCCAGAAAACAAGCGGAGCCAGAAGCACCATGCCAAGGGTCCCGAGCCACATGGACGAGTGCTCCAGCCACCCAGACGTGTTCCAGATCTGCACGCCAGAAGTTGAGAGCAGCGGTGACAGTTCAAAGGTAAGGAGGAAAAACAAGCCGCCAGCCCCGGACTTTATCTCTCGCGCCCAGGCAATCGGAGGGCAGGGAAAGGTGCGGGGGGGAGCGGGGCGGCGCGCTCAGCCGGCAGCATCTCTCCCGGCTCTTTAACGGGAGAGGCGAGCGGTCGTGCTCGCTTTGGCTTCGCGTGCTTGAGGAGTTCACGGGAACTTGTGCTCGCTTTTGCTTCGCGTGCTTTAGGAGTTCACGGAAGGACGCCGATTGCACACACACACACACACACACACACAAAAAGCAAGCAGAGGTCGCAAATCCGCCCGGGGAGGGGTGGTGGTGGGGAAATCCGCCTCCTCTTGAGAAACCGAGTTGTGTTTTTAAATGCATTTGCAAAAAAAAAAAAAAAAAAAAAAAAAAGTTTCGCTCCCGAAAGAGGATTTTTCGAAGCAGGCAACTTCCCTTTGCCTCAAAAAGAAAAGAAAAAAAGAAGTTTCGTTTGTTTTGCTGCACACCTTTCCGCCGTCGCTCCTGCCACTAAATCCGCGCAGGCATTTCTAGAGGGAGCTGCCTTGCGAAGGGACCGGCACGGCAGAGGCGAGCGCGTCTCCCCCCCGCCCCCTTCCTCGATTTCTTTACTCTTTTCCTTCAGTGCGTGCAGACATCAGGTTTTCGGAACAGAAAAAAGTAAAAAAAAAACCCGCTTCTGCAATGCTCCCATTTTGACGCTAGAGGGACCCCAAGGGATGGGTCAGAATTTATCGTGTGTTGTGTTGTGTGTGGGTTTTTTTTTTTTAAATTCAGGTGGGTTAGCCGTGTTGGTCCGAAGCGGTGGAACAAAGTGTGAGTTCAGTGGTACCTTTCAAACCAGGGAAGGTCATATCTAAAAGTGCCACCGGACTCAAACTTTGTTCTATCTTTTTTGTAAAAAAAAAAACCCAAAAACTCTTCATGTAACGATTGGACTCTGGCAGCCTCTGCAGGTTGGAACAGCCGAGTCAAAAACGCTTCCCTCCCGGGGGCGCCTGTAGCGTTATAGAGTTGTAGCAACTTGGGGCAGATACGCTGCTGCTTATGTTGATGAGTTTGAAAGGGGAGATATGTTTGTATGCCTAGAGGCGTGATGTGTAGCATAGAGAGTAAGGTTCTAACGCCGCCGTCCTTGAGTTTTATGAATGGAGAAGTGGTTGTTGGCCAGACATTGCAGATTGTTGAATGCCTTGTCCTTTTAAAGTGCGTTTTAACTGCAGTGTGTCAGGGTGTTTTTTTTGTTAAGGGGGGGGGGGAACGCCCGGGATAGTCTTATATTTCAGTGGTCAGTATCAAACAGTCTCCAGTATTAGCTGCCGATTTAACTAACAGCCTGCACAGGGTATTTGTTTGGCTGAAGTAGGCTGAAGTCCTGCATGTTAGCTGGACTGCGTCTCCGTGGGTAAGGACATGCAAGGTCATGTACTGGATGGGACTGACTTTTTTTTTTTTTATGATAGAGCTGTTTGCCTGCTTTGCTCAAGATGCGAAGGGAAAACTTCTGAAGACTTGTGCATTTTGTGCGAGGAACACACAGTTCCTCCGCTCTGGCGGTTATTAAATTCACTTCTTTAAAACAAAAAAAAAACAACACAAAAAAACACTGCAGCATGTTAGGTCCCGGAGGAATGAAAACTCAGAGAAGGGAAGGGGAAAAACAGGGACGTGGAGCCAAAAAAACAGAGAGAGAGTTAACAGTTGGCATCGGGCCTTCTACTTTGTATGGATTTTTTTTTTAATTTTATTATTTTCCCCTCTTTCTTCTCTTCCAACTGCTTTCCCCTAGAGTAATTGTTTTGAGAAACTTGGAAAGGTTTTAGCACTCCGCTGCGCAGAAGGGATTTGGGGCACATGAGGAAACTGTAGTCTAACATAACTGTACCAGCAGATGTGTCTGAACTGCTTTCAGCCAGTAGTGCATTAACAAGATTTCTAATCTGTGTGGCTCGGAATGCTGAGTGAGAAAGGAAGAAAGGTTTGCATGGGTGGCTTTAAGTGAGACGCTCGGGCGGGCGGGGGGGGCTGCTTTGAGTCTGGCACATCACTCTGCACTAATACATATGGTTATTTACAACCTGGTATGCTACTTCACGAGCGCTAGCACTCCTGGTTGGCTTTTTTAAAAAAAGATTTAAGTCATGTGTGCATTGAGTCGAGTTGCAGCGAGAAAGGGCTACCCTAAACAGTTGACAAAGATCATTATTTAGAAATCTCATGTCTGGCAGGACTTATTGCAGCTTTCCAAGTATTTTCCTTTGAAGTGAAAAGCTTGTGTTTTTTTCACCCATGGTCTACACAGAAGACCACTGACTCGAATTGCTCCTTTTTAACTAGTTGGGTGTTCCTCAGCAGCCCAGTGCAATCGATTAGACTTTTCACTGCATAAGATAGCACTTTAGAAATCTTTACAGTGTGAGAATCTGGGCCTTGGAACCTGCGATTGCGAGTTACTGTTTGTGGAATTGGCACCAGAGATGCTGCCTGCTGAGAGCAGTAAAATGGTTTATGCTTTACCTTTAAGAAAATTATAAAGAGTGCTGTGGCAGCAAAGCTAGCTGGTGTGTGTTGTTTTTGTCTTGTTTTTGGGTAGCAAGAGCTTTTCTAGGGGAAAAAAAACTTGCTCCATCAGTGGCATGGGAGAGACTGAGAAGCTAGTGAGACAGAATGCTTTAAAACAGGGAGAAGGCAAGAGTGTGAATCTGTATCTTAACATGGAACTGGCAGGGTAAACTGTGGGCTGAATTCACTGTACTTCCTGGCAGTGTGTTGTGGGCGCATTGCTTGCCAATATGCACCGGGCACCACGGTCTCTGACTTAACTAGTGGTTTGAGAGATGCATGTTTATACTAATTTACTTCAGATTATGGAAACAAATGCCGGGAAAAAAAAGAAAGAGGGCCAATAAAGAACGACTTGCTAACTTGGACAGCTAAAATTGATTGAGTCGGCTAGGTGAAAAGAGTGACTTTAAATCTCCTTTCCCTGTTTCTGCCAGATGCCTTAGAAAGTTAAGCAGGATTGTGTTTCCTTTTTTATTTAATGTAATAAATCATTTTTTTCCCCGGGCAGCACACCAAAGTTCAAGCAATACTCTTATACCCTAGTGGGATGAATAAACAGGGCTTACTGCTTCTTTTCCTACCTACCTATCTGCTTTCTGTAGTTTTATTTTATGCAGCTGTTGGACTGTTTTGCTGATCTAACCCTTTGGAGTGGGTATAAACGCAGACCAAGGTCTGATGGCTTATAAGACTGCATGTGTTGCCTGGCCCAGGAGGCAGAAAGGAAAGTTTGCAGCTAGGTGGAGCTCACTGGTCCCACTAATCTCTTCCCTTAAAGCAAATAACTGCTTGAAAATATGTGTTGTTTGTGGTGTTTTTTGACCGAGAGAGAAAAAGAACACTAAGAGCAACAGCAGTAACTCAGCTGTCTTGGCTATAGTATACTTTGTGTGGGAGTCTTGTTTGCCCAAGGGAGGGAGGCAAGGGAGGACCAGGCTACGTTGAACTGAATGAAAGCTGTGTAAACGCTCTGATTCGGTGGTGTCATTCAAATTTACTTCTGAATCTTGTTGGACAGAAGGATGGTCATCACAAGGAACAGGGAATAGCAGTTACAGGCCTGGTGATTTAAAAATGCTTACAGAAGGCAGTGGTGTGAATGCCTGTTAAAGGAATCATAACAGACTTTACGATCCTTAATCAGATTCATACAGAAAATTGGTTTACACATTGAAGGCGGCTTCCAGACGATGGCTATGTGTCACAGCAGCAGGCATCATTGCAGAAGAAGCACTCCCTCGTTCCTATGAGAGAGAAAAAGTCCTGTGCAGAAGGAGCCTGCTGCTCATGGATGTGAAAATACTTAAATAATTGACAGTTGAAAAAGATATCCTGCCTAATTAATGGGGGGGGTCCCTTTTTAATGGATTAAATGAGTTTTAATTGACTGGATAGACTAAAAAGTTACAGCCCAAATATGTTTTTACTAGCCTGCCTACACGAATGGTTATTGATCATTTGTATGATGCTGGTAGGCTGAAGTGTGAGAGAGACGCTCTTCTCATCCACAAACGCTTCCGTGCCTCGTCGCCTGGAGGTCATGTTCTCTCCAGACAGTCAGGAAAATGGTGATGCGTACACCAGAGCTCCATCCTCAAAACATGGCAAATCCAACTGATGACTTCTGTTCCTTGGTCTGCTGCTTCTAAGTGCGCAATTATGGCATAGACCTTTGGCATACTTCCAGCGTACTGGAACCCAGTATGGTGAAACAGGTTGCCCTGCATTTATTGATGTCATGAGTCTTAAGGCTGACTTTTTTGGGCTGTGATAGATGAAAAGATTCTTTCCTATACTGGAGTTGGGTTTCCCCCCCCCCAGCCTTGTCAAATTATTTGCATATAGATAAAAAAAGGGTAAGGGGCGAGTTAGACACACGCAGCAGACATTTGGGTCAAGGATCAAATATCTGCAATGGAGAAATAGTTTCAGGATAGGCAGGCAGTAGGAAGGGCCTGGACCCTTTCCCTACCTTTAATTTCCGTCCTCCCAGCTGCTCCTCTCCTGTAGCTCCTCTGGTGGGTTAGTGAGACTGGAAGGGGGAAAGCTGTGGATAAGTTGGTTGGGGGGGGGAGGAGGAGGAGAAGAAGAAGAAGAAGAAGAAGAAGAAGATTGAATTTATACCCTGCCCTTCACTCAGAGTCTCAGAGCGGCTTACAAACTCCTTTCCCTTCCCCTCCCCTGTGAGGTAGATGGGTCTGAGAGAGCTCTGACAGAAACTGCTCTTTTTCAAGAACAGCTCTGACAGAACTGTGGCTTGCCCAAGGTCATCCAGCAGCTGCAAGTGAAGGAGTAGGGAATCAAACCTGGTTCTCCCAGATTAGAGTCCACACACTTAACCACTACACCAAACTGGCTCTGTGTGGAGGAGGAGCCCTGTGTGCGTGTACAGTGCTGTCAAGTCGCAGACGACTTATGGTGACCCTGTGAGGTTTTCAAGGCACGGGGCTAATAGAAGTGGTTTACCATTGCCTGCTTCCGCGTAGCAAGTCTGGACTCTTTCCTGGATGGTCTCCCATCCAAATACTAACCAAGGCTGACCCTGCTTAGCTTCTGAGATCTGATGAGATCAGGCTAACTTGGGCCACTGAGGTGAAGGCAAGGAGCCCCATACTATGCTTTAAATGCCACCGCCTGACAGAGGGAGCTTTCATTCCCAAAAGCTTATGCCCTGGAAATCTTGTTGGTCTATAAGGTGCTGCTGGACTTGACTCTTACCTTTTCACTGCAGACCAACATGGCTACCCTCCCGACACCACCTCACTACAGGAAATTTTTCACTGCAAACCCTCTGACATGACTCATGCAGCTGTAATGTCTAGTTTATCCTCCAGTCTCTATTATATTAAAATACTCTGATTTCATATTTGGGGGAGGGAGTGGTAGAACAGTCTGTATGCATGTGCGTGCACATGAGATAACATTCAGCAAAGAGTAATTACCTACACTCTGATGCATTACAAACCCTTTAAACAAAAGGGAAAGTTAAAGGCAATTAAAAATAGCTTACAATAATTAGAGTGGTGTTGTTAACATGGTGACTTAAAAGGGCGCCTGTTCTGAAGCAATGGGATTTGTATCTGTCACATGCATACCTAATAGAGAAAAAAAATATATCTCCATGTGTAGAACCAGAGAGCTGTCCTATCCTGGCAATATAGGTGTTCCTGAGGAATAATTGCACGAAAGCGGTCTTGGATGCATATGAAAGAACGTGTACCTAGGTTTCACTTCTCAGCCGTTCAGGCTTGATGGGCCTACGCATATGTTGGCACGCACAAGTACAACAAATCAATAATGTAGATCTTTCTAACACAGCCAGGTAGTGACACCTGTCCTTTTTGATGCTGTATACTGACCAGACTGTGGCCGAGGACAGACTGGCAATTTGCCGCGGGATGGGACCCGGGCTGACAACGACTCAATATCTGATTAAATGGAATGTTCACACAGGCACATCTGCCTGGCGTCCCCCACCCGTAGCCTACCGGTGCTCTCGCGCTTCACTGCCGGATTAAAAAAACACCTGATAAAAGCCGGCGCAAATCTTGAAAGCCTGCGTTCGTTGCGCGTTTCTCCGCTTCCGGGGAGTCTGAACGCGCAGCCGAAAAGCCGGGAGCAACCCGCATTGGGCATGAGGCAGCAGCGGTGTGATTGGCTGCGCTCCGCTCCACTGCCCAATGCGGTGCCGGCATTGCAGGGCAAAAAAAAAAAAACCCCGGCAAAATGCGCTTATGCGCACATACGCCCACAGCCGAAATAATGGGGAAACAGCGAATATAGCGCGCCTCCGGCGCGGCAGTCTGAACGCTTCCGCGTGCCTCCGTCCAGTATCTTCCGGCAGAGGCCCCCGCTGTGTGGACGGGAAAACCCGGTATCGTTTACTCCGGGGTTTTTTTGCCGCGACTGGCTACCGGGGCAAATTGCCAGTCTGTCCTCGGCCTAGTAATGTGCAATCCCAGCTTTTCCTCCTGCCCATTTAACAACCGTGTCTTCAACATGGCCTTTTGGCAAATGGAGTCAGAGTGGGGTAGAGCCCTTAAGGTCATAAGTCAGGCTGTTACTGGTAGTAGTAGCCTATATAACAATACTGTCTGTCAAGCCACTGAGCCTTTGACATCTGTCCCCTGCCGCATTGTCTACAGTCTGCTATGGAGTAAACTGAAAGATGCAAGATTGTTTTGATTGTTTGCAGAAGATTCAGGTAGGGATGTGAAACAGCAGAGAGGAGTAAACAAGCACACACACACACATACAGCCCCGCGGTTCTGTGCCAGATTTCTTACTGATTTTGGAAGTGGTGAGAGAAAGTGAGGAGGAAGGCCCAAGCTGAACATCACTACTGCTGAAAAGCCAGCATTAAGAAGTGAGAGGAGGTAATACATAATATCCAAGCTGTGTGTTGGAATATACAGGCGTCCATTCAGGCGTTGGATTTAGTCTCGTCATCTTAGACAATGTAATGTATAGTCTGGTTGTTGGTTTTGATGTAAGCCGCCCTGAGTCCTGCTTGCAGGGAAGGGCAAGCCTAACAAGCTGGATTTCATAATAAATAAATAAGTTACAGTACCAGGGCCATCTCCCTTCGTGCAGCATTTTGTGACAGGACATTGGAAAAAACTCGTGGGCACTGAATGAAATTGCTGAGTGGTCGGGTTAGAACGGATAAAAGAAAGTCCTTCTTCACCCACAGAGTGATTAACACTTGGGATTCACTGCCACAGGAGGTGGTGGCAGCTACAAGCATGGATGGCTTCAAGAGGGAGTTAGATAAACATATGGAGCAGAGGTCCATCAGTGGCTATTAGCCACAAGGTATAGATAGGAACTCTCAGGCTGGGGCAAGTGATGCTCTGTATTCTTGGTGCTTGGGGGGGTCAACAGTGGGAGGGCTTCTCGTGTCCTGGCCCCACTGCTGGACCTCCTGATGGCACCTGGTATTTTTGGCCACTGTGTGACAAAGTGTTGGACTAAATGGGCCTTTGGCCTGATCCAACATTGGCTTCTCTTATGTTCTTATATTCTTAATTCCTATCAGAATCTATCAGTAAAATAATGTAAATGTACCTTGTTTGTTCCCTTGTGTCCCAAAGGGGGGGAATGGATTGGCCTTGCATGGAGGGTAAGGGAAAACATGCCCTGACCTGGATGACCCAGGCTAGTTTTATCTTGTCAGATCTTGGAAGCTAAGCAGGGTTGGCCCTGGTTAGTGCTTAGATGGGTGACCACCAGGGAAGCTGAGGGGTTACTACACAGAGCCAGGTAATGCCAAATCACCTCTGAATGTCTCTTGCCTTGGAAACCCTGTGGGGACACTATAAGTTGGCTGTGACTTGACATCACTTTCCATGACCAAGGGAGAACATGGCATTGTAAGATTTCACAGATGCTGGTATTTGTAAGAACATAGGAACATAAGAGAAGCCCATGTTGGATCAGGCCAATGGCCCATCTAGTCCAACACTCTGTCACACAGTGGCCAAAAATACCAGGTGCCATCAGGAGGTCCAGCAGTGAGGCCAGGACACGAGAAGCCCTCCCACTGTTGACCCCCCCAAGCACCAAGAATACAGAGCATCACTTGCCCCAGCCTGAGAGTTCCTATCTATACCTTGTGGCTAATAGCCACTGATGGACCTCTGCTCCATATGTTTATCTAATTCCCTCTTGAAGCTGTCCATGTAAATAGATAATTGAAGGGTGCCCCCCACCCAGTTGCAGAACTGGGGAGTATCAGTTATCACAGCTTCTGACAAAAAAATAACTTGTTTTCTCATCTGTATCTGTCTGTGTGTCAACTTCTGGATTGTAGGTTGGGTAGGAGAGGAAGGGACAATGTAATACAGTGGGGTGGAAACACTGATAGTTGCAGGGAATCCGTTACTGGGTGGTAGAATCTGCAGCCATAGAAGGGATCAATGGCTGTTCTTTCTGAAATGCCATTGGCTTCAAGAGCAAGATAAGAATAAGACACAAGTCTAGCAGACTTTGCTGTGAGAAAGAGTAGTGATGGCGGCTGGCTTTTATTTTGGGATGCAAATTCTTCCCATCCACCACTTCCATTGCACAAGATGGAGGTCAGCTAGGATTTCTCATGTGCGGTTATCTTTCAGAGCTATGTCAAGATACTGTTGTTTAACTTGGATTCGCACTGTGTGTGTGTGTGTGTTTACATTTTGGGCAGGAAAGGCTTGTAAGTGCCACATCATCTTCTGTTGCAGTGATCCCACCAAACAGTGCTGGGGAGGGAATTTTTTAGGACAGGACAGGGAAATAAACCTTATCAGGGGTTTTTTTTTTCCAAGAATTTGTGAGCAGACAGATAAATTCCCAGATCTGAGGCCTCCTGGGAAAAGGAATTGTTTGCTCAGAGTTTGTCAAACATAAAAATTAAGCAATCTTCTGTGATAAATTGACTGCTGCCAGGGTCGATGACAAAGTGGTTACACTGGCTATCTGAGGCTCACCTATTATGCAGAAGATAAATGGGGGCGGGGGCGGTTCTTGGTTGTCCTTAAAACTCACCATCAGATGATGCCCCCGATACTCCTCTGCTGCCCTAAAAGATAAGTTGCAAATGCAGAGTTACCCTGCGATAATTTTGCAACATCTTCACTAAGACTGATATGCATCAAGTGATTGATTTTTAGCTCACTGGGATCTTTGACGCTGCCTTGCACGATCTCACCCACCCCAAGTCCAGATACAGAATAAGAGCCCTACTCACAGAGACTGTTGGATTTATGGGAGCAATAGGAAAAGTGCCTGAAAAGCTTGGCTGTATCAATTCCCCATTTGCAGTGTGCCAGTTGAGCAGTCATCCTCTTACACAGGACAGCTTCTGGGATGCTGCTGTAAACCGTCCAGCGACAGATCGAAAGCTGAATCCTGCACATAGTGACAGAAGAATGTGACAAACTCATTTTGAGCTTCTAGCCCATTTGGGCAGACTCCCCCTATGTCAACCGTGTAGTCTTTTCAGCAGGCCCTTTTGCAATAGTGATCTAATAGGGAATTTCAAATACCACAGTTGTAAAATCAACATAGGCCCCGGTCACACGGGCCAGAAAACGCGCGGGGGAGGTGTGGCAGTTTGCCCCAGAGCTAAATAAGGCACGGTAGCCCGATCTCATGGGCCAGCGGGTTGCCACGCGCCAGCTCTGCGCCATGATCACACTGCGCTGCTGCAGCGTGGCAAAGCAGCAGCACAGCAGACCACGCAAGTGTGAAGTGCGCATGCGCCGTTGGGGGGGGGCCGCTGTCGGTGACTTGTGTGTGTGCATGCTCTGTCCAGCGTTGGTGCGCATCCCAGGGAAACTTACAACATCCAGAAACCCCGGGGACATGGGCGGGCGTCGGAAGCCGCGGGATACCGGCGCTCCCGCGATCAGACGCCAGCCTTTTCCCCGGGGTTTCCAGAAACTAGTACCTCGGACCTACTAGTTTTTTACCCCGCGTTTTCAGAGGGAAGCCGCGGGTTGGCCACGGGAGCCCTACGTCTCCTAGATGTGCTCGTATGATCGCGCACGGAAAGTCCGCAGGGCTCCCGTGACTTCAGCGGGGCAAATGCTCCGTGTGAACGGGGCCATAGTCTTTAAGAGGCAAGTATGTGGGGAGGGGGGGAGTAGTAGCAATCCTATCTGTAGTACCATAAAATGATAGTGCCCAGCTTGTTGTTCACTGAACTCATTTTGGGGAAACGCCTGGGCATCCTGCAACATGGTTCCGCCTTCCAGGATGACTGGGTTTGCCTTCATTCTGCCAATCTGAACTCCAGAGCTCAGCTAGACAGTTTCTTCTAAGCGCCATCACAGCTGAAAGGGTTGCAATTGATGCTATTCATCGTTAGCTGCCTGAGACAGCCGGAACTGAGGGCATTGCCCTGCTCCCTTTAGGAGCCAAGAGATCATAATTTGATCTATCTCATCTCAGAATCTAGACCCTGACAGCTTCACTTCCTACAATTTAGGAAGAGATGCAAGACAGGTTTATTCCAGAGGGCACTTGGTAGAGTTTTGGGCAGGTCTGGCTGTGTTTCTAATCTGTGTGCTGTTTTTACTTTTGTTCATGGGTTTAGACTTTTCGTGCCCTTGCAGCTTATTATCTAGGAAAATGAAGTGAGGTATAAATATTTTAAGTAAACAATATTTCACGCCCAATGAGAACAGCTCTTGTAAAATGTAAAAACGAATCTATAGCAGTAGTGATCTTGCGAAGCCTCTTTGACAGGTAGTTTTTAGAAAGGCACGGCTGAACGTTGTTTTTGCTACTTGTAAAGTAACAGCGTTCCGTGCGCCTTGGTGTTTAGTCATGCCGGCCACATGACCACGGAAATGTCTTCGGACAGCGCTGGCTCTTCGGCTTTGAAACGGAGATGAGCACCGCAACCCTAGAGTCGGATTCGACTGGCTTTCGAGCAAGGGAAACCTTTACCTTTACCTTTACCTAAAGTATGCAAAGAGAGAAAAACGGGGGAATCCTCCTATTCCCAACAGATTTGCTAACATAATCACAAATGGCCCAGCTTAGTTGTGAACTCAACATTACTTTCAGCAAAGATGGTTCTTTGATTAGCTGTTCACATTTTCATAATCTGCATAGGGTGTTTTGTTTTGTTTTTGCTGTTGCTACCTGTCAAGGTTTTAGATGCTGGATATACAGGAAAAGAACTGGATGTTCTGAAGGTGTGTACTTGGTTTTAAAGCAAATCGGATGATTTATTTTAAGGAAGGAATCAGAATTATCCTTGGAGCGTCATCGTGTTTTCCCTGCCTAGTACAGCAAGTATTTTCTCCCTCATGTGGGACTAGTAACCACTTCAGAAAGTTAGGTTGCTTCTCCCACTGGGGACGACACATACCATAAATTACTGGAAAGCTGGTAATCCCGCACTGGTAATATGGATTAATGGATAGGAAATTGGCCTTGGACTCTGTCTGGGGTCACATTAGAAAGCCTGTGCCAAAAATAGATTACACTAGATCACTCATGGGATTCATTCCAACTCTACAAAAGGTCACCCTGTCTGCTTTGTGCTATCGTGATGACCATACATTAGTTATCCCTTCCAGGGAATAGTCATATATTCTCTTAACCCAATCTAGGATTTTAAAATCAAGACCTTAACAGCAAAATAATTCCTTCCGTACAAACTCTCCCTTCCCTTTCAGACTGCTTTCCCCCAAAAAACATGCTTTTAACAATTCTTTATAGTTATAACCAATGCTGGTTAAAACAATTGTCCAAAATAATTCTGTCGGAATCCGTCACAGCTGGCAGGGTTGTAATTGATGCTAGTTATTGTTGTCCTGAGGACACCGCTCTGCCCCTCCTCTCCCTCCCCTTTAGACACCAGAAGAGCATAATTTGGTCTGTCTACCTTGACAACTTCATACACAGGCTTGTGTGTAAACACTAGTTGCAGTTCCTTTCTTAGCTAGGCTGCATCTGTACTTGACACCTCTGCTTCCTTCAGTAAATTTGCTCGGACAAGTTCAGTGTCTGGTTTGAAAATGTTATAGGATTGACCACAAGTGACTGCAGTGGCTAACTTTGGTACCTCTGCTCCTTTAGCACATGTGTTATAATACTGGGAGCATGCAGTTTAGGAACTCCTTTGCATATTAGGCCGCACACCCCTAATGTAGCCAATCCTGCAAGAGTTTACAGAGCTCTTCTTACAGGGGCTACTGTAAGCTCTTGGAGGATTGGCTACATTGGGGGTGGGTGGCCTAATATGCAAAGGAGTTCCTGCTACAAAAAGAGCCCTGATTTAGGCCCTGTCCTATTTGTTATGGACCTCAGTATGAAAAGGAACCATCTGTCAATCTTGTCCTTAGTGCTTGTTTAGTACAGCTGCCTGTGTCTTTCTGTGTTAATTTTCAAACAAATTTTTCTTCAAATACAGCTTACACTCAACTGAAACTAGCATTAAAATCAAGAAGGGTTCCGTTCCATTGCCTCCTTTCCCTCCTTGTGGATGCGCTGCTTTACAGCTAACAAAGGGGGTGGGGAGACATTCTCAGGAACAGCCTTAAAAGCCACTGGTGGTATCTCAAGTCAGTTTGGTGTAGTGGTTAAGTGTGCGGACTCTAATCTGGGAGAACCGGGTTTGATTCCCCACTCCTCCACTTGCACCTGCTGGATGACCTTGGGCAAGTCATAGTTCTGACAAGAGCTGTCCTTGAAAGCGCTCTCTCAGCCCCACTTACCTCACAGGGTGTCTGTTGTGGGGAGGGGAAGGGAAAGGAGTTTGTAAGCCGCTCTGAGACTCTGAGTGAAGGGTAGGGTATAAATCCAATCTCCTCCTCCTCCTCCTCCTCCTCCTCCTCCTCCTTTCATCTACTTTGCTACTGTATTGTTTCATAGCTAACTAGGTAATATAGAAGGGACAATTTCATTCTTCTTTTTTATACCTATTTTTTTAGGTGCAGAAGATGTGCACTTCGAAGCGGGTACTACTGCTAGCCCTCACCTTCTTGGCATATGTCGTGGATTCTGCCTCTGCGTACAGCCACGCTGAAACCCTCTGTGGTGGAGAGTTGGTGGACACACTGCAGTTTGTCTGTGGGGACAGAGGATTTTATTTTAGTAAGTATCTTTGGCGCGTGAAGGGAAGTGAGAAGTGTTTTTTCACATTATCTCAGCGGACCTCACTACAGCCCTGTAAGGCAGGCCAGTGTTGTTTTAAGATTATAGGCTGAGGCTGAGCTGAAGTCAGTTGCCTAAGGCCGCCTTGTGACCCATACTTGAGGTGAAATGTCCTGATTTTTGCTTATCCCAGGCATTGTAATGCAATGTGATTAGGATGAACGCATGAATTTGCCTTGTACTGAATCAGACCATTGGTCCATCAAACCAGTATCGTCTGGTCAGACTGGCAGTGGCTCTCCAGAGTCTCAGACTGAGGTCTTTCACATCACCTACTACCTAATCCTTACTGGAGATGCTGGGGATTGAACCTGGGACCTTCTGCATGCCAAGCAGACGCTCTACCACTGAGCCATGGCACCTCTCCTAACCTGTGCTTCTCTATATAAAAATGATGAGAGAAGTTCTAGCAGTGAGTATCCAGCAAACCAATACTCTTAGTCTTATTTGGCACCTAGTTATCAGGTCTTTTAAAGCACAAGCGGTGGCTCTCCTCATTCCTTCAGGGTCGGGGACAAAGGATGGCCATTGGAGAACAGCTATCTGGGGCTGCCCTTGTCCCAGATCTAGAAGCCGCAGCTGGTGCAGAATGCAGTGACGAGGTTGTTGTTGTGTCTTCCTGTGGGGAAGACATCCAGCCCACCCCAAAAACACTGGATTGGCTGCCTGTAGCATACTGGATTCGGTTCAAAGTGCTGGTTCTTACCTTTAAAGCCCTATATGGTCGGGGACTTACTTACCTAAGGGACTCCCTTTCCCCATACATTCCACAGAGAATACTAAGATCAGGGTCCCAAAACCATCTGGCTCTCCCAGGCCCTAAAGAAGCTAGCTGTGACGAGGTCCTGGGCCTTTTCTGCGGCGGCCCCTTACTGGTGGAATGAGCTCCCGGATGACATCAGGGTCTTGTGGGACCTTTTACAGTTCCACAGGGCCTGTAAAACGGAGCTCTTCCACCAGAGTTTCGATTTTAATATCACAGCCCTGGCCCAACATCAGCACTAACTTAACAACTAACAGCCTGGCAAGAACCCGGATTATGGTGGTAGCTGACCACCTGGATGTTGTGAGAACATCGCCATCTTTTATTAATATCTGTGTTCCTTAAAGCATACATTTTATATGCTGTGGTTTTAATCTAACTTCTGTGTCTTAACATATCTTGTTGTTTTAATATTTATATATATTCTGTAAGCTGCCCTGAGCCTGCCACAGCGGGGAGAGCGGGAAACAAATTAAACAAATAAAATAAAATAATAAAACCAAGGGAGCAAATTGAATTTTGAAACGCTGCTTCCTAAATTGCAGCGTGTAATCTTGAATAAATCAAATACCAGCCTTGGAAAAAACACCAAACTCATTGAGCTCTGTTTTAAGTTTAATAGTTGCATTCAGTGTTCCCTCTAAGCTGAGTTAGTGTGAGCCAGCTCACAGTTTTTTAGCCTCTGACTCACACATTTTTTTTTTTTGTAAATACAATTTATTATTGGATATATCACAAGTTCATACAATTTAAACATAGCAATACATACCCATTTTTCTTTTTTCCCTTTCTCCCCCCCACATCAGGCTTCCAGCACTGCTCCAACCCCATTAATATCTCTCTTATTCTATTACAGTTGCTTCTAAACTTATTTTCTCTTACTAACGGTAACAATACAAGTCTAATTCTCTTTCCATTTCTTCTTAATAACTGTCAAAGCTAATCAAACCACTTTTAATGTCCCAATTTTTCAACAAATATTTTTGAAAGTCTTTCCAATCTTTAAAAAAAGTTTCATCTTCTTCGTTGTTTAACTTTCTTGTTAACTTGTCCATTTCCGCCAAAAACAACGTCTTTTTAATCCATTCCCATGTTTCAGGTACTTTATCTTGTTTCCAACATTGAGCAAAAGTCAGTCTTGCTGCTGTAGTCAAGTACCATAATAGTGTTCTCTTGGCTACATGACTCACACATTTTTGTTTTAGGAAGGAGGGCTCCAGAGCATACTAATTTATGCAGTAGCCAAATCGCGCTCTCACAACTTTAATGCCAGTTGCTCACAAAGTAGAATTTTTGCTTACAAGAGTCCACAGCTTAAAGAGAGCACTGGTTGCATTAGGTTTCTTCTTTGACCATGTCTCTTAGAAGCATATTTAAAAAGAACCCTATATAGATCTAAACTGTTGGTATCTTTGACTGCTTCGTGTTACTTCAAAATTTTATGGAGTGTCATGTTGTATCATATCAGTGTTAGCCCAATGCGCCCACATGATATATTTAAAAATAGATACAAATTAACCTAGTTCAACCAGCCAGTTTCCATTTTGGGCACAATAACCTGGAAGTGCAGCTACATTTCTTTAGCCACACATCTCAAAGCAGAGAGGGAAAATGTTTGTTGGTGCTGCTTTTCTCTTCTTTTGCTACCAAACTTCAGTTACCTGTTTATAACAAACCTGGAATAGGGGGGGGAGTGTTTATTTGCAAAACGTTAGCTCGCGTCTTAGAAATCCACTGAGACACATCTTCTTGCTTTGTTCTCATTATTGATGAAGAACTAAGGGAGATATATTATTTATATTACTTTTCTATCTCTCCTCTCCCTGCTAAGAGCTTGGGGCAATGTATAAAAATCCCTGCAAGGTAGTGGGTTGTCCAAGGTCACCTGTTGAAGTTCATGGCAAAATGGAGGTTTTTGAACCCTGGTCTCAGTCCTAGTCCAGCTACTACAACATGGGGAACTGTCCCATTTATCCAGTGTCTGTCTTAGAAATGACACTTAAATCTGATGTTCTATTTAGTAAACCCTCACATTGAAAAGGGGATGTGGAATGAAATAGCGTAGCCCAGTCTTGGAATCGAAGCAGGGTCGGTACTGGAATGGGAGACCACCAAGGAAAACTTTGCAGAGGACAATGGCAAACCCTGTGACTTTGATGGCCCTCTGCACATATTTGATACAAAAGTATTTCATCTCCAAAATGTTGATGTTCTGCCTCTGTGCTTCTAATCATTCCTGCATTAATTTGGTATTGGAAAGGACAGCGGGGAGGATTAACAGATTCTCCATGGATGCAAGGAGGGTACATTTATCTTTAGCACTGCATTTTTAAAAGCACTGAAGGGAGTGGTTAATTTCCAAAGAGTTGGACTTGGACTCAGAGCCTCTCCAAAAGCCGAACTCTCTCTGATCTGAAGACCTTGGCCCCTAATCCTAACGAGCAGTGGTTACTCAGTAGTGAGGAAATGTGTTCAGCAGGATCTGTCTCCAGTTGCTTCATCTTCAAGGGGTGAGAGCTGGGAATGAAAATCTCCAGCACGCACCCCCCAAAAAAACACACACTATCAAGCTAGTCTCCCAAAGTCACTCAGGCTGTGGTCACACAGCAAGCTTATCCCGATTTGTTCCCGCAATAGATTTGATCAGGAATATTTTTTTCTGCATTGGGATGTTCACACATTCCTCCCCCAACCGCTTGCATCATGCGATGAGGCTCCAGGCACTGTCCAGATAGCTGCGCCACCCAAGTGGTGGTGGAGAGCAGGGCGCTTTGTGGAGGCTCAGAAACACTCTCACCCTACTCTTGCAGCTGAAAGCAAGCCTGGAGGGAGCAGTACTGCCACCAAGGACCTTTCCCCCCCACCTCTGCTGCCCCCCCACGCTGCTTCTGGTGCTGCGATCCCAGCTGGGTCTGGGGGAAGCACATGGCTGAGTCATACAGGCAACCAGCGGCCACCTGGATGGGGGCGCCTTTGAGGAGGAGGGGAGAGTCAGATCGGGACCTCCAGGTGAAGCTCTTCTCCCTGCTGCCCGAGTCCTCCAGTGTGGCTTCCCATCTCCTTGGCTGCCGGGATGACACATCACTTCCCGGGCTGTCCTCCCTCCCTCGCCCAGGTCCCTTGGCACTTTCACAGCCTCCGGCGAGCTCCAACTTTGGGACTTGGCCACCCCTAGAGAAGAGCAAACTTTTCTCTCTTTTATCTTGCACATAGATTTACCTGGGGAAACTTGGCTGGGAACCAAACCTCTCCTCACTGCCCCTCCAGTCCCACCACCAGACCTCGCAGGGTCCCCTGTTGCTTGGAAAGCTCCATATTCTGTATCTGTTGTGTATTGTTAGGTGGCTGCATCACTATGTTACCCCCCTCCTCGTCACCCCTGCCCTGTCAGACATCCCTCAGGGAGCCTGGAGCCTGGCCCATGACATCATGCTGCAGGCAAATAAGTGGTGGGGTGGAGAGCCAGCCACCTCGGGGAGGAACTTGAGCTGCCAGCATTATTTACATGCGGTCCTATGCAGCCCAGCCAGTGGCAGGTTTTAATCAGAGGGACTCTCCTCCCCACCCCCAGCCCCCTTTAATGGGGCAGCAGCAGGTTTCCCCCCCTGAACAGCGAACAAAATTACCCGGCCATATACAACCAAGCACTTGAACGTTTATATAGTGAATTACCCATGCGCATAACAGAGGAAGCTTGGGTGGGGGGGAGAATTGCGTGAAGGACAGTCAGATGATCTAACTGCAATCACTGCGAGAGATGGCTGTCCAGATTGGCAAAATCATGGATTCAAAGCGCAAATACCCAGAAAGTACTTGATTTTCCTGGTGTCGGAAAACCCACTAGGGAACTGGGAGGATTGCACAACTGAGCCCACTTCGGTGTGGGAGGCAGATATGGTGTCTGATCAGCAATTTTAAATGTGAGAGAGAACAGTAGTGAAACCTGATCAAATGACCATGTGACCACGGCCTAGCTCATTGAAAGCTTCATAACACATTATCATATCTATGACCATCAGACCTGATACCTTCCTCATGCAAACAGTTTAATGTTTATTAGTTGCTGTAGATTTTCCGGGTTGTGTGGCCATGGTCTTGGCATTGTAGGACTTAATGTTTTGCCAGTAGCTGTGACTGGCATCCTCAGAGGTATAATACAGAAAGATGGATTACTGTCTGTATATTTCTATGTTATACCTCTGAGGACGCCAGTCACAGCTACTGGCGAAACGTCAGGTCCTACAATGCCAAGACCATGGCCACACAACCCAGAAAATCTACAACAACTAATGAACTCTGGCCGTGGAAGCCTTCGACAACATAGTTTAATGTTTCTCCTGAAAATACTTTTAGAAGGGTAGTGTCCTCTTAGGCCCTTTAAACTCCAGTTATGACCAAAACCACCAAAGGTCAGGACCCTAGCTTGAAGCAATTCATCATAGTGCCATTGAAATCAGACTAAGCTCAGCTCTTGGAAGTTTGTTATTTTTAAAATATATACATTGGGGCAAGGGGATCTGGTGGCAGTCCTGAAGAGAGCTGAAATGACCCCTGTATAGGAGCTGTTAATGAACAACAAAGCCAATTAATGTTTATCCTACACCACTATTATAAAAATGTCCACTTGAACCAGTACAAAAGGATTGAGAGAAACGTTGCAGAAGCATCGTCTTCTGTTGCTTTTATGCTCATCACCATGGGCGTGAAATACAGGAAGCAGTCAATCACTGAAGGGCCCATGAGCCAATGAGGAATACATTATTCCAGATCAGAGGGGGCAAAACTCTTTTTCAAAATGGGTCAAAATATTGTATCTGGCTGCGTCGTTCTAGACGAGGAAGAGATGATGGATTTGATGGGGGGGGGGAGAAAGAGGCATCTGACTCCTTTGTAAACAACAGCTCCTGTTTCTTCCTTTCCAACAGCTGATAAGAATTTAGCGCTTTCCGGCCACTTATGCTGACAAAGCACATTCTTCTCTCTGCATCCCTCAGAATAATACTAGGAAAAAGAAAGGGGTGGGGGGAAGAGAAGCTATTTTGGGGGAGGGGTTTGGAACAATGGTTACTGCTGCCCAGCTATCTGACAAAGGCCTTCTTGTTGGTGCCCACATTCCTCTGACAGGGGAAGAGCGGATTGTTTACACCCAAAGTCTTCTTCCGCTTGGATTGGTGCTTGATTGATCAGACAGAAGCGGTGGTTAAGGGGTGTGTGAGGGTAGGGGGCACAGGCTCTGGAGTATTTTGCAATTATTCAGAAGTGTGTCACAAATTTCCCTGTACGCTACAGATATCCACCACCCCACTTCCTCAATACACACATGGGTATTTGCAGTACTGAGTAACCTTGGGCAACATTACGAAAAGGCTGTTTGCAGTTCCTGTTCGGGGGGGGGAGCGCCAAAGAAAGAGGAACTGTTCAAGAATCTGTGTCTAGCTGCTGTGTCCACATACTGTGTCCTTTGCTCTAGACACAGGATGCAGGGGCTGGATATGCTGATGAACATGACCCTGATCCTTCTCTTGAGAGGAAGTTCAAAAGACAGAGAAAGGGTCAAATGAAGGTGGCTGATATAGTTTATTTCTGAAAGTGAGCCTGGCTGGTATGATCTGGACAGGAGGTGATGTGTCGAGATCCCACATCTCTCTCAAAGAATCTCTAAATGTTGATTGAAATAAGCTAAAATGGGAAGACTGGGTATAAAATCTGCAAAGGAGACAACCAGTGCTCTTCTGAGAGTCTTCTGATCCCCCCTCAGCCAGGTGCTCTTAGGTCAGTGTCCGGTCTGTGATATGGGAATAATAATAATACCATACAGGGCTGTCAAAGGGACTACTGAGAGTTCAAATGCTTACAAGTACTATTAAAACGTTAAGCATTATTGGTGTGTGTGCCAGCTAGTCTGCCTTCTGTAGTGGCATTTTCCTTAGTTAAACTGCATGCCCTCACAGTTTCTCTATGTGACTTGCATCACAGGCTAAATTTTTAGGAATATCCCCATCCTGACTAGGGTTCCCAAGTACTTATCGCGTGGGAGTGGGGGAAGCATGCTCCCCGGCCGGACCATTCTGCCCTGTAATGTACCATGCCGTCGCCAGGAAGTGATGCCAGGCGACGCTCTGGCAATGGGGCTGAAAACTCGATGGTACCATTGAATTTCCAGCCACATTGCTAGAGTGTCGCCTAGCATCACTTCCTGGTGACGGCATCATGCGCACGTCTTTCCTTCCCCCGGGGATGGTCCTGCCAGGACGTATCCGTCCCCCGCCAAAGTACAGTAAGTTCTTAGCAAGCCTAATCCTGACATGAATTCACAAACTAATCGTGTATTTTTAAAACCTCAAATTGTTCTTCAGCCACTGTTTCCAGAGGTAACTTCCGTAGTGGAATACTTCTAGTTGTTGTTTTTCCTGAGAACATCTCTGATGGAAGGGTGATTTTGATTTTGGACACAATCAAACCTGTGTCCATTTGTGTAATTGGAAATGTGTGGTACCAGTCTTGAAAGGAAAACAGATGATGGTGACTAACCTAGAAAAGTATAATTCAGGTGGGTTGCCATGTTGGTTTGAAGCAGCAGAACAAACTTTGAGTCCAGTGGCACCTTTAGGACCAACAAAGATTTATTCAAAGTGTAAGCTTTTGTGTGCAAAGATGTGTGCTTTTTCCATGAGAGTTTATACTTTGAATAAAACTTTCTTGGTCTTAAAGGCGCCACTGAACTCAAACTTTGTTCTAGAAAAGTATAGTCATTTCAGGGAGGGAAGGTAGAAATATCCATAACAGAAGACACACACAGAGGTTTCTTAAATTTTTCCAAGGTTTTATCTAACAGTCATTCGTGGAATAAGTATGGTTGTGCAGACTTAACTCCAAAGCTTTGTTAAGCGTCTTCTGTCAGTATTGTGGGTACTTGTGTCTGAAGTGTTGTGCACAAGCTTAGTTTTTCCTCCGCTAACACCACATGTAATCTTCTCAAGGAAGCAGGATAACGTGACAGACCCTGAGAAGAGTTTATAAAAGATAGCAAATGTATCCAACTTAGTGATTGTGCCTTAACTAGTAACAGAATAAGTGTATGTCATTGTAAAATTTATCAATCGGTTGACAAGCTACATATTTCAGTAGAGCTCATTACTAATATTTTGGAGTTAAACACATTAAAATGAAAGTCTAGTCCTGCATGTAGCAAGCCAAACTTAGTCCCAGTGTTCAGACACAAGTGATGCAGGCTTCGTTTAGAATATTCAGTTTTGCACCCCACCCCACACACTTAATTCTGGATTGTCCACGCCACTTTATAAAACATTAATACAATTATTTATGCATTTCCCCTAAATGCAGAATCCCTTTAGAAATAGTTGGTCTGCGAGCTTTATTGACTTAGCTGTAAAATTTCCTTGGGCATTCACATCAATGCTGAACTTCTGAATTATTTTTTCAAGAGAGTATAGATATCGTATCCTGAGTCAAAGAAGTCATAAAGTTACTCTGGGGGGAAAAAAAATGTTAATACTGCTTGTGGAATTTTCAGAAAATGTTGATGTGAGCCTGTTGAATGGGCCAAACGACAACAAAATATTGATACTAAAATAAGATTCCTATAGAAATATGCAATCAACTGAGTCCTGAAGCTTTCCCCTAACATGACTGTACCATTGCAGGTCGGCCGGTGGGCAGGAACAGAGGCCGGCTCAACCGTGGCATAGTGGAGGAGTGCTGTTTCCGGAGCTGTGATCTTAATCTCTTGGAAACTTACTGTGCAAAATCTGTCAAATCGGAGCGAGACCTCTCATCATCATCTCTTGTAGTCTTACCAGCACTAAACAAGGTAAGATGGTATCTAAGTAAGAGGATGCATTTTGAAAAACAAAATGCCATGAGACAACAGGACCCCTTATCTCCAATATCTGCTGCATTTGCAGTTATGGCTAAACACCACTTCATGAGACATATACAATTTTTTTAATTCTCAAACCTGTATTTTAAACAAACCCTCTGGAAATTGGGATCAACAGTTCAAGAGCTGAGTCTTAAAGGAAAAACAGAGGGGAAAAAAGAAAGAACAATTGGAGAACCTCTTGCATCTCCATTGGTAGTTAGAAAGTTGAATTGGAAGTACAGCCTGATCCTGCCCTTACTTGGAAGTAAGCGTTGCTGAACTCAGTGGGACTTACGTCTCATGTTAAACTGAACATTGCTGGGTCTCTCCTTAATTAAGAACCTTATCATCTGACACTTGCACTATGTTGCTTGTCTTTACGTCTGTCACAGAGTGTTAATTTGGGGAAATTAACTCTGTTCAATTACTGTTGTTAAGGAAAGGATATTTCACATGCTATGCAATAGCCAATATGTTTTTCTTGCCATAAACAAGCTCACATTTTACATGTAGCTGTAAAACAGCTGTATAAGAAACAGGCACAATATAAAATAGTATAAGAAGACTTCGAAGTTTTCAGCAAAATTGATGACTTTTAGGTTAGTTACGAAACAAATTGAGTCGAACATATTCAAGTAAGCCAGAATTTTTCAGCTGTGTACCTTTGTGTTGAAGAGAATCATTTGAGTTCACAGCCAGAAGTTGGTCAGATTTTGTAGTGATGAATTAAAGTATCAGATGAAAAGTCTAAGGCCGAGTTCAGACTGGCAGTTTGAAGCATGAGGGAATCATGGCAAAAAAGACCCAGAACAACGTGTTCCGGGTTTTCCCGGTCACACTGCACCGACTGATGCGGGAGCATTCCGGGAAGGAGGCGCAAGGAAGCGTTCTCACTGTTGGCCCGCCCCTGGTGGAGGCGTGGCTGTAAGTGGCTTTTTGTAATGGAATCTGATTATATGCACTTATGCGCTCATGTGCATAAGCACTCATGCGCATAAGAGCATCCCTACCGGATCAGCTTGTTTGCGGTCACACTTCTGGGAAGCAGGATGAATGCAGGATAAACACACTCTCCAGGGTTTGCTACCACTTTCAACTGGTATCTTTTAAACTCGGGAGAGAAGCGGTACAAGATGAGTTGAGTATGGCTGGGGAACACCTGACAGATGTGTCCGTGTTAACCGGCCCTTTAATCCATTTGTGAAACGTGCCTATCTCGGGCCAAACTGCCAGTCTGAACTCGGCCTAACTTTCTTTCTCTTCCCTTTCTCCTCCTTTTCCTTCAGGATCCTTTCCAAAAGCCTTCTCATACCAAGTACTCAAAGTATGACGTATGGCAGAAGAAAAGCTCACAGCGCCTTCAGAGAGGGCTCCCCAACATCCTCCGTGCCCGCAGGTATCGATGGCAGACTGAAGGACTGCAAGAATCTGAGGAATCCAAGGCCCATCGTCCCTTGGTTGTCCTCCCCACCCAGAAGCCTCTTGTTGTGCAAACCACCTCAGAAACAACAAGCACCCAGAAGTGAACTGTGACAATTAGCAAAATGGATTCTTTATTTTTTTTTCTTCCCAATCCTATGGGAGGTATTCCCAGACTTGGCCCCGCCCTTTTCTCTCTCCCCAACCAAGGCAGAGTGGGGGAGGGAAAATGCCCTTTTACACCAAGGAGCAACAACAAGGGGCACTGTAACACCAAACAACTGGCATAGAAAGAACAGGATTACAGTGTTGTCAGCAGCAGCATTTCTGTGGCATTGTCCTTAATTTTTTTTTTTTTTTTAAATCTTCTATTTGTTGGTTTTCTTCATTTCCTACCCGGTTTTACAGCCTTTACCTAAAAAGGACCGTTAAGGCACTTGAACTATTTAATATTGGGCCACTGCCTTCCAACCCATGTTCCAAACACAGAAGAACAAGAGAAGATAGTGAAATTGAAAGAAGCCCAGTGTGTATTTGTCTTGACAATAAAAGTGAAAAGGGGTGGGGACATCTGAGGGTTTTAAATTCTGGCCTCATTTCCACACATTTTTTTTTTTTAAAAAAAAGAACCACAACCACAACATGTTTTGGAGGGGGCAGGTTGCACATTTTAAGAACCAGAGAGGAAATGAGGCCCACTGCCTTTTTTTTTTTGTTGTTGTCGATTAATTACACAATTCCAAATGTATTTGCACCTTTAAAAATCACCGAGGAAGTGACAGAAAGAAGAAAGCGTGAACGTAGGTTCACTTTAATGGAGGAGACGTCTGCATTGCACATTCGCCACGGATTTAGTTGAATATATAAAATATATATTATATATAACTTTTTTTTTTTTTTTTTTTTGGCAGAAAAGCACTATTTTTAATGGGACCATTTTTGTGTAGTAACTGAAGAGAGGTTGTAATGTTTAAATGTTGTTATGGTGCTAATGTAAGTTGGAAGGGGGGAAAACAAACCCAGAAAATTACAAGAGGGTGGGGTGGGAAGGACAAGATCTCGAATACTGAACTTGAAATTTTTAGCTTTTCGTTTTAGGAAAGTGTGATAAGTGTGTTCTTTTTTTATTTTTTTTTTTCTCTTCTGAAATATAGCTTGGTCATGACCATATGAGCTAATTGCCTTTCACTCATATACAAAATACGCACGCACATGCAGAAATACATAAATACAACTATATACGTTTTAAATCAACTTTCCCCCCCCCCCTTTGAGTCTTTCACACCGTCCTTAGTATCCAGAATTGGAAGCATGCCTATTGCAAAGGCATGTGCTTTGTCAGTAATCCCATTCTGTTCCATGGAACTATTCACTGTACATAAGAGCAGCCATTGGCCTTTGCAGGGTGAGCATCCTTCCACTAACAACTGTCATTTTCAGTCTCCGTCTGCCACCTTCTCTCCAACCTGATGCCATATTTTGTTAAGTGAGGATTCATGTTTCAGTTTAGGCAAGACTGTACTTGGTGGTTGCTTGAATGACCTTCCTCCAGATGAATTGCTCAGATAACTGGCCATCTAATTATATCGCTGCTTCATTTTACCTGCTTCCTTGTAAAAAAAAAAAGAAGAAGAAGGAACCATGCTGAGGGTCATCTTATAACGGCAGCAGCAACAGGTCATCTACTTAATTCACATGAAGCATCCTGCTTCCCCCCCCCCCCCACACACACACACACACCCCGCTCCGGAGGAAAGAAAAGGTTAGAGTTGTGTCTTGAGCACTAAAGCTCCAGAGGGGATGGATCATAATATAGCAAACCTAGAGAAAGGGAGGTCATTGCCTCAATTCCTGAGATGCAGGAGAAGTTTAAAAACTCCTTATCCTATCCTTTGAGGTTCGAAACAAGGAATCTGAGCTGATATTCAGGGACGGGAAAGGTTAAAATCCAGTTTTGTTTAAAGCTCCGGAATGGAGGGGAGCCGAAGGTGATGAAAATGATACATAGTCGCCTGTCTGATTGTAAGAAGAGGGGAAACCAATGCCCCCATCATATATATTCAATTGTTTAGAGGAAGGGGGACATTAATCAGTTCTGTACCTGCTTTGCCTTATATAGCCAAACATTTAAAAGAACATAAAGACTACTTGAACTGTATTTTTTAAAGAAGGGGGTAGGGTTTGTTTTTAAATGTATCCATTTTTTAAAATTGTTAACTTGCAATTTTGAGCCATTAAGCCATTGGGGGGTTACTTTTCCATGGCACTGCAATATACAACTAAGCCCCAATCAGTTGAAAATGATTTAAAAAATAATACTCCCAAGTTAAGGGGGAAAAAATGAATGGGGAGGGGGAAATGATGGGGTTTTTTAGACTTAGGTTAGCAGAACGAAGCTTTGTTAGAAGCTTTTTTTACTGAGAAACCTGACAAGTCCCCTCCCCCACAAGCAACTAAAATATATGGTATGGTAGAATATAAAGAATGAGAACTTTCTTCAAGATATAGCACTGATGAAACAGCAAAGGGAATTTGTCTGGGCTCAGTTTTGTAATATTATTAACAGCTGACCCTGATATTGCAAAGAAGTATGTGCTTGCTTTGAGCTTATGGAATATTAATCAAAGTTGACGGAGTATCCATGCAGTTAAATATACCATTAAGTGATTGTCAACTGGGGGAAATCTCAATAGCCATAACTTTTTAGGGAGTGGAATGCTCAACAAAGAACAAGTCTATGCTTGTAAATTTGACTTTGGAATGCTTGCATCTTGGAAGTTGAAAGTGTCCTTCTAGCTGTTACAGAAGAACCTAAGTCCATGGTTCTCTTTTCAGTTTGTGTAACCACTTACCTTAATGCCAGATAGGAACAATAGTTTTAAGTATGCTTTGATTACATTTGCATTAAAAGTTAAGTATAGATTCTAAGCCAAATTAGTCAGAATCTTAGGCCCAGATTCCATGTTAATATATACCGGGAAGCTTCCAGCTCAATATACTTAAGATATTTATTATTATTGTTATTATTATTCAACAGAGAACTCACATTGATTCCTTTCCCTGAATACATCCAGGTCTAAACTGAGTAACAGAAGTAGAGCGGCATACAATTTGTACAAGAAGACAAAATCATAGAGAATTGGGTAGTATTTTGGCTACTTGGCTTTCTTTTTGCAGGCTTACATGTACTCTTCGGGCTACAGTCTTATGCATACTCACTATGCCTAGTTCTATGTAGCTTGGGTCATTGGAGTAAATATGCATAGGCTCAGGCAATGTGCTTTATGCAAAATCAATGCCAATGTGACCAGAAGGAGTGTGTTTTTAGGGCTGGAATATTCAAACAGACCCAAAAACACTTGGTTGGTTGTTCAAACCATCTAGGGGCCTTAGAATTATCCAGCAGAAAGCAATTTAACCAAATTGGCCCAGCTGATCTGCGAAATCTGTACTAAGGCATGCAATATTCAAGTCAGTGGCAGGAAGGGCATTGTCATCTTCCAGTCCTACTGCAGTGAGAAAAAGGTATACAGTACAGTTGATAGTGTTTCTTTGGCACATACATTTTCCAGGAAACGACAAGGGAGAGATGGCTAATACTACAGTGGAAGATGTTCTGAGCACAAGTCTAGAAGCGGTGTCAAATCCCTTTATTGCTGTAGCACAATTAATTCCTGGGGCATATATAATTTGCAAATCACTTTAAAAAAAAAGAAGAAGGGGCTTCCAAAACAAAATGTTAGAATACATACCTGATCTGTTTTCTTCCACCCCTCGGTGCGCAGCCACAGCACTCGAGGGAGGGAGCATGGTTTCCCCCAAACTGGTTCCACTGTCTTACTGTCTCATAACAGCTTCATTCATTTCATCCTGCCTGATTGCAAAGGCTCAGTCTTTTGGTGATGGACCTAGCTGCCTCTGCACTAAATGAAGGGAAGAATTGTATTTGTTGTTTTTTTAAAAAAACTTTTTTTGTCATTGTATGTATTATTGTCTGCTCAAGTTTTATATGGAGGGGAGGGAGTGGGGAAGGGGGAAATGGGTGTTAATGTATCTTGAAATATTTCACTTGTGTGCACTCAATATGCAAGAGTCAAACTGCCCGGAATTCTGCACCTATTGTACTTTTCATTCGTAATACAGTATCAATAAAGCAATCAGCTATAATGTTCTTCTGCCTCAAATGACTTTTTTACAAAACAAACGACTTTTTTTTAATCCAGAGCCAAAAAAAACCCCACCCTTTTATCCTACTCTTTCATCAAAACTATTGGTGTTGGCATTTGGGTTAATCAACTGATCAGAAAAAATAAAAGCCTGTGTTATACTTATAGATAGGGACCCTGGAGCAAGTGATGCTCTGTATTCTTGGTGTTTGGGAAGGTCAACAGTGGGAGGGCTTCTAGTGTCCGGGCCCCACTGGTGGACTTGATGGCAGCTGGTATTTTTGGCCACTGTGTGACACAGAGTATTGGACCGGATGGGCCATTGGCCTGATCCAACATTGGCTTCTCTTATGTTCTTAAGTTTGATATGCAGAAATCAGCATAACGTGGAGCTAAAATTTTATTGTTTTATAATTGTTGCCAGTCAAGATGCCTGTCGGGACAGCTACATAAGTCATTTCAAAAGTTGGCAGTCCTGGGTAATACACATTTGGGAGGTGGGTGAGATTTTATTCCATTGGAGCTCTCTGAAATTTGTTAGGTTAAGAGATTATAATTTGCCCAGGGGTATCCTCTGAGCAAATTCAGTGATGCTCATCCAAGCAAAGCCATTGTAACTGTGTAGATTGAATTCACATAACCTTGGGAGAGATGGCTCACTTGGTACAGGGTCCAGGCAGATTGACAGGAGATTAAATAGGAGGAAGCCTGCAGGTACAAGTAGGAACCATACCACTTTATGGAATTATAAAAGCAGTTAAAGGTCACACTTTTTATCACCATCATGAATGAATTTCCACTCTTAACAACCATCAAAGTATGGGTTGAGGAGAAATCTTTCTTAAATAGTCCTGTTTCTTGTAACATACTTCTGAACAAAACAATCCTGTGGAATATTAAAAGAGTAACGATCGCTCTAAATTATTACAGCAAGAACCAGTAAAATAGTACAATTCTGATATAAGAAGGATTAAGACAGTAATAACATGGGAATAGTATAAAAACATTAACAAGAGAAAATTAATAAAATTAGTAAAACAATATTAATAAGAGAATCATATAGTTTTTTCAGCTAAAATAAGTTTATGTTTCGTAATAGCTAAGAAGCAAATTTTTGCCATAGCGTAAGTCACTGAGCTCTGGAGATCTTCTAGGAGGAATTTACAAAGGACTTCTGGCCTAAAGTCAAGATAAGACTGCAGAGGGCTAAATCCAGACAGAAGGGGTAGTATAAGACGGTCTCGTTCCTCCTGATAGAATCTGCAGAGCAGGAGGACATGAGTAACTGATTCCACCATGTTAGCCATGCATGGGCATATACGTTCCATACATTGGAACTCGAATGAATTTACCTTGCAGTACAGCGGAGGGGAGTGCCTCAAAATGGGCTCTGGAAAAGGCCCATCTATAGGGCTCATCGGTAATGTTAACTAAATAAGGGGCAGCAGTAAAATTAGGCCAAGATTTTATATTTCTGAAGTTTTTGGGTAGCGAAGCTTCATTTTGTAATTCAATGTCATGAAGCCTCTGTGTGACAGCTGTTCTTGCCTTGCATAGGCTTCCATAGAAGAGATCTTCTGGGAATAGGTCAATCTGATTTACTTTATTAGGAATTTGTGTGGACCAGGCAGGGCAAGGGTCCAAGGCTAAAAGCTAAGGTATTAAACCCTTCAGGTTATAATAAATTTTTAGCCAGAGTGTTATAGCCTGCTCCCAGATCTTTGCTTCAGCTCTGAGTAGCCCAGCCTCTTGCCTATGTGTTATATTAGAAGTAATTCTAGGAATGCCAAATAGAGATCTAAGAAATTTAGACTGAACCCTTTCAAGGGTCTTTAGATTGGCAGAAAGTCCAATTTGTGAGCCATACAGGAGTTGAGCCAATGATTTTGCCTGGAAGGTTTTTAAGGCCATTGGGAGAAAACCTGCACCTTTCCTTCTAAATAATCTAAGAATGGCATTTGCATTTCTCACTGCCAAGTTAGCTGATGAGGACAGATGTGCTGAGAATTTGGAATTATAAGAAAAGTTAATGCCTAAGTACTGAAAGTTCTTAACTTGATCTATGGCATTTCCTTTAATATTCCAGCTGAACTTCCTGAATGAGTTACCAAAATGGGCGATTTTAATTTTAGCAAAATTAATAGTTAATAATTCGGTGTCACATTGCTCTTTAAATTTTACCAGGGCTCACTTCAGGCCAATCCTTGTCTGGGATAAAAGAACAGCATCATCAGCATATATTAAGACTGGGACTTTTCTGCTACCTGAGAATGAGGGAGCATGAGTATCAATTGAATGAAGGCATGTGATTAAAGAGTTAACATAGATGTTAAATAAGAAGGGAGCCAAAAGGCAACCTTGTCTGACTCCTTTTTTGCACTGAAATTCTTTTTGATAGTTTCCCATCATGTGTGAGTCCTATTTGGATGTTATTATTTTCATGCAGTTTAATTAATAGAAGCAATAGGCTTCTATCGATACCAAATGGATGGCATTGCCACTACTGCACCAACCAGCTTAACATTTTTTAATAATATTTTTTAATTGCAATATACTCAAGTTTGTACAAAAGATTACCATATTAACATATTAACAATTACAACCAACAACAACTAATATTTTGCATTTTGAAGTTAAGAATAAGTACCATACATGAAACTAGTCACCTCATACAAACAGTAGGTCAAGTCAATGAGAAATAAGCAAACAAGTTTCCATCTTTTGAATAATGTTAACCTTGTAAACATTATTATGTCCCACAATTTTTTTTTACAAAAGGTGACCCCTTTTTAGGAAAAAAGGATTTATACCTAGGTGAATTTGAATATTCCAGTTCTATCATAAATTTGTCAAAAACAAAATAGTCCCACGCCTTGTTTTTTTCCAGTTCTGAGAAGTGGGTATCCCAATTTCTTTCCATTTTGAAGCCAAAACAGCCTTAGCAGCTGCAAACAAACTTGCAGCTAATGCTTGCGAATGCTTAGGAATCTGAACCTCGTCCCATAGGTTTAATAATACAATTTTTGGCGATTGTGGAATTTGAAATTTTATTATAATACTGACCTCTTTCACCGTTTGATTCCAGAACTGTTTTACAACCAGACAGGTCCACCAAGCATGAAAAAAGTACCTCTATCCCCGCAGCCCTGCCAGCACCGCAATGATGCCAAGGGTATGGAATGGGACAAGCTTAACATTTTGTCAAATGGTGACATAAGAACATAAGAACATAAGAGAAGCCAATGTTGAATCAGGCCAATGGCCCATCTAGTCCAACACTCTGTCACACAGCGGCCAAAAATACCAGGTGCCACCAGGAGGTCCAGCAATGGGGCCAGGACACTAGAAGCCCTCCCACTGCTGCCCCCTCCAGCACCAAGAATAGAGTGCATCACCTGCCCCAGACTGAGAGTTCCCATCTATACCCTGTGGCTAATAGCCACTGGTGGACTTCTGCTCCATAAGTTTATCTAATTTCCTCTTGAAACTGACCATGCTTGCAGCTGCCACGACCTCCTGTGGCAGTGAATTCCATCTGTTAATCACTCTTTGGGTGAAGAAGTATTTCCTTTTATCTGTTCTATCTATTTATCTGTTCTATCTGTTTATCTGTTCTCATGTGACCATGAGGGGGGTTGGCAAGAGCAGACATGTGGAGTGACAGTTTGCTGATAAACTGCAGCAGAGGCCAGCACAGGAGAGAGGAGGAGGAGGAGGGCAAGTGCACGGTTTGGGAGGCAACTGGGCTGTCTTATGCATGCTGCTCTGAAGGCAAAGACACCCCAGTCTCAGAAGCAAATGGAGGAGTGAAGGGAAAAAGGGGTGCCGCTGTTGCCACTGCATGTCTGAACAGCTGCGGAGCCAGGAGGCAGAGTGAATGTCGGGGCAGGTGGGGAACAGCGACCTCCCTTCTCCCCCACCACATGTTCTCAGCCTGCGAAGGGAAAGGGCTTGCGGGAGGACAGAAAACACCTCCTGGAGATTTCAGAAACAGCCTCTCAGTCAGGCACTCCCCTCAGCCCTGTCACTTCTGTGGGAAATGCAGGAGGGATGAGAATGGGGGGGTGGGGGGATCTGGGAGAGCCAGGTTCAGACCGCCGCCCGCCCCCCCCGAGCCAAGACCCTGTTGTCTGGGTCACGTGGGGCTGGTTGCTCAGTCTGGCCAGCCTCACAGTATTGTTGATGGGGATGGGATGATGGAGGGGAAGTCTGGTGCGTCTCCTCAAGATCCTCAGAGGTAGGATAGGGGAAGAAAGGAAGCAAAGAGTGAGAGAAGGATTGTAGCCACACTCCGCTGCTGAGGCCGGGTGTATGGGGGGCGGGGGATGCTGGAAAACTACCTTATTTACTTGCAAGGAAGATGACTCCTAAAAGTGCTATATATACAAAAGGTCACTAATTTGTACGGAAATGTAAGATACCCCCCATTTTATGGTTTCCCATGGAAAAAACCTAGTCTTGCATATGATTAAATACATTTATTGGGGCTTTTATGGATTCCCCAGTAAATCTATTGCTTTCATTGCTAGGAATCAATTGCTTTTGTTTGTATTTTGACTCAAAAAATAATATCGTAAATTGGGTTTGCCTGTGTCCTTTATAAAGTCTATATCTCTGGTACCTGGCATTACATTTTATGGAACGCTTGGCCCCGCCCTGACAAAGTGATATTTATGTCAGATCCAGCCCTCATAACAAATAAGTTCGACACCTCTGCTTTAGAAGATAAGGACTAGGCTATGCAGAAAATAGAAGCTTGGACTCCCCCCCCCCGCAAAAAAAAAAGTCTATGGTAACTCATATTCTCATTCTAAGAGTCTGGTTTTTAAAGGTATGCATATTGCCTAGATAAGGAAGCAGTTATTTTAACAGCTGTTGGTGAAGTGATACACTGTCAGTAAACATTTGCCAGTATAGAGGCAAGCAAATTATGAGTGTAATGAAGTGCAATGCAATCTTCTCAATTACTTTTATCTTCCGAGAGGAGTTCTTCCAGCGCCATTCCCAAACTGATAGATATGTAGGATGAAGTGACATTTTAGATCCTATTGAAACAAACAGATGCTGGGGAAAAGGTTTGCTAATTAAAGTCAGTAAAATTGGGCAGCATCTCTTGGAAAAGCTATTTGATGGAGGGAAAGAGCGGAAGTCATTTGCTAGACTGGCTGCAACAAAACTATCGTTAACAGTAGCAAAATAAAATTCCAATGATTTGCAGAGAAAGTTATTAGGCCACGGTCTGAATTTTCCTGCTGGCTCACATCTCCCAGGTTCTGGAACAGGTGAGAAGAATGTGGAGAACATGGTTGAAAAGGGGGACAGACGTGGATGGAGAGAATGATACATTTTTTTGGCTGAAGCTGCTAGACTGTGGGCCTTTCTTTTCTTTTCTTTTCTTTTCTTTTTTTGGTCCTTTCTGGCCCCATACTGTGGGTTCTTCTCTATCAAGAACCAAAAGGGTGAGAAGAAAGTCCAATGAAGGGCCAATATTAAAAACCTAGTTAAAACTTATAATATACAAAAATGCATGTATTTATTAGAAAGACAGTTAAAAACATACATAAGGGCCCAATGAAAGCCCCGTAAAAAAGTAAAGCCTAAACACAAGGGCCAATACACTTGACCTGATGCGTTTCTGCCCCATTGGGGCCTTCTTCAGAGGTCGAGCAATATTGAGGTACACATAACTTAAATACGTATTGCAATAAAGATAACCAATAAGTCAATATTGGACCAGGAAAAGGAAGGTTAAGCAGCAAGATCTAATGACACATGACAAAGATGTTTGTGAGCCTCAAAAGGCGAAAGTCATGTGCCTGGTGCCAAATGCACAGCTGCTGAATTAGAACATCTTCCAATTTAGGTCCCAAAAGCACCTGTATGGCCATCAAAGTCAGAGCTGGAGTGTCCTCAAGCAGATAGCAGTGCTATTGAGTAGGAGTGGTTCTTCTCTATCTTCTGAGCCCACTTCTACTCCAGTCTCGTTCTGGAAACTGATTTGGGGTCACTTTTTTCCTTCTGTGTAATGCTTCTGTCAGGGTTTTTTTTATATCCCTCTCACCCTCCTCCAACCCAGTCAATCCTAAAAGAAATCAACCCTGACTGTTCCCTGGAAGGCCAGATCCTGAAGTTGAAGCTCAAATACTTTGGCCACCCAATGAGAAGGGAGCAGTCACTGGAGAAGACCCTGATGCTGGGAAAGACTGAAGGTCAAAGAAGAAGGGGACGGCAAAGGACGAGATGGTTAGACAGTGTCATCGAGGCACCAAACATGAAATTGAGCAAACTTCAGCGGATAGCGGAAGACAGGAGGGCCTGGCGTGATCTGGTCCATGGGGTCGCGAAGAGTCGGACTTGGCTGTGTGACTGAACAACAACAACAATTTGATTTCTTAGACTGGCCAAGAAGTGGATGGTTGTTATAAAGTCTTTGTTTTTGTGCATGCCTCTGCTTTTTGCTCTTATTACAGCAGCTAGGTGTCAGCTGGGCCCAATTTATTGTTTACCCATAATAAGAGGAGATAAAACATGTTCCAGAGATCTGTTTATGAGTCAGGCTATCTACGGTTATATAATTAAACAAACCTCTCTGCCAACAAGTTGTTTTGGGGGTGGGTGGGAGGGAAAGACAATTAGATCATTTCTCAAGGCTGCAAAGTTGCACAATAAAAGCTTTGTGCCATTGTACCATAAGCCCCAAGTTTTGGCACTTAATGGCATCCATGCACCAGCCTATTTTTATTATGCATCCTGGGAGAAAGGATGTGAGAAGAGCAACAGCAGAAGAAACGTAAAATAAATTATCAATACATGGCTTAGGAATATACCAGGAGTGTACGACTGGGGAAAAGAGAGCACTAACTCAAATGCTCTACGATTTGACAGAAAGTTGGAGTGCTAAGTGAAATTACTGTTAAGGAACCTGCAAATTATAATAAGAAGCTTCCTTTTTGCAGGACTGCAATTATTAGTTCTAGATTAGATTTCAGTTGTGGAGCCATAACAGAAAATTCAGAGATTCCAATATGGTATCTCTACAAAAATGGCAGCCTTTGGATTCCCCCCACCCCCCGCCATTCAAGACTTTTCCTATTATGTATGAGATTGCATGTGGCATCAGTCTGTGTTTTTGAGGCTGACAAATTCAATTGTGTTCTTTAAAATGCATTCTGAGTCAAAGAGAAATGAATTTATTGGTACCAATTTTATTTTAGCATACCGTGTGCTACATTTTTAAATGTGCAGTAAAACAGACAAACAAGCTACTTGTTATATGACAAATTTCAACTTACAAAAATTATGGACTCCCCATCCCCCAAAAAACATCAGTCTAAATTTAAAATTGAAATGGAATTGAAATATTTCTTTATTTCAAGGAGGGTCTAGGTAGCAGAATAACCTGGCCACCTTTGGGGAATCAGTTTTTCTCTTGTTCCCACATGTGTTCCCTTTCATGTATATCCTTAGACATTTGTGGATTCTCTTCTAACTTGGGTTCCGGCCGGGATACGCACCTAGAACTGAGAAAAAAAGGCCATATCATATGGCTGTGATACATGAGGGTCAAGCTAACATAATAAGTTATTATGAAAATACAAATATTTCTTACGGTGTACACATTAGTAGAAGATAAAATAGGTTAAAAGAAATGATCCAAATATCAGACTCTTAAAACTTTTTACACACAGAGCTGAAAGTTTTACATATACAATTGATGGGTATATCTTATGACCAGTAGACCATACACATTTCGGCCCCTTAGGGCCTTCCTCAGTGGTCAGTATTACTATTGTAAAACAACACACATCCAGAAATAAATATTTGAACAAAGATTTTCTTTAGTCAGGCGTTGCTTTCTGGAATTGTCAAAAGGGAGAGGGGAAAAAGCCAAATTATTACATATCGATTGCACATAATAAATGCACATAATAGTAAATTTAAAAAAAAAAGAAAAGAAAATTTTTGCTATTGTTACCTCATGTGATGTACAATTGTTAAAAAATTACATAGTAGGCCATGGATAATCTCTCATGGTAACTGCACATGCTCTCCAAATTGTTCTACATCAAAGTGGAAATTATATAATTGTTAGAATTTATAAATAATTATACAAATAATTTTTAGCCATAGAATATTTAAATTAGCCAACCAACCTGGTAACTAATATACTATGGGGAATTTCAGATTACCCTTTTTAAGCCGTTATTGTTCCGTCTTGGAGTAAACCGGGACAGGGGCGGCCATTTCACACAGCCTTTCCCCTACCAGTAAGGAGCCGCCTCTGAAGCAGTTTGGCATTTCAGAATTGCACCGCTTTGTTTTCCCACCCTTTTTTGCCCGTGTGGGCGATCGCCATCTTTTTTTTTAACATTCATTTTAGAGCGCTATGGCACTGTAACACAACAACAAAACAGCACTATTGGGCCACGTGGAACTGTGTGGTTTTATTGGGGGATTTAAAAATAGGAAGTTTGGGAATGCATAGTTTGAGAGCATTTTTTTTTTTAACACTAGCTCCTTCCTTACTTGCAAACAGTATCCTCCTCTTGATGGCCAGCACTTAGGGATGCCATGCCTCAAGGGGCTCCAATCTGCTGGCCAGTAGGGGAACCCCATCCCCAAAACAGGGGGTCACATGATGTCCCCAGCACAATGACATCACCCGGAAGTGACATCATCATGTTGGCAATGTTGCACAGCAACACTCTGATTTGGGGGGGTTTGCCCCAAAACCAGAGCGTCATGCATGATGTTGCCAATGCAATGACAGCACTTCTGAGTGACATCATTGCATTGCATCGCATCAGCAATGTCGTACATGACTTCCTGGCCACCCCTGGAATGCCCCCCCCAGCCGCAATGACGAGGGGACTTGGCAACCTTAAATGTAATCAATCAATCAATCAATCAATTATTTATTTATTCCTCAAATTTCTACCCCGCCCTCCCAGCCAACTCAGGGAGTTGTTGTCATGGCACTTAGTTGTCATGGCACTTAGAAACTGTCATGGCACTTAGAAATGGGCAGGTATGAAATTGATTGAAATGTTGTTGTAGCTGCTCATGGCCCTTCTAGGGCTGCATTCAGACATCACAGCAAGCTGGTGATCATGCACCAACGCAAACTTGTTGCCTGCTTTGAACCCTCCCCACCCAAACCTGGCACTCTAAGCATGTCGGGAGGGGAAAATCCTGTTTGCTGAGGCAGCTGTGTTTGGATGTCATGGCAAATTGGCGCTTGATCAGACTGGGTATGTTGTGTCCGCAGACCACTACGGGCCATCAGCGAAGGAGCCTGAGCTTGAGTACCTGTGAACAATGGGACTGGGGCTCCTGGCTCCCGCGTAGGGGAACCAATGGGAACGGTGGCGGGAATTCAAACCCGCCAATGGCACCAGGGGGCATCCCCTTCACTTGTATATAGTTGGCCTCCTGGCCAGGTAACTTTGTCTTGTGTTGTATAATAGCGAACCATGCTGATCACTACACCGTTGTCCGTGGTTTCATTATGCGTCTAACCCACTATTCAATAGGGTAGTTTTCATTCTAGCTCCATGTGCAAGAAGAAGATGGAGCTGGGAACAATGAGGGGAGCACATTAACACAGCAACAAGCTGTGTGCATATCCGATCATAGTTTAATTACAGCTTAGTGTGACAACTTGTACAGTGACAGACCTAACCCTATACAGTGACATACCTAGATGGAAGCCAATGCATGTAGGGGGAAGCAGGGATGAGAATCCTGGCCTGCCTCCCACCTATGTGCAATCAACCGGGACACTGGCATTGAGACTATACATGAAAACTATGGTTTCTGTTCCGGTGTCTGTTCCTTCAATCTCCTTTAGCCCACAGGGACATAGCCTATCCGGAAATGATATTTTTTTAAATCTCCCATATAACACAGCTGAGGGGAGCACGTTACAAGGGGCCAGCATGAATACCTTTCGAATGTGGGGATCAATCAGACAGGAAAAATACTCTGGAAGTGGCCCATTAAGAGAAATCCCACAGTAACTGGGAGAGCAATGTCCGGTAGCAAGACTTCTAAGTCCTTGCATGTCTGACTTGTAGATTCTACCAGGATTTACGCCATCGTCACCTCATCCCTATACTGCGATCCTTGCGGGGCAAATCTGAGGAAAGTAAGATAATGAACCTTCTAGCCTCAAATAGGGCTGATGCCATCAAACCAGTGGCAAACCTTCTTTATGGGGCATATAGCAGAAGAAGGGGGGGGGTTGGCAGAAGGGGTAGTGAATTAACTGTTTTGCTTGTTTGCCATTTCTGTACCGAAGGCTGCTGTTGTTATGCCATTAACTGTTTGTTTTGTGTTGTGAGTGTTTCTGTCCCAGTGAGGAATGCTGCTTTTCTCAGGCATTTATCATCACAGGGTCATATACAGTACGTATGCATGTAGGTATCTTGCCCATGTTTTGGAGACCGTGTATGTGGGGTGGAACCAATGAGTTTGGTCCCAAGTAGGGGTAGGGTGAGTTCACTCATTCCTGCTCTTCCTCTTTGCTTTCGCTTCCACTTTTTTTTTTTTTTGCTGTCAAGTCATATCTGACTTATGGTGACCCCATAAGGTTTTCAAGGCAAGAGACATTCAGAAGTGGTTTACCATTGCCTGCCTCCTTGTCATAACCCTGGTGTTCTTGGGAGGTCTCCCATCCAAATACTAGTTGGAGTCGATCCTGCTTAGCTTGAGCTTGGCTAGATGGGGCTATCCAGGTCCGGGCAGCTTCCACTTAGGGATGTCATTTGCAGGGCTATTTTTGGGCAGGAATGCACAGGAATGGAGTTCCAGCTGGCTCCCAAGTTGGCCACGCCCAGCAAGAACTCATTAGCATAATAGGCCACACCCAACAGCAGAAACTCATTAGGATTGGCTACATTAGGGGGTGTGGCCTAACATGCCAAGGAGTTCCTGCTCCAAAAAAAGCCCTGGGGTTTGACAACAAACAAGGTAAACAGAATAAGAAGCAAAAGGTGGGTGTGGCTGGATGACCACACTTCCAGTAACATGGGGGGTGGCCTAATATGCTAATTAGCTGAGCTGTCAGGGGTGTGGCCTAATATGCTAATTCGTTTCTGCTGTTGGGTGTGACCTATTATGCTAATAAGTTCCTGCTGGGCTTTTTCTACAAAAAAAAAAAAGCCCAGGTCATTTATAAATGGCTACAACACAAATCTTATGAAAACGTCAGCACTTTCTCTTCAGCAATGACGTATGCACATATTCTGTGTTGCCCAATCCAAACTTTCCTCAATTAATGCAGAACAATTTCTCTCGTAAGAAAAAAGAAGGCAAAATTGATATTTTTGAAACCATGTCCTTTAACTGAAGAATTATTGTGCTACTCATCTGTTTTGTGGCCTGGCCTGTAAAAATTGCACTCATCAGTTATATATTCTTGTTACTTTGCATGAATTCATGCATGCACCTCCCCTAATCTTGCAGTTTGCCTTTCCCCTTGACTACTAGTTTTTCTGTCCTGATGACCACTTGGCCACTGCAGAGGACATCTGCTAGGATGGTTCAGTGTGCACTGTGTTGGGGTGTGGTCCACACCATTCACCTTCCCAGTCATGCATCTCCAGCACCACTCAGATGCCTGTGGCTTGTTCCAGATCCCCTTTCTTAGATCTGCTGCACATTTCCCCTTGTTGACAGTTAATTATGTTCTTCTTTATTCAGTTTAATTGCTGAACCATTAAACCAGGCATGATCCTTGTGCACCTAATACTACCCATGCAAATTTTATGTGTGACACCTCTATTAACGTTATTCTGTCCCTGTAATTTCACACATGCACTATGAACTGATATGCCAAATTGGACACAGTAGTGAGTAGCTGGATGTGCCTGGGTGGGCAGGCAGGTTATGCTCTCCTCTTGTTTGCACCAGGCTGTGTGCACAGATGACCCCTACGGATCATAGCATCGCTTATGGAACATGTTGACATTGCAGTGTAGCACATAGCTTGTATGCTCCCTTTGGATATGTTTGATGGGCACCAGTCTCTGCCCAATTAATATAAAAAGCTTTTGTTTCACAGATCCTTTGAAATTATTCCCTAATGAAGGCCCTGAGACTAAATAAATCTAGCATATAAGGGAGAATCATATAAATGTTACTTCACGAATCAGCAGTTCATTAAACAGTTAGGAAGCGAAGAGTAGGAATGAAAGGCCAATTTTGACAATGGACAGAAGTAAACAGCAGGATGTACCGAATCTCTGTGTTGGGACCTGTGCTATTGACCTGGGAAGGATATGAATAGCAAAGTCACCAAATTTTCAGGTGATACAAAATCTATCCAAGTATGTAATAACCAAGCAGACAAAAAAAACAAAAACAAAACCACCTCAGACTGGTTGTTATTAATATTGGATGGAGTATGCATTTATATCGATTGAAGAATTTGGGGGGAAATGTACCTCCTTAAAGTTCAATAGGAAAACCAATATTCGTATTAGGGCACATTTGCAAGCATTTCCTGTTTAGTATTAGTTAGTACTGAATGCCAGGGCATGACAAAAGATCAGGCATTTTAATAGAGCAATCATTAAAGAAGCTTAGAATTTTTAAAAAATGCACTATATTCTACTACACAAAGAGGGGGAAACCCAAACCAGCAAAGATCCTTGTGGTACCTTCTAAAAGTAGAGCAGCCAGTCTAAATATCTAATGAGGGACAATTTCCTTCTTCTGAGCAAGGCATTCCCAAGTCTGATGATGTGCTCTTCTGCATTCTCATTTTCATCAGAGGGAATGCTTAGCCATTTGGGGATGTACCAGCAGAAGTATAGTGTCCAGATCACGCAAAGTGATATTGCTTTACTCTCCTCTGGTTAGACCTCACCTAGAGTATTGTGTTCAGTTTTGGGCACCACAATTTAAGAGGGATGTAGACAAGCTGGAATGTTTCCAGAGGAGGGTAACGAAGATGGTGAGGGGTCTGGAGACCAAGTCTTGCAAGGAAAGGTTGAAGAAGCTGGGTATGTTTAGCTTGGAGAGGAGATGACTGAGAGGTGATATAATAACCATCTTCAAGTACTTGAAGGGCTGTCTTACAGAGGATGGAGCAGAGTTGTTTTCTGTTGCCCCAGGAGGTCGGACTAGAACCAATGGGTTGAAATTAAACCAGAAGAGTTTTTGGCTAAACATTAGGAAGAATTTCCTGACAGTTAAAGTAGTTCCTCAGTGGAACAGGCTTCCTCGGGAGGTGGTGGGCTCTCCCTCTTTGGAGGTTTTAAAACAGAGGCTAGATAGAACAGAGGCTAGATAGAACTTAGGCAGATCATGAAAGGGAGGGCAGGAAGGGTTACACCAGTGCTTAGTTCTTGTGGCCATTTCTTACATGCCCAGGAAAATGTTGATCACCACCTTGGGGTCAGGAAGCAATTTTCTCCAAGCCAATTGGCCAGGGATCCTGGAGAGGGCCGTGGGGGGGGGGGTTGCCCTCTTCTGGGCAGGGGTCACTGGAGGTGTGGGGGAGGTATTTGTGAATTTCATGCATTGTGCAAGGGGTTGGATTGATGATCTTGGAAGTCCCTTCTAACTAGGATTCTATGACTTGTGTGTCCTTATTGCTTTGGGTTTTTTTTCTTTTCTGCACATGTTTTGCTCCCTCTAGTAGTTGATTTGATATTACATCACTGTATGTCTGGCATTCCCCCCCCCCGCACTTTAAATCTGCAGGGAGATAGCCCAGACATATAGTGATGTAATATCAAATCAACCACTAGAGGGAGCAGAACATATGCAGAAAAGACACCTCCCCAAAGCGATAGGGACACACATGTGATGAAAATTAGAAAAGCCCAGTGACAGATTTGTATATGAATTCTATTTCAGCAGCTTTCTGCCAGGTTTTCCCTTTGATTTTTGTCATGGTTATTGCTGCTGTTGTTGTTGAAGTGTGATACTGAATGTCCTGCTCAAGTTTGATACTGGATATCAATAGTTTCTGAGGGTTTCCATTGTTAATATCTTTACCTATTCATACCCTTTCACAGAGACAGACGAATTTGCTCCCTATAAACTGAAGGGTATTGCTAGCTTCTCTCTCTCCCTCTGTCTCTCTGATTGGATTAAAATTAACTCTTGACTGGATCTTTTCATTTATATGCTGCAAAGTAAAGAACTTGCCTATGGCTTAGTAAAGAACTTGCCTATCTCTTGGTTTGCTGGGTCCCATGCTCATCTGCCAATACAAAAGAAAAAATGTTTGCTTGTAAGACAAAACATCTTGTGGCACCTTAAAAGCTAACAAATTTACTGTGCTGTAATCTTTTGAGATCTAAACCCCACTTTGTCAGTTACACTCTAGCTCACAAACATTTATATCATTATCTTCAAATGTCACAAGTTTCCCTGTTGTTTTTACAAACAGATCAATTTCTTAAATTGTCCTTAGCACCAACTGCTGATTCCTTTCAGCTTGATAAGGTTAAAGAGTCATACTTGTGCCTTGAAGGGAAAACATCAGTGCTGATCAGTAAAGTTTGTATTACTTGGTTAGTCCATTTCTTTGCATGTATCTTGGAACCTTTTTACATGAGGAAATAAAAATCCTTAGGAGAAATCAGAAAAAACATTTTGGGAATGTGTTCCTACAAGGAAGGGTAGAGTAGAGCCTTACTTCATTTGGCTCTTGGGATATATATATATATATATATATATATATATATATATATATAATCACTCCACATGTAACTGCAGACCCTATTCTTAGAACCAAGGAATCTAATCTTTAAATAAATCTAAGCCATTGACCTCAACAATACCGTGTGGCAGGCAGAGAGTACGTTAGCCAAATAGCCTTACTAAAAAACATCCATATAAAAGCAGCTGTAGCACTTAAAATTGTTTGGGGTGGAATGGTGAATCAGCATTCAGATGTCCCACCCTCATGAATAATACCCTTTCATTTTCCTTGAATTGTACATTGTGATAAGACCAGCCTGCTGGTTTGCGTCTTTCAGTGCCATGAAAAAGCTAAGATGTGAAGTTGAGCTTCCTGTTCTTTAAATATGTTCAATCAATATAAGCCCAGCACTGGCATAACTCAATAGGCCTATACCAAAACGTTTATTAAATCATTAAAGTCTATTGTTAACGGATTAATTTTGTACATTACTCATTTGTTTTTATCTGTACATGCAGGCCGGGCAAGATTAAAGTAGGCAGGGGACCAATTCCAAGCCACAACTTGGGACAGTAATGTCGCTGATTCTACTGCTGCTGGATTTACCATCTGTTAGGACCAACAGTGCAGGAGCAAGGATCTCAAGGGCTCTCTAGGAAAATGAACTCTGAGGAAAGGTAGATTCAGCCTTGCACATCGGGCTCAGTTAAAAGGAGAAGGAGCTGTTTTCCTAAAAGGTATTTTGTAGTCCCTCATGTCTCTTCCCTCACATCTGAAATATAATATTCTGCCAAAAGCATGACCATTTGGTTGCTCATGTTTTACCTGCGACTCCCTGTTAGAGAACATGGTGGTCAATGTTTTACTGTCATATCATGTGGAAAGAGTCATATCCAGAATGATATCCAGAAAATCCAAAGGGGTTGAGTTTCCCCGAGGAGTTCTCAGGTAAATTCTTCACAAGAGGATCATGAGTCTGTCTGAAAACTTATTCTCTCATGGCATAATGATTAATCTTGCCCTGTTAAATTTCATCTCATTGACAGAAGCAGCCTTTGTCAGTAGCTGCTGTTCTGTCCTTATGATTTATACAGTCCTAATGATAAAGTAACTGTAGTCTTCAGAATTCTGATTCTGTGTATGCATACTACATCACACTACTTTATATGCTGTCTCCTTATGTGGAATCTGCTGACCTTCTCATACTGAGCCATGCTACTATAAACTTCAGATTAGACTATTGGAATATGCTCTACAGGGGGCTACCTTTGAAGATGTTTTGGAAGCTTGCATTGATACACAAGGTGGCTGCATGTGCTACACTCGGAACATGTAAGTCCAGAGCTGCAGCAACTGCACTGAACATAAGAACATAAGAGAAGCCAATGTTGGATCAGGCCAACGGCCCATCCAGTCCAACACTCTGTGTCATACAGTGGCCAAAAATACCAGGTGCCATCAGGAGGTCCAGCACTGGGGCCAGGACACTAGAAGCCTTCCCACTGTTGACCCCCCCCGAGGACCAAGAACACAGAGCATCATTTGCCTCAGAAGCCCTATTTATACCTTGTGGCTAATAACTACCGATGGACCACTGGTTGCCAATTTGCTTCCAGGCCCTATTCAAAATATTGGTTATCACCTCTGAAGCTCTCTATGGCCTGGGACCCTCATACCTCTCAAACTGCATCTCCTGCTATAATTTCAAGTACCAGTTATGCTCCCCAGACAGCCTTCTCCCAGTGGTACTGTAAACAAGGATTGTGCACCAGAGTGGGAAAGTGTGGCAGACTATTTTATTCCAGAAGGCTTTAGGTGGAAAATATACTATTTTGACTTAATTTGAAATTGTGTATATTAATGTTTAATTGTGTTGTAATTGTTTCAATTGCACTGACAGAAATTGGGAGAAACAAATCACCAAGAGTAGATGACATGTCAATAGAACTGTTCCAAGCCACAGAAACAGAGTCCATCAAAATCTTGACAAGAATATGACAACAAATATGGAAAACAAAGCAATGGTCCACAGACTGGAAAAGCTCAATTTACATTCCCATTCTGAAAAACAAGACATCAAAGACAGCAGCAACTATCAGACCATTGCATTAATTTCTCACACATATATGGAATGAGAAATGCCAGATGTTCAAGCTGGATTCAGAAAAGGAAGGGGCACTAGAGATCACATTGTAAATTTACATTTGTTACTGGAGCATACGAGAGAATTTCAGAAGAAATAAATAATTCAGAAGAAATATTCAGAAGAAATAATAATAATAATAATAAGCTTGTGTTTCATAGAAGAAGAAGACGACGACTTTGGATTTATACCCCGTCCTTCACTACCCAAAGGTGTCTCAGAGTGGTTTACAAACTCCTTTTCCTTCCCCTCCCCACAACAGACACCCTGTGAGGTAGGTGGGGCTGAGAGAGTTCTGACAGAAACTGCTCTTTTTCAAGAACAGCTGTGGCAGAACTATGGCTTGCCCAAGGTCATCCAGCAGCTGCGAGTGGAGGAGTGGGGAATCAAACCCAGTTCTCCCAGATTAGAGTCTGCGCACTTAACCACTACATCACCGTGCACTTAACCACATCACTGATTGTTTTGATGTGCAACCTGTACTCTAGACAAGAGGCTACTGTTAGGACAGAATATGGAGAAACAGAATGGTTTTCAATTGGCAAAAGTTTCAGATAAGGATGTATTTTATCTCCATATACAATCCATATGCAGATCACTTTATAAAGAAAGCTGGATTAGACTTAGATGAAGGTGGAGTGAAAACTAGTGGAAGGAATGTTAATAATTTGAGATATGCAGATGACTCCACTTTACTGGCAGAAAATTCTGAATACTTGAGATGTCTACTGATGAGGGTCAAAGCAGAAGGTGCCAAAGCAGGATCACAGCTGAACATCAAGAAGACAAAAGCAATGACTATTGGGGAATTGCACAGCTTTGAGGTTGGCAATGAAGGAATTGAAATTGTTTAAGGTTTTCTATTTATTGTCTCCATTATCAGCCAAAAGGGAGACTGCAAGCAAGAAATCAGAAGGAGACTGAGATAGGGAAGGGCAGCCATGAAGGAGCTAGAAAAGACTCCTAAGTGTAAGAAAGTATCCCTGGTGACCAAGATCAATTGATGTCATAGTATTCCTCATTACTATGTACGGGTGTGAAAGTTGGACAATTAGGATAATGGACAGGAAGAAATTTAAGTCATTTGAAATGTGGTGCTGGAGAAGAGTTTTATGAATATTGTGGACCACCAAAAAGACAAATGAGTGGGTTCTAGATCAAACTGAACTCTCCATAGAAGGTAAAATGACTAAAGGGAGGGAGCGGTGGTGCAGGTAGTTAAAACACCTGCTGGTAACATCTGCGAACAGCTGTTCTGGCTGTTCGAAACCCGCCGTGACCAGGGTGAGCACCTGGTCCAAGTCCCAGCTCCTGCCCACCCAGCAGTTCGAAAGCCATAGAAATGTGAGTAGATAAAATGGGTACCTGCCCTAGGTGGCAGGGAGCACCCTCCCCCCCCGTGGGGGTAGCGGAGCACCGGCACCGGCGGCGGTGACGGCGGCAGAAGGCGAGCGGGTGGCAAGATGGCGACGGGATGTGGCACCAAGCGAGAATCGAGCGTCAAAAAACGGAAGGCGGAGCCAGGAAGACGCAGGGGAGTGTGACGGCGCAGGCGTGGCGGAGCCGAAACGGACAGAGCCGGAGCCGTGCTGACGTGCAAGCCACGCACCGGATGGGCCTGCCAAGCCGTAAGGAAGCCAACGGGAGAATGTGAAAGACTGGGGCCAGACGCCGAGCCGAGCCGAACTACAACACTCCATTGGGTGCTGGTAGGGTAGTCCCCTCCCTGACTACATGTGGCCTTAGATATGATACGATTGAGTAACTGTAAGCCGCTCAGAGACCCCTTCGGGGGTTCGAGCGGGATAGCAAGCTGAAAGTATAAATAAATAAATAAATAAATAAATAAATAAATAAACTGAGGCTATCATATTTTGGTCACATTATGAGAAGACAAGACTCCCTGGAAAAGACAACAATGCTTGGAACGGTGGAAGGCAGCAGGAAAAGAGAAACACCAACATGAGATGGATTGACTCAATCAAGGAAGCCACAGAACTCAGTTTGCAAGACCTGAGCAAGGCTATTAATGATAGGACATTTTGGAGGTCATTAATTCATAAGTCAGAATGGACTTGACTGTGCTTAACACACACACGGAATTATGTGTTGGTTTTAACTTGCTACTGGATGCCTACGATGTTTATATCCTTTCAGGCTTTTCTGTTTTCTTTTGTTCCAGAGGACATTTGGTCTAGAGTCTGAGGAAACAGAGCACAGTCTAAATTTTTAAAATAAAGAAATAAAATAGAGGCTGGGCTCAGACGTGCAGTTCAATCTGCTGTTGCCCCACCTCTAACTGATCCAGGTTATTTTATAACGGAGGTTCATAATCAGACTCATCCCTTTTAGCACTCTTGAAAGCACTTTTACCCTGTCCTTGATCTATCAGATGTAGCAGTGAGGGTGTTTTGCCATCAGCCTTTAAAAAAAGAAAAGAAAAAAGTTTGTCCTTTGAGCATGCCCACAAGTGCTGTTGTGCCTGCTGGGATGTCCAGTTCATGGGGCCACTGACCATTTTTTAAAAAAAGTTTGTCCTCTGAGCATGCACACAAACTGATGAGACTACTGGGGTATGTAGTTCACTGCTGTCCTCCTTCTCTAAACTTTCAATTAATCCCTTCCTCAAAGTACAGAAAGAAGTTGAAGTACAGAGGCAGCTTTCTTTGAAAGTTTTTCTAAGGAAAACAAAGTTTTGAGTAGCCCCTATGGGAGAGAGAGAGAGAGAAAGGTGTGAATATGCAGTTATGTGCACATCGCTAATTAGTAAAAAATGGTGGCTGGAAAACAGGAGACCAGTCAAACCTGCCTGACGGCTTGAGTGCGCAACAGAGAGATCAGACAACAAGAAATCCATTTTGGAATCAGCTCAGACCAACAGGACCATACTTCCACAGGTATTCCACAAACAAACACGCAGAAAAGGTTTTTGTCAATAATGTATTTTGGATAGATCGTCTCAGTAGTCCCCAACATTTAGCTTTGGGAAGGCTTATGCTTATGAATTTCTAATTCGCCTTTGGTTATTTTTTCTGGAGCCCTGTTACAGCTCCTTTGTGAAGCATTGCTATGAGCGGGTATGCCCCCTGAAGCATTAATCTATTTATGGATGAGTCAGTCTATGGTTGTGATCACACAGACAATTTGGTCTGGCATAGCCGCCCCACCCCCCCCTGGATCAAAGCGGCATGATCAAACACACACATCTGGCACTCGGCAGCCATCCACCCCTACTCCGTTGCAAACGCTCCCACGCCTTAAACAGCCACTGGGGAAGTCTGGTGGTTTTCCAAGTGAGGTGCTTCCATGGCGGCTTTTCTGGTGTCTGAACGTGCAGGCGCGCATGAAAGTGTGGGAGCCATGTGATCACCCCTCCCATTCTCGGCGCAGCAGTACACCGTTCTCAGTAACCCAACCAATCAGAGGGACACATTGGCCATGGCTCTGTGCTGGTGGCATTGTAGACATGTGAACCAGCCCTCACGGGCCGGCTACCCAATGCAGTCGGCGTTGCAGGACCAGTGTGAATGCTGTGAAGCGTACCTAACTCCAGCAGCTTTTTTCTCCACAGGGTACTGCTGTGGCAACCTGCCGGTCTGGCCACAACCTATGTGTGGATCAGATTCTCTTGACTGTGATCCTTGTATATTTTTGGCAGCTAAGAAACATGGTCTTTGTATGATATAGAATAGATATGCTAAGAAATGGATGGCAGTTGAAAATGCAGATGAATTTCAGAATAAGAGTATCTTGATTGTAGCCTTTTAGGAACAACATAATACTTCAGTGTTTTCAAGGCAACTTCAAGGTTGTGCTGCTTTTGAGCAATAGTTCCTGGTAGGTGGAACCCAGTTATATAGCTGTTGAAGAGTAGTTAAAGAAGGAGAGCTATAACTATTCCATGGAACTAGGTTTGGCATGACTGTTAACTAACTGTTAAATATTGTTAGGTGACTGGCAAATTGATGATCTGTTATTTGACATGCAAAATTCTGTGAAGCCAAGGATGCCATTGTTTGAGAGGCTGCTTCCCCCCACCCCCCTTTATTTCACTGCAATGTCATTGGTTACCAAGAGAAGACTGAAGACTGCTTGCCAAATAGTCTTATAGCAATCAGGGGCAAATTGAGCAGCTCAGCAAACAGGTAGAATTTACTTGCACAATTGCTTTTAAGGATTTCATACCTGTTTTACTTTTAATCTCATGGTGGTGGTGTTGTTTTTTAAGTGTAACAATAGATTGAAATTGGTTTTCCAGAAAAATAGCCGAAGAGAAGAGCCATTCAGCCAGTCATTAGAACCTGTATCTAACATTGTTAAAACTTACATTAATCGATTATAAGGGTTAAAGTTAATTTCATTGTTTTGTTAAAAGTAAATGATTAATTTGTTTTGCAACAAGGGTAGGTGCCAAAGCTGTTTGAGAGTAACTACATGTTGTTCTAATAACAGTTAACATTTTACAAAAAAAAAAAAGGTAGAACAGTACTTTGCCATATTTGACCTCTCAATTGACTAAATCTTTCAGACTAGACAAATGGCAAAATTTGCATAAAATAGATTAGGCTGAAATGGAAAAAAATACGAGGTAGGCAGAAACTAGCAGAACAGACCAGTCTGCTGGAGGAAAACAATTGGAGGGAGCAATTAAAATGATCATGTAGGTTTGTTGGAAACATAGATTAAGTCAATCCATGGAGTGTTCTGCAAATGGCAAAGCAGGTATATGAGTGCTTCATTGTATACTCATCATGCAAAACAACTGCATTCATCACTGCTCAGTGCTTTCCAGAGAATGCGGATAGTACATTAAATGCAGGTTGAGTTACAAGCTGGAGCAAATTGGAGCAATAATATTAACTTCAGTGTGTGTCAGACACCTCCTGTATCCACTGGGCTTAGATCAGGCCCATAGCTAATGCAGGGCCCATGGGGCCCGGCCCCCTAGTGTTTCTTCCAGGCCCCCTCCCTCCCAGGCTGGCCCCAAATTGAATTAATATAATGAACTATGATTTAATTAATCCCTAGCTAAAGGGCTGCATTCAATGTGGTTGTGAGAAGTCATTCTCAGAGACTAATGCAGTCCGTTCTTTGCCTTATACCCAGTCACTTTTTTGTGGTTGAAATGCAGCTTGGGGGGGGGGGTGAAGCCTTACGTCATTGACAGTAAGAGTTTACTGAGCAAAACAATTTAGAAGTGGAGACTTTTTCAAGCCCCCCCTGCAGTGCGGTAAGGAGCCCACTTTATTATCATATAGGAGAAAGCAGATGCTTCCTGTTTATCATTAAAATTATGCTGTTTCCTGAAAGGAAGCTTTGATGAAAAGAAGCGGTGGATCGCTGAAATATCTAACACCACCCTTGTTTTGCGCTGGTCAAGATGAAATACCCACATTTATTTTAACCCTGCATACGTTTTTGCACAAATAATGACAGCAGTCAGAATTCATGCCCCTTGGCCAATATAACGGGCCTACTGAGTGGGTGAAAAGACACCATTATTTGAAACAATCTGATATGTGTATAGTGGAGAGATTTTGCATTACTATGGCATACCCAAATGCCTAAAACTAATCCTTATGCTTGGGACATTACCATGGTCAGCAAGATTGGAACACTGTTAATCTTGAATGGATTTTACCAAAATGTTGTGGTATCTTTATTTTCATTAGAATCAGGGCTGCTTCAAAAGTGCCAAAAATCCAGTGCCAGTATTCTCATGCATGAGAGCAATTGTATGGAGAGGACTGTCCATGGAGAAGACTCTCAGGGACTTATTAGATATGTCCCACTCTGAAAATGGCAGCCCCACTGCTGTCAAGGAGCATGAGGGTCGAGAGGAAAAAGGGAACTGTGTTGAGGATAAAGAGAATGTGCCCTCAGAAGGAACCTCTTCTTCAGCAGGTGAACGGGTATCCTTTTGCACCAAGGAGTCATTCCTATGTGGGGGGGGGGGCTCTTGGTAGTTGGTGATTCGATCCTTAGGCTGGGTGGCAAACCCATGTACTGACTGTATGGTGACTTGCCTGCCTGGTGCAAAGGTAGCGTGTTCTAGATAGGCTGGTAGACGTGTTCTAGATAGGCTGGTAGACAGTGCTGGGGAGGAGCCAGTGGTTGTGGTACATGTTGGCACCAATGATGTGGGGAAATGAAGTCATGAGGACCTGAAGGAAAAATTTAGGCTGCTAGGCAGGAGACTCAAGGAAAGGACCTCCAAGGTAATCTTCCCAGAAGTGCTACCTGTTCTATGTGCAGGGTCAGAAAGACAAGCACAGATCAGGAGTCTCAATGCATGGATGAGACGATGATGTAGGGAGGAAGGGTTCAGGTTTGTTAGGCACTGGGATGCTTTTTGGAACAAGAGGGAACTGTACAAAAGAGACAGTCTCCACTTGTCCTGAGAAGGAATCAGGCTGCTGGCACTTAAGATCAAAAAGGTGGCAGAGCAGTTTTTAAAATGAATATTGGGGGAAAGCCAACAGGAGATGAAAAGTCTCTGGTTCGGGATGGCTCATCTCAAAGAGATGAAGGGGTAGCTGTTACTTTTCTACAAGGAAATGGATGAGAATTGTCCACTGAGGCTATGGCTAATGATATGGACTGCCTAGCAAGCTCTTGAGGCAGCAGAAGGAAGGTTGCAGGCTTAACATACATGGGAAATGCTAGAAGTGTCCAAGGTAAAATTGGGCAGTTGGAATGCTTGGTGTTGGGGTGAAAAATAGACATTGTGGGTATTTCAGAAACTTGATGGGATGAGGAAATCAATGGGATACGGTGATTCCTGGTTATAAATTATATCAGAAGGATGAGGAGGAAGGGTTGGAGGTGGAGTGGCTATATATGTCAGAGAGGGTATACAGCCCAGTAAGACTGAGAGCATAAGAGACTTGGATTCACTTCTGGAAATGCTATGGGTTGAAATAGTGGGCCCAAAAGGAAGCTTAACATTGGGAGTTTGTTATCACCCACCAGATCAAAGATAGAGGAGGATTATAAAATGATGAATGAATTAAAGATAGTGGCTAGATGAAATAACTGTGTCGTAATAGGTGATTTTTAACTACCCACACATTTATTGGGTCAATATGTGTTCAAGTTGGGAAAAAAGAAATTGAGTTTCTAGACACTCTCAATAACTGTGCTATGGAGCAGATGGTCACAGAACCTACTAGGGGAGAGGCGATCCTGGATTTGGTCCTAAATAATACCCAAGACCTGGTGAGAGATGTAAAAGTGATTGCACTGCTTGGGAACAATGACCATAATGTTATTGAGTTTAAGATTTGTATAAACAGAGAGTTGCCCAGAAAGACCAACACAACCACTTTTAACTTTAAAAGGGGTAAGTTCTCTGAAATGAGGGGACATGTGAAGAGGAAACAGAAAGGAAAAGTAGAAAGGGTCAAAACCATTGGGGAAGCTTGGAGACTATGTAAAACTACAATCCTAGAAGCTCAGAAAAAAATATATACTGCAGGTCAGGAAAGGCAAAATAGGTATAGAAAAAGGCCTGCATGGTTAAACAAAGTAATGGAAGCTGTAAAAGGTAAGAAGGATTCCTTTAAGTGGTGGAAAGCTAGTCTCAGTGAGGTTGATAAAAGGGACCACAGGCTGTGGCAAATAAAATGCAAGTCTGTGATCAGACAGGCAAAAAGGGAATATGAGGAGCATATTGCAAAAAACATAAAGACCAACAATAAAACTTTCTTCAAATACATTAGAAGGAGGAAACCAGCCAGGGAGGCAGTGGGACCTTGGATGACAAAGGGGTAAAAGAAGTACTGAAGGATGATAGGGAAATGGCTGAGAAGTTGAATGCATTTTTTGCCTCTGTCTTCACTGTGGAAGATGAGAAGTGCTTGCCCACTCTAGAACCGCTAACTTCAGGAGGGGTGTTGAAAGACCTGAGTCAGATTGAGGTGACAAGAGAGGAGATCCTATGACTGATAGACAACTGATAAATCACCAGGCCAGGATGACATACATCCAAGAGTCCTGAAAGAACTCACATGTGAATTTGTGGATCTCCTGACAAAAATATGTAATCTTTCATTAAAATCTGCTTCCATTCCTGAGGACTGGAAGGTAGCCAGTGTCACTCCCATCTTTAAAAAGGGTTCTAGAGGAGATCTGGGAAATTACAGGCCAGTCAGTCTGGTGTCAATACCTGGTAAGTTGGTGGGAACTCTTATTAAGGAAAGAATTAGTAGGCACATTGATGAACAAAAACTATTGAGGCAGACTCAGCATGGGTTCTGTAAGGGAAGATCTTGTCTTACTAACCTGTTAGTGTTCTTTGAGGGAGTGAACAAACATGTGGACAAGGGGGACCCAATAGATGTTGTTTACCTTGACTTCCAGGAAGCTTTTGATAAAGTTCCTCATCAAATTCTCCTAAGTAAGCGCAATAGTCACGTGATAAAAGGACAAGTCCTTTTGTTGATCAAACATGGCTAATTAATAGGAAACAGAGAGTGAGTATAAATGGGAAACTTTCTCAGTGGAGGGTGGTAAGCAGTGGGGTACCGCAGGGATCAGGGAACTTTTTAACTTGTTCATTAATGAGTTGGATTTGAGAGTAAGCAGTGAAGTGGCTAAATTTGTGGATGACACTAAATTTTTCAGGGTGGTGAAAACCAGGGAGGATTGTGAGGCACTCCAAAGGGATCTGTCGAGGATGGGCAAGTGGGCAACAACATGCCAAATGGGGTTCAGTGTGGCCAAGTGCAAAGTGATGCACATCGGGGCAAAAAATCCTGACTATAAATACACGTTGATGGGGTCTGAACTGCTAGAGACTAACCAAGAGAGAGATCTTGGAGTCATAGTAGATAACTCACTGAAAATGCTGAGACAGTGTGCAACTGCAATAAAAAAGGCCAATGCTATGCTGGGGGTTATTAGGAAGGGAATTGAAAACAAATCAGCCAGTATCATAATGTCCCTGTATTAATCGATGGTGCGACCTCATTTGGAATACTGTGTACAGTTCTGGTCACCACACCTCAAAAGGGATATTATAGCTTTGGAAAAAGGGCAGAAAAGGGCAACTAGAATGATAAAAGGGTTGGAACACTTTCCCTATGAAGAAAGCTTAAAGCGCTGGGCTCTTTAGCTTGGAGAAATGATGACTGTGGGGTGACATGATCGAGGTTTACAAGATTATGCATGATATAAAGCAGGTAGAGAAAGAAGTACTTTTCTCCCTTTCTCACAATACAAGAACTCATGGGTACTCAATGAAATTGCTGAGCAGTCGAGTTAGAACAGATAAATGGAAGTACTTCTTCACCCAAGGTGTGATTAACACATGGAATTCACTGCCACAGGAGGTGGTGGTGGCTACAAGCACGGACGGCTTCAAGAGTGAATTTGATAAACTGTACAGGGTTCTTTTTGTAGCAGGAACTCCATTGCATATTAGGCGACACACCCCTAATGTAGCCAATCCTCCAAGAGCTTACAATAGCCCTTGTAAGAAGAGCTCTGTAAACTCTTGGAGGATTAACTACATTAGGGGTGTGTCGCCTAATATGCAAAGGAATTCCTGCTACAAAGAGAGTCCTGGATAAACCTATGGAGCAGAGGTCCATCAATGGCTATTAGCCACTCTCAGTCTGGGGCAAGTAATACACTGTGTTTTTGGTGCTTGGGACAACAGTGGGAGGGCTTCTAGTGTCCTGGCCCCACTGCTGGATCTCCTGATGGCACTTGGTATTTTTGGCCACTGTGTGACAGAGTGTTCCTATGTATGCAGCATTGGCTTCTCTTATGTTCTAATGTATGCAACTCATGGACGGGTCACACACAGCTGTCACAGAGATGTGTATTTCTAGTTGCCAGGAAGATAGTTCAAATAATGGCATCTCAGCATTTATACATTTTACAAGTGGAGACCCGCAAGAAACTTGCGGGATGGTCATCCAATTCCTCACACCTTTGCTTCCTCCCCTCTACCCTTACCTATCTCACACTCCTTCTCCCTTCTGGGGGTGGAGCCATGGACTCAACCCTCCAAAGCACCCATTTTATCCAGGGGAACTGATCTCTGTCACCTGGACAACAGTTGAAATGCTGGGTGATCTCCAGCCCTCACCCAGAGGCTGGCAATGGTAGTTCTCATGGAGGAAATGGCTGGTTTGGAGGGTGGAGTCTGTGGCATTATACTGGTCTGAAGTTCCTCCCCTTCTCAAACCCCACCATCCCCAGGATCCACCCCTTAAATGTCCAGGAGTTTCCCAATCCAGAGTTGGCAACCCTATTTCCTTCCCAGCCAACTTAACCTTTATCTGCCTTTGTCTGTCTTCAGCTTTTTGTCTCCACCCCCCTCCCCCACAGCTTCTACCAAGGAAAATTACAGTCTTTCTCCACAGTGGGGACCAAAGCAGCTTACATTATTCTCACCTCCTTTTTATCTGCACAACAACCCTGTGAGGTTGGTTAGGCTGAAAGTATGTGACTGGTCCAAAATCACCCAGTCAGCTTCCACCGCAATATGGGGATCTGAACCTGGGTCTTGCAGACCCTACTCTGAGGCTCTAACTGCTGCATCACTGCTGGCCTAGGGTTGGCAACCTCCAAGTGGGGCCTGCTGGAGAGTGAACTCCAGAGATCTGTGAACAACAGAGATCTGTCTCCCTGGAGAAAATGGCTGCTTTGGAGGGCGGATTCTGTGGCATGATGCCCAGCTGAGGCCTCTCCCTTCCCCAAATCCTGCCCTCCTTGCACTCCACCCCAAAACCTCCAGGAATCCCCCAGCCTGGCCCCAAGGCGCCCTCCCCCCTCCCTCCCTCCAAGGCCGAAAGAGGCCTGGAAAGAAAGGGCCCTTCCCCCACCCTTTGACTGACAGAGCCAGTCAGAAGCCTCTCCCTCCCCCCCCTCCAACGTTCTAATCTCTCACCGTTGCTGCCTGGAGTCAGGTCCCTGCAGAGGCCATTTCAAAAGGCTTTTGGGGGGGAATTCAACCGTCCCTGAAGGGATTTCCTTACTTTTCGGATTTTTCTACAAACCCAGGAAGTCTACTGACTATGTAGGAAAAGCTGTTGGGGGACAGTGAGGCCCCTGTTGGAGGGAATAGGTATCCGCACAGAAAAAAAGAAGTCTGGGATTAGAATATAAGATGTACCTTCAATTAAATTATGTGGTCATCACATTAACAGTATATTTATATGCTATGCATAATATGTAGGAATTTTGTCATTGTTGAAGCCCCCGTAACTTTGTCCAAGGTTGAGAAATGTATCTACTTTTGTGTGTAAGGAGAAATTTAATTCTTCTGAATACTAAATCAAATGCTTTTTGGAAGCAAAACATTGCTCTTACATTGCTGGAATCATCTTCTCTAATTCATCTGAGAATAATGTGGTCCAACAACCTGGTTGATCAATGGTCCACTTCTGCTGAAGCTTTATTTTCAAAGCAAACCATCCTCCGGACTCCGTTAAATGCTATTGCCACATATCAAGATATCATTAACTCCTTGATTGATGTATCAAGACCAACACATTTATTAAGGAGTGCTAAAAGAGCCTCTTCTTGGTTTGATTCCAAATGCTGGGCCTTTAAGAAAAGCCTTTGTCATCTTTTTTCCCAACTATATATTCATTCTTCACCTGAATTAGTTGCTTTCTACTTTGAATTAAAAAAAAGGATGTCAATTCCTTTTGGAAGAAAAAAGACAAGCTTATGCCTTGAAAAACTGGTTCAGATTATTGCATGCTTCCCATACAAGGAATATGAAAGACTTCTGGATGATAGTTTCATGAGCAAACTTTTCATCTAATACAACTTACTACCCTTCAGTTCCTGCCTCTGACTGGATTGCATATTATTTCAACTTATTATTGGAACCAATTCTGTCTAATCTTCCTGATGACCTACAAATTCCAACTGATGTGCCAGTTTGGCTGCCAGGCTCCAAAGAAGAGATCCTTGAATTTATAGCTTCCATGAAATCAGGTAAGGCCCCAGGCCCTGATGGCATCCCTGCTGATCTTATAATAAATAATCAGATTGGTGGTCAGAACAGCTAGCTTCTCTGTTTACTTTAATTGATAAGTTTGGGATACTACTGGATTCCTGGTTAACCTCCATCATTGTTCCAGTCTTCATAAAAGGCAGCCCTAAAATTCCTGATAATTATCACCTTATAAGTTTACTTTCAGTACTAGAGAAATTATATTCCAAACACCTTCTGAATTGTCGCTCTGATTGGATGTCGAACAGTAATCTTCTGGGCAAAGAACAAGTAGGTTTCCGATCTGACATTCTACTCGTGATCATTTGCTCATGCTTGCTTTTCTGGCTGAGAAATATTCCCTGCATTTCAATGGCAAATTGTATGCAGCCTTCATAGATTTATGGGGAGTGTTCGATTCTATCAATAGGTCCCTTTTATTGAACAAACTAGCCGATATGGGAATGGATCGACGACTCCTATTTCTGATTCGTAGACTCCACTCTTCTAATACCTGCCGAGTCCGTCTAAACCATAAAGGCCACCTGACTGAAAAGATCCCAGTTACAAAAGGAGTAAAACATTGTGCATTCTTGCTTTAGTCTATTCATGTCCAATCTACCAGTACATTTAAGCAGATTTGAAGATCATGCACACAAGATGAATATGCTTCCAGTTCTCCTCCTGCTGCATGCAGATGACACAGTTCTCTCATCCATCTCCAAGACTGGATTATTATGTTTGCTTTTAGCTTCCTTTGATTTCTGTTCCCAGAATGACTTATCCATCAGTTCTGAGAAGACCAAGGCCCTGATATTCTCTAAGGCTTGGAAACCCTGTCTATGGAAGATAAATGGAAAACAGGTCAAATCTTTTGGATATTTGGGCCTCCTTTTTCAGCACCAACTCAGTTGGTCCTTTCATCAGAAGGTGACTACTACAACTATAAGGAACCAACTGTCTGCGATTTCCCAGTTCCATTTTCATAGTGAGAATCAGTACGTACCAGCTGCTTTACAGATCTTCCAGTCTCAATAATTTCATATTATTCATCAAAGAATCTGGGATATTGAGACTCAGACTATTGCAGTGGAAATTAATCTGATTTGTTTCACCTCTTTTTTTGGTCTATTGCCCATTACAGGGCAAGTACATGCAAAATCTTGCTAACCCCTGACAGCGTCGGGCTTTCATGCTCACCAGACTGAATATTTTTCTGTCAGCTGTTCTCTCAGGTAGATATCACAATATCTCCTTTGAGAACAGATCATGTAAATATTGTTAATTGGAACCTGATTTAGTTACTCATATTCTACTTCAGTGTCCTATGTTTCGTAAGATTCCTCAGCAATATCTTGATCCTGTTATTTCTAACCTTTCTGGTTCTCCAGAAAGAATTACCCAGTATTTACTTGCTGATAAACCCTCTCGATTGATGGAATTAGTGGCTGAGTACTTGGCTATAGTATTGCACAAGAGTTATCTTTTTCTAGGTAAGGCAAATGAATAATTGTCCGATTTTGCTTATGGCATTGTTTTCTTGATTTTATTCTCATTATCCTTTTAGATTGTACTTTTTATCTAACTTTATTCATCTTCGCCCCTGTTTGTATCTAATTCTAATTTATCCTCATATGCCACTAAAGGTTTTGAATTTCATTTGAGTCCAGAAGTCTTACCTGATGGGACATGGTCATCCTGCCTAACCTCTTTTCTTCATTCTCTTCCAGGGATAGGAGACACCTGGCTCAAATGGAACCCTAACCTCCTCTCCATTCCCTTCTCCATACTCTGGTATGCAGGGGCATGAAAAGCCACTCTTCTCAATGTTAATCATGCTGGTGATGTTTTGTTAAAAAGCTGCACATCTTTGTTTTGTAGGCAAAAAAGCTGAAGCAGCTCTGTTAAGCTGTTTCAGCACAACAGAAGAATGAGCAATGGTTTAAAATATGATGGTCATCCAAAACATCTTTACATCCCTTCCCCCCACCCAATTCAGGAGGGAAAGTTTTAGCCTGTCCAGGCAAATACAGTATTTTGCTTGTGGGGTTATTTCAAAGAATAAAACATTCCATTTTGACAAAGTAAAGGTTAAACCACTGTGGGTCATGTGCATGTTTGTAATGTACTGTATGTGCAAGTGGGCAGTGAAGAATTGTTAAGGACAGCATAATTAGAAAAGAAGAACGTTGCATAATGTCTGGCATCTGCAAGTTAATATGGTACTTCTGCTGCCTTGTGCATTACAAACTTCCTGAGCAACTTTGGCTGGAGGGATGGGAGGCAGCAAGACAGAAGATTTCACTTCTGCTATTTATAATCCATTTCTCTTTGGCCACCAGCCAATACAATGCAAAACAGCAGATTTAAGGGCTTTGCTGGTCAGCTCTGCTGGGTCCTGAAGCTGAGAGAGACCATTATTAGAACTGGGTATGAGAGACACTGGTGGCCATTTTACTCCAACTTTAGTGTAAAGTTTGACTTTTCAGTGTTGAACTAGCATCATCCTAGGATACCATGCAGTTTTTCCAGGTGCCAGAATAGATTGGCATAGATATTGATCTAAAATAGAAGAGAACAATAACATTGTTATAATTGACTAATACAGTTACTTCTAATATTTGCCTAAGAATTCTTTATCAGGTCCAACTGATAGCTGGGCTAGGTATTAGGTACCACAAGAATGAATACCTGCGGGACAAGTTTCCCACCCCAGCATTGTTGTTTGGGCCAATTCACAGCATGGGTCAGAGTTATCAATTTTCCTACCCATTTATTGATATGGCTCATGGCTAGAGAAACTCTAAATGATATGTCCAGAGGATGGTGGGAAGAAACACAACATAAGTGTAAAGTCTATACTTATTCTTGTTGTTCAGTTGCACAGTCGAGTCCAACTCTTCACGACCCCATGGACCACATCACGCCAGGCCCTCCTGTCTTCCGTTATGCTCCGAAGTTTGCTTAATTTCATGTGTGTTGCCTTGATAACACTGTCTAACCATCTCATCCTTTGCCGTCCCCTTCTTCTTTGACCTTCAATCTTTCCCAGCATCAGGGCCTTCTCCAAGGAATACTCCCTTTTCATTTGGTGGCCGAAGTATTTGAGCTTCAGCTTCAGTATCTGGCCTTCCAGGGAACAGTCAGGGTTGATTTCTTTTAGGATTGACTGATTTGATCTCATTGCAGTCCAGGGGACTCTCAAGAGTCTTCTACTAGCTCTCATTATATCAAGAAAATTATTGGTGGAGGGCTGTTGTTGTTTTAAGACAACCATACAACTACATATTCAATAAAGTCAAGAGTTTTGCATGGCTAAAGAACAGTCTTATGCCATTAACTCGTTGTGCCTCCTTAACGGATAAATCTGCCACCTATTTTTCTAACAAAAAGAAATCAAAGATTATGAATAGTGCAAGTTAACCTAACTCTGTCATGAGAAAGTTGATCCTTTCATCAATATGAAGTCATTCTGAAGTTACTATCAATAGATCAGAGAAAGAAGGGACTTTTCACTGCTGTCCAGTTCAATATGTGGTTGAATGCGAGTTGCCACAGAACAGACCTGCCAGAAAACTGAAAATAGTTTTTAATTTTCAAAAGTCCAACGGTTGTTTTTAAATGGAAATCTCCCTTTGATACATGTTGAGAAATAAGCCGCTGTATTTCACTACCTCTTGAAAGACTCAGAACTGGAGCATCCGGCCCGCCGTATCAAATAGGTGGGAGGTTTAGAAGTCCATACGGTAAAAATAGTTCACAGACAGCAGAATAGCAACTTCAAGACATAATTATGATGTAACTAAGAATAGGTAATAGGGTGAGAGACACTCTTGCCTGTGCAGCTCTCCAAATCGAACTACGCCACTGGCATCTCAGTATTATTGAGGAAAGTTAACACAGGGCATAAGAATGCTAGACTTCCCCTTCTCTCCCTGAAGTATCCACTTACTCGTTTGTACTTCATTAGTTGCCCTGTTGCATGTACACCGGAGAATTCCCACCCCCTCCTAGTGAATTAATTTCATACTGGCTATTGTTAAAGGCTCAAGAAACAAGTCACCATGAAGACGTCAGTGCATTGGGTTGTAAACTTGGCTGTGAAGGTGCAGTAACCAAGAAGAATCAATATTTGGGTTGGGAAACGTTCAAGCGGCTTTTGCTTGCTTGGTTGGTAACATTAGGTTTCCATTATTTTGTTGAGGTATAATTAATGCTCTCACTTGCCATCCCACTTAGTCCAGACCCATTTTTATTTGGAGTCCTGATCAGAGCTGCTAATGAAATGCAGCTGCAGAATCACTCCTGGTCTGGAACAATGTCGTTTTCACAGATTCATTCCACTTTAGTTAGGGAAAAAATAAAGGGCAGCATCACTGAAACTATTTTATTGGGCTCCATGTTATATGTGGTTTGCAAACATGATGCTTGCTTATGTCTGTGCTGTAGGCTTGTAAATGGGAATAGGGAAAACAGGAGGTTCGGAAAAGACGAGTTTTGTCAGTTCTGACTTCAGTACTTGTCAGACAGCGGCCATTGCCTCATAGGTTATTGGACACGGGTTCGATGTTGGGAAGCAGTTTTTTTCCTCCCTGCTTCCCCACAGCATCATTGTGTATTTGTGCCCCTTATGGGGTTTCCCCAGTTTTTCTCTGATCTGGATGGCTGCTGTGTGAATGGGAAAGTCTGGATGTTTCCCATCTTGCCCATATGGCAGCCATTTTCCCTGGCCTTGGTCATCCCTCCCCCCATACCAGAGGGCTTTATTTTTAAAAACAGCAACACAGCATTTAAATATTGTTATATCAATATTATATTATAACAGTCTCTGTGCTGGGTTCTCTGAATTCTCTGCTTTCATTTTAAAAGATAAGTCTCTAGCCCCTTTCATTGTGGAGATATATGGAGGAAGTCATATTTCTGCAATGAAGGGACTAAATACTTTTTTTTTTTTAATGAAAGTTGTGCATTCAGTGACACACAGACTGGAAACCCCAGGAGGTGCCTGAATACACAGCATTATTCAATTGCAGATAAAAAAAGAACTGAAAAGCCCTGGTAGCCTGGGGGAAGGAAAATGGCCACTGTCTGGGGACTGGGGCATGAAAACTGCAGAGGAATTTGCTGTGTGGAAGCCTGGCTACTGCTGCAGTGTATCAGCAGATGCCCCAGCAATGAGGAAAGTACACACATCAGTCTCCATGTGGAAATCACCAATAAGAGATTAGAAAAATAAACTGAGTTGACCCTGGAGGTCCCTTCCAACTCCGGGATTCTATGATTCTGTGATTCATATTCAGTCCCAGAACCTGAAAAGGTTAGTCAAATATAAAAGCGGTTCAGCAATAAAAGCTTAATATATATAGTATATAAAAAGATACATGTATTTATTAACAAAAAATTATTAAAATATATATATAAGGGCCCAATCACACCTCATGTAAAAATACCAAATTCTAACACACAAGGGCTAATGGACTTGACCTGACGCGTTTCGGCCTGCATAGGCCTTCTTCAGAGGTCAAACACAGTGAGGAACATATTGGCTAATGTAATTGTACAGTACAATCATACAGATACAAAATATAAATACAAGAGGGACTGGAAAAAGTTGTTCCAAAATGAAACCACTAGGCACAGAATAAAAGTACAAATGAGGCCCCCAAAGGTGCAATCACATGCCAAGTGGTGTTTCCCTGATATTAATTTCTGGCCCAGGAAATGCCTTCCTATGATTGTTCAGCCAAAGTGTCCTCAATAGAATTGTCCTTAGGCATTTCTCTGTTTAGGGTTGCCAGACCCCATGGTGTAGGCAGGGGTCCACTCGGGTCATTTCGTAGAAAGAGAAGTGCAGGAGCTCATTAGCATAATGCATTAGCATAACTTATTTGCATATGCCACACCCCCTGACATCACCGGAAGTGTGTCAGAAGGCAACACCCACCACTCAGGCTACACCCCTAGGGACTGTCTTTCCACTCTGGGGGCTGTCATTCCAGTCGCAGAGTAGCCTATCTGGGCCCAGGAGGAATGCTACATGTGCTGCTTTGCACTTCTGCTGGGAGCTGGGGGTGGGGCTTGCCGTTGCCTGTGCTTCTGTCGGAGCTTCGCTCCTGCAGGTTCCTGCTCCAAATGACCCCTGGGTCCACTGGTTTCTGATGGTCTTCTCCACCGCTGGCCAGGAATTACCCCCCCCCCAACAGGCAAAAAGCCAGAAATAAATGCAACTTGCTTATGTCACCCAGAAGTGACATTGACATTTGGTGTGTTGGGAGGTGACACACTGATTTTGGGGCAAAACTCTATGGTTCAAAGCTAATTCTACCATAGAGGTTTGCCCACAAACCAAAGCATTGTCCCTGTGGTCCCCAAAGTGTTTACGTCACTTCTGGGTGACAGGTGACAGAAGCACATCATGCTTATTTCTGGCTTCTTCCCACCTCCAGTAAGTGCACCCCCATCCCCCCACCTGCTCATCTGCTGGACCTGGCAACCCTAGTTCCATTATTTAAGATGGGGCAAGAGGAGATTTTTAAAAAGGAAGAAAGGATTATTGTGGGGGACTTTACCTGCAATATAAGGACCATATAGTGGAACAGAATGTGTAGAATATGGTTCCATGAAGTTTTCTGATTTCAGTTCATCTTCATACCCAAATTGAAAGAGCTTATGTGAATCTCACAAACTGTTTTTCAAATCTGATGCATTAAAATTACAGATTGGAGGAATACGAATATCCGGTTAATACTTTTTGGAGACAAAGGCCATTTCCATGTGGATCATTTGCTCCAGGTTTAATGCTTTTGCACCGGGGGGGGGGTGCTGCTGCTTCCCCACAGCATCATGTTGCACTTGTGCACCTCCTGGGATTTGCCCAGCTTTCCTCCAACCTTGCCCAAATATACCTTGCTATGAAGTTGTGGGGAAGGAGTGTAGCAATGAGGGTTGGCAGGAAAGTTCGGGTTTTCTTCGCCCTTCCCATATGGCAGCCATTTTCCCTGCCCCTGTCCCACAGTTGCCATTTCTTCCCCCTGCCATCAGGAGGCTTTTTTTTTCCTTTTCAAAATCAGCAAATGAGCACCATTATATTTTTTATTTTATTGTTATTTCTTTCTTTTATTACAACGCTTTTAAAGCCACCTTTCCACCCAACTTAGGGCCCTTAAGGCAGTAAACCATAGAAACATCGAAACAAGATATATTTAAAAATTAAAAATAATTAAAACAACACAAAAATAACACATGAATGAGAGGAAGGGTCGGTAAGAGAGGGAATGTTGTGCAGCCCCTAGTCCCCCTTAAGGGGACCCTCCCCTTTAGGGTCATGAAGGGAGCCCACCCTGCATAACCTGTACGAGGTTCTCCAGCCAATGCTGAAATGCCAGCAGGCAGTTGTGATGGTCAGGGCTGTTTCTGGGCAGGGATGCACAGGAATGAAGTTCTGGCTGCCTTCCGAGTTGGCCGTGCCTACAGCCCCCCACCCTTGGGTTCCCCAGGCACCTCACAAGCCATGAGGCCCCCGGGGAAGCTAAGCCAATCCATGCAGGGAAAGCAGTTTAAACTGGCTCCCCTCCTTGGGTTCCCCAGGCACCCTGTAGCTGCGGACACCTGGGGAAGCCGATACAGAAACTACCTTCCTTCCTTCAGGTTCCCCATCCTGGGAAGCCAATCCTGGGAGGGAGCTGCACTGTCAGGGGTGTGGGCTAATATGCTAATTAGTTTCTGAGGTAGGGTGTGGCCTATTATGCTAATGAGTTCCTGCTGGCTTTTTCTACAAAAAAAGCCCTGGTGATGGTTATGCTCTTTTTAACAAGACAATTAAACATATATAGCATATACTCTTTGCTATGGGGGACTGTGGATGAAATTGGAACTTGCCACCACCAAGTCTGCTGACCACACCCCCCAGTGATGTGGCTGGCCAATGGGGATGAGGCTGCAGAAGGTTGCAGGAGAACAACCGGGCTGAGAGCCAATGCTGGGCACGATTGCTCAGAGTCACCCTGTCTCCACTTCTTCCACCCAACCACAAGTGGAGCTCCAGCTTAAGGCTGAAAACTGGACTTCCTGTGCTGGTTCCATATTTATGGAACTCTTGCCAGAGATATTTGAATGGCATCAAAGTTTGCCAACGGGACTGGAGAAAAATGCCCTGTCCCTTTAATAGAGGCTTAATGTGTAGAAATGAGCAGTTGAAGTTTTTCAGGGCTTGAAGGTACATATGACCTGGTGAATAACATTTCACTAAGCCTCTTTGGAAGGGGCTTTTTTTCTCTTTCCAGGCATTTGACAAACCTAATTGCACCCATTCTGTGAGCTTTTAGGTATCAAGTTAAGGTATTTTATTCTTCCAGTATTTGATGGCAAAGTGTCTTGAATGTTTAGTGCTGCTGTATCTAACTTTATCTAGTTGTTTCAACTGCTGATCTTGGTTCCCCATCACAGGAGCGTGATAATCCAGGGGGGAAGTGAGGCTTAGACAATACCGCTCTGATGGCAGAAAGTGAAGAGGACCTAAAGAGCCTCTTGCTCAGAATGAAAGAGGAGAGCACAAAAGTGGGCTTGAAACTCAACATCAAAAAAAAAACTAAGATCATGGCATCTGGCCCCATCACTCCTTGGCAAATAGAAGGGGAAGTCGTAGAAGTAGTGACAGACTTCACGTTCCTAGGATCCCGGATCACTGTAGATGGTGACTGCAGCCATGAAATTAAAAGATGTCTGCTCCTCGGGAGGAAAGCGATGGCAAACCTAAACAGCATGATAAAAAGCAGAGACATCACCTTGCCGACAAAAGTCCGCATGGTCAAAGCAATGGTATTCCCCGTAGTAATGTATGGCTGTGAGAGTTGGACTATAAGGAAGGCCGAGCGCCGAAGAATAGATTTGTTTGAACTATGGTGCTGGAGAAGACTCTTGAGAGTCCCTTGGACTGCAAGGAGATCAAATCAGTCAATCCTAAAAGAAATCAACCCTGACTGTTCCCTGGAAGGCCAGATCCTGAAGCTGAAGCTCAAATACTTTGGCTACCAAATGAGAAGGGAGCACTCACTGGAGAAGACCCTGATACTGGGAAAGATTGAAGGCCAAAGAAGAAGAGGACGGCAAAGGATGAGATGGTTAGACAGTGTCATCGATGCAACGAACATGAAATTGAGCAAACTTCAGCAGACAGCGGAAGACAGGAGGGCCTGGCGTAATCTGGTTCATGGGGTCGCGAAGAGTCAGACTCGACTGTGCGACTGAACAACAACAACAACATCGTGATCAGACATTCCCCTGAGGCTCAGTGCTCAGGCCGTCAGCTGCCGATCACACGTTGATGTTGAAGAGCGAGGCGGTTCAGCAGTATCGCATTTGTGTGCATGCGTAGTTCCGCCTTTGCACACATACCACGGAGGCATAAAAAGAATCCAGTGGGATGCAGACAGGCACCGGATGCAACGGGATACCACCACTTCTGCAATCCGACACCCGCCTGCGCCGCACATTTTCCAGAAAATACTGCACTTTCCCAGGTATCTTTTTACTCCACATCTTCGGCAAGACAATACAGGTTGCCGACAGGTGCAGGACACTTGCCAGATGTTTTTGTGTGATCGCACCTGTAAAATCCATCCAGCCCCTATCACACGGCTAATTCAGCGTGTGACCGGACCTTTGGTCTTAATTGCTTGCAAGGTTTTGTCCAACCTTGAAAGCTTCTGTTGTGTAGTGGGTTCGACGCATTAAGGAATCAGGAAACAGCATGATAACCGGCTCATGGTTTACTAGTACACAACAGAACAGCAAATACTGGCCAGATGGCCAACTATATACAGTCCCCGTGGACCACCCCCAGGTGGGTTTAAACTTCCCGCCAAGGTTCCTGTTGGTGACCACTTGAGGTTTCAGGGTCCTAGTTCCTATTGTCTCTTGAGCTCCAAGCTCTGGTAAATGTCGCTCTCACCTAGTGGCGATCAGCGGACATAACAGCTTCTTAAGCAAAAAGGTTGAGTGTACAATTGAAATGTTTTTAAAAAATCGGCTGAGCAATTAAAGGAAAGTTGGAAAAAATATCATTAGGAGTGCTAGCTTATATGGCAACCATATTCCTGTCTTTGAAATAATAAAATACTACTTGAATGGCCCACTGATTTTAACCTCCGTTTCAGAGAAAGGTCACATGCGTTCCTCACACATGACCACAGGGTGTCCCCCCCCCCGATGTTCAATCCCTAATATCCCCAGTTTAAAAAGTAGGGCTCTGGGCTGGGGTAGATTGGGAGGACCACCACTGCCAGTCAAGAGAGACAGCACTGAAGAGAAAGCTATAGCTCAGGGTTAGAACATTGCCTTTCTCTGGCATTTTTCCAGATTCTCCTAATGTTCCATTTTCATCCCCCTGTATTACCAGTCTTTTTTCCTTGTGTCCAGACAACTTTGTTAACATGCTCATGCTATCCCAGTTTTTCCTCCCCCCCCCCCCGGTTCCTTCCTAAGTTAGTTTCTCCCATACTTCTTTTTCCCATTTCAGAGAATTTGCAAGATAGCCTCTTGTTTGGAATCCGAACATTTTTTTTTCTGCCTTGCGGCTTGCTGTCCAAACCCACCCAAGAAAGGGCAGGTTTGGGTGTTGAGCGTTTGCGGTTCCAGGTCCTACTTGGGACGCCGAGGTCGGCCCGCATTGTACCCGCGCCCCCGCGCTCACTACAAATGAACTCATACAAACAGTTTCCTTTGGAAATTAAGTGGATAAATTTGGCCACAACTTTTATTGGTTACAGCTGTAGAGCATTGGCACAGCATGGATCCACCGGATCCGACCTATCGGCTGGCTGGCGTGCCAGCCGAGTTAACCGTTACCCAGCCAGCCGGCATGGGTAGAGAAGGCGGGAGGGCAGGTAATCGGAGTTCACGTGGACGCTTGCCCCTATGTGAACTCCCCTGCCCTCTGGCTGTGAGGGTAAGCACTGTTATTCCTTGAGCTAGCCAGCTCCGTTCCGCCCTCACGCCAAGACCCTTAAGGGGTCCCCAACTCCGAAATTGGCACGCAGGCCGAATTCCGCCAACGGATCCGGCCCCATGCTGTTACCGCTGAAAGTTGTGACAAAGTGTGCAAGAAACAATAGGTAAACGCTAAGAGGCAGGGCGCGGGGGGAAGTGGCGAGGGGAGAGGGAAGGCCAACCATCGTCGTCCCCCCATCCCTCCCCCCCGCCGCCGGCATTCCCCCCCAGAAGGGGCCCGGGCCTACCTGAAGGAAGCGAGAAACCGGCTTCCTCCCAAACCGGGCTCGCCTCGTGGTCGAGTGGGGAGGGGGAGCGGCTTCCCTGCTGCTTTTTAACGCCTCCCCCTCCCCGACCGCTCTGCTGACCCCCATTGGCTAGGGAAAGGGGGGGAGGAGGCACGTCATTCCCCGCCGCGCCCCCGGCCCCCCTTTCCCCTTCCGGCCGGCCTCTTTGTCCCCGCCCGTCCCCGCAAATGGCGGGCCCGGGCTACCCGGGCCCTTTCTGCTTTTGAAAATTTGCATGCCAATGTTTCAACATGTTGGCTCTGGAGGGTGCCTGCGCTGAAACAAGTGGTCAGTCCCCGTGGGAGGCTCAGCACCAACAGCCAGTCATTGCCTTCCTTACCATTCCTTCATTCACACCCAAGAGCAAATTTTAGCACATTCCTGGGTGCCATTTTCAAAAACAGTTTGTTAGCCTAAAATCACACAGTCAAAGGGAACAAGCCATTGTGAGATGTGTACCTGATACAAGTCAGGTAACGGAATTCAAAATGTTGGGAGGCAATGACAGAGAATGCTCAAATGTGGGGAAAGAGGCAACCAATAAGGGGTGAGAGACGTACACCAGGTATGACTCTCAGATTTGGTTTGGAGGGTGGGGAATGCGTGTCCAGAAGAGGGCAACCAGGATGGTGAGAAGGTTGGAATCCAAGTCTTATGAGGAAAGGCTGAAAGAGTTGGGTATGTTTAGCCTGGGAAAGAGAAGACTTAGAGGGGACATGATTGCAGTCTTCAAGTATTTGAAGGGCTGTCATGTAGAAGATGGAGCAGATCTATTCTGTCTTGCTCTGGATCGCAAGACTAGATCTAATGGGTGGAAATTATGAGGGAGTCGATACCAGCTAGATATCAGGAGAAACTTCCTAATTGTGAGAGTGGTTGAGCAGTGGAAGAGACTGCCTCGGGAGGTGGCAGATGCTCCTTCTTCGGGCGTTTTCAAGAGGAGGCTGGACGACTATCTTTTGGGTATGTTGTAGGTATGTAGAGCTATCTTTTGGCTATGCTCCTGCAGAGTGCAGGGGGTTGGTCTATATGACCTGCAAGGTCCCTTCCAACTCTAAAATTCTACGATTCTATGAATGTACTCATAAGGGTGTTTCTCAGCCCCCTTGAGGCTGCTGAAGTGTTGCAATGCTTCAGTGCATATGCAAAAATACCCTTTAAAAAGAGTGGGAAACCATTCCACAATGCGAATGTAAACAGATGGAACACTGACGGGGAAAAGAAAACATATAAGTGTAATGATTGCACCAATAGCGCAATCATGGGAGCTGCCATAACACTGAATGAAAACCCAGAAGGTGGCTGTAGTCTGGAAAACACCTCTGTCTTCGGTCCCAAGTTTAATCTCTCCCACTTCCAGCTTTTTTTAAAGTGGGAGGAGGTTCCTTGGATCATAGACTGGGAAAAGATCTTTACCAGAGACCTTGGAGAGCTGTTGCCGGTCAGCACAGATGTCATATACTTGCTGGTGTGACTCAGTATAAGGCCTTACATTGTACCCATATCAAAATAAACTTCTGTTTTCTTCAAACAGCCAACAGAAGGCAGACAGGCATTTAGCTTTCAGAATTTAATAACATGGAGAGGGGGAGACCAATTCCATTCTGAAAGGAAATAGACCCGAGCTTGTAAAACTGATTATAGCTTGGCACCGAGACAAAATCAATGGAGTGGTCCATTTATGCTTAGTATTTTGACAGTACTGTTCGGAGGAAAGAACTACAGGAATGATTTAAGACTAGGAAGGAAACTAATTGAGGAAGATACAAGGTGAGAGCTGGGAGAATCTACATTAGGCAGCAGGATAGAATTAAGGACAATGTATCATGATGCTCAGACTGAGATAAATCGATTTTGAATCATGTGGTCTAATATTGTGAATGGGGACCATGTGGACCTTGAGCTCTTTTTGGAAGGCCAGGGTGTTGTATTGGTTAGCATGTGGGACAGAAATCTGGAAAATCTGGGTTCAAATCCTCACTCTGCCATGAAGTTTACTGGGTGACCTTGTGCCAATTACCTTCCTTCAGCCTAGCCTACCTCACAGGGTTGTTGCAAAGATGAAAAGGTGCCGGGAGAACTGCCTGAGCTCTTTGGAAGAAGGATGGGATAAAACTGTATTAGATAGATATGGTTTTTGAGCTCAGGGAGTGTGAAGTAGAAAGGCTTCACATTATGACTCTCTGTTAGTGTACAGCCAGCGCTAAGACATGTAGATCTCCACCAATCCTACTTTCAAACTAGCTGTATTACAGTCTGGCAGTGTTAAAGAGAGAGACTTAAACAAAAACACAAGTGTGTTCTCTGTATGTAAAGGCTTCTAGCTATGACAATTGCACAGAAAATTGTGCCAGGCCACTTGAGGCTCTCTGTAAGGAATATCCTTGTGGGCTATGCAGCATTATGCTTTAAAGAGTGAAAGGACTTGAGGTTTGTAAGGGCAGAAGGGAAGGAGGCGGGGAGAAAAGGAAGAACTGCTGAACGAGAATACGTACTAAGAGGCACACGGAGTGGAATAAGCAGTAGCAACGTTAAGGTTGTGGCAAAAGGAAGCACAACCTATGAGAGGAGGAAGCGGGCTGAAAGAAGAAAGGAAAAGGAGGTCAAGCTGATTTTCATTCAAACTGCTGCACAGCATCATATACCCCCCCATCAGTACGTGCAGCTTTCCAAGCCCCTACACATTTTAAACAGTGGCCGAAAAATATGGCCTTGTAGCTGAAGAGTGGGGGAGGGAGAAAAGAGAGAAGTGGGCCAGCTTGCCCAGTGCCCGCTGTGCCTAACCCACATGCATCACATCATAGTGCGTTCCTTCTCGCATCTGGACAGTAGGATAACCATCTTACCTAAGCTTAGCAGCTACTTATCTCATCTGTTGACTGTTAGCAAACAGTGACTTTGCTGCAATTGTTATATAGTTGCATGCATATTATTTGAACACTTCAGTGTTTTTTTAGTTGCTGTAGATTTTCTGGGTTGTGTGGCCATGGTCTTGGCATTGTAGGACCTGACGTTTCGCCAGTAGCTGTGACTGGCATCCTCAGAGGTATAACACAGCAAGATGGAGTACTCTCCGTGTCAAGGTGAGCAGAAAAATGGTAGGCAGGTAATTTATATCTACTCCAGAAGGTGGGATAGGACTGAGTCATTATCTTCTGGAGTAGAGATCTACCCCACCTTCTGGAGTAGATATAAATTACCTGCCTACTGGCATCCTTAAAGGTATAACACAGAAAGATGGAGTACTCTCCATGTCAAGGTGAGCAGAAAAATGGTAGGCAGGTAATTTATATCTACTCCAGAAGGTGGGGTAGGGCTGAGTCATTATCTTCTGGAGTAGATATCTACCCCACCTTCTGGAGTAGATATAAATTACCTGCCTACTGGCATCCTTAAAGGTATAACACAGAAAGATGGAGTACTCTCCATGTCAAGGTGAGCAGAAAAATGGTAGGCAGGTAATTTATATCTTCTCCAGAAGGTGGGGTAGGGCTGAGCCATTATCTTCTGGAGTAGATATCTACCCCACCTTCTGGAGTAGATATAAATTACCTGCCTACTATTTTTCTTCTCACCTTGACACAGAGAGTACTCCATCTTTCTGTGTTATACCTCTAAGGATGCCAGTCACAGCTACTGGCAAACATCAGGTCCTACAATGCCAAGACCACAGCCACACAACCCAGAAAATCTACAGAAACTAATGAACTCCGGCTGTGAAAGCCTTTGACAACATGTTGAACGTCAGTGTTTTCTTTTGCTGCTTTGTTGTATTCTGTTGGATTATTAATATGCAAGGTTGGTTGTGTGAATGCATGTGATGGCACAGCTGTTATAAACCACTCTCCATTCATATACTATTAGGCTTCCGAGATTTGTCTATTCAACATATAGACCAGAATCCAGAAGGAGCAGCTTCTAATAAAGGCTGACATGCTATCAACTATTTTTGTCCATTCAGTCACTTCCAAATGTGAAACAATGTGTTTAAATTTCTTTTTTTAAAAAATCCAAGGACAGATTTGTCATAGGAGGGTATTTCAAATCCTGGTTGTATGATCTAATAATAGGAGATAACCTTTAGTAAATCCATTTCTTCTTGCCCTTAGTGGAGCCAAATTGTATCACACCCACTTAGAATGTTAAATTCACTCCTCTTCCTCTCTTGTTTAAGAACATCAGGTCAATATCTTATGTCCTAAAATCTCAGTTATGAAATCAGTGTTTTCAAGCCTCCCAGACTGGCAAAATACCTCCCACTGGTAGTACTCTTCTCTCTCTGGGGGGGTGGGATGGGTGGAACTGCTACTGGTGATGCAGTGATGTCATGTCTGCTGTGATCCATAAGTGACATCACCATGTGGGGTGATTCTTTACTGCCTCAAACTCTGTTGTTAAACCTCTATGGCTAAGTCTCCTGCTGGTTGCTAGCCTTGGGCTGGGAATCCTAAAAATCCTTCAAAATGACCTTTACATAGGGCTCCATATATTAAGGAGACCCTATCTATATAGGTAATTCTCAACAGTCCCCTCTGCCTGCGGATACTTATTTCTGCAAACAGAGGGCACACTCTCCCCCAACAGGTTTTCTACAGATTCAGGGGACTCTGTGGGACTGCAGAAAAATAATAATAATAATAAAAACTTGGGGTGTGTTGAATTCCCCCCAATACCTTTTGAAATGGCTGCCACAGGGATCTACTCCAGGCCCATCGCATGGACAGTGAGAGATAGACTGGTTGATAGCCAGAGAGAGAGAATGAGTGGGGGAAGAAGGGAGGAAGCAAAAGCAGAATTGGAGCTGGAATTGGGGAGGATTCCTCCTGCAGTATGAATGGCTAAATAGCAGGAGGACATTTTAAAAGGACATCTGTGCTTCTCACCCCTTCCTCTGTAAAACTTCCTCTTAGGACTGGGGGGGGGAGGCTTCTAACTGCCAGCTCGAGAAAGACTGACTGGCTGAGATTGAGAGAGAGAGGCACAGAGATAATGGATGGGGAAAGATGGGAGGAAGAACTGGAGCTGGGATTGGTGAAGATTCCTTGCTGCCACTCGCCCTTCTCCAATGCTGTTTTTCCTGCAGTATGAATGGCTAAATAGCAAGATGAAGTTTTAAAAGGACACCTGGTCCTGCAACTGCAAAGTCTTGCAACTGGGAGAGAAGGATTGTTCTCACCCCAGTCTCTGTAGCTGTGGGCTCTGCTGTCCTTTAAAACCATTATCTCCAGCTTCTAATTGCTTCTCCCCACCACTAGTTTAGGCACTGCTTCTTCCCACTGCTTCTCTCTTCTGACTGACTAGAAGCCAGAGGGAAGTTATAAAAAGACAGCTAAGGTGTCATTAATGGATGGGTAGGCACAGTGACTGAGAGGTAGGGGGCAGGTGAAGAGGAGGTGGGAGTGTTAGTTTGTACACACCACCTTTTAAAACATTCCTTAGCAAACCTGACAAACAAATAACCTGCTAAAGACAGCTGTGGTGCTGTGGGTGAATGTGGACTCATCTCAGGCTGAAGAAGACTGGAGCCCTGGAACCACACAATTCTCTTCCAAAAGGTGAGAGACTAAACAAGCAAAGATGCCTCAGGCTGATTTATTGATAAACCAGTGGCCATTTACACAGCTGCTTTTGGCAAGAGCACTCAAAAGGAGAGTGGTACAGGACACCTGTAGCACCTCAAGACCTGCAGTGCCCAGTAAGGCAATCTTTGAAATCCCACCCGACATAAACAAAGTGATTGTAATTCCTCTTTGAAGCCAACTTCAGTCAGCTGTCTGACTATGCACAAGGGAACTGAGCAAGGTTTGATGACTCTTTTTACAGTGTTTAATAAAGAAAAAGGGGGAAACAAAGGGGAAAAGGGAAAAGTGGGCTCCAACTGTCACTCCTTTCCCTTCATAGAAGGCTGTCACAGAGCTGCCTCTTCCCTTAAGAGGGCACTACTCAGAACAACTGAAAGAATCTCTGCCTTTTTTGTCAGAAATCCCTCATCAGTATCATACAGAACCATGCCAAAAGTGCCTTACAAAAGAGTACACCATGCCAAATGATAAAATCCAAAACGCTAATAAATTGGTTGCTGCAAGAAAGCCATTTAAACAGTAACCAACTATACTATGAAAAAGACATAAATAATATGCAACTTTTTGTGGTTCTCCACTTGTCTATATATCTAATTCTCAACACAGACCCATTGGTGGATACTTAAATCTGGAGACTGGGGCTATGGACATACAACACCGATATTTCTACACACCTGAAAAGAGAACTAGGTTTGCAGAAAAATATGAAATTAAGAAAAATGAGGAGCTGACCCTCCATTAATAGAAGCAGCACCTGTATCTTTAAGAAATGAATGCTCTCTGAGAACACAAGGACTATTGTGGAGCTTGCTAAGCAACCACAAAAAATTGTGAACCCTCAAAGCTTTGTTTATATCAGTAAAGGCAGGCTTCCCAAGAACTTACCGTAATTCGGCGGGGGACGGATACATCTTGGCAGGACCATTCCTGGGGGGGGGACACGGCGCACAATGCCGTCGCCAGGAAGTAACACCGGGTGACACTCTGGCAATGGGGCTGGAAACTCGATGGCTCCTACCGTCGAGTTTGCAGCCCCATTGCCAAAGCGTCGCCCGGCGTCACTTCCTGGCGATGGCATTGTGCGGCATGGGTGTTCCACGGAGGAATGTTCCAGCCGGGGACTATGTGTCCCTCACTGAATTACACACACCCCGCTCCTTCCTGTGACTACAGAGACTTGGAGCGGTGGTTGGGAAGTTTGGCAGCCCTGCCCTCTGCTTCCTGCTCTGAGTCCGCCCTGCCCTTTGCTCTTTATGCTCCCATGCCGCTCAAGCTGAGAACAGCGAGGTCGGGCAGGGGAGAGGGGAGAGAAAAGAGCCCCACTCCTGGGCAAAATTAAAGGCCTGGGTGGGCCGGTTCCAGCCCATAGGCCACAGGTTTGACACTCCTGGAATAAGAGATAAAGCCAGAGAGGTAAACTTTAGCCTTTGCCCATGTTTCCAGAAGTAACTCTAGGTCAAATCTGCTCAAAATGTTTTTTACATCACTTGACCTCATCCTAACAGCCCATCCAGTCATGTTCCAGGACAATATTCTGAGTCAATGAGATGTGTGCTTTGCCATTTTAATGTATATCCCTATCACTGTATACACTGAAGACAGTGTCATATTTTTGCCCATACATAGTATTTCGTCATCCCTTTTCCCCCCGTAGTATGTGAATGTTGATGAACTAAGATGTTGAATATAATCCTTTTTATACCTTATTGCTGTTTCTGTATTACACTTATATTATGTGAGTACTTCTGTTTTCTCCTGTAGTTGTTAGAGTGTCTGACTAGGGTCTAGAAGACCCAGATTCAAATTCCCACTCTGCCATGGAAGCCTTCTGGGTGACCTTGGAGCAGTCAATCTATCTCAACCTCAGGGCTATTTTTGGGCAGGAACGCACAGGAATAGAGTTCCGGCTGGCTTCCGAGTTGGCCATGCCTACAGCCCCCCCCCCTCGGGTTCCCCAGGTGCCTCACAAGCTGCAGGGTGCCGGGGGAAGCCAAGCTGATCCAGGGAGGGAAGGCAGTTTATTTTATTTATTTATTTGTAGTATTTCTAGCCCTCCCTCCCTGCAAGCAGGCTCAGGGCAGCTCACGTTACTTGGCCTGCTGGGCCAAGATTCATATAAACATTTAAAACCAATTGAAGAATCAATCAATTACAATAAAACCAATTAAACAATCAATCAATTACAATATACAATTAAAGTGCTCACAGAACATTTTCAGGGAAGATGGCGTGCCATATAGGACCAGAACATCCCACTCAGCAGTGGCACGATTGCACTGCAGCCCGGCCTATGCCACAGATAGTAACTGCCTCCCCTCCTCGGGTTCCCCAGGTGCCCCGCAAGCTGTGGGTCATCTGGGGAAGCCGATCCTGGGAGGGAACTGTGCTGTCAGGGGTGTGGCCTAATATGCTAATGAGTTTCTGCTGTTGGGTATGGCCTATTATGCTAATGAGTTCCTGCTGGGATTTTTCTAGAAAAAAAGCCCTGCTCAGCCTCATCTACCTCACAGGGTTATTTGTTGTGAGGATAACATGGAGGAGAGGAGAATTATGTAAACTGCTTTCAGTCCCCATTAGGGAGAAATACAGGGTCAAAATGAAGTAGGTAATAAATAAAGCTAAATATGTGGGACACAAGAAAGGAAGGTTGCTTGGTGGGTGGGAAAGAGAAGAAGAAGCAGAGAAAGGCAAAATGATATGAGGGCTGCCAGGAAGAGAGAAAGAGTAAATAGAGTGGGAAATGAGACATCTTGGGGGTGTAGTGATCCTTATAAGTCCTTTTGGGTTCCTCACTGGTAATATATCTAATTCTGAACTAGGTCATAGATTGTGGATCAATAGATCTGCAAATAGATTGGAGGATTTCTCTACAAACTGGAAATTCCGGGTTTGCAGAAAAATCTGAAATCGAAAACAGTGGATTAGAACCCCTCGAAATAATAAAACAATGCTGCAAGTTTAAGAAAAGAATGCCCACTAAACTTTTAGTGGCCATTTTGGAAGGTGGTAGGCAAACACAAGAATATTGCTAAGCATTCTTAGACTCAGTTTCTGTACAGCAAATTCATGGGGGAGAGCCCTTGGGAGGCCAAAACAGCCATGGAAAAGGTTCTGTTCCCCTCCCCTGCCATGTCTCCTGATGGAGGAGGACTCTCTGGGGACACTGTGACCACTGGATACTTGTTCCCTACACAACCAGGATAGGCCCAGAGATTAGGGATGCCAGAATCCCAGGCGGGAGCGGGGGTCCCCTGCTTTCAGGCCCTACCTCTTTGCTACCGGCCAACTGGTTGGGGGGGGGGAATTACACCCCTCCAAAACAGGGAACAATGCCAAAAATAAATGCAACATGTCTAAGTGACCTAGAAGTGATGTAGACGTGTTGGGGATGTTGGGGGGGCAACACTCTGGTTTTTGGACAAAACTCTATGGTAGAAGTTCTACCATAGAGCTTTGCTCAAACAAACAGAGCATCGCTGCCACCCTCATATCCCTGACGTGCCTACGTCACTTCGAGGTCATGTAGGCATGTCACGTTTATTTTCGGCTTTCCTCCCCACTCCTGGTAAGTTCACCCCCCAACCCCCCGCCAGCTGGTTTGAGGGACCTGGCAACCCTACCAGAAATGACAGCCACTGTGCCACTAGGCCCAACCTAGTGGCAGATGCGACACAACTGAGCTGCCAGGGAGAGGGAAGTAGGGAAAGTTCAAGACGGGGAAGCAGATAAAGTGAATTTGGCTGGTGGGTGGGAAAAAAGAGAAGCAAGTAGGAAAAAGAGAGAGGCTATGGAGGGGTGTCGCGCTCATTTGTTTTGAGGGCCGGCTCTGACATAAATGAGATCTTGTTGGGCCGGACCGTGTGTGTCATAAAATGTAATGCCAGCTAGCGGAGATATAAATTTTATAAAGGACACAGACACAAAGAGTTTTTTTTTTAACTTAAAATAAAAACATGCTTAAAACATTAGCTCTGCAACCTGCAAACCTACTTTTGATTTATGGACATTCACCACAGAAATCTCATGCTCCGAGTTCTGAGTCTAGGACCCAGGTTAAAACATGAAATGGCTGAGTGATGAAGAGAGTCTGGCAAAGGAAGCTATGATGCAGCAGCAGCAGCAGCAGCGGAACTGGAAGCAGGAGATGGCCAGTTCCACTGTGGGCTTGATGGAAGCCCCCAGGGGGGCTGATGAGGCCCCTGGGCCACTTGTTTGACACCCCTGCTATAGAGGCTGCTAGGGAAGTGAAAGAGAAAATAGTAGGGGAGGGGATACAGTGAAAAAAGAGATGCTCCCTACAAGTCCTTGTGTGTCTCCCACTTGCTGTATCCTCTTGCTAAGTACAGCACAATACTGATTTTCTCATAATGTGTACAGGACTGTAGGGTTTACAGCCATTGGTGCTCAACCAGCATTTATCTGCTAAATGTAGCTATTTAGCTGACGTAAGCATCACTACTTGGATCTTGCAATCTTGCCCGTGAGTGCTGCATTTTGAGACTGATGCCTGTATGTTTGCAGTTGTGTTGCCTCGGATAATGCAGTATACTTCTTTACATTTCACACTCTATAAAGATGTCAGGGAGAAGAAACTGTTGATGCTGGTCTCCTTTCAGCACTAATACTCATTTCCAAGGTTATAAAAGTATTTGGCTCAAGCCTATCATGCTGATAAATTGGAGGGACCCGGATGTTCTCCCTCTTGGCTGCTAATGTATTTGTCTCAGCCATTCACTTTATGCGACTGTCTTAGCATCCTCTGCCTCTCATTTTTGATTGCTGTTTAGATGCTGCATCGTCAGCCATGTGATTCAGCGGGTCTGTGTCCTGGTTGCTGCCTCGTCCTAAATTCCATCCCCTTGTCTTATGCCAAGCAGACAAAAATGCTGGCATGCAGTTTATGGCTCTCCTCTGAAGGGGTGTGGGAAAAATATTTCACCTCACAGACTCCGTATACATGTTGAATAGTTATTAGGTCACTGGCATGGTATAAGAGCAGTTCTTTCCCCTCTACCTGTGAAACTGGGCTCCTATGATACAGCACTGGATTGTGTATGACACAGGTGAGCAGTCTAGGAGAGAGAAACCCTGATGAAAGCCAGGAGCTCACAGGCATAGCTACAGCATCTGCAAAATGAGCCAGACTAACTGGGCTTGCATATTTTCTTGTATGATACTGAGTCACTAATTATTCCAGCAGGAACAAAATCTATGGGCCCTCTTGTACCCCTTAGCACTAACTGACTAGCATAAACTAGAAACAGTTAATATGATAGTCAAGGAGATAGTCAAGGGGTTGGATTGATCAACACAGTGCATTCCTAAACACTCCAGACACCATCTCAGAAGAGGATTTAATTCCACCGCATCCAAAACAATCAAAAGCAGACCGGCAACTTTTTGCAAGCTCTTATTTAGAAATAATAATAAAAAAGCTGAGACAGACATCTGCTTTCTTTGGTCTGCATTAATAAACCATCAAATAAATAAATACAATATTTTGAAGGGGGAAACAGACATTAATGAAAAGGATTTTAAAAATGAATTGGGAAAGTGTTCAGCACCCTTTGAAGGGGGGGGAGAGATCCAGTCTGCTTCTAGTCTCCTTCTGTGGGGTGGAGCAGTGGGGTGAATAAAAGTGGATCAAATGCAATCTGTGGGTCTGTAGCTGCAGCAGGGCATCTTGGGGGCTCGCTCCTTTAATTTACAGCCCTGGCCCACAAGAGGCATGGGTGGGGGTTGGTATGGGGAAGAAAACAGGTGGCCTGGTTGCTTGGAGGGCAGGGATGATTCATAGGGTTTTGATTCTTAAGCAACATACTAGTGAATCCACCTAGGGATGGCCTGGGAGGGGGGCAGGAGTGCCGAGCCGGATGGATATGTGGGGGCGCATGAAACAGAAATCTAGATTTCTTCTGAACACCAACATACAGCCTTGCATGCTTCAGCATACTTGCTTGTTATTTATGTATAACCAGGGCTATTTTGGGGCAGGAATGCACAGGAGTTCCGGCTGGCTCCCGAGCTGACCACGCCCAGCAGGAACTCATTAGCATAATAGGCTACACCCAACAGCAGAAACTCATTAGGATTGGCTACATGAGGGCTGCATGGCCTAACATGCAAAGGAGTTCCTGCTACAAAAAAAAAAAGCCCTGGGTTTTGACGACAAACAAGGTAAACAGAATAAGAAGCAAAAGGTGGGTGTGGCTGGATGACCACTCTTATGATAACATGGGGTGTGGTCTAATATGCTACTGAATGGTCCTGTCAGGGTATGGCCTAATATGCTAATGAGTTCCTGCTGATGGGTGCGGCCTATTATGCTAATGAGTTCCTGCTGGGCTTTTTCTACAAAAAAGCCCTGTGTATAACTTAGCTACTTCTGGCATATTGATCACATGCAGCACTAGTTCTGGTACATATATCCAGAGATATAATGTATTGTTTTTACAAAGCCCTTCACTTCCTCATAATGGTTGCCCCACAAGAAAAAATATTCCCCACAAAACAAGAAATCCTGGCCACAGGCCTGGCAATCAGTCCCATCAGATTTCTGCCAATTCACTGAGAATCATCTTGGCCACTTGGTGCACAGTCCTTAATCATTATCGTACACTGAGCTTGTCTTAAGCACTTTTTGAAGTTCCTGGCTTTTGCACAGGAGGAAAAAAACTCCACATTATAATTGTCCTTATCTGCAAGGGATCTTTTTGTTTTTAAGAGGTAACCATTTTATTTTCACCATGTGCTCCTTATCCCCTTCCATCACCTAATTGCTTCATAGATAAAACATTACATACAGTCCCTGATCTCTTTTGGGATCCTTCTAGTTTTGACTGTATTTCTATGGAAAATGGAGTCCTCAGATCTATACACACATACCCAAACAAAAGGTCCCCGTAATACAAGTGCAAGATTATTTTTAGTACCTTTGCAAAGAATTCTTGACTATAAGATTTTGAGAATGCAATCATAAGAAAATGCTAATGTTAGTATGAACCAGGGATGGGCATGAATCAGCTCATGGACTAAAGTTTGCCATGGATTTTGATGAGTTCCTGCTGTTCGTGGTGGTTCACGTCAGTTTGTGAATGATTAAATTTCCAGATACCCTCTGTTCAATTAAACTGTTCAATTAAACTCCAAGGCAATGGGGGCGGGGGGGGGGGTTGGAATTCTCTAGCCTTGGAAACACCACTAGGACTGCTGGCTGCCAATAACAAGAGTTCCCATTTTGTTCTATGGGATCAGAATGCTATATATACACTCGACTCAGCTTTGCAGCCTCTCTTCTCTCGGCTGTTTGCAGTTATACAGAGAGGCAGGGAACTTATTAACAGCAGAGCACATTAATTTATTCCTGATTGTGACCACCTCTCCCCTGCTGGGGTTTTGGTGTTCAGTGGACTCAGGGCTCTGAGCCACCTTATCTGTCTGCTCACACCTAGCAGAGGGGCTTAGCTAGTGGGGTCCTCAGCTGAGAACGTCTCTCCCCTGCTAGGGTTTGAGGGTATTAGGTGAGGGCTCTGAGCCACCCTGTCTCTCTGCTTACACCAAAAGGTGTCCAAAGACCAGCAGTTGCTAACACTCTCTGGAGAAGTCTCTGACAGCAGTGATTCAGAGGGGGGAGGGAAGCATCATCCCCCTCCACACAACTCCCTGTTGCTACTCCTTCCTCCAGTACTCCTCCCTCATGGCCCCCCGCAGTCCAGTGCCAGAAAACAGCTGCCCCTCTTCACACCATCTGCAGTCCTGGGGTGGCATTTCAAGCCCACAGTTTGGAAACATTTCCACACCCTCCTCAATGGCCTATGTCTGGCAGAGTCCTAGGTGTGCCACACCCACATCCAGAGGGGCACAACCCCCCCCCAACACTTGTCCTTCTCCATCCTCTGCAGGCACGAGCAAGGTGTGCACCCCAGTATGTTGCCGCTGGAGTATAGGGTGGCAGCCAGTGGGAGGAAGAAGAGGCCCACTGCTTCTCAGCAAGGAGAAGAGCAGGAGGAGCAGGAGGGCCCTCCAAGAAAGGCTCCCTGCAATCAGGGTGCCATGGATGGGTCATCAAGGCAGGCCACCCTCCAAGAGGTCATTCCCATGGGGACGCCGACAGCGCCATCCAGAAAGGCTATGTGGAAGGCCCAGGAAGCAGTCACTCACCTTGTCGGTGAGATGATTGCTGTGGATGGCCAACCCTTCTCCCTTGTGGAGGACATAGCCTTGCACCAGCTGCTGCAACATCTGGCTCCCTGGTACTCCATCCCCTTGCAGAGGACCATGAGCCAATAAGTCTTGCCCACCATGCACCATACCACAGTAGCAATGGTCAAGGGTGAGCTCCCCAGAGTGCAAGGCAAAACCATGCACTTCATGGCAGACCTCTGGAGCAGCCAGCAGCATGGCTATGTCTCCCTCACTGCCCTCTGCTGGCAGCCAGAGGACCTGTCTGTCTGTACTGTTGGGACACGGCCCAGGCCCCAGGACGTGGCCCAGTCCTGCCATCAGGCTACAAAGTGAAACCGCTCCATGAGCAGGGGATGGATGCAGACCACATGGTACAAAAGATCACTGCTGTGATACAGAGTGGCCTGAGGGAGTGGATGAGTGGTGGCAACATTGTCTGGGGCTACACTACTACTGTGATAAAAAGAACATCTTCAGCTATGTGATTGTGTATTCATAATATGTTTATTGCAACAGCAATTAGGGCATGCTTTGTATCCATGCTGTTGTTAGTTGTTCTTATTCTTGATTATCCTTCAGTATGTAGCGGCGCTCAGGCATGCCTAATGCTAAATGCTTTTTCGATCCATTTCATGCACCTGAAAGAAACTTTTTTAACCTACAAAAATTGTTTACTCAAGAAGCCACAAGGAAAGCTTTATCATAAAGTAACACGAAGCAGTTGCCTTGGGTGGCATATTCTAAAGGGAAGGCCATTTGTCAGAAGGTGGCTTCAACCGTTCCACCTCAGAGATAAATTAGAAAAACCACGGTGCCATTTTGCTCAGATGGATGGCACTGATAAACCACATTTATTGTCTGTTTGCTGCAAACACGATAATTCTGTTGAAATGCAACAATATGAGCATTCAGCCAAATCCTACTTAAGAGTTATATCCAACCAGTGCCACCAAATTCCAAAGGAAAACATTCACAGTGTGTTTACAACAATTACAGTCCCATTGTGATAAAAGAATTCAATCTCCAAGAATTTTAAGTAGTGGGTTTTCCCTAAAGAAAAGTGTGAGCATGACTTCCATGCCAGTTAGCATATCTATTAGAAAATGCAATTGAGTGGCCCTGGAATTCAAATCTCAGTGGTCAGTGTATTTATATAAATTATTTATAAGCCTGCCTTTTCGCCTGAACATCTCAGGAACTTCTGGTTAAGAAAGAGAGAGCCTTTCATGATCTTCAAGAGAACCTTTTTTTGGAAATGCTAAAAGTTCCAAGGCCAGCAAGAGATGCAGAGTTGTAGAATCTTAACGCATGAAAAAGTTGGCAATGCTGGGTCTGAAGAAGTGTTGCAGTGCCTCCATTTGGGTTTGCAAAAAAAAAAAAAAAATGCAGCCCGATTCAGAATAGAGAATGCCTCCCCATGCGACCCGTGCCCCCTGCCCTTCCCTCACTGCCTACTGAGGCAGGTGAGCCAGGAAAGGCCTGGGAGGGCCCGGGGCCCAGTGCTTTCCCTGCTGCCAGGGGCCACTTTTTGGCCATGCTGCCGAATTTCGGCGGCAGCTTTCGGAGGCAGGCCGAATCAGATTAGAGAATCTGATTTGGCCTGCAGCTGCTCGAAAGGAGTCAAATGGGCCACTTTCATGCACATCCCTAGTTTGCGGTTCTCTCCCCCTGTGCATCTTGACATAGGAGCAAGTTCAGCAGACAGGGCCTCGAGGGGGGGGGATGACTGAGGGGACAAAGTTCAGAGGGCCCAAGTTAGTTGAAGGACTCTTGAAGCCAGCCTTGCTGCATTCATAGAATGCATTTAAAAAAAAATCTAATGTAGTTCTGACTAAGGGTACAGGGAAGGCAGAGCCACTAAGGGTTCAGGGAAGGCAGAGCACAGAAAAAAGCACTCAGAGTCTACTGGCTGAGCCTTTTAGCAAAGCATACTACAAGGCTGAGGGAAACTGGTTGCTGATCAGATCCTGCCAAATCCATCAGCCAAGTTAGCATTGGAGCTGAACAAGTCAGGATATAGCCTCCAAACAAGGTCATTATTTTCACCAGCCTATGGTTTGCTTTTTCCTTTAGTTCAACCCAGGTCTTGTACAGCCGGATCTTGCAAAGGAGCAGCCCTGTTAGCGTGCGGTGGCAAACTTTTTGTTTTTGTTGTCTTTCCCTACATTGCTCTAAGTTTCCCCCCACACTTTTCTCCTCATTCATTTTGCTCTTGTCTTTTCATGATATGCCATTTGTCTATCCCCACTTCTGATTTATCTCCCCCATCCAAAGTGGCTTACATTGTTCTCGTTTCCTCCATTCTATCCTCAAAACAACCTTATGAGGTAGGTCAGGCTGAGACCTTATGATTGACCCAAGGTCACCAAGGTCACCCAGCAACCTTCCATTGTCGAGTGGGGAGCCAGTTTAGTGTAGTGGTTAAGTGCGCGGACTCTAATCTGGGAGAACCGGGTTTGATTCCCCACTCCTCCACTTGCACCTGCTGATGTGACCTTGGGTCAATCACAAGCTCTGGCACAGCTGTTCCTGAAAGAGCAGTTTGTGTTATTCTCTTGGCCCCACCTACCTCACAGGGTGTCTGTTGTGGGGAGAGGAAGGGAAAGGAGTTTGTAAGCTGCTCTGAGACTCCAAGTGAAAGGCGGGGTATAAATCCAATATCTTCTTCTTCTTGAGTTTCCCAGATTCTAGTTCAACACTTTAACCACTAAACAAGTTTAGATTCCATTGCAAATATCATGGGAGGGGGTGTCCGGTGATAACCTGGGCCAAGATATTCCAATTCTGTTCATTTTTGGCTCTGGAACTTCCACAATCATCCTGAACCTTGTAGCCAATTTTGAGATTCCAGGTTTTATTTTCTGATGAGTTATGCCTGCCACAAATGGACCGATGGACATGTGGATCCTTTTGTTATTATGGATGAGTGGTAACAGCCAGCTAAGTTATTTAACCACCTTGAGTACATTGCACAGACGGTGGATGCTTGGAATATTTGTCCCTTTTTAGTGGTTGTTGAATGTTTGTTATTGTTTTGACCGCTTGACGGATAATTCTCCAGCCCAGCTACATGTATTACTCTTTTCAACAACCTTTGTTTCTGTGTCACTCTTTGTAGTGGTCAACATTGGACTATACCATGAAAGACCCATGCTCAAATCCCAGTTTAGCTATGCTCACTAGATTCACCTGGACTATAACCTCTTTTTTAGTTTAACCTACCTTTCAGGGTTCATATGAGGGCAAAATGGGGTAGGAAGGAACCCTGAGCTCCTTGGAGGAAGGACTGGATAATCATAGCTTTCATACTAGCAACGTATTAGATAAGATAACAGCCTTAATGATGCATCACAATCAAAAGTTGGGAACTTCCATATAGAAAAAAAGTATGATGGAATGAGGGTTTATAAATTTGTGAATAGTATGGAGAGATTGAATGGAGAGAAATTAGTCTCTTTCTCCCTTTCAAAGTAATATAACTCAGTTTGTACAATAAAATCAATTGGCACGAGGATCCAGACAAACTGAAGCCTTTCTTCATGCAATGCATAATTAATAAAGTCCATTGCTACAGGATATTGTGCTGGTCCGAGTATGGATGGATTTAAAGGGACAAATGTATTGTGAGTATTGTGAGTCTATGAAAGATTATTATTCATAATATCTAAGAATGGAATAGAGAGGAAATCTGGTGCAGTGTTTGAACTGTCAGATTAGAACTGGGAAGCGGATGGGCTGCAACAGCCCACCATCAGAAAGCCTGCTTCTGGACCCCACTGACATCTCAGACTCCACACCATTTGAGCTGCAGGAAAAGGCCATATTTTGATGTTAAAATTAGGAATGGGCATGAATCTGGAAAAAGCTGGACCATGAACTGAATCAAACCAGGAGGTTCATTTATGAACCAAAGCAGTTCATGGATCCTCAAACCCCACTGAAAGGGATTGCAGTCCCTTCCAACAGGGTTTGCAGAAAGCCTGAAAAACAACTGAGTGGTAGGGAGCAAGTGTTCCCTGCCGCTCAGCTGGTTTTGGGCTTTCTTGTACAATCCCTTTAAACTTTAAAGGGACTGCACAAGAAAGACCAAAACAGCTGAGCGGCAGGGAACAGGCTGTTCCATGCCACTCTGCTGTTTTTGCAGCTTTCGTGGGGAATGGAAAGCAGGGGTTTAAAGAGACTTGGAGTTCCTTTAAACCCATTTTCTGCTCTATTCACAAATGGCCACAAACTATTTTAAAAATTCATGGAAGTTCATGATGGTAGACCCATCATGAATTTTGGTCTACGATGGTAGACCCATCATGAACTTTGGTTCATGAACCACAAACAGGGCTAAATTTGTGATAAATTTTGCTTTGTGGTTTGGTTCATGTTCATCCCTACTTAAAAATCAGGCAATTAAAATTAGACTATGTGGTTAAAACTGTTACAAAAGAAACTGGTCTAGTTCCCATGGGAACTCTGACCCACCATAATAAATGAATCCATACCCCACTGAGGCTCACCCACTTCCAGGCTATAATTAGCCTGGGGCTTGCAGAACAATAACCTCTGAAATCACTCAGGAATCTCTGGAAACCTTATCAAATGAATGACCATGACTACCCATTTCCTGGTCATTGCTGGCAGCCAAAATCATCCCTGCCCTCCCATTACATCATCTAGGTACATCCCCTATTAGCATCTCCCACAAAGAAAATGTCAAATCTTCCAGTAGTAACTTGGATTCTGACATTTTCCCCAATGAGGACATGGATCCTAATATTTCTCTAGTCACAGACTCCCACATTCCCCATTGACTACTTAGATCCTAAAGCTTTGGCCCAATAGCAAAGATGACCTTAACTTGCAATCAATACGATTTGCCCCAATTGTATAAAATAGTATAAGAAGGACACATCATGAACTAGCAGATTAGGTTCAGTTTTCACCCAACACTATTCCTCCACAGGATATGAAAGAAGCCTTATTGGTGAGAGGTTCAGTTTCATTCCCAGGATTGCTTCTCCATCACATCACCAGGATAAGGAAATTCTTGTTTGGAGTGTTCCCTTGCTACTTTGGAACTTCAAGACTACATACAAGCTGTAGGATCAACTGACTTATACAACTTTCTGTCTTGCTTCAGTAATTTGCTCTCTTTCCCCCCAACTTCCCTGTCCTCAGTTCTAGCTCTCTTCCCTTTCTGGGGAAAAAAAAAAAGCCTTGATCTCATACCCCATTCCTCATCTGAACCTCTCCCACCTGGACTCAGGGTGCCAAGTGACATTCACTTGGCCTATTATGAGGTGATTATAAGCTTGAAAAAAACCCACAGAGTAGGCTTGATGAATACAATAGAGAAACAGGTTTATTTCAGTCTTGTCTGTGGTTTGGTTATTTCTTTGTTTTCCTTTTCTCCAGCCCTCTCAATCTTAGGGATGGGCACAAACTGGGAAAATGTGGTTCAGTTTGTGGTTCATAACTGAACCACACACCAACCCATGAACCGAACTGAACTGTGAGGCTTGTTCATGAACCGAACCAGTTCATGTGGTTTGTGGCTCTGCAAACTCTGTTGAAAGGAACTGTAGTCCCTCTGAATGAGGTTTGCAGAAAGCCTGAAAAACTGCTGAGCAATGGGGAGCAGTTTGCTCTGCACCACGCAGGTATTTCAGGCTGTCTTGTGCAGTCCCTTTAAAGTTTAAAGGGACTGCAAAAAGTGCAAAAACAGCTGCATGGCAAGGAGGCACTCACTGCCATGCAGCTCTTTCAGGCTGTCTTCTGCAGTCTCTTTAAATAAACATACAGCCTACCTATACTCGTAATACTGAATGGATTCCATGCCCACCCAGAAAACCTTCTAACCCTTCTCCCACCAAAATCCAACAATGCCCAACTCCATTAGTGTGCCACCAGTTAAACTGCTGAACTCCTCCTCTTTTTTCCTTTCAACATTCCAATCCACTTGTTAAGTATGCAACTCAACAAGGTATAGATTTCAGCAAAATGATTTCAGCTTTATTGTAACAGCAACTCAACGATCAGACAACGCACAAACTAGTGGAGCACAGCTATCTTTTTTAAATGATCCAGGCTGTCAAAGCCATGCCCATACAATAGTTAATAACCAATAGGAAAACAAGGATAAAGACCAATGAGGTCTGTTCCCTCCAAAAACATATGTTCAGTTATGATTGGTTATTTACAAGGTTTCACAGAAACCGACCAATGGGAATGCTACAGCTTACAATCCTTTCTTATGTCTGAAGCTTAACATGGGAAAAGATAGGGCTGATTCCAGCTTCAGGACATAACACCACTGTTTGAAAGTGATTGGCTTAGGTTCCTGGAGGGTGAAACTTGAAACCATCACACACATGCCCTTCTCTGGAGAAACTATACACTCCTACAAACATGAAAGAGGGCTTCTGAGATTAAACATGGGAAGAACCATGCACCTCAAAAAGGAATAATTTCCACTAAGAGTTTTCTGTTTGCTTATTTTTATTCCCCAAATGTTTTGCTGTTTGGTGTTGAACTAAACAGCATAGCCTGTTCCCAGATCACATACATTACATTGCTTTTTGGACTGTCTTCTCTTTCTTTCTTTTTGATAATTAACATTTTTTTAATTTTTATTTTTAGGTAACAAATACAAAGCAATAACAATAAAGACAATCAGAACAATGAACAGCAACTGGTAATCTCAACAAGCTAATAGAAAATAGGCCATACTGCAGTACAGGACAATAAGCAAATAAACAAAAAATATAATAAACATAATAGGAGAAAGAAAGAAAAAACTGACTCACCAATCTCTTTACTGTAGGCTGGTATCATTCAAAATATCCTATTAGTAAAATGCAAAGTCCATATATTTGGGGGGCAACTTGTATAAATGTGGTGGATTTAACTGTCTTTTCTTTCTCACATTATTTTATATGTTGAATGTCTTGCAGTCTTCTCCATGATTTGAACCAGGGCTTTTTTTGTAGAAAAAGCCCAGCAGGAACTCATTAGCATAATAGGCCACACCCAACAGCAGAAACTCATTAGCATATTAGGCCACACCCCTGACAACACAGCTCGTTAGCATATTAGGTCACACCCCCATGTTACCAGAAGTCTGGTCATCCAGCCACACCTACCTTTTGCTTCTTATTCTGTTTACCTTGTTTGTTGTCAAAGCCCAGGACTTTTTTTGTAGTAGGAACTCCTTTGCATGTTAGGCCACACAGCCCTAATGTAGCAATCCTAATGAGTTTCTGCTGTTGGGTGTGGCCTATTATGCTAATGAGTTCCTGCTGGGCGAGGCCAAATTGGGAGCCACCTGGAACTCTGTTCCTGTGCATTCCTAACCAAAAATAGCCCTGATTCGAACCATGATTTGAGATATCATTCCAAGTTTGCACTCATGTAAAAACAGACTCATAAGTACCTTACCCTACTATTTGAAAGAGTGCATATGTAAAGGCCAAGTATGCGTGCAGTCTACAAGGTCTACAGTCTACAGAGAGCTAACAGAGAGTGGTAATAGAGAGCTGAGTTCCAATATCTATCCAGCCATAAAGCTTACTAGGTGAATGTGGACCAGCTATTCTCTTTATCCCAACTCATAGGGATGATGTGTGGATAAAATGTAGAATGCAAAGCATGTACCTTGAAACAATGGCAGGATAAAATTGTGATAAATAGATAGTACTTCCATGCTGAAATGCAGTATACCTTTATTAATCAATAATTGGGATCAAATGTCAGATTATCACCATCATACTTTCTTTGGGATGTGCCCTGAGGCACCAGTTCACCACTATTGGAGAAAGGATGCTTGGATAAATGGACTAGTAAGCAATGCTCCCTCTAAGCTGTGGAGTCTTGTGAGCAAAAATTCTACTTTGTGAGCTACTGGCATTAACATTGTAAGAGAGCGATTTGGCTGCTGCATAAATTAATTTGCTTTGGAGCCATTCTTCCTATAACTTATCCAGTTGACTTCTTTCCAAAACAGAGCCAGTAATGTCCTTTGGTCTTGTGTTTTCAGCAGTCGTGTTAACCAGAATCCTGCGGCTCCAGTCATACAGATGCAATGCTAATGTTAACATTAGCAATGTATTTCTGTTGCTCAACACTGATGCATCACTGAAGCAAGTTTTGCATGTGTAGTTTCACAGCTTCCTTTTTCATTTCTTTGTCGTATTTAAAATTACTCTGATTTTTGAAATCTACAAACACTAGTAAGCTCCTTTGCATCTTGCCCTTTTTGCCTGCAACAGTATAAACAGCATCAAGGCAAAAAAAACCACAAAACACCCAAATGCCAGCAATATTATATTATGCATGTTAAATGCCATCAAATGCTTTCCAATTTATGGCAACCCTATGAATTAATAACCTTCAGAACATTCTATCATTAACGGTCTTGCTCAGGTCTTGCGGACTAAGGGTCGTGGCTTCCTTTATTTAGTCAATCCATCTCAAGTCGGTCTTCTTTTCCTTCTCCAATACCACATTTTAAATGCATCAACTTTCTTCCCGTCAGCTTACTTCATTATCCAACTTTCAAATCCATACATAGTAATGAGTGTGACTATGGAATGAATTAACCTGATCGTTACACTTAAGAATTTTTCTAGCTCCTTCATGGCTGCCCTTCCCAGTCCCAGTCTCCTTCTGATTCCTTGGATGCAGTCTCCCTTTTGGTTGATGATGGAGCCAAGGAATAGAAAATCTTGAACAATTTCAATTTCTTCACTGTTGTGTAGCTACCCAGTAGACATCACTTTTGTCTTCTTGATGTTTAGCTGTAATACTGCTTTGGCACTTTCGGCTTTGACCTTTTTCAGTACTCATTTCAAGTTTTCACTGTTTTCTGCCAGTAATGTGGTATCTTCAGCATTTCTCAAACTGTCAATGTTCCTTCCACCAACTTTCACTGCAACTTTATCTAAATCTAATCCAGCTTTCTTTACATTCTTCATACAGACTGAACAGATAGGGAGATAAAATACATTCTTGTCTGGCCCCTTTTCCAACTGGAAACCATTCTGGTTTGTCTGTATTCTGTCCTCACAGTAGCTTCTTGTTCAGAGTACAGGTATTCTGTCTGCTAAAACAAGACCAGGAGCTGATTGTGGTATGCATCATGAATTGTTAACATAGACAATTAGAATAAAGCTGAAGAAAAATACCATATCATTCATAGTGCCAGAATACAATCTAAACAACATTCCTGAAGAGTTTAAAAACCATGTAAAGAACAAATTTGCTTTACTAAGTTCAAGTGCATGTGAACCTGAAGCACTATGGGGTGAAACCAGAGATATTATCAAGGAAAAATACACAAAGACTATTCCTGTAGCCAAAAAAAAATGAAAAGCATTGATGGATGATGGATGAAACTCTTAAAATTGCTAAAGACAGATGAGAAGCAAAAGTGAAAAGTGACAGAAACAGATCAAAAGTCTAAATGCAGCGTTCCAGCAACTGGCACATAGAGACAAAGACAACTATTATAATAACCAATGCATGGAATTAGAAGAGAACAATGAAAAAGGAAGAACAAGAGATTTGTTCCATAGGGTCCAAGAGATCAAAGGGAAATTTAAAGCATGGTTAGGCATGCTGAAAGATCAACATGGAAATGCATTAACTGAACAGGACAAAATAAAGAACTGTACATTTTCTCCTGCTTACTGATTCTGTTTTGGTGTTCCAGACTTAAATAGTTATGCATTTCCTTGCTGCTCAGCTCAAGTAATGTAGTGGTCATATAACTGTTGCTTAGAAAAGAGAAGCAAGGCTCCCCCCCTCTCTCCCATATGAACGTGCCATTTCAGGATTTTTAAAAAGAAAATTGCCCTTGCTTGCTATAGACAGAAAAGTTCCAGTCACCACACCTCAAAAAAGATATTATAGCATTGGAAACAGTGCAGAAAAGAGCAACTAGAATGATAAAAGGGTTGGAACACTTTCCCTATGAAGAAAGGTTAAAACGCTTGGAGCTCTTTAGCTTGGAGAAATGACGGCTGATAGGTGACATGAGGTTTATAAGATTATGCATGGGATAGAGCAGGTTGAGAAAGAAGTACTTTTCTCCCTTTCTCACAATACAAGAACTCATGGGCACTCCATGAGATTGCTGAGCAGTCAGGTTAGAACGGATAAAAGGAAGTACTTCTTCACCCAAAGAGTGATTAACATATGGAATTCACTGCCACAGGAGGTGGTGGCAGCTACAAGCATGGACAGCTTCAAGAGAGAATTAGATAAGCATATGGAGCAGAAGTCCATCAGTGGCTATTAGCCACAAGGTATAGATAGGAACTCTAAGACTGGGGCAAGTGATGCTCTGTATTCTTGGTGCTTGATGGGGGCAACAGTGGGAGGGCTTCTAGTGTCCTGGCCCCACTGCTGGGCCTCCTGATGGCACCTGGTATTTTTGGCCACTGCGTGACAGAGTGTTGGACTGGATAGGCCATTGGCCTGATCCAACATTGGCTTCTCTTATGTTCTTATGTCCTGCTATGCTGGAATACTTGCCTAGCACTGGAAAGCACATTGAGCCCAATTTCTTTAAAACAAACAAACGGCAACAGCATGATTAACTCCTGAAGCAAGTCGTGCTCAGCCAAGTAACACACCATTGGAGCATTACACTACGCATAGCATTTGGATGTAACATACTTTTTTTAAAAAATCCTCTGGAACGGCGCACAACATTACTATATTCCTATTTCAAGGGACCAAGCATGTTATAGCACAGCCAGAAACCAGAAGGAATGCCAAGATGCTCTGACAGTAGCAATTACCTAGGAAGGCAGCAGTCAAGCAATTTCTAAATAATGATACAGCAATCTAACTGTTATAGGACTTCTAGACAAAGAGCACAAACTACCCCCGTCTCATGGAGGAATCCACAGGACCAGATTCCAGCTCAGATCTATATACTACTAGCTGTAATAGACAGAAAAGTTGCATTTAATCAATCATCTTTCCAATTAAGGTGGCGGTCACAAGCGCGAGATAACGTGGGAGGGAAGTGAGGCTATTTGCTCTGGAGTAATTTGACTTGCAGTTGCGCGGTCACACAGTCCCTGGGAGCTGCAGGGGCAGCCCACCACTGCATGATCAGATGCAAACCGTGGTTGGATCTGGTGGGGTTTTTTTTTTTGCCACGTGGTTCCGGTGCGCTTCAATGGGGGATCGATGATCCGCATCTCCACACTGAGTGCTCCCTATGCAGTGTGCGATGATGCGCATACTGAAACGGGGGAAAAAACAACGGCATGGAGTTAGGATGGCCCGATCAGACCATCCCGACAACATGAGAGCGCACTGGTGTGATCACACAGGAAAAAGTCCATTCCTGGCCCGTAACCAACCTGTTTGCTACCAGACTTTCCCTAGTGTTTTTTCACTCCGCTTCTGCAGCGGAGCAAAACAGGTTGCCAATGGGTGCAGGACGCTTCCCAGATGTTCTCATATGATCTTGCCCTTAAAATCCGCCTGGCATTCGTACCTATGGCGGGGCTAATTCTGTGTGTGGTTGCAGCCTAAATCTTGCAAAAAGAAGTTATGTTCTGTTACATTGGACAAATTGAACAAAAACCAAAGAAACCATTTTAAAGACGACATCACCTCCAGCGAAATAATTAAAAGCGAAGGATTCTGTCCTGTGCATAAGACCAATACCTCAGAGATGGTTACTCCACGAGCCTTCTCAGCATGGCATCAGGCCCATAGCCAGGGTTTTTGTGGCTGGTGGGGCAAAGAAAAGTTTCTGGTGGGTCTGGTGGGGTTGCCATTATTTGCCATAATGAAGGGGGGTGGCATGCGCCCCTCTCCCTTCCCTCCTGCATAGGGTTGCCAGATCTGGGTTGGAAAATACCTGAAGACTTTGGAGGAGGATCCGGGAGAGGGTGGGGTTTGGGGAGGGAGGAGGGGCCAGCATGGTGTACTACTACTACTACTACTACTACTACTACTACTACTACACTACTACTAATAATAATAATAATAATAATGTACTTTATTGTCAGCATAGTACACAATGCCATAGAGTCCACCCTTCAGAGCAGCCAGGGGAGCTAATCTCTCTCAGCTGAAGATCAGTTGTAAAAGCAGGAGATCCCCAGGCCCCACCTGGAGCTTGGCAACCCTACTCCTGCAAGATTTAAAGAGCCCATCGGCTGATCAGCAGAGAGCACATGGCCAACCGATTAGCTGGAGGATCCCTTCAAATGCTTTTGAGAGGAAGCGGGGGGCCTGTGTGTGGATGCACTCCAAGCTGCGAATTCAGGGGTGGCGCACGCCCCCCTCCCTCCCACTTACAAGATTTAAAGGGCCCTCCATCTTATCGGTGGGCCATGTGCTCCTGCCAGTCAGCTGAAGGGCCCTTTCAATCTTTCAGGAGGGGAGGGAGAGGGGTGCATGCTGCCCTCCACTTCTCAAAAGCATTTAAAGGATCACTTTAAATGTTTTTTGGGAGGAAGCAGGGGGCCTTTAAGGAAGGGGCACCCAGTGGCCCCACCATAGCATGGCAGATGAGGTACTTCACTCCCTTGACCATTTGTTTCTGCTAGATAGGAATCTTCCTGTGAACTGGTTTGGGGAACAAGAAGAAATGGAGCATGCTTGTGAGGGGAAAGGGGTGAAGCAATTGCCGAGATGTACCAAGCCACACTGGCATCGGAATAGTTTTGGGGAAATGTCAGAGGTCTGTTGGGGGCAGAATGGGCCTTAGCAGGGGTCATCTGGAGAAGGAGCACGCAGAAGCGGAGCTCTGGCAGTTAGAAGCACAGGCAGCAGAAAGCCCCACCCCCAGCAGAAGTGCAAAGCAGAATGTGTAGCGTTCCTCCTCAGCCCAGATAGGCTACTCTGGGACTGGAATGACAGCCCCCAGAGTGGAAAGACAGTCCCTAGGGGTGGAGCCTGAGTGGTGGGTGTTGCCTTCTGACACACTTCCGGTGATGTTAGGGGGTGTGGTATATGCAAATAAGTTATGCTAAGGAGTTATGCTAATAAGCTCCTGCACATCTTTTTCTATGAAATGACCCCCGGGCCTTAGTCTGGATTGTAAATCTCCTCAACCAGTGCTCCACCCCCTGAGGTTGTTAGAAGAAGGTAACAAGAAACCTGCAGTACTGTACTTACATGCAGCTCCAGAACAGATAGCAGAACCAGAATCAGCAAATCATGTCAATACCTACATCCATACTAGACTAATATTATCCATTCTGGAGCTGTGCAACTTCACAGTTCTTCAACTGCAACCCCAACAATACCTCCTGAGGTCTTCCAGTGAGGGCTCTGCTGCACCAGCCCTCGTCAATGGTGAAAGCTGGAATTCTCCCTGTGGCCCATCACGTGAGCCACTACTGGTTTTGTACATGGATTCCATGCATGGATTTAGGTGGCTTCTGGTTCATGAAAGCTTATGCAATAATAAGCCTATTAGTCTTTAAAATGCCTCAAGACATTTTTTTAGATTAAACTTCACCAGCCTAGCACAAAGCAGCCTACCATTTTTATATAAAATGGTCTACCATATCATTCCTCCTGCCTTTCCCCATTTTTGGAGTTCCATGCAAGCCGCTGCAAAAGGTGGAGGTTTACTGAGACCCTAGTGGACTACCAGCTGCATTTGGATTGATAGGTCACAAATTGCATAAGCTTCTTATAGATACCTCTCTTATTCAGTGTTAGGGTTGCTGGGTCCCTCCTTACGTACAGCTCCTGACAACCAGAGGGGGTGGGATACTGGGAGAAGCAGGGAGGCCCAGCCTTTGTACAATTACATGTCTATGTCACTGCCCACATGACCCAGAAGTAACATCATCACTTCTGAGATGTTGGAGTGACACTCTGGTTTTTGGGCAAAAACTCTATGGTAAATTTGGCATCTTGTTGTTCTTCAGTCACACAGTCGAGTCTGACTCTTCGCAACTTCATGGACCAGATCACACCAGGCCCTCCTGTCTTCTGCCGTCTTCTGAAGTTTGCTCAATTTCATGTTCGTTGCATCGGTGAAACTGTCTAACCATCTCATCCTTTGCCGTCCCTTTCTTCTTTGACCTTCAATATTTCCCAGCATCAGGGTCTTCTCCAGTGAGTGCTCCCTTCTCATTTGGTGGCCAAAGTATTTGAGCTTCAGCATCTGGCCTTCCAGGGAACAGTCAGGGTTGATTTCTGTTAGGATTGTCTGATTTGATCTCCTTGTAGCCCAGGGGATTCCCAAGGGTCTTCTCCAGTACCAGAGGCCTTCCTTACAGTCCAACTTTCACAGTCGTACATTACCACTGGGAGTCGGAATACTATTGCTTTGACCATGAGGACTTTTGTTGGTAGGGTGATGTCTCTACTTTTTATCAGGTTTAGGTTTGCCATTGCCTTCCTCCCCAGGAGCAGGGGTCTTTTAATTTCATGGCTGCAGTCACCGCCTGTAGTGATCTTGGATCCCAGGAACGTGAATTCTGTCACTACTTCCACAACTTCCCCTTCTATTTGCCAAGGAGTGATGGGGCCGGATGCCATGATTGTAGGTTTTTTGATGTTGAGTTTCAAGCCAACTTTTGGCTTGCCAAATTACCATCTACCATAGTGTTTTTGCCCAGAAACAAGAGCATCGCTCCCAATGTCCCAGAAGTGATGATGTCCCTTCTGGGTCATTTGGGTAGTGATGTTGGATCTCTCTATTTTTCTGGGTGGGTTCCCCCTGCCAGCCAGCTGATCAGTGGCAGGGGGGTGGGGCTGGGAACGGGGCTCCCCCACCTTCACCAGTGGATCCGGCAGCCCTATTCAGTGTTCTTCTAAGTTTGGTCTTCAATCAACACAAGTTGTAACTCACCAATTGCTCATAATACCTTCATTGATTCCAGGTAGGAAATAATGAAACAGCAGTGTCTTGAAGGTCAAATCTGCATTTGTCTTTCTCACCGGTGTCCCAGCCTTCTGACACCATCTTTAAAAAAGCTGTCTACATCTGCTTTTGTTTTCACACCTCAACAGTGCTAGCATACTTTTGCACATCCGCATATGTTTATTGCTCTTTCGTGGCAGCTCCACTGTCATTGCACCTCTGCATTGCTTGAAAAGAACCTTCTTCAAACAACATTCAAACAAGCATAGAGAAAGACGGTGTCACAGCAGCACGAAACTGATTTAAAAATGCAAATGCAGATTCGACCTTGGACAACACTGTGGCAAATGCAATGTCAAGAAAATCAGCTAAAGAAGGCTGAGCACAAAGCTTGAAGCGAAAATTCTTCAAAGGAGCAGTCCCCCTCTTTTTTTGCCATCAAGTCATAGTTGACTTACGGCAACCTCACAGGGTTTTCAGGGCAGAAGATGTTCAGAGGTGGTTTGCCATTGCCTACCCCTGCACAGCAACCCTGGTATTCCTTGATGGTCTCCCATCCAAATACTAACCAGGGCTGACCCTGCTTAGCAGCCAAGATCTGATGAGATTGGACTAGCCTGACCTATCCAGATCGGGGCACTTTCAAGTAGAAAGTAAAATTGTACTGATGCCAATGAGTTTCACGCAAACACAAAAATGAAAGTACATGTCACACCCAGTGACTTCAGCAGCAAGTGCTTATTGAACACTGAAAGCGTAAAGAAATGAGCAGATATAGCTATATACAGGAAGGAAGTTTGGGAACTGTTATCTCAGATCTGAGTGGATAACGAGGAATGTAATGCTGACAAAAAGAACCGTAGAGGCTAAAAACTCTAGTCTTATTTAAGACATGATTTCAGAAGTTAAGAGTATCCCTTCCGTTCTCCCATTGGCTAGGAATGATGTCATGGTCATGACAGTGATGTCTCCTAATGGGTTTTCCTTGTTATTCATACATTCCATTTCACATAGGCATTTCTAACAGGAGACTGGAGACAACAATTATATATCAAACGGATAAGCTCATCTGGCCTTTAGCCTTGAGCCTGAGAATGGCACCTAAAGTATAGGCATTACAACTTGCTATTTTATAGTTTTAAATACTATTCTGTAGGCAAGAGCTAGGAGGGAGGGAGATATCTGAGAAGAGAGTTGAAAGGGATGTTCTAACCCAGGGGTGTCGAACTCATTTGTTACAAGAGCTGGATCTAATATAAATGGGACTTTGTGGGTCCAGGCCATGCATGTCATAAAATATAATGCCAGATAGCAGAGATATAAACTTTATAAAAGATACAAACACAATTAAAGATATTAATTTTTTTTTACTTAAAATACAAATGTTCTTAAAAACTCTTGCAATATTTTGTTTATTTAACAATCTTTGATAACTAACACCTGCCACACCTCCCCCCCCCCAAAGATGCCTCCCTAACATGGAAAGGTGGGGGGAATAGTGGGGTTTGACAATGGCATTTTAAAAATAAAACATCAAGAAAAAGCACAAGGATTACAGCAGAAACTAAAAATATAAATTAAAAATATAAAATGCTCTGAGCCTAGGAACATAAAATGGCTAGGCATTGCAAGCTTCTCCCCACCCCCAGGTCTACTCAGAGTGGCAGTGGCTCTCCAGTGCGATATCCCCCTTTGGCTGTGGGTTCCCAGGTTAGAATACTCACTCGGGCACCCGTTCTCAGGTCCATTCAGCAGAAACAAGCTAGCTCAAAACATCAACCCTGTATTTGCAAGGAGACAACTCCGGCAAGCAACAGCTTCAACTATACAAGGGCTGGAAAGTGAAACTTGTTGAGCTCCACTCCTTTGAAATACATTGCAGCACAGACAAAGCTGCAAAGAAAATGCAGAATGAGTTTCCCATTAAGGTCTCTGTGCCCAGAAAGAATACTCTGGGACTGGAATGACAGCCACCAGAGTGAAATGACAGTCCTTGGGAGTAGCAGAAGTGTTCTAGGATTGGAATAAAGGCCCCCAGAGTGGAATTCAATTCCCAGAATGCTGCTGCTAATCCCTGGGGCTGTTATTCCACTCTGTGCCCTTTCATTCCAGTCCCAGAACACAGATTCTATTGGTAGGGACCGTCATTCTACTTTGAGGGCTGTCATTCCAGTCCCAGAGCTGGAAACAGTCCCAGAGTAGTCTATCTGGGTGCAGAGACCTTAATGGAAAAATCCATTCCGTATTTTCTTTGTAACTTTGCAAGCCCAGAAGAGCTTCCTGCCAAAGCAGGCAAAGACAAGAGGGAGGGAGCTGGGAACTTCAGCAGCCTCAAGCATCAAAAGGTGAGGACAGGAGGAGGAGGAGGGGGAAGAAAAGAGCCATGGGCCTGATTAAAGCCAAAGGCAGGCTGCTTGTGACCCATGGGCCTGAAGTTTGACACCCCTGTTCTAACCAGTTTTCTGCAGACATCTACATATTTTAATGATGTGCTTCCAACACAACTAGTAATAAAAAGGCAAACATATATATATAAATTGAATGTATTTTTGAGTCACATTTCATGGCAGTTGCTTTGTTTTAACCTGCTGTAATTCTGTGCTGATATAATTTCAGGTGGTGTCTTAGCAGCTCAAACATGGAAATTCTATAAGAATAAGTGGGAACTTGCAGGGACTTGCAGGAAATAACTCAATTCGCCTTCGTCCACTATTTCCTCTTTCCCTCTCCTGAATCCCCCTGTATCCTCTCCTTTCCCTGCTTCCCTCTGTTCTTCCAGGGTTGCCAACTTCCAGGTGGCACAACACATCTCCCAACCACAGATATCTTTTCCCCCAGTGAGGCCTCTCCACTCACCAAATCCTGCCCTCCTCAGACTCTACCACAAAATCTTCAAGAATTTCTTGGATCTGGCAATCCTAGCCAGGCTTGGCCCAACTGAGTCTTTCTCCAAAGGCCAAAATATTTTATTTATTTATTTATTTATTTGGATTTATATCCCGCCCTCCCCGGAGGCTCTTCCCCCTCTTCCTTGCTTTCCCTGACAGCACCAAGCCTGGAAATGGCTCTTCCCCCTCTTCCTTGCTTTTCCTGACAGCACCAAGCCTAGCAACAGTCACTGAGGGAATCTGTTGCTTAAAGCTACAGGTACTCCTTTGATCATTTTCATTTTTTTTAAAAGTCACTCAATGTATTTATGTATGTATGTATTTAGATTTCACATTTTTCTGCAAACCTCAAGCCCTTTTCAGGTTTGTAGAAAGGTATGTCTTGCCCATTCACAGCTCCTTTCACCAGATTTAAGTATCCAAAGATTTGGCTGACTTCACTATTAGTATGTAGACCAGTGGCAGGATGCCCCTGCAGCTCCCACAAACTGTGTGATCACGCAAATGTGGGTCAAATTGCTATGGAGCAAATAGTCTCACTTCCCCCCCACACACACATTATCTGGCATGTGTGACCAGGACCAAGGTATTGTAGGCATTGCTTCATCCTCACCATCACTTGTGGTGAACATTAGGTATTTCCACAAGAAGTGGGGGAAGGGATGCAAAAGTAGCATTTGGAATTCCCCGAGGAAGCCACAAATTCCTCAGGAGACAACCACAATATGCCTGGAAGACTTAGGTTAGGTTTGCTCTTAATGAGAGCCATGTTGCTCAAAAATATTTTATGAGTTGTCCTCAGGTAATGACAAAGGTTGCTTCAGTAAAAACAAACAAACACATGTAATGAGATTTTAATAGGCTGCTGACTATAGCTCACCCACCCCTCGAATGAAACACAACAAGTTATGGGTTAAACTGGGGATTTTATTTACACCTAAGCTGATCTGCACCATTTCATACCATTTAAGGACGGGTTGCATTGTGCATGCAAAGCAAGCTTCTTAACAGGGCACAACCCACCCTGGCCCAGAGCCAGGTCCGGAATCCTTCCAGACCTTACTTGTCATGGCCCACATCCCTGCCCGTGACTGCTAAGCCTTAAGGCTTGTTTTATGTTCCCCAAAACCCGAGGAGACCCCCACCTGAGCCTCCCAGACTGCCAAGTCACTAGGTACCCAGTTTGAGGCACCCCCCCATCACTGGTATTTCGGGGTGCTTGGCAGCTCAAATAGCCCCCCTCAAAGTTGCTTCTTTAAAAAACACATCATGAGTTTTTAATAGATTGCTATTTAACAAGTAGAGTCACTTTGTGTATGTAAGACTGGTTGGTCATGCTTCCTGACTGCTGTTGAGGATCTGGTTGTATTATATACTTTGGGAAGTCCTTTCCTCTTCAGACAGAATGACATAATAGCCTGTTTGATAAAGACGCCTAACTCCACACCTGATCCATTACAGTACTTTTCTGTAATCTTTGTCCTGTATATACAGTTTGGGATTTTTCCATATCTAATCAGGAAAAAAAAATGTTTTCCTTTGGGTGTGTTATTTTCGTTTTAAGGCTGCTAAGCCTGCCACAAGTTTCCAGTCTTCTACATGTAGCTCATGCAATGATTTTCAAGCTTTTAAGTCCCCTGATAAACTTTCATGCTATCTGAAGAAGGGGGCTGCTTGCTGCAGCCTTCTGCCATGTGTGTGGGCAAAAACTTCTAAAACTAAATATCCTCTTGACTTTATCTTTTTCAACAAGAGGGCAAAAGCTAGGATGAGGGACAAACTACATTAGGGATCCCCAGCTTTGTTGAGCCTGTGGTTACCGTAGAAGGGATTTTGAGAAAGAATACAGCGTGTTACCACAAAAATGGCTACCATGGAGAACATGAACACTTCAGTGTTTGTCTTCTCCAGTGGCAGGGGGAATTTTCTACTTAAAGGATGTAGGAGACTTGGTAAACAGAGCAGAGAAAGTGGAAAGGAAAGAACAGTGACAAAGGAATAAGTAGGAAAAGAGCTTGCGTGTGAACAGGACAAAGAGAAGAAGGAAACTTGAAAAATGATGAGGAGTGTGTAGGGATGAGCAAATGCATTGGCAGCTGTTACGGCACTCATGATGGATATGTGTTGGAATTACATCATTTCATACTAATCCCTGACTTTCCCCTCCCATTGTTCTTCAGTGTTAATTAAATAGTTGACTATGGACCTGCAGGTCATCTCCTCTTTGCACTTACATAGTCAGATGTATCCTTTAAATAACCAAGATACAATGCATTGCCAGCTTTGTGACCGTGCATAGTCAATGACACCTCTCTGAGAAATGAGTGCACAAACTGGTCACAAGATTAGTTGGGTTCACGGGTTCTCCAAAGGGTCTTGCAAGTTAAGTGGTGCTGATGGTTTGTTGGGTGGATCACCTGCACAGGGATCAGCTCCCTGTTCTTTCTGCTTGCCTCTGTTATTTATTGCTTCCCAGGTGGAGAAGGAGAAGATTTTTGGTTCCTCAATATTTATTTATGTTTTTATTTGTTACATTTATACCCCACCCTCCCAGTGAACGGGCTCAGCGTGGCTTACAAGGATTGGTACAATGTACCTAATCTCTCTCTCTCTCTTTTCTTTTCCTAAAGCTACAGCATTGTTTCGATTATTTAGGGGAATTTTCATCTCCCAATTTATTTTTCGTAAGATTTCAGATTTTTCTGTGAATCTTCAGGCTTGTAGAGAAATTCCCCATATCTGTCCCTACCTTCATTTTCATCATATCCCCTATAGTATATGGAATTAGATATATGATATGCAGCAAGAAGATGCAAGAAGCGTACATTCTTAATAGTCAAGTGTGGCCAAATCTGCAGATATTTAAATCAGGGCCACAGTAACTAAAAACAGGCACTTCTGAAAACTTGGGGAGCTCCACAGGCTTGCAGAAAAGTCTGGAAATGTTAAGAAAAAATACATTGGGGATATAAATCCCTCTCAGAAAAGTATACATACTTTTAAAACACACACATACACACACATATATTGTTGTTGGCATTCACCCAGAGGTCCTTATGGCATCTTACAACACTTGAAATCCTGTTACAATACAAAAATGTCTGTCCAGGCAAAAGGCAGGACTTCTAGGCAGCAACTTCTTTTAAATGCAACATCAGAGAAAGGGTGGGACTGAGCAGGTAGAAAATCTGAGCCTAGATGGCAAAGTCTCCCCTGGCAAAAGGCAGGACTTCTACTTCCTCCTCCTCCTTCTCCTCCTCCTCCAGGCTTAGCAAACATAGGAGGAAGAAGTGCTGCCCAGGCCAGCAGCTGATATGTGCCAGGCTCACCTGTGGCAGTGGAGATAGTGAGGGGTGGAAGAAGCTGTGAGAACCCAATGAAGGAGGCCAGAAGGCATGCTGGGCCTGGCAGCAGTGGTGGCAATGGGGTGGTGGTTTGGGGGCCTGACAGCCCAGGCAATGTCAGTGGTGATGGGGCAAAGCTGCAGTGGGCCCAGCAGTGGTGGTCAGGAGATACATCAGGCCCAATGGTGTGTGGGAAGGTTGCCAGGAGACATGGTGGCCCCTGAGACCACAGCAGTGATGGGGTAAGAAACTATGGTGGGCCTAGCAGTGGAGTAGGGGTGGCTGGGAGCTGCAGGGGTCCAGCCATGGCAAGGGGTGGATGGGAGAAAGGAGCCAAGAGGGGAGAGGAATCCCCCCCCCAAGAAATCTAAAAGTCATAGGTCAGCATCTTCTGTAATGTCTTCTTCATATTCCATGTTTTTCCCCCTAGGCTTCTTTGGTAGAATGGTTTGGAATGACAGGAGTTGGCAAGAGACAGAAGTCTTGACCTGTTCCTTAAAATTCTCTGCATCTGCCAGCCAACTTCATGGAAGCCCTAAAAAACCCACTGGTTTCCCTTTTCGGTTGTTGACCTCTCCGGCATCTTTGCTATCAGTGGACACTTAAGGCTTTCCGAGGGACCTGAATTCCAACCAAGCAGAAATGGATATTATGAGAGGGTTTGTGGCATCCTGTCACTCAATGAAGACATTAGCCACCATTCAATATTTGCACAAACACTATCCTTTGTCGGAAGAATCTCAGCAGAAAACAAAGGTGGACTAAGTAAATTTATGCTCATAGCTGCTCTGTTTGATCGACTTTTGCAGAATGCTGTGCCTATTGGAGCCCAATCCCTCACTGCAGACGTTACCAGATGCAGGCTGTGATGACATCTCTAGGATATGGGTCAGGGTTCTAAAGCAAATATGACTTACTCACAATCCAGAGATACTAGGCAGTCTTCTTGAACCTGTGACTGTGGAAAATAAAGATAGAATGGGTTTTTCCCCCCTATAGCAAAAAAGCAGGGGTTTCTTCCTGAAATGGCAAAGTAACAGGGATACCAAAGCCTCTTCAGACCTGCAGTAACTCACACAGTTATTTAAGCAACATAAGTTCAAGAGATTCTGATTTTTATACTGGTAGTGATACATTGATAGAATTACCCCAGATGCCCCTGTTTCCTGAGGGAGGGGCATCACAGCTGTGGAGAGAGTTTTCTTATTGCATCCTAGAATGAAAATTCAGGGTGAGTGGAATTTTACTTTGTAGATGATGTAGAGGGTGGGTGTTTTTTTTTTCCACTTAGAGAAGTATAACAAGATATGGACATTTAGCCTCATCTGAAAAATGAAGCTGCTTGCTTGTATTGTCCTAAACTGAGAACAGGGCTGCTAAGAAGCCATAGTGTGCTACCTTTCCCTTGCTACTGGAAATAAGTGATAGGTTTGGGACAGCACTCCCCAGAGTATACATCCTCTAGCTGTGCCATTTTATGCTTGCTTTTCTATGTAACGGAGCAAGTTGCAGCCTTGCGATATCATTTATTCATTGCGTGACCTCAAAATCCCTTTTCCGTAAATGAAAGAAGAGCAGCAGACTTCTTGAGAGCAGCAGGCTTCGCAGGAACGCAAACCACTGCCCCTCTTGCTATTGTTATCGTCAAAAGGGGAAAGCATAAGTAATGACTGATTTTCATGTTGTTCTGTTTTTTTTCCCCAAATGCCAGGAGCACTTACATTGAGTAATAAGAAAGAAAGCTGGCATGAAGTCAGTTTTTAAAGACACTCGCCAAGCAACATATTTACATTTTTCCCAATACCTTGTTATCTTTTTTAAAAAAACCACTGGAAGGGTGTAAACATGAAGGGAGAGGGAAGGAAATGGTCTGAGATGAACCGATGATGGAAAAGGGGAAATAGCTGAGTATCATAGCACCAAGGGTTTCTCAGGCTTAGTTCCAGCACTTAGATGGAGGCTACCCTCCCACCTTCCTATAAGAAAAGAAAAGAAAAGAAAGTTCCCAAATGTTCAGGAGGACACAGGGAGGCACTCATAAAAGACTCTTTCCTTTCTCCCAGCAGCCAGTACAGGCAGCAGTTCTCAGTGAGCCTCCTGCCAGCATTTGCTGACCTCCTGTATTGGCCCAGGTGGCTGACATGGAGAGATCCCTGGGTGCCACTTGTGCTGGGAGTCCACTGCAAACCTAGCTCTATTCAGCTGCAAGACTATCTCACTCATTCTCGCTACTAACTATTAAGTAAAGGATAAATAAATTGACAGACCTAGGGTGTGGTCACACGTGCCAGATAACAAAGGGGGGGAAGCAAGGCTTTTTGCACTGCATCAATTTGACCCATCGCAGCATGATCAGACGCAGCGGTGGGTGAATCGGGTTTTTTCCTCCATCTCATGTTTCTGGATGCGCTCCAACGAAGGATCAGTGACACAATGGGAGTGTGCCAGAGCAATCACATGGGGATGTCCGTCTGTGGCCCATCACAGACCCATTTGCTACTGCCCTTTCCCTGGTATTTTTTTCTCCGCATCTTTGGCAGTAAGAAACGGGTTGGTGACGGGTGCAGGATGCTTGCCAGATGTTCTCATGTGATTGTGCCTGGAAAATCTGCCCGTCATTCGTGCATATTGCATGGATACTTCTACATGTGAACAGGACCCTACAATTCTTTCTGACATTACCTTAGCTGAGTGTGAGTTATTACTATCTATCTTTCCTGTCCAGTCTGAAATCACATGGGAGGAGCCGGTGGTGTGGCTTTATGTCATACCAGCATCCGTCTATTTCTGGAAAGGTGACAACACCATAGAAAAGAGGTGTATTATCAGCTCTTCCCAATTGATCTCAGATTTCTGGTCTTACAGGAGTCTCATAAGAAGGACATCTGTTGTAACCATCCTCTTTTTCCAAGAAATGCTTTCTCAATCCCAGGTTACAATATATCAGTGCCATTTCTCATACAATGAGAACTAGCATCCTATGATTGAATAGAAGTCATCAGAAATCATGAATCAATCTTTACAAACCTCCTGTAAGCAAATGCACAAGAAATCCTCAATAGGGACTCTTACAACTTTTCTCCAATGGTGTGGAAACCATAGTAAATTTGTAGTCATTTATTTTAATTTCCCTCCATGGTTTTTAATTTTAATTATCTGTCTGCACCCTTATTTCCCCTAAAGATCTTCCAGTTCCTACTTCCTTTAAAAGCTCTCCTCTGTGTCATCTACATATTGAAAATTAGGCTTACTTTTGATTTTTTTTAAAAAAATGTGTAATTTAGAGTAAATATTACATTTATGTGAATTCTGAATCCTGATCCAAAAATACAAGTGGTTACACTGAAATCTATCACACAATTGATGAATTTGCTGTACATTCACCTTGCACTGGAAGATTTATATTCTTGTCATACCTTAAGGAAGAAGAAGAAGAAGAAGAAGAAGAAGAAGAAGAAGAAGAAGAAGAAGAAGAAGAAGAAGAAGAAGAAGAAGAAGAAGAGGAGGAGGAGGAAGAGGAGGAGGAGGAGGAGGAGGAGGAGGAGGAGGAGGAGGAGGAGGAGGAGGAGGAGGAGGAGGAGGAGGAGGAGATTGGATTTATACCCCGCCCTTCACTCGGAGTCTCAGAGCAGCTTACAAACTCCTTTCCCTTCCTCTCCGCACAATAGACACCCTGTGAGGTAGGCGGGGCTGAGAGAACTCTGATAGAAACTGCTCTTTTCCAAGAACAGCTGTGCCAGAGCTTGTGACTGACCCAAGGTCACATCAGCAGGTGCAAGTGGAGGAGTGGGGAATCAAACCCGGTTCTCCCAGATTAGAGTCCGTGCACTTAACCTATACACCAAACTGGTGTAGTCATACATATAATACATACAAGTAATACATATTCTCTTGATATCTGCATCACTGCAATATTTTAACAACAAAAAAAACCCCTACCTCTTATGGTCTTCACAAATGACTACAGAAACACAGCAGTTCCACTGAGCACCGGCCCTATATAGAATTATCGGTATACAAGCTTTAGATCTGTCTTTCCCAAATTCCCCTAAAAGTCATTTTTTACTTTTGCATTATTAAGGTATATCAATGGCCAACAACACATGACACGTGGGAGATCTCTGACTGGACCCCCCACTTTCTCTTACCTTAATTTTTATTTAGAATATTTATGCTACACCTCTCCATATAAATAAAAAAGAGCTTGCAACAATAAGAATTCTAAAAGCAATAAGACAAAGATTTAAAATGTAAGAATGTAAAAAGAGCTTGCTGGATTAGACCGGTGGTCCATCTAGTCCAGCATACTGTTTCACACAGTAGCTATCCTGGACATTAGGTGGGGAGGCAAGTCCTGTTGGAAGTTCCAGATGTGATGTCCCCCGTCTCAGACCTCCAGACGTAACAGCAAGAGACCCTAGATAGCTAGACAGGCAAGCTGACCTTTCTTCCTGTATCCACTCTTCTGCCACTGTCCTCTTTGATATGCAGATTGTGTTCTCAGGGACCAATTTCCCTTTCTTGCTTCTCTCTCGCTCTGAATGAAGATGTGCTCTCTACCTGCACGCACCAAGATAGGGACATGCTTTCCTCTCTTGGCACCATGAGGCAGATGAGCCTCTCACTATCTTCCTCCATCCTTTATCTAGTAAGCTAGTTAGCTGAGTAACCAGGTAAAGTGATGCTCCTGTGTTTGTAGCTTTATTTAAGCACTCTGCTAACTAATGGTGACTGGACTAACCACACACCAGTTAACCTCAATAAGTCCCAGCAACCACGGGGTCACACTGCAGGGGGTTCTCAGATCATAATCCACTGTCAAAATCCAGGGTCCAGTAACACAGTCCAAATGCAAGGCCAGAAGGCAGTCCAAGATCTCAAGCCAGGGTCAAAGTTAGGGATGGGCATGAATTGGGTCACCAACTAAAGTCTGTCACAAATTTTGGCCAGTTCATGATTCGCAAAGTGATGTTCAGGGCAACTGGCCCGAACATTCCACAAAGTTTTGTGAATGGATACATTTCTAGACAGACTGTCTCCACTCAAATAAACTGTTTTAAAAAAACTTCAAAGCAATGGGGGACAGAATTCTCCAGCCTTGGAAAAACCAATAGGAGCCCCCCAAAGCTTAACAGGCACTGCTGGCTGCCAATAATAGAGCTCCCGTTCTGTTCTATGAGATCAGAATGCTATATATCAGCTCAGCTCATGACTGCCATTAGCCATCTTTTTTCTAGACTTAAAATGCCTAAACTCTCCAGGCTTTCCTCATAAGAAAAGTGTCCATTATATTTTTTCCAGCTCTGCAATGTCCTTCTTGAGATACAGTGATCAGAACTGCATACAGTCTTCCAAATGAGACCATGCCATAGTGTTATATAAGGACATTGCAATATTAGCTGTTTGGGTTTAGTGAGAGCCTCCTGTAGCTCTTCATAATCCACCTTGGTTTTGACCATCCTGAATAATTCAGTAGTGTCTGCAAACTTGGCTACTGCACTTCTTAGTTCCAATTTCACTGTATTTAGGTGAAATTAAATTAAATTAAAATAGCCCTGGTCCCAATACTGATCCTTGCAGAACCCATCTGCTCACTTCATTACAAGAACTGTCCATTTAGTCCTGCGCTCTGCTTCCTTCCATTTAACCAACTTTTAATACATAACAGGACCCTTCCTCTTATCCCATGACTGCTAAACTCAGAAGTCTTTGCTGAGGCATCCTGTCAAAAGCCTTTCAGAAGTCTATGATGTTTAGCAGATAATTCTTATTCATATGTGGTGAGGCAGGACTTTCCTTTGCAGAAGCCATGCTGATTTTCCCTCAGCAGACTTTATTCCTCATTGTGCTTAATACTTTTCTCTTTAATAACAGTCTCTACAAATGTACTCAGAACAGATCTTAGGCTAACTGACCTGTGATTTCCTGGATCCCCTTTGTATCTCTTTTTAAATATTGATCATGTGACATTTGCTATTTTCTTTTCACAGAGGCCAGTTTTAGTGATAAGTTACATATACTTGTTAGTAAATCAACAATTTCAAATTTGAATTCTTTATGAACTCTTGGGTGTATGCCATCTTGACCCACAGACTTATTGGTTTTCAGTTTGCCTAGTAGTCCTAGGACTACATCTCTCGTCACCTCAGTTTGACTTAGTTCTGCTGATGCCCTTTCTAAAAAACAGCTGCTGCAGCATGAATATGTGCCCCTCATTCTTCACAGTGAAAACAGATGCAAAGAATTCATTCAGTTCCTCTGACAACTCTGCATTTTTCTTAAGCAATCCTTCTATTCCTTTGTCATCCAGAGGGCCAGCATCCTGCTCCTGATATATCTGAGGAAAGGGTTATTGCATCTGCTCCTTAGATTCCATGTTTTAAAATAACCCCCCCTTTGCCTTTGATGGCTTCCTTGACTTGAATAGTTAAACCATATAAGCATGGCTTTTTAATAGAAAAAGCCCAGGAGGAACTCATTAGCATAATAGGCCACACCCAACAGCAGAAACTCATTAGCATATTAGGATTTAAAGTGCTTTCCCTGGCTTGTTTGGGCGGCCTGTGGCTGTGGGGCACCCAGACAAGCTGACCCTTGGACAGGCCAGGAAAGGCGTGGGGAGGCATTTAAATGCCACCCTGGCCCACCCACCTTGGAGTCACTGGAGGGGTCGCTCTCCAGGCCTTCCGTCTGTAGCCATGCATGTAGAGGTTTTGGCTGTAGTGGGTGTGGCCAACTCTGAAGCCAGCCGGAACTCCGTTCCTGTGCGTTCCTGCCCCAAAATAGCCCTGCATATAAGCATCTTTTTAGATTTGATAGTATCCTTACTGATTTGAGATACAAATCTTATCTGAGCTTCAAACAGTACGGTTTTAAATAATCTCCAGGCATTCTCTTAATTTCCCCCTTTTAACTCAAGTTCCATCATTAGAGAAAAGTTCCCTTTTCGAAACCAAAAGTGATTGTTTTGGACTTTGGGGAAAACATTCTGAATGCTGATCTGAATGCTGAACTAAATGGCATTGTGTTAGTTCAAATGAAACCCATCTCTTTTGTACAAGGTCAGCTTGTCCCAGAAATTTCCCTTATGCCTAAGAAAATGTAAGCCTTTCCTCCCAGCACCACTTTCTCATCCACAAATTGAGACCCCTAATCCAGAGGTCTGCTCAAAGTCTCTGTTGAGATTCTCTGTCATGCAGACAGTAGATGGGGGGATCCTGTTACAGAGTTACTGGGGGGAATTAGGACTACTTTTATGGGTGGATAATTCCATCATCTGAGGATTTTGGTCCTCCTTAGATCAGGATTGGACTGTGGGGGAAAATCTGAATTCTACTGGACAGTTTAAAATTAACTTGTGTCAAATTCAAGCAGGAAGATTTGAGTATTACAGAAGTCCAGGTGTCTTTCCTTAATCAGGAGAACTTTCACAGGCTATGTTCTGGGGACAAAAGATCAGGTGTGATTGCTAAATTGGTCTGTGATGGTTGACAAGTTTTTGTTCCAGGGTTATGACTTGCATATTCTTCTGTGCGTTATGGCTATTATGACTGCCAATCTCAGAAATGCCTCCAGGGTTTTGAATGGGGAAGTTGTTCTAAATGGAGACATTGCAGCCCAAAAATTCTGGACACCTTTGCCCAGTGGTCTCATAAATTGCAGCTGCATAGGGCCCTGATTTGGATTAGGGTACAATAATTTCCCCATTTTGCAATCTGAACCTCATCAAAGTACCCTTATTTGGTAACCCTGTCCTGAAACCTGGATGAAACCTGTCCTGGATGGGCAAATCTCTTAACCTGGATATCTCATTTATGCACCCAGCTCTCATCAATTCTGTCAGCCTAGTGCCTTTATGACCTAAACATTCAACTGATGTTTTGTATGTTCACACACACTATAATGTACAGTGGATGGTTAATCGTTTATCCTTTTCTGAGAACCTTTAGTGACAAAGGGAATTCAAATGGAATTCTACAGTTGAAGTGTCAGTTAAGACTGTCAGTTGAAAGTGGCAGTTAGTTCGGTTGGAGTAGAGTTAAGCAGAGAGAATCGATCAAGCAGAATCCTGAATTAGGGAAGTGGGACTAATAATTGCTTCCCCGAGGGAAATAGCTCCTAGTAAAAGGGGGTGATCGCTATGAAGTATCAAAGAAGGGAAGTTGAACTTGTTTGTAAGCTCCTGCCTTCATAAACATATTTTTAAGACAAAGAAGCTTATGCCTGATTATTTAAGCAATGACTGCCAAGCGATCTCTCTCCACAGTTTCAGAGACCCGTCTGTAAAACCAAACAGCTACTTTATTGTGGCAAAGTTACTGTTTATAATTATACAGAGTTACCTCATCCCTGTTGCCTGTTTACCTGCCTATTTCTAAATCTGACACCTACCTTACCATTTCCCCACTGAAGTGAAATAAAGCAGTTTGTTAGTTTTGAATTATAATCAGCCTCTTATGTGCCATTGTCTGTATATAGCAAAGGATTTTATTGGCATCTTAGTTCCCTAGGCTGGGTCAGCATATATCTACCTACATTTAAACAACTGCGTGGGACAGACAGGATTTATTATGACTGATTTGTATGATATGTGACTGATTTGATTGTCTATTTTAGCAATTGCCTGTTGAGCTATATAGAAAGGAAGAGGGGTGGGTAATAAAATTCAATCATGCTGTGTGAGAATGTGCACACACAAAAAGCCAGATTGCACTGTACTGCACAGTTAAGAAGGAACACAGTGAAGCATCCTGCTAAACAGCCACGAACAGGCCAACAAACAGTTAACATTGAAAAATTTGTTCCCTGTTCATGACTGGCAAACAGGACATGAGAGGAACTGGTGGGTGTTTCAGCACCCTTTCGTTTTACTGATAACTGCTAAATGGTACAGATTAACTATTGCTAATTATATGGATGTTATTCCTCTTAATTCCTTTATAATAATTTGGCTTGTGCTTTGGATTTTGCGTTTTTATTTTATTTTATTTACAATGAAATTAAACATACAACTGTAAGGGGAGTTTTGGCAGATCTTTTTTAAATTGTTGTACAACTTGCTATTTGCATTAAGTCTGTATAAGTGCTGTCAATAAAGCATAGACTTACTAAGATTCTCCTAAATGCATTAACCTCAGGATTTGATACTTCAAATTTGATACCTCAGAATTGACCAGAATTTCACAACAGTCATATCCTTCTTATGTCTGTAGTTTCCACAGTCCTATAGTCTGTTGCTCTTGCTCCATCCCCTAGTACTGTGTAGAAAGAGGAATTTGCTCAGCCTGTCTATTTTGATGAGATAATGCCAAGGGCCAGATCTCAGTGAGGCTTCTGCTAGGGTTAATGAAATGACTGACCCAGGAGATCTCGGTTGCTGGGAAGATGCCAAGGCAACATTCTTTGTGACATCAAGAGGGTAACAACAATCCTAATTTGAACAGATGTGGCTATTTACTCAGGTGGGAGGAAGTGAGTTGCTTATAAGAGCTAAAATTGATTTCTGATTTTGAAAAAAGTTAAAAGGCTTCATAAGGAGTGGAAATGTTATGTCTATATCTTGCGTCCTGTCTTAAAAGGAGCCTGAAGAGAACACTGCACAGTCACTGGGAGCACCGGCCAGCCACATGAGAGGTTTGTATCTTTTGAAATCTACGCACAGACACTGGACCTTCAAAATAACAGGTGTTATTAGATTAGGATGACGATTCGTTGAAGAATTGTCAGTTGGTTAATCATCTGCCTTTCAATTTATTAGATTCAATTAAACATTTCCATATGATCAGTATCTCGGTGAAATATAATATTTGGATCAATTTCTCATGCACAAGGAGGGAGCGGTTTTAGCCAATTCTTCCCTTACATCCCAAAACACTGCCCGGAATACTGTTCCAAGGCTGTGGGGGAACCCGTGGAATGCATTTTGGTGTAGTGATGAAGTGCGCAGATTCTAATGTGGAAGAACCAGGTTTGATTCCCCACTCCTCCACTTGCACCTGTTGGATGACCTTGGGCAAGCCATAGTTCTGATACAGAGCTGTCCTTGAAAAAGAGCCATTTCTCTCAGAGTCCTCAGCCCCACCTACCTCACAGGGTGTCTGTTGTGGGGAGGGGGAGGGAAAGGAGTTTGTAAGCCGCTCTGAGACTCCTTCGGGTAGTGAAGGGCGGGGTATAAATCCGATCTCTTCTTCTCTTCTTCTTCTTGTTTATATCCCACCTTTCTCTCCAGTGTGGATTCAAAGCAGCTTAGAACATTGTTCTCCTCTCCTCCATTCTCTCAAAACAATAACGCTGTCAGGTAGGTTCAGGCCTGTAGCTGCAGTGGGGCGTTTTGGGGCCTGGCCCCCTGACTTCATGCCAAGGCTGGACTTCCAGCCATCCCCTGAGCTCTGGACTGCCCAGAGGACGCCTAACACTCTGGGCCACTCAGAGGACTCCCCACCACCGCCCCTTCCCCAAGCGTGGCTGGCTTCCCTAGGTAGGCAGGCAGAGAGCGAACGCTACAAAAGTGGTGTTTGAATTTCTATGTTTTATTTTGTGACATCAGTACCCCCTGACTTGTTTAAAGGCCCCCTGAATTACAAAATCCTGGCTACAGGCCTGGGTAGGTCAGAGAATACGACTGGCCAAGGTCACTGAGAGTGAGCTTCCATGGTAGATGTGGGGACCCTAGTCTGGTTCCCCCAGGATCCTAGACCATCACTCTACCCACTATGCCACAGCAGCTCTCAGTGTCTTGGGAAGGAATCAGAGGTCTCCCATGGGAGGGGAAAATTGCAAAATTCACTGACCCTCACAGAAGCTCTAGTTGGAATCCAAACCTATAACTTGGACTCCAAACCCAACACACATATTTACAACTCATATCAAACTGGTTTACTGTAAAGATAGATTCAGGTGGGTAGCCCTGTTGGTCTGAAGCAGCAGAGCAAAGTTTGAGTCCAGGGGCACCTTTGAGACCAGCAAAGTTTCATGTGCAAGGCACACTTCTTCAGATACCTGGTTGCTGCGAAGACACTATTATTAGTTAATGGCTGAGTTCAGACTGGCAATTTGCCCTGCTATAGCCACTTTTCAGCTGCGTTTCCCAAGCGGATTAAAAGGGGTGTTCACACAGGCACATCTGTCTGGTGTTCCCCACCTGTAGGCACCCCGTGCTGTTCTGCTTCACTCCCACGTTAAAAAGACACCTGTTACAAGTGGTAGCATATCCCAGAGAGTGCCTTTATCCCACGTCAGTCCGCTCCCCGGAAGTGTGAACGCTCAGCCAAAAAGCCGGGAGCACATATGATTGGCATATACGATTGGCTGTGCTCCGCTCTACCTCCCAATGCACAATGGGATCCTCCTCAAATCAGCTGGATGCCTATGTGTGTATGGGCGCATGGGCACATGAGTGCTCATGCACTCATGCACCCACACGCACATAGGCATCCAGCCAATTTACCAGGAAAAAGCCGTTTACAGCCGCACTTCTGGGCCAGCAGTCTGAATGCTCCTGCGTGCCTCCTCTTAGTATGCTCCCACATCTGTCGGCTCCATGTGACCGGGAAAACCTGGAATTCTGGGGCTTTTTTGCCATGACTGGCTCCCACTGCAAACTGCCAGTCTGAACTCAGCCAAGATATTTATCTTTTTAAATTGCTAAAGTTCTCCATGATCAGCCCATATGAGAGTCCCTCTGAAATCCATTGCCATTGGAGACAGAAGAACTAGGGTTCTTTCTGCACTGGACCTTAAATTCTGGTTCAACCCTGTCCCCAAACTTACATTCTACATTACACTCAAGTTCACCCCTGTAATTATCTCAAAGTATTTTTTGTTTCCACATTACACTGAGGTCACCCCGGTTTCACTCCACACTTGTCCCGGGATAAATGGATGCTGTTATAACCAGGGATAAATGCAAGGTATTGTGTTGCGAGTTGAATGCCAATAAAACCAGGGATGAGATCCAAATGTGAAAAGGACCTAGGATGGAGCTATTTTCTGACAAAATTCAGCTCACAGGCTGCCGGCCCTCACGGCCATGCTGCCAATGGGCCGCCTTTGCCGCCCTGCAAGGAGCAGAGGCAGCATGACATGGCAAAAAGCTGAATCCGGGTACTGATGGGGAGGGGCGGGGCCAGAGGTCTCGTGAGCCAGCCCTCCCCTCCCTCCTTCATTCTGCCCTCTCTTGCTTGGCCCACCTTCCCGCCCTGTTAGCAGTTCAGGCTATGGCTGGTCGCCCTTTTGGGGGCCACGTAGGAATTTTTTGCCACATCCCAAATTGGCTTGGGGAGGGAGTGTTTTCACCTACCTTGTACTGTGGCTGTGGTTTGGGGAGATTGGCAAGGGTGTTGTCGTGTTTAAATAGTCTGGTCACTTCAGTTGGCAGGATGTTATTCAATACAGATTGCAGCGCGGTGAGCACCGGCACGGTGAGCACCTTTGGGACATAGGGGTCTTGACAGTACAGTCTTTGGGCCCTGCAGCCTGAGGTGGGGAAAACAGACTGCCTATGGGATTGCAGGGGATTCTCCTCCCTTTGAGCCTTGCAGCCCAGGGATTTGGATCTCCCTGGCAATTCCACTTGCCGTGCTGGCCAGATGTGAGCCATATTCCTATGGCTTGCGTCCAGGGCTGGGTGGCTCACCCTAGATCAAATGGCGAGGGAGGGGTCCTGAGGCCCCTGGCCTTGACCATGCCACAATCTGTTTAACCCCTTGCCTTTATGTTTGCCGTTATACTTGTTGTCAGGTTAATAAACTGGCCCATTAGTGCCCAATCTTGTTGTCTGTCTCTTGATTCCGGCGAGGGGGGCAATGACATCATTCTTCAGTGCTGTACTTTCCCCCACCCCTATTTTAAAAAATCATTATTTTCCCTTATCCTTTTTGCAATGTTAAAAAAAACAAATGTTCTGTTCCATAGAGTGACCGTGCTAATTGGTTTTAAAGCTGACTGTAAGGCATGATTAGATGCGACTTTTACTTTTAACTACTGTTTTCCCCCTAAGAAGCTATCTCCTGGCAAAAGCTAGTGCACAAGACCCCTCTGTACACCTGATGCTGGGCAGAGCAATGTCCTTGGCTTGGAGATATGTGGTCCAAGTATAAAGAAAGTGGGAGTGATTGCACTTATCAAAGGCATTCTCCGTAATAACAATAATGGTTTCCAACCAGCTCTAGTTTTATATCAGTGGAAGTGGGAAATACAGGTGGCATGCTCAGCAAAATAACTCCCTATCCCAGTATTCAGTGGCTGCCTAGGATATCAAACACTGAACAGGTGGCTGACGTCAGAGACATCCTTGAACTTGGAGGCCTCTCCTCATTCACTGTTTCGTGGCTGTAGACTCAAATCAGCCTCATAGAACTGCCAGTGTCTGACTACTTAACAGAATAAAGAAGCCAGAATTACATGGCAATAGTTGGACTCTGAATTGTGTTTAACAGAGCATGTTTTAAAAGTGCACTGAGTGTGAGCAAGCATTCTCACAGGGCTGCCATGATAAGCAATTCCGTTTTGATAGTCGGTGAAAGCTCATCTGTATCTGTTGTGTCAGCCAAGGCGAAGAAAATCTCTCAGCTTGCAGATATTGATATTTCATACTGTGTTTACTGTTAGGCTGGCCTGTAGCTAACACGGGGCCCACGGGGCCTGGCCCCCTAGAGTTTCTTCTGGCCCCCCTCCCTCCCAGGCTGCCCCCAAAGTGCTCTAACTTACTACCTGCACTGTACTTTCATTTAATTAGCTGGTGGGCCCCCCTCTGCCCCCTCCCAAAGAATTTCCTAGCTACAGGGCTGCTGTTTGGGAGCTTTTATATTTAAAAGGCTGCAGTCCTTCAGTCCTTTTGCCCATCTCGGCCTGGTTCAAACATGTGGTGACATGCACATACCAAGGCAGCTTGCAGGGCTACACGGTAGTCTTTCTAAAAGTTTTTGTTGTTGTTATCATGTATCTTGGCAGCTGCCTTATACTGTATCAGAGTATTGGTCCTTCATGGTCAAAATTGTCTACTCACCCTGGCAGTGGTTCTCTAGTATCTCAGGTAGAGGTCTTTCACATCACCTGGTCCTTTTAACTGGAGGTGCTGCAGATTGAACCTGGGACCTTCCACATACAAAGCTCTGCCACTAAGCTACAACCTCTCCTGATGTCCAGTGATGTGGGGTAGAAATTTTTTTACCCAATATATATAAATGTAGTCTGTTTACCTATAGATGTCAGGGCTGTTGTGTTGCAAATGGTTCATGTTAGATGGGCTAAATGTGGGATATGAAGACTGGGCAAAGTTCTTGTACATGTTGTGTTTGCCTTATTTTGCTATTATTTAATTTTTCTAACATTATTGATATTATTTATTGAAATCCAAATCAGGAAATTTTCCAGTTGAAATTTCCCCAGAAAACTCACATCACTGAGTTTGCAGTTGCAAATGATCTCTAAAGTGCCTTACAAGTACATTATCCAATGTGTGTGAAAGCAGACCAAGTCGTACAATAATTGCTTCCATGTGACCCCTGCTAGGGCTATAGGCTCTCTACTCTCCTAAACCTATGCACTACCACAAGACCATGGTGGCTAAACTGAATGTCTCAGCTGAGGCACAGCTTTTCGAAACAATGTACAACACCCCCCCACAGGATATCACAAACCAAAAGGGAGTTGTTGCTGCTTTTGATCTGTGCTTGGACTGGAGTAGCATCTCCACAAAATACCTCTCATTGTTTGAATTCTGATCATCATCTCTTTAGGCACCTCATGGCTAAGAAAGCGAAGAAGCCGTTTCTGGCTTTATATGATCCTTAACCAAATGTATTCTTACAGGTGCCAGTTATTTAGCAAAATGTGCATGTCATCTCTCAGCTTGTTAAAGGAAGCCTTTAATTACTTGGGGGGGGGCAGGGGAGAGAAGCTTGCCTAAATTCCAGGCTTCAGAAAGAACAAGCTAGATTTCATTAGTGGAATTTACAGGAACATAGGAAGTGGAAGGACGTGGCAAGGACTGCAAACAAAAGAGAGGGGATATGGATATGGACAGAACTTATGCGTAAATACGAGCAAATGCAATTATTTAAAGGAAATATTGAAAGAGGTAATATTTATTTGGTTAACCCATAGCTGATGTTCCATTTCAATGAGCAAGACTTTTTTTTGTCGAACTCATTAGCATGATAGGCCACACCCAACAGTGGAAACTCATTAGCATATTAGGCCACACCCCCATGTTACCAGAAGGGTGGTCATCCAGCCACAACTACCTTTTGCTTCTTATTCTGTTTACCTTGTTTGTTGTCAAAACCCAGGGCTTTTTTTTTTTGTAGCAGGAACTCCTTTGCATGTTAGGCCACACACCCCAAATGTAGCCAATCCTAATGAGTTTCTGCTGTTGGGTGTGGGCTATTATGCTAATGAGTTCCTGTCAGGCGTGGCCAACTCGGGAGCCAGCCGGAACGCCGTTCCTGTGCATTCCTGCCCAAAAATAGCCCTGTCAACAAGCATGTACAGGTATGCCCACTAGAAGCAAACCTGAAGAAGGGAAACATGTCAAGGGGGAAAACTGCTATAGATGATCCATTATGACCTGCCAAATTCTACAACATAGGGGGTTAGAGGGAACACAGAGAGTGAATTGAGGCAACACATCACATACACACATAAATGAGGCATCTAGATAGATGTAGAATATATGGTTTCTCTCCTCTTATTCCAGAACAATTACAGAGGCTTTTGTCTGTCCTGTGGGACAGACATCTACTTTATTGGTGAGCCTTTCCCACCTCTTCTTAATAACTTCCAGACTAGGTCACTGGATTTTTTTTTTTTTTTTTTTTGAGAATGGGGGTCTGTTTACACACTGTGAGTATAAACTATTTCCCAGCAATATTAAGGAATGATGTCATTTTACTAGCTTTGTTGCTTAACACTGCAAGCATTCAGACAAAGTGTTTTGTGCCCTATTAATTATAAAAAGAATTTTATTGTCATGTTGGCAGATATAGCTACTTTTAACATTCAGCTCAAGGGTTAGAAATCTGAAGTGTTATAATAGTTTCAAGAGTGCATAGCACAACCTGAGGTAATGCCAGAACTGTAATAGTGTTGTCCAGTTTGATCAAATTTACCCAGTGGTATTTGGCAATCTCATTTGGTGAACTGGATTCAGAAAGCATCCAGTGAGAAAATGTCCAATGTGATGCAAGCCATGCTCAAGCCAGGTCTGTTTCTCCACTGCTCACGACTAGTTGTATGCTGTGATCTGGCAAGGTGCCGAAGGAATCTTTACATGGCAGACAGATATTGTGGTCACGCTGGCCGCTTGGCACGATATGATGCTGCCTCTAATTGAACAGGTTTAACGTGTTGCGGGGCATACCAGCCACACAGCACACCCTGCTGCGGGTTACCCATGCAGACATCCCGTGGTCAAACACCCACATTATTGCAGCACCTCTGCCATGGAGTGTGCTGCCCCCAAAATGTCAAAAAGCATGTGTACGCATAAGTGTGCATGCGTGCACACATGCACATGCACAAACATGTACATATAATTGCTTTTCCTGGCAATTAACCCCCCACACCCTCTCTCTATCAATATGTAAGGCTTGAGGAAATCCACTTCAATGTATCTGAACAAGTGTGCCTGCACATAAAAGCTTATACCCACAATTAAACTGTTTTGAAGGTGACACTGGACTCAGACTTTGCTCTACCATATAGTAGTTGGTCATGTCTAGATTGGAATCTTACTGAAGCTATGGTATTTGCACAGGTTGAACTTTAATACCTGAGTTAGGATTGAATGAAAGGAAGAATGTGTAGGTGAACCAACTGCAATGAACTTTTACTGCTTCAGGGGCCAGGCAACAAATTTCAAGTCTTCAGGAGATGTCAGGATGTAGCCCATCTCAGTTACAAGGTACCGAAAACCTCAGATGCTCCGAACTTACCACTGAACCGGAAGGCTTGTTGATGACCAGCCTACTCTGCTGGTCCAGGCATTCTAGAAATCTAGCTCAGTCTCTCTGACCATGATCTCAGAGAATGAAGCGGGAAAAGAAAGGGATTGGCAGAGGATGCCAAAGTTCCACCTTCTTTTTATCCCGTCAACAAGAGTAATAACTGTGTCTGAGAGGAAACAGCATGACCCCTCTCTGTCTATGTAAAAAAGAAGTGGTATGGTATTCTAAACATAGTATGGAGTCCACACAGCCTGGAGTGGCATCGGCCATCCTCCAAGAAGCCTTCCGCTAATGTAAGTGGCTCTTGAAGTGAGACTTAAGTTGAAGGGAGGCTTCGTAGACCGGAGGATGGCTCCCAATGTTGTCCATTGGAGTGGTAGGATAGTGTAGGATCCACCCCACTGTCAGTTTCATGATGCTGTATGCACTCATCATTATGGTAAAGGTAAAGGTAAAGGTTCCCTTGCTCGAAAGCCAGTCGAATCCGACTCTAGGGTTGCGGTGCTCATCTCCGTTTCAAAGCCGAAGAGCCAGCGCTGTTCGAAGACGTTTCCATGGTCATGTGGCCGGCGTGACTAAACACCAAGGTGCACGGAACGCTGTTACCTTCCCACCAAAGTGGTACCTATTTATCTACTTGCAATTTCTTGCTTTCGAACTGCTAGGTTGGCAGGAGCTGGAGCTAGAGACAGGAGCTCACCCCGTCATGCGGCACCCGGGTCTCGAACTGCTGAACTACTGACCTTCCACAGCCTGCAGTTCAGCGTCTTAACCACTTGAGCCACCGCAGCTCCCATCATTATGGTAGCATGTCCCAAAATCTGAATTGTCACCTATGGTGAGTCCTCTGTGGCTATCTACTGCTGAGCAGATTTCTTTTGCAGATGTTATAATCTTCATTTTCATAGCTTGATTCATATTTATCCAGTTTGGTGTAGTGGTTAAGTGTGCGGACTCTAATCCGGGAGAACCGGGTTTGATTCCCCACTCCTCCACTTGTACCTGCTGATGTGACCTTGGGTCAGTCACAAGCTCTGGCACAGCTGTTCCTGAAAGAACAGTTTGTGTCAGAGCTCTCTCAGCCCCACCTACCTCACAGGGTGTCTGTTGTGGGGAGGGGAAGAGAAAGGAGTTTGTAAGCCGCTCTGAGACTCCAAGTGAAGGGCGGGATATAAATCCAATCTCTTCTCTTCTCTTCTCTTCTTCTTCTCTTCTCTTCTCTTCTCTTCTCTTCTCTTCTTCTTCTCTTCTCTTCTCTTCTCTTCTTCTTCTTCTTCTTCATAAAGAACAGGGCAGTGGTAAGGAGGAGAGATCATTTCCTGCAGTAATTTTCAGATTATGAGCCTCTGAAAAGTTCAAAAGCAGTTCCAGTCCAAATTGTGAGGACTGTTTGTTCCCACTCTTGGTGGCATATGATGGTTGCCTGAAGAAGAAGAAGAAGAAGAAGAAGAAGAAGAAGAAGAAGAAGAAGAAGAAGAAGAGAAGAGATTGGATTTATACCCCACCCTTTACTACCTTTACTACAAAGGAGTCTCAGAGTGGCTTACAAACTCCTTTCCCTTCCCCCTCCCACAACAGACACTCTGTGAGGTAGGTGAGGCTGAGAGAGCTCTGACAGAAACTGCCCTTTTTCAAGAATAGCTGTGCCAGAACTATGGCTTGCCCAAGGTCATCCAGCAGGTGCAAGTGGAGGAGTGGGGAATCAAGCCCTGTTCTCCCAGATTAGAGTCTGCGTACTTAACCGCTACACCAAACTGAACAGTATCCCTTCATTAGTCTAATATGCTGTACCAGGTTTCGGGTTGACAAGGAGTAATTTCTAGTGCATTTCTTTTTTAAGGATGAAGGAATGAATATAAACCCCCTGATGTTTTGTTTATGTTGCTTGGTGAACTGGTGAACTTTGTTCTGATTGGCTGCTGTGATTCACTAGGGAATTATGGTGGTATCTACACCAAGGAGAGCTGCAGCCAATGTGGATGTCTGCTTGGCAGCTGCATTAAGAAAATGTTCCATAATTACGTGCAGGTTGATTTTACTGCTTGGACCAGAAAAGTAGGAGGAATTGCCATACGTCTTTAGTTCTTCCGACTCAAGTACAGAGTATTGTTTCCCAATCATTACAGCTGGGGGTATTCAAACATTGCCTCTGCGAGATGGGCCCAAAGCAATAAAAATAGCTGTCAGAAGTATAAATGCTTATCCCACCAATAACCTAGCAATGACTATCAAAATGAAAAATGGGACACATAAGTCTATTGCACTCCTGTGGTGACACTTTGCCTCTTAGTTCAGCCAGGAGCCTTTCCATGCAATCATTTTTGGGAAACAGTATAAATGTACTGTTTTACTCATTTGTTGCAAGGGATCCTGACATATTCCTCAAGACAGCATTCCTGCTGTATGGATATCACATTTCCCCCCATAATGAAACTGAAAAATTGTTATTGGGAAAAAGTGACTCTTCATTAGCTAGTGTAAGCCAGCCTGTACTGATGGTTATGTGGAAGATGGTGATATGGTCGTCACACGTACCTATTGGACAGAGCCTGTGTGAGACGAATAATTATTAAATTCACATGTCCACACATTCAGTGAGCCTCACCGGCTGGATATTCTGCATGGACCCGATCCTCCTATCATCCATGAGGTTTTTGACAGGGAGCATTTCAAGCTCTACCTCTCCTGCCAATCCGACTCGTATCCTGCCACGAGTTATGTCTGGTTCCTCAACGGGAAGTTGCTCCCTGGCCAACAAAACCCCCCTCATTCAAGATCTTGCTCTCGAGCACGGTGGGAGTTATACCTGCCATGCCAAGAATAGAAGTACCCGACAGAAAAGAAATGCCACCCTGGAGCTTGAGGTGCGGGGACAGTGGAGGAGTGCTGTAGCCAAGAACCCCTGAGTGATTTGGGCTCTGCCTCCAGGTTCAAGAATTATTACAGGCCAACGAAGCTAAATCGAACCTAACACACCAAAGCACAAGCTTAGATCCTGCAAACCATCAGAGGTTGTTTCAATGACTGGTCCCATATCCGTGCAATTGCCATCACTCTTTGGCCTGCGTTACTCAAACCCTGAAACCCTCCAGCATCGAGATCTTCTCCGGGCAACAACTTTGTTTTGTGCTCCTCTTGTGTCGTGTGAACACTCCGCTGTCCGCTCAAGTTCTGCCTTGCATCACCAATGAATTCGATCAGCGCCCCGGCCCCTTTCTTCACCTCTGCCATTTAGGCATTTGCCAGATCTCCTTTCTCGGAAATCAACAGCTATTTCGATTCCCTATTTAATAAAAAGCCATTCAAGTTGCATCCCTCCTTTTGTGCAACTACCTAATGCTCGTGCTGAAAGACATCTCTTGAGTACTTGGCTGCACAAGGGAGACAACTCATCTGACAACTCTTATAATTATACGGTATTTTATGATTTTATGTGTAGATTGTTATTTTAATATTGTTTCAATTGCATATTTAACTGTGGTACCCCACCCTGAGCCCATTGAGGAGGGCGGTATATAAATCTAATCAAACAAACAAATAAGTTTGAGTATTTGTTCGCTAACATGACATCTTCAGCTCACCAGGTGGCAGGCATCGATAACGGCATTGCAGTAGGCTTGGTCTCACCTTTAGGAGGAGAGGTTTTGCAGCCTGGCCCTGTGGGACAACCGCTATCCAGACCCATTTCCCAAGGAGTTCAGCAGCAGCAGCCTTCCTGGCCTTTTCCACTGATGCTGGGGGTCTAGATGCCTGGACGGTGCAGGAGGGCTGTGCCTGCCTTTCTCAAGGATTTGCCTGCTTTTTCCTCTGGCAAAGTACATGGCTCCACCAACCTGTACAACTGCTTCCCAGCTCACAGGGTGTGGGGATGATGGAGATTCTCCCCTTGAGCACTTGACCGGGGTGGGGCCCTTGACAGTCAATGCCCTGTCACGGCTGGAGTGAAAACATAAGAACATAAGAACATAAGAGAAGCCAACGTTGAATCAGGCCAATGGCCCATCTAGTCCAACACTCTGTCACACAGCACCCAAAATATACCAGGTGCTATCAGGAGGTCCAGCAGTGGGGCCAGGGCACCAGAAGCCCTCCCACTGCTGCAACCTCCAGCACCAAGAATAGAGTGCATCACCTGCCCCAGACTGAGAGTTCCCATCTATACCCTGTGGCTAATAGCCACTGGTGGACTTCTGCTCCATATGTTTATCTAATTCCCTCTTGAAACTGTCCATGCTTGCAGCTACCACCACCTCCTGTGGCAGTAAATTCCATATGTTAATCACTCTTTGGGTGAAGAAGTATTTCCTTTTATCTGTTCTAACCCGACTGCTCAGCAATTTCATGGAGTGCCCACGAGTTCTTGTATTGTGAGAAAGGGAGAAAAGTACTTCTTTCTCAACCTGCTCAATCCCAATCATAATCTTATAAACCTCGATCATGTCACCCCTCAGTCGTCGTTTCTCCAAGCTAAAGAGCCCCAAGCATTTTAGCCTTTCATTTTAGACATTTGAGTCTGCACTAGTCCCAGTACAAGGGCCACTCTATTTGAGACAGCATATACCTTGGTGCTTGTATTTAGGGGGCATATGGTCCTTTGGAGGTTTAAAACCAACCAGCAGGTGCATAGGGCTCACCTGAAGCTGAGTACTTTGGCAGGGTGAAGTCCATGCCCGGTGCAGGCTACAAAGGTGTTCCCAGCAGGGACAGTTCTCCACTCACAAGATATCAGGGAGACAACCACAGCCGCCAACTTGGGGCTACAGTCATCATGCAGCTAGGTGCTCTGCAGTTCTTTCATTGGGCTACATAGGGGCAGTTTAATGTTAACAATATCTTACAGTTCCAAGGAAGCACTGAAAGCTGGTCAATGTGGTGGTGATGTGGGTCTGAAATGGCTGCTGCAAGTCCCAGGTTTGCTGCTGAGACACCTTAGTGGCTAACTGTTCACAATGCCTAACTCAGTTCCAGGGAGGCACTGGAAGTTCTAAGGAGGTAACGGATGTTGCTGTAGATTGGCAGTCACTACGGAGGTGACCTCAGCCTGGAATCCCAGACATGGGGTGCACTGATGTGACAGCTGGGTGGCTGACTGGGTGACTTTGGCTTAGAATGGGTGTGGCATGCCTCAGGTGCACTGTTCTGGGAAGGCAGTGAATCTGGTATGGCTATGCAGCCTGGTGAGGTCTGGAATGGGTGCTGCAGATCCTAAATGTGTAAGACGCTGGGGCATGGGCTGTGACTTGACACTGGGGGACTGCACGGGATTGTAACTTGGCACTCCGGACTGAGGTGGATAAAAGGACACTATGGGTAGAGCTCACAACCATGACTATCATTTAGTCAGATGGGCTGGAGCCAGGCTAGCTGACCGTCTGGCTACAGAGGAGCATGGAGGTCTTGGGAACTTCACTATGCCTGGATGCCTTGTTTCACACCAATGGGGTTCACTTATCTGACTAGGGTATGAATGTTTTGGCTATAAGGCTTTAGGGAGGCCCTACGCATTTGGAGCATTGGCGGGAGCCGGGCATCTGAGGGCTGGCTCTTGTGGTGGTATCAGCACAGGGAAGGATCCATTATCAGGAAACCTGGCCTGTATGCTGTTAAGTATGAAAATCAACAAAGGATTCAGCTTCAAGTGATTTCAGCTTTATTAAACAGTAACTGTAAGTCAGGAACACACAACAACAAGGGGAGCACAGCTCCTTCTTTTATACTCTCCCGGGCTGTCCAAGCCACACTCATAACAAGTTAAAGACCAATGGCAATGCAGGGATAAAGGCCAATCAGGACCGTTCCCTCTTTGCAACAATATCACTCAGTGATTGGGTAATTACAGAGGTTTCACAGAAACCGACCAATAGCAATGCAACATCTGAAGAGCCACATTCAGACTCAAGCTTAACATGTGAATAGATAGGAGCGATTCACATTCAGTACATAACACATGCCCCTTTTCCTGATTTTGGGGATCCTTGTAAGGGATCTTGGCGTGAGGGTAAAGTAGTATGCCCAGCCCAGGGGCACAGCCAGGGATTACCTTCATGCTCAGGTGGCAGGGGACACCATCTTGGGGCATCAGCCCTTGTGGGATGCAGAGACCTGTCATCCCAAGGTTACCAGTGGATCATTGACTGGCAGGCAGGTCAGTCGATGAACTGGTACCCCATGCTGTGACAAAGCAGACTACAGCTTTAACCAGTCAACTTGTGGGCAATTTTATTCCACATTTCTCTGAAAACTTTGTGTGCAGGTGTATTCTTTCAACTGAAATGGAAACAGGATTAACATGTGGTCAGCTATGGAGGGCCTCTTTGCCTTTGGCCTCCGCCTCACCCCTCCCCTTGGTGCCGGGGCCACGAGGAGGCCCAACTAGTCTTAAAGCAGTGGTCTTCAACCGTTCATTCACAATTGCTTCTCAAGTATACAAAATCATGAATGCCCCCATTTATTTATTTATTTAAATATTAATACATCAGTTTTCTCCAACTATGACAACTCAGAGTGCCGTATATATATAAAACTTGACCTACAGATAACAGAGAATTACAATTTAAAGACAAGAAGTATATACCTATACAGCTTTCATTAACAACTTTACATTTCTTACAGAAAGTAGACAGCACTAGGCCCTTCACAGCTCCTTCAGAAGGCACTTCCCTAATGATGGAGATGCTGATGAGAAAGATTGGCCCTATACTGTTGTTGACTGGGCAACTTGAATGGAGGCATCAACAAGAGGGCGGCCCCAGAAGGATCTGAGGTGGTAAACAGGCTCATAACAAGTATAAAATAAGGGTGATTTTATATAGGTGTATTCATGATATGCATGCAAAGAATACACAGATCTCAGATATTCCTTCAGTTAAACTTTATACCTACCAGCAAATAACTCCGTAATGTTAGATCTGATTTATGTTTCCTATGTACGTTTTATAAAACAAGTGAAGCTGAAAAACCAGTCTTTTAAAAGTGGCCCTATGGCAGTTCCCCAAGAAACTATATGGGAGCGGTGGTGCAGGCAACTAATGCCTGCTAGTAACATCTATGAACAGCCATTACGGCTGTTCGAATCCCACTGCGGCCAGGGTGAGCACCTGGCCCAAGTCCCAGCTCCCGTCTACCCAGCGGTTCGAAAGCTGCTAAAATAACAACAATAGCAAGTAGATAAAATGGGTACCTGTCTTAGATGACAGGGAGCACCCCCCTCCCCTGCGGGGGTTGTGGAGCTGCCGGTAACAGGACAGGCGGAATGATGGCGGCAAAAGATGGCAAGAGCTCCAGGGAACGGCGAGAGACGGAAGGCGGAGCAGAGACGATGGCGCAAGGAGGACATGAAGGCGCAGGCGCGGTGGAGTCAGGAAGACAGAGCCGGAGCCGCGCCGACGCAGAAACCACGCACCGAGGGATCTGCGAACGCCGAGCTGAGCCGACCCAGGATGAAACTGACAAAGAAACTGACGAAACTGACAAGAACAAGAACACCACTCTCCACAGGGTGCTGGTAGGGCTGTCCCTTCCCGAATAGCTATGTGGCCTTAGTTAAGGATTCAATGAGTAACTGTAAGCCGCTCAGAGACCCCTTCGGGGGTTCGAGCGGGATATAAATTGAAGATATAAATAAATAAATAAATAAATAAATAAATAAATAAATAACAAGGCTGTCTTTTCCACAGCAGTGCATTCACTTTCTCAGTGGCGGATGGATATGGCAGTGTGTTTGGGCTTCACTTCACAGGTTGATGCAGGTAAGCTTTAAAGCACCAGCTGAGAAGAGACGGTGGAATTTATTCTGCTTTTTACTTTCTTTACATAAAGGTTCCCAAGCTGGTTCACACACACAAAAAAAAGAACACCAAAAAACCCCACCAGTTAAAAAAAATAAAAAATAAAATGCCGTCATTACAATATAAATTGCTAAACCTACAGCAACAATAAAAATAAAACATCTAAAACAGAAAACAAATTAAAATAACGCAGGAGTAAAATAAAAAGTAGTCCCTCTGCACTTTGAAAGAGCAAGGTATTAAAAGTGCTGAGTACAGGGGAAAAAGAACCACATCAATCTCAGTGTTAAAATAGCAATTAATAACACCGCAGTTGAAAAGTTTAAAACAGCACATTATATTTTGGGGTGCAAAGGTAGGCTCAAGTGGCAATGGTTTTAAACATTTAAAATGCTTGGTTTGTGTTTGATTTATGGCTTTATTGTTTTTTAGATTTTTTTAACTTTATTCAAGAATAGAGGTTACATAAACTACTTTAAAAAGTATACTATAAAGGAACATCATAGGATTTCAGTCATTGACTAAACACAACCTCTTAGCAGTTGACAGCCGCTAGCAATCTCGATTATCTAAAACATACACGATATCTATCAGGTTATGAAAGGCATCACATTCTCAAGGAGCAGTATGGTCTACTGAATTTCTCATATTAAAGTTTATCCATAGGTGAGGAGTCTAAATTGAGCTCCATTTAAGCTTTTTAGATCTGTTTTGCTATAGTCTAATTTGTCTATCACTGGGAACCATACATCCAGGGGACTGGCGAGCTCACTGTTGTCAGGGTCATTGCTAGTAATTGTATGGATTTTTTCAAGTAAAAAGAAGTCCACATCTTGTGCAGCCACATTTGAATTGTAGGAGGGCTTTGAGATTTCCAGGTTTGCGCAATGACTATTTTAGCAGCTACTAAATGACTAATTTAGCAGCAAGTTAATCAGTCCCTTTCTCATTGCAGGTAGACTATCGTCTGGCCAGAGATGAAGTAGAAACAGAGCTGTATGCAAATAGGTGTGCAAAGGGTGTTCCATGACTGTGGTGCTACCCTATGTCTTGTGGACAACCATTTTATAACAGATTACGGAAGCACATGGAGAAAGGCCTTAAAAGATTATCTCGGCCATCAGGCTGATTGGTATAAAATTAATCAATTCTTCAAAGTACCTAGAGTTTTGAACTCCAACTTGGGAAATTCCTGGATTTGGTTGGGGGTCGTGTTTGGCAAGGGGAGGAAGCTCAACAGGAATGTGTTACCATAGAGTCCATTGTCCAAAGCTGCCATTTCTTCTCAGGAGACTGATCTCTGTAGTCTGGAGATTGTAATTTCAGGAGAATTCCAGGTGCCATCTGGAGGCTGGCAAGTCATATGGCCTATAGGGCCTGAATTAGATAACTGTTGCTTTTGAATTTTGCCTGAAAGTGACTCAGCAGCCAATATAGAACTTTTAACATAGCTGAAATCCCAATCGCATTACTGTGCTATTTTACACTCAATAAAGTTTCTAAACATTCTTCAAATGTAGCCCCCATATGCAATGCATGACAGTAGTCCAAGCTGCATGTGGCTATGGTATTCATAGGTAAAGGTAAAGGTAAAGGTTCCCTTGCTCAAAAGCCAGTCGAATCCGACTCTAGGGTTGCGGTGCTCATCTCCGTTTCAAAGCCGAAGAGCCAGCGCTGTCCGAAGACGTTTCCGTGGTCATGTGGCCGGCATGACTAAACACCAAGGTGCACGGAACACTGTTACCTTCCCACCGAAGTGGTACCTATTTATCTACTTGCAATTTCTTGCTTTTGAACTGCTAGGTTGGCAGGAGCTGGAACTAGAGACAGGAGCTCACCCCGTCATGCGGCACCTGGGTCTCGAACTGCTGAACTACTGACCTTCCACAGCCTGCAGTTCAGCGTCTTAACCACTTGAGCCACCGCAGCTCCATAATTCATATTCATAACCGAGTATTCATAACCGAGGCTAAATCACATTTCCCAGGGAAGAGTTGCAGGCTGTGAACCAGTCAAAGCACACTAAAGAGGCTATGTGCCACCTGAGCTTCCGTTAGTATGTAAGGATCTAACAGAACCCTGCCCTGGAAAACTGTTCTTTCAAGAAGAATGAAACATGTCTGAAACAGGCTAGCTGCTGTTTGTATATTAGTAGGAAGGGCAATTTTCACTAAAAGACAAAGAGAGCAGGTCTACTCAGAAGTAAGTCCCATTGTGTACAGTGGGATGTACTCCCCAGAAAGTGTTCTTAGGGTTGCAGCTAAGATACGGATTCAGAAAATAGCATATCATCTACTAAAATATAGGTGAAAATCTCTTTAACAAAACCCTCTGACAATAGGAATGTAACATTTCAGAGAGAAGGCTTCAAGCCTTGTCTTCTCTTCGACACGCTACTTTTCCATTTTCAGGAAGTTTAAAGGAGGATATTCAAACATGCAGTCTCCCCTATATTAAGTAATAACAAAGCTATGATATCCCACCTGTACTTTGATATGGTACAGACCTGAAGAACTATACCACAGACTTTTTAATACTCTGCTCAGACATTGTTGTATCATACATCTGAGGGCAAATAAAATGTTTTATGGGTGTTTAATCTACCCAAATGCTGTTGTTTTAGGAAGGCTGGTCCACATTCCTCAATCCCTTCCTTTTGTGGTATTTCCTGCACCACAGAAGGAGAAGAGAATCTGTATTTCAGTGCCACCAATAAATTGGCCAATCACAACTTTGGTGAGACCACATTTTCTGTTTTAGTTTATTACTTTTGCAACCTAGGACCACGAAGATGGTAATGTTAGTAATTAAACTATAGTCTCACTCAGAGCAGTTTTACAGATGGTTGGTTGAAGAATGCCCCTTCTTTTCCTAATGACTTACTTGAAAGTAATTGCATTATTGACCTAAGTGATTACAGAACTAAAGACTTGAAGGAAAGCATCCCATTAAATCTGGTCTCTCTCAATGGACCTGTCTTCTATTGAACAAAGGCTCATTGTGCTGGTCAATACTTTGCAAGTGTGAAGTCTCAGGTTCGATCCATGGCAATTCCAGTTTCAGAAGATCTCAGGAGGCATGGCAGGAGAAGAACCACTATTGGTTCAGCATACTGGACTATGGCCGAGTTCAGACTGGCAGTTTGGCTTGAGATAGGCACGTTCCAGAAACGTTTCACAAACAGATTAAAGGGCCAGTTCACACGGGCACATCTGTCAGGCATTCCCCACCCGTACTCAACCTGTCTTGTAACGCTTCCCTACCGAGTTTAAAAGATAACAATTGAAAATGGTAGCAAGCCCTGGAGAGCATGTTCATCCCACTTCCCAGAAGTGTGAATGCAAACACATTGATCTGGCAGGGATGCTCTTATGCGCATGAGTGCTTATGCGCATGAGCGCATAAGCATATATCATCAGATTCCATTACAAAAAGCCACTTAGAGCTGCGCCTCCACCAGGGGTGGGCCAACAGTGCGAACGCTCCCTTACGCCTCCTCCCCAGAATGCTCCCACATCAGTCAGTGCAGTGTGGCCGGAAAACCCTGAACACGTTGTTCCGGATCTTTTTTGCCACGACTCCCTCATGCTTCAAACTGCCAGTCTGAACTCGGCCCAGGGGTCTTTTTGGGGGGGAGCTCACCGGAGCGCAGCTCCGGGAGCTCAGGAGCCAAGCCCCGCCCCCAGCCGGCGTCCCGGGGAGTCTTTCAGGCAGCCGAATGTCAATTTCAGCTCCATTATATCCTATGGGCCATTGAAGTCAATGGTGAAAACATAGGGTATATTCTGGGGGCTGGAGGGGAGGGTTTGATGGAGAGGCTCCAAACTCACAGGGTAGCTGATGGAGCCTCTCCCCAAGATACACACCAAGTTTCAAGAACATAGGATCAGGGAGTCCAATTCTATGGCCTCTAAACAGGTTGCCCCTATTCCCTCCATTGTTCTCTATGGTGGGAAAAAATTAACTTTTTTTCCCACCATAGAGAACAATGGAAGGAATAGGGGCAACCTGTTTGGGGGCCCATAGAATTGGACTCCCTGGTTCACTGTTCTTGAAACTTGGTGGGTATCTTGGGGAGAGGCTCCATCAGCTACCCTGTGAGTTTGGAGCCTCTCCATCAAACCCCCTCCTCCAGCCCCCAGAATATACCCTATGTTTTCACCATTGACTTCAATGGCCCATAGGATAAAATGGGGATGAATTGCCGCTGAATTTCTTTCATTCCCTCCTTTCCTTCTCTCTTTTTCCTCTTTCCCTCCTTCTTCTCTTCTCTCTTTCTTTCCCACCTTCTTCTCTTCTCTTTTTTCCTCCTTTCCCTGTTTCCCTCCTTCTTCCCTTTCTTTCTTTCCCTCCCCTTTCCTTCTCTTTCTTTCCCTCTTTCCTCCTTCTGTGGCCCAACTCTCATGAGAAGGAGTTTAAACTTCGAACCCCTTCTCTCTTAGCTCCCCCACCCAGACCAGCTGGGGAAGGGAAGGGGAGGCTTTTGAAGATGCCTCCCCCGCTTTTGCTTCCCCTTCTGACATCACTTCCGGTGATGTCAGGGGGTGTGGCATATGCTAATAGCCTAAGCTCATTAGCATACCATATGCTAATGAGCTCCTGCAGCTGTTTTTCTACGAAAAGACCCCTGACTCGGCCTATATGTTCCAGTGGTGTGACTCAGTAGAAGGCAGGTTCATATGTATACTGACCTCACTTTGTAGTTTCCTTCTGCATGTTAAGCATTTCACAATAAGAAATGACCCTTTTCTGCACTCCGAACAAATCATGACTATCGTAACATGGATCCTAACCAGAAAGGCTGAGTTCAGACTGGCAATCTGCCCCGCTATAGCCACGTTTCAGCGATGTTTTAAAAGCAGATTAAAGGGGGCGTTCACACAGGCATATCTGCCTGGCGTTCCCCACCCGTAGGCAACCCGTGCTGTTTTGCTTCACTCCAGCATTTAAAAGATACCTGATAAAAGTGGTAGCAAATCCCGGAGAGTGCCTTTATCCCACATTATCCCGCTTCCTGGAAGTGTGAACGCAAAGCCAAAAAGTTGGGAGCAATCCGCTTCTATAGCATGCACCAGGTGTTTCCGCGAATAAGGCAGCAGTGATCTGATTGGCTGTCCTCTGCTGTACCGCCCAATGTGTTGCAGGCGCAGTGGGATCCTCCCCAAATTGGCCAGATGCCTATGTGTATATGAGCGCTCATACACACATAGGCATCTGGCTGAATTACCAGGGAAAAGCCACTTACAGCCGCACCTCCGGGGCAGCAGTCTAAACGCTCCCGTGCGCCTCCTCTCGGTATGCTCCCACATCCGTCGGCCCCATGTGACTGGGAAAACCCAGAACAGTTTATTCCGGGGCTTTTTTGCCACAAGTGGCTCCCGCTGTAAATTGCCAGTCTGAACTCAGCCAAAATGTGTACATCTGAATATCTGGGGAGTGGAAGAAAATCATCCTATCTTTTGAGGGAAATATGGATCAGAGTGACACCAGGGGATCTGAATGGTGTGGAAAGAGAAAGCTTTCCCCCACTGGGTAACCCGGCAGCAACTGCTATTTCAGTAAACATATCATTTTGTGTTCAGTAAACACACATTCCAGAGGAATGGTCTCATTGTTTTTTTGCTCTGTAATGCATTAATGAAGAAATAAAGTTTAGGTTGTGTAATGGTGACAGCTTGAAGTCATTTTGACTAGTGTTATTTCACAGTGAAGCTTTGGAAGGAGAGGTGGAGGAAAGACCTGATTTGATTTTTAACTTGCCAACATGTGCAAAAAAAAAAGTAGAAACATACGGACAATTAATTCACACCCCCCACCCCAATAAAACTACTTCTTTTGTACTGAATTTGTTACGCATGGGAGTGTTTGTGAGAGATAAAACACAAAACGGGTTATATGAGGTTCTCGTTTTAATTTTTGTTTTATATTCTCTTGGAGTCTTTGAGTAGTGAATTCATTTCCAGATATAGTAAACATTTTTGATGGCTAGGATCCTTTTCCCAAAATGAACACAAAACTCTGGTCTAGCTCACCAGAAGCACAGTCTATGCAAACAGACGTATCGGCTACATTTTCAAAGAATGCACTTTGAGCATGCAGCAACCAAAATAAATAAAGATGGAGGTCTTTTTTTTTTTTTTTAACAAAGTGACCATTTCAACTTCCCAGTGCAAGCAGGAAGTAAGAAGGCTTTTACATCTGCATTTAACAACATAAATGTGTCTGCCTGTGTGGAAATAAAGTCACCATGACCAAGGAAACAATCCTCGATGTACTTCACCTTTTAACAATGGAGGGATATACACATTTCCAATCTTTTATCTCCATGTGTAGGACCCAAATCTCTTCTGATAGCTCATCTTTTCTGTTATTAAAGCAACCGATGTATCCTTTAAATGAAATTGAAATCACCCAGTTCTTATGCATCTTGACTATAACTGGTCCATCCTGACAACTACCCCCCCACCCCCTATATGTAATAGTTGAAGAGATTCTGTCCTCTGTATCTGAGGAAGTGTGCTTTCACATGAAAGTTCATACCTTGAAATAAACTTTGTTGGTCTTAAAGATGCCGCTGGACTCAAACTTTGTTCTAGCCAGTTTGGTGTAGTGGTTAAGTGTGTGGACTCTTATCTGGGAGAACCAGATTCCTCACTCCTCCACTTGCACCTGCTGATGTGACCTTGAGTCAGTCACAAGCTCTGGCACAGCTGTTCTCTCAAGGACAGTTTCTGTCAGAAGTTCTCTCAGCCCCACCTACCTCACAGGGTGTCTGTTGTGGGGAGGGGAAGGGAAAGGAGTTTGTAAGCCGCTCTGAGACGCCTTTGGGCAGTGAAAGGCGGGGTATAAATCCAAACTCTTCTTCTTCTTCTTCTTCTTCTTCTTCTTCTTCTTCTTCTTCTTCTTCTTCTTCTTCTTCTTCTTCTTCTTCTTCTTCTTCTTCTTCTTCTTCTTCTTCTTCTTCTTCTTCTTCTTCTTCTTCTTCTTTCTTGTAATAGGCAAAACAGCTTTCATTCTGGAGCCAGGAACAAAATATTAAAGAAAACCATAACATAGCAATGCTGCCGGATTTCCTACTATGATAAGGCTATAGTCAGCCTTAGGCATCCCAACAAACAACAAATGCCTCTTGTGAGACCGCATTGATGCCTATTGCATTTGTATTTCACCTTTCCTCCATCATGGAATTCAGCAGCTCCTATCTGGGCATTGATAAGATCTAGCCTATCTTCACTGCAGCAAGGCTGCTGTATCATGTGCCTTCCAACTATAACCTGAGGCCCACATTCCTACATGTATATTCATCACACATAATCTGAAACAGCAAGTGACAACGTGCAATATGAATGAGCCCCAAGCAGAGGATTGATATCACCTCACTTTACTTCAAACACTTTTTAGAAAATAACTAACACATTCACCATTGTCCTGCAAAGCTATGGCTCAGTGGTAGAGTATCCACTTTGCATGCAAACAGTCCCAGCATGTAATCAATCCCCATTACCTTGTGTTAATTGGATCAGGTAGTAGGTGATCCAAAACCATGAGTTAAATATGTACATTTATTCAAATATCCACATAATTGTATGCCTATCAGACTATGCATCATGGAGTTGATGAAAACCACAAGATTTTATAATCTATCCAGAGGACAGAGTAGCGGAACTGAAATTTGGAAAACTTGGTGGCTCAGTTGGGCTATCAATGCTTCCCAGTTTGTTAAACAGGAGCAGTATTGACCTACCTGAGAAGACCTAACAAAACAAATGCATATGAAAAAGTACTATATAGCATAAGGGAGTGAGGGCAAATAGAGCAAAAGGAAGTTTGAATTATCTGGAGAAGTGCCTAAAAAACTACTAGAGCAAGGGCAGATGGGTATGCATGGAGTTGAACAGATCCAGTTTTGAAGCTAGCAGTGTTTGTACACATGCTTGCTCCTAGGCCTCCTTAATGCTTGCTCAAGCTCTACTCATGGAAATAAACATATTACTACAAATACAACACAAATCTCCTGTATTCTTTCCTCCAGATAAAAAATGATCTTGTAATGGCCGCACAGAACTTTCCACCACAATGAGAATGTAGCAAAGGAATAGTACTAAGCAATCTCTCTATATAATAATTCTGATTTGGTCATGGACTCTCCTCAAAATTCCACACACTCCCAAATCAGTTGGCTCCCTGATCTGTCACTCAGAAGCTGTCCCTATCCACTGGCTGAGTCTCGCCTCCAATATTCTAAACAGTTTGCTGTTTCTCTCCCCCCAATAGCCAGTCAGAAAACAGAGGTCATTTGCATATGTGGCCTGATTGGCCTTTGCCTCTAACATTCTAAATAGTTTGTTGTTGCTGTTAGGAGTCATTGAATGTGGCCTGAGGTAAAATACATATCCCAATTTTCCTTTAAACAGTTACTGGAGTTGCCAAAATACATGTCCCAATATGTAGCCGAAGGCTTTCACGGACAGAGTTCATTCATTGCTGTAGATTTTCTGGGTTGTGTGGCCGTGTCTTGACACAAAGAGTACTCCATCTTTCTGTGTTATATCTCTGAGGATGCCAGTCACAGCTACTGGTGAAATGTCAGGTCCTACAATGCCAAGACCATGGCCACACAACCTGGAAAATCTACAGCAATTAACATATCCCAATCCTCCCTTAAACGGTCACTGGAGTTGCCAATCTCTCTGTGGGGCCTGGAGATCTTCCAGAATTCACCATGTTCCCCAGCCACACCACATCATTTCCCCCACAGAAAATTTCCCAGCTATTACAATGGCTGCTTTGGGCAGCAGACTCTATGACATTATACCCTGCTGAAGTCCCTCCACACCCCAAACCCTGCCCTCCCCAGGCTCTACTCCTCAAATCTACAGGTCTGGCCTCCCCTTAGTATTGCCAGCCTCCAGGCAGCACCTGGAGATCTCCAAGGTCAGTTCTCCTGGAGAAAGTGACTGCTTTGGCAGTGGAGTCTATGGGATTATACCCGGCTGAGGTCCTTCTGCACCCCAAACCCTGCCCTCCCCAGGCTCTACCCCTCAAATCTACAGGTATTTCCCAACCCAGAGTTGGCAACCCTGTAACTGGTTATGGAACTGCTTTCCAGATCCTTGGAACACAGAAGACATGACATAGGAGGAGGTGCTTTTCTACTTTAGCTGCCACTGCATAACCCCAAATCAACATAAGTCAGGGGTGGAGGGAACCGTGCCTGTTACCATGAGGCTCTCCTCCCATACTACCCACTTGGGGCAGCAAAATGACTTGAGACAGCCCTGCCTTATAGCCAAGCAGAAGGAAATAAACATGGCTTGCCTCCCTCTATTTCCCTCTTCCTTCTGCCGCTCCACCAGCCACAGCTGAGAAACTCACCTGGAGCTTCCTTCTAGAGCTTGTTGTATTTCTTCCCACAATGGGCCTTACTCCTAGTATTTTATAATGGTGGACAGAATGGAATCAATGGAGCATCCATAAATGCACATCAATAAATCAAGTATCGCTCTCTCTCTCATACACAAACTCTTGAGGGTTTCCTCTAATTTAACGATTTTGTGTTGCTTTTCTTTTTCTTAAAGGCACAGACCTATCATCGGGTACAGAGCAAATAATTGTTTTCCTTTTAATATAGAGCTTGAAAATGGTCAGACGTCCCCATGCTGAGTAGTGTGCTACTCTTCTTTAAGATGGCATTGTCATGGCATCAGCTTGTGAACCCTTTTCAGTTTGTTATCCACTACAATCTCTAAGTTTTGAACATCCCCCCAGATTTTGTAGATGTTTGTCTTCTTCAAGGTTTTTTTGATGCAACGCGATTTAACTCTCAGGACATAGCTGACAAGGTAGCAAGCAACTTTAGGGAAGTCAGGCTGTAATCCTAAAAACACTCTCCCGAGAGTGAGCCTCCTTGAATAAAATGGGATCTACTTCAAAATAGATTTGCTTTGGGTTGCTCTCTCAGTCCCCAAACCTAGCCTATTTCTCAGGTATTTTTGTTGGGGGGGAATGCTGTTCTGAGCTCCTTGGGGGAAAAGTGAGATACAAGTGAAACAAAAATAACTAAAATTGCAGTATGAACAACACCAGCTGCATTATTCATTACCTGAACCTTTTGCATATTCTCAAGCTATTGAAATAAGTGGATATGCTACATTTGCACAGTAGTTGTCCTAATGGTCATGTGTTAGGCCTGGTTAATCTTTTCCAATGTGTTTTTGCCAATATATAAACTATAAAACATATATTCATGCCTTATGACCTGTCAAGAAGAAGCCAGAGTAACAAAGCTAAAGCTGAGCCTTTTCTTTTGCAGATGTTAGGTTATCTGAGTGGAAAGTGAGGAAATAATCTTACATGGATTTTACTAGTAGAGGCCTGAGGACCACTGCACTAGTAGAGCAGAAAAAGGATATGCACTCCTATTTTGGAGTCATCGGTCTTTTTCAAAACGGTGCAACACTGTTTTCCTCAAGCAAACATCTACCAGCTCTGCTCTGAACATACCAGCAAGAGACTCATCGGCTGCCTATCCACCTCTCTTACTTAGTTCAGGCTTTTTAAAAAAGTTTGTATTCTCTTCCTGTCTTCTAGTTGAACTTTTTCATGGTTGTTTTTTAACCTCTGTAAACATGCAATTCTGAGAAAATTGGAAATAGAGCAAAACAAGACCAGCCTTCTCAAAATGATGTTACAATTTAATTTGTTCTTCACTAATTGTATTTGTAGGAAATGGATAATAAGAACAAAGCAGCACAGCGTGCTTTCCAGAAAATCATAATTGTGAGTATATGCCAAAAGATTGATTATATGTAGGCATTCCGTTTTGTATTACGTTGAAGGGAAATGAGTTTGACCCTTAAGCAGAAGCCAAACATGAGCCAAGGGGGATGACATAGCGGTTACAGAAATGGCTTGGAGAGGGGGAAAGTAGTTCTTGAAACCTGACCTTACTCCTGGTACTATCTGAAAAATGTGTAAATGATCCAGTTTTTTACTTTGCTCCGGGGACATTCATCAGTTCCTGTGAACACGTTCACTCTGAAGCACATGCAGTGTTAAGTCACATGACAGTGGTTTAGTATTCCAGGTTGTGCTTCTAGCATCTGCACTGATCCTTTGTATTCCCTGACGTAGGAGGTGATAGCAAACATGGCTCTTCTAGTCCACTCTTCCCATTATACTCCTCCCTCACACATCACGCCTGCCGTCCTGGTCATGACAGCAGGCACGAAAAGAATAGATAGCAGTAGCGGGACAGGAACAGCTGGAACGAGCCACGACTGCCTCTTTCTCCACTGTATCATGAAATGTGACGGTACAACAAAGGCCTCTGAGATGTAAGCTGGCAACCCTGGAATGGTTGTCAGCAATAAAGTGATAGAGGTTACTTACATGACTATGTGAGCTAGAGCTACATGTTCTGAAATGATCTCATGCCTTCCTTTTCTTGGCAAAACAGCAATGGGATCTGCAGGTGAGGAACCATGTGCGGGAGGAGGAGTGATTAATCTTTCCCTGCCCCCACTTTTCCAGAAACTCTGCCAGATAATTTCTCCTCACAGATCTATGTCCAGAAAGTTTTTCCTCACAGTTCCTACCTGCAATTTATGTCCTGCAGATCTCCTCCTCCTGGCACTAGGATGCAGAGGAGAAGGAGCAGTTAGAGTTTCAGGGAATATTTTGGTGTGTAATTCTGCCAAATGGTATTAGTAGACAACTGTAGAAGCTGTACACTTTGTCTGATCAGAAGAGAGTAACTTGCTCATCAAACTGTTTGCGAGCATAAGAGGTGCAATATTTATATGGGGAAGTTGCCCTAAAATTGGTTCTCTTGTCCTTATGGAAATGAAATTGTTTACCTTATAAAAACCCACTTCAAACTCCTTGAATATTTATTCAGTATTCACTGCTCAGAATCGTGTCTTTGCAAAACATGAAAAGTCTTATGGATGTGAAGGAAGGCTAACACCTCAGAGAACAAGACCTTGCTTGAATAATTTGCTCTGAGGAAAATGATAGCAGATCAAAAGGTAGCCTTGTAACTCTATAAATATTCCATTTGTAGAAGTGGAAAATAGTACAGATGCTTTAAATACTTTGAGGTACTCAGATACTACTGTAATATGGACAGATAAGGATCATAGTAGAGCTTATCCATCTTTTTTCATTCCTGTTTCTGCTATTGGTATTTGCTGAAAAAATATCAGCAGGCTGGGGAAAATGTAGTTGTATTTCACAAAATGTTGGGAGCAAGAGAGAGATTAGGAACAGTGTAGGATATATATCATTTAGAAACAGGTAATAATAAAACAGTTGTGAGAGTCTGACCCACAAATGAAGGTAGTCAACAAGACTTACAAAAAAAATTCTTCTATATGTTGCTACAATAAACACTACATAACAACAATGAACTAATTCCTTTAAATCATAAGAAGATCCTTGTATAAGAATAAATCAATGTTGTTTCCAGATTTTATAACAACGACGTTTCAAAAACCGGATCTTCCTCAGGAAATATTCTATACAGCGTTACAAAAGCTTTCATGCTCATAAAGTGCTATCACAGAACCAGGAATAATATAATGCATTTAGTAGTAGGATGCTGATCTCAAAGGTATTCAGACTGCAAGCACGCTACTCAGTTTCTGACGGATCCCAGATCTTGTACTATTGTATAGAATATTTCCTGAGGAAGATCCGGTTTTTGAAACGTTGCTGTTATAAAATCTGGAGACAACGTTGATTTATTCTTGTACAAGGATTTTCTTATGATTTAATGGAATTTGTTCATTGTTATGAAGTGTTTATTGGTAGCAATATATAGAAGAAAAAACTTGTAAGTCTTGTTGACTACTTTCATTTGTGGGTCAGACTCTCACAACTGTTTTATTACTACCCGTTTCTAGACAGTGTAGTGACTGTCCACATTTGTCTTGGGATATATTATTTAGACTGAAAAATTATGCATAGGAACTGTGAAAAATATTCAAGCATGAGCTGGAAACCAGAAAATGTGTTTCCAGCCATCAAAGTAACAAATGTGAAGGTTGGGTTTCCTGAACAATTGTTGAAGCAAGAACCTTCAATGGTTTTAATGATAGCTGATAATGTAAAGAATTTATTTATTTATCTTATTAGGTGTATATACTGCTCTCCGCAAACAGGCTCAGGGCAGTGTACAACAATTAAAATAATACAATTTAAATAACTATTTACACATAGTAATACCATATCATAAAATACTGTGTAAACAGAGAGATCAAAACAATTCAATATCTAATCAGATGTCTAGTCAGGATCAAGCCACTGATGGATGATTGGCCAAAAAAGCTGGGGGGGGTTGTCCACTGCGTCTACCAAATGCTCAGTGGAAGAGCTCTTTAGCATCTTAATGCCTTTCACATCGCCTCTATATGATTCTAGTTAGAAGACCACTTCTTAGACTCTGTGTAGCTTGACCACAACTGACAGCTGCTGACTTCTGATTTCAGACTTCAGACTTCAAACCTTAAACTGCAAACTGAACACTCTGCCTTCTCTCTCTCCACACACGCACACCTCCTGGCTCTGCCCGCACACTCTCAGTCACCAACCAATCACCTCATTCACTCTTTCACCCGCTTGTTCTTCTGACACTTACCAACCATTTAAAGAAACACACACATGTAACTTGAAATCATTACGGTGCTCCTTAGTGGACAGGCAGCAATTTTAACTAAATGGTTACGAACCGTAATAAAGATTTCTGATATCTGAAGCTCAGCTAAAGTTCTTTGATTGTAGAAGATAAAAGATGTGATGGGCTTCTTGTCCTGTTTGTAAAATCTGTTGTCCTGCTGCAGCTAATGAAGTTAGTATGAGGATGCCATTGAATAGCAACCAGTGCTCCCTCTAAGCTGTGCTAGGAGGTGCTGGTGCACAAAATTTTAACTCCTAATCAGACATTGTAGCTGCCAGCTCACAAACATTTTTCCTCCATTGGAAACAATGGATAGGGGTACCTCCTTTTGGGGCCCACAGAATTGGACCCCCTGGTCCAATCTTCTTGAAAATTGGGAGTTTTTTTTAGGAGAGGCACCAGCAGCTGTGCTGCAAATTTGGTGCCTCTACCTCAGAAAACAGCCCATCCAGTACTGCAGATACCCCAGATCGATTCTCCATTATAGCCTATGGGGCCCATTGACTATTATGGTCCCTATGGGCTATAATGAGCTGGAAAAAATAGATTGTTTTTGCACACCCATATTATACTTCTCAGTATGATTTATAAGCTGCCTTGAGTCACAGTAAAAGTGGGATATAAATATCTGAATAAATAAGTAGTTTGGGCAGGGTTATAACATTTGATCAATTTCCTGTTTGTTAAGTTAGGCAGAGTTCTGACAGTGATTGTTCCACCTCTGTTATGCTTGATCTGTAAATTTGTCATATTTCACTTTAAAAAAACCCCAAATTAGACTGCAAGAGGTTCTCTCCCCCCCCCAAGTGCTGGTATGTTTTCTAAGACTCAGCACAGGGCAATGGCCCAAGGCAAGGCCTACCAATATAGTGGATTGGGGTGGGCAGACCTGTTTTCCAAAGGCTAGGTCTGCCAATATAGTGGAAAGGGGTGGGTAGACCTGTTCTCCAGAGATGCGCTCTACTCCCATAGAGGACAACATTTTCTGTAATGAAATTTGACTTGATTCTGTTTTCTCTTATTATGTTTAAAGTATTCTTAAAATATAGTTTAAATATAATTTAAAAGAATTCATTCTGAAGGTTATGGAAAATAATCTTCTAAAAACTAATTTATGTGCTAGTCAAATGTAGACTTGCTCACAACTTTAATGCTACCAGATTTTTTTTGCTCACAAGGTAGAATTTTTGCTCACAGTACTGTGGAGATTAGAGGGAACATTGGTAGCAACCAACTCATGGTGTCCCTTTCTATGGGTCATTCCAGGCATCAGATGAACAGAGACGGTTTGCCATTACCTTCCTTCCTGCAGCAATCACTGTCTTCCTTGACAGATTCCCATCCAAGTACTAACCATAGCCGACCCTGTTTAGCTTCCAAGCCCTGAGAAGCTCAGGCCAAATTGGGCTAATCAAGTTGCTGGGAGCAACACATTAATATTTCCATTGTTAAGCCATAAATAGATCCTCCCTTACAGTATTTATATATTCTTACCTCATATAACCATTATAAAAAAACCAAAGTGATTGAAACTGCTGAATAATGTAAGAATGATTGCCTGTACATTAGTTCCGCTGTCATGGGCATTACACGTAGTTCTGTGAGGTTTCCATATCTGTTATTGCATGCAGTGTCACATGGCATCTATGGTAACATTATAGTAAGATGAAAAGCTCATTTAGTAAAACAGTTACTTTCATGTCTTATCAAGCTCAGTAATTATATGACAAGGAGGCCTTTGCAGATATTGTATTTTGTTTAGTCTCTTTGTTCAATGGCTTTCTCACTGCTTACCATATCCTGAAGGACCTCAGTGCTCTTAACATCTCTGTGGAAGAATCTCATAATTTTACTCTCATAGATAATACTTTATTTGTATAATTTATTGATAATTAAGCAATTATATGCAAAATCAAAGGAAAGCTGCATTGAAATCTCTAGCAAAGGAAATCCCCATGCCTTGCACAAACCGTCAAGACTGAGAGATTCATGGTATTTTAGAAGTTTGCTTAAAAGTATTAATTGAACAGTCATATAGTAGTGTTTCATCAAATAATGGCAAATATTTGAATTCTGCACATTTTAAATTTTCTCCACACAAATTTAATTTTTTTAAAAAACAAACAAACCCAGAAGTCAGCATTTAAATACATTATTGGCATGTTCTAAATGTTTTCATTTTGGCAGGCTTCAAATATGAAACCTCATAAACTGCCAACAGTCAAATACTAGGGGTGTGCATTCAGCTATATCCAAGTAAAAAAATAGCCCCAAAATACCTTATGTTAGTGGTGCCAAGAATTTCATGACTGATGAATCAATAAGGAAAATAGTCGCTGAAGAGAGACAGTTTAAAAATCACCGATACATTATTTTGTTACCAGTACTGTAAATACTAATAATATCAGGTACTACAGAATATCAATTACAATGCATTAAACATAAAAATCAAATACCACTGAATGGCAAACACAAGCATTAAATATTCAGTGAAAATTCAATTCAGAGAGATCCAAATCTGAAAAGGAAAAATATTGGGAATAAATTTGATTCAACTGTACTATGAAGAAATCCAGGATTTTCATGCCTCTTCAATACAGGTGAATGGGAGAAATGCCCCTTGCAATAAAATGATATCCTATATATATAATTGCCCTACATATTGGCACTTTCTGGCACTCCATCAGCCATTGGCCAGTCAACTGCCACTCAAGAGTACTCATGTGCCATTGGTTGGGTGCTGGGTCCAATCCTCTCCTCTGCTCACTGCCAGCCTGGACACTCTTCCCTGACAGAATAAACTGCCAAAACAGCTGTCTCTCCTGACAAAGAAGCTTCTACTTCTGCTTGGCTCCTCTGCCATAGGCTGGCTACTGAGGTCGGCCACCAGTTGTCATACCATTATCTTCTCCTCCTGCTGTTGGGCTAACTTTTCCCTCAGTGGCTGTTACTAGGCAACCAGGCTTGGTTCTGTCAGTAAAAAGACAAATGCAAAAACTGAGGGTCACGATATTAGGAAGATATGCAAAAGTATATAGCACTGTGTATAATAGATGTATGTTCAAGGTAAATCAATTTTGTGCTTTTTATTTTTTAATTTTTCTATACTGTTATATAAGCATTGGTATCAAATATTATAAAAAGAGGAGGAGGAGGAGGAGGAGGTTGGATTTATACTCCACCCTTTGCTCGAAGTCTCAGAGTGGCTTACAAACTCCTTTCCCTTCCCCTCCCCACAACAGACACCCAAACAAAGCATCAAAGTGCAGGTTTACATTCTGTACAAATATTCAGACAGCACCTTGTCAGTATCACAATCACTAGTCCCACAGGAGTCTAGTAATTTACCTGTTTCGAATACAATCTTTTTCAAGGACTGTGAAGTATATAAAAGACATAAGGCACAATAATTTCCCTTTATGAGCACAAAAACTCTTAAGATAGCAGCATATTTGAGTTTCTGGGTTGCCACACGGTGGTACGGACACAACCAAGGTTCAGTCCTCGGCCCCACCGGCTTCATCGCTTCTTCCAAGGAGTTTTGGGGGCTCTTAAAGCTCCTCTGCATCACTGGGAAGGGGGTGCAGTGCAAGGGGTTTGATCCAGGCTCCCCATTCAGGTAAGAAACCCTGTCTAATACAGCCTCAACATCACCATGAGTAGACTATTACTACAAAAAGAAAAAGAAGTTATATTCCTCCTCCAAAAGCATTGCCCCTTTAAATGTTAAAGAAACACAAAGTTTGGGTGTGGGAGGTTCCCCCCATCCCCTTTTTTCCATGACTAGCAACAGAGAAGCAAATTGCTGATAAATTGACACTTTGGAGGGCTTGAAGTAGACTTCTCTTAATTGACTCTCCTGTTTAAGAAATGGACTACAGTAATTGGATCTTATAAAACTTGTACCACACTCAATTTTTCCCCTTTCTGGATGGAGCTTGGATTTGCTTACTTTTCATTTTAACCAGCAATGGATGTGTCTTCTGTGGATCTAAAACCTTATTTTTTTCCCTGTTGTAATTACAACCTAAAAATCTTCCTCATTGATGGGAACTAATCTATATGACAGCTAACTTTGAGCTTGTTCTCCTTCTCAAATATCACAGTATTTCAGGATAAACATTATAAGACCATTTTCCTCCTCACCCCCTCCTCTCTTCTATTGACTTCCTGTGTCTTTTTTTTGGGTGTATGTGTGTTACTTTCCATATAAGGGGAGAGAGAATAATATATTAAGAAACCTGTTCTCAAAACAAAACTCTTACTGTGTGTAGCATTCCTGTGGTTTATGTTTGGCTTTTAGCTGATACATCGGTGTGGCTTCAATTATTCCAATACAGTTGGGCTTAAAATAAGGTTGTTGTATAAATACTAAATTGTGTTTTGGTTTTAGAGTATTGAACAAAGAAGAAGAAAATTATATACTTTAATACTGAGGAGATTCTTTGATCTTGTTATAGAATCCCTGCTAAAAATGGCAGGAACTAACAGGCCTCTTCCTAAAATACCCTCAAGCTCACCAGGGGTGATCAAATCAGTTGCCTCTAGTCTATTACCTGCCACAATGAAGGACCTGCAAACACTGATTCAGGAAACTATAAAGGCTGCAATTACAGACGTGGTATGCAATGAAAGAGATGTCACAACAGCTATCAGATAGAATGGATGATTTACAGAAACAGCTTTCAGAAAACACACAAAAAGATAGTTGAACTGAGTAAAACAACCTCAAAAATGGAAGATAAGACAGAAGAAATGGATACTAAACTACAAACAATGGACTCCAAACAAACAGTACAGGAACAAGATCTTATGAGATTACAGTTAGATAAAGCATCACTTATATTAAGATTTCAAAATATTCCTGAAGACAAAGATGAAGACATAAGGAAGAAGATGGCACACATCTTAGCGAAATATATGGATACAGAGGACACGAAGAAGGTCTTGGATGAAACTGATATTACTTTTAGTATGAATTTGGCGTATGCCAGGAGAAATCAACTTCCTAGAGAGGTACATGTGAGATTCCACAAGAGACTACTGAGAGATGAAATTTTAAAAGCCTCAAAAAAAACTTCTTTATACATAGACAATATAGAAATAAAGATTTTAAAGGAAATTCCTTGGAGAGTTAGAGAAAAAAGGAGAGAATACTTAGACCTCACAACAGATCCCCTATAGATGGCTGCTTCCAGAAGGCCTATTTTTCTCTTACAAAGGGAAAAGATTTAGAATCAATTTGACCTTCAAGGCAGAGAACTTTCTCAAGACACATGGAGCAGAGCTTCAAACTGAAGAAGGAAACGCAGAAATCTCGGAAGAAGATCAAGATCCTCAAGGAGCTTCAGGAGCAACCCGAGCAACTTCAACTACGAAAACAGCAACATCAAAAAAAGATTCAAAGATCATGACCTCCCAGATACGTACAAGGAGTCAAATGAGAGACAAACAGAACACAGAATCACAGACTCAACCTCAAAATGGATAGAGGGAAAATAAAGATAATCTCAATAAATATCAACAAACTAAATTCACCCCAGAAAAGAAGACAGGTTTTTCAACAACTGAAAAATATCAACTTTGATATCATATGTCTCCAAGAGACCCATATTAAAGGTGCAGACCAAAAGGAGGAACTGAACCAAGCCCCAAAGGTAACAGATGTCATTTGACAGAGAGTTCTACCAGGTTGGGGGCAGGGCCGAGAAAGCCCTGGCTCTGGTTGAGGACAGATGGATATCTTTTGGGCCAGGGATCTCCAGAAGATTTTTCTCAGCTGAGCACAAGGCTCTTCAGTGGATGTACCAGGAGAGGCGGTTCCAAAGATACTTTGGTCCCAGACTGTTTAGGGTCAATACCAAAACCTTGAACCTGATCCAGTATTCAACCTGGATTCAGTGCAGCTAGCAAAGCATTGGTTGAATATGTGCTATTAGTGGGGTTCTGATAAGAACCTGTGCCACTGCGTTCTGGACCAGTTGCAACTTCTGGATCAGTTTCAAGGGTAGCCATGCCTAGAGCAAGTTATAGCAGTCTAGCCTAGAGGTGACCATTGCATGGATTCAGGTTTGGCTGAAGATGGCTATGTCATCTATATAGGCAAGAGCAAAGTCTTTTACTCCTGTTAACATCTTATCAATCAGGCTGTGGAACATGGCTGGGGTGAAATCTAAGAGTACCTCTCTGATCACAATGCAGTTTTGGGCTGAATCTTGGGATCTATAGCCACCTTCCAATATCCTTTTGTTAGCTCTGTAGTGGAAATAAAATGTGCAGCCCCTATGGTTTCCACTAGTTCAACCACCCTTGGCATTTGGTATACATCAGGGACTGTCCCTTGTTCAACCTTCGATAGCCAACACAAAATCTTACTGTATTATACAGCTTTGGCATGTGTTTCTGCTGGGGTCTTTGCATGTTGTTTGTTGCGGTTGCTCTCCATTCCTGCAGGTTCTCCTGTAGCTCCTGAAAATAGGTGATGTTCTCCTATCCCATCCACACTTCTTTGTCCTGTCCACATTTCTTTAAGGATGACCATAGGCCTTCTTGCCTGACACCCAAAGACCAGCTCAAAGGACAAAAACTGGAAATCTCCTGGGGCACTTCATGATAACCAAACAGCAGATGCTGAAGTCACTGATCCCAGTCGTTAGGTTGTTTCACAGTGTAGGTCTTCAGTGTGTGGTTCAAAATGCCATTGAACCTTCCATTTAGACTATCTGCTTGTGGGTGGTAAGCTGTGATGGTGAGGTGTTTGATTCCACAAGCCTGCAACAGTTCCTTCATCAATTGGAACATGAATGTGGTTCCCAAATCTGTGACCATCTCTTGTGGAAAACCTAGCCTGGTGAACACCATCAGTAGGGCTTCTGTTACGTTTTTAACTTCTATGTCCCTCAAAGGTACAGCAGACTGAAAAGTGTAGAATGGCAACCAAGGAAGAGCTCAGCTGAGGATGTGGCTGAAGGCTAATCCAGAAGGAAGGAGGAGCTCTGCTGAGGCTGGCCGATGAGGAGGAAGAGTAAATATGGAAGGAGGTGAAACTGCACTGCAGGCAAGTGCAGCATGGCTTAAATTAAAACAGGCTGGTGGGCTCTCAAATTAAAGGGAAGAATCAGGGGAAGATTCAGGGCAGGGCAGATTTAGAAGGGGGCACCACCCCAAGGCTCCTGGAATCCTTTATATTTAATTGGGAGTTCTGCCAAGTTCACTTCAGACTCTGGGCCACTGATTCCCTTAATCCTGTCTGTTCTTCCTGATAAGTATTGTTCTTTCCTTACTAAGTTAGGCATTATTAAGGTGACTTCTGCCCTCTCTCTAGCCTATTACTTCTTTGTTGTTTATCTGTACAGACTCCAAATACTCCCTGCTTTAATCATCCTTTCCACACTTTCCACACTTGTAAGTAGAGTTGCCAGGTGCCTACCTGCTGCCAGCGGGGGGATGGAGCTTTCTTTCTGGGATCTTTTGGTGCACATGCGTAGCATGAGCACTGCAATGACATCACCCAGAAGTGATGTCATTGTGCTAGCTCTCTAGCATTTGGCCAGAAACTCTATGGTACCATGGAGTTTTTAGGCCCAGTGCTAGAGTGTCCCCCTAAGCAACGTGCCTGGAAGGGTGATGTCACCTGAAATGGCCATGAATATGCTGGGTGACATCATTGCACCAGACACATTGGTGCAATCCTGGCAGTTTGGGGGTGGGGATGCTCCCACTGGCCAGATCCTGGCTGGCGGATCAGGGCCCCCTAAAGTGTGCAAACCCCACCCTCCCTGGGGGAATGGCAAGCCTACTTGTAAGACTCTAGCTGGTCTCTCTGTTTGGGCTTCTTCTGGCACAGGATCTGGTGGAGTTCTGTGACTGCTTCTGTCCTTTTAACTATTTTGACAGTCTTGGATGTCATAGTCCTGGTGACTGAGGGGAACCTCCACATTCAGAGGCACTAGTCCTCTCAATCTGAGAGCCAGGAAGCAATATCAGGGTAATGTCTCGGCCTCTATTCCCTGCTGTTGGCCCTCCAAGAGGAACTGTTTGGCCACTGTGTGAGACAAGATGATAGACTAGATGATGGCTCTTCTTATGTTCTTACGTTCTTTTTATTGCTGTAAAATGGGTAGCACTGGTCTGGGACATGCAACAGTGCCTAATGGTTCTGGTGTGTTCATAGTCACTGTTTGGCATAGCAACACATGTGGCACTTGTGTGCCCAATTGAGTAAGATCTAGATTTTTGGCTGCTCTTAGCAGGAATATATCTGCCCTAATCGAGATTCTGTTCCCAGGCCACTATGTAATACCACAGAGAGTTCAGGAAGGCATTTTCAGGGAATATGGAGATGAAGGTAGCACATGAGCCTGGGTTAACATGCCAGGTTCTGCCACAATGGGCTTGCCTTTCATCATTGTGTGTGGCTGAATGTTCCTGTCCTCTTATGCTAGCCTTGGCATTTGCTCATCTTCTGTATGGGCCTGTGGACATTTAGTAATCACATCTTTGAGGCTTCACACTGCACCAGTGAAAAAAGGGGCCCAGTTCTAGTGACATGAGAGGATTTGGTTTAATGGTGCCACATCTTCACCCTGTTCTTTCCTCATCCTTTCTGTACCCTATCTGTTTTTAGCAAGATATTTGATGGTATTGCTCAGCTTTACTGATTCAGCAATACACTAGCTGAGTTCAGACTGGCAGTTTGAAGCGGGAGCCAGTCATGGCAAAAAAGCTCCAGAACAAACTGTTCCAGGTTTTCCTGGTCACACTGCGCAGATCGATATGGGAGCATACCGGGAGGAGGCATGCGGGAGTGTTCAGACTACTGGCCCGGAGGTGTGGCTGTAAATGGCTTTCCCCTGGTAATTCAGCTATGTGCGCATGAGCGCATATGCTCTCATGCGCATAAGCGCATCTGGCCAATTTGGGGAGGATCCAATGCGCTGCTGACGCAATAGAGCTGATGCAATAGAGCTGACGTGGTAGAGCGGAGCACAGCCAATCATATTGCTGCTGCCTTATGCGCAACGCGGGTTGCTCCCGGCTTTTCAGCTGAGCGTTCACACTTCCAGGAAGTGGAATGCAGCGGGATAAAGGCACTCTCCGGGATTTGCTACCACTTTCACCAGGTATCTTTTAAACGCGGGAGCGAAGCGGAACAGCACGGGTTGACTACAGGTGGGGAACGCCAGGCAGATGTGCCTGTGTGAACGCCCCCTTTAATCCGTTTGTAAAACATGGCTGAAATGTGGCTATAGAGGAGCAAACTGCCAGTCTGAACTCAGCCACTATGGCTTCCAAGTGATCTAATATGGCTCATCAAACCTATGCATTTTTGCCTTACACAGTAGACCATAAGTAGCTTGGCTGTTTGATGAAAAAAATCTGTTCTATGTTCAGTTCTGCAATATCCCTTGTAGCATACAGGCGTTCATTAGAATAAATCCAAGTACAGTGATATTCCTTCCACAAACGGGACCGCTTCCGCCAGTTTTTCACACAGGACGGACATTTCCCACTGATCTTGTCACCTCCTCACTTGTTAGTGTAGCTGCTGCCTATAAAATCAGTCTCCTTCTCATCTTAGCCCCTCAGGTTAAGTAATTTTTGTTTTCATCTTTTTCTTATTAATATCCCAAAATACAGACTGGGATTTGGATGCCGTTTTGAAAGCAGTCAGCTTTAAGGCTTTGGCTTCTTGGCCACTGGCCTGCTTTCCCGTTTAACCCCCGTCGTCCTGCCTATTGTCACGCTTCAAGGGTTATACCTCAGACCTTAGCCCGTCATTTTCCTTTGGATGTAATTTATCAGTGTAGAAAGCGTGCATCACTGATGCATGAGGCACACAGCTCAGATCCCTCACCGCTCCTCTTTTTGGAACGTAAGGTGTCTTTTTTTCTTTCATCCCGGAATGCCCACGGATATGCTGTCTCCATTCCTCATTGCAGAAGTGTCCTGCAATGGCCTTGACCACTGAGGCCCAAGAGGCTTTGGCGTCTGCTTGAAACAAAAGGAAAATATTGCGAAAGGCAGGGGTGTCGAATAATGCTCCCATTTAGTAGGATTTTTTGTCCCTCCCCCCTTGCATTCTCAGGCAGCACCTGCTGTGCGGGGCTTCTGGCCAGCTCCGCTGAGCCTCCGTGATAAAACAAACAAAAACAGCAGGCGAAAAATTCCTCTTTATAACGCCTATTATCCTCAGACTACCTTGTAGCACTCCTGGTCCCCCCCCTTCTGCATCCAACATCCTCCCCAGTGAAAGTGGCTGGTCCAAGGGACTCAAGCCAGTGCGTAAAGGTATGGATCAAGAGGAACACCCTGCTTTCTTAAAAACCATAACGGTGTTTCCCCCATAGACACACACAAACTTTCTCATTCAGATCTGGAAGGATTTTGATTGTACTCTCAGGAAGAATGAGGCAAACGAAATGTTATCACTTCAGTAAGAGGAGGAGGTGGAGGAGAAGGGAGAAGAGGAAGAGGAGGAGGAGGAGGAGACTGGATTTATGTCCCGCCCTTCACTGCACAAAGGTGTCTCAGAGTGGCTTACAAACTCCTTTCCCTTCCCCTCCTCACAACAGACACCCTGTGAGGTAGGCGGGGCTGAGAGAACTTCTGACAGAAACTGCTCTTTTTCAAGGACAGCTGTGCCAGAGCTTGTGACTGACCCAAGGTCACATCAGCAGGTGCAAGTCACGAAGTGGGGAATCAAACCCTGTTCTCCCATGAAGGGTCAAAATGGTTGCACCTGAGGGGCTGAAGACGAAATGATGCCATGGAAAGGGGGGAAATGTCTTTCTAAGGGCTGGTTCACTCTTTGCACAGGAGATAAATTTGCCCCTTATCTGGTGTGTGTCTTCTGGTGTACGTCCTCAGCATCTGAAGGGCAGACCTGTGATTGTATAGGAGCAGGAGCTGTATCCAACGTGTGACTTCCTGACATGCAACCATCTTAAGTCCTTAGCCCTTCAGACATTACAACATTCATTAAGAGTAATGATGGACAACCGCATGCTTACTGCCATGTAATGTCTGAATCATCCATTGGAGGGAAGGAAACAAACTCACTGAATATGTTGGACAGTCTAGAGTCCTAGTGCCAGTGCAGGGATACCACTTATGTAGTGCTGGTCTCAGGCTCCATATCAATCTAATGCAGGGGCGGCCAAACTTGCTTAACATAAGAGCCACATAGAACAAATGTCAGAGGTTTGAGACCTGCAAGGCGTGAACAAATATCACACACATGTTTTTATTGGGAAATATACACATTTGCTTTTTACTAACATTAAATGAGACTGCCAAAACTAAAAACAAAAGGGGTGAAAACAGATATTAATGATATTTATTTGTCCAGTGATATTTGTTTGCTAATGATATATATTTGTCTGGGGGGTGGGGTGGAAAGAAAGGGTTCTATGAAAAAAGCCCACAGGAAAAAAAACCACAATCATAAATGCTCACAGGAAAAAAACCCACATGGAAAAAAGCCCATACACCAAAAAGCCCACACAGAAAGAAGCCCGCATGGAAAAATACCATGTAAAATGCCATAGATATTTATAATTGTGGATAACCATTCATTTTCATTTATGAGAATGAACAGGTATTATCTATATTTTATATTGTTATTTGAGGATTAAAATATGTCATATTCACATGCAACAATTTGTCTTGTCTACTATTTTATCAAGTATTGGTCATTTCCAGCTCTCCCACTGGCTGTGCAGTGCACTCCATCAGCCATTGGCCCATCAACCGCCACTCAAGATCAATCATGTGCCATTGGCTGGGGGCTGGGTCCACTCCCCTTCCCCGCCCACCAGAGATTTTTTTGTAGAAAAAGCCCAGCAGGAACTCATTAGCATAATAGGCCACACCCGACAGCAGAAACTCATTAGCATATTAGGCCACACCCCTGACAGCACAGCTCCCTCCCAGGATCGGCTTCCTCAGGTGCTCCGCAGCTTGTGGGTTACATGGGGAACCTGAGCGAAGGAAGGCAGTTTCTGGATCGGCTTCCCCAGGCTCCCCATGGCTTGCAAGGTGCCTGGGGAACCCGAGGTGGGGGGTGAGGCTGTAGGCGTGGCCAACTCAGAAGCCAGGCAGAAGTCCATTCCTGTGCGTTCCTGCCCAAAATAGCCCTGCACATATGTATCTGTTCACTCTTTCTTTGCTCTTTGATAGAGATCTCATGCGTGGTCAGGCTCAGATAAGCTAAATCTCAGTCCTGTAAGACAGCTAAATGATTTATAGCGCCACCTAAGCATTTGCCTGCTAGGGGTGGGCGTACTCCTGCCTCCAGTCCACATTGCCTTCTAGCACTCTGGCAGCCAGCGGGATGAAAAAAAAATTAAAAGTTGCCATCAGGCAGTGGTGGTTCATCACTTCCAGAGAAAACCAAGAAGTGATGCATGCCTCTCTGGGAATTCCCAAAACTTCTATGGCATTACCAGTCCCATCATCCTTGTACTGAAATGATGTTTGTGGGAATGTTACCTCCTTCTTCAATGGTAATGAATTTGTGTGGAGTTTCTAATCAGTCAAGAAGGGAGAAGGTTATGGTTGGAAATGTAAACAAAATGTTGGATCTTTTTCCCATATGTGGTGGACATGTGATAAAAGTCAAAAATATTGGGTCTGATTACATGAGATCTTACAAAAAATACTAGAAAAAAAGTATACCTTTTATACCAGAATTGTTTTATTGAATATAATACCAGAAAAATATAAAAAATTGGATGCTTATATGATTACATATGTTGTAACTACTGCTAGAATTTTGTATTCCAAATTTGGAGAAAAGAAGAAATTCCACCAAAAGAAGAAATAATTTACAAACTATTAGAAACAGCTGAGATGGACAAATTAACTCTGTTATTACAATGCAAAAGAGAAGATACTTTTGAGAAAACATGGTCAAGATTTTATAAATGGATTGAGAACTATCTTAAGTGATATGCACTGTAACCACCAGAAAACACAAATAGAAATATAAACTGTAAATATTATATATGCACATATAAAGTAATAGAATAGGCGCAAAAAGAAATGATTGTAGTATAAAAATAAAAGTTTAAGCGTGATTAATGGAAGGTGCTCCTGATTAATGTTTTGTTTTGTCTTGTGTGTGTTTTTGTTGGTGTTGGTGTTATGTGTTGAAAAATAATAAACAATTATTTAAAAAAAAGAGAAGAGAGAAGGATATGGAGGTCTGGCTAGCAGATCTGGATTTGAAGTAGCAGGCCTTTTAAGGACCAAGAGCAGAGCTGGATAACTGAAAGTAAAGTACTGTGCAAACTATACTTTGCAAAATGTATTGCAAGCAATTGTGCTCAACTTTTTTTTTGCAAGCCACAGGTTAATTAGCAAGATAGCAAGACCAGCACTGAGTAAAGAAGTAATGTTTTTGACTGAAGGCTTTTTAGAAGGAATATTGACATGGGGAGACAATGTGTTGGGGGCCATTCATCACACTCCCAGCCATAAATCGATGTAGTTTGCTAAACAGGAAGCCTAAATAGACATTCTTTCTAGCCAGTCCACCTCCTTGAATAGGAAGAGGAAGCAGGGCTATTTTGGGGCAGGAACACACAGGAATAGAGTTCCGGCTGGCTCCTGAGTTGGCCACGCCCAGCAGGAACTCATTAGCATAACAGGCCACACCCAACAGCAGAAACTCATTAGGATTGGCTACATTAGGGGTGTGTGGCCTAACATGCAAAGGAGTTCCTGCTACAAAAAAAGCCCTGGGTTTTGACAACAAACAAGGTAAACAGAATGAGAAGCAAAAGGTGGGTGGGGCTGGATGACCACACTTCTGGTAACATGGGGGTATGGCCTAATATGCTAATGAGCTGTGCTGTGCTGTCAGGGGTGTGGCCTAATATGCTAATACATTTCTACTGTTGGTTGTGGCCTGTTATGCTAATCAGTTCCTGAGAGGAAGTATAAATAGCACACATAGCTGACATTACATAAGAATATAAATTGTGAACTGATAAGCCTGGCCTACTCTCCCTGAATTTTTAGAGAGAAACCAAGGGCTTGAAGACTGGCAATACTGTGAAGAAGGAGAGTTGGATTTATACCCCACCCTTCACTCAGAGTCTCAGAACAATTTACAATCTCCTTCTCTTCCTCTCCCCACAACAGACACCCTGTGAGGTAGATGGGGGTTGAGAGAGCTCAAGGGAACTGCTCTTGGGAGAACAACTCTGAGAGAACTGTGACTGACTCAAGTTCACCCAGCTGGTGGCATCTTTTATAAACACTACAGGTACTGCTTGTATAATCTGTGGGAGGTTAACCCCAATATATATTTTTTGTTTCGATTCCAGATTTTTCTGAAAACCTGTAGCATTTTTCATGTTTATAGACAGATCTGTTTTGTCTGTTCATGGCTCCAATATTGGGATTTAAGTATCTAAAGATTTGGCAATGTTGAAAATTAGATATATTTATGGGTACAATTAAACACAATTAAACACATTTACTTTTGTCATTTTTACTTTTGTTTCTCATGTTGTTTTAGAGGACTGCTGGGGACTTAGCTGGGTTGGCTATATGATAGTACCTGGGAACTATGGATCCTCAATTTATGATGGTTTTGAAAGACTCTGTTTTGATGTAAAGATCAAGTTTTGTATTGCTGAAAAACTGTTCAAAGATAGTATCTGTTTTCCCCAAACCATGTAACATGGTTCAGTATTTTCAAATACACCTAATCTGTTCATTAGTACTTCACACTTAAGTCTAGCTGTGCACATTAAAGGAGAAGAAAATCTGCTTAAATGATAAGTTCATCATTGTTTCCCAAAACTGGGAAGTGGTACTTTGCTGGTCTATTTATTTGTAAAGAGAACCGAACCATCCTTACCTTGCCAGCTATAATTCAATTACGAGAGGTCTACTGGTTACTTTGTAAATAGAGAGGTCAACCACATTTCTAATCATTGTCAGTCCTAATTAATGGTTAAGCTTGTTTCTGTTCATCATTTGCTATTTACAGTGGAAATTAAGATCATCTTGGAGACCCCAGCCATCTACTTCCAATGTGAGCCCCGCAAGCATCCGTGTTACTTTTTTCTCATGTAGTTGATTTATAAACTTAGAATAATTTACTGTGTACTATGAAGAACAGGTTCAGACACGCCTGGTGCTAAGTACCATATTTTACAATCAGTAGTTTCTACCTTCTGAAGAATCGAGCAAAGCTTCTTCTGAACTCTTCAACTTCAGGCCCCACATGGGGATGACAATATCTTTAATGCTTTTAAAGGAAATGTGTTGCCTATAAAAAGAACTAAAATGGCGGGCTATGCTAAAACTTTGTCCTTGACATGCTAGTTTTCCACATGTGGGGAGGTTTTCCCCCCCTTTCACGAGGGAGCATTTAAACCCCTCTGTCTGCATCCTGAAATACCACAGTCCAGAAGTTTGCGTCTTTATTCTGCTGACTATAGAAGCAACCCCTAAATCTTTCATCCACCACTCTACTATCTTGTTAGAAAATGAATGAGATATTTTTTTCCCTCCTTTGGGGGCGGAGGAGGATTCTGCGCTCATGTATTCTATGTTCCTGTTTTATGTTTATGTAATTTATACTTTCCTGCAATAATGTGCATGCAATGATATCTTGAAGACAATTCGGGGATTCATGCCTTAGTTTCCTTCTACTGTAGCTTCCTTTATTAGTTGAGCTTCCTTTGCTCAACTCAGGAAGGAAGCAAATTCTTTTAAAGTCTTGATTTTTCCATCCCAGTTATGTGCTAAGGTGCCAGTGAACTCTAAGATATCATCAGTATGCCCCACTGAATAGTGTAAAACTGCTTAGTCCAAGTCCGTTCTGGGTTTAAAAAAAAAAGAAAAAAGATTGAACCTGAGCCTTGTTTCCAGCATGACAAAGTTCAGTTCCCAGTCAGGCAACCTCTCACTTTCCAGTGATCCCCTTTTCAGATCCCCTTTTGGGGATCTGACTGCATGGCTGCCAGCCCCCAGGTCTGGGTGGGGGTTCCCCTGCTTTTGGGGGCTCTAATCGACCCCTGGCCAGTTGGCTGGCAGGGAAGCCCGGCCCCCAAGCCCTGTCCCCAGCATGACCACCCGCCCAGCCACCCCTCTCCTCCCCCCCCACCAGATTTAAAGGGCTTCAGCTGATTGGCAGGGACCCTGTGGCTCGTTGATCAGCTGGAGGGCCCTTTAAATCTAGCAGCAGGAAGGGAGAGGGACAGTCACGGGCCACATGCTGGGCTTGCAAAAAGTCCCCCACATGTCATGCCCCCCCACATGCCACAGCTCACACCCCACTCACAAAAAGACCCTTTAAAGCCGAGAGTGCAGCCCGTGACCACCCCTCTCCCTCCCTACTGCTAGACTTAAAGGGTCTAGCCCCCTCTGATCAGCTGAAGCCCTTTAAATCTGGCAGGAGGGGAGGGAGAGGGGTGGCCGGGTAGGTGATTGCACGGGGGGGGTGTCCCCACCCACCCCGGGAACACCCCCAAATCCCCCTGCTGGAGCGAGGAGATCATCTGGCAACCCTATTGACTGGCAGTAAAAATGTTGAAATGCTGGGAGGAATCCGGGTGCAGTGTTTTAAACTTTGCTTTAAATCAGTACTCAAACCCTGCTTCACTCTGATTTTCAGGCCAAATAAGATCACAGATATTCAGAGGGCACCCACTGGCTTTTGTGGCTTCAAGAGACTAGTCAGATTCCTGGAGGTAAGTTTATCAGCATCTATTAGTCAGGACAATTAAAAGGCACCTTCATTTTCAGTGGCAGTGTACCTCTAATGCCAACTGCTGGGGACAAATGGGGAACGCTGCTATTTTCATGACCTGCATGTGGCCTTCCCATTCCTTGCTTGTTGATTTCTGATTAGCCAAAGCTGCTATTTTCATGGCCTGCATGTGGCCTTCCCATTCCCTGCTTGTTGATTTCTGATTAGCCAAAGCTGCTATTTTCATGGCCAGCATGTGGCCTTCCCATTCCTTGCTTGTTGATTTCTGATTATCCACCATTAGAAACAGAAAAATTAAGTAAATGGAACTCTTGTCTGCTGTAGAAGGGGTCCTTTTATGTTTTTGGGGTAAAAGTGCAAGGCTGGATTTTCAGCTGGCTTAAATCAGAATGGTTCTGTTATAATTAGGATTGCCAGCTCTGGGTTGGGAAATGGAGATTTCAAAGGTGGACCCTGGGAAGGATGAGGATTGGGAAGCGGCGTGACTTCAGCAGGATAGAATGCCATAGAATTCACTCTCCAAAGCAGCTATTTTCTCCAGGGGAACTGACCTTTGTCGTTTAAAGTCAACTGTAATAGCCGGGGATCTCTACATGCTACCTGGAGGATGCCAACCCTAGCTATAATCTCTAGTCTTTTATAGAGGTGGGATTTATTCAAGTTTTTTTTTAAAGGAATCTTTGTAGGTCCCTTTATTTAGAGCAGTTAACCATCCTGGAATTAAGAGTGGCTTTAAGGTTCCAAACCATTCCCTCAATTATTAGGAATGGACGTTTCTTTGGTATCCCTGTCCCCCTTAGATTTTGCCTTTGTGACATGGGGGAAGTCGATGATACAGTGCATTATATTCTGAGATGCCCATGGCATGAAGCTCCTAGGTTAAGGTACATCATCCCTATTATTCCGCTGTGTAATGGGCACTCTGATCTGGAGCTGGTCAAATTTTTACTCTCAGACCTTGACCACTATGTTTCTGGCAGAATGGTGTTATTTGCCTTAGCAACAAGGAAAATTAGCATGAGCTCAGTACTTAATGCAAAGTAGAAGGAGTATAGGATTTAACGTAAGTTAATGATTTTTTAAATTGCTCACAGTTATTATTCTGTAGTTGGATGTAATTCTTATTTAATCATGCTGTGATTTGTTATGGTCAGTGGCTAAGACAATAAACTTATTTGTTGTTGTTACAGTGGGAAAATGAGATCCCATCCCGGAAAGCCCCCCTTCTTCTCATATTCATTTCTGCAGACGAGGAACAGTAACACCCATTAATACTCATCCCAAATATAGGATCTGCTTTCTTATTTTTACATGCCTACTCATGGGAGTTTAGGTTCGATTTAATAAAGGACTGGTTATAAAGGTGGGATAGATAAAACAAAAGAATGAGAAGCCCAAAGCTTGCAGCAGTATGGAGTATGAACAGATTTGTGGAAGACAGGTGTCTGTCAGATGGTGGATGGCTAGCAGCTGTGGGCTGTTGCCTGTGGGACCTGCTTGTGGACTTCCCTGTGGCATCTGACTGGCCACTGTTAGCAACAGAATGCTGGACTAGGTGGACCATCATACTGATCTGTAAGAACTGAAGAAGAGCCCTGCTGGATCGGACCAGTGATTCATCTAGTCCAGTAATCCTGTTTTACACAGTGATGAAACAGTTGCCCTGAAAGGCCAAAAAAAAAAACAGCACAGAAGCCAATGCCTTCCCCTGATGATGCCTTTTAGCACTGGGTTTCAGAGGTTTATTGCCCCTGAATTTGGAGGATCCTTTTACTCACCATGGCTAGTAGCCACGGATGGATCTATCCTCCATAATTCTGTACAACCCCCTCTTAAAGCCACCTGTGCTCATGGCCATCACTGAGTGAATTGCACAGTTCAATTACTCATTGTGTAAAGAAGTTTTTCTTTCTGTTTGTCCTGTACGCATTGCCCAACAACTACGCTGGGACCCCAGAGTTCTAGTATTATGGGAGAGGGAGGGAAAGCTCCTTCTGTCCACTTTCTCCACTGCATACATCATTTTATAAACCTCTGTTATATTCCCTCCGTAACCATCTTTTTTTTCCAAACAAAAAAGTCCAGACTCTTCAGCTTTTCTTCACAGGAAAGGTGCTCCAACCATTTTATCATCTCGGTTTCCCTCTTCAGTACTTTGTCCCACTCTGCCATACCTTTTCTGAGATACGTTGAACGGACCCATACACAGTAATCCAAATGATGCCACGCCATGGCTCCAGGGTTTCCAGCTCCGAGTCGAGAAATACCTGGAGATTATGGGGATGGAGACTGGGCAAGGCGGGGTCAGCAGAGGGGGGGAGACCTCAGCGGGGCATAATGTCATGCACTCCACCCTCCAAAGCATCTGGAGATCAATTGTAATAGAAAGAGATCTCCAGTTACCACCTGGAGGTTGGCAACCTTACACATCTCTATACAAAGGCATTACAGTATTGACTATTTTATTCTCGGTACCCTTCCTGACAATCCCCAGCATGACTGCTCATATAGTCTTCTTACTTAACAGCTTTATTCCTGTACAGAAGCATGCCTGTGATGGTGCAGAAAGTCGCCTGAGCTAACATAGGTTCGGGGATGTCCTCTGCCGAGGCCCCACAAAGAATCATAGGAAGGAGGGCTAATCTGGAAAATCCCATACACAAAACACCGTCTTCTAGGACCTGGCAAGTCTTCCAGTGCGTTAGGCCGTGAACTTCCCTTCCCCTCTTTTTATCAAACTGACTTTCAACTGCTCTCAGTGTTGCTTCATGCTCATTTAGCCATGGCGGGGCATGATTTCTTTGCCTTTCAGTTAACTTACACAGTGATATTTTTCTGCATATCTGGGGGGTCTCCATGAGCTTGGAGGAAGGAATGCCAGAGACTCCACCCTCCAAAGAAGCCATTTTCTCCAGGGGAACTGATCTCTGTCATCTGGAGATCAGCTGTAATTCTGGACGATCTCCAGCTCCCCAGCCACTTTATTATTAGATATTAGGGTGGCCAGGTCCACCTTGGAGCCGAAAGGTTTACTGCTGCTCAGTAGAGCAGTGAGGGAGAAATGGGCAGGGGAAATAAGCACTGTGACAATGCTATAACATCACTTCTGGAGTGAGCCCAGAAGTGATGTCAATACATTGATGTGACACTTTAGGATTCCACTTGAACTCTATGGTAAAGACATAGAGTTTTTGTGGAATCCCGGAGCATCACACTGACATGCTGATGTCACTTCTGGGTTCTTGCCAGAAATGACAACTCAGCTTTATCTCAATCCCTTAGCTGGCAACCCTGTTAAGAATAGGCAGCAGTTGGTACTCCTATCCCATCTTTTCACTGTATAGTCTTTGGCAATGGTAGTTTGTGCCGTACAGCTAGGGATGTGTGTTTGGAGATTTCCAGTTCAAATATATATATGAAAAATACCTTATTAGAGCAAGATGGACAGGAGATCGCCCATTTCAATTCAGTGCTGATTATTTTTGTATTTGACTTTGTGTCCATCTTATTTATTCTCACCCCTCTTCCCATATGAAGTCTCACACCTATTATGAGGAGACACAGATGTAGATGGACCCTTTAGGTAACACTGTATAAATATACATTTTATGTGTAACTGCACGTAATTTATGAATCCTATAAATTATGCTACAAATCTATGGAATATGGTATATCTATGGTCATCTCCAGCACATGTACATTTACTTGTTTTCTCATCAGCTCTCCTTTTCACAGCTACTCAGCTGTGGAGTAAGAGAAATGTGAAACATCTGATGGAGAAAGCAAAGTCTTCTTAGGGGTGTTCTGGAAATCTCTAATATTTTCCTCCTCCTCTTCAGCATCTGGATGGATAACACTCTTTCAAAAGACAGTTTGAAGAACAGACACAAATTCTTGGAAACTGTTTTAAAACAATTCGCTAGAAAACAAGTTAAAGATGAAGTGGAATGCTAGGAGGTCAAAATGAAGTTTTTTGTAGAATGATTAGAGGTGTGGATTCATCCAAGATCAATAATTCAGTGGAAAGCAAGGAATGGCTTGCTGAGTATTTTGGTACTAAGAAAGGAAGAAGACCCAAATGTCAATGCTATATAGTATCATAAGGTAGTAAAGTACAAAGAGAATGTCTCCCCTAGATGTTCACATGCTTAACATCTGCTTGTTCTGATCACATCTGGACTTTCCTTCTACCTAATCTTCATGTTCTTGCAGAAGGTTCTTCTAAATACAGCATGCAGACAATCTTCATACTCTGTCCTTTATACCCGCTGCAATGGAAACCAAGATGGTAAATAATCTCTTAATTAGACTAGCGGGGCTCCACAACCACTTTCTTATTTACACTGATTAGTAGGGATGGGCACAAACCGGCTGACAGACTAAAGTTCATCATAAATTTTGGCCAGTTCATGGTTTGTGAAGCCATGTTTGTGAACTGAAGAACCTCCATGAACTTTCATGAATTTTGATGGCATTTGTGGAGGATCGTGGCAATTTGTGAAGAGCAGAAAATGGGTGGTTAAACCCCACTTTCTGCTCCTCATGAAAAACAGCTGAGCAGTGGGGAGCTCCTTGCTGCTCAGCTATTTGGTTTAAATGGTTCTGAGCCCGGAGCTGGCTAGGCTAGCTACTCAAAGAAGCCCCTTTAAACAGTTGAGCTGCACAGCACAAACTGCCCTTGGGGCTGGCTGCCTAAGAAAGCCTCTTTAAGCAGCTGAGCCATGGGAGCAGGCTGCCCCCACGGCTCAGCTGTTTCGGGCATTAACCTCACAAACCTGGTTCCATTCATATACAAGCTGACTGGGTTTGTGGGGTTCATGTTTTGCCCATGAATCATGAATCAGACCACATGTTTCTGGTGTGTGCCCATCCCTACTGATCAGCCCAAGATACTGGACTTGCTTTTACTAAATATGTACAGGATTATAGTTATCAAAAGTATAATGCCTGGGTCCTGTTCCTCATAGGATACCTCCTCTTGCTGTGGGCCAGCACTCTGTTGCAGTAGTAACTTTTGCTTTCCATTTAAGGTTTGGATTGTGCTGTGTTCATTCAGACCGGATGGGTTTATCCCCATGTGGCAAATTACCGAAAGGGAAATGAGTACTAAATATTGTCTAATAAATTACATCTCTACTTCCTCTTTATGTCAGATGCTTTTAAGATGCATGCTTAGAATGGATGTTCTTCAAGCTGCTGCTTGTAAAGATGGGTTTATGAGACCAAATTTGAAATGTTCTAAATGCTACTAAGGGCCAAAGTGCAAGCCAATGCCCTTTCCATCTGAAGCTCTGAATTGTAAAGGATCATCTGGCAAGTGCCCCTGATCCTTGCTGCTGCTTTTGACCTTGTTTATTGGGCCCTTAGCCATAGCACTGAAGAACAATTCAGAATTTACTGGACATGGCAATTAAAGGCACGCAACAGAAACTGGCACAATTTCCAGATGACCAAGTCCTTTTTCTTCTTTCTTTTTTTTAATTAATTCTGCCACATCCTGCTTTGCCTCTCAGAGGGAAACAGAGCACTTTACTAATGCACCTGAGCTGTCCATTAATTATAATACTTCTGAAACTATGCCAGTTTTGCTCTGGACACTCAATAGAGGTCATTCCTCTTTAAATGGGTGGACATACATGGGGAGGAGAGGCAAAATCCTGACATCTAGAAGCCGGACTACTATCTTTTTTTCCACTGCTCAGTCATTCATTTTCCTCATTCATCAGTAACCAAATTTGAAATGAGAGTGGGTGGGTGGGTTTCCATACAATGACTAAGGAAGTGTTATATCCTTCTCAGACTACATTCCCAGGGGCAAGAACTCACCTGATATCTACTTGATAGTAGAACCCCTTCAGCAAAGGCCCTGTGTCTCTCTTCCATTTCTCTTTTGTTCCTTTGTTCAGGCAAATTAATTACTTCCTTTTCTGTCCTAGCACTTACGAATCAAAGGTTCCAGTTTGTGTTCCTTATGGGGGCTTAATTACATTTTTATAGCCGGCGAAAGTTCCTGTTCATAATTTGTATTGGATTGTTTATTATCCTAATAGCCCAATTATTGTTAAAAACTTAAAAGAGTAGTAAATTTAGCAAATTACAAAACAGTTCTTACCTCCCACCCTGATAAGAGTTGATTGTTTACGATTGATTCATGAATGCAGGAGGGGAAAAGAACCCCAACAGGATGCCGGCAGGAATACAGGAAGAAAGAACTGAACACTTAAAGGGGAAATCTTAGTCCCTGGGAAACCTTAGTCATGGTTTGACTGTCCTACATGGGATGCTAGAATCAACAAGATGAAACTCCGAAGAAGGGCTGCCTGCCCAAGACTCCCACTGAATATGCAAGTATACAATCAAAATAACACCAGTTATCATATCATGACAGTTATAACATAGTAATCAGTTATAATATAGTGTGATACAAGACAGATAAAATAGAAGTAGTCAAAAGACCAAGAAGTACATACAAATAGAGTAATCATGATAAGGAACAAAAATAATGTGGAAACAAAAATTCATAGTAGCCAGTAACAGCAATAATTGCCCATTGCAGCAAAACAAGGTCCTGGTATAGCTCCTTTGTTTCTTAAGTTCTCTTCCTCAGTTGCTGTAAACCTCAAGGATCCTGTATTGAATGCACAAATGCAAGGGCTTTTACAATCTCCCTCAGGAGTGACCTTGATGTGAACCTCCTGATCTCCCGTCCGGGATGAATCACGGTAATCAGAAAGGAACAAATACCCCACAAACCCTGCAGCACAGCCTACCAATTCAACAGTGGAATGCTGTATCTACATTTTAAGCTTTAAAAGAAATCTCCACACATTAGACAAGTCCACAGGAACTTCTGAAATGTAAAAGGTTTACCATTACGTCATCTAAAAGGTTCATTAAAAACTGAGGGGAAAACTCATGATGATTACAGACTAAATGAATAATGGGGAACCACCAGGGAAGGTCGACCCAAAGGTATGTTTCATACCCACCACTTTATATCTTTATAATTTCTTTTTAATTGCACAGTATATAAAATCTGCACACTCCCCCTCAATTTTTATCCCATTTTAATTCACACAGGATCTTTCGTATATCAAGAGAAGCAAGTGGATCTAATGCTGGCCATGTGTGTGCCCACATTTTTGGATATACCCTGAACGCTTTGTGGCTTTACAAGAAGTGCTGTGAACCTCTCTCAGATGCTGAGAGTTAATGGCAGGGAGAACCATAGAATTAAAAAGGGGGCAGAATCTAGTATCAATGCGTACACAGACAAGATGCCAATAATGTGTTTTTTTATTCTTAATACTTCATGATGCACATATTTCAAGCATGGAAACTCAGTTTCTTCCAGGAATTTTTGCTGCTCGATGGTGCATTTATTTACCTGTTTGGCTGAGTTCTTTGGGCGAGGAATGTCAAAAAGACAAAAATCGATTATAATAAACATTTTTGGTATTGATTAAACCCCTGGATTTTTAGCACTTTTTTTTGGTGCTCCGGGAAACATGTGCCACGATGACAAACATAAAAGGAATCATCCTGCGCATGCACAGGCTTATACAACACTTCTGCCAGGCAACAGGTGCTTGGACCACCAGTTGACAGAATTTCAATATGTTCCGAAGACAGGGAAAAATTCTTGTGCTATATTGAAGTCCACAGGAAGGAATTCAGAGCATGCTCAGGTGCTGTGCTAACTGGATGTTCCACTTTAGCATTCAGATCGAAGGCATCATGACCCTTGTTTGTCATTGGATACAATTTGCCGCACGCCAGAGACAACAGTATAAAATGGGCTGCGGGTTGATGTCTGCATATTAAAAAGTTGTTTTCTAAGCCGTGCGACTGCTAACCAGCTGCTCCTCTCTATGGCAGTCGCTGGAGACCACTGCAGACACGCAGTTGCTAGGGTCTGAAGGGCAAAAATGCCTGTGTCTCCAGCTCTAAATTCCTCAAATAAATGCCCACAATTCTTGTGTTTTCACAAAGATGTGGCCTGCTGATGGGTGACCTGGGAGATGCGATAAGTTTTGCTTTGTCAGCACACTAGGCTCACTGCAGACGTTAAGGACCAAATCATCTTATGAATAATTTAGAGAAAAAGCAAGGAGAGGAAGTAATACAAACACACCGTTCAGGCCATGGTTGGAGGGAAACGGGGTCAGAGTTTGCTTTCTCCTTGGTTGTTGCCACATGGTTCAGCGCCAGGTAAAGGAAAAAGAGAGAAGTGATCGGAGGAGGAGGAGGAGATTGGATCTATCCCCTGCCCTTCACTATCCAAGGGAGTCTCAGAGTGGCTTACAAACTCCTTCCCCTTCCCCTCCCCACAACAGACACCCTATGAGGTGGGTGGGGCTGAGAGAGCTCTGACAGGAACTGCCCTTTCAAGGACAGCTCTTGTCAGAACTATGGCTTGCCCAAGGTTATCCAGCAGCTTCAAGTGAAGAAGTGGGGAATCAAATCCGGTTCTCCCAGATTAGAGTCCACGCGCTTAACCACTACACCGAACTAGGAGAGCCATTCAATGGCACACCTTTCTACATAGAGACTTTTGGAACCTGAATTTAATTAAAATTTGGAGGCACCTGTGCAGGTTACTTTCAAATTATATCAATCATTTTCTAAATGGATACATTTTCACGCTTCCCACTTAGGATTGCCACCCTCCAGGTGGGGCCTGGAGATCTCCTGGAATCACAAATGAGCTCCAGATGACACACATCAGTTCTCCTGGAGACAATGGCTGCCTTGGATGAGAGACTTCATGGTATTACAAACCCCTGATGTTCCTCCCCTCCCAAAGTCCACCCGTCTACAGGCTCTGTCTGTAAATCTTCAAGTGATTCCCAACTCAGAGTGGGTAATCCACTTTTGCAAGGACGATAGGGTTGCCAGCCTCCAGGTGGAGCCTGGGGATCTCCCGCTGTTACGACTGATCTCCAGCTGACAGAGATCAGCTCCCCTGGAGAAAATGGCTGCTTTGAGGGGGTGGGCTCTATGGCCTTGTACCCTGCTGAGGCCCCTCCCCTCCCCAACCCCCCCCTTCCAGATCCACCCCCAAAGTCTCCAGGTATTTTCCAACCCAGACCTGGCAACCCTAAAGGAGGGGGAAAGTTCCAAAGATGGTTTCTGCTCTGTAATGAAGAATCCATGAATTCCTTGTGATGGGCAGTTCTGTAGGCCTATGGTGGTTTCATGGTGTGTGTTAATTTAAGAAGTTTATCAACTGATCAGAGGAGAGCAAGCAAAAACCTAGACAGACAGTGCAAGTCTTTCGAGCAGTATGAGTTCCCCCCCCAAAGCAAACAGCATGACCTTGGCATTCCACCTCATCATGCTCTTTCTTGCCAGTCTGCTGAAAAACAGATATCTGACTTGTTTGCTAACTATACTAAATTTTCAAGGGTTTTTTCCTCTCACATACAACTTTATGGGGTGTCCTCATCAGTGTTGATTTTCACTTAGTTTTCAGTATCCATTGAGGATGCATGTTTAGTTATTTGCTAAACAAAAGCCTAGATAGATGATAATCTATTTATGTGGCAACCATGGCTGAGTTCAGACTGGCAGTTTGCCCCGAGATAGGCACGTTTCAGCAACGTTTCACAGGCAGATTAAAGGGGGTGTTCACACAGGCACATCTGTCTGGCGTTCCCCAGCCATACTCAACCCGTCTTGTAATGCTTCGTTCCTGAGTTAAAAAGATACCTGTTAAAAGTGGTTTCAAACCCCAGAAAGCATGTCTATCCCACGTATATCCCACACCAACACAGTGTGAACGCTAAAATCTGCGATTTTGCTTGTGTGCATGTGCGCATATGCACATAGGCACTCATGTGCATAACGCATATCTCCAGATTAGCAAAACAGAAAGCCGCGCCTTACAGCCGCGCCTTCAGGCCAACATTGTGAACACTCCCTCATGCCTCCTCCCCGTATGCTCCCGCATCAGTCGGTGCAGTGTGACCGGGAAAACTGACTCGCTCCTGCTTCAAACTGCCAGTCTGAACTTGGCCCATAATTATGCGGCCAAACCTGATTCTTAACTGCCAAGGAAAGTTATGAGATTTCTCATTCTGTCTGTCATAATGAAAGTTGTACTGCCGGGGGGGAAAAAAAGGATGATAGTTACTACTAGTGGGTAACCATGTTGGTCTGAAGCAATAGAACAAAGTTTGAGTCCAGGGGCACCTTTGAGACCAACAAAGTTTAATTCTGGGTATAAGCTTTAGTGTGCATGTGTGTATCTGAAGAAGTGTGCATGCACACAAAAGTTTTTTTTAAAGAAATTTTATTTTTATAACAGACAACATACAAACAGAAATATATAAAAGTCTGGAGGTACCATTAACATCATTGTTTTAACTATTTTGTTGCCTCATACATTTTCTCCTTTGTAAATTCATATTTCCCACCTTATATTTTTATGTAAATATCTTGCATTATAGTTAAAAGTATCATTCGTATTATCTTCTAATTTGGTTATATATCCATATGGTTTATTTATTGTACTCTTCCGACCTTCTGTAGACTCTTGATCATGGATTTTCAAAGCTTTCTTCCTCTCATCCTCTCAGCATTAAAGTTAATTTATCCATCTCTGCAGTCTCAAGGGTTTTGTTTATAATTTCTTCTTTTGAGGGCACTTCATTTTTTTCTCCAATATTTAGCATATAATATTCTTGCAGTTGTCAATATATGTATAGTAAGGTTTTCTGTTTTTCTGTTCTGTTTATCTGATCTTGTTTTCTGTTCTGTTTATCTGATCTTAATTTTTACAATTTTCTGGCATTATATTCAATAAAAAGAATTCAGGTGTATAAGGTACAACACAGCCTAATATTTTTTGTAACATTTCATGAATCCAAGACCAATACTTTTTAGCTTATCATATGACCACCACATATGGAATAATGAACCAACATTTTTTGGCACTTCCAACAATCGTTTGATAAATCAGGATAAATCGTTGCTAATTTTCCTGGAGTCAGCATGCACACGGAAGTTATACCCAGAATTAAACTTTGTTGATCCTAAAGGTGCCACTGGACCCAAATTTTGTTCAGTTATTATGAATCTTCAACTTAAAATATTTAAAGGTTGTTTTTTTTTCCAAACAGTTAACAACTGCACACATTTTCTCATTATTTATTTACATATCTGATCCGATTGTATTCATAGAAAGCCATTTGGGATAGTAAGTTTCTTTACAAGCATTTCTGCATATCTACAAAGTAATACCAGCTGTGATGTTAGGAACAGAGGAACAAGGGTGTCACTGTCCAGTAGGCTTGCCCTTGAAAGCCATAAAATTGCTCAACTAATTTGTACTCCAACATTGCCACTCAAAAGTAATAATACTCTATGGTTTAAATATGCATAGATAATTCATGGACTTTAAAATTCAGGCTCAAACGATTTGTTAAGCAGTTGGCTGACTATTGTAATGTACACTACATGGGTCCACCCCTGAAGTCAACTTGGAGACTAAGGGTGCGTTCAAATGGCTCTTTTGATCCACCATAGGAACAACTCCCTTGCGGATCAAAAATGCACGACCAGACAGAAACATCTGGGAAATATTCCGGTCCCGTAGGCATCCCGTTCTGCTGCGCCTCCAATCCTGATTTTAAAAGAAGCAGTTTCAATGTAGGGTTTTCGCTTACCTGCGCGACAACTGCAGACTTTCTTCCATCTGGTCACTCCATTAGCGCGCGATGCTCCCATCGGCTCGGTCTGATGCGATTTTTAAAAAATTGAAACCCTATGTGCGCTCTAACGAGGAAACGCATTCAGCGATAAGCGCTACAAGGAATGTAATATTCATGCTTATTTATTTTAGGGACAAGATGTTACCACGATGGGAGATGGAGGGGGGGAAGGACTGTTCTAACTTGCAAAAAAAAAATCCTCGGTGGATGCCGTGTAGACAAATCACGGTGGGAACAATGCGCAGTGAGGCTATTTCACGGGGGGGGGGGCGTCTGGTCGTTCTAGGCTGGATTTAAAAAACCGGGATAAAATTTTAGGAGGGCTCATGGCGGGATTGACTGGCCATCTGAATGCAGCCTAAGGCTGTCAAGCCCACTGGGAGCAGGGAATCCCTGCACCCAGGCTCTATTGTTTTCTGCCACTTAACAGCAGCAAGATAAAAATTAAGAAGAAAATTAAGCCCTCATCTACCTATAGGAAGTTCTTACCATAGAGTTCCTGATGATTCTCAGAGCTATCCAGACATGAAAATGGTAGCTCTAGGAATCACTGGCAACTCTATAGTAAGAACTTCCAGTTTTACCATAGACTTTCCAACAATTTCTAGAGCAATTTCTTTTCACTTTCGGGTAACTCTAGGTATTGCCAGGATTTCTATAGCTTCCTGTTATTAGGCAAGGCCTTATTTTTCTTTCTAAATTTTTCTTCAGGGCTGGTGCCCCCTACAACCCTCCCACTGGCTGATAGGCAGTGCCTAGCAACCCTACTGGAAACTCCAGTTGGTACAGAATGCCACAGCTTGGTTATTATCAGGTGCTAGGTGGAGCATTTACCCTACACCCATTCTGTAGTCATTCTGTTGGCTGCCTATCAGCTACCAGGTTCAGTTCAGGTACTGACTATCACATACAAGGCTTATATGGCCTTGGACCCTGATGTCTGCAGGGTTGTCTCTCTTCCTATGCGCCAGTGGCAGCTTCACTATCTTATCAGGTCCTTCTGCAGGTGTCATCCTGCAAACATGCAAGATCGACAGCCACCCATATATCTGCTTTCTCTGTCATGGCCCCTACCATGTGGAACAGACTGCTTGAGGAGGTCAGATGGTAGGGATACCATTCCCCAGTTGAGGGTAGGCAATCCTTCAGTTTTCCGGGCTCCTGCCTGCTGCCAGCCAGTTGGCCGGTGGGGGGGAAATGCTGCCCACAAATGCCAAGTGCTAACATCACATGGAAACGACATCATCATGTTGGCAACATTGTGTGGTGGCCCTCTGGTTTTGGGGCGAAACTATGGTTTGAGGGCAATTTTACCACAGATTTCCCCCCAGAACCAGAGCATTATTGCCAATGTGATGATGTCACTTCTGCATGATGTCAGCACACGTCGTGACATTCCACCCTCATTTCTAGAAAGTCCTCCCCCTGCTGGCGCAATCATCGGACCTGGCACCCCTATCAGAAAGGTTCCCATGCTCCTGTAATTCCCCAAACTATGTAAAATGAAGTTGTTCTGGAGAGCTTTTCAGTAAAGGTTATAGGAGTATACTATAACAAAATAGTTCAGGAAAGTGCTCTTCAAGAGAAAGAGAATGTGGATTATTTCCCTATGTATAGGATGTATTAAAAGTTTGCTGCACATATTATCCTGTTGTCATTTCATAATTTTTGTATTCACATAATATTATTTGCTGCATTATATCCACACTTTGTGTCATGGCTAATATGCCCTTTCAGATCTCAGCAATCTTATCCTAATACATTGCTCATTGTCTCCTTGTACTGATTATATCAACCTACACCGCTCTTATTAGATGTCTCTTTATATGAAGTATTATTGAGTTACACCTGTAATGTGCTTTTGGTGAGGAAAGGAGACAATAAATAAATAAATAAATAAATAAAGCTCTGTGTGTCATCCAAATAACTGTACCAATAGCAGCCACAGAGATTAAGGAATATGTGCCTGGCCAGGGGTGGTAATTATATAGGAGGAGACTGTCCTTCACATATCCTGGTCCCAAACTATTAAAGTCTTAAATGGAAAAATCAGTGCTTCCAATTGTGTCTAGCAACATATGGGTAGCCACAGGGGTCATTTCGTAGAAAAAGAGCTGCAGGAGCTCATTAGCATACCTAATAAACTATTAGCATAATAGCTCATTAGCATATGCCACACCCTCTGACATCACCAGTAGTGATGTCAGAAGGGGAAGCATAAGGGGGGGGCATCTTCAAAAGCCTCCCCTTCCCTTCCCCAGCCAGCCTGCCATTTGCTCAACACCACCTTCTGGAATCCGCTGGTCAAGTAAGGGCCATGTGCCTGCTTTGCAAATGAAAATTTGAGTTGCCTCTAAATAGAGATGTGTTATCAACAATTCAAGGATAGGGTTCCCTTGGGAAGAGGAGACCTCTAAGAAGTTGATTCCGCTTGTATAGGTAGGAGAAAAGTTCCACGAAGAAATGTGTTTCCTATTGAAACCAATGGCTTCCAGGCTAATTAATGAATAGAAATCGCTTTAATAATGCTATTGAAAGATTTCGCTCATCTTTTAAAAAAAGCCAAAACACCACATCCTTGATTCAGAAACCAAACGTCTTTTGCATTCCCTGTCAACCAAACTGTGTGTGAACTCACATATCGTACAAGCTCTGACATTCATACTAAGATCTGTGCATCACAATGAGGACAGTAATTATATGAGCTTGTACCAATCTGAAATTCTAACTGCTAACCCTAGGCTGAAATTACAGAGCTGGAAGAAAAATTAATGCACTGTGTCTGACTTGGAAGGAGAAAAAAACATAATAAAAACACACGATAATGCTTGTTTACCTGAGATACCTGCTCTGTAAGAAACACTTCAGGATAGCCACAGGTATTAGGGAAGGGCACCAATTTACCTCTGTAATGGGTATTAAACCTGTTTTCTGATCATCACCAAACTGATGATCATACACAGCAACTCAGGAACTAAGGTCAGTCAGTGCGTAAATCTAACCATTAATGAGGAAAAGAATGCTACCACAGCCTTCCCCCACTGATTGTGTCACAAAGGAAAAGTGGTTAGACCTCATCTGCACTGGTGGTTTACAGTTGTGTCAGAGCAGATTTGAAGACATCTGGCGTGTATTGCTAGGATTTAACTTTGCATAGTTGCAGTTCTTCTGCTTGTTGGTCTCATGGAAGTGAAAAACAGGAGGGCCCAGAACTCTCAGAGCGCAGAAGCAGCATGATTCAAATCCTTCTACTTTCCGGCTCCCTCACAACAGTTAGTAGGAGTACCCAGCAGAGGCTGCTGCTGTTGAACTCTTGACTACCACACACTGGCTCTGATCACACGCAGAAGTTGCCGCGGGATACTCACGGATGCCGGGCGGAGTTTACAGGTGCAATCAAACAGGCACATCTGGCAAGTGTCACGCACCTTTTGCCAACCTGTTGCATCCGGCCGAAGATCCAGGGTTAAAAGGTACCGGAGGAAGTCCATTATTTAACGCTTGCAATGGGCCACAAATGGACTTCCTCCGTCTGATCGCTCCAGCATGCTCCCCTCACTGCATTGAAGCATGCCAGAAATGCACGCCGACGAACTGAAACCCTGATTCCCCGCCGTCACATCTGATCACATTTGGGTGCGTCAAAGTGTGCTGGTGCAAAAAGCCACGCCTCCCCCCCCCGGTGTTATCTGGCCCGTGTGACTGGGGCCAGAGTGCCGAACTACACCATATACCAGAGCCTGCCATGGGGACATGGGATCTTTCAGAGCTCATTTTTTTAACTTTATAAAACATTTTGGGTCTTGCTGGGGATTGTGGTTTGTAAAAAAAAATATTTATTTATTTTATTTTTCCAGATTTTTACCCCGCCCTCCCAGCCAAAACTGGCTCAGGGCAGCTCACATAAAAGCAGATAATTACAATAAAACATAGTTGTAGTTAAAACAAATATAAAATCATAATAAAGAGCTAGTGGTTCTTAATAGTCAAATAGCAGTATCAGCCGGTGTAGAACATTCTCTGCTTGCCATCAGCTCTCGATGCTAGTTGGATGTTCCTGCAGGGTTCGCTGTTCTTTAAGGCTGTCGATGGCAATTTTCAGGCTCCTCTCCCTTTAACCAATTGATGTTCTTCATTGGTGGCGGCGGCCCCCAAAAGCCTTCTCTCCCAAGTTCAGGCTCAAAGCAGCTTTTGGAACATTGTTTTCCCCTCCTCTATTTTCCCATAACAACAGCCCTGTGTGGTAGGCCAGGCTGAGGGAGTGTGACAGGCCCAGGGTCACCTGTCAAGCTTCAATGGCAAAAGTGGAGATTCAGACCCACTAGCCCATGGTCCTAGTCTGCCGCTGTATCCACTACATTACTCTGGCTCTTTTTTGTTCCAATATGCATCACCTTATGCTTATCTACATTGAACTTCATATGTCATATTGTTGCCCATTTACCCAATTTGTGGAGATTGTCCTAGAGCTCTTCGCAACTGCCTTTGGTGTTCACCATCCTGAACAATTTGGTATCGTCTGCAAACCTGGCCACTACGTTGCTTACCCCCAGTTCCAGATCATTTACAAACAAATCAAATAGCACTAGTCCTAATACCAATCTGTGTGGGACTCCACTGCTCATTTCCCTCCATTATGAGAACAGTCCATTTATTCCTGCTCTCTGCTTCCTGTCATTTAACCAATTTTTAAAGCATAAAAGGATCCATCCTTTTTCTCCATGACAGCTGAGCTTACTTAGGAGCCCTTGATGAGGTACCTTTTCAAAGCCATTTGGAAGTCAAAATATATAATGTCTACAGAATCAACCTTTTTTACATGCATGTTTACTATCTCAAAGAACTCTAAAAGGCTGGTCAGGCAGGACTTCTCTTTGCAGAAGCCATGCTGATTTTCCCTCAGCAGATTGTCCCCACTGGATTGGTTGCATGTACATTTCATATTGTGCATATATATGTACTCTGCATATAAATTAAATAAGCAAGATGTCGTACTCCTTTTCCTATGCTAAACCAATCAGACAGCCACTTTGCTTCCTTGCATTTCTTTTTCTTTGTATTTCTTTTTCTTTGGGATGGTGCTGATTGCTGCCTCCTGTACAATGTCACGAACCTCTGTCCATAGGTCTTCAGGCACTCTGCCTATCAAATCTAGTCCCTTAAACCTATTCTTCACTTCCACTGTATATTCATAAGGGATGTGATCTACGTCAAACTCAAATGGCCTAGTGGTTTTCCCAGCTTTCTTCAGTTTACGTCTGAAGTTTGCAATGAGTAGCTCATAATCTGAGCCATAGTCAGCTCCAGATCTTGTTTTTACTGACTGTATAGAGCTTCTTCATCTTTGACTGCAAATGATATAGTCAATCTGATTTCGGTATTGTCCATCTGGTGATGTCCATGTGTAGAGACGCCTCTTAGGTTGTTGGAAGAGGGTGTTCGCTATGACCAGCGTGTTCTCTTGGCAAAACTCTGTTAGCCTTTGCCCAGCTTCATTTGGTTCTTCAAGGCCAAACTTGTCCTTTATTCCAGTTACCTTTTGACTTCCTGCTTTAGCATTCCAGCCCCCTATGATGATAAGGACAACTTTTTTTTTTTTGGTGTTAGTTCTAGGAGGTGTTGTAGATCTTCATAGAACCGGTCCACTTCAGCCTCTTCTGCATCAGTGGTTGGGGCATAGACTTGGATTACTGTGATGTTGAATGGTTCGCCTTGGATTCGGACTGAGATCATTCTGTAGTTTTTGAGATTGTATCCCATTACTGCATTTCGCACTTTCTTGTTGACTATAAAGGCCACACTATTTTTTCTACAGGATTCTTGGCCACAGTAGTAGATATAATGGTCTTCTGAGTTAAATTCGTCCATTCCCGTCCACTTTAGTTCACTGATTCCCAAGATGTTGATGTTCAGTCTTGCCATCTCATTTTTGACCATGTCAAGCTTACATAGATCTTACATTCCAGGCTCCTATGCAATATTGTTCTTTGCAGCATCAGACTTTCCTTTCACCATCAGACACATCCACAACTGAGTGTCCTTTCGGCTTTGGCCCAGTCGCTTCAGTCTTTCTGGAGTTACTTGTACTTGCCCTCTGCTCTTTCCCCATAGCATATTGGACACCTTCCGACCTGAGGGGCTCATCTTCTGGCGTCATATCTTTTAGCCTTTTGTTACTGCCCATGGGGTTTTCTTGGCAGGGATACTGGAGTGGGTTGCCATTTCCTTCTCCAGTGGATGATGCTTTGTCTGAGTTCTCTGCTGTGGCCTGTCCGTCCTGGGTAGCCCTCCACAGCATAGCCTGCAGCCTTATTGAACCATGCAAGCCCCCTTGCCATGTCAAGGCAGTGGTCCATGAGGGAGCCTTTGATGATAAGGACATTTTTGTGTGTGTCAGTTCTAGGAGGTGTTGTAGGTCTTCATAGAACCGGTCCACTTCAGCCTCTTCTGCATCAGTAGTTGGGGCATAGACTTGGATTACTGTGATGTTGAATGGTTTGCCTCAGATTCAGACCGAGATCATTCTGTCACTTTTGAGATTGTATCTCATTACTGCCTTTCTCCCTCTCTTGACTATAAAGGCCACACCACTTTTTCTATGGGATTCTTGGCCACAGTAGTAGATATAATGGTCTTCTGAGTTAAATTCGCCCATTCTCATCCACTTTAGTTCTCTGATTCCCAAGATGTTAATGTTCAGTCTTGTGATCTCATTTTTGACTACATCCAACTTGCCTTGATTCATAGATCTTACATTCCAGTTTCCTACACAGTATTGTGTTTTGCAGCATTGGGCTTTACTTTCACCATCAAACACATCTACAGCTGAACATCCTTTTGGCCTTGGCCCAGCTGCTTCATTCTTTCTGGAGTTACTTGTACTTGCCCTCTGCTCTTCCCCAGTAGTATATTGGACACCTTCCGACTTGAGAGGCTCATCTTCTGGCATCATAACTTTTAGCCTTTTGTTACTGTCCATGGGGTTTTCTTGGCAAAGATACTGGAGTGGGTTGCCATTTCCTTCTCCAGTGGATCGTGTTTTGTCTGAGTTCTCCACCGTGGCCTGTCCGTTCTGCATGACCCTCCACGGCATAGCCCACAGCTTCATCAAACCATGCAAGCCCTCTCACTGCATCAAGGCAACAATCCATGAGAGAGGCCCCTGCAATATTGCAAAAGAGAGTTCCCATGGGGAACTTGCAGCTGCTATCTGGCTGCAAGTTCTTGTGTCAAATGTAACATCTAGTTTTGCCCTAAGTGCAGAGAGGTAGGACCAGCTCCACCAGATGTATGTTTGTTTAATATCCATCTACCTATTTGCACAGGGAAACAACCAAGAACCATTTCAACTCAACTTCTTTGCCATACTTCAGCAAAAATATCCAAAGGGAGACTCTAGCATAAAGCTGGTAAATTGGAATTCATAGACAGATTTGACACTGTAAAACTCATGCTCAGTAAGGAGTGGTACTAGTTAGCTCACTATTGAAAGTAATTGTCTCTCTTTACATTTTATATCTATCCTACTTGCATATGGAATCTCCTGTCCAGGTAATATCATGCACATGATAACCTAATTCCATGCACATGTCCCTTAACTGAATTAGAGGGGAATAATCTTGGGATTCTGATGTCTTTACTGCCGTTCTTCTAACAGCAACGACCTTTAAAGGCCTTCATGGCCTAGGACCCACATGTCTAAAGGATCATACATCACGATGAACTAATTGCAGTCCCAGCTATAACCTTCTGATTGTTATTCCACCACTTAAGGTTGCCTTCTTGGCATCTACTAAACCTTTGTCCTTTGCAATAGTGGCTACCCCTCTTGCAGAAGAGGCTTTCTGAGGAATTTCGTGGGTTGGGTTGGCAACTCGTGGTTGGGAAATTCTTGGAGATTTGGGGGGAGGGCTGGGGAAGATGGGGCTTGGGCGAGGGACCTCAACAGGGCATAATGCCCTAGATTCCACCCTCCAAAACAGCCATTTTCTCTAGGGGAACTAATGTCTGTTTGTCTGGGAATCAGTTGTTATTCCTGGAGGTCTCCAAGCCCCACCTGGAGAAGGGCATCCCTAGTGGAGGCACCATTTCCTTGGGGGAGGAGTCAATGGTTTTGTTTTTTTTTAACTGTATTCTGTATAATTTCAATATGGAATTGTGAGCAGCCTTGAGGAACAAGGGCAAGATGGGGGCATAAACATTTAAGCAAACAGGCCCGCGTGGCTGCTGTTCTGGAATCCATCGATTCTAAGACCTGTTATTGAGGTGACTTGAGCTGGATCAAGGGACCATGGGATATAAAGGTTAACAACTGTTTATACAGGGAGGCTTTAAATCTGACCTGTTATGTGGGAAAAGTCAAAAGGCATGAAAACCCATTCGGCCTATCATGCATCTGTGTTAATTATTAGCTGGATTTTCTGTCTAGTAATGAGGGTTGGAGGAAGACCCAACGTGAGATGGATAGACTAAATAAAGGAAGCCACAGCCTTCGGTTTGCAACACCTGAGCAAGGCTGCTAATGAGAGTGCACTCTGGAGGCTGGTAGTTCATAAGATCACCGCAAGTTGGAAGCAACGCTCCCTCTGAGCTGTGGAGTCTTGTGAGCAAAAATTCTACTTTGTGAGCTACCGGCATTAAAGTTCTGAGCGAGCAATTTGGCTGCGGCATAAATCAGTTTGCTCTGGAGCCCATCCTTCCTGAGCTAAGGCCAAAATGTGTGATCCGGAGGCTAAAAAACTGTGAACTGGCTCACACTAACTCAGCTTAGAGAGAACACTGGTTGGAAGTGACTTGGCAGCACATAACTCATACAATGTGGGTCGCTGTGTGTACAAATCAGGATTCCAAGTGTAAAACAACTTGCAAACTGCTCAAAACACTGTAAAAGTTGTCATGAATAAAAGATTTGGGGACCCCACTGGCATTGTCCTCTTTGCTGAAAGAAGGAGCGGGGAATGTTCATAGAGAAAGGGGAAACTGGCAAAATTATAAATATTGTAAAATATGAACTTTCACGATAGAAGAGAAGAGAGAGAGAGGAGATTGGATTTATACCCCGCCCTTCACTACCCTAAGGTGTCTCTGAGCGGCTTACAAACTTCTTTCCCTTCCCCTCCCCACAACAGACACCCTGTGAGGTAAGTGGGGCTGAGAGAGCTCTTGACAGAAACTGCTCTTTTTCAAGGACAGCTCTTATCAGAACTATGGCTTGCCCAAGGTCATCCAGCCAGGTGCAAGTAGAGGAGTGGGGAATCAAACCCGGTTCTCCCAGATTAGAGTCTGCGCACTTAACCACTACACCAATACTGTTTTTTTTCCTGATTGATCAAGAAAAATCCACCCGTGCAAGCAGTCTGCTACACCTCTGTTCACATTGTGATATTCCTCCTTCAAGGTCTCACTGAAATGGATGCATGTATCTTTTGATGAGAATGTGAGTGCAAATGGAGAGTCACCGGCTGCTACATGTGATTGGAACTGGAGGGCAGCTACTAGTATTGTGATTCCCCCCTCCCCCCCTAAAATAAATGGGCTACTTTACATGCACTTATTGTGTATTACCAGAGCATCTGGTTGTTCATAATCCTGTTTCATTATCATGAATGAATATCAGGCTATGCTGCTGAACATTCATAAATAGCTTTCAAGAATTTCTCTACTTTGCTTAGGTGAACTCAGGTCTTCAGCTTGTCCTCTAGGCAGGCCCGTAGCCACAATGGGGCATCTCGGGGCCTGGCCCCCTGACTTACCACCAAGCCCTGACTTCCTATCCAGCCCAGGCCCCCCAACTTCCATTTTTAATTTTAATTTGTGGTGTTTACTGGGGGGAGGGGGCTGTGGGGTGCCCCCTGACTTATTTAAAGGCCCCCTGAATTTTTAAAAAAAATCCTGGCTATGGGCCTGCCTCTAGGAATGATCCTGCCAACAGATTTTTGTACTCTTTTCCTCCGTGCCTGTCTGAAGTCTTTTATGAGAAAGCCTAACTGCTCATCATAGGGCCTAACCTCGTATCATAGGACCTAGCTAACCCTCACAAACATGTTTGGCTCTCTTTTAGTGGAAACACAGTCAGGCAAGTAATTCAGAGCCGCGAAAATGGTGAGCAGGAAAAGGTAAAGGGGGTCCTGTGCTTTTCTAGTCACTCTCCACGACCACCACCCCTCACCCTTATTATCCTTCCCAAGGCCACATTCGCTTAGAAATAGCAGCTGTCAGGGATTCACGACACACATTTGCATCAAAAGTGTAGTTAGATCCATAGCCCCAGTGTCAGGGGATTGATTCAAGCTCTCCTTCCAAGCTCATACATAAAGCTGCCAGCTCTGGGTTGGAAAAATACCTGGAGATTTTGGGAGAGGAGCCTGGGGAAGGCGGGGTTTGAGGAGGGGAAGGACCTCAGCAGGTTATAATGCTATGGAATCCACTCTCCAAAGCAGCCATCTTCTCCAGAGGAACTGATCGTGGTCATCTGGAGATCAGCGGTAATAATGGGAGATTCTGCAGGTGCCATCTGGAGGTTGGCAACCCTAGCATACTTCCACAAATGACAAAACATTTCTGTGCAGAATACCTCCCAGCAGCCTTTTGTATGCTGTTGTTGGGTTGGTTGAAGCATTTGGCAAGGGAGTAATAGCCTTTATGGGGTGAAGGGCTTTGGCTTCAAAGACATAGGCCTGACAACTGTGACATCCTTCACTGAAGGAGAAGGTTAAGAGATCTGGATGAATCATGTATTTATGCAAGGCAATATCTGGCTCACACATATTCATTTTCAGGCTTTTCAACTGGTCAACAGTAGCCAAGGTGGTTGTATGAAGTGGTTATTGTTACGAAGTTTGCATAAGGATAGATAATTCAGGGAAGTTGACCTGCTGCAGATGAATAACAGGATGAAATCTAAACTCCTGAACAATATATATATATATATATATATATATATATATATATATATATATATATATATATTTCTTTATGGAATGATTCTAGCCTACAAGTCTTCCTCCTCTTCCTTGTAATCCTAGTTTATCTGGTCTGTGGCCTTCAAACTGAAATTGCACTTGTGTCCTTCTTCTTCTGTTCCATATGTTTGAGGGACACTTCTGCCCTTGCAATTTCTGGTGAGCACAGCGATTAAAGCAATACTCCCTTCTTTGTACTTCATCAACAACCTGTAATCAGCATTTCCAGGAACATAGCAATGCTTGGGAATCAGCAGGTAAAACACAGATGCTCAGTGTTGTTCCCATGCTAGATAAACAGGAGAAATCTCATAGTATTACAGGGTCCACAGCTGTCTGAAACACAAACACAAAGGTTAATCTACAATATCCAGAAATTTAAGTCATGCAAAAGTTTATTATGTTTTAATCAACCGTTTGGCTATAACCAACCATCTGAAAACTCCTCTTGTCACTCTTTTAGATATTAGCTATTGATTCAAACAGTGTGACATCTCCTCTTCTCCTTTCCTCTAATGGACTCTGCTAAACGGAATAGCTGCATTGTGCAGGATACTGATGCCGGAGCAAGGGACAGGCTCTAGCTCTGGAGCTCTGAGGGTTGTTTCAGTAATATGGAACTGGAGATAGTGACAAGAAGAGCCCAGTTCGTCAGTCCAGAGGGCTATCTAAGTCAGCATCTGGTTTCCCACAGTGGTCCAACAGTTCTTCTAGAGAGCTGGAAAATGGTGCACAAAGGCCAAGGCCTTCCCTTGATGTTGCCTTCTAGCACAGGGTTTCAGAGGTTTACTGCCTCTGAATATGGAAGTTCCATTTACTTACCATGGCTAGTAGCCATTGATGGACCTATCATCCATGAATCTAATCCCCCTTTAAAGCCACCCATGCTTGTTGACATTGCTACCTGCCCTGGCATGATTTAATTAGGGTCCCATTGGACAATACATTAAATGCAGGCTGGAGTAGCAGAAACCACAGCCCAAATTGTGTCCAGCATGTGACCTGGCTCTTACCTTAAATACAGTGTGGCAGGGGCACATAGGCTCCAGAGTACATGTGAGGCAGCAAGAGAGATTTCATCTTTCCCTCCTATTCACCCTGCATGCTTTCGCTAACTGCTTACTGCCAGTTCCATGTGTCTTTATTCCTAATGTAGGACAAGGGAAAAATGAATGTGATTTCTGAATGTGGGGGTCTGACATTTCCTCTGACATGTTTACATATTGACAGTTGTCACTGTGCCTTCAAAAGTTTAATTGTAATAGATCCAGATCTTGGTATGTAACCTAAAATTTTCTGATTAGAGAAATTTATAATAGACTATATATATATTATAACTGTGGGTTTTTTTATATGAAGCTATATATTAATGAAAAGCATTATTAGAGGCCTCTGGGGATAGAATAAGAATGGAATGTGCATTTAAGAACTTGCAAGGACGTCAAGAGCAAAGCTGAATGTGAATCACAACCCTCATCACCCAGCTCCCCAGAAATAAGGGAAAGAGGGACTAGCTTCACTAAGGTCAGGAAGGTTCTCAGTGTTCCCAAATGTTCCCATTGCTCTGAAGACCAGATAAGGAAATGCAATCACTGAGAATACATGAGAGACCAATAGTAAGGTTTAAAATCAAATGATGCTTGTATGATGTTAACTGCTTGGTACCAATTAGAGATTCTTTAATGTGTAAATTATATGTGATGACATTTGGGGTATAAGATCTTCTGCCCTTCCTGGTTATGGCAGAATACAGTTTGGGAATTGCTGAGTGCAAAGGCACTTAGCCCTGTATTCCCTGTTTTCAATGCATTAAACAAATATTCATCTAACTCATTGGACTCCGACAGTGTGTTTCCAATTTGGCAAGGGAGCACATAGGCACAGGTTTGTGCATCACTAATGACCGAATCGCCCACAACCAAAAGTCCCCATCCCCCCTATAAAGTACTGAGACTGATGCGAAGCGTAGTGATTCAGCTCATACTTTATTTAAGAAGAAGAACAAGAGAGGCTTTGCTGGCTCGCAGGCCGGCTTATATTCGCAACTCACACCACACTCACTCCCACAATAAACGCCCCTTGTAGGACGACAGCTCATCCCTGCGTCTGGCAAAAGCCATTAATTCAGGACCCATCTGGCCTGCAGGCCACCCCCTCCCCACCCAGTCAAGGACCCGGAAGAGAATGCGATCCCTGTTGGAGTGGCGGGCAACCTCCCCCACCTGGACCGGGCAGTCAGGCAGGTCTTCCAATAGGGCGGGGGCTGGATTGGGGTCAGAGGAGGGCAGTGGCAGCCAGCTCAAAGCGTCAGCATGTCCTCTCACCTTACCAGGGCAGTGGACAAGCACATACTGGTACCCCGCAAGAAACAGTGACCAGCGGAGAACTTGTGGGGACAAGATCTGAGGGGTTTGGTGGTCCAGGGCGAGGAGCACCAGCAGGGTCTTGTGGTCAGTGGCAATCATTAACTGCCAGCCATAGAGGAAGTCATGAAATTTTTTCACACTGGCAACGATTGCAAGGGCCTCCTTGTCAATCTGAGCTCCGTGGCTGACAGGGTGTGGGAATAATAGGCCATGGGAACCTCATGGCCGTTGGCCAGCTGGTGACCCAGGACGGCCCCCATCCTGTAGGGAGAAGCATCACAGGCCAACACCACAGGCAGGGACTCATCGAAATGGGCGAGCACAGCGTTGGAGACCAACAAGTCCTTGACCGCCCTGAAAGCGGCGTCATGAGCAGGGCCCCAGACCCAAGGAACCTGTTTACCCAGAAGCTGGTGCAGTGGCTCCAGAATGGCGGCTTTGTGGAGGAGAAAGGAATGATAGAAATTCAAGAGCCCCAGGAAAGCCTGGAGCTCTGCCTTCGAGGAGGTTGTGGGGGCCTCGCTGATGGGGTGTATCTTGTCCTGTGTGGGGTGTATTCCTCGGGCATCAACCGTAAAGCCCAAGAAGTCCACCCAGGGCACTCCCAGGATGTATTTCTCCCTCTTCATCTTTAGCCCTGCATTGTCAAAATGCTCAAGAACAGTCCAGAGCCGCGCTGTAAAGGTCTCAGAGTTATCAAAGAATGGCTGAACTCCTGGGATCCCTTTAAGCAGGCAATCCATGATGTTCTGAAAAATCCCCAGTGCCACACTCACCCCAAATTGCAGGCACCAGACCCAGAAAGCCCCCCTGTGTGTTACAATAGTCTGTGCCTTGGCTGAGGCATCATCAACCAGCAGCTGCTGGTAGGCTTGAGCCAGATCCAACTTGCCGAAAACCTGTGCCCCCGCCAAGGAAGCCAAGATTTGGCTGACCACCAGTACTGGGTACGCATGGTCTTGAAGTGCCCTATTAATGGTGTACTTATAGTCAGCGCAAATGCGTATATCCCCATTCGATTTAAGCAGAGTGACAATGGAGGTTTCCCAGTGGGTGGGCGGTACCGGTTCTAGCTCCCCCTGCTTGACCAGATGATCCAGTTCGGCTTCTATCTTTGGCCGAAGTGTGATCAGGGCCCACCTGGCTTTAATTCTGATCACCTGTACCGTGGGGTCGAGGTCCAGGGAAACAGGGGGTCTGGAGTAACAGCCAAGCATGCTGTCGAAAACTCCTGGAAAGTCCCGGCAGACCACATCAAAGTCCTGCAGTTGCAGGGCATGGACGCCCATCACAGCAAAACCCAGGGGCCCAAACCAAGCCAGTCCCAACAGGCTTGTGAGTTTCCCTTCCACCACCAGCAATTCTAAGGGGCTGTCAAAGTATCTGAACTGTACCCGGAATCTGCCCCAGCCCTTGATTGCCACCAGGTTTTTCTGAAAGTCTTGCAGAGACAACCCCTGTGGCTTTTCCAGGAGGGCCCCCCCAGGCAGATTTTCCATAGAGTATCTGCCGAAATAATAGAGAAGGAAGAGCCCGTGTCCACCTCCATGCGGCAGGGGGACCCCTCGATCAACACAGTTACATGCATCTTATTAGGGCCATCAGGGGGCAGATTCATTACCTTATGCTAGTGGTGGTTGATGGTGAGGGATTGTAGGTCCAGGTCCTCCTGGTGCATCGAGATTGACCTCAGGTGTCCTCAGGAATGGCAGGCCTGAGCGATACGGCCTTGCTTTCCGCATGTCCTGCAGATGGTGTTGTGGAACTGGCATGACTTGCATTCATGGCCATCCCTGCAGCGGGCACAGACATAGAGTGACCAGTGTCCCTGTGTGCTGGCATAGCCGGTGGTGGGCGTTGATTCCAATGGCTGGGCTGTCGCACTTGCAGGACCTCCACCTCGTCAGAGTTGTCCACCGCCTGGGACACATGGTGTGTTGCTGATGGCAGATGGTGTTGGTGAGAGCCCTAAAATGCGATAGCCATTTGCAGGGCCACGTCCAGCTTGAGGCCTGTGGTACCAACAAGCTTGCAGCGCAGCTTGGTGTTGCGGATGCCCCAAACAAATTGGGTCAGCAGATTGTCCTCGACCTTCTCAAACTCGCAGTCCACTGTGAGCTGGCGGAGTTGGGCCATGAATGCTGAGGCCATTTTGCCGGGCATCTGAAGGCACGCCTGGAAGTCCATGTGGTTGGCCAGCATGGTGGGCTTTGGCGTGTAGTATTTGGTGAGGACTGCAATGATTTCCATGTAGGTGTTCTCCTTGCTCTTCTTTGGCATCAGGAGACTCTTTGCTACACTGATGGTGGCCACCCCACATGTGCTGAGGAGTAGGTTCCGTTTCTTGTCTGTGTCGGTTACATCATTGTAGGAGATGAAGCTCTCGAGCTGGTCTACCCACGATTCCCAGAACTCGGGGTGAGTGGGGTCAAAGACCATGAGGGTTCCTGGGGTGAGGCCATGACTCAGCAGCATGAAGGCGAGAGATGGCCTGTGGAACGGGGCACGGTGCGGTGCTGCTTGGGAATGGTGCAGGGAGCGGTGTCCATTGCTGGGTCGGTGCTCGATGCTGGGTCAGAGTCAGGCTTGCTCATTCGGATCCCACCTTCGTCGCCAGTATAAAATACTGAGACTGAGCGAAATGTAGTGATTCAGCTCATACTTTATTTAAGAAGAAGAACAAGAGAGGCTTTGCCAGCTCACAGGCCAGCCTATATTTGCAACTGACACCACACCCAAACACACACCCACACCCATGACTGGATATTTACATGGCAGCCTTAGACCCATAGGACCCTTGGATCCTAGCATTCCTATAGGTGCATGCTAGGATCCATTCAGGCTATTGTCTCTGGCAGTGAAGCTCGGGTTTCATTGCTCGACCGCATGTTTGCCCAACCCCGTGCACGGGCTTCCCCAAGTACACAACACCCCCCATCGCCAGTGGGCTATTCTTGGTATCAGAGGATAATGGTTCATCATCCAAGGAAAGAGTCACTTCTGAAGGATCATTTTCCCTACCACAGCCTGACACCATCCATCCTCAAGACTATCCAGTCTCCATGGCAGAAGAAGAGCTGTTAGCCTGGCAATGGGACTTTTCTAGTAAGTCCCTAAGTGTCATGGCAACATACCTCTTTCTCTCTCTTTGTCAGCTTTTCCAGATCAACAACCCAAGCCTCAAGGGAACTAACCTGTTCCCTGAGAGCCAACAGCTCCATGAATTAAGCACACACCCATAACTTCTGCCCAGTGGGCAGATAATTGCATATGTGGTGCTCTCTAGTTATTTGGAGTGAAGAATGGACAGCCCTGTGCACGACCTGAAACTGCATCCATGTTTGCAAGCATCCTTATCAACACTAACAAATACTAGTTTTGGACGGGATACATAGTTTGTTCATGTATGCGTGCACACAGGGCTATTGTTGGGCAGGAATGCACAGGAACGGAGTTCCGGCTGGCTTCCGAATTGGCCATGCCCACTGCAGCCAAAACCTCTATGTGCGTGGCTACAGAGGGAAGGCCTGGAGAGCGACTCCCCCTGGCAGCTCCAAGGCGGGCAGGCCAGGGGAGACCCTGGAAGGATTGGATGCCTGGGCAAGCCAAGGGAAGGCAGTTTGAACTACTTTCCCTTCCCTTGAAGGGGGGGCTTGCTCAGGCACCCCATGGCTGCGAGAAGGCATGGGGAAGGCATGGGGTGTGTCCTAATATTCTAATAGGTTTCTGCTGTTGGGTGTGGCCTATTATGCTAATGAGTTCCTGCCGGGCTGCTTCGACCAAAAAAGCCCTGTGTAGTTGGTAATGTGAAAGTCCTCTTCTTGGGACCCCGGAGAGCTGCTGCCAGTCAGAGTAGACAAATGGTCAGATACGAGGCAATGTCATGTGTCCAGATAGACAGGCTATTGCTGCTTCCTAAAACTACAGAATGGTGAGGGGGAAATTTATGGATGGATTCATACAGTCACTTACCATGCTAAGGGTTGTCTCCCCCCCCCCACAGTCCCTATGAGGGTAAGTTCTACCACATCACAAGTGATTTCCAGCTACATGCATGTAACAGCATCCCCCTGAAAAGCAGCCACCTCTGTCGCTCCTGCCAGCCCTCGTTTGCACACCACCCCTCCAGACTGGGGATTCCTATTTCCTCCAAAAGCTGGACTGCAGCTGGTCCACCCCAGTCCCCTCCACACACCATCTCCCTGGCATCTGGTGGCTACTTTTGGTTTCCTCAACCCACCACCCTAAATGTATTCCTCATTTGGAATCTTTTTTATAAATTGTACCCTTGCTTCTGCTGTTTGCTGCTGGGATCTCAATGAGAATGTGGGATGGGGTGCTGCAATGGTTAAGCTCCTTAGCTCTGGTGATTTGGAAATCCCTGATTTATATCTCGGTTCAGCCCTGAGCTTGCTTTGTGGCCTTAGGGAAGCAGCTATCTGTCACCAGCGGAATGTGCATTTGGCTCAGATCCCTTCATTGAAATAAACTTCGGGGGGGGGGGATGGGAAAAGTTTGTGCACACATCCGAGCTGCCTCATCTCTTTATAACTGTTGGCTCGGGGTGTTTGTTTCTGTTCCAAAGGTATGCTCTGAGCAGTCCACCAGCATTTTTTTAACAAGGATCTTTGGTGAGATTCATGTTTCCTTTTGAACTGATGTTTGCTGGGAAAAGTGACAATGGGTGGAAATATCTTTGCTGATTCATTGACCTGAAACTGCCAAGCCACTGAACACTTGTTGGGTTCAGCAGTGCAAGTCGCATCTGGACAGCCCCACCTTCTAAGCAAAGTTGTGGACGTTTCTGGAGATGATCGGTGGTATGAGAAATCCCTCTGCACCGTCTGTATCCATTTCTTTGGCACATCTTGAGAGACATGCAGGTGCTTAGATTATAGATATAAACACATTTTCACCAAAGTCAGCATTCCCAAGTGAATGCAGCTCTTTTGGAGGGGAGAAGCACCTGGCTCTGCAGCCTCCCCTAGCAGAACTACTGGCTAAGCTTTTCCCCCTCGGAACTTTGTTTATGGGGGATGACTGCAAAGCATGAGAAACAGGGATGGTCATAAACAGAATGTAGCCAGGGGGGTGGGGGTGGAGAGACACACACATCACCACCGTGTGTGGCCTGCTTTTCAGATATCTGGTCAAACTTGGCAGCAATGCTAGCTGAAAACACCTTGCTTCAGGCGGTAAACGTTGGGCAATGCTGACACAAAGGAAATAAAGATGCAGACATGATGAAGTCGTGTTTGAAATCAGTTTTGAACTTCATCCTCCGTTGTATAGGGTTACTTAAGAAAGGCTATCAAAGTCACACCAAAGATATCCTTTACGTTAGCTACCGAGTTGTCCACAGAAAATGGATCTGATCCTGTGAACAACGAATCAGAGATCTTGGGATAGATGATACCTCTTCCCAGGGGTCATTTCATAGAAAAAGAGGTGCAGGAGCTCATTAGCATAACTCATTAGCGTAACTCATTTGCATATGCCACACCCCCTGACATCACTGGAAGTGTGTCAGAAGGCAACACTCACCGCTCAGGCTCCACTGGACTGTTTTGGATTGATAGCTATGGAGGTGGCGAAGTGTGCAGATCTTCCCTCAGAGAGGAGAGAGAGCTTGTACCTGAATAAACCTTGGTCTTAAAGGTGCCACTGGACTCTTTCGGATGGCCGGCAAGCACAGGAAAGTGTGTGGCTGCTTGTGGGTGGAGGAGGGCAGCACAGAGGACGTGCATGGCCTCAAGCAGGTAGGGGGCCAGGGCGGTGACAGGGCAGAGGTGCAGGAGGAGGCTGAGGAGGTGCAGGAGGCCAGGGCAGAGCTCCTCTCAGGCCTTGCGGGAGTTGCCAGGACCTGCCTTGCAGAGGCGCCGCACCAGGGCCGGCATGAGGACAGGCAGAGCCTGGGTGGGCTGGGTGCCATGGCCCAGGCAGTGGCAGAGCAGCTCAAGGGCCAGCTTGTGGCAGCACTCCACTGGGTCAGCCAGTGAGCCAAGAAAGGCAAGGGGGGCTGCTGGGAGCAGGGGGTGGGGCTTGCTGCATGTGCCCACCCCCTGGGCTCCTTACTGCCGGAGCTTCGTTCCTGTGCGCTCCTGCAGGAAATGAGCCCTGCCTCTTCCCCTTCTTCCTTTCTCCTGCAGCTTTCTCCCTTTCCCTCTTCTGCCAACCTATTTCTCAGGGCCAAAGACCCTTGGGAACAGGATAGGATGCAGCACAGAAGACTTCAGATTGAGAGAAAATCCACAAAATTAATTTCGTAAGAGAGCTTATTTATGAATACAGTAAACACAAATACAAGGGGGGATTTCTGCTTGTAAGGGACAGGCACTCCCCCCTGTTTTAGCTGTAAGGAAGGCCTTTCTGGGAGATTTTCAACTAAGGCAAGACATATATGCCCCAAGATCTGACACACGCTCTGTTGATTATCTCTAGGGAAAAGAAAAATGAATAGGCATTTCAAAATTAATGGCCCATTTTGACACCCACTGACCACTGAATGCCAATCCTGGTGGGATAGTCAGTCAGATCCATAATTCCCCAACGGCGACAAATTCAAGCCGGAGCAAAGGACAGAAGGGGATAGGATAACATGTAAAAGGTTGCTTGAGTCTTGCTAAACATGCATACCTGGTGGCAGATCTCACACCGTCCTACATGGCTGAGTCTCCATTCCGGCTGCAGTGCCCCCCCCCCTTTCAATTCCACTTTGTTCCTAAGGGGCCCAAAACACTTGGGGCAGCTTTGAGAAGCATAACAGTTATGTGTGGGTTTTTTTTTTTTTTTAAAGAAATCTGTTCTATGAACTGCTGTTCACAGATCATAGGCTATAACCAATTGTCACTTGCCACATAGAAACACATAGTGACACTGACACACTGATTTAGGCCATGGGAGTGGTAGTCCTCCATTGCGGTGAGGATTATTTTCACATATTGGTCAAATATCTGTATACCCTGCATTCTTAAAGACAGTCATAAGAACAATCAGCAATTCAATAGAATCCTGATTAATTTGTTAGAATTACCAACCTCCAGGTGGGTTTAGGGCTTCTGCCAGAATTATAAGTAATTTCCAGACTGCACAGATCAGTTTCCTGGGGGGGAATGGCACTCTGGAGGGTGGACTCAATGGCATTACATCCCTGTGGAGCTCCCACCCCTCCCAAAATTCTGGCCTCCCTAGACTCTGACCCAAAATCTCCAAGAATTTCCCAATTCGGAACTGGCAACTTTATGTCCCATAGATTGTACTAGGGTTGCCAGTCTCCAGGTCCCAGTGGGGGTTCCCCTGGTTTGGGGGGCTTCTGCTCACCGTCGGTCAGCTGGCCAGCAGGAGAAACCTCACCACCAAACGACGACATCACTGTGAGATGTCCCCAATGCAATGATGTCACTCGGAAGTGATGTCATCATGCCAGGGGTGTCTCACGGTGACACTCTAATTTGAGGGCAAAACTCTATGGTTTGAAGCCAATTTAACCATAGAGTTTTGCCCAAAAACCAGAGTATCACCCCCGATGTTGCCAACATGATGATGTCACTTTGGGGTGATGTCATCACATTGGGGGCATCCCAGAACATCCTCAAATCCCTCCATTGGCACAATGAGGGAACCTGGCAACCCTAGATTGTATTAAAATGTTTTGAGGCACAGAAAACTATATTCTGAGGCCCCACATAGACCTACAGAAAATATATCACACTATTTCTCTACCAAACTGTCAGTTGGACAGTATGGCCTAGAATGCCTCTAAGGGCAGTTTTAATGTTTTAAGACAGCAGTCATGAGAAGACCTACTCAGAATGCTATTTAACTCTATTCACTGGGGCTTATTCCCAGAAAAATATTCTTAGGTGTCGGTCACACACGAGAGATAATGCGGGGGGGGGGGGAGTGAGACTATTTTCCCTGGAGGAATTTGACCCACAGTTGTGTGATCACGCAGTCTTTTGAAGCTGCGGGGGCAGCCCACCACTGCGTGATCAGACGCAACCACAGGTGAGTTGGGTTTTTTTTTTGCCGTTTGTTCCCCACGCACTTAAAAGGGGAATCTCAGCACTGAGGGCTCCCTATGGAGTGTGCGATGATGCGCATACTGAGAAGGTGGGAAAAAACAATGGCGCGGAGTCGGGATGGCCTGATCAGACCATCCTGACGCCATGAGAGCGCGCTGCAGCAATCAGACAGGGGAAAGCCGTCCATGGCCCGTTGCAACCCGTTTGCTACTGGACTTTCCCTGGTGTCTTTTTACTCTGCTCCTGTGGCAGAGCAGAACAGGTTTCCAATGGGTGCGGGGTGCTTCCCAAATGTTAGTGTCTGATCACACCCTTTAAATCCACCCGGCATTCGCGCCTATGGTGCAGCTAATTCTGCGTGTGATCACCGTCTTAGAATATTTACTGTAACTTTGATGATTTTGCTGGTTGTTGCATTGTTGTTGCATTGGAGCGAATTTTCAAGAGATTTTAATACTCATTCATTCCATGTGTATTTTTAGAAGAAGAAAAAGAGAAGAAGAAGAAGAAGAAGGAGAAGAAGAAGAAGAAGAAGAGATTGGATTTATAACCCGCCCTTCACTTGGGGTCCCAGAGCGGGTTACAAACTCCTTCCCCTTCCCCTCCCCACAACAGACACCCTGTGAGGTAGGTGGGGTTGAGAGAGCTCTTTCAAGAACTGCACTTTCAAGAACAGCTCTGACAGAACTATGGCTTGCCCAAGGTCATCCAGCAGCTGCAGGTGGAGGAGTGGGGAATCAAACCCGGTTCTCCCAGATTAGAGTCCATGCACTTAACCACTGCACCAAACTGGCTTATTGTTGTTCTTTATCTTTGCTAGTCACTTGGTGTGCCATAAGAATGTGACAATAATTCTTTATAGTGATAAAATAAAAAACAGAATAAATAAGGACAGGTCACAGAATTCGGTGTGAACAGCACCCCTCCCTAATATGACAACCTAGAACAGATCACATCCACGAAATACCCTTTTTGTGATAACTCAAGTGGCTTCTGCCTATATTTGGTTGGAAAATCTGAATACCCAGTGGAAGCTGTGTATCCTTTTGCAGTGGGTGTCCATGAAAATGAAAATGTTTGCTCTCACCCCGTATCCATTTACCTTCCCAAAGCTGACCAGAGTCAGAATGTTTGATGTTGAGATAGGAAACATGCTGCAGGGCAACTCCGGCCAGTGTTTGCTTGCTTTTCCTCTGCTTGCAAAACAAGCCGTCCAAAACATTTTAGTCATTCCCTCCATCTCCCCCCTCCCCACCTGCTCCAGGTAAATTAGTCAGCAAACCTCTACCGTTGGTGACTTAAGTGTGCTTTTCCTTGCATAATTGCCCATTAGACATTATTTCTCTTTTACTGTTTTGTCGTGTTGAGACTCCTGATCAGCAGTTATTACATAGCCTCTCTTGCCAAAACTGGTTGAACAGTTAAAATATCATACTAGTATCTGAGAGAACCAGGTTCAAATCCTCAGTCTACATGAAGCTCACTGGGTGACCTTGAGCCGCTCAGACCCTCCGAGGGGCTAACCAGGCGTGACCTTTCTATGTGTATAAGTTACCTGTTACATTCTTGGACATAAGGTGAGACTTTTTTCTCTGTTGGCTTCCCTAGCAAGCAGAGCTTCTCTCTCCCCTTCTTTGGGGCCTTGATCACTAGTGGCAAGGCCCAGGCAAACAGGGATTCCCCTTTCCCTGCCAGTTTGGTTAGTGGTTAAGTGTGTGGACTGTAATCTGGGAGGACCAGGTTTGATTCCCCACTTCTTCACTTGCAGCTACTGGATGGCCTTGGGCAAGCCATAGTTCTGACAAGAGCTGTCCTTGAAAAAGGGCAGTTTCTGTCAGAGCTCTCTCAGCTCCACCTACCTCACAGGGTGTCTGTTGTGGGGAGGGGGAGGAGTCTGTAAGCTGCTCTGAGACCCTAAGTGAAGGGCAGGGTATAAATCCAATCTCTTCTTCTTCTTCTCTTCGTTCCTGAGCCTTGACCTGATGCTGCTCACCTGCTCATGCTCACCTCTTCCTCCCAGAACAGCAGAGTGGAACTGACAGCATGATGGTACTGTCCAGTGCCAGAGAATATCTCAGTTGCTGACAGCGATGCTTCCCCATCCGCACAAAAACCCAAGGCGATCTCACTCCCTTTTCTTTTCTGATTGGTTTTCGATCACCTCACGCGAATCAGAATCCTGTTCCCTTCAAAAGAAATATCTCCCATTTGTAAGGCCTTCCTCAAAGGGTCCAGCCCAGAGTGCTGGACCAGCTTGCTGACCCGAAAAACACCAAAAAAAGCAGTCAGCAGGGCAGCATGAAAAAACAACCCCTTCAACACCCCAGGTGAAATAGGTTGCCTCGAATCCCGGTGTGAGCTGGTCTCCCAAGCCCAACCCTCTAGAATTTTCTGCAATTGAAACTCAGTAGTAAAGTCCGGGAAACCCCGGGCCTTGCTCTGAAAAGCTAATCCAGCCAGCTGCGACCTAATAGATTTAACGGCCCAGCCCTTACCTTTCACCATAACAGAAAATTGGAGCAGATGGTCCACGGGAATCGGCCATACATCCTGTAGCCCTACCTGTCCCGTAAAGGCCAAAAACTGTTGGACCGCGTGACCATAAACTCTCTGCATACTTGGTGCTAGAGCCAGCTCAATGGCCCTGTTAGCTTCGACCTGCCAAGCTGCCATAGATCCTGAGGCATCCCAGTCGGGTGTAGATCTGCCTCTGTGGCCAGTGGGTGAAACCTCTCCATCTGTTTGCGAGACAGAGTATCCACCACCCCGTTATTCACCCCCGGGACATGCTTGGTGAGGAAAAGAACATTCAACCGCAAACAGCGTAATGTGAAAATGCAAACCAGACCCATAACTCTTGAAGAATTGGAGGTCAGGGAGTTGATGACTTGTGCCAAGTTGTCACACCAAAAGTGTACTACATTGTTGGCCAGCTGGTGACCCCAAACCCATAAAGCTGCTAACATTGGGAAGAATTCCAAAAATGCCACCTTGGACCCAATCTTCAGACCACTCAGTGGCACACCAGTGACCCCTAAGATAAACCCAAAGCCTATGGAACCAGCCACATCAGAGGTCACCTGAAGGTCCCAAAAGAGACCCTATTGAATTCACACAAAACTTTCCCCAGACCACCAGATTTTCCCTCATACCTGCAGTCAGGGCTCTTTTTGTAGCAGGAACTCCTTTGCATATTAGGCAACACACCCCTAATGTAGCCAGTCCTCCAAGAGCTTACAGGAGCCCCTGTAAGAAGAGCTCTGTAACTGCACTGATCCTAACCCTGTGGTGCGGCTTCTGTAAACCAGACATTTTACCACAAAACCTCCACAAAAATGCCCTCCTGGGAGCCACCACTCAGCAGGCAAAGTTCAAATGGCCAACCAGCTGCTGCAGGTCCAAAAGAGTGGCCTTCCTTTTGGCCAGAAAGCCTGCCGCTTGAGCTCTCAGTTGGGCAAGCTTGTCCTTGGGTAAACAGGAAGTTTGGTGAATTGTGTCCAATTCAATGCCCAAAAATGTCAACATGGGAGATAGCCGTTCCATTTTTCTCATAAGCCAGAGGGAGCTCTAGCTCCCCAGCCAGCTCCATACAAGACTGAAGCAGGTGATGGCACCGCCCAGATCCCAGTGGCCCAACAAAAAGAAAATCATCTAAATAGTGGACCGTGTCCTTCAATGCCCACTCTAAGAAAGAGCTGAAATGCTCAGAAGCTGAACAGGATATTGAACAACCCATGGGGACAGCCCTGTCCATGTAAAACTGACCCTCAAAGGAAAAACCCAGAAGCTCAAAATCCCCTGGGTGAACAGGCAGCAGGTGAAACACAGACTTGATATCACACGTTACCATCTTGGCTGGTCAAAAGAAGTATACTTAACTGAACACGAGTCTGGACTGGTGTCATTAACAGAGTCTCCCCTAGGAAAAGACAGGTGATGTATCCAACGATATTCGCCTGCAGCCTTCTTGGGCACCACCCCCAACGGCGACACCTTCAAAGTGGGAACTAGGGGAGAAGAAAAGGGGCCAAGGATCCTACCCTCCCTGCACTCCTTTGCAATCTTCTCCCTGACCACCTGTCCCATCCCCATGACAGACCTGAGGTTCTTTGCCATGAAGGCCGCCCTCACACCTGCATAAGGAATCCTAAAGCCAATGGCAAAACCATCTAACAAATAAGAACTATCTACAGAATTAGGGTATAATTCAAGCCACTTGTGGACTTAAGTTGAACCAGGTTTACAGGGCTGGGACCCTTTGCCCATCCCTTAGGGAGAGGTGCTGCTCCCCCAGATCTCTTGTTACCAGTTCTCTGTTTCACCCTGGAACATGCAGTAAAGGCCCACATACACAAAGGACACTCATGCTTGAATTTGTAGGGCTTGCATGCACAGACCCCTTGTGATGCAAACTCCCAACACAGCAACTGGGATTGAACACCCTGCCCCCTCCCCCAGGGGCAAGATGTGGAAACTCCAGCTGACCATTGGGTAATATGGCCGCTATCAGAGCGATCCCCCAAGGAGGGCTTGGCTGAGGGCATCAACTGGAGCCACAGATGCTGGTGCACCTGTTCCCAAGGCAGGGCCAAGTTCACAGCTGCCCGCAACTCCTCATCGTATTGCAGCCAGCCCCCCCCCCCTGAAAATTCCATGTAAGCCCTGTAAACTATATCTATGTATTGGAAAAAGGGGGTAGCATGTACAGGGTGAGTCCTCGGCACCACCTCTGTGTAAATCAAAAAGCCCATGAGCAATCTGCGATGACGTTTCAACCACTCATCCCTGTCGTCTAAATCATCTTTATCTTTTTTTTCTCGATGTTCCTAAAATGTAGTGTGAAGACATCCACAAAATCTCCCTTCAGAATCTTCTCTCTAGTTGTAAGATGGTCCCCCAGGGGCATGCCAACGTCCTCCCGGGGCATAGCACTAAAGGGCACAGAGATAATAGGGGGTGGAGGAACAGCCCCATAACCCCACCCGCCCCATGGGGGCAGTTGCCCCAGGACCATACCACCCATTCCCAAAGGCAATGGACTTCAGTAGAGAATACTGACTTCACCACAGGCAGATATATGCTTGGAAACGGAAAATTATCCTTCAAATACTAAGTGGTTAATAATGATAGATGTTTCATATGACCTTCTGTTACCACAAACATAGATTTTGTTTAGTGACATTTTGCTACTCCAAGATACATTGGAATTTGGCTTGGGTAGTGAATATACTTGTAATACAATTTGTGTACATTTTTTCATACTTTTTTTACGAGCGTCGTAATGTGAAAATGCATCAAGCGAAATCAGATCCCTGCAGAGGTGGAAGATTATAAATCTTCACGAATTCTGAATTCCCAATCCTGTCATACTTTCCCCCTCCCCTATTTATGTTTATATTGCTCCAAAAACTCAGGGACTGTCATAGGTTCTTGGACTTTGTATCTGGCTGTGTGTTTTGGACTCACAGAGGAGTGTTATCGTGGTTTAAAATTAGAAAGATGATGGCAGAAAAATAGGTCTCAAATACAGATTAGCCAGAAGGAAAACAGTGCTGCGACCAGTGTTGTCTCTAAGTTGAGTTAATGTGAGCTAGCTCACAGTTTTTTAGCCTCTGGCGCACACGTTTTTGACTTAGCTCAGGAAGGATGTCTCCAGAGCAAACTAATTTATGCAGTAGCCAAATGGCTCGCTCACAACTTTAATGCCAGCAGCTCACAAAGTAGAATTTTTGCTCACGAGTCTCCACAGCTTAGAGGAAGCATTGGCTGCTACCCATGTAAATCTTTGTGGCCCAGATACATTGTCTGTTGAACGGAACCTTCTTGAAGCATCCTGTCTTCCAGAGCATTTTCACTGTGCTTATCAAGCATCACTAAGGAAACAAATTCTTCGGAGTACCAGCCAACTCAGGCAGAACACCAATGGTTGAAATCAGTGACTGGTTAAGACTTCCAGTGAGCAATACAATCTACCCCTACCTAAACCTGATTCTTCAAGTCACCATGGGATATATTATCCAGCCTCAAGAATGTGCCAGCTTTGCCTTTTACATTTCTGCAAAGAGATGATAGAGCATTACATCCTGGCTGTGGGATCCCAAACTCCGCTGGGTGCATACAATTCATGTTTTTTAGTGTTGGGAGGAGCCAACCACAGGTGGATCAATCTGATACCTCAGCACCTCACTGAGTACCTGTGGGAGGAGAGTGGGAAGAAGGAATCACACTTGCGGTGGAAGGTGGGTGAGGGAAAAGTGCTGTCTTGGTTGCTGAATGACTCCAGCACGTAACCACAGAGGAGTCATAGCTAAGAGGGCCGTTCATGCTTACAAACCTCATGCAAATCTCCGCCAAGGCTTAACCACCAGAAAATCACAGGAAGAACACCGTGTGTGTGTGTGTGTGTTTCCGGTTGTTAGCCCCATCTAACGTATTTGCTATTGAAGATTTTCCCCCCCCACAAGCTTATGTAATCGTTCTTGAGCAAAGAACTTCTCAAGTGTAGGCCTCCTTCTCTGAAGTGTGACAGCTTTGTACCTGGCGAAGGAGGATGTTTTTGGTGTGACAACATGAGGATGGTTTGGACTGCCATTAGCCAAGTATCCTAGTTTCAACTTGTTATGTATTGGGATGTGAATCCTTGCTATACATTTCCATGTTAAGCTTGAGTTTGAATGTGGCTCTTCAGCTGTCACATTACCATTGGCTGGTTTCGGCGAAACCATTGTAAATACCCAATCACTGTGTGAGAATGTTGCAAAGAGGGAACGGTCCTGATTGGCCTTTATCCCTGTGTTATGATTGGCCTTTATCTCTGTGTTGTGATTGGCCTTTAGCTAACTGTGGGTGTGGCTTTGACAGCCCGGGAGAGTTTAAAAAGGGATCTGTGCTCCACTTGTTTGTTGTGTGTTCCTGAGTTGAAGTCTTGCTCCTAAATAAAGCTGAATCACTTTTGAAGCTGAAATCGTTGTTGAGTCGATACTTAACACAAATGTTCACCGGCTGTTGCATGTTTTAGTCCTTTGGGTATGTTATTCTATATGCAGCCATGCATTGACCTGCTGTAAATAATGACCTAGCTGTTGTAGCCTTGTGTTTTGATGTGAACATTTTAGAGGGCTATTCCACTTGGATGTTTTGCTCTGCCTTGGTTTCCTAGGATAGTTTATCTCATGGGTTTAATTCCCACAAGACAGTAAAATTGGCCCTAAACTGTACTACTAGATCGCAGTTAGGGAACTATAGGTCAACAGGAGGCAACATAGGGGAAGGCCTCTACCTCTATGCCTTGCTATTGGACCTCTAGAGGATCTGGTTGGCCACTTGGTGAGACGGGATGCTGGACTAGATGGATCACTAGTCTGATCCCGCAGGGCTTTTCTTACATTCTTATGGTCTGAATATTTTGAAATTAAAAAGAAAAACCTCTGCAGATAGAAAAGTGGCATAAATAAAAAGAAAGATCACAGTAGATTGCTTTCATCTGATACCTCGTTTTCTCTGTGTAGGGAGTCTTTAGTATCCACACACACAATCCCCCTCCTTCAGTGTGAGATGGAATTATTTTAATCATCTGTTTGTGTGCATGTGAAAGCCGGCAGGAGGTAGCTCTAAAGTAGGCTCATACTGCTTGAGCGATGGAGCAGGTGTTCATTCTCACGGGCATAGCACAGTGTTCAACGATTTGTCACTGATCTTACTTTTTCTGGTCTTCTTCTAATCCAAGGGTCCCCAGACTTCTGGAGCCTGTGGGCACCTGTGGAATTCTGACACAGTGTGGTGGGAGTAGCCACAAAACAGCTGGCACAAAATAGCTGTCTCAGGAGGCAGACCCAGCCACAAAATGGCTGCTGCGGCTGACCTTCAGTGACAGGGAAGATCTTCGTGCTATGGTGGCAGCTGCTGTCATAGCGATGCCTTTACAAATCTGCATTGCTAATCAAATCTCCAATGGCAAAAGCCAAAACCACTTTCTAAAAACACTTGGTGGGCACCACGGGCACCACAAACTGAGGACCCCTGTTATATTCAATTACCCACTCGCTCATAAGGGCAAGCATGCCATTCAAGGTGTATTAGCCATAATGCAAGGTGCAAACTAAACATGATACAAAGTCACATAAATTTTTTCCTACCCCATGCTTTTTATAAAATAAAAAGTAGACTTGATAGAATAAAGCCCTACCAGGCAGCAACCCTTGCTGTTGCTTTAGAATTCAGGGCCTCCTTTGCCTCTGTAAAGTACTGGGTTCCAGACATCAGGACTCGGACGATGACATAAGCGAAGATGCATTTATTGGTACTTTACATATATTAAGCTGCAAAAAACAGTCAGTGGCCAACAATAGACAAAACGGGGGGGGGATGCCCCATTGCTCTATTGGCGGGTTTGAATTTCCTGCCAAGGTTCCTATTGGTTCCTTACTGAGAATTCAGGAGCCTAGTCCCTGTTGTTTTCTGGACTGAGGGTAGGCTGTTTCTTGCTGACACTAGTCCCTGGTCTCAGGACATAACAGCCTCCATGGAAGGAGCAAGAGACTGGTCAGGCAATTCTTGCCCATAAGGGTTTTTTTTGGGGGGTGGAGCCTTTGGTTTAATTTGCTCTCCCTGCCCCTCTGCCAGGCAGTCTTCACATTTTGATCAGCTCATCCGCCCTCCCTTCTGCAGTGTGGACTTTTGCTGGTCACCAACTTTGGGGCTGGGTAGGAATTTTTTGCCCTCTCTCAGATTGGCCTGGAGAGAGGGTGTTTTTGCCTACCTCACACTGTACTCTGTGACTGGGTGACTGGCTGAGGGATGGTGTCTTTAATTCAGTTTCCTACACCCAGTTTGGTGTAGTGGTTAAGCTCATGGTCTCTAATCTGGGAGAACCGGGTTTGATTCCCCACTCCTCCACTTGCACCTGCTGGATGACCTTCTAATATTTTGTGTCAGATCACTGTTTATTATGATTCCAGTTGTGTCTTTTTGATGATGTTCAGAAGAAGTTATCCACGAAATGAAAATTTACTCCAGGGAATTTCTTCATGACGATCTTCTGAGAACTCTGTATTCCATTTTTTTTTCGTTGAAATTGACAACAACAATGATCCTCTGAGGACTTTGTATTCCATTTCTCTGACTGAAATTAACTATATCAAAATATACTCACTTTATCTGTTTATACTTTTACTTATTTGTGATTATAATCTTCACTTCATGTTTGTATGTGACCACATGTTCTTTAGGCTTCTAGCGCCTGTTAGACAGCTTGTTCGTTTTCTTCTTGTATGCATTTTTGTGGCTGTTACCTGTCTTTTTGGATGCTTAGTATGACCCACTGCAATTTGATATTAGTTTAATACAAGCTCCATCTGCCACCTCTAGGCCCATGCTGAGGTCTACACGTGTACAAAATCGGGATCAAACATGACAAAACGGAGGTCCCTGTGGGGTGCAGGCCTTGGAGGCATCACTGGAGGGCATGTGCCATATCATGATAAAATGCCCTTATCCAGCTTAGGACAGCAAAGTACCATTGAACCAGCTTGAGCTAGTTATTAACACTCCCATGAGCCTAAAGCAAAGAGTTTTGGCACGATACAGCTGAAGAAGGAACAGCTGCACAATATTTTCCTTGATTTTGCCATTGAAAAACATTCATGCCAAATCTCCAAACTGCTTTTCAAAAACTATGAGGCAATTCAGGGGCTCTGTGCTGATAGTCCCTATGCAGAAATCTCTCTCTCAAAAAAAAATTGGGAGTGCCCCGGGATATTTTCACATGCCATTCTGGAGTGTGGTACTGGAACATGAGAGTGTCTTACCACTTAGGAGGAATAAATAGAGTAGCACGGAATCTGAAATCTTGAATTTATTACTTTCTTTGCATCCAAGAGTTTTTAAATGTTAAATCACAATAAATTTTTGACATATATTGGTAGCAGAATATAGTATGTAGCATTATAAATCAATATCTATATGACAACAAATTTGCTGGCATTATGGTAGTTCTGGGGATAATTCAGTTCTGAGTTTTAGGGCTGATATTGATATCCTAAAGGGTTAAGATGTTATCAGGGAATGTGTACCAAGTATGATATTTGTGAGCTGGATTCCCTGGGAAATGTTGACTAATGCAGGGTGGAGGATGGCAATTTTCACCAATTCTCCGTTCTTGTCGTAGACTCCTGATTTCCCGGGAAGTCCCCTGTCTCCCAGGAAAGGCATTTCAGGTGGTATTTGAGACTGCTGTGGGGGCAAGAAGTCCTATTCCACTGATAGAGAAACTTTAAACCCACTTTCAATGTACTTGGCAACTGGATTTTATGACATGAAATGGCAAAGTCCACTTGCAAACGGTCACTGAAGTGGACAGAAACTGCATTATTTAGCATGTGTGAAAGCACCCATTTATTGCCGCAGTATAAAGCAACAGGGTTTATATGTATACCTTCTTAAATAGCTTCAGTGCGCTATACTACCCATGCCTACCTGAAAACATTAACAAAGAACAGCAGTTGATCTGGCAAAGGCCATCCTGGGTCTGTAAGTGGCTGTTCTAATCCATTTTTTTTTAAATAAGTATTTTATTGGTTTTACAGTACTATGGGCTACAGGGAAGGGGTACTAGTTCCCTACCTCTAAATTCTACAGGAAACGGGAAAGGGTAACTAATACATCACAAACTACTGGAATAGGGAAGGGAAACTAAAACCCTACCTCTAAGCATACTAATGGATATAGGGGAGGGTAAACTAACAGGGTGACACGATCTGGTTACACAAGTATATATCCTTGTCACCTAGTAGTACAGGAATGTTGCTGCTTATAGAAATTTAACAAAGAATAATAAAAAATTGCATTAGCTAACTGGTTGGCAAAAACTGCATTATCCATATTAATCTTCATTTTAGAGTCTTTTCTTCTTGCATTTCTTTTTTCCTCAGGGTTTGGGAGCGGCTGCTCCTTTCTTTGATTCCGATGTGTCTGAAGAACTATAAAGTTTGGAGCTATCACTTGATGAATCTTGTGAGTAGGATTCTTCATCTTCTTCTTCCTCCTCCTCCTCCTCAGTTTTAGATTTCTTGTCTTTTTTGCATTGCATTGAATTAAAGTATTGGTCCAGAAACTTTTTTGCCTTAGGAACAGCGTCGATGTTAATTTTTTTGTCTTCATATTTAAAATTCAGTCCTTCAGGAAATAACCATCTGTAAGGCACTCCTTTTTTCTGTAGAGAGAGAGTAAGTTCCTTGTAGAGCCTCCTCCGCTTCCTGACTTCAAAGGGGATATCCTTCAAGATTTTTATCTCTTCATTCGTGACTTTTAAAGGTTTCCCCTGTGTAGATTTCAGCACCAGATCTCTGGTAGACTGTCTCATGAATTTCATACATATTTCTCCCGGGAGTTTTTTTTTTTTTTTTAATAAAATCCGGATAAGTCCTGTAAGCCCAGTCCATCTCCTTCAATAAATCTTCCTGTTTGTAATCCATTAATGGGGCAAGAGCCTCTGCTAGATGAGCCTTTAAATCTTCATTCTTTTCCTCTGTTATCTCTTGGAAACGTAGCATGTACATGGATCTTTCCAGCCAGAGCTGTGTTAGTTGCGTTTTGTTGGAGGATCTTTCTTTCTCTGCTTCATCCACTCTTTTGTTGATACTCTCTGCCTGTTTTTCCATCTTTTTAAACATCTTTTCAGTTACTGAGGTCCTTTTGTCCATTTGAATCAACTGGTTTTGCAAATTGTCCATTTTAACATTGAGGTTAGTCATCTGTTCCATTAGGGGGTGCAGTCCATTCGCCAGCAATGTAGGCATGTCTGCTGCTACTTCCTGGTTCTGGGAGAGAATTGTTGGTAGGCTATTTCCGGCCAGCATTTTTTTCTCCAATCCCGCCTTCTGCCCTCTCCCAGCCATAATATCAACAAGAAGTAACTTTCCCAAAACAAAGTAAAAGCTGAATTTATTCCGCTTTACATTTTTATGCAGCTTTTGATTTTGCTAGTAATCTGATGTGTTTAGTTTAACACAAAGTTCTTTATTTGTGCTTTAAAACTGCCTTGCTTTAAGTGGGGGGCTGAAGTCTTGAGTTTCCCCCTTCCCCGCCGCTTTGCACTTAGGCGCTTCTAATTGCTACCAAGGTTCTCGTAGATGCTTTAAATCACCTGAGCATTGCTTAACTCATGCTTTGAAGCCTTGGAAGTCTTTTAGAAGCATTTCAAAACTTTTGACCATGTCCACTTGTCCGGCAATTGTCTCTCGGCGCCATACTGGCTCTGCAGTGACGGGGCCTTTCGGGGAAGAAGGTGAGCCTCAATTCCTTGACTGTCACCTTGGAAGAGGCTCTCCTCAGCTCCCCAGGCTGAGGATCTCCTACAGAAATCCTAGGAGGGTCTGGGGCAATCTCGGACCCTTCCTCTCAGCCGAGCCTTGGCTCCCCCCCCCCATCGGAGTGAGATGGGGTGCAGCTGAGCAGCAAAACACTTAAACCAGAAGTGCCTAATCCATCTTTTTCAGTGATCCATACATGGTACATCTTACTATAAAGGCATTGCTACGAAGAGTGTTCACAAATAACCATGAATAAGAAACCATGCATTAACCACAGCAGCACCAAAAGAATGTGGTATCTCCATGAAATATCCTTATAACTTCATGATGGCACCATTATATGACAAGTGCAGGCCATCATCAATGTGCTTCTTCCCCTGACCCACCATGTGAGTTAATCTTTGGAGAGGTGAAGTTCAGTTCACAGTAAAAGAATGGGACCTCATCAGGTCATAGATGGATGGTCTGTAACCTTCTGGCAAGGCCCCTGCAACCAGTCTGACTGCTGAGATGTTTGTGGATGACACTGGTCTGGATTCAACATATATTACCAAGAGGTAGCAAAGAGATGAAGAAAAAACTAGAGGGAGCCTCAGTTGCTGGGTAAGTAAGTCTTCATGTCGCTGCCAGATTTTTGCAGTAATCCACAGAAACGCATTCAGTCCTTTCACACAAATTAATGCCATTTTACAAAGGTGGCTGGTTTCTAAACCACTTGGTGCTGATGCCATTACTGTATCATAGACAAAAGGCTCAGATATGCGTTGTCTGGAGTTCCACTTTTTCCTCTCTCTCTCTCTTTTTTAAAAAATCCAAGAATAGTTGAATGACAAAGAAAGAGTATAGGCAGATGGTCTACATAACACTTTATCCCCTGGTCATTTTTTTTTTTTTTAGCTGAAGTTCATCCTCCGTAAGCTGCCTTTTCGTCCATGGGTGAAAAGCAAGATACCCTACCTCTCCTCACACACACCCCAAGTATGTAAAAAGTGGAGGTGAATTTGAACTCATGAATGAACAGAGTGGAAAGGGTTAAACAATCTCTTTTCGCCCATTGTTCCTCTTGCCCTAACTTCCCAAGCCAATCTTGGTTTTTAAAAATATAGATGAAAAATCATAGAAGTATGTGTAACAAGTGGTTTGAGCCTACTGAATCCCTTGAATGCTTTGACTCCTCAATTGCTTTGTTCAGTTCGCATACCTCTTTCTCTAATGATATCTACCAGAGTTCATTGGTTTTAACATCCAGAGACAAAGACAGCATATGGTTTCTGAAAATGAGAGTAAAGAAACTTAAAGTAGTATGGAGGGAACAAAGAACTGGAGACCGAGCAGAAGAGATGGACTTTCCCCTTTGCTGTCAGCACATGAACCAGTAAAATCTCAACTTGGATCTCAATTTGTTGACATAGGTCAGGTGCTCTCATGCAAGATTAGAAACAATGTACATGTTGTGTTCCCAGCGATTTCTGGACTAGCTATGCAACTTCATGGCCAGGCCAGTGAATGTACAACATCCACATTTCCCTTATCTGCTGTGTAACCCTCCTGGCCTGAAGACATTATGTACTGTCTATTGCTGCTCTGATAAAATAAAGCATATAAAATACACATATACTATCCCAGGCCAAAATTCTCAAATGAGAACACACTGTGACTAGATAAGAAGGGGCAACCTGGCACGTAGTTACCTCTTCGTATTTTGAGGTCAACAAGACTGTTACTAGAAGGCCATGAGGCACAGAGGGAAATCAAAACAATTGTATGTGGACTGAGGTAAAGTAGGGGGGAAGATGGGCTAGAGGGAAGATAATGAGAGTAGGCTGACATCCTACTTTCCTGGGGGTAAGTCTCACTGAATAAAATGGGACTAACTTCTGAGTACTCACATCGCTTGGGAGCAATCCAAAGCCTTATTCAGAATCCTACTCAAGTCTGCTTAATGGGGTTTACGCCAAGGAAAATGTTTTAAGTTCACATCATTACAGAACTTCACCAGTTAATTAATAAAAAATGCAGATAATTAGCTAAGATTGTTTAATCAATTGGCAGAACTCGTAAGCAATGGAATATAATCTATTCTCTTTCCATTTTGCCTTTCCTCCAAAGAGCTCAAGTTGGTATAAGTGATGTGGTTGTCCTTGTCCTCTATTTTATCCCCCCAAACTCATGAGACGTCAGTTTGGTTTAAAGGCAAGAGCTGACCCAAGGTCACACACTGAGCTTCATGGCTGAAAGGGAATGTGGACCTGGGCCTTGCCAGTCATTGTCCAGCTTTCTAGCCATAACAGTACACTCACTTAATCTTAAAAGGTGAGATACAAATGGATAGATATGTGCTAGGCTATATGCAAGTAACTCCCTCATGGATCACTGCCTTGTCATGGCGAGGGGGCTTGCATGGTTCGGTGAGGCTGTGGGCTATGCCGTGGAGGGCCACCCAGGACAGACAGGCCACAGCAGAGAACTCAGACCAAGCGTGATCCCCTGGAGAAGGAAATGGCAACCCACTCCAGTATCTTTGCCAAGAAAACCCCATGGACAGTAACAAAAGGCTAAAAGATACGACGCCGGAAGATGAGCCCCTCAACAGTTAGAACCGGATATGGAACAACTGATTGGTTTAGCATAGGAAAAGGAGTACGACAAGTATGTATATTGTCACCTTGCTTATTTAATTTATATGCAGAGTACATCATGCGAAATGCTGGCCTGGATGAATCACAAGCTGGAGTTAAGATTGCTGGGGAAAAGATCAATAACCTCAGATATGCAGACGATACCACTCTGATGGCAGAAAGTGAAGAGGACCTAAAGAGCTTCTTGCTCAGGGTGAAAGAGGAGAGCGCAAAAGTGGGCTTGAAGCTCAACATCAAAAAAACTAAGATCATGGCATCTGGCCCCATCACTCCTTGGCAAATAGAAGGGGAAGTCGTAGAAGTAGTGACAGACTTAACGTTCCTAGGATCCCAGATCACTGCAGATGGTGACTGCAGCCATGACATTAAAAGACGGCTGTTCCTTGGGAGGAAAGCGATGGCAAACCTAAACAGCATGATAAAAAGCAGTGACATCACCTTGCCAACAAAAGTCCGCATGGTCAAAGCAATGGTATTCCCCGTAGTAATATATGGCTGCGAGAGTTGGACTATAAGGAAGGCCGAGCGCCAAAGAATAGATTCTTTTGAACTATGGTGCTGGAGAAGACTCTTGAGAGTCCCTTGGACTGCAAGGAGATCAAATCAGTCAATCCTAAAAGAAATCAACCCTGACTGTTCCCTGGAAGGCCAGATCCTGAAGCTGAAGCTCAAATACTTTGGCCACCAAATGAGAAGGGAGCATTCACTGGAGAAGACCCTGATGCTGGGAAAGATTGAAGGTCAAAGAAGAAGGGGACGGCAAAGGATGAGATGTTAGACAGTGTCATCGATGCAACGAACATGAAATTGAGCAAACTTCAGCGGACAGCGGAAGACAGGAGGGCCTGGCGTAATCTGGTTCATGGGGTTGCGAAGAGTCGGACTCGACTGTGCGACTGAACAACAACAACAATATGCAAGTAAAGGGATTTAGAAATGCTCTCTGAACCAAGTGGCAAGTAGTGTGCATGTAAAAGGACTCTCAAGGCCATTAGAATAAGAGCCACATTTATGTTTCTGAACTAGCTGCAACACTGAAACATACTGAGAATCAGGAAGAAGTGAGTGATATCTCCCAAATTCAGCAGGTGACACAAACTGTTCTTTCCAGAGTCTTACTAGGCGCCAGCCTAAGAGAGTCTATTGCAGGCAGTAGATTCTTATGTGATTGACAACACCTCCCTCTACCTTTGTAGGAGTAAAATGGCAACCGGTTTCCGTCAGCAATTAGTCTTGGCTTGCAAGGAGAAAGAACTTTAAGGCTCCATGTGGACATGGATAAAAGGAAATTAAGACCCAGGGAGACAAAAACAAGTCTTTGTGATGTAGTCAGCTCCTGTCTCACTTGCAAGTTTTTAGAAACCTGTCCTGGAGTGCAGCATTTGAATACTGCTCTGTGCAGTTGCTGTTACTAGAAAAAGAAGGGGCATATTCTTGTTATACAAAATGTATATGGACCCTTCAGGGTTATGATACTCATAAAAGCAGTTCTTCTCCCTTTACAATGCTGTGATGCCGGAAGCCACCATAGCAGCCAAATTTCTTCACGTACTATGAGCTGAAGACAAAAGACCATCCTCCAAGCTTAGGCATTGAAAAACCCTAGGATCCTTGAACTGGATAGATAGGTGCTTTTGCCTCTTGAACTGAACCGGTGTTCCTTGATTCCTTTGGATATCTGTGTGCTGTTCTAGGACTTGGTTTGTTTATAGACGAGAGTCTCCTGTGATGCAAGTTATTCTACTGTTGCCATTTGTTCTGTTTGATCGCTCGCAGGGCTACAATTTTACAAAGTGTGGAGTGTAACCAATTGTACACAGATCTTTTTGACACTGAATGTCCAGATCATTAAGGTAGCCATGTTTCACACAGTTATGTGGGAAGCAACCCAGGATATATCAGTGGCTCTAATTATAGTTGCAGCCTAATTTAACACAAACATACAGAGTTCGAGACCCGAGAGTGCTGCATGACGGAGTGAGCTCCCGTCTCTAGTTCCAGCTCCTGCCAACCTAGCAGTTTGAAAGCAAGAAATTGCAAGTAGATAAATAGGTACCACTTCGGTGGGAAGGTAACAGCGTTCCGTGCACCTTGGTGTTTAGTCATGCCGGCCACATGACCACGGAAACGTCTTCGAACAGCGCTGGCTCTTCGGCTTTGAAACGGAGATGAGCACCGCAACCCTAGAGTCGGATTCGACTGGCTTTCGAGCAAGGGAACCTTTACCTTTACCTTTACCTATACAGAATAACTCCAGTGGAAATACTGTTGCTGAAGAGAATATTGCAGAGAAATGTGCCATGATGACTTTGCATATATAATTACATTTCTCTTTCAATACTTACTCTGCATGTGGCATCAGGAAAAGGCCCAGGCTCAGTTAACAAAACATTACTACCACTAGCCATCTTCGGGACATTTCGAGGCAGCATAGTCTATGTAATGTCTTAACTGTAAGCGAGCCTATTCCTTACCATGTAAAGCTTGATTCTATGCAGAGGATCGTAAGCTGTAACATTTCTATTGGTCGTTCCTATGGAATGGTTTAAAGCAACCAATCACAATTGTAAATGTGTTTATGGAGGGAACAGACCTGATTGGCCTTTATCTCTGTTATGCCATTGGATGTTAACTTATCTGTGGGCGTGGCTTTGACAGCCCGGATCATTTAAAAAGGGGAGCCGTGCTCCACTTGTTGTTGTGTGTTGTCGTCGTGTTCTGATCGTCTAGTTGCTGTTACAAATAAAGCTGAATCACTTTGCGGAAATCACTGCCTCTTGTTGAGTTGCCTACTAATGTCACTCCCATCTTTAAAAGGGGCTCCAGGGGAGATCCGGGAAATTACAGGCCAGTCTGTCTGACATCGATACCGGGTAAGTTGGTGGAAACTGCTATTAAGGAAAGAATTAGTAGGCACATTGATGAACAAAAACTATTGAGGCAGACTCAGCATGGGTTCTGTAAGGGAAGATCTTGTCTCACTAACCTGTTAGTGTTTTTTTGAGGGAGTCTGACACTCTGCTGGCTACTACTGGCTCTCCTTGATGTCGCAAAATAAAGTCATGACTCCACATAGTCAATCAGGTTAAGCAACATGCTGATGTCACTGCAGAAAAACAAAATGAATTTAGAATGAGGGAGATACTTTTTGGACTCGTTTGATTGGCCGATAAGAAACGTGACTGCAAAGAAAACCTATTCAGGACAATAATTCTTGAATGGGCAATCACTTTTGTCTTCTTCGTAGAAGCGACTAAAACAAATAACTCCTCTTCATCTTTATTTTTCCTATGTTCTGCCATTTGAGCTTGTTTTCTCATGTCTTAGTTTTTTATTTATTTATTTATTTTGCTTATTTGGATTTATATCTCGCCCTCCCGGCAGGCAGGCTCAAGGCGGGTAACAACAATATAAAATACAACACAGTTAAAACCAAATTAAAACAACAGTATAAAATGTCATACTCCTAAGTACCATGACAGCTCTGGTAGAACCAGGGCTCTCTTTGTAGCAAGAACTCCTTTGCATATTAGGTGACACACCCCCTAATGTAGCCAATCCTCCAAGAGCTTCCAGTAGCCCCTGTAAGAAGAGCTCTGTAAGCTCTTGGAGGATTGGCTACATTAGGAGTGTGTCACCTAATATGCAAAGGAGTTCCTGCTACAAAAAGAGCCCTGGGTAGAACCATACTCGGATAGAGCCATACTCCTAAATACCATGCCAGCTCTGATAGAACCATATCAACAGTGGTGGAAGAGTTTAAGGTGTTAGGGTCCAGGCCACTGGTGGGGTTGGCCATAAAGAAGGGGCACCTGCTGCCTCAACCAACAGTCTGTTGGAAGAGCTCCATCTTACAGGCCCTGCAGAATTGTAGTAAATCCCGCAGGACCCTGATCTCACTCGAGAGCTCATTCCACCAGGTAGGGGTCAGGGCCAAAAAGGGCCCGGCCCTGGTTGAGACAAGTCAGATGTCCCTGGGGCTGGGGGCTACCAAAAGGTGTTGATTAGTTGACCTTAGTGCTCTACGGGGCTCATATGGGAAGAGGCGGTCTCAAAGGTATGTTGGCCCCTGGCCATATAGGGCCTTAAAGGTAAGTACCAACACCTTGAAACAGATCCAGAATTTGATGGGCAGCCAGTGCAGTTTATGTAGCACTGGGTGGATGTGAGCCTGCACAGGCATCACCATCAGCACCTGTGCAGCCGCATTCTGGACTAGCTGCAACTTCTGGAGCAGAGTCAAGGGCAGCCCCATGTAGAGAGAGTTACAATAATCCAATCTGGAAGTGACCATTGCATGGATCACTGTTGCTAGGTCGAGTGAGATATTGAGCCAACTGCCTGACCTGCCTCAGATGGAAAAAGGCAGACCTGGTAGTGGTGGCAACCTGGGCCTCCATAGAGAGGGAGGAATTCAGGAGCACCCCCAGGCTCTTCATCCTCGATGTCAGGACCAATGGGGCCCCATCAAGGGCTGGGAGCCTGATCCCCTGTCCCAATCCCCTACGATCCAGGTACAGGACCTCCATTTTAGCTGAATTAAGCTTAAGGTGGCTCCATCGCAGTTATGTTGTCGTCAGGTGCCTACTATCATAAGTGGCCCTGCAGAAAATGATCAGGTTTCAGAAGGCACCCAGACTGCCTGAGAACAGAGGTTCTAGAATGTAAGACTAAGGTTGGCGACTGGGAAGTAAAGACAAGCTTAACTTGAGAATGCAAATCGTCCTCACATGGCGCTTAGTGGAAATTTCTTTCTCTGACCAGCACAAGAAACTTTAACTTCTTTAAACAGGAATCTGTAATTCTAAGAGGAGTGGGATCTGCTGAAGTGGACAATGCAAGAGAGGAAGGGAACTTTTAAAAGCACACCAGGCAGGACAGGACACCCAAGCAGCTCTCAGCGAGCAATCAAAGCTGGGCTTGTGGATCTTGGGGAGAGAGAGATGTGAGGAGGGCTGGGGGGAGGGAGGAGACTGCAAGCAGGACCTCTGTGCTCTATGATGGCTTGAGTGGGGTGGCTGGAAAGTTGTAGGGATCATGTGCTGACATCACTTCTGGTGTCCCCCATTCAACCTCTCTTGCTCTGTTGTCCCCTCCTCTCACCTGGGACTCTGCTGCATGTCCACAATGACCCACCCTGTGGCCTGCCAGGCCTCCCTCCTGCCTCTGCCTCCTTTCTGCCAGGGGCCTGGGATGGGGTGCCTGTCTTCTCTTTCTGGGAAGGTGGGCTCACAACAGCCTTGGGCAGTAGGCTAGGCTGGCCGAGCCAGGCTCCTCGGTGGGGTTGCTCCATCAGGAGGGAAAGCCCTGGAGGGCTGGCTGGGGTGGAGCCTGGGGGAGGGACTGCAGCCTTGCATAATGCCATGCTGCCCACCCACTGAAGCAGCCATTTCCTCCCAGGGATCGGACTGCTACGGTCATAAATCCAGGATAATCTGAGGACCGCCCCGGAGGCTGGCAACTGCCCTCTGAGTGTGCAGTAACTCAGCTCCACCACCTTGGCCTTCCTACTGGGGGCAGCTCTTTTGCTTCTTCCAGCTTTCCAGGGGGAAGAGCTGCAGCATAATGAGCCCAACGAACAAACAAACAAACAAACACACACACTCACCATTTGGTCGCAGGCCAGATTAAAGCCCCTGGGCCCATGGGCTATAAGTTTGACACCCCTGGGTTAAACATGGAAATATTTAAGGATTAATTTCCCTTTATTTCCCTACTAGATAGACCCCCTTACTCCATTTGAAAACCTTCTTCAAAACAAGGTCTTCTAAAGGTATTACTTCATTAATATACAAACTTCTTAGTATAAAATTCTGGGAACAAACTTCTGCAATTCAACACTCTCGGCATAAAGACTGTGGCGAGACTTGGGACATAAATCCGTGGCAAAAAATTTGGTCTTCGAGTCTGTTCTCAACTTACTCATTAAACATTAAACTACAAAATTATAAATTGTATGCCCATTGGTATATGACACCAGTTCGGCTTGCTCATATACTATCCTCTTCAGATCCACATTGTTGGAAAGGCTGCGGTGCAATTGGCATGTTTAAACACTGCTGCTGGGATTGCCCATTTATTGCTACCTTTTGGTCAAAAATTCCTGTATTGACAAGTAAAATACTGAATTGTACAATTCCAAGTTCTCCAGAATCAGTAGTATGGAACTACTGGCCTACACTCAGCCTATCTAAACAGAAAGCAGAGTTGGCTGCCTTGTTCTTAATTGCAGCAAAGATCTTGATAGCCCGGCTATGGAAATTTAAAAAAAAAAATATTCCAACGATTCAACAATGGTTTATAAAACTATGGGACTTGGCAGTTATGGATAAATTAGCTTCCCAATTAATCATGGCAGAATTACCGACAACGGAAAACACTTTTTTTTAGAATAATGGTTCCCCTTCTTTGAATATATTTCAAACTCAGCTAATAAGAGCAATTCACTACCTAAGAAATATGTCGATGTTAAGTTTTATTGCAGCGGTTCTCATCCTGTGGGTCGGGACCCCTTTGGGAGTCAAACGACCCTTTCACAGGGGTCGCCTAAGACCATCGGAAAACACATATTGTTTTTGTGATTAATCACTATGCTTTAATTATGTTCAATTTGTAACCATGAAAATACATCCTGCATATCAGATATTTACATTACGATTCATAACAGTAGCAAAATTACAGTTATGAAGTAGCAACGAATATAATTTTACGGTTGGGGGTCACCACAACATGAGGAACTGTATTAAAGGGTCGCGGGCATTAGGAAGTCTGAGAACCACTGTTTTATTGAATAAGCTAATGTTAATGTTAATTGTTAAACTATAATAATATTGTTCTATGTTATATATATATATATATATATATATATATATATATATACTATTCGCATAAGAATAGTTAATATTTATTGTTGAGAGTTAACATATCTTTGTATTATGTTTGTTGATAATGAAAATTAATACAATTTAAGTTTTAAACTCTTTCCCACTGACTGAGTCAATCTGGCTTGCAGCAGGAGAGAGAGGGCCAGAGTTTAATTGAGGGGGATTGTTAATTTCTTTGGTGGCCCAAGCCAGAGAAAGGATTCCAGAGTAGCAGCAGCAGCAGCAAGCAGCCTTGAAGAGCATATGGGGAAGCAGCAGCCCCCCATTTCCTTAAGTTAACGTCTGGGATTTCCTCACTTCCCCCCCTTGTGTTAATGAATGAGGTTCCTATCTCTTCAAATGTTGATATGTTCATAGACATTATCATTCAGTTTTTATCTTTAATTGTAAAGTTGTTAGGTTTATGATAAACGTTTATTATATTAAAAACCATTTAACACCTTGAATACCATCCCCCCCCATACTGTTGAAGAAATTTCACATTTGTCAAGCCATAAGGGTGCTGACATTTATTGATCTGAACCCTCCCCCATTAGAAAGAGCTACACATGCACTGTTTACCACAGGGTAAAGGTGCTCATGTGAATGACTGTGCCAACATATTCCAAGCACGGCTCAACACAGACCCTGTTTTCACAAGCAATACGAAGTGGGGGAAAGCCATGGGAGAAATCAAAATGGCTCTTCTGAAAAATGTATATTTTGGTGTGAAGAGAAGTTGAATGGAGAATGTTAATAAAGCATCCTGTAATCATGCGCATTCATCTGGAGGAAAGCTGGTACTGTGGTTTAGGTCCCAGTAACCAAATCTGGGATCCCAGATCACTGCAGATGGTGACTACAGCCATGAAATTAAAAGATGCCTGCTCCTTGGGAGGAAAGTGATGGCAAACCTAAACAGCATGATAAAAAGCAGAGACATCATCCTGCAAAACAAATATCCGCATGGTCAAAGCGGGTATTCCCAGTAGTACTGTATTGCTGCAAGAGTTGGACTATAAGGAAGGCCGAACACCGATGAATAGATTCTTTTCAACTATGGTGCTGGAGAAGACTCTTGAGAGTCCCTTGGACTGCAAGGAGACCAAATCATTCAATCCTAAAAGAAATCAACCCTGACTGTTCCCTGGAAGGCCAGATCCTGAAGTTGAAGCTCAAATACTTTGGCCACCAAATGAGAAGGGAGCACTCACTGGAGAAGACCCTGATGCTGGGAAAGATTGAAGGTCAAAGAAGAAGGGGATGGCAAAGGATGAGATGGTTAGACAGTGTCATCGATGCAACGAACATGAAATTGAGCAAACTTCAAAGGACAGCGGAAGACAGGAGGGCCTGGCGTGATCTGGTCCATGGGGTCGCGAAGAGTCGGACTCAACTGTGCGACTGAACAACAACAACAACAACAACAACCAAAGCTAAGGAGCTGCAGTGGCTCAGTGTTTAAGATGCTGAACTGCAGGCTAGAAGTTTGGTAGTTCAGCAGTTCGAGACCCGAGTGCCGTATGACAGAGTGAGCTCCCATCTTTGGTCCCAGCTCCTGCCAACCTAGCAATTCGAAAGCAAGAAATTGCAAGTAGATAAATAGGTACCACTTCACTGGGAAGGTAACAGTGTTCTGTGCACCTCAGCATTTAGTAATGCTGGCCACATGACCAAAGACCACTGTCTTTGGACAGTGCTGGCTCTTCGGCTTGGAAATGGAGATGAGCACCGCATCCCTAGAGTCGGATTTGACTGGCTTTCGAGCAAGGGAACCTTTACCTTTACCTTAACCAAAGCTATTCATTACCTATTTATGCCACTCATCTTCCAAAGAGCTCAGGGTGGCATACATATCCACAGGACCACATACCCCAATACACACCATTGCAACTGCTTTGCTCGAAGAAATAAGGTTTATTACAGGTTCCATCTTGCACACAGATTAGAATAGATCTTTCTTAGTAATGGCCCCTGTGTGGTAGAATAGCCTGCCTGAGGCTGTCAAGAAAGCTTGCACAATATTGATCTTTCAGAGGCTGTACAAATGGGCATTTATGTGAACTTGGGTCTTTGATGTTCTGACTTTTAGGATCTGAATTCTGCAATGAAGAATTTCTACTAGAGAAGAAGATATGTGATTTTCTCCAGTTCCCCTGTCTGCTTCAAACCTCCTATGCCCCACCTTACACTATGGCCCCTTTCAGACAGCCTTTGTAATCCTTTTGGTAGCCAGTCTTTGGTAGCCCCTGTAAGAAGAGCTCTGTAAGCTCTTGGAGGATTGGCTACATTAGGGGTGTGTCGCCTAATATGCAAAGGAGTTCCTGCTACAAAAAGAGCCTTGCTGGGTTGCTAACAGATTTTTTGTGCCATTTCAGACACAACCATTTTAGCAACTGGCTGCTAACAGATTTCTCTGTGTTATTTCAGAGACAACCATTTTAGCAACTGGCTGACAACAAATTTTATTTACCTTTTCATTCATTGCATTTGGTTAGCAAAGCATGATTGAGCCATTCTTCAGGTAAACTACCTTTTCCCCATTTTCACCTCTGTGCTTCTGAATTGCTGTACTGTGTTGTTTAAAATGTCTGCAGTGCCTCCAATAGTGCCATGCTCCCCCACCCATGCTTCCTTTTTCACTGCATGATCTTCCTCGAACACTTCAGTGATACATTGTTGAGGCATCTAAGAACGTAAGAGAGAAGCCAATGTTGGATCAGGCCAATGGCCCATCTAGTCCAACACTCTGTCACACAGTGACCAAAAACACCAGGCACCATCAGGAGGTCCACCAGTGGGGCCAGGACACTAGAAGCCCTTCCATTGTTGCCTCCCCCCCCCCAAGCACCAAGAATACAGAGCATCACTTGCCCCAGACTGAGAGTTCCTATCTATGGAACGTCTGCTCCATATGTTTATCTAATTCCCTCTTGAAGCTCTCCATGCTTATAGCTGCCACCACCTCCTGTGGCAGTGAATTCCATGTGTTAATTACTCTTTGGGTGAAGAAGTACTTCCTTTTATCCATTCTAACTCGACTTCTCAGCAATTTCATTGAGTGCCCATGAGTTCTTGTATTATGAGAAAGGGAGGAAAGTACTTTTTTTTCTCTACCTGATCTATCCTATGCATAATCTTGTAAACCTCGATCATGTCACCCCTCAGTCATCGTTTCTCCAAGCTAAAGAGCCCCAAGCACTTTAACCTTTCTTCCTAGGGAAAGTGTTCCAACCCTTTTATCATTCTAGTTGCCCCTTTCCGCACTTTTCCCAATGCTATAATATCCTTTTTGAGGTGTGGTGACCAATATTGCTCACAGTATTCCAAATGAATGGTGCTGCTGTAGCACTGAAGTGCTATACTGGTCTAGCACTATAGCACTCGATTTAGAACATTAAAAAAAGTTCAAGGGAGTTCACACGGCAAAAAAGGGCGGGGAAAAAGCATGGTGCCGTTTGAAATGGCCAAATTGCTTCAGAGACAGCTCATTAATGGAATGAAGTTTGCTGTATGAAACATCCATCCCTGTATCACTTTACTCAGAACCAAGCCAACAAGAGATAACATCCAGTTTAGAATGGTAATGTGAAAGGGGCCTATTCCTCATTCCTCCCAGAACAGCATTTCCGGGGGCATTCTGATGTACAGTAGAAGTGGGGAGAAGGAGAAGTTCCATTCACCTGACAGAAATCTCTTCCTCCAGCAGAAATTACCAGTAGATACAAGCCTACATCTCTAAATATTGTATCCCACCTGAAGTCCTTCTGGGAGCTAAACCTTCTGGTAAGCTAAAAATGTCGTAAATAAATTAATAAATGGTTCTCCCTTCACTATTTTGTCCCCACGGTGACCTTGTGATGATAGGGGAGAGAGCGGCTGACCCAAGGTTATCTGCCGAGCTTCATGCCAAAATGGGAATTTGAGTCTAAGTCCCCTCATGACTCAACAAACAGTCAAACGCAATCTTCCGCTCACTCCCATTTTTTTTTTACACCCAGTGTTTTGTTCGGCTTCCAGCACCATACCAGGAAAGGCAATTCTGAGTAGTGGATTAGGACACGATTTGCCTGGAATACTTTAAAACATTTCTTTCCAGTTTTTCCAGAAGCCGCTCTGCATATCCCTCAAAAGTAATGCTTGCAAACTTCTGGTTATCTCTCATTCAACTCTGCTCATGCTGATGCAACTGGATTCTGGATAATGAGTATAAGACAATGTAGTGGTGAACTAACTGGTGAATTTCCCAGCCTATGTAGATTGAAGTCAAGCCACCCCACCTCCAAACCAAATGTGCCATCCATCTGAAATGATAACAAGTACCCATTATTTCTTAAAATGCTCCTTTAAACAGTTTGAGCACCCTCTGGTGGAGACCATCTTGGGTGACAAAGCAGGTCGTTTGCATCAGAACATTTTAATAATTTGGCAAAGGTAAAGACAGCATCCTTTTGGATGCTAAATATGATGTCCTTGCCAAATTATTTACTTTGGATAAGCAACGTCAGAAAGATATAAGTTGTCACGCTGTATAAATGTAAACTGCATGGAAAATATACAGTCATGTAACTGAGAGCTGGTGAGTTATGTTGGTTAGATATCTGGCCTAAGATAGAGAGGCCTTGGGTGTAAATCCCCCTCTGCCAGGAAGTTCACTGGATGACCTTAGGCCAGTCACCATATCTCAACCTGACCTACCTCTAAAGATAATATGAAGCTGAGGAAGTGGTCAAAAGTCATGCACACTAACCGTGTGTCAGTGTGAACATGGTCCACTTTCCAGTTTGAACCCACTATTAGGCTTTGAGTGTAAAAAAGTAAACCTTTCCACTGCCTCTTACTCCTGATGCTGCTGGCTTAGGTTCTACACCCAGTTTAAAGGAATGTTGCAATCTGGGCAGTTACCTACATAGTAGCTGTAAAGGATCTTTCATGCAGTAGCGAGGAATTTCTACAAGCTTGGAAGGAATACTGAGAGTAAACAGAAATAAAGGTTATTGAGGGGAATGATACTGATACTTGGGCTGCAGAATTAGCAAACTCAAGCAGTCAAAATAATATCAAGCATTCAATAACAGTACCCAATACAAAAAGCCTGAATCAGTGGCCATTCACTCAAAGTATCCAAATAGTGTCTACATTTCCAAAAACAGTAATAGGTGAGGAAGGACAGGGTATGGCCTGTCTTTGACAGACAATTCCAAATTAGATCAAGATGGGTAGCCATTTTAGTCCATCTGAAACAGTAGAAAAGAGCTAGAGTCCAGTAGCATCTTAAAGACTAACAAAATATGTTGCAGGGTAAGCACTTTCGTGCGTATCTTAAGAAGTGAGCAGTGACTCACGACAGCTCATACTCTGCCACATATTTTGTTACTCGTTTCTAATTCCAAATTAGATTACTCCAAAGCAAGGGAAAAAAACTTTGTCTGAGACATTGTAATGTAACAAGTTCTTATGTGGCTACTGGCATATTGATTAATCACTGGCAAGCCCTGATGACGGGTCAACCTGAAAATAGGCCCTCAGCTACTCTATGGAGCTCCTATCTGGATTGAATCAATCAATAAGGCAGTTGAGCCGGTACATTCAGGTTTTCTATGGAAAATCTTGGGTATTCCTTCTTGTGTCCCATATGCGGCTTTAGGCCTAGAATGTGGCCAAAACCTTATGACTACAGGGGCGTGGTTAATGACCTTTTAAGTTTTGGCTTCGATTACATCATAGATCTGATCCTTCTAGTTACTGCTTCCAACTTTTGATTGAATCCAACGACTCCCCTTGGTTGGTTATTATGGAAAATAAATTACGAACACTGAATATCCCTTTCGAATCCTTAGTCTTGCTTGAACTGGAGGCAATGCAAACAATAAGGGACAGGCTATCTGAGGCAGAGCTATTTGAACTGTACAACGCAGCTAATAAGACATGCTCCCCTCTAAGTCATGGGATATTGCCCACTGTGGGTCACCCTGCTAGCTATTTTTGCCAACTTCAGACTCCAGCGTTACCTAGAACCTTTTCACTTGCCAGGTTCAGTGCTCTCCCTTCAGCGATCTTAACTGGGAGGTTGAATAGACTATGCCCCTGTGCAAGTGGGTCAGTTGAAATGGTGTCTCATGTGTTATTGGAATGCCATTATGCCAATATTCAACACCACATTTTATCATCATTACTTGGTGGTATCAGAGTATCAGACTCACACAAATTGCTAAAACAGCAATGATGAAAATATAAGCATTTCTGTGGCACAGCTCTTGCAGACTGCTCTTTTTATTCATAGTACAGTGTTGTAATACAAAACTTGTTTTCAGGATATATGAAATTGAGACTGTTTTACATTGATTTTAGACAGAACGTTTTTTCCTCTTTGATTGGTATTCGTTCTTGACCTTATCTTTTGTATATTACTCTTTTCTAATGTCAATGCCAATAAAGGTAATTGAATTGAATTGACTGGTCTGGTGGTCAGGCATGGCTTATTTTGAAAACGGCCTATTCAATTCCAGTTGGCATAACTGAGCTAGGTGTACCCCTACTAATTCTTTGACTTTTGTCTTAGACATAGCCAGAAACTCTGTTCACTGGTCCATTATAACATGCAGATAGAAGCTACTCTTAACATCAAGGTGGTGAGGAGTAGGGACTGGGTAGTATAGTAATACGAACCAAAATGAAGTCTTGTTAGCAGCGATGTATGTCACCCTGAGGTCCTTGGAGAAAGGATGGAATAAAATGCAATATATCAATAAATATTTGTGGGAAGATATTCTGATATTTATTTACTTACTGCATTTACAGTCCACCTTCCTAAACAGGGAATTTTATATACCGACGAAACAATAAGCATTGTGGAAGGATTTTGTGTATTACCTAGTGTAATTAGTCAATGAAACAATGCCTATAGCATAATGACCAAGCAACATTTGAAATATCTTTTTACACCATCGGTTTACGCACATCCATCATGACTCAGTCTCTTTGAAATCAATGAGATGAATTTGTTATGACTATAAAGCCCCACTGCTTCCAATGGGACATAGTCACGACTACCTTCTGCTGGATCTAGGCAATATGTAGTAACAGAGCAACTGTGAAATGTCCTGAGGCTGCTGTTCATTTGTGAATATTCCTCAGGCTCTTACGTGAACATCCTCAACTGCCTGTATTTATGCATGTGACAAACTGATTTCCAAAACCAGGATGCTTAGTGCATCAAATTCAGGGAGCTGAGAAATTAAGGGTTAATGCCCCACGTTGAAGCACAGTTTGATTGACAGGCTGCTGTATGCCTGCACCACCCCTTCTCTCTGATTGGTCAGTGCCAGCTGAGGAGAACTTTAAGAGCAGCTGAGTGCTGAGGAAAAGAGTCTTTCTTCAGCCATTTGTCATCTCTGGTGTGTCAGGAGCCAGACAGTTGAAGTTTGTGTATCTGTTAGAGGGTATCAGACAAAGTCACTTGGAAAGTGAAGGGACACAACTTCTTACCCTTTGGGAAAAGTTCAAAATTAGGAATTTTAGTCTAAGAGTCACCCATGCTGAAAACCATTTATTCACAGTGTCAAGAGGATCGAGTTTGGCAGAATATTTATTTTTATTTATTTATTTCTCAGATTTCTACCCCCGGCCAAGGCCATCTCAGGGCAGCTTACATAAAATCAGCATATATTTGCAACAAAACAAAACATTTAAAACAATGCTAAAACTAGTTAGCAATAACACAGTAGGTACTAGTATTGTTGTTGGTCGGTAGGTTGGTCAGTAGGTTGAAACTACCAATCAAGACAAATAGAAAAGGAATATAAGAAAGTGAGCAGTCTTAGACTCCTCTAGAGTCAAAAGGGAGCTCGTAGTTTTGTTTTGATGGGAAAATCCACCTCACAGAACCGAATGAGCAGGGGTTCATCATAATACACATTTTCCATTTCATTCGCATTAGTTGCAATATATCCCAGGGTATGGATAGAGGGCACATAATATACCAAGTTTGCTGAAGCTAAGCAGATCTTGACCTGGTCAGTGCTTGGATGGGAGACCTCCTGAGAACTGTTCGTGTACTTGTTTGAATTCCATGATTTAAAGAAAGGTGGTATATAAATGTAATAAAATCAGTATGCATCTATTTAGCCGGTGAAGCATATCAGTTAAAGTCATATATAAAATGTGTCTTTAGCCAACTAGAGAATTTAATTCTCTGTGGAAATGCTTGAGATTATGGAGCTTAAATGGCTTGTAGCCTAAATAAAAGGCTTCATTACAATATAAAGGGACTAGTTATTAGAGGCCCGAAGATCAGATCAAGACAGTTAAACCCTGTTGCCTGTATTATTTAAACCACAGAAATTACCCAGCCATTTCCCAAATTAAGCTTTGAATTTTATTTCTGCTATTTGTTTGATTTTATTACAATCATCTAACTTTTTTGTTTATAAGATTGTTTCGACATGTTTCTGTCTGTTAGAGGGATGGCAGATACCTCCTGAGTTAACAGTATTTTCACATTCAAGATCAATATACCCAAGACAAAACTCAGTTAAAACCTCCCAAGAACTTCCATCTGCTATAAAATTTATATCCTGCATGCAAAACCATAAGACCTGGCCTCGTGAAAATCATCCCAGATGCATAACCTCCGAGTGACCTCAGTGTTATGCTGTTGACTCTATTACGCATAAAATCTTGTACAAAATCTTCGGGCACACAAGCAAAACCTGATTCCTGCCACACAGCTTCAGCCAACACTTGAAACTTGTGTAACTTTATAAGACATTTGACTAAATATATAGTAACAACTTTTTTTCATATACTGAAGTTTTGTGAGCAATCCAAAATGATTCAGAGCTGCTGGCAAAGGGAGTAGGTTTTGTTTTTGCCTTTCCTAAACTGCTGAGGAGCATTAACTGAGGTTGATATGTGAGAGGACGCTGTTTGAGGGTGAGTGACTGCTTGTAGCCTTCTGGAGAGTGGTTTCTGTTTGGTTCTTTTGTCTGGCTTGTTGCTGACTGAGGTAGTTCTGCTTGCCTGGGTTGGATTGCTGCCCCTGCTTTCTACTGTTGCTGTTGAGAGGCCTTGGCTGTGAGCCTTTGAACTCTAAGGTTCCTCATCAGAGGCACAAGCCAAAGGGCTCTTGGCCTGGGGCTCTTAGCCTGGGGATCCTATAAGAAGTTAAGAAGTTTTTTACATTGCTATATGTGTTACTGATTTCGGCTTCAGTAGATGTCAGGTCAGACCTATAAGTTCCTGGTTACATCAACACACAAATTCTAGGGTGAAGGAATCCACATGGATGGTGGCAATGAATGTTCATTTCCAGTCACCTGCAGGGAGTGAGCCATGTTTGTTTTCATCCCTGAGGACAAGATAGACTTCACTTGTCAAAAGAGTAAACTGATAGAAGAGGAGATTCAGAGCCTGGAGGAAAGGATTCCTGCCCTTCATGAGTTCAAAGAAAGGGGAGGATTTCATTAACAGAAGATATGAGGCCCTGCACAGGGATGTGGAGACTGGTCAAAGGGACAACAGAGTGGTTGAATTCCCTAACAAACCTCCTCTGAGCACTACAGCATGACCCTGAAGGGTTCGAGCAAGATGGCCCTCAGTGTCACTGTAACTCAAGAATCAATTCCAGGCCTTTGCAGGGGCGACAGAGATGGGAACACTGGCAGAAGCACAGATTATTGCAGACTGGATGCCAAGACTGATCAAACATACAGATCATTACCCATTTGTGATGGTCTGTGTGAGAATGGATGACACAGCCGTGAACACTATCACAAGCATTAAGGGTGACTATGACATTCTTGGGAGAAAGCTGAAGGGAATGGGGGCACGGGTGGTATTCCCTTTGATCCTTCTTGTCAGAGGGAGAGGAATGCAATGGGAACAGATGTCAGGGTCAACAGCAAGCAGGTCCACACACACTCTCCAAGGAAAGTTATGCTTTATTGGAATACTGTTCTGTTGCCAAGTATTACAGGTACATTGTCAGAAATAGTGCTTATTGCAAGGGACTCAATACATATACCCTGATGCTTCCTCTAGCTAAGTGAATGAACTTCAAGCGTGCACGCGGGAATCCTCCTGGCGGGACATTGCATCATAAATGGGAGACTCTCCCCACCCCCCTGAGAGCAGAAACATTCACACCGATAATGGAACTCAAGCTCTCCCTTCCCGTCAAGGTTACACTGATAGCATCGTCTGGCTAAGCCAGTTCGCACAGCTGGAAGAGTGCCTCCCATCTGTTACCCATGGTAGCCAAGTAAAGCAAGCATGTGCACATGCACAGAGGTCGATGACGGAAAACAAACAAAATATGGCAGCTAACTGACAACAAAAGATAATGGAGGTGCCAACAGAAGCAATTTGGGTTCTGGGACCATGGGCTAGATTTTCTGAAAGATGGCCTACTAACATGTGACGGACTTCATCTATCAAGATCAGGGGAGAATATGCTTAGCAGGACTCTGGGGAGATTCACCAGGAGAAATTTAAACTGGCACCACATTGGGAAGGGGACAACCAACAGGGATTTCAGTGAAGGAGGGCAAACAGCAGAGGCCCATATGGGAAGGCTAGGTCTAGGGATGGGTATGAACTGGGAAAATGTGGTTCAGTTCATGATTTGTGATGTGAGAAGAAACTGAAAGAAAAAGTAGAGAGGGTCAAAACCATTGGGGAAGCTTGGAGACTATTTAAAACTACAATCCTAGAAGCTCAGGAAAAAAAAAACATATACTGCAGGTTAGGAAAGGCACAAATAGGTATAGAAAAAACCCTGCATGGTTAACAAAGTAATGGAAGCTATAAAAAGAAAGAACGATTCCTTTAAATGGTAGAAAGCTAGTCTCAGTGAGGTTGATAAAAGGGAACACAGGCTGTGGCAAATAAAATGCAAGTCTGTGATCAGGCAGGCAAAAAGGGAATATGAGGAGCATATCACAAAAAACATAAAGACCAACAATAAAACTTTCTTCAAATACATTAGAAGCAGGAAAACAACTAGGGAGGCAATGGGGCCCTTGGATGACCAAAGGGTAAAAGGAGTACTGAAGGATGATAGGGAAATAGCTGAGAAGCTGAATGCATTTTTTGCCTCTGTCTTCACTGTGGAAGATGAGAAGTGCTTGCCCACTCCAGAACCACTGATTTCGGGAGGGGTGTTGAAAGACATGAGTCAGATTGAGGTGACGAGAGAGGAGGTTCTACGACTGATAGACAACTTAAAAACTGATAAATCACCAGACCCAGATGACATACATCCGAGAGTTCTGAAAGAACTCAAATGTGAACTTGTGGATCTCCTGACAAAAATATGTAATCTTTCATTAAAATCTGCCTCCATTCCTGAGGACTAGAAATTAGCTAATGTCACTCCCATTTTTAAATAGGGTTCCAGAGGAGATCCGGGAAATTACAGGCCAGTCAGTCTGACATCGATACCGGGTAAGTTGGTGGAAACTTATTAAGGAAAGAATGAGTAGGCACATTGCTGAACAAAAACTATTGAGGCAGACTCAGCATGGGTTCTGTAAGGGAAGGTCTTGTCTCTCTAACCTGTTAGTGTTTTTTGAGGGACTGAACAAACATGTGGACAAGGGGGACCCAATAGATGTTGTTTACCTTGACTTCCAGAAAGCTTTTGATAAAGTTCCTCATCAAAGGCTCCTAAGTAAGCTTGATAGTCACAGAATAAAAGGACAAGTCCTTTTGTGGATCAAAAACTGGCTAATTAACAGGAAAGAGAGAGTGAATATAAATGGGAAATTTTCTCAGTGGAGGGTGGTAAGCAGTGGGGTACTACGGGGATCAGTACTTGGTCCGATGCTTTTTAACTCGTTTATTAATTATTTGGAGTTGGGAGTAAGCAGTGAAGTGGCTAAATTTACAGATGACACAAAATTGTTCAAGGTGGTGAGAACCAGGGAGGATTGTGAGGCACTCCAAAGGGATCTGTCAAGGATGGGCAAGTGGGCATCAACATGATGCACACTGGGGCCAAAAATCCTAACTATAAATACATGTTGATGGGGTCCGAACTGATGGAGAGATCTTGGAGTTGTAATAGATAACTCACTGATAATGTCAGAACAGTGTCTGATTGCAATAAAAAAGGCCAATGCTATGCTCAGGATTACTAGGAAGGGAACTGAAAACAAATCAGCCAGTATCATAATGCCCCTGTATAAATCGATGATGCAACCTCATTTGGAATACTGTGTGCAATTCTGGTCATCACACCTCAGAAAGAATATTGTAGCACTGGAAAAAGTGCAAAAAAGGGCAACTAGAATGATAAAAGGGCTGAACGCTTTCCCTAGGAAGAAAGGCGAAAGTGCTTAGGGCTCTTTAGCTTGGAGAAACAATGACTGAGGTTTACATGGTTATGTATGGGATAGAGCAGGTATAGAAAGAAGTACTTTTCTCTCTTTCTCATAATACAAGAAGTCATGGGCACTCAATGAAATTGCTGAGCAGTCAGGTTAGAATAGATAAAAAGAAGTATTTCTTCACCCAAAAAGTGATTAACACATGGAATTCACTGCCACAGAAGGTGGTGGCAGCTACAAGCATGGATGGCTTCAAGAGGGAATTAGATAAACATATGGAACAGAGTTTCATCAGTGGCTATTAGCCACAAGGTATAGATAGGAACTCTCATTCTGGGGCAAGTGATGCACTGTATTCTTGGTGCTGGGGAGGCAACAGTGGGAGGGCTTCTAGTGTCCTGGCCCCACTGGTAGACCTCCTGATGGCACCTGATATTTTTGGCCACTGTGTGACAGAGTGTTGGACCGGATGGGCCATTGGCCTGATCCAGCATTGGCTTCTCTTACGTTTTTATGATGTGCCCTGTTTGGACCATCACAAATTTTTAGCTGCCTCATGAACTGGTTTAGTTTGTGAGGTTCGTGGCCTGATAGAATGCCCCCCCCATCATGCTAGAGACCTTAAACTCACAGGGGACCTCTGTCTGACTCTCCTCTACCTGCCTGCCCTCCAAGTTTGGTGAGGATTGGATTTATGGGGTCTAAGTTATGGCCCCTCAAAGAAGGTGCCCCCAGGAAAGTGCTTTGGGGGAAAATGACCACCCAGGGGGCTGTAACTCAAACCATGTAAATCCAGTCTTCACCAAACTTTGAAGACAGGCAGAGGAGAGTCAGAATGGCACCTGCAAGTTTGTTGTCCCTTGCTTGCACAGGAGCCATTCTATACACTCCTAAACCTCCTGAGCCTGCACCTGTCAAAATGACAGCTGACAAGCAGTCATTTTGACAGGTGCAAGTTCAGGAGGAAAGCATAGAACAGACCCTGTACAAGCTAGAGACACCAGACTTGGAGGGCACGTAGAGGAGCATCCAGGAGAAGTCCACTGCAAGTTTGGGGACTCTAGCTTACAGGATCTATTCTATAAACTCCTGAATCTCCTAAATGTGTGCCTGTCAATATGACTGAGGTTCAGGAGTGTATAGAACAGATCCTGTGCAAGCTAGAGACATCAAAGTCACGGGGGACCTCTCCCAGGTGCTTTTCTACATGCCCTCCAAGTTGTTGCTCTGAAGTTTTGTAAACATTTTGATTGAGCAGAGACAGTCTGCCTGGGAATGTATCTGCTCACAAATTGGCACAAACCTCCATGAACAACGTCAAAGTTCATGCTAGATGCCCTGCCATGAACTTGATTTTGCAAAGTATGAACAGGGCAAAATTCATGATGGATTTTGCTTCATGATTCAGTGTGTGCCCATCCCTAGCCAGGTCAAATGGAGCTGAAGGTGCAAGTCTTCAGGTGCCTATGTACCAATGCAGAAAGCTTGGGCAATAAGAAGGAAGACCTTAAGCTTCTAATACAGACAGAGGGATATGATTTAATAGCCATTACAGGGATTTGGTGGGATGTTTCCTATGACTGGAATGTAGTAGTGGATGGATATGAGTTGTTCAAGAAAAACCAAAAGGATTGAAGGGTAAGTGGAGTGGCACTGTATGTGAGGAGAGGGTTTGCTTGTCAGGAAATACCGGAGGAGGTGGGTGACACCCTAGTGGAAAGTGTCTGGGTGAGACTAAGGGAAGGAAGGACAAGTGGTATTATGGCTGGAGTCTGCTACAGATTGCCTGACCAGGGTGAGAAGGCAGATGCTGTTCTCCTTAAGCAGCTTGACAGTGCATCCAGGCAATGTGACCTTGTAGTTATGGGTGACTTCAACTTCCCTGATACATGCTGGGAGATTAACTCACAATTTCTTTTTCAAATGGTGGATGTAGCTCCAAGGGGCTCAGGAATATTTGACTTAATATTAACCAAGAGGCAAGAGCTCCTAGATGGGATGAAGGTGGTGGGGGCCTTAGGGGAAAGTGACCATGTACTCCTAGAATTCCTTTTCATGTGGTGAGCCAAGCATGTTCATAACCAGACATGTATGCTAGATTTTAGTAGGGCAGACTTTAATGAACTTAGAGGCATTATGGGAGTCATTTCATGAGCAAGAATGCTAGAAGGAAAATGAGCAAGTGAAGGGTGGGGTCTCCTAAAACAAGAGGTCTTGCAAGCTCAGGCCATCACTATTTCAGCCAGATGGAAACATGGTAGGATCCAAGAGGCCAATATGGATGAACAATGAACTCCATGGTGAGCTAAAAAAGAAAAGAAATGTTCAAGAAATGGAGAGGACATACCTCTAAAGAAGAGTACCTGCAGGTTGCTAGGCACTGTAGGTCAGCATCGGAGGGGCCAAAGATCAGAGTGAGCTGAGGTTGGCCAGGGAGGCTTGCTACAACAAGAAAAGCTTTCTTCAGATGTGTGAGGAGCAAATGCAAGGTAAAAGAGGCAATAGGCCCACTGTTGGGTAAAAATGGAGAAACTCTGACAGAGGACAGAAAGAAAGCAGAAAGGCTTTCATTTTGCCTCAGCCCCCCCCCCCAAAGAACAGGCTTATCCAGAGATGGTAGTAAACAGGGCTCAACATCTGGTTGACATGGACAAAGATGTTGTTGAGAGGCACCTGGCTTCATTGGATGAGTACAAATCCCCCAGGCCAGATGGTGTGCATCCAAGAGTGCTCAAAGAACTTTCTAGAGAGCTTGCAGACCCTTAGTCCATCATCTTCAAAACCTCTTGCAGGATGGGAGACGTGCCACAAGTAACTGGAGCAGATTTTAAAGGGGCCAAACTGTGAGCATCTGAAGAACAACTTGGTGATCCAGGGAAGTCAGCACAGATTTGTCCCCACTGGTCCTGCCAGACCAAACTCAGTTCCTTCTTCGATCTAATAATGGACATACTGGATGGTGGGATTGCTGTCAGCATTGCTTACTTGGATTTTAGTAAAGCTTTTGACAAGGTTAGACCTGATGTTCTGATGGATAAATTGGAGAACTGTGGATTGGACTGTGGATAAATTGGAGGACTGTGGATAGTTAGGCGGATTGGAAACCAGGCGGAGAAATGCACCTGAAGAATAGTTGGCAATGGCATTTCATCGGATTGGATGGAGGTATTCAGTGGGGTGCCACAGGGTTTGGTTCTGGGCCCAGTACTTTTCAATATTTTTAATAAATGATCTGGATGAGGGGGTGGAGGGACTATTCATTAAATTCACAGATTACACCAAATTGGGAGGAGTAGCAAACACACTGAAGATAGAAATAAAATTCAACGAGATCTGAACACACGGGAAAAGCAGGCAGATGTGAACAAGATACAATTCAACAAGGATAAGTGTACAGTTCTACTTCTGGATACTTCTGGATAGCAGTGTGTATGAACAAGATCTTGGGGTACAGGTGGACTGTAAGATTAATATGAATAGTCAGTGTGATGCAGTGGCAAAAATAGGCTAATGCAGTCTTGGGGTGTATCAACAGGAGCATAACATCCAAATCACAAAATGTCACAGTCCCACTGTACACTGCATTGTTCAGGCTGCACTTGTAGTCCTCTGTGCAGTTCTGGAGGCCTCACTTCAAAAAGGCTGTGGACAGAATGGAGTGGAAGCAGAAAAAAGTGACAAAGATTATCAGGAGCCTAGAGACGAAGCCATGTGAGGAAAGGCTGAGGGACTTGAGAATGGTCAGTCCACAGAAGAAGTTGAGGCAGGACATGATTGCTCTCTTTAAGTATTTGAAACACTATCACTTAAAGGAGGGCAGGGAGCTGTTCCTGTTGACAGCAGAGGATAGGATTCGCAATAATGGTTCTAAATTACAAGTGGAAAGATACCAGCTGGATATCAGGGAAAAAATTACTGTAAGAATAGTTTAACGGTGGAATCGGCTGCCTAGGGAGGTAGTGAGCTCCCTCTCACTGGCAGTCTTCAAGTAGCAGCTGGATGAACACTTAACAGGGATGGTTTAGGCTGATCCTGCACTGGGCAGGGGGTTTGACTAGATAGCCTGTATGGCCCCTTCCAACTGTATGATTCTATGATTCCTCCCCCTATCACAAACAAAAGTATGAAAAGGCACAGTTATCTGGGAAATAACATTTGCTGCATTATATGTATATACAAATAAGTCTTTGGAGCTGTGTACCTTAATGCCTCCTACCATATATTCTCTCCTTGGTTCCTCAGGTTGGAGGGAGAAGTCTCGCTCCTTCCTTTCTCTGATGTGTTATTGGTGACACAGAGTCAGGCATTTTCCACGGTTGCCTCCCATGTATGGAATTCACTGCTTAGGATGATCCATGAAGCCACATCTTTGTTCACTCTCCATTTCCACCATTATGTGAAAAAACAATTAACACGCAAAGGCTTATTCTAGCTATTAAATAATCCATGCTGCTGACATTTCTTTTAATTGTTGCCATTTTGTTTGTAATTATTTTACATGGTACTTTATGGCAGTTTATAGGCTTTTAATTTTATGGCATATTTCACTGGAAAGCTAGTTATGCTTTTAGAAAATAAATATACAGATTAATAAATAAATGGTTAGGAAAGGACAAGATTTGGGAAATGGCAGCACTATGTCAAGCCCCCCTTTATTATTTATTTATTTGTTTATTAAATTTATATCCCACCCTCCCTGCCATTTGGCGGGCTCAGTGTGGCTAACAACAACATATATATATATATATATATATAACATTTGAATGGCAGCCTTCATCCTGATCCCGGCTCCTGCCAGGCTGTTGATCATCCGGTTAGTGGTGCTGTTGACGTTAGGGCCAGGGCCATGATGTTAAGGTGGCCCCTACTTGAAAGCCTGGCAGAAGAGCTTCGTTTTACCAGCCCTGCGGAACTTCAAAAGGTCCTGTAGGGCCCTGATGTCACCTGGGAGCTGATTCCACCAGGGAGGGGCCGTGTCAGGTTCCCAGTCAACTCATATTCCACACAGTCTTTCTTAGGTGAAAGTTTATTGAAGAATTTTGAGATACTGCAAATATGACTTCTTTGTCAGGACTGGGGAGCAAAGGCGGGGACCCAGTGTATAGCTAAACCCCACATTCCACACTTATGTCACACATTCATAACTATAAGCAATTCTAAGAACCCAGATGGATACAATGGTTCATCTAGCTATTCAAAAGTCTTATCAACTTCAAGGACACTTCTCATGTGAAAGTTCCTGAGGTGCTGCTTGGGATAATGGTTACCAGCGTTGCCTCCCTAGTCTACAGGCATTCACACAGTCGCTCCCCCTCCCGTAGCTTCACTTCCTCCCACCAAAATTTCAGCAAGAGTAAGTGATAAGCAGACAGCTGGATATATCTGCTATGGCAGGCAAAAGCAAGGGAAAAGGGAATGGGGGTGTGGAGTACAATAAGCAGGTTGGCAATATCACAGGTACAGAGTATAAAGGAAATGGCAAACCTGAGTCTGACAGGCCACCACAGAAAAGGCCCTGGTCCTTGTCACAGCTAGCCTGGCTTCTTTAGGGCTTGGGAGAGCCAGATGGTTTTGGGACCCTGATCTTAGTGCTCTTTGGGGAACATGTAGGGAAAGGCGGTCCCTCAGGTAAGTAGGTCCCCGACCATATAGGGCTTTAAAGGTAAGAACCAGCACCTTGAACTGAATCTGGTATGCTATAGGCAGCCTGGATATGCTTTCAGGGTGGCCTAGATGTGTTCCTGCACAGGAAGACACAACAACAGCCTCACTGCTGCATTCTGCACCAGCTGTAGCTTCCAGATTTGGGACAAGGGCAGCCCCATGTAGAGAGCATTGCAGTAATCCAGTCTTGAGTTGACCATTGCGTGGATCACTGTTGCCAGGTCATTGTGTTCAAGGAAGGGAACTAACTGTTAATCAGCCGTAGATGGTAAAAGGCAGACTTTGCGGTGGCTGCTACCTGGGCCTCCATCGTTAAAGAGGCATCCAGGAGCACTCCCAAACTCCTGACCTCCGGCGCTGGCACCAACGGCACCCCATCGAAGGTTGGGAGAGGGATCCCTAACCATGGACCGCTCCGACTCAGGCACAGGACCTCCGTCTTCGTCAGATTCAATTTCAGTCAACTCAGTCTAAGCCAACCAACCACGGCTTTCAACGCGAGATCCAGTTCTCCCAGACTAGAGTATGACTGGCCATCCAACAACAGGATCCCATTCCTCTTTAGTTTCTTAGGTTGCTACTTAGTTCCATAGGTTGCTATGATAATGTGAGGTCACCGAGTGAGTTGATCTTAAGTTTACAGAAGGATGTTGAAAGCTCCATGCAGGGCTGCCATTTTGAGTAATAGCTCAGTGATTTTTTGTAATATGTAGCTCCACCCTGTAAAAGAATCATCTTCCTCCTTCAGGGAAATGATTTGGTTAAATCCAGCAAGTTGAAGATCCTTAAAACCCACTGAGTGATACCAGAGCCTGACTTGCTGCAGTTACGTAAAAACACACCTAAGTACGCACGAGCATTGATAGGCTGCCATCTGCTTCATAAAACTCCATGAAACTCCTGCTTTTTGCTTGCTTTGCTCCAAGAAAAGGAAATCAGAAAGGATGTGGAATTAAAGCTCATAAGACTACAGAAATAGAAGTAGGCAGTTTCATGATTCAATGCCAAACATATGCTGTTGATATTTATACTATTTCACAGTTGGTTTTAAAGGCAGAAGCAAAGTAGAAAAACTGATGCTTTTATTGGAGTGTGTCGATGCGCCTGCTTTCAAGTGTTGATACGTCGGTGATAACACGGTTTCCAAGAGTGCTAGCTACAACACTAACTATTCCTTCAAAGAAAGCTGCCGGGAGGCTAGATTATGCACACACTAAATAGGACCAGGCCATTTTTTTTTCATCTCCACTCTCACACTTGCAAATAGGTGACTGTGAAATGGTGCTGAGATTTCCCAAAGCCTAAAACAAATTTCTTCTTGAGAAATATCAGTAACTGTCTTTGTTCCTGAGCGTCCTCAGTTCTTACTGAGGCCAAGACCTAAGGGATCGTGCTTAGAGTTCCATGCATACAGTAGGTCTTTTCTGGGTCCCCTGCCAAAGCCCCTCCTCCCAGCTCCTCCCAGATGGTTTCCATAATTGGAAGAGGGCTGCAAGTGGGGAACGCAGCTGTGGGGAGGCATTACCAAAAAAATGCACATAGGGAAGGGTGAGGCATTCTTCTTCCTTCTTGCTGATTCTCTGATACAGTCTCTCTACTTATTTTCCACATCTGCTTTCTTAGGAGGAGGAGGAGGAGGAGGAGGAGAAGGAGAAGGAGAAGAAGAAGAAGAGGAGGAGGAGGAGGTTGGATTTATACCCCACCCTTCACTACCCAAAGGAGTCTCAGAGTAGCTTACAAACTCCTTTCCCTTCCCCTCCCCACAGCAGACACACCCTGTGAGGTAGGTGGGGCTGAGAGAGCTCTGACAGAAACTGCTTTTTTTTCAAGAACAGCTGTGCCAGAACTATGGCTTGCCCAAGGTCATCCAGCAGGTGCGAGTGGAGGAGTGGGGAATCAAACTGGTCTAACAGGCCGGATTCACCCCCCGGCTAGAGTAACCCCGGGGGTACTCTGGCCTAGCCTAGAATAACCCCAGAGGGTTAATCCAGACTAACCCCTGCCAGACAAACCTCTGCCGGGCCACGCCAGAGTTACCCCAACTGCACAACACAACAACCTGTAACCCCAGGCCAAAGTAACCCCTCAGGTGTAAAGTTGCCTATGCCAAACTATCTGAACCTGGGTTTCACAGTCCCCAATATAGAGTGGTAAATTAAATGTCATTGTGACCAGCACAGTGTCAGCTTCTGAGGGTTTGCGGTCCATGAGAAACTTGTCAGCCAATCTGAGATTCCTCTTGGTAGTGAAGAACGGGGTATGGATCCAATCTCGTTAGTCAACAGAGCCCAGCAGAGGTTTGTCTGGCAGGGGTTAGTCTGGATTAACCCCCGGGATTACTCTGGCCTTGCCCGGCAGGGGTTATTCTAGGCTAGGCCAGAGTAACCCCGGGGTTACTCTGGCCGGGGGGTGAATCCGGCCTGTTACACTGGTTCTCCCAGATTAGAGTCTGAGCACTTAACCACTACACCAAATTGGCTTTAATCAGAGTTCCCTTCACCAACATCCCCATGTCTGTTTGAAGTTGTCTAGACATGAGGATAGAGCAGCACAGTCCCATTACACACACTTTGATATATGTGGTGTGTGTCAGTGTTCCCTCTAAGCTGAGTTAGTGTGAACTAGCTCACAGTTTTTTTAGCCTCCAGCTCACAGATTTTTGTCTTAGCTCAGGAAGGAGGGCTCCAGAGCAATCTAATTTAAGCAGCAGCCAAATCGCTCGCTCACAACTTTATTGCCAGTAGCTCACAAAGTAGAATTTTCGCTCACAAGACTCCACAGCTTAGAGGGAACATTGGTGTTTGTGTGTGTATTATATTTGGGCGTTAGTTGAAATCTTATTTTTCAGAGTGGCTTTGAGGGAAACATTCCTTCTCCATCAACAGCAACTGGCCTGTTTTAATGTACACCATCATTTTTTGCATACCTAATATTATGCAACCAGTCTCCTAAGTGAACATAGGATTTTGACCAAAGCCTGCTCCTTCCCTGGTGCATCATGAACTCTACCCAATTGTTCCTGTTCTAATGAAGTTATATCAATATTGTAGGCAGGGCTCTTTTTGTAGCAGGAACTTCTTTGCATATTAGGCCACACACCCCTAATGTAGCCAATCCTCCAAGAGCTTGCAGTAGCCCCTGTAAGAAGAGCTCTGTAAGCTCTTGGAGGATTGGCTACAATAGTGTGTATGTCGCCTAATATGCAAAGGAGTTCCTGCTACAAAAAGAGCCCTGATTATAGGTAACCTAAGTAACAATTTAAGTAGCCATCGCTTTTTAGTAGGATCCTTGTCTTCTTACATGCTTCTTGCAAACCATTGTGCACGGATGTGAATCGATGCTCCCGCTAAGCTGTGGAGTCTTGTGAGCAAAGATTCTGCTTTGTGAGCTACTGTCATTAAAGTTGTGAGTGAGCAATTTAGCCACTGCATGAATTAGTTTGCTCTGGAGCCCTCCTTCCTGAACAAAGACAAAAATGTATGAGCCGGAGGCTAAAAAAACTGCGAGCTAGCTCACACTAACTCAGCTTAGAGGGAACACTGGGTGTGATCTCCTTTTGTTTCCATAAAACTTCATGGTATTACTGAGGGGAACACTGAGCTTTTCAAAGAGCAGAGAAGGAAAGGGGAAAGCCTAAGGACCCACTGCTGTGTCAAATATGAAGCAACTTTCTGCAAGGATTGTTTCCTTCACTCTCCAAGGTTCTTCACAGGCCATTGAAATAATGACTTTTTTATAACTACCAGCTTGTTTTCTAGCCTTGACCCAAAATGGCCTAAGTCTGGTGTAGTGGTTAAGAGCGTGGACTCTTATCTGGGAGAACCGGGTTTGATTCCCCACTCCTCCACTTGCACCTGCTGATGTGACCTTGGGTCAGTCACAAGCTCTGGCACAGCTGTTCTCTCAAGGACAGTTTCTGTCAGAAGTTCTCTCAGCCCCACCTACCTGCCAGGGTGTCTGTTGTGGGGAGGGGAAGGGAAAGGAAAGGAGTTTGTAAACCGCTCTGAGACTCCAAGTGAAGGGTGGGGTATATAATCCAATCTCTTCTCTTCTTCTTCTTCTAAGTGTCTTCTTTGGTAAAATGAATTAGCATTTGCATTACAAGCACTAAAATGGTTAAACCAAACAATACAAGGGCCACCCACCTCTATATTTAAATTGGCCTTTGGTAATCCTCAGGGGCAGCCAAATCAAAGCAGTTCTAGGAAATTAATAAAACAACAAAAAACCCTATTTTCACAAGAATCTGTCCTTGATTAAAACGGAAAACATGGCAAGCAGGCAGGGAACCAATTGTTCAGTGTAGAGTGCACAAAGATTTTTTTTTTAAGTTCTATTTGTTCAGTGCATGATGGAGAAATTTACGAAGTTCATGAAGACAATGGTGAAATTCCATCCCTTGCAGTCCGTGAAGTGGATTTTAAAGGAAACCTTAGAGCAGGGGTGTCGAACTGATTTGTTACGAGGGCTGGATCTGACATAAAATCAGACATTGTTGGGCCGGGCCACATGTGTCATAAAATGTAATACCAGGTAAGCAGAGATATAAACTTTACAAAGGACACAAACACAAAGGGTTTTTTTTTAACTTAAAATAAAACCATGCTTAAAATTTTAGCACTCTTGTAACATTTTGTTTATTTAACAGTGTCTGATAACTGACACCTCTCGCCAGGGCTCTTTTTGCAGCAGGAACTCCTTTGCCTATTAGGCGGCACACCCCTAATGTAGCCAATCCTCCAAGAGCTTCCAGTAGCCCCTGTCAGAAGAGCTCTGTAAGCTCTTGGAGGATTGGCTACATTAGGGGTGTGCCGCCTACTATGCAAAGGAGTTCCTGCTACAAAAAGAGCCCTGCCTCTCGTTCTGAATTATTGCATCAAAATGTCTGTACTGTTGCAATCTTGAGTATGCTGTTCAGGTGTGTATCTGTAAGCTGCAAACCTATGATGACGCAGCAGCAGCAGCAGCAGCAGCAGAACTGAAAGAAGAAGCAGAAGATAGCATTCCGGATCCACTTCAAGGTGCTGTTTTTGACCTTTAAAGCCCTATATGGTCAGGGGCCTGTCTACCTGAGGGACCGCCTTTCCCCGTATGTCCCCCAGAGAGCACTGCGATCTGGGACACAACATCGCCTGACCTTTCCTGGCAGGCCCATAGCTACAGTGGGTAATTTCAGGGCCTGGCCCCCTGACTTCCTGCCAAGGCCCCCTGACTTCCATCCAGCCCTCATCCCCCCGCTCTCTGGGCCACCCGGAGGACTACCAACTCTCTGAGCCACCCAACGCCCCCCTCCCACTGCCTCCCCTTCCCCAAGCTGTGGCTTGCTTCCCTGCTTAGGCAGGCAAAGTGTGAACGTGAGTTTTTAAATTTTTTATTTTGTGACGTCAGTGCCCCCCCCCCCAAACAATAAAATCCTGGCTACGGGCCTGCTTCCTGGCCCCAAAGAGGCCAGGCTGACAACAACTAGGTCCAGAGCATTTTCTGTGGCTGCCCCAGTGTACTGGAATGAGCTCCCCAGTGAGATCCAGGCCCTGCAAGATCTTCAGCAATTTTGCAGGGCCGTGAAGACGGAGCTTTTCCGCAGGGCATACCAATGAGCAGGGCTCTTTTTGTAGCAGGAGCTCCTTTGCATATTAGGTGACACACCCCTAATGTAACCAATCCCCCAAGAGCTCACAGAGCTCTTCTTACAGAGGCTACTGTAAGTTCTTGGAGGATTGGCTACATTCGGGGAGGTGTTGCCTAATATGCAAAGGAGTTCCTGCTACAAAAAGAGCCCTGCCAATGAGATCCATGCCATGCCAACTGAGCCATGTTGCCCCACTAAGGGATTACGCTGTGGTAGATGGAGATGCTGTTATTTATTGTCTTTTAGCTAAACTGTTTTAGATGAGATGCTTATGTTTTTATGTGTATGGGTTCTATGATGTTGTAAGCCACCCTGAGCCACCTAGGCGGGAGGGCGGGATAGAAATGGAACAAATAAATAAATAAACAGATTTACATATGCAAAGATATCTCTGTCACACTCGACATTTCCCAATCTTGGGAGGGCTTCTAGTGACCTGGCCCCACTGGTGGACCTCCTGATGGCACCTGGTATTTTTGGCCACTGAGTGACAGAGTGTTGGACTGGATGGGCCATTGGCCTGATCCAGCATTGGCTTCTTTCTTATGTTCTTATGTACTTTCTGATCACAGGAGCACTGTTGATGTGCCACCAAGCCATCAATAACCATACTTCTGGCACTTCAGTTGAGGAGGGGCAGCTGGATGGCTTCTAGGCCTCCTTTTAGACTGTGATTCTTCATTTACATTTATAGACCATCTTGAAGGCTGGGACCAAAAACAGGCTGGAAAACCACATGAGCCATCCAATGAAAGGTCTATTAAAGCAGTAAATCTGTAGCACCTAATGGTAACAGGTACATTATATATGGTGTTCTAATCCATTCCCTGAAAGCCAGTTTAGGGAACAGTTATGTTTATATACATGCACGCCGTGTAGATAATTATGCACTTATGAACACATCTGGGTGGGTAAAGAGGTAGACAGACACTGCTGCCCTGAATTCCATGATTGCAGCAGCTGGAGAAAAGATTGTGGTGATCTAGAAATGGTCCTAGTCTGTATTCATTGTACAGCCTGGCTCACGGTGATTTCATCCCCTGAAATTGTGGGAGTATGCTTGGCCAAGCAAGCCTCCAGGATACTTACCAGCAAGAAAAGAACCTATGTTTTACTACATCATCTTTCAGCCTTGAAGAAGGAGGGGGAGGAGGAGGTTTTTATATCCCACTTTTTGTTACTTTATGGAGTCTCGAAGCAGTTTACAATCACATTCCCTTTTCTGCATACAGCAATCAACTTGTGAGGTAGGTAGGGCTGAGAGAGTTCTGAGAGATCCAGGGCTTTTTTTTGTAGAAAAAGCCCAGCAGGAACTCATTAGCATAATAGGCCACACCAATCAGCAGAAATGCATTAGCATATTAGGCCACACCCCTGATAGCACAGCTCATTAACATATTGGGCCACACACCCCATATTACCAGAAGTGTGGTCATCCAGCCATACCCACCTTTATTCTGTTTACCTTGTTTGTAGTCAAAACCCAGTGCTTTTTTGGTAGCAGGAACTCCTTTGCCTGTTAGGCCACACAGCCCTAATGTAGCCAATCCTAATGAGTTTCTGCTGTTGGGTGTGGCCTATTATGCTAATGAGTTCCTGCTGGGTGTGGCCAACTTTGGAGCCTTCCGGAACTCCATTCCTGTGCGTTCCTGCCCAGAAATAGCCCGAGATCTATTGCTGGCCCAAGCTTACCCAGCAGGCTTCATGTGGAACAGTGGAAATCAAAGCCAGTTCTCCAAATCAGAGCCTGCCTCTCTTAACCACTGAGAGCCAGTTTGGTGTAGTGGTTAAGTGCGCAGGCTCTTATCTGGGCGAACCGGGTTTGATTCCCCATTCCTCCACTTGCACCTGCTGATGTGACCTTGGGTCAGTCACAAGCTCTAGCACAGCTGTCCTCTCAAGGACAGTTTCTGTCAGAAGTTCTCTCAGCCCCACCTACCTCACAGGGTGTCTGTTGTGGGGAGCGGAAGGGAAAGGAGTTTGTAAGCCGCTCTGAGATGCCTTTGGGCAGTGAAGGGTGGGGTATAAATCCAATCTCTTCTTCTTCTTCTACACCATGCTACACTACTATGCCATGCTACGCCACCCCTACTATTTTCATGGATATTTCCACTTTGCTGAAACGTGACTTCACATATCTGGGACATTTATCTACAGAAGCTATGCCACTTTTGAAGAGAGGATTTTACAAATTTATCCATTCATATTAGCTTGCATACAGGCATGATCTTTGCCCTTCAATAATGTTGATTGACTTTCTATTGCACATTATTCTGGATTGTTGCTTATCATTGATCCCGATCTGCCCAGCTTGCTATTGCACATGCTGCCAGGCTGTTTCTCAGGCTGGACAAATCCATATCCTAAATTCACATTATTTTCTAAAGATTTGTGTATTTTAAAACAGCTTTTATTTATTCATTTGTGTTAACTGCTTAGTAAATTGTTGTTTTGTTTGGGAGACTTAGCCGTAGCGGTGAACATGTGCTGTTCAGTTTGGGGATTGAAAACCACAGGTATTCATTTCATCCACAGTATTTTATAGTAGGAAGGAGAGGCAGGCATGGCTCTGTAAAGGTCCAAGCTATTTTAACTTTGTGAACAGATGATATTGTCAAGGGTGCTCTCAGCCAGTTTTAGTGAGAATGATGGGAGGGACTGGCGCATATTAACAGTTCAATGACTTGATTGTATAGCGGTAACTAAGCAAATCTCAGAACCAGCTGATGGGCAGTGGTTTTGAAGAAACTAGTTTTGCAGCCATTGAGAAAGTGTTTTACTTCTTTAACTATTGATTTATACAAAACCACAAGCAAATGCTATAGAATACTATTTGTCAGTGGTTTGCATTTTAGAAGGAAGTAGTGACATACTAATTTTCAGTTGGTGAGAGACTAGCGGTAGAATTGATAGTGCATAACTGCCGCTTTATTTTCGTAAGAGTTAACATATAACAGAAAGAAGACTGTAAGAGTCAACAGTCTTCTATGGGGGGAAATGATTTTATTTAGTCTGAAGTTGATTTGTTATTATTTCCCTACAGCTTTGGTTTCAGCAGGCAAGAAGCCAGGGGTACAGTATGACAAATGGAAGATAGTGGTTTCCATCTCACTTGTCTTTACTAGCCATTGTATCTAAGTAACTACTATTGCAAAAGGAGCTGTGGTGGCTCAAGTGGTTAAGACGCTGAACTGCAGACTGGAAGGTTGGTAGTTCAGCAGTTCGAGACCTGAATGCCGCATGACAGAGTGAGCTCCCATCCCTGGCCCCAGCTTCTGCCAACCTAGCAGTTCGAAAGCAAGAAATTGCAAGTAGATAAATAGGTACCGCTTCGGTGGGAAGGTAACAGCGTTCCATGCACCTCGGCATCTAGTCATGCCAGCCACATGACCACAGAAACGTCTTTCGACAGCGCTGGCTCTTCGGCTTGGAAACTGAGATGAGCTCCACAACCCTAGAGTCGGATCCGACTGGCTTTCGAACAACAGAAACTTTTACCTTACCTTACTATTGCAAAACACAGGAAGAAGACACTGGTACTGGAGGTAGTAGCGGTACCAAACAACTTTTTTTTAAAAAAAAGTAAATTCATATCACTTAGTTGCCTTCCAAATTTAGATTTCTTACAAATGGACAGAAACAGGCTCAAGCTCATCAAAGGCTGCAGTCACACAAGGAGTTTGCAGCAGTATAGGTACATTATCTGTGCAAATTTAAAGAGCACCATCACACAACAATATCTGCCTTCTGTGGCCCAGTTGTTGCCACCCCACATTGCCGTGCATTGGAACTGGACTATTTGGGCACCAGGAAAAGTTTGGTCTTTATGGATGCTTGTGCTTCCACTCCACTTTTCTAGACGTCTGAACTCCCCTGCCTTGAATAGATGCTGAATGGGAAGTGTGAACAGTCACTTCCATCTCAGTTGCAGTTTTCCCCCCACCCGGTAGGGCTGTGCACATGTGCATATGCGCATATGCACATGCAAAGTGGTAATGTGGCTGCTGCAGAGCAATACTCCCTCTAAGCTGTGGAGTCTTGTGAGCAAAAATTCCACTTTGTAAGCTACTGGCATTAAAGTTGTGAGTGAGCGATGTGTCTAGTGCATAAATTAGTTTGCTCTGGAACCATCCTTCCTGAGCTCAGACAAAAATCTGTGAGCCAGAAGCTAAAAAACCGTGAGCTAACTCACACTAACTCAGCTTAGAGGGAACATTGCTGCAGAGTGGGACTGGTGTGCTTGAGGGAGTGATGTTTGTTCACCTCTTTCTGCAACAGTTTAAACCAGTCCTATTAGAGGCACGCCATGACCCTGCGTGTCAAACCTCCAGTGTGACTGCAGCCCAAGGCTTGTTTTACCTGAATTTAGAACTGGCAGAAGTATACCTAATTTTTAGCTGTATTTACAGGAGTATCAAGGAAACTGAATGCCTGATTTGGGTCGATCACTTATACACAGTCCCTTCCCCTCATTTTTCGTCATCTGTCCATGGAGGGCTGGATGATCCAGACCACAGAAACATGACCATTTAGGAAGCTGAAACGGAATAAGGTTCCTTCAGCCTTGATGCGCCATCTGACCTGCAAGGGCCTCTGAAGGCCATAGCTGATAAGACAAACTCATACAGTATCTGCCTCTTTGAACTAAATGACTACTATAGCTGTTTATTGATTTCCTTTTGTAGAGGAGGCAGAGTGGTGAACAGATTGTTTGGAAATGGGTGAAGGATTATGAGGACTGTTGAGATAAACTTTCTGTTTGTTCACATGCTCGATAAGAATGAGGCAGACATATTTCTTGTGTCTTTCCTCACAGACTTTACCATTCCCCCCCACTCAGATCTACAGGGATTTCCTATTCTTGCAGCAAGCAGAAGGAAGAGACACCAAATGAGCAGAAAAGATATTATTTTCCGAACTCCATCATGGATCATAGTTATAATGTCTGACTTAACAACGAGGCTAGGTAATGGCTTTGGGTGACAGGTTTTTGGGGATAGCAGCCTTTACTGGCGCTGCTGTTAGCAGTCAGACCCCTCCTCCTGCTGAGGGGCAGTTTGGTGTAGTGATTAAGTGTGCAATCTGGGAGAACCAGGTTTGATTCCCCACTCCTCCACTTGCAGCTGCTGGATGACCTTGGGCAAGCCATAGCATTGCCAGAGTTGTCCTTGAAAGGGTAGTTTCTGTCAGAGCTCTTTCATCCCCACCTACTTGTAGGCAGTGTTCTCTCTAAGCTGAGTTAGTCTGAGTTAACTCATAGTTTTTTAGCCTCCAGCTCACACATTTTTGTCTTGGCTCAGAAAGGATGACTCCAGAGCAAACTAATTTATGCACTAGCCAAATTACTCACAACTTTAATGCCAGTAGCTCACAAAGAAGAATTTTTGCCCACAAGACTCCGCAGCTTAGAGGGAGCATTGCTCACAGGGTATCTGTTGTGGGGAGGGGAAGGGAAAGGAGTTTGTAAGCCACTCTGAGACTCCAAGTGAAGGGTGTGGTATAAATCCAATCTCCTCCTCCTCCTCTTCTTCTTCTTGACAGAAAATTCATAAACACCTTTCCAAATATATATATATACCTCAGCTCAAATATTATAAGCTGCAATGCACTGCCTGGCCTCAAAGGACACAAAATGGATGCCAGCCAGGACAAGTCTGGACACCTAGTTTAGAGGTGTATGGGATAGAGGTCATGATCCGCTAATGATCTCCTCTCTAAAGAGATGCATAATTCAGGACAATGGGACTCCCAAGACAGGTTACCTCATGGACTAATCTCATCAATACCCAGCCTCACTTCCCCTTACCCATTTACCCTCATTATGCAACACTTAACACTATTCACAAAACTTGGTAGTTTTCCTTTTTTCTTTTTTTTTTTTATAAAAACCCTCCTAAAAAGGAGAGAGTTTTATTGCTTTTTATAATAAGAAAGAGGTAGGGTATATAGATGGATTAAGAAAAGAGTTGAGCGAATTTTTCTGTTAAAGGATTAGTTTCAGTTAGTAAAAATACCGTTTTTGGCAACCACCGTGGTTGGAAGATCTTCTTTTCACCTTTCAAAAGTCCAAAATAACTCTGTTAGTAAGTTAGTAAAGTCCCTTGGGGTTAATTGTTAATCAGCTCCTTTCTGACGTTTCACAAACAATTATTTCTTAGGTTGTCTTCTTTTTGTGTCTCTCAAATTGTAAGATGGGCCCTCTTTAGCCTTCACGTCCCCCGCTCCAGCACCTCCCTCCTCTGGGTCGCTGTCCTCTTCGCTGCTTGATTCTGACCAAATTGCGAGTGCTGCATCTTCCTCTGTACTGGCGTGTCTCTTCAGAAATTCTTGTGCTTTGAAGATGGAGTCAATCTTCTCTCTTTTATCCTTATATTTAAACACCAGCCCTTCGGGGAAGCTCCATCTGTAAATTGTCTGATGCCTTTGTAAGAATGTGGTCAACCCTTTATATGCTTTCCTTTTCATACGGATTTCATAAGGAACATCTTTCAGAATCCTGATAGTCTGCTCCCCAATCTTCAAGGGCACCGCTGAAACTGCACGTAGAACTTGATCTCTAGTACGCTGCTTAGAGAACTTGACAACCACTTCTGCTGGCAGATTATTTTTCTTTGTAAAGGCGGAGTAGGCTCTAAAGACCGTATCCATCTCTTCTTTTAATTCTTTCGCTTCTCTGCCAGTTAAGGGTGCCAAGGCATTCGCCAGTATAGACCTGAGATCCCCTTTCTCCTCTCCTTTAATGCCCTGAAAGCAGAGAGTCAGATTAGATTTCTCCATCTGCAACATTAAAATTCTTTTTTCTTGTATATCCTGATGCTTTTCTAATTTGTTGACCCTTTTCTTTATTTTCCTGGTGTCTTCTGTTGAGACCAGACACTTCTGTGTGATCTCCTCCATCTTCTTTGCTGTTTCCGTTAGTTGTTTTTGTTGACTGTTGAGAACACCTTCCATGTTAGTCAAAGTTTCGCTGATTTTCTGTATTTGCTCCAGCAGAGGGTGCAGTAGCTCGCTTTTCTGTTGATTGACAGCAGGCCCTGGGGGGGGGTTGCCTGGACCGGAAGTCCCTCCTCCCTTCTTTTCCGGCTTTTGTGGGGCCTTTTTGAACGCCGACATTTTCCCTGTTTGTTTACTTTATCAAAGTTCGTGCCGCGTCTCTCGGGAGACCAGCCTGCTCTTAATCTTCAATGAAACCCCAAAGGTACTTTCACCAACACTTTTTCCCCTTTACCCCCCTTCGCTTTTCCTTTATAAGTCCCGTTTCTCAAAGGGGGTGGGGATTCCTCCCTCCTCCCAACCACTTATGCGCTTACAGGGGGGGTTCGCGTTTTTCGCTTCAAAGTAAACCTCCAACTCACGATTCTATGCCAGTTCTTCTTTTTATTTTAATTCATGTCGCTTATCTTCACTCCTGGAAGTCGGTGGCATTGCTAAGTCCCATACGGGCACAACGCAGCGGGGCCAATTGGGGCGGGGAGAAAGCCTCAATTTCCCGGCTGTCTGCCGGCAAAGAGGCTACTCCCCAAGAGCCCCCGGTTCGGAGCCTTTACCTAAGGCTCACTAGGGTCTTTCGCATACGCGAAGACCCCCCCAACCGCGTGTGGGCTAACCATCTCTGGGAGCATCCCGAGAGGTGGCCGCCATTCGCTCCGCCAAAACCGAAAGTCAAAACTTGGTAGTTTTCCTGTCCATTACTCAGAGGGTCATCAAGCACCATTAACAACTATAGTCCAACTCAGGGGCGGGGGGAAAACTTCTCCCAAATCATCTCCAGATAAACAATCAAGTTATTGTTTTTTGGGCAGACACATCAGCATAGCCCCAGGGAGCCTTTTGCCCTATATAAAGAGCACCTAGCCATATGTGTGCACATGTGTTCTCGGTGCCATACATCATGCCCTCACTTATGTGTGGGCCTTCTCCGTGAAATGCTGGCTGTTTTGCTGCTTTCTCCATGGATCTCACTCTTAGAGACTGGTAACTATTGCCTCCCTGAAATTGCTTTCTCCCATCTCCTGCCTGATTTCCTCTTAACTAGTTTTTGTGTTTTCTGTGTGTTTGTATGTATGTGCTTTGCCCTTTATTCCTATTTTCAATAAAACCCATTCCAGTTGAAAATCTGACTGGCTTGTTTTGAGAGTTCGCTATGGGGAAAATCCCTGTAAACATTGGTGGAGAATCCCAGTTACCACCTCTTGCTCTGTCTCCTTAAGCTAATCCTCCCAACTAAACAGGAGACTGCCTCTTTAGATAACAGATTAATGGTAGGTCATGTGGGCATCGCCTTGCACTCCTGAACATTGTGCATGTGTCTCAGAGTGCAGATGTAGGGAAACATCCCCAGAGAAACTCTCACAGGAGTATGAGTGTAGATATCTGTGTGTGATGCTATAAGAGCAACTACTGGGCTGGAAACTTTTCCTCTTGCATCTCCTAGGCCCATGTCATTCAGCTGCATCTATTGGCCCATGAGTTCATGCAAATGGCTGTGAGGTACTTTAGAATGCAAGAGGGTGACATGCAGTTCCCTCAACTTTCCCCCATCTTGGGTTAATCAGGCTTGATATGTTGTCGAAGGCTTTCATGGGCGGAGTTCATTAGTTGCTGTAGATTTTCTAGGTTGTGTGGCTGTGGTCTTGGCATTGTAGGACCTGACATTTTGCCAGTAGCTGTGACTGGCATCCTCAGAGGAATAACATAGAAAGATGGAGTACTCTCTGTGTCAAGGTGAGAAGAAAATGGTAGGCAGGTAATTTATATCTACTCCAGAAGGTGGGGTAGGGCTGAGTCATTATCTTGTAGGAGTTCCCCAGGCTATGAACATGCTAATGGAGGAGCTTTCCTGAGGAGGTTCTTTTGTATATGGATTGTTTCCTGAGGAGATTTCCTGTTTCCTAAGGAGGTTCTTTTGTATGTGGATTGGCTGTTGAAATTCTAATCTTATCTGTAGTGCTGTTGTGATATGTGGAGCCCTTTGTGTTTTTTAGGACAGGAAACCATGCCCTATTTACTTTTAAATTCTCTTATTTCCTGTTGAAATTGTGTTTATGTTTATGAATTTCCATGGCTTCCCTGTGTAATCTGACATGATAACTGGAAGTGTTGTCCAGCCTTTCAGTGTCTCAGAACAAAAGACTGTGTCCTGTTTGAGTTAGGCTATGTTCAGCCACTCCTTCAGATACCCTGACCCCCTGCAGACACTGTGAGATGCTTCCAGGCACAGTGTGAGAGTAAAAATTTGTGAGGCTGTAAGAAAGAGACGTGCGCAGCTTGGGGCCTTCGGATTGGCCTGAATGACTGCGTAAGCCTTGCCAGGGAGGCCAATGCAAAACTTGGGCTACAGACTCAGGAGCTATATAAGCTATGAGCAGAGAATTTTGATCTGCTTGTGGACAAAGTTACTTTTGTGTTCGCTGCCCAGGACGCCAGGCAGAAGTTAGAGGAGGCCTTCACCCGTGCTCAGGCTCCTGAGCAAAGAGTTGCTGTGTTAGAACAGCAGCTGGTTCTGGTATCAGCCTGGTTCTGGTATTAACCTTGAAGGATTAGGTTAGGCCAAGATGGGTGGCTTTTGTGTGCCTTTAAGACCAACAATGTTTTATTCAAGGTGTGAGCTTTTCATTCAGACAATGAAATGGAATGACGGATCATACTTGTATTTTCACTGTTAAATTAGCATGCAAAATAGTGAAGATGTCATTTTGACAGATTAAAAAAAATGACAATCTTGGTTTCTGGTTGTCACCTGTTTGGGCTCAACCATCTGGGGCCAATGTACCCACGGGATGGCCTCTCCTGGTATACCTCCCGGAGAGCATTATGGCATGCGGAGCAAAACCTCCTGCTGATCCCTGGCCCAAAAGAGGTCCAGTTGTCCTTGACCAGAACCAGGGCCTTTTCAGCTCTGGCACTGACCTGGTGGAATCCTCTGCCTAGTGACATCCATGCCCTGTAGGACTTGGTCCAGTTCCGGACAGGATGTTCCACCAGGCCTATGGTTGAGGACAGCAATGGTTTGTGTAGTGGTTAAGCGAGCGGACTCTGATCTGGGAGAACCGGGTTTGATTCTCCACTCCTCCACTTGCACCTGCTGATGTGACCTTGGTTCAGTCACAAACTCTGGCACAGCTGTTCTTGACAAAGAGTGGTTTCTGTCAGAGCTCTCTCAGCCCCACCTACCTCACAGGGTGTCTGTTGTGGGGAGGGGAAGGGAAAGGAGTTTGTAAGCTGCTCTGAGAGTCCTTTGGGTAGTGAAGGGCGGGGTATAAATCCAATCTCTTCTTCTTCTTCTTCTTCTTCTTCTTCTTCTTCTTCTTCTTCTTCTTCTTCTTCTTCTTCTTCTTCTTCTTCTTCTTCTTCTTCTTCTTCTTCTTCTTCTTGCCTGACCTCCTTTACTTCCCCCTCCCTCCAGGGGAAAGGGTATAAATTGGTGTCCAACGCTCTCTGAACTAGTTGGGATTGTACCGTATTGTTTTAGTTGTTTTAATTGCTTAATTGTTTTAACTGAATTTAATCATTATTGCTTGATTAGTATAAGTATTTATCGAATGTTGTGTACCACTCTGAGCCTTTCAGTGGGAGGGCGGTCTACAAATCAAATAAGTAAACTCACGCCAGCCCAACATTGCAGCTCAGGGTCTAGCTGCTCAAGCTAAAACTCAGCGCTCCAAGGTCAGCAATGGGGCGCGCCATAAAGAAACAGAGCCTTTGAAACAACAGTTAGGTCTTCTCTTCAGACAGTCCTAATAGCTTCAGTCCACCCAGGGACTCTCCCAGACCTCCCAAGGTCAGCTCCCTATGAGCCCCTGCCAGAGGATGCAGTTCCCAAAGCCCCTTACAATCCCAACTGGGGAAACTCAGTTCCCCTTCCCCCCATTAAAACGAAAACTGTAGAGAAGTGAGCTGCTAATGGCCGCGTAGAGCACCAAGAGATCCAGGAAAAGATTCCCTGGACTGCCACCAAAGCAAAAGCCATAGCTGACCAGCTGGGCCCCTTTAACAGGAACGCTGGGATTGCATGGCTCACAAGCAGTCTTTCATTCGCACCCCACCACAAATGGAGCAGACCTAACCCAATTAGCAAGGCTTTGTGCATTTGACATGGATGCCCCAGCAACTGAGTCAGGTATAGCCACTAGAGATCTTACAGCCCCTTAACATGATGCAGTGGACGAGGAGAATTGTGCTGCTCATTTGGACAGGCCAAACTGTGGACATGCTGTATATCATGGAGCATCAGGCCCCAGATGAAAACCCAGAGGCGTACGTAGCTCATAAAAAACTCTTTGAGTAACACCACATCCCCATCCCAAGGCAGCAAATATCTCCTTGTCCTTCTGCTATCTTTATAGATAGCATGGCAGGTTGTGTGTGTCCAACAGAGCACCCCAAATCCTTGCAGGACTTTGGAAAACCCCATAGAAGCCCAGTGAACAAAGAGGTAAAGATGACTAGCGGTTACAGCTCCAGGGCAGCAGTACCAGCAGAAAGGGATGGTAGCATGAGGGCAGCCAGGGAATGGCAACCTCAAGTGACATTGTTTGTTAAGCCCCCTCCCCCATGATTAGAACTTCCAGAAAGAAAGGTGGATTTGGAGTGGCATTTTTACTATACCATTTCCTTTCATGATGAAATGCCCAATTTGGTCCACATACCTGATGAAGGGTATTTGATGGACAGAGGTTTGACACTCAAAAGCTCATACCCTGAAAATCTTGTTAGTCTCTGGGATTCCACTTGATTCGAATCTAGCTGTTCTCCTGCAGATCAACATGGCTACCCTCTGAAATGATCCACATAACTGAACATCACAAATCTCCTAAGCAACCCTGTGGATTTGAATTTGGAGGAGGAGGAGGAGGAGGAGGAGGAGGAGGAAGGAGGAGGAGGAGGAAGAGGAAGAGGAAGAAGAAGAAGAAGAAGAAGAAGAAGAAGAAGAAGAAGAAGAAGAAGAAGAAGAAGAAGAAGAAGAAGAAGAAGAAGAAGAAGAGGAGGAGGAGGAGGAGGAGGAGGAGATTAGATTAGATTAATACCTTGCCCTTCACTCAGAGTCTCAGAGCAATTTACAATCTCCTTCCCCTCCCCACAACAGACACCCTGTGAGGTAGGTGGGGCTGAGAGAGCTCTGAGATAACTGCTCTTTTTCAAGAACAGCTCTGACAGAGCTATGACTTGCCCAAGGTCATCCAGCAGCTCCAAGTGGGAATCAAACTCATTTCTCCCGGATTAGAGTCCACACACTTAACCACTATATTAAAAACGAAATTCCCATAGAAGAAAGGCTTATTCACTTTTGTATAGCATCTGTAAAACTAGTCAGGTACTCAAGTTAGGTAAAGCAATCCAGCTCTAATTCCAAGGAGACCCTGTGCCCTCTAGGAATGATGCATCAGCCTCCTTTTGAACTATCAATGGGAGCTCCCACTACCCCAGTTCTTTGCAGCTACACCCAAGAGGCAAGATACCAGGCATTAAGCTAACACTACATTGGAAAATGAGGTTAGCTGCATTCGTACACTGCATAGCAAAAGTAAAAACCAAACACGGCTAGGAGCCATTTAACCATCTTCATTTTGTGTGTGTGTGTGTGTGTCCCCATAAGTGGCGGGAAGCAAAACTGGGGGGTTAAATGGCTCCCAGCCATTTAAACCCTCCCTATCTGCTGCCCACCGCTTTGAAGGGGGAGCACAACCAGAGGGTTTATTCTGCTCCCTGCTGCTTCCATGGGGAGCAGAAAGCAGGGGTTTAAACTTTAATTAGCTCATGAACCTATACAAACTCATTCCGTTTGTGAACCAGTTATATCAGTTTGTGTGGGTTCATGGTTCAGTTCATGGTTCAGCCACGAAGCACAAACTGAACTGCAAATAATGCTGTTCGTGCCCATCCCTAGCAACAATTCAGGTGGCAATGCTCTCGGACATTGTCCCACCTCCTGTTTCCTAACTGACAAGCATCCCAAGCTTCAGAGTCACATTTCACTTCTTCAGTGTGCCTTCCTCATTGCTTGAAAACTGCAGAAACCCAGCCTTCTGTTCATATAAGAACTGTGTATTTCCTCAAGGTAAATCTGCTTTCCGCAAGCTCTTATGTTCAAGTACCTGCTCCATTTTTGAGCCTAAAGCATGACCTTGAGAAATTACTTTCTTTAAATCAGATCAGTCTATATAATTAATCTTGGCAGTGACTGCTGCCAAGGAATGGGTATGGCTTTTTCTCTAGCCTAAACTCCTGCAGCTTACCTCTGGCTCATCTCATGACCCATCAAATGGTCTAAACCTGTAAAAAGTTTAGAAGAGCCCTTGCCATGTGGTTCTTTAAATCACCCGATTCCTTCTAAGTCTTCAACTTCAGGAACAAAAGGATGTGCAATATTAACTATTTTTATAACGGTATAACAATTTATGTATCTGATTCTCTGAATTTGTTTCAATTTTTTAAAAGAAGCCTCTAGCCCCTTCTGTTGCAGAGATATCTCTGCTATGAAAGGGGATGTGCAATGGAAGTGACCTAATTTTCAAAGAAATGAAAGCTGGAAATTCAGGTAACGAGACACACCGATTATTTTTATATAGTTATAATTCCATGTCTGTGTGTTGTGCCGTCAAGTCATTTCCGACTTATTGCAACTCTATGAATCAGTGTGCTCCAAAATATCCCATCTTGAACAGCCTTGCTCAGGTCTTACAAACTGAGGACCATGCCTACCTTGATTGACGTAATCTATCTCATGTTGGGTCGTCTTCTTTTCCTGCTGCCTTCAATCTTTCCCAGCATGATTTTATTTCCAGTGACTCCTATCTTCTCATAATACAGCCAAAGTACAATAGCCTCAGTTTAGTCATTTTGGCTTCAAGGTAGAATTCAGGCTCGATTTGATCTAAACCCCTCTTCTTTGTCTTTTTGACAGTCCATGGTTTCTGTAAAACTCTCCTCCAACACAGCATTTCAAATGAATCAGCTTTCTTCCTGTTATAAGAACATAAGAGAAGCCAATGTTGGATCAGACCAATGGCCCATCCAGTCTAACACTCCGAGTCACACAGTGGCCAAAAATACCAGGTGCCATCAGGAGGTCCAGCAGTGGGGCCAGGACACTAGAAGCCCTCCCACTGTTGCCCCCCCCAAGCACCAAGAATACAGAGCATCACTTGCCACAGAGTCCCTATCATACCTGTGGCTAATAACCACCGATGGACCTCTGGTCCATGTGCTTATCTAATTCACTCTTGAAGCCGTCCATGCTTGTAGCCACCACTACCTGCTGTGGCAGTGAATTCCGTGTGTTAATCACTGTTTGGGTGAAGAAGTACTTCCTTTTATCCGTTCTAACTTTCTTCATAGTCCAGCTTTCTTCATAGTCCAGCTTTCACATCCATACATAGTAATGGGGAACACTATGACATCAATTAACTTGATCTTGGTTACCAGTGATACATCTTAAAACTTAGGAATCCTTTCTAGCTCTTTCATGGCTGCCCTTCCCAGTCTCAAACTCCTTCTGATTTCTTGATTGCATTCTCCCTTTTGGTTGATTTGGCACTTTCTGCTTTAACCTTCATCGGTATTTATTTCAAGTCTACACTGTTTTCTGTCAGTAATTTGGTTCATAAGAAAATAAGAGAACATAAGAACATAAGAGAAGCCAATACTGAATCAGGCCAATGGCCGATCTAGTCCAACACTCTGTCACACAGTGACCAAAGAATACCAAGTGCCATCAGGAGGTCCAGCAGTGGGGCCAGGACATTAGAAACCCTCCCACTGCTGTCCCCCCAGCACCAAGAATAGAGTACATCACCTGCCCTAGACTGAGAGTTCCTATCTATACCTTGTGGCTAATAGCCACTGATGGACTTCTGCTCCATATGTTTATCTAATTCCCTCTTGTCATTTGCATATCTCAAACTGTTATTGTTCCTTCCCCCACTTTTCACACCACCTTCATTTAAATCTCATCCAGATTTCCTTATATATGTTCTGCATACAAATTGAAGAGACAGGGAGATAAAAATACAGCCTTGTCTGATACCTTTGCCAATTGGAAACCATTCTGTTTCTCCATATTCTTTCCTCACAGTAGCCTCTTGTCCACAATACAGGTTGTGCATCAAAACAATCAAATGCTGTGGCACACCCACTTCTTTTAAATTCAACTATAGTTTTTCATGATCCACACAATCAAAAGTTTTGCTGCAGTCTATGAAACACAAGTTGATTTTCTTTTGAAATTCTCTTGTATGCTTGAATAACCAACATAAATTTGCAATATTATCTCTAGTGCCTCTTCCTTTTCTGAATCCAGCTTGAACATCTGGCATTTTTTGTTCCATCTATGGTAACAGTCTTTGTTGTAAGATTTTGAGCATCACTTTACTCATATGAGATATTAATGCAGTTGTCCAATAGTTACTGCAGTCTTTGACATCTTCTTTTTTGGGAACTGGAATGTTAATTGACCATTTCCAGTCTGTGGGTCATTGTTTTGTTTTCCATATTTGTTGACATATTCTTGTTAATTTTTTTTTTGATGGGCTACATTTCTGTAGTTTGGAATAGCTCTACTGATATCCTGATGATTCGTTTCTCCCAGTTGCTCTCAATGCAGCCTTCACTTTACTTTCTAAAATTGTAGGATCTTCTTCAAAAGATTCTTCTTGGGAGGAATCCCTCATCCTTTCATCTTTTTTTTGTTTAGTTCTTTAGTGTATTGTTCCCATCTTTCATTTCTTTTGAACATAAGAACATAAGAATATAAGAGAAGCCAATGTTGAATCAGGCCAATGGCCCATCTAGTCCAACACTCTGTCACACAGCGGCCAAAATATGCCAGGTGCCATCAAGAGGTCCAGCAGTGGGGCCAGGGCACCAGAAGCCCTCCCACTGCTGCCCCCTCCAGCAACAAGAATACAGTGCATCACCTGCCCCAGACTGAGAGTTCCCATCTATACCCTGTGGCTAATAGCCACTGATGGACTTCTGCTCCAGATGTTTATCTAATTCCCTCTTGAAACTGTCCATGCTTGCAGCTGCCACGACCTCTTGTGGCAGTGAATTCCATATGTTAATCACTCTTTGGGTGAAGAAGTATTTCCTTTTATCTGTTCTAACCCGACTGCTCAGCAATTTCACAGAGTGCCCACGAGTTCTTGTATTGTGAGAAAGGGAGAAAAGTACTTCTTTCTCAACCTGCTCAATCCCATTCATAATCTTATAAACCTCGATCATGTCACCTCTCAGCCGTCGTTTCTCCAAGCTAAAGAGCCCCAAGCATTTTAACCTTTCTTCATAGGGAAGGTGTTCCAACCCTTTTATCATTCTAGTTGCCCTTCTCTGCACTTTTTCCAATGCTATAATATCCTTTTTGAGATGTGGTGACCAGAACTGTACACAGTATTCCAAATGAGGTTGCACCAATGATTTATACAGGGGCATGATGATACTGGCTGATTTGTTATCAATTCCCTTCCTAATAATCCCCAGCATAGCGTTGGCCTTCTTTATTGCAGCTACACATTGTGTAGACATTTTCATTGAGTTATCCACTAGGACTCCAAGATCTCTCTCTTGGTCCGTCTCTGCCAGTTCAGACCCCATCAACATGTATTTATATTTAGGATTTTTGGCTCCAATGTGCATCACTTTGCACTTGGCCACATTGAACCCCATTTGCCACGTTGACGCCCACTCACCCATCCTCAACAGATCCCTTTGGAGTGCCTCACAATCCTCCCTGGTTTTCACCACCCTGAACAACTTCGTGTCATCTGCAAATTTAGCCACATCACTGCTTACTCCCAATTCCAAATCGTTAATAAACAAGTTAAAAAGCATCGGACCGAGTACTGATCCCTGTGGTACCCCACTGCTTACCACCCTCCACTGAGAAAGTTTCCCATTTATACTCACTCTCTGTTTCCTATTTATAAGCCAGTTTTTGATCCACAAGAGGACTTGTCCTTTTATCCCATGACTATTGAGCTTACTTAGAAGCCTTTGATGAGGAACTGTATCAAAAGCTTTCCGGAAGTCAAGGTAAATAATATCTATTGGATCCCCCTTGTCCACATGTTTGTTCACTCCCTCAAAAAACACTAACAGGTTAGTGAGACAAGATCTTCCCTTACAGAACCCATGCTGAGTCTGCCTCAATAGTTTTTGTTCATCAATGTGCCTACTAATTCTTTCCTTAATAACAGTTTCCACCAACTTACCCGGTATCGATGTCAGACTGACTGGCCTGTAATTTCCCGGATCTCCCCTGGAGCCCTTTTTAAAGATGGGAGTGACATTAGCTACCTTCCAGTCCTCAGGAATGGAGGCAGATTTTAAAGAAAGATTACATATTTTTGTCAGGAGATCCACAAGTTCACATTTGAGTTCTTTCAGAACTCTCGGATGAATGCCATCCGGGCCTGGTGATTTATTAGTTTTTAAATTGTCCATCAGTCGGAGGACTTCCTCTCTTTTCACCGCAATCTGATTCAGGTCTTTCAAACCCCCTCCGAAATCGGTGCTTCTGGAGTGGGCAAGCACTTCTCTTCCACAGTGAAGACAGAGGCAAAAAATGCATTCAGCTTCTCAGCCATTTCCCTATCATCCTTCACTACTCCTTTTACCCCTTTTGGCTACAGGAATAGTCCTTTTTGGCTACAGGAATAGTCTTTGTGAATTCTCCTTGATAATATCTCTCGTTCCAACCCACAATTCTTCTGGTTCACAGTCACTTGAACTTAATAATGCAAATCTGTTCTTTACATGGTCTTTAAACTCATCAGGAACATTGCTTAGATTATATTTTGGTCGTATGAATGTTTTCATGTTTTTCTTCAGTTTTATTCCAATTTTTTGATATTAACAATTCATGGCCTGTACCACAGTCAGTTCATGGTCTTGTTTTGGCAGAGAGAATAAAGCTTCTCCATCTTCTGTTTCCAATTATGTAAACTATTTGATTTCTTTATTTGCCATCTGGTGATGGCCACATATACAATCGCCTGTATGGTTGCCTGAACTGTGTTCTCAATGAACAAATTGTTGCTTCACAGAATTTTGATGAGTCACTCTACCGCTTCATTTTGTGCTTCTATGCTCCTTCTAAGCTGTGGAGTCCTGAGAGCAAAAATTCTACTTTGTGAGCTACCAGCATTTACGCTGTGAGCAGGAGATTTAGCTACTGCATGAATTAGTTTGCTCTGGTGCCATCCTTCCTGAGCCAAGACAAAATGTGTGAGCTGGAGGCTAAAAAACTGTGAGCTAGCTCACACTAACTCAGCTTAGAGAGAACACTGCTTCTAGCCCAGATCTTTCAACAGTATCTGATTCTGCTTTGTTTCCTACTTTTGTGTTCCAGTTACCTCTTGTTTAGGTGTGTGATCACTTTCTTCCTGGACATTTGCATAAAGGCTTTCAGTTTCTTCCTCATCAGCATCTGTAGGTGGGGTGTAAACTTCAATTATTGTTGTATTTATACACATTCCATAAAGTCTGATTGATATTATTCCTTCAGACTTCTCTTTATAGCCCCCTCAGGATCTGTGGAAATGACTGCTATATGGGCAGGAGTGAGAGAATCCAAATTTCCCCATCCACATGGCAGCCTTTGCTACAATCTTCCCCCAAACTTCAGAGCAAAGCAGGTTTGGAAAAGATTGTAGAAAAGCCAGGGAAACTCCAGGGGGTGCGCTCCTGCACCATGATGCTGTGGGGAAAATGGGGGGAGGGGAACCACTTCCCAACAGCATTGAACCATGGCAAATAACCCCTGGTTATTACTGGTTTCTGTAATGCATAACTACTGCAACAAAAATGAAGGACAGGGTGGCTTGGGAACCAGGAGTTCTGTGATCTACCTAAATAATTCTATTACTGGCATTCTGTCCCATGTTCAACCATGGGCAAGCCAGAGCTTATGGATCACACAATAAAATAGTTAGAATTTAAATAACTACTTTGTCCCAGCAGTTCTGTGACCGTGGAGCCTTGAATTACATCATGGCCATGCGCCACTTAGGACACCATTGTCATTATTAACAGAATATGTAGCAGCATCAGGTAAAGCTGGGGAGAAAGGATGCAATAAGGGGCAAACTGTATGCACAGCCTCTTAAAGAAATGTAGAGCAGTCATGGAATCAGTTATGTTGATACAACCACGTGCCACTAAGGCCTAGTTCTCACTGCGGGGCTAAACTTAAATCTGAGCTCTGCCACCTACGTGAGGACCCATGTGGCTGAATTCTGTCTTCTAACAAAAAACAGCACCCACACATAGAAGTCATGCGTATCGGGGGGGGGGGGAGTTAAGCTAAAATCTTTCCCCAGACATCTAATTTTCTGTATAGAGGGAAAGATCTTTTGTATGGATGTGTTCTCAGTTTTAATGATAAGGGAACAAAATAGTTGAAATCTAGTCACTTCCTTCCTACCATTAAAAAGAACCTATATTAGGAAACTGAAAAGAAGTATTGCCCTATGTGACTGAAGCATTTCCAAAGGGTTAACAGAGGTCTGTCTGTTGGGCAGCACAGTGAAAGATCTAACACAGGCTGGGATCATATGCCAGGCTAGGTACCAACTAATCAATACTGTGCAAAGGTGAAGGCCAGAAACAGGAGCCAGAGATAGTTGCACAAGTTAAGCAAAGTTTAATGAACGATGGGGCTGCTAAAGCAATCATTTAATTCTCTCTTCTATGAAAAGGTTTCTTACTCAAACCCAGCACTGGAACAGAGTCCATGGGCCTAAATGACAGAGAGCTATACGAAAATTTTACCTCACAGGCCACTCAAAGACCTGTATCTTCTGTTCGTACATGTGGTACACATGGATTTCTCATGACTGATCCGTACACTTCAATGTTCATGGATCTCTGGATCCAAACTGTTCTGGTAAAGGGTGATTGTAAGTAGTTTGCTTTGTGAAGAATGACTTCATCTCAAAGGATTTCTCTCCCCCCCCCCTTTCTGCAGCAAGCTTGCCATGAGCAGGCCTTTCCTTTGCTCATTCACCAAAGCTCTCCCTCCAGTTTCTGGAAATAATTTGTGGTTTGGAAGTGCCCTCCTCTGTTTCAAAGTTCTTCATATCTTTTTTAGAGGAGACACCAGACCACTGGTCCATCTAGCCTGGTGTCTTGTCGCCACCCAAGGCTTACAGCTAAGCTTTCAGAGGAAGATGAAGGACCGTAATAACAAACAGTCACAATGCCAGCGTTTGCTCAGCCAATGCTTCTGAACCCCGCTTGGGCTGATTTTACTGCTCCGTCTCCTCTGTATCAGATTCAACTGAACCTTTTCTGGAGAGCTCCCAAAGAAAGCAGCTGAATGACAGCCGGGCAGCCCCAAACGCACTTCAGAAAGGCACATTCTTTCTGAGAGTCGTTGTGTATCGAGAAAAGGCCGTGTTGCTCAACTCTACTTTGCCACTTTCAATATTGGTTTAGCTCTTCCCCCCCCCTTCCAATCAAAAAACCTGACAATGAAGTTTTCCGTGTACGAAAAACAAAAATAGCACTACTGAAATCGGAGGGTAATTCAGGCAATCCTATCATACAGTCTACAACAAGACTTGGGCTGCGTTCAGACGGCCAGTCAATCCCGCCATGAGCCCTCCTAAAATTTTATCCTGATTTTTTAAATCCAGCCTAGCATGACCAGACGCCCCCCCCCGTGAAATAGCCTCACCGCGCGTTGTTCCCGCCGTGATTTGTCTACACGGCATCCACCGATCATCAGCTGGTGTGCTGGAATACGAGCCTGGGTTTCTTTAGGAGGGGTGTGTGAAAGATTTCCCCCTCTCTTTCCATACTCCAACAGGACATTCCATGCAGGAGATTCTGCATACTTCAGTTTCTGTTTTGACCCGCGCTTGCAGGGATGGAAAGAATAAGTCCCGGTCCTCCCCCTTGCCATTGCCATCATGATGAATGGAGGGACTATTTTGCAAGTTAGAATAGTCCTTCCCCCCCTCCATCTCCCATCGCGGTAACATCTTGTCCCTAAAATAAATAAGCATGAATATTACATGCTTATTTATAGCGCTTATTACTGAATGCGTTTCCTCGTTAAAGCGCACATAGGGTTTCAATTTTTTAAAAATCGCACCCCCGTCGGCTCGGTCTGACGTCAGATCGAGCCGACGGGAGCATCGTGCGCTAATGGAGTGACCAGATGGAAGAAAGTCTGCAGTTGTCGCACGGGTAAGCGAAAACCCTACATTGAAACTGCTACTTTTAAAATCAGGATTGGAGGCGCAGCAGAACGGGATGCCTACGGGACCGGAATATTTCCCCGATGTTTCTGTCTGGTCGTGCATTTTTGATCCGCAAGGGAGTCATTCCTATGGCGGATCAAAAGATCCGTCTGAACGCACCCTATGATTACTAGATAGCCCTTTTCAGGTATTTCTGGTGTTCCTCTCTTGCATGCTGGGAGAGTTCTCTAAACAGAATATCCCCAGTATGCACAATTGGCATTTTCTGTGAAATTGTCAATGGACATATTCCCCTGCTATGATATGTGCTACCTACGGGTCGATTATTATTCTAAGATCTTTCAGGCCCCAGACATCCCTTCTATTACTAATTCAGAAGATCTTATACCTTTCAATCTCCTTGCTTGGCCTCCAGTCAAGTCTGATGAAATGATTGAACTAATAGAAGGTTGAAACCCTGGTAAGGCTCTGAACCCCGATGGCTTTCCCGCTGAATTTTTTTAAAAAATTGCGACCTGGTGGTCTTTGCCCCTGACCAAATTATTTTCTTTAATTGACCTATGTGGAACAATTCCTCAGCCCTAGCTCAATTCTATATTAGTTGCTGTTGTTGTTCAGTCGCACAGTCGAGTCCGACTCTTCGCGACCCCACGGACCAGATCACGCCAGGCCCTCCTGTCTTCCGCTGTCCTCTGAAGTTTGCTCAATTTCATGTTTGTCACATCGATGACACTGTCTAACCATCTCAATCCCTTTGCCGTCCCCTTCTTCTTTGACCTTCAATCTTTCCCAAGGGTAATCCAAATCTCCCTGAAAACTTTCGACCCATTAGCTTACTGTCTGTTCTGGGGAAATTATATGCCAAGCATTTAGATACGTGCTACCTGAAATCTGTATTTATGAGGATATACATTTATGTGTACTGAAGCTGCAAAATGCCTATAGTGCCCGTTTTCATATAGAATGGCGATCACACCAAGAGGACTGCACATAGAACTCAATTCTGGAGGAGGCTGAAGTTGGTTCCTTATTCGCACTTCCTTATTCATTATTTATTTGTGTAGTCATTCAGAAACACTAAGGAGAGTTGGAAAGCTCTGAACCCCAAAATAAGGTCTGGACCACCACATATCACATACCCCAGCGTTTACAGGACTCTCCCCTTTGAGGGGACATATTCTGTGTGCTGGTCCAAAGCACAGTTCTGGTGCCAACTGCTCCAGAGTGTGGGGCCCCAGGACGATCGCACAAGCAGACACTGGGGCCTGGCTGCACCCCCAAAATAAACTTTGGACCACCCCAAAGGACACATCCCCGCTCTCTGGAGACTGTGCCCTGCAAGTTGACAAACAGTGATGCCCGGTCCAAACACCGGTTCTGATGCCACGAGCTTCTATTCACAGGGCTTCCCTGAGGCCTGTGTTTCAAAGGAGATTTGAATAAGGAAGTGCCCCTCTGCACCCAGAAGAGCACCAGAAATGTAATGCTTGACAAGGATTTATGTCTTCTGTTCAGCACTGTGTCATTACACCAATTCATCTATTTGTACAGCAGGATGTATAGTTGTATATCAGCAACTTGTTCAAATTTGCATGCTGTAAACCAGCTGGTGCGTCTCAGTCATGTCACACTCATGGCACCCCTACTATTTTTATACTTAATATTTTAAGGTAAGGTATAAAGATGACAGGGGACAGAGAGATAAGGAAAGTATACGAGATAGGCAAAGAATGAAAAGCAAGTGAAAGAAACCATAAAAAAAAAGATAAAACTATGGTTCCCATATCAAAGGCTCCAGTTGAAGATGGAACCCTGGTCTGTAAGTGGGGGCCAGGGACAGAGGAAGAAAATTAATGGCTGAGAGTAGATGAGATTTCCATTCAGTATCCTGCATCAAGAAAAATCTGAAGGAAGAAGTAAAAAACCTTAAACACTTATCCAATGGAAATCTATGATGGATGAGGGCCAGTAAACTGAAGCTCAGTCTGAGTAAGACTGTGGGACTGTTTTTCAGTTACAATGTCTGAGGACTGGAGTCAGCCTGTCCTGGAAGGGGCTGCAGTCTCTCAAGAAGCAAGTTCCTAGCTTGGGGGTGCTGCTGGATCTTGGCCTCTAGTTCGTGGCTCAGGTCCCCTCCATGGTGCATAGTAACTTTTGTCATCTTCAGCGACAGCCATTCTTTGAAAATTGCGATCTGGCCACTGAGATCCATGCTCTGCTCACATTCAGATTAGAGTACTCTAATGCACTTTATGTGGGGCTGCCTTTGAAAGCTGGGAACTTCAACTGGTCCAATATTGCAGTGGCCAGTCTAGTGTCGAAAGCTGGATCAGCACTAGTTGCCGATCCATTTCTGAGCACAATTCAGAGTGATAGTTCTTATCTTTAGCTTAGGTCCAGGTTAGTGCGGAGTTTCTTTAAGAGCCAGTTTGTTGTTGTGGTTAAATGCACAAACTCTAATCTGGGAGAACCAGGTTTGATTCCCCACTCCTCCACTTGCAGCTGCTGGATGACCTTGGGGAAGCCATAATTCTGACAAGAGCTGTCCTTGAAAGAGCAGTTCTTGAAAGAGCTCTCTCAGCTCTTATCTCACAGGGTGTCTGTTGTGGGGAGGGAAAGGGAAAGGAATTTGTAATCCGCTCTGAGACTCCTTTGGGTAGTGAAGGGCGGAGTATAAATCCAATCTCCTCCTCCTCCTCCTCCTCCTCCTCCTCTTCTTCTAAGTCTGGAGTAAACATGCAATTTGTTAAGTATCTTAATAAGGCATCCACACCCAATGTAGCAAGTTAAGAACAAAAAGATATTCCTGGTAGGCATAACAGCTATCCCTCCCTTCAGTGAAGTTTTCTGCCTCCCCCCAGCTCTGTTTCTATGGGTCAGTGAATTTAAAGGAACAGCATGGGGGACAAATTGGGAGTCTGCAGCATGAGGGGGAGACTTGGCAAAATCGCTCTGCCCTGCTCCACAGGTGGAAAAGCAGTTCCATCCAAGGAGCTGCCGTTGCTCTTAAAGACTAGCACCTTCAGATCCAAGAATTATTCCAGTTATTGAAATCCAGGTACTGTTTGTAGAGTTGGGTGTGGCAAAACAAAGTGAAATAGCAAAGTTAAGAACCTAAGAACATAAGAGAGGCCATTGTTGGATCAGGCCAATGGCCCATCCAGTCCAACACTCTGTGTCATACAGTGGCCAAAAATACCAGGTGCCATCAGGAGGTCCACCAGTGGGGCCAGGACACTAGAAGCCCTCCCACTGTTGACCCCCTCAAACACCAAGAATACAGAGCATCACTTGCCCCAGAGTCCCTATCTATACCTTGTGGCTAATAACCACCAATAGACCTCTGCTTCATATGCTTATCTAATTCCCTCTTGAAGCCGTCCATGCTTGTAGCTGCCACCACCTCCTGTGGCAGTGAATTCCATGTGTTAATCACTCTTTAGGTGAAGAAGTACTTCATTTTATCTGTTCTAACCTGACCACTCAGCAACATCATTGAGTGCCCACGAGTTCTTGTATTGTGAGAAAGGGAGAAAAGTACCTCTTTCTCTACCTGCTCTATCCCATGCATAATCTTATAAGCCTTGATTATGTCACCCCCTCAGCTGATATTTCTCCAAGCTAAAGAGCCCCAAGCGCTTTAACCTTTCTTCATAGGGAAAGTGTTCCAACCCTTTTATCATTCTAGTTGCCCTTTTCTGCATTTTCCCCAAAGCTATAATATCCTTTTTAAGGTGTGGTGACCAGAACTGTACACAATACTCCAAATGAGGCTGCACCATTGATTTATATAGGGGCATTATGATATTGGCTGATCTGTTTGCAATACCCTTCCTAATAATCCCCAGCATAGCATTGGCCTTTTTTATTGCAGTCGCACACTGTCTCGACATGAAAATGACCACTGAACAATTAGTTACTGTTCATTAAAGCTGGCGCATGACGCTAGTAATTTTGGTTGCATACGCCCAAGGATCACAAAGAATGGATGTTCATTTTGTCTTTTAGAATGTCAGGAGCCTGAACCACTCCTAGGTCATGGACTTTTGCATCACCCTAAGAAAATGATTGTTGACGCCCATTTTAACCTGGTTCAGATTTGGGTGCCATCTGCAGTGAAAATGAAGTGCAGTTATTTGTTACAGATAAACCAGTCTGCTGCCAGAGGAGGAGGGCTATGCAACCTGTATAGGGATATATTGCCATCTAGTGATAATAGCAAGTTGGAAGAAGTGAAGGAAAGATAGTTGACTAATAGGGAATCCCTGAAGCCCTTGAGCACTTTGAACAAAACCATAAAACACATCGTGGAGGGATGTGCTGGAACCCTAATTTTTAAATACAGTCCTTTATATGAATGTGTGCAGTTTCAAAATAGACACAATTTATACTACCTGGGACAGGATATGGTGATTGAAAATGTAGCACATGTGAACGAGGAATTAATTTCCACACGTTCTTAGCTAATGGGTTGGATCCAGCCAGGTTTTTCACTCAGTCTCACCTAACTCCCCTCCTTACCACACAATGTTTGTACCTGCCACCCATAATCTCCCTCATAGCCTTTTTGGTGGTCAAACAAGACCTCTCCTTCCCTTTTTCATAAGCAGAAAAGCTGGTTGAATCCAGCCCCATGTGTATTCCTAGGCTGTGCTGCCCATATTCAATCACGTTTAGGTTACCAATTAAGTATTAGATTATGGCTTTACTTTACTTTAATTTCTGTTGAATCGATTTAAACACCTCTGCTTTACCACATATTTCCTATGTGACCGTTGGCTTTTAATGTTCTCTCACAGGGATTCAGTAGAAAGGATACTGTCTTGTATCCTTTCACGTTGCTCGGCAAAGTCTGAAGCTTTGCTCCACTGGAGGAAGTCACTTTCATCATACGATGACTCTTTAGGCTGGAATTTTGCTGAGCAGGGTGATAGGCTGCAAACCACTGTCAACATAAGACTGATTGGTTCCCAGTTCAAGCTAAAGTACCATTTTATGGTGTGGCTTTTAAACCAGTGGCATAGATGGCCCTGACTATAAATTAATGACTATTGCTTAGTTCAAAGTTCTTGCCTGTGAGCAAAAGAACATGCTAGGCTTGATGCTACAGACGTGCACTCTGATTTTGTTTTTTAAATGTCATTCTTTTTTCACATTTTATTTCATTCCTTTCTGTTGTTTTCATTCCCGTTGTGGGACATCCCCGCCACCTATAACACCACTGATTGTGTTGGCAGTGACTGACCATGTTTTTTTGTGGCGGCGTCTACCTTGTGAAGGGAGCTGCAGTGGCTCAAGTGGTTAAGACGCTGAACTGCAGGCTGTGGAAGGTCAGCAGTTCAGCAGTTCAAGACCCAGGTGCCGCATGGTGGAGTGAGCTCCCGTCTCTAATTCCAGCTCCTGCCAACCTAGCAGTTCGAAAGCAAGAAATTGCAAGTAGATATATAGGTACCACTTCAGTGGGAAGGTAACAGCGTTCCGTGCACCTTGGTGTTTAGTCATGCCGGCCACATGACCACGGAAAAGTCTTCAGACAGCGCTGGCTCTTCGGCTTTGAAACGGAGATGAGCACCGCAACCCTAGAGTCGGATTCGACTGGCTTTCGAGCAAGGGAACCTTTACCTTTACCTTTACTGCCTTGTGAGGTATGTTGGGCTGAAATTCTGTGACTGGCCTGATGCCTATAAGCAAGCGTCCACGGTAGAGTAAGGATTCAAACCGAGGTTTCCCAGATCATAGTCCGACACTCTAACCCAGGGGTGTCAAACATAAGACCTTCCAGGGCTCTTGTCTGGCAACTGGTGCAATGGAGGAAACAGAAGGCTGCTCACGGGAGGAGGCCACTCTCAATTGGTGGGACAATCTCATCAACAGCAGTCAAGCCAAACCCCTTCGCTTCGGTGGCAGCATCACTGGTAATTTGGGCTCTGTCGCAGCTGCATTCATGGCCACTAGAGGATGAGAAAAGAGAGGTTGCGTGCCTCTCTGCTCAACCTGTGGCTCTGGGGATGCTGTCCCCGATGGCCGTGGGGATCAGGGTTTGCATGTGTGGGGGGCGCAGATGATCCTCTGCTGGCGGCCAGCACCACTGTGTCAGAGGTTCTGTATAATCATTTACACTGTGTTCATTGTGCTTTGTTATGTGTGCTTGCTTGCTTGCCTTTTGCTGTGGCACTTGCGTAGTAGTTGCCAGCTGCAACGTGGGAGCGTACTTTCCTACTGCCTAGTCTTATCACGGTGGCCTTGGAGTATAGGCTTTGGAGTGTTCCTCAGTCTGGGGAATTTTCCAGTCCTACGTGTCTGGGTGGTGGGGGTGGCCTATTAAGTAATCCACCCGCCAGGAGTTTCCCGCGCACGCGCTAAAAGTTCATTTGCTAGTTTGGCTTTGCATCACACTATATTAATGCTTGTCCAGGTCATGTCGCCATTCCTGACAATAGCTGTATTCCTGTGGGTTACAGAATTGTATTCCAATAAAGCTTCTTCATGTTTGAAGAATGCCTGGATCTACTTGCTATTGAGCCTGACACACTGCCATATTCGTGACCTCCCGTGTGGTGGCTGCACTCCGACTTATGGGGGGCATTCTTCAGCAGTTTCTTCCATACATTGGTGGCCTAGTCCTGTCACTGAGCACACAACTCAGTGGCCAGGCCTCCCTCCCTCATGGAACACCCAGTGGCCTTCAGCTGTAGGCAGCTGTGGCCTCATGGGGGTGATCTCTGGCTATACTGATCATTGGGTAGCCTGAGGCCTCTGCCACATGTGAGGCCTTGTGCACCCCATGCCTGCTCCCCCATCAGATGATGTGGTGGCCTTCTGCTTGGAGTGGCTACTGCCACATGGCTTGCTGACACTCTCTGACTTGAAACCCAGCATTAGCTGGAGGTGGCCACTGCCGCATGGATGTCTCTGGCTTATTGGGCTTTGCTTGGGCTGAGTCCAACCATGCATGTGGCCTCATGCCTGGCCTACCTCCCCTCTGCTTCTGCAGTTGGGGGTTTAGTTCAACTTGGGTTCCCAGTCCCCTTTCATGGTGGCTCGGGGGCAGGAGGGAGCTTGCAGCACCCAGCTGCTTTGTGTTTTTACCCTGGGGCCCAGGCTCACAGCACTGGTGATGGGAGCTGGCTGGAGAAGGTGTTTGCCTCCCTCCAGGCTGTGTGGGGGCATCTGCTCAGCACTGCACTGCTGGGTTTCCAGTCCACCCATACAGGTTTTCCTCTGCATTTTCACTTATGGGCTCTCACGGTGAGGACACACCAACTTGGAACTTACCAGCTGCTGTCCTTATAAAGTTTGTATCTCCAGTACATTTTATGGCACACATGGCCTGGCTCGACAAAGTAACACGTCAGATCTGACCCTCATAACAAATGAGTTCAACACCTCTGTCCTAACCACTATAGCACACTATGATTTAAATGATTAAGAAATCCTGCTTTGTAAACTGACACATTAGCAGTATGTCAGTTACATGAGGAGTCTACGGAAAAAGTCAACTTCCCACTACTGAAGTCTATCCTAATCAGGCTTATGGCTCCCAGAAGGCCCTGAGGGGGTGACACCCCCTCATGAATGTGCCATGCCCCCTCCCCTCCCCTTGGAGGTGGAGGGAGCCCTGGGTCTGGTTTCAGGCATGCTGCTCTTGGTTGCTGCCAGGAACCGCCCCAATATACACAAGCCCAGTGGCATAAAAATGTGGTGACTGGGTGGTGGCAGCAGCTCCGGCCTGGCTCAGACTAGGGCACCTCTGGCCTTCACTGGGGGGCATTGAGGTGAAGCACCATCCCCCTCCCCACCCACAATCAGGGGCACATCCTGCCCAACCCCAGGCAGCCATCCAGGCCGGCCAGTGGAGAGCAGCAGTTGGTGGATGTCTCCCCTCCCCTTTCCACGCCTCAACCACAGGAGATGCCTGAGAAGCGGCTGCAGATGAGGCGCGCACACACACTCCAGGGGAGAGTCTAAAAAGTGGTGCACCTTTTCTGCTCTTTCTGGTGGATTGGGGTGGGATAAGAGCCCTGATGTGTGCATGCCAGCCCACCCATCCTCGCCACACCCCCTTCCTCCACTGTGTGCTCACTCACTCCCCTCACTGTCGGGCACCTCCATTTTTCCCTCCCCCACCCCTCCTCCATCCAGTGCCCCCCCACCAAAAGCCATTTAGCTATGGGACTGATTCTAATGGTTTAAACTAGTTTAAAGGACTCAGTCACAACTAAGTAGTCACAAACTGACTGACTACTTAGAGGAATGTCTTATATGACCTAATAGGATTGGGGTTTTCCCCCTCCCGGTCTCTGATTTCTACTACTCTAATAAACAAACTTACTCATCTGATTCACTAATGAAATTTCCCATCCACGTTTCCCAATGCTTCTGTGAATGTGTCCTCCCACCCTGGATGGATCCGAGCTTTGCACACACCTCCCTCGAAGAGACAGCTGGATGACTTCATTGGCTGCCTGGAAGCCGGGCAAAGCAGGGAGGTCATCACCCTTCTTCAGCACAGTGTGGCTGCTCATGCCTTCTGTTGCTGTGCCGGAATTCTTCCCTTTTTTTCCTTTCTGTCTGCACATGAAATAACAACATGATCCCATGGTGGTACTTAGTTTATAACCACATACGTGAAGACAAAGAAAAGAAAGAAACAAAATACTTAATCATAACTAGATGAAAGAAAACTCCAGCTGAGCTTCTGCATTGTCTTGTGTGACTTTTTCTATTGTCAAAGGCCTGGCTGATGGATTTAATAAAGATGAAGCCCTGCTCGCTGGTGCCAGCAGCCTAGTCGCTCCTCAGCGGAGTAAGTCCCATGACTACCATTACAAAATGCATACAGAATTTGGAACACTTGATCGTGTATATTAAAGTCCATCCACAAATATCCTGGCAGAAGTTGTACCTGGCCACTAGAGGATGACAGAAGAAAGCAAAAACATCCCAGGCTTACCGGCTGCCCTGTTTGAACAAGCATGCAGGTATGATCCAGTACAGTAGGGATAGGAGTCACATCTGGATTTTTTTGGATACAATGCCACTACAATTTGGATTTGAAAGATTGGGGGGGTGAAGTAAACAGTGGCTTGTGCCCAGTCTTAAATTCAGTTATGTTTTCTGAACATGGATCATCAATTTCTCCTATTTTCCCCCTTTCCACTGCAGCCCACCACATCACCCCAAAAGTTGTCTCTGGGGACCAGCAGACCCTCAGGAACATCACATTGGATGATTACAGTACAAGGGGCAAACAACATTGATTCAGGATTTATTATTATCAGGGCTCTTTTTGTAGCAGGGACTCCTTTGCATATTAAGTGACACACCCCCTAATGTAGCCAATCCTCCAAGAGCTTACAGAGCTCTTCTTACAGAGGCTATTGTAAGCTCTTGGAGGGTTGGCTACATTAGGGGCGTGTCGTCTAATATGCAAAGGAGTTCCTGCTACAAAAAGAGCCCTGATTATTATATAGAACAGAGCTGACACTTCTACTGACCTACTGCATTCCACTCAGTACTAAGCCCATTGTCTTAGAAGGGCGTAACTCTGTTTAGGATTGCACCAAAAGTCTCCTAGGCAGGACTGTAGCCAGGATTTTTTGTTAATTGAGGGGGCCTTTAAATAAATCAGGGGGCACCCCACACAGACCCCTACATACTCCCCCAAGCGAGCGCCTGGGCTGGATGGGAAGTCAAGTGGGCCTTGGCAGTAAGTCAGGGGGCCGGGCCCCGAGATGCCCCACTGTAGCTATGGGCCTGCTCCTAGGGAGCAGTGAGGGGTGAACACTGATATTTGAGTCACAGTTTCATTGGCAAATCTGAGCAGTGCTATTGAACACTCAAAAACAGGGCTATTTTTGGGCAGGAATGCACAGGAATGGAGTTCTGGCTGGCACCCAAGTTGGCCACGCCCAGCAGGAACTCATTAGCATAATAGGCCACACCCAACAGCAGAAACTCATTAGGATTGGCTACATTAGGGCTGTGTGGTCTAACATGCAAAGGAGTTCCCACTACAAAAAAAGCCCTGGGTTTTTTTTTTGGTAAATACAATTTATTATTGGATATATCACACGTTCAAACATTTTCAATCCACCTACATACCCATTTCTCTAATTTTCCTCCCCCCCAAACAAGACTTCCCGCACCGCTCCAACCCCATTAATATCTCTCTTATTCTGTTACAATTATTTCTAAACTTATTTTCTCTATCAAACGGTAACAATTCAAAAATCTAATTCTATTTCATTTTCCACTTAATAACTATCAAAACAAACCAAACCACGCTTAATGTCCCAATTTTTCAACAAGTATTTTTGAAAGTCTTTCCAGTCTTTAAAAAAAGTTTCATCTTCTTCGTTGTTTAATTTTCTTGTTAATTTATCCATTTCTGCTAAGAACAACGTCTTTTGATCCATTCCCATGTTTCAGGTACTTTATCTTGTTTCCAACATTGAGCAAAAGTCAGTCTTGCTGCTGTAGTCAAGTACCATAATAATGTTCTCTTGGCTACATTTATTTCTTCCATTTTAAGACCTAACAATAACCTCTGTGGGTCTTTCTTAAAAGTACAATTCAAAATTTTTTGTATCTCATTGTGGATCTCTGTCCAATACTTTACTGCTTTATCACATGTCCACCACATATGGTAAAAAGACCCCTCATGTTTTTTACATTTCCAACATTTGTTGGACATACTTTCATTTATAATAGCAATTTTTTTAGGCGTCATATACCATCTATACATCATTTTATAACAATTCTCTTTAACATTTACACACGTTGAAATTTTCATTGACTTTTTCCACAAGTATTCCCAAGATGTCATTAATATCTCATTATTAACATTTACTGCCCATTTTATCATTTGCTCCTTTACAACTTCATCCTCAGTATACCATTTCAATAACACCTTGTAGAGTTTAGAAATCATTTTTTTATCTTTCTCAAGCCATACAGTTTCAATTTCAATATTCTTTTCTCTAAAGCCATGTTCTCTTTTATCGGTCTTAAATAAGTCATAAATCTGTCTATACTTCAACCAATCATATTCAAATTCAACATCAAATCTATCTTTTAACACAAAATTTTTCCCTTCAGATTTTAAAAGATTTTTGTAAGGTAGCCAGTCTAGTCCTTGGTTTCTTGAATATGGATTAATCACTTCAGCTGGTACAATCCAAAGTGGTCTTTCTTCTGAGAAGAATTTTCTATATCTCGTCCATGTCTCGAACAGTGATTGTCTTACAAAGTGGTGTTTAAAAAATTTATCCATTTTTACTTTTCCATACCATAAATATGCATGCCATCCGAATTTATTATCATGTCCTTCAAGAGCCAATAACTTCTTATTCTCCAAATTAATCCACTGTTGCAACCATGTTAAACAGACGGCGTCATAATACAGTCTTAAATTTGGTAGTTGTAAGCCTCCTCTCTCTCTTGCATCACATAAAATTTTCATTTTAATCCTTGGCTTTCTTCCTGCCCATACAAATTTGGATAATTCTTTCTGCCACGAATCCAGTATTTTCCTTTGTTTTAGTATCGGAATAGTCTGAAACAAAAACATCAAACGCGGCAAGATATTCATTTTTACAGTCGCGATTCTTCCCATCAATGATAAATTCAAAGTATCCCATTTCTTCATATCTTGCTGAATCTTATGCCACACCTTTTCATAATTGTTTTTAAACAAGTCAATATTTTTCATAGTTAAATCAATTCCAAGATATTTAGTCTTTGTGACTACTTCACATTGTATTTTCTCTTGAAGTTCTGTCTGTCTTTGTTTCGTCATATTTTTGCACATCACTTTAGTTTTATTTTTATTAACATAAAATCCCGCAACTGAACCAAATTCTTCAATTTTTTCCATCAATTGTGGTATTTTCTCAATTGGGTCTTGAATCATAAACATTACATCATCTGCAAATGCCCTATACTTATAGGCAAAACCTTTCACTGTAAGTCCTTCAATACTGTCATCTTTTCTTATCGCTGTTAGTAATATTTCCAATATCCAAATAAACAACAACGGGGATAACGGGCAGCCTTGACGTGTTCCCTTTTGGACTCGGAAGAAGTCCGTCTTTTCTTTGTTTATATTCAAAGCCGCTTTTTGTTCTGAATATATTGCCACAATCATGTTTAAAAAGGACTGTCCAATATTCATTTTTTCAATAACTTGCAGCATAAACTCCCAATTTAAATTATCAAAAGCTTTTTCCGCATCTAAGAAGAGGAATCCGACTTCTTTTTCAGGATGCTTGTCATAATATTCAATTGCGTCTATCACCACTCTTAGATTGTCTCTAATTTGTCTATTTGGTAAAAATCCCGCTTGTTCTTCCGCTATCGTATCTTTCAAATATTTTTTCAGTCTCTCTGAAATTATTTTTGCAAATAATTTGTAGTCATTATTTAATAGCGATATTGGTCTATAGTTCTTTACTTGAGTCAAATCCAAACCTTCTTTAGGTATCAATGAAATATTTGCTTCCTTCCATGAATCTGGGATCCGCTTGGTCTGTCTTATCTCATTTGACAGAAGTACTAAAATAGGGGTTAGCTCCTCTTTAAATTTCTTATAAAATTTTGCTGTAAAGCCATCTGGTCCTGGAGCTTTGCCCAACTTTGCATCTTCTATCGCCATTGTCACTTCTTCTTTCGTTACTAAACCATTTAATAGTTCTTTAATTTGTTTTCCCAGCTCTGGAACTTCAATCGTGTCCAAGTATTTCTTGATTCTCTGTTGGTCAATTCCTTTCTTTTGAAATAATTTGGCGTAGTATTTAAAAAAGCTCTTTTTATACCATTCAGGCTCATCACCTCCTTTCCATCTTCAACAATCTTGGATATAAAGTTCCTATCTTTTCTACTTTTCAATTGCCATGCCAAAAACTTTCCTGGCTTATTTGCACCCTCAAATGCTTTTTGCTGTAATTTTTTTAAGTTCCAATATAATTCTCTGTTTAAAAGAACATTCAGCTGATCTTGCAGGAAGTGGATCTCTTTAACAATTTTCTTCTTCCCTGGTCTTTTTTTTAGTTCCTTTTCTTTCTGTCGAATTTTTTCATGAAGATCTTTCTGTTGCTGAATCTTTTGCTTTTTATCTTTGGAGTTCAGAGAGATAAGCATGCCTCTGATTACTGCTTTGTATGTATCCCTGGGTTTTGACAGCAAACAAGGTAAACAGAATAAGAAACAAAAAGATGGGTGTGGCTGGATCACCACACTTCTGGTAACATGGGGGTGTGGCCTAATATGCTAATGGACTGTGCTGCCATGGGTGTGGCCTAATATACTAATGAGTTTCTGCTGTTGGGTGTGGCCTATTATGCTAATGAGTTCCTGCTGGGGTTTTTCTACAAAAAAAAGCCCTGACTAAGCCCATATCTTAGAAGGGTGTAACTCTGTTTAGGATTGCACCAAAAGTCTCCGAGGAAGCAGTGGGGGGTGAACACTCTGATATCTGAGTCACAGTTTCATTGACAAATCTGAGCAGTGCTATTGAACACTCAAAAACATTTTCCGTTTGTATTGGACATTTAAACCTGTTCTAAATTTTATTGCAAATGTTTTACATGTGTGCATTCTAGCACTGCTTTCCTGTGGCTGCCTGTCTCTCTCCCACTGTTCGTCCACCTGATAAGAAAAAATATATTCATTTACATAAAAGGTGTCTTTCTTGACTGCCTTGAGCATGCTACATGGGGGTGGGAGGAAACTGCCTTTTTGTCTATCTGGTTCATTAAAAGAGTGATCCAGCACAGTCATGATGCCATGACAGAAGGAGGAGGAGGAGGAAGAAGAAGAGGAGGATTTATACCCCACCTTTCACTTGGAGTTTCAGAGCAGTTTACAATCTCCTTTCCCTTCCTCTCCCTGCAACAGGCACCCTGTGAGGTAGGTGGGGCTGAGAGAGCTCTGAGAGAGCTCTGAGAGAACTGCTCTTGAGAGAACAGCTCTGAGAGAACTGTGACTGACCCGAGGTCACCCAGCTGGCTGCAAGTGGAGGAGTGGGGAGTCAAACCCGGTTCTCCAGATTAGAGTCTGCCGCTCTTAACCACTACATCAAACTGGTTCTCTGGTATTAGCTGGTATTCTGTACACATTTCCACACTAGAAATGCTATGTGCACTTATGTGTGGGCCAAACCAGACAAAAAGCTGGAACAGATGCCCAGCACTTTCTTCTTTAGTTGCTGTAGTTGCTTCCTTCTTTCTTTCTTTCTTTCTTTCTTTCTTTCTTTCTTTCTTTCTTTCTTTCTTTCTTTCTTTCTTTCTTTCTTTCTTTCTTTCTTTCTTTCTTTCTTTCTTTTTTTTCCTTTTTGGTTTTAAGAAGAAGCCAAGAAATAAGGGCATAGTATAGGGAAAGGGAGAATAAAGACTTTCCCCCACTCCTTATCTAAAACAGCATCCTTCTCAAGAGATTATACTTGCCCCATTGGAGCCCTTAAGGCCTATTTGAGGTTGGGACCACGCTGTAGGAGTCAAAATTAAGCACCTCCCCCTGCTGCATCCTTAACGGGGAGGGGTGGGCTCCTGCAACTGTCCTTTGTGAAAGAAAACACTCTGGACATCATGCATCTTCCAGCATTTTATTGGCTTTGGCATTAAATGATGCCATGAATTCGGGTAACAGCAAGAACTGAAGAACCAAGCTTGCAAAAGGCGATTCTCCTCACAGATGGCTCACTCTTGATTCTCTTTCTTTACACCCATCAAAGAAAATTAAATGTCAATGTTTAGGTGTGCTTCCTCAACATGAACTGAAGGAGCTAGACAACTGTTGCCTAACAAGTGCTTACTCTTAGTAACTGCACTGGATGTTCCAGTGTTTTTCTCATCCAGAAAGCTTTGATGGGCACTTGACTGGATCCCTTAGAAGCTCAAGAACTATATTATATTACCAGCACTGTGAACTGTTCAGTCCCGGAGGATTACACTTTCCTCTCTTCTAGGGCTCAATTGAAAATTAAATCCATCATCTACTTCTCTATTTTTCTTTAATTCCACCCCCTCCCCATCCAGTAAGGAATGTTTGTGAAAGAGAGTGATCCCCTGAACTCTGACTCCCTCTGAGAAGGGCTTGTGCTCTTTTTAACTTAAATAAGTTCCAAAAGCATATAAGAAAGGAATTTCATAAACTGTCAATTGCAAAACATTCCATACATTCTCTCCCATCTAGGAACATCCATGTGTGGTCTCTTAAGAAGTCATATTTGGGGGCTACGCAGAGGGTTGTGCAGGGAAGTTTTCAAGCACTCCAATGCACATATAGTAGACAAGGAGGCATGGCTATGGAAAGTCTTTTTGGCTTCCCACTGTTCAAGGGTAATGTCACATTGGAGGTATTTAAGCAGGCAAGTATCACAGGCTCAACCATATTGTGCTTGTTTACAGTCAGAGTCTTACTTGCAATGCAATAATTCCTTCTCTCTACTCCTCATACTGTGCCAGTACTCATTATGACATCACAAAGCTTTGCAGGACTTAAGGGTGTCAAATGATGATGTCCCATCGTTCTTTCATCTTCTTCCTTCTGGCATAACGAGATTTCCTGTTGTTCATACCACCAATTTATTTTTAAAAGAATAGTGGAAATGGCCTGGATTAGGAATGTAAACTGTTGCTAGTCTCGCTAGCCTTTTTGAAACTTGTTCGGCTTTCTTTGGAATTCCACAGAGATTTAGCCTGAATGGGAAATTGCCAAACGTAATTTAAATGTGACTTTAGTAAAAAATAAAAAAAAATCTAGTGACAACTTTGGAGATAAGCAACGTTCCCTAGAAAAAAAAAATCAAGTTTTGACTTCCCTGAAATTTCTCAAGGCATTTTGCATTGAGAAGGGACTCCCAAATTTGTTCAAAATTTCGCTTTAGACAAAAATTCAGTGCCAGCTCTAGATTGAATATTCTACTCAGAGACAGGGAAATGATTATCATGTTTATCAATGAGCTTTTTCAATAAATGATGCAGCAAAGTCTGAAACTTGTAAAGAAGCGAATAACGAGATGTTCTCCCTTGGTGGAACAGAACAGGGGAAGGTTATCTCTTGGCCTTCTGTCTGTTGTCTTCTGACTCTTTATAAATCTGAGCCAACAGCAATATTCATTAACCCCTCCGCTCACTGATTATCTCATCTCAGTGACTGGAATGTAAGGCTTAAGGGGGGGAACACCCAAGTTTCCAGTTCTGTTTTAATATAAATGGGTGTCATTTCCAATGGCTGGCTTTTAACTGCTGTTTTGCAAGCCTTGAGGATAATAGCCCTCCACACTGGCAGGACCGAAACAGGCGGGTGGGTAATCCGTTCTCTGGTTAGCCTTTCCAATCGGGATGCCAGTAAATTCTGACTAAAGGAAAAATTGAAGCAAACCTGGAGGGTCCTCCTGAGCCCAATCAAAACATTACTAGGCATTTCAAGGAAAGTTAAAAGAATAAGATTTGCAACATTTACTGGAAGCATTTTTGCATGTCTCAGTGGATGTCACCTAATGAGAAATCCAACATGAATTTGTCAGATCCTTTTTCTGGTGAACATTTGCAGGAATGCACAGGGAAGCGAAAAGTTCATTGATAAAATTAGACATCTGGGTTCAATTTGCACAGGGCAAGGAGCAAAACTGAAACGGGCGTATTTGAAGTCAACCGGCAAGACTGCAAAATTCAGTGGCATCCCTAGCAGACAGTATTCACCAATATTAGATGAAGGCAGGGGTCTTTTCGGGGGGGAGCCCACCGGAGCGCAGCTCCGGGAGCTCAGAAGCCAAGCCCCGCCCCCAGCCGGCGTCCCGGAGAGTCTTTCAGGCAGCCGAATGTCAATTTCAGCTCCATTATATCCTATGGGCCATTGAAGTCAATGGTGAAAACATAGGGTATATTCTAGGGGCTGGAGGGGAGGGGGTTTGAGAGAGAGGCTTGAAACTCACAGGATAGCTGATGGAGCCTCTCCCCAAGATACCCACCAAGTTTCAAGAACATTGGACCAGGGGGTCCAATTCTATGGCCCCCTAAACAGGTTGCCCCTATTCCCTCCATTGTTCTCTATAGTGGGAAAAAAATAACTTATTTTCTCACCATAGAGAACAATGGAGGAAATGGGGCAACCTGTTTGGGGGCCCATAGAATTGGACCCCCTGGTCCAATGTTCTTGAAATTTGGTGGGTATCTTGGGGAGAGGCTCCATCAGCTATCCTGTGATCTTGGAGCCTCTCCCTCAAACCCCCTCCCCTCCAGCCCCCAGAATATACCCTATGTTTTCACCATTGACTTCAATGTCCCATAGGGTATAATGGGGCTGAATTGCCACTGAATTTCTTTCATTCCCTCCTTTCCTCCTTTCCTCCTTTCCTTCTTTCTTTTTCCTCTTTCCCTCATTCTTCTCTTTCTTTCTTTCTTTCTTTCTTTCTTTCTTTCTTTCTTTCTTTCTTTCTTTCTTTCTTTCTTTCTTTCTTTCTTTCTTTCTTTCCTACCTTCTTCTCTTCTCTTTTTCCTCCTTTCCCTGTTTCCCTCCCTCTTCCCTCTCTTTCTTTCTCGCTTTCCTTCCTTCTTTCCTTCTCTCTACTCTCTCTCTTTCCTTCCCTCTTTCCTCCTTCTGTGGCCCAACTCTAGTGAGAAGGAGTTTAAACTTTAAACCCCTTCTCTCTTAGCTCCCCCACCCAGACCAGCTGGGGAAGGGAAGGGGAGGCTTTTGAAGATGCTTCCCCCTTTTGCTTCCCCTTCTGACATCACTTCCGGTGATGTCAGGGGGTGTGGCATATGCTAATAGCCTAATAGCTCATTAGCATACCATATGCTAATGAGCTCCTGCAGCTGTTCTTCTACGAAAAGACCCCTGGATGAAGGGCTCGCTACACATTACCATTTCACTCTACCTGCTGACTTGCAACAGAATTGTGTCATATGAATTATTTTTATCATTCATTTGGCCCCTTGACCCAAATAAAAAAAAAATTCAGATGACGACATGAAATTTCAGTCCCAGAACTGGAAGTGTGAATTGTATTTATCGTTTTAGAGCAGTATGGCTTGCATCCTAAGCAGCACCAACAGAGAGGCAACTTTCCTGCCTCTCTCCTCACTGCACTCTTTGTGCCCCCCCCCAGTTGTGCTTATGAAGATCGGTGGACCTGAACAGTGTGAGAAGCAAATGGGGGGGGGGAGACGGGCAAAAATCTCCATCCACTGCAGATGGAAAAGCTCTTCCACTGCAGGAGCTGCTGCTGCTCCAGAGCAGCTTAGGATCCAAGGGCATATCCTGTTACATAAGAACATAAGAGAAGCCAATGTTGGCTCAGGCCAATGGCCCATCTAGTCCAACACTCTGTGTCACACCGTGGCCAAAAATACCAGGTACCATCAGGAGGTCCACCTGTGGGGCCAGGACACTAGAAGCCCTCCCACTGTTGACCCCCCCCCAAGCACCAAGAATACAGAGCATCCCTTGCCCCAGCCTGAGAGTTCCTATCTATACCTTGTGGCTAATAGCTACTGATGGACCTCTGCTCCATATGCTTATCTAATTCCCTCTTGAAACTGTCCATGCTTGTAGCTGCCACCACCTCCTGTGGCAGTGAATCCCATGTGTGAATCACTCTTTGGGTGAAGAAGTACTTCCTTTTATCCGTTCTAACCCGACCGCTCAGCAATTTCATTGACTGCCCAAGAGTTCTTGTATTGTGAGAAAGGGAGGAAAGTACTTCTTTCTCAACCTGCTCTATCCCATGCATAATCTTATAATCTGTTCCCCTTGGACAATGCAGGCGATTTATACACCACAAGGGACATATAAAACATTATAAGCGTACATGTAATCATATCTTCAAACACTCCAAAAAAAGAAAAGTACAAAACAGCAAAATGCCTATGTAAATGAAGAAGGGTCACCTGATACTTCAGGCTTAACGAGTTTCAGGTCAGGTCCATCTATGAAAGGTGCTCCTTAATTAGGGCAGTTCAACTGAAAGGCATTTCTCTTGTCATGAGCACCTGAAGCAGATTTATATGTGCATGTAAAGGACCATCAAGTCGCAGTTGACCCTGCATGGGGTTTCCAAGGTAAGATACTTCAGAGGTGGTTTGCCATTGCCTGCTGCTACTGCATTAGTGACCCAGGACTCTGCTGGAGGTCTCCCATCCAAGTACTAGCCGTGGCCAACACTGATAGGAACTGAGATCTAATGAGAACAGGCTAGTGTGGGCCACCCAAGTCAGGGCAAACAGCCTTATGCTAAGTTACAATATTGGTCAATCGATAATCAATAGTTTGGATAGGGTTTAAAAGCAGGCCCGTAGGCCAGGATTTTTTTGCTGTTTGGGGGGCATTTAAATTTTTAAGGAGGCAATTAAATTACAGTTAATTAAATGAATCTGAATGCCTGTCTTTAAAGGGGGAGGCTCTCAGCCTGTTTCTAGCCCTTCCTTTCAAGGGACAGGACAGTGAGCACGTCAGTTCCTAGGAAAGAAACAGCTTCTAATTGTCTTCAGAAGACATTTACATGCCTTTTGAGTTCCCTTCCACAGGGCAAGAAAGCTTAGAAGGGCACTCAAGAGTGGCACCTTCAGTACATTTCCAACAATCCCCCTTCCTGCTAGCCCAGTCCTGCTGTGTACCATCTAGGTCATGGTGAGTCTTTCCAAAGCATTCCCATGAGCTTTTGGGAATGATGCAAAGGGTCATGCGGGGGTCTCGCCTCAAAAATAAGGTCTCTACACAAACACACACATACAAAAAATACCCCCTCAAAATAAGATTTCTGGCATGACTATTTGTGGGGCGGGGCTTTTAATTAAGGGGGTGGGCCCCCCAAATGCCCCAGTGTAGCCACGAGCCTGTTTAAAAGAGAATTGGCAGCCACTGCAGTTGCTGGAAAACTGGCATGATACGATCTCTATAATTAATGCCAGTATGCAATCTGGCTGCTGTATTCTGCACTAATTAAAACTTCTGGCTCATATTTTCAAGGGCAGCCCCATGTAAAACACATTACAGTAATCGAGTTTAATGTAATGAAAGTATGGATAACAGTGTGGTCAATCTTGATTTTCATTGAAGGGTTGCAGTTGGTACAACCACCAAAATCGGTTAAAGGGTGCAACATGTTGCAGAGGAAATCTGCAGCACTTTTACCTACAAATCCAGATCTGACATAGCCAACAGAGTACAAATCCCTGCTTTAGTGGGTGAATCCAACCCCGTGTAAATCTGGATCTTATTTTGCCCCTGTGGGTTACATTGAAGCAATATGGAACAGTAGATTAACAGAAAAAAATTAAGCTGTTTATTGACGCATAATTCTACACAGACAGAGAATAAAGCAGCCATGAAGGCCCAGATCAGAACTGGTACATGCAATGCAAGACAGAGCCATTGCAATGGTGCAAACAGTGAAGAAAATCAAGTCCTTAAGTTTCAATGCAAATACAATCGGAACAGTAGAGAGAAAAAGATAAAACACATTGTAAATTAATTCATAAAGATTCAGAGTAAATGGTTTTCTAAAAACAGCATTTGGTTTTGTCACTAGCATTTTGCCTTCCTAATCCATCCAGCCTTTAGCCCACCCAGTTAGTAGCTTTATTTTACTCTGAGTTTCAAAAGTAACTTCCATAGCCAATCTAAGGACTAGTTCATCAGTGGCTATTAGCCACAAGGTATAGATAGGAACTCTCAGGCTGAGGCAAGTGATGCTCTATATTCTTGGTGCTTGGGGAAGAGGCAACAGTGATAGGGCTTCTAGCGTCCTGGCCCCACTGCTGGATCACCTGATGGCACCTGGTATTTTTGGCCACTGTGTGACGGAGTGTTGGACTAGACGGGCCATTGGCTTGATCCAACATTGGCTTCTCTTATGTTAGTCCAGGGATCCACTCCAGCTGCAATAGAGAAGAAACCTAGCTCATCCCATGATATACATATGATACTTTTTTTTACCGTCAGGGGAAGTGCCCCACTGCTAAGAGGTGAGAATAGAGTCATGGAGACAATTATTTAATTTATTTATTTATTTATTTATTTTACAATTTATACCCCGCCTTAGCCCACTACAGTAGGCTCAGGGTGGCTTATACAGGATAAAATACACAGTAACAATCAAAGGTTCATAAAACATTTAAAAACAATTCATTAAAACAAGACAATATTAAAGTGCTAGCTTTGTTGTTTGATGTCGTAAAGGTGGTGTTACCAGGTGAGTACATTCCACAGTTGTTTAAGTTCCAGCTCACTGATCTTTTTTGAGGACTGAGTAGATGCGGGGGAAATCGGGCAAAGCTGCAGGGCAAACTGCGGCCGTGCAGCACATGGTGTGAAATTGACACATACTATTGGGGCAAAAGGAAGAGCGAGCACGGAGCAGCAGCTTGTGGGAAATCGGCTTTAGAAACTGCATTAGGTAACATAATGGGCAAAGCTATGGGGAGGGAGAATAAATCTTGAAAGGAAAGGTAGGTGTGTGTGTGTGCGCGCATGAGTGCGTGTGTGTGTGTGTAAAAAAAAGTATTTATTTTGAATTCTAGCTCTCCCTCCCCTGAACAGCAAGGTCCAGGGCAGGTTACAGCAATGCATCTAAAACAGTAAGCACAATAAAAATAGTTAACCATGGTTGTGGTTACACACGTGAGATAATGCGGGGGGGGGATGAGGCTGTTTGCTTTGCAGGTATTAGACCCGCATTTGTGCAATCACACAGTCCTGGGGAGCAACCCGCCGCTGCGTGATCAGATGCAAACAGTGGGTGAATCGGGGGGGGGGTTGCCACGTGTTTCTGGTGCATTTCAATGAGGGATCGATGATCCGCATCTCCGGACTGAGTGTTCCCTATGCAATGTGCAATGATGCGCATACTGAAATGGGGAAAAAAACAACAGCATGGAGTCCGGATGGCCCAATCAGACCATCCCAATGCCATGAGAGCATGCTAGCACTATCACACAGAGGAAAGTCATTCCTGGCCCATAGCGAACCCATTTGCTACTGGACTTTTCCCGGTGTCTTTTTACTCCGCTTCTGTGGCAGAGCAAAACAGGTTGCTGACAAGAGCAGGACACTTGGCAGATGTTGGCATCTGATTGTGCCCTTAAAATCCACATGGCATTTGCTCCTATGGCGCAGCTAATTCTGCATGTGAACGTGTCCCATAATAATAGTTAATTAACCTATATAAAATCAGTTCATCCCAAACCATTAGATGGCAATCTGTAGCACAAATAACAAGTGCTCCTAGAACTCTACCTCTTGTGCCTGTAGATGACAAAATACTAAAGCAAGTGGATGGGAGAAAGAGGTAAACTTTAGCAGGAGAGGTAGAGCAGGGGAAGCCAATATAGATGGAATTCTGCCATCTCAGCCACGTGGATCATGAAGTCTTGCCAGGGAGAGTAGCACTGTGCTACGTTTTGCATTTTCTGCTGCTGCTGAAGGCACAGGAAAGAGCCATCATGAGAAAGAGCCATCATGAGAAAGAGCCATCAACCCTTGTTTAATGCCTGTTTCTTTCAACTTGAGGAGCAAAAGTTAGCATGTCTTCTCTGGCAAACTTCCATTTACCTTGTGCTTTTTATTTGACCTCACCTTACATATGTTGCCTTTTTCCTTATATGGAACCAACATGACAACTTTCTGAACTAATGTTTACAATATGCCATTTCCTCCCGCTGAAATTCCAGCAAGAACAAGAGGTCAGGAGGGAATGCGAGTCTGAAGTATGTTTCAATTGCAGGACACAGATTTTATCATCATTCCTCACAAGGTACTGATGGATTATTACCATAGTATGCCCCTTTTCCTTATCTTTCGTGCGCTTCAACTATGCAAGGATTCTCTGTATCAAAGCTGACCTCCTTTCTACAAAGCAAGCAACTTCATGGTCAAAATTTCTTATTCAGTCTCTGTCCCATGTCTCCATTTTCTGCTTTGCTTGAGGGATTTCCATGTAGCCGAGGAGTTTCATTGAGTTAATGTAGCTTGATTCTCCCTCCCCTGCAAGTCTCCAAATTTTCAAATAAATGAGACAATTTAAAATAATATATTATTATATTTCATCATTTTCAAACTGGAATTTCCATTGTTGTTGTTGTTCAGTCACACAGTTGAGTCCGACTCTTCGCGATCCCATGGACCAGATCACACCAAGCCCTCCTGTCTTCTGCCGTCCTCTGAAGTTTGCTCCATTTCATGTTTGTTGCCTCGATAACACTGGCTAACCATCTCATCCTTTGCCGTCCCCTTCTTCTTTGACCTTCAATCTTTCCCAGCATCAGGGGCTTCTCCAGTGAGTGCTTCCTTCTCATTTGGTGGCCAAATTTCCATATATTAGATTAAATATGTATTTTAAAAATCTATCCATTTTTTTGGCCAACACAAATTATCTTGGCCCACAGACCACTTTCATAGTTTATTCCAGCAAACAACAGGACACATTGTGTGCTGAGGATCAAATGTGAACATATAGCATTCTATAATCCCAATTTAGTTTCAAAAAAATTAATGGGAAGATATAAAGATTTATTAGATTCCAAGAATAACTTGAAAACACAGAAAATGTCGCAGCAACAAGAAATAATTCTAACACGGTGGGAAAGAATTCAACTAGAATCCAGATATGTCAAAGATAGACATAAGGACTTTTATGAAAATCAAATAGAACTAGACAAACCCTTACTTAACACAGAAGATAAATTTATAAAAAAGCTATATATGGTTCTATTAGTTTTTAAGATGCAAGATGAAATAGTTAAGGTCTCTATGATTTCTTGGGCAAAAAATATAGGATACAACGTTGACTTAGACAAATGGACTAGAGTGCGGAAAACTAACATAAAATACACTAAAGCGGTACCTCTTAAAGAAAACTTTTACAAGATGTTTTACAGTTGGTATTTGACTCCTGATAGACTGGCCGAATATTACCCTAATATGTCTAACCTATGTTGGAAGTGCAATGAAAAAGTTGGTTCTTTCTATCATATTTGGTGGACGTGTGATAAGACTAAAAAAATTGGGGTTATGGTCCATGGAATATTGCAGCAAATATTAGGGGTTAGACTACCTTTTACACCAGAAATGTTTTTGTTAAATGTAATTCCTGATCAATTTAAGAAGGTAGAATGTTATATGATTACTCATATAGCAACTGCTTCCAGAATTTTATTTGCTGGTAGGTGGAAAAAAGAAGATATACCTACAAAAGAAGAATTAATCTACAAATTAATGGAAATAGCTGAAATGGACAATTTGACTATATTGCTTCAAGGAAGAAGAGACAACATATTTAAGAGCGTTTGGTCAAGATTTTATGACTGGATAAAGAAAAATACCTAATTTTGATTACAAACCTAAAAACAGGTGTAGTCTTTATAATAACTTTAGCGCCAAAAAAATGAGGGGAATTGTATAAATGTTTGGAAGGCTGGTGGGATGGAAACCTTTTTATGTTTGGATGTTTGTAGGTGTGTATGTTTGTATATGGGATTTTGTTTGTTGCTTTGTATACTTCTGCATGTGATTTCGTCAATGTCATTTTATTTAATTTTTAAAAATAAAAAGAATTGTTAAAAAAAGAATTCTATAAGGAGTTTGTTTTCCAAAAATAAATGGATAAGAAAAAGGTCATAAAAACAAAAAAATAAAGATACTGTCTTTCTCTATAATGTTTCCTTCCTTCCTTCCTTCCTTCCTTCCTTCCTTCCTCCTCCTTCCTTCCTTCCTTCCTTCCTTCCTTCCTTCCTTCCTTCCTTCCTTCCTTCCTTCCTTCCTTCCTTCCTTCCTTCCTTCTGCCTAGAACAAATCCTGGGGCATGCTCATGGTGGTAATGCTGCACTGGTTACTTGTTCGGTGGGGAGAGAGGAAAGCTTAGAATAAACCCTGACTACTTCAACATTTGTCTCCAGTGTCTAGTAAGTGTATGTGAGAAATGTTAATCTATCCCCCATGTGCATACCATTTCCAGTGCTTGCCAGTATAATAACATGTCTTAAGGGGCCATGCCACACACAAAAAAGCAAAGACTTACTAGTAAATAAGACATATAGTTTCCCTTCCACTTTTATCTCTTAACAGCCTAATTGGGCTGTAATGAGTTTGGGGCTGGCGCTCGTCACCAGATTTTGCCTTCTTTGATGCGGCTTTTCCCTCAGAGCTACAGAAATGCAGAGGGAATCAATACCGAGATATTACACCTCCACAAGTGTCTCTGGGCTTACCATAAGATTCCACTCTTTGCTCCAAATGACCAAAGCCACTAATAGGTCCCAGCTAACCGAGATGCTTGGGCAATGAATAAGAAGTAGAGAGGTGCCGCTATGATTCAGGCTCTAGAATGTGTACCAGCGGTGACAAAGGCAGACCTCAGACTGTTATATGGAAAGAGATGGAGGCAGTGCTCTTCCAGAAAGGCAGAGAGACAGCTTTTCTGGGCAGCAATGGTGCATAAAGGAAGCCTGGTCAAACTGTGAGCTACCAAGTCAGATGCAGACCACCAGTTGGCACACTGGGGTTTCAATAACTCTGAGAGAGTTCTACTCCCTACACCCAGCCCTTGCTGCACCACTGTTCTGCTTCCCGGGCAATTGTTTAAATCAGACAATTAAATCAGTCACAGATTATATAAATGGTCATAAATAAACATTGTGGCTGATTTCCCACTACAGCTGCCTCAGTGTTGCGCCACCGTTTGCCCCGACACTATCGGTCAATTTCACACCCGAAGCCACGGGGCTGCATTTTGACCCGCGGCTTCGCCCGATTTCCCCCACAGTTTTGTGATCCTGTTTTTTGAGGATCACGAAACTGCAGGGGAAATCGGGCGAAGCCGTGGGTCAAATGCAGCCCCACGGCTTCGGGTGTGAAATTGACCGATAGTGTCAGGGCAAACGGCGGCGCAACACCGAGGCAGGTGTAGTGGGAAATCAGCCTGTGTTTTAAAAAAATCCCACCATTTGGTGTTTGTCTAATTAGTCCTCAGTGACATTAACGACTGCTGATCTGTTTGGACTGGCAGTGATTTTAAGTATTCAGGGGTTTGTGAAAATCCAAGGCAAAATTGTTTGGTAGGAATTAAGAACAAGAGAGAACATAAGAAGAGTCTTGCTGGCTCATGCCAGTGGTCCATCTAGTCCAGCATCCTGTCTCACAGAGTGATTGGCCCATTCCTCCGGAGGGCCAACAACATAGGGATGCCAGTCCCCAGGTTGGGGCAGGGGGTCCCCCGAGTTTTAGGGCTGCTCCCAGACCCTGGCCAGCTGGCTGGAGGGGGGAAACCTTGCCCTCAACAGTTGTTTTGGGAGTCACCCGCATCTGCCCTGCAAGCAGCGCTCTCACCACTTGCAGGGCAGGGACATGTGGCACCCACTCTTAAAGCAGGGGCCACCTGTGCCTACCCTACAAGTGTAAAGATCGCCACTTGCAGGGCGAGCATGAGTGGCTCCCAGTTCAAAAGAGCAGGTGCCACACGCACTTGCCCTACCAGCGGCTATCTCGTGGCTTGCAGGGAGTCACTCGTGCTTGCCCTGCAAGCAGTGATTTTGTTGCTTGCAAGGGCAGGTGTGAGCGGCGCCTGCTCTTTTGAAGTGAGGGCTGCTTGTCCCTGCCCCTGCAAGCAGAAAACTCACAGTTTGCAGGGAAGGCATGGGTGGTCCCTGCTTTCCCCCAATTATTTAAAGGGAAGGTTCACTTTAAATGGTTAGGGGACAGCAGGGGGGGGGGCTGTGCACACAGCGCTGCATCCCTGATGTGATGACATCCGGGAGGAGGGAAATAGGACCTGACAACCCTACAATGACAGGGCCCAGGGGCCAAAGCCTTTCGCTGATGTTGTGCCTGGTACTGTTACTCGGAGGTTTACTGCCTGTGAATGTGGAGGTTCCCTTTAGTCACCATGGCCAGGAGCCACTGGTAGACCTATCCTCCCTGAATCTGTCTAATCCCCTTTTAAAGCCATCTACACTGGTGGCCATCACTATGGTCGAATCTGCATTTGCATTTTTAAATCAGTTTCATGCTGCTGTGACGCCGTCAAGCATAGAGAAAGACAGCGTCACAGCAGCACGAAACTGATTTAAAAATGCAAATGCAGCACGGAACTGATTTAAAAATGCAAATGCAGATTCAACCTATTATATCTCTCTAGCAGGGACTTCCACATTTTAATCACTAGTAAAGAAGTATTTGCTTTTGTCCATCCTGTATCTACTGCCTATCGACGTAACGTTTTATGTTCCACGGCATTCCATATTTTGTAATGGCCAATGGCTAAATGCAATAAACCACTCGTACTGCCTATCAACTTCACTAAAAAGTAGAGGTAATGGTTTGGATGCCCTCAAATTCTAGTCTTTTGGAAGAGAAAGAAACAGTTCTCTCTGTTCATTCTTTCTACAATGTTGTGACTCAGAAGCTAGGTTCTGCCTCTCCTTACGAGTGGCCAGTGAACGTGGACAAAACATTGAGAGTGGGGGTTGGAAAAAGACCAGTTGAAAACAACAGTTAGGAGTTAATATCACAGCAGCTGGCAGCTTAGGAGCTGAGGATGGAAAAGGAGGATGTCTGACAGAGCTGAACTGTGCCGAAGAGCTGCTTAGAGTAGGCTGAAAATAGTAAATTTGTAACTTAAGGATCCCAGTTCCAGGAATAGCACCTAAGTCCAAAAGTTCAGTGGAAGTGAAATGTTGCTGCTTATACCTTACTTTCCTCAGTGTTTTGTTCATATCATACATAAAAGTTTTCTTGTTTTAATTATCCCTGTGGCTGCATGTCTAAGGCAAAGAAGCACACACACACACAATTTAATTTCTTCATCTATATACATATATTATAGGATATGAGTAAATGGTGGAAGCAAGTGATAGGGAACACTGTTTGAGTCCCAAACCCAATAATTCTGTGTGAGCAGGGGTCATTTCGTAGGAAAAGAGCTGCAGGAGCTCATTAGCATATGATATGCTAATGAGCTATTAGGCTCTTAGCATATTAGCTCATTAGCATATGCCACAGAAGTAAAGGGGGAGGAGCATCTCTTTATTTTTCATAGCTTCCCTGACTTGCGTTGTGAACCACACAGGCCTTCTTTTAGACATGGCAGTCCCTTTCCTAACCTGTGGAGTGCATTCTATTTGGGCCTCAATTAGTGTGGTTATAAATAGCTTCCAAACATCCTCTAGGGATTTGACTCCCTTTTGTTTCCCCTTCAGCTTCCTTTTAACTATTCCCCTCATTTTTGTAAAATTCCCTCTTTTGAAATCAAATGTTACAGTTTTGGACCTTTTCATTGACCTAGATTCAGTTGGGTCTGTATTGGTCTGAAGCAACAGAACAAAGTTTGAGTCCAGTGGCACTTTTAAGACCAACAAAGTTTAATTCTTGGCATGCACACGAAAGCTTATACCCAGAATTAAACTTTGTTGGTCTTAAAGGTGCCACTGGATTCAAACTTTGTTCTTTCCATTGACCTGAATGCCAAGCTTAATAGCATTGTGGCCACTGTTCCCAATTGGTGTAACAACCTCTACATCTCTCACTGGGTCTTAGGACCCACTCAGAACCAAGTGCAAGTTCACTACCCCTCTGGTTGGTTCTGTGACCAACTGATCCAGTAATGCAATCATTTATGATGTCTAGAAATCTCACCCAGTCAATTACCCAGTCAATGTGAGGGTAGTTGAAGTGTCCCAATATAATAACATTATCTGCTTTAGTCACCTCCCTTATTTCCTTCTCCATCTCAAGATCAGCCTCAAGGATTTGATGAGGTGGGCAACAGTACACCCCACACTTTTAAGTAACCTTTAGGGCCCAGTATTTCTACTCATATCACTTCTGTTGAGGAGTTAATTCCCCTGATGTTTTCCAATTTATTTGATTTTATGCCCTCTTTGATGTACAATGCACATCACCACCAACCCATCCCACCCTGTCCTGCCTATAGAGCTTATACCCAAAATGACTGCATCTCATAGATTTTCCACATTCCTCCATGTTTCTGAGATACCTACTATATCTAAATTGTCATTTAACACCAAGCACTGCAGCTCCCCCATCTTGGCTTGGAGACTTCTGGCATTGACATATAGACACCTGTAACGTGTTCCCCTCGCCAGTAACCCCCTTGCTTCTGAGGGCCAAGTCACTATTGTGCCCTCACTCCTAAATTCTATTAAGCTCCTATCACTATCACCCCGAGTGTTTACGCAATCATCCCTTTGGACTGACTTTTCCTGAACCAGAGGCTCCACAGCTTTTGTCAGCTTTCTCCGTGGGATTAGTTTAAAAGCTGCTCTGCCATCTTTTTTAATATTTATTGCCCGTAGCCTGGTTCCCTTTTGATTCAAGTCAAGTCCGTCTCTTTGGTACAGATTCAGCTTGTCCCAGAAAATTCCCCAGTGCCTAACAAAATCCATACCCTTCCTCCTGGCACCACTTTCTCATCCATGCATTGAGCCCTCTGACTTTGAGACTCTCACTCTCTCTCTCTCTCTCTTAAAGGAGACAAGAAGTAACATCCTGACCTCAGAGAGAGGTTTAAGAGGGAGGTAAGCAGTCTGTGTGAGGGAAAAGGGGCATCGCACAAGTGCATAATTTTATAGACCTTGACCATTTATAGACCTTAGCTGTGTCTTTTCTAAACTGAAAAAGCCTGGACTCTTCAGCATTTTCTCACAGGAAAGTGCTCCAACCCCCTTATTATCTTGATTGCCTTCTATACTTTTTCCAGGTCTGCAATGCCCTTCTTGAGATACAGTATCAGAACTGCACATGGTATTCCAAAAGAGGATGCACCATAGATCTACACAAGTGCACTTTATTAGTGGTTGTCTTATTTTCATATCTTTTCTTAAATAATCCCCAACAGAAAGTTTGCCTTTTTCACTGCTGCCACGTAGTGGGTTGACATTTTCGTTGAGTTATCCACTATGACCCCAAGGCCTCTTTCTTCTGTTTGTTTCAGAAAGTTCAGACTCTATTAATATATGCTTAAAGTTGGGATTTTTTGTTCTAATGTACATCATGGTACACTTACCAGCACTGAACTTCATTCGCCATATTGTTGCTCACTCACCCATTTTGTGGAGATCATCCCTGGAGCTCTTTACAGTCAGCCTTGGCTTTCTTTATCCTGAAGAATTTCGTGTCATCTGCAAGAATTTTGTGTCATTGGCAACTACACCGCTCATCCCCAGTTCCAGATCATTTGTGAACAAATTAAATAGCACCACACTGCCCACAATACAGTTCCTTGCGCAACTTTACTCCACTGTGAGAACTGGCCATTAATTCCTAGTCTCTGCTCTCAATCAAGTTGGTCTATGCCAAACAGAATCTGGTGGTCAGCTCATGTCTAATTGACACAGTTGAATGTAGTTCACTACAAAATTCATGGCATATCTGGAATGTCAGTTTGAGATAGCATGCAGCAGCTAAGACTTTCCATCCACCTGTTGCCTCAGATTCACCCACGCTTCTCTCTCATTCTGTCCCTATTTCCTCAAGTTAAATTGTAACAGAAAGTTTATGAACCAACCTCCAAGTGGGGCCTAGAAATCTCCTGGAATTACGACTCATCTCCAGACTACAGATCAGTTGTTCTGGTGAAAATGGTAGCTTTGGAGGCCAACCTCCAGACAGTGGCTGGAGATGTCCAACTATTATAACTGATCTCCAGCCAACAGAGATCAGTTCGCTTGGAGAAAATGGCCAGTTTGGAGGATAGACTGGCTGAGTTCAGACTGGCAATTTGCCCTGCTAGAGCTAGAAGGGGGCGTTCACACAGGCACATCTGCCTGGCATTCCCCACTCGTAGGCAACCCGTGCTGTTCCACTTCACTCCCAGGATTACAAGATACCTGTTGAAAGTGGTAGCAAATCCTGGAGAGTGCCTTTATCCTGTGTCAGTCCACTTCCTGGAAGTGTGAACGCTCAGCCAAAAAGCCGGGAGCAACCCATGTTGCTCCCAGTGCATATGATTGGCACATATGATTGGCTGTGCTCCGCTCTACCACCTAATGCGGTGCTGGTACAACAGGATCCTCCCCAAATTGGCTGGATGCCTATGTGTGTATGAGCTCATGAGTGCATATGCGCTCATGCGCTCATACACACATAGGCATCCAGCCAATTTACCAGGGAAAAGCTGTTTACAGCTGTGCCTCTGGGCCAGCAGTCTGAACGCTCCCGCGCGCCTCCTCCCGGTATGCTCCCGCATCAGTCGGCCCTGTGTGACCGGAAAAACCCGTAACAGTTTGTTCTGGGGCTTTTTTGCCACAACTGGCTCCCGCTTCAAACTGCCAGTCTGAACTCAGCCACTGTATGGCATTATACTCTGCTGAGGTACCTCCCCAAGCCCCACTCTCTCCAGGTTGCACCCTCAAAATCTCCAGGTAATTCCTAACACAGAGCTGGCAACCCTAGGTAGACTCTATGGTATTATACCCCACTGAGATCCCTCCCCTGCTAGCCTCCCCAGTCTTCACTCACCAGTCTCTAGGAATTTCCCAACCCAGAGCCAGCAAACGTATTTATGAGGAAGTAGTTCTCCACTTTGTAACCTATCAGTTGGTACCTTCTGCCTGAAACCTGGCAGTATCACTGGAAATCAGTTTGACTGGTTAGACGAACTGAGACAGAATAAAGCAGACTAGTTCATTAGTATGTTGTGAAGAAGTTCTCAATTCCAGCCAGCAGTTAAAGTCAGCAGCATGATTGGGGAAAGCATTCTGTCATGGACTTCTGTCAGTTGTTGTGTGTATATTAAGTGCCATGAATTCGCTTCCGACCCTGCAGAGTTCCCAGAGTGTTCTCTGCACCTGCGCAGGGAACACTTTTTTACTTTGGGGGGAATTTAAATATCCCTCGCATATTTTTTCCAAGTTTTCAGATTTTTCTGCACATCTGGGGATTGCCCCAAATGTGCAGGAAAATCTCCCTGCCCCAGGTGCCCCCAATGTGCAGATTTAGATATCCGCATGCAGGGGTCGCCTTGGCTATTAGATATACAGATGCTTTCTTCTGAAGTTGCTGATGAAAACAACAACCCTATTTCCAGATCCCTGGGCATTTTCCCTCTGTTCCTGTAATGTTTAGTACATAAACTTCCTGATGTAATGCACATGTGCACACACACGCACACACACACAGAGGGACTGCCAATCATGGGAAGAAGGGCAGGGGTTGTATTGTACCTCTTTGTTGTACTAAGTGTGGAACCTTCCTTCAGCGCAGAAGCTTTCTTCTGGAGGAAGAGCCTATATAAGAATAATATGAGAGTCATTTCTCTCACTAAATATTATGGGAAGACGGAGGTGTTATAGTAGCAAGGGGGGCAGGAGGTGTCTTTCCTTGCTGAGAAACTGCTTTAGATTGAGAGTTCCTCAGTAGCTGAGAACATCTAGACTGATCCGTTGAGAAGATATTCTTCTTCCACAGTACTAGAAAAATTACAAAGTGACCGGGCAGAAACCCTAGAAAATACCTTATAACCAACTATGTCGCACCTGTGCAGTCTAGCACTTAGGGAAGAGATTCAGAGAAATATCCCAGAGAAGTAAATTGTACTAAGTGAAGCCAAAAATATCATTAAAAGGTTTATTATAAAATAGAGAGGAAGAGAGTGGTTGGATTCAAAATAGTGGTAGGAAAAGAGCAGAACAGTTGATCAAATTCAGCCAAGTATATTTTACCTTGGCAGTAGCTGGTTCTTCAGAGCATGTACAGAGTTCCTGGCAGTGACAAGATGTTGTAGAAATCCTTAACCGCCACCCAACCACCTGTGGAACCAGTTCTGCTGAAAACAGAAAACTGAAGAGAAGGGAAATTCTCCAATATCCACATATTTATGGTCAGTGGAATTGAACCTAAGGCAGCCTCCTCTCTAAGAGTGACAAGCTATTTTAGCAAATCCCTTGCAAAGCTACATCTCTGATGTCAGAGAATTATAAAATATAGTCCCACCCCCATCCATGACAAATAGATGGTCTGGCCCATACCAGATTGTCATCTGTCCAAAAAGTAATAACCAGGGCTATTTGGGGGCAAGAACATACAGGAATGGAGTTTCGACTGGCTCCTGAGTTGGCCACGCCCAGCAGGAACTCATTAGCATAACAGGCCACACCCAACAGCAGAAACTCATTAGGATTGGCTACATTAGGGGTGTGTGACCTAACATGCAAAGGAGTTCCTGCTACAAGAAAGCCCTGGTTTTGAAAACAAACAAGGTAAACAGAATAAGAAGCAAAAGGTGGGTGTGGCTGGATGACCACCCTTCTGGTAACATGGGGTGTGGCCTAATATGCTAATGAGTTGTGCTGTCGGGGGTATGGCCTAATATGTGAATGAGTTTCTACTGTTGGGTGTGGTCTATTATGCTAATGAGTTCCTGCTGGGCTTTATCTACAAAAAAGCCCTGGAATTAACTCAGTTACATGGTCCAATGTGGAACAGAAATGAATGGGTCATTCTAATGTAATCCCCCTAGGTGTCCAAAATCCCAGGTACTTTAGGCAGAGCTCTTGCCCTAGTAAGATTTTAGGGTTTCTTCCATAAGGAGGAAGTGGACACAAGACTGCTGTTGTAACTGGCAACCCTTTGCTTATCGTCCCATCTAGTTCTTCCCTGAAGTCAACAAAGCAGACTTTCTAATCAAACAACAATTAAAAAGTGATCTCAAAAAATGGCATTACTCCTGTTTGGATTGTTTGTAATTATTTGTGATTATCATTGAGTTTGGGTCAATGCTATTGAAAAATGCCACTTCTGCAAGTATACTGAAAGATACATGTGCAAGAATCCATATATGTAGAGAGCTGGAACAGGCTTGACTTTTTAACCAAGCATGTAGACACATAAAACACCCTGGCCTTTTAATTCAGAATTACAGTCTCTTTTCCTATCTTATCTCTCAAAATTCCATTTATCAGCTACTCTCTCTCAGACTTAAATCTGTACTTCTGGTCAAAGTGAAGCAGATATGTAACCTCCCCCCTTAATGGGATCATCTCCCCTTAACCCATCTTGGCAGGGCCTTTGGGTTCATTTCATTTCAGCCTGAACTCTCAAATACCTGATGGGGAAGCAACTATGACTCACTAACCCATCACAAATGTTTTTAACTAGAACTTGATGAAGCTGACCAGGTTAGGTCTGTTGGGCTTCAGCTAACATATGGCCTAAACTCTGAAATCCTTTAAGCTTCAAGTTGGCAGGGATAAAATTCAAAATGAAAATCACAACATTTATTAGTTGAGCAGACCACAGTCAAATTGCAACCTTGAAATTGATTTATTTATTTTGTGCTTTTAAAACGGCATTTGGACTGTAATGAAAACCTTTGCTAGAATATCCATTTGGCTTACTTTCTAGAAATGAAAATTAAACATACACCATTTCCCTTCCTACCCCCAAAATGTCAGGTATATTGTGCAAAAGTGAAAGATCACTTCTCTTGCCAGTGGAGTAGCGTCATGCCAAAGGCCTGAAATGTAAGTTATATCTTAAAAAAAAAAAAAGACAACCAATGATAAAATTGCCACTGGGAAGGGGAAGCAGAGCAGGTAGAAAATGTTTCGCTTTCCTGCCTCCCCCTTTTCGCCCCTTCTCCCAGGCTTCTCCCCATACACCTCAGCCCCATACAAATCAGCCAGTTTCCCTCTGGCAAAAAAATGTGCTTTCTGATGTGGCTGCCAGACCTCAGAAATGTATATTGCTGTTCTGGCTACATTCGGGAAAAGGAGAGTGCCGTGTTCAACAGCTTCTCCTCATAGAGGGCCCCCTCATTTCCCACTTTAATCTGAAAGGGGCCATGAAGGAGGGGGGGAAAAGAGACAATTCCACTTTAGGCCCAAATCCAATGACTATTGAAGTAAAAAAGAAAAGACTCCCATCAATTTCAATGGGCCCTGGGTCAAGGCCTTTAATCTTTATTCCAAGATTAACCACATATGAGGAAGGTCAGCTGTGAAGGGGGGGAAAAAATCCAACTATTCAGGCTTTCAGCACCCGATCATTTCATAGCCTACAGAGAGCCCATCAAAATCTCCTTGTCTATGTTGCTTTTGAGTTTGCCTCCTTAGTATGCATGGAGGCAGATGGGAAACGGGCAGAAAGGAGGGCGTGCATCTTCTGCTGAAGGCACAGAAACCTTCACGCTACCATTTGCCACAACACAAGGAGGAGAGAAGTTGCAGCTCTCTCCCTCTCCCTCTCCCTCTCTCTCTCCTCTCTCGTTTTCTCTCCTCCTTCCCCTTCTCTTCTTAAGCCAGTATTGTGAAGAAGCAGGCTTGTGCCAGCTCTCAGCCGATGATCTCCTTCGGCTCGCATTAGGGCTGCAAGTATTCGTGCTGCTGGCTCCAGAGCAGGTGGCAGGAGATGATGGGAAAACATGTTTACACACTCCTTGCACGGCACGGCAAATGGTACTGCAAAGAGGGCCTCCGTAGCTGCTTGCAAGGGAAAGAGAACACACAAATACTATACCAGGGGTGGTTCAGAGGCAAAGCGCTCGGCTGACAGTATGATGGGATAAGGAGGAGGAAATGAGAACCCAAGAGAGCTGAATGACAACCGAGCCATTTCATGAGCTCTCTGTAGTGGTACATGCACAGTTGAAATGCACTTATATGATTTGGTCAGAGCTGGAGGTTAGCTCCATCTTCTTAATTTTTTTACTTTATGATTTGCATTTTCAACAGACAGGGTAAATTGTCCAGCAAACAATAGCCATGTAACTAAGCTATTTTTGGTGGTGATTTCATGCTGTTTTTATTGATGCCTTTTCTGCATCTGTCTTGACCAGAGAGTTTTTCTAATAAGATCGCAGGGGTACCATACAAACAGTCAGATACACAGATACTTATTGCGCAGATTATTGATACAGCAATTTGAATACTCCCGAGGCTTCCATAATTCCTGGGCAATTGGCATCCCTGTCTTATGTGAACTATTTGTAAAGACAGAAAAATTTCTTTGATCAATAGAGTCGTAGTAACACTTATAATGATGGACGCTTGGGGCTCTTTAAGTTCTTATATAGAGGGTTCTGCCATCTGATTGTGTTAGACCCATGTGATCCAAAATGTTGAATCTCTACAGAGCGACTGAAAAGCTCCATAGAGATAATGTTGTTCAAAATGTGGTTGACATTTTTGAGACAGGTTCAAAAATGCCAGAGACAGAGAGGGCCTTTTGATCCAAGTGAAAAGAAATTAAAATCAAAGTGAATCGTTTTGGCTCCAAACTTAGTCAGCACTGAAATTAATTTGTTCCTCTTTCAGACTGACTTTAGCATAACCAGAATGAATGTGGTGTGAGCCAACATTTACAGATTCACATACTCCGACTGGAAAACAGTGTGTTTTAAAATGACACACTAAGAGAGGGGTTTTTTTTCTTTCTTTCAGTGAGGAACTCTGCGACTAGATGCAAATGCCATTTTTTCAAGCATTTATGATGGGGTGCCAACAACAACAACACCTGCACTTGGCAATGGATGCGGGCATTCTTTTTGTGTATCCATTCCTGATCCCAATTGGGCCCCCACACGCCTGGAAACTGAGCTTCAAATACAGAATTCATTAAGCACTTCCGACTTGAAAGCGCTTGCATGGGACCAGGAGAGCATGTGAAGAAAATGTACATATAGTTGGACCCCCCCATAATGCTACTAAAGTTGCCCTTTCTCATGTGGTCACTCACCTCACTTCTGATAGTGGGAGCATGAGCAGAGCCTTCAAAGGTGACCTAAGCACTTGCGTAAGTTTGTATCGGCAGTCTTGAGCCAAGGCCATTTAGAGCTTTAGAAGTAAAAAAACAAAACAAAACTTTGAATTAGGCCCAGAAACTAATGGGAAGCCAGTCAAGTTCTCGGAACCTTTATTCCAACTGCTAAGAATGTTTGGAATCCCCTGACACTCCTGATGATGTCATCCACAGGGCTCTTTTTGTAGCAGGAACTCCTTTGCATATTAGGCGACACATCCCCTAATGTAGCCAATCCTCCAAGAGTTTACAGTAGCCCCTGTAAGAAGAGCTCTGTAAACTCTTGGAGGATTGGCTACCTTAGAGGGGGTGTCGCCTAATATGCAAAGGAGTTCCTGCTACAAAAAGAGCCCCAGTACTTTCTGCTAACCTGCAGCTACGGTGTCAGAGTCCGGCAAATGCAATCCAGTATCATACTGAACTGAAAGAAGAGAAGGGTCTTATTGCCTCTTTCCCTCCTTCTCTTTCATTCCTTCTCCTACCCCTCTTACTGGTCATGTTGGATGCAGCACTCAGTGCTTTACATTGCATGTCAGGCATCCTGGGAACTGATTTCCCAGGAGGCAACAGGCATTGCCAAACAAGGGTCTGATGTGCCTGGCAGGAGAAGAGGAGCGAGGAAGAGTCTCTCTCCTCCTCTCAGCCATCTACCAGTTGGTTGACCACCTGCCCCCACTGCTGTCACTGCTGAATTGTCTCTGCTGAGCTGCAGCATTCCATAACCGGAGTGGGAGAGGAGACAACTATTTGAGAAGTGTAATCATTGTCTCACACTGATGGCTATCTTTATGAGTATCATCATACTGATTGACTGAACTAAAAGTATTATAATGCTTTTATTTTTGAACTAACACTGTCATCTAATGGCCAAACTAGATGTGATGGTGTCCTCATAACTGCCATGAGGACACCACCACTATTTTGAAGCAATGTAAAAATGCTGTGAGGACACGATCCTGATAGGGCCTGCAGAAAGGCAAGCTGAGGTGCTCTTGTTCCACACCACACCTTTTCAAGCACTAAAATAGTTACAGGGGTGGCAGTATTCTTGGATAGGGTTGCCAGCTCCAGCCTGGAAACCAGCAGGACTCTGTGTGGAGCAGGAACATTGGGGGTGGCCATCATGCAAGAGCCTGATGTCACTTCTAGGAAAATATCACACCTGTCTAGGAACAGGCCAAAACTCTATGGTAAAGCCACCGAGTTTTCAGCAATTCCTAGAGAGGACTGGTATCACTTCTGGGAGAAATCCAGAATCACCAAAAGCCTCTATTAATAGTTTTACCATAGAGTTCATCTAATTCCTAGAGAAGTGTGATGTCACTTCCAGGTTCTCCCAGCAGTTATTTTAATTTTCTCCTGGCACTGCTCAGAGCTGGGGGGGCCCCCCTGGGAACCGTAGTTGTGGTACTTGAAAAGGCACATGCAGGTTGGAAGAAGAGCACCTCAACCCGCCTTGCAGCATGTTTATTTTACTTTATAATGGTGGTTGTTCCCCCATGGGCAATGTGAGGATATCTTCAAGTCTAGGTTGGGCTTGTCAAATTGAATAAGAGTGACAGGAGGAAGGTTCCACACCAGGCAGTTGTGGGACAATAGCCATCTTTCATTCACTCATATAATGGCTGTTTTAGATTGGTAAAAATACATCATTTTCCTCTCTGTCTTCATTACATGCACAATTTTTCAAGAAGCCAATTTGTTGCATCTTTTCCTGTCTCTGTGGAACTGAAACACAAATCTCTGTGAAGGTCTTTGTGCTATATTTCAACTTAACTGCTATTATTGCATTTTTTTTTAATGGCACTACAGTACCATTAAGAATTAGCACCAGTTTTCAGTGTATGGTTTCTGGGGGAGAAATAAAAAAATGGAGAGGGAGAGCCTGGAGATTCTAGCTAGCTGTAGCTGAAATGGAGATGTATCTTTGGGAAGGAGGCAGGTTGCACAAGTTGCTCCCTGGCTTAGCAGATTTGCTCCAAATGATGCTGTGAAGCAACAGCACAACATTTCATCTATATTGTGAAAGGTCATGGAGACATACCTCTACTGGCATTGATAAATAGCAGGAGAGGGGAAAGACTTGATCAAAACGGAACCACCACCCCTGCTGCGGATGGGGAAATCCTAGAGTTATTTCCTAGAGTTATAATCCCAGAATTATTTCAATAATCCACTGATGTTATTTTATTTATTTTATTTTTATTTACATTATTTATAGTCCACCTTTCTCATTTGTACTCCAGGTGGATTACACAGGGCGAGTCAATACAATCGACAGATGGGACACTGAATAAACAATGCAATACGATTGGGTTGCACAACCAACCAACCAATTCAGAAAAGTTCTGTTGGTCACCACTGAGCAGAAACCATGGTAGCAGAAATGTGTTCTCCCTTTGGCTCCAGTATTGCCACAGCATAGTTTGTAACATGGGCTCTATTCTGAGTTCATTCAGATTCAGCTCTCTCACTACCAGTGCCCTAGCCAACCATCCCAACTATTTCATTGCTCCCACCTCCTAAGCAAGTCTCTGGAAGAACCATACCTTACATATCACAGCAGTTAAAAGACAGTGAACAACCAACTCTGTCAATAATCTGAGCAGAACATCCCCCCTCCCTCGATCCTCATAATCCTGCCCAGAAGAATTAACCAAACTGAAAGTATGTCCAACAGAATATGCAGGATCAGATATAGGCCGAGGACAGACTGGCAATTTGCCGCGGGATGGGACCCGGGCTGACAACGATTCAATACCGGAGTAAATGGAATGTTCACACAGGCACATCTGCCTGGCGTCCCCCACCCGTAGCCTACCGGTGCTGTTGCGCTTCACTGCCGGATTAAAAAAACACCTGATAAAAGCCGGCGCAAATCTTGAAAGCCTGCGTTTGTCGCGCGTTTCTCCGCTTCCGGGGAGTCTGAACGCGCAGCCGAAAAGCTGGGAGCAACCCACGTTGGGCATGAGGCAGCAGCGGTGTGATTGGCTGCGCTCCGCTCCACTGCCCAATGCGGTGCCGGCGTTGCAGGGCAAAAAAAAAAAATCGGCAAAATGCGCTTATGCGCACATACACCCACAGCCAAATTAATGGGGAAACGGCGAATATAGCACGCCTCCGGTGCGGCAGTCTGAACGCTCCCGCGCGCCTCCGTCCTGTATCTTCCGGCAGCGGCCCCCACTGTGTGGACGGGAAAACCCGGTATTGTTTAATCCGGGGGGTTTTTTGCCGCAACTGGCTACCGGGGCAAATTGCCAGTCTGTCCTGGGCCACAATTTGAGCAGGCCCACAGGTGAACTGATGGCAAGTAAAATACCATGCAGAACTAGATGAGAAGGTCTCAGCATGAATGTTGAAGTACCCCAGAAACAGTCAATCTGGTTATCGTCAACATCACTTCTGAGACCTCCTCTATCAGGTAATGTAGGAAGATGGATATACAGCATGTTGGGTAATACAACAACAGAATCCAGGTTCTCTTTCAAGAATCCAACATGATATATAGACACTCAAAATTCAGAGCTGGGATAAATTAATCCCACATGCCTCAGTCTCAGGCCCAAAATATCTAATCCGTGTTTTGGTCAATTCCACTGCCATATATTCCATCTAAATCATAGATTGTGTCTCTGACTCTACTTTTTCCTGGTATTCTACAGTATATTAAACAGATACATAAAACTGGAGGACATGCACACCCAAGCTTCTTCATTATTGAGGGACAAGGCTGGTTTCATGCCTGCCCAAAACATTGCAGATAACATCCATAAATCCTTGAACTTAATAAATTTTTGCCAACAAAGGAAGATTTAATCCATTGCCTTATCTCTTGACATAGAGAAGGCATTTGATTAATTAGAAATAGCCTACTTACGTCACCTACTAGTGTTTATGGGTTTTGGAGAAAGATTTCTTAGAACATTAGATGCATTGTACAAAATCCTAAAACCTGAATTAAGGTCAATGGCCTTTGCTTGGAAATCTTTATTCCCACTAGGGGTACATGGCAAGGGTGCCTTCTGTTGCCCCTCCTCTTTACAATAGCAATAGAACTTATGGTCATAGCAATCTGTGACAATGCACGAATTCAAGGTATAAAAATACACAAAGATGAATACAAGATTAGCTTATTTGCTGATGATGCTGTCTTATATCTCACTAATCCACTTAAATCATTAAAGCATATTAATGAAGAACTCTCTTTATTTGGCAAGATATCTGGATTGCAGATCAATCAGAGCAAAACAGAAATTTATCCCATTCATATTGCAATCAATCTCAAACTCTCTGTTCAACAGTTATATAAATACAAATGGGTCACTTCCTCTTGGAGACATTTGGGAATATTTATACGTCTACAACTAGAAAATCTTAAGTGCAATTTTGAAGAAACTTATAAACAGTTAGAAATAAACTTAATAAATGGCAAAAATTGACCTTCTCATGGACTGAACATGCTGATCTCATCAAATCTTTTATACTACTGATTTTTTTTTATTTCGTGCTCTGCCAATGCCTATTCCTTTACAAGACATTAAACATTGGCAAAATACACTATTGAAATTTTTATGGGATTCCAAAAAATGCAGAATCAGTTTTTACACACTACACAGATTGACCAAAGAGGGTTGTATGGGATTTCCTGACCTGTTACTTTACCATGATGCAGCCCAACTGACTAATTTAATTAAAATGTTACATCCAGATTCTGTGCCAGATTGGACTTACATTGATCTGAAAATTGAACATTACAGGAATTAATTTGGAATAAAAACAAGGAAAGACCAAAATCCCTGAATCAAAATCATTTTCTTCTTAATACCCTCCAAGTGTGGGATAGACACCGCAACAAATTAGCTCCTGGGATATCTCCATTATTAACTTTTATTAGGCAATCCTGGTTTCCTCCTGCTAGCTGTGATAGAGCTTTTGATAATTGGAAACACATGAAAATGAATAGATTAATTGATATTACATCTAGAAAAAAATACCTTTGAAATAAAAAGCCAAGAAGTTATACCTTGATATCAGTACTTGCAAATACGGCATTGTATAAACAAAAAAACCCCTATCCAGACACATTTAAAAACAAATCTTACTGCATTTGAAACCCTAATAAAACAACACCCTACTTATAAACATTACATATCTTTTGTTTATAAAATATTACTTTCAGTAACAAATGACATACCATCTTATAATAAATACTGCCAAAAAGATTGCAATATAAATCTCACTTCAGACCGATGGAGTAAAATCTGGAATTCTTATACCTTACATGCTAAGTGTATTTGTACGCAATTTTTTAAAGTAATTACGAGATGGTACCTAACTCCAAAAAAATAAACTATTCCCAAAAGGACAAACTATCCCTATGTTGGAGAGGCCGTCAAGAACAGGGCACCTACAAACACTGTTGGTGGGATTGTATAGTTGCTCAACAGTTTTGGAAATTAGTGGTACAACACATAAACAAAATAACCCATTTGGAAATCTCATTGATGATGCAAAACTTGGTACTGAATTAATGGCCCATTGCTAAACGTCATCCATTTAATCATAATTTAATAGAAATCCTCTGTGCTGCAGCTAGAAAGGTTCTTGCTAAATTTTGGGAAAGTAATAAATGACCTACTATCTCTGGTTTTAAAAAAAACAAGAATACTGCATAATGGATAAATTGTTAGACTCCTTGCCACAGAATGAAACAGAAAGTTATACTCCAAAATTTGTGAAAATATGGTTTCCAGTTCTAGAATATTTAGCATCTCGTATTAAGTTTAAATCTATTTTAGATGCCATAAATACTGTATATTGATTTTCTTTACTACTCTTTATTACAGTGCAACCTATTGTTCCTCTGTTTAGATTTAATTGTTTACATGGCATGGTACATTTTTGCTAATTGTCTTTGTAATGTTTGTACTTCCTTGAAGTGTTTTTTTCCCTGTATATTTATTTGTTCATTTACTTCAATAAAGTTTGAATCTTTAAAAAAAAAAAAAAAAACCTCTACCCAAGTTCTTCTCTATAAACTTTCTCAGCTCCTCCTTCTTTGCAGGGCTCATTGAATTCAATTTTCCCTTAGGTTACTTTTGACCAGGAAGAATTGGACCCAGCACCCAGCCAATGGCACACGAGTACTCTTGAGTCGCAGTTGACTGGCCAATGGCTGATGGAGCGCACAACAGAGCCAATGGGAGAGTCAGAAAGTGCCAATACATAGGGCAATTATATATATAGGATTATTATTATTATTTTATTTTATTTATTAATCTCCTTATCCCAGCTTTTGCCAGGTTCTGGGCGATGAACAAAAGGCAAGATGCCATAAAACAAGATACAGTTTTTAAAATATCTGTATACAGTTGATGAAAACAAAAACCAGAGTAAAAAGATCCAAGGTGGCAATTTACAATTTTCTTTTCCAATTCTGGACTGCCTGGCCATTTAGTGGGAGGGGGAGCGGGAAACTCAAAACAAAATATATAAGGGGAAGAGGGAAAGAGTGTCAGCCAATGCAACCAACCATCGCTACCTATCACATGGATTATGTGGCTAGGTCAGGGCATGACAAGAAAGGAGCCAGTTGCTGGTCTTGGCAAAGGTAGAAAAATGCCAGCCTGGTAACATGCATGACTTGGGTCTCCATCAATAAGGAGACAACCAAAGTCACACTCAAACTCTTGATGGAAGGGACTAGTGTCAGTGGCACTCCGTCAAGAGTTAGAAGCCTGTACTCCAGTCCCCACCCCCCAGCCACAGAACCTCTGTCTTTGATGGATTCAGTCTCAGCCTGCTCTTTTTGAGCCATCACACCATGGCCTCCAGTTCCTCAGCCAGATTTTGCAGGGTGGTGGCTGGCCGACCAGCCAATAACAGATACAGCTGGATGTCATTGGCATATTGATGACACCCAAGCCCAAAACTCCTTGCCAGTTGGGCGAGGGGGTGCATATAGATGTTAAATAACATCGGGGAGAGGAGTGCCCCCGAGGAACCCCACATAATAAGGGTTGCCTAGAGGACACATCTTCACCCAAGACCACCCTCTGTCCTCAACCCTGGAGAAATGAGGAAAGCCATTGAAGGGCCACCCCATGGAATCCTACATCAGCAAGGCGGTGAGTCAGAAGATCATAACTGACTGTGTTGAATGCTGCTGTGAGATCAAGCTCTGGCTTTGGTGTCTATTTCCACGGTCACTGGTATGCTGATGACTAACCCATGGAATGGTTCCAGGCAGGTTGGGTCAAAGACCTCACCTTCTTGGAATTGTTTCCAATTGTTGTAGCAGTGTGGATCTGGGTGGCATACCTCACTGACCATATGGCCCACTTCTGGTGCGACAAGCTGTCTACAGTGCACATGATTAATTCACTGATGTCCAGGTCTCCTAGGGCCATGGCACTGGTCAGGTCCTTCATGCTCCTTTGTTTGCAGAATAACATATTATTTAAGGCCAAGCACATCCCAGGAGTTAGTAATAGGGTTGCTGATGCTGTCTCCCAAAAACAGATTGAGAGGTTCCATCAGCTGGCCCCATAAGCTGACTAGTTCCCAGTGTGGTTGCAGGTGGAGTTATGGCAAATTGGTGGGCTGAGGCTGACAGGGCAATCAGCTTAGCCCTTGTCCCTTACACCTGGAAAGCCTATAGGAGGTCAGGTCAGCAGTTTGTGGTGTTTAGGCAGAAAGCTGGTCTCCAACAGATTTGGCCCATCCCAGTATCCCAGTCGATGCAGTTTTGTGTGTCTCTGAAAGGTAAGGGCCTGTCAGTGCATTCCATTAGGGGCAAGCTGTCGTCCCTTGCCTATGCCAGTAAGGCAGCCAGGTATGATGAGAAGATGGGCAATTTCCATATATAGAAAATGCCTGAAGGCTGGTCCGGGGAGGGTGGCAAGAATTTGGACACTTGGGAACCTTTGACGCCTGAAGTGCTCCAGGGCCTCAAGGCACAGTGGCCTAGGCTTTACTCAGATGAATACAAGGCCTCCCTTTTTATATATATAATTTTTGTTTATTTTCCAATAACATACACAAGACAAACATACATAAAACATAAATGGAGGGATAAATTCCATGTGAATAATAACTTTGGTGCCTTCTCTTAAAATGTTCAAAATAAACCATTTAAAGCTAAAAGGTTCTTTTTGCACATATTAAACAAGAAAAAAAAAGTTTGTCTAGTCCATGACCTCTACTATACAACTTTGCTTGATTGTAGCCTTTTCTTGTTAAAGTTCTCGTGCCATGTATAAAATCTTGCCCATGTATTTTCAAATGTATTTTCTGTGTGGCCTCCCTTTTTCATGTGTCATCCCTGGTCGCCTTTTTTGGTACACTGAGAATTAGTGAGCTTATGTCTGGCTCATGCCAGGATACATCTGACCGGGCCCTTTGCAGTCCAGATGTTTGCATGCTGGATTCTAGCATGAGGCTCATGCTCTGGCAGTCAAAAACTGACCAACTGGGCAAGGGCTCTGTTACTAAGTTAGGCCTTTGCTTTGAGGTGGATTTGTACCCAGTGTCGGCTTTACGCTGATATTTGATCCTGCGTGGGGAGGGCGAAGGAATTTTGTTCCTGCACTGGGATGGTACCCACCTCACTAAATTTCAATTTGTGGTGATAACACAGAAAGCGCTTCAGCAGTTGGGCTTAGGTGAGTTCCAGTTTGGAACCCACTCCTTCCGAATTGGGGCTGCGTCCACCACAGCAACCATGGAGTATTCTGGTTGTTTGAAATCACATTGTTACAAGTGTTATGTGTGTGTTTGCAAAGTTTAATGTTACTTTTAAGTTACTAATGGAGTTCTTATTTCAGGTGTTGCCAGTGTTTTGAGCTGCTTGCTGGGTCAGGAGGACACCCATCGGCTCCCAATTGAGCCTTAGTGAGTAGGCTTTTATTGAGTAGTTGGGAAGGAGGGGCATGAGATGGCTCGGGCTCCTTCCCTTGTTATTGGAGGAGAGGCACACGTCATCTAGAATCATATTCAAGGGTTGTCCATCCTTAAAATGGAGGGTCTGCTCAATGCACCATATATACTCCTCATCTGTTTCCCCTTTCCATGCATACACAGGAACTCCAGTTTTGGCAATAGCTGCAGCAGCATGATCTTGAGTGGAGAAAATGTTGCAGCTTGACCACTGCACCTCAGCACCCAGGGCTACCAGAGTTTCAATCAGAACTGCAGTCTGCACAGTCATGTGTAGGCAACCAGCAATTCGTGCTCCTTTCAGTGGCTTTGATGCAGAATACATCTCCCGCATTTTCATCAACCCTGGCATCTCATTCTCAGCAATCTCAAGGGCCTTACGACCCTAGGGGGTAAAGACCTAGGTGATGAAGGGCAAGGCCTTTGTTGTCCAAGTGAAGGATGACCTTGCAGTGATAAGAGGATGGTGGCCTGGTGTGCAGATAGTTTGGTCAGCAATGTTGCCTCGCCAGGTATGGTATAGCTTGGGAGGTCCTTGGTGCCTTGACCGTGCAAAGTGTAAAGCCAACCACGAGATGAGAACAGCACTGGAGGTTGGTTCGGGACAGTTTTTGCCATATCCCAGCATATGGGTAGAGTTCCAGTGATGTAAACCTGTCCACAACTGCATGGTATGTGGTATACTCCTGCAGAAGTGAGGAGGTCTCTTCTATCTTTTGCTGATCGTAGCACCTGTTGTATTTTTCTGAATACTGTTTGTAGGTTGTGTTTTTTCATAAGTTTTCCCATCTAAAATTGTTTTGTGCTGAAGATGGCTTCCTAGCCACTCTGAAATGGGATACTCACAAATCGATTTCACTGAAAGAAATTGATGTTAGTTGGAATGTCGACGAATTATATTTCTGATACGAGCAAATCCAACGTGTTTCCTTCGATCAAAAAGCATGTCCTGGAAACTGATTATAGCAGTTTGACCTTAAGAGCTCACTGAGTTTGCTCACCCCTGTCTTTGGAAAAAAGAGACCAAATGACAGGGGTGAGCAAACTTTATGTACTATCTTACTATCCCACAATACTGCACAGCTTTCTTATTCACAAGATAGAATGTTGTACCTTCAATGTTTCTACAGGGGAGATTTCTGAATAGGCTTTATTCCAGTAGAATTTGCCCTTGTGATCTTAATAGGATTGACACATCTTTTCATGTTTTGCTTGAATGCAGTTTTTTTGAGAATATAAGGGATCATTATATTAAGCCTCTAATAGATCAGTCATCTCCTTACACCCCGGAAAGTCTGACTCCTTTACTTGGACACCAGGGCTCTTTTTGTAGCAGGAACTCCTTTGCATATTAGGTGACACACCCCTAATGTAGCCAGTCCTCCAAGAGCTTACAGTAGCCCCTGCAAGAAGAGCTCTGTAAGTTCTTGGAGGATTGGCTACATTAGGGGTGTGTCTCCTAATATGCAACGGAGTTCCTGCTACAAAAAGAGCCCTGCTTGGAGATAAGGATCCTAAGATCACTCTGGCAATAGCAAGATTTGTTTCAGTCCTTCTAGGCCTTGAGTCAAAAATGAGGAATGAGAATCTTCTGCTGCTCAAGCTTTGTTAACCAATGAAATTCTAAGGGAATTAAAGGAAAAAAGGAGTATACCACATGTGAACAGGAGTGTCAGCTCGAGTTGCCAGCAACACTCCCTCTAAGCTGTGGAGTCTTGTGAGCAAAAATTCTACTTTGTGAGCTGCTGGCTTTAAAGTTGGGAGCGAGCGATTTGGCTGCTGCATAAATTAGTTTGCTCTGGAGCCCTCCTTCCTGAGTGAAGACAAAAATGTTTGAGCCGGAGGCTAAAAAACTGAGAGCTAGCTCCGTTTGGAGGGAACACTGGTTGCCAGGTCCCCAGTGACAGCAGGCAGGGGCTGGAGGGGACTTACTGGGAGCAGCAGGAAGGCCCATCTGATGTGTAGCATCATCTCCACATCAGTGACCACATGACCCAGAAGTAATGTCATCACTTCTGGGTCATCAGGGCAACGCACTGGTATTTGGGCAAAAGCTCTGTGGTAAATTTGGCTTCTACCACAGAGTTTTTGCCCAAATACCAGAGCTTTGCCCTGATGACCTGGACGTGATGATGTCAATTCTGGATCATGTGGGCAGGGACATAGATACATCGCTGCACATTGGATGTGGATGTCACCTGGAAAGGTAATCTGGTATAAATAGCCTATCACTGGGAGTGGGGTGTGTTTTGGGTGTGACTTTCCTAGCGCATAAAACCTGGCTTCGGCCAGGGGTCTTGGTCTTTGTCTTGGTACTCACTGCTGAAATCACTTTAATTAAATGAGGTGATCACTCTACACGTCTGAACCCAGTATATTTCAATTACTAATGCTTGTTGATGCTTAACTTTCTTTTTAGTTTTAATATGTGTTTCAGTTGAGTTTTGGATCATTTCTGGATGTAAGGTAAATACATTACAGAACAGTTTTAAAGCACCAATACATGGAGATCCCCTCAGTCCTGTAGCCTGCCCAGATTAATAGTCATCTACCCACCCACCAGAGGAAGCACTTTGCAAGCAACCAAGCCCTGCCCATGAGGGCACGAATCTCAACACATTTTATAGGGGAACCGAAAGTATTCCCTATTGCTGTCTTCAAACAGCAGGTGAGGATTTCTTTGTTTTGTTTGGCATACCCTGGTTACTATTATTGGCGCCTCTTTCTTTCAGGATGGTGGGTGGCAGCTTAAAGATGAGGTTGCCAACTCAAGGTTGGGATATTTCTGCAGTTGGGAGGCAGAGCCTGGGCATAAGAACATAAGAGAAGCCAAAGTTTGGGGAAGGGAAGGACCTCAGCTGTGTATAACGCCGTGCAGTCCACTTTCCAAAGCAGACATTGTCTCTGGGGACCTAATCTCTGTAGTCTGGAGACCGACTGTAATTCCTTAGTATCTTCAGGCTCCACCTGGACATTGGCACCTCTAGGATAAGGTCAAGAACGTGACATATCATTACCAATGACATCACTATGATGTAGGGTGTGCTGGCCCATAGCTACGTTGGGGGTCCCTCAAGGCCCGGCCCCATCATGCATCAGCCAGGCCCCACAAGGCCTTGCTGCTAGGAATTTTTATTTAAACTATTTAAATTACATGAGCAGAGCTCGGGGCCCTTCTGCAATCCATTCAAGCACTGAAGTGCGTGAAAGGCTGCTGTTTGCTGCTGATCGCAGCAATTGTTACATGCGGCCAACGTGGGAACCAAAACCGCAGCTTTGGTAAGAGACAGATAGACTCCGACAGCAGCTCCTCACCAGGGGATCACCTCCAGGTGCACACAGTGGATACTCCCAGGTCGGTGTTGCTCTCTTTCCTGCAGTCAGTAGTCACTTGCTCATTCCCTTGGCCCTGTCCCTCCCCCTCAGATTTCTCTGCCTCTCTCCCTCCCCCTCCCCTCCCAGTGCTCGGAGTCCAAATCACCCTGCCGCAGTCACTGCACTACAGCAAGGGCTCTGGAGCCATGGGTGATCTTGGTCATCTCTGGGTTCAAAGCTGAACTTGGCACAAAGCCCCAGAGAAGCATTGCACCCTGCTGAGGACTCTCTCCTCTCCAAGCCCCACCCTCCCCAGGCTCCACCCCTCGAATCTTTAGGTATTTCCCGCATCAAGACCTGGCAGTCCTACACTATAACAGACAGTGGGAGGAAATTTAAAAAAAAAAAATCAACAGTGTTATGTCACTTCTGGGGAAAACCCCAGAAGAGAAGCCAGTCTTCTCTAGGAATCATCTCTACAGAGATGTTACATCACTTCCTGGATTTCTCAAAAGTGGTGTCACACCATTGTCAGTGCCCCCCCCCAATGTCCCCACTACCTAGCCTCCTGGTGGTTGCTAGACCTGCTGGCAACCCTAATTCAAGACAGTATCCATTTATTAACAACAGATTACAGGGATCGGTCCACCGGCTTTCAAAACAAGGAAGTTCATGCAGTCTAGAATTCTAATACCTCAAAGAGCACTGTGGTCGGGGTCACAGAACCAGTTGGCCCTCCCGGGCCTCAAGAATGCCAGGCTCGCTGAGATGAGGGTCAGGACCTTTTCAGTGGTGGCTCCTTACTGGCGGAACGAGCTCCTGGAAGAGATCAGGGCCCTGTGGGATCTCTTACAGTTCCGCAGGGCCTGCAAGATGGAGCTCTTCTTCCAGGCCTTCAACTAGGAGCCACCCCCACTATTACCATCAACGAGCCCGGCCCTCAGCTGTAACATCTGGCTCATTCCATCGAGTGACTCCGGACGACACTGAGCCAGATGTTGTAGACATCTCTAGCATGCCACTGCAAGCAATGAACTGTATAATTAATAGCACCTTATGATTTTATGAATTTATCTGTATTGTACTGTTTTATAATGTTTTACGGTTTTATCGGCAATTGGTGCCAATGCTGTAAGTCTCCCTGAGCCCGCTTGCGGGGAGGGCGGGGTATAAATTGAATAAATAAATAAATAACTGACAAACAGAGCTAACTAATCAGGGACTCCAACCCACAAGGCCAAAGTAACATACACATATATCAGGGGGCAAGCAGACTGTGCCATTGTTGTGCATACAATAAATATACCACAGGGGAAATTGTAAGCTTCTTTCTTGCCAGAGCAACCCATCCAACATTTTGGCACAACACACACTATACTTAAATTTACCATGATAACAGTTTAAAGAGAGTGCTGTTGCACAGAGCCATTCATCTGGCTTCAGGGGACTTTCATGAAGGGCATAAATAACTTAGGTGCAGAGCTTAACCCTTCTGTTCCAGTCTGCATTCCTGTCCCATATATACTGCATTCAAAGCACTGCCAGAAGTCCTCACTTTAGAACAGAAAACAAAGGAAAGATACTGTCTGCTGTTTGTATGACATTGTCCAGCTTGGCATTGTCCAAAGTGAAGAGGCCTTCAGTCTAATGTTTAAATATTGAGGAAAAGTGTCACCATTATAAGTGTTCAGCAACAGCATGGACAAAGAAGTGGGCTGCTCACAAAAACATGCGCTGGAATAAAATGTTGTCAACTTTGAAGATGCCACAATGCTCCTGCATTTTTTTCTGCCGACAAAGGGCAGAGCTACCAGGTATCCTACTATAGCAGATTACTTCCCAGTGGCAGCCCCTGATCCTGGCATCATTTGGTAGAGCAGCAGGGGAAAAAAGACAAAAATTATGGTCACCCGGCTGGTATACTGTCATTAGCACAGCATCCTAGCATTTGCCATAGAGCTTCTGGTGACTTTCTGGTGAATGCTAGAGCATTACATTAATGGTGTGATGTCACTTCCAGGTTTGCTCCAGATATGCCATCATACCGTCAATGCAACAGTGCCCCCTCCATGTCCCCAACCACCAGTCTCCTGTTGGGTGCAAGTCATTGGCTGGCAATCCTAATAAATGGTGAGCTTGGGAGGAACAATGGCCTATAAGTAGTTTCACAGAGGAATAAATGTTGGCTGTGTTTCGAGCCAGCTTCCGACGAATGCAAAAGCATGATGTTCATGGGTTTGTATGCATAATGGCCTAGAAAACATGGGAGAGGCTAAATATGACATCTGCACCACAAAGTGATTTAATAGTTATTCCTTCTTTCTAGTAAACCCTGCAAATTTTAGCAATTCTCCAATATTCTGACATGGTATAATGAATGTGCCTGAAGTGTGGGTGACAAGATAAAGGCTGAATCTGCATTTGTCTTTCCCACCAGCATCCCAGCCTTTTGACTCCGTCTTCAAAAAAGCTGTCCACATTTGGTGTCGTTTTCAAACCTCAACTATGCTAGCATCCTTTCACACGTCCACATATGTTTATCGTCCTTTCGGGGCGGCTCCACTGTCATTGCATCTCTGCACTGCTTTAAAAGAATCTTCTCCAAACAGTATTCAAACAAGCATAGAGAAAGACGGTGTCACAGCAGCACGCAACTGATTTAAAATGCAAATGCAGATTCGACCTATGGCAATAAATTCTACCTGCAACCTTTATGAGTTCATTGTAACATAAGTTTAAAGTCTGTGCAGTTACTGTCAGCTATGCTGCCATTGCAGGGCTGCGGTGGTTCAAGTGGTTAAGATGCTGAACTGCAGACCGGAAGGTCGGTAGTTCAGCAGTTCAAGACCTAAGTGCCGCATGACAGAGTGAGCTCCTGTTTCTGGTCCCAGCTCCTGCCAACCTAGCAGTTCGAAAGCAAGACATTGCAAGTAGATAAATAGGTACCACTTTGGTGGGAAGGTAACAGTGTTCCATGTGCCTTGGAGTCTAGTCATGCCGGCCACATGACCATGGAAACATCTTTGAACAGCGCTGGCTCTTCAGCTTGGAAACGGAGCTGAGCACCGCAACCCTAGAGTTGGATTTGACTGGCCTTCAAGCAAGGGAAACCTTTACCTTTACCTATGCTGCCATTGCAGGTGGTGGGGGGAGAGGCAGCTGATGTAGCATTTCTTGTTATGCTGGGATTTTAACTTCCACTTCTCTGCGCTGAGTCTTATCTCATAGCCTGAGCTTCTGACCTTGGTACCTCTCTCCTGATGCTTCTCTGGGAATATGAACCTGTTGGTTTAGGCGCGCTCCAGCTAATTCCCTGATTGGCTCAACCTCGTCAGGGGACCCCACTTCAAATCCTGTATATCTATTCCCCTCCCACCTTTAGAGTTAGTTCTGACACTGAATGTATGCACAGATGACTTGCCTTTACTGTACTCAATAAACTTAAACCTTTTTGAAGGAATGCTGTTGAGAACTGATTGCTGCAAGACTCGGACAGTTACATGTGCATGATTGTATGACTCTCCCACACCACTGGGAAGTTTGTTGTTTTGGGGCTCCTAGTCACAACTTATTCTTGTATGCACTCATTTATTCATTAAGTGTGGCTATTGAAGCAGTTTATGTTGAAACAAAGGTATGATATACTGTTGAAACACACACACACCTGCTAAAAACCACCTCAAAAAACAAATATGCCTGCAATAAAATCTGTAAACAGTTATAAAAAATGTAAAATAGCAACAAAACAATAATCCCAGTTGGCAAAAAATGTAGCATCATAATAATTAAGACACAGACACGTCTAAATAATAAATAATTATCTAATCTTTTCAAACATTTCTATGAAAGTAGGCTGTACAGTGAACACAAATAGGCCAAAGATGGCACTTGTAGCTGCAATCTGCTATCCTCTCCCCAGTGTGATCTACCACCCTCTCCAGAACTTCTGAATGGGGCTAGGATCTCTCAGAATTTTTGGCACCCTCTTTGAGGGGAAAAATATAAGCTTATAGCATAATTATGCCCAGGGGTCTTTTCGTAGAAAAACAGCTGCAGGAGCTCATTAGCATATGGTATGCTAATGAGCTTAGGCTATTAGCATATGCCACACCCCCTGACATCACCGGAAGTGATGTCAGAAGGGGAAGCAAAAGCGGGGGAGGCATCTTCAAAAGCCTCCCCTTCCCTTCCCCAGCTGGTCTGGGTGGGGGAGCTAAGAGAGAAGGGGTTTAAAGTTTAAACTCCTTCTCATGAGAGTTGGGCCACAGAAGGAGGAAAGAGGGAAAGAAAGAGAAGGAAAGGGGAGGGAAAGAAAGAAAGGGAAGAAGGAGGGAAACAGGGAAAGGAGGAAAAAAGAGAAGAGAAGAAGGTGGGAAAGAAAGAGAGAAGAGAAGAAGGAGGGAAAGAGGAAAAGAGAGAAGGAAAGGAGGGAATGAAAGAAATTCAGTGGCAATCAGCCCCATTATATCCTATGGGCCATTGAAGTCAATGGTGAAAACATAGGGTATATTCTGGGGGCTGGAGGGAGGGTTTGATGGAGGCTCCAAACTCACAGGGTAGCTGATGGAGCCTCTCCCCAAGATACCCACCAAGTTTCAAGAACAGTGAACCAGGGAGTCCAATTCTATGGGCCCCAAACAGGTTGCCCCTATTCCTTCCATTGTTCTCTATGGTGGGAAAAAAAGTTAATTTTTTCCCACCATAGAGAACAATGGAGGGAATAGGGGCAACCTGTTTAGAGGCCCATAGAATTGGACTCCCTGATCCTATGTTCTTGAAACTTGGTGGGTATCTTGGGGAGAGGCTCCATCAGCTACCCTGTGAGTTTGGAGCCTCTCCATCAAACCCTCCTCCAGCCCCCAGAATATACCCTATGTTTTCACCATTGACTTCAATGGCCCATAGGATATAATGGAGCTGAAATTGACATTCGGCTGCCTGAAAGACTCCCCGGGACGCCGGCTGGGGGCGGGGCTTGGCTCCTGAGCTCCCGGAGCTGCGCTCCGGTGAGCTCCCCCCAAAAAGACCCCTGATTATGCCATTGGTGTCACCAGGGCTTTTTTTGTAGAAAAAGCCCAGCAGGAACTCATTAGTATAATAGGCCACACCCTGACAGGACAGCTCATTAGCATATTAGGCCACACACCAGAAATGTGGTCATCCAGCCACACCCACCTTTTGCTTCTTATTCTGTTTACCCTGTTTTTTGCCAAAACCCAGGGCTTTTTTGTATCAGGAACTCCTTTGCATGTTAGGCCACACACCCCTAATGTAGCCAATCCTAATGAGTTTCTGCTGTTGGGTGTTGCCTGTTATGCTAATGAGTTCTTGCTGGGCATGGCTAACTCGGGAGCCAGCCGGAACTCTGTTCCTGTGTGTTCCTGCCCAAAAATAGCCCTGGTTGTCACATATGAGGACATCTTTAAGACTGCAATTCATTTGGAAGCAAAATAAACAATCTGCTGATAAAATTTATTTTCTTTTCAAGAACGCAAATCAATCAGACATCATAGTAGAATTTGGCTCCAACAGTCACATAGTTCACTTATTTACGACATCCACTTACATTCCACTTACCATATGTAGTATAGCCCACACATGTTTCATTGTAGAGAGCGTGTATGCTCAGTGTCCATTATGCCTCCCACATATGCATACAGAAGCAGCAGCCTTAGCTGATAATGGATTCTAGCATGCAGAAGCTACAACACAGAGAAGAAGAGAAGAAGAAGAGATTGGATTTATACCCCACCCTTCACTACCCAAGGGAGTCTCAGAACAGCTTAAAACTCCTTTCCCTTCCCCTCCCTACAACAGATGCCCTGTGAGGTAGGTGGGGCTGAGAGAGCGCTGACAGAAACAGCTCTTTTTCCAGAACAGTTGTGCTAGAACTATGGCTTGCCCAAGGTCATCCAGCAGGTGCAAGCGGAGGAGTGGGTAATCAAACCCAGTTCTCCCAGATTAGAGTCCTCACACTTAACCACAACACCAAACATATGCCCACTTACATCCAATTTTCCATTATGAAGGCGCTCTTCCACATAATTTAAAGAAAGGTGAGCTATCATGTATGCAACCACCAAGTTATCATATTCATCTCTTGTCTTAAAGAAGATATAATCACATCAGTGTATTAATATAGAATGGGGAAGGAGGAGGAAATGGGGGTGGAACGGAAAAAAGAATGCATGGAAAGATACCTACAACTCCTTGAATGGATCACTCAGAGGACAGTGAAACTGTTAACATACAATTACAAATAATATCTCATCTAAGATTTTTTTTAGGAGCTGCGGTGGCTCAAGTGGTTAAGACACTGAACTGCAGGCTGTGGAAGGTCAGTAGTTCAGCAGTTCGAGACCAGGGTGCCGCATGATGGGGTGAGCTCCTGTCTCTAGTTCCAGCTCCTGCCAACCTAGCAGTTCGAAAGCAAGAAATTGCAAGTAGATAAATAGGTACCACTTCGGTGGGAAGGTAACAGCGTTCCGTGCGCCTTGGTGTTTAGTCATGCCGGCCACATGACCACGGAAATGTCTTTGGACAGCGCTGGCTCTTCGGCTTGGAAACGGAGATGAGCACCGCAACCCTAGAGTCGAATTCGACTGGCTTTCGAGCAAGGGAACCTTTACCTTTACCTTTTTAAGATTTTTTTTTTAAAAAAGTGTGTCTCAAGAACCGCCAAATACAAGATGATTCAACTAATAAAGAGTGCAGTTCCAAGACGTCCTGTACTGCTCATACCAACCATTGAGGTATGATGAAGATTAGCTCTGAGCTTCCGCCCCTCCGCTAATTGCTGCTGTTCACTCATGGAAGCCAGTTTGCCAGAGAAGCCCAGTCCAAATGCAGTGTGTCCCTGTGTAGACAGCTCTATTAATAACATCACATTTTCCTCATTGTAAAGTTCATCACTTGCCAGCATCTCTAAAAGTCCCATAAACAGGGATAAAGAAAGATGCAGAGCCCATTATGGCAAATGGAGAACTCAACCACAAAAGTATATAGTGTGGTGGCAATAGCAACACAAGGGTTGGGGGAATCCCTAAACATCTGTTTTTGTTATGGCAACGGAGGCAATCAAGATACCATATCAAAGTCTGTGTGCTGAAGAGGGAAAATACTTTGCTCTATATACAATCTTTCTCTGGCATCCCCGAACCAATTGAAATAAACTGTGTTTAAGTATGGTCTCCTTCAGGCATTTAATTTGTTTCAGCAATACAAGGAATATAAACCCAGCAGCATTTCTTAGAAAGAATGGCTGAAGGAAATAAGGTGTTTGAAAGCATCAGATCCCATGCCTTTCTTTCTCAGTCTTAGCAAAATAAAAATGAGCAAAGAACAAATCCTTGAGACATTTCCACCAATTTCAAGTTAAAACCTGAACATTGATTGAACCTGTGTTGCATTTGATTACTCTGGGCTAGTTATTCAGGACCTGCTACAAATACAGTTACTAAATTCCTGCATCATAGACACTTCTCTGGAAATGTGCAGATATCACATCTGTCTTATTCATGAGTTATCTCATTGTGTACACACATTCGTGCTCCGGGAAGCCACAACAAACTTTCATTTTGCCCTGTTTTTCTTACTAGGTTAATATTTTAAGTGCATGTCACCTCACATGAACTTCTTCTAATGTGCAGATATACTCCTACCTCAGGCAGTTTGAAGGCTCCAGGGGGACCCTTGCAGAGATTTTCTTTATTGCAAAGCTATGACATTTTTATGTTGGAGTTCTGATTCCGTAATGCTTTTTAATGAAAAATTAAAGACCTGAGAGGATTAAAATATTGACCTGTATTCCCAAGACTCACTGGACCCTGTATATCATTGCTTTTTCAAACCTTGGTCTTGGTTTTTGAGAACTTATTCTGGTGTATCCTGGAACATATTTTACTAAGGGTGTATCTCTAAAGCTGGAATTATCAACTTCTTTACCCTCCGAGGCTTGCATGTCCTTCAGACAAAGGTAAAGAGAGGAATAGAAGGATATCTTTGCTGCACCAACTGGTATCCCCATCAATAAACAGGAGTTTTGAGGTTCATGGACATTATGCCAGGATACACACTGAAAATCCAACAAAAATATAACAATAAAACATAGACCCTCCTAGAGCTTGAGAACAATGCTCCCTCTAAGCTGTGGAGTCTTGTGAGCAAAAATTCTACTTTGTGAGCTACTGGCATTAAAGTTGTGAGGGAGCGATTTGGCTACTGCATAAATTAGTTTGCTCTGGAGCCATCCTTCCTGAGCCAAGACAAAAAATGTGTGAGCCTGAGGCTACAAAACGGTGAGCTAGCTCACATTAACTCAGCTTAGAGGGACACACTGCTTGAGAACTTTTCTCCTCCTTAGTGCTAGAGCTACTAAGGACCAGATACTGTTGCTTCTGGTTCTGGGTCTTGTACTCAAGCTGCCATTTTGCTATCCCTAAACTGTAGTAACACCCAACTTTAGGCTTGTTGAGTGAGAGATTCACTGAAATATGCTCTCCCTTCAGTAGTTCTGATGAGGAATAAATTGAATCCCATCTAAATAAAGAAGGACTTGCAGAGAGTCATTATAGTTTTATAGCTGTTACTGGAGAATAAAAGTTTGTGGAGGAAAAAAAGTGTGTAACAGGAGAAGCAGGACTGTGGACCCACCAAATTATCAGAACTGTATCCATTGGTTTGAATTAGCAAAATAGTAGAAATTGAGAGCAGATTGTTAAAATAATTTGGAGGGGGAACTCAAAATATGTGTTTGTGCAAAGTGGGTTGATGTGAGGTAAAAGAAAGCTTTAGGATAGGAAGATTTTAAAAAGACCTTTCTTTTTACAGAGGATATAAACCATTTTATGGTATTTCCACCAAAAATGTTACTGAACACATGCACACATGTTCTTCATTAATTAGAAAGAAACCACTGCTAACAACACACTGTGCCAGAGTTGCCAAGAACTGTCAGATGAAGGACAAGGAAGACCACTGAGGAGAGCTTGCTGCCTCCCTGGGGGAAGCAAGAGTCAGTCAGCAGGCAGCTCTTGATGGTTGGAGAAGGCCGGGCTCAAGCTTAAGACTGCCACCTTTTGAAAAAAACATACCAAAATCTCTGAGACTAGAATCAGGGGCTTGCTGAAAGCATTTAAGAACAGCTTTACCTCAGAAGCATCGAGGCATTTTAAAGACTTACGTGCCTCCCTCCTTTTGACACTCACATCAAAGTTCTTTATTTTGTTGCATTAAAGATGTAAAAAAAAAAAAAAAAAGACAGGGAAGGAGGGAAGAGAACCTGGCTCCCTGCTTCAGTTTGATTGGGACCTTTTCCACACCTCAGTGTTGCCACACTGTTTCCTAGCAAGTTGAATCCCCAGCGGATGCTCCAACTTTGAGGCACCCCTTCTTCAAAAGGGCTTTTGTTTGGGGGGATTGTTTTCTTGAGTTCGGATCCGACCCTCCTCATGTGTTCCGCACTTCCTTTGAAAAGGGGTTGTGCAGCTGTGTCGTTATGTACCTCATCAGCGACTGAACCTCCCCCCTTTTTCTGTGCATGTGCAGTATCGTTATAACATCGTAACATTGTATTTAAAGGCTGGATGTATTATGCGGAGCATGGTTGCCACCATTTCAAAGGTCCCCAGATCCTCTTTAGTCACCAACTAAAGAAATGGACAGTGAAGGTTAGCTGCTGTTTTGCTGTACTACTAGCAGTGCAATCCAAAACAGAGGTACATCCTTCTAAGCCCATTGATTTCAATGGAAGTAGAAGGGCGTTACTCTGCTTTGGTGTGCACTGTAAAAATATTACCACCAAATGCTTGGCAGGTTTGCTTGTAAAGACAAAAGAACCTTGTTTATAGATTTAGACGTGCATATAAAACACCATTATGGTGTAGTATATAGGTTGCTTTTCACCTTCACATGCCTCTATGACAGTTTCACCATTATACAATTCAGTGACAGTAGGGATATGCATTTGGTTCGGACAAAACGAAAAAACCCACCAAATAATGCCTATTCTGCATTATTCGGGCTTGCCGAAAGCCGAATAAGATTCCCTAATCTGATTCATCTGGCTGAACAGGGATTCCCCGAATGGATGCCATATAGAAAGAAATAGAACAGCTGGGTGCCCTTCCAGCCTGTGTCCCATCTCGAAGGTTGTCAGCAGAGGAGCTAGGATGAACAACCCCCCTCCAACATTGGCGTTGTGTAATGCCAGGTCTATAAACAATAAGATCACGATACTTCAGGACTTTCTGCTGCAGCAGAATGTAGACCTGGCATGCGTGACTGAGACCTGGGCACAGGAAGGGGAGACTGTAGCTCTCTCCCAGCTTGCTCCTCCCGGGTTCTCAGTCCTTCACCAATCGCAGACTAGGGGGCGGAGGGAGGAGTGGCTATATTCCTTCAGGCTTATTCCTTCAGGGTGCTCCCACCACCAAAAATCATGGGCATCGAGTGTGCCGGCCTAGTGTGGGAGGCCGGGGAGAGTTTGGCAATTTGGCTGGTGTACTGACTGCCTAATGCACCGGCCAACAGGCTGCCATCCCTGATGGAGGCTGTATCAGGCTGGGCATTGGAACACCCTAGGCTAATAGTCTTGGATGATTTCATTGTCCATGCCAACAATGCAACCTCCACTCAGGCAATGGACCTAGCGTCATCCATGGTGGCTCTGGGACTCTCCCAATTTGTAACAACCCCCACTCACCAGGCCGGAAACACTCTTGATCTGATCTTCACAGCCGGAGTAACAGTGGACCAAATTACTGCCTTGGCAGTACCATGGTCAGACCACCATGCCCTGAGGGCCCGTCTGAATATTTCACTCTGACCCTGTTTAGGCAGTGAGTGTATTTTAGCTCACCCGCAGAGCAGTGGTACGCCCTCTCTTGAAGAAGCCATCTCTGGATCCAGCCGAATGGGCTAACTACTAGGCGGTTTCCAATTTGCCCAATCTGGCAATTCAGCTACAGACCTTTGGGGGAGGCAATTCAGCTACAGAGCTTTTTGGATGATGCTTCCATTTTAGATCCCTTCCAGTCCAGTTTTTGCCTGGGACATGGAATGGAGAGAGCAATGGTCACCCTCCGGAGGCATCTGGATTGGGGCGGTTCATGCTGCTGTTGTTGTTGGACCTGTTGGCTGCATTTGACATGGTCAACCATCAGTTACTGATCCACCGCCTTGCCGACATAGGAGTTCAGGGGCTTGCCTTGCAATGGTTTGCCTCCTTTCTCCATGGACAAAGGGTGGCATTAGGGGAACAGCTATCCCAGAGGTACCCACTAGAGTGTGGAGTGTCTCAAGGGGCAGTGCTTTCCCCAATGTTATTCAACATCTACATGTGCCCAGATTGCCCGGAGTTATGGGCTGGGATATCACCAGTATGCAGATGACACTCAACTCTATCTGATGTTGGGCAGTCAGTCTGGCACCAGACCATAAGATCTGGACCAGGAGTTACAAGCCGTGGCTGGTTGGCTTACACAGAGCCAACTGAAATTGAATCTGATGAAGATGGAGGTCCTGTGCTTGAGTCAGGGTGGTCCGAGGTTAGGGATCCCACTCCTGACCTTCAATGGGGTGCCATTGGTGCCAGCGCCGGTGGTTAGGAGTCTGGGAGTGCTCTCGGATGCCTCCTTAACAATGGAGGCCCAGGTAGCAGCCACTGTCAAGTCAGCCTTTTACCATTTTCAGCTGATCAGGCAGTTGGTTCCCTTCCTCGAATGCAATGATTTAGCAATGGTGATCGATGCAATGGTCACCTTGAGATTAGACTACAGTAACGCTCTCTACATGGGGCTGCCCTTGTCACAAATCTGGGAGCTGCAGCTAGTGCAAATGCTGCATCCAGGCTCTTGATGAGTCTCCCCATGAGGGAGCACATCCAGCCTGTCCTGAAGGCATTGCACTGGCTGCCGATACCATACCAGATTCACTTCAAGGTGCTGGTTCTTACCTTTATTTTTATTTTTTTTTTGTAAAACTCTCTTAAAGAAGAGAGAATTTTATTCTTTTTTATAAGAAACCGGAAGGGTAGACAGATGGAGAAAGAGAAAGATGGAGTGAATTTTTTCCTGTTAGTAAATGTTAGTTTAGGTTAATAACCAATACCAGTTTTGGCATCCATCGTGGTTAGTAGATCTTCTTTTTAACTATTGCAAAGTCCAAAGACACTCTGTTAAAACAGTTAGTAAAGTCCATTGGGGTTAGTAATTAAACAGCTCCTTTCAGATGCTACACGAACAGTCCTCAAAGTATCTTCTTTTTAAATCTCTTCCAGTTACGGATTGAGTCCATTTTAACTTTGAAGTCTTCCGTTCCATCACCACCTTCCCCTGGGCTGCTGTCTTCTTCGCTTGTCCCAGTTTGGAATACTGCATCTTCCTCCCTGCTGGCATGCCTCTTCAGAAGCTTCTGTATTTTAAAGATGAAATCCTTCTTTCTTTTCTCTTTTTCCTTGAACTTCTGGCTTTCAGGCTTCCTGGGCTCCACAAACTCTTCAGATGAAATTAGATCTCCGATCTCCAGTTTGTCGCTTGGTATGCTCAACATCCCCTTCTACTGGCAGAGTATTCTCTTTATAAAGGCGGAATAGGCTTTGGGAGCCTTATCCACCTCTTCTTTTAATTTTATCGCTTCACTGCCAGTTAGGGGTGCCAAGACATTTATCAAGGTAAATCCTAGATCCTCTTTCTCTTCTTTTTTAACGCCCTGGAAACCTAAGATCAAATTCGATTTCTGTTCAATCTCCAACATCTTTCTAGTTGTTTCCGATATCTGTTTCTGTCGACTGATGAGAAGACTATCCATTTTAAACAGATTTTCGTTGATTTTCCGCAGTTGTTCCAGCAGAGGGCACAGCATCTCCTTTTCCTGTTGATTGACAGCAAGCTCTTGGGGGGGGCTATCTGGACCGGAAGTCCCTCCTCTCTTCTCTTCCGGTAACTTCAGGACTTTTTCCAGTATCGACATTTTGTTTTTTTTTTTTACTTTTAAAAAGTTCGTGCCGCATCCCCCAGAGAGCTAAGATGATCAAAATCTTTCATGCAACCCCAACGGTACTTTCACCAACGCCTTTTCTTCTCTCCGCCCCCTTCGTGCTCCCTTTTTAACTCTTGCTTCTCAAAGGGGGTGGGAATTCCTCCCTCCTCCCAGCGCTTATACGCATGTAGGGGGGCTCCGATTTACGCTTCAAAATAGATCTCCAACTCACGGTTCGATGCCACTTCTTCTTTTTATGTTAAGCCATAACGCTGTCTTCACTCCTGGAATTCGGTGGCGCCGCTAAGTCCCATTACGGGCACGCCGCAGCGGGCCGATTGGGGCGGGGAGAAAGCCTCAATTTCCCGGCTGTCTGCCGGCAAAGAGGCTACTCCCCATGTGCCCCCGGTTCGGAGCCTTTACCTAAGGCTCACTAGGGTCTTTCGCACATGCGAAGACCCCCTAACTGCGCGTGGGCTAACCGCCTCCGGGAGCGTCCCAAGAAGCGGCCGCCATTCGCGACGCCAAAACCGAAAACCCTGGTTCTTACCTTTAAAGCCCTTTATGGCTAGGGTCTGACATACCTGAGAGACCGCCTTTCCCCATATATACCCCAGGCACTATGGTCAGGGTCACAAAACTGATTGGACCTCCCGGGTCCCAAGGACACCAAACTGGCTGCAACCAGGGCCAGCGCTTTGTCGGTGGTGGCTCCACACTGGTGGGATGAGCTCCTGGAAGAGATCAGGGTCCTGTGGGACCTTTTACAGGGCCTGCAAAATGGAGCGCTTTTACCAGGCCTTCAACTAGGAGCTGCCACCACCATTATTACCGTTATTATTGATAACAACAGAAACTTATAAAGCATGGTTCTTAGCTTGCGATTGACAGCCTGTGCCCGCCGGTTATATTCAAGACAGTTCAGTGAGCTGAATATTTAGACAATCTATGGAATGTACTCATGTGGTAACATCATCTATATGATACCAAAATAATATTGCTCGCACTTTAATATTAATATTATATGGTTTTAATAAACTGTTTTAGATGTTTTGTGGCAATTGATTGTTACTGTTTTTACTTGTGTAAGCTGCCCTGAGCCTGCCTGAGGGCTGGGTATAAATTGGAAAATGAACAAATAAAATAAATAAATATTTGGCATCCATTCGCAGAATCCCTTTGCTTGGTGGAGAAGGGAAAGTGTTTAAACTTAAAACACTTTCCCTTGCTTCAGGGGCTCGTGCAGCCTCCATGGTGTGACTTCCCAGCCAAGGGAAGGTATTTGAAGTTGCCTTCCCTTCAGTGAAGGGAGTGTCCTGCCTCTACGGCGCGACTGGGGGAGGGTTAAACTTAAACCTCCCTGGAGTCGTACCATAGAGGTGGCACACTCCCTTCATTGAAGGGAAGGCATTTCTTTGAAGGGGGGATTATTATACCCTATGGGGACAGTCCCCTTATCATACCGATACTGGGATTCAGGAATATCGGCAAATACTGAAATTTTTGGGGTTTGATCGATCCAAACCCAAAAAATTCTTCTTTTTTTTGTGCGCACGTCCCTAATATCAGTCATATCAAGTGCTGCTTTATATTGTATTGAAGGTATTTCATTTAGTTAATTACTCAGATATTTATAGCCCACCTTTCTGTGTATGCAAATACTCAAGACTGCTTACAATATAAAAGCCAGAGAAAACAGTTAAAATAGAAAACAGTGGCCATTAAACAGTTATAACTACCGAAAGCAAAATTTAACTTTAAAAGGTCTTCCAGAACTGAAAAATAAAGAAGCTGATGCTGGAATGAACAGCAGGATAAGTAGCAAGTAAAAGTCACTGGATCATTTCCAGACTCCAACAGAAAGTAACAGCCGGCTATTCATTACTTTGTGCAATATATTATCTCAGCGTTATAGTCATCTCAGGAACGAGGAACGTCTGCTTTCGGGTGCTTCTTCCTACGATCCCCTTTGTTTTATATCTGAGGGTGTGTGAATGAATACATTCTCTTTTCCCACAATTTTTGATGTCCTTATTCCAGAAATTTTTTTATGGAAGAGTACATAAACTGAAATCTTTGTGAATAACTACCCTGCATGTATCTACATATTTATAAGTTTGAGCTCTTCAGTTGTTGACCACACAACCTCCATTAGAGAATTAAGCTCAAGACCAGCCAGTTCTTCTGGCTTTCAACAGAATTTAACTGTGATATTTTCCCGCACAAACAGGTCTCCCTACTCTTGCAGTTGTATTCCTCCACCGCTTTAGCTCATTTCCACAGAGATTTTTGTAGTCTGAGGAGCAAAAATGCAGTTTGTCCCCTATTGTGGCACAGCAAGGGAATTACCGGAAACAGGGAAGTCTGTTGCTATGCCGCAAGAGAGGACAAACTGACCGATTTTGCACAAGGAGCTGCGCCGCCATCATGGCTCCCTTTGCCCCGTTTCCATTGGTCAGTTTCCCACTCGAAGCCATGCGGCCGCATTTTGACCCACGGCTTCATCCGATTTCCCCTGTGTTTTCGTGATCCTGTTTTTTGAGGATCACAAAACCGCGGGGAAAATTGGCGAAGCCGCAGTTCAAAATGCAGCCCCACGGCTTCGAGTGGGAAATTGACCAATGGAAACGGGGCAAGGGGAGGCGTGACGGCAGCGCAGCTCTTGTGCGAAATCGGTCAATGTGTTTTTGCACCTTGGACTACAAAAACCTTTGCGGAAGTGAGCAAAAGAGATGGAGGAATACAAATGCAGGAGCTGGGAGACCCGTTCATGCAGAAAATGTCTTTGTTGTGCAACCACCAAGCTGTTCCTTCTTTCTTCAGAGCAGTGTTTCAAGTTTTAAAAAGGAATTTTATTTAGTTTTCTTTATGGTTGGCCTTTCTCCCCAGTGGGGACCCAACACAGCTCACATCATTCTCCTCCCCTCCATTTTATTCTCACAACAACTCTGTGACATAGGTTAGGATGAGCGGTGCAACTGGCTCAAGGTCACCCAGAGAGCTTTCATGGCATGAGTGGGGATTCAGACCTGGATATCCCAGATACTAGTCCAGCACTCTTAACCACAACACAAAGAGAAAGAGGAGCTTGGTACCCGGTTTCAGAGTAGGGGGTGCATGTGTCATTAGAAATGAGCGGGTAGGAGGGGAAGCTGAACTCACCTGTGTGCACATTAGTTTAACATTTTAAAGTTTTAATATATCGCAAAGATCCTGGCATTGAAACTATCCCTAATAATCACAGAAAAAAGGCCATAGATTATTACCTAAATACTCCTAAACATATTAGCACTAACAGTGATGATTTTTTTCAAAAAACAAACAAATCCAACAACAATGTTTTAAAAGGTAATTCAGCAGGCATCACGAAGTCCTGAAAAATGGCCCTTTTCTTTGCCAGAGTGAGAAAAGCAGCTTTGCTGAAGGGAAGATTCAGAAAAAAGTATTTACATGGGGAATTAAACTATTGTGAACATTTGTTTCTATTCTCAGTGGCCCTTTTGATTAATTGCTCTTGAAATGAAAAATGAGAAGGTGTGTTATTTAAAAACTGCACAACACTAATCTCATAGTGGGCACACACACAACCTAATTCTTTTGACCATTATCAGTAGTTGTCCTCTATATACTCTGTACCAAGCACTTGCTGTCTAATAAACGCATCCCAGGCCTCAGTATTGCATGTGATCTAAACAGAGTGTGTTACAAGGTGTTTTGGGTTTTTTTTAATGGAGCCATAATCTAATTGTTATGGCCAGTTCCAAAATGACAACGTCTGTAAGTTAACCTTCTCCTTTTTTGTAATAATCTTCAAATTTGAAGGTGCAGCCTAAGAACATAAGATAAACCAATGGTGGATCAGGCCAATGGCCCATCTAGTTCAACACTCTGTCACACAGTGGTCAAAAATACCAGGTGCCATCAGGAGGTCCACCAGTGGAGCCAGGACACTAGAAGCCCTCCCACTGTTGCCCCCACCCCCCAGGCACCAAGAATACAGAGCATCATTTGCCCCAGACTGAGAGTTCCTATCTATACCTTGTGGCTAATAGCCACTGATGGGCCTCTGCTCCATATGCTTATTGAATTCCCTCTTGAAGCTGTCCATGCTTGTAGCCGCTACCACCCCCTGTGGCAGTGAATTCCATGTGCTAATCACTCTTTGGGTGAAGAAGTGCTTCCTTTTATCTGTTCTAACCTGACCGCTCAGCAATTTCATTGAATGCAAACGAGTCCTTGTATTGTGAGAAAGGGAGAAAAGTACTTCTTTCTCTACCTGCTCTATCCCATGCATAATCTTATAAACCTCGATCATGTCACCCCTCAGCCATCGTTTCTCCAAGCTAAAGAGCCCCAAGCTCTTTAACCTTTCTTCATAGGGAAAGTGTCCCAACCCTTTTATCTTTCTAGTTGCCCTTTTCAGCACTTTTCCCAATGCTATAATATCCTTTTGGAGGTGTGGTGATCAGAACTGCACACAGTACTCCAAATGAGGTCACACCATTGATTTATACAGGGGCATGATGATACTGGCTGATTTGTTTTCCTCGTGGAATCTTAGGCCCTTTCTTCACTGACAGCTTGGTTCAGAGAGTCCGAGGAGTCAAGCCTTAAGGATTGATTTTGTAGCCGCAAACATTCCCTCTGCACTGGTTCCCCCCCACCCCGGTTTATTTATTTGTGTATTTTGTATGCATTCTGCATCTACAAGTAAAACCTGCATTTTTTGCCTAATTAATATGGGATTCAACAAGAGACCAACTTTACTGGAAGATCCCAGGGGGAGGAGATCTGCAGCCAGCTAGTCTAGTGGGAGGTGGAAAAGTTCCAAGTTGGGGAGGAAGAAGAAGCAGAAGTAAACTGCAAACCCCCCCACTTCAGTTACCAGGGTGTTGCCAACACACAGTCCCCCAGCTGCACATAAGATCTTGGCAGAAACCCACCCCACCCCAACCCACCTGTGGCTTTGGGAGGCAGCAGGTGGATGGGAATGAGTACAGGGCCAGCCAGCTTGAAGGCAGCCAGCCCCACTGTGCATGTAGACTAGCAGTAAAAAAAATCAATAAAATTATTAATGAGGCAAAGGACAGCTGAAGGGGATCCTATTTGAACATTGCTGGCATTTTCTTCTGATGGGGTATGAGAACACAGAGAACACTGTACCTTTAAGAGAAAAAGAAAAGAAAGGAAGAAGTCATGCTGATGCCCTAAGAATGCACACAAACACACCTCACAGTTTGGGTAAATTTTTTTCACCAGTGATCAAAGTTTAACAATAAACTCATCCCTGAGTTAAAACATTGTTAAACTCATTCCTGAGTTCAATTTTTTTTGGGGGGTGGGGGGAAATGTACCTGCTCACCACAGGGCTTAAACTCCCAACCCTTGTATGATGAGCATAATCCTTAACTCGCTGAACTAACTAGCTGCTTTGTATGAGATGAAGAGAAAGGCAGACCCAACACCTCCCTCCTTCCCTCCCTGATTCTGCAAAAAGAAAGGGAAGGGAGGGGGAAATCCAAGCCCACACAAACACATTTGGAATCAGGGAATCCCCTAGTCCTTTATTCTTATGCTCTGTGGCTTTTAAAAAGTTTGCCTGAACAGGAGGACACATTGTCTTTTGTCTCTGGAGAAGGAGGGAAAGAAAACAGAACGGAAATAGGGGTGGGGGGGAGCAAACAGAGATCAGTGAAGTCGTGTCAAATAGTCTGTTTATTGTTCACTGCGAATCAGTAGCAGAGAGAGCAAAAAGTCTGGTGCAAATCCTCACCCAGCTAACCCAGGGCAACGCCATGGTGACTGCAGAGTCCACCCTAAATGGTCATAAAAGAATGCAGAAGGTCCCAAGTAAACCGATGCACAAGGAGAGTGAGAGCGACGTGCAGTGCAGAGAGGGATATTTCCATTCCGACTTGGTTGTGGTGAAACTGCGGGGGGAAAGAAAAGTGCAGAATCTTTTTTCATTTTCACCCCCAACACTTCACTCATCTGGATGATGTTTAGAATGTATCAAAATAGCAGCTTGTATGTGGAAAGTGGCCACACTTCTTTTGACTACAGGGATGGGGGAGGGAGGAGAGCAAGACAGTGAGCTGTACAGCCAAAGGAGAACATTCTGGCAGCCTGAGCTGGAGGTCACAGTGAAGTTATTTATCATCACTGTGGATTTTCTTTCTCATCTGCGAGCAACCAACTCCAATGGCTCAGCTTGCGTTTTGGCTCCCAACGCTAAGCCAGTCCCTTGGCTAAGCTCTGCCTTTTGGCTTCCCATTCACACTTTCTGTCTCATCCAGTTGAGATGAGGGGAGAGTGATGAATACTGTGACCTGATTGGGAGGACAGAGTCCAAAATCTGGGGGGAAATGATCTAGAGCCAAACTATAGAGAATCAAGATATCAACAACATGCATCTCTGGTATACACGCTACGTGTGTGCATTTCTTCCAGATAGGCAAGTGCATGTGCCACTGTTTATTTCTGCTTATGTTTATTTTAGTACAAAGGATCTTGTCCACAAACTCCTAGGAACTTTGTTTCATCTCTCCAGCCAGCATGTCTGGTTGAATTAGAATACTGCCTGATTTTTTTTTAAAAAAAATCCTAATTGGCAGATACCATAACATTTCATTTACAGCCATCTCTTACAAATCAAATTTCTTTACCAGTTAAGCCTGAAGCTACATTTAAAGCGCTATAGTGCAAATGTGCATGGAACGAATATATAGCTTATATAAAAACGCACACATGTGGAAAGATTATACAATGTGCCATACACTACAACAGCAAACCTGTTTTTAGTTAAAGGGGTGTCATTGGTGACTAATAGGGTTTAAGAGTACATAAATTTAAAATTATGCCAAGTATTGAAACTCATTACTGCAAGCAACATCACCTGGGAAACTCACTGGGACTGAGAGCCCTGCCTTGCTAAAGGGGAAATCCTCATCCTTTTCCCAGGGAAAGGAGACCCAGCTGGCCCCCTCAGAGGTGATCGTGCCTCTTTTTCCCTCCCCTCACCAGTTGTGTGGGTGTGGCCTTTTGGAGATGAAGGCAGGATCAGGCATCTGTACACACTCCACAATTGTTCCATACAATCACACTCCCTTAAGGAGCTCCTCATATGGAGTGGATCATCATTGCCTTGCCACCACTCAAGGCGAGGTGTTCCCTCAACTCTTCTTGGGTAAGCCCAGGAGAGCAGAGCTGGACTTTGGACCATGAGACTCTGGGTTGTTGCCATTATGCTCTTTCTCCTGGTACTTCTTCTCTACTTCCCATCATTTCAATAGGGTAGAGCCCAGTGCTCCAGCTACTTTACCTGAGGAACCTTACCTGAGGAAGAACTGGCCCAAGGAAGAACTCCCCTTTTGGCGGGGAGGCATGGCAGAACAGCAGCAGGCAGCAATGGGACATGCATGTGCTCTCAGTGCTTGGTGCTGCTGCCACTTCTTCTTTCACCGAGGGTGGGGAGGGGTGGGGAGGAGAGGGACGGGCTCAGAAGCCTGCCAGAATGCTGTTTAGGGGTGTTCCAGCCCAAAAATATATGTGTACTAGAATATGTTGATTGTGTGTTCATTACAATGGTCAAAGGAACGGTAATCAGATTGGATTGGAATATTTGATTTCTAGCAATAACTCTAATCTTTTCTGCCGTATTTCATTTTCTAAGGTATCCTCATTGAACACAGGATCTTAAGGGCCTGGCCACAGAAGAACTTAGATCATCAAGAGAAATGAAATTTAAGGAAGCTGGAACAGTAGAAAAAGAAAATGGCAGTAGCCCTCTTCAGACATTAAGTCCATGCATACTGGAAGCCCACCAACTGCATGTATTGAGAGCGCATTCCATGATGAAGGCCTACACAATTATTTATGGATTAAGAAATCGACTAAAATGATCATAACACAAGAAAGAAGTCACATAATCAGAGATGGACTTTTGAGAATGTGGTTTACACACCGGAATCCATTGAGCCCTCAAACTCTTTGCTTATGTCCCCAATAGAAACTCATTATGACAAGAACATGATAAATAAAAATGATTTTTTTTTTAACATATGGCATGATGATAAACACTCAGAAAATAGCAGGAAGTCCCTAATCAAGTCTTGGCAAGATATTAAAGATGAACATGTAAACATTCAATGGCTGATATGTTATCAATTACTCTCAAGACTAAAAGAAAGCATGAGTAATGAAGTTGGAGTTCTAAGAGATGCAACTGAATTTGAGCAGCTGGTTATAACACAAAAAAAGCATTTACTATAATGGATATACAAGATTTTACTCCAGCTAGAAACAGAAGATGAACAAGGAAAAAAATGTATGATTAAGCGTATGCAAAACATTAATAAACAGATATTTATACAACAATGGGAATGACTAAGGGGAAAAGATATCAAATTTACACTCAGCTAGACACTAAGAGAAAATTGGTATAAATTATTTTTCAAATGGCATATAACTTCAAAAGACATTGGGAAAGCACATACAAAACTATAAAAGAAAATGCTGGAAATGTCAAGACATGGAATGGAACCTTCTTTCATATGTGGTGGACTTGTAAAAAAATTAAAAGTTATTGGAAAGAAATACACCAAAAAATGCAGACCATATTAAAGTTTAAATTCCCAGTGGAAGCCATGAGCATGCTATTAGGTGTTTTGCCTAACAAATTACCAAAAATTTTAGAAGAGATATTCAAATACATGGTGACAACAGCTAGAACAATTTACACAACAAAATGGAAACTAGACATCGGCCCACATTTAGAAGAATGGGAAAATAAACTTGTTGAATATGCAGTAATGGCAAAATTAACAACCTATTTGAGAAACAGGTCTGTTAAAAATTTGAGGAGAGATGGAGTATGTATTATGTGTACTATGCTAGAAGGAGAAAAACTTAAAGTAAGAAAATATCATATACAATATATGGTAATGAAAGAGAAGTAGAATTAAAATCTGTTCCAAATGTAATATCTCAAATACAGATGGGTTCTCGATATGACATATATAATAGACTTTCTTTTACACCGTGATATACAACTTATCTACTAAAGGTTCTAATGAATGTGTAGAAGTGGCAAAAATATGTTATACTGAGTACATAGTAATGATGAAACTAGTGTTGTAGCAAAAATAGATTAGTTATGACATTTGAAACTTAGAATTTAAATGATGAATACAATTTTCCTAACAGAAATAAGGACTATTGTATTTTATAGATAATGCCTTAAAATTATAATGAAGGGGATGAAAGGGAAAATATTCTCTGTCCTATACATTTTGTATTTTGTGATTGCCTTTGACAAATGCAATTATGTTGTATAACCCTTTTTTCTCTTTCCCTTTTCTTTTCTCTTCCCCCCCCCCAAATTAAGGAAAAATTTAAAAAAGAAAATCCATGCATTCCCAAATCACATGAAATGGCCTGCGCATATCAAGTGCATCAGAGGGACTGCCTGCTCTGTTGGTGGTCTCCCAGTATGTATGGATATAATGCATGGAGAGCTTATATTGTGCTGGATTTTGGTGCCTCTTTTCACCGTGTGTCACTCATTCGAACCCTATTATTCCACTGTTCTCTTGTGCAGTGTACGAGAGGATAAAATGAATCTATCAGAAGAACCCCATGATTTGTGGCTACCAAATCAGCCCATCTCATGCCTGTTTCGCTCATCTAGATATATATAAAAGGCTAGCCATGTTCCCAAGGAATCACCTTCTACCTGACTGGGCCAGCCATTCAAAGTCATTTGCATATGTGGGCTGATTGGGCCTCACTCCATTCCACACGTCATCCTCTCCTCCCCCATAGCCAGTTGGGACACAAAGGTCATTTGCATATGTGGCCTGATTGGCCCTCACATCCAACATTCTAAACAGTTTGCTGTTGCTGTTGGGAATCATTGAATGTGTCCTGAGGTAAAATACATCTCCCAATCTTCCCCTAAACGTTCACTGGTGTTGCCAGTCTCCCTGTAGGGCCTGGAGATCTCCTGGAAATCACCATGTTCCCCAGCCACAGCATATCACTTTCCCTACAGAAAATTTCCCAGCTATTACAACTGCTCCCTAGAAGACCAAGACCAGTTGCTCTGGAGACAATGGCTGCTTTGGGCAGTAGTCCCTATGGCATTATACCATGCTGAGGTCCCTCCCCAACCCAAAACCTGCCCTCCCCAGGGTCCACCCCTCAAATCCACAGGTCTGGCCCTCCCCTTAGTATTGCCAACCTCCAGGTGGCACCTGGAGATCTCCAAGATCAATTCTCCTGGAGAAAATGGCTGCTTTGGGCAGTGGAGTCTATGGGATTATACCCTGCTGAGGTCCCCCCCCCAAAAAAACCCTACCCTTCCCAGGCTTTATCCCTCAAATCTACAAGTATTTTCCCACCCAGAGTTGGCAACCCTGTAACTGACTATGGAAACGCTTTCCAGACTCTTGGAACCCAGAAAATATGGCATAGGAGGAGGTGCTTTTGTACCTTAGTTGTCATTGCATAGCCCCAAATCAACATAAGTCAGGGGTGTAGGGGACCATACCTGTTACCATGTGGCTCTCCTCCCATACTACTCACTTGGGGCAGCAAAATGACTTCAGACAGCCCTGCCTTATAGCTAAGCAGAAGGAAATAAACAAGGCTCGCCTCCCTTTATTTTCCCCTTCCCTCCACTGCCTCACGAGTCACAACCAGGACACTCACCTGGAGCTTCTTTCTAAAGCTTGTTGTATTTCTTCCCACAACGGGCCTTATTCTTAGTAAATAAATAAACCAATAATGAAGACATAGTCAAAGACCACATTGACTACTAAATGGAGTGTTGGACTTAGATCAGGTAAACTTGGGCTCAAGTCCCTGCTCAGCCATGAGGTTTATTGGCTGGTCCTCAGCAAGTCTTCATCCCTCATCATAATTTACCTCATATGGTTGATAACCACCTGTATACCATCCACAGTTCATTAGAGGATAAGTGGTATGCAAATATGATTAATAAATATATCTAAGCTTTTATAAGAAAAGTGATCTTCATTTAATTATATTTAATCTAAGACTTCAGCATAATGGCATCTAGAGCTAGAGCTAAGAATCAGGTTGGAGCACCCATGAGGCTGAAGAGTCTGGGACTTTTCAGTTTGGAAAAGAGATGGCTAAGGGTGGGACATGATAGAGGTTTATAAAATTATGCATGGAGTGGAGAGAGTTGACAAAGAGAACTTTTTCTTCCTCTCCCAAAATACAAATAATCGAGAGCATCCAAAGAAGCTGTAGGTTCAGGTTGAACAAAAGGAAATACTACTTTACCCAGAGAGTGAATAAATGTGGAATTCACTGCCTCTGTAGTAAAGGCCACGGGAATAAAACATCTTTCAAAGATAGATTCATGGAGGATAAGTCTATCAATGGCTACTAGCCATGGTGACTGAGGGGAACTTCCACATTCAGAGACACTAAGCCTCTGAATCCTGGAGCCAGGAGGCAACATCAGGAGAAGGCCTTGGACTCTATGCCCTGCTGTTAACCATCCAGAGAAACTAGTTGGCCACTGTGTGAGACAAATGCTGGACTAGATGAACTATTGGTCTGATCCAGCAGTGTTCTTCTTATCTTCTTATGATTAGCACATTGTATTGTACCAGCTGATTCGTGGAACTCTTTCTGCCTCTAGACTCTTCTGGCAGTTCTGCAACTTGAATTACTTCTGACTACTTTCATCTTTCTCCAAATATTCATGCCATTGATTTTGTCTATAGCCCAAATATTTGAGAAAAGCCTGTTTCAATTGAAAAGCATTCTAATGCTGACGTATTGACATAAATATCAAAAAAACATGTATATTGGAACATCAAGAAATTCAGGATCTTTACTTATTTTACATCCAAAACTGTTCTTATAATCAGTTTTCCTTGGCAGGGTGGGGAGAAAAACCAGGGAGTCTTAAGAAAATGTTACGAATGTGGAGAGATGAACCAGGTGGTAAACATTATTCTTCTTATACAAATGCAGTAATCACTTGTGCTGCCTCAACCAACAATGGGTGCGTTTAGACAGCGTGCTGGAGCGGTTTAAACTGCTCCGGCACGATGCGTTTTTTTTTTAAACTGGAGAATCACGATCAGACTCACCTCCTCCTTCCGAGCTCCCCGCCGTCCTCCTGCAGGTGGGGGGGTTCCCCTCTCCTTTGAGCATGCGCACAGGCAGCCCTCTCCCAAACAGGAAGTTTGGTGGGTGCGCAGAAGAGCGAGCTCAACAGGTCCCTTTAAAGTTTAAATGAAGACTCCTTTTAAAAATGGCCTCCCCGAGATCCCGGACTCCTCTAAATGCCTAAACTAGGCACCAGTGAACCTTTTCTTTTTTTAACTTAAGTGTGGAGCTCCGCTCAAGCGCACACTGGTAAGGAAAAAAAAAATGGAGGACTAAAACCGGAAGCTGGAGGCAGCTTCCCAGAGGGGAGGGGGAGTTGAAGCACCCGGAAGTGGCTGGATGGAGCGATCAGACAGCGGAAAGTGCGGCTTGAAACGGAGAATCATGGAAAACACCACTTGGGTAAGTGGTGTCAAAATACTCCGTTTCAAAGGGGGTTTGCTCCAGAAAGCGACGGCTGGGGATGGTAGGCAGATGTTGGGTGTGTGAACGCGCAGGTAAAAGCCGTTTCTGAGCCGTGCCGAAATCAGCTCAAACGGCGCGTCTGAACGCACCCTATAGGTGGTGTTTCTTATGAGCAGAGGAAACTGACAGATCTTTTGTCTTCTATATATCTGTATGTAAGCTGCGGTGGCTCAAACTGCAGGCTGGAAGGTCAGTAGTTCAGCAGTTCGAGACCCAAGTGCCGCATGACGGAGTGAGCTCCCGTCTCTAGTTCCAGCTCCTGCCAGCCTAGCAGTTTGAAAGCAAGAAACTGCAAGTAGATAAATAGGTACTGCCTCAGTGGGAAGGTAACAGCATTCCATGCACCTTGGCATTTAGTCATGCCGGCCGCATGACCACTGAGACATCTTCGGACAGCGCTGGCTCTTCGGCTTGGAAATGGAGATGAGCACCACAACCTGAGGCCCAGGACAGACTGGCAATTTGCCCCGGTAGCCAGTCACGGCAAAAAAACCCCGGAGTAAACGATACCGGGTTTTCCCGTCCACACAGCGGGGGCCTCTGCCGGAAGATACGGGACGGAGGTGCGCGGGAGCGTTCAGACTGCCATGCCGGAGGCACGCTATATTCGCTGTTTCCCCATTATTTCGGCTGTGGGCGTATGTGCGCATGAGCGCGTGAGCGCTCATGCGCATAAGCGCATTTTGCCGTTTTTGTTTTTGTTTTGCCCTGCAACGCCGGCACCGCATTGGGCGGTGGAGCAGAGTGCGGCCAATCACACCACTGCTGCCTCATGCCCAACGCGGGTTGCTCCCGGCTTTTCGGCTGTGTGTTCAGACTCCCCGGAAGCAGAGAAACGCGCGACGAACGCAGGCTTTCAAGATTTGCGCCGGCTTTTATCAGGTGTTTTTTAAATCCGGCAGTGAAGCGCGAGAGCACCGGTAGGCTACGGGTGGGGGACGCCAGGCAGATGTGCCTGTGTGAACATCCCATTTACCCCAATATTGTGTCGTTGTCAGCCCGGGTCCCATCCCGCGGCAAATTGCCAGTCTGTCCTGGGCCCTAGTGTCGGATTCAACTGGCTTTCAAGCAAGGGGAACCTTTACCTTAAACCTAATGACGTGTACTGCTACAAAGGACTTTCCAGACATACACACCAAAACAACTATATTATATTTTTAAAACTCCAGCACCTTAGTCTAGGTAGTTGGACCCCTGAAATGCAGAACAAAGGCCATCATCTGGTCCTCTGTCACATGATAAAGTTGGCAGAGTGTAGCTATGCAGTAAAAGAGCACAAGCTGTTTAAAGAATTAAGTCAGTTTATTAAGAAGAGAACAAACTTTGTAAGAAAGTGGAGAAAGAAAGGGAAGTCTAGCTGTCTAACTAGCTAGGAGGAAATCAGCGGACTAACACCTCTCAGCAGCAGCAGCAGGAAGGAGACCTAACTGAGCCAATCAGTAGACAGGAAGGGTACTATTTTAAAATAGCAGGAAGTCCCTAATCTCACTACGCTAACTAGTTGTCCCCTCTGCTGCCCCCTTAAGGATGTTCATGTCATCGTCTCTATCTATGTGCAATCAAACTTGCTTATTCCAACAGATGAGAGGTCCAGTATTTGTGTGAGATTTCTGTTGAAGCACATTTTGTTGTACGATAAGATCGAACAGTTCACATATATTCAGACTGGAAGACGTTTAGATGTTAAAATATAGAGGCAACGCGAGCCTGCTCTTGGATCACGTGGAAACCCGGCAAATAAGATGTGATAAAATCTGATGGAAATTCACCAAAATAGCAGGGCAAAACAGTAACTTTAAAAAGAGAGAGAATCCCATGACTCTTAATCCCTGTCTACTGTCACAACTTGGGCTTCAAAATTGTGCAATAAAAAACACTCAGCCAATTCAAACAAATTCATCTGAAATAAATCAAGGGCCAAATGTTCACATCCAGTTGTGCAATTGCTCTAGTTCTCTCACACTGGAAGAAATCAATTGTGAAACTTTATGAGAAAGAACAATTGTGGCTTTCATTCATGAATGTCAGGCAATTATAATTTCTTGTTCATCTTGGGAAATCTGAATATGACTGGTGCCATTAATTCAGTATAGACTATCATAGCCATGCTAGCAAATACATAAACAACTGTTCTGTGTACAGATACATTTTAGTAGAACGAATTCCCATCTGGTTAATATTTAGAATACTAGTTCTTAGACTGTGGTGGGCACCCAAAAGTCTATTGTGACTATTTCATGGGTGGATTAGGAAGGAGGAGGTGGAATAGCTTGAGCTGAGAGAGGAAGCTCTGTGAAGCTAGATGGCAAATTTATGTTTTCCTCTGTGCAATGTGTGAAATGGCTGTGGGGAAAAAAAACAGTTCATCCATCAGTAATGTTAGATGGTTATACATAGTAAAAAAAACCCAAACTATAATGGCCGATATTAACTTGAGAGTCTTGCATTTTATATTGAGGAGGAGGAAAGTAATTTGAGGTCCCATAAAGAAGTGGTTCTTGTTTCAAAATGTTTGAGATCCCGATTTAGAAAGTTAAAAGGCCATAAAAGGAAAGGGACAAACAAGGAGTAGAAGATGGTGCATCACAGGTGGCCTGTTCTTCAACCCAGGTAATGGCCTGAAGGCGTATTTGGTGAAGCTAAGCAGATTTGGCCCTGCATATTAATACAGTTGGCATTTATTCCTGGAAATTTGCAAGGGCAGTGCCTATGGAGGAATTTGTGGAGGGATTTCATATACAGTCTATGGTGCACCATGGAATTTACCTTCTGAAGCCACCATTTTCTCCAAAGGAACTGATTTCTGTAGTGTGGAAATCAGTTCTAATTCCAGAATTCCAGGCACCACTTGGAGGTTGGCAACTCAAGCTGTTCCGAAGTCCTTTGAATAAGAATGTTAGAAGTTTAATTAATTAATGTGGTATACAAAGGAATGGTAGAAAGATACAGTCTTTGGAGTGCAGAATGAGCTGCAAATAAGCAGAAATATATTTGCATATTTGCCTTAGGATCTGCGGAGAAATGCCGTACACCCCAGATTTTGTGTTAAATTTCCTATAACTGTGTTTGCACTTGATAAAGGCTCCGAAACAGGCTGCAAAACAGTAAGGGACTCCTTGCTACTAACAAAGGAAAGACATAGGGGGAAGAGTAACCTCTCAAGCAAAGAGGAGTTAACTGTCATAGAAATGTAGCTGGCTGTGGCCTGGGTAGAACAAAATACTACCAGTTCACACCTCAGTCAGAAAGTCACAGCTAGGACACAGAGCTTGAGTGACCAAAGGGTAGAGAGTGTCCCTCCCCTTTAGACAAGAAAAGAAAGATGACCCACAAGGGGGTGAGCTAAGAATTAGTCCTAATTGTATCTTTGTGAATATTTCATAGGCTCTTCATACAGTAGCTTACTGCTTGATGACTTTCAGCTGAACATGTGATCTGCCTCTATTAAAAGCATGGTGTTTCAGGTAATATGAGGTGGAAACTGTGGCCAAATTTGCATCTAGCATTTGCGTTGCTATTTTACCGAACCCACGCTGGAAGAGAAATTCCCTTCTACGTTGCATGCCACTTTCACTTTGATTGATTGTCGGATTTTATGGCAGTGTCCAGACTGCGTGCCTGATCTCCCGGTTTTATGGTAGCTGTCTGCATAGATTTATGTCCATTTTATGGCCATTCAGGGGTGAATCTGCAGTCAGTATGGTGTTGGCCTGGGGCATTTGAAAGTGGTTTTGAGCCGTATCTTTTTCGGTTCCATTATGGGTTTGGTAAAACAGCGGAGCAAATGCTAGATGCAGATTGGGCAAAAGTTCTGTTTAAAAGTATTCATATAGTAGTCACTGACTGATGAACATGCAGGTGTAAACTCATCCTCAGACTCCAAAAAGTGGCTAAACCAGATTCTCACACACATATACACACCAAATGCTGCTAGCTACCATCCCTTCCTGTTCCTTTATCTATATACTATTAGCCACCCATGACCACCATCTGCAGATATGTAAATCCATAGATCGGGGGTACATCAGGCTCATAGCCAGGATTTTGTGGCTTGTGGGGCAAATTCTTTTCTGCTGCGGCTGAAGTTCTCAGTGCAGAAAGAAAAGTCATTGAGCCAATAGAAAGCTGTTACCAGGATAGATCTCTAAATTGCCAGCTGTCAACCACTTTAGATGACAGTTCTCAGCTGCTGCAAGTTAATTACTCCTGATAACAAGCTAGCAGGCAGGGGTGTGTGTGTGTGTGATGACTTCTATAGTTAAGAAAGCTAACATTTAGGGAGAAAAACTTTCTTAAAGGAGACCAGTTTCTTGACACAGAGTTAGAAGGGATCCTAGAGGTCACTTACTCCAACCCCTTGCTCCGTGCAGGAATTAGTTAACTACAGTACCCCACTCCACTTAGAGGAGTGCACACCTTTAAAAAAAATGTTCTAAAATGATTGAAAAAAGCATTTACAGGAGAAATTCTTGTGGGGCTGTGCCTTTAAGAAAGGGGGCAAAGCCCCCCAAAGCCCCATCGTAGCTAAGGGCCTGGGCCACATGGAGGCTAAAGAGATTTTTCTGCACACTTGGGGCATTCCCCAGATTTTCGGGGGGGGGGGGACTGGGGGGGACACACAGGGAGGTTTAAATCTCCCCCCCCAAAGTAAAAGGGTGTCCTCTGCACTTGCACAGAGAATGCTCTTTCCTTACCCATGTGATAGAGCCTGGGAACTGTGGCAGGCCATTCAGAAAACTGTTCCAGGCTCTGCCACATTGGCAGTGGTTGCCAGGAGCTGCTCTGGGCCTTGCCACAGCAGATGCAGGGAGCTGCTTGGGGCCCTGCCGTGGTAGGCACTGGAAGCTGCTCTGGGCTTGGAGTGGCTCCCAAACACTGCTGCTGTTGGGCTTCAAGGACGGTGGTTGGGCTGGACTTGCAATGGGAAGGGGGAGATGGGATTCCCCCTGTGAGTTCCACAGGGGTCCCCTTGTGTGATTACTATTCCTTAACTTTCTGCTGCAACTGTTCTACCACTATGGTCATTGCCATCTTCATTTCAATTCTGTTTCCATGGAAAATACAGTTTAAACAATTTTAACTACTGCCAGGCCTGTAGCTACATTGGAACATTTTGGGGCCTGCCCCCTCCCCGACTTACTGCCAAGGCCCCCTGACTTCCTATTTACCCCAGTTGGATTTGTGCCAGGAGCCCCAGGCCATTGAGGATCCAAAGCAGCTCCTGCGCTCCTTTGCCGAGAAAGTGCCCAGTTAGCTTCAGCTCCAACGGCGCGTCCCTGGAGCCCCCAGCCCTGCAAAGGCCAGCGCCCCCGATCACCTTCCCTGCCGGAGGGACTGGATCCTGCTGGGGGGGAGGAGCAATCCCTTGCCAGTCTCTGAGGAGGAAGGGAAGCCGGGTCCGGCTGCAAGGTGAGTGAGGAGGCGTGCTAGCCACGGGCCTCAGGGGGCTGTTGTGGATACAGCCTCATCTCGCTTTCCAGCTTTGTGCCAAGTCTTCCCTGCAGGACCTTCTTGAAATGGTACAGGGGGCAGGTTGGAAGACGCTGGCAGAGGGAGCCCCGTCACAGGCCAAGGGGGGCACTTTCCCCCAAGGGGCTGTCTGCGGACTGACGTCGGAAGCTGTGGTGCCGGCAAGGGCGTGAAGCGAAGATGGCATTCCACCAACCCGTGCTGGCAGGGGCAGAGAGGCACCTTGAGTCCCCACGGTCTCACAGACTGCCTGGGGGGCCCACCTCCATGTTCAGGCTGCAGACAGGGTAGAGGAGAGAACCCCCCCCCAAGCCCAGTGGCCCCAGTGCGTTCAGGAGGGATTTGTTGACTCCTTCTGTGGCTCCTTGCTTCAGCGTGTCAGGTTCAAAAGCAAGTAGATCCAAGCATTCTTTGGTTAAGAAAGGCTTTATTGGAATACAGTGCTAAAACCCACCGTGGAGGGTCATTGTCAGGAATGGCGGGAGAAGCGGCTGAAGCAAGGTTATAGTGTGATGCAAAAGTGCGACTAGCAAATGAACTTCAAGTGCGCGCGCGGGAAACTCCCGGTGGGAGAGTTACTTAATGGGCGGGAGACGGCTCCCTCCTCCCCTGGAGGAGGACTGGAAAATTCTCATACGCTTGACAATAGCCCGAAGCCCACATTCAAGGCCACTGTGATAAGACTGAGCGGCAGAGAAGAAACTCCCACGTTACTGCCAGCATACCTACGCAAGCGCAATGCAGGGACGAGATAGGGAACACAGAACAATGGACTCAGTGTAAAATAGCAAACAGACATTTCTGACACAGCGGAGGGGGCGACGGTTATGGCAGGGGGAAGGAAAGGCAAGAAGTGCTTTAGTCCCGCTGGATCCTGGAGCATCCTTCCCTCCAGCCAACACACAGGAAGACCAGCTGGGGCAAGGGCCAGCCAGCCACCCTGCGTAAGTATTTTTTTTTTTTAATTTAACTTTAGTGCCCCCAAACTTTTTAAAAGGCCCCCCAAACTGAAAAATCCTGGCTACCGGCCTGACTACTGCTCTTTTTCAAACCTATGGATCAGGCATGTGCATTATATTGGAGGCAGTGATGACCAATGCCTCCTCTAAGCTGCGGAGTCTTGTGAGCAAAAATTCTGCTTTGTGAGCTACTGGCATTAAAGCTGTGAGCGAGCGATTTGGCTGCTGCATAGATTAGTTTGCTCTGGAGCCCTCCTTCCTGAGCTAAGACAAAAAATGTGTGAGCCAGAGGCCAAAAAACTATGAGCTAGCTCACACTAACTCATCTTAGCGGGAACACTGGTGATGACAATAAAACTGCCATTTTAGTGGCAGATTCAGAGCGTGAAGATACTGAGAGGGTAAACTGGTAGCAAAAAAGCTTCGTCTTGAGTTCCAGGACCAACCCTTGCCTAAATTTACAAGCCACAACAGATCAAATTTCCAATCCAAGATACCATGTGCAAATGCTATTGGCTTGAATCCAGTCGAAAGGGGAGATTACAGTTTTAAGTTTTGGTGATTATCACAGGGGTCACCACCACACATTGCTTGCAACTAGAGCAGAAAATAACAATTCTTGCATTCACCTTCTGAGTAGACTCTGCCTTATGCTGAGAAAATGTTTTCAGAGGGATTTCTCAGAGCCTCCCAGAAATAGGCACCGGGGGTAGATTTAATAGTCCATAATCTGGAAAACGTAAAACATGTTTGATGGAGCATTTTATACTACTTTTAAGTTTGGAATTCTTTGGAGAGCATCCGAGAAGTTTCAGAAGCATGCACAAAACCTCCCCATTGTATTTCATTTGTATTGTCAGACTTTGACCTTGAATAACTTTTCAACTTCACCTACCATAGTAAAATTGTTAGAGGAGCCCGGATAAACTTATACAATCAGAAGACTGCTGTTTTCTATATAGGCTAAACACAAGGATAAATTTTGAAACTGGGACGTGAGTTGGGAAGGAGCGAAGAAAATTCTAAAGAATTTAACACAAGGTTCACATTGTAATTCCATTTTATTGAATGCAGTGTAAATGTGATATACATTGTAAACTTCCATTCGCCAAGAGTAGATTGTCATTATATTTGTTATTATGTTGACTGGGATGTCACTTCTGGATTTTCTGTGGACGTAACATCATGTCATTTACCCAACAACTTGTTTGTCTCCCACCAGCCTCTAAGCAGTGGTGGGAAAAGAAAAGAGGGTCACTAGCCAGTGGTCTCCTGCTCTACTGGGAGACATGGCAACCAGGGTTCCCTCTAAGCTGAGCTAGCTCACAGTTTTTTAGCCTCCAGCACACACATTTTTGTCTTAGCTCAGGAAGGATGGGCTCCAGAGCAAATTTACACAGCAGCCGAATCACTCGCTCACAACTGTAATGCCAGTAGCTCACAAAGTAGAATTTCTGCTCACAAGAGCTCCATAGCTTAGAGGCAACATTGACAGCAACCCTGTAGGATAGGCAGAATTCCTGCCCTGAAGGGGACAGCTGAAGCAGGGATTTATTTAATAAATTATTTGTCACAGTTCTATGTCATTGTTCTTCCCTGCAGGAACCAAAAGCAATTTATGGGAAATTGCAAATTATAAAACCATTTAAACAATTAAAAACCTCTCTGGCTTGGATTGGTGCACTGAGCTGCCAACCACGGGCCTCACTGGCTGTGAGCAACAGGTTACGGGGCTGAGGATATTTAGGCTCATCCCCAAGGCCTTGTGTCTCTGGCCCTACCTAGGCTAAGTACCTGCAAGCAGCAGAGAACAAACAGAGCCCAGATGGAGCACCGTTGCTGCTAGCACGCAGCCAGTGTCAGGTACCCCTGCCATAGGGGTGAAGGGAGGGAAGGAGGTGCCAATGAATGTATCTGTGTTTTCTCTGGTATGTGGGGAGGTGACGGGGTTGCCTGGGAGACGGGGCAGTCTCCATCTCGGGCTATCGCGCACCAGGCCAAATGGCCTTGAAAGCCAGGCTGTTTGTCTCCTTTCTGTTTCTTAAGACAACAGCTAGGCATGGGAATTTATTGCTTTGTGGGAATGTAGTTTTTAGCACCTTTCGAGGTTTCCCGTGCGCAGGCTATGTAACCATTGGTAGTGGGTAGGGAGGGGCCCCCCCTCCATAGGGTATAACCGGGGATGCTTCTTTTGTATGGGTCATTCCTAACAATGCCTATGTACTAGTGCTTTAGCTTTGCAGTATAATAAACGCTATCCTTTTTCATGAGGCCTGGTGTTGACTGACTATCTAAGGTGCCTGACAGCCAGCAAGCCAGCAGGCCCTTTCTGACATCCATTTGGTTTATACTACCTGGCATGGACTCGGGAGCTAGAAACAGATATAAAGTTTCCATCCTTTTGTCCAAGCAGCTCCTTTGCTTTACGGACTGGGAGAGACAGAGGCAGAGGCTTCATTCTTTCAATGATAAACACATACACACCAAGCCAGATGAAATGCAAGAGGTCAGTAACGGGGATGGATCCGTCTTCTCTATGTGAAAGAGAACCACACAGGATCAGAGGCCTTTTAAAAACATATTTAATTTCATGTTAAAGTTCCCATTCGAAGCAGGTTCTTCCTAAATCATAGCTCAGATTGGCCATTTGACCACCCGCAGTACAGTAGGTATGAATTATCACTCAACCTGTCTGGTCTGGGTTCAGTTTTCTCCCCTAACTTTAACACTTCTCTGTGCAACAATAGCTTAATTCAGACATCAGAACCAATCTCTGGTTTGTTCATGCTCAAAACAGGCCTGGTTTATTTTCAGGCTTGCCCTGCGTATGTGGATTAAACCAGGGCTTTTTTTGTAGAAAAAGCCCAGCAGGAACTCATTAGCATAATAGGCCACACCTGTCAACAGAACCTCATTAGCATATTAGGCCACACCTCTGACAGCACAGCTCATGAGCATATTAGGCCATGCCCCCATGTTACCAGAAGTGTGGCCATCCAGCCACACCCACCGTTTGCTTCTTATTCTGTTTACCTTGTTTGTTGTCAAAACCCAGGGCTTTTTTTGTAGCAGGAACTCCTTGGCATGTTAGGCCACACACCCCTCATGTAGCCAGTCCTAATGAGTTTCTGCTGTTGGGTGTGGCCTATTATGCTAATGAGTTCCTGCTGGGCGTGGCCAACTTGGGAGCCAGCCGGAACTCTGTTCCTGTGCGTTCCTGCCCAAAAATAGCCCTGGATTAAACACTTCTTGAGTTAGAACAAGCCACAATTTACTATTACATACAAATGGGATTTTTTAATATAAATTGATGTGCCTGGGTGGGTGTTTCTCACCTACAAACCAGGATTTTAAAATGGAGGTAAGAAACAAACTTCAAATTTGTTAAACCTTGCTAATATAGACCTCACATGTGTCTGGGCTACACTGAAGGCAGAAGGAAGTGAGGAAGGACTGAGTGAACTTGAAAAATCAACAAAACTTGTTCTCATCATGAATAAACCAGAACTTTGTGTGTGATGCTTGAATACAACCATCAATAGCTAACAGGACACACGTTTCATTAATCAATACAAGAAAGAACAAAGTCTCCACAGATGGATATTGACTAGCTCAGTAACTGTTCCTACTGCTGAGTTTTCAGTAATAATACATTCCAATATTAGTAGAAATGGATACAATAATTGTAGGATTGCCAACCTCCAGGTGGCAGCTGGAGATCTCCTGCTATTACAAATGATCTCCAGGCAACAGAGATTAGTTCACCTGGAGGAAATGGCCAATTTGGAAGATGGACTCTATGGCATTATACCCCATTGAAGTCTGTCTCTTCTTCAAAGGCCACCTTCCTGGGAATCCATCCCCCAAATCTTCAGGTATTTCCCAACCTGGAGCTGGCAACCATAGTTGTATACCACCCACAAAAACCAGTGCCACTATGTTTCCACAAACATTGCTTGGGGGGGTCAACAGGGAGAGGGCTTCTAGTGTCCTGGCCCCACCGCTGGACCTCCTGATAGCATCTGGTGTTTTTGGCCACTGTGTGACAGAGTGTTGGACTGGATGGGCCGTTGGCCTGATCCAACATTGGCTTCTCTTATTTTCTTATGTTCTTATGTGTTGTTTTAGGGTTACCAGCTTTAGATACGGAAATTCCTGGAGATGTGGGAGTGGTGCTTGGGGAGGACAGAGTTTGGGGAGATGGAAGAGCTCAGCGATAATGTGACACCATAGAGCCTGTCACCTGAAACGAACATTTCCTCCAGAAGAACTGGTCTTGGTGGTCTGGAGATCAGCTATAATTCCAGGAGAACCCCAGGCCTTACCTGGAGGTTGTCAACCCTATCTCCTCATAAAACTTACAAAGTAGGGCTACCGACTCCAGCTTGGGAAATTCTTGGAGATCTGAGAGGGAAAAGTGGAATTCAGTAAGGGGAGGAAGATATAATGTGATAGAATCTGCCCTACAAAGTTGCCATTTCCTCCATGGCAACTGAACTCTCGGTCTGGACATCACTTGAAATTCCGGGATGTCTCCAGATTCCACCTGGAGATTGGCAACCCTATTCCTTTTACAAGCACTTTTTTTGACAAATTCTGAAATCAAAACATAAGATGACGTAGGCCGGATCCCTTTGACAGGAAGATCTCCTTGGGAGCCATACCTACCACAACTATTATCCAGATCTTCAAAATTCACTCATCATTTGACCAAAGTCTTGCGACTGGTTAAGATTTTCCAGTAAAGCCAGGCAACACTTATCGGTATTAAGACTGAATAGAATGTCTTACTTCCCCTTCTGATAAACTGCTCCATTCTGCTATTCCTCACTATCAGAGAGCAGGGGAAAACACACAGACACACAGTCACAGTCACACTCACCTTTCAGTTCTGTAAAATATCCACGTTACTGTGGATTTAGTTTTACAACATTCAGGTCTCCAAGCAAGAACTCATCATAAACAGCTGCTTCTGGTTTTATGAAGGGGGAGTTCTTTTTATTGCTCTGGTGGCTACTGAACTTAATGGGAAGCCAACAATGGAAAGCCAGTTGTGTGGATTACGCTGCAACTGTTGTTTGAGATATTTTATTATCGCTGCAGCCTGAAATTGTTGGCTCCCTTTTGCAGACCCATGGTGTGGCTCCAGGAAATATTTGCAAGGCATTTCGTCTCTGAGATGTCTGTGGTATAGCAGTCTTTCCATGGGAGTTAAGCATTAGTGAGAAGCACATGCAAGCTCTTTCCTCTTCCATCCCCCTTCCTTTGGGGTACATTATGCAACGAACATGAAATGGAACAAACTCAGGAGGATGGCGGAAGACAGAAGGGCCTGGTAGGATGTGGTCCATGGGGTCATGAAGAGTTGGACTCGACTGTGCGACTGAACAACAACAAAAATTGAGAATATTGGCCCCTGAAGCACTGGGTGTTTGGGAACTATACTTTCCATAAGATGGAGCTCATGAACAAGAAAATAATATCAATGTCAGTCAGTGACTTCTCAGAGAGTCATGAATTATAACTTTGGGCTGCTTTTGCTCTTTGCTGCCTGTATATTTCCTTACGTTATGGCAGTATTTCCCAAAATTCTGATGACTGAGGTATATTTTTCTGAATGAAAATTAAAAGCATCCCCCCCACATTCAACCTCTCCCCACCCCAAGGCAAAGTACATAAGAATTACCCACTGTCATTGGAGCCTCTCTCCTCTTTTCTGCAGGAGACACTGATCTGGATCTGCCTTCTTACTGAAAGAAGGTGGGGCCTAGGAGCTAGGCCATAGATCAGTGGTTCAATCAAAGCCACTCTCGGAATATGGATAATGCCTGCTCTTTTCTTAAGAGTATTTATCCGGTGAGGGATGTGATCTTTATTGCTGTTCTGATGGTTGTGCAAAGAGCAGTTCTACTCTACTGAAAACACTTTGGCTGAACAATCATAGGAAGGCACTTTCTGGACGAGAAATTAATACCAGGGAAACACCACTTGGCATGTGATTGCACCTTTGGAGGCCTCATTTGTACTTTATTCTGTGCCTAGTGGTTTTATTTTGGAACAATTGTCATCTGGTCCTTCTTGTATTTATATTTTGTATCTATATGATTGTACTGTATTATTATATTAGCCAATATGTTCCTCACTGTGTTTGACCTCTGAAGAAAGCCTAGGCAGGCCAAAACACGCCAAGTCAAGTCCATTAGCCCTTGTGTGTTAGAATTTGGAATTTTTATATGAGGTGTGATTGAGCCCATATATATATTTCAAGAATATATTTCAATTCTTGTTAATAAATACATGTATCTTTTTAATATATATACTATATATATTAAGCTTTTATTGTTGCCTCTCTTTTCTATTTGAGTAACCTTTCCGGTTCTGGACTGATGGTTGTGCAAACATAATTATATTTTGTACATTGCTAGTAGTCCTGAACTATGTTGGATGGATGTGGTGAGGGTCCCCTGCCAACAGGCCCTGCCCCCTCCAGCTGCCAATCAGTTGGCTGGCAGGGGGGACTTACCAGTACAAAGACTAAGGCCCAGGCCATATCGCTAATGTTGGATAGGAAATGATATCATCAAGCCAGCAACTTTCAATTATTCTATGAATATATTTTGTGAGGTGCTGCCTCTTTAAGAGAAGATTGTCAGAGTGTTGAATTTATGGCAGAAAGAAATTTCAAAATTTGTTTGGGCCGGAAGAAAACCGAGGATCAAAATGAAGATTTTATGTGATGCAAAGGAAAGAGGAGGATTCCAACTACCTAACTTCAGACTGTATCATGATGCAGTGTGTCTGACTTGATTGGCTCAATGGGTTAACTTGGACAATAGAAAAATGTTGGCGTTGGAAGGGCATGACCATAAATTTGGTTGGCACGCTTATTCATGGTATGAGAAATACAAAATTGATAATTTTTTTAAATACCACTTCATAAGAAGATCACTATTTATGACCTGGATGAGATATAAAAGATTTTTTTTTACGCAAGACCATTATGGATAGTACCAGCTGAAGTAATTAAACCACTTTCAAGGTATAAAGGAGAGGACTAGATACCTTATAGAGATATCTTGAAGGTAGAAGGGACTAGTTTCGTGATAAGAGCTAGAGAAGAACTGGAATTTGAATATGATTGGTTAAATTACAGACAGATTTATGACTTATTTAAGACTGACAAAAAGAGGTATGGCTTCAGGAAGGAGAATAATGAAATTGAAGTTGTGTGGGCGGAGGAGGGGAAAAAAGTGATTTTGAAAATTTATAAAGTTTTGTTAAAATGGTATACTGAGGATGAGATTGTAAAAGAACAGATGGTAAAATGGGCTATAAATATAAATAGAGAAATAGATACGTCAACTTGGGAGGATCTGTGGAAAAAGTCAATTAAAATTTCAACATGTGTTAATGTGAAAGAGAATTGTTATAAAATGATGTATAGATGGTACATGATCCCCCAAAAAATTGCTAATATGAACAAGAATTTGTCTAACAAATGCTGGAAGTGTAAAAAAAAAAGGAAGGCTCATTTTACCATATGTGGTGGACTTGTGATAAAGCGGTAGCTTACTGGACAGAGATTCATAATGAAATACAGAAGATCCTGAAGTGTACTTTGAAAAAACAACCTGAAATGTTACTTTTAGGTCTTAAAATGGAAGAAGTGCATGTAACAAAAAGAACATTGTTATGGTATTTGAGTACAACAGCAAGAATGACATTTGCCCAATGTTGGAAGCAAGAAAAAATACCAGAAAAATGGGACTGGATAAAGAAGATGCTTTTTATGGTAGAAATGGATAAATTGACAAAGAAGCTTAATGGTAAAGAAGATGAAGAATTTTTCATAGAATGGAAAGACTTTAAAGACTATCTTGAAATGAATTGGGATGTAAGAAATAAGTTACTCTGCTTTGATAACTATAAAGGATAGAAAAAAGAAAGTAATGACTGAATTATAGCTAAAATGTTACCTAAGGGTCAGATTGAATGAATTAATATGTTTTAAAAGAAGAATTGAATATGGGATAAGTTTTTATTGTTATTGAATATTGAATGAAATAGGTAGCGGGGTGGAGCATTGCTGGAAGCCAAGAGGGGGGTAGGAAGGATGTATTTAAAAGTATTATGAGTTATGGAGCGTGTTAATATATCCTATCAATAAAAGTTTTATTTAAAAAAAGAGAGAGAAGATTGTTAGAACTGGTTTCCACCAGTTTGTCTGAGTGCTTCCCAGTTTATAGCTCCAAGCCAATGTTTCAATGTCTTGATAAAAAAACCCAGTTTTATTACACATTCTCTCTGAGTTTCAGGACAGCAGCAGCCAGCAGTATGCCCCATATCATGCAATAGGGTATGCCCCACATCATGCAATGGCAGTATAAGCTATGCAGGTTGGCATTGTGGGCACAAAGGAAGGCTAAGGGTGAATGGGGCCCAAGGGCATAGAGGCATCATGAAGGGGTGTCTCGGCCAAAATGATGAATGTCCAGGGTGGCCCATCAGCTGGGCCTTCTTGCTCTCTCTTTTGTGTTTTGCAAGGACAAAATGTCAGCTCCAAAACTTTTACCTGCCTCTGGCCTCTCCCCATACTTGGGTATCAAATCTGAAGCCCTGGCCATACTATCCCAGTGCTTTGCCACCAAGCCATGCCTTTCTTTGCACTGTGCTCCGCCTGACCCCAAATGTCTGGTGCTGGTATCAGGGTTTCATTTGAGAGCTGAATGCCTGATAGCATGTCTCTTTTGAGCCAGTTTGGTGTAGTGGTTAAGTGCGCGGACTTTAATCTGGGAGAACCGGGTTTGATTCCCCACTCCTCCTCTTCCATCTGCTGGATGACCTTGGGCAAGCCATAGTTCTGGCACAGCTATTCTTGAAAAAGAGCAGTTTCTGTCAGAGCTCTCTCAGCCCCACCTACCTCACAGGGTGTCTGTTGTAGGGAGGGGAAGGGAAAGGAGTTTGTAAGCTGCTCTGAGATTCCTTTGGATAGTGAAGGGTGGGGTATAAATCCAATCTCTTCTCTTCTTCTTTTGCATTAGCAAACAATTGGTCTTGGTCTCATTGGTCTGGGGCACAGGGGCTGTGGGTTTGAGCCTGGCCACCTCTGTCTTTTTCTTTTCTATTGTAGGGGAAGTGGGTGTGTCGAATGGAGCAGGGACGGTTGTGTGCAGGCCGAATTTTCACTGTCAGTCTGACCCTTGCAGGGGCATAGGGGGGCATTCTGTCAGCTGCATGGACACCCTTCCACTGTGCAGTATGGGTGGGGACACTTAAGCAGCTTGCTTTTCTTGAGGTTGCACTGTTGCTGTGTCTTTCTTCCCTGTCTTCTATAGCTCCATGAGGGGTGGCATCAAGGGGCATTGGCTGCATTAGTAGTCAGTGGTTGGCTGTGTCCCTCTGTGTAGGGTTGCAAGTCTCCTCACTTATGTTTCCTCCTGGCAGGAGAAAAATAAAATTAAAATATGGCTGTTGGGCCTGTGCTGTAATGTCCTATCCAGATTTTTGTCAAACATGACATCAGTCATGTCTAGGAATTATTAAAATCTCTAAGGTTGCCATAGAGTTTCCAGCAATTCCTAGAGAGGCATGAAATCAGTTCTAGGTCTTTTCCAGAAGTGATGTCATGCCATCAGTGACAGTTGCCCCCCCATATCCCTGCCTCCCCCCCATATCTCCTGGTGCTTGCTGGGCCATTGCTGACAATGCTACATGTGTGCCACTCAGAGGCACCAATGCCTGATTGTTGAGTGCTGCAATGGACTCCAGCATGGTCACTATTCGGTCTGTGCCTTGTGGAGTGGCATATGCTGCCACAGTCGCACTCCTGATTGGGTTGTAAGAAATCCCTCAATTCATGCAGTTTACAAGTGACATCAGAGCAGCTAGTGGTATTTATAATCATCTGATGTTTCTGTGATTGCCATCTAGTTTTTACAGGACAACATCAAGATTATAAAGTAAAATTGTAAGAAACCAGGAAGTGAATAAGATACGAGTCTCACAGGCTATGGTCAGACATGCAGTTTGATCCAGTGTAGCCCTGCTTCTAATTGATCTAATTGTAACAGAGAATTATGATCAGACTCGCCTCCTTAGCTCTCTTCAAAGGGTTTTCACCCCATCCTTGAGTAATCAGAGACAGCAGCCAGGGAGTCAGGTCATTGGCCATTTTTTTGTTTGTTTGTTTGCCCTTTGAGCACACTCACTAGCGCTGATGAACCTGCTGGGATATGTAGTTCATGGGGCCATCGGCCATTTTTTAAAGAGTTTGTCCTTTAAGCATGTGCATAAGCACTGATGAGCCTGCTGGGATCAGTGTTCCCTCTAAACTGAGTGAGTGTGAGCTAGCTCACAGTTTTTTAGCCTCTGGCTCACAGGTTTTTGTCATAGCTCAAGAAGGATGGCTCCAGAGCAAACTAATTTATGCAGTAGCCAAATTGCTCACTCACTTTAATGCCAGTAGCTCACAAAGTAAACTTTTTGCTCACAAGACTCCACAGCTTAGAGGCAGCATTGGCTGGGATATGTAGTTCATTGTTGTCCTCCCTCTCTAATCTTTTCAATTAACCCCTTCCCCAAAGCACAGAAAAATGCTGAAGTACAGGGGTGTTCTTCTTTGAACATTTTTATAAAGAAAACAGTTTTGAAAAGTCCCTGTGGGAGAGGTGGAGAGAGAAAGAGAGAGGTGTGAATATGCAGTTATGCACACATCGCTAGCTAGTTTAAAAAATGGTGGTTGGAAAACAAGAGACCAGTCAGACCTGCCTGATGACTTGGGTACACAGCAGAGCAATCAGACAACAGGAAATCTGCTTTGAAACCAGCAAAGCCCCAAAGGACTGGACTTTCACATGCATCAAAGAAACATGCAGTAAAGGGGGGGATGGGATGCAGACAAATGGGACATAACAGACAGATGTTGCTGTCTGGTTGTGTGTTTTAAATCCAGAAGGGAACAGCAACGGCAACAGATCAAACTGCATGTATGATCGCAGCCTTTAGTGCACTGACTCTTGCAAGATATGCCCTTCCATTCATCTCTGTCCAGCTTCTCATTGAAGATCACTGGAAATTTTCAACTGACTTTTAACAAGAATTAGATCAGGCGTTAAATGTCATCATTAATCAATTAATATTTATGTTGTTGAATACATGCTATGATATAGGCAGGACTGTAGTTTGGGAAACCATAACCATTACAATAATAAATTTCTCAGACTTTGTCATTTCATGGCAAAAAAACAAACATCAGTACCTGAGACTATTACATTCACAGAAATCTGCATTGTCAAATCTCCCATTGTAATAATTTTATTCTTTTGGAAAGCTGACAAGTCATCTGGTTTTTGCTTCTTGTACATAAATTCTCTATCTAGTCATACATATATAAATAAAACCCTATAATTTCAATAGTTACACATTAAGAGATCAAAATTTAAAAAACTATTGAAAAGGAAATATATATTGGACTTTAATTTTTAAAAAAATGATGGCTTCTGCAACCAACTTCAAAAGAATGCAATAACAGGCTTAGTTCTGCAGAAATGTCCCCACACAAATTACAAATGCTAGCCGCAATTATATCAGTCTATGCAGCAGCAAAGTCGGTAACATCTCAGAGAAGCTTCTGAGAAGTACTGAACTGGCCCACTTTTTGAGGGGATCTAGAGCACTCTAGACCCAAGGAGGCCCCTGGAGGGGGTCGCTGAAAGCAGTGAGGTGCATTTTTGGGTCACTTCTCTCATCTAGACAGGGGGTTGAGACCTGAAGATAAGCCTTGATCTCCCAGTGGGTACAGTGGACATTTCTGGCTTTTAGCTGTGTGCATGAAACAACTTAAGATAAAGAACAAAAAGAATTTGTCTGCAAAATTCTCAAGACCATGAGTTATAATCAGGGGTCATTTGGGGCTGGAGCGAGCTGGAGCGGTGCTCTGGCAGCCCAGGAGCAAACACAAATGGCAGTGACAGCAAGCTCCGCCCCCAGCTCCCAGTGGGCTTGCAGAGGAAGTGGAAAGAGAAGGGGTTTAAAGTTTAAACTCCTTCTTTCTAGAGTCATGCCACAGCAGTGGCACAATCTCCTATTGTATCCTATGGCCCCATAGAATATAATGGAAAGATTGTGCCACTGCTACGGCATGACTCCAGAGAGAAGGGGTTTAAAGTTTAAGCCCCTTCTCTCTTCATTCCCCACCAGCCCACCTTGGCAGGCCAGCTGGGGAAGCAGAAAAAGGGGGAGGCATCTTCAAAAGCCTCCCTTTCCCTTCCCCAGCCAGCCTGCCAAGGTGTGCTGGGGGTGGAATGAAGAGAGAAGGGGTTTAAACTTTCAATAAAATGTTCCTGTCCATTGACCATAGTCTATCCTGATTCGTGTTGTTATTAGCAGACAAATGGCTTTCCAGCCAAGTGTTACCTGTTAAATGTCTTGGTTTAATAGAAGCTGTAGTGACATGTGGAAACAGATACTGGGATACTAATAGATAATCGATTCATGTAAAGACATTATGTCTGGCAGAGAAATATGTGTAGTCTCTATCCAGCGGATGGAGCAGCCTCCAAACATCACAAAGTTGGTATTTGGTGAGAAGTTTGGAAAGTTTAGTAGAAGTAGGATGTTGGCGAGCTTTTCGATTACAAGCCCATGACCGATCCAAACAGCTTTTGGAGATAAAGTTTAGGTCACCCCCAATGATAAGGTCTCCCCCTTTGAACTTTTTGAGAGAGGAAAAAACTCAATCTAAAAAAGGAATCTGATCTAGTTTGGGAGCGTATAAGCAGGCAAGTGTTAAGAGTTTCCCATTTAAAAGGCCTTTTACAAATAAAAAGTGTCCTTGTAGATCAAAGATCTTAGCATGTAGCAAAAGATTAATGTTTTTGGCTATAAGTATAGCAACCCCTCGGCTTTTTGAGGAACTAGGAGCCTGCTATTGAAGGGGATAAAGTGGAGTTTTCAGAACATCCTCTGTATTGTTGCATGAATGAGTTTCTTGAAAGAACAAGATATCTGGGTGGAGTTTTTTAATATGTTGCAAGATCCTCTTTCTGTGTAATAAACCTATATATTGCAGTCAAAACTAGTTAATAAAACTTCTAATGACTCGTACCTGGAAAAAAGAAACCAATTGCCCCTGTTCGCTGAAATCACAAACTAACTGGGAAGTGTCTAGGAACAATTTGTGAGAAGAGGAGGAAAGAGAAAATCTGTCTCCCCTCCTTCAGAAGAACTGCCTATATATTAACTAAAATAGCAAATAGAATTATTAGAATTAACAACACGAAGAGATACCAAGTACAAAACATCCAGGTACTGTATGATTTAATCAGCAACGTCTTCAGTATCTGAGGCAGAAGAGTTACGCATGGAGATCTTGCTAGTTATCTCTGGGGATTCTGGGAAATGTAGTTTTCTATTTTGTGTGTGACGTTGGTCAAAGTAATCAGAAATACATAGGTCCTGCAGTAACTCCAGACCCGTTTCTTTATCTGCGGCTTGGTAAGTGGCATCTCTAAAGGACACATGCAATCTCCCTGTGGGAAGCCATCTATATCTGATGTCTGCCATTCTGAGTTTAGCAGTCACTGCTTTAAGGGAATGCCTGATGTGCAGTGCTTCCGGAAGCACATCAGGAAAGACAAGAATCTGTGATTCTCTAAATATTAAATGCCCCTTAAGCCTTGCCATATCTTGTATCTTTTTCTTAACAGTCCAGTTAGTAAATTGAACAAGCACATCCCTCAGGCCATTGCGTCTGGTCTTTAGCAGGCCAAGCCAGAAAGCTTTCAAAACGGTGGGCATTATGCCAGAATCCATGAAATGAATTGAATTCAGCAAAGAAGCAATAAATGTAATGAGATCCGATGCTTCTTCCACCCCCTCTGGAATCCCCCAAAATTTTAAATTTAGCAACTTCACCTGGGTTTCCAGAGCGAACAGCCAATCTTAGTGTTAGTCGAATTGCTTAATGTATTAATAACTATGGGGAATTATGATATTTAAGAGCAATTGGCAACTAAGGGGACACAAGCCTATGTATACAGAAGTCTCACCTTATCCAGTAAAACCAAGAATAAATGCAGAAACCAAGTCTTTTAGAAAAATGGATTCTTTACTGAGAGTTCTTCACAAACATACAATAAATTCAAGCACACACACACTTACACAGACCTAGAAAAATTAGATAGAAAGGGATAGCAACATTTGCATTAGCAGGTCAAAACTTTGATTGGGTGATACTTGCCTGTATTGAAGAGATGAAGTTATCCACAGGAAAAATGGGGATACTATGGGGAACAGGGATCATATTCTGGACCAGCAGAACACGTGGAAAGACTCTTGGGCAGCTACTCCAGAGTCCACAAGATAGGGCAGGGTTAGGTATAGAGGCAGAGAGAGAGAGAGCATGGCTGGCTCTGCTCTTTTATACACAATTTGAACTCGGGAGTGGAATCTTACCAGCCACTTCTCCCTTCACGTCCCCAGGAAGTTACCTAAGCAAAAACTGGTTTCAGGAGAATGGGGGCTTAATGGTTGGGCAAACTGATAGTGGTCACCTTTAGAGGACAGTAGTAGTAGCGGCCAGGGTCATTAGTCTTGATGTCCCACTGATGGCTCTGGCTGAGGGTCTTGGCAATTAAGAGAAGTCATCTGGTTAATCCTTTTGTGTCCTTTTGTTATGCTGTTGCAGCATATGTGCAATCTCTGGCAAAGAAGAAGAAGAGAAGAGATTGGATTTATACCCCGCCCTTCACTACCCAAAGGTGTCTCAGAGCAGCTCCTTTCCCTTCCTCTCCCCACAACAGACACCCTGTGAGGTAGGTGGGGCTGAGAGAGCTCTTGACAGAAACCACTCTTTTTCAAGAACAGCTCTTATCAGAACTATGGCTTGCCCAAGGTCATCCAGCAGGTGCAAGTGGAGGAGTGAGGAATCAAACCCGGTTCTCCCAGATTAGAGTCCATGCACTTAACCACTACACCAAACTGGCTCTCCAAACTGGTGGGGGGGAGGCTGCCTGCATGCTGAAGGAGAGGTTTGCTCATGGAATCCCTGTCCAGGTACTCAGGTCATGGCATGGCATTTCTTCTACAGCATACTTTTACTGGCATCTGTGCACTGTCTGTTGCCAAGGTACTTGGCTCATCTCTGCTGCATTGCAGGTGAGTTGGCAGGTAACCCATGGATCCATCCTTGGTCTGGCACATTGTCTCAGGAAGAGGCTTCCCTCATCTGGGTGCATGTTCACTGTCCAGGCAGTTGGCATCAGCTTGTGGTCACCATACAGTCCATCTTTGGCACATTCACTACAGAGTCCAGCTATTAGTTATGGCTCAAGTCTATAGCAGCATTATAAACTCCTTGCAGGGCAACATTAGGATTGTGTTTCAAAGAGATGTCATTCCTTCATGTTGTCTCTTAAGGCAGTCCCTAGTCTTAATGCTGAGTTCGTGGTTTGTGAGGTCCTGTGAAGAGAAGTTTGAATATCTTGTAATTGATCTTTAATTGGCTGAATAATTTGAGTCATCTGCTCACAGATCCCGCCTTCCAGCTTATCTAGTTGCGCAGGAAGATCTAACTTGTTAAGTGCCACTTCTAAGAGCTGGGATATCGCGCTCTCATCCGCCATTATGTTTCTTACCACGGAAAGAACCTTCTGTTCCATTTTGGTCTCTTTAAGCATGGGAGCCTTCGCTGGAGATTTTGGAGTTGGTTTATTAGTATTAGTAGCTGTTCCGGTATTTCTTCCCATAGTAAAAATAGGTAATATCAGTGTTTAAGTCAAAGTTAGGGGATCTCGAAGGAGGGAGGGAAGCAGAATAGAAGTCTCAGACGACCACCATGATCCCTGGTGTCGCCACAGCCCCCAACCAGTGCACTTCATGAAAGAGTGGATATTTGAACCCAGGCTTCCTCACCCTAATCCAGCATTCTAACCATTATGCCACAGAGATAGCATGCCTAAGTTCTAGAACAAGAAGCATGCACTATAAACTAAGAAGACTAGATAAAATGCTAAGAAGAATATCCAGCAGTGTAAACAAATCCCAAAATACTGATGATCAGCCTGTAACATAGATGCCACAAGACTGCAGAAAATGTAGTTCTTCTGGGCAGGAAAAGAAAGTCCTAATGGCCTGGCTATATCATACTCTGAGACTCTGGCCGATTTCCCACTACAGCTGCCTCGGTGTTGCGCCGCCATTTGCCCGGACACTATCGGTCAATTTCATACCCGAAGCCGCGGGGCTGCATTTTGACCTGTGGCTTCGCCCAATTTCCCCCGCAGTTTCGTGATCCTGTTTTTTGAGGATCACGAAACTGTGGGGAAATCGGGCGAAGCCACGGGTCAAATGCAGCCCGCGGCTTCAGGTGTGAAATTGACCGATAGTGTCGGGGCAAACGGCGGCGCAACACCGAAGCAGCTGTAGTGGGAAATCAGCGCTATTCTACTTTCTCGGTTGACTAGAGGCCAAAATTCATCAGCTGTGTATGAATTATGTGCACTGGAGTGGCGCTGTCCCATTCTTAGGATTTGATCCCTGGCAAAAGTTGGTAATCTCTATTGTCCCTCCTCCAACTAATATTCTATCATGTATGACTCCTGAAGGCTTTTCTCCTTACATACTCAATGGAGAGCAAGCCTTGCACCAGCCTGCGACAAGCAGCTGCTTTAAAGAGTCACTGCCTTAATCACAACTAACTGGTGGCAACTGCACTGGGAAAGAAAGGACGCACTGTGTTGACAGGTGTGTATTGGCTCCCCATCTCTTGCAAGGAGGATCAGCATCTTGTGAGAGATAGGACACAGCACTTGGACATTCATGAGCTGTAGCACTGTGTTTAAAAGGATGGGTAAGGGGGACAGTGAGGAGGTTATAAAGTTCCTGCTTCAGGCTGCACAGGATAGGAGCTGGGGAAAGGAGCAGGACGCTCAGGAACCTCACCCTATCCAGCTGAGGTCAGAATGCTGCAGCCAAGGTGCTGACTGGAATGGGTCATAGGGACAATATCACTCTAGACTTGTTCCATCTAGTCTTGTTCCATCTATACTGGCTCCATATCTGTTTTTGGGCACAATACAAGGTACTGGTGTTCACCTTTAAAATTCTACCTGGCTTGGAACCAGCAAACCTGAAGGACTGCTCCCTCCCTTATGAATCTACCTGACCACCCTTGTTCCCTCAAAGCTGAGTTAGTGTGAGCTAGCTCACAGTTTTTTAGCCTCCAACTCACACATTTTCGTCTTCGCTCAGGAAGGAGGGCTCCGGAGCAAACGAATTTACGCCGCGGCCAAATCGCTCGCTCACAGCTCTAATGCCAGTAGCTCACAAAATAGAATTTTTGCTCACAAGACTCCACAACTTAGAAGAAGAAGAGAAGAAGAGAAAAGATTGGATTTATACCCCACCCTTCACTACCCAAAAGAGTCTCAGAGTGGCTTACAAACTCCTTCCCCTTCCCCTCCCCCTCCCCACAACAGACACCCTGTGAGGTAGGTGGGGCTGAGAGAGCTCTGACAGAAACTGCTCTTTTTCAAGAACAGCTCTTATCAGAACTATGGCTTGCCCAAGGTCATCCAGCAGGTGCAAGTGGAGGAGTGGGGAATCAAACCCGGTTCTCCCAGATTAGAGTCCGCGCACTTAACCAATCAATCAATCAATAAACCTTTAATGGCATATAAATATTAAGCATTAAAAAAACAAAAAACAAAACCAAGGACAGTAAATAACACAATCAGCTAGAAATCTAAGTTAATTTATAAAATCATAAAACGTAGTTTCCCAATTTTTCACTCTTATCACGTCAGCCAGAAAATTGGCCACTGCCACGGTAATCTCTGATGATATGTCATTCAGTAGAAATTGGCATTTTATTGCATTGGAAAGGTGATGTTTACCATGCAACCAAGTGTTTAACCATTTTTCCCTGGCAGATACATGCCACGAACAATCCAACAGTATGTGGTCAATTGAATCAAGAGAATTAGAACCGCAGTCACATCTCCGTTCGTGCTTAGGAATATTTTGAAACCTACCATACAATAGTTTTGAAGGAAAAGCATTTACTCGAGCAAGGGAGAAGGCTCTTCGATGGCTAGGGCTATCAAGATTATACAAATACTGGGGGATACATCCCACAACATTCCTAAGATTTAATGTAGCTGAGGAACAGACAGGGGGTGAAGAGGTTGCAGTTTTTGAAGTTCGATATCTAGCAGCCTCTGTTTGATTGTTTGGAAGATATACACTTCAGAGGAAAAAGCTAGCTCCTCCAAGGAAAGACCCAAAGATCTTATTTTGGTTCGAATATTGTAGTCCCAAGAGGTGCTATGAATTTCTTTTAACAAAAAAGAAATAAGTGAACCATCTTCGATGTTAAAATACAATTTAAGCCAGTAACGAACCGTTAGCACCCATATCTTGGTTTCAATCAAATTAAGTCCTAATTCAGAGCACAATGCATGGTAAGAGACACAGTTTGGGAAACCCATAATTTGTCTAAAAAAAGATGATTGTATTGATTCAACTTCACAGTTAAAAGCGCTAAACCATATAGGAACACCATAAAGAACTTGGGATAAAATTTTAGTATTAAAAACTTTAATGGCGGCAGGCACAAATTGGTTCCCTTTGGAGAAAAAAAAGGATTTTAATTGATTGGAAGATAACTTCCCCAAACTAATAGAACTTCTTCTGTGAGTTGCCCATTGCAAATTAAAATTGAATGTGACTCCCAGGTATTTATAGCTCTTAACTTGCTGTATTTTTGCCTTTCCAATATACCAGCTAAGAGGGACCCATTTTTTCGAAAAAACCATTACTTTGGATTTAGAATAATTAATTTGAAGTTGATTGCCACTACAATACTCCTCAAAAGCCCTCAGATATCGTTGAAGACCTACTTTGGTAGCCGAGATGATTGCTGTATCATCAGCATATAAGAGGAGAGGCACTGCTCTGCCCCCTAATCTGGGTGGATGGCCATTCACCAATTCTAGCACACCAGACAAATCAGAAAGAAATAGGTTAAAGAGAAGGGGTGCCAAAACACACCCTTGTTTTACTCCTTTGTTGGTTGGAATTTTATCAGTAAGGGAACCTTTTGCAGAAAATTTAACCTGGCAAGATGTTCCTGTATGAAGTTTTCTTAAAAGGAATAGAAGGCGCTGGTCAATTCCTAGATTGGACAGCTTGTCCCAGAGTTTACCTCTTATAATGGAATCAAACGCACTCTTTAGATCTATAAAAGCAACATAGAGTTTCTTAGAGCCTACTTTCATATATTTCTCAACTAAGGTTGATAGGATTAAACAGTGGTCCAGGGTTGATTTATTTTTAGAAAATCCGATTTGTTCAGGGCCAATAATATTGTTTCCATTTACCCAACTACGCAATTGCTGCTCAAGATGTTTAGCATATAGTTTGCCTGTTACAGAGAGAAGGCTAATAGGACGATAATTGTCCGGGATTTTAGGATCCCCTTTCTTGTAGAGTGGAATTATTATTGAGTTTAACCAAGTGTCTGGCAAGATGCCATACAAATCAATGGATGTAAATAGAGTGGCAAGGACTGGAGCCCACCAGTCAATAAATTTCTTAAATACTTCAGCAGGGAGACCTTCGGGACCGGGGGCTTTACAAGGTTTCAGATTACTTATTAGATCAATAATTTCCTCCTCAGTTACAGGGGGCCATCTAGGAATATAAAAAGGAATAGTTAATTCAAGGGTAGAGGAAACATCAGTATGAGAGTTTAGGAGTTTAGAAAAATGATCAGTCCAAATTTGAGGAAGGATGTTAGCTTCAGAACAAAAATTATTCCTAGATGTTTTAGCAATTGCTCTCCAAAAAGTCTTACAGTCACGAGATTTAAGAGAAGATAGCATTTGAGACCATAACTGATGGCAATGAGCTTTCTTCTTCCTCATAACTAAATCTTGAAATTCCTTTTTAGAGGCAAAAAAAATATCTAATCTATCATCCGTGGCATTTAAACAGAGTTCTTTAAACAAGGCTCTGAGATGTCTTTTGTGACTTAAACATTCCTTATCAAACCACGAGACAGGTTTTAAGGGACCGGTCTGTACAGGTTCCTTCAACGAGGAACAAAGCAACTCAGCCTGGGCAAATGCCGAAAGAATCACAGAATGAGAGCCAGAATTCAAAATCAAGGCTTTCTGATCCAGAAGAGACTCAGATTGGAGAAGGATAGACAAGGAATCCTCCACAGATTGTGACCACTTAATTCTCTTAAGAATTGTATATCTCTGTAAATCAACTAGAGTTTCTTGGGAAAATGTGTTTCTGCTGGAGTAAGCCAGAGAAAACAAAAGTGGAGAATGATCACTTTCAGGGCGGAAATCAACCTTAACAGAATTAACCAAATATAGGGAACTGGGGTGACAAATACCATAATCAATCACACTTCTCCCTTGATGGGAGTTAAATGTGAAATATTGGGAAAGAGGGAATTGAGACAAGCCATTAAGAGTTAGCATATTCTTGGCTATACAGAATTCAATTAATTTACGACCCGCATTATTAATACATGTATCATGGGAGTAGCGGGGAAATCCCAGTTGCGGAGGTAATGGTTCAGAGTCAATTACGCCCAGAGACGAAACCCAATTTAAGGGGTTAGACCCGATTCTTGCATTAAAATCTCCCAAAAGAAACATAGGCATCTCAGGGTATCTTTGAATTATATCAGAAACAAAATCATCCAGTTTTAACCAGATACTATCTAAGGAATTATCGTCACCAGAAGAGGGGAGATACACATTAATCAGAATAAAACATAAAGAAGGATTGGTCACTAAGACCGCATGAGCAATGTTATTACAGCTTCCAAGTGGCACAATCCTGGAAAATATTTTTTGTTTGATAAGTATTGCTAGTCCTGCTTTACAACGACCCCTCAACTTTTCACGGTAAGCTGGTATAGAGTAAATGTCAAAACCCTTAACATTCAAATTTCCAGACATCCAAGTCTCCTGTAAACATATACAGTCAATGGTCCCTAAATAATTAATAAAATCTGGATCATCTTTTTTCTTGTTCCAGCCCGAGATGTTCCAGGAAGCTAATTGTACATAACAAACAGAATATAAGTTAGGTAGTCAATCAATTTCTTCAATTATATCGAGCCTCTTATGGGAGTCCTGGAAGATGCACCCATTTGCACCAGGCGAGGACTCAGGGGCAGCTGGAAGGCTAGGGGGATCTGAAGGTACCAAAGGAATATGACTCAAAGAGGAAATGGCCGATTGATCCTCATTAGAAAGAGACAGAGATGCTTGGGTGGATGGAAGAGACCCTGTAGTTGATCCAGACAGGGTGTTAGGCTTAGGCAAAAAGGTTTTATAGGCTTGAAGGCGCTGCACAGTATTTTCCAATCTGGCAATTACATCCTGCTGTTCCACGTAGGGGAGATTGCCAAAAGTAAGGAGGAAAGAGTCTTCCATGGAATCACAGTCCCTCGGTAGCGTTGAATCCTTTGGCATCTCAGACTGCGCTGAGGACAGAGAAGCTAATTTGGATTTAGAAGGTACACTTGGAGGAAGCTGAGAGTAAACAGAGATGTCTGTTACAGGCCTAGAATTGTCTATTTCCATTGGATCAGTCCGGTTACTGTCTGCCAATATCGAAGGGCTCAGGTTCGATACAGGAGCCAACTTTTTCCTAAAAGTTTTTAAAAGTGGTTGTATCACTGGATCATAAAAAACTCTTGAGAGCTGGATTCCAAATTTAGCCAAGAACTGTCTCCGAGAGAGAAGTTTTTCTGGAATACCAGAGTTCTTGAAAGATAAAATTAATCTTTTCCCAGAAAAAATAGGGGGAGGGGCTGAACAGTTGTCAGATCAATAAAATTCTTACTGCATTTCAGAATAGAGGCCAGTGATTGTAATATAGAGCTTCTGCTCTCCCACCTGGCAAAATTCACAGGCCTTTTAGCTATAGAGAGGGCAATCCTGTTACTCAGTAAAACTCTTCTGGAACAAACAGGAGCAGCATTAACTGTATAACTCTCTGAGTCTGCAGTAATAGTTGCTGAAGGTCCTATCACCAGTGGGTGTCTTCCCCCAGCATTCACTGAAGTTTTACTTAACCTTAACTGAGGGTTGTTAATTGACAATTGCTCCTCAATTAATTGTAACTTGTGAAGTATTTTGTTCACATAGTCCCATGTTTTAGAAATTGTTTCAGCTGTTAGTACACTATGAGTAGCAATTAACTTCACAAGATCAGCATTAGATAGTTGCTCGAAGGAATCGGCAGCTGAGACATTAGCTGAAAGAGGCTCAGTATGAGGGTGAAGAGTTTCGCTTGCTTTCTCTGATACCGGCTGTAAATTAGCATCAGCCTGCAGCTGCAAAGGAGACGAGAGGAGATGAACATTATCCTCATGTTCTAACACCTCATATCTGTTGTTATCACGTGGAATAAGACAATCCCCCTCAACTTCGAGGTTGTTAGCAAAAAAATCCTTTATCTTCAGCTGTTTAGAGCCACGAGAAGGAGAGGAGTCGGGTGAGTCGGCAGGTAAACAGCCTCTATTTCTCTTCCTCGACATGGTGATTAAAATGCTAGTATCAGCTGCTGCCTCTTCAATCGTACAATAAGGACTCCCACCCAGCCACCTAACTATAGCTATAAATTAGCACACTGAGTACAAGGAAAAGAAAAAAAGGAAAAGAAAAGCTCTTATCTCAAGCCACATAAGCTCGCGTCCTCTCAGCCAGCGCCATCTTGGACTGCTCCCGCTTAACCACTACACCAAACTGGCTCAGGGAGAGAGCATTATCTTCCAAGGCCCTGTGTTAGGTGCTCCTGCCTTCTGAGATTAGGTGGGTGGCAAGCCAGGAGAGGACCTTCTTGGTCATGTCCCCAAAACTCTGGAACTCTTTCCCCAGAGAGACTTGCCCATCCCTTTCTGCTGCCATCTTCCACTAGCACACGAAGACATTTTCATTTCATCTGGTGTTCCTTCAGTGATCTCTCTTTCCTGCTCTGTTTTTAATTGGATTTTATTTTGTTATGCGTATTTTATCACAGTGTGTAGTAAAGGCATTTTTAATTGTGTTTTAATTGCTTTAATTATTTGGAGGTTTTTTGTTTTAAAGTTTTTTTAGAGGTTTTTTTTCTTTAATTTGTTAGCTGCCTTGGCGGCCCTGATGATGAGCAGAAACGTGGGATATAATTTCTGTAAATAAATAAATAATAAAGACAGCCTAAGTGGATGCAAAGATAGGACACACGCCCTTAAGATACCCGGTTATTTGTGCAAACTTTTTAAGGTGTCATTTTGCTTCATAGTCACTCTCTCCTCCAGTCCCTTGGTAAGACGCTAAGATTTTCCTACCATTGTGGAAATTCGGAATGACATCTTGACCCGAACTTTACAGAATTAAGCTAGTTTTCATGTCAATAACAGGGCACAAAAATGGCTTATTGACAAAAGACAGCGAGTTCAAAATAATAAAAACAACATTTAGAACAATGTTTTTATTTTTACAAGTAGACTGCAACCTTATGGCTGGCGTTGTTTTATCGTTCTGATTACAGGTGAAAGGGCAGGAAGCAGAGGGAGAGAATGGAATTTGGAGTCTGACCAAGTCCTTTTGGGACACAGGGGAGGAATGGCTTCGGAAAGAGAATCTGTGGAATGGGGAAGTGGGCAGGTTTGGTTCTGTATCCTGTGGTTCTACACTTTTCCCTAGGTGTGACGCCTCTGACATCCAGATTCATGAATGCAAACCTTTTTCCAGTCAGAAAGTTAAAAACATGAGCCAGCATTTCAAAGGAAACACAATAGAAAATATTTTACCTGTATCTGGGCAACTCTAAATAAAACCTGCATCTAAATAATATAAACTATAATATAACCTGTGGTTTTCAGTGCCATCCTAAGCAAAGTTTCACCTTTCTAAGGCAATGAGATTTGAAGAGTGTAACTCTACTTAGGATGACTCTGTTAACATTTCTTTAAAAAAGAATCGAGGCTCTTGTGCATCCTTATAAGAATGAACAAACCATTTGTTAAATGGAAATTCTTCATATCTTTGGCTTTCAGGTTTGTTTGGCACATATTTTAATTAGCAATATTGCTTGCCTCAGATTTGGTGGAATGCAGTTGGGAACAACTAAGAAGGACTTGATTCTTTTAAATCTTGAAAAAGTTTTCATCTTAAAATGGAAAATATAGCTTCTCAGATGGAGCCTCCATATGCCCTGAACATCTGTGCATAATGTGATAGCAAGTCAACAAACTGGAAGTGCCACCATCACTAATGGCACAATCCCACACTTTTGCAGCATCAAATCAACAAATATAGGAACACAAACTGTCCTCAGGTTGCACCCACACAGGCCTCAGGCTGAGTTCCATCTTAAAAGTGCCTCTGTCAGAGGGAGTATCAAAAATTTCATGAAAAATTTTCTGTGTTGCATATGAATTTCATTCTAGCACATCCCACGTGTTGTGCTTTTCTTCAGGCTTATCTGCAAATAGTTCCAATACCATAGAGACCTCCAGTATGAGAAAGCTAGAATTCTTCGTACATGGAAAGCAAAATCTTCTGGTTTATTATCATGAAGTAGCATTTATCTTGAAATTATACATTCTCTTTGGTATTCAAGAAACACAAAGTCATCCTTTAACGTGAGTGTACTAGAGAGATGGCTATGTACCACTTCAAGGTTTTATAAAATATATTCCAGAACAATGTCTTCCAAATATCCCAAGGTAACTCTTTTAGGATTAGTTGCTGTAGATTTTCCAGGTTATGTGGTCGTGGTCTTGGCAAGACCACGGCCACACAACCTGAAAAATCTACGGCAGCTAATGAACTCCAGCCATGAAAGCCTTCAACAACATACCTTTTAGGATTAACAAATATCTTCCACTTTTAACATTCTCCAAAAAATGTATCTTGCAATAACAATTTGTATAATAATGCAGCTGTTAAAATGAGGGGAATCACCTCACTTTGACAGCAATGTCCTTACACAAATTGTAATGTTAGAGATTAAATTTGAGAAATTGAACAGATTAACTCCATATCAAAGACAGACATTGTCCAAGAGACTGGAGGAGGACCTCTGTTATAGAAAGTAGTGGTGAGCAAGTGACAAAATGTATGCCAGTCCAATAAAGAATGATGCAAAATTATAATTTTACCTGTTCTCCTTCTGTTGTAATACCGTAGCAAACTGGTAATGGCCTGACCTAGATTGCCCAGGCTAGACCAATCTTGTCAGATTTTTTTTTTTGGAAAAAAATTGCATTTTATTATAATTCAAACAAGCACATAAAAATGCAAGCACATGGACAAAAACATGGAACATAAAAAGGCTGGGGGTGTTTCTTACACTTTTGTAATGTCTGCTAAAATACTTCTTACAAAATCCATTTGTGTATTGCATATCTGTAAAGTCAACATACTTTGTCTATCAAAACTGCATATAATTATAAGTAGATTCTATGATGTCTCCATTTCCAGTAAAAAGTTTGTATCACTCATTTACTGTATTCTTCCGGCCATGTATAAAATATTGACCACATATCCTGGAATTTTTCTTCTTGTTGTCCTCCCAAAAATAAAGTCAGTTTATCCATCTCTGCAGTCTCAAGAGTTTTAATTATAATTTCTTCTTTTAAGGGTATTTGTTCTTTTCTCCAATATTTAGCATACAATATTCTTGCAGTAGTTAGTACACGTATAATAAGATAAAAATCTTGTTTTTACAGTTTTCTGGTCTTACATTCAATAAAAATAGTTCAGGAGTGAAAGGTATAATACAATTTAACATTTTTTGTAACATTTTATGGATCTAGACCCACTACTTTTTAACTCTATCACATGTCCACCACATATGAAAAAATGAGCCGACAGCTTCCAGTTGCAGCGCAGCATTGTGGACATGGCGGAGAGACGCTATCCCACTGCCCCGGCTTTTTTGTTTTGATTTGTGGGTCTCTAGTTCTGAGAGACCCCCCCACCTTCACTTGGGAAGAGGGAAGGGAGCAGGGGAGTTTCAGCCAGTACTCTGTTGGCAGCAGCAGTGAGACTAACCTGGCTTTTTTCCTCGAAGCATTGAGTGGATAAAGAACCTCCCTTCGGAGAGTCTCAGCTGTTGCTACCAGACACAGGGAGTGTTGGGTTCGTAATTAAGTTAAGAATAATTTCTATGCAATCTTACTTTAAACAAGAAGGCAACTTTAACTTACTTGCTGAAGAATTCATTCCCCAACCTATAATATAAAAGAGGCTATTTTTCAAAAGCTTTGGCGATTAAGCACAACCCCCTCCAGTTCCAAAATTTAAAGAGATACCAGACAAGGGGAACGGCAGACAGCATTTATATAATGCACTCTCTAGCAGAAATTAAGCCAATGGTGACTGAAATATACAATTGGGATGATTTAAAATCTATGATTGTGGATACAATTAAATGTACCATCAAAGAGACTTGCAATACTCTATTGGAGCAGAGTTTAACTATCTTAAAGGAATCTACAAGCAGCAAGGACACAGTTCTACAAAAAAACCTTGAAAGATGATACACTAAAATCAAAACAAAAGGATGTTACAAAACGACAGAATCAGACGTACTACAAAAAATCAACTATAAAAAAGGAAGGAAACGCGATTAAGAGAAAATTAAAGAGACAGTCATGCACTGCAGCCATTAAATTTGGAAAAACCAAGTCAGTTCAAGAAGAAAAAAGAGCCAAAAATAGACAATTGAATGTTGTACTAAAGCATTTTTCTACTGCTGTAAAGCAATCCTCTGGGAGATATAAAGGGAAAAGTCATGGAGATAAAAGGCTATGTAAGAAGATTACTTCTCCATTTCAGGACAGGAGGAAGAAGGAAAAGATACAACCAAACAGGATCTTAAGTACAATGCCAACTTCAAATAGAATTTACCAGACTTATAAAAGCAAAAGACATAAAGATAAGACTTTAAGGAGGAGAGAATACCTGACAAAAAAGAAAAAGAAAATTAAGATTGCTTTACAAAGGGATTTTGAAAACTTCTACCATTTCTATTATTTCTGCTATATGAGGGGCTCACCAAAGCTGGTGGGAGTTAAATTGAAGTTCTGTGTTAAGAGCTGGGAAAATAAGAGTGATGAGAATTGTGGTAAACAAAGACCGTGGCTGAGTACAGACTGGCAGTTTGCTCCGGTAGGGACCCGGGCCAACGACGATTCAATCCCGGAGTAAATGGGGCATTCACACAGGAACATCTGCCTGGTGTTCCCCACCTGTAGCCAACCCGTGCTGTTGCGCTTCACACCCGGATTAAAAAGATACCTGATAAAACCCGTAGCAAATCCGAAAGCCCGTGTGTGTTGCGCGTTTCTCCGCTTCCGGGGAGTCTGAACACGCAGCCGAAAAGCCGGGAGCAACCCGCGTTGGGCAGAAGGCAGCAGCGATGTGATTGGCTGTGCTCCACTCCACTGCTCAATGCGGTGCCGGTGCTGCGGGGTCCTCCCCCAATTGGCAAAAGGCGCTTATGCGCATGAGCGCATGAGTGCTCATATGCACATACATCCATACACCCACAGCCAAATTAATGGGGAAACGGTGAATATAGCATGCCTCCGGCGTGGCAGTCTGAATGATCCTGCGCGCCTCCGTCCCGTATCTTCTGGCAGCGGCCCCTGCTGTGTGAACAGGAAAACCCGGTATAGTTTATTCTGGGGCTTTTTTGCTACAACTGGCTACCGGAGCAAACTGCCAGTCTGTACTCAGCCATGGATTTTGTTTTTCACATGTATTGAGTTATAATTTAAAGTAATGAAGTTATAGGATAAGAGATGGAGAAAATGCAAGTCAAATAGGAACCATAAGAAAGCCAATTGAAAGGACATTGGAAAAGGAAATAATTCTATTAAATGTTTGATTACAACTTTATATTAATAGATGGAATTGAACTATAGAAAGGCCCAAACCGATGTGTATAAATGGTTTGCAATAGATAGTACAGAAAGTGGCCATAATAGAATGGTTGAGGAAAACCTATAGAGTTTTGGATGTGCATTCATTAAACAAAACAATAGCAGGACATTTAGATTATTTTTTTAATTTATATTTTTTTTCTATTGATTTCAGTAAAGCATTATTTATCTTCTCAGGTTGCATAAGATTAATGTACTAGGTAACTAACTTTAGGCTAGTTAAATGGTAGTAACTAAATCATTGTGGTACAAGAAACCAAACTCCTTTTATGTAACACTGTTTGTTGTTTTGTTTATTTTGGGAAACTAATAAAAACCTAATTATAAAAAAAGAAAGAAAAAATGAGCCAACAATTTTTTTTACATTTCCAACAAACTTTTGATAAATCAGGGTAAAATTTTGCTAACATATCTGGCGTCATATAGTGAAAAGTACTGAGGCTGACGAGTGATTTCAGCTCTCACATACTTTATTAGATCAGGAACAAGACATTTCCATGTGAACCCACACCCCAAAGCACACAACACCCATGATTCGCTTATTTACAGTGGTTTAATTATCCCTGGCTCCCCGATTGGAAGGGAGCTAGGAGCCTGCAGTCTATTGTCTTTTGAGGCAAAGCTCAGGCCCTTCGCCTGGCCACATGGCAGACCGGTTTAGACCAGTCCGCGTCCATGTTGCCACGTGGATACACTACATATACCATCTATAAAACATTTTATATATATTCTCTTTATATGCAATCGCTTTAGTAATTTTGACATTCGTTTTCCATACCTGAGACTATTGATCTAAACTAATAGTATGACCTATATTTTGTGCCCATTTAATCATAGCGTTTTTAACTATTTCATCTTATGTTCTTTCTTCCAACAACATTACATACAATATGTTGTCGAAGGCTTTCATGGCCAAAGTTCATTAGGTGCTGTAGATTTTCTGGGTTGTCTGGCCGTGGTCAGACAACCCAGAAAATCTGCAGCAGCTAACATTACACACAGTTTTTTAATCAATTTATCTTCAGGATACAAAAGTAGCTTATCCATTTCTAGTAGTTCAGGACAAAATATTGTTTTATCTTTAGCATATCTTGATCAAATTTGTACTATTTCCCACCAACTGAGATCAGAGTTTAAAATTTTAATATTTTCAACTGATTTTAACACATTTTTATTATCATATTTAAAAAACAAAGGCTTTGGGGGCAAGTTTGGGTTAATAAAAGCTTCCAAGGGGAAATCCATTTTGGAGTCTTAGTATAGAACAGTTTTTTTTAACTTCTTCCCATATCTTTAATAAAGCTTTCCTAAAAAGATGTTTAAAATATTTATGAATCTCTGCTTTCCCATACCAAGCAAACGCATGCCATCCCAATAATAAGTCATGTCCCTCCAGAGCTACAATTCTGGAGTTTTCTATTGTAATCCATTCTTTTAACCAGGTCAGTGATGCTACTTTATAATATAACGACCAGTTTGTAAATGCAAAGCTGGCTCTTTCCTTTGTATCTTGTAAAGCTTTCAATTTTATTCTTGGTTTCTTTCCTTGCCATATAAAATGTTTGCTCAGTCTATCAAGTTCCACAAAGTATTTCTGATTTTGAAGAATAGGAATAGTCTGAAACAAAAAAATCAGTCTTGGTAAGGTATTCATTTTTATTGTAGCAATTCTACCCATCAAGGATATTTGTACGTTCTTCCATCTTTCAAGGTCTTTCTTAATTTCTGAGATAAGTTGCATATAACTATCCTCCATCAGCGAACTACATCTATTTGTTATATTTATTCCTAAATATTTCCATTTCTTCTTGACTTCCAGGCCTAATAATTGCTGCATTTGTATAATTTGGTCCTTAGTCATATTTTTTGTTAGCATTTTTTTTTTATTAAGGTTGATTTTCAACCTAGCTACTTGCCCGTAATCTTGTATAGATTTTAAGAGCTGCATTATAGATTCCATTGGATTCTCTAATATAAAAACTAAGACATCAGCAAAAACTTGTAATTTGTATTCTTCTCCTCTAACCTTAAGACCTCTCATATGAATATTGTTTCTAATCATATCATTTAATATCTTGAGTACAAATATAATTAATAATGGTGAAAGTGGGCAACCTTGTCTAGTCCCTTTTTGTATTTCAACGTTCTTTGTTAAATCTCCATTGACCAGGATTCTCACTTGTTGTCTAGTGTAGATTGCCTTAACCATTGTAAAAAAATTCTTTACCACATTGTGAAATCAATAGTTGTTCCAACATAAAGTTCCAGCTAACATTGTCAAAGGCCTTTTCTGCATCTATGGAGGCCCAGGTTGCTGCAGTTGCCAGATATGCATTTTTCCATCTTAGGCAGATCAGGCTACTGAAGCCCTATCTCCCCCCGCCCCCAGGACTTAGCTACGATGACCCATGGTCACTTCCAGGCTTGATTACTGCAACTCACTCTATGCAGGCTTACCCTTGAAGCTGATCCAGAAATTACAGCTGGTACAAAATGCGGCGGCATATCTGCTGATGTCGATGTTTGTGCAGGCTCACATACAGCATGTGCTCTGTCAGCTGCATTGGCTGCCAGCTGAATACTGGATTCACTTCAAATGTTGGTAATCATCTTCAAAGCCTTATACGGCCTGGGACCAACATATCTAAGGGCCCACCTCTTCCTATATATGCCTCAGAGAGTGTTATGCTCTGAGAGTCAACATCTTCTGGTGATCCCTGGACCAAAGGATGTCTGCCTAGCCTCAACCAGGGCCAGGGCTTTTTCCACCCTGCCCCCCACCTAGTAGAACATGCTCCCTATTGAAATCAGGGCCCTGTGGGATCTTATTCAATTCCATAGGGCCTGCAAGATGGAGCTGTTCTGCCAGGCCTTTGGCTGAGGCACCGGGTATCCACATATGCCCCCCCTGAGGTTGTGGTCTCCTACCCACTGTTAACCAGACATACTTAATTACATCAATGGGCCGGATTCTCCCTATGGCAAGCATGACTACTGTTTTTATATGTCTTAATGTGTTTTCAATTTTATTGTATTTATTGAAATGCTGTGACCTGCTCTGAGCCCGTTTACAGGATGGGTGGGATATAAATGCAAAAAACAAATAATAAATAAATAAATAATCTAAAAAAACCAAAGCCATCTGTTTTTCTGGATGTACTTCAAAATATTCAGTTACATTTAGTATAGCTCTTAAATTGTTTCTAAGTTGCCTTTTTGGCTTCCAACACACACTCCCCCCACCTTCTACACCTAACAGGCAGTTGTCTGTCAGGTGCAGCAATGGTTGCAGAGTGCTTAAAGCCCCGAGGGAGCCTGCTCCAGCAGTAACGCCTTAGTGATCCTGCCAGCCCAGCCTCCACAGTGGCTTCTAATACTCCTCCCCCCTCCCCCTCCTACACTGGACAGGCAGCTGCCTATCAGGTGTAGGAGAAGAGATGGGATGCTTACAGCTGCTGGGGAGGTTTGCTTAGCAGGACTGCCTTAGCTCTGCTGCTAGCCCAACCTCCCTGATGCCTCTAAACACAATCCCCCCAACACCCGACAGGCAGGTATCTGTCAGGTGTAAGAGCAGGTTTAGGAGCATGAGACAAAATTCTATTCCTATCATCTTCTGAAAAGGCAAATTTATTGATATTCTGCGTCATATCAAAAACAGTATCAATAACAAATGTGATATCACAGTATACAGCAAATAAACAAGCACTGCACAAAGAACTCAGACCACAAGTGCTCAAAAAATTATGCACAAAAATCAATTTATATGAGAGGACCTCATATATCAGTGAAACCAAAATTACGTCATATAGTGTGCAGGTCCAAAAATAGTACAAGTCCATAAATGGTATACAAACAAAATGAGTAGTACAAGTCCATAAATGGTACACAAACAAAATGGACGAAGACTCCAGATTTTGATCTTCATTTTGATAATTCTTCTTCAATAAGTTCACACTACTTCATATAGTACTGATAGAGTACAGAAGACTCTTAGAAGGAAAAATCCTTAGTATAGCACTCAAAGTGTATAAAAGCCTTCAATTCAATATTACAGGAAAAATTAATTCCTATTATAATCATTCAAAGCTGGGCATCCGATCAACAATAGCACATACTCTGCAATAGTTGGTAAGGACCAGGGTACTTTAATCCATCTGGGAGAACTGGGTTTGATTCCCCACTCCTCCACTTGCACCTGCTGGATGACCTTGGGCAAGCTGTAGTTCTGATAAGAGCTGTTCTTGAAAAAGAGCAGTTTCTGTCAAGAGCTCTCTCAGCCCCACCTACCTCACAGGGTGTTTGTTGTGGGGAGGGGAAGGGAAAGGAGTTTGTAAGCCGCTCTGAGACTCCTTCGGGTAGTGAAAGGCAGGGTATAAATCCAATCTCTTCATCTCTTCTCTTCTTCTCTTCTGTGGGAAGGGAATGCAGAACCCAAGCTGTGGGGCCGGTTCTGAGAAGAAAGGGGCAGGTGAGGATCCCCCCGGTCCCTCAGAGAGGTTCATTCTGGAGTGCCCACCTTCTGCCGTCAAACTGCCAGGAAGCCCTTGCAAGGATTCTCCCTCATCACCCAGCCAGAGGCAGCCCTACCACCAAAGGAGGGCACAAGGGAGGGGGAACCCACCTACTCCCCAATGATGGCCTGACTATGAAGAAGAGGGGTGAGGGAAATGCACCCAGGGTCCCTCAGGGGCTGGCTTCAGCCCCATGGCGCATTTGCTTTAAAGCCTGGGAGGCAGGGTGGGCCAGGTGGTGGAGGGAGGATAAAGGAGATGTTTCCCAGTGAGGATACACCTGGTCTCTATGTAACAGGATGCAAGGAGGGAGTGGAGGGTCCTGGTGGCCCAATCCACTCGTATGCACCCAGAGTAGAGGCTAGGATGCAGTGGCCACAAGAGTGAAGCAGCTTAGGCAGTCAGCATTCTGAATCAATGTCCACCCTGAAACCTTCTCCTCCCTGACCCTGGACCCGCCTCAATCCCCAGAACCAGCCGGGCTTTGCAGAGGTGCTGACATACATTTGAAACGAAGAAGAAGAAGGAGAAGAAGAAGGAGAAGAAGAAGAAGAAGAAGAAGAAGAAGAAGAAGGAGAAGGAGAAGAAGGAGAAGAAGGAGGAGAAGGAGGAGAAGAAGGAGAAGGAGAAGGAGGAGAAGGAGGAGAAGGAGGAGAAGACGAAGACGAAGACGAAGACGAGAACGAAGACGAAGAAGAAGAAGAAGAAGAAGAAGAAGAAGAAGAAGAAGAAGAAGAAGAAGAAGAAGAAGAAGAAGAAGAAGAAATAATAGATTGGGATAGTGTATGGGGTAGTGTATGAAAACTCCCTTTCAAGAAGGAGGAGGAGGAGGAGGAGGAGTTGATTTTATACCCCGCCCTTCACTACCTGGGGAGTCTCCCCACAACAGACACCCTGTGAGGTAGGTGGGGCTGAGAGCTCTGAGAGAGCTGTGACTGACCCAAGGTCACCCAGCTGGCTTAATGTGGAGGAGTGGGGAATTAAACCCAGTTCTCCAGATTAGAGTTCTGCCACTCCTAACCACTACACCAAATTGGAAGAAGTTTCTGATGTGATCACATTTCACTGCATGACAAGCAACTCACAAATTTGCTTGCTTTCCTCTCACAACAATGGAGGCTGAAAGTATCACATATATGGATATTTAATGAAACACAAAGATCTTATGATTACACCCTAAGTATGGTTATAACAAAATACAAGGAAATGAATTAAAAATATAAATGCTTAAAATGCACCACTGAAATTAATATAGTTGGACATCACGCATATACAACCATTTGTTTTCATACAATTATCCAATACCACTAGTATAGAGCAAACTGCTAGCAAGTATTAATGAAGAGATGTTAATTACCAATGTGAGATACCATATAAAAATAAATTATGGACACATTCCCATTTCCCTGGAAAGCCTCTCCTTCAGACATGAATTTCTTTGTTGATTTGACTTTTTCTTGCAGCCAGTGATGTTGTAGTGGTTAAGTGTAGTGTAATGAGAACCAGTTTGGTGTAGTGGTTAAGTGCACGGACTCTAATCTGGGAGAACCGGGTTTGAGTCCCCACTCCTCCACTTGCACCTGCTGGATGACCTTGGGCAAGCCATACTTCTGTCAGAGGTGTTCTTGAAAAAGAGCAGTTTCTGTCAGAGCTCTCTCAGCCCCACCTACCTGACAGGGTGTCTGTTGTGGGGAGGGGAAGGGAAAGGAGTTTGTCAGCCACTCTGAGACTCCTTTGGGTAGTGAAGGGCGGGGTATAAATCCAATCTCCTCCTCCTCCTTCTCATCCTGGAAATTTTCAGTCCTGTACTAGCACCTCTAAAACCACCTACTTAATTATTCCTTCGCTACTCTGGCCAGCCGAATAACCATTCCTTGGTTTGCCATGCAAGTGAGTCCTCTTCACTTCATTTTTTAAACACTGTCGTTCAGAACAATGACAATGATGGCTGAAGAATGAGGAGAAGGGGACATTTCCAGCTGCTCACAATGCAAGAAAAATGATCAGAATCTGTGAAGCTAATAAGAACATTTATTCAATAATGCTGAGGAATCCTTTTCCATTGCCAAACATAGCCACAAAAGGAGACCCTCTGCCATCTGGCTTTCTGTTTGTGTTCAGCTTGGTTAGATGAGGCTGAAAAAAGGGAGACTATATCCTATGCACCAAGAGGAGGTACATGCTCTAAAAGGACAAGCTAAATGTGTGGCATAATAGAGCCGCAGTGACCGATCCTAGAAAGCAGTGTGGACAGCACCACTTCATAACATGGTTTACACGCAAGAAGAGTTGTTGATTAAGACAGATCTTCAAGCACCCAGATCCATCTGAGATTCTAATCTGTGCTCCACCCGGCCTACTCGAAACGGACACTCATCTCACCTAGGACTGAACAGAAAAGGGAGATGAGCCAATTAAAACATTCATCGCATTCCCTACCTGATCTTTGAGTCGAAGAAAGAGCACTATAAACAAGGGGAAATGGTCCTGAAATGAGTTGCAGGAAAAAAGGAAACACATGTCAAGTATATGAAATTGAAAAAAAACAACAACCCGATTCTTGGTTATTAATTTTTTCAAGGGACATTTAATTCTCCACAAAATATTCCTTTCACCCTGAAAATCTGAACCAGTGAACATTTCTGGTCAGCCCTAATCTCAGTGCCCAGAAGTGACAGCGCTGTTCAGAGGTTACAGTACAGCAGGGCACACAGCAATAGGAATTAACATGAGGGGAGGAACCATCTCATGTACTCCCACCCCCCACCTTTCACTTGAGCATGACCAGCTAATGAGTTTTTTCCACACACTTAGCAAATTCATTAGCTGTCTGTGTTGCAAGAGGAAGGGGCGGGGAAGGGAAAGAAGGAACGCGCAAGTCTAAGGACCCCCCCAAATTCATTAATGTAGCATCAGACCATGAATTACCATAATGTCCAAGCCACGGTAATGTATAAATCATTAGGTGTTCTGAATTAAATTACTATTTGCATGTCAAAGAACAAACGGTGATTCGAAACATGCAATGCTGAGGTTTGTCTCATCATTCCAGGGAGGAAATGTGAGCAGAATACCACCACTTGGTCATGTATGGACCAAAGAAACTTGATTTTGAAAGCCACATGGGTTTGGGAGTAATCACTTGAACAACTGACATATTTACTGAGCTCACAAAGCCACATATTTACTGAGCTCATAAAGCCACAGGCGGGACAGCTGTTTGAATCAAAACAGGCCAGAAAGGCTAATGGGATCCTTACATGGCCTTCAAAGCTGTGTGCTCTTACTAATTGCCAAGGATGCTTACCAAGTCAGTTATTCTACCATTTTAGCACCTACCGCTGTTTAATGCATTCATCATTAAAATACCCCCATGGCTATTATGAGCTCCATTTTCTATCAGTATTGTTAATGCCGAAGAGGTTAAGTCTGAACAAACTTGTGTTTCTTAAAGTCAAAGGCTATCATACTAACTCTATGAAAACGTCATCACTAAGACCACCCTGTTATATCCCAAATAGCCAGTCAGGTCTGTTGTATCCTTTGGACCCAAACTGTCCCAGATTTTTTAAGACCATCTGATAATTGTTGGAAGTGGAGGACTTTGCATTGTCTCATGCCTCAGACTTGAGAGATGGCACCAAAGAGTTTAGACAGATAGAGAGGTCAGGAGGACACACACAGCATCCTTTCCTTCCTGCTATCTGACCTTTCCTTTGTTTTTCTTTAAGATAATTTTTTATTTTTTTATATTAAACAAACAAAAAACAAACCAGCTTAAGTCAGATTCTTGTTTTTTAATATTTTCTAATGGTTTTAATTTTAAGATTATTTTTATTATCCAACAGATCATCATAATTTAACAGTGTATTCTTTTGAAATAAATTTGGCTTAGTAAATGCTTCTAGTGGTGAGACCTATTTTGGTATCTTAGTATAGAAAAGTATTTTCTCTTCTTCCCATACCTTCAATAAGGATCTCCTAATTGTTGTTTGAAACATTTATGAGTATCAGCTTTTCAGTACCATATAAATGTGTGCCATCCCAGTAGTAAGTCATGTCCCTCCAACACTAATGCTCTAGGGTTTTCTAAGGTAATCCATTCTCTTGACCACACCAGTGTTGCTGCTCTAGAATATAGAAGCCAATCTAATAGTGTAAATCCAGCTCTTTCTTTCATATCTTGTAAAGCTTTCAATTTTATTCTTGGTGTCCTGCTCTGCCATATAAAATGTTTCATCAATTTGCCAAGTTCTATAAAGTATTTCTGATTTTGGAGAATCAGAATTGTTTGAAATAAGAAAATCAGTCTAGGTAGGATATTCATTTTTATTGTAACTATCCTCCCCATCAAGGATATTTGTAAGTTTTTCCATCTCTCAAAATCTTTCTTAATTTCCAAGATAAGTTGCATATAGTTATCTTCCATCAGAGAGCTACATCTATTTGTTGTGTTTATTCCCAAATATTTCAGGGGTTTTTTAACTTCCAAACCTGATAATTGTTGTATTTGTTGGTTTTGGTCTTTAGTCATATTTTTGTTAACATTTTTGTTTTACTGAAATTAATTTTCAGTGCAGCCACCTGACCATAGTCTTGTAGAGATTTTAAAAGTTGCATAATAGTCAAGTGGGTTTTCTAATACAAAAACGAAGTCATCAGCAAATGCTTGCAATTTATATTCTTCTCCTCTTACTTTAAGTCCTTTAATGTGTGTATCTTCTCTAACCATATCATTCAAGATTTCAAGCACAAATATAAACAATAGTGGTCAAAGTGGGCATCCTTGTCCGGTTCCTTTTTGTATTTCAATACTTCTTGTTGAATCTCCATTTAGAAGACCCCTTGCTTGTTGTTTGGTATACATTGCCCTAACCATTGTAAAAAAAAGTCTGTTCCACATTGTGAAGACAATAGTTGTTCCAACATAAATTTCCAGCAGACATTATCAAATGCTTTTTCAGCATCCAGAAAAACCAAAGCCAACTGTTTCTCTGGGTGCTCTTCAAAATATTCAATTATGTTCAATATAGTCCTTACATTATTTCTGAGTTGACTTTTTGGTAAAAAAAACCCAGCCTGATCTTGATGAATTATTTTTATTAGAACTCTTTTTAGTCTTGCAGCCAAGATAGAGGCATAAATCTTGCAATCCACATTTAATAGTGAAATTGGTCTATAGTTTTTAATTTCTTTCTCATCCATGTTTTGCTTATGTATCAAAGTTATTAAGACTTCATTCCAAGTTTCTGGTATTTTGCCTTCAATTATTACGTTTTGGATTACATTTTTTAAAGGAAATATCAATTGATCTTCAAAAGTCTGGTAGAATTCTGCCGGGAGACTGCCAGGACCTGGGGTCTTCCCCCTTTTTTGCTTTTTTTTAACGCTTCTGGCAATTCAGAAAAGCTTATTGGTTCATTTAGGCAGGGCTCTTTTTGTAGCAGGAACTTCTTTGCATATTAGGCAACACACCTCTAATGTAGCCAGTCCCCCAAGAGCTTACAGAGCTCTTCTGACAGGGGCTAATGTAAGCTCTTGGAGGATTGGCTACATTAGGGGTGTGTCGCCTAATATACAAGGGAGTTCCTGCTACAAAAAGAGCCCTGCATTTAGGGTTTTCTTTTGTTCCTTAGTAAATTTCTTTGAGTTGTGTTTTTTTTTAAGTCTTTAATTTCATCTTGTGTAGGTCCTCTTTTTGATATAACTTCTCATAAGCCAATAAGCTCTTTAATTCTTTAGGTATATTTTTCTCTTCTCCTTCATCATTTCTCAGGATTTTTATTTTTATTTTTTTCTTTCTCTTTCCGTAGTTTGTATGCCAGCCATCTGGTTGGTTGATTTGCATTTTCAAAATAATTTTGTTTTGCATAAATAATTTTTTGGGCTATTTCCTGTGTTAGCAGACAGTTCATTTGGTGTTGTAATAGTTTCAATTTCATTCTTGAATATTCAATTGAAGAGTTCTTTTTCATTTCGTCTTCTTGTTTCTTAATTTGTTCCTTGATTTGTGTACATTTCTCAGTCTTTTGTTTTCTGATGTGCACAGCTTCTCTAATTATCCAACCTCTGGCATAGGCCTTAAATGCATCCCAAACAGTTCTGATGGAGATATCTGGTTGTATATTTTGTTTAAAAACACCTGGAATTCCTTTTTAGCCTCTGTTATAAATTTCTCATTCTTTAACAAAAACATATTTAAGGTCCATCTATTCTTCTTTGGTGGATCTTGTAATGTAAGCACTACCGGATTATGGTCTGTGAAGGTTGCTGGTAATATTTCCACTTTTAATAGGTCATTTACAATTGTTGCCGATATCCAACCCGTGTCTATTCTTGACCATGACTTGTGTCTCGCTGAATAGAAAGTAAAATCATTATTTGGGTTTCTCACTTTCCAAGAGTCCACCAAGTTATATTCTTCTGCCAGTTGTAAAAATGTTAAGAAGTTCATTACCTTTTTTTTGTTTTCCAGTTGTTGTTTTTCTGTTCAAAAGTCTATCAAATACTGCATTATAATCTCCAATCAAACAAATCTCATCAAAATTTTGCTTTGAAATGAGTTCTGCCTCAAAACCCTCAGCAAAGAAGAGTCCATCACCTACTAAGGCAGTCTGTTCCACTGTTGAATCACTCTTACCATCAGGAAGTTTCTCTTTGATATTCTGCCAAAAACTCCCTCCTTGTAATTCATACCCATTAGACATTTTCTCTCAGCCTAACCTACCTTATAGGTTGTTGAGGATAAATTGGAAAGATGGAGAACAATCTACCCTGATCTCCTTAGAGAGAGGGCATGGTAAAATTTAGTAAATAGATGCTAGCCTATAGGATGGCCGGTAGTTTCTTTACAAGGAAGGAGAATCTTCTGCAAGAGAAATGTTACATCTGGAGTGGACAACTCATGGCAGAAAAATCTGCCCCTGTCTCCTTTCCAAGACTTCTCCATTACTAATGCAAAACCCAAAATAATAAACAAAGCACAAAAAGTCTACCCTGACTATATGTATTCCTGCTGCGATGTCTGTGGCTAACATCAGAAGAGGTCTCACAGCAGGAGTTCCTGTGCTGACTCACTCCCAGTGAACAAAAGAGATTCCTGACCATTATTATTTCAATTATTTTCATTAATTCATTCATCACTTTAATTTTATCCTTCTCTTCCCAACCACAAAGAAAGGACAGTGTGGTTCACATCTGGAAACTGATTTCTCAACACTGGAACAAAGAAACAAACAATTCCAAAAATTGTGCATCTGAAAGATGCCTATTATCCCTTTACGGTAGAGACCCTTTTAGCATACTTAACATAATTTAAAGAATATCAAAATCAAGCAGAAGCACTCTGAAGCCTTTGCAATGAACATTAATGCTTTCATTTCACTGTGCGAAGGATCTCTGTAATCTTCACAGGCAGGACTGTCCAGAAAACCTAATTCAAAAACCTAATTCAAAAAGGCAGTTTATTATTCCCTTTGCTTTCAAAGTGGGCCCACATCCAGCAAAGGCTCCATACAGGAAAACATGGCAAAGGCTGAGCTGGGAGGAGGTTCCTGCACACCAAGAAGGATCCCCAGATATGGGGGGTGGGGCAGCATTCCACCCCCTTCCTGATCCTTTAAACTATGTTCAGGCAGCTCCCCTCCCTTGTAGTCTAAAGGATTCTATGGGAGATACTTGAGCTCAGAAGATTTAAACCACAGTTCCCTCCATGTGCAAAGACCAATGAGGACTGTGGCTTTGTAAACAATGCCCACTTTACAGCAAACGGCTCATATAGAAGCAGCTCTGCCATTTACTTAAGATCAAATAATTGTTTTTTAATGAAGTCGATGGGAAGATTCATTTAAGCAGTGCCAATGAAGGTTTCATATAAAATATCTGTTCAGTAAAGTATGTACTTACTGACTTTAGAAACATGCTGTCACGTCGTTCTTCCATTAGCTGCCACCCTTGAGATGACAGGGTCCCAGTGTGGGAGTTTTCACTCGCAGTGGACTTAAAGTCAAAGCATACTTGTGCAACTGTCCACAGGTAAACAGATTATGATACAGGCATTTTCAGAAGACTTGTAGAATGTCACCCCATGAAGACGCCATTGGAATAAGAGCATGATATATTCTGGATTTTCCTGAAATTCTGGATTATAAATGCAGGCTTTTGCAGCTGTAGCTTTTATATTATTATTATTATTATTATTATTATTATTATTATTATTATTATTATTATTATTATTATTATTATTATTATTATTATTATTATTATTATTATTATTATTATTATTATTATGGGCCCTACTGCAGTAGTACAGTCTGCTGGTTTTGTTTTCATTTATTCTTCCACCATAAAAATGATTACAATGGTTTCTAATGAATAGAAAGCATGGTCTAAATGTGAATTTAAGATACTTTCCAATATTCTGTTTACCTTTGATGGTAGCTGGTGTGTCAAGATAAAGTTGGCATCTATATTATGTTATTATGTCTCTTCACCCCAGATAATATTTTTGTGTATCTAACACCCTCTCCTATTAACCTGGGGTCACCACCAGGGATATCAGTATTGTTCTTCATTACCCTTTATACTATTTTTTGTTGATAGTTCAGCAAACACAAAACAAAAAAAACCCCGTCTTGCATTATGCCTGGATTATACAATCAGCTAAATGATATTTTTGAGCAGAGAACAATGCTTTTTACTGGAATACCAGAGGATGGTTCATTGTGGTCCTTCCATGGAGTTAATGCAGTCATAGCTTGGCCCAAGTTCCATTCACTCTGTGAAACACAAGATGAAAGAAACTCCGTTTATTGCACTCAGAAGACTTGAGTAGCTTCCTAACCTTAAAAAAAAAAAAAAAATAGGGTCTTACTTAATCCCTACTGAATCTGATGAGTCACTGGCTTGTATATGTTGTAGGAAGTATAGAAGTTAGGAGTTTCTTCCAAGGAGTTTCCTGGAAAACCAAGCTGAATTCCTCCAAGAAGTCTCCTTCCTAATAAGTATGGCAAGCTGAATACTGCCAAATATTTGTGGCACAGTTGGAAGCAAAACACCCCACCCCAGTTGTGCAGTAACAGTTGCCACCATTCCAGACAGACCCAGGAGTCATTCTACACAGACTATGGATTTAAACGCAAGTGAATCAGAGATGGAAGAAACAGAAAATCTTAAACAAACAGTGGTTTCCCCCACCACCACCTTGTTTGAAATGCCAAAAACAGTGCTTCTCTATCACACAGAAGTTTGTTAAAGGATATAAAAGGAGAGGAATTTTGCACTACCTTTGAAGGATATAAGGAGATTTCTGTAGGATTCTGATCAGAAGCCAACACTGAGGGAAGTCAAAGGTCTCACAAACAAATTACCAAAACAGAGAAGCCATTCAGGCCACATTTCGAGTAGAATGACATACCGGCATGAAAGAATGGGATTGCATTTCTCTCCTAATTGAGAACAGGTTTGCCAGATCACCTCCTCACTCCAGCGGGGGGATTTGGAGAGTGTTCCAGGGATGGGCGGGGACACCCCAAGCCCCACCTCCAAGAGTGACTACTCACTCGACCACCCCTCTGCTTCCCCTCCTGCCCAATTTAAAGGGCTTTAGCGGCTCGGAATGGAGGACACCCATGATTGCATGAATTCACTTCAGCATCTCCCCATGGCCCTTCAAAAGTTTTGGTAGCCTTTGAATCACTAGGGCTGAGGGACTGCTTGGGGTCTCTGCAGGGGGTAGTGCTGGGGCCCTTGCCAAAGCTGTCAGCTGCCCTGTGACTGATAGCAGTTCCTTTAAGGGGGAGGGGTGTGCTGTGGACATGGCACCTCGATCCCTGGCTATGGCCTTTTCTCACTCCTGGAGGCTCAGATCACAAATGTGGCCAGGCTGGCATTTTTCCAGCTTCGTCAGGTAAGACAACTAGTCCCCTACCTGGCCCACCCTGACCTAGCCACAGTAATCCATGCAATGGTCACCTCCAGATTGGACTACTGTAACTTGCTCTACATGGGTCTACCCTTGAGACTGACTCAGAACCTTCAGTTGGTCCAGAACACAGTGGCACAAGTCCTTACAGGGACCCTGCGAATGGCACATATTCAGCTTCTGCTGTACAAGCTGCATTGGTTACCAGTTGAGCACTGGATCTGGTTCAAGGTTTTGGTGCTTATCTTTAAGGCCCTTAATGGTCTGGGACCCACATATCTTTGGGACTGCCTCTCCTGGTATACCTCCCCAGAGAGCACTCCACGCCACTGATAAGAACTTGCATGTGGTCTCCAGTCCAAGAGATATCCAGCTGTCCACACCCAGGGCCAGGGCTTTTAGTGCCCTGGCTCCAACCTGGTGGAACTCTCTGCCAAGTAATATTCATGCCCGGCAAGGCCTGTAAGGCAAAGATGTTCCGCCAGGCATTTGGATGAGGACAGCAACAGCATCCATCTGGCTGGCACTCTTACCCCTTCCCCCCACACACAAGGTGGTAGTTTAATTGGAAGTTTGACCACCACCTGACTAAACTGATACTGAAATTTTATTCTAATTTTTAATGTTTTAACTAGTATGATAAAGTTGTTTTTATCTGCCGTTGTACACTGCCCTGAGTTCTATTTATAGGGAACTGGGTGGTATAGAAATTGAATTTAATAAATAAATCTGCCTATCTGCTGTCTGAGAGTCAGAGGGAGTGAGATGAGGAACTCCACCTATGCCATGATTACAGATTTAGTGGAGCAGAAGAATGCAATGCAGGATGTCATACTGCATGGGATAGAGGAGCTCAGCATCAGCTCCAATGACAGGCTGACCCTCTCCCATATGGTGTGTGTCCTCAAGCCCTTCCAGGACACCAGCCTCCCTGATGTCTTTAAATATAATCCCCCCCAACTCCAGACAGGCTGGTGTCTGTCAGGTGTAGGAGCAGGACCAGGGTACTTTAATCCATCAGGGATGCCACCCCAGCAGGATCACCTTAGGGGTGCTGCTGGCCCAGCTTAGCCACACTCCGACCCACAGTGGAAATATACCCCAAATTTGTAGAAAAGTGGTTTCCTTTGTTAGGTTATTTAACTTCTCACTATGTGGGTTCTAGAAAACTGTTTCATATGAACTTGCTTAATATCTGATTGCTCGGATGGTGTTTTGAATACATAGTTATGTTCCACTTCTTAAAGATAACATAAATGAGAGGCAATTTTGTAAAAAAAAAAAGGGGGGTGGGATTATGCTCTCCTCCCCCAATTCAATGTCCAGGCCAAACCCCTGCACCAAGAAACCCAAAATAAGGGGAGTGCATTCCTACCATGATGTCAACAATCCAGGAACACAAGTAGAAAGGCCATCACTTTCATGAAAGGTGGCAGGAGTTGATGTAACAGATGACTGCTTCTTAAATGGACAGTTCTATGTGGCCTGCTCCAGAGTGAGCTCACCAAGCAGCCTGGTGATCCTAGCACCTGAGGAGAGGAAGGGGAAGGAGTTTGTAAGCTGCTCTGAGTCTCCCTTGGGTAGTGAAGGGCAGGGTATAAATCCAATCTCCTCCTCCTCCTCCTCCTCTTCTTCTTCAAGAACCCCCAAGTTTCAAGCAAATTGGACCAAGCGGTTGAATTCTATTAACTCCTGAACAAGTTGCCCCCAGTCCCTCCCCAACAGGAAGTGAGGGAGAACAGCAGCCCTGCAGCTCATCTTGAAAGGTGATTGGCTAGAGAGCTCTGTGTTCCTCCTTTGCAAGGAGCTGATTGGAAGGGAGAAATGGAATGAAAAGAAAAAGAAGAGGCATACTGTCTTCCTCATCAGCACACAAAATTTTAAGAAATTGATTGTTTGGGGAGTGGATTTTGTTATATTAACAACCTTGGATATGTATTACCATTCTGGGAAATCACTATACCATCCCAAATCAGCCCTTTCTATGTATATTTTTGGCTGAGCACTATTGTTATGCAAATCCCTTGTAGATATAACATGATTTGAAATGCTAACATATGCTTTAATTAAAGCAGAACTGAGGCTTCTGACACAATAGATAATACCACATTCATACATGCCACTTACAGCATTTTTGAGGCGCTCTTCTTAGTGCACATTGAGAGCCAGTTTGGTGTAGTGGTTAAGTGTACGGACTCTAATCTGGGAGAACCGGGTTTGATCCCCCACTCCTCCACTTGCACCTGCTGATGTGACCTTCGGTCAGCCACGAGCTCTGGCACAGCTGTTCTTGAAAGAGCAGTTTCTGTCAAAGCTCTCTCAGCCCCACCTACCTCACAGGGTGTCTGTTGTGGGGAGGGGAAGGGAAAGGAGTTTGTAAACTGCTCTGGGACTCCAAGTGAAGGGTGGGGGTATAAATCCAATCTCTTCTCTTCACATTTGTGAAAGACAGGAATGTCGTTTCAAAATGTATTTGCATGCAATAGACGAGTGTGTTGGAAGATGGATTTACAATTGACTTTAATGATCCTGCACCTGATATATTACCTGTGAATGAAGGTGTTAATCTGATACACACTGGTAGTTCTCCAGTCACCATTTTTTCCAGAACATGGATCACATTTGGGAAAGGCTTTTTTTGAACATTTTATTCTTCCTTCCCAACATGAAAGTATCTCTAATAGAAAATTATGCCAATACATTTTTGCCTCTATGAAAATTACATCTACTGCAAAAACTAACAAAGGTCATGTTGATATGGTGGGTGGAGTGATTTGGAACTCAGCAGCCTTCTTGAATATCTGGTATGAAATCTAATGAAGGTTGTTTTAGAGCTGATCCAATATCTCCTTGCAGATTTTTCTCCCTCATCTATGTTTGGCTTCTAGTTACATACTAACATAGGTCACTTCCAGTTTATTGCAATAATATGTTTATTGCAAGCCTCTGACATAAACCATTAGGGAAGAAATGATCAAATAATTAAAGCCTTCCAGAAAAACAAACGAACACGGATAGACTACTCCGACAAATCACTGAGCAATTTCTAATGAATTAACCATTTATCTTAATGTATTATAGTATACCTAATCATATACAGGAACATACCTAATCATATACAGGAAATTAGCAAAGAGACTAACTGGCAAAAATTAAAAAAATTGAATAAAAAAATGAGAAAAGCCTTCATTCTTTGTTATGGGAGACAGAGGAGGAGGGAGTTAGGATAAAGAGGATTTAAGTAAGGATTTGGGGAGAGAGAAGGTTAGGAGCAAAAAGGAAATTGGGGGAATTAACAGATAAAAGGAAAAATGGAAGAAAGAGATAAAGAGACAAAATGTCAGGGAAGAGAGAAACACACTTTCATTTAAAAAAATGAATACAGACAAATTTCATTAACATAGCCTTGCACAGTATGCTACACAATCCTCTTCACTCACAAATGGGGTTAGAAAGTAAAGAGCATTTGCAAATATAGTAGAAGCAGAAAATAAAAGAGTTTGCCCATTTAAGCGAAGTGTTAAGTTCCCAAGTCAACCAGGTAAACCAAATGCAAAGCTGGAGTCAGCTACCATTACTAACACATTCGTGTAATTATTGACAGCTTTCACAACCTGTTACTCAACTAGCTAGACAACTCCAAAGAACATTACAAATGATTCACAACTGATGGACAAATGATACTGTTCTGTCAATGAGTTAATTGAGCTACATGATTAATTCTCTGCAGATGTGTATGTCGAGTGATTTTTGGACTTCCTTCTGTATCCATGGCCAAGTTTGCTTACAGGACAAGACTATTCTTTATGTTTCTGAGCTACAGACATGGGCTGATTTCCCACTACAGCTGCCTCGGGGTTGCGCCGCCGTTTGCCCCGATACTATTCGTCAATTTCACACCCGAAGCCGCGGGGCTGCATTTGACCCGTGGCTTTGCCCGATTTCCCCCACAGGTTTGTGATCCTGTTTTTTGAGGATTACGAAACTGCGGGGGAAATCGGGAAAAGCCACGGGTCAAAATGCAGCCCCACGGCTTCGGGTGTGAAACTGACGAATAATATCGGGGCAAACAGCGGTGCAACCCCAAGGCAGCTGTAGTGGGAAATCAGCCATGGTCACTGTGACAATAATGCAAAAAAGTGAATTCAGAAAAGGTATCCTTGGGCTCTCCAGCTTATGCTTCCACAGTTTAACGTCATTACAGGAAAATTGGAACTAACACAAAAGTATTCCTATCTAAAAATATTGACTGTTGGGTGCAAATAGCAATTGTGAAGCATATCATCCTAGGAGGACCATCTAGAGACAGAGGAAGAAATACAGAGAAGCAAAGTGGATTACTCCTTACTATGCAGAAGAGAAAACAGGGTACTTCATTGAGCCCCAGATAGTATAAAATTACAAGTGCTGCACTTGCAAGGACTTGCAGGGGTCATCTCCACCACTATTTCCTTTTTCCCTTCTTTGAAAGCCCCCATACCCACTCCCCATCAAATTCTTCCTTATTTCTTTCCCACACACCAACCAATCTACTTTAACCCACCCCATCTTCAGCTTTCCTTCCTTCTTTCCCCACGGCAGCTTCTACCTGGGAAAACTGTGGCTAAATTGCATGGTTCCAGCTGCTGGCCCAGGCCAAGTTGCACAGTGGGGAACCTATAAGGACCTGTGCAAGGGCACCTCATTTTCCAGTGTATCCTCTTCCTCACACTATTTCCTCTCTCCCTCTTCATGGCAAACCCCCATCTCTTGACCTTTCCCTGCTTCCTTCTCTACTTCCTACCCACCCACTAACCAACCTTTCCTCTGCCCTTCCATCTTTACCTATATTTATTGTTTATTTACTGCATTTAAACCTCACGTTTCTCCACAATAGGGATCTCTCTGGAAGGCCAAATGATCCCAGGAAAGGGCCCTCTTTTACCGACAGAAAACAAGGCTTGTAGGCTAGCAATTCTGTTGTGGCTGCCTAGCAACAGCCAATAAGGGCATTTGCATTTTAAACCTCCAGGTGCTACTTCTATTATGTGTGTGTGGGGGGGTTTAACTCCCCAATGTTGTGAGGTTTTAAAAATTTTTAGATTTTTCTGCACACCTTGAGAATTGCTCAGGTTTGTAGAAAGAGCTGTCTTGTCTCTTCATGTTTAAGTCTCCAGATTTAAGTATTAACAGATGGAGCAATGCTGAGAATTAGATATATTTTAGCAATGGAATTATTCTCTTAAGTTCTTTTATGATGGTATGATGAGCACTGGCACTTCCATACTCTGGTTGAAGAGATCATGCATACACTTATTTATAAATGACATGTAAATTAGCAGTATGGGTTTAATGGAATATATTTAGCCAGATTATCATTGGAGAAATGTAACTGAAAGTGATCTTACTCCTGCACATTCTCTGGAAGTAAGTATATGACATATCAACAAAAATTGAACAGAGAGTTTATAATAGAGCATATTTATTCAAGCAAGAGCACAATACATTTTAGCTCTTGTTATAAAGTAATCTGGTAAAGACCCAGATTGCCAGGAAAAACATCAACAACCTCAGATATACAGATGATCCCACTCTAATGGTAGAAAGTGAAGGGGACCTAAAGAGCATCTTGCCAAGAGTGAAAGAGGAGAGCACAAAAGTTGGCTTGAAACTCAACATCCAAAAAACTAAGATCATGGCATCCGGCCCCATCACAGTTAGCTGGGTTAAAAATTAATTTTAAGAAGACAAAAATTTTGACCAAAAAATTGCACCAGGGAACAGATACAGCAATTGCAAGACTGTTCCAGCATTGAAGTTCAGAAGAAAGTTAAATATTTAGGAATAACCTTATCTAATAGGTGCAGTTCATTGTTAAAAGATAATTACATGAAACTTTTGATGGTAATTAAAAAAGATCTGGAAAATTGGAAACATCTACAATTATCTTTTATGGGAAGAATAGCTACTGTGAAGATGAATGTCTTACCAAGACTTCTCTTTTTGTTCCAAATAATCCCAATTGTAAAAAAATCAACAGTACTTTAAAGAAATAGATACATTGATACAGCAATTTATTTGGCAAGGTAAAAGACCCAGAATCAAAATGAAAGTACTACAAGATGCAAAGGAAAGAGGAGGCTTTGCAGTACCAGATAAAGTAGCAGCTTTGACATGGATGGAAGAATGGATCACTTTGGAAAATTTGAGATTGTTAAAGCTAGAAGGACACAATGTGAAATTAGGTTGGCATGCTTTCGTATAGAATGAGAAAAGCAGTATCCATAAATACTTTAAACAACACATTTCAAGAGCATCACTGATGAAGATATGGGAAGAAGTCAAAAATATGTGCTACATAAAAATACCTAAATGGGTCTCATCATTGGAGGCCTTTACAAATCCCACCTTATTTACCAAAGATCAGTTATGGAGATATGAAGATCTTTTAGATAAGAAAAACTATTTTCGCAAGATATCCTCCAAAGTTAAGGTATTAATTTGAACTGGTGGGAAAGAGCATAATTTGACTCTAGATATGTGAAAGATAAACCAACTGGTTTTTATGATAAACCTTTGGAACTGGATGAAAACTTGTGTGTAGATGTGAAATTTATAAAGTTATTTTATGCCTATTATTTTTCTGCTCACTTTGACACAGAGAGTACTCCATCTTTCTGTGTTATACCTTTGAGGATGCCAGTCACAACTACTGGTGAAACGTCAGGTCCTACAATGCCAAGACCACAGCCACACAACCCAGAAAATATACAGCAACTTTTTTATACTTTGTTATTAGATAGGAAAATGCAAGATGAAGTAGTAAAAGCTTCAATGATTAAATGGGCACAAAATATAGGGCATAACATACAGTTAGACCAATGGACTAAGGTATGGAAAACATAAAATTTACAAAGTCTATACCATGTAAAGAAAATATAAACAAAATGTTTTATAGGTGGCATATGACTCCAGAAAATTTAGCTAAATGGTATCCAAATATGTCAAATGTGTGTTGAAAATGTAAGCAAAATACTGGTTCTTTTTTCACATGTGGTGGACTTGTAAAACTAAAAAAATATTAGACATAGATACATGATATAGTGCAAAAAATGTTAGATATAATTATACCATTTGTTTCCAAACTATTTTTATTAAATATTTTTCCAGAGAATTTTAAAAAATCAGATGTATATATGATTATACATGTTATAACGATAGCTAGGATTTTATATGCAAAATATTGGGAAAAGAAGTTGTCCCAACAAAAGAAGAAATAATTTATAAGCTACTGGAAACAGCGGAAATGGATAAACTAACTTTATAATTACAAGATAAAAAAGAAGACATTTTTTAGAAGAACTGGTCAAGATTTTATACATGAATCGAGGACTGTCTTAGAAAATGTGTAACATAATTATTAAATATAAGCTCTACCCGTTAAGATGTTAAATTGGTTTAGGTGTATAAGAGAACGATTCTATTTATGTTAAATTTAAGTAGGTATAATGAGTACATACACCATTGTTGTGTGTTTAGTTTTTCTCTGTTTGCAGTGGTTGTCTTTTGCCCCTATCTTTAAAAACAAATTAAAAAAAAATTTCAATCTCCTCCTCTTCTTCTTCTTCTCTTCTAATACAGCTAGATGTTCTACTACCAGTTTTCATTGCTACTTTTAAAACTGCTGATGCTGATAACAATGATACCAAGCTCCAATGTGGTTACACAAAGCACAAGACAACTGCAATAACGCTGTGATACAAAAAAAAAAAGTAAAATGGTTTCAACAGATGCACAGGAGAAGCGTATGTTAACTGTGGATCAAAGATTACCTCCGTAGTACGGCATGTTTGAAACATTACTCCATTAAAAAATAGCCTGCTATGACTACACTGGAGTGAATTTTACCTCTTCTTTTACTGATGTCATAAATCTCTACTTAATAGATGTACAGTTTCATTGTATTAAGCACTAACTTAATACTAAATAGTATTGAATAGTTATCATTATCTGATTGGCAGGTGCTCCTCCCTTGCTATGTATATTCCCTGCCCATGTCCATCCTATATAAATAATTCTCTTAGATATTGGCCATTTCCAGCTCTCCCATTGGCTGTGCAGTGTGCTCCATCAGACATTGGCCCATCAACTGCCACTCAAGAGTACTCACATGCCATTGGCTGGGGGCTGGGTCCACTGCTTTCCCTCACCCACTGCCAGCCTGGAAACTCTTTTCTCATAGAATAAACTGCCAAATGGCTGTCTCTCCTGATGAACACACTTTTCCTGTTTGGTTCCTGTGGGACTATTGCTAGGCAACCATGCTTGGTTCTGTCAGTAAACAGGCAAAGGCAGGAGGTGGTTTCCAGACCTTTGTGGGGAACTCATTGGGGCCAGTCCTGACTAGGAAATCCCTGGATATTCTGTGGTGGAGTCTACAGAAGCCAGAGTTTGGGGAGGAGAGAGGCCTCAGCTGAATAGAATGACATAGAGCCCACCCTCCAAAGCAGTTATTTTCTCTGCGGGAGGGAGAGATCTGTTGTCTGAAGTTCAGTTGTGATATCCAGTGATCTTCAGGCTCCACCTGGAGGCTGGCTACCCTAGCACTTCAGAGAAGGGTATGCCAGACCCAGGTTCTTGCTGTGGAAGTTGAGTGGGTGATTTAGGAACAGTCACAGACTTTCAGCCTAACCTGCCTCACAGGGTTGTTGTACAGATCAAAAATAGGAGAGAAAAATGATGTAAGCTGCTTTGGTCTCCACTGTGGAGAAGGACTGTACTTTTCCTCCTGGGGAACCATTGCTGCCAATTTCCAGGTGAGGGCTGGAGATAACTCAGAATTAAAACTGCTCTTCAGATGGCAGAGATCAGCTCCCCTGGAAAAAACGGCTGCTTTCCAGGGTGGACTCTGTGTCATTATACCCTGCTGAGATTGCTTCCCTCCTCCTTGAGTCCCCACTGTGGAGAAAGACTTTTCCTACTTTTCCTTTTCCTAGATAGAGGCTACAGGGAAGGGGGAAGAGATGGAAAGCTGAAGTCAGAGGGGCAGATAATAGTACTTTGATGGTTGACTGGGAAGGAAATAGGGTTGCCACCCTCATGTTGGGAAATTCCCGGAGATTTGAGGGGTGGTGCCTGGAGAGGGTGAGGTTTGGGGAGGGGTGGGATCTCAGACAGGTACAATGCTATAGATTTCACCCTCCAAACCAGCCATTTCCTCCTGGTGAACCATTGTTGCCAATCTCCAGGGAAGGGCTGGAGATCACTCAGAATTACAACTGCTCTTCAGATTGCAGAGATCAGTACCCCTGGAGAAAACAGTAAGCTCTGTGTCACCACAGCAAATCAACGCTGAGTGCCCAAGGCCAGGTCACCTGTCCAGAGCTTCTTTCTAGAGCTTGTTGTATTTATTTCCACAATGAGCCTTATTCCTAGTTTATAATATGGTTGCAAGATCAGAAAGCAAGTGCTCTGTTTCATACTTGCTGCCCTCTGCCATCTGATCCTTTCTTCATCCTCAGAAGCTTTAACTAATCAGCATTATTTTCAAAGCATGTTTGAACATGTCCTTAAAAACTCCAGGAATAATCCTTGAGAGTTTGCTCAAATGTGTGTATCCCTGGAACAACAAATCTTAGCCCTGGCTCTGATTAAGGTCAGTCCTCAAAGGGGACTGAAATGCCATTCTCAAAAGATGAGAGTGGCATATAACAATGGCCCAACTTCCTGGCACTAGTGCCATTGTTTTGTCTTCCAGTGCTATCTCTGTACACAGAGAAGCTTTTTTCAGCAGTGCCTGAAATCAAGCTTACCTTCAGAAAAGAACATACAGATCCATGAAAATCTGGATAAGACCCAAACTGTTCCTTTCCATGTATAAAAGTAAGCATCTGCTTCACAGCATGGGAAGGACTTTGGAAATGCTGGAGATCTATTCTCAGATGCGTGGAGTACCTTTGTAGGAGATCCGAGGTATTTAACAATTCCTGAATACTTATGCTGGGTATCCATATGTTTTATGTGTGTGCGTGCGTGTGTGTGTGTGTGTGTGTGTGTGTGAGAGAGAGAGAGAGAGAGAGAAAGAGAGAGAGTGCATAAACAGCTCTTTAAAATTAGGTTCGACTACATTCCATCAAAATATTAAACTCTGCTACTGTGCCTTACCAATAGACATGCCATTTCTATGCAATATTCCAATTTGGCCCCAGTGAGATTCAGGGGAAGGAAATTCCATTACTGAGGTGAAGCCAATAGGAACATCTGCCTGTGCCCCCTTGGAAGGATGGCACGCTGAAGAAGATGTACTTAGGGCAGGCCTAAAATTTTTTTTTTGGGGGGGGGCAATAAGGGGGCAGTTTAGTACAGTGGAGCTAACATCATGAGGGGGTTGAGGGAGTGTGCAAGGGAGGGAGCTCTCTTGAGAGCACAAGCACACCAGTCAGGGAGGAGAAGAAGGAGCAATGGTGGGTGTTTGCCTGCTGCTAGCCAGACAGCTAGACCTGTGGTGGCATGAGTGCTTCTGGCTCAGCCCATGGGGGAGGAGCAAGCAGAAGAGGTAGAGGCCATGGCACTTTGGGCCCCTGACCTGACTTTGCTGAGCCAGGCCAGGAGCTTCCCCTGCCAGGAAAAGGCAACTTAACCTGCTGCTTGCATGGCACCAGTATGCCTGTGTGGTGGTTGCAGGGAAACAGAGGGAGGGTGGCAGACTTTGCTTCTCTGAGGGAAATATCCCATCCCAAAGTGGCGCAAAAGCAGCATGCCTCATGAGGGTGCTTTGGAGGAGTGGCTGCAGAGACAGAGAGACACAGAAGGAGGGAAGAGTCATGGCAAAGAGTGCACAGCCAATCAGGGCCAGCCAAGGGCTGGGGGCCCTCCAGCCCTCCCCTCTGCTGCAGGGAGAACCACCCCAGACTTCCTTGCAGGGTCCTTCTTGTTGGAAATGTGTGTGTTGAAAGGTGTAATTCGATCATTATAGGGTTAATCTGTTTACCTTGTGTGCTATTGTTTAGACTGACCTGGAAGGGAAAGCTGTCACAGAGCCAATGGGAAGAGAGCCCAGGAAATCTAAGTCTGTTTACTCACAATCATTGGTTAATGTATTCAGGTGATTTTCTTCTAGGGGTCAAGAAGAAGAAGACTCTCCATTGTTGTTGTTACTGTTGTTGTTGTGAGACTGTGCAGTCAGTCTGTTCTGTAGCTGTAGAGATGTAGCCTTAGGTCTTTGTTATTTTGTAGATTTTCCTGTGTACCATTCCCTTAGAAATAAAGATTTTTTTACAGAAAGAAATGCCTCCTCTCCAGTGATGCCAAAGACAATAGGGAACCTTTGTGTAGAAATATATCCACAAACAATACCCACCAAGGGAAGACCATCTACAATTCACAACTATGTTCAAAACTATATATTATATTCATTGAAATACAAAGAAGGTTAGTGGTCACAACCCAATAGAGTATATAGACATACAACCAACAACAGATTGCTCATAACAGTTAAACATAGTTTAAACAAAGAACATATTCAAAACCAACAGTAGGCTCTTCTGTAATTCCATACATAAATAGTGTCCATAGACTTCCAAACAGAAAGTAACTGCAACAGAAGACTCCCACTGTGGAAAGAATAACAGCCAAACACCTCTCCCAGGTATAAATCAAGCATTTCAATGATCTTCAACAGCAGATAGTAAAACAGAACTGTGAAACAATCATAAATATACATAAAAAGACAAGATTGACTGCATGATGCATATATCAGTTCAAAAACATAAAAAAATGTGCCTCACCCCGATTTCCAAAATAACATAAGCACAGCTCAAAAGCTTCAATAGACTCCTAGGGTTCTCTACAAGGCAACCTGCCATGCAGCATTTAACCATATACAAATCAATTGCAATATAGTTTCTTAAAGAGGACCCATCCCATTTTTTCACTAACATGCCTGAGTTTCATACACTCCTATTCTAATATATTGCAATCTTCTTCAATAAAGGCAGCAAAATCAAGCATCTGATTCATTCCATTTGGTGCTAAAGTTTTTAATGCAAAAATCAATCTAGACTCCTTTTGCAATAAAATTTGATTAGCATTTTGAAAGGTAAATGGTTTACTCTGGTGCACAAATGCCACAAAAAAACTCATCTCTTCAGCACTATGCCCAGCTTGTGTGTAATGTTCTATCATCGGGGCTTGGCTAATGTTATTATGCACCCTAGACCGGTGTTCCAACATGTGTGTACGGATAGAACATGTGGATATACCCACATATAAGACCCCACAGAGATAGATGGACACATATACAATATTTTTTTGTTGAATATGTGGCCAAACTGCTGCACTTAATTCTGATGTTCTTAGAAGGATCCATTGCAAACTCTAAATATCTAAGTATTTTTGCCAATTTTTCAAATATATTCTGGTAGCAGAGCTTGATGGTCACATGCTATGCAGGTATGCTCAAGTAAAAGCAAGTTTTTAAATGCTCACTGGAGCAAGAGAGATTTTCTAGGAGCTAATTAGCAGCTGAGAGGCATGATTTTAAAACAACCATTATTTCCCCTGCAAGTTTTACTCTCTCTGCAAGTTGCATACTGTAGCCATGAAAGTTGATGACTACTTTAATTCTTGCTTGATTAGAGAAATCTCACCTATGCCAGCCTTGCATATGCTAACAAGCAGCTGAGAACTATTTTTTGAAGCTTTTTTCACATTTGGAATCACAAGGGAGGAGAAGCCGATCGCTTGCAGCCAACCGCTCCAGCCAATTGCTCTAAGGAAAGGATTAACCCTACAAGTCCCTGTTAAGTGCCTGCTAAAGCCTGCAGATCAGAATGAGTGATCCAAACACCTCTTGTTTGCCAGTTTGGTGTAGTGGTTAAGTGTGCAGACTCTAATCTGGGAGAACCAGGTTTGATTCCCCACTCTTCCACTTGCACCTGCTGATGTGACCTTGGGTCATTCACAAGCTCTGGCACAGCTGTTCCTGAAAGAGCAGTTTGTGTTAGAGTTCTCTCAGCCCCACCTACCTCACAGGGTGTCTGTTGTGGGGAGGGGAAGGGAAAGGAGTTTGTAAGCTGCTCTGAGACTCCAAGTGAAGGATGGGGTATAAATCCAATCTCTTCTTCTTCTTCTTCTCTTCCAGAGCTTCATCTTCAACAGATGTGAGTGTGTTCCACGTGGAGATCCCAATCCAGGGGGATTAGGTCCACTGAAGTTAACCCAGCATAATTTTAATTGGTGGCTGGGCTTCCTTAACTGCAAATATATGGGGCTGAAGATGTCTTAACAAAGCTAGCCCCTGCAAGTGAGCCAGAGAAAAGTGCCTTTAAAGGGCAAGATGTCTATGCCAAGTCCTTGATTATGGGTTCAGTGCTTTCAATTGGTTTGTTTAAAATATAGTCGTGCTCACTTTTTAGTTCAGGGATATTCAGTTTTTGTAAATATTCATCAATTTTTTCCTCAGATGGATTTTCTGAGGTATATAATTTTTAAAAATATTTAGCAAATTGCTCAGCTATTTGTTCCGTATTATGTTTGTTTAAATTGTTATATTCTATCATTGATACTCTATTTCTATTATTATGTTTTCTCAAATTACTTGCTAATAATTTGGAACTCTTGTTAACAAATTCATAGTGTTTATGTTTTAAATATAGTAGTTTTTTGGTTATGGAATCTATCTCTAGAACATCTAATTCTTTCCTTTTATTTACCAAATCCTTGTAAACCTTTTTTGATCCCATTTTTTTATGTTTTGCTTCTAATTCTCCTATTTCTACCTGTAGTTTCAATTTTTCACTATTAAGCTCCTTTAATCTAGCCATCTCTTGAATGCATATCTTTCTTACTACTGGTTTTAAAGAATCCCATAATTCTGTATACCCTCTTGTAATCTTTCTCTTGATTCTGATTTGGTTAATAAAATAGTACTAAATCTCCATGTGTATGTAGGTGATTGTTCTCCAAGAATATTGAAATCTAACCAGACTGGAGAATGATCAGATAGTTTTCCTGTAGTCCATCTTGTGGGGGAATTTTCTTATACCAATTTCTGCTTTGACTATATTCTGAATTAAGCTTGATGATATCAAAATGAAATCTATTCTGGAGTATGTGTTGTGTCTATGTGAATAATATGTATAATCCATTTTCTGTGGATTATCCATTCTCCAGGCTTCTACCAAATTAAATTCTTGCAGTGTTTTTACCAATTTGTTTTCCCCTATTTTCCTTTCTGTATTTTCCTTTCCACTTTTATCTAAGTAATCCATATGAGTCCAATTTAAATCTCCTCCTATCACCACTTCCTCCTCTTTAAATTTGTCTAATTTCTTGAGAACATCTCGTAAAAACTGAATTTGCTTCTTATTGGGGGAATAGATGGAGGCGAGGCTAAATATTTTACTTCCATATTGCCCTTTAACAAAAATATAATGCCCTAATGGGTCTCTTACTAAATTACTGAAATGGGCAGGCTGCTGAAAAGATAATTGCTACCCCTCTGGTGCTGAGTAATGTTGCCCAAAATATCCCAGTTTTAATAACCTGTCACCTTTTATATTATGATGTGTTTTCTGAAGCATTATAACTTCAGGGTGTGAATCTCTTATAAAATTTGCTAGCCTTCGTTTTATTGGATCACCCATTCCTCTGACATTGAGCATATAGATTTTAATATCTCCTTTTGTAGCCATAATATATTACTATGCTTAAGACTCGTGTAATTGTATATTGTAATTCCCTCTCTTCAATTTGCTTTAAGCCCTCCATCTGCATGCTTGGAATAATTCTAGAAAAAATTGGTGTCTTGGCCAGGGTCTCACTCCATCCTGAAGTGAGGCAGCACAGAGTTACCACATCTATGCTGTGCTGTGGCACCTTTGGGGGAGTCGTCCTATCCCATCTCCTCCCACCTCATGCCTATACCTAGGGTTCTTTTTTTAACAAAATATATAAACTTAATAGCAATTTTTCCAAACTCTATAACCGAAGAACATAGCTGAAATACATATTTCACTAAGGGTGATTTCCCACTAAAGCTGCCGCGGGGTTGCGCCGCCGTTTGCCCGAGATTTTTAGTCAATTTCACACCCGAAGCCGCGGGGCTGCATTTTGACCCGCGGCTCGCCCGATTTCCCCGCAGTTTCGTAATCCTGTTTTCTGAGGATTACGAAACTGCGGGGAAATCGAGCGAAGCCGCGGGTCAAAATGCAGCCCCGCGGCTTCGGGTGTGAAATTGACTAAAAATCTCGGGGCAAACGGCGGCGCAACCCCGCGGCAGCTTTAGTGGGAAATCACCCTAAGTTTCATATTGAGTCCTGCCGTGTCTCTTTGACTTACAGCTGATCAGTTATCCTCATGTATACTTATCAACGTTTAAATTTTGCTTGTCTTGGAAGCATAGGATGGCTTGAAATTCTAGCACTCTTAAAACAAATTTTTTGAAAAAATTTGCACACTACCAAACAAATTTCTGCAGAACCTTACTCGCCACCTCTTCCTCTCCTTATTGGTTTTGGTTCAATGGTACTTTGGTACTTTGAAATGTAAGGTTTATTTTAAAAACAAGCAAACTCATGACTTTGTCTCAGAGTCCTTCCCTTACCATCAGAGGTGCCAAGTGGTAGCCCACAGAGTCCCCCTTCAGAAACTGAACCAGGGGATGAGGCAGCAATGGCTTCTCCAGCCTATCTTCCTACCAGTCTTGGCATGTTTTGCTCCCTTATCTGTTGTACAGCACAATTGAAGCCCTCCTTGCTATTAAGTAGGCATGGGTAGGACCACCGAACTAGGGGAAAGTGTGTCTGAGAAGTTACAGTTGCCTCCTCTCCCAATTCAGCAACATATTCAAAAGTGAAGGGAGAATTTAGGGGTTTCGCCTTCTAACAACCACTCCCGCTTTCTTCGGAGGAGACCATGTGGACCGAGGTCAAAGTTGAAGTTTGTTGAAGTTAGGGTATAATATGTCTTCTGCTTAATCAAATAAATAAACCAGATTATGTTTGTAAATTCTGATTTTTGTAGTAAACACAATGTGTTCCTTTATATTCCTTTATGTATATACATAAGTGCCATCAAGTCACAACCAACTTATGGTGACCCCAGCAAGGGGCTTTCAAGTCAAGTAAGAAACAGAGGTGGTTTGTCATTGAAAACTTCAGCAGAGTCTTCTTTGGATCTCCCATTCAAGTACCAACCCAGCTTCAAAGATATGATGAGATCAGGTTATACCATGCCACCTTCCCTCCCCTTATATTTCTCTAAAAGCATACATATGAATTGTTTCAGCATTTAGTCCAGGGGTGTCGAACTCATTTCTTATGAGGGCCGGATCTGACAAAAATGAGACCTCGTTGGCCGGGCCATGTGTGTCATAAAATGTAATGCTAGGTAGTGGAGATGTAAACTTTATAAAGAACACAAACACAAAGGGTTGGGTTTTTTTTTTTTTACTTTTTTTACTTAAAATAAAAACATGCTTAAAACATTAGCACTCTTGCAATATTTTGTTTATTTAACAGTGTCTGACAACTGACACCTCTTGCTCTGAATTATTGCATCAAAATGTCTGTGCTGTTGCAATCTTGAGTGTGCTGTTCAGGTGTGTCTCTGTAAGCTGCAAACCTACGATGATGCAGCAGTAGCAGCAGCAGAACTGGAAGAAGAAACAGAAGATAAACAGTTCTACTGCGGGCCTGATATAAGACCCTCCAGGGGCCTGATCCGGCCTCCGGGCTGCATGTTTGACACCCCTGGTTTAGTCTAATATCATCCTATGTATCAATGCCAATCCATAAATTTCAGAGGGAAAGAGTCACAAAAACATTCCTGAGTCTTGCAGAGTGATTGCTAATAAGAATAAATAAGACAAAGAATAGCTTGAAATATCCAAAGGCAAGTGAGAATCCCTAGCAACAGATCTACATATCTAGAGTTCTTTATTCACTTCCATGTGCCTAGAAAGGCCATTCAGGAATTGTGCCAAGAAAGGCCTTTCAGGCATTGAGTTTGGGGAGGAGAGGCTCATATATGAAACAACAGGAAGAAATAAGTCCTCCTTCCTTCTTTCTCTGTCTTGATTGTCTACATAGACCCCAGTTAGGGCAACAGTAGTTGTTGACAGTGCCCACCATCAGTGCTATATCAGTCAAGAAGTCTAGAGGAGAACAGCCTGAAAATGGCACCTTCTAGTTCATTTTATGAAATATTTATTGGACGATAGCACTGGCAGTATACACACATGAAGCTACCTTATATTGAATCAGACCCTTGGTCCATCAAAGTCAGTATTGTCTGTCTGACTGGCAGTGGCTCTCCAGGGTCGCAGGCAGAGGTCTTTCACATCACCTCCTACCTGATCTTTTTAACTGGAGATGCCAGGGATTGAACCTGGGACCTTCTGCATGCCAAACAGATGCTCTGCCACTGAGCCACAGCCCCACCCCTTATAAAAGGACATCTGTCTCTGCCACATTTGCAGATAAGGGAGGTACCTTTAGCCATTGCCAGGCAAACAGTTGTTTTGTCTCAGAAGACCAAACTACACATAACAGTGGAATTCTGTGATAGGAATTCTGTGATGTGTAATTTAACTCTAAAAAGCAGCTGGGGGCGGGGAGTGTCCAGTCTTTACTGAGGCCGTGCTTCTGGACAAGGATGAATTTTACTCTTTTTCCCTCATACGCTCTCTCTCTCTGTGTCCCTCTGTCTTCCTCTCTCTTGCAGGTGAAAAAGCCCCTGCATGCGCATACACATACACTGCTATAGGAGTTGCTTTAGGAAAAAGACAGGTATCTTTCTTGTGTCTGTCTTTTTCCCCTACCAGAGCTCAAAGTGAGCAGGTCAGTTCTGATTACAGAATCAGCATGGGGGAAGAATTACCCCACCTTCTCCAGTGTCATAGCCCTGATCCAGAATGCAGATCCTCATGACTGCTTTTTGAAAGTTCAAATTATATGTCCTAAAACTCCAAAATCACATGTACTTTGGCACTCAGCAACTAAACCCAACCCACAGAGAATACTTATATAACTACAGTGTTGTCTGTTTCAGACCTTCATGTTAGATGTCACCACACTTTATAATATCCTGAGTTCCCATTCTGTCATCACTTAAACAGACATTTATATTTCAGGGGTGCAGCAACTAATATTTGTAGACATGACTCGTATCATAAGAGGAATGCTCCCAAAATAAAGTGTAGCTTCTTCAATGCATACCTCTAAGTGGTATATTAGTACCTTCTACCCTTCCATCTGAGAAAAGATCATGTTCTCAGAAGGGACCCTTCAGCAGCTATCCTGTCTCTCTTGAGGATGCTAAAGATGAGGGTTTCATCTACAGGATGTCTCAAAGAACATGGCATAGCAAACAAATGATTACATGAGGCATTGTAGTAAACTGCCTGCATTGATTTTGGGGACCAAGTGTATCTAGCCAGTTACATGTAAGATGCTGATACTGAGTATAATTGTGTAAGAGATTAATGGCTTCAGCCCTGGAGGAGCTGCAGGAAGTCCCTACTGTAAAGTACTGGGTTTCGTGCCTCATGACTCAGATGACGACATAAGAGAAGACGTGTTTATTCGTACTTCACACAAGACAAAGACAAACAGTAACGGCCGGAGGCCAACTATATACAGCAAGGGGGGGGACGCCCCACATTCCTATTGGCGGGTTTGAATCGCCCGCCAATGCTGCCATTGGCTCTTTATTGGCAAACTCAGGAGCCTTGTCCCTATTGTTCTCAGAGAGCGGAGCTCGGCTGCATTTCGCCAGCTCAGGCTCCTGATCCTAGGACATAACACCTACAGCATCCAGCTATGAGTGTCATCACATGCCATGTGTCTCCTGTTTATCTATTATCTTCAGTGCTCCCTCACCTCGCCCCTGTACAGTACCTAGTCCTGTCTCTGTTTCCATAGAGTGAATCTTGCAGCCTTCGACGAGCCCTTCCCCCCTCAAGTCCAGCCTGAGTCCTGGGAAGCCTGCAGGGAGGCTGTTCTTGAGTTCTAACACTCCTGTAGGCTTGGTGTCCCCGTCGGCTGTTCTGGATGGGTCCTACCCCTCTTGGCTGCTTCGCAGTCTGTCCTCTGACGCTGGAGAGAGACCCTTCCCCAGAGTCTCCCTCCTTAGCTGTTTGCCATCTCGGTCCTTCTCTGGGCACTGCCTACATCAGCCTGGCCTCCAGCTGTTCTCTCCTCTCTGTTAAATACCTCCCCTGCTCGTGTGGGCCACTCCCCCTCGTTAGCAGGCTCTGGCTGGTCTGCTGCTTACAAATCATAAAGCTAACCATACCCTGTCCATTATTTTCCAACTTCCTTTCAGCACTGATGCCTGATAGTGGTCTGTAATGGTTAGCTTATCCCACTATTGCACTTATCACCGTCTCCGCTTGAATTAATACTTTCACCAAAGCATAAAACAGAATACACTCGGATAGACAGCCTCCTCGCAGCTTCAACAATCTACTGCCAAACAGCTGCCTCCTCAGCCTTCCACCAATGAACACTATAAGTGTGACCAATTAGCTCCAGCTCAACACTACAGAAAGAAGGATTCCATGTGGACTCCCCTGCAAGGCCGCAATACCACACTGGACCTATATATAGAATGCTTCCTCTGCTGGACTCAAGCTTAAATCATCAACAAAAAAACACCACTCAAGATCCAGTCTCAGCTGCACAGAGAAGAATGCCATAAGCGGCCTGAAAAATAATCCAGATATTACAATAAAGCAAGCTGGCAAGGGAGGAGCCAAGACAAACTGTACACAAGAAGCTGAGCAAGAATTCTCGAACACCAGTTTCTACAGGCCGCTATCCTCAGACCCCCATACATGAATACCAGCAAGAACTCAACAAAATCATGAAAATCATGAAGAAAGTACCAGCACACATACAGAAACAAATTTATCTGAATACACCCCATAAACCTCACCCAGGTACTTTCTACCTCCTGTCAAAGATACATAAACCTGGCAACTCTGGACAATCCATTGTCTCGCGCATAGGCACCATCATTGTAGGAGTATCAGGATATATGGACTACATCCTGAGAACATACATTATTAATATCCCCAGGTATGTCTGTGTGTCAGGTAATCCTGACATGAGATGGATGGAAGGGAAGGAGAGAGGGCTGGTCTGCAACTTTTCACATCCTGGAATGTAGGGAGGTGAGCAGGTTGCCTAGGAAACCCAGATTTACAGCGCCTGGGCAATCTGCTATCTCACCAAATGTCCATGGGTCCCATAGACTCTTTTCTCTGTTTTCCTCTTGTTGGGACAGCGCTGGCCATTTGGTTTTATTTACAACTTCCGTACCTTTTTGCCGCGCGCGTGCGCTTGGTGACTATTGGTAGATAGATGGGGGGGCATTTCAAAGTTAGTATAACCGTAGGCACCTATGTTGATCTGGTCGTCACTGACAATGGAGTGTCACCGTGTCTCTTAGAACTGCTTTCAATAAATGCTATCTTCTTTATGAAGCCTGGTGTTTGACTGACTTTCTGGAGAACCTGGCACTGTGATACCACAGACTTCCTGAGGAAACTGCACTCCATCGACCATCTCCCAGAAAACAGCATTCTAGCCACCTTGGATGCTGCGTCTCTGTACACCAACATCCCCCATAAGGATGGACTACAAGCCATTAGAAACATCATCCCTGACAACACCACAGCAGATCTTGCCACTGAACTCTGCATGTTTGTTCTCACCCACAACTACTTCAGGTTTGGTGAGAATGTATACCTCCAAATCAATGGCACAGCCATGGGCACCCACATGGCTCCACAGTATGCCAACATTTTCATGGCAGGTCTAGAACAGTGTTTTCTGAACTCCTACCCACTGGCATCTCTCGAGATTCATTGATGACATTTTTATTGTCTAGACCCATGGCAATGAAGTTCTTCAGAGATTCCACCAGGCTTTCTACAACTTCTTCCCCACCATCAATCCTACTGTGAATTACTCTACACAAAAAAATAAACTTCATGGACAACACAGTACAGATGCATGAGGGACACATAAGTACCACATTATACCGGAAAGCAACAGGTCAGCAAACATACCTACATGCCTCCAGCTACCACCCCAACCACATCAAACAATTCATTGTATATAGCCCAGATCTACACTATAGTTGCATCTGCTCCAGCCTCTCAGACAGAGACACTCACTTGAAGGATCTGCAATAAGCATTTTTGCATTATCCTCCTGATATGGTGAGAAAGATGACTGGAAAAGCCAGAATGATACCCAGGGACAACAGAACACCTTTGGTGGTCACCTACAACTCACAGCTCAATCTAGTTCAACACATTATTAATGACCTACAACACATGCTGGAGAGTGACAGTTTCCTTACACAGGCACAGGGCAGGGGTGACAGGGACCTTTTCTTGCTTACAGACAGCCTGCTAACCTAAAACAACTTCTCACCCAGAATGACAAACTATTTAAAAGTTACAAACCAAGATGACAACTATGCTCTCTTATAGACTCTAGCAACACCATCAGTGGACCCAGCAACATCAGCCATACCATCTCAGGTTCATATTCCTGCTCATCCTCTAATGTGATTTATGCCATCATGTGTCCACTGGTGGCAAACCTATGGCACGGGTGCCAGAGGTGGCACTCGGAGCCCTCTCTGTGGGCACGGACGAGGATGCAGCTGAGCCCGCTTATTGTGCTGCTGCAGCTGCTGCACCTGGGCCCTGGTCAGAAAGCAAATACCACACATGAGAGGGAAAGACATGCAAACCCCCAGTGCAGGCGCCCCGTTTGTTGACATGGGAGAAGGAGAAGAGGGGAATTCTCCACTTTCCTCACAGCCTGATGCCGACCCACAATCCCTGCCTACTCAAAGCCCAGGAGCTGCTCAGCAAGGAATCCCCGCAGCCTGCCCCTGCCCCCTTATCCTGGGAAAGTGCAGCAACTCCCCTTCCTTTGCAAATGCGTGCTCCAATCCATGCCCCTTCTGCCCCAGAGAAGTGAGGCTGAGCATTCCCAGGGATACCCACTCAGGCTCATTGCCAAGAGTTGTGTCTGCATGAGTGCGCCACTTCAGTTTCCAAACCCGCCTTCTTTGGGGAAGTGTGCTATTCCTCCTCCCTCTCCTCCCTCTTTGGCTCTCTGCCTGGTCTCTCTCGCTGTGCCCTCTGGCGTCCTGTGCGCTAACCTGGAGTCAGAAAAACTTTAGTACCCACCCCTTCACTTCCTCTCGGGGCTGCCCCACTGCTTTGGGTGGCATGTCTTGTGCGCCTGCTCAAAGGCTGTGATTAGAAGGGCCGTTCAAGGAGTTGGACATGGAGACTGTTTTGGAGCTGGTGCTGCAGGAGGGTGTGGCAGCCAGTGCTGTGGTGAGGTGGCTCAAGGTGAGCCAGAGCTCCCGCCCTGTGGAGGTAAAGTGCAGCACCCCTCCCCCTAATTATAGCTTCCTGAGAGCTTCCAGGGAATCACACATAGGGCACCCCCCCCCATGATGAAAGTCTGTCCCTGAACTTCAGAGCTCCTGACTCACCAGTGATGTGCTGGGGCAGAGGGACGAGGCAGAAATGAATAGCCACTTCAAAAGCAGTACCCAATCTTGTCTTACCACTGAGACAACCGGACTTGCTTTCAAGTATGAGAGAATAGGATTGTGCCTTTAGTCAGATTGTAAATTTGCTCTGGCTTTTCACACTCATGGGAATAACTAAAATACCGTTTGGAAGAGCCATGTAGGAGAGCGGATGGGATACCTAGTTTGCTTTCCCTCAAAACTGTGCAGCCTTGATATGCTTTGGGGGTGGGTCACCTGGTTGAAGTGCTGAAGTTGAAGTGCTTTATTTGTTCATTGGTCAAGATTTGCAGGATTTACTTTGAATTTACTTCGAATTAATCTAGAAGTGGCAGATTCCACTGAGAGTGCTGTTTTTCTGTCTCTTTCCCGTGGAAGGGGGAAGAGGGCTGTCACTTTAGGTGTGAAAATGTGTAAGATCATGTTGAGAAAGACAGACCAGGTAAATAGGAAGGGTCCTATCCTGTACTAACCGGAAGGAGTTTGTGTGTATGACGTCAAATGCAAACTTCATGCCAAATGCAAAATTTACCTTTCAATAAAAAGCTGTTTGTATCATTGAAAGCTCTGTTATTGTGTTTTTCTTTTAAGACAAAAGATGTTAATGTATGAATTGTTTTTTCTAAACTAAAACCTCAGTATTCAGGTTAAATTGCTGTGCTGGCACTTTGCAATAAATAAGTGGGATTTGGATTGCAGTTTGGGCACTTGGTCTCTAAAAGGTTCGCCATCACTGGCCTAGTCCCTTCAATAAAGAATTAATGGATATAAATCTGACATTAGGAATCACAACATTCAAAAACCAGAGAGGGAACATTTTAATCTTTAAGGCCATTCAGTTGCTGACCTAAAAGTAGCAATTCTCTTACAAAGGAATTTCAAAGGGAGATTAGAAAGAGAGACTGCTGAATTGCAATTGATAATGAAGCTCAAGACAAGGCATCCATGAAGTCATCTTCTTGTATGTAGAACACTAATGATACAACCTAGCCGATGGAAACTTTTTCCATCATATTTATCTCTATGTGCAACCATAACACACTATGATATTCTGGGCATAATGACTAACGACACTGTGGTTGTCATCCTAAAGACACTTTCATGGGAGTTTGCACCAGGAATATTTAATAATATTGGACTTACTTCTGAGGAGACCCACTTAGCATTTTCCCCTTGTATAGAACTAAACAACTAGCTATATGACTGATCCACTTTTGGCACTATAAAAGTAAGTCCCAATAATTACATCTACCACAATCTAAAATGGGCAAACAACCAATTTTGAGTTTGGTTCCAGGGAAGGGACAAAACTTGCGATGAGTTTTTCACCGTGCCCTTTTTTCATAGCTTCAGTAAACAAAGCATACAGTTTACTTTTATGTAAATGCCAAACGAACAGGAGAAAGTGGAAGAAATAAAACATACAAAGATACCTTTCTTCTTATTACCAGCAGGGGTCATGCATGTGACAGCATCCATTCAGGTAATAACTGACAAGTCCTATCTGTCCTTCAGCAAGAAAGACTTGCTGATCTAAAAGGCCTTTATTTCTATGCAGAGCTTTTCTTTGCTTAACTCTCCATGTGCCATCCTGTCTCCAATTCCAGAATGTTTCTCCTTTGTGACAGTTCTACTAAGACACCGAGAGTTCAAAGAATTAGCCCTCAGTGACACTATAAACAGTAAAGGAAGGGGATGGAGACGAGGGAAACTAAAGATTTGTCATCTCCTTTTCCTCATCTTCTCTCCAAGTGTGTGGGCATTTTACGGTGCCAATTAACTACAAGCTGGAGTAGGTGGGAGGTCAATTCAAGAAGTCTCCTTTTTGCCCACCGCAGCACTGCGTCATCTTCTATCAAGCATCTGCCAACTCAGTTTGGTCGGTGGAAAGGAAAAAACCAGCAGCTTGTTTGGCTTTCTTTTATTTGTGGGCACTTTGCTACTTCAAAGGCTTTCCTTTAGTTCACACAGGTCAGAGGGCAAAGGTCAATGGGCACAGCTTGACCTCTCTTTCACCTAACAAAGAGGAAAGAGGAGGGGAGAAACACTTTTAGAGTTTAATCTTTCTTCCCCCTCTCATTGTTTCACAGTGTTTTGTGGGAAACGACAATAGCCTCTTTGTAAGCTCACACTTCCACATGAAGCTGCTCTACACGGAACGAGTAAATAGAACACACACAAAATCAACCAAAATTTCACCTGGGGGACAAATGAGATTTAAAAAAAAAAAAATCAGACTGGAATGCGGCAAATATGTTGATGTTTTTTAAAGAAACAGTTGTTTCATTTCATATTTTAAACACACACACAGACACAGAGAGAGAGAGACCAGACGTATGGTGTCTGAACAAAAAAACGCTCACTAGCCCTAGGGTATTGAGGAATAAGTTAACATTTCACAAAGCTCTCCACAGCTGGTGATTATATCCCTTGCAATGTGTACAAAGACATTGAGAAAAGGAGCAGAGAAAGTAAACAGTATCACTTCTGGGGAAGATTTGAGGGGTGGGGAGAAAGGAGGGGGGGGGAGAAGCAGATGAAATTTAATCTGGCAGGCAGCCCAGCCACCAACTTAAAACAATACAGGGAAGGGAAGCCAAAAGGAAAGAAAAACAGAGGGAAGAGTGTGGAGAGACGGCTTTCACAAAAGGAAAAGGGGGGGGGTAGAACCCTCCACAAAGGTTTCAGGAATCTTTGGGGGCCACTAAATAGCAGATTAGATTGCAAGGACTAGGCTTCAGGGGGCTGCATTCCTGTCTCATTATATAATCTGTGTATGAGCATTCTTAATTGAATTGGCAGAACCCCCAGCTGTTTACCTCTCACTGGAAAAAATGAGAGGAAGGCACCGGGCCTTGAAAAAGGCAGACACAAAGTCGTGGCTTTGGCATCCAGAAAAAAGAAAAGTTGAAAGGAGCAGTGGGTTGGCTTCTAGCTTTACCATTCGTTTTTGGATCTCGCAGCCTCTAACCATGTGAATGTAATTTCAGTGTTGGGCGTTTTAATACGAATCTCACGTATGGCATCTACACAAGGCGCCACATTACACTAGGTGTCGTCTTTGGCCATGCTTAACCAACTACAGAGTGAAAACAAATTAACAGGGGAAGCCCATGGTTCAACTTAGTGTGATCACAGCTATACCCCACTTAATGTAGACACGTTCCAGTTTTTGCTGCTGGTTGAAAAATGAACAATACCTAACACTAGCAAGACTAAGAGAAGATCCCCGAATACTTCATTCCTACTGTGTGTGCGTATTAAGTGCTGTCAAATCACTTCCAATTTATGGTGACCCTATGAATGAATGACCTCTAGAGTATCCTATTGTTAACTGCCTTGCTCAGGTCTTGCAAACGGAGGGCCATGGTTTCCTCGATTGAGTCAATCCGTCTCATGTTCAGTCTCTGTCTTTTCCTGCCGCCTTCAACTTTTCCCGGCATTCTTGTCTTTTCTAGGGACGATTGTCTTCTCATAATGTGACCAAAATTTTAGCTTCTAGGGAGAGTTTGGGTTTGATTTGATCTAAAACCCACCTAGATCCCAGTCACACAAGCAAGATAATCCGGGGGAGGGGGGAGTGAGGCTTTTTGCCCTGAAACAAAATGGAGCACGATATCGCGTTCAGGTGTTCCCCCAAGGCTCCATGCTCAGGCCGTCAGCCGCCGATCACACGCTGATGGTGAAGTGTGGCACAGACGGGTGAGGCGGTTCAACAGTAACGCGTTTGTGCACATGCATAGTTCTGCATTTGCATGCATACCATGGAGGCGTTAAAAAAACCATCCGATGGGGCACAGACAGGCGCCAGATGCGATGGGATACCAACGCTTCCGTGATCCAATGCCTGCCCGCGCCCCACGTTTTCCAGAAAATAGTGTACTTTCCCAGGTATCTTTTTACTCCGGGTCTTTGGCGGGGTGATACAGGTTGCCGACAGGTGCAGGACACTTGCCAGATGTTTTCATGTGATCGTGCCCGTAAAACCTGCCCGGCATCCATCCCTATCTCTCTGCTAATTCTGCATGTGACTGGATCCCTATTTTTCGTTTTGGCAGTCCTCTTCCCTCTCCTCCTCATTGGCCATTGGAAAGGCTTGCAATGTTTTCTCCCCAGTTCCCCATGTGAGATCCACTTGCTGGCACACAGCCCTACTAAACAACTGGGGCACTGTGTGCATGGATTAAGCAACATGAAGTTGCTTCTGACTTATGGAAACCCTGTAAATGAATGACCTCCAAAACATCCTATTGTTAACAGCCTTGCTCAGGTGTGGCAAAATGAGGGTCATGGCTTCCTTGATTGAGTCAATCCATCTCAGGTTAGCTCTTCCTCTTTTCCTGATGTCTTCAACTGATCCTAGCATTATGTTTTTTCCCCTCAGTGAATCTTGTCTTCTAATAATGTGACCAAAGTAGGATAGCCTATATTCAGTTATTTTAGCTTCTAGGGAGAGTTCATGCTTGATTTGATATAGAACCCATTTATTTGTCTTTTTGGCAGTCCACAGTATCTGTAAAACTCTCCTCCAACACCACATTTCAAATGAATCAACTTTTTTCTCATCAGCTTTCTTCATTGTCTAAATTTCATACTCATACATAGTAATGGGGAATACTATGGTATGAATTATCCTGATCTGGGTAGACAGCGACCCATCCTTACCCTTAAGAATCTTTTCTAGCTCCTTCATGGCTGCCCTTCCCAGTCTCAACCTCCTTCTACTTTCTTGGGTGCAGTCTCACTTTTGGTTAATGATAGAGCCAAGAAAGAAAATCTTGAATAATTTGAATTTTGTCATCATCTGCACTGAAGTTGTGCAATTCCTCAACAATCATGACTTTTGTGTTCTTGATGTTCAGCTGTAATCCTCCTTTGACATTTTCTGCTTTAACCTTCATCAGTACTCAAGTCTTCAGAATTTTCTCTCAGTAATGTGGTATCATCTGCATATTATTATCTCAAACTCTTAATGTTCCAGTCCTGCTAGCGGTGTGCTTTACAAAATTCCTGAACTGAAGATATACTCAGAGATTACTGATTCTGGTTCTAACAGTGATTTCCCAGAACAGAAATACAAACCTGGGATTTGGGGGAATTACAGACACCCTCCCCATAACAATCTCTGTTTTCTTTTGTTTGCTGTTTGTTTGTTTTGTTTTGTGTTTGGGTGCTTATGAGGAATGCAGCCTCTGCTCATGTTTTTCTTTGATCCTGCTGATTTCACAGGCAATCGTATTTCTCTCTTCCAATCAGATTCTTGCAAAGGAGGAGTGCTCTCCCACCCTATCACCTTTGGAGACAAGCTGCAGAGAGTTGCCATTCTCCTTTGCTCTGTCCATTTGTGGGGCAAAGAGCCCTCTGCAAGTAGGATAGCTGAGTGCTACCTTGTTCAGGAGCCTGTAAAACTGGAACTCTTGGTCCCCTTCATTTGATACTTGGTGGTTCTTTAGTGGACAGGCAACACTAGTTCAGCTGCAATTCTGGCATCATTCGGTTGAAAAACAGCCACTCCAGCCACCGTCCCCCATGTTCTCAATAGGGAATAATGGCAAAGTTGTGCTTCTTGCTTACTTCTTCTTCCTTCCTGTCTTTGAGAGGATGGAGCCCTTTTTTTCTCCCCAAGTAGGATAGCTGTGCCCCCCCTTGTTCAGGGGCCCATAGACTTGTACTGCTTGGTCCAATTCACTTGAAACTTGGCAGTTCTTTAGTGGACAAGCAGTACTAGTTTCACTGCAACTGTGGTGTCATTTGATTGAAAAACAGCCAGCTCCCCCCCTTGAAAAATTCTCCCTTCTTCACTTTGTGAAAGGAAAAAAAGAACAGACCACAGGAAGGAAGGATGGCAGATATAGAGTTTTCGGAGGGGGGGGGAGTTAAATTGTCAGTCAGTCACTGTTAGAGTAGGAAAATGAAATGAAAGCAGGCAGGTGTGTGTTGTTGTTGGTTTTAATGCTGGTGGCTGGCACCATTTCTTGATGATAGAAATTAGTGGAGAGAACTGCAACTGAGCCAAGAGGGACCTATGTCGGGGGTCTGTAAAATCAAACCCCTTAGTCCAATTCATGTAAAATTTGGGGCGTCTGGGGAGAGGCCTGTGATTTGTGCAAATTTGATGCCATTATCTTTATAAACAGCAGCCCCAGCCCATTCAATGGGAGTGAAAGACTGCCATTCAAATCACAGCATCCATCTGTCTCCATAACCCAATGCATAGGAGGCATGCATAGAAAACCCATCTCCCCATGAGAGGGGCTTATCCATCTGAGGTGCACACAGACATTCATCTGAATACTCCAGATTGCAACACAGTTGTATTGGTGACCCACTGTAAGATTTTGCAAGAGGGCCACATGGACAAGGAAGCTCACAGGAGCCAGCACCAGAAACTATTTAATAGCTCAGTGGGAAAGGAACAGCTACAATTCAAAACAAGATATGTGGGTTGAAGTGACCTCTCCAAGGCAAGGCTTGACTTTTGGGTGTTCTGCCAGCAAAAATTATTTTGCATGCAAAAGTACTAGAACCCAAACCTCTCATTCCACAGAATAATTCCCCAACCAAATAGTCACTGGAATAGACTGACTCATTATAGGACCTTTGTTGTCTTTTAGGGGCCCAGTCTGGGATAACACATTCCTCTCCCCTCCCTTGCCACATACACACTGTGCACAGTACCCAGGAAACAGCCATACTGAATCGAGAACATAGGGAGTTACAGATCAGGAGCTCAGACAGAGCAGAATCAAGTGGGTAGTGAGTACCTCCCAGAAAAACCTGACATTTGCTGGCTTTTAAGAACATAAGAATATAAGAGAAGCCAGTGCTGGATCAGGCCAATGGCCCATCCAGTCCAACACTCTGTGGCCAAAAATACCAGGTACCATCATGAGGTCCATCAGTGGGGCCAGGACACTCGATCATGTCACCCCTCAGCCGTCATTTCTCCAAACTAAAGAGCCCCAAGTGCTTTAACCTTTCTTCATAGGGAAAGTTTTCCAACCCTTTTATCATTCTAGTTGCACTTCTCTGCACTTTTTCCAATGCTATAATATCCTTTTTAAAGTGTGGTGACCAGAGCTGAAGTGTGGTGACCAGAACCCTAACCCAAATGAGGTCACACCATCGATTTATACAGGGGCATGATGATACTGGCTGATTTGTTTTTAATTCCCTTCCTAATAAACCCCAGCATAGTGTTGGCCTTTTTATTGCAGTCACACACTGCCTTGACATTTTCAGTGAGTTATCTACTACAACTCCAAGATCCCTCTCTTGGTCAGTGTTGGAGATAGAAACTATATAAAGGACAGCAGCTGGTAAGCTCCAAATTGGTGTGTCCACACTGCAAGACCCACTGGGGTGGGAGGGGGTGCAGAGGAAAACCCACAGATGCTCCCACAAGGCTTGACTGCTGCAGGTGAGGTTGTTCTGCTGTGCTAAAGCCATAATGGAGTGGTTCTGCCCATTCCCTGCCGGCTCCCTTCATTGCATCAGTTGCTTGTGGGCCTCATAAGAGCCCTGGACAGGCTGGATCTGGGCCCCAGGCCTTATGTTTGACACCCCTGAGTTAGTGAGACAAGATCTCCCCTTACAGAACCCATGCTGAGTCTGCCTCAATAGTTTTATCGCTTTAGTGGGGGGATTTGGGAGGTGTTCTGGGTGTGGGTAGGGATGCCCCTGAGCCTTGCTCCCCTAGAGCAACCACCTACCCGGCCACCCCTCTCTCTCCCCTCTTGCCCAATTTAAAAGGCTTCAGCTGGTCGACAGGAACCATGTGGCCCACTGACCAGCTGGACAGCCTTTTAAATTGGGCAAGAAGGGAGGGAGAGGAGTGGCTAGATGGCTGATCACTCACTGGGGGCAGGGCTGAGGCTTTCCCCACCCACCAGCTCAGTGGGGATGGATTGAAGCCCCAAGAAGAAGAAGAAGAAAGAAGAAGTAGAGAAGAGATTGGATTTATATCCCTCCCTTCACTACCCAGGGGAGTCTCAGAGTGGCTTACAAACTCCTTTCCCTTTCCCTCCCCACAACAGACACCCTGTGAGGTTGGTGGGGCTGAGAGAGCTCTGACAGAAACTGCCCTTTTTCAAGAACAGCTGTACCAGAACTATGGCTTGCCCAAGGTCATCCAGCGGGTGCAAGTGAAGAAGTGGGGAATCAAACCCGGTTCTCCCAGATTAGAATCCACACACTTAACCCTATCCTCCATTGGGGGTGGGGAATTCCTTGGCCCCAGTGCTTGTTACCCACCATGACAAAAAGTAATGATAGGATAAATTTTAAAAAATAAAACTGGCTATCAGGGCAACAGTGTGATGTCAATCTCCTCTAGGAATCACCAGGAATGTTATGGTTTTATCATAGAGTTTCCAGAAATTCCGAGATAAACAGGACCACTTCTGAGTTTTCCTGGAAATTATGTCACACTGTCATTAGCAGCCACACTGCCACCCCATCCCTCCCAGGTGTCCAGTTGGTTACCAGACAATAACTGGCACCCTAGCAGTGCAATCCTAAAGAGATTTACTCCAGTCTAAGCCTATATATCTCAATGGGCTTAGACTGGAGTAAGTCTCCTGAGGATTGCACTGTAGAGCTAATATTTATCAAGTCAGAGATTACCTATGGTCACCCTAAGGAACAGACATATATCCCAGGGTATATGTAACACTTAACTGAAGCTATGAGGATGTAAAAAGATGAGCTACAAAAGAGAAGTGGAAATCCTGCAGTGCAAATTCAGCACCCAGTGCTTCCTCTTGATTTCTCAATAGAACTTGGAAACTCTTAATTCTTAAAAATTCTGTTTGACTGTTGGCCTAGAATAACATATTTCCAAGCACACATGCCATACTCCCTGAAGAACTGAAGGTCAACAGACAGGTACTCTTTTGAGAGAGGCTCACCACAGATGGAAACTGCCTGTTTTGTAAATGAAGACTGATCCTACATACTGCACATTCGCCACGTTTATTTACTTACTTTATTTAAAACATTTTATGCCACCTTTCCACACAAGTCCGGGTCCCCCAAAATTAGAAGGTTAACAAAACATTAAAACATTTCAGACAGTGGTTTTAGATGCCTCCCTAACAATGGAAGCCCAGGTAGCAGCCACTGCTAAGTCTGCCTTTTGCTACCTTCAGCTGATTAGGCAGCTTGGTCCCTTCCTTGAATGCAGCAACTTGGCAACAGTGATCCATGCAATGGTCACCTTGAGATCAGACTACTGTAGTGCTCTCTACATGGGGCTGCCTGTGTCCCAAATCCAGAAGCTACAACTGGTGCAGTATGCAGTGCCCAGGTTCTTGCTGGGTCTCCCTTTGGGGGAGCTCATTCAGCCTACCCTGAAAGCACCGCACTGGCTACCTATAGCATACCTAATTTGCTCCAAGGTGCCGGCTCTTACCTATAAAGCCTTTTATGGTCAGGGGCCCGCATACCTGAGGGACTGCCTTTCCCCACGTTTGCCAGAGAGTACTATGCCCAGCGTCACAAACTCTTCTGGATCTCCCCAGTCCTAAAGATGCCAGACTGGCTACGACCAGGGCTAGGGCTTTTTCTGTGGCAGCTCCGCACTGCTGGAATGAGCCCCCGGAGAATATCAGGGCCCTGCAGGACTTATTGCAATTCCACAGGGCCTGCAAGATGGAGCCACCAGGCATTTGATGGAGGAGCCACACCTAACCGTTCAACAGAGGTTAAGACCTCATGCCCTGGAAAGCACTATTGGTGGCCTGTGTTGCGCTGGTACAACTGAAATATATTTTGGGACTTGGATTACAGTCCTATAATCCTGCTGATTGCTGCCCACTATGGCTAATAATGAAACAGTGTCTTGCCATCCTGTATGTATAATTAGAACCTTATAAAAATGTTTAATGTTCTGTGTGTTCTGTGCACCTTGGCATTTATCCATGCCGGCCACATGACCACAGAAACGTCTTTGGACAGCGCTGGCTCTTCAGCTTGGAAACGGAGATGAGCACTGCAACCCTAGAGTCGGATTCGACTGGCTTTCGAGCAAGGGAAACCTTTACCTTTACCTTTAATGTGTTTTAACTGTTTTAACCTTTTATGTAAGCCGCCCTGAGCCTGCTTTGGCAGGGAGGGCAGGGTATAAATAAAATAAAATAAAATAAAAATTTCCAATGGCCTTTATTGCACGTTTGAATACAATGCTGCCTTTTGATTCTCCATACACCTGAATTCAGGGAGCTGCGGTGGCTCAAGTGGTTAAGACACTGAACTGCAGGCTGTGGAAGGTCGGTAGTTCAGCAGTTCGAGACCCAAGACTGCCGCATGACGGAGTGAGCTCCCATCTCTAGTTCCAGCTCCTGCCAACCTAGCAGTTCGAAAGCAAGAAATTGCAAGTAGATAAATAGGTACCACTTCAGTGGGAAGGTAACAGCGTTCCGTGCGCCTTGGTGTTTAGTCATGCCGGCCACATGACCACGGAAACGTCTTCGGACAGCGCTGGCTCTTCGGCTTTGAAACGGAGATGAGCACCGCAACCCTAGAGTCGGATTCGACTGGCTTTCGAGCAAGGGAACCTTTACCTTTACACCTGAATTCAATATCATTACAAGAATTTCTAGATTATAATACTATTGATGTTTTGTTGCACAGTAGACTGATGAGGGGGCTTTCTTTGATGTCGTTGTTGTTTTGTGATTATCATGACAGCCTGATCCTACGCATTCTTACTTAGATGCGTGCCCCGCTGATTTTACCTGTGCTCACTTTAGGGAAATATATTGCAGCCTTAATTAATCAGTACTCCTGGGTATCTGATTGAACTCTGTGTGATGCCCTCCCTTTCTTTTTATCCTCCGAACCATCCATCCAGCACCGTTTGCCTACAGAAGAATAAAAATATCCCATTGGCTGGTTACACTGGAACCTGAGATACTGGTGTTCACTTTCCTGCTCTGCTGCAGGCATCCTTTCTGAGTCTGTATGCAGCATATAATAACAAATTTCTGGTCATAGGCAAAGTTCTGATGTTGGGTGTTATCACACAGGATTACAATTCCCAGAGAATACTTGGTAAATTCAGAGTGGGTTCTCTCCAGATCCCATCCAACCATTGTAAATCTTTCAGAGAGGAATGAAGCAACTGGATTATACTTCTTTGCTTCAGTGAGGTTCTCAGTGTATGAAATGTGGGTGACTGTGACATCCTGAGTCACTGTACACTGCTTTGACCTAAAAATCAACAAGCGTTTTCAGTAGGGCGGTGCTCTACATGCTATATTTGTAGCTACAAACTAAATATTTATCATCACTCTTGCTAACCCAGTTAGTGTTGAACAGTTCCTAACCAAAATAAACCCCACCTCCTTCCTGAACTGTGTATACGAAGGCTCTGGCTGACTGGAACTGACCTTACCTTCCAAAATGGGTCTTGCTCATCAGTCTCCTTCCAGGTCACGCTGACCATGATCTCAATAAAGTGGGCTGAGTCATCATAGTAGCGGGGAAGTGAGGAGGGGCAGTGCCATTTTTAAAAATTATCCATCCTGACTAGAAAAAGGGTGGGAAGCTTTTAAGAATAGACAGACAGATATATAGATATATAGATATCACAACAAACAGAATATAGTCTATATGGGAATAAGCCATTGTTTTTCTCATCCTTCTTCTTGAAGTTACTTCTTCAAGTATTCTTAGTTTAGGATGTGATGAAAAAATGTTTTAGGTTTAACTATCCAATTTGGTGTAGTGGTCAAGTGCACGGACTCTAATCTGGGAGAACCGGGTTTGATTCCCCACTCTTCCACTTGCACCTGGCTGGATGACCTTGGGCAAGCCGTAATTCTGATAAGAGCTGTTCTTGGAAAAGAGCAGTTTCTGTCAAGAGCTCTCTCAGCCCCACCTACCTCACAGGGTGTCCGTTGTGGGGAGGGAAAGGGAAAGGAGTTTGTAAGCCGCTCTGAGACACCTTTGGGTAGTGAAGGGCGGGGTATAAATCCAATCTCTTCTTCTTCTTCTTCTTCAGCATCAGCAGTAGGAGAAGAGAAGAAGAGCTACAACTGGAGGTCGTGCATGTTTTCTATGCAGAATGCACCACACTCAGTCTATGGCAGGGGTATCCAAACTTTTTGCGGCTGCAGGCACCTTTGGAATTCTGACACAGGGTGGAGAGCACCACCACAAAACGGTTGCCAAAAGAGGCGCAGCCAAGCACAAAATGGCTGTCATTGGAGGAGGTAACCATGAAATGTCAGGGAGTTACATTATGCATAACTATAATAGTAACTCTTCGACATTTCAGGCCAAAGTTCTGCTCAAAAGGATTGCTTTAAAAATGAACATATTGCTTAAAAACATTTTCTTGCATACAGCAGCTTTCCTTCAGTGACACAGTGAAGATCTTTGTGTTGTGTTGACAACAGCAGCCAAAACAATGTTTTTTAAAATCTGCACAGCCAATTAGATCTCCAATGGCCACTCAGACGCTTTGTGGGGCAAAAGCCCTACCGGCTGCTGTCCAGTTTCTTAGAACACTTGGTGGGCACCAGGAAAGGTGTCAGCACACATCATGGCGCACCTGGGCATCACTTTAGGGACCCCTGATCTCTAGCATCTTGGGTTAATAGGATATCAGGTGGCAGAACAGAGCAAAATGTGGGTTTTCTGAGAGCTTCTGCCAGAGTTGACAAGACTTGGCTACGTGCACCAGCCAACTCATTAATTACAAGTCAGCTTCATACATTTTTCATAGCTCTTTTAATTACAGTGTTGGCACCTTATAAATTCAGTCCAATTCCTGCCTGTGTTCTAATTTGATAGGTCGTCCCTTATGAAAATACCCCTCAGTAATGTCCCATAATAGCTAATGAATGTGCCTTATGTTTGAAATGTTAATCTCTCGGATCCATCCTGCCTTTAAACTCATCTTCACTTGCTCATCTGTAGTACTAACCACCAGGCTCCACTCTGGGATAGTCCATTGACTACAGTCTGTCACTCTGTAACAAATTCCATAAAATGGTCCATAAAATATTTTCAGGGCTATGTAAAATGAGATCCTAATCCCATTTACAGTGCTGAGGGTTGGCCCTCAAATATCCCTTTTGGGCCCTCATCAAGCCTTTACCTCTAAATTGAGTTGAAGGAACACCATGTGTTTGACTTAAAAAGAACTTTCCTTACCTGTATTTAGCCTTGAATTAGTGCCTCAGCACAGTACATTTACTGTCAGCTGGTCCTAAGGTAGAATTTATGGTTGTCAACTCCAGGTTGGGAGATTCCTGGAGATTTCTGGTAGAGTCTGGGAAGGTTTGGAGAGGGGAGAGGATCTCGGCAGGGTTTGGAGAAGGGAGAGGGCCTCGGCAGGGCATAAATGCTATTGTCCACCATTTTGTTCTCTCTTTTCTCCAGGGGAACTGATCTCTTGTAGTACAGAGATCAGTTCAAATTCCAGGAGAGCTCCAGACCTTAGCTTCTGGTTGGTAACCGTAGGCCCCAGTCACACTGGGGGGAAAGGTGCACTGAAGTGTGGCTTTTTTGAGCCGCATCAAAAGAGAAGTGTGGCGGCAGGATCAGAAAGATCCTCCAAGCCACCGCACAGTTGCTCCCCAGCATGATCAGATGCCGGGGGGAAGCCACAGATTGGTGCACGAGGTGAGGGCCTCCGAATGCTGCAGGGAGACGGGCGCATTGGGTGATCAGATGTAGGCCCATGCTGGGCATCAACTGTTAGGTAGTACCCTTTTGGTGCTACCTTTTTGCGGTGGGTTTTTGGCTGGAAGGGACAGATCGGAGACGGGTGCGTGCTGCTTCCCAGATGTTGCAGTATGATCGCACCCGCTTGATGTGCCCCTGATCCGTCCCTCCCACGGGGCAAATCCTCCTGTGTGACTGGGGCCCTAGTAGAATTTGATATTTGAACCCATTCCATCTATCCCTAAAAGCAAGACTCCTATCCAAAGATTATCCAATAGAATGTGCCTATTTAAAGATAGTTAAGGGTGATGAGGAAAGACACAATTTCCCCCTCAAGAAAACTAACTCTATTTTTAAAAGGGTAATGAGAAATAGAAGAAAGTTAGGTTAGCCAAAAGAATGAAAATAAATGGGTCCTCTTCCCTCCGCAGTCCCCAGCCGTTAGTTGAAAAATGTATGGTTTTGGTTTGCCTGCAGGTGATTGCTTCATATCAACACAGACATTTTGTCGTTATAATCTAAACCAAAGGGTAGGTGGTTTTTTTTCCTTTTTTCGTTGTGTGGAGACAAATTTCTCCCCAGTTTCTCTTGAACAGTACATGTTTCCTTAAGTAAGGAGGAGTCCAGTCAGTGGTTCACACTAGGGTTCTTACCCTTTCTGTAGAATGCATTCTGCTGTGGCTTTTTGTCAGATACAAAGTGCATAAAACATTTAGAAGTGAAAAGCAGTTGACACTAATAAGAAAGCAAAACTTGCTTCGGGGTTAGAAGTAGGGATGGGAATGATCCAAGAAAATGAAGGTTCAGCCTGGTTCATGGTCCGTGAGGTCCCATGAACCGGGATGAACTTCCCCCACTTTGGGAACGTTCCCTTTAAATTGATTCTGCGAGCCATTTCAATGCATTTTAATTCTCAGTATGGCCTCATATCTGGATACTTAAATCCAGAGATTGGAGCCATGGACAGGCAAGGCAGAAAATCCCACAAACCTGAGCAAAACAGGAAAATCTAAAATCTTAAAACACACACACATTAGGGAACTAAAAGTACTCAAAATGATAGAAACAACACCTGTACCTTTAAGAAATGTATGCCCTCAGTGTCCATTGCTAGGCAACCACAACAATATTGCAACCTTTAAATTTTGGTTTCTGTCAGGAAAAGGCAGGGGGAGGAGTCAGGGCCCTCTGAGGGAGAACTCATCAGGGCCCATTGAAGGAGAACTCATCAAGGCCAGGCCTGCCCAGCAATCACTGAGCAACTTGTATATTCTAATATCCAAATTGGCCATATCTGAAGATGTTTAAACCCAGTTATGACAGCTGTGAACAAGCAAGACAGATCTTTCTAGAAACCTGAAAAAGCTCCAGGTTTGCAGGGAAACCTGAAACCTTAACAAAAAAAATCAGGGTTTTATAAAAGCCTAAATGGTAACAGAAGCACTTACAGCTTAAGAAACAGTTGCTGTTGCTATGCAACCACAGCATTCCAGGCTCAGTTTCTGTGAGTGAAAGGGGGGGGGGCTTTCCAGGGCTGTTTTGGACTTTGAGGGAAGACTCTCTGGGGACCGGCCTGGGCGTGGCAGCAGCCACTGGGTGACTTGATACTACCCATCTTTCAACATTTCATTTCAGCTAGGTCTGACTGCTTGCTAGTGTTCAACAGCAGCCACCCTATGAAACCCTGTATGATGTAGTAGTTAGAGCATCAGAGTAGGGCAGGGGTAGCCAAATTTGCTTGACTTAACAGCCAGACAGAATAAACATCAGATGTTTGAGAGCTGCAAGACATGAACAAATATTACACATACATTTTTATTGGAAAATATGCAAATTTGCTTTTTGTTAAGATTCAATTAGACTGTGTGAAAGAGCTGCATGCGGCTCCTGAGCAGCAGTTTGGCCACCCCTGGAGTAGGGTCTGGGAAACTTTTATTGGGCCAGTCATTTAAACTGGTGGTATAGCACAGTTGGAGGGCAGCCAAGGACTGGGATGCAGCAAGACATGCTGGAATGAGCCTGTAGGTCCGAGAGAGCAGTGAACTGCCCAGTTGACCTTAAAAGGTCAAGTGCTGCAACATCACTGTCGAGCTTCATTCCAAAACTCCGCCATCTCCAGGCTCTGCCTCCACATCTCCAGGAATTTCCCAACCCCGAGTTAGCAACCCTAACTGCCTCTTAGGATTTTTATGAAGGGCTCCTTTCCAAATAGCCCTTCTGATTGGGTATAATTAAAAGTATAATTGAGGAGAAATGATTAAATTATGGTGTAGTAGAACCACTCCGAAACCATATCCTTTATCCTCCATCTTGCAAGGAGCTCAGGGCATCAACAGGCATCAAAATACATGGGATGGTCCTATTTTATCCTCTCAGAAACTGTGTAGAATAGGTTAGACAGAAGTGGCCTCCACACAGGGATGGGATTTTTGCGGTTTCCCTGTTGCTGATGCAAGTGCAGATAAAGCCTAGCACGTGGCAGGTTTCCCTGCAGTTTCCCTGCTCCAGTCCCCCAGTAGTTATCCCCCCTCCCCTAGGCCATTATAGCTTTTATAATTATTTGTTTTAAATAGTACTAGAATATTGTTATATTGATATACTGTTATAACAATAGGTGTAGTGAGTTCTTTGAATTCCCAGTGTTCATTGGGGGCGGGGAGTAAGTCTCTAGCCTTTTCCTTTGTGAGGATATGCCTTTTTTCTTATATCTATGCCAAGGAAGAGGCTAGTGAAAGCTGAGTATTCAGATAATCTGCTACATTTATTGTTACAACTGTATATAAATATAACAATTGTATAGGAAAAGCCTTTCCTGAACTCTCCCTGGAAACATGTGCCTGTAACGTTTGTCACCTGCACAGTTGGCCATATCCATATGCAAGACACTTTGACACCTTTGCTGGAGCACATAGACTTGCAGGCGCCTTCCCAAGCCTGACAAAGCTAGGCCCAGTATGATTAGCACATCAAAAGCTTTTCCTGACATGTCATGTTGCACGTAGGCCCAGAGATCTGGGCACACCCCTTCACTCTCTCACAATTGGATAATGGCCATATTCAGTTGTGACGGAGAAGGAACATAATTGTGATCATCCTTTGGGAAGAGGGGAAGAGTTTTCTTGAGAAGAGAGTTCCTTTTTGGAGGAGAGTTCCCTTTTGGACTGTATACCTGCAACATGGAATTTTACTGCTAGGCAACCAAGCTGGTCTTCGTTGCCACCCTCAACCATGTGGTTCATCCTCAAGATTCCCTGGTTACACATTGGGCATTGAATCATCTGATACCTCTGAAAGCTGGTAATTATGGAATACCTCTATGTGTAGTTAGAGCTGTCTAAGCTATAGGCATTATTTGTTTTTATTTACCTTTTGCTAGTCTCATTATATATGCATGCTTTTGCACTGAATAAAAGATAATATATATACCCAATATTATCTGGACGTGTTTCCTATGTTGCAACTTGACTCTAAGGCTTAATCTTGTGCCTAGGCTGTCTCTGGCGATGCAGCTACCACTGTGTAAGTTAATTGTTTGCAGCCCTGATACAGAGCTGGTAAGGTGTTAATTCCCAGAAACCAGACAGGAGGTGGGACCTCTGCTCCTGAGCTGGTGGGAACCTGTTGTCCAGAGGTTCTGGTGGCAGAACTACTGGTAATCCCTGGAGGGTGTGCAGACATTCTCCTGGTCTTAAGTGTTCCTGAAGCATATGGGATTTTGACTCTCATCACTGGACTGGGATGAGATGAGAAATCCTGTACATGCTAGCAGCTTGTGGGATTTTGGTATCTCTCATTCCTGGACTGGGGTGAGGGAGAAGAAAAATCCTGTACAACAATATTCTAGTGTCAATATTTAAAAAAATAATAAAGGTCCCTTGGTGTCATATGGAGGAAATGGCTGCCACAGAGATAGGGTCAGGGAAAGTGACTACCATAAGGGCTGGAAAATTCGAAGCCCTAGAGATGCACATATGCACCATGATGCTGTTGGGAAGCAGGAAAGAAACTGTTTCCCGAAAACATTGAACTCAGAGTCAATAATCCATGTGGAAATGGAGTTTGGCCCAAGATGACCCACTAAGTGTATTTGCTTAAGTATATGAACAAAAGGTATATGAACACTTCTTGGGAGTGGGGCGCCCCCTGCCCCTAGGTCCCATTGCCTGTCACCACTCTAAGCACTGGTGGGAGAGAGGAAAAACAAAACTGCAGCCTTGTGTTCTTACCAGTAGCAACAAAGGGTGGAAATTGCCAGAAATTCTATGGTGTTACCATAGAGTTTCCAGGAATTTCTAGAGCTACCCCTTGTCACGTCCGGGTTTTTTGTTTTTCCTGCAAATGACATAGGGCTACATGCAATGCTGCAGCCCCCCATAGTCCCACGCACAACCCTCTCACTGGCAACCCTAATTCAGTTCTCTCCAGTCCAACCCCAATATTACTACTGTTATTGTAAATGGTCTCCATGCTTTTCTGGAATGTAGTTGAATGTTACGTAATTACATCTCACTGACATTTCCCAAATGTCGTTTCATTTTATTTCAATTTTAAGTAACATCTATAGCATTAAAATAAAAACGGTTCTAAAATATCCAGGGGAAAAGCCACTTTCCTAGCAATGCTACCCTAAAAATAGACGAGATATCTATAAAGCCCCTTAATCTAGCTGTTTGACTTTGCTGTTTATAGGGGTTTTTCCCCTATATAAATTAGTTTACATATGACTGCTAAGTGAGGACCCACCACATGCATCTGATATGCTGTACTCTAATAGACAAAAGTTTATGCTGGAATAAAAATGTGATAATCTTTAAGGTGTCAAAAGACCCCTGTTTATCTTTTCTGCAACAGACTAGCATGGCTAGTCTTCTGTCCACTGGCTTGGTACAGTATACAAAGATTGCCTCTCTCTCCAGTTGGTTGGTGGCCAAGTGGCAGGAATATATGTTTGGAACTTCCCCTTCCCCTTTTATCTTCAGCGTTGGATAGCTATTCATCACAGCAAACACCTGTGTTGTTATATATATATATATAAGCCCAGCAGGAATTCATTAGTATAATAGGCCGCACCCAATATCAGAAACTCATTACCATATTAGGCCACACCCCTGGCGGCACAGCTCATTAGCCTATTAGGCCACACACCCATGTTACCAGAGGTGTGGTCATCCAGCCACACCCACCTTTTGCTTCTTATTCTGTTTACTTTGTTTGTTGTCAAAACCCAGGGCTTTTTTTGGAGCAGGAACTCCTTTGCATGTTAGGCCACACACTTCTAATGTAGCCAATCCTAATGAGTTTCTGCTTTTGGGTGTGGTCTATTGTGCTAATGAGTTCTTGCTGGGCGTGGCCAACTCGGGAGCCAGCCAGAACTCCATTCCTGTGTGTTCCTGCCCCAAAATAGCCCTGTGTGTGTGTGTGTATTGCTATAATGGGCAACAGAAGAGCCCTCTCATTTTATTGAATGAAGATGAGGAATAAATTATCCCCACAGTTTATGGAGGTGTATGAGTGTGAAAGACGCAGAGAAAGACTACCAGCTTTGCTGCTTTATTTTTACTGGATATGCATATAAGACAGGATGGGACTCATCAGACTGGATTGCTCACAGTAGGTTTGCCTGTGGTGTTTTGTTACTTTTGTGAATCAAAGATGGGTGTATGAGAAGGAAAGATGTCTGGGCTGAGCAAGCAAAATGAGTCAGCAAAGTTAAAAATAGTGAGAAGAATCACAGCTCATAGGAGAAACTGCAGAAGGTGTCTCATGCTTGATGCCTTCAGGACAAAATGAAATGGGCAGTGTAGAATCCTACCCTGTTTGCAGCTCTGTAACAATATACCTGTACTCTATGTAATTCGACCATAGGCTGCTTTCATATGGGGATTTCCCCCCCGCATGGACAGCAGGAAGCCTCAGCCATGAAACGGGGGCATTCCAAAAAAAGGCCAGTAATTCTGTAGAAAATATAAACATTATCCCCAGAGTAAAGGGAAAAATGTGAGTCTGGAGTCTGGAGCATACATCTGGATGCTTTCCTGTCACCCTCATGGGAAGCAGAACCACCTTCAAAATTGCAGAGCTAAGCTCCACCTTCTAGTAGGGCTGCCACGTCCCCTGGGAGGGCGGAGGTTCCCCCACTAAAAGGGTCCCCAATCCGCCGGTCCGGAAGAGGCCAGTAGGGAAACCCCACCCCCAAAGTGCCCAGTTCGGGCCGACGTGCCTGGCGCAATTACATCACCCAGAGGTGACATCATCATGCCAGGCACGTCACCGGCTGACGCTCTAGCAATCAGCCTGGAAACTCTATGGTACCGGGCAGGGACCAACTCCCTCCCCCCCGCTATCAACAGTAAGTGACTTGGCAACCCTACCTTCCAGCCATTTCAGGGGCTTCTTTCGCTTTCCTTGTTGAGGCATACTTTAAAGATATAGCATAACTCAACAGGGAAAGCAAAAATAAGGGGAGCAATGATTTTCAGGCCGTAGGGGGTTCCAATGAAATCCCAATTGCAAGAAGAAGAAGAAGAAGAAGAAGAAGAAGAAGAAGAAGAAGAAGAAGAAGAAGAAGAAGAAGAAGAAGAAGAAGAAGAAGAAGAAGAAGAAGAAGAAGAAGAAGAATTGAATTTATACACCGCTCTTCACTTGGAGTCTCAGAGCGGCTTACAAACTCCTTTCCCTTCCCCAGAACAGACACCCTGTGAGGTAGGTGGGGCCGAGAGAGCTCTGACAGAAACTGCTCTTTTTCAAGAACAGCTCTTATCAGAACTATGGCTTGCCCAAGGTCATCCAGCCAGGTGCAAGTGGAGGAGTGGGGAATCAAACCCGGTTCTCCCAGATTAGAGTCTGCACACTTAACCACTACACCAAACTGGCTCATGATAGGAAAAGGGGGAAGAGCAGGGAGCAGCAGCAGTACCAGATGGCAGTGTGTGGATGCTGTTCCCACCCGTTCCCATGCCACTTGCTCCAGTTGCCACCATGGCACCGTGTTTTCATACCACCATAAGGATGCAGCCATAAAGTGCTACCTGGATCTGAGAAATATTGTCAATACTCAGTTAAGTGCCACAATAGCTGTTTTTGCTACAAAAAGACCGGGAACACAGCCAAATCAGCAGAAGGGAGTATAAACACTATGTAGCCCTAAAATAGAAACTTTATTAACAATACTCAACACAATAATCAAATGACTTAGACAATAAATTTAACCATTAATGTTACAACATAAACATACAGCAAAAAATCGTAAATGAAACCCGGCTCATAACTTTGAACTACCCACAAAAGGAGCCACGTAGTACAGATCAATGCATAAACAATTGCAGGGACGTTGTGAACGTCTTTGTGAGTAACGTGGCTTCAGACTCTGTATACAGCCGTGGAATCAGTAATACACATTTGTCATGATGAGACAAGGATTCCAGATGTGACCTTGTGTCGAGATCTTTTTCAATCGTGTCTGTTGTATCAGTCAATGTATCATATCACAGAAAGGACAATTTCACATGATTATCATGGACCCAACTATAGTAGTTCCATTTGAGTTATCACCTTTGTTAATATTTTCTAGTTGGGAACCCGTTTATGCGGATTGGTATACACCAGACTGTGAACCTTTTTTGGGTCCATGATAATTATGTGAAATTGTCCTTTTTGTGATATGATACATTGACTGATACAACAGCACCCCCCTCACAGGGGGAGAGGACATCTAAGTTTGGGCCTACCTGGGAGGGACCCAGTAGTGAGGCCCGCCTGCCTAGCTGTGGCCTCACTACTGGGTCATGGGTGGCATCTGACAAGGTTTATTTGTATTTTACGGGTTTTCCTGGATCAGCGAATGGTCAAAGATGTTGAGGACGGGGGGCATCACTCACCTCCATCAATGTTTATTTTTAAGTTTTTTGGTGGGTCGCTGAAGTGTAGAACACAAAGAGATTTTGAGGACAAGGATCACTTTTGACAAATGTCTCTTCTTGGGCTGACCTTGTCCTCAAAGTCGCCCATGTCCATCCATGTTTATCTTTAAGTTTTTTCGAGGGGTTCCTGGGGGTGGAGAATGCAAAGACACTTGGAGGACAAGGATCCCTTCCAACAGATGTCTCTTCTTGGGGTGCAGGGGACATCCCAAAGGGGGAGGCCATTGCTCACATCTGTCCATGTTTATTTTTAAGTTTTTATGGGGGGGATCTTTGGGCTGGAGAACACAAGGAGACTTGGAAGACAAGGTTCATGTATGACAGAAGTCTCTTCTTAGGTTTGCTGGTGGGGGGAACATCCCAAGATGGGGAAGGCTCATGTACGTTAGTGTTTATCTTCAGGTTTGTTGTTGGGGGGGGGTGTTCCTGGTGTGGAAAGGGTGCATGGAGAAGTTGAAGACAGGGGTCACGTCAGGCAAACATACGGTTTTGGTTTGCCTGGTGGAGGGAGCGTGCCAAGATGAGGAGGTCAGCAGTCACGTCCAGTGGCCTGTTTTGAGGGATCCTGGGGTGGACAACGCACAAAGGAGGAGGAGAGTTTTCACACATGACACGTCTCACTTCTGGTTTCCATGTTGGGGAATGTGCCATGAGGAGGAGGAGGATTGTGGTACAAAAAGTTCTTCAGGGCGATGTTGACATCATGGATGTTGGCCATGGGGTGAGGCCAACCCCTCCCAGCAGAGGCAGCCTTCCTGATTCTCATTCCATCTCCTCTCAGTTCTGGGGCCTCACCCTCTCTCCACAACCTCACCCACCTCACCATCCCCCACCTCCTCCTCTTCCTGCTCTCCCCGCTTGTCCCCCTCTCCCTCCTTGGATCTCCTCTCGTCGTCATCTCCCACCTCCCTCAGCTGTCTCTGGCCCTAACCACAGTGTTGAAACCCCTGCACCCGGTGACACAGTTCACGCTTCCACTGATGAAGTTGCATGTTTCAGTGGGTGATGCTTCCCTTGATTCAGGGTCAAACATGCATGCCAGCTTGAATTCCCACTCCTTGAAGAGTGGGTACAGGCTCTCCTCAGTGCCTTTGCACAACCTATCAACCCGGGCCCTGACTTGAGGGAGAGCCTTGGTTCCTTCAGGCTCCATCTGCAGCACAGGCTCCCCCCTCCCTTCTAGTTACTGAACTGAGCACAGGTTTTTCACTTAGCCAATTACTGCATTCTCATATAGGCCATGGAAGAGCTACAGATAGTATTTATGAGAAAGCCTAATTAGAAACACCTGCTATTTTTGTTAACACTTAGTAAAACTAGGGTGTTTTGCCTCACAACTACCTTCTTGGATGAGGGTCCATACACATAGTATATCCCCATACACAAAGAGCCACATTTTAACATGGCAGCGTATCTGCACTGTGATCTGGCTCAAGATGATGGGAAGGAATTCAAGATAAACAATGTGCACAGATTTATTTTAATTAGTGGGAAGCTGCCATGTGTCCAGTAATAAAGAGACATCTGCATAAAAGGTTACTGATTCTAGATTCCTTCTAAGTACATGGCGTTTTGTCTTTCTGTACAATTAAACCTTCTCAGATATTGCTGCTGTACTGTGTCAAATTGAAGGAAACCAGCTCCTGAGAGAAGAGAAAGAAAGGAAAGAGGCCCCACAAAACCTAAGGCTGCTACAACTATTTTTAAAAAGGCAGGACTGTTATATACCTGCTGTTCTTAGGCTTCAAAGCTTCTTTGAAAGAACTGGCGAAAGGTGTGCTGTTTTCAGGACAAGCCAGTCTTTGGGATGTAACCACTGGGGGGGATCAGTGGTTAAGATTTACAAAACAATATAGTTAATCCCTATCAAAATCAGAGTTTAACAATATAGTTAATCCCTATCAGAGTAACAATATGGTTAATCCCTATCAAAATCCCTATCAAGTTTTAAAAGGTTACTCCAGGAAAACAGGATAAGTATTACACAAGTACTGTGAAGATGTTTACCGTACACTCTGATGACATCACTGATCAATCTGTTGCAGCACGTACCATATGCCGGAGAGATACAGCAGATGCATAATCGGCCTGATATCATGTCGTAAATATGTGTAAATGCAAGCAGATGTTGTCGAAACAAATTAGCCAAAATGAGGCTTCATTCATATCATTTGAAATTCATAATTCGGTTACAGTAGGAACTGGCACGGGCTTGTCCTCCTTCATTCTGAACTCTCTATAACTTTCAGGATCTGCTCCACAGCCTACAGAAACCAATAACAAGAATCATATTTGCTTCACTCAGTCCCGGTGCAGATTTGAGACAATCAAAATTCCATTCTGGATGATGTTAGCGCTTCAGTGTGGCTGGCTTAATATTCCATTTGGAACTCATTGTATAGGACTGTTGTCATTCCTTTTGTGGATAAACCGAACCATAAAAAGTGTGACCTCAGAATAAATTTAGCAATTTGGGGCAATGGATTTGTCAAACTGAACAATGCTTCAACTTGTTCATCTTTGCCCTGATATGTATAATAAATCAACTGGCAAGTACCAAGATTATCCTAGGAAAATAGTAGAAAATGCCCCTGTATTTCAGCTTCCTGAAAGGGATTTTCACTTGTAAGGTTTAGAATGCAATCCTAAACCGATTCCATTGACATCAATAGACTAAAAAGGGTGTAACTGTTAAGGATACTACTATTAGATAATAACAAGTGGAGACCCGCAAGAAACTTGCGGGATGGTTATCTCATCCGTCACACCTTTCCTTCCTCTGCTCACCCCCTACCTCTCTCACACTATTTCTCCCCTCTGCCCCATTTTCTGCTCCATGCATGTGACTTCCTCTCTCTTTCTGAGCTGTCATCTTTCTCTTTGTTTTTCTGCCTCCCCACTTCATCACTCTTACTCTCTTTTTCTGCCCTCCACCCCAACATTCTTTCTTTCTGCCCCCATCACTCTCCCAGCCTCCTGCCTGCTTCCTCCCCCATTCCGCAGAGCAGCAGCAACAGTGGTGGCAGTGCTCTCAGACACCCACCTGTTTCCTCTCTCCCCCACAGCAGCAGTGGCAGCACTCTGGGAATCACAACAGATCTCCCAGCTACAGAGAACAATTCACCTTAGGGCTGCCAGCTCCAGGTTTGGAAATTCCTGGAGATTTGGGGGTGGAGCCTTGGGACAGTGAGGCTTGGGGAGGCAAGCAGCCTCAGCAGAGTATGATGCCATAGACTCAACCCGCCAAAACAGCCATTTCATCCAGGGGAACAGCCATTTTATCCAGATTAATGAACTGCTTCCTGTTTCTCTCTCAGTGTTTATGCATCAGTTATAAATCATCTTGGTGGTGGTGGGAAGGGAATTAAAATATTGTTTTTCTTGTTGTATATTGCCAAAGCCATTGTTCATTTTTAAAATTATAGTTGTGTTATAATCACATTATTACAATCATAACCAATAAAAATAAAAATGAATAGTGACTTCAGCTGGCTACAAGGTGAAAAACAGTACTTAAACCCTTGCTCCTGAGTAAACAGGGAACAAAAACATAATTAACCATTGATTCATGAATGCCTGAGAGATTCAGCCAGCCACTAAAGAAAAGGGAACAATACGTTGTGCTGAAAAAAAAGGAACAAAAATAAATGTACAGGGAGAAGTCGAACCTATGCTGAAGGGAGCTTACTTCAGAGTAGACATATAGTAAGATATTGCCCATGGAGAGAGATTTTTATGGACAATATATTGTTTTGCAGAGCTGTCTCAATTTCATTTTCAGTTGAATTTTGAAAAGAAATCCTTCTGCAGACCAAAAACGCCATAAGTATGGAGCCAGTCTGTGACAGCCCAAGAGCAAATCCAAACAATCCCTTCATGGGGATAAAATATAAAATAATGCTAAGTATTGACATTTTCCTGCCCTTTAATGGTGTCCCAAAATCACATTACCATGACTCCACTAGCACAGAAAGGCACATGTGATTTTTAGAGGTTCATTGGAAAAAATAATCAAACCTTTATGTTTTTGTGCATTTATTTCTTTACTTTATTCGACTTATATCCCGCCCTCCCCGCATGGTAGGCTCAGGGCGGGTTACATCAAATTTGATAAAAACACAATATACACAATTAATACAATTAAAACCAGGACTATTTTGGGGCAGGAATGGACAGGAACGGAGTTCCGGCTGGATCTTGAGTTGGCCACGCCCAGCAGGAACTCATTAGCATAATAGGCCACACCCAACAGCAGAAATTCATTAGGGCTGGCTACATTAGGGCTGTGTGGCCTAACATGCAGAACAGAATAAGGAGCAAAAGGTGAGTGGACTGGATGACCACACTTCTGGTAACATGGGGGTGTGGCCTAATATGCTAATGAGCTGTGCTATCAGGGGTGTGGCCTATTATGCTAATGAGTTCCTGCTGGCCTTTTTCTACAAAAAAGCCCTGATTAAAACACTAGTAAAATACCACAATGGCCTTCATCGGGTGCCATTGTCATTGAAATTAAAACCTCACAGATGCCAACTCTGGTACGCAGTTTTTTTTCTTTTTCTTTTTTTTGAAAAAAAAAATTTCATACAAAACATACAAAAATGAATACAAAACACACAGAAAACAAACAATAACAAACTGACAAGAATACAAAATTTGGGAAGATTCATTGTATCATTTTTTCCCATGGACATTTGACCTCACATTGTAATCAAAAGTATTTTTCTTTTTAAGAAAGACCCACAGATGTTATTGTTAGGTCTTAAAATGGAAGAAATAAATGTAGCCAAGAGAACACTACTATGGTACTTGATTACAGCAGCTAGATTGATTTTTGCTCAATATTGGAAACAAGATAAAGTACCTGAAACATGGGAATGGATTAAAAAGACGTTGTTTTTGGCAGAAATGGACAAATTAACAAGAAAGTTAAACAACGAAGAAGATTAAACTTTCTTTGAAGACTGGAAAGACTTTCAAAAATATTTGTTGAAAAATTGGGACATTAAACGTGGTTTGATTTGTTTTGATAGTTATTAAGAAGAAAACGAAAGAGAATTGGATTTTTGAATTGTTACCATTTGTAAGAGAAAATTAAGTTTAGAAGTAATTGTAATAGAACAAGAGATACATTAATGGGGTTGGAGCAGTGCGGGAAGCCTTGTTTGGGGGGGAGAAGGGAAATAAGAAAAATGGATATGTATGTAGGTTTAATTTGTATGAACATGTGATATATCCAATAATAAATTGTATTTACCAAAAAAAAAAAAAAGTATTTTTCTTTTTCCACCTTGAAGTTTTAATACGTATGTTTTTCATGTAGTTAAATATATAGTTGTTATTTCTATTTACGGCTATAGGAATTTTATGTATTATGCTCTTCTATCCATTTATAAAATCTTGACCATGTGTTCTCAAAGTCTTCTTTGTTGTTTCCTCTCAAGATTGAAGTTAAATTATCCATCTCTGCTGTTTCCAAAATTTTGTTTATAACCTCTTCCTTTGAAGGAACTTTACTTCTCCAGTATTTAGCATATAATATTCTTGCCACTGTCACAATATGTATAATAAGATAGAAATTATGTTTCTTATATTTCTCTGGTGATATGTTCAATAAAAATAGTTCTGGTATATAAGGCATGATAGTTTTCAAGACTTTTTGTAAAAGTTAATGTACCCAACTCCAATATGCTTTAACTTTATCACATGTCCACCACATATGGAAAAATGAACCATTATTTTTACATTTCCAAAATTAATTTGGCAAGTCAGGGTTTTTGTTGTTCAGTCGCACAGTCGAGTCCAACTCTTCGCGACCCCATGGACCAGATTACGCCAGGCCCTCCTGTCTTCCGCTGTCCGCTGAAGTTTGCTCAATTTCATGTTCGTTGCATCGATGACACTGTCCAACCATCTCATCCTTTGCCGTCCCCTTCTTCTTTGACCTTCAATCTTTCCCAGCATCAGGGTCTTCTCCAGTGAATGCTCCCTTCTCATTTGGTGGCCAAAGTATTTGAGCTTCAGCTTCAGGATCTGGCCTTCCAGGGAACAGTCAGGGTTGATTTCTTTTAGGATGGAATGATTTGATCTCCTTGCAGTCCAAGGGACTCTCAAGAGTCTTCTCCAGCACCATAGTTCAAAAGAATCTATTCTTCGGCGCTCGGCCTTCCTTATAGTCCAACTCTCGCAGCCATACATTACTACGGGGAATACCATTGCTTTGACCATGCGGACTTTTGTTGGCAAGGTGATGTCTCTGCTTTTTATCATGTTGTTTAGGTTTGCCATCGCTTTCCTCCCAAGGAGCAGGCGTCTTTTAATTTCATGGCTGCAGTCACCATCTGCAGTGATCTGGGATCCCAGGAACGTGAAGTCTGTCACTACTTCTACGACTTTCCCTTCTATTTGCCAAGGAGTGATGGGACCAGATGCCATGATCTTAGTTTTTTTGATGTTGAGCTTCAAGCCCACTTTTGCGCTCTCCTCTTTCACCCTGAGCAAGAGGCTCTTTAGGTCCTCTTCACTTTCTGCCATCAGAGTGGTATCGTCTGCATATCTGAGGTTATTGATCTTTTCCCCAGCAATCTTAACTTCCGCTTGTGATTCATCCAGGCCAGCATTTCACATGATGTACTCTGCATATAAATTAAATAAGCAAGGTGACAATATACATCCTTGTCGTACTCCTTTTCCTATGCTAAACCAATCAGTTCTTCCATATCCGGTTCTAAGTGTTGCTTCTTGACCCTTATACAGGTTTCTCAGGAGACATGTGAGGTGGTCCGGTACTCCCATCTCTTTAAGAACCTGCCATAATTTATTGTGATCCACACAATCAAAGGCTTTAGCATAGTCAATGAAGCAGAAGTAGATGTTTTTCTGGTACTCTCTTGCTTTCTCCATAATCCAGCGAATGTTGGCAATTTGATCTCTAGTTCCTCTACCTCTTCGAAACCCAGCTTGTACTTCTGGCAGTTCTCTATCCACGTACTGTTGTAGCCTAGCTTGTAGGATTTTGAGCATGACCTTGCTAGCATGTGAAATGAGTGCAATTGTGCGATAGTTTGAACATTCCTTGACATTGCCCTTCTTTGGGATTGGAATATACACTGACCTTTTCCAATCCTGTGGCCACTGTTGTGTTTTCCAAATTTGTTGGCAAATTGAGGGCAGCACTTTAACAGCACCTTCTTTTAAGACTTTGAATAACTCAGCTGGGATACCATCACCTCCACTAGCTTTGTTGTTAGTAATGCTTTCTAAGGCCCATTTAACTTCGCTTTCCAAGATGTCTGGCTCGAGGTCAGTGATTATACCATTGTGGTTGTCAAGGACATTGAGGTCCTTCTTGTATAGTTCTTCTGTGTATTCTTGCCATCTTTTCCTAATCTCTTCTGCTTCTGTTAGGTCCCTACCGTTTTTGTCCTTTATCATGGCCAGCTTTGCATGGAACGTTCCCTTGATTTCTCCAATTTTCTTGAAGAGATCTCTAGTCCTTCCCAATCTATTGTTTTCCTCTATTACTTTGCAAGTCAGGGTAAAATTTATCACATGTCCACCATTACTTTGCAAGTCAGGGTAAAATTTAGCTAATTTGTCTGGGGTAATATACCATCTATAAAACATTTTTTATATATTTTCCTTATATGAAGTTGCTTTGGTAATCTTTACATTTGTTTTCCATACACATAACCAATGGTCTAACTCAATATTATGCCTTAGGTTTTGTGCCCATTTTACCATCCAATTTTTAATTATTTCATCGTGTTTTATTTTCTAACATTATTGTATACAATTTCTTAATAAATTTAATATCATCATATAATACCTTATCCACTTTCATTATATTTGTACAGAAACCCAATGTTAACATTTTTGACTTAATTAATTTGTCCAAATTGATTTTCAATCCAGCCGCATGACCATAATTCAACAATGTTTTTAATAACTGTGTAATTGAGTCCATTGGGTTTTCTAGGATAAATAAGAAGTCATCTGTGAATGCTTGTAGCTTATGTTCTTCTCCTCTTATTTTAAGTCCTCTAATGCATATATCTTTGATCATATTATTCAATATTTCAAGTACAACTATAAATAATAATGGTGACAATGGACATCCTTGTCTAGTTCCCCATTGATGAGAATCCTAGATTGTTGTTTGGTATATATTGCTTTGACCATTGTAAAATATTCTTTACCACAATGTGAAGCTAACAACTGTTCCAACATAAAATTCCACCAGACATTATCAAATGCTTTTTCAGCATCTAAGAAAAGGCCATCTGTTTTTCTGGGTGAACTTCAAAATATTCAATAGCATTTAGAACAGTTCTTACATTATTTCTAAGTTGTCTTTTTGGTTTAAAAAAACCCACCTGCTTGATCTTGGTGAATTATCTGCGTCAATATTTTTTTTTCAATCTTGTAGCTAATATAGAAGCATAAATTTTATAATCCTCATTTAATAATGAAATTGGTCTATAATTTTTAATCTCTTTCTCATCTGTGTTTTGTTAATGTATCAAAGTTATTAGGGCTTCATTCCAAGTTTCTGGTATTTTACCATCTGTTCTTATACTTTGTATAAGATATTTTAAGGGTAATGTCAGTTGGTCTTCAAACACATGGTAAAATTTATTTATTTTTTTATTTATTGGATTTATATCCCACCCTTCCAACATGGGCTCAGGGTGGCAAACAAGAAAATTCTGCTGGTATACCATCAGGACCTGGTGTCTTCCCTTTTTTTTTTTTTGCTTCTTTATTGCTTCATTAATTTCATAGGTTGTTACTTGATCATTTAGGAGTTTTCTTTGTTCTTCATTAAATTTGTTTAAATTATATTTCTTTAAAAAATCTTTAATCTGGTGTGGCTTCTCTTTTTTCGTATAGTTTTCTATAAAATTCTTCAATATATTTTTTTTAGATCATTGGGTAAAGTTTTTTCTTCTCCTTCATTATCCTTAAGAGTATCCACAAAGGCCTGGGTTCAGATTGAGAAATCTTATGTGATCCTGGCTTGGACACATGAGATCATATGGAACCTTTCTAAAGACCAACCTAAATCACTGAATCTAAACCCATTCTTAAAACTTACATTAGGTATTCTGGCCCCCAATATCTCACCCATGGCCTCATTTCTAGGACAAAACTGGTTTCTCCCTGGTAAGGAAATTAACTCTCTTAAAAATTGGAGGAACATAGGAAAATTCCGTATATGTGATTTATTTCAGAAAGGCAGCATCTGGGCACCGAACCAACTAGAACTCAAGTATAATTTCAGAATTCCATAGTTTCAATCTCAACAAATTTCCCACTTAATCGCAGCCAATGATCTTGTCAATCAGTCAAATAGACCTCTTACAAAATTTGAACAACTGATAAATAAAGATGCAGCAAGAAGTAAAGGAATAATTTCAATACTTTACAAGATCTCAGTCAAACACTATGGTCTACAAACTCATCACAACAACAAGCATGGCACAAGGACTGTGAAATAACATTGATTGAAGAGCAATGAGGTAAGATATGGTCCTCATACCTTTACACCACAAAGTCACTAAACTTCAGGCTACAAAATTGCAAAATGTTCGCAAGATGGTACATGACTCCCTTAAGATTATTTTATTCTAAAACCATAAAGGATCCAAAATGCTGGAAAGTTTATGGGCAGACTGGTTCATTTTTACACTGTTGGTGGACTTGCCCCAAGGTAAAACTATTTTGGAACAAAATTTTGCCAATTATTAAAAATATTATAGAAATGCAGATTCCAAGATCCCCAAAATCCATCCTCTTAAACTGTTGGGAAGATGTACATCTTATAGAATACAAATCAGAAATAACTTCTTTAATGTTACTGGCAGCAAAAATTTAAATAGCAAAATTATGGAAAACAGAAAAAATCCCGACTGTCAGACAATGGTTTACAACGCTTTGGGATGTGGTAGTAATGGATAAGATAGCATTTCAATTATTAGCTGCAGAAACTCCATTGACCAAATCTAATTTTGTAGAAAAGTGGTTTGCATATTTCTCATATATATTTACAACAAGCACTGAAGATAATGCCTTACCTGCTAAATATATTGATTTTATGTTATTGAAAAATTGAAATTAAAAATAAAGTTATGTATAAAAAAGAGTTTTTATGTATCTTTTCCTTTCCTTAATTTATATGCAAGCCATATGGTTGGTTTATTGACATTTTCAAAGAAATTTTGTTCTGCATATGTGGTTTTTAGCTATTTCTTCTGTCAGCTGGCAATTTACTTGATGTTGTAAGAATTTAATTTCATTCTTGAATGATCAGCTGAAGTATTTTGCTTCAGATTTTCTTTCTGCTTCCTGATCTGTTCCTTAGTTTGTAAGAATTTTTCCATCTTTTGCTTTTTCATGTGTGCTGCTTCTCTAATTACACCACCTCTGGTGTAAGCCTTGAACACATCCCAAAGAGTTCTAATAGAAATATCTGGTTGTATATTTTGTTTAAAGAACATTTTGAATTCTTTTTTTGTCTCTATTACAAATTTCTCATTCTTCAATAACAATGCATTAAGAGTCCATCTATTTTTCTTTGGTATATCTTGTAGTATAAGTATAACAGGATTATGGACTGCAAACATTGCTGGTAAAATTTCCACTTCTGTTAAGTCATTTATAGTTGTTGGGGAAATCCAACACATGTTTATCGTAAACCATGATTTATGTCTTGCCAAATAAAAAGTATAATCTTTATTTTTTGGGTTTCTAGTTTTCCAAGAATCGATCAGGTTATGTTCTTCTGCCAGTTGCAAAAATGTATTAGGAAGTTCTTTGTCTTGCTTCTGTTTTCCAGTAATTGTCTTTCTATCTGAAAGTCTATCAAAAACAGCATTATAATCTCCAATCAAACAAATTCCATCATAATTTTGTTTGGAAATAAGTTCCTGGAACAGTTTAAAAAATTTTCCTTGATGTTGGTTGGGTGCAGATATATTTATGATTAGTGTTATTTTGTGTTGTCTTCACACTTGGACTATCAAAATTCTACCATCTTCAGAGCTGTAGATTAGTTCTGGATGTAAATGTTCTTTAACATATGTCACTACGCCTCTCTTTTTTAAATTTTATCAGAGGATATGAAGTTTTTCCCAAGTTTTTTAATCTCCAAATATTTTTGATCTGAATATCTTATGTGAGTCTTCTTCAGTTGTTGAAAAGTTTGTCTTCTTTTTTGGGGTGCATTTAAACCATTAACATTTATTGAGATTATCTTTATTTTTCCTCTATCCATCTTTTTGTGTGTGTGTTTTGTTGTCATTTTTATTCTTCAACTTGAATCTTGTAACCATCTGGAGTACTGAAGTTTTTTGAGTTATTCCAGTTGCTGTGGTTATTCCAATTGCTCCTTGTGCTGCTTGTTGGTCCTCTTCACTTAGCCATTCATTGCTGCCTTCTGTTTGTTCCTCCACTATCTTGAGATCATCACCGTGTGTTTTAATCAACTCTTCCACTTTAAATATGGAATTGATTCTATATCTTTTCCCTCTATAAGTAAAGAGGAGGCCCTCTGGAAGCAACCATCTATATGTAATTCTATTCTTTCTAATGATGCTTGCAAATTCTGTGTAATCTGTCTTTTTCTCTCTCACTCTCCAAGGAATCTCCTTTAAGATTTTTATTTCTGTCTCCTCTATTTGGAAAGGTGTTTCAGTTGTCACATTGAGGATGGCATCTCTTATTGATCTTTTGTTAAATCTTGCATGTACTTCTCTTGGGAGTCCATGTCTTCTTGCACAGACAGAGTTCATTCTGTAAGCCACATCAATTTCATTATATATTTCATCTGGATTCTCTGCACCCACATAATCAGCAAGTGCCTGTGTCATATCCATTTTCAAAGCTTCATCTTTCTTCTCTGAAATGTTCCATTAATGGGGTATGGCACAGATCACCTATGCCTCCTCCTGAATGATCTTTTTGAGCATCTTGGGGGTGGTAGGAAATGGGGGGAAGCCATACAGAAGAATTTTGGGCCAAGGAGACAGAAGGGCATCCAGTTGCTCTACTTCCTGGCAATGGAAATGGATGAAGAAGCAGGTGGTCTTGTGTGTTCTGCCAAGAGGTGAAAAGGTCAACTAGTGGATAACCCAGCTGTTTGTAAATCTGTCTTAATGCTTGAAGGTGTAGATGGTTTGCTAATTGACTATGCTTGCTGCAGTGAGGAGAGGAGATCTTGATGGAGAATATGTTTTCCTGAATTTTTGCCCCCCTTATCCATATGAGCATCTAATTCAGCAGCTAATGTTGGGCAGGAATATCCTCTTCAAACTTCCAGACCCATCCCAACTTACTCTAGATGAATGAGGCATGTTCTCACCTCCTGCTGCCTGCTGTGATGACAGTGCTGATGGATTTCCATGGGGGTTCAAAATGGCTGCCTCCATATTCTGCAGAGCCCAAATTAGGTGAGATTTGGCTGGCAATGTCACTTATATGCTTTTATGTGCATCCTCTGTAGAGGGGAGATTTGAGCAGATAGCTCTTATACCCTGTACTTGGGGAAGATAGAAAACAAATCCTCAGTATTTTGTTTCACTGATCCAGGGGTTTCCCATACATTAGGCTGGCTGGTGACAGCCTCAGCTTGGATCCAGTATCAGCAGGTGAAGAGGACAGACAGGGTGAGAGAGGAAAATAGAAGGGGTTGTTTTTTTGGTGTTTTTTTCTTCTTAAAGGACAAGTGTATACAGAAGGATTGCAACAAGAGAGCTAGGAAAAGTAGCTATAGAATGGGGTTTTCCCAACCTTTCTGAGCCGGCAGGTATAACCCATGCAGTTTTGTAGCTGTTAACAGCATACAGGGATCAGGCATGCCTGCATTTGCCAATAGGTGTATAGCAATTAACTCCCTTCCAGAGCATGCTCAGCATTTGTAGCCCTTCCTAAAGGGGGCTGGTTATTCCCAGCAGCCAGCAGTTCAGCCTGGCCCAGGAAGAGGCAACAGCACCAGAAGGATGGGGAAAGGCCTGCATAGATTTTTCTTGTTTAATGCCTGCTTTGAATTATTGCAGGTAAATGCTGGATCCAACTGAGAAGAACTGCAGCCTCCCAAATACAGCCTGGCGATTTCATATGCTATTTCAGTATCTGTGAGTTTTAACCTGGACTTACAACATATGCATTATCTATGTGCTTAGGGGTTTTTTTCTGTTATGTGCATTTTTTTGGATACTGAAGATATCTGTAACCAGTATTATCCTGAAGATCCATTGCTATGAAATAACAACAACCAGACAGGAATGAATGAGGATTTGTATGAAAACCTCCATGCTTTGTTTATATGAAGAGTTTATTTTAAATGTTAAAGTGCACGGGTTGTATTGCCTCTCTTATGTCTGTGTTTAAATGCACATGTAGTTGCAGCAGTTACACATTCTTAATAACCATAGGTGGGAGTTCCACTATCAAAACAGACTGAACCTGCCCACTATCCTTGCAGATATTAGGACCTTAGTGGGTTACACAGGCACATTTGGAATTCTGACAATGGATGGTGGGCACAATTATAAAATAGCTGTCACAGGAGGTGAAACCATCCACAAAATGGCTGCCACAAGAGGTGAAACAAAGCACAAAATGTCAAGGAGTGAGGTCATCCATAATTAATTCTAATTGTAACTCTTCAGCATTTTGAGAAGTAGTTTAACAGGGTCCCTTTTTAAATGGACACATTCAGCCAATTTCCTTTTGTTGTGGTGACAACTGCTGCCAAAGCAAATTTTTTAAAAATCTGCACAGCCAATCAGATCTCCAGTGGCCAATCAAAAGCACCGCTGGGTAAGAGCCCCACCTGACTTGGCCCACTTTCTAAAGATACTTTACAGGCACCAGGAAGGTATCAATGGGCACCACGGATACTACTCTGGGAACCTTTGGTATAGAATAAGAGAATAAAACACAGTAGGAAATTAGAGCAGAGCTGTCAGGTATACTTGCTGATTCACTGGAGACACAAACAGAACTGAATAGGAGTGGCTACAAAGGGAGGAGGAGCTGAAGGACTGTATTTTGTTTCCTGCCTCACAGGATGATGGGAAAGTCAGCTGCCAGAAGTATGCCTTTCATTTGTAAGCTGGTTAATGAGTCACCATCGATTCTCCTTCTCTTTTCTCTAACTTCTGAGATTGTGACCACTATTCTTCAGTGCACGAACTGTCTTTTTGATCTTTAAGCAAAACATGTGTGGTGGTGTTGGAGTCACTCCCTTGTGACCACACTGATGATACTTGGGCACACATGGATCCCATCTCTGGCCAGTCCTGGCTTCACTCCAAGAACTTCACAGGCTTATCACATTCACAATGTCCTACATGACCACTTTAGTGCCAAAAATAGTAAAGGCGGTCTGAAGGACACTAGAAAGGAATGACTGTGGCAGCAGTACAATATTGTTTAGAAAATATGATTCTATGTAAACTATGGATAAGGGATGAGTCCAGAATGGCTCTCTTTTTAGATTCAATTCTTGTTTAATACTAAAAAAATACTTCTCTTTCTCTGCTGTTCAATTCATTTCCACCCATGTTTTAATCTGAGCACTACTGCACTTATGTCAAGTAACATTGTACTACATTTTATAGAGTGGAGAGACTGTAACTTCATGGTAGAGCACTCACTTTGCATGCAGAAGAACCCTGCCATTTCCAATAAAAAAGGATCTCAGTAAGTGTTAGGAATGGCTCTTGGTCAATGCTGTTGATCAGGACAAGCTCAGAATATGTTTTGTTTGCTTTATTGTATTATTTGTTGAAACTGACTGGTTCTATTTGGTGTTTTTTCTGTGAGATGCTTTGGGTCTCTATGGGGGGGAGGGGGTGGCATAAAATTTTCATATAAACACAGCATGTAGGACAGCCCAACACAGTCTATGGCTGGCCTCCTGTTCTCCTCGCTTACTCAACTTACTCAATGAATGGGATTGAGCAAGTTGAGAAAGAAGTACTTTTCTCCCTTTCTCACAATACAAGAACTCGTGGGCACTCCATGAAATTGCTGAGCAGTCGGATTAGAACAGATAAAAGGAAATACTTCTTCACCCAAAGAGTGATTAACATATGGAATTCACTGCCACAGGAGGTGGTGGCAGCTACAAGCATGGACAGTTTCAAGAGGGAATTAGATAAACATACGGAGCAGAAGTCCATCAGTGGCTATTAGCCACAGGGTATAGATGGGAATTCTCAGTCTGGGGCAGGTGATGCACTCTATTCTTGGTGCTGGAGGGGGCAGCAGTAGGAGGACTGCTCTAGTGTCCTGGCCCCACTGTTGGACCTCCTGATAGCACGTGGTATTTTTGGCCGCTGTGTGACAGAGTGTTGGACTAGATGGGCCATTGGCTTGATTCAACATTGGCTTCTCTTATGTTCTTAACTGCCACTAAACCCCCCATATCCTAGTTCACTGAAATCTCACCTTATTGCCCCACATGCTTCTCCTTGACCAGTTCTTCTAACACATAGCCTGAGTACTATGGACCATTTTCAAGCAGATGCTTATTTCAGCTTGGTGTTGGGTAAATTCTATGCACCTATAATTTGGAAAAATGTACATTAGAATGAACAGGGAGTGGGTGCAGGTGTGAGGTTGGAGAATAAAGGTTTGAAGAAAGGACAGTGACACTTCTGGCAGAAATCTAGAGTGTGCATGGTGAAAGTACATCCATTTCCAAGGTGTAGCATCATCACTATGTTCTGCTTATTAGATTTGACTACTTCTGTAGTTCACAAAGGCTTGCCCATTAGATTTCATAGGCCCTTATACAAGCTGTAAACTTCAGATCTGAATTCATGTTTTTGTAATGTTCAGAGTAGCTTCATGCCTGTCATCCTGGTTTGCATCCCTTTTGAACATAAAATGAACAACATTAGGAAATTGGATTCAGATTTAAATTAAATTCTGCCCTGTTAGAGCAATCCATAAACATATCATCAAAAACTTTATTTTCATTAATCACTGTATTATGGGTTGGTTTGGCAGAGACAATTTAAATATCCCATACAGAATTTGCTAAATGAACAAGGTTTTGGGTTGTCTTTTATATCTTGCCCTTTGCAGTTGATGATTAGTTTGATTAATTGATTACTTGGTTGTATTTACATTGATTAAATTGAATCTTTATATTGTATTAATTAATAAATTATTTGATAATGTTAATGTGGTGGAGGTGGGGTGGTTAGAGAGAGGGTGATTGATTGATATGAATTTTCCCCCAACCTGAATTTCCCCCCCACTGATTAAGAAATTACTGATTCTTTAATCAAACTGGATTGTTATACTGGAGTTGATCAGGCTGATTGTAGTTGGTTAATTAGTCAACCCAATTGGTTTAGCTGTAATAGGGTGGGTAAATTAGATTGCAAATTAAATAGCTGGAAAAGGTAAATGGGGTACTTAATTTAGACAGGGGTCAGTGATAAGCCAGGTAGGTTTAATAATTTAGACAGTTATAGCCTCCACTGATTGTTGGAGAGTGTTGGGGTTGACAGCACTGATGAAGGGGGACCATGCAAGGGTCAGGGATACCAGTGATTATGGAGCAGGAGAGATATAGCAGTGGGCATAGAAGAAATCAGAGATATAGAAATGCTCAAACTTCTTCCCATCTATGTCCCATCCCAAGGGATGTTGGTTGTGGGGCTAGGAAAACTTACACTTCTCTGACACTGGTGTTATTCAATGCCAGGCCTATCCATAATAAGTCATGCATAAGGGACCAATGAAAGCCTTGTAAAAAAATAAAGCCTAAACACAAGGGTCAATACACATGACCTGATGCGTTTCTGTCCCATTGGGGCCTTCTTCAGAGGTCAAACAATATTGAGGTACACATAACAAACACATATTGCAATAAGATAACCAATAAGTGAATATTGGACCAGGAAAAGGAAGGTTAAGCAGCAAGATCTAAAGACACATGACAAAGATGTTTGTGAGGCCTCAAAAGGTGAAAGTCATGTGTCTGGTGCCAAATGCACAGTTGCTGAATTAGGACAACTTCCAATTTAGGTCCAAAAGGCACCTGTGTGGCTATCAAAGTCAGAGCTAGAGTGCCCTATTTGCTTGAGAATGACAGGAACACTCCATCCATGAATTTTAGCTGCACTATGTGTCTTTTTTAGGACCAGCAATAAGCATCAACACAACTATTAATGAAAGCTTTCCCCCTTCTGGAAGAGTTCATGCAAGCAGAAGTAGACATGTAATTCTGGAAACTCCCGTTGAGGCTTGACTTTTTAAATAATGATGCAAAATTGACTGGTAGTTGTTAAATTATTATATTGAATGAACTGAATGATATGTTATATTGAATGAACTGAATATACATACCTGATGAAGATGTTATAAGAGAAGAGAAGAAGAAGAGTTTGGATTTATACCCCGCCCTTCACTGCCCAAAGGCGTCTCAGAGCGGCTTACAAAGTCCTTTCCCTTCCCCTCCCCACAACAGACACCCTGTGAGGCAGGTGGGGCTGAGAGAACTTCTGACAGAAACTGTCCTTGAGAGAACAGCTGTGCCAGAGCTTGTGACTGACCCAAGGTCACATCAGCAGGTGCAAGTAGAGGAGTAGGGAATCAAACCCGGCTCTCCCAGATAAGAGTCCGCACATTTAACCACTACACCAAACTGGCTAGCAGCACAATGCACTTTATAGAATGATAAGTATAAACAGAACACTTTAATTTAAAAAAAGTTTTTTGCAGTGTATATTTATTCGTTACTTGACTCTTGTAACACTGCAGCTCGGGTTGTTACAACTGTCATGGGCCGCTTTAGCTGATGCTGATAACATCCCCGTCAGCACCTCTGAGACTCAACAACCCTGAGATGGCGGAGGCAGGTCCTAAGGACAGCATGCACTCCAACCCCAGGGAGGTGGCGCCTCCACAACCCAAGATCTTGGGGAAACTTCACAGGCTGCCTTGCCTTCCCTTTCCCTAGAGCCAGGGAAACGCAGGAGGAGGCAGGTGCACTTGGAACTTCTTGAGAGGAGGCGGAGTGTGCATCTTGCCACCCAGCAACTGCCAGATCAAGAGGAACACCTGGGGGTTAATGGATAGCTCTCTCGCAAGCAATGAGACCCAACTGTGAGCTGCCAATAAAGGATGGGGTTTCAGAGGGGGAAGGCGTGGGAGCAACTTGTCACCTTCCTGGAGACATGTGACCACACCACCCAGACCTGCTGCTCCTGAACCTTTCAGTAGAAGGGAGTATAAACACTGTGTAGCCCTAAACTGCTCTAAAATAGAAACTTTATTAACAATATTATCAAATGTCTTAAAGACAACAAATTTAACCATCAATGTTACAACATGAACATACAGCAAAAAATCATAGGTGAAACCCGGCTCATAACACTGAAGGAGCCATATAGTACAAATCGACGTGTAAACAATTATAGAGACATTGCGAACGTCTTCATAAGCCATGTGGCTCCAGACTCTGTATACAGCCGTGGAATCAATAATACACACTAGTCATAAGACAAGGATTCTGGATGTGACCTTGTTTCGAAATCCTTTTCAGTCGTGTCTGTTGTGTCAGTCAATGTATCATGTCACAAAAAGGACAATTTCATATAATTATCATGGACCCAAAAAGGGTTCACAGACTGGTGTATAACGATCCACATAAACGGGTTCCCAACTAGATAATATTAACATAGGTGATAACTCAAATGTAACTACTGTAGTTGGAGAACGCATTCTCCAACCTTTGTTAATATTATGAAGCGCGAGTGAGGCAGGGCAAAAAGACCTGGACCAAGTTGTGCCGGGGATTCCCGGTCGCACTGCACCTACTGATGTGGGAGCATCCCGGGGAGGAGGCACAAGGGAGCGTTTGCACTGTTGGCCTGCCCCTGGTGGAGGCGTGGCTGTAAGTGGTTTTTCTCACTCCGCATGGGCGCATCGGCAATTGGGGCAAATATCAATGCGGCTTGTTCCCAGCTTTTAGCGTGCACACTTCCGGGAAGCAGGATCAACCCACTCTCCAGGGTTTGCTATGGCTTCCACTTGGTACTTTTTTTAACGCAGTAGGGAATCGTCATAGGACGGGGTGAGTATGGCTGGGGAACGCCTGACAGCTGTGGCTGTGTGAACCGGCCCCTTTAATCCGTTTCTGAAACGTGCCTATATCGGACCAAACTGCCAGTCTGAACTCAGCCTATGGTGTTTGATTCTGTTTCAAAATTACTGCAGGATCAGACCATTCCTTCTCATCATCAAGCATTACTCTTGCCTGCAACCCAGAGTTGGAATCATAGAGTTGGAAAGGACCGCCAGAGTCATCTAGTCCAACCCCTGCACAATGCAGGAAATTCACAAATACCTCCCCCCACATCTCCAGTGAACCTTGTTCCATACCCAGAAGATGACAAAAAAACCTCCAGGATCCCCAGCCAAACTGGCCTGGAGAAAAATTGCTTCTTGACCCCAAAGTGGCGATCAGCATTTTCCTGGGTGTGTAAGAAAGGGCCACAAGAATTAAGCACTGATGCAAACCTCCCTGCCCTCCCTCTCATGATCTGCCTAACTTCACAGAATCAGCATTGCTGTCAGATGGCTATCTAGTCTCTGTTTAAAAACCTTTCAAGGAAGCCTGTTCCACTGAGGAACTGCTCTGTCAGGAAGTTCTTCCCAATGTTTAGCTGAAAACTCTTTTGATTTAATTTCAACCCGTTGGTTCTGGTCCGACCTTCTGGGGCAACAGAAAACAGCTCCACACCATCCTCTAGATAATAAGTAACTGAAGATGGTTATCATATAACCCTGAATCTTCTCTCCAGGTTAACATATCCAGCTCCTTCAGCCTTTTGTCATAGGACTTGGTCTCCAGACCCCTCACCATCTTTGTTGCCCTCCTCTAGACATGTTCCAGCTTGTTTATAGCCTTCTTAAATTGTGGTACCCAAAACTGAACACAATACTCTAGATGAGGTCTAGCCAGAACAGAGTAAAGCGATACCATCACTTTGCACGATCTGGATACTATACTTCTGTTGATAGAGCCCAAAATTGTATTTGCCTTTTTAGCTATCACATCACACTGCTGACTCATGTTTGGTGTATGGTCTACTAAACCCCCTAGATCCTTTTTGCACATACTACTGCCAAGACAAGTCTCCCCCATCCTATAATTATGGATTTGATTTTTCCTACATAAATGCAAAACTTTACATTTATCCCCATTGAAACTTTATCACTTTTAGCCCAGTTTTCCAGCCTGTAAAGATCATCCTGTATCCTGGCTCTGTCTTCTACCATATTTGCTACCCCTCCCAATTTAGTAACATCTGCAAATTTAATAAGCATTCTCTCTATTCCTTCATCCAAATCCCCAGGACAGATCCTTGAGGCACTCCACTTGTCACTCCTCTCCAAGCACTCTCTGGATGTGATTTGTCAACCTTAACTCCATGATGTTGATCATAGTACTCTTATATGCAGCTTTTACGTTCTCATCCCTGGCACAAACTTTCTTCAGATCAGGTCATTGAGGGTACAAAGTTGTCTCCAAGGTTGGAAGTGGCATTTGTAGTTGTTGGCCCATTATCAACTGTGCTGGACTATATCTGCAAAAATAGGGTTTGAGTTCATTTGGTATACTATGCATCAGAAATTCCTGTTCTCAGAAATACCCTCTGTAGCTCTGTATCAGAGGTGGTAGAATCTGTAACTGCTGGAGTAAATAATCCGAAATTGGTTTCAAGCTTTGTAATGTGGTTCTGTAACATTCAACTTCTTCCACAAGTATAACTGAATCAGGATCAGCAGTGTTCAGCAGATACAGTGTCATGACAGTGTATCTGCTACTACTAGAGTTTTGCCTGGGCAGTATTCTGCCTAGGGGTTGAATCGCATCAGGTGGAGAAGAAATCTTTGACATCTTACTGGTACCTTGTTCAAATCTTTACAGTTTATCAATGGTACAAGAGGTTTGTGATCAGTGAAAAGCTGGAAGGAAGTTAGACCATAAAGACATTTAGAAAATCTTCACATGCCCAAACTGCTGCTAAACACGCCTTTTTAATTTGAGCATAACGTGTCTCGGAATCTGTCCATGTTCTGGAGCAAAATACAACAGGTTTCAACTCCCCTTCATATTTTTGGGCTGAGTTCAGACTGGCAATTCGCTCTGGGAGCCCGTTGCAGCAAAAAAGCCTCGGAACAAACTGTTCTGGGGGTTTCCCAGTCACACGGGGCCATCTGCTGTGGGAGTTTACTGGGAGAAGGTGCGCTGGAATGTTCACATCGCTGACCCAGATTGGGGGAGCTCGCTGCAGATCACCGACTGGGGGAGGATCCCGGCACCACATTGGTCAGTACAGCGGAGCACAGCCAATCAAGCTGCTGCTGCTGTTCCGGCTTGCTCCCAGCATATCGGCCACACGGTCACACTGCCGGGAAGAGGACTGACATGGTTTAAAGCCACTCTGCAGGGATTTACTGCCCCTTCAAAGAGGTATCTATTTAATGTTGGCAGAAAGTGGAACAGCACGGGTTGCCTACAGGTGGGGATGCCAGGCAGATGTGCCTGTGTGAACGCCCCCTTTAATATGGCTTTAAAGTATCGCTGAGACAGGGCTCTACCGGGGCAAATTGCCAGTCTGAACTCAGCCTTGAAGGAGCACAACTCTCAAGCCATAGCGGCTAGCATCTGAACACACAACAGTGCAGCAACTAATGAAATAAAATGCTAGTATAGGTTCCTTAGTCAGAAGCTGTTTTCTCTTCAAGAATGCTTCGTCTTGATGTGGGCTCCAGTGCCAAGCAACATCCACTTTTCATTCAGTGGATGTAAGTTCATTCAGTGGATGTAAGACATCTGCAAAACTTGGCAAGAATCGATCATGCATAAAAACCTTTTTAATTCTGTGGTGAATTTGGGAGGATCAGTCCCAGAATAACATCTACCTGGCTTAAGTCTGGCCTGATGCCATGCTCATCTGTGTGGTGTCCAAGATAAGTGAGCGTCTTCTGGTAAAGGAGGCACTTAGCTTCATTCAGCTTCAAGTCTGCCTGCTGTAGGGTGTCTAGGACTTTGGGCAGTTGATTATTATTGCTCTTCCTCCATATGGCCATATACCAAGATGTCTTCCATGTACACAGACAGTCCCTCCAGTTGCTGCAACAGTTGAGTCATTTCTCTTTGAAATAACTCAGGGACACCAGAGATTCCAAATGGCAATCTGTGGAAGAAATATCGTGCAAATGGTGTGATGAAAGTAGTTAATTTTGCACTATCTGGCTCCAACTGGATCTGCCAGAATCCACTTGCTGCATCCAGCAGTGAAAATATATGGGTGATTGTTAAATAAGGAAGGATGTCATTGACGGGAGGAAGAATATACTTTTCTGTTTTTACTGCTTTATTCACCTACTTCGGATCCACGCAGATTGCACTGTACTGTACTTTTTAGGTACTGGCACCACTGGAGCACACCGATCAGTAGGTTCTGTAACCAGATCTATAACCCTAAATCGGACCATCCTATCCAATTCAGGTATCACTTAGGGAGCAGTGGGGCTGATACAGTCCTGGTTGTAATGACAGCATAAGGTACAGTGTTTTCTTTAAGCCTCATTTTTATTGGAGCAATCTCCAAAGTTCCCATCTCATGTTGAAGTCCTATAGAAAGTTCATCTATATAGCATATCAAACCCATTGCAACAGTAGTGTTCCAGCTCAGTAGATTATTAGATTGAGCTCACAGCACATAGACTCTAAAAGTATAATCTTCCCCTTTGTATTGAGTTTGAGCCTGGAAATATCTTACACAGCTCAGACTGTCTCTCCTTGGGATGGAAAATATTGTGGATGTTTGGTGGAGGACTTTTTGTGTCTATTTTGAAATCCAGCGTGAAGGCCATAAATCTGTAATGATATCACCCATGGGTTAGTAGTGGTTTTGGAACAGCTGGCTGGTTCCCAAAAATACTGATCTGGGGACGGTCTTGTTTTGTGCTCACCCCTCAAATGCAAATTCCTATTGCAAAATGTCCCAGCCTTTTACATTAGTAGCGCTTAACGGACATTGCTGGACACTCAGCCCTCTGACCATGTACTTTTTCAAAGTACCTGCACTTAGAGGCCTGTTTTTGAGGATGAAGAGACTGCTTGTGTTAAGCATGAGACTTAACAAGGTAGTGATTTCCACTTTATTTAACAGCAAACAAATGATCAGACAACACACACAAAACAGTGGAGCACAGCTCCCTTTTTAAATAATCTGGGCTGTCAAAGCCACGCCCAAACTTCAGTTAACAACCAATCATAACTTAGAGATAAAGACCAATGAGGTCTGTTCCCTCCAGAAAAGTATATACAGTTCTTATTGGCTATTTACAAAGGTTTTGCAGAAACAACCAATGGGAATGTCAACTCTTACAATCCCTTCTCTGACTCAAGCTTAACATAATAAAAGATAAGACTGATTCATTAGTCAGAACATAACAGCTTGTGTGGTTTGATGGGGCATTTATGGGAAAGCTTTAATCCTATCTCTGTCTGGTTGAAGTGTTTGGGGAACTGCACTCTCTGGGATATTTCCTGAAACCCCCTGAAAGCTCCTTAGTCATGGACTTTTTCCTTAATCTGTTCTGAATTCCTGATCATTTGGATTGTCCCTTCCATAGTAAGGTTACTTTTCAACTGTAGTTGCTGGAATAGTTCTTTCTCTAAAATGCCCACTACCGGTTGATCTCAAATAGTTTCACTTTTGTAGCCACACAATTCACTGGCTTCTGCTTTTTCGTGCAGCCATGCCGCAGGGCTCTTTTTGCAGCAGCAACTCCTTTGCATATTAGGCGACACACCCCTGAATGTAGCCAATCCTCCAAGAGTTTACAGAGCTCTTCTTACAGGGGCTACTCTAAGCTCTTGGAGGATTGGCTACATTAGGGGTGTGTCGCCTAATATGCAAAGGAGTTCCTGCTACAAAAAGAGTCCCATTGTATGTAAACCTCAGCAGATTCTCCCGGCTTCTGGTTTCTCTAGTGAAAGCAGGCCCATTTATGAATGGGGTTCTGTTTGGGCCCAAAATAGTCATCAGATTTCCCCAGGGTAAGATCATATTTATCCCTGTCCCTATCAGCAGTAAAAGCAAAGGAATTAAAGATATTTATTTATTTATTTATTATTTAGATTCATATCCCACAAAATCATATTTATCCCTGTCCCCATCAGCAGTAAAAGCAAAGGAATTAAAGATATTTATTTATTTATTTATTATTTAGATTCATATCCCACAAGATCATATTTATCCCTGTCCCCATCAGCAGTAAAAGCAAAGGAATTAAAGATATTTATTTATTTATTTATTATTTAGATTCATATCCCACAAGATCATATTTATCCCTGTCCCCATCAGCAGTAAAAGCAAAGAAATTAAAGATATTTATTTATTTATTTATTTATTTATTTATTTATTTATTTATTATTTAGATTCATATCCCGCCCTCCCTGGAGGCTCAGATCTGTTCTGCTTGTGGGCTCACTGCATAAATTAAGGGGCATACCTGGATTTCCTCTGCTTCTGCATTCAATTTTGAGATCATGTACCGAGAGAAGTGCTATTTCCAGTCAGGCCATCCAACAGGCCTACTGTAATCAAAGGCCTCCAGTGGGGAGAACTTTGCTATTCTGGACCTCATCTGCCAGTTGCTCTGTAGAGTACAGTGAGAGTGCAGGAAAGGGTCCAAGCACCACACCAAAGCAGTGATGGAAGGTTCAGACTTCTGACACCATGCCTTATCAATGCCAAGCACTTCAGTAGTTTAACATAACAAGCTATTTATTAAGTTTCCATAGCACAGATAGGAAAAGATTAAACAGTTCCCCCAGTCTCTGCTTTACAATCTCCTCCTCCAGTCTCTATCTAGGTCCTGTTTCACTTTTGTTGCTCCTCCCTCTTTGTTTTCGGAACTCTTTGAACCATGTGTTTTTATCATGAATGATGACAGGGACAAATGATCAAAAGAGAATTGCAGATGCAATAGAGACGGGCATTTTGCAACTGCCAAAGATCAAGTGTGACATGGATTGTACTTAGTTAGCAACTGTCTTTTTATTTTATTTTGGCTGCGTTCAGACGGCCAGTCAATCCCGCCATGAGCCCTCCTAAAATTTTATCCTGATTTTTTTAATCCAGCCTAGCATGACCAGATGCCCCCCCCCGTGAAATAGCCTCACTGCACGTTGTTCCCGCCGTGATTTGTCTACATGGCATCCACCGATCATCAGCTGGTGTGCTGGAATACGAGCCTGGGTTTCTTTAGGAGGGGTGTGTGAAAGATTTCCCCTCTCTTTCCATACTCCAACAGGACATTCCATGCAGGAGATTCTGCATACTTCAGTTTCTGTTTTGACCCGCGCTTGCAGGGATGGAAAGAATAAGTCCCGGTCCTCCCCCTTGCCATTGCCATCATGATCAATGGAGGGACTATTTTGCAAGTTAGAACAGTCCTTCCTCCCTCCATCTCCCATCGCGGTAACATCTTGTCCCTAAAATAAATAAGCATGAATATTACATTCCTCGTAGCGCTTATTGCTGAATGCATTTCCTCGTTAAAGCGCACATAGGGTTTCAATTTTTAAAAAATCGCACCCCCACCAGCTCGGTCTGACGTCAGATCGAGCCGACGGGAGCATCGCGTGCTAATGGAGTGACCAGACAGAAGAAAGTCTGCAGTTGTCACGTGGGTAAGCGAAAACCCTACATTGAAACTGCTACTTTTTAAAATCAGGATTGGAGGCGCAGCAGAACAGGATGCCTACGGGACCAGAATATTTCCCAGATGTTTCTGTCTGGTCGTGTATTTTTGATCCGCAAGGGAGTCGTTCCTATGGCGGATCAAAAGATCCGTCTGTACGCACCCTTTGTTAATGTAGCTAGATTCTGTCTGTTGGAATACCTCAAGTTTGTTCCTTATAGACATAAAGTTTGTTTAACATTTGAGAGACTCTGCACAAGTCTGTTAGATACCTAAATTGTTCTCACCAAGAACAGAATCTTTGGAGACAAACCTTGCCAGTAACGCAGAATATTTTATTGATACACTCTTGCAAGCATGGGTGATCAGTTCCAAAGATCTAACCAATACCTTGTATTTGAAAGCAGGCAGTTTTATACTTCCTTCCCCGACGCTTTGGAAAATAAGAAACGCCCTGGCCAGTCCCCATAGGCTGGAGTACATGGCTCACATTCTCGAATCACATCTCGCCTTTAGGACCCCGTGACAACATGCCTCTGATTACTCTTCCTCTTTTCCTAATTAGTCCACTCCTCTAAATATGCTAAAATCTGTTTACTTTCTCCTTAAAAAAGTTATTAATCTTCCCAGCCTTCCCCTGACATTTTTTCCACCATCTACTGCAAATGTCACTCTTGGGTGAGCCTGGTCATTCTTGTGTCATGTCTTCCTGTTACTGGGCTTTCAGACCGCAGGATGTTCTATCCTTAGGCCTGTCTTCTTTCGAAACATTTGTTCGACAGAGTTAACTTCCCATTTTTCTGTTGGTTGTACTCTGCAAGCAAATCAAGGATAGCAAACATGTCTCTATGCTGACCATTGTGTTTCTGAATAGGTACTTTCCAGATGGACTAGACATGACCTATCTTCCTTATTTCAAGTTCTAATCTTAGGTTGTCTGGCCTTTTAGTCTTATAGACTCATGAAGCAAATACACTAAGCTTCCAAGATACATAGAACACAAGCTTAACATGTTAATCAAATCAATTAAAAACCTTCATTTTCATTTCTCACAAGTCCTTTCCCATCTCCCTCACAAGGTGTTGTGAGCCACCCTGAGCCCACTTGTGAGATAGGGTAGCATATAAGCTTAATTAGATAAATACCTGGCTTTTTGGTACACTACAGAGCGATATCTCTGTGAGGTTGGCTACGGGCCAGAGTGGTGTGAGAGCCAGCATGGTGTGGTAGTTAAGAGCAGCAGAATCTAATCTGGAGAACCGGGTTTGATTCCCTACTCCTCTTCCACATGAAGCCTGTTGAGTGACCTCGGGCTAGTCACAGTTCTCTCAGAACTCTCTCAGCCTGTTGGTGCCTGTTGTCGGGATAGGAAGGGAAAGAGATTGTAAGCCGCTTTGAGAGAAAAGTGGCATGTAAAAACCAGCTCTTCTCTTCTTCAACTCACATGAGAGAGAGAGGGGGGCTGGATTTTATCCAAAGTGGTGGCAGCAACAGTAAAGAGGGGCAAAACTGTAACAGAGACCATGGCTCAAAATCAAAAAGGTGGCAGAGCATTTAAACTCAATAATGGGGGAAAGCCGACAGGAGATGAAAAGTCTCTGGTTCGGGATGGCTCATCTCAAAGAGATGAAGGGGTAGCTATTACTTTTGTACAAGGAAATGGATTACAATTGTCCACTGAGACTGTGGCTAATGATAGGAACTGCTTGGCAAGGTCTCGAGGCAGCAAGAGGAAGGCTGTGGGCTTAATAAACATGGGAAACTATAAGTGTTTATACACAAATGCTAGAAGTCTCCGAGGTAAAATTGGGGAGTTGGAATGCTTGGTGTTGGGAGGGGAAATAGACATTGTGGGTATTTCAGAAACTTGGTGGGATGAGGAAAATCAGTGGGATACGGTGATTCCTGGTTATAAATTATATCGGTAGGATGGGGGGGAAGGGTTGGAGGTGGGGTGGCTCTGTATGTCAGAGAGGGTATACCGTCCAGTAAGATTGAGAGGGTAAGAGAATTGGATTCGCTTTTGGAAATGCTATGGGTTGAAATAGTGGGTCCAAAAGGAGGCTTAACAGTGGGAGTTTGTTATCGCCCACCAGATCAAAAGATAGAGGATTATAAAATGATGAATGAATTAAAGATAGCAGGTAGACGAAATAACTGTGTTGTAATAGGTGACTTTAACTACCCACACATTGATTGGGTCAATATGAGTTCTAGTCGGGAAAAAGAGATTGAGTTTTTAGACACTCTCAATGACTGTGCTGTGGAACAGATGGTCACAGATCCTACCAGGGGAGAGGCGATCCTGGATTTGGTCCTAAGTAACACCCAAGACCTGGTGAGAGATGTAAAAGTGATTGCACCGCTTGGGAACAGTGACCATAATGTCATTGAGTTTAACATTTGTACAGATAGGGAGTTGCCCAAAAAGACTGACGCAACCACTTTTAACTTTAAAAGGGGTAACTTCTCTGGTATGAGTGGACATGTGAGGAAGAAATTGAAAGGAAGAGTGGAGAAGGTCAAAACCATTGGGGAGGCTTGGAGACTATTTAAAAAGACAATCTTAGAAGCTCAGAAAAAATATATACCGCAGGTTAGAAAAGGTACAAATAGGTATAGAAAAAAGCCTGCATGGTTAACAAATAAAGTAATGGAAGCTGTAAAAGGTAAGAAGGATTCCTTTAAGCAGTGGAAAGCTAGTCTTAGTGCAGTTGACAAAAGGGAACACAGACTATGGCAAATAAAATGCAAGTCTGTGATCAGGCAAGCAAAAAGGGAATATGAGGAGCATATTGCAAAAAACATAAAGGCCAACAATAAAACTTTCTTCAATACATTAGAAGTAGGAAGCCAGCCAGGGAGGCAGTGGGGCCCTTGAATGACCAAGGGGTAAAAGGAGTAGTGAAAGATGATAGGAAAATGTCTGAGAAGCTGAATGCATTTTTTGCCTCTGTCTTCACTGTGGAAGAGGAGAAGTGTTTGCCCACTCCAGAAGCACCGATTTCGGGAGGGGGTTTGAAAGACCTGAATCAGATTGCGGTGACAAGAGAGGAAGTCCTCTGACTGATGGACAATTTAAAAACTAATAAATCACCAGGCCCGGATGGCATTCATCCGAGAGTTCTGAAAGAACTCAAATGTGAACTTGTGGATCTCCTGACAAAAATATGTAATCTTTCTTTAAAATCTGCCTCCATTCCTGAGGACTGGAAGGTAGCTAATGTCACTCCCATCTTTAAAAAGGGCTCCAGGGGAGATCCGGGAAATTACAGGCCAGTCAGTCTGACATCGATACCGGGTAAGTTGGTGGAAACTGTTATTAAGGAAAGAATTAGTAGGCACATTGATGAACAAAAACTATTGAGGCAGACTCAGCATGGGTTCTGTAAGGGAAGATCTTGTCTCACTAACCTGTTAGTGTTTTTTGAGGGAGTGAACAAACATGTGGACAAGGGGGACCCAATAGATATTATTTACCTTGACTTCCGGAAAGCTTTTGATACAGTTCCTCATCAAAGGCTCCTAAGTAAGCTCAATGGTCATGGGATAAAAGGACAAGTCCTCTTGTGGATCAAAAACTGGCTTATAAATAGAAAACAGAGAGTGAGTATAAATGGGAAACTTTCTCAGTGGAGGGTGGTAAGCAGTGGGGTACCACAGGGATCAGTACTCAGTCCGATGCTTTTTAACTTGTTTATTAATGATTTGGAATTGGGAGTAAGCAATGAAGTGGCTAAATTTGCAGATGACACGAAGTTGTTCAGGGTGGTGAAAACCAGGGAGGAGTGTGAGGCACTCCAAGGGGATCTGTTGAGGATGGGTGAGTGGGCGTCAACGTGGCAGATGGGGTTCAATGTGGCCAAGTGCAAAGTGATGCACATTGGAGCCAAAAATCCTAAATATAAATACACGTTGATGGGGTCTGAACTGGCAGAGACGGACCAAGAGAGAGATCTTGGAGTCGTAGTGGATAACTCGATGAAAATGTCTAGACAGTGTGTAGCTGCAATAAAGAAGGCCAACGCTATGCTGGGGATTATTAGGAAGGGAATTGATAACAAATCAGCCAGTATCATCATGCCCCTGTATAAATCATTGGTGCGACCTCATTTGGAATACTGTGTACAGTTCTGGTCACCACATCTCAAAAAGGATATTATAGCATTGGAAAAAGTGCAGAGAAGGGCAACTAGAATGATAAAAGGGTTGGAACACCTTCCCTATGAAGAAAGGTTAAAATGCTTGGGGCTCTTTAGCTTGGAGAAACGACGGCTGAGGGGTGACATGATCGAGGTTTATAAGATTATGAATGGGATTGAGCAGGTTGAGAAAGAAGTACTTTTCTCCCTTTCTCACAATACAAGAACTCGTGGGCACTCCATGAAATTGCTGAGCAGTCGGGTTAGAACAGATAAAAGGAAATACTTCTTCACCCAAAGAGTGATTAACATATGGAATTCACTGCCACAGGAGGTGGTGGCAGCTGCAAGCATGGACAGTTTCAAGAGGGGATTAGATAAACATATGGAGCAGAGGTCTATCAGTGGCTATTAGCCACAGGGTATAGATGGGAACTCTCAGTCTGGGGCAGGTGATGCACTCTATCCTTGGTGCTGGAGGGGGCAGCAGTGGGAGGGCTTCTGGTGCCCTGGCCCCACTGCTGGATCTCCTGATGGCACCTGGTATATTTTGGCTGCTGTGTGACAGAGTGTTGGACTAGATGGGCCATTGGCCTGATTCAACATTGGCTTCTCTTATGTTCTTATGTTCTTATGCAGTGATATATAAAGCTGGATGCTATCCACACATCAGTAATAACTAGGATTGTGAGACACCACCTGGCAATCAGCAGTAGAAGAAGGGTGAGGACATGTGGGCAGTTGTCAGTTTTACCACAGAGTTTCTGGCTATTCCTAGAGAGATTATATTTCCCAGAAGTGCTGTCACACATTTGGTGTAACAGGTGTTTAAATTTTTTTAATATATGTGTGCATGTGTTCTTTTCAAACAGGTTTTATCAAATTTAGCACTTTTCTGCTGCTGTCTGTTAAATGATGGTTAGGAATAAATCCTGTTTGATCTCTGATATGTATTTGGTAATCACAGTTTTTAATTGAGATGCTAAAATCATTGCTAGCATTTTATAATCGTAGTTTAATAAAGAAGTCTGCATGAAGTGGTAAATTGAGAGTCTTTCTGGGGTTTGGGGATTACAGTGAGCCTTCTCTCTCCCCAAGATCTTGGAAAATGTTTTACTTTAAAAGTTTCATTTATCTCCTTTAATAAAGAAAGACTTATAATTTCCTTAATTTGCTCAAAATATTCTGGGGTGAGGCCATTGGACAAGGCATTTTTTTTTTTACTTTTTTAGAGGTTTTATTGCAGCCATAACTTCTGATAGACTGATTTCTGCATCTAATATCTTCTTTTCTTCATTGCTTAATTGGAGAATACTTATCTTTATCTAGAAACTTACATATCTTGCCCTTGTGGGGATCTTGAATTTGATAGAAAGAACTATAATATTTCATAAATTCTGAAGCTATTGCAGTTTTATAGGATATTATGGAACCATCATTCTTCCTTAATGAAGTAATCACACTTTTAGCTTCTTTTTTGTTCAGGCTATTAGCAAGGAGTTTCCTAGGCTTTATTTCATTTCATTTCAAAATATTTCTACCGAGTAAATAATATATTTTCTGGATTCTCCCCATAGCTAGGGTTTTAATTTCCTTCTTTCTGCATTTCACAAATTTATAATGTTATCAGAGATATGTGTTTTATTTATCTTTCACATTTAATTTTTTTTCTTATGTTACCACTCCAAACAGTGGCAAGAGATGGAAGCTGGGAGAGGGGGATTCCCACACCCCCACCAGGGGGCAGGCAACCCTACTGACATCCCACTCCCAGCCCCCTGATGATGTCAGCCAAAGGTCATACATATTGGTTGAAGAACATTGGGACACATGAAGTACACTATATAAGTTCAAACTAGCTAACTATGTTTGTCCTATGGAAACTCCTTGTTTCCTATTAGCAAGAAACAAGTGGAGACCCGCAAGAAACTTGCGGGATGGTCATCCCATTCCTCACACCTTTGCTTCCTCCCCTCTACCCTTACCTATCTCACACTCCTTCTCCCTTCTGGGGGTGGAGCCATAGACTCAACCCTCTAAAGGAGACATTTTATCCAGGGGAACTGATCTCTGTCACCCGGACAACAGTTGTAATGCTGGGTGATCTCCAGCCCTCACCCAGAGGCTGGCAATGGTAGTTCTCATGGAGGAAATGGCTGGTTTGGAGGGTGGAGTCTATGGCATTATACTGGTCTGAAGTTCCTCCCCTCCTCAAACCCCACCATCCCCAGGATCCACCCCTTAAATGTCCAGGAATTTCCCAATCCAGAGTTGGCAACCCTATTTCCTTCCCACCCAATAGCCAACTTAACCTTTATCTGCCTTTATCTGTCTTCAGCTTTTCGTCTCCACCCCCCTCCCCCACAGCTTCTACCAACGAAAATTATAGTCTACTCCACAGTGGGGACCAAAGCAGTTTACATTATTCTCACCTCCTTTTTATCTGCACAACAACCCTGTGAGGTTGGTTAGGCTGAAAGTATGTGACTGGTCCAAAATCACCCAGTCAGCTTCCACCGCAATATGGGGATCTGAACCTGGGTCTTGCAGACCCTACTCTGAGGCTCTAACTGCTGCACCACTGCTGGCTTTCATAGGGTGGCTGCTGAACAGCAGCAAGCAGCCAGGCCAAGTTGAGTCATGCAAATTATGTGGTATCAAGTCACCCAGAGGGTGCTGCCTAGGGATGCCAGCCTCCAGGTGTGATCTGGGGATCCCCTGGAATTACTGCTCAGCTCCAGACTACTGAGATAACTTCCCCTGGAGAAAATGGATGCTTTGGAGGGTGGACTCTAGGGCATTGTACCCCACTGAGGTCCCTGTTCTCCCCAGGCTCCATCCCCAGATCTCCAGGAGTTTCCAGACCTGGAGCTGGCAACCCCACTACCCCCATCCCCTGCCAGTGCCCGTGGGGGGACCTGGCAACCCTAGACTGCTGCCAGGCCTAGGGTTGGCAACCTCCAAGTGGGGCCTGCTGGAGAGTGAACTCCAGAGATCTGTGAACAACGGAGATCTGTCTCCCTGGAGAAAATGGCTTCTTTGGAGGGTGGATTCTGTGGCATGATGCCCAGCTGAGGCCTCTCCCTTCCCCAAATCCTGCCCTCCTTGCATTCCACCCCAAAACCTCTAGGAATCCCCCAGCCTGGCCCCAAGGCTCCCTCCCTCCCCCCTCCCTCCAAGGCTGAAAGAGGCCGGGAAAGAAAGGGCCCTTCCCCCCACCCTTTTACTGACAGAGCCAGTCAGAAGCCTCTCCCCCCCCCCCAACGTTCTAATCTCTCACCGTTGCTGCCTGGAGTCAGGTCCCTGCAGAGGCCATTTCAAAAGGTTTTGGGGGGAATTCAACCGTCCCTGCAGGGATTTTCTCACTTTTCAGATTTTTCTACAAACCCAGGAAGTCTACTGACTATGCAGGAAAAGCTGTTGGGGGAGAGTGAGGCCCCTGTTGGAGGGAATAGGTATCCGCACAGAAAAAAAAAAGTCTCAGAATTAGAATAAGGATGAGAAGAACCAATGGAGGACTGTCTCTTTTACCCCAAATATTTACTGCAGCCAATCCACCAAAATATTACAGGCAGCCATATCAAATGCTTGTGATAGGTCAAGCAACATCAACAGACATGGATTGCCCTTATCCAACTATAACCCGAGATCATCCACCAAGGACAATAGAGCCGTTTCAGTTCCAAACCTGGCCTGAAGCCAAATTGAAATGTGTCAAAGACTGATGTCTCATTCAGAGATTCCTGCAATTGATCCACCACAATTAATTCAATCCCCTTGTCCAGAAAGGGAAGACTGGACAGAGGTCCATAATTGCCCACATCCCTCTTATCCAAAGATTGCTCCTTGAGAAGTCTAATAACAATTCTTCCAGTTCTGAGGAACACTTCCCGTTAATATACAAATAATTTTTCCCCAAAGAGGTATTTTTTACTAGGATGATTTTAATAACCAGGATAGTCATGGATCCAAGTTATAAGAAATGGCCTTCACAAAACCCCAAGCAATCTGTCAACATAACTCAGGGAGACCAGCTTAGAATCATAGAATGTTAGAGTTGGAAGGGACTTTGTAGGCCATCTAGTCCAACCCCTGCACTCTGCAGGAACACAGCCAAAACCCCTACATACCTACAACATACCCAAAAGATGGTTGTCCAGTCTCCTCTTGAAAACGTCTAGCGAAGGAGCATCCACCACCTCCTGAAGCAGTCTGTTCCACTGCTCAACCACTCTTATAGTCAGGAAGTTTCTCCTGATATTAAGCCGGTAACGACTCCCTTGTAATTTCCACCCATTAGATCTAGTCTTGCAATCCGGAGCAAGAGAGAATAGATCCACTCCATCTTCTACATGACAGCCCTTCAAATACTTGAAGACTGCAATCATGTCCCCTCTAAACCTTCTCTTTCCCAGGCTAAACATACCCAACTCCCTCAGCCTTTCCTCATAAGACTTGGACTCCAACCTGCTCACCATCCTGGTCGCCCTCCTCTGGACCCGCTCGAGTTTGTCAATATCCTTCCGAAAATGTGGTGCCCAAAACTGGACACAGTACTCCAGGTGGGGCCTGACCATAGTAGAATACAGCGGAACTACCACCTCCCGTGATCTGGACACAATGCTTCTGCTAATGCATCCTAAGATTGCATTAGCTTTCTTCACAGCCACATGCTTGAAACTATCCATACAGTCTTGAACAGAGGTTTCTACTTTTATGCTCAGCACAGGATCTATTGTCAAACTGGCATATAAATTGGACTGGATGAGAAAGATTTTTCAGCAAATCATCACAACTAAAATCCCAATTGGAATGAAGAGTGTTAGGCCCTGAGGATGTTAGGCCTAGGGTTCCCAGACCCCCCAATGAAAGCAGGGGTCCCCCGCTGCCAGGCCCCATCTCCCCACCACTGATCAGCTGGCTGCTGGGGGGGGAACTTACCCTGAAAAAGAGGGAGATTCATCCTATGTGCAGCAATGTGTCTACATCACTGCCCATGTAACATGGAAGTGATGTCATCACATCCAGGACATCAGAGTAATGCTCTGGTATTTGGGCAAAAACTTTATGATAAAAGCCAAATTTACCACTGAGTTTTTGCCCAAATACCAGAGCATCACCCTGATGTCCTGGCCATGATGATGGTACTTCCAGTCACATGGGCAGTGATGTGGACACAGTGCTGCATGTCAGGTGGATCTCCCTCTTTTTCAGGGTAACCCCCCCCACTGGCCAGCTGCTCCCGCTGCTCCCAGTAAATCTCCCCTCATCCCCCACCAGTTGCCAGGAGGGACCTGGGAAACCTAATTTGGCCCCAGACCACCTAATTTCTCTAAATGAGATTTCACCAATGCAATTGTAGCAGAAAAGAAGGCCTTCTTTGCTGCCATCACTGCCACCTCATAGACTGTTAAATGAGCTCTAAAACATGTTCAATCTGATTCAACATGAGTTTTCCACTAACAGCAGTCTAGCCATCTCCCCAACTTCTTCAGAAGCCCCACCTCTCTGGTAAACTAAGGGGCTGAAGATTTCTCAAGAAGGAGAGAGCATTCCAAGGAGCACCCTGTCAACAGGACCCTGCAGACCAGCAGTCCATACTGATACAAGAGCCTCTATGGAACTCTTTTGTGCAGTGTTTTACTAATGCACACATTATACCTGCATATTGATAAAACACTGAATGAAAATAATCATGATACAACCAGTCCATCAAGATTCTTTATGTCTAGTGTTTTAGTAATAACATCAAGATTTCTTCTTTTGCAGTATTATATTGCACTAAGAGTAAGGCCTGTGGTGGGAAGAAATACAACGAGCTCTAGAAAGAGGCTCCAAGTGAGAGTCCTGGCTGTAGCTGGTTGGGCGGTGGAGAGAAGGGGAAAATAGAGGGAGGTGAGCCATGTTTATATCCTTCTGCTTGGCTATAAGGCAGGGCTATCTCCAAGTCATTTTGCTGTCCCAAGTGGGTAGTACAGGAGGTGAAAAGTACTGAGACTTACTAGTGATTTCAGCTCTCACATACTTTATTAGATGAAGAACAAGACAACTGAGCCGGCTCTCAGGCCGGCTTTTATTCCCAAGTGACCCACACCCCAAACACACACACACCCGGTGATTCGCTATTTACATTGATTGGATTAACTCCTGCTCCTCCATTGGAGGGGAGTCAGGATCCACTAGTCCATTGTCCTTCGGGGCAAAGCTCAGGCCCTTCGCCTGGCCACATGGTGGACCGGTTAGAACCAGTCCAAGCACATGGCTGTCCAGAGCCCATGTTCTCCAGTGGATACATTACACCCCTCCCCCTTGGTCCGATAAACACCCGCACACATAGTCTTTCAAATAGCTGGGGGCCGCCGCTCTCGCGTGGAGCGACGGGGCTCTGGCATGGGGGAACTGACAGCCTCCCGGGCGGCTGTGGGGACTGGTGGCGGCTCTGGTGTTGGCGGGGCTGGGCTCACCATCTCGGCCGGTGTGTCATTTGCGGTGGCTGTCAGTCCGGAGTTGAAGTCCCCCGGGATTTCTTCTGGTGCGTCCGCCCCGCGTCTGGTTGAGCTGGCTCGTCCCACTCCTCCCCCTCATCCGGCTCCAGGGGTAGCACCCGGCGACGTAGCTGATCGATGTGGCGATGCAGGATCTGGCCGTCTTCCACCGAGACTTCGTAGGACCAGGGGCCACGGACCCGGACTACTCGGGCGGGAATCCACGGGGGCCCTCTCGCGTAGTTCCGTGCGTACACCGGACTATGGACTAGCGGAGAACCCTGGGCGAGACCATCTGCGGCGTCTGTCGATCGGGCGCAAGGAGGCCCAGGAGAGGCTTGTGGTCTGTAAGGATCTCGAACGGGCGGCCATAGAGATAATGGTGGAATTTTTTAACCCCCGCCACTATCGCTAGTGCCTCCTTGTCTATCTGCGCGTAATTACGCTCCGCAGAAGACAGGGTCCGAGAATAGTAGGCGACCGGAACGTCCCGGCCATCCGGCAACCGATGCCCCAACACCGCCCCCACCCCGTAGGGCGACGCATCACACACCAGAACCACAGGTAAAGCCTCGCAGAAGTGGTGCAGCACCCCGTTGGAGACCAACAAGTCTTTTACCGCCCGGAAAGCTGCCGCATGCTCCGGCTTCCAGGCCCACGGCACCTCCTTGTCCAGCAGCCGGTGGAGGGGTTCAGCCACCGTTGCCTTTTGGGGCAGAAACGCGTGGTAAAAATTCAAGAGGCCCAGGAAGGCCTAGAGTTCCGGCTTGGACGTGGGGACCGGGGCTTGTGTGATCGCTCTAATTTTCTCGTCTGTGGGGTGGATGCCTTGTGCATCGACTGCGAACCCCAGGAATTCGATGCGGGGCACACCCAGGAGGCATTTCTCCTTCTTCACCTTGAGGCCAGCCTCGTTGAACCTCTGCAGGACCTGACGCAGCCGTTCGGTGAAGGCGGTGGAGTCCGGTGCCGCGATTATGACATCATCTAAAAGGGCTGGACCCCTGGAATTCCTTTCAGGAGGGAATCCATGAAAGATTGAAAAATCCCTGGTGCCACTGAAACTCCAAACTGCAGTCTATTGACCCGGAAAGCCCCCTTGTGGGTGGTGATGGTTTGCGCTTCCGCAGCGGCCGTGTCCACTGGCAGCTGCTGGTAAGCCTGCGCCAGGTCCAATTTGCCGAAAACTTTGGCCCCCGTCAGGGAGGCCAGGACATGGCTCACTACCGGGACCGGATAGGCGTGGTCCTGCAGAGCCTTATTTATGGTGCATTTGTAATCTGCACAAATGCGTATAGCCCCATTCGGTTTAATTGGCGTTACAATGGGGGTTTCCCAGCGCGCTGACGCGACCGGTTCCAGCATGCCTTGGGCGACCAGGTGGTCGAGCTCGGCCTCTATTTTTTCCCCGCATGGCTAGGGAGGGGGCCGTGCCTTTATGCGGATGGGTCGTACGTTAGGGTCCAGATCTAGCGAAATCGGGGTCCCATTGTACCTCCCCAGGGTCCCATCGAATACTTTGGGGAACTCCCGGCAAACTGCCTCCCAGTCAGCGGTCCCGAGGTGGTTTACTCCTGCTATTTGGAGTCCCAAAGGCCCAAACCATGACAGTCCCAGGAGGCTTGAGAGGCGCCCCTCCACAACCAGCAGGTCCAGCAAGCCCGAGAACCCTTTAAATCGGACTTGAAACTTGCCCCAGCCACGGACTGCCACTGGGTTTTTGTTAAAGTCCGTCAGTTTCAACCCCCGTGGCTTGTGCAGTCGAGGTCCCCCTTGGGGCATAGCGTTTAAGGGTCTCCGCGGAAATTATAGAGAACGAGGACCCTGAGTCTATTTCCATTTGGCAGGGGGACCCCTCTATTTGGACAGTCACATGCACCTTGTCCGGGCTTTCAGGGGGCAAGTTACATACCGTCTGCCGGCGCTGTGTCGTCACGGTGTGCAGGCTTGCGGCGTCCAGCTGGGCAGTGGATCCCAGGCGCTTGCCCTTGGAGTGGCAGACTCGGGCGAGGTGTCCGGCCTTGTTGCAGGTCCTGCAGATGGCGTCCCGGAAACGGCAGGTCCGGCGCTCGTGAGCGTCGCCACAGCTGGCACAGGCAGATGCGTTGGGCTGGTTTGGTGGTGCGGGGGATCCCCTGTTGCGTTGGGTGCGTGGCTGTGATCGGCGGTTCACCTGTAGGACCTCCTCATCGTTCGAGTCATCCGAGGGGCCGGAGTCCTGGAGGCGATGGACCGTCTTAGGCCGGCGATCTGCGTGGGACTTCTCGTAGGCGGCCGCTTCTTGGATGGCGGCCTCCAGAGTGAGGTCGTCCCGGCTGATGAGCCTGCGGCGCAGCTTCGCCTCCTTCAGCCCCACCAAGAACTGGTTTAGGAGGGTATCTGCGAGGTTGGGGAAGGCACACCTTGTGGCTGCGCGGCGTAGTCCGGCCAGGAATTCCGGAGATGTTTCGTCGGGGCCCTGCGTTCTCGCGAAGAACTCCATTCGTTCCGCGAACTTGGTGGGCTTTGGTGCCAAGTGGTCAGTAAACGCCTTGACCAGCATGTCGTAGGTGGCGGCCGCGTCTTTCGGCAGGAGGGGGTTCACCAGGTCCTTCAGGAGGAGGTGTGCCTCGATGCCGCAGTAGCGCAGGAGATAGGCCTTCTTCGTACCCGCATCCGTGATGCCATGGATCTCGAAGTGACGCTCCAGCGTCTCGATCCAGGTCTCCCAGTGTGCGGGACGAGAGATGTCGAAGGCGGGGAAGCTCTCGTTGCTAGCGGCCATGGTGCTCACCCGTGGAGGTCGCGGTTCAGGCGTAGAGTTGGCGGCATTGGAAGCGAGGCTGCTCTCGGGGTCAGCGGTGCTAGGGAGCGGTGCGGTGCCCAGGAACCGAAGAGGCGGACATGAAGCTCGGCGGCGGCGTTCGGTGCTTTCGGCGTTGGGGCGGTCAGCGGTGCTCGTCTTGTGGTCGTTGTTCATGGAGGGAGTTGGCATCCCACCTTCGTCGCCAGTGAAAAGTACTGAGACTTACTAGTGATTTCAGCTCTCACATACTTTATTAGATGAAGAACAAGACAACTGAGCCGGCTCTCAGGCCGGCTTTTATTCCCAAGTGACCCACACCCCAAACACACACACACCCGGTGATTCGCTATTTACATTGATTGGATTAACTCCTGCTCCTCCATTGGAGGGGAGTCAGGATCCACTAGTCCATTGTCCTTCGGGGCAAAGCTCAGGCCCTTCGCCTGGCCACATGGTGGACCGGTTAGAACCAGTCCAAGCACATGGCTGTCCAGAGCCCATGTTCTCCAGTGGATACATTACAGGAGGAGAGCCACATGCCATGTTTTCTGGGTTTAAAGTGTCTGGAAAGCGGTTCCATAGCCAGTTACAGGGTTGCCAGCTCTGGGTTGGGAAATACCTGTCGAGTTGAGGGGCCGAGCCTGGGCACGACAGGGTTTGGGGTCGGGAGGGGCCTCAACAGGGTATAATGCCATAGTCCACTGCCCAAAGCAGCCATTTTCTCCAGGAGAACCTAGAGGTTGGCAATACTAAGGGGACGGCTGGGTTTGTTGAAGGACTTCAGTGAGGTATAATGCCATGCAGCTCACCCTCCAAAGCAACCATTTTCTCCCTGGGGACTGATCTCTGTAGCCTGGAGATCAATTGTAATTCAGAGAGATGTCCAGGCCTTCCCTTTCCACCCAACCCCTTTCAATTCCAAAGCTGCTTCCTGTTTAACACTTTAACTGTTTAACAGTTTAACTGACTCCCTGCTAATGCCCCACAGCCTCTTGGGACTCCCAATTTGGGAGTTGTAGTTCTAATTCCCTTTGCTATGGTTGCAGTAAGGCCAGCTGAGAACTACAGGTCCCAAGGTACAACACGTCAAAAGTGAGGGTATCCAAATGGAAGAGTCATCAGGACGGGCCAATAAGACACCAAGGCAGCTTCCCTAGTGGCCAATGGTAGAGTGAGTTGTCGCCAGCATGGCTTGCCTTTTATATATTATAGATACCTGTAGATCATTAATCTAGAGGAGGAAAAAACAGGAACTGAAAGCTGTAGCAAAATGTGCATGCAGTATGCTTTGCATAAAATATAAAAAAAATAGAAAATGGAACAAAGGAAATTTCTTTTTTCCAAACCAGGCCAGGTAGTTAGGAATACCAAAATCTGGAAAGAAACTGAGGTGAGAAGAATTTTGGAAGCATTCCTAATTTTTCTCTAGAAGACAAAATATTGAGGTGTCAGACTTCTGGACAAGAGACCCCAACAACACCCTCTTTGGCAGTGATTTGTTTATTGAGATATCATCATGTTCCAGGCTAGAACAGTACCGGGTCAGAACTGAGGTTCTGGTGGGAGAATTCAGAGAATTCAGACAGTTCAAATGCCCCCCCCCCCTCCTCCAAATGAGCAATCACACTTCACAGCCATCCTGCCTAGCACTTGCATTCATTTACCCCCCACACCTGGGAACATACGATCCTATTATCTACAATAGCAAGCTGGCACAGCTTTGGTTTCAAGGTTGTCCCTCGAGGAGGGAGGTGTCTTGAGGAATTGTTACAATGCCTATTGATAGTGCGGTTCACACACTCAGCCATTCACCACCACCCCGTAGGAATCCCCCCCCCGCAACTATGGCAAACTGAGCAGAGTTTGACATGAGGTCGCATTTACAACTGCCAGATAAGAATGTCTCTCTCAGTTGTTGGGCCATTCTGTTGTTATTATGCATAGTGATCAAAAATATACTGAACACTTTCAAATATGCTATATTTTACAAAGCTCCCTCAAGACAAAAAGTGTAACATAAACATTGTAACATAAGACAGATTTAAATGATAGCCAACAATTATAAGATCTGAGAAAGAGACAGCAATGTGAACATAAGTGAATACAGGAAAGGCATTTTCATTCTTTGACTCTACTATTCAGTACAAGGCCACTTCAGAGGATGACATGGTTTCAAAGGTATGAAAAGGCTGCTGACTGGGTTCTGTGAATTGGTCCCCAAGCTGCTATTAAAGAGTGCAATTGCATTTTGTCATTGTAAACATTTATTTTGAAGCAGTTAATTTACTGCTGCACCAGCCTTTCAAGAGTGATTAAAAGCAGCACTTTAACAAGAATCTGCAAATGAGAATTGAGAGTCCACTTGGAAAATGTCAAGAGAGAAGGATATGGTTTGTTTGTTTTTCATTTAAAAGCAAGGTCTGCAAACATTGTATTCTGTATTCATACGACTGTACTTTTCTAGTATAGGTATTGATCCTCCTCTCTTTAATGAACAGTTCATTGGTATATTTACATGGCTACATTTCTTCCGCTAAGGCACCAACAGTGACAGAGACTCATTGAAAACCAGGGCTTTTTTTGTAGAAAAAGCCCAGCAGGAACTCATTAGCATAATAGGCCACACCCAACAGCAGAAACTCAGTAGCATATTAGGCCACACCCCTGACAGTACAACTCATTAGCATATTAGGCCACACACCCCACATTACCAGAAGTGTGGTTATCCAGCCACACCCACATTTTGCTTCTTATTCTGTTTACGTTGTTTATTATCAAAAGGAACTCCTTTGCATGTTAGGCCACACACCCCTAATGTAGCCAGTCCCAATGAGTTTCTGCTGTTGGGTGTGGCCTATTATGCTAATGAGTTCCTGCTGGGTTTGGCCAACTCAGGAGTCAGCCGGAATTCCGTTCCTGTGCATTCCTTCCCAAAAATAGCCCTGTTGAAAACACAGACCCAACCCAGATCTTTGTTGCGCTGCACCCCCTGTGTTGCACACAGAATCTCCAGTGGGCTCATAACCAGCCCATGATTACATGGAATCAAAGTCTCAAAGCGGAACTGCATACGTGCAAATTGCACATATCAATGGAGCGGCCTTGATTAGGCCTTAAGAGGAGGCATTGTTTCCTACAACTGGCACTTCCTTGCAGCCTACACTAGGTCATAAATCACCTAATGACTCCACAGATCCCATGGCTATTATGTGGCACCGGCTGACTTTCTGAAACAGGCTTCCCTCTTGAGAAAGGACAAATCAAGATTTCATTCCTGACCCATCATTAAAAAGTGGAGATGTATAAAAATGAATCCCAGCATTCAGGAACGGCAAAAAAGGACAATGCATCTCCCCCTGCATGGAGCAGTCCGCGTATAATATACAGTGGAAGATAAACAGTGAAGTGAATCCACATATAAATGGGCAGTACAGAAGTGGTTACTCATCCATAATTTTTGCTTAAACAGTCATAGAAACAACTTTGTTCACACTGAATACCAGAAAATTAATATGGACAATAAGGTATTTCACTCCACAGAGAAGTTACATTAGCCTGCTGCAGCCAAGAACAAATTTATTCTGACATACACTTTCATTAACCTGACTCCAGGTCCTCAGATGCATGAAGTTTTATCCTCCGTAGGCAGAAGTACATATACGGGTACACAAAGATACAAGCAGAAGGAGGGGTGCTTCTGTGTTATTACAAAGTGAGACCAGAAGGCCCAGCATCCCATGACGTATGAGTGTTCCACTTCATTATATGTCACAGACAAAAACAAGATCCGTACAAAAGACCGAATAATCCAGAGTAGATGCAGACTTTGTCCAGCTGTTGCTGAGTTGATAAAATAAGGTGAATGGTGAATATAAAATTGTACAGAGGGACATCTACTTTCTACAATGACACAACCATACCCAATCATTATTGAGCCTATCAAACTTGTGGTCAATAGGGATGGGGAATGCCTAGCAAACTACAGAAAGTTATTGTCCCTGTGTACAAGTTTGTAAGATAGTGTACAATTTTATGGCTTGTTTAGCAATAGACTCATTAATTGTGCTAGTGAGGCATAATGGCTAGAGAATCAGATTATAAAATTTCCTTGGTGTCTTTCCTCAGAGGGCTGTCATAAAATTAATTGGGGAATGGAGAGGGAAAAGAAAGGGGGAAATTAAGAAGTTAACATTTTCTAAGAATTGGAAATAATTTTACAATTTTTGGTCCTGAGAGCTAAATTTAAGTACTAACTGGTCTAACTCTGCAATATTTTTGTATAGCTTTATAACCCTTTAAAATGACTTGTGTTAAATAAATATAAATAGTTGTTTAAAGTTGCTGTGATAATAATGTAAATATGTACAATGATTTATGTAGTGATCTATTCTAACACATATTTTTGTTGTTGTTCAGTCACACAGTCGAGTCCGACTCTTAAAGACCCCATGGACCACATCATTCCAGGACCGCCTGTCTTCCATCCTTCTCCGGAGTTTGCTTAATTTCACATTCGCTGCATCGATAACACTGTCTAACCATCTCATCCTTTGCCATCCCCTTCTTCTTTGACCTTCAGCCTTTCCCAGCATCAGGGTCTTCTCCAGCGAGTTCTCCCTTCTCATTTGGTGGCCAAAGTATCTTGAGCTTCAGCTTCAGTATCTGGCCTTCCAGGGAACAGTCAGGGTTGATTTCTTTTAGGATTGACTGATTTGATCTCCTTGCAGTCCAAGGGACTCTCAAGAGTCTTCTTCAGCACCATAATTCGAAAGCATCTATTCTTCAGTGCTTGGCCTTCCTTATGGTCCAACTCTTGCAGCCATACATTACTACGGGGAATACCATCGCTTTGACTATATGGACTTTTGTTTGCAGGGTGATGTCGCTACTATTTATTATGCTGTCTAGGTTTGCCATTGCTTTCCTCCCAAGGAGCAGGTGTCTTTTAATTTCATGGCTGCAGTCACCATCTGCAGTGATCTGGGATCCCAGGAATGTGAAGCCTGTCACTGCTTCCATGACTTCCCCTTCTGTTTGCCAAGGAGTGATGGGGCCATGATGTTAGTTTTTTTGATGCTGAGTTTCAAGCCCACTTTTGCGCTCTCCTCTTTTACTGTTAGCAAGAGGCTCTTTAGGTCCTCTTCACTTTCTGCCATTAGAGTGGTATCGTCTGCATATCTGAGGTTGTTGATCTTTTCCCCAGCAATCTTAATTCCGGGTTGTGATTCATCCAGGCCAGCATTTTGCATGATGTCCTCTGCATATAAATTAAATAAGCAAGGTGACAATATACATCCTTGTCGTACTCCTTTTCCTATGCTAAACCAATCACTTGTTCTAACTGTAGCTTCTTGACCCTTATACAGGTTTCTCAGGTGACATGTGAGGTGGTCTGGTACGCCCATCTCTTTAAGCACTTGCACAGTATTCCAACTTCTATTCTCATTTGACCCATTTCAAAACATAGAAGGGCATTTGGCACACGGGGGGGGTACCTGTAAAATATTACAGAGACCTTCTTGAGCGCATGTAAGTTGACAGCAGAAATGCCCATATAAATGTCATAAAGGAACTGCACTGGGACTTTGAATTGGAACAGTTTCATTACTGCCAGGACATATAAGCCCCCCTTGGATTGAAAAAAATCTCAAAATAGCATGCACAGCTTTCTTGGCTCTCTCCACCATCATGTTGCAATGTGCTGAATTTACTCCAGAGTCCTGAATAGCCACCTCCAGATAAATGAATTTGTTTACTTGTTCAATTTTATTCCCTTTCATGGACCAGGAACGCTTCTTAGGTTGTCTGCCAAATGTCATCACTTTTGTTTTATTGAAATTTATCACCAGATGTTCCTTGTCACAATATGTTACAAAATTGTCTAGTGCCCTACAGAGTCCTAGAGGTGTCCTAGATAACAGGGCCACGTCATCTGCATATAGCAGTATTGAAAGGTGACGAGAAGTGAGCTTCGGTGGCTGGAATTTGATATCAGTCATATGTTTCTCCATATCACTGATATAATAGTTAAATAATGTGGGAGCCAAAAGGCCTGACTGCCTTGAAGGTTTTTATTGGGTCAGTAAGAAGGCCCTGCGAATTGCATCTCACTCTTAGATATGACTCCTCATGAAGGGCACGGACAAGATATAACAGTCTTTTGTCTATGCTGGAGCATTCGAGTTTTTGCCACAATCTTTGTCTAGAGATGGAATCAAAAGCTGCCTTCAGGTCAATGAAGGCTGCATATAAAGAGATTGGGCTTTTTCCAGAATATCTTTCGATTAGCTGTTGCAGTACCAAACAGTGCTCTGACGTCAACCTTCCTATTCTAAAACCTACTTGTTCTAATGGGATAATGTCTTCCTGTTCCAGCCATAATTCTAATTTATCTAGAATGTTCCTTGTATATATTTTACTGATGATATTTAAAAGGCTTATGGGCCTGTAGTTTGCTGGATCATCTTTGTTGCCCTTCTTAAAAACAGGGACAACTATAGCAATCCCCCACTGCTTTGGAATTCAACCAGTTGGATCAATGCAGGTGAAAAAAGTTGTAAGAAACTGCACCCACCAGTCTACATTCTCTTTTAGCACTTCAGGAGGTATTCCATCTAAGCCAGGTGCCTTTCTATTTTTTAAGCTTGCTATATGAGCTTTTATTTCTTGCATGCTAACCGGTGGCCATAGTGGGAGATTCTCTATCATTCCCGAAAAGGAGGACCGAGTTTGATCATCATAGAGGTTCTGAAAAAAGACAGTCCAGTTATCAGCCGAGATATACATATCTAAGGGCGAGGACCTCTTAAATCTCCTATCATTAGTTAGTTTCCAGAATAGGGCAGAGTTATTTTGACTTACAGCCTGTATAAGTTCCTCCCATGGTTTCAAAGTATGGTCTTTCTTCTTCCTTTGAATAATGTGTGTATATAGTTTTTTCTGGTTCACTAGGGCTACTTGTGTCTCTGCTCTTTTTTCCAAGTTATTACTCAAAGAGAGGGAGTATAAACAATTTAACTCTTTTTTTACATGGGCACATTCAGAGTCAAACCAAGGTTTGACATTTCTATGATGCTGATTTAATCTATTCCCTGGTGGAACAGTCAAGAGGGAGTTAAGTGCCTGGATTAAAGCCTGGTAGTCTATTAATGGATCTTGGTCTGCTTTTAAGTTTGTTAATGCTGTCATATATTTCTGCAGATTTTCTGAGGTTAAAAATTCTTTTACTTTTTTATCAAGTTTGCTAGCCCATCTTTGTCTTTCCCCCATAAATTCTATCTGTTTTATACATCAATCCTCTCGTTGATTTTGGTTCAGAGGAAGAACAGCCTGTAGACATAGAGGTAAGTGATCACCATCCAAGTATGGAAGTACTTGGAAGGTTTTGATGAGAGGCAGTAGAGAGTTACACACTAACATATAGTCAATGGAGCTCACTCTCTTTCCTGCCAAAAAGGTATATTCACCTGGGTGATCACCGTGGAATGCCCCATTTAGAAGCTCTCTTCTACGTGCTAGTTTGGCCAAATATAGGCCTGCAAAGTTTACACAGTGGTCTTTAGATGTCCGGGTGAAGAAAAGTCTAGTCGATTCCTGCTCCTGACCCTCCAATAAAGAATTAAATTTAGTTGCTAAAAAAAATATCATTATGTCCCAAATGGGCATTTAAATCCCCTGCCAATAAGATTTGGGCTTCCAAGTGTTCAAGTGAAAGGTCTGTTATATAATTATCAAGTGCAGACCAATTTTCCTCAATAAGTTATTTTTTCACTCGGGGTGGAAGGTATACATTTATAATAATCAAATTTCCCTTCTCCCATCTCACCAATAAAGCCACAGCTAGCTGAGCTAAATGAGGTTTCAACACACAATGGACCTTAAGGGAAGTAGAGATGAAAGTGCCCAACCCTCCCATTAATCTTCCTGGGCCTTTTCCCAGAACAGCCTCTAAGTTATAGGAATAAAAAACGATCTAATTGGAGGGCTTCTGCCGACCATGTTTCCTGAAAAATGATAACGTTGAAGTCACGCTGGAAAAAGGAACATCTATATACAAATGGAGGCAGCGTGACCAGCCAGCTACATTCCATGACAAGATTTCAAGTGGCTTATTTATAGTCTCTATATGTTGCAACAAGGATAGTCAGGAGCACTTTTCTCCACTGGGTGGGAAGATCCATTATCCTGCATAGTTCAGGATTGTTGGGTGGAACAATCAGGTTAGAATCGGAATTTCCTCTATTAATTATTATAGTTGGTTCTAAAGGGGGACGGTGTACCCCCCATGAGGTGGAGGTCCCTTCACCTGGAATCTTCAAAGAATTGATGGAATTAGAGCTGACATCCATTTCCTTCTCCTTCGTATCAGCAGACTTTTTTAGATCCTTCAAGGTGGATGTCAGGAGATCTAAACGTTCTATCAATGTCTTTTGATGACATGTTGGCAGCGATAAAAAAATTAATAAAAGCTGCTTTTCGACTTCCTCTTCCGGGCAGCTAGGGTCCAGATTTTTCAGGCCATTCCTGCTGTCACCAAACAGTGATGGCAATTTATCAGAGGCAGAGGAGGGATTAGAGGGCTTCAAATCCAGTTCCATCAGAGGAAGAGGTAAATTTGGAGGAGTTGGTTGATCTAAAATTGCTGCTAGTTTGTAGATTTTACAGCCATCTCTGAAGAATGGTTTTTAATGGCCTTCTCATGACCAGCTGCTTTTATATTTGGAGCTATTCTCCAGATTGAGGAATTTTTAAAATGTCTTTGGAGCTTAATCTCTAACCCCACATATCTGGAAGCATGGGCAAACAGGTAAGAAGGAATTTCGTCTGTCGAAAGTGAAGTGGAAAGTGTGTTAATTAACCAAGTTGGTATTCTATCATAAATTTGGGTTTTTCACTCTCTACCTATGGACCACCCTTGCTTAGTGTAGAAAGATAAGTCCTCATTGGAGGCGGAGGAGGATAATCTGTCCCCAAGCCATGCCTTGGCAGACCCTCCCTATGGGTCCAGTGTCCCAGGGCTTCCCCAAAGGCTTCCTCTTGAGTTAGCACCATTGCTGCTCTCTGAGCCAGCAGGGCCTCAAGCCAGGAGATTCCAGCATGGACTCACCCACTGCCAGACCCATCGCAGACTGCTGGAGGGCCCCAGGAGCAGAGAAGGTGAAGGGCTGAGGCTTGGATGAGGCACATGAGTGCTTGCTTGGCAGCCCAAGACCTCCCCTCTGCTGAGGGAATGCCAGCAGAAACTGATAAGTCATTGCAGGATCTGGCCCCCACTACTCCTCACAAGTAAAGAAGCTGATTCAGCTTGTGTAGAGGAGCTTGACATGCGACCAGCCTAACTTGCAGAGAAATGTCCCATATAAAGTTACACTGAGGGTAGAGCCACTGTGGGATCGATGTTTCTGCAGCCTTGTGGAAGGTCCCACCAGTTGCCTGCCCTACTTGAGGCTGATTTGTGGAACTTCATGACCTGACTCATGACCTGAGAACTCGTGCTGTGAGACCCTGTGGTTGCTGGGACTTGCCACCCACCTCCTGAATGCCAGGAGACGCATACAGAATTGCCTAATAAAAGCCAGAGGCTGAGATAAGAACAGGCAATTTGAGCCTGGCATGGATATGTTGATATATAATTATTGAACCTTCCACCACAAATAAAATTCCCCAAATCATGTCTCACATGATCAAAGCTACCAAGACATGAATGGCTAATTCAACCAAACCATCCAGTCAACTGGAAAATGTTCCCCCATCCGAAGCCAAACTTCATAAGTTAGAATAGATAACATTCGCTAGAGGAGCTCTTGAAGCTCATCGAGACTTTTCAGAATTTCCTCCATATTAGATTCAGATGAAAAATGATGAAGAAAACAGGGCTTGAGATGTGTTAAGATTACAAATATGCAGCTGCTTGTTTGGCCCCTTTCTTAATGACTATCATCTGGGTGCAAGGGGCTGGGAGATGTGAAACAATTTCTTAACGTACACTGAGCAAAGAAAAGCCCTAAAGCAAGCATACCAGCAGAACAATTAGATGGTTAATCATAATTCTGGCTAGGGGACTCTTTCTCCATTTCTTCCACTTCAAAGAAACAATTCTTTATAAACAGTGTTGTCTCTCCTTAAGCAGTGACTCACTCTCCAGCCCACACTGGGGTTATCCATACCCTTCTTCACAATTCAGGGTTGCAGTATTGAATGTCAGGATATACAATGACACATTGCTTAGATTCCATCTTGAGAGCGTCTCATTAGTGCTTCTGAGTTGAGGTTTGTTTCCATAATTGTAATGAACAGTTACCATAGGAAGAGTGTATGCTTCACCCTGGGGTTAGTTCATTTTAACTATGTTGCTTGCTGTACGGAGTCATTATCATTCACTGATTTTGCTGGGATCTCCATACCTGGCCTCTGCATGCCAGAGACAACAAGCATTACAGCTATTTTTGCAGATCGTATATCTCAGGATAAGAAGATAAATGAGTCGGTCAAAATGTCTGGCCTTTATTAGGGACTCTGAGCTCAGTGAGGCCCACCACTGTATAAACAAATCAAAGATTTATTGATCAGTCAGGTTCGCAGTTTGAGAGTGCAATTCAACACAGCAATTACACTGGTTCCCATTCTGCTCCTAAGGTATGGCTTGGGACTAGGGTATCTGATGGATCATCTTCTCCCATTCATTCCTGAGAAATAGGGTTTGGATCACTGACACCCAGGAGACAGCAAAATAGAAAAGAAAGAACAGGAGATGATCACAAATGCCAAGACTTACAAATAGAGTTAGACCACCTCTGGGAGAAGAAGGTTATCATCATGCCAGTTGTCATTGGAGCCCTTGGAGCAGTGCCTAGAAGTCTCAAGAAATGCTCATTCTGGACACTGAGCAAATAACACCAGCTCAGCTCCGGAAGACAGTGTTGCTTGGAATAGCAAAAATCCTGAAAATATACCTCTGCAGTTCCCAAGAAGTTGGCTAGATCTCAAATTGCAGAATGCTATCTACCAGTTTCCTTTAAACATAGCTTCCTTCTCATGAAGGGTTCCTCTAATTCCCTCTATAGACTACTCTCGTGGTACTTCAGTTCTTCAGGAGTGCCATCACTTGCTCCATCTTGGATCACTCACCAGCTCACACACTCTCCAAGGAAATGATGGGGTGAATACCACAAGTGGCTCCTATGTGTGCAGTTTCCTCCAAATGACTGGGGTCCCATGGAGAAGCATATAAGGGCTCACTGCAGACATGGGACCGGCCATACAGACATCAGAGGTAGGGTCAGTTGGCCAGATCACAGTAAGTGTGTTTCATGAATGGGCAGGAAAATCTCTGAAGAGCATTTTAGATTTTGTCAACTCAAAACTGGCTCACTCTCTCTCACTGCCCTCCCCACCCCAGAACACTCATCTCAGTCTCCCATCTCTGCAGGCATTCTGCCCGTTCAGGAAACATTCACTGCCATTAAACAAACATTAATGTTCTTTTGTCAAATCCCTGACTCCCATCAAGCAACACTTAAAGCAAAACCACATTCACAGACCCAACAGCCAAACAGCTAACATTAAACACTGTGGTGCCACCCTTGCCTTTTCTAATGATATCCAGGCTCTTGCCCCTAAGACAGCACAATAAGACGCCATTTCCCTCACAACTGTTCTCATCTTCAGAGCAGCATTTCCCTCTACTTCGGTCAGCGCTCTGGCCTGAAGGGCCCATTAACTTGGGTTTCACTCTGCTGGGCCTCTCTTCATTTCCCGGAGCCTTTTGAGGCTTTCCCTTCAAGGCCAAACCTGGGCTGAGTTCCCAGCTTAAATTTTAACTTCCACTTCAATATATTTCATACTTCAGCAGCTGTAAATTATTGTATGACAAGGCCTCCTCCCCTGTATTTTGGCACATTTGTCCGTAGACTATATATATCCTTCCCTATCCAACCCTTCCTTTATATAACTGTCAAGTAGGTTATTAAAATATTAGAAGCTTGCAGCCAAAGAATTGGCAGCCTAATTCAAATCAATAAGAGGAAGTAACTCTCCCCCCCCCACCACCACACAGTCTTTTAGCCCTCTTTGCTCCTTTTATGTCGCCCTGTCACAAGGCTTCGCTCGAAACCACAACTGGCAGAATTCTCCTCTCTGAGGCCAGACCTAATAACCACATGCTCCCATGGCTCCCTGGCCTACAACTCCTCAGCCTTCCAAGTCTTCCTTGTATGTCCAATTCCGTCCTACTAGGATTGCATTGCTCTAGTCCCACTTCATAGTTCTCTAGATAACTTAACATTCCTTGTAAGCACCACACCGCCTCCCATTCCCCATCAACAACTTCTTGTTGCCACAAGCACAATACAATATAGATAGCGAAATATTCACCAGAACCTTGGTTAAGACAATGAACTGATATGATAGATCCTAATATCATAATAGCCTCCTGACCTGGATGGCCCAGGCTAGCTTGATCCCGTCAGATCTTGGAAGCTAAGCAAGGACAGCCTCGGCTAGTACTTGGATAGGCATCTTTCAAGGAATACCAGGGTCATGACACAGAGACAGGCAACAGCAAAACCACCTCTGAAATGTCTCCTGCCTCAAAAACTAGTCTAGCTCACCACCTAGTGGTGCACAACTCTAAAAGAGCTAGAACTTCTGGCTGCCAGACAACCTTAGAATCTCTTGGCTATAATATACACAATGCCACACAACAATTATTATTACTATCCTAATAGACCCTTTTTACACCATAGGTAAGGTTGCCAACTCCAAACTTGGAAAATTCCTGGAGATTTGGGAGCAACACCTGGGGAGGGCAGAGGTTTTTCTGGGGGAGGGTACTCCAAAGGTGCCATTTCTTCCAGGGTTACAACTAATTCCTGGAGAAATCCAGGCCATTGAAGTTGGTAACCCTAACACACAGGAGAAATTAGGGTTGCCAGGCCATGTCTGCCAACTGGCAGGAGCTGTCACTTCTAGGAAAAACTGGAAGAGATGTCGTGTAGCTCTAGGAATTGCCAGACAGAATTTGCCAGGTTTTCCTGACATGACGTCACAAAATGCATGAAACTGGCATTTGGTTTCTCTTGTCACTGCTTGGAGCTGCAGCAGGCAATAAGGGTTCCTGGCAACCCTACAGGAGATACAATCAGTGCTGTGCACCTACTTATTGCATAAAACAACAGAACAGAAAGCAGAGTGGAGTCTCTGCACAGCAGAATTCTATAGTCTGGCTGCTTGAGGAATAGGTTCAAACTTAGACATGTTACTTAGAAAAGAAATAGAAGTACTTTATTGTAAGAGAACTCCATTCTGGACAGTAAAGGCAGAGTAAAGACTTCTTGGATAGAGACTGTAGAAAGCATGACAAGCCCTCATGGTGGACAAGGGGAGAGAGAGAGAGTGGAAGGGACCAGAAGGAAAAAAACCCACTTAGAGTAGCATTCTGGGTAACAAAGGGACAGTAGAAGGAGTGGACAAATAAATGGTCAGAGAGCACCCTATCTGCCCCTATACTAACTCTCCATTGCCCTTCCTTGACTCTCCAATGTCTATGCTAGCATTAAGTGACAGTTTCCAGTCTAGAATAGTCTTCAAAAATCAACCCTTTAATTGAAAGCCTGGGTGAACAGCAATATTTGGGCCTGGTGCTTAAATGAAATCAGACCACCAAGTAAGCCTCAAAAAGGACATTCCATGAGTGAGGTGCTGGTACTGAAAAAGCCCTGTCTTTGGTTACTACTGATCTTACCTCTGAAGGCAGGGGTACAGAAAACAGGGCTTGTGAGGCAGATCTTAGCTGGTGGGCTGGACAAGATGGGAGGAGGTGGTCTTTCAAGTCCTCTAGCCCAAGCCATTTAGGGCTTTAGTCAAAGAGTCAATCTTTTCTTTTTTTCCATTGTAATTGAAAATCAGTCCTTCAGGGATGAGCCGTCAATATTGACTTGACTTTTCTTGTAGAAATGTAGTGACATTTTTATATTGCTTTCTCTTCTTCTGTATTTCAAATGGAATATCTTTCAAAGACTTTATTTCTATTCCTTGGATTTTTAAAGGTGAACCATTAGTTGCTTTCAAAATCTGGTCCCTTGTTGACCTTCTTAGAAATTTCACATATATTTCCCCTGGAAGATTATTTTTCTTGACAAATTCTGGATAAATCCAATAAACCATATCAATGTCCATCTCCAAAGTTCCTTGTTCATAATTTATCAGGGGAGCCAATGCTTCACTCAAAATCAGTCTGAGGCTTTCATCTTTATTTTCAGGAACTCCTTGGAATCTAAGGACATGAGCTGCTCTTTCCACTTGAAGTTGTAGAAGTTGTTGCTTTCCTAAATTTCTTTCTTTTTCTGCTAGTTCCACTTTATGGTTCAAAGTTTTAGTGTTATATTCAACGTTTTGCAGCTTTTTGGCTGTCTTCTCTGTAGTGGAGTTGACTTCCTTAAGTTCTTTTTGGAGAGTTTCAAAATTTTTGTTGAGATTCATCATTTGATCCAGCAGAGGGCGTAGTGCTTCGGAGATCATGCTTGCACTATCTATGGTCATTTCCAGTCTCTGGGTCAGTGATACTGTATTAGAAGTTCCTGCTGTGAGTTTCGATTTAGGCGCCATTCTGCCCCCTCGCTGCGTCATTGTTTACATTTAAGATAAAAGTTCTTTAGGAGTCTGAAAGCTTTCTCTGGGAAAGAAACGTTTTAAGCAACGTGGGCTCAGGTAGATGCTTATTCACTTAGATCAGCTTTCAGCCTTAATCTTGCACTCGGCTCGTTTAAACTAGGCATGGGTTACTCCTCCTCCGGAAGGGTTCCCCCCCTTCTTCAGATTTAAGGTATAAGTTTAACTCCGAACCCACAGACGCTTTAAGAATTTTGACACTCACATTTCACTTTGCTTGCACAATTTAACGCTGTGAAATAGGGCACATTCATCCGCTTCAATTGATCTTTTGCTCGCTCTGGAATCGGTGTGTGCCTCTGAACGCCAATCCTGGCCCCGGCATGGCAGAACCTTTAGGGGCAAAAGGGAGCCTCAATCCTTCAGCCACAGCTTTAGGAGTGGCTCTCTTCATGCCCCAGGCTAGATCCCCTAGGGGCTGTAGGGGTGACCAAATGGGACCAGTCTCCCTTCTTACCAGCCTGGGATGGAATGCACCCATCAGAGCTAGATGAGGTGCGACCGTCTAGTGAGTTGCCAAAACGAAAACCCCAGGATGAAGCCTTTAGACTTCACAATCAATTTTGCCTAAGGGGATATCCATTAGAAATTATCAGAAGAGCATGCATAAGGGTAGATTAGATTGAACGGGCAGATTTGTTTAAAGAGACTGCAATCAGGAAAGAAGTTAAAATCAGTTGGGCTTTAGACTATACACCATTGGCTTACTCATTTGGAATATCATCTTCAGACATTGGCACATTCTAAGTGATGTTCCGGGTTATATGGAAAAACCCTTTATAGGATTTTGTAGGGCCACTAGTATATGTGACCTAGTTATATGGGCTGATTTGCCATCATCTGGAGCCCCTACAAATACCCCCAAAGTGCACTTTAAATGTTTGAGATGTGTAGCGTGTGCACAAGTCTGGGAAACACGCATTTTAGATTTTCGAGAAGTTAATTTTAAAAGTGAAATTGATTTCTTCTCCAATTGTCTAACAAAAAGTAAGAATGTCCCTGTGGGATGAAATATGTGGGTGAATCTTGGAACACAGGTCGCATATTAAGCACAAATATTTGGAGGCGCCACTTGTTCAACACTATATAGATAAAAACCATAAGTAGTTTTAGAGGTGATAAATTCAAACAAATATAGTAAAATGGATACATGTAAATGTCTTCTACGGAGAGAGGCTTTTTGGATACATAGACTCAATACTTGTTATCTTAATGGTCTAAATGTATCTTTAGATTTTGTGTTTTCTGTAGTTATCATAGTCTCTTTGTAAGTTTCTTTAGTAAGTGTTCTCTTGTATTTTTTTATGTGAGGGTTTGTGAGCTTTTAAGAGCCTGAGTGCTACTGTATATAAGGAGCTAAGCAGAGACACCTCTTAAGGTTTGAATGCATCTGTTTGGCTTGCCCGTTCTAAACATATCATGTATAGATACAACAATTTTTGGTGAGTGTATAATTTTTTTTTAAGAATTATGTATGGAAGAGATGTACAGTTTTATGAGTAATTCTTGGTATACTTACCTTGTAGAAATATCCTTGAAGAAACTGCTGCTAAATTAATGCATCCAATGATGTATAAGAAATAAGACATGTTTTTGTATGTATTATTTTTATTGCAATTAGAACTTTGTAATTATAGGTACATTGAATATTTTCTTACATATATTTTTTATAATATTTATAAGGCTTGTATGGTCCCATTCAGAAGAAGTCCCCATGAAACAATATGTCATTTTTAGTTAACTTAGTTAACTGGTTTTGGACCTCCTATGCATTCTGCTTTTTGACCTTTTATGCACTGTATACATGCAATACTTGTTATAAATATATTGTAGTAGTGTTGTATATGGATATTTAGCATTTATTTCCAGCTTCCTGTTGATCTTCCATTTTTTGTGTGTATTTAAGCTGCTACCCTCTGTGTATAGATTTGTTTATAGTATGCCAGCTTCCTTAAGGCGGACTTCAACGTGTTGTTGAATCTCTCCACCAGCCCATCAATTTGAGGGTGGTACAGTGAAGTGAAGATCTGCTTCACCCTGAGAGCCTCACATAGGTGGCCTGGAATGAGGACCCCTGATCGGATAGCAACTCCTGGGGAATCCCGAACTCAGAAAACAACTGGAACAAGGCCTTCACCACCCCCACAACCCTCATGGTACAGAGGGGAATGGCCTTGGGGCACCAGGTTGCATAGTCCACAAGGACTAAGATGTACTGGTGTCCTCAGGGGGTATGGGGCAGAGGCCCCACAAAATCCACAGCAATGCGCCAAAAGGGCTCTTGGATGATAGGTAAGGGCTGGAGCAGGGCCTTAAGAGGTACCAAGTTCGAGTGCTTCTGACACAGGTGGCATGACCGACAGAACTGGCACACCTCCTGATACAATGAGGGCCAGAAAAATTGCTCCAGGATGCAAGCCACTGTTTTGGCAGCTCCCTGGTGTCCAGCCCAAGAGTGGTCATGCACTAGCTTGAGGATCTGTGGGCAGTAACCCTGAGGGACTAGGAGCTGCAAGCACTATTGGGGGTCCTGGGGCCTCTTAGTGATCCGGTACCAGACTCTGTTATGTTTCTCAAACCGGGGGTTCTTCTGGGCGGCCCTGTTGTCCACTATAACTCCCTCACTTACCACCACCCTTCAGCGGGACTCCTCAGGTATTTACTGAATATTATTGATGATTATAATAATGTTTAATATAATATTCAGTTGTGTTTCTGCTTAGTAAAAAATCACAGATGCTGGAGAAGCTGAGAGAATATACTGTGCTTGTCAGCAACAAATTTGCAAGAAAACCACAGAGATTGTGCACAGACAACATGGTGAATTCTACACAACAGTTCCCGAGAGAACAAGGAATCAAGCACCAGACCACAGTTCCTTATACACCTCAACAGAATGGTGTAGCAGAGAGGAAGAACAGAGTCTACTGGACATGGTAAGATGCACGCTTAAGGATGCAGCCCTTCCAGACAAGTTCTGGCAAGAGTGCATCATGACAGCCACATACATACAAAACAGGATACCCACAGAAGCGGTAGACACAACACCATATGAACTCTGGCATGGCCATAAGCCTAGCATTCAACATCTAAGTATATTTTGAAGCAAGGCGTCTGCATACATCCCAAAAGAAAAAAGATCCAGGCTAGATGATAGGGCTACAGAAGGGATTATGGGAGGCTATTCAGCTAAATGCAAAGGGTGCGGAATTCTAGATCTGCACACCAACAAGCAATGTTTCCTCTAAGCTGTGGAGTCTTGTGAGCAAAAATTCTACTTTGTGAGCTACTGGCACTAAAGTTGTGAGCAAGCGATTTGGCTACTGTATAAATTAGTTTGCTCTGGAGCCATCCTTCCTGAGCTAAGACAAAAATGTGTGAGCTGGAGGCTAAAAAACTGTGAGCTAGCTTACACTAACTCTAAGCTTAGAGGGAACACTGCCAACAAAATCACCATCAGGAGAGCAGTTTACTTCAATGAAAGCGAGAAAGCTCTACCTTCAGAGGGGGGATATGCTGAAGTGAAAGCCAGATTGTGTATCTTGATGTAAACAGCCCTAAAAACGAAGAGACAACAGATCTTGACACAATCCTACTTGATGGAACAACCTTCAGTATTCCACCAGAAGTACCTGACCAAGAAAGAGAAACCACAGTGGTTAAAGTAAGGTGATCAACATGCTCAATCAAAGGTATTCCAGCAAAGCAACCATCCTACCTCACAAGAATGGCAGAAATACCAGAACCTGCCTCATGGGTAGAAATATCCCAACTACCACCACAAGAGGCACAAAAGTGGAAACAATCTGCATGTGTCAGGTCTCAGATGCAGTCACTCTCACCACACTCTTGTATCAGCAAGATTTGTTTATTGAGAAGTAAGCAGGTTCCAAACGTAGACATGTTCTGTGTCAGAACTGACACCCAGGAGTCAGGACTGAACCTGTACACTATGCCCCCTAAAGCACACTACCCAATCATTATCCGCATCCAGTCCGCCAAAGATCCAAACTACCCCAATACATCACCCCCACACCTGCTACTAGCCATTGCGTTATCTAGAAATTCCCTGCACCCTAGATCAAAGTGGGTGCTGAGATCATGCATTTCCCAGGCACTGTGTAAGCCGATACTCACACACTCACATCATCCCTCCCCCTTTAGCAGAAGGATAAACAGCCTGGAAAAGGAAAGAGAGAAGGAAAGAGAAGCAATTAACCCTTGAGGCCACAGAGTCCATGACAAGTGAGACACAAGCTTGACAGCATGAGATAAACTTTAAGCTCCCCACAAGAACAATACATGAACGCTTACAGAGCTACCTCCAAAGACAAAAGCTATAGGATGCAAATGGGTTTTCAAACTAAAAGACAACGCAGAAGGTAAGATCTAGTGCTACAAAGCCAGACTAGTAGCTAAAGGATACTCACAGAAATATGGAGATGACTATGATGAAACTTTTGTACCAGTGGTTAAGTATGCAGCAGTCAGAACACTCCTAAGTGTTGCAGCAGGCAAGGGAATGCACATTGAGCACCTAGACATGAACACTGCATTCTTGCATGGAGAATTAGAAGAGGACATTTACATGCAACAACCTCCTGGTTTCACAGAACAAGGAGTTGTATGCAAACTTCAGAAAAACATCTATGAGCTCAGACAGACTGTTAGAGCTTGGAATTCAAAGCTGAATGAGATACTACTTAAAGCAAACTTCAAGAAAAGTGAATCTGATCCTTGCCAGTACGCCAAGCACAAAGATAGCAAATGGACTTACATCCTGCCTTACGTTGATGACCTGATTGTAGCATATGAAAATCCAGATGAAAGCAAAGAAGTAGTGAATCATCTGGACCAACAAATAGAAATCAAGTAATTAGGCAACATCATGCACTACCTAGGCATACAAATACAGAGAGAAGATGGGATTTCCTGCTTTAACATCTTTCTGAAACTGGTCCAAAAAAGCTTTAGCTTTTAATACAGAGTCAATTCTTTCTTTTTTGTCCTTGAATTTGAAGATGAGCCCTTCTGGTATAATCCATCTGTAAGGTGTGGAAATTTTTTGCAAAAACAAAGTGAGGTTTTTATATTGTCTCCTCTCCTTTCTTATCTCAAATGGGATATCTTTTAAAACTTTAATTTCTTGATCTTCAATTTTTAAGGTAGTCCCATTGGTCGCTTTAAGTATTAGATCTCTGATATGTCTTTTGGAGAATTTCACAGAGATTTCACCAGGCAGATTTCTTTTCTTGATATATTCTGGATATGTTCAATACACTATATCCATGTCATTTTGTAGACACTCCGCTTTTATATCTGCAATCGGTTCCAAGGCTTTGCTTAAAATTTTCTTGAGATTTTCTCCTTGATGTTTGGGGACTCCTTGAAATCTCAGTACATACATTGATTTTTCCACTTGAAGTTGTAACATTTGGTGTTCATTTGAGGTTCTTTTTTTTTCCCCACTGTCTCCAGCCATTTAGAAATTTTAATTGTTCTGGCATCAACCTTCTTCAACAATTCTGCTGTTTGCTCTGCTTTAATACTTGTATCGTTTTGCTGTTTTTGGAGAGTCTCAAAATTTTTGTTCAATGTGGTCATTTGATACAGCAGAGGGTGCAATGCATCCACTATCATATTTGAAAAGTCTGTAGCTGCTTCTAGTCTTGTGACCTTACCAGCCAGACTAGCATTTCCTGTAGAAGTTTTCACTTTCGGTGGCACTTTTCCCCCAGCCATCTGCATAGTTGTTTACTTTTTAAGAAAGGTTTTAAAAAGTCTCTATATTTTATAAAAACGGGTAACTTTTCCTTGGTTACATTTTGCCTTAGTCCATTTACGCTTAAGTTTTTGACCCTTGACTTTGCATTAATTTAGTAAAGTTTTCCTTTTGTGGGGTGGGCACTTCCCCCCTTCATTTCTTTTTAAAGGGATATTCGTTCAAATGTTTGTCTGAATTTCAAGTCATCGACACTCACGCTTCATCAGCAGTCTTTCGATCAGGTAAGGGAAACTGCTCGATCATCTGCTTGCTTGTCCTGGTGTGCATCCCTAACGCCATTGCTGATTCTATGGCGGCAAGACCTTCGGAGCAAAGGGGAGCCTCAATCCCTTGGCAATCAGCCTCAGGAGAAGCACAAGCCCCATGGCTAGGAGCCCCCCACAAGGACTCTGGGGGGTTTCAGAAGTGTCCAACCCCCCTCTCATCCACTGAGTCACGAATTGCCATTCAGGTTGCCAAAACCAGAAACCAGGATAGGCTAGTATTACTTGAAACTGCAGTAGTTTAGAGTTCAACATTGCCTTAGTTCTCAGAGTTTGGACTTCTTCCCATTGTCCCTCACCACATGGACAAGATGGAGTCCCTAGGTGAACACTTAGTCCTGCACAGCTTTTCTCTCCCTGGTCAAAAGAAGCTGATATTTCTGTTTCTAATGGGAATTTATACTCTTCCATTGGGAGAGTCCACATCACCCTACTGAATTATTGGAGTGAATTCTAGGGAGGAGCGCATTTTTCCACAAATGGTATGTCTGGGAAAGTGTTCAATGGAGTTTTCAGGGGCAAGGGAGACACACTGAAATTGGCAAAAGGAGGAAAGGGTTAATATGAAAGCCCAGTGAGCAAAGGGGGAATGCTTGCTATTATGAGAGAAGACTCCCAAGCATGGTTTCTCCACCCTCGTGTTTCCAGCAGCCAATGGCAAATGGATTACACAGTCCTGACTTAGTGCCATAAAGCAGCCAGGTCTCTGGAGAAGAGGGCAGGGGAAAGAATAACTACGCTGAAAACTGGAATTGGCAAGACAAGCCAGTTTTCAGTGAGCATCTAAAGGCCCATTTCTGTTTTCAAAAAGTGACCACAGTGAAAATAAGCCATGTCTGAACCGACCCCCAAAGTCTTTGCTGGCTTTCCCGGTCTGGAACACATGCCCTTAAGGCAGGGAATGGGAAATGGGGGGAAATCATGCAGTAAACAAAAGCAACTCAAATACTCCAATCTGGAATAAACGCATTATTTGGAACTTCTATCCTTACTATTTAAGGCCCCTCCCTCCTCTCTCTCTCTCTCTTTGCAACAAGACGCAAAACAACAAGAGATTAATTAAACATGTTTCCTGTTTTGGTTTCTTACTCAGCTGTTCAGCTCCATCCCAAATCAATTTATGCCAGGAAAGGGCCTGGTTCTCTGTTTTCTGTTAATAATAGCTATTTAACTGCAATACCAACAGCTAATTAGCTAGAAAGATCCTAGCATGTGTCCTCATTTATATGATGATCTGGGGCAAAATACCAAAAATATTCAGACATCCAGCAATTCAGATAAACAAAAAGCTATTTTAACATGACAGAGAACTACAAGGTGGCCAAACAGGGAAATTTGGATAAACCTGGTTCAAATAAAGAGAGTATCAGGAGCTACCACAGACAGAACTGTATTCTACTGCATCATGTGACATTACAGACTTTAGATCAAGGCTTTGATTCCCCCCCCCATAATGTCCCTAGTAATTCAGATGGCCCCTTATATTCCTCCAATTCAGAAGTGGTATTAAAACTTTCAGGTCACAATAGCTTTGCTTGGGCCAGTACGCAGAATGGATCTTACCTCGCAGCTATTCTTGACTCCTGTTCCCATATCTTCCACCCTGCTTACTGGATTCCCTTCCTAAATATTAGTCTCAAATCCTCATGGGCAAAAGCAGTTCAGGGGAGGGGACAGTTGAAGAAGAAGAAGAAGAAGAAGAAGAAGAAGAAGAAGAAGAAGAAGAAGAAGAAGAAGAAGAAGAAGAAGAAGAAGAAGAAGAAGAGGAGGAGGAGGAGGAGGAGGAGGAGGAGGAGGAAGGAGATTGGATTTATACCCCGCCCTTCACTACCCAAAGGTGTCTCAGAGCGGCTTACAAACTCCTTTCCCTTCCCCTCCTGCTGTGAGGTAGGTGAGGCTGAGAGAGCTCTGACAGAAACAGCTCTTTTTCAAGAACTATGGCTTGCCCAAGGTCATCCAGTAGGTGCAAGTGGAGGAGTGGGGAATCAAACCCAGTTCTCCCAGATTAGAGTTCACACACTTAACCACTACACCAAACTGGCAGAGAAAGAAGTAAGCATTCCTTTCTCTTTCTCAGTGGTCATGACCCCACACTCTCCCCTCTTCTCCAAAAATCACTCCCTCCTGTGGGCATTTTGTAAGTTTTTGAAAAAAGGATTGTCAAGCTTTCATTATATGGCCCATGAAGAGAACAATCCAGCTAGTAAAACACTTTAGAATCTCACCATACAGAGGTAAGCTGGTGCTTAACTCTTCCCAGGGCTTCTTTTGTAGAAAAAGCCAAGCAGGAACTCATTAGCATATTAGGCCACACCCCTGACAGGACAGCTCATTCGAATATTAGGCCACACCCCATGCATTCCCTTAGCTTGCCCGGGAAGGGGTGTGGCCTAAGATGCTAATGAGCTGTGCTATCAGGAGTGTGGGCTACTATGCTGACGAGTTCCTGCTGGGTGTGGCCAACTCTGAAGCCAGCCGGAATTCCGTTCCTGTGCGTCCTGCCCCAAAATAGCCCTGACTCTTCCCTTGAAATCCATGAGACTTCAGAATGCTCAGCTTTGCCTGAATCATACCACAGACCAAGATCACCACCCAGAGTGGAACCCAGTTGTCCTGGCTCTGTCTCCTGTTCTAATTAATAGGCCATGCCAGTTGCAGGAAGCTTGAAAAGTAGAAATATTTTTGTTTTGTTTCGGTGGATTTTATGCTTATCCTAATTGCCCATCCAGGAAATCCTCCATTAAAAGAATATAAGGCAGCAAGACTCGGGGAGGTCTGTTGCAAAAGCGTGCAGGACAAATGGGGCTGCCTCTGGGAAGTTTCGTTTTACTCAGCTGCATTTATGCAATGAGTTGAAGAGAAGCCCAAAATGTAACTAATATGCAACACACAAGCACAACTAGAACCTTAACAAATAATAAATAACACGTTCCATATGTGTGGCTCTCACAAACCACCCTCCCTCTCTCACACACACACTTTTTGGCCAGTAGGTAAGGAATGTACAAGGTCTGAGATTTGCTGGCAAACTGGGGGAAGGGGAGAGGAGCAACCAAACTTTTAAAAATTGAATAAAGAGGCTATTGTTATGTCTTGCCCAGCGTGTCCACATCACACCTCAGTTTCGTCTGCAGATTCACCTGGTTGGTAGCCGTGGCCAGGAGTGCCTTTCATAGGCCTGACAATCAGCAGACCAGGGGGCAGAGACGGGGGGGGGGATTTCCTGGAAAACCCAGAAGTTATGTCAGTCCTCTCTACAACTTGCCAAAAACTCTCTAGGCAATTCCTAGAGAGGTAGATGTCCCTCCCTCAGAAGCCATATGGCACCCATAGGTCACTTTTATCCAGGGCTTTTTTTGTAGAAAAAACCCAGCAGGAACTCATTAACATAATCAGCCACATCCAACAGCAGAAACTCATTAACATATTAGGCCACACCCCTGAGAGCACAGCTCATTAGCATATTAGGCCACACCCCGTGGTACCAGAAGTGTGGTCATCCAGCCACACCCACCTTTTGCTTCTTATTCTGTTTACCTTGTTTGCTGTCAAAACCCAGGTCTTTTTTTTTTGTAGCAGGAACTCCTTTGCACGTTAGGCCACACACCCCTCATATAGCCAATCCTAATGAGTTTATGTCATTGGGTGTGGCTTGTTATGCTAATGAGTTCCTGCTGGGTGTGGCCAACTGGCGAGCCAGCTGGAACTCCGTTCCTGCCCCAAAATAGCCCTGCTTTTATCAGCTTTGGCTGGCAAGCTCCCTGAAGTAATTTTCCTGATTAAAAAGATCTTGCCACTGTCGTGCATGCACTGATAACCTCTAGATTAGATTACTGTAACCCTGACATGAATAGACTAGACTAGCCCAATCCTGTTAGATCTTGGAAACTAAGCAGGATTGGCTCTGATTAGTATTTGGGTGGGAGACCATCAAGAAATTCCAGGGTCGCTATGCAAAGGAAGGCAATAGCTACCCACCTCTGTTAGAGTCTTGCCTTAAAAACCCTATGAAGTTTCCATACGTTAGCTGTGACTTGATGGCACTTTACACACACAATCCTGTCCACATGGAACTGCCCTTAAAGGGTGTCCAGAAGGTACAACTAGTACAGAATGCTGCATCAAGAATGTTGACCGGAGTAGGTTATGGAAACTATATCAATCCACTCTTGTTCCATCTACACTGGCTTCCAGTTTGCTTCCAGACCCAATTCAGGATGTTGGTAAATGGAAAGTACTGAGACTGGCAAGTGATTTCAGCTCTCATACCTTTATTTAGGTGAAGAACAAGACAAGAGAACCCCGGCTCGCAGGCCAGCTTATATGCTCCATGAAACCCACTCCCAAAACACCCCGCCACTCAGTGATAGGCTATATACAGTGGCCGAAGTTCCATAAGTCCCGACCAGGAATCTAGCCCATTGATTGGTGTGGGTTAGGATCTGTCCAGGCTATTGTCTCCTGGAGCAAAGCTCGGAGGCTTCGCATGACCGCGTGGAGACTTGCCTCGCACGTGGTTGGGTTTTGATACATTACACCCCTCCCCCCATAGTCCAAACACACCCATACACAAAGTCCTTGAGGTAAGCTGGTGCTCTCTGTTCTCGGCCAGAATGGCAGGGCTTGGGTGTCACAGCTATGGCTGGTGCCCTCGGGAGAGGGCTGGTCGGTGGAGAGGGCCTGGGTGGCAGTGCCTCGCTCTGGGTGCATGTGCTGGCTGCTGGCTGGGTGGCCAAGGGTAGACTAGGTGTCTGATTTGCGGAGCCAGCTGTCGTCTGTGGTTGGGTGGTGTTTGCTGCCTCAGGGCCGTCTGCATCCATGAAGTCCTCTGGATTGAGCGGGAGAACTCGCTGGCACAGCTAATCAATGTGGTGGCTCAGCAACTGGCCATCCTCCATAGAGACTTTGTAGGATCGAGGCCCCGTTACTCGTACAACCCTTGTTGGGATCCAGGGGGGGCCCTGGGCGTAGTTGTGGGCATACACTGCCTCTTCTGGGAAGAAACCCCTGGCCACCTCATGTGTCTCAGTGTCCGGTGCCTGTTGGGGGGCACGGTTGGGATGCAGGCGGTCCAGTCAGGTCATCAAGCGGCACCCTAGGAGGAGCTCTGTGGGACTGCGGTGTTGTCCGTTGGCCGAAGAGGAAGGTGGCTAATTTATAGTCCCAGTCCTTACCATCCATCCGCGCAGTGTGTCTTTGGTGGTCCTCACCATGCACTCGGCTTGGCCATTGGTGGCCGGATGAAATGGAGCCAAGTGGACATGTCGGATACCATAGTACCAGATGAAGTCCTGGAATTCGGAGGATGTGAACGCTGTGCTGCTTGTCCATGACCAGCGTGTCTGGGTTACCTTGAGCATTGAAAATCCTCCACATCGCTCAGATGGCCACTTTCGTGGAGGTGGAGGGCATGGGTACCACCTCCAGCCACTTGCTATAGGCATCTACAAGGATGAAAAACAGTTGCCCCTGGAAGGGCCCCATGAAGTCTAAATGTAGATGGGAGCGTTCTTGTCCAGCAACTGGTGGAGAGGCTCCACCACTGCTGCCTTGAGGGGAAGAAAAGAGTGATAAAAATTGAGCAGGCCAAGGAAAGCCTGCAGCTTTGACTTGGATAAAGGCGGAGGCACTTTGGTAATCGCCTTTATTTTGTCATCCATGGGGTGGATGCCCCGGGCGTCCACCACGAAGCCCAGAAATTCCACCCACAGCACCCTCAGGAGGCACTTCTCGCACTTGACCTTCAGCCCGGTGGAGTTGAAGCACTGGAACACAGCCCAAAGATGGTTGGTGAAGGAGTCTGCATTGGCAATCAGCACGTCATCTAAAAATGGCTGCACCCCTGGAATTCCTTTGAGAAGAGAATCCATGAAACACTGGAAGATCCCTGGCACCACGCCTACCCCAAATTGCAAACGATTGATCCTAAAAGCCCCTCTATGTGTCACAATTGTTCGGGTGTTGGCTGTGGCAGCGTTGACTGGCAGCTGCTGATAGGCTTCCACCAAGTCCAAGTTTCCAAAAATACGTGCTCCCGCTAGTGAAGCGAGAACATGGCTGACCACCGGGATTGGGTATGCATGGTCTTGGAGTGCCTTATTCAGGGTGCATTTGTAGTCCGTGGAGATGCGGACATCCCCATTGGGCTTTACTGGGGTAATAATTGGCATCTCCCACCTAGCATGGGAGTCAGGTTCTATCACCCCCTGTGCCACAAGGCAATCTAGCTCAACCTCGATTTTGGGCTTCATTACTAGCGGGGGGGGCGGGCCTTAATGTGAATGGGCCGGACACCGGGGTCAAGCTCCAGCGAGTTGGGGGGGCCAGTGTAGCGGCCCATCGTGCTGTCAAAAACTCGGGGGAATTCGTCACAGACCCTGGCAACCAGACCTGATTAACCCCCATGACCGTGAGCCCTAGTGGCTCAAACCAGGAAAGTCCCAAGAGGCTCGTGAGTTGACCCTCCACCACCAGCAAATCTAGATGGCTCCTGAAGTCCTTATACTGCACCCAGAACCTGCCCCAGCCCCGGATAGCCACAGGGTTTTTGTTAAAGTCCCGCAACGACAACCCCTGTGGCTTCTCTAGGAGGGGTCCCCCCCAAGAGGATAATGTGCACAGCATGGCAACGGAAATGATGGAGAAGGATGAACCTGTGTCCACTTCCATGTAACAGGGAGACCCCTCAATAAACACCATTACATGCAGTTTGTTGGGGCTATCGGGGGGCAGGTTACATACCTGGTGCGGCTGGTGGTGGGAAGTGAGTGTGTGGAGATCTGAAGACTCCTGATGCACAGCTGTCTTCTGCCGTTGCCTCCAAGAATGGCAAACCCGGGCAATGTGGCCTTGTTTCTTGCAGGTCTGGCAGACGACATCCCTGAAGCGACAGGACCGGCGTTTGTGCTCTCCCCCACAGCTGGTGCAGGATGCTGAAGCAGGCGATAGTTTGCCTGTCGTCGCTCCGGATGGACGGAATGGTCATTGCGACAGGTGGCGGACCTGCAGTACCTCCTCATTGGAGAAGTCCGAGATGGGGTTGGCTTCGGTGCAGTGGACTGCTTTGGCGCGGCAGTCCCAATGAGACTTCTCGTACGTCTCTCTTAATGCCTTGTTGAGATCCAGGTCCACCTGGCTGGTCAACTTCCTGCACAGCTTGGGTTCACGGAGGCCCACCAGGAATTGGTTCAAGGGCGTGTCTGCCAGGCTAGGGAACACATACCTTGTGGCCACTCTTCGGAGCCCTGCCAGAAAATTGGAAGCTGGTTCGTCCGGGCCCTGGGCTCCATGAATTTGGTTGGTTTGGGAGCCAGGTGATCAGTGAGCGCCTTCACCAGTACCTCGTAGGTCTCCTCCTTCGTCTGTTTGGGTGCGATCAGGTCCTTCAGCAACCAAAAAGCATCAATGCCACACGAGCTTAGGAACAAGGCCTTTTTCTTTCCGGAGTCCATCACACTGTGGTAAATGAAGTGGTTTTCCAGGGTCTCCAGCCAGGTCTCCCACTGTTCGGGCCGGGTGACATCGAAGGTGGCGATGTTACTGTGCGTTTTGGCCATCTTGGGAACTCCACGAGGCAGGAAGGCTCTGACGGCAGCGGGGCACAATGCTGCAGAGGGTGAGGTGCGGTGCTAGCAGTGATGCAGTGCTCAATGACCGGAGAAGCGGAGTGTGAAGTGGTGTTCTCCTCGGCGTCGGGGCACAATGCGATGCTCGTAGTCGTTCATGCAGAGATGGATCCCATCCTCATCACCAGTGAAAAATACTGAGACTGGCAAGTGATTTCAGCTCTCATACTTTTATTTAGGTGAAGAACAAGACAAGGGAACCCCAGCTCGCAGGCTGGCTTATATGCTCCGTGAAACTCACTCCCAAAACACCCTCCCACTCAGTGATAGTCTATATACAATGGCCAAGAGTTCCATAGGTCCAGACCAGGAACCTAGCCCGCTGATTGGTGTGGGCTAGGATCCGTCCAGGCTATTGTCTCCCGGAGCAAAGCTCGGAGGCTTCGCATGACCGCGTGGAGACTTGTCTCACATGTGGTCGGGTTTCGATACATTACAGTAAAGTTGTACAGAAGAAGAGTATTTTTAATACCCTGATTTTCTCTACCTTAAGGAGTCTCAATTATTTATTCTTATTATTTATTCCTTTCAATTTATATCCCGTCTTGCTGAGCAAACTGGCTTACATTCTCCTTTCCCTCCCTCTCCCCATCGCAGACACCTTGTGCGGTAGGTGGGGCTGAGAGAGTTCTGAGAGAACTGTGACTGCCCCAAGGTCATTCACCAGGCTTCATGTGGAGGTGTGGGGAATAAAACCAGGTCCACTGCTCTTAACCACTACACTATGCTGGCTAGACAACTTGAGACCAGCTTCCCTTAAGGATCACCTGCCACCCTATCAAAGTATCCAACTATTACAGTCATTTTCTGGGGCTTGGGTTGGGGGACCTGTCATCTGAGGTGAGATGGTTGGCAAGCTAAGAAATTGCTTTTTTCAGACGCACTACCAAAGTTGCGGAATTCCCTCCCAGGGAAGATTCATTTGTCCCAGCTATCATTATTTTTTGCAACTGAGTGGAAGCAGGTGAAGACCTTTTTGTTTAACTTGATGTACCTGTATTGAACCTCCTTCCTGTTTATGTTTTTAATTGTTGTTATATATAGGCACACATTTATGTATTTTTTAAAAAGTTGGTTTTCATTTTTAAAAAAACTGTTTCCCACAGAGAGAGAGAGGGTGATTTCCCACTAAAGCTGCCTCGGGGTTGCGCCGCCGTTTGCCCCGAGATTTTTAGTCAATTTCACACCCGAAGCCGCGGGGCTGCATTTTGACCAGCGGCTTCGCCCGATTTCCCCGCAGTTTCGTAATCCTGTTTTTTGAGGATTACGAAACTGCGGGGAAATCGGGCGAAGCCGCGGGTCAAAATGCAGCCCCGCGGCTTCGGGTGTGAAATTGACTAAAAATCTCGGGGCAAACGGCGGCGCAACCCCGCGGCAGCTTTAGTGGGAAATCACCCAGAGAGTGCATGAGAAATTTAGCAGATGGAGAGAAAAGTAAAATTTTACAAGTTGCAAACATTTTGGAGCTATGAATTTGTATTGCTGAGGTTTATGCCTGTTCATAGTCAAGTTTTACCATGATATCATCCTTTCTACAGGTGAACACGCACAACCTATTTTACCTTTTCCTTCCATTGTGGTGTTCTTCCTATATTATTAGTTATTGTTACAGTCCTGCCTGGAGGCCTCAGTGGAGATTAGGTGAAGATAAATGTTCCCTTGCTGGAAAGCCAGGCAAATCCGATACTAGGGTTGCAGTGCTGATCTCCGTTTCCAAGCCGAAGAGCCAGCGCTGTCTGAAGACATTTCCGTGGTCATGTGGCTGGCATGACTAAATGCCAAGGCGCACAGAATGCTGTTACCATCCCACCGAAGCGGTACCTATTTATCTACTTGCAATTTCTTGCTTTCGAACTGCTAGGCTGACAGGGGCTGGAACCAGAGACGCGAGCTCACTCCGTCATGCGGCACTCGGGTCTCGAACTGCTGAACTACCAGCTAGGCAAACGTCAGTATAGTAACACATTCATTGTGCCCACCGTTTCAATGGAAAGGGCAGGGAGGGAGGGAGGGAAATACAGCAAGAAAAGCAAAGAAAATTGAAAAATCTGTCCAGGCCACCACAAACTATCTCAAGTCACAGGCCGCGGTCACGCACACACACTAAATAATCCATTTTCGATCCACTTTCAGTGCGCTTTCCAGCTGGATTTTTACCGTGTGAACTGGCAAAATCCAGTTGGAGAGTGCATTGAAAGTGGATTATCTAGTGTGCTGTGACCGCAGCAACAGCTTAGAATTCTCAAGCCAGACAGACCACAGCATTTCAGTTCTCTCTGACATATTTTTCCTAGTCGTCCCACAGCAAGGATCTGCGTGTCCACCTGAACAGCCCCCAGCAGCAGCAGCAGCAGCATCAGAGCTGAGTGCCGCCTCCCCTGCGATGCCTCTTAGGCAGTTGTCAGGTTTGGATAAGTGTCTCTAGATTTCCTCATGGAACGTGCTGTTCCTCTTTGTACTATTCCTGTTTGTACTGTTAACCCTGATTTTCCACTGCAGTAAACAATAAAAAGGCAAGACAGATAGCCCTTCAGCCCATTCCAGCTGGGCAGACACACTTGAGCCATTATCCATCTTTCCTCTCCCCCCCCCTCCGCCCCCATTCACAGCCTCATTTTCTTTTCGATTCTTGACTTCATCTGAACTCTCCAGTGTGTGTTCTGCAGGAGACTGTTTTCTTTGCTGCTTGCTCTTAGACACAAAGAGTTTCTCAGCAGGAGATAAGACTTCCATCTAGCCACCCAGTCTGAACCGAAAGCCTGCACTGGCTTCTTCCAACCTCCCAGTGAGCCCCAAGAAACATTCGTGCGTGGCACAGACACTAGAAAGAGACGGCTCAAGTCTCTCCTATTTCATTCTCCATTTACTTATTTCTTATTTTGCTGCTAGGTCTAAGAAATGAAAGAGATGTGGATTACTTCATCTTCACATGCCACTATTTAATGCTTTCAGCAGGAAGAAAGAGGGGGAGATTGTAGACAAAAGGAGACATCAGGGTCCGGTCACACACAGAATTTGCCATGGGATACTCATGAATGCCGGGCAGATTTTATGGGTGCGATCAAACAGATACATCTGGCACCCGTCGCCAACCCGTATCATCCAGCTGAAGATCCGGAGTTTAAAGTACTAGGGAAAGTCCACCATTGAACGGTTTGCAACGGGCCACAGGTGGACTTTCTCCATCTGATCGCTCCAGTGTGTTCCTCTCGCCTCGTTGAAGCCGGCAACACGCACTGCTGGGAAAAAACCCAGTCCACTACCGTCGCATCTGATCATGTAGTGGCGGGTCAAATAATGATGGCGCGAACAGCCATGCCTCCCCCACCCGTGTTATCGGGCCATCAGTTGATCTTCTGAGGCAGGGCTTTTTACTATATACTTACAATGCACCATGTAGTAGAACTGCTTCAAGTTGCCAATACTTGTGGCATGAAAAGAAACTGTACTGTATGGTCTGAACATGATTTCTACTGAGGGCCAAACTAGATACATGCCAGTCACTACGAACAGCTATCACAGGTATACTTTCCCTTTTCCATTCCTTAACTTCTTGTTGAACTGATAAGGATTGTGATCCTTTGGGTACAGCTGCAAATCTTCTCTTCCCCATTATATCCATGTGCAGTCAAGGGGGGTTACGTAGGCTGTGATCAGACGTGCAGTTTGATCCATTGCCTTTGCTGTTCCCTTATGGATTTAAAGTGCACGACCAGACAGCAACATCTGTCTGTCATACCCCAGTCATCGGAGTCCCACCCACACCCTTTACTGCGATTTTCTTTTGATACCCGAGAAAATCCAGTCCTGTTGGTCTGAGCTGGTTCCCAAACGGATTTCCTGTTGTCTGATCTGTTGTGTACCCAAGCTATCAGGCAGGTCTGAATGGTGTCTTGTTTTCCAGCCAGTTTTTTTTTTACTTGTTAGCGAAGTGCACATAACTGCATATTAGCACCACTCTCTCTCCCCTCCTCCCACAGGGGCTGCTCTAAACTTTGTTTTCTTCCTAAAAACTTTCAAAGAAAGATGTCCCTGTGCTGCAGCTTTTTTCTGTGGTTTGGGGAAGGGGTAAATTGAAACGTATAGAGAGGGAGGACTACATGTCCCAGCATGCTGATCAACACTTGTGCTCATGCTCAGAGGACATACGGTTTTTAAAAAAATGGCTGATGGCCCCATGAACTACATATCCCAGTAGGCTCATCAGTGCTTGTGGGCATGCTCAAAGGATACACTTTTTTAAAAACGGCCAACAGGCTGACTCCCTGCCTGCTGCCATCTGATCACTCAAGCATGAGTAAAAGCACATTGAAGAGTGCTAAAAGGGGCGAGTCTGATCAGGATTTTCTGTTATAAATTAGAGGCGGGGCAACAGTGGATCAAGCTGCCTGTCTGATCCCAGCCGTAAAGTGATAACTTTCTCTATTTCTTCAGCTGTCACTGTGAATGCAAAGACATTCACAATGACAGCGGAGCATCCACATGGTAGCATTCCCCACACTTTCCTTGCCTCAATCCATTGTAGCCACCACCATTCCGTCACTCTGTGCATGCACCACCAAGAGTTTAAAAAAAGATTGGCAATTGACATACCATTATGGAGTAACGTGACAGCAATATTTCAGTTAACCATTTCTGAAGCCGGAAAGTTTACAAAATCCTTCTTTAAAAGCAGTAGACAAAAATACTTCAAGCAAAACAGAATACAAAATTATGCTACCTGATGGAAATGCTAAGAAGAGTTCAATGGTTGTGAGAGTTTTCAAAAATTTCAAGATGGCATCAGCAGGGCTCTTTTTGTAGCAGGAACGCCTTTGCATATTAGGCGACACACCCCTAAGGTAGCCAATCCTCCAAGAGCTGACAGAGCTCTTCTGACAGGGGCTACTGTAAGCTCTTGGAGGATTGGCTACATTAGGGGTGTGTCACGTAATACGCAAAGGAGTTCCTGCTACAAAAAGAGCCCTGGATCAGCCCCTTTTTCCTGAGCAGTTCTATCCAGCCTGCCCCATCTGCATCAGGAAACTAAGAGAAAAGAAGAAGACATGAAAGAAGAGTCCTGCCATGACGTACAGGATTGGTGAAAGGAGCATTTCCTACCCCCTTGCCACATTAACCAATTAATTTCACAGAGGCAGGACTTGTAAAAAACCTTATCAGGAAGGCTGGTGCCCATAGGAGTCCCCATGCCCCAGAAGGAAGATCAGCTTATCACCTCTGCACCACCCTCCACAGGAATTGCATCCTACTACGGAGTTGCATCCTACTACAGAGTTGCACAATCTAGCTCTCTTCATGAGACAGGGAATAACACAATACAACTGCCTGCTTTGCTTGCTGCAAAACAGAGGGGGTGGGCTGCTTAAAACAGAAGCCGTAATATGAAGGCCTATATAAGTCCAGATCATCACAGAACCTACTTCATGTTTTCCTGTACCCACTCCATACCCATGCCTTGGATGGGCGTTTGGAATGAATAAAATGTCTAATAAATTGCATGCTTATGAGATACCTCCCTGTATCCAGCCATGCAGATTTGAAGGGTTAATAACTGGCAAATACTCAGAACGGTGGGTGGTAATTTCTACTGATTCATCCCTCCTGCTTCAGCCCATTGATCCCTCAATTCACCGTAGCTCCAAGCAGGAACGGTGTCAAGGCAATAGCAGTGAAAGAGACACACGGTCCCTCCCAGGCAAACTGTTAAGCAGTGCAGAAAGGGCTCTTTTTGTAGCAGGAACGCCTTTGCATTTTAGGCAACACACCCCCTAATGTAGCCAATCCTCTAGAAGCTTACAGAGCTCTTCTTACAGGGGCTACTGTCAGCTCTTAGAGGATTGGTTACATTAGGGGTGTGTTGCCTAATATGCAAAGGAGTTCCTGCTACAAACAGAGCCCTGCAGCTGCCGAGGCAACCCTCCTCACTCCCAGGCTCTACAAGAGCTCTGGTGATGGGAGCCCCTCCAATGGAGCATGTGCGGCTTTAAAAGGGCTAGAAGCTGGCCAACAAGGAAATACTGTGAGGGGCAGCATGTGAGAGCAGCACAGAGAAGGACAACAGAGGTGGTGTGAGGTAAGATGAAGGAACGATGGAGAGGGCCCTGACTGCCCTGCACACACACACACACACACACACACAACAATAACAACAACAAAGCTAAGGTGAAAAAAATTACTCCCAATGGCGTGGCACCGTGAGAGGTAGCCAGTAGCTCTTCACTCCCCCCATCCTGTCCACACACACACACACCCGTCACTTTCCACAGATCACACCTGGCCTCTGCTCCAGTCTCATCAAATCCTAAAATTGCGGAGTTGGAAGGGGCCATACAGGCCGTCAAGCCCAACCCCCGGCTCAGTGCAGGATCAGCCCAGAGCATCCCTGACAAGTGTTTGTCCAGATGCTGCTTAAAGACGGCCAGTGAGGGGGAGCTCATCACCTCCTTAGGCAGCTGATTCCACTGCTGCACAACTCTTACCGTAAAAAAGTTTTCCCTGATATCCAGCCGGTACCTTCCAGCCTTTAATTTAAACCCATTATTGTGAGTCCTATCCTCTGCTGCCAACAGGAACAGCTCCCTGCCCCCCTCTGATTGACAGCCCTTCAAATACTTCAAGAGCGCAATCATGTTCCCCCCCCCAACCTCCTCTTCTTCAGACTGAACATTCCCAAGTCCCTCAGCCTTTCCTCACAGGGCTTGGTCTCCAGGACCCCCATCATCCTCATCGCTCTCCTCTGCCCCCGCTCCATTCCGCCCACATCCTTTGTGAAGTGAGGCCTCCAGAACTGCACACAATACTCCAGGTGCGGCCTGACCCATGCAGTGTACAGCGGGACTACGACATCTCGTAATCTGGATGTTATGCCTCTGTTGATACACCCCAAGATTGCATTAGCCTTTTTGGTCACTGCATCACACAGACTGCTCATATTTAACTTTTGGTCCACCCTTATTCCAAGATCTTGTTCACATACACCGCTACTCAGAAGTCCCCCATGTTCCTCATTTTTGTTACCCAGATGTAGAACTTGACACTTATTCTTGTTAAATTGCATCTTGTTCACATCCACCCACTTTTCCAGCATGTTGAGATCTCATTGAATTCTATCTCTATCTTCTGGTGTGTTTGCTGCTCCTGCCAATTTAGTATCATCTGCAGATTTAATGGGTAGCTCCTCCACAACCTGATCCAGATCATTTATAAAAATACTGAAAAGTACTGGACCCTGAACTGAGACCTCTGTCACCCCACTGGACACCTCCCTCCAATCAGATGAAATGCCATTGACGGCTACTTTCTGAGTGCGGTTCTCCGACCAGTTCCCTATCCACCCAACTAGCCTACCGTTCAGTCCACAGTCCTTTAGTTTATCCATCAGAACACCAAGGGGAACCCTGTCAAAAGCTTGACTGAGATCCAGGTACACAACAGCTTGCCTTTGTCACCCCTTTTATTGTACCTGCTTTCATGAGGGAGAAAAAGAAAGGCGAGAGAGCAGCTATGGAGGAAGCACTGGAATTGCAGGAAGGGGATTAAATTCTACCGTGAGGGGCTAAATAAAGAGCTAGATTTCATGGCAGGTGAATGAGCAACTGCTTCGCAAGGACTTCAAGGATGATGGCTCTGCACCTCTTCCAGCAGGCATTCACTTCACTCAGCAGAGTATAATCCCATACAATCCACACTCCGCAACCGCCATTTTCTCTGGGGAACTGATCTTTGTAGTCTGGGGATCGGTTGTAATTCTGGGGGGTCTCCAGGACTCACCTGGAGGTTGGCAAACTGCTCTGGACACTCTTCTGACTCTGATTCAGCTTGGGTTGAGGGCCTGGCTGGTGGGTTCAGCTGCCTGGCTCCTTTTATGACCTCGCTACCCCCACCCCTACAATTCTGATCCCGTTTCTAGCTGTGATCTCGCCTTGTGGTGGCCAAAAAGAGTCATGTTTAAGCGTTGCCAGCATCCCAAACCCTGACGTTTATGGGATGGGGCCTGATGATGTCATGGGGTGGGGGGCTTTTGCAGTGAGGCCCGCTTAGTTACAACCAAGCTCATTTATGGCCCATGTAACAGTTTGAGTCATGCACCCCGGCCAAGATTAATTATGGGTCAGCCAGGATGCAGTGCTGCAAACACTGGAAGTAATTAAGTATTTCATTGTAGCACCCTTACATGTGTATCCTCACACACCTGGGCAAATGCTAGTGGTGTCCATTTTACAGCATAATTAGTAGAGATGCCAAATTCCCACTGGAGGCACCAGCTCCCATTGTCCCCCACCACTCCAGCAGCCTGCAGGAGAGGGGAAATATTAAATTGCCATCACTGTGACAGCATTACACCACTTCTGGAGAAAACCCAGAAGTGATGTCACTGTGCTGTAGCAATCTCCAGAAACCCTGTGGTTTTACCAAAGGTGTGTGTGTCCCCCCCGACTGGCAACCCGAAGATTTGCCTGTTGTTTTTATATATATGTAGAGTATAGTGAGGTTCTGCAACTGCAAGTGCAGGTAATTAGCTGTAATCCCCCACACTTATTGCTACTAGTAAAAGAATCTGATATATATAGTTGCTTTAATGCATTGGCACTTTCCAGCTCTCTAGGTTGGGAAATTCTGGAGATTTGAGGGGTGGAACCTGGAGAGGGTGGGGTTTGAGGAGGGGTGGGACCTCAGACAGATACAATGCCATAGACTCCACCCTCCAAACCAGCCATTTCCTCCTGGGGAACCATTGTTCCCAATCTCCAGGTGAAGGCTGGAGATCACTCAGAATTACAACTGCTCTTCAGATGGCAGAGATCAGTTCCTCTGAAGAAAATGGTGGACTCTGTGTCGTTATACCTTGCTGAGGTGGTCCCCCCATGACAGCCAGTGTGACGTAGCCATTAGTGCTTCAGAGCAGGGTCTGCCAGACCCAGGTTCTTCCTTTGGAAGCTGATTGGGTGATTTTAGACCACTCACAGACTTTCAGCCTAACCTACCTGACAAGGTTGTTGTGTAGTTCAAAAGGAGGAGAGGAGAATGATGTGAGCTGCTTTGGTCCCCACTGTGAAGAAAGACTGTACTTTTCCTAGGTAGAGGCTCCGGGTGTGTGGGAGGGAGATGGAAAGCTGAAGTCACAGGGGCAGATAAAGGTACATTGATGGTTGGCTGGTTAGGAGATAGGGTTGCCAATTCCAGGTTGGGAAATTCCTGGATATTTGAGGGGTGGAGCCTGGAGAGGGTGGGGTTTGAGTGGGTGGGTCCTCAGACAGGTACAGTGCCATAGACTCCACCCTCCAAACCAGCCATTACCTGTTAAATTGCATCTCCTGCTGGGAGAAACGACAGCTGAGAGTGGTGACATGATCGAGGTTTATAAGATTATGCATGTGATTGAGCAGGTTGAGAAAGAAGTACTTTTCTCCCTTTCTCACAATACAAGAACTCGTGGGCACTCCATGAAATTGCTGAGCAGTCAGGTTAGAACAGATAAAAGGAAGTACTTCTTCACCCAAAGAGTGATTAACATATGGAATTCACTGCCACAGGAGGTGGTGGCAGCTACAAGCATGGATGGCTTCAAGAGGGAATTAGCATAAGCATATGGAGCAGAAGTCTATCAGTGGCTATTAGCCACAAGGTATAGATAGGAACTCTCAGTCTGGGGCAGGTGATGCACTCTATTCTTGGTGCTGGGGGCAGCAGTGGGGGCTTCTAGTGTCCTGGCCCCACTGCTGGACCTCCTGATGGCACCTGGTATTTTTGGCCACTGTGTGACAGAGTGTTGGACTAGATGGACCATTGGCCTGATTCAACATTGGCTTCTCTTATGTTCTTATGTTGCCAATCACCAGGGGTGGACTGAAGATTACTTAGAATTACAATTGTTCTTCAGATGGCAGAGATACGTTTCCCTGGAGAAAGTGGTAAGCTCTGTGTCATTATACCTTGCGAGGTCACCACAGCAAATTGACGCTGAGTGCCCAAGGCCAGGGCACCTGCCCAGAGCCTCTTTCTAGAGCTCATTTTATTTATTTCCACAACAGGCCTTAGTCCTAATAAATAAATAAGCCAAATAAATACATACTACATAAATACTAAATATCATTGAGGTATATGCAGAGCTGTGAACTACTTTTATCCTTCAGATGCCATTCCATGTATCACAGGTTATTACAATTCTGTTGCTTCTTTTATACATGGTTATGGAAGAAGTACTGCAAAAACAATGATATTCCATATACCTTCAAAACAACATTCACCTATATATGCAACCTAACTTTAGCTGTCTTCCTGGATTGACCAGCAAACTGCAATCTTTCTGTTTTCTCCCAAAGTTATTCTCAGTGGTAAAGAACGAAACAGATTACCTAAGGTGGAAAGTCTTAAAACAAGCTCATGGCCAAAACTGGGGCTTGATCCAAGAGGAAGAGTGAATAAAACCCATAGCTGGAAGCCAGAAGGTTTATCAAGGTCTTTTCTGTTTCTAGAAAACCTGGTTTTCATTAAAGGAGGAACTAGCACCAGTTTTCCCCTCCCACAGCCCAGTAACACATAACACACCATCCTCATTTCTTTCGTTGCCAGTCTGTTCTAATAAAAAGCAGAATCGCTCTGGAGGGGACATTATTGTACGAAGACGGCCCCTTTGCGCAGTCAAGCATCACAGGCACATGAGCCAGGACTTACACAAATGCATACGCATTTCCATTGCTTGTCTGTAAACAAGAGGGATCTCATGATAACTTGCATGCTCTGACTGAAACGTATCCCGCCAGTATCTTTGGGTGGAATCAGATGGCTGCCAGCCATGAGGTAGCCACTCTGAAACATACCACGTAGTAGTTCTTCTTGCGGCTGCTTTGAGATTATTTGTGGTCTCTGGTTATTGTGCGGGAAACATGAAGCGGATCACCTTGTATTTCTCACTGGCCAAAAGCTACCGAGGATCCCTACTCCCTGGTCAGGGATGTTAACTTGTGTCATTTGTGGTGCAGGGGATGGGTAACAAGGCAACTATGTGGCACCCAAGTCTGGAAGCATCAGGGCAGTATCACTAGTGGCTTGGCTTCTGAACAGACTAGTTGTTACATCATGCACACCACAGAAGACAGGAAATATAACTACAAAGCAGGCATCACGCAGAGTTCTGACATGTCTTCTTAAAGACTGTTTTCACGACAGAAAAAAATCATAAACAGGTGTTCCAACATGCATGTCTTCATCTTTCAGAGGCAACAATATCAAGGCATTGCTTGCATGATTGAAGAGCCATCCCTGATTACACAGCATACAGAGCTTTTCTATTATTTGGCATCATCACAAACCAGGGCTATTTTGGGGCAGGAAGGCACAGGAAGGGAGTTCCAGCTGGCTCCTGCGTTGGCCACACCCAGCAGGAACTCATTAGCATAATAGGCCACACCCAGCAGCAGAAACTCATTAGGATTGGCTACATTAGGGCTGTGTGGCCTAACATGCAAAGGAGTCCCTGCTACAAAAAAAAAGCCCTGGGTTTTGACAACAAACAAGGTAAACAGAATAAGAAGCAAAAGGAGGGTGTGGTTGGATGACCACACTTCTGGTAACATGGGGGTGTGGCCTAATATGAACTGTGCTGCTGGGGTGTGGCCTAATATGCTAATGAGTTTCTGCCATTGGGTGTGGCCTATTACAAAAAAAGCCCTGTCTCAAACATAATCCTTTTAATGGACAATTTTTATATGTTTACCTGCAAATAATGATATCGACAAATCTCTTTAAATTGGTCCTAAAACAAAGGGGATGAAGAGTCATGTAGGAGAATGATTCTTTCATGATACTTTCTGCTTCTCCCAGAATCATTTTATACAATTTACAGCCTAGTGTTATGGCCAGGGTCAAGATTTAATACACAGACTTGGTCTGTTGAAACTTTTCATGGCACGGAACTAAATAACATTACCTGATAATTGCTGCAGATCAAACTAATATTAAAGGGGCAGCTAGAGGGACCCTTTTCTCTCAAGGTTATATGCACATAACCATTTACCAAGTAGTAACTTGTTATGCTACATGTACAATCATCTGGGGAGACTGCATCGAACAGCATCCATCATGAGAAGAATTTTACTATGTTTTCACTTCTCTGTTTTAACAACCAGTAGTAGGAACTGATGAAATTCTTCTGCCCATGCGGGCCTGTGCCACTAGCTTTCCATGAGCACATCGTGGTAAGTTGCAGCTTGAGAAATGGTTGTCTGTACACATTCTTATAGGTGGCACAGGTAAATGTTCAACACATATCTTGTCATATTTGAACGCATGCACCATATGTGTTGGCCTTTTCTATGTAGCCTTAGCTTCCCACTAATGCTCATGTAAAGGGATGAGTTCACATCATAAGCGCATTTAATAAATACAATAGGGAGCGTGTAGCATACATACATCAGTACTTTTACCTATGCCCCCTGTCATTTATAAACCAGTCCTTAATGAGAACAGGTAAAGAATTGAAGTGCAGTAATTTTCCTATTAAATATTGCTTCTCTGCCTCTACTTCTCTTTCCCCCCCTTTCCCCATGACTTACAGACCTTTTCCCATGTTTACATATTCATACAACTCTGTTATGTATGCTACTATTTAGCCATAGGACTGCATGGGGTGGAAATTCAGACTCTCACATATTTTGAACCCAGAGTTCAAACAACAGCACTCTTGGAAAAAGCAAGGTGAGTGATATTAAGAAATACATTCAAGGTCAATACCATGTTTTTAGTTCCTTGCACTGGGAATAAGATCTTCAGTGCTGTTGATTGAGTCATACAGTTCCTCTGTGTCGTCAAAAAAGAGGTGACAGTGTTCCTTCCCACCCAGGGTGTTTTGGGGTAAACACATCAAGAATTGCGAAACACACACTACAGTTGTAAATCCAACAGAATGAGGAGCTCCCGAAGTAACTAACATGGAGCAGCTTTAATAGGTTGCACCTGGAACAACCCGGAAAAGTTGTTCTTGTGCAAGTGGAATTTTGCATAACATTCAGAAGCCAGTTCTGCCAATGTGTCTATCACACCTCCTCCCCCAGCAGGGAGATACAGTCATACACTACACTGTGTATGTGAAGTGTTCACTTTGCCATCCTGCAATTCATTGTTTGTGGCTAGGAATATATAATATTATCTTTGCTTAGATTAAGCCTTAAAAAACATAAGACTAAGCAGTGACAAATAGCCAGGAGAAGTCATTCACAGTTCAGCATTTTGAGATAAAGCAATAATAATTTGTTCTAGGGTTTGCAGGACATTCTAGATTCATAAACATTTTCTCTTGCTACCAAGAGGTTATCCAAGTGCAAGCAGATCCAATTATATGACTCCATAGAGACCACCAGCAGGGCCTAGTCAGATGGCCTGTTTGCTAATATATTTACAATTCTGTTTTTCATTAGCCCAAAAATGTATTTGATGCTGTCCCCTTTTAGGAAAAATTATAGCCCAAAGTGCAAAACATGTTTTAAAGTGTCATTATCCATCAGTGACCTCCGAACAGTACATGACGACTTTCTCCTCGCAGCTTATTTTGCAGTTAAGTATTGCCGTCATCTCTATCTGAGATGTCAAACGATGAGGTCCATAAAACAGCTTTATTATAAACACCAGCATCCTGTCTGAGTCGATTTGAAACTTTGTAAAAAAACCCAATGAGGTTTAAATTCAAACCTAGGCCCATTAAACCTGCTAATGTAACAGTGTTTTCTGAACGGATTGGGCCTGATTCCAAGCATGCCAGAGGGGAATGAGGGAATACACAAAAAAATAACTAAAACTTCTGCTGTCTCTTTTCAACACCGTTGTAAAAAGGAGTGCAAACCTAAAAGTTCCAATTGCTATGTCTTAAACAAAACACAGTGTTTTATTGTACTGTGCTTCTGAAATAGGAGCTGAACTAAGGAATGTTCAGACCTCTGGAGGTTTAAGGTACACAAACGCTGGCTCCTCTACTAACCAGACCTAGGAGTTTTTGACCTTTTCCCCTTTTATGACAGAAAAAAGCAAAATGCAGTCAATAACTAGAATTTAAAATAAAATGGTCTGTTGTGTTTTGCACCCATGTAGAACATGAAAAAAAAAATATTACAGCCTCGTATATGCAGTTATGAGTACATATATGAGTTCATGTGCTCAGATCTCTTTCTTCCTTTGGAGTTTAAAAAGGAAATAGAAACCCTTGTTTCCCAAAAGTTGCCTCAGTTACTTTACAGAACGTGTCAACATGAGTAATGATAGCGAAAGATCTGCCAGAAAGACCATAGGAAAGGGATGGGGGGGGGGGCACACAGGCATCTGCTGCACTCCAAGGGCTATTCATAAGATATTTTTTAGCTTTAAAAGCTCTACAGCTGAGATAGACTGCATCTAAATATATGCCCTATACAGAAGTTAATGGACATATTCAAAATATGTTTATTGCTTCCAGAAGGTACATCCCCATGACATTCTGATGGGCAAATTGGAAGACTGTGGACTGGATTTTGGACAGTTCAGTGGGTAGGGAACTAGTTAGACGACCGCATCCAAAGAGTGGTAGTCAATGGCATTTTATCAGATTGGAGGGAGGTTTTGGACCTGGTACTTTTCAATATTTTTATCAATGATCTGGATGAAGGGGTAGAAGGGCTACTCATTAAATTTGCTGATGATACCAAATTGGGAGGAGTAGCAAACACCCAAGAAAATAGAGTTAAAATTCAACAAGATCTGGATACTCTGGAGAAGTGGGCAGTTGCAAACAGGATGCAATTCAACAAAGATAAATGAACAGTACTACATCTGGGCCACAAAATGTCAAGCACAAATACTGGATGGGGGATACGTTTCTGGGGAGTAGTGTATGCAAAAGTGATCTTGGGGTAAGAGTGGACTGTAAACTAAATATGAGCAGTCAGTGTGATGCGGTGGTTAAAAAAGGCAAATTCAGTCTTGGGTTGTATTAAAAGGGCCATAGCATCGAAATCGCAGGAGGTCATAGCCCCTCCTGCACCTTGAGTACTGTGTGAAGTTCTGTAGGCCTCACTTCAAAGAGGATGTGGGCAAAATTGAGAAGGTGGAGAAGAGAGCAATGAGGATGATCAGAGGTCTGGAGACTGAGCCCTATGAGGAAAGGCTAAGGGCCCTGGGAATGTTTAGTTTGGAGAAGTGGAGATTGAGGGAGGACATGATTGCTCTCTTTAAATATTTGAAAGGCTGGAGAAGGGTGAGGAGCTGTTCCAGTTGGCAGCAGAGGATAGGACCCAAAGTAATGGGTTTAAATTACATGCAAAAAGGTATCGGCTGGATATTAGGAAAAACTTTTTCATGGTCAGAGTGGTTCAAAGGTGGAATCGGCTGCCTAGAGAGGTGGTTGGTTCCCCTTCACCGGCAGCTTTCAAGAAGAGGCTGGACAAGCATTTGTCAGAGATGCTTTAGGCTGGTCCTGCATTGGGCAGGGGGTTGGACTAGATGTTCTGTATGGCCCCTTCCAACTCTATGATTCTATGGGTGCGGCCACACTGACCTTTTGATTGGGGTTCGCCGCTGTTCCCTCGCACATATAAATTTCACATTCACATGCGCCAATCCACCTTTTGCGCTGAAGCAGGCTCACTCCTGCAATGCTCCCAGGTTTTCCTGCCCCCTGGAAAATCAGGTATTCTCCTGGCACTTGTACTTTGAATGCGTGATTTTGCCCATCTGAACAGCCACCTCTCACAATGATTGTGATTAGGGCCATCTGAAAGTTCTTTGCACAGTGAGGGTTCTTTCTTTCTTTCTTTCTTTCTTTCTTTCTTTCTTTCTTTCTTTCTTTCTTTCTTAAACAGCTTCTGGCTGAGCACTTGAGCAATCCTGTGCTTAAAAAATTACACGTTCATGCACTCATCAAGCATGGAGAATGCTTCCTCCCACCCCAGGAGTGAAGCTGCAATGGGCAGCAGGAGGCAGAATGGAAAGTTGTGTTGGGGGAAGGTGGTCGGGGAAGGAAGTGCCAAGCGGGCTTGCAGGCGAGCAGGCAGCCAACCCGAAGCCACGACGTTAGGAGGGGAGGGAAGGAGGACCTGGCTTGCCAGCAGCATGGAGCTGGGGCTGGTCGGGCAGCAGGAGATGGCAGAGAAAGTTGCTGAAGGCGGGCAGGGGGAAGGAAGTGCCGGACAGGCTGGCAGGCAACCAGGCAGGGGAGAGAGAGGGGCTGACTGCATGTAGACAGTGCCCAGAGCCTCCTCGCACAATGCTTCCGGCTCAGGGAGGGATATGTGATCATCCCAACCCGAAGAAAAATATTCCCGATTATTTTATACCGTGACCACGGCCTATGATTATATCCCAATTTGCACTAGAGACCTACCCTTCTTCATAAGGGGCCCTGAAAACTTTAGTATGTGAGTAGAGATCTTTAGTAGTATTTTTAGTAAACTTCAGGGTCAAGGTTTCTATGGGGAAACCACAATGGCTAAAAGTGGTACTGTGTAGAAAAATTGATATTGTCTTCTTTTGCATTTGTTCACATTCAGAAACTCCTTTAGTAAATCTTAAGGCACGGCAGTATTTGTAGGATATAGATTTGCACACCTTGGGATCTGTGCGGCAAGAGGACAGAACTCCAGTCTTACAGAGTCCTTTCCAACTGAGCACGTGTCTCCACATGTTTTTAGTGCAGGAGCATCAGAAGCTTTGGGGGGGGATTACAAAGAGCATTTCACCTCAAAATGTTTCATACCCACAAGGATGGCAACTGAGGATACAGGCCTACCAAAAATAAAATCAACTGCATAATTGTCCATAAAATATTTGTTCCTGATCTCGAAGCCTCCAGGGTCTTCCAGGCTGAAAATCAGATAAAGAACAACCAAAGTTTGGTCAGCTGAAGTAAAGGTAAAGGTAAAGGTTTCCCTTGCTCAAAAGCTAGTCGAATCGAACTCTAGGGGATGATACTCATCTCCATTTCCAAGCTGAAGAGCCAGCACTGTCTGAAGACATTTTTGTGGTCGTGGCTGGCATGACTAAATGCTGAGGTGCATGGAATGCTGTTACCTTCCCACTGAAGTGATACCTATTTATCTACTTGCAGTTTCTTGCTTTTGAACCACTAGGTTGGCAGGAGCTGGGGCTCCTGCTAGATTGGCAGGAGATGAGAGCTCACTCCATTACGTGGCACTAGGGTCTCAAACTGCCAAACTATAGACCTTCCAATCTGCAGCTCAGCGTCTTAACCTCTGAGCCACGGCGGCCTATCAGTCAGCTGAACCTTTCTATTCAACCTTTTTTTGAACAATTTGGACTCCTCCTTGCATGCCATCGATGGCCACTGCCCCAGACTAGGTGACCAACATGTCTCTCTATTACTGTATGCAGATAATGCTGTAATATTATCTTATACCCAGAAGGGCCTTAAGAGACTTCTAACTGCATTTACATCTTACTTGGAGAACAACTCCTTATTGGTAAACTTTGAAAAATCTAAAATCTTGACATTCTCAACATCTTGGAAATGCTTTAGCTGGCATAGTAACATCATAGAACAGGTGAAACATTTCAAATACCTGGGTGTCGTCTTCCAGTACAACAACAGCTGGACAGGCCAGAGGAAACAAGTGGTAAACCTGACTAAATGCAGCCTATCTTCAATTGCTTGATTTTTTTACGTGAAGGGCAACCAATTCGTTCCTTCTGCTGTACGAGTCTTCAACACCAAGGTCATGTCCCAAATTCTGTATGGGATCCCCTTCAGGATCTGCTCCTTTAATCAACATGTTGAGCAGATCCAGGCAATGTTCTTGAGGTGTATCCTAGGAGCGCGAAATTGTGTAAGTTATGCAGCCATGTGCTTGGAGACAGGACAACATCTCCTTGAGGTCAGAGCCTGGCTATCAACTTTAAAATTTTGGTTACGTCTCCATTTTAGAACAAAATTTAATAGTTATGTTCGCCAACTACTGTCAGACACATTTACATCCAACTGGACCAGCTCCGTTCAGAAAAAAATACAATCAATTGGCATTTCCCTTGACTCCCTGCTTCTGTCAGGTGAATCTCAAATTTTCAGGCCTTTGAGGCAGAGAATGCTCGATATTGAAAAGTAAACTCTCTTAGACTTACCCCTTCCCCTTTGAAGTTTAACATAACCCTGAGAAATAGCCTTATAGCTGATTACTTCTTACAGCTTACTGCTCCATCACTAAGACAAAGCTTTTATGTTAGCAAGTTTCAATGCCCTACCATCAGAGGCCCTTTATGGCAGATTCACTAACACCCCTACCCTGAAAGGACCTGCCCATGTAACAGCAGGAACCCAGAATCGATTGCTCATATCTTGCTCAGCTGTGAATTTTATAATAGGATTCAGGATGTTTTAATGAGCCCCCTCCTGCACAACAAGCATAGTCTACCTGAAGAGAGACTTATATCTTTCCTTCTATCAGATATTTGTCCTCGCGTTACTTTCTCAGTAGCGCGATTTCTTTCTATCGCTATAAGGGTAAGAGAATATAAGGTCCCGGTGGGTCGACTGTTTTATATTACATTTTTATATATTTTATATGCATCTTAAAATGTGATCCAGGTTGAATTTTATCTATGCCAATAAAGGTTGACTGATTGATAAGCCAAAGCAGTGTGTGGTCAGAATGTTTAAAAATGAGTAAAAGCCCTTGGTGTGAAAATAGCCTTCATATGGTCTGAAATAAGCCTACAGATAAAGCACCGATACATTTTATTATTTATTTAAAACATTTCTATCCCATATTTCTTAGCAAATAGACTTACCGTTATAAATGCTTCCCTCGTGACCAATGAAGAGGAAATTAGATAAACATATGGAGCAGAAGTCCACCAGTGGCTATTAGCCACAGGGTATAGATGGGAACTCTCAGTCTGGGGCAGGTGATGCACTCTATTCTTGGTGCTGGAGGGGGCAGCAGTGGGAGGGCTTCTGGTGCCCTGGCCCCACTGCTGGACCTCCTGATGGCACCTGGTATATTTTGGTCGCTGTGTGACAGAGTGTTGGACTAGATGGACCATTGGTCTGATTCAACATTGGCTTCTCTTATGTTCTCTTATGTTCTTATGTTCTTAAGTTGATGAAGTCAGCAGGAACATTAGATTATTATAGTTATCTTAGGGCACAATTTGCCCATAGCAGCCTGAAACCAGTAGCTATCACTCATGGTTAACATCAGGGCTCTTTTTGTAGCAGGAACTCCTTTGCATATTAGGTGACACACCCCTGATGTAGCCAATCCTCCAAGAGCTTACAGAGCTCTTCTTACAGGGGCTACTGTAAGCTCTTGGAGGATTGGCTACATTAGGGGTGTGTCGCCTAATATGCAAAGGAGTTCCTGCTACAAAAAGATCCCCGGTTAACATAATCTCGTAAATCAGATGTAGAACCAACACTTTATTTATTAAACTTTCCATTCATCTCATATATTTTAGATGAGAGTGAAATGTCAAAATGATCTGGCCAAGGCTTTGATTTGTCATGTAGATAATCATTTCCGATGACACCTTGTATGTGTAAAGTGCCATCAAGTTGCAGCTGAGTTACGGTGACTCCATAGGGTTTTCAAGGCAAGAGACATTGCCTTCCTCTACATAGTGACCCTGGAATTCCTTGGTGGTCTCCCATCAAAATATTAACCAGAACCAATCCTGCTTAGCTTCTGAGATCTGACAAAAGTTGACTTACCCTGGCCATCCAGGTCAAGGTAAAGATCATTTAAAAGAGTGTCAGAACTTCTTCAGCAGGACAATGTGGTGGGGTAGCAGGCCCCAGACACAGTTTGCGTAAGTAAGATTTATGTTTCTGGCACTCCCCTTTTTTTAACCTTTTCCCTATGGGCAAAAAGCAAAAAACCCCTCAAAATGGAATCTTGCTCTGCAACAGTGTTCCCTCAAAGCTGAGTTAGTGGGAGCTGGCTCACAGTTTTTTAGCCTCTGGCTCACACATTTTTGTCTTCGCTCAGGAAGGAGGGCTCCAGAGCAAACTAATTCATGCAGCAGCCAAATCGCTCGCTCGCAACTTGAATGCCAGCAGCTCACAAAGCCGAATTTTCGCTCACAAGACGCCGCAGCTCAGAGGGAGCATCTGCAACCCAAGTAGTTTGGATGTGTCATTTTCTTAAGTTATCAGCCCTAATTTCAGGACACGACAGTTTTATAGAACCCTAAGTACAGACAACACAGCTGTACAGAACATAGTTGACTGACACAGCTTTGCTAGATATTCCACTTTCAGTATATTCGTTTTAATCTGATCCAGCATCTTTAATGAGCCAAGTGGTCTCCTACCTATGGAGCTGTAGCTATTGTACTGACTCCATTTTCATTGTCTGCTCGTTTTCCAGTGTATCTGCACTCACACTGGCCTCTTGCTCTCATGTTCTTTCAAATGTTTGAAATATTTTAAATCATTCATATTGAATGCTACTTAGTTCTGGAATTCACATCTCAGAAAACTAGATCCATGACTAAACAAACTCAAACCCTACCACACCATGGTGTCGTTTGTTTGTGAAATAATATTCCGGTACAACTCAAGCTACAAGAATGCTTCCTCACTGCTGATGTGGAAGAAGTCTTATTGGATGATGGCCTCATATTAAGGCCAGATGTGGTAGGCGCTGGAAACAGGGAGCAGATTTTCTTTTTAACCCAAAAAGTACAAGGCCTGCTTCTCAGAGCTGCTCTCAGAATTATCATTACTGTTTTCTAAACTCTTTCCTTCATTCAGGGTAGAGTACCAAAAAGTTAAAATCCGAAACAGCAAATATTCCACCAAACGATAAATGCAATCCACAAAAATAAAAACAGACCGGAAGAACAGATCTGGACTTGATGAAATGAGAAGAAGGAGAAGAAGACTATGATGACAACTAGAGTAATGGTGGAGGACGCATCATGCCAGTGCTGACTGAACATAATCTGGAGCTCGCTTTCAAGAGTATCATGTGGCAGTTGTCAGGTTCAAAAGCAAGTAGATCCAAGCATTCTTAGGAGTAAGAAGGGCTTTATTGGAATACAGTGCTAAAACCCACAGTGAAATGGTTATTGTCAGGAATGGCGGGACAAGCTGCTCAAGCATGGTTATAGTGTGATGCAAAAAAGCGACTAGCAAATGATCTGCAAGCGCGCGTGTGGAAAACTCCCGGCGGGAGAGTTACTTAATTGGCGGGAGACTACTCCCTCCTCCCCTCGGCTTCACAGGGCTGGAAAATTCTCATAGACTTGAGAATAGCCCAAAGCCTGCATTCAAGGCCACCGTGATAACACTGAGCAGCGGAGAAGAAGCTCCCACGTTACAGCTAGCATACCTACGCAAGCGCAGAAGCAGGGACGAGATAGGGAACACAGAACAATGGACACAGTGTGAAACATTAAACAACCATTACTGACAGCAGTGATAGTGGATCAGCAATTTTACTTCTCTGCCACCGTAGCGTCCACTCAGGTCCCCGGTGATGCTGCTTTGAGCAGATCAGAGCCTTTTACATTCTGGTCCCTAACATGATTCTGACCCCTTGACGGCTCATTGTGATCAATTACACTCTACAGATAAAATTGCTCACATTCTATCTGACTTGGATTTCAAATTAAATACAGTTGTGGTAGGTGTTTCTGAGTTTCTGCTCATCCATTTTTGTGGCCAGAATCCCTGGCTGCATCCACACCTGGCCTTGATCCAACCCCTTCTACCTGCTCTACCTGGGGGATGTAAAAGGAAAGGGAAACCTCCCCCACCTCTCCCCCTGCTGCCTGCCTCCCCATCCTGCTCTGTCCCCTTGCAACTCAAGGCTGCCTCTTCTCTTTTCTCATCCTGGCCTCCCCCAAGTCTGGGCTCATACTTGCTTTCCGGCCATGCCCCTCTGTGCTTCTGCCTCGTTCCAAGACTTGCTCTTGACTGGGTTCTGGCCACCTCTCTCTCCTGCCCCTCCTGACATGGGTGAGTCAGGACATTGGCCGGCCATGGCTTGGGCAGCCAAGATGGGGTCAAGTTGGGGCCAGGCATCAGCCCCCAACAATATAAATGAAAATATGTATCCCCGATTCTCCAGACATTACCTCAGACTGCATACTCATTTTGGTCCACAGCTTTATATAAATCAGAGCAACTGTTTCTTATCCTTCAAAGACCACTAAATGTGTGATTTAATTAAGAACATAAGAGAAGCCAATGTTGGATCAGGCCAATGGCCCATCCAGTTCAACACTGTGTCACACAGTTGCCAAAAATACCAGGTGCTATCAGGAGGTCCACCAGTGGGGCCAGGACACTAGAAGCCCTCCCACTGTTGATCCCCCCCTCCCAGGCACCAAGAATACAGAGCATCCCTTGCCCCAGAGTCCCTATCTATACCTTGTGGCCTATACCCACTGATGGACCTCTGCTCCAAATGTTTATCTAATTCCCTCTTGAAGCTGTCCATGCTTGTAGCCGCCACCACCTCCTGCGGCAGTGAATTCCATGTGCTAATCGTAATAGAATTTTTAATTCTGAAAGCCATTTTTCTTTTTCTGAAAAAGGCTACGGATTTTATCCCATCATTCAGCAGCAGGCAGCATATCCTACCAGTACAAGAATACCCCATCAGTGCAAGAAGCTGCTTCCTCAGTGAGTCATGCCTTGCAGAACGCACAGCTGAGGTGAGTGACAGGATACAACTCACTGTTTTCGACAACCAGCCACAAGTTATAGGACAGCTCTCTGTACAAAGGGGAAGTCTTTATTTCAAGTACTGCCACCTATTCCCAGATAATCTGCAATGCTCCATTGACAGTTATATACTAGATCTCTTATTTGTATAGTGCAAGTCTTTGGACATGGAAAGCTCTCGTGAACATTCCCCCAGACAGCTAGGCTTTTTAGTTCCAAAGACTCATGCCTGTGGCTTAGTAGCACATAGAACCATCTGTTGTGTGTCGTGTCCTCTTCTCCACCTACTGTTATATACCACGGCTTCTGCTGGGCTGAACTGAGTCATGGATGATTTTACCTACTGGAAAATGAACTAGGCACATCCCAAGAGAGTCCAGGTGAAAGCACACAAACAGCATGCCATTTGTATGATGTCAGAGGACAGTCTGGATGAGTGAAAGAACTGAAAGACTCCTAGACTCAACAGCACTTTTTTTAAGACACAAGAATGGTGTTTCCTGGATGTTATATTGCAACATCCTGGCACATACCTTAGAATACACTGACATCACACTGTAGTGTTGCAGCAAACTGTGTTCTTTCCCCTCTAGCCCAGATCCCTTCATGAGTCAATGCTGAGGGGTTTTTTTATTCCACACGTCTCCATGGCTGAGGACAGGCGAAAGTGAAGGTCATTAGAGGAAGCTTGTGATGTCATATGTACTTCAGGGCTGATACTGATCTTTTTGGTTCAGTGATTGGCCTTGCAATTACTCCAGCACCTTTCCAATGAGTACCAAGATTATGGCTCATTACCTCCTAGATCAGTTGACTCAAGGTTTCCTGGGATATGATGAGCTGTACACACTGATGTTGCCACCTGATGTTGCATTTCAGTAGTTAGTTCATTGTTGTGTCATTCTCTTATATTAAAATAGATGGACAACTTTTTCCTCTGTTCCACATACTCCTCGTGCAGTTTTTGATTTGAAATCCATGTGTTTCCCATTCTTTTGCCAAACTGAGCTTCATTTCTGTTTTTAGGGAAAGAGTCCTCAGGTAAACTTAGACCTTTTAACCTTAGATGAGTGATGTCTAACAATGTTTTGAAACATCGTTGTGCTATGTGGGGGGATGCCACTAATTCTTTGTAGAATGTATTTGACAGTCAAACTTAGTAAGATGATCAGATGTGAGCCAGTCACCAGGTCTGATATATAAGCAGCAAACAACTTGAATGCCTGCCAGACAGGTTTGTGTTAAGTATGCCACTCAGCAACAGGATTTCAGCAAAAAGTGATTTCAACTTTATTTGTAACAGCAAACACCAACTAGAGAATACAACGACAAACAAGTGGAGCACAGCTCCCTTTTTAAACTATCCCGGGCTTTCAAAGCCACTCCCAGAACATGTTAAAGACCAATCATAACACAGGGATAAAGGCCAATCAAGACTGTTCCTTCTTTGATACATTTACACACAGTGATTGGAGATTTACAGAGGTTTCGCAGAAACCAACCAATGGTAATGCGACAGATGAAGAGCCGCATTTAGACTGAAGCTTAATACAGTAAAGTATAGGCTTGATTCACATTCAATACATAACAGTTTGCCTCCTTCCCCCCAAAAAAAAAAAACCTGTGCATGTGCAAAATTCAGATGATCCAAGCAGATTTGTAGCCATTAACTAAGGGCTACTTAGATGACCACCAAAAAGATAGTTTAAAAACAACAATAACATTGATCACTGATTTAGAAATATATGGCTGTATCCACACAATGAGCCACCATTTCCCCTGTGTTTTTCATCTGGCATGCCACCAGAAGGTTTCTAGTAGATGGTTTTTCAAAAAAATCAGCAATTACTATTGCAGTATTGTGATCGAACATTCTACTGATGTATTACCCTAATTTCCAAGTCTCGAATTTCATTTATTTTTTAAAAGTAAGTCTCTAACCCCATCAGTTGTGAAGTTGCAAGGGGAAAGATATCACCTACACCTTTCCTGCAATGGAGGGGGGTCAGGACTTGCATTTTTAAAAAATGAAAGCTGGGATTTCCATGTTCATGGCAAAGCATCAATCAAATATTAGATTCCAAAGCACCTGTGATTTTTTTTTTAATCCTCCAAAGCCTTCCAGTATCATGGCAGGGAATTTGTGGTCAAGGCAAAGGAAGACATTTAAGAAGAAACAGAATGAACCTGTCTGTGAAACAGCAGTGAACTAGTCAACAAATAGTCAAACTGATAATCAAAACTTGGATCTTTGTTTGTGACTGGCAAACTAGATGTGAGATACATTGCTGGGTGTTCAAACATTCCTACTAACATGTAATCTGGAGATAAAAAGTGACGCAGTGTAAGACCATTTTTTCCCCAAAAATGAGTACATGAAGCAAGAAAATCTGGCTCCCTTCCAGGAATTCCATCATTCCATATGTCTTAACCAGTCACTGCTGTTTAATCTCTAGGGTGGATATGAATCTAGAATGACAAATGAACATCTAATGATGAAAGTGGTGGCAGTCATGACCATCTTTTTCTCTTCTCCTAAGTTTTTTGGTAAGTTTTTTAAAAAATATATGTTTAGTAGAAGGTCAGTCAGTAGAATGTCAATAGTTCAAATGTATGTGTGTTCCTCTTTTTGCTTCCCCCACACTGTATTCACAGAACACCTTAGCAGTAAGGGAAATATCATGGACTTGAAGTGTCACTGAGTGCAATCTTTAATAGTTTCTGATTGTTCAGAAAACAAAATGAAGATTACAGTCACTGAAGGTATGAGACTTGAATACTGGAGCCTTTTTTCAGATTGCTCTGGGATTCAAAGGGAAGCTGCTTTTTTTTCTTTTATTCTTTTTCTAATGTGTGTTGTTGCTTGTAAGTTTAGAAGTTCCTGGCATTTGTAATCTTTAAAGCATAATCAAGCTGCCAATCAGAAATCCTGAAAACAGGAAGAGAAAAAATGGTGCTCGTGTCTGTAGTGGTGAGGTTGTCAGGAAAAAAACACTCTTACTACCCCCCAGGATTGCCAGGCCCAGCCTCACAACCAATCAGAAACCCAGGGGCATGATGTCACTTCTGGGAAATCTCAGACATGTTATGACACCTCTTTAGAAATGACCAGAAACACTATGGTTTTATTATAGAGTTCCCCATGATTCCTACAGAGGTATGATGTTCTCCCCAACATCCAGTATGGAGTAGTGGTTAAGAGCAGCAGACTTGATTCTGGAGAACAGGTTTGATTTCCCACTACTCCACATGAATGAGGCCTGTTGGGTGACCCTGGGCCAGTATCAGTTCTCTCAGAACTCTCTCAGCCCCATCTGCCTCACAAGGTGACTGTTGTGGGGAGAGGAAGGGAAGGCAATTATAAGCCACTCTGAGACTCTTGAGGGTAGAGAAAAGCAGGGTATAAAACAAGTCTTCTTCACAAACACCAATTTTTATTTCTTCCCCGCATTGGCTGCTGGACTCCCAGCTGGCAAAGCCCACTGAGGTTGGGAGATTTCCCACCGCCAGAGGGCGTATAGCAACCCTACAGCTGCCTAGGCCTAAGAATGCTAGAAATGGAAATGGGCATCTATAGATATACTGATAGTAGATGAAGATGGCTTTGCACCATTATATAGGTAGAATTACAACCTGACTTGAGAAGGAATAGGAGCCAGTTATTTGGTTACTGACATGGTGACACTGACTTAAAAACAGAATGAAGGCATCCTTGCATGGAAAAAAGAAAAAAGATTCTCTCTGACAATTTTCCCTGTGAACCTAGTATTCCATCCATCATTCCCTGGAGAATGAAATGTATTTATATCTAGGTACCTCACTTTTCCAATCCTTTTCCAATTCCAACTGGATTGGAAAAGGTCAGTTTACATTCCAATCCCAAGGAAGGGTAATGCCAAGGAATGTCCAAACTATCACACAATTGCACTCATTTCACACGCTAGCAAGGTCACGCTAAAGATGCTACAAGCTTGGTTTCAGCAGTACATGGATAGAGAACTGCCAGAAGTACACGCTGGGTTTTGAAGAGGTAGAGGAACTGGAGATCAAATTGCCAACATTTGCTGGATCATGGAGAAAGCAAGAGAGTACCAGAAAAATATCCTAAGTCAAAGTCAAGTACCTTTAATGGCATGCCAGTAAGATACAAAGATGTACAATGACACGGTATGGATATATAAAACATAGTATGAGTCAATCCTTTACTAGAATAGATCTAACTTTGACTGCTTTGGCAAGAAATTTGGCCACTATAGCTGTAATATTAGGATTAGCATCCTTTAATAGATAGCTCTTTCCCTATTAGAACTACAATTAGAAGGAAATAAAGATGACAACAATTCTTTATGTAAAAACTGAGTGAAATTGACATTCAAAAATAATATGATATATTGAGTCCACGGATTTTAAAGGACAAGAACATAACCTTTCATGAAGAGGAATTTTATTAAACCGACCAGAGAGCTCTTTTGAAGGGAACACATTTAGTCAGGCTAGTGTAAAGGCTCTATGGTGTGAAGGCTGGACTAAGTTGTGAAATATTGGGCCAGAAAAACATCTACTTCTGCTTCATTGACTATGCTAAAGCCCTTGATTGTGTGGATCACAACAAACTATGGCAAGTCCTTAAAGAAATGGGAGTACCAGACCACCTCACACATCTCCTGAGAAACCTGTATAAGGGTCAAGAAGCGACAGAACTGGATATGGAACAGCTGATTGGTTTACCATCGGAAAAGGAGTACGAGAAGGATATATATTGTCACCTTGCTTATTTAATTTATATGCAGAGTACATCATACGAAATGCTGGCCTGGATGAATCACAAACTGGAATTAAGATTGCTGGGGAAACTATCAACAACCTCAGATATGCAGACGATACCACTCTAATGGCAGAAAATGAAGAGGACCTAGAGAGTTTCTTGCTAAGAGTGAAAGAGGTGAGTGCAAAAGTTGGCTTGAAACTCAACATCAAAAACTAAGATCATGGCATCCGGCCCCATCACTCCTTGGCAAATAGAAGGGGAAGTCATGGAAGCAGTGACAGTCTTCACATTCCTGGGATACAAGATCACTGCAGACACTGACTGCAGTGAAATTAAAAGATGCCTGGTCCTTGGGAGGAAAGCGATGGCAAACCTAGACAGCATAATAAAAAGTAAAGACATCACCCTGCCAACAAAAGTCCATATAGTCAAAGCAATGGTATTCCCAGTAGTAATGTATGGCTGCGAGAGTTGGACCATAAGGAAGTCCGAGTGCCGAAGAATAGATTCTTTTGAATTATGGTGCTGGAGAAGACTCTTGGACTGCAAGGAGATCAAATCAGTCAGTCCTAAAAGAAATAAACCCTAATCATTCCCTGGAAGGCCAGAAGCTCAAATACTTTGGCCACCAAATGAGAAGGGAGCGCTCAGTGGAGAAGACCCTGATGCTGGGAAAGATTGAAGGTAAAAAAAAAGAAGGGGACAGCAAAGGATGAGATGGTTAGACAGTGTTATCAATGCAATGAACATGAAATTAAGCAAACTCCGGAGCACAACAGAAGACAGGAGGGCCTGGCGTGATGTGGTCCATGGGGTCGTGAAGAGTCAGATTCGACTGTGCAACTGAACAACAACAACACCTCACTTTAAGTGATTCTTGCTGCATCCAATATTTAAAATTTCTGTTCCTTTTATTGATCATGTTAAGGTTGTTTCAGTGTGTAGTCTCAGCTCAACTTCCACTTTTCATGGTCCTTGTATTTCTCTGACTATTATATGTTTCTGGTTGATTTTTGTTTTTAATTTAAAAAATAACCCAGAATGAAGGGACTGCAAAAAAATTTCCCAAACGTAATGACAGAGAGGGAGTATGTAAGTACCTCATTAACTGTCAGTTGATTACCACTTTTTGCGTGGTAATACAGTAGATTTTCCAATGCATTCTTCAGTATCAAAGTGGTGACTCCAATTTGTGTTAATTATGAAAGATTAAATAATAAATAATGCTGAGCAAAATGTGTCTTTATGGCATGCAATTCAGGTTCACTGAAATCCATCATACCTTAATAAACTCATCTCATGTTCACCAAGGAAAAAATCTGGAAGTGTTCATGTTTCACATAATCGAGCTGAATGTGTTCTCTGGTTGTGTGTATTCAAGCTGGTGGTGATAGAAAGTGTTGTCAAGTCACAGCCAACCCGGTAGGGTTTTCAAGGCAAGAGATGTTCAGAGGTGGTTTTCCATTTGCCTGCCTCTGCGTTGAGACCTTGATATTCCTTGGTGGTCTCCCATCCAGATACTAACCAGGGCTAACACTGCTTAGTTCCTGAGATCTGACAAGACTGGACTAACTCGGGCTGTCCAGGTCAGGGCTGTTTTCAAGGAACCCTATAAAACACACAGACAAAGAAATATGAATGCTTACTAGTTATTTGCATTAGGTACTAAAAATCCCAGGATGAAGTGTGACTATGATGTCTGAAGTATGCATATATAAAAAATGTACATACAGCATCAAGATCCATCAAAAACTTGAACACTGAAGAAGAAATTTGTTTGATGGAGTGTCTACACTGATTTCCCACTATTCTTATGTATTTTACACTATTTGCTGCTCAGAGTAATATAAAGTGTTTGTAAAGTCCATGCTTACTAAGTTATAAATATTTTATACAATAGCATAGTAGCCATAGGGTAAGGTGGGGCACGTGCCCAGAGCTTGTCCACTGCTGTCATATTAGATTGATTTGTGTAATCTCTGCCCTGATTGGAGCAGCAACCATAATGAATCTGCATATCTACCCTGTGGTGACCCTTGCCCACCCCAGGAGTACTATTAGTCCAGCACAGATCAGCAGTGCTGCTGGCAAGATGTAGTAGAGAGATAAACATAGCATCAAAAGTGCATGCCAGTGCCCTTGTACTGCCAAGCTTATAGCATGTACAATCAATCACAATCATGGCATACATCCCAAAGGCAGACCAGCTGAAGAATTATGGAGCACCAAAATCAAACTGGAAATCAATGGGCATGTGTTACTCTAGTATTTATATGTACTATGAATAAGGCCCATTATGGAAATAAATACAATAAGCTCTAGAAAGAGGCTATGGGAGAGTGCCAAGGTCCTGGGCACTCAGCATCAATTTGCTGTGGCGACCTCAGCAGGGTATCATGACACAGAGTCCACCATTTTCTCCAGAGGAACTGATGTCTGCTACCTGAAGAGCAGTTGTAATTCTGAGTGATCTCCAGCCCTCACCTGGATATTGGCAACAATCCAGGAGGAAAAGTAGTCTTTCTCTGCAATGGGGACCAAAGCAGCTTACATCATTCTCCTCTCCCCCTTTTGACTTGCACAACAACCCTGTGAGGTAAGTTAGGCTGAAAGTCTGCAACTGGTCCAAAATCACCCACTCAGCTGCCACAGCAAGACCCTGGATCTAGCAGACCCTGCTCTGAAGACCTGACTGCTACACCTAGGATAGCCAACCTCCAGGTGGAGCCTGAGCATCACCAGGTATCACAACTGAACTCCAGAAAACAGATCTCTCCTCCCCTGGAGAAAATAACTGCTTTGGATGGTGGGCTTTATGGCATTCTGTTCAGCTGAGGCCTCTCCCCTCCCCAAACCCTGGCTTCCATAGACTCTACCAGAATATCTCCAGGAATCTGGCAACCCTAGTCAGGACTGGCCCCAATGAGTTCTTCACAAAGGCCTGTGAAGGGTTTCCTTCCTTTGTCTGAACCAAGCTTGGTTGCTTAATGTGGTGAAACGGGCTCCAGTTTACAACTGAGCTGTTTGCCTCCCATCCTCATCCCATGGGCGTATCTCACTCCTAAAGTTCACTGCCACCGCTCACTGAATCGTCACTGCCTTTTTAGAGGGACAGTGACACCTCTCTGGCCAAATCTCCCTATTTGGAGATAGTATCCCCAATCTTTGGGGGATCCCTGGAAAGTTGGCAACCCAAGGGTCTGGCCTTTGCTTGCTCCCCTGGGCTACCCCCTGCCTTTGTTATTGTGCAGAGTGGGGGAAACTATGTGGTCAGAGCACAACACAGATTATTAGCCGAAATAAAAGAATTTATCTAACTATTTACAAAACTATGGAGCACACACACACTGTAGGAGTAAGCACATACTATGAACGAACAGGGCATAAATCAACAGGGGTTAAACACAATCCTCTTTCCCTACACACCATACTCTCTACCTCTGGAAGTTGTGGGCTCAGGATAGGATCTCTCCTTGGACCAGCCGCTGGCTGTTCTTCAGTCTCTCTCTCTTGCCCAAGAGAGCAGGGAAACTTCCATTGATTCCCCAGTCCAGCCAACTGTGGAGTGGTTGAATTTCTGCTGCTTCCCAGGGAGAAAGACTGCCTCCTCCCTGGATGGGCTGCAGTCTATATTGATGCTGCCCCATCTGTTGGGACAGTCTGTTTTCCTGAACTTTTTGACCTTAGGGCAGCTGGGAACTGTAGGCCAGCAGATGAGGAAGCCCCATTCAACCCAGTGAGTGATACCCCTGCAGCTCAATTAAACCTTATGGGGGAACATTTTAAACAAAGAGCCACAGCTGTCTTACAAACACAGGTAACTGTCATTTCGTTATACCTACCAACAGCCACTGAGGGGAAAGTTAGTCCCACACAGGAGGCAAGCATGAAAGCATCTTTGTCAAGAGAGAAAGCTGTTTGCCAGTAATTCTGACAGCACAGTGGCTGAAGAGGGAGTGGGCAGGGAAGAGGAGCAGACCCAGCACCTAGCCAATGGCACGTGAGTACTCTTATGTGGCAGCTGACGGGCCAATAGCTGAGGGAGCGCATGGAATGTTGCCACGTGAAAACAGAATTATATAGAAGGCTTATTCTCACACTACATCCAAACCCTGCCTTGAATATCAAAGTAATCTGTCATTGTTGAAAGACAAGCCAATAAGCATAAACACTGGCATCTCCTCCTAAGGAACTACACATCCCATTTTGGTTTTGGATTTGAGCAATATAACAGAAAGTTTTCTGATGCACTACCAATTTAAACACTCTATCTCTATGTAGATTGTTCACGTTAACAGTGGACTATGGTAAATCCAAGATGCTGCATCCAAAACTAGGCTACCATAAACTATCATGTGTGCAGGAGGGACACAGGTGTCTACCAAAAAGTTTATCATACTAGTTTTTGTATGGTTTAAAATGAATTGTAGAAGTATTTATTTACATTAGTGAATTGGACAAATTATAATTTGTTCTTCCAACTGTATAACATGACAAAGTATTTACTGAAGAAAGTACCGCAGTTGTGGGGTTTTATATGTTATTGCTTAAACAATGCCTAGCACCACCCAATCAAAAAGAAGGTATCGGGAAAGGAAAATGAAACTCTTAAAATCCCTAAGATCAGTGGATGTTGGAGAAACATCAAGAAAAGTGATGTGGTTATGATGAGACTGTGTACATTAGTGATGATAGATGATTATGATGATAGTGTACATTATCTGGAAGTTTCAAAGATGCATGCATGTCCATCCTTTTGTTTACATTACCTGTCGAAAATGCAGGAAGATCTGTTCCACTACTTAAAATAATTTTTAAAAAACTTGTCTAAGACATACAGTGTCAGGACAAGTTAAAAGATATTTCTATGTTGTCCATTGAGTATGATTGTGCAAGATAGGTAGATGTTGGTAAGGTAATAGAAGATAATTTGCTTGCAAGGTGACACAAAGGAAAGATTTAAAATCTTGGACATCAGGTAAGTCATAAAAGCTAAGAGCAACAAAGATGTTTACATAAATAAGTTAAACATAGACAGAATTCTGAAATAATGTATTTTTATGGAAATCTCATGGGGGCCAGATTGGGGAGGGGGGGAAGGAAGGACTGAATATGCAATTAAATATTTACACAGTTTTGAAATATTGTATTTGCTTTGCATGCATGCAAGCAAATGGATGGCAGCAGCAAAAGGTCCCTTGTTCCGGGGCCAAATATCTACATGTGCCATTGATTAATAGATTAATCTCCTTTTAAACATTTATTTATTGCATGGTATGGTATTTCATGCCCATTGAAAGGGTCCGAAGATGGGTTAAACAATCAGTCACAAACCATATTAATGCATCCAAAATAAGTACTACTAAAAACAACATAAAATAGGTCTCTGCTACTAGTTTTGTCAGGTCCCACTGGCTACTGATAGGGGATTGGGGTATGCAGGGCTCTTTTTGTAGCAGGAACTCCTTTGTATATTAGGCGACACACGCCTAATGTAGCCAATCCTCCAAGAGCTTACAGAGCTCTTCTTACAGGGACTACTGTAAGCTCATGGAGGATTGGCTGCATTAGGGGCATGTCACCCAATATGCAAAGGAGTTCCTGCTACAAAAGAACCCTGGGGGTAGGGTCACCAGATCCAGGTTATGAAACTCCTGGAGATTTGGGGGTGCAGACTGGAGAGGACAGGGACGTCAGTGGAGTGCAGTGCCATAGACTCTACTCTCTAAAGCATCCATTTTCTCCAAGGGAACTGATCTCTGTAGTCTGGAAATGATCCATGATTCTGGGAAATCCTTAGGTCCCTGCGAACTAAGAGGGTCAAGCTAACAAATAAATTATAATAAAAATATACAACTATTTATTAGGGTGTACACATGATTAAAACGTACATAAGGTTAAAAACAAGTCGAAATTTCAGAGGGTCAAGCTAACCTTTGAAGGAAGTGACACACATCCTGACGAATGGGATAATCGCTACCAAAACAATTTGGAGAATTTGTACAGCTACTATCTATGGCCCAATATACAAACTTGTAGCAAATGCAAACCATATAAGAAAGCAACACCTGGTCATATATATATATGACCAGGTGTTGCTTTCTTATAGTGTGTATATATATATATGTATATATATATATACATACACACAAAATTCTTTATGCATGTATTTCTGGATGTGTGTCAGTGTAAAATAAAGACTATTGACCACTGAGGAAGGCCCAAAGGGGCTGAAACACATATGGTCCTTAGGTCAAAGGTTTTACCCATCAATTGGATTTGTATAACAATCAGCTTTGAATGATATTAGCTTTAAGTCTGATATTTCAACTATTTTTAATCTTATGTATGTTTTAATCATGTGTACATCCTAATAAATACTTTTACATTTTTAGTATCATTTATTTGTTAGCTTGACCCTCTTAGTTCGCAGCCACATTTTGGGTTGAGTCCTGCCCCCCCTTTTTCGGGGTTTTTTTAGATCCTTCGGTCCCACCTGGAGGCTGGTGGCTTCCCTACCTGCTACCAAAAGAGCAGTGCCAGAAATTCAGATATTCATTTTTTAAAAGCTTGCCTGCATAGCTCTGCTTTACTGAGCTTTCTAAAAAACAGCATAATAGGAACCCTCCTATCCTCATCTGGCAAGCTGTTCTACCACCCTGAAGCCGCCACTGAAAAGGATCTGGAGCAAGTACCCTTTCGAGATCTTGATCAGCTAAGCAGAGCTGCCACAGGAGGACACAATGGGAGGGGGCAGTCTTATAGATACCTGGGCCCCATCCACGAAGGACTTTATAGTTAATAATTGTGAAGTGAGCCTGGAAACTAATGGGCAGCCGATGGGCTTTTTGTAACAAGGTGTAACGTGTGCAGTGTACATTGCATCTTAATCCTCATGAATAAACGTGCTGCTGCATTTTGAACAAATTTAAATTTTTGGATTGTCTTCACGATAGTCTCATGTAAAGGGCATTGCAATAGTTTAGTCTCAAGGTTACTGTGACAGGCATCGGCATGACTAGGTCGGCTAAGGCACACAAGGTAGTTAAGTTCCATGCTCGATGAAGATGGGGAAAAAATGCTTTGCATTGCTGTGCTTACCTGTTTTTTCTAACAATAAAGCGGGGCTCAGTAAGACCCTCCCAGACTATCTATCTAAGCATACACAGATTGACCAGCACACGAGACCACACTGATTCCTGGAGCAACCCTGCCGAACAAATCCCGTATCACCAGCTCCTGCAACTTTCGGCGTCTGTCCAGTGACCGTGTGAAAAGCTTTAATCCGCTCCAGCGTGGACCCTCTACTTCCTTGATCAATACACCTTTGATTTTTATATTCCTATCACTGAGGTCATGAATTGTCATGTCTGAGATCAAAACCCATTTCAGGGATCTTAGCAGACGTACACGTCAGGGTTCAGGAGGCCTACCTGGCTTTGTCAGGAGCTATACGAGTCTCAGTCCACTGGAGACAAAGGCTGTTCTAAGACAGTGGCAAACCAGACCACCTACGTTTCCATCCTTTCATTGTCTTTTATTAGAGCCACACAAACAAGTGGACATCCTTCTCCGACTACCCCTTACTGCCTATGCTGTTTCTCTATAGAACGCTACTGCCCTCCAGTGACCACATAGCAATAATGGCAATCACAAAGTAACACCAATGTACAAAATCGCAACACACTGTGTGTGTGTGTGTGTAGTTTTAAGAATACAAGTGGGGACCTGTGGGAATTTGGAGGGGCATCTCATTTTCCCATCCCCCTCTGTTTCTTTTTACCCTTCCCTGAAACCCCCAAACCCTTTTCCCATTTCCCTCTCTCCTTCATACCTACTAGCCAACCTGTAGTTATCTGCCACTCTGACTTCAGCTTTCCCTTTTTCCCTCCCCCTGGCAGCCTCTACAAGGAAAACTATGGCCCAGTTGTTCAGCCTCAGGTCCAGTTGTGTGGTACCACCTGCTGGGCCACAGTTGTGCAATGGGGGGACTCACAAGGACTTGCAAGGGTATCTCACTCTCCCCTCTATCCCCCTTCCACACTATTTCCTCTTTCCCTCCTCATGGCAATCCACATATCCTCACCTTTCCCTCCCTCCCTCTCTGTTCCAACCCACCAGCTGACTTTTTATCTGCCCTCCCCATCTTCAGCTATATTGGTTATTTATTTACTTCACTTACAGCCCATCTTTCTTCACAAGGGACCAAAAGCAGCTTACATCATTCTTGTTGCTTTCATTTTATCATCACAACAATCCTGTAAGGTAAGTTAGGCTGGCCCAACATCTCCCAATGAGCACTACAGCAGAGTGGTGATTCAGAGCCGGGTCTCCCATATCCTAGTCTGAAACTCTAACATTTTACACCACATTGCCTGTTGAGGTGGCTGCTGTTGAACAGTAGCAAGCAGCCAGTCCTTGGTAACTCAGTGGAACTCGCGTGGCGGCAAGTTGCCTAGGAATTTTTGCTGGGCCTGGCCCCAGTGAATCCTCACTCAGAGGCTAAAACAGCCTTGAAAAGAGCCATACCCCCTGCCTTTTACTGACAGAAGCCAAGGCTTCAAGACCGGCAATAGCCACTGAGAACGTTTATTTTTTAAAGCTACAAGTGCTGCTTCTATTATTTTGAGGGGTTACCCCTCCTTTTTAAGATTTCAGACTTTTCAGCAAACATGGGGCACTTTTCTGGTTTGTAGAAAGATCTGTCTTGTCTGTTCATGGCTCCATAGGTTTGGCCATGTTGAGAATTAGATGTATTGATACACATTCGAATACAATAGTTTTCAACATAGGTATTCTATCAGAAGCATGGTAATTTTCTGGTTTTGAGGCAAACCCTTTTCTTAGATTATTTGTTTAATGGCAATTGAAGGACATTTATATATTTAGATGGTTCCTGTATGAATCTGGAGGATAATTTCCAACTATATGGGACCACTGATACCTCAGTCGACTATGGAGTTCTCTCTCCTTATTATATGTAATTGAGTAGTGGGATGGCACTTTCTGAACATTCCACATGCTCCTAAATCAGTTGGCTCCATGATGTGTCACTCAGAAGCTGTCCCTGTCCACTGGCTGTGTTGCCTGAGTCCCGCCCACAAAAGCGGCACCTGCCAAAACCATCAATTGGCCCATCAGCTGCCACTCAAGAGTACTTGCATGCCATTGGCTGGGTGCTGGGCCTGCTCCTCTTCCCTGCCCACTCCCACTTCAGCCACTGTTCCTTGTCAGAATTACTGGCAAACGGATGTCTCTCCCAATAAAGACGCTTCTCCTGCTTGGCTCCTCTGTGGCTGTTGGTAGGCAACCAAGCTTGGTTCTGTCAGTAAAAAGACAAAGAAATGAAGCCTTTTCCAGGCCTTTGTGAGGAACTCATTGGGGCCAGGATTGCTAGCTCCAGGTTGGGAAATTCCTGGATATTCTGTGTCTAAGGGAGCCAGTCTAAGGAAGCCAGAGTTTGGGGAGGGGAGAGGCTTCAGATGAACTGAATGCCATAGAGCCCACCCTCCAAAGCAGTTATTTTCTCCAGGCGGGGATCTGTTGTCTGGAGTTCAGTTGTGATACCTAGCAATCTTCAGGCTCCACCTGGAGGTTGGCTACCCTAGGTGTAGCAGTTAGTGCTTCAAAGCAGGGTCTGCCAGACCCAGGTTCTTGCTGTGAAAGCTGTGATTTTGGACCAGTTGCAGACTTTCAGCGTAACCCCCTCCCCTGCACACTGCCAGCTTGGCCACTTTCCTGTCAGAATAAACTGAAAATGGCTGTCTCTCCTGCTTGGCTCTGCCATGGCTGGCTGGCTACTGAGGTGGGCCAGTGGCTGTCAAACCAGTCTCTTCAACCTCCTGCTGTGTGGCTGACTTTCTTCTAGAGTTGCCAATCTCCAGGTGGGACCTGGACATCTCCCACTGTTACAATTGATCTCCAGATGACAGAGATCAGTTCCCCTGAAAAAAATGGCTGCTTTGGAGGGTAGACCCTATGGCATTATATCCTGCTGAGTCCTTTCCCTCCCCAAATGCTGCCCTCCACAGGATCCACCCCCCAAATCTCCAGGTATCTCCCTATTCAGAGCTGGCAACCCTACTTCCCCCTCAGTGTCTGTAGCTAGGCAAGCAAGCTTGGTTCTGTCAGTAAAAGGCCCTTTCCATGCCTATTTTGGCCTTTGGGAGAAGACTCATTGGGGTCAGTCCTGACTAGGATTGCCAGCTTCAGGTAGGGAAATTCCTGGATTTTCTGTGTCTTAAGGAAGCCAGGGTTTGGAGAGGGGAGAGGCCTCAGCTGAACAGAATGCCATAGAGCCCACCATCCAAAGCAGCTATTTTCTCGGGGGGTGGGGGGAGAGATCTGTTGTCTGGAGTTCAGTTGTGATACCCGGTGATGTTCAGGCTCCACCTGGAGGTTGGCTACCCTAAGTGTAGCAGTCAGGTCTTCAGAGCAGGATCTGCTAGATCCAAGTTCTTGCTGTGGCAGCTGACTGGGTGATTTTGGACCAGTCACAGACTTTCAGCCTAACCTACCTCACAGGGTTGTTGTGCAAGTCAAAAGGGGGAGAGGAGAATGATGTAAACTGCTTTGGTCCCCATGGCAGAGAAAGACTACTTTTCCTCCTGGGGAACCATTGTTGCCAATCTCCAGGTGAGGGCTGGAGATCACTCAGAATTACAACTGCATTCCAGATGGCAGAGATCAGTTCCCCTGAGGAAAATGGTGGACTCTGTGTCCATATACTGTGCTGAGATGCCCCCCCCCCATGACAGCCAATGTGACATAGCACACAGGGCTTCAGAGCACAGTAGAGCCTGCAGGTGTGTATGTGGGGAGATGGAAAGCTGAAGAGTGAGGGGCAGATAATGGCAGGTTGATGCTTGGCTGGGAAGGAGATAGAGTTGCCAACTCCAGGTTGGGAAATTCTTGGAGATTCAAGGGGTGGAGCCTGGAGAAGGTGAGGTTTGTGGAGGGTTGGGACCTCAGACAGGTACTGTGCCATAGACTTAACCCTCCAAACCAGCCATTCCCTCCTGGGGAACCATTGTTGCCAATCTCCAGGTGGGGGCTGCAGATCACTCAGAATTACAACTGCTGTCTAGGAGGGAGGGGAGAAGGAGATAAAAAGCTGAAGTCAGAGGGGCAGATAAAGGTAGGTTGATGGTTGGCTGGGAAGGAGATTGGGTTGCCGACTCTAGGTTGGGAAATTCCTGGAGATTTGAGGGGTGGAGCCTGGAGAGGTGGGGTTTGTGGAGGGGTTGGACCTCAGACAGGTACAATGCCATAGACTTCACCCTCCAAACCAGCCATTCCCTCCTGGAGAACTATTGTTGCCAGTCTCCATATGGGGGCTTCAGATCACTCAGAATTACAACTGCTCTTCAGGTAGCAGACATCAGTTCCTCTGGAGAAAATGGTGGGCTCTGTGTCATTATACCCTGCTGAGATCACCACAGCAAATTGACGCTGAGTCTCCCAGAGCCTCTTTCTAGAGCTCATTGTATTTATTTCCACAATGGGCCTTATTCCTAGCTCATTAAGAACTCTACATAGTTGCCGTAAGCTGAAGTAAAAATCCTTTCTAAAATGACAAACTTCTTTTAAAAACTTGGAAGATAGGGATTTGCAGTGGTGTTGTTTCAGCACCTGTGCTTCAAACAGAGCTCATGCCAGCTAAAGATTCCCTCAGGCAAGTAAAATTTGTTTCTCTACAGATGAATGAAGGTTAACGGGCCTATATGCCTAGTTAGACAACAGCTCTCTAGGTAGAATTTTAAAAGTATATATCCGTCTTAGTATAGTGGCAATGGGAAAATAGGAAGAGATAGGCAAAGGATGATTTTGATTCATTTCATGTTTAGGATATTTGAGGCCTAGCATTCACTTTCCAGACCATAATGTACATGAATATACCTAACCAGAGTTTCATTCCAGTACTGCTCTCCTAAGGGGTAGTATAAACTAGCATTGTAAATGCACCTGCATTAAAGAAAAAATATTTATATGGAAAGCAGCACATTGAACATTTTATTGTAGGCAAAGTTTGCAGAAAAAGTTGGTCAAGCCAGTCGTTCCACTTCTTCTCCTCTTCGTATCCTGCTTCTTGTCTAGAATATCCTCTCTGAGGGTGAGGGGGACTATTATGAATGAAATGTAGCATAGCATAGGGGCTGTAGCAAGGAGGGAGTATCAAAGGGCATTGGAGCAAGCTAGAAATAATACAATGGATCCTTCAATCCAACCTTCTGTCCTGAGACGGCATATGCAGTATCCTAACAATTTCTTGGGCTGCAAGGAGATCAGATCAGTCAATCCTAAAAGAAATCAACCCTGACTGTTCCCTGGAAGGCCAGATCCTGAAGTTGAAGCTCAAATACTTTGGCCACCAAATGAGAAGGGAGCACTCACTGGAGAAGACCCCGATGCTGGGAAAGACTGAAGGTCAAAGAAGAAGGGGACGGCAAAGGATGAGATGGTTAGACAGTGTGACCGATGCAATGAACATGAAATTGAGCAAACTTCAGAGGACGGCGGAAGACAGGAGGGCCTGGTGTGATCTGGTCCATGGGGTCTCGAAGAGTCGGACTCGACTGTGCGACTGAACAACAACAACAATTTCTTATCCAGTTTGCATGCAAACAAGTGAAAAGATGTAAGATGTGATGAATTGCTGGAGTAGGATGATTTTATTTGCTTAATAATTCCGGCACCAAAGGCAAGCACCACTGCATGTGACGGGTACACTTCAAACAGGAGAGAAAAGTACCAGACCAATCCATCTCAAATATGTAAACGGTTTCAGAAAAGAGCAATAAAGGAAACAACAACTAGTTTTACAGCACTTCAAGGAGGAGTGAAGAGGAAGGGCAATGGGCCTGGTTTCCCATTCTCCAGAGTGGACTGGCAGCAGGTGGCATTGCCATAGACACAACTTCCTCTGCACATTGGCTTGTCTACTATGGGGACAGTTTATAATGGGCCTCTGTGAAACATTTGGGCCTGGATTCTCCATGAGCTGATCCTTCAAGCACATCGCCTTGGAATGTAGTTCTGTGTAAACAATAAGGGATCAGTACCATACTGGAGCTGTCCAGCTTACATTTCAACTGAGGGCCAAGATAATCTATGCTCGCACAAGGGCAATAGGAAGTTACCAAAGTGCCGCTGAGAGAGATGAGAATGCAGACAACAACAAGTGGTATAGCCTTGTGGGAGGGATGGCCGCTGAAGGAAGGAAACATGAAGCTTGTTTACAAGACCAGAAGAAATGGAGAGTAGCAAATACCAAAGTCCAGTGGGTTTTTTTCTTTTTCCCCTCAAAAGTCACTAAGAGTCGGATACTTGACTGTGCTGAATGTAAACAAATGAAGGAGGATACAAAGAAAGCAGGGCAACTTCAGAGGTTATAAAAATATCATTTTGTATAATTAGATTGAATCAAAACACATGACTGTGTTTGGAAGAAGTGCTTGTTTTTCTCTCTTTTTAAAGCTTTTTTTTTTCTTCATTTACAAAAAAAAAAAAAAATCCCAGATAAACAAAAGCCCTAGGATATTGGATGGTTGTTGCCACGTTCTTCCAAAAGCAACCAAACAGAGGAAATATGCGCCTTTGGAGGCTGCACTGGCTGCTTTGCACAGCCTTTGCTTTCGTCATCTTCTCCCTGCCTCACACAGTATGGTTTCATCAGTTCCTGTCCTTTCCCTAATGTGTGACATGCCAGGTTTGGTTCAACGTCGCCTCCAACCGAGGTCATGTTTCGGTGGAGTAAAGTGGGGCCTACACTATTTCAGTTTACAGCCAGAGCCTACATGTTTCCACAATACCGGTATGTTTCCTTTTTTAGTATTATTTAGTATTTCTTCCATGTTACAATCAAACACATCCCTGTTCACATACATCTTATATGCTTTAGCCTCCCTCCTCCCTCCTCCAGTTTATAGCTGTTTCTGTATCTTTGGCAGTAGTCCTTTTTATAACTCCTCCTTCTGTCCTTCTTGCTTCCTCTGTTTCCTCTGGTCCTTCATGCTTTTCTTCTTTCTTTTTCTCTTTAATTTCGTGGCCGAAGGTTATTCCTTTCCTATAATCAGAGGTGGGGAGTTTTAGTATATCTTGGATGGTTATTTTTCTCACGTATTATTCATCTGCGCTTTCTTATTTTCTGCCCCCCCTTTTAACCACTTAACCTTTCTAGCCAGGGGCACAAACTTAGAAGCTTCCACTGAACGTCAGACCTTTGCCTTTCCATGACCCATTTCAAATACAAATGCCACTTTTTCTTAATCTTCCCTATTTTAATACTGGTATGTTTCCTGAGCTCGTATGTTTCCTCAAAATATAGTCCCCACTAGAGTGTTAGAATGTTCCAGGCCGAACAAACTGCTATTTCTGTTGAATAGCACTGAGGAAGACATAACCGAACTTGTGGCAAAGTTTTTACTGGCTGCTGCCTATATACGTAGCAAAATTTTGTAGATGTTCAGTATAGGGTAATTTTTAATAGAATTCTATTTTATGCAGAATCTGGGTTGTTTTTTTAAAATTCTCAGATATTATGTCTTTACTCTTGTGAAATGCCATTAAAGGAAAAGTTTGTGTGTGAAAAACATAGTCCCCACTTTATTCAATGGAACTTGCTTCCAGATAAATGTGCGGAGGACTGCAGCTTTAATTCCTTCAGCACTGCATTACCTTATGTGCACCTAGGTTGGCTCTGGTCCATTTAAATACATGTCCAGCATGGTGCAAGAATGAGGAACATAAGACCATCGACCTGCATCTTTAGCTCCCCAACACTAGACAAAGATAAACAGCAAGACTATCAGGAATTTCAAAACTTAGAAAACTCTAGCAAAGTTGTGCCGTTGTGCTTTCAGACACACACAGAAAACAAACTCCAGCATTAGATGCCACTTTAGTGCACACTGGCAACTTTTAAACACTGGCCACAATCCAGAGATGATTTCATGCAGTAGTCTTTAGGGTTGCCAGCCGGCCTGAAAAAGCAAGGCATGGCCTGCTCTCATATCAGGATACACAGAAACCAGCAGATGAAGTATTTTCTGGTATGAAGCTAAACAATGTTACCTACAGATTGCTGCAGAACAGACTACTGCTTTTGGCTATGTATCTGCTGTATTGCAAGAGATTCTTCCCCTCTTGCTGGAAAAGGTGATTGTAATTGTTTGCTCTGGTAGTTCTGTTTGTCCACGGAGAGAAGGGAGGGGTGCATTCAGCCTCCCTTGCTTATTCCCTCATAGCTATAGTCAATTCGGACAGCATCGATCCTGAAAAAGCACCACCTTTGCATTCCTAACTGTTGGTATGGTCACTGCCCTCTGCAGTAGCACTTGCACAATAATGGGGTGGTAGTCTGAAAAAGTGATCCATGTACAGAAAATACTTTCCATGCATGAATCCTTCCAGGATTAGGGCAACAGGACACAGTAGGTACTGTAGGTATTATTAAAGGGATATTTGGAAAACATACTTCATGGTACCTCTCAGCAGAAAAGCTAAGCCCAATTAAGGGGAGGGTAAAAGGGCTGTGGTGGCTCAAGTGGTTAAGACGCTGAACTGCAGACTGGAAGGTCAGTAGTTCAGCAGTTCGAGACCCGAGTTCAGCAGTTCGAGACCCGAGACAGAATGAGCTCCCATCTCTGGTCCCAGCTCCTGCCAACCTAGCAGTTCGAAAGCAAGAAATTGCAAGTAGATAAATAGGTACCGCTTCAGTGGGAAGGTAACAGCGTTCTGTGCGCCTTGGCACCTAGTCATGCCGGCCACATGACCATGGAAATTTCTTCGGACTGCGCTGGCTCTTTGGCTTGGAAACGGAGATGAGCACCGCATCCCTAGAGTCGGATTCGACTGGCTTTCGAGCAAGGGAAACCTTTACCTTTACCTAACATCACAAAAGACACTTTTTTTTTTTGTCAGCACCTCTTGAGCAAAGATGTGAAAGGACTATGGAAATACTACGCACAATGTCTTCATTATATTTTTGACATAACCTACTCCTTTACAGCTGTCTGGTGCAATGTCTCATAAAGAGACAGGTTTCCTGAAGACTCATCAATGCGGCCACCTCATGGTTTGGGTCCAGGCACTGTTGCTATTACATGGCTTGGTCGGGCTGATTCAATCATGCAGAGCAGGTTAAGGGTGCTGGACTCTAATCTGGAGAACCGGGTTTGATTCCCCACTCCTCCACATGAGGCCTGCTGGGTGACCTTGGGTCAGTCACAGTTCTCTCGGAGCTCTCGCAGCCTCACCTACCTCACAGGGTGTCTGTTGTGGGAAGGGGAAGGGAAGGAGATTGTAACCACTCTGTTATGTACTGAGCCTGAACAGCTCCTGGAAACTGGCTAAGCTTGTTCCAATAGAACAATAGATAGCCAGGATCCTGGAAGGAGTAGTTGTAATGTAAATAGCCTATCATTGGTGGTAGGGTGTGCTGGGTGTGTGGTCTTTGCAGGCTTTATAAACAGGGCTGCAAGGCCAGATTTGCTGTCTTAGAGTTAAGCTGAAATCACTAATAAAGCTGATCACTATACACGTCTCGAACCCAGTATATTTCACACTCTGAGACTCCGAGTGAAGGGCGGGGTATAAATCCAGCTCTTCTTCTTCTCGTGTGATATAGCCCTATCATCCTATATCACTTCAGAATGTGCACAGTGATTGTTTCAGAAGAGGAAGTCCTCAAGTCAGAGAAAAGGTTTGTAAATTATCTGCCATATGTGAAGAGAATTTTGTGAAACTATTGTTTGGGACACAATTAAGGAGGAGAAAAACTGAAACTCGCCACAGATGGGTCATCACAAACAGATTTAGCCTCCAAAACAAAGGTGTGCCCAAGTACACTCCCTAATTTTCTCTAATAGCTGGCTAATGGCCATTCATTCCTAAAAGGAGAACAAAACCTACTCACAACCTCAAACACTGGGTAGCCTATGTTCACCAACAGGTATCCCATCCATGACACAATGAGTGTGCTTCTACAGCAGAAGTGCATTCGAGTGTGGTTACACTGACCTCTTACTGTGACTTTCTCCCGCTGTCGACACATCCGTAACTTTTTTATCAGATTAAAACTGTTCAGTCACACTGCCTAAGTGGCGGCACAGGAATTTTTTTTAAAAAAATACATTTGCGCATGTGCAAGGGTTATCATGTGCATAACTGCACACGCGCATATTAGCAGTTGCTGGGGGGGTCCAAATCGCACTCATCGTGAGATAGCAGTCTAGATAGGGGAAAGTGCAGAATTGCGGCTGAAACACCTGGAAAGTACTCATTTTTCCGGGTGTAGGAAAATGTGGGAGGGAACCGGGAGCATTGTGCGAGTGAGCTTGCTTTTGGCTGGGAGACGGATTGGCCTGTCTGATCACCGAATTTACATGTGAGAGGGAACAGCAGTGAATCCTGATCAAATCAACCATGTGACCGCAGCCTTCCTTACAAGCACCCACAGGAAAAAAATGCATGCATACTTCCCTCCTGCTTGTAAAAGCTCTGTTAGCAGAGAGCAACATAGAAGTAGAGCAGTTAGATCTGAGTCCAGTTGCCCCCTAGACACCAAAAAGAGTTTCAGGGCCTACGCGTTCCAAGAGTCAAAGCTCCAGTCTCTGAGGTGCTACTGGACTCAGCACTAACCATTCTACTGCAGACTGACACAGCTACCCTCTGAAATGATCAAGTACAGTCCTTGGCCAGACACCTTCGAACATTTCAAAGATGAAAACATAAGAACATAAGAGAAGCCAATGTTGGATCAGGCCAATGGCCCATCCAGTCAAACACTCTGTCACACAGTGGTCAAAATACCAGGTGCCATCAGGAGGTCCAGCAGTGGGGCCAGGACACTAGAAGCCCTCCCACTGTTGACCCCCCCAAGCACTAAGAATACAGAGCCTCACTTGCACTAGTACAGCAGGGATACTAGTGGCTGCCTTTCAATTACTGGGCACAATATAAAGTATTGGCTATCACGTACAAAGCCCTTCATGGCCTTGGCTTTGGGCCTCTCCCACTATGCGCTGTCACAACAGTTTCACTCATTTGAGCAAGGCCTCAATGGGCAAAATCAATAACTGCCCAGACGCATGCCTTCTCTGTTGTGGCCCCCACCTTATGGAACAGCCTGCCTGAGAAGGTCAAGACGTCTCCCGCTCTTCTTGGCTTTCCACAAACAACACAAAACTGAATTAGTCAAGGGAGCTTTTCCATGCAGCCAATAGAGTTGCGCTGTACTAAAAGATTCACAAAGTTGGATAAATCGCCATGGTGTATACTACTGTGTTTAGCTTGCTGAAACTAGGATCCTGCTGTGTGAATTTTGCAATTATTATTATTATTATTATTATTATTATTATTATTATTATTATTTTATTTTATTCTATTTTATTTTATTTTATTTTTCAATTTATATTCCGCCCTCCCCGCCATGGCGGGCTCAGGGCGGCTTACAGAATATACCTATATTAAAACAACAAAATATAATTAAAACACACAAAAAATGAGTTAAAACCACAACGTGTAAAATTGTGGTAATAAGAAACATATGCATTAAATATCAAGAAAAGATGGCGGCGTTCTCTCAGTGTCCATGTGATCAACCACCACCACGTGTCCCGTTAATGCTTACGCTTTATTTCAGTTCTGTTTTTAGATTTCTGGTCGGCTCTACAACCCCAATATCCTGTATCGTTTATTGAACGTCCCATCCTGTTGATTGCATTCACTCGCTCTGTGTAACCAGTCTTGAGTCCAAGAAAGAAAGGTGGAATAAAAAGACTGTAGATACATTAAAATAAAAAAACCAGTATGAGCGGGCCTCCAGCTAGGGGGAAAGTTCACATCTCCCACTCCTGATGAGCACTTGAACAAAACCATTTCCTGACATTCAACACACATCAACAGTCATTAAGACACATCACCCTTCCCCTTGTATAGTAAGATACATTGAGTCACATTGATCAGAAAACACCATTTAAAATAACAATGGCTGAGGTCGGACTAGCAGTTTGAAGCACGAGGGAGTTGTGGCAAAAAGACCCGGAACAAAGTGTTCCAGGGTATTCCCAGTCACAGTGCACTGACTGATGCAGGAGGATACCAGGGAGGAGGCATAAGGGAGCGTTCACACTGTTGGACTGCCCCTGGCGGAGGCGCAGCTGTAAGCGGCTTTTTTAAAAATCCAGCTACATGCACTTATGTGCACATGTGCATAATAGCATCAGCAATTGTGGCAAGATCCCGCGGCTCTCAGTGTCCCCACATCCAGGAAGCAGGATCAACACGCTCTCCAGGGTTTGCTACCACTTTCACCTGGTACTTTTTAAACTCGGGATGGATGCGTTACAAGCCAGGTTGAGCACGGCTGGAGAACGCCTGACAGATGTGACTATGTGAACTGGCCCTTTAATCCATTTGTGAAACGTTTCTGAAACATGCCTATATCAGGCCAAACTGTCAGTCTGAACTTGGCCAATAATTATGATGTTGCCATGTTGGAATGAAGAAAAAGAAGAGAAGAGTTTGGATTTATACCCCGCCCTTCACTGCCCAAAGGCGTCTCAGAGCAGCTTACAAACTCCTTTCCCTTCCCCTCCCCACAACAGACACCCTGTGAGGTAGGTGAGGCTGAGAGAACTCTAACACAAACTGTCCTTGAGAGAACAGCTGTGCCAGAGCTTGTGACTGACCCAAGGTCACATCAACAGGTGTAAGTGGAGGAGTGGGGAATCAAACCCGGTTCTCCCAGATAAGAGTCCACGCACTTAACCACTACACCAAACTGGCTCTTCAGAAGCTGAAGTTGAACTCCAATGGAAAGGTGGGTAGGGAAATCTCATATACTTCTCCTTAGAATACCGTCTATCATTAGACTAGCACAGGTTATTCCCCCCTTGAATACCTGTGCCTCACAATTATGTGGTACACTGGTACTCTGTACTGTGCATAGATACAGCCAGCAGCCGTTCACATAATCACACAGCAGCTTTTTCAGCAGCTTCAGTTCCAGGAATTATTACGACTGCATTGGTGTTCAGCCCCATTTCACGCTAATATTTCCCCACATCAGCAGCCTTCCAAGGAAAACTCAGGGAGGCCGTATGCTTACTGAGAAAGATGACTTGTGTGAATCAGCTGTTGCTGAGCGCCTTATTGACGAGCAGTCAAGAAGACTACCAGCCATAGAAAGAGTACTGTTTGCACTGGCAACTTTCTTAGCACATATTTTGGCTGCCCCCTAGAGTCACAACCAGGTAAGGTCAATTTTGGGGGATACACAATGGTCGAAAGTATTCAGACATAGGCTCCACCAACTGAATGCGTGCCAGTCCAAAGAAAACATGAAATAAAAAGGATCTGAGTGGGAAAATGTTATAGCTGTCAGTGTGGCTGTTTCCAGTAATGCTATTTCTACCACAGGTATTTTTTTTACAAGGGAAACTGAAAGAAAGTAGCAGAGAATCTGTGAGAGATCAGTACTGTCTTCTCCATGTACCTACGCACAAACCCCAGCATACATGTCACTCATGTAGGGAATGCCTGAGGTTCCACGGAGATGTAGCTGAAGGAGCTGGATAAAATGGCTCATTAAATCTTCCTCGTGAGTGTCCAACTAAAGCTAAGAACTTGGACAGAATTTGTAAGCAACAAATAAAGAGTGAAGTCTGTGTATTATGAGGCTATGTATTGGGCTGCTTATGTGATACCTTTCACTTAAAGACACAGGATGATTTCAAATGTTATCTCAGCAACATGGCTAACACCAAAAACATGAATGCTGCTGTGGTAGCACCTGGATCAGTTGGTCCACATGCCACCACTCGACTCCCCGAGAAACACTGCTGTGGATATTTACCATGTGAACCACATGGGAAACTGATTCTGAAACTGACTCAGCAACATAGGCTGCGGTCACACACGCGAGATAATGCGGGGAGGAAGCAAGGCTATTTGCTCTGTAGCAATCTGACCCGCATTTGCACGATCACACTGTCCCGGTTCCCTAGCGAGTTTTCCAACACTGGGAAAACAAGTACTTTCCAGGTATTTGTGCTCTGAATCCATGATTTTGCCTATCTGGACAGCCATCTCTCACAATGATTGCGATCAGGTCATATGGACGTCCTTCTTCCGGTAGATTTGTTTTTGCGACTTTTGCGGGACTCTGGGAACACAGCCAATGGATTGGGAGCATGTGGAATGTTCAGGAGAGTCCACAACCAAAACACAATTATATATAAGGAGAGATCCTGAGCAATTTCCTTACTTCCCAAAAGACTGCTGGAAGTATAACCAGTCAGAAATGAAAGGTTCCTCCACAGGCCACACTTGTAAAGCTCTCCTAGTAGAGGAGAGTCATGCATTGCATAATAGCCCTTCCTTGCTTAATTAGCCTGTAATAAGTTACAGATATTTCAGTTATCATTAGTTTCATCAATTCCTTATACACGCTGGAATATTTCTTTCAGAAGCATGACAGAATCATGACTTCTGTGTAGAACACAGACAACACAGTGAAAAATTATCAGGCCCCACCCGACCTCACAGGGTGTCTGCTGTGGGGAGAGGAAGGGAAGGCAATTATGAGCTGCTCTGAGACTCCTTTGGGTAGTGAACAGCAGGATATAAAACCAACGCTTTTTCTTCTTTGTCTCCTTCATCTCCTTCTTCATTTTATCTTCTTCTCTGGGATGTTGTGCAAATTATATATGGGAATATGCATGGCTCTGAGGTTCAGTGCAAACTGATCTGCACTGCATGAGCCAGGGCCCAAGCATGGTCGGAGGGAGAACAGGTACATTTTGCTGGTTCCCAAAGACTTGAACTGGGCTGCAAATCCTTCACCTCCATGTTTGGGTCAGTTGGAGAAAAAGCAGATATGGATTATAAGTATGGAATGGGCAGAGATATGATTGCAAGGCATGTTACAGTTTTATACTGGCCCAGAGAAGCAATACCTGGCCGCTGACCTGTGTTTTATAGCTATCACACACTACAAAACAGTATTGTTTAGGAGTTTTAAGGTCTATACCTGATTCTAGTTCAGTAGCGCCTTAGAGATGGGGGGGTTATGACATTTTGAGAGTCAAAGCTCTCAAAAGCTCATTACCCCCTAGGGTTGCCAGCCCCCAGGTGGGACGTGGAGATCTCCCCCTTTTCCAACTGATCTCCAGCTGACAAAGATCAGCTCCCCTGGAGAAAATGGCTGCTCTGATGGGTGGACTCCAAGGCATTGTACCATGCTGGGGCCCCTCCCTTCCCCAAACCACACCCTCACCTGGATCCATCCCCAAAGTCTCCAGGTATTTTCCAACCCAGACCTGGCAACCCTATTGCCCCCCCCATCTTGTTGGTCTCTAATGTCTCTACTGGACTAGAATGTAGCTCTTTTACTGCAGATCAACATGGCTACTCTCTAAAACTCCCTGATTCTACTGGCAAAAGGAGAAGCGGAACCATAATGAGTACCTCTTAAAATCTACGTGATCTAGACTCTGCTTGAGATCCAATGTGATCTGGATTGTGAGGGCTGATTGGTGGGCAGCTGGTAGGCTGAAGATCTGGTTCTTAATTTTGTGCAGGTGATTGGCCCAGTTGGCTTTTGTGTAGATGTACAAACATCTTTTGGCTTTTGGCCGAATCAACCCTGACTGTTCCCTGGAAGGCCAGATACTGAAGCTGAAGCTCAAACACTTTGGCCACCAAATGAGAAGGGAGCACTCACTGGAGAAGACCCTGATTCTGAGAAAGACTGAAGGTCAAAGAAGAAGGGGATGGCAAAGGATGAGATGGTTAGACAGTGTTATTGAGGCAACAAACATGAAATTAAGCAAACTCCAGAGCACCACAGAAGACGGGAGGGCCAGGCGTGATCTGTTCCATGGGGTTGCGAAGAGTTGGACTTGACTATGTGACTGAACAACAACAAACACCTTTAAACACTTGTTTTCATGGGCAAGGGAGCCACAGCCCAGCCAAGCTTCTGAGTGTATATACCAATGTATTTAAGGAGTCATGTCCGTTGATTACACTTCTTATGTTTGTAGGAAATACTGTTGTGTAACACTGGTCTAACAGTGGCCAGCTCAGTTGCTTCAAGAAGTGGTCTGGGGCCCCTCTCAATCAAGCCAAACCCACCCTCATTTCCTCTTGATGTTATACACAGAAAACTCTGGAAGTCTGTAGCTGAAAGATGGTTATCCAGGGCTGTTTTTGTAGCAGGAAGTCCTTTGCATATTAGGCGACACACCCTTAATGTAGCCAATCCTCCAAGAGCTTACAGTAGGCCCTCTAAGAAGAGCTCTGTAAGCTCTTGGAGGATTGGCTACATTAAGGGTGTGTTGCCTAATATGCAAGGAGTTCCTGCTACAAAAAGAGCCCATCACTAGTTTGGGGCAAGGGGAGAAATCAATTGGAACTGAAAAGATGTGGATGAATAGGGTTTATCCCAGCTTAAGGTGGCAGCCTCTTGTTATTACTAGTTGTGCTAAGGATACAGAATAGAAGGGGGCAGCAAGCCAAATCCTACTGCAAAAGGCACTCACATCTGGGCTTCATTAATTTTTAGGAGTCTGCTGTGGGCAGAATGAATGATCAATGGGGGAAGGAAGCAATGTTCCCTCTAAGCTGTGGAGTCTTGTGAGCAAAAAGTCCACTTTGTGAGCTCCTGGCATTAAAGCTGTGGGCGAGCAATTTGGCTACTGAATAAATTAAGCTTGCTCTGGAGTCATCCTTCCTGAGCTGAGACAAAAATGTGTGAGCTGGAGGCTAAAAAACTGTGAACTGGCTCGCACTAACTCAGCTTAGAGGGAACACTGGAAGGGAGTCAAGGTAAAGGTTTCTCTTGCTTGAAAGCCAGTCGAATCCAACTCTAGGGATGCAGTGCTCATCTCCATTTCCAAGCTGAAGAGCCAGCACTGTCCAAAGACATTTCTGTGGTCATGTGGCCAGCACGACTAGACACCGAGGCACATGGAACGCTGTTACCTTCCCACTGAAGCAATACCTATTTATCTACTTGCAATTTCTTGCTTTCAAACTGCTAGGTTGGCAGGAGCTGGAACCAGAGACGGGAGCTCACTCCGTCACGTGGCCCTCGGGTCTCGAACTGCTGAACTACTGACTTCCGGTCTGCAGTTCAGCGTCTTAACTATTTGAGCCACCACAGCCCTTAAGGGAGTCAAACACCCTACTGAATGCTTTGCTAAAGCACAATTATTGGGGACTCTGAGCCACACCTGATTCTTGTGGTTATAGTTCAAACTTCATTATCCAAACTTCCTTTTCAAGTACATGTTGCACATTAACTAAGATTAATTCTTCAGAATCTGTACAATGAAAGATAGCTTAGAAGATGACACTGTCAATCATATATGAATCTTGAGTTCACCTAGGTCATCATTTTAAATGTTTGTCCTTTTGGAAGATTTTTAAAATGGCATTACCTGAGTCCTCATAGGTTTTTCTATTTAAATAATTTCTTACATGGCACCAAAAAGTGTGGTAGCACTTTTAAAAAATGTGGGCAAGGGCCCACTGAATCAGATGTCCGTTAGCTCAGCTATATTTCAAGAACACACTAACATTTCACTACAAGGGCAAGCTCATTTCAGGGTAAATTATGATGTATTCTTCCTATCTTGTCTAAGGGAATGGCTTACTTTGGTATTAACTTTGTTGTACAGTGCTTAGATTGGAAGACATGTCATGAACAGTAATACCAACAAACTAATGAGTTTTAGGGCACCAGGACCAACACATATTTTGAGGCACAACTATATGCGAGCTTACTATGTCAGCCACATAAGGTGATACATTCAGTTAGTAAATATGCACACATGCACACAGCTATACATAGCAGAAGGAGGGATTATTACAGAGGGAGGGCCAAAGGCCCAACATCCCAAACCATAGGTGTGTTAACTCCACAGCGCAGAGCCCTATATGTAGAGACTTCTTCCTTGTCTGTAGATGGCCTGGTTTTGTTGCCATTGTGACACTATGACATACTTTTAAGCAATTGTGCATGTTCACTATGACCCTCATGGTTCCTGTTTGGTGTAGTGGTTAAGTGCGCGGGCTCTAATCTGGGACACCCGGGTTGGATTCCCCCAGTCCTCCACTTGCACCTGCTGGATGACCTTGGGCAAGCCATAGTTCTGACAGAGCTGTTCTCTCAAGGACAGTTCTAGAAAGCACTCTGTCAGCCCCACCGACCTCCCAGGGTGTCTGTTGTGAGGAGGGGAAGGGAAAGGAGTTTGTAAGCCACTCTGAGACTCCCTCAGGTACTGAAGGGCAGGGTATATCCAATCTCTTCTTCTTCTTCTTCTTCTTCTTCTTCTTCTTCTTCTTCTTCTTCTTCTTCTTCTTCTTCTTCTTCTTCTTCTTCTTCTTCTTCTTCTTCTTCTTCTTGTTGCTTTTAATCCAAAAAGGCAATGAGTATTGCTTCAACTAGCTAATGCTTTAGCTGACTGTCAACTATATTGCTTGTTTTCTTGATTCTTTATAGAGAAACAGTATTTCTGGGTGATTTCCATTGGCATGAGGCTCAAATGTATCTGAAGCACTTTCACAATCTTTCCATATGGTTTGATTCCTGTCCTGTCCTGTCTCATCATACTCATGAAAATGTGGTTAACATCTATTCTTTTGCTGTGTTTCAGTATTCAGAGCAGAAGTTCCATTACAACAAAACTACATATAGTTTGCCAAAATCTTGCTAATGCTATAGTTACTGTAATGTTCACAAATGTCTTATATTAATATGTATCATAGACGATGTGTAACATAAACTCTCCACTGAAAACTGCTTTTGCTAAGCAAACACTTGATTATAGGTTCATTCACATGTCTGTACATTATCTGATGCTTCATCATTTAGGGGCTTCAAACTGAACATATGGAATTAATGTGACATAGTTTAAGATATGCATCGAGGGACACCATCTTACTTCAAGAGTAAAAAAGTATAACACTGGTACATACAATTTTAAACATGATAAGTAGATATGTGACTTGGGACCTTGAGGATGTGGTCACATGGGCCAAATAAAAGGGGGGGTGAGGCTATTTCCTCCATAGGAATTTGACCCGCAGTTGTGAGATCACACCTCCCTTTGAAGCTGTGGGTACAGCCTGTCAGTGTGTGATCAGACACAACTGCAGGTGAGTCTGGGGTTTTTTTTGTGCTGTTTGTTTCCCATGTGCTTAAACAAGGAATCGATAAATCACACCTCCGCACTGAGGGCTCCCTATGGAGTTTGCGATGCTACGCATACTGCAAAGGGGGAGGGAAACAATGGCACGGAGTCAGGATGGCATGATCAGACCATCCCGACAGCATGAGAGCATGCGGGAGCGATCAGACAGGGGAAAGTCCATCCGTGGCCCATCACAACCCGTTTACTACCGGATTTTCCCCAGTATCTTTTAACTCCGCTTCTGCGGCGGAGCAGAATGGATTGCCAATGGCTGCAGGAGGCTTCCCAGATGTTGTTGTCTGATCGCTCCCTTTAAATCTGCCCGACATTCGTGCCTATGTCGGGTTAAGGTTACAATTTACCTTAGGGTTGCTAGCCTCCCCGCTGGCCTCTGGCACAGGATGGAAGGTAGGGTTGCCTGTTCCAGGTTGGGAAACTCCTGGAGGTTTGGGGGTGAAGCCTGGAGTGGACAGGGACCTCAGTGGGGTACAATGCCATAGAGGCCACTCTTCAAAGCAGCCATTTTCTCCAGGGGAACTGATCTCTGTAGTCTGGAGATAAGCTGTAATTCCAGGAGATCTCCAGTTCCCACCTGCAGACTAGCATCCCTAACTTACCCTTTTGGGTTATGGAGCAAATAGCAAGCACCTAATTTACCCTTTGGGGCTATGGGGCAAATAGCAAGCAGCTAATTGTGGTCATTTCATGGCAGGAGAATGGCATGGAAGGAAGGCTTAAGATTCTTCTCACGTAAGCATTAAGAATGTTGGAGCAATCCCAAACACCAGCACCATATTTGCTAAAGGGCAGTTATTCTTGGTAATGATACCAGTGACCACATTTCCAGCATGATTTGCTGCCAGAGAAACTTGGTTTTACAGGAAGAGGGCATGCATGTACAAGCCACTAATCCAATTGTACTAAGCAATAATTTAGAAATAGATATTTCCCCCTCTTCTCTAGCCCCTTAAGCAGTTTCTCTAATCTTCCCCGAGTATAAAAGAACAACCATTAAGCATTATAATATTATTTATCAAGGGGGCCGTCTGCTGTTTTTCTAGGAAAGGATTTAACTGCAAGTCTTAAGGACACCGTGTATATACTCTAATGCCATGCCCAACTGTGGCTGAGTTGCTGTTTTAGGGAAGTAAGAGGAGATGAAGAAAACAGAGAGCCAGTTCCATGAATTATTTTAAACAAGGCCTAAAAGAACCTGTTTTCTGCCTGTGGGGAAAAATATTATTTTTAAAAGTTCAGTGTCTACAGGGTGGCTGAACTCATACTAAATGACCTAATTCAATCACTGAAAATGGAAGAAAGGAGAACCCTCTCACCATGTTTGAAATGGAAATCCTTTGAAAACCAAACTTGCTTACACATAATTGCCCCCCCATTAAAGCAAACGAAATGTGTGAAGCTAGACAAATGCAGGTGTTTCAAGAAGGAATTACTTAAGTTTTCTTGGCAAAATGGCTTTGTTGTGTGTTTCTGAAAAGAATTTTCTAGGACAGGGTAGAAAGGGCCACATAGTGGGGAATTCCCATTTGTAGGGGGAAAGGCCATTTTATTGTTGTTGTTATAATTATTATCATTAATATCACTATGAATTGTCACAGTCAGATATTCGACTGTTAGATGGCATTCTGCTATTCTAAATCTAGCCAAATTCTTGGGAATTGCAGAGGTATCTTCACAGGATTCTTGCTGTTCCACTGTCTTCTGGAGCTGAGCGGGTGTTATTTGCTCAATGCCAAAAATGTCCAGGTGTTTCTTGAGACTTATTGGCACTGCTCCGAGGGCTCCAATGACAACTGGCACACCCAGCCCGATTGTTTCGAACAATTTGGTCCATAACAGTGCCACAGGGCAGACCGAATGCTAGGGAACTGGATATCGGGTGTGAGGCATTTGCGAGCTATTTCGCAGATAAAATCTTGTCGCTCTGCTGCGACCTCCCCACCACAGTTGAAGCAATGAGCGAGCTCGAGGTCTCCAAGCACGTCTTTGATCTCAGTTCTGGATCACTTCAGCCCACTCAGCCTGGAGGAAGTTGAGAGATTGCTCTTGACTGTACATCCAACCACATCCAGTCTTGATCTGTGCCTTTCCTGGCATATTAGAGCTGGCCACGAAGGGTTCTGAGATGCCCTAAGGGAAATTATCCACTGTCTTCTGGGCTGAGCGGGTGTTATTTGCTCAATGCCAAAAATGTCCAGGTGTTTCTTGAGACTTATTGGCACTGCTCGAGGAGCTCCAATGACAACTGGCACACCCAGCCCCGATTGTTGAACAATTTGGTCCATAACAGTGCCACAGGGCAGACAGATGCTAGGGAACTGGATATCGGGTGTGAGGCATTTGCGAGCTATTTCGCAGATAAAATCTTGTCGCTCTGCTGCGACCTCCCCACCACAGTTGAAGCAATGAGCGAGCTCGAGGTCTCCAAGCACGTCTTTGATCTCAGTTCTGGATCACTTCAGCCCACTCAGCCTGGAGGACAGAGATTGCTCTTGACTGTACATCCAACCACATGCAGCCTTGATCTGTGCCCTTCATGACATATTAGAGCTGGCCACGAGGTTCAGAGATGCCCTAAGGGAAATTATCAACAAGTCCCTCTCTGGGGGGTTGTTCCCAGGGGCACTCAAGGAAGCAATGGTCTGCCCTCTCCTAAAAAAAAATAATAATCTCTGGACCTGGCTGAATCGGCTGGTCTCTAATTTGCCCTATTTTGCAAATTTCTTGCAAAGATTCCAGTGCAACAGAGCTGCAGCTCTCTTATGACATTCTTTATAGTCAGTTTGAGCAATTTTACTGCAGGCACTGACCATGTGGATGACTGTTTCACCCTTTGCCTTTTAAAGTTGACATTTTCTGTCATCATTAGTCTTCTGAATCTTGGCTTTCATATTTTTCATTTCGATTGCCTGCTATTGTGTAGCTAGAATGAGTCCTTCCATTTTTTTCTTCAAGTGTCCATTTGGGAGCCACTTCCAGGTATCTTCATTATCAACTTTATTCTCTATGTCTTTCAAATATTGCCCATGCAATTGCTTTTCCTTTCAGTTTTCAATGTGAGTTTTGATTGCAATCTTTTAAAAATCTTTTTTGGTTTCTGTAACTTAAATAAGTCTGCCTTGTATACTTCAACTAGAAGCCTCTCTTTGCATTTCTTGGTGCCATCACTCAGTGCTCATTTTTCTTCTTCAGCTGCTTGCTCAGCTTTCAGGAGACCTCTTTCACCTAATTTTCTTGGTAAGTAAAGACAATCAACATCACTTCTAGAGTGTAGTAAGTGAAACATCATCGTTATCTTGCAAGTTTTGAAATCTATTGTTCCTAATTCTGCTTGTATCATAGAACTGAGACTGCACATGTGTTAACTGCCTTTACCATGTTACTTCTATTTAATTTTGTTTGCAATATCTTTTTAACTCTTGATTGTGTTTTCCTTAACAAGGGTATATTTGATGTTGTCAGCTTCCAAAATTTCCAAAATATTTGTAGTTTTCTTCAAAGCCCAGTATTTTGATGTTATTATTTGGCATATTGATTTCTTCCTGTTCAACAATCTGTCTTCTATACAATGCTAATGCAGCACATTTATCAAGGCCAAATTCCATTGCTATATTTTTGCTGAATATTTGAATTATATTTAGTAAAGAATCAATCTCTGATGATGACTTTCCATAAATTTTTCAGTTCATCCATAGATTTGTTGAATTGTTGTAATATCTAAGAAGATCAAGAGGTGCAACAGTAGGTTCCAGCCATGCAGACAAAACTTCCAATTCCAGACTAATCAAAGACTGTTCTACAAATCACTAGAGGGAGATAAAGAAGAGATTGGATTGATACCCCACCCTTCACTTGGAGTCCTAGAGCAGCTTACAATCTCATTTCCCTTCTCCTCCCCACAACAGACACTCTGTGAGGTAGATGGGGCTGAGAGAGCTTTTTTGAGAACTGCTCTTGAGAGAACAGCTCTGAGAGAACTTGTGACTGACCCAAGGTCACACCAGCAGCTCCATGTGGAGGAGTGGGAATCAAACCCAGTTCCCCCAGATTAGAATCCACACTCTTAAGCACTACACCAAACTGGCTCTCAGTAGAAAAAGTAGAAGTAAAACCAGACATAGAAAAGACAACAACTTCTGGGAAAACTCTGGAAAGACTCAAAAGAATACAATTTAAAAAGCCACCTGGACCACAGATGTGGAAAACAAACTGAAAGGAAAGCAAATGGAGGATCTTACAATAACCCTGGAAAACCTGCAAAAAAGACTAAAGAAAGTGAAAAACTGGATAGCACCTGGAAGTGATGAAGTCCATGGCTATTGGCTGAAAAAGTTGACAAGACTTCATCCATGATTGGTACAACAGCTTAATGATGTAATCAGTGCCAAAGCAGTAGAAGACTGGATAACAACTGGAAGGCCATTTCTCATTTTGAAGAACAAACAGAAAGGAGCAGTGCCAAACAACTTCTGCCCCATTACCTGCCTTCCAACAACTTTTAAACTACTCACAGGAATTGTAGCCATTTTCATTCATGAATATCTACAACATCATCTTAATCATCATTATCATTATTATAATTATTGTTAAATAGTGGGTTTAACATGGTAGAGGCGAAGGCAGAGTGATTTCAACCAGCAGCAGTTTATTGCATCTCAACAGGAATGCTTTACATGGGTCAACTGCCCTAATTATATACACCTAAGCCACTCTCAGCCCCCATGCAATTGGTGAGTTCAAATGGCCTCCAGGCTTCAGATTGGCTGGCTGCCCTCAGGGGTCAATCCACATGCTGGTTCCAGGATCCTGCCTGCCTTTGTTCTGGGGCTTCAAGCTCCAACTAGGTGGGCTGCCCAGACAAGCCCAGACATGCCTCCCCACTCTCCATCTAGGTGGCCTGCCAGACAAGTCCAGGCATGCCTCTTTATGTTGGCTACTCCACCAGCAGCAGTTAAGCTTGACTGAAAGATTGCACATGTCTAGATATAACACCCCTCCCCCCTAAGTCTGTTCCTTCATCAGCAAATGTAGTCCTCTAGGTAGCAGGCCTCAGTGGAAGATTGCACATGTCCAGACATAACAATTATTATTATTTAATAATAAATTAAGCTGCCTGTCAAGGAACCTGCCCAAGGTGGCTTTCGAAATTTTAAAAGCCATAAAACATTAAAATATATTAATTAAATCCAGCATTACAATCCAGCTCAATATAAAAACATAGACCATAAAAACAGGTCATTGACAGCTTAAAAAATTGTATTTTTTAAAAAAAAACCCTTAATTAAAAGCTTTGGGTGAACATAAACATTTTGCCTTGCCACTCAAAAGAAAACAACATAAATGCCAGGTTAGCCTCAAGGAGAAGGGCATTCCACAAGTGAGGTGTTCTTACTGGTTGCCACCTGCTTCTTCTCTGAAGGCAGGGGCACAAATGACAGGTCTTGTGAGGCACATCTTAACTGGAAGGCTGGACTATATGGGAAGAGGTGGTCACTGGCCCTGAGCCATTTAGGATTTTAAAGGTCTATAATGTCAAATAAATACAAGGAATAATCTCACCTTCTGTTCCCCATATTGGGCACTAAAAGACAAATCAGGCAACTTAATTCTCAACCCTGGATGCTGGCATTCAATGACACATCATGGCCATAGCAAGTGATTGCCTATACTCTCCTAGCAGAGAAAAGAAATGCCAAAGAAGATCCAAATTCTTTTTAAAAATATATATTTTATTGGTTTTCAGAATAAAGGAAGGAAAGGAGACAGTTTTACATTTTCACATTATCTGTTTAAGTTTCTCATACATAACATAAAAATTGAGTTTTGTATAATTTTACCTTTGCCTAAATTAGCTACTTAGCAACCCTATATAATAAGGCAATGTAAAGAGTTATATGCTTATTTTTACTTTCATCTATCAAATGCCTATACATTCTACTGTCATTTCATTTGAAAGCAAAGTTGCATTATTTCATACCTAAAATTTTTAACAAAAGGAAAAAACAAATAAGACCTGGTTAAAAATGCATTTTCTATTTTATATATTCCTAGTTTTAAATGTATCTAGTACATATAGGACTGACAATATCTGTAAACGGTAAATGGAATAAATAGAGAGGAAATAGATATAAAATAAAGAAAGGGTTATACTTTTTTCCAGTATACTAGCTCTTATTGCTTTTGAATTTAACCATTGTATTAATATCGAGATCATCATCTAGATACATTCTAATAGAATATATCTTTAAAACATTTCAAATTCATTTCTATCAAATGATTATCTGTATTTTCTAAGAAAGACTTATATAATCAGTTATTCATAAGCCAAAAACAGTTACACAGAAAGCATCTAAATACATTTCCAATAGAATAAGTCTTGGGAAATTTGCACTTAACCATTACTAAACAATTACTACCAAAAGCTTTGCTGAATTTCCAATTAGGATCTTGTTCCAAATATTTTTAGCTGTTATTTAGCTAGATCACTTTATACCATGTGCCTATGTTTCCTTTCTGCAGATTCTACCATCAAATAATTACTTTATACTAACATTAAACTTTCTGCTTTTTGCCATTTAATTATAAATTGGGTTAAAGTTGTAGATCTCATTGATCAATTACTCATAGGGCAGGCACAATTATACACAAAACAGATTATTTATAATATTTAATCTTTTTCTTTTTTCTTTGTACTGCTTTTTAAAACTAACATTACTTTGTGTCTTTTTTCTTTATATAAAAATAAAGATTCCTTTATTTCATTCCATCTGTACTTTAGTTCTGGTATATCTTCCAGAGGGTGAATCCTCTTCTTTGCCATCTCCAGAGCTGGAAAATGAGGAGTGGAATTCCCCCACCCCTTCTAGAGAAAACAAGCACCAAGCAATTGGTAGTTAATAAAGCTGTCACAGAATATTATGAAATGATCTTATATATAGTTTTATGGTAATTTCTTATATTGTATGTTGTCAAATATATGTAAATTCTTTTAACAGTATGTTCAGTATAAACAAATTATATTCTAATACAACAATTAATCTTTTAATACATAGATTCCACTAAATAACAATGGGATGGAACCAAAGCTTGTGGCCACAAAAGCCTCAATTGTTATGTAACAAACAAAAGTAAAGGTAAAGGTTTCCCTTGCTTGAAAGCCAGTCAAATCTGACTCTAGGGGGCGGTGCTCATCTCTGTTTCCAAGCTGAAGAGCCAGCACTGTCTGAAGACATTTCTGTGGTCATGTGGCCGGCATGACTAGACGCCAAGGTGCATGGAATGCTGTTACCTTCCCACTGAAGCAGTATCTATTTATCTACTTGCAATCTCTTGGTTAAGTGTCTTAACCACTGAGCCACCGCAGCCCCCTCATGTAACAATCTAGAAGAGCACAAATGCTCAGAATGCACCACAGTCAGTATCAACTTTCAAGCAGAGAACAGCTACTCACTCTCAGAGAATCCAGTGATGTGCCTCCAGATTAACAACACATTTCAGCAATTCTTCCTAAAAGCCACAACAATCTCTCTCTCTGTCATGGGATCTGTGTCTATAGCATGATTCTTAGAACACCTTTTCTAAATGTTGAACATAGAACTTGAACCTTCTCTCAGATTCTTTGCCTGCAACGAGTCAATCCATCTCTGGTTGGCTCTTCCTCTTTTTCTGCTGCTTTCAACTGTTCCTGTCATGATTGTTTGTCTTTTCCACTGACTCTTGTCTTCTCATAATGTGATCAAAAGTATGATGGCCTCAGTTTAGTCATTTTAGCTTTCAAGAAGAGTTCAGGCTTGATTTGATCTAGAATCCATTTATTTGTCTTTTTGGCGGTCCACAGTATTCATAAAACTCTCCTCCGATACCACATTTCAAATGATTCAACTTTCTTCTTGTCAGCTTTCTTCACTGTTCAACTTTCACACCCACACACAGTAATGGGAAACACTATGGTATGAATTATCTTGATCTTGGACTCAGTGACACACCCTTGCACTTAAGAATCTTTTCTAGTGCCTTCATGACTGCCCTTCCCAGTCTCAACCTCCTTCTGATTTCTTGGTTGCAGTCTCCCTTTTAGTTGATGATTGGGCTAAGGAGTTAGTTGGTAACATTGAAGAAGTCATGGGGTAATTAGCAATGCCCAGGGCTATTTTGGGGCAGGAACACACAGGAACGGAGTTCCGGCTGGCTCCCGAGTTGGCCATGCCCAGCAGGAACTCATTAGCATAACAGGCCACACCCAACAGCAGAAACTCATTAGGATTGGCTACAGTAGGGGTGTGTGGCCTAACACGCAAAGGAGTTCCGAGTTCCTGCTCCAAAAAAAGCCCTGGGTTTTGACAACAAACAAGGTAAACAGAATAAGAAGCAAAAGGTGGGTGTGGCTGGATGACCACACTTCTGGTAACACGGGGATGTGGCCTAATATGCTAATGAGCTGTGCTGTCAGAGGTGTGGCCTAATGTGCTAATGAGTTTCTGCTGTTGGGTGTGGTCTATTATGATAATGAGTTCCTGCTGGGCTTTTCCTACAAGATAGCATCTACATATATGGATGTTCCAGCCCCATTCAATATCCATTCCTCTTCAAACTAGTAAAATTAATCAATTGTTTGGATACATTAAAGTATTTCTGAGCTTCCAGAGTTATACCAGATTGGAGTACGGTAAATAGGTCATAAATCATCAAAAGGTAAGAGGAACATGATTTTAACCTTTTGTGTTCTTGCTCAGCATTTATAGCAGTTTTCTGACCAGCACTAAAACCTTTAGAAATTTGCCAGCCTATGAATCAGCATCAATATGCTCACAACTGGATTGTAGGAGCAAGACAGAGCCATTACTGATCTCCCTCACAGGAAAGAACACTTCTGAGAACATAAGTTCTCTTTGGTCCTCTTGGTCAATCAGGAGCAACGGACAGTCTTGGCACACTTGCAGATCTAATGGGATGCTAACTTTGAGTCAATGGGATGTTAACTTTGAAGAAATGGTGTGGTAAGTAGGGATGCCACGTATTTTGCATCACTCATGTCTGAAAGTTAGATTTACCTTGTTCAGCCAGAACAATCAGATAAGAGCCGATCACTGGGTCTGTTCAGTTCAGCACCACACAGTGTAAACACTTCCCAAACTAGCTGCCATCACTTCCCCAAAACTATGCATGTGCCATAACAATGCTGACCCAAACAGATCAGCATCTATGAACACTTCTATGGACTACTTAGACAAATGCCAAACAGGATAATTATTTTTAAACACTGCCTTTATTTATGACTGATTTCTATTATTTGTGACTGATTTAACTGTCTGTGTGTATCATCCCCCTCCATGCCACTTTTATGGTGTTTATTATAAAATCAGGAATTTCTAGATGGCTGCAATGCACTAATGTTCTACTGAACTATTGTCACAATCTCTTAGTTCCTATGCATTCCCAGTTTTCTTTCTTTCTTTCTTTCTTTTTTAAAAAAGCATGTTTCTCACCTTTTTAATTGCAGGGATATAGGTGCATGTTTCCCCCTTATAGGGGAGCTGCGGTGGCTCAAGTGGTTAAGACGCTGAAGGCTGTGGAAGGTCAGTAGTTCAGCAGTTTGAGACCCGAGAGTGCCACATGACAGATTGAGCTCCCGTCTCTAGTTCCAGCTCCTGCCAACCTAGCAGTTCAAAAGCAAGAAATTGCTAGTAGCTAAATAGGTACCACTTTGGTGGGAAGGTAACAGTGTTCTGTGCACCTTCGTGTTTAGTCATGCCGGCCACATGACCATGGAAACGTCTTCAGACAGCGCTGGCTCTTCGGCTTTGAAATGGAGATGAGCACCACAACCCTAGAGTCGGTTTTGACTGGCTTTCAAGCAAGGGAACCTTTACCTTTACTTTCCCCTTAAATCCCCATAGGAAAAGGATGAGAGACTAATTTTTTAAAAAAATGAGCTCTGAATTTCCAGATAAGTTGGTCAATCATGACAATAGATCATTAGAATATTAGTGAATATTAGCAACTGCCTGAAGAAGCCCTCCAGTGGCAGGGGAGGCAGCCTTTGAGCAATTGCCTCCAGAGCGGAGTAGAGGCACATCAACTGTTGAAGGGAACTAGAACTAAATCAGGCTGTGTAAGAAAGTGCTTTTGCAGAAAGCTGACTGTGTTGTGCCGCACTGTTGGGAAGGAATATGGTGAAACATTCTGCCAAACAGCCATGGACAGGCTAAAAAATAAACCCGGGTGAAGTAGGTGTGAGCTGAACCAAGAGGTGTTCAAGAATCCCTGATGTCCATTATATATCAGGTAGGAAATGAAGAACTATCTCCCTAGAAGGTAGGATGTGTTTAAAGAAAGGATGGATGTGAGATAATGTCCCGGGGGCACGTGGGCATTTTCCTGGAAGATGACTCACCAGCTTGCTTTCACTGAAATCTTGGGGCTAGTTCTAATTTTTGGGTTGTCGGGGTATCAAAATAGATCCAAAAAGAGGTCGCTCCAGCACAGCTCACATTTCCAGCTCCAAGGGGATGAGCTCATGCATTTCCCAATTGCAGGCAAAAGAAAGGGGGAGAAAGTATTTTAATGGAAACAACTGAAGTAACGTCTGTGCAATGCCATGTTACTGGATGTGCCTTGAGAGCCACAATACTCCAGACACAATTGCACCATTACTCTGGGGGGAAAGTCTGTTTTGCTTCTCGCTTTCTCTCTCCTCTGAGGATTCTTCCACTGTTGTCTTTCTTACCACGGAGGGAAGTAGCATCAGTGACCTCAAGCTATGTGAGTTTACTTCTGCCCCCCACTAGCAAAGAAAGCCTTTTGTATTAACCCATCCTACACTAAAAAAAAACCATGGAAGGCAGACTCCTGTTGACAATTTTGGTGCTCCATAAAGCACACACTCTTGCAAGACCCTCCCCTCCGCAATATCTTCGAAGCTTAAACGATGTTACTCCTTCCTGCACCCTCAATTTGAATCCGCCTTGTCAGTATTTTGTCTCCTTGCGTGGAACAAAAACACAATCCTACAGCATTCGCACACATTCCCGGCCTTCAACAAAACACCCAAAAGAGACCATTTTCCTCCACTTGTTTGAACTGAACCAATAATCACACAGGTTTGTTGTCTTAAACAGGGCTTTTTTTGTAGAAAAAGCCCAGCATGAACTCATTAGCATATTAGGCCACACCCCTGACAGCACAGCTCCTTAGCATATTAGGCCACACACCCCATGTTACCAGAAGTGTTGTCATCCAGCCACACCCACCCTCAGTTCCCCTGGAGAAAACGGATGCTTTCGAGGGTGAATGCTATGGAATTATACCCTGCTGAGGCCCCTCCCAGCCCCAAACCCTGCCCACCCCAGGATTCACTCCCAAATCTCCAGGAATTTCCCATTCCAGAGCTGGCAAGCCTACCGAGAGAATTCAGTCCTGGCATGCCACAGGGGCCTGATAAGAACATAAGAACATAAGAGAAGCCAATGCTGGATCAGGCCAATGGCCCATCTAGTCCAACACTCTGTCACACAGTGGCCAAAAATACCAGGTGCCATCAGGAGGTCCACCAGTGGGGCCAGGACACAAGAAGCCTTCCCACTGTTGACCCCCCCCCCAATAATACAGAGCCTCACTTGCCCCAGAGTCCCTATCTATACCTTGTGGCTAATAGCCACTGATGGACTTCTGCTCCAGATGCTTACCTGATTCCCTCTTCAAGCTGCCCAAGCTTGTAGCCACGGCCACCTCCTGTGGCAGTGAATTCCATGCATTAATCACTCTTTGGGTGAAGAAGTACTTCCTTTTATCCATTCTAACCTGACCGCTCAGCAATTTCATGGAGTGCCCACGAGTTCTTGTATTGTGAGAAAGGGAGAAAAAAGTACTTCTTTCTCCACCTGCTCTGTCCCATGCATAATCTTATAAACCTTGATCATGTCACCCCCTCAGCCGCCATTTCCCCAAGCTAAAGAGCCCCAAGCGCTTTCACCTTTCTTCATAGGGAAAGTGTTCCTGATGCAGGTTGGGACCACAGTGCAATGGGGAGAAGGTCCTTCAGATTCTTCCACACCATTTTCCTGAGCCAAAATGGACTGATTCCTGTGGTGAACAAAGTTTGGAAAGAGGAGGAAGCTCAGCGGGGATGTAATGCCATAAAATCTACCCTCTGGAGCTGTTTTCTCCAGAGGAACTGATCATGTTGGCCTGGAGATCAATTGTAATTCTGTGAGAGCTCCAAGGCCCCACGTGGAATTTGTCGACCCGGGTGTCCACACATATGGTCCTTGCTTTTTGCTCGGTCATTTCCTAAGAATATATTAGAAGACTCATCACACTTTTTAAAAAATAGCGGTGTGGAAATGCTATTCTGACATGGAACAGCTTCTGTTTTTACTTTTAGAAACCACCTGCCTATGACAGCAAAGGTACTGCCAAGGTTGTTCACCTTTGTTTCACCCAGCAGAATCAGTCTGAATTTGAGACTGGAAGACCCAAGAGAGACAATTTCTGAGAGGCTGAAGTTAGGCAATAATAGATGAGTCCATTGTTCACCTCCTTACTCCCCATTTCTGAGTAGGATTAAGTTAATTCCAGGAATGGGTTTGGATACTACAGCTGTGGATTTGGAAAAAATACTTCCTCTGGCTATGAAAGTTTAGTTATAGTTGTACTTAAAGACAAAAGGGCTCTTCAAGAGAGGTGGGGAAAAAAAGTGCAAAACAAGGCCAGGATTAGAAACCTGAGACCTGGGGGATTTCCAGAACAAAGTGAATCAGTGGATCGAGTTGTTTGGTATTTTCGTTCCTCAATGGTTATCTGTTTTACTTGGATCCACATTTGGGATGATTAATTCTCTTGACATCACCAGCAAACTATCTGCCCAATTGGTTCCTTGTAAAATGGCACCTTTCCTCGTAGGAGTTTGTTCACCTGCCATTCAGAGTGAAAAGACACATGGACAGTGAATCTGGAGCTTTCCGGGTGGCTTTGGAGTTCGGTCAGCACCAAAGTCGCTTCTGCAGGGAGTGCGATGAATTAAAAGGATTGAAGCTTGAAAAAAAAGACTAGTTTGCAAGGATGTCACGCCAGTCAGAAGGCACCATGTAATATTATAGAAAACTCTTGAAACATGGTAAACATGCAGGCCCAATAGTCCTCATGAGCTTTGAAATAAAATAAAAATAACAATGTAAAGTGATGAAAAGAAAATGTGATGGAGAGGGGTTAGTCATGGTTATTTCTCATAGTACCATGTTGTACAAGTTTAGAATAAAAGGTAAAGGTTCCCTTGCTCGAAAGCCAGTCGAATCTGACTCTACGGTTGCGGTGCTCATCTCCGTTACAAAGCCGAAGAGCCAGCACTGTCCAAAGATGTTTCCGTGGTCATGTGGCCGGCATGACTAAACACCAAGGGGCACGGAACGCTGTTACCTTCCCACCGAAGTGGTACCTATTTATCTACTTGCAATTTCTTGCTTTCGAACTGCTAGGTTGGCAGGAGCTGGAACCAGAGACGGGAGCTCACTCCGTCATGCGGCACTCTCGGGTCTCAAACTGCTGAACTACTGACCTTCTGCAGCCTGCTGTTCAGCGTCTTAACCACTTGAGCCACCACAGCTTCAAATGCACTTCTTTTTCTTTATAGAATGCCTATATGTCCAGATTACACTCAGCGATGAGATGAAAATTTGTGGGCAAACATTTGTAAAAAGGAAATTGGAGAGGCCCAAACTACCCAGGTGGGGGCGGGGGATCCCTGATTTGGGGGGCTCCCCCAAGATGCTGGCCAGCTGGCCAGCAGGGGGAAGCCCTGCCCCCAACAGTCATCCATGGCCTTGCTTGAAAAGAGTGGGCACCGTGCACACCTGGCCCACAAATAGCAAATTCGCAGGGCTATGATGCCTGCTCTTTTCAAGTGTGGGGCCAACTGGGTGCACAGGGTGCACAGGGTGCTCGCATTTTTCAAGTGGGGGCTGTTCACTCCTGCCCTGAAAGCGGTGATTTCATGGCTTGTAGGGCAGGTGTACATGGTGCATACTTCCCCCCCAGCCATTTATAGGGAAGTTTCCCTTTAAATGGTTGGGGGGGGAGCAGGGGGCATGCTCGTGCGTGTTGTGTCCCCAACACGATGATACTATTCTGCATGACATCACTGCATCAGGAATGGCCCTCCCCCTCCTAGACCACCCGCCAAATCCCCCCACCCAGGAGAAGACCCAGCAACCCTACCACCACCACCACCACCAAAAGATTCTGTAGCATTTGCATAACTGCTTCCCTCTGTTTTGCTCCAGTACTTCTGGACAGCTACTGCAATGCCATTTTTTAAAGGGGAGTTTCTCCTTACTGGTTATGTGATTCAACTTACCAGGAATCATGTAGTCAGCGGGATGACATTATAGCATTGTGGTTAATCATACAGTAATCAATGGCAGCTTTGAATGGTGGATTCCATGACATGACAGGGCTATAGAACTCCCTCCCTTCCCCAAATTCCACCCCTCTCAGGCTCCACCCTCATATCTCCAGGAACTTCCCAACCCAGAGCTGGCAACCCTGCTGGCAAGCTTCCATGACAGAGTGGGATTCCAATCTGGATTTCCCTGACATAGGAACATAAGAGAAGCCAATGTTGGATCTGGCCAATGGCCCATCCAGTCCAACACTCTGTCACACAGTGGCCAAAAATACCAGGTGCCATCAGGAGGTCCAGCAGTGGGGCCAGGACACTAGAAGCCCTCCCACTGCTGCCCCCTCCAGCATGAAGAATAGAGTGCATCACCTGCCCCAGACTGAGAATTCTCATCTATACCCTGTGGCTAATAGCCACTGATGGACCTCTGCTCCATATGCTTAGCTAATTCCCTCTTGAAGCCATCCATGCTTGTAGCTGCCACCACCTCTTGTGGCAGTGAATTCCATGTGTTAATCACTCTTTGGGTGAAGAAGGACTTCCTTTTATCCATTCTAACCCAATTGCTCTGCAATTTCATGGAGTGCCCACTAGTTCTTGTATTGTGAGAAAGTATCTCTTTCTCGACCTGCTCTATCCCATGCATAATCTTATAAATCTCGATCATGTCACCCCTCAGCCGTTGTTTCTCTAAGCTAAAGAGCCCTAAGCGTTTTAACCTTTCTTCATAGGGAAAGTTCTGTCAACTACGGATGTGCAATTTGACTCTGGAAATATTTGAAAACACGAAATAATGCTATAGTCAGAATAGTTGCTCATAATTCTGAACCCAAATTTGATCGATCTAGATATCTGGAATAATTCCTAATATTCCGAGTTCCATTGACTCCTATAGAAAGCCGACTGGGCTGCTTGCAAGAAGAGGAAAGCAAAACCTGTTCCTTGCATAGATGGGAGGCTTGTTGAGAAAGTGAAATAAAACACTCCCCAGACAGCTAGGCCCCACGGGTAGTGGAGTTAGACAGCTCAGTGTTTCCTGCCACATTTTTGTCACTCATTTGTCCTTATTGCTTTGGGTCTGTTCCCCCCCCCTTTCCACATGTGTTTTGCTTCCTCTGGGATTACTAGACAGAGCAAAATACATGGGGGGGGGCAACCCTGAAGCAAAAGGGACAAACTAGTGACAAAAATGACAGTGCGGAACAAGATGGATATTGTCACGGTCCTGTCTAGAGAGAGGGGAATGGGGTGGGAGCAAAGCCTACGACTGATGTCTGTTTACATTTATAAAACCCTGAACCAGGCACAGACGCCAGAAGGTACTTGCACATTGGTTCTTTCCAGGGCTATTTTTGTGGGAAAAGCCCAGCAGGAACTCATTAGCATATTAGGCCACATCCAACAGCAGAGACTCGTTAGCATATTAGGCCACACCCCTGATAGCACAGCTCATTAGCCTATTAGGCCACACCCCCATGTTACCAGAAGTGTGGTCATCCAGCCTCACCCACCTTTTGCTGCTTATTCTGTTTACCTTGTTTGTTGTCAAAACCCGGGGCTTTTTTTGGAGCAGGAACTCCTTTGCATGTTAGGCCACACACCCCTCATGTAGCCAATCCTAATGAGTTTCTGTTGTTGGGTGTGGCCTGTTATGCTAATGAGTTCCTGCTGGGTGTGGCCAACTCGAGAGCCAGCCGGAACTCCGTTCCTGTGCGTTCCTGCCCCAAAATAGCCGTGGTTCTTTCTATCTGAAAGACAGGCATAACTGCCCATAAATTTCCCCTGCAGGTCCTTGAACATTTGCTCTGGATTCTAAAACAGTCTTCAGACTGTGTCTCTTTTTGCATTTAATTACCGCTCTACCCCTTAGGTAGATTGTAGATTAATAGGGAAATTGTATATTAAGTTTAAGCCCTTTCAAGGGTCTATCAGGCATAAGCATCGAGGTCGTTAGCAATGTTTCCTCTAAGCTGAGTTAGTGTGAGCTGGCTCACAGTTTTTTAGCCTCCAGTTCACACGTTTTTCTCTCAGCTTAGGAAGGAGGCCTCCAGAGCAAACTAATTTATGCAGCAGCCAAATCGCTGGCTCACGACTTTAATTCCAGTAGCTCACAAAGCAGAATTTTTGCTCACAAGACTCCACAGCTTAGAGGGAGCATTGGTCATTAGATATAAATTAGATTTAAATAATATATTTTGTCTGTGTATCTGATTTTATTTATTTATTTATTTTATTCCATTTTTATCCCGCCCTCCCCGCAAACAGGCTTAGGGCAGCTTACGTTCATTGGTAAAAATACCATAAATCCACACAAAACACATTAAAACAGTTAAAACATTTCGAACATTTTAAACATTTAGAATAATCAGTGTGCTAAACAGTGGTAGCCCTTTTTCGTTGATAGGATGGCATATGAATGATGTAATACACGTGATTTCCAGCTCGATAAAAACTTCCAGGGTCACGCAGTGGTGTAACTAATCTCCAAAACTGGGCCAGCCCACTACCGCAGATGATTGGTGGTAGTGGTGGGCGGCTCCTAATTGAAGGCCTGGTGGAAGAGCACTGTCTTGCAGGCCCTGCGGAACTGTAAGAGATCCCGCAGGGCCCTGATCTCCTTTGGGAGCTCATTCCATTCATTGGTCTGTATTTTGGTGTAGCCAGGGCTCTTTTTGTAGCAGGAACTCTTTTGCATATTAGCGACACACCCCTAATGTAGCCAATCCTCCAAGAGCTTACAGAGCTCTTCTCACAGGGGCTACTGTAAGCTCTTGGAGGATTGGCTACATTAGGGGGTGTCACCTAATATGCAAAGGAGTTCCTGCTACAAAAAGAGCCCTGGCTGTAGCAGAATCAGATATATGGTGGGGAGTGTGCTAGCTCTATGAATCATGGGCATAGTAGAAGAAGTTGGTGCACAGAGAAGAGCGCAAGCACATCGATGGGCTTAGGGATGCCAGCCTCCAGATGGGACCTGGGGATTCCCTGGAATTATAACTCATCAACAGACTTGAGAAATCAGTTCCCCCTGCAGCAAATGGATGTTTTTTTAAATAAAACTTTTATTGGTAGGATATATTAACATGCTCCATAACTCATAATACTTTTAAATACATCCTTTTCAATTATCCCCTTCCTCCCCCCTCTTGGCTTCCAGCAATGCTCCACCCCGTTAACTGTTTCATTCAATATTCAATAACAATAAAAACTTATCCCATATTCAATTCTTCTTTTAAAACATATTAATTCATTCAATCTGACCCTTAGGTAACATTTTAGCTATTATTTAGTCATTTCTTTCTTTTTTCTATCCTTAATAGTTATCAAAGCAGAGTAACTTATTTCTTACATCCCAATTCATTTCAAGATAGTCTTTAAAGTCTTTCCGTTCTATGAAAAATTCTTCGTCTTCTTTACCATTAAGCTTCTTTGTCAGTTTATCCATTTCTGCCATAAAAAGCATCTTCTTTATCCAGTCCCATTTTTCTGGTATTTTTTCTTGCTTCCAGCATTGGGCAAATGTCATTCTTGCTGTTGTAATCAAATACCATAACAATGTTCTTTTTGTTACATGCACTTCTTCCATTTTGAGACCTAAAAGTAACATTTCAGGTTGTTTTTTCAGAGTACACTTCAGGATCTTCTGTATTTCATTATGAATTTCTGTCCAATAAGCTGCCACTTTATCACAAGTCCACCACATATGATAAAATGAGCCTTCCTTTTTTTTATACTTCCAACATTTGTTAGACAAATTCTCATTCATATTAGCAATTTTTTTTGGTGTCATGTACCATCTATACATCATTTTATAACAGTTTTCTTTCACATTAACACATGTTGAAATTTTAATTGACTTTTTCCACAGACCCTCCCAAGTTGACATATCTATTTCTCTATTTATATTTATAGCCCATTTTACCATCTGTTCTTTTACAATCTCATCCTCAGTATACCATTTTAACAAAACTTTATAAAGTTTTGAAATCACTTTTTTCCCCTCCTCTGCCCACACAGCTTCAATTTCATTATTCTCCTTCCTGAAGCCATACCTCTTTTTGTCAGCCTTAAATAAATCATAAATCTGTCTGTAATTTAACCAACCATATTCAAATTCCAGTTCTTCTCTAGCTCTCATCACGAGACTACTCCCTTCTACCTTCAAGGTATCTCTATAAGGTATCCAGTCTTCTCCTTTGTGCCTCGAAAATGGTTTAATTACTTCAGCCGGTGCTATCCATAATGGTCTTGCTTCAAAAAAAATCTTTTATATCTCATCCAGGTCATAAACAGTGATCTTCTTATGAAGTGGTGTTTAAAAAAATTATCCATTTTGTATTTCTCATACCATAAATAAGCGTGCCAACCAAATTTACGTTCATGTCCTTCCAACGTCAACATTTTTCTATTGTCCAAATTAACCCATTGAGCCAACCAAGTCAGACACACCGCATCATGATACAGTCTAAAGTTGGGTAGTTGGAATCCTCCTCTTTCCTTTGCATCACATAAAATCTTCATTTTAAACCTCGGTTTTCTTCCGGCCCAAACAAATTTTGAAATTTCTTTCTGCCATGAATTCAACACTTTACAGTCCTTCACTATCAGAATCGTCTGAAATAAAAACATTAAGTGCGGTAAAATATTAATCTTGACTACCGAAGTTCTTCCCATTAATGACAGGTTCAAAGTGTCCCATTTTTTTATATCTTGTTGGATTTTACACCAAATCTTCTCATAGTTATTCTTAAAAAGATCTATATTTTTCATTGTCAACTCAATTCCTAAATATTTTGGGTTTTTTACCACTTCGCATTGTATTATTTCTTGCAGTTCCTGCTGCTTCTCTTTTGTCATGTTCTTACATAACACCTTTGTTTTGTTCTTATTGACATAAAATACCGCCAAATCTCCAAATTCCTTGATCTTTTCCATCAACAATGGTAAATTAATTAATGGATCTTCAATCAGGAACATTACATCATCCGCAGATGCCCTATACTTGTACGTAAAGCCCCCTATTGTAAGTCCCCTTATGTCTTTATCTTCTCTTATCTTCGCCAACAATACTTCCAAAACCCAAATGAACAATAAGGGGGATAGTGGGCAACCTTGCCCGGTCCCTTTTTGAACCTTGAAATAGTCCGTCATCTCTTTATTTACATTTAACAATGCTTTCTGTTCTGAATAAATTGCCCTAATTACATTTTAAAAGGGCTGTCCAATATCCATTCTTTCCATCAGTTGAAACATAAAGTCCCAATTTAAATTATCAAAGGCTTTCTCTGCATCTACAAATAGGAAAGCAACCTCCTTTTCTGGATGTTTATCATAATATTCAATAGCATCTATCACCATCCTTAAGTTGTCCCTAATTTGTCTATTTGGTAAGACACCGGCTTGTTCTTCAGTTATAACGTCTTTCAAATAATTCTTCAGTCTTTCTGAAATTATTTTGGAAAACAACTTATAATCATTGTTAAGTAAAGAAATTGGTCTGTAATTCTTAACATCTGTTAAGTCTTGTCCTTCTTTTGATATGAGTGATATATTGGCTTCCTTCCATGTCTCTGGTATCACTTTGGTTACCTGTATCTCATTTGCTAAAAGTTCCAAAATTGGGGTTAGCTCCTCTTTTAGTTTTTTGTAAAATTTTACTGTAAATCCACCTGGACCTGGAGCTTTCCCTAACTTGGCATCTTCTATTACCTTGTAAACTTCTTCTTTTTGAATTGGGCCATTCAACATTTCCTTACTTTTTATTCCCACCTTTGGAATTTCTACCATGTCCAAATATTTTTTAATTTTTTCAAAGTCTATATTCTTTTTTTGAAATAACTTCAAATAAATTCAAATTTTTGAAATAATACTTGAAAGAAACTCTTTTTAAACCATTCTTATCCACAATTTCTTTACCTTCTTCAATAATTTTGTTTATTAACCTTTTCTCTGTTCAATTTTTCAATTGCCATGCCAGAAATTTTCCGGGTTTATTTGCTCCGTCAAAGGATTTTTGTTGTAATTTCTTTAAATTCCAATAAAGTTCCCGATTAAGTATCACATTCAATTGCTCTTGTAAAATTTGAATTTCTTTAATAATTTTCTTTTTTCCAGGTCTCCTCTTCAATTCTTTTTCTTTTTGCTGAATTCTTTCTTGCAACTCCTTTTGCTGTTCTATATTCTGTTTCTTATCCGTCGCATTCAACGATATAAGTAATCCTCTCATCACAGCCTTATATGCATCCCAGACCATCTGTATTTTAACATTTTCATTCAAATTCAATTGAAAAAATGACTGCGTTTCCTTACGTAGTATCTCAATTACTTTCATCTTATCCAATAGGTCTTCATTTATTCTCCAATAAAACTGTTTCACTTTTTCTTTTAACGTCCAAATCGCCGGGTTATGATCAGAATTAGTCTTTGGCAAAATCTCCACCTTCTGAGTTTTCAACGCCATGTCACCAGAAATCCAAATCATATCTATTCTGGAAAAGGAATTGTGTCAGTTGGAATAGAAAGTAAAGTCTTTAACTTTGGGATTCCATTTTCTCCAGACATCTTCTAATTTCTCTTGTTCCATCAATTTAAAGAAAATTTTTGGTAATTTCCCAACCTTCTCATCTGTCAGGTGGCCCTGCCATGATGGATGGAAGGGAGGGCGGTGGGCTATGAGTGCAAGGGAGGGCGGTGGGCTATTGGCGCCTTGATGGCGTGACAAGCGGGAGGTTGGAATCCGGGGAGTAGCTGATTTACACCTCGGGTGTGAGAATGGAATGTGGCTTTTATTACTATTATCTCTGGCAGCCTAGACGTTCTGACCTTGGCAAGTCAGGCTGCCTGCTTCTCTATCGCTAGCATAGATGTAGCAGCTGTGGGTAGGAATGGGGCGATGGGAAATTCATTAGTTTAATAAGTTTCGATTTCCCAGGTGCATGTTACTCATGTAATTGGAGAAGGGGGGGTCCCCATTCAACCCCTTCCCTGTATAACCGCTTGCTTTCTGTAACCAAGTCATTCTGAACAAGAGACCTGTTTCAGTGATCTATCTATTGCAGCTTAATAAACGCTACCCTTGCTTGCATCACAAGGTCTGGTGTTTTGCTGACTAAGTTAGGACTTCTGACAGTTTGTTCAGAATCATCATTTACTTTCGGGACTGGTCCTAACCCCACCGCTCCAAAATGAGTGATGGAGAAGAAGACACTCTCCCGATTGAAGAAGAAAAGGACAAGAAGCCTCCCGGGAAAGATGTGCCCAAAGAGACCCCTGACACCTACGTGCCGGGACAATGGGGTCTGGAGCACGACTTTGGAGGGCCCTATGGCGACCCATATGGGGCAGCCTATGGAGGGGTAACCACCCGAGTCGGACGGAGACGAGACTGGGTGAAACCACTGACTGAAACCCATGAGGCGTGGTTCGGGACCCCGAGAGCATCCATGGGGATGAGCCACCCTGAGAGGTCGGTACGCAAGCTGATGACCGCCGAAACCCTGGAAGACACCGGCCGAGACTCCGAGGCCCGAGAGAGTGTCGTGGTGAGGCGGAGATGGAGTGGAGAACCAAGCCAAGACCGCCTGATGCGCTTCCTGGACGAATCCCTCGCTCGCATCCCACAGATGATTGCGGAAGGAATTCGGGAGGAACGCGAACGGCAGAGACGGGAAGAGCCGCCGGCACAGGTCCCTCCAGACCAGCGCCCAGCACCGGACCAGGGCCAAGGGAACGTGCCGGCCGGGCCGCCGGATCAGCCAGCGGGACCAGGGCCGCGGGGCCCGCCGGGGCAACCACCCCCTCGTCCTTGGGGGTTCCTGCCCCCTAAGCCTACAGAGCTCCTAGATGCGGATTTTGACGGAGACCCCGAAAAATTCCCGTTCTTCCTGGTACGAGCCGAGAAGTTCATCGAAACCTGGGGCCACCTATTCCAGAGGGAAGAGCGGATGGTCGATGTCATAGCAGCCCACCTGAAGGGAGCAGCGGCCGACTGGTACGTGGGGCTCCACCAAGCCGATGGGCGCGAGCTGAGAGAGATCGACTCTTTCATGTGGGCCATGAAAGAGCAATTCGAGGATGTGCACTCAACTAAAGCCGCAAAAGCAACGATCCGAAGCCTTAAGCAGGGCGCGAGGTCGGTGAGGGACTACACCGCGGAGTTCCGCAGATGTGCCGCTAAGCTCAGAGGAGAAGGAAACCTCCTAGAGTTTTACAAGTGGGGGCTTAATCCGGAGGTCCGCCGCGAGGTCACCCTGAACCAAGATCCAAACACCCTCACCGGATGGATCCAAGCTGCACTTCTTTTCGGATTTTCTGTCCAATTTATTATTAACCATACCATTAAAATCTCCTGCCAGAATTATCTGCTCATAGTTCACTTGGTCTAATTCCTTCATCAAGTCTTTAAAAAAAAATTCTTTAGCTCCATTAGGCGCATACAAGTTAACTACCAGAGTCTTTTTCTGAAGCATTGTAATTTCAACTCCAATGTATCTCCCATCTTTATCACTAAAAAATGGTTTTGGATCCAATTCTTTATTTACATAGGTCACAACTCCCTTATTTTTTTTCTGCCAATGAATAGAATTCTTCTCCTAATTTTCTGTTAGTCAAATACTTATTGTCCCGTTTTCTAATATGAGTTTCTTGCAAGCAGATAATATTAGATTTTTGTTTTTGCAACCAATAATTTACTACCTTCCTTTTGGAGGGTGAATTAAGTCCATTTGCATTCCATGATAACAATTTGTAATCCATCATGTCTTGTCTTTAAATATCTCCAAAATCTTCTAAATTTTCTGCCTTGAACCTATACATTTCTCCTAGAGTCTTGATCGTATGTCTCTTCGAATTGTAGGTGAAAGACAGACCTTATGGTATTTCCCATCTGAACCTGATGGTTAGCTGCTTCAATTTATCTACCAACTTTTTATATTTCTTTCTTTCTTGCAAAATCATTCTTGGGAGTTCTCCCATTATTATTATCTTTTTGCCATCGATTTCCAAAGGTTGTGTAAATTGTTTTTTGAAAATATCCTCCTTCATCTTCCTTGTTACAAATTGTACAATAATATCTCTTGGCAAATTCTTTCTTTGGGCATATGCTGAATTTACTCTATAAATCAAATCAAAATCAGAATCCAGTTCTCCTTGCTCTTCTCCCAAATCCTGTCAAATCAGTCGTCACGATCATACGTATATCTTCATCTGTCTTTTCTTCAATCCCTCTTAGTCTCAGATGGTTTAACATTGTTCTATATTCCATCATTGCCTCCAATTTACGATTGTCCTGTAGAGTTGTTTCCATTTTTTTGTCTATATCTTGTGTTTTTTGCTCCAATTCGGTCGATTTTAATGTCAGACCTTGCACTTGGCTCTTTGTGTCTACCACTTCTTTTGTAATTACAGCCATTTCTGCTACCACCAACTCTTTGAGAGCCATCACATTCTTTTCTTGAACTTCTTCTAACTGCTCCAGCTGTTTTTCCATTTGCTTTTCTAACTGTTGTTCTATCTGTTTCACCAATCCTTGAATCGCTTCCATCATTCTCCTTTCCATTGACTCCATTGCAGCTTGCCACTCTCTCTTTTCCTTCACTGCCATACTTGGACTCACAGACGAAGCTGCCCTTTGTCAATATTTTGGATCCGTTTTGAAGTTTCTAAAATTCTTCTTCTCTATATAGTCCGAATCCCCTTTATGTCTTCTCTTAAATTGCTGCCTTTTCGCTGCTCTTTTAAAACAATTTCGGTAATAAAATTCAATTTTAAAATTTGGTCCTCCTAAAAATGGTGGGCGCAATTACTCTATGATTTTTTTGGCTAGAGTAGGCTCTTCTTGAACTTCCTGTTTCCTGTCTGCCTCGAACAGCAAATGGATGTTTTAAAGGGTGGACTCTGTGGCACTGTGGCACTGTACCACACTGAGATCTCTCCAGGAGTTTCCCAACCTGGCCCTGGCAGTCTTGTCCCCTCATCCCTTGCTGGTGCCCAGGAGGGACCTGGCAATCCTTGAGGTGCCCTTTAGGTAAGAGAGACTGTCACATTCCCGGTCCATAGTACAAGCTGTGCCATGCTTCAGCCTGCTGCCTCCTCCTTCTCTCCCATTCTTTTTTCTAACTGCTACTCTAGGTATGGGCACATTAGTTCAACTGTACTGTGCCCGGTGCTGTTGGGACAGTTTCCACCAACTCACCACTGTCTGTCCGTCTGCTGCTCCAGTCTGCCAGCCAGTGCTAACCAGAGTGTGTGCCCACTCTCCAGGACCAATTTCACTCTGCTTCACTGTGCCAATGCTCAGTGTTGCCCTGGTGGCATTTGCAGTGTTCATTGCTGTCATTTCACAGTGCCAGCTAGAACTGCTTCCTGGCAATACTGGCTGCTGCTGTGTGCAGCTTCCCCATCTTCTTAACTCTTTGAAGTTGGCATAGACATTGGGAAAGATTCAGAGGGCTGGCTGAAACCTTATATAAAGTGGTTTGCCCTTTTTTTTGTTAGTTTGTTTTGTATTGTTTAAAGCAGAACATGGCTATTCCTGTTGACTTTAATGGAGTTCCAGCTATTCAGAAATCCTGAATTGTCTAAATTCCAAATTCTGAATCCAAAGTGTTTTAACTCTGAATGCCAAAATTTAATTCAGGATCCAAATTTTGGAGCTAGTGCACATCCCTACTATCAACAGCAGCCAAGACATCTTTTAGATACATCTGTTGGTGCAAAGAAGTGGCCATTACAAAGGAGCATAGAGGATTGTTATGGAAATCCATAGTGGATTTTTTCATAACTTTGCATTTTCAACCCATTTACTAAATGCTCTGAAACATTTGAATGTATGATTGGTTTGTCTTGGTATCCTGGGGGATGGAGCAGGAAAGATAGCTTAGGAGACAAAGGCTTCTAACACAGACATAGGGTCACACAAAAAGGCCTAGTGAAGTTCTGGAGATAGAAGGGCTATTCACCAGGTGGCCTCTGAATAGCTTTAGAAATGCAGATACTACACCTTCATTGTCACCACTGGAGAATTCCAGGATGATTTCAAATCCAGTTGAATTAAGGCAGTTTACCTTCATATTCATAGAATTGGCTTCTCACCTCAGCTACTTTTATCCTATTGATTTGAACAAGCCAAAAGGGCAAATTAAACAAAGAGTTGAGGATATCAAACAGCAATCTGATATCACTAAGGCTTCAAAACTCAGGGTATTGCTAAATATCAAAAGCACCATTGAGCCGGCTACATATCTGACTTCAGTAGAGGGAAAGAACTCTAGAAGGGCATTTGCCCTAGCCAGATGTTCTGCCCTTCCATCTGCAGTTATTCAAGTCAGGTACAATAAAAACCCCTACTCTGAAAGGCTATGCCCATGCACTTCATGCAAGGTTGACTCAGTAGAGCATATGTTTTTCAGTTGCCCATTCTACAGAGAGGCTCGTCTTAAAATCGTTACCCCATTAGTTGATAAGATACCTGGTCACATTAATACAAGCAAAGCAAGACTTCACTGACTTCTATCAGATAAGAATGCAGAGATTACACATTCAGTTGCTGAGTTCTGTGCATTGATTTCTAGATTGCGGGAGTTGCATTTCAAAAGGTTTTAAATTTAGATTTTATTCTGTATATTGGCCGAGGACAGACTGGCAATTTGCCGCGGGATGGGACCCAGGCTGACAACGACTCAATATCGGATTAAATGGAACGTTCACACAGGTACATCTGCCTGGCGTCCCCCACCCATAGCCTACCGGTGCTCTTGCGCTTCACTGCCGGATTAAAAAAACACCTGATAAAAGCCGGCGCAAATCTTGAAAGCCTGCGTTCGTCGCGTGTTTCTCCGCTTCCGGGGAGTCTGAACGCGCAGCCGAAAAGCCGGGAGCAACCCGCGTTGGGCATGAGGCAGCAGCGGTGTGATTGGCCGCGCTCCGCTCCACCGCCCAATGCGGTGCCAGCGTTGCAGGGCAAAAAAAAAAAATCGGCAAAATGTGCTTATGCACCCATGCGCACATACGCCCACAGCCGAATTAATGGGGAAACGGCAAATATAGCATGCCTCTGGTGCGGCAGTCTGAACGCTGCCGCGCGCCTCCGTCTCGTATCTTCCGGCAGAGGCCCCCGCTGTGTGGACGGGAAAACCCGGTATCGTTTACTCCGGGGTTTTTTTGCCGCGACTGGCAACCGGGGCAAATTGCCAGTCTGTCCTCGGCCATTATCTCTGTTTTTTCCTTCTTTTTCATACTATGTTTGTATTGTATGCTGTATAATAAAACTAAACTGGGAGCGGTGGCGCAGGCAGTAAAAGAAGCCTGCCTTAACAACTGGTCGAACTCCCACCGCGGTCAGGGTGAGCTCCTGGCCCTACATCCCAGCTCCTGCCCACCCAGCAGTTCGAAAGCCCGTTAAAGGGCGAATAGATATAAGGGGTACCTGCTATTAGAGCAGGGGGGCACCCGCCCCTTGTGTAGCAGCGACGGTGGAAAGTGATGGACAGCGAAGGCAGATGAGACATGGCGGCTGGCGGCTGGCGAGGCAAGGAGGCGAATGGAAGCCAGCCAGGGAGGCAGTGGGGCCCTTGGATGACCAAGGGGTAAAAGGAGTAGTGAAGGATGATAGGGAAATGGCTGAGAAGCTGAATGCATTTTTTGCCTCTGTATTCACCATGGAAGAGGAGAAGTGTTTGCCCACTCCAGAAGCACCGATTTCGGGAGGGGGTTTGAAAGACCTGAATCAGATTGCGGTGACAAGAGAGGAAGTCCTCCGACTGATGGACAATTTAAAAACTAATAAGTTACCAGGCCCGGATGGCATTCATTCGAGAGTTCTGAAAGAACTCAAATGTGAACTTGTGGATCTCCTGACAAAAATATGTAATCTTTCTTTAAAATCTGCCTCCATTCCTGAGGACTGGAAGGTAGCTAATGTCACTCCCATCTTTAAAAAGGGCTCCAGGGGAGATCCGGGAAATTACGGGCCAGTCAGTCTGACATCGATACCGGGTAAGTTGGTGGAAACTGTTATTAAGGAAAGAATTAGGAGGCACATTGATGAACAAAAACTATTGAGGCAGACTCAGCATGGGTTCTGTAAGGGAAGATCTTGTCTCACTAACCTGTTAGTGTTTTTTGAGGGAGTGAACAAACATGTGGACAAGGGGGACCCAATAGATATTATTTACCTTGGCTTCCGGAAAGCTTTTGATACAGTTCCTCATCAAAGGCTCCTAAATAAGCTCAATAGTCATGGGATAAAAGGACAAGTCCTCTTGTGGATCAAAAACTGGCTTATAAATAGGAAACAGAGAGTGAGTATAAATGGGAAACTTTCTCAGTGGAGGGTGGTAAGCAGTGGGGTACCACAGGGATCAGTACTCGGTCCGATGCTTTTTAACTTGTTTATTAACGATTTGGAATTGGGAGTAAGCAGTGATGTGGCTAAATTTGCAGATGACACGAAGTTGTTCAGGGTGGTGAAAACCAGGGAGGATTGTGAGGCACTCCAAAGGGATCTGTTGAGGATGGGTGAGTGGGCGTCAACGTGGCAAATGGGGTTCAATGTGGCCAAGTGCAAAGTGATGCACATTGGAGCCAAAAATCCTAAATATAAATACATGTTGATGGGGTCTGAACTGGCAGAGACGGACCAAGAGAGAGATCTTGGAGTCTTAGTGGATAACTCGCTGAAAATGTCTAGACAATGTGTAGCTGCAATAAAGAAGGCCAACGCTATGCTGGGGATTATTAGGAAGGGAACTGAAAACAAATCAGCCAGTATCATCATGCCCCTGTATAAATCATTGGTGCGACCTCATTTGGAATACTGTGTACAGTTCTGGTCACCACATCTCAAAAAGGATATTATAGCATTGGAAAAAGTGCAGAGAAGGGCAACTAGAATGATAAAAGGGTTGGAACACCTTCCCTATGAAGAAAGGTTAAAATGCTTGGGGCTCTTTAGCTTGGAGAAACGACGGCTGAGAGGTGACATGATCGAGGTTTATAAGATTATGAATGGGATTGAGCAGGTTGAGAAAGAAGTACTTTTCTCCCTTTCTCACAATACAAGAACTCGTGGGCACTCTATGAAATTGCTGAGCAGTCGGGTTAGAACAGATAAAAGGAAATACTTCTTCACCCAAAGAGTGATTAACATATGGAATTCACTGCCACAGGAGGTCGTGGCAGCTGCAAGCATGGACAGTTTCAAGAGGGAATTAGATAAACATATGGAGCAGAAGTCCACCAGTGGCTATTAGCCACAGGGTATAGATGGGAACTCTCAGTCTGGGGCAGGTGATGCACTCTATTCTTGTTGCTGGAGGGGGCAGCAGTGGGAGGGCTTCTGGTGCCCTGGCCCCACTGCTGGACCTCCTGATGGCACCTGGTATATTTTGGCTGCTGTGTGACAGAGTGTTGGACTAGATGGGCCATTGGCCTGATTCAACATTGGCTTCTCTTATGTTCTTATGTTCTTATGAAGGAGGTCGGACCGGCAAGGCGCAGAGGTGAAGCGACACAGCAGGCCGGAGCCTGACATGGACAGAGGCCGCTGCGAGCATGCGCGGAAGTGCAGAGTGGTTCTGGCCAAGAGGAGGAGTCGTGATGGCTAGGAAGGCAGCACTTCAAAGGACCAGCGCCGGGGGGGGGGAGTACGCGCCGGACTGTCCCCTCACAAAAAGAAAAAGATCTGCTACAACAAGAATTAGGGTGCCTGGTAGGATATTCACCTCCCCTACACATATGTGGCCCTAGGTTAGGATTGGTTAATTGGAATATATGTAAGCCACTCAGAGCCCTTCGGGGTGAGCGGGATAGAAGTCGAAAGATAAATAAATAAAATAAATAAATAAAATAAACACTGCTGGAGGATGGAAGGTTGAGGATTGCCTTGGAGAGCTGCCTTATATGAAAACCTGAATATGAAATCCCCTTTTTTGCAGAGTGCTCACACCTTGACTCTGAGGTTCAAGCCGAGAGTGCTTAAATTTTGTTGGTTCACATCAATAGTGGTGTGCCCTTGCTGTTACCCATGAGTAAGGCAGCACCTCTGGGCTACAAATGAATGGATGCACATACTGGCTGTAAAAGGAAGGATTTGACAAATGCTAATGAAACATTACTTTCCTTTCTTTAAGATAAAGTATCTGCTCCTCATTCAAAGAAAAGGTGCTTTGACCTAAGTGGTGGAGGAAAGGATACTTCTGTTGTTTATTGACAGAAACCTAATCAGGGCTCTTTGTGTAGAAAAAGCCCAGCAGGAACTCATTAGCAAGGAGAGATCCTATCCTGAGCCCACAACCTCCAGAGGTAGAAAGTATTATGTGTAGGGAAAGAGAATTGTGTTTAGCCCCTGTTGATTTATGCCCTGTTGGTTCGTAGTGTGTGCTTACTCCTACAATTCTGCCTTATTCATTTAGTGTATGTGTGCTCCATAATTGTGTAAATAGTTAAATAAATTCTTTTATTTGGGCTACTAATCTGACCACATAGTCTCCCCCAGTCTGCACAATAACAAAGGGAGAGGATAGCCCAAGGAAGCAAGGAAAGGCCAGACCCTTGGGTTGCCAACTTTCTGGGGATCCCCCAAAGATTGGAGATTCCATCTCCAAATAGGGAGATTTGGCCAGAGGGGTCTCACTGTCCCTCTAAAAAGGCAGTGACAATTCAGTGAGTGGTGGCAGCAAACTTAAGAAATGAGATACGCCCATGGGACGAGGGTGGGAGGCAAACAGCTGAGTTGTAAACTGGAGCCCATTTTGCCACAGTAGGCAACCAAGCTTGGTTCAGACAAAGGAAGGAAACCCTTTGTAAACCTTTGTGAGGAACTCATTGGGGCCGGGCCTGGCTAGGGTTGCCAGCTCCAGGTAGGGAGATTCCTAGAGATTTTCTGGTTGAGTCTATGGAAGCCAGGATTTGGGGAGGGGAGAGGCCTCAGTTTAACAGAATGCCATAAAGCCCACCTTCCAAAACAGTTATTTTCTCCAGGGGGGAAGAGATCTGTTGTCTGGAGTTCAGCTACGATACCTGGTGATGCTCCACCTGGAGGTTGGCTACCCTAGGCATAGCAGTCAGGTCTTCAGAGCAGGGTTTGCTAGATCCAGGTTCTTGCTGTAGAAGCTGAGTGGGTGATTTTGGACCAGTCACAGACTTTCAGCCTAACCTACCTCACAGGGTTGTTGTGCAAGTTAAAAGGGGGAGAGGAAAATGATGTAAGCTTCTTTTGTTCCCATTGCAGAGAAAGAATACTTTTCCTCCTGGGGAACCATTGTTGCCAATCAGCAGGTGAGGGCTGGAGATCACTCAGAATTACAACTGCTCTCCAGATGGCAGAGATCAGTTCCCCTGGAGAAAATGATGGACTCTGTGTCCTTATACCCTGCTGAGATGCCCCCCCCCCATGACAGCCAATGTGACATGGCAGCCAGGGCTTCAGAGTACGGCAGAGGCTGCAGGTGGAGGAGGAGATGGAAAGCTGAAGAGTGAGGGGGAAATAAAGGTAGGTTGATAATTGGTTGGGAAGGAGATAGGGTTGCCAACTCCAGGTGAGAAATTCCTGGAGATTTGAAGGATGGAACTTGGAAAGGGTGAGGTTTGAGGAGGGATGGGACCTCAGACAGGTATGATGCCATAGACTCCACCCTCCCAACCAGCCATTCCCTCCTGGGGAACCACTGTTGCCAATCTCCAGGTGAGGGGTGGCAATCACTCAGAATTACAACTGATCTCTGGGAGGGGGAGGAGATGGAAAGCTGAAATCAGAGGGGCAGATAAGGGCAGGTTGATGCTTGGCTGGGAAGGAGATCAGGTTGCCAACTCCAGGTTGGGAAATTCCTGGAGATTTGAGGGGTGGAGCCCGGAGAGATTGAGGATTGAGGAGGGGTGGGACCTCATACAGGTACAATATCATAGACTCCACCCTCCAAACCAGCCATTTCATCCTGGGGAACCATTGTTGCCAATCTCCAGGTGAAGGGTGGCGATCACTCAGCATTACAACTGATCTCCAGGAAGGAGGGCAGAAGTCAGCTGCAGTCAGGGGGCAGAAAATGGTAGGTTGATGGTTAGCTGGGAAGGGGATGGTGTTGCCAACTCCAAGCTGGGAAATTCTTGTGAATTTTAAGGGTGGAGCCTGGAGAGGGTGGGGTTTGAGGAAGTCACCACTGCACATTGATGCTGAGTGCCCAAGGCCTTGGCACTCTCCCAGAGCCTCTTTCTAGAGCTCCTTGTATTTATTTTCACAATGGGCCTTATTCCTAGTTTCATATAAATGGCATTAAAATGTACAAACAAAATGAGAACTTTGCAAAGAAAACAGGCAGGATGAAAATGGTCTGCTCAATTATGCATTGTAATTAAAAGAAATGAAATAATTTTTATTAGAGGTAATTAGCAGTCAGACACTGTAAGTGCATATCGTCAGATTACATTACAAAAAGCCGCTTACAGCCGCGCCTCCGCCAGGGGCAGGCCAACAGTGGGAACGCTCCCTTCCGCCTCCTCCCCGGTATGCTCCCGCGTCAGTCGGTGCAATGTGACTGGGAAACCCAGGAACAAATTGTTCCGGGTCTTTTTGCCACGACTCCCTCGTGCTTCAAACCGCCAGTCTGAACTCAGCCAGTGTCATTTAAGTACAGGGTTTTTTGAATGGTTACATCTGTATAGGTTTGCCAATGATCATACCAACACATGGCAACTATTGGGATGGAGAGGTGATGGGAAACTGGGAAGGATAAGTGGAATATAGCAGGAGAGGAAGTTTGTGGGAGCAGGAGAAGAGGTAACGGGATTAGGAGAATATTTGATTTTATTGTGATTTTTAAAAATGTAAATAAAGAAACAGTTTGCATTGTTAATTAAAAGTTTAAGTTGTATTTCAGCTGTCTGAAGATCATTTCTTGAAGCTAAATGTGTTTTACAAGTTGAACCTAAAGAGCAGAAATTAACTATGCGCAGGAATGCAGTCATTTCCCATAAACTTAACTATGTGATTTTATTAATAATTTGTTCAGAATGTGTGTGCTTTTAAGGCAGAGTTTTAAAGCAATACGCTAAGAAAGAAAAGGTATATAAAATCCTAGGTGGCGTAACTGAGTTTTCTTTGGGGTCATAGCTATGGGCACTGTTTTGAATTGCCTCAAAATGTGCTAGTACTCATAAAATATGAGTCTGAAGTGAGATGAAGATTGCTTCTATTCTGAACTCTGTACATTGCTCCGAAACGGAGTGCACAGCATTCTACCCTGGCTCAGAGACTTCAACCATGCATTTGTCAAATGAAGGCATCTGTGATGCCATAATTTAGTAAATTTCAGTACTTAGTAATTTTTATGAATGAGGCAGAAACAAGACTCCTGTAAATGAACGTCCAGGAAAACTTTAAAAACATTCCCCTACAGGCTTTCCTGTGTTGCCTTTCTCACTGTCAAATTTGTGACGGTTAGTTTGTCCTATGTACATGGTATGTATATTTGCAGATCTTAAAGTGACTATCCTAAAAGTGAATTTCAAAAACAGGACACAGCAGGAGATCACTGAGATACCACTATAATCACTGGCCAACTTCCACCTTTTCCTAGTTTCAGCCCAGCCCAGGGGCATAGTTGGGGGGTGCCCAGGGGTGCCCGGCCCCCCTAAATTTCTGGGGAGTCCCTCCCTAAATACCCCATGGCTCCACCTCCATAGATATTGGAAATGGAGGCCCCTCCCTGTGATGTCACTGGCTCCTCCCTATGATGTCACTGAGCCCCGGTTCTTTTAAGGACCTATCATACCAATGCCTCTGGCCCAGCCCCAGCTGCCCTCCCCCCGAAACTGGCAAGCCTATGCCCTTGATAAAACTCTGTCTTCTCTGGATTTCATTTTAGCTTGTTTTCACTCAGCTATTGGACCATGGTATCCAGGTATTGCTGTCACTGTTGACAGTGGAAGCTGCCACACAGCAGAACGTCTCAGATTCATATATGGCTAGTGGATAGGGTTGCCGCCTCTTTTACAGCTTGATCTGCAGACATAGACTGGTGATTTTTTTTTTTAATCACTGTGCATCAGAAGCTATATATTGACTGCTGAAGATTAAACTGCTTTTTAAGGACTAAGAAGGAAGCTGCCTTTTTTCTCACGATTAGTTGGCAACTGTTGATCCTCGGGAGGCTTCCTGAACAATAACAACTATCCGTTATCACCTAGTTGACATAGGTCAAATCTGCATTTGTCTTTCCCACCGGTGTCCCAGCCTTCTGACACCGTCTTTAAAAAAGCTGTCTACATTTGGTGTCCTTTTCACACCTCAATCGTGCTAGCATACTTTCGCATGTCCACATATGTTTATTGTCCTTTCGTGGCGGCTCCACTGTCATTGCACCTCCGCTCTGCTTTAAAAGAATCTTCTCCAAACAACATTCAAACAAGCATGGAGAAAGGTGGCGTCACAGCAACACGAAACTGACTTAAAAATGCAAATGCAGATTCAACCATAGGCTACTATCTGTTCCAGTGCCTATTATTAACTCATATCTACTCCTGGAGCAGGAGATATGAGGGAGAGCCGCACATTTCTTTCTATAAAGATGAAGCAATAGGTGACAGAAGCCACACTGTGAAGAAAGAGTTCTTCGGAGAGAATGAGAAACAAACAGATTTATTGAAAGATGCTGGATTAGAGTCCACTACGTCAGATACATTCAATAGATTCCTAGTCACCATTGGAACCTGACTTATAAGGTGAGTGTTTTCTACCCTGATTGTCACTGGTTCAACAGGATGTCAAGTAAATGTCTTTTATTTCATCTACAGCCGGATCCTTTGAATTAGTGATGCCAGAGATTGAACCCGGGACCTTATTGTCATAGGCAAGGGTTTCCTATCCACCACATCCTAGCAAGGAAGATTTGATTCCCCTGTCCCCAGACCTGGGACCCTGGAACAAATCCCCTTCTAATAGTTGGACTGAAACTGGTTTGGGACTCTCACACATACAATAAAACACTCCAATAAAAGCAACAGGCTTTATTGAAAAGATTAAAAAAAGAGGTTCAGTCTTAAACATAAGGCAAAAGATGAGCAGGTGTGATAGAATACCAAAATCTATCTTCTTACAGACACATATGTGAAGGCAATCAGGTTACAACATCTTTAGAGTAGAATAAGTAACAAAGCAGCAGGTCGGAGATACAGCAAGATGGTCCCTGGCTCATTACAGGTACTGGTGGTATTATTGGGCCATGCTTGGAAAAACTGGGCCAGATGGTTATAAGCTAACTTTATAGGAAATTGGACGAGTGACCCCCCTGACCAGTATAAGCCAATCAAGAGCGTGATCCAAAAGACGATTCTCAAAGAAGAGCCCTCTCAGTGTTCCCTCTAAGCTGAGTTAGGCCCCGGTCACATGGAGCATTTGCCCTGCAGAAGGCACAAGAGTCGGGCGGATTTTCCATGCGCGATCACACCAGAACATCTGGGAGGCGTAGCGCACCCGTGGCCAACCCGTGGCGTGCCGTCAAAGATGTGCATTTAAAAGGTACCTGAAACAACCTACTGGCAAATGGTTTGGCACGGGCTGCATACTGACTCCCTTGGTGTGATCGCACTGGCGTGCGGCTTTCCCCCTGGGTCATCCTCTTTGCTATGTGCGCTGATGGATGAAACTGCAGTGTGCCACCATCGTATCTGATCGTGTTCTGGCAGGTCTAATTGCACCAGTGCAAAGAGCCATGCCTCCCAACCCCCCCGTGTTATCTGGCCCGTGTGACCGATCTGGCTAGTGTGAGCTGGATCACAGTTTTTTAGCCTCCAGCTCACACCTTTTTTTTTTTTCCTGCCAACCTAGCAGTTCAAAAGCAAGACATTGCAAGTAGATAAATAGGTACCACTTCAGTGGGAAGGTAACAGCGTTCCGTGCGCCTTGGTGTTTAGTCATGCCGGCCACATGACCATGGAAACGTCTTCGGACAGCGCTGGCTCTTCGGCTTTGAAACGGAGATGAGCACCGCAACCCTAGAGTCAGATTCGACTGGCTTTTGAGCAAGGGAACCTTTACCTTTAGACACCTTTTTGTCTTAGCTCAGGAAGGATGGCTCCAGAGCAAACTAATTTATGCAAGCAGCTAGATTGCTCGCTCACAACTTTCATGCCAGTAGCTCACACAGTAGAATCTTTACTCACAAGACGCCACAGCTTAGAGGGAGCATTGTCTGAGAGTGGTTAAGTCAGATCACCTTGATGTTCAAAGCTGCAATCTCAAGTTTTCCACCTTGGCTTGGGAACAATGGAAGAGTAAGCACTGGATATGGGACTCTCCCCATGTTCTTCTTTAACACTTGGAAGGCACATCAGGAAACAGACTATTGCTTTAAATTTATGACATGGCTAGACTCTGAGGTTTAAACAGTTCATTGATACAGAGGTTACCATCTCTTTTGACACTTACGTATGCAAAGCATGTGCCACAGCCCCACCCTTAATGTATAACCATCCTTACTATTCATGGGGGTTCACAGTCAGTCACTACATAGCTAGAGTATATATGGAGCAGAGTCCATCATGACCCCTCCATGGACTTGCCTGGAACCAAATTCTACTGTCACATCCTCTGCCTCCCCCATAGCAAACATCCATCAGTGACTAGCTGTTCTTTACCTGAGAGAAGGAGTCAGCCAGGCTCATTCTACTACTTAAGAATTACACTGAGTAGTAATCCCCATTTGTTTCTTACATATTTACTTAATAACTTGCTGACCCAACTTAAGCTGAGCCAGGGCTCTTTTTGTAGCAGGAGTTCCTTTGCACATTAGGCGACACCCCCCCTAATGTAGCCAATCCTCCAAGAGCTTACAGTAGCCCCTGTCAGAAGAGCTCTGTAAGCTCTTGGAGGATTGGGTACATTAGGGGTGTGTCACCTAATGGGCAGAGGAGTTCCTGCCACAAAAAAGAGCCCTGTTAAGCTCTATCACATGAAAGGGAGAGAAGGTGATACGGTATAGCCAGATCTTGGAAGATAAGCAGGGTCAGTACTTGGAAGGGAGACCACTAAGGTAGACTCTGCAGAGTAAGGCAATGGCAAGCCACCTCTGCTTCTCATTTGCCTTGAAAGCCCCTTGCTGTGATCGCCATAAGATGGCTGCAACTTCATGGCATTTTACACATACAGATATATAAAAATATTAAACACTCGGGCAAAAGCCATCCTCAATACAATTTTGTGAGACCAGTTTTGACTGAGTATGGGGACAGCAGATTTGTTTCCCAAATAAATAATACTTTAAAAGCTCTCCTCCAAAGTCCAGGCCACATTGTAATACAGACACAAACCATGGGCAATTATCTGGAGAAGTAGACTTCTTTGTACAGATTGGCTTGCAGGATCCAATACATAGGTGCAAAAAGGCACTCCACTGCAAATACATTTATGCATCGCTACTTGTGAAACTGGTATGTTTTTAACATCTGCTGCTTACAGGTATACATGCCATTATTTGTGCCAGACTGGGTATTCACAGAGACAATTTACATAATCACTTGGCTGGAGGGGGTGAAGGAAGTAAATTAATTCCCTCTGTTCCCAACAGGTGATTGATACTGTCAAAGCCGCCAGTGCAAACCACCTGTCCAGGCAGTGAACAGCGATGCATTAGTGCTACACTATAAGATTTCCCCGTTGCAAATTGTGCCCAGGCCCACGCAAACATGCAGGTGTTATTTAAAAAAATGAGATGGGACATCTTGCCAAGGCAGAAGATTAGGCACCTAAATACTTATGCAATTCATTAGACTACTTTACCATGGGTGTCCAGACAGTTGGTGCACTATAAGCAAATCATACACACGTGGTTTTTGGCATATTATTTTGGAAAGTGAAGACAACAACAGACCATCTGAGGACAGGGAAATATTGTACATCAGATAACGTTAAGCAGAGCCTAGCCGACTGTGCTCTTTCTTCTTCAATTGATTTTTATTTTTCATGGTTCAGTCGGGAGCAGGGTACTGTTTGTCTAGGAAAGCATATTGAGATGCAGTGTGTTTTCTCCGTGTGGGGGGATACTCCAGATGACCAGTGAAACATTAAACAATAATTCAAGGGTAAGGATGAGAAAGCAAAGAGAACACCATGAAATCGCAGGAACATTTGTCATTCCCACTTCCCATTTACTCCAATCCCGAAACATTGGATTAATTAACACACATGGTGCATGTTCTGTTTTACATGAAGGTTCTTTTGCATCACAGTGGCAATATAAAAGTCCTTGAAGTTCTTCCATGTTAAGTTCGCTTTGTACTAGGACTGGGTAAAGAGATCCAAGTGTACAAGAGCGACAGGCCCAAAACCATTATCTAACCAATAAATTCAGTCTGACCTCTGCCCAGCCTCCTAGTGCTTTCTCTCTCACTCCTTCCCTCATTTAACATCCCCCACTTCTCTCTCATTTAACATTCCTTCTCTCTCAACAGCTGACTGTTTGGTGTCATCTGCAGAACCAATGCCCCAATACCTCCATTGTATTGGTAGGTAGCTCAGATCAAAAGAATTTTAATTGAATTCGTACCATTGAATAACTAAAGTTAGAAACTGGGTGGTTTATTAGTGCTACTTCTTGTCATGTTAAAGAATCGCTGCATAGATTGATCAAACTTCATCCTATGGACAGCTGATGTCAGCTATGCTGCCATGGCAGGTGGAAGGCGGGGGGGAGGCTGATGTAGAGCCTGTTGCTGTGCTGGAATCTTAACTTTCAGTTTTCCTCGCCTCGTCTTACCTACCTGTGACCTTGGTACCGTGCTGCTGATGCTTTCACTGGGAATGTAGACCCATTAGTATAGGCGGGCTTCAGCTTAATCCCTGATTGGCTCAGACCCATCAGGGGACCCTGTTTTGAAGTGTGTATATCTTCTCCTTTCATGGGCTTGCAATTAGTTCTGACACAGAATGTATGGACAGATGAACTGCCTTTACTGTACTCAATAAACTTGAACCTTCTGAAGGAATGTGGTTGAGAACTGATTGCTGCAGGACTCTGCCAGCTGGATGTCTCTATGGTCAAACTAGGTGTAGTGGCAGCAGTTGTGTGTAAATACAGAATTGCCATCAGTAAAAAAACAACATAAGGAGTACCAAACTAATCTTGGATAAATGTTTAAGTAAATTTGTTCACAGGCCAACTATGTCTCAACTATCGAGCACTTTTCTAAGGCGTGGTGTTTTGTTTTGTTTTTGAGATTGAAATAAGGTATTCATAATGGTATCTGAACCAAAATGAAGCTAAAAAGCCACTTTGCCAACTATTAATCCACTTTACTCCCCAAGTTAGAGAGTGAGGTCAGAGTCCCCTGCCCAGTCACCAAAGAGATCCTGCCAGGACTGGCACAAGACTTTTTGGCTTCAGAGGAGGAAAATCCAAATGGTAAAAAGGCCTATAAGTGAACTGAGATGGCATTTTCCTCCTCCTCTGGAAACTATTGAGGATGGGGCACCTCCTTCTGGGACCCATAGAATTGGACCGCCTGGTTCAATCTTTTTGAAACTTTGTGGGGGAGTGCTGAGGAGAAGCACCAGCAGCTATGCTGTGAATTTGGTGCCACTACCTAAAAAAAAAAACCGCCCCAGATACCCCTGGATCAATTCTCCATTATAGCCAATGGGGCCCATTAACTATAATGTTCCCCATAGGCTATAATGGAGCCAGAAAAGATTGATGGTGGTTTTTTTTGTTTTGTTTTTGGGGTATTTTTTTGCACATTCCTATATGCTTTTCAGTATTATTTGTATGCTGCCTTGAGTCACAAGGAAGAGTGGGATATAAATATTTGAATAAATAAGTAGTTTGGGCAGTTTGATAAAATTTAAACAACTTCCTGGTTGTTAGGTTAGGCATGGTTCTGACAGTGATTGTTCCACCTCTGTTATACTTGACCTATAATGCTCAGATTTCACTTTAAAAAAACCCAAAGTAGACTGCAAGAGTTCCCCCCTCCCAAGTGCTAGTATGTTTTCTAAGGGTCACCACATGGTGATGGCCCAAGGCCGGCCTACCAATATAGTGGAGAGGAATGGGTAGAGCCATTCTCCGGAGGCCATGTCTACCAATATAGTGGAAAGAGGTGAGCAGACCTGTTCTCTGGAGGCCAGGTCTACCAATATAGTGGACTGGGGCAGGTAGACTTGTTCTCCAGAGGACAGGTCTACCAATATAGTGGAAAAGGGTGGGTGAAATTTGACTTGATTCTGTTTTCTCTCATAATGTTTAAATTATTCTTAAAATATAAATATAATTTAAAAGAATTTATTCTGAGATTTTTGCAAGGTTATGGAAATAATCTTCTAAAAAACTAATTTACGCGATACTCAAAAGCAGACTCACTCACAACTTTAATGGTACTGGCTTTTTTCGCTCACAAGGTAAAATTTCTGCATACAACACTGTGGAGCTTAGAGGAAACACTGCATGACATTGAAGGAAAGACATAAGTGAAATAAATAAATGTAATTATGGGAGATCCCATCACCACCATTTCACCTTTTGTACTAGAGAGAACCCTGCAACATCTCTCCACCTGGAAAATTGGGGGACTGTGACACCTTGAATAGTATTCAATGCATGTTATCCTTTCATAGTTTAGATGTATTTTATGGGCAGCAAACATTGGTGCAACCTAACTATTTTGTAAAGTGTGTGGTGTCTTTAATGGAACCAGATATTATGTCCCAGTGGTATTGATGACCAGTGTTCCCTCTAAGTTGAGTTAGTGTGAGCTAGCTCACGGTTTTTTAGCCTCCAGCTCACACATATTTGTCTTAGCTCAGGAAACATGGCCCCAGAGCAAACTAATTTATGCGGTAGCCAAATCTCTCACTCACAATGCCAGTAACTCACAAAGTAGGATTTTTGTTCACAAGACTCCACAGCACAGAAGGAACATTGCTGAGACCAGTTAATTGACTGTGAAAATATGGCAATAAGACTGTACGAGGTTTGTACTTGGGTATAACTTTATCTTCTTTTCCCTTCTTGAGGCAAAAAAATGCAACAAAGGGAAAACATGTTTGATAGAGGCAGCTTCTGAGACATCATTTTATAGCTGTGAGTATCTATTGAAGATACTGCCAGACAATTTCAGTCCTGAGGGTAATATAGCAATGAATGGTGCTAAAGCAAATATATTAATTAAGCAAGAAGAGATAGCATATCTCCAGGAAGTCTTACAGTGCCGTCCCAAACAGATTTACATGCTTCTAAACTCATTGACTTTAACACGCTTATGGTGTAATTCTACTTCGGACTGCACTGTTACGGATACTAAAAAAATGAAGTGGCTTAATCTCTAATATACACAAACACAACCATAAAATGAATCTAGACTTCAGAGAAGTCTGTGCTGCAGTTTTGTAAATCATAATGAGTCGGATTCAAACTGGCCCCTGTACAAACAGAAGGCATTTCCTCCCTCGAGGGCGGGTCTGGGATTTCCAAGGATTTCTTCCTGAACTACGCCACCCTATGACCCCCGCTGTTCACAAAGGCCTCCAACCCTCAGAAGTAGTTTTCTAAGTGGCACAAAAACTTGCAGAGGATGGGGGAGGTGGAAAATATTCATTCTGAAAACAGAATTCCACTCCTGGTTCATTAGTTCCAACCCAACATGGCATTCCTAGGAATTACAGTAAATGCACTGTTAGTTGAAAACATATGCCTTTAATCTTTTTCCCACTGGTATTTGTCACCCTGTTTCATGGGCTGAATGGGAACTCTATAGAATAATGCTGACCTTGTAAAGAATTTTTTAAAGTTAAAATGTTAACATGCAATACAATTTACACCAAGACAGAAGAGGAACTTGTGGATTATATCCCAGGCAACATGCAATACATGACTGCAGAACTCATGTGACCATCCATCTCATTTTTCTCATCTTCATTATTCTTTTTTAAAAAAGCAAAATGCTTCATTTCTTTAAATTAAACAGCATAACAATGAAGTCTCCGACACTGAATTCCATGCCGATTTCCTCACATTATCTGGCCTTCTTTCCCAAACCAGCATATTTACATTTTCTTTTTTGGAAAAGTTCCTTTAGTTTCATCTTAAAAACAAGCCTTGAGGCAAGCAAGAATCGAGCTGGTAACAGCAGACTGACTTTTTTTTCTCCATAAGTGACACTGTAATTGATTATGAATGGTTAGCCCAGTCTGAGGACCTTGATTGACTGGAGGTCCAAATGGAATTCTACAGTTGAGAGTGGCAGTTCAGCTGGAGGAGTTAAGCAGAGTGAGAGAATCAAGGAGGATCCTGAAACAGGGAAGTGGGAAAGGTAGTTCTTTCCTGAAGGAAATAGCTCTTTTTGTAGCAGGAACTCATTTGCATATTAGGCGACACACCCCTAATGTAACCAATCCTCCAGTTTGGTGTAGTGGTAGCCAGTTTGGTGTAGTGGTTAAGTGTGTGGACTCTAATCTGGGAGAACTGGGTTTGATTCCCCACTCCTCCACTTGCACCTGCTGATGTGACCTTGGGTCAGTCACAAGCTCTAGCACAGCTGTTCCTGAAAGAGCAGTTTGTGTTAGAGTTCTCTCAGCCCCACCTACCTCACTGGCTGTCTGTTGTGAGGAGGGGAAGGGACAGGAGTTTGTAAGCCACTCTGAGACTCCAAGTAAAGGGTGGGGTATAAATCCAATCTCTTCTCTTCTTCTTCTCTCCAAGAGCTTACAGAGCTCTTCTTACATTAGGGGTGTGTTGCCTAATATGCAAGGGAGTTCCTGCTACAAAAAAAGCCCTGCCTATCAGTTGTTAAAGAGGGAATATTGGAACGTGTGGTGTGCACCAGCCTTCACAAACTTAAGTATTTTTGAGACTAAGAAGCTTATGCTTATTTCTTTAAGCAGTGACAGCCAAGAGATCTCTCTCCACAGTTTTAAAGACTGGTCTGTATAACAAAACAGCTACTTTCTTGTGACCAACTATCTATTGTTTACATTAGCTCAGCACAAGATAGATACTGGAGATGCTAGGCCTATTGCTTTTCCATCTGACAGAGTAACTGGCTCCAATGCCACTGGTGTTGAAAAAGAAGTTAAAATATAGTTATACAAAGTTATCTCCTTCCTAATGCCTATTTACCTGCCAGGTTCCAAATCTGATACCTACTTGACTATATGCCTGTAGAAGTGAAATAAAGCAGTTTGTTTGTTTTGAATTATCATCAGCCTTTCATGTGCCATTATCAGACATATACAAGCAAAGGATTTTTGTTGGCTCCTCAGTTCCCTAGGCTGGGTCAGCTTATAACTATACACATTCAAACACGCAGGATAGAAAGTGAAACAAGGAAGAATAAAAGGGATTGCCTAGCAAAGAAAAAGGGAAGTGGAGGGAATCATTATAAACAGCTTGAAGAATCAGATTGTAATGTATGTTCTGAATGCACCTAAAACCACTTTTAAAAAGAATTAGAAAAAGTCAGGATTTCAGATAGTATTTTTGATTCTTTTCCTCAAAAGCCTTGAAACTGAACCATGTAGCTTCAATACCTTTTAGAGAAAATTTTAACACCCAAATACTGCCAGTATCATGTAACCCACTGAAATGAGTAAGAGTGTTTTTAAAAAGTTGTGACATCTGATGAAAGTAATATAGGGTAAAGGGTGGTTTTGGATTGGTTAATCTTAAATCCAGACACCTGGCCAAAATCTGAAAGAGTTTGAAAGAGCGCTGGCAATGTTTTATATGGGTTGGTTACATATATAGACATGTCATCAGCAAATAGACTTTCATTTCTATTCCATAGATTTCTGAATTGTCTTGGACAACGGAAGCTAAAGGTTCTATGGTGAGAGCAAAAAGAACGGGAGGTAAGGGGCACCCTTGCCATGTACCTCATCTAAGAAGAAATTCTCTAGAGGTAAGATCATTTATGTATAAGGATGATTTAGGAGATGCATATATAGTTTTGACAGCATGTTGAAATTTTTCTCCAAAACTCATATGGTGTAATAAACTTTGTAAATAATGAAACTCAACTGAATCAAAGGCTTTTTCTATGTCAAGGGACAAAATCAGAGAAGGCTGTATCATATGTCGTTTACAATAGTGAATAATGTCTATCAATTTCCTTATGTTATCTGTGATGTCCCATTGAATACTAAAACCTGTTTGGTCAGTATGAACATAATTAGCTATTATTCGATTAAGTCATGAGGCTAAAAGGGAAGTAAAAATCTTATAGTCACAATTCAACAATGAAATGGAATGGTACAAGTTTGGGTATGATTTGTCCTTGCCTTATTTTGGTAAAACTATGATCTTTGAAAGATTCCATGTCTTGGCGGAATGTCGTTTTTGTTTAAGATATAGTTAAATAAATCAGATAAAGGAGCTGCTAATAAATGCAAAAACCATTTGTAGTATTTGGAAGAGAAGCTGGAGTTTTATTAGGTTTCAGAGATTTAATTGTTTCAATTACTTCCTGAGGTGTAACAGCTCCATCTAAGTATTGTTGATGTGTCAGAGATAGTTGCAGTGAAGGGCATTTTGTTTGAAGGTATGAAGTAATCCCAGATGCTAGTGGATTAGTAGAACTATATAGAGACCTATAATACTGTTCAAAAGTATGTAGTATTTTGGTTGAAGAGGTAAGTAAATTACCATGTTTATTGCATACACAATTTACAAGATACTCTATTTGTTTGCATTTAATTTTCCAAGAGAGAAAACATAAGGCTTTGGGACTTTTGAAGGTGAACTTATGTTTGAATAGTAAAATGTTTTTTTAACCTGTGAGATTTCTAATGTTTCCAGTTCTTATTACAAGTCTTCTTATGTAAATTTTCTAGACTATGAATTTGTTTTTCCAGTTCATTTTGTAACCTGTTCTTTTCCTTTTTATAGGCCGAAGACAGTGCAATAAATTTTCCCCTTATCACCACTTTAAGAGCATCCCACACAATTTCTAAAGGTACTCCACAGTCCCAGTTATTATCAAAGAAAACTTTAATCTCTGATTCTACAGATAAAAAGGCTACTTGGTCATCTAATAAAGCTTTAGTTAGCATCTGGTTAAATTGTTTCTTTTGGCTACTATACAGTCTATTGGAGCGTGGTCAGATCATTTCCGTATACCGATGGAGGATGCAAGAATATTTGGTATTATAAAGTCTGAGATGAGTATATAATCTATCCTGCTAAAGGAATTATATTTTGGGGAGAAATATGTGTAGTCTCTTTTGTTGCCATGCTGATATCATCAATTATCACAAAGGCAATAGGATTTAAAGATTTCATTTAAAACTTCAGGGTTATGTGCTGATTTAGAAAAATTGGAAGGTGGTTTGCCTGAACTAGATTGGTAGAATAGTGTATTAGCTGCAAAATTTAGGTCACCGCCTAGTAATATAATCCCATCACTAAACATATGGAGTTTTGCAAAGGTGTCTTTTAAAAAATGAGATTTGCCCCACATTTGGGATGTAAATGGAGGCCAAAGTGTATAGGGGTCATTAACAAGACCTTTAGCTAAAATATAGTGACCCTCCGGGTCTCTCATAACATATAGACAATTAAATCTTATTGTTTTGGTGAATAACTTTGAAGTCCCTGGTAAGTGTTGCCATTTTTGATGAGTCTCTTGGAGACAAACTATGTCTGCCTTAGATTGCTTTAGTAAATTATAAATCCATTTAGCTTTTATTTTGACATTAATGCCCCTGCAGTTAAAGGAAAGAAATTTTACATTTTCCATAGCCATCAATAAAACTTAAATTTCAATATTTTCACAAATAACAACTTCTTATATGTATGTTTGCAGCCCAAACTTAAAAGTTTAAAACAATCAGTTACATATCACTTGTGAAGAGGTTCAAAAAATCGACTGAGTGAGCAAGGTACTAGCCCAGATGTTAACAGTGGATTAAAATGTGCAGAAGGCCTTGCTCTGTCATTGAACAGACTTATACCAGGTAGTAATGGCTTTCAAAGGCGCACCAACAAAAAACTCAGAGCTTTAGAACCCACCTACCCCTAATTCTAAACTCTATCCCAAAGCCCTCCCCCTCCTCCCCCTCCCTCTCTCAACTCTCTCTCTCCCCCAACCCAAATGTCTGAACAATCTCCATTTACATACTTAATAAAACTAGGAGAAATAAAATAACACCAAAAAAAGAAGGAATCACAGGAGATGCCTGGAAAGATCTCGAGCTGAAACTGCCCTACCATTGTGATTCCAGGCAAAGGGAGCAAAGTGAGCTCCCCCCCCCCCCCAGCAGTCATTATATTAAACTAAGAGAGAGTTTTAAACTGTGCTCTGGAGTTGAGCTTGCCTTATTAAGAGTTCTAGTGCAGTTCAGCTTTTAGCGATCTTCTTACTGGAATCTTACTCCATTGCATAGGAGAGGAAGAAAATTCCATCTTTTGTTTAGAGGATTTCTTTAAAGCAGAGTGATGGTCTGTAAAAAGCTTCAAAGCTTGGAGAAGGCTTTGGCGTGTTTCTTCATCGTGGGCTTGCAATGTGGTTCCTTGATGTCGGACAAGAAGCCTGCCTGATTTCATCCATCTGTAGCAGATGTCTGCCTCCATCAGTTTGATGGTAACTGGTTTCAGGACATGCTGAATCTGGGCCTTCCTGAGCTAGATGCACACCAGAGTGGTGGCAGCCAATAGAGACTTCCCTAATCCCCCACCTGTGACACTATGTTATAGGATGTATGCCATGATTTCTATTTGGCTCCATTGTATTTTATATTTTTAACTAAATATCCCTGATTGATCTGCTATAAACCAACTAGATCTCTTCTGGCAAAATCTTTGGTGATATGTAAGATGTACTATAAGTCACTTGTTCTAAGTAATATGCCTCTTTCCACAACAGAGAACCAGTTTTATTGCTTTACTCACAGTGGAAGAGTCCTGTGTGACTCAAAGAATTTGTGTATCCTACCACCACTATTTACAGCTCTCCTTTGATCCCAATCCAGCAACAGTACTTGATACCAGCTATGAAAGTTTTCATACTTGAGTGAAGTGAAATAGTTAAAATGAGCTGACAGCATGTGTAAATTTGTGAATAACGGCAGGATTATGAGCTTGCCTGAGGAATAGGTGTAGTAACAAAGGCTGGAGATAAAGAAGGGGTGTGTGTAAAAGAATGTGGACTGCAAGGAATAGCCTTTAGTTACATAGACACTAACAAGCACGCATGCCTAATGGACTTATTAATATTACCTGACACACCTTGAATACTGAACATGCAATCCTTGAAAAGAGAAGGGGGTCATGTTAAAGAGTTGGTATGTTTTAGGCGGTCTGAAAAAGTGTGAGCTCTCACTATCCCAGCCAATGGGAGAACAGGGCAGAGAAAAGCAGCCGGGAAAAGGAGGTAATAAATGGAAGTTGTTTGGAATGTTTATCTGACTTCGCCTCCCTTTACAGAGCAAAAAAAGTAATTAGATGGATACTCCTGACTGACTGCTTTTTTAATTTTTTTTTTTTTTTTGGTTTTGTGTTCCTCCCTGGAGGGGCTAGGGAAAGGATTACAAACCCTTTCGTGTTTTCAACAATACTGTAATGCACACACATGCTATTGTCTCTGCAAAAGAAGCCACCCTCTAGAAACAGATCACTCCTTTTCTTTTAAACCAAAGAAAACATAACTTGGAGGATGTGGTGCAATTCATAATGATTTCGTGTCCTTAAACTGTATTTTCATTATTTGCATTCCAGGCATTAACTATGGTGAGTGGGAAGGAGTAAACAAATTGTTCTGGGGACAGAGAAAAACACAAACAGGAAAAGGGCAACCTTTTAAACTGTAGCAATCTGACTAGTAACTCAGGCCATGCTCTTTACTTTCAGAATGAGAGCTTCTTATGAATCAGCTCTGATGTCATCTGGAATTTCCTTAGCCAGATGTAAGAAGTAGTGGTGTCAACAAGTTAGACTGCCCTATTAACAGAGGCTTAATGGGAAGTTATTTATCAGGCAATGATGCTTCATTTACATCCAGGGGTCATTTTGGGCCGGAGCGTGCCAGAGCACTGCTCCAGCAGCCCCCCCCCCAACAGCCCCACCCCCACGCTCTGAGGAAGGCACAAGGAGGCATTTAAATGCCTCCCTGCTCTCTCCCCAGCCCTTCCTGGTTCACGTGCTGAGGCAGGTGAGCCAGGAGAGGGCAGGGGGGCTCTAGAAGCCTTCCTCATCTCACCTGCCCAAGCAGGCAAAACGAGGAAGGCACGGGGAGGCATTTAAATGCCTCCCCACTCTCTCCCCAGCCTTTCCTGGCTCGTGCACCAAGGCAGGTAAGCCAGGAGAGAGTGGGTGGGGGCCTCCAGAAGCAGGCCAGCTGGGGAAGCAGAAAAGGGGGGGAGGCATTTAAGGTTTAAAACCCTTCACTCTTCACTTTCCTCCCCAGCCCACCTTGGCAGGCCAGCTGGGGGAGGGGAGGCTTTTGAAGATGCCTCCCCTCCTTTTTGCTTCCCTTTCTGACATCACTTCTGATGATGTCAGGGGGTGTGGCATATGCTAATATGCTATTATGCTAATAGCCTATTAGATATGTTAATGAGCTCCTGCAGCTTTTTTCCTATGAAATGACCCCTGTTTACATCTATTCCTTAAAAAGCTTCAACTGCCTAATTCCACACATTAGGCTTCCATTAAAGATACAGGATATTTTTCTCCCAGTTGTTGGCAACCCTAGAAGTTTCCAGTAGAGAGTGATTATGGAAACTGGATGCATGCACAGCACTGGAGGCCCTACTGCTATTCTATAGAAATGTAAAGTGTAAGCACTTAATATTCTAGTCCAGTACCTTGTATACTGCAGTAACTCACCAGATGCCCTTAGGAAGCCTTCAACAAAGTCTGAAGGCAAAAATCCTTGCTACCACTGCCACCCCTTACCCAGCAATTAGTACTCAGTATCTCATGCCACCTCTGGGCATGAAAGTCCACCTCAGCTACTGCAGCCATTCATAGGCCTATGCTCCATGGCTGTGTTTCACCTAAGCCATTTGTACATCCCAAGACTGTTAAGTCCATCAATTCCATACATAAATAATTCAAGGTGGTGTGTCCTCTCCATATATTCAGCCAATTCAGCTGGGGATGAAGGAAGGCCAAGAGCCTTTTTGCTTCCAAAAGAAGGTTGCTGGCCATTTTAGAGGAAGCTGTACTAGATGCAGTTCTTAAATTCATTCACGCACAAAGGGAACCATAAGACTTTACAGGATAATAAAACCACATAAATTGAAACATGAGAAGCAGTAGTTCTGTTTCTTTTAGTCTGGTTGCTGCACAGTTGGAACTCTTATTTCAGACTCAAGAACCATGTGAAGCACCTGAAAACACAGCCACTATAAACTAGTATTTGCATTAAGGGTTTTACTGTTCTCAGAAAGATAATCACTCTGGAATAAATGGAAAAAGGCTGACCTGGATTGCATAGCCTAGTTCAGCCTGGGAATATTAGAAGGACAGAAGGAGAAGAGATCCAATAAGTTACAAGCCAAAATACACAGTGAGATCTGGGACCTCCTTCAGTTGTGCTTTCATTTCTGCCCTCCGAAATGAAGCAATATGTGTTGTCCCTGTAAACAAGCTCAGAGTCGCTGGGGTGGTGGTGGTTGTTTTTGCTTTTTTAAAACTAGCTCAGTATTGGGCCTTACTTCGAGAAAGATCTTACAACATTCATTTAGACTTTCTGGTTGCTCAGGAGTTTGAGAGAGAAGCGAGGAGCTTTATACGGAGCTGGATCTATCCAGTAATTACAATGAAACAGAGGATAAAATCCACATGTATCTTTCCCACCGGCTCATTCCCATTGCAGCTTCTTGTACTAAATGTTTTCAAGAGATTTGTAGATCTTTGGGAACAGAGTATAGCCACCAAAGATAAAGTGGAGCTTGGGGTTCTCCTGGGATTACAACTGGTCTCCAGACTACAGAAATAATTTCTCCTGGAGGAAATGGCAACTTCAGAGGGCTGCCCATACGGCATCATGTTGCCACTAAGCAGAAGAAAAACAGGAGCAAAGACTGGTGTGGGACAACAGCGGGGGTTAGAGTTGCCAATTGGGTTGCCAGGTCCCCTCGTTGCTCCAGTGGGGAAGGCATTCCAAGGGTGGGCGGGGATGCCCCCAAGAGCGACCACCCGCTTGGCCACCCTCTCTCTCCCCCCCTGCCCAGTTTAAAGGGTTTCAGCTGATTGGTGGGGACCATGCGGACTGCTGAACAGCTGGAGGACCCTTTAAATCTAGCAGGACGGAGGGAGAGGTGTGGTCATGGGTTGCGTGTTTGACTCACAAAAAAAGACCCTTTAAAAGGTCTTTTTTTGTAAGTGGGATGGGGGCCACAGTAGGCGGGGCTGGGGGAAAGCAGTCCTGTGCACTGTGGCCCCCACCCCACTCACAAAAAGACCCTTTAAAGGGTCTTTTCAGGAGCCAAGCATGTGATCCATGACCCCCTCCCTCCTTCCTGCTAGAGTTAAGGAGCCCTCCAGTGAGTTGGCAGGCTATGTGGTCCCCACCAATCAGCTGAAGCCCTTTAATCCGGGCAGGAAGGGAGGGAAACGGGTGGCCAGGCAGGTGGTTGCTCTTAGAGGTGGGGCTTGGGGTGAGGCTTCCCCTGCTGGTCAGCTGGCTGGGGGTGGATTGAAGCCCCCATAAGCAGGGGAACCCCCATCCGGACCTGGGGGCTGGCACCCAATTGCCAGGCAGGGCCTGACAACCAGGAGAGGGGAACTATGAGTGGTGGGTGCCCTTGTCAGCAACGTCATTACAGTACTGGCAACACAATGACATTGCTCCCCATTTGCCTGGAAGTGACATCAGCACATTGCTGGAGGATATCAGGGACACCATGGCATGCAGAGGGGAGGGCATGTAAACAAAACATGCTTGCCTCAGGGTTGTACACACGGCTCTAAATCAACCAATATCAGCAAGCCTACCTAAATAACAAACTTCGAGTCCAATGGCACCTTTAAGACCAACAAAGGTTTATTCAAGGTATGAGCTTTCGTGTGCATGCACAACCTTTCATACCTTAAATAAACTTTTATTGGTCTTAAAGTTGCCACTGGACTCGAAGTTTGTTCTACTGCTTCAGACCGACACGGCTGACTACCTGAATCTGCCCAAATAACAACAGTGGTGAGAGAAAAAAATGGAAATCAAATTCTGTATCACATGTGCCTTAATTATATACCTTGCCTGTTATCTAAACTAAATCTGTTGTCTACAGTGACAAGTCCTGCCAACCTAGCAGTTTGAAAGCAAGAAATTGCAAGTAGATAAATAGGTACCACTTCAGTGGGAAGGTAACAGCGTTCTGTGCACCTTGGTGTTTAGTCATGCCAGCCACATGACCACGGAAATGTCTTCAGACAGCACTGGCTCTTCGGCTTTGAAACGGAGATGAGCACCGCAACCCTAGAGTCGGATTCGACTGGCTTTCGAGCAAGGGAACCTTTACCTTTACCTTTACAGTGACAAGCAGCAAATATTTATATTTGTCACTGCAGTGCTCTGATTTCTTTTTTGATCCTCTAATGTCCACAGTTTCCAGACTCAGTCAATGCTATCTTATGCAAGTTCACTCAGAATTACAACTGCTCTCCAGATGGCAGAGATCAGTTCCCCTGGAGAAAATGTGTCATTATACCCTGCTGAGGTGCCCCTCCCATGACAGCCAGTGTGACGTAGCAGTTAGTGCTTCAGAGCAGGGTCTGCCAGACCCAGGTTCTTCCTGTGGAAGCTGATTGAATGATTTCAGACCACTCACAGACTTTCAGCCTAACCTACCTCACAGTGTTGTTGTGCAGACCAAAAGTGGGAGAGGAGAATGATGTGAGCTGCTTTGGTTCCCACTGTGAAGAAAGACTGTACTTTTCCTAGGTAGAGGCTCCAGGTGGGAGGGGGGATGAAAAGTCAGAGGGGCAGATAAACATACGCTGATGGTTCGCCGGGAAGGATACAGGGTTGCCACCTCTGGGTTGGGAAATTCCTTGATATTTGAGGGATGGAGCCTGGAGAGCATGGGGTTGGGGGGGGGGGACATCAGACAGGTACAATGTCATAGACTCCACCCTCCAAACCAGCCATTTCTTCCTGGGGAACCATTTTTGCCACTCTCTAGGGGAGGGCTGGAGATCACTCAGAATTGCAGCTGCTCTTCAGATGACAGAGATCAGTTCCCCTGGAGAAAACAATGTGTCATTATACCTTGCTGAGATCACCACAGCAAATTGACACTGAGTGCCCAAAGCCAAGGCACCCACCCAGAGCTTTTTTCTAGAATTCATTATATTTACTTCCACAATGGGCCTTATTCCTAGTGTATAATAAAACCACATTTTAAAACCATTAAAACCAACCTCCACAAATATCTCATTAAGACTATTAAAGCTACAAGACATAAGACATTAAAACAGCAACTAAAATGTTGATCAGGAAGGAGGGATCACTGCAGGAATGCCAAACAAAACAAAAAAAGTCTCCACCTATTGACATAAGATGGTAACAGAAGGTGCCAGACAAATCTCCTTGGGGAAAGAGCCCAACTGGACTCAGATGTTGGGGTAATAGTCTACCATTCACCTGAAACTCTATGACAGGGGTTCCCAACATTTTAGGGCCTGTGGGTATCTTTGGAATTCTGACACAGTGTGGTGACAGCAGCCCCAAAATGGCTGTCACAAAAGACTGCTGCAGGAGGTGGAACCAGCAACAAAATGGCTGCCACATTGTATTGCGATGGCAGCTGCTGACAAAGCAACATTTTTAGAAATCCGCACAACCGATCAAATCTCCAATGGCCAATAGCACCTTTTTAAAAACACTTGGCAGGTACCAAGAAAGGTGTCTGCAGGCATTGGAGACCCTTGCTTTATGGTGAAACCATAGAGTTTTGGGAGCATGCTAGAACACTGCCCTGATGCATTGACGTTACTTCCACTTCACGATGGAAGTGACATTGTAATATTGGGGGATGCTGTTCAATTAGGTCCCCACCTTTAAAACTTCCTCACCGGCTGTCAGCTTTGGTAACTGAATACAGGTAAATCCTTAAAGCACCACACCTGCACAGTGACATCACTTCTGGGTATTCCCTGGAACAGATGTTGTTCCGTTAGCATGATGCCAACTTTCCACCCATTTTACCCCCACCATTTTACCTCAGCAACAGCAGGCAGAGCAGGTGGAGGCTGAAAGGTCTCCCACTGAAGGAGTCCCAACCCTCTTCTGAAGAAGTCGCAAGCAAAGGGCCTATGAGCAGTAAGTAGGCGGCCATCTTTGCCCACCACAACTCCAAGTGGTGGTGGGAGAGGGAAAAATTGAAAGTTAACATCCTATGTACCACTACATCACTTCCAGGGGAAACCCAGACGTGAAGAAGGGTTCCTTCGGGTTCCCCCAGAAGTTACATAGCAGCTCATGGGACATCATACCACCCAACATTCCCAGGCCTCCTGCCAGCCATGCCTACAAGGGTTGACTGCTTCATCCTTTACTAAACTCCCTTGGCTACGGCGACGAAGACACTTTTATAGGAGGGAATGTAGGGGCTGAGGTTTTAGGCAAAGGCCTCTTCTCGACCTTGATATTTTTAATAAAATCATGTGTTGCACAAATAAGGCAGAGAGGGCAGGGTCGGGAGGTCACTGCTGAATTATCTCTTTCAGGCACAATAGCCGGAAATGAATTTGTCTCCTGAGCCACAGTTGGCTGCTTCGGCATCAATACGCTCCCATATGCACACGAAGCAAAATTAGAACTACAATGAAGATGGTTGGCAAGCTGATGCTTCCTTTTCCCCTTTGGTGAAAACATCCCGGACAGCCAGCCGAGAAACAGGCTCTGCCCTCTGTCTCCCCACCCTCACCCCTTTCACAGCCATAAGTAGCATCTGCAGGACAAAGCCAATCAACACCAGATGTGGGGAAAGTCGCTTATTTTGACTGCGAGAGAGCACTACTAAAAATCATATAGAAGGGTATGTTTTTTTTATAACATAGAAATATAAAATACGTGAATGAAGTATAAATGCTTCAGACTATCTGTAGTTAAGCATGCAGGGGGAAGGGGTCATCTGTGTGTTTCTTAACAATTTCAAGACCTTTGGGCTTTGTCTAGAAGAGTCCCGTACAGTTTACAGTGTTCATCCCCTTGCCAGTTGGATCATACACTCAAAATGAGCAATGGAGGAGGCTGGGCCAAATGGTTTTCTGTAACTCTTCCTGCTGAATAATTCGCTACCCACCATCCCTTACACTTACGACATGGAGTTCTTTCTTCTGGCCACTTGAATTTTCATTCTTGAGCAGCCCTCTCTAGTTCCTGAGGTGGTAGTAAAGCTATGTTATGGGATATCTGGCTGTTGCTTTTTGTTCTTAGTCATACAACATGCTCTGACCTCAGCTTTGGTCCATTCTTTCAACGGGTGAACCTGGAGTCGCTGTCCAGGGCACGTCTAGCTGTGGCTATCCAGCATCAGTCACTAGAGGTCTATTTTTATTGGCCCAGGCTTATCATGGGACGTAGCTGAAAACATTGGTACTTGAAAATCTGTCTTGACATTATTGCTTTAAAATTGCTGCCGTCATTCTGATACATAACTATATTGAAATTCCAGATCTGACTTCCTCCAGATTGCTGCTGGCTTCATCCCTTCCAGCTTCCCTCAGCTTCTGTCCCGGTCTCTCTGCCCACTCTGTGACCCAATGTAACAAGGAGAGTAATGTGATGTTTGTCTCTGTGCACTCTCATTTTGTTTGCTTAGTGTGTATCTCTGTGTTAGTGTTTGCAGAAGTTTTTGGGTACGTTGTGTGGGATAACAAACAAGACCCTTTAAGCTACTGAAACCCAGGACTATTTTTGGACAGGAATGCACAGGAACGGAGTTCCGGCTGGCTTCAAGTTGGCCCTGCCTGCAGCTTCCCCTCCTCGGGTTCCCCAGGTGACTTGCAAGCTGTGGGGTGTCTGGGGAAGTCGATCCAGATACTTCCTTCCTTCCCTTGGGTTCCCCATGTGCCCCACAAACCACGGGGCACCTGGGGAAGCCGATCCTGAGAGGGAGCTGTGCTGTTAGGGATGTGGCCTAATATGCTAATGAGTTTCTGCTGTTGGATGTGGCCTTTTATGCTAATGAGTTCCTGCTGGGCTTTTTCTACAAAAAAGCCCTGCTGAAACCTGTTATAAGTTCAGGTGCAGACCAGAATATTTATTTATTTAGAACATTTCTATGTCACCTGCCCAGGAATCTCCTATCTACAGTAGGATACAGAAACATTTAAAAGCTTGCTCCTGCAGAGCAGTGAAAGGGAGTTGGAGGCAGTGTTCCCTCTAAGCTTAGTTAGCGTGAGCTAGCTCACAGTTTTTTAGCCTCTGGCTCACACAATTTTGTCTTAGCTCAGGAAGGATGGCTCCAGAGCAAACTAATTCATGTAGTAGCCAATTGCTCGCTCACAACTTTAATGCCAGTAGCTCACAAAGTAGAATTTTTGCTCACAAGACTCCACAGTTTGTCTGAGGGGTAATCTTGTTCTTCGGGGAATCATTGTTTTGGCTGCTGTTTCATGTTCAGCCTTCATTTTTAAAAATAAACCACCTCTTTTGTTTTTGATCACAGCTAGACAGGCACAAATTCGGCATCTCGATGTGTGGATGAGGTGATAGTGAAGGGAGGAAGGGTTTAAGTTTGTTAGGCACTGGGATGCTTTTTGAAACAAGCAGGACTTGTACAAAATAGAGGGCCTCTACTTGTCCCGAGCTGCGGAGCTACAAAATAGAGGGCCTCTACTTGTCCCGAGCTACGGAGCTGTGGTGGCTCAAGTGGTTAAGATGCTGAACTGCAGGCTGTGGAAGGTCAGTAGTTCAGCAGTTCGAGACCCAAGAGTGCCGCATGACGGAGTGAGCTCCCCTCTCTAGTTCCAGCTCCTGCCAACCTAGCAGTTCGAAAGCAAGAAATTGCAAGTAGATAAATAGGTACCACTTCGGTGGGAAGGTAACAGCGTTCCGTGCACCTTGGTGTTTAGTCATGCCGGCCACATGACCACGGAAACGTTTTCGGACAGCGCTGGCTCTTCGGCTTTGAAACGGAGATAAGCACCGCAACCCTAGAGTCGGATTCGACTGGCTTTCGAGCAAGGGAACCTTTACCTTTACCTTACTTGTCCCGAGAAGGAGCCAGGATGCTGGCACATAAAATCAAAAAGACGGCAGAACAGTTTTTAAACTAAATCTTGGGTGAAAGCCAACAGAGGGTGAAATGTCTCTGGTTTGGGATGGCTCGTCTCTAAATTATGAAGGGGTAGCTGTTACTGTTCTAAAGAGAAATGGATAACAACTGGCCACTGAGAGGCTGGCAAACAATATTGACTGCCTGACAAGAGGCCATGGGAGGAAGGTTGCAGGCCTAATGTGTCTGGGAAATCATAGATGTTTATATACAAATGCTAGAAGTGTCCGAGATAAGATGGTGTCAGAGGAGAACAGAGACATCGTGGGCATTTCAGAAACCTGGTGGGATGAGGATAATCAGTGGGATACAGTGATTTCCTGGATATAAATTATATTGGAAGGATATGGAGGGAAGAGTCGGGGGGTGGGGGGTGCCTCTGTATGTCAGAGAGGGTATACATTCCAGTAAAACTGAGAATCTAAGAGAAACAGATTTGCTTACAGAAATGCTATGGGTGGGAACAGTGTGTCCAAAAGGAAGCTTAACTCTGGGAGTTTGTTATCGCCCACCAGATCAAAGGTTGGAGGATGATTTAAAAACAGCAAAAGAATTACCGAAATCAGCTAGAAAAAAGAACTGTGTCATAATAGGGAATTCTAACTACCCACACATTGATTGGGTCAATATTTGTTCAAGTCAGGAGAAAGAGATTGGGTTTCTAGATACTCTCGGTGACTGTGTCATGGAGCAGATAGTCACAGGACCAGACAGGGAGGAGGTGATCCTGGGATTGTGTCAGATAACTGCCATGTTTTCTGTATAACCTCATTCCTTGCTTACTCACATGTGCATAGCTTTGCTTTGCTGAAGCAACCGTGGGAGACATTCCTCTGCTAGACATCACTATCAGTGTAACCTTGACAGAAGGGAGGGCTTGGGTTCCCAGCTGGTGTGAATACATCGGCCCTATGGCAGGGGGGGAATGGTCTCCCATTCATGACGTAATGTCCCACTGGGAGGTTTCCCGCACGCGCACTTAGATTTCATTTGCTTGGCTAGTTGAAGCATCAGAGTATATACAAAGCCCCCCATGCACTAACCGTTATTCCTGACAATGAATCTGTACTACTTGGCAACAGACTGGTATCCCAATAAAGCATAACTTTCTGAGTGAAGTGTGCCTGGACTTGCTTGCTGTTGAACCTGACAGATTGATCCTAAATAATGCTCAAGACCTGGGTGAGAGATGTAAACATGATAGCACCAGTTGGCAGACCCTGCTCTGCCCACTCCCTCCTTTGGGTTGCCACTTCCTGGATGGAGCCATTCCTCATCCTTCCACTAAGGTATTCGCTGCTATCACCTGCTCATTTTAGGGATTCCCACAGAGAAGAACAGGACTCTCAGTTTCCCCTTCCCAGTTCTGAGGCCTGGCTTCAAGGTCTCCTGCTACCCAGTGCCTGGTTACCGCAAATACCAAATGCTGCTTTGGGACCCCCCTGGAGAGTTGCCCACTAATACACTGACCACTTCCCTCCTCCCTAGGGGTCCTTCTTGCAAAATAGTGTGTCCAAAAGCAGTTGGGGGAACTATGTGGTACAGAGATTCACTAACAGCATCAAAAAATTAAAATCTTTATTAAAAAGGAAAAGGTTGTGTAGCATACTTTAGCAGAGCACCAGATCAGCAAACAGAAGAACAAAGGAAACTTGGCTAGAAACATATCCTCCTTCCCCTGCTTCCTACACATGCCCTAGCTAGATGTTACAAGGACTAGAGCAGGCATTTAAAGCATATGAAGTTGCAGGATCATTCCCTTGTTGTTCCATTTACCTGGACGGCTGCACGGTCTGGAAAAGATGGCTGCCACAACTGACCTTATTCCTCCAAGGTCAGGGACAGAGGGTGGTGCTTGAAGTGAGGATGTCACTTTGATACCCCCTGTTATGTGGGGTCCCTCAGGGAACAATTCATGCTCCATGTGCCCCCTCACCCAGCTGGTGTGGAGTCTCTGGCTGGGTTGCCATCAATATGCTAATGACACCCAGCTGTATCTGCTAATGGCTGGGCAGTCATAAGAACATAAGAACATAAGAGAAGCCAATGTTGGATCAGGCCAATGGCCCATCTAGTCCAACACTCTGTCACACAGCGGCCAAAATATACCAGGTGCCATCAGGAGGTCCAGCAGTGGGGCCAGGGCACCAGAAGCCCTCCCACTGCTGCCCCCTCCAGCACCAAGAATAGAGTGCATCACCTGACCCAGACTGAGAGTTCCCATCTATACCCTGTGGCTAATAGCCACTGGTGGACTTCTGCTCCATATGTTTATCTAATTTCCTCTTGAAACTGTCCATGCTTGCAGCTGCCACGACCTCCTGTGGCAGTGAATTCCATATGTTAATCACTCTTTGGGTGAAGAAGTATTTCCTTTTATCTGTTCTAACCCGACTGCTCAGCAATTTCATGGAGTGCCCACGAGTTCTTGTATTGTGAGAAAGGGAGAAAAGTACTTCTTTCTCAACCTGCTCAATCCCATTCATAATCTTATAAACCTCGATCATGTCACCTCTCAGCCGTCGTTTCTCCAAGCTAAAGAGCCCCAAGCATTTTAACCTTTCTTCATAGGGAAGGTGTTCCAACCCTTTTATCATTCTAGTTGCCCTTCTCTGCACTTTTTCCAATGCTATAATATCCTTTTTGAGATGTGGTGACCAGAACTGTACACAGTATTCCAAATGAGGTCGCACCAATGATTTATACAGGGGCATGATGATACTGGCTGATTTGTTATCAATTCCCTTCCTAATAATCCCCAGCATAGCGTTGGCCTTCTTTATTGCAGCTACACATTGTGTAGACATTTTCAGCGAGTTATCCACTACGACTCCAAGATCTCTCTCTTGGTCCGTCTCTGCCAGATCAGACCTCATCAACGTGTATTTATATTTAGGATTTTTGGCTCCAATGTGCATCACTTTGCACTTGGCCACATTGAACCCCATTTGCCACGTTGACGCCCACTCACCCATCCTCAACAGATCCCTTTGGAGTGCCTCACAATCCTCCCTGGTTTTCACCACCCTGAACAACTTTGTGTCATCTGCAAATTTAGCCACATCACTGCTTACTCCCAATTCCAAATCGTTAATAAACAAGTTAAAAAGCATCGGACCGAGTACTGATCCCTGTGGTACCCCACTGCTTACCACCCTCCACTGAGAAAGTTTCCCATTTATACTCACTCTCTGTTTCCTATTTATAAGCCAGTTTTTGATCCACAAGAGGACTTGTCCTTTTATCCCATGACTATTGAGCTTACTTAGGAGCCTTTGATGAGGAACTGTATCGAAAGCTTTCCGGAAGTCAAGGTAAATAATATCTATTGGGTCCCCCTTGTCCACATGTTTGTTCACTCCCTCAAAAAACACTAACAGGTTAGTGAGACAAGATCTTCCCTTACAGAACCCATGCTGAGTCTGCCTCAATAGTTTTTGTTCATCAATGTGCCTCCTAATTCTTTCCTTAATAACAGTTTCCACCAACTTACCCGGTATCGATGTCAGATTGACTGGCCTGTAATTTCCCGGATCTCCCCTGGAGCCCTTTTTAAAGATGGGAGTGACATTAGCTACCTTCCAGTCATCAGGAATGGAGGCAGATTTTAAAGAAAGATTACATATTTTTGTCAGGAGATCCACAAGTTCACATTTGAGTTCTTTCAGAACTCTCGGATGAATGCCATCCGGGCCTGGTGATTTATTAGTTTTTAAATTGTCCATCAGTCGGAGGACTTCCTCTCTTGTTACCGCAATCTGATTCAGGTCTTTCAAACCCCCTCCCGAAATTGGTGCTTCTGGAGTGGGCAAATACTTCTCTCTTCCACAGTGAAGACAGAGGCAAAAAATGCATTCAGCTTCTCAGCCATTTCCCTATCATCCTTCACTACTCCTTTTACCCCTTGGTCATCCAAGGGCCCCACTGCCTCCCTGGCTGGCTTCCTACTTCTAATGTATTTGAAGAAAGTTTTATTGTTGGTCTTTATGTTTTTTGCGATATGCTCCTCATATTCCCTTTTTGCTTGCCTGATCACAGACTTGCATTTTATTTGCCATAGTCTGTGTTCCCTTTTATCAACCTCACTAAGACTAGCTTTCCACCGCTTAAAGGAATCCTTCTTACCTTTTACAGCTTCCATTACTTTATTTGTTAACCATGCAGGCTTTTTTCTATACCTATTTGTACCTTTCCTAACCTGCGGTATATATTTTTTCTGAGCTTCTAGGATTGTCTTTTTAAATAGTCTCCAAGCTTCCCCAATGGTTTTGACCTTCTCCACTCTTCCTTTCAATTTCTTCCTCACATGTCCCCTCATACCAGAGAAGTTACCCCTTTTAAAGTTAAAAGTGGTTGCGTCAGTCTTTTTGGGCAACTCCCTATCTGTACAAATGTTAAACTCAATGACATTATGGTCACTGTTCCCAAGTGGTGCAATCACTTTTACATCTCTCACCAGGTCTTGGGTGTTACTTAGGACCAAATCCAGGATCGCCTCTTCCCTGATAGGATCTGTGACCATCTGTTCCACAGCACAGTCATTGAGAGTGTCTAAGAACGCAATCTCTTTTTCCCGACTAGAACTCATATTGACCCAATCAACGTGTGGGTAGTTAAAGTCGCCTATTACAACACAGTTATTTCATCTAGCCGCTATCTTTAATTCATTCATCATTTTATAATCCTCCTCTATCTTTTGATCTGGTGGGCGATAACAAACTCCCACTGCTAAGCCTCCTTTTGGAGCCACTATTTCAACCCATAGCATTTCCAGAAGTGAATCCAATTCTCTTACCCTTTCAATCTTACTGGACGGTATACCCTCTCTGACATACAGAGCCACCCCACCTCCAACCCTTTCCCCCTATCCTTCCGATATAATTTATAACCAGGAATCACCGTATCCCACTGATTTTCCTCATCCCACCAAGTTTCTGAAATACCCACAATGTCTATTTCCCCCCCCAACACCAAGCATTCCAACTCCCCGATTTTACCTCGGAGACTTCTAGCATTTGTGTATAAACACTTATAGTTTCCCATGTTTGTTAAGCCCACAGCCTTCCTCTTGCTGCCTCGAGACCTTGCCAGGCAGTTCCTATCATTAGCCACAGTCTCAGTGGACAATTGTAATCCATTTCCTTGTACAAAAGTAATAGCTACCCCTTCATCTCTTTGAGATGAGCCATCCCAGACCAGAGATTTTTCTATCTCCTGTCGGCTTTCCCCATGAGAAAACACTCAGACACTGCCCCAGGCAATTTGGCTGAAGATTGGTTGAGGCAGAGCTGACTGAGACTGAATCCATCTAATATGGAGGTTCTGTGGCTGGGAGGATGGACTCAGGATTGGGGTGCCAACTCCCAGCTCTCAATGGGGTGCCACTAAAACCAGCATCCACCATCAAGAACCTGGGCATGCTTCTGAATGCCTCCTTATCAATGGAGGCCCAATATCACAAATGTTGACAGACTAGCATTTTTCAACTCCGCGAGGTGAGGCATCTGCCCCTCCTTCCTGTCTCATCCTGACCTAGCCACGGTAATCCATGCAACAGTCACCTCTAGGTTAGACTACTGTAACTTGCTCTATGTAGGCCTACCCTTGAGGCTGATCTGGAAATTACAACTGGTCCGGAATCCAGTGGCACAGGTTCTTACCAGAACCCCATTAACAGCACATATCCAACCGGTGGTCTGTCAGCTGCACTGGTTCCAGGTTGAATACTGGATCAGGTTCAGGGTCTTGGTACAAACCTTTAAGGCCTTGAACAGTCTGGGACCAATGTAGCTTCAGGACCCCCTCTCCCGATATGTCTCCTGAAGAGTACTATGCTCAGCTGAGAAAAATCTCCTGGAGATCCCTGACCCATGAGATATCCAGCTATCCTCAACCAGAACCAGGGCCTTTGGGGCCTTGGCTCTGACCTGGGCTCTGCCAAATAACATCCTGTGCCCAGAGGCATGTTCCACCAGGCTTATGGTTGAGGACAGCAACGATTTTAATCAATGGTTTTTAATCATCCTGGCCTCCTTCCATTCATTCCCCTCTTGAGTTAAGAAAAACTGTTTTTTAGGCACCTTAGAGAATGACCGTTGTACTTGTTTGAATGTTTTAACTATTTTAAACTGTATCTAAATATAGTACAGTGCCCTGAGGCCCAAGTATTTTGGGGAGGGTGGTCTAAAAATCAAAATTTAAATAAATAAATAATGCTATTAAGTTTAGCGTTTATGTAAATAGGGAGTTGTCCAAAAAGACCAACACAACCACATTTAACTTTAGAAAAAGGTAACTTCTCTCAAATGAGGGAGCTTGTGAAGAAGAAACTGAAAGGAAAGATAAGGAGGGTCAAATTCCTTTGGAAAGCTTGGAGTCTATTTAAAATTACAATCATGGAAGCTCAGATAAAATGTATACTGCAGGTTAGGAAAGGTACGAATAAGTATTTAAAAAGACCTGCATAGTTAACAAACAAAAGAATGGAAGCAGTAAAAGGTAACAAGGATTAGTTTACGTGGTGGAAGGCTAGTCTGAGTGAGGTAAATAAAAAGTAGAACAGGTTTTGGCAAATAAAATGCAAGTCGGGGATCAGACAGGCAAACAGGGACTATGAGGAACATATTGCAAAAAACATAAAGACCAACAATAAAAATTTATTCAAATATGTTAGAAGCAGAAAAGCAGCCCGGGAGGCAGTGGGGCCCTTGGATGACAAAGGGGTAAAAGGAGTACTGAAGAATGATAGGGAAATGGCAGAGAAGCTGAATGCACTTTTTGCCTCTGTCTTCACTCTGGAAGATGGGAGGTGCTTGCCCACTCCAGAACTGCTGACCTGAGGAAGGGTGTCGAAAGACCTGAGTCAGACTGAGGTGACGAGAGAGGAGGTCCTACGACTGATAGACAACTTAAAAACTGACAGATCACCAGGCCCAGATGGCATACATTCAAGAGTTCTGAAAACTCAAATGTGAACTTGTGGATCTCCTGACAAAAATATGAAATCTGTCACTAAAATTTGTCTCCATTCCCAAGGACTGGAATGTAGCTAATGTAATCCCCATTTTTAAAAAATGTTCCAGAAGAGATCTGGGAAATTACAAGCCAGTTACTCTAATGTTGATACCGGGTAAGTTGGTGGAAAGATAGAATTAAAGATAGAATTAATTATATCTATCAAAGATAGAATAGGTAGGCACACTGATGAACAAAAGCTATCAAGGAAGAATCAGCATGGGTTCTGTAAGGGAAGATCTTGTCTCACTAATCTTTTAGAGTTCTTCAAGGGGATGAACAAACATATGGACAAGGGTGACCCAGTAGATGTTGCTTACCTAGACTTCCAGAAAGCTTTTGATAAAGTTTGTCATCAAAGGCTCCTAAGTAAATTCAGCAGTCACTGGATAAGAGGACGTCCTCTTTTGGATTAAAAACTGGTTAATTAACAGGAAGCAGAGAGTGAGTATAAATGGGCAGTTTTCACAGTGGAAGGTGGTAAGCAGTGAGTTACCACAGGGCTCAGTACTAGGTCCGGTGACTGTGAGGTGCTCCAGAGGGATCTGTTGAGGCTGGGTGAGTGGGTGTCAACATGGTAAATGAGGTTCAACATGGGCAAGTGCAAAGTGATGCATGTTGGAGCCAAAAATCCTAACTGTAAATATACATTGATGGGGTCCAAACTGGTGGTAACTGATCGGGAGAGAGATCTTGGTGTCGTGGTAGATAACTCACTGAAAATGTCAGCTCAGTGTGCGACTGCAGTACAAAGGCAGATGCTATGCTATGTTGGGGATTATGAGGAAGGGAACTGAAAACAAATCAGCCAGTATCATAATGACCCTGTATAAATCTATGGTGCCACCTCATTTGCAGAGCCGGCTCCAGGTGTCTGGGAGCCCTAGAGCAGGACAGCCTGGGGCGCCCCCTTGGGAATGCCAACCTCCCGGTGGGGCCTGGAGACCAGGGGCGGTGGCGGAGCGCTGGCTTTCCTGGAGGCTCTGCAGCTGCGGGGCCCCCAGGAAAGCCAGGGAAGGGGGCCGGGGGTTTAGCCGCTGCCCCCTCCCTCCCAGCACCAGCTTTCCTGGGGCTCCGCAGCTGTGGGATCCCCAGGGAAGCCGGGAAGGGGGTGGGGGTGTAGCCGCCGCCCCCTCCCTTCCAGCGCCGGCTTTCCTGGGGGCTCCATGGCTGCGGGACCCCCAGGGAAGCCGGGAAGGGGCGGGAGTGTAGCCGCCTCCCCCTCCCAGTGCCGGCTTTCCCAGGGGCTCCATGGCTGCGGGACCACCAGGGAAGCCGGGAAGGGGGTGGGGGTCTAGCCTCCGCCCCTCCCTCCCAGCACCGGGTTTCCCAGGGGCTCAGTGGCTGCGGGGCCCCCAGGGAAGCCGGGAAGGGGGTGGGGGGTCTAGCGGTGCTGGCAGCAGGCGCCTGGTTAGGGCGGCGGGAGGTGCTTTCGGGGGGAGTGGGGCGCCATTTGGCACCCCTGAGGCCGGCACGCCCTAGGTGAGCGCCTGGTTCGCCCAATGGGCGATCCGGCTGTGTTCATTTGGAATATTGTCTACAGTTCTGGTCACCACACCTCGAAAAAGATTATAGCATTGGGGAAAATGCAGAAAACGGCAACTAAAATGATGAAGGGGGTGGAACACCTTCCCTATGAAGAAAGGTTAAAGTGGTTAGGGCTCTTTAGTTTGGAGAAATGATGATTGAGGGGTGACATGAGAGAGGTTTACAAAATTATGCATGGGATAGAAAAGGTAGAGAAATACAAGAACGCATGAAATTAATGAGCAGCAAGTTTACAGCAGATAACTTCACCCAAAGAGTAATTAATGCATGGAATTCACTGCCGCAGGAAGTGATGGCGGATACAAGCATAGACAGCTTCAAGAGAGGACTGGATAAACACACGTAGCAGGTGTCCATTAGTAGCTATTAGCCACAAGGTATAGATGGAACACTGTGTCTGGGGCAGTGATGCTCCATGTTCTCGGGGTGCTTGGGAGGCAACAGTGGGGAGGGCTTCTGGAGTTCTGGCCATGCGGGTTGACCTCTTGATGACACCTGGGTTTTGACCACTGTGAGACACAGAGTGTTGGACTGGATGGGCCATTGGCCTGATCCAACATGACTCCTCTTACGTTCTTGTATTGGTTGAGCGTGCTGCTTCAGTTGCCGGAACTCGAGAGACCAACCTCTTTCGCCTTGTCCTCTTCGGTTCCTTTTTTAATCCTCCTTCCACACTTCCCCTAGCCTGGCCACTTGTCCTGTCCATCCTCCTTTCTTATGTCCCTGCTTTGCTTGTCCTGTCTCACTAAGGTCCTTACTGAGGTCACTGTTAGAGGCTTTGTCAATACCACCACCACCATTTCCCATAGTATAAATGTGTCGGAGAAGCCAAGCAGAGACATCTGTGTGGGAAATAAATTAGAGGCAACAAGATAAAGGCATGAGAGCAAGTAAGCATGATGTGTTCCAAAATAACACCACCTTGTTTGACTGCAGACAAGCTCCTGGGCCCTACTCCTAGCACAGGATTCATTGTATCTTTCCTTTCTAAGCCAATAAAAGCAAAGGAAATGTCTAAATAGAAAATAAATGACTGGGCACATGGGAGTACTTGTCCTTTACTAGAATAGCCATAAGCCGTCAGGACTGATTAACTTAAGCAACACTGACGTCTGGCTCAGGTAGTTCGGGGCAGCCAATAAGCCACCGGAGGGAGCTGGGGACTTCCAGCATTATTTTCACCACTGATTCAAAATGAAGCCAAAGGTCTTCACCAGCTCCATCATTCATTGCCAAGATACACTCCAGGCTCGAGTTGACAAATAAAAATCTATATTTAGTGGAATGTTCAAGGCCAAATTGCTGGGCTGCAGTGAGAAGCTCCAATTCTTGTGCTATTTATTTATTTTGTACATTTTTATCCCATCCTTCATCCAAGGAGCTCAGGGCCACGCACATGATTCTCCTTTCCCCAGTTTATTACAACAACCACCCTGTGAGGTATGTTAGCCCAAGCCTAGGCTGCAGTGGCTCAAGTGGTTAAGACGCTGAACTGCAGGCCGGAAGGTCGGTAGTTCAGCAGTTCGAGACCCGAGTGCCGCATGACGGAGTGAGCTCCCGTCTCTGGCCCCAGCTCCTGCCAACCTAGCAGTTGGAAAGCAAGAAGCTGCAAGTAGATAAATAGGTACTGCTTCAGTGGGAAGGTAACAGCGTTCTGTGTGCCTCGGTGTCTAGTCATGCTGGCCACATGACCACGGAAATGTCTTTGGACAGCGCTGACTCTTTGGCTTGGAAATGGAGATGAGCACCGCATCCCTAGAGGTCGGATTCGACTGGCTTTCGAGCAAGGGAAACCTTTACATTTAGGCCAACACAGTAACCACTGCACACATTGTCTCTCTGTTGCTAATGACTCCTGTATGTCAGATTCTGCCAAATGTTGCTGCTACTTAGGTTATGTGTCAAAGTGTTGATGGCTGAATGTGACACTGGTCATATAGTGATGGCCACTTCACACTAGATGTAAATGATCAAATATTGACAGTTACAGGCAGAATACAGGCCATCCATTTCTTTGGAAAATGTCTGCTCCACCTCTTCTGAAAACCTGTTATAGGCAGATGACAAAGTAAAACATAACAACATAAACACCATAAATGTTGAAACTATTGAAAATCCAGCATTAAAAACACAGCCAGAGTGTTTTTTCAGCAACTTAAAACAGGTTTCAGGCTTCTTCAAGGCTGTAAGGACAATGTGAAAAGATCACCCCCTGAATTAGAAGTCTGGGCAAAACAAAAATTTTTTAATCTTGCCACATAAAAGAGAATAGGATCACACAAGCCTCAACTGGAAGAAGACGAAGAAGAGACTGGATTTATATCCCGCCCTTCACTACCCAAGGGAGTCTCAGAGCGACTTACAAACTCCTTTCCCTTCCTTCCCTTCCTTCCTTCCCTTCCCACAACAGACACCCTTTGAGGTAGGCAGGGCTGAGAGAGCTCTGACAGAAACTGCTCTTTTTCAAGGACAGCTGTGCCAGAACTATGGCTTGCCCAAGGTCATCCAGCAGGTGCAAGTGGAGGAGTGGGGAATCAAACCCGGTTCTCCCAGATTAGAGTCCACGCACTTAACCACTACACCAAACTGGAAAGGCATTACATAAACGAGTGGACACTGCTGGGGGGGAAGAGTCTCTGGTCGCCACCAGCCTCACCTCTGAAAGTGGAGGCGTAGAGACCAGGGCTTGTGAAAAGGATTTTAAATATGGACCTACATACCTGAGGGACCGCCTTTCCCCACATGTTCCCCAGAGAGCACTGCAGGTCAGGGGTCCAGAATCATCTGAACCTCCCGAGTCTTAAGGAGGCCAGGCCGGTGACAACCAGGGCCACGGGCTTTCTCAGTGGCAGCTCCATCCTGGTGGAATGAGACCAAGGTGGCTTTGGAGCTGCCGCCACCTTTAACAACTAGGATGAGAAGCCCTGTTGCCCTGAAACTTATATTAACAACTGCGCCAGCCGCCGGAGGGACATCTGAAAGACACCTGTAGAAGATCTGTGCCGGTCATGGGAAGAGAGAGTCGATGGTAGCCATCATGAACTCTATAATAGCAAAACTAGCACTTATTATGGAATTGTAATTTTTAAATACTGTTTTAAATGTTTTATTGTATTATTTAAATGTTCTCTGGTCCCGGTCACACATGTCAGATAATGCGGGGGGGGGGAGCGAGGCTATTTGCCCCATAGTAATTTGACATGCCACTGCGCGATCGGACACAATTCTTTGTCTGCGTGTTTCCAGTGTGCTTCAATGGTGGATCACTGACACAATGAGAGCACACCGGTGCGATCACATAGGGACGTCCGTTTGCTACTGCATTTTCCCAGTTATTTTTTAACTCTGCTTCTTCAGAGGGGCAAGACGGGTTGGCGAACAGGTGCAGGACGCTTTCCAGATGTTCCCATGTGATCGCGCCCATAAAATCCGCCCGGCATTTGTCCTTCTCGCATTGCTAATTCTGTGTGTGATTGAAGCCTCTGTTGATTTTATGTAAGCCTCCCTGAGCCGGCCTTGGGCTGGGAGGGTGGGGTATAAATTTGAATAAATAAATAGCAGACTGTTTATATAGGAGAAGGTGGTCCTTCAAATACTGTGCCCCAAAGCCATCTAGGGCCTTAAAGGTAAGAGCAAGTGTCAGCTAAAGTTTGGTGTGAGCCAGTTTGGTGTGAGAGCCAGTTTGGTGTAGTGGTTAAGTGAGCGGACTCTAATCTGAGAGAACCAGGTTTGATTCCCATCTCGTCCACTTGCACCTGGCTGGATGACCTTGGGCAAGCCATAGTTCTGATGAGAGCTGTTCTTGAAAAAGAGCAGTTTCTGTCAAGAGCCCTCTCAGCCCCACCTACCTCACAGGGTGTCTGTTGTGGGGAGGGGAAGGGAGTTTGCAAGCCGCTCTGAGACACCTTTGAGTAGTGAAGGGCGGAGTATAAATCCAGTCTCTTCTCTTCTTCTTCTTCTCTTCTACACATTTATGGAAATTGCTACCTATTTCATTCATTTAGTTGTCAAATAGTCTTTGCTACTGATGCTGTTGAGTTCTAACTGCTACTGCACGACGGCTGTCATATGCTAACACATGTCTTGCTACTGCAGAATCTTTGGATGTCAAATGCCAAACATCAAATATTCACCAAACGTTCAAAGAACATTCTCACACCAGCGTATGCAGAGAATGTTCACCATCAAAACTTGCCAAGAAGGGTTTTAAGCGTAATTGGGAGCAGAAATTATCTTCAGCTCAAGAATGAACATCACACACACACACCCAATCCATTGTTTCTTGCTTCTCTTTTCCCAAGAAGATACAACTTGAGCTCTTCACACTAGACTCTTAGAACAAGTGATAGTAAAACTCTCACCCTGGTGTCATTGGCACAGAGGTTCATTGCCAAAAATGGATCCCCATTTGTAGAAAAAGCCCAGCAGGAACTCATTAGCATAACAGGCCACACCCAACAGCAGAAACTCATTAACATATTACGCCACATCACCGACAGCACAGCTTATTAGCATATTAGGCCACACACCCCATGTTACCAGAAGTGTGGTCATCCAGCCACACCCACCTTATGCTTCTTATTCTGTTTACCTTGTTTGTTGTCAAAACCCAGGGCTTTTGTTGTAGCAGGAACTCCTTTGCATGTTAGGCCACACAGCCCTAATGTAGCCAATCCTAATGAATGTCTGCTGTTGGGTGTGGCCTATTATGCTAATGAGTTCCTGCTGGGCGTGGCCAACGCAGCAGCCAGCCAGAACTCCATTCCTGTGCGTTCTCGCCCCAAAATAGCCCTGCTTATACAGCTGATCCACATAAGCCCACCAATTGGCTCGCCTCCATGCAAATGAATGGGGGGGGGTCAGAGGTAAAACATCTGAGTATACAGGTGCAGGTGAATGTGCTCAGGTGTCACCATGCCACTATGGTCTGATGCTACCTAACAGCCATGAAAAGTTAAAGCATTTGACACTTCTCCCAGAAAGTCATTTTGATGTCATCTGGGATATGAGAAGTTAGACTGTTTCTGATTGGTAGACTGCAAAGCAAAACAACAAGCTTTTGGATCTTTATCGTCTGTCACAATGGACTTGGAATGCCCCTAGTCCGTCCATCCCCCCCAATCCCAGTTCCCAAACCTTCCATAAAAATCCTTATATGCAAAACAGCTTCTCTTGCATCTGGCCTTCTCCCTAGCAAAGTAAACAACTTCCCCTGTCGCGACAACGAACAGCAAACCGGGGGGGGGGGGAGAATGGCCTATGCCTGCCAACTCATGTACAATCCGTGCTCTTTTGTGGTGAAACCCAAGCTATGCCTAGGGTCCAATCCATGTTTTTGGCAACACAAATGTGCTGTTGTTGCCACTCCCCCTCCCGCCCTACATGGCACCATGCACACACATGGTGTCCCACATGAGCAGAACAGTGTGGAAACCCACGTGTCTAACAGCAGTAATTATTTCCCTTTGTTTGCTATCTAGAGCAGGCGGGGGGGGGCAGTGTTCTAAGCAGAATTTTTTGTGCATATTTATCTTCTAAATCAGCTGTTCCCTTTCTCGTGGATAAACAGGATGTTTGAAGTTGCCCTAATATGCTTACCAACCTTCTGCAGTTGTCTGAATTCCACAGAAAGCTCCTGTGCTATGTCAACATATGGTGCAGTCCGATAGATGAACAAGAAGATTCAGAGGGCAAGCAAGCAAGACAATGCTTTTATCAGAGCTGCTAAGTTACTAAAAGTATTAGAAGAAAGCTTCTGAGGAACACAGGATTCTTCCCAGTCTTAGACAGAAGGAAAGAAAAGGAGGAGACATCAACGACCACTGTTTACCTAGTCGTATCACTTGCTTTCCTCTACATTAGTTCATGCAGATGATGTTAAACTAGAGCACTCCTAGTTTTAGATTTCATTGCTCAGTTAACTTCTGGGCCACAAGCCAGGGCACAACTAAGTGCATTTGGTGTACTGGAAGAGCCAGTTTGGGGTAGTGGTTAAATGTGTGGACTCTAATCTGGAAGAATTGATTCCCGACTCCTCCACTTGCACCTGCTGGATGACCTTGGGCAAGCCATAGTTCTGGCACAGCTGTTCTTGAAAAAGAGCCATTTCTGTCAGAGCTCTCTCAGCCCCACCTACCTCACAGGGTGTCTGTTGTGGGGAGGGGAAGGGGGAGGAGTTCGTAAGCCGCTCTGAGACTCCTTCAAGTAGTAAAGGGCGGGGTATAAATCCAATCTCTTCTTCTCTTCTTCTTCTTCTTCAAGTCCTTTCAGTGTTAAGGGGCTTAGGTATGCCTAGCATAGTGCTGAACTGAGGCTTTGGTAGTTTTACCGTATCTTCTTTGAGACCAAAACTGCAAGTAGTTGTCTTGGTTCAAAAGCAACAGCAGAGCAATACCTTTTGTAAGAACCAATTAAAGCTGCATAAATCAGTGAATAAGCTTTCAAGGCTGGATGTGTTAACACAAAAAACGTGGGGAAGGGGAAAGATACAATGGCAGCTCACCCTTTGAAAATATAAACAGATGCAAATTAGACACAAATTTCAGACAGATGATATAATCCGGAAGAGGAACGGTTCCCAAATGGTTTCTGGTCTGGCATTTCAGACAGAACCGTTTTAGAACCAGTTCCCTCCTGGAATATATTTGTAATTTCACACAGAATCACTTCTGTCCCATCCAGGAAATGGGGCTGAAGCGTTTTACCTGTCAACCGCTTCCAAGTAGTCATCAGTTTGTTCTCCCAGATCCGATACGCTTTTTTCCCGCCTTTTTTGCCCACGCGGGCGATCTCCGGCTTTTTTTTTTGACCGTGCGCTTTAGAGCGCTATAACACTATAGCGCTATAGCGCAATAGCATCATAGCAACCCCATTGGAATGCCTGCAGTGTTGTTTTATAGCACTATAGTGCTATAGTGCTTTAAAGCAAACATTTTTTTTAAAAAAAGGCGTGGCAGGAAAACAAAGCGGTGCAGTCTGAAGTGCCAGACCACTTCTGATTTGGCTCTTTTCCGGTCAGGGAAAGCCATGTGTGAAATGGCAGCCCTGTACCAGTTTACTTCAAGAAGAATCAGAAACGGCTTCAATCCGGCAGAATCTCAGTAATGTGAAATTCCCTACAGTGTTTGTATTTTCAAAGGGACGGCCAGCATTTCTCTTTTTTTGTCTTGGTAGCCCTTGATACAACCTGAGATCTAAGGTCTAACCAAGTTAACGCTTCATCACTACTACATTGTTAAGACTATTACAATCTGCCATGCTGGGATTTTTACTCCACCCCAAAACTTTTAGCTCCTGCCTTTTATATTGCTTAACATCCAACCTGAAGAAGAGGGCTAAGGAAATCTGAAATTTGCTCGCTGTTTTGATTTTGAAGACTTTACTAGTAAGTATTAAAAGACCAGGGTTCAGATCCAAATGCCACTTTGTGTCATCTTGGGTGATCTATTCTGGGCCTCAGATAGTTTCAGAGCGTAGCTATGTTGGCCTTCAGTAGAATAGCTAGATTCAAGACCTAACAGGATTTTCGGGGAATAAGATTTTGAGAGTCAAAGTTCTGTTAGATCTGGGCCTCAAACTTTCTTTTTCCTCCACCCAACTGTACCACAAGATTCAAAAGTTTCTAGAAAGAGTGTTTTCACTTACAAATATAAATTAAAAAAGTAGGATGACTTTCCATAACTCCAGTCAGACTCCTCAGAGGGAAATATAAAAGATGAAACTGAGGCACAGAGATTAAGTGTTGGTCCTCTTCTAATTAGCAAACACTCTCTTGGGCAACCCTTCTCATGGCTCTACAACCACCAACCAGACTCTACAACCACCAATCAGGCAAGTTTCAGGCTGTTAACCCTCATCCATTCTAAAACTGCTTCCAAGCACCTGTTCGCAGTTTCCACAGCCTCACTGGAACCCACTGGTAGCCCAAAATAGAGCTGAGTGTCATTTACATATGGGTAGCAATTCAGCCCAAACCTCCAGATGACCTCTATGAGTGGCATTACATAGATGCTGAAAAGTATAGGGGACAAAGAGGAAGGTAAATGGATAAATTTGATGTTAGTAGCAGCAAGACAAGTGATAGCAAGGAACTGGAAAGAAGCTGAGGAACTGACTATTAATCACTGGAGGGACAAAATGAATAATATAATAATCTTAGAGTATCTGACGATGAAGATACGTAGAATGAATGGGTTACAGGTTAGTGAACAAGAGGAGGAATGGTTTAGAAGGATGGCGAGGTATTTGGGAAAGTTTAAAAAAATTGTGATGATTAGTCAGTTAATAGGAAATTGAGAGGTAAATTGGATTATAAGATTAAGATGGAAGCTTAATAGAGTAATAGAGTTGTACTTGGATTGATTGTGATACAATACTGTAAGGAATTTTATTTATGCATCTACTACCTGGAGGTCGCACATGGGTGGTGTTGGTGATGGATGTGTTTTACGAAATAAAACAATAAAGAACTAATATAAAAATAAAAGTATGGGGGACAAGATGGAGCCTTGGGAAACCCAAGGCCAAGGGTCAGAGCAGCCTTCCCCATCACCATAGTCTGAAACATATCCTTGAGCTAGAACTGGAAGCGCCACAGAACAGTGTCTCGCAGTCCTCGCCCCGAAAAGATACAATGATCAATGGTATTGATGGAGGTAGGACTGGAAGCACTGAGAGGTCCAGGAGAACTGGTAAGAGTTGCGCTCCTCCTGTTCATCTCCCAGCACACGTCATCCGCCAGGGTAATCAAGGCCACTTCAGTCCCATAACCAGATTGGAATGGGTCCAAAGAATCTGTTTCATTCAAGAATCCCTGAAACTGACAACCACCACTTGTTCAATCGCCTTGCTCAAGAACAGTAAATCTGAGACTGAATCATAGTATTCAGTTCTCTAGCTTGGTGTCGTGGTTAAGTGCGCGGACTATAAACTGGGAGAACCGGGTTTGATTCCCCACTCCTCCACTTGCACCTGCTGGACGACCTTGGCAAGCCATAGTTCTGGCACAGCTGCTCTTGAAAAAGAGCAGTTTCTGTCAGAGCTCTCTCAGCCCCACCTACCTCACAGGGTGTCTGTTGTGGGGAGGGGAGGGGAAAGGAGTCTGTAAGCCGCTCTGAGACACCTTTGGGTAGTGAAGGGCGGGGTATAAATCCAATCTCTTCTGTTCTTCTTCTCTTGAGTCCACGGAATGTTTCTTCAGGAGTGGGTGCACCATTGCCCACTTCAAGCAGGAGTGACCACTGCCTCTCTCAGGGAGGCATTTACTGTCTCCCAGACCCAGTACACCAGCCCCCCCCACAGCAGATTTAAGAAGCTGGGGGGGGGTCATACAAGCAGGAGGTAGGTCTCAAAACTTCCACGAACCCTGACAATATCCTCCAACCGCACAGAGTTAAAGGTATCCCACACAACTGGACAAACTGGCACTGTAGGACTATTTGATCCTGTTGCTGTTAATGTAGAGTCCAAGTTGGAACAGATGCGAGCGATTTTATCTGCAAACCGCTTAGCCAACTGATCGCAGCAAGCTGTACGGAGCAGTCCACCTTCTCCCATCAGCCAGAGCCCAAGAAGCTCCTGACCACCTGGAAAAGTGCTGCAGGTCTACACTGTGTGGATGCAACGACGGTGGAGAAATATTATTCATTGGGTGCCCCCACCACCCGTGAGTAGGCTTGAAAATGAGCTCCAGCCCGTGCCTGGTCGGATTTGTCCCTAGTCTTTCTCCACTGTTGCTCTAGCTGTCTCCCATGTCTTTTCCTGGTCCACAGCCATTCATTAAACCAAGAGGCTGCTTGGACTCTTAGACCTGAGAGAGGATGCCTTGGTACTATTACGTCAATTGCCTGGAATTGGCTTTCTGTGTACTACCTCATAATCCACTACCTACCTCAGCTAGTTTTCCTATTACTTCTGCCATTAAGGCGGGGGGACGGACAGACCCGTAGCTCTAAGTGCTAGCAGCTGGGCATCTTGGGGAAAGAATAAAATCAGGAGGCAAGAGCAACCTGCTTAACCACCTGTCATGCGCAGATTAGCAAGAACCACATCAGAGCATCCTGCTGGAAAGCAATGCTCCCTCTAAGCTGCGGAGTCTCGTGAGCCAAAATTCTGCTTTGTGAGCTACTGGCATTAGAGTTGTGAGCGAGCGATTTGGCCGCTGCATAAATTACTTTGCTTTGGAGCCCATCCTTCCTGAGCCGAGACGAAAATGCGTGAGCCGGAGGCTAAAAAACTGTGAGCTGGCTCACCCTAACTCAGCTTCGAGGGGACACTGCTGGAAAGTTGTTTTGACCGCTGTAGAACGGAAACTGAACCCCAGCCCAGCATATGAATGCAAGGTAATCCCCAGTCATCTGTTTTCCTAAGTAAGAAGATGAGCTCTTTAAAAAATAGTGGCAAATTTACCACCAGCCAAAACTTGTAACATAGATTTAGGACCACTGGGCAGTCTTCAGCGATTCCTGTTGCCACGCAAAGGGACTGAGTGTGCCATGAACCACAAGAGCCAGATGCAGGGATTACTTACTATATGAGAGTCTTTGAGCAGATTTAATCGTCTCAGTGCTCTTTGTCGGCCTTAAAGATGTGCAGACAGAGAGTCATCTGATCAGCACAGATGAGGCAAGGCATCATAAATCCCCCCCCCCCAGCCCCGTTTTCTTCCTCGCGCACTTTCTAGCAGGGATCTGTGTAGAGTCAAAGGGGGAAGGATCCATTTCACAGCTAGGCCGTTTGACAGGAAGGCCAGCAGCTGCGCGCTTGCCTATGCCAAATGTGAGAAACAGCTTTGTGCGTCACTCCAGAAATGATGTTGCTTCATTCCAGGCACTTCTGTCAAATAATCGTTTTACTCCTTGGAGGCAGGCACCCACTTCTGAGTCCAGGGCCTGACCTTCTAGGTACAGATGTTGGCTGCCTGAACTACCGAAAGCAGCCAAATACCTACTGGCAGACAAGTTGCTTCTGCTCTCCCTTCTGCATTGCTATAACTTTCTGTAAATGGGGCACTCCTGGAGCTGTGGAGGGCTGGAACAGCGGAGCCAGGCGTCCCCCGCCTGGCACCCATGGGTACTGTGGTGCCTGCTGATACCTTTCCTGATGCCCACCAAGTGTTTGGTGCAGTGGTTAAGTGCGCGGACTCTAATCTGGGAGAACCGCGTTTGACTCCCCACTCCTCCACTTGTACCTGCTGGATGACCTTGGGCAAGCCATAGTTTTGTCAGAGGTGTTCTTGGAAAAGTGCAGTTTCTGTCAGAGCTCTCTCAGCCCCACCTACATCACAGGGTATCTGTTGTGGGGAGGGGAAGGGGATGGAGTTTGTAAGCCGCTCTGAGACTCCCTTGGGTAGTGAAGGGTGAGGTATAAATCCAATCCTCCTCTTCTTCTCCTCCTTCTTCTTCTTCTTCTTTTAGAAAATTGGCAGGGCTGGGTGGGGCTCTGGGCCAATAGGGCTTCTGATTGGCCACTGGAGAGCTAATGGGCTGTGCAGAACTTTTAAAAGGCTACTTTGGCTGCAACTGCCACCACAGCACAAGGATCCTCACTGCATGGCTGAAGGTAAGCTCTGTGTATACAATAAGATATTCTAAAACAATATGCTCATTGTAATATATATATATATATATCTTGTTAAGCAGAGCTTCTGCCTGAAATGTTGAAGAGTTACGTAACCCAGTTCTGACATGTTGTGGCTGTCTGCTTCCTGTGGCAGCCATTTTGAGGCTTTGCCCATCATCCTCTGTTAAAATTAAGAAGGTGCACATGGGTTCAAAAAGTGTAGCAAACTTCTACAAGACTGCCAACCATTTGTTGCCCGTAAAAAGCTAGTGCCACAGTGATATGAAATTGCTATGCCTTTCCACATTTCTTTAGCCTGGAAAAGGAGTAGCACCAAGATCTGTGGAATGCCCAGTGCCAGTAAACAGCAGCCAGTTTATAACAGTTATGCATACCTCCTAGGTGCCTACATATCTTTTTTTTTTTTTGGAAATGGGGTACTTATCAGGGGAAAACTGGAAATATCGGTTGGTTCATAGTTAGCTATATCCACATCAAATACTAGGACTGTTAACCGATGAACTCTTTATTCTGTTAGTTATTTCACTTTAGCCAATTATGTTGCCTAATCAAGAAATGAAAGAATGTACATTAGGGAGTCTCAATGACAAAATTTCTCAAGCCCTCTAAAAAACAAAACAAAAACCTTCTATCCACTTAATAGCAAAATGCAGAACTCCACTGAGTGTGCTTCTTGGTATTGACATGTGGGTCTTTACAACCACAACATAATCTTTACAACCACAACATAAAGTGCATCAGTATTGCACAGGAAGGGGGGGGCTGAGACAGAGAGAGAATGTGTTGCCTAAAGGTACCCGATGGGTTCATGTTCGAGGTGATGTTTGAACTGGGGCTTCCTGGCAGACATCTTGTGCTCTTTCTACACTAAACAAGATTTCATGAGATGCTAATGTGAATGAAATGTAGTACCTGATGCAAAATTGCAACTGTATTAATTAACTCCCAAGTACTAAATGCTCATTTATGGTCACCCCACAGTGTGGCTTTTAGAGTGAGAAGCCATTTGGTCCTATGCCCAAGACTAATTAACCACCACTGAAGACGGCAGGAATGGCAATCAAGGCCTTCTGCCATTGCGTTTGCTCTGGTTCTCCCTGGTTCACTGTACAAATCTACCAAGTATACATATTCATAAGATCCTAAGAGAAGCCATGTTGGATCAGGCCAGTGGCCCATCCAGTCCAACACTCTGTGTCACACACTGGCCAAAGCCCAGGTACTATCAGGAGGTCCACCGGTGGGGCTAGAAATGGATGCAGTGTCAACTGAGTGCTGTTCCCTTATCCAGAAAAAGAAACCTAAGAATTGGGCTCTCCTTCTGTTTCTTAAGCAAGCAATTCGACCACATCGCCTTCAAGGCCTCAAGCAACCTTCTGTTCTGCAGTCATCTACCCCACTTTGTTCTCCTCCTCAAGATCTCCCATTGGACCCATTCCTTTGGCAAACTCTGGTCCAATCCATTTTAGCTTCACCCAGCATTTCACTCCCAGTCACATGTGCCTTATCAGATTCTCAGTTGATAATAGTCGAACATGTACATTGCTTTTATTAATGTATTAAATTTCCTTATGTTTTGAATGCTCTGGAAAAACACCACATTCTGATCTTGGAAAAACACACCTCTTTGGTCTTGCCAGCTGAATTGTGTAGCAAAAGTCAGGTCAGCTCACGAGCCCTGGAACAGAATCTCAGAATTGCAAAGTTGTGATAGATCACCCCTGCTGTTGCTTGTAGGAGTGTAATGGGAGGCCTAGCAAACTAGGTGGAGCTTCCAAATGGCGATGCAGGTACAGACTGCTAGATCAGGGGTGTCGAGGTCATTTGTTATGAGGGCCAGATCTGACACAGGCCCAGGACAGACTGGCAATTTGCCCCGGTATCGAGTCGCGGCAAAAAAAGCCCGGAGTAAACGATACCGGGTTTTCCCGTCCACACAGCGGGGGCCTCTGCCGGAAGAAACGGGACGGAGGCGCGCGGGACCGTTCAGACTGCCGCGCCGGAGGCGCGCTATATTCGCTGTTCCCCCATTATTTCGGCTGTGGGCGTATGTGCGCATGAGCGCATGAGCGCTCATGCGGTCATGCGCATAAGCGCATTTCGGCGATTTTTTTTTTTTGCCCTGCAACGCCGGCACCGCATTGGGCAGTGGAGCGGAGCTCAGCCAATCACGCCGCTGCTGCCTCATGCCCAACGCGGGTTGCTCCCGGCTTTTCGGCTGCGCGTTCAGACTCCCCAGAAGCGGGGAAACGCGCGACGAACGCAGGCTTTCACGATTTGCGACGGCTTTTATCAGGTGTTTTTTTAAACCGGCTCTGAAGCGCGAGGGCTCCGGTAAGCTCCGGGTGGGGGACGCCAGGCAGATGTGCCTGTGTGAACGTTCCATTTACTCCGATATTGAGTCGCTGTCAGCCCGGGTCCCATCCCGCGGCAAATTGCCAGTCTGTCCTCGGCCATAAATGAGACCTTGTTGGGCTGGGCCATGTGAGTCATAAAATGTAATGCCAGGTAGTGGAGATATAAACTTTATAAAGGACACAGACAAACACAACTAAAGGTTTTTTAAACTTTAAATAAAACATGCTTAAAACTATAGCACTCTTGCAATATTTTAAGTCTCTGATAACTGACACCTCTTGCCCTGAACTATTGCATCAAAATATCTGTGCTGTAGCAATCTTGAGTATGCTGTCCAGATGTGAATCTATAAGCTGCAGACCTACTTTTGATTTATTGACATTCATTACACAAATCTCATGCTCAGTGTTCTGAGCCTAGGACCCAGGGGGAAATATGAAATGGCTGGGCATTGCAATCTATTGTACATAAGCTGCTTCATGTAATGGTCAAGAACATGAGAAGGGATTCTGACACAGACTGAGGGCTATGTTTTTGTCTACAAAACTACCATCTTCCCCAGAGAAATAACTACAACTTCCAACAAAGGAAATGTGCTGGGTGAACTTGGTCTGGACACACACTCTCAGCCTACTCTACCTCACTGGCTTGTTGTTATTCCTCCTCTAAAATAGTTCACACTATTAGAAGAGAAACTAGGCTTTGAAATAACATGGTTTTCTTATACACAATTAAAACGTCTTTGCATACAAATACATAATATCTAATATTCTTAAATGGCCTTTAACACAATTTGAACAGGTTTATAAATATATGCAATGTTCTAGAAAATCTCTTATTTCTAAGCTCTACTTAATACTAAGTGAACAATAAATGAATAAAGTATTACGATACCAAACAAAATGCCACAAGCTTATTGATACTTTATCTGACATAGATTGGAAGCGTATTTGGTCATCATTTCCATTTAACTCCAATATTGTTGAATTTAAACTACAAACATTCAAGATACTTACCTTTTGGTACCTTACTCCACAGAAATTATCATATATGTCTTCATCATTAAAACCATTCTGTTGGAGACAGTGTGGTCAACTCGGAACATACCTACAATGTTGGCTTGACTGTCCAAAAATAGCAGCATTTTGGAAGGATATATTAGAACAGATAGCTTATATAACTGGACATGTAGTACAATATAAAGCGGAAGATATATTGTTAAATAGGTGGAATCCAATTGATTATGGCTCTAGTTCATATAAGAGAGTGGCAATTTTACTAGCGGCAGCAAAAAATACAGTTGCTTATCATTGGAAGAATTCTATTAGTCCATCCAGACAACAATGGTATACAAAACTCTGGAATTTATATATAATGTCTAAAATTACAGAAAATATTAATGAAAAACATACTCTTGCTACTTCATCTTCTTTTACATCAATTTGGTTTCCAATTATACAATACCTGACAGAACAAAGCGTAATCCCTCCAATAATGGATACTTTACACCTTTGGTAGATTTAGCTAAGGAATGTTATTATACCAGGATTATAGATCTGTAACTAATTTGTTAAACATGTGATTTTTACTTTATGGTTAATTCCATAGTCTTACAATGTTTATATTCTTATCTGTTATATGTTGCTATATGTTGTATGTATTAAAGTTAATAAATTGTTATTAAAATAAAATAGTTCACACTGCTTTCTTATTGAGAAAGACTGGATCATGAGGGCATGAATACAGTGAAAAGCGAAAATGGGGAGGGAACCCAGTTGCACTGAGGAGAGCCCTGGCATAAAGAGCCCAACAAAACACACACACGCTGTAGGCACACAAAAGCCCAGCAAAGCAAGTTCTCCCTCATTCCCTCCATCCCTTCAGTGAGGAGCCTCAGCCAGTGGAATAAACGAAAGGCTTTCCTTTGTCTCCTGCAGCCTGGCCAGGAAGCAAGCTCTGTTTGTCCCTCCCCCTGTCGGGAGGAGCCTCAGCCAGTTCTGACTGTTAATTTTTTATTTTTATAAAAGACAAACATAACACAAACATACACACATAAATGGGGGGGTTACCATTACATCATTAAATTGTCTGTTTAAAGACCCCATACAATATTTAATTAGTTATTTTCTATATTCCACCTTGTATTTTTGTATAAGTCTTTTGCACAGAATTAAAAATAAAGTTATTATTCCTTCTGGGTTGGTTGTATGTCAATATATTTTATTTATTGTAGTCTTCAATCCATTTGTAAAATCTTGACCATGTATTTTCAAAGCTTGCTTCAGTTTGTCCTCTCAACAAGAGCCTCAGTCAGTTCTTTACCAGTCTCTCTCAATCGCACAGGAGAAGTTTGCCTATCTATCTCTCCTGTGCGATTGAGAGAGACTGGTAAAGCAAGCTGTGATGTGGCAGCAGCAAGAGAACTGGAAAAGGAAGCAGGAAACAGTCAGGGCCTTGTGGGGTGGGGTGGGGCCCTCGAAGGGTCTGATCCAGCCCACAGACTGCATGTTTGACACCCCTTTGCTGCTTCCTTTTCTGGTAGGAGATAGTCTTAAATTGACAGTGGTAGCAGGTAGTACCTAGCTTGGTTCTGGCACTCCCTGAGGAGCAAGAGAAAAGGCAGCGGCAGCAGAGACTTGGGATGGCTGTGGGATTTCCCCAACCTCCCCAGAACCAACCAGAAGGAACAGGAGAAGCTTGTGAGTCCAGTGCTTCACCTGGTGTAAACTTCAATTATCAGAGCTAGTTTCCTTATCTTCCTCCCCATATTTCCAGCCCTTGGGGAAACGCAGTTCTTTATCTTGTGCAGCAGCCGATGCAGAGATGGCTCTAAACATTAAAAGAGGCAGTAAAGCAGATGGATTACGCAGAACAGCAAAGGCCAATTACTATGCAGAACTGGTCCTTCCAAAACTGTAAGCCGCCTCCTTGTAAATCCAACCCTATATCCTTTTGGGAAATGTGTTGATTTTAAAGAAAGGCTGTAGGTGAACCCAGCACATTTTCTCATTAACTACTGTGTGGCGAAAGCTTTGTGATCGTTCACTCCACCCTTCTGTTTTGGATCAACCTGCTAGTTCAAGTAGATCATGACGCACTCTAAAATAGTTGTTTTGGTTACTGCACATGAAGGGAGAAGGCAGCTCTCTGGAGCTGTAAGCAAGCAACTACACAAATCAGAATGTCAAAGGGGGGGAGGGGAGGAAAAGACAGCTAATGAGCAGAAGGGGTGTGTGTAAAATCCTATTTAGATTGCCTCTCAGGGGAACAGCTGTCTCCTTGTAAACATTTTATTAGTTGTTCTGATTTCAAATTTGAATGGAAAACATTTGTTACGGCCAAGGATAGGGGAAGGGGGGTGGGTGGGAAAAGAAGGTGTCAGTGGAGAGGGTCCAAAATTTTTCATAGTGACAGAAGTCAGTAGTAGGGTAATTTCAAGTTCTGCATAGTCACATGAACTCTCCTTAAGAACCGAGCTGCCCGTTCAGTGCTCACAAAGAGAAAGCAGATTTTGCTCCAGGAAGTCTACTAGCAGGGGATAACAGAAAAATCTCTCCCTTTGCAGGGCCCTAGCATCTGGTATTCAGAAGTATGAGGTTCAAACATAGAGGTTCAAATTAGATATTGTGCCTTACAGCTGTTGAAAGTCCTGTCTTTCAAGACTTTGTCTAATTTTTTTTTTCGAGGCTTCTAAATTGGGGGTTATCACTACAGCTTTTGACAGCAAACTCCTGAAGTTAATTACAGGGTATTATGAAAAGTTATTTCCTCCTTTCAGCTCGTAACCCACCAGTGATCAACTTCATAGGGTAACCACAGAGCTCTTCGGTGGAAAGATCTATATTAAGTTCCCCACTTCCCTTTCTTCACTGAGAAGCCCCTTGAACATTTGGAGTACCCTTTCCAGCACTATGATGCTTTTCAGAGGCGTTTCCACTCACGGTCTTCTGGTTGCCTCAAGTTTGCAACTCTGAACTGTACTCCCAGCTCACAATCTCCTTCCTTTCATCTGAATTTTATTATTTTCCTTTATCCAAATATCTAATTATCACAGAGGTTTGCATATACTAACTACAGAGGTCCCTCAGTATTCTTGGTCAGCATCTTGTTAATAAAAATTCTACATTTTGGCATTACACAGATTTTTAAAAACCCTAGAAACAGATGCACACCCTCAGAATTCTTTTAAAGGGAGAAGGAAATCCTAAGCTACTTGGAATTCAAAAAAAGACCTTCGCCGTAGGCTTTGATTTATTGCTGGAGAGGAAAAGCAAGCACAAGTACCTGGCAATTTGATTGACCAAAGCTGTTTTGCAGAAGCAACAAGCCCCTTTACATGCATCTTTAATGTAACGCTTTATGTAATTGGAGATGTTCCAGTCTACTACCTGCAAGTGAATTTTTGCTAATGGGTAGGGGCCATGTAAGAGCTGTGGTGGCTCAAGTAGTTAAGATGCTGAACTGCAGGCTGGAAGGTCGGTAGTTCAGCAGTTCGAGACCCGAGTGCTGCGTGACGGAGTGAGCTCCCGTCACTGGTTCCGGCTCCTGCCAACCTAGCAGTTCGAGAGCAAGAAAATGCAAGTAGATAAATAGGTACCGCTTTGGTAGGATGGTAACAGCATTCCGTGCGCCTTGGCATTTAGTCATGCCAGCCACATGACCATGGAAATGTCTTTGGACAGTGCTGGCTCTTTGGCTTGGAAACGGAGATAAGCACCGCAACCCTGGAGTCAGATTTGACTGGCCTTCAAGCAAGGGAAACCGTTACCTTTACCTCTAGTGGCCATGTCTCATTTGACCCTGTGCCCCATAACAAGAAACACAGGTGTCCAAATAAGTTATCAAGACTTTACAGAGTGGAATCCACAGATGTCTAATCACTGGAGACAACTGAGTAAGGGTTAGTTTTTTGGCTGCTCCGCTCTAGATCCCAGCCTCTTCTTTCTGCTCTTGGGGTCCAGGCCTGCCAGCAACTACCAGGTGACTTGCTACCACACAACTTGCATGCCTGGATGCTTGCTACTGTTCAGCAGCAGCCACTCCACAAAAGCCGGCGTTGGTGTAGTGGTTAAGAGTTTCAGACCAGGATCTGGAAGACCCAGGTTTGAATCAATGCTCTGCTGTGGAAGCTCATCGGGTGACCTGGGCCAGGTATACATTCTCAATCCAACCTACCTCACAAGGTTGTTGTGATGAAATGAAGGAAAAGAGAATGATGTAAGCTGTTTTACGTCCCCATTATGGAGAAAGGTGGGATATAAAAGAAATAAATAATAAATATAGCTGAAGGGGAGGGAAAAGATAGGTAGGTAGGTTGGTTGCTTGGTTGATGGGTGTGAAGGGAAGTAGGGAAAGGTGAGGACACTGGGGTTGCCAGGAGGAAGGAAAGAGAAAATAAAGCAGGAAGGGTGATACAGGGGGAAGTGAAGCTGTGAAGTCTTGTGAGCAAAAATTCTACTTTGTGAGCTACTGGCATCAAAGTTGTGAGCAAACAATTTGGCTGCTGCTTAAATTAGTTTGCTCTGGAGGCACCCTTCCTGAGCTGAGACAAAAACTGTGTGAGCCGGAGGCTAAAAAACGGTGAGCTGGCTCACACTAACTCAGCTTAGAGGGAATGCTGGTTATGACATATTAGAGCTTGTGCAAACTACGCACCTATCAGGATTCTCATATGTCAACTGAATTCACAGAAACCTGCTTAGAAAGATGAAGAACAACTCATTGCTTCTAATTTTGGTGGTAACATAAGCATTTTGAAGGAGGAAGGTATTCATTGTAAGATTAACTAATTACCAGGGCGGATTAAGGATACCCTCTGGTGTATAAGAAGATATTGGGAGTCCTCCTATCAAATGTCTATAGGTCTTTAGTTCTGCAAATATTATCTGTAGACTTCAGCAAGCTCATCCTACTGTTTGTCTGCCAAGTAGCCTGACTGTGGCTATATGACCCATCCTCCACAGGCCACTGTAGGCAGTGAATACAACTCACAAGAGTTGCCAGTGGTTAAATCCATTACATTGGTTGAGTCAGCCCTGGCAACAGCCATTTAATTGTTCGTTAGGATGCAGCTCTGGAATCACAGAGTTGGAAGGGACTTCCAGGGTCATCTAGTCCAACCCCCTGCACAATGCAGGAAATTCACAACCACCTCTCCCCCACACCTCCCAGAGACCCCTGCTCCATGCCCAGAAGATAACAAAAAAACCCTCCAGGATCCCTGGCCAAACTGGCTTGGAGAAAAATTGCTTCCTGGCCCCAGAGTGTCAATCAGCATTTCCCTGGGCGTGTAAGAAAAGGCCACAAGAACTAAGCACTGATGCAAACGTCCCTGCCCTCCCTCTCATGATCTACTTAAGTTCACAGAATCAGCATTGCTCTCAGATGGCCATCTAGTCTCTGTTCAAAAAACCTCTAAAGAAGGGGAGCCCACCAACTACTGAGGAAGTTGGTTCCACTGAGGAACTGCTCTGTCAGGAAATTCTTCCTAATGTTTAGCTGAGTCCAGAGACAGATCTTCGTTTGCCTTGGCCAGTCTATTTTTCTCTTGTTTTTGCGACATAGTTTGCAGAAGTGCATATGTTTACTGAAACACCCTGTTGGATTAAGTAGCTGGATACGCCTTTGGGATAACCAGCCACAGACCACTACATCTGAGCTAGGATTTCCTCAAAAGCATTGACGCTAAGCTTCCACGCAGATGGCTGGTTATGTTGTGCTGCCTTGATTGAAAACTGACAAATGTACTCCTACCGTCAAGAGTAAAATGGAAATCAGTCCCACGCATAAACAAGGGGGAGGGGGAGAAGCTCCAAACAAGATTCATGGCAAAGAGCAGAACCCCAGAGAGACTCACTTACATTACCAAAAAAGAAAAAAAAAGTGAAATAAGATACAAACACTTGAGAATCTCTACAGATAAAAGTCAACAAATGAACTGCATTGAAAGAGGCTTGGCAAAGGAATTGCATTTATTGGATCTAGTTTGATTGGATCATACCATGTTTTGAAACTTTAGAACTCTTCCTTCAGGGAGGCAGAATGCATTTTGTGAAGTAGCAAATGCCTAAACTATTAGCCTGCGTGCTAGCTTCAACAGGACACTGTAACTCTTATAGATAGGTCCTTGCATCATTACCGGTGCTGGTTAGCTCCGCCCCCTATGGATACGACTTCCAAATGTTCCAATGGGTAACATTCCAATAAGCTATTTGCGGCATGAAGAGGCAAGTGGCTCAGGTGATACATCTTTCGATACTCAAATATAACAAGCAAGAAAATTCTTCTCCCTTCTGTTCTTTTAATAAATCTCTTACATTAGAATGGCACCGGCAAGATATTTACAAATGGTCTAAAAAAAATTCACACACAAAAAACGAAGACCAATCTTGGTTGCAAGTTCTGCCAAGCTACTTAAAGGGGAAACCGCAGGTTGGGTTCATCAAAGTCCAAACCACTGAGGAACTCCGGATCGCTTGGGGTCCTCTTTCTGCTTCTTCGCCTCGTCCTCCATGTACTTCTTCTGGATGTCCTCAAGAGAACCAGGCTCAATGGTTTGTGGTTTCTCTGGAAACAAGTCTGGAAACTGAAAAGTTTGTCCTGCACCCTAAAGACAGAAAACAAATGTTTGATTACATGTCCTGCCAGTAGCTGTAACACTCTTCAGACAAGCCACAGTAAGTTTCAGCTCCTGCATGATTGTCAACTTCTGCCAGCAGTGTCTGTGCCTAACTTCTCCTCTGGTATGTCCTATACAGAAGGCAGGCCCATACAGAAAATACTGTCACTTGTGAAATATGGCAATCCAGGTATCAGGTAAACCTGATCAACTTAACAAGTGTCCCCAAATACTCTGATCCATTCCACTTAGAGAAAATAGGTTTACAAAAATACATTTTTCAATTGCAGCAGGTATGACTGCAGATGGGGCTGCGGTGGCTCAAGTGGTTAAGACGCTGCACTGCAGACCAGAAGGTCGGCAGTTCAGCAGTTTGAGACCCGAGTGCCGCATGACGGAGTGAGCTCCCGTCCCTGGTCCCAGCTCCTGCCAACCTAACAGTTCGAAAACAAGAAATTGCAAGTAGATATATAGGTACCGCCTCGGTGGGAAGGTAACAGCATTCTGTGCACCTTGACGTTTAGTCATGCTGGCCACATGACCACAGAAATGTCTTTGGAGAGCGCTGGCTTTTCGGCTTGGAAACGGAGATGAGCATCGCATCCCTAGAGTCGGAGTCCACTAGCTTTCGAGCAAGGGAAACCTTTACCTTTACCTACGACTACATATATCCATAAGAGGGTCTTTGATGCCTCATACTGTTTAGCCCACTCTTTTTTCTTAGCTTCATTCACAAAGTCAAGGAAAACTTAAAAGCGTACTGGACTTCAGATTAACTATGTGGAGTGGTAGAAGGAAGGCAGAACCTGCACACGTTACTTAGTAGCTTCACGAAGGAAACACCCTAATTAGTACTCTTCTCCTACTTTAAGGCAGTTATTAAAAAGCGGGAGAACTACCTTTGAAGTGAGTCAGCTAAAGCACCTCTCAGTGATCGCCTCAATTCCGGGCCTGCCTACTAGGTTTAGATCCCGCAACAGTCAAAATAAAGAGAGCACTAAATGAAGCGCTAACAACGGCTATTCACTGCCTCAGTGTCTGCTGCAGAACTGGATGAGGAAACAATATACTAGGCAAAATCGTATCACGCAAGCCCAAGTAATCTATGAAATTAATGTCATTCCTGAAATACGGCATGAAATTTACATCGATCATGTTCCATAACGAACGGACTCGGTGCCAACACAGACCACTGCCACAGACTCAACGTCTCCCATTTGGTAAACAATCACCAGTTGACCTTTTAGCTTTTATTTAACAGCAGGAATCTATTATTCTAGGACAGCATTCTATTCCGTTGACATTATCTCTTTATTTTTCCATATTGTTTGCAGCACTGACAACCTCATTAAAAATCAACCCTGTCTGCCTTCCATTCACTTCAAATATAATAAAACTATCAGACAATAACATGGCATAGAAAGATGTTATAAAAATAATGTCTGGAGCTATTTTGAAACTGTTTTCCAAAATACCTTAACAGCTTTAGCCCACCACTAAAGAGCTTGGCATATAAAAAAAAAGATATAAAACTCCAAAGACATGAGCATTTTTGCTGCTGTACTACAAATCAAATTTTGCTTTGCAAGGTAACCTGGATTTTGCCAATGACATAAATGCCTGCATCCATGGCATAGTTTGCACTTGACAGTGATCCCACGGGATTGTTTCCAGAGTGCATTATTTAAGTAGAATATTTCTATGATGCCTTCGCAGAGCCCTGCTTGAAAGGACTCACAATTAAAAACCACAGTAAGAAAAACAAGCCATTAGACATAAGTAGCATTAAACCTCTCCATAAAAACAGAGAAGACCATTAAAACCTGATAAGGAAAAACCCTTAATTAAAAGCCTGGATAGAAAAGATGTGTAAGAAAAAGAAACATAGGTGCCAGGACACATTAGGAAGTATTAACAGTCTTAGAATGCATTAACAGAAGCATTTTGTCCAGATCACGGGAGGTGGTAGTTCCGCTCTATTCTGCTATGGTCAGGCCTCATCTGGAGTACTGTGTCCAGTTTTGGGCACCACATTTTAGGAAGGATATTGACAAGCTCGAGCGTGTCCAGAAGAGGGCAACCAGGATGGTGAGAGAGTCGGAATCCAAGTCTTACGAGGAAAGGCTGAAAGAGTTGGGTATGTTTAGCCTGGGAAAGAGAAGGCTTAGAGGAGATATGATTGCAGTCTTCAAATATTTGAAGGGCTGTCATGTAGAAGATGGAGCAGCAGATCTATTCTCTCGTGCTCCGGATTACAAGACTAGATTGAATGGGTGGAAATTACAAAGGAGTCGCCGCCGGCTAAATATCAGGAGAAACTTCCTAACTGTAAGAGTGGTTGAGCAGTGGAACAGACTGCCTCAGGAGGTGGTGGATGCTCCTTCGCTGGACGTTTTCAAGCGGAGGCTGGATGACCATCTTTCAGGTATGTTGTAGGGCTATCTTTTGGCTACACTCCTGCAGAGTGCAGGGGGTTGGATTAGATGACCTGCAAGGTCCCTTCCAACTCTAAAATTCTATGATTCTGTGATTCAGGTTATTCTCAAGGGGGAAGGCATTCCAGATGTGAGGTGCTATCACAAAAACCACCTTGTCTCTAGTCACCACTTGCCTCACCTCACCTGCATGGGCACAGAGAGCAGGGGTTGAAAGGCAGATCTTATCTGGGGGGCTGGATAGTATGGGAGGAGACAGCTCTTCAAATATCCTGACCCCAAGCCATTTAGGGCCTTTAAGAGCCAGCATTTTGAATTGTGTCAGGAAACATGGGTAGCCAGTGTAGATCTTTCAGCATAGCGGTGACATGATCCCTGTAACCAGGGATGGCCACCAAACTTTGGACCAAATGAAGTTTCTGAACCGTCAAAGGCGGCTCCACATAGAGCATATTATGGTAATCTAACTTGGATGTGATCAGAGCATGGACTCCTGTGGCCAGGTCATGCTTTCTGAGGAAAGGCTGTAGCTGGTGAACCAGCCAGAGCTGATGAAAGGTACTACATGCTACAAAGGAAACCTGAGCAGCCAATTGTAGGCTAGCATCCAGTAGCACCCCCATGCAAAGAACCTGTTCCTTCAAGGGGAGCAAACCTCCTCCAGGAAATACTGGTTTGAAATCCCCGAGCAACTTCTCCACTGACCAACAACACCTCAGTTTTGTCTGGATTGAGCTTCAGTTTATTAGCCCTCATCCATCCCATCAGCCTTCCAGGCACCTATTCAAGACTTCTGCATAACCACATGGCTTAGCTGTCAAGGAGAAACAGAGGTGGTTGTCATCCACCTATTGGTGGCACCTTATTCCAGATCCCCAGATGGCACCTCTCCCAGCAGTTTCATGTAGATGTTAAATAGGATGGAAGATGGGATGGAACCCTGCAAGATCCCATAGGGCTGAGCAGCGGTCCCCCAGCACCAACTTCTGGAATAAGTTGTTCAAGTAAGAGTAGAATATCAAAGTACAGTGCCCCTACTCCCAGGTCAATGGTATCAAAAGTTGCCAAGAGGTCCAGTAGAACGAACAGGGATGCACTCCTCATCATTCCCCTAGCAAAGGTCATTAGTCAGGTCAACCAAGTTTATCGACTAAGGAACTGGGACGAACTACCATGGATTTTGTTACAGTTTGTGGTGGCTTGTGAGCTCCCCAATGCTCAGCTGTTTGGTTTAAATGGCTTGGAGCAATTTAAACAACTGCTGCTTTCTGCTCCCTGTGGCTTTTCAGGGGGAGCAGAAAACGGGGTTAAAATGGCCCTGCTTTCTGCTCCCCACGAAAAGTCACAGGAAGCTAAGAGCAGGGTTTAAATGGAAGGGGTGAAGTGCCTTCCAGGGGGCACTTCGCCCCCATCTCAGGCTCCCTGGCACAGTCCCTTTAAATGGGCTGCATGAGGGAGCCTGAGACAGGTGGGCCAGTGGGGGGAGCCTTCTTCATGTGGGCCCAGCTCTCTCGGGCTTCCCGGCACAGCCCATTTATTTTATTCATTTTGATTTTTACTCCGCCCTCTCCGCAAACAAGCTCAGGGCGGGTTACAAAATTACAAAACTCAACAATAGTTAAAGTAATTAAACACTAAATTAAAACAGTAATCACAATCAAGGGTTCATGTTACTATGCTCAATTTAAGATGATCCTGAGTCAGCAATTTTAGCAAGGGAGGCCAAAGATGGGTTTTGGATGTCCACCGCCTCAAGCCCAGCAAAACAGCTCTTATCATGTCACTCCTCAGTCATTGTTTCTCAAAGCCAAGATCCCCAAGCACCTTAACCTTTCTTCATAGGGAAAGTGTCCTCCTCTTATCATTGTAGTTGCCCTTTTCTGCATTTTTTCCAGTGCTATATTCTTTTCTGTGTGTGTGTGGTGTGACTGGTCCAATGCGGTTGCACCATCAATTTATACAGGGCAGGGTCTGTATAAATGTTGTTCCTGTTGGTCTTTTGGGGTTTCTGTGTGGCACTGTGGCATGCTTGCACTACCACAGTGCCACTTGTTCTCCTGGCAAACAAGCACCTCCCAAGACAGTTCACTTTCCCTGAGATTCTCTGGGAGAGTCTGACTGCTAGGGGGCTGCGTGCTTGCCTGTCTTAAGTGCTGCTGGCTGGGTTTCCCCATTAGAAACAATGGAGGTAATGGGGGCAACCTGTTTGGGTGCTCGTAGAATTGGGCCCACTGGTCAAATTATTTTTGGGACATGGGGGTTTATGTGGGGAGAGGCTCCCGAAGCTACCCTGAAAATTTGGAGCCTCTCCCTCAAACCCCCTTCCCCCCCAGAGCCACTAACAGAACCGTGGGAAAAAAGGAACTTTTATTCCCAACATAGAGGACAATGGAGGGGATGGGGGCAACCTGTTTGGGGGCCCGTAGAATTGGACCCCCTGGTCCAATTTTCTTGAAACTTGGTGAGTATCTTGGGGAGAGGCCCCCACAGCTACTGTGTGAGTTTGGAATCTCTCCCTCAAACCCCCTTCCCTCCAGCCCCCAGAATATATCCTATGTTTTTGCCACTGACTTCAATGGCCCATAGGATATAATGGGGCTGAAATTGACATTTGGCTGGCCAAAAGACTCCCCAGTAGGCTGGTACTGATGAAATTGACATGCAGGAGTCTTTTGGCCAGCTGAAATTGATTCTCCCGATTCTGCTGAATCTGAATCGGGCAGAATTTATTTTTTTTGCACAACCCTAGTTGAGGCTAGTCAGACATCCTTGAGGCCGAGGAAACCATTAAATGTTGATCAATTGAGCACAATGCTCTGCGGGGGGGACATATGGGGAGAGGTAATCCCGGAGATATGCCAGTTCCTGGCCATATAGGGCTTTAAAGGTTAACACCAGAACCTTGAACTGGATCCAGTACCCTTATCGGCAGCCAGTGCAGTTCGCACAGCACTGGCTGGATGCAAGCCCACATAGGCTTTGCCGGCAGCATACATGCACTAGCTGCGATTTCCAGGTCAAGTTCAAGTCCAGTCCCGCATAGAGTGAGTTACAATAATCTAGTCTGGAAGTGACCATTGAATGGGCCACAGTAGCTAAGTCCTGGGGTGAGATAGGGACCCAAGTTGCCTGACCAGTCATAGATGATAAAAGACCGAGCAACAGCATCAACCTGGGCCTCCATCAAAAGAGAGGAATCCAGGAGCACCTCCAAGCTCTTCAACCTTGGCATCGGCAGCAATGCTGTCCTACCAAGGCTTGGGAGCTGGATTCCCAATCCCAGCCCCCCAGGACTCAAGTACAAGACCTTCATCTTCACTGGATTCAGCTTCAATTGGCTCTATCTGAACCATCCAGGCACAGTTTGCAATGCCCTGTCCAGTACTTCCCAGATGGAGTCCAGCTGTCCATTCATCAGTAGGCAGAACTGGGTGTCATCAGCATATTAGTGACAACTCAGCCCATACCTCCGGATCAACTGGGTGACGTTGATTTTAAAGGGGCTACACAGAGAGCCAGAAGCAGTTGAGCCAGTGGGGAGATCCTTCTCCAAATCAGCCCAGCTGTCTTGGGCTCGCTGGTGCAGCCCACTTAAAGGGGGTGCAATTGGGGAGCCAGAGCCAGCTGAGCCAGCATGGAGAACCTTCCCCATGACAGCCCAGCTGTCTCCAGCTTGCTCATTTGAAGGGGATATGCCAGAGAGCCAGAGGCAAATGAGCTGGCTCCCTGGCATAGCCCCTTTAAACAGGCTGCACAAGCGAGCCTGAGTCAGCTGGGTTGGTGTGGAGAAGGCTCTCTGTGCCAGCTCAGCTGCCTCTGGCTCACTGGTGTAGTCCCTTTATAAACAGGCTGTGCCAGCGAGCCTGAGAGAACTGGGCCAGTGCAGATAAGGCTCTCCTTGCCAGCTCAACTGCCTTTGGCTCCATGGTGTAGCCTCTTTAAACGAGCTGTGCCAGCAAGCCCAAGACAGCTGGGCTGGTGCAGAGAAGGCTCTCCCCACCGGCTCATCTGCCTCTGGCTCCCTGGTGTAGCCCCTTTAAACGAGCTACACCAGTGAGCCCGAGCCAGCTGAGCCTGCAGGAAGATCCACTTTCTCCTGGGAGATCTCCCACACACTTTCTTCTGGACACAATGAAGGTGGGAGTCTCTTCCTTGGAGATCCCTCCTCACTTCCTCCAGTCTGCAGCTCACTGCATCCAGAAAAAAGGTGTAGGAGTTCCTGCCTGGGAGATCCCCCTCCCACACACACACTTTCTTTCTGAGGGCACTTCACCCCCACCTTTCCACTGGCAGAAATCAGAAGATGTCTCCAGCTTGCTCATGTGGCCAAGTTAAAGGGAGAGAGACAGAGGAAGCTGAGCTGGCTTCCTGGCATAGCCCCTTTAAACAGGCTGCATAAAATCTCTCCCTAACAGCTAAGCTGCCTCAGGGTGCCTGGTGCAGCCCCTTTAAATGGGCTGTGTGAGTAGGCCCGAGACAGCTGGGCCAACAGAAAAGAAGGGATGAAGTGCCTTCTTGGGGGCACTTCACCTTCATCATTTTGCTGGCCACAGCTCACTACAGCCACCAGATGGGAAGGGGGTTAAATGCCTTCTAAGGGGTATTTCACCCCCTCCTTTCTGGTGGCTGCAGCCAGCAGAAAGGGAGGGGGGAAATGTTCCAAGGAGGCACTTCATCCCGTATTTAACCATCTGGTTTTGCTCCTCCCCCTGCTTAGAAATGGTGGGGAGTAGAACAGGAGGGTTTAAATGTCTTGCAGCCATTTAAAACTCTGCTTTCTGCTCCCCCCACTTTTGTGGGGAGCAGAAAGCAGGGTTTTAAACTTGAAATGGCACACAACCCTATATGAACAGTTTGGTTCGGGACCAGCCTATCCATGCAGTTCGGTTTGTGGTTCAGTCACAAACCACGAACCCAATGGCAAAATGTGGTTCATGCCCATCCCTAATTGTTGCCCACCTTCATTCTAAGGGCCAAGTCAGGGCAGAAATCTTTTTTTTTAACAAGTTCGCTAACACAACGTACATAGCTCTGGGATACACACCAAAGGCCGTACTGAACAGTCATCAAGCAACACTTTCACAGCTGTCTTCTGTCCCTTATCCCTGCATGCATAATGCTGTCATTGAGTAACATTGCTAACATATTGAGGCCAGACTTACTGCTAAGCTGAGAACTGGAAGGCCTTGTTTATGACAGACCGGACCTTCCTCAAAGGGCAAGGGTATGGTTTGTAGGTTGAACCACGGTGCTAGCCTTTATCCTACACTCCCAAGATTTGTCACTGCATTACTGAGGGACAAAGATAAATAGCTTGAAGAATGGTTGTTCCCACAAAATCCAATACATTTCTCCCCCAACCCTTTTAAAGAAAAAAAAATATCTATGAAGGGGCACTGAGGGATGCTCCGACAACAATGGAACAAGAGAAGTAACCTCTCAGCTGTTTATGAAGGTTCTCCCAGTTCCCATTTTATGGCTGGTCAGAATCAAATATTGAGCAGAAGTCAGTTTGGAACCTTTTAATAAATAAAAAAAAAAATCATTGCAGACAAGTTGGCTCTTTCCACCTCTTGTTTTGCTGAGAAATGCTGATCTTGGCCGGTAGCCAGACAGGATCTGAAACAGCAAATGCATTACAGTGCACTCTCTTGAACCGAAAGCCTTACAAATCCACAAAAACAATACTGTGTAGTAATTTTTCACTGGTCAGATTCTGAAGTGCTGAAAGCTTTATGAAAAATAGTTATAGTGCATGTTCAGTAGCTACTCTTCAAAAGTATGTGTCTTCACCATTTTGTAACTTCGACTATACCCCGAGGGATAATTAATACATAAGGAGCTAAGTATCTATGCAGGGATCTTATACAGGGTTGAACTAGATGACCCTGTAGGTCCCTTCCAACTCTTATGATTCTAGCCATCAAAGGTTAGAGAGGTTTTTTATGCAATACAAGCCAGACCTGAATGACTGCCATACTTAAAATTCTTTAGGTTTTTGTTTTTTTAAAAAAAAGTTCACAAATAAAAGTGGTCTCTCAATAATATACACAGACACTGCTACTGATTTAAGTTAGGGTATTAGGACTCAAACCCTACATTCACGTGCTCATAAGCAATGCTCCCTCTAAGCTGTGAAGTCTTGTGAGCAAAAATTCTACTTTGTGAGCGACTGGCATTAAAGTTGTGAGCAAACAATTTGGCCGCTGCATAAATTAGTTTGCTCTGGAGCCATCCTTCCTGAGCGGAGACAAAAATGTGTGAGCTGGAGGCTAAAAAACTGTGAGCTAGCTCAGACTAACTCAGCTTAGAGGGAACTCTGCTCATAAGGTATTTGTTCTTGACCAGGCAACGTTGTAGTTTAATGAGGTCTCAAGGACTTCCACTTGTCAGGAGGAAGACTGCTCTGTTCTGTGCCAGCAGATCCGAACAACCAAAGGCCCAGTATCATTTTACTATAATCTAGCTTCAAAGTTACAAAGGACTGTGTCTGAATTGGGGGTGTGTGTGTTAGCCTTCTGACCAGGTGAAATTGTTGACTAGTTCTCCTTCCCATTGCATCTGGAAGTTCAAGTTGAGACAGAAAGGGATTATGCCCATGCCTTGATGGCCTTACATCTGTGAAAAAAATTAGCATAGACTCTTCATAAAATATAACAGGTTCTACCCAACGACTTAAATCAACTCATGGCTCAGCTTTCCATTGGCAGATGTGTGGATTTTTTTCTCAGCAGGAAAAGCAAATCTCCTTCCACCAATAGAGACCTCTGTTATCAACTGAATGGAGTAGTTGGATATAACCCATTGTTACTGTGGTAAACTTTTCTTCCCTGATAAGCACAGAGCAGCATTTACTGTCCTGTTTAAACCTCAGATTTGTCTTCTTACTCGTTTGACCGTGTAAGATAAGTCTCCGTGTAGGAATCATGTGCTAAGCTCTCACTCTAAATATACTGAATGTGTAAACAGAGGAAAGTCCTTTTGTTTACTTGGAAAGCTGAGATGTTTAACCGCTTCAGAATTGGGCTTAGAGGGGATAGCTATAATGCCAACAGTTAAAAAGAAACAATTCAACTGCTACTACACAGTCTCAGTCCAGTAATGATAAAACTCAGTTTAACAACCTAGCAAATTCATTTGAGTGGCCATCCTGTATTTTAGCCTTATTTAGGATTACCACAGTAAAGGCCACACACAAGGGGAGACCAGCTCTTTTCAACCCCCAAAGCACTGCCACAGCCTCTAGCACTTACTTTTTCAGACGTATGAATGGATGCAGCATTACAGATGTGAAAAATTAACATTAAAAAGATCCCTGTGGGTTTATTCCCCAATACTGCTGAAGATGAGGCAATGCTTCACTGAGGGCTAATGCAGACGGATCTGCTTTTCATTTGAAGCTTGCTTACAAAAAAAAGTCCAGTTAAAATACAAATAAGACACCAGACACTATGCCATTGGTGCTAAAGTCTACGGATTGCAAGAGTACCATCACATAAAAACAGGTTTCTATTTTCCAGGTTGCATTCGAGGAGCATCACACAGGTGCCGTTATCTCACTGTGGACAAAGATTTCTATGCTTCTCCCAAGGGCCCCAGTGCATGTTCAGAACCAGCTCAGAGAAAGGGAAATCAGTTGTTCATGTGATGAAATCATGCACAGCAACTTGCTCAGCCGTGAATGCCTCCAACAGAAGAGGCAAGCTGCAAAATCAGGAAGTCTATCAAGTTCCAGGAGACCCTGGTTCGAATCCTCACTATGCCATAAAACCACATACAGCAACTTGCTCAACCATGAATACCTACAACAGAAGAGGGTAGTGAAAGGCAGGGAGGATTGTGAGGCATTCCAAAGGGATCTGTTGAAGATGGGTGAGTGGGCATCAATGGGATTCAGTGTGGCCAAGTGCAAGGTGATGCACATTGGAGCCAAAAATCCTAACTATAAATACACCTTGATGGGGTCCGAACTGGCAGAGACTGACCAAGAGAGAGATCTTGGAGTCGTAGTAGATAATTCAGTGAAAATGTCAAGACAGTGTGCGATTGCAATAAAAAAGGCCAATGTTATGCTGGGGATTATTAGGAAGGGTACTGAAAACAGATCAGCCAATATCATAATGCCCCTATATAAATCAATGGTGCAACCTCATTTGGAATACTGTGTACAGTCCTGGTCACCACACCTCAAAAAGGATATCATAGCTTTGGAAAAAGTGCAGAAGAGGGCAACTAGAATGATTAAAGGGTTGGGAAAGATTAAAACACTTGGGGCTCTTTAGCTTGGAGAAATGATGGCTGAGGGGTGACACGATCGAGGTTTATAAGATTATGCATGGGATAGAACAGGTAGAGAAAGAGGTACTTTTCTCCCTTTCTCACAACACAAGAACTCGTGGGCACTCAATGAAATTGCAGAGCGGTTGGGTTAGATAAAAGGAAGTACTTCTTCACCCAAAGAGTGATTAACACATAGAATTCACTGCCAGAGGAGGTGGTGGTGGCTACAAGCACGGATGGCTTCAAGAGGGAATTAGATAAACATATGGAGCAGAGGTCCATCAGTGGCTATTAGCCACAAGGTATAGATAGGGACTCTGGGGCAAGTGAGGTTCTGTATTCTTGGTGCTTGGGGGGGGGTCAACAGTGGGAGGGCTTCTAGTGTCCTGGCCCCACTGGTGGACCTCCTGATGCCACCTGGTATTTTTGGCCACTGTGTGACAGAGTGTTGGACTGGATGGGCCGTTGGCCTGATCCAACATTGGCTTCTCTTATATTCTTGCTGGGTGATCTTGGGCTAGTGACACACTCACGGCCTAATCTACTTCGCAGGGTTGTTGTGAGGGTTAAATGAAGGTGGGGAGAATTATGTAAGCCACTTCGAGCCCCCACTGGGGAAAAAGGCAGGGTGTAAATGAAGCAAATCCAAAAAGAAATGCCACACACAGCTAGCATCATGTTGAATGCGGACTGGAATTCACAGAGCACACATGTATCAGAACGAAGATGTGTAGAAGCAGGAGAACCAAGAGATGTGAGGAACTCCCTCTGCCCATCATATGATGCCAGCCACTGGGTAATCTTGTCGTTTGCACACACCATTCAAGTGATCTGGTAACGGCACAGGTGGTAAGTGCAGATGTGACCGCTGACAAGTGAAAATTTTCAGGGTAGGGAGCCAGAAGGGGGTCTCGAAAGCACCGGAGTTGCTTTCCGATGGATAAATAACCTGGTTCTAGCTTGTGAAGTAGAAAAGGCAGGCAGCAGTTCTGTACAGTAAGCAACATTACAATGTGGTTTCTCTTTTTTTGGCTGGGGGAGAGCACACTAAGAACAGCCTGAAACCATGGAAGGTGATATTGACCACAAGCATCAATTTGAGGTCACTTGCAATGGGAGACAAATACCACCTGCACTGAAAACCTCATCTGCCAAATCTAGGCGGGAGAGAGAGGAAAGCACTCAGTCACTGAGAAGTAGGATATGTAAAAGGGAAAGAGACAATATGGTCCTCAGACGTACAAGTCAATTCTCTATTCTCACCCACAAAGTTCTGCGTTATGTGATGTCTAACATCAGCCTTTTCATCTTCCAGCACTGGAATACAATGATTAATGTGTGCATATTAGATTGCATAAGTTGGCCTGGAAAATGGAAGCTGATGACTTCCAGAGTAGGGAAATGTAACTCCTGCTTTCAAGTCAAAACAATTTCTCTCAGATAGGTAAGGAAGCCAGCAAGTGAAAATAAAACAAAGAATAATGCTGCCACCTACTGTCTCTTCAAGGGGGCTACCACAAATGCCTTCCAAAACAAAGAGCACTCTCACAGTATCATCTGGAAGCAACAAAACATAACCGTTTGAGCCTTAGGTTCGTTTCAAAGGATGAACCAGAGGAGTTCCTTCTTGTCTATTTCACACTGGAATAACTTCCGGTACCAAAGATACACAGCAAGCCCAGGCAGCAGGTAGAACTTTATGCTAGACCACCACCCTGTGCTCACCTATTGAAATCAGAGTAACCACCTCCCAATTAACCACTTCTGAAACCAGCACAGCAGCCCTTGTTACGCAAAACACGTTCAAGCAGCATTTTTCTTCCCACATCAGTCATGAGTATAATTTTATGTAATGGTGAATTAAAGATAATCCAGCCAGAAAACTTAATAGGAACATTACAAGCTTGGCACTTGATTAGTTTTTAAGCAGAAGTGGTGTTTTTAATAATGTAGTTATTGATCCAAAAGCTTCCAGTTTGGAGCAACCAAACGTTATGTGTTGCTGAGTACATTGCAACTGTTAAGGTCTGAAGCAACCAAGAAACAAAACAGAGAAGAACGAATCGGTTAAGACTGAATAAGAGATTTTGCAAAAGTTTTTGAATCAGTATGTCAGTTCTTTCAGAGGCCGGTAAATGATTAAAATGTAGTCCTCAGACATATAGGAATCAAAAATATGTGAACAGCTAAAGATAGAAGGACCTGCACTTTTCTGAGTCAAAATAAGTTGGGGAGAATAATACATGAAGTCAATATAAGTATTAGAAAACCCAAGACTATTAAGAAGAGTTTACCACTGCACTAACTCTCAAAACTGGTTCACAGAAATTGAAATCAAATTCAGTAGGTGCAAATACTAGCAGGCAGGCAGGCCTCGCAACATTTTTTCATTTTATGGGCACAGCCTCCCTAAACAGCTTTACAAAAATCTCGTGCATGTATATGCTCACTTCTGCCAGGACACCCAAGACCATTTTTGCCACAGCAGACATATTACCAAGTCACATCAACTATTCTGCAGTGCAGGCAGAAATGTATGAATGAGAACTCATGCAGACATGGACACCAGCATTTGTATAGTGGGAGAATTTTTGTAGTGGGAGAATTTCATGCCTAAACAGAGCCCTGCACATTTCCCTCAATCTTGTGCATGTTCTTTAGATTACAGGAATGAGCAAGCCAGTTTATATTCCACCCTTTCTCCCAGACACGTAAATGAAGATGGACGGAGTCACTTCCTTCTCTTAAGGCCATCTTCCTCAGAGAAAAAAGGCCTCCTGTACTTTTTAAATAGGTTATGAGGGTGCACTAGAAACAGCCAATCAACAGGACCAAAACAGCTCTTCTCAGACTTGCAAAGCAACTCCCAGCTGTTTCTACAGAGGCACTCCTACCATCACTGTATTCTTTCCACAATACCCCCCCACACACAAACAAAGCCCCCAAGAAACCTCACAACTAATTGCCATTACCTATGACCACAGTTCCATCTAAGCTGTGCTAGGGGGCACTGGCACACATTTCAGAGGCCAGCTCAGAGGATTTCTGCTTCAGCTCACAACCAAGCTTCCAATGGATGATGGGGGCACCTCCTTCTGGGGCCCACAGAACTAAACCCCCTGGTCCAATCTTTTTGAAACTTGGGGGGGGGGCATTGAGGAGAGACATCAACAACGATACTGCAAATTTGGTGACTCTACCTCAGACAACAGCCCCTCCTGAGCCCCAGATACCCCTGGATCAATTCTCCATTATAGCCTATGGGGCCAATTCACTATAATGGTCCCCACAGGCTATAATGGAGCCAGAAAAAAAATTGTGCACCCCTATTATGCTTTTCAGTATGATTTGTGAGCTGCCTTGAGTTATAGGGGAAAGTAGGATATAAGTATTTGAATACATAAGTCGTTTGGACAGGTTAAACATTTAAGCAACTTCCTGTTTGTTAGGTTAGGCAGCATTCTGACAGAGATTGTTCCAGCTCTGTTATACTTGACCTGTAATGCTGGTTGTTATATTTCACTAAAAAAACTCACCAAAGTAGACTGAAAGAGTTTTCCCCTCCAAAGTGCTGGTATGTTTTCTAAGGGTCACCACGTGGCGATAGTCTGAGGCCAGATCTACCAGTATAGTGGAAAAGGGTGGGTAGACCTGTTCTCTGGAGGCCAGGTCTACCAATATAGTGGATTAGGGTGGGTAGACTTGCTCACCGGAGGCCAATATTGCTATATTGCTCACTACCAATATATATTGCTATATTGCTCACTACCAATATAGTGGAAAGAGGTTGGCAAACCTGTTCTCTGGAGGTCTAGTCTACCCCTATAAAGGACATCATTTTGTGTAATGAAATCTGACTTGATTCTGTTTTCTCTTATGATGTTTAAGTTAGTCTTAAAATATAGTTTGAAATAATTCATTCTGAGATTCTTACAAGGTTATGGAAATAATCTAAAAAAATAATGTACGCAATAGTCAAATGTAGATTCGCTCACAACTTTAATACTACTAGCTTTTTTTGCTCATAAGGCAGAATTTCTGCTCACAATACTGTGGAGCTTAGAGGGAACACTGCTGACCATATCAATGGAATAATGAGACCAAACTGAAGGCTTGCTTGATAACAGAAAAATGGAAGATGGATGTGGGAGGAAAGCCCAAAATGTGTCTGAAATATCAGATTTTTCTCACCCATGTTAAGCCAGCCAGCACTCACTAGCACCAAGTGTAACTAACCTAGTGAGTGAAAAGTGAGAAATTAGTGGGAAGCCATGTCGGACCTTTTTACCATTAAAAATTAATGGGATTTGGAGGCACATGGAAGTTCCAAGACTTCCAAGCATTTCCAAAGGATGGAACAACATCAGAGGGGAGACCATGTCCTTGCCTCATGCTGCACGTCGAGCCAAGACCAATGGCGTCACAACCTTTGGCTGACCGCAATCAACATTCTCCTTAGAAAAAAGTTGAAGAGGACAAAATAGCTAAAGTTACTATCAGTACAATCAAATGATTTCAACTTCTAGCTCCTGTTTAAAAGGCCTGTCCTTCAGCTTTTTGCCAAACCTTGTCATGACGTTTAAGAGAAGTGGTTCACGACTTGCAGAGCTCTTGGGCCAAGAGACGAGCACAATGGAATGGATGTCAGGATATTAGCACCAATTTCGGTTTCTCTGCTGGCTCAGCAGCTGCCAATCCCACACAGTCACAGGCTTAGCTAATCAAGCTTTCAGTTCCTCTCAAAAGACCTCGGCAACACAAATGCACTGGCTGTGTTTCTCTCTTCCCAAGTACATAAGAAGAAGAGAAGAAGAAGAAAAGATGGGATTTATACCCCGCCCTTCACTTGGAGTCTCAGAGCGGCTTACAAACTCCTTTCCCTTCCCCATCCCATAACAGACACCCTGTGAGGTAAGTGGGACTGAGAGAACTCTGACACAAACTGCCCTTTTTCAAGAACAGCTGTGCCAGAGCTTGTGACTGACCCAAGGTCGCATCGGCAGGTGCAAGTGGAGGAGTGGGGAATCAAACCCGGTTCTCCCAGATTAGAGTCCACACACTTAACCACTACACCAAACATATTCTCAATGTATAGAAAAATATTTTCAAATCAAAGGATGTAATCAAAAGATAAAAATAAATCCTTGCCCAAAAAATAAAACATAATGGCATGTTTAGAGGACCTGGGAGAAAAAACTTTTCTAAGTTTATCATCTCTGGGCTTGTTGGTTTGAGAGCGGTGGAGTGACTGATTAGGCCTCCTTCCTGGGACCCGAGGCTCTCAGGCCTCTTCCTGATTCTGTCTGGCCAGGTGGTTGGAGAGTCTGGTTTGCAGTTTGTATTTGTACTTTGTAGCTGGGCTTTTTTTTTTTGGCTTCTGGCAGTTATTTTTTTTTTAAATAATTTTTATTAATTTTTATAACAATAAACAAACTTGTAACAAACAATTAAATGGACATTTAGCATATCCAAATTTCAATCACATCTAAAGAAACAAAACATCTAACAAAATACACAAGGTTAGTGGTTAACAGTAAACGACGTGCAAATATGTTGAAAAACTTGTAAAATAGAGATGAAGTATTTCGTATCGTTAATAACGGTGCTAACAGAAAACTTTACTTTCTATAAACAGGTAAGTATTTCTCTATATTTATTTGGTATGCGGTTCATTGGTGATAGTCGGTCACCATGAGTGTAGTCCAAAAAAGGAGTCCATTTTTCAAGTAAGTCTGTGGTTGGTTGACATCCATCTGACTTTGCAATGGAGTCTGAAATTTTGTCCATCGTTAGAAGTTCCCAAATCTTGATAAACCATCTCTCACTGGAAATATACTTGGAGTCTTTCCAGCTTGCTGCGATAATTGTCTTTGCAGCTGTCAGCAAGGTCGAGAAGGGTTTTGTGATTTGTTGTCTGGGAGGGATTGGTGGCGGTTGGGGGGGGGTTTAGGCTAAGAGGGCCTCAGGGGCGTTTTTGGGGAGAGGGCGCTGTCTTACTGTTCTGGGCGTCTGTTTCTTTAGGTGACAAGAGGCCTTTTAACTTTAGTCAGTTAACTTGTCGTTGGTTAAGGTTTTGTTTGTGCAGTGTTTTCTGATTTGGGGACTGGTGTTGTATGTGTGTGGGGGGTGTAGATTAGGCCAAGAGGCCCTCAGGCCTTTTGGTTTGGGGGGGGGGAGGCAGCTTTTTTCCTGTGGTGTTGCGTGTGCTTCCGATTTCTTTCAACTTAGGAACTGCTAAATAGACTTTTAGTAACTAAAAAGGGTTTGAGGAATTGATTTTTTTTTTAACACTTTTAAGTAAAACTCAACCTAGGGCTTTAGCCAGTTTGGAGTAGTGGTTTATTTATTTATTTAGATTTATACCCCGCCCTCCCTGCACACGGGATCGGGGCGGCTAGCAAACAGGTGCACCAAGTGCCAATACATAAAACCCGATGAACAGAATAAAACAGAATAAATTACCCGAACGTTCCATACAGTGCTCAGTGTTGTTACTCTCAAATTAACCAAGATGGGGTCAAGAAGATGTTACCACATCCCTGTACCACGGTACCAATACGCCGTGCCACTGGAGTGTGGTTGTCCATTGATGGGTGTAGCAGTGGCGGCTCCTAGTCGAAAGCCTGGCAGAAGAGCTCCGTCTTACAGGCCCTGCGGAATTGTACAAGGTCCCACAGGGCCCTGATCTACTCCAGGAGCTCGATCCACCAGGTATGAGCCACCACTGAATAGGCCCTAGCCCTGGTTGCCGCAAGCTGGGCCTTCCTGGGACTGGGGACCACTAAGCAATGTTGTGCTCTGGACCGTAGTGCTCTTTGGTGTATGTACGGGGAAAGGCGGTCCCTCAGGTATGTCCCCTGGCCATACAGGGCTTTAAAGGCAAGAACCAGCACTTTGAAGCGAACCCGGTACGCTATTGGCAGCCAGTGCAGCGTTTTCAGCACAGGCCGGATGTGCTCCCATCTAGGGAGACCCACTAACAGCCTGGCCGCAGCATTCTGCACTAGCTGCAGCTTCCGGATTTGCGACAAAGGCAGCCCCATGTAGAGAGCGTTACAGTAATCCAGTCTCGAGGTGGCCGTCGCATGGATCACTGTAGCCAGGTCATCGGGGTTGAGGAAGGAAACCAACCTAAGATAATAAAAGACCGACCTGGCAGCGGCTGCTACCTGGGCCTCCATAGTTAAGGAAGGATCCAGGAGCACTCCCAAGCTCCTAACCTCCAGCGCTGGCACCAAAGGTGCCCCATCAAAGGTCGGGAGAGGGATCCCCAACCCCTGACCACCCCGACTCAGGCACGGGAGTTCAGCTTCAGCCGGGTTGAGCTTCAGCCGGCTCAGTTTGAGCCACCCAGCCACGGCTTGCAAATGTCTGGTTCAGGTCTTCTGGGCTGGAGTCCGACCGGCCGCCCAACATCAGATAGATGGTTAGGAGTGCGGACTCTAATCTGGGAGAACTGTGTTTGATTCCCCACTCCTCCACATGCAGCTGCCGGTGTGACCTTGGGTCAGTTACAAGTTCTTTCAGAGCTGTTCTCTCATGAGCAGTTCTCAAAAGAGCTCTACTTGCACACCCCTAGTTTTAACACTGAAAGCCCTAAATGGTTTGGGTTTAAAGAACCTGAAGGGTTTTTATCCATCTATATGACCCAGTTCAAGATCCAAAGTCAGGCCTTGGTGAAAGAACCGTGTAATTATGAGGTTAGGTTAGCAGAGACCCATGAAGGATTTCTCTGCTGTTGTCCCTTCCCCTGGATGTGTGGATGGCACCATTTTTATTGACCTTCTGAAGAAAAAAGAAAGCATTTTTATTCCATAGAGCCACTGAATGCTGATCTTTTATCTGCCATCCTATTTTCGACAATGATTGCCACTTCTTTACCTCCATGTATCACAGCTTTGTACAGCTTTAGTGCCTAAATGTGAATTGTTACTAAACCTGAATGTAGGTCTTATCTGTATTATTGCTGGCTTTATGGGAGTTCAACTGCATTTTTTAAAAGGGGCATAAATCTTGAGAATAAATGATTAAACAATTCTAGAACACTTTCCAGTGAGCCCTTATACTGCGGAATCTCATATTGTAGCAGCCAAGTCAGTCAAACCTTTGGATACTTAAATCCGGTGACTGGAGCTGTGAACAGGCAAGACAGATCTTCCTACAAACCAGAAAGGGGCCCTAGGTTTGCAGGAAAATGTGAAATCTATTTTTAAAAAAGCATCGGGTGGCTTAAAAACCCCGAAATGATAAAAAGGAGTGCTTGTAGCTGTAAGCAATGGATTCCCTCAGTGGGTGTTTCTAGGCAACTACAGTATTCCAAGATGTGTTTCTGTGAATAAAAAGGCCCTTTCCAAGGTTAATTTTGGCCTTTGAGGGAGCACTCAACTAGAGTTACCAACTCCAGTTTGGGAAATTCCTGGAGATTTTGGGATAGAGGCCTCAGACAACTATAATGCCATAAAGTTTACCCTCCAAAGCTTTCATTTTCCTCCAAGGGGACAAATCTCTGTCACCTGGAAATCAGTTGTAATTCTGAGAGATCTCCAGGTCCACCTGGAGGCTGGCAACCCCAGGCCTGGAAGCAACCTCTCGATGACTTGATATCACCTGACTTATATGACTCAACTAGGCCTGGCTGCTTGCTACTATCAATAGCAGCCGCTCTATGAAAGCCAGTGTTGAGTAGTGGTTAGAGCTTCAGAGAAGGGTCTGTAAGACCCAAGTTCAAATCCCCATTTTGCTGTGGTAGATCACTCAGTCACATACTTTCAGCCTAATTTACCTCACAGGATTGTTGTGCTGATAAAAAGGAGGAGGGGACAATAATGCCAGCTGCTTTAGTTCCCACTGTAGAAAAGGCTGGGGTATAAATGAAGTAAGTAAATAATAAATATAGCTGAAAATGGGAGGCAGACAAAAGCTGATGACTGTCTGAGGACAGAATGAGGCAGGGACAAGGGGGAGGATATGGAAGTTGCCAGGAGAAGGGAAAGAGGAAACAGCATGGGGAGGGGGATATGGGGGGAAATGAGACACCCCCCCCACACACACACAAATCTTTGTGGGTTCCCTATAATGCAAGTGGGCCTCGCCCAGGGCCCGGCACCATACAATTGGGTCACAGTTTTCCTAAGCAGAGGCTGCTGGGGGGGGCGAACAGATTAAGACAGTGGGGCACATAAAAGCATGCTGGGAAGAAAGCTAATGAAGAAAACTGTGAAGAAAGCTAATGCAATCTTAGGATGCATTAACAGAAGCATTGTGTCCAGATGTCGGGAGGTGGTAGTTCCGCTCTATTCCAGGCCTCACCTGGAGTACTGTGTCCAGTTTTGGGCACCACACTTTAGGAAGGATGTTGACAAGCTCGAGCGTGTCCAGAAGAGGGCAACCAGGATGGTGAGAGGGTTGGAATCCAAGTCTTATGAGGAAAGGCTAAAAGAGTTGGGTATGTTTAGCCTGGGAAAAAGAAGACTTAGAGGGGACATGATTGCAGTCTTCAAATATCTGAAAGGCTGTCATGTAAAAGATGGAGCAGATCTATTCTCTCTTGCTCCGGATTGCAAGACTAGATCTAATGGGTGGAAATTTCAAGGGAGTCGATACTGGCTAGATATCAGGAGAAACTTCCTAACTGTAAGAGTGGTTGAGCAGTGGAAGAGACTGCCTCGGGAGGTGGCAGGATGCTCCTTCGCTGGACGTTTTCAAGCGGAGGCTGGACGACCATCTTTCAGGTATGTTGTAGGTATGTAGGGCTATCTTTCGGCTGTGCTCCTGCAGAATGCAGGGGGTTGGACTAGATGGCCTGAAAGGTCCCTTCCAACTCTAACATTCTATGATTCTATGAGATAGGACTGCCAACTCCAGGTTAGGAAATTCCTAGAGATTTGGGGGGTGGAGCCTGGGGAGGGTTAGGGTTTGAAGAGGGGAGGGACCTCAGAGCTGTATTATGCTGTAGTACTCTAAAGCACCTATTTCCTCTGGCAGAACTAGGTCTGCTGGCCTCCCAGTCTCCCAGTGGGGGCCGAAGATCACCCAAAATTACAGCTCCAGATGACAGAGATCAGTTCCTCTGGAGAAAATGGCTGCTTTGGGGATGGACTCCGCGGCATCATGCCCTGCTGAGGTCGCTTCCCTCCCCTCCCCTCCCCTCCCCAAGGCTCCACACACACCCCAATTTCCAGGAATTTCCCAACATGGAGCTGGCAGCCCTAAGGGGAGCTGATCTCTGTAATTGGGAGAGTCATTGGAATTCCAAGAGGTCTCCAGGTTGGTAAACCTAGAAGGAGAGAAGGAAGAGAAAAGAAGAGCAGAGGCTTTGGGGGGCTTCCGGGAAAGGGAAAGAGGAAATTGTGGGGAAGGGGGAAATTAGATGCCTCCCATAAGTCCTTGCGGATTCCCTCTTGTGAATATGGTAATACAGAAAAGGCATCTCCCCACATAAAAAGACACACTCGCAGAGAAGTATTGGTAGCCAACCAATCATTTTTAGCACATGCAGTTACCAAAAATGCTTGTGTCCTGTTATCTCGCCTGCTGCAAAACACCACATCAAGACAACTCTACAAATCTACATGGTGGCTTCCCTTCAATACCATGTGGAGAATAAACCTCATCCCTGGCAAAATTGCAGTACTTGGCTAAGTGGGTATCACTGGTTAAATGAATATTCACCGCAATACCCTTCCATTCCCAACTTCAGACAAATACATTTACTCACCAATTGTACATATGCAACCTTGTAATCTGGCTTCTTAATACGTCTGTTTTTGTGGTCCCTCTGCTTCTGGGAACCTGTGGATTAAACAAAACTTTTCCCATGAGCAAAAAAATTATCCCTTTCAATATATCGCCTTTCATAGATAGATAGACTTACATATGTTTTTTAATTCGTTTCGATGGGGAGGGGAAGAGGTCAGTTTGGCCATTACAGAAGAAATATTTGCACATTGTCTAAAAATGGCCTTATGACCACCTGCCCCACCCCCTACTGGATGTACAGCCAGACCCTTGGCCTTGGAGCAAATAAAATTACAACTGGCATGTTAATCACATCATAATTTTACTACTGTTTTCCTACAGCCAAACCTGTATTTTATTGCACCAACCAGGTGTATCAATGCAGATATAAAAATCCTATAAATTATAAATTATCTGTACATACAAGAATTCTGCTATAAAGATAAACTTTTACTCAACACTGAGAAACATGCCGGACTCTGTTGAATTGGTAGCAGGCTGTGCTGCAGGGTTTGTGGGGTATTTGTTCCTTTCTGATTACAGTGAATCATCCCGGACGGGAGACCAGGAGGTTCACATCAAGGTCACTCCTGAAGGAGATTGTAAAAGCCCTTGCATTTGTGCCTTCAATACAGGATCCTTGAGGTTTACCGCAACTGAAGAAGAGAACTTAAGAAACAAGGGAGCTATACCGGGACCATGTTTTGCTGTAATGGGCAATTATTGCTGTTACTGGCTACTATGAATCTTTGCTTCCCTATTGTTCTTGTTCCTTATCATGATTACTCTATTTGTATGTACTTCTTGGTCTTTTGACTACTTCTATTTTATCTGTCTTGTATCACACTATATTATAATTGATTACTATGTTATAACAGTCACGATATGATTACTGGTGTTATTTTGATTGTATCGATCCTACACAGCATGGGCAAACGGAACGCATCTAAAATACTGACTACTGTTAAATCGTCTAAACAGTTCTCTGACTTCTATAAACAAACAAATTCTAGTCACTCTGCAGATGCTGAAGACAACAAAATGGCTTCCAAAGACTGTGAGTAAGCCCTCCAATGACTCCACTTGCCGACGGCTCTCTCACAGACTTTCTCAAAAACACGGAGCAGAGGCTCCTGTCAACCCTAATATCTCCATCGTCAGACCAACTAGCCAACCTTAAAACTGCCATACAAAGTACCTCACAAAAGGCAGAAAAGGCCTTGGAACTCAGCACGGTAGTTTGAGATGAATGCCGGTTCCTGCAGTAAGAAAATGGCCGCCTGCAAGCATGGGTTCTTTCTCTAGAATGCTTGGCCAGGCAATCTAACCTAAAATTCCGTGGTTTTGAAGAGCAAGAAACAATTAACACTGACTTACTGTCATTTTTGATGGGCTGGCTAGCTTGTGTATTAAATTTGGAACAAGACACAGCCCCACTGATCACTAACACATTCAGATTGGGACCACTTCACAATTCAAAAAGATACGGCCCCAGAGATATTTTGGCCATAATCCCAGATGTCCAGACTAGGAAATAACTACTGGAGTTGGCCAGAACACAAGGATCTTTAGATTTTAAAGAAATTCCTATACTAGTATTCCTGGATCTCCCCCCGCCCCTCGAGATCTTGAATAGAAGGTGGGACCTGAAAACTATAACAGAAGCTCCGAGACAAGTTCACGTTCCATACAAATGGAAGGACTTTGTGAAACTCCAAGTCAGGCACAATGAAAGACTTTATCAGGCTGAGGATCTTCAAATGGGCCATTCCCTTCTACTAGACCTCTGTATTCCCCTGCCTGCAGACCTTAACAAGACAACCCAAAAAAGGAAAAAGGTTAGATTTCAACACAAGGCCACAAAAAGCGATCCATGAGGTCATTACATCTTTGTGAAAGGCCTCATAAATGAACAAATGATCACTTTGGTCTCTTTGTACACCCCAAATGAAAACCAACTACCCTTTCTAGACGATACGTTCACAGCGCTGTCCTCTTTCAAAGGCGGCGAACTACTTATAGGCGGTGATCTCAACCATGTCATGAATCCAGACCTGGATCACTCCTCTAAACTTCCTTCAGTACAATTGAAGAACTTGCATAACACTCAGCTGGCCTCTATTACAGAAGATTTCCGTCTAACTGACATATGGTGAAACCTCCATCCAACGGAAAAGAATTTTACATACTTCTCACCACGACATGAAATCTTACTCCAGAATTGACTTTATTCTTGCATCTAAACCACTAATGGACAAAATATTAGAAGCCGACATTGGTAACATCATATGGTCTGATCATGCTTGAGTATCCTGCTCTCTCCAACAGGATCTCCACAACATCCCTCACAAAACGTTAAATAAATCTCTACTCTACTCAAAAGAGCATTCAACAGAGATAGCAACTCTCATTAAGCAATATTTGGAAGACAATCACGCTGCAGACACTTCATAGCTCATTCTCTGGGACGCTCTCAAAATGTCCCTAAGGGGACAACTTAACCATGTCGTCATACCTGAAGAAACAAAAAGAGGAACTGAAATCCAACATAAAGGAATGTATTAAATGTCTCGAAGACTTACCAAAAAAAAAGGGGGCAGCAACCACTTATATAAAAAGCTACAAACAGAGCGCAAATTACTAGACACTCTGGAATGCTCTCAAATTCAGAAAAACTTTTTGTATCTGAAATAGTAATACTGGAACAACTCTCCCAAATCATTACAACGTCTATCATGGAGAGTCAAAGCATGTAAATTCTCCAGAATGGTGACTACATTAAAAGACGCCTCAGGAAATTTGCATTTCACTACCAAGGAAACCTCAAAAATATTTGCCAACTACTATCAAAACTTGTATTCCTCTAAAAATCCACCGTCAATATCGATAATGAACTACCTACTTTCAAACATGCATGTTAAATAACTGAAGGACTCACATCACTCACAACTGCCCAGGCTAATTGAGAAAGAAGTCTTCTTAATGGCCATCAAATCCTTAAAAAACAACAAATCAGCGAGTCCAGATGGCTATCCGCTGGAATTTTTCCAAAAATTTTCCTCCATACTAGCTCCTTTATTGACTGATACCTGTAATGAGATATTAAAATCTGGCTCTCTGCCACCTTCATGGAATGCAGCCACTATTGTCATAATCCCAAAACCGGACAAAGATCACACCATACCAGACTCTTTTCGACCAATATCACTACTTAATCAAGTTCATAAACTTTTCACCTCCATCATAGCCAATCGCCTTAACAAATTTATCACAGAATATATCCATCCTCATCAATCAGGCTTCATGCCAGGGAGAGATTTAACTAACAATGTACTCAGATTGCTTAATATTATCTCCTTTATCACACAAAAGAACTCTGAGACATTACTTCTCTCCTTGGATATAGAAAAAGCTATTGATTCTTTGGAAACTTCTTATCTACATGCACTGTTGGAACATATGAATTTTGACGACACATTCCTCAGATTGATAAAAGCCCTTTGTGCTCACCCAGCTGCACAAATACGAGTTAATGCAACACTCTCCAAAATGCTCACACTGCAAAGAGGTACCGGGCAAGGGTGTCCTCTATCTCCCATTCTGTTCACAATTGTGATTGAACCTCTTGCCTCTGACATACGAAACAACCCTGAAATACATGGCAACCAGTCGGCAGAACATGAACACAAGCTAAGATTGTTTGTGGATGATATGCTGCTATATATCACCAAACCAGATGATTCAGTTGCGCACCTACAAGAGGTTCTTGCAACCTTCAGAGCCGTTTCTGGTCTAAACATCAACCACTCCAAATCAACTATCTTACCACTGAAGCTCGACTCATCCGCACGACTCCTTTTGAAAGCGAGTTATCCATATCAATGAGCAGACAAGCAACTCCCCTACTTGGGAATACTACTCTCGCCTTCTACAGCAAATCTTATGAAATTAAACTACCTCCGTAAATTCTAGGAAATAAAAGCTGACCTTGAAAAATGGGATAAATTGAAGTTCTCATGGCAGGATCGATTCCACTTCCTCAAAAGTTTTGATTTTCCCAAACTTATTTTTCTTTTCCGGACCATTCCGATTACTATATCCTCCAAAACTCTATGCTACTGGCAATCGGTAATTAATAACTTCCTTTGGAAATGCGAACACCCGTGGGTTGGCTTTAAAACACTAAGATTGAGAACCACTCAGGGAGGATTAAATTTCCCTGACATAAACCTCTACTACAAGGCCATAATGTTGACAAATGTTGTCAAAATAATTCAGAATGGAGGACAAACAGAATGGGCATCAACACTTGATCCAATTCTTCAACCATTCTCGCAACAAGATGTAATCTGGACTGACGCTTTGCAATAACTACGCTTCATAATAACATCTTCCTTACCAATATCCTCAAAGTATGGGATACCTTCAGACAGAAGTTGATCACTAAGATTTCGCAATTTTCCTCATTTCTTCATTAAACATGGTTCCCGCCTGGAGCTGATCCACATGTTGCCACTCTTTGGAAAAAGGCCAATGTCACATGTTTAAAGAATATCACACTGAATCATGATCTTGCACCAAAAGCACTACTTGAGCACAAGATAAAACATAAAATCCCATGGTTCTCCTGCCTTCAGCTGAGACACATGTACACCCATCTACACCTTTGCAACTCAGTGGGGTTCAGTGGCCTTATAAAAAAAATATACCTCATACTGCTACAATATAGTTCCTCAAAGCCTCTGGAGTATCAAAAACCTTTGCCACGTGACTGCAATACTGAATTCACTGACAGTCAATGGTCAGCTAACTGGCGCACCTCTCTTTCTTCTTCATCTCCAGCACATCTACATCAACAGTCCTACAAGATCCTAGCTATTTGGTACATTGCACCTCAAAATATGGCATGCTTCTCTCCTTCCAACTCACCACTATGTTGGAAAGGCTGTGGGGAAGTTGGGACCTTTGCCCATTGCTGGTGGCAATACACTCAGATACAAGACTTCTGGGGAAGATCCTTCAGCACATCACACTAATAACTGGATACTCAATTACCTTCACCCCCAAGACAATCCTATTGCATCTGGACAATGATCTATCGATTCGAAGAAATCGTTGGGAAATCATGCATAATTTAATAGCAGCCGCACAGACATTGTTAGTGAAACACTGGAGATCTCACTTGCTGCCAATCTCATCTGAATGGTTTTCGAAAATCTGGGACCATCCTAGTGATGGAAAAAACTGCAGTTCGCCTACTGCAATCAGACATCCATTCTAGGAAAACTATGTATGTTGAGAAATGGCTTCCCTTTATCGATTATGTTCTTCAGCAAGATCTCACCTCCCCGAAATGAGACATACCACCAACTTCTTCACCTATAATCTGTCACTTCTCTATCTTCTTATTTTCTAATTCTTTGGCCTGGTATAGAATCATATACCTTGAGATATGAAACCTTCCCTGCCTCCTTGAGTTTAGTCCAGATGAACACACATTTAGCACTTAGTGGTTTTTATAGTTTAATAAGTTATATTATCCTCTGTACTTGTCAATAGGAGTATTTCCAAATCAAAGTTTAGTTTTGCATAAGAACGTAAGAACATAAGAGAAGCCAATGTTGGATCAGGCCAATGGCCCATCAAGTCCAACACTCTGTGTCACACAGTGACCAGAAATACCAAGTGCCATCAGGAGGTCCACCAGTGGGGCCAGGATACTAGAAGCCCTCCCACTGTTGACCCCCCACACACACAAAGCACCAAGAATAGAGTGCATCACTTCCCCCAATCTATACCTTGTGGCTAATAGCCACCGATGGACCTCTGCTCCATATGCTTATCTAATTCCCTCTTGAAGCCATCCATGCTTGTAGCCGCCACCACCTCCTGTGGCAGTGAATTCCAAGTATTAATCACAATTGGGTGAAGAAGTACTTCCATTTATCCGTTCTAACCCGACGGCTCAGCAACTTCATTGAGTGCCCACGAGTTCTTGTATTGTGAGAAAGGGAGAAAAGTACCTCTTTCTCTGCCTGTTCTATCCCATGCATAATGTTATAAACCTTGATCATGTCACCCCTCAGCTGTCATTTCTCTAAGCTAAAGAGCCCCAAGCACTTTAACCTTTTTTCATAGGGAAAAATGTTCCAACCCTTTTATCATTCTAGTTGCCCTTTTCTGCACTTTTTCCAAAGCTATAATATCCTTTTTAAGGTGTGGTGACCAGAACTGTACACAGTATTCCAAATGAGGTTGCACCACTGATTTATATAGGGGCATTATGATATTGGCTGATCTGTTTTCAATACCCTTCCTAATAATCCCCAGCATAGCATTGACTTTTTTTACTGCAGTCGCACACTGTCTTGACATTTTCAGTGAGTTATCTACTACGACTCCAAGATCTCTCTTGGTCAGTCTCTGCCAGTTCGGACCCCATCAACGTGTATTTATAGTTAGGATTTTTGGCTCCAATGTGCATCACCTTGCACTTGGCCACATTGAAGCACATCTGCCAAGTTGACGTCCACTCACCCATCCTCGACAGATCCCTTTAGAGTGCCTCACAATCCTCTCTGGTTTTCACCATCCTGAACAACTTCATGTCATCCGCAAATTTAGCCACTTCACTGCTTACTCCCAACTCCAAATCATTAATGAACGAGTTAAAAAGCATTGGACCGAGTACTGATCCCTGCGGTACCCCACTGCTTACCACCCTCCATTGAGAAAATTGCCCATTTATACTCACTCACTGTTTTCTATTAATTAGCCAGTTTTTGATCCACAAAAGGACGTGTCCTTTTATCCCATGATTTTTGAGCTTACTTAGGCCCCTTTGATGAGGAACTTTATCAAAAGCTTTCTGGAAGTCAAGGTAAACAATATCTATTGGGTCCCCCTTATCCACATGTTTGTTCACATTTGTTTGTGCATGTTTCATTACACTTGTTGTATTGCATTCCGTCATATTATGCATGACGCATCTCTCTCTAGATACAACTGTATTTCATTCTATACGTTCCATGAATTGTAATTTTCATGATACCTCAATAAAATATGAAAAAAGATAAACTGAAGGAAGGTTTTGATGAAAAATGGATGTTAAAGTAGCTGTCAGAAGGCAGCTCAGAATTCAAACTCACCATGCTGTATCCTGGTTCTTACAGCAGCCACAGGTATTTTGTAGATGTTTTCAAGGTAATCTTTTAATTCCAGTCGAGTCATTCTGTGCCACATATTTAGAAAAAAGATCAGACTCAGAGAAAATATATATATATTGTCAATATTTCAATACCCACCCACCCCAAAAAGAGTCAACAGGTATATTCTAAAATGCATTTTGGCGGAAATATATTTTTCATTTGGTCAGGACTATTTTACCAATATAATTGAAGCCCCTTATAGAGATGTAAATTTTCTGGAAATTTGAAAGCCACAAAATAAACAAGGGGCTTTAAATAAGTTTTATGGGGGGGAGAGAATGGCTGAAGTACCAGTACACACAAGTTGGCTCCTGGAAGCTTTACTCCACAGGCAGGGAAGCACTACTGACCTCTCACCTTGCCCTGATGGGGTTTGCCTCAGAAGTGCTAAGGGTCAATTTGCTCAGCACCAGATTGGAAGGCGGGACCAATCTGATCGTATGCAAATTTACTCAGAAGTAAGTCCTACTTCTCATGGGGGCTTACAGCTGTATACCTGCACAAAGGTTTGTAGCTCTGCATATGCCACCATCCAGCACTCGCAAAGATGACTCAAGAAACCCACTGCTGGAATAAACGCTGCCAGCTCTTAAGGTGCCGCTGGACTTCTGTTTTGTTTTGCAACCCTGGAACCGGATCATGTGTGGCATTGCAGCATCCCTCCTCTGTCATTTTTCGCCCTCAGTCACAAGAACAGAAAAATAAGGGTCTTTCTCTTTCAACTAAGTTTTAACTGTGCCTTTGTAAGACTCGCTACCTTGACACAACCATACAGACTATGATCTTGATTTCCTAAATATTAACGAAATTGCCCCTTTACTAAATCCAACAAACTGGCAAAATGGCGGACTATTTTCAAGCAATTGCTTGAGTGATCTATGCTTGCTGAAGCCTTTAAAGTTTAGGAAAGGTTCTGTTGTTGTTCCCCAATAGTTATTGAAGTAAATGTTTATTATTTAGAATCCAACTCTGTCCTTGATTATGCGAACCATCTGATGCTAAAACTGGAGTTGATACCTAGCAGTTGGTTAGAGAGTTAAATTTTTAAAAAAGATTTGCTGCTGATCCCTACTAATCCCCCCCCAAATTCTATTGCCAGGGAGCTTCAGTCTGGACACAGGCATATTTACTCAGAAGTAAGTTTCACACCCCTGACAGCACAGCTTATTAGTATATTAGGCCACACCCCCATGCTTGCCCGGGCACCCTGCAGCTGCAGGAAGCCTGGGCGAGCCCCCCCTTGAAGGGAAGGGAAGGCAGTTTAAACTGTCTTCCCTTGGCTTGCCTGGGCACCCTGTGGCTGCGGGGCACCCAGGCAAGCCAGCCCTTGTTTAAATGCCTCCCCGATCCTTCCAGGGCCACCCCCCAGCCCACCTGCCTCAGAGTCACCAGGGGGGTCGCTCTGCAGGCCTTCCCTCTGTAGCCACGCATGCACAGAGGTTTTGGCTGTAGGCGTGGCTGTGGGCATGGCCAACTATGGAGCCAGCTGGAACTCCGTTCCTGTGCGTTCCTGTACAAAAATAGCCCTGTTTATAGTTATGTTGATGCTTATTGCCGGGCCTACAAAAGACACATTGTGCCGCTAAAATTCATGGACGGAGCGCTCCTGTCACTTTCAAGGCTGCACAGTATTGACCTCATTCTCTGGTCATTCATGAGAGGAAGGCTAGGAAAAGACAAGCCAGTTCTTGGCTCTTGTGACCCTTTCTTATATGCCCAGGGTAATGCCCATTGCCACTTTATTTATTTATGTTATTTATCGTCTGTCTTCCCTACAAAGAATCAAGGTGGATTACATAGTAAACCAGTGTAATCACAAAAACGGAACATTCAACAATCAGTTTATCAGGATTTTAGAGGTCAGGCAGCATAGCATAACTATTCACATGACACATTAAGCGGTACAGAAATTACACAAATAAGATGCTACTTACAATCAGGGCTCTTTTTGTAGTGGGAACTCCTTTGCATATTAGGCCACACACCCCTGATGTAGCCAGTCCTCCAAGAGCTTATAGCAGCTCCTGTAAGAAGAGCTCTGTAAGCTCCTGGAGGATTGGCTACATTAGGGGTGTGTGGCCTAATATGCAAAGGAGTTCCTGCTACAAAAAGAGCCCTGCTTACAATAAACTAAACACAGAAGTATAGACCACAGTCCTTAATCTTTTATCCACACAAGTTTGTAAACCCATTTTGTGCAGTGCAATCCTATTACCTGCACAGAAAAACCCTCTTGGAGTCAGGAAGGGATTTCCCCCCAGGCCAGATTGGCCTCGGGTTTTTTGCCTTCCTCTGGGCATCGAGCAGGGGTCACTTGAGGAGGGGGATCTGTGAATACCCTGCATTGTGCAGGGGGTTGGATTAGATGACCACTGGGATTCCTTCCAGCTCTGTTTCTATGTTTTCTATACCTCTTTCATGTGGAAAAAAAATGAAATAAAAAATGTCCTGGGGAAAAAAGTGGGAATGCTCCCCCTTCCCTCAATTTTTTCTCTGGTCCTTCACCCCTCTGCTTGTTTCCCTATCACAGACTCTCGGTGCCACAGTCTTTTTGAAAGGAAACGGGGAAAGGTTGATCACAGGGGGCCAGGTAACATAGGCAGTAGAGTAGCACCAGTGTTCCCTCTAAGGTGAGTTAGTGTGAGCTAGCTCACACTTTTTTAGCCTCCGGCTCACACATTTTTTTCTTAGCTCAGGAAGGAGGGCTCCAGAGCCAGCTAATTTATGCAGTCAGTGATATCGCTCGCTCACAACTTTAATGCCAGTAGCTCACAAAGTAGAATCGTTGCTCACAAGACTCCACAGCTTAGAGGGAGCATACCACTGGCTTTTAGATCACCCTTAGCACAGGAAAGCAAGCAGCAACTGAGGTGGCCCTGTAATCTCCTCTCATGAATACTGCAGTACCCTCTAGCTGCAAAAATGTATCCTAGTACCTGTGTGTCATGTGTCTAGGCAGAAATTGTAGATTGTTTTACATAAAAATCTCCATAGTGCCTGATTCTTAGAACACACTTGGGAGTTAGCAGAGTCTTATCTTAAACACATTTCACTCATTCCTAAAGAAAATATTTCAAAACAGTTTCTTTTCCAGTGTTCCCCAAAAGTTAAGTCTGCAGGGCATAGGGAATTTCCCTGCATGTTTTTCAAGGTGTTCAGATGTCTAGTCCCACAGGGACCATTCCCCTAACAACATGTAATAGGAATTCAGTCAGTAATTACTGCACTAAGCTCCAGACATCTGCCAGGACTTGATTTCAGAGCAATAATTTGACTACACTGTGATGTATACAAATCTGACGAGCACCTATGGGCCGAAAAATCATATCGATCAAAACAGCATTGAAGGAGATTTACTTTAAGCATACTATTAAAGTACAAAACCCCACAACCCTATATTTACGCACTTTGAGATAAAGCCCAACTTGTTTGCCTGTTGTGATGATATTCTCTTTAAAATACTAATCTGATAAATAAATAGTTCCTTCCATAGTGTGTACTTACTCCATGGGGATGCGGAATTGTACTGTGTCTTCTGGCAAAGGAACACCAGGCCTCACCATTGTCAAGAAGTAATTGGTCCGGAAAATCCTTATTTGAGGATTACCAAACTGGTACAGGGGATAACTGTTGGCCAGGAAAAATAAGTAATTATGAAAACCTTGGATTTCTAATAAAAGCTATTTTACATTTGTTTCTTCCTGGTATGAAGAAATCATAATCAACCAGCATGTTATTCAAAAAAGGAGAAATATGACAAGAGACATTCTTAAAAATAAAATGTTTCTTTTGCCTGTTAAAATAAGGGGAATGTGTTTTTTTTATAATGCTTTCCTGAATCATCTGTCTGAAACAATGTATTTCACGGATAATTAAGGTTTTCTACTCTTGACAGTGGTGTCAAAATAATAAAGCAAAACGACAAAACAGAATTTTTATTTGACCCAGACTTTTCTGTAGCGAGGTGATTCTGCAGGCTTCAAGAGAAGCAAACTCCACAGATCTCTGCCCTCCAGGAACCGTGAGGCCTTAAAGGCAGCTGAGGACCGTTTAAAGAAGAAAATTATCTAACACTAGAGAAAGGGCATTGGCCTATTTAAACTTCCCACAAAATACTTGAGGAAGCTATGTAGGCAGGGAGACCCTATTTCCTCCCCTCTCTCCTTTTGCTGAAATCACTGTATTATGAGGGCTCTCAGCCGTTTAACTTTCTTAAAAGTCCGCTGGTGAATTAATTCGAATCGGAGAAAAAGTGATTCCTCTAGTCGTAATTAATCACACAGACCAAGGAGTCACTGAACTGTGATGGAGCATAACCCCCCAAAATGCATAAGGGCCCTATTATTAGGAAATAAGGGGGAGTGAAATTAAAGTTGGGAGACGTATGCCATGAAGGTCTTCCACTCCCCAGCCCCAATTTGCATGCACCATGAAAGAATGTTTAAAAAGCCAATTTCCCCAAACTGTATTTTTACCACTCAACTAACTTCGGGGCTAGAAAAGCTGCTACCCTACTTCTGAGCTTGCCAGATCCCGCCTTGGCCACTGGCAGGAGTGGGGGTGGGGTTGCCAGATCCAGTCTGAGAAATTTGGGGGTGGAGATTTGGGGGTGGAGCCTGGGGAGGGCAGGGACCTCAGCAGTGTTCCCTCCAAGCTGAGTTAGTGTGAGCTAGCTCACAGTTTTTTAGCCTCCAGCTCACAGTTTTTTGTCTCAGCTCAGGAAGAGATGGCTCCAGAGTAAACTAAGTGATGCAGCGGCCAAATCGCTCACTCACAACTTTAATGCCAGCTGCTCACAAAGTAGAATTTTTGCTCACAAGACTCCACAGTTTAGAGGGAGCACTGGACCTCAGCCACAGAGTGCACCTTCCGAAGCATCCATTTTCTCCAGGGGGAACGGATCTATTGAGAAACTGGAAAACTTACAAGTGCGCCGCCTGTATAATCATAACATGCACTTATTATTACTGATACTGAATTGCTCAACGAGGATTTTATTGGATTTTGTTACTTATATATTTGTAAAATGTTTGAATGACTGTAAGCCGCCCTGAGGCTGCGAATGCGGGGAGGGCAGGGTATAAGTTGAAAATAAATAAACAAAATCTATGCAGTCTAGAGATGAGCTGTAAATCCGGGGGATCGTCGGGTCCCACCCGGAGACCAGCATCCCTATGTCGGCTGCCAAAACACGGTGTAGCCATATTGCACACTCCTGATCCTTGGGTCTTTCCAACGTGGGGACCACATGAAATGAAGGCGAGAGAGCTGACCCTGCTGCTCATAGAACCTGCTGAAATGCATGCATTAAAAAAGGCTTCTTGGTTTATTCCATGACTTAATTTTTTTTTAAAGAATACAACCAAACCAGTGTGCGCATATTCGTTTTCAGCAGCCCACCCCACCCCACCCCTTCTTGATAGGCAACACCCGAGCACTGGGAGCCAACGCCACTCCGCTCTTGCAAAACCAGGACGAGATTCGGGGTGGAGGTGGGGGGGGTGGGCAATGCTCCCTCTAAGCTGCTGAGTCTTGGGAGCAAAAATCCTGCTTTGTGAGCCCCTGGCCTTAAAGCTGTGAGCGAGCCATTTGGCTGCTGCAGAAATCAGCTTGCTCTGGAGCCATCCCTTCCGGAGCGAAGACAAAAATGCGTTTACAAGAGGCTAAAAAACGGTGAGCTGGCGCACACTAACTCAGTTTAGAGGGGACACTGGTGGGGGGGGGCGGGGGGTGCGCTACCGCGTGCCGCTGACGAGCTACTCACACCAGCCGCCCAGCCATGACCCCCGCTCTGGCTTCGTCGCAGCGCTGCCGGCCCACGGAAGCGAAGGCGAACCGGCACCCCCTTCCCAAGGGCGAAGAAGAGTCGCTTTCTTCTCTATAGCCACGCGCCGGGCGAAAGAAACCCCATCGCGGTTGGAACTGCAGAGCTACACTTCAGGTTCCCAACTGAAGGTGCGGGGCAGCGAGTGCGGGGCGCCAAAGAGAGAGAGGGAGGGAGGGAGGACGGCGCTTCCGTTTGATCACGATGCCCCGAGCACGGTGGCATTTAACTGGGAGCCGGTAGTGATGGCGCCGCGCAACGCTTTCCTTTCCCTCGGCTCCAGAGCGCCGTCGCCCCCTGCAGCACAGGAGGACTTACAGCTCTCGCTGGGCACGTTTCCTGCCCGCGGAAGAGTTGTTCTAAGTGGTCCCTCGTTACTTGCTTTTGCTTAGCTTTATGTGTGTGTATATAAGTGATTCCTACTAGTAAGGTAAAGGTTCCCTTGCTCGAAAGCCAGTCGAATCCGACTCTAGGGTTGCGGTGCTCATCTCCGTTTCAAAGCCGAAGAGCCAGCGCTGTCCGAAGACGTTTCCGTGGTCATGTGGCCGGCATGACTAAACACCAAGGCGCACGGAGCGCTGTTTACCTTCCCACCGAAGTGGTACCTATTTATCTGCTTGCAATTTCTTGCTTTCGAACTGCTAGGTTGGCAGGAGCTGGAACTAGAGACAGGAGCTCACCCTGTCATGCGGCACCCGGGTCTCGAACTGCTGAACTACTGACCTTCCACAGCCTGCAGTTCAGCGTCTTAACCACTTGAGCCACCGCAGCTCCCTTTCCTACTAGTATGTCGCTGCAAAATTAAACAAGGAGTCCAGTGGCACCTTAGAGACTAACACTGCCAATTGGAAACGAAGTCACACCCTTATGCCCATTGCAGTCAATAAATTTTGCAGCTGAAACTCAGTTTAGGACTGCCCTGGAAAAGGCTTGAATCAGAGCAGAGTTCACCAAATGAAATGTGTGCTGGAATAGAGGCTGCTCCTGTAGAACTGCCTGGACTCCTGTTTATTTATTTACTTGGGTCTTTCCACCGCTCTCGCTGGCAAGCCGGGCTCAGTCAGAGCGGGGTATAACCTGGTCCTAAAACATCAATTAGAGGCAGGTTAGAAGCCAGTAACACAGAAACGTAGCTGGAGATGGCACAAGAGAAGCCCTGATGCTACTATCTCACTGGAGGAGGTGGGAGTGCCAGGATGGAACCGTCTTAATGGTAAGTCCACCTAAAGACTCTACCCTGGGAAATTCATCCTGTTATGTTCTGACTCTCAATCAGTCCTATGCTTTACCATGTTAAGCTTGAGTCAGTGAAAGGGATTGTAAGAGTCCACAGTTCCCAATGGTTGGTTTCTGTGAAACTCTGTAAATAGCCAATCAGAACTATGTATATGTTTATGGAGGGAACAGACCTTATGGGTCCTTATCCCTGTGTTATCATTAGTTGTTAACATAACTAGGGGCGTGGCTTTGACAGCCCGGATTATTTAAAAAGGGAGCTGTGCTCCACTGTTTTGGGTGTCATCTGATCACTAGTTTGCTGTTAATAAAGCTGAAATCACTTTGTTGAAGTTACTACCTTGTTGAGTCTCATACTTAACGCAGTCTGCCCGCCCATCCAGGCTTCCCCCCCCTCAGCCAGCAGCAATGGCAGTGAGCTCTGTGTGGCTCCCAGCCACCCGCCCACTGCCCGCCTGCGGCTTCTCCCCCCCAGCAGCAGCAGTGGTGAGCCCTGCTCGGATCCCAGCTGCCCGCCTGCCAAGACTCCCCCAGCTCCCTTGCAGCTGCCATCAGCAACCTGCACCACAGTTCCAAACAGCAAGTCCATTCTCCACGCATGTGCGAGAACGCAGTTGCAGTTTGGGGGGGGGATTTAAGTATCCCCGTATATTTTTTTAAACATGTCAGATTTTTCTGCACTTCTAAGTAATGCCTCAAGTGTGCAGGAATTGCTGTTGAGACTCCATGTGCCCCCAGTTTGCGGGAATAAGTATCCACATGCACTGGGGACTCTTGGCTATTAGTATATAGATGAAAATGTTTAAATGATTCGAAGAATAACAAGCATAGAACTGAAAAAATACAAAATAGGATATTATGTACTGATGTAAATTGTGCCAGAATAATGTGACTTCCGGTTGTCAACACGTACTTAATGGTGAGTGCAGGCTTTCCAAGTACTGACCATAATCCGGCGGCAGACAGATACGTCCTGGCTGGACAATCCCCGGGGGAAGGAAAGATGCACTGCACGATGCTGTCATCAGGAAGTGATGCTGGGTGATGCTTTGGCAATGTGGCTGGAAACTCGATGGTACCATCGAGTTTTCAGCCCCATTGCCAGAGCATCGCCCAGCATCACTTCCTGGCGATGGCATGGTGCGTTACAGGGAGGAATGGTCTGACCGGGGAGCCTGTTTCCCCCGCCGGATCACAGTAAGTACTTGGGAACCCTAGGTGAGTGTTAACTACCACCACTATTACAGAAACCTATTCAGCAGAAAAAGAACATCAGTGGGGCAAACAGAATTGGAAAACTAGTTTAAGGAGAATTGTTGAATCTTCATTTCAGTAAGTATGTATGTCCTGACAACTTGGGATGTAGTAAATGTGTTATAATATAGTGGATGTGATAGCAGAAGTATTTTTTCAGTTCCACAGCTAAAGGGCACCAGCTATCTGAAGAAGCGAAAGGTGAACATGGTCTTGAAGCCAGCCATGCACAGCTGATATTCCTGCAGACGCAGAACTTTTGTTCTCCTGAAGCTGTTTATACAAAGGATTTGTGGACTTTATTTAGAATTTCCCCTTTGTATCAAGTACTTTTGATCCTAGCTCTTTAAGAATATATAAGGGTTTGTTGAATTTTAAGAAAGATTTAAAACTGAGGTTTCGGTTTCGGCGCAGCGAATGGCGGTTGGGCTCTCGGGAAGCTCCCAGAGACGACCAGCCCACGCATGGTTGGGGGGTCTTCGCACAAGCGAGGACCCTAGTGAGCCTTAGTTAAAGGCTCCGAACCAGGGGGCGCTTTGGGGAGCAGCCTCTTTGCCGGCCTGACAGTCGGGAAATTGAGGCTTTCCCCCAGTGGCCCTGCTGTGTGGTGCCCTGATAGGACTTAGCAACGCCACCGACTTCTTGGAGTGAAGCAGTGGAAGATGAACTAAAAAAGAAGCAGCAAACCGTGTTGTAATAGGCGACTTTAACTACCCACATTGATTGGGTCAATAGGTTCTAGTCGGGAAAAGAGATTGGTTCTTAGACACTCTCAATGACTGTGCTGTGGAACAGATGCTAGATCCTACCAGCGAGGCGATCCTGATTGGGTCCTAAGTAACATCCGAGTTCTAGTCGGGAGAAAAGAGATTGCGTCACTTAGGACACTCTCAATGACCATAATGTCATGTGAGTTTAACAGATGGTCACAGATCCTAGGCAGTTGCCCAGAGAGGCTGATGCAGCCACTTTGAACCTTAAAAGGAGTAACATCCCAGGACCTGGTGAGAGATGTGAGGAAGAGATTGCACGCAGCTTGGAGAACAGTCGAAACCATAGGGTCAGCTTGGAGACTAACATTAGTACAGATAGGGAGTTGCCTAAGAAGACTGACGCAAACAATTTATAACGTGGGTTAAGAAGGGTAACTACTCTGGTATAGAAGGGGCCTACATGGTGAGCGAAGAAAGTAATGAAAGCTGTAAGAGGTAGAAGGATTCCTTTAAGCCATTGGAGAGCAAGTCTTGGAGACTATTTAAAAAGACAATCCTAGAAGCTACAGCAAATAAAATGTAAGTACCGTGATCAGGTTAGCGAAAGGGAATACGAAGATATGGTATAGAACATAAAGACCTGCAATGGAACTTACTTCAAATACATTAGCAAGTAGGAAGCTAGTCAAGAGGTAAGAAGGATCCTTGGATAAGCGGCTGTAAAAGACAGTTGAGTGAGGTATGATAGCGGGAACACAGATTGCGTGCTAGACATCTCAATGCACTGTCTGTGGATCAGTGGTCACAGTCCAAAGAGGAGAGTGATCTGATTGGTCCAGTAACACCAAGACCTGGGAAGATGTAAAGTATTGCAACACTTGAACAGTACCTATGTCATTGAGTTAACATTAGAAGTAGGAAGTCGCCCAGGAGGCTGATGGAGCCACTTTGAACTTTAACAAGGGGTAACTGCTCTGGTAGTGAGGGCATGATAGGAGAAATTGACAGGAAGAAGTTAGAATGTCAAACTATTGCGGAAGTCTTCTGACTATTGAAAAGGACAATCTTTGCACTCCAGAAATATGCATCCGATTTCGGAAAGGACTGGTATAGAAAGAAGCCTGAATGTTACAGATTGCATGGTAACTGTAAAGAGAGGAAGTCCTCCGACTGATGGAGCAGTCTTAGGAAATTGATAAAGGACCAGGCTCATGGCATAACATCCGAGAGTCCGTGATAGGCGAGTCAAATGGGAACATGAGGATCATATCTGACAAAAATATAGTAGACCATTCAATAAAACTGCCTCCAAATACACTGAGTGAGCCAGCCAGGGAGCTAATGGCACTCGGATCCTGTAAAAAGGGTAGTGAAGGATCTAGGAAATGGCTGAGCAGCTGAACCTGTCAGTCTGACTCTGCTTCACTGTGGAAGTGGAGAAGTGTTTGACTACAGAAGCACCGAATTGGATAGGGGCATTGATGACCTAAATCGATTGCGGTAACTCAGCATGGGTCCTCTGACTGATGGACAGATCTTGATACTCAATAAATCCTAGTCAGGATGGTATTCATCTGAGAGTCTGAACAGAACAATGTGAACATGTGGATCCCAAAAGATATGTATCTTACCTTAGAATCTGCTCACTGAGAGCTGGAAGGTAGCAATGTCACTCCCATCTTTAAAGGCTCCTGAAGTCAGGAAACTACAGGCAGTCAGTCTGACATCAATACCGGACAAGTTTCTGCTATGTAAGGATCAAGAATTAGTAGGCACATTGATGAACAGGAAACATTGAGGCAGCTGAGCATGATTCTGTGGGAAGACTTGTCTCACTAACGTTAGTGTTTGGTGAGCAGTGAAGTAACACATGTGGATCAAGGACTCGGTCAGATGTTATTTAACTTGCTTCCGAACGATTTGATACAGTTCCGAGTAAAGGCTCGTGAGTGAGCTCAATAGTCGCAGATGACAGGACAAGTGCTCATGTGGTCAAAACTGGCTATAAATGATACAAGTGGAGTATCAAATGAGACTTTCTAGTGGAGGGTGGTGAGCAGTGGGGTACCACAGGTGATCAATGTGGGTCCGATGCTGGTTAACGTGTCTAATGATGGAATTGGAGTACAGGATGCAAATTGCAGAGCCAAAGGTTCATAAACAGGAATTGGAGTCACGTTGAGTGGGGATCTAAGCATCATGCTGCAGAGACATGGACCATCTATATACGAGGGATCTGCAATGAAGAGTGCATAGTGGATAACTCACTGAAAATGTCTACACAATGTGTAGCTGCAATAAAGAAGGCCAACGCTATGCTGGGGATTATTAGGAAGGGAATTGATAACAAATCAGCCAGTATCATCATGCCCCTGTATAAATCATTGGTGCGACCTCATTTGGAATACTGTGTACAGTTCTGGTCACCACATCTCAAAAAGGATATTATAGCATTGGAAAAAGTGCAGAGAAGGGCAACTAGAATGATAAAAGGGTTGGAACACCTTCCCTATGAAGAAAGGTTAAAATGCTTGGGGCTCTTTAGCTTGGAGAAACGACGGCTGAGAGGTGACATGATCGAGGTTTATAAGATTATGAATGGGATTGAGCAGGTTGAGAAAGAAGTACTTTTCTCCCTTTCTCACAATACAAGAACTTGTGGGCACTCTATGAAATTGCTGAGCAGTCGGGTTAGAACAGATAAAAGGAAATACTTCTTCACCCAAAGAGTGATTAACATATGGAATTCACTGCCACAGGAGGTCGTGGCAGCTGCAAGCATGGACAGTTTCAAGAGGAAATTAGATAAACATATGGAGCAGAAGTCCACCAGTGGCTATTAGCCACAGGGTATAGATGGGAACTCTCAGTCTGGGGCAGGTGATGCACTCTATTCTTGGTGCTGGAGGGGGCAGCAGTGTGAGGGCTTCTGGTGCCATGGCCCCACTGCTGGACCTCCTGATGGCACCTGGTATATTTTGGCCGCTGTGTGACAGAGTGTTGGACTGGATGGGCCATTGGCCTGATCTAACATTGGCTTCTCTTATGTTCTTATGTTCTTATGTTAACTGAGAGTTGAAGATCTGTGCAAAAGCAGCATGAAGGCGCTCCCCCCCCCCATCGTATAAGCGCATGGGAGGAGGGAGGGATCCCCCCGAGAAGACAGAGTTTAGAAAAGAGAAAAGAAAGGAGGTGGAGTGAAAAAGCGGATTGGTGAAGTTACCTTTTGGGGACTTGTCGAAGGTGAAGAAAATAGTTTGTCTCCTGAGTTGCGTGGCACAAACTTTTAAAAAGTAAACAAGAAAACATGTTGGGGCAGAAGAAGGTTCCAGACAAGCTGACAAAGAAGCTGGGAGGAACTTCCGGTTCTGGTACCCTCCCCTTGGAGCCAACTGTCAATCAACAGAAAAACGAGATGCTGCACCCTCTGCTGGATCAAATGCAAAAAATCAGTGAAACTCTTTGTAACATGGAAAGTGTGCTCAAGAATCAGCAGACACAGTTAACAGATACAGCAAAGAAATGTCTGATCTCAACAGAAGACACCAAAAAAATTAAGAAAAAGGTCAGCAAAATAGAACATCAAGAGATGCAAGGAAAAAAATATTAATGCTTCAGATGGAAAAATCAAACCTGACTCTCCGCTTTCAGGGCATAAAGGAAGAAGAGAAAGAAGATCTCAGATGTATTTTGGCGAATGCCTTGGCACCAATAACTGGCATAGAAGCGCAAAAATTAAATGAAGAGATGGATATGGCCTACAGAGGCTATTCCAACTTTACAAAGAAAAATGATTTGCCAGCAGAAGTGGTTGTCAAGTTTACTAAGCAACGTACCCAAGATCAAATTCTAAGAATGACTTCAGCAATGCCCTTGAAGATTGGGGAGCAGAATATAAGGATTCTAAAAGATGTTCCATATGAAATTCATATGAAAAGGAAAGCATATAAAGGACTGACCTTGTTTTTGCAAAAGTACCAAATCACCTACAAATGGTGGATTCCCGAAGGACTGGTCTTTAAATTTAAGGATAAAAGAGAGAAGATTGACTCCGTCTTCAAAGCTCAAGAATTTCTGAAGAGACACGCCAGTTCAGAGGAAGATGCAGAACTCGCCAAATGGACAATGCTAAGCAGCAAAGAAGACAGTGGCCCAGAGGAAGGAGAGGAAGAATCAGAAGATGGAAAAGCAAAGAAGGGCCCAACATATAACTTGAGAGATCTGAAAGGAAGACATCCCAAGATATGAACATTTGTTCGTAGAGCACAAAGATGGAGTATACTAACATTTAACCCCAAAAGACTTTACTAATCTACTTAACAGGTTTGTTTTGGACTTACAGCAAGATGAAAAGAAGATCGGTCAACTACGGTAGAAACCAAGAACTTTACATATACTAACAAAAAGTTTAATATACTAATTACTCTTCACTCACCTCTTTTCTTTGTCCCACTGTATACCCTCCCCCTTTCTATATAAAAAGCAATAAAACTCTCTCCTTTTTAGGAGAGTTTAATTTAAAAAAAGAAAGAAAGATTTAAAACTGTTGGAGTTGTTTTGTACAATATAACCTTTTTGTCTTTGTTCGTAATTCATTCATGGGGTGTTTTTTATATTGATATAACCACCTGGAGTTTGGCAACCCCAGCAGGAGGACTTATTTTTCTTCCCCTCCACTCACATCTATTGTGGAGGCTACTGCTTCTGGCACATAAAGCTACACAAGGGAGGCCTATTTATCTGGGAGTGGTAAAATTCCAGCATGTTAACAAAGTTGCATAATCTGCGCATATGGGGAATAAAGGATTGCCAGGTCCCTTTAAGACACCAATGGGGGGATGGGAGGGACCCTCCAGGAGCCAGAAGCATCGCCCCGATGTGCTGATGTCACTGGAAGTGATGTTGTGCACCGTGCCTACATAGGGCTGCCATTCCCCAGGTCCAGGCGGGGAATCCCCTGGTTTTGGGGGCTGCTATCTGCTGCCGGCCAGCTGGCTGGTGGGGAAACCCCACCCACATGCTGACATCACATGGAAGTGATGTCATCATGTCTCAGGGCTGCTCCAGTTCTTTTTTAAAAAAATAAAATAAAAAATATTTTATTTAAAAAAAACAACAACCCTAGCATACAAGAAAAGAAGATTAAAAAAAAAAAAGCAATTTGAAGTTACAAAATATTACATGAGGATATTTACATTATGGGTGATACCTTCAATCACATTACAGCTGAGTGACAATATCTTTGATGTTATACAATACAAAGTCTATGGAATTGCAGTACTTATTTAAAGGCAACACAATTCCTCAAAGGCTATGGATGAGGGTACCATGGTTTGTGAAGACAAGAATTCAAATGCTGGGTGCCACATTTTGACAAAATCAGTAAGATAAGTTTCAGAGTTAGATTTTTTAAGATTGTCAGAAATCTTCTCTAATATAAAATATTCCCAGATCTTTTGATAGCATTGTTGTAAAGTGGGAGGGAAGGGATCTTTCCGTTTAGCTGCAATCATTGTTTTAGCTGCAGCCAGCAATTTAGAGAGTAGGTCTTTGTAATGAAATAAGCCTGAAATGTCTGTCCAAATATTTAACAACATAGATTCTGGTGTAAACGGGAGTTTAATTCCTGTGATCTTACCTATGATGTTTAGTATTTGTTTCCCAAAGGGTGCATTCAGACGCGCCATTTGAGCCGCTTTCGGCACACCTCAGAAACGGCTTTTATGTGTGCATTCACACGCCCAACATCTGCGCACCGTCCCCAGCCGTCGCTTTCCAGAGCAAACCCCCTTTAAACTGGGGTATTTTGACACCACTTACCAAGTGGTGTTTTCTGTATTCTCCGTTTCAAGCCGCACTTTCCTGACATCTGATCGCTCAAGGAGCCACTTCCGGGTGCTTCAACCACCCTCCCCTCTGGGAAGCTGCCTTCCGCTTTTAGTCCACCATTTTTTTTTAATACCTTGGCGGTGTGCGCTTGAATGGAGCTCCACGCCTAAGTTAAGTAAAGAAAAGCTTAAATGGTGTGTAGTTTAGGCATTTAGACAAGTCCGGGATCTCGGGGAGGCCAGTTTCGGGGTGAAAATTTAAAGAGAAGTCTTCATTTAAACTTTAAAGGGATGTGTTGAAATCGCTGTTCTGCGCATGCGCCAAACTTTTAGTTCTGGAGAGAGCTGCCTGTGCGCATGCTCAAATGAAAGGAAAAAAAACTCCACCTGTATGAGGTCGGCGGGGAGCCCAGAACGAAGAGGTTAGTGTGATCGCGATTCTCCAGGTTAAAAAAAACCCCGCATCAGACCGGAGCAATTTAAACCGCTCCAGCACGCTGTCTGAACGCACCCAAAGGGTGCCAAGATAGGACAGGACCACCAGCAATTAATGTCGGTCCCGATACCGCCGCATTTTTCCCAACATTATGGAGAGATCTTTTTATTGGAATAGTGTATTTTGGGGAGAGTCAAATACCAGTGGTGGATTAATTTAAAAGATTGAATTCTGATTGGGATCACTTTAGTAATTAGGACTGGTGATTTCCAGACCTGTTCCCAGTGTTGATCAGACAGTGGTATGGAACTAATTTGTTGCCATGATTGAAGAATTTTTGGAGACTGATTTTTATCTTCCTTAAGGAGTATTTTGTATACTGTCGATATAAGCCCTTTGATATTACCATCGTTGGAACGCAATATGTTTTCAAACTCTGTTTTCTGTCTTCAGAAGGCTTGTTTGGGGTTCTGTTGTTCCGTCATGTTCTTTAATTGAAGGTATAGGTACCAATTTAGTTTAGTACCCATTCGTTCTTATAGATCCAATTTATCTAAAATAATTCCCTTCCTAGTAACATCCTGTAAAGTCGTAACCATATTCTGATTTGTAAAAAGGGGTTTCCTTTACCTGGTAAGAACTATTCTTGATTAAGGAAAGTTTGTAGTGGCGATCTTTCCGAGGCTAATTTTTGTGCCACTTATCCCAGATCTTTACCGAAATTGACAAAAAGGGATTTACCTTAGTTGATTTGGGGCATTCTCGAGGTTTATTCCAGAATGCCTCATTCAGCGAAAGCAGTGTATAGTCTGCCATGAATTTTCAGTCTATTTATTCATTATTTGAATTACATTAGTTAAATTAGCTACTTGGGAATAGAGGTTCCTATCGGGGATACTGAGATCACCCTTTTGGGGTGAGTTACGCATTATGTAAAATCTTATACGAGGCCTTTATATAACCATTTAAAAGTATTTAATAGTTTGTGCCATTTTGTAAGGATTGATTTCGAAATGTCAATTGGCAGAGCTCTAAATAAAAAAAGAAATTTTGGAAAAATAAAAGTTTTTATTATATTGTTCCTATCTGGCCAGGATAATTTTTTGTGTTTGTCATGATTCCAATTTAATTTTGGTTTTTTAAATTAATTTATGATCATTTTCTTTTTGCAGATCTTGTAGATACATGGGTGTAAATCCTCCAAGGTGTCTCCATGGAGTAGTGTTCACATAGTAAGAAAATTTGGCTTGAATTGATTGCATTTATATGGGGGAAAGATCAATTGGAAAGATTTCAGATTTTACTTGATTGACTCTAAGCCCTGAGATGACACTGAAATTTTCAATAATTTCCTGGAGAGGTTTGAGTGATAGTTCTGGTTCGGTTAAATAAAGGACCAAATCATCCACGAAAAGCCCAGTTTTATGAAGACTGTCTTTAATTGGTACTCCCTTTATGTCCTTATTGGTTTTAATTAGTTTGGCTAGTGATTCTATGCCCAAGGTGAATAACAGTAGTGAAAGGGGACAGCCCTGCCATGTCCTCCTGTGATTGAAAATCGTGATGGGGAAAAAATAGCTCTTACTTTTGCAGTGGAGGGCTGCTCTGGTTCTTCTGATCCTCTTCTCCAGCCCACACTCTCTTCTACAGGAAAAGAAGTGAAGGGGTGGGCCCGTCAGTCTGTCTCCTCCCTGGCCATCCTTCGAGGCTCTCCCTTTATTCCCCCATTCCGCTCCTCATTCACTCCCCCGCATCCATCCTCCAAGACCCCCTTCCACTGGCAGATCCCTGCCAAGTTCCAGTGCCAGCCTCCCTCCCAACACGTGCTCACTCTCCCTTCGCTGACGAGCCCCGTGCCCCCTTGTTTGCTTCCTGCCGGCATCCTGGCATGCCACTTTCGCTGCCACTCCCCATCCCCAGCATGATCCAGCAGTTCAGGTAATTCTCCTGCTTCGCTGCCGCCCACCAAAGTCCCAGCCTCCAAGGGCTTTCTGCTCTGCCACCATCTTCACCGCTCTGGGGCTGCCTTCCATGCCCACAGCATACTGCCTTGCTTCTTGGTCCCAGGCTCAGACGTAGTCTTCAGGCCAGGCCCTCTGCCTTGGCTTCTTGGCTGGTTGCTTGCAGGGGGGCTGGAGAGCAATGGGTCCCCCACCACCCTGATGTGGTGATGTTACTTCCGGGTGATGTCAGCACATCAGGGACATCCTTTCCCACTCCCAGAAGGCCCCTCAAATCCCCCCACTGCTGGCAAGACAACGGGACCTGGCAACCCTATGCCTGTGTCACTTGGAAGTGATGTAGGCATATTGGGGGGGCATTCTGGTTTTTGGGCAAAACTCTATGGTAAAATTGCCCTCAAACCATAGAGTTTTGCCCCAAACCCAGAGCGTCCCCCTCACCAACGTCACCAACGTGCCTACGTCATTTCTGGGTGATGTAGGCACGTTGCTCCACATTGCTGCAGGGGGGATTTCCTTCCACCAGCCAGCTGAAACCCACAAAACTGGAGTATCCCCCCAACTGAGGACTGGCGACCCTAGGGGGATACCCTTTCACTGTGCTCTAAAAGCATTCAGCCTAACTGAGAGAGTTCTGAGAGAACTGCGACTGTCCCAAGATCTCCCAGCAGGCTTCACATGGAGGAGTGGGGAATAAAGCCCAGTTCTCCAGATTAGAGTCTGCCACTCTTAACCACTACACCATGGTGGCTCTCGAGACATGGTGGCCACAGTCCAGAGATGGTGGCTGCAGAGGCTGGTTTCCGGTGGTAATCTCTCCAAACCCTGCAGGGAGGCATTACACTTGGGAGCGCATTGTGAAGCTCTTCTAGCCCTCAGCTGTGCTGAGCGGCATTGTGTATTTGCCCGGTATGCTCTATGACTGAACTAATCAAGTTCAGAACGATCATAGGCAGAGGCTAAATGCGCACAATAAATACAGAAAATTTGCAATCAGGCAGTCTCAGATCCTGCAGAAAGAACACGTGAATTTCCCATGGCAAAGAAGATGGCTTGAGTCTGTTCACTGAAATGTCAACAACCTCCGTGATGAATGGCTTGGAGAACCACCACTGCCCCTTTAACCATCTCTGACGCTACGGCAACAGGCATAAAAAGAAGAAAACAAGGGATGCTTCCTGGCCTCGAGTCAAACGGTTAGAAACCATGTTTGGATTTGGTTCCATCCTGCCCCCACCCCCCCATCCTGAAACTAGGGGAGGGAGAGAGCACCAGCAATATTGTTCCTACTGCCTTGGAATTGCCTTCAGTTTCCTTCAGAGGACGGGACTTGCTGTCTCCATGGCTGGTTCTCATTGTGGTTTTGGCTTAGCTATTGTAAGGAGCCAGGGCGGCTTCTCCCTTTTTGGAAGATTGTAAATGCTGATTTTCACATCCCCTTTCAATTTGGGTTTGAATGAAATAGAATGTTAAGCGATCCAGTCTTCATTTGAACCAGGAAACACAATGAATCCCGCTAGCATGACTCAAAGCTTGAATGCAGACTTCCATAACAATCTTTTCACAAATGAAGTCCTGTGCTGTAATGCTGCGGTGATTCATAAGAAAATAAGAGCCCTGCTGGATCAGACTAGTGGTCCATCTAGTCCACCATCCTGTCTCAAGCAGTAGCCAACCAGTTCCTCTGGAAGGCCAACAACGGGGCACAGAGGCTGAGACCTTCCCCTGATGTTGCCTGCTGGAACTGGGATTCTGAGACTGACTGCCACTGAATGTGGAGGTTCTCTTTAGTACTATGGCTAGTAGCTATTGATAGACTCTCCTCCATGAATCTATCAAGTCCCCTTTTAAAGCTGCTTATTCCTATGGCCATCACTACAGCCTCTGGCAACAAATTCCACATTTTAATCACTCTCTGTATAAAGTACTATTTCCTTTTGTCTGTCCTGAACCTACTGCCCATCAGTTTCATTGGATGCCCTTGAGTTCTGGTATTTCAGGAGAGGGAAAAAATTCTTTTTGTGAATTCTTTCCACCCCATGCATCATTTTATAAACCTCTGTCATGTCCCCCTTAGTCGTCTCTTTTCTAAATTAAAAAGTCCCAGACTCTTCAGCCTTTCCTCATAAGGAAGGTGCTCCAACCCCGTAATCATCTTGGTTGCCCTCCTCTGGACTTTTCCCAGCCCTGCAATGTCATTTTTGAGATATGTTGACCAGAGTTGTACACAGTATTCCAAATGAGACCACACCGTACTTCTACAGAAGCATTAAAATATCTGCTATTTTGTGTTCAATCCCTTTCTTAATAATCCCAAATATAGAGTGTGCCTTTTTAACTGCTGCAGCAGCACATTTGCACTGACACGTTCAGCAAACTGTCTACTACAGCCCCAGGATCTTTTTCTCTCTTAGTCTCAGCAAGTTCAAATCCCATTAGCCAGGGCTATTTTGGGACAGGAACGCACAGGAACAAAGTTCCGGCTGGCTTCTGAGTTGGTCACGCCTACAGCTCTCCCCCCGGGTTCCCCAGGCACCTTGCAAGCCAGGGGGTGCCTGGGGAAGCCAAGCCAATCCAGGGAGGGAAGGCAGTTTAAACTGCCTCCCTTCCTCAGGTTCCCCAGGCACCCCACAGCTGCAGGGCACCTGGGGAAGCTGATCCAGAAACTGCCTTCTTTCCCTCGGGTTCCCCATGTGCCCCGCAAGTCGTGGGGCACCTGGGGAAGCCAATCCTGGGAGGGAGCTGCGCTGTCAGGGGTGTGGCCTAATATGCTAATGAGTTTCTGCTATTGGGTATGGCCTATTATGCTAATGAGTTCCTGCCATTAGCCTGTATTTGAAGTTGGGGGTTTTGGCCCAATGTGTATCACCTTACACTTACTAACATTGAACTTCAATTACCACGTTGTCGCCCACTCACACAGTTTGTGGAGATCCTCCTGGAGCTCTTCACAGTCAGCCTTGGTTTTCACTATCCTGAATAATTTGGTGTCATCTGTAAAACCTGACCACTACATACTCACCCCTAGTTCCAGATCATTTATGAATAAATTAAATAGTACCGGCCCCAATACTGATCCTTGTGTGACCCCACTGCTTACTTCCCTCCATTGTGAGAATTCAGTGTTTACAAGCATTACTTATGAGCAGGGCTCTTTTGTAGCAGGAACTCCTTTGCATATTAGGTGGCACACCCCTAATGTAGCCAATCCTCCAAGAGCTTTTAGTAGCCTGTGGATGGAATGGAGCGGGTGCAGAGGAGAGCGATGAGGATGATCAGGGGTCCGGAGACCAAGCCCTACGAGGAAAGGCTGAGGGACTTGGGAATGTTTAGTCTGGAGAAGAGGAGGTTGACCTGACTGGAGGGGCGTATGGATGGCAGGCACAGAGCCACGGGGGGGGGGGTAGGTGATCTTGGGGGGTTGGGAGCCTGGCCAAATGCTCCTAGTTGGCCCCATATCCTTGTCGTATTTGTTAGTGTTGATCCCTCTCACCTTAGGGCCTTCGATGTTGGTTTTAATAAATTCTGAAGGGATTGTATCACTCCCTGGGGCCTTCCTTAGCTTTAATTAGGCTATGTTAGCCTCTTAACTTCTGCTATCCTGACTGAGGGCCAAGTGGGGAGATTTCCTAGATCAATTCCTAGTGAAGCAGCTTGGTTTGACTGTGCAGCATAGACTGCGCAGAAATGAGTCTCCAAAGAGTTGGCAGGCACAACATAAGTCAACCAATCTTCTAGAGACAATGTGCCAAAACAGGGCCGGATCATTGGATCTAGCAGCCTGGATAAACAGAGATCAGATCGTCATTAACACACACACACCCTCTCTCATTATTAATCTTTTATATAGTTGTTTTTGCATTTATAATTTGGAGGGAAGAGATCTAGCATTGCTCTGTCTGTATTGGTTAAAGTGAGCTATTACTGGTTCTTTGCTGTCACACACTCATGACCAAACCAGGGTTTCAAGACATGTTGTGCTGGTGGGGGTGTTAGCCAAATTGCTCTATTATTTAATAAAGATGGGGAATTATAATTATTAATATGCAATTGGCTTATCCATAGGATCTGACCTGCACATACCAGAGTTAGAATTCCCAAGCACCCAGGAACAGACACAGAAACTGGGTGGCTAAAATAATGATTTCTTTACTAAATATTCTCAAACATACAAACAATATTCACACAATATAGCACTAAAGGAGCAGAAGTGATTGATGGGTTATAGAGGGATGATACAACCTGTCCAGATGTGCAGAGGTCCGTGGATTCTGGCCTAAACTCAGAGAGTTCAGGGGTGGCCAGCCATTTTGGATCATGGCAGAAAACACGCGGTCTAAGGCCACGTGTGTGCTGGGATATAGGCACTGGCAAAGAATGCAGGCCAATGGGTGGCCCTGGGGCTGGTCTCAGGTGAGAACAATAGATTACCTGGACCAATGATGAGTCCCAGGGGTGTGTGATGCCAGTAGGGGCAGACCTTAGGTATGACCAATGAGCTTCCAGAGAGGCAGGGTCTGGATTTAACAATAGAAGCCAGGTGTTGGGTAGCTAGTTAAATGGATTATCTGACTCACTAATGTTCCTGGCCAGGGTAGACAAAAGGTGGGAGACGTCTCTGATTAGCATCAGGAAGGATTGCTAAACATTTGAATGATTGATTGGTTTATCCCAGTATCTTGAGGGACAGAGCAAGAAAGACAAAGAATTCAGACAAAGAATTACTGGAGACAGAGTTAACTGCCAGATGGCCTCTAAACAGACATTTAGAAATGTAGATATACTTTACCTGGTAGAACCCATTGTCATTCCATAAGCATAATCTCTGCTGGGTGGAGCGGGAAGACTGGAGGCTTGCTCTGATGTCACCTTATGAAACCTGAATATGAAATCCCTTTTTGCAGACCACTTGCAACCTGACTCTGTGGTTCAAGCTGAAAGTGCCTGGCTTTTGTGGACTTTGGTTCATGTTAGAAAGTAGGGCACCCCTGTTTTGGAGCTACCCAAGGGTAAAAGGCAGTGCCTCTGGCAACAGGGGATCAATGAGGAAGTTATCTGTGATGGACAGTAAATGGTTAATGCTATAATCCAGTTTGAGAACTTGAGTGACAGAGGATTCAAATGGAATTTTTCAGTTGAGAGTTAACAGTGAGAGAGCGAAGAAGCCCGTGAGAAGTAAAAGAAGGTTCCTGAGTTAGGGAAGTGGGACGTGTAGCCCATCCCTTTCACAACTGAGGGAAATAGCTCCTAATGAAGGGGGGGGTGATCCTATCAAGTCTGAGAGAAATAGCTCCTAGAAGACGGAGTGATCTCTAGCCAGTGTATAAGGAAGGAAACTGGAACCTGTGTGAATGGTTCTGCCTTCACCAACTTTAGTCTCTGTGAGATCAATAAGCTTATGTTTATTTATGCGTGTAGAGACTGCCAAGAAATCTCTCTCCTCAAGTTTTAAAGACCTGCCTGACTAACAGAAACAGTCACTTGTTTGTGACAAATTATCTGGTGTTTATTTTTATACAAAGCTACCTCATTCCTGTTGCCTGTTCACCTCATAAGTCCTAAACTTGATTCCTACCTATTTTCCCTCAAAGAGCAATAAAACAGTTTGCTAGTTTTGATTCACCATCAGCTTCTCCTGTGCCATTATCAAACAAGGACAAAAGAAGGATTTTAGTATCTCCCCTTAGTTCCCTAGGCTGGGTCAGCATTTGCCAACATAAATTCAAACAACTAGGTGGGATAACCAGAGAAAAATAAATAAAGAAAAAGGGGCTGCTCAGCTAAGAACAAGGTAAATGGAAATCCTGTGAGGGAGGACCAAAAAAAAGTCATATTTGGTGACAGTGTCGGGATCCGAAAATAAAATCCACAACTACTTTGTCCCCCCATAAACACAAAATAAAATAACAAAATTTCTTTTAAATGCGTGAGGACTTTATATTAAGTTAATGGAAGGAATTACCGGTGAGAAAGAACAAAAACATCATAGTATCTTTAGTTAACTTCTCTTGCAATCCGAGAGATAGTGGCAAATAGAGGAGACTCAGATGACTTTGCAGTAATCAGCTTGTTGTATAACTGAGACACTGATTTGAGAAAATCCGTGCTATATTTACCTACTTCGGTGGTCTGTTTAATTCTTTTATAGCCAAAATCAGGCAAACTGTGATGATAAGTCTGACGGTTGTAGCCTGGGCCGGCTGATTACATGAATCCAGTTTGGTGATTATGGCATGAAGCTTTGTAGAAAGACTTTTTACTTTTAATAAATCTTTACTGTTTTCAATGCTAGTAGTTGTTCTCCATACTACATCGGCCTCTACCATTCAAACATGCTATTTAAAACAGGTGCCAGGGGAAGGGAAGCTATCAGTTGCTAAATCACTATTTCCCTAAGATACAAAATGTCAAATTAAATGTTCATTGTCAGGGAAATTAACTTCAAAAATCCCGTTCAATAAAGGAGTCAAAAAAGCTTGTATTTCCCTAAGAGTGCACAACTGCAGTGAGTAACCCCCATGGCAAGTAGTCATGGGGTTGTGGGAGATACAGGAACAAAGCAGAGCCTTAAAATGGCAAGAGGATGGAAACTGGGAGTACTGGCCTCTTGGTGGGTAATTCCTAAAGTGACCAGTTGGTGGCAGCATACCAGAGGAGAAGCAAGAGAGAAAACCCTTAGAAGAAGAAGAGGAGGAGGAGGAGGAGATTGGATTTATACCCCACCCTTCACTACCCAAGGGAATCTCAGAGTGGCTTACAAACTCCTTTCCCTTCCCCTCCCCACAACAGACACCCTGTGAGGTAGGTGGGGCTGAGAGAGCTCTGACATAAACTGCTCTTTTTCAAGAACAGCTCTGACAGGACTATGGCTTGCTCAAGGCCATCCAACAGGTGCAAGTGGAGGCATGGGGAATCAAACCCGGTTCTCCCAGATTAGAGTCCATGCACTTAAGCACTACACCAAACTCCAGCTGTATGAAGAATCAGGACAGTCACTGGGCACCTAGACAGCTTGGAAGGCCAAATGGAGTAGTGCTTATGCGTCAGTGGGGTCATCCCTTATATTAGCAATTTCCTGCACATGGAAAGCAAGCAACGTATATGAAGATCTAGGCCAGATCATCTGAATCATCCGAAGTATTTTCAAACCTGCAGTCTGTTTCAGCCCGTTCCACCACTCATTATTGTACCATCTCACCCAACCACATCTGTGAAGTGGGTCTTTGTTAAGAAGACCTACACATGCAGCCACCATGGGGTGCTAGAATCCTGAGTTGGTTGAGGGGCAGTACCATTTCACGGTGTAGATAACAAATGTTATTTTTGAACATTTCTGAGCACTAAAAAATCTGCAAGGTAAATGCAGTATATCATGGGAAATGTTGTCGCCATACTAATTTCCTCAGTGTCATACTAATTTTCTAGTTTCAGGAAAGTCCTTTTCCCCTGAACTTGGAAGGGAGTATTCAAAACACATCTTCCATGCCTTGACATCTCCTGTGTCCTCTGTTTTTAAAATCATCTAAGCTAGAAGCCATTGTGCTTTCTGTGGCAGCAAATTCCACATTACTTATTTGATGACTGCAGTTTTTTCCGTTGGTCTGTCCTCAGGCTGCTGCCTATCAGACAAAGTTACTACGTCTCCACCTGTAGAGTTGATGTGTGCCGAGTTACCAACTTGGTTGGTTTAGTGAGGACAACAGGCCACGCAGTGTGACGTTCTAGCAAATCTTCATCAGCCCTGCGACCCCATTAACTACAGATCAATGAACACATTTTTCAAACATTGGATGCTTCTGGTGAGGGAAGAAATAATTAGATTTCTATGACTCTGGCCCGTGGAGCTGCAGTGGCTCAAGTGGTTAAGACGCTGAACTGCAGGCTGTGGAAGGTCAGTAGTTCAGCAGTTCAAGACCCGTGAGTGCCGCATGACGGGGTGAGCTCCCGTCTCTAGTTCCAGCTCCTGCCAACCTAGCAGTTCGAAAGCAAGAAATTGCAAGTAGATAAATAGGGACCACTTCGGTGGGAAGGTAACAGCGTTCCGTGCGCCTTGGTGTTTAGTCATGCTGGCCACATGACCACGGAAACGTCTTCGGACAGCGCTGGCTCTTCGGCTTGGAAACGGAGATGAGCACCGCAACCCTAGAGTCGGATTCGACTGGCTTTCGAGCAAGGGAAACTTTACCTTTAACTTTATGACTCTGGCCCATTACTGCTCGTGGCGGTAGCAGCAGCAAGCAGATTTTCATGCCACAGTTTGAGACTATTCACTGTAGAGCAGCAAGAACTTGGGATTTCAGCAACAGTACCCTTAACGGTTCACAACCATTCTTGGTTCACTTTTTTCCCAACCAAGCACTCTAAGGGTAAATCTTGTTTAACTGCTTGACCTATTGCCCTCCCAGAAAGTAGAATGGTCTTTCTGAACTGGTGTTATGCTTGGAATGGGGTGGGGAACAGGCAAAGTATTACTGAGCTAGGTGTGCAAATGGCAAGCTGTGGCACAGCTAAGGGGTCCTAGAGGTCAAATTCAATGTTGTATAAGTCTTGGATAATTCAAAAGGGTAGAAATAGAGATTTCATAGGTCCACCTTTCCCAAGGGTCCAGTTACAGGTCTGAAGAATTCCTTTTCCTGTCTATTCAAGTAGTCCTGGGGGGTGGGGACAACCAGATGATACTACTTTGTTCTAGAGACCGAAGGAGGAGACTTGAGGAGATTTATCAGGAAAGCAGATAAATGATGTTTTAGGGACCACAGGTATCATCTTTCTTGACTCAATTTCCTTCATCAGGCATAAGTGGTTGTAAGGTTGCAGTCATATGCATAAGAAGAAGATGAAGAGGATATTGGATTTATACTCTGCCCTTCACTACCCAAGGGAATCTCAGAGTGGCTTCCAAACTCCTTTCCCTTCCCCTCCCCACAACAGACACCCTGTGAGATAGGTGGGGCTGAGAGAGCTCTGACAGAAACTGCTCTTTTTCAAGAACAGCTGTGTCAGAACTATGGCTTGCCCAAGGTCATCCAGCAGGTGCAAGTGAAGGAGTGGGGAATCAAACCTGGTTCTCCCAGATTAGAGTCCGCGCACTTAACCACTACACCAAACTGATCCTATGCCTACTCAAGACAGTGAGACTGACTTCTGAGTAAATGTGCATATGATTAGGCTGTGGTATTTTAATACTGTGTTGTTTTTTCCTAGTTGTGATACATGTATTTACTTCAGTGGTCTTTTGCAACTTTCTGCCAGGTATTTGGGACAACTATAAGTCAATTAGGAAAGAAGAATGGCTAGTCATGAGCTGTATGGCTGAATTATATTATCGGTCACACTTTATTTACAAAACCAAGAGATTCATCCACTGCAATCTACAGGGCAGCGTAGGGCTGGTATCAGGGACACGAAGGACAACACACAGCAGGTGGTAAGAGGTATCAGCAGGGAGTCATCTCCATCCCAGAACAGCTGGCTCCCTTTTGCTTCTGGAAGAGGTGGGAGCTCTTGAAATAAGCAATAGGCAATCCAAGGCTGATGTTGCAACTATGGTTTTGCTCAGGCGAGGGAACGGAATTCATTTTTTAAAGAAGGAAAGGGAGGCCAGCAACGTTTAGCCATGCCACCGATGATGATCCTGCCTGCAGACGCCTTTGGGATCTCTATTTCCAGCGCCCTCCAACTTTGCCCTTGGCTCCAGCTTTCTTGCTGCTGTAATATGGAAAGGAGGGACATGTCAGTGCGGGCTGCTGCAGTCACAAGTTTTTTCCAATCCTTCCCCTAGTTTTTATGTGAGAAGCTCTACATTGTAGGTGACGGTCACCAGAACAGGCAAAACTGTGTCCCTTCAACTGGGCACATCATCATTAGAATGACTAAACATTGGTCCAGTGGAATATTTTCATTTAGGCAGGTGACCATCTAACAGTCTGTGGGTCAAATCTGGCCCCTGAAGTAATAGTGTGTCACACCAAGGGGCCCTACAAAAATACGTGGCAGTCTCCATGTGATAAAAAGTTTTGCCCATGGTTCCATTTATATCAATATATATATATAGTTGTAAGAACGAAAGATTCCATACTTTAATTTTATCTCTCTCAGTTTTATGTAAATTCCTAGCCATCTCCAAGTGCAGGCACTCCACAACTGGAAAGCCCTTGTGGCTAGGGAGTGCCATTTTTTTAATACAACCTGACATATTTATTGTGCAGCAAAACAGGCCACTGTGTAGAGAACTGAGTGGCCCTCAAGAATATAAAATCCATCCTTGATTTTAACCACAAAGGGCAACATTGCAGAGACTGGTCTAAATGTTCTGATGTTATGCTAGGTTCATGTCTAATGAACCATGTTTTTTCCCCAAAGCCCTCTTCCTCAGAACTCCAAATCCACATTTAATCCTAACTGGTCACAATCGCCCAGTTTCCTAAGGATGAGGGGAACAGTTCCTCATATAGTCCTGCAGAGACGGCTCACATGATTTCCAAATAATTAATTTTGCATGCACGAAGCAACGCTCAAAAGGTGCATGGTACGTACCTTCCTGCTGAGAACTGGGTGCACAGGTGAGTTCAAGGTAAGTGAGTTAGTCTGGTGTTAGACACTTTGAATTGTGGCAGTAAGAGGTTCTTCCTGCAATGCCTGTGCACTGCTCATTCCCAACCTTTCCATTTCAAGCACACACCAATAAAATGTGTTCTTGAAGTTACTGAACTATTTACACACAATTTAACCCTGGATGGTACTACAAGTAGCCCAGTAAGCTTACCCAGGGTTTTTATGGTTTGGGGTTTAGCATATATGCTCCTTAGGAAGCTTCTGGAGAAGTACAGACTCATACAACCACTAAGGGAGAGGTAGGTATACAACCGCAATAAGAAATATCTTGCCAGTGAATTTGTTCAGCAGTATGGGAGGATCCGCCATAGCGATATTCTCACACACATACACACACAGAGCGCATACTTTACCTGTTGGTTAACTCAGAAGGATACTATGTTCTGAAAACAAACTTTATACATGAGAGACAAGTGCTTCTAGTCTTTTTTTCCCCCAGAGAACAGACTCCTAGCACTTCAGTCTGAGATATCAGTGCTGCCATATGTGCATGCAGTGCCCACGTAGCAAGCACATTATATTATGGCAATGCAATGAGGCAGAAGACAAATTATGATAGGTACTGAATGTTGCTTTGCTGCCAAAGCAAAGATTAGGACCAAGGTATTTTCCTATGGCTTGGGAGCCCCAGGGTCACTGTAGGGTATAAGGTAGTGATCCCTACTCTATAATCTCTGTATAACTAAATATAGACTTGCACAAGAAGAATACCTTGCACAAGGCATAGATAGGGACTCTGGGGCAAGTGAGACTCTGTATTCTTGGTGCTTGGGGGTGGGGGGCAACAGTGGGAGGGCCTCTAGTGTCCTGGCCCCACTGGTGGACCTCCTGATGGCACCTGGTATTTTTGGCCACTGTGTGACACAGAGTATTGGACTGGATGGGCCGTTGGCCTGATCCAGCATTGGCTTCTCTCTTATGTTCTTAATAAGACAGCTGAACAACTCCTCCAAACTTCCATTCCTCTCCCAAACCCACCAACCACATGTGCTTCTTGTCTTAATACTTCGGCCTTTGTCTCTGATGTATAGAGTTTTCTTAATGGACGCATGCAACAATGAAGACATAGAACAAAACAAGCAGGAAAGAATTTGAATGAGATGGAGGGGGGAGAATGGGAGTGAAATAAAAGGTCCATATGGACAGCTGGAAAGAACCCATTAGCCCTGACCACATGAGGTGCATGTGATAGTGGCAAACCTGGGTATTAGTGATATTACATCCTGTTCCTTAGAATCTCAGCAACTGCACAAAGGAAATCCTTGCATTCAAAAACACAAGCCAGGGCAAAGAGCAGTATGACCACAGGGTAGCCTTGCGGAGATGGTGGGAAGAGGAGTGGGTTCTTTTGCGTTATAGTTATGGATTCACTTCGGTTTCACCAATGCTTTCTAAAAGGAAAGGCGTAGGGTGGCATTTGCCCTGCCTTTTGCCTCTTCTCTTTCCAAGAAGAAAACATGCGGATGATGCTGAAGTGGCTGTTTCCATCACCTGAGCAGACTTTCCAGAGTTATGGGCTGGGAAAGGGTTACGGGTACTCACTGTTTCTGGGCCTGATCAATCCGGTTCCTGAGAGTGGTAATCTGCAAACAACATACACGGCTACAGTTTTTAAAGTGATCTCGTTTCCCCATGATGGAGGGAAAGCTTTTACCTGGTAGGAAGGCTGCTTCACGCAGCTGAGAGAGGATCATAAAGTTGTCCTTGGGAGGAAAAATTAAGAGACAAACACATTGCTAACTGGTTGGACACTTACCAGCGAGTTTGTTGTTTTCATGAACTACACAACGGAAGAAATCTGGGAAATGCTATCTACCACCATGTTGAAGTGCTTCTGTTGGTCATTTTCATGGGTACTATTTATATTAGAGGTGTGCAGTCAAATTGTGGGCGGAATCAGGATGGGGAAATGTAAAGTGACCTTTGTGATAACTCTAGCTCACTGCTTTATGATTTTAAAAACTGGATCTATTAAAAGCTCTGTTCTTGGAATAAGCTGACTATGCCCATTTCTTCATAATCGAATGGTTCCCTCACTCCTAATCTTCGCTGGAGATTTACCAGCCAGTTCGCAAACACTGATTTGGAAGACAGAGATTGAGCACTGTTGACAAAAGCTGGAAATAGAAAGGCCCCAGAGCTGGTTAACCACTTGAATTTGCTCAGCAGAAATTAGTCCAGGCTCCCTTCCGGGAGATGCCATACTGGAAGCATGAGGCCACATCAGTCTCCACTCTGTGGAACCCAAACATCTCAAACAAAGGTGGGACACACACACACACACTGCATCTGGAGTGAGAAACTGGAACTGATCGGCACTGCCAAACTAAGGCTGCAGTTCTGTAACATTCAGAAAGTGCCATTAAACTGACTGAGACTTACTCGTGAGTTGACCTGCATAGGGTTGTGCTACTTGAGGATTTGTGAAGGTTGGATTTAAAAGGAACCTGCAGCAGTAGAAGTACTCATATGAATAAATGAAAACATAAAAACTACCAACAGTTGAAGAATTCCACCTTTAGAGCCTTGAAGGAACATCCCCTAGGGCACTTAAGGAAGCGGTGGTTCGTCCTCTCTTAAAGAAACCATCTCAGGACCTGGCCGAATTGACAAACTATTGGCCAGTTTCCAACTTGCCCTATTTGGGCAAAATAATTGAGAGAGTAGTGGCAGGTCAGTTGCAGAGTTTTATGGATGACACTTCCATATTAGATCCCTTCCAGTCCAGCTTTTGCCCAGGCCATGGGACGGAGATGGCACTGGTTGCCCTCATGGATGACCTCCAAAGACATTTGGACCAGGGCGGGTCGGCGGTACTGTTGTTGTTAGACCTGTCGGCAGCATTCGACACAGTCGACCATCAGTTACTGATCCACCACCTCGCCAATGCCGGGACTCAGGGGTCTGCCTTACAATGGCTTTCCTCTTTCCTCCAGGGTCGGGGACAAAGTGTGGCACTTGGGGAGCAGCTGTCTCAAAGGCACCCGCTGATATGTGCAGTGCCTCAAGGGCCCATTCTCTCCCCAGTGTTATTTAACATCTACATGCACCCCCTTGCCAGATAGTTTGGAGGCATGGGCTGAGTTGTCATCAGTATGCTGATGACACCCAGCTATACCTGCTGTAGGGTGGCCGGTCTGACTCTGGGCCTGGTGTCATAAGCTGTGGTAGACTGAGCCGACTGAAATTGAATCCAATGAAGATGGAGGTCCTACACCTAAGTCACGGTGGCCCGGGGTTACAGATCTCACTCCTGACCTTCAACGGGGTGCCATTGGTACCAACATCTGAGGTTAGGAGTTTGGGAGTGCTTTTGGATGCCTCCTTAATGATGGAGGCCCAGGTAGGAGCCAATGCTAAGTCAGCCTTTTACCATCTTCAGCTGATTAGGCAGCTGGTTCCCTTCCTCGAACACAGTGACTTGGCAACAGTGATCCATGCAATGGTTACCTTGAGATTAGACTACTGTAATGCTCTCTACATGGGGCTGCCCTTGTCCCAAATCTGGAAGCTACAGCTGGTGCAGAATGCAGCAGCTAGGCTGTTGTTGGGTCTCCCCTTGTGGGAGCATATCCAGCCTGTCTGGAAAGCGCTGTCTATAGAATACTGAATTCACTTCAAGGTGCTGGTTCTTACCTATAAAGCCCTATATAGTCAGGGGCCTGCATAGCTGAGGGACTGCCTTTCCCCACAGGTTCCCCAGGGACTACTACAGTAAGAGTTGTGCAACAGTGGAATCAGCTGCCTGGGGAGGTGGTGAGCTCCCCCTCACTGGCCGTCTTTAAGCAGTGGCTGGACAAACACTTGTCAGGGATGCTCTAGGCTGACCCTGCATTGAGCAGGGGGTTGGACTAGATGGCCTGTATGGCCATCCAACTCTGTGATTCTATGACACTAAACACGATTAGGCTGTCCAAACTGAAGTTTTTAAATTGTGATCTTTTATATGTCTCTCTATATAATAATTCTGTTTTGGTCATGGACTCTCCTGAACATTCCACACACTCTGAAATCAGTTGGCTCCCTGACCTGTCACTCAGAAGCTGTCCCTATCCACTGGCTGAGTTGCCTGAGTCTCGTCTCCAATATTCTAAACAGTTTGCTGTTCCTCTCCTCCCAATAGCCAATCGGAACACAAAGGTCATTTGCATATGCAGCCTGATTGGCCTTTGCCTCTAACAGTCTAAACAGTTTGTTGTTGTTGGGAGTCATCACATGTCCTGAAGTAAAATACATATCCCAATTTTCCCTTAAATGGTCACTGGAGTTGCCAGTCTCCCTGTGGGGCCTGGAGATCTCCCAGAAATCACCGTGTTCCCCAGCCACAGCACATCATTTCCCCTACAGAAAATTTCCCAGCTATTAACAATGGCTGCTTTGGGCAGTGGACTCTATGGCATTATACCCTGCCGAAGTCCTCTGCACCCCAACCCTGCCCTCCCAGCCTCTACCCTCAAATCTACAGTTCTGGCCCTCCCCTTAGTATTGCCAGCCTCCAGGCAGCACCTGGAGATCTCCAAGATCAGTTCTCCTGGAGAAAATGGCTGCTTTGGCCAGTAGACTCTATGGAATTATACCCTGCTGAGGTCCCTCCACATCCCAAACCCTGCCCTCCCCAGCCTCTACCCCTCAAATCTACAGATCTGGCCTCCCTTAGTATTGCCAGCCTCCAGGCAGCACCTGGAGATCTCCAAGATCAGTTCTCCTGGAGACAATGGCTGCTTTGGGCAATGGACTCTATGGAATTATACCCTGCTGAAGTCCCTCCACACCCCAAACCCTGCCCTCCCCAAGCTCTACCCATCAGATCTACAGGTACTTCCCAAACCAGTGTTGGCAACCCTGTAACTGGCTATGGAACCACTTTCCAGACCCTTGGAACCCAGAAGACGGTATAGGAGGAAGTGCTTTTCTACCTTAGCTGCCATTGCATAACCCCAAATCAACATAAGTCAGGGGTGGAGGGAACCATACCTGTTACCATGAGGCTGTCCTCCCATACTACCCACTTGGGGCAGCAAATGACTTGAGACAGCCCTGCCTTATAGCTAAGCAGAAGGAAATAAATATGGCTTGCCTCCCTCTATTTCCCCCTTCCTTCTGCCGCCCCACCAGCCACAGCCGGGATACTCACCTGGAGTTTCCTTCTAGAGCTCGTTGTATTTCTTCCCACAACGGGACTTACTCTTAGTTTTTTTTATACAATTATTGGTTTATTCAAATTGTTTTTATTGTGTTTTTGTAACTGTTTAACTTATATTGTAAGCCTCCTTGCCTTCCTAATGAATGTTTTAAATAAATAGAAGGAGACATGACAGGAATTCCAAATCAGTCCTCAGATTTTGACCATCTACATGGATTTATCATTTTTTTTTACAAGGGAGTGCTATGTTTTCAATTGTGGTAATGGATACTGAATTTCATGCTCATGGAAGTCAAGAACAGCAGAAATTATATTATAGTTTTAACTGTTTCATTGCTTAGAATAGCTTTTCTATTGTTCCGATTCCTCAGGTCACCATACAGTTTATGTTTCCCAGCTCCTGAGAAATATATATTTCTCTTCAATAATATTGATGCATTCACTTCAAACTGGTCCTTGGCGACCCTGTCGAATTCGAGTCTGTTTTTCCCAGAACTGAACACACTCAGCCCCTGCCTCGCCACGACCAAACAACAGTGCGGTAAAAAGTCTTTTAAAACCCTGTACACATTACGGTTGCTTGCACTTTGAAATACAAAATACCATTTGCACTATTTCGGCCTTGTCTGCCCTCTTGAATTTGCGGGGCCAAGCATCTTCCGTGGCAAGCAAAAAACAAAGGAGACTGATACCGGAGGCAAGGGGACAACATGAACAAGAAAGCTTAGCCATCTGATATACTTACTCGTGGAAATTTGAAATGTGCCTTGTAGAAGTGAGTCCTGGCAAGTTTAACTTTGCCCATCAGCTTAAGCTCAATGACTGGGACTTACCTTCACTGCTTAACCTGCAGCAGGTTGCAAACAGCAGGCATGGCACTCAATGTCCTGAGTCTCAAAGGCAGAGAAGAAAGAGGCAGGCACCGAAGAGTATCACTGCTTTCACATCGTTTTAATGTTTAAAACAACTGCTTATGCATTTTGCCCTGCTATCCTCCTCATTTCGCTTGCATGATAGTCCTCCTTATGTGCATGGCCTTCATGTCAACAGCAGTTTGCATTTTTACCCCTGTTAGTAAAGGTTCCCTTGCTCGAAAGCCAGTCGAATCCGACTCTAGGATTGCGGTGCTCATCTCCGTTTCAAAGCCGAAGAGCCAGCGCTGTCCGAAGACGTTTCCGTGGTCATGTGGCCGGCATGACTAAACACCAAGGTGCACGGAACGCTGTTACCTTCCCACCAAAGTGGTACCTATTTATCTACTTGCAATTTCTTGCTTTCGAACTGCCAGGTTGGCAGGAGCAGGAACTAGAGACGGGAGCTCACCCCGTCATGCGGCAGTTTCGGGTCTCGAACTGCTGAACTACCGACCTTCCACAGCCTGCAGTTCAGTGTCTTAACCACTTGAGCCACCGCAGCTCCTTTACCCCTGTTAACTCTACACAAATAACATAGGCGTGTAAGAATTGCCTTGCCTTTGTCTTTTGGAAATATTTCCATTGAAAGGAATATTATTTGTCTGCATTGGTGCTGCCACTAACTCCATGACGCAGGTTCCCAAGAAAACAGGCCATTGTGTAGGCTACGGTCAATTACTCTTATCTGTGGATTATGGCTTCCAGTCCATGTCTCCAAGTTTTGCTGCCATCTTCCAGTTAACCTAGATCAAAGATTCAGCATGTGATGCCCATGGGTTTCCTAGGGTCTATTTTGTGGTCATGCCCACTTTCCATTCTCAAAATTCCAAAAGTACCCATTGGCACTACAAGGCTGCGATTCTGGATTACAGGACACCTGTATAACTGGTCTAGAAACACAGCAGTTTTATTCTTCAGTGAGTGCCTCAGCCTGCTCTGGAGGCGTAGAAGACGGGAGGGGCACAGGTTCTTGCTCTTTGTGCCAGGAACGGAGTGCCAGCCTGCTGTACACATCTGCTTGGACCTGAAGAACCTGGAGTCTCGACATGCAAGACGCCCATGCAGATAAACAGCCTTTGCTACTTTTGGCATGTGGGTGAAGCCTTTGTACTTACAACTTGGATATTGCCTCCACCCTGCAACGTAGGGATAAAATCTAAGAGAGATCGAGATAATTATATTGGCTTTGGGATACTTCGCAGATCCAGGTGTTTTAGAATTTCTTCTCAGATAAACAACCCCCAACGTTTTAAAGCAGTCAAGGCTCTAACCTATCTCGACTCATGAGCAAACCTCAGACGATTATATTAGCATTAACATACTAACCAGGCAAATACTGTAAGACAGTGTTCAATACAAGTTCAATACACGAGTTCAATACGAGAACTCATGGGCGGGTTAGAACGGATAAAAGAAAGTGCTTCTCCACCCAAAGAGTGATTAACACATGGAATTCACTGCCACAGGAGGTGGTGGCAGCTACAAGCATGGACGGCTTCAAGAGGGAATTAGATAAACATATGGAGCAGAGGTCCATCAGTGGCTATCAGCTCTGGGACTCTGGAGCAAGGGATGCTCTGTATTCTTGGAGCTTGGGGGGGGCAACAGTGGGAGGGCTTCTAGTGTCCTGGCCCCACTGGTGGACCTCCTGATGGCACCTGGTATTTTTGGCCACTGTGCGACACAGAGCGTTGGACCGGATGGGCCATTGGCCTGATCCAGCATTGGCTTCTCTTAAGTTCTTATGTTCTTATTTACATTTGCTGTATTATCATGTCCCTTTAAAGCACAAGGTCCACAGGTGGTGAGATAAGGGAAGTGTGCACATCTGTCCCTCCACCACCATCCCCACTCTCTTCTGCCCTCAGGTGCAGCTCACCTACAAGCACTATATGTAATAAGTGTAGCACCTATGCACATTCATTCTTGTGTGCACAGACCCCAAATGCATGACTGGATTGTGAGTTTCAGACAGTATGCAGAGTGGCTGCTCTCTTATCCCAGGGAACCATGCTCCCTGTTTGAAGATAAATGTAAGCTCCGATCACACGCAGAATTAGCAGCGTTGGAAGGACGAATGCCGGGCGCGATCACACAGGAACATCTGGCAAGTGTCCCACACCCGTCGCCAACCGGTCTCGCCCTTCCAAAGAAGCAGAGTTAAAAAATACCTGGGAAAGTGCAGTAGCAAACGGGTTTGCGACGGGCTGCAGACGAATGTCTCTGTGTGATTGCACCGGTGTGCTCTCATTGCATCAGCGATCCCTTGTTGAAGCGCACCAGAAACACACGGCGAAGAATTGCATCTGATAGTGCAGTGGCACCTCACATTACTACGGGGCAAATAGCCTCGCTTCTCCCCCCCTGTAATGTATCCAGTTCAGCCTGTGGCTCGACCATGTGCTCTAGCCGGCGCGAACCGGTGGAGCACAGGCTAGCTAAGGCTAAGCTTCGTTCCAAGGAAACAATAGAACAGGGGCTCCTCAAGCCCCACCAATCTGGCCTCGAATATCTTAGGAGTTAAGTGGATTAAGTTTGAATGATCCTGTCATGGGTGGAGTAGGAGTTGGGGTGTGGGGAATATAAACCAGCCTGTGAGCCGGCTAGTTTGTCTTGTTCTGCAACCAATAAAGTATGTAAGAGCTCAATTCACTCATCGGTCCCAGTACTTTTCACCCCCCAATGTTATCTGGCACGTGTGACTGGGACTGTAAATTACTTTCCCCTGAGATCAACTACACCATCTTTATCATAGCACAAATCACTTGGGATTAGGAAGACAGCTGAACAGAAGATGCTACCCTCTGTCTATATGAGTATAGCTGAGGGAGAGAGCACGGAGGCAGGGGGCCTCACAGTAGAATTCAGCGCTGGATCCCTAGTCATTTCATTCCAGTGCTGATCTTTCCATAGTAGTTCTTGGCTCCCTCTCTTGAGTTCCGAGCTAGAAAATAAAACTGTGGGATTAGACATCCTGTGAGCGAAGGCACTTTATTGTGAGACAGGCAAATAAATTGCTCTGAATTTTTGTGTTTTCCCATCAGGCACATCATGAGGAAATCATTTTTCTTCTCTGGTGGGAAAGAACTGAGTATTTAAATTCTACTGATAAGTCAACCAAATGGTAAAAGGGCTTCGATGGTACTGAGACCATTCTGTCCACTGGAGGATCAAAAGCCATTTCACCTGGGGACTGCTGGTAAGAAGAACTGTAACTAAGATCTCTTTTTCTACTCACATCATATTTTTGTCTCTTCATCTTCTCTAAATACTCGTACTTCTCAGTTTCCAGTTCGCATAGCCAGTCCCACAGTTCCTTCGCCTTTTCCCTGTGTATCGGTGAAGAAGAAGAAAGATGGGGGAATAACTGAAACACCACACATCATCCATTTGGTAGACATCATAACACAAGCAGCCTTATTGCCCAGGCCGCTTATAACGAACGTTTCCACATACACTCAAAATACCTCTTAGGCCATCTAGAACATGAATCTCATCCCCCCCTCACTTTCTCATAGGGTTAGGGTGTAGCCTTGCAGCCGCCAAGCCCACAGCCTCCCCACCACCACTCATAGTAGCTTGTCTTGAAGGACTGTGAGGCACTTCAGAGGGATCTGTCAAGGATGGGCAAGTGGGCATCAACATGGCAAATGGGGTTCAATGTGGCCAAGTGCAAAGTGACGCACATTGGATCCAAAAATCCTAAATATAAATACACATCGATGGGGTCCGAACTGGCAGAGACTGACCAAGAGAGAGATCTTGGAGTTGTAGTAGATAACTCAATGAAAATGTCTAGAGAGTGTGCGACTGCAATAAAAAAAGGCCAACGCTATGCTGTGGATTATTAGGAAGGGAATTGAAAACAAATCAGCCAGTATCATCATGCCCCTGTATAAATCAATGGTGCGACCTCAATTGGAGTACTGTGTACAGTTCTGGTCACCACACCTCAAAAAGGATATTATAGCATTGGAAAAACTGCAGAAAAGGGCAACTAGAATGATAAAAGGGTTGGAACACTTTCCCTATGAAGAAAGGTGAAAGTGCATGGGGCTCTTTAGCTTGGAGAAACAATGACTGAGGTTTACATGATTATGTATGGGATAGAGCAGGTATAGAAGGAAGTACTTTTCTCCCTTTCTCACAATACAAGAACTCATGAGCACTCAATGAAATTGCTGAGTAGTCATGTTAGAATAGATAAAAGGAAGTACTTCTTCACCCAAAGAGTGATTCACACATGGAATTCACTGCCACAGGAGGTGGAGGCGGCTACAAGCATGGACGGCTTCAAGAGGGAATTAGATAAGCATATGGAGTAGAAGTCCATCAGTGACTGTTAGCCACAAGGTATAGATAGGAACTCTCAGTCTGGGGCAAGTGATGCTCTGTATCCTTGGTGCTTGGGGGAGACAACAGTGAGGGGGGCTTCTAGTATCCTGGCCCCACTGCTGGACCTCCTGATGGCACCTGGTATTTCTGGCCACTGTGTGACACAGAGTGTTGGACTGGATGGGCCACTGGCCTGATCCAACATGGCTTCTCTTATGGTCTTATGTCTGGAGCTGCTTCTGACAGGCTTGCTGAGGCTTCCCTCAGCTCTCAACGGCTCGCCTGGAGCTGTTCCAGGTGGGCTCGCCAAGGAATCCTCCTCCCTCCTCCACATTCTCAGCATTGTCAGACAGCTGCTCAAATGTGGGCTGGTGGTACTCACTGGGGGGATTCCCCCCCACTACTTACACGCTGGGCTCAGCACATCTCAGGGATTTCACTGGGCTGCATGGCCACTGCTGTCAAGCCCAGCGAAGCTCCCAGTTTACATGGCTGCCGCTGGGCCCAGCGCAACTCGTGCATTGCACTGCTGCTGGCGGCATGCCTCACGAGGCTCCAGGCAATGCTGGCACTGCCGGGCCCAGCCAGGGTCCTGGGCTGCACTGCCACCACTGCTGCCGGGCCCAGCAAGGCTCCCTAGCTGTCCCACTGCTGAATCCAACGCTGTTCCTCTGTACTGCCAATGAATGCTGAAGGTAAAGTGCATTCTCTGTGCAAGCTACTTTACTTTGGGGGAAATTACTTCCTCCCCACATAGTTTTTTTAAAGATTTCAGATCTTTCTGCAAACCTAGAGAGCACCAGTTTTGCTGAAAAATCCATTGAGCCTCCATGCAGCCCCGACCTGCAGATGTAGTTATCCACAGATCAGGGCCACTGGTTGCTATTAGAATATAAGACAAGTGGGGGCCCACAATAAGCATGGGGGGGGATCTCATCTCCCTTGCACACTTTCTCGCTGGGCAGATGCAGCCCTGGACCCACCCCCTTGCCCCTACCTCTGCTCTCAGTTGCTCATCTAGAGCTGCTCAAAGAGGGCTCACCAAGGCTTCCTCCCTCCACCCCCAGGCCCTGGCAGCTTGTCGGGAATTGCACCAGGCAGGCTCACTGAGAGTGGGGGGGAGGAGAGGAAGCCTCAATGAACCCACCCCCTCCCTACAGCATTGTTTGGAAACTGCTCTGAGCCCCAAGCGGCTCCTGATGTCTGCTGTGGCGGCGAAGCCCCAAGTGGCTCCCGGCATCACTGCAGCCAGGCTCTAGGGTTTTGCTGCTGCTGCTGCTGCCGCCACAGAAGCAAAGCAAGTGTGTTGTCTGCACATGTGCAGATGATGCTTTTAACTTTTTTAAAATGCTGTACTTTACATGGGAGGGAAATTTAAACATTTCAGATTTTTCTGCTCACCTGGAGAGTCCCCTGAGTGTGCAGAAAAATCTCTTTACCCTCTGCGTGGCCCTGATCTGCAGATTTAGCTATCCGCAGATCGTGGCCACGCATGGCTAATAGTATATAGATAAACATAGGGATTCTGCAATACTTATGGTTTCCCTTTCCCAACCTTCTCAACTATTTTGCTTTGCATCTGTAATTCAAAATCTCATTTTTGCCTTTTAGAAGAAGAGAAGAGAAGAGATTGGATTTATACCCCGCCCTTCACTACCCAAAGGTGTCTCAGAGCGGCTTACAAACTCCTTTCCCTTCCCCTCCCCACAATGGACACCCTGTGAGGTAGGTGGGGCTGAGAGAGCTCTTGACAGAAACTGCTCTTTTTTCAAGAACAGCTCTTATCGGAACTGTGGCTTGCCCAAGGTCATCCAGCCAGGTGCAAGTGGAGGAGTGGGGAATCAAACCCAGTTCTCCCAAATTAGAGTCCGCGCACTTAACCACTACACCAAACTGGCTCTAAAGCTAGTATGGGGAAATTGGAAGGGGAAAGGTCGGGAAACCGAAAACCTAATGTTTATGCTGTGGAACAGCCACTGCCATAATGAAACATCATAGATCACTAAATGGTAGTCAAAATCTGGGTGAGCTTGCATACAACCAGTGTTCCCTCTAAGCTGAGTTAGGGTGAGCTAGCTCACAGTTTTTTAGCCTCCGGCTCACAGATTTTTGTCTTAGCTCAGAAAAGATGGCTCCAGAGCAAACTAATTTATGCAGTAGCCAAACCACTCACTCCCAACTTTAATGCCAGTAGCTCACAAAGTAGAATTTTTGCTCACAAGACTCCACAGCTTAGAGGGAGCATTGCGTACAACCCTAACGATTCACATACAAGCAAACACTATTACGTTCCACTGATCTCAGCACGAAAAAGTTGGGAGTGGAAAGTACTGTCAAGTCACAGCTGAGTTATGGTGACCCCGTAGGATTTTCAAGGCAAGAGGATAACAGAGCTGGCTTGCCATTGCCTGCCTCTGCTTAGCAACCCTGGACTTCCCTGGCAGTCTGTCCTGGGTCAGGGCAGACTCAGCCAAGACCAAGGGGATGAGGCAGTATCACCAACCAGAAGCGTGAGTCAAGCGTTCAGTCCAAAGGTCATACACAAGGGAAGCCAGCCGAGGGTCCAAGGAGCAGGGTTCAAGCAGGTCCGAGAGACGTTGTCGAACAGGTCCAGGGTCAAGGCCAAAGGTTCAGGAACAGCAGCCAGAAACGGGTCGAGGTGGCATGGAGGCACAACTCCAGAGGGACAACATGTTGCTCCCACATCTTCTTTCTTTCAGCCCCGTCCTTTTATCAGCAGCTCACAGCTGGGTCTCGTTGCTTGCAGAAGCGCTGTCCATTAACTCCAGGTGTTCCTCTTGATCTGGCAGTCGCCGGGCAGCAAGGCGGGTGCTCCACCTCCTCTCAAGGAGCTCCAAGCCTCCTCTTGTGTTCCCCTGGCTCTGGGGACTGAGGAGGCAAGGCAGCCTGTGAAGTTTCCCCACGATCTTGGGTTCTCTCTTCCGTGTTCTCAGTGTTCATGGGGCTGGAGTGCCCGCTGTCTTCATCAACTGGGGCACCGGGACCTGCCTCTGCCGTCTCAGGGTCGTTGGCAGCATCAGCTGGCTGAGCCTCAGGGGAGCTGCCGGGGCTGGTCTCAGTATCAGCTGAGTGCTCTTCAGTTAAAGCAGACCGGCCCACGACACAGTCTCCCATCCAAGTACTAACCAGGCCTGACCCTACTTAGCTTCCAAGATCTGGCAAGATTGGGCTAGCCGGGGCCACCCAATTCCGGGAGTTAAGCCAGTGAAATGATCACAAGGCAAAAAGGCTTTGGATAGACCAGTGTTTTTCAACCACTGTGCCGTGGCACACTAGTGTGCCGTGAGATATTGTCTGGTGTGCCGTGGGAAAAATTCCAATTTCATCCGTAACATATGAACAATTATAAAATAAAGTATTATTATTTCATAATAAAGTAATTATAAAATAATTTCTTTGTGTTTATTTGATTCCTATTCAAGAGAATTACTTTATATATAGTCAATATAGGCACAGAGTTAAATTTTTTTAACATTTTCTAATGGTGGTGTGCCTCGTGATTTTTTTCATGAAAAAAGTGTGCCTTTGCACAAAAAGGTTGAAAAACACTGGGATAGACTGTGCCCCTAAATTTAAAACTCCTGAGCAGATCTATCTATATAGCCTGTAGACCGTGAGATTTTTGGCCAGTCCACTTCAATCCTGCATTCTCCAGAATCCTGACTGTGTAGTCCAGTTAAGGCTGGACTAGGCCTGTTGCTACAGTGGGGCATTTCGGGGCCTGGGCCCCTGACTTCCTGCCAAGACCCCCTGACTTCCACGAAGTCCCCAAGCCCCCCAACTCTCTGGGCCACCTGGAGGACTCCCCATCGCTGCCCCTTCCCCAAGTTGCCCCCAGGCAAGCGAGATGCTGCAAAAGTGAGGGTTTTTTTAAAAAAAAATATTTTGTGACATCAGTGCCCCCAAACTTCTTTAAAGGCCCCCTAAGTTACAAAATCCTGGCTACGGCCCTGAGCTGGATGTTTGGCACGACTGGGGCTATTTTGAGGCAGGAACGCACAGGAACAGAGTTCCGGCTGGCTCCCAAGTTGACCATGCCCAGCAGGAACTCATTTGCATAATAGGCCACACCCAACAGCAGAAACTCAATAGGATTGGCTACATTAGGGCTGTGTGGCCTAACATGCAAAGGAGTTCCTGCTACAAAAAAAGCCCTAGGTTTTGACAACAAACAAGGTAAACAGAATAAGAAGCAGAAGGTGGGTGTGGCTGGATAACCACACTTCTCATAACATGAGGGTGTGGCCTAATATGCTAATGAGCTGTGCTGTCAGGGGTGTGGCCTATTATGCTAATGAGTTCCTGCTGGGCATGACACAATAAGCAATTGATATCCTTCATCTGCACTGTCCTAGATAGGCCAGGCTAGTCTGATCGCATCAGATCTCTGAACCTAAGCAGGATTGGTCCTGGTTATTATTTGGATGGGAGACCACTAAGGAAGCCCAGGGTCAAAAGGCAGAGACAGGTGACGGCAAGCCCCTTCTGAACATTTCTTACCTTAAAAACCACATGGGGTCACCATAAGTCACCTGTGGCTTGAAAGCAAAAAGAACCCACAACCCCTTCATCTCTGCATCTTAGCCAAAAGCAGAGCATGATCTTCTCTAAATAAGATCTCACAAGAAATCTCCCCACAAGCTGCTTCAGCTGGAGAAAGAATTCATGGCAGGGTTAACTGCTTTTCCTGGCATCAGTGCTCAATTCTGGCAAGTCCGATATTTTTTTCTTCTCATATTACCTGAAGCAAATATCCGATTTCAAAATGGGGGAAGTGGCATTTTACCTCAGTTTGTCTTCACTAAGGTGGTCGATGTTTAGGGGTTTGCGCCTCTCCGCCAGCACTTTCTTTTTTAATTCCCTAGCAGTTTGTTTCTTTCCTCTCTTCTGATCAGCCTGTAAAGAAAAATGTATTGTTCAGAATATCACACAATATATCTCTGTATAAATGCATCGAAGAAAACATAGTTGTCTTGAGGAAGAGAAAGCTGAAACTTGACATGTCCCGAATTAACAGTTCCCATTCAGTGAAGGAGGATTCCTCTAAGAGAATATGTGAAAATATGATGGAAAACCATGGGAAATTGTCCACAAAGCTTAACTTGCTGATGGCTATACAGGGGGGGGAAACACAAAGCCCAAGAAATGTTCCTTGGCTTTTTCTTGAGAGCTGAAGATCTTTCTAGCTCTATGTGGTAATATGTTTCATAAACTTTTAGGGAAATACAGCTTTTCAGATGAGTTCACTTACCACCTTCACATTTCCTCATTCTAGCTGTATATTTCTTTACCTTAGCCAGATAGCTGCTGTAGGTGGCACCCATGGAAGAGAGAGCCTTCTTCTTCTTCATGTCATCTTCTGCCCTTCTTTTGGCATCTTCTTCCTCCCTTCTTGCCTTCTCCTCCTGTAAAATGGACAAGAGAAATTGCCCGGCATTAGGTTTGGGAATAACCTGCATGAAATAAAAAATCTCCAACCTGAAAGGATGTGTGTGTGGGGGGTTAGATTGTAGAGTGGGGAAAAGGCATTAGACAAATGGCCAAAAGCATTGTGCATCGCTTAATGATGCACCCTGCTCTTAAATGGCAATGAGATGTCAAAATGTGGACAAACTTACAGCAAGCCGGGCCTGGCGCTCTTTTTCCTTCTCAGCACGGATTCTTTGCTGGTCAGCCCTTTCGGTTCTGCGCTTCTCCTATCCGTTGAACATGGAGGGGGGAAACCAATAAGTTGTTGTGATATGAGTGTATTTGTGCTGATAGAACAAAAAATGCTTTAGATAACTCCTGTCTGATCATTTAATGGCAGGAATTACCATTGACACTGCAGAGTCCAATCCACAAATCAGTTAATGAGTCTGAACCGATGACCGATTTTTCATGAGGTGAGCTATCTTACCTGGGATAGCTTCATCATTCATGGCATCTTGCGAGTGTCAGGAAGATGCCACTTTTACCATGCATCAGATGTGGGGTAATACATTTGGGGGGGGGGGTATTTGTTCAGGAACACTTGCAATTAATCGGACGGAATGTTAAAACCGCACCTGCCTTTGAAGACAAATGAGACTACCAAATTCATTTCTACTCAGCTGGGCTGAAGTTCATTACTTTAAAACCAGTTCAAGGATTACATTTCACCCCCCCCCCACTATCCAAAACAGGAATGCTTGAAACACTGTTGCACAACATCCATTCAAAATTATGATGACGAAGATGTAACCACTCTTAAAAATTCTGGTTTCAGCCTCTTTTTGTCAAAGGGAAGGGATAATTCTGGAGAAGACATAGCTGTGGAGATCACATCACTGAGACTTACGATTCTCTCTTTGAGGGCCAACAGCTCCTCCTCTTCTTTCTTTCGTCCCTCAAAGTGATTGTCAATCAAGGCTTGAAGCTCAATCAGGTCTTTGTTCTGCCTCTTCTTTTGGATGTCCTGGAGAAAGAAGAGAAAGATGTTATGTTGGTTATGACGACAGCAATGATAATGATAATAATATATTGGCTACACAGATCTTTCCGTATTATCTTTTATTAAAAGACCCAAATACTTATTTCCTTGTGTGATGCTTGATTAGGTAATGTGCAGGGGTCGGATTCCAATATTTTAACCTTCTTAGCTGAAGTGTTTTGAAAGTTTGGAGAAATCTGGTAATCTTACATATTCGATAGGAGCCAGTTATACTCACATCAAAGTCTACTTTCTCACCCTCTGGGATTTTAGGTGCAGTCAGCCTAGGCAAGTGAGAGAAAGATCAGACATATAAACTCCAGTGGTAAATATTCTCAGAACTGTTGTTCACAAGAAAGCATACCTTAAACCCAAGCTTGATTTAATACCAGTTAGGAAAAATATGTCGTGACCTCTTTGAACTAGGATAAACTCAAATGGTCTGAAAAGCCAAATTCTCCTCCCATTAGATAGGTGAAGTGTATATATTTTTTCACTGAACCATCAATTTTATCTTGGGCATTAAACTGGGGGAAAACAAACTTGTGCTGCAGTTCTGACAACACGTATCTTAAAGATTTATAAGATCAACACAGTGACAAAGAGTTGGACTGTTTGTTCTGCAGGGCATGGCCTTCCCAGCACAGAAGATGGATTCTTTTAGGTTTGGGCTATTGGTAGGGGTATTGCGGGATGCCATGGTGATCCCTAAAAACCTGACCGGGCCACAGTAATTTATGCTACATGCCCCTACCATGTGAACTGGCTTTCTGTGACATAATCCTCACAAGTAACTGATAAATGCTCACTTAACTTGCTATAAAACTTCATGCCTGAATAAACCAGACAGGCTCAAAGCTGTCATTGACCTGTTGTTCCGAAATGAGCATCATGCTAGAGCAATCTGTTTTTATATATGTGGCTTGCTCATCCCCTAGGACTGTCACTCACGCCATAGCATGCTAACATGGTGTTGAAAATATTGTTCATAGTGGCATGGGTATAGTGCTGATGAAAAGGATCTCTGCCAGTGAAGGGCGGCTTCCTCACATTCCCCCTCCCGCTGCAGTGCCAAATGACTTCTGAAATGCTGCTCCTGGGAGACGTAAGGGAGGAGACAGAGGTGTAAAGCAGGAGAATAGGTGAAAATCACTCCCTTTCTGTTTGAAGAAATCCCCTGCTGGATAGAAGCCTATGGTACCATGTACATAATGTATAGTTAATTACTGCTAATCCCTTTCTAACTCCCTCTGCAGCATGCATCCTCTTTGTTTGTTCAGATCCCTGTATCAGCCTTCTTGGTGTTTTCCATACCTCTCTAAAGGTAAAGGTTTCCCTTGCTCGACTTTAGGGTTGTGGTGCTCATCTCCGTTTCAAAGCCGAAGAGCCAGCGCTGTCCAAAGACGTTTCCGTGGTCATGTGGCCGGCATGACTAAACACCAAGGTGCACGGAACGCTGTTACCTCCCCACCGAAGTGGTACCTATTTATTTCTTGCTTTCGAACTGCTAGGTTGGCAGGAGCTGGAACTAGAGACGGGCGCTCACTCCGTCATGCGGCACCCGGGTCTCGAACTGCTGAACTACCGACCTTCCACAGCCTGCAGTTCAGCGTCTTAACCACTTGAGCCACTGCAGCTCCTTCATACCTCTCTACATTCCTGCAATATCCTCTCTCCATCACCATGTCTTTTCCCCTCACTAAATCCCTTCTCAAAGGTGCCTTTTGCACAAAGTCTGTCCAGGGAAAAGTATGTGTTTTAATTCTTTCCACCATCATCCATCCATCTTTGCCGGTTATTAACTCTGGCATCTTTTTCTCACAATTGCCCATTCCATGCCACACGAAGCATGAACTGAGAAATGCCAAGTACACTGTTGCCACTGTAAGAGTGCTTACGAATATCCTGAACATGTACCTCCAATTGGGTGTGTGGTGATTCTACATTGTTTGCTGCATTTCTAATACTTCGTATTTGCCATCAAAGGCATGGCACGGATGTGCAGCCAATCAAATTTGTAAATCATTGTGCATCTGGTTGGCACTGAAAGATTTATTGTTTGAAAAATAAGAATCATGCCAGCAACAGGTATTTTACTTACGTTGGTACTCTAGGCTTCTTTTCTACATATGGGAATGCAGGAAGAAACAGAAGGCAAAGGGAGAAGAGAAAGAAAATGCTAAGACAACCAGGAAATAAATCTCAATCTGGTTTGCTAAAACAGATAATGAATGCTAAGTCGTCGAAGGCTTTCACGGCTGGAGTTCATTAGCTGCTGTAGATTTTCCGGGTTGTGTGGCCATGGTCTTGGCACTGTAGGACCTGACGTTTCGCCAGTAGCTGTGACTGGCATCCTCAGAGATATGACACAGAAAGATGGAGTATTCTCTGTGTAAAGGTGAGAAGAAAAATGGTAGGCAGGTAGTTTATATCTATTCAGGAAGGTGGGGTAGGACTGAGTAATTATCTTGTAGGAGTTCCCCAGGCTGTGAAAGCTCCTCCATTAGCATGTTCACAGCCTGGGGAACTCTTACAAGATAATGACACAACCCTACCCTACCTTCCTGGTAGATATAAATTACCTGCCTACCATTTTTCTTCTCACCTTGACACAGAGAGTACTCCATGTTTCTGTGTTATACCTCTGAGGATGCCAGTCACAGCTAGTGGCGGAAACCTCAGGTCCTACAATGCCAAGACCACAGCCAGACGACCCGGAAAATCTACAGCAGCTAATTGGTTATACTCCTGAGACACCATAAAGGTACAGTGTGCAACAGACCAGTATTGCTTAGCAATTAAAACATGACATTAAAAAATGAAACGAGCTTTCATATATATTTCAGCATAGCACTGGAAGGTAGCAATATCCCATTCGTTCTAATTTTCAAATCCTGGGGTCTTTTGTAACCAAATGCCAAGCATGAATTGAAAGGATTCTCTCATAAAACGTTTTCTCTCTCTGCTGGGGCAGGGGGTTGTACTAAGGCTTCAGTAATAAAAAAAAAATTAACAGCCTATTAACCCTAACCCTAACCCAGTTCCATTTTAGGCCCTGTCAAGCCTCCTACCTCTGAATTGGCAAGGTAATTCACTAATCTGAAGAACAGGCTGAGAAATTATGCCACTTTTTCCAGTCCAGTACCATTTATGTTTGTTTTGTTTTTTGCAGTGGTAATAAAGTTCTGGGCAAGTGGTAGTTTTGCAGTGGTTTGCAGTAGTCATAATGTTCTGGACAAGATTTTGCCTCTGCTCACCATCCTCCGCAAAGGCAGATTTCAAATATGAAGCCTCAAAATAAAAAGATTTGTAGCTTTGTCCCCACCCCACCCCTTTTAAACATCTAGTCTGGTAAAGAGTTTTAGAAGAAGAAGAAGAGATTGGATTTATACCCCGCCCTTCACTACCCAAAGGTGTCTCAGAGCGGCTTACAAACTCCTTTCCCTTCCCCTCCCCACAATGGACACCCTGTGAGGTAGGTGGGGCTGAGAGAGCTCTGACAGAAACTGCTCTTTTTTCAAGAACAGCTCTTATCAGAACTATGGCTTGCCCAAGGTCATCCAGCCAGGTGCAAGTGGAGGAGTGAGGAATCAAACCCAGTTCTCCCAGATTAGAGTCCACATACTTAACCACTACACCAAACTGGCTCTCAGTAAATTGATCTCTCTGTTTTATGATTTTATTTTATTTTTTGGTTGGACCTAAAAAAAAAAAAAAAGGCCTTATGTGGATTTTGCTTTTTAAGGTTATGCAGCTGAATAGAAGTTGCCCCGAAAAGTTCTACAGAAAAATAAGAACCTTGGGAATGACTTAGTATGATTAGTTCAACAGAGGGATTATGTAAACTGAGGTCAGCATGGGGGCTATCTAAAAGAGTGCCACATATTGAGGGACAGGAGGAAGAGAGCAAAGTAAGGCCAAAATACAACTAGGGGAAAGGATGGGTTGATAAGTGATGTCAGATGCATGTATATGCTCTTCTGACTCAGCTGTTTTGTGCTAGATGGCAGTAATTCACATTCTCACTTTCTCTTGATTTTCTCTCTTTTTTAATCCTCTCCCATAGTCTTTTTCTCTTTCCCTCCATCTTACCAGTCTGTCAACATAATTCCTTTGAATGATTTGTGTGTTGCTGTTTTTTTGCTTGCTTCACTTCTACCTTAATCGCACTTCTTTAGAATTACGTCAATTTGATAGGATTTGGGATTCTAGTACAAAATAGCAGCGCCACTGCATTGTCAACGGAACCCAGTTAGTGATCTGTGTTGCTACGTTAATCTGAACACGAGTTTCTTTCTCTATGAATTTGAATGCGTTTTGTTATTCCCTTAATATATTGTGAGAACAACAACAAAAATTCTCACTCATTAAACTACAAGCTTTTGCACCCAAATTACATTGAGAAATGCAGCGGATGAAAACACAACCCTCACCAAACATCATTTCATTTCAGAGACACGCAATATTCTCTTCCTCTCAGTCCCTTACATCTAGGAATAATATTGCTATTTACCACAAACTTCAGATTAGTAGGATATCAGTCCAGTCCCAAGGAGAGTTACACCCAGGGCTCTTTTTGTGGAAGGAACTCCTTTGCCTATTAGGCGACACCCCCCTGATGTAGCCAATCCTCCAAGAGCTTACAGAGCTCTTCTTACAGGGGCTACTGTAAGCTCTTGGAGGACTGGCTACATTAGGGGAATGTCGCCTAATAGGCAAAGGAGTTCCTGCTACAAAAAGAGCCCTGGTAACACCTGTCTAAACCCACTGAGTCTGACTTCAATGGACTCAGACAGGTATACCTCTGTTTAGCAGATCACAATAGAGAGCATATTAAAAATTAGTGTTTTTTATGAGATGTACTGTTTATTTCACATTTGACTCTACAATTAACAAACAGATATTGTTGGCCAATAGAAATACATCAGAAGTTCAGGTATCAATTTTTTGGTACTACTGTAATGTTACCATGGAATGAAGGGAATACAAAGTTAGTTTTCTGATTCTGAAATAAAAAGCCATGATTATGTACTGGCAGGAATTTTGTTATAGCTTTTTTTTCCAATTAAAACAAACTATTCAAGTGCACAACATCACAAGATGTAGTTTATGCAGAGGGAAATGTCCAAATTTAGGTTTTATTTAAGATGTTTCAGTCACCAAGGAACTAAGAAAAAATTGGATCACTATAACAAAATTCCTTCTTGTGTTACTATAACTGATATTCCCCTTCTTCTAGGTTTTATATAGCAATTCTGTGAAACATAATCCCACAATGATGTTGCCACATGAAGGATTCCTCCAGTGCTTTGTCTAAAATAAGTGGGGAAAGGATGAAATGAAGGATAAGTTTTTGAAAGGAAAAGGTGCTGGCGATCTCATGCCTTGAAGTCTCCCTTTAGAATCTGAAATTTAGAGAAGTTCAAAAGTCATCAGTAAGAAATGCTGATATTTTACTCAGTAGTAGTCTCCACTGGAAAATCTCAGATCTCTAATACGGTTGATGACATGAATGATCTTGTTAATTTATATCTGCAAGGTATTACTTCAGATATTTGAGCTGGTATGTTGGGGAAGAAGGTCTGGTAGTTTGAAAACCTGTCTGACTGAAGCAAAGAAAAGGAGCTGCAGGCTATTCACAACAATATGGCGGCACAAAAGGGTTGTTCATTTGCAAACATGATTATTTGGTCCAGTTTCCTGATATTGCATTATGTAAAAATTAAGTGTGTGTGTTTGTGAGTGTGTGTAAGAACTGAGGATCTCTTCAAATGACACCAAAATCACAATATTCCCCTTCTCCAGCTGCAGATGAAAATCAAAGGAATTAAACCCAGACAAGCTGCTACCAATATTTGTCAACCATTTGACCCAGTGTTCGATTTCTCTTCTTCTCTCCCCAACTTCCCCTCTTCTAGTAATTAAAACCATCCATTTCGATGCTATCAAAACAAAGAGGAATAACAGGGGGAAATGACCGGTCATATTCCTAGGTTTCCTGTGATCCCACTTGAAACTGATTTGCAGATTGTGTGCCACGAGACAACTAAGGCTGCTTGAATGGAGTAAAAACAAACACAAAAAAACAGCCACTCCAGATTATATGCATTTTCCCTGAGACATTTTCCCACTGAAAGGTGTGAGAGAATATTGGCTGGTAACGAAGATATTGGGGGACTGAAGATCCTGGATAATAACCACTGAACATATTACAGTCATGGATGCTTTAGGCTGCTTTATACTGTCAGCCCGCTGGTCTTTCGAGATCAGTGCCGTCTACTCGGACTGGCAGTGGCTATCCAGAGTCTCAGGCAGAGGTCTTTTGCATTATATACTAGCTGCTCCTTTTAACTGGATATGCCAGGAAATGAACTCAAAACTTCCTGTTTGCCAAAGCAGCTGCTCTACTGTTCCAACCACAAATATCTCCTGGTGGATGATACCCTAGATCTGGGCTACTGAACTACCAAGTTGAACAGCGGTCGAATGGATAAGCGAGCCACCCGGAGATCTGTACATTTCTGCTCTTTGCCTGGGGGGGCTATAAAAAATGAGGGGCGGGGGCTATCAAATACTTTGCAGGCCAGAGGAGAGTGCAGGTGGTCTGCTTTCAGACCTAACTCACAAGGTTTAGAGACCTGCCTGACACAATATCTGTTTTGCTGATTACTTTGCTATTGCTTGTGAACTAGGCAGAGACCACCAAGGGTATCATGCTATTAATATATTTGGGGGTGGGGTGGGGGGGGTTGTTAATAAAAGCAGAAAAGATTTTGGAATCAGTGTGCCTGTTAAAGGCACAGGGCTCCTGTTTTGTCAGTCGATATAATTCAGCATAGCTTGGCTGAGGAAGCTATTTAAGCAAGAAACAATATGCTTTTAAGCCATATGTGACAGGAAGCAGAATAATGATGCCCAAAGAATTTTAAGTGGTAGTTGTTTGCTCCCTCACACTTGCCAGTTTCACCTGAGACAGCAACGCTATTAAAATCTGTTTATGGCTGGACACGGCCAGTATGATTTTTTGCTTTATTCCTGTGAATAGGCTATCAAGTCAGATCATCAGCTGATTTTGCCCTCAGTTTCAAAAACTGATTGCCACATGGCCTGGAGGGTATTGCCTGGGACAGAGGTTCCCAAACTTATTGGGCCTACCACCCCCTTTTCAGAAAAAAAATTACTTAGCACCCCCCCTGGAAATCTAACTTCAAGAAGTGGACAAAAAGATGCAGTGACAAATTGGCACATAGTAAAGAAAGATGTTGTTGTAAGTAAAGAAAGATGTTGTGGGCCTGAAGCCAGAGGCCAGCAGCAACCACCACACAATAGCCCAGCAGCAACACCCGTCTTACAAGGGTGCATATGCAAAAGCATGGCTGTGAATGGCTGCGGGGACCCGTCTCCACCTCCACCTCCCTCCCTGATCCCAGGGGCTGATTTCCCACTACAGCTGCCTCAGTGTTGCGCCGCCGTTTGCCCCGATACTATTGGTCAATTTCACACCCAAATCCTGTTTTTTGTAATCCTCAAAAAACAGGATTACGAAACTGCGGAGGAAATCGGGCGAAGCTGCGGGTCAAAATGCAGCCCCGCCGCTTCGGGTGTGAAATTGACCAATAGTGTTGGGGCAAACGGCGGCGCAACACCGAGGCAGCTGTAGTGGGAAATCAGCCCAGGAGAAGGCAGGAAAAGGCTGCTTTAGATACATCCTGGGCTGAGGACAGACTGGCAATTTGCTACGGGAGCCAGTCGGGGCAAAAAAGCCCCCAGAAAGGTTTCCCGTTCACACAGCCCGGACTGCTGCGGGAGCATACCGGGAGGAGGTGTGCCAGAGCATTCAGACTGCTGCCCCGGAGGCGCAGCATTTCCCCATTAATTCGGCTGTGGGTGTACGGGTGTATGGGCACCACATTGGGCAGTAGAGCGGAGCACGGCCAATCATACCGCTGCTGCCTTCTGCCCAACGTAGGTTTCTCCCAGCTTTTCAGCTGCGCATTCAGACTTCCCAGAATCGGAGAAACGCACGACACACGCGCGCTTTAGGGATTTGCTACTGGTTTCTTCAGGTATCTTTTTAATGTGGCAGTGAAGCGGAACAGCGTGGGTTGGCAATGGGTGGGGGACGCCAGGCAGATGTGCCTGTGTGAACGTCCCATTTACTCCGGGATTGAAGCGTCACTGAAATTGCCAGTCTGAACTCAGCCCTGGACTCTTCTTTCTTTATGCTTCCACTGCCCCCTTATTTTTATTCAACGCCCCCCAATTGCACCCAAGGCTCCTACCGCCCATCTGGATCATTCCAGCGCCCCCCAGGGGGTGGTATTGCCCACTTTGGGAACCAGTGGCCTAGGACATACAAGCCCAAAGCCTTCTGAGGCATAACAGAAGTTAGATGCTGGTTCTTTGCACTGGTTTAGCAATGCAGTCCTATACAGTCTTATGCCAGTCTAAGCCAATTGGAAACTAAAGTTTTTTTTATATTTGAGTAGCCCTGCATAAGTTTGCATTGAAAATTCCCTAGTATATCTCTGAGTATATCCAAACAGGTAACCTTCATATCTAGAGCGAAACTTAGTAGAAACCTTCTCACTCAATTTTTTGCTCTTTCCTTTTTTTCTCCTTCCACTTCATAATCCTTTTGGTCCTCTACATTTTTACTGCTAACACGAAGCCGGAATAAGTACAACCTTCCGGAGATAACAGCATACTTGAAAACATTCAGCAGTTGCATAAAGGCAACAAAAAAATCCTTTTCACAAGTCTGCAGCCACATTCTTCAGTTTAAATTTCGATGGGACCTTTTTCCATATTTGTTTTTAGCCGCGCAGTACAGACTCGTGTGCCTCCAGAACTATGCAAAGCAGAAACTCACACCCTTAAGTTGCCTGATTCCTCAAATATTTCTGAGCATTGTTTCTCCTGCTGTAGAAAAGAAGGAAAGAAAGGGTTCTGTGGGCTCACAGCACGTACCTTCTTCACGGGCTTCTTCTAGAAGTGCCACAGTGGAAGCAAACAGTAATGAGAGGAGATAATAAAAAAGGGGGGAAAAAGAATATGTATGTAAACATTTGGAACCTAATGAGGTAGACAAGGAATGAGTAAAGGGGGGAAAAAATAGAGACACTGATTTTAAAGAAAAGAACAAGAATACTGCAGCATAGGCCCCTGAAGAAACTGTAAGGATGTGAAAAAAATAGCGTCAGGTTAAAGCAGCCGTGAGTGCGAAACATTCAAAGGCAACAAGCTGTTAACGTGATAGTTTATTAATAGGAATCCTTTATCTTGTTTCTTCTCTTCCAACATCCAGTTCATGCACTCATGTATTCTCAGCGCGCGCCAGAGGTAATATGAGAATTTTGGAAGTTGTCTCACATACCTGGTTCGGGAGCTTCGTCGGGTGAGAAGTATCATGGAACAAGATGTAGTGGGCAGCAAGAGAATGAAAACAAGATGTAGTGGACAGCAAGGGAATGAAAACAAGAGGGACATGTTAATTCCAAACATTTGAACATTTCTTTGTGAGTCTGGAAAGTGAGAGGAGAGGAAAGGGGGCAGGGCATGTCAATAATCAAAGGGGAAGAAAATCAATAGCATCTAAAGGGACATGTAAATGCTGCCAGATAGGAAGGGATATGGTGGTGAATGCAGGGCTATTTTGGGGCAGGAACGCACAGGAACAGAGTTCCGGCTGGCTTCAGAGTTGGCCACGCCCACTACAGCCAAAACCTCTGCGTGCATGGCTACAGAGGGAAGGCCTGGAGAGCGACACCCCCCCAGCAACTCCAAGGTAGGAGGGCCAGGGGAGGCCCTGGAAGGATCGGGAAGGCATTTAAATACCTCCGCGTGCCTTCCCCAGCCTGTCCAAGGGCCAGCTTGCCCGGGCGCCCCATAGCCATGGGGCGCCCGGGCAAGCCAAGGGAAGGCATGAGAGTGTGGCCTAATATGCTAATGAGCTGCACTGTCAGGGGTGTGGCCAAATATACTAATGAGTTTCTGCTGTTGGGTGTGGCCTATTATGCTAATGAGTTCCTGCTGGGCTTTTTCTACAAAGAAAGCCCTGGGTGAATGGATTTCATCAGGGCATGTAGATGAATAATGTACATGATGCATCATCCAGGCAAAAACCAGGAGGACTGATGGCTATTATAATTTAAACATAGATCCTGAAAAAAAATTAAAAAGGATTTCATTCATTTGGGTACAGCAATAGTAGAGGCACTGCTCAGTAAAGGACCATCTCCAAGGAACAAAGAGCTTCAGAAATGATTGCATTTCTTTCCATTTCTTTTTTCCTGGGTGGATGTTGTCACGAGTTCATTTTATGATCAGTGTGCAGTATGAAGTGTAAAGCTACATGTCTTTATGTTGCTTTTCATGGGCGAGGGTTTCATACTTTGAACAAAGGGGGCTAGAAATGTTCACAAATCTCCACGGTTAATTTCAGGGTTAATTTCAGGGTACCTACTTGCTCTACTTTTAATATTTTAGTACCCAGGCATGCAAATTAGCTAGTAAAAAAATGTCATGGTTATGCAGCAGATTTCAATTTATTTATTCTAATAACAAGAATAAATATGGTTTGTTATATTGCAGTATTCTTTTCACATCGGTAGATCACATTTCACTTCAAATATGTCAATCATATTGGCTTGAAAGACTTGATCCTGAATCTGTATGTGCCAGAATAAAATGAGGATATAACTGCAGATACATTGAAACCGCCTATCAGGATCTCCTTAGTCCAGATCTTTCCTGATTCTCTCCTGATTCTGCAAAACTCCCCCACTAGCTGTCTACTTCAGAAAATTCTGTGCTTTTCCCTACTCTGTTCTGAGGACACCTCTCCACTATATATTTTATCCCACTCCCAATTCTTAGACGTAAAGGATGTTAAATCACATTATTTTCAAATAAGGAAGGTTATAGGACTACAATTAAAAACCAAGCAAGAGTTAAGTTATTGTTATCTCCTGTTTTCCTTGCTCCACCTTTGAATTCCTGTGCACACACTAACCCTTAAGAAAACCAGTGGAATTCAGAAGTCATGTCACATACCTGGTTCATGAACTTCATGAGGTGGGAAGTGTCAATACGGGAAAAGGAAGACAAGACCATTAAAGAAACAGAGGATTGTTACAACCTTGAACTTTCTCAAGTTAAGGTTGAAAGAGATAATTTATAAATAGGTTAAGAGGGAAAAGTAAATTAATAATCAGTTTAAAATAAAAAGAAGGGGACAAGGACGACTGAGAAGAGACAGCATGCGTATATGAAGCAACAGAAGACTGAGGAGCGTGCAAACAAATATCAAACGTTTTGCATTTCAGGTGATACTTTATAATTATTCATGCTTTTCTGAATCATACAGAGCTCACTGCAAATATTATCTATCGCAGCAAGGACATCACACCCCTATGCCAGGTAAAGCATATCATAAAGCTAAATCTTCTTCTTATAGAGACACAAAAGCATAATTGTGACCATTTAACACTTCAAAAGTGTAACTGGGCACTACGAACAAAGTGACGTAAAAGATTCCTGCCCATAAGTTCACAGTCTAATGAACATGATATACATACTATAAAAATATACAGGCGATTAATATTGTACGCAAGGATCGTATCTGTCGATATAAACCTTATCCAAGATAAGTCTGTCGATAATAAACTTTATCCAGACTTTATAAAGAAAGAGTAACTGTTTTGCTAAACGCACAGGATGAGGATCTACATTCTTAAGGATCGGTTACTGTATGCTTACTATCTGTGCATGCCAAGGAGTGATTATTCAACAAAAGAACTTGGCCTAATTCTGTTCTCATTATATCTTCTTGTACAACTATCAACTGATGGCACTCTTTGACTGCAAGGGACAAGGGAAAGGGGAAAGATGGCCCTCATGGGGAAAACATGCCACATGGCAAAGGCGGATGCAGTGTGGAGGATGAACTGGGCAGAACTGCCCCCTCCATGTTGCATTAGCAGGGATATGTTCCAGTGAGCTTCCTCAGCTAGTGTAAGGCAGTGGCCCTTTTGTTGGTGCTTCAGAGCAACTGGTTGGCCACTGTGTGAGACAGGATGCTGGACTAGATGTACCACTGGTTTGAAACAGCAGGGCTCTTCTTATGTTCTTATTAGCGATCTCCCCCTCCTTACTTCATCTCCCCATACCATGGGACATTTTGCATATAAGGTCCCTTAAACCTCAACATCAGCTGGGGGAGGGTCACAGCATGTTGCTGAGAGAAGGGGAAGGTGTTCTGGCTGTCCATATGATCTAACCCTATATTTGTTGGTAATATATGGCTGTCCTAACCTGGATGGCCCAGGTTACCCCAATCTTGTCAGAGCTCAACCAGGTTGGCCCTGGTTGGTACTTGGATGAGAGACCATCAAGGAAGTCCAGGGTTGCTACACAAAGGCAGGCAATAGCAAATGACCTCTAGTCATCTCCTGCCTTGAAAGCTCTATGGGTTCACCATATATTGGCTAAGACTTGACAGCAGTTTCCACGACCAACAATGCATGGCTGATTAACCTTGAGACCTAGGCATAGGGCAGACAATGTCTATATCAATACAATTTCCCTATATTTTCCCACAAAAATATAGATACACAGATTGGAATATCCTTGCTGTTCAATCAAAAGGCCAATAAGTTTTCGAGTGGCATCAGCTGGTCTGAAATTACACATCTTCAATGACAGAGTTTGCATGAGTCGGGGCTGAGAATATGACAGGGATTAGCTCCCTCCAAAAAACCACCCCCCTCTTGATGACTATGCAATATTCTTAACATCCCCTTCTTCAGATGTGAACAACAGATATATTAATGTGGAAGAAGGGTATATAGATTTTAAAGTATGGCCCAAAAGAAAATCACAGAGGTGATGTAATTGGAGTAGGAATTTCCATGGGTAAATCTCAACTTCAGTGATTTGGATTTACTGTGCTTGACAGAATGTTGTCCACAACAGATTCTCAGCTTGATTACATCCATAAGGTCACTGAAGTCAATGGGTAAGTTCTAGCTGACATATGCTAAGCATCTGACCTTATACAAGAGAAGGCTTTATGGTGTTCGTGCATGATAATTATCTCTTTGTTACTCCAAAAAACAAGCATGCAAAAAGGTTTTATCAATGAAAGCAAACCTAAATGTTAAGGTAATGTGTTGCTCTCCGGTTCTTTTCCATCACCTTTGAATTGCTGCACACACTCATATGGGATGGAAAATCCAGAAGTCAAGTCACATACCTGGTTCATGAACTTCACCAGGTGGGAAGTATCATAGAACAAGATTGAGGCGATAGAAACCAATTATGTTAGAGGCAAAAAGGCAAGAAATTTACAACAAATAATTAAAATCAGCATTGAGAAAAGAGCCAGCTCATTACAGGAAAAATGAATTAATGCATTTAAATAAAGAGCATGGAGTGATGAAATCTGTACAGGCAAACAGAGAACCTTGTAGAGTAAAGAGATGGATGCAGAGCATGCAAACACAGAGAAGAAAATGTAAAGCTTTCAAAATGTGCAGATTATTTGTAAGCCACAAATTGCTAAAGGCTTTGTTTGCAAAGCTGCTGCATTCTTTCTAGGGCATGTCTGTATATATTAGGACCCAGGAACCCACTGAATATACCCAGGCTGAGTTTAGACTGGAAGTTTGGCCCAAGATAGGCACATTTCAGAAATGTTTCCCAAACAGATTAAAGGGGCCGTTCACACAGGCACATCTGTCAGGCGTTCCCCAGCCATACTCAACCTGTCTTGTAACGGTTCCCTCCCGAGTTTAAAAGATACCTGGTGAAAGTGGTAGCAAACCCTGGAGAGCACGTTCATCCTGCTTCCCAGACACTTCCCGGATGTGTGAATGCTGAAAGCCATGATCTGGTAGGGATGCACTCATGCACATGAGCACATAAGCGCACATAACCAGATTACCAAAAAAGCCTCTTACAGCCGTGCCTCCACCAGGGGTGGGCCAACAATGCGAATGCTCCCTTACGCCTCCTCCCCAGTATGCTCCCGTATCAGTCGGCGCAGTGTGACTGGGAAAACCTGGAACAGTTTGTGCCACGACTCCCTCGCGCTTTCAACTGCCAGTCTGACCTCAGCCCCAGTTCCCATAATTCATACATGCCAGAGATACAAAACATCTTCCCCCTACTCTTACAAATGACACAAAGTACCACATAACTTGGGACATGGGTGTCCCTGAGGGAGACCTGCTTCTCCGATATTTTTTCCTCATTTTTTGGGGTGAAAGTTGCTACCTACTTCCTTCACGTGAAAGGACAGCTAATATGTTCCTATGGGACCTCGATGAGCCCTTGAATTTCAGCAAACTTATTTGTACCATGTTTTTAATAACTGGCAGATAGTAGATGGGATATACACAGGTCTCTCTCTCACTCAGTAACCAACAGCAGTTCTCATTTGTTGCCCTGCTTCCAATTCTAACTTTCACTGAACTTCTACTTGTCATGAGTCTTCATGAGTTTTCCTCACATCTGTGTCTGTTATGTGGTAAAGTCCTCCTTCGTAGTTGTCATACTGATACAGAAGATATATTTCCCCCCGGGTAAGAGAGCAATCTGGTCATTTATACGGCTTCACGTTCATATTCTCAGAATATGGGTTCTGCTTTGCAAAAGCTCACGCTGGCTCCCATGAAACGGCTAATCCTAAATCCCCTGTCACTTATATCTTGTCATTCTGACAATCTTTTCCGTGCATAAGTGCATGTGGAAATCGTCACGCTGAAAAGAAAAACAGCCATGGACCAATGTTCCCTCTAAGCTGTGGAGTCTTGTGAGCAGAAATTCCACTTGGTGAGCTCCTGGCATTAAAGTTGTGAGCAAGCGACTTGGCCGCTGCATAAATTAGTTTGCTCTGGAGCCCTCCTTCCTGAGCGAAGACAAAAATGTCTGAGCTAGAGGCTAGAAAGCTGTGAGCTAGCTCACACTAACTCAGCTGAGAGGGAACACTGCCGTGGACTCTCCTTTCCAATGTGATGTTTTCTGTTTATATTCTTCCACATGAATTTCTCTAAAATTTACATTGGAATTGGCCCTCGTATAAAGTAATGGACAAAGCGGCTTGGTCAAAGGAAGAGCCCATAGAAGGGAAGGATGGGCCACATAAATACATACCCATTTAGTTCTGTCCCTCAGGTATCTTATTCTTATCCCATAAATAATTCAGTTGACGTCAGAAAATAAGGAACTAATTGAGTCTGAATGGCTTAAGGTGCACTGTCAACTTTCCTGTCCTTTTGTACCCTTAGAAGCTCAGCAATTCACAAATCTTGAGCAGCAGAAAACGTTTCTTATTTTTTAGATGCCAGGGCTAAAAGGACTGAAGCAAATTTTGTGACTGCTAAAGAGATCTTAGGATCCTTATCACTGAGCAAAAGAGCCGGGGTTGCCGGAGCATAGGGGGACAATTGGTTGAATAAAGGCTTAATATAGTTATCCCTCACGATCTCAAAAAAAGTCTGCATTCCAGCAGGGCATGAAAGTACGTATCAATCCTGTTAAGGCCACAAAGGTAGATTCTGTCAGAGTCGGGCCTTTTCAGAAATCTCCCTTGCAAAACCATTTGTAGGTATAATGTTCAGTCTTGCAAACAAAAAGCTCTGCAATAATGCGGGATGGTACGATAGCACATATAGGGGGATGTTGCTGTCTTCTACTTTGCAAGGGTTTTATTCTGCTTCCCCTTTTTGTCTCCAGTGACTGTTAATGACGGTGGTGGTGGTCACACTTTCCCTTTCACACCCTTAAAGAGATGCAACGTGCCATTAACTCTTCCAACTGAACAATCAGAACTGAGAGGCCTTGAGAGGCACATACCTTCTTCTTGGACTTCTTCAGGCAGGAAGCATTGCAAAAGGGGAGAAAAAAGAAGGAAACATACAAAAAATTAGAACGAGGAATATGAAGGCAGAAGCCTCAAACAGTTTGAGGCGAGTAAGGTTGCAAGAAGAAAGTTAGGAATTACGGGATGACGGTAGCTCAAATAAAAATAGTCACATATATGTGAAACGGAAACAATACACTGAGTATTGACCAGAAATGTTAGGATGAGCATGACCAGATAAAAAGGCATGCATGTGCATTAACAGAGTTGGGTAAAATTTCCTAAAGCCCCATGCTTTGTTAGAATTTAGGGGGTTGGATGCCATGGATCTCTTCCATTACTGGCACCACTTTCCCTTTGCACAAGTTGTCCCCGCCTGATACAGGAGGCTCTTCCGTCAATGAAAGGTTCTTTGTGACGGAGGGTAGCCCTACTGTTAGTGCAAAAGATCCACAGAATCTAATTCAGTATACCTAAACTAGTTCTGAAATTTCAAGAGAAGTGGACCCCACTGCAGAAACCATTTTCTTTTAGAAATATCAATGTTTGGAAAACCGCAACAAGTTCCGTTTTTTAACATTAATATTTCACGTTGTTCCTTTTTATAAGATCGGTCTTTTAACACACCAACATATAGCTAATAAAAGGAGATTGGGGTGGGGGGAAACGCACAAAAGTATTTATAACTGAGATAGTAGCAGCAGCGGCAACTCAGTATCAGCAGTGGAAAATGTTTTCTTTCATGTTAGTGCTATTGGATCAAGCCTTTGGAGTTAATATTTCATGTTCTCTTGTTCCTTTTCTTCTGCCAGCTCAGGATTCCTTTATGCAAAGCACTCTTCTTGTGAAAAGGAAAAGAGATTAAATCCAAAGACACCACGTACCTTCTTCTACTTCTTCTGCTGGGAAACATCATGGAACAAGAAGCAAAGACAAACAAGACAATGACATTGAAATACTTGTTAGAACCTTCAAAACTTTGTGATCTAGGGCTGGGAGGAAGAAGTGGTTAAAAAGAACGTGTACAACAGAAATCAGCCACCTTGGAACAGGACAGATACGGGCCAGACAAACACGTGAATCCAGAAATCAGAAGGACATAACAACAAAACACACTCAAGAAGACACAGAGCATGCAAATTTAAGAGGTGAAGAAAAGCACCTAGCCTAGTTATTGGAATTATTGTTTTCCATCCAAGTTAGATAAGAAGCGAAGAAGGGGAATGAATATTTCTTCACTGGGATAGGTTGCCTATATTAGGTTAGCACCCTTGGTTTTCTCTTTGAAAGCTTGACAAGCTGCTGAAGATGGAGTTTGAAAAGTGTTTCCACTCACAACCACCCTTGCAAGACATTGGATTCTTCTTGACTGATTTTCAGGGACAACACTGACCCAAAAACTGCGTAGAGGTCTAGGAAAGGCAGTTGCTTATAAAGAAATACTAATATATAAGCATTCAACCCTTATAGCATGTTGTACTTGGGTTGGTTGCCCACAGTCTTCTATCAGTAGTATTCTTTAGTTCTCACAGGGCCCACGTAAAGATCTCCAGATCTCCAAAGGCTGCGTGGCATTTTAAATACCATGGTTTTTCTGTCTCGATTATATCATTCTTGTGTTATTACTACTAGTGTTAACAACTGGATTTGTTTGGCAACAGATAATGCTGCACAAAGCCTGTATGAGTGGCATGTGTGGAGAATCACATATTTCTCACATAGCTTTGGAGGGCTAAAATCTTAATAAGCCCAAACCTGTCCGGAAGTGACATTAGTGTGTGTGTGGCCTTCACTGCATGGGGCGGTGATGTAACCCGTGCCAAGTCTGACTGGCATCACCAACCTAAGGGAGTACATCCCTGTCTTTCAGGGAGCTGGATGAAAATGATGTGTGAATAATTTGGTTTCCGCATTGTGTGGTTAACACTGTCTTCGGGTCAAGGCTATTTGGGGGCAGGAACACACAGGGACGGAGTTCCGGCTGGCTTTCGAGTTGGCCACGGCTACAGTCTCCCCCCCTCCCTTGGGTTCCCCAGGTGCCTCGCAAGCTACGGGGCACCTGGGGAAACCAAGCTGATCCAGGGAGGGAAGGCAGTTTAACCTGCCCCCCCACCTCGGATTCCCCAGGCGCCCGGCAGCTGCGGGGCGCCTGGGGAAGCCAATCCAGAAACTGCCTTCCCTCCCTCGCGTTCCCCATGCTACGGGGTACCTGGGGAAGCCAATCCTGGGAGGGAGCTGCACTGTCAGGGGTGTGGCCTAATATGCTAATGAGTTCCTGCTGGGCTTTTTCTACAAAAAAAGCCCTGCTTCAGGTTATCTGTGAACTGTGTCCGTATATTTTTTCCTAGGGATTTTTCCAAGCACAACAAATCAAGGCTTAGAGAAAATTAACTTTTATTTTATGGAATTTGGGAGATACATTAGCAGCAGTTCTGATGTATGATTCCATTACTTTCAGAATCCAGGCAACTAATAAGTAATATAACGGGAAGTCGTGTTAAACATTCGGATTCTGCAAGCTTCACTGAAGCGCCCATCACAAAATTCTATGTACAATAAACTCATCAGTGATGACTCTGTGTGGAAGAGTGTTTTCTAAACTCCATCTTTTTAATACCCCTGTACTGATATTCAGTAGCTTGTCAAGCAGTTACTAGTCAGCTCAAGATGATACACATTTTGCCTGTCTTGTATTATCAATTTGTACATTTAACTTATTTTGCCACTGACAGCTTGTTTAGTCCTTAAAAAGTATTGAGATTTTTGCCATCACAAATTCAGGTCTAATTCTGTAATGACGAGGACTAAACAGTGAATTCAGGTGGTCATATGGCTTTAGCATAGATTTTCTCTTTAGCATCACATGTGAATCAGCCTTGAGCTTTTATGCTAAACTGAGATGCTGAATTTTCATGTAGAATTTCACAGCATCTTTAGCAGACTGTAACAGAGAGATGGGTGAACGACAGAAACTGATAAGAGTTGAAGATCGGGGGATCAGAGAAAGAGAAGGTACATTCCAGATGTGTTTTGGTTACCTTCTTCTTCATATTCTTCTGCAATGAGATAAAAAGCAGCGTAATCAACAACACATAGCAACTGTCATAGAAGGACCACAAGGACGGACATAAAAGATAAAAATTCACAGCCCTTCTTTATAAAAAGAGTCATCCCATTGTCTTCTGAGTAATCTTATTCAAGAGAATGGATGCAATCGGAATTATTCCCCCTGAAATCAATGGCCTTAGGAATGGTATAATTCTGAGGATGCACCATAAGAAACCTAAGCTTAAGATGCAATCTATTAGATTGGTCAATGTCAGAAATTTGAGTTTGGACAATTCTGCTCTAGTATTGGTGCATATGGTGATATTACATGGTCTTTAGCCACATTCAAGTTTTAAAGTCACTTCTGCAATTCAAGCTTCTTTTCAAATGAATCTGCCCGAGGGAAAAATGTATGTCTTTCAGCTAATTTCCAAAGTTAAGGCATGGCTTTATCTACAAGTAAAAGGTAAAGGTAAAGGTTTCCCTTGCTCGAAAGCCAGTCAAATCCAGCTCTAGGGGGTGGTGCTCATCTCTGTTTCCAAGCTGAAGAGCCAGTGCTGTCCAAAGACATTTCCGTGCTCATGTGGCCAGCATGACTAGACACCAAGGCACATGGAACACTGTTACCTTCCCACCAAAGTGGTACCTATTTATCTACTTGTAATTTCTTGCTTCCAAACTGCTAGGTTGGCTAGGACCAGAGACGGGAACTCACTCCGTCACGCGGCACTAGGTTCATAAACTGCTGAACTACTGGCCTTCTGGTCTGCAGTTCAAACATCAAATTCTGCTAAAAGCTACATTTACTTTCACATTTGGCAACAACGCAATACAGTCTGTGCCAAAAGCATGTTCCTTTGTAGCAATGGCTATGCTATGAACACAAAAAAATATAGAGGCAGTAAAGAACAATACACAATACTGAATTCATATTCTTTTGAAACAACTGATGTGTTTAAATCTATCCTGCAAAATTTAAATGGATACAGAACAGCAATGGTTTCCCAAGCTACTAGTAACATATAATATATATGCTTGGGAAAAGGAAAAACACATTAAAATTAAAAATCTGGAGGCATCTGAAAAAAACATAAAAATAAAAAAAAGATTAATTTAAGCCAACCTGGCTAATGAGTGTCAAGACTCCCACTCGACAAGTGGACGTAAAAACAAGCAAAGCTTGAAATGCATATGCAAGGAGAAATGGACACATTTCACCTTCTCCAGAACTGTAAAATGTGTCACCAGCAGATGGCAGCAGAGCCACAACAACAAAACACAGAGAAAGGAAAGACTGAATAGCTTTTTGGATGGGCTGCAAACCTAGATAAATAAGGGGTAGGGAACCAACTGTGTGAAACAGGAGACGGGCTTCATGGGAAGGTCAATATGAGTCAGTATTTTATAAGCAAAGGAAGCTGTGTGAAAATTCTTCTAAAGGTCTGTTAGACCTTTTAACATAGCACCAAGATTCCCAGTGCCTGGGTCAAACAAAACCTTTGTATCTCCAACTCACAGTGTCCCTTATGAGACACAGCAATATGGCATAAGGCTCTTTTCAATACGTGGAGTAGGTGGAGACTCAGTGAGATCGTCACTGGAATATGAAGATATTCAGCATGAGGGAAACGGCTGGAACCAGTTAAGCAAAATCCTTGCTTGACACGAATCATTAAAACTTAACAGAAGAGCAAAAATGGATATCCTCTTAAGACTTCACCCCTGGAGCTGCGTAAATTTCAAAAACTAAGACGCATCAGAAAAAGTAAATAGAAAAATAGACTTTGAAACACTGATGTATAATTAGAAAGGGATGTTCATACTCACCCTCTACTTGCTCACTGTTGGAAGAGAAAACACAAAGGAGATAAAGGCATGCTCAGATTCATTAGACGCCACTTAACTTCTATCAGTTGACGAATGGCTTATGTGTGATTCTAACACACACATGCTGCCTTATGTCGGCTTTCATCCCTGAGCTCATAGCTGTTGTCAGAATAAATGATGGGATTACTTCATAAATCAGGCTCAGAGGCTGCCTGTTGCATGATGGACCCCGTGCCAAAAAGAGCAGTCCTCATTCTGTTAAAACACTAACCTTAGCTTCAGAGCTTCAGATCTCCCCATAAGACCCAACATGTTAACACCTGAAGCAATCTTCCACTGTCAGTCAAATTTTAACATCCCCTATTCTTCCACTACCACCTGATTCTTCTGTTCTGTCCCGGGGCCGCTAAAAAAAAAAATCCCTCACCCCTGTTGTCATCTGTATAGCATCCAATCCCGCATAATATTTCTATGGTATTTGTTCTCACGGAGGTGATAAACCTGTGTTTGGGCTGGATCACTACAGATTACAGGAAAGGTAAAGGTTCCCTTGCTCGAAAGCCAGTCGAATCCGACTCTAGGGTTGCGGTGCTCATCTCCATTTCAAAGCCGAAGAGCCAGCGCTGTCTGAAGACGTTTCCGTGGTCATGTGGCCGGCATGACTAAACACCAAGGCGCACGGAACGCTGTTACCTTCCCACCAAAGTGGTAGCTATTTATCTACTTGCAATTTCTTGCTTTCGAACTGCTAGATTGGCAGGAGCTGGCACTAGAGACAGGAGCTCACCCCGTCATGCGGCACCCGGGTCTCGAACTGCTGAACTACTGACCTTCCACAGCCTGCAGTTCGGCGTCTTAACCACTTGAGCCACCGCAGCTCCACACAGATTACAGGAATGGACACACAAAAGAATGCTAAACAAAATCTTCTTTCCACATCGGGGAGGAGGCTTCTAGGTTAGCCTTCTCACTGACATCTAGTCTTCTTTGTGGAGGGAACCTTTTTGTATGGAGGAGCATTGAATTAGATGAGCCCCACCGGCAATCTGAAGCAACACAGGCCAGACAGGGATTTATCAGCTAGACCGACATTGCTGACTGCACTTGGGACCAGTGCGAGAATGCAAAACAGAAATAGTGGCGTGAATATGAAACTCCGTTCTAAAGAAATTGCCCTTTCTTGTGGAACTCTTTTTTTTTTAGAAGACATGCAAAGCCATCCTAAGCAGAATTAACACCCTTGGTTTAGGATTGTCCTGTAACGATGGCATCCTAAGAACACTTTCCTGGGAGTCCCAGTGAATAGACATTAGGGTTCTGAAAAGATCTGCCTGGGATTGCCCTCCTGTGTTACTTATTGAAGGGCTTATTTGGCCAAGAGCTTCAGTGCTTAATGTTTTCTTCAGTCTGTAATGTTTTCTTTGATCAATGTTCTATGATTCATCAGCTGAAGCTTTGTCCGATTGCTTCACTATTTGCAGCTACAGGCGGGCATGTAGCCAGGATTTTTTAAATAAGGGGGCCTTCAAAGAAAGTCAGAGGGCACTCAAATTCGTGACCTCCCCCCTTCTCCCTCACAACAGTTAAAGGGACCTTTTAAGCACTTTGAGGGAAAAGCGGGGGCTTTATGCTTCACGGCTTGGAATGCAGGCGCACGTGGCCTCCCCCGCTTCTTACCAAAACTTGTGGGGCCTTGGGAGGAAGTCGGGGGGCTGGGCCCCAGGAGGCCCTGCTGTAGCTATGGGCCTGGCTACAGGAAACTAGAGTATGATCAGCTGGCCAGCAGGGGGGCTTACCAGGAGCAGGAGGGAGGTGCAGGTGATGTGACAGGAAATGTCACTTCTGGCATGTACTGGAAGTGACATCATCACACCAGTGATTTTGTGGCAATGCTCTGGTATTTGGGCAAAAGCTGTATAGTAGAAGCCATTTTTACCATGGAGTTTTTGCCCCTAAACCAGAGCATTATTGCAACCTCACAGCGTGATGACTTAACTTCAGGCACCCACTGGAAGTGACATCACCACGTCACCAGCGACATCGCCTGGGCCTCCCTCCCACTTCCTGGTAAGTACCACTGTCCCCCACCGGTTGCCAGGAGGAACCTAGCGACCCTAGACATGACATTGGTTGGGCTTTGTCCTCACTGGCCGGGGGGGGGTGCCCCTAATTTGACTTTACCTAGACAGCCCACAGAAATGATCAATCACACAGATCCGTTTCGACTTACACTTCTTCGGTGTCAGACATGTTGGCAGTAGGTTTCTAGATAAAAGAACAAAATGAAGGACAGAGTAAGTGTCATCTTACGCATGCTCCTGTGTATATCAGCAACAGCTGGACTGACATTCAATCCTGAAAAAAATGACATCTGATCCTCTCGTAGAGGCACTACCTCCCCCCCACAACACTTCTACTTGTAGATCAAGGGCAATTTCGTTAATTGAAAAGAAAAGCATTTTAACAGTGCGATTCATACATTTTTTAAAAAAATCATTTAACATGATACTAGTCTCTCATTTGCCAGGAAAAAAAACATAGTTCCAACCAACTCCGTAGAATTTAATTTTCAGTGACTTTCAGTAGACATTAAATACCGGAGGCTGTGGTTCTCAGGACCGCGAAGGAATACTTGTAGAGCAAACCTGAAGCCGCGTTAAAGTCTGGGGATTAGAAGGGTGTAACTCCATTTCGGATTGCACTGTTATACAACCAATATCTGTCCTAGACAGAATACAATTAGGGCTATACTATGACATTAATGTATTTGAGCAGGTAGATCCCTTAGATTGTTGAAGTAATTATCCTGACTTGTCAACAAATCAGTCATTTGCCTATATTAATTCTATTCTTTATTATTAACAGTACATACAATTGTGCATCCATTTTTAAGGTACACAGTGCTTTATAATTATTTTAACATTTGTTCTCAGAAAAACCCTTGTGAGTAGGTTTATAGGTATGGAAACTGAGGATAGGAGTGGTGGGACTGCTACGTAAAGAGGTAAGTCAAACAGAATAGAGGGCCAACAATAAAAACTTAATGTATATAATATAAAAAGATACATATATTTATTAGCAAAGAATTAAAAAACATAAGGGCCCAATCACACCTACATAAGAACACAAGAGAAGCCAATGCTGAATCAGGCCAATGGCCCATCTAGTCCAACACTCTGTCACACAGTGGCCAAAAATACCAGGTGCCATCAGGAGGTCCAGCAGTGGGGCCAGGGCACTAGAAGCCCTCCCACTGCTGCCCCCACCCCAGCACCAAGAATAGAGTGAGAAACGGAGAAAGGTACTTCTTTCTCAACCTGCTCTATCCCACCTGACCAGTGGCCCCATTTTCTCAATTTTACTGAGGACACTTTGGCTAAACAATCATCGAAAGGCACTTTCTGGACCAGAAATTATCATCAGTGAAATATCATTTGGCATGTGACTGCATCTCTGGAGGCCTCGTTTATACTTTTATTCTGTGCCTAGGGGGGTTCACTTTGGAACAATTCTTTTCTGGTCCATCTTGTATCCATGTTGCATAACTGTATGATTGTATTGTATTATGATATAAGCCAATTTGTTCCTCATTGTGAAGAAGGCCTATACAGGCCGAAACACGTTAGGTCAAGAACACTGGCCCTTATGTGTAAGATTCTGGTATCTTTACATGAGGTGTGATTGGGCCCTTCTTTGCTAATAATTTTTTTATATTTTTATATTATATTATATATTTATATTATATTATATATAAAATTTATATATTATATTTATATTATATATTATATTATATTTATATTATATTATATATTTTTATATTAGGGAGCGGTGGCGCAGGCAGTAAGAACGCCTACAAAGTAACATCAATGAACAGCCATTACGGCTGTTCGAAACTCACCGCAGCCGGAGTGAGCTCCCGGCCCTTGTCCCAGCTCCCGTTCACCCAGCGGTTCGAAAGCATCATAAATGCAAGTAGATAAAGTGGGTACCTGCCCTAGGTGGCAGGGGGCACCCCCCCCTCCTTGTGATGTGGAGGTTTCGGTGGCGGCGGCAGTGATGGCAGTGAGCAGTTCCTGGCGACCAGTGGAGCAACGTTGGAAGGCGGAGCCCAGAGAAGTGGAGACCTGGAGAGCGTGGTGATGTGTGGCGCAGCGCAGCGGAGCCACCTATGGACAATAGCCGGAACTGCAGCCAACACAGAGCCACGCACCAGGACGAGACCTGCCGGAGGAAGCTGCCCGGAAGATCGGCTCCAGAAAAAAGGGGCACCAGGACGCCAATATCTGAAGCCGCGAAAAAGGAAAGCCGGATGACAACTAGCCTGGGGTGCTGGTAGGCAGTCACCACCCTGTAGACTATGTGGCCCTAGTTAGATTAAAACTGGTTGCTTAGAACCGCTATGTAAACCGCCCAGAGACCCTCTGCGGTTAGGGCAGTATATAAGCCGAAAGTATAAATAAATAAATAAATAAATAAATAAATAAATAAATAAATAAATAAATAAATAAATTATATACACTAAGTTTTTATTGTTGGCCCTGTATTCTGTTTGACTTACCTCTTTAGGTTCTGGTTCCCAGGTCCCCAGGTTAAGTCCCCCCCCTTTTTGTCCCTAGTGGTGTGGGACTGCTTACATGGGATGGGACCAATGCCCCCTCTAAGCTGTGGAGTCTTGTGAGCAAAAATTCTACTTTGTGAGCTCCTGGCATTAAAGCTGTGAGTGAGCGATTTGGCTACTGCTTAAATTAGTTTGCTCTGGGGCCATCCTTCCTGAGCCAATACAAAAATGTGTGAGCTGGAGGCTAAAAACCTGTGAGCTAGCTCACACTAACTCAGCTTAGCGGGAACACTGGATGGGACCGATGCTTTAGCGTAAATGGCCCATTGGGCATCCCTACTCCTCTTTCCTGCATGGACAGTAAATGCACATAGCAAGCATTAATTGCTAAGATTACAACCGGCCTTGTATTTATGTAAAAGAAAATAAGAGAAGAGAGCCTCAGATCAGCAGCAAATCCACTCATAAGGTGAAATATGGGGAAATGCCAGAAATCAGAGGATTATTTGCATAAAGGTAGCTGGTTAACTCTTATATTGACTACAGCCAGATTTCATACCCCCAGTAAGTTCTTGAGAAGGCTGGGAACATTAAAGGCTTTTGTTCTTTCTTCAAAACAATGGTTTCCCCAACCCTCAGTAGCTGTAAAAGGCATGCCTCCATTGTAAACAGTAGTGACAGCACGGAGCACCTGACCAGTGGCCCCATTTTCCTGCCTTTAATCACAAAGTAGAATTTTGTGTGTTGCAAAACGCAGATCTTCCCCTTCATCCCAAAAAGGAGCAGCAGTTTCAGGTAATGGTACACTGCAACAGACCTCTTTGGTGACTCCAAGCAATGCCTCTGCAAAACTATTTTTAAAGAGTCAGAAAACACGAGGAGGTCACAGATAAACTCTCCAGAAGGGGTTTTCATCCAGCCTCCACCCAGTCCATGAGAGATGAGGCTTAAATTAGAAAACGAGGCTCCTCCCCAGGAAACCCAAGCCTTGACTTGAGTTCATTACTCAGCTGATACATGAGAGGAGTCTTGAAGGAACAAGTAGATGGATGTGCATCCTAAAGGAACATCTGCAGCTCACAAGGTTTCTATTTCAGAAGGGTATATTAATCCCAGAGGCAACAGTCCTGCCATATAAGGAATCCTACCCAGCAACCCATAGCAACACTTAATGATATAATGTAAACACCAAGAAGGGTGTGTGCTTACATAGCCTATACCGCTATGCTGTGAGGCTCTACATGTCCCGGTCATAAAACCCTAACAACGGGCAGGCAGACAATATTTTGGGTCTCTGGGATGGGGTGATACAGCTGCTCCATAGTGGAGAGAAAGGCAATAAAACCCACAAAGGTCCTTTCCAAATCAATCATTCCCACAAGGGTTCCTGTGGGACTGTTGACCACTACACTCTCTTTACTCTTTGACTAGTTCCTACACCTGGGGCGAGTCTTCCTTAGAACCAAAGGAAAACCAGAGCAAAGTTATTTAATTGTTCTACTGAAGTAATTCTGTGGAAGCCAAAGACCATTTTAAGTGCATCTAAAGCGGTGGACTGTTGCTGGCTCCTAATTTCTCCCTCACAGAAACTGGCCAGAGCCTTGCCTATCAACTCTTCTATTGTTGGGCGAACAGTTTTGGGGGGGAAAGTAACTATGTATATGTGGAAAGTGACTCTATTCCTCAAGATTGCTGATAATCAGAAAGATGAATAGCTTAAAAGTTCATTTATGTTGATGACTGCATTTTGATAGGACTGATGGACTAGACTGCATTGGTTTGGATTCAATGGATCCATTCTGTCAACGGCAGAGCCTTCGTCCGTCGCAAGGAGGAGATGCAAAAGGTAGCGGACTCCTTGTGCTGGAAGGTCACTATTGCTGTTCGCCAGATGGACCCACAGTAACCCATTTACTTTTATCAATCAGAAATAAATATTTTACAGTCATAACCGTTTTTAAGAGAGCAAATGCAAGGTTTCGAGAGAGACTTCATTCAGTTGCTTCTTCTTATTTTCTTTGCCTATCGGCACCATGACGACCAGTGTTCCCTCTAAGCTGAGTTAGTGTGAGCTAGCTCACAGTTTTTTAGCCTCCGGCTCGCACATTTTTGTCTTCGCTCAGGAAGGGATGGCTCCAGAGCAAACGAATTTATGCATTAGCCAAATCACCTGCTCACAACTTTAATGCCAGTAGCTCAGAAATTAGAATTCTTGCTCACAAGACTCCACAGCTTAGAGGGAACGTTGATGACGACCGGCGGCACTGAACAGAGATTCCAAAATGGTGGGGCCACGAGAGCCAATAGAGAGTGCTGGGAACGGAACTGAAAATGACAAGGGATTTTATGAAGTGACAAAAGGGACTGGGTTTAGGAGCGGTACTTGTTAGTGAAGTACTTTGCTATCTGGATAGATTGCAGAAATCACCAATGAACAGAGCTTTTTTTTGTCGAAAAAGCCCAGCAGGAACTCATTAGTATAATAGGCCACACCCAACAGCAGAAACTCATTAGCATATCAGGCCACACCCCTGACAGCGCAGCTCCCTCCCAGGATTGGCTTCCCCAGGTGCCCCGCGGCATACAGGGTGCATGGGGAACCCGAGGGAAGGAAGGCAGTTTCTGGATCGGCTTCCCCGAGGAGGGGAGGCAGTTTAAACTGCCTTCCCTCCCTGGATCGGCTTGGCTTCCCCAGGTGCCCGACAGCTTGCGAGGCACCTGGGGAACCCGAGGTGGGGGGGAGGCTGTAGGCATGGCCAACTTGGAAACGAGCCGGAACTCCGTTCCTGTGCGTTCCTGCCCAAAAATTAGCCCTGCCTATGAATATGCCCGGGGGGGTGTACACTGTCTTTCGTCATGGGTAGTTCCAAGATGGTACTAAACTTGCATTGCACAAAAGCTTACTTGAGCCGTTGCTCTATTCTTGGGAAGGTGCTCTTTGGGTAATGTCCAAGAAGCCTGTGTGCCATAACATTTCAAGCACCATCTCAGATGTACTAAAAGTTTGAAAGTGCGCTTAAGGCCTATGGTGGCATATTTTGGACAAAACTGATGCCTATGAATTCCCCCCTCCCACATCACTGCCTAAGGTCAGTCTGGATCACAGGCTTCTAGTCTAAAAATACACCTAGGCAGTAATACAACATAAACGGTAATATTACAGGAAGACTGTGAAAGAACTGAAAGTACAAGATGTCAAACAGAAATATAATCAAAAAGACAATTGCAAACAATTCCAGTTTCTCACCATAGTATGAAAGCATTCACGTGAATATGGAATAAAATTGGACAATTGATCCGTGCAAGTAAACTGGGCTAAGAATGGGGAAGAGTGTGCATATTTTATTCTGGGCTTTATTGTTACTGATGTTATAACACTGCAGCAGCACTTAGGCTGAGGTCAGACTAGCAGTTTGAAGCACGAGGGAGTCGTGGCAAAAAGACCCGGAACAAAGTGTTCCGGGTTTTCCCGGTCACACTGCACCGACTGATGCAGGAGCATACTGGGGAGGAGGTGCAAGGAAGCGTTCATACTGTTGGCCCGCCCCTGGCAGAGGCACGGCTGTAAGCGGCTTTTTGTTTTGTAATCTAGTTATATGTGCTTATGCTCTCATGCACATAAGTGCATCCCTACGTCCCTGAAGCGGGATGAACGCGCTCTCCAGGGTTTGCTACCACTTTCACCAGGTATTTTTTAAATTTGGGAGGCAAATTTTTTAAATTTGGGGGCTGAGTACGGCTGGGGAACACCTGACAGATGTGCCTGTGTGAATCGGCCCTTTAATCCGTTTATGAAACATTTCTGGCACGTGCCTATATCAGGGCAAACTGCCAGTCTGACCTCGGCCTTAGTTTTAGTGTGATTCTGCATCTGGCATTCGCTCCACATTTTCTCAACACTGAGGAAAAGATGCAGGTCAAAAACACATTCAAATACCCTAGGGGCAATACCATACTAACTGCAAAGTCACCCCTGAACAGCCATAAATCTATGCAGAAGGTACCATATAACCCAATGATCAAAGAAAGTGAAAGCGGCATTCAATGCAGAGGGCAATTTCTGTTCCAACATGGGTTTGGTAAAACAACAGAAGGAAAAGCCAATGCAGAATTGTTGTTAGTGTCAGTGAACATCCATATTGACAGCAAACATTAGGATTAAAAATATAACGAGGCTCACTGATCCCTTGATACTCACAGATTACTTTTCCCAGGTTTATTTTTGGGCAGGAACTCACAGGAACGGAGTTCCGGCTGGCTCCTGGGTTGGCCACGCCCAGCAGGAACTCATTAGCATAATAGGCCACACCTGACAGCAGAAACTCATTAGGATTGGCTACATTAGGGGTGTGTGGCCTAACATGCAAAGGCCTGGGTTTCGACAACAAACAAGGTAAACACAATAAGAAGCAAAAGGTGGGTGTGGCTGGATGACCACACTTCTGGCAACATGGGGGTGTGGCCTAATATGCTAATGAGCTGTGCTTCCAGGGTGTGGCCTAATATGCTAATGAGTTTCTCCTGTTGGGAGTGGCCTATTATGCTAATGAGTTCCTGCTGGGTTTTTTCTACAAAAAAAGCCCTGACTTTTCCTAAAACCCTTTGCACACAAAAGTGACATTCCTATAGGAGATTGTGCAATGGTGACAAATAAGGGACTAGCTATATGGCTACACTGTTTGCAGGTCCACTCCGTGCCTTGTCAGGCAGACATGCCCAGTAAAAAATTAAATCATTGGGTCAATGGGGCCAATTCAGCCGAGGACCATGGCGTATCGGGAGAGGGGGCTTCAACCTTCCTCCCACATCATTTTGCCAGCCTGAAACAGTCCTGGCAAGCTGCTATTTGTGGCAATGGGGAAACCTATGTGTACTGAGGGGGCTATATGTAAGTTTCCCCTACAGGTCAAATAAGGCAAGGTTTGTTTCCTTCATTTCCTTTGTTTCCAACAACTTGGCTTAGGTGCTGCCTAAATTTCCATGGGCACGTGGGGGGGGGCAGGATTTTCAGATCCTTCCCAAGCTACTCCTAGGAGTCTGCCGTCCCTGTGGAGCAGCACTTCCGGGGGCGTTTGGGCCTGCTGTAGGAGAGAAGAACCGGCAAAAATTTAGATAAGATCCAAGCCAATGTTTTGAAGACAGGCACTCTTAACATGGGGCTCACCCAAAACATGGGGTCGCCCTTGATTAACATTTCCCTCCCTGAAAAACACGATCCCACATGAGTGTGCCTTCGAAAGGGGACAAAAGGCTCCTGACACAAGTTCACATGTCTTTCATTGTGCCCTCCCAGTACCTGACAAACAAGAAACACAGCTTCAAAGAGTGCAGTCCCAACTAGCTGCGCCATTTTGTATTTCCTCTACTAACAGCAACATAGTTGTATGCAGGCCTATTTTGGGGCAGGAACACACAGGAACAGAATTCTGGCTGGCTCCTGAGTTGGCCTCACCCAGCAGGAACTCATTAGCATAATAGGCCACACCCAACAACAGAAACTCATTAGGATTGGCTACATCAGGGGTGTAATGTAAAGGAGTTCCTGTTACAAAAAAAAGCCCTGGGTTTTGACAACAAAGGAGGTTAACAGAATAAGAAGCAAAAGGTGGGTGTGGCTGGATGACCACACTTCTGGTAACATGGGGGTGTGGTCTAATATGCTAATGAGCTGTGCTGGCAGGGATGTGGTCTAATATGCTAATGAGTTTCTGCTGTTGGGTGTGGCCTATTATGCTAACAAGTTCCTGCTGGGCTTTTTCTACAAAAATAGCCCTGGTTGTATGGCTAATCAAATTTGGTTGCATGATTACCTCACTGAAGGCAAAGCTAATTTAAACACTATACATGTGAGTATAGGAATGGAATCATGCTCTGCCCCCTGCCTAAGCACATTAAAGCCCGTGTTGGTGCAGAGCCTACACATGTAGAAGAAGAGTTGGTTTTTATACCCTGCTTTTCTCTACCCTAAGGAGCCTCAAAGCGGCTTACAATCGCCTTCCCCTCCTCTCCCCACAACAGTCATGTTGTGTGGAAGTAGGGTTGTCTGACCCCCAGTTGGGGTGGAGGGTTTCCCAGATTTTGGGGTCTCCAATCCAGGTGGCCAGCAGGGGAAGCATTGCCCCTGAACTGTCCCCGCACGCATCAACATTGTCAGCACGATGACGTCACATGGAAGTGATGTCATCACACCGGGCATGTTGCATGGCAGCGTTCTAGCATTTGGGTCAAAACTCTATGCAGCAACATCACCCCACCCTCCCACCCTCTGATGGCTCCCTCCCACCCCCCACCGGCCGGGGAAGTAGACCTGACAACCCTATGAGGTAGAAGTGGCTGAGAGAGGTCTGAAAGAACTAAGACTGGCCCAAGGTCACCCAGCAGTCTTCATGCGGAGCAATGGGGAATCCAACCTGGACCTCCAGGCTAGAGTCTGCTGCTCTTAATCACTACACCACACTGTACAAAGTACAACCATGAATGCTGCTTTTCAGTGGTTCTTGACTGAGGGTATAGTTTGTGCACACATAGATTCTGTGCTGGTATAAATCTTGCAGGGGGGAATGGAGCCAGTAGACACTACCCCGCCCTGTTCCACATGCATAGCCTGTAAGCACACGGATTGTGTTAATGGGGCTTCAATGTGAGGTCACTGTCCTCACTTGGAATTAGGGTTTTTTTTGCTCTCGGTGGCATCATCATGTAGTCAAATTGGCTGAGTTCAGACTGGCAGTTTGAAGCGGGAGGCAGTCGTGGGGAAAAAGCCCCAGAACAAACTGTTCCAGGTTTTCCTGGTCACAAGGGGCCGACTGATGCGGGAGCATACCGGGAGGAGGCGCGCAGGAGCGTTCAGACTGCTGGCCCGAAGGCGCGACTGTAAACGGCTTTTCCCTGGTAAATCGGCTATGTGTGCATGTGTGTATGAGCGCATGAGCGCATATGCGCTCATATGCTCATACACATATAGGCATCCAACTGATTTGGGGAGGATCCCGTTGCGCCGGCACCGCATTGGGTGGTAGAGCAGGGCACAGCCAATCATATTGTTGCTGCCTTGTGCGCAACATGGGTTGCTCCCAGCTTTTTGGCTGAGCATTCACACTTCCCGGAAGCGGAATGCAATGGGATAAAGGCAGTCTCTGGGATTTGCTACCACTTTCAACAGGTATCTTTTAATCCTGGGAGCAAAGCGGAACACCACGGGTTGCCTACGGGTGGGGAATGCCAGGCAGATGTACCTGTGTGAACGCCCCCTTTAATCCGCTTGGGAAATGTGGCTGAAACGTGGCTATAGCCGGGCAAATTGCCAGTCTGAACTCAGCCATTGATTAACTTAACTGTGGCATTACTGTTGCTAGGAAGGAAGAGGAGGAGGACTACTTTCAAAGAAATAATGACAGAAAATCTATGTATGCTGTATCTGCCCTTCTTCCAAGGATTTCAGTTTGGGGTATATAATTCCTCCCCCCGCCATTTTGTCTTCACAATAATTTTGTTAGACATTAAGCAGAAATCAGCCAATAAACTAAGAATTCAAACCTGGATCTTCCTACTTAGAGTCCAGCACCAAAATGTGTTGCTGTTCAGGGCTGAAAACAGCAGTGAAGCAGCTTTTGGGTTCTTTTGGAAATGATTTCTGGTTTGAAAGCCTCTGTTTGGACTGGAAAATCCTCTCTTCTAAACATTCAGCTCAACCCTACTTTGGTAGAACATATCTGCTTGGATGTCTTCCACTATTTTCACTGAATACATATTTCATGGAAGTAGGAGAAAATACAGTTCCTTCTGATTTCCCCCCCCAATTACTTTCAGATATGGAATACATCTTCCTTAGAATATGGACCTCATCATGTTTGGTAAATGATCTGTAAACATTGGCCTCATTGTGATAGAGGCCTGGAGAAGCCAGAAACTGTATAACAATATCACATCACAACTCCAATCAGCAAAGTAAGCTTCCCAAGGCTTGTCTTTTTATGTGCTATAAAGTGCCATGCACACTGATGGCACCATATGAATTTGATGATGACAACGATGACGACTCAACAGAAATACGATATAACCATAATTATCCAAATGGCCTGAGAACATTCTAATGATATGGGTCATCACAAGTTCAACTCAACTCATTTAACACAGGAGTCCGCTGACAAGGAAGGCATCTATTCAAAGATTTTGGGTATGAATTGAGAAGTAGTAAGAGAGGTAAATGGCTGTTCATTAAAACACTTAAAAAAACCTAGTATCATGAATGCATGTTTATTTTGCTAGATTAGAAAAAACTTTTATTCTAAAACGGCTTAATGATATTTTCAAAACATTCCCAGGCTTTTGACTCCTGCTGTGGCCTGGTTGCTATAAAGCTCACCCTTTAAACAGTGTCTTCTGGTAGATTACTAAAATGGGAGATATCAGTGTTCTGTTTTGTCTGGAAGTTTTACCACTTTACTCCAAATACTGGGGATAAGGTTAACCACCAGTGAAGAGCAATGCTGACAAGAACTCGGGGGGGGGGCTTATTATTACTTTTTCAAACATGCCACAGGTGAATTCTATCACTCAAAACTGGTTACAAGCCCCCCCCCTCAAAAAGAGATACCAGAACTCTCAAGAGGGAAATGAAGTTTTCAATCTGTTTGTTTGCTTATTTATTTATTCGATTTATATTCAATTTATTTATTCAGTCCCCGCCAGAGCAGGTTCAGGGCGGCTTACATAAAAGTCAAACACATAAAATAATAATTATAAAGCAACCATAAAATCTGAACCATACTGAAAACTCATGAACTTTAAAAACATTTTTAAAAGAATGTTGTCAAAGAGGTTCCAGAACTCCATTCCAGCGCATTCCCCCAGAAAAAAGGCCCTGGTTACCAGGGTATGCCTTCCGCATTATCCATTTACATCCCTTTCAAACTGGTTCAGCGACCACGATTTCTAACTAAGAGTTGTGAGAATTGTCAGTTTGTGACAGGACTAGGAATACTCAGTAAAGAATCTTAGATCAAGGCAGGCTCAGCTGTACAAACAAACCAAAAGTAAGCATATTTTTGGGGGGAATGCCAGTAAAACATCACACAACCACCTAAGAAACACACTTTGTACTGTCACAGAAGATGCATTCAGTACATTCTGTCTGTCTTTGCACAATCGGTAACACTGCAAGGGGCAGTGCAATACAGACACCGGGGGCAATGAAATGTCTTGGGGCAGACTGTCTGTCCTTCATTCCCAGGGCTCATTGGGGAAGAGTGTGATAAGAAACCCGGCTTCAAGCTAATTTCAATGTTTGTGCCTTGGCTCAAATTAAGCTCAGCTTCTTGAGCGATCTGAGGCAGGGAATTCTTTGGAACTCATTACACACCCGGCTCTATCAGATGTCTCAGTTTGCTGATCTCCAAGAAACAGTAGAAGACTTACCCTTTAAAAATAGGTTACGACAGAAGTCAGCTTCGTGTCCCTTTAAAACATAATTTCCTTGAGCTAGCTGACTATTGATTGGGTTTTAGACTATTGGGTGTTATTAGACAGCTGAGCTTTGTTTGCAATCCAAACCGCTCTCCTAAAATCCAGATAAATCCACTTCTTTTTGGTCCTCTATGAAGGGAAGAAATTACAAGTAAATGTTCAATACTCAGCCCAATCGAAGCAGACAGCGTGGATCATGGTTCTATCACACAAATCCCTCGACTGGTCTCTCTTTCTGCTCTAAACTCTAATGTTCCCTTTTTTTTGGCCCAAATCTATTCCAAATTTTGGCTTAAAAAGCACCGTCCCTGTCTCCTCAGGAGCTCCTTAACAGCTGAGAATGTAGCCATCTTCCCCTTGATAGATTGAATTCACTCCCTCACACCTCAAGAGACCATTTATGAAAATAGACCTCCGGCTATCAATCATTCCCTCTCCTTGGCCATACAAGGGAGGTGAGACAGCAGCAGCATGAGAGGAAGAAAATGGATATGAACTGAAGAGCAGGCCTAGCAGGTACAGCTAGCCATCTGGGTGGGGGGACACAACTGTCAAGGCACCCATCTATCACTTGACAGATGGATCCAATCTGAAATATCTCATATATAGTTCTTCACACTTAATCCATTTTCTTTCTCTCCTGGACCTTGTGAAATTCTTTTTTGAACGATTTAGCCGGGCTGAAATGTGAGTCTATATCTGGGATCAAGAAACCAACAGCTGGATGTTTCTTTAATTGTTGTGGTTGTCGTTGTTTTAAAGCCAAGCTGCTCGTTCCTAATCCCATCCATGTCTGGCCCTGGCTTCCGATGCTCTGCTCCTCTCCCAGCACAGAATTCCCTACAAATAAAGAGGCCTTGGAAGCCAAGCCTGTCTCCATTCTCTTTCACAGAGCCACACACCCACTGCTGGAACACCTGATGACGTTTCTGCTAAGATTTCGGCTGGAAAGGGGTGCTGAGGGCTGTGAGTGTGTTAAAATCTGCTGTACATACAAATAAATACATCAGTAGATCGGTTGAAATAACATAGCCACCATATTTCATAATAAAGTGTTCAGCGTTAGGCTGTGTAAACCATTGGCTTAGAGAATGAGGAAGAAGAAGAAGTAGAAGAAGAGGAGGAGGAGGAGGAGGAGGAGATTGGATTTATACCCCGCCCTTCACTACCCAAAGGGGTCTCAGAGCAGCTTGCAAACTCCTTTCCCTTCCCCTCCCCACAGCAGACACCCTGTGAGGTAGGTGGGGCTGAGAGAGCTCTGACAGAAACGGCTCTTTTTCAAGGACAGCTGTGCCAGAACTATGGCTTGCCCAAGGTCATCCAGCAGGTGCAAGTAGAGGAGTGGGGAATCAAACCCGGTTCTCCCAGATCAGAGTCCACACATTTAACCACTACACCAAACTGGCTCTCAGTTGGCATCAAGAACAGTTCTTTACTTCATGGAAGCACTTACTTATACACCAGAATGCTCCCCTGAGAGACAGTCTAGGCTATTTGGCACTACAAGAAAAGAGATGGTCTCACTGCAGTCTGTAGGGCAAAAAATATCCCACACATGGGCCACAGGAAAAGTGCTGCTCTCCTCAAGAATCACCAGTTCATGTGACCTAAGAGAATATTCGTCACAGTCCCAAACATGCTGATCACAGTTAATTTGATCTCTGAAACTGCAGGGGAGGAGATGCTGTCACTTACAATGCCCATTTTGTAATGATGGGCGCTGCAGTGGAGCATTTCATGCAGTCGTAAGAGAACGTTTCTCCTTAAGCCGGTGCACAAATCATGGCGGCCACATGGTGGCAGCAGCCCTCATGTGTGATTGCCTTCACACTGTCACAAACAGCCAAAAAAGGTCTGCAGTGGTATTGATTGAGAAAGTTACCCAATCCCCACAGCGAGCTGCTTGCACAAACCATTTGCCATATGGGGACAGCTGTCATGCAGAGCGATTTAAATGGCCTGTGCACAGAAGACACAGTCAGTCCTTAATGTCGTGTGATATCCCCGGTCGTGTTCAAGTATCATTGTCACTAACCAGCATCACCACTTAGTGTAGGGAAAGTAGCATTTTGGATACAAAGAGCATTCTCCCCTCCACTTTTTAGAAATAGCAGTAAGGACATATAATAGTAGGCAGCTACCTCTTTGACTATTGATTTGCATGATCTCAGCACCTGTGAAGACTCCAGAACGACCCCAGGCAAGTTCATCTAACAAGGTTCTATTTTTAAAATGCCACAAGCTGTGTCCTAACAGGGTTTTTGTATTTAGGCCTGTTCCCCCTCACAAAAACTTTCCTATGCCCACCAGCATGCCCTGATTTTCAAGACAGCAACTACAACAACCAATACACTTAATTCATCAAACTGCTTAAATGTCAAAAACGCAATTCAGTACCTTGCAGTCCCCATTAGATCTGACCCACTTTTCGAACCTGGGCAGACAAACACTAACCAAGAGGTTACTCCTGACATCTCCTAGTCATGTCAAACGATACTAAGACCTGATTCACACTTACATTTCCCAGTATTCACAACATGCTTCTCTATAAACCACATGCCCGAAGTTCTTAGCATCCAACACTGAACGTACAATTTGTGGGGAAGCAAATTAAAGTTATTGTATAGTCACAAATGGCTTTTTCACCATACCTAGGAGTGATCCCTAATTGAAGCCAGCTAGGTACAACTGTACTTTAGCAGCTTCCAAGCCAGGACAGAAAGAGCTCAGAAATAATAATCACCACAGGCCTCTGAGTTCGGTTCACTGGCTGAGAGTGCTGAATTCACAAGTAGAAATGACCCCATCCAAAATCAGGCAACCCTAGCTCATATTTGATTTACATGCCCTTGAATTCAATGTTAACTGTGCACAGGATTGTAACTGCACAAATTCACTTCAGTTCCCTCAGGCGGCTACTCTCATTAACAAGGGATGCCCCATTTGCCATAAAAGGATTTCTTTTTCAGTAGTTTTGCACCAAGTTCTGTCATCTGTCATTTCGAACTGAATCCAGGCCCTGGAAATCCTCCTCCCCACAATCTGGAGCGGTATTCCCAGCTCTGACATCATCACAGATTTTGAGTGTATTTCGTGTACGTGAGACATTTTCTTTCTTGACAACCTCGACAGCCATGCAAGATTGTACGTATTTCTCACTTGCTTTGGGCGCAGTGGTTTCCTGAAACAGACCTCCGCTCTTTATTTCCACTCACCTGAAACAAATTTCCTTTGGAATAGGTAAGCAAAGGGGCGAGTAAAACAGAGAATGAATGGGCGCGACTGCAACTCTGAAAACTTAGTCTAGGCCCATGAACTCCAGCCCGGTCCCTCACGGCCTTCCCTACGGTCTGAACATGCTCTGTCTCCTCCAGTCCCTTCACTAACACATCCCTCTCCGTAATCTCCTTACCTGAGAGGGGGAAGCTCAGAGAAGCGAGGAGCTCTGTGCTGAACGGGACAGGCTTCACAGGGGTCTGCAAACTCCACCAGGCGATTAAGTCCTCATGTTATAGTGACATCTGATCTTCTAGAGAAGCCCATTGGCCACCAGGCTCACAACAGTCGGGAGGGAAAGAGCAAAGAAAGGGAGGGAGATTGGACAGGGGGTGGGTTGGGGATGGGAAAAGGTCATACCAAGTATAGGAGCAGCTGAAGGAACTCCACCAGGCTAAGATGGGAGGGACATGTTCGAGGGGGGGGAGACCCTATGGCTTAGGTTTCTATATTTATAACCCAAACAGGCAAGCAAAATTTAAAGAGGGATGATCAGCGCAAAAGAGCTGGAGGCTCTCATGAAAGCAAGTAAGAGTGGAGCCCCGCACGATTTGGGTCTTTTCAATCCCACGTTCCAGCCTCAGTCGCATTATTTGCAGCATGGGGTTGAGGCTTTGGCAATAGGATGGTGTTGGGATTCAGGAAGGGGGCATGCACATGTTCAGACAGCTGCTGTCAGATCTCAAAGGGGAGTCCTCAGGGTCTGAACGGCATCAGAGCAAGACACCGCTCTAGCAACTAGGAGAAACCGTAAGGTTCTGCCAGAGTTTTTCATGTGCAATACAGGGAGAATGGTGCTGGGCTTTCCATATCAGAAATCCAAAAATAATTGATGCTCTTGAGTTTGGTGTCTGCTATCAAAGGTCTCTGTTACGCCAGGTGGGTATTTGTGAAATAAGGGCCATAGAGGGAAACCATCCAGGGAAAGTGACCGCATATGCATTCTAGTTTTTAGGACTTCTGGCTGCCAGGAGTTATACAAGACATCTTTAAACTATGCAAACCCTCAACCAATATGAGGCAGAAAACTGCATTTGCACACTAGGGCTGAGACAGGATAGGAAATGCCTCTTTGATAAATGTTTCCTGGTTCCTCGGTTGCATTCAGTTATAAAAGGGGAACCGGTCTCCAACGTTATCAGTATGTCAGTCCACAATGAAATTGGAGAGAGGCTGGGACCGGGTTCTCCAGGATGTATTGCAGCATGAATTCATGATGAGCAAAGGGGTACGGACAACAGAAACGCCCAAAGCCAAGGGAGATGGGGCCGCAACAGCATTACCAGCAGTTTACAGCTGAGTAGCCATATTAATCTGCTGCAGCAAATATGCAGGAGTTTGGGGGTGACTTAAAGACAAGAAGAGGAAAAGGAAGAGGAAAAAGAAGAGGAGGAGGAGATTGGATTTATACCCCACCCTTCACTACCCAAGGGAGTCTCAGAGCAGCTTACAAACTCCTTTCCCTTCCCCTCCCCACAAGGGACACCCTTTGAGGCAGGTGGGGCTGAGAGAGCTCTGACAGAAACTGCTCTTTTCAAGAACACCTCTGACAGAACTATGGCTTGCCAAAGGTCATCCAGCAGATGCAAGTGGAGGAGTGGGGAATTAAACCATCCCTGCACTTAACAACTACACTAAACTGGCTCTCAAAGAACTGACTAAAGAACCGAACATAACTTTAACTTTGATTGTTAGTCTTAAGGTTCGTCTTTCTTTCTTTCTTTCTTTCTTTCTTTCTTTCTTTCTTTCTTTCTTTCTTTCTTTCTTTCTTTCTTTCTTTCTTCCCTTCTTGCAAGAGTTTACAGGAGAACTACCGGAGTTGGGACACTAATGCAGTGGCGTCGCTCTGCCCCTAGGGGGCCATCGCTACCAAGGGAACAGCGTTCGGCCGTCGAGCCGCAGCTCCGTTTTCACTGCCCTGAGACCCCCTTCCATGTTGCCTCCTCTTCCCCGGCTGGTCCCCCTACCCCGCCTCTCCGCCAAGCTCTCTTTGGCAAGGAGCCTTCGCAGCGTAGCCCCCTGCCATCCAGAGGGGCGACACCTGCGTGCAAACAGCCTGTGAGAATAGAGGAAGCCTTAAGGCAGGAGCTGTGGGGCAGGTTTTATTTTGGGCAGGAAGCCGTCTCTCTCTCTCCCCCCCCCCCCTCCCTCCCTAGGATGGGAAGAGTCCAGGCAAGGATGCACCGACAGGGTTTCAAACACGCGGAGCTGGGAGCAGCAAGCTGCAGCCTGTAACCATCCAGCAGCATTCGCCAGGTAACTCAGTAAAAGCCCCCTCCCCTTCCCCCCCTGTGCGGCGCTTCTCTTGCTGTAGCCTTTTCTTTTGGGATAAACCAACAAACAAGAGGCCAGACTTTAACGGCGAATGATTAGCTTGCTTGGAGAGGAAAGGCAGCGTTAAAAAGTGCATCCATTTCCCATGGTGTGTGTTGATGTGCTTGTGTGCGTAATCCTGGAAAGAACCGATGCGCTGCTTAGGTTTTGGTTCGCGATGCCCATGTTATTGGACGAGGCGTACTTAGCGGCAAGCCGGCGGTTTTCTGTGATGCGTTTTGCCTCTGCGTGTGTAGGGATATCTTCGCGGTGCGTAGTTTGTATACACTTCGGCGTCTGCAAGGGATTTGCACTGGCGGTTTCCGAAAGCAATGCTGTGTGTTTGCTCAGAAAGAAATCAAAAGCGCGGGGAAGCCTCTAGTGGGGGTTTACTGCTTTTTAACTCGATAAGCTGCACACTCTGGTTTGCAGCAGCGCTGGAAAAGAGAGAATATTCCCCAGGAACACTGGATCTGTTGCCTATTATAGAGTGCTGAGATGGCAGCGCTGTACAGTACAAGGGAGGGCTGGAGCAGTGAGGTCTCTGCATTGGCAGAGGTGAGTACAGGAGAAACCCGAACCCAGGCCATTCCCAGGCAGATCAGCTGGTCTCCTGTTTGGGCAACAGGGTTTTAAAAAAACCCATGAAAGATAACAATAAAAATGCATTCAAAAGCATAATAATAATAAAAAAGAATCACTGTTGTAGCTTGCATTATAACTCCATAGCTTGTTTACACAAAAACGCTGCTTCCCGCCAAAGTTTGATGTGGTGGTTAAGTGCGCGGACTCTAATCTGGGAGAACCGGGTTTGATTCCCCACTCCTCCATTTGCACCTGCTGGTGTGACCTTGGGTCAGTCATAAGATCTGGCACAGCTGTTCTTGAAAAAAAAAGAGCAGTTTCTGTCAGAGCTCTCTCAGCCCCACCTACCTCACAGGGAGTCTGTTGTGGGGAGGGGAAGGGAAAGAAGTTTGTAAGCCGCTCTGAGACACCTTTGGGTAGTGAAGGGTGGGGTATAAATCCAATCTCTTCTTCTTCTTTAAAAGGGATGACCTTCATCTAATAAGCTTTAGATGCAACTTGGGCAAGCCGTAGTTCTGGCACAGCTGTTCTTGAAAAAAGAGCCATTTCTGTCAAGAGCTCTCTCAGCTCCACCTACCTCACAGGGTGTCTGTTGTGGGGAGGGGAAGGGAAAGAACTCTGTAAGCCGCTCTGAGACACCTTTGGGTAATAAAGGGTGGGGTATAATAATAAATAAGCTCTCTGGTGGCGCTGTAGGGGTAAATATACAGGGGAAATGGTAGCTAACGGAAGAAAGTGCATAGAAAACTGCGCACAGCTGCAGTGAATGCACAATGGAGAGCTGTCACCACGTGAATGCAGCCCTTGTCGTGCAGTGCCATCTTAAGCCTATCTGGGCAGAATTAAGTCCTACTGAGCTCAATAGGGCCTACTCTCTGGTAAGTCTGCTTAGAACTGCAGCCTTAATGCAGTATTCAACTCTTACGTAATGTACGGGTTTGGTTCATGCTTTGATGGCATTCTTCATCCCTGCTTCTCGTCATCTGCTCCCTTGTGTTTCCTCCAAAAGTTAGCTCAGGTATTGAACTGGCAGCAAAACCAGCCCTGACGGCAGAGTTTGAGAACTGGGGCTTCTGCAGTGAATGGCCACATAGCCTCGACTGGCCCTGTGCCTTTTTTAATCTCCCAAATTCTCTCTGTTCCAGACCCTTTAAGTATCACATTTCTTAACGTGTCCCATAGACCTGCAGTGTCACTAGACCTCAGACTTTCACTATAGATGCTTTCAGGGCAAGAGAAGGAACACAGCCTAGCATCCAGGCAGTTAGTGAGTCTACTTTTCCTATATGCATTGGCCTGTATACTTTTTGTTTTCTTGTGTAAATAGCAGCACCTCTCAGTTTAGCTGAGCATTTGATCAAACATATGTTCTCAATGTTCTTCCTTCTCCCAGCTTTCTTTCTTTTTTTCCCTTTCTTTTTTTTTTTGTACTTAGGGGCAGGCCTGTAACTTAGCGGTAGAGCACGTTTTGGACTCAGGATGTCCCAAGTTGAGTTTTTCTTCCACAAGTGGGGATCCTGAATTAAACCATGGTTGGAAGCCTGACTGGTAGAGGATCATGCTGGTTAACCTAAGTGTCTTCATTTGCACATTACAAGTAGTCAAAATTTATTTTAAGCCAGGATGCCTTCATTTCATTCAATGTGGAAAGGGGAGGGAAGGAGGCCAGAGCGCGGTGTGTGCAAGCCTGGAAACAAGCCAGGTTTGTGCACAACGTCAGCTTAACGTTGGCTTAAATTGACATCTGACATCCAGCTCAAGCATTAAGTTACAGTAGTGGGTGTTTAGCCGTGTCACCTGCAGCTTATGTCCAAATGGTGAAAAGAATGTTACTGTCTCTGATTCCACACACTTCTTATTAGGAACATAATAGATGTGTACTTGCGATACTTCCCAGGCTTCTTTTCTTGACCACACATGGTTACAGGGCCGGCCTGCTATTGTTAAATTTTAGACTGTCGCCTAGGGCGATGGCTCAACAAGGGCGCCATTCTGGCCGGCCTCGTCCCCTCCTCGCCCCGCCTTGGTTGTCCCGCTCCGCCAGAGGCTACACCACTGCATGAAGGGAAGCTACTGGCTGAACTATGGGCAACCAACGACTCCAAGCTACACCCGCGCACGCACAGTAACCGCCGGTGGCTCCTGCATGCCGAAGAAGTGGGGAGAGGGCGCTGCGGGGCTGCCCAACGAGGAGGCCACGAGTGATGCTCGAGAGCGGACATTGCTGTGGTGTGCGCTGATGCCTGCAGCCCCTGCCACTGCTACGGTGGCTGCGACGGGCCATGCCCCCCACTGTGGCTCTGGTGCCCGCTCCGCACCAGGGGGGGCACCAGAATGTATCCTCGCCTAGGGGGCAAAAAAAACCTGGGGCCGTCACCGCATGGTTATTCTTCAAGAGCTGAGCACCTACATCTCTGGCCAACAAGCTAGTTCTGCACAATGATCTCTTTACAAGTGAGAGCCCCAATTTACTGATACCTGCCCCTGATAAATCACTGTTCTTGTTTTGCCTTTGGGGGGATACTTTCTAAAAAACAAAACAAACACCTGCTGGTATGAACAAGAGTTACCATTTTTCAGGCTCCCTAGCATCTCTGTATAATGTAAATTTTGGAATGAGGTCAGATACATTTTGAGGGCATTGCATATGTGGATGGACACTAAGGTATCATGTAGTGCACACCCTGCCACTGTAGCTTTTTGGGTCTGTCATAAACTCCAGTAAAATAACATCCAGGAGGACAATTATGTGACATATATCTATAACAAAGCCCAGACTGATGGTCCGTTGGTTTCTTCTTGGTTGACTAAATGAAATTACCCATGTGCTGCTTCCTTTCTGTCCCTACCAAGCAGAAAATGTTATTGATTGTATTCATTTCACTGGGCTTAGACTGGAGTAACTTTGCTTAGGATTGCACTGATAGTTTACTAACAGACCCGTTTCAGAAACAAATGCAGGACAGGGAGGCCAAAATAGCCTGGGAAAGGGCCCCACAGGTCCCCTTGGCCCCTTGACGGAGGGAAACCTGTCCCAGGAAAGTCGCTCGCTGCAGCATCATTACTGGGCTGATGGGCCTGGCTGGCAGGCCAGTGTGCAATTCACCTGTCAGAGCCATGAGGCTTGGGTTATTTTCACACTGACTTCATTGTATTCTGCTGTATCTGTTATCTTGTCTGTTGCTTGTGCGCTTGCGTAGTAATGCCAGCTGCAACGTGGGAGAATGGCTCAGCCGCTCTTGGCTTATCGCGACGGCCTTGAATGGGAGGCTATGGAGTATTCTTTGTTTAAGGGAATTTTCCAGTCCTGTGAGGCTGAGGGGTGGGGGCAACTCACTCTCCCGATCACCAAGTAATCTCCCGCTGGGAGTTTCCCACGTGCACGCTAAAAGTTCATTTGCTAGTTGCGCTTTTGCATCATACTATAATAATGCCTGACCAGCTTGTGCCGCCATTCCTGACAATAATCGTGTTCCTGTGGGTTACAGCATTGTATTCCAATAAAGTTTTTCTTCACATAAGGAATGCTTGGATCTACTTGCTTTTGAACCTGACATCACCCTGGCTAGGCAGACAAGGCAGCCGTTGCCAACAGTTTGCCTGGGTAGCAGCATACCGAGTTGCACGGGCTCACGGGGCCGCCTGGACTTTTCCCAGTGGCCGTAATGACCAGCTTAGCCCTGAGGTTATTTCCAGGAAAATTTATACAGCATCATAAAGAGCAGGGAGGTGACTTCAGCAATAGCTAAAAACAGGGCCTGAAGGGGGTTATGAAGTGGTATAAAGAAATGTTTGAAAAGTTTATGCCTATAGTCATCTTTTGAATGTTGGAAGAGGTGGCTGTGCCTGCCAAAACTGCAGATCACTGCGGTTCCCACCAATGCTCCCTCTAAGCTGTGGAATTTTATGAGCAAAGATTCTACTTTGTGAGTGACTGGCATTAAAGTTGTGAGCGAGCGATTTGGCTGCTGCATAAATTAGTTTGCTCTGGAGCCCATCCTTCCTGAGCGAAGACTAAAATGTGTCAGCCAGAGGCTAAAAAACTGTGAACTAGCTCACACCAACTCAGCTTAGAGGGGACACTGCTTCCCACTGCTTTCAGAAAACTGAGTGTCTGATCTCTCTTTGTTAGGAAAGTTAATTACGGTATATTAAAGGGTAACCATAACTGCAGACACTGCAGACTTGGCCAACCTGAAAAACCAGCAGTGGCTGAACATAGCCTAACCCAGACAGGACACAGCATTTTGTTCCAAGACACTGAAAGACTGGACAACAGTTACCATGTCAGATTACATAGGGAAGCCATTGAAATTCATAAACATAAACACAATTTCAGCAGGAAAGAAGAGAGTTTAAAAAATAAATAGGGCATGGTTTCCTGTCCTGAAAAACACAAAATGCTCTACAGCTGGCAATAGCACTACAGATAAGATTAGAGTTTCAATAGCCATTCCACACTCAAAAGAACCTCCTCAAGAAACAATCCATAGACAAAAGAACCTCCTTAGGAAAGTTCATAGCCTGGAGAACTACTCTAGATAATTGACTCAGCCCTACCCCACCTTCCAGGGTAGAAAAAACTTACTTGCCTCTCAGTTTTCTGCTCACCTTGACACAGAGAGTACTCCATTTTTCTGTGTTATACTTCTGAGGATGCCAGTCACAGCTACTAGTGAAACGTCAGGTCCTACAATGCCAAGACCATGGCCACACAACCCAGAAGATCTACAGCAACTGACATAACATATTACTTTGCAATCTAATCTTGAATGCATCTAAAAGTACCCTTTTGAATGCTGCTGTGACCTTGCCTTCCATCCACTGAAAACTCCCTAGCTCTAAAACTATAGGCCAGTGCTGGCTTAACACTTAAATGCAGGACTCGGGGCCAAGCCATGTCTTTCCTCTCTCCTCCCATCTCTCCCCTCTCTGGAGTAAGCACCTCCTACTCTGCTGGCTTTAAAGTAGCATTCGCTGCGATGCTAAATGAGATCCTTCTTAATCTTAATCAATTTCAGACCCTCATTTCACATCCTGGTTAAGATAGATTAGAATTAACCACAATTAGCATCAGTGTGGTTGCTTTGCGTAATCATGGTTAAAGTGGCAAGTAAAGGAAAAAGGACTCTGCAGTTCCACAGCTCGCTTCCACTTGACATCCTCGGATCTACGGCTACCCCAACCCTGTGTGCTTTGCCTTTAACAGCAGTAATCACTTGGCCCAGAATTAATGTTGAGCCAAAAAATGTGCAAGTTATAGTTGCGTTATTGCCTAGAATGGGATAAAAGACTCTTTTGTCTTTAAAGCTACATGACCAACTTTATTAATCCTTCAAGAAAGCAGTATTTATCCCATGTGTGTTCTATTATGACATGCACTAATTTTTAGAGGTGTATTACATCTGAGTTCAATCACATGGTACAGCCCTTCCTGGAGTGCAAAACCTGTGAGTGCAGATTGGGAGCATATTAAAGCTCTTCCTGTGGAGCCAGTGTGCCAGTTTTCTGTGCATGGGAAGTTTTTATTACGTGGGTTTAAATTGCAGATGTTCTTTAATCTGAAGGTTTGTCCACAGCAGTTCTTTCTGCTTAACCTGCTAATAACATCTACACTGGGATGATGAATTTGTGCTTGCATTTTATATCCCTGGGGTAAGAACATAAGGGAAGCCAATGTTGGATCAGGCCAATGGCCCATCTAGTCCAACACTCTGTCACACAGTGGCCAAAAATACCAGGTGCCATCAGGAGGTCCAGCAGTGGGGCCAGGACACCAGAAGCCCTCTCACTATTCCCCCCCCCCCCAAGCACCAAGAATACAGAGCAGCACTTGCCCCAGCCTGAGAGCTCCTATCTATACCTTGTGTCTAATAGCCACTGATGGACTTCTGCTCCATATGCTTATCTAATTCCCGCTTGAAGCTGTCCATGCTTGTAGCTGCCACCACCTCCTGTGGCATTGAATTCCAAGTGTTAATCACTCTTTGGGTGAAGAAGTACTTCCTTTTATCCATTCTAACCCGACTGCTCAGTAATTTCATGGAGTGCCCACGAGTTCTTGTATTGTGAGAAAGGGAGAAAAGTACCTCTTTCTCTACCTGCTCTATCCCATGCATAATCTTATAAACCTCGATCATGTCACCCCTCAGCCGTCATTTCATGCAAAACCTTGTTATCTCTTTAAAAAGATGCAAACTTTTGCACAGTTTGCCTGGACCCCAAACTTACATTGTTTCAGTGTCTAGCCATCATCCTACTTCTTTTATTAGGAAGACCTCTGACTTTTTTCTCTGATTTACAGCATTGCATATGAGTTCACTTAGGACCAAACCAGACGAGACATTGGAAGAACCATAATTGTTCTCCAACATATTTGTGCACTTAAGGCAGGCAAGCAGGCAGCCACCCAGCAGTCAGACTCTCCCAGAGAATCTCAGGGAACGCAAAATGTCTTGGGAGGTGCTTGTTTGCCATGAGAACAAGTGGCACACTCCAGAACAAGTGGCACTGTGGCAGTGCAAGCATGCCACAGTGCCACACAGAAACCCCAAAAGAAACAACATTTATACATGTATAAATTGATGGTGCAACCTCATTAGACCACTCACACCACACACACCTCAAAAAGAATATTGACTGCTGGGTGGCTAACTGCTTGCCTGCCTTAAGTGCTGCTGGCTGGGTTTCCCCATTGGAAACAATGGAGGCAATGGGGGTAACCTGTTTGGGTGCCCATAGAATTAGGCCCATTGGTCCAATTGCTTTGAGACTTGGGGGTGTATGTGGGGAGAGGCTCCCAAAGCTACCCTGAAAATTTGGAGCCTCTTCCTCAAACCCCTTCTCCCCCAGAGCTACTAACAGCACCGTGGGGAAAAAGTAACTTTTTTCCCCACCATAGAGAACAATGGAGGGAATGGGGGCAACCTGTTTGGGGGCCCATAGAATTGGATCCCCTGGTCCAATGTTCTTGAAACCTGGTGGGTATCTTAGGGAGAGGCTCCAACAGCTACCCTATGAGTTTGGAGCCTCTTCCTCAAACCCCCTTCTCTCCAGGCCCCAGAATATACCCTATGTTTTCGCCATTGACTTCAGTGGCCCATAGGATATAATGGGGCTGAAATTGACATTCGGCTGGCGAAAGACTCCCGAAACTGACATGCTGGAGCCTTTCTGCCCTCCAACCCTGCCGGAGCTGTACTCCAGTGCACTCCCCCCCCCAAAAAAAGACCCCTGATTGAGAGGATTAAGACTGTCCAAAATGACAGAAGCAGTGCCTATAGCTTTAAGAAATTAAATTGCCAGCCTTCAAGCCTTGGTTTCTGCCAGTCGAAGGCAAGGCTTGGGGCAAGGCTCTTCACAGGGCTATTTTGACTTTTGAGGGGAGAACTCAGCTTTGCCAGGCCTGACAGTTAACCACCCAGTAACTTGCTATTGTGCAATCTGCATGACTTAGCCAGGTCTGGCTGCTTGTATACTGTTCGACAGGAACAACAATACACAAACCAACCCTGCGATGTGAGTAACATTTAGTAAGATTTATATTGCTTTTTAAAACTTTATAGGAACACAAAAATTTGTCCAACATTCTCAACTGTACAGTATAGTAAAAAAAAATTGTCCAACATTCTCAATCAGCACCCGGTTATAAACTCAATTCAATTTTGCAGTCTTTCTCAGGATTAATCCTATATTGTAAGGAGGTGTCAGCTTCTGAATTCAGTTTAGTATTATAATTTCTTATTCCCTTCCTATTGTCCTGGAAAAAACCATGGTCAATGAAAATCAACATGAAGCTGAATGGAATATAGTTATTTCAAACATATAATAATTTAATTTTAGAAAACTTATTTCTGGTTCCATTATAATTGAAAGCAAGCCAATCCTATATAAGTGCAAAGAGCCTCCTGGGTTTAGCTGGCTATGCTCTCTATTAAGCACTGTCTGTTTTAGTAGTAGCAAACCAGTTCTCATTTTTCCCAGCTGGAAGCCTTCATTTTCTGGCTGGCAAATGCTCTCTACAGCAAAGTGGATCCAGACACTATAAAGGCTGTTCTGGTTAATTCCATGCAGTGGCATGATGAACATCATCTTCTTAAAGTGACATAACATTATTGCAAGCTGATCCTCTATATCAGTGTTTTTCAACCTTTTTGTGCAAAGGCACACTTTTTTCATGAAAAAAATCACGAGGCACACCACCATTAGAAAATGTTAAAAAAAATTAACTCTGTGCCTATATTGACTATATATAAAGTAATTCTCTTGAATAGGAATCAAATAAACACAAAGAAATTATTTTATAATTACTTTATTATGAAATAATAATACTTTATTTTATAATTGTTCATATGTTACTGATGAAATTGGAATTTTTCCCACGGCACACCAGACAATATCTCACGGCACACTAGTGTGCCACGGCACAGTGGTTGAAAAACACTGCTCTATATAATATTTTTAACTATTAACTGTTCAACAGCAGCCACCCCATGATGATGGCCAGTGAGGTGTAGTGGTTAGAGTTTCAGATGAGGGAGACCCAGGTTCAGAACCCCACTCTGCTGTGGAAGCTCACTGAGTAACTTGGGGCCAAACACACACTCTCACCCTAACCCAGCTCACAGAGTTCTCATGAAGATAAAACGGAGGAGAGGAAAACGGTGTAAGCTGCTTTGTGTCTCAATTGTGGAGAAAGGTGGAACATGAATGAAGTAAATAAATATAGCTGAATAGGGCTGCCAGGTCCCCCGGGGGATGGACCCCTCACTCAATCGGGCCACCAGGGGATTGGGCCACCAGGGGAACCCCACTCCCAAAGTACCGGGAGCACGGAGACGTGCCTGGCGTGATGACGTCACCTGTTGGGCACGTTGCGGGGGGACGCTCTATCATTCGAGGGAAAACTCTGTTTCCCCCTCAAATGAAAGTGCCCCCGCCCCCAACGTGTCCGACATGATGATGTCACTTCCAGGTGATGTCATTGTGGTGCGTGCTCCAAAGAACTGCTGGGGAGGACTGGGATTCTCCCCCCGCTAAAGCCAAGGTAAGACTTGGCAACCCTGTAGTTGAAGATGGGGAGGCAGATAAAAGGTTGTTGGGTTTTTTGTATATTTTATAGGTTTTTAACTTTACAGCAATAATGTGCAAAAAGTCAAACAAATACAATGATTTAGCTTTGGAGTATTCTACAGGTTATAAGTGGAGATATTGATGTTACATTTATAACACTGTGCAAAATAAATTGTATTTGTAAGATTTGTCTATAGTTCTATTATAACATTTTAACTTTTATAAACTGTAATTCAGGGTAAACACAAAAATGAAAACACTGCTATAATTTCTTTGTATCTATGGGGTATTGAAGAAGTAGGTATTGTAGGTTGGTTGAGGGTTGTGAAAGAGAGAAGGAAGCAGGGGAAGGTGAGAATATGGGGACTGTCAGGAGGGGGAAAGAGGAAATAGTGTGGGGAAGGCAATATTGGGGGAAAAGAGTCATGTTGGAAAAAAAGCTACCCTGCAAATTCTTGCAGGTTCCATATCATGCAGCTGGGCTTGGCCTGCCCGCTGGCACTGCACAACTCGGGCAATGTTTTCCCAGGGAGAGAATGCCAGGGGGAGCAAACAAGGGAAAGCTGAAGATGGGGGCAGGTAAAGGTAGGTTGGCTGGTGGGTGGGAAGAAGAGAAGGAGGTAAGAAAGGGGGAGAGGCTATGAGGGCTGCTAGGGAAGGGAAAGAGGAAATAGCGGGGCTGGAGAAAATGAGATGTCTCCAGCAAGTCCTTGGATACGGGCAGGGCTCTTTGTAGCAGGAACTCCTTTGCATATTAGGCGACACACACCCTAATGTAGCCAATCCTCCAAGAGCTTACAGAGCTCTTCTTACAGGGGCTACTGTAAACTCTTGGAGGATTGGCTACATCAGGGGTGTGTTGCCTAATATGCAAAGGAGTTCCTGCGACAGAAAGAGCCCTGGATATGTGTATTTCTAGAATTACCCCAGGCATTTGGCATTTTTGGATCTTTTACAGGTTAGCTGAATCAAAGCAAACTAGTTGTATCAGAGAGGTCTGAAACAGAGCAACGTGCCATGCCTCAGACTAATTTTAAAAGCCCCATTCCAAACTTTGGGACACACAAAAGCTGCCTTCTATTGAATCAGACCATCAAATCCATCAGGGTCAGGATTGTCTATTCAAACTGCCAGTGGCTTTCCAAGGTCTCTGAGTTCTTTCACATCTTCAGCTGCCTGGTCATGTGAATTGGAAATGCCAGGGATGGAGCCTGGAAACTTCCGCTGAGCCACACCCGAGTACTTTGTAATGGGCAAGCCATATAGTCTCTGATACAACACATGCCTAGCATATATAATAAAGGTAAAGGTTTCCCTTGCTCGAAAGCCAGTCGAATCCAACCCTAGAGATGTGGTACTCATCTCTGTTTCCAAGCCGAAGAGCCAGCGCTGTCCGAAGACGTTTTCCGTGGTCATGTGGCCGGCATGACTAGACACCAAGGTGCACGGAACGCTGTTACCTTCCCATCGAAGCGGTACCTATTTATCTACTTGCAATTTCTTGCTTTCGAACTGCAAGGTTGGCAGGAGCTGGGACCAGAGACGGGAGCTCACTCTGTCTTGTGGCACTCGGGTCTCGGACTGCTGAACTACCGACCTTCTATTATAAGTTCAGTGTCTTAACCACTTGAGCCACCGCAGCCTAGCATATAGACGGTCCCAAATTCCATCCTGGTTTAACCATCAACAATCCCAGATGCTGGGAAAGACCTTTCTTTGCCTGGAGATATTGAAGAGCTGCAGCCATGCAAAATAGACAGTGCTGGGACAAACGGGCGAATGATCTGGCAGCTTCATATGATCTAACTTGGCTTTGTTTTTGTTACTTCTCCAACCACCTGCATAAAGGGTCACCGAGTAAACTGGTCCACCTTGGTGACTTTCCTGCAGTTGTTAGAGGTACAGCAACCTGCCCTATCTAAGTAGTTGGCCCGTAGAGCTTGGTGTTCCTCAACTGTATTTTATTTTTAGATCCACATTTCACATGCCTGAGAATAACTGAACAGACAGGATACCTAAGGGACTGGTAACAGGATACAGAGCTTTATAGCAGCCAGACTAGGTCAGAAGAGGCCAAAAGCTCTTACCATGTGAATCATATTTGGGATACTGGGGAAGTTTCTGTGTGCTGTTTCTAGCAAACATGGGTACACCTAGATGAATTATTTAGCACCATCGATTTTGTTTTTAAAGAGCTGCGGTGGCTCAAGTGGTTCAAGCGGTGGCTGAACTGCAGGCTGTGGAAGGTCAGTAGTTCAGCAGTTCGAGACCCAAGAGTGCCGCATGACAGAGTGAGCTCCCGTCTCTAGTTCCAGCTCCTGCCAACCTAGCAGTTCGAAAGCAAGGAATTGCAAGTAGATAAATAGGTACCACTTTGGTGGGAAGGTAATAGTGTTCCGTGCGCCTTGGTGTTTAGTCAAGCCGGCCACATGACCACGGAAACGTCTTTGGACAGCGCTGGCTCTTCAGCTTTGAAACGGAGATGAGCACCGCAACCCTAGAGTCGGATTCGACTGGCTTTCGAGCAAGGTAACCTTTACCTTTACTTCACCTATTTTTGTTTTGTCAAATACAACATGGAGCTAAAGAATACAAGAATGAGGAATCAAGTAATCTCTAACAACAAGAGACAGTACTTTGAATTTACACTAGGCTGAGAAACAGTGGGCCAAATAAAAGAGTCATGTTGGCATTCAGCGGTTGTGATTAAAAAAAACCCTGGCTTCCAATTCAGCTCATGCCAAATTAGTTGTACACATGTTCTACCAAGGGCTGAGCACAGCCCAGGTTTGGCTTCCAGCCTGTCACCGTCAGTCTGCTAACCTCTGTAACAAGCTGGATCCATCCTGTGGTGGAACACGTGCTATGCTGTCTTTGCCTTCACTGGAACTCAGGATTCAGGCCTTCCCCATGAAGGCCTTTATTTATTCATAGCATTTATAGGGAACCTTTATCAAAATAGGTGACTCGCAGGATCAACTGTAAAACATCGAATATTTCAAAGCTGCAAAGCGCAACTAATTGAAACCGATTCAGTAATAATTCCCATATGTTCTTAAAAAGCCACCAGCTCAGTCTTGCATAACTTTCTAACATCCATATGCTGAAATAGTTGTCGAAATTGACCCTGGAGAGTAATACTGATGAGGAGAACAGGTAGTTCCTATATCCTATCTGTGAAAGAAAACAAACTGCTGCAGGACCAGGGGTTACTTGGGGGAGGACACACGGAGAAAAACACACAGACCACAATTTCGTGGAATGAAAAGGCCTCAGCTTTTATTGACTACAGACCAAGGCCCATTGGTGCAGCATGGGGACAGATCCAAGTATTGGGCAACTTGGCTGCCGCCCAGCCAGCCTGCAGGTGAATAAACCAAGGCCATTGCCTGGTGGGAGGAAGACTCTACCACAGAAGTGCACCCCCATTTCTGCTGAGCGCTTCAGGCTGCTGTGACTGCTTTCCTACTACCTTCCTACTACCCATCCTGTGCTGGGGCAGCTGCTGCCTTTTGCCCAGTAGGCAGGGCCTCCTCTGGCCTCCACGCCACAGTGTTGTACCACTCAAGCTAATGTCAGAGCTAGGTACTCCTAACAAAGCTAGACCATTGCCTGGAGTTAAAGGCGCTTAAGCCTATTCATTGTAAGTCTGTGTTGAATTATCATCAGCCAGCGTTTGACCCATTTGCCTGAATGTCTAAGAAAGACACCCAGAAGCTAATCTAAACGTAAGAATTAGAATATATTCTTTCAGTATGTTGTCAAACGTAAAGTGTTACAAAATTGGGATTCTGGATTGATGTGGGTTCAGCAATGATACCCAGGCCGGGCAATCAAGTAACATTAGCTGTTGTAGATTTTCCGGGTTGTCTTGCCGTGGTCTTGGCATTGTAGGACCTGACGTTTCGCCAGTAGCTGTGACTGGCATCCTTGGAGGTATAACACAGAAGGACGGAGTACTCTCCATGTCAAGATGAGAAGAAAAATGGTAGGCAGGTAATTTATATCTGACTCCAGAAACAGGAAACCTCCTCACGGAAAGCAATCCATATACAAATGCAACCTCCTCCAGCTGCAAAGCTCCTCCATTAGAATGTTCATAGCCTGGAGAACTCCTACACAGCATCACATGCACTGCAGCCCCTACCCCACTTTCCATGGAGTAGGGTACTCAACATTACCTGCCTGCAGCCATTTTTCTGCTCACCTTGACGCAGAGAGTACTCCATCTTTCTGTGTTATACGTCTGAGGATGCCAGTCACAGCTAGTGGCGAAACGTCAGGTCCTACAATGCCAAGACCACGGCCAGACAACCTGGAAAATCTACAACAGCAAATTAACTCCGCCCGTGAAAGCCTTCGACAACATAATCAGGTAACAGTTTCCTTAAATAGATTTCTTTGATTTGGTACAACTCTGTTGTTTCCCTGGTCTGACAAATTTATGTTTGCATATTTGGAGGAACCTGCGAAAAGTAGTTTTTGACTTAGAAAAAGTAAGTCATACAAGGAAAGAATTACAAAAACTCATCCATTTACTTTACCAGGGAGTTTTAAAGGAGCAATGTTTACAGAGAAATGCTGTTTATTGCATAGTTGAAAGGTGAAGTCAGTGAAGTTTGAAAGGGAAGTAAAGTTTCCGTTTTTAAATAATGAAGTTAATGGAACACTGAAAAGGAATATTGAGCAAAGTAATATATACAGTCTAAGTATTCTTCCATAAGATAGTGTATTACAGAGCAACCACCTGTCATAAATCAAGTCTTATCGTGCCAGTTTTGGCCTTATTCGGTTCTACAAATCAAATTTTTGACTAGCCTAGGCTTGTGGCCAATGCTCCCTCTAAGCTGTGGAGTCATGTGAGCAAAAATTCTACTTTGTGAGCTACCGGCATTAAAGTTGTGAGCGGGTGATTCAGCTGCTGCATAAATCAGTTTGCTCTGGAGCCATGCTTCCTGAGCGAAGTCCAAAATGTGTCAGCCAGAGGCTAAAAACCGTGAGCTAGCTCACACTAACTCAGCTTAGAGGGAACACTGCTTGTAGCCCTCAGTATCTGAATGATTTTTTAACAAATTTCATTTTGAAGACTATATTGAAAGTCTGAATGTGCCCAGAAGCAGGTATAACACATTACATTGGTATGTTCACCGCTAGGACTGGCTACAGTTCTCAGTTGTGTCTACCTCTGCAGCAAGTCTGATTAACGACTTAATCAGACTTAATGAATCAATGGCATTTCCTTGCAAGAAAAATATGTTGAAAAAACAGTACAAAAGCCATGGCACTTTCAATGTAACCACACTAACAAATCCAAGCATGATAGCAAAACATTGCATGAAAATGATCTAATAAGGAGTTTGACAACATAGGACTGAAAGGCGCTTGAAGGCCAGATTCTTTCATAACCCCATTTCATGACTGGATTTGCGCTGAACAGATAGAACTTAATGTGCTACAAGGAGAGCAGGATTAAGCAGGGTGGAAACTGATTGGTCATCTCCAGAATAAAACATATACCAGTTGGTTCAGCCAAGCTTACTACATAAGATCCGGGAAGCTCTGTTGTTACTGTCTTGTGCTAGAGTCTATCAGATCCTTAAACGTTTATGGTAAGACATGTGCAAGGTAGTTTTGCACGTAACAGATTCTTCTGCTGCTATACTCCAGGCTGCCTCAAACAACTGATTGCTAAAGAGGCAGCATAGTGAGGAGGTTACTATAAAGGTGGAGAAGGGAGACAGTTGGCCCTTGTAGGAAACGGGATGCTGAAGCCAGTTGGCCTTTGGTCTGGTCAAGCAGAAATCTTGCCCTGCCTTTTGTCTATGCAGAACTAGTTGCAAGGTACAGGATCATGGCCATTCCAAGTGTTTGTTTTTCACTGTCCCCTATGATCTCATTTTTTAAAACAGTATTATTGGAACAAACTAAAAACCTGAAGTTTCCACCAGGGTATGGTAAAGCCCGTCATTCTTTTCCTCCCTTAGAATTCCATGAATGAAGCCCGTGTTTTCTCAGTTCCAGTTCAGCCTTCTGTTATCAGAATATTTGTCAGGCGTTCATCAGTTATGTGCAAGCATCCAGTAGTGTGTACACATTCTCCTCTACAAACACTCACTGATCGCGGCCACTGGTCCTGCCTGTTTGGAAGAATACCTGCATGGAGCCCAATTCACTTAGGTGCTGTGACTGAGGAACTTTCTCTGTGCTTGGTGGAATGCATGAAGGGCTTCATACAGATCTTCCTCAACGCTTGCGTTGTCTCCAGAGGCCTTGGCTACAACCGCGCCGTGCCCCAGCTCCCTTCCCTGTTAATGTGTTCAGTCTATGCATGATTGAACAATTGCACAGAGACATAACTAGCACAAAAAGACCAGGACAATTATTGGTACTCACGCTCTTCTTTGCCCCACACTACTTCATCAGAATTTGGAACATGCCTTCATTTCTTAAATACTTCTTTCCACAAGTAGAGATTATAAAAGCATTGCTGGAGATCTCAGGGTCAAGTGACACCACTGGAGCCAGACAATTCATATTCCTCAGAATTTTTATTAAATGCTTACAAAACAATTCCAGGTCACACGAAAAGCCGACAAGTGAAAGAAAATGGCGGGGGAAACCCTGCAGACTCTTGAGAAGCAAATTTCCATTATTAGGAAATTCAAAGCTGGATAGGGCAACCCACCCCCCTTTCTTTTGTATAGAGAAAGAAGGACAAGCAAGTAATAGTTTTAATTGGCAGGGATATGGGATGTATTTATTCGGCAAGGCATGGGACCCTCACCGTCAAGCCTGACACATGTTGCCAAAGGAAATTTCAGTGTTCCAACGAAACTGCCTCAGAGAGTGAAATATTTGCCTGAGTAGGAAGAGGGAACTTCAAGATTTGTTCACGTGAACCGGCTGTAGTTCGTACCACGTTGTGATTCAGGCAGGCACTTGTGGGTGGGGGGGAGGAGATATCCGGAAATGGTTAAACATGCAGAAACAGTTAATCTGAGCGAAAGGGTGAGAGAAGAGATGTGTCACGAGGACAAGGGTGTAATAAGTACACCGTGAGGGAGACACCAATGTTAACTTGACTTGTCTTTTTATCTACCACATGTAAAGTAATGACAAAAGCCGCCCAAGGGAGAAGACTGTGGGTAGATTTACGTACATGAATATGATGAGACCTTTTATGAATTTATAATCATGAATTACACTGGTACATATTGTAAAAGTTCCAGGACAGTGACTGGAAAGAAAGATTCTTCCCACCGTCAAAGCATCAAATTCTAGTGGGTTTTGAATGGTAGAAAGATTCGTACAAGGAAGTGTGGACTGTCAGGCTTCCCTAGTGGTCAAACTAACACATCAGCATTTGTTTTATTTTCTTGCTCCCAAGTTAACAAATGAGTAACAAACATGTAAATGGCCCTCTTGGATTACTAAAATAATCCTGCAAACTTGGCTATGAAAAAAATAGGCAGGCCTTTCATTTTACAGAGCTAAGAAAACTAGGGCCGCATAGAAGAGCGTACAACAAATAGTTTCCCAAAAGGCAGAAGTCAAAACGATTTAGAAAGGGGTTTTGTTGATTGTGTTGATGCTGCCAAAAGTCCAAAAGAAATCAGTTTGGAGTGTTGCTCCTCTCTGTAAAGAAATCAGCAGCTGGTTTTGCAGCAGGTTGCATATTTGAGATAGGAAGGAAGACGTCCTTTCGTTGAATTCCTTCTCAGGAGAGTAAGATTCCGCGTTGCACAGAAGTATTGCCACAAGTTTCCAAACCAGGACCAAGCCGAGCTGTAAGAAGAACACATACAGTTGTAAGATCTCCTTTGGAGGTAGAAAGATTTGCCAGACGGCTCCAGTCTAGTCTCTGCACACAGGAAGCATCTGCCACATGGAAAAATCATTTGACAATTGTGCAGATGGATATGCACCCTGAATCGAGACAGTAATGCACTCAGAGGATCAGCCATGAGAAAATGGAAACAATAGAGAGTTAAATGCTGAGGTTTTAAGAGACTTTGAAAGCAGGAAATGCCTGTTACATTAGCACTCACGAGACAGATCTTCACTCCACTCGTCTGCTTTTTACTCCTGGTCTTCTGACAGTGTATAAGCTAGATGTTTGTATTTTTTAAACAACACTGATACGTGCACTTAACCTACAGGATTTTCATTCCCTGGTTGCTCTCTTCTTCCCCCACCCCATTAGCACATTTCTGGCTGGCCAGTAGGGTGAATTGCATGTTTTCAGCAGTGCATGTCAGTATTGGGGGGGTTGGCAACAAGCCTGTAGATTTTTTCAAAGTATCCTATTAAAGCAGACAGGAGTGGATAACCATGTGTGCATACATGAATGTGGTAGTAGCCCTCAGCTTTCTGTGCAGTGAAGTATTCCCATGAACTTTGCTGAGGTTGTCTAGGAGAGGAAAGGGAAGCAAGGAAAAAGTGCAGAGAAGGGCAACTAGAATGATAAAAGGGTTGGAACACTTTCCCTATGAAGAAAAGTTAAAATGCTTGGGGCTCTTTAGCTCGGAGAAACAACGGCTGAGGGGTGACATGATAGAGGTTTATAAGATTATGCATGGGATAGAGCAGGTTGAGAAAGAAGTACTTTTCTCCCTTTCTCACAATACAAGAACTCGAGGGCACTTAATGAAATTGCTGAGCAGTCGGGTTAGAACAGATAAAAGGAAGTACTACTTCACCCAAAGAGTCAGGGCCAGCTCCAGGTATTTCTGCACCCTAGGCGGGCACAGATCCCGACCTCCCGGTTGGGCCTGGAGACCCAGCCATGCCGCCGCCCCTCCTTCCCCCCTCAGGGAGGAGGGGGAGGGCAGGCAAGCTGTGCCCCGGCTGGGCGCTCTGCAGCGGCGGTGGCAGGGAGTCCCCGCTGGCCGCTGCCGCCTCCCCCCCCTCCAGGGAGGAGGGGGAGGGCGACTTGCGCCCTAGCCGGGCGCTTTTCGGCAGCAGCAGAGGCGGCAGCGGGGAGATCCCGCTGGCCGGCGGCGGCCGCCTCCTCGCCCCCCAGGGAGGAGGAGGAGGGCAACTTGCGCCCCGCTGGCTGCCTCCTCCTCCTCCCCCCCAGGGAGGAGGGGGAGGGCGACTTGCGCCCCGCTGGCTGCCTCCTCCTCCTCCCCCCCAGGGAGAAGGGGGAGGGCAACTTGCGCCTTAGCCGGGTGCTTTTCAGCAGCAGTGGTGGCGGTAGGCGCCCGGTGAGGGCAGCAGGGCGCTTTTGGGGGGGAGCGGGGCACCATTTGGCGCCCCTGAGGCCAGCGCGCCCTAGGCCAGCGCCTCTTTCCCCCAATGGGCGATCCGGCCGTGCAAAGAGTGATCAACATATGGAATTCACTGCCACAGGAAGTGGTGGCAGCTACAAGCATGGACAGTTTCAAGCGGGAATTAGATAATCATATGGAGCAGAGGTCCATCAGTGGCTATTAGCCACAGGGTATGGATAGGAACTCTCAGGCTGGGGCAGGTGATGCACTCTATTCTTGGTGCTGGGGGGGTGGGCAGCATTGGGAGGACTTCTAGTGTCCTGGCTCCACTGGTGGACCTCCTGATGGCACCTGGTATTTTTGGCCACTGTGTTGGACTAGATGGGCCATTGGCCTGATTCAACATTGGCTTCTCTTATGTTCTTAAGGAATGTCACCATGGACCCTGTGTCCACTAGGGGCACCTTTGAAGTCCAGTTCTGCTTCCTGGATACAGGCAAGGTTCCTCAGAACTTCACATTACCCCTTCCCCAAAGTACAGATCCAGACAGTACAATCAGAGGAAAAATGAAATCCAGTCCTATATTCCACAGCCATATGTCTGTCACTTTGCATGTGTAAGGTATTAACCTTCGTTCTCTGAGTTGGGAGCACAGCAAAGCCAAGTCGCCCACCTTATGGCTGAGAGTCCCTGTTGGAAGGGCCCTGCCCTTTATCACTAATTTCTATTCTTGCCTCTTACTACCCAGTGCTGAACAAGCAGCACACAGGTGGAACCTCAGAGCAGCTATTTTCTGCTCACACAGCTGTTGGTGGCGCCTGGTCTTGGCCTGCAGCAAGTTCTCTCGTGGAGAGTCCCAAAGTCTCTGTTGGAGTCTAGTCTCACGCCCAGTTTTTACAGTCTCCTCTTTTAACTTCCCTCACCCACCCACCCATCATCCACACTGTCTCAGATTCATTTTCTGTCATCAGGTGCTTTTTTTTGATACCCCTCAGTAACAGAGACCAGCATAAACAATCCTTTAGTCTGTAGCCCAGATAGGGAATGTGCATCCTCAAGGATAAACAGAAAGGGGTCTGGGTGACCCAAAACCAAGTTATAAGCTTAATGCTTGTTTCATGATATTTACTGGGCTATGGGAGGAGAAAGCTTAGACCCTGTACAATTTTTCTCTCTTCCTTAGCTGCCACAGCAGTAAACACACTGCCTCTGTTTAAACTAACACAACGCAGTTTATTTTATATGTGGTTAGTGTGCGAAACCAGAATTTAGCTCAGAGTGCCATTCAAATCCTGATTTCCCTTCTTCATCTTCACTCTTTCCGTCTTCCCCTCCCCCAGCCTCCTGTGCCGAGGCTGGTATGAGGAAACAAGGCCGGACCAGAACCAACGGGTCGAAATTAAATCAGAAGAGTTTTCAGCTAAACGTTAGGAAGGACTTCCTGACAGAGCGGTTCCTCAGTGGAGCGGGCTTCCTTGGGAGGTGGTGGACTCTCCTTCTTTGGAGGTTTTCAAACAGAGGCTAGATGGCCATCTGTCAGCAATACAGATTGTGTGAATTTAGGCAGATCATGAGAGGGAGGGCAGGAAGGGTTGCATCAGTGCTTAGTTCTTGTGGCCCTTTCTTACACACCCCGGGAAATGCTGAATGCTGTTTTGGGGTCACAAATCAATTTTTCTCCAGGGCAGTTTGGCCAGGGATCCTGGAGGGGTGTTTTTTTTTGTCGTCTTTTGGGTCTGGAGGGGGAGGTATTTGTGTATCTCCTGTATTGTGCAGGGGTTGGACTAGATGGCCCTGGAGGTCCCTTCCAACTCTGATTCTAAGCCAAAAATATCTGAATTGTTGCCTCATATGAAACCCTAGTTTGGAATAACTGTGTTTAGTAGTCTAGTAGTTTCAGAATCATGGTGTCTGATCCTGATTTGACATAACCCTGGCAAGTCATGGTTAGTGGAGTGACCTGCATTTGGACAATCATGCCAACCGTAATTGAATTAAGCTGAGCCACTGGCATTGAGTCAGTCCTAAAAGAAATCAACCCTGACTGTTCCCTGGAAGGCTAGACACTGAAGCTGAAGCTGAAATACTTTGGCCACCAAATGAGAAGGGAGCACACACTGGAGAAGACCCTGATGCTGGGAAAGATTGAAGGTCAAAGAAGAAGGGGACGGCAAAGGATGAGATGGTTAGTGTTATGTACTGAGCCTAAAGCCATTCCTCAAGCTGTACCTAGAATGGGTTGAGCTTGCTTCTCTTGAACCATAGCTCACCTGGATCCAGGAACTAACCAGCAGATAAGCAGTGTAATGTAAATAGGCTATCACTGGGAGTGTGTGTGTGTTGGGTGTGGTGTTTGCAGGCTTTATAAGCAGGGCTCAAGCCCTGCTAGTTTGTCTTGTAGTTTGCTGAATTCGCTTAATAAACCAGAGCTGATCGTTGTGATGCGTCTAGAACTAGTATTTAACACTGGCGACGAGGATGGGATCCTATTGAGCCAGCCCAGTGCCCACCAGAACTGCACCGCACACTGCACTCCAGTGCCACACGCATCGCTCCCAGGACCATGGCTGCCGCTCCAGGACACTTTGACACATTTGATGCCACCGTGGAAGACTGGAAGTCTTACCTCTCCCGGTTCAAGTTTTTTCTCGAGTCCCCTGGGATTAAGGCAGCAGCAAAGAACTGCGCCATTTCCTTCCGAGTCTGTGGCTCAACCTTCAAGACTGCCCATTCGCTGATCGCCCCCACAGAACTCCAGGACACCGAGTACAAGACGATTTTGGATGGGCTAAAAGAACACTTCTCTCCAAAACCATCCGTCATCACCACCCGCTACGCATTCCACACAAGGAACCAGGCTGCGAACAAATCAATCACAGCCTTTGTTACACCTCTCTGACGGATCACCTGGCACTGCAACTTCCACAACCTCGAGGACGTGCTTCATGACTGGCTGGTCCACGGCCTGAGGGATGAGCGGATTCAAAGGAAACCCCTCACCAAGGGCAATCCCAAATTCAAGGAGGCCAGGAAGTAGCCCTCGCCGCAGAGACCACGTATCAGTTCACTGCAGAGGTCCGGCAAGCAAAAAGCCTACCATCATTGCAGAGGCCTACCACATGGACACATCCAAATCCACCATGTGGATACATCCAAGGAGGAAGAAGAAAAGATCCTGCAACTCCAGCGTCCCACACGTCACAATGCCCGCCTGTGTGCACCACCACACGCCGTCGACACCGCCATATTGACACCATGCACCAGCTGCAGGGAGCCCCACAAGTGGAGGTCCTGCTGGTTCCGGGACACCATGTGCAGGAACTGTGGGAAGGTCGGCCACATCACCTGAGCCTGCTGTGCCAAGGGAAACCGGAGGCGACCAACAGCAACCCCGGCATCCACACACACCGCGGAATTGCACACCTCCATCCAACAGCAACAGGTACTGAACTTGCACTGGGACACCCCCGATAAAATAACAGTGATTGTCCTAATTGAGGGAAACCCCTGCACGATGGAGCTTTACACAGGGTCCTCCCTCTCCATAATTTCAGAAAACACCTTTAAGAGACTCTTGTCCTGGAGGGGTCCCCACCTTAGGCCTAGTGATTTCATCCTGTGGAACTTCCAACAGAACGAAGTGGCCGTGAGAGGGGTGGGCAAGTTCCGGGTACAGTACCAGAATTCTGATGGACTTTTGGACTTGCTGGTGGTGGGAGGCAGTCACACAAGTCTCATGGGACTAACCTGGTTCGCACCCCTGGGATTCTGACTGACTGGGGTGCGCCACGTGGCCACGAAAGACTTTCAGCGTCTGTGCAATGAGTTCCTGGCAGTCTTTGATGGGGCACTCGGTCACTACACTGGACCCCCCCCAACTCACTACAGCTCCAGAGAGCCCAGAGGATTTCCCCCTGACAACTTCGTCTATGCGAGGAACTTTTTCAGTGGTCCTGCCTGGATTCCCGCCAAGGTCATCCGGGTTACCAGACCCGTCTTACAAGGTGTGACGACTGACGATGTTCAGGTCCTTCATAGGCACATAGACCAGCTCCACCGCTGTCTCCTCCCAGCCAAACCAGAGTTGCCATCAGCAGTCTCAGAAGATTGCAACACAGAGTTGCCATGGCCACAGGAACCAGAGCCTGCGAGGGAACTTCCCGCGGACAGCCAAATGGACCAGCAGGCGCAGCACCTAAGCAAGCGCCCACAGACTGTCCTGACGTCATGCCAGCATCGCTACCATCTGCCAGCACCACGCCAGCAACGTTGGACCCGAGTTCAGAGACCTTGACCCCTCTGATAGAACCATGATGTTTGTTATGTATCAACCCGTGAATGACACAAACCAGTCTACTTAAGAGACTTTGTCTGTTAAGGAGCTTTTGAATTTAGGGGGGAGGAGCGTTATGTACTGAGCCCACGGCTCTTTCTGTAGCAGGAACTCCTTTGCATATTATGCGACACACCCCTAATGTAGCCAATCCTCCCAGAGCTGACAGAGCTCTTCTCACAGGGGCTACTGTAAGCTCTTGGAGGATTGGCCACATTAGGGGTGTGTCACCTACTAAGCAAAGGCATTCCTACTACAGAAAGAGCCCTGCCTGAGCCTAAAGCCATTCCTGAAGTTGTACCTAGAATGGGTTGAGCTTGCTTCTCTTGAACAATAGCTCGCCCAGATCCAAGAACTAGACAGTAGATAGGCGACGTAATGTAAATAGCCTATCACTGGGAGTGGGTGTGTGTTGGGTGTGTTAGTGTTATTTATGCAACCAACATGGAGTTGAGGCAAGCTCCGGAGGACGGTGGAGGACGGGAGGGCCTGGTGTGATGTGGTCCATGGTGTTGCAAAGAGTCGGACTCGACTGTGCGACTGAACAACAACAGAGCTGCTGGCAACCCTCTGGGAGGAATTGTGGGGGGGGAGGGTCAGGAGTGACAGCACAGAACTTCACTTCTGGCAAAACCTGGAGCTGATGTAATGACACCGCTTCCTAGATAATCTGAGAGCAGCACCCCTGGGGTCATCATGTCACTTTCATTTTTTTTTTTGCAAGAAATAACATTGTGCTCTCTCTCCCCTCCCCAATTTTCTCTTGCCAGCCACTAGGGTGGGGAACCCTGAGTAAGTGGTTGCATAGAGGTCTCGAGCCTCTGATTTTGCTAAAATTACATGAGGGAAGCTTGTGATAGAGCACCTAACACTCCTTTATGCCATAATGTGCAATTAGGCACTGTCCTTATCATGGTCGGCTCACCCACTAGGTGAACTAGGCGCTCGCCTAGGGCACTTGGCCCACAGGAGCGCCAAACGGCCCCCCACCCCCCATGAAAAGCCCCACCGCCACTGCTGCTGTCTCCCCACCACTGCCGCCAGCAAAGCTTGCCCGCCCTCCCCCTCCCCCCTGGGGGGGCGAGAAGGCAGGGGCGGCGGCTGGCACCGAAGAGTGCTCCAGCGGGGAGGGAAGGGGCAGGGGCTAGAACCCCCACCCCTTCCCTGGCTTTCCTGGGGGCCCCACATCTGCGGAGCCCCCAGGAAAGCCAGCACTCCGCTGCCCCCCCCAGTCTCCAGGCGCCACCGGGAGGTTGGCATCCCCGGTGGGGTGGGCGCCCCAAGCTGTCCTGCCTAGGGCACCCAGACACCCGGGACCGGCCCTAGTCCTTATCCCTCCCCCCTTCCTTCTTTCTAGCCAAGGGGTAGGGGGAGAAGGCGCCCGTCCCTTAGCAGATCAGCTGCAGTACCGTGTCAGATTTCCTCACATCTCCCTCTTCTCTCCAAGCAGAACAGCTGGTACTGCATTTGAGGCAGGGACTGCAAATGACTTTTCCATCTAGCAACCTATACCCTTCTCCTGCCCTGGGAATCCGTTCTCCCAAAGCTGGAGGGATACTGTTCACCAAAGACTTAAATATAGGCTGATCTACACAGTAGAATGACAGTGCTCCGGGCAGCGAAGTGATTTGGCATCAAAGCTGAAAGGAAATGCTGGATGATCCAAGGCTTTTTTACAAGTTCGCTTTTCAGCTATGGTCACTTTCAAACTATCTGGGATCCCTGAACAGTTACTCTGCCGCATAACTATATTCAGACGTGGAAAGCAACTGGATTGAAATAAAGCCACACAAGATGCCGGTGGGTCCTCAATACATCGCAAGGAACAGTTCAGTCCAATTTTTTAAGAGCTGTTCTGCAAGTTCCTAATTATGTATCCAATTGCTTGGATACGACTAGAGTCTGGGAACCTTAGAACTGAAGCTAGGGTGTGTATTCTATCCATCTATATGTGGCTGAAAGGTCATTTCAATCCACAAGGCTTGCTTCCCCTGATATTCCAGGATGATTTCCAGTCCAGCTGGATCAAGGCAGTTCACTATCATATTCATCGAATTGGCTTCTCACCTCAGCTGCTCTTATTCTACGGATCTGGACAAGCCAAAAGGGCTAATTAAACAAAGAGTTGAGGATATTGAGCGACAATCTGACATCTCTAAGGCTTCCTGTTGTTAAATATCAAAAGCACCATCAAGCCGGCAATATATTTGACTTTAGTGGAGGGACAGAATTCTAGAAGGGCATTTGCCCTAGCCAGATGTTCTGCCCTTCCACCTGCAGATATTCAAGGCAGGTACAATAAAAACCCCTACTCTGAAAGGCCGTGCCCGTGCCTTTTAAGCGAGGTTGAATTGGTAGAGCATATGTTTTTCAGTTGTCCATTTTGCGGGGAGGCTCGTCTTAACATTATTACCCCATTCATCGATAGGACACCTGGGCACATTAATACAAATAAGCAAGGCTTCACTGGCTCCTATCAGATAAGAATGCAGAGATTACACATTCAGTCACTGAGTTTTGTGCATTAATTCTTAGATTTCGGGAAGCGCATTTTAAAAGTTCTTAAATTCAGACTTCTATTTTTGTATATTATGCCTGTTGGTTTTTTCCCCCTTTCCCTTACATGTTATGCTTACTCTGTATGTTGGTCTTAAGCAGGGCTTTTTTTTGTAGAAAAAGCCCAGCAGGAACTCATTAGCATAATAGGGATCTACTTCAGGCATCAGTGGTGAGAGATTAGAAAATTGTGGAGGAGCTTCGCTGTCAGTAAAAGGCAGGGGGGGAAGGGCCTTTTCCAGCTTATATTGGCCTTTCAGGGAGGGAGCCTTGGGCCAAGCCTGACAAGGGTTTCCAGGGCCAGGCTGGGGAATTCCTAGAGGTTTTGTGGTGGACTCTGAGTGTGGTTTGAGGAAGGGAGAGGCCTCAGCTGGGTATAATACCACAGAGTCCACCCTCCAAAGCTGTCTAGAGTTCAGTAGTAATTCTGGGGGGGTCTCCAGGTCCCACTTGGAGGTTGGCAACCTTAGGCTTGGCAGCAGTCTAGGGTTGGCAGGTTCCCCCTGGCCACCGACAGAGGGAGGGGGGGTAAGGTTGCCAGATCCTGACCAGGAAACTCCTGGAGATTTGGGAGCAGACCCTGGCAGAGGACAGGGACCTCAGTGAGGTGCAGTGCCATAGAGTCCACCCTCCAAAGCATCTATTTTCTCCATGGGAAGTTATCTCTATAGCCTGGAGATGAGCAGTTATTCCAGGGGATCCCCAGGTCCCACCTGGAGGTTGGTATCCCTAGGCAGCACCTTCTGGGTGACTTGATACCACCTGATTTGCATGACTCAAGTAGGCCCAGCTGCTTACTACTGTTCATCAGCAACACCCTATGAAAGTCAGTGTGGTTCAGCAGTAAGAGCTTCAGGTTAGGGTCCACAAGACCCAGGTTCAGATCCCCATCTTGCAGTGGAAGTTGACTGGGTGATTTTGGACCAGTCACATGCTCTCAGCCTAACCAATCTCACAGAGTTGTTGTGCAGATTAAAAGGAGGAGAGAGTAGTGTAAGCTGCTTTGGTCCCCACTGGAGAAAGACTGTAATTTTCTTAGGTAGAGGCTGTGGGGAAGGGGGGTGGAGACGGAAAGCTGAAGACAGAGAGGCAGATAAAGGTAGGTTGGCTGTTGGGTGGGAAGGAAATAAAGTCGCCAACTCCAGGTTGGGAAATTCCTGGGCATTTGAGGGGTGGAGCCTGGGGAGGGGAGGATTTGAGGAGGGGAGGAACTTCAGACCGGTGTAATGCCATAAACTCCACCCTCCAAACCAGCCATTTCCTCCATGAGAACTACCATTGCCAGCCTCCAGGTGAGGGCTGAAGATCACCCAGAATTATAACTGTTGTCCAGGTGACAGAGATCAGTTCTCCTGGACAAAATGGCTGCTTTGGAGGGTTGAGTCTGTGGTATTATATCCTGCTGAGGCTGCTTGCCTCCCCAGTCCTCACTGTCCCAAGGCTCCACCCCCAAATCTCCAGGAATTTTCCAACCTGGAGCTGGCAGCCCTAAGGTGAATTGATCTCTGTAGCTGGGAGATCTGTTGAGATTCTTGGAGAGCTGCCACTGCTGTTGTGGAGGGGAGAGGAAGCAAGTGGGTGGGTGGGTGGGCGTGGGAGCGCTGCTGCTGCTGCATGGATTGGGGAAGGAAGCAGGCAGGAGGCTGGGAGAGTGATGGGGGCAGAAAGAGAGAGTGATGGAGTGGAGGGCAGAAAGAGAGAAAGTGATGAGGTGGGAGGCGGGGAGGTGGAAAAACAAAGAATGATAAGGGGGCAGAAAGAGAGAGGAAGTAACATGCATGGAGAAGAGCTGGAGAGTAAGAAAAGGGGGGCAGAAGGGAGAAAGAGTGTGAGAGAGGTAGGGGGAGAGGAGGGGAAGCAAAGGTGTGAGGAATGGGATAACCACACCGCAAGTTTCTTGCGGGTCTCCACTTATAAAAACATGATTTGCACTTCCAAAAAAATGGACATTTTTTTTAAACAAAACAAAACACCAGTTCCTCCTCTACTGGTTATGTGTGGCAAAAATGAAGTCTGTCTCATCCTTGGATCAACTCACATATGTGTTCAGTGGGCTAGTAGCCACTTGAGTTTCCAGCAAGATGGAAGCTGGTTTGTGGAGGCAAACTGTCCGTGTGAAGTAGATGGCCACGTGGTGCATGCAGTTGTGACAGGCCATCACAGTCTTTTGGGGACATTTGCAGCCACAGTCAAATTGCTGGAAAGCAAAAGGAACAGCAGCACACGCAAGTATCGTGCCACACAAGCATTCCTCAGCCATGAGTTTTCGAGCAGCTCCTCATGCCACCGATGACATGAGGAAAAAGCAGTGAGATTTGGAATCATATCCCTGCAGAAGGTATTCCAAGGTCTCTCTGCTAAGGCCCTAAAAGCCAGAGGATTAATTAGCTTGTGCTGAAAGACAAACTGCAACCCAGGCAAATGCCACTCAGGCCATTTGTGTGTGCTCAAGTGGAAACATCTGCTCTGCATACCAAAGCTTCAGGATATTACGAAGCAAGTCAAGCTCGCCTTTCCGTGGAGGGCTTTCTGCTCTGCTGCTCCCGAGAGGACCTGCTATCAGATGAGCAATGGGTTTTGGCCAGCAGGCCACAGCAGCTGAAATAAGCATACAAGTCACCAAGGGAGAAGCACTTTGTGGACTCGATAGCTTTCGTGAACTTTGACAAGTGATATTCGACACTCGTCTGTCTGCCGCCTAAAGCTACAATTCGATTTGTAAAGCAGCTTCTTAGCTCTCCAGTTCAATAGCTCACCTTTAGATAACTCAGCATGCAGAACAGGAGACTCCATTTCAAGAACAAAACTCAAAACATAAGATGGTGGCAGGCCAGCATCTTTAAAGCACAGGTATGCCCCTACTCATATGGAAAAAGTGATGGTCACAGATAGCAAGGAACAGCAAGGGCTTTTTTTATAGAAAACCCCCAACAGGAACTCATTAGCACAATAGGCCACACCCAACAGCAGAAACGTATTAACATATTAGGCCACACCATGACAGCACAGCTCATTAGCATATCAGGCCACACCCCAAGTTTCCAGAAGTGTGGTCATCCAGCCACACCCACCTTTGCTTCTTACTCTGTTTACCTTGTTTGTTGTCAAAACCCAGGGCTTTTTTATAGGAGGAACTCCTTTGCATGTTCGGCCACACACCCCCAATATAGCCAATCCTAATGCATTTCTGCTGTTGGGTGTGGCCTATTATGCTAATGAGTTCCTGCTGGGCGTGGCCAACTCGGGAGACAGCCAGAACTCCGTTCCTGTGCGTTCCTGCCCAAAAATAGCCCTGGGAACAGCCGTTGCAAAGCCAGAAGGCCACAACCAGACAAATGCATTTAACAGTAGTGTATACCGTATCTGTCTTCTTACATGCAGCTTTTAAAAAATTAATACAAGTGGCAGCACAAAGAGCCACTGTAGAATTATATGAGGTATGCAAATACATACCCTGAGCTGGATAGCCCAGGCTGGCTCAATATCATCAGATCTCAGAAGCTGAGTGGTTTGGGGCCTGATCAGTGCTTGGATGGGAAACCACCAGGGAAGTCTAGGGTGCCACTGCAGACGCAGGCAATGGAACGCCACCCTCTGAGGGTGTATTGCCTTGAGAACCCCACAGGGTCATCCTAAGTCAGCCGCAACTTGACGGCACTTTTCACCATCACCATGCAAATACGTCACAAACAACCAGTAATGTTCCTGTTTTGATATAAGCACTCAGATAATTGATGACTCTAGAGAAATTACGAGACTTCTGCATCATTGCTGTGGATACTTTTTCTTTCTTTCTTTGAAGAAAATTAGTTTGACTGACATACTTACAGGGACTTACTATTATAGGCTCCCTCATGGATCACTGCCTTGTCGTGGCGAGGGGGCTTGCGTGGTTCGATGAGGCTGTGGGCTATGCCGTGGAGGGCCACCCAGGACGGACAGGCCACAGCAGAGAACTCAGACCAAGCGTGATCCCCTGGAGAAGGAAATGGCAACCCACTCCAGTATCTTTGCCAAGAAAACCCCATGGACAGTAACAAAAGGCTAAAAGATATGACGCCGGAAGATGAGCCCCTCAGGTCGGAAGGTGTCCAATATGCTACTGAGGAAGAGCAGAGGGCAAGTACAAGTAACCCCAGAAAGAGTGAAGCGGCTGGGCCAAAGCCGAAAGGACGCTCAGTTGTGGATGTGTCTGACGGTGAAAGGAAAGTTCGATGCTGCAAAGAACAATACTGCATAGGAACCTGGAATGTAAGATCTATGAATCAAGGTAAGCTTGACGTGGTCAAAAATGAGATGGCAAGAATGAACATCGACATCTTGGGAATCAGTGAACTAAAGTGGACAGGAATGGGCGAATTTAACTCAGAAGACCATTATATCTACTACTGTGGCCAGGAATCCCGTAGAAAAAATGGTGTGGCCTTTATAGTCAACAAGAGAGTGAGAAAGGCAGTATTGGGATACAATCTCAAAAATGACAGAATGATCTTGGTCCGAATCCAAGGCAAACCATTCAACATCACAGTAATCCAAGTCTATGCCCCAACCACTGCTGCAGAAGAGGCTGAAGTGGACCAGTTCTACGAAGACCTACAACAGCTCGTAGAACTAACACCAAAAAATGATGTCCTCATCATCATAGGGGACTGGAATGCTAAAGTAGGAAATCAAAAGGTAACCGGAATAACAGACAAGTTTGGCCTTGGAGAACAAAATGAAGCAGGGCAAAGGCTAACAGAGTTTTGTCAAGAGAACACGCTGGTCATAGCAAACACCCTTTTCCAACAACCTAAGGGCGTCTCTACACATGGACATCACCAGATGGGCAACACCGAAATCAGATTGACTATATAATTTGCAGTCAAAGATGGAGAAGCTCTATCCAGTCAGTAAAAACAAGACCTGGAGCTGACTGTGGCTCAGATCATGAGCTACTCATTGCAAAATTCAGACTTAAATTGAAGAAAGTTGGGAAAACCACAAGGCCATTCAGATTTGACCTAGATCGCATCCCCGATGAATATACAGTAGAGGTGAAGAATAGGTTTAAGGGACTAGATTTGATAGACAGAGTGCCTGAAGAACTATGGACAGAGGTCCGTGACATTGTAAAGGAGGCAGCACTCACCGCCATCCCAAAGAAAAAGAAATGCAAAAAAGCAAAGTGGCTGTCTGATGAGGCTTTACACATAGCAGAGGAAAGAAGGAAAGCTAAAGGCAATGGGGAAAAGGAAAGATTTGCCCAACTGAATGCAGATTTCCAGAGAACAGCAAGGAGAGATAAGGAGGCTTTCCTGAATGAACAATGCAAAGTAATAGAGGAAAACAATAGATTGGGAAGGACTAGAGATCTCTTCAAGAAAATTGGAGAAATCAAGGGAACGTTCCATGCAAAGCTGGCCATGATAAAGGACAAAAACGGTAGGGACTTAACAGAAGCAGAAGACATTAGGAAAAGATGGCAAGAATACACAGAAGAACTATACAAGAAGGACCTCGATGTCCTTGACAACCACGATGGTATACTCACTGACCTCGAGCCAGACATCCTGGAAAGCGAAGTTAAATGGGCCTTAGAAAGCATTACTAACAACAAAGCTAGTGGAGGTGATGGTATCCCAGCTGAGTTATTCAAAGTCTTAAAAGAAGATGCTGTTACAGTGCTGCACTCAATTTGCCAACAAATTTGGAAAACACAACAGTGGCCACAGGATTGGAAAAGGTCAGTTTACATTCCAATCCCAAAGAAGGGCAACGTCAAGGAATGTTCAAACTATCGCACAATTGCACTCATTTCACACGCTAGCAAGGTCATGCTCAAAATCCTACAAGCTAGGCTCCAACAGTACGTGGATAGAGAACTGCCAGAAGTACAAGCTGGGTTTCGAAGAGGTAGAGGAACTAGAGATCAAATTGCCAACATTCGCTGGATTATGGAGAAAGCAAGAGAATACCAGAAAAACATCTACTTCTGCTTCATTGACTATGCTAAAGCCTTTGATTGTGTGGATCACAATAAATTATGGCAGGTTCTTAAAGAGGTGGGAGTACCAGACCACCTCATATGTCTCCTGAGAAACCTGTATAAGGGTCAAGAAGCAACAGTTAGAACCGGATATGGAACAACTGATTGGTTTAGCATAGGAAAAGGAGTACGACAAGGATGTATATTGTCACCTTGCTTATTTAATTTATATGCAGAGTACATCATGCGAAATGCTGGCCTGGATGAATCACAAGCTGGAGTTAAGATTGCTGGGGAAAAGATCAATAACCTCAGATATGCAGATGATACCACTCTGATGGCAGAAAGTGAAGAGGATCTAAAGAGCCTCTTGCTCAGGGTGAAAGAGGAGAGTGCAAAAGTGGGCTTGAAGCTCAACATCAAAAAAACTAAGATCATGGCATCTGGCCCCATCACTCCTTGGCAAATAGAAGGGGAAGTCGTAGAAGTAGTGACAGACTTCACGTTCCTAGGATCCCAGATCACTGCAGATGGTGACTGCAGCCATGAAATTAAAAGACGCCTGCTCCTTGGGAGGAAAGCGATGGCAAACCTAAACAGCATGATAAAAAACAGAGACATCACCTTGCCAACAAAAGTCCGCATGGTCAAAGCAATGGTATTCCCCGTAGTAATGTATGGCTGTGAGAGTTGGACTATAAGGAAGGCCGAGCGCCGAAGAATAGATTCTTTTGAACTATGGTGCTGGAGAAGACTCTTGATAGTCCCTTGGACTGCAAGGAGATCAAATCAGTCAATCCTAAAAGAAATCAACCCTGACTGTTCCCTGGAAGGCCAGATCCTGAAGCTGAAGCTCAAATACTTTGGCCACCAAATGAGAAGGGAGCATTCACTGGAGAAGACCCTGATGCTGGGAAAGATTGAAGGTCAAAGAAGAAGGGGACGGCAAAGAATGAGATGGTTAGACAGTGTCATCGATGCAACGAACATGAAATTGAGCAAACTTCAGCGGACAGTGGAAGACAGGAGGGCCTGGCGTAATCTGGTCCATGGGGTCGCGAAGAGTCGGACTCGACTGTGCGACTGAACAACAACAACAACTATTATAGGGGGTACTTATAGTAGCATACCGCTTGGTTTCTACTCGGCGCATAATCTTACCCCTAACGTTAATCTCAATACATGTATTAGCTATTCAGATTTCATGGCATCTCTCATCAGACTGATGCACATGCTTCATATTGAAACAGGATTGCTAGATTACTATGACATCTATGCATACCCTGAATATCATTTTGCAGTGGCTTTGTAATTCATACGAGAGTCGTATATTTTTTAAAACTCACATATAAAGAGATGGAGTGTGTGTGTGTGTATAAAAATAAATTGCTTTGAACTACAAGGAAAGGCAGGTTATAAACATTTTAATAAATAATAAATAAACTTGGTACATTTGTGCTACTTCACTATTTGTGGTCTTCTAAAGAGCGGGTGGTGGCAGTAGAGGACAATTTAGGCGGCCATAAGAGCACAAGGTTGGAAATGCTGAACAGTAACCCATCCGCTGCCTTCCTGTCCACACAGCTCTTTTCCCACAAGTGTTTTTCTATCATCCGGTAGAAAGGCAGGCTGCAGGAGTAAGAGTGAGGGGAGGGTGAAGGGCTCAGCAACCCCCATATCCTCCCCAATGTTATGTGTGGACTACCCTCCCTGATGTTACGTGAGGATTAGGTGGAACTTGTATTTAAATATGCCAGTTTGCTGCTATCTCCTAGCTTGGGTCAAAGATCATCTTGAAGGACAGGATTGTATATTGAGCAGAATGTCAGGTTGTAAGTGACTATAATAGCTACTGATGATCTGTGAAGTCTGTGTAAGGGTTTCAGCCAGATAATAGATTTTATATATTATTTTCTAATAACTTTATTCTTCAATGGAGTTAAAGGCTGATTTCTCAACTCTAAAGTCTCCTCCTGTGTGTGTCCCAGCCAGGGCTATTTTGGGGCAGAAATGCACAGGAATGGAGTTCCGGCTGGCTTCTGAGTTGACCATGCCTACAGCTCCTCCCCCCTTGGGTTCCCCAGGCATCTCGCAAGCCGCGGGATGCCTGGGGAAGCCAAGCCGATCCAAGGAGGGAAGGCAGTTTAAACTGCCTCCTGTCCTTAGGTTCCCCAGACGCCCCACAGCTGCCTTCCTCCCCTCAGGTTCCCCATGCACCCCACAAGCTGCAGGACACCTGGGAGGGAGCTCTACTGTCAGGGGTATGGCCTAATATGCTAATGAGTTCCTGCTGTTGGGTGTGGCTTGTTATGCTAATGAATTCCTACTGGGCTTTTTCTACAAAAAAAGTGCCCTGGTCCAAACTTAATTAGAAAACATTATAGAGGGATGTGAGGTAGTTTAATATTTCTGATGTGTTTTTTTAAGCGGCTCCATCAACCATCTGCTCTTTATGTTAACTTTACCTCACGTATGAAGTCTTGAAAAGGGTGTGCTAATTCGTGTAGGCAGGGCTTTTTTGGTAGAAAAAGCCCAGCAGGAACTCGTTAGCATAATAGGCCACACCCAACAGCAGAAACTCATTAGAATAATAAGCCACACCCCTGAGAACACAGCTCATTAGCCTATTAGGCTACACCCCTATGTTACCAGAAGTGTGGTCATCTAGCCATACCCACCTTTTGCTTCTTATTCTGTTTACCTTGTTTGTTGTCAAAACCCAGGGCTTTTTTTATAGCAGGAACGCCTTTGCATGTTAGGCCACACACCCCTCATGTAGCCAATCCTAATGAGTTTCTGCTGGGTGTGGCCTGTTATGCTAATGAGTTCCTGCTGGGCGTGGCCAACTCGGGAGCCAGCCGGAGCTCCGTTCCTGTGCGTTCCTGCCCAAAAATAGCCCTGCGCGTAGGCATCGTACAAGAATCTACACTGCCCAAATATTAAACTTTAACAACTAACGGAGATTTTCATTATGTTTCAGGGGATTAAAATGCTGATTACTGTAACGCCACCCCACGAGCCAGCCTCCTTTCATCCACAGACACCACCCCCTCCTATTCTACCAAAGCCTGGAAAAGACAACCTCCGGCTTCAGAGACTCTTGAAAAAAGCAGCGAAGAAGAAAGCCGCCTTATCGGCACAGCAGACCACATCATTCCGATCCAGCCTGTCCCCTGTGAGTGAAGCCAGCCCTGACTTGGAGCACAACGAACGCTCCTCCCCCCTAAAGCCTACGGAAACTACCACACGCCTCACCATCAATCTCCCACCCCGCTTTTCCATCAGGCCTGTTCTCCACCATGTTTCTTCTCCTTTCCCCAAAGCAAAGCCTTTTACGTTCAGTGTCACAGAGCAGAGGAGCCTTTCGGAACATCTCAAGGTCACTCCCTCCCCCGCCCTGTCACCACTCCAGCGACTGAGCCCTGCGGAGCACTCATGGCCACTCAGGGGGACGCCAGAGTCAGACATACACACACAGCTGTCCCCTCCAAGTGCTCCACATTTGGTGCTTGTTTCTCCTGAACCTCCTGTGGAGACCCCAGTGGTGGTTTCTCACATAGCTGAAACCCATGCTACCATTCACAGTATGCAACCGCCAAGCCCCCTGTCACAACCGACACCTAAATATCCTAGTAGCGAAGACATACCCCCACCTTTCCATATGCCGGTACCCCAAGAATACCCACCCACAGGCCAGATACCAGTTGCACACTCCTCAAGCCAGGCAAGACCAGTCACTCCGAAGTCTGAAGCCGCTTCTGCCCCTGAACCTCCTACTAGAGCGACAGCTGCCATAATGCATGTTCCCGGACAGCAAGTTGTGGTTGCATCCCCAGCTCCTCAGGTCAGTGGGCCTGTGACACCAGGAAGTGACAGAGGCCCTGAACCACACGTTGAGACCCTGAGACATGCGAGTCCCGGTGGATCTCAAAAGCACATTATACCAGAGATGGCCATGCCAGCTCCATCAACAGTCAGCCCTCATGTTCTCTTGCCGGAAGCCAGGTGTGAACAGAGTCTACCAACATCAGTTGCTCCCCAAGGTCCCTTACCAAAGCCTAAGCCAGCTGTGCCACCGAAAAGTAAGCTTGGTGGCTGGTCTCGTCTTAAGAAGCATTTGATAATAGAATCTGAAGAGCCGCAGTTTCCGGTTCCAGAACCCGAGCCAGCCAAGCCTAAAGAGGAGGGAATAAAGACAGCACAAGGTTCCCAAGTCGATACTGGTCAGGACAAGAGGATAACCAAGTCAAGAGCTATCAAGATGTGGGATGCCATCTTATACCAAATGACAACCAGCAAAGCAAAGAAGCAGCAAGGAAGTGAAAAGGAGATCAGGAGAGAGGGAATATTCCCATTCCGGCGTCGTTTACCCCTTCTGCTCCACCGGCCTCGCTTTGATGCACGGAAGCTTAAAGAGCTGGCCTCCAAACCCATGACAAAGATTACTACTCTGTTTGAGGTACGCCGAATCCAGTGCAGAGCACCTGAGGAATTGCCATCGCGTTAGCAGGACCGCACCTGGGTGGCATCTAAAGGAAAGCGAGGAACCCTTCCTCCTATACGCTTTCTTTTGGGAAGAGCTAAGATGACGACAAGATTTACTGCAACAGAATCATTTTCAAGAAAAGGAAAAAATAAAACCCTTCACGGGACCTCCGTGTGCCCCTAGAAATGTATATGCATGATTTAAGCGAGAGACGCCTGAGGGGAAAGATGCTCACCTCAGTCTTGTGTTTTACTGCTGCCCAACTTGCAGTCTGTTTAACAACTGAAGCCAAAGAACAGGTAGAACATTTTTTGCAGGCCAGCCATTTCAGGCCTCTTGATTTGTTAGTGTTTTTCTCTCCAAGGAGACATCCACTTAGGTGTACTGCACTAAGCCAATCTAGAGGCACATTCTGCCAGAGCTACTTCCTTTTCTGTAATAGAAAGGATATTCTTGCCTTCTTTGCCATATCCTATACCGGGGCTGGCATTTTTCCCTGAGCCAGTTTGGTGTAGTGGTTAAGTGCACGGACTCTAATCTGGGAGAACCGGGTTTGATTCCCCACTCCTCCACTTGCACCTGCTGGATGACCTTGGGCAAGCCATAGTTCTGGCACAGCTGTTTTTGAAAAAAAAGCAGTTTCTGTCTGAGCTCTCTCAGCCCCACCTACCTCACAGGGGGTCTGTTGTGGGGAGGGGAAGGGAAAGGAGTTTGTAAGCTGCTGAGACTTCTCTGGGTAGTGGGCGGAGTATAAATCCAATCTCCTCCTTCTTTATTGGGTACAGGTAATATTTTGAATAACTGCAGTTATAATCTCATGATTTTACAAGCTACCTATAATATACATAACAATAGATCCACAGAAATTGCAATGTCCAGTTTCTCTCATACATCCTATGATCTCTGCCCAGACTTTCCACAGGTTTCAATAGGACAATGTGGGGGGGAAAGCATTCATCGGTTTTCACACCAACATCAAGTCTCCAAAAAATGATTCTGTGTACACAGTCTCTGTTTAAAACCTAGTACTTCAGACGAGGTAGAATTCAAAGCAGCCCACCCCATGGTAATGTCACCTTGGGGAGAAAGGGATGAGAAGGTAACACCGCTTTGACTTAAAGCCCCTGTTTTAAGACTTTTGTGTAATGTTTTTATATAAAGTATCGCAAAAGGCAAATTAACAAGAGTCTGAAATACGGGACTCAAAAATCACAACATAAACCAAGACCAAAAGATAATGGTAAAACTAATTTCTTGAACCTAAAAACCTGGAGGTGTGGGAAGAGGGAATTGGTCTGACAACCCTATAGAGTGGGATGTTGTCTGGCAGGCTTCTCTGGAGACATAATGCATCGTCACCACAAAAATTAAATACCATCATGCTCTGCACATGTAGAAATGTAACCTCCCGTAGATGTGGAACCTGGTACACAGCCTTCACTGCGTATCTTAAGCAGGCAGGCGGCTTCATATAGATAAATTAGCCTAAGATCCAGGCCACTTAAAAATAATGAAATTGAGTGATTGCCAAGGCACAGATGACCACAGTAAAATCCTTGTCCTTTAGAAATTACATGGTACAGGACTCAATCATGTGGTTTAATACCAGAGAAAAATGCTTATTCATGTGGTCAGTGCAGTGAGTCAAGAGACAGCTAGGCTAGAAATTTGTATGAAAGTTGGCTCTTTTAAGCCACAAATGAGAAAGCTAGGCAGCCAGGCTAATTAAATTATGGCTTCTGTCTCATTTGAAAGACTGCCCTAAGCCTGCTGAAAGGAGCTCCGTTGGTACATCTGCCCTGCAGGGGCACAGAAGGCCTGAAGTTTTCTCCATCTCTCTTTGAATAATGTTACCAGTTACTGTAGAAAGCTTGCCTTACTTTAGGGCTGTTTCTACAGTACTTATAAGACATTGAACTGCAGACTGGAAGGTTGGTAGTTCAGCAGTTCAAGACCCGAGTGCCGCATGACGGAGTGAGTTCCCGTCTCTGGCCCCAGCTCCTTCCAACCTAGCAGCTCGAAAGCAAGAAATTGCAAGTAGATAAATAGGTACCGCTTCGGTGGGAAGGTAACAGCGTTTCATGTGCCTCGGCATCTAGTCATGCCGGCTACATGACCACGGAAACGTCTTCGGATAGCGCTGGCTCTTTGGCTTGGAAACGGAGATGAGCACTGCATCCCTAGAGTTGGATTCAACTGGCTTTCGAGCAAGGAAACCTTTACCTTTACTTTACCTGCCTTGGGCTGCAGCTAGAATATCGCTGTGGATTGCCACTGTGGAATAGAGAGGGCAGCATTCTTCTTGCAAAGTTCCCTGGGAACATGTCCCATAGCTCATGCATATCCTACATGACCATCATAGACAAAATACAGATCTACAGCCATTTTTTACATATGGTGCTCCTGTAAAAGCAGTAAAAGGTATGTTCAAAACAAAAATATGAAAAAATTAGAAGCAACCTTGAGCAGAAAGTGGGTAAAAAGAGTCTTCCAAAGTCCAGGTTGTACTTCTGCGGACCACACTCAAATACCAGGTTTAGGGTCCATTTGCAATCATTTTCCACTGTACACAAGGAAAACTGAGTTGGCTATCTAATGCCATGGTGTTTGCATGCAGAAAGGATAGGCAGCCGTTTCTACTCTAGAAATGGCACTCTCCAGGTACTGCTGTATCTATCAGCTGGTTCGCCAAGTATGAATCTAGTCATGGAGTGGGATTGCTTGTGTGAACAACTTGTGGCAGTTTGAGAAATTACACAGTGATCCACAGTCTTCTTAACATCTACTGCAGTAGTGCAGAATTAATAGCGAGTTCCCACAGGCTTTTAAACATATTTACATGTAAATTCAAATGGTTCTCTCCAGGGCTTTCTTTGTAGAAAAAGCCCAGCAGGAACTCATTAGCATAATAGGCCATACCCAACAGCAGGAACTCATTAGCATATTAGGCCACACCCTGACAGCACAGCTTATTAGCGTATTAGGCTACCCCCACCCCCCGTGTTACTAGAACCGTGGTCATCCAGCCACACCCACCTTTTGCTTCTTATTCTGTTTACTTTGTTTGCTGTCAAAACCCGGGGCTTTTTTTGTAGCAGGCACTCCTTTGCATGCTAGGCCACACACCCCTAATGTAGCCAGTCCTAATGAGTTTCTGCTGTGGGGTGTGGCCTATTATGCTAACGAGTTCCTGCTGGGTGTGGCCAACTTGGGAGCCAGCCGGAACTCCGTTCCTGTGCGTTCCTGCCCCAAAATATCCCCGGTTCTCTCTCGTTCCCGCTGCTCTGTTTGCTTCACAACCATCAGCCTTTGCACTCACTGATTACATCAAGTAATTCGAACATCGTGGTAGGAGCCAGTAGCAGGGGACCGGGGCGGGGGGGGCTTGGCCTTTGCACCCTGTTTGTTGGCACGTCAGGGTAACTATTTAGTCACTTTGTGAAGCGCTGGCCTGATCCAGCAGGGTTCTTACGTTCTTAGATGCTTCCAAGGACTTTTTAGATTACATTTTCCCTGCAGTTTTAGAACATCTCACAATACTTGAATCATAGGGGTGGTCAGCCTTCAGGTGGAGCCTGGAGATATCCCAGAATGGCAAGTGATCTCCAGACTGCAGAGAAACCGTTCCATTAGGAGAAAATGGCAGCTTTGGAGGGTGGATTCTACGGCATTATACCCACTGAGGCCTCTCTCCTCCACAACCCCACAAACCCTGAGTTGGCAACCCCAGTCGTCATACAAAAAGGGAATCGCCAAGATTTTTTTGCACGGATCTCCATACCGCTTTGTGTAAATAGTGCTATTAAGTTAAGGCCGTGCTGCCCTAGAGATAAGCAAGTTTACTACGGCAGCGTCAGTTCAGAACAGACATTACGGTCCTAAACAGGGCATTGTTCCCTGCTGTGATGTAGCTGCTTATAATGAAACGGCAAAGGAGTAGAAAAAAGAACTACCCAGATGCTCTAAGATTTCAGAGAAGCTATATGGTTCAGCTCTCTCCCGATGTCCATTAACTTCAGATTTGGGAAATTAAGCTGACTGGGTATGAGTTTTGTTTTCCATTTGATACTAGGCAGTTGTACTGAAAGCTTTTATCCCTCTGTTGATGTTTTGAGATGTGTGACGTGAGGAGTAGCTTCCAAATTCCATTGAAGAATGAGTAGCCCTTTATTGCTATGCCATGGAATACTGTGCCACCCTGCAGAAAGCTTGAAATCCATATTCTGTTCTTCAGCGACAGTGGTTAAGGGCCAAATGGGCAGCAGTCACAAGAATATTATCCTGGGCTGCAATCACATGCACAATTAGCCGCGCCATAGGCACAAATGCCAGGTGGATTTAATGGGCGCGATCAGACATGAACATCTGGCCAGCACCCCGCACCCGTGGGCAACCCGTTTTGCTCCACCCCAAGAGCGGAGTTAAAAGACATTAGGGAAAGTCCACTATCAAATGGGTTGCTACGGGCCACGGATGGACTTTCCCCCGTGTGATCACACCAGTGCGCTCTCATGGCATCGGGATGGTCTGATCAGGCCGTCCTGACTCTCTGCCATTTTTTTCCTCTTCCCAGTATGTACATCGTTGCATACTGCCATAGGAAGCCCTCAGTGTGGAGATGTGATTCATCAATCCCCCGTTTAAGTGCATCGGAAACACGCAGCCAAAAAAATAACCCCAATTCACCCGCGGTTTGTGTCTGATCACGCAGTGGCGGGCTGCCCCCGCAGCTCCCATGGACTGTGTGATCGTGCAAATGCAGGTCAAATTGCTACGGAGCACATAGCCTCGCTCTCCCCCCCCCCCGCCGCATTATCTCGCGCGTGTGACCACAGCCCTGGTTTGTTTTACCAAATGCAGCTGCAGTTAAAGTAAATTACCATTTGGAAGGAATGCCTTGACCCTTTCCCATTCCATGAAAAGTAGCACCAAGGGGGAGGAATTGGCAAGGGGAAAAATGGGAAGGAGGTCAAGTTCCTCTTAACCACATTGATTGTGACTTCCGCAGCTGCATTTCACACAACAAGCAAGCTTCTTGTCCAATTTGGCTCCCTTATTACCTGCGATTCCAGAAAAAGATTAGCCCATTCCTTCCTGGCTAAAAAACAGGCTTATTATTAACAGGATCCCAAGTCTACTTTCACAATGCCTGCAGTTGTCTAAAGGGGATACGTTTTGAGACCAAGAGGGACTATTTGAGATGCTGTACCAATAGTAGAACATGGCCACTCAGCATCCTTTCTGAGGATCAAAGGCTTAAGGAGCCTGCTGTGCTTTGTTACGAATGGATTGCTACAACCACACAGGTGAAATAAGGCTTGGAGGTTCCGAACCAGCAGCTAGAGATGTTTGCCTGTGTGTGTTCCGTACAAGATGCAAAAACCATCGTTCATAATGCAGTTAAAGGAACACTTGGCAAAGTGACTGTGTTTAAAGCACTATGCATTACAACCGCCTATATCAGGCATGTCCAACTTCAAACAGGTAGTGATCTATTTTTTCCAGCCAAAAGTGCCGGTGATCTACCACCATGAAAATAAAGTTTCAAATTAGATTTTTACCCACTAAAGTTGGGATGATGCCAAAACCACACATGCAGTTCTAAAAGGAAAAATAAGAAATCATTATACTGGCACCAATAATCAAATACCACCAAACAATCATCAAAAAACCCCAAACACCTGTCCCGGAGACCAAGTGGGGCTGGTGATTTACCTCTGACACCTCTGCGATCTACCTGTTGGACATACCTGGCCTATATCATAAAAAACTAAAGTCCCTCTCAATATTCACCTATATCATAAAAGACTAAAAACCATATAAATAATCATATTGCATAGCTCCATTGAACACACACACCCTTTCAACTCCAAAGAGGGAAACATCCCTATATAAGTCCAGGTGTGCCCTTCTAGGGCGAGGGGTTTCTTCCCACCATCCAGGCTACTCAAGGTGACTGTTTCAGACCCCATTTGACAAGGGCACAAGTGCGGAAGGCAGCAATGTGCCCCACAGATGTGTCCCAAAGATGCAAGATGAGCCCCGGAGGTTCCACGAGTGCTTCTGAAGCTCATTTTCCAGACGGCTGTATGAAAGTGACCAGGGCCGGCCCGTCATTCACAAATTTTAGACCCTGGCCTAGGGCGCCGGCCCAACGAGGGCACCAGCCCATGATCCGCCTGCCTTGGGGGCCAAGCTGTGGGCGCCCTGGCTGCAGGAAAGTGTGCCTCCTTCTCCTCCCCCGCCACACCCCGGCCGACCTTTGTGTGGTCCGTGGGCAGCCCTTCTGCAGGGCTTACTGGAGGAGGCGGCAGCGGAGGCTCCTCCCCTGCGCGGTGGCCTCGGTGGGGCATCCCTTGCAGGCGGGTCTCTGGCAGTGGAGAGGGCAGCTCTGCGGAGGGGGGGTGCCACCAGCACCAGCTCGCCCACTAGGTGAACTAGGCAATCGCCTAGGGTGCGCCGGACCTCAGGAGCCAAACGGCACCCTGCCCCCCCCAAAAAAAAGCCTCCCCGCCACCCTAACCAGGCGCCTGCCACTGCCTTCCCGCTGCCACCAGTACAGAGCACCTGGCCGAGGCACAGGAGGCGGCGGTGCATCTCGCCCGTCCCCTCCCCCCTTGGGGGGGAGGCGGGGGCAGCATGGCAGTGGCCAGTGGTGGCTCCCCGTCATTGCCACCAGTACAGAGCGCCCAGCCGGGGCGCAGGAGGCAATGGCGCAGCTCGCCTGCCCACCCGCTCCCCCCTTGGGGGAGAGGACGCTGGGGCGGCATGGTGGAGGCCAGCGGGGACTCCCCACCACTGCCGCTGCCAGTACAGAGTGCCTGGCCAGGGCACAGGAGGTGGCGGCGCAGCTCACCTGCCTGCCCTCCCCCTCCCCCCTCGGGGGGGAGGAGGCGGGGGCGGCATGGCAGCGGCCAGTGGGGACTCTCCGCTGCCAATACAGAGCACCCGGCTGGGGCGTAAGAGGCGGCGGCGCAGCTTGCCCGCCCTCTCCCCCGAGGGAGGGAGGAGGCGGGGGGCGGCATGGTGGCATCTCCAGGCCCCACCAGGAGGTTGGCATCTGTGCCCACCTGGGGCGCAGAAACACCTTGAGTCGGACCTGGGCACCACAAGGCAGCCTCACCTGGGGGCAGGGGGGACCACAAGGCAGCCTCGCCTAGTGCGCAAAAAATCCTGGGGCCGGCCCTGAAAGTGACAAGCTTGGCTCAGCTCAGGCATTACTGCCCAGACCTGCATGACCACCGCTACCATGCTTGGGGCACTGAAATACCTTGAGCCGGCCCTGGCACTGTGGCCATATCGAGGTACGCATTCCCTCCCAATTGACGTATTTTGTGCTAGCAGTGAAAGGGGGGGAAATATGTCCCTTGATAAGTGGACTAACATTCCCCTTCTGGTAATCAAAACTAAACCTACATGTATTTTGAGAGGAGAGAGATTTTTTACTCATCTTTCCGGCAGCACCAACCTCATCTGCAGAGAACCAGAGATCCTGACATATACCTTGCTGCTGCTCTCAAGAACTACTCTGTCACACACTGGAATGTGTTTGAAAAACTTAATATCCTTCAAGCATGCCTGCTTTGAATTTGTAAACCTTGTGGAGGGGGGGTCGTTACGGGATCTCTGGCCATATTTTGTGAGATGGCTGGGAAAAGTTGGGGAGGGTAAGTTCTTCTTGCTTTGGAACTGAATAATGGTTTTGAATCAGTTGAATATTTCAAAGTATATTTGTAAAGTATGTGCCACTTTTAATAGTTAAAGAGTTTATAGAGAAGGTTTACAGACATCCTTAAGAAGAGACAAACAGGGTAGCTTCAGTCTGGATGTGGGTGCAACAGCTGTGGCTTCTTGCCACCTTCTGTCTTACAACAGTAGCATAAGGAGAGGACTCAAAGGCAGAGATCTGCAGCAAGCTCCGACTGTCATTTCCTGCCTACCCAGGTGCACAAGCCACAATCCATCCACTGGAGAGAGACATATTTTCTCCCAGTTGGTGCACGTACTTTGAGCCCTTTTCACACTAGCAGCTCTGAAAGAAAATGTACCCCTTATCTGGACACTGGTAGAAACCTCCTGAACTTTAATATCTTCACTGATCCTGAGCCCCACGCTCCTTACAACCACCTAAGAGGAGGTGAACTTGAAATGACAAGGAAAAGCAAGGACCTGGAGGCACCGTGTATGGCATTACAAACTCAGGAAGTAAGCCCAGTTTGTTTGTTTTAACTTAGGAGCTTTAAATACTGGACCACACACATCAGATGTAGATCATGAGCTGGTTTTCACTATCAATTCCCTTTTCCTTTTAAAACGGAAATGGAAAGTCAAGCTTAGGTTTCATAGACACCCTGCATCCACTGATGGCTCAGGTGTGCGGGGAGTCTCAATGAAGAATGAGTACGTAGGCTTCAAATGACAGGTAAAGAAATACAGGCCTGTTTTGAGGTAATGCTGAAAGCAAAATGCATTAAGTGCTAGAGAAGGGGCCATGGTCACGAAGTGAGAGGTAGGATGTAGTAAGAAGAAAGGGAGAAGGGAGTTGGCACCTTTTTGATTCTGGTTAACGGGCACTAGGATCCCTCACCTGATTATTATAGGGTGCCCCCTTGGGGATTTCCTTCCATAGCCGCATACAGCCGGTACTCTATATGCCCTTTCCATAACACCCAGCCACCAGATTCAAGATGAGAGGAGTTAATATTGTGTATAAAGATTAAATAAAAGTATTTCTACGGAGGGGGGAAATCTGTCTTTCATGCACATCAGACATCACCGCCAGAAAGGTGACGAGCTTTCCTATTCTCGTCACAACACATTACGCTGTTACTGGAGACCAAGCCCTGTGAGGAAAGGCTGGGGGACTTGGGAATGCTTAGTCTGGAGGAGAGGAGGTTGAGGGGGGGACATGACTGCTCTCTCGAAGTCTTTGAAGGGCAGTGTCACTTAGAGGAGGGCAGGGAGCTGTTCCTGTTGGCAGCAGAGGAGAGGACTCGCAAATCATGGGTTGAAATTAAGGGTGGGAAATCAGGAAAACTTTTTTTACGGTAAGAGTTGTGCAACAGTGGAATCAGCTGCCTAGGGAGGTGATGAGCTCCCCCTCACTGGCACTCTTTAAGCAGAGTTTGGACAAACCCTTGTCTCTGGGCTGATCCTGCATTGAGCAGGGGGTTGGACAAGATGGCCTCTATGGCCCCTTCCAACTCTGAGATTCTGTTTAAGGCACATCAGCATAGTCATCTCGAGTCACAAGAAGCTATTGCCTGCTTTTAGAAGGTTCTGTCAAACAAAGTGACGGCACAAGTGCTTTTGAGAGAGTCCAAATGTAGTGACAGCTAAAGGCACACACTCGGCGCTTACAGTCATTGTCGGCTGTACCTACCCACAGATTGGCGGCCCAAGCAGGCTATTTTTCTGCGGCCTCGTCATCTACCAGCACCTTCTTGTACTGGCCATGCCCAGTTGCCACATACTTGTACTTCTTGCCTGGAAGTTTTACCTAAGCAGGAGGAAACAAACGGGAGAATTTTCAGGAGGAAATATCTACCTCCCGATTCAGGATTTTAAAGCGACGTAACTCTGGTCCAGTTATTGCACTCGGTAAGTCTAGATTAACTTGCCACAAATGATCTTAACTCGAAAGGAGGGGACGTCTGTGTCTGGGCCCAGAAGGATCCCAGAAGGATACGACAGGAAGCAAAGAGCAGGAATAAATGGACAGTTCTCACAACGGAGGGAAGCACTCCACATTCAGAAGCACCAAGCCTCTGAATCCCAGATGACTGCAGAGCCAGGAGGCAACATCGGGGGAAGGCCTCAGCCTCTATGCCCTGTTGGCCATCCAGAGGAACTGGGTGGCCACTGCATGAGACAGGATACTGGACTAGATGGACTATTGGTCTGATCTAACAGGGCTGTTCTTATATTCTTAATTCAAGTCTAGCAAAATTATTCAGAAAAGAACTACTACTCTATATGCAAAACCATTTCTTATTCATTAAACTAGTGAATTCCAAAGGGCAAATGCCGGGTTACATTCTCCAAATGTAAACCCTTGAGAAAGCATTTTAGGAGCATTGTTAACTGGAGTAACACAGTATTATTTATTTATTTGCTTACTTACTTACTCAATTTATACCCCACCCTCCCCGCAAGCAATTCACTGTTCCCGTTTGGCAGGAGCAACTCACATGACTGCTTGGAAGCAGTTTCCTATTCCTGCAACTTTTTCACCCCCAGTTAAACTAGATATGCATACAGCTGTCCAGTCATGTCGACTGACCACCAGACACACGCGAGCAGTTTGCAAACTATGAGAAGAAAACCATTTCAAGCCACAGAAAGGCATCCCTGGTTGCTGGTCTTCAAGGAAGGTTTCCTCCAGCTGTTTTTCTGGTGGGGCTCCCCAGCCACCCAACAGTAAACGCCACACCTCACCTTTGCACTTCCATCTGCATCGGTGGTCTCCTTCTGCTCCCAAAGGCTTCTCTTACTCACAATGTCTCCAGCCACGATGTCCTGCAAACAGAGGCATAGCTATTTCTCTCTCCTTAAAAGCCAAAAAAACAAACCCTTCCTTTAAACACAAATGCCTAATAAAGCTAACATTTGCAACGCCCTCAGTGCCAGAGAGGGATGTAATTAAAGGGCACCAATGCTTTTATCAACTGATAAATGCTGTCCCATGTGACTTTGAGTGTTTGCTCAAAAGCACTGTGGAAACAGTTTCCTTTCTGCAACAAGGCCTCTTCTCTGCCACTGCATTCATTCCTTCATGTGGATTTAGCATTTCCTTAACAGTACAAACTCACCGAACACCACGCCCAAAGTCCTACCTTACAGGGTGTTGTCCTCACAGGGGACTGAACGGCAACCTCACCAGTCTCCCAAAGATTTTTTGTGCTGGCCACCATCGCACTGTTGGTAGGCAGGTCAATGGAAAGCTGACGGGCTGGCTTGGGGGTCTTGCTAGAAGTCTGAAAAATACAGAGGTAAGAGTGAAAGAGGGCTGCCTTTACTCATTAGGCTCTTATGAAGGGAACTGCGCACCACTGATTTTATGATCACATCCCGTTTACTCTTTATCTCCAATCAGGCCGTATTGTGCACCATCGTGTTCTTGCTCCAGTTCAAATGGGAAAGGTAGATTATTGACTTTAAGGCAGGAATCTTGGTATAGAACAGCTTTGTGCTACCACCTCCTGTCAGATGCAAGCAGGTGCCCTAACACAGGGTACATTCTGGTGCACATCTAGAGTAAAGAGCCAGGGCTCTTTTTGTAGCAGGAACTCCTTTGCATATTAGGCGAGACAACCCTAATGTAGCCAATCCTCCAAGAGCTTACAGAGCTCTTCTTACAGGGGCTACCGTAAGCTCTTGGAGGATTGGCTACATCAGGGGTGTGTCATAAGAACATAAGAGAAGCCAATGTTGGATCAGGCCAATGGCCCATCCAGTCCAACACTCTGTCACAGAGTGGCCAAAAATACCAGGTGGCATCAGGAGGTCCACCAGTGGGGCCAGGACACTAGAAGCCCTCCCACTGTTGACCCCCCAAGCCCTCCCACTGTTGACCCCTCAAGAATACAGAGCATCACTTGCCCCAGACCGAGAGTTCCTATCTATAGCCACCTTGTGGCTAATAGCCACTGATGGACCTCTGCTCCATATGTTTATCTGATTCCCTCCGGAAGCTGTCCATGCTTGTAGCCGCCACCACCTCCTGTGGCAATGTCGCCTAAAATGCAAAGGAGTTCTTGCTACAAAAAGAGCCCTGAAAAGACTAACTTTGTTTCAGATGTATATGAGAACAAGGGTGGATTTGACATTAAGACCACTGAGAAAAATCCTGGTGAGCTTATGAAGGGGGAGCCAAGGTGCTCCCCGCCTTGTGCAAAGCAGGCAGAAGCCAGTGCACCCCGCCACGCAAGCCAACAACCTGCACTTTGTGCAAGACAGGCAGGTGTAGCCAGTGGCCTTTGCTTTGCACAGAGCATGCAGGCACAAGCTCTTCCTTCCTCTCTGCCCTCGGACAGTCAGGGCTGTGGAGTCTTGTGAGCAAAAATTCTACTTTGTCAGCTGCTGGTATTAAAGTTGTGAGCAAGCAATTTGGCTGCTGCATAAATTAGTTTGCTCTGGAGCTGTCAGAAGCCCTAACTTAGTCAGCCAAACACCATGCCTTGTGGTTCAAACAAGAATAGTGTTTATTGAAAAGCTGCAATAGAAAGGTTACTGGAGCAGATACATTGTTCAGAATAACTTGGTTACACAAAGCAGGCGGTTATACAGGGAAGGGGGTGAATGGGGACCCCCCTTCTACCAATCAGGGAATAACATGCGAATGGGAATCGAAAGTTACTACGCTAATGAAGTTCCCACCGCCCCCATTAATCTCAGCAAAGCTGCAGCTTTGAAAGAGATAGGAAAGCTCGCAGCTTGACTCTCCAAGGTCAGACTGTTCAGTCTACTAAAGATAGGGGTTACCAGAGCCACATTCCATTCTCACACACCAGGCATAAATCAACACCCCTACGATCCCAACCTCCCTCCCGTCACGCCAGCATGGCGCCCATAGCCATCCTCCCCTCCCCTCCATCCATCATGGCAGGACTACCTGACAGGAGCCCTCCTTCCTGAGCGGAGACAAAAATGTGTGAGCCGGAGGCTAAAAAACTGCAAGCTAGCTCACACGAACTCAGCTTAGAGGGAACACTGGTCAGGGGCAAGGTCTTTTTCCAGGGCTGTTTTGGTTAGCTAAAATGAACAAGTAAGCAGGGCTAACAGGGCTTGGCGAGAGGAGGCAGCTTAATTCCGTTGCTTGAGGCTCAACAGAACTGGTCTGTGCCACTGGGCATAGGGCAGCAATGGCATCTGCACATATTGGTTCCTCAGCCCATGGCAAACTCATTATGTACAGTCACAGCATGGCACGTAGGAGTCCACTTTTGGAATTGTCCTGTCTATACCAAGTATAACATTTCCAGAGTAATGCCAGTTGCTGGATCCAATAGGTAGGCAGTAGATTTACTCTACCATCTTTTCACAGCCTAGGAGCCAATACCAGCTAGTGTTGGGTCGTTGTTGTTGTTTTTGAAAGCTCATAATTGATATAAATATTCATCTTTTAGATGCCACTGGACTTTTGTTGGATTTTCAAAGCCTCTGTCATGTAAAGTAAAAAACCTCGGAACAAGGAAAGGAGCACGCGCCCAAAACGATTGTAGAAACTGCAAAAGTCAACGTTGTTAAGAGAGCTAAATGTCTCCACCTCACCTCAATGGCATGAGTGTACTGCTCAAGTTTGTCATCAATCTTGGAAACTGGGAGAGGTGCCTGGGTCTTCTTCACACTATTACTGGAAGGAGAACGGAAGATTGGTGGGAAGAGGATTTCAAGGCTGGACACTGCAGACCCAATTCAGCCACCGTTTGCTCTGCAACCCCTTTTCGATCAAATCCACACTGCCCCCCTCCGATTCGCCATTAACAATAAATGCCACTCCATACACACAGCAAGGACCACTACAGACATTATACTTATCTATGGTCTGACATCTTAGCCCAGATGTTTTTTTTTTTTTTTAACATTTTATTATTTTCCACTTAGCATGTTTACAACAAAAATCTCTTACATTTTAAACCACTATATATAGTATTAAATCATATTATACATAGTGTCACTGGCATTGTCTGCTTTATATTGTATATATATATATATATATATTTTTTTTTTCCCTCCGTCTTTGCCAGTGATGCTTGAAAAACTATTTATTATCCACTCCTTAAATTCCTAAACAAATGATACATAGATAATAAAGTGATATCTAAAATTAACAAGAGTATTTCAAATTGGGCTTTGAGCTTATATCACAAGCTATTACTTGTATGTCCTAGCTGTTCTATCTTGTGCCTTTGAAGAAAATTGTACAGCAACTACAGTATCTATATCTTCATCGTGGAGTTCTTGGAGATAGCCTCCGCCCCGTGGGTCTTTGGAAAATTCCAAAGGGGGTCTTACCCCAAGACCCCGCCCTATGGGAGGTAATTGGGGAGTTCCTCCCGAATGCCTTACCTGCTGTATTCCTGTTATGTTAAGATATCTCTATATTTAAAGAAAAAAATAATAATACTAAAACATGGTGCCTGAATTTAAACTATTTCTATCTCTCTCATTGAGGGCTCCAATGATTATTTTTTCAGAGGCTCTTGAAGATTCATTAATAAGTCTTACAGTTCATCTCCGTTGAAGGACCCATACCTTAGCATGTCAAACCAAGTGCTACCCGCTTTCCAGCATATATTAAGAGAGACCAGCAAGGACGGCTTGCCGCCTTTCAGACAAGAGAGACCAGGAAAACTGCCATAACTGTGGTTTGCTCACTGTAGCTATAATACTTAACCTTGGTTAACACAAACCATGGTTTCACATCCTTGTTTGTGGCAAATCCATAACCACTGTATGCAGACATAATGTTGTACCATGCGTAAGGGAAAAAATACCATGATTTCTGGTCATGGTACCAGACAGAAATCAGCCCAGTCCCTTTCTTCAACAGGTGTTTTCAACATAGCTGCTTTTAACCAATGGAAACATTAAGCTCACACAGCAGTAGGGTGGAAGTTACCTCCTCTCTATGGAGCGGTTCAGTGATTCAGTTCTCTCGGTGATCTAAAGGATGGATAGAACAGACCGTCAGCACATCAGTTAGTGGTCTGTAGAACAGATAAAATTGACATCTTTCTGACCAATTCAGAAATGCCAAGCTAAGGCTGCAAGAGGGGAAAATAAGAGATCAATCCCCTCCTTTGCTCACTGATGTTTTTATTTCATTTTATAAACCATCCCAGCATGACTAAAAGCTTATATTTGTCGAAACCTACCTTCATGGTGGGACTCAAAGGAGGCTGACACTCTTCCTCCAGGCTGGAATTGCTTGGAGTTCTCTGGCGCTTCCCAGTTGCCTTTTCCTCTTCATTCCTCCTTCTCTTCTTTTCCTGAACATAAAGTGGTTGCCAAAGACAGCAAAGTCTGCACCAGAGCTACACATTTGTAGACCGCCTGTATGCCAGCAATCGGCATGGCTGATGCTGTGCGTAACCAATGAAGCAGGAAAAGAGCAGTCGCACTGGGGACTCATGTTAGCTTCTAGAGCTTAATTTAGTGGGCCAGATTAGCAACAAAAACACCCAGGTTACTTCTGTCTTTCCAGTAAACAGTTGGAGAGCCAGTTTGGTGTAGTGGTTAAGTGCGTGGACTCTAATCTGGGAGAACTGGGTTTGATTCCCCACTCCTCCACTTGCTCCTGCTGGATGACCTTGGGCAAGCCATAGTTCTGGCACAGCTGTTCTTGAAAAAGAGCAGTTTCTGTCAGAGCTCTCTCAGCCTCACTGACCTCACAGGGTGTCTGTTGTGGGGAGGAGAAGGGAAAGGAGTTTGTAAGCTGCTCTGAGACTCCTTTGGGTAGTGAAGGGCGGAGTATATATCCAATCTCCTCTTCTTCTTCTTCTTCTTCTCCTCCTCCTCCTCCTCCAGAACCCAGCAGCACAAGATTTTTCTCGAGATTTTCAACCTCCATATAACCATCAATTGTCTATTTCCACAAGGCCCAGTTGCTTCCTTTTTAGCTTAGCCTACCTGTTCCAGGAGGAGGAGGAGAATTGGATTTATACCCCATCCTTCACTCAGAGTCTCAGAGCGGCTTACAATCTCCTTTCCCTTCCTCTCTCCAGAACAGATACCCTGTGAGGTAGGTGGGGCTGAAAGAGCTCTGCGGGAACTGCTCTTGAGAGAACAGCTCTGAGAGAACTGTGACTGACCCAAGGTCACCCAGCTGCCTGAATGTGGAGGCGTGTGGAATCAAACCCGGTTCTCCAGATTAGAGTCTGCGCACTTAACCACTACACCAAATCATCACCGACTTAGTTACCCATCTTTATCTTGGAGCACCTGGGGAAATGGTTCGTGTACCGAGTATGGAAAATTGACTAGGATCAAGCCTTAGGACACTTGTCCAGACCTACAGCTTTGGTTTAATTGACACCAGGCATCAGCAGCATACAAATGAGACTGGGCTGGGGTGGAGGGGTGGGGCTTTTGTTCTTACCTCCTGCTTTTCTTCCTCCTCTTCTTCATGCTCATCCTCTTGTGTGACACCCTGGTTCTCCTCTCGAACATCCAGCACTTCAACGAGCTTTTGCTGCCCCTCCAGTTCTGCTTCTGTTTCACTCTGATCGAATGAAGGAGAAGCAGGGACGAACTTCAGAAAGCTTGAAGGCCGACATCCAAACCGGATGACTGCTGGAGAATCTGGCTCCTGATCCAGATGGATCTGCTCTAACTTGCCTTCTGCTTCCCTTAAGTCACTCTCTTCTTCTGGATAGGAATGCCTCGGGGACCTAGAATTAGAATGCAGGGAGAAAGGACAGCCTTTGAATGCACAAAAGGTATCCAGTATGATTCTGTTTAGAGTGCCAGGAGCCTTCAAGGTATGAGAGACGAGCCACTTGAAGAAGTTGGGGATTTCTTTGGGGCTGAGAATATGCTGGAGTGCTCACGACAGGAAAGTATACTTCTCAGTACACTGAGCCCATTCGAAAAACTCTGCCATTCAACAACAGGACATGTACATCCAAAGCAATCAACAAAATTAAGAGTGGCTGTTTTGGGCAAAATAGTCTACACCATGTGCTGCACATAGGGACAGAGTAAATGACTGTTTCCTTACATCTTTGAATGTCACCAACCTTGAAATGATAATTTACCTGTTGGAAAGTTGCCGTACCAACCAATGAAATTCAAGCCATGGACAAGTAATATCTTGTCTTCCCTGCACAATATTACACTAATGAAGGGCTGGAGCAGCCCTCCCCTTACTCAGGTGTAGGAATTAGATTTCACTGCCCAGCAGCATTCCACCCCTCCTTGCCGGCACCCCTAGGCAGAATAAGATCAACCTGCTATTCTAGGCGAGGCAATCTTGTCACTCAGCAGATTCTGCCCCGACCCACTCTTCCGTTACCCTTGAGTTTCTTGATAGAACACAGTCAGGAGGTATTATACGAGATATAGATAGATAGATAGATAGATAGATAGATAGATAGATAGATAGATAGATAGATAAAGGCACAGTACAGATCAGTTTACCATACCAGTGGAACAGATTCCTGAATAATAGGACCATCCACTGATATGGCAAGGTCTGTTCTACTTGTCAGGACAGAAGGAATTCCGTCTCTTACTTGATTTCTACTGGCACTGGACTGGAGAGAAAGCCCCAGACAGTGCAGCTTTACCCAAAAGTAAATCTGAGTGGAATATGATTTATTCTTGAGTAAGCATACATAGGACTGCAGCCCAAGCTTATAAAATTTCAGTGCAGCAACTCTTACGTGCAATTATTACAAGAGTGACCCTGAAGAAACAGCTGCCCTGAGTCTGCTTTGGCAGGGAGGGCAGGGTATAAATCAAATAAATAGATAATACATTCAACTGGCAAATCCAAGGGTTTCCACAAAGCAGACACATCTGGATAATTTGCTACATTTCTGACAGGCTTTAGAAGAGGACGACAGAGGCCCCTTTTCCTCTCTCCTTAGTTACAGACTGCTGTCCAATGCAAGTCCCAAAGTTTATCTTGAGAGATTTCCCACTTAGCACCAGAAACTGCTTCTGGGTCTCTAGACAGAAACTGTAGCACTCTTTAATCTTCCTCTCTTACCTCAGAATACTCTCAATTCTAGGCTGGGGAGAACAAACTCTTTTGGAAGGGAAAGGAAAACACACCAATATATGGAGAACCACTAACACCTACTTCCACCGTATCTCTGCCAACTTTCAGTAACATTATATGCCCAATGGTGCTAAATGCTTCCATCCTTTAGGTAACTTGGTAACACCCCTCCCTTTCATCTGCCCTAACCTTCTACAGGTGTTCTCTGTTTCCCCAGCTGAAAAAAGCTCTCTTAACCAACCAGTCCTTTTTCCCCCTCTTTAAAAACAAGAAGCCCATCACACATGTGGTCACAGTTATACTTTAGGTAGGGGCCTAGGTCATCTTTAGTTGAGGAATTTAAATGTATCAACCTTTCTTCTTGCCCACAAATATGCTAAATAGCCAATCTGTCTGCTCATATCAATGTTCAGCATATGTGGTCTAGAAAGGGAGGGGTCAGGAATGTATCCATTTGCAATTTCTATCCCCTTCCCTACTTTGTCATGTGAGAACAATATAGGTAGCCAGGCAAGTTATTATTTTTCAGCCTGAAATGCATAGCTGAACTTGGAGTTAAGGCTGCAATCCTGTGCGCACTTACCTGGGGGTAAACCCAACTGGACACAATATACATATTACAAGTGTCATCGTTGATGCCCCATTACTTCACTAACTTAGACTCCCCATTCCAGCGCAGGGTTTTTGAGCTGGCCCCTTTAAATGCTTTCCCTTCCAAGGTTTTGTCAGGCAGATTTAAGCAAACGCCTTTCGAGAACAGGCTTTGGCCTTGTGAGCTGAGTACACCAGGTTCCTTACCAATGTTCCCCCTAAGCTGAGTTTGTGTGAGCTAGCTCACAGCTTTTTAGCCTCCGGCTCACACATTTTTGTCTTAGCTCAGGAAGGATGGCTCCAGAGCAAACTAATTTATGCAGTAGCCAAATCGTTCGCTCACAACTTTAATGCCAGTAGCTCACAAAGTAGAATTTTTGCTCACAAGACTCCACAGCTTAGAGGGAGCATTGTTCCTTACCCGATACTATTTTAGAATGTCCTCTCTTTACTTTCCAATGTAGACAGGTTTTTATTAAGCCATCTTCAACAAAATGATCTTTCCAATGAGCAACTATTGACTCGGCTCTTGGAAGATGTTAATCCCCAAACCACCTTTTGTGTTGCCGGGCTATTGGTCGAGATTTTTAAGACTAAGCTTAACCTGACCTAATTACTTATTGTTCCTTTCTTCCCTCCTTGTTATTTCCCTATTTCTATTCATCCATTAATTATAATATTTTATTCTTCCAGCAGGATACTCGATTCATTCTGGTAGTCAATGTGTAATCGACTTTTATATTTCTAACTGTTTTATTGTATCAATATTTTACTGGAGCATTGTATTTACTTTTGATGTAGTTACTTATATGGCCATGCCATTAAAAGGTATTTGATTGATTGATTGACAAGTGTCATAATATTCACAAGGCATAACAGTATTCCATTTCTCATATATTTCTCCGTGTTTATATATGCAGCCATGATCTACAGAATATATACTTCAGATCCCTTTTTTGGCCCACACTTTGGACCAGTCACGCATTCTCAACTTAGCCTACCTTACAGGGTTGTTCTGGGGATAAAATGAAGGAGAGGAGAACAGTGTAAGCTGCTTTGGGTCCCCATTGAGGAGAAAAGTGGGGAATACATGAATAAATAAATAAATATATAAAAGTAAATATATGCCTATACTGAAAAAGAGCCTTAAAAGTTAAAATAGTAGTGGTTCACCCTATACTGGGTGATTTGGGCCTAAGCTGTGACACTGGGCACACTTACCAGGAAGTAAACCCCACTAAATTCAGAAGGACTTATTTCAGGTATACATGCATCAGGTAGTTGCACAGGGTTGCCAGTGGGCCTTGGGAGAAATGTCCTGCCCCTTTAATGGAGCCGGATCTGTAGATATGGACAGTTTCCCTGCATGGAAGTAAAATAACATCACCTGGTAGAGTACAGGGTCTGAAGCCTCTATTAAAGGGACACATCATTTTTGTCCAGGCCTGTTGGCAACCCAGTGACTGCATTTCTTCCAGGGTGCCTGGTCTATGCCCAGTGCATTGCCACCTTCTTTTGAGAGCCCTTTTCATGCGGTACCTTTCTTCCCACTGAGGAGGGGCTGCCTGCTGGGCTTCTCTCCATTGGCAGATTTGTTCTCCTTCTTGCGCTCCTTCAGCTGCCCATCTCTGCTTGCGCTGCTCCAGTTTCTGTGACCAGTCGCTGAAGCCTTCATCCTCTTCTAATTCTGAAGTCCCAGAAGGTTTGCCATCAAACCTGAGATGTGAGGCAGTAGCACTATGTAAGTTCAGAGTAACACAGTGAGCATTCTGGTCAGCGTGCCTGGATCTACAACCAGGGCTATTTTGGGGCAGGAACGCACAGGAACGGAGTTCCGGCTGGCTCCCGAGTTGGCCACACTCAGCAGGAACTCATTAGCATAATAGGTCACACCCAACAGCAGAAACTCATTAGGATTGGCTGCATGAGGGGTGTGTGGCCTAACATGCAAAGGAGTCCCTGCTACAAAAGAAGCCCTGGGTTTTGACAACAAACAAGGTAAACAGAATAAGAAGCAAAAGATGGGTGTGGCTGCATGACCACACTTCTGGTAACATGGGGTGTGTGGCCTAATATGCTAAGGAGCTGTGCTGTCATGGGTGTGGCCCAATATGCTAATGAGTTTCTGCTGGTGGGTGTGGCCTGTTATGCTAATGAGTTCCTGCTGGGCTTTTTCTACCAAAAAACCCCGTTTACAACTATTGCCTACACCTTGCAGTCAAATTCAAATATTTCTGATCTTGATGGAATGCTGAACATTATTGCAGTCAGATTATTTATATTGAAGAAGTGTTATGATCTGGGTTGGATCGTGACTACTCAATATCTGAATGGACACCCCTAAGTTTCTGATGTTGCCAGAGCTTATTGATTAATACTTAAAAGACTGTGCAGTTTTGAGAACCACGGTGATCTATGTGTTGTGGGGCAAAGATACACATGTCTTCAGTTCCTGAATCATTCTCAGTGCCAAAACCACCCTGGAGCAAAAAGGCAGTTCAGTCCTTTAAATTGTGCTTGACTGCTGCAAGGGGAGGGGGTCTTTCGTTAAAGCAGTGGTGCCCGAGGCACTGAAAGAAATCCAGAGCTCAGAAAATGATGAAAGACACTCCAAAGCAAACCCGCCGCCCCCGCCGCCCCCGCATCTTAATTTAATGTACTGGTCTGCCCTTTGGTTAACTGTGGTCAAGAGACTTGTACATCTTTTGGATTAAATTTCAGCCACTGTATCTCATCATAGCTTTGGAATGCAGTCTGTATACTCTGAAGGCCAAATGACCAGCTCTTGCCAGTGGGGTATAAACGCTTCTCTCTTTCTTTATTAATGAATAGGAAGAGCATTCTCCTCCTCTGCCCCACCTTTTTGTACCCTTCAGAGCCTAGGAAATATCTGAAGTTCAGCCTGGCTTCCCCCTTACCCTATCACACAGGGCCCTTTAACTATTACAAACTGTATACTGGATGTGAAGTGCTCAGCACTTACTAATGGGTGGGGCACTGAGAAATTCTCCTGCCAGCAAAGGGTCACTTTTACAATATTATTTGAATGACTGTCAAGCACAGTATTCCATTTCATACTTATTACTGCATTGGGGCCATATTCCTCTCAGGCCAACAGAAAATCCTCCTAATCTTTTTCTCCCACTTGACTCAGCTTTAGTCAGTTTGCTGATAAGCAAGAAGGGCCTGGCACGGCACGACATTTGCGGCACCAGGCAGGGAGGGAGTGGTGGCCGGATGCCAGGCAGGGGGTGGGGTTGGTGAGTGGCGGGAAAATCAGGCCCTGCCTCCTGTCCCCGGCCCAACAGTAAGCCCCGGGACAGCTGTGGGAGGGAAGGATTTATAAGAGGGAACCAGCCGCTCGCCTCCCCCACCCAGCCTTTGTCCGGCTCCCACCCTCTAGGTTTACCATCTGGGATCAATTCAGTTCAACAGTTTAGTTAAAGGGGGTACAGTGTTGTATTTTAGGCATAGTGAGAATTAGCTGTTGTAGATTTTCTGGGTTGTCTGGCCATGGTCTTGGCATTGCAGGACCTGACGTTTCGCCAGTAGCCGTGACTGGCAACCTCAAAGGTATAACACAGAAAGATGGACTACTCTCTGTATCAAGGATGCCAGTCACAGCTACTGGCGAAACGTCAGGTCCTACGATGCCAAGACCATGGCCACACAACCCGGAAAAATCTACAGCAGCTAATGAACTCTGGCCGTGAAAGCCTTCGACAACATAGTGAGAATTGTTAGTTTACATCATGGCTCATTTGTATAGATCTTCTCTTGTCAAAACTAGGCAGTAACAGCATGGGGCCAGATCCATTTAACGGAAATAGGCCTGTGTGCCATTTACCGGATAATGGGTCTTGGTGTGAGGGCTGACGGGAGCAAGCCTGCTCAGGGACTACCAGTGCTTGCCTTCATAGCCAGGTGGCAGGGGAGATCACAAAGGGCTGGTCATCCATGTGATCCCCACAACCTGCCATTCCGCGATCTTCACCCATGCCCGCTGGCTGGGTGACGGGGGTCATTGGCTGGCGGTGGGGGTCAGCCGATGCAGCGGATTCAGTGGACCCATGCTGTGCCAATGCTTCTTACAGCTGTAATCAATAAAGTTGTGGCCAATTTAATCCACTTATTTTCCAAAACCTGTTGTGAGTGTGGTGATTTCATACGAGATTGTCAGCATCTGATCAAACCTCTCCATCCCACTTAAGAACTGGGGCCACAACCCATGTTGTATTTGCTGACCTACTGCCATCTCACTGATATTCCAGCACCTCTCTGTTTCCTTAAAAATAGGAGGAGCCGAAGGAGAAAGATTAGCACAGGATATACACTTGTTAAGGCCACTGTCTATCCAGAAGAGTTAGCCAAGATTTCTGCCAACTGTTTCTGTGCTCAGCATTTCCTCTTCCCACTGTTAGGATCCTCAATGGCTTTGGGACGGTTCTCTCAAACTATTCAAGAGCAGGTTCTGTATTTGCATGAGCTATTTCATTTTCTGGGCCTGGGCCTGCTAAGCACGGACAAAGATTTTGCTTTCACATTCTGGCAGCCAGGAAGGGTAGATTTGAAGCAAAATAGAGGCAGACTACAACTTGCCAGTTCTTCTATGGACTGGAGGGGGTCAGGGGAGAACAGAAGCCCCTTTTCCAGGAACACACTATCATATATTAAATCAAATAAGAAGTGAGAGACTATTACTTATTCAGGATCTGAGTTTTCTCTCAGTCTTTTTTAAATTTCATGTAATGTACGCATAAAATATCATGTATATAGTTGGTGAGAATTTTGTGATTGCATCAATCTGGATGCCAACGCGAGTGGCAATGTCCAGTCTTGAGTCATCAAGCCTCGAAACATGGAGAGATGTGCATGATGTTTGGTGGGGATCTAATGCTCTGGAATAAAGGATGTCTGACAAACTTAATCTCTGGACCGACAGGAAAATTATGACAGCCGTTCTTTGAAGGTAACTTCATTAAACCCTTTATTTCACTGGAATGATTGAACACTTGTACTGATACAGCTAACAAGAAGAGGATGAGTCACCATAAGTGGGTAGGGTTGCCAAGTCTTAGCTTTTCTTTAGCGAGGGGATTCCCGGCCCTCCCCAGGAGTTGCAGGTGGGGGCACTATCATTCGAGGGAAAACCATAGAGTTTCCCCTTGAATAATAGAGCATCTCCCCGCAATGTACCCTTCGCAATGACATCACCTCCGGGTGACGTCATCATGCTGGGCACGTCTCCATGCTCCCAGTATTTTGGGGGTGGGGTTCCCCCCAGCAGCCCAATCCGGCCGGTGGGAATGGACCGATTGAGCGGGGGTTTCCCCACCCACCCCGGGGGGACCTGGCAACCCTATAAGGGGAAGCTCAGTTTACATAAGAAAAAGCCAGTGCTCATGGGAGATTTAAGGGTGTGCTAACCTTTGTAGCCAGATCAGCCGCTGCAGACAATGCCAAGAAATGACTGGGGATCTACCCCCATTACAAAAAATTCAAGAACGTTTCTAAAATAACTCTGTGTCTAATAATATTCACTGTCCTTTGCACTATCCTTTGTTTAATCCTACCGCATTAAACAAAACTGCTATCGAAATCCTGCTCAGATAATAATCGGTGGTAGAATGAACACAAGTGGTCATCATGCCGGCAGGACTGGCCTCCAGTCTACACACACTGATTTGAAGGTAGATTGAATGAAGGGGTAGGGTCCCAGTATGGACAGCAAACGGCATGCAGGGGAAGGGCCCTGAACCCTCCTTCTGCTACAGCTTCTCCTCATGGCCTTCCTCTCAAGTGCTTCACCTCAGCTGAGGCTACTTCTGGTACCAGAAAGGCATGTTTGGACAGAAGCTGCAGAGAGGTGAGCCGGGGGAAAGATGACAACTTTTTACTCAGCACATGCAGGCCTTCTGCTGTCAAAAACTGACTTAGGGTTGCCAAGTCACTTACTGTTAATAGCGGGGGAGAGTTGGTCCCTGCCTGGGACATAGAGTTTTCAGGCTGATTGCTAGAATGTCAGCCAGCAACGTGCCCGGCACGATGATGCCACCTCTGGGTGACGTCATCACGCTGGCCACATTGGCCCGAACTGGACACTTTGGGGGCGGGGTTACCCCAGTCAGCCTCTTCTGGACCGGTGGATTGGGGACCCTTTTAGCAGGGGAACCTCCGCCCTCCTGGGGGACCTGACAGCCCTAAACTGACTCCTCAGCACTCTTGCACCACAACTGGTAAACTTCGGTGTTTAACCCAAGGAACTGCCATAATTACATCAAGCTTTGCCTTCATCCCAGTCCTCCTTGCTGGAAGGTACAGTATTTTAAAACTTTCAACAAAGGGGGGGGAATGAACATACAAGAATGAATCCATTCTTCATCTAGAGAACTACAGAAAACATTACGCCTCCGTTCAAGATACCCCATCTCAGATTTTGCTTAAGACTTTTGGTTGCAGAGACACAGATCACCAAACATGGACGATGGGCTGCAGTCACCTTGTTGGGTTACAAGATGTGCATGGCACTGTGGGATTAAAGTGTAGAATGGCTGACCACACATATCCTCCCCATTGCATGGAGAATCTCAGGCGATCACCAGTGGTTGCCCTTTACTTCCTGCAGTGCCACAGAAATTCTCTTGGGGATACAAGTGATCCAGCTGGCACATCGTCCCACACAATTAAGCCCCAGTTTGGAGCAAGCTACCTCATGGAAGCGAGTTCATTCATCCTGTATGTCGCAAACACAATGTGCAGACGGATGTTTTAATTACAGCTGTCTTGTTTTCCTGTCTAAGGATGCTGCAAATGAATACAATAGCTTTTTTTATTTCACTAACGTCCATCCGTATAAGAAAATGCTAACTTTTGGGCTATACTGAGTTATTCATCAGGTGTGCAACGCGATTTTTAAGCGTGGTCTAGAACAAATCGCTGCATCGTTTTTGTGCTCAGTCTCTACTTACTGACTTTCTTGTACCGACTCTCCATTTTCTGAAGCCGTGCCGGTGTTATTAAGACCGTCTTCTGCCTGGGACCTCAGCTGCCTCTCGCGTTCTCTCCGGCGCCTCTCTCTAGCCGCCTCCTCCTCATCTTCCACACTCCATTGTGCTGTCAGCCTGGCAATCACAAAGAACATTTAGTCACGCTGAATGAAGGTGTGATTCAAAGAAAATTGTCTTAAGCCTAAAGAACACGTAGGGCTGGCACTCAGGCCCTGCTACAATAAGGAAGTGGCCGCGTTCATTGCTTAATTTAATCTTCATTTATTTAGAAATGTATTATTCAGAAAATATAGAAGCTGCCTCTCCAGAGACATGCTTGGGGCAGCTCACAATGTAAAACGAGACGACAGGAAATCCATCAGAACAATGTGCAAACCCACTTCTAGACAGTATGTAGAAGTAATTTACAAGAGCTAAGCCTGACTGTACCAGGTGCAGGGCCGGCCCCAGGTGTCTGGGTGCCCTAGGCAGGACAGCCTGGGGCGCCCACCCCACCGGGGATGCCAACCTCCCGGTGGGGCCTGGAGATGGCCCAGCGCCAGGAGAGCCGGGGAAGGGGCGGGCATAGAACGCCCGCCCCTTTCCTCCCAGCGGCGGCGCCGGCTTTTCTGGGCGCCTCGCAGCCGCAAGGCACCCAGGAAAGCCGGGGCTGCCGGCGCTGGGAGGCCCGGGGGGCTTTTCATGGGGGGGCATTTTGGCGCCCCTGCAGGGCCGGTGCCCTAGGTGAGCGCCTAGCTCGCCTAGTGGGCGAGCCGGCCCTGACCAGGTGGCAACTGAAGCATACCTGCCCCACAGCACAGTGGCCTTCAAACTCTCCACCCTCATGGGAGCATTTCCCCCTCTGACTTGCCGTGGCACTTTTCAGAAGACCCAGAGGGTACAGCTCCAGGCATACACACAGTTCCCTTAGGGCACTGGCCAGATTGGTTGAGCTTCACCTCCATGAATAAAACGTTTGTTCTAAAACACATTCCAATACCCTCGGTCCAGCTGCCCGTTATAGCAGAAGCCATGCCGCAGACGGGCAAGGTATGTTTCAAGAAACCTTCATCACATTCTGCTCAAGGACCCCTTGAGGATACAATCTGAAAAGCACAACGCTATGGTTTCTGGCACGTGATGTACCCACCAAGAGAGAGACCTCAAGATGATAATTAGTAGCTATGTGTGGGAACCATGAATTAGCCACGTTCCTGCAACCAGGCAAAAAATTAAAAGGAGGGAGAATGTGAGACATTGCTCCTCCCTGTGCAAAGGCAGTATGAAAACCCGAAGAATCAAACAGTGAGCTATTGTGCATGTTGTTTATTGACCCTCAAAGTATAAGGTACTGGAACTCAGCCTCTTAGCAAGTCTGTCCACTTTCCAGTTGCAACAAAACACATGGGAAACACGGCAGGGTTGAGCAAATGTAGAAAAACACCATTTTACAACAAAACATAATACTATTATGCTACTATATTTTCATATATTGATATAAATAATATACTGAAATACAATAGAGACTCTAATGTATCTTATTTATTATAGTACAAAAGCCTCAAGAAAATTATATATCTAGCATAAAAGTAGCTGTGGAGTCTCTACTATATTCCAGTATATTATTTATATCAATATATGGAGCTGCGGTGGCTCAAGTGGTTAAGACGTTGAACTGCAGGCTGGAAGGTCGGTAGTTCAGCAGTTTGAGACCCGAGTGCCGCATGAAGGAGTGAGCTCCCAACTCTGGTTCCAGCTCCTGCCAACCTAGCAGTTCGAAAGCAAGAAATTGCAAGTAGATAAATAGGTACTGCTTCGGTGGGAAGGTAACAGCGTTCCGTGCACCTCAGCATCTAGCCATGCCAGCCACATGACCACAGAAATGTCTTTGGACAGCGCTGGCTCTTCAGATTAGAAACGGAGATGAACACCACAACCCTAGAGTCAGATTTGACTGGCTTTCGAGAAGGGAAACCTTTACCTTTACCATATGAAGATATGGTAGTATAATATATTGTGTTTTGTTCTAACACGGTGTTTTTCCACACTTTCCAGAAGCAGCTGAGCTTAGCCTAAGCACAGCCCTGCACTGTATGAACATAGTGCCGTATGTAAGCACTACAGCTGTTAATGCTACATCTTACAGCAAGAACAAAGGAAGTTAAAGAATGCTATAAAAATATATAGTCTGACTCTGAGAGGCTAAGAAATCAGACAAGATTCCTGGACCTCCCCATTCAGTCTCTGGAACAGAGAATATTGAAAGTGAAAAGATCTTGACGTGTTTTCTTCGAAGCAAGGCTATTCTTGGGCGGGAACGCACAGGAACGGAGTTCCGGCTGGCTTCCAAGATGACCACGCCTACAGGCTTCCCCCCCTTTGGGTTCTCCAGGCACCTTGCAAGCCGTGGGGTGCCTGGGGAAGCCAAGCCAATCCAGGGAGGAAAGGCAGTTTAAACTGCCTCCCCTCCTCGGGTTCCCCAAGCGCCTCACAGCCACAGGGCACCTGGGGAAGCCAATCCTGGGAGGGAGCTACACTGTCAGGGGTGTGGCCTAATATGCTAATCAGTTTCTGCTATTGGGTGTGGCCTATTATGCTAATGAGTTCCTGCTGGGCTTTTTCTACAAAAAAGGCCCTGCTTAGAAGCATTACATTTTCATCAGAATTCCTGAGCCAAGTTGTGCTGTTGCTACCAGCTAGCACACAATGTCAGAGGAGGGTATGGAGCACTATCATGCTACAGACATTCCCAGCAAGTTCTGCTTCATGCTGTTTTCCTTGCTCCCCCTACACACTAAAATCTTGACATGGCTTTCCCCAGAATGTCCTAGCCACCAGATAATAAATTCTCTGTTACCTCTCAGATCCCAGAGGAAAGGAGGGCTGTAACATTTCAAGCTAGGTGGTAACATGAATTTTAGGGCCCAGTCCAGATCTTTCTACAAACTTGTGAAATGCCCCTGGTTTGCAAAGAAATCAGAAACCTAAACAAATCAACAACAACAACAACAAAAACCCTGCTTACTCGTTGACCAGTCATACACTCTCAGCCTAACCGACATCCATAGGTTTGTTGTGATTGTGAGGATAAAATGGAGGGGAGAATGATATAAATTGTTTTGCGTCCCCATTTTGGAGAGAGACAGAATATAAATGAAGTAAATAAAAAATATAGCTGAAGATGGGGGCGGAGGTGGGTGGGTGGGTGGGTGGGTGGTGTGGAAAAGAAAAGGAAACAAGGACTGGTAAGAACCCAAGAGCATAAGAGAAGCCAATGTTGGATCAGGCCAGTGCCCATCCAGTCCACCACGCTGTGCCACACAGTGGCCAAAAATACCAGGTGCCAGCAGGAGGTCCAGCAGTGGGGCCAGGACACTAGAAGCCCTTCCAATGTTGCCCCCCCCAAGTACCAGGAATAACATAAGGATATGGGGGCTGTCAGGAGGAGGGAGAGAGGCTCCACTCCCCCCCCAATGCCCAGGTATTTTTTAGGGTTGCCAGGCCTGGGTTGGAAAATACCTGGAGACTTTGGGGGTGGATCCAAGAGAGGGCAGGATTTGGGGAGGGGAGGTGTCCTCAGCATGGCCACAGAGTCCACCCTTCTCCAGGAGAGCTGATCCCTGCCAGGTGGAGATCAGTTGCAAAAGCGGGAGATCTCCAGGCCTCACCTGGAGGCTGGCAACCCTAGTATTTGGCAACCCAGAGCTGCCAACCCTACCCCAGCGGGCATATGGCAAACCTACCTTTTCCTTTCATAGGTATGTTTATAATATATGCAAAGATCTTGGGAATATATGCAGTGAGCTATCAGCCCACTCCTTAATGTATGGTGTAATTCGTATTTGCAGTGTGCCACTTCAAGGGCCAGTGACATGTGGAAGTAACCTGAAGTCAGTACATGATGACTGGTATAAACCAACTCTTCTCTACCAGCTGCCAGAAGACATTAGAATTGGGGGGGAAAGGGTTGCCTATAATTTGGCCTCAAATTTCTGAATGCCCCCTGTAAATCCTAGGGAAAGCAAAATGTCTAAATGGACAACCACATCGGAGAGATCCACAGCAGAATTATAACAAGGTACCCTTGGGAGTCAAACTGGACATTACCTCCAATTGCCGTATTTTTGAAGACAAATATAAGGTTGCCAACCTCCAAGTGGGGCCTGGAGATCTCCAGACTACAAATATCAGTTCCCCCAGAGAAAATGGCTACTTTGGAGGGTGCCCTCTATGGCCTCATACCCCAATGAAGTCCCTCCCCAAACCTCCCTAAACCTCAGGCGGCAGGAATTTCCCATCTGGGTACCCTAGACAAATGTGACCCTGGGGAACCAAGGCTTAGAGAGGTATAACACTATCTAGGATTGAACTGTTACTGATCCTTTCATTGTGCCCCTTCCTAAACCTCCTGAATAAACCCCACACAACACTGCATCAATATGACCACAGTCCGCATACAAAGGGGAAACGGCATAGTAGAAAGGGGATTCATATTGGCTGAGTTCAGACTGGCAATTTGCCCCGCTATCGCCACGTTCCAGCCACGTTTCCCAAGCGGATTAAAGGGGGCGTTCACACAGGCAAATCTGCCTGGCATTCCCCAGCCGTAGGCATCCCGTGCTGTTCTGCTTCGCTCTCGGGATTAAAAGATACCTGTTGAAAGTGGTAGCAGATCCCGGAGAGTGCCTTTATCCCGCTGCATTCCGCTTCCCGGAAGTGTGAATGCTCAGCCGAAAAGCTGGGAGCAACCCGCGTTGCACATAAGGCAGCAGTGATATGATTGGCTGTGCTCTGCTCTACTGCCCAATGTGGTGCCGGTGCAATGGGATCCTCCCCAAATCGGCTGGATGCCTATGTGTGTATGAGCGCATGAGTGCATATGCACTCATGCGCTCATGCACTCATACACACATAGGCATCCAGCCGATTTACCAGGAAAAAGCCATTTACATCCGCGCCTCAAGGCCAGCAGTCTGAACACTCCTGTGCGCTTCCTCCCAGTATGCTCCCACATCAGTCGGCCCCGTGTGACTGGGAAAACCCGGAACAGTTTGTTCCGGAGCTATTTTGCCACGACTGGCTCCCATTTCAAACTGCCAGTCTGAACTCAGCCATTATGTGTACATTTTAAATATACTTGTTTATTTCATTACATCTATTGTGACGGATATCTTTGTGCTGTTTTAAGTATATATAGGCTGTGATCACACGCACAATTAGCCGTGCCATAGGCGCGAATGCCGGGCGGATTTACCAGGCACGATCAGACGTGAACATCTGGCCAGCGCCCCGCACCCATCGGCAACCCGTTTTGCTCCACCGCAAGATCTGTAGAAAATGATCTATAGAAAATAAGGGAACATGCCCGTTTGAGGAAATTTTCTATAGATCATGGATCTGGATACCATTTGGTTGGAATGAGTACGATCAATGAAATCAAGACAAACATCTTGCTGTTTGTTGCTACTTAGAAAAATTGATGATATTCAGAGGTAATCTCTTCAAAACGGAATTTGACTCTGGAGATTTTCATCAATTTACATACTTGTTTCTACTAACCTGTTACACCTTCAAAGATTATGAACTGTTTTTATACTTTCAAATAATGTGGATTCTTTCCTCACTTGTTGGCTTTGCATTATTTAATATATTGTGAGAACTCTTATTTTTGTAATATACTGCCAATCTAGCAGTTCGAAAGCAAGAAATTGCAAGTAGATAAATAGGTACCACTTTGGTGGGAAGGTAACAGTGTTCTGTACACCTTGGTGTTTAGTCATGCCGGCCACATGACCACGGAAACGTCTTCGGACAGCGCTGGCTCTTTGGCTTTGAAATGGAGATGAGCACCGCAACCCTAGAGTCGGATTCGACTGGCTTTCAAGCACCTTTCGACCTTTACCTTTACTTTACATTATGTAAGCCCTTGCTATTGCAGCTTTACGTGTGTATCTTTATTGTCACCACAGCCATAGAGTGGCAGGATCGGCTAAAACCCTTTGTTGTTTAATTTTGTGTTTCTAAATAGTCAGAAAAAGACAAGACACACTAGAAGTTACATTCTGGGGGCAGCCAGATCGCTTTCCTCCACATTTTCATTATTTCCAAACAAGCCAACATGTCTGAAACTCAGACCTCTCTTGGGGAGTCTGCAAAGCCTGCCTAGGTCTGTATTAAAACTGGAAAAGATGAAGTTCAAAAGTACATAGATGGTGGGTGGGTGTTTTTTTTAGCAAAGTCATGCATTTTTCTCTCACCATGGAACTTATCAAGGAAATAAATGCCACTGCCAAAATGAAAAACACACACACGCATATATATATATATATATGCACACACATACACCCCGTGGCACACTCTCCCTCCATTTCCTGACTTCAGCCCATCCACTAGAGCATAGAGGTACACACGAACAAAGACAATGTAGCTATTAAAAATGGGACTTTAGAGCACTCTTGATTTGTTCCTTACTTATATTTATTGTTTTCTTTACAGTTTCCATGGAAAGGGTTTTCTGGGCCATCGGAAGGCTAATTTTTTTAAAAAAAAACCTCAATGAAGCTATTCACTGGACTCCGTCATGACTTCTGTTCCATATTTATGTGACAACAGTGGATGAAAGGTCAGATTCAAAAATGTTCATAAAAACGCCCAGCTAGCCTTAACAGGAAAATGAAAAGTTACATTTTCACTAGAATTTCAGATGATTCTCAAAAGAAAGCACTACCCCCCACCCCGAATTTAAGAATTTACAGTGGGGACCACAAAAGCCTTCCTCTGTCTAGTTTGCATCCCTGCCCTGGGATTGCTCTGCTGGGAGGAACGTTGAGAGAGGCCTGAGTATCGCCACAGTAGCCTCCCTTAACCACTCCCCTTCTCCTTTGGCTGGACTGACTAATTTCTCCCCATGACCTCACAGGCTCACAATCTGTTGCGCTTTCTTTTGTCTCGGCAGCACTGAATACAATCGAAGGACAGTAACTTCAAGAGTAACAGAAGCACAGTGAGGAAGCGCTAGCATCCCAGCAACAGGCTCTTGCCGATAGTTATCACATGCCATTTCTTCATCTTGCCTAACCAGTCTTTTTTTTAATTTTTGGTAAGCGGTTGGCCATTTTCCTGGTAGGAAAAGAAAAAAAATATTCTCATCTGCTTATGCAAATTAGGGTTGCCAAGTCTCTTACTTTCTGCAGCGGGGGAGTCTTCGTCCCATTCCGAGACATTTGCAGGCACCACGCGATGACGTCGCCTGGAAGTGACATCATCACGCTGGGCACGTTGCCGGGCGACGCTCTGGTAATCGCCCTAAAAACTCTATGGTGCCAAGGAGTTTTCAGGGCGATTGCTAGAGCGTCGCCCGGCAACATGCCCAGCATGATGACGCCACTTCCAAGCGGTGTCATCACACCAGGCACGTCGGCCTGATCTGGCCACTTTTCAGGGTTGAGGTTCCCCCCGCCAGCCGGATCTGGACCAGCAGATTGGGGGCCGTTTTAGCAGGGGAATCCCCATCCCTCAGGGGGATTTGGAAGCCCTAATGCAAATTGATATGCACTATGAACAATTTCATTTTGTTCTCCTCAACAATCCAACTGTACCACAACAATACAACCTATGACAGCCTTCCTTCAAAATATCAAAATAGGAGAGAGGCGTTTGTGAGTGGGTGATGCTGCTCAAGGTCTTAAACTGAAACAACATGAGGAAAAAACCCAGAATGAAAGAAATAGTCTCCTATTTATTTCTTGCCTTCATTTTGCACCTTTCTTATACCATAGCACTCAAGGTGGTAAGCGCGAGATCCCAAGGGAGTCTCCCCTCCTGGCACTGGCCAGACTCAGATCTGTTTAACATGAGCAAGGCTGACACATCATGTGCCTTCAGACCATCCCCTGGTTCCTTGTTTCCATTCTAGATAGGATGATTCACCGTGAATCATTACATACTTCAGCTAAGCAGGAAATTAGATCTTCCCTCTGTGGAATTCTGTGATAAACACATTTGGCGTAAAAGTTTTTAGACTTCACTTTAACAATGGTTTCACTGAAATGAAAGCCCCTTCCTTGTAAACTGTGTATAATCTACCACATACTTTTGGTATTGGGCAGAGGGGGGGGTGCAGTCGTCTCAGGTTTTGACCCCACAGGGTATTTTTGTGCTTTATGTAGTAACTTACATGTCTTCCACACAAAATCCCATCCCCCAGTTTCCTCATTGCTGAAGTGGCTTCAGGTAAAGCACAGCACCTATGGGGCCTCCATATGGCACATTTCCCTGCTGTTTCCCTACCCCAATCCCCCCCCAGCAGTTGCCACCTTCCTCCCATAGACAACCACAGCTTTTAATTTTTTTAAAATGGCACTAGAATATTGTTATATCAATATACTGTTGTAACTATAGGTTCAGTTCTTTGAATCACCAGCTTTCTTCTTCGTTTTTTTAAGTAAGTCTAACCCCTTTGGTTGCAAAGATATGCCTTTTTCCTTATATCTCTGCAAGGGAAGAGGCTGGCAACTTACTTTTTTTAAAAAAAGAAAAAGAAAGAAAACTGAGAATCCAGGGAACTTGCTACACCTATTGTTACAATGGTATATCAATACTCTACTGCTGATTAAAAAAAAAAAAAAGCCCTCTGGTGGCAGGAGAAAGAAATGGCTGCAGTGGGAACAGGGTCAGGGTAAATGGTTGGCTTGTGGGCTGGAAAATCCAAATTTCCCCAACTGCACAGTAGCCATCTAGGCTTTGAGATCTTTTCCAACACTTTGGAGCAAAGCCGGTTCCAGAAAGATGGGTAAACCCCCAGAGGTACACAAATGTACCACAATGCTATGGGGAAGTAGGAAAAAAAAAAACACTTCCCAAAAGTATAGGTCTTGGAAATAACCCATGGGGAAGCCATCTTAGCACCTGGACACTATTGACCAGTGTAACAGGCTGGTGTTTCAGGATGTGCCTCTTTTTGAAATCTCCAATAAGGTTGCCAGATGTTCAGTTTTGAACTGGTCAGTCTAGTATTTTCCCTTTCTGTCCTGTAAATAAATTCAGAAAGTACTGTACATATAAATATAAATGTCCAATATTTTCTAATTAATTAAGGCTGCAACTACCACAGCCAAGTTCCATGCATGTTGGCTGCACTGGAGAAAAACCTGATGATGGATATTGCTGCTTTATCTAGTCACCGGGGAAAGCAGGAGTGCGTGCATGGAACTTGGCCATGGTGGATGCAGGCATATTTAATTAAAAATGGTAAACATTTATATTCTAGTATTTTCTCAATTAACTGGACTGTCCAGTTAAAAAACCAGACACCTGGAAACCCTAGCAAAGGAAAGGTTTCCCTACATAAGCGCTGAAAAACTGTCTGAAATATTTTTACAGGGTGCCATTTTGTGACTGGCTCTGCCCACTAAAGCCAAGACTTTTGGAGGAAAAAGTAACTCCCAGAAACATCCTGCCTGTTGGTCATTCAAACAACAGAATAAACTTGAGGATGCATTGGATTCAGTCTGTTGAGCTAATAACCTGAGAGGAAAAGTGAAGGGAAGTGAAAAGAAGACCAAGAATGGTGTTTGCTTCAGAAGTTTTTTAAGTTAAACAGTTTCTAACTCAGGGCTATTTGGGGGCAGGAAGGCACAGGAACGGAGTTCTGGTTGGCTCCCGAGTTGGCCACGCCCAGCAGGAACTCATTAGCATAATGACTACATGAGGGGTGTGTGGCCTAACATGCAAAGGAGTTCCCAAAAAAGCCCTGGGTTTTGACAACAAACAAGGTAAACAGAATAAGAAGCAAAAAGTGGGTGTGGTTGGATGACCACCCTTCTGGTAGCACGGGGGTGTGGCCTAATATGCTAATGTGATGTGCTGTCAGGGGTGTGGCCTAGTATGCTAATATGATGTGCTGTCAGGGGTGTGGCCTATCATGCTAATGAGTTCCTGCTGGGCTTTTTCTACAAAAAAGCCCTCTTCTACCTAACATACTGACACCATGGCATGCAGATAGGGCAGACCAGGGGGGGCAAATCAGGCATAAACCTGACAGAAATTGGCATGTCAGTTGGAACCTGTCAGAAACTGATGGGTTACGGGAAGTGCCTGGTGATCAGAAGGGGGTTAAACCAAAGGATTAGTGACTTTTTGGATCCTACTCCTAATTATATGATAGAACTCAATTTTACAAACCTGTAAAATAACAAACTGTTGACAACTTGATTTCTGTGGCTCACAATGCTGATTTCCTATTCCAATATCAAAGGGAGAAAGAGAGCTACAGATTTCTTTACCAGATGTTCTCCTAACTCCTAGTTAAACTCTTAAATGTACAAGAACCCTTCTCAGAGAGCCAGTTTGGTGTAGTGGTTAAGTGCGCAGACTCTAATCTGGGAGAACTGGGTTTGATTCCCCACTCCTCCACTTGCGCCTGCTGGGTGACCTTGGGCAAGCCACAGTTCTGGCACAGCTGTTCTTGAAAAAAGAGCAGTTTCTGTCAGAGCTCTCTCAGCCACGCCTACTTCACAGGGTGTCTGTTGTGGGGAGGGAAAGGGAAAGGAGTTTGTAAGCCGCTCTGAGACACCTTTGGGTAGTGAAGTGTGGGGTATAAATCCAATCTCTTCTCTTCAGCTGAAAAGTGTTGACTTTTCACAAACCAGCTGTGGGGGTGCTATTTTTCACTGTGTTTTTCATTCCCCCCCCCCCTTTAGCCACTGCAATGGGAACCAATCAGTCATTCACCTTTTCTATAGGTGGGTTTCCAGCATTGGCCATCTACCCAACCGCAATGTGTTTGTTGCCTACAGAAAATAGGATCCATGATGCAACTCATGCCTACGCAGATTAAGGGGTCACACAGCCGGGAAACTGTAGTATCCAGACCCTTTCATTTCCCCTACTAGCTGGTGAGCAGAGCAGAGCTAAACATTATTTCATCTAAGGAATTAGGGGATATGGGACTAGCAATACGGAATCCCGACACGTGCAATTTAGAAAACTGAAATCTGAGGAAAGATGATTATGTCATTCCAAACAGATGTATAAAGAAAAGAAAGCCACAGACAATTAAGGAAATCTGAAGGTCAAAGAAAAAGGGGATGGCAAAGGATGAGATGGTTAGACAGTGTCATCGATGCAACGTACATGAAATTGAGCAAACTTCAGAGGACAGCAGAAGACAGGAGGGCCTGGCATGATGTGGTCCATGGGGTCACGAAGAGTCGGACTCAATTGTGTGACTGAACAACAACAAACCAGGGTGTTCAGTCCTTCCAAAAGGAGAAGCTGTCGCTTGGCAAAGTGATGAGCACTGACAACATGAAATAAATGATTAGTAAATTTCACAAGTGTGCAAGGCAAGAGGGAGACATATTTCAGAATGTGAAATACGATGAAAGCGGGCTCAGAAGAAAGACCTCTGGAGAGACCTCTCAGACTAACAGGCTACCTGTTTTAATGGGGCATGCGCTAGTGGAACATTTTGAGGGCCAAAGTCAAGTGGTTCCTGGACTTTTAGATACTGAAATGCAGGAATTCAGCCAAGTCCTGTATTCTTGCTGAGCAGTTGCCTAGCTGTGGTGCATTTAGAAAGATATGGATGAGCTCGCCCAAAGACCCACTTGGGAGCAAACATCAAATGCATCCAGCTGGCAGAATTCCCAAACTCCAGAGTTCAGTGACCAAGGCAGTGACCAAAGCTGTACCTGCAGACAGTGAACTTAAGCAGGATCCTGATTATAGCCACAGTGTCACTGGGCGAGAGGCAACTGGGCTGCAGCAAATTAGCTACATATACTCAAGGCAATGCTTAAGAATGAACCAGTTGTTACTCTTGACATGGCTTCACAAGTCAAAATCTGGACACTGCCGTGACACCAGAGGCAATACAAATATCTGGACATTGAGAGAAGGTCTGCCATCTTGCATTCTGAATAACCTACCTACCTATGCCTTGAAGGGCTCTTACTCACTAGGAGAAGAGGTTGTCATCGGGCACCCTTACTAGCCTGTTTACTTCAGCAGACAGGGAATAAAAATGAGGAACATGATCTTGGAAAGAACTAGGCAAAAGGCACAAGGTTAGAAACTTCTTCTGGTGCACCAGGGCTATTAAAGTTCTAAGTACGCTGCCTGGTTTTAGGTTTGTGAGCTCATAATGGGAGTCCCCCTTTCTGCTTAGTGGGTAGATCGCCAATATTTACAGCCTGTTTTTTTTGGCCCCCAATGGTTTTGTTTGGTGGTAATCATATGCTCAACTAAAGTTGGAAGATAGAGGCTTATCAAAAGGGACTTACAGCTGCAGGCAAAATCATACACTTCAGAGCAGGCATTTTGCCATCTATGCACTGGTGATTTACAGCTTCCATGCATGCACTCTGAAGATGTCCTATGTACATCGTCGAACACCCAGTAACACATGGCAATCATACACTCGGGAACTGCAATTGGCTGCAGCTTCTTGGCATAACGTCCTCTGCCTGCGTGAGGCACATTTCCCCCTTCCCAACTCACATATATGGGCAGCGAAATATAACTGCTGTATAAAGTGTGGATCCGAAATGGAAATCTTCTCGATACATTCAGCAGAATGGGATGTGCCATTTTAAAACGTTCCCAGGCAAGCATGAATCTATGACAGCAGGCAGAAGGCTAGTGGAATTTTCATTGATTGATTAATTGATTGATTTCCATTTTTATCCCTCCCTCCCCGCGAACAGGCTCAGGGCAGCTCACATTCATCGGTACAAGGTACCATAAATCCACATAAAAACAATTACATCCAGGGCTATTTTTGGGTAGGAACACAAAGGAACGGAGTTCTGGCTGGCTTCCAAGTTGGCCACGCCCAGCAGGAACTCATTAGCATAACAGGCCACACCCAACAGCAGAAACTCATTAGGACTGGCTACATTAGGAGTGTGTGGCCTCACATGCAAAGGAGTTCCTGCTACAAAAAAAGCCCTGGGTTTTGACAACAAACAAGGTAAACAGAGCAAGAAGCAAAAGGTGGCTGTGGCTGGATGACCACACTTCTGGTAACACAAGGGTGTGGCCTAATATGCTAATGATGCTGTGCTGCCAAGGGTATGGCCTAATATGCTAATGAGTTCCTGCTGGGCTTTTTCTACAAAAAAAGCCCTGATTAAAACAATCTAAAACCATCAAATAATCAAAGTGCTAACAGTAGTAACCATTCTTTGTTGATAAGATGGCATATTATATGATGTAACAGACATGATTTCCAGCTCAGTGAACTTCCGCATCGCACGATGGTATAACTGATCTCCAAACCAGGGCCGGCCCACTACCACAGATGGTGGTGGTAGTGGTGGGCGGCTCCTAATTGAAAGCCTGGTGGAAGAGCTCTGTCTTACACCTGTAAAAGATCCCGCAGGGCCCTGATCTCTTCTGGGAGCTCATTCCACCAGTATGGAGCCGCCACTGAAAAGCCCTGGCCCTGGTGGCCACGAGCCTGGCATCCTTGGGGCCTGGGATGGTCAACTGATGTTGCGACCCCGACCATAGTGCTCTCTGGGGTATATATGGGGGAAGGTAGTCCCCCGGGTCCCTCTCACTGTCACGCCCCATCTCCGCCCCCAGGGGTCCACCTCCAGTTGCCATCACCGAGGCCCTGCTGACACCCCTTCCCCCAAGGTCTCAAATTGGGGGGGGGGAGATTACCCTGCTCAGACCTACTGGTGCTCACTCTCCCTCTCTCTGGACCGTCTGAGCCACCAGTCCTCCTCCTCGACTAGTCGGGCTTGCCTCCCTTTTATACTCTCAGCAAGCCCAGCCACCCCCTTCCTTGGTTTCACTCCTTCTCAAAAGCTCCACCTCCCTACTTAAGGGCCAACAGTCAAGTTGGGCCAATGTGAAGCTGGCCAAGTGTTTCTTGGCCAGCCCCCTGGTTACCCAGCTGTGCCTTCCTTTAATGAGCTGGGTTGGGGCAGAGCTGGCAAGATGTGATGGCTTGGACCAGGCCTACTTGGCCCCCACACTGGCCTCCTGCTTCCTTTTCCCTGTGTCCAGGAGGGCTGCTGGATTTGCCTTCTCTTGCTCTTTGGGGCATCACTCCCCACCACCTGGCTGTTGGCTCTCCACGGGGCCGGGAGGAGGGATCTTGCTCGCCCTGGCTGCCCTGAGTTCCTGCAGTCTGTCTTCTGTTGGCCCAGGGGAAGGGAGGCGGAATCACCACTGTCACACCTGCCTTCCCCCTGGAGCCCTGAGGTATCAGAGATGCTGGGCTCTGTGGGGATGCCTTCGTCGATCCTCCGTGGGTTTTCCTGGGAGTTGGGGTGGTCGCAGGCCATCAGGGGAAGTCCCGGTCTGCAGGTGCCAGGACACTCCCTGAGCTGCTAATTTTTTTTACTTGCGGGAAAGTGATGGGATGGGGGATCATCCAATATTTAGCATCACTCATCTGCCATCTGAAACACAATAGTCCATTCTAAAACTCATTGTGCTGCAAGTGGTGCTCAGACCCACATTTGCCGGATCCACTGTGCAGTTACGTGTCCATAGTGACTTTCGTAATGGATATGAGCCCCATCCTAACACTCAGGGCTAGTCTCATGGTAGCAAGAAGTCCCATCAAGGCTCTAATCAACTTGTACCAGTTGGAGATCTGGTAGGCAGCAGGCACGGTCCTACTGCAGCCCATTAGCAACAGATATGCCATAAACAGCCCTTGTGCAGAGCATGATATACAGCTAATAGCCATGCACAAGGCAGCTGCTTGGTTTGTAATCTGTCCACCTGCAGAGTTCGGAAATTCTGGGGATGAGAGTAGTCAGAGAGGGGGCAGCTCATATTTTTACACTGAGAAGGGGAGAATTAGCCATCAGGCTTTTGAGGGACAGGTGAGCACCAAGAGTGGAATGAGGTTATCTAATGAATGCCAAGTTGGAGAAGAAGAAGCTTAGCTCAGCTAAGCTTGGGTCAGGATGCTTTCCAGCCCACATCTCCAGAGCTGGGCAGCTTAGTTGTCTTTGACTGCAGGAGTCGCCCCCCACTCTTAGATGTGTCTGTCTCTTCATGCACTGCAGAAGAAGAAGAAGAAGAAGAAGAAGAAGAAGAAGAAGAAGAAGAAGAAGAAGAAGAAGAAGAAGAAGAAGAAGAAGAAGAAGAAGAAGAAGAAGAAGAAGAAGAAGAAGAAGAAGAAGAAGAAGAAGAAGAAGAAGAAGAAGAAGAAGAGGAGGAGGAGGAGGAGGAGGAGGAGGAGGAGGAGGAGGAGGAGGAGGAGGAGGAGGAGGAGGAGGAGGAGGAGGAGGAGGTTGGGTTTATACCTCGCCCTTCACTACCCAAAGGAGTCTCAGAGCGGCTTACAAACTCCTTTCCCTTCCCCTCCCCACAACAGATTCCCTGTAAGGTCGGTGGGGCTGAGAGAGCTCTGACAGAAACCACTCTTCTTCAAGAACAGTTGTGCCAGAATTATGGCTTGCCCAAGGTCATCCAGCTGGTGCAACTGGAGGCGTGGGGAATCAAACCCGGTTCTCCCAGATCAGAGTTCGCACACTCGACCACTATATCAAACTGGCTACACACTGATACCCCACTATAAGCTGTTTTCCCCCCAGATATGAAAGACTGCCTTTGCAAAACAATCGAGGCTACATATTGAGTTTCTGGCATTGTGTCCGAGGGCATATCTAAACCACTGATTTAAAGTGAGTTAACAGTCATTCCACTTCCTGCAGAAACCCTGGGAGCTACAACTCTGTGAGTGGGCCACGGATCTCTAATAGAGAATTCCCAGAGCCTTCACCAACAGACAATTCCCAAGATAGCTATGGAGGAAGTCATGACACTTAAAGCAGTAAGAAGTCACAAAGTCTGTAGGAACTCCTTTGCATATTAGGCGACACACCCTTAATGTAGCCAATCCTCCAAGAGCTTACAGAGCTCTTCTTATGGGGGCTACTGTAAGCTCTTGGAGGACTGGCTACATTAGGGGCATGTTGCCTAATATGCAAAGGAGTTCCTGCTACAAAAAGAGCCGGGACCCTAAATTATCCCTTAAATGTACTGTGCCTCTGTAAATGGGAGAAAGTGAAAGCCACTGCATTCAAGAGGATCTCATTAACAGGTAAGAGTTTTAATCAATGTATGAAATAATAAATTTGTATATGCACAAAGCACAACTCTTAATTTTTTTAAAAAAAAATCTTTCTTTGAAGATGGTGCATATATATGCTGCAGTAAACCAGATCTTCCAAGAGGCATTCCCCCCTCTAAGACGGGTGAAAGCCACCTGCGCGATGTAATGCACTCTACATCGGTCTGCCTTTGAAGTTAATTCAAAGACTGCAGTTCCGTAGCCTGGTTATCATCAGCCGCTAGACGGAACATGCAATTACATTCATTCTGTAGTCACTCCATTGCCTGCCCATCAGCTACTGGGTTCGATTCAAGGAACTTACTCTCACATACAAAGCCCTCTATAGCCTTGAGCTCTGATACCTGCAAGAGTGCCTCTCCATCTCTACTATGAAAGTTTCATCTGTTCAGGGTTTTCTGCATGTGTCACTCTACAAACAGGCAAGATCAGCCACCACGAGGCCCATAGCCAGGATTTTTTTAAGTCAGGGAGCATTTAAATTTCTTAGGGGGCACTGGCTAATCAAAGGGGAGAAGGCCGTGACACCCTGGGCTGGATGGAAAGTCAGGGTGCCTTGCCAGCAAGTTGGGGGGGTTAGCCCCGAGATGCCCCACTGTTGCTACAGGCCTGACCACCACCTGTACATGTGCATTCTCTGTTGTGGCCCTGCTTTGTGGAATGGCCCGCCCGTTAATATTAGAAAGGTTCTCACGCTCCTGTCATTCTGCAAGAAATGGAGTTGTTCAGGAGAACTTTTTCACAAAATTTCAGGAGAGCGTTTTATAATGAGAAAGACACTGCAGAATATACCACTGTGTACAGGATTCTGAGGGGCCCCAATCTGCCACCAGCCACCTGGCTGGCGGGGGAGCCCCATCTCCAAAGAGCTTCATCATGCCTGACACGCATGGCACAATAACATCACCCGGAAGTGATGTCATTGCGCCGGGCATGTCGTGTGGGGGATGCTCTAGCATTCAGCCAAGAACTCTATGGTCACCATAGAGTTTTTAGCCAAATGCTAGAGCATCCCCACATTGTGCCGGGCATATCAGGCATGGCGGAGCTCTTTGGGGGCTGGGTCCCCCCCCCCCGCCAACTGGTTGGCGGTGAATTGAGGGCCCTGAAATTGGGGAAATCTTTGCCCCCATCAGGGGGATAGCAACCCAGAACAAGAGGGTACACAGGTTAAGACTTTCCCCTGATGTTGCTTCCTGCCACTGGTATTCAGAGGTTTAGTGGAGGTTCCCTTTTGTTACCACAGCCAGTAACCACTGATAGACGCATCTTCCATGAATCTGTCTAATCCCCGTTTAAAGCTGCGCCTGTGGCCACCTCTGAACCCTCTGGCAGTGAATTCTACATTTTAATCCCTCTTTGAGTAAAGAAATATTTCCTTTGGACCGTCCTGGATCTACTGCCCATGAATTTCATAGAATGCCCTCAAGTTCTAGTATTTTGGGAGAGATACAAAAAGTTCGGTCAGTCCACTCTCTACTGTGTGCATATTTTTATAAACTTGTGTCTCCCTTAGCTGTTTCTTTTTTGGAAACTGAGATGCAGTGACCAGAACAGCACAAATGAGGCTGCACCACAGATCTGTACTGGGCATTATGTTTTATTTTCAATCCCTTTTGAAATAATCCCCAGCATAAAGCCTTTTTCACTGCTGTGGCAGACTGAGCTGACATTTTCATTGAGCTGTCCAGTACAAACTCAAGGTCTCTTTTCCTCTCAGTGTCAGCAAGTTCAGACCCCCATTAGCCTATATTTGAAGTTGGGGATTTTTTTGTTCTAATGTTACACTTACCTAGATTGAATTTAATTTACTACATTGTTGCCCAGTCACCCACATTTGTGGAGATACTTATGGCGCTCCTAACAGTCAGCCTTGGTTTTTACCATCCTGAATAATTTCATATCTCTTGCAAACTTTAATCCATATTTTTATCCATAAGTAGACCCATCTTCTTATCCCATAAATTTTTTCATGGTAAATTTAATCATTCTTCAGTAGGGTTGAAACTGGGGTGTCAATCATGGCCATCGCCCGGCTTCAGTTCCAGCCACTAAAGTGCAGAGGTTAGTGTGTTGGACTAAGACCAGAAAGAGTGGGTTGAAAATCGCCACTTGGACATTAAAAAATATTAACTATCCTTGGGCGGGGCACCATCTCTCAGCAAAGCCTATCTCATAAATTTGTTGTGAGGATTCAATGGGGCTGAGGAGAACCTGTATATGAAAGACAGGCAGAATTAAAATGTGACAGTGAAATGGATCGAATTTTGGCATTACTTCAGGGGCAGAAGATACAAGGTATTCTCGCGTATGTTAATCTTGTAGGTTTTAAGATCAGCGGTTCAACATCTCCTATAGATTATAGGCTGTTAAACTATCAGGTAGGGTTTCCAGCTCTGGGCTGGAAAATACCTGGATATTTGGGGAGTGAAGCTTGGGGAGGGTGGGGTTTGTGGAGGGGAGGGATTTCAATGGGGTAGAATAATCTAGAGTCCACCTTCCAGAGCACACATTTTCTCCAGGTGAATTGATTTCTGTCACTGGGAGATCAGTTGTAATTGCAGGAAATTTTCAGCCACCAACTGGAAGTTAAGCAACCATGCTATCAGGACCTGAGCCCAGCCATGTATCATGACCTTGAGAGCTGAGGAGATACCAAGCAAAGATACAACTTTTGTGGCATCAGTTGTGGCCGAGCTAAGATAAGGAGATAAACGCTATTGGCCAGGAAGCCACTCAAAACTACTGGACAGTCCAAATCAGTAGATAGTTCCTGATCTTCCGGTTCAAGCTTGTTTACAGGTCTGTTGATAGCTACAGATTGCCTTCACAGTTTTTGTGGTCAAATTTTGGTTGTGCCTCAGCTTATTCTCCCTCCGTCTTGACAGCAGGTGTAGTCAACAAAATTTTTTACTCCTGCAGGTCAAGCCTACGTAACTTTTAACAAAAAAAATAAGTGTCACTTCACGTTTCATACAAAAATCATGATTTCTGAGATGACCATTGACATTGTGGAAGAAAGGTACATGTCTCCAAACGTTTGGGAAAGTATGTGGATATCACCTGCATTATTATTATTTGCAACAAACACCAGTGTAACTCTGAAACTGTTGTTGTTTAGGTGTCAGACAAAGATTATTTTTTTGTTGAACATTTCTGTTTAGTTTTGTAAATTTTGTCTTCAGCCTTGACCGTGACTATGACTCATCTGTGATTATTTTGTGGCTCTGTGATTTTATCTCCTGCTGTTTTAAAATGTCTTCTTTGCTGCTTATTGTAATCTGTTTTAGTGGTTCTGTTATATGTTACCATTCTGTTATAATCCACTGTGTACAATGAATTTGGAAAATCGGGGTATCCATATTATTAATATCTAAAGAAAAGATGAAGTGTGAAATGGCACTAAAGCGGAATCAAAGGCAAGCTTTGTCCACTTTGCCTCCTTTCCGATCCTTGGAAAGAGACAACCAGTTTACATGAAAACATCTACCAGTTGCATTTGCATGTGAAAACCCTGGCATTTGGGAAGTGCCCATCAAGCTAAGGGAACCCAAAACAGGGTTTGCCATTGCTGGGAGACCTTATTGCCAGCAACTGTGTAATTAACTAGAAATAACACTGGGAAAGAATGGACAATTACCATCTTATCTAACTCTCGCCCTCCCTTCCAGTGTCTGCCCAGGGGCTGTGAAACAGAGTCTTTGTTTGATAGTGAATTGCTGCAAGATGCTTTATCCTAGTTTATAATAAGTAAACAATGACAACAATGCTTGGTACTTCTGGGAGATTTCATACCACTGAATTACTGTCCAAGGCTTCCCTTTAGCCTCTCCGCTCATGTGCTGAAATCAGTTCACTCACCCTTACTTACATTTTTACACAGTGAAGTAATTCCATTTATGCTTCCCTCAGCACTGCCATCAGTTTATCCTCCTGTACTAGCCCATCAAACTAGGTGCCTACCAAGGCTACAGTTCACTAAACATATTCCAGAATAGTTCCAATAGTTTATGTATTACCTTTGATTTGTATCCTATGAAGAGTCTAAGGTAAAAAGTTTCAAGCCCAACTCTAGAGTAAGAGGTCCCAGGGCTTTCACTCTCCTCTAAATTATTGCATAGGTATTTTTAAAAATGATTTATTCTGGGGTGAGCCTTTACAAAAATGGGTGTCTTTTCTGCTTCTTATCATACCAGAACATTATCTGTCCATGCTCAGGTTTGCATTCACTTCATTTGTTGAATTTTATAACAAAACCAGACGGTCCATTTAGCCTACACAACAGGGTCATCGTGAATATGTGCCTTACATTCCCCTCAAGAAAAAAAAAAATCTGGGCCTTTTTCATAATTTCTCTTTATCAAACCCATTGCAGGTGACTTTTTTACCAGTGGCCCCATGATGGCTTTTTTAAAAAAAGCTTGAACAGTGTTGCTTTTGCATTTTGCCAATGTGAGATGGAAGATGGACAAAAGCTATTTAAAAAAACTGAATGTATATTTTAGTCAAAGCAACAGAAATGCATCTGACAGTGACTCACAAAAGTTTATGCCTCAATAAATCTGCTGACAGCATAATAAAAAGTAGAGGCATCACCCTGCCAACAAAAGTCTGCATGGTCAAAGCGATGGTATTCTCAGTAATAATGTACGGCTCCGAGAGTTGGTCCGTAAGGAAGGCCGAGCATGGAAGAATAGATTCTTTTGAATTATGGTGCTGGAGAAGACCCTTGAGAGTCCCTTGGACTGCCAGGAGATCAAATCAGTCAGTCCTAAAAGAAATCAACCCTGACTGTTCCCTGGAAGGCCAGATCCTGAAGCTGAAGCTCAAATACTTTGGCCACCAAATAAGAAGGGAGCACTCACTGGAGAAGACCCTGATGCTGCGAAAGATTGAAGGTCAGAGAAGAAGAGGACAGCAAATGGTTAGACAGTGTTATCGAGGCTACGAACATGAAACTAAGCAAACTCCGGAGCATGATGGAAGACAGGAGGGCCTGGCATGATGTGGTCCATGGGGTCACGAAGAGTCGGACTCGATTGTGCGACTGAACAACAAAATTTGCTGGTGTTTAATAATAATTCGTTTCAGAGGGTAGCCATGTTGGTCTGTGGTAGGACAGCTAGATCGGAGTCCAGGAGCACCACAGAGAGACCACCGAGATTTCCCGAGAGACAAAGAGCTCCCTTCGTCAGACACGAGTAGAACAGAAGTGGAGATCCGAGTCCTTTTATGATCCCAGTCAAGATGGGAACGGTGGTGTAGAGGATGCTTGTAAAGGATGCGAAGGTACAGGGTCTGTTGTAATCAGCTTGATTAGAGCAGAGGAGAAATGCTTGGGGGTAGAAAATTAGCATCTGTCATGAGGTGAAAAATACTAAGTCCCTATTCGTCCCCATTGTTCTGGACTTGTGAAATAACTTGAGTTCAGCAATCTCATGCTGTAATTTCCCCTTGAAATGTCTTTGTTTGAGGATTGCCACTCTTAGGTCAGCAAGTGAATAAAGTGATGTTTAGAAAGTGCATTCCTTGTGTGGACTGGTCTGGGGAAATTTCTCTAGGGCTTCTTTCCCATGTCCCCATATCCACTCTGACCACACAATAACTGGACCTAACAACACCTGCCACATCATCTCCGGTTCATCTCAGGTTCATCTCCCAACGTTATAGGTAAAGGTAAAGGTTCCCTTGCTCGAAAGCCAGTCGAATCCGACTCTAGGGTTGCGGTGCTCATCTCCGTTTCAAAGCCGAAGAGCCAGCGCTGTCCAGAGACATTTCCGTGGTCATGTGGCCGGCATGACTAAACACCAAGGTGCACGGAACGCTGTTACCTTCCCACCGAAGTGGTACCTATTTATCTACTTGCAATTTCTTGCTTTCGAACTGCTAGGTTGGCAGGAGCTGGAACTAGAGACAGGAGCTCACCCCGTCATGCGGCACCCGGGTCTCAAACTGCTGAACTACTGACCTTCCACAGCCTGCAGTTCAGCGTCTTAACCACTTGAGCCACCACAGCCCCAACGTTATACATGCCATCAAATGTCAGCAATGCCCTTCCACTTTCTACAGCGGACAAACAGGTCAGTTCCTATGCAAAAGAATAAATGAACTTGAGTCCAACATTAAAAGCCACATCACTCAAAAACCAGTGGGAGGAAATTTTAATCTTCCAGGTCATTCCATTGCTGACCCAAGAGTGGCAGTCCTCAAAACAAAGAAATTTCTAAGGGAAGTTACAGTGTGAGATTACTGAACTCGAGATAATTCACAAGTTCAGAACAATGGGCCCCCAGGGCTGAACAGGGATACAGGATTCTTATCTCTCTATAGATGCTAATTTTCTATCTCAGAGCATTTCCCTTCTGCTCTAATCAAGCTGATCACAATATACATTGTACCTTATCCTTTACAACGCCCCTCCCACCTTCTGACTAGGAGAAAAGGACTCCTCTCTGCTTCTATCCTGCTCTGTCTGACAAAGGGAGCTTTGACTCTCAAAAGCTTACACCCTGAAACTTTCAGTGGTCTCTAAGGTGCAACGGGACATAAATCAGCTAGCCCTCTGGAATCTGCTTCTTGCTAAAATAGGTTTTATGTTACCATTTCAGATGTGAGTCAAAAGCAATACACAGTCCCATCTTAAGCGCAATTATGTTCTTCTAAACCCATTGGCTTAAATGGCCCCAGAACAGTGTAACAGAGATTAGGATTGCACTGTTGAGCATCTGTTGTGATAGAGAACTGATTCTGTGCCTGTTTCTCTAGCTGTTTTGTTAGAAGTTAGAGGTGTGCAGTTTTGCTCCAGAGTCAGAACTCTTTTAAAAAATGCTTTTGACTGTATTTATTTTAGCTGATTAGTTGGATTACTGAATTTTTCTTTGCCTGTGGTGGCTCTGAGTACCGGATAAGCAGATTTAATTCCTCTACTTTGTCCTCTGTACGGCTCTATCTCACACCCCATGATCTGAGCTATGCCTTTTTTAACCTTGTGAATAATAAGCGGCCACCTGACCAATGGAAAAGGAGATTTATTTGTTTGCTTTTTAGTTGATCCCATTTTTTTTAAACCCTGCAATGTTAATTCTACCCAAGGCTCTCATAGTGCCTTGCAAAATTAATAGAGAAATCATAGATTAAAAAAATGATCTTTTTAAGATGACAAAGTTGTGCTCTTGTGTTTCCACGGAAAGGACAACATGTCCGCTTCAACCCAGAGAAGCCGTGCATCTGGCAACATTTCAGAACTCATATTGAAAACCTGCCCCTTCTTTAGGAAATAAATGCATGCTAGATTTCATGGAAGATATTTGTATGCATCTTAAAATATACTTGCAGGCGTCCGCTTCTTTAGAAAGTACATCAGAATCATCTCTAAGTCAATTCCGACATTTTCCCACTTTCCAGAAAATGAAGTATACGGACTGTTGCTTTACAAAAGCTTATGCTTAAGCCCTTAAGGTTACATAGGACTCTAAAGAGGAAGTTTGGTAGGAAGATACAACATGCTACAATTGTTTAGCACCGTTAAGGTTTAAGGAAGAAACCTCACAGTTCTGCCTCCATCTTACAGATCTGCAATAAGAACATAACAAAAGAACATAACAAAAGCAGTCCATCTGGTTCAGCATCCTGCTTCAGACAGCGGCCAACCGGCTAGCAAACAAACAGGGCATCGAGGTCAAGGCCTTTTGCTCAGTTCCTCCTGGCACTGGTGTTCAGAGATTTAGGCCGAATCAGCATTTGTCTTTCCCACCAGCGACCCAGCCTTCTGACTCCATCTTCAAAAAAGCTGTCTACACTTGCTTTCGTTTTCACACCTCAACAGTGCTAGCATACTTTTGCATGCCTGCACATGTTTATCGCCCTATTTTGGCAGCTCCACTGTCATTGTGCCTCCACACTGCTTTGAATTAATCTTCTCCAAACAACTCTTCAAACAAGCATAGAGAAAGACGGCGTCACAGCAGCACAAAACTGATTTAAAAATGCAAATGCAGATTCGACCTTACTGTCTCTGGATGTGGAGACAGTAGCCTCTAGTAGCCATTGATTGAGCTGTCCTCTATGAATCTGCCTAACCCCATCAAAAGTCACCTATGTCCTCTGGCAGTGAATTCCACAATCTACAGTGCAATCCTGAGAACACTTTCCTGGGAGTAAACCCTACTGATTAGGTCTGAGTAGCTTCTGAGAAGACTTCCTTAGGATTGCTCTCTCAGTCAGGCATTGAGTAAAGAAGTACTTTTTTTTTTTTGTCCATCCTGAACATAAGAACATAAGAGAAGCCAATGTTGGATCAGGCCAATGGCCCATCCAGTCCAACACTCAGTCACTCAGTGGCCAAAAATACCAGGTGCCATCAGGAGGTCCACCAGTGGGGCCAGGACACCAGAAGCCCTCCCACTGTTGACCCCCACAAGCACCAAGAATAGAGAGCATCACTTGCCCCAGATTCCCTATCTATACCTTGTGGCTAATAACCACCAATAGACTTCTGCTCCATATGCTTATCTAATTCCCTCTTGAAGCCGTCCATGCTTGTAGCTGCCACCACCTCCTGTGGCAGTGAATTCCATGTGTTAATCACTCTTTGGGTGAAGAAGGACTTCCTTTTATTCGTTCTAACCCAACTGCTCAGCAATTTGATGGAGTGCCCATGAGTTCTTGTATTGTGAGAAAGGGAGAAAAGTACTTCATTCTCAACCTGTTCCATGCATAATCTTATAAACCTTATAAAATCATGTCACCCCTCAGCTGTCATTTCTCCAAGCTAAAGAGCCCCAAGCCCTTTAACCTTTCTTCCCATCAGCTCCATTTGGCCTTCTGAGTTCTAGTATTATGGGGGGGGGGGAATTCTCACTATCTGCTACCCAGTACACATGTTGCCTCTCCCAGGGCAAAATCCTTTCAGTTCCTCTCCCTTGTTTTGTTCTTTACCCCATAACTCAGGTCTGTCACTTCCTTTGGTGCATGGCTGGCAGAAGATTCAGTAAGCCGCGTGAGGCTGAGGGATGATTAAAATGTCCATATGGCATTTGTTTGGAATAGGTGCAGGATTAGGGGATTGTGCGGGCCCGGCATGCCAAACGCATTTATCACACGGCCAGTGATTAGTCGACAAGGAGGAGAAAAGCAGCTCCTCTCCCCTCTGCATCGCTAGAATTGTTCTACTCAGGACTGAGAGCTAATTTTAAAAAATTTGTCCATTTGGCTAAGGACTGGCTCACGCATACCAGCTGAGTACGCCCCACTTGCTGACTTGCAGCTTCAGGGGTGAAACAGCCTCCACTGAGAGACAGCGAGGTTTGGGTGGTTTCCGTGATGGCTCATTCATGCATACCTGATAGCATTTCATGCTGCCATCATCGAATGATGAATATTCACATGTGAATCCGTTCTGAGAGATATATCAAGCTCCTTCTTCCCCTGTGTCTCAGCACGGCTCTAAGGCCCAGTTTAAAAATTATGCCAGGCATTTTTTTTAAAAAAAAAAGGTGTGTGGAGTTGCAAATCTCACACATAAATTAAGCCATAGGTCTTCCATGTGCAGTGGTAGCATGCCAGGAACTTATGGCTGTTGGTACACTGTGCTGGCATGTTCATGTTGCACAGGCGTCACCAACCCTGGAATTAATTCCCCCAGAATTAAACCCAAACAAATGATAACCATATAAACTAAGCTTGTTATTCCTGTTTGATACCTGAATCTGTTAAACGTCTTCATTTTGCTGTATGCTGATTTACTGCTCACCCTCTGCCTGTATGTATGGACTGGTAATTTCCATTTCATTGTATCCGAGGAAGTGTGCCTGCATACAAAAGCTTATACCTTGAATAAATTTTGTTGGTCTTAAAGGTGCTCCTGGACTCAAACTTTGTACTGCCACCAGGGCTCTTTTTGTAGCAAGAACTCCTTTGCATATTAGGTGACACCCCGCCCCCCATGTAGCCAATCCTCCAAGAGCTTACAGTAGCCCTTGTAGGAAGAACTCTGTAAGCTCTTGGAGGATTGGCTACATTAGGGGTGTGTCGCCTAATATGCAAAGAAGTTCCTGCTACAAAAAGAGCCTTGACTGCCACTAACTGTGACACTAATCATTTATTTTTAAAATATTTCTATCCTTTCTTTTATCCTCAAACTCAAGATAGCTAGCAGAGTAGCAACCACGTTGCAAGGACTCAAATGACAAAAGTCCAATTAAAATTAAAACACACAATCAAATACACAGATTACACATTGAAAAGCAATCAGAATTTAGAATACACCAACCAGCAGGAGTGGAATGAGCAGAGCCAAATCGGCTGAAACAGATTACTGTCTCTACCCAGTGCTCTTTGGAAGAAGACTGACCTACAGGGCTTCCTAAATGTAGCCAGTGAGGGAGCCTTCCCCACCCACTCAGGTAGGTCATTCCAAAGAAATGCGAAATGCTGGCCTGGATGAATCACAAGAAGGAAAGATTGCTGGGGAAAAGATCAACAACCTCAGATATGCAGACGATACCACTCTAATGGCAGAAAGTGAAGAGGACCTAAAGAGCCTCTTGCTCAGGGTGAAAGAGGAGAGTGCAAAAGTTGGCTTGAAACTCAGCATCAAAAAAGCTAAGAACATGGCATCCAGCCCCATCACTCCTTGGCAAATAGAAGAGGAAGTTGTGGAAGTAGTGGCAGACTTCACGTTCCTGGGATCCAAGATCACTGCAGATGGTGACTGCAGCCATGAAATTAAAAGATGCCTGCTCCTGGGAAGGAAAGAGATGGCAAACCTAGACAGCATGATAAAAAGTACAGACATCACCCTGCCAACAAAAAGAGTTGGACCATATGGAAGGCTGAAAGTCGAAGGGTAGATTCTTTTGAACTATGGTGCTGGAGAGTCCCTTGGATTGCAAGGAGATCAAATCAGCCAATCCTAAAGGAAATCAACCCTGACTGTTTCCTGGAAGGCCAGAGACTGAAGCTGAAGCTCAAATACTTTGGCCACCAAATGAGAAGGGAGCACTCACTGGAGAAGACCCTGATGCTGCGAAAGATTGAAGGTCAAAGAAGAAGGGGACGGCAAAGGATGAGATGGTTAGACAGTGTCATCGATGCAACAAACATAAAATTAAGCAAACTTCAGAGGACAGCAGAAGACAGGACGGCCTGGCATGATGTGGTCCATGGGGTTGCAGAGAGTCAGACTCGACTGTGGGACTGAACAACAACAACAAGGGAGGGCACCTTGTGGTAGAGGCTGTCTGAAGACCATGATTGGTACAGCAGATGTAGTCTGATAATCACTTGGAATTATGTACACGTAAATTGGGGGGGGGGGTGTTCCTAGCATGCTCAGCATCATGTTTAAGTCAGGCCTAAGAATGACTGACAATACACACTACACCACTGGTTCCCAAAGTGGGCAATACCACCCCCTGGGGGGTGCTGGAACGATACAGGTGAGCGGTCGGAGCCTTGGGTGCAAATGGGGGGTGGTGTTGAATACAAGTAAGGGGGCAATGGAAGCATAAAGAAAGAAGAGTCCAGGACCTATCTAAAGCAGCCTTTTGTCGGTAAGCCAAATAAGTTGGGAAACCTATGCATTACACAAACCCCTGGAATTCTGATCAACGGCAACATCTTGTTGCTTCAAGCAATAGTGAATAAATGACCATCCAGCACTGAAGTTCCTACTCCCTGTTTTTGGCACACATTAACTGACTGTGGCACATCTGTTAGGGATGCCGGAGAATACAAGAATATGCTGGTGCTGCTTGCTGAACTGGATGGTCTTCTGCCTCCTTCATGACCCATGATTTGGCATTTACTTGCAAAGAGCATTATTCTCCACAGAAAGGGATGTCTCAGCTTTAGTAAAGGTAAAGGCTTCCCTTGCTTTGAAAGCCAGCCAAATCTGACTCTAGGATTGCGGTGCTTGTCTCAGTTTCCAAGCCGAAGAGCCAGCGCTGTCCAAAGACGTTTCTGTGGTCATGTGGCGGGCATGACTAAATGCCAAGGCGCACGGAACACTGTTACCTTCCCACCTAAGTGGCACCTATTTGTCTACTTGCAATTTCTTGCTTTCAAACTGCTAGGTTGGCAGGAGCTGGAACCAGAGACGGGAGCTCACTCCGTCATGCGGCACTCGGGTCTTGAACTGCTGAACTACCGACCTTCGAGCCTGCAGTTCAGCGTCTTTACATTTGGGTAAAAATTCAGTTAGCTTTATCTTGCCATCTTGCCACCATCCAGTGCTGCTCTACTTCCTGAGCCTAGTGCCCTGTATTTCAAAAAGGGTTGGAGCTGTATGCGACATGGTCCCATATTTCACTTGGAAGTTATTTACGCATCCCAGACCGACTGCGAGTGGTGTTATTCCAAAACGAAATCCTCAGCAATGTAGCAGCTTCATGTGTGTCATGCTGAAGAATGGGCTTCTCTTTCTTATTTCAGATTCTTTTCACTCTCCACCATTTTTTAAGAAAAACCCTCTCTTTAAAAAATGGATCACCGAGTGCTATCCAGAGACAGTGACGTAGGAGGAAATCCCAATGAAATCAGTAAGCAGCAGCTGAGGGATGTAGGCCTATCTATCTTTCACTGTTAATACATAAAAACTCTTGAAAATCAAAGGGAAAGAACAACTCATCACTTTCTAACAACAAAAACAAAAAGATTGAATGGATTACGGGCCAGATGTTAATGTAACATTCATTTACTGTCAGTTTGAGGTTTTCCAGTACAGTTGGACACCGAGTTGGGACTCGAGACAGTGTCCCCTCTAAGCTCACAGCTTTTTTAGCCTTTGGCTCACACATTTTTGTTGTAACTCAGGAAGGATGACTCCAGAGCAAACTAATTTATGCAGTAGCCAAATTGCTCACTCTCAACTTTAACGCCAGTAGCTCACAAAGAAGAATTTTTGCTCACAAGACTCCACAGCTTAGAGGGAGCATTGGCTGTGTATCTAGAATAGATCAAGGATAGGCTACACAACAAGGCTGACATCTTTGTTCTATATTTACAGAGACAGAAGTCCTTGGACTTCTATGGACACAGGGCACTATTGTAGGTAGGAAGGCAAATTTTAACAGAAATTTACTATCCGGGGCTTTAAGTACCCAAGCCGCTTTTCCAAAAGCAGCTTCACTTAGAATATGGGCTACAGAGACTGCACCTTTGTACAGGATACAAGCCCCTACATTCTATAGTATCAAGTACCAAGATCATTTGTAAGGCACCACAAAGAAGATTTCAGGATGTATATTTTCTGGAATAATGACATCCGTTTTTTTACTTCTGCAGTAATTGTTCTGGTCACCATTTGCCTTCAGATTTGCCCACAGTTTTAGTCCCGTGCCATTTCTCCTGACTTGCACAAATATGCTGCTACCTGCTCTTTCACTTTTGCAGTTGTTTGACATCCGCCAGTTTAATCGCCATTGTAAACAACATGGCACAGAGGTTTACTGATGGTGTATATCCTATGCATAAGGGAGGAGGGAATGTCTGTTTTCTTACTCAGTGACCACTCGGTGGCCTTTTGGGGGCATGGGGAAGCTGGTCGCTTGTGGGAGGTGCGGCGAGTGACATGGCTTACCATATGGCGAGAGCTTGCTCACAATATTATGCTAAGAGCCACCACTGGAACATTTTTAAGCAGTGACCGTGCGGTAAGTGACAATTTCTTTCATGCCTATAGGGTGTGTGCTTTAAGGGTGGGGAAGCAGTTCAGTGATGGAAGTCATTCTTCTTTATTCTAGAACCATTCCAACCAATATATTAATATAATTATCCACGGCACTATTTAGAGCTACTGCTTGGCTTTAATGAGCCAATGGAGAGTGTGCATTTCCTCTCAGGGCACAGGCATATCACCTGGGAATTCTTCTCTCAGATCTGGCCATGCACACCTTGATAGGTCCCCTAAATCCGCCGTCTAGCTGTGATTTCTTAAGCCATTCTTAGATGTAGACAGTGGAACATTTTAACAGTTTGCATAGAAACCCACAAATTGATGTCAGCAAATTTAGTACTGTCCAGGGGGATCTCTGTGGCAGTTATCCATCGGATCTGTGGCTCATTTGACAATAGACCCTCTGGATCTCGCCTTAAGGGAATGAGTTGTAAATATTTTAAGGCACAACTCTTTCCCAAGGGAAACGAGTCCCTCAGTCCCCTTCACCTTTTTTTTAATTGATGAAAAGAAAAATAAACAAATCTGTGTGTACAGAAAGGATCTCTAGAGATCCACTTCTGTGTACAGAAGTGACTCATGCTGGTTAATGATCTGTCCCTTTAAAGGGACTTCCCGGCTTCATTGACGACATCAACTATCTGCACTCCAACTTCGCTCTTCTGCATTGTCGGTTTTTGGTCACCCGTTTGTCCCTATTCCTTCAGGAGTCCCCCCCCCCGCCCCCAGTCACGCCGGCCACATGACCACAGAAACGTCTTCGGACAGCGCTGGCTCTTCAGCTTGGAAACGGAGATGAGTGCCGTAGCCCTAGAGTCGGGGTCGACTGGCTTTCGAGCAAGGGAAGCCTTTACCTTCACCTAACGTGTTTTGCTCTCTCTCTAGTAGTCCCAGAGGGAGGGAAACACATGTGGAAAAGGGCGGCGAGGGGGGGAAACAAAAGAAACCAGTGACAAAAAAGGACAGTGCGGAAGAGCCTGTTCCCACTAAAAGCTCGGAATCCACGATCCCCCGGGGAATTCCCCCGCCCCCTCCCCAAAATCCTCCATCCAGACCTTTAGAAAAAACAAAACCTGGAACCGGTCGAGCTTCCCCCTCCGATCAAGACGTTCACCCCAGCGTTCCCTCTAAGCTGAGCGAGTGTGAGCTAGCCCCCAGTTGTTTTAGCCTCCGGGCTCCCCCGTTTTTGTCTCGGCTCAGGAAGGGATGGCTCCGGAGCGGAACCAACCCGTGCGGTCTCCAAACCGCTCGCTCGCAACTTGAATGCCAGCAGCAGCTCGCAGGGCAGAATTGCTGCTCCCAGCCAGGGCTCCACGGCTCAGAGAGGGAGCGTCGGTTCACAGCGGTGCCAGGCGGCAAGCCCCCGGAGGGTTCAGGGAGAGCGCGAAGCGAAGGTGCATCCCATTGACACTGAGTCAGGATTTTCAGCTCGTGCTTCGGGGCATAGGTGTCAACTTCAGGGGGGCTTGGGGGCTGAGGCTATCCCCGAAATTTTCCAGGGATGACTGAGCCCCCCTGGGCAACCAGGCTCACAAGCCTTGCCGCCGCCACCCCACACCACCCCCAACCCATTTTGAAAGTGGAGGTCCTTTTTCCCAGTTCATTGGGTCCCAGTTCTTTTAATGACTTAGCAATGCCTCTGGCCCAGCCCCAGCCCCCCTGGGAAATTGGAAAGTCTACACCCTTGCTTCGGGGAAAGCCATTCACAAATTCACACCCCTTCCCCCCCGTCCGCCAGATGCCTCCTCGCCCTCCCGGAATGCGCGTCTCCGCGACCCGAAACCCCCAGCCCGCAAAAGGATGTCGCCGCTTCCTCGACCCGAGTCCGGCTACGACACGCCTGTCCTCTCTGCTCCTCTCTCGGGCACAAAACCTCGTTTAAGCGAGGGCTAAAGCAGACCCTCGGCAGTGAGGGGATCGGTGGGCTGAGCTCCATCACGTAGACAAAGGAATCGCCTCGGGTGTCTCCCCCCTTCTCCTTCCCCCGCGGACAGGTAAAGACCCACCTGATGAGATTCTGCAGCCCCTGCTTGCTCGAATTCCGTCTCAAGAGCGCGCTGGTCATGGTGGGTGGAAACGGACCCGGCTCCGACTTCCTGCTGCCAAACCTCCCTTTTGCTCTCCCTTTCTCGCCCCCTGCCTTTTTCAGATAATCTCGTTAGCGGTTAGTGCGCGCTGGCTGGCTGGCTGGCTGGCTGGCCGGCGCTCTCTCGCTCTCTCTCTCTCTGTTTGTCTCACTCTTTCTTTCCCTGGCCAGGAAGTTCTGCAGCTGGTTTCCTTTTGTTTCTCGAAGCCCCTGTCCCACTCCCCCCCCCAACTCCCCACCCACCCCCTTCTCTTCCACCTCTGCCTTCTCCTTCTCAGCCTAGTGGAAATGTCCGGGAAAAGAATCTCTCGGAGAGCTGGCGAGAAAGGCTCCCTCCCTCCCGGCTCCCATCTGATTGCCGGATGAACTCAGGGCGAAGTTGAAAGCCCGTCTCCTCTGGCCGAAACGCATTCCCTTCATTAGGTGTCCTCCTCGCATCCACAGGCGCCCGGCTCGCCCTCTCGCTGACGCTTTCCGCCCGTTTCTCACCACCCTCCCCTTCCCCCTTTGTCTCTTCTTCCCTTTCTAATCTTTGCACTGCTTGCTCTCCCATTGCAAAAAAAAAAGGGACCGAAAGTTCACCGTTCAAGAGGAGAAAGCCAGTCTCACAGTGCCGTCCTAAGAGGAGTTACAGCCCAGGGACTTAGAAGGCATTTGCTAACTAGAGTCAAGCAAAGGTCTGAAGACAAAACCAGAGTGTAATCAATGGACAAATCTGACAAATTTGAACCAAAGGACTGGTCCAGGGTGGATCTTTGGATTCACCCTGAAATCAGAGATACCAGATTTTACCAAAATCCTAACTCACATAGTGATGATAGCATGTGGTTTGCTCCATGTCTTCCTAGCAGACTTGTACTCTGTATACTTGCCCTTAGGGCTTTTTTGGTAGAAAAAGCCTAGCAGGAACTCATTAGCATATTGGCCACACCCCTGACAGCACAGCTCATTAGCATATTAGGCCACACCCCATGTTACCAGACCTGTGGTCATTCAGCCACACCCACCTTTTGCTTCTTATTATGTTTGCCTTATTATGTATGGAGCTGCGGTGGCTCAAGTGGTTAAGACGCTGAACTGCAGGCTGTGGAAGGTCAGTAGTTCAGCAGTTCGAGACCCGGGTGCCGCATGATGGGGTGAGCTCCTGTCTCTAGTTCCAGCTCCTGCCAACCTAGCAGTTCGAAAGCAAGAAATTGCAAGTAGATAAATAGGTACCACTGGTGGAAGGTAACAGCGTTCCGTGCACCTTGGTGTTTAGTCATGCCGGCCACATGACCACGGAAACGTCTTCGGACAGCGCTGGCTCTTCGGCTTTGAAACGGAGATGAGCACCGCAACCCTAGAGTCGGATTCGACTGGCTTTCAAGCAAGGGAACTATGTTTGCCTTGTTTGTTGTCAAAACCCAGAGCTTTTTTTTTTTGTAGCAGGAACTCCTTTGCATGTTAGGCCACACACCCCTAATGTAGCCAGTCCTCATGAGTTTCTGCTGCTGGGTGTGGCCTGTTATGCTAATGAGTTCCTGCTGGGCGTGGCCAACTAGGGAGCCAGCCTGAACCTGTTCCTGCCCCAAAATAGCCCTGCTTGCACTTACTGATAATCATGGCTTCCCTAGTGCATAGGCATAAATGCGAAACCCAGTGGTATAATTGTCACATGATAAGAACAAGAAAAGTGTCTTCATTTGTGAGATGGGACAGATTGCACAGAGGTTGTTGCGTTGCTGAGGAATTAAAACTTAATAGAAAGCATTCTTTCTAAACGAATTATTTCCAGTAGAATCAGTCTCACGACAAAAGGCTTGGCTATCAGAAAGCTTTGCTGAGCGCAAGGGAGGCAAGGAAACTCTTTCCAGTCTGCACACAGAAGACAATTTTAAAAACCCAGTCAAGTCTGATGGGGCAACCAACCCTTCTATCATTCAGTGTTCAAAGTCAGCCATATGCTAGGCACTTAATTCGCATCTAAGTGCAAGAGGATGCATCCCGTGAAGTGCTCCATCATTTCCCAACCGTGGTCCCATTCACACGCAGAAGTAGCTACATGATACACATGAATGACGGGTGGATTTTCTGGGCGCGATCACATGAGAACACCTGGCAAACGTCCCACACCCGTCGCCAACCCGTTTCGCACTGCCGAAGACATGGTGCAAAAAAATACCAAGGAAAGGCCAGTAGCAAATGGGTTTGCGACAGGCCCCAGATGGACTTCCCCGTGTGATCGCTCCAGCACGCTCCCATTGCACCACTGATCCCTCGTTGGAGCGCATCCAGAAACACGCGGCGGAGGAAAAAACCCGATTCACCCGCTGCTGCGTTTGATCACACTGTGGTGGGTCAAATTGATGTGGTGTAAAAAGCCTCGCCTCCCCCCCCCGTTATCCGGCACATGTGACCGCACCCCATGATTATCAACTAGGGGAGGCTTCTTCCTCATTCAAGCTTCCTGGAAGTGTTCTAGCTGATCCTTGTTAGAGAACAAGACTAGTGAGACCCTTGATCTGTTCACAGAGGGTTCTTCTTACATCCTTACGTTACACTCTAAGAATTTTCCAGGAATCAGATAATCTTAACCTGCTCTTGTCCCATTGTCACCTGCCAAAGTTATAGACGGAAGAGCAAGAGCAATGAAAACGGCACAGCTGCCACTGAACTGTTATGTGCCACATAGTCCCTTCACCATTGAGGAATGTCTTCCACCTTTCTGGCCAGTCACTAAAGAGTCATCCCGAAAGCAGAAGCTCCCCGTAGAAGTGCCTAGCTTCAGGCAATGAGAACCCTTCCCCCCACACACACACACACACAAACTTTGAGGGGCGGTCTTAAATTAGTTAACACAATAACCAAGGGGACATCTACACAACCTCTTGTTGTGTTTGTCAGTTAAGAGGAGTGTTCCAGGAACCAAAGAACTAGAGACAAAAGACTGGGAGAGGAGACAAAGACCCCGATCACATGCAGAAGTAGCCGCGCGATATGCACAAATGCCGGGCAGATTTTATGGGTGCGATCACACGGGAACATCTGGCAAGCTTCCCGCACCCGTCGCCAACCTGTCTCGCTCCGCCGAAGGAGCGGAGTTAAAAAATACCGGGGAAAGTGCAGTATCAAACAGGTTCGCGACGGGCCACAGACGGACTTCCCCGTGTGATCGCTCCGGCACGCTCCCATTGCGTCAGTGATCCAGAAACACGCAGCAAAGGAAAAAAACCAATTCACCCACTGCTGTGTCTGATCACGCAGTGGAGGGTCAAGTTACTACAACACAAATAGCCTCACTTCCCGCCCCCCACATTATCTGGCACGTGTAACCGCATTCAAAGTTATGCAATAGTAGTGGAATGATGGTGTAGCTGCCGATTCCCGTTTTTCTTCTTTAACAGGTGGCATGGAAGTTCTTGAGCATGAGCTTTACAGTGGGTGAGTTCTCAGCCTCCAATTGTTTAAAAATGTTAGAAAATACAGTTTACCAGTGCAGATAAACTATCAGGTGCATGGTAGTACTAGGAATGGAAAACAGGGAAGTGCTTCCTGTTTCCTACACCCTTCATCCACTTCCTCAGGAAACCCCATCAGGCAAGGCACTTGGCATTATTTATTTATTTTCATTTGTTTCTCTTGCCCTCTCTTGGCAATGGATACCCAAAAACAGTTTACATCATTCCCCTCTCCTCTATTTTCTCCTCGCAACAGCCTTGAGAGATAGCTTAGGCTGTGAATGTGTGACTGGCTCAAGGTCACCTGGCAAGCTTCCATGGCAGAGTGGGGATTCGAACCGGGGTTTCCCAGATCCTAGTACAACACTTTCACTACCATAAAATACTGGCTCTCTTGGCATGATCTACACAGATGAAAATATCAGGCCAGACCAAAGGCTAACTTCAGTGACAAGGGGAATTTTGGAAGCATGGGGTTGTCATTGAGGGAAAGGTAGAAGAAGAAGAAGAAGAAGAAGAAGAAGAAGAAGAAGAAGAAGAAGAAGAGAGGAGGAGGAGGAGGAGGAGGAGGAGGAGGAGGAGGAGGAGGAGGAGGAGGAGGAGATTGGATTTATACCCCGCCCTTCACTACCCAAAGGTGTCTCAGAGCGGCTTACAAACTCCTTTCCCTTCCCCTCCCCACAACAGACACCCTGTGAGGTAGGTGGGGCTGAGAGAGCTCTTGACAGAAACTGCTCTTTTTTCAAGAACAGCTGTGCCAGAACTGTGGCTTGCCCAAGGTCATTCAGCCAGGTGCAAGTGAAGGAGTGGGGAATCAAACCCGGTTCTCCCATATTAGAGTCCGCGCACTTAACCACTGCACCAAACTAAGTGGGGATGGGTAGGGTGTCAAGGTGATTGTACAGGAGTCGTAAGGAATGAGAGCGAAAGCAGAAGAGGGACTAATTTTAAATATATCAAAGCAGGGGATACCCAAGCTTTCTCACCCTGCAGGCACCTTTGTAATTCTAACACAGTGTGGTGGGCACAGAGACAAAATGGCTGCCGCAGTTTACATTCAGTCACACAGTGGAAGACCTTTGTGCTGTGGTGACAGCAGCTGCCAAAGCAATGTTGTTGTTTTTTAAATCTGCACAGCCAATCAAATCTCCAGTGGCCAATCAGAAGCCTTACTTGGCGAAAGCCTCTCCTGGCCCCTCCCGCTTTCTAAAAACACTTGGCAGGCGGGGCTTTTTTTGTAGAAAAAGCCCAGCAGAAACTCATTAGCATATTAGGCCACACTCCCAAGTTACCAGAGGTGTGGTCATCCAGCCACACCCACCTTTTGCTACTTATTCTGTTTACCTTGTTTGTTGTCAAAACCCAGGGCTTTTTTTTTTTGTAGCAGGAACTCCTTTGCATGTTAGGCCACACACCCCAAATGTAGCCAAACCTAATGAGTTTCTGCTGTTGGGTGTGGCCTGTTATGCTAATGAGTTCCTGCTGGGCGTGGCCAACTCGGGAGCCAGCCGGAACTCCATTCCTGTGCGTTCCTGCCCAAAAAAAGCCCTGAAGGCATCAGGAAGGGTGCTGGTGGGTGCAGGAACCCCCGTATTAAAGTATTTGTGACTTCCAATTCAAGGCAATTTTTAACTGCCAGATGATACTGCCCAGTTGTGGCTTCAGAGTGTTGTGTCATCTGCATCCGGGCATGAACAGAGGCCAAAAGCTCTCAAACAGTCTCAGCAGGCGTTCCCGCACTCCCCCTTGGAAACTGGAGTTCTGTAAAGGGGGCTGGGGAACCTGTAAAAGAACTCTCAGCACACTCCTCAAACTAATATGCTAATGATTTGCAACCGTGTGTGTAGGTATGCTATAAGTCTCCGCTCTCTTCAAACACTATTTCCGGCTTTAAAAGAATGGATCTACAGGCAGCCATCTAAAAGGATGAGGTCCGAGACGTATGGCATCCCCAGCAGTGACTGGAATGAAACGAGACTGTGGTCCAGCAGTCTCCGTGCTCTTATTTTAGCCTGGTATGTGAGCACAATCCATAGTGAGCTGAGGAGGGGCCGAAAGGAATGTAAAAGTCTGGCTTTGGTGACAGAGTGGGAGTTTGGAAACGTGTGGTTGCCACTGAAGGCAGAAGTAGTGTGGGGCAGGATAAGACGAGTCGGCTCAACGGTCTTTACTGAAGCGCCTACTGCCAGAAGAGGCTACTGCCACCAGTGCTCCCTCTAAGCCGTGGAGTCTTGTGAGCAAAAATTCCACTTTGTGAGCTGCTGGCATTAAAGTTGTGAGCAAGTGATTTGGCTACTGCATAAATCAGTTTGCTCTCTGGAGCCATCCTCCCTGAGCTAAGAAAAACGTGTGAGCCGGAGGCTAAAAAACTGTGAGCTGGCTCACATTAACTCAGCTCAGAGGGAACACTGACTGCCACCGCTGTCTCCACCAGTGTTCCCTCTAAGCTGAGTTGGTGTGAGCTAGCTCGCAGTTTTTTAGCCTCCAGCTCACCCATTTTTGTCTAGCTCAGGGAGGATGGGCTCCAGAGCAAACTAATATATGCAGTAGCCAAATTGTTCGTTCACAACTTAACATAAGAACATAAGAGAAGCCAATGTTGAATCAGGCCAATGGCCCATCTAGTCCAACACTCTGTCATACAGTGGCCAAAAATACCACGTGCTATCAGGAGGTCCAGCAGTGGGGCCAGGACACTAGAAGCCCTCCCACTGCTGCCCCCTCCAGCACCAAGAATAGAGTGCATCACCTGCCCCAGACTGAGAGTTCCCATCTATACCCTGTGGCTAATAGCCACTGATGGACTTCTGCTCCATATGTTTATCTAACTCCCTCTTGAAACTGTCCATGCTTGTAGCTGCCACCACCTCCTGTGGCATTGAATTCAAAGTTCACTGCCACCACCTCCTGTGTCAGTGAACTTGAATGCCAGCAGCTCACAAAGTAGAATTTTTGCTCACAAGACTCTACAGCTCAGAGGGAGAGCATTGGTCTCCACTGGCTGGGTTGACAGAAGTGATTGGTGGGGTAGACGGCACGCTGTCAACCCTGCTTCATATGTACTGGACAGGCTAGATGTGCTGTAGGAATACATCTGTATTTATTTTTATTTCGGATATTTCTTTGCCACCTCTGCAGTGTCTTGCTCAAGGCAGCTCGCTACTGGAACCGCGCTGCAATATTAAAAAGAAACCAATAAAAAACCAAGCCATTGATTAGATCCAGTTTCCCGAATAAGCAAATACACAGATTTTCTATGCTTCTCTGTGACCCCTCCCCCCCAAAACACACACCTGCATTACACTCTGTCCTCAGGGAGTACACAAGACTACGTACTTAATGATGTTTGGTTGCTCATTGGGTAACAGATGAATTTCCAAGCTAACAGGGCATTTAGGATCTAAGGAAAACAGTGATCTTTATAGGGGAGGAGGATTCAAGGTGAAAGTGGGTGGAGGAGAAAAGATAAGCTCTTTTTGGAATGAATAAAGAGTGCGGCTCTGTTCACAACTCCAAACTGTACGTGTTCAGTGCGTACAGGTGTGCCCCTGCCACAACCTCGACACATGCATAGGAAGGTGTGAACACGATCCTACACACATACTCTAAATACAGCTTTTGCAACCAATTGGGAGCCGTGCAAAAAGAAAGGTACCCAACAGCACCTTCTGCCATCAGGAAACAATGGTGCTTTAGTCCTGCCGCAGTAAAATACTTCACTGTGGAACTCTTGGAGAAAGCGGCTGCTCCATTAAAGACCAGAGAGTGGACAAGGAGGGGGTGAAGAGCCCCGACTCTGGCTTCACGCGCACCCCTCCATATCCAAACTCACCACCCACACTGAGCTGCCCACCCAGGAAAAGGAAATCCTTGGCTGCGATCACACACACAGTTAGCCACCCCATAGGTGCAAATGCTGGATGGATTTAATGGTTGCAATCAGATGAGAACATCTGGTCAGCACTCTGCACCCATTGGTGACCCGTTTTGCTCCACCGCAAGAGTGGAGTTAGAAGGCACTAGGGAAAGTCCACTATCAAAAGGGTTGCTACGGGCCACGGATGGACTTTCCCCTGTGTGATCGTGCCGGCGCGCTCTCATAGCATCGGGATGGTCTCATCAGGCCATCCTGACTCTGTGCCGTCCCCCCCCCCCTTTCCCAGTATGTGCATCATTGCATACTGCCATAGGAAGCCCTCAGTGTGGAGATGCGATTCATCGGTCCCCCATTTAAGTGCATCAGAAACACGTGGCAAAAAAACCCTGATTCACCCGCAGTTTGCATCTGATCACGCAGTGGCGGGCTGCCCCCGCAGCTCCCACGGACTGTGCGATCGCGCAGATGCAGGTCAAATTTGCTACAGAGCAAATAGCCTCGCTTCCCCCCTGAGTTATCTGGCACGTGTGACTTTGTTATCCAGGCTGCCTTCTCCCAATAATTAAAACATTCCCTCCATTCACTTTCTCTATAATGGGATGGGATTATCAGAACAAATCCTGTGCTGCTGTGTCATGTTTTCACCAGAAGGCAGACCAAATATCCACCATGCCCCGTATTTGTGGCTGAGAGGTGGCATCCTAGTGTACCTTTGCCAAGAGCGGACAAGCAGCAATGGCAGGTAAAGGTAAAGGTAAAGGTTCCCTTGCTTGAAAGCCAATCGAATCTGACTCTAGGGTTGCAGTGCTCATCTCCGTTTCAAAGCCGAAGACCCAGCGCTGTCCGAAGACGTTTCCGTGGTCATGTGGCCGGCGTGACTAAACACCAAGGCGCACGGAACGCTGTTACGTTCCCACCGAAGTGGTACCTATTTATCTACTTGCAATTTCTTGCTTTCGAACTGCTAGGTTGGCAGGAGCTGGAACTAGAGACGGGAGCTCACTCCGTCATGCAGCACTCTCAGGTCTCGAACTGCTGAACTACTGACCTTCCACAGCCCGCAGTTCAGCGTCTTAACCACTTGAGCCACCGCAGCTCCTCAGCAATGGCAAGAGGAGGGTAAACTGCAGCAAGTGCTTGTCTACTACAAAGTTCCCCAAATTAAAGAACCCCTGTTGCAACCGCTGCAGGAAATTCCCTCAGCAGTGTAAAGTCCATGGTCCACACTTTACTGGGAGACAGACATGCACAAATGAGCCCCAAATGAGAGGCACTTCCTACAGTAAATCCTGCAGTGGCAAATCAGACAAATGGGGGGGGGACATTATTGCAGCCTGTCTTCAACTAGGGTTGCCAACTGCCTGAAGAAAAAGGTCTTATCCCTTTGATAGAGGCTTAACAGAATGTTATTTACCAGGTGCTGTTAAGTTACCTCCATGCCATGATACCCACTGCCGTTTCCACACTGCCGTTTCCACACCTAAAGCCTCTGTTAACAGAAGAGGCCATTTTCCTCCATTTATCTCAGCTCATAGTGAAAGAGGAAGCATATAAAGGTGAGTGAAACTTCAAGGGAGGAAGTGAATCACCCTCTGTGGTGGGAGGAAGAGGGAGTCCTGGAGAGAGAGAGAAAGACACACCAGCCTTCATTAGCTACCTTTTGCTATGTGGCCCTGATTGTAAAATCCTCAGAAAGCAAAAATGGGGCCCCGTCCGCACTGAGCATTTGCCCCCCTGAAGGCACGGTAGCCCTGCAGACTTTCCGTGCGCGATCATACCAGCACATCTGGGAGGCGTAGTGCTCCTGTGGCCAACCCGCGGCTTCCCTCTGAAAACACGGAGTAAAAAACTAGTAGGTCGGAAGTACTAGTTTCCAGAAACCCCGGGGCAGAGGCTGGCGTCTGATCGCAGGAGCGCCAGTATCCCGCGGCTTCTGACGCCCGCCCATGTCCCCGGGGTTTCTGGATGTTGTAAGTGTCCATGGGATGCGCACCAACGCTGAACAGCGCATGTGCACACACAAGACACCGACAGCAGCCCGCCCCCCCAATGGCGCATGCACACTTCGCTGCTTTTTTGCTGCGCTGCAGCAGCACGGTGTGATCGGGGCGCAGAGCTGGAGTGTGGCAACCCTGTGGCCCGTATGATCGGGCTACCGTGCCTTATTTAGCTCCGGGGCAAACTGCCACGCCTCTCCCCCGCGTTTTCTGGCCCTTATGACCGGGGCCTGTGTTTGGCAAAGAGGATTAAAGGCTCCAGCAAAAACCAATGCAAGTGAAGTTGTTGGGTGTTTGTTTTTTTTTAAATGGACAGATGCTGGCATTTGTGGGTCCCAGAGGTTGTTTGATTTGTCTTAAACACTATGCAATGTACCTTGAGCCTCAGCAAGAAAGGCAAGTGATAAATAAATTAAATTGACAGATAGTGAAGCAAACTGCTGGCCAAATCTCTGGCACATGGAAAATCCGCATTCAGACCCTGAGCAAAATCCTGGGAAGACCCCCTCCCCAGGCACTGAACAGAGAGGTTACCCGGGGAGAAAGTACTACTCTTGCTTAGGGAAAGGCAAGATAAACAGGATCCTAAGCTCGGGTGAAGTTTGCTCTCCCCTTTCTCTCTGGGTATGCAAAATGATCACTTTGGGGAAATTGCCACTTAAAATACTTTAACCATCCTTTTTAAATTAGAACCAGGGCCCAAGCTATACATTCTGAGCAGAGGCAGATATTGGCATGAGGACTCCCATGCGGTAAGTAGCTGTTGTGCAGAGAAGCTGCCACTTGGATTTCATCTGCAGTCACTTCCACGTGGAGGCTGGGAATGTCGATTGGCCTTCGGTGTGGTTAGCCAGTGAATACCATGATGGATTTCCCTTACCCTTGTCTTTCAGCAAGTGGTCGTTGGTGGAGTGAGAATTATAATCATCACAAGTGGGGACCCGCAAGAATCTTGCAGAAAGGGCGTATCCCCTTGCCTTTGTTTCCTTCCCTCTTCCCACTTCTCTAACAATCTTTCTCCCCCTCCTCTACCCCTTATTTCCCTCTTTCTTCATTTCTCCTTATCTATCAACCTAACCCCCAGCTCTTTGCCCTCCATCTTTTCTCCATCAATCTACCCCACCCTTGGCACTTCAGTCACCCCCACCTTTGCAGCTCTCCCTGTCTACCTCCCTTGCTGCTCTCCCCACCTATGGCCCACCCTTGGTATTCCACCCAGGGTTTAACCCCCCCAAGTATTTATTTTTTAGATTTTTCTGCAGACTTTGGGGTTCCCCAAGTTTGCAGAAACATCTGTTTAGTGCAAGTGTGGCCCCGATCTGCAGATTTAGATATCTACAAATGGGGGCCACACTTGGGAAACAGTGGCCCCGGTCATACAGGCCAGAAAACGCAGGGGAGAGGCGTGGCAGTTTGCCCCGGAGCTAAATAAGGCGCGGTAGCCCGATCATACGGGCCACCGGGTTGCCACACTCCAGCTCTGCGCCCCGATCACACCGCGCTGCTGCAGCGCAGCAAAAAAGCAGTGAAGTGCGCATGTGCCATTGGGGGAGCGGGCCGCTGTTGGTGTCTTGTGTGTGCGCATGTGCTGTTCAGCATTGGTGCACATCCCATGGACACTTACAACATCCGGAAACCCCGGGAACATGGGCAGGTGTCAGAAGCCGCGGGGTACTGGCGCTCCCGCAATCAGACACCAGCCTTTGCCCCGGGGTTTCTGGAAACTAGTACTTCCGACCTACTAGTTTTTTACTCCGCATTTTCAGAGGGAAGCCACGGGTTGGCCATGGGAGCACTACGCCTCCCAGATGTGCTCGTATGGTTGCGCACAGAAAGTCCGCAGGGCTCCCGTGCCTTCAGCGGGGCAAATGCTCAGTGTGGACGGGGCCAGTATAGATTATTAGCAGCTGTAGATTTTCCAGGTTGTCTGGCCGTGGTCTTGGCATTGTAGGACCTGACATTGCGCCAGTATCTGTGACTGGCATCCTCAGAGGTATAACACAGAAAGATGGAGTACTCTCTGTGTCAAGGTGAGAAGAAGAAAAATGGTAGGCAGGTAATTTATATCTACTCAGGAATGTGGGGCAGGGCTGAGTCATTATCTTGTAGGAGTTCCCCAGGCTATGAACATGCTAATGAAGGAGCTTTCCTGAGGAGGTTCTTTTGTCTATGGATTGTTTCCTGAGGAGGTTTCCTGTTTCCTGAAGAGGTTCTTTTGTATGTGGATTGGCTGTTGAAATTCTAATCTTATCTGTAGTGCTATTGTTTTTCTGGACAGGAAACCATTCCCTATTTATTTTTAAACTCTCTTTTTTCCTGTTGAAATTGTGTTTATGTTTATGAATTTCAATGGCTTCCCTTTGTTTTTATTTATTTATTTATTTACTTTCCATTTATATCCCACCTTGCCGGTGTGAACTGTGTAATCTGACATGGTAATTGGAAGTGTTGGCCAGCCTTTCAGTGTCTTGGAACAAAATAGATTACTTATTGAGAGATTGGTATCAGGGGATAATTCTTTCAGAGTATAAGTGAGCGCAATCAGTGTGTATGTAATAGGATGGGTTACTCTGGAAAGTCCTTTAAACAAAATTGAAGAATTACCCTAGGGACTAAGTAGATTTTAAACTTGAACTGGTACCACTTTCCATAATAGGCTGACATTTCAGAAGTAATCTTTCATTTGAATACATTAGTAGCCTATATCAGATCCTTACAACCAATGTTTTAAATTATAGGAGCCAGCTGTGTTTTTAAAATCAGAGTTCAAAGCCATATCTATCAGAAATGTGTAGCATATTTGTCAAAACAAGACATGCAAACTTCAGCTCTGACTGAGATTTATCTGTGTTCTCTATATAGGTTGGTATGTTACAAACCTCGTGTGCTTTAAATTTTTTAAAATACCAATATATTTATATGTGATCACGACCCACTTGTTTCACATGTAATACTATTTGGCATGGCCAAATCACGGAAGATATAAACAGGGTTTCTGCAGCAGGGCCAGCTACCGAACCAAGGCCCCGGTCATATGGGCCAGAAAACGTGGGGGGGAGGCATGGCAGTTCACCCCAGAGCAAAATAAGGCATGGTAGCCTGATCACACGGGCCACCGGGTTGCCACGCTCAGGCACTGAGCACCGATCATACAGCACTGCTACAGCGCGGCAAAAAAGCAGCACAGCAGAGCAGCAAGCCGCGCTGTAGCAAAGGACGCATGTGCCATTGGGGGGGGCGCTGTCAGTGTCTTGCATGTGCACATGCCTCATTCAGCATTGGTGCGCATCCCCCGATCAGACGCCGGCCTTTACCCCGGGGTTTCCGGAAACTAGTACTTCAACCCTAGTAGTTTTTTACTCCGCATTTTCCACGGGAAGCCGCGGGTTGGCCACGAGAGTGCTACGCCTCCCAGATGTGCTGGTATGATCGCACACGGAAAGTCCGCAGGGCTCCCGTGCCTTCAGCGGGGCAAATGCTCCATGTGAACGGGGCCCAAGAATCCTAAATCTCAACCCAGAAAATTCTTAGGCCCTCCCAGGATCCACCAGGTTTGCTTTCAGGTATTTCTTCAATCTGAACCATAGTTCTTTTCAGATATCCTTTAAATCATCATATTTATCTTGCTGATGTCTAGCTTCTGCATTTTCTGGCTGATCTCAATTAGTTTCTGTTTAGTTTGCTGGTGTGTATCTGTCTTCTGCCAAAGAAGTGATCACAAAATATGGACAGAGTAGATGATAGATAGTATGTGGTGAAGCTCTGTTAGTGTGTCTGCATACATTGGCTAGCTCTGCCTGTTCACAGTAGAAAGGGAGGCCAATATGATGGCTGAATGCATTTTTTCTGCTTCCTTTATGTCACATGTAGCCATCTCAAACAGTTCCGTGGGCCAGAATCAACCTCGGTTGTAACTAAGCAGGACATATTGTGGAAGTACGACATTTCCAGGCCGCATCCTGTGACATCATCAAGCTTTGTCCCATGAATTTCAGGATTTGGAATGTGGGGGATATGGCCACACCTATGGCTCAATCAGAAGCAATGAAGATCCCCATCCTGTTCCGCAGAAAAATGGCAGATTTTAGGCTCGTGCGACCTTCGTTTGCCCTGGGATTGCATAGGGAGGTTTAACTTTTCAACCTCCACATAGTTTCACTATTTGAAACTTGATTCTCTACTTTGTTGTTAGCATTTTAAAAGAGGCACTAACGCCCCTCAGCAGCTTGTCTAAGATCTGCCACCCATCTCTTGTGGCCCTGCTCAATTGGCTTCCAGCTGCCCCAAGACTGCTGAGCCGGTCCCTGCCACAGCCAGTCAGGAGCATGGAGCCCGGCAATGCGTGCTGAATCACCAGATAGCAGCAGGGACTGTGGACTAGGTGGGTCACATGTGGTCCCTGGGCTGTACATTATGCACCTCGGTGTTGTATCTCGATTAGCTTCAGGGCTCTTTTTGTAGCAGGAACTCCTTTGCATATTAGGCAACACACCCCTAATGTAGCCAATCCCCCAAGAGCTTACAGAGCTCTTCTTACAGGGGCTACTGTCAGCTCTTGGAGGATTGGCTACATTAGGGGTGTGTTGCCTAATAGGCAAAGGAGTTCCTGCCACAAAAAGAGCCCTGATTAGCTTTATCCCTGTACTCGGTGCTTTGCAGAAAAATTAACAGGTGGTTGTTCCAAGTAGTTTATCTTATGAATTCCCACAGTGGGATAGACAGCAAAGGAAACAGAAAGGCAGGAGGAAGGGCTGTGATGATGAGCAATGCGCCCTCTGAGCCGTGGAGTCTTGTGAGCAGAAATTCTACTTTGTGAGCTCCTGGCATTAAAGTTGTGAACAAGTGATTTGGCTACTGCATAAATTAGTTTGCTCCGGAGCCCATCCCTTCCTGAGCTGAGACAAAAATGTGTGAGCCGGAGGCTAAAAACTGTGAGCTAGTGCACACTAACTCAGCTTAGAGGGAACACTGATTATGAGCAAACGTGCTTCAGTTATGTTTTGGAATGTGATAGCCAGTGTGGTGTAGTGGTTAGAGTATCAGACTAGAATCTGGGAGACCTAGATTCAAATTCCCATTCTGTCATGAAAGCTCCCTGCGTGACCCTGGGCCGGTCATGCACTCCCAGCCTAACCTAGCTCACAAGGTTAGAACAGATAAAAGGAAGTACTTCTTCACCCAAAGACTGATTAACACATGGAATTCACTGCCACAGGAGGTGGTGGCAGCTACAAGCATGGATGGCTTCAAGAGGGAATTAAATAAACATATGGAGCAGAAGTCCATCAGTGGCTATTAGCCACAGGGTATAGATGGGAATTCTCAGTCTGGGGCAGGTGATGCACTCTATTCTTGGTGCTGTGGGGGTCAACAGTGGGAGGGCTTCTAGTGTCCTGGCCCCACTGCTGGACCTCCTGATGGCACCTGGTATATTTTGGCCGCTGTGTGGCAGAGTGTTGGACTAGATGGGCCATTGGCCTGATTCAACATTGGCTTCTCTTATGTTCTTATGTAAGGTTACTGTGAGGATAAAATGGAGGTTTAAAGGCAGTTAATAAATAGATGGATATGGTCAGTTTCACCAGGTGCTCGTTTCTTTGAAGAAAAGATGTTATTGGTAATTTTGATGTGCTTCACCAAAGAAACCCACAGCATCTTGCAAGAGCCGAACACATCTGGAAGCCAACTAAGAAAGAGACTTTGCGAGGCAGCAAAAAGTGTACGCAGCGCACCGTGCAAGTCAGCAGAAAGCCCACACAGCAAAAAGTGTACTTCGCTTGCTTAAAATATGGCAATATGCTCTTGCTCAATAGCTTTGCTTTTAAAATGTATTTAGGAACTTGTCCGAAATGCTGTCAAAAATTGCCGTGTTGCTATAAGGATTAAAACCTCGCCGGTGGCTTGATTAGTTTGCCCTTCAGAACAGGAGCTGATGCAGATGAGAGTTGCTGGCGGTACTTTTTAGGAGAGGGAAAGAAGAGCCGCCAGTCCTTACGTCGCTCCATTTGGCCGCTTTCCTCATGTGTGTTTGCAGTGGCTCATTATGCAGAATGGGTGGTTTTCACTAGGCCACCGAAATCTGTCCTGATGGGCATTTGCCATGGCATTGTAAAGTCACTCGGTGTACATGGTGAGCCACCTCCATGTAACGTGATAATAAATCTAGGTCCTGGTCACACGTGCCAGATAACGCGGGAGGGGAAGCAGGGCTATTTGCTCTGCAGCAATTTGACCCGCCGCTGTGTGATCAGACACACCGGTGGATGAATTGGGTTTTTCGTCGCTGCGTGTTTCCGGTGCGCTTCAATGAGGGATCACTGACGCAATGGGAGTGCACCGGAGCGATCACACAGGGAGGTCCATTTGCAGCCCGTCGCAAACCCGTTTGCTACTGCACTATCCCTGGTATTTTTTAACTCTACCTCGGCGGAGCGAGACGGATTGATGACAGGTGTGGGACACTAGCCGGATGTTCCTGTGTGATCACGCCCTTATGATCTGCCCGGCATTTGTGCCTATCGCGCGGCTACTTCTGCGTGTGATCGGGACCCTAGCTAGCTTTGAGTTCAGGAAGGGTTTTTTTCTATTGCCATGTTATTCATTCTATGACTTGCCTTTCCAGATTTTAATTCATTGAGATTACTCAAGACCATACTAGCTCCATAATGTGTAGAAAAACATGATCTGATCAAAAGCGATTTAACAGGTGATGTATCTCCTGTGTCAGCAATATTCCATGTGTTCTTTCCACTTCTTTTTAAAAATTCTAAATTCAGCCTAGAGATTACCTTTAAATCTGCTGCTGTATGAGGAGATTGACAATAAATTAAGGAAATAGATGAATAAATATAAATCATGTATGACTTAACATCACATAAGGCTCCAAATAACTTCTCAAATATACACCAGTATTCAATCCATGAAGTACATGAACTGCAATCTCTAGTCCTTTTATTGCAGTTCACGTATTTCATGTATTGAATACTGGTGTATATTTGAGAAATATTTGGAGCCTTATGTGATGTTAAGTCATACATGCTGTATGAGGAGATGGAAGCTGCAGCTTCTCTGGTCTATTTTTTCTTCCATCCTGTCCTCTGTTGGGGGGCGGGGATACAGCAGCTTGGTGACCAAGTACCTGTTTGGCATGATGAAAGCCCAAGGTTCAGTCCCTGGCACTGCAGGTGCCGGGGAAAATCTTTGTTCGATTTGGTATATGGTGGCTTTATATACCCCCAGGGCTTTTTTTGTAGAAAAAGCCCAGCAGGAACTCATTAGCATAATAGGCCACACCCCTGACTGCACTGCTCATTAGCATATCAGGCCACACCCCCGTGTTACCAGAAGTGTGGCCATCCAGCCACACCCACCTTTTGCTTCTTATTCTGTTTACCTTGGTTGTTGTCAAAACCCGGGGCTTTTTTTTTTAAGCAGGAACTCCTTTGCATGTTAGGCCACACACCCCTTATGTAGCCATTCCTAATGAGTTTCTGCTGTTGGGTGTGGCCTTTTATGTTAATGAGTTTCTGCTGGGTGTGGCCACCTTGGGAGCCAACTGGAACTCCGTTCCTCTGCATTCCTGCCCAAAAATAGCCCTGTGTACCCCTAGCCAGTTTGGTGTAGTGGTTAAGTGCGCGGACTCTACTCTGGGAGAACCGGTTTGATTCCCCACTCCTCCACTTGCACCTGCTGATGTGACCTTGGGCCAGTCACAAGCTCTGGCACAGCTGTTCTCTCAAGGACAGCTTCTGTCAGAAGTTCTCTCAGCCCCGCCTACCTCACAGGGTGTCTGTTGTGGGGAGGGGAAGGGAAAGGAGTTTGTAAGCTGCTCTGAGATGCCTTTGGGCAGTGAAGGGCGGGGTATAAATCCAAACTCTTCTTCTCTTCTTCTTCTTCTATCCCTCCCCATACTGCAAGAAAAAAAATCTGGGTGTGCAAGACAGCAAGGCTGAGGGGCAAGCATCATTGCAAGGACAGGAGGGATGGGTGTTTCCTGGAACAATGGTCAATGTAAAGGTCTTCGTAGTGTAATTCTGGTGATTCATTTTCCTTATAAAAGGCATTAGTTACTACAATTCATTCACAGGGAAATTAAAAAAAAATGTAGTCCTACTTACATTTGGCATGACTGGCTGGTTCCCCCACCCCACCTATCCACATTCCAACTTCTACATTCCTAGGGAAATGTGGTTGAAGCTGAACTTGTGAGGATTATATATTGTCCTAAATGAGGCTGGGCACGATATTGAGGGTGTAAGTCTAATGGAGATGTAGTGAACTCATGAACATCATTTCAGATGGGTAGTTATGCATTAGAAGAGCAACCTTCAAGTCCAAGAACCCCTTAAGACCAACAAGATTCCCAGGGTATACGCTCTCGAGAGTCAAATCTCCTTTTATCAGATATGTAACGTAGGCAACGGTCATACGGGCCAGAAAACGTGGGGGAGAGGCGTGGCAGTTCGCCCCGGAGCTAAATAAGGCGCGGTAGCCCGATCATACGGGCCACCGGGTTGCCACACTCCAGCTCTGTGCCCCGATCACACTGCACTGCTGCAGCGCAGCAAAAAAGCAGTGAAGTGTGCATGCGCCATTGGAGGGGCGGGCCGCTGTCGGTGTCTTGTGTGTGCGCATGCGCTGTTCAGCGTTGGTGCACATCCCATGGACACTTACGACATCAGGAAACCCAGGGGACATGGGCGGGCGTCGGAAGCTGTGGGATACTGGCGCTCCCGCGATCAGACACCAGCCTTTGCCCCGGGGTTTCTGGAAACTAGTACTTCGGACCTACTCGTTTTTTACTCTGTGTTTTCGGAGGGAAGCCGCGGATTGGCCACGGGAGCACTACGCCTCCCAGATGTGCTCGTATGATCGCGCACGGAAAGTCCGTAGGGCTCCCGTGCCTTCAGCGGGGCAAATGCTCAGTGTGGACGGGGCCAAAGGCAGTTTTGACCCTTGAAAGCTTCTACTCTGAAAATTTTGTTGGCCTTTAAGGGACTACTGGCCTTGAATCTTTCTGTTGTGGTAAGCCATGTTTGCCCTGGTCTAGGCAGCAAAACAAAGATTTGCCAAGTACATAGAAGAGAAGAGGAAGAGATTGGATTTATACCCCACCCTTCACGACCTGAAGGAGTCTCAGAACTGCTTACAATCTCCTTTCCCTTCCCCTCCGCACAACAGACACCCTGTGGGATAGGTGAGGCTGAGAGAGCTCTTTTGAGAACTGCTTGTGAGAGAACAGCTCTGAAAGAACTTGTAACTGCCCCAAGGTCACATCAGGAGCTGCATGTGGAGGCGTGGGGAATCAAACCTGGTTCTCTCAGATCACAGTCCTCTCCTCCTAACCACTACACTAAACTGCCCAAAGGAGGGGTCCCATTTAATACAATCCTGTTCATTTAACTAAGGCTTTAGGTTAAATGGCTGAGCTCTTTAAAGATAATTCCCATGAAACTGAAGCTTTAAAAAGGAAAGAACCATGTTCTGTTTTCATTCCTTCCGTAGCATTTGTTTTCAAATATTGTTGCAATTCCAGATTGGGACAGCTTGGTACGGGGGCCTGTATTTGAAATGGTTACTAACCAAGGCCCATGATCATACAAACAAATCCACAGTCCTAGAACTGTAAAGAAGGGAACTCCTTTAACGTAGTGTTCTATGATGAGATAAAATCCTTGATACTCAAGTTGTAACAGATTGGCTTGTATCTACAATTTTATTGTGTGCCCCAAGCAGAAAGCAAGACAAACTTAAGTGCACTATGTTTTATAAAACAGGCTTAGCGAAACAAATCCTGACCATGTCATTTTTCACATAGGGGAAAGGAATGCCATAGAGATGAACAAGATATTGGACACTAGATGTGCTTGCAGTGTCTTGTGCAACTGTCTATGAGACAGTTCAAATACATGGGTGATCTCAAGTAATGTTACACAACCAAGGCTTTTTTTGTGGCAGTACTCACAGATACTGAATATGGGCCCCTGAATTTGCCCTGCCAAAGACACGGTAGCCCTGCGGAATTTCCGGGCAGGATCACACAGGCACATCTGGGAGGCATAGCACTTCCATGGCCAACTCGCAGCTTCCCTCCAAAGATGCGGAATAAAAAACAACCACGAAAGGAGCACTAGTTTCTGGAAAACCGGGACAAAGGCCGGCGTCTGATCGCTGGAGTGCCAGTATCCCGCGGCATCCAATGTCCGCCCATGTCCCAGAGTAAAACAGATGTTGTAAGTTTCCATAGGATGCGCACCAACGCCAAATGGCACATGCACACACACAAGACACCAACAGCAGCCCACCTCCCCAACGGCGCATGCGCACATTAAAATAGCACAGCTTGTGCAATCATGCTGCGTCATTTTTTTGCCACGCTGCAGCATCAAGGTGTGATCGGTGCTAAGATCTGGAACGTGGCAACTCGGGGGACCATGTGATCGGGCTACTGCACTTTATTTTGTTCCGGGAAGAACAGCCACGCCTCCCCCCCCGTGTTTTCTGGCCCATATGACCGGGGCCATGGGCACCTTTAGGCATGGAGTAGGGCTCTCACATGTCCCGATGGGGGAATTGGTATGAATTGCCACAACCTTATATATGAGTACCAGCACTTTAAAACAAAACAAGAAAGTACTGTACCCGTCTAACAACCCCAGGGTTCCTAGGGAGAAGTAGCTTAAAGTGGCTTAAATCTGTAACATATACGTGTCCGGATCAACAAAAAGGTGAGGATGTACACTGAATGAAAGAGCAAGGATTTGTAGCTTGAAGCCGATGCTTTTAGAGTCCTGAATTTGTTTGTGTTTTGTACATATAGTAAGGGCAAAGTCTCTGAAGCTCTCGGTTACTCAGCTTCCTTTGGCTAACGAAAACACTATTTACCTGCTCATGTTCCAGTGTTTATGAAGCTTATGAGGCGGGATTAACAGTGTTTGTAAACCCACTGACAGATCGTTATGGGGAAGTTGCAAATAACTGATGGTTATCAAAGAGACTGAGCAGCCTCTCTGGAAGGCCACGGAGTTCCCCAGAACACAGTATATACTACAAAACTGTGCTGTGTTCACCCCAGAAGATAAAGGGACAGCTAAATAAAGCAACACATTTTTAAAAATCTGTCTGCAGGGTCTGCAGTTTCAAGTTGCCCTGCTCTTATTTATTTATATAGAATATTTCTCCGTGGTGCTCAGGGTTGCCAGCTCCATCTTAGGCAATATCTGGAGATTTGGGGGTGGAGACTGAGGAGGGCGGGGTTTGGGGAGGGGAGGGACTTAACTGGTTATAATCAGGGCTCTTTTCGTAGCAGGAACTCCTTTGCATATTAGGTGACACACCCCTAATGTAGCCAATCCTCCAAGAGCTTACAGAGCTCTTCTTACAGGGGCTACTGTAAGCTCTTGGGGGATTGGCTACATTAGGGGTGTGTTGCCTAATATGCAAAGGAGTTCCTGCTACAAAAAGAGCCCTGGTTACAATGCCATCAAGCCCACCTTCCGAAGCAGCTGTTTTCTCCAGGTGAACTGACCTCTTTTGCCTGGAGATCAGTTGGGTTTTCCCCCCAATTTTTTAATTTGAGCATTAACAGTATTGCAATAATCACAAAAACAACCACAGTCATTGCAATCAGCTAGTATACAAAGGTTAACTGTGAGAAGGAGAATATGTTCAACCAGGTCTTTGTTTAAGAAACCAGGACAGGTTAGGAATATATTATAACGCAGTCCGTAGGCAGTCAGGAGTAGTACTAGAATAACTAAGAATAACATGGTCTATCAGGACATAATATAACATAACATACAACCATTTAAACGATGCCCTGCAAGTGCCACTATTTGTCATTTAAAGAGTTTAATCTGAAAGGTCTAAGGTTTATATTTCAGGAATATAATCATGTGTCTGTACAGAGGGTTTACTGGAATTATGTCAGCCTCCGCCATGTAGCTGATGAGTAGGTACCAGGACACTATGAATTTTTCCTCAAATTTAGTTGTGGAGAGACTGAGTGTATTGATTTATATTTGACATACATCAGGGCTCTTTTTTGTAGCAGGAACTCCTTTGCATATTAGGCGAAACGCCCCTAAATGTAGCCAATCCTCCAGGAGCTTACAGAGCTCTTCTTACAGGGGCTATTGGAAGCTCTTGGAGGATTGGCTACATTAGGGGGTGTGTCGCCTAATATGCAAAGGAGTTCCTGCTACAAGAAGAGCCCTGCGTATAATAAAGTGGTCCCATATTTGGTTTTGCCAGGAATGGATCGTGGGAGGGGCCTGGAGATCAGTTGTAATCTCAGGAGATCTCCGACCACCAACCAGAGGCTGGCGACCATAATGCTGCCTCTTCAGAGTCCTGCTTGAGGCAGTTTACGATTAAAAGACTCAGCCCTACCCCACCTTCCTGAGTAGATATAAATTACCTGCCTACCATTTTTCTTCTCATCGTGACACAGAGAGCACTCCCTTTTTCTGTGTTATACCTCTGAGGATGCCAGTCACAGCTGCTGGTGCAACATCAGGTCCTACAATGCCAAGACCGCGGCCACACAGTCCAGAAAATCTACAACGATGATGGAACGCCAGCCGTGAAAGCCTTTGACAACATATTGTAGTATAAAAAACCCAAGCGATTAGAAAATGAGCCACTGGACATAAGCAGTACAAAAACTGTCCCTAAAACAAAGCGAATAAGAAAAAAAACCCTAATTAAAAGTCTGGGGGAAAAGATGGATTTTAGTTTCCAGGTGAGCCTCAAGAGGGAGGGCATTCCACAGGAGAGGTGCCGCCACAGAAAATGCTTTGTCTACAAACATTCAAAATACTATCGCACTGGTATCTAACTCCAAGTAAACTAGCTCACATGAACTCATCATACAGCCCAAAGTGCTGGAAAAATTGTAATAATATAGGACACTACATACATTGCTGGATTCTTTGTCCTAAAATATTACCCTTCTGGAATGATGTGCTAGAACAAATCAATTTCCTTGATAACGTAGAACTTGCTCCTACTCCTGAAGACTTGTTTTTGAACAGTTGGGCTATGGACTGTGTCAGATTCTCCACTATAGAAAGTATTTCAATAATGCTTTTTGCAGCTAAGACTGTCATTGCCACACATTGGAAAACGACAATGACACCCACTCTTTCTCAATGGCATAAAAAGTTGTGGGATTTATACATCATAGCCAAACTCTCAGATAATCTTACGCGACTCGATAAATGCCCTGCTCGTACCAATTTTACGGCAATATGGTTCCCTGTACTGGAATATCTTTCTAAGCAAACAGACATTCCCTCAGTGATGGATACTATGTGGCTCTGGTAATTTGTGACTCTTATAATTAGTTATATCTTTCTGGTAAAATCTGCTGTAACTGTATACGTACTATATATAACACCAACAATCTTTAATGTTAATTATCATGATTATCTATATATAGATGTGAGTTCAACATCTTATTATATAGTTACTGTTAATTTTTATGTTGATGTTTCAAACTTTTACAATTTTGCTGTTTGTAATCCTTTAATATTTCAATAAAAAGTATTATACAAAAAAAAAATGCTTTGTCTGAAGCCCTGCCCTTTTGCCACCCACCTTACCTCTGAAGACGGGGGCACACAGAGCAGGGCTTGAGAGGCAGCTCTTATCTGGCAGGTGGGTAGTGTGGGAGGAGATAGTGCTTCAGGTACCCTAGCCCCAAGCTGTTTCGGGCCTTGCTGCAAACAGTGCTGCTTGAAGAGGAAGCATGAGAAACTCCTCCTTTTAAAGCAGGAAGTATATTGTATTGTCGTGGAGCATGCTTTTCTCATTGTGCTGAGACCATTTATAAAAGAGTTTGGATCCGGGCATGTTTTTTTAATGGCACTAAGAAAACCAGAGGTGTGGGAAGAGGATGTAATGGATAGATTACAACAACTGTAGATTATTGGGAAAAGACCTTTCTCGGCCCGAGAGCCTGGAGAGCTATTTCTGGTTAGAGTAGTCAGTGCATCAACAGTCTGACTCAGTAAAAAGCAGATTCATATATCTGGCATCAAAGAAGAAGAAGAGGAGGAGGAGGAGGAGGAGGAGGAGGAGGAGGAGATTGGATTTATACCCCGCCCTTCACTACCCAAAGGAGTCTCAGAGCGGCTTACAAACTCCTTTCCCTTCCCCTCCCCACAACAGACACCCTGTGAGGTGGGTGGGGCTGAGAGAGCTCTGGCAGAAACTGCTCTTTTTCAAGAACGGCTGAGTCAGAACTATGGCTTGCCCAAGGTCATCCAGCAGGTGCAAGTGGAGAAGTGGGGAATCAAACCCAGTTCTCCCAGATTTGAGTCCACGCACTTCACCACTACACCAAACTGGCTCTCAAACTACACCAAACTGACCTGGAAGTGTTCTTCTCTTTTTTGGTGGAGAGAGCACTGTAGATTAATGGCATTTATCTAGCATTTGCTTTATTTACAAATGTACAAGTAAAGCACAGGTGGAAGTAAAGACGCATTCCTACAGGGCAGCGGATCTGCTACCCCACATCAGATCTCCAGCGAATGAGAAAGAATCTGCATCCCCAAGGTGCTTCAACAAGCTCACAGCAGTGTCTGAATGCTGCTTCTGTCTCTTCCAGCCTCTAAACTGAAGTTTCTTTTATCGCAGAGTCAACCTGCTGTCTCCCTTCAGTTCAAAGAGGGTCTGTTTTAGATCTCAGATTAGAGCCTTTAAATGCGTTTACAAAGCAGGTCAAGGATTTGTATTTGCTGACTTCTGCTGCAACTGTTGCCCCTCTCACTTAGAAAGTAATGTCATTCTTATGCATACGCCACAATGGACCCCATACCTATATGTGGAAAAACATGGCTGTGCATGGATTTATGTGCATTATATTAAAACTGTAATAAAGGAAAATAGACAACAGGAATAGAATTGTTTAACCAATGGCATAGCAAGGAGGGGGAAGGTGTGCCCCCCCCCCAAGACCTCTGATCAGAGGGAGGAGGGTTTCCTTCTGTTGCAGAGGTTTCTCTGCAGCGCCCAGTTTCAGAGGCAACACTGTTCAAAGTTCCTTTCTAGGTTTGGAAGAAGTTACAGTATAAGTATAAAATAAGTGTGCATGGAGGGAATCCAGCTAGAGAAGAAAAGAAGTCTTAGATAAAGTAAGGAAGACTCTAATATTGTTGAGATCATGAACTACTAGAGGAAGTTGTACGGTGGTTGGGTTAAGCGGGTGAAGAAAGGGAATAAGATAATGAGGTTGGAGATTATTTATATGCTTTCAATGTTTAATACGATTTATAGAAAGAGGAGAATACGAGGAAAATTGAGTGTTAAGATATGTATAAAATATATGGATACAGGTACACTCAATAAAATATTAATTTTAAAAAACCTGTCAATGTACTAGTATGGGACAGCAAACAGGACAGCAGAGGGCAGAAGGCAGTTCTTGGGCACTGAATATCAACCATAGGCTTGTCTCCTACAGAGTGTCCCGTGTTCATCAATTAGTTTAGACCCAGTTCTAAAGACGCCTGGAGAATACTAACAGAGGCTGATTTCGCCCTGGAGCTGCTTCGATGTTGCGCCGCTGTTTGCCCCGATACTATTGGTCAATTTCACACCCAAAGCCACGGGGCTGCATTTGACCTGCGGCTTCGCCCAATTTCCTTTGCAGTTTCGTGATCCTCAAAAAACAGGATCCCAAAACTGCGGGGGAAATCGGGCGAAGCCCCGGGTCAAAATGCAGCCCCGCAGCTTCAGGTGTGCAATTGACCAATAGTATTGGGGCAAACGGCGGCGCAACATCGAGGCAGCTCTAGTGCGAAATCAGCCAGAAACAGCAGGCGGTAAAGGGAGATGAAGTTTATAAAGCTCTGGAAGCGCACAGGCACACAGGAGCAAAGATTAAAAAGTGGAAACCCTTTGAAAGCTCTTATAGGCCGAGTTATTGCAAGTGAACTTGGTTTGGGTCTGTGTCTGTGACAAATGGAGGTAAAGAAAAATGCATATTTGTGGCCACTGCCTGGGCAGTCAGGAAAACGCAGTGTAAATATTTTCATAGCAAGTCTGAGCGGCTTTGTGGGGCCCCGGGGACGAGAGTCGACTTGTTCCTCTGCTGTAGAAATAGAGTTGAGGCGCATCTCTTCCTTACTCCACCGACACTTCTGCCCTCTTTTCCATAATCTGCCTGCCAACCCCAGCCCAGACAGCCCACATCCATCTTTGCAACTCTGGTGAGAAGTGAACTCCTGGAGTTTAGTGAACCTGAACTCTCCTCTCCCACCCCATGAGGCATGTTTAGCTTATGTCAAGTTCTTATTAATTATGTGAGCTATTTTTTAAAAAAACAACCTCTCATGGGAGGAAGTTGACTTTGGAGCGTGAACACAGGGAGGCAAAACACTTTCAAAAGACAAGAAGTGAGAGTGTGGTTAATGCAGAGACCCTAAGAATGCCGTGACGTCGCATCCTTCTGTTCCTCTCACCTTTAACCTTTCCTTCCAGCTCACGTTTCCACTCAGCCGATCTGCTAATGTCTGAAAATGGGCATTGGGAAGGGAAGATCAGAGTGGTCAGCTTTTGGTAATCATTCCTGTCTCCACATCCAAATAACCACCAACCTTTTCCCTCTTCAGTATTGCTGAGGTTCAACCTATCCTGTTTTTATCTATTATTCATCTTTCTTTCATGCTTGGGCTTTTAAAAAAAAAAAAAAACTCATGGATATCCAAGCTGTGGCATGAATGCTTATTGCGTGCCTGGATGGGAGCACAAGGAGAGCCAACCAACACTGGGCCTAGCTATGGCAAACGGCCAGCTCTGTACCCTTGCTTACCTCAGCATGCAACTCAGCATGTGCTCTTACTAGAGCAGACGCAAACCCGCATACCAAGATAGATACTTCACTGTGTATTAGAATGGCACTATCTCATACATATTGTTGTGTGGCATGCCACCCCTGAGACCCGTGTTGTTTGTACCCCAAGATCCTTGGCAGTGAAGGGGGGCAACGATGGCTCCCACTTCACCTCCTGCCTGCCCGCCTCCAGGGAATAGGCATCTGTGATTCTGGGACAGCCAACAGCAGTGAGTTCCCCAGTGATTCTGTCTGGTTGGCTCTTACCCACCCTGCTGACAGTAAGTTGCAAGCACAGGCAGCATTCTTCTGTTTGGGGAGGGATTTAAACCCCTCTCTCCATTGGGTTCCCACAAACACACACACACACACACAATTTCCTGAACACCTTGGGAACCACCCAAGTCTGCAGGAGAATACCCACTATCTGAAATGGGCCCCTTTTTCTGGGTCTGCTGTTCTGTGTGTTGGAAATATGTGTGCTGCAAGGTCTAAAATTCAGTCATTATAGGGTTAATGTGCTTACCTTGTGGGCTATTGTTCAGACTGACCTGGAAGGAAACCTGGCACAGAGCCAATGGACACAAAGCCCACAAAACTGAAGTCTGTTTACTCATAATCAGGGCTCTTTTTGTAGCAGGAACTCCTTTGCATATTAGGCGACACACCCCTAATGAAGCCAATCCTCCAAGAGCTTACAGTAGCCCCTGTAAGAAGAGCTCTGTAAGCTCTGGGAGGATTGGCTACATTAGGGGGTGTTGCCTAATATGCAAAGGAGTTCCTGCTACAAAAAGAGCCCTGCTCACAATCACTGGTTAATGCATTCAGGTGATTTCCTTCTAGGGGTCAAGAAGAAGAAGAATCTCCATTGTTGTAGACTGTGTGGTCAAAGTGTAAAGACGTAGCCTTAGGTGTCTTTGTTGTTTTGTAGATTTCCTGTGAACCCTTCCCTTTAGAAATAAAGATTTTTACACAGAAGAAAATGCCTCCTCTCCAGTGAAGCAAAGATCCATTGCAATCTCTGAATATTTAACTATTTTGCCAATTTTTCAAACACGGGGGGGGGTGGGAGGGGCTGGTTCAGTATTAGATATAGGATAGTGCCAATGGGGGGGGGGAATAAAAACTTGCACTGCACTGTCTGGAAGTTGCAGATAGGAACAATGTTGTTTTTTAAAGGCAACTATAGCAACTGTTTCTGCATTGCTTGGAAGTATCCTATAATAAGTAAAGTAGTTGCAAATAACAGGAAAGAATATGAATAATCTGTCGGAACATTGTGGTGGGTTACTAATGGCACACCCCAAGAAGCATTGTATATACAGGACCGGATCGCCCATTGGGCGAACTAGGCACTCGCCTAGGGCGCCCCAGCCTCGGGGCGCCAGACGGTGCCCCACTCCCCCCCGAAAAGTGCCCCCCGCCGCCCTAACCAGGCACCCACCGCTGCTGCTAGATCCCTGCCCCCTTCCCAGCTTTCCTGGGGGTCCCGCAGCCGCGGAGCCCCCAGGACAGCCGGCGCTGGGAGGGGGCGGCGGCTAGACCCCCCGCCCCCTTCCCGGCTTTCCTGGGGGTCCTGCAGCCACGGAGCCCCCAGAACAGCCGGCACTGGGAGGGAGGGGGCGGCGGCTAGGCCCCCCCGCCCCCTTCCCAGCTTTCCTGGGGGTCCTGCAGCCGTGGAGCCCCCAGGAAAGCCGGCGCTGGGAGGGAGTGGGCAGCGGCTAGACCCCTGCCCGCTTCCCTGCCTTTCCTGGGGGCCCCGCAGCTGCGGAGCCTCCAGGAAAGCCAGCACTCCGCCGCCGCCCCCACGGTCTCCAGGCCCCACCGGGAGGTTGGCATCCCCAGTGGGGGGCGCCCCAGGCTTCCTGCCTAGGGCACCCAGACACCTGGAGCCGGCCCTGTGTATATACCATTCCAAGGATATGGTAGAATACAAACAGAAAGACCATCCATAGCTCAGAAGTTATGCACCTGTGCCACACTGCTAGAAAATAGCAACAGCAATTTAGCTCCAGGGAAGATCAAGTGTAAAAGAGAAAGAACACCCTTTGGAACCACCATTATCAATGTTTATGCGATTGATATCAGTTGTCCCTCAACTGACTGATATGGAACCACCCGTAGGTTCTTGTAGCCTTCTCTTTGCTGCCTTTATCTACCGTATATTTCTGATCAAACCGCTGTTTCAGTAGATACATCAAGGATTATTGCCCTTTAAGATTTTGGGATCTCTAAAATAAACATGCATCTGGCAATTTATACATCTCAATGAATTTTGGCATACTGGCTTAAGGCTTTACTTGTATTTTTACTCTTTGGTAATATGCTGCGGTGGCTCAAGTGGTTAAGACGCTGAACTGCAGGCTGTGGAAGGTCAGTAGTTCAGCAGTTCAAGACCCAGGTGCTGCATGACAGGGTGAGCTCCTGTCTCTAGTCCCAGCTCCTGCCAACCTAGCAGTTTGAAAGCAAGAAATTGCAAGTAGATAAATAGGTACCGCTTCAGTGGGAAGGTAACAGCGTTCCGTGCACCTTGATGTTTAGTCATGCTGGCCACATGACCACAGAAACGTCTTCGGACAGCACTGGCTCTTCGGCTTTGAAACGGTGATGAGCACCGCAACCCTAGAGTCGGATTCGACTGGCTTTCGAGCAAGGGAACCTTTACCTTTTACCTTAATATGGGTCACATAACTTTTTTGCTTAGTCATCCTTCCTCAGTCACTTCAGAGGGGCTCTGCCGGAGGTGAGTTTTTTCCTCACCTGCATAACACCATAAACAAATGAATCTTATGGCACATGAAAAGACTACCAGATCTATTGTCACATACATTTTCATGGACTAGGACTGAATAGATACACAATAAATCTGTTTGTCTTTAAGTTGCTACTTGACTTTTCTTTTTGCAGCAACAGCCCAAGACAGCTACCCACTGTAATCTATAATCTCATGCAACCCTATTTCTTTTACTTTCCTACACATACAAATTCAAGTACGCTAGATCACGCAATTGCATACCCCAGGAGGATCAGTGTATTGATAGTAGTACAGATGCAGGCAGCAGTGGACTTGGCAGATACATTTGCAGGCAGAATCAACCTACATCAAATAGCCTGGGCCTGCACATTTCGGTGACCTACCAAGCCAAATGCAGCCCATCAGCCATGTATTGTGTCCTGGCCAGTTCTTGATACCTCCCTGGTTTTGCAGGCCCACATACACTGAAATGTTTACTGAGCCTCTGGGACTGGCATCCTTGGCTTATAGACTATGTTTGTCTTGCTAGGTAAAGGCAAACAGCCTAGGAAGGAGGGGGTTTCGGCACGACAAGAACGGTTGCACCAGGAAGCTCTCCCTAGGGTTGACCAGATCGCTGGCTTCCTTAGAGGGGTTCAAGGCTCCCAAAGTCCAATGAGTTCCCCATAGAGGAGCTCATTGCAAGGGGCTTGATTTGGAACCCCTGCAAGTGGCAGCAAGCAGGCAGAGGTCCAAATGTGCCCCAACAGCAGGCATAGTCGGACTGAGAGTGGACTGCCTCATCGATGAAGTATAACACCATGAGTACATCTTAAAGCAACTTGATCTCTTCCTATAACTTTTTCATTGATCAGAGGTGGCCCTCCTATTCATAGAGGTGACCAACTTTTTTGGGTCACCCAGTTACCAAATTTATTTTCCAGTCATTTTCTTTGTTCTTTCAACAGATGACTGAAGTCTTCCAAGAAAACCCCTCTTTATCCATTGAATTTTCATTATGCAAATGCTCTTAATTGTCCATTACCCCATACTCAGGGCTCTTTCTGTAGCAGGAACTCGTTTGCATATTAGGTGACACACCCCTAATGTAGCCGATCCTCCAAGAGCTTACAGAGCTCTTCTTACAGGGGCTACTGTAAGCTCTTGGAGGATTGGCTAATATGCAGAAGAGTTCCTGCTACAAAAAGAGCCCTGCCCATACTCGTCAATGACAGATGCATGCAAGGCCATATACTTTAATATAACCACCTTTACAATTTTACCTCTTCTTCACCTTCATTATACCTATATACACAATATATGCTGCTTCTGTCTTCCCATCAGTAAGATGGCAATGTATAGATTTCAGTGGTCTCTGCCACTTCTCTGAGCAAGTGAGCCCTTCTCTGGAAGCATGAAATCGACAAATGGATTCCAGCTCAATAACTTCCCACTGGAGTTTTCCTTTGAAACTCTTTTCGAGGTACTGCAATATTTAATTCTATTAATGACTCTCCAGGAAGCTGCTAACCAATTTCTGAATGGTTGTGTTTTTTTTAAGTCTCATTTGTATTTATGTGTTCCCTTGCATTGAGACAGCCCATTTATCCAGTGTAAATGGCAGGAGGCCATTGCTGCCACATTAGAGGCTGTTAGACTTGTCAGCACTTCCTTGGCAAATGCCAGGAGATCTTGAGGGCAGTGCCTGGGAGGTTAGGGAGAATCTGATGTGTCACTTCTGGGTCTAGGGATTTCCCCTGATCTCTGTGGTAAAGACCATTGTGACAGCCCTTCTCCACTTACACAAAGTGCCTGCCACTCTCTTAAACTTATCTCTCTCCGGTTCTGGATTACAAGTAGGTCAGGAGGACATCACATTCGCCACACTTCTCATCTCTTTCAAAATATAGAGGGAGCCTTGACCATTTCCCCTCTCAGGTCCTCTCTCTCACTCATAGAGTGAGTCTTCAGTGACAGGCCCACACTCACACAAAGCTGTTGGGGTCAAACACTGTTCCATTCACACACTATCACCATTTATTCATATCCTATGAGAGAGAGAGAGAGAGAGAGAGAGAGAGAGAGAGAGAGAGAGAGAGAGAGAGAGAGAGAGAGCGCAATTAAAATGTGTGTTTTTTTCTTTCCCTTAGACTAAGGTCGCCCGGTTCTTGCTTTAAGCAAGCAGGGGACTGCCAAGTCCTTCCCAGAAGTAATGTCATTGTATTGTCAATACTGGAGAGATGCTCTAGGTTTGGGGCAAAACTCAATGGATCTTTTGCCTTCAAAACCATAGAGTTTTGCCCAAAAACTAGAACGTCACCCCCTGACGTCAGGGATGTGATGACATCACTTCTGAGTGATGTCACTGTGACAGGGACATTGCACGGCAATGTGCCTGTTTGGTGGTGGGGCTTCCTCCACCAGCCAGCTGGCTTGCGGCAGACTGGAACCCCAGAAATCAAAGGGACCCTCACCAGGACTGGGGGGGGTCTGGCAACCCTACCTTAGACATGCAGCCCATAGGGTTAAACAAATATAAGAAATTAACTTTTACTCATGGTATTAGCATAACATTGAAGAAAGCAAGGTAGAAGTCACAACATTCTACTTCCATTGAACTTTTGAACTGTTGCCCTATTCCCACAACTGGGATCCTTTGGTTACAAACTGAGTATTTTCATCCCACTATAAGCAGTTCTTCTCCACAGTTTGACTCAGTCAGACATCCACCTTTTCCTTGTCAGTTTACCAGCTGCCAACTCCCAACTGCTGTTTTTAACCCTCTCCCCAACATTCCTTCAGCTTAACTCTCTCCCCAACATTCCTTCAGCCCTCATTGATCACTCTTAGGGAGAGGTGGAACCTAGCCTGTCTGTCACAACCATAGAGATATGGGGAAATTCCTAGACTAGAGTTCCTCATTGCAGTGCCCAAGGGCAATGTTCTCTCTAAGCTATGGAGTTTTGTGAACAAAAATTCTACTTTGTGAGCTACTGGCATTAAAGTTGTGAGCAAGCAATTTAGCTACTGCATAAAGTAGTTTGCTCTGGAGCCATCCTTCCTGAGCTAAGACAAAAATGTGTGAGCCAGAAGCTAAAAAACTGTACACTAACTCAGCTTAGAGGGAACACTGCCCATGGGCACCTTTCCTGGTGGCTGCTGAGTGTTTTTAGATAGGGGTGGGGTTTTGGACTTTTGCCCAGCAGGGTTTCTGATTGGCTGTGCAGATTTTTCAAAAGTTGCTTCAGTAGCAGCTGCCAACACAGCACAAGGATCTTCACTGTATGATTGAAGATAAACTCTGTATATGCAAGAAAATGTTTTTAAACAATATGTTAATTGAGAGGAGGCGGGCCCAGCAACGGCATGGTTGAAACCAGGAACTGCTCCTGGACACCACTGACTCTTCATTTGTTTTAGAGGAGTTTTGGGGGGATCCCAATCTCCACTGGACCTCTCGAAGTGAGGTTTGGTGCAAGGGACTTGATTCAGGCCCCCCACTTACAGCACAAGTGGATGGATGACCTGGATCGTCCCAGAAGCAAGCAACGAAGTAGCACAGTGATGGCAGCCATCATTGTATCAGCTGCAAGCGCCCCGTAAGAAAGACAGAGAGTGAAGCTGAGCCTCATCCAGAACACAGATGAAGATATCCACCATAAGTACGCTTAAAAGCAACATCGAAAAAATGACATTCTTTTGATCAACCCCCTTTAAAAATTTAAAAGAGCAAGGAAAGGCAGTGTGAATCTCCCTCCCCCTCCTTCCTTCACAGAATGGCTAGGAAGATTACCGAAAGGATGCAGATTTAAATATCTCCTGGGAGTAAAGAGGAGCTAATTGTTTGAGCTTCTATAGAAGGATTACAAAGTGTTTTTCAAGAACAAAAAGGAAGTAAGAAAGATATTTAGAGCTGAATCAGCTATTTTTCTGGCAGCTTTTGATGACATCATGTTACAATGTTGACAACACAGGATTTTATTGTGTCTAAAGCTACTAAGTACTGGAACTGTGCTGAAGGACTCTTGGTTGTTATTATTTTTTTTTTTTTGTAAAACTCTCTTTAAAAAGAGAGAATTTTATTCTTTTTATAAGAAACGGGAAGGGTAGACAGATGGAGAAAGAAAAAGATGGAGTGAAATTTTTCCTGTTAGTGAGGGTTAGTTTAGGTTAATAACCAATACCAATTTTGGCATCTATCATGGTTAGAAGATCTTCTTTTTAACTATTGCAAAGTCCAAAGTCACTCTGTTAATGCAGTTAGTAAAGTCCATTGGGGTTAGTAATTAAACAGCTCCTTCCAGATGTTACACGAACAGTCCTCAAAGTATCTTCTTTTTAAATCTCTTCCAGTTATGGATTGAGTCCATTTTAACTTTGAAGTCTTCCGTTCCATCACCACTTTCCCCTGGGCTGCTGTCTTCTTCGCTTGTCCCAGTTTTGAATACTGCATCTTCCTCCCTGCTGGCGTGTCTCTTCAGAAGTTTCTGTATTTTAAAGATGAAATCCTTCTTCTTTCTTTTCTCTTTTTCCTTAAACTTCTGGCCTTCAAGCTTCCTGGGCTCCATAAACTCTTCGGATGAAATTAGATCTCCAGTTTGTCGCTTGCTATGCTCAACATCCCCTTCTACTGGCAGAGTATTTTCTTTTATAAAAGCGGCTTTGGGAGCCTCATCCACCTCTTCTTTTAACTTTATCGCTTCACTGCCAGTTAGGGGTGCCAAGACATTTGTCAAGGTAAATCCGAGATCGTCTTTCTCTTCTTCTTTAACGCCCTGGAAACCTAGAATCAGATTCGATTTCTGTTCGATCTCCATCATCTTTCTAGTTGTTTCCGATATCTGTTTCTGTCGACTGATGAGAACACTATCCATTTTAGACAGAGTTTCGTTGATTTTCTGCAATTGTTCCAGCAGGGGGCACAGCATCTCCTTTTCCTGTTGATTGACAGCAAGCTCTTGGGGGGGGCTGTCTGGACCGGAAGTCCCTCCTCTCTTCTCTTCTGGTGTCTGCAGGACTTTTTCCAGTATCGACATTTTGTTTTTTTGTTTACTTTTAAAAAGTTCGTGCCGCATCCCCCAGGAAGCTAAGATGATCACAGTCTTCCATGCAACCCCAACGGTACTTTCACCAACACTTTTTTTTCTCTCAGCCCCCTTCGCGCTCCCTTTGTAGATCTTGCTTCTCAAAGGGGGTGGGAACTCCTCCCTCCTCCCAACGCTTATACGCATGCAGGGGGCTCCGATTTACACTTCAAAATAGATCTTCAACTCACGATTCGTTGCTACTTCTTCTTTTTATTTTAAACCATAGCGCTGTCTTCACTCCTGGAAATCGGTGGCGCCGCTAAATCCCATTACGGGCACGCCGCAGTGGGGCCGATTGGGGTGGGGAGAAAGCCTCAATTTCCCGGCTGTCTGCCGGCAAAGAGGCTACTCCCCAAGCGCCCCCGGTTCGGAGCCTTTGCCTAAGGCTCACTAGGGTCTTTCGCACATGCGAAGACCCCCCCTAACTGCGCGTGGGCTAACCGCCTCCAGGAGCGTCCCGAGAAGCGGCCGCCATTCGCGACACCAAAACCGAAACCCTCGACTCTTGGTTGTTATTACTTTACTGGGAGCGACCACTTGCTGCTTGTGCACAGTGCTGAAGAGACTGTGGATGTAGTCAGACTGAACTGAGATTTTGCTGTCATACTAAAATGGGTAAACAAGATATACAAGAATAACTAACAGCAGCTGCCAGCATAGACAGTTCCAAAGAAACCAGCTTGCTGCAGCTGTCATGGGACGAGCTCCAGATTTTAGTGTTTGAGGCAATCACTTTGGGAATACAAAAGGCTTTAAAGACAACACTGGACAAAAAAGAAATTATACCAAGTCAAGCTACGAATAATATAAAGGCATCTCAGCAAACATTAGTCCAAGAGGAAGAACAACACTTCTATCAAGATGATTTAATCCACAGAGAAATGGATTTTAAATACCAAACTGGCCAAGATCTAAAACAACACTACATTCATGATGATTTAACCTACAAGGAGTATAACAGATCTACCAAAAGACAGCTAAAATCTGGAATAGTTATGAAAGGGAAAGTATCCCAGAGAGAAGATGAAACAGAACTTATGGAATCCTTAACTACACTAAACACTTACTACAGTTGGTGATGCTTAAAAGAAATCTTTTCTACCTTTATGGGGAAGAGGCATAGAATTATGACCTTACTGTAGATGAGAAGCTACAAAAAGAAGAACAAAATTAAGCTTTATAAATAAGACTGGATAAGGGAATTTTTGTTTATATGTAACTGAACAAGATGGACTAGAGAATTTATAGCCGTATATAACTGAGTAACATTGAATACCATTGAACTTCTTTAATATTAATCCTTAAATAAGATTTCTGTTCAGGCTGGGGAATCCCTAGACATATGCAACTAAGTAATCACTGAATCCCATTGAATGTTTTGTTTTATACTAATTGTAGTAAGGTATTATAAAATAGATGGTATTATAGAACCAGTATGAATCTGTAGGTTAGAGAAGTATATTGAAAAGTGTTAATTAAAAAATTAAATAAGATTGGTTTAAGGATCCCAGGAGGTTGTAGAAATGGGGAAGAATATATAGGGAATATATGTAGGTTTAGAAAACTCTTTTAAAGGTCAGAGTATTGTTAAAAAGCGAAAGAATGTGATGTGATAGTTATGTTATAGAATTTAGAATATATAGGAAAAGAAAAGTATGTGGGGAAGCTGGGGAATGGTATAAATTTAGTTAACAGACAAGGTAGTATTAGAAGGAAATATGTTTTGTTAATTAATAGACTTGCAGAATTCTAGATCTGTGTATTTTTAAGAGCCATAATGATAGAATGAGCTAGATAAAATATTGGCTTATTAAATATAGGCTTGCAAACATTTCGGGAGGTGGAAATTTGGTAATTTGGTAGATATATATGTATGAGGTGTTTTAAGAGAAATGAAGTTGTTGTTAACACTCTCATGTACGTTTTGTTTGTTTGGATGCCTTGTTTGTTTGTTAAAAATAATAAAAATTATTATAAAAATGTTAATTTAAAAAGGCATTCTGTTAAGCAGAGCCTCTGCCTGAAATGTTCAACAGTTACTATTAGAATAATGTATGATCTCCCTCCCTGAGATTCTGTAGCTGGCGCCATCTCTTGTGGCTTCCATTTTGGGGTTGGCTTTGCCTGTTGTGGCTGTCCACTGTCAGAATTCCAAAGGTGACTACTGGCTCAAAAGGGGGGGGAGACTCCTCTCCTAGGCTATTGCTATGGAGGCCATTATCTAGCTACTTCCCCCCCCAAGGATGGAGGATTGGGGCCTTGATGATGCTGGGTCCTAAGATAATATCACTTAGGAATGTAGCTTCCAGAAGCTTTCTGCATTCCTGCTCCCAACCCTGTTATTATTCATGTACAGAACTATTTCCTTAATGATGTACCAGAAACTTTCCTTTGTCATTTAAACATTCTTGATCATCAACCAAAACACGGCTGTTGATGGCTTAGCTTCTCCTCTATTGCATGCCTCCAGTATCAATTACCTCTTTTGTCTGCCAAATTTATTCTCTTCACCTAGCTGCTCCAATCATTCTCCCCTCCCCACCTCTCCCTGTGGCTAAATTAAGTTATGGATTTCAAGAGTTTTAGTGTTGTTTGCAAATAAAGTGTGCCACATAACGGTACAAAACTGGTCCCACACAGGATCACACTAGTGTGTAGGTGCTTAAAAGGATGGTGAACTACTAAATTAATAGAAAGAATATGCCAGAGTTCTGGTGAAAGAAATCAATCCTGACTGTTCCCTGGAAGGCCAGATCCTGAAGCTGAAGCTCAAATACTTTGGCCACCAAATGAGAAGGGAGCACTCACTGGAGAAGACCCTGATGCTGGGAAAGATTGAAGGTCAAAGAAGAAGGGGACGGCAAAGGATGAGATGGTTAGACAGTGTCATCAATGCAATGAACATGAAATTGAGCAAACTTCAGAGGATGGCCAAAGACAGGAGGGCCTGGCGAGATGTGGTCCATGGGGTCGCGAAGAGTCGGACTCAACTGTGCGACTGAACAACAACAAGAAGAGTTCTGGTGATGTCAGTCTAGTGAAGCCCATTTTTTATATCTTAAATTCTAACAAGTATATGGGATAAGCTTTCATGAACTTAAGTGTACGTACAATGTGGTTTATCCAGCAATCCCCCAAGTATCCTTCCTCCAACTGAAGTGTCTCGTACTCCAATGGAAGAGCCAATCAAATTGTAACAAGTCTGTTTAGGTTAGAGGAAGGTGTCAGACTTGAGCCACATGAAAGGTGGAATATAAGCATTTTAATAAACTATGCAATGGAGTGGTAGGGTGGCAGTAGGATCCATCCTACTGCTATCTCAAAGTGTCACACCCTTCTAGGTCCATTGTATTAAATGGACTTAGCCAAGGAAATGGTGAAAGAAATGGAGCACGCCAAAGTGCTATCCATCTGATCATGCAATTTTAAGCAGAGTTAAAGTCCATCAATCCAGTTAGAGTTCGACAGATACTGTTCCACACTGGAAAAAGCCGGGTTCCCTCTGCTCTTATAAAGGCAATTTCAAAGGCAGAGTCCTTGTCAGAAATTTTCAGAAAAACTAAACTGAAGGTTCAAAAGGGGGCTGACGTAAAATGTTAAGACTGATTTCATGCTTGGGAGATTCATCCTCTCTTACTCTTCAACTGTCTTGACAGAACAAAATGGTGTTTAAAAAGGGATAAAGGTAATCTAATCCACATTAAATGAGCTTGCTAATAGGTCTTCAACTGTACAGATGATACGTAGACAAGCATTACATGGGAACTTTGATGATCTGCTGTACCAAAACAGTATCGATGGTAGGTTACTTTTTCTAAGAGTCAGAAACTACTCGCTAGCAGATATAGCACTGCAGCCACAAACAGTGTTTTCTGGAATGAAGAGTCTCCTTTCCAAGCAGGTTAGTGTAGGCTGTGGCGGGTTTGTCAGTAAACGATTAATGTTCTGTGGAGATTCAGAGCGGCCACCACATCCTCTGTAATGGAAACTCCATCTCTGGGACACAGGCTGTCTTCTCTCACCTCATGCATGAAAATAGGTAACATATTTTTCATGCTGTGTAGAGTGTGACTGGTAAAAGCAGGGGTTGTAGAAAAAGAGCTGCAGGAGCTCATTATCATATCTAATAAGCTATTCGCATAATAGCTCATTAGCACATGCCACACCCCCTGACATCACCAGAAGTGATGTCAGAAGGGGAAGCAGAAAAGAGGGGAGGCATCTTCAAAAGCCTCCCCTTCCCTTCCCCAGCCGGCCTGCTTATGGATAAATGTGCTTATGTGCTAGGCAAAACTATGGGGTTTGTTTCCCAACACAGGTTATCTGTCCTGTACTTGAGGCTATTAGTAAGCTTCCCATAGCATTGCAGTGTATTCATCAGGGGCAGTCCAAAGGTATCCAAGTTCTCAGTTAAGCCTATAGAAGTACCTAATGTTTTTGCCTTTGTCCATGGGAATGCGACTATTAAGGGTATTTAAAAAAACAAAACAGCAGTCCCAACTTGTGAAGGACCTTCGCTCACCTACAGTCCACTGTGCAATACACATGCATTCTATTTCTCATATGTTACATGCTGAGGTTTCACATCTTCCTTTAATGTTGGAAGAGGATTCGATATTTTCAAAAGGTTGTCCCTTGGAAAGTTCATCTGTGGCTACAGGCCTGCGCTGCTAGCTCATGAATATATGCTGAATACTGGTATATTTTCTGCACCTTTATATTGCTACCTTACATTCAGAAATGATGCTACTGTGAACGCAGTCCCTTATAACTGGTCATTATGGTTAGTAGAAGGAGGAAGGATTTCTACTTCTCTTTTAGTAACCTGAGGCCTTAGCAGCCTTTTCCTGTGTGGGAAGAGAGGCCAGGTAGGGGAGTGTTTGTTCATCGCTCTGCCTCTATTTTTTTCACCGCGTCTAATCTCTAGAGAGTCTCCAGCAGTCCAACCCCTTGTGAGAAAAGACTACTATAGCTACTGAAGCCTAGGATTAAGATGCTCAGGCAACTGCCTTGCACATCTGGTGTGTATTAAAATGGATACACTGGCAAAGAAAATATACTCCAATCTTAAGCAAGAAAAGGGGGTTAACCCCTTCATTTCAGAATTTGGAATGCCATGTAACGATTGTGCATTTGCAGAGAACAGGGTTTTTTTGTAGAAAAAGCCCAGCAGAAACTCATTAGCATAATAGGCCACACCAAACAGCAGGAGCTCATTAGCATATTAGGCCACACCCCACGTTTTACCAGAAATGTGGTCATCCAGCCACACCCACCTTTTGCTTCTTATTCTGTTTACCTTGTTTGTTGTCAAAACCCAGGGCTTTTTTTGGAGCAGGAACTCCTTTGCATGTTAGGCCACATACCCCTAATGTAGCCAATCCTAATGAGTTTCTGCTGTTGGGTGTGGCCTATTATGCTAATGAGTTCCTGCTGGGTGTGGCCAACTTGGGAGCCAGCCGGAACTCCATTCCTGTGTGTTCCTGCCCAAAAATAGCCCTGGCAGAGAAGGTATCGGAGTGAGACGGTATTAGAATGGAGAGACCACATTCCAGAGCAGTACTGCCAGTCTGTTGGTCAAAATCTACAGTTGAAAACAATCCTGAACAAAAGGGAAATTTCATGGATATGACCATGTGTATGAAGTTCAGAACTGCATTAATTTCACTAAAAGTATATACGTAACTTGACTTTAAGCTTCTCTGCAGTTTGTGTGATACTGATGGAAAGTTTTTCTGGATTGCACTTTGTTGCTTTACTGATTGTGATAAGCCACCATGGAGTCCCAGTTAGGAGAAAAGTAGCATATAATGAATAATCCTAAACTCTCAGTGATCAAAATTAATGAATGGCTGTTTCCCAAGTTACAGAAAAATAGCTCCTTATGTTTCCATCAGTTGATTTTCTGGGATATACGGGGGTGGATCCAGCACAAAATCTCCATTTGTGCTAGAGTCCTTGTGCAAGTGGAAATGGAAGAAAAAGACCGTGGTGGCCACTTGCACTAAGTCAGACTCTCCACTTGCATTTCCTGGTGCAAGATCTTGTGCAACCAATTTCTGTGGGGAGGAAGCTAGGTGTTGCATAAGGACAAGTGGAACTGCATTAGTCCATTTATGTTTCCTCTTGCACATTGCTGGATCCAAGCCATGACATATTTGTCCCAGAAAAGATGCAGATAACCCACAGTTGAGACATTAGAATTTGAGGGGGGGGTTGCTATAAAATGTGAAGGTTCCCAGTCAGGCATATTATCTGATACCAAGTGGCAGGACCTGACTATTTTATGCTGCAATGTTTTCTCTGGCATTCTGGTGTTTTATTGAAAAGAATTTTTAAAAGGAACCTATAATTTAAAAGATTATCCTATGCAAATGAGTGATCATCCCTTCTTCACCTAGGTAAGGCAACAGTGCTTCACTGAGCAAATTAAGTTTGTTTCAACAGGCCGATTCACACAACTAATTTCGGCATCACAAAAATATCATGGACTGACTTTCTCAGCAGCTTTATCCACATTGATTGATGCTTTGACATGTGATGCAATTGCTGCTGGTTTCAGCCAAGTGAGTCTTCATAGAAAGGTACTCTTCATACTTTATATTTTCAAAAAAGTATAAGAATGCAAATTTTGAAGAAGGCAAACTGGTGTTTGAACACAAATACCATGCAGATATATTCATCATGAAACCATGGTACATCCAGCAGCAAACTCAGATTCCTTTCTGTTCGGTGTGTGAAACATCCCTAGGGCCAAAATCACATACACCTTGTAGAGTACGGGAATGTTAAAATCAATCTATTTGTAGGGCTATTGGTTGGTTCAGAAACCGGATTCAAGCTAATTTAAAACTGCGTCTCTCTTTTTCACACATGCACACCAACAGCAGGAGAATATCTGAAAGAACTTTAAGTTCTATATGAAAAATCTGTGAGTTAGCTGTAGTGAGACTTCAGTTCAAATCTTTACTCACTCAAGGGCAAAGGATGGTCCATTGTTCAGTAGAAGGCATCTACTTTGCATGCAGAGAATCCCTGGTTCAGTTTTTGGTATCTCTAGTTAAAAGGATCTTGGGCAGCATGTGATGGTGCCAGTGACAGCAAACAAGATCTTGACTGAAAATGGTTTGCCCTGGTATAAGACAGCTTCCTAAGTCCATATCTATTCAGATCATGAAACTCCGCCCATACCATTAAACAGCAGTGCGAAAATCAAGAGCAGTAAAGGTACATTACAAGTACTGTAAGAGCTACAATCTTGCCACATATGAGTAACACACAAAACATGCACCAGGCTAAGAAATGCCAATTTATGTTGACTTCACCATGTTAAAAATGGTAATGTGAATCAGACCCTTTCTAAAGCTTCATGTAAGTCATAGGTGAATACTGAGAATACATATTGGTCGGACTACAGTTTCCCAGCAAACTCAGGTATTTAATATATATCTATGTTCATTTGTAAATTTCACAAAATTAAACAGCTGCTGTATTATACCTCAATGTGCTGCCATCGGGACATTAATGTTATGGACATATCCGCCCCACACACACCTTATGCAACGTTAATGTCAGTTCCACACAGAACTTTGCATAGTTTCCATAATGGTGTTAGAGCAGGAGAACCACTGTGATCCTGTCTCCGTAGAGCAGAATTGATCAGAGGAACTTATAATATATAACAGCCCACAAAAAAGGATTCTCTCCAGGAAATTAAAACTGACAAGGCGGTCTCCGTTTCTGCTACCTTACGACAAAGTAGAAAATTACAAAGTAGAGCCTGCCTCCTTGAGGGCAAAGAAGCAAATGCATTTGATTTTGAACTGCTTTCGGACTGGCTTTCTGACAGAAGTATCTCATTTCCCCTATTTCCAGACAAAGAAATACAATCTCTGTATTCTTTGGTACAAAACTCAGCTAAGCAATCCTACCAATAACCATTTGATACCTTTGGAAAGGGGAAGATACAACTGGGACATGAGTTCTATATTTGGATCGTTACTATATTATTAATTTAATGTAATGTTTATGAACTTTTTATCAACGGGAAACCAGAAGGGTGGTTTTTTTTTAAAAAAAATGGTTCCTGTCTGTGCCAAACTTCATCAGAGCAGTGCTGATCTTTGCACAGTAGAGTTCTTAATGTGACCCCAGTGTAATGATCACAATCTATTATTAATGATGCCATTGCCAAACTAATAGAGTTGCTAAAAGAAAAGATGTATTGGGAAACAGATGAACTGGGTAAACATGTTAAGCTTATTTCACCCGTCCATCAGAGCACTAGTTCATCGATCTCGGTACTGTCCACTAAGACTAACAGCAGCTCTTTAGAGTTTTAGGCAAAGAAAGATCTTTCCCAACACCAAGTACCTGAAGTGCTTTAACTGGAGATGCCAGCGGCTGGGCGTGAAACCTTTGGCAATGGCATGCAAAGCACCTGCAAAACCTTATGCTTTAGATGCAAAACCTAAAACCTACTCCGTGCACGTGTAGACTCTAAAAACGTATTCTTTGCCAGGGGATGAAGTTAAGATCTAAATACACAGAGAAGTGCACTTCCCCTGATTTGTTTATATTATTTATTTAAATATTATAATATTATAAAAACTCTGCTTTTCTCCCCAGTAGAGACCCAAAATGACTGGAAACACTGCTTCCCCCTCCTGCATTTTATCCTCACAACGACAAGCCAGTGTGAGAGTCAGTGTGGTGTAGCGGTTGAAGTGCCAGGCTCGGATCTAGGAGACCCAGTTTTCTGCCGCGGAAGCTTGCTGGGTGACTTCGGGCCTGTCACAACGGTGTTTTTGTGAGGATGAAATGAAGGAGAGGAGAACAATGTAAGCAGTGTTGGGTCCCCATTTGGAAGAACGATGGGGTATAAATGAAGTAGGTAATCGGTGAAGCAGGTTATGCTAAGAGGGAGCACACAGCGTTGTACCATTGCCAATGTTATAGAACTCTGTGATGGTTCTGACATTTAGGCTCATTTAGGGCTACAGCCATCCATTGGCGGAAGTAGTTAAAAACTGTTAACAAAACATCCAAAGCCATTGTTCAGTTGATTTCTAATTCCTTTCTACATATAGAACGTGTCTCAGTGGAGTGGACATTCGTCCATGTGCTTCAAGAAAGGCAGACAAGGAATGCTTACTGCTTACCCTGCTTCCTGCCAAAATTAAAAAGTGGGAAGGAACAATCAGGGACAAATCTCTCCACGTTCCTTCAAAAGTGTTTCAGAAGCTCCATACGAAGCAACTTGCCTCTGCCTGAGTGGTTTGCAGTTACTCTTAGCAGGGTACGGTTTCAATTAAATTGAATGCCCATTCTAATTTTCATATAGTCTTCTGGCCCGTATGTTCACAGCAAGTTGTCCTGGCTGGGTTTATTTTGAATGGCGTGTTATTTACACTTGTGCCATGCTGTTACAGGTGTGCTCCCATGTTTCAAGCATGCTTCTTTTATTTTGTTTCCCCTCTCCTGTAGTGTTGAACAGCCACATGAATTCAGAAACCTAGTGCATCCTGAGTCTCCCAGACTTTCAGAAAGTCCTGGCATAATTTTCATGTCTGTTATTCTCTCAGATCAGGTGTCTGTCTCCCCACATCTTCTTCCTGTTAGTGAACGATCCTGACAATGTCCTGCGAAGCACATTTGGTTCCTTTCCTGAAGCCGTGAAGGGTAACTATGGCAGATCAACTGAATTGTTTTCATCTCTCTCAAACTGAGAACAGCCCATCAGGTGTTTTTCTTGTACAAATACTTGTGCATAGGTTAACTTCAATCAGGTATCCATCAAAGATGAGCCCTGAAGTGATGCTGTGAACTTTGCATGTTTCAAAGGTGAACATACTGTGTTTGAAAGCCATAACCACCAGAGAGCCAAACCACTAATCTCTTTACCAGTCTACTTAAGTGGCTGTTGAAGAGATTTGCAGTTGTGCTGTCATTGTAGAGATGAAGTTTCATTTCCTTGGGTTACGGGGGATTTTGCATACATGCAGTAGGAGATAAGGTTCTACCAAAGGTCATGGATGATTGGATAAGGTAAGATGCAGTGCAATCCTTAGAAGAGCGTTATGCTCTTCTAAGCCTCTTGACTTCAAATAACTTAGAAGAATACAATGCTGCTTTGGGTTGCTCTGTAAATTACATGAAAGAAAACTGTGCATCCCATAAGGCTGTGTGAAAATGCACACCCAAAAAATGAAGTTGGTGACATAGAATGGAGTACCAAATGGGGACACTTTTTTAGAATACAGTGTCTATAACTGTTGGTTGACTGTCCGATTTGCTCATTGTTTATTTTAACAATTAGCTGTCAAGTGGTGTGCCGTGACTACATGCCTGTAGGGGAGGGGGGAAGTAGGACTCCCATTGGGTTGTGTGAGAATGTGCATAGGTGAATCACTGTCGATTACACTGTGTTGTATTGTTTGAATACATAAAAAGTAATCCTATGAACAGGCTCAAACTGCAAACAAAAAGCCAAAGTGATTGAGGGGGGAAAAATCATTGCCCTGTTCACAACCAGCAAACAGAAATGAGCGAAACTGGTAGGTGTTCAAACATCCCTTATTCCCTTTAGTTCTGTGCCCCTCATGACTTTCACAAGAGAAATTTTCATCGAGGTACGAAAAACAGTACAATCCTAAAGACAGTTATCCTCTTCTAAGCCTGTAGAGGTCAATGGGCTTAGAAGATTATAATTCTACTTAGGATTGCACTGCCAGTGAATCAAGAGACAAATTTCCAGAATTCACATTCTCATCGCTTGCTATTATCACAGAATCAAGTTTAGTCTACTGATATTGCAATTCTGGGATGCATACAACAAAATTTATCTAGGAGAGTACATACAGAAGTACATACCCCAAGATTTTTCAGATGATAAATATTGCTAATTCTTTCCCCTCAGGTACATAGAGACGAAGCTACTGAATGTTTATCAGACCGATCAGATCTTTTAATGAATGTAATTGAAGACTTTTCATAAAGAATGACTTTGCAAGAGTTGTACCTTTCAGTTGTTTGGGACTTCCAACATCATCATCATTGTGATTTTCATCCTAGACATAACTAGAATGAAAGAACATTTAAACAGCCCAAATATTTTCAGGGATCTAAACCAAATAAAGGGTAGACAGTCATTTCCCCCTTTTGTAAAGGTCTCTTATTCAATTAACTGATAATTCGCTTCCTTGTAACTTTTCCTCAGAAATTGTTTCTACAGCCAAGGCATCTTCCAGCTCTTTCTCCTATCCACTCAAGCAGAACATGTTGCCTTTTTGCCAGGGTTTTTTTTTTATACAACAGTGCACACTTGAGTTAAACATAGAGCAGAGACTCTTCTGCTCCATCCCCTGGAATGTAGTTCCAAGGAGTCCAGAGATACCTCAATGGAGATCAACTTTCCCAGACAATCTCCTTCCAACGCTGGATATTCTTAGCAATTGCTGTAATCTTACTTAGGTCTCTCCAAGTCTCCTCTGAGGGATCTAGAGAATTCAGGACAGCTGGGGATGAACGTGGCAAAGGATGGGATGGGACCTTGCTGGCACAGCAAAGCCAGTCCTGATCAGTGACCATACATGGGCAGCCTGGGAGCTTTGTGGCACACTGGAAACGAGAAGCCAGAATGCGAAGCCAACCTTGAAGGTTGTGCAAGGATAATTGATTGTGTTTGTAAGGAGCTATTTTCTGGTTGAATACCTCATATGTTAACAACAAATGGAGTGTCATCCTTCCTGACAAGATATTTCCCTGTACATACAATCACTACGATAAGAATAACCTTCGAATTCTACCTTTGTGTGCAGGGTGGTGGTGGTTGTTTATTTAAATATTTATACACCATCTTTTCCTTGTGGCTCAAAGTGGTTTACAATTCTAAATTAAAACTAGCAGTTAAATAAAACCCAATACCTCTCCCCCCACAAGAAAATGCCTGCAGCTCAAAAACAGTTCCATTAAAACCGTTAGCAAATAAAAGAGCTTGTAGTGCATCCTAAACATGTCTAAAGGCCGTGCCCTCCTCATCTCCTCTGGAGCCCATCCCACAAAACAGGGATCGTGTTATAATGTAGCTGAGTTCTGAAACTGCAGAAATGTATTTTGGGATCTAGATTTCAATCACACATTGGAAAATAAAGCTTGGGGATGTCAAATTAGGCCCTTTTAAGTTCCAATTAGACCAGTGAAAAATGGAAGTGCTTAACTTTGTCTGAACATTCGTGACCATATTTGTGACGCCTAAATGTAAATGCATATGTTTAATATTTAAATGTTAAAATGCACTGGTTGTATTGCCTCTCTTACGTCTGTTTTTAAGTATACGTGTAGTTGCAGCAGTTACACATTCTTAATAACCATAGGTGGGAGTTCTGCTGTCAAAACTGACTGAACCTGCCCTCTCTCCCTGCAGATATTAGGACCTCAATGGGTTACAAATATATATGAAGATGTGGAGGGAGTGTTCAGAAGACACATGATGCAGCAGCCTTGCTTAAGCTCAGCAGGTCTGATCATGGTCTGTGTTAGACTAATGAAGGCCTAAAACCAACGAGACAGACCTCAAGCCTTTTTTTTTTTTTGGATAAAACCCATTTTCAAAAGAGAAATAGAGTGAAATTTTCCACTGTTCCATCTAGCCAAAAACCAATATAGGTATTAGCTAGGATCAAGATGACTGTGAAGTTCACAGTCTAGAGCTCTTGCAATCAAACCATTCTGAGCTATGCAAACGACAGGAATCACTGCCAAAAGTGAGGTGGGGGTTTTTGAGGCTAGGAATGGTAGTTTTATATACATACATTTATAATGCACCGTAAAGATTTCAACAAGCACCTTGCGGAAATGGACAGAGAAATATAAGAGGAAAAGGACTCTCCAGACTGGACTACTGTAACTCGCTCTATGCTGGCCTACCCTTGAGACTGATCTGGAAAGTCCAGCTGGTCCAGAATGCGGCAGCACAGGTCCTGACTGAAGTGTCCAGTGGAGTACCAAGTCAGGTTCAAGGTTTTGGTATTGACATTTAAGGCTTTGAGTGGTAAGGAACCCATGTTCCTTCAGAACCGTCTCCTCTGTTATGTCCTTCAAAGATTCAAAAGATCCCTCTTGCAAACACAGCTTTCGCCTGGAAATAATGCAGGCTAACACCTGGATGGGAGATCTCATAAGAACCATATGTATTCTGCTTTGAATTCCAAGATGAACAAAGACAGACTATAAATAAACAAATAAAATACAGTAATTTGAGACTTCTTCCAGCAGGTTCTGTGAGATATACTGGAACCATGTGCAGTATGCCTCAAGGGGGCAGACACATACCACATGGCCCTGTCAAGGCAATAGGTCTCTAGCATGGTTCCTCTTGCAAGTTCCTCCAAAAGTTTGACTCAGAGAACATTCCATATTCCATTATATAATCTGCCAGGTTCTAGAGAAGCACAGCAAGTCTTGCCCACCCCATTTTTGCAATTCATCCTATTTAACTCTCTCCACAGGAAACAGAACAATACTAAAGAAGGAAAGAGAAAATCTTTAGTAAAGAATTGTGTGTAACTCAAAAATTTGCATTGCATAGTACCAACAAAAGTACCAACAAAACAGGACACACACCCCTTGCCAGGGCTTCTGGTCGGGGTGGAGTCCTGCTCAGACGCTCTTTGCAGAGCTCCGAGGCATTGAGGTCTTTCTTCTTGTCTTTTGGATTTGATTTGTCTTACAGAGTTACTCCCTAAGTTAGAATAGTGTATTAGGGTAGCCCCGTAGCCTTGTAGGTCAGACCGTTTGTTCTGTTTATAGATAAGACTTAAAGAGGACATCGCAAATGCTGGAGCTGCAGCTGTAAATCTTTTTAAAAGTTTCCAATTACAGAGAGACCAGCAGCTACAACTTTCTACCTTTGTGTGCTGTCTAACTGCTGCCAAAATGACTAAGAAAAGAAATAGAAATGACTCGAACTCTGGCTCTCCGGTAACATCTTACAGTAAATCCTTAAAGCCGCTTCGCATTGATGATTTTCTAAATGACGGAGCTCTGTGGGAGGGGATTCCTCCTTCGGAAAACAGGTTCAGAGTATCGGAGCCCTCAAAAGACTTGAATCCCTCTAGTCCCCTGCAATTTCCATTCCTGAATAATGAGGTTTTTGCTGAGAGTGTGGGAGAGACTGCTACTTCCCACCAGGAACCTACTCTGAATTCAAGTCCTTTAAACTCTACAGCTTTAAGAGAAAACAGAGAAACCTCAACAGCAGATTTAAATTGATTGGTGATCAGTGTCTTCTAATGGCTGAGACAGTCATAGCCATCTTCCAGCAACTAAATATGATATCAGCCAACCTGACCAGTATGGAAAATTTACACAAGACATTTGGAAGGAGGCATTCTACATCTAGCAACACCAGAACACTCACCCAAAGGAGAGGTTGTTTTTAAGCTACTGCAAAAGAGAGACTTTGATGCTGCTTCTTGCCATCCTTTAACGAAGCTGCAGACCAGCCCTCTTCTAAGGATTTTCTGATATGGAAAAGTTCTCAGGTTGCCCTGGAAATTGCTCAGATTGCAGTAAATGCAGGCTGCTGGGACAGCAAACAAGAAGTGATTTTCTCATTATGCCATTTATTGAGGTTGGAGGCTGATGAGGTTGATTTAGAACAAATTGAAAGACTTCCTAATTGTCCTTCAAGTAGAAGACTGGGTCTTTTATTTCGGCAACCCACTATCCCACGGATGCTGCTTAAGATGAGACGTTTCTTAGGTATATTTGGCATTTGTCCAATTAGAGTCTTCCAGGACACAAGAAAGAGCCATCTCCTCTTGTGTGGCGGTGACCATGTTCCATTTGGTAGGGGCTCTGTCACGGCTCAGGTGGGGTGTCACCTGATGCTGCCACCACTCTGGATTTAGGCCCAGAGCACCCTCCCAAGACCTTCAGATCTCCTTTTTGGCCGAATAATAGGCATGAGGACCAGGCAGAGTGAACAATGAAAATAGTTTATTTTATAGGAGGTCAAACAAACAAGGTGCAGAATAATAGCAGTAAGTGGGTGAAAAGAAATCAAATGCCCTAACACGTCTAAATATATACTGTCCATAGCTCACTATTTCAAGTGGCTTTAGACTACTAGCAATGGAAAATCAACATTATGCTTCAGATCTCCTACCAATCTGGTTAATAAATTGAAACATTAGAAAGGGCTGTGTGCAACATTAGAAAGGGCTGAACTCCTGAAGGACTTAGTCAACCTCAGTTTACTGGAGGCTACCACTTCAATGGATATTTCATCTCCTCCCCAATGCTGTAATACCCAAGAAAATGTTATCCAACAGCCTGAGACCTCTAAGTCTTTGAACAACTCTTTTACTACTTTGGACTTTTCCTTGTCATCGAAGGTTATCCAACAAGCGCTTGATATGCAGTTGCCCCCAAAGACTTGCAAGATCTCAGAAGGAGGGGCTTCTATCAATTTAACCTCATCAAATTCAGAAGACATGGCTCCTAGGCCAACTGAGCAGGAAACTCAAGAAATTTCCCAGAGAACAGTTCCTCAAGCATGACAGTATCAGTCCACAAGGACTGCTGCTCTTGATCTTCTATCCTGGAATGTGGCCAGATGGACACAGTGCATCTCTCAATACCCGGATATTCCTTTCTTCCACCAGAACTATGATATTATTCTTGTACAGGAGACTTAGTCAGATGCTGATTTAGTTTTAGAAGATTTTAATTCTTTTAGAGTTAATGCAGTACCAGAGCGTGGGCTGGGGCGGCTGAAAGGGGTGGTTGGGTATTTTAATATCAACATCTTTAAAAGTAAAATGTATAGCAAAATCTCCTTTGGGGCAATTGGTGATGGCTGTGAATTTATCTTGGGGAAGGAAAAATCTGATAATTATAAACAGCTATTTACTCCCTCTAAGTAAAAAATCTGAGATAGAAGAAACTTGGATATAGAAAATTATGTAAGGGCCCTAATGCTGGAGCATCCTGAGGCCCTGTTACTTTTAGGTGGTGACTTGAATGCACGTTTGGGATCAGACGATGCTTTTCTGGCAACCAGATTTAAGCTGCAGATCAGCTCATCAGGTGAATCTTTGGGGTTTCTGAGTCAAGAGAGCGTGTTTAAAGATCAGCAAGCAAACTCTGCAGGGGCTTGCCTTTTGAAATTTGCCTTTAGGTTAGGACTCTTTATTTTTAAATGGGTCTACTGTCAATGATTCCCCTGGTGAATTCACTTTCATGGCAGGTGCCAAAGTGAGTACAACTGACTACATTTTGACTTGTAGAACTCTAGTTTCCCTGGCGGAGAAATTTCAAGTACTTCCATACTTGGAGGGTGACCATTCCCCGCTATTTTTATGGGTCATTTTAGATCCTGAGGACCCTCATCTGACCTCCAGATACTCTATCATGGTCCAACCTACAGAAAGGTTTGGCTGCAGAGCGAGATGGTCCCCCACTCTAGGTCAATGTTTAAAAGAACTTCTGAATTCAGGTAGCCTACTGAACTCCTGTCAAGGACTAGGGTATTCGATGGCAGTTCAAGACCCTATAGAAGTATATGAAAATCTCATACAAAATATATATCCCTTTCTCTTTCACTCCTCTCCAGTCCTGGCCCCACTGCTGGACCTCCTGATGGCACCTGGTATATTTTGGCCACTGTGTGACAGAGTGTTGGACTAGATGGGCCATTGGCCTGATTCAACATTGGCTTCTCTTATGTTCTTATCTTATGTTCAAGGGTGCTAAACCCTTCAATTTATCTAAACCATGGTTTAATCAAAGATGTATTGCGGCCAAAACTGCTTTGAATAGGGTCTATCATCAATACTTAAGTGCTGATGAGGGAGCCAAGCAAGAAACTCTTTTCCAACTTTTGTCCAAAAAAAAGGAGTAAAAATTATTGATAAAACATAGAAAGAAAGAGTACTCCAGAGAACTGTGGTGAGAGCTTATCAATGCAGCCAAAAGTAAAAAGACATCCCTTTTCTGGAAGTTAGTCACTTGTAGAGCAGCAGGTGCCAAGTCACCAATAACTGCCTGTATTCCTGCGGATAGATGGGTCTCTTTTTTAGAGAAATGTATAACGATGCTGTTCATTCTCCATCAGTGGTAACATTAGAAAATACCATGAAATGGTCCCCCGTAACAGTTGGTGAGATTGAATCACTTATTGGGTGGCTGAAAAATGCTAAGGCCTCAGGATCAGATGGTGGCCCAGGACAGACTGACAATTTGCCCCAGTATCGAGTCGCGGCAAAAAAACCCCGGAGTAAACGATACCGGGTTTTCCCGTCCACACAGCGGGGGCCTCTGCCGGAAGAAACGGAACGGAGGCGCGCGGGACCGTTCAGACTGCCGCGCCGGAGGCGTGCTATATTCGCTGTTCCCCCATTATTTCGGCTGTGGGCGTATGTGCGCATGAGCGCATTTTGGCGATTTTTTTTTTTTTGCCCTGCAACGCCGGCACCGCATTGGGCAGTGGAGCGGAGCTCAGCCAATCACGCCGCTGCTGCCTCATGCCCAACGCGGGTTGCTCCCGGCTTTTCGGCTGCGCGTTCAGACTCCCCGGAAGCGGGGAAACGCGCGACGAACGCAGGCTTTCATGATTTGCGACGGCTTTTATCAGGTGTTTTTTTAAACCGGCTCTGAAGCGCGAGGGCTCCGGTAAGCTCCGGGTGGGGGACGCCAGGCAGATGTGCCTGTGTGAACGTTCCATTTACTCCGATATTGAGTCGCTGTCAGCCCGGGTCCCATCCCGCGGCAAATTGCCAGTCTGTCCTCGGCCGGTATTCCACCAGAACTTTTAAAAGAGAATAAGGATTGGTGGGCCTTTTTCTTAGCTCCCCTCTTTATACACATTGATAACACGGGTCATGTCCCCAAGTCTTGGGGTTTAGCTATTGTTGTCCCTTTTTATAAAAGGGGTAAGAAGGAGGATCCATCCATCTATAGACCAATCAGTTTGCTAAAGATCATAAGTAAACTTTATGCAGGACATTTATTAAATACATTTTTAGATTGACTAGAACAAGAAAACATTTTGGTTATTGAACAGGCAGGTTTCAGACCACGTAGGTCTACTCTTGATCGCTGCCTGACATTACAGCACCTTATTGATTCATACTCAGCCAGGGGAGCAACATCGCTATATGCTGTATTTGTCAATCTCAAATCTGCTTTTGATTCTGTTTCTAGACGTCAGCTCTGGAATAAGCTTTTAAATTCAAATATCGATAAAAGACTTCTGTTTCTACTACAGGCCCTGCACGATCTTACTTTTCTAAGAGTCAGATGCAGTCGATTTGGCCATCTTACTGATCCTATTAAAACTTTCAGAGGTGTCTATTAGCCCCAGCTTTGTTTATTTTTTATATTAATAATATAGTAAATTGGCTTAACACCTCTGATCTTCATTCCCCTAAACTAGCTAACCGGCATATATCTGTTCTACTGTATGCCGATGATGCTGTGATATTATCTTGAACCCCAGCTGGTCTTAGGCGAGCCCTAAGGAAGTTCAGCATGTTTTGTGAAGATGAGCTTCTCACTATCAAAAAACTAAAATTGTAGCCTTTGGGAGTAGATCAAAACCCAGGAATTGGGCAATAAACAGCCATAGATAGAACAAGCTGATAGTTTTAAATACCTGGGCGTAGTTTTACAGGCCTCCAATTCTAGGGTTAAGCACAGCAAATATGTTGCCGATCTAGGGGAAAGGTCTGCAGATGCCATACTGAAATTTTTTTGAACTCAGGATGGGCACTTTGTTCCTGCAGCCCTGAAGTTATATAAGACCAAAACATTGGCACAACTGCTCTATGGAACATTCTTAGGACCGCCTTCCTCATGCTTTCCGCCACAAGAAAGAGTTCAGTCCAAATTTTTAAGAGCTGTTCTGCAAGCTCCTTACTGTGTATCCAATGCTTGGATACGACTGGAGTCTGGGAATCTTAGAACTGAAGCTAGGGTATGTATTCTATCCATCTATAGGTGGCTGAAAGGTCATTTCAATCCACAAGGCTTGCTTCCCCTGATATTCCAGGATGATTTCCAATCCAGCTGGATCAAGGCAGTTTATTATCATATTCATAGAACTGGCTTCTCACCTTAGCTACTCTTATCCTATGGATTTGAACAAGCCAAAGGGCTAATTAAACAAAGAGTTGAGGATATTGAGCGACAATCTGACATCTCTAAGGCTTCCTGTTGTTAAATATCAAAAGCACCACCAAGCCAGCAATATATTTGACTTCAGTGGAGGGACAGAATTCTAGAAGGGCATTTTCCCTAGCTAGATGTTCTGCCCTTCCATCTGCGGTTATTCAAGGCAGGTACAATAAAAAAAACCCTACTCTGAAAGGCTATGCCCATGCCTTTTAAGCGAGGTTGAATTGGTAGAGCATTCTGTCCATTTTACAGGGAGGCTTGTCTTAAAATTATTACCCCATTAGTCGATAGGACACCTGGGCACATTAATCCAAACAAAGCCAGGCTTCACTGGCTCCTATCAGATAAGAATGCAGAGATTCCACATTCAGTCACTGAGTTTTGTGCATTAATTCTTAGATTGCAGGAATCGCATTCTAAAAGTTCTTAAATTCAGATTTCTATTTTTGTATATTATGACTGTTTTTTCTCTCCCTCGCATATTATGCTTACTCTGTATGTTGGTCTTAAGACCGTAATAATAAACTATACTAATGAACTATACCAACAAAACACACATATCACTAGCCTCTTTTACATCTTTTGTTGTCTAAGACAAAACAGCAGTTGTCCTTGCCATGAGCCAAAGAAAGGCAGAAGAAATTGATTAGAAATTACATATCACACAAATCACTGTATTTAGATCTTTTCTAAGCAAATAAACACACATACAAATCACGGTTATTTGTGAGTTTCTGAAAGTGCAGCTACTCAAATATGAAATTAAGTATGCAGCTAAAATTGTTCCTTTACCAAGAATGTGCCTAGCTGTATGATAATTTGAAATTTAAACTATGAAGAAATAAACTTTTCTTTATGTGGGAAACAGAAATATCTAAACGTAACACATACAAAAGAACTTTCCTTAAAAAAGCCAAATTAAAAAAAATAAATGGGCAGAATGTCACATAAAACCTACCTCACAAGGTTTTGTGAGGAAAAATTGTAAGAAAGGATAATGATGTAAGCCTCTTTGGGTCTCGATTGAGGAGAAAGTATTGTCTGGACATGGGCCTGTGTCTGGACTTACCCCCCCCCCCCAGGTTGAAAAATTCACTTTGCCCAGGACCTCAGGGTAGAAGGAGGAGAGAGGGAGCTCTACCAAAGCAGCAACTAAAGAGAGCTTTCTCCTGGCCCGCCCTGGTTGATTATCCTCAGCTAAGGAACAGGCTGCTCACTTAAGGCAGCCTAGAGAACAGGCCTGTAGCCAGGATTTCTTAAATCAGGGGGCCTTTAAATAATTCAGGGGGCACTGAAATTAAAATAAAAAGGGTTCAAATCAGGGCCTTCCAAAGAGTTGACTTCCAGCCCCGACTGAGTTCCGGTGCACTGTGGGGGGGGGGGTTGAAGTTCCCTTGCCCCCAGCTCCCCCTTCCCTTGCCCCCGCCTCTCAGACCCGGGCCTGAAGCTTGAGTTGTCATCCTGGAGCTCTCGGGACGAAGAAGCGCGTCCACCCGGTCTGTGTGCGGACACCCCACCACCAGGAGCCCCGCTCCCCGCTCTGGAAAGAGGGTCTGCAGCCCCCATCGTGCTCACTCACAGTCCCGTCCTGACCACCGGCACCCAGGCGGGCAGGAGGGGCGCTTGCTCACTCTGCTTGGCATGGGAGGGACCGACTGGGGCCAGAGCAAGGCAGCCACTGGGAGCAGCCCAGCCAAGGACGGAGCAGAGTGCCACGGGGTGAGGCGAGGTGAGAGAGAAGGGCCGCGCTGGGCTGCTGGGCACTCTGCCCACTGGCTGGCTGGTGAGCGCATTTCATCTGGGGCCCACCTGCCTGCCTGCCCAAGGTAGTAAGTTGGGGGGCCCGGACGGAAAGTCAGGGAGCCAGGCCCCGAAATGATCCAGTGTAGCTACGGGCCTACTGGAGAATCACCTGGAGTCAACCAGCAGCTGATTAAAGAAGGCCACCTGGCCCAAGGAAACAAGCATGGTTGGGCTAGACCCAGGTTGCAGGGGCAATGGGGAAGGGTGGCTGATTGGCTCCTTGAAAGTGAAGGTGGAGTAAAGCCAGAAGGGAGAAATAAAAGAAGGGCTCCACAGGCAGACTGAGGAAGGAGAAGGTAGTACAGTGTTGGGGCTTCCCCAGTAGAGGAAAGGAAGGGCCTGTGGTGTGCATCTCGTGTCATACCAACCCCCCCCCCCAGGGGGAAATATGATGGTGAAGAGGGTGGGGTATGAACTTTCACAAGCAGGGCTATTTTGGGGCAGGAACGCACAGGAATGGAGTTCTGGCTGGCTCCCAAGTTGGCCACACCCAGCAGGAACTTATTAGCATAATAGGCCACACCCAACAGCAGAAATTCATTAGGATTGGCTACATTAGGGGTGTGTGGCCTAACATGCAGAGGAGTTCCTGCTCCAAAAAAGCCCTGGGTTTTGACAACAAACAAGGTAAACAGAATAAGAAGCAAAAGGTGGGTTTGGCAATATGACCACACTTCTGGTAACACGGGGGCGTGGCCTAATATGCTAATGAGCTGTACTGTCAGGGGTGTGGCCTAATATGCTAATGATTTTCTGCTGTTGGGTGGGACCTATTATGTTAATGAGTTCCTGCTGGGCTTTTTCTACAAAAAAAGCCTTGTTCACAAGTATAAATGAAGTAAGTAGATAAATAAAGCTTGCGTCCCAGAACTTTGAAGGGCCTGGTCAAATGGCAAATTTACACAAGCTTTGCTCATTGGGGGAAGGAAAGAGACTGTATTTTATGGGCTTTTGGCAGTGTGATATCATGCAGAACTGCCCCTTTTGCAAATGTCCTATGGGGGCACTGCGGAAGTGCCTGCATCATGATAGCAGACCTTTCTGTAGAAGCACTCCATGCTTGTACAGTGGAGCACCGTGAAACTCACCCAAAGGTATTGGCATGTAGACATTTGTCCACATATGCTCTGAGACAAAGAATTAACTCATACATCTACTGTCTTATTGCAAGATGCCTCTTTGCTGCTACTACATGTTCAGTGCTCCCTATCCATCCCAGTCTTAAGAATGTGATTAATGAGGTCAACAGACTTGATGTGTGAGCCTTGTTGGAAAGCATCTTGTCCCATGCTGGGCCATTCATGAGAATCATGTGGATTTTCATCAGGACATGACCAATAAAAGCTACTCCGCAGTAGAAGAAGCACCCACAAGATCACTACCATTTGGATATGGATGCTAGTCCAGGGCTCTTTTTGTAGCAGGAACTCCTTTGCATATTAGGCGACACACTGCTAATGTAGCCAGTCCTCCAAGAGCTTGCAGTAGCCCCTGTAAGAAGAGCTCTGTAAGCTCTTGGAGGATTGGCTACATTAGGGGTGCGTCGCCTAATATGCAAAGGAGTTCCTGCTACAAAAAGAGCCCTGGATGCTGCCTTTATATTCTAAAAATACTGCCCTACTTTGATGGGCAAAGGGATGGAACCAGGGCTCAGACCAGAAACTCACGGGATACAAAGTGTGCCAGTTCCTTCCTCCCCATCCCCACCCCGTCCAGCTCCTTCTGAGATTAAAATGTAGTTTGAAACAGAGGTATACCCTCAGGCTCAGAGAATGCAACTCCATTTAGGACTGCACGATTACTGGCTTTTCAATCCCTAGTATTGGTTAACAGAGAGAATCCAGTTTTGCTGGTCAGACCAATAAAAGTACTGGGCATTATCCAGTGAAACTGACTGTAACTTTGAATGTATTGTACCAAACAATTTCCACCTGTCCACCTGACCAAAAACCATAACAGGTGCCCTAACCTGGATAGCGCAGGCAGGCCCGATCTTGTCATATCTCAGAAGCTAAGCAGGGCCAACTTTGGCAAGTACTTGAAAGGGCGACCTCCAAGGAGTACCAGGGTGGGACGCAGAGGCAGGCTACTCAGGCCACCTCTCTGAAAAATGTCTAAGCCCCCAGTAGGGGATGCCAGAAGTCAACTGTGACTTCCGGGCAAGCACGCAACACACAGGTAAAAAAAACGCCGTAACCAAAACAAGGCATTTACACTAACAAAAATGTCTGCAACAGCAGAAAAGTTAGAAAGGGAAAGGGAACCATCACCAATCATTAATGTGGGAGGAAATATATTATCTACAGATCTGACTTCAAGAAAGAAAAGTGTAGGATCTTGTAATGCCAATTTCAACTGAACCGTTCCGTGCTTGGGTCTTGTAAATCAGTTACTGATGAGCAGGGCTCTTTTTGTAGAAAAAGACCAGCAGGAACTCGTTAGCATAATAGGCCACGCCCAACAGCAGAAACTCATTAGCATATTAGGCCACACCCCATGACAGCACAGCTCATTAGCCTATTAGGCCACACCCCATGCCTTCCCTTGGCTTGCCCTGGTGCCTCACGGCTGCGGGGAGACCAGACGAGTCCCCCCCCTTGAAGGGAAGGGAAGGCTGTTTAAACTGCCTTCCCTTGGCTTGCCCAGGCACCCTGTGACTGTGGGGAGCCAGGCAAGCCGGCCCTTGGACAGGCCAGGGAAGGCACGGGGAGGCATTTAAATCCTCCCCCGATCCTTCCAGGGGCCCCCGGCCCACCCGCCTCAGAGTCGCTGGGGGGGTGTCGCTCTCCAGGCCTTCCCTCTGTAGCCATGCACTCAGAGGTTTTGGCTGTAGTGGGCGTGGCCAACCCCGAAGCCAGCCAGAACTCTGTCCCTGTGCATTCCTGCCCCAAAATAGCCCTGCTAATGAGAAAACAACTGTCATATTATGACAATGGCTGAGTGCAGACCTGTGTCCAATACCCTGCAAAGCTCTTTTCTCAGGGCTGGCACTTGAATATATATCTGTGTTCACAAAGGGTACCTGTGTCCAGTCCCCTGCATCGGTTTTCAAAATGCTGTTTGGTGCACACGCCTGTTTAACACTGGAAACAGTATGAGTTAAAATAACTCATCCTTTTAAGCAGTTATCTTGGGGGAGTGGTACAGCATGAAACGTCGCATTACTATTGTGAAATCTGTGGCGTAGAATTACGAAACACGTAAAGACACTGACCTGTAATAAGAACATTTTCATAATTTTGTACTTGCAATATTTAAAAACACGTGGAAAAAGCCACTCCTTTTTCTTGAGGTTGTTCTCAACATAATATGGATCCATTTTGCAGACCTTAACCACTATTTTGTCCACACCATCAGTGCCTTTAGAATGTTAGTAAAAGTGCAGACGTTTTCTGCTATTTTGAGGCATGTGTGTAGAGCATTGCTTCCAATTCTATCTCATTCCGAACAAATCAAGTCGATAAAGTCTAATTCCATGTAAAATATACAGAGGGTTTTAAACAACATTGGGAGATGGTCAGCTGCTAATTGTCTGTTTAAAAAGGTTTTGTTTCTGGCACATTATAGTTCGTGTCCACCATAGAGAGCTCGGGCTATTGGTTTGCCAAGGGCACAGCAGAGTCAAGGTTGCTGGAAAATACCAGCTGGTGCCAAGGATCGCACAAACAGGCTTCAGTTTGCATACAATAATTTTAATTCTTTGTCTCTTTTTCAGCACTCCTCAACTTGTAGGATCAAAGAAATAACATTTTTTCAGCATAGACGCAAATCCACTTATTTAAGATTCCTGCGAAGTATGGATCAAACAAATGTATTTTCAAAGCTCCTAAGGTGCTACTCAATGCCCTTCACTCCTTATTTACATGAAATGCAGCCCTTTCTGAGTTTGAGGCAAACCAAACTTGGTATATCACATTTATTTTGTCTTTAAGAAAAGTCACAGACAAAACCCCTCCCACAGCAGACAACATCAAGTTCTGCGTAAAGGCTTCTGTTCTACTGAACTTATCATCATCATCATCATCATCATCATCATCATCATCATTATTATTTAGATTTATATCCCGCCCTCCCGACGCATGAGCTCAGGGCAGCTCACAGTTAGCGGCACCATGTGCCAGGTACCAGATCACTTAAAAACACATAGAAACAAGTTAAAAACAATCAAACATCACATAGTTAAAGTGCTCACAGTGATGGACAATGAAACTATCAATTGCCATAAAGCATTTGGAAAAAGAGATGCACAGCCACATTACTTGGCCCTTGAGGAAACCTGACTGTGAGTGGCATGGCCATACTTCTTCCCAGGAGGATGACTATATTGGCTGAAATACGCATGGCAGATCAGACCAGTGTTCCCTCTAAGCTGAGTTAGTGTGGGCTAGCTCACAGTTTTTTAGCCTCTGCCTCACACATTTTTGTCTTGGCTCAGGAAGGATGGTTCCGGAGCAAACTAACTTATGCAGCAGCCAAATGGCTTGCTCACAACTTTAATGCCAGTAGCTCACAACGTAGAATTTTTGCTTACAAGACTCCACAGCTTAGAGGGAACATTGGTGGGAACTCAGCCCTGCCTCAATAGCACAGAAAGTGGGGGCCTCAGTCAAGGAGGGAAAGGGAATGTGGGGGAGGCCTGTGCAGCTCTCCTCCAATCAGCCACCCCCATCTCCTGTAGTCCATCTCTCTACGCTCTTGTCTCCCCAATGGGCTAACTTCTGATATCAGAACCCAGTGCCATGAGGTGGGGGGAGGAAGAGGAGGAGGAGGAGGAAATCTGCAGAAACCTCCAGGTGGTGTCTGGAGATATCTTGGGATTACAACTGATGTCCATACAACAAAGACCAGTTCACCTAGGGAAAATGGCTGCTTTGGAAGGCGGGCTCTATGACATTATACCCTATTGAAGTCCCTCCCCTCTCCAAACGCTGCCCTCCTCAGGATCCACCCCCAAAATCTCCGGGTATTTTCCAAACCAGAGCCGGCAATCCTAGCAGGAAGAGGGAAGAATTCTGCACTCCACCCCGTGCTTGATTTGCTCCCTGTATTGGACCCCAGCCCCACCTTACTTTCCAGTGCACAGATCTGCTACCATCATGGCTTATAGCATCTATATTGTGCCATGGAACGTTCAAGGCATTTCATCTATTCATCCTTGTAACCAGTGTTCCTTCTAAGCTGAGTTAAGTGTGAGCCAGCTCACAGTTTTTTAGCCTCCAGCTCACGCATTTTTGCCTTCACTCAGGAAGGAGGGCTCCAGAGCAAACTAGTTTATGCAGCAGCTAAATCGCTCACTCATGGCTTTAATGCCAGTAGCTCACAAAGCAGAATTTTTGCTCACAAGACTCCACAGCTTACAGGGAGCATTGCTTTCACTCCACCATGATGTATGTCTCCGTTATCTTAATGTAAGTAGTGTGGGGGGGGGTTTGTTTTACTGAAAGATGGTGGCTTGACTAAGACAATTCCATGACCCCATGACTGAGGGAAGGTTTGAATGGGTTCCCATCTCATACATTTACCCACTCCACTAAGAGTAAGCTTAACATCAATGGCAATGGCTGAATACCACATCTGTGAGAGCGTCTACAAATGGTCCATTGGGATTACAATAAGAGTTTCCAGATGTCTCTTTCTACCCAGTCCTCTTCTTTTATTCCCCCCCCTTTAAACTATAACGCCATTTTGGAGCATTAGATACCAAAATGTATAGTCAAGCTGAGCCACTCACCTCTGCGTCTCCTCGGGGGTGCCTTCCTCCACCCCAGTGTCACTCTCAAGATCTCTCAGACATTCCTCGGCATCAGCCATTTTCTTCCCTTTGGTAAGAAAAGTGGTCTAGTCAATTGGATTTGCGATTGCAAGCTGTTTTGTAAGAGTGGCAAGTATGCTGTTGCTCTCTCCCCACTCTTCCTGTATTGAAAGGCAAGCAGCGCCGGAAACCATGTGGGGCTGAGGGTGTGGGTTTGTTTTTCAGTCAGAAAGAAGTGCACGCACGCACATGCACACACACCAATCTTAAAAGTAAAACTAACCCCCCCACCCACCCCAAAAAAATCAGGAAGTAGTGGTGCAGGCCACAAGGGATACCGTGAATAAAAGCCGCTCACAGAGAACTCTGTGTCCCCAGTCGAGCTGTATCTCACAAATGTTGCATCAGTGGCCTCAGAACTCACACGTATGGTTGCCTCACTTTTTGGTTTCTCGCCTTATCTATGTTTTGTCTCTGTCAGGAGCCTTAAGGCAAACAACAGGGCTCGAAGGCTGGGCAGTTGCAACGCCGCTTAAGCAAGTACGTGCAAGCAAGATAAACCGAAGAGATGGAAAGCAGTGCAAAGTTCATAGCCGCACAAAAAGAAGTCAAAGCGGGAACCCGGTGGCACTCGAGTCCCGATTCTGAGAGCAAAGGTTGAGTCCAGTGGCACCTTTAAGACCAACGAAGTTTCACTCAAGGTATAAGCCCTCGTGTGCAGGCACAGGGCAGATATTCTAGCACAAGCTTTTGTGAGCCAGAGCTGACTTCGTATGGTGCACGATGTGTTCCTCCACAGCAGATATAAGAACATAAGAGAGAACATAAGAGAAGCCAATGTTGAATCAGGCCAATGGCCCATCCAGTCCAACACTCTGTCACACAGCGGCCAAAATATACCAGGTGCCATCAGGAGGTCCAGCAGTGGGGCCAGGGCACCAGAAGCCCTCCCACTGCTGCCCCCTCCAGCACCGAGAATAGAGTGCATCACCTGCCCCAGACTGAGAGTTCCCATCTATACCCTGTGGCTAATAGCCACTGATGGACTTCTGCTCCATATGTTTATCTAATTCCCTCTTGAAACTGTCCATGCTTGCAGCTGCCACGACCTCCTGTGGCAGTAAATTCCATATGTTAATCACTCTTTAGGTGAAGAAGTATTTCCTTTTATCTGTTCTAACCCGACTGCTCAGCAATTTCATAGAGTGCTCACGAATAGAATATCTGCTATTCGTAGATGAGGCCAATAGACAAATAGGTAAATCAACATTTGCTAGGGCCATATAGCAGTCTGAATAGCCCCAAGGAGCCTGATCTTGTCAGAGCTTGGAAGCTAAGGAAGCTTGGCCATGGTTAGTACTTGGATGGGAGACCACCAAGGAAGATGGGGCTCACTATGTGGACAAAGGCAACTTCCACTCAGCTCTTGCCTTGAAAATTCCTTGAGGAGTTGTCACACACCTGATAAAGAGAGCTCTGACTCACAACAGCTTATGCCAGAACCAATTTTGTGAGCCTGTAAAATGCTCATGGACTTCTGTTTTGCTGCTCAGACATAACACAGCTGTCCACCCAGAACTGTCCTAAAAGTGTATCAGAGAAACATTGAGGCCATGAGTCCTAATGGCTACAAAATGGTCATAGCCTCTCTGCCTGGTGTGTTGCAGACTGCAAGAGGTGCTCATAGACTGGAAGAGCCAGTGACACCAGTGAAGGCGGCACATCTAGAGAGAGATGTTGATTCCTCCATCATGGTGGGATAGAATGGGTGAGCTGATGGACCAATAGGATTCGACAGTCATTTACTTCTGCCTCTTGTTGAGACTGTCTCTTCCTCTACTGCAGCTACTTTTTCATCTTCCATCTTCCATTTCTGTACAGACACAATCTGGTCCTTGACAATAAGGACTAACTTGATCCTCAGAAGGGTCCGCAATGGCTGGCACAGGTCAGAAAATGTAAGGAGGCAGGAAATCTCTAAGATTGCACTTCTGAGGCTCATTTTCAGCCTTGATGAGCCATGTTGGCCTTGTGCAAAACATCAGTACAAACACCAAGAGGAGGAAGAGATGCAGCTGGTGTCATTTTGGGAAAGGGTAGTGTTCCTTTCCGTCCCAGCATGTTTCAATAATGCTGTTGTAAGTGGAAACATGGTGTTCTTCTAAGTAGGGTTGCCAGGTTCCCTGGGGGGGCGGGGAAACCCCCACTTGATGGGTCTGTCCCCTGCCAACCCGGATTGGGCCGCCGGGGGGAACCCCACCCCCAAAGTGCCGGGAGCACAGAGATGTTCCCGGCATGATGATGTCACTTGGAGGTGATGTCATCGTATCGGGCATATTGTGGGGGGGACACTCTATCATTCAAGGGAAAACTCTATGGTTTTCCCTTGAATGACAGTGTCCCCACTCCTAATGTGCCCAACACGATGACATCACTTCTGGGGAAGGCAAGGACGACTTGGCAACCCTACTTCTATGCCAGACCGTAGTATACTGATGAGTATCAAAATAGTTACTAAAGAAGAAAATTTCATACCCAAATGGGAAATTCTGGAACAATCTGTCAGGAACAGTTCTGAAAACAGAGAACATTGTGGAAATAAACACAATGGGCTCTAAAAAGAGGCTCTGGGTGGGTGCCCCAGCCTTGGGCACTCAGTGTCAATTTGCTGTGGTAACTTCAGCAGGGTATAATGACACAGAGTCCACCATTTTCTCCAGGGTAACTGCTCTCTGTCATCTGGAGAGCAGTTGTAATTCTGAGTGGTCTCCAGCCCTCACCTGGAGATTGGCAATGGTTCCCCAGGAGAAAAAGTACAGTCTTTCTCCACACTGGGAACCAAAGCAGCTTACATCATTCTCCTCTCCCCCTTTTAATCTGCACAACAACTCTGTGAGGGAGATTAGGCTGAAAGTCTGTGACTGGTCTGAAATCACAGTTTCCATAGCAAGAACCTAGGTCTCCCCCCTGGAGAAAATAACTGCTTTAGAGGATGGACTGTATGGCCTTCTATTCAGCTGAGGCCTCACTCCTCCCCAAACTCTGGCTTCTGTAGACTCCACCACAAAATCTCCAGGAATTTCCCAACCTGGAGCTGGCAACCCTAGTCAGGATGGGCCCCAATGAGTTCCCCACAAAGGCCAAAGTAGCCCTAGAAAAGGTCTCCTGCCTTTGCCTTTTTACTAACAGAACTGAGCTTGGTTGCCTAGCAGAAGCCAGTGAGGGGAAAGTGAGACACACAGCAGTTTTGGCAGTTTATTCAGACAGGGAATGGCCAAGCTGGCAGTGGGCAGGGGAGAGGAGCAGACCCAGGACGCAGCCAATGGCATGCAAGTATACTTGAGTGGCAGTTGATGGACCAATGGCTGATGGAGCACACAGCACAGCCGATGGGAGAGCTGGAAAGTGCCAGTAAGCTGGGCTTCTTATATTTTTGATCTGATGCCCCAGTTGTGCCTGATTGGTTTTCCCAGGGGAGGGTAATTTGCCCTGAGATGTTTAAAATGCTGCTGTGCACTTTCCTCCGTAACATAAGGTCTTGCCAGTAGCAGAGACAAGATGTTGGATGGAGCAGACTTGATTGCAATGTATTTTCCTTGGAGAAGACCAGTGTACAGGCTTTGCTCATATTATGGTAAATTTGGAACTGGAAAGAAATTCTCCACCAGGCCACATTGGGAGCCAGTTTGGTGTAGTGGTTAAGTGCGTGGACTCTGATCTGGGTTTGATTCCCCACTCCTCCACTTGCAACTGCTGGATGACCTTGGGCAAGCCATAGTTCTTCTGACAAGAGCTCTTCTTGAAAGAGCTCTCTCAGCCCCACCTACCTCACAGAGTGTCTGTTGTGGGGAAGGGAAGGGAAAGGAGTTTGTAAGCCACTCTAAGACTCTGAGTGAAGGGTGGGGTATAAATCCAATCTCCTCCTCCTCCTCTTCTTCTTCTGAATTGACGACTCATGTGAATTATTATCTACAGGCATTTCACTCAGAACTTAGGTTACAGACTGAAGGGGAACAGAGGAAACTCATGAAGTGTGGTTCGCACCCACTTCCTCCTGTTCTTTTCCTCTGTGTCAACACCTTGATCATATTTTTGAACCCAGCTCGCACATAAAGCAATGCCTCTGAAAGCGGTTTAACCCATGAGGCTTACATCTGATGGTGCCTCAGAAGCACAAGGATCTCAAATGCAATGGAAACAGAATTGAACAAGGGTGGTAGAAGGAGACGGGCATTAAATCAAAGGGCCTGAGATTACTGAAGTAATGGCTCAGTTCAAAACATGACATACCTTTTAGCTATGTTTAGTCTGTGAAATAAGGGATTTGGAGGGCAAATGTGCAAACTCACCTCTCTTCTTTCATGGGGAAGTCCATAGGATCCAACCGATGTTATCATTCAAATCTTGTTGGTTTCCTTTGACAAATGCTGGTTTCTTAAGCTTCACTCTTTCCTTTGCCTTGCCTGCAGAGACCCAACTGACATTCTGGTCTCCATTCCAGCAAGGGGAACCAACCAGCAGTGTTCCCTCTAAGCTGAGTTAGTGTGAGCTAGCTCACAGTTTTTTAGCCTCCGGCTCACAAAGTTTTGTCTCGGCTCAGGAAGGAGGGCTCCAGAGCAAAATAATTTATGCAGCAGCCCAATCACTCACTCACAACTTTAATGCCAGCAGCTCACAAAGTAGAATTTTTGCTCACAAGAGTCCACAGTTTAGAAGGAACATTGCCAACCAGGATACTCCTTTATGCTTTAATTATAATATAGCTATCTTGGAAAAAAAATAAAATTAGTCTTTCATACAGCTACTATTTCTAACGTATTTTTTTTGTTTGCATGCTTGTTTTAAGATTTTAATTGGTTCACTTGCAGCAGTCTCTGTTACCATATGCCAGAGTAGCTGTAAGAGGAGGTCCTTATAACATCAGCTCTGCTACTCAGTATCTTATACTCACTCAGCAGTGGGGAAAATTTGTACAGAAAAGACATTTCCCACTACAGCTGCCTCGGGGTTGCGCCGCCATTTGCCCCGAAACTATTAGTCAATTTCACACCCGAAGCCACGGGGCTGCATTTTGACCCGCGGCTTCACCCAATTCCCCCGCAGTTTCGTAATCCTCAAAAAACAGGAACACAAAACTGCAGGGAAAATTGGGTGAAGCCGCGGGTCAAAATGCAGCCCCGCAGCTTCGGGTGTGAAATTGACAAATAGTATCGGGGCAAATGGCGGCACAACCTCGAGGCAGCTGTAGTGGGAAATCAGCCTCAGTTCCAAGGTGCAGGCAACATAGCAATTGTTCCGTGTCCATAGCAATCCCACTTCAACCCACCAATCGCAGAGCAGCATGCAGGAGATGTCCTTATGACAAAAATCAATGGAACAAGCCAACCAATTAGGTTTGCCTGGCCCTGGCAACTGCTGGAAGGCTTGGGGGGTGGGGGGGGCACAAACAGGCAGGGATGGCATCATGCAACACCACTATGTCATTTTCTCACCAAAAAAACAAAAAAACAAAATTGACATCACTGTGTCACCTAATGTATTAGGTGTTCCCCTGACCTCCCCTGCATGCCACAGTCTTCGTACAAATCAGACGCCTACAGAATTCTCAGAATGCCTCTGGTCGAGGGGACTAGAACATGCCAGGCACCCAAGAACTTTGCGATGTATGTCCTTAGGCCCTAACAGTCTGAGGGACTTCCTGTTTTAAATTCTGGCATGAGCTGTGCTTGCTGACAAAGCTGATGTCTCGAGGTGCTCGAAAAACAAACATAACAATGTAAAAAGACACAGGAACTCAGGCTGTATTTCAAATTTCTCCAGGAATAGAAAACGAGAAGCCCCGAAGGGCCTCAGCCCTCCCTAGAAAGGCTCGCCATGCAATAATCCTGCTGAGTTTCCGACAGCTAGTAGATTCTGCAAATGCAGCAGCGGTAATATTGGGCTGGACATATTTTGGGAACAGCAGATGGATGCTTCTCTTCTTGCATCCCACATTGTGTCATTCTCTTTAATATTTGCATCCTGGTTTTGGATAGTGATGATAAAATAGTTGGATATTGTTGTTGTCATCCTGGTGTACATTTTTACCCAAGTGATTCAGGATGCCATGTGTTGGGCTCCCCTCCTGCATTTTACCCTCATAGCAACTCTGAGAAATAGGTTAGGAGGAGAAGGAGAGATTGACCTAAAGTTACCCACCAAGCCTTGTAACATGGTGGGGATGTTAGCCTGGATCTCTTAGACCACACTTTAACCACTACGCCAGCTGGCACGTTGTTTTATGGAATTGTTTGAATGTTTTATCCACCATCTCAAGCATCTGTTCATGGAAAGGAAACTTTAGTTTTATAAATAACTAACAAGACACCCTGTCCTCCCACAAGACATTTGTCCCATTGCCCCACACAGGACATGGTGCAGGGATAGAAAAGAGAAAGTCAATATTGGCTGATTGTCCAGTCGAGACACATACAACATTCTTGAGCAGGTTCAAGAGATGGAAGAATGTGATTAACCAGGGAGAATATTGCACTTCTACTAACTCCTGTGTCTGTACAAAGGGTGATGTTATACTTTGAGGGTCTTACATGTAGAATTTTTTTTCTACCCCTCAAGCTGGACTCATCCCATAAACTAGATGTGACTTTTTAACCATTGGTTTTGGCTTCCCATGACCCAGTTCCAGAAAATAACACCCCTGGGGGCATTATGGGTTGGAAAAATGGAGGTCCACTGATGCCAGTCTGTCAAGGCCAGGCTGTTGCAGTTACTACTGACTGCAAATGAGTCAGTTTTAACAACAGTAGCCCTGTTCACACATTACAGTGAATACATGTACATGTTGTATGTACACGCATACATCTTTTTGTAAGAAAGAGCCAATGCACATTCACAAATGAAATTGGGGACCAGAAACTGGATAAACATGAGGTTTGAATCACATATTCAGCTGTACATGCACTGTCATGTAACATGAGAATTCCTCAAAGCACGCATATAGAAAAATCACATGTACACAGTACACAGTTTCTACATAGAATCATAGAATCATAGAATGTTAGAGTTGGAAGGGATCTTGCAGGTCATCTAGTCCAACCCCCTGCACTCTGCAGGAGCAAAGCCGAAAGATAGTCCTACAACATACCCGAAAGATGGTCTTCCAGCCTCCGCTTAAAAATGTCCAGCGAAAGAGCATCCACCACCTCCCGAGGCAGTCTGTTCCAGTGCTCAACCTGAAATTTTATTTTGACATAGCATAATATCAGAATCCAGTAAATTTCCCATTCTTTGATTTTTTTAGCTTTTATTTTTTAGCACAGTCTAAATAGCCTCACCACATCCCAATCTATCTTATTTGGAACATGGTTTGCTTTCCATTGATTGGCTAACACCATCCTTGCAGTTGTTAACAATTTTTAGCCACCTCATGAGCCAAAGGGTTTACCATTTGACATCATTCAGCCTCAGGTAGTATTGCTTCCAAGACTTCAAATACAATACTGTCATTTTCCAGTAAATCCGTATGCATGTTCACATGTCCACCACATACATAACAATCAGCTCTGTGTCTAGAAAATACCAATATATGCCTGAAAAAAAATGCTATTAGAATATTTTCTTTTAAATTTAATTATTTGGTTTGCATAATATTGGTGAAAATGTGATTTTTGGAATTCTACTGGGCATGTCATCGTGCAATACAGTAGTTCCTAGACTGCCTCTTTTCTCACCAGGTAGCTTTTTTCCTTTGCATTTCATTTCTCCCTGTCCACCCAGATATTACTAGCCTTGTTCACAAGTTAGAGTGAACACATATTCAATGTTTTTATAAATGACCTGGAGGAAGACATAGAGGGGATGCTTATCAGATTTGCAGATGACACAAAGCTGGGTGGGATTGCTAATTCTGAAGAAGACAGAGTCAGGATTCAAAATGATCTAGATAGGCTGGAACAGTGAGCTGAGACAAATAAAATGAATTTCAATAGAGATAAGTGCAAAGTCCTACACTTAGGTACAAAAAAAATCAAAGGCACAGATATAGAATGGGAGGGACTTGGCTTGAAAGCAGCACATGTAAAAGGGATCTAGGTGTTCTGGTTGATCACAAACTAAACATGAGCCTGCAGTGTGATGTGGCTGTGAAGAAAGCTAATGCAATCTTAGGATGCATTAACAGAAGCACTGTGTCCAGATCACGGGAGGTGGTAGTTCTGCTCTGTTCTGCTATGGTCAGGCCTCCCCTGGAGTACTGTGTCCAGTTTCGGGCACCACATTTTAGGAAGGATGTTGACAAGCTCGAGCGTGTCCAGAAGAGGGCAACCAGGATGGTGAGAGGGTTGGAATCCAAGTCTTACGAGGAAAGGCTGAAAGAGTTGGGTATGTTTAGCATGGGAAAGAGAAGGCTTAAAAGGGACATGATTGCAGTCTTCAAATATTTGAAGGGATGGAGCAGATCTATTCACTCTTGCTCCAGACTAGATCTAGTGGGTGGAAATTACAAGGGAGAATACCAGCTAAATATCAGGAGAAACTTTCTAACTGTAAGACTGGTTGAACAATGGAACAGACTGCCTCGGGAGATGGGAGATGTTCCTTCGCTGGATGTTTTCAAGTGGAGGCTGGACGACCATCTTTTGGGTATGTTGGAGGGCTATCTTTTGGCTATGCTCCTACAGAGTGCAGGGGGTTGGACTAGATGACCTGCAAGGTCCCTTCCAACTCTAACATTCTATGATTCTATGAAAGTATAGGGGCTGGTATTATTTAATTTATTCATAAATGATCTGGAACTCGAGGTGAGTAGTGTAATGGCCAACTCTGAGATTACACAAAATTATTCAGAGGTTAATAAAATTATGCATGGGTTGAGAGAGTTGACAAAGACAACGTTTTCTCCCTCTCCCAAAATACCAGAACTCGAGGCGATCCAGTGAGACCGATGGGCAGTAGGTTCAGGACGGACAAAAGGAAATAAATTGTGAAATTCACTACCAGAGGATGCAGTGATGGCCACAGGAATAAACAGTTTAAAAGGGGATTAGATAGATTCATGGAGGATAAGACCATCAAGAGCTACTAACCGTGGTGACTGAGGAGAACCTCCACATTCTGATGCAATAAACCTCTGAATCCCAGAGCCAGGAGGCGACATCAGGATAAGGTCTCAGCCTTTATGCACTGTTGTTGGCCGTCCAGAGGAACTGGTTGGCCTTTGTGTGTGACAGGATACTGGACTTGATGGACTATTGGTCTGATCCAGGAGGGCTCCTCTTATATTCTTAACCAACTAGCATATTTATATCTTGAATTACAAATGCAGAACATCACTCATACTGGTGAGAACTGATTTTTGTTGAAGGCTGTTCTGGACCAAGTTTAGTGTTGACCAAGATGGGAGGGAAAGGGGTGGAGTTTGCTGCAGCCAGTGGAGAGAGAGAGGCTGCCTGGCATTATGCTCCATGCCTTTTGCGTGTAGTGCAAGGGGAGGCAGGGTGGAAGAGGACCATATAGAGACCAATGTTCTCCTCTGCCTCCTTCTGTGGCTCACGGAAGAAAAAGGCAGAAGGCTCCAGCATGCAAGACAGACCAGTCACCAGACGGAGATAAGTAAGGGGGGAATTTACTGCAGTGGATCCTCATACCTGGGTTCCAAATGCCCCATTGGCCAGCTCTCGGCTACCTGGCCACAGGCTGGAATAGGAGCCTGATATTTAGATATAGGCACTTTCTATTTGAGGAGCTGCAGTGGCTCAAGTAGTTAAGATGGTGAACTGCAAGCTGGAAGGCCCAGTAGTTCAGCAGTTTGAGACCCAAGTGCCGCAAGACGGAATGAGCTCCCGTCTCTGGTTCCAGCTCCTAGCAGTTCGAAAGCAAGAAATTGCAAGTAGATAAATAGGTACCACTTCGGTGGGAAAGTAACAGTGTTCCATGTGCCTCAGCGTCTAGTCACGCCGGCCACATGACCATGGAAACATCTTCGGACAGCGCTGGCTCCTCGGCTTGGAAACAGATATGAGCACCGCAACCCTAGAGTCGGATTCGACTCACTTTCAAGCAAGGGAAACCTTTACCTGACTTTCTAACTGAGAGGCAATATTTTCCCTTCCATCCTCCTTATGTTCTCACATGCACCAGGATTCCCCTTACCTGCACAGGAGATCAGCCCCCCCAAGCCCCCCTCCCCAAATGGACGACCACTCAACCTGCTAGGAGTGGAGGGAGAAAGCAGTATCTGAATTTAGTTGCCCACAGACCCAAAACAAGCCATTGGTGTTGGGAGAACTGAGGTCTTTATAACAGTTTGAAACGTGGTGTAGAAATATGGTGCACTTCCCCTTTAGTGTTTGATGCAGTACAGCCCATAATAAGTTCTGCACGTACAGAGAGTGGATCCACCAGTGCTTATTTTTGTATATGAGGTAGGTAGAAAATTTATTGTATATGGCCATAGGCCTTCACAAACTAAAACAATAAAATACCTCGGTAAGCTATAACTATACAATACATATTATCTAAAACTTGGTCAGCTTTGAAATCGGATCGTTTCTAGCAAACTAGCCGGCAGCAGCTGTATCAGTGGATTCCTTCCTGGTTGCTACATTTGCTCTTATCTTCCTGGCAGCCGGAGCAAAAAGTGCCATCCCATTAGAAACAAAAGGATCTGTATCTGGCAACATAAAAAAATTAATTTATCAGGGTCAGAAGAAAGACGGAGACCAGGCAATATGTTGGCAAGAAATCTTTCCCTTGGTTCCGAATATAAGGGACACTTTAGAACGTATAGAGTTTAGAACGTATAGAACCTAGCAGTTCGAAAGCAAGAAATTGCAAGTAGATAAATAGGTACCACTTTGGTGGGAAGGTAACAGCGTTCCGTGCGCCTTGGTGTTTAGTCATGCCGGCCACATGACCACGGAAACGTCTTTGGACAACGCTGGCTCTTCGGCTTTGAAACGGAGATGAGCACCGCAACCCTAGAGTCGGATTCGACTGGCTTTCGAGTAAGGGAACCTTTACCTTTACCTTTTAGAACGTAATGTGGCAGGTCCTCAATCGAGGTTCCACAAGTACATACATGCTGATCTCCCGGTTGGTATTGTCTGAGCAGCATCTCAGTTGTCATTGACTGGAAACGCAATGATGAGAGTGCTACCCTGAGCTTATAAATTGTAATTTCAGTCACATAACATGCTCTAAGATGGTCATTTCCATGCCCGGGCTATCATTCCTGAACAGAGCACAGATTTCAAAGGATGCATAATTGCCGAAAATATGATCTCTCAACAGACTGGTTGCAAAACAGATAAATGCCTCAAATTATTGTTTGCCTGCTTCCTAGTTCTATTCTCACTTCCGGGGGGTGGGGGAGGGAATTATATCACCATGCCAACAAATGTGCTCTTCCTGAGCTGCTCCTCACCACCGTTTGAGAAGCTTACAAAGAATGTTTTAGTCTCAGGGGGTTTAGGGTAGGTGACCTTGTTGGGGGCTTTTGTCTGATGTTTTCAGTCCTTCTAGATCTCCAGACGTGTGAAGCTTTTGCCTCAGTTATGCATCTGGCTATTCCCCCCCGCCCCAGATGACAGCTTTGATGCTGGCAGTGCTGGGTTGTAAAGAACTCAGCTGTGAAAATGTTTATTTCATAGGGTAATAAATGATCCATCTCTGAGAAGAGGAAGTTCCCCTGAGACTGTACACTTGCCGCTTCTATGAACCTTCATTTACAGCCGCTCCTGTTTCTCGTCGTGCCATTTCACATCAAAAGGTTGATGCAACGCAGCAGTTCCCAGCTTCTGGGTCTCATTTTATGTTATGTTCTGAAAAGCATGGCAAAACGAGGAAGGTAGAGACTGACTGGTACTGCGAAAATACGATGTATAAAGGTGCTAGTAAAAGGCAAAAGTAAAGGCTTCCCTCACTTGAAAGCCAGTCGAATCCAACTCTAGCGGTGCGGTGCTCATCTCCGCTTCCAAGCCGAAGAGCCGGCGCTGTCCGAAGACGTTTTCCGTGGTCATGTGGCCGGCATGACTAGACGCCAAGGCGTACGAAACGCTGTTACCTTCCCACCGAAGTGGTACCTATTTATCCACTTGGAATTTCTTGCTTTCGAACTGCTAGGTTGGCAGGAGCTGGAACCAGAGACGGGAGCTCACCCCGTCATGCGGCACTCAGGTCTCGACCTGCCGAACTACAAACCTTCCGGTCTGCAGCTTCAGCGTCTTAACCACTGAGCCACCGCGGCCCCTAATAAAGATGCTACTTTGCCCCAAAGTTATTAATCAATAGACTCCAATGGCTCGCCAATGCCAGAATTTGCCACGTTAATCCCATTTTGTCTGCTAGTGTCTGTCTCATCCTTCTCCATCCTGCTTGCTGCACACTTCTTTTTTGTGTTCATTTTATTCCACTTCTCTTTCCCTATTGGGACAATACGTTCTATGAAGCATAATGTTACCTTGACATAGGGGTGGCCAGGAAGTACCACATAGGATGGATCCAGACTACAAACCTTCTCTATACGCTTCTCAAATAATTTTGATGGACCCGACTAGCATAATTTTTTTTTTAATTCCAAGTATAGGAGTGGGTGCCCTGCGGAATCAGACCAGTGCTCCGTTCAGTCCAGCTACCTGTTCCACACAGCAGGCCACCATTTGTACTATAAGGTGAACAAACAGGGCCTAGTGGCCACGGCCTCCCCTGAGTCTCCTCCTAGCCCTGGTATTCAGAGGTTGCTGCCTCTGAAGGTGGAGCAGGGGTGTCAAGTTGCTCATCACAATGGGCAATCTACCACCCCCGTGCTCCAGGCTCCCACTGCTGTCCAATGGAGCAGCAGGAGCTAAAATAGGGGGAGGGGACATCAGCAGTGTTCCCTCTAAGCTGAGTTAGTATGAGCTAGCTCACAGATTTTTAGCCTCCAGCTCACACATTTTTGTCTCAGCTCAGGAGGGATGGCTCCAGAGCAAACTAATTTATGCAGCGGCCAAATCGCTCGCTCACAACTTCAATGCCAGTTGCTCCCAAAGTAGGATTTTTGCTCACAGCTTAGAGGGAGACTTGGACATCAGTATGTGCTACCATGACGTCTAGGGTTGCCATCCTCCATGTGGTGGCTGGAGGCCTCCTGGGATGACAACTGATCTCCAGGAGACAGGAATCAGTTTTCTTGGAGGAAATGGCTGCTTTGAAAGGCAAGCTCTGTGGCATGATACCCCACTGACCCAGTTTGGTGTAGTGGTTAAGTGCGCAGACTATAAACTGGGAGAACCGGGTTTGATTCCCCACTCCTCCACTTGCACCTGCTGGATGACCTTGGGCAAGCCATAGCTTTGGCACAGCTGTTCTTGAAAAAGAGCAGTTTCTGTCAGAGCTCTCTCAGCCCCGCCAACCTCACAGGGTGTCTGTTGTGGGGAGGGGAAGGGAAAGGAGTTTGTAAGCCGCTCTGAGACTCCTTCGGGTAGTGGACAGCAATCGTTCAACCAGGCACTATTCAGGGTGATAGACTTGCCCAGGTTTGGCTACTGTTATCCATTCACTGGTTGCATCCAGACTAGATTGCTGTAATTCACTGTATGTAGGGCTGCCTTTGAAGATGATGCAGAAGCTTCAACGAGCTCAAAATTGCGATGGCTAGACTGCTGACTAACAATACCTGTAGGGAACATATTTCACCCATTCTCAAAGCACTGCACTGATTTGCCCAGGGCTATTTTGGGGCAGGAACACACAGGAACGGAGTTCCAGCTGGCTCCCAAGTTGGCCACGCACAGCAGGAACTCATTAGCATAATAGGCCACACCCAACAGCTGAAACTCATTAGGATTGGCTACATTAGGGATGTGTGGCCTAACATGCAAAGGAGTTCCTGCTACAAAAAGAGCCCTGGACAGCAAACAAGGTAAACAGAATAAGAAGCAAAAGGTGGGTGTGGCTGGATGACGACACTTCTGGTAACATGGGGGTGTGGCTTAACAGGCTAATACGCTGTGCTGTCAGGGGTGTGGCCTAATAGGCTAATGAGTTTCTGCTGTTGGGTGTGGCCTGTTATGCTAATGAGTTCCTGCTGGGCTTTTTCTACAAAAAAAGCCCTGGATTTGCCTATTTATTTCCTCGACCAATTCAAATGCTAGTCATGAGCTTTAAAACCGGCTGGCCCTCACAGGTCCCAAAGATTCCAGGTTGGCGATAACCAGGGCCAGGGCCTTCTCAGTAGCGGCTCTGCAGTGGAGGAACAAGCTCCCAGAAGAGATCAGTTCCTTTTACGGTTCCACAGAGCCTGCAAGACGGAGCTCTTCCACCAGGCTTTCAATTAGGAGCCACCTGTGACATCTGAGAGGAGACCCCGTGCCCTGGCTTTACCATCTCTAGCCTATCTCGCTAGGTAAATAAGTAGATCAACGGAGTGTGTAGGAACATCATTACGACTGTCACCCATGGAGTATGGGTCAATCTGTAATTTCTGCTCGTGCACTTTACTTGAAAACTGTACCAGCACTTTAGGATTGTGATTTATGGACTTTAGGATAACCGATCTGTTTTGGTTGATTAGTTATGATGAATTTTATGGTGGATTTTAACTGTATTTTATACACTGTGTAAGCCGCCCTGAGCCTGCCTTGGTGGGAAGGGCGGGGTATAAATCGAATTAAATAAATAAATAAAATCCTAAACAGTTTGAGACCAGGGTACCAAATGGACGACCTATTCATGAATGTCCCCATCCATTTTCATAAGCGGGGGCCTTGCTCCGCCTCTATTCATAACCTGACGTGAGACAGGCAGTTACAGACTGGACACCCCAACTTCGGAACACCCTTTTGGAGATAACTGTGCAGTTTTCAGTAACAGGTTAAAATATATATCCATTTCCCCCCCAGACTTTTGATAACTGGATTTATTTTTCCTGGCTTGTTTCCACTTAGCAGTGGGAAAAGCCATCCCTGCTGTGGAAGCAGCAGTGTGTACAGTGGAGGTAGGCAGGGAAAGGGTACACGGGCCTCGTCCCCGGATCTGTTTGCACCCCACCCCCTCTGTCGCGTTGTCAGAGAGGACACAACCAGAACAGTCCAGCTACGGAGCAGTCCCCCTCCCAGAGCTGCACCTTGGTTGTAAACTTTTCAAAAGACTGTTAAGGGGAGCTTTAAGTACACCCTCCCTCCTAGATGGCTGTGGACAGAATTTCCATTTCTCCTTTAAGTCAGATCTACAGAGGTTCTTCCTTTGCTTCAGCATAAAGGGGAAAGCCCCTGGAACTCTGCATGTTGTAAAAGAGCATGACATCATACAGAAGCATGCTATCGTAGGGCAATTCGGCATCTAGCATTCGGTCCACATTTTCTCAACTGGGAGGGAAAAGTGCAGCTCAAAAACTACATTCAAATACCTCGGGGCAATGCTGTATTGATTGCAAAGTCGCCCCTGAACAGCCATAAATCTATGCAGAAGGTACCATAAAATCTGATAAATAATCAAAGAAAGTCAAAGGGGCATGGAGTGTGGAGGCTACAATATAAAATCTGAAAATCAAAGGAAGTCGCGATCCAAGTCGCGATCTGATCACCAGCCTCATCTAGTGGCTGCTAAAACATCAATAGCCTCTAAGTGGAAATCAGACAAGGCTCCATCACGTATCAGCTGGCTAAACAAAGTTTGGGACCACCTTATTCTAGAAAAAAATCACAGATCGTTTACTTCAGTCAGACATCTACCCTAGAATATCCAGTTTTGTGGGGAAATGGTCCCCATTTATGGAATATATCTCTACCGCAATGCCTAGTTGTGATATTGTAACGATATAGTTATATGGGACACACAATGCTACTTCTCTGCATTAGTTCAACTTATATCTTCCTTAATATACCAGTTACCATACGGTTAGAGCTACTAAACTACTTTAGTCAGCAATAATATTATACTGCTTTTCATACTGTTTATACAATTCTGTATGTGTATCATTATTGAATATGACTTACTTCTGGAAAAATTTTAATAAAAATAAATTTGGAAGGGGGGGAAAAAGGAAGTGACAGCAGCATGCAATGCAGAGGGGAATTTCTGTTCCAACGTGGGTTTTGTAACACAAGGGATGGAAAAGCCAATGCAGAATCAGCCATACACTCACTGCCCAAAGTAGGAGTATGGTGGAGGAAAATCCCGGAGTGGGAGCAGCTACAAAGTCTACAAAGTAGACTATTCTGCAAATGCAACCATGGCAATCTCTTTGAATTCTGTTAAACAGCTGATACAAGGAAAGATGTGGGAAATGATACCGAATAGACTAATATTAGTTCCAACAGTAGCCTAATAGCTATACACTAGCAGGGTAATAATAATGGCTGTAGAAGGTGTTCATTTTCTTTGATTTCATTAACATAACATTAAAAGACATAACTTTGGATTGCAATGATCCTCATTCCCTACCAGAGGATAAAATTTCATGCAGATTATTGCACTAAGGCTTTGGTATTTATTTCTTTGTTATGGTATTCATGTATGAATTTATTTTCCTTTGCAAACCTTATATATACTTGAAGATGGTGACTGCATTTGTTTTTTATGATTCTGAGAATGGACCATTTGGCTCAAAATTCACAGAGAGTCGACCGATGATGGTAGACAGCCGACAGTCGGAAGTTGACAGTTGGAAGAGGCAGTTGGAAGAGATGTTAGCCGAGAGCGGTCAGTCTAACTGAATAGCTCTGCAGGTGCAACAAAGCCTCTGTAGCTCTGTGGCACAACAGCCTGATATCGGGTTTGAGTAGAAATCTGAGACTGAAATAAACTCTGCACTGGTACCCTCTAAAGCAGGGGTCCTCAAACTTTTAAACATGGGGCCAGTTCACTGTCCCTCAGACCGTTGGAGGGCAGCTGCGTTTACTCCTCCCGCACCAGCCTGCACGCTTGGTCGCTACGTTCTCCCCTCCCCCCACTCAGCCTGCTCGCCCCGCCGCCGCGATCGCCCTTCCCCCACCAGGCCTGCTCGCCCGTCCGCCACGCATGCCCCCTCCCACCACCAGCCGCGCCGACGCTGCTGACGCTCCCGCCCCCCACCAGCCTGCACGTCCCGCCGACGCGCGCCCCCCCCCATGACCAGCCTGCTCGCCATTCCTCCCCCGGCTCCTGGGCACTTGCCACCCAGAGAGCTGGACAGATCATGGTAGGACAGCTGGGGGGACCACGTTGGGGAGCGGTGGACAGTTGCCGCCCTAAGAGCCCGCTGCCTTAGCGAGTGAGCCGGCAGTGCCTCTCCCAATGGGGCTAACTCGAGGAGGAGCCCGGCAGGCGGGACGAAAGCGCTGCTGCTGCGCTCTCGAGGAGGAGGCAGCTCCGGGTGAGGGCGGGTATAAACACTCGGCTGAGCCGCATAAATGTCCTCGGCGGGCTGCAAATGACCTGCGGGCCGTAGCTTGAGTACCCCTGCTCTAAAGGAAAGAGGAGAGTGAACAGTATAAGACCTCAGTGGTCACAAACACCTGATACATTGCTCCAAAGGAACTTGTAGAGGTGTCTAGAGAAAGGGCTAAGGGTCTGGAGGAGTCTGGAAAGCTGGAAAGGTGTCCAGTTAGACTCAAAGGGGCCAGACAGATAAAGTCCAAAGGTCAGTCACAAAACAGTTACTGGAGAGTGGGATCATAAGTGTGTTTAGTGTACTGAAGAACATCTGTGTAAAACTGAGAGTGATAAGCCTACAGCCTATGTGAAGGAAGGAAACAAAATATCCTATGTAAACATATCCCATCCCCCTGTTGGGCTTGCTGAGAAATAAAGAAGTGTGCTGTTTGACTTTTCAAATGCTGGTGCCTGACTTTCTGGCGAAAGAATTACATTGGGCAGTTGTTCTACATCCATCCATAAGTTATATATACCCCCCACAAAAAAACCGAAGAGACTAACGTTTATAGTGACCTGGTCAAATACAGTATAGTGAGAACTGATCAGCCACATCATAAGTAGAAGTATTTTAAATCCAGTACAATTATAAGCCTATACAGGCACTGACTCCACGGCTCGGTCACGGCAACGGTTGTAGTGGCTTTCTTCCAGACCGCAGCCTGAAATGACTACAAAAATCAGATTGTTGATACACAGTGCAATCATAAATAGGGTTACACTCTTCAGTGGACTTAGAAGGGTGTCATGCTGTTTAGGAATGCACGGTGAATCTCTTTAGTGAGGTCAGCAAAGCATATCTTCAGGATTTATGAATTTGATAGCTGTCATTGTTGAGAGGGCTCACCACATTAGCCTGTTGCCTGGCAGATGGGCAGAGAACTCATCATATAGGACAGCTCAGATTTTGTGTATGTTATGTACGGAGTGCTCCCCCCTCCGGGGTGTGTGATCTCAGAATGAATCATGATAAAAATATCTCTAAAAAGTGCCCTGGCAGTGAAAATACTGAACTAGTTGAAGGTAGATTAATCTTCAGCTTCCTAGTATCTTACAACTCACACTATTTAGCTGGCACCAAAGCACCGTGTTCCCTGTAGCAGCGCCAAGGCAATATATCTTCCTTTGGCTTGACGACAGTGTTCTGACATAATTCTGTATCCGAGTGAGGCCCCCTGGGAACAGCAGCCTTTGTGAACATTTGAAAAGAAAATATACGTTTAATCTGCATTATGCACCCATATTCATGAGTAGCTATGGCCATTTTTGCAGTCATACCAGCATTTCCTCAAAATGATTCCCAGAAATAGGTGACGACTAGATAAAACTTGATTTTTGTACATTTGATTGCATTCAGCTTCTGGGCAGATTTCTGAATGGCACAACTAATTTTGTGGAAAGGAAAATGAAAATGCACCCAATGGATCCTCTCTGTTATGCAACATCTACACAAGAACAGAATAATCTTGTATCCGCAGGATATTTAAGTTCAGTTTCCACAGCACCAAATAAATCACCACATCACACAATTTCATGCCTTGGCCTCCCAAGGCTTAAAAAGTCAACCATACTTTCAAAGCTTTATTTACATCATTCAGTTTTCTTTGCAACAGCCGAACCTACACAATTACGGGATCTACGGATGACTGAATACTTTAAACGTATCGCTGCAAAGTGTTTAGAAGACATTTTGCAGTTTCAAATGGTTGTCTCCCCAGCAATAATAAGGGTTGGGGCTGCAGGTAGGTTCTGTAGGGTGGATTGTTCTATGAAATACAATCATGGCCTGAGGAAAGTCAGCATAAAAACTGTGCTGCAAAATGTTGACAGAAAATTGGGTGGCAGGACAGTTGGCAGAAGAGTGTACTGGGACTGAACAGGTGCGGAGACCGGACGAACAGCTGCACGTTTCTTACTCGCCTCCTTCAAACATCTTCTTCCTGCCCTCCATTCCAGACTTCTCCTCGATGTTCTTCCTCCAGTCACCCACATCACGCAGATCCTTCTCCTGTGAGGGGGAAGAAGAGGAACATTTGAGCTGGTACCACAGATACACTCACATTTGTTTGGCTATCTGCACACAGCCCTGCTTGACAGAGAAAATGCTACAAGGCTCCTGACTGAAGAGTATGCTGGTTTCATAGAGTTTTGTTCAGAAACTCTCAGACAGACAGATGGATGTTTATCAACAGGTTCAAAATGGCATCGTGTGCTACAGAAAGCATATGTAAAACTGATCAAATATCTAGGGACCTTCCAGAAATGTAGGTAACTTCCACTGGAAGTCTTCTAGAGCCAGCTTGGTGTAGTGGTTAAGTGCGCGGACTCTAATCTGGGAGAACCGGGTTTGATTCCCCACTCCTCCACTTGCACCTGCTGGATGACCTTGGGCAAGTCATGGTTCTGATAAGAGCTGTCCTTGAAAAAGAGCAGTTTCTGTCAGAGCCCCGCCTACCTCACAGGGTGTCTGTTGTGGAGAAGGGAAGGGAAAGGAGTTTGTAAGCTGCTCTGAGACACCTTTGGGTAGTGAAGAGCAGGGTATAAATCCAATCTCTTCCTCCTCCTCCTCCTCTTCTTCTTCTATCACTTTGCAACCACCAAGTGTTTGGTTAAAATAAGTGCCATCTCTGGTCCCCATCACCTTCTGATTAACATAAAATGTCATTTTTAACTCATTGATACCTTTTATATTCATCATCTTAATTGTGGCTTTTTATGCCTAATGTTATCAAAATATAGTAGCGCTTCCCCTGTGGAGTGCCCTCACTGACAAATTTTGGAAGGTGAGTTCCTAGCCGACTTCCAGAAGCAAACTTATTTCCCCTCATTCTGTCAGGTGGGAGAGGGATACAAAATTTGCGGGATTCTGAATAGCTGCCAGTTCTACTCTATGCTGCTTGGTTTTGCCTGTTTTAATGCTTAACATTTTATCCTGATAGTTCTTAATCATTGTTTTGAGCTACAGTGAGAGCCCATTGGGTAGAGACGTGAGGTTAAAAAGAGAAAAATGAATTAGTCTTACTTTAGCAGTGGTCTACCGATTAAATAATACAATAAATTTATTTGGGAAGCCCTGTCGAGTCCTGTATTTATCCACAGATGATATGCATTATGCCTAGTAGAATTGGTGATATACAATACTAGCGGCAAGGCCTGTTGCATGGCTTGATCCAACGGGCGCTAGCCGGACCCCCCTGTGTCCCTCCCCCCAGGTCCCTTGGCACACGCAGGGCAAGGCCAGGCCCAGCTCCCCCTCCCTGCATGGCCCCACAGTGTTGGAGCACTGAGGAAGGAAGGCCATCTCACGCCGCAGGCCAGCCAGCCCCGTCGGCTCCCCCCCGGCCGCACCTTCCCTGCGAGGCCAGCCCCGCCTCCTCCTTCCCACCACGCAAGCCGTGACTGGGGCAAGTCGCTTACCGGGGGGGAGGTGCCGCGGCGAGGGAGGCTGGCATTGACCTGGGGCCGGCAGCGCACAGCCGCCAGAGCATCCTCCCAGCCCGGCGGCTGGAGGCAGACTGGGGCGAAGCGGCCACGTGCTGGCTGAATGGGCAGGACCGAGCCCACGCAGGCAGGCACGCCAGCCAATGGCGAGGCCCCAACTGCAAGTGGCAGCCCCCATGGCCAACCTATTTTGCCATGCATTTTTTTCCTTATTTGGGCATGCCAGGTGACCACTATTCCTTTATCTATAAGGAAAGGATGCCTAGTAGAACTTAACACTCAGTTCCCTGATATTTGCCAGTTAGCATGGAACTGACTTTTATAGGAAGCATCCTAGATTTTCTTTGAATGGGCTTCTTCAGGCAATTGCTATCTGAAGCAAAAAGGAAGGATTTGAGGCTAGCCAATCATGACAGAGGGAAATGGAAGGTTTGCAATAAGGAGATAAAGCTACTCAGCGCTAGATGGGCCAACTGAGTACTGAATGCAAACATAGGAGAGGACACATACCAGACTGTAAGCACTGTATGGCCACATTATTGCTCTCTCAAAACAGGCAAGATCTTTGCTAAACAAGGAGCTGTTGAAGTTGATTGAGGTGTATTGCAAATTCCTAGAATGTGTTTCTTGTTAACTTGCCAAGTACCTTTTCAGTGTCCTCTTTCTTGACCTGCTTCAGGTTAGCTCTCAGATCCATGCAGACTTTGTGCTTGGAGCCCAGAAGGGCGCGCAGCATAGCATCAGCTGACATGCGGACTCTCTTCAAGGGGGGCCTCTTGAACTTACCCCTCAGGTCAAACAGTTTCTGGCCCAAATCTTCAAGCTACAGAGAAAGAGATGTGAGGAAATAAATGGTAAGAGAGGACCTTACAAGAATGGGAAAGGTGGCAGATATTAGATGGGGGGGGTATGTATGTGTAGGCAGATTGTTAAACCCAACTGATTTATAATAGAGGATGAAATATAGGCCTCTGGATTCTAACTTTGTTCAACTGAACATTACAGACCACTTGGAACTATTTCTGGCATTCTTTCCTCCACTTTATTTTTTATTTTTTTTACATTTTCTCTACGTACTGAAGCTACTGTGCAACAGACACCTAATATTTGGGGAGGAGTAGTTGTTTTCAGCCTTCTAGTTTTCTGGGTGCTTTCTGTCTTTCCCCCTGAAGGCCATATGCTTTGCAAACCAAGTCTGTGTAATCTGAGCTAAAAGCAACTACTCAGTTATTTCTTTAGCTCCACTGGGTTTCTAAGGCCCAATCTGCATCTGCCGTGTAATGCTGCTTCTTTCAGTTTCTGTTGCCTCCCATTTGGCTCAGTATAAAAGCTTGCCGTCTGCATCATGTTTAGGGAGAGCGCGGGGGGGGGAGGAACGGTCTCCTGGGGGCACCGCAGCTGTGCTGCACTGTGGGGGAGGAAACAGCACCCGTGACCCCCTGCAGAAAATAAAGGGGGTGACCTGGTGGAGGAGGAGGCGGGGAGGGCAAGAAAGAGCGAACAAGCTGGGTAAAAAACACAAAACACCTGGCGGTTGCCAGGCAGGGCATTCTGGGGACTTCCCCAGAAAATAACAAATGGTTCAGGGTGGGCGTGCTTCCAACAACCCCCCCCCAAAAAAAAAAAAAATTATATATATGATTGCAGAAAAATGTTCCCTGACTGCTCTTAAATGCAGACAACTGGATTTTCAGCTAACTTGTTTCCTTTGTGACAATTTGCGTATCTCCTTAGAAAAGATGGCGGGGGGGGGGATTCGGCTCCAGTTGTCTGCTTATCACTCACAGCATGGGGAGGAGCAGTTAAACTACCTTCAAATCAAATCCACATAACGTGGTAAGATACCGTAGTAACCTTGGAATCGCCACTAAATGGCAATAAAATGATGCAGACAGCTAATGCTGAGACGAAGCAAGACGAGAGCAGATGCAGAAAGAGATGCAGACAGAAATTTGTTAGACGATATGGGGTCGGTGGCACAATGGCAGGAAAGGCCAATGCAGATTGGACCTTAGTTGGTTTTACATTTTAATGGTGGGGTTTTGGAGGGCCTTTTGTCCTATTGTAAGTTGTCTTGGGCTATGTAGAAAATGCAGGATAAAAGTATGTTAAAGTAAATAGAACACCATACTTATCCCACTACAGACTACTTTTGTGCATTATTTCACATGCATATCTAAGGTTGGGGGGGTGTTACAAAAAGAGTATACTAGCGAGTGAATATCCTGTCTTTTTGTGGAATATTGCCTTTGTTTGGGACCTTTGTGTTGGACCCATTATCCTGGCCCAAAATCGGGTTTCCTATCTTAACTTCTTGTCACCTACCTGCAGTACCAATGTGCTGACCCCTAATCATAAACTTCTTATATCCCACTGGGGGGTACCAACCCATATTTGGAAACCCACACTGTAGGATAACTAAACTCAGAATCTTCCAAGATATGCTGCAGATGCTCAGTTTGGCACAGTGTTGGGTGCCTGAGCAAAGATTACCTCCTTGGTAGTTTTCTGTAGTTTCATCTCTGTGTCATATCTTTCCTCATCCACTTCCTCTACCTTAGCATGAAGCTTTTTGCACAGTTCCTGTTGAGAAACAAGAAGAGATTATAAAAGAGGGTTGCTCAAGCCGTCCAGCATTTCCTACCCAATCTTTGTAGCCCTCTGTAGAGAAACCTGAATTTGATGTAGGGATGTATAGTTTCATAAACCTGCACATTGTATTTTTGGTACAGCTGATGTTTGGAAATCTAAGAGTCTAAAAGTCTCTTAGAACCCCATTGTAAGCCTTCCTTCTCAAAAACTTAAATGATGACCTATCTGTATCCTGGAGATATGCTGGTTCCAAGTTGCAGCCGCATCATGCTAAGACAGCGTTACTCCTTCCAGCATAAACTGAATAAGCCTTGGTTGTGTCAGGGGTGATGAAGGATTTAGCCGGTATCATAAGCCTCCTTAGCCCCTCTCATGATCCCAGCACTGGCCCAACATTACACCAGCAGCTGCCCTTATATTTCCGTTCAAGTCCCATACAATACATGGAGTGTGACAATATAAGCTCTTCAACACCTCCCTCCCTCTCCCCAAGACCCAGTCCAGGATACTAAGGAGTAATCCTAAGCAAGAAGTCCAATTATATTGAACAGAGCTTAGTCCCGGGAAAGTAAGAGGAAACAATCTATTAAATAAACCAAGCATGGTTACAATATGGAACTTGCCAGACCAGCTCAACTTCTCATGTGTGATTTCTCCGAGCAATACTATAGAGTCTGTCAAAAAAGATCCACACAGTGGTCTGTCCTGCACAGAGGCAGGTAAAATAAATTTAGGTATGTTTACCCAGCTTCTGAGCCAAGAGGTGCCGCTTCTGCTCCTCGTGAATGAGCAGAGAGAAGATGCTACCACAAGCATGCTCCGTGGAGCAGATCGTTCCGGATGGCCACAGATTCAGACCAGAGTACTGAACAAAATCGTGCGCTCAGACTGGCATCAAATGTCGTTGCTCTTAAGAACATAAGAGAAGCCAATGCTGGATCAGGCCAAAGGCCCATCCAGTCCAACACCCTGGCCAAAAATACCAGGTACCATCAGGAGATCCACCAGTGGGGCCAGGACACTAGAAGCCCTCCCACTGTTGACCCCCCCCAAGCACCAAGAATACAGAGCATCACTTGCTCCAGACTGAGAGTCCCTATCTATACTTTGTGGCTAATAGCCACTGATGGACCTCTGCTCCATATGTTTATCCAATTTCCTCTTGAAGCCGTCCATGCTTGTAGCTGCCACCACCTCTTGTGGCAGTGAATTCCATGTGTTAACCACTGTTTGGGTGAAGAAGTACTTCCGTTTATCTGTTCTAACCCGACTGCTCAGCAATTTCATGGAGTGCCCATGAGTTCTTGTATTGTAAGAAAGGGAGAAAAGTACCTCTTTCTCTACCTGCTCCATCCCATGCATAATCTTATAAAATTCAATCATGTCACCTCTCAGCCATCATTTCCTGTGTGACAATGAAGGGAGAGGATGAAACCTTTACCTGCAATTCTTGCATGGAGTGTGGGAGCTGCAGGGGTGGACAGTGCTCTGCTATATAGGCGGCTTTCTCTTGTTCTTTAGCTACTTGCTCTTTTTCAAGTTCAGTAGCAGCAACCTGGAGCATAACACTCTGAAGAAATGCGAGAAGAATTGTGAGAAGTACAGTGACTGGTACAGCAGAGGAATTTTCAGAAGGCAAGAAGGGAAAAGTCACAGAAAGAAAGTTGATAACAGCAAACACGGATTGAAAAGCGGTGATAGCTCTTTGGGCAGCTCCTTAGAAGAAGCCTTTGACTCTGAATCAGAACTAGGAGCAGCGGCTCCTAAACCGCTTAAGGTTAAGCTGACCTATGATAAGAGTAAACGTAAAGGGACGAAAGCGCCTAAAAACCTGATTCTGAAAATCTGTTTGTTATTTACTAAGATGCACATATTATAGCTAATCCACCTTGTATTTGTTTGAAGTAGAAATATTACCAGACAACCTCCATTTATGTATAACCTAAACAGGGAAACACCAGAAAACTGAAGTATAGAACATTATATGATCCTTGCCTACTCTGTATTTTAGTTTGGTATATCCCTGTTCCCTGTACCCTGTAGTGTGTAGTGAAAAAAGCAATAAAAATGTTAAAAAAGAAAGTGGCCATAGGTGCATCATGGGATACACAAGTAGGCCCTGAAGAGCTAACAGCTAGACCAGAGCGGGGCAGGGAGCAGGGCAGGGCAGAAGCGCCATGGTCCAGAGGAACAGAACCAGGCCTGCATAACCAAGTTCTGCCATAAATTCACTGGACGTGCTTGGGCAAGTCTTAGAAGTTGCAAATATAAAATGAGAACCATAACGGCTGGATTTAGGGCAACAGTTTCAGAAACAGCATTTCCCAAAGCTGGATAGAAGCCAATGTGGCTAGTGTTCCAGATGGGCCGGGATATCAGAGTTCTAATACCCACTCAAGCATGAAGCTGGGGGATCTTGGGCCACTCACTTCCTTTCTCAGCAAAATCTCCCTCAAAGGAGGGGGAATGGTGCACATTTTCATGTGTTCCCTAAAGGAAGGGCAGGAAGGATACAATTGTAATAGGTAATAGATGGTGGGATCTGATTGTAACAGCAAAAGAGCCCAGAACTGCAGTGAGAATATCAATCTGCGGCTGACCTCCAAACAGCTTTCCCTCGTGGAATGATTTTCTCCTCAGCTGAGTTTCAATAGTTACCTCAGCTAAGAGAAAAGCATTCAGAGGGAAGACCAATTAGAGGTAAATGCTGGACCCTGGGAAAGTTCTGCAGCACTTGCCTGCATGGCCTCTTTGCTGTAACAACTGGACATCCGTGACTGGGGCAGTTCTATGTCTAAATACAAAGAAATGTCATTATCGTGCTGAAATTGGTGTTGTATCGGAAACATGATAGAAACATACGATGCAATAACAGCAGAACTGCTTTTAAACTGAACAGTGAAGTAGTAGTAAATAGTAGATGGGAAATTTGATTCTGAGCAGGGGCTCATATGTAGATAACCAGAAATTTTGGAAGTGGTACCACCAGTCTAAGGAGCTGCGGTGGCTCAAGTGGTTAAGACGCTGAACTGCAGGCTGTGGAAGGTCAGTAGTTCAGCAGTTCAAGACCCGTGAGTGCCGCATGATGGGTGAGCCCGTCTCTAGTTCCAGCTCCTGCCAACCTAGCAGTCGAAAGCAAAATTGCAAGTAGATAAATAGGTACCACTTCGGTGGGAAGGAACAGCGTCTGCGCCTTGGTGTTTAGTCGCCGGCCACATGACCACGAACGTCTTCGGACAGCGGCTCTTCGGCTTGGAAACGGAGATGAGCACCGCAACCCTAGAGTCGGATTCGACTGGCTTTAGCAAGGAACCTTACCTTTACCTTACCACCAGTCTAGTAGGATAATGCTGTGCGGCACAGACATGTTACCATATCAGAGGTGAACACAGTAGTCAAGAATCATGCCCATCCTTATGAACTATCAGAAACCATAAGTACCTTGAGATGCTGCCGACGGGCAGTGATGGCCCTCTTTTTTTTCTAGAATTGAAAGAAGCAAAAGGATAAAGCAGTAGGTCACTATACGTGCGTAGAGCATCCTCACATAGAGCATATCTTACCATGCATATTTGCCAAGTTTACAAACAGGTAAAAGCCAAACAGTATCAAGAGAAGGGCATCAACAGCAGACAAAATGTCTTACAACACTTTTGTTTTGGGGTACCGCTGACAGTATTCTCTGTGCGTATCCTGTTTCTCTATCTGTCCCACTTTGGCCCTTCCCACCATCCAAAGAACAGATAGTCCTGCATACTAAATAGTGGCTCGTCCCACATCTCCAAGGAATGAACAACTTTGTGGCAACATACATACCAATCATTGGGTGGCAGAGGAATCTAGTGCTGCTACTGCCCAGGTTTCTGTAGATTTCAGGGCCCAGAGGCCTTGAAGAAGCAACCGCTGGTTCTTTCTACCAACCAGTTTTATGGAACCAGTTTACACGAGGGCATGTCAGGGATGAGGGGAAGAGAGAGGTCCCATGCTCCCTTTTACTCACACCAAATTGTCCATTGTCCCCAATTACTAATCCATTCAAACCCCATGGATAAATTCTACCCTGGTTGTACTGTAGCCAAGGGGCAGCAAACGAATGGGAAGGAGCATGGAGTTAAATTTAACAGTATGTTCATCCATGCCAGAGAATGGCAAGCACCAGTAGGATTGCCAGCTCTGGGTTGGGAAATACCAAGAAATTTTGGGGATGGAGCCTGAGAAAAGAGTTTGGGGAGGGGAGGGCATAATGCCATAGAGTTTACCTATCAAAGCACCAATTTTCTCCAGGAGGACTGCTCCCTGTTGCCTGGAGATCAGTTGTAATCTCCAGCCACCACCTGGAAGTTGGCAGCCCTAAGACAGCACAAAACTTTTCTTTGGCAATTCATTCAAGGTACGAAAACAACCCCTGAGCGATAGATGCAGAATCCTTCCTCAGGGGGAAGCAGCCATGGCTTGCTTCCACACTTTGGTTGTCTTTACTAGATTGTGGCGTATATTGATTATGCTCTGAAGTTAGCTAGAGGAACCACCGTGGGGTACTTGAAAGACTTTGCTGTAGCATGGATTTCACCAGGGAAACCCGTCTTCTTCAGATGCATCAAATACTTGTCAAGAATACGAGTTATCTGTTTTTCAAAGGAGCCAGCGCTTCTCTTTGCTAGTAGGTCACAGGCTTTCCCTCAGGAATAGCAATCTGTTACAGGAAGGATGGGAGGGTAAATACACTGTTAGCTACATATGTCAAAAAGGGGCCACGGTGGCCCAGAGGTTAAGATGCTGAGCTGTAGACCAGAAGGTCTGTAGTTCGGCAGTTCGAGACCCAAGTGCCGCATGATAGAGTGAGCTCCCGTCTCTAGCCCCAGCTCCTGCTAACCTAGCAGTTCGAAAGCAAGAAATTGCAAGTAGATAAATAGGTACTGCTTCGATGGGAAGGTAAGAGCATTCTGTGCACCTCGGCGTTTAGTCAAGCTGGCCACTTGATCACGGAAATGTCTTCAGACTGCGCTGGCTCTTCAGCTAGGAAACGGAGATGAGCACCACCCCCTAGAGTTGGATCAACTAGCTTTTGAGCAAGGGAAACCTTTACCTTTACATATGGCAAACAAACTCTTGGAACCACGTGGAGGTTTGATTCAAAGATGTAGTAGGTGGGGAATGGGTTAAATACTGCCTCTTTTCTATTAACAGTTGCGAGGGTTTTGTACTTACAGTACATGGCACATTTTCAGGCTTCTCAACCTAATTTTACAATCTGTCCTTATTGATGTTTATCTGAGCCTTTACTGGTGTGCTCTTGTTTCTTTGGAATGACTCCACAATACAGACATCTTCCATGGGTGTTGCGTCAGTGGGAAGGACTTCACATTTTGAACACAACATACAAATCTGTGTTACATTCAGTGAGACGTTTAGTTCATCTGGTCCAGCTGTCTACTTTGACCAGCGGCGCCCTCCAGAGTCTCAGCGAGGGAAGGTCTTTTCCAACATCTCAGGTACCTGAGATCCTTTTTAATTGGAGGTGCCAGGGGCTGAACCAGAATGACCCTTGCGTACTTTTGTTTAAGGGCCTTCCATCTAAGTCATGACTGTTTAAGAAATTCAATAAGGTCATGCAGTTCGGGGCCAAGCAGGGTCAGAATTTGCCCTTTAAGAGTGTCTTCTAAAGGCAATGGGAAGGCTTGGCTCAACTGCAGTAGGCTTTGATTAATCTTTCTAAATGCTTTTGTGTTTGTTATGGAATTGTGAATGCAATTTGTCCCTGTGGAAAAAAAAGAATCCAGTCCAGTACATATGGGGGTTGAACAAAAGAGAGGCAGGGTTTGCTTCCAAGTGGTTAGAAATCAAATAGGTCAACACGGAGGATTTTTTCCTATCTCTGTTTCAAACAGAATCACACGATACTCCCTGTAGGGCAGGCTTAGATCAGCAGACAGAGCCCCAGATTTCTGAGCCCTGGAATGTGATCACATTCTTCCGCCTGCTGTCACTTAAGGACCAAGGTGGGCTTAACAGGCCCTTCTTCTGCACTTTGCCTTGGATGCTGCTATAGTGGCACAGGGGGATGTGTGAAGTTTCTCTTGTGTCGCTGACATCTCAGATCAACCAAGAGGCAGCATGAACATGTGTCTGGGGCAGTTTACTAGTTTCAGCGGGCCCTGTGTCCATGTTCCTTTATATTAATGTAAATAATGGTAACCAAAAGGGGGTGGGGGTGGAATCTTCTTGCTTGAACTGCTGGTTGTTCTGCAGGCAGGGGCACACGGCATTTCTTACTGAGTCTCTAACATTAAGGACCAGGGAGTAGAAACGGGTTTTCCCCTCAGGGCGGCCAATGTCCCTGAGCATTACTTTCCCCACAGGAGTGAATGGCTACCATTCATGTATGTGAGAGAAACTGAAGGACGGCACTCGATGACACCATTGGGGGAGATCTAAAATGACTCCCTGTACCTGTGACCCCAATGACTGGGAATTAGCCCTGCTTCTATCTACACAGCAACTCCATCAATCGTTAATCTTTTCAATTTTGTTATGTTTGGTGCTGTTTTTCCTTTATGACATCTCTTTAAACTGATCCTCTTCACTATTCCAAGCCATTCTGATGAGTCCAGTGACTGAATCGTGGGATATTTTAAATAAAAAGTTTAATTAACTAGCCCTGCCTGTTCTTTTATGCAGCCCCATCCTTGGTCCCTCTAGAAGGGGAGGATGCTGGGAACTAGCTTTTATCTAGACCAGTGAGGAGGTGAGTTCTGGATGAAAGCTCGTCTCTAAGCTTCTCTCCAAGACGAAACACAGGAAGATGTCATGGAAACATCACACAACACAACCATTCTGAATCAGGAAGTCTACCCATGTTTCAAAAAAAAGAATGAAAAACTTACTTCCTCTCTGTTGAAGAAGAAAGAGAAAGTCACAAAAAAGAAAGGAGAGAAGAAGGTAATTAGTATCAAGGTAAAAAAAACCCAGATAACTTGATTCATACAAGCAGGCAGCAGTCAGGGCTGCGCAGGGAAGTTAAAATCACGCTGATCAGCAGTCTGACAGAGAAAGAGATGAAACTTAATCCATCTGAGTGGCATAATTTTAGCTTTTTGAAAGGGCTCCATGTGTGCAGGCCTCAGCTGCTGGGTGAGATAGGACGTCCCATGCAGAGAGCCCATTTAAGCATGCTATGTCCTGTCCAGGCGGGATACATGCACAGAGGCCTGTTTCTTATTTCTAGCTAGATCCAGGTGCAGAAAATTGTTTTCTTATTAAAGTGATAGATTTCAAGAATATCTTTAAAGTTCTTGAATATTTTTTTAAAAAAGTGTTTCCCAGGTGAAGCACAACGGAAACTTACTCAGAAGACATCTTGGTTTGATCAGCACCTGCAATGCACAGAGAAAGACATCATATGTACACATGGAACTTAATTGTTTCAATTAAATAATAATTGGGCACGTACGTTTCACCAGAAAATAGAGGCTGGTTTGTATACATTTCCCAAATGTGCAGTTTCCTTCGAATGGGGAAGCAGTTATCAAACTCAAGCAGAGTTGTCAAATATACCGGAGAAACGTCTGCGGTTCAGAGTACTTCTGACTTTTAACAGTGATAGGAATAATGCACACTTGAACTGGGCACTTTTATTACAGGCTGAAGGAGAAGACACAAAGCACGTTTTGCGATTTGAGTGCCTAGCTTACTTTTTATTATGATCGGGGATCTCTTCCGATATGTGCATGCAGTACCGATTGGCGTTTTTATTGCAATCCATAACTTCACAAGGTTCCATTTGACTGATGTCTTGGGATCAATAGTGCGGCATTTTGTTGTAACGACAAAAATGCATTCGGTTTGAGAGCCTATGATGTTCGGATGATTTTTTCCTCCTTTTAAGTAGTCTTGAGTATCTTGTTTTCTACTGTGTTTAAGAATTATAAGCCACCTTGGACATTAACAGTTCAATCCTAAACAGAGCTACACCCTTCTAAATCCGTTAAAGTCAATGAACAGAAGGGTGTAACTCAGCTTAGGATGCCACTGTAATATTTGAAAACCAGGGTAAGAAATGCTTGAGATAAATTTTAAAAAAGTGAGCCCTCTCTCTCTTCATTTACTGCTGTGCTAACAACTTTCTGCTTACTTGCCTCAAAACACTGGGGTCTGTTAGGCTTGGAATGGGGTGGGGGGAGTTAAAAGATTTCCAGAAAGGAGATCCTGAAGGCAACGAATAGCTGGAAATCTTATCCTGAAAAATGTGTAGGGCCTATCTCATTACTGAGAAGAAAGTGCTTCTAAAAATGGCTCTCAAGGACCTGCAGCTGTCTCCTTGGCTTGCGGGGCTTTTCCAGCCCCAACAATTCAGGGCAGCAAAGGAGTCCCTGTGGCGAGCACAGGTGGGAAAGGTAGAAATGGGAGAGTGCTTGACATACAAGAAATGTGTGCACAATGCTTGGAAGAGCATCACTGGGTCTGCACAAACAAAATACTTCCCCTTTTTGTTGTCAAGGGATGCAAAAACCCCTAAGTGCTCATTTATATCTTCCCCTTTCTCTTTAACACAGCATAGTCTTATTTGCTCCCAACAGTCAAAAATTGTTTGTGCACAGAGAACACGCTTATTAAATATGTTACACCAAGTAGCTTCATTCAGGCACCTTTTGCCCAGCTTGATCTACTGATAAAGTGTAGGGGTTTTTTTTTTTTTGGGGGGGGGAGATTTTGAGTTGGGTAAATTGTAGCAGCTCAAGTTTCACTTCGTGAATTCACACCAACCTTCCAGGCTTCTTAACATGCGGAACGAGGTCTGATCAGAAGGAATACGGGGGGATTGAGTCTCTGAATTCTGAGGACCAAAGCCCTTTTATTGAAAGGAAAAGAGCAGCCCAGCAAGAAACGGGAAGGGACCATGTCCAATGAAACCAATCATTGTGACAGACATGCTAAAGAGAAAAGACCAAGAGGAGCTGGGCGTATCATTTTTTATTTCAACAATGAGGCTTAGGACCTTACCCCCCCCCCCAATCCAAACATCATTAATCTAAAAACCACAGCATTTCTGTTCCCTTCCCCGCCCCCTTAAACTGCAAGTGGGGGTCAGTAAGAGGCATGCAAAAGGGCTCACCTAAGTCCCAAGAAGAAAAACAGACCGCACTGGTGGGAGGACAGGAGCAACTGGCACGCCACAGGCAGCTGGGCTCACTGAAGAGGTATAAATGTGTTTCTTAAACAGCTCAGCAAAAAAACCCATTCTCTCTTTTTGGGCATGGAGGCCTCCTCAGACCAATAGTGTGCAAGAGTCCAGAAATACAAACCACCTCCCTTGACTAATGCAATCAGTTTGGGAGACATTCAAGGAGTCTTGGAGGAGGATAAAAAAACACACCACGGTATAGCAAAGAATAATCAGAGAGGGAGAGAGGAAGTGTTCGTGAGATTACCACCATTTATTTTGCAGGATATTGGGGAGCAGGGGGGTGGGTGGTGTTGAGAGCAATGTTTTTGTTGTTGTTGTTCAGTCGCACAGTTGAGTCCGACTCTTCGCGACCCCATGGGCCACATCATGCCAGGCCCTCCTGTCTTCCGTCCGTGCTCCAGAGTTCGCTTAATCTCACATTTGTTGCCTCGATAACATGCCTGTAAAAACAAAAGGCCTGTAAAAACAATACATATGCTCAAGAGTCAGAACTTCCATTGAACAGAGTGTTTACAGCAGCCCCCTCCCCAGTTCTTTCTGGACACCCAGTGCAAGTTTTCCTCTGTTCCCCTATTTGTATCCCAGCCTTTCTCCAAAAATACATGGAGTTATCATATTTCATCCTCACAACAACCCTTTGAGGTAGGCTAGGATGAGATGGCCAAGCATTTACACAGCACTAACAGATTCAAAGTGCATTCGCCTACATGATCTCAGCAATCCTTACAAATCCCTATAAAGGAGGGCTGCATGATTATCCCCGTATTGGCGACAGCAAAGATGATCTGAGACCATGAGCCTTGCCTGAGGTTATCTAGCACATTAATGACAGAGATGAGATTTGAATCCAAGATTTCCCATTAGTTATTGGACAGCAGTGGCCTACTCTGGACCACCCAGCAAGCTTCATTAATTTGAATCCAAATAGCTAAACAGTGGGTGGCTCAAGTGGTTAAGATGCTGAACTGCAGGCTGGAAGGTCGGTAGTTCAGCAGTTCGAGACCCAAGTGCCGCGTGACGGAGTGAGCTCCCGTCTCTGATCCCAGCTCCTGCCAACCTAGCAGTTCGAAAGCAAGAAATTGCAAGTAGATAAATAGGTACCACTTTGGTGGGAAGGTAATAGCATTCCATATGCCTCGGCATCTAGTCATGCTGGCCACATGACTACAGAAATGTCTTTGGACAGCGCTGGCTTTCGGCTTGGAAACGGAGGTGAGCACCGCATCCCTAGAGTTGGATTCAACTGGCTTTCGAACAAGAGAAACCTTTACATTTACCTAATAGATTCAAAGACCTACATGATCTCAGTAATCCTTACAAATCCCTATAAAGCAGAGCTGCATGACTATCCCCATATTAGCAATAGCAAAGGTGTTCTGAGACCATGTACCTTACCTGAGGTTATCTAGCACATTAATGACAGAGATTTGAATCCAAGACTTCCCATGAGTTATCGGACAGCAGTGGCCTATTCTGGGCCACCCAGCAAGCTTCATTAATTTGACTCCAGATAGCCAAACAGCTGGAGCCCAAGATTTCCACAGTTCACCACTTTTTTTCTTCTACACCACATTCAGTCTCACTGGGCACATTTAAAGACATCAGCACGAAAGCCATTATAACATTCATTTGGTGCAACTTTAAGCTATACTCGCCGTTAAAGCTAATTATTCAAACCTCTATTGCAAGGTTGACTTTCAGCAGTTTGATGGGTTCTGGATGGTCTTCCCTCTCTCTTTTTAATGTTTCCTACAGTCAGAATGCCCCGTCGTCTGAAATGCTGTGCAGGCACAGAACCTAAGTCCCAAGAGACATCAGAACAGGATTGTGTGAGACCTGAGGCAGTACTGCAGCATAATTTATCCACACAGCTTCCAGCAAAACACATTGAAGAGCCAGCGGATTTTAAAAGGGGGTTGGACAGTGGAGGGGCTTCCTTAAATGCTCCAGAAAATGGACAAGAGATCACCATGCTTCTTAGCAATATGATGTAACTACAGCTGAAATCCTCGTTTCTCATTCAGTCCACAAGTGACGTTCCAGACGGCAAAAATGAGGTCGAGCAGATGTGCAGTATTTTGCTGCACTAAGGGCCGTTTCAGCACTAGTATTTGTGGTAACGCGCGGCCAGCGAGGGTCTGGACCTTGAGGGCATCTGCATTCTTACCTGCACATAGGAAATAACACATGACTTGGGGCCTATAGAAGTATGCAGCATTTACTTAAATTTTCACTTTCCTTCCTCTTCTTCCTGGTGCTCTGCTGCCCCAAGTGGTGAGTTGCCTAAAACTGCAAGAGTGGAAGGGCCTCAGACTATGGCCCATTCTGCATCTAGCATGCGCTCCACTGTTTTACAGAAACCACGTTGGAACAGAAACTCCTCTCTGCATTGCATGCCACTTTCACTTTCTTTGATGGTCAGGTCTTATGGTACCCTCTGCACTGCATGCCAGCCTCACTCCCTTTGATTTCTTGGTTTTATGGTATCATCTGCATAGATTTATGGCCGTTTTATGGCCGTTCAGGGGTGACTCTGCAATCAGTACGGCTTGGCCCGGGATATTTGAATGTGGTTTTGAGCCGCACCCTTTTCTGTTCCAGTGTGAGTTTGGTAAAACAACAGAGGGAATACTAGAGGCAGAATGGGCCTATGATATCGGGGACCGGGGTGGCTTCATTTACCCATAAAGCCCACTGCGACCCCCAACCTAGTAATGGGATAAAGGCTTCTGGGTGAGGCTTGGCCTTTGCCTGGGTAAGTTAACCTCCACTGTTATCAGCTCCCATTTAAGGATCTGTACCCAGGTTGTTACAGAGATTTTTGCAGGAGATGGAGGGGCGGTTTTGCAGGGAAGGGAGATACGTTGATTTGCGTTGCATTCAGGGCTATTTTGGGGCAGGATCGCACAGGAACAGAGTTCCAGCTGGCTCCCGAGTTGGCCACGCCCAGCAGGAACTTATTAGCATAATATGCCACACCCAGCAGCAGGAACTCATTAGGATTAGCTACATTAGGGGTGTGTGGCCTAACATGCAAAGGAGTTCCTGCTACAAAAAAAAGCCCTGGGTTTTGACAACAAACAAGGCAAACAGAATAAGAAACAAAAAGTGGGTGTGGCTAGATGACCACGTGACTGGTAACATGGGATGTGGCCTAATATGCTAATGAGTTGCGCTGTCAGGGGTGTGGCCTAATATGCTAATGAGTTTCTGCTGTTGGGTGTGGCCTGTTATGCTTATGAGTTCCTGCTGGGCTTTTTCTACAAAAAAAGGCCCTGGTCGCATTCATAGCCAGCTTTCTTTGACAGTTATGGTTGCCAGCCTCCAGGTGGTGGCTGGAGAACTCCTGGTATTACAACCGATCTCCAAGCAACAGAGATCATTTCACTTGGAGAAAATGGCCACTTTGGAAGGTAGACTCTATGGCGTTATACCCTGCTGAAGTCCCCCCTCCCCTCCCCAAGCCTCACTTTCTTCAGGCTCTACCACCCCAAATCTCCAGGTCTTTCCCAATCAGGAACTGGCAACCCTACTGGATGACAATTTAAATTATTTTCCAGTGGAGGAGAGATTCACAAGGTCACATGGTTTCCACTATATTATGGTTTGTCCTTTATATTCAGATCTAAGAAGCAGATTCCTGTCTGGAATTTTTAGCCAACTTTGCAACTTACCTGACAAATGAAAAGCTGGTTTTCCTCTTGTTGGATATGCATCCCCTGGTTACTCGCAAGGTAGCGCTTTCTGCACTTGGGGCCAGAAAACTGGTAGCATAGCTTTTATTATTTTCAAACTTTGATTGTTTTATTTGTCCAAATGCTATACAGTCTTATTCTGAAGGCTTTGTTTTTAGAATAGTACTTTTGAACCCTAGATTTATATTTTATATTTATATTTTATATTGTAACGGCCAATGGCCGTATACAATAAACTTACTTACTTACATGGTTTCTATTAAGCAGTTCTGAAATAAGGGGCATACTCTGAAATAAGGGTGGGGGAATGCTGTGGGGGAAAAAAAGAGTGGCCTTGCAGCAAGGTGACTATTACCCCGATGTGGCATCCATATCCAGCCTCAGGCACTTCCTCTCATTCAACAGGTTCACTGGACTCTAAGGACAGACATGAAGTCCCCTCAGATTTCTTGGCGAATCAGTAACTAGCCCATTTTGCTGCAAAAAGCTTGAGGGCGGCAACAGACTTCCTGCTCTAGCGCCTGGGCAACCACAGAGAGTGCTGCCTGAATTGCCATGGAGCGCTGCCGAGAGACCGCAGTGTGACGAGGAGGAAACGGGAGGTTCATTTGAGCGAGCAGACGTGTTCGCCTTGTGTGAAAATGTGTGTGTTTCGTATCTGCAGCTTGAAGCCCAGGCGCTCAGGAAGAGAGTTTTCTTTTGCCACCTGCTGGCAGAACTGCAGCCAAAGCAACAGCAAAAGAACTCAACACAGAGAGAGTCAACGAAAAGGGAGGAACAGGACTTTAATTTCCACGGGCCTGCCAGTGCAACCCTCCAGCAGAGTCACACCTTTCTAAGCCCATTGACTTCAGTGGACTTAGAAGAGTGCAACTCTGCTTAGGACTGTACTGTCAAGACAGATATCCTTCACTGAGAGTAAGTACCACTGAACGCAGTGGGGAAAGAACTCCCCGTACAACAGCCAGGAGCACCCGCCAAAAGGCCTTCAAGCGCGGCTGCAAAGTAATTCTTTGGTTTCAATATGAAGGTTATACAACTTCTGCCCTTAACAAAGAGCTCCACTCAAGATAAACAGGGCTCTTAATTCCTGAATAAATCATTATTTGCAATTTTCCCCTAAGTATATCATGCTCAAGAAGACTAGTTTCCTTTTGCTGTGCCTTTTGAGACCACTTTCCCCTGAGGGAACATGCATAGGATCAGGCTGTATTGTTACTTGCCAATTTGGTGTAGTGGTTAAGAGCCAGTTTGATATAGTGGTTTGATTCCCCACTCCTCCACTTGCACCTGCTGGATGACCTTGGGCAAGCCATAGTTCTGGCACAGCTGTCCTTGAAAAAAAAGCAGTTTCTGTCAGAGCTCTCTCAGCCCCACCTACCTCATAGGGTGTCTGTTGTGGGGAGGGGAAGGGAAAGGAGATTGTAAGCCGCTCTGAGACTCCTTTGGGTAATGAAAGGCGGGGTATAAATCCAATCTCTTCTTCTCCCCTTCTTCTTGCATTTTTTGGATCCTGCCCATCCTTTTTTACTATCCGCATGGGACAGCTCAAACAACTCCAGCAATGACCATTCTTCACTAGGCCACAACACCTCTTCATTCTAACAGCATTTAAACACATTTTAAACCCAAGCTAGATCAAAAATTAATATTAACCACCAAGTACTCTGGCATCAGTTTTATCATCTGGGTAATTCTGCGCCATGCAAAACTACGTGCTTTTTGAATGCTAACCGATATAATCAATAGTAGCTTTATTTCTGGCCTGTTCCTACCACAAAGAAGATGTATGACAGACTGCACTTTTAAAAGCTTAGAAGTGTTGTGTAAAGGGATAAATGACTGTGAAGGGTTAATTCTTCACAGAGCCAGAGAGCCTTGAGTGGCAGGCTACTACAAGATATCTGATTGGTTGGCATCAGCTGTGGAGAGGACTTCTGAACTGGATACTGAGGAGAATTCAGTCTGATTTAAGCCCTAGCAAAGCTGAGTACTGATAGTTTTGGAATTCAGCCCTGACTGAGAACAGTTTAACACAGAAAGGAAAATTGGGGGAAGCTGGCAAGGATGAGTGGGTAGTTAGATGGAGACCCCAATTCATGCCAAAGAAAGGGGATCTAGTGAGAGAAGGAATTTCCCTATCCAGTCTAAATACAGTGATAGCTCTGAAGAGTGAAGAGATCCCTAGTCTGGTGTGGTTAGAAACTGCCTTTGGAGACCTTAAGAGTCAGTTAAAAACTGAAGATGAGTACTGGTGTTTCAAGAGAAGGGATGTGGGTACTGGAAAGAGTATACCAGCCTTCTGGAAACCAAAAGAGTCAGAGAATACTCAAAGAATGTGTACTAGAGTGTTTGGAAAACACTGGAACAAAAGCTTCTCAACATAAAAATTTTAAGTAACTGTGAATAGCTTAAGAAACTCTCATTAGCCTGAAACATAAGAACTAAAGTCTGTGCATGTACTGGTTTTACCTCAGAAATTTCAACCCCTAATTTCACCTGACCTATCCCCTCTATGTTAAATAAAATACTTTGTTATTTTTGAATTTCAAAACGCCTCGAGTGCCATTTAAGTTGTTTAAGTTAAAGCGGGCTCCTGATCCTTCCCTCGGGTGCCTGGGCTGAGCCAACAGCCAAAATATCATCCTGTGACAGGGTGGGACAGCCAGAGTTCTTCAGCAAAGAAGAAAACACATTGCTAGGGCAGCTCAGTCAGTAAAGGGAAAAAACAGAGGGAAAATCTTGCATCTGAAGGAGGGAAGTAGACAGGGCCATCATAGTACGGTTTGCTCCAAATTGGCGGGAGGGGGGATACCAATAGTCAGCAGGATGCTGCAGGTCCAGACAAAACTGTGCAATAATTCACATGGCAATTTCTGACATGTCTCACCTACTGTCACCAGGGGAATTTGTTCAGCGGTTAACTTGACACACTGCATTTGGTAAGACATACATAGGAGTTGTGTCCTCACACAGGCGAGTTCAGACATAACACAAAACTATGGTTTATTTTAACTGTGGTTAGGTTGTAAAACAAGACTGGGCTTACAGATGATCCCTCAGATCCTGGTTTGACTTGACAAATGCTGGTTTCCTCAGCTTTTTCACTCAGGCTGCCAGGCAGAGCTCTGTGTAATATCAATTACATAAAAGGACAGTCAGAGGCTCTGTATTATCTTTCACACTGTGTTCATTGTTTTGTATTGGCTTGCTTGTCTTTTGCGTGTGCACTTGCATAGAAGATACCAGCTGCAATATGGAAGCATACTTTCCTGCCGCCTAGTCTTATCACGGCGGCCTTGAAGAATAGGCTTTGGAGTGTTCCTCAGTCTGGGGAATTTTCCAGTCCTACGTGACTAGGTGGCGGGGAGGGTGGTACTCCCGCCTATTAAGTAATTCTCCCGCCGGGAGTTTCCCGCACGCGCGCTAAAAGTTCATTTGCTAGTTTGGCTTTGCATCACACTATATTAATGCCTGAGCGGGTCATGCCTCCATTCCTGACAACAGCAGTATTACTGTGGGTAACAGCATTGTATTCCAATAAAGCTTCTCTTTACCTGAAGAATGCCTGGATCTACTTGCTATTGAGCCTGACAAGGACCCATTAACTGACTGCCAGTCCAATCCTACACACAAATACTCAGAAGGGCCCATACCTATCTGCTATACAAGCACAACAACAGCACAGAGCCTTTTCACTAGCAAGATTCAATGCACTCCCATCAGCAATCCTGCATGGGAGATATAATAATATAGCACAAGCGTCTAGACTTTGCCATTGTAACTCCGCATGCATTGAGACAGTCTCGCGTATCTGTTTGCACTGCCAATTTTATGTTGATATACGTTTTAGATATTTAAGCCCTATTTTAGCCAACATGACGGACCTTCCTGATGCTTTAAAAGTGCACGGTCTTCTGAATGACTCCATTCCTGAAATATCAGCGAAGGTAGCCATGTTTTTACAATCAGCTATAAAGCTATATCAGGAAAACTATCAAATGAGCAATGCTTTGTAACAATTTGTTTTATGTAACATTATGCAATATTATGTAGTTTGCAAAATACTTGGTTTTATATGTATGGTTTCATATGGTTTTATATGTATATTTTCTTATAGTAATCCTCTTTTAAGATATTGTTTTATGCCAATAAAGGCTGACTGACTGACTGACACACTAAGTACTGTATATCTTGGCTTTCTAAGTTGCCAGTCTGTGGCACCTTGCCTTTTGCAGCTTTCTAGTGTTTTATATGTTGTCGAAGGCTTTCACGGCCGGAGTTCATTAGTTGCTGTAGATTTTCTGGGCTGTGTGGCCGTGGTCTTGGCACTGTAGGACCTGATGTTTCGCCAGTAGCTGTGACTGGCATCCTCAGAGGTATAACACAGAAAGATGGCGTACTCTCTGTGTCAAGGTGAGCAGAAAAATGGTAGGCAGGTAATTTATATCTACACCAGAAGGTGGGGTAGATATCTACTCCAGAAGATGATGACTCAGCCCTACCCCACCTTCTGGAGTAGATATAAATTACCTGCCTACCATTTTTCTGCTCACCTTGACATGGAGAGTACTCCATCTTTCTGTGTTATACCTCTGAGGATGCCAGTCACAGCTACTGGCGAAACGTCAGGTCCTACACTGCCAAGACCACGACCACACAACCTGGAAAATCTACAGCAGCTAATTTCTAGTGTTTGATTTTACAGCTCAGTTCACTGAAGAACATATAAACAGTGAAACCACAAAACATCCCCTCCTTGGATTGCTGAGTCCCATTACCCTGCATTTCAAAAAAGCAAGGAACTGAAATTCTGTCTGTGCTCGGATGGATGGGGGTGGAGGCAGGGAAAAGGAAGAATTCTGTCTGCATTGCTCCTTCGTGATGTCAGGAACTTGTGCCAAACGGAGGTGGGGAATGGACAAGAACTCGAACCTTTCTCTTTTTTTCTACTGCCATCTGCCTGCTGCTTTTCTACTGTGATAGAATTGCCCTTTTGCATGGGAATTGCTCAAGCCTGCTGTTGGAGTGATTTTTTTGAGTGGTGTACAACAAGGCTGAAGACCCAGAAGGTCGGACCAGAACCAACAGGCTGAAATTAAATCAGAAGAGTTTTCAGCAAAACATTAGGAAGAACTTCCTGACAGAGCAATTCCTCAGTGGAGCGGGCTTCCTCGGGAGGTGGCGGACTCGCCTTCTTTGGAGGTTTTCAAACAGAGGCTAGATGGCCATCTGACCGCAATGTGGAGTCTGTGAACCTGGGCAGATCATGAGAGGGAGGGCAGGAAGGGTTGCCTCAGTGCTTAGTTCTTGTGGCCCTTTCTTACACGCCCAGGGAAATGCTGACCGCAACTTTGGGTTCAGGAAGCAATTTTTCTCCAGGCCTGTTTCGCTGGAGATCCCAGAGGTTTTTTTGTCATCTTCTGTGTGCTGGACAGCAGTCATTGAGGGTGTAGAGGGAGAGGTATTTGTGAATTTCCTGCAATGTGCAGGGGGTTGGACTAGATGACCTTGGAGGTCCCTTCCAACTCTATGCTTCTATGACCCAGATCACACTCTCTCCCTCATTTCCACCAAGTCCATGCAAACATTCCCCCACCTCCCTCTGGGAGCACGCATATAGCAACATAATCATTTTCATCAGCCTGCAACAAACTTAAATGGCCAGTGTTCCCAACAAAATTCTTCAAAGTCTGCAACAGGAAGAGTTACAGCCAGAAAAAAGCATATACATTCAATTTATTCCAATCACAGAACCTGAGAATTTTAAGCACCAAAATTAACTTTCAGTGGCAACACATTTTCTCTGTGACGCCCATCCATCCCTGACCTGCAGAGACACAAATGTTAGGATTTTACAACTTGCACCTTGGTGTAGCTGAAATCTATATTCCTCTTATCATTGTAGTTCAGTGTGGAAATGGCAAGATTCCCCGATGAATGAATGATACAAGGCAGTCCAGCATGCCTCTTTTAAGAGAGGGCTGAACAGCCATATTTACAGAGTTACGAAATCAGACATAGCTACCAAGAGAGCTATTTTCCTGGTCGAACTAGAACCTATTCATAGCCAGCACTGAGTGGAAAAGCCGTAGCCATGGCTGTGTGTAAACTGCAGCTTTGCCAGAGTACAAAAAAGCCACAACGTGTGCAATTCAGCTTTCGGGGTCTCTCTCCTTTTACGTAAAACTGCCAGCTTTCTAGCCCTCGTACCTGAAAGTGCTGAATGTCCAATGCCCAGCCATTTTCAGAAGAACTGGTGACTGAGACTTCCAGGGGTTGGAGGGCACAGCATTAGTGCCCTGTACTGTTCCCTGCCCCTCCCCATGAAAGGGAAAAAAATATGCAGAAGAGTTAAAAATGCAGAGTAAATTATGAATAAGAAGCCCTACAAATTTGCCCACTGTTATCAAAGGGCTAGCTTTATGCCTATGATGATGATGATGATGTTGATGCCTATTATTATGCCTTGGACTGCAAGGAGATCAATTCATTCAATCCTAAAAGAAATCAACCCTGACTGTTCCCTGGAAGGCCAGATCCTGAAGCTGAAGCTCAAATACTTCGGCCACCAAATGAGAAGGGAGCATTCACTGGAGAAGACCCTGATGCTGGGAAAGACTGAAGGTCAAAGAAGAAGGGGACGGCAAAGCCCTGGTTAGACAGTGTCATCGATGCAACGAACATGAAATTGAGCAAACTTCAGTGGACAGTGGAAGACAGGAGGGCCTGGCGTAATCTGGTCCATGGGGTCGCAAAGAGTCGGACTCGACTGTGCGACTGAACAACAAATTATGCCTACTTTAGCAGAGTACCCTAGATCTGGCCACAGCTGTGTTAAAGCACACATTTTGTATGTGTAAGATCACTCCCTGGCATATTTAGGATTGCAGGGCTGGGGAGGACGGTACTGAGCTAGGACAGACCAGTGGCTAGGAGACATCAAACAGGCAGGAGAAATGTTAGGCCTTCCAGAGACAGCTCCAGTTATCTTTCAGTCCTCACAGGGAACTTTCAAACGTGCCGTTTCTTATTCGATCCTCTCAAAGAGCCAAATGGATGTGACAGTAGTAGTTCCACATTTTTAAAAGCGGGTCTTCCCCAATCGTGTAAACAGAAGGGATGGAAGCCCCGCTTAAAATGAAAGCCCCGCAGAGTTGAATGGAACAGAACCCTTTCCATGCCTGCCTGTTGCTTCCCCATAATCTCTCTGGACAAGCGCATGATCCTTCCCCCCCTCTCCAGAGTTCCAGTACTATAAATGTGTTCTGCTGGGAGGAAGGGAAGGAAGAATGGTTGTGGGGAGACAACCCCCAGGAATGGGGAAGGGAACTACACTCTTCATCCTTGCTCCCCCTTTGTTTTTAAAATTAAGATCCCTTTGTATGTCACTGGCGTAATTCTGTGTGCACGCCAATAAAGCTGCCACCACCCTGCCTTTTGTTGTTGTTGTTCAATCGCACAGTCGAGTCCGACTCTTTGCGACCCCATGAACCAGATCATGCCAGGCCCTCCTGTCTTCCGCTGTCCGCTGAAGTTTGCTCAATTTCATGTTCGTTGCATCGATGACACTGTCTAATCATCTCATCCTTTGCCGTCCCCTTCTTCTTTGACCTTCAGTCTTTCCCAGCATCAGGGTCTTCTCCAGTGAATGCTCCCTTCTCATTTGGTGGCCATTTGAGCTTCAGCTTCAGGATCTGGCCTTCCAGGGAACAATCAGGGTTGATTTCTTTTAGGATTGACTGATTTGATCTCCTGGCAGTCCAAGGGACCCTCAAGAGTCTTCTCCAGCACCATAGTTCAAAAGAATCTATTCTTCGGCGCTCGGCCTTCCTTATAGTCCAACTCTCGCAGCCATACATTACTATGGGGAATACCATTGCTTTGACCATGCGGACTTTTGTTGGCAAGGTGATGTCTCTGCTTTTTATCATGCTGTTTAGGTTTGCCATCGCTTTCCTCCCAAGGAGCAGGCGCCTTTTAATTTCATGGCTGCAGTCACCATCTGCAGTGATCTGGGATCCCAGGAACGTGAAGTCTGTCACTACTTCTACGACTTCCCCTTCTATTTGCCAAGGAGTGATGAGAACCCTGCCTAGTTCGCCCCTAAGTCCATGCCGTCTTCCTTGACAAGACCTGTTTAAAGCACCGTGCGTCCCCTTCTCCAGGCCAAAGAGATCTCTCCAGACCCACCAGCAAGTCTTGGTGGCATTCCCTGATATTCAGTGGGTATCTGGCCCTGACAAACTCATAGGCAGGCAGCAGCCTCATGTTGTGCTTCACCATCAGGTACTGAATGACGCAGGTAGGAGCCAGAGAGTAGCCATCCCTGCAGTGAACCAAAACCCGCTTCCTCTTCTCCAGTGAGGCTCCAATGCACTCGTTGATGTCCCAGAAGCAAGGCTGTTGCAGAGAAGTGCATTCCGCCTCCAAGCACCCCTGGACATGCACCTTGAGACGGGACCAGCTATGTCGGGGCCCTCGGCTGCAGGTACAGGGGATGAAAGTTGGGCTGCAGTCCCTGGGCAAACTGCTCATGTCAATGATGCTGTCGATGTTGTTCTTGCACAGTACCTGCCCACTGTAAGCCGCACGGAGGTTTCCCACATAGATGCAGTCCATTACCCTGGCGAGGACCGGTTCTGAGAAGTTCTGCAGTTCCTCCGGCTTTGGGTCACTGGCTGCTCCCGATCTGACACTCTTATGGGGGCACTTCCGGGAGCCAGAAACAGACAGAGGACTGGAATCCAGTCCAAAGTCATCATTCCGCAGCGAGGGAGAAAACAAGGAGAATCGGAAGAAAGACTTGGGCTTGGCTGGAGATTCCACCGGTGCGGATGCGATGGATGTGGATGAGGAAGTAGATTCAGAGAAGAACGAGGATGCCCTCTCCAGGGAACCTGTGCTGCTGGCCTCTCGACCACTGCGGCCTTGCTTCATCTATGGAAAGAATGAACACAGCAGGCTATTGCATACAAAGCCCTTCATGGCCTTGGGCATTCATCTCTGCGAGACCATCTCCCCCCCCCCCGCTCCATAACCTCAGCTTCAGTCAGCTGAACAGGGCCTTCTAGGGGTGCTAACCAACACAATCAACAACTGTCCGTACACATGGCCTTCACCACTGTGGCCCCAACTGTAGGACAAGGGAAAAATGAATGTGATTTCTGAATGTGGGAGTCTGACAGCTCCTCTGACATGTTTACATATTGACAGCTGTCACTGTGCCTTCAAAAGTTTAATTATAATAGATCCAGATCTTGGTATGTAACCTAGAATTTTGTGATTAGAGAAATGTATAATAAGAATATATATATTTTATAATTGTGTTTTTTGTATATGAAGCTATATATTAATGAAAAGCATTATTAGAGGCCTCTGGGGATAGAATAAGAATGGAATGTGCATTTAAGAACTTGCAAGGACGTCAAGAGCAAAGCTGAATGTGAATCACAACCCTCATCACCCAGCTCCCCAGAAATAAGGGAAAGTGGGACTAGCTTCACTAAGGCCAGGAAGGTTCTCAGTGTTCCCGAATGTTCCCATTGCTCTGAAGAGCAGATAAGGAAATGCAATCACTGACAATACATGAGAGACCAATAGTAAGGTTTAAAGTCAAATGATGCGTGTATGATGTTAAGAGAACATAAGAACATAAGAGAAGCCAATGTTGAATCAGGCCAATGGCCCATCTAGTCCAACACTCTTGTCACACAGCGGCCAAAATATACCAGGTGCCATCAGGAGGTCCAGCAGTGGGGCCAGGGCACCAGAAGCCCTCCCACTGCTGCCCCCTCCAGCACCAAGGATAGAGTGCATCACCTGCCCCAGACTGAGAATTCCCATCTATACCCTGTGGCCAATAGCCACTTAGCCACTGATGGACTTCTGCTCCATATGTTTATCTAATTCTCTCTTGAAACTGTCCATGCCTGTAGCTGCCACCACCTCCTGTGGCAGTGAATTCCATATGTTAATCACTCTTTGGGTGAAGAAGCACTTCCTTTTATCTGTTCTAACCCGACTGCTCAGCAATTTCATGGAGTGCCCACGAGCTCTTGTATTGTGAGAAAGGGAGAAAAGTACTTCTTTCTCAGCTTGCTCAATCCCATTCATAATCTTATAAACCTCGATCATGTCACCCCTTAGCCGTCGTCGTTAACTGCTTGGTACCAATTAGGGATTCTTTAATGTGCAAATTATATGTGATGTCATTTGGGGTATAAGACCTTCTGCCCTTCCTGGTTATGTTATGGCAGAATACAGCTTTGGAACTGCTAAAGTTCTAAGGTGCTCATCCCCGTATTCCCTGTTTTCAATGCATTAAATAGATATTCATCTAACTCGTTGGACTCCAACTGTGTGTTTCCAATTTGGCACGGGAGCATGTAGGCACAGGTTTGTGCATCACCACCATGTATAATGGCCTGCCTGAGGAGGTCAGAAAGACTCCCCCTCTCCTGGCTTTCCGCAAACTATACAAAACTGAATTATTATTCAAGAGGGCTTTTCTGTACAGATAATAGGGTGCCACTGCACAAAATGATCTGCAGTATTACTTGAATAAATTATTAGGTGCTGTGGTCTACACCACTGTGTATCGTTTGCTGTAAACTGGATCCTACTGTGTGAATTGTGCTTCATTTAACGTGCAATGCTAACAAATTGCTTTGCTTCAGTTCTGTTTTTATGTTTCTGGTTGGTTCTACAACCCAAATTGTATTTCACTGTTTAGGGAGTGTCCCGTTCTGCTGATTTGATTGACTCATTCTGTGCAACCCAGCATTGAGTCCCAGTGAGAAAGAGAGGCAATAAATAACATAAATAAATAAAGTTCCGACTCTGATGCCCTGCCAGGTCCACAAACCGGCCTGGTGGCTGACAGCCAACATGGCCTACGATTGCTCTCTTGCATTCTCAGCCCTAGTCAATATTGCCCCCGTAAGCGGCGCCTGATCACATGTGTACCTCCGCTATCACTTACCTGAGCATCAAGAGTCCCCTGAGACACCAGGCCACTGAAGTGCCCGGCACCATCTGATGAGCGGGATAAGCACAGCGCCCGATGAGTCTTCACGGTTGATCGGGACCCAGAGGACACTGCTGCTCCTCCAGTGTTTTGCTCTTGCGCTCCATTCCTATTCAGCATCAAATCTGGGCAAGAACCTGCAAGTTTAGAACAAACCTATCAGGAAAGGGTGTTCATGACTCTCCCTTTCACAGGTATATATCGTTGCCCAAGTGATAATGAACTCTTCCTAATAATAATGAACTGCCAGTCCAGAGCCATTACCACTCCTTTTATATTGTCAGGGGCAGATTAAGGCTCACCGGTGCCCTAAGCACTGACCCATCTTGGTGCCCCCCGCCTTTCCACACTGACCCGGTCCATTTGAATTTGGCTCCATCGTTTTACTTTTAAACACATGCATTTTACTGTGCGCCTTGGTGTTTAGTCATGCCGGCCACATGACCACGGAAACGTCTTCGGACAGCGCTGGCTCTTCGGCTTTGAAACGGAGATGAGCACCGCAACCCTAGAGTCGGATTCGACTGGCTTTCTTTTTTTTTGTAAATACAATTTATTATTGGATATATTTCGCACGATCATACAACTTAAACAAGTAAATACATATCCATTTCCTTTCACCCTCTCCCCCCCAAACAAGGCTTCCCGCAGTGCTCCAACCCCATTGATATCTTTCTTATTCAGTTACATTTACTACTAAACTTATTTTCTTTTACTAATGGTAACAATTTAAAAAACTAGTCCCTTTCAGTTTCTCCTTAATAACTGTCAAAACAAATCAAACCACGTTTAACATCCCAATTTTTCAACAAATATTCTTGAAAGTCTTTCCAATCTTCAAAGAAATTTTCATCTTCTTCGTTGTTTAATTTTCTTGTTAATTTGTCCATTTCTGCCATAAACAACATCTTCTTAATCCATTCCCATGTTTCAAGTATTTTTTCTTGCTTCCAAAATTGTGCAAAAGTCAAGGATTCGACTGGCTTTCAAGCAAGGGAACCTTTACCTTTTTATGACACTGCACCTCGCCAACAAAAAATAGAAGAGAACCCTAGGGTGCACCATGATCAATTTGCACTAGTTTTATCAATTTATTTATTTTTTTTTACAAATCTTCATTTTTTTTTCTTTCACCCTTTCCCCAACTTTGCGGTGCCCCCTTCGGCCCTGGTGCCCTAAGCACGTGCTTCGTCTGCTTAATGGTTAACCTGCCACTGTCGATGGTGCTTTGCCATAAGCTGTAAATAGTACCCTCCGCCAGAGAGCAGAGGGATCTGAAAGCAGCTGTGGTCAAGTGCGCTTAACACAGCTGTCGTATCTGATGCTTCCTTTCTTTACAGGAAATCATATGATCGGAGAGTAAGCTATTAATGTTCTGTCCGTGCAAAAGCAAAATTAAGATGACTCAGTAGCTCCCTAATATGTAGGCATTTAAGGATGCATGCAGAAAATCAACGTTGCTGATATCCAGATCCAACCGGGCTGCAAAAGTGTGTTGGGCTAAAGCAGGCCACTATTAGTGTCCTCATATTGCAGATGAGCGACTTACAGCTGAGAGAGACAGTGGTTTGTGCAAGGCCATCTTGTGAATTTTGTGGTAAGGGTGAGACTTGAATTGGGGACCTCTCTAAGCTGTTTAACTTCACCAGGCAGGTATCTAAAGCAGCCCACCTAAGAGAAATAGCAGCAGGCACGTTACAAAAAGAAAAGCGGGCCAGTTCACAAATACGCCGGCCGCTGCTTGAGAAAAGGAACAACTGGCCGCCTGAAGAGTGCTCATGGCTTCCAGATGCAGCAAATGCCACATTATTTATTATTTCCAAAATGTATATCCTACTTTTCCTGCCCCTACAAGGCACTCCGAGGCAGCTAATGATTTAAAATATACACGTTAAAATTACACTATAAAAACCATTAAAATCAACTCCGCTCCCAAACACATATCGTTAAAATAATTTTTAAAAAAGAGTTTAAAAACAGAGTTAAAATAATAACACAAAACAGTTAAAGTTCATATAAAACATACAAGATGGCAACAGAATGGGGCAGATGAACCTCCCCGGGGAGAGCATGCCAGAGCTTTGGTGCCCTCTCCGGGGTTGCCACCCACCTGGATCTCAGCAGGCAGGGGAATCTGAAACATGGCCTGGAAAGACAACTGTAATGGTCGGATGGGTTCATAAGGACATACACGGTCATTCAGGAATCTTGGCCCCAAACCATATATGGCTTTGAAATTCAAGACCAGTGCCTTGACCTGTGCCCAGAAACAAACTGGAAACCAGTGTAGATGGGCCAAGACTGGAGTGATATGCTCCCTACTACCCACTCCAGTCAACATCCTGGCTAGAGCATTCTGTATCAATGGAATTTTCCAGACACTCTTCAAGAGCAGCCCCACAAAGAACACATTGCCATATGCTGTAAACTAATCTAGATGTGGCCAGGACACAGGGCATCACAGTAGCCAGATCCTTTTTTTGCCCAGAAAAGGCTGCAGCTGGCTAACCAGTAGAAGCTGGTGAAAGACACCCTTGGCCATGGCTGTCGCCTGCTTATCCAGCAGTAAGCCAGGTCCAAGAGCACCCCCAGACTACAGACCTGTTCCTCCCAGGGGAGCGCAACCCCATTCAGAACAAGTGACAACTGAAATCCCAGGTCAGACCTTCCACGCACTGGCTGTATTTCCATCTTGTCAGGATTAAGCTTCAGTTTATTAGCCTGCAACCAGTCCGAAACTGCCTCCGGGCACTGGTTCGGGGTATCTACAGCCTCCCTAGGATCAGCTGGAAGCGTGAGGGAGAGCTGAGGGTCATCCACATATTGGTGACGACACAGCCCAACTCTTTGGATGATTCCACCCAGCGATTCCATGTGTACATGAAAGAGAATAGGGGACAAGATGGAACCTTGTGGGACCTCATAGGCCAAAGGGCTGAACAGCAATCCCCCAGCCCTCCCTTCTGAGAAATACCCTCCAGGTGGGACTGGAATCACCAAAGAACGGTGCCTCCCAATCCCAGTCCAGATAGGTGGTCCAGAAGGATACTATGACTGATGGTATCAAAAGCCACTGAGAGGTCCAGGAGAATCGACAGAGTCACACTTCTTCTGTTCATCTCCCAGCGCCAGTCATCCACCGGCACGACCAAGGCTGTTTCAGTCCCATAACTAGGCCTAAAGCCAGACATGAAGGGGTCTAAACAATGTGCCTCATCCAGGAAAGCATGTAGTTGTCCAGCCATCACTCCCTCCTACCCCCCATCACCTTGCTCAAGAAGAGAACATTTGCAACTGGTCAATAATTAGTTGCTGTAGAGGAGGTTCTTTTGTATGTGGAATGGCTCCTCCTCAGGAAACAGGAAACCTCCTCAGGAAACAATCCAAAGACAAAAGAACCTCCTCAGGAAAGCTCCTCCATTAGCATGTTCATAGCCTGGAGAACTCCTACAAGATAATGATTCAGCCCTACCCCACCTTCCTGAGTAAATATGAATTACCTATTATTTTTCTTCTCACCTTGACACAGAGAGTACTCCATCTTTCTGTGCTATACCTCTGAGGATGCCAGTCACAGCTATTGGTGAAACGTCAGGTCCTACAATGCCAAGACCATGGCCACACAACCGGAAAATCTACAGCAGCTAATGAACTCTGGCTGTGAAAGCCTTCAACAACATATTGGTCAATAATTATTGAGATCTCGTGGGTCAAGGGTAGGCTGCTTTAGCAGCAGACACACCACCACCTGTTTTAAGAGTGGAACAATCACCCCTCTTTTAGGGAAACGTTAACTACCTTTCAGACCCAGTCTGCCAGCCACTCTCCACTGGGGAAGGGGGGAGAGGGCCAGGGAAGGAGCTGGAACTGGCACCCATTTGCGCAGTTGAAGACAATGCATCGCAGTAAGACACACAAATCTACAGGAGGAGGAATGTGCAGAAGTGCTGGGGACAATCTTGTCAATTTACTATTTTGTCTAGTAGTCTCTTGTCAGCTCAGAAACACTGGTTCAGGCTTGGGCCTTAGGGTTCCCAAGTACTTACTGCATGGGAGCGGGGGACACATGCTCCCCGGCTGGACCAGTCCTCCTTGTAACGCACCATGCCGCCGCCAGGAAGTGATGCCAGGCGACGCTCTGGCAATGGGGCTGAAAACTCAATGGTACCACCGAGTTTCCAACTGCATTGCCAGAGTGTCGCCAAGCGTCACTTCCTGGCGACGGCATGGTGGTCCACGCTTGTCCGTCCCCCTGGGGATGGTCCTGCGAGGACATATCCATCCCCCGCTGCGCTAAGTTCTTGGCAAGCCTATTGGGCCTAGCAAATCATAAAAGCCTCACTCTCTCTGAAAATGCAAGATCAAGTTTCCTGTAGTTTCAAAGAGTGAGAAAAGGGAGATGGGAGGTGACAAGGGTGGCAGGGCAGACCATTATGCCTAGCAATTTCAAGGGCAAAGAATCCGAAAGGGAGTTTGGCCTATGCTTTCCATCTTGTTAGTGCAAGGACCAATGGGTGGGAGAAGGTGCTTGCTTGACTGGGCCCTACACAGCTGCAGGGCATATGGTCTCATTAAGGCAACTCACCTGATTGCTTGGGTCACCTGGGTAGAAACAAACCTGACTGGTCAGGTTTCATCACTGGCCATACATTTGATTGGTCAACTAGAACTATGCCAATGCAAGTCACTGGGCATAAAGGAAAGATCATTCATTCTGGATTACATCTAACTTTGGGACACTTCTTGATTCTGGGTGGGCTGTGTGGGCTGGAGCACCCCTTTTGGACTCCGAACCTCTGTTGGACTCAGTCCTGTCAGGCAACATCTGGATCTAGAACCAATGCTTATAAGTGAACGTAGCTTAGATATTTCACTTTATTATTCTACCCTCACTGCTCTTATCTTGTAGATTCCTTTTAATAAATCACTTTAATTATATCTTGTGGTGTTCTTGGGTTCGGTGCTTCAATCTGAATCCAGTACTTTAGCCCAGATTGGCTACAGCTGCCAGAATAACTGTGTTCTTTAACTCACCTTGTAAGTGTCCCACCTTGCAGGGCTGGTGGCATTACCCTGGGGTAGTGAGGAGTCCCACCTTAGCCCTTTGTGGTTTTGCCTTGAGGGGCCTTTTATAAGTCTTTGGAGCACCTGCCCTATCTCTCACACACAAAGACTATAAAGCCAGCAGACAAGACCAATCTATACATTACGTGGGTGCAGATAAGGAGAGATTTACTACTACTTGCAAAACGTAGTTATCGCTTCTTGAAGGAAGACCTTCAAGGAGCTATCAGGTCAAGGTTCCTGAACAAGCCTTGTATGTCACATTTGGAAAATACAATATCATTCCAGACTGACTCCATCCTATCTGGATTCAGTTTCAGTATGTTCAGAGCCCAGATACAAAAGCCGGGATGTGATTCTGAATGTCTCACCTGCCCTCACCTACCTGTACAGTACTGGGAAAGAGGCACAGGGGAAGAAAGATGCAAAGCCTTCCAAAGGTGCTTTGTAAACAAGCCTGGAAATTGAGACAGGGAAAGAGAGGGAGACACAAACATTAGAAAGGTGCAAAGTGGCAGCAGATCAGATACGACAAAAGCAAAAGGACACACACAGTTTGAAAGCAGGTGCAAGCAACAGGCGGGCAATGGATCTCTTTCCCCGTTAGTGCGACACCTGGGATCCAGCATACCCTAATGAGCCACAACACGGGAAGAAGGAGGAGGAGGAGGAGGAGTCTATGGGCACCAGAGGGAAAGTACAGAGGGAAAAATATGAGGAGAAAAAAAAAATGAGGGAAAAAGTTCACACAGAAAACAGACCAAAGGAACCTGTCCCCAAAATAGGGTGCGGATGAACCCGCCCTTGTAGGCAGGCCTTGTGAAGAATCAGGCACACCAATAATATTCTCTTCTCTCTTACTCACCTGAAATGCCATTTTTCCGGGAGCCACATTGTTCATTTATCAGTGTGCCTGCCTCAGAATCCATGGTATCCGTGTCTGAAATATGCAAGAACCAATAGCGTAAACCTATAGCTCAGATTCATGGAAGGATAATGGGATTACAAAGTTCATTTGCAAAAATTGAGAGACTTTTATGGAATACAGGTACATGATGAACAGAAACGAGCGCATGTACTACCTGGGTTCTTCCGCTGCTGTCCTCCCCAATCACTTCCCTCTGCATTTTCCTTCTATTTCTGTTGCACTTTAATCCTGCCCTTCCTCCAAGGAGCTCAGAACAGTGTATTTGGTTCTCCCGCAACTTCATTTAACTCTCACAAGAATCCGGGGAGGCAGGTTTAAATGAAAGATAATGACTGGCCCAGGGGCATGTGGACATCTGAAGTCATCTCCATAGCCTTGTCCATCATGCTAGGCACCACACCACACTGCCTCTCAAGACCCCCAGTTTCTTCTTCTATACTCAGCTTTTTCCCCCCCTCCTCTCTGGCTGCTTGTTCTACTACCCAACTGCCCTCTCCCTGTTTGTTTGCTTGCTTGCGTCCTCTCCTGGGTGGACTTGGGGATGGAAGGGGGAAGAAAGTATTGGGGGCATCTGTATTTTTTATTCAAATTTTAACAAAAATAATACCATCTTAATAAGCTGCAGTACCTCCCATTACTATGTGCAGGTGTGAAAGCTGGACAATGAAAGAAAGCTAACAGGAAGAAAGTTGATTAATTTGAAATGCGGTCTTGGACAATGTTCCCTCTAAGCTGCAGAGTCTTGTGAGCAAAAATTCTACTTTGTGAGCTACTGGCAATAAAGTTGTGAGCCAGTGATTTTGCTGCTGCATAAATCAGTTCACTCTGGAGCCATCCCTTCCTGAGCTGAGACAAAAATGTGTGAGCTGGAGGCTAAAAAACTGTGAGCTAGCTCACACTAACTCAGCTTAGAGGGAACACTGGTCTTGGAGGAGTTTCACAGATAGACCTCCAGAAAGACAAATAAGTGAATTCTACATCAAAGCAAGTCTGAACTCTCCGTAGAAGCTAAAATTAACAAACTGAGGCTATTGTACTTTGGTCACATTATGAGGAGACAGGAGTCACTGAGAATGAAATAGAAATTTATTTGTATTTAGCTATAAGCCATTACAAACCAAGGATTAGAGTAAAATATAAGATATAATAAAACCCTGCAATCAGAATAAAATTGAATCAAAAAGGTATCTGCTAAGATCAATATTAATTAGTTGCCATAAGAACAGTGTTAGCCCGTATTTTCTTTACAGCCAAGGCATATAAAGACATTCTATAAGAGTCACCGAGAATGAGAAAGACCATAATATTAAGAAAAGCTGAAGGTAGCAGGTGAAGAGGAAGACCCAACATGAGATGAATTGACTCAGTCAAGGAAGCCACCACTCTCAAGTTTGCCAGACCTGAGCAAGGCTGTTAAAGATAGCACATTTTGGAGGTCATTAATTCATACGGTCACCATGAGTTGAAAACAACTTGACATTACATCTCTCTCTCTCTCTCTCTCTCTCTCTCTCTCTCTCTCACACACACACACACAAAATACATCATTAAAACCCTAACACTTCCTGTAGTTCTCCAAATGCCAAACTTTTTGCAAACAATTTTTCCCTGGGATCAACCTGGGGAAAATATATAGCTTCCAAGGAAACTAAGGAAACCTGAATCAAAAACTGGATCAAAACATTCTTCTTTCTAAAAGTAAAACACAACCCGAACCATTATTTGAAAGCTTCTGTAGAACAATGAATGGAACTCCTTAAAAATCAAGTGACCAGGTTCAGAATAAAAGGTTCCACTAGAAACGCTGATGTAGCAAACGGAGTAGCTCAATCATAATGAAAAATGAAGGCATCAAAGCACGGTTTGGGAAGATCTGGGATATCTTTCATGTGGGTCCCTCTTCAAGGTTTGGGGAGCAACAGGCAGGATGGTTGGTGACCCTGCTGCCATTTAAAGTAGTGGACTACGGAGATAAACATTCTGATGGGAGGAGGAGGAGGAGAGGACAGCACGGCAGAGCGCCTCCTCCATGTTGTCATGCTCTTCCAGGATCTTTACTTGTTGGGGTTAGCATTGAGGTGACGTCTTCCTAGGCTTTGAACAAAAAGGCAGCTTATGCACCATTCTCCTACAGGCAGGCTGCAGCTTTGGTGGGAAAGCATGCAGTGTCCCAGCCAATGCAACGTGCAGCTGCTTCCCAGTAGCTGTGCTGTTCATATCTCCAAGCATCTGACAGCATGTGCATGGATGGTGCATCACTGAGCAAGGCAACACCCAGTGATAATCCAGATTCAATGTACTATTTTCCCCTGCATCCTTCCTTTATTTCTCTTCCACTTCTCCTGATGTTTCAATTTTCTGATGCAGGCTTTCATGCTTAACATATTTAGCCACCATCTGGCTTTAAGGTTCAGATAGAGAGTCACACTGATATTAATCACTCCAGATCTCATAAGTAAGTGTGCACCACATTGTGAACTAATTATATTTACATGTGCACACACAAACCAGAATGTATTCAGGGGCAGTATAATTCTCATTACCAGATGATAGGAACAAACAACAAAGGAAGGTCATGACCTTGGAGATGAACCAATGGTCAATGAAAATGGACACTCTATGCCCTTACTATGGCTAAAAGATTCATATTATGACACTCAAAAGATAAAAGCCTACTGCCTCTGGTAAATCAATGGATTGAGGACCTTAAAATTCCATCTACCTCATACTGTTTCTTAATTTATTAGTTCTAAGCAGATTACTAAAATATAGAAAAAGCTGGACTCCATTTGAATGGCTACAAAAATCTATCAAAGATGCTTAAAATTTTGCGGCTAAAAGAGTGATCAGTCTGCTATTATCTTCTAATAGAAGAGGTAATGTCTCCATATGATCTATAGTTTGGAGCAAAGGAAGAATTAAAAGATTTCTAGGCTCAGAAAAGTGATTACATTAGAAGGTCACGTGATACCAGGTGTCTACACTACCCGGACCACAGTCACATACTCTATCAGAGGACGGTATCTTACGATACTTCCCTTGCAAAACTCTAGTTGGTAGGGCATTAAGGCATGCCAACATAAAGGCATGCCTATAGAGAGGAACAGTCAAATATGAGCAATTATCAGGAAGCTCTACAAGTGCTCTCCAATTCAAAAATAACAGAATGTTTTATTTTACACTAAGGGGGAGAGTTAGGTGAAGTCAGGGGTTGAAAATATTGAGGTAAAATAGTTTAAGCACAAACTCTTATTCTTATAGATCAGGCTAGTGAGAGTTTCTTGACATAATCACAGTTACTACGGTTCTTTATTTTGAGAGGCTTTTGTTCCTGGGTTTCCCCCAAACCGCTCCCGCACATGCTGTATTTGTGTAACCAAAACACTTTTGGTGCCCAGAAGGCTGGTGCCCTCTTTCTTGTACCCAAACCCCTTCTCTTGGAATTGTTAACTGCCTTCTAAGTTTCCACAAGCAGTTTTCAATCACGCTAGATGAGGGAATCTCTGCTCCTCAGAGATAACTTTCCCGGGTTGACTGAGTAGAAGATTTAACCCCTCTTCCTCTGAATGGGAGACTTCTTATGCTACCCAAAACTCCTTGCCAAACTTTTCCCCAGTTCACTATCTGTGTTCAAAACTGCCGTCAGCTAATGCTGAATTAGGACTATATTAAGTCCCAGGTAGATTCTGACTCTGTCAGCACTAAACCTTTTTTCTAGTCTAGGCGATCTCCATACATGTCTTGCCACAGTTAAGGCAGGCATCTGAATCTCCTCTCTTCAGCATCCAGTTCTCACAAGACTTTTTCTTTTCAGCGGATGTCAGCCAAGCAGATTGCCTGGAGCAGCCTGTCACTCAAGGCTCTGCAGCTCTGTGAAGTATGAACCCTTCACAGTCCTGCTGTTTTATGTACAGCACTTTTAAGCGTCTTAAAAAGTGCAGTCTGTCACACCGGCCTATAAGCTTTTTTCCAAAAAAAGAAAAGCTTGTAGTATAATTGAAGAGCTAGCATGCCTGTATTACATGTCCCTGGTAGCCAACTTTTTTTTTTTTTACACACACTCAAGATTAAACCAGCTTTTTTGTGCTAGGTTTCAGGAGGGCCTTATCTCCATAGATCATTTAGAGAATGCAAGCAACAAATGGGAGTGGATTTGCTCTAGCTTACAGCAGCTATCATGCACACAAGATCCTAGAGTGATTTCTGTCTTAAGAACACAACATTTATCTGAGAACATCAAGGTTCTACACAAAGTATAGTTTTGAGAACTCCATTTTACTGCTCTAAGTTTTTTTATGGTCTTGACAGTTGGGTGTCAGTATCAGATGACTATTCTGAGCACCAAAGTCATTAGGCAAACATAAAGGCAAACATTAGGTGATTACATACCCTTACTTCTATTAATAGGGGCATATAATTGCTAGGAATAGTTTCCCCCACTTCAAGATAGTTTACCAGATCAATCAGATCAATGGAGACAAGAAAATAATCTATAACACTTGCCCCAAAATTGTTCAGACAGGTAAACTCCTCGTGGTCCACTCTCTCCTTAAGAGCATTTAAAATAATCAATGTGGCCATTAGTTTACCAGATAAATCGATCTTGTTAACCTTAGATGATCTATAAGGGTGGTTAAAACAACTTGTTTCTTTCATCAATATTCCCAGCGACACAAAAATGAAAGACTTCTAGGGCAGTGCCAGTACATTCATTAAAATCACCCACAAAAATAAAAGATGCCCTCGGATATCTGCAAGTAAAATAATGTAGGTAGTTATCAAACTGATCCCAAAGGGTAAACAGCTGACTCCTTCACTCGCTGTGGAGGCAAATAAACATTTATTAAGACCAATGTTAAGGAACCTATCTCAACAGGAACTGCGAATGCCCAAGGGGTTGGGGGTGGGGACGACTAAGAAGTGGGAAACTTTTAAAACATGATGACAGTGATATCAATATTTGAATGCATGGCATATAGTCGACAATTGCATATGTACTTACTTTTAGATATCTGGAAACCGTTTACAGAAACTTATGTGTAGGTCCACCACATGCCTCGGCGGGGAAGGCGGGGTAAAAATCAAACTAATAAATAAATAAATAAATACTGTTGTTATATTTTGGTCTATACTTCATGTATATATATCTTTGTTTCTGTTTGTTGCAACTTTAGTTGCTAGATTTTAAGGTTTTTTCCCCCCTTTGTTCTTTCCCCCCCTTTTTCCTAAAAGGGAAAGAAATTTTTTAAAAGGGGAAGGGAGGGAAAGTCATCTCCCGCGTGAAGGAAGGTACCCCACAGGCATCTGAGTGGCCAGACCTTCACAGAGAATGCTGCACTACTCAGTTTGATCCAGCAAAGTAATATACTTGGAACAGAAAGGGGTTGCTATTATAGAGATGCATTTCCCAAACTGCCCCCAAAGAGTAAGAGTAATGTTAGTAGGATCGCCCTTTAAACCACCCTTCTCTGTAAAAAGAACAGGGCTCAGGGTGCTGTACAACATGTTGGAGGGTGCCGTGATTGTGCTCCTGAGCACCAGTGTTGGGGACCCCCTGCCCTACCGAGTTGCCATAAGTCCCCTGTGACTTGATGGCAGCAAGAAAAGAGAACCCACTTCATCAGTTGCAAGTGGTGGGTCTTCACTTTCCCTTGCTCGAAAGCCAGTCGAATCCGACTCTAGGATTGTGGTGCTTATCTCCGTTTCAAAGCCAAAGAGCCAGCGCTGTCCGAAGACGTTTCCGTGGTCATGTGGCCGGCATGACTAAACACCAAGGTGCACGGAACGCTGTTACCTTCCCACCGAAGTGGTACCTATTTATCTACTTGCAATTTCTTGCTTTCGAACTGCTAGGTTGGCAGGAGCTGGAACTAGAGACGGGAGCTCACTCCGTCATGCGGCACTCTCGGGTCTCGAACTGCTGAACTACTGACCTTCCACAGCCTGCAGTTCAGAGTCTTAACCACTTGAGCCACCGCAGCTCCTGGGTCTTCACTAGGCAGACATATATAGGTAGGAAGTTATGGAGAGAAAATATAAAACAGCAATTTACAGAGGGATGACGATACACAGTTCTTTTCCTTGCATCTGGGTATGTGAGCTCTGTCTGTCTCATGAAAGGGCATTCTGGAATAAACATGGGTGCCTTTTAAGGTGCCGTTGGGACTCTTAAAAATGCTTCTTTTCTAAGACTCCTGGACCAGACATGGCCTAGTCCAGGGGTGGCCAAACTGCGGCTCTTTCTCATGTTTTGTGTGGCTCCTGGCAGGGGAAGTGAAGCAGAGGCATACCACCCGAATCGGTCTTCCCTTCCCCAGCCAGTGTTCCCCTCCCTGGGTAGGCTTGAGATGGGGAGAGCAACAAACACACAGGGAACATGGCAAAGTTAGACAAACATAAAGAAACACCGTGTCAGAGCAAAACACTCTACTAATATGTACTTATGACCTCATATATTGATTTAAATACAATAGAGACCCTAGTATATCTTCTGCATATACACTGTAGTACAAAAACCTAAAGAACATTATATATCTACTAACAGAAAAGTCCACAGCGACGGAGACTATCCACAGCGGCTGTAGACTATCTTGCTCCTGATAAGAGACTGATGAAGGTTGCAACAGTCGTCAATGATGCGCGATGCAGCAGGCTATTACGTCCTCCGCAAAAGAGTGACTCAGCAAGCCTCAAAGCAAGCATGAGAGATGCAGCAGGCTGTTATGTTTTCACTTCCCAAAACTGCCCCCAAAGAGTAAGAGCAGTGTTACTAGTGATGCTAGGAGAAAAGGGAGGGGAGCCTAGTGGTCACAAAGTAACAGCAAAGGGAACCCACCTCCATGAGTCCAAAGCATGAGGAGGGCCAGGCTTCAAGAGGGAATTAGATAAGCATATGGAGCAGAGGTCCATCACTGGCTATTAGCCACAAGGTATAGGCAGATAGCTGCGGTGGCTCAAGTGGTTAAGATGCTGAACTGCAGGCTGTGGAAGGTCAGTAGTTCAGCAGTTCGAGACCCGAGAGTGCCACATGACAGAGTGAGCTCCCGTCTCTGGTTCCAGCTCCTGCCAACCTAGCAGTTCGAAAGCAAGAAATTGCAAGTAGGTACCACTTCAGTGGGAAGGTAACAGCGTTCCGTGCACCTTGGTGTTTAGTCATGCTGGCCACATGACCACGGAAACGTTTTCAGACAGCGCTGGCTCTTCGGCTTGGAAACGGAGATGAGCACTGCAACCCTAGAGTCGGATTCGACTGGCTTTCAAGCAAGGGAACCTTTACCTTTATAGAGAGGGACTCTGGGGCAGGTGATGCTCTGTATTCTTGGTGCCTGGGGAGGTCAACAGTGGGAGGGCTTTTAGTGTCCTGGCCCCACTGCTGGACCTCCTGATGGCACCTGGTATTTTTGGCCACTGCATGACAGAGTGAGGGACTGGATGGGCCATTGGCCTGACCCAGCACTGGCTTCTCTTAATGGGAGGGGGGGCGGAGAGGAAAGGAAAAGGGTCCTGTGGGAAACCCCAAGAGCACAATGCACACATCTTCTGCACAAAAGATTGTTTCCGGGTCTTTGACCTAATATCCCCAGCCGATAGAAAGAGACCCCTTCAGGCACATTCAGCCCCTTGGCCCGGGCGACGCTGCAAGTTTCTGCGCACCGATTCAGCCCCCACCACCTCCCGACGAATTCGCCCATCCTCTCCCCCGCTACACTCACGCCGCCGAGTCCGGACTGGAGTTCGCGGTCTCTGCTTTGCCTGGTCCGTGCGAGGGGAAGGCGGAGCGACATCTCCCGCTCCGCCGCGGAACTCCGAAAAGTTTCGGCGAAAGTTCCCGCTGCGGCACTCTTGGGAGTCCCCCGGGGCTACACCTGCTAGCATGAAATGCTGCGATTCCCACTGCGATTCCCTAGGCATCTACGCCAGGAAAAGACGACCCACTGGGAGGGAAGGGGGGGAAGTTCAAGAGGACTGTGCAAGGGGAGCTTGGGAAATGTAGTTTGAGAGATATGGGTAGTTCTCTTCTTTGTAGCACGTTGACTCAGTCTGCCCCCCTCCTCTCTGGCAAGGCAGATTGTGTTTGTGCAGAATATATGTGCGTTGTGCACAACAACTGTATTATTTATTAAACTGGACTTTAAAACCGCCCTTCTCTGTAAAAAGAACAGGGCTCAGGGTGGTGTACAAGGTAGAATAAAGACATATGATAATACATAATTAAAAGCAGTTAAGAACAATAAAAACCACAACAATCAACCAAACAGGTGAGGCTAAAAATTCACTGGGAGGCAGGGAGCGGGAGTGCCAGAAAGATGGAACCGAATGCATGGCGGAACATCTCTGTTCTACAGGCCCTGCGGAACTGCATCAGGTCCTGCAGGATGCAGGTGTTATTCAGCAGAGAGTCCCATCAGGTTGGAGCCAGGGCAGAAAATGCCCCGGCTCTGGTCGAGTGAAACTGGTTATCTTGCAGGTCGGGGACCACCGATAAGTTCTTGTCTGCTGAGCACAATGCTCCCTGTATAAAAGCTACCAAGGCCGGAGTATGTCATTTTTCTTAATCGTTATTTTTTTCCCATTAGAAACCAAGTAGAACGAGGATGCTGATCTCTCATTCTCATGAAGTGTGTCTGAATATTTCAGTCAGCCTTTTCTAAAGACAAAGAACGGGGGCATCTGGGGGAAGCAAAAAGTAATAAGTGACTAAAACTATTTTTATGCCCTTGTAGGGAAAATAACACCTGTTCTTGCTGAAATATTGTTTTCTGCCACACCTGCTCAGTAGCGCCATCCTACAAACACTTCCCTGAGAGTAATCCCTACTGAATAAACCTTATTATAAATAGATCTGTTTAGGATTGCTCTCTAAATCGCTGAACACGATAGAAACTGTTCTGCATTAGTGACCTGTTTTCCAGTTCTTTAATTAAAAGTGTTTTAAGACCTAGATGTCCATGATTATGCTACAGTGGTGATCAATCCCCTCAGCCCCTAGTCATTTTGCCCCACAGATCAAATGAATGGCCAGAACACATCAATATCCATGTTAAATAGCCAGATTAAGGAGGCTGTCCTACAAGTACTTTCCTGGGAGCGTAGGTGAAGGATGCTCACTGTGCATTCATATTGCAAGAGTACACTGAGTTTTTACTGACGCTTCCTGGACAGTCATACAAATCTGGATAATAATGCCTCTGCCTCCTCATTTGAAAATGGGATTTTACAACTTTTGCCAATGGGACTTGCAGAACTTTGTGGTTCTGGATGTGGCATTAAAATGGGCAAAGCTGAGATATAGAAGTGAAAATATACGTTCTGGGTTGCTCTCATTTTATACCTTTTTGCACTGATAACTGAGTTGTATGGCTGTCTTGTGTTAGGTTATGGCACAGGGTAAGAGAGGCCTGCTGCAATCCAACATTAGTGACATTAATGACATTAGTAGGACACAAGTGGAGACCCGCAAGAAACTTGCGGGATGGTCATCCCATTCCTCACACCTTTGCGTCCTCCCCTCTACCGTTACCTATCTCACACTCCTTCTCCCTTCTGGGGGTGGAGCCATGGACTCAACCCTCCAAAGCACCCATTTTATCCAGGGGAACTGATCTCTGTCACCTGGACAACAGTTGTAATGCTGGGTGATCTCCAGCCCTCACCCAGAGGCTGGCAATGGTAGTTCTCATGGAGGAAATGGCTGGTTTGGAGGGTGGAGTCTATGGCATTATACTGGTCTGAAGTTCCTCCCCTTCTCAAACCCCACCATCCCCAGGATCCACCCCTTAAATGTCCAGGAGTTTCCCAATCCAGAGTTGGCAACCCTATTTCCTTCCCACCCAACAGCCAACTTAACCTTTATCTGCCTTTGTCTGTCTTCAGCTTTTTGTCTCCACCCCCTCCCCCACAGCTTCTACCAAGGAAAATTACAGTCTTTCTCCACAGTGGGGACCAAAGCAGCTTACATTATTCTCACCTCCTTTTTATCTGCACAACAACCCTGTGAGGTTGGTTAGGCTGAAAGTATGTGACTGGTCCAAAATCACCCAGTCAGCTTCCACCGCAATATGGGGATCTGAACCTGGGTCTTGCAGACCCTGCTCTGAGGCTCTAACTGCTGCATCACTGCTGGCTTTCATAGGGTGGCTGCTGAACAGCAGCAAGCAGCCAGGCCAAGTTGAGTCATGCAAATTAGGTGGCATCAAGTCACCCAGAGGGTGCTGCCTAGGGATGCCAGCCTCCAGGTGGGATCTGGGGATCCCCTGGAATTACTGCTCAGCTCCAGACTACTGAGATAACTTCCCCTGGAGAAAATGGATGCTTTGGAGGGTGGACTCTAGGGCATTGTACCCCACTGAGGTCCCTGTCCTCCCCAGGCTCCATCCCCAAATCTCCAGGAGTTTCCAGACCTGGAGCTGGCAGCCCCACTACCCCATCCCCTGCCAGTGCCCGTGGGGGGACCTGGCAACCCTGCCAGGCCTAGGGTTGGCAACCTCCAAGTGGGGCCTGCTGGAGGGTGAACTCCAGAGATCTGTGAACAACAGAGATCTGTCTCCCTGGAGAAAATGGCTGCTTTGGAGGGTGGATTCTGTGGCATGATACACAGCTGAGGCCTCTCCCTTCCCCAAATCCTGCCCTCCTTGCACTCCACCCCAAAACCTCCAGGAATCCCCCAGCCTGGCCCCAAGGCGCCCTCCCCCCTCCCTCCCTCCAAGGCCGAAAGAGGCCTGGAAAGAAAGGGCCCTTCCCCCACCCTTTGACTGACAGAGCCAGTCAGAAGCCTCTCCCTCCCCCCCCCAACATTCTAATCTCTCACCGTTGCTGCCTGGAGTCAGGTCCCTGCAGAGGCCATTTTGGGGGGAATTCAACTGTCCCTGAAGGGATTTCCTCACTGTTTGGATTTTTCTACAAACCCAGGAAGTCTACTGACTATGTAGGAAAAGCTGTTGAGGGACAGTGAGGCCCCTGTTGGAGGGAATAGGTATCCGCACAGAAAAAAAAAAGTCTGGGATTAGAATATAAGATGTTAAAACACATGCACAGAGCTGAAAGAAAAACATAACCTTGGCTATATTGAGCCGGCAGTCTCCTGAATCTTGCTTTAATGAAAATGGTGATAGACAAATCCTGAAGTTCTGAGAACCAGCCCAAACACTGTTTTATCCTTGAACTAGGAGTAAGGCTCGTTGTGGGAAGAAATACAACGAGCTCTAGAAGGAAGCTCCGGGTGAGTGTCTTGGCTGTGGAATTCCTCTCATGTCTCTTTCTATTTATTTAAAACATTCATTAGGAAGGCAAGGAGGCTTACAATATAAATTAAACAATTACAAAAACACAATAAAACAATTTGAATAAACTAATAATTATTTAAAAAAAACCTAGGAGTAAGGCCCGTTGTGGGAAGATATACAACGAGCTCTAGAAAGAAGCTCCAGGTGAGTGTCCCGGTTGTGGCTGGTGGGGCGGCAGAGGGAAGGGGAAAATAGAGAGAGGCAAGCCATGTTTATTTCCTTCTGCTTAGCTATAAGGCAGGGCTGTCGCAAGTCATTTTGCTGCCCCAAGTGGGTAGTATGGGAGGACAGCCTCATGGTAACAGGTATGGTTCCCTCCACCCCTGACTGATGCTGATTTGGGGCTATTGCAGTGACAGCTAAGGCAGAAAACCGCCTCCTCCTGTGCCGTGTCTTCTGGCTTCCAAGGGTCTGGAAAGCTGTTCCACAGCCAGTTACAGGGTTGCCAACTCTGGGTTGGGTAATACCTGTAGATTTGAGGGGTAGAGCCTGAGGAGGGCAGGGTTTGGGGTGGGGAGGGACCTCAGCAGGGTATAATACCATAGAGTCCATTGCCCAAAGCAGCCATTTTCTCCAAGAGAACTGATCTTGGAGATCTCCAGGTACTGTCTGGAGGCTGGCACTACTAAGGGAAGGGCCAGACCTGTAGATTTGAGGGGTAGAGCCTGGGGAGGGCAGGGTTTGGGGTGGGGAGGGACCTCAGCAGGGTATAATGCCACAGAGTCCACTGCCCAAAGCAGCCATTGTCTCCAGGAGAACTGATCTTGGTCATCTGGACATCAGTTGTAATAGCTGGAGATCTCCAGGTGCCACCTGGAGGTTGGCTTATGTTAACTTGGGTCTATGCAGTGGCAGCTAAGATAGAAAAGCACCTCCTCCTATGCCATGTCTTCTCGGTTCCAAGAGTCTGGAAAATAGTTCCGTAGCCAGTTACATAGTTGCCAACTCTGGGTTGGGAAATAGCTGTAGATTTGAGGGTTAGAGCCTGGGGAGGGCAGGGTTTGGGGTCGGTAGGGACCCCAAAGCAGCCATTGTCTCCAGGAGAACTGATCTTGGTCATCTGGACATCAGTTGTAATAGCTGGAGCTCTCCAGGTGCCGCCTGGAGGTTGGCTTATGTTAACTTGGGGCTATGCAGTGGCACCTGCTTTGGCCCTGACTGTTGTTTCCCTGCTTTAAGGAAAAACTCAGAGTCATGATTTTGACTTATAAACACCTAAATGGCTCACTTTCATTCCTCTGGTCCTTGCAGAAATGGTGCAAAGGATCTCTTCTCCACTGTCGTAGCCCATGGCTGCTTTTTTGAGCCGAATAGACTCTAGCCATGGAACTCCAGCATCATATATGGTTTGGCCATCTTAGAAATAGTCATGATGCTTAGTTTTAGGAATAGTATATATACAAATGGAGACCCGCAAGAAACTTGCGGGATGGTCATCCCATTCCTCACACCTTTGCTTCCTCCCCTCTACCCTTACCTATCTCACACTCTTTCTCCCTTCTGGGGGTGGAGCCATAGACTCAACCCTCCAAAGCAGCCATTTTATCCAGGGGAACTGATCTCTGTCACCCGGACAACAGTTGTAATTCTGGGTGATCTCCAGCCCTCACCCAGAGGCTGACCATGGTAGTTCTCATGGAGGAAATGGCTGGTTTGGAGGGCAGAGTCTATGGCATTATACCGGTCTGAAGTTCCTCCCCTCCTCAAACCCCACCATGTCCAGGATCCACCCCTTAAATGTCCAGGAGTTTCCCAATCCAGAGTTGGCAACCCTATTTCCTTCCCACCCAACAGCCAACTTAACCTTTATCTGCCTTTATCTGTCTTCAGCTTTTTGTCTCCACCCCCTCCCCCACAGCTTCTACCAAGGAAAATTATAGTCTTTCTCCACAGTGGGGACCAAAGCAGCTTACATTATTCTCACCTCCTTTTTATCTGCACAACAACCCTGTGAGGTTGGTTAGGCTGAAAGTATGTGACTGGTCCAAAATCACCCAGTCAGCTTCCACCGCAATATGAGGATCTGAACCTGGGTCTTGCGGACCCTACTCTGAAGCTCTAACTGCTGCACCACTGCTGGCTTTCATAGCGTGGCTGCTGAACAGCAGCAAGCAGCCAGGCCAAGTTGAGTCATGCAAATTAGGTGGTATCAAGTCACTCAGAGGGTGCTGCCTAGGGATGCCAGCCTCCAGGTGGGATCTGGGGATCCCCTGGAATTACTGCTCAGCTCCAGACTACTGAGATAACTTCCCCTGGAGAAAATGGATGCTTTGGGGGGTGGACTCTAGGGGCATTGTACCGCACTGAGGTCCCTGTCCTCCCCATGCTCCATCCCCAAATCTCCAGGAGTTTCCAGACCTGGAACTGGCAACCCCACTACCCCCATCCCCTGCCAGTGCCCGTGGGGGACCTGGCAACCCCAGACTGCTGCCAGGCCTAGGGTTGGCAACCTCCAAGTGGGGCCTGCTGGAGGGTGAACTCCAGAGATCTGTGAACAACAGAGATCTGTCTCCCTGGAGAAAATGGCTGCTTTGGAGGGTGGATTCTGTGGCAGGATACCCAGCTGAGGCCTCTCCCTTCCCCCAAATCCTGCCCTCCCACACTCCACCCCAAAACCTCTAGGAATTCCCCAGCCTGGCCTCAAGGCTCCCTCCCTCCCTCCCAGACCGAAAGAGGCCTGGAAAGAAAGGGCCCTTCCCCCCACCCTTTACTGACAGAGCCAGTTACAGGGGTCTTTGGGGGGGAGTGCACTGGAGCGCAGCTCTGGGAGTTCAGGAGCCAAGCCTCCCCAGCCGGGTTCCGGGGAGTCTTTCAGGCAGCCGAATGTCAATTTCAGCCCCATTATATCCTATGGGCCATTGAAATCAATGGTGAAAACATAGGGCATATTCTGGGGCTGGAGGAGGAGGTTTGAGGGAGAGGCTCAAACACACAGGGAGCTGATGGAGCCTCTGCCAAGATAGCCCACCAAGCTTCAAGAACATTGGATCAGGGGGTCCACTCTATGGGCCCTCAAACAGGTTGCCCCTATTCCTCCATTGTTCTCTATGATGGGAAAAAAGTAACGTTTTTTTCCCACCATAGAGAACAATGGAGGGAATAGGGGCAACCTATTTGGGTGACCATAGAATTGGATCCCCTGGTCCAATGTTCTTGAAACTTGGTGGGTATCTTGGCGAGAGGCTCCATCAGCTACCCTGTGAGTTTGGAGCCTCTCCCTCAAACCCCGTCCCCTCCAGCCCCCAGAATATATCCTATGTTTTCACCATTGACTTCAATGGCCCATAGGATATAATGGGGCCGAATTGCCGCCAAATTTCTTTTCATTCCTCTCCTTTCCTTCTCTCTTTTCCTCTTTCCCTCTTTTTCTTCTCTTTCTCTCTTTCTTTCTTTCTCTCTTTCTTTCTTTCTTTCTTTCTTTCTTTCTTTCCCACCTTCTTCTCTTCTCTTTTTTCCTCCTTTCCCTGTTTCCCTCCTTCTTCCCTCTCTTTCTTTCCCTCCTCTTTCCTTCTCTTTTTTTCCCTCTTTCCTTTCTTCTTTCCTTCTCTCTACTCTCTCTCTCTCCTTCCCTCTTTCCGTGGCCCAACTCTCATGAGAAGGAGTTTAAGCTTCAAACCCCTTCTCTCTTAGCTCCCCCACCCAGGCCAGCTGGGGAAGGGAAGGGGAGGCTTTTGAAGATGCCTCCCCCCTTTTGCTTCCCCTTCTGACATCACTTCCGGTGATGTCAGGGGGCGTGGCATGTGCTAATAGCCTAATAGCTCATTAGCATACCATATGCTAATGAGCTCCTGCAGCTGTTTTTCTACAAAAAGACCCCTGGCCAGATATATATACATATATATATATATATCTTTCCTGTTAGGAATAACACGGATGCTCAAATAAGTTTGATATGGCATCTTGTACTTCACAGTAAGACTCTTCCTTTGGAAGATGGAATAGCCCATGCAGAAAAGGAGCAGTGTCCGATGATATCACATCCATGGTGAATGGCTGTTTAGGAGAACTTGGCAACCTGTTATCAGGTATTTTTGCACACTAGGCGAGGACACCTTCTGGTGCCCCCCCCTCCCATACACCCACCAACCCCTGGAGCCCCCGCAGCCGACCGGGATCGTCCCTCCCTTCCTCCCAGCAGCCCCACTTGGGCACCTCTTTCAGAGGTCAGCCCTGAGGAGACCCGCCCACAAGTTCACTGCCTGAGAGGTCACTGCCAGAGACCTGCCCGCAAGGGACACCCCCTGGCCCCAGCTCCCGCCCGCCCGGGCTCACGAGCTCTCCAGCCCTGCCAGCAGCCACCTCCACCGGCTGGCTGCAGCGCCTCGCCAGCCGCCCGGCAGACCCCTGAAGCCTGTTCAGCTGTGTTGCTAGACCTTGGAGGTGTGTTGATGGAGCCTGGAGTCAGGGTAGGAGCCTCCATCTCCTCTGCCAGGCCCCGCCCCCAGGCCAGCCTCTGAGCATGCACAGAGGGGGTTGCTCGCGGGCCACGTAGCTCAGCTAGGGCATGGAGAGGTTGGGCTGGAGGGGGACAGAGGCTGGCTGGGGCACAGGAGGAGGAGGAGGCACAGTTTCCTGCAGCCAGGGAGCCCACGGCAGATCGTGGGCCGGAGCCCTTGTCAGGCCTGCACCCTAGGCAAAAGTCTAAATTTTGTCAATGACAGGCCAGCCCTGATTGTTATTGACCTCTGTTGATGAATGACCAGATTCAAGGCTAGAGAGATGATTAAAGCAAAGGGCCTCAGGTATGACCATCAGCAGACTGTAACCTTTGGCTTGTGCTAAAGACTGGTCTGTGCTAAACAATGCGTTATAGGTGATCAAAATCTGAAAATTGGTTTGGGCCAGTAAGGGAAAGTCCAGCATTCAAACCTAGAAAGCATATGTATTTAATCTTCAGTGTGTGGCTTCCTTCCTTGAAAGAATGACCCAAAAAATGACCAGGCGGACACTTTAGAGCCCATCACGTGAGTGGCCACCTTTATTGATTGATTTATTCATTTCATACCCCACCTTTGTCCCCAATGGGGACCCAAAGTGACTTACCTCATTCTCCCCTCCCCCATTTTATCCTCACAACAACCTGTGAGGTAGGTTAGCCCAAGGTCACCCAGTGCAGTGACCTTCCCCAGCGCGAGTGGGGATTGAAACCTGGTTATTACAGGTACTACTCCAACACTCTTAACCACTATTCCATACTGACGCCAAGCTCCATCAACACACCTCCAAGGTCTATCAACACAACTGAACAGGCAATTTTAGTAACCCTGGCAAGGTTAACTTAAAATATATGACCTAATAGCAACTTATATAGATACAGTTAAAACGTTTGTTAGGTTTTTATTATGCATTGTGCTTTTCAAAAACTTCCAGGGTTGAATTGACACGTATTCTTTTAAATGCTATTCTGAGTTTACATTTTCTTCCTTTTCTTAAATGTAATCAGTCAATTCAGATATTCTCGGTGCTTTTTTTTTTTTTTTGGTAAAAAAAGTGGGGGGTCTCATATATAAGGTTGTACCTGTTTCCATGAGTTCCCTCTTCAGGATTTGGGAGGGCTTCCCAGCAAAACAAGTTGCCAGTGCTCAGAACCGGTGAGTACCGCCACAAAAAAAAGCCCTGCATTTACTAATCTGCTTGTTTAGAAACCATCAAAGCATTTATAACTGTACTTTTGAAGGGCTGATATTTTGTCAAACAAGATACACATATAAAACATATAGAGAAGGAGAACTCAATAAGCATTTAAGGAGTCTTTCTCTTCCAACAAACCAGAACATCTTCTGGAAGATTGGTAATGTGGCTGATCTGCTTGGACTTGCTTTTGCATTTTAAGAGTAAACCAACAGAAGATGGAGATTTTAATGCTATTTCTATTTGCTCAAATTTTATTCCCATTTATCAGTGTTTTTATGCTTTGTTTATTAGTTGCCTAATTGAAGAAGAGCAATCCCAAAGAGCAATGCAGTTCCCAATCCGATTACAGTGGAAACCCGTAATGGGCAACAAGCATGCAGCACGCGGAGGCTGAAATTTCATCCAGATGGCAGATTGCTGAAACTTCGAGTTAAGCAATTTATAGGACAGTCCTAAACTGATCTACTCAGAATCCCACTCAGCTCTATTCAATGGCGCTTACTTCCAGGAAAGTGTTCTTAGGCTAGCACTGTAATTGCTTAACTATAAGTGTAGAAAGTAGTACTTCAAGGAACAGAAAATTAAAGACATGCTGAACTGTGCAGGATGTTATCAAAATGTCCCTTCATAATTCATGGCTAGAAGATGGGACACCCCCTAGAAGATGGGACCGCCTCTGGGTAGAAAAGACCATCTAGGGTCCCGGTCACATGTGCCAGATAATGCGCGCGGGGGGGGAGTGAGGCTATTTGCCCCATAGTAATTTGATGCACCACTGTGCAATCAGACACAATTCTTTGCCACGTGTTTCTGGTGGCTTCAACGAGGGATCACTGACATGAGAGTGTGCCGGTGCGATCACACGGAGACGTCCATCCGCAGCCCATCGCAAACCCGTTTGCTACTGCACTTTCCCAGGTATTTTTTAACTCCACTTCTTCAGAGGGGCGAGATGAATTTGTCCGACAAGTGCGGGACACCTGCCAGATGTTCCCGTGTGATCGTGCCTGTAAAATCCACCCGGCATTCATCCCTCTCGCGCTGCAAATTCTGTGTGTGATCGGAGCCAAAGTAACTCTGTTAAATCCCTTGTGTTCTTGTTGGACTAGAGATAGTGATTAGCAGGGTTCCTGTATAATTTATGGGCATAGGGGGTCATTAACTAGCATGCATCCACCTGAGAAACAGACCATCTAAAAGCAGCCCAACTGATAAGGAGAGGCAAGTCGTGATGAATTGCAAGTGGTGGAGCTGATACAGATGTGATCCCTGTCACCCCTGGAGAACAGTGATTTAACGAAACAATTTGTTTGCTCCTCACACTTACAACATACACTCTATGTATACACACATTCAGTGCTGACCTTGTCGCAATAAAAAAAATTCTAAAATCGGCTTAAATAGCGAGTAGCAACGTGAAAAGAAGCATTTGAGTATTGCCTTGTATTTAACAAGCCCTTTATTAATGATTGTCTCTGTAGCTGGAATGGTAAAATATTAACACGGGTAATGATCATGACTGCAATTATGTTTCCACCCTAATCATTCTCTTCTCTTTAGGCCTGATAAAAACAGTCGCTCCACACGAGTACGCGTGCTGCCTTCTCCACATCATTTTAACATCATGGCTTTCAGTCCAGTCTTGCGTGGCCACATCATGTATCGGAAATACTACCATGTGGATCTCCATCAGCCTGAAGTACGACATTCTTTCCAGGACAGTGCAGACAGAATGAATTGCCCTTTGCTTGGCCCAGGGTTCATTCTCATGCTCAGCATACTTTTAGCTACATTTCTAAAAGATCCAGATGTTACACAGCTCGGGCTGTTATCTTCTACAATTTGGGTAATCAGCCCATTTTTGCAAACTTTTCCTTTGATCTTAGAATGTACGGTTTTTCCCCTTATCAAGTCAGAGAGGACTAGAGAGAGCTGCTCTGTTTAGCTGTTGGGTATTGGCAGCTTGAAGCGAGACTTCAGCCCCAAGGTTTTGTCAACGTCTTCCACAGGCTGTAGGCTGTGCCATTGTGCGACTGGCCTGCGAGGATTGGCCAGCATATCTGACCAATGACGCAGCTGGTTGCCTGTAGCTCTGCAGCCCAAGAACACCTTTCCAATCTGGTCATCCTTGGACATCTTGTCATGATCCCAGACTGAAATCACCAAGTCTACATTCTAAAAGAAGACACAAAGACATAAAATGAGGAGAGGCAAAGGAAGAGATAGTGAGGAAGAAATGGCAAACCACCTCTGAACGTCTCTTGCCTTGAAAACCCCCACAGGGTCACCATCAACTAGTATAAGCTGCTCTGAGCCTGCTGTAAAGCAGGGAGGGCGGGGTATAAACCTAATAAAATAAATAAGTCAGCTGCGACTTGACAGCACTTTCCACCGCCACCACAGTCTTGATGGCATCAAGTTTAATCTTCTTCTCTGCCTCCCCGCCTTCACTTGTGAAATCTCCTTACTTGGTTATGTCAGGTTTGGACCTTTCTCCTTTTGGGTGATGCTTGTATCTGTACCACGATCAATCCCCAATATCTGTAAACCCAATGCCTTATGCTGCCAGTGCTGCTAACACTGTTAGTTTCGCTTTTGGAATCCCGCATGCATTGCCCATCTGCCTAGCACCTTATCAGTCCTCCCTGACATTCCTAAGGGGAGGGGAGCGTGTGAATGAATGAGAGGAGTGTTGTAGCGGCTTCACCAGTAACCTTTCCTAAGCAGCCCCCACATAGCCTGTGAGCCCAGCTGGATCCATGGCCGTGGGAGACAAGAGCCTTAAGATAGCTAGATGGTCGTATATTCTCTCATGACCTATAGTGGCCTAGGTGTCTGTGTGTGACGTATGTTTGAGGGTGGATCCTAATCCCTTTCCCTTTGTCCCATGTTATTGAATGCCAGTTCTGACAAAGGTGTTCACCTGTCCAGAGACCATATTTTGCCAATAAACCTGCTAAAGGACTATTGTGTACTCAGTGGTTACTGCAGGACCTGACAGGTTACTGCTGTGGCAGTAGGGGCAGGTTTCTTTTGCCCTCTCCTTCCCTCCCTGTCTATGACAGCACTCCACGTGCCACAGAACCCTAAGAAGTGTAGTTGTTTCAGAGTGCCTGATGTCTGTGGACTGACTTCCCCAGCTTCCACAGACACCCAAGTATCCCTGGAGACTCGGATGCTGCTGTAGCAGTGAAGGAGAGGTCCAGTAACAGAGACGTGATTACAAGGACAACTCTGGCCATCTAAGTGTGTGTGTGTGTGTGTGAAAAGTGTCATCAGGTCACAGCTGACATGGTGACCTCACAGGGTTCTCAAGGCAAGAGATGAATAGAGGTGGTTTTACCATTGCCTGCCTCTCGGTAGCATCCACAGATTTCCTTGGTGGTCTCCCATCCAAGTAGTGAACGTGGCCAACACTGACTGCGGTCACACGTGCCAGATAATGCAGGGGGAAGCAAGGCTATTTGCTCTGTAAAAATTTGACCCACATTTGCACGATCACACAGTCCCGGTTCCCTAGCGAGTTTTCTGACACTGGGAAAATCAAGTACTTTCCAGGTATTTGTGCTCTGAATCCACGATTTTGCCTATCTGGACAGCCATCTCTCACAATGATTGCGATCAGGTCATCTGGATGTCCTTCTTCCGGTAGGTTTGGTATTGCAACTTTCACCATTGTGCACATGCATGTGCATGCACATATGCAACTATGCACATATGCACCTATGCACATGTGCAAAGATTTTTTTTTACTTGTGCCACACTGCCACTTGGGCAGCGTGGCTGTCTGCGACCACACAGTGGAAGTCCGTCTGTGGCCCATAGCAACCTGTTTAATGGTGGACTTTCCCCAGCGTCTTTTAACTCCGCTCTTGCAGCGGAGCAAAATGGGTTGCCGATGGGTGCGGGCGCTGGCAGATGTTCACATCTGATCGTGCCTGTTAAATCCGCCCAGCATTCGTCCCTCTCGTGCGGCTAATTGTGCATGCGATCGGAGCCAAAGTTTAGCTTCTGAGACCTGACAAGGAGGGCAACCAAGATGATTAGGGGGTTGGAGCACCTGCCCCTGTGAGGAAAGGCTGAAGCGTCTGGGATTTTTCAGTTTAGAAAAGAGACAACTCAGGGGAGGAATGATGGAAGTTTCTGAAAGTATGCATGGAGTGGAGGGAGCTGACAAGGAGAACTTTACTCCCTCTCCCAAAACACTAGACCTCGAGGGCATCCAATGGAGCTGATGGGCAGTAGGTTCAGGATGGACAAAGGAAATACTACTTCACATAGAAAGTGATTAAAATGTGGAATTTGCTGCCAGAGGATGTAGCGATGGCCAGTGGAATAAACAGCGTTAAAAGGGGATTAGACAGATCCAAGGAGGATGAGTCTGTCAATGGTTACTAGCCACTGGCTGCTGAGGGAACCTACACATTCAGAGGCACTAGTCCTCTGCATCCCAGAGACCAGGAGAAGGCCTCAGCCTCTATGCCCTGTTGTTGGCCATCCAGAGGAACTGGTTGGCCATTGTGTGAAGCAGGATGGTGACTAGATAGACTATTGGTCTGATCCAGCAAGGCTCTTCTTATGTTCTAATGTTCTTAAGACCAGGCTAGTGTGGGCTGTCCAGGTCAGGACCATCTAAGCATAATTCAGTATAACTGAAATTCATGCTGCTGGCAGGGGTCCCCATTGTGGTGCCGGTGAGTGCCATGGTGCCACCCAACAACTTCCCTGGTGCCTGCCAAGTGTTGTTGTTGTTGTTTTTTAAGTAGGTGTGGGCCAGGTAGGGCTTTTGCCCCACAAGGCTTCTAACGGCTGGCCCCGCTTCCTGTGGCAGCCATTTTGTGGCTGCGCCCACCATCCCATGCCAGAATTCCAAAGGTGCCCCCAGGCTCAAAAAGGCTGGGGAACTTTGAGTCCGAGGAGCCATAGTCGAAGTTAATAATTCCCTTCCAAACATCTGCCTTTGAATGACGTCGAGCAGATAGGGGGACTTACCTGAATCAGACTGAAGGGCACTTCAAAAACAAATGCCTCGTTGAAGTAGGGACTTAATGTGTTTTTCTTCGTACTTGTCTTCTTTTTCTTCCATTTCTTTTTGTTCAAAGTGAGTTGCACTTTGACATAGGGATCTGGGATGGGGTAGAGGAATGGAAGAAATCTACTTCGTGTGACAGTTAAAGAAACCCCTGAATATCAGAGTCCCCACCATGTGGCTGTTATAAAGCAATTTGATTCATAATGGGACTATTTCCTCCAGACATCAACCTTCCTCAAGGGTTTATTCATATAACCCACCATCCATCTTTTGGAACTTTGTGGCACATCCTAGCTCCTTCATCACACTTGGTCTGTGACAGGCTGAAATCCTAAGGACACTTTCCTGGGAGTATGCCCCAGAGAATAACATTTAGGACACACTTCCATAGTGACTTAAGTGCCAGGTTTGGATACACACATCCAGGTTTTAATCTGCTGCTCTCCAACTAATTAATTGGGCGGTCTTGGGCAGGTCATGATTTTTCAGGCTGATTTGACAGAAAGATTTGCCATGAGGTGAAAGGGATGGTTTTAATTTTTTGAAGGTGGGTGAGAGAAACTCCCACCAGCTCCTAAAACAAAAGACTTGCTTGAAGTACGACACAAAATTTGTTCCCTTTTGTTAAGATGAAAGACCCGAGGGGGGTGGAAATCTTGTTCCAGCAGTGTGATAAGAAAGCAAGAAACTTAGCAACACATTCTTTTCCATGGCCTTGAGTTGATCTTTTTTGTATCTGAGACCTTTACAAGGCTAATGGAAATTCAGGTCAAGATATCTGGTTTGCAGCATGCCACATTAGGTCAAGGAGTTTCAATGTGATTCCAGACTTTAACTGAGCAATGCTCATTAGAGGGCCTTTGCATCTGCTTAATTTTCCTTTACTCCACACAAGTTAGTTCCAGCCATGCTTCCCTATTACCTGACAATCCATGTGCATCCATCCGCTTCAGTTTTTTGGCTTCTAAGATGACCACAGTTAATTTGCTAGTGCTGGGTACATATCTGAGAGAGAAGCAAATCTCCCCAAGGCGCTCTTGCTATCACAAACAGAAAAGACAGGAAAAGGGTGTAAAAATTAATGCAGTACAGATATAGCCAGCTAGAAGCCCGGTTAAGAATGCCAGAACTCAAGACTGTCTAAACACCATGATTCCTACCCCAGAAGTTTTTTTTCCTGGATTTCAGAAGTATGTGGAACAGTTGTAATAACAGAGAGGTGAAAAAGTGCACTCCAGACATGCACTCCAGTCGGTTTCTTCCATGTAATTTTTTTTCCCATTGAACATTTGTTTGTCACTTTATAATTTTTAGAAAATATATCCATTTTCAAAAAATGGGCAAAAAAGCTGCTCAAAGGGAGGTGGCTTTGTGAAATCACTAGCTAATTAGCACTGAGAATCGCTGACTGCTGCATATCAACAGGAGCAGTAATTCCTAATCTAAATTTTGAAGAGGGTTGTTGGTTTTTTTTAAACAAAACATAGCAAATACAGTTCCATGCTGGCACGCTCAAATTATGTTGAATTTATGTACCATTTATGGTATGGTGCCCATTTGCCAGCATGGTTGTCCCACAGCGCTCTCTACTGGACTAGCTAATTTCTGCAATGATAGCAAGACCAGAGGATCTGGATCAGATCAAATTAGAATCTATCACAACTTTCCATCTCCAGCAGTGGCCAGATGCTGTGAGAAGCTTGCTGGCAGGACATCATATTTTTGCAACACTAAAAGGGCCCAGCCTCTTCAGTCTTTCCTCGGGGGATCTGGGAAATAAAACGGGCTTTTGTTCTGTTCTATGTTTACCAGCTCATTGGTGTTTTAAATGCCATGTGTCTGATCAAAATAGACTTTGGGAGGATTTTGATAGCCAATTTCCCCAAGACATGTTAGTAATTGTGGTGGGAATCAGTTGGAACCGTGGGCAGTGGACTCAGTAACCACCAACATGAAATCCTGCTTTGAAGAAACCATAATAAACATGGAGACCATTGCTTTTTAAAAACCTTTCAGCGTTCCCAGCTCTCTACTACTTAGGATACTCTTGCTGAGGATCCCAGTTTAGTCACACCATCCCATGATTTTGCTGCATTTCATATAATCAGGACTTGGGTGACTGGTCAAAAAGTTAAACGTTCTACCTTTCCTCTGTATACTTCTGGATCTGTGAGTGTTTGGAACCAGGGGCTGGTAGAGACTCTAATGCAGCAAGAAAGCTGTTAGAGCAAAGAAGCTCTTCTCACGCCTGTGCCAGGTTTAATGGACTGCATGCTGGTGCACTCCAGTTGTTCTTATATCCCTTCCCACTCCAGTGATCTGTCCTTCTCTTCCCTTTCTATCGCCTTTGAGCTTCAATCCTTCTTTCACCTCCTTCTCCTCCTACTAATCAGAAAATCTATGAGGACCGTGACAGCTTTTTCGAGGGAAATGACTTTCACCATCTGCTGCACAGACTGCTAGAAAGTATGTCTCTGGGCAGCTGCTTATCACCGCCTGTCCTTAAGGCCGTTACTGGCTGATGCTTTGCTCCTGAGACTCAGAGACCTGAGGGCTGCTGCATGTGGTCACTTCAGCTTGGGGCGTCTGCCGTTTTTAGCCAACGCCTACGTATTCAGCTTGACTAAGTAGGGCAGAGGGGGGGATTTTTATTACAAATGTTGTTCTCAAACGTTTATCTCCCTTATATATAAAAGCCTTTCGGTGGTGGCACTCTCCAGAACATTCCACACGCTCCCGAATTGGTTGGCGCCCTGGTGTATCACTCACAGGGCGTCTGTCTCCACTGGCTGCGTTGCTGCCTCCCTTGACATGGTCCCACCCACAGAGGCGGTACCTGGCATCTTGGCCTCACTCTCCTTGGAGCAGATGGACAGGTCAGACGCTCCAGTGGACGGGGGCCTCAGCCTGATCAGGCCGTTGTTGCCACCACGGTTGTCCTCGCCCAAGTGCAAGTAGCCACCCGTGTTGCATGCAACCACATGACAGACAGGCTGGGCACTCCGATGGGGGGAGGAGGGGCTCAACCCGATGCTGCCACCATCCTTGCCCAAGCCTGGCTACAGGTGGCCGCCCGGGCAGCCACCAGACGACGGACGTGCCGGGGACTCCATTGCGCGCGGGGGGGGGGCTCAGGCTGAGCCTGATCCTGCTGCCACTGCTGTGGTCGTCCAAGCCCGACTACTGGCAGCTGGATAAAAGCTTGAGGTTGACATTATCCATTGGTATGAATAAATTAGGAGTATCATGTAGATACACTCGGTCTTGGTTTTGTAGTTCCATGACTCCTCCTTTAACCACACCCATTTATCACTGCCTTCTTCCGTCTTTGGTGAGGCCTCTTGTCTAAAAAAGGAGCACTGTATAATAAAAGAAAAGTCTCTATGGGCATATGCAGAGTTCCTCACCACTGAGCAACTGCAGGCTGCCCCCTACTCTTAGAATGAAGAACCAGAGTTTCCCTCCAGGGCACGAGGCAGGGCTCCTATACAAGCCTGTGTATGGAAACCTTTCTTTTTGAAAAGCATCTCCCTTGACAGGATTTCTGGGACCACAGTGCCCAAATGTGTCTGAAACGTTTAAGGCTGATAACATTTATAGGTTACAGGGGCCCTTATTAAACCTTCTGTGGCTACTCAGTGGCTGCATTCAGATGTCATGCCAAACAGAGTTTCAGTTATGACAGGCATAGATACAAAATTTGCCATGCTCACAGGGTACCCACCCTTTTACATGGAGAACATCTGAAGGTTCCCAGGTATGGAAAGCCTTGACTCAGACTCCAATTTTCCCAGGTCCCTTCATTCAGATGTCATGTGTGATGCAGGGCTTCTCGAATTCTGTAGCCTTTAGTAGTGCTCTGTCTATGAGTAAAGGAAGGAGGCCCGGGGGTAAGGTCAGGGCTATTTTTGGGCAGGAGCGCACAGGAATGGAGTTCTGGCTGGCTTCCAAGTTGGCCACGCCTATAGCCTCCCCCCCCCTCAGGTTTCCCAGGCACCTTGCAAGCCACGGCACACCTGGGGAAGTCAAGCTAATCCAGGGAGGGAAGGCAGTTTAAACTGCCTGCCCTCCTCAGGTTCCTCAGGCGCCTCGCACTTGTGTGGTGCCTGGGGAAGCCAATCCAGAAACTGCCTTCCTTCCCTTGGGTTTCCCATGCACCATGCAAGCCGCAGGGCACCTGGGGAAGCCAATCCTGGGAGGGAGCTGCGCGGTCAGAGGTGTGGTCTAATATGCTAATGAGTTCCTGCTGTTGGGTGTGGACTGTTATGCTAATGAGTTCCTGCTGGGCTTTTTCTACAAAAAAAAGCCCTGGGTAAGATGCATGTGTGAATAAAGCAACAAGTTATGCTCATGCCATTCTACCACATCACAAACTTCATGAAATGAACCGTTTCTGTAAATGGGAAGGTCCGCGAAGGGCTCTGGTTCGTGGTTCATGTGGCTCCACAAACCACAAACCAAAACAAACCTCCATTTTCCCAATTCATGCCCATTCGTGGGCTAACCTCAGCAGCTTTATTAGTGGTATAAGATGAGAGCTAGGTTTTTCCCCTTTCTTTCACTAAACCCCATCTATGTATCATACAATTTGTGCCTATGTTGCCCTCCAGCAGGCACATTACAAGCGCAATCATGTGGTACAGTAGTTAAGGCGAATCATTTGCTAAGTGGGTCTGAACCAGTATTTGAAAGCATAAATGAACTAGATGTAGCTGAGTAAACGGAGTCTTAGTGCAGAGTATTTCTGCCAACTGAGATGTCGGATTTAACCTATTTGGGTTGGTGATGGGCCAAACCTTACTCTTATATGATCATGGGGCAGCAGTGACTAAAATGCCTTTTATCAGTTTAGGGTGGTATACTAGCTACTTGCTGGAGAAGTCTACTCCCCACACACTGAACTTTGTGACCTGGCCACAGTTAAACATGCTTTGGTAATTTCCAGACTAGATTACTATAATCCACTCTACAGAGGGTTGCCTTTTAATTCTGGTAAATTTATCTCAAAAATATGGATGCCTAGTTATTGCCTGGGGTTAATCAGTGGGATCACATTACACCAGTCTTACATTGGCTACCAATTTGGTTCAGGGTGCAAGATTCAAACTGGTCTTTTTGACCTTTAAAACTCTAAATGGCTTTGGACCAGGTTATCTGAAGGACTGCATTCCTCACTACAAACGAGCCTGGGCATTTAATCAGATGATGCCCTCCTTGGTGTGCCATCATTACCGGACGGCCAGTGGGTGGTGGCACATGACAGGGCCATTACCATGATTGCAAAAAAATTATTGAACACGCTCCCCCATGAGATATGATTAGCACGTCCTCTTGAGGCCTTCTATGAAATTTTTGATTCCGCTTAAAACCTAGCTTTATTAAAAGAATGGCTTGGTTTTGTGTGCATGTGCCTGTTCCTTAAAAAAAAAATTAATGGTGCTGCTTCCCGGACTGCTAAACTGTTATTTTACTAACATATATCTAATTTCAGTGTTTTTGTTCAGACAGTGACTTATATTCTTGGTGCTTGCTTCAGCAGCACATATACTAAAGCTGGAACAATAATATCCTTTCAATTGCTTCTGGACTACCTTGTGTTGAAAATTGAACAAGTGTTGCCCTCGCGTTATATAGCATAGGACTGGCCCGTGCAAACATCATGCAAGAGGTCCATGTCTAATACACAACATGACCAAGATGATTTCATTTATAAACAATTATACAAGAAGTTGCCTCTTTATGGACGTAATGAGGAATCAACAAACAGTGCTAATGAGGGTGATTATAATAGGTGATTATAATAGGATATTTTTCCGGTCCCCTCTGCCTAGCTGCATTTCCACCTTCTTGCCTGAGATACCAACCTCACTCTTGCTGGCCGCAGTGAGCTCGTGCCATTGCTCAATAACATGTTGCAAGTCAACATCCCCAAGAGGCAGCCGCATCTCACCAATTATGTCATGTTTGGAAAAACGATTGAAATCGTACACCTGCATCACCAGGGTAGATTCAGCCACCTCCGCCTGGGGTATCTGAAAGGATTGCAAGAAGAACACAACATAAGAACATAAGAACATAAGAGAAGCCAATGTTGAATCAGGCCAATGGCCCATCTAGTCCAACACTCTGTCACACAGTGGCCAAAATATACCAGGTGCCATCAGGAGGTCCAGCAGTGGGGCCAGGACACTAGAAGCCCTCCCACTGCTGCCCCCTCCAGCATCAAGAATAGAGTGCATCACCTGCCCCAGACTGAGAATTCCTATCTATACCCTGTGGCTAATAGCCACTGATGGACTTCTGCTCCATATATTTATCTAATTCCTTCTTGAAACTGTCCATGCTTGTAGCTTCCACCACCTCCTGTGGCAGTGAATTCCATATGTTAATCACTCTTTGGGTGAAGAAGTATTTCCTTTTATCTGTTCTAACCCGACTGCTCAGCAATTTCATGGAGTGCCCACGAGTTCTTGTATTGTGAGAAAGGGAGAAAAGTACTTCATTCTCAACCTGCTCAATCCCATTCATAATCTTATAAACCTCGATCATGTCACCCCTCAGCCGTCATTTCTCCAAGCTAAAGATCCCCAAGCGTTTTAACCTCTCTTCATAGGGAAGGTGTTCCAACCCTTTCATCATTCTAGTTGCCCTTCTCTGCACTTTTTCCAATGCTATAATATCCTTTTTGAGATGTGGCGACCAGAACTGTACACAGTATTCCAAATGAGGCAAAAGGGATCTGATCTACAAAGTCCTCTAATGAGATCAACTCACTCTGGAAGTTATACGGGTTTAATGAAGAAATTACAGCTCAAACTTGGGCATGAATACTTAGAAATAACTCCCACTGGGTTTTGCAACCCGGTCTACTTTATATAAGTACATATTCATCTTAAGAATGCAATAATTACCTGACTAAATTGGCCCAAACAGCCATCTAACCAGTGCTGTCTCTCAAAACTATGGGCAGAACAATTCCCCAAGGAAGCTGATCAAGTGAACATGATGACAATACTCATCTTCTGGCCATTTGTCCCCACCACCCAGGTACTCAGAAGCATCTGAATATGGAGATTCCACGTTTAGTTATCGTAAGTAATGGAGTGGACTGCTCATCCATGAATTTATGTACTTATTTTTAAAGCCAGATAAACTGATAGTTATCACCACATCGTGCAACAGAGTGGCTTACAATCACCTTCCCTTCCTCTTCCAACAACAGACACCCTGTGAGGTTGGTGGGGCTGAGAGAGCTCTGAGAGAGCTGTGACTGTCCCAAGGTCACCCTGCTGGCTGCATGTGGGGGAGTGGGGAATCAAACTGGGTTCTCCAGATGAGAGCCGGCTGCTCTTAACCACTACACCACGCTGGCTCTATCCAGTAATGTAAAGTATTACATGGAAAGATAACTCCTTTTACTAATCCTGAACCTACTTGTGATCAATTAACTCAAAGATTAGAGGTTTTTAGCGAAATTTCTCACGTCACTCTCTCCATGCCATTCATAATTTTATTAAATATCCATCATGTTATCTTGTCTTCATAACAAGGATGTTTCATCTTTTGGTCATTAGAAGTCCCCTATTTGTACTTCTGACTGCTCTCCCATAACTTTTGGAGATAAATACCAAGTGTCCTTGGACTTCTAGGTTCCAAGTGTATAATGACACTCCATAATCCCAGAAGTTTCACATCATATGCTCACCACTCCAAACTGTTTTGCCTATATAATGGCAAATCTCCAGGAGTTTTTTTTTTTAAAAAATATGGCTTGCACTTTGATCTTAAAGACATGATGTGGAAGTTAAGTCCCACTGATTTCAACAGAACTTGCTTTAGACAGGTCTATCATGTTCTTCATATGACTACTGGTTATTTATATGGTTAAACGACACCAAGCCACTGGATTCTTTGACTTAAGTTTTATCCTGTATAAAAATATATAATACTGAACTCAACATAAATGGGCCAGTTAGCTGACAGAGAATACTGCATTTCTTAGGTCCCGGTCACACGCAGAAGTAGCTGTGCGATAGGCACAAATGCCGGGTGGATTTTATGGGTGCTATCACACGGGGACATCTGGCAAGTGTCCCGCACCCATCGGCAACCCATCTCACTCCACCAAAGAAGGAGAGTTAAAAAATACCAGGGAAAGTGCTGTATCAAACGGGTTTGCAACGGGCCGCAGACAGACTTCCCCGTGTGATTGCTCCAGTGCACTCCCATTGTGTCTGTGATCCCATGTTGAAGTGCACCGGAAACACGCGGCGACGGAAACAACCCCGATTCATCCGCCGGTGCGTCTGATCACACAGCGGTGGGTCAAATTGCTGCGGAGCAAAAAACCTTGCTTTCCCCCTGGATTATCTCATTCGTGTGACCGCGGCCTTAGTTTGTGGGATGTTACAGAGTGACACATTTGTTGTGGCATAAATTTCATGCACCAGAACCCACTTCCTTAGATGTATTTGAAAAACATGGCTCACAAAAATCCACAAAAGCTTAAGCTGCAAAACATTTGTGAGTCTTTAAGGTGCTACAAAACTATTTCAACTCCAGCAGACAACATCAGTATTCCTTTCGAATTTGCTTCCTACCTGAAAAATGAAACTGTCATTGAAAACCGGGTTGAGTGTCTTACGGTAAACCTTTGTTTCATACTTCTTCCTCATATCCGATGTTAGATAGACAATCACATAGGGATCAGAAGTACCTCCACTGTCCATTGCTTTCAGATCTGCTGCTTGCTTTACTCCAACCTTCAACTTTAAAAGTATCGACATTGAAACATTTAAGTTGATATGCTAGCAACAAGCATTAAGTTTGGGTACTGCAGAAATCAGTTACTGGAATGGGAAAAGCAAGAAAGATACGGAAATGCTAAGACCACAGAAGTTTGCTGGTTATCTGTTGTTAGCCACTTTGAACTTCTTTAGCTGATTAAAGGGGGTTGTAATTATAAAAAGGAAAGCAGATAAAGCTGTTCAGAATAGAAGAGGACAGGAGTGAATCATATGAATTGCCATAGGTTCAAGACACATTCAGATGTCCTACTGTACTGAAATCTTGTGCAGTGATGGGCCAAATATAAAAGAACATCAGCATACTAGTTATTGTTGGTTTTGGAAATTAGGTGAAGTGAAGGAGTAATTACAGGGTCGGAAATACGAAAAGAGTATGAAATGCTGAGAGGAGAAAAGGTCATTGGGGAGACATTGTGGTTTTGCCATAAAACAGTACTACATAAATATTTCAGTCTGGCCTTGCAAATTATACCTCCTGGCTACGGAAGTCATATTCCAGGGAATACTGTAGCTGTCCGCGCTTCTCATCCTCCAGGCCACATTCTATATCTTCCGCATCAGGCTGGACCTACGTAAAGAAATTTGTACTCGGTCTTTAAGGTGAAGTTATAACTCTGGCCAATTCAGAACAAAGAAGTAATCCCCACTCTGTGTTGCTCTTCTATATCAAGTTGGCTTTTGAATGCAGAAAGGCAGCATGTAGGGATGACTATGAACTGGAAAAATGTGGTTCCGTTCATGGTTTGTGGCATGCCCTATTTGCTAACCATGGACTGTTGTGACATGTGGCAGTAGAATGCCCCCGCTGGCATGCTAGAGACACCAAACTTGCAGGGGAACTCTGACTGACTGTCCTCTACCTGCCCTCCAAGTTTGGTGAGGATTGAATTTACTGCCTGTCATTTCCCCAGAAAGCACTTTCCTAGAGGCACGTTCTTTGGGGGGCTGCAACTTGGGCCTTGTAAATCCAATCCTCACCAGCCTTGGAGTGCACGTAGAAGACAGTCAGCTGGAGATCTCTGGTGAGCTTGGTGTCTCTAGCTTGCATAGGATCTGTTCTATACACTCCTGAATCTCTTGGACTTGCACCTGTCAAAATGGTGATCATTTTGACAGGCACAGGTTCAAGAGGTTCAGGAGTATATAGAACAGATCCTGTGCAAGCTAGAGACACCAAGCTTGAAGGGCATTTAGAGGAGCATCCAGGGGAGGGAGATTGGTGTCTCTAGCTTGCACAGGATCTGTTCTGTACACTCCTGAACCTCCTGAACCTGTGCCTGTCAAAATGACTGCCTGTCAGCTATCATTATGACAGGTGTAGGTTGAAAAGGTTCATGAGTATATAGAATGGATCCTGTGCAAGGTAGAGACATCAAAATCACAGCAGACCTCCCCAGGATGTTCCTCTATATGTCCTCCAAGTTGTTGCTATGAAGTTATGTAAACATTTTGATTGAGCGGAGACAGACTGTCTGGAAAGGTCTCCAATTAGGAACCAGCACAAACCTCCACAAACAGCTTGAAAGTCCACAGAAAGTCTGTGCCAGTTGACCTGCCATGAGCTTGACTCCATGAACCTTTAACTGGCTCAGGGGGAAAGGAGGGCATGTCTGCCCAGCTCTCCTTCCTGTCTCTAGCCAGCCTGTGGGGCACTCGGAGAAGATCGCGCAGGGAAGCCAGGCATTTAATTCTCCCCCCTCAGGAGGGGGTGAGGCCTGGGCTCGTTACTGCTGGAGTGCTGCTCTGGGGCACTCCGGCAGGAAATGACCCCTGAATGTATGGCTGTGAGAGTTGGACCATAAGGAAGGCCAAGCACTGAAAAATAGATGCTTTCGAATTATGGTGCTGGAGAAGACTCTTGAGAGTCCCTTGGACTGCAAGATCGAATCAGTCAATCCTTAAAAGAAATCAACTCTGACTGTTCCCTGGAAGGCCAGATACTGAAGCTGAAGCTCAAATACTTTGGCCACCAAATGGGAAGGGAGCACTCACTGGAGAAGACCCTGATGCTGGGAAAGATTCAAGGTCAAAGAAGAAGGGGACGGCCGGAGCTATTTTTGGGCAGGAATGCACACCCAACATGAACCCATTAGCATAATAGGCCACACCCACCAGCAGAAACTCAAGATTGGATACATTAGGGGTGTGTGGCCTAACATGCAAAGGAGTTCCTGCTACAAAAAAAGCCCTGGGTTTTGACAACAAACAAGGTAAACAGAATAAGAAGCAAAAGGTGGGTGTGGCTGGATGACCACACATCTGGTAACATGGGGGTGTGGCCTAAAATGCTAATGAGCTGGGCTGTCAGGGATGTGGCCTAATATGCTAATGCATTTCTGCTGTTGGGTGTGGCCTGTTATGCTAATGACTTCCTGCTGGGCTTTTTCTACAAAAAAGCCCTGGGGATGGCAAAGGATGAGATGGTTAGACAGTGTTATCGGGGCATCAAACATGAAATTAAGCGAACTCCGGAGGACGATGGAAGACAGGAGGGCCTGGCATGATGTGGTCCAAAGGACCATGAAGAGTCAGACTCGACTGTGCAACTGAACAACAGCAAAGCAAGTGCAGCTGTAATACTACCTGGTTTCAGAGAAACTTTCCACTCTTCCCGTCCTTCAGATGTCTTCACTTTGCTGAGAAATACATCCTAATAGGCCAGATTTTGGTTTCTTTAGAGCAAAGGATGCCTTCACCTATAATAGATATGCTGGAATCCTCTGTCTAAATATTTGCTTGTTTCCTTTGACTGCAGTCAGTCAGCCCCTCAAGTACTTTTAGTTATTTGCATGCTTTCTTCAGTAGACCAGAAATGAGAGAATAGCATGTTCCAGATAAATCACAATGCAATATTGTGCGGAGTTACCCCAGTCTCAGCTTACTGGCGTTAGTAGGTTTCGAGTGAAGTGAATCTGCATAGGATTGCACTGTGCACTGCTTAACATTAGCCTCCACTGAGACCATTTGTCCGTTTGCATAAAATCGGGCTTCTGTTTTTGTACTCTGCTGCTTCTTACTTTCCTCTCTCACCAGATTGTGCTGAGGCTGGGGAGAAAGAATCACTGAGCCAAACACCCACGGAGGACAAAGTCTAGTTCAAATTACGTCTTAAAACAGTAATATTATTTTACTAGTGAGCAAAGCCTGTTGCGGTGTTAGACAACAGGCCCTAGATAGGAAGGAAGGGTGGGTGGAAGGAAGGAAAGGAGGAAGTGAGAAGTGGAGGTAGAGAGAGACTGAAGGCCCAGCCGTAGAAGCCCCGTCTCTGCGCTCAGTCTGAAGATGGTCCTCTCCTGTCAGAGGCCCAGAGCAGACTGAGCCGAAGATGGTGGCTGGGGCTAACATGGGCGGGACTACACAAAACAGCTAGCCAACCCAGCCAGCGTCTTCTGACAGACAGTTCTTGCGCCCAAACACTGTTGGCGTGCATCGAACATTGTGGGACCAAAATTCAATTATTATAAGGAGAGATGACACCTTAGCTCTCAAGATGGTGCTTGCCCGCTGCCGGCAGTCATGAGAAAAACCTACCAGACTGGCTGTTGTGGAAGAGCCATTGATGCTAACCAAGTTGAGTTTCTCCTTCTTCTTGTGTTTCTTCCTGCAGCAACAGCACTTAATGATGCAGATGATGAAGAGGAGGAGGACTAGGCCTACCGCTACAGCAATAGCGATGAGGGCCCATCTGGGTACTGCCATAACAAGAAAGAAGGATTGTTACCTATTTGTAAAGCAACCTTGTCCGAAAGACATTTTCTACAGAAGTCCTGAGCGCAGCTTCATAACATCAGGAAAATAATTAAAATGACTGCACTTAAATATCAAAACTTAAAAATATATCCTTGTTCATATAACCTCCAGGACAATACAGCCTATTTTTCTGCTGGTAATTTCCCACATTCTTTTCCTTTCTGACATTGGTATCTCCATTTGTCTCATGTGAACACAGTTGTCCCTAGAAAATTGAAGAGCCAAGTTCCGTATCCACAATGTTAATACCTTTCTCTGTTAATCTTTACAGAGAAAGAAACCAATTAATGTGCTTATCCCACAGTACTCAGATGTATTCTTTGGAATTCTACTCCGTGGAACACTTATTATCCATTGTTATAACGGCTACCACCAGATGGCATAGCTAGACAGAATGTGGGCTTCCTTTTCCTTTAAAGGAAATGCCCTTTTTGAGGAAGGGAACATTTGTGCAACATTTGTAAATCAACTTCTTCATGGGCACTGTTGCAAGCTGCCAGATAATTTATTTTCTCCCCTTACTTCGTCAAAGTCAAAAGACTAAATGGAAAGAAACAAATATACAGAAACACATATGTAGTCATACTTTATAGATGAACTGCAACCATTTTTACTCACAGCTTGTACTGTCTCTTCCTTCTTTTTAAAGCACCCCATTTTCAATTTATGTTTTTAAGATGGTGGCACACATTTTATGGGGATGTATGGAACGGGGGGCGTGAAGGAAAAAGAGTGGTATATGAATGCAGTGGCAGTATTTAGGAATGGAACTATTTGAAGGGATATAATTATTTTCCAGGGCATAATGTTCCATCCAATACAAAACTGAGATAAGAAGACGTTGTTTGAGAGCAACTTCTGAGTGTAACTTCTGCATATTTTGACAGAGCTAGTGCAGGAAATCTTGCTGTTCTTGCGGTTTCCCATGTGGGCAGGCCACATGATAGTGCCTGCATCATGTACAGGTGAAAAGTTGTCTGCCTGTCCGTGAACCCCCTACTCCACCCTTCCCATTACCAGGATTGCTTCAGTATCATGCAATATTCATTTGAGTTCTGAGAAACAGTTAACAACAGAATGTGTTTTAAAAGTGCAGCTTCAGTGTGGCAAATTAAAGATTAATTGAATGGTGAACATCTTTTAGACAGGACCAAGGAACAGGAGGGGAAGCACGTTCTCAGCTGAAAAGCCATGGGAGGGAGAGACAGACGTACTTGGCAAGCAGTTAGGTCTGAGAGAGCTCAGAAGCTGAGTAAGAAAAAAAACATAGAGACTATAGAATGAGAGTAAATGTGATCTAATGGCTAAAACTGCTGGAAACCATAGTCAAAACACTTAAATTACTCAGAGGTTGCAATGGATCTTGCGTCACAGGAGAGGAGACATTTCTTTGTGTTTAAAAAGCTTTATTTCTAAGGGTAAAGACTCACAGGAAATCTAACAAAATAACAAACATATCTAAGAGCTACATTGTCACATCTTACGGTTAAGAAAGCATGCTCACACAATGAAAAACACAACAATGGAGAATCTGCTTCTTCTTGACCCCTAGAAAGGAAGTCACCTGAAACCAGTAACCAATGGTTTAGTAAATAGACTAAGATCTTCCCCCGCTATTTTCCCATTGGCTCTGAGCCAAGTTTCCCTTCCAGATCAGTCTAAACAATAGCATTGGAGTAAACAACAGGTTAACCCTATAATGACTGGAATCTGAGACCTTGCAAACACATACATTTCCAACGAGACCCGGATTTAGCTCTTTGACCAGTCACAATCTAAATTCAGTCCTTTTAGATCTGTTACTCCGCGGCCTTAGAGACGATGGCATTCGGTGGGTGCTTCTTTTGCAGAAAACTCTTACCTATGAAGCAGCCCTTGAAGAAGCACTGTGAGTAGAGGCCGCCAATTTGACTCTTCGCGAACTGCGATTGGGTCTCCCGAGCCATACGTCATCCACACCGATGCTGTTCACCATGACGATGCCACTGACTCCTCTGAGTTCTGAGATGACCAATCAGAATCATCCGATGATGGAGTCCAGAGAACAGGAGCCAACCAGAGGCCACTCCACTCTCAAAAAAGCCTGCGAAAAAAGTGTGTGCCGGTTGCTGTGGTGCGCATGCTCATAGAGACTGTCAATTCCGTGATGCCTGTCATTCTTGTAGAAAGACGGGCCACCTTGTAAAGGTTTGCTGTTCATCACAAGGTCAATCCACACCAGAAGATTTCCGTCATACACAAAGACCTTCCAGTAAACCTCGCTACTCGTCTCGTTTCCGGACATCTAGATCGTTCACTCAAAGGCCGAAGTACAACAATGAAGCAAGCGTATCAGAAGACTACACCAATCACCTGTACATCCACCAAGGTCTGCAAACGTGTCCCAATATCAAGGTTACTGTCTTCCTTGAGGGCCGCGCTTGTCAAATGGAGGTCGATTCGGGTTCTGCGCTGTCGATCGTCTTGTGGAACATTTTCCAGCAAGTCTGTCCCAGGTTCCCTGCTCACAGTCTTCAGCAATGCAGTCTGCAACTCTTTGATTTCCAATAGCACTGAGTTCCTGTTGTCGGTATCACCTCCATCCAAGTCAATTACAGGAAATTCAGTGGTCGGCTTAATCTACTCATCGTTGAAGGTTGTCGCACGAGTCTTATCGGCCTGGACTCGGCATTGACATTATTGGTGTCAACCACACCAGTCAGTCGAGTGTTGCCGATTTTGTAGCAGAATTCCCTGATGTCTTCAGCTCAGAGCTTGGCTGTTACAAAGGTCTGCCTGTCTCCTTCATCTTGAATCCTGTCACCCAACCCATTTGCATCAAGCCGCCATGATGCCCCATCACCCTCAAGCCATGTATCAACGAACAAATTGACAAGCTGCTAGCTGAGGGCATCCTGGAGCCTGTCCCCAATGCCAAATGGGAGACTCCAAACATCACTCCCATAAAACCAGATGGTTCAATCTGGTTGTGCGCAGATTACAAGTGCATCCTCAAGAAGGCCCTGCAGCCGCATGCATACCCAGTTCCTGTGGTGAGCTATCTCCTAGCGTCCATCTCCAGGGGCCCGGTGTTCGCCAAAATCGACTTAGCCCAGGCATATCAACAGCTGCCTGGCGACGCTGCCACAGCCGAGGCACAGACAATCGTGACGCATTGAGGCACCTTCAAAGTGAACCGTTTGCAGTTTGGGGTAAGCATCACCCCCAGCATTTTCCAGGAGCTGATGGAGCCCCTGTTGAGAGACTTGCCTGGCATGGTCCCCTATTTTGACAATGTGTTGATTGCAGGGGCCTCAGAACTTGAACTGTCTGCTTGTGTGCGGGAAGTGCTCCACCGTTTGCAAGAGGCCAGCCTGAGGGTTAAACAAGATAAGTGTGAGATCTTCATCCCCACTGTCCAATTCCTGGGGTTCCTCCTGGACAAAGATGGCATCCAACCTGCACCAGACAAGGTTGCTGCGATCCGCAAAGCACCCCCGCCAAAATCGAAGAAAGAGCTGCAGTCCTTTTTAGGACAACTTAATTTTCACCACTCATTTTTGCCAAACAAAGCAGCTATCGCTGAGCCTCTTCATTGGCTTCTGGACAAGACAGCACTGTGGGCTTGGGGCCACAAGGAGCAAGCAGCGTTTCTAGCCGTCAAAACTCTCCTAGTCTCTGACAGAGTCCTTGTCCACTACGATGAGAAGAAACCCCTCATATTGGCCTGCGACACATCGCCCTATGGGATCGGGGCAGTCCTCAGCCACAGGTTGTCATCAGGCCATGAGGCCCCCAAAGCATTTTATTCCAGGACTCTATCCGCGGCAGAAAGGAACTATGCCCAGATAGACCGGGAGGCGCTGATGATCATTGCCGCTGTTAAAAATTTTCATGATTTTATTTATGGTCGTGAGTTTGAGATTATCACCAACCACAAACCGCTGCTCGGCATCTTCACCAAGGATCGCCAAACGCCCCAAATTGTATCCCCGCGGATGATGTGTTGGGCCGTCCTCTTCTCTGCCTACACCTTCAATCTCATCCACCGGCCCCGAAAGGCCATCGGGCGTGCCAATGCCCTCAGCTGCCTGCCACTACAAGAAAAACCTGGTCCACGAGACACTCCCCTGGTCCACGAGACACTCCTCGTCGAGGAACTGCCTCAGCCACTGCTCACCGTTGCAGACGTCGCGTTCTACACCAACAGGGATCGAATGCTCAGCCGCGTCTTCCACTGTGTGTGGAAGGGATGGCCACCTGGGAAGCTCAAGACTGAGTTCCAGCCATTCCAGTCTCAATCCACGGAACTGTCTATGAGCAAAGGTTGCCTCCTATGGGGGAACTGGGTCATAGTCCCTTCCCTGCTCAGACAATGGGTGCTAGACACCCTACATGTGAGGCACCCTGGCATTGTAAAGATGAAAGCTATTGCAAGGAGCTATGTGTGGTGGCCAGGACTGGACCAGCAGATTGAGCAATGGGTCTGAACGTGCGAGCCCTGTCAGGGGTCATGACCAGAAGTTCCCGCAGCCCCTGCCCACTATCCTTTCCTTTCTTAAAGCAACAGGCTTTACACAGACTTTCTCCTAAAGCAGCCTCCCCTCCCCTTGCCCACAGCCAGCTCTAGCTAACACAGGTGAGGTTTATTTGATATATCTAGCAGCAACCAATAAACTGGTTGAGTTTAACAAGGGAAGCCTTGATCTCATTTCCCAACACCATGACCTGGATAGCCCAGGCTAACCCGATCTCGCCAGATCTCCGAAGCTAAGCAGGGCTGGCCCTGAGTAGTATTTGGAGGAGAGACCACCAAGGAATACCAGGGTCATGATGCAGAGGCAGAAGAAGAAGAAGAAGAAGAGTTTGGGTTTATACCCCGCCCTTCACTGCCCAAAGGCATCTCAGAGCGGCTTACAAACTCCTTTCCCTTCCCCTCCCCACAACAGACACCCTGTGAGGTAGGTGGGGCTGAGAGAACTCCTGACAGGAACTGTCCTTGAGAGAACAGCTGTGCCAGAGCTTGTGACTGACCCAAGGTCACATCAGCAGGTGCAAGTGGAGGAGTGGGGAATCAAACCCGGTTCTCCCAGATAAGAGTCCGCGCACTTAACCACTACACCAAACTGGCAAACCACCTCTGACTGTCTCTTGCCATGAAAACCCCCTGGGGCCAACCAAAAGTCAGCTGTGACTTAATGGCACTTTCCACCACCGACAATAACAACCGATGCTGTACCAGCCACTCAGATCTGCTCCTTCCTACTTCCTGTTCCTGTACTGTCAGACTACCTCACCTATTAAGCTGTGCTTCCAATTCTGCTAACAATATTTACAACACCATGGCTCTGTTGACGGACAGAAACTGACAAGTGATGAGTTTGGGCAGGTCAAAATAGTGTGGTTTGATTAGAACCAGGGCTCTTTTTGTAGCAGGAACTCCTTTGCAGATTAGGCGACACGCCCCTAATGCAGCCAATCCTCCAAGAGCTTACAGTAGCCCCTGTAAGAAGAGCTCTGTAAGCTCTTGGAGGATTGGCTACATTAGGGGTGTGTCGCCTAATATGCAGAGGAGTCCCTGCTACAAATAGAGCCCCGATTAGAACTAAACCATCAAATCTGTGGTTGCCGCAAGTCTGTTATAATTCCAACCTCTCCATTAAAAATGGTTTCCCCTACATCCTATAGAATCTAGATGTATTAATAAATGATTGCATTCAGTTTTCCTTAACATAATCTGTATCCTTCGTCTAATTCTCCCAAAATGCCAGGGAATGTTAGTAAAACACTGATTGTCTTCATCTTCTGGAGGCCGTAAAGGAGAAATGGATCTGTCTTATTATAAGTAGAGTTCGAGCACTCCAAGCAGTCCTTTGAGTGTAACATTTCTGTTCACTCAGCTCATTCTATCTACTCACATGGGATTTTGTTAATAAGACCTTCAATGAAGCTGGGCTCAGCTGTAGTTAGAACAGTAGTTGCTGTCGTACTATTGGGGTTGGTGGGAGCCCCAGTGATGCCCGACATTGTTGTTGTCAGCCGTGACTCAGGAAAGACGACCTGGAGAAACAAAAGAGACTAACAGTTATCCATCCTTAGGCTATATGGACTTCCAACCTCTTCCAGGCAGGCAGTTAATTTTTCATGGCCTAATTTCAGCCCAGTTTAAGAATCCGTTTTCAGTACCAAGAGTTCAGCCCTAAAGAACGTGAAGTAATAGTAACAACAGTAGGGATATGTAACGACACCAACATTTTCATTTTTAATTTGTATTTTTTTTAACACTCGGAATTTCTGAATACTTGGAAGTACATTAAAACCAACTTGAAACAGTCGTTCCACACTAAAAGACAAGGCAAACTCCTTTTGGAAAGGTTTTCCTTAGCTCCCTGATCATTTCCCAGGGCCATGCCAGCCCCAAAGAGCTAAGCATTCAACATTGGCTTCTCTTATGTTCTTATGTTCAGCTGCGGCAGCTGCACAGCAACAGCCACAATCGCCAGGCTGGCACTGGGCAAGGATGGCAGTCACGCACAAACAATTCCTTTAATGGCATTTCACAAGAGTAAAGACATAACAGCTGAGAAATTAAAACAAAAAATTCAGATTCTGCATAAAATAGAATTCCGTTAAAAATTACCCTATATTGAGCACCTACAAGATTTTGTTACATATATAGGCAGCAGCCAGTAAAAACTTTGCCACAAGTTCGGTTATGTCTTCCTCAGTGCTATTCACCAGAAATAGCAGTTTGTTCGGCCTGGAACAATCTAACACTCTACCCAAAATTGGTGATAAAATTTGTTTCCTAATGGAAGCATGATAACAGCATTCAAACAGCACATGGTGCAATGTTTCAGTCGTTTCACATGTACAAGGGCAAAGTCTATTGGCAAAAGGAATACCTTGGAATCTTCCAAATAGAATTGCTGAGGGTAAAACTTTAAGCCTAGCCAGTGTAAAAATTCTGCGCAATTTTGGATGGCAGTCTCTGTGTATTCAAACACTGCAAGTGTCACCAGGGCAATACTGGGTATGGCATAGTGGAACAAAGGAGAGCTGGTGCCCGGGACAAATACCCTGAGCAGCTCTAGTAGGTAGAGTGGGGTCAGCAAACAGCTGGCGGTTGCAAGAAACTATCACCATTAGTGGTGGGCACGACACAGCAGAGAGTGTGTGGGCATATTCTGGAAGCGTGTCATTACCTCTTACTCAAAGGGCACCTTGGGGAAGTCCAGCAGTGGGAAATTACCCTTAAGGAAAAGCAGTTTTTTCACGGATTCAGGTTCAGGCACGAGCACCGTGAGTGGATAGCCCTTTTCATCTTCACTCTATTCCCTCAACAGAGGGTACTGCAGTGGGTTCAGGTGGTGTTCCGGCTGTGTTTCTCATGCACCAACCCACTACGCCTTAAGCTCCACACTGCCAGTATACAAGCACGCTTGCCCCAGAAACAATAACTGTTGCAGTAGATCTGTTGCAGTATCCAGGGCTCATTTCCTGCAGGAATGCACAGGAGTGAAGCAATAAGGAGCCCAGGGGGCAGGCACATGAACCAAGCCCCGCCCCCTGCACCCAGCAGCCTCCTCGCCTTTCCCGGCCCACTGGCTGACCCAGCAGAGCGCTGCCATGAGCTGGCCCTCGAGCTGCTTCGCCACTGCCTGGGCCATGGCACCCAGCCTACCCAGGCTCTGCCCATCTTAATGCTGGCCCTGGTGTGGCGCTTCTGCAAGGCGGGCCCCGGTAACTCCCGTGAGGCCTGCAAGGAGCTCTGCCCTGGCATCCTGCGCCTATTCGGCCTCCTCCTGTGCCTCTGCCCTGCCACCACCCTGGCCCCCCTACCTGCTCGAGGCCATGCACATCCTTTGCACCGCCCTCCTCGACCCATGAGCAGCCACGCACTTTCCTGCACTTGCCGGCCATCCAAAAGAGTCCAGTGGCACCTTTAAGACCAAGGTTTATTCAGGTACAAGCTCTCCCTCCTCTCTGAGGGCAGATCCGCGCGTCCGCCCCCCCATAGCTAGCAATCCAAAACAGTCCAGTGGAGTCTGAGCGGTGGGTGTTGCCTTCTGACACACTTCCGGTGATATTGGGGTGTGTGGCATATGCAAATAAGTTATGCTAATGGGTTATGCTAATGAGCTCCTGCACCTCTTTTTCTACGAAATGACCCCTGGCAGTATCTAAATCTATCGTGTTATCCTCATGCATAATATATCTTCAATGGGGCCTAAACTATATATAAAAATTTCCCTTTTAAACTACAGTCTAACTAGTCTACAAGCCTAGGAGTTAATTACAGGGCGAGATGTTTGGAAAGGGAGGGCTGTTTCAGCATGCGGAGCATTAATCATCATAGGCAAACGCTCAGGGGCAGCACGGGGATTCTAAAGCACCTGTGCCTGCCTTTCAGTTGGAAATGACCAATTCGTAGGTGCTTTCTGAGTCTGTCCCTTGTTTGGGATTCCATAAGTGCCGACCAGCATCAATCACAGCTCTCGTGCCAGTGCCCCCTCTCTTGGAAAATCCATGGTAACAGCCGTTATAAGACTCTCAGCTCCCTGCTCCCACCATCCTTGGTACCAGTTTAATTTCTCAGGTAGCCTATGGGATCGAGATCTAGAATTGTCCCAGTTATTTGGAATGATAAAATCGAGACTGAGAAAATAATTGGAATATTCTGAATATCTAACATCTAGTTGATTCCAAATAATTCTGGATCTGATTTACACATTGGGTAGAAAAGTGGCATAAAAATGTTTCAAATAAAATAAAGTAAATCCCTAGAAAATAGCTTTTCTGAGCATGTGCAGAGAATAGAATGTTATCTTGGGTTTCAGTAAAGGAAGAATGACCATGCATGAATGACTCCACCCTGGCTGGTTCTCCCGAACGAATAAATCCTTGGTTAAATTAATTCATGATAAAAAAAGAAATACAGAGAAATAAAAAGGTATCTTGTGGTAGTCAGATCAACAGGTTTATTGTGGCATAAGGTATCATTGACTACACCCCACTGCATCAAATACATGATAATTTGTCTGTTCTGTCCCTCAGAAGTTTGTGTCACAATTTTCTTTCTCTTCTCTTCTCTTCTCTCTCTTCTCTTCTCTTCTCTTCTCTTCTCTTCTCTTCTCTTCTTCTTCTCTTCTCTTCTCTTCTCTTCTCTTCTCTTCTTCTTCTTCTCTTCTCTTCCCTTCCCTTCCCTTCCTTCCTTCTCTTCCCTTCCTTCCTTCCCTTCCATTGCACTTAGCCCTTCCTTTCGAAAGTTAGATAGAATGATAGAAAGATAGAAAGAAAGAAAGAAAGAAAGAAAGAAAGAAAGAAAGAAGAAGGAAGGAAGGAAGGAAGGAAGGAGGAAGGAGGAAGGAGGAGGGAAGGAGGGAGGGGGAGAGGGAGGGAGGAGGGAGGGAAGGAGGGAGGAGGGGGAGGAAGGGGGAGGAAGGAGGGGAAGGAGGGAAGGAGGGAAGGAGGGAGGGAGGAGGGGGGAAGGGGGAGGGAAGGGGGAGGGAAGGAGGGAAGGAAGGAGGAAGGAAGGAAAAAGAAAGAAAGAAAGAAAGAAAGAAAGAAAGAAAGAAAGAAAGAAAGAAAGAAAGAAAGAAAGAAAGAAAGAAAGAAAGAAAGAAAGAAAGAAAGAAAGAAAGAAAGAAAGAAAGAAAGAAAGAAAGAAAGAAAATTGTGACTCAAATTTCTGAGGGACAGAACAGGCAAATTGCCCTTTCTTTCTTAGGTGGCGCAAGATTCCTTTTTGCTTTGCTGCAACAAACTGACACAACATGACTGAAAGGAATATACAAGAAACACAGGATAGTTTCCTCAGTGACTATTGCATAAACCCATTTTAGGTATCTGCCTATGCCTGTCACCCATTCTATGATCAGCATAAGGTGTGAAGATGGAACCCCTCCCTAGGAACACACTCACAAGAGCCACACCAAATCACTGTGGCAGGTGTGTCAATTTATTTTCGTATTTACCTTGGTTTCCATCCTGCGTTCACTCATGCTGAATGTTAACATGCCTCCATTTAACCAGGAAATGCCACTGAAAATGGGCCATACAAGCTTTCTGATCAATTTAAGAATGTTTTTTCCCCCCCAGGTAGTGTTTGTTATTGGGACTGGATCTTTACGAACACTTCCAGGATTTGAATGCATCTGATTGCTTTTATCATTACATAGCTTAACTATAATATACTGGGTTCAAGACGCATTGGTAGTGAATCAGCTCATAGTTTATTCAGTTAGAGAAAACTGAGACAACGAAGCAGGACTGGAAGCCTGCTTAAATCCCTGTTCCAAACCACACCCAAACACCCACCCACACCCGTGATAGGATTATTTACAGTGTCCCCAAATCCCATAGGCCATTCCTCCGATCCTGACTACCTGATAGGTCCCTTCTAGGATCCGTGCTGGCTATTGTCTCTGGAGACGAAGCTTTGCTTCTTTGTCTGACCACATGCTAACCCAACCGCGTGTGCAGTCCACAGTTGGTACATAACATTAACTGAAGAAGCAAGGGAGAAATCTCCCCACTCCCCCAGTTACCACCAAGGCTCCATTTGTGAAACTTCCTTCCTCCCTCCATCTTAGCTCAATGAGGAACTCGTCTCTGCCACTTGCATGAGATCCAGGGAAGATGGGTTGGGGACATTAGTTGTACGAAAAGTGGCAGAGAAGGGGGTAGGAGCAGGGTACAACCACCACTGTAATTCTGTTATAAACAATGATAAGGCCAGAGAGATATGAGCCCATCTGACACCAGATCTTCTATAAGGATATTTTTGGCACCACACACTCTAAATTGTGTTGACATTTCTCCCTACCAAAAGGCTCCAATTACATCAGGACCGATAAGACTTGTGTTTCCTCCTTATATGACTCAAGACAGTTGGTAGCTAATCTGTCTACTACATTTTGAAACCGCCAGCCAATCTCCTCCCCAGCCCAAGACTTCCTCTCCATTCCTTATTTGGAAGGCTTTCCATGATGCAGAACTCCCTCTGCCAAATCTTCCACCAATCAAGATGCTTCCTTCTGAACTCACCTGGATTCTCTTTACCCTCCCAAGCTCACAAAAACGGAATCTTCTGTATTCTGCTCAGCTGTAAGCAGTATCATTGAGCTGACACCAAAGTGTGCATTTCTGCTGCCGTGACCCTTGTATGCTGCTTCAGAATTTTGGCTTGCTGGATTTTCTTCCCCACTTCTCTGGATCTTCACTTGCACTTGTTAGCTTGTGTCTCTGCCTCTGAACTCAGTGTCATCCCTTTGTCAAAACAATCCCTCAAGCATTTGTGTGTGTGTGTGTCCTTCCCTATATTTCTTATGTAAGTGATCTCCAACAGGGTGCCCAGAGCTCACCAAAATGTTTTCTAGCGCCTACTTCCTTCTTTTTCAAAGCATATTTTCCCCCAAAGCAAACACCTAATCCTGGCTTTCCTCCATCTCATTGGAGTAGTAGGTGTTTCAGAAAAGTTCTGGAGACATTGCCTTGCTTTCAGCAGGGGGCATCCATACAGAAAGAGCTATTTGCGTCACAGGTAGACGCTTGGCTTGGAACCTCCCAGTATTTGGTGACTGGACCAAGCTCCTGTGACAGCCATTTGGAGGCAGCACCCACTCTGTGTTTTCAAAATTCCCAAAGTACCCACATAACAAGGTCGGGGGGTGGGGGGCTGCCCCTATGTAAGAACTAGATTTATCACTCGTTTTAGATTAGGGATAAGCGAAAGCAGAAAAGCGGTTTCTCTCTTACTCTCAGGTATTCTCTTACCAAGAAAGAATTTAGACAGGATTAGGAAAGGGGTCCCATTCACATGAACACATGTCTAATATACATGTCTGCCCAGCTACACATGGTAACACTTCCAACTTCCTCTAAAAGCAACAAATCATGCCAGTAGGACATTGAGGATGTTTCTACATGCTTAATAACCGCAGGAAATGGAGATGATGAGCAAGTTCTTCCAAGATAGTGAAGTACTTCCTACCATGCAGTTATTAAAAGCACAGGAACTGGAGTTGAGAACTGGCACTCCTTACACGGAGTCATGTCTTCTACCGACTAAGACCCATGGTTCAGAAACAAACACCATTAATGGAAACAGGTGTCTTTTTATGGAGCAGAGTTTACTCTCCCTGAGGATATGTGAACACGTAAAACTCTTAATAACGTCACGAACCATGTTGTTCAAATCAAGTGCATTCAAGTTTCGATAGGAAAACAAAACGAGTAGAGAATAATCTATTGAGGCAGCTTGTAACTGATACCTGTATGTCATGAAGAAGAGGAACACCAAAACAACAACTTATTACCTGAAGCAGTATAATACTGAACAAGAGTATCTGGATCCAAAACACTCAGAGATGACATAGAAGTACGCAAAGAGATGACAGGCACAGACTTTTAACTATAGCATGTAATTGTCCTGAGACTTTGATGCAGCACAGGTACCTAATGACTACATTTCAGATCCAAGCCTATGGTCTGCCTAGGCTTATACAGTGGAGCAGAGGCATGCAGTGAGAAAGAAACTAGATTTGGACTAGTTTTCTTATCATTAATCTATCTAATTCTCAATATGGCAAAATTTATGGCTACTTAAATCCAGAGATTGGAGGCATGAACAGCCAAGGGAAATCCTTCCCTCCAAGAAATTTTGAGAGGGCAAAAATCCCCCCAAATAATAGACACAGCACTTGAAGCTTTAAGAAATGAATAAGAACATAAGAACATAAGAGAAGCCAATGTTGGATCATGCCAATGGCCCATCTAGTCCAACACTCTGTCACACAGTGATCAAAATACCAGGTGCCATCTGGAGGTCCAGCAGTGGGGCCAAGACACTAGAAGCTCCCATTGTGCTCCCCCAAGCACTAATAATACAGAGCATCACTTGCCCCAGACCGAGAGTTCCTATCTATACCTTGTGGCTAATAGCCACTGATGGACTTCTGCTCCATATGCTTATCTAATTCCCTCTTGAAGCTGTCCATGCTCGTAGCCACCACCACTTCCTGTGGAAGTGAATTCCATGTGTTAATCACTCTTTGGGTGAAGAAGTACTTCCTTTTATCCGTTCTAACCCGACTGCTCAGCAACTTCATTGAGTGCCCACAAGTTTTTGTATTGTGAGAAAGGGAGAAAAGTACCTCTTTCTCTACCTGCTCTATCCCATGCATAATCTTATAAACCTCGATCATGTCACCCCTCAGTCCGTTGTTAGGCAATCACAACAGTACTAACAGTTTTCAAGCCTTGGTTTCTGTCAGTAAACAACAGGGGGAGGTTCAGGCTCTTTCAGGGCTGTTTTGGCCTCTAAAGGAGACTCAACTGGGTCAGTCCTGCCAGTAACTACTGGGCAACATGCCACCACCCAGCTTGTGTGACTCACCCTCTCACAGCAGCCACCCCATGAAAACACATGAGGTGTAGTGCTTAGAGCTTCAGAGTAGGAACTGGAAGACCTAGTTTTGACTCCTCACGCTGCTGTGGAAGCTCACTGATTGTTACACGTTCTCAGACTAACTTACCTCATAGGATTGTTGTGAGAGTAAAATGAAGGAGAGGAGAATGATGGAGCTGCTTTGAGTCCCCATTGTGGAGAAAATGCAGGGTTTAATTGAAATTAATAATAAGTGTACAAGAATATGGGGGACAGATAAAAGGTAGGTAGGTGGTGGTGGGAGGGAGGGAGGGATAGAAGAAGCATGCAAAGTTGAGGGTATGGAAGTTGCCAAGAAGAGGGAAAGAAGAAATAGTGTGGGGAAGGATATATGTGAGAAAACGGAGGTGCCCCCCCACAAGTCCTTACAGGTTTACCGTTGCTCAACTGGGCCCAGCCTTGTGGCTGGCAACACAACTGGGCCATAGTTTTCCCAGGTAGAGATTGCCACTTGCCAGCAGGCCCGTAGCCAGGATTTTTTAAGTCAGGGGGCATTTACATTTCTTAGGGGGCACTGGTTAATCAATTTAATCTGGGGGAGAAGGCCATGACACCCTGGGCTTGATGGGAAGCCAGGGGGCCTTGCCAACAAGTCAGGGGGCCTAGCCCTGAGATGCCCCACTGTAGCTTCGGGCCTGCTTGCCAGGGGGAGGGAAGGAGTGACAACTGAAGGCAGGAAAGCAGGAAAAGGTAGACTGGCTGGTTAGGGAAGAACAGAAGGAAACAGAAAAAAGAAAGAGGCTATGGGGGCTATTAGGGAAGGGGTAGAGGAAATAGTGAGGGGGATGAGATACCTCCCACAAATCCTTGCAGGTGCCCTATTTATAATGTTCTAAAATCTTGAGTCAGGTTCTTTGATATCAAAATTAAAGATTATCTCATGAGAAAACCTATTGGTTTCGGTGGGAAACGTGTTTCTGAGTGCATTTGTGCATACTAGCTCCACTCAAGGCCGTGGTGGTACTCTAAAGACTTCTGAAACATTCTGAATCAGCTATTCTCTGACAAATAGAGATGATCTCATCATGGATTTCTTTTGTGCCCCCTTAGTGTATACCTCTGTATTTTCTCTTTATCATCATAGAAGTGGGAAATTTAAGTTCCGATCATAAACCCCATTTGCAAGGCTAACTCTGGTGGGTGGGGGGCAAACCCGGGAACCTCTGTCTCCAGTTTCAGTGCATCTGCCAACATGTGCATACAATGCCTCTGACCTCTGTGGCACAAATAGGTTGACTGCTTATGGTACTGTGGGGAGGAGAGCCTTTATTACCTTTATCCCTGCCTGCCTGCCAGCAACTACAAGAAATACTTTACAGCTGCCTGGCAGATGGAGCACCAGGGAACAAAATACCTCATGCAGACATAGGATCTATGCCTACATATGATCAAAAAGCCCTCTCAAAGCAACTGAAGTACTGAAATGATTGGCAGAAAATGAAAGGTGGGACCCGCGATACTTGTGGGGGGGAGTATTCCCCACAGCTCCTGGCCAGTCAGCCACTGAAGCAGCAGGAGCTCCACATGGAGGAGGTGGCCACAGGTGAGCCCAGCAGGTGGTCCACCAGGCTTCCCCCCTGCCCGCCGACAGCAGCAACAGCTGCGGCTCCCAGCTGCTGGCCCACCAAGGCTTCTCCCCCACCACCACTGACAGCAGCAACAGTGGCAAGCCCTGTGGGCTCCCAGCCGCCTCCCTGCCAGGCTTCTCCTCCCCCCCAGCAACAATGGCGGTGAGCCCTGCACAGCTCCCCGCCGCAGCTGGGCCCACCAGGCTTCTCACCCTCCACTGCAGCAACAGCCATGGCTCCCAGCCACCAGCCGCCAAGGCTTCGCCACTGCTGCCAGCAGCAAGGCAGCAAGCCCTGTGTGGATCTGCCACAGTTCACAGCGGTAAGTGTGCATGCGCAGGGGACTGTTTTACTTTGGGGGGGGGTTAAATATCCCCCCTATATTTTTTTATAGATTTCAGATTTTTCTGGACATCCGAGGATTGCCCCAAATGTGCAGGAATATCTCTTTGCCCCCTAGGTGCCCCTGATGTGCTGATTTAGATATCTGCATGCAGGGGGTGCCTTGGCTATTAGATATATAGATAAAAGCCAACTCAGAAACACCACTTGACACAGAATGCCACAGCCCAGTTACTATTGGGCACTAGGCAAAACACACATCTCACATCTATTCTCCAGACAGTCCATTGGTGGCCAATTGATTACCGAGTTCCGTTCAAGGTTCTGATTACCACCTTCAAAGCCTCAGATCTACATACCTTCAGGACCACATCTCCTGCTGTGGTGTTGCATGGTTCATTGGTTGTCTTATGCTGTCTGACTGTGCTGCATGATATCCTGTAATCCACCTTGAGTTTTAGCAAGAAAGGTGGACTGTCTATAAATAGTCCTCTGGCTGGATGATCTCCCTGGCAGGTGTATACCTGCTGAGTTACTTTCTTCTTTCGTTGGTCCTCCCATGGCCAACGTTGGTCCTCCCATGGCCTGGGAAAGTGAAATAAGACTACGAGGCACCAGAATAAAGGTAAGACTGAAAGGCTTCCTAACACTGAATGTCAGAAATAATTCTCTTTGTGTTCAGTAAGTATACTATCAGTACGAATCCCACTGCATAAGGGGATATTTGTCCCATTGCTCTGGCATTAGCACTAGCCATTCTTCCTAAGGCGAGGCGGTGGCAGCCATTACTGTTGCTGTACCAGCACTGGGGGAATTCTCGACCCAGGTCAGGAACACCTTGCAAAAACCTTCTTTGAAACAAAGCAAGAGCATGAATAAGAGAGGAAGCCAAATATGCCATAGTTCCTACTCGGTCATCCCGAGGACTCATCATAAAACACAACAAGATAGATGAATGGGTTATTTTATGGAGACAGAACCAGCCAGCTGTGCCCAGCTTCCTCGGGCAGGGTGCCTGGAGGGTATCAAAATGTCAGAGTAAATACAGCTGAAGGCGAATAACAAGTGCATGCAAAATGCAGTACGCTTTCCTGTTAATTGCTAATTATACTACATTTTTCTTTATCAGGTCAGAAATGAATGCCCCTTCCATTAAGTATGCCATTATAAAATCAAGCAGAAAATTGGTTTCTAATGCTTGTCTCCTTCCTTGTCTGCCTAAAGGGCTGGGGGAGGAGCACTGACTGAAGACAGAAATTTGTCTTTCACGGAGCTGAAGGCAATATGATAAAGGCATTGTTTCCAGTGGCGTATACTGTACGCGTTTATTTATTTTATCCCACGTCAATGAAACATATTTTACAGATTTAGAAGCCTTAGACAAGAGCTAATTATATATCTGAGGTAAACATATATAACTTGAGTACTGCATCCATTAAAAAAGCAGCTCTGGAAAGGGGGATTTAGAGTGGAGAAGCCGCAGGAGAGAATGGTGGTACTTAATATTTCCCTGCCCGTTTTTTTGTCTGTTCCAAAAGGCCACCAAGTGCCTTTCCATCCTGCAAAGTTCTTCCTGCCCTGCATCAATCTCCAGACTAGCTTAAGTCCTCCCAACGTTTGTTTTTAAGAGTGCCCTCAATTTATTAAGGTCAGTCCTCCCAGGTGAAATCTCCCTCTGGCTCAGTGACAGACCCTCTTCTGTGGAACAGTCTTCTGGACAGTGTCTACCAGACACTCAATGCAGATTCAACCTAAGTCTCTCTCTCTTTCTCTCTCTCTCTCTCTCTCTCTCTCTCAAAACCATGACCAGAACACTGTGGGTTGTTAAATATGCGGACTTTTGTATTGCTGGGCACTACTGTTTAAATGTTACAGCTTGATTCTAATTATTGTGTTTTAAATTTTGTGCTGTCAATTGCATGGAACAAAATGAGGAAGCAGGGTGTACTAACAATAAATACAGTAGCTCAGCCACTAACAGACTGGTAAACGAAGTACGACGTACATGGCTGTACGGTACAAATGTATCACTACTAACTGCAATTTATTAAGACATATAAATGACTATTTTAAGCTAACAAACATGTATCTCAGATACCCGTTTTGAGTTAATCCCCATCAGCGTCACTCTTATCATTCCAATTAAAGCGCACCAGCAAATTTAAAAGCATCAATTAAGCAATCATCTTATTGCTTGAAGATTAACTCCAATCAGGAACAGAGCTGGCAAACCATCTCTTATCTGAAACAGGAGTTGAGAACTGTTACTGCTTATTGTATCTGAAAGAAGAACTGTGAACTGGATTTGTTACTGCCTTATTCATCTTGTTTGGAAGATGAATTGTGAACTGGATTGATCATTGCACTCAGGGTTCTCTCCCACTGGAAGAAATATATGTGCAATTGTTATACTTGGGCTCCAATCACACACAGAATTAGCAGAGCAAGAGGGACGAATGCCAGGCGGGTTTTATGGGTGTGATCACACAGGAACATCTGGCAAGCATCCCACACCCGTCGCCAACCCGTCTCGCCCATCCAAAGAAGTGGAGTTAAAAAATACCTGAGAAAGTGCAGTAGCAAACAGGTTTGCGATGGGCCACAGATGGACGTCTCCGTGTGATCGCACCAGCACGCTCTCATTGAGTCAGTGATCCCACATTGAAATGCACAAAGAATTGCATCTGATTGTGCAGTGGCATGTCCAATTACTATGGGGCAAATAGCCTCGCTTCCCCCCCTCCCTGCACGTTATCTGGCACATGTGACTGGGACCCTAATGTGTCATTCTGGAGGAACGGAACCTCTGAATTTTGATGTACTGAAATACATGTCCATTATCATAAAAAAGTTATTTACAAGAGGCGGGACCCGTGATACTTGCGGGGGGGGGGAGTATTCTGGCCCGCCAAGCTTCCCCCTCCCTCCCCTCCCAACAGCGGCGGCGGCAGCAGCGAGGTCGGCCAACTGCCAAGTTTCCCCTCCCCAGCAGCAGCAGTGAGGCCAGCTGGCCCACCAAGCTTCCCCCTCCCCAGCAGCGACGGCAAGGCCGGCCCACCAAGTTTCCCCTTCCCTCCCTCCCTACCGAGATGTCGGCTGGCCCGCCAAGCTTCCCCCTTCCTTCCTTCCTCCCTCCGTGGCAGCAAGGCCGACTGGCCCCCCAAGCCTTCTCCCGCCCTCCCGTCCCTTGTGGTGGTGGTGGTGGCGGTGGCGGCAGAGAGGTAGTTCGCAGAGCATTCCCTGCGCATGCGCAGGGAATGCTCTTTTACTTTTGGGGGGATTTAAATATCCCCCGTATACTTTTTTCAACTTTTTAGATTTTTCTGCACACCTGGGGACTGCCCATGTGCACAGGAAAATCTCCTTGCCCCCCAAGTGCCCCCAATGTGTGGATTTAGATATCCGCACACAGTGGGCCACTTGGGAATTAGATATATAGATATGTATTAATAAATGGCTGTTAGTAGTGCTACATTTATACCCTGCAGCCATGTTCATCCTACTTTGTTTACAGAAACAGGGTATATATTTTAAAATAAATTAAGTTCCAAATGTGTGTTTTATGTAAATACGCTACAAGCAATGATGGTTCTGTCTTTATTTCTCTGTATGAAACTTGTCTCCGGCTGCTTTTAACATTGTTATATCCTTTCCCAGATGATATCCACCTATATAGCAATTTTATAGATTATAAGGTATAGCCAATATCTAACTTTAGGACACACCTCAAGAATTTGTATATAACGCTGCTTTGGAGTGTGTTACATATGGTTTTAATTCCTAAAGTCCAGTCACTCATGCAGTGGGATGGGAGTAAACCTCTCTCTCTCTTTTACATGGAAGCCAGAAACATGACATCCGCAGTGACCATCCTTCCAGAGTTTTGGTGCAGTATGCTATATATTGTATAGTCATTAGACTAGCAATTTGAAAGAGGTCTGCCCACGGAAGAGACGCCACTTCCTTCTAAAAAGCATAGGTACAGTCTGGGTGGCTGGTGTCATATTAATGCATAATGGTATTGCTACACTGAAAAAAGTATGTGATGGGATCCAAAATATGATTCCAGTGTCAGCTGTAACAGCTAAAATAACCTCTGCCGTCTCTGGATGAAATGACAGGGAAGAGTCGTCATGTAAGAGTATTTATTTTAAACAAGGAAATTATATGGCATGAGAAGGCCACAACATTATCGCTGTGATGGTGCAGCCAGACCCCTACAACAGAATTGCACACTTGAGTTATGCCCATTTGCCCTTAGGGGCGTGATAAGGCTGTGGCACAGCTGAAATTGCTATGGTCGGTAGCACATCTGTGTGCATTAAGGGTGTGTTGCTCATCAGATGCATGCCACTGGTGTGGGGATTAGCACTAATGCAGACACGGGTATATGGGTAGTCCTCCTGGCACTGGTGACCACCTGACTGAAATGGCATGAGGTTTGAGGGTGATTGGGATTCCCCACAATTCCATCCAGTCTTAAGAGGCAGGAAACTGGTGCTGGTTATAAGAATATGGTTTGTGTTTTATTAGAGAGATCAGGAAGAAGGATAAACTGCCAGCTACATAATAGTTTTTTTAAAAAAATAGGAGAATCCCATGAATACAGGTAACAACATACAGGCAACAACAATGAAAAGTAATGAATAACTTTAAAAGACTGTACTTAAAGAACCTGAAGGTCTAAGAAGAAGGGGACAGCAAAGGATGAGATGGTTAGACAGTGTTATCAAGGCAACAAGCATGAAATTAAGCAAACTCCGGAGCACGATGGAAAACAGGAGGGCCTGGCGTGATGTGGTCCATGGGGTCGCGAAGAGTCGGACTCGACTGTGTGACTGAACAACCACAACAACAACTTGAAAAACTAAAAGATATATATCTGGCCAACAAATTATTCATTATTGTATAGAAATCACACCTACTTTCTTCCTGTACCAAACTGGCTGCATCAGGAGTCACAGCATACCAATGGCCATTTTCCAAAATAAGGTCAATATTAATCCAGGCTGCTACTGAATTATTGACATTTGGCAAAGCATTATATGAAACAGTGGTTTGAAATTCTCAGGAGACATTGTTTATATGCATTTCAGTTTCCCCCCCCAGAATAATTTGTGATGCTATAATCCTTAAGTTTTAAAAACTGGCTTTTGATAACTGTCAATGAGATATGACCGGTCAATTTTAAATAAAACCAAACTTTTATGCACTACAGAAAGGGAAGAAAGACCACTTACTTCTTTCAGTTCCTCTTTGCTGTACGCAGCCAGAAGCCTTTTCCCTGAGTCTTAGCTGATTCCTCTCTCTATAATTGGAATAGAGCACACCATTGCTAAGCCCCTTGACCCTCACCTCAGCATTCTGAGGCCCTCACAACAGCGATTGACTGCCTTTCTCTGTAAAGCAGAAACTAAACCGGAAATTCTTCTTTTTGTCAGCTGAGAAACCAGATTGATTGGAATGACTCTGGCTGGCCCCACCTCAGGCATTAAACTATGTACCTTTGCAGGAAAAGAAAAGCAACTGAGGGCACTCCCAAAGATATGTGAATTTCACCTGAGATCCACACACGTCATGGGCACAAAGCAAACAGCCTGAAGGAACCTGAGAAAGGAAATGGCCATTTGCACTCCTGTGCTATTTTGTGACAGTGGGACAGGGGTTGCTAGGATGACAATGCTGGTTTAGGGTTCAAGATCGATCCTCATACAAATGCTAACACTGAGAGTTCTACTCAGATGGTATTTAACTCCAAAGAAATTAACGTATATGAACCTGTCACGATCTCCCTTATGTTGGAAACTATGTGGAAACCAAGGAACATTTCTTCACTGCTGGTGGCTATGCCCCCAGATCAGTGATTTCTGGTCAGAGGTCCTCTTTGAAATCCAAAAGATCATGGGTCTTACTCTCCAGAAAGACCCTGCATTAATTTTATTGAATCTTTGGCCTCATTCCCAGTTTAACAATAAAGATAAGGAACTGCTCTCAGTACTGTTTACTGTTGCTAATTGTGTAATTGCGATGAAATGGAAAGATAAATCTGTACCTACAATTGAACAATGGTACAGGAAGGTTTGGGAATACTTCTTAGCTGACAAAGTTGCAGACTGGATTAGTTGGATAGATCACTCCTCTTTATTACTGTTTCATTAAAACTTTGTTAAGCATTAGAAGGATAGCAAGGTTCAGACAACAATAATACAAAACGTAAGAGAGTTTCATGGCATGTTGCAAACCTTTCACCTACTTAATGTTTAGTTATACAAGTTAAATACAACACATTTCTTGTTCCAATCTGTTGAATCTAATAGTACATGTTATGGATTAGTATTCTATGGATTTACATTTTATATTTTATGGGTATGTACTGTAACATAAAATCTAATAAAGTTTATTAATAAAAAAATATAATAAATAAAATAAACAAACATTTCTACAGCTTTCTGTTAAAGACACCTGCAATAGGCCTTTCTTAGGTAAAGGTAAAGGTAAAGGTTCCCTTGCTCGAAAGCCAGTCGAATCCGACTCTAGGGTTGCGGTGCTCATCTCCGTTTCAAAGCCGAAGAGCCAGCGCTGTCCGAAGACGTTTCCGTGGTCATGTGGCTGGCATGACTAAACACCAAGGCGCACGGAACGCTGTTACCTTCCCACCGAAGTGGTACCTATTTATCTACTTGCAATTTCTTGCTTTCGAACTGCTAGGTTGGCAGGAGCTGGAACTAGAGATGGGAGCTCACTCCGTCTTGCGGCACCTGGGTCTTGAACTGCTGAACTACTGACCTTCCACAGCCTGCAGTTCAGCGTCTTAACCACTTGAGCCACCGCAGCTCCTTATCTTAGAACTGATTGCAAATAAAGTTAATTTTGTCCTTGTTCAGTCGCACAGCCGAGTCTGACTCATCGCGACCCCTCTAGGGTTGCCAGTCTCCAGGTGGGGCCTGGGGATCTCCCATTTTTACAACTGATCTCCAGCTGACGGAGATCCGCGCTCCTGGAGAAAATGGCTGCTTTGAAGGGTGGACTCAATGGCATTGTACTATGCTGAGGCCCCTCGCCTCCCTAAACCCTGCCCATTCCTGACTCTAACCCCAAAGTCTCCAAGTATTTCCCATCCCAGACCTGGCAACCCTAGATCCTGTGGACCAGATCATGCCAGGCCCTCAAAAGAGATCAAAAGATCTCAAAAGTCTTATGGTATTCTCATCTGATTCTTAAAATGGGATGCTGTCAGAAAAATCTACGATGTGGCCTACCCTTTATCCATTTTGCCATGCACGTGAAGTCAGAGACACACCCCATAATACTCCCTGAACACTAGCCTTTTACAATGAATGATACCCTTCATCACTCTGTTTCTCTTTCCATATCATACCGAGATCATCCTGTATCATTCTGTGTCACTCTGAGATAATGGGAGGCAATATTGGAAACCCAGTGGCATTTTACCTTATCTGGGGTGGTTATTTTTTTATTTAATTAAACCGCTTATATCCCTCTTTTCTCCCTATCAGTGTGACACAAAGCAGCTCAGATATGCAAGTTGTCGTGGCTTTCACTGAGTGATGAGAAATGCATGCATGATCTCATCCTAATGAGAGACCTCTGGCAAAAGAAAAGCATCTGGATACAATTCACAGGACATTGGATTTAACATCCCCACACCCAAAGATGGTAAAACAGTACAACTTTGTGTAAATGTACTCGGCTCTGTATCATACACCACCCCTGTTCTTCTCTTTCCATACGCAGAGTACCGAGACTCCTGCAAGAAGGGCTGTTTAATCATTAGCTCCTTGCCACAATGGGCAGTCTATGAGGCACACCCGTCGACAACTGACAGCAAGCAACGAAGCGCAGAAAATGAGTTCAGATAAAGCAAAGTGCCGAATCTTTTCTTCAATGATGTTTGCATACCAGATATACCAACTAGAAATACACCTGGCATGAGAGGTACACAAGATGCAATTACCCATGCAAGACTAGGGGCTGGTGAAAGCCCACTGTGATGCCATCTTTATGGTCATGCATGCCCAAGTAGGGATAGTCTAAGTACACGTGGTTACAGTGATGCCCACAATATTGGCAAAATTTTTCAGAACCACCAAGATATCTAGTTGCCAAAAATCTGAGCGAACGCCTACATAGGTCATTATATTATGTCAATAAAGCAGTCAACAAAATCAGAAGCAATTCACTGAATGACAGATTGTTTGGACAACTTTGTACTGAAAATGATGAAGAATTCATTCGCTTGCTACGTCATACAGAAGTTTGTTGGCTATCAAAAGGTGCCTGTTTGGAGTTTTATGAACTCTTTGACTCAGTGCGAGAGTTCCTAGGAAACAAAGATGATGCTTTACGAGCCAACTTGATTGATTCCAGAAAAGACATCACTTATTTGACAGACTTGTTTAATGAATTTAATGAAACAAATCTACAGCTCCAAGGCGAGGAGCTGAATTTAATCAAGACAAAAACTGTCATTTCTGCGGTTGTGGCAAAACGTCTTCTGTACAAACGAAATTTAGGACGAAGACTTGCTTACCTATTGCCGGCACTTGGAGGCTCTCTATTCTGACTTCAATCAATGATTTGAAGATATTCTTAAAATGAACATACCCGACTGCGTTTTGGACCCTTTTTCAAGGACAGACACAGAAGAATCTCCAGAATTATGAGAAGAACTTATAGAAGTAACAACCAATGAGGAACTGAAATTTAAATTCAAAGATGGTTACCAACAGTTCTGGCTGCAAAAACGGATGCCTACACTTTATCCTGGATTATGGGCTATAGTACAAAAGTTTCTAATTGCATTTCCTTCAACATATTTAGTGGAACGTGGGCTCAGTGCGGTCACAAATCTGTTAACTAAAAAAAGAAACCGACTGGGAATAGCTAATCGCGGTGGTTTAAGATTGCTGCCGACAAAAATAGAGCCAAACATTACTAAATTAATAGCAGTGCACGGGTCTCATCCTTCTCATTAGGATTATTTTTAATGTCATTTGTGATTTTTATTTTCAAATGTATTTGTATGAACATAACCTCAGAATACAGTCCAAGCCGGGGGGTGGGGTGGATCTATAGCATCTCATTGAAAACTTGCTTATTTGCTGGACTGGGCCATTTCTCAGAAGATATAGTACCAGGGTGCCTGAATACAATGTTTTTATGTTACTGCCTTAACAGTTGCTTGAAAAGTAGAGATTTCATGATCAAATCTGAAATATTTACGCCCATAAACAGCCAGCTTTATTGACTTGGAAAATTTCACAGGAAACCATAATAAATGTCTGTGAGGTGGGATAAGGAATGTGTAAATAACATAGATGGACCAGTCTTCAGCTGTATAAAAACAGCCAACATTCACTTCAGAGGAGATACATCAGGTGACAATCTGCTTCACTGTGTAGATTTAAGGGACAACTGAGAGTAAAATCCTAACTCTTACATACCAGTTATAAAACTGTTCTGTGTGGGAACAGATCCATTTGGGATCAGTGAAGCACTCTGGAGGAACAAGGGATTATAGTAATTAAATACACCTCTCCTACATGTGTCTCTGGGTGTATAATGTCACCTGTGTTGTATATCTTTTTCACTCCACCCTGCAAGGAAGAATAAATGCAACAAGCTATTTGTCATGGCTGCCAAGTTTACCAAGGCCACCTGTGTGCCCAGAAAATGTAGATGTTCCACCTCTTCAGGAGCAGGTCTGTCCTGTCTCTTTTGTGTGAAATGGAGGGGGGGGGGGTATTCTAGGATTGGTTTGTTTTTTCAGAAGTACGACAGAGTCTCAGAATAGCAAAGGAACTTCTGAGTTTTATGTGTGATACATCCTTCTTTATATACATAAAAAAGATTTAACATTCAAGGCCTTTCTAGACAAACAGTGTATAGCACAATACTCTACAATTATGCATTTGTTACTCATTTGTTACGAGAGATCAACCCCTCTCTCCCTAATGTGATTTTTTTTCCCTCCCGGGGGCCTGTCAGTTCCCTAGCATTTGGTACCAGCGATATGCATTTCTTCTGGCAACTGCAACGTTCCTCCCTATGAGTGCCAGTGTGGAATGTAATTGTACCAACAAAAATCACAGACCTCTGCTAGGTGGTGCCAGAGAATGGCATAAAGTTCTGCATTTAGGTAGGAAAAATCAAATGCATAATTATAGGATGGGGGGGAATTGTCTTGGCAGTAGTATGTGTGAAAAGGATCTAGGGGTCTTAGTAGTCCATGCATTGATCATGAATCAGCCATGTGATGCTGTAGCTAAAAAGGCAAATGCCATTTTGGGCTGCATCAATGGAAGTATAGGGTTCAGATCGCGTGAAGTGATGGGATCGCTTTACTCTGTTCTGGTTAGAACTCACCTGGAGTATCGTGTTCAGTTTTGGGCACCACAATTTAAGAAAGATATAGACAAGCTGGAACATGTCCAGAGGAGGGCAACAAAGATGGCGAGGAGTCTGGAGACCAAGTGCTATGAAGAAAGGTTGAAGGAGCTGGGTATGTTTAGCCTGGAGAGGAGAAGATTCAGAGGTGATATGATAACCATCTTCAAGTACTTCAACGGCTGACATATAAAGGATGCTGCGGAGTTGTTTTCTGTTGCCCCAGAAAGAGTAGGAAGAACTTCCAGACAGAACTTCCTAATGGGAAATGGCTTACAACATCATTCTCCTCACCTCCATTTTATCCTCACAACAAAAATCCTGTGGGGTAGGTCAGGCTGAGGGAGCGTAATAGTTGGTGTTGGCAAGCCACCGGATGGTAATGGCTATGTGCTCTTCGATGGGGATAGGTGACCTCATGTTTGTCCCTTGATCCTTCTACGAAGAGACTCCACCAACCAGTGGAAGGTGGCCCGAGTCATTCTGAAATTTAGCAGCCACTATTCATCGTCCCAGATTCTCAGAATGAAGGTTTGCCACCACTGGGTGGACCGGGGGTAGACCCACCAGTGGCAGTATCCCGCGGTCTCAGCCAGGTTAACGAACAGTGACCTCACTTGTGACCTTCCCCAATGGTATCTCTGCAATCTTGCTCATCGTCAAGACCGGTAGCGGCGCCACAGAATAGCCCTCTTCCTCCTGATATGGGCAATTGTGTCCTCTTCTTCATGCAGGATCATGATCAGTGTCCTGATGCCTAGCAAAAGGACAGTCCAAAGAGTGGCAAGAGGATCCATATTCAACAGATCACGATGGACACACTAATGGCGAAAATTAGAGGAGTGATTCCCAGCTCTGATGAGGCTGGTGGAGGAAGTACAGCACATCCAAACAGAGGCGGTGATTTGTGCATGTGCATGTGCATATGCACAAAGGATTTTTTTTAAAAAAAATGTGCCACGCTGCCACTTGGGCAGCATGGCTTTCTGGACAGTGCCTGGAGCCTCATCGCGCGATGCAAGCGGTTGGGCGAGGGACATGTGATCATCCGAACCTGATAAAAAATGTCCCGGATCAAATCTATGCTGGGAATAAATCACGCTAAGCTTGCTATATGACCATACTCTAATTGAATCAAGTTCACCCAGTGACCTCTCTCAGATCCAAGTACAGCACTCTAACCCAGAGGTGTCAAACTCAGTTGTTATGAGGGCCAGATCTGACATAAATATCACTTTGTCGGGCCAGGCCATGTGTGCCATAAAATGTAATGCCAGGTATGGGAGAGATAAACTTTATAAAGGACACAAGCAAACCCAATTGATTAATATTTTATTCAAAATACAATATGTGGGATGCCCCACCTTTCCACATCCACCACCTGTTACTCATTAGCACTGGGACAGTATATCTCTCCTATATTATAATTGTATTTTAGTCTGGCAACATTCTATGTCTGCCAAAATGAGTTGGCTCCGTGATGTGTCAATCACAAGGTGTCTCTATCCACTGGCTGCGTTGCCTGAGTTCTCTCCCACCCACTGAAGCCTAGGCCACTTTTCTGTTTTTGGGCCAGTGTTTCAAGGTCATTTGCATATGGAAGTTGATTGGACTTCACTCCATTCCGCACCTCAAATTCCACCCCCCGCCTTGAGACAGTTGGGACTGTCAGTTGCATATGCAACCTGGTGTATTCTGAGGTAAAAATATGTCCTCACCCACAACACATCACTTCCCCTTCAAAAGAAACAAACCCAAGAGCACAACCATGCCACACCACAAAAAAGACAGATCACACCACAAGCAGAATACCACAAAGGGGGAGGAGATAGAAAGCTGAAGTCAGAGGGGCACATAAAGGTAGGTTGATGGTTGGCTGGGAAGGAGACAGGGTTGCCAACTCCAGGCTGGGAAATTCCTGGAGATTTGAAGGGTGGAGCCTGGAGAGAGTGAGGTTTGAGGAGGGATTGGACCTGAGACAGGCACAATGCCATAGGTGCCACCCTCCAAACCAGCCATTTCCTCCTGGAGGAACCATTGTTGCCAATCTCCAAAGGAGGGCTGGAGATCACTCAGAATTACAACTGCTCTTCAGATGGCAGAGATCAGTTCCCCTGAAGAAAAGGGTGAGCTCTGTGTCATTATACCCTGCTGAGGTCACCCCAGCAAATTGACGCTGAGTGCCCAAGACCAGGGCACCTGCCCAAAGCCTCTTTTTAGAGCTCGTTGTATGTATTTCCACAATGGGCCTTATTTCTAGTTGGAACATAATGCACAGCCTCTGTCATCTGGCAATAAAGGTAATGACCAGTTGCTTGCAAGCTAGTTAAGAGCCCTGAATGGGCCAGTTCCATCCAATATACCACAATGGTTGTCCCTGTCGGCAAAGTAATTAACACAGCAACGGTGCACAACCTGATTAAAGAGAAGATAAAGTTTTATTTAGGAATTAACATACTTGATAGGACAGAGATAGGTTCCTAACTACATTTCTAGGTGAGAGAGAGGGTAAGACAAGTATGGCACTTCTGAGAAGAAGGGGGAAATTGCCCTAAGAGTGGCAATCTGGAGACAGACATGAAATGACACTTAAAAAGAGAGAAGGTACTGTCCTCATTATCCTGTCTAATTGTCTTCTTGCTGCCCCCTTCAGGGTCTTCTTCTCTTCTTCTTTGGACACCAGACACTGCCTTTTCCAACAGTCCCCACCTTAAATCTCTGATGTTTGATTAGAAATTGATGGTAAACATTATTTACTTTTACCACCATTCTGAATTTGTTTTTTAAAAATTTAACCCACAAATTCTGAGCTGGGAAAGGCTCTCAAGGAAGCTTCAAAAAATGCACAGATTAAAACATTCATCAATAACAATACAAATAATGCAATCAAAAAAAGCAAGCCAACAAAACAGGGTTAAATTTATTTAAAACAGTGTATATGTAATTTACTATTTAGAATAATATATTTTTATAGTGTGTGTGTGTATGTGTATGTATATATATATATATATATATATATATATATATATATATATATATATATATATATATATACATACATACATACACACACACACAGCATTACAGTAAATTTTTCAGGTAGCATGATAATTAAAAATAATCTGAAAATCAATGAGAGGAGGAAAAGAAATCAATCAACATGAGATAAGAAGAATGTTTTTAACTCGTTCTTAAAGCTGGATAATCTGGATGTCAGGCAAATAGCTGTGTGGTGGGAGCTCCAGAAGCGAGGTATCACCACAGAGAAGACCATTTCCCTGGTAAAGTAAAGGTAAAGGTTTGCCTTGCTCGAAAGCCAGTCGAATTCAACTCTAGGGTTGCGGTGCTCATCTCCGTTTCCAAGCCAAAGAGCCAGCGCTGTCCAAAGACGTTTCTGTAGTCATGTGGCCAGCATGACTAAACACCAAGGTGCACAGAACGCTGTTACATTCCCACCGAAGTGGTACCTATTTATATACTTGCAATTTCTTGCTTTCAAACTGCTAGGTTGGCAGGAGCTGGGAGCAGAGACGGGACACTCTTAACAGAGCCCCATCAGAAGATCACCTGAATTGACAGGCAGTCTCTTATGCGGTCAGCTAGTCCTTGAAATACCCAAACCAGTCCCAAAGATTGCAGGCCCCCTTCTTGACCAGAAGGCTACTATTGGCTGTCAGTATCAAATGCTATAACCAAGACTAGCAGTATCAGCCCTACCACTCTGTCACTGACGACTGTCATTTTCTAGCAACCAAGTTAGATTCAGTTCCAAAACCAGGTTGGAACCAAAACAGAAATGGGTCTACTACCTAATCCATGGTTTAAATTGTTTGGGTCTAGGGGACAGTAGCCAACTCTGGATTGGGAAATTCTTAAGAGATCTGACAGCAGTGTTTGGGCTAGGCAGAGTCTGGGAAGGGGCTCAACAAAGAAAAGATACCATAGAGTCTGCCCTCAAAAGCTGCCATTTTCTCCAGGGAAAATGATCTCTGGCCCCGGTCATACGAGTCAGAAAACACAGGGGGGAGGCGTGGCAGTTTGCCCCGCAGCAAAATAAGGTGCGGTAACCCGATCACACGGGTCACCGGGTTGCCACGCTCCGGCGCCGAGCACCGATCACACAGCGCTGCTGCAGCACGGCAAAAAAGCAGTGCAGCAGAGCACGCAAGCCGCACTGTAGCAAAGGGTGCATGTGCAGTTGGGGGGGTGGGCCGCTGTCAGTATCTTGCGTGTGTGCATGCATCATTCAGCGTTGGTGCGCATCCCATGGAAACTTACAACATCCGGAAACCCCGGGACATGGGTGGGCGTCGGAAGCCGTGGGATACTGGCACTCCCGCAATCAGACGCCGGCCTTTGCCCCAGGGTTTCCGGAAAATAGTACTTCGACCCTAGTAGTTTTTTACTCCACGTTTTCCATGGGAAGCCGCGGGTTGGCCACGGGAGTGCTACGCCTCCCAGATGTGCCGGTATGATCATACACGGAAAGTCCGCAGGGGCCTCTGTAGCCTGGAGATCAATTGTAATTCCAGGAGAACTCCAGGCCAGACCTGTAGATTGGCAGCCCTGGAGGTCTTCTTCGGGAGAGGCCTCACAACAGCCTCTTTCAAGGCAATTGAAAGTGCACCTCCCCCCGGCCCCGGAGGCATTGACTACTCCAGCAACTCCTTTTGGCTAGTTATATGCCAAGGTCGACAAGGATCAAGCATTGCTCGAGATTGGCCATGCTGCCCCAGAGAGTTTACCCACATCCTTGAGTAGCAAGAATTAATATCCACCCAAACAGCTACAATCTGATTGCACTCACCGTGATAACATCTCTCATTGATTTGCTAAAAGAGTGGTTCTCAGGTCACAAACACACATGCTATTCCAACAGTGTCTCAGCCTTGTCTTGTATTGAAACTGTTGGTTCTCATGTTAAGGTTCTTGATAATTTAGCTGATTCATAGTTACCCCTTCTGCAGCAGGAAGCTCATGTCTCTTGCCCACATAGGTGACTAGCATTAATTCAAATTAACCACCAATGGCAGCTGTTCTGTAATTTACAGGAAATATAAATGTATTTTAGTAAACAGCCTAAACAGAGTTGCCATGCAACCAGAAGTTTACTGGCCTGGCCAGAATTCCGTCTTTCTGGTCACTTGCCAGAAAAGGAGGATACAAACACAGGGATGGATTCAAACAGTGGCTTGGGTCCAGAGCGGCCTTTTACCTCACATAAACTGCCTGTTTATATTGGGTAGCTCACAGAAGGACTCTTCTATGAGCTGAAGGCTGCCTTCGGATCCAATCCAAAGTGGCTAATGTTTTTGATATTTCCTTTTTTAATATTTTTTTAAAATGCACTTCAAAAAGGAACAATATTTTTACCCATCTCCAGATAATTTTTTGCCCTTCAACTCTGAAATGCCTTATTTTCTTCCAAGTGAAACGACCCTCTTGACATGCTCACAGGCACTCTCTTTGGTATGCCAGGACTTTTGAAATCAACAGCTGGCACTGAAACCAGATTAAATAAAGAAGGGTATAAACTAGGGTTGCCAGATGCATGCCCTCTCTTTTTGTATCCTCTGTCCTCTTTTGGGCTCTTTTTAAAAAACGGACAGAAATGTCCTCTTTTTGGTTTGGAAGGTTAGGAATATTCCTAGTTAGTTGCAGTTATCACAGCTGAAATAGTAGGGATATTTAGAATGAGATTTATCATAGTGAATTACTTGTTTGTAGTAGTCAGTCGGGAAATATGTCCTCTTTTTTTGGTTTTCAAAATATGGTACCCCTAGTATGAACGAATAGAACAGGGAAGGGGCATACTTAACAAAGCAATCTCTTTTTACAAATGTTTGTGGCGCCCAGTGTTCCCTCTAAACTGAGTTAGTGTGAGCTAGCTCACAGTTTTTAAGCCTCCAGCTCACACATTTTTCTCTTAGCTCAGGAAGGAGGGCTCCAGAACAGACTGATTTATGCAGCAGCCAAATCGGCTCGCTCACAACGTTAATGCCAGGAGCTCACAAAGCAGAATTTTTGCTCACAAGACTCCACAGCTCAGAGGGAGGATTGGTGGTGCCTTTTTTTGGATGTAAAAGAAGTCTGCCTTTTCATGGGATCTGGACGGGCGGCATGGCCAGACTTCACAGCGGTATTTCATGGTCTTGAAAATAAAGAGCTGTACAAAAGTTATTAAAAGCCACCGCCGTGGCCGTAAACAGAGGAACTTTATTACAGATGTATATATATAAACTATTTTAAAATGACAGGACAGCCTGCAGTGAGCCTAAAATTTACCACTCGGTTTAAGGTTGTTTGCACATAATCCCCTTTGCAGAGAGAACCCGAACCTACAATTACAGCAAAAAGGCTCCACCCATCACCAGGCTAAAACCTCCCCCGCATACCCCGGCAATTTCTGGGCGCAAGGGAGGCTGGGAAAGAGAGTCCCTCGTTTGTCTTTTTGTCACAAGTCGAGAGAAACCTCCCGGACGGTCTGACTGCAGATCCCCTAATGCTAGGCGCCTCCTCTAACCACTACCGGCTTCTGCGGTCTGCCAGGATTGAAAAATATATAACAGGCATCTTTTTCAAACGCTGGGAGTTTGGATGTTGCTACCGTTGAGAGAGTCGCTGCACTGAGAGGTGGCAGTCGGTGAGTGAGGTTTTTTTTTGTTTTTGCATCTCCTGATTTTTTTAAATGCATGCTTCTCTAGTAAAGGAACCCGCCCTGTGCCTACTTAGTGTGCAAGTCGCTTAACAGAATTCACGAGGGAACTGTCAGACCTGGCGTGCAACCTTCTCTTTTCCCGTTAATGCCCTCTCCTTAATAGGAGATGCGAAACTCTCGCAGTTTTAAGACCGTGCAGGCTGGTACTTTTTGGTTCTGCTGCGATCCCTCATATATATATAAGCATGCTCCGAGGGCCATGTTAAAGAACGAGGCTACTGGCGTTATATGGAAATTAGTGGCCTCCGCTACAGTATGCGATCGCAGTCCAAAATCTGAAATCTGTGTGTGCCTGGCCTGGGTTATATTTCTTTGGCTCACTTCTGAGTGACACAGCTCTGTCACTCAGTCTTAACTCAAATATTCTCATCGTGATTGGGGACTAACTGCCGATCGTTACGATCCCTTTTGAGCCCATCTGTGAATTACTGCGTACAGTTTACTACCTGGCCACACCGATAAATCAGACTCGGTCAGCCGGGAGTTAGAGGCATCAAGACAACAGGAAGTGGGGTGTGTGAATTCCTCAGCTAACACCTAACTAAAGAAATGGCTAAGTTGCTTGGGGCATTTTAGACCACATGCAGTCTGATCCTAGCCTTCGGAAGTAAGGCCCATTCACTAGAATACCTTTCCAAGCAGCTGTAATTGCAATTCAAGACTCTTACAGCCAGGGCCACCCTGTCTGTCTGTCTGTCTGTCTGTCTGTCTGTCTGTCTATCTATCTATCTATCTATCTATCTATCATCTATCTTCTAATTTATATCCCACCCTACCCTGCCAAAGCAGGCTCAGGGCAGCTCACGCAAAATCAAATACAGATTAAAACAAATCACCAAACCTATTAAAATAACTCATCAAAACAATACAATACCAAATATCAAAGTGCTAGTGATGTTATTCCAATATCATAGCTATGGTGTTGCTGTGTGAGTGTAGGCCATATGATGTTCATTTCCGGCACTGATCTTACTCGGCGCGCGCAGGCTGTCGATAATTCACCAGGAACCAACCTCCACAGTTGTTACCAGTGATGGTAGCTAGTGATGGTGGCGGCTCCTAATTGGAAGTCTGGTGGAAGAGCACCGTCTTGCAGGCCCTGCGGAACTGTCAAAGGTCCCACAGGGCCCTGATCTCCTCTGGGAGCTCATTCCACCAGTACGGAGCCGCCATCGAAAAAGCCCTTCCATCGATTTAGAAGGGTGGAACTCCACTTGGGATTGGATAGGACTAATTAAACAACAAAAATACCACCCTTGATGAATCCTCTGCCAAGCTTTGCTGTACAAGAAGGGCAGGTGATGCACTCTATTCTTGGTGCTGGAGGAGGCAGCAGTGGGAGGTACTGGGGCAGGTGATGCACTCTATTCTTGGTGCTGGAGGGGCAGCAGTGGGAGGTAGTGGGGCAGGTGATGCACTCTATTCTTGGTGCTGGAGGGGGCAGCAGTGGGAGGTAGTGGGGCAGGTGATGCACTCTATTCTTGGTGCTGGAGGGGGCAGCAGTGGGAGGGCTTCTAGTGTCCTGGCCCCACTGCTGAACCTCCTGCTGGACTTCGTGATGGCACTGCTGGACCTCCTGATGGCACCTGGTATTTTTGGCCACTGTGTGACAGAGTGTTGGACTAGATGGGCCATTGGCCTGATTCAACATTGGCTTCTCTCTTATGTTCTCTTAAGGGCAGTGGATCTGAAGCTTTGGAACCTTGCAATCCTAAACTGGGTAGGATTTGCTTTGTAATAGACATGTTAGAGACTGATTATCCAACAGGCTTCCCCTCCTTTCATATTTTGTCTGGCTTTAGAAAAGACATTTGTTCAAGGGAAGAAACTGTTTATAGCTATAACACATTAATTGTTTTCACTTGCTAGTTTAAGATTCTCTATCGTGATGGATAGAAATAACAATAGTCAACTAATATTGGCTGGTTTGGATACCACTAAAAGGGTTTCTGTAGGGGATTAAATCTAGACCTTCTTTTTCCTTCCTCTTCTGCACTTTGTGCCACTTTTGAATAGGACACCTGCACAGCACAATCTCAGACCCTGCAAAGAGTCACTGGTGGAGGAAGAAATTTGGAGAGCAGAGCAAGGACAGTGGGAAGAAAAGTGCTGTCCACAGGCTGTTGCATAACCTCCAGCTGGAATGGTTCCGAATTCCTAGAGATAGGCTGAGTTCAGACGGGCAGTATGAAGCACGAAGAAGTCGTGGCAAAAAGACCCGGAACAATGTGTTCTGGGTATTCCCGGTCACACCGCACCGACTGATGCAGGAGCATACCAGGGAGGAGGCGCAATGGAGCGTTTGCACTGTTGGGCCGCCCCTGGCAGAGGCGCGGCTGTAAGCGGCTTTTTAAAAAATCCGGCTACATGCGCTTATGCGCATCAGCAATTGGGGCGACTTGTTCACGGCTTTTAGCACACTTCTGGGAAGCGGGATCAACGCGCTCTCCAGGGTTTGCTGCCACTTTCACCTGGTACTTTTTAAACTCGGGAGGGAAGCGTTACAAGACGAGTTGAGTACGGCTGGGGAACGCCTGGCAGCTGTGCCTGTGTGAACCGGCCCCTTTAATCCGTTTGTGAAACGTGCCTGTCTCGGGCCAAACTGCCAGTCTGGACTCGGCCATGGAATAGGTTCGGGTGGGTAGCCATGTTGCTCTGAAGCAGCGAAACAAGGTTTGAGTCCAGGTTTTATTCTTCCAAGTTATTTTATAGAAGAACTGTTCATGCACACGGAAGCTTATACCTTGAATAAAACTTTGTTGGTCTTAAAGGTGCCCCTGGACTCAAACTTTGTTCTAAGAGATAGAATGTTAGCAGTTCAGTGACCAAACAGAGAGGTTACAGCAATATTCAGAAGGTGTCTTCCAGATGGGAATCGTATCTCATGCGGATAAAAGGAAGCCCTGTGTCTATCTGGGAGTATCTGCACAACATGGCGCCCAGTGTTGGTACTACCTCTGGGGTTCTCATGTCTTTCTCCAGTGATCCAGTTTACAGAAAAACTTCCTTTAATCTGACTCATTGGGAGAACTGTGGGGTGGCTGCGAGCAAATCTGTGTGGATGTTTTGCCGGCAGCCAATGCAGGATGGTGGGTGGAGCTAAGCTCCATTCTAAACTGGCCTTTGGTCTGATCCAGCAGGGCTCTTCTGGTATCCATGAGCAGTTTTCCATGAGAGTTGTATGGCTTGGTTTGGCCCACTTGTTGCCCACTGGAGACTACTTTAATGACACAAAGCTCGGTTGCACTGCTGCAGCTGTAATGGCTCCTTGTACATCAGATCCACTGCCCTTCTTGTACAGCAAAGCTTGGCAGAGGATTCATCAAGGGTGGTGTTTGTTGTTGTTTAATTAGTCCTAATTTAAGGCATCAACAGGACTGATTTTAATGCGTCTAATTGCACCTGGGTAGCTGCGTTACCGTCAGATCCTCAGCAGAGTTACACCCTTATGGGCTTAGGAGGGTGTGACTCTGCTTAGAACTGCACTGTCAGTCTTTCCTTTTAAGGCTAACTAGACTGATTTTATTACAGGAGCATGAGGTTTCATAATGCAATTACCTGAATCATTAGAGGTGCTGTTTTAACAGCGAGTAAACTAGTTAGTTCAAGTTCAACAAGTTTGGGGACCCCTGACACAGACATTGCAAAAGCTGAGCTAAATGGGAGGTTGGTGATCCATGACCAGATGTCCCTTCTGTTTACATTTCTGCTAACAGCAGCAGTGCAGAAGTCCATCAGTGGCTATGAGCCACAAGGTATAGATAGGGACTCTGGGGCAAGTGATGCTCTGTATTCTTGGTGCTTGGGAGGGTCAACAGTGGGAGGGCTTCTAGTGTCCTGGCCCCACTGCTGGCCCTCCTGATGGCACCTGGTATTTTTGGCCACTGTGTGGCAGAGTGTTGGACTAGATGGGCCATTGGCCTGATCCAACATTGGCGTCTCTTGTGTTCTTATGCTGGGGAGGGGGGAAGATAACTTATCCCTCACTTTGTTTTTTCCAAGTTACCCCCTCCAGTTATTTGCTCTGATAGGATATAGACTTACAGATGCCCATGTGTTTGCCTGTTTGACTCTTGAAGACTCATACTCCCAAAATCTTGTTCCTCTAAATAGAGTGACTGGACACGAATCTAGTTGTTCTACTGCTCACCCACACAACTACCCTCTGAAATTATGTGCAAAGCATACCATACATGCTGTCTGTTCTTTTCTTCCCCTCCTGTTGACAAATGCTAGATTTCCGATCCATAAATAGAATGCAGTGTGACATATGGCTCTTTTTGTCTCCGAGGTCTCAATATTTCTTTTTCTTTCTTCAGCTAGAAGATGGCAGACTCTGAAAACACAATCATAAACACCAGTGTGAGACAGGTAAGCTATTAAAAGTAACAGTACTTTGCATTCAGTATTTTAAGAGCTTCGTCTGTGTCTGCTTCTTGCAAAGTTTTAAGCTATAAGGGAATGAATGAATGAATGAATGAATGAATGAATGAATAGTTTATTATGGCTTCAAGCCAGTAAATCAACAGGGCTTTTCGAATACAGCAGCAAGCGGTACAGAATTTGGCAACAGCTTTAGAGGTAGACTGGTTTTCATCTGACAGCAAATCGCCTATAAGGGTAAACACTTCCTCCTCTCGTGGCTGTTCCCTGAGCCAGAAGTTCCTTAGTGTTTTGGGGAACATCTTGCCAGCAGGAATAACATTTAGCTAAGCTTCTGTCTTCTTCCTGAGTGCAGGTATAAAAGTCTTGGTGAAGCCAGAGGTGTGAGCCAAATGGCTCTTGGCGCACAGGCTGGGGCCTACAACCGCCAGCTCAGGGAATAAGGATCCACCCAGGGCTGCTTCTTCACTGTAGAAGTAGTAGCAGGCAGGACAGAAGTAGGCAAGGATAGGTCAGTCATAAGTTCTTTCACAGCTGTTCTCTCATGAGCAGTTTCTGTCAAGAGCTCTCTCAGCCCCACCCCAGCTCCCAGGGTGCCTGTTGTGGGGAGGGGAAGCGAAAGGAGATTGTAAGCCGCTCTGAGACTCCTTTGGATAGGGAAGGGTGGGGTATAAATCCAATCTCTTCTTCTTCTTCACTGTGGCTCAGCTATGAATGGTAATAAAGCCTGTTAAGAGGCTAGGGAGGGTGGGAATGTGGAGTTTAGAAGAAGAAGAGATTGGATTTATAACCCGCCTGTCACTACCCAAGGGAGTCTCAGGGTGACTTACAGGCTCCTTTCCATTCCCCTCCCCACAACAGACACGCAGTGAGCAGTGTTCCCTCCAAGCTGAGATAGTATGAGCTAGCTCACAGTTTTTTAGCCTCTGGCTCACACATTTTTGTCCTAGCTCAGGCAGGATGGCTCCAGAGCAAACTAATTTATGCAGTAGCCAAATCGCTCACTCACAACTGTAATGCCGGTAGCTCACCAAGTAGAATTTTTGCTCACAAGACTCCACAGCTTAGAGGGACACATTGCCAGTGAAGTTGGTGGGGCTGAGAGAGCTCTTGACAGAAACTGCTCTTTTTTCAAGAACAGCTGTGCCAGAACTATGGCTTGCCCAAGGTCATCCAGCAGGTGCAAGTGGAGGAGTGAGGAATCAAACCCAGTTCTCCCAGATTAGAGTCCACACACTTAACCACTACACCAAACTGGCTCTAGACTAGCTGTGGCTGGAGTGTCCACCCAGATGCTCCATACTTCCTTTGATCTGATCAAAGGAAGAGAACTCCTTTGATCCATCTAAAAGGAGAAATACCAGGAGGCTCATGAATCAGGTGAATGTTCCCGAAAATTCAGGGCCATTCAGCTGACCACACAGGATATATCCTTGTGTGGAATATGGTTGCCAAGTGGCCTGGAGAAAGAAAGTCTTGTCCCTTTAGTAGAGGTGAAGAAGAAGAAGAAGAGATGGGATTTATACCCTACCCTTCCCTATCCAAAGGAGTCTCAGAGCAGCTTACAATCTCCTTTCTCTTCCCCTCCCCACAATAGGCACCTTGGGAGGTAGGTGGGGCTGAGAGAGCTCTGACAGAAACTGCTCTTTTTCAAGGACAGCTCTTATCAGAACTATGGCTTACTCAAGACCTATCCGGCAGATACTAGTGGAGGAGTGGGAAATCAAACCCGGTTCTCCCAGATTAGAGTCCGCGCACTTAACCATTACACCAAACTGGCTTTCTCTAGTGGGATGTTATTTACCTCTATGTCATGAAAAGCCTCACCTGTCCATTTCTACACATTAAGCCTCTATTAAAGGGTCAAGAAGTTTTTCTCCAGGTGTTTTGGTAACCTAGCATGGAAGCAGCCCATGAGGTGTTTTAATTGCTGCTGCTGTTGCCGTCTGCCTTGTTCAATCTGGTTTGGGAATTTCTGTAAGCCCCTTGGGGGTGAAAAGCAGTACAGAAATACCTTAATAAGTCAAGTCAAGTCAAGTTGGCCTTTATTGGCATAAATTATCAATGCAAGTTATACAGATTAAGAAACAGTTAAAAACGGTTAAAATACATCTGTAAGAGTTCTGTGACTCAATATTGTGCAATTGGGGACTGATAAGGGTATTATATTACTGGGTGCCTTTGGCGCAGCCTTAAAGCCAAACAGAGAAACTGAGCCACCTTCTCAGTGATGCCAGGATCAAGATCATTTAGGAGTCTATGTATCTTGAGTGCATCAGAACAATCCACCATACTGGATAGGATAGGGTGTAGATAAGTGTTCCTTACATCCACATACAGATTACAATGCAGGAGAACATGGGAGATAGATTCCACACATTTCTTACTGCAGGGGCAGTGTCTGGCCGAAAGAGAGACCTTGTTAAGTCTGCCATATAGAATGGCAGAGGGCATAGCATTACACCTGACCAGGGCAAATGCTCTACATTGTTGCGGAACCTGCAGAGAGGATAGATATGAGGCCATCTTCCCTATAGTTAGGGGGATAACGAAATTCAAGGGGGAGCAGGTTTTATTAGCCAGGCTGAATAATTTCTGGCGCTCAATATCTAGCATCCTATTTTTGATCTGATGAAATGCCGCCGCACAGGGCAACATGGACAGGGAATCTAAAGAAAGGCCCAATACTTTATTTTTTTCCTCTATATGTGCTGACCAGTTTGATACCCTGAGCTCCGAAAGCATGTGATATAGGAGGCTCCCATGTTCGAAATTTAAAGCCAGTATTTAAATGTCATGAGCCATGCGCAGGTCTCCAATAAAGATGAGCCAGTTTCCAAATATATAACTGCATTCAAGACACAGTTTGGCAAGGCCATGATTTTCCGCAGAAATTTGGATTGGACTCACTCAATGGTACTGTCAAAGGACCTAATCCAGATTGGAATACCATACAATAGCTGAGAACTTTGGACCTGAAGATTTTAATTGCAGCTGGCACGAGTTGGTTGCCCCTACAATAAAAGAATCGTGCTATAGCTGATGTGCTGACACTGGCAGCCTTCACCGCATATTTGCAGTGGGTGGCCCAGGTTGCATTGTATTGGAAATGAATGCCTAGGAAATACCTTAATAAAAAGGACAATAACATTTCAAATTAGCCATGTGGGGCTGCTAATTAATTAAAGGGAGGGGGGGAATAATCTCCTATATTATATCTTACTGGATGCCCAGTGAACCTGTTTTTCTAGTTGCTTGTTGGACAGCCAGATCGATTTTCAGAATGTGTTTGATCTCCATAGCAAGGGCTGAAAATCAATCTGGCCATGTAATGGAAAAGAAAACCACTCTATTGTAGCTCAGTGAGAGTGCACAAGACTTGCATGTTAAAAAAAAAAGTCCCAGGTTAATCTCAGGCATCTCCACTTATTTGGTAGCAGGGCTAGAAAAGATTTCTGTCTGAGACCTTGGAGAGCTGCCATTAAAACAGAGATACCTGGGCTATATGAATCAATAATATAACTCCGTATGATACAGATTTATGTATTCAAGGGAGCCAGTTTTCATTTCTTTGTTGGCTCTTAATCCTAAAAAATGGTAATGTAAACCAAGAAGAAGAGGGTTTCTAAACCTCAGGTCCCACTTCAGCAGGACTCGAGCAGGAATATCAGTACTTGAACCAAAACGCCCAAGAGCATTTTCTGTCTGTGGGGTTCCACACTCCTGTTCACCTCACAAAATGAGAAATGGAAAGTTTCCGCAGTAAAGGGCATTCTTCAGAAAGAAATATGCTTTATTGGAATACAAGGTTGTTGCCTACAGTAATACTGCTATTGTCAGGAATGGCCCCATAGGGTCAGTTAGCCACTGATATAGTATGATGCAAAGCCAAAACTAGCAAATGAACTTTTAGCGCGTGCGTAGGAAAACTCCCAGCGGGAGTGTTACTTAATGCCCAGGAGCACTACCCCCACCACCACCTAGTCACGTAGGACTGGAAAATTCCACCGACTGAGGAACGCTCCGAAGCCTATTCGTCAAGGCCACCGTGATAAGACGAGGCGGCTAGAGAGTATTCTCCCACGTTATAGCAAGCAGCTCTATGCAAGCACAAAAGCAAGAGACAAGATAGTAAACAATGAACAATGAACATAGTGTAAACGGTACTACAGAGCTTCAGCCTTCTGACAGGTTATCAGGGCTTTGACAGATGTGAGTGCTGTGCAACATGTGGCCTGATCCTTAATCCTGTCCTTCCAGCCTTCTGTTTCTAGTACATAGAGATAAGTGCAAAGTCCTACACCTGGGCACAAAAAATCAAAGGCACAGATATAGAACGGGAGGGACTTGGCTTGACAGCAGCACATGTGGAAGGGATCTAGGTGTTCTGGTTGATCACAAGCTCAACATGAGCCTGCAGTGCGATGTGGCTGTGAAGAAAACTAATGCAGTCTTAGGATGCATTAACAGAAGCATTGTGTCCAGATCACAGGAGGTGGTAGTTCTGCTCTATTATGCTATGGTCAGGCCTCACTTGGAGTACTGTGTCCAGTTTTGGGCACCACACTTTAGGAAGGATGTTGACAAGCTTGAGCGTGTCCAGAAGAGGGCGACCAGGATGGTGAGAGGGTTTGAATCCAAGTCTTATGAGGAAAGGCTGAAAGAGTTGGGTATGTTTAGCCTGGGAAAGAGAAGACGTAGAGGGGACATGATTGCAGTCTTCAAGTATTTGAAGGGCTGTCATGTAAAAGATGGAGCAGATCTATTCTCTCTTGTTCCGGATTGCAAGACTAGATCTAATGGGTGGAAATTACAAGGGAGTCGTTATCGGCTAGATATCAGGAGAAACTTCCTAACTGTAAGAGTGGTTGAGCAGTGGAACAGTCTGCCTTGGGAGGTGGTGGATGCTCCTTCCCTGGACATTTTCAAGTGGAGGCTGGACGACCGTCTTTTGGGTTTGTTGCAGGTATGTAGGGCTATCTTTTGGCTATGCTCCTGCAGAGCGCGTGGGGTTGGACTAGATGACCTGCAAGGTCCCTTCCAACTCTACCATTCTATGATTCTATACATTTTACTCTAGCATACATAATAGGCCCTTTTGTAGCCTGTTCAGCAGAGACAGGCCTGTTGAGCCTCAGGAGTTCACAATTAAAATCCTGGGCAATGAAGTGATCATGTTATTTATCTGAGAGCTATGCTTATGCACCCTTTCAAGATGCAGATTAGAGGGAATGAGGCAAAGGCACACCCAATAATAGAGTCATTTTAATTTGGTTAGAAGGGTGGTGGCGGTAATGGTAGAGGCCTGCTGGTTGAATAGTAGCGGAGGGGGATAGGGCAAAAAATGGGCGAGGCATGTGCCCTATGATTTTCATATGTTTTTTGGATTGGGCCTAGGTGGTATGAAGGTGGGCCATCGGGGGATGCATGATGGCTCTTGGTAGCCTTGGTTATAGGTTCAAATCCTGATATTTTTGTTCAAGTGTCATGTCATCTTCAGTGCTATCTGTGTGGATACAAGTATATCTTTCTGACGGATGGTTTTCTAAGTAGATAAACGCACTTGGAGGAGAGGCACACCCAATGCCGAATCAGTGAAAAGGCAAGTGTCATGGATTTGATGAGGAGAAGTGCAAATACACAGAAGACAGACAAATATTGGTTCTTGCTCATTGTATTGTGGCTTTCTTCTTCTCCTTGATCAACGCCAGAAGGTCAGCTAAATCTGTCCCTTTTTTGTTCCTGGGCTTCCCATCTTTAGAAAGATCCCAATGAAGCTCTGGTTATCGCTGTAACAACAAGGGCAATTTTCAACCTGGAAAAGGAACACGAGATTTTCTTGGCAAAAGGCAAGGATGAATATGTGAAACACCAGCAAGACAATGAGAACATCTCCTTGGAGCCAGGGACAGCCTTTGCTTTTGTTCAGGTAAAGTGTTTGGGGGGTGTTTGTGTATGAAATATTTTATAGAAGAAGAAGAAGAGTTTGGATTTATACCCCGTCCTTCACTGCCGAAAGGCGTCTCAGAGCGGCTTACAAACTCCTTTCCCTTCCCCTCCCCACAACAGACACCCTGTGAGGTAGGTGGGGCTGAGAGAGCTTCTGACAGAAACTGTCCTTGAGAGAACAGCTATGCCAGAGCTTGTGACTGACCCAAGGTCACATCCAGCAGGTGCAAGTGGAGGAGTGGGGAATCAAACCCGGTTCTCCCAGATAAGAGTCCATGCACTTAACCACTACACCAAACTGGCTGTAGTATGTTGAAGAGAGGCTCTAGAGTAAGGGTAAGTACCTGAGTGGTTTGTTGGTGAAATATTATGAAGAGTGGAGCTTTACAACTTGCCTTATACATATCTCATAGTGATGGGTGACCCTTCCACGTGGACCAAAAACTTTGTGATGGGCACCCAGGGCTAAGATATATCTTTCTACTGTCCCCAGTTTTGTACAAAACTATAAATAATATTTAAAAATAATGGGGGGCAATGTTCCCTCTAAGCTGAGTTAGTGTGAGCTAGCTCACAGTTTTTTAGCCCTCTGGCTCACACATTTCTGTCTTAGCTCAGGAAGGGATGGCTCCAGAGCAAGCTAATTTATGCAGTAGCCAAATTGCTCGCTCACAACATTAGAAGAAGAAGAAGAGATTGGATTTATACCCCGCCCTTCACCTGGAGTCTCAGAGCGGCTTACAAACTCCTTTCCCTTCCCCTCCCCACAACAGACACCCTGTGAGGTAGGTGGGGGTTGAGAGGGCTCTGACAGAAACTGCTCTTTTTTCAAGAACAGCTGTGCCAGAGCTTGTGACTGACCCAAGGTCACATCAGCAGGTGCAAGTGGAGGAGTGGGGAATCAAACCCGGTTCTCCCAGATTAGAGTCTGCACACTTAATCACTATGCCAAACTGGCTCTGCCAGTAGCTCACAAGGTAGAATTTTTGCTCACAAGACTCTGCAGCTTAGAGGGAGCATTGAGAGGGGGTGTCAACCTAAACAGGGGGACCAAGCCAATGTCTTGGTTTGCCTAGCAACCCATGCTGCTGTGAAAAAATGTGTGTGGAGGAAATGGGGTAGGTTTAAGGGTGGGATATGAGGGGGGCCGTGATGGCATATGCACCTTTATGTCATTTCCAAAGAAAACATGGATGTGACATGAGGTGGCTCTAGGAATCACTGGAAAATCACTATGGTAAAAACAAATCCTAAAGCTACCCTCTGTCATTTCTGGGGTTTCACCAGAAGTGATGTAACAGCTCATGCAATACTGCAGTGTTTTTTTTTTCAATTCTCCCACCATTGCTTGGAGTGGTGTCAGACAACAGGATCTGGGGGCAGGGAATTCCCTGCTCCAATTGGGAACTTGCAAGCCTGGGGAAAATGAATTGGTTGAGAGCAGTGTTCCCTCTAAGCTGCACTAGGGGGGTACCAGAGCACAAAATTTTAGCTGGCTGCTCAGGGATTTTAGCTTCCAGCTCACAAGCATTTCCTCCCTCCATTGGAAACAATGGAGGATGGAGGCACCTCCTTCTGATGCCCATAGAATTGGACCCCCTGGTCCAATCCTTTTTAAAATGGGGGTGGGTGGGTGAGGAGAGGCACCAGGAGCTGTGCTGCAAATTTGGTGCCTCTACCAAAAAAAACAGCCCCCAGAGCACCAGATACCCCTGGATTGATTCTCCATTATAGCCTATGGTGCCCATTGACTATAATGGTCTCCATAGGCTATAATGGAGCAAGAAAAAATCTTTTTTTTTTTTTGCACACCCCTATTATGCTTTTCAGTATGATTTGTAAGCTGCCTTGAGTCACAGTAAAAATGGGATATAAATATTTGAATAAATAAGTAGTTTGGGCAGGTTGATAATATTTAAGCAACTTCCTGTTTGTTAGGTTGGGTAGGGTTCTGACAGTGATTGTTCTATCTCTGTTATATTTGACCTGTAAATTTGTCATATTTAACTAAAAAAAACGCAACAAAGTAGACTGCAAGAGTTCTCCCCACCCCAGTTCTGGTATGTTTTCTAGGGCTCAGCACAGGCTGACAGTCCAAGGCCAGGTCTACCAATATAGTGGACTGGGGTGAGTAGACCTGTTATTTGGAGGCCAGGTCTACCAGTACAGTGGAAAGGGGCAGGTAGACCTGTTCTCCAGAAGCTTGATCTACCCCCACAGAGGACATTTTGTGTAATGAAATTTGACTTGATTCTGTTTTCTCTTATAATGTTTACATTATTCTTAAAATATAGTTAAAATATAGTTTAAAATAATTCATTCTGGGATTTTTACAAGGTTATGGAAATAATTTTCTAAAACCCTGAATTTACACAACAGTCAAATGTAGACTCTCTCATAACTTTAATGTCACTAGCTTTTTTCGCTCATGGGGTAGAATTTTTTCTCACCACACTATGAAGCTTAGAGGGAACATTGGTTGGAAGGAAGATTGGCCAGAGAGCTGATCTGATGGGAGGGCAAGAGAAATATGATGAAGAAGAAGAAGAAGAGAAGAGATTGGATTTATACCCTGCCCTTCACTTGGAGTCTCAGAGAGGCTTACAAACTCCTTTTCCCTTCCTCTCCCCACAACAGACACCCTGTGAGGTAGGTGGGGCTGAGAGGGCTCTGACAGGAACTGCTCTTTCAGGAACAGCTGTGCCAGAGCTTATGACTGACCCAAGGTCACATCAGCAGGTGCAAGTGGAGGAGTGGGGAATCAAACCCGGTTCTCCCGGATTAGAGTCTGCACACCTAAGCACTACATCAAACTGGCTCTCTGATGATGGAAGGGTCGTTAGGGGGGTGCGACCAGCATTTGGGCATGTGGCAAGCAATGTTCCCTCTAAGCTGTGGAGTCTTGTGAGCAAAAATTCTGCTTTGTGAGCTACTGGCATTAAAATGGCAGGCGAGCATAAGAACATAAGAGAAGCCAATGTTGAATCAGGCCAATGGCCCATCTAGTCCAACATTCTGTCACACAGCGGCCAAAATATACCACGTGCCATCAGGAGGTCCAGCAGTGGGGCCAGGACACTAGAAGCCCTCCCACTGCTGCCCACCCCCTCCCCCCAGCACCAAGGCTACTGCATAAATTAGTTTGCCCTGGAGCCCTCGTTCCTGAGCCAAGACAAAAATGTGTGAGCTGGAGGCTAAAAAACTGTGAGCAAGGAGGCGGGGACCTTGTGTATTGGGGCAGGGGAAAAGATTGCAGAAGGGGAGAAAAGGAAGCAGGGACGGGTTGAAGGGACGGGATTTCCCCTCCCTGGCGAGTTCTTGCACATATATCATCGTTGAAAGCTGGCTCTGATTCTAGTCTGGCCCCTCCCCTTGTGCTTCAGGAAGACTGTCTGCCTTTATTTTAATGTCTTTGAAGGAAGTGTTTGTGTGTTCTTATGCATATACACTCGTCCTTTACCTTGCCAAAAAAATCCCTGGCATTTTAAAAGCACTTGCAGAACTACTCCAAGGATAGGGTGGAGCGTGTTCGGAATATCCGAGGCACTGTGAATAGGTGCTCATTACAGCAACTTTTTTTTTTTTGAAGCTCTGGAAACCTGCGGATCCATTTTTTTCCAGAGTTCACCCCAGGACAATATTCCTCCATAGTAATTATCGCATTGATATTTTGCACCTTCCTCAAAGCAGCTCCGAATGGCTTAAATGGCGTATATCCCATATTATCCCCATAACTGCCCTGTGAGGTAAGTTAGGTTGAGTATCTGTGAGTGTGTGTGACGGGCCCAAAGTGAGCTTCCTTCAGAGTGGGGATTCAGGGGTTGGATCCTACCAGCTCTCCCACTGATAGAGAAAAGAGGATCACCTTTTAACCACGGAAAAGAACATGTAAAGAATCGTGGGACCCACATGGACTGCAAACAAGAGAAATGGGAATTGCAGTGTGGAGGAGAATTGGGTGAGATTATCTGGAAAAGTTTATAGGGGTGATATCCTCTCATACTGAGGATACCCCTGGGGGGAGGTGGGCTTCTGGTAGTGGGTGATTTGATCATGAGGGAATATAGAGGGTAGAGTCTGTGACAGACGTTTTGATTGACCACATGGTGACTTGCCTGACTTGCAGACATCATGCACTATCTACATAGGCTAATATATAGTACTGGGGAGGAGTCAGCAGTCATGGTGCACGTGGGCATCAATGAAACTGGGAAGTGTAATTGTGTGGTCCTGGAGGAAAAATCTAGGTTGCTGGCAGAAAGTTAAAGGCCAGGCCCTCAAAAGTAGCCTTCTCAGATGTCAGTTCCACACACACACAGGACCAACTAGATAGGCACAGATCAGGTCTCAATGCATGGATGAGAAAGTGGTGCCAGGAGTGGTGTCAGTCCAAAGGAGTGATTGCATAAACACTCAGGGTATATTGATAGGAGTGCGATAGAATTTGGGAGTGAGGGCATGATGGTGACTGAGGACCATGTGTGGCGACTAAGGGGCCAAGGGAGGCCAGGGTTACTGGAGAGGAAAACACATTATAGGTGTCAATATGCCAGTGCTCGAAGTCTCCAAGCCAGTGTTCAATGACAATTTAGATATAGTAGGTATCTCTGAGACATACTGGAATTGGAAAAATCTATCAGATACAGACATTCCTGGGTATAAGCTTTATAGGCAGGAAAGGGAGGGACAGGTTGGTGGTGGTGTTGTGTTATCAAAGAGGGAATAGAATCCAATAAATTAGAAAACATCAGGGGAGTTGACTGCCCAACAGAAACGATATGGGTGGAAATACTGGGCCCTAAGAATTACTTAAAAGTGGGGTTGTACTATCACCCACCTGATCAAACCCTTGAGGCTGATCTTGAATTAGAGAAGGAAATAAGGAAGGTGACTAAAGCAGATGATGCTGTTATACTGGGTGACTTCTACTACCCTCACATTGACTGGGTAAACATCTGCTCGAGTCATGTTGTAGTCGGGTTGCCAGCCCCCAGGTCCAGTTGGGGGTCCCCCCACTTCTGGGGGCTTCAATCCACCCCGGCCAGCTGGGCGACAGGGGAAGCCTGTCCCAAGCCCTGCCCCCGAAGCATGACCACCTGCTCGGCCACCTCTCTCCTTCCCCTCCTGCCCAATTTAAAGGGCTTCAGCTGATCAGCGGCTCACCGACCAGCTGGAGGGCCCTTTAAATCTAGCAGAAGGGAGAGGGGCAGTAGCAGGCCATACACTTAGCTTGCAAAAAGACCCTTTGGCCTCCCGTCTGCTAGATTGAAAGGGCCCTCCAGCTGGTTTGTGGGCCACATAGTTCCCGTCGATCAGCCAAAACCCTTTAAATCGGGCATGTGGGGAGGGAGAGGGATGGCCGGGTGGGTAGTCATGCTTCAGGACGGAGCTTGAGGGCATCCCCACCTACCCCTGGAACGCTCTTCCATCCCCCCCGGCCGGAGCAATGAGGGACCCTGGCAACTGTATGTTGTAGAAATGAGATTCCTAGACATCATAAATTATTGCACTGGAACAGTTGGTCACAGAGCCAACCAGAGGTGGTGATATTGGACTTGGTTCTGAGCCGGTCTCAAGACCTGGCAAGAGATGTAGAGGTTGTTATACCAGTTAGGAACAGTGACCACAATGCTATTAAGTTCAACATTCAGGTCAATGAAACGCTACCCTTAACGTTCAAAAGTGTAACATTTGATTTCAAAAGAGGGAACTTCAGCAGGGAGGGCGGGATATAAATCAAATAAAAATATAAAATAAAAAATGAGGGGAACAGTAAAAAGGAAGCTGAACAGGAAACACAAGGAAGTCAAATTCCTAGAGGATGCTTGGAAGCTGTTTAAAACCACACTAATCGAAGCCCAAACAGAATGCATTTCACAGGTTAGGCAAGGCACTGCCAAGTAGAAAAGAAGGCCTGTGTGGTTAACAATGCAAGTCAAGGAAGCTATAAAAAGTACAGAATGTTTTTAAAGGTGGAAGGTTTGCCCCACTGAATCAAACAGGAGGGACCACAGGCTCAGGTAAAAGAAATGGAAACTAATAATTAGGCATGCAAAAAGAGATTTGGAGGAGGGGTTGCTAAAAGCATCAAGACAAACAATAAACATTTTAAAAGTATATCTGGAGCAGGAAGCTAACCAGAGAAGCAGTGGGGTCTTTGGGTGACAATCAAAGGATTGCTAAAGGGAGAAGGGGAGATGGCAGAGAAGCTCAATGACTTTTTTGCTTCTGCGTTCACTGTGGAAAGTGTGGGGCATGTACCTATGCCACAGCCTCTGTTTTCAGGAGGGAAGTCTGAAGAACTGAGATGACCAGAGATGAAGTTCTAAATCTACTAGGGAAACCGGCATGCAACCAAGAGTTCTTAAGGAACTCAGATGTTCGTTGATCTACTAACTTGTAAATGTAACCTGTCACTAAATATAGCTGCTGCACCAGAAGACTGAAGAGTAGCAAATGTGACACCAATTTTTAAGAAGGGATCCAGAGGGGAACCAGGAAATTACAGGCCAGTCAGCCTAACATCTGTCCAGAGAAATTAGTAGAAGCTGTAGTCAAAGATAGAATGGTTAGGCACATAGAGGGACAAAGCCTACTGGGGGAAAATCAGCATGGCTTCTGGAAAGGGAAGTCTTGCCTCACCAGGCTTTTGGAGTTCTTTGAGAAAGTGAACAAGCATGTAGACAATGGTATCTCGGTAGAGATGATATACTTTGACTTGCAAAAGGCTTTTGACAAGGTACTTCACCAAAGACTTCTGAGTAAACTTAGCAGTCATGGGGAAAGAGGACAGGTTCTCTTATGGATTAAAAACTGGTTAAATGACGGGAAGAAAAGAGTAGGCATCGATGGACAGTTCTCACAATGTAGGGAAGTAAGCAGTGGGGTCCCACAAGGATTGGTATTGGGGCCAGTACTATTTAATTTATTCACACATCATCTGGAAGAAGGGGTGAGTAGTGTAGTGGCCAAGTTTGCAAATTACACAAAATTATTCAGGATGGTGAAAACCAAAGCTGAAGAGCACCGAGAGGACCTCCACAGTCTGGGTGAGTGGGCAACAATGTGGCAAATGAAGTTCAGTGTTGGTAAATGTAAGGTGACACACACTGGGGCAAAAAGATCCCAACTTCAAGTATAAGCTAACGGGGTCTGAACTTGCTGAGACCGAGAGGGGAAAACAATCTTGGGGTCGTAGTAGATAGTGGATAGCTCAATGAAAGCATCAACCTAGTGCGCTGCAGGGATGAAAAGGGCAAATTCTGTTTTTAGGAAAGGGGTTGAAAATAAAATAGCCAGTATTATAATGCCCCTGTATATAGAGCTATGGTGCAGCTTAATTTGGAATACTGTACACCGTTCTGGTCACCGTAGCTCGAAAAAGACATTGCAGAGCTGGAAAAAGTACAGAGGACGCAGGGCTGTTTTTGTAGCAGGAACTCCTTTGCATATTAGGCCACACATCCCTAATGTAGCCAATCCTCCAAGAGCTTACAGTAGCCCCTGTAAGAAGAGCTCTGTAAGCTCTTGGAGGATTGGCTACATTCAGGGTGTGTCATCTAATATGCAAAGGAGTTCCTGCTACAAAAAGAGCCCTGCTTGAGAGGAGGGTAACCAATCAGGAGGTTGGAGCCCCTTCCCTATGAGGAAGGGCTGGAGAATCTGGAACTTTTCAGTTTAGAAAAGAGACGACTAACGGGGGACAGGATAGAAGTTTATGAAATGATGCATGAGAGAGCTGACGAAGAGAACTTTTTCTCCTTCTCCCAAAATATTAGAACTTGAAGGCAGTTCAATGAGGCTGATGGACTGTAGGTCCAGGTCAGACAAAAGGAAATACTACTTTTCCCCCTTTTTAAAATTTAAATTAAACAATTAACATATTAAAGAACGTAACATAATCCAAAGAGTTTGCCTTAACACAATCCTAAATTATCTACAAGCTTCAAATTAATACAATGACCACATTAGACTTAGGGTATACTTGAGCTAAGGTGGCTCGAGTGGTTAAGACGCTGAACTGCAGGCCGGAAGGTCGGTAGTTCAGCAGTTCGAGACCCGAGTGCCGCATGACGGAGTGAGCTCCCATCTCTGGGCCCAGCTCCTAGCAGTTCGAAAGCAAGAAATTGCAAGTAGATAAATAGGTATTGCTTCGGTGGGAAGGAAACAACATTCTGTGCGCCTTGGCGTTTAGTCATGCCAGCCACATAACCACAGAAACATCTTTGGACAGCGCTGGCTCTTTGGCTTGGAAACGGAGATGAGCACCGCAGTCCTAGAGTCGTATTCGACTGGCTTTTGAGCAAGGGTACTTTTACCTTTACTTTACTTATACTGCTATAACTCATATAGGGAGGTAGTATACAGTTTTTAGATCAAAAGGAAATACTGCTTTACACAGAGAGTGATTAAAATATGGAATTTGCTGCCAGAGGATGTAGTGATGGCCACTGGAATACACATCTCTAAAAGAGGATTAGACAGACTTATCCTCCATGGGTCTATTAGTGGCTTCTAGCCATGGTGACTGAGGAGAACTTCCACATTCAGAGGCACTAAGCCTCTGAATCCCAGAACCGGAAGCCAACATCAGGGGAAGGCCTTGGTCCCTATGCCCTGTTGCCGGCCATCCAGAGGAACTGGTATGAGACAAGATGCTGGATTAGATGGACTATTGATCTAATCCAGCAGGGCTCTTCTTATGTTCTTGTATTAAGATTCAACCCTCAGTCTCCCCAGTCCAGCACTTTAATCACTATACTGTACTGGCTGTCTTTAAAATGTATGACCACATCCACACATTACTGGATACTATGCACATGTTGTTGTTGTTGTTGTTCAGTCACACAGTCGAGTCCGACTCTTCACGACCCCACGGACCACATCGTGCCAGGCCCTCCTGTCTTCCGTTGCCTTCCAGAGTTTGCTTAATTTCATGTTCGTTGCATCGATAACACTAACCATCTCATCCTTTGCCATCCCCTTCTTTGGACACCTTCCGACCTGAGGGGCTCATCTTCCGGCATCATATCTTTTAGTCTTTTGTTACTGTCCATGGGATTTTCTTGGCAAAGATACTGGAGGGGCTTGCCATTTCCTTCTTTGCACCTATAGCAGTCATTTGCAGCTGGATTTTCCTGTGCAGACAATATAATCCAGTTGTGAATAGCTGTAGAGCAGTGGCCATGCAATATCCAACAGTATGTGGCTACAGCCTATATTTGTTTTCATGGTGCTGACGAAACTTTCACACCATCCTCACCGCATGCTGTATCTGTCTTCACTCACAGCATATCAGCTCATGGCCATTAGATGCCAAAGTCTTGTAATATCAACTCTTTTGTATCTCTTGGTGTTCTTTCAGGCAGTGCAGTCTGTGAACAAGAAACTCCTTGAAAGAAACCCAGAGGAGAAGGGGCTCTTTGATGTTATTGTTCTGTCTAATAACAGCCCAGAGAGCGGTATGCGCATCATCAACAGTGCTAAACAGCATGGTAGGTTGTTCCTTCTTTACTTTGAAGTCAGCTTTCCCCATTGTGCTCGTCACTTAAGTTAACAGTTCACATTGGGAGGATATTATTAAAGCCTATTCACAAGTTCTTTATGGGGGGGAGGGGAATAGAAAAACATAGCCCTGGAAGGAAACGCCAATCTCTATGTGGTGGGTGGCAATGTTCCCTCTAAGCTGTGGAGTCTTGTGAGCAAAAATTCTACTTTGTGAGCTACTGGCATTAAAGTTGTGAGCCAGAGATTTGGCTGCTGCATAAATTAGTTTGCTCTGGAGCCTTCCTTCCTGAACTAAGACAAAAGTGTGTGAGCCGGAGGCTAAAAAACCGTGAGCTAATTCACACTAAGGGAATACTGGTGGGTGGTATAGAGATTCCATGTTTTCCTGCTCCAGGGAAAGCTCAACTTTGCACACCCTCCTCTGCTCTTGAAGAAGGAAGACGGCACATTTACAGTCTTCTCATCCGGCAATTAGGTGCACATCATTTAAAACAACAACAACATGTTAATGGATATACTTCAAGTACAAGATACAACACTAATGCTATTCATCAGGGTTTGTGTTATGAATTTGAGCTCTGATAATATGCAGCCTTTTTATATCTGTATGCAAACAGGATGACTACACAGCCCCTTTGCATCAGGCAAATTGCCAAAATATAGGAAACCAAGTCGGGGCCCATGAGTTATCACTGTGGCAGGGGACAGTTAGGAAATTCCGACCCCTGCAGGGTCATCTAAACTCTCTGGGGCTTGAGCTGATTTCTCCTCCATCTGTAGCTGACATAGTGGTGCAGTTAATTAACTGGAGACTCTAGGCATACGGTTTTATGGGATCCTCCTTTAGATGATAGAGTGCATTGCTTCACCTGGGAAAGACTGGGCCAAGCCAAACTGAATAGTCCAAAACCAGGAACAATGACAAACATAAGCTTACCTGATCTCCATAGGGCTGTTGCAAGGAGCTGTACAAAGATCAGGTCAAAGTTAACCAATAAATACTTTTATTTTTATAGGTGACTTAAGCTGAGTTTGTGTGACTTATGTCTCTCAGATCCTGCTGATTGGTTGTTGACAAGGGATAGCTTTTTGTTCTAGCTACTATTGCGTTGAGGAGCTGCGGTGGCTCAAGTGGTTAAGACGCTGAACTGCAGGCTGTGGAAGGTCAGTAGTTCAGCAGTTCGAGACCCAGGTGCCGCATGACGGGGTGAGCTCCCGTCTCTAGTTCCAGCTCCTGCCAACCTAGCAGTTCGAAAGCAAGAAATTGCAAGTAGATAAATAGGTACCACTTTGGTGGGAAGGTAACAGCGTTCCGTGTGCCTTGGTGTTTAGTCATGCCGGCCACATGACCACGGAAATGTCTTCGGACAGCGCTGGCCCTTCGGCTTTGAAACAGAGATGAGCACCGCAACCCTAGAGTCGGATTCGACTGGCTTTCGAGCAAGGGAACCTTTACCTTACTATTGCATTTTGTCGTTCAGGGTCTGACTCAACATACTGTGCAAGTGTATGCAAGAAAGATTCAATTCTTTGCTGCAAAACAATCTGAGGATGGGGTGATTTGGACTGGAAAGACTGTTTCCAGCATGCACCACTTTCCCCCACTAAAAATCATCCCCACCCTCCCCTGTCTCCTCCTCCCAAGTCACCAAAGCATTTGTAAAGCAGACAAGCAGCTGGAAGTCTGTGTGTGGGAGAAACTGTGGAAGAGCTGGTAGAAATTGGTGCAACCTTATATATGAGTCTCCTGCCAACCTAGCAGTTTGAAAGCAAGAAGAAATTGCAAGTAGATAAATAGGTACCGCTTCAGTGGGAAAGCAACAGCGTTCCGTGTGCCTTGGTGTTTAGTCATGCTGGCCACATGACCACAGAAATGTCATCGGACAGCGCTGGCTCTTCGGCTTGGAAACGGAGATGAGCATCACACCCCTAGAGTTGGATTCGACTGGGTTTCGAGCAAGGGAAACCTTTACCTTTACTATATATGAGTAGCAGCATTTATTTATGCCCTGCTGTTGGCTGTCCAGCGGAACTGGTAGACCACTGCGTGAGACAGGATGCTGGACTAGGTGGACCACTGACCCAGCAGGATTCGTCTTATGTTCTTATGGAAGAGGAAAGCATCAAACAGAGGAAGGGTTGGGCAACTTTGCTGCCCCATCACTTCTTTCCTAAAAATTGCCCCCTTTTCTTGCTGCTTTGGACCAGAGCATCTTGTTATTAGGCTTTTATTGCAGACATTTGTGTGTAACATTTAATAGACCCTGCTGTACAGCTGTAGTGTTGCTAACGGGGCAAATAGCACTACAGTGACATATAGGAACTGTTTCCAGGTGTTACAAATACAGAATGATTTTAAAACACAGAGTGAAAATACGCCCCGGACTTTCATTTGAGAGTGGATGCAAGTTTAAGCAGACCTCTGTGACCCAGGTAATAGCCACAAAAAGATAACTACATACACATCTCCAAATCTGAGTCTACATGGTACCCAATTTTTTCTTACTTAACAACACATGACATACTCCCTTCTAATCCTCATTTCCACAAATGGTAGATAATATGAAGCACTGTTTTAGTTAACTCACTTCTTAAGGCCTAACACAAATCGTAAATAATATTGTCAATATAACAAACTCCACATCACCATTTATAGGATTATGGCTCTTTTCATTCAATGGAGGATCTTCCTGTTTGAGAATCTAGAACCCCAAATTGTTTTTACAGTGATAGTTTGTCCTTTTAAATAAGGTCCATACAACAGTTATCGTTATGTGATTGTGTTATGTTTACATGAGAGTACGCTTTTGTTATTGTATCCCAGTGGTTATATGTTATGTTAAAATAAATAAAAATAAATCTTTTAAAAAAGATAACTACATACTCCTTATAAACTTGCCCTGAAGCTAACCAGTGAGAAGTAAAAAAAACCCCAAAAACAGAAATAACTCCCCCCCCCTTCCCGGTTTGAGGCAGATGAATGTGGGAGAGCGGAAAAATGCACAACAGTGAGCAGTCTGGTGTACCTGTACTTTAGGCTGCACAATAGGGAAAGGGGGGCAAAAGAACTAACTCAACCCAGGAAGATGCTAGAAACAAAGAGGGTTGAGCTAAAGTAATAATAAACAAAATTTAATAAGGTGTACACAAGTTAAAATACGTTTAAAATCCACATGTAAACAGGACTTTCACACATTTATACACATGATGGGACAATACATATAATACTAAAGACCAGACGCGTTTCGGCCATAAAAGGCCTTCTTCAGTGGTCACAAATACAATCTTGTCTAGACACACATTCATACACTGATATACAAATTCTTAAAAACCCTTTGTATAAAAACCAGATGTGATGCCTTTTATAGATGTAATTTAGTTACAGGTATGTAAATTGGGCCATACCAATGCCAATATATATTCTGGTATTCAGGGTATCTAAGGTATGAATGTGTGTCTCTCCATCCATGTAAAAAATACTGGATGGAGAGACACACATTCATACCTTAGATACCCTGAATACCAGAATATATATTGGCATTGGTATGGCCCAATTTACATACCTGTAACTAAATTACATCTATAAAAGGCATCACATCTGGTTTTTATACAAAGGGTTTTTAAGAATTTGTATATCAGTGTATGAATGTGTGTCTAGACAAGATTGTATTTGTGACCACTGAAGAAGGCCTTTTATGGCCGAAACGCGTCTGGTCTTTAGTATTATATGTATTGTCCCATCATGTGTATAAATGTGTGAAAGTCCTGTTTACATGTGGATTTTAAACGTATTTTAACTTGTGTACACCTTATTAAATTTTGAACTGTTTATTATTACTTTAGCTCAACCCTCTTGGTTTCTAGTACCTGTACTTTGCCCACAATAAGGACCAAATTAGATTATGTTTGGTTGCTCCAACAGCCATTTTTAAAACCCACTTCCAAACTGAATGGGGGGGGAGCGGCGTGCATGTGCGTGGGTTGCTTAACCCTTTCTCTACCTACCATTCCTGTCCTTTCAAATCACCCCCAGCGCTCCCTCCCACGAAGGATTTTAATGCATGTTTGGCTGCTCTTGCACCCCTGTGGGGGAAGAGGCACTTGGAAGGCCGTCTTGGAGTGGAGCATTTTAGCGTGGCCCTGGTAATGAGTCTTTGCAATAGCATGGGTTTTTTTCACTTAAGCTCTGCATTTCCAGTTACAGCCCTCATGAAACTGATTGGTGGGAAGGGGCTGTGGCTCAGTGGTAGAGTATCTGTTTGCCATGCAGAAGGTCCCAGGTTTAGTTACCAGCATCTCCAGTTAAGAGGACTGACTAGCAGATTGTGTGAAAGACCTCTGCTTGAGACCCTATATGAGGGGTGTCAAACATGTGGCCCGGGGGCTGGATCAGGCCCCTGGAGGGCTTCTATCAGGCCCGTAGTAGAACTGGCTGTCTTCTGCTTCTTCTTCCGGTTGTGCTGCTGCTGCATCATCGTCAGTTATAGATGCACACCTGATGGATAGATAGATGCTTATAGATACACACCTGAACAGCATACTCAAGGGGGAGCGGTGGCGCAGGCAGTAAGAACGCCTGCAAAGTAACATCAATGAACAGCCTTTATGGCTGTTCGAAACTCACCGCGGCCGGAGTGAGCTCCCGGCCCATGTCCCAGCTCCTGTCCACCCAGCAGTTCGAAAGCATCATAAATGCAAGTAGATAAAGTGGGTACCTGCCCTAGGTGGCAGGGGGCACCCCCCCTCCTCCTTGTGATGTGGAGGTTTCGGCGGCGGCGGCGGTGATGGTGGCGAGCAGTTCCTGGCGACCAGTGGAGCAACATTGGAAGGCGGAGCCCGGAGAAGTGGAGGCCTAGAGAGTGTGGTGATGTGTGGCACAGCGCGGCGGATCCACCTATGGACAATAGCCGGAACTGCAGCCAACACAGAGCCACGCACCAGAACGAGACTTGCCAGAGGAAGCTGCCCGGAAGATCGGCTCCAGAAAAAGGGCACCAGGACGCCAATATCTGACGCCACGAAAAGGAAGCCGGATGGCAACTAGCCTGGGGTGCTGGTAGGCAGTCTGTAGACTGTGTGGCCCTAGTTAGGTTAAAACTGGTTGCTTAGAACTGCTATGTAAACCGCCCAGAGACCCTCTGCGGTTAGGGCGGTACATAAGCCGAAAGTATAAATAAATATAAATAAAGATTGCAACAGCACAGACATTTTGATGCAATAATTCAGGGCAAGAGGTGTCGGTTATCAGACACTGTTAAATAAACAAAATATTGCATGAGTGCTAATGTTTTGAGCATGTTTTTACTGTAAGTTTAAAAAAAAACCCTTTGTGTTTGTGTCGTTTATAAAGTTTCTATCTCCGCTACCTGGCATGACATTTTATGACACACACGGCCCGGCCCAACAAGGTCTCATTTATGTCAGATCCAGCCCTTGTAACAAATGTGTTTGACACCCCTGCCCTATATAGCTGCTGCCAGTCTGACAATAGACAATACTGACCTTGATGAGCCAATGGTCTGATTCATTATAAAGCAGCTCCATGGTGTGTTCATGTATGTTCTCCATTTAAGGTTTGGAAATCTCCAAGTTCTGCTTTGTCAGTGAAGAAGATTCGACCGAGTACTTGAAAACCCACAATGTCAAACTGTTTCTCTCTGCTGATAGGACAGATGTATGCAAAGCACTTCAGAGAGGTTTGTTTCCATCCTTTGCTTCCCCTGCGGCCTAGATACCTGCCCTTGCGTACGTTGCTGTCCTTTGACTTTATATCCTGGGCCTGCCATTCCTCCCCCATGTCCTGCCACCAGTTCCACAAGCACTCTCTTAACAAAACCATCCTGTCTATGAAAATAAGGGCAAGCAGTCTTTATTAAGGTGGCATAAGAGACATTATTAAGGGTAGTTCAAAATTCTGTGGGTTTGCACCAAATTTATTTCCCAAGATAAATCCCAGGGGCAGCTGCAACTATGAGCAGCAGCTGCAGGGAAATTGTATATTCGGTTGATTCAGCTGCACACTTCCAAGTTAATTGGTTTATAATAACAGAAAGTCTGCTCCTTGTGAAAGAGGAAGACTCTTCCGTGCAATGTTGCTCCATGTTTCTGAAATATCTTGAGAAACTTTGCCCCACCCAGCTAGCAAGGAGAAGGGGGAAACTGCAGTTTGTCTCCCATCTCCTTCCCCACACAACCTCCACTTGGTGAATATCCCCACAATGTGGACAGCTGCTTCAAAGGCAATTTGTTCTCCTCCTTCTGAACGTTGATGGATGTTGATGACAACCAGGGCTCTTTTTGTAGCAGGAACTCCTTTGCATATTAGGCAACACCCCTAATGTAGTCAATCCTCCAAGAGCTGACAGTAGCCCCTGTAAGAAGAGCTCTGTAAGCTCTTGGAGGATTGGCTACATTAGGGTGTGTGTCGCCTAATATACATAGGAGTTCCTGCTACAAAAAGATCCCTGATGTCGACAATCATCAGTTGTGGTGTTTCAAAAATTTTACGCTTTGTTGTGAGGAGGTCGTACAGCCACAGAGCATTCCTCCAACAATTTGCATGTTCTTCCTCTATAGATATGCTACATCTGCCTCTCCCTCCTGCTTTGAGCTCAGGAAACCATTCTTACTAGAGAATGGACTATTTCAGTTGGAGCTATGCCAAAGTGTGTTTGTCAGGTTTCTCTGCTAAACCACTTTAAGACCGCCTGTTTATCGCACAGGAGTTTCAGCAGCACTCATCTTCCAGCAAGAGATTCAAGCTCCCAGCACTCAGCTGCGTGTGGTCTTCGATGGCGATGCAGTACTCTTTTCGGACGAGACTGACCGCATCTTTTGCGAGAAGGGGCTGGAGGAGGCTGTTCGGTATGAGAAAATTATGGAGGCTGTGCCCATGGGAGATGTAAGCTTACCTATTTTACTTCATAGGGTTTCCCTGTCTTCATTCCTTCCCTGTACCCACTGGACACACAGGAACTGATTTTGCAGATGTGAGTGACTGCTCCTTGCTACAACTTACAACCATTTGTAGGTGGACAAAGCCTGCACAACTTGTGACCCATCAGGTCTGACTCCAACACAGCCAGGCAGTATACACACACGCACACACACATTTTTACAGTCTCAGTCAGGAGAACAGAAAGTTAACTGAGTCCCTTGTGGCATGTGGCTGGTGTGTCGGGTTACCAATGTGCCTGGAGGAAAAAGTCCTTCCCCTTTAGGCTTGCCAAGAACTTACTGTACGCTGGCGGGGGACGGATATGTCCTGACAGGACCATCCCCGGGGAAAGAAAGACGCGCGCACGATGCCGTCGCCAGGAATTGATGCCAGGCGACACTCTGGCAATAGGGATGGAAACTTGTTGGTACCATCAAGTTTCCAGCCCCATTGCCAGAGCGTCGCCCGGCGTCACTTCCAGGCAACGGCATCATGCGGCGTGGGTGTTGCCCAGGGGAATGTTCCAGCCGGGAACTGTGCGTCCCCCGCTGAAATACAGTAAGTACTTGGGAACCCTATTCCCCTTTCATAGATGCTTAATGTGTGGAAATGGGCAGGTGAAGCTTTTCATGGTATGGAGGTAATTAACATCCAATTGAGCCTCTATGAAAGGGACGGCACTTTTTTCTCAGGCACTTGGCAAACCCAGTTGGTGGGATATGTTCAATTTAGTGAGTCACTGGCTTTGTAGAGGCCTGAGAGAGATTATGGGTGAGCTTATGTGTGTATGTGTGTTCATTACTTAATGACTATGATATAGATGGCAAATTCTGTGCCTGATCAACCACTGCTCAAACATAGCACAATCTCAAACACTATATTTTTCGGTGGACACAGTTATATGTTGAATTACAATCACAACACACAAACATACATGTGAATCTATGTCCAAAACTGGTGGATACTTTCTGCCGTTCTTATTAAATTGCTTTTGCGACCACTCGTCACTTGGATAAAGTATTATCCTACTAATACAGTTTTCTGGAGGAAATGATTTACTCAGTTCAATCAATTTATTACCGTCATAGACCAGCAAACAATACAATAAGTGACCAGTAAATAACAGGTAAAAGAACCATAAAATTATAAAATATAATAACATCTAAAGTTATAGACAGGAATCCAAAAAGTTTAAAATACAGAGGTGGTAAAAATTAATGTTAAGAGCAAAGGTTAAAAATAAATCTAGGCTTATCTGTACTTCTTTATCTCTTTCCTAGTTCGGTATGCCAACCAACCAAATTTGGCAACCATCGTAGTTAGCGTTTGATTATTACCCGCTAGTATAATTGACAAAAGTATCTTTCTATTGCAACCTGGGTAGGAGTTAACAATAGGCTTAACCAGAGCTTCCCTAAAGTTATGACATAAACTACAATTAAAAATTACATGTTCCAACGTTTCTGCAGTTCCCATCTCACATATACAACTTTTCCTCAGTGATCTAGTAAATCTGGCCTCCAATATAGCTGAGGGTAAGGCATTATATCTTAAAAAGGTAAAAATTCTTCTATGGTTACAGCTATCTAAATATTTGATGTAAGGTCTCAAAGTTATCTTATTTAGTGTACTTACATCAAATGCAGGGTTCCTAAGTCTACTCACATGCATCTGTCATTCCCAGGGCTATTTTTGGGAGGAACACACGGGAAGGGAGTTCCGGCTGGCTCCCAAGTTGGCCACGCCCAGCAGGAACTCATTGCCATAACAGGCCACACCCAACAACAGAAACTCATTAGGACTGGCTACATGAGGGCTGTGTGGCCTAACATGCAAAGGAGTTCCTGCTCCCAAAAAAGCCCTGGGATTTGACAACAAAGGAGGTAAACAGAATAAGAAGCAAAAGGTGGGTGTGGCTGGATGACCACGCTTCTGGTAACATGGGGGTGTGGCCTAATATGCTACTGAGCTGTGCTGTCAGGGGTGTGGCCTATTATGCTAATGAGTTCCTGCTGGACTTTTTCTACAAAAAAAGCCCTGGTCATTCCACATCTAATATTCTTTGTTTTAGAACTGATCTAGCTTGAGCCTGTCCCAAAGCCAGTATAAACTGAATAGAAAAACCATCATAAACCAGTTTATCCTCTATCTTTTTCCATTATGAAGGGACAAATTTATCTTGCATCATAGTATGAGTAAGGCCAGTAGGTGAAAAAAAAAAGTCATTTTTAACCGATAATGAAAAGCAGCAATCCAGTCTTGCCTCCACCGAAACCACACCGACCTCTAAATGCAGTGTGAACATAACATAAGAACATAAGAGAAGCCAATGTTGAATCAGGCCAATGGCCCATCCAGTCCAACACTCTGTCACACAGCGGCCAAAATATACCAGGTGCCATCAGGAGGTCCACCAGTGGGGCCAGGACACCAGAAGCCCTCCCACTGCTGCCCCCTCCAGCACCAAGAATAGAGTGCATCACCTGCCCCAGACTGAGAGTTCCCATCTATACCCTGTGGCTAATAGCCACTGATGGACTTCTGCTCCAGAAGTTTATCTAATTCCCTCTTGAAACTGTCCATGCTTGCAGCTGCCACGACCTCCTGTGGCAGTGAATTCCATATGTTAATCACTCTTTGGGTGAAGAAGTATTTCCTTTTATCTGTTCTAACCCGACCGCTCAGCAATTTCATGGAGTGCCCACGAGTTCTTGTATTGTGAGAAAGGGAGAAAAGTACTTCTTTCTCAACCTGCTCAATCCCATTCATAATCTTATAAACCTCGATCATGTCACCTCTCAGCCGTCGTTTCTCCAAGCTAAAGAGCCCCAAGCATTTTAACCTTTCTTCATAGGGAAGGTGTTCCAACCCTTTTATCATTCTAGTTGCCCTTCTCTGCACTTTTTCCAATGCTATAATATCCTTTTTGAGATGTGGTGACCAGAACTGTACACAGTATTCCAAATGAGGTCGCACCAATGATTTATACAGGGGCATGATGAAAGAAATACAGATAGGCCTAGATTTATTTCTAACCTTTGATCTTAATTTTTACCGTTTCTGTACTTTAAACTTGTTAGATTCCTGTCTATATTCCTGTCTATAATTTTAGACGTTATTATATTTTCTAATTTTACTGTTTTTTAAACTTGTTATTTACTTCTCTCTGATTGTATTGTTTGCTGGTCTATGACCATAATTGATGGATTTGCTCAGTTTCTGTTCTCTCTCCATTCTGTGGAATAATTCAATAACCCCTCCTCTCTTACCTACCCTAATTTTTCAGGGCCCATTGAAAGCCTTTGCTTTGCATCTTGGGAAGATACGCAAGAAGTTTGGTCAAGAGGACTCCTCCATCCGCACCTACTTGGTAACCGCCCGCAGTGGCCGTGACATGGGCATTCGGGCCATCAAAACCCTTCGAGAGTGGGGCCTGGCAATTGATGAAGCCTTCTTCATGGATGGAGCTCCCAAAGGTCCCATTTTGTCCAAGATCCAGCCCCATATCTTCTTTGATGATGGTCTTCACAATATCCAGAGTGCCCAGGATGCTGGCATACCCTCGGCCCTGGTCCCCTGTGATTGCTGAAAGAGGCTTTAATAATGTAGCACTAGAATTGAGTGAGTGAGCATCAACCGGGCAAAGGCTAACAGGACAGGGTGGAGTTCTGAATCCACACTGTAGGACCAAGAGGGAAAAAATGGATATGATGTTGGAGCTATTGCTGTGATATACTTGGAATACATCAAATTATACACTCCATAAGTAGCAGCAGCAGCAAGCTTAAAATAGAAAAAAAGGAAAGGAAAGAAAAGAAAAGAAAAGGTGCCTCCTATAACCAATTGACTCACTTCTCCTCTGCCTTACCATTTGAGTGTTTATGTCCTGTTCTTTCCGGAAGTGTCTCCTAACAAAGTTTGCAAGCACTTAACAGCAGATCTACATTACAAGAGCACAGAAGATAATCCCCCGAGGATGTATACATTTGTCTTCAGTATTTTGGTCCAGAAGTAATAAACAAAATTCACTGTTCTCTGAATCCTTCATTGGATTTTCTCTGTAAAGAACCCTTGCATTTGTATATCTATATATGCTGGACAAAGCACAAAACCTTGTTGAGGAACTTGAATTCCCGTTGACCTCGCAGAGACTTTGAGGCAGCAAGTATCATTCAGGATACAGCAAATTAACATGGGCATGTTTTTTAAAAAATTGTATGTTTTTTCCCCAACGCCACAGAACTGAATTTTAAGTGAGAACAGAACAATTCCTCTATGACCAATGAAACGACCAATAAACTATTGTTGCGATGGACATTCCTGCCCATGATATAACATTACTCAGTTCTACCAGCTTATTTTCTTGCTTTGCTACAAGAGTCAACACCTTCGCTACTATAATCTATATTTTGACATTTGTAAATTAGACCGTTTTCAGATGTATGTACAAAACACCAAGAGTATGTTTATATAAAGGTGCCACGCCCTGACCCGGATGGAGCTGGCTAGACCAATCTTGTCGGATTTCAGAAGCTAAGCAGGTTCAGCCCTGGTTAGGATGTGGATGGGAGACCACCAAGGAACACCCGAGTTGCTATGAAGATGCAGGCAGTGGCAAACCACCTCTGTTCATCTTCTGCCTTGAAGACCCCACAGGGTCTCCATATGGTGTTCCCAGTGGAGGGATAGGGTTGCCAGCTCCAGTTTGGGAAACTCCTGGAGATTTGTGGGTGGAGCCTGGGGAGGACAGGGACCTCAATGGGGTCTAATGCCATAGAGTCCACCTGTCCAAAGCATCCATTTTCTCCAGGGGAACTGATCTCTGGAGATGAGCTGTAATTCCGGGGGTCCCCAGGTCCCAACTGCAGGCTGGCCCATCTCTAAATTGGCTGGGACTTGATGGTACTCTCCACCACTAGTATGTAAAGGTAAACGGATTAAGATGCTATGCAGTCAGATAGCAGTTTCCAGACTTCTGCTGCAGATACCATAAAATTGGCCTTGTGTTCTTACCGTTCGCTCTTTGCCTTGCTTTATTTGTAAATAGGTTGATATTGTCCACCTTAGAAACAGTGCACAGGGGGTAAATAACTCCTTTACCAAAAAGTAGCTATTTTTTCAGAATCTATCTATAAAGCTCCAGTAAAATGCTTAACGTCTTGTCCTGTGTTTCTTTCTCATGGAAGCAAAAAGCGAAAGCAACCCAACAGCTCTTAATACACAGCCATAGTGAATTTTTTGCTGTTATTTTAAGAAAACTGGTTATAGGTATATTGCTGTAGTCATAAGATTACAGTGATCTTCCTACAGCTGATGTTTTAGCCTGTTAATAATAGAAGAGAAATGCTGAGTGGAGCACTATGGCTGTAGTTCTACAATGCCAGGACCACGGCCAGACAACCCGGAAAATCTACAACAGCTAATGAACTCCGGCCGTGAAAGCCTTTGACAACATCTTCATATATTTTACCATGGTCTGTATTCTTGTGTTCACATAGCCAGGGCTATTTTTGGGCAGGAACGCACAGGAACGGAGTTCCGGCTGGCTCCTGGGTTGGCCACACCCAGCAGGAACTCATTAGCATAATAGGCCACACCCAACAGCAGAAACTCATTAGGATTGGCTGCATGAGGGGTGTGTGGCCTAACATGCAAAGGAGTTCCTGCTACAAAAAAGCCCTGAGTTTTGACGACAAACAAGGTCAACAGAATAAGAAGCAAAAGGTGGGTGTGGCTGGATGGCCACACTTCTGGTAACATGGGGGTGTGGCCTAATATACTACTGAGCTGTGCTGTCAGGGGTGTGGCCTATTATGCTAATGAGTTCCTGCTGGGCTTTTTCTACAAAAAAGCCCTGCACATAGCCTTGAGAACCCACATCTTTGGGCACTGCCTGCTTGCCAAAGGGGTAGTGGCTCAGGGGAACCCAGGCTTGGATCCTTGACACGAACAAAACCACATCTTTCAACCCATTAAAGCCAAGTTAAAATACATGTATAGTGCAATACAATAAAATATGTTGTGCATGTTAAGTGTCATCAAGTCACTTCTGCAGCAACTCTGAATGAGTGACCTCCAAAACATCATATCATTAACAACCTTGCTCAGGTCTTTCGATCCACATTGATTTATTTATAATTTCAATTACAATACTGCCCTAAATAAGTGAACAACATCAGATGGCATCAAAAACAAATTTACAAATTGCATCACTGCCTTGCAATGAGTGAAGGAAGGCAGAGCGGGGGAGGGGAAGGGAAGGGAAGGGAGCGCCAGATAGGATGGTACCCGTTGCTGTCTTCAGCCAAAAGCCTGGCAGAACATCTCTGCCTTGCATGATCTGCAGAATTGCACAAGGTCCTGCAGGGCACGGATGTTCTTTGGCAAAGAGTTCCACCAGGTAGGAGCCAGGGCTCCTATAATAAGATGATGATGATGATGATGATGATGATTTATACTGATGCAGCTGCATCTATTTTGACTTTATTTTAATAGACCCCCTGATGAAGCTTATTGTGAAAGGTGTTGGGATCTAAAAGGTCAAATAACTGGCTCTCTCTTGCACCTTGATCTTCCTTTCCCCCCCTCATAATGTGACCAAAGTATGATAGCCTCAGTTTGGTCATTTTAGCTTCTAGGGAGAGTTCAGGCTTTATTTGTTCTAGAACCCACTTATTTGTCATTTTGATAGCCCATGGCATCCATAATACTCTCTTCCAACACCACATTTCAAATGGATCAACTTTCTTCTGAAGGCCCCCACTCAGGAAGAGTGGGTGCCGGGCACCCCTGCCTTGCAAGAGGCAATCTTGCCTCCTGCAAGGGCAGGGGTGCCGGGTGCCTGCTCTTCCTGAGCAGGGACCATGGGCTCCTGTCTTGCAAGAAGCATTCTTGTCTCTTGCAAGGCAGGAGCCCATGGCCCCTGCTCAGGAAGATCAGGCATGGGCCAGTCCCCACCGGCTGCGAGCACTTAAAGGGGTCCCTTTAAGTGCTTGCAGCTAGCAGACCCCACGTTCTCGATCTCCAAGTGGCAATGCTGCTTGGAATTCAGGCAGGCTGCCAGAAGCCACTCCTCTCCGCCCCATCTCTCAAGACAGAAGGGAGTGGGGTGACTGTGGGTGTTTGGGCTTGGAGGCGGGGCTTCCCCTGCCGGCCAGCTAGCTGGCGGTGGGTTGAACACCCCCCCCCAAAGTGGATAAACCCCACCAGACTGGGAAGTCTGGGAACCCTACTTATGATATATTCCTCATACTGACTGAACACAAATAAAATACTTCCTTGTCTGACACCTTTGCCAGTTGGAAACTATTCTGTTTCTCCATATTCTGTCCTAACAGCAGCCAGAGTACAGTTCATGCATCAAGACAATCAGATGTTGCAGCACACACATTTCCTTTAAAACCAACCTCAGCCTCTCATGATCCACACAGTCAAAAGTTTTCCTGTAATCTATGAAACATAACCTGATTTTCTTCTGAAATTCTCTTGTATGCTCCAGTAACCAATGTAAATGTGTAATATGCTCTCTAGTGCCTTGTCCTTTCCTGAAACCAGCTGGAATGTCTGGCATTTCTCATTCCATACATGTAAGATTCTGAACATCACTTGCATGAGAAATTAATGTGATGGTCGGATAGTTGCTGTAGTCTTTGATGTCTCCTTTTTCAGAACTGGAATGTAGATTGAGCTATTCCAGTACGTGGACCATTATTTTGTTTTCCGTATTTGTTCACTTACTCTTGTTAAGATTTTGATGGACTCTGTTTCTGTGGCTTGAAATCGTTGTTTTGATATCTCATCTACTTCAGTGGGGCATGATGCCATAGAGTCCACCTTCCAGAGCGGTCATTTTCTCCAGGCAAACTGATCTCTGTCACCTGGAGGTCAGTTGTAATTCCAGGAGATCTCTGGCCACCACCTGGAGGTTGACAACCTTGCAGCGGCTCTTAATCTTTGAGCGCAGGGGAACCTGAAGCAGGGCTGATTAGGTTCATAAGGGAGTCCTTCAGGTACACTGGGCCCAAGTCATGTAGGGCCTGAATTGTGCCCATAAACAGATTGCGAGCCACTGCAGAAGGCCTGAGACTGGAGTGATACAGTTCCTATGGTCCATTCCAGTCAACATCCAGGCTAAAGCAACAACTAAAGTTTCCAACTGTAGAGCGCATTTTAGTAATTTAATCAGGGCATGCGCCAGTGCCCAGATCTTTTCTGCCCTTTAAAGGCCCCAGCTGGCTAAACAGTTGATCCTGGTAAAAGGCACCCCTGGCCACAGCTGCTGCCTGCTTTTCCAGCACCCCCAAACTACCAGGGGGGGGGGGAACCAGTTCAGTTTCATTGCACCAAACTGGATTTACTCATGGGTGGCTCAATTGGTTAAGATGCTGAACTGCAGACTGGAAGGTTGGTAGTTCAGCAGTTCGAGACCTGAGTACCGCATGACGGAGTGAGCTCCCATCTCTGGCCCCAGCTCCTGCCAACCTAGAAATTCAAAAGCAAGAAATTGCAAGTAGATAAATAGGTACCGCTTCGGTGGGAAGGTAACAGCGTTCTGTGCACCTCAGCGTCTAGTCAAGCCGGCCACATGACCATAGAAATGTCTTTGGACAGCGCTGGCTCTTCATCTTGGAAACGGAGATGAGCACCACACCCCTAGAGATGGATTCGACTGGCTTTCGAGCAAGGGAAACCTTTACCTTTACCGTAAATATACTTAAACTTTCACTGTGTGATAATAAGTTGCTGCAAGATTTTAATGAGGATAAGTGAGAAATCCTAAACAGAGTTACACTCTTCTAAGCCCATTGAGTTATATGGTTTTATAAGGATGTAACTTTATTTAGGATTGGACTGTGAGTGTGGTGCAGAGCCAGAGCTATAATTCCCCTTTGTGCTGATTTGGGAAGCATAATCCCGCAGCCATGCAGAAGGACCTCGTGAAAGAAATCCTTTATAAGTAATCTGAAGCAGATGAATAAATGAGAAACTTTTCAAAGCTCTTGGAACAATGAAAAGTGTTAAGAGACTCATAAATAGATTACGGTAAATCCCTTTCCACTTCCTAGCCACATGAGGGAAACTTAAGAAGCCATTAGATCAACAACTGCTACATAAACATGTTTTTGTCTTTCTCATGTTTTTTAGAAAGTAGATGGTAAAAAGTAATGCAATGGGCAATAGTGGATTTCAGGTTTTGGGAGCGTGTTTCTCCTTTAATACCATAATCTGTTATGATGATTCCAGGCTTTCCGTTTATCACAAGGGAAACCAGAATGAGGTTATAAGCCATGGGGGGCTTTCAGTGTAAATAAAGTAAGAAGAAATAGGAAGGGAGAGGGAAATGGGAAGCCCCTTGCAAGTCCTTCACGTCCCCTGCTTGTTTTATTCCAATATTTTGCGGGAGAGATTCTTATCAACTGATCGCTATTAACAAGTTATTTATGACTTTTGGGATTCCACAAGATCCCACAAATCGAACAGATCTGCCCAGTTAACATTAGGCTACACACCAGTCTTTGTCATACCACTTTAATTTTTAAGCAACAGAAAATTGTATTTGGTGAGGGGTTTTTTCAGACTTATGGTGACCCCGGGGGGTTTTCAAGGCAAGAGATGTTCAGAGGCGGTTTGCCGTTGCCTGCCTCTGCGTCTCAACCCTGGACTTCCTTTGGTGATCTCCCATCCAAGTACTAACCAGGGTCAACCCTGCTCAGCTTGAGACCTGGCAAGATCAGGCTAACCTTTGGTGAGCTGGCATTTATTTATGTAGAAAATGTACGTGCCGCATCACATTTGGGATATTAGCTGATGGCCTTTTTGCTGGCACTGATCCGCCAGCAAGTTTTTTACTTTTTGTTGAGCAAAAAACTGCAGGATACACTTTTCTCCCCGTTTAAACCAACTGGTTTATGTGTGCCCACAGCATCCACTAGAGGACAGCATACATCTTTTCAAAATAAGCATGGTTTGTTCAATCCCTGCTCCTTCAGATGAGACATCTCTTTTGTTTGATTTCGGGGAAAGACCAGAGTCGTATTAAATGCAGAAGCAATAGGTTAGTATCTGTGATAAGCCCTTTTAAAACTCTGTGTATGGAGACCTTGGTACACTGCAAATCCAGTGGCAATATGTTTCTGTTTGATACGATAGAAGTTCCCCTTTTGAAGTCAGGAGTCAGCATTTAAGATAATATTGTTATGCTTGGAGTGAATGGTTACCATTTCTGCATGACTGCATCCTGTTCTGTGCTACTTGCAGGGGAAATGGGAAGACCGTGTGAGATGGGCAGGTTATGGTGCCACTTTCATGCAAGTCTTGGTCCATCACAAACGCAATCTACATCAGGGTAGCCAAACTGTGGCTTGCGAGCTGCATGCAGCTCTTGGAGCCCTCTGGTGCAGCTCGTGAGGGTTGCCAAATCCCCTCCCTGCTTTGAAAGTCGAAGGGTTTTTAAAAACTTTTAGAGGGAGCGGTGGCGCAGGGAGTAAAATCACCTGCATTAACAACTAGCGAACAGCCACTATGGCTGTTCGAGTCCCACCGCGACCAGGGTGAGCTCCTGGTCCTAGTCCCAGCTCCCGCCCACCCAGCGGTTCGAAAGTACGCAAGTAGATAAATGGGGACCTGCCTTTAGAAAGGCGGGGGGCACCCTCCCTTCCGGGGGTGAGCAGCGGCGGCAAACATCGGCGGCAGCAGTGGCGAACATCGGCGGCGGCGGAGATGGCGGCGGCAGCAGCGGGCAGCAGACGGTCGAGGCCTGGCAGTGGGCGGAGCCGTGGACGGAGCCGGGACGTGCAGGCGGCGTACGGCGCGGCACGATGGAGCCAGTGGAGTGCGGACCGAGAGCCGAGGCCGACGCAGGCCTCCGCACTGAAGGAAAACCCGGCCGCGGTAGTCTCCTAGCCCAGAGATGGAAGATCTTCGCCAGGACTCGAAACCCCACGCCTGGAGCCCCGCCGGGAAAAGAAGAAGAACAGGAAGCCCTGCCCGCCCTGCTCAGGGTGCCGGTAGGATGCCCCTCCCCCTGTGATTGTGGCCCTAGTTAGGAAATACTACTACTATGTAAACCGCTCTGAGACCCCCTGGGGGTGGTCTGAGCGGTATAGAAGCTGAATCTATAAATAAATAAATAAATAAATAAATAAAAACTTTTTTTACCAATTTGCTGGGTGGACGGGCAGCCAGGGCCTGCACACTGGCCTAAGCCTCGCCCCCAGCTCCCAGCATCCCTGAGTCTGGCCAGGAGGAAAGGTAAGTTGGTGGGAGTATGGGAGGCAGGGGCTTGTTTCAGGTGCGGTGGGTGGGAGCTGAGGGTGCCCAGGCCCCAGGCAGTTTGGGCACTGTGGTGCAGGGGGTGGCAGGGGCTTGCTTCAGGTGGGGTGAGTGGGCACCCAGGCCCTAAGCAGTTTGGGCGCTCTGTGTGGGCGGTGGCAGGAGCTGCTTTTCAGGCACTGTGGGAGTTCCGGTGATGCCAGCGGGCTGTCAGGGAATGCTTTGGGGGCAAGGGATGGCAGAGAGGCTGGTGGGCTGGTGGGACTGTTTTCAGAGTAGGTAGGGGGCTTCAGAGAGTGGGGGAGGGGGCTCTGGTGATGCCAGCAGACTGGCAGGGACTGCTTTGAAGGCAGGGGTGGTGGCAGAGAGGCCAGCAGGCTGGTGGGGACTGCTTTTGGGGTGGCAGGGGGGCTTCAGAGAACACCAAGGCTGACGGCTGCTTTCAGGGCTGTCTCTTTGTCCCTCTGTGTCTCTGTACATTTCTCTCTCTTTCCCTCTCTTTCTCTCTGTTGCTCTGTGTGTGTGTGTCTCTGTCTCTATCTCTGTCCCTCTGTCCCCCCTCTCTTTGTCCCTCCCTTTCTCTCTCTGTCCCCCCTCTCTGTCCCTCCCTTTCTCTCTCTGTCCCTCCCTCTCTCTGTCCCTCTGTGTGTTTCTCTTTCTCTTTCTATCCCTCTGTGTGTGTGTCTCTCTCTCTCTGTGTGTGTGTCTCTCTCTGTCCCTCTCTCTCTCTGTGTCTCTCTCTCTGCCCCTCTGTGTCTCTCTCCTGTCCCTCTGTGTATCTCTCTCTGTCCCTCTGTCCCTCTCTCTCTCTCTCTTTTTCTATCTGTGTCCCTTTTTATTACTCTCTCTGTCCCTCTTTATTTGTTTCTCTCTCTCTGTCTTTCTTAGCCAGTCAAGGTCAGTATTGTTTCAGGGGCTTCAATCTCATACCCTGATTAAAACTTTGTTGGACTTAAAGGTGCCACTAGACTCAAACTTTGTTAGACAGACAGGAAGACAGTATTATTTTCTCCTTCTGCCTTCCTGTGGTGTGAAATATTTGGACTCAATGGTAAAATGCAGACCTTTTTGTGTGGATTTAAGTGACTTTCTGTGGCTGGAGCCATGGGGTTGGAGGCTCTATATGAGGCTGAATGAGGGCAACATGACTTCCAGAGCGGTGTAAAGTGCACAGCCCCAAGGGTTTTGTCAGGCCTTTTTCTTACACAACTCCAAAATTGTTGATGGAAAGTGCCATCAAGTAGCAGCTGCCTCTGTGTCACAACCCTGGGCTTCCTTGCTGGTCTCCCATCCAAGTACTAACCAGGGCTGACCCTGCTTAGCTTCAAAGGGTCCAACAAGATCCGGCTAGCCAGGGCCATCCAGGCCAGGTCAACAACAGAATGCTGGCACATTAAAGTACCACTTCATTGGGATGATCACTGCATTTCAAAGGGGATCAGGTTAACAATGTCTTCAATGGGTCCTTTGTATAAGTATCTAACAATGCCATCCTAAGCAGGTCTAGTCATTGGGGCTTATTCCCAGGAAAGCGTCTTTAGGATGGCACACTAAATGGGATGCCTCAGGGGAGAGTGAAGGGGGTGAGACAGCTCAGAAGACCTCTTTCTCTTCAAGAACAGACGCTGTGAGCTTGTATCTTAAGTTGCAGGTAAGCAAAGAAAAACATGCCTGCGCAGGAGATTTCATTGCCTGTAGGAAGGGGAAGGTACAATCTGTCTTCCAGCATTGTACAGTTGTGCAAGCAGGCAGGGGCCTAGCACAGTCTGTACATGGGTGGTGCGCATGTCCTTGGTATCTTAAGTCTACTTGAAACCTGGTGGTTTGAAGGGAGCAGAAAGAGAAATGAGAGTATGTTCTTTAAGCCTGTTTTATTGCACAAAGTATTGAAACACAGTGTGCAATAGCTTTCAATTTCTGCTTCCTTCTGGGAAATCTTGGAGTCCCTTTGTTATGTATGAGCCTGAACTGTACTTGCAAAAGGACTTAGCTTAGGGCTCATAACAATGGATTGCTAGGATCCTAGAATGGATCAGGGATCCTAGAGAAAACCAATTGGGAAACAATGGAGTGTAAATTGCCTATCATTGGGAGAGGGGTGTGTTTTGGGTGTAACCTTTTCCAGGCATAAATACCAGGCTTTGGGGGTAGGGATTTCAGTCTTCTTTCTCTTGCTGAATCACTAATAAACTATGAGCTGATCACTTGTACACGTCTGACACTAGTATATTGCACCCTTGAAAGCTTAGGAAGGGTTCCTTAGTGAGAAGAATAGCAGGCAGAGTGCCATTTCAAAAAGTATTGCAATATATCCCAGCAATATCTGTTTTTACCACCTGGGGACTTTGGGGGTGGAGCCAGGAGACTCTGGGGGTAGCACCTCACAAGGATGTGTCATCACTTTGTGATGTCATGTCCTGTGATGTCACTTCCAGGTCAAAGGTCAGGTGATGGCGCTTCCTAAGCACCACCCCTTCTGGTGATGTCATATCCGGTACCAAAACCCACCCCTTCCTGTGATGTCACTTTTGGGCCACTCCCCCAACCCTGCCCTCTTCCTTCAAAGTCAGCTTGCAGCTCTCAAGCATCTGACATTTAGTCTATGTGGCTCTTACATGAAGCAAGTTTGGTCACCCCTGATCAACATCATCTGTCTATTCCATATAGTTTCCCCATTTCATACACTTCAGAGCCCTTTACAGCCATTAAGTCTATATGTACCAGGAACCTGGCAACTGCATGTATTAGGAGGCCAAGATGCCCACAGTGTGATTGTGGAGCCCCAGAGACTGCCTTCAAGGACTGAGATGTGACATGGAACCTAATAATCTAAAAGCAATAATTATACTGCTCTTAATGTTCACCAAGAATGCATGTAGGGGATTGCATATTTATGTACACAAAACTTTTGGTCCTATGTGGGAATGCATAGGTTTTATTTCGAAGTTCTTATCTGCTTTGGATGACCTGAATTATTTTTGGATTAGCCATCATAAATAAGAAGGGACATTTCAAGAAGATACTGTTTTTTGTTCCAGCCATCCCCTTGCACTTCCTGCACACCACATATCCAATCATCATGTCAGCTCTATCCTTGCCACCCCAGTCTTAGCAAAGTAGTCCAAACAACCAGTACAGGTGGGGGATTTCTGGTTTCAGTGCAATGAGATCGGGGGGAGCTGGAGAGCTCTGCTCCAGCAGCCACCCGAATTGTGTGGTTTGGGGGAGTCTGAGTTTCCCAGACTCCTGGGGGACCCCAGAAGAGGGGTACTTGAAGCAGGAGGCGTGACGGGGAACCAGATACTGGTGGCAGCTTTGATCTGGAGTCTCCTGTTTGCCCTAAAGCCGCAGCCGATGCAATTGCCATCTTGGCAGCAAGTTGTGACTACCAGACTTTTTAAGAACTGAAACTAAGCATTCTTCTACATCAAGCAACTCTCTATGTAAACTATAAGAAGATATCCTGCAAGTAAGTTTTTTAATGAAAATGCCTGCTGAAATAGAGTTGAAGGACTTAAACAAACTGTAAAAAAATATAAAGAAAGCTAAAGAGGGGTGGGGTAACTGTTATGCAATTATTCCCCCCCCCGATTTGGAAGTGGCTCTTAAACTAAAGGAAACAACATTTAAAAGGGACTGTGCTGTCCCTTATTGACCTAATTGGTTGCAAATTGAAAAGTGGATTTGGTACTGTCAACATGACAAGAAGCTGACTGTGACTTTATAATGAAATTATTTGGATTATATTGAAATTAAATTGGAAGAAGATTTAAAGAATATTTGAGCTAGTTTGGATTCTCTGGCTCAGTTTAAACAAACTTTGCTGGCCCAGCTATCTGACTAAGTTGCTCCATGGGAACAGTGGTTACTTTTCAAGTGATAACAGAAACATTAAAAGACATTTTTAGCACAGCTATACTTCCAGTACAGTGCAATTTGTGTCTCTTAGCGGACCACATCCAGGAGCTTTCTTGTAAATCTGACCAAGTAGAAGGTTTTTTAAACAAATACCAAATGAAGCACAAGATCCAAGTGAGGAACCAAGATTGGAAGATGTGGAAATATCAGAGACTAAACTGCTTAAAGGGAAAATGGAGCTGCATGCCTGTCTGAAGTGAAAGAACCACAAAATACCAAGATGGAGGAATGGAAGACAATTTTAAGCATGACTAATACATTGTTTTTGGATATAGCAAGTAAATAAGGAGAGAGTTCCACTTCCATATTGAAATACTACAGGAGTAACTCACAATTGCAGAAGATAAAACATTGCAAATTCAAGAAGGGGAAAAGGAAAAAAGAAGAAAAGGGGGGGGAGAACTATGTAAAATGGAATTGTTATAGCAAGGCAAGTGACATTCAAAATGGAATTTAATGAGATCTAATGAGATTTAAGGATATAAAACTTAAGAGAAAGTGAAACCAAAAATTAAATGTTAAAAGAAATGAGTGTCACAAAGTAGTTTTTACTTGTTACTTTAGAAAAGCTCAAAATCTTGCAATGTGACTTGAAGATAAATATTAATAACAGCTATATGGAAATTCTCTCTCTTTCTTCTTTTTCTTCTTCTTTTGGATAAGGAATGTGACATAATTTCATCATAATTAATTATTTAATATAACTATTATTCAGTATGGCTGTAGTAGTGCAAACGATGGTTAATGATAACCAAGAAAGTTAATTAAGAAGGTCAAATTGAATTAAAATTGAAATTAAATAAAATGTCAAAGAAATATTTGTTATAAGGCATCTATAGCATTTGTATATGTTATTTAGAAAATTCTAAAGATAAATATTATTAGTAGCTGTAGGAAAACTTTCATAAGAAATGTTAGAATTTTTATTAGGATTGAGCAATATTTAGTTAGAAATAATTGGGACCAGGATATAGAATAATAATAAAAATGCTAGTCTATAAAAATGGATTTAGTTAAATGTAATATTGATTTCTTTTCTAGGGAGCTGTATTTTAAAACATTATTTCCAGAATGATTTTGTTATAGAATGGTTACTTATAAGAAGTAGGACATTAAGGATCCATAATTGTATGGGTAAGGATTAGTTTTGTATAGTAAATGATTAAGTGGTTATAAGAGATCTGAATATGAGAATTCATAGATATGAATCTAATACCACTCAAATATGATTAATTAATTTGGAATGTTTTGTTAAAATATATTAATAAGGTAATAAGATTTTATAAATTTCTTTTAAGTTATAGAATGCTTTTATGACATAAAGGCAACAAAAGGGGGGTTTGCAGATATCAAGAAATGTATGGGTTTAAGTGATCAGATTTAATATAAAGAATTTTCTGATTGTATAAGTAGAATTATTAATGCAATGTAATAGTGGATATAGAAGCAATTGTAAGCATTGCTTTCCTATTCCCTATCTCTCCACCCCTTTCCCTTTATTTAATAAATTTTTTTTTAAAAAGCCAGTACAGGTGGAAGCAGGGTTTACATTCATAGTCCTTTCCTGTATAACCACCAATCATGTCAGTGCACAATTTGGCAGAATTTTATTTGCAAGAAGATGGTCACCATGAAGATGGTCACCATGACATCATTCAATTGTAGCTGTATCAAATTATGTCCATTCAAGCACTCTGGGACACAAGAGACTCCACTGCAGGAAGTCAGACCTCTCACATAACCTCATCAAATGATCTTTATTCATTAAATCCTTTCCCAGAGCTTTCCTGGCAATCTTGGCTGGTATATCAAACCTCTGAGTAAGAGGACATAAACTAAAACAGGAAAGTGATGCAGAAAGGAACCGCTTGAAGACATAGTGGGATTATCCAGAAATATAACGGGCAGAGAAAACAACTACAGCAACAGTAGTAACTTTGTCACCCTGGATCAACAGGAGTGCACAATGGTTTATTTGTGCAGAAAGCAATTCACAGTCATGTGTTTTCAGTCAAGTACTATTAGTACACAAGGTGAAGGGTGACTGGGCAAAATGTGCTTAAATACAGAAAAAGGAAGTAATGGTCATCCACATGTCTCATTTCATTATCCACCAGTATTTCCAAATTGACCGATTCAGGTTTTTTGTTTCCTCTTTTAGTCTTCTCAGAGGTTTTGCAGTGTAATGGTCTAGTTTTCCTGCAGTAGTATACAGCCTCTTTGTACACACTGCCGGCTCGCCCACTAGGCGAGCTAGGCGCTCGCCTAGGGCGCTGGGGTCCACAGGGGCGCCAAGCGCCCCCGCCCCGCCCCCGTGAAGCCGGCGCTGGGAGGGAAGGGGCGCCCCTTCAAACGGGCGCCCTTTCCTGGCTTTCCTGAGCACGCCGCTACTGCGGCGTGCTCAGGAAAGCCGGCGCTCCCCCCCGTCTTCAGCTGGCGCTGGGGCTGGGAGGGAAGGGCGCCCGTTCAAACGGGCGCTCCTTCCCTGGCTTCCCCCCGTCTCCAGCCGGCGGAAGGGGCGCCCGTTCAAACGGGCGCCCCTTTCCTGGCTTTCCTGAGCACGCCGCTACTGCGGCGTGCTCAGGAAAGCCGGCGCTCCCCCCCCATCTTCAGCCGCGCTGGGGCTGGGAGGGAAGGGGCGCCTGTTCAAACGGGCGCTCCTTCCCTGGCTTCCCCCCCCGTCTCCAGCCGGCGGAAGGGGCGCCCATTCAAACGGGCGCCTCTTTCCTGGCTTTCCTGAGCACGCCGCTACTGCGGCGTGCTCAGGAAAGCCGGCGCTCCCCCCCCCATCTTCAGCCGCACTGGGGCTGGGAGGGAAGGGGCGCCCGTTCAAACGAGCGCCCCTTCCCTGGCTCCCCCCCGTCTCCAGCCGACGGAAGGGGCGCCCGTTCGAACGGGCGCCCCTTTCCTGAGCACGCCGCCGGCGCTCCCCCCCCGTCTTCAGCCGGTGCTGGGGCTGGGAGGGAAGGGGCGCCCGTTCAAAGCCGGCGCTCCACCCCCCCCGTCTCCAGCCGGCCCTGGGGCTGGGAAGGGGCGGCCGTTCAAACGGCCGCCCCTTCCCTAGCTTTCTGAGCACGCCGCTAGTGCGGCGTGCTCAGGAAAGCCGGCGCTCCACCCCCCCCGGTCTCCAGGCCCCACCGGGAGATTGGCATCCCCGTGGGGTGGGCGCCCCAGGCTGTCTTGCCTAGGGCGCCCAGACACCTGGGGCCGGCCCTGTTTGTACATTACACAGCCCTAGTGTTTGCAGGGCAATGACACCAGGGCTTTGACTCAAACATTCAATGCGGATTTTATGACCCCCAGATTCACAAGGGCCTTTTTCTCCTTGTGACAGGGGTGGATGAGCAGAAGTGGTGGTTGCCTTCTCCTCCATCCTGTTTTCTTCTCCTTAAAGCCCCCCCCCCGGGAACTGCTGTTGGCCCTGTTCATGGAATTGCATGTCTTATGTGGCTGTGCACATAAGTTTTGCAGTGGAGCATGTAGCTGCTCCTGGGATTACTTGAAAGCAGGGCTATTTTGGGGCAGGAATGCACAGGAATGGCGTTCCGGCTGGCTCCCGAGTTGGCCACACCCAGCAGGAATTCATTAGCATAATAGGCCACACCCTCATTAGGACTGTCTACATGAGGGGAGAAACTCTTTAGGACTGTCTACATGAGGGGTGTGTGGCCTAACAGGCGAAGGAGTTCCTGCTACAAAAAAAGTCCTGGATTTTGACAACAAACAAGATAAACAGAATAAGAAGCAAAAGGTGGGTGTGGCTGGATGACCACACTTCTGGTAACATGGGGGTGCGGCCTAATATGTCAGTGAGTGGTGCAATCAGGGGTATGGCCTAATATGCTAATGAATTCCTGCTGTTGGGTGTGGCCTATTATGCTAATGAGTTCCTGCTGGGCTTTTTCTACAAAAAAAGCCCTGCTTTAAAGACAAGAAACAGCACAAAAGAGAAGGATGCTGGTGGTTCTGCTCTTATCTCAACTGTAAAGAGAGAAAGACAGAGGCTCCCATTGAATGTCTGTTTCATCAGCCACCAAACACAAGGACTTTGTAGCATGTAAAGAGGCTCCAGCATCAGTTTTGCACATTTGAGAACTAAAGTGGCGTTATCTCGCTGCAATGTGACTGTCTTTAACCAAACCGCAGTGTGGGTAACTGAAGTACATTCTTACTGAATGCATGGTAGGCCAGGCGGCAAAGCTGAACAGACTACAGAGGTTTCTGCTCTCAGGTCAGGAAGACAGACAATGGTTGTAATGAGCTTCAGCGGAAATCAGCAAGGTTGCTGGCTAAAGGTACTTTGATTGTGTAGCTGAGGGCTTATTATCCAGCTGCCTGTCAAGGCTGGGAAGCTAACCAAGACCAAAGTAGCACTGAACTGTTTCCAAGTACAAGGACAGATCGCCAGCAGATATAACCAGTGTAGCTTGACCGGCCTTACTGAAGCTGTGCTGATGTGCACCAGCTGGGCTGTTTGCCCTGAGGATAAAAAACACGAGCCAGATCTACTCAGTAGGCATTTGAAATTATAATAATAGACATTGGATCATGGTGCTCTCTTGGCCGTGTCTTCCAACCTGCCACCCTGGGCATGACTGCCTTCCATCTGTATCCAGTCAACGATTTGCTCAACAATTTCTGCATATTCCCTTCATTATTGAGGTGAGTCCAAGACTTTTAAGGAGTTGTTACTGTAATTTCACCATAAGGGATCTGATGTTTTTCCTAGGGTGGGTTCAGAGGACTGACTTTTCCCTCAAATCAGTGACTTATTACATTCACTACCTGATAACCAGGGTCTGTTAGAAGCAGGGCTGTTTTGGGGCAGGAGAGCACAGGAACGGAGTTCCAGCTGGCTCCTGAGTTGGCCACACCCAACAAGAACTCATTAGCATAACAGGCCACACCCAACAGCAGAAACTCATTAGGATTGGCTACATTAGGGGTGTGTGGCCTAACATGCAAAGGAGTTCCTGCTACAAAAAAAGCCCTGGGTTTTGACAACAAACAAGGTAAACAGAATAAGAAGCAAAAGGTGGGTGTGGCTGGATGACCACACTTCTGGCAATATGCTAATGAGCTGTGCCGTCAGGGGTGTGGCCTAATATGCTAATGAGTTTCTGGTGTTGGGTGTGGCCTATTATGCTAATGAGTTCCTGCTGGGCTTTTTCTACAAAAAAAGCCCTGGTTAGAAGCATGTCAGTCCCATGTTTAGATGACTCCATCGGCTGCCTATTTGTTTCCGGGCTCAATACAGAGTGCTGGTGCTTGCCTCTGAAGCCCATCACAACCTGGGGCCTCGTCTTGCATGATTCCATAGGGCAGCTCCACTTGTCTCATCAGTGTCTTCTTTCTGTATCTGCCGCCCTCCCCGCTATCACAGTATGATCAGATATTGAGTGGACCGTGGACACGGACTTTTTCCATCACTTCCCCATCCTTAGTGAGGCAAGGAAAGCTTCCACCTTGCTGCCATTCCAGAGGGGCTATATGACTAGATTTTTAAGAGGTCCTTGGGGTCCAAATAAGAATTGATCTTTGAATCATGGGCATGTCAATTGTTTTTTGTATACTTCTCAGGGCAGAAATGATTGGGCTCTATTCATTTGGTAATATTGTTTGCTTGTATTTCATTTTAAATCATTTGTTGCTGTTTTATGTTTCATGTTGTTGTGCCCCGAGTCCTATGTATGAAGAAAAGCAAAGATATTTCTGGAACAACAGCAAACAACATCCAAAGACAAAGGGAAAGCAGAGGACAAGGTATAAGCAGAAGAAAAGAGCGATCATGAGTTGGAAGACAGTGCAATTATTGTGGACAGTTCCTTGGAAAGATCTGAAAAAGGAGCAGCTGCTCCTAAAACTCTTAAAGCCCAACTGAGATATGATAAAAAGAAACACAGGATATAATTAATTAATGTAATGAAATTCTGAAAGACTATATTATGTGTGTGGTTAAATAGGCTTGATTTTGCTTTACTGAGTTTGAAATAAGGTATCCAGTATTATTCCTTTTACTTCATATTATGTATCCATAATTGTAGAAATGACTAACAAGATAACTATATGCATCATGACCCTTGCTATACTTCTATGTTTTACGTATTTAGTATAATAGTATCCCCTTATTTCCCTTCCCATATGTAGTATGTAGTAAAAAGCAATAAAAACATTCAAAAAAGAAAAGAAAAGCAGGCTTTAAAAAAGTTCTATATAAATTAATGTAATCCAAGTGTAATCGAGCCAATCTTGTTTAACAGTCCCATCCAACTCAGATGTAAGGAAAAACAGAGCTGGGTATCATCCACATTTTCATGGCACCTCACTCCAAATCCCTGGATGACCTCTCCCAGCAGTTTCATGTAGATATTAAAAAGCATGGGGACAAGACAGATCCCTGCAGGTCCCCATAGCATAAATGCCACAGAACCAAGCAGCAGGACCCTCAGCCCCATAATTTAGAGCCGGGCATTCAAATAATAGTGGAACCACTACAACACAATGTTTTTGTACTCCCAGCCACCCTCTCCAGAAGGATACCAAAATCAATGGTATCAAACGCAACTAAGAGGCTCAGGAGAATCAACAGGGATGTACTCACTCTCCCAGCAAAGATTATTAGTGGGTGACCAAGGCCACTTCCGTCTCAACCTCAGACCTGAATTCCTCCCCAGAAACTGCAGTCACCAATATTGAACTGGGTCCAGGCAATCCACCTCCTTCCAGAGTGCCCGGAGATGCAAAGCCACTACCCATTTGAGTACCTTGCCAAAAAATGAAATAGGGCCCTGTCATGATCTGTGTAGGACTGAGAAACAAGGCCTAGAGGCCTAGGCCCCAGGAGATCTGTGTGGGAGTAGAAAGCTGACAGACTACAATCCCCATAATGCTTAGCGACGGTTGTAACCAATTGGTGTCCAGGGATTGTGTGAGTGGAGGTAACTTAAGCTTTGTGAACTGTGGGACTGTGTTCTTTTCTCTTCTGCGGTCTTCCCTCTCACAGAGTAAAACTGAGTGGATAGTCTGGTCTGAGAGAAAGATCCCTCACTTGGGACAGAATGAGTACAGGCACAGGCCTGGTATAAAAGGGCTGTAGGCCTTGAATAGGAACCAGTTAAAAGAAATAGGTAGTCGCGTTAGATTTGATTTATTTTCTTTTAGGCACTATTATATATTTTAAGCACCTTGTCTTGATTGCCTTGCCCCATTACTATATTAATAAACCATTTGTTTAATATTCTCTGCCTGGTCATCATGCCTATAGTTTCTCGGCTTAAAAAAGGGCATTTTGGTTGGGCTTGGGAGGGTACTCTGGGCTTTCCCAAGTCCAGAGTGGTGGCAGCTGAAGGTGGCAACCTACAGGGGGTCATGACAGGCTCACTAGAAGAGTAGTTATTTAGGTTGTCGTCAAAATACTTGAGAAACAGGGAAATCACTAGAAACCAAGATGTGGGCAGAGAAAATACAGTCTTGAGAAGAATCCTGTCTTAGAGATTGGTCTCAGAAGGTTGTTCTAGGGAATTCCTGCTGTGCCCCATGGCCATTGGCCTGTAAGGTTCCAAGGGTTCTGTCTTATCTCCTATGTGATTTAATGTCTACATGAAGTCACTGGGAGAAGTCATCAGGAGCTCTACACCACCAAGATGCCAATGATATTCAGCCCTACCTTTCTATTCCACCTAATTCAGAGGAAGCTGTTGATATTCTAAACCAGTGCTTGAAGTCAGTAATGGGCTGGATGAGGGTGAAAAAGCTAAAACTTAATCCTGACAAGATAAGAGGTGGTCTGGGTTAGCAGAAAGACAGCTAGGAACTTGAGATCTCCCTTGTTTTGGATGGGGTTACACTTTCCTTGAAAAGTCAGGTTCACAGCTTTGCAGAGCTGCTTAACACAGCAGTTACCTTAGAAAATCAGGTGGCACCTGTGATTTGGAGTGTTCTGCTCAACTTTAGCTTTTGCGCCAGCTGCATCCATTCCTGGCTCAGTCTGCTCTAGCCACAGTGATCCATGCCTTAGTTCAGGGGTCCCCAATGTTTTTGAGCCTGCTGGCAGATTTGGAATTCTAAGACAGCATGGTGGACAAAGCAACAAAATGACTGCCAAAAACGGCTGCCATGGGAGGACAGGCCAGCCATAAAATGATTGTCACAGCTTAACTTCAGTAATACAGTGTGGATCCTTGTGCTGTAGTGGCAGCTGCTGCCAAAGCAACATTTTAAAAAATCTGCACAGCCAATCAAATCTCCAGTAGCCAATCAGAAGCCTTGTTGGGCAAAAGCCCTACCTGATCCCACCCACTTCCTAAAAACATTTGGCGGGCACCATGGTGTATCTGGGCACCACATTGTGGGCCACCGCCCTAGTTACATCTAGAATGGACTACTGCAATGCACTCTACTTGGGCTACCCTTGGAGAGTGTCTGGAAGCTGCAGCTGCTGCAGAATACTGTGGCCAGACTGCTGGTCAGGCCCAGTTACCGGGATCATACGGACCCAATATGACAACAGTTACACTGGCTTCTGATCTGTTCCCAAGCCCGATTAAAGATGTCGGTTTTGACTTTAAAGCCCTCCAGTGGCTTGGGACCCGGATATCTGAAGGTCAATCTTCTCCCATGCATTCCTCCCCAAAACTGCAGTCACTGAGCGAAGCCTTCCCAAATGTCCCAGCAACCAAAGAAGCACATCTGGGGGGTGTACAAGAGAGGGTCTTTTCAGTGGCAGCCCCCAAATTATGGTACAGCCTCCCCAGGGAGGTGTGCCTGGCTCCCTCGTGCTCACACTTGAGGGGGAAGCCAAAGAGAGTTTTATTTATGATGGCATTTAATTTCTTTCAGGCTGTGGTCACATGTGCCTGATAACACGGGTGGGGGAAGCAAGGCTATTTGCTCCGTAGCAATCTGACCCGCATTTGTGCGATCACACAGTCCGTGGGAGCTGCAGGGGCAGCCCGCCACTGTCTGATCAGACGCAAACCGTGGGTGAATCGGGTTGTTTTTTTGCTGGGTGTTTCCATTGCACTTAAACGGGGGATCAATGAATCACATCTCCACACTGAGGGCTTCCTATGGCAGTATGCAATGATGTGCATACTGGGAAGGGGGGGGAATGGCACAGAGTTGGGATGGCCTGATCAGACCATCCCAACACTATGAGAGTGTGCTGGCATGATCACACAGGGGAACCCGTAGCAACCCGTTTGCTAGTGGACTTTCCCTAGTGTGTTTTAACTCCACTTTTGCGGCGGAGCACAACGGGTTGCTGACGGGTGCGGGATGCTGGCCAGATGTTCACATCTGATCGCGCCTGTTATTTCTGCCCAACATTCGTGCCTATGGTGCGGCTAATTGTGCATGTGATCGCAGCCTCAGTTCTTCTGCCTACTTGTAGTTTTATTAATTTTAAATTTGTGTTTTTAATGTATTTTATGTACTTTGTTATGTTTTATTGCTCTTGACATTGTACGCCAGTTTGATTCCTGTCAGGCAGAAAGATGGCAAGTAAACGTTTTAAACAAATAAATATTTAACTCCATAAAGCCCCGCAGAATGAATATTCTTGTTTCTTGTGATCTGTCTGTTCTTCTTACATTATGTGACCCAAGTCTATCAGCTTTGTATAATGTATCTGGTGGCTTAATCCATTTTTTTTTTTCTGGTGAGATTCCAACTTCTTGCATTAGAACTAGAGTTCTTTTTTGTTGATATATATGGAATTTTCATTTTTTAAAAATGTGAACAATGCGCAAAACACACAGCTGTACTGAAAAGTAAAATGTATGTTGGGAAGTGTGCATTCTATAGTTAAGATTTTCACATTTCTTTTGAGGGCGATGTCTGCTACCAAATCTCAAGAAAGTGGCTTGCTCCAGCCATTTATTCTTTGCCCTGCTTATTCTGTACATGAGTGACATTTCCTGCCCTTGAAGCTGTGTGCCTGGAGGATTAAGTAAACATGGAAGATTGAATTCCCTTATCGCCAAAAGCTTAGGTAGATCCTGAAAATAGTGGCTGGAATGCTCCAGTGAAACACTTGACCTGTTGCCCTGTGTCCTTTCCTCACTGAAGCAAACTGGCAACTGTAAACCAGATGCCATTTTCAAACACAGGGCCTGGGCTGTGTATTTCACTTCATTTTTTCTCTTAACAGCCCTGACAGTCTGCAAATAGCACATTTATATCAGAGGTGCCCCCATTAAAGTCTGTGGAAATGACTTTGTAGGCTGGGATTTAAGGTTATGGATTTTAATATTCATTTCCTTATTTATATAACTTCAGTCTTTGCCTGACAGCTAGGGATCCATGAAGGAAATTCATTGGCATAAAAACAATATAAGATTGCCACTCTTATGACTGTCACATAGATTCTGCAATCCTTGTTCTTTTTCATTCTGTCCAGCCCAGGGCTGTATACTCCGAGAGTCAATGGCTCGTCAAGACTGGGGTCTTTCTATATAACAAGTCATATGCTGTACCTGTGGCTGCCAACCCTGGCTTCACAAATTTGAGGTTGTAGCTGGGAAGGGCAGGGTTTGAGGAAGGGAGGACCTCAGCAAGGTATAATGTCAAACAGTCTGTGAAGAAATGCGTTTTTCTTTGTAGGTTTGACATGAACAAAACCTTCACTCTTGAGTTTTTAAAGATTTTTTCCCTCTCTCTAGGCAGAGAATGGGCTGGGAGGGGGGAATTCAGTTCAATTGCTTTCCAGACTTACCTCAGCCCACCTTCGTACAAATACTAATAGGTCTAGAGACAATGGGATGGTCAAGCTCCCCCCCCCCTTCAAGCAGGGAACAGAGACTTGGAGGTGTTAAATACTGGAGAGACTTCAGGAAGGAATTCCTGAAGAATCTTCAGGAAAAGCTTCTCTGACCCAGCGTGACCTGGTCAGTGGGTGAGGAAAAGAGAGGTGTTAAAACTCCTGGAAGCAGGGAGGAATGTCTGTTTGCTGAGTCCATCAGAGCAGACAGAACTCTTCACTGAGGTCTGGAGGAGGCTGCCGTTAACCATGTGCTGGCCTGAAGATCTGGAGGCAGCTGCAAGGTCAGGGAAAGTCTGTAGAGATATACAACCTGTCTTATATTTTAACATATTATAGGCCATGTATAGAGAGAGGGACAGAGGAATTGCATTTTACCCATTTATTTTGAATTTCTTGCTCAATCTGGTGCTGTGCTAAAAGTATATTTGTGTAATTCTGGGAGATCTCCAGGCCCCATCTGGAGATTGGCAACCCTAGCTCTACCACATGTTCCCACTGCCTCAAATTGACCATGGACTGGTCCTTTTCCCTAATACCTGACCCTGATAAATCACATCAGTAGCTTTTAGTTCAGTAGGAGACAAGCGACTGCAACATAAGCAAACACAGGATTAAGTAGGTGGAACAGCATGCACAAAGGTGAGGGAAGCTTGAGCACTAATTCCTAGTATAAGAACTGGGATATTACTAGCATGTTTCCATTTTTATCTGTTGTCATGTTGGAAGGCATGCTCTGCTATGTTGCTGTGGCCTCTTTCCAAACCCAGCCGTGGCCAAACTATATGTGATGCAGCCAACCATGTTATTTGTTCAAGTAGATGGTGATAGTGGAGATTTTACACCAAAACGGGTTTCAGCTGAGGGAAGCTAAACCCTTCCCAGTCTTATCTCATGTTGCACTGTAATTTCAGGCACGTTATCCCCCTAATCTGGTTAACTGCTGGTTTTGAGCAGAGAAAAGTGCCCCAGGGAACAAACAACAAGGAGGTAAAGAGGGGGTAAAGGGGGGACGGCCCACCTTCCCTCTCTGGCAGACACATAAGGAATACAGCTGTTCATATCACATGTCCTATCTCGGCTTTCAGACTCCCCCACACCCACTCCTTCAAGGCAGTTTGATGTAGTAGTTAAGTGCATGGACTCTAATCTGGGAGAACTGGGTTTGAGTCCCCGCTCCTTCACTTGCACTTGCTGGATGACCTTGGGCAAGCCATAGTTCTATCAGAGCTGTTCTTGAAAAAAAGAGCAGTTTCTGTCAGAGCTCTTTCGGCCCCACCTACCTCACAGGGTGTCTGTTGTGGGGAGGGGAAGGGAAAGGAGTTTGTAAGCCGCTCTGAGACTCCTTTGGGTAGTGAAGGGTAGGGTATAAATCCAATCTCTTCTCTTCTTCTTCTTCTTCTTCTTCTTCTTCTTCAGTTCAGCAGCAGCAACAATAAACAAAGATGCAGTCCCAGGATCTGAAGCAGCGTAGTGCCAATTAATTTTATTTTGGCTTGCATGACCAAAAGTCTCAAGCATTCATATAGACAAGAATTACCATGAATGTATCAAAATACGTTATCCACATCAGAATATTACACGACATAAAACTCACAACAGGTAAACACAGCATGAAACCCTTGGGCAGGGATGGACTTAATAAAATTTAATTTTTTCCTCCCTTTCTTCTTTTTTTTTATTTATCACCAGGGCCAAAAACACAGCTACAGATTTAGTAACTATGTTTTCAGCTTTGTCAGACAAGAGAACAGCAACTGACCATGGAAGGGAGGGGAGCTTTTCTTTCACCAAAATGGGTATGATGTACTTCTGCCTTTCCGGATTCCATTTGGGACAGGCTAGCCATATGTGGTCCAACGTCTCCACTAGACCCTGATTACAATCACATGTCCGTTCAGAGAATGGAATGACCAAACACCATAAACCATATGCCTAAGGGCTTTTTGGCTTCTCAAGAGATATTTGCCATAGTCTGCCAAGCCAACAATGCTCTTCTTCTATTTACATGGGCAAACAGGACAGTCTCTCTATGCAAGAGAATAAATAGACAGAAATAAGATGCTGAGAAATGGAATGCCAAGGGGTCATACCAAGTGAGATGCTGCATTCTGTGCTCGTATCTCCGACATTTCTCTCCATAAATGTTACCTGCAGGTGACTGCATGGACATTTGAACCTGCCCTGTCCTGAATCAGACGCTTGGTCCATCAAGCTCAGTACCGTCTACTCAGACTGACAGCAGCTCCCCAGGGTCTCAGGCAGAGGTCTTCCCCATCACCTACTGCCTGGTCCTTTAAACTGGAGATACCGAGGATTGAACTTGGGGCTTTGTGCATGCCAGGCAGATGCTCTGACACTGAGCCATGGCCTCTCCCTGAGGGGGCCCTGGTTTAGATTGTAGCACATCACAAAGGAGAGGAATGAAGAAGAGAAGAAGAGATTGGATTTATACCCCGCCCTTCACTTGGAGTCTCAGAGCGACTTACAAACTCCTTTCCCTTCCCCTCCCCACAACAGACACCCTGTGAGGTAGGTGAGGCTGAGAGAGCTCTGACAGAAACTGCTCTTTTTCAAGAACAGCTGTGCCAGAGCTTGTGACTGACCCAAGGTCACATCAGCAGGTGCAAGTGGAGGAGTGGGGAATCAAACCCGGTCCTCCCGGATTAGAGTCCGCAGACTTAACCACTACACCAAACTGAATTAACCCTTTTCAAACCGTAAATGGCCCCCTGGAATTGAGACCTGCAAGCTGGAGAAGACATACTGGCACTGTGGATCCAAATCAGGGTTTCCAGCTGATACTATTTGTGAAAGAAAAAAATACATAGGAGATCTAATCATAGATCTTCCGAAGCTTAATCTCAACCACTGGAGAAGCGTCTCAGTCACTCAGGATAGTCTATCTGTAATATTGCCATGCTTAAGTAAAATTTCAGAGTGAGACACCAGTATGAAGTTACTGAGTTGGAATTCATTAGCACATTTGACACTAGGAAACACGGATTCAGTAGAACCTGAAAGTGACTGACTCAGTTTTGATGCTCTTCATTTTGCTGTGCCTGTTCATTCCCACTCTAACTACAAGGCAAGGACTCCGGTGGAAAAGAGAAGCACAAAAGGAAAGGATGCATCGTAACAAGGACTGTAAAGTCACGGAAGAACAGTAATGGATAATAAAAGTATATTATGTACGAAATGCAAATTGTAATGAAATTTTTACATATTTGTGCAACCATAAATATTTTTTCAAAAAATCAACTAGACTCTTCAGGTATGTGATTTTTCACCATGAAAACAGTACATACAATATTGTAAGATTAAAGCTTTGGAAAAAAAGTCTCAGTTGAAACAATTCTCTAAATAGTACATGCGCATGGAACGAAAAGAGTTCTCTGGACAAGATTCAATGGATGTCCGGTAATGATTCCATTTCAAGATGCCTTTATCAAGAACCACCCATTTTCAAAGACATCACAGAGGCCAGCATACTTATCATAGCTCCCATCTCTGTCCCCAGCTCCTGCCACCCTAGCAGTTCAAAAGCAAGAAATTGCAAGTAGATAAATAGGTACATAACATAAGAACATAAGAGAAGCCAATGTTGAATCAGGCCAATGGCCCATCCAGACCAACACTCTGTCACACAGCGGCCAAAATATACCAGGTGCCATCAGGAGGTCCAGCAGTGGGGCCAGGACACTAGAAGCCCTCCCACTGCTGCCCCCTCCAGCACCAAGAATAGAGTGCATCACCTGCCCCAGACTGAGAGTTCCCATCTATACCCTGTGGCTAATAGCCACTGATGGACTTCTGCTCCAGATGTTTATCTAATTCCCTCTTGAAACTCTCCATGCTTGTAGCTGCCACCACCTCCTGTGGCAGTGAATTCCATATGTTAATCACTCTTTGGGTGAAGAAGTATTTCCTTTTCAGTGGGAAGGTAACAACGTTCCGTGTCCCTCAGCGTTTAGTCATGCCGGCCACATGACCATGGAGAAGTCTTTGGACAGTGCTGGCTCTTCAGCTTGGAAACAGAGATGAGCACCACCCCCTAGAGTAGGATTTGACTGGCTTTTGAGCAAGGGAAACCTTTACCTTTTTAAGCTCAGTGCAAGTATTTTGTGTATATTTGCTGAGAACAGGAGTTCCATTTCAAACTCTCAGACTGTGGTTAGGCTACGATAAATATGCTGGACTATGTGATACTTTTGAAAATGGGTGATTCTTGATAAAGATATCTTGAAACAGAATTGTTACTGGACATTTGTTTTATCTTGCCCAGGGATCTCTTTTTGTTCCACGGGGATATACTGTTTAGAGAATCTTTCCAACCGAGACTTTTTTCAAAGCTTTAATCTTACAGTATTGTATGTACTGCTTACATGGTGAAAAATCATATACCTAAAGTTGATATTTTGAAAAAGTATTTATTGTTGCACAAATATGTAAAAATTTCATACATAATATACTTTTATTATCTACTGTTATTCAGTGACTTTACAGTCCTTGTCAAACCCACACTGATTGGTTCTTATATTAATTTGATTGGGTCTTTGTACATATTTGTATTCTGACACATATTTGGTCTTTGGGCGTCAAGTTATAAGAAAAATGAAATTGTTATGCTTCTCTCTGAAGTTATAGTAAATATACCTTGGTTTCGATGGTCCTGCGTCTGGCAAACTAAGCAGCTTTGGCTGCATTTGACTAATAGGAATGTCCTTCTAGAACATACCTTTTACGGTCTGTATAGTTCACTGTCAGTACTGGGAAAAGACCACTCACAGCTCCTATCCCTCTACAGCATGAGATTTATACATGCTTAAGGTGTTGTATACAAATAAAATTGGAGGCATCTGGAACTGAATGTTTCCCACCATTTTGTTAGTCTAAAGCCCTTTACGTAAGTTTTACAATGTATAGATTCAAACTGTGTATGGGGGATTGGGATGGGGACATCACACCCCATGCCCACCTTCCGTATGTCGATTGGTTCATCATGCAGAGTCTTCATGTACGCTAACTATATATGCATTATCTCTACACATGACCAGGTACCGTTAAAAGTTGGTAACTCTAGTATTACTTAAACTAACTAACTTATAACTAACAGAAAACTAGCTGGTCCCTGATGAAAGCAGCAAACCCACAGACAAGGTAGAGGGTGCTCTACCTACCTGGGGGATTCCTCAGGTATGCAGAAAAAAATGACTTTATAATTAACCAGAACAAACTGATGAAGACTGGATATGCCCCAGGAGTCATGGAATGTTGAGAGCAGCTGAGTGTCCATTAAAGGAAGGAAGGAAGGAAGGAAGGAAGGAAGGAAGGAAGGAAGGAAGGAAGGAAGGAGGAGGGAGGGAGGAGGGAGGGAGGGAAGGAAGGAAGGAAGGAGGGAGGGAGGGAAGGGAGGGAGGGAGGGAAGGAAGGAAGGAAGGAAGGAGGGGGGAGGGGGGAGGGAGGGAAGGAAGGAAGGAAGGAAAGGAAGGAAGGAAGGAAGGAAGGAAGGAAGGAAGGAAGGAAGGAAGGAAGGAAGGAAGGAAGGAAGGAAGGAAGGAAGGAAGGAAGGAAGGAAGGAAAATCAGTCTGTTCTGCCGTCTGAGAACTTATAAGAGCTTGCAGGGGGAGATTTTGAAGATCAAGTTTCCACATTGTCGTCGTCCCCCCCCAATTCCTTGCCGGTCCTCAGTTGTGATTGTATAGAACAAGTAGGACTTGCTGAATACTAAGAATTGACACTGATAGTTCAGCAGGTTTTCCAGTCAAAAAAGGAACCATCGGCAATACTGAACTGTTACCTTCTGGGTTTAAAAACAACAAGTCTACTAGAATGTTGACTTTAAGATAACAGTCCATATTTTCCCATGTGCCAGTCTACATATGGAGCAGAGGTCCATCAGTGGCTATTAGCCACAAGGTATAGATAGGGACTCTGGGGCAAGTGATGCTCTGTATTCTTGGTGCTTGGGCGGGGGCAACAGTGGGAGGGCTTCTAGTGTCCTGGCCCCACTGCTGGACTTCCTGATGGCACCTGGTATTTTTGGCCACTGTGTGGCAGGGTGTTGGATTGGATGGGCCTTTGCCCTGATCCAACACTGGCTTCTCTTATGTTCTTAAACGTTAAAGAAATGAGATATTCTGCTGGTGCATGTTGCCAAACCTGAATATTCAGTGTTCACTGTAAACAGGACTTGTTGCCTTTCTAGATACACACACTTTAAAATTTGAAAAGGGAAAAAAAAAAGACCTGCAACGCTGAGCAGCTTGGCAGTATATCAAAACTGCTATGTGCACTGATCTATACTGATGCTAAGGAATTTTTTCTTTATTAACTTTTGGCTGAAAGTTGAGCCTTTTTTGGAAACTAAAGAAAAAAGATAATGTCAGGATGATATGTTTTGATGCATACTGCTTTCCCTCTTTCTTTAAGAATATTCTTTTCCTTTCTTCCCTGGAAGTATCTGTTGGACTGCTTTTATATGATATCATGTGACCTGCTTATTTATTAGATTTCACAGTAGCCATTATTTTAAAATGGTTTTGCTGCAATTTGTGTGTTTTTAAAGCTGCTCACAGATTTTTGTCGGGCTTAATGTTTTGGGATTCAAAGTGGTGTTTTTATGAGCATGTTTGTGGTTGCTATATTTTATTGGTTGTACATTAGATTTTGTTGTAAGCCACCCTGAGGGCCTATTTGACTGAGGGGCAAAATAGAAATGCTTAAAACAATCAAGTGGAACATTCTTAAATTTGTTTTATTAAGCCTTCTGTCAGATGCTTCGGCTTCTTCTGATTTCCTCTCCTTCTTACTGGGGCACGAAACCAACCTTCATGCCCTGCAATGTATCTAGCAATGCGCTCTGCCCAGCAGTCTTGTGCATATTATGATGCATATGTGGTACATATGTGTATGTGTGCAGACAATATTGGTGAAAATGAGCAACTGCGACAGTATATTGCAGAATATGGCATTCTAGGTAACATTGTGTTAGTAAGAAACAGCAAGTGGGAGGGGCTCAGGATGGGGATATGGTGGTGGGGGTGTCATGAGCACAATGACATCATATTAAATGCTGGGTTCAAGATGCATTGCAGTGAACAGTTCTACTTTATTAAATGATTTCCGGAACAAGACTAGGTCCCCAGGGCAACAGCCTTGTTTAAATAGCATGCAAAAACCACACCCAAACACCCAACTCCCAACGATAGGCTGTTTACATAACATTAGTTTCTCATTGATCACTTCCAGAGTCCTGGTGGGCTATTGTTCTGGAGCTCTAAGCTCAGCCGGTCTCTGGTAGATAGTCCTGGAATGTCCAGTCCCAATACATAACACATCATGTGCAGAGAAATCCTGGAAGCAACTGTGGTAGCCCCAGGAATCACTGGAAACTCTTGGCAGCCCTGATCGAAACCAATGTTCCCTCTAAGCTGTGGAGTCTTGTGAGCAAAAATTCTACTTTGTGGGCTACCAGCATTAAAGTTGTGAGCAGGTGATTTGACTACTGCATCAGTTAGTTGGCTCTGGAGCCATCCTTCCTGAGCTAAGACAAAAACGTGTGAGCTGGAGGCTAAAAACTGGGAGCTAGCTCACACGAACTCAGCTTAGGGGGAACACTGACCAAAACCCATTCTCCAATATTAAAGTAAAATGCTCTTCTATCAGATAGGACAATCAAATTTCCCTTTCTGTGTTAAGCAACAAAAGAATGGCCCTCTCTGGTAAGCGATTAACACTAACTCCAGTGTGATTCTGAATGCTGAAACTCCTATCTTTTTCCCGAGTATCACATGATCAGAAAGCCCCAGATAATACTGGGATGGACATCTGGAGCCCAAGAAAGGGGTAAACTGCCCCCATGGCCATTTCATATGGCAAAAACAGCATGGGAGGGAAGCCTGAAGCCCCTCCTTCCACCTTGAAGCATTTGGAGGCCCATGGAGTGGCTAAAAAAAATTTAAAGGTTAATCCTCACATGAATATGACAGAGAGTCAAGTCAGGCTCCTGTGACCTCAGTCTTGTCAGTCATAATGTGTATTTTGGTCCTAAGAAGGGTGAGGTCAGAGGAACACTAGGATCTATACAGAAAGGCTGTTAAATAGTGGGTTTAAGAAGACAGAGGCGAAAGCAGAGTGATTTCAACAAGCAGCAGTTTATTGCATCTCAACAGGAATGCTTTACACGGGGCAACTGCCCTAACTATATACACTTAAGCCACTCCCAGCCCCCTATGCAATTGGTGAATTCAAAGGGCCTTGTGGCTCCAGATTGGCTGGTTGCCCTCAGGGGCCAATCCGCAGGCGGGTTTCTGGATCCTGCCTGCCTTTGTTCTGGGGCTTCAAGCTCCAACTAGGTGGGCTGCCCAGACAAGCCCAGACATGCCTCCCCACTCTCCATCTAGGTGGCCTGCCAGACAAGTCCAGGCATGTCTCCTTATGCTGGCTACTAGCACCCGTAGCAGTTAAGCCTGACTGGAAGATTGCACATGCCCAGACATAACAAGGACAATTACAGATCCCATCTCCTTTCCCCGTGCTGTACCGAAGGATCAGACCAATGGTCTGTCTAGTCCAGCATCCTGTCTCATTGTGCAAACTAACCAGGTAAACCAACTACAGCAGCTTCCACAACAGGGAGTTTTTCCATGGTGGTCAAGTTGCTGATGAGGAGACTGTGGGTGGAATCACCCTTGCAAAGCAGGTTCCAGATGGTTCGTTGCAATCTGTTTTCTCTCTGTTTTGTCCCTTTCACACATCACGTGTACTGAAGCCCCCCCACACACACACACACAAACACACACACTGCTGCTGTGATGTCATGTGATAGCCAGAATTCTCTACCCCTTCTATTTGTTATGGGGACGGGGAGAATGCACAGTGCTGTGTAGGAATATTTCTTTGTCTTTTACGAATCCCTCTCCTTCCTGTTCCCTTCCCTGAATTGTTGCATGGGAAAACAAAGGATTACAAAATACAACTACTTCTTGCTCTTTTGGCAACCAGGCTCCTAACAAGAGACACCCATTTGTAATGTGAAAAATGCCTTCCAGCTGCACTGTTCTGAAGAAGTATTTCTTTCAAAAAAAAGGTGCTGAATTATTTGGCAATAAACAAAGGCTTCCTTCCCTTCCCTCAGTATTTGTGGGTGGAATAATAAGAACATAAGAACATGAAAGAAGCCAATGTTGGATCAGGCCAATGGCCCATCCAGTCCAACACTCTGTCACACAGTGGCCAAAAATACCAGGTGCCATCAGGAGGTCCAGCAGTGGGGCCAGGACACCAGAAGCTCTCCCACTGTTGAACCCCACCCCCCAAGCACCAAAAATACAGAGCATCACTTGCCCCAGCCTGAGAGTTCCTGTATATACCTTGTGGCTAATAGCCACTGATGGACCTCTGCTCCATATGTTTATCTAATAACCTCTTGAAGCCATCCATGCTTTGTAGCCACCACCACCTCCTGTGGCAGTGAATTCCGTGTGTTAATCACTCTTTGGGTGAAGAAATACTTCAGTTTATCCATTCTAACCCAACTGCTCAGCAATTTCATAGAGTGCCCACGAGTTCTTGTATTGTGAGAAAGGGAGAAAAGTACTTCTTTCTCAACCTGCTCTATCCCATTCATAATCTTATAAACCTCTATCATGTCACCCCTCAACCGTCATTTCTCCAAGTTAAAGAGCCCCAAGTATTTTAACCTTTCTTCATAGGGAAAATGTTCCAACCCTTTTATCATTCTAGTTACCCTTTTCTGTACTTTTTCCAATGCTATAATATCCTTTTTGAGGTGTGGTGACCAGAACTGTATACAGTACTCCAAATGAGGTCACACCGTTGATTTATACAGGGGCATGATGATACTGGCTGATTTGTTTTCAATTCCCTTCCTAATAATCCTCAACATAGTGTTGGCCTTTTTTATTGCAGTTGTACACTGTCTAGACATTTTCACTGAGTTATCTACTATGACTCCAAGATCTCTCTCTTCATCAATCTCTGCCAGTTCGGACCCCATCAATGTGTATTTATATTTGGGGGTTTTAGCTCCAATGTGCATCACTTTGCACTTGGCCACATTGAACCCCATTTGCCACGTTGATGCCCACTCGCCCATCCTTGGCAGATCCCTTTGGAGTGCCTCACAGTCCTCCCTGGTTCTCACCACCCTGAACAGCTTCATGTCATCTGCAGGTTTGGCCACTTCACTGCTTACTCTCAACTCCAAATCATTAATGAACATTGGTCAGTGAAGAAAGAAATGTATACTGTGAAATGATGGGCAAGAGTGCATATGGGGGGAGGGGAGCTTTCATATGCTGAAAAGGAGCAGAGAATGAAGAAGAAATTCATAAACAAAACACTTGGGGGTAAGGAATTTTTACAACATAGAAACAGAGCCCCCAAATGGGTGTCAGAACCCCTGGAAAAATCAGTTCCCAATAACGATCATACAGAAGGAGTAAGGTTTATTGAGACAGTGATAGGATCCAGATGCATAACGTACTTTGTTAGGACTGGGGTCCAGCATGTGAAGCCAGCAATTATAGCATAATCAAAAATACATCAGTGACTCTTGGCCAATCGCTACGAAGCTAAAAGCCCGCCGAGCTAACGCTTTAAGATTCCCAGGGGAACAGGAAACTAAAGACAGTACAGGTCTCAAGGTTACATGGCTATACCAGACACCGACCAGATAAGGGGCAAAAATGGAACCATACATTCCAGATGATGCACACCCCGTCTCCATAGCAACCAAGCTGCAGACTGATGCTTTGGTTGGCAATGGGAAGTAATGAAACTGCACCAGGATGTTGCTCTGACCCCCAATGTTCTTTTTAAAGTTTTATTGGCACCAGCAACTACAGGGCAGTTCATGGACAAAATGCAGATGAATTAGAGGAGCAAAGGGGCTGTTCGAGTGAAAGGCATAGCTTTCCTTTCAGACCCAAGAAAAATATCATGCTGATAGCATCTGGCTGGGGAAACATTTTTTTTTAAATACAGCTTTTAAATAAAGAAGGGTTTTAAAAATGTTATTTGATTGATTGATTTTGCAGAAAGAACAGGCTATTCATGAATGAAGAATGGTGTCATGTGATCATGGGGAAAACAACGCACAAGGTGGGTTTTTGAAATAGGGGCAATCCTCTATATGAAAGCAGCTTTGCAAAACACAGAGCAACAGCAACAACAAAAATCCTGATGCAGTCTGTATGGGAGAGGCTAAAATCAGGATTGAGGGAAAATCCATGTGTGGTTCCCGCCTTCATCTTCACCATTTCCTTCAATTAGTCATCAGAAAGTGAAGTACAAAAAGCTGTCCTTTAAACAGCTTGAGATCCCGGAGCTCAGTCTCACTACATCAAGTCTTTCCCACAAACTTGTCCCAACCGAGGTCACGTTCCCAGCATTCCAGGACTAGCTAGCTGGTCTTTTACCAAAGTGCTCAGCGCAATCCCACTCAAGTATTGGGTCTGCTTGCATAAGAAGATATTCTTGCTGGAATCACTCACATGCTAGTCATATCTTCATGACTCAGCCTCTCAGAGTTGCCATACCTTGAGGGAGGGGGAATGAAACTGGGTTGGCCCCAAACATCGGTTTCTTTGTTTTGTTCTGTTTCCCCATCAGTCCAATGACAAAATTGGGGTCACTGTAGGTGCGCCTCCGGTTACAAAGAAATAATTCCCTCCACAGATTTCCAATACAGATTTCCTGTACTTTTCCTCACGGCCTTTTCTCATGCCTGCTTGTGGTGACAAAACATCCCTCCCTTAAACCTCCCTTTCCTCTGCTTCCGATGAGATGAAAAGTTTCATAGGAAAGCCAAAACCTCATGCAGCATTGCCACCAGCAGGCAGGAAGGCTCTGTAGGGGAGGCTGATACCTCAGAAAGACTGACACACAGATGCAAAATCTGACATTTCCAATAGCCTAGTGAACATGTCTCTAGACTGAATTCTGAAATCCAGGTGACCCGGGGGGAGAGAGAGTCTCCTCCTCTCGTTTTCCTGCTTGTGTTAAGCCGATGGAGAGCGGGGGGGGGGGGTGCACCAGTTTTCAAACAATTTACACAAGAAGATCAAAAGCCGCTGCCCATTGTCTGCTGCTTCACACCAACACAACCACCCACCTGAATCTGCCCATTGTTGTGTTCCTGAAACAGGAGCTGAACATTGATGACTATCTAACTAGCTGATGTGCTTATGTTCTTAATTTCTGCTCGCCTGCATGGATTGTACCTGAGTTCTTACTAACTTTCATATTAGATTTGAACTTATTCCACCACCGCCCCTTTATCCTTTTCTTTGATTAGACAATAAACTTCTTTGCTTTTGTTGAACAAGTTGTTGCTACAATTCCTGTTTGAGCTCTTTGCATATCCCCAGAGAACCACTCAGCCCAGCTTCTGTAGGGCAACAAAAAAGGGTGAACTTTATATCCTAGGCTACTTTGGTTTTCCCTGTCCTTGTCAGACCAGATAGGTATAGCAGTGGACACTTCTAGCAAAACCCCTCACACCCTTTGTTTTTAGGAATTCCCAGCAGATTTTGCCCTGTGTTGCCACTAGAAGACAAGGCCTCCATGAGGTTTTCAGAGCTGGCTCCCTATTAGTCAGCCATAAGTGATTACCTAGGGCACTGAGGAAGTGCTAAAAGAACCTTGTTGGCGGTAAGCAGAAGTCCCAAGCAGTGGCCCAGCCCAGCACTGCCACCCATGTGCACTGGCAGTAGTGCTGGGCTGCTAGTACCTATTTGCCTGGCCTGCCTTCCCCCACCTTTCCCTACCCTGGCCCCCAAAGGAGAAAGAGAGGATGAGCAGGCAGATGTCAGCTCTGGCATTGCCAGGCTGCACACCCACCCAGCTTGCCGGGTGGGGCCTGTCCAGGTGCGCATGCACCAGCCTAGCGGGGGGGAGGGTAGCTGGCCTAGGGGTGCCAAAAGCCCTTGGGCTCATCCTCTTCTTCTTGCTGACTGTTTTAACAAAACTACCCTTAAGGTAGCAAGATTCTGCACTCTGGCATACTCAACAAGGCAGAAGAACAAGGTATTCTAGTATTTTAATAATTTTATTATCTCTATTGGACATTTTCTGTACAGAATATCTATTTTATGCATTCAGTGGGTGTTATCTATTGGAGGGGGGTTGCGTTTTTATGTGTGGGTGCATGTGAGTGTACCTGGAAGTCATGGCGACCTCTGGTGACTGACTATGTGTGCGCCTCGAAGTCATGGCGACCTCTGGTAACTGACCCCTCCTGGGGGCCTGGAGGATATTCAGAGAGGTGGCTGAATAAAGCCTGACCCCGCCTCCCGACTGCTGGTATTCCAAGGAGGTCTCCCATCCAAGTACTTGCCAGAGTTGACCCTGCTTAAGCCTCTGAGATCTGACGAGATCGGGCTCACCCGGGCTATCCGGGTCAGGGCTGCATTATCTGCTGTTGATATTCTCAACTGCTGATCTCGGATTGTAATAATAACAATAATAAAAAACTGAAACTGATGCAGTGATAACTGTATAAAGGCAGTGGCATACGGGAAGGGATTTAGGCTGTGTCCATTACCTTCAGAGCCTCATTTTCGAATCCAGCAGAAACAGAATAAGGACCTGTTGTCACCACACAAAACCTGGGATGGGAGATGTAAGGGGATAAAGCATTAATAATGTCCCTGATACGTTAAGATATTGGACAACGTCAAAGCAATGACTGGTTAATAATGTCAGTATTTCTTTACACTCACTGACCAGCCATTGAAAGTGTGAACTGATAGTACTGAAAAGCAGTTTAATATGAGGTGATTCGAGATTATATGAAAATTCTACCTCTGATGTTATATTTGTAAATATTTGTTCATGCATGCAAGCTGTCATTTGATGTGTCTGTTATCAAGTAATTTACTCATGTGAATCAGTCCTAATAATCACACCAGTCAGCAGTATATCCCCAGAGGTTTATTTTGATGTAGGTATAATTGGTTAAGTCTTACAAAGTCACTATCAATATGTTAACTATCCACATGAAACTGTGGGTCAGCCTTAAAAGGGAGCATCCAAAAAGGGAGAGATATGCAGTCTCAATCTTATATATATAATTCCCTTATGTATTGGCCATTCCCAGCTCTCCCATTGGCTGTGCAGTACGCTCCATCAGCCATTGGCCCATCAACTGCCACTCAAGAGTACTTGCGTGCCATTGGCTGAGTACTGGGTCTGCTTCTCTCCCCCACCCCCTGCCAGCCTGGAGACTCTTCTCTCACAGAAACAACTATCAAAACGGCTGTCTCTCCTGGCAAAGACACTTCTCCTTCTTGGCTCCTATGGGACTAACTTTTCCCTCAGTGGCTGTTGCTAGGCAACCAAGCTTGGTTCTGTCAGTAAAAAGGCAAAGGAACAAAGCCCTTTCCAGGCCTTCATGGGGAACTCATTGGGACCAGTCCTGACTAGGGTTGCCAGCTCCAGGTTGGGAAATTCCTGGATATTCTGTGGTGGAGTCTAAGGAAGCCAGAGTTTGGGCAGAGGCCTCAGCTGAATAGAATGTCATAGAGCCCAAACTCCAAAACAGTTATTTTCTCTGGTGGGAGGGAGAGATCTGTTGTCTGGAGTTCAGCTGTGATACCTGGCAATCTTCAGCCTCCACCTGAGGGTTGGTTACCCTAGGCATAGCAGTTAGCACTGCTAGACCCAGATTCTTGCTGTGGAAGTTGAGTGGGTGATTTCAGACCAGTCACAGACCTTCAGCCTAACCTACCTCACAGGGTTGTTGTGCAGATCAAAAGGAGGAGAGGAGAATGCTGTAAGCTGTTTTGGTCTCCACTGTGGAGAAAAACTGTACTTTTCCTCCTGGGGAACCACTGGGGAGATCACTCATAATTAAAACTGCTCTCCAGATAGTAGAGATCACCAGCAAATAACAGTAGTTTGATGGTTGGCTGCGAAGGAGATTGAGTTGTCAACTCCAGATTGGGAGATTCCTGGAGATTTGAGGGGTGGAGCCTGAAAAAGGTGGGGTTTGAGGAGGGGTAGGACTTCAGTTGGGTACAATGCCATAGATTCCAACTTCCAAACCAGCCATTTCCTCCTGGGGGACCACTGCTGCCATTCTCCAGGTGAGGGCTGGAGATCACTCAGAATTAAAACTGCTCTCCAGACAGCAGAGATCAGTTCCCCTGGAGAAAATGGCTGCTTTGCAGGGTGGACTCTGAGTCATTATATCCTGCTGAGGTCACTTTTCCTACTGCTTTGGTCCCCACTGAGGAGGAGAAAGACTATACTTTTCCTAGGTAAAGGCTCCAGATGTGCGGGGGAGATGGAAAGCTGAAGTCAGAGGGGTAGATAACGGTATGTTGATGGTTGGCTGGGAAGAAAATAGGTTGCTACCTTCAAGACGGGTACAATGCCATAGACTCTACCCTCCAAACCAGCCATTTCTTCCTGAGGAAGCATTGTTGCCAATCTCCAGGGGAGGGCTGGAGATCACTCAGAATTACAACTGCTCTTCAGATGGCAGAGATCAGTTCCCCTGGAGAAAACAGTAAGCTCTGTGTCATTATACCCTGCTGAGGTCACCACAGCAAATTGAAGCTGAGTGCCCAAGGCCACGGTACCCTCAGAGCTTCTTTCTAGATCTCATAGTATTTATTTCCACAAAGGGCCTTATTCCTAGTATACAAATATTTCTGAAATTCCTCTGAACTTCAGAATTTGTGCCCGAGTTTTCCTTTCTTGTGAAAGAGATTTTGCATAACTTTAATAAACTGAATAATATAGCCCAATCACATTCCTTTCGTTTAGGGATTCATTATCCAATCCCATGTCAAGAATAGAAACAAGCAGGGCTATTTTTGGGCAGGAACACACAGGAACCGAGTTCCAGCTGGCTCCTGAGTTGGCCACACCCAGCAGGAACTCATTAGCATAATAGGCCACACCCAACAGCAGAAACTCATTAGAATTGGCTACCTTAGGGGTGTGTGGCCTAACATGCAAAGGAGTTCCTGCTCCAAAAAAAGCCCTGGGTTTTGACAACAAACAAGGTAAACAGAATAAGAAGCAAAAGGTGGGTGTGGCTGGATGACCACACTTCTGGTAACACGGGGGTGTAGCCTAATATGCTAATGAGCTGTGCTGCCAGGGGTGTGGCCTAATAGGCTAATGAGTTTCTGCTGCTGGGTGTGGCCTATTATGCTAATGAGTTCCTGCTGGGTGTGGCCAACTCAGGAGCCAGCTGGGCTTTTTCTACAAAAAAAGCCCTGGAAACAAGTATTACATGATTTATTATATCAGAGAATATAAACATCAGCCTGTGAGAGAGCAGGATCAAGGCTTTTATTTAAAGGCTGTTTGTTAGCCCTGCGGTTAACGTGGCGTTAATTCCATGTGAAGTGTGTGCGCGCCCGCTGAGTGCTGTTAAGTCACTTCAATGCTTGGCAACCCTGTGAATTAATGACCTACAAAACATCCTATTGTTAACTGCCCTGCTCAGGTCTTTTAAACTGAGGGCCCTTATGGCTTCCTTCATAGAGTCATCCCATCACATTCTGAGTCTTCCTCTTTTCTAGCTGCCTTCAGATTTTCCTAGCATTATTGTCCTTTCTTGTTTAGGTGTGTGACTTAACCTTATTGATTTCAATGGCCTTTCGTTTGGGTATTATGGAGCATACGTTGTCATTAATATTTCTTCAACGATTTCCCAGCTTGTTGTCTTGGATCTTTAATAAGGAAGATTATAGGGCAGGTGACTCCATCCCAGCTCTGTCTGTTATTAATTGCCTTACATTTGCTTGACCCAAACCTAGCAGGTGTTTCAGTATGGAAACGATGCTGAGTCTTCATAAATCTAATTATCCCAACTTGGTCTACACATACAGAAGGTGGGGAGATTCCTTCCTGAAACTGAATTACTACCATTTTTCTTTCACTTTTCTTTTACTTCATTTATATCTTGCGTTTCCCGCAGTGTGGACTAGGGTTATCAACCTCCTCGTGGGGCCTGGTGATCACCAAGAATTACAGTTGGTCTCCTGACTACGGGGGTCAGCTTCCCTGAAGGAAATGACTACTTAGGAGGATGGATTCTACGACATCACGTCTTCACTGGGGTTCCTCTCCTCCCCAAACGCTTCCCTCCACAGACTCCATCCCCAAATCTCCATGAATTTCTCAACCCAAAGTTAGCAACTCTAGTGTGGACCCAAAGTTGCTTACATTGTTCTCTCCTCCATTTTCTCGTCACAACAATCCAGCAAGGTAGGCTAGGCTGTGACTGAACGAAGACCACCCAACAAGTTTTGATGGCTTACAGTGGGATAGATTCCCAAGGTGTCGCGGTCCCTGGTGCCCACCGCCGGCTGGCCACCCATCACCCTCCCATCTGTGGCAGGGGCCGGCCTTCTGTGGCACCTCTGTGGCAGGGCTCTAAGGGCCAAGTGGGGCTTCAAAGTCAAAGAGGGAGAAGTGGCCTCAGAAGATGGGTTGCACAGAAGGTTATGGCACCACTCTTTCCATCCTTGGGTTCTGGCCTCTGACCAGTGCTACGGTCGCTTCAGGGCTCCCTTTTACTCTCTCTCTCTCTCTCTCTCTCTCTCTCTCTCCCCCCCCCCAGCCAGCCCAGTCTTCCACCTCCCTGGCCGTATCCTCTCGTCCCTTTTTGTTACCCCCTCATTCCCCAGCAGCTTCCTCAATCCTGGCCCTGCCCCCACCTAAAGCTGGAGATGCCAAGGCCATCTGTTCTGTCCCTGCCCTTTTGACACCTGCCGGAGGCCCAAACCTCGCAGCACTGCTTTCTGTGTTCTGCCACAGCTCTCCTGGCCCCAGCTCCACTGCCAAGGGTGGCTGCTCCTCCCGGCCCAGCCCGGCCTGGGCCAGCCTCAGAACTCCTGCCACGGCGGAGCCGAGCTCGCCCTGTGGCTGCGACCTGCTGCTGCAGCCCACCCCACTCACCCGGGGCAGCTCTCACATCCTCGCTGCCATCCTGGAGGGCCGTCGAGCTCTCCCACCATCTCTGCTTCTCTCCGCCATCCTCCCTGTCAACCATTCCCCTTGCCCAGGTGAGTTGTGCATCGGGGGGAGGTTTCTGGGCCACTGTCCTGCTGCTAGGGTTTCCTACTCCCAGGAGCTCTCAGCGAGGACTGGGACTCAGGCTTGCCCCTATGTCCAGATTGAACTGGATACAGCAGTGCCTGAGAGCAGTAAATGAACTGAATTACTGAACAGACGTTTTTGGTTATCTAAGTACTAAGAAGTATAGATCTTTACCTGTTTTCGCTGGTGGCAGTGGTAAAATCTCTTATTCTGGTAGGGGTGGGAAATGGAACAACTGACAGCTCTAGTGACTTGGGCCAAATGGGTAAATTCAACATCCTCCTGGCAGAACAGAGAGGTATGCAGGGACCATTTACCATAAGCCTTTTAAAAAAATCCATCAGTTTTATCCTGAACTCCAAGCAGAATGATTCATATTATATGAATACATAGGTTAGAAGTCTGAGTGAATACTTTTCTTTACAATGGATATAATCTTAAGCAGAAGGTGAACTAAGATAAAGTGAAAGAGTCTACCTTTCCTCCTGGAGCTATGTCAGAGTTATTTTTTCACTTTAAGCCACGGGTGTCAAACATGTGGCCTGCGGGCTGGATCAGGCCCTTGGAGAGCCCTAATCCAGCCCATAAGGCCTGGCTGTTTCCTGCTTCCTTTTCCAGTTCTGCTGCTGCTGGAACATCACAGCTTGCTTTACCAGACTCTCTCAATCGCACAGAAGAGATAGATAGGCAAGCCTCTCCTGTGTGATTGGGAGAGTCTGGTAAAGCACCGGCTGAGGCTTCTCCCCCTCCCCCCAGGGGGAGGGAGGAAACCAGCCAGATTTCACTTCCTGGCCAGGCTGACACAATTGTATACAGGAGACAAAGGGAAGCCTTTCTTTCCTTCCACAGGCTGAGACTCCTCTCTGAAAGGAGGGAGGGAGAGCTTGCTTTGCTCGGGTGCCTCAACCAGCCAGATCTCACTTCCTGGCCAGGCTGACACAATTGTATACAGGAGACAAAGGAAAGCCTTTCTTTCCTTCCACAGGCTGAGACTCCTCCCTGAAGGGAGGGAGGGAGGGAGGGAGAGCTTGCTTTGCTGGGCTGCCTCAATTGCATGGGAGAAATACCAGGCATTTTTAAGACCAACAAAGTTTTGTTCAAGGTATGAACTTTTGTGTGCCTTGCTACAGTGTGTGTGTATCCTGTTGGGCTCCTTATGCTGTGTACGTGTGTGTGTGTGTGTGTTGTTGGGCTCCTTATGCCAGGGCTCTCCTGGGTGCAACTGGGTTCGCTCCCTCTTTTCACTGTATTCATGCCCTCATAATCCAGTCTTTCTCAGTAAGAAAGCAATGTGAACTACTTTATAGAGGAATAACAACAAGCCTGTGAGGTGGATTAGGCTGAGAGTGTGTGCCCAGACCAAGTTCACCCAGCACATTTCCTTTGTAGGAAGTTGTAATTATTTCTCTGGGGAAGATTATAGCTTTGTAGACAAACAAACAACCCTCAGTCTGTGTCAGGATGCCTTATCAAATTCTTGAGCAGCACATGAAGCAACTTATGTACAAAAGCTCGCAATGCCCATAATTTTATGTTTTCCCCTGGGTCCTAGGCTCAAAACACTGAACATGAGATTTCTGTAATGAATGTCAATAAATCAAAAGTAGGTTTGCAGCTTACAGATACATACCTGAACAGCATATTCGAGATTGCTACAGCACAGACATTTTGGTGTAATAATTCAGAGCAACAGGTGTCGGTTATCAGAGACTGTTAAAAAGATAAAATATTGCACGAGTGCTAGTGTTTTAAGCATGTCTTATTTAAAGTTTTTAAAAATCTTTAATTGTGTTTGTCTGTGTCCTTTATAGAGTTTATAACTCCACTACCTGTCATTACATTTTATGACACACATGGCCTGGCCCAACAAGGTCTCATTTATGTCAGATCCAGTCCTCAAAACAAATGAGTTCGACACCCCTGCTTTAAGCAAAGAAATTCATCTCCAGACCTCCTGTGGCCATAGGAAGTAGACCTTTCACCTTGTAGCCACTGAGTGTGATAGCTCAGATGAATAGAGTAGGGATGCCAGACTCCCCAGTTGGAGTGGGGGTCCCCTGCTCCCAGGCCGAACCTCTCCACTGCTGATCAGATGACCAGCAGCAGGGAGGACACAGCCAAAAAAAGACAGGAACATTGGACATTTTAGTGACATGCCTACGTGACTTCAACATGACCTGGAAGCGACATGGGCAAGTTATGGACATCGGAGCGAAGCTCTGGGTTTTGGGCAAAACTCTATAGTAGAAGCTGATTTTACCATGGAGTTTTTGCCCAAAAACCAGAGTGTTGCCCCAACATCCCCGAAGTGCCTATGTCACTTCCAGCGTCATGTTGGAAGTCACATGGGCATGTCGCTGAAACATCAGGTAAGACTCCTTGCTTCCGGTAAGCCCACTCCCCATCCCCTGCTGGCTGCCAGGAGGGACCTGGCAATCCTAGAACAAGGTGAAACCAGGGCTCCACAAGGTCTTAAAAGACACTGTAGTCCAGAAATGGCTACCAAGTAGAGTCAGGGGTCATTCAGGAGCTAGAACCAGCAATCTATAATTATGCTATGAGAGCAAGAGAAATAATCTTAAAACTCATGTGTTCCTATCCCTTCCTCTCTGCCCTGGGAGTAACTAGGGTTGCCAGTTCCTTTTTGGAAAATACCTGGAGGTTTTGGGCGTGGAACCTGGGGAGGGTGGGGTTTGGTGAGGGGAAGGGTATATAATGCCATGGAGTCAACCCTCCAGAGCAACCATTTTCTCCAGGTGAACAAATCTCCATTGTCTGGATATCAGTTGTAATTCCAGAAGATCTCCAGGCCCTACATGGAGGCTGGCAACCCTAGAGTAAGACTGAGCACCAGTGAAATCTGTGTATGTTCCTTCTGAGTAAAAATTGAGGTAGAACTGCACACTTCAGTTATTAATTTTAACCTCTTACTGGTGGAATGAGCTCTTGGAGGACATCAGGGCCCTGTGGAACTGGTGGAACGGAGCTCTTCCACCAGGCTTTCGATTAGGAGCTGCTACCGAGAAATTGAGTCATCGGAACATCTATGGCCCTTGATATACCACTGGTTATACCAGCAATGGACCATCTACTGAAGATTGCCATCATTTATATTTACATTGTATTTTAGTATCGTAGGTTGTTTTAACTAATTTATTGTATTTACTGTTTTATGTCATTCTGATTGTTGTACGCCGCCTTGAGCCAGCTTGTCTGGCAAGGCAGGATAGAAATTAAAGCAATAAATAAATAAATAAATAAAATTGATCACAAGCTGATCCTGATTTCTTAGTTACGTTACTCATTTGTGCTGGGTTTCTCCTCTTGTTAAACTAGAGTTTGATTGAATATGATTAGGCTATTTGATTAGAATTAATGTTTAGGAACATCTCATCTCAAACACTAAGCTGATAAGGGCTGCAGCCCTATTCAAATGTACTCAGTGAGGTTTATCTCTGAACAGTAAACGTGCACAGAACTGGTCTACAGTTATCTCACTATGACTGGAGTCTTTTTTAAAAACTATATAACATCAGTTCATGTGTTGAAGTCTAAAAGTTCTTAAGGAATAGTTCACAGTCTGTTTCTTGACTACTTTGGGTGTAGTGGTTAAGTGTGCGGACTCTAATCTGGGAGAACCGGGTTTGATTCCCCACTCCTCCACTTGCACCTGGCTGGATGACCTTGGGCAAGCCATAGTTCTGATAAGAGCTGTTCTTGAAAAAGAGTGGTTTCTGTCAAGAGCTCTCTCAGCCCCACCTACCTCACAGGGTGTCTGTTGTGGGGAGGGGAAGGGAAGGGAGTTTGTAAGCCGCTCTGAGACACCTTTGGGTAGTGAAGGGTGGGGTATAAATCCAATCTCTTCTTCTTCTTCTTCTTCTTCTTCTTCTTCTTCAGATGAAACAGGATCACAAGCAGTGATCTCATCCCCTGTCCTGTACATTTTGAGCATCCTTCTGCATCTCTTCCCAGACAAGCAGCCCTTGGCTCCAGACTTGGGTTCTGCTAAGGACATTTGGAGTAGTCATTTGGGGACAAATTGAAAAATTTACATAGCCAATTTAAAATATGGAGAAAATAAATCTGGCGAGCATCACTGTACCAGAAATGGAAGCCATCATGGAAATCAGTCTTTTGATACTTAACGTTAAAGGCAGTTTTTATTTATTATTTATGTATTTATTTAAGACATTTTATGCCATTTAATACCCAATCAGGGGCCCCAATTAAAAACATTAACATTGTAAAATGATTCAATAAATACACATTGAAAACAACACATTGAAAACAACTACACCAGTTTGGTGTAGTGGTTAAGTGCGCGGACTCTAATCTGGGAGAACCGGGTTTGATTCCCCACTCCTCCACTTGCAGCTGCTGATGTGACCTTGGGTCAGTCACAAGTTCTGGCACAGCTGTTCTTGAAAACGAGCAGTTTTTGTCAAGAGTTCTCTCAGCCCCACCTACCTCACAGGGTGTCTGTTTTGGGGAGGGGAAGGGAAAGGAGTTTGTAAGCCACTCTGAGACGCCCTTGGGTAGTGAAGGGCGGCGCGGTCTGGTAGGTTCATATGGGAAAAAGTAGTCCATCATGTATGCTGTCCCCAAGCCATATAGGGTTTTAAAAGTCAAGACCAGCACCTTGAATTGAAGCAAATTGGAAGCCATTGTAGATGAAAGAAGACTGGAGTGATATGGTCCCTACGGTCCCTATGACCTACTCCAGTCAACATTCTGTACCAACTGCAGAGTCCAGACAGTCTTCAAGGGAAGGCCCCAAACAGAGCAAACTGCTGTAACCTAATCTAAATGTTACCAGAGCATGCACTACAGAGGCAGGATCTTGTCTGCCTAGGAAGGGCTGCAGCTGGCTCACCAGCCGAAGCTGCTGAAAGGCACTCTGGCAACTGCTGCCACATGTTTATCCAACAGGCAGCCTGTGTCGAGGAGCACTCTCAAGCTATGAATCTGTTTCTTTAGAGGGGGTGCAATCTCATCCAGAACAGGAGATAACCCATTTCCTAGGTCAGACCTTCCTCTCACCAGTAGCACCTCCATTTCGTCAAGATTAAGTATCATCCATTGATCCCAAAACTGCCCCCAGGGGGACCATTTCACAGTTAGCATGTTATGCCTGGGATCTACTGGTAGGATGAGATAGAGCTGAGCGTCATCTCTGTATTGGTGACACCTAAACCCAAATATCTGGATGAACTCCTAGCAGCTTTACATAGATGCTGAAAGGCATGATGGACAAGATGGGGGAACCCATAGGTCAGAGGCCAAGAGGTATGGCAGCAGTCCCCCAGCACCACACTCTGAAACCTACCCTCAAGGTAGGACCAGAACTACCTAGGGTTGCCAGCTCCAGGTTGGGAAATACCTGGATACAGGGGGTTTTTCGTAGAAAAACAGCTGCAGGAGCTCATTAGCATATGGTATGCTAATGAGCTATTAGGCTATTAGCATATGCCACGCCCCTGACATCACCGGAAGTGATGTCAGAAGGGGACACAAAAGGGGGGAGGCATCTTCAAAAGCCTCCCCTTTCCTTCCCCAGCTGGTCTGGGTGGCGGAGCTAAGAGAGAAGGGGTTTAAAGTTTAAACTCCTTCCCTTGAGAGTTGGGCCACAGAAGGAGGAAAGAGGGAAGGAAAGAGAGAGAGTAGAGAGAAGGAAAGAAGGAAGGAAAGAGGGAAAGAAAGAGAAGGAAAGGGGAGAGAAAGAAAGAGAGGAAAGGAGGGAAAGAGGGAAAGGAGGAAAAAAGAGAAGAGAAGAAGGCGGGAAAGAAAGAGAAGAGAATAAGGAGGGAAAAAGGGAAAAAGAGAGAAGGAAAGGAGGGAATGAAAGAAATTCGGTGGCAACTCGGCCGCATTATATCCTATGGGCCATTGAGGTCAATGGTAAAAACATAGGGTATATTCTGGGGGCTGAAGGGAAGGGATTTGAGGCTGAACTCAGAGTGTAGCTGATGGAGCCTCTCCCCAAGATACCCACCAAGTTTCAAGTACATTGGATCAGGGGGTCCAATTCTATGGGCCCCCAAACAGGTTGCCCCTATTCCCTCCATTGTTCTCTATGGTGGGAAAAAGTAAGTTTTTTCCCCTCCATTGTTCTCTATGGAGCAACCTGTTTGGGGCCCCATAGAATTGGACCCCCTGATCCAATGTTCTTGAAACTTGGTGGGTATCTTGGGAAGAGGCTCCATCAGCTAACCTGTAAGTTTAGAGCCTCTCCCTCAAACCCCCTCCCCTCCAGCCCCCAGAATATACCCTATGTTTTCACCATTGACTTCAATGGCCCATAGGATATAATGGGGCTGAAATTGACATTCCGTTGCCTGAAAGACTCTCCGGACGCCGGCTGGGGGCGGGGCTTGGCTCCTGAGCTCCCGGAGCTGTGCTCCGGTGCGCTCCCCCCCAAAAAAAGACCCCTGCCTGGATACTTGGGGGTGGAGCTTGAGGAGCTTGAGATTGGGGGGGGGTTCAATGGGGTACAATGCCATAGAGTCCATCCACCAAAGCAGCCATTTTCTCCTGGTGAACTGACCTCTGTCACCTGGACATCAGTTGTAATAGTGGGAGAACTACCACAGAATAGTGCCTCGCAGTCCCAGTCCTGAAAGGTGATCCAGAAGGATACCATGTTCATAACCACCACCACCCAATTCATACTCCCTTTGTCCATCTCCCAGCACCACCAGGGTGACCAAGGCTGTTTCAGTCTCACAACCAGGCTGAAACCATATTGGAATGGATACAACCAATCTGCTTCATTCAGGAAGCAATTTTTTGCAAACGCGAAGCTGTCTTCTGACACATTAGTGGCAGAAGCCATGAAGAGCCAGGGGCAGTGTAATTATCTTAATAGAAATGATGCTAGACTTCCCACATTTTCCTTGAAATAAAAGGTTCATAAAGGTTCCCAGTATCCCCACCCTGATATGGGAGCTCACTGGGTGACCTTGGGCTAATCATGTATTCTCAGCCTAACCTACTTCACAGGATTGTTATGAGGATAAAATGGAGGAAAGGAGAACAATGTAAGCTCCTTTGGGTCCCTGTGTAGCTGATGGAGCTGATGGGGAGAAATATGGTATATAATTTCAGTAAATAAAATAAAAATTAAATATATATAATCTACCCCACTTCTATTTCCAAAGAAGCTTCCAATGATCAATAAAAACACTACAAAATACACAGAAACAACAATAATAAACCCATGCATAGAACTGCAGCCCTATCCGGATCAGAGCTAATGTGTTATTTAAAACAAAACAAAAAACAGAAGACCAGAACCAGTGGAAATTGAACAGATACCCTCTAGAAGTAACACTGTCAAAATTAGCTGAGAAAGGGCCACAGAAATGAAACTCCATTGAAACTTTCCACATCTAACTGGAGTAGGTGCTTGGTGTACTGCCCTTGGCTATTACCAAAATATGATAGAAGCAAAAGAATCAGGAGCTGTGAAACACACAGAAAATCTACAGATAGCATCAGTAGACGACATAAAGGCAGGGCCGGTGCCAGGGTTTTTTGCACACTAGGCAAAGCTACCTTCTGGCACACACACACACACACTCGGCACCCACCAATTTTCAAACATAAATGCATTTTGGGAAGAATGAAAAACACAACATTTGAAATTGCTAATTTCTTTCTTTCTTTCTTTTTTACTGTGAGAAAAAGTAATACAATCTCTGCTTCCAACATCTGACAAGATTGGGCTAGCCAAGGCCAACCAGGTCAAACAGCATTGTCAGCCATTAATTAAAATGGGGTAGGATGTTCTTGCACAACTGAATCTAAATTTTGAATTTTTGCATATTGAGCATTTGTTTAATTAATTCATTTTACTGTCTTTTATTTAATTTTTAACTGAATGTTTATTTTGCTGACTTTTTATTGTGTTGTAAACCACCTTGGGAACTTTATAGTTTATTTTATTTATTTTGGGATTTATACCCCGCCCTATCCGGTAGCTCAGATGAAAGGATATCTAAAAATGAGCTCACTTGCTACTGCATGTCATGTGTTGTTAAAGCATAGGAACTTTAAGTAAAAAAGGGTGGCAGTCCTAGGTTGCATTGGACCACAGTAACATGGCTGTAATTAAGTGTGCACATGCAGACACAACACACAGGTTGAGTGATGCTGCATTCTTGTGGAAGTTACTAATTTAAATTAAGATATGAACCTAGATGTTTTAAATCTTGGCAGTGGCCTAGCCCTCTGGATGTAGTTATAATCCATAGCATGAAATATCAAATGGAAGTACTACTACCCACCCCCAATGTTTTTTGAGCATTTACATTGCGGTGGTTAAGGGGGCGCTCTAGGCAGCTGCCCAACCCTGCCTCTATGGATGCACCGGCCCTGCATAAAGGTAATGACAGCCTAGCCAGGCCTCTCCTGGCCCTAATTAAAAATACCCACCCCCTCTATTCTTGAATCCTTCTTGATAGTTTTGGACTGCACATGCAACACTGAAGCAACCAAAAAGTTGCACTTTGGATCTGTCTTGAAGAACAGTAGTCATTGCACTTAGCATTTATATAGTGCATTCCAAATATTCAGTTGAGCACTTCTCAGGCATTCTTACAGCAGCTCTGAATGGGAGACCACTTACCATTGCCACCTTTTCCTCCTAGAGGGTTGCCAACTCTAGGTTGGGAAATACCTGGATATTTTGGGGGTGGAGCCTGCGGGAGATGGGGTTTAGAGAGGGGAAGACTTCATTGGTATATAATGCCATAGAGTCCACCCTCCAAACCAGCCATTTTCTCCGGGAACTGATCTCTGTCATTTGGGTATCACTTGTAATAGTGGGAGATCCCCAGGCAGCACCTAGAGGTTGGCAACTCTTTGAATCCTCTGTAAGATTTATCCTGAAAAATATCTGAAAACTGTCAGCATCCCCATTCTTCTTCCTAGGTTAAAATATGCTGCATATCCCAAGGTTAACTATCATAAAAACACCCAGCACATTTGTGGTATGTTTTCTAGAAGGGAGTTTCTATCCCTCAGTGCTGAGTGGAAATGTTCAAGAATATGTGGACTAAACACTCAGGAGAAGTTGGTCCATAGCAAAATCTGAAACCAAAATCTAATGTATTAAAAAGTATTACATGGATTTGGGCATTAAAAGCTCAGAAACTAAAGGAGAGGTGGGCAGAAAATCCACTGATCAAAGGTCAGGACTTCAGAGCCTCTGTGTGTCTTTCATGGCTGTGTCTGAAGAAGGGAGCAGTGACTCAGAAAAGCTCCTCCCCTGCCACTAATTTTGTTAGTCTTTAAGGCGCTACAGGACTCTTGCTCTTTTCTGCTTTTTCATGGATGTAATTCTCTGCTTCCCTGTGCCCGCTAGCTGTATGCTTTCCTCCATATGGGGTTAAGGCAGCTTGCGGAGGCAATGTTCAGTCAGAAAACGGTCAAGAAGGCTTGCTCCACCATACTGATGGTTGCCAACCCCCTGCTGGAGCTGAATATCTCCCAGAATTACAACCAATCTCCGATCTAGACAGATCAGTTTCCCTGGAGAAAATGGCTGCTTTGGAGGGTGGGCTCGATGGCATTCTAACCCACCAAAGTACCTCCCCAAACCCTGCCCTAACCAGGCTCCCCGTCCCCAAAAAATCCCCAGGAATTTCCCAAGCCAGAGTTAGCCAATCACAACTAAAGCGTATCTATATATCTGATAGCCAAGGCGCCCCCTGAGTGCAGATATCTAAATTCGCACATTGGGGGCCACCTAGGGGGCAAAGAGATTTTCCTGCACATTTGGGGCAATCCTCAGATGTGCAGAAAAATCTGAAATCTATAAAAAAACTATAAGGGGGATACTTAACCCGCCCAAAAAAGTAAAAGAGTTCCCTGCGCATGCACACTTACCACTGCAAATTTGGTGCTGTTGCTGCTGTCAGTGGTGGCAGGGAGGGAGAAGTCTTGGAGGGCTGGCGCTGGGAGCTACGGATGTTGTTGCTTTCGGTGGCAAGGGGGGAGCTTGGCGGCCCGGCGGCTAGGAGCCACACAGGGCTTGCCACCATTGCTGCTCGCGGCCATGGTGGCAGGGGGGGAGAAATCTTGGAGGGCAGGTGACTAGACTCAGCTGCAGCCATTGCTGCTGTTGTCAGGTGGGGCGGAAGCCTGGCGAGCCCAGCAGACCGCCTACTGGGCTCACCTGCAGCCGCTGCCGCGTCCTCCTCTGTGCAGAGCTCCCACTGCTTCAGCAGGTGAGCCACCCAGGAGCCACGGGGAATACTCCCTCCCCTGCGAGTATTGCGGGTCCCGCCTCTTGTAAACTCTAAAACCATGTGTAAACATAATATATAACACCACCCTGAGGCACTACCTTGATGGGGGGGGGGGAACCACCAGTCTTCTGAAAATGTTAAACTACAGCTCTGTATATTTAATATGGGGGGAAATGCACAGAGTACTGCTCTTACTAGCATAACAGAAGCCAATGTCACCTCCTCCTGTTGAGCCAGAGCACCACACATTCTACTAACACTGCATCTCAGTGGGAGATCTCCAGTCACCGCCTGGAGGCTGGCAACCCACCCTACTCTTAGAGAAGTGATTCCTTCCAACTAAAATGTTTTTGTATATTTATTCACATACTATTGCCACTCCAATAAATTGTTCCCGCGTGAGATTGTTTTTTGCAATTGCATGTTCCTCACAACTTTGCAAATTTGGTAAATGCAATTCAGCAGGGCTATTTTGGGGCAGGAACGCACAGGAACGGAGTTCCGGCTGGCTCCCGAGTTGGCCACGCCCAGCAGGAACTCATTAGCATAACAGGCCACACCCAACAGCAGAAACTCATTAGGATGGGCTACATTAGGGCTGTGTAGCCTAACATGCAAAGGAGTTCCTGCTACAAAAAAGCCCTGGGTTTTGACAACAAACAAGGTAAACAGAATAAGAAGCAAACAGTGGGTGTGGCTGGATGACCACACTTCTGGTAACATGGGGGTGTGGCCTAATATGCTAATGAGTTTCTGCTACTGGGTGTGGCCTATTATGCTAATGAGTTCCTGCTGGGATTTTTCTACAAAAAAAGCCCTGCAACTCAGTAATAAGTGAACAGCAGGACGGAGTTTCACCCCACCCCACCCCTTTTTCCTCTTGTATGGTCTTCCATGAAGCTGCATTTTTAAAAAATAAATCAGTACCATGATTTGGTCCTTTTTTTTTGTTCACATTATCCAAGCAAAAAAATATTGCATGACAAACACTTTAAGATGTGTGACAAAGCAAGAATAGCACGAGCAGAAGAGGAAGCTGGAAGTGCCGTGAATCTGCTGTGGGTGTGGGTCTTCCTGGTGTTTCGTGTTTTATTGCTCAGCATTTCGTAGCCTAGATTTGCCAGGAAGATTCACTTTCGTGCATCTCCAGTGTGACAAGCCTGGGGGGCTACCTCTGGATTTCTCTTGGGCTTCCTGAGCAATTTGTCCAGAATATCTAAATGGCATATTGTGAGCCTGTGTTTGGGCAAGTCATAGTAACATTTGCTTTTTCTGCACCATCTATAGTTTTGTCCAAAGCCGAGTTTACACCCTTCTGAGCCCACTAGATGTAGAGAGGTACCACTCTGGACAACAGTGTTAGATTTCTAAAGGGAAAAGTTCTTTGGTAACTAATTTTTTCTGTGGGTGGACGTCGCCAGCAGCTTCTGCTGTGCTGCAGCAGGCCAGCTTGTCTTGGGTATAAATCCCTCCTTCAGAGGCAATTCTCTTTGTCTAATTCTTCTCCTTGTCCAGGAGTCAGCATAAGAGGCGCCATGCGAGAATTAAGCAACGAGAGTTGCACCCTAGGAAAGGTTTATACCTGAAAGGCACAGCAGCTTCGTAGCACCTGTTGAGGATTCCTCTTCTCAAAGGAGGGGCAAATCCTGCTCCTTTCTGCTTGTGTGTGTGTGCATGTGTGTGCACACTTGTGCATTTAAGTGAGCCCTCACAAGTTAGTTTCTGTTTTCCCCATCAAGGCCTGAATGGCGGGGGGGAGACCTCAGTTTTAGTTCTGTGTGTGTTGGTTGTAGAGTGAAGCAATGAAGAAGCCTAGTGCTGAAGTTGCCAGTCTCCTGTGTGCTATCTGGGTAGGGAAGCTTAATCCTACACACCAGACTTCAGAGGATAGATACTATGCTGTCTTTCCCTTCTTTTCTGCCTACGGTCCAGTTCAGCCCTCCAGATAAAGGTCGGATCTGCATTTGTCTTTCCCACCGGTGTCCCAGCCTTCTGACTCCCGTCTTCAAAAAAGCTTTCTACATTTGCTTTCGTTTTCACACTTCAGCCATGCTAGCATACTTTTGCATGTCTGCATATGCTTATCACCCTATCGTGGCGGCTCCACTGTCATTGCGCCGCCACACCGCTTTAAATGAATCTTCTCCAGACAACTCTTCAAACAAGCATAGAGAAAGGTCGAATCTGCATTTGCATTTTAAAATCAGTTTCGTGCTGCTGTGACCCCGTCAAGCATAGACAAAGACAGCGTCACAGCAGCACGAAACTGATTTAAAAATGCAAATACAGATTTGACCAGTTGACAAGCAGCAGAAGGTTCTGGGAATTCTTCAGTCACTGGTGCTCAGCTTCCAGAATCTCTGTGCCTGCTGCCAGCAATGAGTATTAGCCCTTAGAACTGAAAAACCACTGGGAATACTGCATATCTAAAGTGCTTAACAACTGTTCTTTATTGTTTCCATATAGCTGATGGGGTGAAATTGAGAGGAAAGCAGCTCATTTAAATTTGTGAGTGAGAGATCCAAGCTAGATGTGATGCCAGAGATATGTAATTAGACATGTAGTTTAACTGCAACAAAACAAAGCAAAAGCCCTCCCAGCTATTGGAGGGGTGATACAGATCAGTGTCGTGGGGATGCTGCACTGCTTTCACAGTTGGACCTGCTGATCCTCCAGGTTGTTTCAAACCCTTTAATAATAACAACAACAATAAAGACAAGAAGTATAAAGGTAGTGCGTTTGTTTTCCTTACCATGACTTCAAGCAGCTATCTCTACCTGGGGAATTGGTATGAGGGGAAAGAGTTAAACCTCCCCTTCCCCAGCAACCAAACCTGGATCCATACGGGGATCCCATCATGGGTCTAGCTTTGTAGTAACAACAACTCCTGTCCACAACCAAGCAGTTGTAGATAGAAGATTGTGACACTATAACTTACTTCAGGGGTCCCCAACATGGTATCTGTGGGCACCTGGGGCACCTGCCTACATCTTTCCTGGCATCCTCCAGGTGTTTTTAGAATGTGGGCAGGACCAGGTAGGGCTTTTACCTAGCAGGGCATCTGAGTGCTTGTGCACACTTTTTAAAAAGTTGCCTTTGCAAACAGCTGTCACCACAGCACAAGAATCGTCACAGTGTTACTGTGTATGAATGCAGTTTTTTAAAAGTTAATTTTAAAAGGCATCCTGTTAAACACAGCTTCTACCTGAAATACTGAAGAATTACAACTAGAGATCTGTGTAAACTCATTCTCTGACATTTTGTGGTTGGCAGGGGGGTTGGGAAGGGCAGCATTACAGGAGAGATATTAAAAGGGGGGGGGAGCCTTGTCTACTTACAGGAAGTTTTTTCAACAGTGTTCCTGGCAATTCCTAGAGCTACCCAGAGGTGACAAAGGGGGTAGCTCTAGGAATTTCTGGAAACTCTATGGTAGAAACCAGAAGATCTTACCATAGAGTTTTCAGAAATTCCTAGAGCTATCCTTTGCCACATCCAGGCAGCTATAATTCTTTGCCACTTCCAGGCAGCTATAATCCACTAGGAATTCTGTGGTAAGAATGCCCTGTAAGAGGATTTATTTTATTTTTAATTTTTTCCCTGCTGCTGCTTACAGAGGCAGCAGGCAACTACAGAACTGCTGAACAAATCCTGCTTGATACCATTATTTTATCTAAACAGGAAAGTGTTACCTTGTTTCTCAAAGAATTATTTGTAGTGATGGATACAGAAAAGTTTCCCGAGGAAATGGCTTAATACATTATCAAATGGCTTCATATATTATAGAGGGTGCCACCAACTGGCTGTCAGCCATTTCCCAATAGAGCCAGTGATGCGTCTTGAAATGTCTGATGAGGAATTTACATAGTGGAAACATGCAGACGGTCAATACAGGTCTCCCTTCAACTGTTACAAGCCACACCACCAGCTGTATGACGTGAATGACATTTTTGGGGTACCACTTGAAGCTGTTGAATTTTGATGAGGTCCTCTCTAGCTTAATCTTAATAAGCAGCTTTCATATGCAGAAAAAGTATCCCCTAATATATACAACAGGGACATATAATTACCTTAGATTAATTAATGCATATGGAGAAGCATGCAAGGTAATGGAGGAATATGTCTACATCCAGGAAGTAGCACGGGGAAAGGCAAAATACGCCTTGTTCCTAGGCCTGATACAGCAAAATCATTCGCGGCCCAGACATATTGAAACATTCACTATAGTAGCCAAGAACAGCATGGAGATTAGTGTATTCTGCAGGTAGTTTCTACAGTTCTGGTAGCTCCTAGAGTTGAGGATGGGATATTGGCCTGGTTCCAGGGAGCTGGATGAAGCCCCTGAGAGCCTGGATACTAAAGTAACACAGCTAAACATAATAAGAGTGAAACCAAAGTGTGATTATGACTGAGTTTCACTCACAAGCTTAACAGCAGAAATGGGTTACTGATAACATTTGCAGATAGTAAGGTCTTCTGTTACAGAATGAGTGTTCTTAATGATAGGGTCTGTCAGGGCTATTTTTGGGCAGGAGCGCACAGGAACAGAGTTCCGGCTGGCTCCCGAGTTGGCCACACCCAGCAGGAACTCATTAGCATAATAGGCCACACCCAACAGCAGAAACTCATTAGGACTGGCTACATTAGGGGTGTGTGGCCTAACTTGTAAAGGAGTTCCTGCTACAAAAAGAGCCCTGGGTTTTGACAACAAACAAGATAAACAGAATAAGAAGCAAAAGGTGGGTGTAGCTGGATGACCACACTTCTGGTAACATGTGGGGTGTGGCCTAATATGCTAATAAGTTCCTGTTGTTGGGTGTGGCCTATTATGCCAATGAGTTCCTGCTGGGCTTTTTCTACAAAAAAAGCCCTGGGGTCCCTGCAGAAGAACATAATTGATTCTCAGAGATAAAGGAGAAAGGAAATAAAATAACAAGAGAGCTTGTCATGTCGGGTTAAGGAAAGTAGCTCTGTTGCAATTCCTTTTTCTACCCAATTATTAAAAGTAACAAGGATGAAATGATCACTTCCTGACTCCTAGGATTCCATACTGTGCATGCTATACTAAGTTTACTCTACAAGCTTAAACTGGCTGGCTTCACTACCTCCCCTTTCTCCCAAAGCATCCTGGGGACTGTAGTGCTGTGAGACAAGTAGGGTAGGGCTCTTTTGTTTTTTCCCCCAAAATGGTTTTATTCATTTTACATTAACAACAAGATTAACAACAGGATAGGCGTGTACATATAGCCTGCATATATTATTTTATACATACAAATAAATATAGCTCTATATGGTCTAGTCTAAGGATGCTGTTTTCCAATGTCTTACAAGTCAAACCTTATGACATGAGAGCTTAGAGTCTAATCTAAAAAGACTATTCTATTACACACTGTCCGTACAGTATGTCTATAATACCTTTTGAGATTGCTAAATGAGGTGAAGAGTATTGTTCCTTTAGTGGTCAGATGTGCTAATATGGGAGACCATAAACTCGTAATATCATCGTGTTCACCTTTAGATTTGTTTTGTTTCAGAAGGTCTGAGGTTTTTTCCATTATGTATATGTTCCAAAGTTTTTTATACCAGAGGATGACGTTTAGATTGTTTGTGGATTTCCCTGTAGATGCTATTGCGGTTTTGGCTGCAAATAATAATAAGCTGTTTCTTTTCCTTTGTGTAGTGGATAGGGCAGTTTCCTCTCTGAGGTTTAGAAGTAGTGCTTCCGGGGATTTATCTATCTTATGTTCAGTTATGATCCTTATTTCTTCTATTATTTTGTCCCAGAAGGATGCTACTACAGGGCAATTGTACCAGCAATGTAGTTGCCTATTTCTTTGCATCCCCTCCAACACAAAGGGTCCGAGTTACTTGAGATGTGTGGTATTTGTTGGGGAGTTTTGTACCACTTGGACATTATTCTGAAGTTCTGCCATTTTTGTGTAATGATGGGGGATTTATTTTCATGAGTTCTCCAGATTTCTAACCATTTGTCCTGTGTGAGATTGGATTTACAATTTCCCCCCCCAGTATTTTTGGTATGGTAGTGTTGTGTTTTCTTGTAACGATGTTAAGATGGCATATATTTTGGATATTATGGGTAAGCTCTTTAATGGACTTGTCAATGCCCTTTTCAAAAGCTACTTGCCATGCTTTTATAAACAGTGTGAGCATCTGAGGGTATCCTGTGATATGACTACATAGGTTTGTTGTAATACATTCTTTCTGCTTATATCTAATCAGAAGAATCATAGACATCATAGACACAGGCACATCTGCCTGGCGTTCTGCACCCGTCGGCAACCTGCGCTGTTCCGCTTCACTCCCGGGATGAAAATATACCTCTTAAAAGTGGTAGCAAATCCCGGAGAGTGCGTTTATCCCACGGCATTCCGCTTCCCGGCCCTGTGAACGCTCAGTGGATAAGCTGGGAGCAAGCCGCATTGGGGCAGATAGCAGCAGCGGTTTGATTGGCCGTGCTCCACTCTACTGTCCAATGCAGTGTCAGCGCAACAGGATCCGCCCCAATCGGCCAGATGCGCTTGTGCGCATCGCTGATTTACCGGGGGAAAGCTGCTGACAGTGGCGCCTCCATGCCAGCCGTCTGATCGCTCCCGCGTGCCTCATCCCGGTATTCTCCCGCAGCAGATGGCCCCATGTGACAGGGAAACCCAGGAACAGTTTGTTCCCGGCCTTTTTTCCGCGACTGGCTCACGCTGCAACTTGCCAGTCTGAACTCAGCCACTGTGTGTGTAAACCATTTGAGCAAACCAGTTGACTTGTTAAATAAGTGGCGAGGGATATTTTACACCCCATTAGGCATGCAGGGAACTGATAAAATTATCCTCATTACTCTTCATGAACCTTGAAGGGAATTTTATTTTGTGCAACTTTTCTCACTCCTGCGTGATAAGTTGCACCCACCCAAATGCTCTCTTATGCAATTCTTAAAGATAACAGAGTCCTCCTGACCCTCTTTGTTTGTGGTCACCCAAATGCGGCATTGGTATACCTTGTAACATTTGCAAACCCTGAACAATCTTAGCTCCACTGTACAAATCCATGTACCGATTTGCAAGTTTCTACACATGAAGGACCTGCCAACCTAGCCGTTCGAAAGCAAGAAATTGCAAGTAGACAAATAGGCACCACTTCGGTGGGAAGGTAACAGCGTTCCGTGTGCCTTGGCGTTTAGTCATGCCGGCCATATGACCACAGAAACATCTTCGGACAGCGCTGGCTCTTCAGCTTGGAAACTGAGATGAGCACCGCAACCCTAGAGTCAAATTTGACTGGCTTTCGAGCAAGGGAACCTTTACCTTTACCTTTACACATGAAGGAGGCATTATCCATCTTGCTTCCTCATCCCCAGCTTATAGATTCTTGTCTTCAATTAAAGCTGCCAGTTCTTCAGGGCAGGGAATGTCTCTCTTACTATATGCTTTGGCAGCATCCTTCGTGTGGCCCCAGTCTTGGAGCTACAGCAATGCAGTTAATAGTAATTTATAATTAGTTATAACTTGGTTAACACCCTTGTATGACACCTTTGCTGATGCTTTTAAAACAAGGTAGATTGTTGTGAATAAAATTCCCATGCATATTCAGCAAAGCTTTACTTCCTTGTCTTCCTGTTCTGGACAAATTGTGTGGTGCAGGCGCTGTTGCTTCCCCCTTTCCCTAGAGTGGCTTCAAACTTGTCCAAGGGAGGTGTTCAAACATAATTTTTCACAGGTTGTAAAGTTTTAATACATGCGTGGGCAACTATTTTATTAGGCTCATATCATAATAAAAATAATCTTTTATTACAAGTAGGATGGCTTTCAGTTTTACAGATGATGGTGAAAAGATTGTGAGTTGCTTAAATGCCTCGCAGTGGATCGATGGTTGAGACGGGATTTGAATCCAGCCCTTTTTGTTCTAATTCAACCCTGTAGCCATTGTATTGGTTCCAGCTGGGGAACATAGTGATCTTTAAAATATGTGGATTGGGAAAAAAATCAGTGGTATTATATGTTGTTGTTGTTGTTAGTTGCACAGTCGAGTCCAACTCTTCACGACCCCATGCACCAGTTTACGCCAGGCTCTCCTGTCTTCCGCTGTCCGCTGAAGTTTGCTCAATTTCATGTTCGTCGTATCAATGACACTGTCTAACCATCTCATCCTTTGCCGTCCCCTTCTTCTTTGACCTTCAATCTTTCCCAGCATCAGGGTCTTCTCCAGTGAATGCTCCCTTCTCATTTGGTGGCCAAAGTATTTGAGCTTCAGCTTCAGGATCTGGCCTTCCAGGGAGCAATCAGGGTTGATTTCTTTTAGGATTGACTGATTTGATCTCCTTGCAGTCCAAGGGACTCTCAAGAGTCTTCTCCAGCACCATAGTTCAAAAGAATCTATTCTTCGGCGCTCGGCCTTCCTTATAGTCCAACTCTCGCAGCCATACATTACTACAGGGAATACCATTGCTTTGACCATGCGGACTTTTGTTGGCAAGGTGATGTCTCTGCTTTTTATCATGCTGTTTAGGTTTGCCATCACTTTCCTCCCAAGGTATTATATAGTCTCTCCATATGAGAAAAGTAATGACTCTACTATTTATTAACTAAATAGTATTGATTTCATGAGATCTTACTTCCAAGTTAGTGTGCCTAAAAGCCAAAGTATCACTAAAAAGATGCAACATGTGCATTTTAACCATTGTGCAATGCTCCTCAAGTGACTATTCAGTGATAATAATACCACGTCCTACTCTACTTCATAGGGTAGGGCCTTGGTGTTGTTTGCATCTTCAAATGCTGCAAGGAGCCATTCCACTAGACAGGGATTGTTGTTACTTCTGGATGTCTGGTGCAGTGGTTAAGAGTGGCGGACTCTATTCTGGAGAACCGGGTTTGATTTCCTACCTCTCCACATGCAGCCAGCTGGGTGAACTTGGGTCAGTCACAGTTCTCTCAGAGATCTCTCAGCCCCACCTACCTCAGAGGGTGTCTGTTGTGTGGGGAGGAAGGGAAGGTGATTGTAAGTCACTTTGAGACTTCTTTGAGTAGTGAAAAGTGGGGTATAAAAACCAACTCTTCCTCTTCTTGCATTGACAATGGCTGGAGTTACTCATAAAGAGAAAAAAGATACCTGGCACTTTTATAGCATGTCCTATGAAAAAAGCATTTTTCTGTATGAAGGTCTCCAACAACATCTGGTGCCATACAAATAATTGTAACATACTGGGAGAGATAAAATTAAGATTAAGGACCATCTCAGTATGCTGCTATTATTTGCACAGCTGCAGATGTTGTTGATGACCTTTTTACACAGGCTTCCCAAGAACTTACCGTAATTCGGTGGAGGACACATACTTCTTGGCAGGACCACTCCTGGGGGGGGGGAGACGCAGTGCACGATGCCATTGCCAGGAAGTGATACCAGGTGATGCTCTGGCAATGGGGCTGGTACCATCGAGCGTAGGTGTTCCAAGGAGGAATGTTCTGGCCGGGGACTGTGTGTCCCCCGGTGAATTACGGTAAGTACTTGGCAACCCTAGCCTGTCTATATCCACACTATGGCTTTGGGACTGGTGTGGATACAACCATGCAAGCAATTTGCTTTGCAACACTTCTCCTCATAAATTATTGGTTTGGTTTCTGGTGAGTAATACCTTTGACAACTAGCGTTTCAAACCCTGCCCTAAAAATTTCTCCAGCATCATACACTGATGTGAGCCTCACTCACCTACAGCTGGCAGCTTGGATGCTGTGAACTATATATAGCGTGAATGCACATAAAGTGTGGAATGCCTGCTTGCCAAACCACTGCAAAGCATGTAATTTATTTTGCCATGGTAGAGCTTAAAGGCTTCGTTCATTACCAGCTGCATATTGTTATCACATGGTAATAAAGTTCCCAAGACCGCCAAGCCATTGGAGGCAACTCATTGTGCCGATACGGAGAGCGAGCTTCATTTTAAAGAGTTCCTCATTTCCCAAAGACCACCATTTTCCAACCCTAACTACTGCATCCACTTACAGAATGGTTTCTGGGCAAACTATTATGGAAGGACAAACCAGTCATGTGTTGTGAGTTCCATGTTTGGAACTCCCAGCCAGCATTCCCTCTAAGCTGAGTTAGTGTGAGCTAGCTCACAGTTTTTTAGCCTCCAGCTCACACATTTTTGTCTTAGCTCTGGAAGGATGGCTCCAGAGCAGACTAATTTATGCAGCAGCCAAATGGCTCACTCACAACTTTAATGCCAGCAGCTCACAAAGTAGAATTTTTGCTCACAAGGCTCCACAGCTTAGAGGGAATATTGCTCCCAGTGACTTTTAAAACTTAAACTTCAGCTGCACAATTCAGACTGGAACTGCAGGGCACAAGGAGCAAGGGTTTGAGCCTGAAATGGCCCTGGGGAATTGGGGAGTTGGCTAACTGTAGCTTGATGGGGCAAAGAATTGCAGACTGTGAAGAGGAGGGAGTTGAATGTGGCCCCTGTATGGCTACAAATTATATTTTAACAAATAACCGGGAGTTCTGAACATAGTATTTCCAGTGCATGCCTGGTTTGGATCTTGGCATCACAGGCATTTAATAGAGATTACTTTTTGTAACTAACCAATTGGTCAAGTCAAACTGGAGAATCATGTTCAACTGCAAATTAGCCAGGGTTTTATAGCAGCTGATCTCCTCAAGCTGCCTTGAATTCAAATGTCCAGGAGAATATTAAGAAGAACGTGCCTCTGAGCATATTTGAACTGCCATTGCTGAGTAATCACATCAAGCGCCAACCCAATTACATTAGGGGAAATGATTTCTAGCTCAGATGCATGTTGTGAAGGCAGGCCTTCATCCCACCGTATTTCACTTCAAAGAACCATGGAACTAAAAGGATTGAAGTTTATTACCTTATTTGAAGAAAGCACCATCAAGCACCACACTCCTTAACTTGCAAAAGATTAAGGCATAAAGACATTTGACTTGTTTTCTTCCTTAACATTTGTGCAGATTCCTTAACATTTTGCTATGATTGCAGTCATTATTTGGATGGTGTTTACATTTATTTCAGTGGGAAACACATTCCCATCTTTTACGTTTTTGTCCCCCCGCTAAATGGGATGAAACCTTCCAGATTTCAGGAAGATTGGAAAGGATTATTCTTGTTTTGGAGGCAAGAGCAGGCTTGGAGAAAAAAAATATACTTCACACAGTCAAGTGCTTAGTTCAGCAATCTAAGGGGAAGAAGCAGACTTTGTCTCACTGGCATGCTACATGTTTGTTTTAAAAAAATACATGCAGTGTTGTGTACCAAGGTAAACCGCACACGTGGTCGGGCTAGCACGTGGCCATGCGAACAGGCCAAGCTTCGCATCTAAAGACAATAGTAGAGAAGGATCCGAGAACTCGCCAATCGGCCAGTTTGGATCCTAAAGGGAACCAATAGAGAGAGTTGGGTGTAAATAAACCTATCATGGGTGTGAGTGTGGGTGTTGGGTGTGGTTTGAATGGGAATATAAGCAGGACATGGGCCACGCTAGTTATCTCAAGTTCTCCTGTGCACTAATAAAGTATGAGCTGAAATCACTCTTCAATGCCTCGGTCGCAGTACTTTATAAGCAGACTTCAGCTTTGTGTATGAAATGGCAGATTCAAGAGAAAGCAGGTCCCCCAGGGCTGCTTTTAGATGAGGAGAAAGATTAACTCACCGAGAAAGAAGATTCCTTAATTTCTTGCCTCCTGTGCATTACTTGTTGGAGAGTGGAAGCCTAGGCCTCTGCTCTGCAAAGCCAGAAGAAGAGAAGAGATTGGATTGGATTTATACCCTGCCCTTCACTACCCAAAGGAGTCTCAGAGCAGTTTACAAACTCCTTCCCCTTCCCCTCCCCACAACAAACACCCTGTGAGCAATGCTACCTCTAAGCTGCGGAGTCTTGTGAGCAAAAATTCTACTTCATGAGCTATTGGCATTAAAGTTGTGAGTGAGTGATTTGGGCTACTGCATAAATCAGTTTGCTCTGGAGCCATCCTTCCTGAGCGAAGATAAAAATGTGTGAGCTGGAGGCTAAAAAAACTGCGAGCTAGCTCACACTAACTCATCTTAGAGGGAATACTGCCTGTGAGGTCGGTGGAGCTGAGAGAGCTCTGACAGAAACCTGCTCTTTTTTGAGAACAGCTGTGCCAGAACTATGGCTTGCCCAAGGTCATCCAGCAGCTGCATGTGGAGGAGTGGGGAATCAAACCCAGTTCTCCCAGATTAGAGTCCGCGCACTTAACCACTACACCAAACTGGCTACCTATGGTGGGGTGGACAAGGAGACTAGTCTCTGACTGCCCTCCCAAGCACCTTCCCACCTTACTGAAGGAACACAATTTTTTTTTCTGATTTAGTCAGATTCTTTTGGCTCAAGTGGTTAAGACGCTGAACTGCAGGCTGTGGAAGGTCAGTAGTTCAGCAGTTCGAGACCCGAGAGTGCCGCATGACGGAGTGAGCTCCCGTCTCTAGTTCCAGCTCCTGCCAACCTAGCAGTTCAAAAGCAAGAAATTGCAAGTAGATAAACAGGTACCACTTCGGTGGGAAGGGAACAGCGTTCCGTGCACCTTGGTGTTTAGTCATGCCGGCCACATGACCACGGAAACGTCTTCAGACAGCGCTGGCTCTTCGGCTTGGAAACGGAGATGAGCACCGCAACCCTAGAGTCGGATTCGACTGGCTTTCGAGCAAGGGAACCTTTACCTTTACCTTAATACCAAAATGGCATGGGTTCAGACTAATCATTTTGGTAGAAATTTTTATTGATTTCAGTGGGGAACACACATTGACGAGTAACTCGTGCCCTCTAAAGTGGGGTGAATTCCCAGGAATCCTCACCCAAGGGGTCCTTTCACCCACATGGGTCAAAGCCTCTCTGAGGGTGATGAAAGGCACAACACATTTCCTCCTCTAACTCCCACCTCTTAAACCGGAATGAAATCTTCGGGGATTGCACCTCTCGCCCAAGGGGTCTTCCCTGCCAGATTACAGGCAGAGTGGAGACGGGGTCCGCAGTCTGCAGGTCGTTAACATTTTCCCTTGTAGAGCAGACATTCCTCTCTTTTTTCATTTGGATTAATTACCCTGATTCAGAAAAGTCTTTGAAGACTAATTAATGACACATCTGGTACAATTAATCTCCCCCTTCACTGCAATTAGGACTTCTACATTGCCTTTTATTTATGTTCACTGTTTTGCAAGTGACCTGTGCATTGTGGACAGGCTTCCCAAGAACTTACCGTAATTCGGCGGGGGGTGCATACTTCTTGGCAGGACCATTCCCGGGGGGGAGACACGGCGCATGATGCCATCGCCAGGAAGTGATGCCAGGCGATGCTCTAGCAATGGGGCTGGAAACTCGATGGTACCAGCCCCATTGCCAGAGCGTCGCCCGGCGTCACTTCCTGGCGACGGCATCATGCGGTGTAGGTGTTCCAAGGAGGAATGTTCCAGCCAGGGACTTTGTGTCCCCCGCCGAATTACAGTAAGTACCTGGCAACCGTAATTGTAGTTGGAGCTAGAGACAGGTTTGAATAACTGCTGGCTTTTATTTTCAAAAGAAGGCTGGCCATCCCTTCATTTTGCTGGCTTGCTTGGATGCAACCTGTGAACTTTGGCACTTGCCCAAGCAGGGCATGATGGTAATATCCTTCCCTTGTTTTTTGGCCCCTGTATCTGGTCATCAGAGACATACTGCCTCTGAACATGGAGGCTCCCTTTTGTGCTATTTTGGCTAATCACTATGACAGATTCTTTCTCATGGAATTCGAATGTAGAAAAGTAGTACACACTTTTAAAAAAATTAAATGTTCTTGGAGACAGAGTACACGTTCCATTTGCCACCATCTGTTCTGTATCTTACTCTAAAGCGGAAATGGCCATGGAGGGGGGGAGTTGTCAAGAATCCAAAATCTCTACGTTGAAAGCTCTGCAGACACAGCATGTGGCACCCACAGGTAAGCTGGGACAGTGCTGTCGTAGGCAGAATCTACACCTTTCTAATTTCCGGCATTGACTTCAACAGACCCTACGAAAGCCCCATAATTGCTGGGTAGGATGGGAATGGTCAAAACACAGCCCAGCCTCCCGTGCGTTTGCTTTCTGCAAGAATTCCGCTGGGCAATGAGCAGGGGTCAGAAACGGCGAGTGCCAGGCAAGACAGCGGGGGGCAATCAGTGATTGGGCACCAGGAGCCATTAGCCTGTCTGCCCAGGCAGACGCCTAGTTGCCCTATGGGCGATCCGGCCCTGACTCTACCCACATCTACGATCTATTAAGTTCCTCTGCTTTCCGTTCTTGTGTTTGCATGTTTTTCAGCCTCATTCATAGTGCAGGTTGCAGTTTCCTAAATCCTGACATCGGCCTTCACTTGCTGTCTTTCAGCATCTAACGGATCCAGGAACATCATTCTGGAAAGCCCATGTGAACAAATCCAAATAGCAAGGCCCTGATACAGTCTGAATACTTTCAGTTCTAATATAAAACACACGCACAATTTCCTGTTTTCTAGTCAAGGATGTCATCCAGACCTGACACCAGAAGTGTTCAAATTCACCATCAGATATAAGCATGAAAGCATCAAGTGACTCTTACTAATGCTGCACCTGTTGACCTCTCAGTATTTTGGTGCACTGTCATAACAGATCTGTCCTGCTGTGGCACCAGCTCTACAGATTAGCATAGTTTTCCCATTTGCTGTTTTGACATAAATCTTTCTGACAGCCCAGGAAGAACTGCAAAAAGAGCCCATCACTGTTTTTCAAACAATAGTCTTAATTTGGGTATCTATTATGCAGATGGTACTGCACCTGTGCTTAATGGGCGGGTAAAATGAAGCTGTCAAAGAGCATATGAATCTAAATGTGATGCCGCGAGCCAGAAGATTGGCATTGTCATCACCAGCAGACAGATGCTGATCTATGAACAGGCGTTTAATTTTTAGCATTCAGCTGCTTGCTACAAACCCTGTTCCAGCCACCAGGTATTCCAGCTTCCCAAATTCAGTAGTAGTTAACATGAGAAAACGGGAACCATTCCTAAAACTGATCAGTAGAATTTTTGTGGGTGTAAACAGATGGAAAATTTAGAGCCTAGCATAAATACACACAGCATAAGATGTAGCTAATTTGAACCAGATAAAGATCTACTTTAGAAAAGTGTTTGATGATGTTGAAATTTTGTGTCTGGGAAACCATTGTACTCCTTCCAAAATCAGGGAGGGACTGTATCATTATTTGCATTGTAGCCCAGGACGACATGGTAGGTTGAATTAGAACTACTCATCACAACCAGTGATGGTGCTAAAGTTCATAATTACCTGTTCAGCATAGTAATTTGTCCAGCTCATAAGGTTCAGTTGTATTATGAACACCACAGTTTCTCTCACTAGTTCTCTCTGAGTGTTCAACAAAGATTTGCATGTCCATGGCCGGAGTTCAAAAGACCAGAAGCTCAAATTCTGTTGTAGGTGATTTTGCAGGAGTTCTGTATGTGAATAAACTTAACTATTGATATAAATTTTGTTGACTGCTATAACCTGTGCACCAAAGAAAAACAAAAATGCAAAGAGGTGCCCCCCCCCAAAAAAAAGTTGTAATAGTCACCTGTGTTTCAGTCCAGAAGGATATTGTTCTAACAAATTCCTTGTCCCTGAAAACTAGCTCAGTTTTAGAAAACAGCTGCTTTGGTTTGTCTGTCAACTGTGCAACCAGATCACTAAGCCACATGACTTCTTTATCTGGCTCAATTCTTTTGACTGTTTCCAAGAAGCAATGGTAGTTTATGTAGATTTTGTCCCCCATCCTAATCCATTTATTGATTTAAAACATTTATACCCTGCATCTCAGCATGACAGACTTTGAAGCAATTTCCAACTTCTAATAAAATCCCAATAAAACTAATAATCATAATAAAAAATAACTATACAAATAAAAAGCAGTAAAACATTAATCAGCTATGACAAAATCAGTAGAAACCAATAGGGTACCATTAAAATCATTACACAGAAAAAGTCAACAGCAACAACAAGACACCACCACCACCACCAATAATAATAATAACAACAACAACATCAAGAACATTAGGTGGAAGTGGTCTCCTGAAAGTTATGCAGGTGGCTGAAGAAGAAGAACAAGCACTGAATGACTACACCAACAAAAGCAAAGAGAAGCTTCTACTTGAATTTGAAGGCAGACTTATGTAAGGCTACAGAAACCAAAGGAGATTACAAAAAGATTGCAATCAAAACTCACTTTGACAACTGGAAGGAAAAGCACTTGCATGGGCAGTATTTGAAAGACATAGAAAGGCACTTGGAAACAAATAGTGTGAAAGCCAAGATTCAGAAGGCCAGTGATAACAACAAATCTCAACTTTCCAAGACAAACGATGGAAGAGCCGACCATTTGGCCAGTGCCTGCAGTAAAATGGCTCAAACTGACTATAAAGAATGTCAGGATAGAGTTGCAGCTTTGCTGTACTGGAATCTTTGCAAGGATGGATTCCCATCAGCCATAAATTTGTGGGACCACAAACCAGACAAAATCAAGGGAGAATGATCTGGGAATTCCAGTTACAAGCAATGTGAAGAGAGTTAGAGTGCCTCTGGGAAAGAGAGTTACCATTGTGCCAGTTGTCATTGGAGCCCTTGGAGCAGTGCCTGGAAGTCTCAAGAAACACCTGGACATTCTGGGCACTGAGTAAATAACACCAGCTCAGCTCCAGCAGACAGTGTTGCTTGGAACAGCAAGAATCCTGCAAAGATGTATCTGCAATTCCCAAGAACTTGGGAACACCATCTACCAGTCAAATATCTGACTATGACAAATAATAATGATAATTATTATCTACCAGTCAAATATCTGACTATGACAAATAACAACAACAACAACAATAACAATAAAAACAGCAGCAGCAACAACAACAATAACAATAACAGCAGCAGCAGCAGCATGGGGAAAATGAAAAGTTTTCTCCTGGAGCCAAAAACTAGACAAGGCCAGCACCAGGCAAACAGCTGTGGTGTCCTATGTCAAGGAGATACCACAGAAAACGTCTTCTCTTTGATAGCCACCTCAGATGGTGAGGACACATAAAGCAGAACAACTGAGAAAGACCTTAAGTGGCATGTAAGCTCATGTAGGAACAAGCGTAAATGCTGCAACTCTCTTTGTCCCTCGATGTGTTTGCTGAGACGAGCAACCTAGTGCCTTTCCTTCAAGGCTGGTGCTATGAACTGGGTCCAGAGGAGGTGAAAACCAATTATGGCTCCAATCACACACACAATTAGCAGCGCAAGACGGACGAATGCCAGGGGGATTTTCCAGACGTGATCACATGGGAACATCTGGCAAGCGTCTTGCACCCGTCGTCAACCTGTCTCGCCCCTCCGAAGAAGCAGAGTTAAAAAATACCTGGGAAAGTGCAGTAGCAAATGCGTTTGCGATGGGCTGCACATGGACGTCTCCGTGTGATCGCACCGGCACGCTCTCATTGCATCAGTGTTCCCTCGTTGAAGCGCACCAGAAACACACGGCAAGGAATTGCATCTGATGGCGCAGTGGCATGTCAAATTACTACAGGGCAAATAGCCTCGCTCCCCCCCACCCCCACGTTATCTGGCAATTGTGACTGGGACCTATAATTTCCAGAGGCTAATGCAATAAAGCACAACTGTGTGGCATCATCTCCATGCATGTGCCATTATGGACCAAGACAGAACACTCAAAAAACAGATGAGCTTTTCCAAATACCCCAAATAAGAAATGTTGTAAATACCAAGAAGAAGAGTTGGTTTTAGACCCCGCTCTTCACTACCCAAAGGAGTCTCAGAGCAGCTTACAGTTGCCTTCCCTTCCACTCTCCATAACAGACACCTTGTGAGGTAGGTGGGGCTGAGAGAGTTCTGAGAGGACTGTGACTGGCCCAAGATCACCCAGCTGGCTTCATGTGGAGAAGTGGGGAATCAAACCCAGTTCTCCAGATTAGAGTCCGGCACTCTTAACGGCCACACCAAGCTTGCTCTCAAGACAGAGCCAACACCCTTCTCCTTCCAAGAATAATAGCAAGAATGATCATAAATGGAAGAGAAATGGTGGGATTCTTTCTAGCAACTCTCTCTCTCCCTCCCTCCCTCCCTCTCTCTCTCTCTCTTTCTCTTTCTCTGAGTACAAGTAATGTGATCAAATTTCTATTGATTCATATGTAGTAATGGCTTCTAAACACAAGTCTCTAGAGTACAAATGAATATTTCATGCCATTTTTAGAGCTAAAATGTTTTATTGATTGAATTATCAGATATCATTTGAAGAAATTCCATTTGCAACTACTCAGAGCCAGACTTGTATATATAAAATTTCCCACTTTGAATGTTCCCATGGAAATCAACAGGAAGAGTCAAAGTCATGGGCATATATAGGAATAAGTCTTCATAGCACTATGCCTAAAACACAACAGAATCTAAATGGACAGGTGTGCAGGGTACCCTACCAATCAACAAAGGATTGGCTTTAGATCTGCGTCTGGTCTGTAAGAGTTGCACATTGATCAGCTAATTGGAAGTACTAAAACAAAGACTGTAGTAATTACAAGAGAATACTCTCACTAGCATTGCCTACTGTTTTAATGGCACCTGTTCTTCTGTCTTTTTATCATGTATTTCACCTGTAAGGATTAGCAGGTGACACTGACAAAGTCTAGTTCCATGTCATGGTGATTTCAGAGATTAAGGGCCAATCTGCCTTTAGCATTTTTACCAAACGCACACTGGAACAGAAAAAGATGCAGTTCAAAACCACATTCAACTACCCTAGTCCAAGACCGTACTGATTGCAGAGTCACCCACGAATGGCCATAAAACGGCCATAAATCTATGCAGACAACCACAATAAAACCAGAGATCAAACTAAGTGAAAGCAGCATGCAGCCTGGACGCTGCCATAAAATGCGACACTCAATAAAAGTGAAAGTGGCATGCAAAGTAGACGGGGATTTCTGTTCCAGTGTGGGTTTGGTAAGACAGCGGAGCAAATGCTAGATGCGGATCAGGCCTTTAAGTAGAAGGGCAACCCAGGCCAGTTTATCTCTGGTCATTAGACAATCCCAAATTTGATTGATTTCAAGAAGTTATTTTAGAGTAAATGTTATGAGGACTTTAATAATCTATGAGAAAAGAAAGTTCCATTTATAGGGTTCTAGGTCTGCGTCAGACTCCAGACTAGCAGAAGTTTTTTCTTTCTCTTTCTCTTTTAGCATACGAATATTATTTGTATGAAATACTTGCCAGCTGTACATATATTTTATTTCTGCGCCTACCATCCTGAATCTAGTAGTCTGAATATATAGGGACATTCCTCAGTCAATCTTGCTGACAGCTGTAATTATAAATAATTCATGAGGCTGGAATTTTGGTGTTAAAAACCTTCAAGCCACTTTTGATCTGAATGATAATGTAATAATTTTTATAACACTTCTAGTCTGGGGTTGTTTAACAATCATAACTAAGCAGCTTTGAGGGGCTATTCTTAGCCAAACTGCCTTATATTATTAATAAGCTTGGGGGAATTATGTATATTAAATGGCAATAGGCATAAAATATAGGATCATAACCTTTGTATACCAGAGTCAGAATTCCCAGAGCCCATGAACAGACAAAGAGACCAGGTTGCTGAATTAATTGGTCTTTTACTTAATAACACTCAAGCATACAACAATAATTAGCAAGCATACAAACACACAATATAGCACTAGGAAATTAGGGTTGAAAGGATAGGGATGGTTGCATGAGCAGGAATATTGTTGGTGGGTGATATGTTACCCGTCCAGCAAGATGAGTAGCCCTTGCAGCAGATAAGGAAGGGAAGGAGAACTAGGAGATGGCTTGTGTACTGGCCAGCGATACACGTGAAGTGATTCCAAACTGATTAGGGATGGAACCTAAAGGTGGGGTGGGGGTAGGAAGCGCAAGCGCAAGAGAGAGAAAGCAAAGGCACAAAGTTCTCCTTAAGTAGTCGAATTGTGACCTGAGGCAATGGTCAGGTGGTCACAGGCTCCCAGGAAGTTTGAAACTAAGACAATTGGGCAATTCAGACATGATGATCGGTAAGGACACCTCTTGGCAAAGGGGGTGAGACAAAGGAAAGGGTGGAGGGATCCAATCACCGTGCTGGGTGGGTGCTTCTCATTAACGATCCGATGCTTGGCAGGGGAGTTATCTGGATAGATGGCAGGAAGGCTTAATCACTGCTATTGTCCTTAACTGGCAACAGTCTGTTGGAGATGACTTGGGAGAGGGATGTGCGATGTGATGGACGAGGGATCTCTTCATGGCTTCCGTACAGGAACACTGGTCCCCTCTGTCAGAACATGGCTTCTCTCTCTGCTCTGCAGCTGTCCGTGTTCATGGAGTCCAGGGCTGCTGGTCTGCCTCACAGTGCTCGTGTGGATGCAGAGGTGCAGGGGCAGAGCTCTTCTGTAGTCCCACGTCCAAGTCTGGCCTGGCATGCTTCTTGGGCACAAGGCTTGCCTTGTCCACAGTGTACAGTCCATAGTCCAGCACTGGACACTTCACAGGGGGCCACGGCTTTGTCCATTGCCCTGGCACACACTCTTCACAGTCCAGTAAGGCATAGTAATTTGTTGGTGGTTATAGCTCATTAAAACAGTCTTTACTAATGCCATCTGAGACGGCTTCATGGCAACACTATAGTACTCAGCATTATGGAGATATACTTGCTACACACACAGACACACACGCATGCTAGATTTTGTCACCCAAATGAGTCTCCATATCAAGTCCATCTCATGAAGAGCATCCCCTACTCATGGAAATCTAGAACACAAGTTCTGGGGCAAAAATTGATCTTTTAGTGTTGCAATATCCTGGGCTCAGACGCGTTCCAGCGATCAGCCCATAGTTCATTAGTGATTCAGCAAGAGAAAGAAGACTGAAATCCCTGCCCCCAAAGCCTGGTATTTATGCCTGGAAAAGGTTACACCCAAAACACACCCCACTCCCAATGATAGGCTATTTACACTCCACTGTCTCCCAACTGGTTTTCTCTAGGATCCCTGTCTCCCTACTGGTCCATTCTAGGATCCTAGCAAGCCATTGTTATGCGTCCTAAGCTAAGCCCTTTTGCAAGTATAGTTCAGGTTCAATACATGACAAGTGTGCTGTACACATGGTTTCCAGTTTGGCAGAATAAATATTTGAGAGGAGAGAGATGGAAGGGGGGAAAGCACTTGACCAGCAACTGTATTGTCTGATACAAGAGACATAGTGAAAAGTGGGGGAATTGGCAAAAATACAAGGCAGACAGCAACTGCAACAATACTGTGGCAATTTATATATCGCAATCCAATAAAACCATTCATATTTGCACAGCCCTAGCGTCCAGTTGTGTTGCTTTAAGCTAAATACACAATTAAAGTTAACTTGAATCCAAACTGTGTTCTTCTCACATGGCTAGTTTGAAGCAAACCAACCCAGGGAGAAAAAATAAACGAGGGGTTCCCTAGAATGAAACCAGAAGGTGCAGCTGGATACATGGGGAAGAAATTCTGGATTAAAGGGGAAGGAGTCCCTAGCCAGGTGAGGGATGCAACAGGGAATAACTGGCTAGCAGGTAAGGTAAAGATAAAGGTTCTCTTGCTCGAAAGCCAGTCGGATCCAACTCTAGGGTTGCGGTGTTCATCTCCGTTTCAAAGCCGAAGAGCCAGCGCTGTCCGAAGACGTTTCTGTGGTCATGTGGCCAGCATGATCTGGAGAAAAGCCCACAACTGCACACATTCACTCACTGCATGGGGAGGAAGAGTGGATGAGTGCACATTAGTCCTGTCCCCCAGCTCTGTGCAATCACTTGTTTGTCCGCAGGGACAACTTTATGGAAGAACTGGTTAGATGAACTCTCCCTCTCCATCATCAGCAATGTTCAGGAAGGAGTGTCTCTGATCATAGGGAGGTGGTGCATGCTCAGCCACTTCCTCCACACCGTTGTGCACTGCAGACAAGCAGGCAGATATATGGCGGCGGGGCCAGTGCACTCACGTCTGCTTGCCTCCCCGTGCATTTAGTGTACCATGGTGGTGGTGGTGGTAGTAGTAGTAGTAGCTGAACACTCTGCCTGTCTTAAAAAGGAGGGGTCCATTGGTTTCATACTTGTGATGCTGGAAGAAGGTTTTGGAGGGGAACCAACCAACTACAAAAATGAGTGGCACAAGATGCCCTTCTTACGTGCCTGGACTTCCTGGGGCTCGCTGAGTCTTGGGGGTGAGGGAACACAACAATTTACACAACACCACCAACTCCAGATAAATACATTTATATCCCAGTTCAGTAGACATCTATCCCATCAAGGGTGATAAGACTTGGGAGGAAATGGTTTTGTATAAGGGGCACCTTTAGGCTTCCCAAGAATTTACCATAATCCGGCGGGGGACAGATACGTCCTGGCAGGACCATCCCTGGGGGAAGGAAAGATGCGGCGCACAATGCCGTCGCCAGGAAGTGACACCGGGCGACGCTCTGGCAATGGGGCTGGAAACTCGATGATACCATTGAGTTTCCAGCCCCATTGCCAGAGCGTCGCCTGGCGTCACTTCCTGGCGACAGCATCGTGCAGTGTGGGTGTTGCCTGGAGAAATGTTTCAGCTGGGGACTGTGTGTCCCCTGCCGGATTATGGTAGGTACTTGGCAACCCTATGTGGCACCTTGTTGGAGGCAATGTTATATATACACAAAGGAAGGGGATGAGCTTACAAAGTGAGCAGTGACTCATGAAAGCTCATACCCCGCCACTAATTTTGTTAGTCTTTAAGGTGCTCCTGGACTCATACTATTTTCTGCTGCTACGGACAGACTAACAGGGCTACCCATCTTGATCAACCACAAGGGAAGAGGAGAGAGCTGCATCATGCCCCACATCCATTACTCCTACAGCCAGTGTGGTGTAGTGGTTAAGAATGCCGACTCTAACCTGGGTTTGATTCCCCACTTCTCCGCTTGCACCTGCTGGGTGACCTTGGGCAAGCCATAGTTCTATCAGAGCTGTTCTTGAAAAAGAGCAGTTTCTGTCAGAGTTCTCTCAGCCCTGCCTACCTCGCAGAGTGTCTGTTGAGGGGAGGGGAAAGGAAAGTCGCTCTGAGACTCTGAGTGAAGGGTGGGGTATAAATCCAATCTTGTCCTCTTCTTCTTCTTCTTCTTTTTCTTCCTCTTCTTCTTCTTCCTCCTCCTCCTCTGTTACCACTGCCAAGCCGTAGTTCAGAAGAGAACAAAGGCCTGTGGCATTAATTAGCCAATGCCAACAGACAGGGATTGAGGGTGTGTGCTGTCTGGTTTGTGCTCATGCTGCCTTTGAAGGTTGTTTGGAAGCTGCAAAACACTAAGGCTTATCTTCTGATACAATGAGTCACAGAGGATGTGTTACTCCCATTTTAGCTTTTTGCAATAATTACCAGTTTGTTTCTGGACCCAGTTTGAAGGACTGGTGATGGCATGACCTTTAAAGTTCTAAATAATCTGGGATCTGTAGTTCTTTTAAAAATAATTGATTTGGGGGATAACACCCCCCCCCAAAGTTAATAGTGATATCTGCACATGTGCAAGTGTCACCAAAAAAAGGGTGCTGGAGTGTGGGCAGCACCTTGGCACATGACAACATATCAACCAGCAGGAGGTAGAGAAAGTGGAGACAGTAGCCACCAGGAGGAAGCAGCCGTGGTATGGGCAGAAAGGATGCCAGCAGATGAAAGCTAAGATGGATAACATAGGCAAATCAGAAGGGTAATGAGATAATGGCCGAATCTGCATTCTTCTTTCCCACCAGCGTCCCCGCCTTTTGACTCCGTCTTCAAAAAAGCTGTCCACATTTGGTGTCGTTTTCACACCTCAACAGTGCTAGCATACTTTCGCACATCCACATATGTTTATCATCCTTTCGGGGTGGCCCCACTGTCATTGCACCTCCGCACTGGTTTAAAAGAATCTTCTCCAAAGAACATTCAAACAAGCATAGAGAAAGAAGACGTCACAGCAGCACGCAACTGATTTAAAAATGCAAATGCAGATTCAACCAATGTCTCTCCCAGTGAGCCTTCCTGGGTCCTTTTTCCTATTGCTAGCCAAACACTCATGACCTCTTCTTCCTAGCAGGGGCTGTGGTCAGACATGCCTTTCAATCCGACTCAGCTGCAAATGCCTGATGGATCTAAAGGGCACGATCAGACAGCAACATCTGGGAAAGATCCCGCAGTTGTCGGCAACCCATGCTGCTCCGCCTCAGAAGCAGCATTAAAAGATACCGGGGAAAATCCAGTTCTAACTGGTTCTGACGGGCCACAGACAGACTTGCTGCTGTCTGATCACACAAGCACACTCAAGCCATTGGGATGGGCTTCCCAGTCCATCCCAACTTGGTGCCGTTTTTTTGCTCACTTAGTGGTATGCACATAACCACATAAGTGACCCATAGTCACGGACCACTATGGGAATTCGATTCCTCATCTATGCACATGCGGGGGGAAAGGCAAAATAAAACCCCAAACCACTCACCCAAATGTGCCGTTTGATCAAGCAGTGACTGGCTGAGCCCACAGCACCAAGGGATGTGTGATCGCGTGACTCCATTTCAATTTCCACCAGAAGAAATAGGATTGCTTCCCCTCCGTGCCAAATGGCATGTCTGACCACAGCCGGGGTCACATTTTTGACCACATGGAGCAGCAAACCAACTGCAGTCAGAATTCCACTGAAACCCCTTACAGGAGAGGGGCGAGTCTTGATAGGGAGCATAAGGCTACGGTCACACGGAAGGGAGAAAATGCGGGCAGGAAGTGAGGCGGTTTGCCCTGCCTGCAATGATGTGCGTTTGCGCAATCATACTTCCCGCTGTGCGCCTGCAGTTCCCAATAATAGTAAGTTTTCGGCAGTAGCTTTTTACCACAGTACTGTGGTGCGAAACGACGCCCCGCCAACAACTCCGGGATGCCAGACAGATGTGTCTGTCTGATCGTGTCCCTTTAATTCACGGGGGAATCACATGTTTGCCTCAGCTTCCAGTATGTATGATTGCACCCATAAGTCATACGGTCATATGAGTGGTCTGGCATTAGAGACGCACTCTCTCAACTGGGAGTGTTGAGTTTTCTAATGGGAGAACACTTGCCTGGCTGGGACCTCATGGATCATAAACTTTTTCTATTCCACAGGGATACAGTAATATATACATAACAGGGAACACTATTTTCCTAATTTTGTACCTTTCTCAACTCTCATCAGGTAGAAATTGAACAGATGCGTTCTGTATCACTACAGCTCTATGAAAGGAGACGCAGCTGCATTTCTGGCAGAAGAAAAAGGCAGAAACTTTAACAAAAACTGTGATTACTGGTTAATGTGGTGGCTTAAGTGGTTAAGACTCTGAACTGCAGGCTGGAAAGTCGGTAATTCAGCAGTTTGAGGCCCGAGTGCCACATGACAGAGTGTGCTCCCATCTCTGGTTCCAGCTCCTGCCAACCTAGCAGTTCAAAAGCAAGAAATTGCAAGTAGATAAATAGGTACCGGTTCGCTGGGAAGGTAACAGCGTTCCGTGCACCTCGGCATCTAGTCATGCTGGCCACATGACCATGGAGAGATCTTCAGACAGCACTGACTCTTCGGCTTGGAAACGGAGATGAACACCACAACCCTAGAGTCAGATTCGACTGGCTTTGGCATGTTCCAATTCTGTTTGGTGACACATGAAAACTGAGAAATCTTAGACAATGGGAGAGTGTTTTTCCCCTAGAGGAACAGTGGCTCTTCATATATTATCATTCATTCCCCTTGCAAATATTCTGGTACTTGGTTAAACAAGTTCCCTTGCATGTGGTGTCTGCTTGCTTTCACACTGCCACTATTAAAGTAACCTTTCCTTTTATCCAATAACAGCTCTGCAACACCTCTATCATGAGCAGTGGATAGTTGCTGTTAAGCACTTATCACCCAATAGACAAAAGAAGGGGAAAAAATTGCAACACTGTTCAAGTAACAGCTCCTAGAGGGGCAGCCGTATTAGCCTCTTACAGGAAAAACAAGTCTTGTGACACCGTAACAGTCTTGTTGTGGCATAAGCTTTTGCGGAGTAGAATCAGATTAATCAGATTAATACATTGTTTCTGTAGAGGGCAGACCATATTTTGTTATTCTCTCCCCGCTTTCCTGAGCAACGAGAAGTTCCAGCAGTGCTTCCTCGACTGTTTCACTTTGGTGGAAAAGAGAAACGAAGTCCGCATAATCTTAAACATGTTTACAAATACACAAGCAGAGCACCGGTGGAGGCAAAGCAGCACCCCTAAACTATTTGCATCTTACTTCACCTTTCCTCCATGGAATTCAGGGAAAGTGTATCAGCTGATTTGCAGGGTCGATGGCACACAGGAGTATAATGATGGGTGGTGGATTGTTGCTTTTACTAGTCAAATTCCTCTTTCCCAAGGAAATCTCCCCATCAGTCTGTCTCTACAGGGTAACAAAATAACAATCGCAGCAACCTCATCTTGTTCTGAGCCAGAACGTCTCCTCCTGACGCTTCCTTAATTCCAGAAGGGAATGTCCTAGATTCTGCCCCCCCCCACCCCAGTTCTAGATCTTCCCAGAAGCAAAGAGACCAGCTCAGCCTACATATTTCCCCTTCTCTCCTTGACCTCCTCTGTTTGGTTCCTAATGGCCATTTAAGTTAGACTCTCCCCACCCTCTCCTTCTTATCTTTTTCACCCCCCGAGTTCAAGAACTTGCATTCACTTGTACCCTAGGGTCCAGGGTTCTTTTAGACTTTGGCCCACATAGAAGAAAGTTTTATAGAAGTGACTCAGGAGCCAACTACCTGTTATGTTTGACACATGGCCCCAAAAGGAATTGCAGCAGGATGCCAGCAGCAACCCAACTGAGAAGTGCCACAGAGTCCCAGCTCAGATTGGGAAAGAGAAGAAGAAGAAGAAGAAGAAGAAGAAGAAGAAGAAGAAGAAGAAGAAGAAGAAGAAGAAGAAGAAGAAGAAGAAGAAGAAGAAGAAGAAGAGGAGGAGGAGGAGGAGGAGGAGGAGGAGGAGGAGGAGGAGGAGGAGGAGGAGGAGGAGATTGGATTTATACCCCGCCCTTCACTACCAAAAGGTGTCTCAGAGCGGCTTACAATCTCCTTTCCCTTCCCCTCCCCACAACAGACACCCTGTGACTAGGTAGGTGGGGCTGAGAGAGCTCTTGACAGAAACTGCTCTTTTTCAAGGACAGCTCTTATCAGAACTATGGCTTGCCCAAGGTCATCCAGCCAGGTGCAAGTGGAGGAGTGGGGAATCAAACCCGGTTCTCCCAGATTAGAGTCTGCGCATTTAACCACTGCATCAAATAGGCTCCAAAGTGATGGGGGGGGGCGGTTCCTGCCTTTCCTCCAGTTGTCCCAACCGAAATGACCATGAGGGGATTGTTTGCCTTTCAGTGGAGGCTTGCAAAGACAGAAAGGAGTTTCTAAGCAAGTGTGTGGGGAGCAGGGAGGAGCAGGCAGGCAGGTAGCCAGCCAGCCAGTAGGCTAAAGACGTATGCTTCTGGGGCTCATAATCTGAGTGGACCTGGACAGAGTAAACAAAGCAATGCACAACTGCAAACCAGGCTGTCCTACTTAGTTGGGGACACGGCCACACAGAAAAGATGATGGACGGGCAAGAGGACAGAAGGAGACTTGAATAGAGGTAGGGTTTCCCTTGCTTGAAAGCCAGTCGAATCTGACTCTAGGGATGCGGTGCTCATCTCTGTTTCCAAGCTGAAGAGCCAGCGCTGTCCGAAGACATTTCTGTGGTCATGTGGCTGGCATGCCTAAACAACAAGGTGCACAGAACGCTGTTACCTTCCCACTGAAGCGGTACCTATTTATCTATTTGCAATTTCTTGCTTTCGAACTGCTAGGTTGGCAGGAGCTGGGACCAGAGACAGGAACTCACTCCATCATGCGGCACTCAGGTCTCAAACTGCTGAACTACCAACCTGCGAGCCCATTGCTGTTGAGGGAGGAGCTAGGACCTCCTGGCTCCTGTAGCTTGGGTACTGAACTATATAAGTTCAAGAGATATATACAATGAAGAGGTACTGTTTATGATGTTCATTCATAACAACAGTAATTGGTGAGAACATATTCTTCTAACTTTGCCATGCTAATGTGTCACCTTTGATCCTAATTAAGCCCTCAACAAACAGAACCAAATTTGCTGATAAATTCTGGTTCAGCAGTTTCATACTGGTATATTTTAAAAAGTTATCTTTCTGGCTTGTGGTTTGCTTCAAAGTGGATCTGATAAGCCTTGAGCGGCCTTCGCCATTCTACAAGCAGGAGAAACCAGAAGACCGGCTGAATGCGTGCATCCTGCAAATTTACATGTCTTGTCTCCATGGTTCTAGATGTTGTCTGAAGGGGGGGGGATTATATATCTTCTGTAAAAGGAAGGTGTGTGAGTCCACGCTTCCAATGTTAAACAGAAAGCAAAAAAAAGAAAGCAAAGACATTCACTTGTACTTCTTTCTCTGCCTGTCACGCTCATCCTCCCTTTCTGTGCTTTAGCCATTTTCACAAGCTTACACTGCTTTTCAGTTCCTGCACTTGTAACTGTAAATCCCACACTGGCTAGGATGATTTAACTTGCGTTAGCAACACTCATAACTGGTGCCTTGCAAGAAGCGGTCGTTTTTAGCATCCAGTCAGGGGGATGAAATCTGCTCACAGCCATTGAGAATCAAGGTTTTCTTATCTGCATAGGCCCATCTCAGATTTCTGTTTTTGGCCGCAGTAGATTGGAAAAACGGGTTAAAATGATGGACACTACCCATTAAATGTATAGATTCTTAGCTATAGCATTATTTCCAAATACCAGGTGTCAGGAAATAAATAGCCTTAATATACATCTCTCAGGGGATTTCATAGAAAAAGAAGTGCAGGAGCTCGTTAGCATAACTCATTGGCATAACTTATTTGCATATGCCACACCCCCTGTGACCTCCCAACACACACATACACAGAAAGTAAAAGGGGGTGACCTGGCAGAGGGGGAGCAGGGCAGATGGAACGAGCTGGGTAAAAAACACAAAACACCCAGCAGTTCTGGAGACTGCCCCAGGAAATAACAAATGGTTCAGGGGTGGGCGTGCCTCCCCCCCCCAAAAAAAACCCTCCAAAATGATCACATAAAAATGTTTACTGGCTGCTGTTAAACACAGACGACTGGATTTTCAGCGAACTTGTTTCCTTTGTGACAATTTGCGTGTCTCCTTAGAAAAGATGGGGGGGGGGGAGAATTCGGCTCCAGTTGTCCGGTTTTTTCTCACAGCAGCTCGACGGTGGGGAGGAGCAGTTGTACCACCTTAAAACCACATTCAGGGCCAATCTGCATCTAGTATTTGCTCAGTTGTTTTACCAAACCCACACTGGAACAGAAAAAGATGCATTTCAAAACCACAGTCAACTACCCTGGGCCAACACTGTACTGACTGCAGAGTCACCCACGAATGGCCATAAGACAGCCATAAATCTATGCAGACAGCCACCATAAAAGCAGAGATCAAACGAAGTGAAAGCAGCATGAAGGCTGGACACTGCCATAAAATGCAACACTCAATCAAAGTGAAAGTGGCATGCAATGTAGATGGGAATTTCTGTTCCAGTGTGGGTTTGGTAAGACAGCAGAGCAAATGCTAGATGCAGATCGGGCCTCAGATGTCAGTAGTGACATCGGAGTCACTACTAAGTGGCAGTAAAATGATGCAGACAGCTGATGTTGAGACGAAACAACAGGAGAGTGGATGCAGCATCAAATGTGGACAGAAATTTGTGAGACAATGTGAGATCATTTGCACAATGGTGGGAAATACCAATGCAGATTGGACCTAAGAAAGACAGACAAAGACAAACACACAGAGAGAGAGACAGAAGGACACAGAGAGAGACACAGAGAAACAGAGGGACAGAGAAGGACACACACAGAGGGACAGAGAGACAGAGAGAGAAACACATACAGAGAGGGACAGACACACACACAGAGGGACAGAGAGAGAGAGGGTCAGAGAGAGAGAGAGAGACAGGTACAGAGAGGCAGAGAGACACACACAGAGAGGGACAGAGAGAGACACACACAGAGGGGCAGAGAGAGACACACACAGACATACGCACACACAGAGGGGCACAGAGAGACACAGAGGAACAGAAGGGCAGAGTGGGAGAGACACACACACATACACAAAGAGGGACAGAAAGACACATACAAACAGAGACACACACATGCACACCCTACTACCCCCACCCTACCTGATCAAGCCCCTGCCACCCTCCCTGCACCAGCCAGGCCGCTGGCACCTTGAGCATCCTTGGCCCACTCCCCACTCAATCAAGCCCCAGCCACCCCCCACACCAGCCAGGTGACTGGTGCCCTGAGTAGCTTCAGTCCACCACCCCCACACCAGCCAGGCCACCCGCAGCTCTCCCACCCACCCTCACCCTATCTGATCAAGCCCCTGCCACCCTCCCTGCACCAACCAGACCGCCAGTGCTCTGAGCACCCTCGGCCCACCCACCCCCACCCGATCAAGCCCCTGCCACCCTCGGCCCACCCGCACCCCCACCAACTTACCTTGCCTTCTGGCTGGTGGTGGCAGTGTGGAGGTGGCGGCAAGCCAAAGGAGGCAGCACATGCATGCTGCTTCCCGCTCCTCCTGGTCCGACTGAGGGCTGCTGGGAGCTTGGGGCAGGGTTTGCTGCTTCTGGGCTCCTTACTGCTGGAATGGTATTCCTGCCCGTTCTGGCTGGAAATGAGCCCTGCATCTCATAGAGCAGAGGTCCACCGGTGGCTATTAGCCACAAGGTATAGATGGAACCCTACATCTGGGGCAGTGATGCTCTGTATTCTTGGTGCTTGGGTGGCATCAGTGGAAGGGCTTCTGGAGTTCTGGACCCACTGGTGGACCTCCTGATTGCACCTGGGTTTTGGTCATTGTGTGACACAGAGTGTTTGACTAGATGGACCCATTGGCCTGATCCAGCATGGCTTCTCTTATGTTCTTATGCGATAAGGCCTTAATTTCTTGCCTTGCTACAAATGCCTTGTACCTTAAGAAACCTTGGATAAGTTACTTAGGGCAAAATATACATATGAGCTTTCAACACTTAAAAGATCACACCTTCAAGAGATGACTTGCATGTGTGAAACTGAAATCCCAGATCAAAAACAATAGAGAGGACTTTCATGTCAACTCATGCATGATCGGAAAGCAGGAAACTTGACTGATCCAGATGTTGCTAGTCCAGAGGAGCCTCCCAAAATACCAAGCCGATCAAACTCATCCTTACCCAAAACTACTTCAGAAGATGATTCAGTTTATCTGACAGCTTGAGTCAAGATCACTGGGAAAGGTGAACAGGATAAACAAGCTTAAGTGACAAAGTAAAATGGGATTATTATTGCCTGACTCATTTTCTTAGCCTCTGGGGCACACTTCGTTCTAGTTTGAATTTTTCCCCATCTGCAACAAGTCTAGAAACCCTAGGTATCATTAGAGCCCACAGTTTTAAAGTCCTTATACAGTTCCAGTACCCTAGAAAGTGCTGCATTTTCCAGGCTTTTAAGATATTCCAACTAGCTATCTCATAAGAACATAAGAACATAAGAACATAAGAGAAGCCAATGTTGAATCAGGCCAATGGCCCATCTAGTCCAACACTCTGTCACACAGCGGCCAAAATATACCAGGTGCCATCAGGAGGTCCAGCAGTGGGGCCAGGGCACCAGAAGCCCTCCCACTGCTGCCCCCTCCAGCACCAAGAATAGAGTGCATCACCTGCCCCAGACTGAGAGTTCTCATTCTATACCCTGTGGCTAATAGCCACTGGTGGACTTCTGCTCCATATGTTTATCTAATTTCCTCTTGAAACTGTCCATGCTTGCAGCTGCCACGACCTCCTGTGGCAGTGAATTCCATATGTTAATCACTCTTTGGGTGAAGAAGTATTTCCTTTTATCTGTTCTAACCCGACTGCTCAGCAATTTCATAGAGTGCCCACGAGTTCTTGTATTGTGAGAAAGGGAGAAAAGTACTTCTTTCTCAACCTGCTCAATCCCATTCATAATCTTATAAACCTCGATCATGTCACCTCTCAGCCGTCGTTTCTCCAAGCTAAAGAGCCCCAAGCATTTTAACCTTTCTTCATAGGGAAGGTGTTCCAACCCTTTTATCATTCTAGTTGCCCTTCTCTGCACTTTTTCCAATGCTATAATATCCTTTTTGAGATGTGGTGACCAGAACTGTACACAGTATTCCAAATGAGGTCGCACCAATGATTTATACAGGGGCATGATGATACTGGCTGATTTGTTATCAATTCCCTTCCTAATAATCCCCAGCATAGCGTTGGCCTTCTTTATTGCAGCTACACATTGTGTAGACATTTTCAGCGAGTTATCCACTACGACTCCAAGATCTCTCTCTTGGTCAGTCTCTGCCAGATCAGATCTCAAATATCCCCGACTTCCTAGTTTGCTCTCCTGCAACTAATACGTTGTATTAGTAACACAACACTCCTGCAAGACCTCTAATGCATGATACTCAGCATGTGAGGAAGATATTTTTCTTCCCGCCTTCTGTAAAAAAAACAACCCTATAGGACTGTATATTCCAGTGTTGAAGAAGACCTTGCTGGTTCAAGGGTGCTTCCAGATGATTTCCCCCCCCCCCGAATGGACTGCATGAAGGCCCCCTGCAGTAAAGGGAAGGGCCCAGACAACATCCTGCCCAACATGTGCGTGATTTTTCTGGTTTCTGTCTCCCCCCACTCCCCTTTATTCCAGAGAAAATATAAATCTAATTTCTAAAGGGAAATTGCTGGGTGGCTGCAGATGAAGTTTGCAGCCACCATGGAGAGGGAAGAAACTCTGCAGTACCTCCCCTTTTCTGCTCTTTAAAAGCCTTTTCCCCCTTTCCCTGCAGAAGCATGCCGTAGCAGTATGGCACAGTGCAGTAGAGAAAAGAAAAAAATATAGGAAAAGTGGGGTCTTAGCAACAGGAAGGTGGGAGAAGAGCAGCAGGTGGGTGCAGTGGCAGGAGCAAGCAGCTCATGAACGGGGTGTGTGCATGTGTGCGCGCATTCATAAGTATTCCATTCTCACCCATTTCAGTGCCAGTTGCGTTTCCCCACCCCATGTGGATGCAGCCCAGCATTTTGTTTCTAGCAATAACAAACCAGATACCTCGTATACATTTTAACAATATCAGCTTTCCCTGTGTTTTGATCTCCCTGTTAGAGGGCAAATGAAACTCAAATAAATCCAGCCTCCATGTTCACTTCATGGACAAGCTGAGTTTAGTTTGCTAGAGGCAACCTTACAAAAGGCCATAAGAACATAAGAGAAGCCAATGTTGGATCAGGCCAATGGCTCATCCAGTCCGTGTCACACAGTGGCCAAAAATACCAGGTGCCATCAGGAGGTCCAGCAGTGAGGCCAGGACACTAGAAGCCCTCCCACTGTTGACCTGCCCCCCAAGCACCAAGAATACAGAGCATCCCTTGCCCCAGAGTCCCTATCTATTTGGAGTCCCTTCCAAAGAGAAAAATTAGCTGTGTTCAGTCAGTATTCTGATGAGAACTGAGCTAGAAATTTGGACTAGCCAATCCCTCTCTTCTTGTGTCTTAAAAGAAGGTTTCATTTGTCTTAAGAGAGGAAATGCAGCGGCTAGAGTTGTCAGCATTTGGGGGGAGGGCAATGAATATTGATTACTGTAACTTGCTCTATGCAGGGCTACTCTTGGGACTGATCCAGAAGTTACAGCCAGTGTTCCCTCTAAGCTGAGTTAGTGTGAGCTAGCTCACAGTTTTTTAGCCTCTGGCTCACACATTTTTGTCTTAGCTCAGGAAGGATGGCTCCAGAGCAAATTGATTTGTGCAGGAGCCAAATTGCTTGTTCACAACTTTAATGCCAATAGCTCACAAAGTAAAATTTTTGCTCACAAGACTCCACAGCTTAGAGGGAGCATTGGTTACAGCTGGTCCAGAATGCACCATTAACTGCACACATTCAACCTGTGCTTCGCCAGCTGCAGTGGCGCCAGACTGAGCACTGGGTCAGGTTCAGGGTTTTGGTTTTGACCTCTAAAGCCCTGAACAGTCAGGAACCAACATACCTGCAGGACTGCCTCTCCAGTTATGACCCCCAGAGACTGTTGTGCTTAGGAGAACAAAATCTGCTGGAAGTTCCTGGCCCAAAGAGTGACCAGATGTCCTCAACCAGAGCCAGGGCTTTCTCAGCCTCAACTCCAACTTGGTGGAACATTCTGCCGAATGACATCAGGGCCCTGTGGGATTTGTTACAGTTCCACAGGGCCTGCAAGGCAGAGATGTTCCACCAAACATGTGGCTGAGGGCAGCAGTGGTGTTTAATAGCAATTGGTCAATTAATTTTCCATCTCACTCTCCCCCCTGCCATTCGGGGTCAAATTCATACTGTGGCGCCATATAAGTTTTATGCTTTTATCAATTCTGTATGTCATCTGTATGTTTTTAATGACTTCTGTATTTCATATGTGTACCTAGATTAGTGAGATCCAAGATCACTGCAGACGGTGATTGCAGCCATGAAATGAAAAGACGCCTGCTCCTTGGGAGGAAAGCGATGGCAAACCTAGACAGCATAATAAAAAGAAGAGACATCACGCTGCCAACAAAAGTCCATATGGTCAAAGCAATGGTATTCCCAGTAGTACTGTATGGCTGCGAGAGTTGGACTATAAGGAAGGCCGAGCGCTGAAGAATAGATTCTTTTGAATTATGGTGCTGGAGAAGACTCTTGAGAGTCCCCTGGACTGCAAGGAGATCAAATCAGCCAATCATGGGATAGAGCAGGTAGAGAAAGAAGTACTTTTCTCTCTTTCTCACAATACAAGAACTCATGGGCACTCAACGAAATTGCTGAGCAGTCTAGAACAGATAAAAGGAAGTACTTCTTCACCCAAAAAGTGATTAATACATGGAATTCATTGCCACAGGAGGTGGTGGCAGCTACAAGCATGGACAGTTTCAAGGGGGAATTAGATAAACATATGAAGCAGAAGTCCATCACTGGCTATTAGCCACAAGGTATAGATGGGAACTCTCAGTCTGGGGCAGGTGATGCACTCTATTCTTGGTGCTGGGGGGGCAGCAGTGGGAGGGCTTGTAGTGTCTTGGCCCCACTGCTGGACCTCCTGATGGCACCTGGTATTTTTGGCCACTGTGTGACAGAGTGTTGGACTAGATGGGCCATTGGCCTGATTCAACATTGGCTTCTCTTACGTTCTTATGTTCTTAATCCTAAAAGAAATCAACCCTGACTGTTCCCTGGAAGGCCAGATCCTGAAGCTGAAGTTGAAATACTTTGGCCACCAAATGAGAAGGGAGCACTCACTGGAGAAGACCCTGATGCTGGAAAGACTGAAGGTCAAAGAAGAAGGGGATGGCAAAGGATGAGATGGTTAGACAGTTATTGAGGGCCTGGCGTGATGTGGTCCATGGGGTTGCGAAGAGTCGGACTCAACCGTGTGACTGAACAACAACAACAACCTAGATTAGTAGATTGTTTTTAATGTTCCTTGACATAAGTTGTACATCACTCTGAGCCTGCTCTGCAGGGAGGGCAGTATAAAAGAATAATAACAATAATATCAAAACTATATACAAGAAAGGAAGGCATTTGAGAGAGCAGGTGGGTATAGCAGGCCTACAAATCATTTGGTGTGAACAGTGAGATGCACATGCAGAATACGTAACTAAGAGTCAGAAGAAAAGACCCTCAAAAATTAGCAAGAAGTGCAGGAATCCAGTGACTGTGTTAGTTAGTTGCCACAAAAATACGGAGACTTGTGGCACCTTAAAGGCTAATGAAGTACATGGGCTCTAGTACATGGGAGCTTGAGTTTCAATAAATCTGTTAGCTTAAGGTAACATAACACCTTTGTTTGTTCAGGAGACATCAGGAAACTGACTCATTCTGCTAATGAGAGAACAGCACAAGATGGGCAGCAGAAGAAAAAGCAACAGGACGATAAAGGGGAAATGATGACTAAAGAAGGCATCTGACCTGGCTAGTATTTGGATGGGAGCCCTCCAAGGAATACCAGGGTCATGACATGGAGGTAGGAAACGGCAAACCACCTCCAAATATCTCTTGCCTTGAAAAGCCTATGGGATCACCATAAGTCAGCTGTGACTTGATGATGGCCAAAAAAAAATTAAATAAATAAAGGAGGGAATTAGCTCAAGCGGCAGAACATTCACTTAGCATGCAAGAGGTAGTAGGATCAACGCCCGCGTTCTCCAATGTGCCTTAACCTGCACAGCCCAGAGGTTAGCCCAATCTTGCCAGATCTAGGAAACTAAACAGGGTTGGCCCTGGCTAGTATTTGGATGGACAGCAACACTGCAAGGACCTCCCAGTATACTAGATACAAGAAGCACAAACTGGTGAAATCGCTATCAAATGCAAATATATATATATATATATATATATATATATATATATATATATATATATATATATATATATATATATATTGAAAGTGAACAACATCAATATATATACAACTGAAAATAAAAAAAAATGTGTAGAAAATACAGAAATTATTAGTCGAACAATATTATAAGTACAACATTTGGGTCCAACAATTTACGAAGAGTCCGGCTTCAACTTCGTTTCGAGCGAAGGCTTCGTCAGAAGTGATTAACATCAAACAGTGTGTATTTGTGTCCTATTTTTCAGATGAACATGACATTCTCTATGCTGCTGTGAAGTTATTATTATCTGGGACTAGCCCAGATTGGGTGGGGGGGTGGGCCGAGGCCTGCCTACCTGAGGGACCTCCTTTCCCCATATGTGCCCCAGAGAGCACTGAAGTCAGGGTCACAAAATCGCCTGACCCTCCCTGGCCCGAAAGACACCAGACTGGCCATTACGAGGGCTAGGGCTTTTTCAGTGGTGGCTCCACACTGGTGGAATGAGCTCCCGGAAGACATCAGGGCCCTGCGGGCCCTTTTACAGTTCCACGGGACCTGTAAAATGGAGCTCTTCCACCAGACCTTCGATTAGGAGCCGCCACTGACAACCTTTGTAAACATACTGCAGCCCTCTGCAACAACATCAGTTACGGCCTCTCCCCATCAGACCATGTACAGAGATTCCCGCCATCTGTTTACATTAGCACTTTATGTAATTGTTCTTATTGTAATTTTCTTGTATTTATTGGTTTTATTGTATTTGAGCCAGTTCACACCAGCAAGGCGGGATATAAATTGAAAGTAAATAAATAAATAAACAAACAAACTTGGTATTCTCCTCAGTGCTCAGGAACCAGGAAATGCTTTAAAAAGAGGGCTGAATCATAGGCTCCATCGGTTCCCAGAATGAAATCAATTTGAGGGGGTGAGTTGGGCGGCTCTATCATTGATGACTGGAGAAAGCAACTGGGTGCACAGCAAACAGCTTCTTTCGCAACTTTCCCTTCCTCTCAGGAGAGTTCAACCACTGTTTTTCGTTGCATTAGCCACAATGGCCATAAGCCATTTCCTTGACTGTCTTCCTAAGAAATTCACAGGCAGGGCCAGCTCGCCCACTAGGCAAGCTAGGCGCTCGCCTAGGGCACCGGCCCTGCAGAGGCGCCAAAATGCCCCCTGCCTCCCGGTGAAAAGCCCCCCTTCCCACCCAGCGCTGGCAGCCTCGGCTTTCCTGGGCGCCTCGCAGCTGCAAGGCGCCCAGAAAAGCCGGCACCACTGCTGGGAGGGAAGGGGCGGGCATTCTAACCCTGCCCCTTCCCGGGCTCTCCTGGGCGCCTCGCAGCTGCGAGGCGCCCAGGAAAGCCAGCGCCGGCACTGGGAGGGAAGGGGCGAGGGTTCTAACCCCGCCCCCTCCCCGGCTCTCCAGAAAAGCCAGTGCTAGGAGGGAAGGGGCGAGGGTTCTAACTCCGCCCCTTCCCCAGCTTTCCTGGGTGCCTCGCAGCTGGGCCATCTCCAGGCCCCACCGGAAGGTTGGCATCCCCGGTGGGATGGGCGCCCAGGCTGTCCTGCCTAGGGCGCCCAGACACCTGGGGCCGGCCCTGTTCACAGGTGATAGATTTGGGGAACTGTATAGCTGGTGGAATGAGTTTTTCTGAGTATATATTGACCAGAGAAGGAGGGCATATGCAACTGGACTGGAGCAGGAACTGTAGGGAAGGTGTGTTTGAGACGATTGTGAAGGAGAAAAGTTATAACAATGGATTGTCTCCTTTGCCTGAAACAGCTTATAGTATTTACTGGCCTGTGAACTGCACCAATTATATGAAAAGAAGATTTTGGTGACTCACTGATTATACTGATAAAAAGAATGGGAGTGGTTGGTTGGTAACCAGAAAGAGAGTGTGGGAGCTAGATCTTGCAAAAGTTTTCGAGATTATTTCCAGAGATGCCACATTTTTTCACATCATGCAAACAATGTGGGAACCATGCCAGAAGTATAGCTGTATCCTTGTACAGTAAGAATAAGAGAAGGCAAAGGTTCTACTGGTGGATTATTCTCCGGTTTCTGTTGGATCACCTAGTATCTACTGGAATCCTTTCAAATGTTGCTGACTAGTCCTGGATCCGATCCTGCAGCATAAACCAGAGTACTTACTCAGTATACCTTAACTATTAAGAGACAGATGTGCATAATTATTTTGTAAGTGTAAAATACATTGGTGGACCATGGAGTTCTTAACTTAAAGACAAAATGTTAGGATATGTATAATTAGATCCTCCCAGCATTTTAAAAATGCATTTTAGGCCCCGTTCACACTGAGCATTTGCCCCACTGAAGGCACGGGAGCCCTGCGGACTTTCTGTGCGCGATCATATGAGCACATCTGGGAGGCGTAGTGCTCCCGGGTCCAACCTGCGGCTTCCCGGGGAAAACGCGGAGTAAAAAACTAGTAGGTCTGAAGTACTAGTTTCTAGAAACCCCGGGGCAAAGGATGGCATCTGATCACGGGAGCGCCAGTATCCCGCGGCTTCCAACGCCCGTCCATGTCCCCGGGGTTTCCGGATGTTGTAAGTGTCCATGGGATGCGCACCAACGCTGAACAGCGCATGCGCACACACAAGACACCGCAGCGGCCCACCCCCCCAATGGCGCACGCGCACTTCGCTGCTTTTTTGCCGCGCTGCGGCAGCACGGTGTGATTGGGGCGCAGAGCTGGAGTGTGGCAACCTGGTGGCCCATGTGATTGGGCTACCGCGCCTTATTTAGCTCTGGGGCGAACTGCCACACCTCTCCCCCGCGTTTTCTGGCCCGTATGACTGAGGCCTTAGTGTAGCGCTCCCAGTATTTTAATCTAGTTTGACCCTTCATGTTTAAAGTAGACCTCTCAAGCCCGGAATCAACCAATGTCATAATCTACAGCACCAATAAGGCATTGTGGAACATAAAAGGGCTTCCAGAGCAACATATGGATGCATTTCATGTTACTTATGTCCCACATTGGCCTGCTACTAACCTTCACATATTTCCTATAAAGCCCGTACTCCCTCCTCCACAAAATACAGTCTCCAGTTACTGGTTACCTGAAAAATGAGCTCATGTACATGAGAGCTGCCACCAGTCTGAGTAGACGGTACTGACCTTGATAGACCAATGGCCTGATTCAGTGGAAGGCAGTTTCATGCGCTCACCTTCTCCGGCTGATGACTGGGTCATAAGGGGATGTCTCAACTCAGATGCTTTCAGAGAATACTTTCTCAGACAGTGCCCACTTCTTTCCTAGGGGGAAGGGAATATTAATTGCATGGTGAGCTAGTGATATGCATATGTAACAGTGAAAGCAATGTGGTGATGTTGTATGTGTGTCTGTGAGTTAGCTGACTGAATATAATCAAGTGTGCATATAAGGGGGGGAAACTGGGGTGTTTTTGAGAAAGTGATGGAAGATTAGTAATTGTGTATGTGTATACAAAGGAAAATAAAATGTATTGATTTTAAAAACTGCGAGTTTTTTCTGGATTTCCACTTCCTTCTCTTTATTTTAAAGAACCTATTAAAAATAACCCACATAAGTCATCCCAGAAAGAATGACTTTAAACAGCCACTGAATGCATTTGTTCCCTCCAAGAGGTCATAAGAATACACTAAATGAAAGGTAAGTGGTTACTACATAGTAGGTATTAGGGACTATCTAAATGGCCAAACAGAAAGGCATTTATGTTGTCGAAGGCTTTCACAGCTGGAGCTCATTAGCTGTTGTAGATTTTCTGGGCTGTATGGCCATGGTCTTGGCATTGTAGGGCCTGACTTTTTGCCAGTAGCTGTGACTGGCATCCTCAAAGGCATAACGCAGAAAGATGGCATACCCTCTGTGTCAAGATTACTCCATCTTTTTGCGTTATACCTCTGAGGATGCCAGTCACAGCTACTGGCAAAACGTCAGGTCCTATAATGCCAAGGCCACAGCCATACAACCCGGAAAATCTAGAACAGCTAAAGAAAAGCATTTTATTAACAATGGCCACTGAAATGCAGTGAGGTAGCTGTGGGAGATTACACTACACAATTTTGCTCAGCAGGCAGGGCCAGGTTTCTGGGCAAGTGATCAAAGTAAGTCCTGGCCTTGAGGTGCTAGCAGCACCACTGGGGCTGGGGGTATGGGAGAAGGCAAAAGGCATGGTGTGAAGGACTATCAAGTGTTAGTGCCTCACAGATTCTGAGAACCTTTGAGTGACAGGCTGTTCAAATGGAATTCTGTGGAAAGCATCAGTTAAGAAATGACAGTTGGGAACTGACAGTTAAAGAAGAGGCAGTTTAGCACTGATTGAGGACTGGGAAGGAGGCAAGAGGAGTGAGAGGATCACAGAAGATTCCCATTCAATCCAAAAAGGGACAGAGCTTCTAGTCAAGAGAAGTAATCCCTCCCCAGTGAAAAGGGAGATAATTCCTAAAAGAGGAGTGATCCTTGGTCTGTGTAAAGAGAAGGATTTGGGGATTTTGGGAACTCAGGGCTCTGAGCAATGAACAACAACAACAATAATAATAAATAATAAAAACATATATTCAAACAATACCAACAATTTAAAAGCTGATTAAAACACTTCATAGTTTACAGTATTCAGATGGCGTTAGTACCAGTGTTCCCTCTAAGCTGAGTTAGTGTGAACTAGCTCACAGTTTTTTAGCCTCCGGCTCACAGATTTTTGTCTCAGCTCAGGAAGGATGGCTCCAGAGCAGATTAATTTACGCAGTAGCTAAAATCCTCTCAGTGCAACTGGCCAAGTAAAACCTCCTTTCTCCCCTTCCCTTTGCTATCCTGTACGACGCCAGCATCTCATCTCTCTCTCATCCAAAGAGAATCAAGCTGGATAAGAGCTAGATCCTGGAATTTATTCCTCAGAAAAATGGGATGTACATAACATCATGTTTACAAAGATTTGACTTATTTTAGCCAAGCCCCCTTTGAATCAAGATGAACCGGGTACATGGGCACATGAAGTTGCCTTAATGCTGAGTCACAGCATTGGTCTATCAACATCAGTATTTCTACCCAGACTGGCAGCAGCTCTCCGGGCTCTCAGGCACAGGTCTTTCACATCACCTACTACTTGATATTTTTAAACTGGAGATGTCAGGGATTGATCCGAGGGCCTTCTGCATGCCCAGCAAATGCTCGAGGTACAGCCCCTTCCCTGGATTACATCAGCAGCAGAGTGTTGACAACTTGTGCAGTTTCTGTACAGAAAAGGGAAATTCAATTTGGGTGTGAGAAAAATCTCAGATAGGGCTGAGGGACGGGGACAGGAAGGGAGGAAAAGACAAAACAAAAACAAAAGATCTGGGCAGGAAGAATTCTGAAGCTCCAAACTGGAACCTGCAGAATTCAAAGTGACAGGAATCGACAGCAGGATGCCAAAAGCTTTTCAGAGGTCCTTTCTGCACTTGGATCGCATCCCTGGTTTTAGCAGAGTTCAGCTCACGACACAATAACTTGCATTTTCCCCTGGTTATAACAGCATCCCTTTATCCCGGGACAAGTGTGGGGAAAAACCGGGGTGACCTCAAGTTTAGTGTTTGGGGACAGGGTTGAACCAGGATTTAAGGTCTAGTGTGGAATCACCCAGAGAGCAATCCTAACCTAGTTCACTCGGAAGTCTATTCAATGGGAATTACTCCTTGGAAAATATTATAAGGATTACATTCCACTGATCACACTGAGACGCAGAGTGACCAAAAGATATATGGATAGCCATAATTTAGATAATGTGGAAAAGTGGCTCGTATTTATACCTTTAATCTACAAAACTCTCTACAAGTCCAGCTACCATTCAGTTCAAGGGGTCTTGCATTGCTGGAAAGTTTTGAGCTGTTTTAGTTCCACAACAGGGAGTTGGAACCCTACTATGTTTTCTTCTGACAAAAAGCAGTGAAGTAGATTTTTCACTCCTTCATGTACAGACCCCCATGCTGTTCACCCCCATGTTCTTTCTAGGGGGGGGCATGGATTCAGGAGACACAGTAGGCCACAGTGGGGTGGGGATATCAGCAAATTTGCTCTCTTCAGCCTTTCTCTGCTTGCACCAAATAGGAACCAAACCACTGCAATTTTAAAAACACACCAAATATCTAGTCTCTAATACTGTATGTGTGTGTGTGTTTTTTTAAAGGAGTTCTAATTTGGGCTTCCCAGAAACTCTCGGCACTTTTTGCAATATCCTGGGTGACGTGCCTTAGTTTTGGCACCTATACTACCCGAATTATAGCTCCAGTGTTTACAGAATCTCTCTTAACCACGTGTGGTGTGTCATCCTTTGGATAATTAACAAGGCTTAATCACCTGTTATTGGATGATGAGCAGTATGTTCCACTGAACATCATTACTAAGAATGATACATGAATCTTGATGTTATGAAATAGAAGTCTTGCATTTCAGAGCGGTTTACAAAAAGTTTGTATTTAGATTTCAGAAAACCTGAAGCATTTTCCAGGATCCTATTCATCTAGCTTCAATAAATTATAATTTTTAAAGTTTCAAATCTCATACTGGACCAGTGGTTCTATCTGGCAACAAAGCAAGAGAGCTTTCATTCTACTGGCCAGTTATGGTATGTTCCAGGTTCTGTAGTTAACAGTGGAGCATATAATCTGGTGAATGCAAACAACTAGTAAACAAAGCGATAAAATAGGTGCTATATTTATTTAAATATTGCAGTTGCATGGTACACAACATTTCACTGAGATTTTTTCCCCAATGGTACTTTAGAAACCTGTTTTCTACCACCATCAAGTACATTTCCTCGCTCTATCTTTCTAAGCATGCCAGTAGAAGCTATAGTACATGTAAGAGTCTTCTTCAGAAGTTCAGTCGATTGAGAAGCAAATGTATATTTCTTGCTCATTTTGTCGTGCAGGATCTTAGAAATCCGCTCCAATATGAAGCCATATGTTCAGACATAAAAATCCAGGGACTGAATAGTTACAATAAGATCAAACAACATCATGATCTTACCTAAAATCCTCTCCTGATGCTTAGTCTGTGTACTCTGCCTTGAGAGATTGGGTGGACTGGCTTTTTCTACCAGTGGCATATCCTTCCCCACAGCTGTTCTTTGGCACTGGAACACAAGTTTATTTATTTATTTATAAGTTCAACTTTAAGACTGTCCTCTCCTGTACATACAAAGCTCAGGATGGTGAACGACATGCAGCGGCCTTATAATGGATCAGACCATCTGTCCATCACGGTTGGATTTGTCTAGTCAAGACTGTCAACTCGTCGTCTATCCAGGCTGACCATAACTCTGCAGGGGCTCAGGCCGAGGTCTTACTCCCTTGCTCTTTTTAACTGGAGATGCCAGGGATTGAACCTGGGACCTTCTCCATGTACACAGTATTCCAAATGAGGTCACACCATTGATTTATACAGGGGCATTATGATATTGGCTGATTTGTTTTCAGTTCCCTTCCTAATAATCCCCAACATAGTGTTGGCCTTTTTTATTGCAGGCGCACACTGTCTCAACATTTTCAATGAGTTATCTACTACGACTCCAAGATCTCTTTCTTGGTCAGTCTCTGCCAGTTCAGACCCCATCAACGTGTATTTATAGTTTGGTTTTTTTGCTCCAATGTGCATCACTTTGCACTTGGCCACATTGAACCCCATTTGCCACATTGACGCCCACTCACCCATCCTCAGCAGATCCTTTTGGAGTGCCTCACAATCCTCCCTGGTTTTCATCACCGTGAACAACTTTGTGTCATCTGCAAATTTAGCCACTTCACTGCTTACTCCCAACTCTAAATCATTAATGAACAAGTTAAAAAGCATTGGACCGGGGGGCGTGGTGTTGCGTGAATGGAGTAGGATGCCCGCGCTAGTAACTCTCCCTAAAACTACCACCAGCAACTAGACTATCACCCGAAAAAACCTTTTAAATACTACCACAGTGATCGGAAATAGATCCCAACCGACTGCTACTAATTTCGCCATAGAAATCCGGCCGGTAAGCTTCCTTTTGGGGGGAAATTCTCTCAAGGCCTAAACCAGGGCGGGAATTGTGGCGACGCTAAAATGGCGGCCGAAAATATCTCTGACACAATTGAGGATGCTGAGATTTTAACTCCTCTCTCGAAAATGGACCTAATGGAGATGGAGGATCGTATATTTTTGAAACTTAGTGCCCTCTTAAAACCAGTCCAAGATCAATTGAGAGAGATTCAACACAACATTACAGAGACAAAGAAAAAAGCAGAATGTGCATTAACTCTTGCAGACACAGTCCAAGAAGAAACATTATTTACAAAAAGAAAATGACTCTCTGAATAACAAGTTACTAACCCTTGATATGGAGGTCCGCAAAAATAATATTAAATTTAGAGGCTTCCCAGAAAAAATTGATACAGAAGAAAATCTTAATGACTTCATGACAGGTTGGCTTGCTGAAATATTCCAATTAGGGGAAGATATGGTACCAGTCATCGTTAAAGCCTACTGCATAGGCTCTCCAAAAAACTCTAATAGAAAAGGTCCTAGAGACATTGTAGTAACAGCATTGGATTATAGAGTTCGCAAATGGATCTTAGCTGCAGTGAGAGAAGTGGGCTCTTTTGACTACAAAGACCATAAAATAGAAGCCTTTCCTGACCTACCACCAGAAGCCATCGGTAAAAGAAGAGAGCTACGTCCAGTTACTTCTAAACTTCAAGATGCAAGAATAAAATACCAGTGGCTGGGTGCTGCCATACTACAGTTAATCTACAAAGGTGAAAAGCTTCAAGCAAATAATTTAGAAACTGGTTTCAAACTGCTAGAAAAGCTGAGACTGAAAACATCAGAAGATCCAAACAAAAACCAGTATAAAAGAAAACTTCAATTTACCTCTGCTCCTTCTAGAGATAGCAAAATGCCAAGTGTCCAACGCAAAACAACCCACTGACTGTTACTATAAGTATGTAATATGGTTGTGATAGCATAATATTCTGCAATTCCAATTTAGGCATACGCATTATGTTAAATTCTCAATTTGTTGGGTTTTATTTTTATTTCTATATATAGAAGGGAAAAACTAATCCTTGAGAAAAATCAAAATGTTAAGACAATTCACAAGAAACAGGTAGTTTTGGGGAGGGATAGGAAATTTGTTAACCTATATCTATTCCATGGGTACCTGTCACCTCGTAGACTTCTTAGAGTTCTTAGGTACTTTATAGTTAAAAGAGTTTGTTACAGTGCTGTTTATTGTTGATAGCCAGTTTATTAAGGTTTAAAGAAAATTAACAAGAATATTGTTCTTTAGGCAGATTCACAAAACGTTTATTTAGGCTTTGTCACATTTAATATTGACGTTCATTGCATTCCATTTTTCCTTCTTTCTTTCACCTTAATATTTTTGATTACAAAAATCATATCATAAAATGTCTAAGCTGAAAATTGTTACTCTGATGTAAGAGGTGTTAATAACCATGTGAAAAGAAAACGAGTGTATAATAACCTTATGAATTTAAAATCTGACATCTTGTTTCTCCAAGAGACACACCAAAAACACTCAGAAAAAAAATATTTTGTTCTACTTGGTTTGCCTTTCAAATACAAGCAGGCGGGAGCTCAAAATCTAGGGGGGTAGCAATTATGCTATCCAGAAATGTTAATTTTAAAATGCATGATGTGTTGAGAGACGAAAATGGTAAGTTCATTTTTGTAAAAGGAACTATGGAGGGTAAAATGCTATTGTTTCCATATATGCTCCAAACTATGATCAAATTAAATGTTTATCTGAAACCTTTCAATCACTAGGCAAATTCAAAGAAGGTGATGTCATTTTAGGTGGTGATCTAAATTATATCATTCACCAAGAACTAGACAGGACATCATCCAATTTTTTTTTGAAAAAGGAAAGACTCAAGGTCCATTAAACATGATTTGAGTAATCTATTACAAGAACATGTATTAACTGATGTATGGAGAAATCAACACCCATTTGTTAAGGATTTTACATATTTTTCAGCCCAATATAACACTCATACCAGAATCGATTATCTGCTGGTGTCACAATCATTGCAAAAACAAATTATTTCTTCCCATATAGGAGAAAAAATATGGACTGATCATGCATGGGTTGAATGCATTTGGATATGGTCAGAACAAAATCAGTCTTCCAAAATTTGGAGTTTAGATAACAATTTATTAGAAGATCAAATCATCAGAGAAGAGATAGATCAAAAAATAAAACTTCATTTTCAGGAAAATGTGGTAGAGGTTCCTTCTCCTTTGATTTTATGGGACGCAATGAAACCTGTCATTAGAGGTGAATTGATTGCAAAATCAGCCTATAGGTGGAAAAAGAAAAAAAAATTAGACAAACAATACTACACAAAATAAACCTATTAGAAAAACAACACAAATCTACTTGCAGTAAAAAAAATCTACAAACAATTATTGTCAGAGAGACGTAAACTTGAAACTTTAGATACGGAAAAAATACAAAAAGACCCACTTTATTTAAAACAGGATTCCTGGTATTATAATGCTAAAAATTTTAAAGTAGTAAATAAGAGAGTAAATGCAAAGAAAATTGATAGGCGTATTCATTTAATAAAAGATTAAAAAGGCAAAATTCATTCAAAAACAGAACAAATTCTTAACACGTTTGTAGAATATTATCGCAAGCTATACAGTTCCCAAAATGTATCTCCAACATTTATAAATGATTTTTTAAAATCCAACTTGACATCAGAACTAAAACCTGAACATAGTTCCTTTCTAAACAAAGAATACTCAAAACAAGAATTCCTAGACGCAATTAAAAGATTGAAGGCTCATAAAGCCCCAGGTCCAGATGGTTTTTCAGCTCTCTTCTATAAATGTTTTTCGATGACCATCTTCGATCCACTACTGAATACATGCAATTTTATACTCAAAAATGGGACTCTTCCCCCCTCGTGGTCCCAAGCGACAATAGTAGTCATTCCTAAACATCAAAAAGATAAATTGTTACCGACCTTGTATAGATCTATCTTGTTATTAAATATAGATTTTAAACTTTTTACTTCCATTCTGGCACAGCCTCTAAATCACATAATATCAGAATATATAAATCCCGATCAAGCTGGATTTATCCCGGGAAGAGACTTAGTAGATAACACAAATAAGGCCTTTAATATATTGCAATATGCGCAAAAAATGAAACAAAAAATGATTATGCTTTCTCTTGATGTAGAGAAGGCCTTTGACTTGCTTGAGCTATCTTTTTTAAAAATCTTATTAGAAAAAATGAAATTTGGTCACAATTTCTTAAGAGCCATACATGCAATTTATGCATTCCCGCAAGCATCTATCAAAATAAACAACACTTTATCTACTAAATTCATTTTAGAAAGGGGTACAAGGCAGGGATGTCCCTTATCCCCTCTTTTGTTTGCCTTAGCTGTGGAACCCTTAGCCCAAAAAATTAGGAATAACATTAACATAACAGGAATCCAAACTAAAGAAAAAGTTTCGCAGACGACATGTTATTATTTTTAACAAATCCCAAAGAATCGTTACATAATTTCCAAATTGTTTTACAGGAATATGAACAAATTTCAGGTCTTAAAATCAATGTCTCAAAATCAACAATTTTACCAATCAATATTTCTACACCGGACTGTGAAAAACTGCAAGATTCATTTGGATACCAATGGTCAGATACCAAATTGAAATATTTAGATATTTATCTTCCTACAAACTTGAACTTCATATTGAAATATAATCATGAAGAAACCCTAAAATATATTAATTCCAAAATAAAAAACTGGGAAAGACACTCTCTATCTTTAATGGATAGATATAACTTAATAAAGTTTTTCTTACTTCCAAAGTTTCTTTTTTATTCAGAGCAATTCCGGTTAAAATACCTCCATCTGTACTCAAAACTTGGCAAGACAGACTATTAAAATTTTTCTGGAACAATAAGAAAGCTAGAATTAGTGCTCCTACACTATTTAGACGTTGAAGAGATGGTGGATTGCAACTTCCTAATCTAAGAGAATATTATAATGCGACCCATCTAGAAAGAATATTAAAAATGTTGCAAGAAGATTGCATTCCAGAGTGGGCATTTATCCATTCTGAAAACACATCCCCTTACACTTTTTCTGAAATAATATGGCAAAAGAAAAAATATAGACAATCAAAAATTTATCAAGATGCCTTTTTAATTGCTTCTATAGAAATTTGGGATGAATTCAGAGCTAAATTGGTACCAGAATTTTCAAAATTTAGTACCTTTTTAGGCCAACATTGGTACCCACCAGGCCTTGAAAGCAATGACTATCTAAAATGGAAATCGGCTAATGTAACCAGACTCAAAGACCTAATACATAATAATAAATGTATACAAAAAAATGAGTTGGAAAGTAAAATAGGGATTTCAATACACTGGTTTCAGTATCTTCAACTAAAACATATGTGCAACTCCATAAAATTGGAAAATATTGCTAAATCGCCTTTAACAGATTTTGAACTACTAATAAACAAAGTAAATCACTCTAAGAAAGGAATTTTATCAAAAATCATTCAGATCTTAGCACAGTTTAAAGAAAAAATTACCTTGACATCAAACAAGATGGGAGAGATTAATATCATCTCAATTATCAGATGGTGACTGGAAGCGTATATGGAACTCAATAGAAAACACCTCATCTATTATTTCAATCCATTTATAGACTTTTAAAATTCTTTCTTTTTGGTATCTTACCCCTGTGCAAATTGCTCATATTAAGCATTTGAGTTCTAACTGTTAGAGAGATTGGAATGAAACAGGTTCATACTTATATTGTCCGAAGATTACTGTTTTTTTGGGAAAAAGTTTTAGAACATGTTAAACTTATTACACATATCACTATATCTTTTACACCAGAAATAATTTTGTTAAATGATAAAGCTGCTTGGAAGACATACGACACAAACAATATTAGAATCGCCATACTTTTATATGCAGCAAAACTTGTTATAGCAACATATTGGAAATCTACTCGTTCACCCTTTCTAACCATCTGGCATAATAAATTGTGGAACATTTACCTAATGGACAAAATAACATGGTTTACTAAATCTCCAAACCTTGATAAATGTAAATTGCATTTTTCAACTTGGTCTCCAATTATCGAATACTTACAACAACAAGGAGAAATCCCAGCTAACATTATAAGAATATAATCTGCCTAACTTCTGTCTCTAATTTCTGATGTTTACTATATTTCTATGTATTATATTGTTACATTTTGTTCTATTCCTTAAAATTTTAATAAAGTGCATTTAAAAAAAAAAAGCATTGGACCAAGTACTGATCCCTGTACGGAGTACCCCACGGCTTACCACTCTGAGAAAATTGCTCATTTATACTTACTCTCTGTTTCCTATTAATTAGCCACCCACCGCAGCCACCAAATTGTTACGTGGAAGTGACCCGATAAATGTCAAGCAGGAAAGACTTCACATGGGAAAATCAATCAAGGCTGGTTTATTGAAGCGTAATTTGCGGGGGCAAGGATAGGCAATCCACCCATTTGCCTCCAAAAGTCTGTGACTCAGCACAGCTCAATTTAAAGCAGCCCCCCCCCCACCTCTCTGGCTGGGCCACCCATCAGGGGTGGTCCCCCTCATAGTCTGGCTACCAAATCCCCTCCCCTTCTAAGCATAGAGGGATGTAGTTCAAGCTGTTTCTTGCTCAGCCCCCCCTTCTCTCCCCCTTTCTCCTCTTGTGTGTGTGTTTCAGCAGGCTCTTATCTTGGATGTTAGTAAACTAAGCTATTCCTTTGTTTGAGGCTCTATGGCCTTGGCTAACTTTATCTAGTTTCAAGCAAGCAGAAAGCTCCCAAGCTGTTTATATTTCACTCCCTCAAATTCCCCCTTTTGCACAAGCTTTTCTGCTAATATATTTTGCTAACACATTTTGATAGTTCAGAACATTGATTCTTCCCCTTTCACTGTGACTATTGAGCTTACTTAGGCCCCTTTGATGAGGAACTTTATCAAAAGCTTTCTGGAAGTCAAGGTAAACAACATCTATTGGGTCCCCCTTGTCCACATGTTTGTTCATTCCCTCTAAGAATATCAACAGGTTAGTGGGACAAGATCTCCACTTACAGAACCCATGCTGAGTCTGCCTCAATAGTTTTTGTCCATCAATGTGCCTACTAATTCTTTCCTTAATAACAGTTCCCCCAATTTACCCAGTATTCAGTTGGACTGACTGGCCTGTAATTCCCTGGATCTCCTCTGGAACTCTTTTTAAAGATGGGAGTGACATTAGCTACCTTCCAGTCCTCCTCAGGAATAGAGGCAGATTTTAATGAAAGATTACATATTTTTGTCAGGAGATCCACAAGTTCACATTTGAGTTCTTTCAGAACTCTCAGATGCATGCCATCCGGGCCTGGTGACTTATCAGTTTTTAAGTTGTCTATCAGTTGTAGGACCTCCTCTCTTGCCACCTCAATCTGACACCCCACCCTAAATCAGTGGTTCTGGAGTGGGCAAGCACTTCTCATCTTCCACAGAGAAGACAGAGGCGAAAAATGCATTCAGCTTCGCAGCCATTTCCCTGTCATCCTTCAGTACTCCTTTTACCCCTTGGTCATCCAAGGGTCCCACTGCCTCCCTGGCTGGTTTCCTGCTTCTAATGTAGTTGAAGAAAGTTTTATTTTTGGTCTTTTCCTGGCAACCCTTTGCTGAAACGACAATAACCTTATAACAAACATAAAAGCCCGTTCAGGCGATATCCTCCGAAGCAAAGGGTTTGTGTGAAGGGCGAATGTGTCCCACAATGGCAAAAGAAGAACTCATTCTTTGCTATTTTTAAATAACTCTCTTGCATTTCAGAACGAACTCTTTGAGCTGCTTGCATGAAGTGCCCTGAACGTTTAGCAATGGCCGCGCTGCACGAAACAGTTACGTCCGCCTCTTGCACCCAACACACTGCCCTGGAAGACATGTGCAAAGTACGCCGCAAACAGGAGGGGCGCCCTCTCTACTGGTATCGCACAGCACATCCAGGGTTAAATAGATTCTCTCCACCTCTTCTCTGATCACATGGCGCACAGTTGCAATTTCAGACGGTCAGCTGACTAAGCAGTCACAGGACTGGATTGCTCAGTCATCCCCTTAATATCAGCGGGTGCAAAGGGTGCAAGCACAAGCGGATCGGGGTTTGCAGAGCGAGCAGGAGCGGATCAGCCTGAGCACGTAACCGCGAGTCCCCGCAATCCCGCACCAGCCGCTGCAGTCATGGGGCTCCGCTCTTTGCTACTGCTGGCCTCTCTTGTCGCCGTTTGCTCGTCGCTGATCAGGTGAGGGACTCGGGGGCTGGCAAGGATGCATTTGGAAAAGCCCGTTCCCAGGGGCTCTGGGGAGGAGGCTGCCATGCAAAAGCGACAGGCCGCCCGCTCCCGAGAGGAGCCTTCTTGTCGTGTTTTGCAAAGCAACGCTGGCTGATTTCCCCTCTCGGATTCTTCCAGGCATTTCGGAGGGCGTGCCTGGATGGAGCCGGCGTTGCGAGGCGCTTGTCAGTTCAGTTTGCCTGTTGCAGTGATGATGTTTTCGCCATTGTTAATGACAGTGACGGTGAGATCATGGAGGATTTTGGGGAGAGCTTGGTGCTCCTATGTTAGTTGTCTGGTGGGGTCGATTTGTGAGTGGACAAAGATCCTTCCTGGCCCCACTGCTGGACCTCCTGATGGCACCTGGTATATTTTGGCCGCTGTGTGACAGAGTGTTGGACTAGATGGGCCATTGGCCTGATTCAACATTGGCTTCTCTTATGTTCTTATGTTCTTATGTTCCTGTTAACGAGGAGTTGAGTTTTAAGGGTCAGATTGCAGTGACGTCAGGGGATCCCCAAAACAGCCAGCTTTTCTCTTGGTGTATATTCTCAGCGTCGACCTTGCTTTCTCTTGGGAATTATTTTGCACATGTGCCTCGAGAGAGGAGTCGGATATCCCTTGTCCTAAGCATGTTAAATGTTACTGCGGTCCAGTGGGACTGGCTTCCTCATAGGCATTCTAGGGTTGTAGCCTAATTCTGACAGCTGAAGGGAACGTTCTTAGTGGCTTTAATTTACAAACAGGAATGTAGTTATCCGTCTGATAGTCACAGACATGAAATCACCACCGCCACCGCCACCACCCGTTTGTAATTGTCTGGGTCCAGTTTGGGCCACTGCAGTGTCTTGGGGCCCTGGATGTGCCTGAGTCTCCATAAATCAGCACCTTGTAGAATTTCTCAGAGGTTTATTGTCTGAGGCCTTGGAGACTGGGGGAGAGGAAAAAATGTAGGTTTGGGTTGTCTTGCAAGCAGTTTGTAGAGCTGAAGTGATTCAACAGGTTATCGCTGCAGAAAAAGGGCCAAAGAATGTCAAGGGGTTATTAAGAAATGTATGCTTTGGAGTGTAAAGATAGCATTGAGAAATCTGCTTTTCTCCGCCATCCGTTTTTAAGTAGACATCTGTGATGTAGAATGGCAAAGAAACACTTCACCCTGTGGAAAAAACTGCAAGTGGCCAACACTGGATGTACCAGAGTGTCCACACTTGCACAACCTGAGGTCTTTTCTTAAAAGATAAAAATCTCACAGTGAAACTCAGTGGCAATTTTATTCTTCCTTTGAATGTGCATGCACATTTGTGCCTATGCTCTCACACACACCCCTGCACACGAGACACCACCTATTGGAAGAGATGGCATTAGATAAAAAGAAAAGCCATCACACTTTCATAGTGAGCAAACAAGTTTGATTGTTGATGTACTGACATGCAGAAAATACCTCCTACGTGGTCGGCAGTGCTATATAATTCAGATGCCTTACATGTTCCTAGTATCTAAGTACAGGAGGTACAGCCACACTTTAAAAAAGATAAAATAAAAAGCCCTTTGCAAGAATGTTAGCCATATCCAAAGGAACCCCCCCCCCCAAATGGCTAATAACTTTACCAAATTTATTGGAAAGGGGGCACCCTGAGAGGGAAAGCTGAAATATCCCATAGTTGGTTCTGTACTGGAATCCACAACTGTAGTCACCAGTGTAAATCATACATTTCGTTCTACAACCAACAAGAAATGAGAAGGCTCTTCCACTCCCAAGACTTCTGGCATTGCAGAAAACTCAGCATGGCGTCTCCTGCCTTGTGCCAGTTAAGAGAGACAGTTTCAACCCCTTTCCCAGGCATAAGGAGCTATTAAGCTCAGGAGTCGATTCCTCTCACTTTTTGTGGGGTTTTGGAGACATTCCTAAGCAAAGAGAGAGAGATGCTACTGCTAGGTGTCCCAGAGCTTATCTGTGAAGTGAAAAACTGACCTCTCTCTCAAGTGCTTCACCATGTTGAGGACTTGAGGTAGAAGTGGTGACCAGGGTGGAGCCATGGTGCCAAAATCCAGTAGCTGGCCAGCCAAAATGTTTGTGCCCTTGTTTTCCATAGATACTGTTGGCTAAAGAGGCCTTAAACTTTGAAGCGATACTGGATTACTAGCATCTCCGTATATGAAAGTTAGCAAGACCAGTTTGCCAACGTTTTAGACTTGATGCTCTGCAGTTCCTAATACGGGTTGAACAGCTTTCATTGAAATTGTCCTGCCTCTTTACTGTAATGTGAACGTCTCCTAACCAAATGGTGTAATTTGCAGTTTTCTCTGAGATCCCTTCGACTTCCTGTGGTGGGTTTTGATGGGTGCTGCTGTTCAAAAGCCTGACTACCCAAGAAACCTCTTTTACTGCCCCCCTCCCATTGTGGTTCACTACAGGTGATGTTGTTACTGCATTCAAATTCCTGCTTGGTGAAGTGGTTAAGTGTGCGGACTCTAATCTGGGAGAACCAGGATTGATTCCCCACTTCTCCACTTGCACCTGCTGGATGACCTTGGGCAAGCCATAGTTCTGGCACAGCTGTTGTTGAAAAAGAGCAGTTTCTGTCAGACTTCTCTCAGCCCCGCCTACTTCACAGGGTGTCTGTTGTGGGGAAGGGAAGGGAAAGGAGTTTGTAAGCCGCTCTGAGGCTCCTTTGGGTAGTGAAGGGCGGGGTTTAAATCCAATCTCTTCTTCTTCTTGTTGTTAACCATGAACTTGATGGGAAGCTTTGCCACCACCTTGTTTTTAAGAGTGAACACTAAGGTCCCAAGTGTTGTGAATGTTACTACTGATGTATTGGTTGGTTTGCATTTGACTGGGATGGAGAAAAAGGGCTTAAGCATAGGATGGGAATGTAGCAGGGCTTGTGCTCTGGAGACAGACAGCAGTTTTATACCTCAGACGTTTGGGCTGTGCTCGTAATGGCTACTGTTTATTACTCTAAGACAGCTTTTAGTGTGCTTCTTTTAAATGCAAGTTTAACATAAATGCATTTGACACTTCCAGATGAAAGGTGTCATTTAAGGGTATTGTAATTAAATGTTGGAGAGTAAATTCCCAGCAGTTTGCCTTGCAGCAAGCATAACTTAATAAAAAAAAGGAACTTCTAAAACTTGATCCACTAGGGAGGTTCCCATTAAATAATGCCAGATTCCTTGCAGGAGTAAATTAACAAGGATCCCTTAACTGCACAGCAGCCAAACCAGTGAACACCAGTGAAGAATGTGATACTCATAGAACCTGTTACGTTTCTGTCCTTCAGAAGGAAAAGATGCTGCCTTGGCTGCAAAGGGAAGTGTCTCACTAGATGGTGCCGATAATGAAACTGTTGCTTTGGTGTTTCGCCCTTATCTTGACACTTGCTAGCCCCCAAAGGAAAGAACAGTTTCATTATCAGGCCTGCCTGGCTCTAGTTCAAGCGTGGGTGGGGGGAGATGTCAGAAGGGGCTACCTGCTCCAGCTAATGCAATACGTGTCTTTTAAAAATCAGAATCCCGTTGAAGAAGTACCCGTCCATGCGCAGCATCTATACTGAGTATGGGAACAATATTCAAGACCTGATTGAGATGGGGGAAGTGCTGAAGTACAAATATGGGGTCCCAGGTGCAGAGAATCCTACCCCAGAAGCTTTGAAGAATTACATGGATGTAAGTATAACAGCTGATCTTTCCTTCTGTAATGGCTGTGTAAAATAACACTTTTCCCTTTTTCTAACCATCAAGTTTCTTGCATCGTGGGCAGAGCCCTTTTTACTCTGGTGTTTTCCGGCAGTAAGCCAGACCAATAGGAAAAGGGCCTGTTTATATTTGTCCACAGAGCTTTCCAACAGGACATCCTATCCAGAGCTTGGTTGGTTGTCTCAGTGACGAAATGGCTCATTCTCAGCTTTGTTCGCTGACAGGCTCAGTATGTGGGCAATTTGATTTAACCACTATCCCATCCACGCCCAGTGAAGCGCTTCACTCCTTGGGATGTGGCCTGCTTCTAGAGGAATCCCAGGTGTATATGGGATCTGAGACGGGATAACACTGATGGTGGTGATTGCTTCATGCACCTGGAGCTACCGAGACAAATGGGGATGTGTAGGCGGAGAGTGAAGAAATCAGTGACACTTTGCGTCAGTAAAGGTCCTTAAGGACACGAGTCCCTTGTTCCCAAGGTCTTGACTTCTGAAATCCTACCCATCCTGTTCAACGATGTTTATGATGGAGAAGGAGCAAAAGCCGTAAGAAGATTATCACTGAATATAATGATCAGATAACCATGAGGATGGCCAGGGCCTTTTCAGTGACGGCTCCTTACTGGTGGAATGAGCTCCCAGAGGAGTTCAGGGCCCTGTGGGATCTTGTGCAATTCCGCAGGGCCTGTAAGACGGAGCTCTTCCACCAGGCCTTCAATTAGGAGCCTTCCACCACTACCATCGATGGCCGCAACTGATACCTGCGGTGTAAGGCCAGCCTAACCGATATCGTATTATACCATCTTGTGGAGTCCAGAGACTGTTAAGCTGAGAACATTGGGTGCTGAATTATATGGCACGCCACCGTAACTTAATACCGTGAGCACTTTATCTGTAGATTTGTTTCACTGTTTTAAATGGTTTTAAATGTTTTATATGAATTTGGTGCACGATGCCAAATATTGTTAGCTGCCCCGAGCCTGCTTGCGGGGAGGGTGGGATATAAATGTAATAATAAATTTAAAAAATAGGATGTGGACTATATATTTATTTAATTAATTCATTCATTTTGGTACAAAATTGGTACAGTTGGTACAAGAATACCAGTAAAACCACATAGAACCACATTAAAACAATTCAGATGCAAATGAGTTATGAAATCATAGGTGTTCATTGCCCATCATTAGTTAATTGAGATGGTGTACGAAGTGTGTTCCAAGCAGACAGTCCAGCTCATGGACTTCTTGAGTCGCACGATGGTCTAGGTCAGATGTTAGGCTAAAGGCCGGGCTCGTTGATGGTGATGATCAGGGCGGCTCCTAGTCGAATGCCAGGTGGGAGAGCTCCGTCTTGCAGGCCCTGCAAGCTGGGGTTCTTGTCTTGCCCCTTCTACCAGTTTGCTTGACCCTGTCTTGGACAACCCCTCGCCTCCCACCCACCCTGACATGTATCTCACCCCTCTGCTCAGCAGCCTTCTTCCAGCCTCAGTGGCTTTTTCTTCTCTCAGGTTGGAGGAAGATTCCCTTAGGCTGCAGGAAGGCCCAAAACTTGGTGGAGCAGAGTAGTACATGTCTCGTTTATTTATTCAAAACATTTATCAGTTGCCTTTCTTCCATCAGGGGCTCAAGGCAGCTTACGACATAGATAAAATATATATAAGAAACATTACAGCCAAAATTTAAAATCACAATTCAGGACTGCTAGTAAACTTAACCAAATTTGGTCCTAAATTCAAAGTGAGGGGGCCAGGCACGCCTCCCTGGGGAAGCAGCAGTGGCTGTTCTTGGGAAAATTGAGTCCTACAACCTCTGGAAGTTATCTTTCCTCTCTGACCATTCCTTGGACAGCTGCTGTAAGCTTCAAGATCGCCTTTCCCCTTGGTTTAACGATGCTGCAGGGTAGTGTCTGCTGATGAGGCAAATAGACAGATGAGAGAAAGACATTTCAGATTTGCGAGGGAATAACTTCTATTGGGATCAGCTAATGCTCAGTTGCAGGACGCAAGCTTTTTGAGTTGCACAAGTCTTTTCCATCTGAACTTTCAAAGAGAAAATGTTTCAAAGGGGGAAAACATGTTTGATCCTGGGCATGATGTCAAGACCAGCTTATATCTGTATTTGCATATTTTCATAATTAGATTAAGAGCAGACCATATGCTACTCTTCAGTCACTTAAATTGCACTAAAACCTTTTGGGACAGAGCAGTAATAGGGCTAGTTCCCTTCAAAATGCACAGATCATTCACAAGGCATATTTGCCCAGGCTAGGGCTAATCAGAACTTGCAAGGAAATACGTTGAGTGTTGCTTAGGATTCTAAGGGTGAATTATTGGAACATCTAAGCCAGTGTACAAGGATAAACACATTTATGTGAGTACTTCTACCAGAAGAGAGTTTATATGGAACCGATATCCAGGACTCTTCAGAAATTTAGCTTTCCAACTCTTGAGCTCAGAATGTACAATCATTGTGAATCATTGAGAGACACTTTTTGACGGTTTAAATGTGCTAATGTGGAAATGCTGAAGGTCAGGGGGAAAAAATGAAAGCCCCTTCCAACAATAACATTTGGCTTGTTAAAAAGTTCTTTGTAAATCTTACAGTACGCAGGGGTACTTCTGTATATAGCCGCTAAATGCTGGATTTGGTGTTTATCCCATGATTCTTTGAGTTGGTGCTCAAAAGGTGGATTGTTCCCCATTTCTAGCAGCTGCCACATTGAAGGAAAGCTTGATCACGGGGTCCTAAATGATCACACAGATAAGTTACCCTTTATTACTCAGTTTGCCAGTTTGGTGTTGTGGTTAAGTGCGCGGACTCTAATCTGGGAGAACCGGGTTTGATTCCCCACGCCTCCACTTGCACCTGCTGGGTGACCTTGGGCAAGCCATAGTTTTGATAAGAGCTGTTCTTGAAAAAGGGCCGTTTCTGTCAGAGCTCTCTCAGCCCCACCTACCTCACAGGGTGTCTGTTGTGGGGAGGGGAAGGGAAAGGAGTTTGTAAGCCACTCTGAGACTCCTTTGGGTAGTGAAGAGTGGGGTATAAATCCAATCTCTTCTTCTTCTTCTCTTTAATTATGTCATGGCAAGTATAAAAGTATACTAAAAAATATAGTATTTTTGTTTAGTTTTTCAGTGGCATAGGTTCTGTTCTGGTTGCTGTGAGTATTGGAGCCAGTCAGGCTTCCCAAGAACTTACCGTAATTCGGCGGGGGACAGATACGTCATGGCAGGACCATTCCCGGGGGGGCGGGGAGACGTGGTGCACGATGCCATCACCAGGTAGTGATGCCGGGCGACGCTCTGGCAATGGGGCTGGAAACTCGAGTTTCCAGCCCCATTGCCAGAGCATTGCCCGGCGTCACTTCCTGGCGACGGCATCGTGCAGCGTGGATGTTCCACGGAGGAATGTTCCAGCCAGGGACTGTGTGTCCCCCGCCAAATTACAGTAAGTTCCTGGCAGCCCTAGAGCTAGTAGTTGGTTGGGTGATTCACAAGGAGACTGCGAGGCCAGCCTTTGATTCCTTGTGTGTTACAAGTTATCAGTCTCATTGTATGATATATATAGGACCTCTGTAAAACATTTTGTCTTCTGTTTTCTCCAAGGAGCTTAGGGCAGTGTATATAAATCTCCTGTCCTCCATTTTCTCCTTACAAAAACCCTCTGAGGTCGATTTGGTTGAGCTTTCCCCGTTCCTCATCTGAAACTTTAACCACTATACCATGCAGCCCCACCTTGAAGAGCTGAAAAGAGAACTTACAGGCTATTAACAGTATTGTGTCACAGCTGTCGATAGGCAAAGGCTAGCAACTCCCATTCACACTTGCTGTTGCACCATAATGATATTGCTTCCTGTTTCTACACATTGCTCTGAATCTGGAAACCTGGAGCCAGAGAATTGCAGTCGGGAGGACGTTTATGTCCAAGCAATTGCAGTGAAGTTAAGAGGATTTATTTTGAGGAAATAAGGTTGGGATCAGGCTGTTCATATTCTTATATTCTGGTTCTATTTAAAAAAAAAAAACAACAACTTTGCAAGTCTCATGTGAACTGAGAAACTATGCAGCCACCTTTGCTAATTGCTGAAACCAACCAGAGGGTTGGGTGTCGGTGCTCCAGAACAATTTCCTCTCCCTGTTGACTTAATTAACATCTCCCTCCCTTATTATCTTTTCTTCTCTTGTTCTTTGCCTCCCATCACCCCGATTTTTTTTTTAATTTATCATGGCAGGGCATAATGCTTCCTTATTCTGAAAAAAATCTAAATCTGACATTCCAAGAGACCCTTTTAATGTTACCTTTATGGTGTAAAAGTCACTGCAAAGTGAATCCTCCCCCCCCCCCCAAACTGCTTTGGATAACACTGAAAGAACCAGGAGAGGATCTCACATTGTAGTCTCTTTGCAGAAACTGGGGCAATATTGATGCAGAAAAGAGGTGCGTTTTAGACTCTCGGTCCAAGACTCGGTGTTACGTGGTTCGAAAGGGCACTCACTCCACTAGCTCCCACATCACAAAGGTGATGAGAGAAGGGGCCTTGTATGATTAACTGACTAAAGGTGTAATGTTGATTGATCTGCAGGCTTTTGAACATTAGAAAACCCTGAATTCTGTGGTGCCAAACTTATCATTTGTACCAAATGCACAGAGGCTGCCGATATCATCACTCTTCCTAAAAGTAAAGTGGTTAGGATCAAGTACCAGTCATGAAAGCAGCAAAACCAGGCAACTGGCAGACAATTTAGTGATTCCCAAAGTTGGCTCAAGTGGTTAAGATGCTGAACTGCAGGCTGGAAGGTCGGTAGTTCAGCAGTTTGAGACCCGAGTGCCGCATGACGGAGTGAGCTCCCGTCTCTGGTCCCAGCTCCTGCCAACCTAGCAGTTCGAAAGCAAGAAATTGCAAGTAGATAAATAGGTACCACTTTGGTGGGAAGGCAACAGCGTTCCGTGCGCCTTGGCGTTTAGTCATGCTGGCCACATGACCACAGAAACAGCTTCGGGCAGTGCTGGCTCTTCGGCTTTGAAACGGAGATGAGCACCACAACCCTAGAGTCGGATTCGACTGGCTTTCGAGCAAGGGAGAACCTTTACCTTTTTTAAAGTTAGCAAAGAAGTGTTTTTTAAAAAAGGTGCCTGATGAAGACTGAGCCTGCCTAGGGGCGCAGAATGTGGGAAGTAATTGACAGTCAATTGGAAAGTGAGGAAATGAAGCTTCTGAGGACTTACATAATCCTGGAGGGGGAGATCTGGGGAGAAGAGGAGAAATTTTTCTACATTGTTCCTCCACTTACTGTGATTTCTTGAGGGCCTCCAGCTTATATATACATAATGTTGCTCTCTTAAAATAAATCACACTGAAGCATCCGTGAAGGAAAAGATCTCATGCATTAAAGATAGCAGCGACTGCCTCAGACGTCTAACATGCAGTAGTTAAATAGATCATTCGTGACTGTGCTCTGCATTCCTGCCGGAGATTCACCCTTCTGATCAGGAAGTGGGAATTGGCAGCCCTGATATCTTTAGGCCAAGGAGCCCCAATGAAATGTTGTTATTGTCTGCAAAGGGAAGAGTGAAAATACAGTAAGTATATCTAGGACAGTTTTTGCAAGATTTTTTAAACTTGGAAGGGAAACACACCCACCGCCATCTGGTGAGTGAGCAAAGGCACACAGATATCATTGTGTGCATCATCGTGCGCAAGAACACAATCCATGGTTTCGGAACGCAAGGTCTTAGGAAATATACCGTATAGGAGAGGATTTGGAGGAAGCGGACTAGGGTTCCAGAAGATCGTCACCGTGGTTTCAGTGTCGGTGGCCAGGGCTATCTTTGGGCAGGAACGCACAGAAACGGAGTTCCGGCTGGCTTCAGTGTTGGCCACGTCCACTACAGCCAAACCTCTATGTGCGTGGCTACAGAGGGAAGACCTGGAGAGTGACCCCCCATGACTCCAAGGCAGGCGGGCCAAGAGGGCCATGGAAGGATCGGGGAGACATTTAAATGCCTCCCCGTGCCTTCCCCGGCCTGTCCAAGGGCCGGCTTGCCCGGGTGCCCCACAGCCACAGTGCCCAGGCAAGCCGAGGGAATGCACGGGGGTGTGGCCTAATATGCTAATGAGGTGTACTGTCAGGGGTGTGGCCTAATGTGCTAATGAGTTCCTGCTGGGCTTTTTCTACAAAAAAAGCCCTGTCTGTGACAATTTTCTAGGTTGTTTTTACTCGATTTTTAAATATCTTGCAATCTCTATTGAGCCTTTATGAGAAAGGTGGATGATGAACGTTAGCTAGAAAAGAATTCTGCGTGCTTTATGGGCTGAGCTAAGACGCCAGTGGCAAAATTCCATTATGTTTTGGTTATGGATTAGGGATGCTCTGTCCAGAGTTCTTCTGAAGACCATTTCTGTGGCTGAGGCCTGCAGTAGGGCCATGTGCCTCATGGTATTTACAGCACTTTTTTGGGGGGGAAATGTCTTTAGAAGTGCTATGCCCCAACTGATGACGCTGGGTGAAAATCCAGACTCAAAAGGGGCATCCAAATAAGAACATAAGAGAAGCCAATGCTGGATCAGGCCGACGGCCCATCTAGTCCAACGCTCTGTCACACGGTGGCCAAAAATACCAGGTGCCATCAGGAGGTCCAGCAGTGGGGCCAGGACACCAGAAGCCCTCCCACTGTTGCCCCCCACCCCAAGCACCAAGAATACAGAGCCTCACTTGTATTTGAAGAGCGCTGGGGATAAGAAGAGGGGACTAGCCAGTGGGGCTGCTGGAACCTCAGTACCGTAACGCTATTTGTCCATCCAAGGTGCCCACCTGTACTTGCTGTGCTCTAAATTTTTAAAAATCTTTTTCTTGGGAAAACAAGTATTGCGGCTTCTCTTTTCCCTTACCCCAGGCTGCTGTCAGCTGTCCAATTTTCTTATCCTGTGATTTGTCACCTCTTCCCTTGCCAATCGCAAAGGAGTTCTACAAGTGTTTAATCAAGAATCTTTGATGTTGAAATGTGAAGGTTGCACAATGCGTTGCAGCCCCAACATGTTTTTTGAAAAAAAGAACTGCTCATTGATTTCCTTTCCTTTCCGGGTCTGTCGCTTGCCAAACTGTTCATATTCACAGTGAACTTCAAGCTCCTCACAAAAACCATCACAGACCATGTTTGTCTTACTTCTCCAGTACAGAATTCCAGATAAAGCAAATAATTCCCAAATGGCTGTCCCTTCTTTATTTTCTACTCAATGAGATAGGTGCCGACTGGCTCAAGATAACCTAGTAAGGATCGTGATGGGGAGGGGGGATGTTTTGAAGCTGGTCTCCTACATCCTGTTTCAGCAGCCTAACCACTGTGGTCGAATCTGCATTTGCATTTTTAAATCCATTTCGTGCTGCTGTGATGCTTGTTTGAAGACTTGTTTGGAGAAGATTCAGTTAAAGCAGTGTGGAGGCACAATGATAGTGGAGCCGCCATGATAGGGCGATAAACATATGCAGACATGCAAAAAGTATGCTAGCACTGTCGAAGTGTGAAAACGAAAGCAAATGTAGACAGCTTTTTTGAAGACAGAGTCAGAAGGCTGGGATGCCAGTGGGAAAGACAAATGCAGATTCGACCTATATCACACAAGCTCTCTTTAGAGGAATCAGTGTGGAATTTTGCCTTGGTTAGGGGATGGGGTAGACAATGCAGTATAAAATTGTTTCTGATGTTATGTGACCCATTTGTAGTGTTGCAGGAGTACAACTTTTAGAAGCTAAAGAGCCCCTATTAATTTGCATATGGTAATTATTCATAAACATGCCTTCTTATAGGGAAAGGAGAATTATATTAAGGCTAGGCATAAAACTGGCTTGACAGGCTTTATATTGAAAACACATCGGCTGGGTTCAGACTGCCCCAAGATAGGCGTGTTTCAGCACCGTTTCACAAGCGGATTAAAGGGGCCGTTCACACAGGCACATCTGCCCAGCATTCCCCAGCCATACTTAACCCGTCTTGTAACACTTCCCTCCCGAGTTTAAAAGATACCTGTTAAAAGTGGTATCAAATCCTGGAAAGCGTGTCTATCCTGCGTATATCTCACACCAACACAGTGTGAATGCTAAAATCCACAATTTTGATTTTGCGCTCATGCGCTTATGTGCTCATGTGCATATGCGCTCATGCACATAAGTGCATCTCTCCAGATTAGCAAAACAGAAAGCCACACCTTACAGCCGCACCTTCAGGCCAATAGTGTGAATACTCCCTCACGCCTCCTCCCCGGTATGCTCCCACATCAGTTGGCACAGTGTGACCAGGGAAACCCGGAACAGTTTGTTCCGGGGCTTTTTTGCCACGACTCGCTCCCGCTTCAAACTGCCAGTCTGAACTCGGCCATCATGTGTCCCTCTGCTGAAACTGAGTACTAGCCTCCTTCTTTGTGTTAGGAACAATCAAATAATCCTAACCATCTTTATTCTTGATCTCCTAAAGTCTAGAGGAGCCAGTCATTCTGAGAAGGGGCATTTCTCCTTGATTGCCTTTGAGCAAACTGATGGTTTCAGTGTCCTTTATGGCATTCCATGCCTCAGCGCAATGATGTGGAGCTGTTTGTGTTTTTCAGATCACTGAAGCTGTTGGGTACTGGAGAAAAGATTGCTAAAGAAGGGTGCGGACAGTGTGGTTCTGAACTTCTCTCTGTTCACAAAAAAAAAAAGTCTGTGGATGTGTCATTTGTTTTCCTCTATAGCATCCTCTTCATCCAGTTTTTTCCCCTCTGAAGCATTTTTGCGCATCATTTCAAATATCTTAGACTGTGGTTGTGTAACATCTCTTTTATAAATGCCCTTCCATTTCGCATAGTAGTTTGACACACTTTTTTCCCTGACATTTTTTCTTCTTTAGAGAATCAATGCATCCTATGGGAACAAGGTTCTGTCTTTCTCTGAGGAGCATTCGTCTTCCCATTCTTCCACTGTTCTGTATTCCATTTGGCTTTAGTGGTGCAGAGTTGTCTAACAGGTGTTTTTTTTAATCTCTTGTTCCATGAACATATTAGGCAACTGCTGCTATCTGGTCTGTCCCAGAACTAGATTTCCAAACAGTTTTAACTGTGTCTTCTTTCCTCCTCCTTCTCCAGTTTGTCAGTATGCAGTGAAGTTTAATTCTTCTCCCCTCCCCAACATCTCAGATTACTGTAGGGAGCAAAAGTGCACAGACCTTCTCATATTTTCTCATGTCTGAGGGGTACAACATCACATTTTTGAGGAGTGCAGGAATGCCACTGGTAATGTGGGCTAAGATACCTTCTGCTTAAAATGGTCATAACAGTTACACGTCCCTAATTACTTAATATCACATTCCTGTATTCGTACAATGCTGTTCTAGACAGTTTCCCAAAAACTTCTGGTGTTCTTTTCCAGAACACCAGGGCCGATTTCCCACAAGCTGCTGCTCTGCACTCGCTCTTCCCTTTGTCTGGATCGTACAGGTCAATTTCACACCATGTGCGCACAGCTGCATTTTGCCCCACAGCTTCGCCCGATTTCCCCCACATCTACTCAATCCTGTTTTTTTGAAGATTGAGTAGACACGGGGGAAATCGGGTGAAGCTGCAGGGCAAAATACGACCGCGCAGCACATGGTGTGAAATTGACATGTACGATCCGGGCAAAGGGAAAAGTGAGCGCGGAGCAGCAGCTTGTGGGAAATCGTACCAGAAAGCCTCTAACTTTGGGATAACTTGGTTAATATTAACTTCCTGGAATTGCACAATCATCTTTGTTTTGTCATTCAAGATTAAGGTGTAGAGCTGGGATTTCAGGTTAACCGTGAGGCTTCGGAGATTTTTCTGTTATCTGTCAGCTTTGTGCAGGCTGTACTGTGGAATCTCAGTGTCTCTCTTCTCCGGCCCAGGACAGACTGGCAATTTGCCCCGGTATCCAGTCGCGGCAAAAAACCCCGGAGTAAACGATACCGGGTTTTCCCGTCCACACAGTGGGGGCCTCTGCCGGAAGATACTGGACGGAGGCGCGCAGGAGCGTTCAGACTGCCGCGCTGGAGGCGCGCTATATTCGCTGTTTCCTCATTATTTCGGCTGTGGGCGTATGTGCATAAGCGCATTTTGGCGATTTTTTTTTTGCCCTGCAACGCCGGCACCGCATTGGGCAGTGGGGCGGAGCGCAGCCAATCACACCGCTGCTGCCTCATGCTCCCGGCTTTCCGGCTGCGCATTCAGACTCCCCGGAAGCGGAGAAACGCGCGACGAACGCAGGCTTTCAAGCTTTGTGCCGGCTTTTATCAGGTGTTTTTTTAATCCGGCAGTGAAGCGCGAGAGCACCGGTAGGCTACGGGTGGGGGACGCCAGCCAGATGTGCCTGTGTGAACATCCCATTTACCCCGATATTGAGTCGTTTTCAGCCCGGGTCCCATCCCGCGGCAAATTGCCAGTCTGTCCTCGGCCTCCTTTCCTTCAACTGATGTCACTGTCCATGCAGTGGAAGAGAAAAAGGACATTGCACAGTGCCTTTCTTCCTGTTAGTAATTTGCTCCTATTTTTGTATGTAAGACTTCTTTCTCTTGTCTGACATGGGGGCTCTTCAGCTCTTCTTGGAATATAGCACTTGGGAGACACTGTCCTAGAAACACAATTCAGGGGGGAAACCCTTCATTTTTTTAAAAAAAAAAAAATGTTGCTAGCAAGGGGATTATTTTCATAGGTTAGTATCTTTGGGTTAAATGTAACAAAATACATTTACCTTGGAAGCACAAAAGCTTTTTCCCCCCTTTTTTTGCAATATCCCTGATTCTCCATGTTCCCCACCTGAGGGAAAATTCTGTTCAAACAAATTATAAAGATGACCTGACTCCGATGGCAACAAGAGAAAGAAATTTTACTTACAAAAACAGGTGCATATCTTACATGACATATTCATGTAGGTACATTTAACTTATTGTGAACAGGTTAACTTCAGAAAGGTTAGCTTGCTACAGCTCCAAGCCCAGGTAAGAGAGAGGAGGTCCTCTATAAGATGAAAAACAGAAGGCAAACCATGGCCATAGAGGCTCACCATCTAACCCATCAGAGGGTGGGGCCAAATGTCAAGTGTATCTGAGTGAGAGAATCCTCTTAACCCTTTCCCTCCCAGATCCTCTTGCATGCAGAGTTACACTATCCAACATCCCTTCCTAACATCACATTGCAAGTGTCCTCAAGCTTCCGTTTATCTTGTAGTTTTTCAAATTTGTCTCTTGATAGAGGCTTGGTCAGGATGTCGGCTGCCATCTTTTCTGTCGAGCCCTTTTCTGTTAGGTCACACACAGAGCCGGCTCGCCCTGCAGGGGCGCCAAAATGCCCCCCACCCCCATGAAAAGCCCCCCGGCCGCCCAACGCAGGCAGCCCCGGCTCTCCCGGGTGCCTCGCGGCTGCGAGGCATCTGGGAGAGCCATGCTGCCACCCTGGGAGGGAAGGGGGGCGTTCTAAGCCCGCCCCTTCCCTGGCTCTCCCGGGTGCCTCGCAGCTGCAAGGCACCCGAGAGAGCCACGCTGCCCCCACTGTGAGGGAAGGGGTGGGCTTCTAAGTTTCCTTGGCTTTCCCGGGCGCTGGGCCATCTCCAGGCCCCACCGGGAGGTTGGCATCCCCGGTGGGGTGGGCGCCCCAGGCTGTCCTGCCTAGGGCGCTCAGACACCTGGGGCTGGCCCTTCACACATGAAGTGAAACTTTTCACCAATGTGCTTAGTATGTGCAGCTCTGGTTGTTTTCCTTAAGTTGAATTGGCTTTTGTTCATCAGCTCCAAAGTCCTCTAGTATCTGGTTTAGCCACAACAGTTCTCTACATGCTTCAGCAGGTGCTGCATATTCAGACTCTGCAGAAGACAAACTTAGTGTAGTTTGCTTTCTGTTGCCCCAGGAGATTGGTCCACTTCCATCCAGGGACAAGAACCCACTTGTGGATTTATAGTCTAAAGCTGTCTCCAGTCTGCATCCATGTAACCAAATAACTTTGGATTATTGGTGGATGGCAATTTTGGTTTCAAGTCCAAATTTTCTTTTAGACATCTGGCCACCCTTTTTACTGCAACCCACTCTTTCTAAGTGACAGCCCTTCAAATACTTCAAGAGGGCAATCGTGTCCCCCCTCAACCTCCTCTTCTCCAGACTAAACATTCCCAAGTCCCTCAGCCTTTCCTCGTAGTGTTTGGTCACCAGACCCACCCCACCTCATCCTCATCGCTCTCCTCTGCCCCTGCTCCATTTCACCCACATCCTTTTTGACGTGAGGCCTCCAGAACTGCACACAATACTTCAGGTGCGGCCTGACCCATGCAGTGTGCAGTGGGACTGTCACATCTTGCGATTCCGATGTTATGCCTCTATTGATACAGCTCAAGACTGCATTAGTCTTTTTTGTCGCCACATCACACTGGCTGCTCATATTTAACTTTTGGTCCACCTGTACCCCAAGATCTTGTTCACAGACACTGCTACTCAGAATTGTATCCCCCATCCAGTATGCACGTTCCTCATTTTTGTTTCCCAGATGTAGAACTTGGCACTTATCCTTGTTAAATTGCATCTTGTTCACATCCACCCACTTTTCCAGCATGTTCAGATCTCGTTGAATTCTCTCTCTTATCTTCTGGTTTGTTTGCATCTCCTCCCAATTTCGTGTCATCTGCAAATGTAATGAGTAGCCCCTCCACACCCTCATCCAGATCATTTATAAAAATATTGAAAAGTACCAGGCCCAGAACTAAGCCCTGTGGCACCCCACTGGACACCTCCCTCTGTTCAGATGAAATGCCATGGACAAGTACTCTCTGAGTACTGTTCTCCGACCAGTTCCCTATGGATCTCCCCATGAAGAAAGGCTGTCTCTACATCTAGATGTTCGACCTGCATCTTCTTGAACACTGCGGTGCTCAAAAGTAATCTGTCTGGTTGTTTCACCACCGGTGCAAAGGTGTCATCAAACTCCTGAGGCTCCCGACCGTCTTTTTCTGAGAAGCTTTTAGAAACTATAATCTTGCTGTGTGGCATTCCACATTTCTGTCTGCATCTTGCTTGACCTTGAACACCCACTTGCATCCAATAAGATTCTTTCCTAGTGGTTGCTACAGTAAGGGCCCATATTTTATTTCTCCTCTTGTGCTGCCTTCTTCCACCTACTGGCTTTGGTTGCTGGCATCTGTTCTCCTTCTTTCCAGGTAGAAGGGTCAGATGGTAACACCGACCTTGTGAGGTAGGGCAAGTGTGAGGCTGGTATGCTTTTGTTTGGTCGCAATGAGCGCTGGAAGTTTCTGGAATTTCACCTGCTGTCTCAGAGTCATTCAGTCCACCAGTCTTCTCATTCTCACTTGCTTCGTCTTCCTGTGTTGTACTGTTCTGAATCTCTGGCATGATTGCTTCAGAATCTGCCTTCTCCAGTTGTGTGTCTTGTTTTGATGTTTCATTCTTGCGCACTGGTTCAAGCTCCAAAAGCTGGTACTGATCATCTGCATTTTCTGAGTCACACGTTGCAGTTCCTTCTCTACTGGCTCTGTTTTTGTCAAAAGTGAACCACATGTCTGATATAGACTTCACCCGCTTCTGGGTACAGTACTCTATACCCCTTACTTCCAGAATCATATCCCACAAAAATACTTTCTCTGGTTCTGGGAACTAGCTTTTGTCTTTTCTCCTTGGGTTCAAAGGCGAAGGACTTTGCCAAATACTCAAACGTGCTCCGTGCCTGTTACCTTGCTGTGCCATATTTGGTAAGGTGGATGTGCACTTCCTTCTGTGGGCAGTCTGTTCCGGAGATAATTTGCGGTCAGGATTGCTTCACCCCGCCATTTATTGGGCTGGCCTGCATCCATGAGGATGTATTCGGTCATCTCCAGTAAATTTCCTTGCAGCCAGTGCCATTCTGCTCAGGTGTAAAGCTCACTGCCTTCCTCTGCCAAGAAAGTTTGTGTGTGATGTGGTAGAAACCCACCACCATTATCTGTCTGTAGCATCTGGATCTTTCTTCCCAACTTGTTAGAAACCGTAGCAACATATCTCTTGAGGAATGTGTGAACTTTTGCCTCAGTACCTTGAGAAACCATCCAGAAAGATTAAAAAGTATCTAATTCTACCATTTGATGTTACATGTACTGATCCAAGGACATCACTTTGAATTTAATTCTAATGGCTTGCTAGTACGTTTCTCAGTTCTGGGTGGAAATGAGGGTCTTTTGCTCTTATACAACATGCACATTTGTTTATGTCATTAATGTCACATGGCTTTAATGCCTTTGGTGAGGTTCTTGTTCTGAAGGTCTAGTGGGAGGGCTTCTGGTGTCCTGGCCCCACTGCTGGACCTCCTGATGGCACCTGGTATATTTTGGCCGCTGTATGACAGAGTGTTGGACTAGATGGGCCATAGGCCTGATTCAACATTGGCTTCTCTTATGTTCTTATGTTTTTATAACCTTTGGATTACAGTGTCCCTGGCATCTGTCGCACAGTTCCACGCTCTCTCCATCTTTCCTTTCATGTGCCAGGCATACCTGTTCGTATACAAAGCAAAAAAATACCATAAATAATAGTAATACTGAATAAATTATAAATCTATAATTATAATGGAGTCTTTGATTTTTTTTTTTACTGTTATCTTAGAAAGACATACCAACAGAGATCTTAAAAAGACTCACCTTCATAGATTCATAACAATAACTATATGGACGCTTGAGAGGATTGTGTGTGAATGTACTGAAGTTTGCAAATGACAGAAGTACCATGAGTCAGATTGACGTCGTTTCTACACGATTATTATGAATCTATGAAAGTGTGTCTTTTTAAGACCTATATTGGCACGTCTTTCTAAGATAACAGTAAAAAAATATTCAAAGGCTCCACTGTAGATTTATAATTTATTTGGTATCTATATAACTATTTTCTACGGTACATTTTTGCTTTGTATATGTATTATATCCGTAGTTCTTTTGTTTTTGCTGGCAGGTGTATCAATTCACTTGCAAGACTCAGTTCATGTTCTTTCCCCCTTTTGGTTACCTTGTACGTATACAAACTTGTCTTTGCTAATAGTACATTTCTTATTTCCAAAACATATGTCAAAGCCTTTGTTGTCTAAATATAGACATACTCAACAAATTACAGTTTGATTCAGGTACCTACAGGACATTCCTCCGCTCTCCATTTTTATGCCTCTTCTCTACTGCCCTGTGAAGCAGTGATACAGCTTGGAATGTTGTGTCCATCTGAGATTGTTTTATCTATTTGTTGAAACGGTTTTACTATTTATGAATATTTTTACTGTTAGCTGTTCACTGCTCTGAGCCCTGTGTACTCAGGGGAGGGCAGTTAACACATTCAGATTATAAATAAATAAAATAAACTTAATTTAGGAAATTTTTGTGAGGTGTGCTACAACATAAAGTGCCCAGCATCTGTGGGTCCGGTCACACTGCCGTTTTGATCGGGATTCGCTGCTGTTTCCTTGCGCATGTCAGTTTCATGTTCACACGCACCAATCCGCCTCCCGCCCCGAAGCAGGCTCACTCGCGCAATGATGCTGGGTTTTCCTGACCCCTGGAAAATCAAGTGTTTTCCTGGCACTTCCGCTTTGAATTCGCGGTTTCGCCTATCTGGACAGCCCGTCTTTCACAATGATTGCGATTAGGGCCGTCTGAACGCTCCTTGTGCTTTTTTTTTTTTTTTTTAAGCTTCCGGTTTGAACGCTTGGACAAACATGTGCTTAATAAATCCATTTAATGTTTAATAATTTATTTATTAAGCGCATGTTTAGTCAAGAGCTCAAACCAGAAGCTTTAAACGCACAAAAGACGGCCCTGGAGGCGGGAACGAGAGGCGGGGGCTCTGGCAGCCTAGATGGGGCCAGCAAGGAGGATGGCGGAGACAGCGGACATGGCGGAGCCTGTTTTCGTGGGGCAATGGTGGCAGCGGCAGCACCCCCCCCCCAAAGTGTCGGCAGAAGCAGCAGCCGCCCGAGCCTCCCCCGTGGCCAGCAGGATTGCCTGGAGGGACGGCGCAGCAGCAGGCGAGCGGGTGCTGTAAGAGAGGGGCTGGCTGCATCTAGTCAGCCCAATGTGAAGAAAAATGTTCCTGATTTAAACAAAGCGGGAACAAAGCGCAATTACCTTGGCAGTGTGACCAGAGCCTGAGCCTTGAATCTGTATACATTCATCATTAGTATTTTTTTTTTATTTCTCCTTCTCACTTTCATTAAGTTCATCAAAGAAATATTTGTAGTGCGTGCTGTGACTAGATGCCCCACTGTGTCTTAGTCACTTATTCTCTTTTGATTCTGATTCAGCATCCTCATAAATAAGGCTTTTCTGGTCCTTTCCCTTTGTATGCTGCATTAGGACCATCATGCTTTTGATTTTAAATTGCCTCTCCATTTGTTTATAGCTTGTGTGTTGCTCCTGTGCCTCTTGGAAAAACTACCATTCACTGGTGGCTCTCTGCAGCCCTTTGCAAAGTGACAGCTTTTATTGCGATTCAAGCAATGCAGCGATTGTTTTTTCTCCATTTCTGTGGCGAGGGCTTGCTCTTTCGAGTTCTTTCTAGAAAGGCAACTTGACCCATTCGGGCTGTGATCACACGAGCAGTTTGGTTGGATGCGGCCACTCCTCCCCTCCGGATCGAAAGGGCGGAGTCACACTGCCACATCTGTCAGGCGTTCCCCCGGCATACTCACCCCATCGTAGGACAACTTGGAGCTGGATTAAAAAGGCACCACATCACAAGTGGTGTTTTTGGTTCCCCATGCATTCATTGTGCATGGCTGGACGTCCGAATGCGGTGGAGCACACGCAGAATGGATTTGGCAGTCTGAACCTGCAGGTCAGTACCTGCCGCTAGGGAGGATTTTTAAAAAGTTTGCCCATATATGCACGTGCATGCATGAGCATGAACAGATATGCATGTGTATGTGCAGTTATGAGCGCTCATGCATGCCTTTTGAAAAATTTCCAGGCAGCATGCTCCGTGGCTGAGGTGCTGCAGTAATGTGGATGCTTGACCACGGGCTGTCTGCGTGGGTAACCTGCAGCAGGGTGTGTTGTCTGGATGATATGCTCCGCAACACTTTAAACCGGTACAAGTAGAGGCAGCATCATATCGCGCCAAGACACCAGTGTGACCATAGCCTCAGTGAGTCAAATTCAAAAAGCTGTTTTAAGCATTCCTCCCGCAGTTCTTTTAGTGCCTGATTGAAAGTTTTTGCGTCTTTCTTTTGCCTTTCACTCTGCACACTCGCAAACGCAGACCATCTTCCCCCAGAGTCCCAAGCATAAAAATTGCCTTTTGTTCATCAGTTAGATTAAAGCGGCAGGTTGAAACACCTGCCTCAGTTCAGATATATATTTTTCACAATTTCCCCTGTTACATAACCTTGTTTTGCAAAGTTTTCTTATCCATACACTTCATGTTTTAATACTAGTAAACCCAAAAGACTCTTCTAGACTCTTAAGCATTTCTTTTGCTGTCTGGAAATTTTCAAATGTGAAAGTCTCACTGTCATCCAATGATCCCATAATAATGTTCTTGGCAATGCCATTTTTGATTATCCAAGAGTCAAGTTCCTTGCCTTTGTCTGTTGGTTTTTCTTCCTCCGGGATTCCAGCAACTCCTTTTGCTACTGGGAATATATGAAATCTTTTAAGCCAGCTTCTATAGTTTTCAGCTGTAAGTTTTGGGATCAGATATCTGCTTTATTCAGCCTTCCTTATCACAGCAACATGGAGAAGAACAATGGAGAATTTTGAAAGCTTAAAAAAACAAGCGGATCTGCTAATCAAAGACTTTAAGTCCTTTTCGGATAGACTCTGGGGCCATAACCTATTGAGTTAAATGTAAGAAAAAATCATTTCCTTGGGAAACACAGAAGCTTTTTTTGCAGTATCACTGATCCTCCACGTTCCCCAGTTAAGGGAAACTGCTGTTCAGACAAATTACAACAATGATCTGAGTCCAATGGTAAGAGAAAGAAATTTTACTTACAAAAATAGGAGCACATCTTACATGACATATTCATGTAGTTGAACAAAATTTGAGTTCAGTGGCACCTTCAAGACTAACAAAGTTTTATTCAACACGTAAGCTCTCTTATGCAAAGCACACTTCTTTGCACATGAAAGCTTATACTTTGAATAAAACTTTATTGGTTTTAAAGGTGCCACTGGACTCAAACTTTGTTCTGCTGCTTGAGATCAACACGGCTGCCCACCAAATTTATATTAATGTAGGTACATGCAACTTTATTGTGGATGGATTAACTTCAGAAAGGTTAACTTGCTACAACTCCAAGCCCAGGTAAGAGAGAGAAGAAGAAGAGAGGTCTTATATAAGATGAAACAGAAGGCAAGCCAAGGGCCAACTGCCAAGTATACCTGAGTGAGAGAATTCTCTTAATCCTTTTCCTCCCAGATGTGCTTGCACGCAGGGTTACAATATCCAGCAAATATGAAATTTCATTAGCTGCTTCCTTAGGGATTGTAATAGACTTTCAAAATTATAGACCATAGGGCAGATCATACCTATAGTTATGCGGAGGTACCTTGACAAGACAATTTTGGCATACTTGCCCCTGCTTTGCGGACGTAATGCTGCTGCACAACCAGTGTAAATGTTCAGCATTAGGGGGTACCTGTTGTCTTTCACACATTGGAAATATACAAACAACAAGTGGAAATCCTTAGATGTTATTGCTGCCCATGTCAGCTGTTCAAGAATTAATCTCTATTAGCCTTCTTACCCAGATTAAAAACATTTGCATCTTTGCTGCTTTAGAAAAGGAGGAAGACAAGGACAGCGATATCACATGTCTGAAGTCCTTATAAGACCAACTGCTGCCTCCTGAATTCTCTCCAGTTGTTTCTGCCTGAAGCAGACTGGAGGCGTTCTCCCTCCCTCCCTCTCTGCCACACCTAGTCCACCCCCACAGTTGTTCACTCACACTCAAAAGTGCATTACTAATCGTTTTCATAACTTGCTGTGCTTAGTCCACCCAGTGCTAAACAGACCTTCTGGAATTGCAGGACTGGAAACTACTGACGTCATTTACCCTAGGCATCAAGGCCATTTTCAAAATGGCTGTTCAGCTGATGTTACTCTACTTTTCATAAGAGTAACCCTTCCTACCATCTTCCAAACAGTTCGGGTTAAACTTGAAAAACCGGCTCGGTTTTACACCTTCCCTGAAGCTCGGGTGGCCTTTTTATGTATGCGTGCCGGTTCAGAGAGAAGCTCCCCATTAGCCTGAAGCCTAAAAACCTTCTAGCCGGGTTACTGCCACTCCGCCCAACACCCCCTCCCTTGCATCCTGCAAGAACAGGGTACTTTTGAGTCAGCTTTTTTAAAATTAATGCTGCTTTAGAAAACATAATCTGATTCTGTGTCTCTAGATTTTATAAGAACTCCATACCCTCCTGGGCTTTATTCCATTTTTTTCTTTGTAATCATGATGTGGTTCTCACACAGTAGCCCCCCTAAACTAAACTGGGGAAAGGTTTTGTGTCCTGAAGCCAGAGCTCTTTTTGTAGCAGGAACTCCTTTGCATATTAGGCGACACACCCCCTAATGTAGCCAATCCTCCAAGAGTTTACAGAGCTCTTCTTACAGGGGCTGCTATAAGCTCTTGGAGGATTGGCTACATCAGGGGTGTGTCGCCTAATATGCAAAGGAGTTCCTGCCACAAAAAGAGCCCTGCCTGAAGCGATTTGCTGAGGTGAACTGCCCGAATGCGAGACCCATTGTAACCAGTATTCCCTCTAAGCTGAGTTGGTGTGAGCTAGCTCACAGCTGTTTAGCCTCTGGCTCACATGTTTTTGCCTTAGCTCAGGAAGGCAGGCCCTAGAGCAAACTAATTTCTGCAGTGGCCAAATCGCCCACTCACAACTTTAATGCCAGTAGCTCACAAAGTAGAATTTTTGCTCACGAGGCTTAGCGGGAGCATTGATTGTAACCTCCATCACTTGGCTGCCAGTTGCTCATGCTCTTACCTGCTTAACATGCTTCCCTACAACCTTGTTCAGGTGTTGCATTTCTGGCACTCATATCCTGAATAATGTGGCATATGCGCAGTCACCATTTTGCTGGAACAGGCAACGCACTTGTTTTCCAGCCATGGTACATGCTACTCGAAACCCAGATTTGCAGAAGTACACATTTGTGCATACTGAAGCTGGGGAAAGTGTGTGGCCCTTTTCACACAAAATGATGATCATGCGTACCAAGAAGATCGTGTGTAGCATGCTTTCCAGGTATGTGAGACAGGAAAGCCAGAAATTTGCTGCCTGAAAAATGTGATACCTCTTCCTCTTAGTACACTGAGAGTCAATGTGATGTAGTGGTTAGAATGCTGGGTCTAGAACTTGGGAAGGTAAAAGTAAAGGTAAAGGTTCCCTTGCTCGAAAGCCAGTCGAATCCGACTCTAGGGTTGCGGTGCTCATCTCCGTTTCAAAGCCGAAGAGCCAGCGCTGTCCGAAGACGTTTCCGTGGTCATGTGGCCGGCATGACTAAACACCAAGGCGCACGGAACGCTGTTACCTTCCCACCAAAGTGGTACCTATTTATCTACTTGCAATTTCTTGCTTTCGAACTGCTAGGTTGGCAGGAGCTGGAACTAGAGACGGGAGCTCACTCCGTCTTGCGGCACCCGGGTCTTGAACTGCTGAACTACTGACCTTCCACAGCCTGCAGTTCAGCATCTTAACCACTTGAGCCACCGCAGCTCCAGAACTTGGGAAACCTAGGTTCAAATCCTTACTCTGCCATGGAAGCTTACTGGAAGTCCTTGGGCCAGTCATTCTCATAGTCTAGCCTATTCCACAGGCGTGTTGTGAAGACAAACTGGAAGAGAATTAAATGCCGGAACTGAGGAAGGGTTCCTGTGCAACTCTTCCCTTCTCTTCAGCAGGGCTGATAGACAGTCATGCTGTCTGCTGGACAGTTACGTCTGGATGACTTAAATGTAGGTCCGTTGTTGAATGTGTAAAAGGTGAGGGACGTACTTGTACAGCTGAAGATACGCCAAACTTAATGCGAAAAGATAACTGTGGGGACTCATTCTGAATACTGGAGAAAGAGAGAAATGGAGCAGAGCGAAATAAAGCAGGGGGGCAGGCCTTTAGCCAGAAATTGTGGCGTGGGGAAGGGGCACTAGGCAAACTAGTGGAAGAATTTAGCAGACATTATACCTACATAAAGGAGTTGCAGTGGCTCAAGTGGTTAAGACGCTGAACTGCAGGCTGGAAGGTTGGTAGTTCAGCAGTCTGAGACCCGAGTGCCTCATGCCGGAGTGAGCTCCCATCTCTGGCCCCAGCTCCTGCCAACCTAGCAGTTCGAAAGCAAGAAATTGCACATAGATAAATAGGTACCGCTTCGGTGTGAAGGTAAGAGTGTTCTGTGTGCCTTGGTGTTTAGTCATGCTGGCCACAAGACCACAGAAACGTCTTTGGACAGCACCGGCTCTTCGGCTTGGAAACGGAGATGAGCACCGCAGCCCTAGAGTTGGATTCGACTGGCTTTCGAGCAAGGGAACCTTTACCTTTTTAAACCTACACAATATGTTTTATTTAGACAGTATAAAAGAAGAAATCCAGCTGCTCACCTTAATGTAGGTGGGCTTTGTGTAGAACAATACACTACAGAAGTGGAATAAAGCTAAGACTGTTGTGAGGCTTTGAAAAAGACATAAAATCAGTTTGACTCTTCTGTTTTAAAAGAGGTTTGAGTGTGGGCAGTGAATGTTCTCGGGGAGGCATCAGGTCAGTGCTCACCAGGCACGCTGCCAAATTAGTATATGCAATAGGTACAAAATAACACCACGCATGGCAGCAGCCTTCCAGCAGGTGCACTGCAAACAGGTCAGATGCACCTAATAATTTCAGTTCAGCAGTCCAGAACATGTGCCCGCCAACCAGCCACCAGCAAGAAGAATGCATACAGCTTGAGCTAGAGAAATGAACGCCATGCTAAGTCGACAGATTTGTTCCCAGGCTCCCCAAATCCTATATGCTTAGGGTGATGGCTTATTGGTTTTTCTTCCTGGCAAGGTTCCTGAGTTTTAACAGCCTCGTGAAAAGTAGAAAAAAATCAACAGCTGCATTTTTCTCCAGCATGGAAATTCAGGGATGGGGAAAGCATCTGTTAGTGGATTTGTCTGCCCCAGGAGCTCTGCCGGAGGGAAGTGGCAGTCTCTTCCAAAACAAAGTCAACATCCAGGAGCCTGCATGTAGTGGAGCTTGATGGGGGAGATGACGAGTTCTTTGTAAGTCAGTCCCCCTCCTGTTTTTTGGTGGTCAGTGTGTACGGGGTATCAGGGCACTGCTGCTTCTGTTCCTGTCACCCCTACCAAGTACCTTTTCACTAACTGGCCCGAACACGGGGGCGGGGGGGCAGGGAGAGGGGGGCTGCTGATCAGTTGGATTGAGTACTTCCTGCTAGAGATGTGAAGGCCCAGAAAAAAATTGGAAAAATTCGGGGGTGGGGTGGACTTTTTTCCTGAAGCCTTTTTTGTTTTTTTCCAAAAAATTGAAAAAAGAAAAGAAAAAAAAATGATTATGAAACGTTTTATTTTAACATGATGAATAAAATATTTTAAGACAAGGGGTTCAAATATTTTCCAAATCATTCCTAAAAAATATGTATGGTATCGGATTAAACCTAATTTCTGTGCACTGAGGACAAGCAAGTCCTAGGTTACAAAAGGTTTTTTTTAATTTTTATTTAATACTCTGGAAAGGAAATATGAATAATGGTTACTTCTGGATTTTTAAAAATTGTTTTGTGGAGGATTTTTGGCTGATCCACATAAACTAGTAAACAGTTCAGGAGATTGTTGCTCCATTTGTTAGAATTACAAATAAATATTATTAACAAAGTATATTCTGTTTGTAATAATTATTTGGATACACTATATTTTTAATCTACTAGTTGTGATAATATCATGCGAAGTAAAATTGTCCATAGTCATATTTTATGTTGCTAAAGTAGCAGAATGACTTTCAATCTGGAAAAGAAAAAAGAAGTGCTAATGTAGCATTTTTTTCAGTTTTTCCGAAAATTTCAGTTTCCGTCCGAAAAAATCGGAAAAATACAGGAAAAATAAAAAGTGTTACATAACATGAGACATGGCTAAACATGAGATGAAATAGTCCTTAACAGGGTGAAATTGTTCTTTGTGTCAAGACAGGAAGATTTCTGATTATTTATTTATTTTACCAAATTTATACCCTGCCGTTCTGTCCTCACAAGGGCCACCAAGGTAGCTAACAGAATGACTTTCAACCTGGAAAAGAAAAAAGAAGTGCCGATGTAGCTTTCCCCCCCATTTTTCTGAAAATTTCAGTTTCCCCCCGGAAGAAAACAGGAAAAACCTGGGTTTTCTCCGAGCTTCAAAATTTCTAGAATTTTTACATCTCTACTTCCTGCATGTGTTTACTTCTATACCTGAGTGAAAGCCAAACCTTGCGGGAGGGATCCTGGGATATTGGAAAGGGGTGGGGTGCTTTTGGGCAGGGATAACATTGCACAACCATCTCTTGCCACGCAAGTGGTTCATTATGTTCCTTGCCCGCAGCTATTTCCCAGCTGCCTACGTCTGGGGTGAAGTCTTGTACAGATGTATTCCACCAAAGGAAAAGGTATAATTGCCGGAGACTTCTGTAAGAGTAAACATTCCCACTTCTGCCTACTTGTTGGGTATTTCGTCCTTTCTTTCTGAGTCAGAGTGTGGACATAGTGCAGGCACAATGATCCACCCTTCCAAGTCAAAGGATGCCAGATTGCTGCAGCCTGAACGGTGGTTCATTTGGAGGAGATGAGTTGCATTTCCTCAGAGCAGCTAGATCCACTGGTGCAAAGCACAAACTGTTCTGAGGCATGTGAGAATCAGTACAGTGCAGAGACATGGGCCACCTCCATATTTTTTTTAAAGGGCCTTGGCAAGAACAGAAGGCAGTGATCTTGAAATGCTGTGTTAATAACTTATGTCAGAAGACCTTCTTCATTCTCAGACCATAAATGTTGCGTGAAGCACCGGGCCTTGGAAGGGCCAGTTGCATAGCAAAGAGTGAAAATCAAGGCAACGTCCTGCTTGATTACAAGGCAGCTCAAGTTGAGACATCTGGAGTGGAACTCTGAAAGTAACAGCTGGTATCCTTGGCTTATGCTAAGTGCTGCCCAAGTACCCGATAAAAGAACACTGCATGCCCTAATACAGTAATAGTTTTGGAGACCCACAGGGTGAAGAAATGCTGTAGACATAGCACTTAAAAGCTCGTACGCATGAAGTGGACTTGGAAAGCAGTAGAGTTTCTCTTTCCTGAATAACTTTTATTGAAGCATGTGCACCAAGGACATATTTTGGCATTTCATCCTACCACAGTACACAAGAAGGCCTTCTTCTCACCTAGACTGATGGGAGGGGGGGGACACATAGAGATTCTCTGTTTACCCCACAAGGTCTGCCAAAACTTAAGCCTTCCCTCAACAGCCCCATAACTACAGTGGGGCATCCCAGGGCCCGGCACCCCGACTTACTGTGAGGGCCCCCTGAACTTCCCGGACCTCCCTTCCCCACCGCTACGAGCAGTGGGCCAGCTGGCGAGTGCATGGGCTGGCTGCCAACCCTGACCACATCCTCACAGCTGCAGCAAGCACTCGGCCAGCTCTTGCTCTCTTGCTGGGGACTGGCTGCTTCTTCAGTTGCTGCTGGGCAAGGAGGAGGCGGCGGCCAAGGAGGAGGAGGCCTGATAGCCCTGAGCCCAAGACATGCCAAAGCAGGGAGGGGCAGGCGAGCAAGTGCCACAGACAGGAAGGAGCTGCACTCCCAACCCAGGGGAGAGGGAGCTGGCGAGCAAGCTGAGTCTGCCACTGATGGGACAGGGGTCTGTCTGCACCCACCCCCAAAAGCATACCCAGCCTGAGCTCTGCAGACACCTTTTATTGTGTCAAAAAGAGCAGAGTCTTAGGTTGAATCTGCATTTGTCTTTCTGTAGACTCTGTCTACATTTGCTTTCATTTTCACACTTCAAAATGCTAACCTACTTTTGCATGTCTGCGTATGTTTATCTCCCTTTCGTGGCAACTCCACTGTCATTGCGCCTCTGCACCGCTTTAAATGAATCTTCTCCAAACAACTCTTCAAACAAGCATAGAGAAAGACGGCGTCACAGCAGCACCAAACTGATTTAAAAATGCAAATGCTGATTCAGCCTTAGAAAGCTGTCTCATGCAGACACTGCCATAAGGCTAAAAACTTTGGCGTTTCATTAATATTCAAAGAGAAGCTTGCCAGGCCTTCCCTCTCTGTCACCACCCGCTTCCTACTATCCCCCCTCTCTCCTCCCCTCATCTGCAGCTGGTGTGGCCGGGTCCTCCCGTTGAGCATGGCCTGCTGCAATATTGCAGAGTTCAGACCCGCAAAGGGGGGCTTGCAAAAGTTTGGATCATTTTTCTTTTTTTTTTAAAGAGCAATGGAGGGGCAGGCACACCAGCACGCTCTGCACTCCTCAACCGTCTTGCCTTGCCTTGCCACCTGCCTTCCCCACCCGGCCCCTGTAAAAGAAAAGGGGGCGAGGCTTGAAGATGGGGTTAATTGAATTAAAGGTGATTTAATCAACTTTGCTCAAGTTAAGTGCCCCCTAAGAAATTAAAATTTTTGTTGTTGTTGTTCAGTCGCAAAGTCGAGTCCGACTCTTCACAACCCCATGGACCAGATCACGCCAGGCCCTCCTGTCTTCTGTCGTGCTCCAGAGTTTGCTTAATTTCATGTTTGTTGCCTCGATAACACTGTCTAACCATCTCGTCCTTTGCCATCCCCTTCTTTTTTGACCTTCCATCTTTCCTGGCATCAGGGTCTTCTCCAGTGAGTGCTCCCTTCTCATTTGGTGGCCAAAATATTTGAGCTTCAGCTTCAGGATCTGGCCTTCCAGGGAACAGTTAGGGTTGATTTCTTTTAGGATTGACTGATTTGATCTCCTTGCAGTCCAGGGGACTCTCAAGAGTCTTCTCCAGCACCATAGTTGAAAAGAATCTATTCTTCGGCGCTCGGCCTTCCTTATAGTCCAACTCTCGCAGCCATACAGTACTACTGGGAATACCATTACTTTGACCATGCAGACTTTTGTTGGCAGGATGATGTCTCTACTTTTTATTATGTTGTCTAGGTTTGCCATCGCTTTCCTTCAAAGGAGCAGGCATCTTTTAATTTCATGGCTACAGTCGCCGTCTGCAGTGATTTTGGATCCCAGGAACATGAAGTCTGTCACTGCTTCCATGACTTCCCCTTCTGTTTGCCGAGGAGTGATGGGGCCGGATGCCATGATCTTAGTTTTTTGATGCTGAGTTTCAAGCCAACTTTTGTGCTCTCCTCTTTCACCCTGAGCAAGAAGCTCTTTAGGTCCTCTTCACTTTCTGCCATTAAAGTGGTATCGTCTGCATATCTGAGGTTGTTGATGTTTTTCCCAGCAATCTTAATTTAAATACCCCCCTGCAAAAGAAACCCTGGTTACAGGCCTGTTCCCTCCCCTCACATACCACTTACCGTATGAATGCATTGCTAATCTTTAGGAATTTCCAGTGGACCCTTCGCCATCCAAACAAATGGCATATGGATTTTGTCTGTGTATTTATGAGAGAGATGGAGGTCACTGGAAGATGGCCGATTCTTGAGGAATGCATTCTGCTTTCTTGAGAGGAAAGTACAGTGTCACATTAAAGAATCCCAAATTCTGTTAAAGTCAGGAAGAACCCTGCTCACCCCCCCCCCCTCCACTGTATCAAGGCCAAGCTAAGAAGTGGGACTTCTGGGTGTTGAATAGTGTTCTGGTGCTGACTTCACTTTCTTGATTTTTATGGCATTCTCTGCGGCTACTCTTGCTAGATGAGGCTGGCATCAGGAATCACCAGATGATTCTGCAGGCAATTCTTATAATGTTATTTTTTTTTAACTTTTGTAAGTGGGATAGGGATGTGGAATGGTAGAGGATAGGCCAATGTCATCAGATCTCAGGAGCTAAGCAAGGTCAGTACTTGGATGAGAGGCCACCAAGGAAGGTCTTGCAGAGGAAAGCAATGGCAGATCACCTCTGCTCAGTCACTTGCCTTGAAAACCCTATGTGGTCACCATAGGTCAGCTGTGACTTGACAACGTTTCACACACATGGACACTTAAGTGGGATGCTGTAAAGGTAAATGGTAAAGGTTTCCCTTGCTCGAAAGCCAGTCGAATCCGAATCTGGGGATGCAGTGCTCATCTCCGTTTCCGAGCCGAAGAGCCAGCGCTGTCCGAAGACATTTCCATGGTCATGTGGCCGGCATGACTAGACACCGAGACACACGGAACACTGTTACCTTCCCACCAAAGCAGTACCTATTTATCTACTTGCAGTTCCTTGCTTTCGAACTGCTAGGTTGGCAGGAGCTGAGGCCAGAGACGGGAGCTCTCTCCGTCATGCGGCACTCGGTCTCGAACTGCTGAACTACCGACCTTCCGGTCTGCAGTTCAGCACCTTAACCACTTGAGCCACCACAGCCCCGGGATGCTGTAGGAATGTACTTCTTGCACTGAAGTATTCACTGACATGTCTCTTCCCTTTGGTCAGTCTCTCTCTTCTTAAAATAATCTGTTTTGCAATCATCTTTTCATCTATGTACTTGTGGTAACAGGCATTGCAATTTGTAGAGTGATTCCACAAACATGGTATGCGTTTTGATCCTATATAAATTTGCCTGGCATTTTCTCCTCACAAGCAGAGATCTTACCTTTGTCTTTGTGTCTTGACTCTTTAGGCTCAGTATTATGGAGAGATTGGCATTGGGACGCCACCACAGAAGTTTACTGTAGTCTTCGACACTGGATCATCCAACCTCTGGGTGCCCTCAGTACACTGTGGTTTGTTGGACATTGCTTGCTGTAAGTATATAGAGGGAACTTCTGTAGATCTTCCTGGTTGCCTTCTTATATATAGGTGCTGTAGCTAAACTTGAAAAGTTGTTGAGGAGATGGTTTGCACTTCCCCATTTCTGCAAAGCGTCCTCTTCACATGCCCATGTGGCAGGCCAGGCAGTTGCTTTCCTGTTTCTCTGACTAGCCCTGGTCATGTGGTTGGGGCTACTGAAGCTACATGGAATAATACCACAGGAAAGCAGCTCCAGGGAGTCTATGAAGGGAGCTCTGCATACTTTTTCTGCACAGAATGAGTTGCAAGAAGCTCAGCTCCACACGAGCTCCACAAATGCAAAGGCCCATCTGGTTTGTGAGACTGAGGGTGTGTGAGAGGAATTTCCTGTACAGGTATCACTTCCAAAGACTCTGCATGTTCTCGTGGTGGGATGGCCCTGTTTGGCTTGCATACCTGATTGAACATATATGCTGTAAAATACCGTGTGCAGGTATGAATTCTGTGTACGAAAAATATCTCTGTGTGAAGTGGATGCAGAATCTGCCATCCGCCAGTATCTTAACCATTTGTCAGCCACGCCTTAACTAAACTACTGAACAGCAACAGCTAGCTTTACAATACTGTATTTAGTTTACCATTTCATTAATTGTGAATTTTATTTTGAGACGCTCGTATCATTTTGCAGTATTTCTTAGTGCTTTTTTTCAAGTTTACTTTTTCTCTACACACATTCTCTCTAAGAACTGGTGTCTTTGGTGCAACTGAAGCATTGCTTGAGAGAGATAAATATCTGTCTCTAATTCCCCAAGTTGCATATCTGTCAGGCTCCTTAGTCAGGTCATGCTACACAGGGCTTCTCCAGAAGAAAACTGTTTATTGGTGAATCAGAACTAAAGACGTGTACAGCTTGTGTCAGGAATGCCCGGGTACGGTAGGGCCACCTAAATCATACTACGATCAAACACACCCTAAATGAGCTGAAGCCAATGAGTATAGTTCATGCATGTGGGCTAAGCAAGTGGGAGAAGCTAGCAAACAATCTAAAAGCTGTTATTTCCCAGCCTAGGAGTTCTGCAGCTGGAGCATCTACAAGCTCATACAAATGATAACATACAGACAGTAGAAACAGTAATGGTCAGATGCTGGTAGACTGAGAGTGTTCCCTTCACATTCCATCCCCATGACAGGGCTACCTGACATCCTGCCCCCCCCCAAGTGCCTCCCCCCAGGCTTTGTCAGGGTAGTGACAATGGAAACGACGAAGAAGTCGGGGGGCCATGATGTGATCCACCTCCACCCACTCCCTGTGTTGAGGCCCAAAGTCCACCCATTCAACCAAGTAGAATAACTTGTTTTGTTTAAGCTTAGAGTCTAAAATGTCAGCAACTTCATAGTATGGTTCGCCTTGCACCATCAGACGGGTTGGCTGTGCAGGCTGAGGTCGCCAAGCATTAGGCCCAGGGTCCCGGCAGAGTAATCTAAAATGGAAAACAGGGTGCAAATGTTTCAAAGTCTTTGGGAAGTCAAGTTCCATAGTCACCTAATTTATTTTCCGTTTCACTGGGAATGGACCCACATATTTCCACCCCAACTTCCTGTTCGGCTGGCGTCCCTTGATGTTCTTGGTAGACGCATAAACAGAGTCACCAGGCTGGATGTCCCAGCTGACAGCTCGTTTCTTATCAGCCTGAAGCTTGTAGGCCTGTTTAGCCTCGTCTAAGGTTTTGCACAAAAGTGACCAGGCTGCCTGCAATCGTTTACACCAGTCCCCACCTCCCCCTCAAGCAGAGCTGCATCAGACAGGAACGGGAGAGGTGGGGCCTCTTAACCATAAGCTGCCATAAAGGGGGAGACCCCCGTGGAGGAATGGCACACATTGTTGTCACAGAACTCTGCCAGGGGGAAGAGTTCTTCCCAATCATCTTGTTGAAAGTTAGTAAAACAGCAGAGGTACTGCTCAAGGGTTTGATTGACCTGTTCCATCTGGCCATTACTCTTGGGGTGATAAGCACTGCTCAAGCCCCGTTCCACTCCCATGAGATGCATTAGTTCACCCCAATACTTGGAAACAAACTGTGAGCCTCGGTCGGAAATTATCTTCCGGGGTAGCGTATGCAGTCGAAAAACCTGTTGAATAAACGCTTTGGCTAGCACACGTGCAGTTGGCAGAGACTTAAATGGAACAAAATGAGCCTGCTTTAAAACAGATCCACTATGACCCAGATAATTGTTTTTCCCCGACTGGGAGGCAAGTCAGTGATAAAATTCATGGGAATGACTTCCCATGACTGGGCATAGACAGGGGTTGTAGGAGTCCCGGGGGATTTCTGGGTCTCGGCTTGCCCATGATGCATGTCTGGCACAACTGGACAAACAGGGAGAGGGCCTTCCTCATCCCCGGCCACCAGAACTGGCACTGTAATAAATGCAGGGATTTCACAAACTCCAGGCGCCCCGCCAGTTTATTGCCGGGTACTGTTAACATGATTTCACCATGCAAAGCCAAAGGCACAAACAGTTTATGGCCGCAGTACCAACAGCTGTTCGCCCACTCCTCTCCCTCCCCCTCTTTTTGTAGTTCCTGCCGATCACTGTCAGAGGGGGTGGAGGCGAACTTCAGGTCCCAGGATTCAGTGTCCATCAGGGGCTGGGCTGCTGTTTGGCTGCACGTCACTACTGCCCCTCCCAAATGTGAACATTGAGTCAAGAACCCCCTCCTTGCGGCTGTCATGCTGTGGGAGGCGGGACAACGTGCCCTCCAAAGAATTACCTTTGCCTGGGAAGTGGTGGAGCGTGAAATCAAACTTAGAGAAGAAATCTGCCCATCTAAGCTGTTTTGCAGTGAGATTGTGGGGTGTTCTGAGTACCTCGAGGTTTTTTGTGGACAGTCCAGACTTCACACGGCCCCCTGGCCCCCTCCAGCCAGTGCCGCCATGTAGAGAGCGCTAATTTAATAGCTCCCGCCTCCTTGTCTCAAACTGACCAATTACGCCCCATATCATTGAACTTCCAAGAAACATACGCAAGAGGATGCGTTTTCCCATCCTCCCCCTCCTGCAAGATGGTGCTGCCCATAGCGACGTCTGATGCGTCCACTTGAACAATAAATTTTTTGAGTTCATTTGGGTGTGCAAGCACAGGTTCGGATGTGAACAGAGCTTTTAAGCGGTCGACTGGCTCCTGGCATTCGTTTGTCCACGTTAGTTTAGCACCACCCGTGTACTTTCAGGACCCTTCCCTCTCGTCTTTAGGAGGCCCGTGAGTGGTAGGCTCACCTGGTTAATGAGAGTTAACGAGAAATGCTCTGTAGAAATTGGCAAAACCGAGGAATGCCTGGAGTTGCCTCCAGGTTCAAGGGGGTTCCCATCCCACCACGTCCCAGGCTTCAGCCGGGTCCATCTCCAAGCCCCATGGGGAAATATGGTAGCCCAGAAAGTCAATTTCTGTGCAGTGGAATACACATTCCAATAGCTTAGCAAAGAGCTTGTGCTTGTGCAACATTTTCAAGACTTCCCTTACCAAAGTCACATGGGAGTCTGTATTGGGGGAATAAATGGTCAGTTGCTGGTAGATGGAGAGTACTCCCTCGACATTCCATCCCCATGACTGGGCTACCTGACATCATCCTCCAAAATGGTACACCGATATTACCTGTGACTCATTGCTAAGACATAGAACCTTCTATACAATGGTTGAAAGCACTGTGAGGACACTTGGAATGTGTACGTGTGTTGGGAAATGCTAATATTTATATATTTATCATTTATAGAACTCAGCTAATTACTGTTTTCACTGCATTTTCAAAAAAAAGCGTTAGAAGTATTTAAATAAACAGATCTTGGCAAGCGCTCACTACCATCCTATTCTCACATATCTGTAAGCATTGATAGTAATGTCCTTTATCTTTTAGCTAATTCAAGTGACTTCCCTTGCTAGAGAAATGGGGCTGCAACCACTTGTGATGAGATCCTTGTGCACATTAGGACTCTAGCCAAGATCTGGCAGTCATGTCAAAGAACTTATGTGTACAGAAGCTCAACTGGCTGAAATGAATGGGCACTGCCAAATATTGCATTAAGCCACTTCACCCTTTGCATGGGGAAGGTCTGCATTTAAAAGTATGAGGGAGGGGTGGTAGGCTATCCCTGCTGTATTTGTAGCTGTCAGGCTTTTACTGTATTTAAATTGCAAGATCCAATATTCTATTTATATGTTTCTAAGAGTGTTGAATCAATTGCCTTAGGATGGAAACAGAGTGTTGGTTTTTCCCCGCACAGAGGCTTAAAATGCAGTCTGTTTCAGAGTTACTGCTGTCTGAGTCTATTAAAATCAATGGCCTTAGGCTGGAGTAACTCTGCATAGGATTGCACCTTCAAAACAGTTTGAAAGAGACGTTCCTACTCATGATATATACATTCATCTGGTTTTGCAAGTTTTAGTGTTGTATTTCAAAAACCTGTTGGTTAAGAGATAAAAGTGGGACAAAAGAAATACGTGTATATATCATGCCAAAATGAAACTTCTGTTAAATTGTTGTTGTTCAGTTGCACAATTGAGTCTGACTCCTTGCGACCCCATGGACCACATCACGCCAGGCCCTCCTGTCTTCCGTTGTGCTCCGGAGTCTGCTTAGTTTCATGTTTGTTGCATTGATAAGACTATCTAACCATCTCATTCCTTGCCGCCCCCTTCTTCTTTTACCTTCGATCTTTCCCAGCATCAGGGTCTTCTCCAGTGAGTGCTGCCTTCTCATTTGGTGGCCAGAGTATTTGAGCTTCAGCTTCAGTATGTGGCCTGTTATTTATGTACCTTCTACTTTCCCATGTCTTGGGCACCCTTGAGAAAAGAACCAGCCAGAGTGTACTTCTGTCTCAAAGTGCTCTTGCCAAATTGAGATGGGTAGCCATGTTAGTCTGTCTGTAGCACTAGAAAAGAGAAAGAGTCCAGTAATACCTTAAAGACTAATGAAACTTGTGGCAGGGTAGGAGCTTTCGCGAGTCATTGCTCACTTCTTCAGATACAGCTAGAGTCCATCTGTTGTATATATTGGAAAGTGGCAAATGACAATAGCAAGTGTGAATGGATTAGGTGTGATATGCAGGGAGGTAGAGGCGTCGAGAAAACAGCATTGGTAATGAGATGGGAAACCGAGGTCCAGGTAAATATGTTGTCTTGAGTTTTGTTATCAGTTGCAATTCAGCAGTCTCTCTTTCTAATCTCCCTTTGAAATTCCTTTGTAGGAGAACTGCTATTTTTAGGTCAGCAACTGAATGTCCTGGAAGGTTAAAATGTCCCGTCCCCCCCCAAATGGTTTTTTTAATGTTGTGGTTTCTGATGTCAGACTTATATCCATTAATTCTTTGTTGAAGGGACTGGCCTGTTTGTCCAATGTAGCGAGTGGAAGGCATTGCTGACCCGTGATAGCGTTAATCACATTAGAGAATGAGCCGGAGTCTGAACCGGAGATGGTATGGCTGATGTTGCTGGGTCCACTGATGAGAGCAAAGGTGGCATCTTGGTTTGTTGCAGGCCTTGGTAACAGAGTCCATGTTACTGTTAAGTAGTTTATCATTGCAGGTGAGAAGTTGTTTTAGGTTAGCAGGCTGTCTGTGAGCAAGAAAAGGTCACACACACACACCCAGTGCCTGTGTGAGGGAAGTGTCACTATCCAGCATAGGTTGTAGGTCTTTAATAATGCATTGAACTGGCTTGACTTGTGAGTTGTAGGTGAGCACCAATGGTATTCTGTTGTTGCTTTCCTTGGGCTTGTCTTGTAGCAAGCTGTCCCTGGGTATCATTCTGGCCTTTCCAATCATCTTTCTCACCATATCAGGGGGACACTGTAGTCGCAAAAAGTGAGTATCTCTGTGAGTATCTCTGTCTGAGATGCAACTATAATGCAGGTCTTGGCTTTTTGGATTTTTTGATGGGGTAGGGTGCTAGCTGAAGGCATGTAGATATGTTTGCCAATCTGTCGGTTTCCAGTATAATGTAGTACTTATGTATCCCTCGTATATCCATCCTGTGGTGTCCAGGAGGTTTATTTCTTGTGCAGAGTAATTCATAGTTAGATTGATGGTGGGGTGGAAGTTGTGGAAAGCCTGTAAAATCTCTCAAGGGCTTCTTTGCCATGGGTCTAGGCAATAAAAATGCCATCAGTGAATCTCAAGTAAAGGACAGGTGCCAGTGGGTAGGAGTTCAGAAAACACTGTTCTAGACCTGCCATGAAAATGTTGGCATACTGTGGAGCCATAAGGGTGCCCATGGCCGTGTCATTGATTTGGAGGTAAAAGTTCTCACCAAACATGAAGTAGTTATGGGTGCGAACAAACATGCAGGGTTCAGTGGCAAGATCTGCTGTGGTGTTGTCAGGGATGGTATTGTCGGCTTGTAGTCCATCCTTATGGGGGATGTTGGTGTACAGAGACGCAGCATCCATGATGGCTAGAGTGCTCTTTCTGGGGAGACAGTCAACGGACCACAGTTGCCTCAGGACGTCTGTGGCATCATGGACCCACATACTAGCCTGTGTCCGAAGAAGTAAGCAGAGACTCATGAAAGCTCATACCCTACCACAAATTCTGTCAGTCGTTAAGGCGCTACTGGACTCTGTGGGGAATTTCAGACAGATGATATAATCCGGAAGAGGAACGGTTCCCAAACAGTTTCTGGTCTGGCATTTCAGACAGAACCGTTTTAGAACCGGTTCCCTACCGGAATATATTTGTAATTTCACACAGAATCGCTTCTGTCCCGTTCAGGAAACGGGGCTGAAACGTTTTACCTGTCAACTGCTTCCAAGTAGTCGTCAGTTTCTTCTCCCGGATCTGATACGCCTTTTTCCCGCCTTTTTTCACCACGTGGGCGATCTCCAGCTTTTTTTTTAAACGTTCGCTTTAGAGCGCTATAACGCTATAGCACTATAGCACAATAGCATTATAGCAACCACATTGGAATGCCTGCAGTGTTTTTTATAGCACTATAGTGCTATAGCGCTCTAAAGCGAACATTTTTTAAAAAAAGGCATGGCGGGAAAACAAAGCGGTGCAGTCTGAATTGCCAAACCGCTTCTGATTCGGCTCTTTTCCGGTCAGGGAAAGCCATGTGTGAAATGGCAGCCCTGTACCGGTTTACTTCAAGACGAATCAGAAACGGCTTCAATCCGGCAGAATCTCGGTAATGTGAAATTCCCTTTCTCTTTACTATTGCCAAATCGGTTTAATTCCCCATATGTTAGAACAGCTTTAGAAAGTAGTTTGTATTAATGCTTCCAGGTGAAGAAGTTCCTGCTGGTAGCCATTTTGCCATGCTGGAAGTTTCATTGATTCAAAAGACTTGAAAAACAACAGTTGCCAGCAGATGGCACTTGAAACTTCCTAAATGTGCATACTTCGTTTTGATAATGGGGCATTCCAGGCTTATCCCAGACTAAGTAAATGTCAGATTGTGGAGAGATTTATAATGGTCACCTCCTCGTGGCAGAAACTCAGATAGTAGTGCAGAGGGCTGTAGTTGAATTTGAGTTGCTTACTTCCATATAGGTAATATCATGATAGACACTTGGTTTGTACATCTATTAAACTGACAGCACTGCATAAAAAGTGCATTTTCCTTTGGGGGGGATTAGAACTAGGTTCATATGTTAGCAGAGTATGGAAATAGTAAGTCACACTGCTGATTTTCAGATCTCTCAACTTAGTATGAGTCCATGGATTTCCAGGGTTTATTCCCAAAATGAAAAATCATGGTTTGTTGTTGTGTATAAACTGTGTTAAGTTTCACAGAAATATACCTCTGGACCAAGTCCTCACAGCATACACCAAAGCACGTCTAGCTACTTTTGTCTGTTTGCTGTGAGCATCTGTCTAGGAAATCCTGAAAGTTGAATCAATAATAATACGGCCTTCATTCAATCCTGGCTTCAACTCTGAGTTAGAAAGATGGTAGGAAAGGTTTACAAATAGGCTCATACTTAAATACTTGCAAGTTGTTTCCTTTAAAAAGAAAAATACCCAATGTTCAGTGTGGGCAGTAATATGTGAATTGCCTATGTACTGATCCCTTGTTTTCCTTTTCTCTTGCAGTGCTACATCACAAATATGATTCTTCCAAATCCAGCACATATGAGAAAAATGGAACTGACTTTGCCATCCATTATGGTACTGGGAGCCTTTCAGGATATCTCAGCAAAGATACTGTAGCGGTTAGTATGATATCATGACTTCTCTGAGCCATTTAAGTCATTAGGTTGCTAGACACACACACCCATCCCCTGCTGCCAGGCCACATCCCACAGCCACCAATCAGCGGGCCAGCAGCGGGACCAGGAGAAAGAGAAAGGCCCAGGCCACATTGCCAGTGTTGCACAGGAAGTGACATCATCACGCCAGCAACTTCCAGTTGACATTCTGGCATTTGAGCAAAAACTCTATGACAAGCCAGTTTTACCATAGAGATTTTGCCCAAATACCAGGACATCACCCAGAATCACTGATGTGATGATGTCACTTCTTGTGTGATGCTGGTGCCTGAACCTTTCTCTTTTTCCTGGTAAGTCCTCCCTATCCACCCCCCCCCCAACTGCCAGGAGGGATCTGGCAACCCTAGCCGTGAGGGAGTTTTTTTAATCAAAAAAAGATTCTTAATTTAATTTAATTGCAGTCCTAGCAGTTAGACATTCTTGTATGCTTTTAAAAGGTGAGCATGTGTTTAACACTCTGATCAGACAAGACCACCATAGAAACGTTCCATAAGTAAAAGGGCTGAATTGCCCTCTTTATCCAGCTGTTGGTCACAATGTTCTTGTGTGAGTTTGATTATCTTCAACTTTGTAACACTTTGAAAAAATGTTTCTGTTCTTTTCCTTAATACTATTAATGGGTTAGGTCCAGTGATTTTTCATGGGACAAGAATCGGGAGATATTCAGTGACTTAGACACAGTGTAGTCCCTCTTGCACGTCCCCTCTGCCGCCACCCCCTCCTCCCCGGTCATGCCCACTGCTACTCCTGGGATCCTCTGAACTTCAAGAGCTACATTTTGGGAGATAGCCAAAGGGGAGGTACTTTAGCCAGGGAAGGTACTTTAGATGCAACCCATGGATTTTGTACTCTAAAAAAGGAGGGAGCCAGCCACAGGGACTTCCCCATTAGTCAAAAAATAATGTTTGGGGGATGTTAACAAAAACTCCTGTGCATGTTGCCACATTATGCAGACACTGCCCTGCAGAAGGTACCTTGTTAGTACTCTCATTCTTTTCTAATGCCCAAGCAGAGCAGGAGATTAATACAAAAGTGAAAGAAAGATACTGGGGGAAAAAATCATCTTTTAAAAAAACTGTATTTATTAAAATATCTATTTTTAAAACAAACTTGACTTTTATTTTCAAAACAAACAGAAAACTAACCTCAAATTATTAAAAAAATCACCAAGTTTCATACAGGAAAAATCAAAAGTGTTACATAGCATGAGACATGGCGAAACATGAGATGAAATAGTCCTTAATAGGGTGAAATTGTTCTTTGTGTCAAGACAGGAAGATTTCTGATTATTTATTTATTTTGCCAAATTTATACCCTGCCTTTCTGTCCTCACAAGGGCCACCAAGGTAGCTAACAAGTTGAAACGTACATCATAAAATCACATTTTAAAACCATTAAAATCAACCCATCAGAAAAGAAAAGCACGCACACACCTCATGAAAACAATTAAAAACAGAGTTAAAATTACGTACAAAAACATAAAAACAGCAATTAAAACATTGGTCAGGAAGGAGGGATCACTGAGGGAATGCCAAATGACAGACAAGAGACTAGAAGCTGTAACTAATACACCTACCGCCACCCCTAAAAAAAGCAACCTTTAGACTGGCAATAGTTTGTGTGTAGAAGGTGCTGTCTACATGAATGTGAGGTGGCTTTGAAGTCAGTAACTATACTAACTTTGTACCATTTATCTGGTTTTGTTTTCTATGATTCGGGTATATGTAGTGGTTATGTCCATGAGTTTCAGTATGCCTGTCTTGTCTGGCTAGCATTACATGGTATATGAGCAGGGGGGAAGGGAAGAGATTCTGGCACCTGGACTAAAGTATCCTACCCATTTGTCAAATTATGTTTCATCTTGTTACCAAGAGAATGTGTTTGGTGTAGTGGTTAAGTGAGTGGACTCTAATCTGGGAGAACCGGGTTTGATTCCCCATTCCGCCACTCGCAGCTGCTGGATGACCTTGGGCAAGCCATAGTTCTGGCACAGCTATTCTTGAAAAAGGAGCAGTTTCTCTCAGAGCTCTCTCAGCCCCAGCTACCTCACAGGGTGTCTGTTGTGAAGAGGGGAAAGGAAAGGAGTTTGTAAGCCTCTCTGAGACTCTGAGTGAAGGGCGGGGTATAAATCCAATCTCCTCCTCCTCCTTCGTCTATTTCCTGATCCATGATTTGTTCTTAATGTGTCCCTACTCCCATTTTCTTTCAGCTTGGTGACTTGTCAGTTAAAAATCAGATATTTGGTGAAGCTGTTCACCAACCTGGTATCACATTCATTGCTGCAAAGTTTGATGGAATCATGGGCATGGCATTCCCCAAGATCTCTGTGAAGAAATGTACACCTTTCTTTGACAATGTGATGGAACAAGGACTGTTGGACAAGAACGTGTTCTCCTTTTATCTCAACAGGTGATACTGGCTTTGTCAGAAAAAAATGTTGTTGCGAGAATACTTTCCATTCTTGCAGCCACTTCATAAGGCATGTGGGTCAAATATGAAGCCCCCTTTGTTCTGAAATAAAGTGCTTCATTTTTCCTGGATAGAAAGGAGTAACCCTGTACCTCTATGAAGACCACAGGGAGACTGGGAATAAGTACAATGTAAGTGTAGAATCTGAACAGTCTTTAAGGTCTGTGAAGAGTTCTTCTGCTGAACCTAAACAAGGCTGACCATGAAAGCTGCCTTGATGGTAAACAACCCTAGAAGCCGTATATAAACACCTCAGAATAAGAACCTAGTTTAGGTGACAAATATCAGGCATACAGTCCAAGTTAAGGTATAGCTACTTGAGTTCTGATGGGCTTACTTGCTACTTCTGAGGATTGCAGCCTTAATGCAAACTGCCAAAAGCCACTCTTAAGAAAATTCACAGAGGCCACTCTGGATAAGAGTACTTGCTTTGAGTTCTGAGGGTTTATGCCATGTCCTACATCATCTAAAAGGGTTGGAACACCTTCCCTATGAAGAAAGGTTAAAACGCTTGGGGCTCTTTAGCTTGGAGAAACGACAGCTGAGGGGTGACATGATCGAGGTTTATAAGATTATGGCCGAGGACAGACTGGCAATTTGCCGCGGGATGGGACCCGGGCTGACAGCGACTCAATATCGGATTAAATGGAATGTTCACACAGGCACATCTGCCTGGCGTCCCCCACCTGGAGCTTACCGGAGCCCTCGCGCTTCAGTGCCGGATTAAAAAAACACCTTATAAAAGCCTTCGCAAATCCAAAAGCCTGCGTTCGTCGCGCGTTTCTCCGCTTCCGGGGAGTCTGTACACGCAGGCGAAAAGCCGGGAGCAACCCGCGTTGGGCATGAGGCAGCAGCACTGTGATTGGCTGTGCTCCGCTCCACTGCCCAATGTGGTGCCGGCGTTGCAGGGCAAAAAAAAAAAAAAATCGCCGAAATGCGCTTATGCGCATGAGCGCTCATGCGCACATACGCCCACAGCCGAAATAATGGGGAAACAGTGAATATAGCGCGCCTCTGGCGCGGCAGTCTGAACGCTCCCGCGCGCCTCTGTCCCGTTTCTTCCGGCAGAGGCCCCCGCTGTGTGGACGGGAAAACCCGGTATCGTTTACTCCGGGTTTTTTGCTCCGACTCGATACCGGGGCAAATTGCCAGTCTGTCCTCGGCCTATGAATGGGATAGAGCAGGTTGAGAAAGAAGTACTTTTCTCTCTTTCTCACAATACAAGAACTCGTGGGCACTCCATGAAATTGCTGAGCAGTCGGGTTAGAACAGATAAAAGGAAGTACTTCTTCACCCAAAGAGTGATTAACATATGGAATTCACTGCCACAGGAGGTGGTGGCAGCTACAAGCATGGACAGTTTCAAGAGGGAATTAGATAAACATATGGAGCAGAAGTCCATCAGTGGCTATTAGCCACAGGGTATAGATGGTAACTCTCAGTCTGGGGCAGGTGCTGCACTCTATTCTTGGTGCTGGAGGGGGCAGCAGTGGGAGGGCTTCTAGTATCCTGGCCCCACTGCTGGACCTCCTGATGGCACCTGGTATATTTTGGCCGCTCTATGACAGAGTGTTGGACTAGATGGGCCATTGGCCTGATTCAACATTGGCTTCTCTTACGTTCTTAAGTTCTTATCTGTAATTTGGGATCTTTATTTGACCTTCCATTACCATAGTTCTGCAAGCAATCTTTACCAAGATGTGAGAGACAGGATCCTTGTCGTATTGCTGTTGTATTTCCTCTGACAAAGTCCATATCACGAACTATGGCATTGTCTGGAACTACCTCTTGGAAGTAATATGATTAGAGGATACAGAGCTCCCTTGGTCTCCTTATTTGTAATTTTTAAAATTATTTTTTATTATTTTCTCAAGGAAAAAAGAAGTGGGATACAGAAGGGAAAAGGGGAAGGGGGGAAATATAGATTCCACAAGTTTGTTAATTATTATGAATTGTTACGTACAACAAGTAAAATCAAATATATTAACAAATGTATTACATAACTCAAATATAGAAACAATTAATAAAGCATCAATTTTGCAGAATTTTGGGCTAGATTCTCTCTTTAAGGAATAAACAAAAACTCTCCTAAAATAGTAATAATATATTAATGATAAAAGAAAATACATCTTTAACAGTTGAACATATTTCTAAAAACCTAAATGTTGTCTTAATTGTTTATCTAAATCTGAATTTTATTCTTACTGATTATTTAAATATTAATGGGATACAAAGTAAAATATTGAAATTTTAATCAATATCATCATCTTTAATGTGCTATTCAAATAATTCCAGAGCTAAAAAGAAAAAACTTAATTATTCCCATAATATGAGTAATAAACTTGCCATTTCTGCTGAAATTCATTCAGTGGTCTTTTGTTTATATAATTGGTTAACTTTGCCAATGTTGCATACTCAACTAGTTTTTCTTCCCAGATCTCTATTGTAGAGATCCCAGATCTTCTATTGATTTCTGTTTCTATATTTGTGCGCTTTTTTTCTTTCTTTCAAGGGACCCCAAATCATCACCCGGAGGAGAATTGCTTCTAGGAGGAACAGATCCACAGTATTATAGCGGAGACTTCAACTTTGTGAATGTCACTCGCAAAGCTTACTGGCAGGTCCACATGGATAAGTGAGTTATTCCTTGTGTTTAACAAATTTGCAAGTATAACAAATTTAGAGTCCAATGTATATATAGTTTGTATGAATATTATATCTAAACACTCTACAGCAGGGATGTCAAACATGCAGCCTGGGGGCCAGATCAGCCCCCCAGAGGGCTTCTATCAGGCCCACAGTGGAACTGGCTGTCTCCTGCGTCTTCTTCCAGTTCTGCTGCTGCTGCGTCATCGTTGGTTTGCAGCTTACAGATACACACCTGAACAGCATACTCAAGATTGCAACAGCATAGACATTGTGATGCAATAATTCAAAGCAGGAGGTGTCAGTTATCAGACACTGTTAGATAAACAAGATATTGCAAGGGTGCTAATGTTTTAAGCATTTTTCTATTTTAAGTTAAAAAAAACACCCTTTGCGTTTGTGTCCTTTATAAAGTTTATCTCTCCGCTACCTGGCATTACATTTTATGACACACCCATGGCCCGGCCCAACAAGATCTCATTTATGTCAGATCTGGCCCTCGTAACAAGTGAGTTCGACACCCCTGCTCTACAGCATTTGTCAAAGGAAAACACATACGGCCTGAAACATTTGCAGCTTAAGGAGTTGGTGTTAGCAAAAGACGCTTGGGTACCGTCCCTGTAGAGAGGCTCTGACAGCTTGTACCGATGGAAAAGATACCAGAATATGCTGGACTGTGTGTGTGTGTGTGTTTTTTTCTCCTTTCCCCTGATGTGGTAGAGTAAATCCAGACTTTCAGCACAGGATGAAATGAGGTGCTTTCTCTTGTGAACAAGATAAATGGCTTTTTTAAACCTGTTGCTTATCATGACTCCAGGCAACAAAACTGTTATAAAAATGTGAACGCAGCCGTGTTTAGTTGAGGTCAGCTGCCACGTCTGCTGTCAATTAAACTTAGCATCAGGAACCAGTCCATTTGATCCCATCTATCTCCTGCGCTTTTCTGAAGCACTTGTGCTGGGTATCCAGTTCTAAAGTTGCAATGCAGTGGCCTCTGAGCTCAGGATGGGACGGCTGGTTTGGGGGATGCACGTTAATTTTCTCCTGTGCTCCTTTCCCCTCATTGAATCACCCCTGCAAAACTGTTGTTAACCAAAGCACAGAAATAGGACAAGCACCTATACTGTACCTACTCACAACATGTGTGTGGGGAGGAGACAATTTTCAGTAAGGAAAATGGCCTGGAAGGTGGTTTAGCTCCCTCCAGCACTGTAATCCTTATCCAGTTAGGTGTCCCACTCAGCTGTATTGAACCCCTTTTAAAAAAGGACATCCGCTGTGCATAATTAGAGTTATAATTTTATAAGTCCATTGAAGTCAATGGTTTTAAAAAGGTATGAATCACAGTTTCCCCCATGTGACATATGGGTAGACCTTGGGCCTATATCTGTGGCATGGTAGTACAATTATATCTGGGGTTGCAGAAGAATTTCTTCTGCATTTGACATCGCTTTACTCAAAAATGTGGCATGACTGGAATTCTGTGCCCAGTAGCCAACTGATCCTGGTCAGTGAATTCCTCACAGGAGGGCAGTTTGGATCTTGAGAAATTTTCAACTGTTCCTGCCCACCTGGACAAGACACAGCACCTCCTTTTGCAGCCTGCGACCAGGAGGAAGAGGGTTTGTGAGCCCCTGACATGGCAGTGCCCTGGATGCCATTTTGACCAGAAGGGGGAAAAGAACTTAATTTTTTTGCCAGTTCTGTCATATCAGTGCCCCCCATTGTTGTATTGACATCATGGGCCCCATACCTAAAACTACTATTGATATCACAGAGTAATTGGGTTGCTCTTGAAATAAATGCTCAAATCAACATCACAATAATTCCCACCTTGGCCTGGACACTTCTCACTGTTCTTGTCATGAGTTGGGGATTGCCTGTCTGTAGAAGCCCTCCTTCTTGGTTTTCCACAATTGATAAGGATTATTTCCACTCTCTGTTTTCAACCCCATTCACTTCTGATGCCTGAAGTAAATTTTAAAAAGTACAGAATGGGAAGAGGGGGAAATATCCCCTGACGTCAGAGAGCTCTCCGTTCTGTGCTGTATTCAGCATACAAATGTCCTTCCAAGCCCTTCCTCTTTTGCATGGCCCACTGAGATTCCCACCTCATGTTCCTTTTAAATTAAAATGGTCTTTTCCCTGTTTTTGTTTGTTCCTTTGTTTTAAACATCGATCAAGTAGCTGTCTTGTACTCCGGTTGTACCAAAATGGATAGGTTTGAATGCATTTGTTCATCTTTTACAGGGTTGATGTTGGTAATGGCGTGACTCTGTGCAGCGATGGTTGTGAAGCCATTGTAGACACTGGGACCTCTCTCATTACTGGGCCAACCGAGGAAATTAAGAAGCTACAGAAAGCTATTGGCGCCAAGCCAATAATTAAAGGACAGGTAAATGCAGGGCAACGATTAGGGTGGAGTGTCTGCTCTGATGTTGGTAAATGACTAAATGGGGATTAAACTGCTATTTATGTATTGGTTTTACTCTAGCTTGGATTCAGGTGCGTTTAGTGGCTTTGGTTTGAGTCGCTTCAAAGTACCCAAAAGGCAATTTGGTTACAAGTTCAAACTGGTTATATCAAAGGACTTCTGCTAGAGTAGTCGGCTTGAATAAGAGCTGCCCATAATAAAGAGTTGGCAACTCCTGCCTTTGATGTTTTCCTGTACCTTTAGTAGCTGAAGGGCAGTAGGAAGCCTAGCAGGTATTGTTCTTTGCATCGCAGTGCACCGGTAATGAGAGGCAATGCTTGCCAAGTATTTCTGTGCCATCTGGCAACTGAAGACCTGGAAGCATCTTGCTTTTTTTACAAACAAAACTAGGTCTCCCACCTATTCCTGGATGTACTCTGTGATAACGTTTCTTTAACAAGTTGTCAGTCGACCTACCAGTGGAAACGTCATGTTGATTTGAAGCGAGCGGGTTATAAGGAAAGAGGTCTTGGGTTATAGTGGGCTGTCGGCTAACTAGATAGGCATCAGTGATGAAAAAAGGCAGATTCCATGCTAGGAATTAGGTAGAAATTGAAAATAAGACTACCATCATCTTAATGCCTTTATACAACTCTACAGTGCAGCTGCATTTGGGGTACTGTGTATACGTCAGATCTCTCCAGCTCAAAAGTGGTATTATAGAGCTGGAAGAGTCTTGACACCTTTGTAGAAGAAAGGTGGGTTAAAAATGCTGCACCGTGCAATCCTCAGCAAAATTACGTCCTTCTAAATCCATTGAAGTCAATGAGTTTAGAGGGATGCAATTCTGGTTAGGACTGCACAATTAAATATTAAAAATGCAGGGAAAGACAACCAAAATTATCAAAGATTTGGAATACATGACTTAGGAGTTTAGGGGAGGGGAAACAACTAAGCGGGGAATGTGATAGAGCTTTATTTAAAGATAGGGTTGAATGCTGTTGGGTTTTTCACTTGATCTCATCCTGTTTCCTTCCTAACTGTACCACCACCACCACCCATCCCATGTGGCTTTTGTTCATGTGGGTACTAACCCTTACATACCTTTACTAGTGATCTTTCACTAGCAGAAAGTCTGGAAGAACCCAAACTGTGGTGTGGAGAAAGTTGATAGAGGGAGAAACATTCCTGTCTCTCATACTACTGGAACTGATAGTCACACATTAATATTGGTTGGCAGTAGATTGAGGACAGGTGAAATATGTATTTATATAATTAACATTCAATTTTGCTGCCACAGGATGTGGCAATGTCTACTGGCTCAGGTGTCTTGAAAGGGAGAATAGATTAACTTAATGGAGAATAGGTCTATCGGTTGCTGTTAGCCATGATAGTTAAATTAAACCACTAGGTTCAGAAACAGTTCACCTCGGAATACTAGTTTCTGTGGGAAAACAGTGAGTGAAGGGCTATTACCTCCAGGCTGTTTTTGTGACTTTCCTGGAAGCACTTGAATGAGCACTTTGGAAAATAAGATGCTGAGCAGGGTGTACTGTTGGTTTGACCCAGAAGGGCTCTTCTTCCATCGAGTTCTTATAAGTTAAAATGAACTGGATCTGGAACTGGCAACTAAGGTGTTTGGTTTAAACAGGGTAGAGTCTGAGAAGTTGTCTGATAGGACCTACTTACAAGAAGCCAGTTTGGTGTAGTGGTTAAGTGTGCAGACTCTAATCTGGAAGAACTGGGTTTGGTTCCCCACTCCTCCACTTGGAGCTGCTGGATGACCTTGGGCAAGCCCTAGTTCTATCAGAGCTGTCCTTGAAAGAGCAGTTCTGGAAAGAGCTCTTTTAGCCCCACCTACCTCACAGGGTATCTGTTGTGGGGAGGGGAAGGGAAAGGAGCCACTCTGAGACTCCAAGTGAAGGGCAGGGTATAAATCCAATCTCTTCTCTCCTTCTTCTTCGTTTTTAATGCAGAGGTTAGAGGAGGCTGTTTGTTGTTGGCTTTTTGTTGACTAAAAAAAAACTAGCGCTTTGAGTAGAGAAGCAGTGTTGCATGGATTATCTGCAGATTACAAAAACAAACAGGAAAAATTGTATAAATACAAACATGCTGTGTATTTGCAATAATTTCACTGCGGAAGTGTAAACTTAATGTAGTCATGTCTGGAAAGGCCAGATAAGCTCAGTCCAAGAATACTGAAAAGCTAGCACGTGGGAAAAATTGTTTCCACTAATAGATTGGCATAACTTGGGGTGGGTGGGTGGGAAACAACTGGTATACTGGCCAGGGTTTCACTTAGGCTTTTAACCCTTTTTAATGCTTGGAAGAGGCAGGCTGTTTCAGCACTCGTAAAGCACGATATCTTTCAAGAGGCCTTTTCCTGCACTGGAAAGGAAATTATCTGACAGTAGCAGCATAGTGCTGTTGTATGATAACACACAGTGCTTACTGTCCGCTAGGTCTTGCTCTTTCTTCCGCATCACCAAGTCAGCCTTGGGTTGTCGGTCCAGACCCTAACAGCGCCATCCTAAAGCACCTTTCTAAGCCCACTGACTTCAATGGACTTAGAAGGGTCTCACCCTTCCTAGAATTCTTCCCAGGGATTTTCCATAGAAGGCGGAATCTTGGGGAAATGCAGTACATGACGATTCTTCCTTTCCTGAAATTCTAAAAAATGTACAGGAGGGTGGGACCATTTGGTTTATGGATCTGCTAACTAACTACTGCTCAGAAGTAAGTTTTTTGGGGGTCGAGAGCAGGATGAGTCATAGAACATAGTAGTAATCCAATGCAAAATGTATTTGCCATAATCTTAGTATTTATAGAGTGCTTCTAGCATAGTCAAAGAGCTTCTCATTCTTTGTAACCCTCACTACACCCCTGTAAAGTAGGACAGTGCCCCATAATACAGACGGCCTGAGATGTTGTAGCACCTAAGGCAAAAATCCAAACGGTGCCTCCTCTGATGTAAAATGAAAATTAAGGAATTAATTAACAATACTACCTCCTTTCCTCTGCTTCCCTGAAGCTGCTTTCTAAATGTTTAGCTGAGGCAAGATATGAACCAGTGCTTAAGAGCACAGGAAGATTGGGAAAATAACTTAATTTACGTAGGCTGCCACAGTTATTGTGAAGAAAAAGTTTGTGTTGTGGACTGAACGAATGAACTGAGCGTGCAGATTGGAGCTACCTAGTGCTGCACTGCTTTTGATGCAAATTCCTGCATAGTACTTGAAGTAAACAAGAACATCTCTAGCTGGAACTGCTTGTCCAAATAGTTGCCCAGTTGCAATTATCCTTGGCCAACAGGAAAGACGATGCAATCCCTTCACTGGCTGCAGAGCCAGACTGGGAAGTTGCAAAGGCCCTCGAGTAAGACACGTTGGACGGTTCTCACAGCGCTGCAAGCCCATGCTGCAGGGCCGCTCAGCTCCGTGGCACCAAGGTTGGACTCGGGCTCATCCACTGTCTCCTTCTGCAAGCTTGGCAGCAGTGCAGGAGGAGGTCATTGGTGAGCAGACATTAATCACCACTGCTGTTTACGGGTCTGAGGCTCTGAGCTGCCGGGGTATGGTTTACGCTGGCTTCTCAGCATCTTTGGCCCTCTAGGGCAGCAGCTCCCTAGGAACTTTCCCTGTAAGTTAAAATAGCCAGTCTGTTGGTTTGACAATGGAAAAAATTCCACAAGAAAAAAGGACACTATTATGGTATATGATTACATCGGCGAGAATGGCTTTTGCTCAACAATGGAAAGCGGAGAAGGTGCCAGATATACATGACTGGTTAAGAAAACTGCTGTTTTTAGCCAAAATGGACAAAATGACGAAAAAACTAAATGGACAAATGGCAGAACAATATCTAAAAGACTGGGAAGGCCTGAAATTGTATATGGAAACCGAATATAGAATGAAAGGGAAAATGTACAATCTTGATTTGTATTGAAACTGAATGAGAAATGAAATGAACACTTGATTGTACTGTACCTTTATTGGAAATTATGTTTGAAAAAGTCAGTTTTTTATGTATCTGAATTATGTTACCTGGTTTGTCGATTGTTATAAGTCTAAACTTGATTACCTTTTAACTTTTTCTTTTTTGTTATTAGCAGTGTTGGAAGCCTATTAGGGGGTGGGGGGATGGGATGAAAATCTTTTTAAATTGTATTGGTAACGATGTTTAACAATGTTGAATGCATCCCAATAAAAAAAATTGTTTCAAAAAAAAAAATAGCCAGTCTGCCACTGATTGGCTGTTAAGAAGTTTGTTGCTTATATACCAGGACAGTACAGGCAAGGTCCAAACTCTTGGCACTGGCCCACCTGTTACACAGCCAAAGACACTTGTAAGTGGAAGAGGGCAGGGGAGGTTGTTCTAGCCCCTTCGTACCTGCCACCAGACTGGGAAGAATGGCTAGGGACGCTGCTGTCCCCTGTTCACACTCAAGGCTTGAAGCTCTGCTTGGCAAAGCGCACAGAGAGATCTGTGTGACAGAAGAGAAAGGGGATGAAGCCGAAGCAAGGGCAGGATGCCAAAGGGATAAAAAGAAAGAGGGGCAGCTTTGGAGCCATCACACCTGCCTGGCAGTAGAGGCAAAGAGGGCTTAGAAGCCCGGCTTCCTGTATTTTAGCATCCCCAGAGCTAAAGACTGCTCTGAAGGGTGGATGCCGGCACTGAAAATGTTTAAGGATCTCATAAGGTAGCCAGTACAGTTGTTGCAAGATTGATGTTCCATGCAAATGCTACTCAGTACCAGGCAAAGGCGAGCTTCCATATTTTGTGCAGCGGTTGTTAAGATCCATGTCAGATTCTTATGCTTCTGTTTTCTTTTCTTCCCCTTTGCAGTACATGCTTCCTTGTGATAAGCTGTCTACCCTTCCCACTGTGAGCCTCGTCCTAGGCGGCAACTCCTATTCCCTGGGTCCAAATGATTATGCCTTAAAGGTAAGTCATTTCTGTGAACCTGCTTTTAATGCATGACATCTCCAGTTTTAGTAGGTTTTAGTTTTGTTTTTAAACTGGAACAGGCTTCCTGGGTGTTGGCATGTAAGTTCAGCTTTACCTGAGTTAACAACCCTGCAGTAAGAGAGACTGTAGAATACCACTGCTGGTTACTAGAATGGGGGTTCAGACAATTCCTTACTGGTTCATTTAAACTTGATTTGTCCGCTGGTCTTCTGTTATAAATGGATACTTTTTTATTGGTCACCTTTTAATTTTAATTTAATTTACCCTTCACATTTATATTCTGCCCTCCCTGCAAACGGGCTCAGGGCAGATTACCATCAAAACTTAGGCCTTACGGCATCACAACAACATAGTAATAATAACTAATTAAAAGCCATTAAGGCAACATTAAGACAATATGCATCAGTTTTGTACAGTCCCTGGTACCGGTGTCACTGGATTCCAAGGCTGTATAGTCCTGGCTGCATAAGATGTTATCTTCAGCTGGAGAGCTAGCTTTTTTCTTGGACGCCTGTCACTCACCCAAAGGCCTGGCAGAACAGCCCTGTTTTGCAGGCCCTGCAGAATGGTGAAAGGTCCTGCAGGGGTCCTGACCTCATGTGGGAGCATGTTCTACCAGGCTGGGGCCAGGGCAGAAAAGGCCCTGGCCCTGGTCGAGGCTAAACGGACATCACTTGGGCCGGGGACAACCAGCAGGTCTTGGTCGGCAGAGCACAGGGCTCTCCAGGGCACATATGGGGAGAGGCAGTCCCTTAGGCATGTGGGTTCCAGGCTGCACAAGGCGTTTAAAGGTTAATACCTGTACCTTGAAGAGGATTTGGTACTCAGTCGGTAGCCAGTGCAATTGATAGAGCACTGGCCGGATGTGTGCCCACACAGGCAACACAGACAACAGGTGCATGCTGCAGCATGTTGCACCAGCTGGAGTTTCCAGATCAACTGCAAAGGCAAGCCTGCGTAGAGCGAGTTACAGTAATCAAGCCTGGAAGTGACCACTGCATGAGTCACTGTAGCCAAATCCTGGGGGGAGAGGTAAGGGGCCAGCTGCCTTATCTGCCGAAGATGGTAGAAGGCAGACCTATCGACTCTGGTGGCCTGGGCCTCCATAGAAAGTGAGGCATCCAGGACCACCCCCGGGCTCCTCACCTTCTGGGCTGGCAGGCAGCCTGATTCCTGACCCCACACACACACCCCGACTTAGGTACAGGACCTCCATCTTAGTTGAATTCAGTTTCAACCGGCTCTGCTGTAACCATCCAGTCACAGCCTCCAAAGCCCTGGCCAGCTTTTCTGGGACAGAATCCAGGCAGCCATCCATCAACAGATAGAACTAGATAAAGTATAACTATTTTTTTCCCCCACAGTCTGATGTTCTCCCAGCTGATTATTTTTAAAAAATCTTTTTCGCGTTTCGTCTCATTCCCCTTTTCTCTCCGTAGGTTACTGTTCAAGGGGAAACTCTTTGCCTGAGTGGATTTTCAGGCTTGGATGTCCCACCACCTGGCGGCCCTCTTTGGATCCTTGGGGATGTGTTCATTGGCCCGTATTACACCGTGTTTGACCGAGATAATGACTCAGTTGGCTTTGCCAAGTGTAGCGGAAAAGTGTAAGAGCGGCTGAACCCCCACCTCCCACAGTCTCTACAGAATGCACACACAAGCACTCCCCTAAGCTCACTGGAGTTCTGTATCATGACTTATTGGTATTAACAACAAAAATAGAGGGAAAAAAGGACACATTTCAAAATCTAAATGTGATTTTAAAATTCTATGGAAAAAGACTACTGCTGACTTTTTAACAATCACTTGCCCTCTCCTGCATAACAGGCTATAGAGAAGTTGTAATAAAAATCACTATATCTAAGGAGCCCAAGCACTGTTGGTTCTTCTTCCAGCATCAGTCTACCAAAAGGCTGCCCTTTTAAGTAAGCATCAAGGCTTACAAAATAGCTCTTTAATTTAAACCAGTACAGTTTGCCATTATCTTCCTCTCCTTTTGTAAGACTTTCTAAATACTTTTTTCCTGATTTTCTTTCTTTTCTTGTTTAAAGAAATGAAAATGTTCCTTGAATAAGTTTCAGAGGTTGCTCCAAGGAAGTACTAGATTACATTGGCCTTTGTTTGATGGTCCCAAATGTGGAATGTTAGAAATAAGGAAACGTTTTACCTGTATTTACTTGTATCATAAAGGTGTGGGATATAGCAGAAAGATCCTGATTTGCAAATTTTACATAGCAGGCTGTGGGGGGTGAGGGGGCATTGGCAGACGGTACCCTACAGAGAATCCTCAGGAAGTTATAATAGTAGGGAGTCCCCTCGTATAAGATGTGACCGGGTTCTCCAGCTAATATTTTGTACTTCGATCTGGCAAAGCCTGTTCATGTGATACAGTCTCAAAAGTGTAGTTGTAAACACCTTCCCCTTTAAATTTGTGCGAAACCTTTGTAGTTCCCATCTTCTTTCAAAAACCCAAAGAAATGACTTTCTGGTTTTTTTCCCCCACCTAAAAGTATTTCAAGCAATGATACTTGTGAGAGCTTCTGTATCAAAGTAGTTTTAGAAAAACATCAAAATTCCAATATGTTTCCCTTTATAAGACCTTGGGGTTGTTTTTTTCCCTTTACTTAAAAGTCTTTCTTACCATACATGCCCTCCCAGTTTTACTGCACAGAAGAAAAATTCTTGTAGATGACACACTAAAATGTACTCTGCTTTGACAAATTTGGTTGAGGAACCCAGTCACTTTAATGGCTCTGCACAAGCAAATTCTTGCCGCCTTAGCAGAAGTTCTACGGCATCTGTTTCCAGGAACTATCTCTGTTCTGGGTTCTGCTTTTGACTTGGCAAACAAAACACAAGAGGTAGCCATTCAGGGCAGGGAGGGAAAATAGGTGGGATATTAGTGTTAGAAAGCTAAATTATTTGTCATTTGTTAGTATTACTTTGATGTATAAGGAGACTTTTAGTACCTGTGAGATTCATTCAGCGGGTTCTGTTATTCTTCTGGATCCAGTTCCAAGTCTGCAACAGAAAGCACAAATACCTGAGAGTACTGAGAGAACAAAAGACTGCTTGTAATGGAAAGTCAAGAGCACTTCACTGAAGATGTTCTCTTGATATAGCTGAGAATCTGGCATATGCTGAGCAGTACAACAGAAAAGCTTATAAACTCAAGGGAGCAGAAGACCTTTCAGAAACTTGAGTAAATGTTTATGGATATGCTACGTGTCCTAGACCTTTCTTCCCTACTGGGTTGAATAATTTGGATGCTGGTATAAGCAGTAAGGTGTCCTCCAAGAAAGCTATGCAGAAGATGTAATGAGAATTTTTGGTCATTTAGTGTCATTTGAGCTTGCCGACAAGATTCTGGTATTCAAACTAGGATGCATTATAAATATGAGTATCATACAAACATGGGCATTTATTAAGTGCCGTGTGTTCTGAATTGCCCTTGGCATAATAAATTGACTTCTCTAAGTTCTTGTGCTTAGTGCCTACTTTATAGTAGCTCAAAGTTGTCTCAAGAAGCATCTCCCTGCAAAGTATCAAATGCAGATATTCACCCTCATTTCAAATTGATTGAGGCTCTTTAAAAGAGTGGCTACGAATAAAAGGTCTAAAATAATTATTTTGTTTAGGGAACCATTCACATGGGGAGGAGGGTCTTTTTCCGGGATTGAATGCAACCTTTGTTTGGCAGACAGATTTTTGTCTGTTAATACTAGACATAGTAGCCTCTTGATTGCAACAGTTAAAGACCAGTCTAGCATCTCTCTGTAAGGTCTTTTAAGTAGGGAAATCAGTTTGTTGGGATGATGTGAATGAAGCCACTGGACCTGCAGTTTGCCACCATTTACCTGTTGTTCTACTTGCTCTTTCTAAACATGTGAAATGCCATTGTGATTCTCCAGTTATATAACATGCTGTCTGAGCGACACTCTCATTTGTCATCGAAAAATAAAAGTTTTTTCTGCCCCAACTCTGTTGTAATGTCATCTTTTTGCCTGGTTTGGAGTTGTTTGTTTTATTCAAGGATCTTAAGGTCACATTTACCTGAAAAATCTGCTTTTTCACCCTTTTTATTTTGTAACGTCTGGCCTGTTTAAAAGTTCTGAGGAACCTGAAATCATGCACGCTGTCAGGTGTCATTGATCCAATGTTTGGTCCTAATAAAAGGTATTTTATGGATTGTATTCTTGAAAAGGTAAGGCCAGGCTGGAAAGGGAAACTCAAAATAGGCCATTGTGATTATTCATGGAATGGCATTTGGGAAATCTCCATTCTGTCATGCTTTAAAAGTACAGCAATCTAGCTTCAGATGTTAATTCTGATAGCTGTGCTTTTCTTTAGTAGAAAAGAAATGTTATGTGAGATGACTACTATAAATGTTATTTTGAGCCTGAACTTTTCCCCTGAAGGTTATATGGAAATTGAGAAATGAAGTTTCTTCATTAGCTCTGTATAAACCATGGGAACAATTAACAGGTCAGGCAGAGTTGCACTGCCTGATAAAGATGATTTACTGTGTGGGGAACTGTTTTCTAAAGTTTGGAAAGGTTTGTGTGTGTGCGTGCACTTCATTTATTTATCATTCGTTTCTTTTGGGGTGGGAAGTAGAGTGAAGCTAAAAGCCTGTATGTGGAAGGAGAGATAGGGAGGTACATAAATATTCCCATGAGTCACAAAACAAGTGCATGCAACTGCTGAGAGTAGAGCACTTCAAAGAGGTAAAAGAAAGGGGAATCAGGATCATCTATGATGTATTTCCTTTTCCATTAGAAGTTCAGTGCTGCTACTGCTCTGTATATGTTTAAAGAGAACAGGATTCTATACATCTTCCCTTGTATTTTTCCTTTCCTTAGTAAACATAGGATTATCCTCCTGCTTTATACTCAGAATAACTATATACATATGCAGGGCTATTTTTGGGCAGGAACCCACAGGAAGGGAGTTCTGGCTGGCTCCTGAGTTGGCCACGCCCAGCAGGAACTCATTAGCATAATAGGCCACACCCAGCAGCAGAAACTCATTAGGATTGGCTACCTGAGGGGTGTGTGGCTGAACATGCAAAGAGTTCCTGCTACAAAAAAAGCCCTGGGTTCTGACAACAAACAAGGTCAACAGAATAAGAAGCAAAAGGTGGATGTGGCTGGATGACCACATTTCTGTTAACATGGGGGTGTGGCCTAATAGGCTAATGAGCTGTGCTGTCAGGTGTGGCCTAATGGGCTAAGTTTCTGCTGTTGGGTGTGGCTTATTATGCTAATGAGTTTCTGCTGGGCTTTTTCTACAAAAATAGCCATGTGCATATGTATTCGGTTCAGCTGAGAGGTAGCTGCCTCTATGGCCTCCCTGTGATGAAGAGGATTTGAACACACATTGTCTCAAGACATTACATTACCTGTTGTACTGCACTAGCGTAAATATGACTATTACAGTTTTCAACAACATTATCAGCATTGTGCTTGCTGTCCATAAAAGGTAAGTAATAAAATGAGAAAGAAATACAAGGGGGTTGTTGTTGTTCAGTCGCACAGTTGAGTCCGACTCTTCATGACCTGCATTCCCTCTAGGCTGAGTTAATGTGAGCCAGCTCACAGTTTTTTAGCCTCCAGCTCACATATTTTTGTCTTAGGAAGGATGGCTCCAGAGCAAACCAATTTACGCAGTAGCCAAATTGCTTGCTCAGAATTTTAATGCCCGTAGCTCACAAAAGTGGGAGTTTTGCTCACAAGACTCTACAACTTAGAGGGAGCATTGTTCACGACCCCATGGGCCACATCATGCCAGGCCCACCTGTCTTCCACTGTCCTCTGGAGTTTGCTCAATTTCATGTTCATGTTCATTGCAGCAATAACCATCTCATCCTTTGCCATCCCCTTCTTCTTTGACCTTCGGTCTTTCCCAGCATCAGGGTCTTCTCCAGTGAGTGCTCCCTTCTCATTTGGTGGCCAAAGTATTTGAGCTTCAGCTTCAGGATCTGGCCTTCCAGGGAACAGTCAGGGTTGATTTCTTTTAGGATTGACTGATTTGATCTCCTTGCAGTCCAGGGGACTCTCAAGAGTCTTCTCCAGCACCATAGTTCAAAAGCATCTATTCGTCAGTGTTCAGCCTTCCTTACGGTCCAACTCTTGCAGCCATACATTACTACTGGGAATATCATTGCTTTGACCATATAGACTTTTGTTGGCATGTTTGCTGTCTAGGTTTGCCATCACTTTCCTCCCAAGGAGCAGGCATCTTAATTTCATGGCTGCAGTCACCGTCTGCAGTGATCTTGGATCCCAGGAATGTGAATTCTGTCACTGCTTCCATGACTTCCCCTTCTATTTGCCAAGGATTGATTAGTTTTTTGATGTTGAGTTTCAAGCCAACTTTTGCACTCTCCTCTTTCCTTTTTAGTAAGAGGCTCTTTAGGTCCTCTTCACTTTCTGCCATTAGAATGGTATCATCTGCATATCTGAGATTGTTGATGTTTTTTGATGTTGAGTTTCAAGCCAACTTTTGCACTCTCCTCTTTCCTTTTTAGTAAGAGGCTCTTTAGGTCCTCTTCACTTTCTGCCATTAGAATAGTATCATCTGCATATATGAGATTGTTGATGTTTTTCCCGGCAATCTTAATTCTGGCTTGTGATTCATCCAGGCCGGCATTTCGCATGATGTACTCTGCATATAAATTAAATAAGCAGAGCAACAATATACATCCTTGTCGTATTCCTTTTCCTATGCTAAACCAATCAATTGTTCCATATCCGGTCCTAACTGTGGCTTCTTGACCCTTATACAAGTTTCTCAGGAGATGTGTGAGGTGGTCTGGTACTCCTGTCTCTTTAAGGACTTGCCACAGTTTGTTTTCATCCACTCAATCAAAGGCTTTAACGTAGTTAATGAAGCAGAAGAAGATTTTTTTCTATGACTCCCTTGATTTCTCCATAATCCAGTGAATGTTGGCAATTTGATCTCTCATTCCTCTACCTCTTCAAAACCCAGCTTGTACTTCTGGCAGTTCTCTATCCACATACTGCTGAAGCCTAGCTTGTAGGATCTTGAGCATGACCTTGCTAGATTGTGAAATGAATGCAATTGTGCGATAGTTTGAACGTTCCTTGGCATTGCCCTTCTTTGGCATTGGAATGTAAACTGACCTTTTCCAATCCTGTGGCCACTGTTGCATTTTCCAAATTTGCTGGCATACTGAGTGCTATACTTTAACAGCATCATCTTTTAGAACTTTGAACAGATGTGATACTGTCATCTCTGCTAGCTTTGTAGTTAGTAATGCTTTCTAAGGCCCATTTGACTTCAAGATCAAGGTCAGTAATCACACCGTTGTGGTTGTCAAGGACATTGAGATCCTTCTTGTATAGTTCTTCCATGTATTCTTGCCATCTCTTCCTAATGTCTTCTGCTTCTGTTAGGTCCCTACCATTTTTTCCTTTTATCATGGCCAGCTTTGCATGGAACAATCCCTTGTTTTCTCCAATTTTCTTGAAGAGATCTCTAGTCCTTCCCATTCTATTGTTTTCCTCTATTACTTTGCATTGTTCATTCAGGAGAGCCTCCTTATCTCTCCCTGTTGTTCTCTGGAAATCTGCATTCAGTTGGGTAAATCTTTCCTTTTCACCTTTGCCTTTCGCTTTCCTTCTTCAGGTATTTGTAAAGCCTCATCAGACAGTCACTTTGCTTTCTTGCATTTCTTTTTCTTTGGGATGGTGCTGATTGCTGCCTTCTGTTCAATGTTATATGTATATAAATAAGCAACTATAAAACTTCAAAGTACAACCCCACCTACCAAAGAAAATCACAACCTGGCCTTCCAGAAGATATCTGAAGATCACAAAAACTATGTTAGAACTAGAGAGCTGAGTTGTTTGAGAAATAGTTTCCTCAGTGAAATAGAAACTACAGTCATGAACTTCTAATGGTACTAAAGATCTAGATCCGTTTGTGAATCCTGCTTGGCCAGATCGTTTTGCTAAATTAATGTGAAGGGCTTTGAACTCCTGAAATACTCCTTTGTTCTACTATAGTGAAGAGGTTTCTTCATGTGCCAGTTATGAAGGCTGTAAAACCAAGTCATGAGACTGCAGTGATTGCTACATACATGGTGGTCTTCCTAAATATGTGGGAAAACATGACATCATAAATCAAAGAGAAAATAAATGGCCTAATGAGAACACAGCATATTCCAGGGAATACAGAATATTGGAAGTAACCAAGGCAGGGAGGGGAGCAGAGAATGGTGAAAAAATCGGCCTACTCAAGCCACTGAGCGTTTACAGAAACTTGGAGGGGAAGATTTGGGAATGGATTTCCAAACCCACAGTTTCTTGCGGGTCCCAGCTGGCAATATTGTGTAGTGGGTTGGACGCATAAGGAAGCCACAGACACAGATGCATGGCTTGCTATTAAACAACAAAGAACACCTTTTACCAGCCAGGTGGCCAACTATATACAAGCGTAGGGAGACACCCCTTGGTCCCATTGGTGGGTTTGAATTTCCTGCCATCGTTCCCATTGGTTCCCCCAAGTCAGAGTCAGGAGCCTAATCCTATTGTTTTCTGGGACTCAAGCTCAGGCTCTGTCGCTGATGCCCTGAGGCGGTCAGCGGACACAACAGAGGCTCACTCAAATAATGGAAGCAACAAAATCAGGACACCCTCTGACAAGACAGGACATTCTACATACATTCGGGGTACCCTCACAAAAGTCTGATGGGAACCGATCATGCTTTGGGGGTATGGAATGTTGAAAGCGGTCTATTGAAGGGGCAGGACATTGGCCGGTTCAAACCCCATAGAATACTGGATGGAGATACTGAGATGGGAGGGAGGCATTTCCAAACAGTTTATCTTCCTCTGATTTCTTGTAAGCCAGCACTTTATCCTATGTAAATCCAAATCATTATTGCCTATGTACAAGCAAGTGGGTATGGCTTGTAGCAAGGGCACAGTTTCAAGGGCTGAAGTCCAGAAATTCCAAGGTACTGCAATGGGGAAATCTATTCCACACACAGGGCTGGACAGGTGAAACTTGCAAGATCTTAAGGTGTGGGTAAGATGATGGAGTCAGGAGGAAAGTTTTAAATTTATTAGGCATTGGGGAATATTTTAGTACAAGGGGAACTAGTTGCTGTCAGCACTGTGTCATGGCTCACTTGTCATGGATTGTTTCCCAAGGGCATTACTGTTCTGTTACATCAAGGGTTAACTCCTTTCCTTCTCTCTGATTTTTCCCACTGCTTTCATTTATGTGTATTCTTTGGGAGTGAGTGCATGTGTGAATCTTCGCTTTGCTGGCCTAGAGTTTGTAGTGGGTCGGCGTGACCTTGCAGCATAGATAATATAACAGTTAGTTTGCAGGTTCTGGGGGCAGTCACAAGGTTGAGCTTGAAGCTTCGGTGGGCCGTATGGGAATGGATGATTGGGCACTTGGGGAATGAGGGGTGGTCCCACACTCCTTATAGGTTTGGCCCTAGCCTGGGGCCGACAGTTCCAACACAAACTCTGTATATGCTTGGATGACCTATAGCTCTCAATAAACAAATCTTGCCACCTCGAGGGTGTTGCGAGAGTATTTGGAGCCGAGATTTAACGGTGTTGGAACCTGACACACTGAAAAGCAAAAAGGCAACGGAGCAGGCTTCTAAGAGAAAGCTGACAGGTACTGAGAACATCTGGTTCAAAGCAATTCATTCCTTAGAGAGATGGTCTAAATGCTCTGTGTCCTCAAAGCAAAGGCATTGACAACGAGCACACATGTAATACTAGGAGTCTCAGAGCCAGAGCCAGTAAATTAGACTGCCTGGTACTAAAAAAATATAGTGCCTACTTATACATTCCCACTCTGCTGTGATGTTTACAATACATTACTAAACATGTATATGTAGAAATAAATCCCATTGACTTCAATGGGATTTACTTCCAAGTCCGTACTCAGTGTGCTCATGATTGTAGCCTCACTGACCTCAGAACCGTCACTTTGTCTCATCCTAGTCTTGTAATGATGATAAAACAACATGTATACCACCTTGAGTTCCTTGAGAGGAAGGACAGGATAAAATAAATAAATACCAGAAGCCTGGTAGAATTGTGAAAATCAGTGAGATACTTGACCCCCAGTTATATTAAAGTCAACAGAAGGTCATCATTGAGCATGTCAAGCGGAATATTTCAAAGACAGCATAGCTTTCTAACAGCTATCTAACACTTATCTATAGGACCACTGAGGAAAAAACATAGGTTGCATTCTACTACTCAATGTAGGTGGCGATCACACGCGCAAGATAACACATGGGGGAAGCGAGGCTATTTGCTCCAGAGTAATTTGACCCACTGTTGCGTGATCACACAGTCCCTGGGAGCTGCGGGGGCAGCCCACCACTGTGTGATCAGATGCCAACTGCAGGTGAATCGGGGTTTTCTTTTGCTGCGTGTTTCTGATGCGCTTCAATGGGGATTGATGATCCACATCTCCACACTGAGTGCTCCATATGCCATGTGCGATGATGCGCATACTGAAACGGGGAAAAACAACGGCATGGAGTCAGGATGGCCCGATCAGACCATTCTGACGCCATGAGAGCACGCTGGCGTGATCACACAGGGAAAGTCCATTCCTGGCCCATAGCAAATCCATTTGCTACCGGACTTTCCCTATTGCTTTTTCCCCTGCTTCTGCAGCAGAGCAAACCGGGTTCTCATGGGATCACGCCCTTAAAATCCACCTGGCATTTGTGCCTATGGCGAGGCTAATTCTGTGTGTGATCGCAGCCTTAGTATGGTTCACGAAGGAAGGCATTTCTCCATAGGACATATGAGGAACCTTTTAGAGGAGCCTCCTTCACATCATAAGCAGCTACTCTTCAGGCAGAAAAGCCTCTTTCTCCACCTGAAAGTTCCTTGCATACACCACCAGTAGTTGAGCAGACTCACCTAGGTAAAGGTAAAGGTTCCCTTGCTCGAAAGCCAGTCGAATCCGACTCTAGGGTTGCGGTGCTCATCTCCGTTTCAAAGCCGAAGAGCCAGCGCTGTCCGAAGACATTTCCGTGGTCATATGGCCGGCATGACTAAACACCAAGGTGCACGGAACGCTGTTACCTTCCCACTGAAGTGCTACTCATTTATCTACTTGCAATTTCTTGCTTTCAAACTGCTAGGTTGGCAGGAGCTGGAACTAGAGATGGGAGCTCACACCGTCATGCGGCACTCTCGGGTCTTGAACTGCTGAACTACTGACCTTCCACAGCCTTCAGTTCAGCGTCTTAGCCACTTGAGCCACCGCAGACTCACCTAGGCCCTCTTAAATGTGCAACCCTGCGTTCCATGTTAAGATAGGTAAGACATAAACATAATAAGATACAGTGAAAGAGTGTTTCTTTGCTTAGTCAATCAACTAGCGAGTGAAGAGTAGACTAACTATTTCAGTTTACCTTTTCTAATAAGATCTGGCTTGGAATGTATCAGAATTTTTCGTGCTATGTATTTTTGACAGTGGCATTTTCCTACTGTAATAGTCAAGAATGAGAGCCAGTTTGGTGTAGTGGTTAAGTGTGTGGACTCTAATCTGGGAGAACCGGGTTTGATTCTCCACTCCTCCACTTGCAGCTGCTGGATGACCTTGGGCAAGCCATAGTTCTGGCACAGCTGTTCTTGAAAAAGAGCAGTTTCTGTCAGAGTTCTCTCAGCCCCACCTACCTCACGGGGTGTCTGTTGTGGGGAAGGGAAGGGAAAGGAGTTTGTAAGCCGCTCCTTTGGGTCATGAAAGGCGGGGTATAAATCCAATCTCTTCTTCTTCTTCTATGTTCATGCGGGCAAACTAAGATGGATTTGGGTGCTCTGACTGATCCTCAGTGGGAGATGGGCAGGGGGAGAGTGACTTGGTTAATTCTCCTGGGCCTCTCAGTAGCTTTTGACACCACTGACTTAAGGTATCATCCTGAGGCACATAGTGGAGTCAGGTTTATGAAGGACTGCTTCGCTCCAGTTCTAAGAGGATACTGCTAGGAGACTACTGATCTTCTCTATCAGACGTGTCCTGTATTGCTTAGGCTCCGCTCTGTTTTCTATGCTACTTCCATATGAAACCTCTCAGAGAGGTCATCTAGAGATCTGGACTGTAGTATCATCAGTCGGCTGGCTGATCAGTACTCCAGCTCTTTGTGCTTGAGAGTTAATGTATTGGATGAAGCTCAGTTCAGAAAAAAAAAACCACAGAGATTATGTTGGCAGGAAAAGCAGACAACCCGTGAGCAGGATTATATGACATGAAAGACTACCAGGCTTGCAGTTTGGAGGCTTTTATGACCTTAAGCCGATCCACCAACTACACTGGGCAACAACTGCTACCTTGGTGACTATTGTAATGTGCTCTAGATGGAGTTTAAGAACATAAGAGAACATAAGAGAAGCCAATGTTGGATCAGACCAATGGCCCATCTAGTCCAACACTCTGTCACACAGGGACCAAAAATACCAGGTGTCATCAGACTAGAAGCCCTCCCACTGTTGCCTCCACAAGCACCAAGAATACAGAGCCTCACTTGCCCCAGCCTGAGATTTCCTGTCTAAACCTTGTGACTAATGGCCACTGATGGACTTCTGCTCCATATGCTTACTTAATTCCCTCTTGAAGCTGTCCATGCTTGTAGCCACCACCACCTTCAAGCTTTCCTTGAAGATTGTTCAGAAATATCAGTTGGTCCAAATTGCTGCTTGGCTACCATTGGGTATCAGCAGGAGGAAGCATATTAAAACTTTGCTTAGTAAGTTACAAGGGGTACTAGTGTTTCCAGGCACAATTCAAAGTGCTGGCTTGGGCCTAAGGTACCTGAAGGAATGACCATTTTTGTACCAACCTTTCTACTCTTTTAAGGCCTGTCAACAAGTTCCTGCTCAAGTTTTCATCTCAGGCAAGTGCAAGTTTGGCATCCATCAAGAATAAAGTCTTTTCAGTGGACAGTGCAAAATTATAGTCTTAAGCTTAGTCACATTCCCTGTTTTCTTCTTTCCAGGAGCAAGTGAATTGTGCTTTTTCGCTGGGCATTTAGTACAGAATAGTAAGATTCATATTAGAAGAACTGGAACTTTCACCTTTTTTTGTTTTTTATTCAGTGGTGATCTTACAGTGCTTTAATTATTATTTTTTATTGTGTCTTTATTTTGATTGTTTTCAGCTATAAAGCTGGATAGAAAAAAAGTAAAATAAAACAAATATTTTCAGCTTGTTAAAAAAATAGTGGTGGGGGGCAGTGGGGAGTGTTATCTTCTAACTCAATGGGCCTGGACGTTTGAAAACAGCCTTGCCAAAAGTACTGTTTTATTTTGGGGGAGGGGTTTAGAAGAGCCCTGAACAGTCTGTCTGGGGAGGTGGTGGATGCGCCTTCACTGGACGTTTTCAAGCGGAGGCTGGACGACCATCTTTCGGGTATGTTGTAGGGCTATCACTCGGTTAGGCTCCTGCAGAGTGCAGGGGGTTGGACTAGGTGGCCTGCAAGGTCCCTTCCAGCTCTAACATTCCATGATTCCATGACTCCCCTAATCTTCCAGCTCCAAAAAAGTTCCAGCTCCAGAGCCTAACATTATGTCCCTCCCTTTTCTAAAATTTCCAGCCAGGGGAAATTTCGGCCGTTTGCATCTCTGTCTCTCTGGCGCGTCTCCACAGGCTGCATTCAATATTTATCCTATTTCTGTCCATTCCCCATGACTGGAGCACAGAGCGCTCCCCGGCCCCTGGGCGCTGGGCTGAGCGTCAGCACTGGCATACCCTCCTCCTCCTCCCCACGCTCTCCCGGGGCCCCTCAGCTGAGAGGGGTGGGGGCTGATCAGTGTCGGCCGTGCCGCTCCGTGAGCCGACCTCTCTGGGTTGCATCTGCGGAGGATGTGTGTGTGTGGGTGTGGGGTACCTGGAGACCCGGCGCCAGCCAGCCAGTGACTTTCTCCTGACCAAAGTCTCCTGACCCAGCAGTGGCCTCTTTGGAGGTGCTCCCGGGGAACTCTTCCCCCTCTCTCCCTCGTTGGGCTTCCAGCACGCCTCGCCCGGAGGATGTCTGCCCCGTCGTGCAAGGGGCGGTCCGCGTTTGCAGCAGGTAGGGGCCGACAGAGGGGGCGCGCGGGGCTTTGGGAGCAGAAGGCCGTCGGGCGCGCCGGCGCGCGCCACTTGAGCCCGGGAGGGCAGCCGCGAGGGAGGGAGGGAGGGGGGGGAGCAGACGGCACCTCGAAGAGAGCCTGGGGGGGGGCGGGGGGAGGAATGGAGCCGGGCCGGGCTCTCGTGAGCGCGCGCGAGTGTGTGTGTGCGCCACGCGGTGCCGCCTTGATCTGAGTGGGATGGCGGCGGCGGCGGCGGCGGCGGCGGCGGCGGGGGGGGGGGATGTCAGTTGACCTCTCCCCCTCCCCCGACTCCAGTGGTTCAAGAAAGAAGAGCCGGAGGCAGTGCTGTATGAGCGGGAGATGCAGCGACTCCCCGGCCTCCCTCCTTGGGTAAGTCTCCTCGCCTCCTTGCCGGTTTTTTCCCCAGCAGGAGACGGATGGACGGCTAGACGTGGGGCTACAGGCAGGCAGGCAGGCAGGCAGGCGGGCAGGCAGGCGGGCGCTTTCTCCTCATTGCAAAGCGGATGGGATGGGAGGGAAGAGGGGGGGGAGCTTCTTTCGGGCTTCCCCCCCCGCCGCCGCCGCCGCTCGCCGCCCCCTCCTGCTCTTCCCACAGCCACCCCCTGAGCGAGACACTGTCCAAACAGGGAAACTGCTGACAGGTGAAGGGGGGGGGGAGAGAGAGAGAGAGGCGAAAGTCCATTGCATCAGGACTCCTGCAAAGATGGGGACTCAGCAGAAGCGGGCGAGCGCGAGGCAGGCGAGGCAGGGCTGATCTGTCGCAGCCGGGCAGCCCGTTCCAGGAGCAGACTCGCTTCCATCCCCTCCCCGCCCCTCGATCCTGGCGCGGGACGGAGAGCGGGAGGGACCTCTGGCGGACCGGCGATGGGCCGCCGAGGGGATGAGCCGGGTCGGGCCGGGAGGGGGGGGAGAGGACACGCTGGGACGCTTCTTGGGGATGGGAGGGGGGGGAGAGAGAGCTCTGCTGCCGTCCCCGGTCGCCGCTCTCTGCTTCGGAAGTCTTTCTCCCTTTGGGAAAAAGAAAAAGGATGAGAGCGCGGGGGAAGATGCGTGCGTGTGCAAGAGCGAGAGAACGCGTGCGAGTTGCTGTTGTTGTTGTCAGACAATACCGCAAAGGACTTTGGCAGGGGGAGAGAGAGCCGCGACGGTCGGTGGGGACGGCGGGGACGCGTTCGAGCTCTGGGGCTTCTCCGCCGTGGCCGCGAACCCGGGGGGTCGTTGGGTGGCGGGGGAGGCGAGGGAGGGGGAGGTCGGGCGTACTGCAGGGAGGGAGGGCGGGAGCCGGGACACCCCGCTGCAGGGAGGCCACGGGGACCACTGTTCCGCTGCTGCATACATTAGGGACGGCTCAGTGTGCCGGAGAAGACTCCTCCTTGGTGGTCCGTGTTGGTAAAGCCAGGATTCTCTCATTCTCTCTCTCTCTCTCTCTCTCTCTCTCTCTCTCCCCCTTCTTGCCTGCAAACCCTCCCTCCTCTTCCCCTCCCTCCTTTCCCTCCCTGCCCTTTCCCGCGTCTTCCTTTCCATTCTTGCAACCAACCGCCCTCCCCCTCCCCAAAAATTCTGATTTTTTTCTCTCCCTCGTCTTTCTCCTCCCCTGCCTCCTTCCTCCCCATCTCCCTCAGGCGACCACACTTTGCCGGGATATAGTTGGGTGACCTGGGGGCTGCCACCACGGAGAGGCCACAGGAACCCCCCTTGGGCCCTCCGTGTCCCTTCGACGGGGCCTTTTGGACTCGGAGACCCCCCCACGCCCCCCAGCAGGGGTGCTTTGCGTGCATCTCCAAGACGCCTCCCGCGCAGCAAGGATCCCCTGCCCTGGCTTCCTCCTCTGCCGTTTGCCTCATGGAGACCAAGAGCTGCAAAGGGGACAGCCTGCGGCCGCCTCTCCAGTGCAAACACTCGGTCGAGAAGAAGACGATGACCAATCCCACCACGGTGATTGAAATCTACCCAGACACCACCGAGGTGAACGATTACTATCTGTGGTCCATCTTCAACTTTGTATACCTCAATTTCTGCTGTCTGGGTTTCATTGCCTTGGCCTATTCTCTGAAAGTAAGTACCGGTCTCAGCCCCGAATATTTGGGGCCCCCTTTTAACTGGAGTGAGTCTGCGTCTCTCCCCTGGGACTTCTTGGAGAGATGCTGGTTTACACCAGAAGAATCGTTCCATATTTTACATATATGGATTGGAGGTGGGGGCGTTAAGCTTGTGCTTAAAATGTAAATGTTCTTTCGTGAGCCACCTGCATAGGTTGATTTCTGGAATGAGGTCCAGAAAAACCCATGAAAATGGAGACGGGGTTAACCTGTAGGCATTCTCATGACATGGAGGGGAAGCTGTAAATAATATATAATGTTTAATGACTAAGATGAGAAGCAGCAGTCATTATAGATCTGATTTGGTGTTTGGTACTGTTGGATATTTGTGATTAGCTCTTTCTGATTTCATTGCCAACAGGATAGGCAAATGAACTTTACATTGACTAGATAAATAACCTGTCATGGGAGCGGGGGGGCGGAGCAAGAAGAGGCTAGTAGATTAGGGGATCTTGCATGCTGCTGCCCAGAGAAATAAGCATCACAGCCATTATCATCATGATCAGTGAACACTGTCATAAATCATTCCTATGAGGCAGGTCACTGTTATTCACTTTTCACAGATAGGGAACAGAGGCTAAGTGATTGCCATTTCCTCTGTTTGCAGGACTATACCAGTGCTCACATTTCATGAGGTGTTATCTGTTTTCAGCACTTTGCAAACTTTAATTCAGCTCTACAGTATTCTTGGAAACAAAATTGTTTTCATGCTGTATGGGCAAGGATGTTGAGGCACAACTAAGTCTTTAGGTGGTGTGCCAGCTCCCGCAGACTCATCAAAACTGGAGATGTGGTTCAGCTTCTTCAGGTAAAGGTCCTGAACGTGGCGCACTAGGATTTTTTAAATTTAAATTTGGTATTGCGCAAACGTCTGGAGTCGAGCTGTTCTGACAGCATTGACAGTACTGTTGCCTGCAACGGACCGGTGCTTTCTTCTTCTAGGTGAAAGTACGCTTGGTCTTGGCAAAAGGTGCTTTGAAAATATATGTGTCAAGAACTCTGTGGCGTGTGCTATACAAATCTAATCAGGGTTAATGGGAATCCTTTCACAAATTTGTGGTGTTGGGAACTGAGCCTTAGCAAGAAATCTTTTCTTTCTAGAATCTGAGAGGTTCCCATGAGGGGGAAAAAGTGAGTTGAAGAAAACAGCTGCCAGTCAGGAGCCCAAGCAAGGTGTTGGGAAGGAGTCTTAAGTGCAGGTGGATTGGGTGTCAGATTCCAAACCCGCTCTTTGGAGGACCTTTGGATTTCTGGTAGCCCCTGCTGCTCTCTGCATAGACCGGTTCCTTCCTTTTGGCAAGGAAAAGCAAGAGCAGGAAGGGGTGAAAGAAACAGCTGCTGTTCTGCTGCTGTTCAGATTACCCGGGCAAGGAGGGAAGAAACTCATATTTTGCTCTCCCTTGGGCCTCATAAATCACAAGGTCAGCAGTGGAGACCTAGGAGAGCAAGCCTGCTAGCTAGAGTGTGTGGAAGATGGGGGGGGGGTCATCACAGGAATAAAAGAGGTGGATTGATATGCATATTTTGATAGAAATGAGAGATCGACAAGCATGCAGGAGCTCAGGCAGACAACTTAAGGAAGCTACAGCCTGTTATAAGGCCGTGTAAGCGCCTTGGCCTGCTTGTTTATCAGAGAAATTGAGATGGTCCGGATGGAGTGATGATCCTAGCAAGAGAAGCACTGGCTGGATAGCTTCTCCAGCTTGTATAACCTTTTTTTAAGGTAACACTACTCTGTGGGCACACCAGACCTGCTGTAATTATTCCTCATAACTGCAGGGTGAATACGAGCCAGCTGGGCTCCAGGATTTCATTGCTCGGTGCAGCCAACAAGCAAATCGTGATCACCTATCAAAGAAGAAAGGATGGCCACTTCCCCCCTCTTGTTCTTGTCATCTTTTCTTTTAATAGAAGGGGGAAATAGCTCACTGGATGTGAGGAGAAAGAAGACCCTGGGCCATAGAACAGCCTTGAATATATCAGGGATACAACGGCCTGTGAGACAGGGCACCTCACAGGGCTTTGGAAGACAGTATGTATAGGAAGGCTAGCATACAAAATTCAGTGGGGTTTCATCAGAGAAATAGATCAATTAATTGCATATAATGCCAGCGACCGTGAATTCCACAAGAGTGCAGTGGGAGGTTTCCAAGCCAGCTGCTTTCTCAGTCTCTGGTATTACAGGCTGGATGCCAAATACCAAGGGGTCCCTGTGCTTCCACGTTCTCTCTCTGTGTGTGCTCTGAGACTTGCCTATGTTATTTGGACTCTTCACTTCTCTAGTTTCACTGTATTGTTCACTCTTCACTCTGCTTTCCTAAAAGAAGTTTCAGAAAGTTTAACGTGTTTAGCATGCAGTTATGTGCTAGTAGCTATGCAAGGCTGTAACAAGCTTCCAGTTTTTATCACTACTGTGCTTTGAAACATGATTTGGCACACAAAGAGCTACCTTGATTGTCTTCTATCTGCTGAAGGGAGATTTGACTTTCAAAAGCTTATACCATGAAAATACTGCTGGTATCTAAAGGGCTACTTGACTCAAATCTAGTTGTTGATTATCCAGTAACTTGAAGGAAAGGGCCTGTAACCAGGCCCGTAGCCAGAATTTTTAAAGTTGGGGGGCATTTAAATTTCTTAGGGGGCACTGACTGATTGAATTAAAGGAATACCCAACTCCTTCCCCACACCTGCTGCCACTCGGACCCAGGGCTGGAAGGGAAGTTGTGGGGCCGGGCTTCTAAATCAGGGGGCCTAGCCCCGAGATGCCCCCACTGTAGCGATGAGCCTGCCTGTAACATATGTGATGTGACAGACAGCATGTATAGGAAGGTCATAAGATCCTTTGCTGCAAGTTTGAAGTTCAAACTGCTGCTTTTACACCATTACCTGCCTTCCTCACATGTTCCTTGCAAAGTGGGAAAGAATATCCGAAAGGAAGTTCTGTGTTATGCATGCACACAGGCACTATGCAGTACACAGTGTACAGGCTGGCTTTCAATTAATCTCTAGTACATTTTTAAAGAAAAGTCATATTTTTAGCTCTCTGAGTAATAAACATTTGAAATTAGCAGCTAATCTGTGCTAACCATGTTGTACCTAAGCAGGAAATTGGTGCGAATTTTCTGTGCTCAAGAGGCCAAGCTTCTGAGTCCTATCCAGTTTTCCCCCTATGACTGCTAGATATAAATTCTCCATCCATTTTTCCCTTGCCTTGTATTATGATTTATTTATTTATTTGGCCATCAAGTTACAGCTGACTTACGGTGACTCCATGGCTTCTCAAGGCCAGAGATGTTCAGGGGTGGTTTGCTATTGCCTGCCTCTGTGTCACACCCCTGGTATTCCTTGGTGGTCTCCCATCCAAATATTAACTAGCGCCTACCCTGCTTAGCTTCTAAGATCTGGTGAGATCAGGCTAGCATACTATGATACCCCTTATCAAAACATCCCAAGTTCTGTGAAAACCCAAATCATGTGTGATTCATTAACTACAAACTTTCAGGGCACATCACCACAGATGTAGTTTCTTGGGAATCTGTCTGTTACATATTCATGCCTGCTATGTTCCACACTATACCTCTGTGCAAGTCTCCCTGATTTTCAGTCCTATCCTGAGTCTCATGCCCCATGCATAGATCTATATCCAGGCAGGAGAGCAAAACATCAGGGTCAGCCTGGAGCTGTGGTGAAGCAATGCCCAAATCTAGACCCAGAGCAGTGAGAGTGTTCTCCAGTTCAGAGAGCCTCTACTCTATTGTTGCAGATGGGCACTGAAGGCTGGAGTACAACAGGCAGAAGGTACTACTTTGCTGACCAGGCAAGGGCAGATGGCCAAACTCCTATCAGTTGTATCATGCCCGGCCAATTTATAAGTATAATACTGGCTATCATTTGTTGGGATTAGTGATGTACACCGCTGCTCCCTTCTGTGCCTGAAGAGATCATTAAGAGCTGATTACACAGCCCTAGGTTTGCACTGAATGAACCTAAACCCACCTGTCTAGTCTAGAATGTAGCTTCAGATCATGAGATTCTTTATACAGACACTACAGTCCCTAACACAGTACAGGTAAGTGACCTTCTCATGGCATATTTCTGCTCAAAACTAAATTATTTTGCATACTATTGCTTCTAGAAAATTTAGAAATTCAGCAAGAATGAGAAAATGCAATAATATAAATTTTGGATTATAGGGAGAGTATGCTATAAAATGTACTATGATCCTGTTCAGTTGTAATATTTGAAATTGATTGGTGGCAGAAGCAAATATACTGTATTTTTTTAAAGTCAGGAGCTATATACACCAAGTGCTTCTAAATAGGTGAGAAAGAAGGAAAGTATGTTGAAGTGATCAGTGCATGTTTCTTTCCCCCCCTTTTTGTTTCCATTCCAAGAACCAGCCCAAACAGAACTGCTAAAGCAAAATACTGAAACTCAAGACTTGACAAATCTCCAGGGAAAAGAATTCAGTGGCTGCTCTAATGCCAGCGTAATGTCAGTTCTGGGGAAGACCAGGAAGTGATACCACACCTCTCTAGGAATTCCCAGAAACTCAATGGTTGTATCTTGAATGGCATGATGACACTTCTGGAATTTTTCCTGGAAGTGATATCACACATTCATTGATGGCAAAGCCCCCTGACCCCACCACCATTCTCGCTTGGCAGCCCCTAAGCCTATGAATTAGGGACAAGATGGCATTCTCAGTCAGTGGATAGGGTTGGATTTAGAGGCATTTATTGTTCATCTAATATTAGCACCTTTGCAAATATGTGATATCAGAGCAGTTTCCGTTGGCATAGGTGGCTATGTTAAAGAGCTGGCGTCTGCCAAACCCTCAGGCCTCTGTTTCAAAGGGTTTACAAGGAAAATGAGAAAAGGACAGAAGCAGACAAACAATATGTAGCTGAACACAAGGGTATGCATTGAGGATGCTTCTATATAACAAGGGTCCTGATATTGTTAGCAAAAGGAGTGTGATGGGAAAGAGGCCTTTCTACATTTGTTTTGTCTTGTGATTTGCTTTTAGAGGATGGTATGTTACAATGGCAGGTCTATTGAATTGGATGGATAATTTAAAGAGTCTCTTAATCAGGCCACAAGAGTCAGAATACAAAGTGTACAATACATTCACAGTTGGAAAGTGACTTCTGAATGTTCTTAACTTTCTCAGAAACCAAATAAAGAGGCCAATGGTTTTTCTTTCACAATCCAAGGCTTTATAGAGACAGCAAATAATGTGTTCTAACTTTTTGACCTAAGAGCAGAAGAAAGGTTTTAATCTGTGCCACAGTTTAGGGTTTGCCAACAGACCCAAAAGCAAGTAGGTAGGAGTCCAACACACATCTTAACAGTTGTATCCACACAGACATGTTAATGTACATCATAAAGTGTGATGGTTTGACAGACATTCTGAGACATTTGATTTCATGTCAGAGAATGTGTGTTCAAGTCTAAATCTTCACGCACAGAATGTCTGTCCATCTTATAATTGTCAGCTCTGGCTTGGAAAATTCCTGGAGATTTGGGGGTGTTACTTGGGAAGGACGGGGTTTGAGGAGGGACCTTGGTGGGGTACAATGCCCTCCAAAACAGCTGTTTTCTCCAGGAGAACGGAACTCTGCTGTCTGGAAATCAGGTGTAATTCCAGGAGATCTCTGTGTCTGGATCTGGAGGGTGACAACCCTAGACTGTCTTCAGTCTTAGTTTCTGCAACACCTTCCAATGTAGGAGGAGGGGAAAGTGGGCCTGTATCTTTGATGCTGGCATGGTGACAAGATGTATATTTAGATCTATACAAAAACTTGTGGGGGCATCTCATTTCCCCCTGTATTTCCCTCCTCGTATTATTTCCTCTTTTTCGCTGCCAGTCCCCCAGTAGTCTATCCCCTTTTCCTGCTTCGGTCTCTCTTCCCCACCCACCTACTAAACTACTCCCCCCCCCCAGCCCATCCCCATCTTCAGCCTTCCTTCTTTCCCTTCTCCTGGGCAGCCTTTCTCCAGGAAAAGTTGAACCAAGTTTCAAAATTCTGAGGTAGCAAATCGCTCAGATGAGTTGTGTGATGGCTGTAATACAATTTGCGCAGTGGTGAATCACCTGGGCAAGTTGTGTGCCTAGCCTGCGCAGCTGCTTAGCCTGGGTGAGTCACTTGTGAGTTGCTTGGTGGCTGCTGCTTGACCGAGTTGTGCAAATTGTGCAGTAGCACGTTGCCTGGGAGAGTTCTCTGCTGGTCGTCACTGGTTGTCAACTTGCATGGCAGCAAGTAGTTGGGTGGCCACTACCAGGCCTGGCCAAACTGTAGGCAGGCTGGTAGCTACAGTGGGGCATCTTGGGGCTAGGCCCCCTGACTTACTGGCACGGCCCCATGACTTCCCATACAGCCCAGGGCCCCCGAGCGGTGACAGGTGTGGGGAAGAAGCCAGGTATTCCTGCACAGGTGTCCAGCCTGAAGGGCCGGCTACAGTGGCTGCACAGAGCCAGACAGCACCTCTCTATTTCTCCCGGAAACTTAATTCAATTAGCCAGTGCCCCCTAAGAAATTCAAATGCCCCCAACTTAAAAAAATCCTGGCTATGGGCCTGACTGTAGGGTAGCTAGTTGCCTGGCTGAATTGCTCAGTAATGTTGTTTGGTGGCTTCCAGGACTTTTTTGTAGAAAAAGCCCAGCAGGAACTCATTAGCATATTAGGCCACACCCCTGAAAGCACAGCTTATTAGCCTATTAGGCCACACCCCCATGTTACCAGAAGTGTGGTCATCCAGCCACACCCACCTTTTGCTTCTTATTCTCTATACCTTGCTTGTTGTCAAAACCCAGGGCTTTTTTTTTGTAGCAGGAACTCCTTCATATGTTAGGCCACACAGCCCTAATGTAGCCAATCCTAATGAGTTTCTGCTGTTGTGTGTGGCCTATTATGCTAATGAGTTCCTGCTGGACGTGGCCAGCTCAGGAGCCAGGTGGAACTCCATTCCTGTGCGTTCCTGCCCAAAGACAGCCCTGACGGCTTCTGTTACCAGGCCTGGCCAAGTTGAATGGCAATGAGTTGCCCAGTTGAGTCACATAATGGCCACTACTGGGTCTGGCTGAGTTGTGCACATTGTGTGGTAGCAAGTTGTTCGGTGGCTACCACCAGACCTGACCCTGCATGACCTCCCTCCATCAAGGGATGAGATAGAGGAGGTGGGCGGGGAGCTTTCCAGGGCTGTTTTGGCCTCCCATTCCACCCCTGCTCCTCCTACCTTTGATTTACAGAAACCAAAGCTTGGAAGGCTCAACAACATTGTCGTGGTTGCCTAGCAACTCCCAAAATGGCCATAGAGATCTCAGAATGTAGTTATGCAAGAGCTCAGTGCACATTCATTTCATAAAGCTACCAATGTTGTTTCTATTATTTGGGGGAGTTTTAGTATCCTAGATTTAAAAAAAAAAAGATTTCTGTTTTTTCTACAAACCTGGGGCTTCACTCAAGTTTATAGAGAAATCCCCTCTGTCCGTTCCTGGCTACATTGTGTGGTTTTTTTGATCCATACTCTGTTTCAGAATTAGATATATGATATTGTGAAAGTGACGCCTCTCCATGAATCTGTGCATGCCCCAGGACAAAAGGTGAGAGAAAGCTGAGAAAGGAAGATTAATGCTGCCGTCTCCCCACCATTGCACATTTTAAAATCTCCATTGAGGGGGAAAAAGAAAGAGTATTACTGCTTTTATATGAGTTCTCTCCCACAAGCTTGACCCACTCCTCTTGACTTCAGCTCACAGGTAAAGAAATATCCTGCCTTCCCCTTCCCCTTTATTTTGGGAAGAACTCCACCATTGTCACTGGGGAGAAGACAGGGGGAGGGGGCTGGGCTTTTTTGTAGGAGGTTCTGTGGGTTCCATGCTGGTACTATAAACAGATTCCTAGGATGAACCTTGCATGGACTCTAATCTGAGCAAACTGGGTTTGATTCCCTGCTCCTCCACATGCAGCTGCTGGTGTGACCTTGGGTCAGTCACAAGTTCTTTCAGAGCTGTTCTCTCAAGGGCAGTTCTCGGGAGAGCTCTCTCAGCCCCACCTACCTCATAGGGTGTCTGTTGTGGGGAGGGGAAGGGAAAGGGGATTGTAAACCGCTCTGAGAATCCTTCGGGTAGTGAAGGTCGGGGGATAAATCCAATCTTAAAAAATGGTACTCTGTCACAAATGTAGTCCTAGGTAGCATTAGGCAATACGACTTGCCTGCTGAGTTGGCATCTAAAAGAATTATAAAGGAAGAAGGCATTTGGTGAAGTGCTCTTAGAAAGAGATGAAAAAAGGAGTGGAATTTTGTAGAGAAGGAATCTGATTGCACATTATAGTATATGAAGCATTGTGTGTGGGGAGGGGGCACAACTTAATTTCTATACTGAGAGATTTTGTGACTCAGGCCTGTGAAAGCTTCATGCAGCTAGAGCTTGATTGAGACCTGACCCTGTAAGGAACTACATACAACAGAGCAGTGATTAGGCTCATTAGTGAAAGCACTTTTTTTGCCATTGTGATGCCTCTTCACAAGCCTGCTGTCTCCACTCCCACTGTATGTGGGGGGACTTGGAGGGCTGGTGGTCTGAATTCTCACTAGCATTGCCAGGTCTGACTCAGGAAATATCTGGGAAATTTGGGGTGGAGCCAGGAGCAAGGATGTGACATCACTTTTGTGATGTCGCTAGGGTTGCCAGGTGAGGCCAACAAGATAGAAGAGAGTTCTGGCAGTCACATTTAAGCATTCCTTTTAAAAGCATTCCTTTTAAATGCTTTCCCTCCATTGGAAATAATGAAGGATGGGGGCACCATCTTTTGGGGCTCATAAAATTGGACTCCCTGGTCCAATTGTTTTGGAACTTGGGAGCTTTTTTTCAGGAAAGGTACCACCAGCTGTGCTGAAAATTTAATGCATCTACCTCAAAAAACAGGGCCCCCACAGAGCCCTAGATACCCATGGATTGATTCTCCGTTATACCCTATGGGGACCAGTCTCCATAGAGTATAGTGGAGTGCCCAGCTGTCATTCCTCCCCCCACTTTCTGACAGCCTTGAAGTGGGGGGACCAGAGGATTGGCAACCCTAATGCTCACACTACCAGAACAAGGGGCAGCTGCCCAAGGTCTGGTTAGCTGGCAGCTTAGAAACATGGAAAAAATAGAGCTGGAAAGGACCTCAAGGGTCATCTAGTCCAACCCCCTACATGACAGAGGACATTCACAACTACCCCCCACTCCCCTAGTGACCCCTGCTTTATGCCCAGAGAAAGGCAAAATATCCCTCCAGAATCCCTCGGAATCTGGCCTGAAAGAAAATTCCTTTCCTGACTGCAAAGTGGCCATTGGTATTACCCTGGGCAGCTAAGAAAAGGCCATGAGAGTTGAGCATTGACTCATCCCTTCCTGCCCTCCTTCTCATGATCTGCCTAAACTTCCTTTTTTAGCTGAGCCCCCTTTTAGCTGAGGCCCCTCTGTCAAGGCCTCAGAGTCCAGGGTTTATGGGTCCAGTCTGGTGATGCTGGGGTGGGCATCACCTTAGCCTAGGGTTGCCAGGTCCTGGTTCAGAAATTCTTGGAGATTTGGATGTGGGGCCTGTGGAGGGTGAGGTTTGGGGAATGGGAGGGACCTTGGTTGGGTATAATGCCATAGAGTCCACCTTCCAAAGCAGCCATTTTCTCCATGGGAACTGATTGTTGAAGCCTGGAGATTAGTTGTAACTCTGGTAAATCTCCCAGCCCTACCTGGAGGATGGCAGCCCTACACGAGCCCCCAGATCTTCCCCCAGTCCCTAGTTTTTCCTGTTCATCCTCTCAGGAATCTGTTCCTAAGTCTGTTTCTGGCCCACTTCACAGCCGTTCCAAGAATCACGGAAGGGGGGCACTTTGCAGCCAGGGACAGCAAAGTTAAGGAGGCTGTTTCGGCTTAACCTTAGAGAGATGCATATTGGATGCACTACTGTGTTCCTTTGAAGGAGATGTGTCATTTGAAAATCCTGAGAGTCATGAGAAGTGTCTTATTAATATGTGTAGACAAGTATTAAATGAACTTGGAATCCAATCCATTTATCTTTGAAACATGATATATATTACCAAGATTTCAGCTTAGTGCTGTAGTAAGGTGAATTTACTGTACAGAAACAGTACTCGTGCAGTAAATGAATTGTGTTAAGGATAACCATATCATCGTTTTGGAAGAGCCATAAGAGAAGCTGGAGGGAAAATGTTATCATGTTACCAGTATGTCTCTCTCTCCACATCTATATATATAAAAGAAAGTCCCCTCACCATAAGATCAAAGCCCAGGCCAAACCACTGGACCTAGATACACCAAATTCAGGGAGAGCGCTCCTACCGTGGCATAGGTGCTCGCTGAGAAGGGATTCTTAGAAATTCAACCCCTGAGTGGGTCAAAAGATGACTGCTTCTTAAATGGAGAGTTCTATGTGGCCTGCTCCAGAGTGAGCTCATCGAGCAGCCTGGTGATCCTAGCACCTGAGGGCAGAACCACCAATGTGGTCTACAGAGAGGTCCTTCAGTAGAGGGGGGGAAAGTACATATGTCTCACTTCATTTCTTACACTACAATCTTCTCCATTAGAATTCTTACAACAAATGTCACATTTCAAATTTCATATCATCAGTATTATAACTGGATTTACAGAACTTAAATACCGTAGCAAAGCACGGGTATCAGGCTAGTCTATATATAAAAAAGAAAGTCCCCTCACCGTAAAATCAATGCCCAGGCCAAACCGCTGGACCTAGAAACATGAAATTTGGGGAGAGTGCTCCTACCATGACATAGATGCTCACTAAGAAGGGATTTTTAGAAATTCAACCACTCAGGGGGTCAAAAGGGGTAAAATGTGCTCCTCCCATTGATTCCTATGTGGCTGTCAGGCTGCTGCCTCCTTGCACCCCTCACTCTCTGATTGGTCAGCTGCAGAGCTCAGTGTTCTGAGGTTAAAAAAAAAACAGTTACAGGAGACTGCAGAGAGCCAATGACAGTTGAAGAAATCAGGAATGGCAAGCCAGCTGTGAGGTGCAGCAATGCTGCTGGCCCAGCCTCTCTGATGGCTTCAAACACATTCCCCCCCCCACCTCCTACACCTGACAGGCAGTTGTCTGTCAGGTGCAGCAGTGGGTGCAGGGTGCTTAAAGCCATCAGGAAACCTGCCCCAGCAGTAATGCTTTAGTGATCCTGCCAGCCCAGCCTCCACAATGGCTTGCAATACCTTTCCCCCTCCCCCTTCTACACTGGACAGGCAGCTGCCTGTCAGGTCTAGGAGAGGGGGTGGGATGCTTACAGCCATCAGGGAGGCTTGCTCAGCAGGACTGCCTTAGCACTGCTGCTGGGCCAGCCTCACCAATGCCTTTAACCACACTACCTCCCAACACCAGACAGGCAGGTGTCTGTCAAGAGTAGGAAGAGGGCCAGGGTACTTTAATCCATCAGGGAGGCTGCCCGAGCAGAAACACCTTAGCAATGCTGCTGGACCAGCCTCCCCAGTAGATTTAAGTACACTCCCACCCACCCCTCCTCCACCTGAAAGGCAGTTGTCTGTCAGATGCAGGAGCAGGGGCAGAGCATTGAAAGCCATCGAGGAGGCTGCCCAAGCAGCATCTCCTTAGCAATCCTGCTGGCCCAGCCTCCCCGATGCCTTCTGATGTGCTACACCTCCTACACCTGACAGACAACTGCCTGTCAAGAATTGGATGGGGCGTGGAGTCCTTAAAGCCATCAGGGAGGCTTGCTCAGCAGGATTTCCTTAGCGCTGCTGCTGGCCCAGCCTCCCTGTTGCCTTTAAACACAATCCTCCCCCTCTTACACCAGACAGGCGGGTGTTTGTCAGGTGTAGGAGCAGGGCCAGGGTACTTTAATTCATCACAGAGACCACCCCAGTAGGATTACCTTAGCGATGTTGCTGGCCCAGCTTAGCCACACTCCCACCCACTATGGAAATATACCCCATATCTGTAGAAAAGTGGTTTCGTGTATTAGGTTATTTTCTCACAATGCGGGTTCTAGAAAATTGGTTCAAATGAACTTGCGCAATATCTGATTGCTCAGATGTTGTTTTGAATACATAGTTATGTCCCACTTCTTAAATATAGCATAAATGAGAAGCATTTTTGTAAAAAAAGAAGAAGAAGAAGTATGCCCTGCACACACACAAACACAAATCCAATGCCTGGGCCAAACCCCTGCACCAGGAAACCCAAAATATAGGGAGTGCATTCCTACCATGATGTCAGCCCCCACGACGAAGAGATTTCTGAGAAACACAACTGCTAAGCGGGTAAAATGGAGCAAAATGTGTTTCCAAAACTGTTTTCCATGTGCCTGTCAGGCCGCTGCTTCCTAGCCCCCCCCCCCATTGGTCTGGTGTGTAGCTCTGAGTTCTGAGGTAAAACCTGACTGTTTGCACCCACCTCCATCTGATTGCTCAGCTGTGGATCTCAATGTTCTGAGGTAAAAACACAGTTAAGACAGTGGACAGTTACAGAAATCAGCAATTCAAGACGCCTGAATAGACATTTCTCATAACACCCAGCATGGCAATCACGGAGAGGTCCTTCAATAGAGGGTGGGTGGGGAAACAGTACATATTGTCTTCATTTTTTACGCCACAATCTTCTCCATTAGAATTCCTACAACAAATGTCACATCATCAGTATTATAACTGGATTTACAGAACTTAGATACCATAGCAAAGCACAGGTATCAAGCTAGTTTAATATATTATTACTTCTTGATATACAGAAAAATAGATTACAAATAACAAATATAAATTCGAATAAAATGAACTCAAGCTTTGCCTACCAAGAAATATGGTACAATATTATAAATTGAAAATAGGTGTGCATTTAAGATATATTTGTATGTAAGCAGCCAGTTATACTGGGTATGTTAATTTAAAAGAGAATGATTATAAGACTGTGTGTCAATGGTACTTTACTAAACTACAAAGTTTAGTAAAATATATCAAATAATTCAGATTTGTGTAGAAGTGGTCAGGTGAAATGGAGTTTTGTAGGTATATGGCTGATTTGCAGAGGTCCTGAAAATTGTTAGTAAAAGGCTATGAAAATAATTCCATGTAATAATAGTATTAGAACTAGTTAGAAGTAATGATGATGTAAATGGAATCCTAACTGCTAGTTTAGCCCAATTAGTATTTTTTTTTCTTTTTCTCCTCCTTGCTGGACACAAATTACTTTTAATGTTCTCTTCCGTTTCAGATGAAAAATAGGGTTGTCAACCTCCCAGTGGGGCCTTCCAGGAATCACTGTAGTCTCCTGGAATTACAATGGATCTCCAGATTACAGATGCCCCGGTCACATGTAGAATTTGCCGTGCGAAAGGCACAAATGCTGAGCAGATTCTTGGGGCGCGATCACACCGCAACATCTGGCAAGTGTAGTGCACCCGTGGCCAACCCGTGGCATCCCACTGAAGATGCACAGCTAAAAAGTACCTGCAAAAATCTACTAGCAAATGGTTTGCCACAGGCTGCAGACGGACTAGTTCGGTGTGATCGCGCTGGCGTGCACCTATTCCCTCCGGCCGTCCTCTTTGCACCACGTGCCAAAGGACGAAACCCCGGTGCACCACTGTCGCGTCTGATCGCATAATGGCGGATCAGAATGTGACAGCGCAAATAGCCACGCCTCCCCCCCCCCCGTGTTTTCCAGAACGTGTGGCCGGGGCCAGAGATCAGTTCCTCTGGAGAAAATGGCAGCTTTGGAGGGTGGAGTCTGTGGCATCACATCCCTGCTGAACTCCCCCTCCCCCCTCAAACCTGCTCTCCTCAGGCTCTGCCGCCAAGTCTCCAGGGATTTCCCAGCATGGAGCTGGCAACCCCATGGAGGGCTGTTGTTCAGGAAACACACCCCAAACCTTCTTAGATGTAATACATTAACCTTATGATTCTTTTTGTATATGGTCCTGTGATTCTTTTTTGTTCACTTGCTACCTAACAGCAGAGCAAATATTGGCAAGGAATGGAAATCATTGGAATCATATGCTGAAGGCTTTTGAATGCTTTTTTTTTAAAATGATGTAATCACATTTAAGTTAATTTTTCACTTGTATAAGAGAAGGATTGTTACAAGGATGATCATACTGTTTATTTAGTACACTTTTGTTGTGCCCTTCTTCCAAAGAGCTAGGAGAGGCATACGCTGTTCTCCCTTCCTCCATTTGATTTTGAGAACAACACTGTGAGGTACAGTTAGGCCGAAAGAAAATTACCGGCCAAGGGTCACCTAATGAGTGTCAAGGTGAGGAAGGACATGAAACGCCACAATGATTTATTTGAACTGGAGCCATTCATAAGACATGTTGCATGCTTATTATAGGGTAAAACTTATGCATTGGCCTCCTGTTAACCATAGACCCAACACAATAAAAAATATACTGTGCAATGCTATATTAATTGGAGTAGTGAGTAGTAAGATTTAGTTTCAACCCAAGAGCACTTGCCACTAAGGGGTAGTTGTTGAGGCAGAATGTAAGCCTTCCTTGTAGAGATTCTATTAGTCTGAATTTTTGAAAAAGCTTGTTTTTCACCCTTCCCTCAAATATTTATTGTTTTAATAAAATAGACTCTTGTGAATCATAAGTGTAGCTCAAGAAATGACTTTCATATTAGGTCAAAGAAGCAAGGCAGATATTTTAAAATTCTCCCAGTAGTTAAAGATTTCAGCATGTGTTAGACAAGTCCATCAGAGAAAGAGCAAATCCTTAACAGCTGCTTAGACAATACATAGTTTTCTCTGCTTTTTGTGGGCAGAGATTCTCTTTGAGGAAGATACATCCAGTCAAAAGCTCTAGAAACCTTTCATGGAGAGGATGCAATAGTGTTTAGTCCTGGTTTCAGAAAAGATTGAAGGGCTGAAGACGACACTTGGTATTTTGCAGGATCAGGACGCTCTTGGGTGTCTGTATATGTCATTTGAATATATAACCTCTTATGAAAGTAAATGCTTAGAACACTGGATATAGATAGAAGTTTTGTTATCATTGGTTCTCCATTGACTTTGCTGGCAAGCAGCAGTTCTGTAGATATGACAAACTGGGTGCGTTCAGACGCGCCGTTTGAGCCGTTTTCGGCACGGCTCAGAAACGGCTTTTACCTGCGCGTTCACACACCCAACATCTGCCTACCGTCCCCAGCCGTCGCTTTCTGGAGCAAACCCCCTTTGAAACGGAGTATTTTGACACCACTTACCCAAGTGGTGTTTTCCATGATTCTCCGTTTCAAGCCGCACTTTTCCCTGTCTGATCGCTCCATCCAGCCACTTCCGGGTGCTTCAACCCCCCTCCCCTCTGGGAAGCTGCCTCCAGCTTCCGGTTTTAGCCCGCCATTTTTTTTCCCCCCTTAGCGGTGTGCGCTTGAGCGGAGCTCCGCACTTAGGTTAAAAAAAGAAAAGGTTCACTGGTGCCTAGTTTAGGCATTTAGAGGAGTCCGGGATCTCGGGGAGGCCATTTTTAAAAGGACTCTTCATTTAAACTTTAAAGGGACCTGTTGAGCTCGCTCTTCTGCGCACCGGCCAAACTTCCTGTTCGGGAGAGGGCTGCCTGTGCGCATGCTCAAAGGAGAGGGGGAAACCCCCCCCCAACCTGCAGGAGGACGGCGGGGAGCTCGGAAGGAGGAGGTGAGTCTGAGCGCGATTCTCCAGTTTAAAAAAAAACGCATCGTGCCGGAGCAGTTTAAACCGCTCCAGCACGCTGTCTAAACGCACCCACTGGTTTGTATTAAATTCAAACTGATCATTAGGGAAGTGGTGATGTCTGTCAGAATGTGGAATAGCAACAGTTTGCCATCACTGGGAAATAAAAATAACTTTAAGTGCTTATAAAAAGAAATATAAGGAATAAGTCTGCAGGTGCATGCAGTAAGCTAGACGGCTTCTGCATCTTCATAAGTGTCATTGCCAGAAGGGACTATTATGGTCACTTATTTTGACCTTCTGCTTGGCACAGGTCTGATTTTTTTTCTTTTTTGGTCAGTAATTCCTGCAGCAAACCTTTAGGGCTCTTTTATCTCTTGCAGCTCTGATGTTATGGTAGGAGGAAGGGATGGGAAAGATACTGGGAGGAAGAAAATTCAAGTAGAACAGATAAAGCGTGCCGGAAAAAAGGCAGTGATCGTTGCATTTGTGATTTCTGCACAGGAACCTTTGTGGCAGAAACAGAGGCTGAAGGCAACAAGAGTAACCTTTGGGGAAAGACCTGCAGAGGGATTGTAAAAATTTTTCTGCACATGTTTCATATTCTACTCCTCCTTGACCCACCAAGGATGGCTGAAATACTTTGAAAAGCCGGAGTATAAATACCAATTTGTTACTCTATGTTTGCATTTCATTTTAATTTTTAAGTGGAGCATATGCACTCCCCCTCTCTTCTGGTTAGAGTGGTGTGTACATGCAGCAAGTTTTAAAAAATTGTAGGGTGAAGTCCCTCCACCACCCTCCCTATGTTTGTGCAGCAGCAAAGCTGTTATATCGTTGTTTCTGAATTAGGGCTTGCAGAGAAATTTGCAGTGGATGTATTGGCTAAATTGTGATTGGCACACTTTTGCCTGATTGTAAATAAATGGCCCTGAGCATTCAGGTAGAGTTGGCAACCTCCACAAGGGGCCTGGAGGTTTCCCAGATTTACAACTGGTCTCCAGAATACAGAGATCGGTTTCCCTAGAGGACAGTAGATCAGTTTCTGCTCACCACACCTCAAAAAGGTGGGAAAAGTGCTGAAAAGGGCAACTAGAATGATAAAAGGGCTGGAACACTTCCCCTATGAAGAAAGGTTAAAACGCTTAGGACTCTTTAGCTTGGAGAAACAACAGCTGAGGGGTGACATGATCGAGGTTTATGAGATTATGCATGGGATAGAGCAGGTTGAGAAAGAAGTACTTTTCTCCCTTTCTCACAATACAAGAACTCTTGGGCACTCCATGAAATTGCTGAGCAGTCGGGTTAGAACAGATAAAAGGAAGTACTTCTTCACCCAAAGAATGATTAACACATGGAATTCACAGCCACAGGTGGCGGCAGCTACAAGCATGGACGACTTCAAGAGGGAATTGGATAAGCATATGGAGCAGAAGTCCATCACTGGCTATTAGCCACATTAGGTATAGATAGCAACTCCTAGTCTGGGGCAAGTGAGGCTCTGTATTCTTGGTGCTGGGGGGGGGACAGTGGGAGGGCTTCTGGTGTCCTGGCCCCACTGCTGGACCTCCTGATGGCCCCTGGTATTTTTGGCCACTGTGTGACACAGAGTGTTGGACTAGATGGGCCATTGGCCTGATCCAGCATTGGCTTCTTTCTTATGTTCTTAGAGACAATGGCTGCTCTTGAGGGTGGACTCTATGGCATTACACCCTGCTGAGGCCCCTCCCCTCCTCAAACCCTGCCTTCCCCAGGCTCCAGTCCGCCTCCAAAACTCCAGGAATTACCCAACCCAGAGTTGGCAACCCAACATCCAAGCGACAGGATAGGTTTCAGGGAAGGCAATGAATTCTTACCAGGGTAGTCCCAAGGGCCCTCATAATCATAAATAAAAACCAGCACCTTAAGTTGCTCCTGAGATTCCACTGGGAAGCAGTGTATATTGTAGAGCACTGATGAAATATGCTCCTGCTGGCTCACCCTCCTCAGGGGCCGGCTGCAGTGCATCGTGCACCAATTTGAGCTTTCATTGCATCATAAAGAGCAGCCCCCAGTATATTACAATTACCCAGGGACAGTGTGAGTGCATGAATCACTGCTGTGAGGTCTGCATCCAACATAAAGAGTTCCAGTCTTTGCAGGTGGACGTTGTGAAAAAGCACGCCTGCCCACTAGTGTAGGCTACACCTCCACACTCAGCAGTGGGTCCAGGAGCATCCAAAGGCTGTAATTCTGAGTGGTAACAAGGAATCTCCATCACTGCCTCCCCCAAAAAGCTTGTATGCTTCCATGTCAGTAGAAGATAGTCTAGCAGTTTTAAAAAAAAAAAATATTTTGTTCTGAATTCTTGTGTCAGCCTGCAGAATTGAAAAGACAATGTACATCTCCCAGATTAATACAGGGTTGTCAGAAGTCAGAAGCAACTTGACGGCACTTCACACACACATCCTCAGTCTGGTTCACACTTGCCCATTCATCTCTGTACTGTATATTGCTGAAAATTGCAATGCAAGTATATGTCTGACTCAGCCCCTGTTGTTTTTTGAAAGCAGCTTGGTGGTCTTCTTTTGGAAATAGTTTACTCCAGGCAGTACACAGATTTCAACAATCATTCTGCAAGGAACTTTGACCCACTAATGACACCAGGCCTGCATGTCTTATCAGGCAATGTTAGTTGAAGCCTCAGTTATGAATACAACCAGGGGCTGTCACTTAAAAAACCACTGTTCTGTATTAAAGCAAGTGCCAAGTATTATGGCTCAAAGGCAGCCAATAGGCTGAAGGCTGTAGGATCTTCAAGACTTTGGTCCTTGAACATAAAGCAATTTAAGAACTTTATAGAATTTAACAAAACGCTGATATTAAAAAGCTCGGTATTTTAAATAATATTTTTAGAGGGGCAGTGGTTCAGTGGTAGAGCATCTGCTTTGCACACTGAAGTTCCCAGGTTCCATCGCTGGCATTTTTAGTTAAAAGAATCAGGTAGTAGGTGATGTGAAAGACCTCTGCCTGAGACTCTGGACAGCTGCTGCCAATCTGAGTAGATAATACTAAACTTAATGAAACAAAGGTCTGCCTCAATATAAGGTAGCATCATGTGTGTTCAAATGGAACTTTGGAGACACTATGAGTCGTTTCAACAGTACTGAGAGCTGCTACAGCATCAGTATAGCAGTTGATGGATTCAGTCTTAAGAAGCCCTGGACCAGCTAGATCAGAGTGTCTTACGCAGCCCATGAGCAATTGGTGCAAGGGAAGAAAGGGCCTTAGTACAGGTTTATTCCTGGCATGTTAGTTATTTAGTTTGTCTTAATACAGAGAAGAATTTCTGGCATTCACAGTGTCATTTGAAGCAGAGTTACACCCTTCTCAACCCATGGAAGTCAGTTTAGAAGGATACTGCTTATCACTGACACTTTTTGTTAGTCTCATACCTACAGTCTGAAGCAGCCCAGTGCAGCAACAGATACACTGCATGATGCTGCTGATCGTGTATTTCAGCTCTCAGTAAATGGGCCTTGCCAGGGCTCAGGATCTACATAATTGCCATAGTACGGATCAGGAAGTAGTTTTGGCCAGGGCAGTTTGGGTAGTAATTCAGGGTTGGGCCAGGAGGAGGTTGTTTTTCTTTGCAATATGTGGTTTGTGTTAATTACGTGAGTCATATGGAGCTATTTGCATTGTGTGCACTTCTCTCTATGCAGCAAGTTTTGATTGCATAGTGGTGGAATGGATTGCACAATGGTTTGGATTACACAGTTGGATATGCAGAGGGTTGCCGGAAGGATGATCCTGCCTCTATGAAGGGAACCAAGCTAGACGGCTTATATCTAAACCAGCTTTTAGATCCTAGTGTTCTGTGTTGATGTCCTGTAACTGAAGAAAAAAGCCTAGGACTGGTTGACTAGAGTTATCTGAGTGCCAGTGTGGTTTAATGGTTAAGAGCAGCAGATGCTAATCTGGAGAACCAGGTTTAGTTCCCCACTCCTCCACATGAAGCCTGCTGGCTGACCTTGGGCCAGTCACAGTTCCCTCAAAACTCTCTCAGCCCCCCTCCCCACCTCACAAAGTGACTGTTGTGGGGAGAGGAAGGCAGGCGATTGTAAGGCACTTTGAGACTCCTTTTACTAGAGAAAAGAAGGGTGTAAAAAAACAACAACCTTTCCTCTTCTTCAAAGAACAGAACCAGGAGTGTTGCACTTAGTTGCAACAGTTAATGTGTGTACATCGGTCTTGTGGCTTTGTAAGAGGGAAGACTGTTGAAACTTTGTGCCAGGAGTCCTAATTGGCCTACTACTGCTCCTTTGTTCTCAATGCCCAAATGAATTAGGCATCAGCATGTATTGGTAGATGCTTGAATGTCAGCAGGACAGTTGAAAGATACGTGTGTGTGTGTGTGTGTGTGTGTGAAGTGCCGTCAAGTCACAGTACGGCAACCCCAGCAAGGGGCTTTCAAGGCAAGTGAGAAGCAGAGGTGGTTTGCCATTGCCTTCCTTTGCAGAGTCTTCCTTGAAGGTCTCTGTACCAATCCTGCTAAGTTTCCAACAAACCCTACTATGCTGCCGTCCCTCCTGAAAGAGACATTTTGGAAATGCTGAAACCCTCAATGTACTACTATCATAAAGAAGTATATTGAGGGATTGCTTTTTCCAAGACTCTCATCTAGAATCAAATATATATTGTAGTGGGGGGTGTTGTAAAATCTTTTCCATCTATCATTTCTGCCAAAATGTTCATAATCACCAGGGCTTTTTTTTCCTGGGGGGAATACACTGGAACAGAGTTCCGGAACCTCTTCAACAAAATTATTTATTAAAAAAAGAAGAAGCCCTGATCATCACATTGATCTCTGGAAAATACAATCATTCTTAAACATTATCTTTAAATGATTGCTGGAGTCAACAGCCTTCGCCAAAAGTCTCCCACATTTTCTTGGAGAAGTCACACAGTTTTGACATGTAGCATTTCTTCACAAGGAAAAGACCAAACTCATAGATGTGAAAACTTAACTTACTTTCTTAAACAAACTTCTTGATCCTGAGTCAGTGCTCCTTTGAGCCAATTTGTGTGTTAAATTTAACCAGATTTTTGTAGATACGGGTATATATATATTTTTGTATCTGCAGACAAAACAATATGACATGAGAAGCTATAACTTGTGCATTTTACATACTGATAAATGTGGAATAGCTGAAAGTCATTCTGGCCCTCAAGTCATCACCAGTTCTTCAGATGAGATCTGTTAGTTACCACTTCACAAGTAGGGTGGTCTGGTCTCCCCGGCCACTAGTGGGGGAAGGGGGGATTGGGTTACCAGATCCAGGTTGGGAAACTCCGGGAGATTGGGGGATGGAGCCTGGGGAGGACAAGGGGACCTCAGTGGGGTGCAATGCCATAGAGCCCAGCCTCCAAAGCATCCATTTTCTCCAGGGGAGCTAATCTCTGTAGTTTAAAGGTGAGCTGTAATTCTAGGGGATCTCCAAGTCCCACCTGGAGGCTGGAATCCTTATTCACAAGTTATGTTGTCGGGGGAAATTGACTTAGCCATTGATTCCCATTTATTGCCACTTATTCACCATTCTGTCCCTTAATCATATCAAACTTGTCATGCAACATGCCATGTCTCCTGCATTGTAAGAAATGTTCGCACCTTTGAAATGTAGTATGAAAAGGATGCTGTTTGGTAGGGAAAGCACACGAAGATTCCTAGGCTTGCACTCAGTTTCACAATACAAGATGTTTACAGGGCTTCAACTCTTGAAAATAATTTGGGCAAGGCCAAAGTTTGCCCTCTTCTGGCATTAGGATCATCCGTGTCAGAGGGCAGGTGTCTGTACCTTAGCAACAATCCCTTGATTTCCAGTGCAACTCTGACTTTATCTCATGAGTTATCTTTTGATTGTACAAACAGTGCAAGGATGAAATTATAGAGCTGTGATCTTGGATATGTGGTTAATATGTAAGCAAGCACTGCGTCTACACCGGGTCCAGCACTGGGGGAATCCGTTATCGGCTGGGATCTCTAAGCACCACTGTGCCATATTGGAGAGCTTCCCATTCAGTCTGCTTTGTACTCAGTAAGCAAATATGTATTTGTGTCTCACATCTTCACAAAAGGCTGCACTTCCACAGGGGAGGTCTTGCATTTGCCAGCTTTCAGACTGCAGTAATTGGTAACCAGGAAAAAACCTGATACATCCCCCAGAGAATGCTGGTAGGGTCTATGTAATAATGTAAATACTGCAAGCGGTAGCAATTATTTGTGATGTGAACAGAGCTCTTCTTCCTCTACTTGCACCTTTTTGTGAACATTTAAAGTTCAATGTCATTTTCTAAAACAATCCAAATAATGTTTTAAAGGTTGTACATAAGAACATAAGAGAAGCCAATGTTGGATCAGGCCAATGGCCCATCCAGTCCAACACTCTGTCACACAGCGGCCAAAATATACCAGGTGCCATCAGGAGGTCCAGCAGTGGGGCCAGGACACTAGAAGCCCTCCCACTGCTGCCCCCTCCAGCACCAAGAATAGAGTGCATCACCTGCCCCACTGTTGTGCATCCCCTCACTTTCTCCCATACAGCTCCAGCATAGGAGCACTATTTTATTTGGACATGATACTCGTTAGCAGTGAAAAAAAGAGTTGTGCAGTCATTGCACAGAGGACGTGCTTGGCAAATCATGACAAACAGAACTGTAACAGAACACTGGTTTCAGAATAAACCTTTTCAGTGTTAAATAAGGCACAGAGATCTAATGCATGTGGAACTGTAGTCCTGTTATGCAATGTTGCCTCTAAGCTCTACAAATGTTGTGCCTCATGAGCGAAGAACGCTAGTAGCATTAAAGTTGTGAGCAAGTCTGAATTTGACTATTGCGTAAATCATTTTTAGAAGGTTATTTCCATAACCTTGTAAAAATCTCAGAATGAACTCTTTTAAACTATGTTTAAACTATATTTTAAGAATAAGTCCATCATTATAAGAGAAAACATAATGAAGTCAAATTTCATTATAGAAAATGTCCTCTACAGGGGTAGACCAGGCCTCAGGAGAACAGGTCTGCCCACCCCTTTCCACTATATTGGTAGACCTGGCCCCCAGAGAACAGGTCTACTCACCCCTTTCCACTATATTGGTAGACCTGACCTCTGGAGAACAGGTCAACCTGCCCCAGTCCACTATATTGGTAGACCTGGCCTCCAAAGGACAGGTCTACTGACTCCTTTCTGCTACATTGGTAGACCTGACCTCTGGAGAACAGGTCTACCTGACCCAGTCCTGGACTCCAAAGAACAGGTCTACTCACCCCTTTCCACTATATTGATAGACCTGACCTCTGGAGAACAGGTCTACCTGACCCAGTCCACTATATTGGTAGACCTGAACTCCAAAGAACAGGTCTACTCACCCCTTTCCACTATATTGGTAGACCTGACCTCTGGAGAACAGGTCATCCTGACCCAGTCCACTATATTGGTAGACCTGGCCTTGTACTGTTGCCCTGTGCTGAGCCTTAGAAAGCATACTAGCACTTGGGGGAAGGGGAAACTCTTGCAGTCTACTTTAGGGTTTTTTTAGTGAAATATGACAACCAGCATTACAGATCAAGTATAACAGAGGTGGAACAATCACTGTCAGAACCCTGCCTAACCTAACAAACAGGAAGTTGCTTAAATGCTATCAATCTGCCCAAACTAATTTATTCAAATATTTATATCCCACTTTCCCCTGTGACTCAAGGCAGCTTACAAATCATACTGCAAAGCACCATAGTGGTGTGCCAAAAAAATAGTTTTTTTTCCTGGCTCAGTTATAGTCTATGGGTCCCCATAGTCAATGGGCCCTATAGACTATAATAGAGAATCAATCCAGGGGTATCTTGAGCTCTGGGGCGGCTGTGTTTGTTTGTTTTTTGAGGTAGAGGCACCAGATTTGCAGCATAGCTGCTGGGGCCTCTCCTCAAATCCCCCCCCCCCCCAAATTTCAAAAAGATTGGACCAGGGGGTGCCCCCTCCTCCACTGTTTCCTACGGAAGCTTGGTTGTGAGCTGAAGCTGAAATCCTCTGAAATGTTGTGCACCAGTATCCCCTAGCACAGCTTAGAGGGAACTGTTGTCTTATGGATTCTGTTTTGGATTGTTCCATGGGGCAGCCAACTCCATGCAGAAAGCTGTTCAAGAGCAGCACCTCATCGTTTGAACCCGTAATATTTTTTTTGATGTACCATCACCATTAAAAAAACAACAACAGTAGAGTTATGTAGAGAAAATTCCACCCACCCATTATCTGCAAGGCAAACTTCTAGACACAACTTACCTCATATAGGCAGCATGGTAAACAATTTGTTGAAAGCCTCCATTAGTAAGTGTACATATGCCAGAGCCCTCAGATAAGGAGTGACCAGGTTCTAAGTGCCATAATCTTTGCTGTGCTTCTGAGGAGGAAAGGACAGGCTAGAGCAACATGCCGCACAAGCCTAAGCATGTTTACTTAGGAGTCGGTTCCATTAGTTCAGTGGAACCGTCTCTACTGCACTCCTGCTTAGAAATGCAGCACTAATAAAAAGAGGTCTCTGCAGCTTCTTCTCTGTGAAATAAAAGAAGATTGCATCTCGTGGACCTGCAGATGGCTGGTTGACTGCCAGCAGATTCTCAATGAAGATAAACAGCTGTCAAGTTCTCAGGATTGTTCCCTTTGAAGCCCAAAGGCCCACAGAGCTCTAAAGAGCACAGCAATTTCCAGGAGGGAGTGAGGCAAGTATAGGCAGATGAGTCAAGAATGAGGCTCTGTTAGTTACCATGGAAATGGTTCTGTTTGCACATTGCCAAAGAGCATCTGTTTACACATTGCCAAAGGGAGGGTTCATTCACAAACCATTGCAAATGGATAAAATGGTTGTTTCAGCTTTTGTGGGGTACTGCAGGGTTGAAATCAGAGGATCTCTTAATTGTTGGGTGGAAGGAAGCAAAAAAATTGAGGGGGGAGGGAGTGGACACACAGGCTGAGGAAACATCCCAGAATCACCTGTGCTGGATAAGGACTGTGAGAGAGGTTCTCACTTGCTAGAGGATTCAGACAAATTACAGACTACCTCTTACCTGGTCAGATTCATTGTCAACACAGAACCAAGCTAATGATGATATTTTTGACCTCGGGAACTGACCACAGCTACATCCACATGGCAAAGTTACTCCATATTCCTGTCATCACTGCCACAAGTACAAAGGCATTTATGTGTCCATAGAGGAATTCTATGCTCACTATCTTCCATCAGCCACCATTTCCCCTGGATTTTTCCTTGTTGCCCCACCACAAGGCTCTTTCAGGGCTTTTTTTAAAAAAAGTAATTGCTATAGCACAGCAATGTTATAACGATCTACTGATATGATTTACTTCCTCAGAATTCCCGGCTTTCGTTTTTTTAAAAAAAGTCTCTTGTCTTTTTCATATGAGACTTACTTTTTTGAAAATAAAAATCGGGATGAGTAACGAGTAGATTGTTATAATGGCACATGACCTGGTAACATCTAGATTAGATTACCACAATGTGCTCCACATGGGGCTAGCCTTGAAGAGTGCCCAGGAACTGCAGTTGGAACAGAATGATGAAGTGAGGGTGTGAACTGGAGTGGGTCGTAGGGGGCCATATGTCTTGTTCCATCTGCAGTGGCTTCCAGTGTGCCTCCAGGCCCAATTGAAGATGCTGGAGTTAAACATAAGAACATAACAGAAGCCAGTGTTGGATCAGGCCAATGGCCCATCTAGTCCAACACTCTGTGTCACACAGTGGCCAAAAATACTAGGTGCCATCAGGAGGTCCAGCAGTGGGGCCAGGACACCAGAAGCCCTCCCACTGTTGCTCCGCCCAAGCACCAAGAATACAGAGCCTCACTTGCCCCTGACTGAGAGTCCCTATCTATACCTTGGGCTAATAGCCACTGATAGACTTCTGCTCCATATGTTTATCTAATTCCCTCTTGAAGCTGTCCATGCTTGTAGCCGCCACCAGCTCCTGTGGCAGTGAATTCCATATGTTAATCACTCTTTGGGTGAAGAAGTACTTCCTTTTATCCGTTCTAACCTGACTGCTCAGCAATTTCACTGAGTGCCCACGAGTTCTTGTATTGTGAGAAATGCAGAAAAGTACTTCTTTCTCTACCTGCTCTATCTCATGCATAATCTTATAAACCTCAATCATGTCACCCCTCAGCTGTCATTTCCCCAAGCTAAAGAGCCCCAAGCATTTTAACCTTTCTTCGTAGGGAAAGTGTTCCAACCCTTTTATCATTCTAGTTGCCCTTTTCTGCACTTTTTCCAATGCTATAATATCCTTTTTGAAGTGTGGTGACCAGAACTGTACACCAAATGAGGTTGCACCATTGATTTATACAGGGGCATGATGATACTGGCTGATTTGTTTTCAGTTCCCTTCCTAATAATCCCCAGCATAATCCTTTTTTATTGCAGGCGCACACTGTCTCGACATTTTCATTGAGTTATCTACTATGACTCTAAGATCTCTCACTTGGTTGATTTTTAAAGCCCTATATGGCCTGAGATGTGCATGCCTTAAGGACTGCCTACTGCCTTACCAAACTACCTGACCATTATAGTCATCTTCAGAGGCCCTCCTTTGGGTGTTGCCATCATCTGAGTCTAGATGGGTGGCAAACCTAAGAAAGGGCCTTCTCGGTCACAACACCAAAATTATGAAATTTCCTCCATGGGGAGATTCGTCCATCCCCCTCAATGGCTATTTTCCACCAGTGGGCAAAGACTTTTCTGTGTCATCTGGTGTAGCCTTATTGACCTTCCCTATTGTTTGTTTTTAATTGTTGTTTTATAGATGTTTGTGTGTGCTATTTTTCAACGTTGATTTTTAATCTCTTAATTATTTGCCACCATGGGGGCCCTAATTGGGGCAGAAAGACAGGATATATATATATATATTTACAAAATAAATATCATTATTGTGTTACAGCAAAATAGAAGTTAAGGGTTCACGTGGTTAAGACACTGAACTGTAGACCAGAAGGTCGGTAGTTCAGCAGTTTGAGACCTGAGTGCCACATGACAGAGTGAGCTCCCGTCTCTGACCCCAGCTCCTGCCATCCTAGCAGTTCAAAAGCAAGAAATTGCAAGTAGATAAATACGTACTGCTTTGGTGGGAAGGTAACAGAGTTCCATGTGCCTTGGCACCTAGTCATGCCGGCCACATGACCACGGAAATGTCTTTGGACAGTGCTGGCTCTTCAGTTTGGAAACGGAGATGAGCACCGCATCTCTAAAGTTGGATTTGACTGGCTTTTGAGCAAAGGAAACCTTTACCTTTACTTTTACCCCACCCCAAATTCTCCAGTGAGTCCAATATGAGCAGGACCTTCAAAAATGCCCACTTCCCAACCCTTGGGCCGTCTTCTCTCCAGAACGATTATACCAGACCAGGTTTAAGAAGGACCATACTGAGGATGGGAAAGGCCTAGACAGTGAACAATTACAGCATGATGTCATGGAAATGCTAAAAAAAACAACCCACTGCAATTTGAAAGCCAAGGCAGAGGAAAACCTCTGTGTGGATGCATCCTGTGATGGTGGATTCAACTATATTTAGGCACCGATCAGTTCTCTAGCTAACCTGAAGTAGATGTGGAGTTAAGCCAGTTTAGTCCCATTTAGGCTGCAGTCACGTATACTAAAAATCCATTTTCAATGCACTTTCAGTGCACTTTCCAACTGGATTTTACTGTGTGTACTGGCAGAATCCAGTTGGAAAGTGTATTGATGGGTAGGGGGTGGAATAAGACTGAGGTGTCAAACTCATTTGTTACAAGAGCCGAATCTGACATAAATGTCACTTTGTTGGGCCAGGCCACATGTGCCATAAAACGTAATGCCAGGTACTGGAGATATAAACAATATAAAGGACAGCAGCTGGTAAGCTCTGAGTTGTTGTATCCTCACTGCAGGGCCCCGTGGGCTGGGAGGAGGGTGCAAAGGAAAACCCACATGGGTGGACTGGAGAGCCACTGGGCAGACACTTCCACGCTGCTTGACTGCTGCAGATGAGATTGTTCCACCATGCTGAAGCCACAATTGGAGTGACGCTGCCCACTTCCCCCCAAGTAGTCTCCTGTTCCTTCCCTTGCCCAGATTGCTCGCAGGCCACACAAAAGCCCTGGATGGGCCAGTTTCGGCCTCTGGGCCTTATGTTTGACACCCCTGGAATAGGATGTACAGTGGTCAAGGGATGGGGCATTAGAGGCCTGCAAAATGCTTTGTCATTCTCGGTGACTAGCAGATACAGACTAAATGTCTCAAACTGAACTAAACTAAATGTGTGCCAACAAACACATGGAAGATTTTGCTGCAGCGTAAGCAACATTCATAGTCTATATGGGGAATGTAGCTGGAAAATTAAATGTGCAGACCTTGGCCTCATAAATTACCAGGCAGCCGTGCTGATACCATGATAAGTTGCATGGCAGGAGAAAGGAATCTTCGAGTCTGTGTGGGTGGCTGAATCTATGTGGCGCAAAGATGCACAAAATGCTGTGTAAAATAAAAATTTCTCCCTCTCCCACAAATTGCTAGCATTTTTCTAAGCACCAAACCAGGACTACAGAAAAATTCTGCACAGACACACATTAAAAAGCCTGAAAAAGCTGAGAGGTCCATCATTAGCTATTTGGCAAAGATTTAAGCGTTGAAGTCATCATGGGCCTTGAAAACAGAGCCGAGGAGTTGGAAGGTGATGAATTATTACAGGAAGCCAAGAAAGGATTTGGAAAGAGTGGGCAGTTTTGGCAGATAAGGTATTAAAGACTAGGAGATGAAAATGAGCATAAGCACAGGATTTGTAGGTAAATTGCACAGAGGAGGCAAGTTTCCTCTGGGTATATTTACATTGATAGGTGTTTGCACAGAACATTAGCAAGTGCAGCAGAGTAGGGAAATGTAGATAATCTAAGGTAGGGCTCCTCCTACCATCTGGTGCTTCCTCTGAGATGAGGAATCGTATCTTGCTGAATTTTAATGAATAACTCTAACCGTAACACAAGGGAGGGAAATGGTTTGTTTTTGCAGAATTTTGCGCGACATAGAACTGGCACAGGACTCTTTGCAACAATGGGTGGTAAATGTGATGAATACTATCTCACATGATTTCCCCAGCTTTCAAAAATGTATGCTAAAAATACAACCTTTGTATTCAGAAGCAATATATCTCTGATCAACAGATGTTGGTGACGGATGACATAGAGTAGCTATCTCTCCATCCTGCCCTCACCGAGATCTTTTAATTGGTGCCACCCTTGGTGGCAAAAATGCTGAACTAGATGAACTAGACCCCTTATCTTATCTCATCTCACAAGGCTGTTCTGTTGTTCCACACATTTTGGTCCCGGTGTCTTTGTACAGCAGTTGGGGAGTAGAGCAAGAAAATGCTGTTTGCACAAACCACAGATCTGTCTTAATGAAGGGGAGTGGGGCAGGGATTGTATTCTTTTACATCTGGTTCTTCATTTTCGGAAATTCCATTTTGATGTTAAAGCGCTGAGCTCGACACCAGAGGCTCCCATTCAGATGTGCCTTTGCATTTTTAAGTAAGATGTAAATTTCATCAAACAAATTTGGTAGGGTTTGTTTGTTTTTCATTTGCTGATCTCTTTTGAAAACCACACCAAAGGCAGTATTCTGGAAGCTGGATTCTCAGGGGCTTTGCTCTAATTTATTTAATGAACGGCACCTTTTCAGAAAAGTCTCGGTCTGGATTTTTCACACCATCTGGCTGGCAACAAGCTCTTGGGAAACATTTGGCCTCGGGGCTCCGTGCCTCAGCTCCCCCTCTCCTCCTCCTTGCCTCATTAACGCATTACTAGGATAAATATATTGGGGGGGTTATGAAACTTGGTAACTGTCCCACATAAGTAATTTGGGCTATCTGAAGTCATTTTACGTAAAAAGGGTGATTCAGAAGTCTCTCTCAACTCACTTTGTTCAGCACCATCAGAAAGGGTACTGGAGATCAGAAGTGTGCACAGCTCAAAACAAAAACTTCCCCATGAACTCACCATTGCAAATTATGTCAGTGTCAAGACAGGATGGGAGCCCGAGACCTTACGCATGCATTGGCTGCCAGCAAGTTTATGCAGCTGTTGTGTAACAGATGTACCGGTTTCCTATCATAGGCCGAGGTCAGGCTGGCAGTTTGCCCCGAGATAGGCACATGCCAGAAGCGTTTCACAAACGAATTAAGGGGGCTGTTCACACTGGCACATCTGTCAGGCATTCCCCAGCCGTACTCAGCCCGTCTCGTAGTGCTTGCCTCCTGTGTTTAAAGAATACCTGGTGAAAGTGGTAGCAAACCCTGGAGAGTGCGTTCATCCCACTTCAGGGACATGTGAACGCGAACAAGCTGATCCAGTAGGGATGCACTTATGTGCATGAGTGGTTATGCGCATGAGCGCATAGAACTGGATTACAAAACAAAAAGCTGCTTACAGCTGCGCCTCCGCCAGGGGCGGGCCAATAGTGTGAACGCTTCCTTGTGCATCCTCCCTGGTATGCTCCCGCATCAGCCGGTGCAGTGTGAGCAGGAAAACAGAACACTTTGTTCCGGGTCTTTTTGCCACAACTCCCTCGTGTTTCAAACTGACATAGAGAGTGATACACATAGAATGGCTTGTAACACCCTGCGGAGGGGGCTTTTCCTCCTTGAATTCGCTTCAGACCCTATAAGCATAGCAGACATAGTTGCAGGAATAGCTGAGACTTGGGGGGGTGGGAATTTATATTGCATGTGCCAGTATCTTGCTTAGCCTAACTGGAAATGATGTTCCATCTGACCTCGCTAGGGAGAAGTCCAAACCCTATTGTTACTTAACAGCACTTTTCCTGCATGGAAAATCAAAAGAGATCTTAAGGTACCTTTTGTAGACTAGGGTCTAGTTCATTATATTCATGATGGATGTTCTCAGTTGACAGGGAAAAAAATGTGAACCGGGGAGGCAAATGAAATATCAATAGAAATGTGGCAGAGCTCAAATGTATGCAAGATAAACATAGTGACTATTCAGAGCAACAGTAACAGGTAGCAATACAATCTTGTTAGAATTGCTAAGCTAATTTAGCATCTGTAGAGTGAGAGGGAGCCATAATTGTTACTGAGCCCAACAAGCAGTGTCAAACTTCCGGGGTGTGTGTGTGTCACATTTGTGTACATTTGTTCTTTTGTGTAGATGTGGACAAAGGGGGCATGGCTGGCATATTATGGGTTAGAGAACGAGCAGAAGAGCCTCTTTGGTGGACCAAGGACACTTGCTGTAGGTGAGGAAAAGCCTGCCGCTCAACATCTGTGAGAGAGGACTAGCATTATCCAGGATGTAAATCATTGGTGATGTGCTGGACCAGTTTGAGCTGAGCACTGTAGGTGACAAAATACGGTGTCCTATCTTTGGGGGGTTGTCCTGTGCTAGGCTACTTCATTGGGTGGGTACTGTAATTTTGCAGATTCTGCAAGTATGAGTCCCCATCTAGGGAATTGAAAGAAATGTGATTGTATCTTAGCAGCTGAGCTTTGCCAATGGATCTGGTGGTGTGTCCTGGAAGCGTGTAAATATTTGTAGTGACCAGAGGGGTTCTGGTATAAAATGGAACTTGTATGTCTGTTAGAGAGCCAGTTTGGTGTATAGTGGTTAAGAGCAGCAGACTCTAATCTGGAGAAACGGTTTTGATTCCCTATTCCTCCATTTGAAGTCAGCTGTGTGACCTTGGGTCAGTCACAGTTCTCTCAGCCCCCAAAATAAACCTAGCTCACCACAAAAAGAGCTAAAGTTTCAGGCTGCCAGACAATCTTCGGATCTCCTAGATATGCTATGGCCACTGCCATAGGATAATTATTATTATTGTATGTCCATTGTGGAATTGTACAAGAATGTCTAGGAAGGTGAGCCTCCTGTGTGAATTAGTTCAGGTCCAGGCTGATTGTCGCACAAGATTTGTAGATCCTGGAGGAAACTTTTAAGTGCTTCCTTCCTGTGGGCCAATATGATGAAATATCACTAGTATATCTCAACTAGAGGAGAGGCATTTGGGGACAAGTGCTTTAGGAGCACTGCTTCAGGACAGTGTCCTCATGGGACTGTCGTAATGAACAAGTTGGTCTACAACCAGGAAATTGAGAAGCAGTTCTCCAAAACTGTGTTACAAGATAACTGCCTGGTTTTGATTCATAAAGCCTTTCAGTGCTTTGGCCCCATATATGTCAAACCTTATGAGCACCCTCATCTCTTACAAGCATCCCAAAAGACCCGTTTAAAGTATGCTCCTTTAAGAACACGAAAGCTACCTATTTGGTTGCAATGTTCTCAAACATACTCCCCTATGAGATCCACAAGCAGTTGCTGAGGCAGACCAGTAAGATGTTGCACAAGAGTTTTTGTTTAAGCAAATTCTCTTTTGCCTGCTACTGTATTGACTGGACTAGTTTTTAAAATACATTGGTTAGTTATGATTGTTGCTTTAATGATGGAGCAACCTTTTATTGCTGCAAACCAACTTAATCAAATAAGACAAGGCAGGAGAGATTTTTAGGGAAAAAATGTGGAGCTTTACATGTGGGGTGCTGTCAAGCTGCTGTGCATTTTACTATGTGCCTGCCATGGAGGGGGGGTCCCTTCCCTTTGATGTACCCGTGGCTTGCCAAATGGTAGAGCCAAATGTCCAGAGTCTGCTTCTATGTTTTGTATATAGGGGTACATGCTAGGGAGGGTGTAGGCAATGGCTAGGTTAAGGGGGGGTTACTTGACTGTTAAATGTAGCGGGGAAATACAAGGGGGTGATTGGGTCTTGGGTTTTATTACTCCTATTTGAAACGGATATATCTGTAACATTAACACGGTCGTCCTTAGTTCTAACAAAGGATTTGTGTAGAGGGTATCTATCACTGATCTCAATAAAGTTAGTTTCTATCAAACTGGCTGGCGTTGAGAACTGATTTAACCGGGACTCTGACAGGTGTCTCCTGTTTCTTCTTTGAAAAAGGGGGGGGGGTGCTTCTGACATGTGCCACAGAATCCCTGTGTGCTCATTATGTTTTTACCTTCTTAGAAGAAAATAAGAAATGTGCATAGCTTTGATTATATTAGGGTGCGTTCAGACGGGCAGCTAAATCCGCCATTGGCCCGGCTCTAATTTGATCCAGATCTTTTTTATCTGGCATTGCATGACCAGACAGCTCCCCTTATCATGCGCCTACTCCACGGTGGATTGTCTAGATGGCTTCCCCCTGAAAGAGCCAAGCCGTTGGTTTTTTTTTTAAAAAAAAAATCTGCGTATGCGCATCTGCGCTTCAACATGTACTTGTTTTTCCACGCATGCGCAGAATTGAATGCTTAAAGCGCCACCAGTGGTACCTCCCTTTAGGTACCTTTTTAATTAAAGCAGTTCATAAAATTCATGGGCTGTTCAGAAACATGAAATTGTCCAGAACATTTGAGCGGAGCTCTGCAGCTGCTGCGCGTTTACACGCATATCACTTAGAATTTTTTTAAATGGCGGCCGCTCAGGATGGTCTGATGTCAGACCATCCCAATGGGAGGATTGCACGCTGGAAAAATCAGACGGGGGAAAGTCCGCAATTGGCCCATCAGGACCTGGAAACTCCAGATTTTAACTAGTATCTTTTAAGCACGGCTCCGAAGCGTGGCAAAATGGGATGCTCACGGAAGCAGCACATTTCCCTGATGTTGCTGTCTGGTCATACCTTTAAATCTGCCAGGCACTCGTGCCTGGTGCGGATCTAAAGAACCGTCTGATCGGGACCTCAGATTACTTTCCCTAATAGAAACTGTTACATTTATCTCTAAGTAGATAGGGCTATTTCAGGTAGACAGAAGCAGCAGACAGAAATATGCCAATAGAGAAAACTGAAAATCTACAAAAAGGCTGTCTAATGCTGCATTTTGGGTAGATAACAACTGCTCCACAAGTAAGTGCTGCAGAAACATTATGTGTGCACAACTTTTGGGACAAGATGTCTACTCTGTGCCAGAAAAACAGAATCTTCTTAGTTGAAATGCCAAGATCTCCTTTATTGATCCTTATGCAACAGCATCAAAGACAGGAACAGCAGTACAAGGCTAAATGAGAGCAGGGAGGGAAATAGTTGTACCTTGAGGGAAGCCACTGAGCAGGAGTTCTATGTAACAAAAGGTAACTGCTATGAATCCATTCGTGCACAAAGCTATAATTGGCACAGCCTCCAGAATTACATACAAACAAGTGGTCCAGGTTTTCTAAACAACTAAAAAGGTATATTGTCGAAGGCTTTCACGGCCGGAGTTCATTAGCTGCTGTAGATTTTCTGGGTTGTGTGGCCATGGTCTTGGCATTGTAGGACCTGACATTTCGCCAGTAGCTGTGACTGGCATCCTCAGAGGTATAACACAAAAAAAATGGAGTACTCTCTGTGTCAAGGTGAGAAGAAAACTGGTAGGCAGGTAATTTATATCTACTCCAGAAGGTGGGGTAGGGGTGAGTTATTATCTTGTAGGAGTTCCCCAGGCTATGAACATGCTAATGGGGGAGCTTTCCTGAGGAGGTTCTTTTGTATATGGAACTGACACAGAACTACTGACAATAGCACTACAGATAAGATTAGAATTTCAATAGCCAATCCACATACAAAAGAACCTCCACAGGAAACAGGAAACCTCCTCAGGAAACAATCCATTTAAATGCCCCCTGGCTTAAAAAATCCTGGCTATGGGCCTGCACTGCAGGCCTGTCAGTCTTTGTATCTGGCCAACCTAAGACACCCATCATGACCATGTGATGCCAGGAGTGATGCAAAGATCTGCACTCATGCATCTGTGGCTGGCGAAATAGCAGTTACCAGTGGTAGCAACAGTGCGATACCAACAGTGCAGTGCTTTGGTCCTGTGTCAGAGAAATGCAGCAGCTGCTGCTGCTGAGCTTATATTGCCAGGGAGCTCAAGGGAAAGAAAACTGAAAGATCTCTGTGAACAGCAGCTGCTGTGACAAGGGGCAACCTATATTTCTTTAATGTGGGTGGCCAGAAGGACATGTAAAAGTACCCAAGGTATTGTCGGCTTGATTAAACAGTGTCTGCTTTCTCTGTAATCCCCGCTGATGCTCTGTAGCGATTCATGAAGCATTAAAACATTTGGGAGTGCCAGATAATCCATGTTAATCTTCGTAAGAAGGGGGGGGGGGAGCGATAGGAGAAAGAGGATGGAAAAATCAAGAGAAAAAGAGGGGAGAAAGTTTATGCCAGACTTCCTGGGGGATGGGTGCTGTGGTATTTTATGTAGATGGTCTTATCAGTTGTGTCCTGCAAGGCAGTAATGGATTGGGACCCCCTTCCCCCCTCCCAAAAAACCCCACCCGTGCTGTGTCCTTGGAGCTTCCGGGGACGTGTGCTGAGGTCTTGTCTGCCTGCCGCTCCAGAAATCAGGCCAGCAACAGTTTTGAAATAGCTTCAGGGCACAGCATCTTGACACCAGAGCAGCTGGGAGAGTGCGGATGCTGAGTAATGTACTGAGGCCCCTCTTAGCTAGCAGCTGTGATGGCAATGAGGTATGGAAAGAAAAGAAGCGCTGGGAAGAGAGAGCAGGCGAAAGAAGAAGAGGCAGAGGAGATTCAACAAAGTTTACTTATTTATTTATTATTTGCATTTGTATCCCGCATCATTAGAATAAATACAAATTTCAGTTTAAAACATTAAACATTAAAGCACAACAAAACGTAACAATTAAAACAATGGGTACTGCTTGGAACAGGGTCAGTTGGCAATAAAGTTCTGGCCCGATGGTACAATGAGTTAAAGGCCGGTTGTCGGTGGTCAGTAGACAGGTGACAGGTGGGTGACAACAACCTCAGGGAGGCCCTAAATGGGTACCCGCCACCTCAACCAAAGGCCTGGCAGAACAGCTCCATCTTGCAGTCCCTGTGGAATTGAAGGAGATCCCGCAGGGCCCTGGTTTCAATAGGGAGCATGTTCCACCAGGCTGAGGCCAGGACAGAGAAAGTTCTGGCCTGGCCCGTAGCTAACATGGGGCCCACGGGGCCCGGCCCCCTAGTGTTTCTTCTGGGCCCCCTCCCTCCCGGGCTGCCCCCGAAGTGCTCCAACTTACCACCTGCACTGTACTTTCATTTAATTAGCTGGCAGGCCCCCTCCCAAAAAATTCCCTAGCTATGGGGCTGGCTCTGGCCCTGGCTGAGGGAAGACGGGCACCCTTCGGGCCAGGGACCACTAGGAGATGGTGATCTTTTGAGCGTAACGCTCTTCGAGGCATATATGGGAAGAGGCGGTTCCTTAGCTATGTCGTTCCCAGGCCATATAAGGCTTTGAAGGTCAAAACCAACACCTTGAAGCAAATCCGGTACTCAACTGGCAACCAATGCAGTTGGCAGAGCATGTGCCTAATGTGAGCCCACACAGGTGTTGACATTAGCAGTTAATGGAAGACAAAGGGAAAGGGTCATTTCACATGCTGTGGAGCAGCAAATCTGAGGTGGCCGCCAAATGTACACTCACGAGGGAGCTGCAACCAATTGGACATGGCCAGTTGCACATGCCTGTATGACACACACGTGTTTCTAGGCACCTGCTTGTTTCATTCACATGTTGCATTTTCAGGGTTACACTTTGAAAAATCTCATTGTATATCTAAAAAATGTAAGTGGTTAAGTAGTAAGAACGCTTTCATCCACAAGTAACTTCCCTACATACACAAAATCATCAATGACCACAACACGAAACACTGATGACAGTTATCACATATGAAACAGCACAGGCAGACCTTTTGAATTACCTTGAGCGCCGCACTTTTCTCTGTAGGAAATTCAGGGGTTTACTTGGGAATAGTTTAATGATGATATAACCCTGTATCAAAGGTCCCCAGCTTTGTTGTGCATGCAGGCCCTTTTGGAATTTTAAGAATGGGTGGTTGGTAGCCACATGTAGGCAGGGGAAATTACAAAATGGCTGCTATAGGGGGTAAATGTTTGCTTTGGAGAACAGACACTGTTTGAGTTTCATTTCTAGAGAAAAGGAGGAAGGTTAGCTCTAAGCATGGATACAGGGAGATGTTGCCAAGACTGGAGGTATAAGAAAGTCTAGGGCCAAATTAAGTATGCATAGTAGTGATGTACCCACCCAGGATGAGCTCAGTACTAATTTGTCTGCTAATGTGGAGCAACCCAAAACTCTTTGGGTTTCCCCCCTGTTCCATTCAAGACCCCTTGGTTTTGTGCCCAAGAAGCAAGTAGGCAACAGGAAACACATCAGCAATCGCCACTGGATGTTGCTGGTCTAGAGTGTTGGCTTGGCTTAGAGAAATGGAGCGCAAATCCTCCCTCGGCTATCGAGGTTTTTTGGCAGGTTCTTATCTCTTCCAGCCTCGTGTACATTTTTTGGTTTTGAGGAAGGTAAGATACAGCATTGCTAATGATAACTGACACTTTATTTGAGACGCCTGCTGCCACTGGCTGTGGCCTATTCACCCTCCACACTAAAAACATAAACCATTTTAACTGTTAAGAATCATCCCCTTAAAAAAAACAAAACTGCTTCATAAGTGGCCAGATGTACTGTACTTTTTCCTGTGCATGGAACTTAAAGCAGAATTCTAATTAGCCTTACAAATATCAAGAGTTTCCTGGAGGAAGTTATGTGCCTATATTTTCTTCATGGAGGTACATTTATAACACTTCAGGAAAGTCTAGCCTTGATGCCTTATTTAGTGACAGAGGCTTTCTGCATTTGGTAGCCATGTAAGGCAGAAATCTACAAGCATATTTTCCCATCACTGCGTCTCCATTACAAGGAAACTATATGTTACGTATTGAGTTCAAATTGTACCAGAGAACTGACCTAGCTTGAACACTTGAACAATAGACAACTAGGATCCTGAAGGGAACCTATCGAACGGGAGTTATCATGTAAATAGCCTATCACTGGGAGTGTGTGTGTGTGTGTGTTGGGTGTGGTGTGGTGTGTTACATGCATTTAAGCAGGGCTCAGGTCCTGCCAGACTTCAGGGTGTCTTTAGTGTTAACTGAAATCACTTAATAAACTTTGAGCTGATTAATAAACCTGTCCAGAATCCAATATATTTCTCTATACTTGTTAATTTCTACCTATTTTACTGTAGAAAGACTGTTATACGTGGCATTAATGATGAAGGTTATAGGAAAGAGTCGGAGACTCATGCAAATGAAGTTTGGGCAAATGCAGTAGGTGGGTTATTGTTCTTATTTTCAAGTCCATCTCTACCAGGTCAGCATCTAGCTTTGCATGAGATCATTCCTAAAGAGATTTCCAGTGTGGTGCAGTAATTCATTAAAGTGGTGGACTTGTAAGTGAACTAGACGAGGTGCGAGAAGACCTGTAAATGGATTTCTAGCGGTGTTCGGGGGTAGGACAACCTTATTTACATTAGTGCCATGACACAGGGAATGGGGGAATTTGTGGTCTCCATGCTATGATCCTGATTTCTTTTTGCCATCATCAAGCTGACTTCTGGTGACCCCTAGTGGGGCTTGAAGGCAAGGGACGTTCAGAGGTGGCTTGCCATCACCTTCCTCTGCATCACAGCCCTGGCATTCTTTGGAGGTCTCCCATCCAAATACTTGCCAGGGTCGGCTCTGCTTAGCTTCTGAAATCAGATGAGATCAGGCTTGCCTGGGCTATCCAGGTCAGGGCTCCATGCTATGGTCCTGATTTCTTAATGTGCAGAGAGAGAGAGAGAGAATACCACACACACAGTATGTTGCTGACATGTTCCCCCCCTAAAAAGCAAGTCGCGACTTGGGTGGGACTGGGAGAGTGAAGTACAGAAAATGTTAAGGGGAGAAAAGTTGACCCCCCCCATTGTTATTTACCAAGAAAAAAATGTCTGGAAATCTATTTCTTGATCTTTTGGAGACGTAGGTAGTTGATCCCTTAGAATAAAACAACCCGTGCATTCAAATCACTGTGGGGGTGCATTCAGACAGCGTGCTGGAGTGGTTTAAATTGCTCCGGTCCGATGCGTTGTTTTTTTTAACCTGGAGAATCGCGATCACACTGACCTCCTCGTTCTGGGCTCCCCAGCGTCCACATGCAGGTGGAGTTTTTTTTCTCTCAGTTTGAGCATGCGCACAGGCAGCCCTCTCTAGAGCTAAAATTTTCGCACATGCGCAGAACAGCAATTTCCACACGTCCCTTTAAACTTTAAACGAAGACTTCTCTTTACATTTTTACCCTGAAACTGGCCTCCCTGAGATCCTGGACTTATGTAAGTGCTAAAACCGGGCACCATTTAAGCTTTTCTTTCATTAAGTTAGGAGCGGAGCTCCGCCCAAGCACACACCACCAAGGCATTAAAAAAAAATGGCAGATGAAAAGCGGAAGCCGGAGGCAGCTTCCCAGATGGGAGGGGGGTCGAAGCACCCAGAAGTGGCTCGATGGAGCAATCAGACGTCAGAAAAGTGCGGCTTGAAACCAGAGAATCAGGAAAACACCACTTGGTAAGTGGTATCAAAATACTCCAGTTTAAAGAGGGTTTGCTCCAGAAAGCCACAGCTGGGGACAGTGCGCAGATGTTGGCCATGAGAACGCGCACATAAAATCCGTTCCTGAGGCATGCCAAAAGCGGTTCAAATGGTGCATCTGAACGCACCCTGGGTGTGTTAAGTGCCATCAAGTCGCTTCAACTTATGGTGACTCTATGAATTAATTGCCTCCAAAACATCCTATCTCTAACTCGGAGGGCCTTTGTGGTTTCCTTGATGGAGCCCGTCCATCTCGTGCTGAGTCCTCCTCTCTTCCTGCTGCCGTTCAACTTTTCCTGGCATTATTATCTTTTCCGGTGACTTTTGTCTTCTCATGATGTGACCAAAGTACGATAGCCTCCGTTGGGTCCCGTTAGCTTCTAGGGAGAGAGGAGGTTCAATTTGATCTAGAACCCACTTATGTGTCTTTTTTTTTTTTTTTTTGGCAGTCCTCAATATCTGTAAAACTCTCCTCCAACACCGCATTTCAAATGAATCGCCTTTCTTCCTGTAAGCTTTCTTCATTGTTAAACTTTCATTTTCAACTTTCAACTTCATTTTCAACTTTCACACCCACACATAGTAATAGGACGACTATAGTATGAATTACTTTGATCTTGGTCACCGGTGACCACATCCTCACACTGAAGGATCCTTCCTAACTCCTTCCTGGCTGCCCTTCCCAGCCTCGGTCTCTTTCTGATCTCTTAGTTGACGTCCCCCTTTGGTTGATGATTGAGCCAAGGAACAGAAAATCTTTTAACAATTTCAGTCTCTTCATAATTAACCTTAAAAGTTGTATAGTTCCCCAGTAGTCCTTACTTTTGTCTTCTTGATGTTCAGCTGTAATCCTGCTTTGGCACTTTCCGCTTTAATCTTCATCAGGAATCATTCAAGTCTTCACTATTGTCTGCCAATAATGTGGCATCATTTGCATATCTCGTATTCTGTCCTAACAGTAGGCTCTTATCCAGAGTATAGGATGCATATCAAAACAATTAGATATTGCAGCACACCCATTTCTAAACCAATCATAGCTTTTCGTGATTCACAGTCAAAAGCTTTGTTGTAATCAGTGTTCCCTCTAAGCTGTGGTGTCTTGTGAGCAAAAATTCAACTTTATGAGCTACTGGCATTAAAGTTGTGAGCAAGTGATTTGGCTCCTGCATAAATCAGTTTTCTCTGGAGCCCTCCTTCCTGAGCTAAGACAAAAATCTGTGAGCTGGAGGCTAAAAAACTGTGAGCTAGCTCACACTAACTCAGCTTAGAGGGAACCCTGGTTGTAATCCATAAAACACAAGCGGATTTTCTTCTGAAATTCTCATATCCTCCAGTAACCAATGTAAATGCAAGATGATCTCTAGTGCCCCCCTCCCCCCCAATGCTATTCCCATTTAATTTTGGCTGCCAATGGCTTGGCTGTATTTCTGAAGAATGCCAAAGGTCCGTTGTTTTCAGACAGAACTGCAGATTACCCAAGATCTGGAAGACCTCCCCACTTCAAGTTTCTAACAAATCCCAATTTATAGGGCTTTTTTTGTAGAAGAAGCCCAGCAGGAACTCATTAGCATAATAGGCCACACTCAACAGCAGAAACTCATTAGCATATTAGGCCACACCCCTGACAGTGTAGCTCCCTCCCAGGATCGGCTTCTCCAGGCGCCCTGCGGCTTGCGGGGTGCCTGGGGAACCCGAGGAGGGGAGGCAGTTTAAACTGCCTTCCCTCCCTGGATCGGCTTGGCTTCCCTAGGCTCCCCATGGCTTGTAAGGCACCTGGGAAACCGGGGCGGGGGGGGGCTGTAGGCGTGGCCAACTTGAAAGCCCGCCAGAACTCCGTTCCTGTGCGTTCCTACCCAAAAATAGCCCTGCCAATTTAGAGGATTCAGGAATACCATACTGCAGGAGAAAGTGGAAGGGATCTTAACTGCAGAGCTGCAGTCATATCTGATTTGCAGAGTGGCTGCTTGGGGGCAGTTAGCCGCAGAGAAATGGCAGACGAGAGGTGATCTTCCCCATATGCTGTTTTTCACTGCAAATTCCCCCCACACCCCTCTGCTTTTTCCATCCTGGGAACTTTCAGTGCAAGAGCAGCAGGCACAGACAGAGTTAAGTATTCCTTCCCGGTGCTGCTTTCCCCTGCTAGAAGAAGCTGTTGGATTTTAACGTTTACATTGTGTGTAACATATTTTGGTTCTTAGCCTCGTACAATGCAGTCGAATAATTTTCTTCAACAGCAACTGTGCCACGGTGCAGGCAGAAGACTGCATCTACGCCACACGAGTATATTTGTAAAGGCAATGAGGGGAGCAAAGTAAAAGATGCCGCATATTTAAAATGCATGTGATGTTGCTCTTTGGCCTGAAATAAGCTCCAGGCTTTGGGAATCGGTCAGCTGGAATCACGAGCTGAAGCTTTTGACTTGCGGCATTCGTTATTGCTGTACGTTCACTGAGCAGTGGCAGACACCCAAGACAGTAAATGTGAGATCTACAAAACAGATCACTTATTCGGTAACATACATTCATGATGGAATATTTCTGGCGATGCTTGGTCAATTCATTAATCACTTTCCAGGGAGATCTGCCGGTGAGTTTTCTATATGCAGTTTACCACTGACACCTGGTGTTTAGCGTGGTGCATTGCATGTGACTACAGTTCCTGATGCCGATTTTATGGGTTGGTGGAGGTGCTAGAGCAGTAATCCACTGGAATACAAATTCCTTTGTCCCCAGTAAAGGTCAGTGAGAGCCACAAGTTACAGCTGCTCCAACCTCCATGAGTTCCAGATCTCTTCAGTGTGAGAGTGCGAGAAATTAGGGTGTTCTGACTATTTAGGCAGATGACATTTGTCATGGAAGGAAAAGGCACACCTGGTAAGATTCCCTCTTCTACACAATCTTTCATCTGGTTACCCTTGGAAGGAGTGAACCATGAAGATCTGAACCACATGTATGGGGAAAAAAATTAGCGTCTGATCAGCAACACCAGCCTTTTGCAACCAGGGAACAATTTGCATTGAAAGGTGTAGGAGGGTGAAAGGAGCAAGTCATGAAATACAGCTGGGGAGAGCTGACTGCCTGGGCTGTGGGAATGGGCTCAGTTTTGCCCGGGGTACCAAAATGCTTTCTCAATGGGATCTGAATCAGAAGGAGTAACAAGGGCAGTTTTGTTGTGCTGATATATATAAGAACATAAGCCCTGCTGGGTCATACCAATAGTCCATCCAGCCCAGCATCCTTTTTTACACAGTGACCAACCAGATGTCCTAGAGGGCCAAGAAGCAGGGCACAGAGGCCAAGGCCTTACCCTGTTGTGATTTCCCAGCATTGGTGTTCAGAGATTTACTTTCTCTGGGGTCTCTTTACTCACCATGGCTAATAGCCACTGATGGACCTATCCTCCAGGAATCTGTCTAACCAACTTTTAAAGCCATTTATGCTTGTAACCAGAGCTGTGGTGGCTCAAGTGGTTAAGACGCTGAACTGCAGGCTGGAAGGTTGGTAGTTCAGCAGTTCGAGACCCGAGTGCCGCATGATGGAGTGAGCTCCCGTCTCTGGTTCCAGCTCCTGCCAGCCTAGCAGTTCGAAAGCAAGAAATTGCAAGTAGATAAATAGGTACCGCTTTGGTGGGAAGGTAACAGCATTCTGTGTGCCTCGGCATCTAGTTATGCTGGCCACGTGACCATGGAAACATATTCGGACAGCGCTGGCTCTTCGGCTTGGAAACGGAGATGAGCACCGCAACCCTAGAGTGGGATTCAACTGGCTTTCGAGCAAGGGAAACCTTACCTATGCTTGTAACCATTATTGATTCCTCTGGCAATGAATCCCATATGTTAATCACTCATTGAGTAAAGCAGTATTTCCTTTTGTCTGTCTTCAATCTACTTCCATGTCAAATTTATGGAGTGCCCCCAAAGTTCTATTATTATGGGAGGAGGAAAATAGTTGGAGTACTTTTCCTGTAAGGAATATGGGATTTTTTTTCAGTCTAGAAAAAAGATGGTAAAGGGAAGATGTGAGGAGGTTTAAAATATTGTGCATGGAATGGAGAAGTGGATAGAGGGAGTTTTTCTCCCTCTTCTATAATACTATAACTTGGGGACACCCAAGAAATTGTTGGGAAATGGGTTCAGAACAGACAAAAGGAAATATTTTATTACTTGACTAAAAAGTAAACTATGGAATTCACTGACAGAGGAGATAGTGATGGTCACAAGCACAGGTAGATTTAAAAGTGGGTTCACAATCTGATGGAGGAGTGGTCCATCAAGGGCTACTAGCCATGGTGACTGAAGGGAGCTTCCATATACAAAGTCAGCAAACCTCTGAATAGCAGTGCTAGGAGACAGCACTGGGAGGATACCTTGGCTTTCATGCCCTGTTTGTTTGGCCCTCCAAGAAAACTGGTTGGCTTCTGTGAAACAGTGTGATGGACTAGATGGACCACTGGTCTGCTCCAGCAGGTTCTTCTAAATATTCTTAAGTTCTTTTGTTCTCTCTGTTCACTTTCTCCCAGACTTCTTTATCATCTTGGTTGCCTTCTTCTGCCCTTTTCCAAGTTGTAGTAAGGATACCACCATCCTTTAATACTTTAAAGGAGGATGAGGCCATCCAAGTATGTGGTGACTTGTCCTGAACATCCCCTTTTAGTGTAGCTTGCAGCTGTTGGTCCAATCTGGATTTGTTTCAGATAAGGCATACTCTGGGATAGGGTATGACATAGGCAATTGAACAGCTAGGGAAGCGGGATTAGTGCCCTGTTATAGTGTTAGGCACAATATTTATAGCAGGGCTTACGCAGCTTGTGATGCCCAAGCCAAATGCAGCTTACTAACCACATAGGGTAAGTCACCAGGACTAGGTAAATTTGGAATCACAGGAATGGAGTGTGGACGTGTCAGAAATGCCTGTCAGGACACAATGAATGGTGATTATCTGTTCAGCTTTGTGAGTCACATGTTTTGCTGGGCTGCATCCTGTCTCCCCCCCCACCCTTCATTAAATCATCACGGTCAGCCCTTTGACACATGATTGTTGTGTTAGTGGCCACACATCAGTTATGCTGTTCATGTACACTCAACAGGTGTCTTCTCTTTTGCAAAGTGCTAATGGAATAATATAGAATTTTCCATTTCTAATTAAGTCTTAGTTTTACTAGGAAGTTGCCACTGGAATTCTCCCCATGGCAATCATAGCATCAGCAAGTCTATATTAAACACATCATCTTGTCAGCATCTTATATGCATATGCAACAGATCACATAATCTGTTTGCAGGTTCCGACTTATATATAGTGTGCATGGTATATGTATGAGAGAACCCACCCAACCGATCTGAAAGGCCATAGTGCATCATTTCAACAGACTAAATTAGGTCTATATTTGGATTCACAGTGGCCAGCCATTATGGCACAATTGCAGAAGGAGGAGGAAGAGGAGATTGGATTTATACCCTCACCTTCACTCAGAGTCTCAGAGTGGCTTGCAGACTCCTTTCCCTTCCCCTCCCCTCCCCACAACAGACACCCTGTGAGTTAGGTGAGGCTGAGAGAGCTCTTTCCAGACCTGCCCTTGAGAGAACAGCTCTGAGAGAACTTGTGACTGACCCAAGGTCACACCAGCAGCTGCATGTAGAGGAGTGGGGAATCAAACCCGGTTCTCCCAGTTTAGAGTCCACACACTTAACCACTACACCAGACAGTAGCACACAGTATTATCAAATGTGGCTATAATCATGTCAGATCCAGACATCTACAGCTTGTAGGAGAAAGGAGAACTATGCATGCCAGCCTGAGCTCCTTGGAGGAAGAGAAGGATAAAAATGTAGTAACGGGATAGCTTGTTCATCGCCGAATTATTGCTTGGTGATAGTAGGTTGGCCTGTCTTGACAGAGGCCATAATTCTGCAGTCACATTATTCTGGAACACATTTGTGTCAGAACGACTGCTGCAGAGAATGCGGCTTGATTATTCCAAGCTTAATGGTGCTCATAATGCGCAGGGTCGTATGTAGGTGAAAAGTGCATTCGAGCCGCAGTGTCTATAGGTTAAGTTGTATAGATGCTGCCGCAAGAGGTTTCCATTAACCTAATCCCATTAATATTAATACACTGTGAGCTCCATCAGTGGCTTCTTACCGCAGTGGAGTCTTGTGCCAGATTTCAGTAGCTAGTGGACTGCTGCTATTTCATTGGCTGAGGTGGTGCGTGCGCACCCACACATGCACACAAAGGTGGGATCATTAACAAACACAGTATAAATGACCATGACAGATCCAACAAGATCATTGCCTGGAGAGACAAGATTGCTCTTGAATTCGGTCTCTGAACTGCATGCTGCTATGCCATCGTAGTCTTCATTCAGAAAGAGCTTTATAAATTAGCCTTGGTGAAGTCATGTAGCAAACAGTGAAGAGTGCTAAATGTGACTGCTTTTTCTGAACATTGAATATCTCAGTTTCTGTTTCCCTGCTTTCAGGGCTTATGTGGGTCTTGTTTCTGTTTCTGGCTCCAGACAGGTAGATGTGACAGATGTCAGGGAGATGGATTTTGTTGCACAGAACATTATCCTCCCCTGCTTGATGCTCAGTCAATATTCATCTTCTAATACCCTCATTCCATTATCTAGTTCCAATACACACCGATTTTGCAGGGATGCAGTATCTCCAGAACAAGTGCCTGCTGCTCTAAAAAGCAAACCTGCCCCAGCTGTTACTCACCTATTTCCATCAGCATCACCATCTCACCTGCAGCACTGTGTCCATGGCTGGGAAGTGGACAATGGTGCTGTTTTGACCTTTTAAAGCAAAAAGAGAGAATCCCCCTGTGTTGCAGTTTTCCAGCCAGAAGAAATAATGCTGCAACAGTTTTATGTAGGAACAGATACTAAGTGTTCCCACTCTTCAGTCTTCAAAGCTCCTGTTTTTCAGTAAGGATAATGGAACAGTGTTTGCAACACATAGGCTGCGGTCACACGTGCCAGATAATGTGGGAGCGGGGAGTGAGGCTATTTGCTCCGTAGTAATTTGACCCGTCACTGCATGATCAGACGCACCGGCGGGTGAATCGGCTTTTTTCCTTCGCCACGTGTTTCCGGAGCGCTTCAATGAGGGATCACTAATGCAATGAGAGCGCACCAGAGCGATCACACAGGGAAATCCATCTGCAGCCCATCGCAAACCTGTTTGATACAGCACTTTCCCTGGTATTTTTTAACTCCGCTTCTTCAGCGGAGCGAGACGGATTGCCGACGGGTGCAGGATGCTTGCCACATGTTCCCGTGTGATCAGGCCCTTAAAATCCGCCCGGCATTCGTGCCCAACGTGCGGCTACTTCTGGGTGTGATCGGGACCATAGTTTCAGGCTTTAAAATTATCCTTACTAATTAACTGCTTCAGGTGCTACTCATGCATCTTGACTCTAATTAGCTCTTCCTGGCAACACCTTTCCCACCTTCTACATTTTTGTTTGTTTCCAGGTTCGGGACAAGAAACTCCTCAACGACCTGAATGGTGCTGTCGAAGACGCCAAGACCGCCCGTCTTTTTAACATCACCAGCTCAGCACTAGCCACATTCTGCATTATCCTTGTCTTCATCTTCCTGCGGTACCCTCTCACCGACTACTAGAGCGTGGTCAGCAGTTGCTGCCCAACTTTCCTCCACGCTGGAAGCCGTCATGGAGTTTCCTGTAGAAGGGATGCAAAGAAGTCAGCCCCCCCCCCCCAACAGCTTCCTCTCAATGGCAAAAATTGCTCCCAAAACGAATCAAAAGAACAACCGGGACTTTCCCCCACAACTCCCCCAAGGCCTGATTTGTATGCAAACTTCTGTAGCAGAGTTTTACTTTTACATTTTGTACACAAAGTATTTATTTTCATGATAAAGAAATAGGGTTTGATGGTGAGCAGGAAACTTGGCGCAGATTAATTGAAGGGGGATGGTGAACTACAACAAAGGAGAAGGATGAGAAGAAGTGGGGAAAAAATACTGGATCATCAGTGATGAGAAGAAGGTGAGATAACCAGTTTGACTGCTGAGCCGAGGGGACACAGCAGATGGCCCTCTTGGGCAAGGGGAACTGCAGATTTACTTTGGATCTATCCATATACAGATTCAGAGCTCAAGAAAGGGAATGGGGGGGGGAAATTGCTTGCTGCTAAGAGATAGGCATGGCCTTTGCAGAACATATCAGTTGCATCCAGACTGCTTCCAAAATCTGTCTCTCCTACTCTGTGCCCCCCCCGAAACAGCACATCTTTGCCATATAGGTTTTACCTAATGTCATATTGGTTTGAATGATGCCCATACTGGCCTGCAAAAAATTTTAAGAACAGGAAATTTGGACTCTGGGAAGTTTACATAACCACTTCTAGCCAACCCTGGGACCTTCCAGGGTAAACCCCAAAGAAATGTTTATTGATCTTTGGAACCTCATGGAACCACTAAGAATGTAGACGACTTACAGAAAATTTGCATAGATCCTGTATCTCAACTTTCAATAAAAAATACCTCTAACCATCAAACATGTTTTTTGTTTTATAAGCCTAATAAGCAGCAAGAGTTGTCTACTAATTTATGGTTTTCGTTCTTATTTGTTAAGAAGCGTCTTGCTTTTAGACTAGTTCATTGTTTAGTTCGAATATTACTGTGTATAGTCACACTGCCAAGTTAAATGGTTATTTATTTATTTGTTCATCTGATATATTTATATGCTCACCTATCTCCTGAGCATCTCAAGATCCAAGCAGGTTTCTCTGTGCTTGCCTAAAGCTGCAGTTCCAATCGGCACTTAGTATGCTAACAGGTCATGGGTATAATTTACTTTTAGAAAAATGTTCAACGCTACACACAGGGCTCTTTCTGTAGCAGGAACTCCTTTGCCTATTAGGCGACACACCCCTAATGTAGCCAATCCTCCAAGAGCTTACAGCAGCCGCTGTAAGAAGAGCTCTGTAAGCTCTTGTAGGATTGGCTACATTAGGGGTGTGTCGCTTAATATGCAAAGGAGTTCCTGCTACAAAAAGAGCCCTGGCACATATTGCAATGGAAAGCCCCCCAACAGCCAGTTACATAAATGGAATGCAAGGACTGGTGCAGCTGCTCAACTATTGCAATGTGTGGTCCAAGATATTTAGACATTTTGGAGAAATCAGTGTTCTGTATCTCTTCTGGGTCCCTCTCCTGACCCCAGCTCTTCAGTCCCTTTCCTTTAGCTGTCAAGTAGATATTGGTTTCACTTTCACATCTGAGTCATTTTCTTGCCCCAATGGAAGTCATTGCAGATGCTTAGCAGTTGCGAGGAAATGTTCCAAAATCATTTCCTAATGAGCTGGAACTGGATGATTGTCTTGTGGTTTCTTAGTGTGACTCATGATTGTTCTCCTTGTTCATTCCACTGCATACGTGGTCCAAGTGGCACAGTTGCTGCTGCTTACTCAAGGCTGACCTCCAGGGCTATTTTTGGGCAGGAATGCACAGGAACGGAGTTCCGGCTGGCTCCCGAGTTGGCCACGCCCAGCAGGAACTCATTAGCATAATAGGCCACACCCAACAGCAGGAACTCATTAGGATTGGCTACATTAGGGGTGTGTGGCCTAACATGCAAAAGAGTTCCTACTCCAAAAAAAGCCCTGGGTTTTGACAGCAAACAAGGTAAACAGAATAAGAAGCAAAAGGTGGGTGTGGCTGGATGACCACCCTTCTGGTAACATGGGGGTGTGGCCTAATATGCTAATGAGCTGTGATGTCAGGGTGTGGCCTAATATGCTAAGGAGTTTCTGCTGTTAGGTGTGGCCTATTATGTGAATGAGTTCCTGCTGGGCTTTTTCTACAATAAAAGCCCTGCTGACTTCATGTGCATGGAGTAACATATGAAATGGTGAAATCCCATAGAAGAAGTGATCTGCACCTCCCATTTGGATTTCTTCATTTCATATATAACTGGAATTGTATGACATGCAGCCATGGAGAAACAGCAGCCATGCCAATGAATGTGCCATGTATGAATCACATCTAACACAACTAACCAGAGGCCACTATTATGTGTGGGCTGAGCCAGTGAACTGAACAACTTTCATTGTATCTGTGGTGCTGAATAACTGCAGTTTCCCCACATTTTTGGTAAACATCCACATTTTGGAATACTGAAGTCTCCCTTCTGAAGTTCCATGCTTTACTTCTCAAGGAAGACACCTTCACATTATTCCGATTGGCCTATTTTTGATTAGATCAAAAAACAGATTCCATTGGGCCAACATTACAGCTGTTTACAACTACTGTTTGCAAGCTACTAAATCAAACATAGGCTGAGTACAGACTGGCAGTTTGCTCCGGTAGCCAGTCGTAGCAAAAAAGCCCCGGAATAAACTATACCGGGTTTTCCCGTTCACACAGCGGGGGGCCGCTGCTGGAAGATACGGGATGGAGGCGCGCGGGAGCGTTCAGACTGCCGCGCCGGAGGTGTGCTATATTCGCCGTTTCCCCATTAATTCGGCTGTGGGTGTATGGGTGTATGTGCGCATGAGCACCTATGCGCTCATGCGCATAAGAGCATTTTGCCGATTGGGGGAGGACCCCGCAGCGCCGGCACCGCATTGGGCAGTGGAGTGGAGCCTTCTGCCCAACGCGGGTTGCTCCCGGCTTTTCGCCTGCGCGTTCAGACTCCCCGGAAGCGGAGAAACGCGCGACACACGCGGGCTTTCGGATTTGCTACGGGTTTTATCAGGTATCTTTTTAATCCGGCGGTGAAGCGCAACAGCACGGGTTGGCTGCGGGTGGGGGACGCCAGGCAGATGTGCCTGTGTGAATGCCCCATTTACTCCGGGATTGAGTCGTCGCTGGCCCGGGTCCCTACCAGGGCAAATTGCCAGTCTGAACTCAGCCATAGTTTCTTCATTGGACATAGGTGATGGGATGAAGAATAAAAAACAAAACAAAATTTCAAACAGGATGTAGCTAAGTCACATTGCTAATTGCTTAGTTCCTGTCTTAAGAAAGGGATCTTCTGAGTATACTGTTAAATGCATCACAGTAGTACTGGAAGCTGCTTCCTGTTTCCCAACGCTGTTGTTCAAAAGCTTTCAGTATAAGGTATTATTAATGCTGCTGTGAATTTTTTATTATTACTATTACTATTTTTATTATTATTATTATTATTATTATTATTATTATTATTATTATTATTATTATTATTTTAAAACCTTCTCCTTCTTGCTTTGTATTCAAGTAATTGGCAGCCGTGTTTGAACAAACTGCAAGAAATCAGATACATTACAGACAGGCGGTAGCGCCATAGGCTCTGATGCATCAGCAAAATAGAGGAATTAATACGCAACCAGCGCCACGATGAAGGAGAGGGCATGGTATAAATAACAGCTCCACAAAGACTAGGATTTCAAATTTCAGGAATGCAAAATGCAAGGTCTGCAGCTGGGAGGGGGAAATAAATTACACAACTCTCTCTCTCTCTCTCTCTCTCTCAGTACTCCTACTAATATATGCAGGGCTTTTTTTTGTAATGTAGAAAAAGCCCAGCAGGAACTCATTACCACATTAGGCCACATCCCTGACAGGACAGCTCATTAGCATATTAGACCACACCCCTAACAACAGCTCATTAGCATATTAGACCACACAGCCATGTTGCCAGAAGTGTGGTCATCCAGCCACACTCACCTTTTGCTTCTCATTCTGTTTACCTTGTTTGTTGTCAAAACCCAGGGCTTTTTTTGGAGCAGGAACTCCTTTGCATGTTAGGCCACACACCCCTAATGTAGCCAAACCTAATGAGTTTCTGCTGTTGGGTGTGGCCTATTATGCTAATGAGTTCCTGCTGGGCGTGGCCAACTCGGGAGCCAGCCAGAACTCCTTTCCTGTGCGTTCCTGCCCAAAAATAGCCCTGAATATATGTACACACAAATATGAACTCGTGTGTACTTATGAGGTGATCCATAGATCCACATATATTGCAAGGACAATTAGAGAACAGGAAAATTGAAGACATAATTAAATCCCTTCAGACCAACAGAGTGTATATCCCAAACTCCAAGGCTCCAGATGCTATCATAAACACAGCTGAAATTGAATACAGATATCTCACTCACTTTAATTATTCCCTTTCTATCCAACCTTCTTTATAGAATTCAAGGCAATTTGTGCGTGTAAAGTGATGTCAAGTTGTAGCCAACTTATGGAGACCCTGTAGGCCTTTCGAGGTAAGAGATGTTCAGAGCTGGTCTGCCATTGCCTGCTTTGGCATAGTAACCCTGAACTTCCTTGATGGTCTCCCATCCAAATACTAACGAAGGCTGACCTTGCTTAGTTTCTGAGATTGCTGGCCTAGGCTATCCATGTCAAGGCCAATAGACACAGGCCTTTTCTCAGAGATAAAATTAAATCATTGTTTATGGTTAGCGGGTGAAACAAGCATTCAGATGACTAAGGAGGAGGAGGAGGAGATTGGATTCATACCCTGCCCTTCACTCGGAGTCTCAGAGCAGCCTAAAAACTCCTTTCCCTTCCCCTTCTCCACAGCAGACACCCTATGAGGTAGGTGGAGCTGAGAGAGCTCTTTCCAGAACTGCTCTTTCAAGGACAGCCCTGACAGAACTATGGCTTGCCCAAAGTCATCCTGCAGCTGCGAGTGGAGGAGTGGGGAATCAAACCTGGTTCTCCCAGAGAGCCAGTTTGGTGTAGTGGTTAAGTGCACGGACTCTAATCTGGGAGAACCGGGTTTGATTCCCCACTCCTCCACTTGCACCTGCTGGATGACCTTGGGCAAGCCGTAGTTCTGTCAGAGCTGTTCTTGAAAAAGGGCAGTTTCTGTCAGAGCTCTCTCAGCCCCACCTACCTCACAGGGTGTCTGTTGTGGGGAGGGGAGGGGAAGGGAGTTTGTAAGCCGCTCTGAGACTACCCTGGGTAGTGAAGGGCGGGGTATAAATCCAGTCTCTTCTTCTTCTTCAGATTAGAGTCTGCCCACTGCACCAAAGTGATCATTCAATACAGGGTTGCTGTGACAAATCCTAGTTCTCCTGGTTGCTACCCCAGCCTCATTGCAGCATGCGACTGAGGGAAAGATCTGCTGTGTCACGTCTCATCCCATCACGTGCAACATGATTCCACTTCTTCTGTCACTGGAGCTCACATTGTGTTCCTGGGGCCACAAGGCAGGTCTGGAGGTCAGCACACTTCCTGGATCCTGCAGGCAGTGGCTCCGTTGGCAGGGAAGAGGCACGTACGTACCAGAGCTGTGCCCATGTCACTTCTGCTTCCTCTTGAGTTTGCATCCTTGGACTCCACTGGCAGTGACACGAGAGACAGGCAGGGCATGGCGCAAAGCATTTTGCCAGCCTGAGCATTCCCCTCTCATGCCCCACCACCACTGGATCAAACCGACTGCAGAAGCGACACTTCTATAGCCCATCTTGCATCCCAGCCAAAGGACAGCAGTAGGAGTGCTGGGGGTTTGCGCCTTTTCCCATACCATCCACCCCAGCTACAGGGCAGGCTGCAGAACCCATGTCTCTGCGGCATCTGTCTCTCTGTCTCTCGCTCTCTCTCTCTGTCCCTCTCTCTCTCTCTCTCTCTCTCTGCTTTGTGTGTGTGTGTGCCCATGCCCAGAATTCATGGCAACTTCTGGCGATTCCTACTGGGGCCTGGAGGACATTCAGAAAAGTGGCTTGATAAGCCTGCCTCTGCCTCCCAACCCTGGTATTCTTGGGAGGTCTCCCATCCCAGTACTTGCCAGGGTCATCCCTGCTTAGCTTCCGAGATCTGACGAGATCAGGCTTGCCTGGGCTAGCCAGGTCAGGGCCTCCAGTGTATCTTTGAGCCTAGTCAAGCTGCAGCAACACTTGTGTAGGAAGCGGGGAGAAGTGTGCCTCCCAGACCTTCCTACCATGGGCAGGGAGCCAGCCTTGCACCCCAGAGCTAGCAAGACAGGTCCAGAGGGTGACCCACTGCAACACCACTTTGGCCGTTGAAGCAGATTAAGCTGCTTTTGATCGCTGCATATATGGATGGAGGACGCCAGTGTTCCTAAACCTTTAAGAGTGGGGATGAGCGTGGCAGGGAGAACTATTTGTGGGCGGCACAGAGCGATTTGGATTCTGAGCTGCTGTTGCCAGGCAGTTCTGTAGCTGGAACAGGTGCAGAGTATCAGCAGGAAACAAGCCAGGATACCTCATCTGTACATAACACAGAACTGTAGTTAAGAGTAACAGTGGCTAGTAAAACCACATCGTGTGTCGACTTCAGATTCTGGTTTGAGGTTACTCTGGTATCCTGCACGCTCTGGCAATCAATGAACTATGGTTAGTTTAATGAAATCATGGTTTTGCATTATATCTGCGCAGAGCCACAGAGCTTCCACACTAGGCCCTGACCAGACCTAGGCTGAGGTCAGACTGGCAGTTTGCCCCGAGATAGGCACGTTTCAGCAACATTTCACAACCGGATTAAAGGGGCCATTCACACAGGCACATCTGTCCGGCGTTCCCCAGCCATACTCAACCTGTCTTGTAATGATTCCTCCTGAGTTTAAAAGATACCTGGTGAAAGTGGTAGCAAACCCTGGAAAGCGTGTCTTTCCCATGTCTATCCCGCACCAACAAAGTATGAACACTAAATTCCACGATTTTGATTGTGCGCATATGCGCTCATGCGCATAAGTGCATATCTCCAGATTAGCAAAAAAGAAAGCCGCGCCTTACAGCTGCGCCTCGGAACAACGGTGTGAACACTCCCTCACGCCTCCTCCCGGTATGCTCCTGCATCAGTCAGCGCAGTATGACCGGGAAAGCTTTTTTCCCGCAACTCCCTCCCGCTTCAAACTGCCAGTCTGACCTCAGCCCTAGAACTGTTTTGCCGGTGTTTTCCAGCCAGATCTTGGAATAGAAAGCTTGTTACAATAATTACAATGCAAGAAGCATATCTGTATGTTTCTTTGCACACATTCATCTACTTCCTCTGAAGTACCGAGTGGAGCTGACTGCACATCTGAGAATAGTCAGATCTCATCTTATACAGATATAGAGCCTAGTTGTTGACTCTGCTAGGGATCTAAACAGCTAAGAGGTTGTACAGATTGAGAGTCACAATGGGTTGCAGCAGTTGCTCAAGGAGAACTTCTCTAGCCCAGGGGTAGCCAAACTGTGGCTTGGGAGCCACATGTGGCTCTTTCACACATATTGTGCGGCTCCTGGCAGGGCAGCTAGAGAAGCGAAGGGGAGGCATGTCTCCCCAATCGGTCTTCCCTTCCCCAGGCAGTGTTTCCCGTTCTTGGCTTGAGGCGGGGGGGGGGGGAGCAGAAAAAGAAAGCAACTTCAAATGTGTTCTCAAAGGCCTCTCCCCCAGCCTACAAGTATCATTGGACAAATAAATATCATTATGAATATCTATTTTTACCCCTTTTGTTTTTATTTTTGGCAGTCTCATTCAATAAAAAGCAAATTTTCCAATTTCCCAATAAAGATATATCTGTAATATTTGTTCATGTCACGCGGCTCTCAAACATCTTGACATTTATTCTATGTGGCTCTTACGTTAAGCAAGTTCGGCCACCCCTGGCCTAGCCCAATAGTCAAGTGGAAAAATTTACGAGGACATAGTTTTTCTTGTTGCCATTCTATTCTGCTCTTCTCAGTGACTTGCATATTTCTGTTTAAGTTACTGGTCCAGTGATCTGAGAACCTTTCTTGTCTGATTGCTTGCTCCATTTGCCAGGAGGTGAGCATTTTGGAAGCTAAGGCGCAGCAAGATGCAGGCTTTGATTTGTGATTTCATTTGGGTATAATCCTCCCCACCCCCCTTGCCTTCTGCTCTGCAGTAAAGGCTGTTTTTGCAGCAGAAGCTGAATGCTTTTTTTCAGTGTATTGATTAGATGAGGAAACAGGTCCAGCTCTCCTCTGTAGCTGTTGCTGCCGCTGACACTCCTGGGTATACAAGGGGAACAATCCACTTTTTTCATCACTGAAGGCCACAAAAGAAATACAGCAGAAAAAGAAAACAAAGTGCTGCAACCAATTTTTAATTAGCGGATAGTATATCATGATTTGCATGACTAGGAAAAAATCCCAGTTCTAGGCTTGCAGATACTACTCGTTACTTATGAGAGAGGGTTTTTAAAATAATTTCTGCTAGGGATTCAAAGTGGCACTTCAATAATCTCATGACAGAAAGATTTTATAGCAAAGGGAGTTCTTCTCCTTCTGTTCAGCTGTAATTGTAATAAGGGTTTCCAGGGCTTAGTTTTGTGCAGTGCCCAGAAATAGTTGTCCTGTTCATCCAGTAATATATGAAGTCCCTGAACATGTGCAGAGTGTCCTTTCTGATTCTGGAGAAACGACGGCTGAGGGGTGACATGATCGAGGTTTATAAGATTATGCATGAGAGAGAGCAGGTTGAGAAAGACGTACTTTTCTCCCTTTCTCACAATACAAGAACTCGTGGGCACTCCATGAAATTGCTGAGCGGTCGAGTTAGAACGAATAAAAGGAAGTACTTCTTCACCCAAACAGTGATTAGCACATGGAATTCACTGCCACAGGAGGTGGTGGTGGCTATAAGCATGAATAAGTTCAAGAGGGAATTACATAAGCATATGGAGCAGAAGTCCATCAGTGGCTATTAGCCACAAGGTATAGATAGGAACTCTCAGGCTGGGGCAAGTGATGGTCTGTATTCTTGGTGCTTGGGGGGGGGCAACAGTGGGAGGGCTTCTAGTGTCCTGGCCCCACTGCTGGACCTCCTGATGGCACCTGATATTTTTGGCCACTGTGTGACACAGAGTGTTGGACTGGATGGGCCGTTGGCCTGATCCAACATTGGCTTCTCTTATGTTCTCATGTTCATTCATATTGCCTTGTGATTTAATTGCCAGGGTCATAAAACCTAAGAATAACATGAATTCATGCACACACACACCAAGCTCGCAGGATGCTAACGGAATAGCCCTTTCTTTGTTAATTGTCCAGTTAGACCAGCAACAATGGCTTTACAGTGCAAGCAAGACTGAATCACCCAAACACAATAGAGTGTGTGGGGAGGGCAGTATATTCCTGAAAACTTAATTAAACACCACCTTGTCCCACTTCCTTCAGCATGAATATTCTGCTGTTCATTATAGCCCTGCTTCTTTGTGAAGAACTTCTCATACATTCAGACACACAGTCGGAAATTTTATGGTGAGGAGGGCATGAATACACAGAAGCGGGGGTAAGGGTGGCAAGTGTTGGAGTAAGCCTACTCAGCATGCCTGTGCACTGGGGAATGCTACATTGCTCTACATGTGTATATGTGTTATCTTCTTAATGAATGGGACGCCTCTCTTTGTTTAACCAGGGAGCTTCTCTCTGATTCCGCCTGCTCTGCGGATACCCTTTGGGTTTTCTCGCTCTCTCTCCTCTCCTGGAATTGCAAGGAGCAGGAGGCATCTACAGGTCTCTCCTGTAGAAACTATGATTCTATGACTGTAAAACTTTGCTATATTAACTAATTCATATCCCCAGGGCTACTTTTGGGCCGGAACGCACAGGAACGGAGTTCCGGCTGGCTTCAGAGTTGGCCGTGCCCACTACAGCCAAAACCTCTGTGTGCATAACTACAGAGGGAAGGCCTTGAGGGTGACTCTGAGGTGGGTGGGCCAGGGGGGACCCTGGAAGGATCAGGAAGGCATTTAAATACCTCCCCGTGCCTTCCCCGGCCTGTCCAAGGGCCGGCTTGCCCAGGCTCCCTGCAGCCACAGGTTGCCCGGGCAAGCCAAGGGCCTAATATGCTAATGAGTTTCTGCTGTTGGGTGTGGCCTATTGTGCTAATGAGTTCCTGCTGGGCTTTTTCTACAAAAATAGCCCTGTCAAACACCATACAAGGTTACCTTTGCTTAAAGTAGCTTCTTGAACTATCAAAAAGTTAGTTAATTCTTGCTACTTTCCATCTGAATTACAAGTTTCTCATACATATGAATATCTTCTGGCCCTCAATCAATACTCCCTTCCTTGAACTCTATCTTCAGTTCTGTGAAGTTGGATGTTCTTGCAGTTGTTAGATGCTTCTGCACCTGGGCCTCAACAAATTGTATCTATTGAAAATGGGTCAGACAGCTTCTAATCTAAACAAGGCCATATAATTATGTTTCTGCTTTGTTTTCTTATTGCTCTTCAAAGCTTTTCTATTCTGGGTCACTAGACTCCCTTCTTGGCACGATTCCCTGAGAGGCCGAGTTTATTCTATTTATGTGTGCCACAACATTCTCTGTGATGTTTTTTGTCAAGTCCAGCAACTGTTCCCCTATATATCTGGCCATATCTGTGACAATACTTTGCCCACAGTTCAAACCAATGTGAGTGTGTTTAAGCCTATCACCTTCAATGGGTTCACTTCTTTGTGTTTAAAGCAACACAGTGGCCAACAGCAAGCTATCCCTTCTCTCTAGCTACACAGTGTGTTGTCACTGAAATGTCACTTAGAGGAATACCTACACCATGGTAAAAATGCAGTTGGAACATGCTTCCCCATGAATGTGCTGAAAAGCCACTGATTTTCCCTGCTGTCAGGGAAAACCTTTCTCCAGTCAAGCTTCCCAAGAACTTACCGTAATTCGGCGGGGGACACATACATCCTGGCAGGACCATCCCCGGGGGAAGGAAAGATGTGGCACATAATGCCATCGCCAGGAAGTGACGCCAGGTGACGCTCTGGCAAGGGGGCTGGAAACTCAATGGTACCATTTCCAGCGCCATTGCCAGAGTGTCACCCGGCGTCACTTCCTGGCGATGGCATCGTACGGCATGGGTGTTGCCTGGGGGAATATTCCAGCCGGGGACTGTGTGTCCCCCGCCGAATTACGGTAAGTACTTGGCAACCCTATCTCCAGTGCTTGAGGGGTGATTTGTCCAATCAGTTAAAAAATGGCAATGCTTTCCCTGGATTATACTGTGTCAGGATGCAGGTGGACAGTTACATGTGTTCTCCTGTGAAAATAATTCCCTTCATCTAGGAAGCTGGAGTTATGTGGAGCAAGACCTTCTCATAGATGTGCTGGGTTTTTTGCAGCTCTAACCCTCCAGTGAGTGGCACTAGGAACTGAGCCTCACCTGAAAATCAGCTCCCTTGCTGGGAAGGCCTTTCTACCAGGGGAGACTAGGCCATTCAGCTGCCTGCCAGAGAGGCCATTCAGGGCGGACAACAGGGCGGACAAGCTTGCCAATCCCCCCTTGCCACTGCTGACAAGGGTTAAGCTGAGCGGCTGTCTAGAACTTGGTGCAATTCCAGGTGCAGGGCCAGAGGTGAGAAGCAGAGGCAGGATTTCTATGTGGTATGTTTTTGTTCCCCCTTTCCTCGCAAACATGGTTCTCTCTTTCCAACATCGTCTTCACAACAACCCTGTGAGGTAGGTTAAGATGAGAGAGAACGACTGCCCAAGATCATCCAGTGGTCTTGTAACAGAATGGGAACTTTAGCCAAGGTCTCTCAGATTCTAGTCCAACCACTATACCACACCAGCTCTCAACCAGACCAAACCTCAGGCCAGGACTTCAAGTGAATAGGCCGAAGTATAAAAGAGGACCGAGTCTACAGGCAGGCAGGGCTGAGTTTCACAAAGTCAGGCTGGGTTAGACAAAGTATGAACAAAGCAGGCAAACTAAACTCAGTACAGTCCAAGTCTAGCCAAAGTCCTTATTTGTTGACAAGATGTCCAGGTGAGAAGGCAGCTCACAAGCCCGGGTTTTATAGAGTCTACGGCTTTATGATTGGCCCCTTGTGCCCTAGACCCCAGTCAGAGCAGGAAGGAAAATGCATCCCAAAAAGCACTGCTGTGCTTTGCAGGGTGTCCACAAACCAAAAAAACTGTGTAACAATAGATGTAATAAAACAAAATATAACCTGGAACTCATATTAGTAGAAATGCATCTTGCCGTTCTTATAATGCACACTCTGAAACAGAGTGTGCTAGTTTCTACTAATACAAGTTCCAGACAGATTCAAAATTAAACTACAAAAGCAGGGAATCAAGGGACATTTCATGTCCCACCTTTCTTCCTTGGAACCTGTGGTAGTGTTATATGGTTCTCAGGTGGTCTCCCATTCAGTCATTTGCCGGGTTGCTGTATTACAGGCTTTCAGGCTATTCTCTGGGACATTCCCCTGTGTGGGTTTTAAAATATTTATTCACTTCATTTATATCCACCTTTCTTGCTGACATACCAAAGAGATTACAAAACATAAAAAGGATGTTATTGAACCACGTAAAAAAACCAACAGACAATGCAATAGGAGCAGGATTGCAAAATCAGCCAAGCAAAAAACACATTAAAACATGAGAGACCACAAACAATTCAAGAAACGGATGACAAAGGTGTAAGACAAGGCAGCAACACCAAGACAATACGTAAACTATGCAACAGATTGCATTCCTAGTCCCTTTATAAAAGCATCCTCCTGGACCATTGCATTGCACTACAGCCCGTTTTCTTTCATAAAAATGCCCCCCTGAATATTTCACATAATAGCCAGGAATAAAAATACTCCTCCCAAAAATTACAAAGGAGGCAAGTGTCCCTGTTACTCAGAAATGGGAGAAAAGATTTGCCAGACTTATTATTGCTTCACACCATGAAAGGTCACATGGTAGAAAACAGGTTCTTTGCCTGATGACTTGGCTCCAATTAAGTTCCAGCTCTTCCCTTCATTCTCAGGATAGTAGTCCGATAGGCGCCCACTCCTTCCCTCTTACCAAGCCTGTGGTTCACAGGTATGTTGGCCCAAATGAAAAAAAAACAAGAACAAGGACGCAAGCCACGTAATACTGTTTATTCGGACTACCCAAAATATCATCAAACAGGATTTCGAGATCACCACCAGAACTCTTCATCAGCCTGGGTGTTACGAAAGTAACATTTATTGTAGAAATTCTAACGGAGAAGATTGTAGTGCGAGCAGGCAGGTTTTAATTCAGAACTCTGAACTACACAGTTGGCCAATTGGGCTGGGCTGGGGGGGGGCAAGGAGACAGCAGCCTGCCAGGCACATGGAAAACAATTGGGAGAACACATTTTGCTCCTTTTTTACTCCCTTTTTTGTTGTTCAGTCGCACAGTCAAGTCCGACTCTTCGCAACCCCATGGCCAAGATTACGCCAGGCCCTGCCATCTCCCGCTGTCCACTGAAGTTTGCTCAATTTCATGTTCGTTGCATCGATGACACTGTCTAACCATCTCATCCTTTGCCGTCCCCTTCTTTGACCTTCAATCTTTCCCAGCATCAGGGTCTTCTCCAGTGAATGCTCCCTTCTCATTTGGTGGCCAAAGAGGTAGTGTTTCTCAGAAATCTATTCATACTGGGGATTGACACCATGGTAGGAAGGCACTCTCCCTATTTTGGGTTTCTTGGTGCAGGGGTTTGGCCTGCACATGAATGTGGGGGTGCAGGGCATACCCCCCCCCCTTTTTTTTTTTTTTACAAAAAATGCTTCTCATTTATGTTACATTTAAGAAGTGGAACATAAATATATATTCAAAACAACATCTGAGCAATCAGATATTAAGCAAGTTCATATGAACCAATTTTCTAGAACCCACATTGTGAGAAGTTAAATAACCTAATACAGGAAATCACTTTTCTACAAATTTGGGGTATATTTCTGTAGTGGATAGGAGTGTGGCTAAAGCCATTGGGGAGACTGGGCCAGCAGCAGCACTAAGATGATCCTGCTGGGGTGGCCTCCATGATGGATTAAAGTAACCTGGCCCTGCTCCTACACCTGACAAACACCCGTCTGTCTGGTATAAGGGGGGGGAATTGTGTTTAAAGGCATTGGAGAGGCTGGGCCAGCAGCAGCACTAAGGAAATCCTGCTGAGCAAGCCTCTTTGATGGCTTTAAGGACTCCGTGCCCCTTCCAACCCTTGACAGGCAGTTGTCTGTCTGGTGTAGGAGGGGTAGCATGTCTGAAGGCATCGGGGAGGCTGGGCCAGCAGGATTGCTAAGGCAATGCTGCTTTGGCAGCCTCCTGTAACTGTTTTTTTTTTTTTAACCTCAGAGCACTGAGCTCTGCAGCTGACCAATCAGGGAGTGGGGGGTGCAAAGAGGCAGCAGCCAGGCAGCCACATAGGAAGCAACGGGCAGATCATGTTTTACCCCTTTTGACCCCCTTAGGGGTTGCATTTCTAAAAATCCCTTCTTAGTGAGCATATACATCATGGTAGGAGTGCTCTCCCCGAATTTCGTGTTTCTAGGTCCAGGGGTTCAGCCTGGGCGTTGATTTTATGGTGAGAGGACTTTCTTTTATATATACAGAAGTGCCATCCAGTTGCAACCAACTTGTTGACCCCACTAAGGGGCTTTCAAGGCAAGTGAGAAGCAGAGGTGGTTTCCCACTGCCTTCCTCTGCAGAGTTGTCCTTGATGGTCTCCCATCTAAGTACCAACTCTGCTTAGCTTCCGAGATCTGATGAGATTTGGCTATACCTGCCCTCCCATTACAAAAGTAGAAAATAAATAAAAAGGTGTGAGGAGGGTGCAGATGTCTCCTGTCACAACCCTAAGAACTGGTTATGCCAGTATCCTTTGCTTAATGCTCAGCAAGCATGCAGATTTAAAACAGTGCTGGTGTCGGTATACACCCTTGGCTTTCTGGGAACAAACAGTATCAAATTGTTTCCTCCAAATGGGAAAAAAGAAGACCAGCAAGCCTGTGACTGCAGATCTACATTCAGTGCCAGTTTGGTGTAGTGGTTAAGTATGCAGACTCAATCTGGGAGAACTGGGTTTGATTCCCCACTCCTCCACTTGCACCTGCTGGATGACTCCATGAAATTGCTGAGCAGTCGGGTTAGAACAGATAAAAGGAAATACTTCTTCACCCAAAGAGTGATTAACATATGGAATTCACTGCCACAGGAGGTGGTGGCAGCTACAAGCATGGACAGTTTCAAGAGGGAATTAGATAAACATATGGAGCAGAAGTCCATCAGTGGCTATTAGCCACAGGGTATAGATGGGAACTCTCAGTCTGGGGCAGGTGATGCACTCTATTCTTGGTGCTGGAGGGGGCAGCAGTGGGAGGGCTTCTAGTATCCTGGCCCCACTGCTGGACCTCCTGATGGCACCTGGTATATTTTGGCCGCTGTGTGACAGAGTGTTGGACTAGATGGGCCATTGGCCTGATTCAACATTGGCTTCTCTTATGTTCTTATAGTTCTGATAAGAACTGTCCTTGAAAAACAGAGCAGTTTCTATCAGAGCTCTCTCAGCCCCACCTACCTCACAGGGTGTCTGTTGTGGGGAGGGGGAGGGAAAGGAGTTTGTAAGCCGCTCTGAGACGCCTTTGGGTAGTCAAGGGCGGGATATAAATCCAATCTCTTCTTCCTCTTCTTCTCTTCTTCAGTGCCTTAATGCAAGTAAACACCTCACAAATTTGAATTGCCCTGGAGGGGGAGAAAGTCCCAGGTTCGTATCAGAAAGGAGAGGCTATTTAGCACGCTGCTTTCTCCAAAGGTGTGGCAGCACTGGGGAACATGATTTGAGATGCTTTTTATGTCTTATCACATCAAAACGTGAAAAGTGAAACGTCATTTTGTAGCCTGACAGAATCCTGAGAGGGATCTGGATGGCTCTTCACCCTTTGGAAGGGCTGCAGAATCAGAAATAATAGAAAGTTCAGAATGTGTGTGTGGCGGGGGGGAGTTTAAAACTGAACGAAAAGGATGTTTGCATTGGGGCATCTTGAAGGAAACAAGTATTTGCATCTGTTCAAGGCTTACTTCAAATGGGATGACCTTCAGTAACTGAGCAAAGTGTGTATGGAATTTTCGTCATTTTTGTGAAATTCTCAGTTGGGAGCCTTAATCCGATGCTCTCAACTTTGTTATTGCACAGCTGATTAACAAAATTATCACTGACTGAAGTAGACCCAGAGATGATTCATATCGTCACTGAGCTCACAATGCCCACATGTCTCCCCTGAGATCATGGTCATTCCCTCCTTGTAGTGAGTGGGCCGTCTGATTCATTGGTTCTGTGCTAAAGGTATCGACTTTGGTTTGCAAGGGCTTGAAGGAACTACAGCTTCTGCCCACAGGGATTAAGTCAGCAGCACCCTGGATCACCTGTAAGGATATCAAGTTTATTTCTGTTAGCCTTGCACAGGCTGGGACTATCTGCAAGACCTCTTGTCAGGTAACAAGCATTTATTACACAACACTGGTGTAGCAGACAGAGGGCTCCCTCACACCGTGCAATCTTTATAAACAGAGCGGTAGAGCCAGCTCTAGTTTTCACTCCAAAATTCACGATCCTTCATAAATAAAAGTTGAAGATCCTGAAGCGGACCTTCTTGCCGCCGCCGCCTGACCTGCCCTCCTAAGAGAGCTCCGCTTCTTGCATTTTATACCTTTCCTGTAGTTGTTGACCGTTGCGTGACTACTCAAAACCTTCCATGTGATCTCCATAGGCAACTTTGGTCCCTCTTGCCTGTCACCTGGGGATGCTGAAGAAGGACGCCTGGATGGGGGAAAGGAAGGGGGAAACTTGTGAGTTGAGTGAAAGGCCTGTGTAGGTGGAAGACGCTGGAATCCTGTGGCTTTGGTGTTACGCAAACAGAAAGCAGGGTTGCCGTGTTCCAAAAGGTAGGATACCCTCCATCCCTTTTGGCAGTGCAATCCTGTGCAGAGCCACTCTAGCCCAATTTTGTAGTACCTGCTTCATTTGCAAATCGATGGGCAGGGCACATGAGGGGAGGCAGAAAAGCAGTCTGACACCGCAGCAGATCCCCAAAGCGATCCCACCATTCCGCCGCTTGGCTTGCTTCTTTCTCTGTCTTTACTGGCATCTAAACTTTGTGTTTTTAAAGGTAAAGGTTTCCTTGCTCGAAAGCCAGTTGCATCTGACACTAAGGCTGCGGTGCTCATCTCCGTTTCCAAGCCGAAGAGCCAGCGCTGTCTGAAGACGTTTCCGTGGTCATGTGGCCGGCATGACTAAACGCTAAGGTGCACGGAACGCTGTTACCTTCCCACCGAAGCGGTACCTATTTATCTATTTGCAATTTCTTGCTTTCGAACTGCTAGGTTGGCAGGAGCTGGGACCAGAGACAGGATCTCACTCTGTCATGTGGCACTCTCGGGTCTTGAACTACTGAACTACCGACCTTCCAGCCTGCAGTTCAGCGTCTTAACCACTTGAGCCACCGCATCTTGCCCCTTCCCTTCAGTTGGGGTTTTTTTCATCCCTTCCAAGTCCTGACTCTAAATACCCACTGAGGGGATATCTGTGATCGCTAAGGGACATTACTTGTTGTCGGTTCTGGCCCCCCCAAGTCCTGCCGCCTCAGAGCGGCCCCACAGAACAGAACCATTTACTGTAAATCTGCAACAGTCTTAAAAGAAAATCCTTTTGCACTACAATTATAGTAAAAGATTGAACCTGATGACAACAAAAACACAGTTTTAAATTTCTTAGGCTTCTACAAGTCAATTATATCCTTTTTTATAATAATGCTGGAAATGAATGATGTCGTCTTTGACATCTTGCAGAGAAGTACTGTTTGGAGGAAAACTTTTTTTCCGGCTTCTCACCGGTTGACTCTGCACCACTAAATCATCTCTGTGCGGCGGGCGCCTGTTGGAATGACTGAACTATGATACAGACCTTGATATGCAGCCACAAAGACGCAAGAACCCCCTCTACACGATGCAGTGCAATCTCAGGCTACTCCCTCTGAACAAGGCAAGCAAATGACTGCATATGAATCACGCAGCCACAAGACGGACACCATCGATCCCTGCCTAAGCGGTTGTGTCATTCATAGACAGCCTGCACTTGTGTGCGATCGTATCACATGCCGCTGTGGCTATCTATCTGTTTAGGCCACACATGTGAAAGGAGCCAGAATCTCCCTGCTCCTGCTTGCCCTTTTGATCTTTTCAGATGTGACAATACCGGCATGCTATCTGCAGCCTTCTAGAGCACAGAGCTTCTTTGGGCAGATTTTTTTTTTTAAAAAATTAATATGTGCATGTGAGTGTGTGTCATGCCGACCTCTGGTGACTGACCCCACTTGGGGGCCTGGAGGATATTCAGAGAGGTGGCTGAATAAAGCCTGACCCCGCCTCCCGACTGCTGGTATTCCAAGGAGGTCTCCCATCCAAGTACTTGCCAGAGTTGGCCCCTGCTTAAGCCTCTGAGATCTGACGAGATCAGGCTTGCCTGGGTTATCCAGGTGAGAGCTCTGGGCAGGAATTCTAATGGCTTAAACCACTTCACTGACCCAGCTGACCTTGGAAAGGGCTCCATTCCCCACCCCCAGCTGCTCTGCATGTAGCAGGTACTTGTAGGTGTGTATAATAGACAGCTATTGGCATTGTAGTGAAACTGAAATAAAGAGTGTTCTCCTCAAACAAAACAGATGGATGGTGAGCTGTAAATAGCTAACCTGAGGCTGTGGTCACACACGCGGGATAATGTGGAGGGGGAAGCGAGGCTATTTGCTCTGTAGCAAATTTGACCCGCATTTGCGCGATCACACAGTCCGTGGGAGCTGCGGGGGCAGCCCGCCACTGCGTGATCAGACGCAAACCACGGGTGAAACGGGTTTTTTTTTTTGCTGTGTGTTTCCAATGTGCTTAAACAGGGGATTGGTGAATCGCATCTCCATACTGAGGGCTTCCTATGGCAGTATGTGATGATGCGCATACTGGGAAGGGGGTGGGGGAACGGCACAGAGTCGGGATGGCCTAATCAGACCCTCCCAACACCATGCGAGAGCATGCTGGCGCAATCACACAGGGAGAAGTCTGTCCGTGGCCCGTGGCAACCATTTTGATAGTGGACTTTCCCTAGTGTCTTTTAACTCCGCTCTTGTGGTGGAGCTAAACGGGTTGCCGACGGCTGCGGAGGGCTGACCAGATGTTCATGTCTGATTGTGCCTGTTAAATCTGCCCGGCATTCGCGCCTATGGCGTGGCTAGTTGTGCGTGTGATCGCAGCCTAACACTACAAAGCAATTCAAAATCAGTTCAGAACTGTAGGTTTCCCCACCCGAACCCCAACTTGTTATTAACTTACCTTAACTTGTTTTCTATGCCAGTGAAAGGTTACTTCCCCTCAAAATTCAGAACCCGTGCCATTTTGATCCAGCAAAGTTTTAAACAGCATCACTTGATCGGAACAAGACGGACTTTCTCCAGCACCCTCTTCCCCATAGTGGCCACCCCAGTCACCTCCGGGTACTCAGAAGTAGGGCACGAAGGCTGCCTCTTGGTATTTGTCCACAGTACCTGATATCCAAAAATACATCCTGCCTTCTTGCTACCATGGCTGATAGCAAGTGGTAGGACCATGAAAATGTGCTAAGGTACCTTTGGGCCAGGAAAATGTGTGATCCAGACCCATAGATTCATAGCTAGAAACGAAGCAAGAGTCCCGAAAGTAAATCATTAAGCCACACGCTTTTTCTGGGAGCTGCAAGAGTATGGGCATCAGTCAGAAGCATAATGGCATTTAAAGCCACTGAAGTCAACAGGAATAAACTGACCTATGCAGACACGCTAGGAAAACAAGATAGAAGGTGATCATTACAACAAACACTCTAAAAGCATCCCAGTGTCAGGTTCAAAAGCAAGTAGATCCAAGCATTCTTAGGAGTAAGAAGGGCTTTATTGGAATACAGTGCTAAAACCCACAGTGGAAAGGTTATTGTCAGGAATGGCGGGACAAGCGGCTCAGGCATGGTTATAGTGTGATGCAAAAGGCGACTAGTAAATGATCTGCAAGCGCGCGCGCGGGAAACTCCCGGCGGGAGAGTTACTTAATGGGCGGGAGACGACTCCCTCCTCCCCTCGGCTTCACAGGACTGGAAAATTCTCATAGACTTAAGAATAGCCCAAAGCCTGCATTCAAGGCCACCGTGATAACACCGAGCGGCAGGGAAGAAGCTCCCACATTACAGCTAGCATACCTACGCAAGTGCAGAAGCAGGGACGAGATAGGGAACACAGAACAATGGATACAGTGTGAAACATCAAACAACCATTACTGACACCCAGAAATGTCTGTGTGTGCATGAGTGGTTGTAGTCATTTGTTTATTTATTTTATTGTTTATTGATTTTTATCCTGCCCATTCTGGCCTAGGCTGGCTCAGAGCAGCTCATAACCAGATAGAAGTTATCATAATATATAAAACATAGTACATAAAAACATTAATACAATTAATACAATAGTATAAACGATATGAAAATCAAACAATATTAAAGTGCTAGAAATTCCAGAGTTTACCTTAGTTCTATTGGTCCGCTGCAATTGTAGGGGAGGAGAAGGGGGCTGGGCCAGGCAATAGTCACTGGAACCTGTGGCTCAGGGCTTTCATCATGGTTATCAGTTGTCACTGATAGCGCTATCGATGGTTGTACTGGTGGTGTGGCGGCTCCAAAGGGCCATGGCCAAAAATCTAGGGCCCCAGAATCACTGCCGCCTCTCCCACTGGGGCCACCCCAGCCCCAAGCAAGGGCTAGCACTCATGGACTGCCCCAGGTTAGTGTGGGAGGATGTGTCCTCATCAGAGGAGGAGGACCCGCCCCCCAAGCCTTGGCAGATGCTCCGGCAAGGCAGATTCCTTAGTGCGTCCCTGAAGGGAACCTCCACCAGCAGCAGCACTGCCATAATCTCCTCCAAGACCTGAGAAGCAGAAAAGGTAGAGTGCTAGGGCTGAGGCTCACACTTGGTACAGCTAAAGAATCAGAAGAAGCAGCTGATGTCAATGCAGGATGTGGCCCCTACTACTCCTGGTGAGTAGAGGAGCTGACTCAGCTTGGAGATGGGCCTAACAATGGATCCAGCATCCTCTGCAGGGAAGCTTCCTATATAAGCCTGAAATGAAGCTGAAGCTGCTATTGGATCGACTCGTCTGTGTGCTTGCTGATGACTACTTAAGTGACCAGTGCTACTATCCTACCTGTACCTCTTTGAGAAACAATTTAATTGTAATCAATGAAACTTTCTAATCCACACAACTACTGGGAGTGGCAGAACATGCCTACATTGGCCCGTGGGACCCATTCTGCCCTGCCGTCCTAGGTGTCTCTCCACACCTGGAGGGGCTTTTCTTCCACTCTGAAGGTAGCCCACCACCATCACATGACCTGTTGCTGGGATTGCCCACTGGGAGGGTCAGGACCTGCAGCTTCCTTTCCAAGTTCTGAAGCTTTGCCTCTGTGTCTCCTGCTGCCCAACATCTGATCACCATGAGGACAATTTACTGCCTTGTGTGCCCCTGGAGGCCAACTGCCTGCCTTCTCCTTGGTGCACCTTTTAAAATAGCATGTCCAAGACGGTGGAGGTCTATGTGGTACTGAGAAGCCCAGCCAGCATCCAAAGTTATAGAGTATTTATTAAAAAGATAATGATTACAAGCATACCTTTAGCACAGCACCAAATTGAGCAAGGAACACAAAAGAAATTGGAAAAATGCAAATCCTCTGTCCCTCTCTCTATACACATCTTATCAGATATTAAAATATAGGACAGGCCTCTTTAGTTTATGTAATTATAAATCCCTATAAAGTTTTCAATACCTTGAAGCTCCCTCCAGCTCTCTAGGCCAGCACACGGTCAAAAATGGCTGCCTTCCCCAGAGGAGAGATCTGCGTCAGGCACTCACCATCCCAGGAAAAGAGACCTTCCTCCTGGCTCCCAGAAGCTTTATCTTCTATCTTTCCCCACCCCTGACCAGGTCATACCAAGCCAAAGAGGCTTTTCCTGGACATCTCTAGAATTCTCCTTCCTGAAGACTTTCTAGCCTTAATCCCGCCAAGCTTGGAGAAGGGGAAGAGCTTGACCCACCCATTATTTCTCCTGCTAGATCTCTATTCACATGTGTATGGAGATAAGCTGTTTGGAAAGCAATTGCACAGACTTCCTCCCTTCCATGCCTGTTCTCTGCCCAGAGGGGAGAAAAATTTTAAAATGCACAGTGGAGGCTTTGCTCATCTTCACACAGGGTTTTTCCCTTCTTTCCCTCTTTCTCATTGTGAAAAATGCCTATGAAAAAGGAAAGCACAGAATTGCTCACCCTGCCCACATGCCATCACATATTTGGGAGTCCAAAATGGTGAGTTGTGTTCATTTGAAACCATTCACATGTCCTGCCTCTAGAGCATTACTCATGATGTGCAAGGGATGAAAAGGGCAAACCACAATCATCTTGTGAACTGTTCCTTATTCTCAAGAATATGTCAGGTTCCACGGAAATCAGGGACCAGTAAACTGCATCTTATTTTCATGGATGTACATGCAGGATTGGATATGCCGTATTTTCCAGCTGGCTAAATACTCAATCCTATCTAATTTTCAAAAACTATAACTAAATTCTGATGATTCATAAGATCCATTACCAATGTCTGTCTCTTATTTCTTAAAACCTCAGATCTACTAAATGAAAAATTGTGCCCCCCCCCCAATTGTGGCACTTCCACCATTTTTCTAATTCTGATGTCTGATTAAAGAGAAGTGGGCGGTACAGATCAAAGACTTTCTTTACTCTTTCTGTTGTGATAACCAGAAGGGCATCCATTCCTAGTCCAAACACATGTTGTCAATCTCTTTTGTGTTTCGAAAGAAAATCATAAATTGGGTTGAATACTTCAATTAATTCAATTTTGTCCTTTTTTGAGTATATGGTTTTCATGTTCTCAAGATCTTCTCCACTGCAAGAAGATTTCTCGTAGTATCTGGCATGCCACTGTCAGAAACAGAATGCTGGGAGGGGATATATAGGCCTTTGTTTGAACACTGTTTGATGATTCTTATATTCTTAATATAAAAGATGGCAAAATAATTTAAAAGGAAAGCAGAAGTATTCATAGCCCTGCATATATGACCCCTCTGTAGGTTAACTGAACAGGTGGAGAGGGAGAGGAGGTAAGAGCAGGGCTTTTTTTGTAGAAAAAGCCCAGCAGGAACTCATTAGCATAATAGGCCACACCCAGCAGCACAAACCCATTAGCATATTAGGCCACACACGCTTGACAGCACAGCTCATTAGCATATTAGGCAACACCCCCATGTTACCAGAAGTATGGTCATCCAGCCACACCCACCTTTTGTTTCTTATTCTGTTTACCTTGTTTGTTGTCAAAACCCAGGGCTTTCTTTGTAGCAGGAACTCCTTTGTATGTTAGGCCACACGCCCCTAATGCAGCCAATCCTAATGAGTTTCTGCTGTTGGGTGTGGCCTGTTATGCTAATGAGTTCCTGCTGGGCGTGGCCAACTCGGGAGCCAGCTGGAACTCCGTTCCTGTGCGTTCCTGCCCCAAAATAGCCCTGGGTATGAGCATGCCAGCCCTGTCCCTGACCTCCACGTGATCATCAGCTTCTGGGCATGGCATCGATGCTCAGAGGCAGTACTCATGTTTATGCTGCTTCCTCATGATCACCAGTGTTTGGAAAGCAGCATCCTATTCTCAGAGCGGAAGCATACACAAGGACACGGCTGCCACATGTAGATGCTGTGCTCACGAGCTGGCAATCACGCAAAGGTAAGGGGGCTGCTGAAGATGACCACCCTGTCCAAGGAGGTTCATATGGGAGTAGATGGTCTTTCAGGTATATTGGAACTAAAAGATAATCATTGTGTCAAACCACAAAGACAGGTGCTTCTGTGGCCTGATTCTGAAATGCTGCAGGATGGACAATGTCCTCTGTAAATGGCGCCCCTCCCTGGAAGCCTATTCGTCAAACAACTGACACTCTAGACCACACAATGCCACTACCAGAGGATAGTATGCTGTAGTTAAGTGTCTACAGAGCAAAAGGGGGCAGGAGGAATGCTACTTGTCCAAATACAACAAGTGGTCATGAGCTTGAGGAAAACCCAAACACTAAACCTTCCTAAAGGAAATTCAACTAGAGCAAAAGTCCACAGGTAAAGGTAAAGGTTTCCCTTGCTCGAAAGCCAGTTGAATCCAACTCTAGGGTTGCGGTGCTCATCTCCGTTTCCAAGCCGAAGAGCCAGCGCTTTCCGAAGACATTTCCGTGGTCATGTGGCCGGCATGACTAAACGCCAAGGCGCACGGAATGCTGTTACCTTCCCACGGAAGCGGTATCTATTTATCTACTTGCAATTTCTTGCTTTCAAACTGCTAGGTTGGCAGGAGCTGGGGCCAGAGATGGGAGCTCACTCCGTCATGCGGCACTCGGGTCTCAAACTGCTGAACTGCCAACCTTCCAGCCTGTAGTTCAGCGTCTTAACCACTTGAGTCCACAACCCATTCTTAAATTCTAGTAGTTGCAAATTTGTTTGCAAATGGCAGAAGGGAGTAGGTTTTCCTGAACTCAGAGAACTATAAATACCACACAAGAATAAAAATCTTCAGGAGAGGGCTAGTTTTGTCGTGGCCAATTTGTGGGCATCTTCAAAGTATCTGGCTGGAGGCCACTATGGGAAATAGCATGCTAGACTAGATGGCTGGACTTGGTGTGATCCACTAAGGCCATTTTCTGTTATCATGTTAGAATTATTAATTTTAAGGGATATTTATTAATTTATTTCATGTATGCCCTGTCTTTCTCCACAATTGCTTATATAATTCTCCTCTCCTTCAGTTTATCTTTACAAGAACCCTGTGAATTAGGTTAGGCTGAGAGTGTGTGACTGGCCCAAGAAGATGATGACGAGAAGAGATTAGATTTATACCCCGCCCTTCACTACCCAAAGGAGTCTCAGAGCGCCTTACAAACTCCTTTCCCTTCCCCTCCCCACAACAGACACCCTGTGAGGTCGGAGGGGCTGAGAGAGCTCTGACAGAAACTGTTTTTCAAGAACAGCTGTGCCAGAACTATGGCTTGCCCAAGGTCACCCAGCAGGGAATCAAACCCAGTTCTCCCAGATTAGAGTCCGTGCACTTAACCACTACACTACATCCAACGAGCTTCCATGGCATGGCCTCCCAGAGCCTAGTCCAGCACTCTGCTCACTAATCCTGGTATAATATAATAATACTAGAAGTAAGGCCCGTTGTGGAAATAAATACAACGGGCTCTAGAAAGAGGCTCTGGGAGAGGGCCCTGGCTCTGGGCACACAGTGTGAATTTGCTGTGATGACCTCAGCAGGGTATAATGACAGAGACCACCATTTTTTCCAGAGGAACTGATCTCTGCTACCTGAAGAGCAGTTGTAGTTTTGAGTGATCTCCAGCCCTCACCTGGAGATTGGCAACAATTGTTACCCAGGAGGAAATGGCTGGATTGGAGGGTGGAGTCTATGGCATTCTACCTGCCTGAGGTCCAACCCCTCCTCAAACCCCACCCTCTCCAGGTTCCACCCTCAAATCCCCAGGAATTTGCCAACCTGGAGTTGGCAACTCCATCTACTTCCCAGCTAACCATCAACCTACTGTTATCTTCCCCTCTGACTTCAGCTGACTTCTGCCATCTCTCCTGCAGAGCAGTTGTAATTCTGAGTGGTCTCCAGCTCTCACCTGGAGATTGGCAACAATGGTTCCCCATAAGGGACTGGCTGGTTTGGAAGGCGGAGTCTATGGCATTGTACCTGTCTGAGACCCCACCCCTCCTCAAACCTCACCATCTCCCGGCTTTACCCCTCAAATCTCCAGAAATTTCCCAACCTGGAGTTGGCAACCATATCTCCCTCCCAGCCAATTGTCAGCCTACCATTATCTGCCCCCTGACTTCAGCTTTCCATCTCCTCCCTCCTCCCTCCTGGAGAGCAGTTATAATTCTGATTGGTTTCCAGCCCCCACCTGGAGATTGGCAACAATAGTTCCCCAGGATGGAATGGCTAGTTTGATGGGTGGAGTCTATGGCATTGTACCTGTCTGAGGTCCCACCCCTCCTGAAACCTCACCCGCTTCAGGCTCCATCCCTCAAATCTCCAGGAATTTCCCATTTGGAGTTGGCAACCCTATCAGGACTGGCCCCAATGAGTTTTCTCCCAAAGGCCAAAACAGGTGACAGGACCAAGCTTGGTTGCCTACCAACAGGCACTGAGGGGAAAGTAGGGCTACCAGCTCTAAGTAGGGAAATACCTAGAGATTTGGGGGGTGGATCCTGTGGAGGGCAGCATTGGGGGGGGGGCGGAAGGACTCAGCAGGGTATAATGCCATAGGGTCTACCCTCCAAAGCAGCCATTTTCCCCAGGGGAACTAATCTTGGTCATCTGGAGATCAATTGTAACAGCAGGAGATCTCCAGGTCCCACCTGGAGATTGGCAACCCTATGGGAAAGACAGCTACACAGCAGGGGGTGGAAGAGAATGGTTTGATGACCACTGGGCCAAGATTGGCAACAATAGTTCCCCAGGAGAAAATGGCTGGTTTGGAGGGTGGAGTCTATGGCACTGTACTGTCTGAGGTCCCACCCCTCCTCAAACCTCACCCTCTCTGGGCTCCACCCCTCAAATCTCCAGGAATTTCCATACCTATAATTGGCAACTTTATCTCATTCCCTCTCAGCAGCCTCTTCCTAGGCAAAGTTCTGTCTTTCTCATTAGTGGGGAGCAAAGCAGTTTACTTCATTCTTTTCGGCTTTGTGATCTGTACAGCAACCCTGTAAGGCAGGTTAGGCAGAAAGTCTCCGGCTGGTCCAAAATCACCCAGGCAGTTTCCATAGGGATGCTCCTGCTGAACAGGAGCAAGCAGCCAGGCCTAGGGTTGCCATTGCCAACAAAGACAAATTGATGCAAAGCAGGATGGAAAAGTCTCCATATTTCTATTTTGCCTTCAATTGGTTTTGATGCCAGCAGAGTGAGAAAATGCCAGAGGCGCTCTGGGTGGGTGCCCCATGGTAAATGCACCAAACAATTCCTAAAGATTTCCCACTGTGTTGATAAATCATTTTCTACACTCACAGCGTCCCCTGCCAGAATTAGTACCAGAACTTTTTTTTGCCTTGTGGTATTTTGCTTGTGATGTGACCTGTCTTTTTTGTGGTGTGGCATGGTTGTGTTATTGGGCTTGTTTCTTTTGAAGGGGAAGTGTTGTGAGTGAGGACATATTTCACCTCAGAATACAACAGGTTGCATAAACAACGAACAATTCCAACTGTCTTGCGGTGGTGGGGGGAGTTTGAGGTGTGAAATGGAGTGAAGTCCAATCAGCTTCCATATGCAAATGAGCTTGAAATGCGGCCCAATCAGAGAAGAGTGGCCTAGGCTGCGGTGGGTGGGAGAGAACTCAGGCAACGCAGCTAGTGGATAGGGACAGATTCTGAGCGACATACCAGGGAGCGAATTGATTTTGCCAAGCATAGAACCTTGCCAGACCACTACCCTTTTATTTAATAGGACAGGATAAGATGGCCTTGTTGCCTGAACATCGATGACATGACTGTTGTTTAATAAATCTAGTGGTCATTCAGGGGTATTTAAGCGTCCAGGTTTATAAATATTGCCAAAGAGCACAGGACAAGAATCTCTCTTTTATGTCAGAATAATACTAGACCTGACACCTGGGGTTTGTCTGTGGTGACTTTTGTTCAACATGTCCTGTGTTTTGACCCAGCGGTGACTTGCTGTACAAAAGGATGTGTGTGTGTTAAATGCCATCGAGTTGCTTCCAATTTCTGGTAATCCTATGAATGAATGACCTCCAAAACATCCTATTCTTAACAGCCTTACACAGGTCTGGCAAACTGAGGGCCTTTGTGACTTCCTTTTACAGTCCATCCATCTCATGCGGGGACTTCCTCTTTTCCCCGCTGCCTTCAACGTTTCTTAGCATCACGGTCTTTCCCAGTGAGCCTTCTCTTCTCATATCGTGACCCAAGTACAATAGCCTCAGTCGGGTCATTTTAGCTTCTAGGGAGACACTAGGCTCGATTTGATCTGGAACCCGCTTATTTGTCTTTTTGGCAGCCCGCAGTATCTCTGAGTGGAGCTGCGGTGGCTCAAGTGGTTAAGACGCTGAACTGCAGGCTGTGGAAGGTCAGTAGTTCAGCAGTTCGAGACCCAAGTGGCCGCATGATGGAGTGAGCTCCTGTCTCTAGTTCCAGCTCCTGCCAACCTAGCAGTTTGAAAGCAAGAAATTGCAAGTAGATAAACAGGTACCACTTCGGTGGGAAGGTAAAGCGTTCTGTGCACCTTGGTGTTTAGTCATGCTGGCCACATGACCATGGAAATGTCTTCGGACAGCGCTGGCTCTTCGGCTTTGAAACAGAGATGAGCACCGCAACCCTAGAGTCGGATTCGACTGGCTTCGAGCAAGGGAACCTTTACCTTTTAGTACCTGTGAAACTCTCCAACACCATGTTTCAAATGAATCACCTGTCTTCCTGTCAGCTTTTTTCACTGTTCAACCTTCACACCCATATATAGTTATAGGGAATACTATAGTATGAATTATTTTGATCTTGGTCACCAGTGACCACATCCTTTTCTAGCTCTTTCATAGCTGCCCTTCCCAGTCTCAGTCTCATTCTGATCTCTTTGTTGCTGTCTTCCTTTGGCAGATGAAGAAGCCAAGAAAGAGGGTGTTGGATAAACATATGGAGCAGAGGTCCATCAGTGGCTATTAGCCACAAGGTACAGGTAGGGACTCTGGGGCAAGGGATGCTCTGTATTCCTGGTGCTTGAGGGGGTCAACAGTAGGAGGGCTTCTAGAGTCCTGGCCCCACTGCTGAACCTCCTGATGGCACCTGGTATTTTTGGCCACTGTGTGACACAGAGTGTTGGACTAGATGGGCCATTGGCCTGATCCAACACTGGCCTCTCTTATGTTCTTAATAGAAAATCTTTTAACAATTTCAATTTCTTCATCATTAGCCTTAAAGTTGTGGAATTCCCCAGTAGTCATTGCTTTTGTCTTCTTGACGTTCAGCTGCAATCCTGCTCTGGAACTTTCTGCTTTAACTGTCAGCAGTCGTCATGTTAAGTCTTCACTCTTTTCCGCCAGGAATGTGGTGTCATCTGCATATCTCAAATTGTTAATGTTCCTTCCCCCAATTTTCACTCCACCCTCATCTAAATCTAATCCAGTTTTCCTTATGATATGTTTGGCACATACAGCAAAGGGATAGGGAGATAAGATACATCCATGTCTGACACCTCTGCACCTTAACTGGAAACCATTCTGTTTCTCCATATTCTGTCCTAACAGTAGCCTCTTGTCTGGAGTACAGGTTGTACATCAAAACAATCCGATGTTGTGGCCCATCACAAACCCGTTTGCTACTGCACTTTCCCAGGTATTTTTTTTAACTCCGCTTCTTCGGAGGGGTGAGACGGGTTGGCGACGGGTGTAGGATGCTTGCCAGATGTTCCCGTGTGATCGAGCCTGGAAAATCCACCCGACATTCGTCCCTATCGTGTGGCTAATTCTTCATGTGATCGGAGCCATAGATTTGCAATATGGTCTCTAGTGCATTTTCCTTTTCTGGATCCAGTTTGAGTATGTGGCAGCTCTCATTCCATATATGGTAACAGTCTTTGTTGTAAGATTTTTGAGCATCCCTTTACTTGCACAAGAAATTAATGTGATGGTCTGATAGTTGCTGCAGTCTTTGATTTCTCCTCCCCCCCCCCGAATTGGAATGTAAACTGAACATTTCCAGTCTGTGGGCCATTGTTTTGTTTGTTTTCCATATTTGTGACACAAACTGGTTAAGATTTTGATGGATTCCATTTCTGCGGCTTGGAATAGCTCTGTTGATATCCCATCTACTCCTGGGGATTTGTTTTTCCCAACTGCGCTCAGTGGAGCTTTCACTTCATTTTCTAAAACTGTAGTTTTTTTTCTTCAAAGGATTCTTCTTGGAAGGAATCTGTCATCCTCCCATCTCTTTTGTATTGTTCCCTTTTTCCTTCTATTTTGTCCTTCTACTTTTCTGCCAGAATTCAATGTCAGTTTCAATAATGAAAATTAAGGGGGCATAAGAAGAGCTGTTTAAAACGCATTTTTTCAATAATGAAAATTAAAGGGGCATAAGAAGAGCTGTTTAAAATGCATTTTTTCATACACTGCAAATAATCCAGTTTTGTCGTTGTTTTGCTAAATTAGACTGGTGGAAAGAATTGGAAAGATACCAAGACTTGCCCATTTGCTTGCTATAGTACCGGGGAGAACAAAATTGCTATAAGCATGGCCATTCCTGTATTGGGATTCTAGAAGATTACTGCTCTTTGCTAGGGCTGCCAACCTCCAGGTGATGTTTGGACATTTGGAATTACAGTTGAGCTCCAGACTACAGAGACAAGTTCCCCTGGAGGAAACTGCAACCTCTCAGGGTGGCTTGTATGGCATCACATACAGCAGGGGTGTGTCAAACTCATATGTTACGAGGGCCGGATCTGATATAAATGAGACCTTGTTGGGCCGGACCATGGGAGTCATAAAATGTAATGCCAGGTAGCGGAGACATAAACTTTATAAAGGATGCAAACACAGAGATTTTTTTTAAATTAAAATAAAAACATGCTTAAAACATTAGCACCCTTGCAATATTTTGTTTATTTAACAATGGCTGATAAATTTAACAATGTCTGATAACTGACGCCTCTAGCTCTGAATTATTGCATCAAAATGTCTGTGCTGTTGCAATCTTGAGTATGCTGTTCAGGTGTGTATCTGCAAGCTGCAAGCCTACTTTTGATGTATCGACACTCACCACAGAAATCTCATGCTCAGAGTTCTGAGAGGTGAAAACATGAAATGGCTGAGCGATTGAGAGAGTCTGGCGAAGCAAGCTATGATGCAGCAGCAGAGCTGGAAGCAGGAGACGGCCAGTTCCACTGTGGGCCTGATGGAAGCCCTCCGGGGGGCCTGATCCGGCCCGCTGGGCCACATGTTTGACACCCTTGACATACGGGGTCATCCACAGGCTCCACCCCCAAATCTTCAGGAGTTTCCCAACCTCGAATTGGCAACCCTTGCTCTCTCACTTGCTCTTTTGGATCCTTGCTTCTTGAGACAGGAAACTACCCTCCGAGAGCACAGGCTGAAGCCAACCATGTCAACCTTCAAGGGTCTTGCATCACTGGAAAGCCGATGATGCCGCAAAACTGGTGAGCTCAGAGGGGACGGGCCAAGGCCGTTGATGTCCGTGGGGCTCTGAGGACCCAATAGTGGTAAAGGGGGAATCTTTGGGGAATTTTTATGAGCAGAAAGGGCATCTTTGGTTTGAAGATTAGAAAACCAGTTCGAGATGAAGCGGTGAGTCAATATCTCATGCTTCTATTTCAGCAGGAGTCAGCTGCCTTCAATGGGATATCTGAAGCAGAAAACAATACAGCTGTGTCGCAGAAGGAGACCTCCCAGCGGATGATTCCCATTCCCTCATTTTCCTCCTAACAGAAAAATAACTGGGCTGAAAGATTGTGTGAGCCATATTGCACGCTCAAGGAGAACATCTGTAATTCTAATGCCTCTTATCATATGTCAAGCCCTCGACTTACCAAGTCTTTATATTCAAACATCATTTAGGAGGAGCGCCTGCACATCAAAGGCCCCTTCTGAAACGACTGTGTTTTTCAAACCTGTCCAATGTAAAACCACGATAGAACAATCCAATTGTTAACTGACAAATTAAAAATTATGCACTGGACTGTTTGGAAATGAAGCCGTTTTAAAGTATGAAAGGCTGTGCCAAGGGTCTCCCTGTTCTCAGTTTGAGAACTCTAGCCATCATGCCCATCGGCAGCACTGACACATTAATTAAAATGCTCTTTGCATGGACCTCTGGTGGGGGACAATCTGTTTGGAGGGCAATAACACATAAATGCACTGGCAGAGGGAAGGGATTGGACAGGTTAAAAAAAATGGAAATGAAAAGGGGAGTAACACATATAACATTTATAAAATGTCCAATAACATTAGACTTGTAGCACAAGAAATAAATAGGCTATATATTAAACCAAGGTAGAAGTTTGAGAAGGGAATCTCTCTTTCTTTTATCTCCTATTCCTTATGCTTTTTGGATTAACAGAATTACAAAGGATTATTAAGGCTGATTTTGGATAAATTTTGTACTGACTGCTGTTCCTGGGCTGTCACAAGTTAAGAGAGGGCGGCAAAACTGTGACAAAGGAGGGACTGGCTGCAGTGGTGGTGGGGGCATCAGGGAGTAATTAAACAGGCATTATCAAAGTGCGACAGAGTTTATGGATGGAAGACTGTGTACAGTTCTGGTCGCCACACCTCAAAAAGGATATTATAGCATTGGAAAAAGTGCAGAGAAGGGCAACTAGGATGATAAAAGGGTTGGAACACTTTCCCTAGGAAGAAAGGTTAAAGCGCTTGGGGCTTTTTAGCTTGGAGAAATGACGGCTGAGGGGTGACATGATCGAGGTTTAGGTCGAGAAAGAAGTACTTTTCTCCCTTTCTCTCGATACAAGAACTCATGGGCACTCAATGAAATTGCTTGAGCAGTCGGGTTAGAACAGATAAAAGGAAGTACTTCTTCACCCAAAGAATGATTCACACATGGAATTCACTGCCACAGGAGGTGGTGGCGGCTACAAGCATGGATGGCTTCAAGAGGGAATTAGATAAACATAGGGAGCAGAGGTCCATCAGTGGCTATTAGCCACAAGGTATAGATGGGAACTCTCAGTCTGGGGCAGGTGATGCACTCTATTCTTGGTGCTGGGGGGGAGGCAGCAGTGGGAGGTCTTCTGGTGTTCTGGCCCCACCGCTGGACCTCCTGATGGCACCTGGTATCTTTGGCCACTGTGTGGCAGAGTGTTGGACTAGATGGGCCATTGGCCTGATTCAACATTGGCTTCTCTTATGCTCTTATGTTCTTAATTCAGCCTGGAAGTGACCAGCATTACACCACAAGCAACTCATAGCAGGCAGGTATAAACTGTGCGGGAATGACTCCTGTTGTACTAGGGCACCATTTACCTGTCAAGAAGACCACTCCTGGGCCCCCCAGCGCCAGCATTTCATTAACAAGTCCATGAAGGCGGATTCTGCATCCAATTCCCCTCTGCATTGCATGTTGCTCTCCCTTCCTGCGACAATCGGATTTTATGGTAGCCTCCACGCGCCCTGCCGCTTTCGCTTTCTGTGCTCCTCGGATTCTTTATGGTACCGTCTGCATAGATCTATGGCCGTTTTACGTCAGGGGTGACTTTGCCGTCAGTGCCGCGGTGTCCCGAGGTATCTGAATGCGGTTTTGAGCTGCACCTCTTCCTCCCTGACAGCTGAGAAAATGTGGAGCGGATGCTTACGTGCAGAATCGCCCATAGGAAGCACAGCTCGACTTTCGATATGATGTTCTCATTGGAAGTCACCAAGCACTTCGCTGTGGCTGAGATCTGATTTCCAAGTCTCAAACCCGCCTTATCTAGCATTCAATCGATAACAACAAACCCCCCGTCCGCCTTTTGGAACTGGGGGAAAAAACAACGTGTCCCGGTTGCTCTTTTGAGAACAGCGGGGATTATCTGTGTGCTACCAAAACAAGCCTATACCAACCCTTTCTCTCCCGCAACAATAAATGCCACCTTGATTTAGAATGGGTGGGTTAGTCTCCACTGCTGTCCCTGCACCACCGAGGCAGATCATTTCCCTTTTAAGAGCTCGAAAAAAACTAGGAGAGAACGAGATAGAGAAGGAAAATCTAGGCCATTGCCCCTTTTAAACTGCAATTCTGCCTGCCTGTCTCCCTTTAATCTGCACCCAAAGCCCCAGGATCAGAGGCTGACGTCATCCTGCCCCTGAGCCTCCCTCTCTGATTGGCTGGGGGTGACGTCAGGTGCTTTTTTTCACGGCATGACCTCATCCTCGGTTCATTTTTAGTTCTAAAGTGCAACCTTCTGTCTTCCTGGATCCCTGCAGCCTGTTCATGTTTATCTGTACTATAACACCACAATCCGATCGCACCCGTGCAGGGGCATGCCTGCTCCTTAGCGGCTGGGTTGGCATGATGAGTACATTTCAGAGTGGCTGCATGTGCGCCTCTGCAGAAGGCTAGCGCTTGCATCATCAGCGTTTGCCCCAGCATTTTCAGAGCTTTCCCCATCCGAGCCGCTCGCGATTGCGGTTAATCAGCCTGACGAATGTGCAGAAACCTGCAGTCAGCCAGAACGTTTCAGGAGCTTTGATTCCCGGATTGCAGAGGAAGCCCCAGGAGGTAAGTGTTGAAAAATGGTGTGAGAGAGGCGGGGGATGGTGGCGGGGGTTGTCATGGGGGATTCCTAATCATGCTTAACAAGCCTGCAGAGTGCTGCAGTACGGGAACGTGCTTGTATTGGACCGAAACCTGGCGAGGAAGTGGGACCGTGCATACGATTCCACAGGGCATATGTTGAACCTGCCAGATCCGAACACGTACAGTTGTGCTGCATGCATATAGGAATCATATGTGGTATCATTGCCGCTTCCTGATCTGTGACTGTGCATAAATTTGGTGCACCGTGATTTATTTAGAAAGGGAAGTTTGTTGGGGGAAGAGCCCTATTTTCAGGGCAGGGTAATCGCCACAGAAGATTTTAAAGAGACCTTCCCCCCCCCCCCGAATAAACTGGAAATAACTCTTGCATGCACAGAAATCCGCAGCAGAGAGCCGTGGTGCAGTGAAGAGGGAGCTGCCGTCAGCGAATCGCGTGTTTATGACGCGCATTTAAATATCGGGAGGATTAAAAAAAAAAAGCCATTATACAAATGACCAGATCGTGTGAAGTGAAGGGTAGGTCTATGTGCGTGCGCACTTGAAAGCGGAGTGTGTTTTCAGTTGGTAGAAGCATGCGGTTTTGCCGGGAGGGTTTTTAAAGGAAGATCAAGAGCGGGGAGTGGTGGAAACCCAAGCTCCTTCTAAGCTGTGGGAGTCTTGGGAGCAAAAATTCTACTTTGTGAGCGACTTGGCATGACAGTTGTGAGCCAGCGATTTGGCAGCTGCATCAGTTAGTTTGCTCTGGAGCCCATCCTTCCTGAGCCAAGTCAAAAATGTGTGAGCTGGAGGCTAAAAATCTGTGAGCTGGCTCACGCTGATTCAGCTTAGAGGGGACATTGGTGAAGACATGCTTGGATGAGGGAATGTGAGCGTTCTTCTTGGGAGAAGGGCGAGCAATTTGAATTGGGAAGGGTACTGTTAACATCCCCAAGGTGGTTTTGGAGTGACTGAAGAGTTTGGTTTGTCTTCCGATGCCCTTGGCGACCGTAGAAAACCGATGTGTTCAAGAGCGCGTTTCTCTTTGCTGGTAATATGAATTCTGGTATGGTAATATAAATGTTGTGATGGGTGGTTAGTTAATTTAAAAACACTGAAAAGCATTTTAACCGCTATGCTTTTGAATAACAGTTCCAGCCAGCACCCATATTTGTGCTGTGATTCAGCATTTGATGGCTTCAAAAAAAGAAGAAAGAAAACCCTAATGCAGTAGCAGGATGCAGTCCAGCTCCTACTGATATCAGTCGTAAAACTCTGGTAGAGGAGGGTTGTGTGCCTGGATTTTAATTCAGTCTGTCGCAGAACATACACCCAAAACAATGCCCCGTTTTGATGATGGTGGTGGTGGTCATGGGGGACAAAAACAGCAGTGAATAATATCAAGTTGTGCTGTGACAATGGAGAGGAAATATTACATGCAAGTATTTTCTTTACCTGTTAGTGGAAGAACCTGCCCTCTGAAATGATGCATGTATTTCTGGGGTATTGTTGAGTTGCCCAGATCCCGATCCAGGGCCTTTTACCTGTAGGCACATGGAGTAAAAGCACCATCTCAGCATGATCAAAATCTAAAAGCTTTTCTTTGTATTCCCCATATAGGAGTCAAAATAGGAGGGCTTATTTCAACCTACCTTTAGAGGGTTAGCTTTACTGCTCTCAAAAGACTTCACCTTTTGTCTGACTGAAGTGCTCTGTTGATCCTAGTCATAGTCTTGCAGCAGATCTTATGATTTTGCAACGGTGTGACTTAATATTAATTTTGCAGCAGCTCAGTGGCTCTTCTCTGGCTGAAGTGCGAAAGTTGCACGGACAGGGAGGCCCCAACTAAAAGTACAGTAAAAAGTAAAATTATTACAAATCCCAGCAACCAAAGTTGAAATGAGTCATAGCGATTTAAAGGCCAAAAATGTCATGGGCTAGAGTCCACTTCACTGACTGCATGGAGCGAAGTCTAAAGTCAGCAGATGTATGTCCTTGCGCAGAGAGGGAGAGAAAATAGTGAAAAGGGTGTTTAAAAGCCATTAAATGCAAGAGGCAATAATTGGTAACATTGTTGTGCAAAACTATACAAGGCAGTTCACATGAAATGGATGTGAATTTTTTAAGGTTTGTGTTGCACCCTTTATTCTGGGAGCTCAGAGTATCACGACAGTCCTGTGAGGTGGTAATTCCCGGAGAACTAGGCCTCGGAGCCCAGATTGCTGTTGTCCAAACCCAACATTCTGATAGTCACTGCATCACGCTTAAGTATTACCTGAGGTGTAAAAAATTAAGAATGTTTTTATGCAGGACGCTTCACATATGAGGTGGGGTGTTTCATTTGTGTGCATGTGTGAAAGTAGAGAATTTCCAAAAAATGTTTTCAAATGGAAGAGGGATTCCTCTTCGTGCTGGCTGATCAGTACCCGTCCCTCCTCCGAGGAGCTCAAGGTGGCATATTTGGTTCTCTCCCCTCCTGCACTTTGCCTTCACAACAACCCTATCAGATGGGTGTAAATTTCATGGTAGCATTTCACATCTGGGTAACACAGTAAGTACTTCTAGTGTCATGGATGAAAATATTATTTTTCTGTAGCGAAGGTCATTGATCCCAAAGAAGACGGAAGTGCAGGTTTTGATTGGTTAGCTGATGCCGCTTGCATGTGAATAATAATAGAGTCTCGTCCTCAAATGTGGGACGTGTTGCTGAGCTGACAGACACTTCATTAACTGCACTGTTACAGGCTGCCCGTTGCAAATGCCTTGAGACCTTGGATGTAATAATGTACTCAGAGCTGGATTTTCAGAAAGGACCTGGCCTCCTCCTGTTTTGTTCCCGTCATCAAATTGCAAAGGGCCAAAATCCATCTAGTTCAACTTTTCATTTCATTCATATGTGTTCTCCAGTCCCTAAAAGGTATGGGCTTGGATCCAAAGGTTTCATGCTGTTTAATGGGGCCTTCTTCCGATGACAGGACGAGCCTTCCAGCAGTCAAACACCCCTTTTTGGCAGAACAAGACTGAGTCAGCGGAAGCTTCCTTGCATTGGTGGAAGGCTCCGCTGTTAGCAGGGTTGGAAGCATTTGGATCAAAATAACAGGGTTGGTTGACAAATGGCAGTCTTAAAACCAGGTGGTTCTTAAACAGTCTGATACCTGCAAAGAATGGCGTAACCACTTATCCTGTCCCCTTTGTCCCTTCCTGTCCCACATGATCAAGGTTTATAAGATTATGCATGGGATACAGCAGGTAGAGAAAGAAGTACTTTTCTCCCTTTCTCGCAGTACAAGAACTCATGGGCACTCCATGAAATTGCTGAGAGATCGAGTTAGAACAGATGAAAGGAAGTACTTCCTCACCCAAAGAGTGATTAACACATGGAATTCACTGCCACAGTAGGTGGTGGCGGCTACAAGCATGGACGGCTTCAAGAGGGAATTCGATAAACATATGGAGCAGAAGTCCATCAGTGGCTATTAGCCACAAGGTATAGGTAGGGACTCTGGGGCAAGTGAGGCTCTGTATTCTTGGTGCTTCGGGGAGGGGGGGTCAACAGTGGGAGGGCTTCTAGTGTCCTGGCCCCACTGCTGGACCTCCTGATGGCACCTGGTATTTTTGGCCACTGTGTGACAGAGTGTTGGACTAGATGGGCCATTGGCCGGATCCAACATTGGCTTCTCTTATGTTCTTAAGTGAGAGGAGACGGTGGGGCTGAGGACTTAGAAGACTTCATCTTCTTTCATGGCTGTGGGGTATGTGTTAAAAGACGCACTGCAACCTAGAAGCCTTACCTGCAGGTTTGTCCAGGCAATCAGCTAGTGTGAGCCACATGAAAGGAGAACATGCCAGCACTTAAGGAACTTCCTGGTTGGTTTGTTTTTAAGTGCTGGTTGCACAGTATCCTGCAAGCTATATAGAGAAAAGGGCAATCCCCATTTTGAGCAGCCATCAGTACCGGTGAGCAGTGATTGGCACATGGCCAGGGGGTGGGGGTGCGTCACTAAACCCTTGTACACATGATAGTGAACACACATAAAGGTAATATACCCCAAATTTATGCAAGTACTGGTCCCCGTATTATATTCAAAGTGAATGCATATTGGCTCATTTTTGCAAACAGCTGTGTATCTGACAAGGCACAGGCTAGAGTTTATTTTAAAGCCTAGTCTGTGTCTCTGACCGTGGCCAAGAAACAACATTTCTCTGCCACCATTATATCCAAACAATGTAGAGTTGCAGAACTCTTCCAGCTGGTCAGGGGCCTATTGGGATGTGGCCTTTAGGAGGAAGTAGACTCAAATGTACCATTATCGAGCAGGATGATTGAACAAGTGATGGCTGGGCAACTTCAGGGATTCCTGAATAAAGCAGATTGTTTGGCTACATTCCAGTCTGCTTTCAGGTCTCATTATAGGATTGAAACAGCCTTGGATACACTGGTGAATGCCCTGCACCAGCAGGTGAGCAAGGGGAGTGGGACCCTGTTAATTCTCCTTGACTTCTTGGTAGTTTTTGATACCATTGATTGTGGCATTATTCTGGAGTACAGTTTGGCTTCGGGATTTGGAGGCACTGTTTTATGGTGTTTTTTGGTCCTGTCTCAAAGGTGGGTTTTGGAGTGTAGTGCTGGGGGACTGCTGCTCAGCCCTTTGGCCTCTGGACTACAGAGTCCAGCAAAGGTTCCATCTTGTCCCCCATTCTTTTAAAAATTTAAATGAAGTTTCTGGGAGAGGTCATCCAGAGTGCTGGGCGGAGTTGCCACCAATATGTGGTTGGCCCTCAGCTCTAACTCGCAGTTCCAGTAGATCCCAGGGAGGCTGTGGAAACTGTTAATAAGGGGCCTGGATGAAGTTTTGGGAAGGATGACAGTTAGCAAGCGGAAACAGTCACAACAAAATGGAGGTGCTACTGGTGAGGGAAGGTCTGACCCAAGAACAGGGATATCTCCTGTTCTGAATGGAATTTTGCTCCCTCTAAAGGAGCAGGTTTGTAACTTGGCAGTGCTGCTGGATTCAGGCCTGGATAATCAAGGGACACCAGTGGTCAGAATTTCCTTTCACCAGCTTCAGCCATTCCTGGACAGGAAAGATTTTGCTACTGTGGAGACTGCCCTGTTAATATCTAAATTAGATTACTGCAAGGCACTGTATGTGGAGCTACCTTTGAAGGATGTCTGGAAGCTACAGTTGGTACAGAATGCCGTGGCCACAGTGCTGACTGGAGTGGGTTGTAGGGACCATATCACTCCAGAATTGTCCTGTCTACACTGGTTCCCAGTTTGCTTCTGGGCCCAATTCAGGGTGCTGGTGTTGGCCTTTAGAGTTCTATGTGCCTTGGGGACAGCATACCTGAAGGATCGCCTCTAGCTCCCTCAAGCTGAGAGCTCCTCACCTGCCACCACTCTGCCAGAGGCTGGCATGCTTCAGAGTATTTGCTGCAGACTCCGCAGCTTAGAGGGAACATTGCTGCCACCTACCACTCTGTCATCTTCAGAGGGCCTGCCTGTGCCCCCACGACTAGTGGTGGTTGTGGCATGAAAACTTTGGATCTTCCTCCCCAGGGAGACTAATCCATTATTGTCTTCAGCCAGTGGGTAAAGGCCTTTTGTTCTGTTTGTTGTTCCTTTGCAAACTCTTATTAGCCTTCCTCCCGGTTTGTATGCTTTATGTGTTTAATTTAATTGCTGTAAATCTTTTATATGTATGTTTGTATTTTACATGCTTTTTGATGTTTGGAATGTTTTAATGTTTGCAGCCTTGGGGACGCTGAGTTGGGTGGAAAGGCAGCATAGAAATGTGCATTCACTGTAGCTTGTGTAAAAGAATTGTTGACTTAGCATCAGCTTCCTGTGTTTGTAGGTACCTCTGCCCATATGTACAATTCTGGCCATTTCTCCTTTGGTGCTACAGTTGCAGTTCTTGTCATTGGGGTAAGCACTGTCCAGAAGACATGTGTTTATTAGACTATATGCTTTTCAGAATACAGAAAATAACACAGTCCATGTCCAGAGGGCTTGCAATCTATGTAGGACAGGATTGGTCAAATGTGAAGGTTGGAAATCTGTTTGATAGCTTCCATAGTTAGAATGGATAGAGGAAGGAAATTTTAGACAATATACCGCCTATGTTGAAAAGGATTGTGTGTAGATGGTCTGTTTCTTCATGAGGGTTTGAGGGAAACACTGCTTGTTTGTTCAAAGGTCCCGCTTGTATGTGTGTATAGTTAGCAGGATTTTTTTAAGCCCACACAATTGGCTGTGTAGAATCAAAACTCCTACTCTAAAGATCAGGCTTTACTGGCAACAATCCTCAGACTGTTTATCGTGGAATGCTGTCTTAATGTTTACTGGTGTAGAATAGTGGCTGTTGCCTTCTTCGTCAGTCATGAATTTATTCAAAGCCATGAACTTAATTCTAGGAACTTCCTATCTGTGGTATAGTATGGAGTGGTGGAGTAGAATGGGGGAGGCAGAGGTTCAGATCTCTGATCTCCCATTCATCTTGTTGATTGATGTTTGACCAGCCACCATCTTAATCTAACCTACCTCACAGGGTTGTTGTAGGATAAAACAGGGTAGGCGTCACCCTCATCTCCTTGTGGGGAGAAGGGTGGGATAGGTAATCACTTTGCAGTATGTCAACGATGACATCAACCAGCCTCACATGAGAGTCGTGAAGATTGCTGCGGTAACGTAGGTGGTACATAATCTGAACTGTCAAAATGTGTTCTGTGAATGTTTGGTATCGTTCGTTGGATAGTGTAGGATTTCTTTGGGTACATCACTAGTCTGAGGATGGCTGTCAAAGAGAAGCCAAGCTGGGTTCAGGCTTCTCCTATGACCAAGTAAAGTTGGTGTTCTGTTTCTGTCCATCCATCACTGATGGTATTTACACAGGCATGAGAAAAAGAGGGGCTTATTTCTGAAATCTTGTATCCCTCTGTTCTTCAGAGCACAGGACTCTAACCTTGTGAGATAAGTTATTTATGAATTACATTTTGTCCTCCCCTAAGGAGGTCAGTCTAGCAAACATATTTCCAGGGCTTTTTTGGTAGAAAAAGCCCAGCAGGGACTCATTAGCATAATAGGCCACACCTACCAGCAGAAATTCATTAGCATATTAGGCCACACCCCCATGTTACCAGAAGTGTGGTCATCCAGCCACACCCACCTTTTGCTTCTTATTCTGTTTATCTTGTTTGTTGTCAAAACCCAGGGCTTTTTTGTAGCAGGAACTCCTTTGCATGTTAGGCCACACAGCCCTAATGTAGCCAATCGTAATAAGTTTCTGCTGTTGGGTGTGGCCTGTTATGCTAATGAGTTCCTGCTGGGTGTGGCCAGCGTTCCTGCCCCAAAATAACCCTGCATATTTTCTCCCTTCTCCGTTTTATCCTCACAACAGCTCTGTGAGACATGGTAGGCAACAGAGAAAATAACTGGCCAAGATGGCTGTCATGATCTGGACTGTGCCACCAGAGGCCTATTAGGCCTAGGGGGCCTGGCCAGCGGTAGGGGAGGCTGGGCCTACAAACCCCAGAAGGCCTTGGGAAGTTTTGGCCCCGATTTTGGCCAATAAGGAAGAAGAGGGCTGGGGAATAAAAGAGCTGGTGCAAGAGGGAAAGCTGTTCTTCTTCCCAGGGAACAGGACCAGTGAGAGGCTGCTGTGGGGAAGAAACCTTCATCCTGAGGGAAGGGTGAGTAGTCTAAGGCCACTTGAAGTAGCGAGCTAGGGACAGTATAGGCGCGTTAAGTTGATTTCTTTTCTTTTCACCCACTTACTGTCGTTTTTCTGCACCTTGTTGTTTGACCTCCTATAAAATAAACTGTTTTCACTGTTTACTCTGCCTGGTCCTCACACCTATTATTCGGCCAAAAGGGAGGTCTGAAGGTCTTGGGAGGGTGCTCTGGGCCTTCTCAAGGGATCCTAAATCCAGAGTGGTGGCAGCGTCAGGTGACACCCCACCTGAGCCGTGACAATGGCTAATCAGGATTTGATCTCAGCTGCTCTTCATGCATGCCCACCACCTCATTTGTTCTTTAACAGGCCTTCTAAAGAGGTGCTGCATTCTTAATATCAGCTTACCTCCATGGAGGATGATCCTCAAAAACACCCTAAACAACAAAAATGGCGGTGATAACCCTTGCATGACCTATCAGAAGTTAGAGTGATACCCAGTTGTGGGTCTTGATGTACCCGTTGGGGAACAATGGCCGCAGAATGAACCTGTGTACACCTCTGTGGCCTGGGCTTTTATTTTCACATGCCAAAATCTGCACAGACGTATTGAGGATTCAAGAAGAACAGCAGCTGTGTCTGTCTGTCTCAGAAAAGAAGACAAAGAATCTCGTAGTCATTTAAACGCTAACTTGTAGCTTGGATTTTGAGAGGCAGGAGCCTGTTTAATGAGATGGTGAATGTGTGGAATATCAGCAAGGAAAACACAGCAGTGGGGAAAGCGTATAAACATGGTCCTTTCTAGTCTATAAGTATTTCCTTTCTGGTTTACTAGCAAGGGAATACTTATTTGCAAGAGACCTGCATTTTTGTTTGTTTCACTGTTTTTGTTTTACTGTTGAAACAGCAGAGATACAAAACCCTGTCATATTGCCACAACCTCTAGTGTTAGTCATGGACGCTGAGCCACTATTGCTTGAAAATGTATTGCATCTTAATGATTGCTGAGTTAGACAGAAACCAGTTCCTCTAGACTTGCATTCTCTCCCCCCCCATTTCACCTGATACAGAGTAGAAAGAGATTCCTGATTTCATCAAAAATCCAGCCCTGTAGCTAGGACATTTGGGGGGTGGGCTAGATGTACTTAGGTCACTTTCTGTATCACTTCTGGAACTGACGTAGGCATGTGTGTGGGGGTTATGCTGGGTTTCCTTGCCACTCCTCTTACTCTTGAGGAGTAAGAAGAGCGGCAAGGGAAACCCAGGGCAGGCCATTCTCTACGCCTCATGTGGGAGTGAGGCAAGCTAGTGGTGTCGCTCCTCTGCTGGCAGACGAGGTATAGAGAATGGACTGCCCCCACACCTCCGCTCTTCCAGCCTTTGGCCTAACTGAGCAGCGTTCCCCTCTCGGCCCCGACAGAAAGGCAGGTGTGCTGCATGCTGGAACTCCCCAGGAAGGCTGAGGGGCTTGGCTGTCCAAGGTCAGTCACCCACCTGGTGTGCTGTGAGGGGTGGACGGGGGTGGGGGGCTAGGCACCACCTTGGGGATCTCCTGGAAGCCGGTGCACAACTCAGTGAAGTCCTGCTCCAGGATGCCAGTGCACGGGTACTCCTCTGCTAGAAAGGGAGGGAGAGGTGTGGGGCCCCGTGGGCTGAGCCTGGGGTGCTGCTGATCCCTCGGCCGCCAACCTGGTATGGCAGCTACTGTATGTGCAATCGGGAATGGGCCCGGGGAAGGGGGAGGCAAGGCTTGGGGAGAGGGCCCGTAAAAACCAACAGGGGGCTGGGCCTCATGGGCCTGCGGTAGCTATGGGCCTGCAAATATTTATGGAGAATTTGTGAGGAAGCGGAGTGAAAAAGGCACCATAATAGGGGGTAAGGTAGGTCAGCAGACCACTGGATTTTTCTGAGGCTTCTCATTGATACGACTGCAATTTAGCACAAAGGGAGATCTAATTCAAACATCTTTATAGTGTTGGGTTTACCATGGCATAACTTTGCAATACAAGCGGCTGTTAAATTAGTTTATCTACTAACAAGACATGAATTTGCTATTTATTAGTTCTTATTTCTGTATAGTTGAGTGTTTTGAAGTTCAGAGAATTGGTCAAATATATAAACAGTATTATAGAAAGTATAAGATGCTTTTAATAGGGAATAAATCTTGGATCCAAATTAATGTTTCCATGGGAAGAAGTAGCCGTGGATCATGATTTGCCCACCACTCCCTACCATAGAAAACTGAAAAAAACCCTCCCCCATTTAGGGGGGTCCCTGCTCACTTAGGAGCAGGATTTCAGTAGGCATTTAAGGCTACTGCAAGAAGGGAGAGGGAGGAAATTATATTCCATGGGTGAAAGTCCTTGTATCCCCAGAAATGTTCATCTGGATCTATCCCTGGAGTCTAGTCATTACTGAAAGTTCAAAGTGTGGGGATGACCTCATAAAGTCACATGGCTGTAAATTGTCTGGTGCCGTAGCATTTATACTGGCATTATATATTTTATTCTGGAGCGGATAACTGCCACCGGTATGGATATGGCTGTATGCAGCATTTATCTTGATGTAGCTCCTTCACTGGCATAACTGTGAAAAAGCAAGTTCTTCGAAAGGCACATTAAAAAGACGAGAGCTTCTGAAAAGCAGGCAGCCTCTGGCCATGTTCCTGTGGGAATAAAGTGGTCTCTTACAGTGGTCTTAACGGACTGCTGATGAAATAAAAGACCCAAACTTTTGGTCTTGCATTGCTCTCCATCCAGCTAAAGAGAGAAGCCCAGTAGAAATTAAGCTTCTTGGGCAAAACTAATTATCCCCACTGGTGATGATTCCAAGGTTTAAAAAAGAAGAAATACAGATATGTAGCAGCTGAATTAATCAACAATGCAAAGGGTATGTGGCACTTCTGCCTAAGACATTACTGCTGCCATCGTAGGCATCGCCTTCCTGGATTGTTTGTGTTACAGAGGGCCACACGGACAACAGTTCTTTACATCTTTAATCAAGCTTGATTCCCATCATTAATCCAGAGAAACAGTTAAAATCATAGAGAACCAGTCTGATGTGGCAGATGGAACACTGGACTAGGGTTACAGGAACATCGGTTCAAATTCCCACCCTACCATGAAACTTGCTGTGCAATCATGAGCTGATGTCTGTCTTTTAGCAGCCTAATATACCTCTCAAGGAGAATCACAGGAGTTGGACAAGGCCATACAGGCCATCTAGTCCAACCTCCTGCTCAATGCAAGATCAGCCCTAGAGCATCCCTGGCAAGTGTTTGTCCAGCCGCTGCTTGAAGACAGCCAGCGAGGGAGAGCTCACCACCTCCCTAGGCAGCTGATTCTGCAGTTTGACAACTCTTACCGTAAAAATAGTGTTTCCTAATATCCAGCCAGTACCTTCCGGTCCTTAAATTAAACCCATTATTGTGAGGTTGTTATGAAGTGTGCCATCTTGCATGTTATAAGGGTAGTATAAAAACAGTATGTATGGTAAATAGTAGTATATAGTATATTAAAGTATAGCACAAACTGTGAGGCGTAGAAGCTGAAAAATTGTCTGAACTGTGTATGATGGATGGTATTCTTATTATTACTGTTAGTGATGTCCAACATGGTGCTTGTGGGTGAGATGGTGCCTTCCTCTGTGTTTCCTGGTTCCCTGTTGGTTCTTCCACAGAGCCAGAAAGCCCATCTGGACTTTACTCGTTCTTGTTGGAGTTGCTTCAGAAGAACGCAGGAGGCATCCCCTTTGGGTCTGCAGCAGGGCACATCCATTTGAAAACAGCTGCCTTCCCTACAGGAGGATGCTTGACTTTGAATTTCCTAATATTTTGTGGGGATTGTTCCTACACAGCATATGGGGATTGTTCCCACAGCTGCGGCAGCCATTTTATTACGGTGCTTGCTACGTGTTCTTAAAATTCCCAAAGTGCCTCTGTGTTCAACAAGATTGGGGGAATCTCTTGATTCATGTAGTGCCATTAACGTGCTTTAGATATGTTCCTGCCCTGAAGAACTTATAATGTGAAATTTGACATGAGGGAACTCGTCAACATATGAAGCTGCCATATACTGAAAGTCAGTATTGTCTACTCAGACTGGCAGTGGCTCTCCGGGGTCTCAGGCTGAGGCCTTTCCCATCACCTCCTGCCTGATCCTTTTAACTGGAGATGCCAGGGATTGAACCTGGGACCTTCTGGATGCCAAGCAGGTGCTCTGCCTCAGCTCCTCACCCCCAAGACATGACTTCCATCCATCTTCTGAAGGACAGTCGCTTTCAGTCAATGTATGAGAGACTGATGGATTGAAGCCATGAGTTTTGAACGATTGATTAGTATATCTGATTGTCAACTTACATGAAAATATTTGGATCTTCCTCTCTTAGCTGTCCCCTTTCCTTTGAATGTCGCTGGTTCTGTGTTGGACAAGTTTTTATGCAAAGTGTTCGGTTTGTAAAGTTCGTTAAGGGAGCCAGCGCCTGTTCAGCAAAATACTCCATGAAAATAAAAAGAATCCAACACATCTGCTACCAACGTAATTCTTGAGGTTACCCAACTGCTGGTTATGAAGAGAAGGTGTCCATTGTTGGTAATTTAGGGCAGTAAAAACATAAAAAAAAATCCCCAAACCTTTCTTTAGGTCTTAAAGCCACGGTTTCAATTGATAACCATTGAAACCGGGGTCAGGCGCAAGCTCAGTAGTCTCCGGCAACCCAGCCAGTTCACTTTGACCTGGATAACATCGCTGGAATAGATCAAGCACTGAGTTTTTAATTCATGAGTTTCTTATTTTTCATTTGGTAACAGATTGCAGGGGCTATGCTAAGCTGCAACAAAATGTAACAGCAGTGAGAGGGGGGAAGGGAGTAATGCTGTTCATCACTGGATCCTCTCTGCTCAAATAAGCACATTTAAGCCACTGTGTGGTAAGTACATAAGAACATAAGAGAAGCCAGTGTTGTATCAGGCCAAAGGCCCATTCAGTCCAACGCTCTGTCACACAGTAGCCAAAAATACCAGCCATTTCCCTATCTTCCTTCACTACTCCTTTTACCCCTTGGTCATCCAAGGGCCCCACTGCCTCCCTGCCTGGTTTCCTGCTTCTAACGTATTTGAAGAAGGTTTTATTGTTGGTCTTTATGTTTTTTGCAATGTGCTCCTCATATTCCCCTTTTGCCTGCCTGATCACAGACCTGCATTTTATTTGCCACAGCCTGTGTTCCCTTTTATGAACCTCACTGAGGCTAGCTTTCCACCACTTAAAGGAATCCTTCTTACCTGTTACAGCTTCCATTACTTTGTTCGTTAACCATGCAGGCCTTTTTCTATACCTGTTTGTGCCTTTCCTAACCTAACATTTTATCTGAGTTTCTAGGATTGTAGTTTTAAATAGTCTCCAAGCTTCCGTAATGGTTTTGACCCTTTTTACTTTTACTTTCAGTTTCCTCTTCATATGTCCCCCCATTCCAGGGAAGTCACCCCTTTTAAAGTTAAATGTGGTTGTGTCAGTCTTTGTGGGCAACTCCCTCTTTCTACAAATGTTGGACTCAAATAACATTATGGTCAGTGTTCCTAAGTGGTGCAGTCACTTTTACATCTCTCACCAGGTCTTGGGCATTACTTAGAACTAAATCCAGGATCGCCTCTCCCCTGGTAGGTTCTGTGACCATCTGCTCCATAGCACAGTCATTGAGAGTGTCTAGAAACTCAATCTCTTTTTCCTGACTTGAACACATATTGACCCAATCAATGTGTGGGTAGCTAATATCGCCTATTACGCTGTCATTATTTTATCTTGCTGCTGTCTTTGAATTTTATAATCCTCCTTTATCTTTTGATCTGCTGGGTGATACAAACTCCCAGTGTTAAGCTTCCTTTTGGGCCTACTATTTCGACCCATAGCATTTCCAGAAGTGAATCCAACTCTCTAACCTTCTCAGTCTTACTGGACTGTATACCCTCTCTGACATACAGAGCCACCCCACCTCCAACCTTTCCCCCACATCCTTCCGATATAATTTATAACCAGGAATCACCGTATCCCACTGATTTTCCTCATCCCACCAAGTTTCTGAAATACCCACAATGTCTATTTTTCACCCCAACACCAAGCATTACAAGTCCCCAATTTTATCTTGGACACTTCTAGCATTTGTATATAAATATCTAAAATTTTCCAGGCATGTTAGGCCTGCAACCTTCCTCCTGCTGCCTCAAAACCTTGCCAGGCAGTCCATATTGTTTGCCAAAGTCTCAGTTGGACAATTCTAATCTATTTCCCTGTAGAAAAGTAACAGCTACCTCTTCATCTCTTTGAGATGAGCCATCCCAAACCAGGGACTTTTCATCTCCTGTTGGCTTTCCCCCAATATTCAATATAAAACTGCTCTGCCATCTTTTTGATTTTAAGCGCCAGCAGCCTGGTTCTTTCCCAGAACAAGTGGAGACCATCTTTTTTGTACAGCTCCTTCTTGTTCCAAACAGCATGCCAGTGCCTAACAAACTTGAACCCTTCCTCCCTACACCGTTGTCTCATCCACACACTGAGACTCCTTATCTGTGTCTGTCCCTCCAGCCCTGCGCATGGAACAGGTAGCACTTTTGAGAAGGCTACCTTGGAGGTCCTGGCCTTGAGTTTCCTGTTTAGCAGCCTAAAACAGCAACTGAATTAAGTAGGAATAATTACATTCTGGGTAAGGACTAAAGACTACGGCTGCGGTGGCTCAGAGGTTAAGATGCCGGGCTGCAGACACACTCCCAAACACAGTACCCCTCTCAGCTAAATCACTTCAGCCAAAAGTAAATAAAAAACACCCCTCTAGCAGCTCTATCTCCTGCTTTTTTTCAGAGCTCAGCTGGGTCAGCTCTGCTTCTGGCAAGGTATAAGTCATTCCCAGAGACTCAGTAGTACTTGCAACATTCTGGGAGGTGGTAATTTGTTAAAAGTTCCTCAAATAACATTTTTAAGTGCAGTTCTGTTTATAATTCAGAAAGTATTCCCTGCTAACATGTTCAATTACAAATTCAATCACACTCCATTAAACTTAAAGATTAAGGCCATAGGATGAAAATGCTTTGTCTGTGTGATTGTTTCCTGCATCCCTTCTCCGCCAGCTCTGATGTTGCACCATAGAGCATTTAATAGAAGGAAGGATGATCTGGATCCTTGCTTCTGTTTCACTTTATGATAATTGACAGAACACCGAGGTGTTACCATTATGCTTGGAAGAGTTGATTTGACTTGACTGTGGATGGCAAATCAGGTTTCAAACTGGAGTGACCTGTGTTTCTGGAGTAAACGTGTTTAGCTAAACACAGCCTGTAACGTTGCACTCCTACATGGAGAAACTCACATGGTCAGATTTGTTGGTAATGTATAACCAGTGTAGTGTGGCCGAAAGCCAGTTTGGTGTAGTGGTTATCAAAACAAATAATTCGTAACAAAGCTGCTTTTTAATATTATGTGTTTCTTACTTGTCACCTTACATTGCACTGTCTTGGCTTTCTGTGTGTTCTAACACTAATAAACCACTAGCTAATGATACAACTAGCCTTCCAAATCAATATAGCTAATTCTCAATGTGGCCCCATCTGTGGATGCTTAAATCCAGAGATTCGGGTCTTTGGTTGACAGGACAGATATTTCTGCAAACATGAGAAAAGCCTCAGGTTTGCAGAAAAGTGTGAAATCAAAAGAAAAAAAACGACATTGAGGGAGGGGTTAAATCCCTCTCGAATTATAGAAACAGCACTTGTAGCTTTAAGAAACAAATGCCTGCTGAGTGGCTGTTGCTGGGCAACTACAATGCTGTTGCTGGCCTTCAAGCCTCGTTTCTGACAGTGAATGGTAAAAGGAGCAAACACCAGGTGACTCACTACTACATGACTTGCACATCTCTCCCAGGCTTGGCTGCTTTCTACTGTTCAACAGTGGACATCCCAGTAAAACCAATGTGATGTAGTGGTTTCAGACTAGGATCTGGGAGACCCAGGTTTGAATTCCCACTTCCTGGGTGACCTTGGGCTATCTCAGCCTAGCTTACTTCACAGGGTTGTTGTGAGGATAAAATTGAGGACAGGAGAATGATGCAAGCTGCTTTAAATCTCACTTGTGGAGAACGGTGGGGTACAAATGAAATGAATGAATAATAGATATAGCTGAAGATGGGGAGCGGCAAAAAGGTAGGTTAGCTGGTGGATGGGAAGGAGGAAAGGAAGCAGGGAAAGTTGAGGATATGGGGGTTTGCCAAGAGGAAGGAAGGAGAAAATAGCATGGGAAGAAGGTATGGGGAGCAATAATGTTACAATGTAAAGGTTCCCTTGCTCGAAAGCCAGTCGAATCCGACTCTAGGGTTGCGGTGCTCATCTCCGTTTCAAAGCCGAAGAGCCAGCGCTGTCCGAAGACGTTTCCATGGTCATGTGGCCGGCATGACTAAACACCAAGGCGCACGGAACGCTGTTACCTTCCCACCAAAGTGGTACCTATTTATCTACTTGCAATTTCTTGCTTTCGAACTGCTAGGTTGGCAGGAGCTGGAACTAGAGACGGGAGCTCACTCCGCCATGCGGCACCCGGGTCTCGAACTGCTGAACTACTGACCTTCCACAGCCTGCAGTTCAGCATCTTAACCACTTGAGCCACCGCAGCTTAGAAGGTGTTTATTTGTGAGAAAGAAACAGCAATGTGAAGAAAGCTGGTTGAACTTATTCGTAGAATAGTGCTGTGTGTCACACATCTGTGGCCTAACAGCAGATGAGGAAGTAAACTTATTTTCCACCCTGTACTGCATTTAGGGACTTGCATGACTGAATTCTCTTCAATATACCATACTCCTTTCCCCTGCACACAGAAAGTTGTATGTCACAGAGGAGGATTCTAGACTAAACTTCATGAAATACTAGTCTGTGTGCAAGGAACTTCTGTTTTATTTTTATCAACAGATTTTTCATTTTAAATAGATTAATGGGGTGGGGGGAATTAAAACTGTGGATAACCTCTTTCAGAATAGAGTTATCTGCAGGATAGGTCAAACAATAGGTAGGAAGAGTGCTGCTCCAGAGAGCCAGTATGCGGTAAAGATGTTGGTGTCAGGCGAGCACCTGGGCTCGGTGTTCCCCTTTCATCCAGCCTACATCACGGGGCTGTTGTGAGGATAAATTGGGGGAGGGCGGAATAGATATGTGATAGTGATAGAAATAGTTTTGCACGCATTTTCATAGAGCGAGTGTCTTTCTGCAAAATCCAAGTGGAGTAAGTCTAGTCTAAGCCCATTGAAGTCAGTGGGCTTACGCAGAAATTCTCCTTAGAATTGTACTGTATACATTTGTAACCCTAAAGTGGGATGTTCCCACATGTGCATATATGTCTGGTTTTTTTTGAGACTTTCCGGTAGCATATCGAATGATAGCCATGGCAACAGCAGACTGCATGTGTTACTGGCCTTCCCAAAATTCTGTGTCAAACAAATTCTGCATTAGAGAGCCTAAATTTTGTGCCAGATGAATGGTAATGAGCCCCAGAGTGAAAACACCGATAATCCATGATGTGTTACACTGTTTTTCAACTTGTACCCGCTTTTAACATTTTTTTCATTAAAATATTCCAAGAAATTATAGAGATTTGTAAAGAGAGGGGGAGGGGAAAGTAGCATTTGATAGCGTGAATCGGGGCCTGAAATAGACTTCTGCACAAAGCTGTTCTGGGTCCTAGGGAAGACAATGCTCGTCTCCCCGCTCTAAAGTGGGGCCGCCCTAGCACAGCATCCATCTGTAATTGGGATGTCATCCCCCCCTCCCAGTTCTAAGCAGATGGTCCTGCTATGGGAAGACACATAAGTAGCAGAGATGCTGTCTAGAGAGATCTGAGAGTCAGGCTGTGCCTCGCTGGAGTACAACCTGGTTAACATCGACGTGGGCTGTTGCCTGGCACCCAGGCAGTTGCTGTGGAAATGCAAGGAGGCTCTAACTTGTTAATAAGACTCCTGTCCTTGATCGTTGCCACAGCAAAATACGAATAATTTAGAAATAGTCCTGTGATTTAGGGATTCCTCGTGTGACACGGAGTGGGTGGTGAGAGCGCAGCTTGCTGAACACTTAAGCGCTTGAAGGAAGAAGGGGCAGGAGGGCTTTAGCTACGGTACCAGAATTTACATCTTAATAAGGGTATAGATAGCTGTGCCGCTTAAGCTATCCTGCCAGCCTTTCGGCTGCTAAGCTGGCGGTTACTTGCTTTGATAATCCTTCCGGCAGATCATAAACTGCCACTCTTGATGGCTGAACCAAGAATTCCCTTGTTGTCAACCTCTGCTCTGCATATCATTTATTCTAAAGGCTTCCACCGACTGTTGAATTTCACCCCTTAGCTGCTGGACCGAGTTGCAAGTACTGCATTTACCTCTTTAGATAATGGCAGGCCGCTAACCGACAAACTGTGGCCGTGGAGAACTGACTAGACCAGGGAGCAGCAACTGGAAGCCGTTGGGACACCCCCTCCCCCCGAAACGTGTTCTCTGGGCCCTTACATGCCATCTCAGAAGAGAACGAAAAATGGCATTGGTGGCGAGGCGACCCAACTTGTTGGCAGCTTACAGGCAGGTGGGAGAGGGGTTGGGATGTTTGATTTACCACTCTTCAGAGTGGCTCTTCTCAAAAGCTTAACTGTTGACCAGAGCACCAGCCTAAAGGTCAGCAAGAATCTCCTCCCAAGGTCAGCAGGAGCTGATGGGAGGTAGCACTGAGCGGAGGGCTATTCTGCTGACTAAATGCTATAAAAACACGGGTGCCTCTGACCAAGTCTGCATAAATTGCCTAGATTTGCTCCCCAAAGCTTGTTGGCCAAGCTAAGCAGGTTTACTCAGAAGTAAGTCCCATTTTATTCAGTGGGACTGACTCCCAGGAAAGTGTTCTTATTCGTGGCCTGTCAGGAACAGTGTGTAGTATTAGTATCTAGTTCACACTCCCAAAGACAAATCACTCTCTGAGCCGAATATGGATCCTACAGCCAGGGCACGTCACTTCCCTCGCCATCGATCTCTTAGCACAGCGAGATCAGGAGCAGGTTCAATATCCTTCTGTGCAAACCTTTTATCAGTGCTTCACACAACCAAAGTACATGTCAATTCGTTTCCTACCTGGTTATTTATTCCAGTCGTTGAAGCAAAAAGAAAAGAGGGGGAGAAAAGCAGCTTTCCCTGTGTTCTCTGGTACTTCATCCAACAGTACATCTTGCTTGGATGATATGCAGCTTCTCCATGAGTGGATTATTTGAAGACCTATTAAGTGTAAGCCTGATAGCTCCCATATATGAAGTCAGCATGGGTCCTTGCTTGTGGTGGTGACAGGACCTGACATTTTAACATTTCCACAGGAAGCCGAGTGTCCCTTAGTTTAAAGAAGATGTCTTCAGTAGTGGGTTTCAGCATGGGCAGGAAGTGGGGCTGAACTGGCCTCTGTCGCCACTTTCCCACCCAAACTGCTTTTTAAAAACTTGGTTTTTCTCCCAAAGGGACCCTGGGCAAAACTTCTTTTTGGAGAAAAATAGTTTTTAAAAAAACCAGTTTTGGAAGGAAAAGCATAAACAGGAAGAAAATTTCAGCTGCCCCTTCCTGCCCACTCATTCCCCCCTCCCACACACACATTATATAGAATTGTCAGGACATGGAGCCCCATGCTGCACATCCTGTCATGAATGATGAGTACCCTGTCTGGGGTTTTACACAATGTTTGGGTGGGCGGCGGTGAGCTACAGATTCACTTGGTATCCTACACTGCGAAATGGCGTTGTAGGTGAGATGACAGGCATTGAGGGGATTTATATTCGTTCCCACTGAGTTCAGTGGAAATGTTTATTTTAGCATTTTTGCTGCATAACGTTATGTTGGGGGCAGAATGTAGGCTGAGGGGGTTTAGAATATTGACTAAACCTCAGTTTTCCTCTTGTGAGGTATAATGGATTAGATTATTGGACTAGGATCTGTAGGGCCTGGGTTGAAATCCTGACTCTGCCATGGAAGGTCGCTAGGTAACCTTAGGCTGAGAGAGTGGTCCAACTGACTTACGGGGACTTTTGTGAGCATAAAATGGAGGAGAGAAGAACAATATTGTAAGATTTTTTTGTGTCCACATTGAGGAGAAAAGTGGCATATAACTAAATAAATAAAATAGACTGACTTTATGGTTGCTCTGCTCGCTCCTCTTAGCTTCTTAATTAATTAATCCATCATTTAACCAAATTTATACCCCTAAGGATTTCTATTTGGTGCTCTCTCTCTCTTTCTTTGAACAATGCAAATACATTGTATGCAAGAGATCACTTATCTATATATCTAATAGCCAAGGGCCCCGTGTGTGCGGATATCTAAATCCGCACCTAGGGGGCAACGAGATTTTCCTGCACATTTGGGGCAATCCTCAGATGTGCAGAAAAATCTGAAATCTATAAAAAACTATAGAGGGGGATACTTAAATCCCCCCAAAAGTAAAAGAGTGTTTCCTGCGCATGCGCAGAGAATGCTCTGAGAACTGCCTTGCCACTGCCACAAGGGGTGGGAGAAGGCTTGGCGGGCCAGCGGCTGTGAGCTGCTCAGACCTCCTCGCTGCTGCTGGGGGGGGGAAGCTTGGCGGGCTGGCCTCGCCGCTGTCTCGGGGAGGGAGAAAGCTTGGCGGATCAGCAGCTGTGAGCCACTTCGGCCTCGCTGTCATGGGGGGAGGAGGGAGAAGGCTGGGCTCACCTGCTGCTGCTTCTCCTGCTTTGGTAGGCTGGGAGCTGTGGGGAATACTTCCCCCCACGAGTATCGCAGGCCCCACTTCTTGTTTGAATACTAATACTCAGCACTCTCTGCAGGGTGATAGTTACTGGGCAGATGAGTCTTCTTGTGTGATATTGAAAGGTACATGATATTTTGACAGTATGTATTCATAATGTGTGGAATGATTTGCCTTTACTGCACATATTGCCTGTCTTTCTAACATTATCAATCTCAGGGTGGTTTGCAAAAGATTTCCAGTGAAGTCTCCGGTCCAGGTGCTTACCAGATTCACACCTGCTTTGCTTCAGTAAGCCTTGTTGTATCATGTGCCTTCCAACCCTACCATGGAAGCCTTTGTTGTACTATTCTATTTATTACTATGCTGTGCATATCTGTTCTTTGGCTTCTTTTCAAGATGAAAAGCAAAGTATAAGTACCTGAAATAAGTATCTCTTGGCCTGCCATTTTGCCCCTTCTATGGTTTAGGCTTAATCATGTGCAAGCTCAACAGCCTTCCCTGACCTCTCACACCTGTTCCTAACCTGGCAGGTTTGGGCCAGCTGCTGCTGGTGGCAGCTCTTTAAATGGGCTACTTGGTGATGTATAGGAGCTTTGCATGGCTTGGCTTGGCGATGCTGCTGTTTTGCCGTCAAGGCAGCCATAGGAGTGGCTGGCAGCCTGAAGGCCGGGGCTGAGGTTGTAGCCACCTGCTGTAGCCCACGTAAGTCTAGGAGAAGGTCTGGTCTCAGACAATTGGTAACCCTAGTAACTGAACATTCCCCTGGTTCAGATGGCCAGTCCTAAGTGCAGTGATGGGGTGGGGATAAGGGGGAAGGATGAAATGTTGGATAGGTATGGGGACAAATAAAGTGAAGTGTTGCCACGTATAGAAGGTGGGGTTAGGGTAATGGCTGAACAAGCCCATAGATGACTGGTTGGCCAAGTGGTTACCACATTGTGGTAAATAATCTCTAAGCAAAAAAAATGCCTGTAATAAGGCCTTGAGCGGCTAATTTTTAATATGACTTACTTGGTGGTATCATTTTAGCTGTCCTTCAGGCAACTCTGGAATTATGCTAGCCTTTGGTTTTCCTAATCTCTGCTTGTGGGGCATTATAGTGTGGAATATATTGGTTAAACTAAAATATTGAGTATGACAAAGAAGAGAAGAAAAAGACTGGAGATTGGATTTATACCTTGCCCTTCACTTGGAGTCTCAGAGCGGCTTACAAACTCCTTTCCCTTCCCTTCCCCACAATAAACACCCTGTGAGGTAGGTGGGACTGAGAGAGCTCTTTCAAGAACAGCTGTGCCAGAACTATAGCTTGCCCAAGGTCATCCAGTAGCTGCAAGTGGAGGAGTGGGGAATCAAACCTTGTTCTCCCAGATTAGAGTCTGTACACTTAACCACTACACCAAACAAAGCACGTTTCAGTTCCCAGCAGGAATTACTCAGCTTTACATCCTGTGCTTCAAACTGTGATGCTAATAATTCTTTTTAATTATTTTACATATCAGTTGACAGCTCAGGGGGACTTTACTGTGCAATAAGTATTTTTTAGGATTACGATGTGAATCCAGAACGGTATGTTATGTGCCTCCCACAGAAGAAAGCAGTAGGACATTACCTCCTATTCTCCCCCTCCCCTCAGGTAAAGTCTGATATTTAAAAAGTGTGACATCGCTGTATTGAGAGGTTTCTTACCCCCACACTATTTCATTCACTGCCATTTTAGGAGTGGCAAAAGTTAAAGTTTACCACATTATCTGTTTCGTGATATCCAGGCATTAACAAGAAATGATGAAGAAATAGGCTTCCCAAATACTTACCTCATGCTTGCGGGGGACAGGACCATCCCCGGGGGAAGGAAAGATGTGCCGCACGATGCTGTTGCCAGGAAGTGACGCTAGGCAACGCTCTGGCAATGTGGCTGGAAACTTGATGGTATCATCGAGTTTTCAGCCCCATTGCCAGAGCGTCGCCTGGCATCACTTCCTGGCAACGGCATGGTGCGTTACAGGGAGGAATGGTCTGGCTGGGGAGCGTGTTTCCCTCGCCCCCACGTGGTAAGTACTTGGGAAACCTATGAAGAAATGTGAGGCTCCTGGTTTTGGTGATAGTGAAGTGATTTTCAGAATGGCTATTTTGGGCTAGTTAAATTCAAAAAGGATAATGCTCATTTGACATGACTTTTGTTATCTTCCTTCTAACCCTCATTCTGCCATGGAGTGGCAGGTTGTCCTCAAACAGCATTGAGTTGCCCTAATACTTGGCCTAAGCCGACTGCCTTGTCCCAAAGCTGTGGGGTAGTGCCTCCTGCTTGATTATTTTCATTCAGGTTAACTCTGTGCCCGTTTCCTCATTACAGCTATTCAAGAGAGAGACCTGAGATTAAAGGATTATGGTAATGTTCTTCAGGAGCACTCAGGAAGATTAAGGTCGCTCTGCTAAACTGCTAAAAAGAGGGACAAAGGTTTGTTCTGAAACCCTAATTCAGGGCCCACGTTAACCTTCTCTCCTGTTAAGAGTTGGTAGCCTGTGGTCACTCTGGTGAGATGACACAAGACCTCCAGTCCTTAATATTACTGCATACTCACCATGACTCTTTTCAAACTGTTTTTGTATTCCGGTTTAGTGACTGGTTACTAATGAATTTCCCCCGTCATTTCAGACAGACCTGCTTTAGTAACAGATGCTAGCAGAATTTATCTAGCTGTTCATACGAACACACTTATGACAGGTTAGCAAAGTGTGGTTGAGCTGCTTTTGAGGGAAATGGCTTTTCCCCATTTTCAACCCCTTCATTGGACTTCTGAATTGCTGTGGCATGCTATTTAAAATGTTCATACAGTGCCGCTTCTCCCTGCCCTTTTTTGCTGCGCAATCTTCCTCAGACTTTTTTAAAGTTCTAAGGTGAACGCTATAGCGCTAAACCGCTACAGCACTGAAGTACTATAGCGGCACCATTGAGATGCATTGACTCCATTGACTGTGTTGACTATCACTTCAATGCTATAGCAGTTTAGGACTATAGCACTCACCTTAGAACATTTTTAAAAAGTCAGAGGAAGGTAGTGTGGTGAAGAAGGGCAGGGGAAAAGTGGCACTGTTTGATATGGCCATAGCACCTCAGAGACAGCTCATTAATGGAAGGAAATTCGCTGTATGAAACCCCTGTCCCTGTATCACTTTACTCGAAATCAGGCCAGCAATGAATAACATCCGTTTTAGAACGGTAATGTGAAAAGGGCCCATGTGTTACATTAATCAACACAACTCTGTAATTTCTAACAATATATGGTGCACACATAATTGAATATTGTGCTATAATTATTTCCATCCTGGACAGGAAAATCTAGGAGGTGCCATGTCTGGTGATGTGGGGTCCAGTCCTAGATTCAGAACTGGTTCACACTTAAGACAGTGCCCATTACTTAATCTGTGTGTGTGTGGGGGGGGCGCTGCTACTGGGCCCTTGAAGGAGTTTGTTTTAACTGGTATTTCCTTGTGGGTCACATAATTTGCAGTCTGCTAAACCCAGTTGTTCCACTAGCCATGTCTGTCAAGTACTTGACAGTTCTCAGGTATGTAGGAATAAGAGGTAGTTTACTGACAAGACATAAATGCATGGCTCTGGTTGGCTTAATACAGGCCTGTTCTTGATGCTTCCTCCCTACTCTGGTGGCTTTTGTGGGTAGTTGCTGATATAAGAAGAAACCTCTTGGGAGGCGCAGACATTTTCTGCAGCGATAGCTTTCCATGTGCTTGCATTTGTAAACTTCTGGGGCTCTTCCTCTTTTCTGCAAATGCTTTTGCAGTTTCAGGAGCAAAAACTAAGTTTGCCCCTTTTTGTGGCGCAGCATGGGAATTTCTGGAAGCACGGAAGTCTGGTGCCGTGAGGCAACATGGGACAAACCTCGTTTTTGCTTCTGAAACTGCAAAAACTTTTGTGAAAATGGGGGAGAGCCCCAGAGATATACAAGTGCAATTGGAAAAATCACAGGCTCACTTCCAGTTTCTTGCTTGCCATGGACCTGGTGACCTGCAAACCATGTTTCCAATTCACTTTCACTAATCATATATTTGTTTTGAGACAGTTTGCCAAAGGTTTCTGCTTTTCCTTGTTGCCGGGGTTCTTGTTGTCTTGACTGTTCAGAAAACAGCCACCATATTTAAAAGTTTCCATTTAAACACTTGAGTCAGTAAAGACATTGGTAAGCAAAATGGTTTGTACTAATAAAGACAAACAGGATTGCAGGCTGGGCGTGTAACTAACTTTTGGCATTCCTTGTGAACTTTCCCCATCAAAATTATAAAGACTTCTTTAAAGAAAAAATCTTTCTAAACTCCACTGAATGTGTTTTGAAAATCCAGGGCACTGTGCATTATTCATCATCTTGAGAGTGGAGGGGCTGGACTTCTGTTATCTTCATATATTATTGATAAACTGGCCTTTTCTGTTTGATCAGACCTTCTCCATCTAAGTCCAAGATTTCATTCTAATCCATTTGTCTCTGTTATCTCAGTATCTTTTTTTTAAAAAAAATATGGCCTCTTTGTTTCATAGAATCATGGAATGTTAGAGTTGGAAGGGACCTTGCAGGTCATCTAGTCCAGCCCCCTGCACTCTGCAGGAGCGTAGCCAAAAGATAGCCCTACAACATACCCGAAAGACGGTCATCCAGCCTCCGCGTCCACCACCTCCCTGTTCCACTGCTCAACCACTCTTACAGTTAGGACGTTTCTCTTGATATTTAGCCGGTATTGACTCCCTTGTAATTTCCACCCATTAGATCTAGTCTTGCAATCCAGAGCAATTTCTTCTAACTGAAATTTGGGGAAATGAAAACACGAAGCTAATCCCCCCCATGGGACAAGGATGGGTTAGAGAGGAGTGTAGCGGGGTGGGGGCTAACTAATTTGCATTCTTTCTGATTTGAGTTTTGTAGTCCAGGTGCAGCAGGCGATCCTCAGTGAGGCAGGAATACATGATGAAGTGTGTCGTAATGGTAGCAGGAGCCTGCGTCTCCCGCCCCCGACCATTCTTAATTAGAGCTGTTTCAGTTTTAAAAGCCTGCCCTTAAGTGCAATGAGAATCTAATCATCTGGCATGGAAGAGAAACCGTATTGAGCTGCTTCTGATGGTGCAGAGAGATTTGCAAGCCAGCTGCCGGAGGAATGGCCGTAATTGGCATCTTTGTCCAAACGTACCAAGAAATAAATAGAAGTGCACACTGAGGAGGTGAGGAACGGGCAGAGGTTTAATTAGAAATGGTTGCTCTTCCTCTTATAATTTCGACTATAGTCTTCATAGTTCCTTATCATTTGTAAATGTAATATAACATCTTTATCATCACGGGATTAATGGTTTTTCTCCCAGGGGCATCAATGTCTGGCCACAGATATCTTAACGCAATATTTTAGGTCTGCAGGCTGTTTCTAAATCAAACGGTTTGTAGCCAAGCTCATTCTGCAGAGCTGATGAGACTCTTCTTTCGTTAGACGAACGGATGTTCCAAATAGTGGTAGTCAGCTTCCGGGTTACACAGAACTGATCTTTAGGAGAAGCTAGTAGTCCAAAAATAAAAATTTAAAGAGGCCAAGGTTGATGTTAAACCAGTAAAGGAGATTCAGTTTTTTGAAAAAGGAGTAGGAAGATTCAAATTAAAGTATGTCGAGAACAAACTGTCCAGGTGTGCAAGAGGGATCAAGTTTAATATACTGGTGGTGGAAAGTGCTGTCAAATCGCAGCTGATTTATGGTGGCCCGGTAGAGTTTTCCAGGCAAGAAACGTTCAGAGGTAGTTCACCATTTCCTGCTTCTGTGTCATGACCCTGGTATCCTTTGGAGAGCTCCCATCCAAATACTAGCCAGGGCTGACCCTGCTTAGCTTCTGAGATAAGAAGAGGAAGAAGAAGAGATTGGATTTATACCCCACCCTTCACTTGGAGTCTCAGAGCGGCTTACAAACTCCTTTCCCTTCCCCTCCCAACAACAGACACCCTGTGAGGTAGGTGGGGCTGAGAGAGCTCTGACAGAAACTGCTCTTTTTCAAGGACAGCTCTTAACAGAACTGTGGCTTGCCCAAGGTCATCCAGCCAGGTGCGAGTGGAGGAGTGGGGAATCAAACCCGGTTCTCCCAGATTAGAGTCCACGCACTTAACCACTACACCAAACTGGCTAGCCCAGGCTCAAATACCAGTACAGGTTATACACTACTATTTTTTTTTAACAAAAAACAATATATTGTAGGATTTTTTTTAAAAGTCAGAAGCATAATGGAACCGAGGCTGGCCTCAACTGCTTGTATTTTTGGCCACTTTGTTATGTACCCTGTTTGTCCTTTAAATCAGACGTGTCAAACTCCTTTGTTATGAGGGCTGGATCTGACATAAAAGTCACTTAAGTCGGGCCACGCCATGCGTGCCATAAAATGTAATGCCAGGTACCAGAGATACAAACTTTATAAAAGACAGCCGCTGGTAAGCTCTGAGTTGCTGTGTCCTCACTGCAAAGCCCTATGGGTGGGTGGGTGGGAGAGAGGAAACCCCACATGGGCAGACTGAAGAGCCAGCAGTGTAGTGCTGAGCTGATGCCCCCACGCTGGGGGGGGCCCTAACCCCTTCCCCAGCCCGCTCCCACCGCCAAAGCTTTGAGCCCAGGTCCCAGGGTAAAAATGTGAAATGGCTGGATGTTGTGAGCTTCCCCCATCCCTGAGCCACAACGGAAGGGGACTGGGAAGACAAGTTGAACTAACCCTTCCCCCCCTCACCTGTGGAAGCAGGGAAGCAGTGGCCCACACACAAGGTTACAGGTATGGCACTACCCAGGCCAAGCAAAGCCTGATAAGCCAGAGACACCTGTGCAGCAGGGGCCACGTCCGGCCAAGGCCACCTGGTCATCCGTGGTGGGGTGATGCCGGGGTTCAAGTCAGAGATCATTGGCAAGGGCTCTTTTTGTAGCAGGAACTCCTTTGCATATCAGGCAACATGCCCCTAATGCAGCCAATCCTCCAAGAGCTTCCAGTAACCCCTGTAAGAAGAGCTCTGTCAGCTCTTGGAGGATTGGCTACCTTAGGGGTGTGTTGCCTAATAGGCAAAGGAGTTCCTGCTACAAAAAGAGCCATGGGCAAACCATGCCACCCCCATGCAGCAGCAGCCACCCCAGGCCAAGTGCCGCCGGATCATCTGATGGGGGAGCGGGCACTGTGCGCACAAGGCTGTGCATGTGGCAGAGGCCCCAGGCCACCCAGTGACCAGTATTTGCCGGTGATCACCAGCACCACCCTCCCATGAGGTGGCAGTCACCTACGGCTAACGGTTGCCTGGTGTTCCATGGGGGAGGGAGACCCGTGTGCTTGGTGGCAGGACTAGGCCCCCAGTGTGTGGAAGAAAGAACCAAAGAACACCCCCTTCGTGGGCCAAAGCACAGCCACTGCACAGGGGAATGCAAATGTGGTGGTGGTGCTGGCTGCCACCAGGGCTCAACAGAGGATTGCCTGCAAACCCCCCCCCCAAGCTGCAGCCCGACGTGGGCAGCCTCACCTTGGAACATTGAGCTGGCATGAATGCGAAGGGGTTCTGCCAGAGTGCTGCAGGAAAGGTTTTGTCGTGCTGAAGTCACAGTCAGAGTGGCTCTGCTCACCCCCACCCCCAAGCAGTCTCCTGTTCTCTCCATCGCACCAATTGCTCGCGAGCCAGATAAGAACCCTGCATGGGCTGCTTCCAGCCTCCCCCCTCCCAGGCCTTATGCTTGATACCCCTGCTTTGCATGAACATCTATCAATAGAATGCAGGAAACCGTGTGGAAATGTGATTTTGTTAACTGTTGAGCCAAAGGCAGTAAATTTTCCAACATATTAGCTATAATTTGCCAGGTTTAAAATAGGAGGTGAGTTTGTATATTCGTTGCTTCACTGAGAAATCCCACCTTGACATTAGTATTTTTTTCTTTTAAAAAAATCCAACACTATATTGCAAAACAAGAGTGTCCATAAAGGTTTTTTTTTTGTTCTTTGCTGTTACAAGATTTAATTTGCCTTTCCCCCCCTCTTTGTTTCTTTTCTGTGTGGGGAGGCTACTTCAGGTGCAATTGTTGGTGCTTTAGGGGCTTTCTTCTAAAGGAACCTTTCCCACATAGACTTGTCTGCTGAGGAGTCCCAATATGGCATTGGTAGCGTTATTTGAGATCCCTTGCTCAGCTCGTCTTGAGTACCAACCCAGTTGGGCCTGATTGTTGTTTCACATGAACGGAAGAAGAGGAGGAGATTGGATTTATACCCCGCCCTTCACTGCCTGAAGGAGTCTCAGGGTGGTTTATAATCTCCTTTCCCTTCCCTGTGTGGTAGGTGGGGCGGAGAGAGCTCTTTCGAGAACTGTTTTTGAGAGAACAGCTCTGAAAGAACTTGTAACTGACCCAAGGCCACACCAGCAGTTGCATGTGGCAGAGTGGGGAAATCAAACCCACTTCTCCCAGATTAGAGTCGGCACTCCTAACCACTACACCAAACTGAGACGAGGGCTTAGAACATGCCTGGTGTTATCCCACCACTGCACAATCCAGAGGAATGTTGGCAGCGATGACCAATCTTATATTTCAGAGAAGTTGGTCTGCCATTCCCAGTCTTCTCATGGAGAAATTCCTGATAAATTCTGAGGGTAACATGGAGACAGTCTGAAAACTGCTCTGTTGTTTGGAATACAGTAGGGAGAACAGCAGGATATCTTCAAATTTAAGGTTCAGCAAGCTTTTTTTTGGTTCTTTATACTTCAGTGTGATAACAGTGTGGTTAGATTGTCAGACTAGGATGTGGCAGACCCAGGTTCAAATGCCCAGTCGGCTGTGAAGCTCACTTGGGTGACCTGGGGCCATTCACTCTTTCTCAGTCTAGCCTACCTCACAGAACTGTTATGAGGATTAAATTAATAAGGAGAGAGAACTGTGTAGAAAAATTGTGATAGACTGATTTTGAGACCAGGTTTGTAGCCTAAAGCCCCAATGTGAATTGTTCCCAATTTCTAGTCAGTAGCTTCACGGCCCCTTTCTCTCTCTCTCTCTCTCTCTCTCTCTCTCTCTCTCTCTCTCTCTCTCTCTCTCTCTCTCTCTCTCTCTCTCTCTCTCTCTCTCTCTCTCTCGTGGTTAAGTGTGCAGACTCTAATTTGGGAGAACCAGGTTTGATTCCTCACTCCTCCATGTGCACCTGCTGGATGACCCTGGGCAAGCCATAGTTCTGATAAGAGCTGTTCTTGAAAAAGAGCAGTTTCTGTCAGAGCTCTCTCAGTCCCACCTACCTCACAGGGTGTCTGTTGTGGGGAAGGGGAAGGAGTTTGTAAACTGCTCTGAGATTCCTTTGGGTAGTGAAGGGCGGGGTATAAATCGAATCTCTCCTTCCTTCCTTCCTTCCTTCCTTCCTTCCTTCCTTCCTTCCTTCCTTCCTTCCTTCCTTCCTTCCTTCCTTCCTTCCTTCCTTCCTTCTCCATGAAGTGGTTTGCACTGCAGTCCTAAGCAGAGTTATGCCCTCCTAAGACCACTGCCTTCAATGCATTTAGGAAGGTGTATACCTCTGTTTAGGAGTGTGCTGTTAATGTGCCATGGTGCAGTTTGGTATAGTGGTTAAGTGCGCGGACTCTAATCTGGGAGAACCGGGTTTGATTCCCCACTCCTCCATTTGCACCTGCTGGATGACCTTGGGCAAGCCATAGTTCTGTTAAGAGCTGTCCTTGAAAAAGAGCAGTTTCTGTCAGAGCTCTCTCAGCCCCATCTACCTCACAGGGTGTCTGTTGTGGGAAGGGGAAGGAGTTTGTAAGCCGCTCTGAGACTCCTTTGAGTAGTGAAGGGTGGGGTATAAATCCAATCTTCCTTCCTTCCTTCCTTCCTTCCTTCCTTCCTTCCTTCCTTCCTTCCTTCCTTCCTTCCTTCCTTCCTTCCTTCCTTCCTTCCTTCCTTCCTTCCTTCCTTCCTTTCTTTCTTTCTTTCTTTCTTTCTTTCTTTCTTTCTTTCTTTCTTTCTTTCTTTCTTTCTTTCTTTCTTTCTTTCTTTCTTTCTTTCTTTCTTTCTTTCTTTCTTTCTTCTCCATGAACTGGTTTGCAGTACAGTCCTAAGTAGAGTGATGCCCTCCTAAGACCACTTCTTTCAATGCCTTTAGAAAGGTGCATACCTCTGTTTAGGAGTGTGTTATTAATATGTCATGGTGCAGTTTGGTGTAGTGGTTAAGTGTGTGGACTCTAATCTGGGAGAACTGGGTTTGATTTCCCACTCCTCCACTTGCACCTGCTGGATGACCTTGGGCCAGCCATAGTTCCGGCACAGCTGTCCTTGAAAAAGAGCCGTTTCTGTCAGAGCTCTCTCGGCCCCACCTACCTCACAGGGTGTCTGTTGTGGGGAGGGGAAGGGAAAGGAGTTTGTAAGCCGCTCTGAGACTCCCTTGGGTAGTGAAGGGCAGGGTATAAATCCAATCTCTTCTTCTTTTTCTTCTGCTTCTTCTTCTTTAGAACTGTGAGGAATATTTGCCAAGCAGAATAACTAGTGCCAGTTTCATGTACTTGCCGCATCTCACTACTTTCCTCTCCTTCCTCTCTCTCCCTCCCTCCTTTTCTGTACTTCTCAACAGGTGTGGCACAATGACTTGTCATACAGGGCCTTAGCAGCGTGGCAAGATTTGGCTGTTTTTGAGCTGCCTTCCCTTCCCCAGTCCCTTTCGCTTCTGGGAGGTCTGAGCTGGCTCCCCCTGCCCTGGGCGTTCCCTTCTCTGCTCCCACTTGCTGCGGAAGGGACAAGTCCACCATGGCCGGGGACAGACTTCCACGCAGAGTGATGGATCCGAAGAAGCTTGCCAGCCTTCTGAGGAGTGGGGCTGAAAGCACGTTGGTCATCGACAGCCGCTCCTTCGTGGAGTACAACTCTTGGCATGTCCTCAGTTCGGTCAACATCTGCTGTTCCAAGCTGGTCAAGAGGAGGCTTCAGCAAGACAAGGTGTCCCTCACAGAGCTCATCCAACCGGCCGCCAATACAAAGGTACCTAAACTTGGCCCTTCGGTAAGCCTCCAGACCCTTTTATGATTCGGTGTTCCCGTCACGACCTTCAAGGGCAGTCCATGTTGTTATATGAAGGATCACAGACCGGTTCTGATGTCATTGTATAAGGTTAAATACATGGATGGGGGGAACAGGCGTAGGTCATGTAAACATACTGAACTGAGTGTTCACCTGTTTCATTTTGGGGTTGACGGAAGCTGTTTTTGGGGCCCCAAAATATGCACATACACATTTCCTTGTTCTCATTAATTGACATCCCCCCCCTTTCTTCTGCTTCTTCTGTGCCATTTTTTTTTGTGGTAATGTCCTTCCTGAAAGTAGTCATGTGGGTATTCCAAGCCAACCCGAGAGCATGAATCTGCTGCAGTACTGAATAATCAGTTAGGTGTAGCCAGGGGTCATTTGGAGCAGGAGCACGCAGGAGCGGAGCTCCGGCAGTTAGAAGCACAGGCAGCAGCAAGCCCCGCCCCCAGCTTCCAGTAGGAGCGCGAAGCAGTACATGTAGCATTCCTCCTGGGCCCAGATAGGCTACTCTGGGACTGGAATGACAGCCCCCAAAGTGGAAAGATAGTCCCTAGGGGTGGAGCCTGAGCGGTGGGTGTTGCCTTCTGACACTTCCAGATATGTCAGCGGGTGTGGTATTTGCAAATGAGTTATGCTAATAAGTTATTCTAATGAGCTCCTGCACCTCTTTTTCTACGAAATGACCCCTGGGTGTAGCTACTGGATGATATCACTGAGAGCCAATTGAAACAACTGAGAGTGTGGGTAAACCTTCCTGTATCAGCATTTCATTCATTCCAGAGGTTCAAGAAAGGAAAGGAGGGGCATTTTGCACTGCTGCTGAAAATGTTAATGAAACATCTCCATCCCTTTTGGCTCAGTTCTACTAAAATGTATGTCACTATAAAAAGGTTAAGGTAAAGGTTTCCCTTGCTTGAAAGCCAGTCGAATCCAACTCTAGGGGATGGTGCTCATCTCTGTTTCCAAGCCGAAGAGCCAGCAGTGTCCGAAGACGTTTCTGTGGTCATGTCGCTGGCATGTCTAAATGCCGAGGTGCACGGAAAGCTGTTACCTTCTTACCGAAGTGGCACGGTACCTATTTATCTACTTGCCGTTTCTTGCTTTCGAACTGCTAGGTTGGCAGGGATGGGAGCTCACTCCGTCACGCGGCACTAGGGTCTTGAAGTGCCGAACTACAGACCTTCCGGCCTGCAGCTCTGCGTCTTTACCTCTGAGCCAACTTCTGAGGAGTGGGGCTGAAATCTACCTTCTTTTCAAAAATGGAAGGTGGCCAGTGTCAAACTATTTTTTTTATAAAACAGAGGGTAGAGGATTCCAGAAATTGAAGACATGTTGGCCTAAAAGTTACTCCAGAGACAAACAGTCCTAAACAGAGTAACACCTTTCGGTGGTCAGTTTCCATAGTAGAGGGAGGTAACTTGCAAGTTCCTCAAGGATTTGTAGTGGGGTTGATTAATTTATTCATAAATGATGTGGGAAAGAACTGTGTTTGCAGGTAAGAAGAGGATGAAAAAACATTGCCAGACTGAGAAGTTATTTTTTATCATTCTTCATAGTAGGTGACTGTGGAATGTAACAGCCAGTGAAACTGAATGTTAAGTGCATAGACTTAATGCCACATAAGTGATTCAAAGTGTCTTTAAATGCTGAGGGAAAATAGATTCAGGTGGGTAGTCGTTTTGGTCTGAAGCAATAGAACAGAGTTTGAGTCCAATGGCACTTTTAGGTAAAGGTAAAGGTAACCCTTACTCGAAAGCCAGTCGAATCCGACTCTAAGGTTGTGGCATTCATCTCTGTTTCCAAGCCGAATAGCCAGCGCTATCCGAAGATGATTCCATGGTCATGTGGTCAGCATGACTAAACGCCAAGACTCACGGAATGCTGTTACCTTCCCACCGAAGCGGTACCTATTTATCTACTTGCAATTTCTTGCTTTCGAACTGCTAGGTTGGCAGGAGCTGGAACCAGAGACGGGAGCTCACTCCGTCACGCAGCACTCAGGTACCTTTAGGAACAAGAGACAACAAGCCTTTTTGGAACTAAAGTATCCACCTGATGAAGTCAGGAAACAGATTAACAAGGCCAGAATGGTACCCAGAACACCACTAGTGGCCACATACAGCTCTCAACTCAAAAAAAGTTCAATGCATCATCAGCAACTTACAACCTCTACTGGATAATGGCAGTACTGGGGGCAAACCTTTTTTTGCACACAGACAGCCCCCCAATCTCAAACAACTCCTCACCCACAAGAATACCACATTGGACATGAACACTGCTAGCAGAGTTTACAATAAATCCAGAGGCCAACTTTGCTGCCACATGCACCCAGACAACACAATCACTGGACCTAACAACATCAACTTCACCATCTTAGGTTTATTCACTTGCTCATCCTTGAACATTGTATATGGCCTTACATGCCAAGAATGCCCTTCGTTCTCTCCATAGAGCAACCCAAAGGATAAATAAGGGTCAACAGACACAGATCTGACATCAGGACTCACAAAACTGAGAAACCAGTAGAACATTTCAACTTCCCAGGCCACTTAGTGGGGAACCTCAAAGTAGCTGTTTTACTGCAAAGGAATTTCAGAAACAGACTGGAACAGGAGAGTGCTGAATTACAAGTCAATACAAAACTCAGGACAGTGGAACCCCTAGAGCTTAACAGAGATATTGGGTTCATATCTCACTGCCCATGCTAAGTCACTCAATTTTGATGTATCTGAAGAAATGTGTATGCACACTTAAGCTTAGACCCAGAATTAAACTTTGTTGGTCTTAACTTTGGTCAAAGTCTAGTCAAACTTTGTTCCGCTGAGGGAAAAGTTATTGGTCATCAGAGGAATTTCACTGATTGCTTCAATTCCATGTGCTGAAGCTGTAAAAAATGCATATTCAGTATTGAAATTATTAGAGAAGGGATTATGTCATGACGAAAATCTGTGGTCTACAGAAGTTTGGAATGCTGTGGTGCAGTTTAGGTTGCAGTGGGACATGCACAAGTGTATACAGGCAGAATTTCTTCCCTAGTCCTGTGTGTCAGTGAACTCAAGCCTGATATATAGTCTATCCTCAAAAGAGCTGTGGGTTAACAGGATAATCCTTTGAAGTAGGATTTATGTAGATTAAAATAATGGTGTGCGGAGGAGAGGGAGGAGCAAGCCTGTTCTACTGCTGAAGTACCATTCTGTGTCCCAATGACGGATAGAAATAGTGTGTCTACACGGGCAGCCTGGTTGCCGCTGTTCTGAAACAGGAAATATTTACTCCTAATGCAACTTTCAGTTCCTTGAACATAAAGTCCAGATCAGTCCTGTGATCTGAATTATTTATCTGTTCTATCATCCTTCCTTTCCACCGCCTGTCTACAGTTCTCACAGACTCTGTTCTAGCTTTCCCATGCATTTCTGTGCTGCGATTCCTGGAAATGGCATGTAGTCCTTCCCGGTACTTTTGGGAATGAGACCAAAACATCTGTAGAGTATTTGGTAGCCCAGATAAACAGTGATATACTTTCCTTCAGCATTACTTTTACGTTAAAATATGGACGTAATTGTAGAAGATTCTGGGAGATCCGTGATTAGATCGTCCAGGTGTTTTTAAAAGCCAACGAGAACTCTGATCTGGCTTGAGGATGTGGTGTGGAGGGGAAACCGACAATTTTAACACCCGCCCTCTGCCTGGTTTTGCCGATCAAAGATAACATCACCGTGTACTTGTATTTAGACCTGGAAATGACAAATGACAGCAAAGAGAGAAGGCCTCTTGCTTGGTCACTTTCCGTCTCTGATCAGCCACCCTGGGGGTAGGGGGAAGAGTCAGTTTTGATTGGTAGACCTGTGCTGAGTGGAAGAGTTAAACCCCTTCTCCTTTTCACGTCATGACACTGGCCTGAATTGAGGATCAATCGAGTTGCTATTTACCTTTTTTAAAATGCTGGGAAACTCGCCATGTCTTGTCTAGTTAGACCCTTAGTTACAGTGAACTTTTAAAAGTCGGAAGTGGGAAAATATCCCAAATCCCAGCTTCCTGAATAGCAAGACCTACCTGGAGGCAAGGAGCGTTAGAAATTAGAAATGTGGAAAGTGTCCTATGAAAAGGGACATCCCCACATGCACCACAAGGTCGGCCAGGTGGTCCAGTAGGGGACCAGCACAGTTTGAACTGGAAGGGCTAAAATAGGTCTAACTTGGTACTGGGAATGCTGTTGGGCCTAAATCAAAGGCAGGCTGAGTTAAAAGACTGTTAACTTATATCCCAAGCACTGGAGAAGGTAAAGAGATGGGGAGGTGTCAAAAATATAAAGTCTTCAAGGGAACTTGCTCCGAGGATCAATGCAGTGTAAAAAGGTAACAGTTCCCTTGCTCGAAAGCTAGTCAAATCCGACTCTAGGGTTGCAGTGCTCATCTCTGTTTCCAAGCCGAAGAGCCAGCGCTGTCCGAAGATGTTCCTGTGGTCATGTGGCCGGCATGACTAAACACCAACGTGCACGGAACGCTGTTACCTTCCCACCAAAGCGGTACCGATTTATCTACTTGCAATTTCTTGCTTTCGAACTGCTAGGTTGGCAGGAGCTGGAACCAGAGACGGGAGCTCACTCCATCATGTGGCACTCGGGTCTTGAACTGCTGAACTACCGACCTTCCGGCTTGTAGTTCAGCGTCTTAACCACTTGAGCCACCGCAGTGTACTCCCAAGTAAATACTTTCATTGAGAACAAATCCCACTGTGTTCGATATGATTTTCTTAAATATTTATTTGCTTACTTCCCCTCTTTCTGTTTATAAAGAACACCCAAGGCAGCTGGCATCCAAATATAAAGACAAACATTAAATAATTAGCAAAAGAGTAGCAGGGATCAAATTCTTCTAAAGGGGGTAGATGGCACTGGCTCAGCACCGGACGGCCAGTTCTCCCCAGGCAAGTTAATATAGAACGCAGGATTGGAATTGCCAGTTTTTTAAAAAATATTGCCTTTACTGTTTTGTCTAACAGATAAAATAATTCCCATCATATTGCAGTATGGGCAGGGGGAGCGTCGCTTGATAAATATCTGCATAATATGCTGTTAAATGCCCATGACGCCAGGCAGTAAGAAAAATCTGGCAGCCCTAGGCAGGTTTTGCCTTGCTCTCTTTAGGACACAGGTGTTGAAGTCTTTGCTTACTTGGAGGGCCAGCCTTGCCCGTGGAAGGACAAAAAAAACCCCAAGCTTTTAGTCCCGTGATGCATAGATCCTCTCTTATGTTGCCCACTGTCATTTTGCTTCTCTGAAAGAACCCGGGAGCGATATACTAGGCTCGGCGACCATCTTTGAACAACGGGCTCTTCCCTCGTCTCTTCGTTTTGTGGGTAGCTCTCAGCAGCTGGATTGCTTTTTTTACTATTTGTTCTCGCCTTCCCTCTCCCCCCCCCTTTTTTTTATTTTGCAGCAGAGTGAGGGTAATTCGGGTGATTAATCAAATGCTGGGCCCAGCTGGAGCCATCTGTGGAGTCCTCGTCTCTCCCCCCCTTGCATGTGTGCGCACGGCTCATAGCAATTGGCTAGCAATGACATCACCCCTGCCTGGATCAAGTCTGTGTATGTGTGAGAGAGAGACAGAGAGACAGGGAAGACGCTCCTTTGCCTCTAATCTGTTTTATTGATGTTTCAGGGAGGGGCGACGGGGATGGTTTCTGAATACTTTTTTAGTTGCCATATAAGTAGAGCAGAGGATAAAGCAGAATAATCTCTTTAGATGCTTAGAGAAACATGCCCTCTGACGTGAGGGGGTCATGGCTGTACTGGTTGCATCTTTGTTCAAGTCTGAGAGTTCTTTTTGAAACGGAGTCACTTGTTAGTATTTCCTCAAGTCAGAAAAAAAAAAAAATTAGAGACTCCCTTGGGCAAGTGCTGGGGAACAAGAAGAACCCGGGGTTAACCGCCGCACCCCCCCCAGCGCTCCAAAGAGCACATGAAAAGCAATTTTTAATCTGTGATTCTGTGCAGGTGACATTCTAGCAGGGAACGCTTTATTAGGGGCACAGATCAGCATCTTGAGCATCTCTGCTTTTTGCTTTAAACAAAAGCAAATGTTTAGTCCTTGTGGTTGCAGAGAGAGGTTTCAAGGTGGTGGATAATGGCTACTGAAATCTCAGAAGCCATCGGAAGGATTTCCAGTGGGTGAAGGGCTGCAGTGTTTTTCCCCTCCCTATATTCTGCCTCTGCAAATTATAGTATGCAAAGTAAAGGCATGCCTCTTTGCATGTGTTTTACGGGTTACAGAGCTGCTTTTTTTCTGGGAGGGCCAAATTTGGGCTCTGTTTATGCAGAATTTTGGAACCTTACAGTGGAGAATGTTTATTGCCTTGGGCATGTGATGTCATAGGAAACGGCAAAGAAACCAACCTTGAATTTATGGAGCTGGGAACTGAGAGAAGTCTAGAAGATTAAATCCCAGGGTGGTGATTACAAAGAGCTCCTGTAATTCTGCAGGAGGTGATCTGTATCTTTCCTTCAGAAAGAAAAGGGACAAAAACACAGGGCGCTTTCACGTGGGTTTTCCTGTAGTGTATCCTCGCACACACACTACGTCTGCAGCGATGGCTTATTGTGCCTGCTGGCAATGGATGTAGCAGGTTTCAGCTTTATTTAATGGAGAGGTCTGGAGCAAGCCCTTACTAGGGGTTATTCTGTGCTGAAATTTTGCTTCTCACAAAAGACGGCACTGGACAGTCGTGTTGAGAAGCAACATTAGGAGCTCACAGACTGTAAGAACAGAGGGGGTTGGGATTTTTTTTTTATCTGGGGGCGGGGAGGCTTTGTCACCTTTGCACAAGTTAGATTTCAAAATAAACCCTGGACAAGCCTGGCAGTAATGATTTATGTAGCTGGAATCACAGTTATGACATGGCGACGATGGACCTGGGTAGCCCAGGCTAGTCTGATCTCGTTGGATCTTGGAAGCTAAGCAGGGTAGGCCCTGGCTAGTATTTGGATGGGAGACCTGAAAGGAATACCAGGGTTGTGACACGGCGGCAGGCAATGGCAAAACACCTCTGAACATCTCTTGCCTTGGAAACCCTCAAGGGTTGCTAGAGGTCAGCTGTGACTTGATGTCACTTTCCACCACCAGGGATGGACTGGAGATGTTTTGTTAGTTGACACCCTTCTCGTTAACTTTACCAAGCCTGGAAATTTTGTTTGTTGGCTTCCTGGTGGTTTCTTATATAGAAGCTAAACATTCTGCCTTGAGTTCACAGGGAATGACTTTTTGGCACCAAAGTTTTTAGTTTGCATGAAAGATTTTTTTTTTTAAAAAAAGATTCCATTCATAAAACCTTGGAAATTGGTCTTCTCACATCTTCCCTTTCCTCGGTTTGTGGCTTTCAGGTGCTGCAGAGTTTGTTGTTTCTGACTTCCAATTAAAAGTCCAATTAAAAGCATGAAAATTGAAAAAAAGGAAAGAGTCTGAACAAAAATGCCCAGCAGCAGTAAATGCAATTGGAGAAACTTTCAAGACTACATTCATAGGAACATAATGCTTCAGTGGAACTTGAATGATCTGGATGTCTTTCTTCAAATAATGCACATGAGGGATAGGGATGGGCAGGAACATAAAAATTCTGGTTTGGTTTGGGGCAGTTACTGAACTAAGCCAAAAATGCCCTGATCACCCGGGAAGCCATTTAAACCTAACAGCTGATGGGCAGGGGGAAGTGAAACTGACCAGGGGGAGCAAAACTGACCAGTGAAATGGCTGCCAGCCATTTCAGCAGTATGTTGGAAGCGGGGGGGGGGGAGGAAGCAAAACCCACTGGGTTTGTACTGCAGCCATTTCAGCCTAACAGTGGGGCAGGTACACCCATCCACTGTTAGGCTGAAATTGCTAGCAGCCATTTCAGTGGTCCATTTCCTCCGCGCCCCTTCCCCCACTTCCAACAGACCACTGAAATGGCTGGCAGCCCTTTCAGTGGTCTGTTTTTTGCTTCCCCCTGGTCAGTTCGCAGCCAGTTCAGCCTAACAGCCAGGTGGGTGCACCTGTCTGCTGTTAGGCTGAAATGGCTGGCAGCCTTTTAAACCTAACAGATCAGCTGTGGGCCTGCCTTGCTCAGGTTTAAATGGCCCAAACAGCTGAACCAAACCAGGCAAAAGTCCAGTAAATGTTTGGGGAAGGTGCCTCCCCCAAACATCGGTTTGAGGGCTCCAAGCCGGCTCAAATTCATGCTAAATTTTGGCTTGTGAACTGGTTTGTGCCCATCCCTAATGATAGATTTAAAAAGTTGCGCAGAACTTTAGTTTTTATCCTAGATTTCAAAAGAGCTCTTTCATTGTAAAGAAATAGTACTATGCAGCTAGATTCTATATCTGCTTAGTGTAGTTGCTTCGACCTATATAGCTGTGGGTACACTGTGTATGATATTCACAGCTGAATTCTACAGTGACAATACATTTTATGCAAGTCTAATGACGGAGTGAGCTCCCGTCTCTGGTTCCAGCTCCTGCCAACCTAGCAGTTCAAAAGCAAGAAATTGCAAATAGATAAATAGGTACCGCTTTGGTGGGAAGGTAACAGTGTTCTGTGCACCTTGGCATATAGTCACACCGGCCACATGACCACAGAAATGTCTTCGGACAGTGCTGGCTCTTTGGCTTGGAAACGGAGATGAGCACTGCAACCCTAGAGTTGGATTCGACTGGCTTTCGAGCAAGGGAAACCTTTACCTTTTCCTAATAAATGTGCATGATTTGCTTTCTCTTTTTTCATGGTCCCGTTTCAGGAATTTCTTTGCAAAGTAGCTCCATTACTCAGTAAAGCAGAGCCCAGGATGCCTGACTTATCCACAGTTGTCATCATCCTGAGATTTTTTGATACTGAAAAAGTGATAGGTTTCTTTTTTAAGGCCAAAACATCATTGAGCGATATGTTGAGCAAAAGTATGAAAGGTTAAGAATTGGCTTGCAGATGGAAAGCCATCCAGCCCATCATCCTATTTAAAGAGCATAAGATCCAGCCCTGCTGGATCAGAGCAGTGTTTCATCTAGTCCAGTGTCCTGTCCTGTCCCACACGGTGGCCAGCCAGTTGTCTTGGAGGGCCAACGACCTGGGCATAGAGGGCAAGGCCTTCCCATAATGTTGCCTGCTAACACTGGTATCCAGGGATTTGCTACCTCCGGATGCAAAGGTTGGCTTTAGTCATCAGAGCCAACTTCCACATTCAGTCACCATAGCCAGTAGCCACTGATGAACCTACATCTATGCGTATATAATCCTCTATTAAAGCTACTCTTTCAGTAGTGGGGCCAAAAGCAGTTTGAGAGGTGGTGATTTTGAGCAGGGGAAAGTGGTTAATGAACCTCACTTCCCCCCTTCTTCATTCTCCCCGTAGAAACTGTAGTCTCATCGCCTGCATTCTATAAAACAAAAAGAATCTATAAAAGAATTATAGTTTTGCCTTAAAATATTAGCCCTTGCCACATCTATGACAGTGGATTCTGTAAACTGATTATGCATTATCTCAAGAAATTCTTTCTGATATGAAGATGAAGTTACAGATCAAGATTCTTTTTATTCCTTCTTCATTGCAGTGAAAGGAATGTTTACCATTGTCTTCAGTGGCAGTTTTGATCTACATTCCTTTTAAATTCTAATTTCAATGAAAGGAATTTACATTTAGGATTGAGACTGTATGCATATAACTGCAGGTAGCTCATAATGTCCAAGCATGAGGTGAGAGCATACAAGGAAACCACCTTCCTTTCCTGATTATTTTGTTACCGATGTTTGTGTTATTGCCAGGCTTAGCATAGTGAACAACGTAAAACCTTTTGTCTTAGGATCATCTTGGCAGAAGCAGAATGCCTTGTGAGATTTTGGTGTTCAGTTAATTGGACCCTTTGGGAAAGAGAATGGTTTCAGAAGAGCAGAGGTGGAGATTTGTGAAGCAGGATTTGTTTATTTTGTCATGTTCTTTCAAGGAGTCCAGAGCAGCATACATGGGACTATCCATGATCTTATCTCCACAACAAACCCATGAAGAATATTTAACTCTGGAAGTTTCCAATCTATGTCAGCCAATGAGCTTTCTGACTCAACTATAGAGTTAAACCCAGATCTTCCCAATCTCTATCTAGTGCTATGTCTATTATACCACATCAGCTATTTAGGAAAGTTTGGGATAGGCTACAAAGGCACCTTACCTCTGGGACTCACTTTGCCTTCAGGCTCTCAGAGAAGATGCCTACAAGAAATACTCCTATGGCGAGCTTGCCCTCTTCCCTCCCTCGCATGCAAGATTTTTTCTGTCTTCTTTCTTGCTGAGCAGCCCCTTTATCCATTTTCTTATTTGCTTGTTTATGGCTATCCCAGCCAGTTGCTTTAAGATGGATGGATGGATGGACGGACGGACGGATGGATGCTGGCCCAGCCCAGGGAACTGAGGGGAGGGGGGAATCACTTTTGTATATTCTGCCATTGAAATGGCACACGAGAGGCTTTTGAAAGTTCAAAACAAACAAAACGTTTTACTTAACTGAGGAGAAAAGGTCAGGTGGAATCAGGTGTAGGAGGTATGAGGTAAACAGATAATAAAACTGTGGTAACTTTGTATTCACACAAACACAAGTTAATTTGTTGCCAACAAGTAAGTGTTTCTGCTGTTCCACAAGGTCTTTAAAACTTTGAGGAGAGAGGCTTTCTTTTCAGTTTCTGCTTAAAAGCTCAAGCATAGATTTCTGAGAGTCACCAACAAGAAGTTTAGAAGGCAGAAACATACAACCAAGTTCCCAAAATCCTTCTTTATAAACAAACCAGGGATCACTCCTTTATTTGAGAGCTATTTCTCTTTTTTGATTGTACAGGCATTACTAGAGCTATTTCCCTTCTTAACTGGGCAGGGATCACTTCTCTTTACTAGAAGCTGTTTCCCTTTTTGGCTTGAATGGCGATTCTCCTTGATTCACTCACTCTCTTAGCCTCCTTCCCAGTCCACAGTCAGTGCTTAGCTGTCTCTTCTTCAGTTGTCAGTTCCCAACTGTCATTCCTTTACTGACTCTCTCAACAGAATTCCATTCAAACAGCCTATCTCTCAAAGTTTCTCAGTCCCTTAACGGCTCTGCTAAGTCCTCTCAGTGGGCCTTGATGATGGCTCTAGTTAAATGCCATTAGGGTTTGAGGAAGTGGGCTCTGCAGCGAGCTGAAGGGAATGTGGATGGGCGTCTAAGACTCCAGTTCTCTCTTCTTCCAAGGGAAGCCCTGGGACTTCCTACCACTTGGAAAAATGATACAAGCGTTACAATATTTTTCAGAAAGATCAATAAAATATAAAAGCTAAGATTTTTCCAGGATGTTGATTTCTTCCAATCTCAGCTACATAATCCACCCTTAATGGAGGGTCCCCTCCATTCTTGCAGGAATTAAACAAAAGGAAGAAAAGACAGTGACGTTTAAAATCCAGGTCTCTGCCTTCTTTTGTTGTTAGTGATACTGCTGCTGCTGCTTCAAGTTCTTCCATGGAGGGCAGCAGTTTGTTTCTGATGGGAGAGGGGACAGGGGTTAGTGGTGCTGCTGCTGAGTAGCAGATGGCAGGAAGGGTGACATCATCGGCACAATTGTCCTACCCCATTATTCTTCCTAACAGGCTCTTGCCCTCCTTTCTTGCTTCCTGCTGACAAAATTTGGGGAGAAGAGAACAGCGGGCTAGAGAGCCTCAGGTAGTTCTTCCATTTCGAGTAAAGTATATTTAAGTAATATTCTAGAATTCTGGAGCAGTAGAAAAGGTATAGTACATAACATAAGATGCAGGCCTAGCTTTCAAGTTTGTGAGCTAAGAGGATGGAGATTGCATGTGTTCACCGTGGAAAGAGAGAGGTTATACTTTTATATTCGTGCAGCTGGATTCCATGCCTGCTTTCCCACAGTCCCATGAAGTTCAGTGGTATCTATTCTGTAGTATTTAATAATCCTCATACTTAGAACAGCAGCCTTAGATTTGCCAGCCACGAACCCCTTGAAAATGCCTTCACCTTTAAGGACTTAATAGAAGGGCAGATTTCACTTGTTATGGCTTTTCCCTGTCACTGGGATTCACATAGGAAAATGCGACCTCTCTTGCAACAGACGAACTGTCTGAGGTCTGGGCCTGCCAATCCTACCGACTGTAGCTTCACAATCTGATTATTACAAGTCATTCAGTTTGTGGATTTTGATCTGTCTCCACCCTGTCAGTTGTTTTATCATAGGAAACCAGTTTCTGTGTGAATCGAGAGTTCGTTATTGCAGCTAAACCTGATTACCTGGTGTGAAGTTTTGCTTTGATGTTAATAGGTTCATACATGTGGACAGACTCTGTTATGTATCCAAGCCACTGAGTGGAAGACAATAGTTTTTCACTCTTTTTGCCCTAAAAAAGACGCTTAAGCAGGGACCGAGGCATGCGCCCTAACTATGCTTAATTTTAATAGTAATTTTATAGAACAAGGACCTCCTCATAAGAATCAAGAGCAAGCTACTCTCATGTGATCTTGTGGTTTGTGTCTCCTATTTAGTGGTTTTTGAAAACCCTGCTCCAGGTTGCTTGAGCCATACACAAAGAAGGCAGCTGTGTCCTTAAGACTTAGATAGACAAGCATATTTATTCAAGGATAGTTTGTCATGGATCTGTGAAATAATGTGCCTGCAGATTTTCCTTCTTTACACAGTTATTGAGAGCATTTTTCCTTGACAGAGGCTATATCTTTAATAGTTGTCTAGAAATATGCAGTAATGGTGAAATTAACAACTTATCTGGGAAATAGATCAATCACAAAATTTGAGGAGAAATGGAGTGTGTATTGTGCAAGCAGGAGACAAATTGAGAATGAGAAACACTTCAAAAATTTGTATAGAAGTGTACTGAAATGTAGAAGCAGGATGAGGATGAGTTTTAAATGTAACTTCTTGAATATAAATATATAAAGAAGTGGATCCTGAGCAGAGATATCTTCTACTTTCTTATTATGAGATATATAATAGATTTTCTTTCTGTACTCTGATATATTACGTATTGTTAAAAGTTACAGTGAGCAGATAGAGGTGGGAAAAATATGTAATACTGAATATGTACTAAAGATGAAACCAATAATGTAGATGTGAAACAGATGTGAAACAGCAAACCATTCAACATCACAGTAATCCAAGTCTATGCCCCAACCACTGATGCAGAAGAGGCTGAAGTAGACCGGTTCTATGAAGACCTACAACACCTCCTTGAACTAATATGCCCTTATCATCATAGGGGACTGGAATGCTAAAGTGGGAAGTCAAAAGGTAACCAGAATAACGGACAAGTTTGGCCTTGGAGAACAAAATTAAGCTGGGCAAAGGCTAACAGAGTTTTGTCAAGAGAACACACTGGTCAAAGCAAACACCCTCTTCCAACAACCTAAGAGGTGATTCTACATATGGACATCACCATATGGGCAACATCGAAATCAGACTGATTATATAATTTGCAGTCAAAAATGGAGAAGCTTTATACGGTCAGTTAAAAAAAGACCTGGAGCTGACTGTGGCTCAAATCATGAGCTACTCATTGCAAAATTCAGGCTTAAACTGAAGAAAACTGGGGAAACCACTAGGCCACTCAGGTTCAACCTAGATCACATTCCTTATGAATATACAGTGAAAGTGAAGAATAGGTTTAGGGGACTGGATTTGATAGAGTGTCTGAAGAGCTATGGACGGGGGTTCGTGACATTGCACAGGAGGCAGCAATCAGCACCATCCCAAAGAAAAAAGAAATGCAAGAACGCAAAGTGGCTGTCTGATGAGGCTTTACAAATAGCAGAGGAAAGAAGGAAAGCGAAAAGCAAAGATGAAAAGGAACGATTTACCCAACTGAATGCAGATTTCCAGAGAACAGTAAGGACAGATAAAGAGGTCTTCCTGAATGAACAATGCAAAATAATAGAGGAAAACAATAGAATGGGAAGGACTAGAGATCTCTCCAAGAAAATTGGAGAAGTCACGGGAACGTTCCATGCAAAGCTGGCCATGATAAAGGACAAAAATGGTAGGGACCTAACAGAAGCAGAAGAGATTAGGAAGAAATGACAAGAATACACAGAAGCCCTATACAAGAAGGACTGCAATGTGCTTGACAACCATGATGGTGTGATCACTGACCTCGAGCCAGACAACCTGGAGTGCGAAGTCAAATGGGCCTTAGAAAGCATCACTAACAACAAAGCTAGTGGAGATGACAGTATCCCAGCTGAGCTATCCAAACTCCTAAAAGATGATGCTGTTAAAGCACTGCACTCAATATGCCAGCAAATTTGGAAAATGCAGCAGTGGCCACAGGATTGGAAAAGGTCAGTTTACATTCCAATCCCAAAGAAGGACAATGCCAAGGAATGTTCAAACTATCACACAATTGCACTCACTTCACATGCTAGCAAGGTCTTGCTCAACACCCTATAAGCTAGACTTCAGCAGTACGTGGATAGAGAACTGCCAGAAGTACAAGCTGGGTTTTGAAGAGATAGAGGAACTAGAGATCAAATTGCCAACAGTTGCTGAATTATGGAAAAAGCAAGGGAGTACCAGAAAAACATCCACTTCTGCTTTGTTGACTATGCTAAAGCTTTTGATTGTGTGGACCTCAAAAAACTATAGCAAGTCCTTAAAGAGAAGGGAGTACCAAATCACCTCACATGTCTCCTGAGAAACCTGTATAAGGGTCAAGAAGCAACAGTTAGAACCGGACATTGAACAACTGATTGGTTTAGCAAAGGAAAAGGAGTATGACAAGGATGTATACTGTTACCCTGCTTATTTAATTTATATGCAGAGTACACCATGCAAAATGCCGGCCTGGATGAATCACACTAATGGCAGAAAGTGAAGAGGACCTAAAGAGCCTCTTACTGAGGGTCAAAGAGGAGAGTGCAAAAGTTGGCTTGAAACTCAACATCAAAAAAACGAAGATCATGGCATCCGGCCCCATCACTCCTTGGCAAATAGAAGGGGAAGTCATGGAAGCAGTGACAGACTTCACGTTCCTGGGATCCAAGATCACTGCAGACGATGACTACAGCCATGAAATTAAAAGATGCCTTCTCCTTGGGAGGAAAGCTACGGCAAACCTAGACAGCATAATAAAAAGTAGAGACATTGCACTACCAACAAAAGTCTGCATAGTCAAAGCAATGATATTCCCAATAGTAATGTATGACTGTGAGAGTTTGACCATAAGGAAGGCCGAGCATGGAAGAATGGATGCTTTTGGATTATTGTGCTGGAGAAGACTCTTGAGAGTCCCTTGGACTGCAAGGAGATCAAATCAGCCAATCCTAAAAGAAATCAACCCTGACTGTTCCCTGGAAGGCCAGATCCTGAAGCTGAAGCTCAAATACTTTGGCCACCAAATGAGAAGGAGCATTCACTGGAGAAGCCCCTGATGCTGGGAAAGACTGAAGGTCAAAGAAGAAGGGGACGGCAAAGGATGAGATGGTTAGCCAGAGTTATCGATGCAACGAACATGAAATTGAGCAAACTCCAGAGGATGGCAGAAGACAGGAGGGCCTGGCGTGATCTGGCCCATGGGGTCGCGAAGAGTCGGACTCGACTGTGCAACTGAACGACAATGAAACAGATTACTTATGAAATTTGAAATCTAAAATGTTGAATATAAATGTACAACAGAAGTTTTAAAAAGCACCAAACCCCCAAAATAGAGTCAGCTTCTGTATTATTACATCTTCATATTGGGATTAATTGCAGCTTTTAGATGTTTACATATCATGCAGTTAAATAGCTTTCGTCGGATAAAAATCTGCCGAGTGTGACGTAACACCTATTTGTCCCAGGAACCTCAGTGCGGCGCCATTCTGTGTACACAGCTTTATTGCTGAGCTCTTAGAAATGTTAGACCAACTAGGCCAAGAGAGCAGAAGGAATATAACCGTGAGAGAACATCATGGGTGAGAAATCGCAATTAGGATTGCCAGTCTTTGCTTTTAATAGCAGCAAGACGTGTAGGAATTGAGCAAAGGAAGCCTGGAAAAAACCAGAGGTCAGCAAAAAGAGTCAAAACCCATACATGTAAGAAGGAACTAGAGATGTATAGGTTTCTGGAAATGTTGAGGCTACAGAGCAGGGGGGAAAGACCTTGACACCCCAGGGGAAAACAAATTTGGGTAATATTGAAATAATGCATCACGTTATCTTTATCAGTGGACAAGGTGAAGGCAGCAGGGAAAGAGAAGGACCCAGCAGATGGATTGACTCCCATCAGGGAAGCCACAGCCCTCAGGTTGCAAGACCTGAGCCAAGGCTGTTAATGACAGGACATTTTGGACGTCATTAATTCATAGGGTTGCCATAGGTCATAAGTGGCCTGGTGGCACAGAACACACATGTCTTATCAGACTCAAATGTTCTTTACTGTTTAAGAACTTAGAAGAAGAAGAAGAGATTGGATTTATACCCCGCCCTTCACTGCCGAAAGGCGTCTCGGAGCGGCTTACAAACTCCTTTCCCTTCCCCTCCCCACAACGGACACCCTGTGAGGTAGAAGAAGAAGAAGAGATTGGATTTATATCCCGCCCTTCACTACCCAAAGGCGTCTCAGAGCGGCTTACAAACTCCTTTCCCTTCCCCTCCCCACAACAGACACCCTGTGAGGTAGAAGAAGAAGAAGAGATTGGATTTATATCCCGCCCTTCACTACCCAAAGGCGTCTCAGAGCGGCTTACAAACTCCTTTCCCTTCCCCTCCCCACAACAGACACCCTGTGAGGTAGAAGAAGAAGAAGAGATTGGATTTATACCCCGCCCTTCACCCAAGGGAGTTTCAGAGCGGCTTACAAACTCCTTTCCTTTCCCCTCCCCACAACAGACACCCTGTGAGGTAGGCGGGGCTGAGAGAACTTCTGACAGGAACTGTCCTTGAGAGAACAGCTGTGCCAGAGCTTGTGACTGACCCAAGGTCACATCAGCAGGTGCAAGTGGAGGAGTGGGGAATCAAACCCGGTTCTCCCAGATAAGAGTCCGCGCACTTAACCACTACACCAAACTGGCTCTCTTAACTTAAAATGCGTCATCTGTAACTTGGTATTCATATAAAATTGTATTGTTCTAGAAAATACATGAAACTGAAATACTAATCGTATTCATACGTTTACACATGTATTCGGCATTAGAGGTGGAGTGGCAAACTGCGTCATAAGGCACCCAAAGATGTCGAGTTTGTGGCACTTAAAATAACGAGTGTTTAAAATAGAAGTCGTTATCATTGTAATAAAGAGAGGAAGATTGTATTATGTGGTCTTAATAGAGGCACCTATCAATGTAGCCATAATTATCTAGAAACAATATAAAGGGCCTCCAACACCTGTTTACCAGAAGGGTTAGGACATGCAGCAATCCCTCTTTCAGACAGTTTCCAGTTCTCAGGGGGGAGGGTCTAATGTCATAGACATCTTCAGTAATGTACCATCTCATACACTGTGTCACATGACTGTGGCCAAAATTAGGCACATGAAACTACTGCTCCCTCTAAGCTGTGGAGTCTTGTGAGCAAAAATTCTACTTTGTGAGCGACTGGCATTAAAGTTGTGAGCGAGCGATTTGGCTGCTGAATTAATCAGTTTGCTCTGGAGCCCTCCTTCCTGAGCCGAGACAAAAAATCTGTGAGCTGGAGGCTAAAAAACTGTGAGCTAGCTCACACTAACTTAGCTTAGAGTGAACACTGGTCATGACACTCAATAAATAACATATCTTTTAAATAACATGTTATCAGATTTCTTTGTGAAGAGTCAGGTGTTTCCCATTTTGAATTTTTGTTTTCATTACCTGATTGGGTGTGTATGTGCTTACATTACAACAGTAAACATTTTTCTTTTACATGCTGTAGAAGATGGACTTGAAAGATGCCAGATCTGCTTAGGAATGGCATTTATCTAATGATGTAGATTGTTTAGTGTAGTCTATAGAAAGGTGTAAAAGGTAAAGGTAACGGTTCCCTTGCTCGAAAGCCAGTCAAATCCGACTCTAGGGTTGCGGTGCTCATCTCCATTTCAAAGCTGAAGAGCCAGCGCTGTCTGAAGACGTTTCCGAGGTCATGTGGCTGGCATGACTAAACACCAAGGCGCACGGAGCACTGTTACCTTCCCACCGAAATGGTACCTATTTATCTACTTGCAATTTCTTGCTTTCGAACTGCTAGGTTGGCAGGAGATAGGAAGGTGTAAAGATCAGCTAAAACAGTATTTTAATACCTAACCTTGAAAAGCCTCTTACTCACTGTAAGAGAAAATGTTTCATTGCTGCTACCTCCAGATTTTGGGGTGGGTGGGTTCCAGGCTTTCACATATCTACTAGGGACAGGTGCGATAAAGCTGAGCTGGAGACAAAGTGGAACATTTAGGTGATAAAAAGGAGAAACTGCAGGGAGCAAGTAGGTTAGGGAGGTGAGGGAAAAATCTGTGCTGGGCAGTGTTCCCTCTAAGCTGAGTTAGTGTGAACTAGCTCAGTTTTTTAGCCTCCAGCTCATGCGTTTTTATCTTAGCTCAGGAAGCATGGTTCCAGAGCCAACTAACTGATGCAGTAGCCAAATCACTCACTCACCATTTTAATGCCAGTAGCTCACCAAGTAGAATTTTTGCTCACAAGACTCCACAGCTTAGAGGGAGCATTGGTGCTGGGAGTCATTTTTTAAAAGCCTGTCAATTGGATGCGAGGGCACCATCTACTGTAGCTTCCGAACAGGGATTATTGAGATCAGTCTTCCATCACTTTCATAGTTAAAGGAAAGGCGATCCTATTTAGCTGAAAGGTATATATAAACATCCTGACCTCTTCCCACTATTCCCCTTCTGAACTCTGCCCAGGCAGTGCAGTGTTTACTCGATGCAGCCTGCTTGTGAGCTGCCAGTGCTTGTCTGGCATTTTTATTGCTTGAAACCTTATAACTTTAATAAGATATAAAGCGTGTCGCATCCATCTGCTGTTGCTCAGCAACTCTGCAGTAATGCCCAAACAAAGCTCCCCGTGTGGAAGGAACACTAAAGCCTACTGTGGGATAATTCTGTTTCCAAAGCTGTTGTTTCCTCCCCCTCCTAACAGCCCAGGCCTTGTGGCGAATCCTTCTACCTGTAGTAGTGAGGCATATTGAGGGGGAGGGCACTATCCTATCACCTTTATCCTTGTGGCTATGAATGCGGGGATTGTATCGAGGGTACACGCAATAGCCTTTGTGGGGGTCTTCAGGGATGTTTAGATGTAGGCAAGGAGAAATGCCTAGCTGTATCTAAGGCCACTGGTATTTGTATTTCTTTCCAGCAATAGTTTTAATTTGCATGCTAGGAAAAGCGTCATTAAACATAATGTCAGGCCGAGTTCAGACTGGCAGTTTGAAACGCGAGGGAGTTGTGGCAAAAAAGACCCGTAACAACATGTTTTCCCGGTCACACTGCATCGACTGATGCAGGAGCATTCTGGGGAGGAGACGTGAGGGGGCGTTCACACTGTTGGCCTGCCCCTGGCGGAGGCGCGGCTTTTTGTAATGGAATCTGATGATATGCACTTATGCGCTCATGTGCGTAAGCACTCATGAGCATAAGAGCATCCCTACCAGATCAGCTTGGTAGCGTTCACACTTCTGGGAAGCGGGATGAACGCAGGGTGAACGCGCTCTCCGGGGTTTGCTACCACTTTCAACTGGTATCTTTTAAACTCAGGAGGGAAGCATTACAAGACGGGTTGAGTACGGCTGGTTAACACCTGACAGATGTGCCTGTGTGAACCGGCCCTTTAATCTGTTTGTGAAACGTTTCTGAAACGTGCCTATCTCGGGCCAAACTGCCAGTCTGAACTCGGCCTCAGAATGTGCATGCAAGTGTATTTCTTCAACAATAAAGCTCAGTTTCTCAACGTTCCTCCTGGGTCCAAATTAAAAATGGCCGTTTTAACATTACATTATGCGTGCATTAGTTAACAGGGTTATTAATGCTGAAACCCTGGAATGAGTGCTAATTCCCACCGTAGAAGAAGCGAAATGTGAGTGGCCCACAGTTTCTTTGGTCTCTGAGACCATTTGGGATTGTTAAGGAACATTTTGGGGGGCAATTAATGTAAGCGCTCTCTCTCAGAAAGAGACAGAGAGTGAAAGTTGCATGTATGTTGTTCAGGTGTTTTAAGACATCACTTCTAAAGGTCTAAGCTCTTCTGAGAATAATCTTTGTTAAGAACGTATAGAAAGCTTCATGAGGATTACTTCACAATCTCATCCCTCCCTAATCTTCCTCCGCCTCCTCAACACTCACCCCTCTGGAGTTTCAGACCCTACAAGCAAAAAATCAAAACCACCATTGCCACAGGAAACATTTAGCGAAGCATCACATGCTTGGCATTTTATATTGCTCTCTTATATTGGTTTGTTTTGACAATCATAATTGAGGGCTATAAATTAGCATCAATAGCATCCCTCATGTTTCTTGCTGGCAGCCAGACATGAGTCAATCAGCAAGGGATGTGTTGAAAGTTGCCAGGCAACCACACATGGTTAAATAAGTCCAGTGAACTCAAAACAACTTGAAATAGAATCTGTTTTCTCTATGGATTTGCTGTTTGGTATTGCACACTCCTCTGTGTCCAGAGGAAGACTTGCTGCGGTAGGCTTTTGTTTGTTTGTTTTTTAGGTTTTCATGGTGTCTAAGGCTTCTGCAATAATACAAAATATGGTCTTCTAATGGGCTCCCTGTCCTCAAGTGGGTAAATATACGCTGTAGAGTTTAGGTATGGTATCCTTTCCCCATATCTTAATGCCACATTTATTTCAATGGAGTTATTCTCATAGAGCTTCAATTCTATGAGATTCCTAGCATTTTTAAATTAAAATGTATAATCATTATTATTGCTACCACTGATTCTAGTGGTAGTTTGAGATGTCTCTCTCATTCTGTAGTGGTGAACTTGATTGGGGCAGTCTGCCCATTTTTTACTGCCCCAAGCTGAAAACAGAATGACTTTCAATCTGGAAAAGAAAAAAGAAGTGCTAATGTAGCTTTTTCCCCCCAATTTTTCTGAAAATTTCTGTTTTGCCCCCGAAAAAAACTGGGTTTTTCTCCGAGTTTCAAAATTTCTGGAAATTTTACATCTCCACTCAAGCAGTATTTCACTTGACCTTTTCAATAACTCTAGTGACATTCATTAGTAAAACTCTCCCACTTATCCTAGAATAATGGTGATGGCAGGGTTGCAGCTGAAATAGTGGGTTGTGTATTTTCAACAGAGGTCTGCACCAGGCTTCCCAAGAACTTACCATAATTCGGCGGGGGATGGATATGTCATGGCAGGACCATTCCCGGGGGGGGCGGGGAGACGTGGCACACGATGCTGTCGCCAGGAAGTGATGCCAGGCGACGCTCTGGCAATGGTGTCGCCCGGCGTCACTTCCTGGTGATGGCATCGTGTGGCGTGGGTGTTCCACAGAGGAATGTTCCGGCTGGGGATTGTGTCGCCCCCCCACCGAAATACGGTAAGTACTTGGCAACCCTAGTCTGCACAGGGGAAGCAGTCGTCAGAAGCTGCAGAATGATGGCTGGCAAGCTTCTATTTCTGACTGCAGCTACTATTCCACAGCTCTAATCAGAATTTTGTACTCAAATCTCCTCAAAAATTAAGCATATTACTGCTTTTGGTTTTAGTCAGTTGTTTGTATATTTTGGATGGCGCACTATTGCTGATGGTGGGAAAGAACATATACAAAGAGTGGGGTGGAGCACTCATAGCGACCTTATTCTGCTCCATTGGAACGTTTAATAAGTAAACATTTGTTTTCCTGTTTACAACCTAGTGGCTCTGTGATCATTTGTGTAAATGCAATAGTACCATAAAATATTTCTGTAGGTTGATTATTTTATGGAAACATGAAATGCCAAGTCTTCAGCCGTCATGACACTGTTTAGATAAAAGGGTCTTAGCCCTACTCTACTATCACTGTTGTAAGCAAGCATTTTTACAAATGAGTAAGTGAGCGGAAATCTTATACTTGGGCTACAGCCATTTTCACTGAATGTCTGTCATTGTGCTATAGCAGTAGTTCACAAACAGGATTATCTTGTCCACACAGAAAAATTGATTTGATAAGTATAGTACAATAATAGTGTACCATCAGGCATAGTGTAATAATAGTGCATTATCCAGGGCTTTTTTGTAGAAAAAGACCAGCAGGAACTCATTAGCATAATAGGCCCCACTCAACAGCAGGAACTCATTAGCATATTAGGCCACACCCCTGACAGTTCAGCTCCCTCCCAGGATCAGCTTCCCCAGGTGCCCCGCGGCTTGCGGGGTGCCTGGGGAACCCGGGGGGGGAGAGGCTGTAGGTATCGCCAACTCGGAAGCTAGCCAGAACTCCATTCCTGTGCATTCCTGCCCAAAAATAGCCCTGCCACTATCTAATGACATGTGGACGCAGCCCTAGATTAACCTTTGCATTCAAGTGGAGAATATAGAATGTTATGGGTCAGAAGAAATTCCTTTGTGAATCTCTCTCTCTCAGGACACAAGCTTTGCTGATCTGTAGATGTTTCTTGCCTAGTTTCTTGGAAGTCTTTCTTGAAAATGCAGTTTTCTCTTTCTTCAAAAAATCTTTGTGAGGTCGCAGGCAATCAGCCCCAGGTGATAGCGGTCAGTTTTTATTCAGGATACTCCTGTAGCATTGCTAAAGATGTAGTTTTACACTCTAGGCTTAGACTGCTGAAGTATTATCTCTGTTTTGGATTATAAAAGGGGGGGCGGAATCTGAAATACTGATTTGATATATGGGGTATGAGTAATAAGGTCACACTGTTTGGGCAGAAGGGAAAGCATATCACAATAATTCCTGGCTGACAATATTTGGTGACAATTGCTGTTGATAACACATTTGAGATGCCAAATGTGGTGGGCAGGAATGGGGCTAGGCCAAGAGGCACAGAATGGTTCAGAACCAAAGAGAGAAGTTGTGGAAACTTGCTAATTATAGCTTGCATGACTACAATTGTTGAAGCCTGCCAACTGGTGAAGTGTAACATGGAATTAAATGGAGTACTGCTGGTTATGACTGCCTAGAAAAGAGGAACAGGATTTGTATGTGCTGGTATAGTTTCCTGGAGCAGTTGCTTATTTGAATTTGAATTGCTGTTCATTTGCTGATCCTGCTTGATTTGGTCTGTTTTCTGCATTATCAGTGGTCAGCCTGGGTGTTTGCATGTGTGGAATTTCTCCACCTAGAATTATCATTAGCTTATCCTCATTCTGTGAGCATGTATTTTTACCATTTTCTCCATCAAGCGTGTGCATCTGGAGAAGTGGGCTGTTGCCTGGATACTGCAAAGAAATTAACTCAGGGCCCAAATGTTTACAGGTCTGCACTGGCTCCTGTCAAGCAGACATGTACTGGGAGTTCCCCGTTGAAACTTGGACCCTTGGGTGTGTAGGAGCCCAATTCAGATATGTTTTCCCAGAGAGACAAGAAGTGCCTCGTGGAGGCCATTTTGGGTAAGGAAAATGAGACAGCTCCAGGGCTTACTCTCCCCATGCCTATAGAGTTTTGATCCAAATCTGACTCCCCACATGCCTAAAAATCTAAATTTCAACAGTGAACTCCAACTGCATGTCAGCTTGACAGGGCATGGGCAGACCCATAAACAAGTGTAACCGAATGAGTGGGCCAGACGACTTTTATTGATTTCAGTAGTCATTCCTGCTTTGCAGGAAAAAAAACCCAGAACTGCAGTGCTATGAGTTGACAGGGGACTTGAACAGAATGTTGTTGGTACTCTCTCCAAACTACAACTTCCAGGAGTCTTTTGGGGAAGGTATGACAGATATACTTGTAGTGTAGATATGTACTAAGCTCTTATTCCCATTACCAGGGGCATGCAGTCTCTGAATGCTGCTCTCCGTTCATTCCCCTGTTCCTGCAGTCTGTCAGACACATTAAAACTGGATGGCCTGCACTAAAAACTGTTTTGATTTAAGTGCCTTTCAAAGCTGGCTCCAGCACACGAAGAAGCTATCTGGAATATAATGGAAGGAGCTATTTAGTCCTTTCTCCGTCCCCAACTGGCTGCTCTCCCTGGCTTTGCTTCACCACAGCTGCCTTCCCCTGACAGCAGAATGATAGATGTGCTTTGCGCCAGAGGGCGGAAGGCCGCCCGCTCGGAAGGCCCGGCGTATGCCACCTATCAGCCTATTCAGCAGATTCATTGAGCCATGGCACTGTGAGGATTTCATCAGCCTTTAATGCATTAACCTTTCATTAGACATGGCAGCCCTTGACAATGCATTGCACTGCTCTCCATCTGTATTCATGCCACTGCATAGGTATGCTGGCCTTGTCAGAGAGAAGCCTCCTTTGTCTCTCCATGGACCTGAGCAACCCTGGGGTGCCCCCATGTTGTCTCTCCCGCAGAGGTGCATGAGACTTCCAAGGACCCTGCGATCATCTGCACTAATGTTAGTGTAGAGAGAAAACTGTACTGAAGAGATCTTCCCATAATCTTCTCTGCGCCTTTTTAAAATACAGCATGCTCTCATGCGTGCGCATGCACAGTACAGAGATCCTGTGGAAAACCCAAGAAAGCAATTTTGGCAAAGAAGAACAACTCCATGCTGTGAGGGTAGGAGTATCTGTGTGGATCTTGCCGTTCAAAACAAAAGATTTTGGCTGGGCTTGTAGATTAAACCTGGGTCCACCAGTCATCTCTGAAGAACAAATCAGAGGCACTGCGTCCAGCCCTTGCCCGTTTTATGGGTGCCAAACGTTTGATTTTTATCCTCCATCTTCCTCCCCTTCTCTCTGTTGTTTCCCCTGTGTCAGCGTTCAGATCACATGATTTTTGGAGCAGCGACATGTTTTTGTTACTGTCTAAAGCATTGTGTATTCTTGTGCTATATAAATAATATTTCTGTGGTTCTGAGTTCTCAGTCTTCCGTAAAAAAATACATTGTGGACTCCACTTAACTCACTTTGCATGGTACTAGCATAGGGTCATTTGGGAGGCTTGAAAGCAAGTCTGCTGAATGTTTTCAGCCTGGAGCACCAGTTCATAGTTGTGTTACAGAATATTATTTGTACTCAGGGGTCATTTGGAGCAGGAGCACGCAGGAGCGGAGCTCCGGCAGTTAGAAGCACAGGCATCGGCAAGTCCCGCCCCCAGCTCCCAGCAGAAGCGCAAAGCAGCATGTGTAGCATTCCTCCTGGGCCCAGATAGGCTACTCTGGGACTGGAATGACAGCCCCCAGAGTGGAAAGACCATCCCTAGGGGTGGAGCCTGAGCAGTGATGACAGGGTGTGTGGCATGTGCAAATAAGTTATGCTAATGAGTTATGCTAATGAGCTCCTGCACCTCTTTTTCTATGAAATGACCCCTGTTTGTACTGCAATGGTGTCTAGAATACTCCTCCCCCCAACTAAAGGGATACTCTGCATAATTCTTCGGGATCACAGTTAGGTGTTTTTTCAAGCTATGTATCTCCATTGGTTCTTCTTGAAATGCAAGGCCTGGACTAACCGTACCACCCTTTGTTTAGGTAATGGGGCACTGCGTCTCCACACTCATTCCTTTTGTAGAAACCAGAACAATAAGTTCTCTTAAATTTTCTGCAGCCGCCAGCATATCAGTTTTCTTCTACCTATCCTGATCCTTTCATTGCCTTCCTGCTCTGTTGCTCTCTTGAGGCTGGAAAATAATGAATGAAGACCTTGAAGCGTGTGTATCTATTCTAAAGTTCGGTGTGGCATTTCTCTCACAGGTGGAGGCAGAAGAGCACCAAGATGTGGTAGTCTATGACCAGAGCACACGGGATGCAAATGGACTGGCAGCCGACAGCTTCCTCTCCATTCTCCTCGGAAAGCTGGACAGCTGTTTCCATAATGTCTCCATCCTTACAGGTAGGAACAGGTATAATGAAAAATTCTTGCCAGTAGAGGATACGGGGAAGAAATCCTTCTGACAACAATGTCCAGATAAAAGTTGCTGGTAAAACAGTGGTAGAACTTAAAGCCACTAATTCTTACCCTGTGTGATGGCTATTCATAACTGGATCTCAGTGAATTAATGGATTTCCATGTACATATTGTAGCAGGTATCCTCCCTTGCTTCTTTCTTTATCTACTTTAAATCAAAAGTGTTTCAGATAAGACAAACTTCTGGGACGACCCAGAAATGTTCTGAGCCAGTTTGTCTTGTCTGTAACCAGATGTTTCATGGTACAATATTGGAACAGCTGTATGGTTTGGGACATGGGTTGGTTGAATTGGCATTCTGTGCGCCTTGGTGTTTAGTCATGCCGGCCACATGACCACAGAAACGTCTTCGGACAGCGCTGGCTCCTTGGCTTTGAAACGGAGATGAGCACCGCAACCCTAGAGTCGGATTCGACTGGCTTTCGAGCAAGGGAACCTTTACCTTTACTTGGTTAAATTAATTACCTTGGGGAAAGCAGAAGCCATTGTATAGCCTCTCACCCCGTACTTGATATCATATGACTATTCTTTGTGTGTGGGAAGGGAGGGGTTGTTGTATAGATTAGCTTTATGGAAAGATGAAACGGGATGGATCTCCTAAATCCACCCAAAGTGTAATGTATTCTGTCCAGTAGAGGGGAGTGTTGCTCATCTACAATAATCAATTTAGCCCAGTCTACACAAGTGAGCACAACATTACCAACTGAGCAGCACTGCCTGGCCATGCCACAGAGAGCATTTTTTTCCTCCCCCTTGACTTTTCCTCGCATAACATAATTTCTACCATGCGTCTTATGCCTGTCTCTTGTCTGGAGCCAATTCTGTGAAGCAGTTTGCCAGCAGGATTACGTTTATAGAACTGGACATTAAGAAAATGAGACTGGGGGATTTGTAGGAAGTGAGGAGAATTTCTTGGAAAAACCCACGCAGTCTCTTCCCCAAGAAAGGTTCAGCCCATATGCCTATCATGGTTAATGTTTACATAGTGAATGAGAGGGTAGGATCATTTCCAGAACTCTTAAAAATTAATCAATGAATTCATTCGGAAAGAGGAAAAGGTGGTGTGTGTGTGTGTGGGGGGGGTTAATTGCAATGAATAAGAGTCCCTGAGGGACTCTTATCCCTGATCACAGCCCATGTGGTAAAGTGACTAAGTAAGCATGATATTCTAATTATAGCCTTTCTGCCGAGTGAGTGCAGCTACAGTTCTACGGGAGCCAGGGGAGAAGCAGAAATGAATGAAATCCTGGAAGTGGACAAGGAGGAGGGAAGTTAACACTCTTATTTATCCCACAGGATTGAAAACCAGGTCTCCTGTTTTCTTTCCAAGCGTGCAGGGACTAAGCATAATTTGAAACAAGGTTTACAGGCTGGTCACTCTTGCCCTTGGACACCTAGCAGGTGCAACAACTCATCCGCAGTCCTATGCAGAGTTATTCCAGTCTAAAACCATTGAAATCAGTAGATTTGGACCAGAGTGGCTCAAGTGGTTAAGACGCTGAGCTGCAGGCTGTAAGGTCGGTAGTTCAGCAGTTTGAGACCCGAGTGCCGCATGACGGAGTGAGCTCCTGTCTCTGGTTCCAGCTCCTGCCAGCCTAGCAGTTCGAAAGCAAGAAATTGCAAGTAGGTAAATAGGTACTGCTTCTGTGGGAAGGTAACAGCGTTCTGTGCGCCTCGGTGCTTAGTTGTGCCGGCCACATGACCACAGAAATGTCTTTGGACAGTGCTGGCTCTTTGGCTTAGAAACGGAGATGAGCACCGCAGCCCTAGAGTTGGATTCGATTGGCTTTCGAGCAAGGGAAACCTTTACCTTTAAGGCTGCGTAGGATTGCCTTCTTGAGAGGCAGCTGTGAAACGTAATGACTGTCTCATGTCGTTTTCTGTAAAACCGCTTTGATCACATATTCATCAAACACAGCCATGTGTGTTGGAGGCAGGAGGAGAAGAGGCCTATGCAGGGCTTTTTTTGGTAGAAAAAGCCCAGCAGGAATTCATTAGCATAATAGGCCACACCCCTGACAGCACAGCTCATTAGCCTATTAGGCCACACCCCCATGTTGCCAGAAGTGTGGTCATCCAGCCACACCCACCCTTTGCTTCTTATTTTGTTTACCTTGTTTGTTGTCAAAACCCAGGCTTTTTTTGTAGCAGGAACTCCTTTGCATATTAGGCCACACACCCCTAATGTAGCCAGTTCTAATGAGTTTCTGCTGTTGGGTGTGGCCTGTTATGCTAATGAGTTCCTGCTGGGCGTGGCCAACTTAGGAGCCAGCCACTACATCCTGTTGAAATATAGCCCTGTTGAAAGTTAAGATGATTTTGATATCCTGAGACTTGCAGCTTTAGAGCAAAGGAAATGGAAGATTTGGGAATAGCCACTTTTTTGTCTCTGTGCATCCGCACATAGAGTGTGGGAGGAGACAGAGTTAATTCTGCAAATATAAAAAGTAAGGCAATTCTGCTGTCCTGGACCCTACTTCAACTCAAGAAGAAGAAGATATTGGATTTATACCCCGCCTTTCACTACCCAGAGGAGTCTCAGAGCGGCTTACAAACTCCTTTCCCTTCCCCTCCCCTCAACAGACACCCTGTGAGGTAGGTGGGGCTGAGGGAGCTCTGACAGAAACTGCTCTTTTTCAAGAACAGCTGTGCCAGGACTATGGCTTGCCTAAGGTCATCCAGCAGGTGCAAGTGGAGGAGTGGGGAATCAAACCCAGTTCTCCCAGATTAGAGTCCGCCCACTTAACCACTACACCAAACAAACCACTACACCAAACAAACGCTCCCATAATTTCAGGTCACAGTAACTGATAAGCCAGCATTTACTGTGGATTCTAAGGTGCCTTTGGAGAGTCATATTGAGTATCCAGTATGCGAGTGTTGTAGTTGTTAAGAGTGTTAGTCTAAGACTGGGGAGTCGAGAGTTCAGATCCCCAATTAGCCACAAAGCCACAAGCACAAATGAGATATTTACTCAAACTGTCTCAGTGAAGGGGGTTCATGACATCTCTTCTCTCACAGAGTCCTCTCTCTTTGACTGAGATTCAGACTGTTACAAGTGGAAAAACATATTTTTAAAACCGCATGATTAATTATTGGTGGCATAGGGGTTTTTTTTGGAAATATAAATAATTTCACATTTAAATAATTTAATATGGATTACTAAGCGCGGATCTGGACCAGTTGTAGCCCTGTCCACCCCCACCACCACCACCCTGGGTAAGGGAAATTGCGAAGTCTGTGCCCCTGGTACAGTAGTATTGTTGGAATATTTTATTTGGTTGGGTGGCATGTGAATGCCAAGAAGCACAGATTGGGGTAGAGACGGGATTGCATTAGATATGAGAGTGGAGACAACTGATGCCAGAAAAATCTGTTGTAAGCTTTGTGAACCAGAATCTAGCAAAACACAGCCAAACTCTCTGTACTGCCGAATATTAGCTCACTGTACAAATGACTTGATCTTTGGTGAACGACTTTGCCTTGCACTTGCTGTGTGCTATCGACAGGTTGATTATTCTTTTGTCCTCTGTGTGTAAAATGGAGAATGCAAATGTCGATACCTTATCTGTGAATTCTGAAGTCCTTCTGGGTGGAGACTGTTCCTTAGCAACAGTAGTTTGCACAGTAGGTCCGTGGCGGTGATGTTGATTATACAGCAGCAACGGTAAGCCCCTTTAAAGGAATAAAATAACCAGAAGATCGTGTGTGCAAAAATAATCTTAAAGCTTGCTGCTGCTTTCCTGCAATGCTTCAGGTTTGAGCATTTCGGAATGCAGGATAGAAAGGAATCCGAGGAAGACGATGATTCAGCCTCACCACCGTGCGCAAGTGACGGCAGTCCCTTCCCTTCCCACCCCACAGGAGAAATGATGCGGACTGGGCTGATGGTCAGTAGAGCGTGACCACCCTTGCCAAGGTCACCGTGGCACAAATAAAGGACAAGAGGGCCAGCATAAATTGTGTGACCCTGTTTGATTGGTGCGGGCATGCCAGACCTCACTTGTCGTTTCTGCTTTTCCAAAAGGTGTTCAGGGAATCTTGAGTATCATTTAGTGCATCTGTTAAGTGAAGAGCAGTCTTCTGACCTTGCAGCCAAGCAGTTTTAAATGTAGATGTGAACTTCTGTGCATTGTTTCTCCCCTCTATACTTCTTTTTTCCCCATTCCGCTACCTTTTTCCTTCCCTTCATCTTCCTGGGCTGCTCCTGTGATGAAAGGATACACTTTACTGTAAGAAATGCTAGTGTTGTAATAATCTCAGCTGAGCAGACTTCCTTTTCATGAACAGGTTACATAAGCCTCAAGGCTTAACATGGCTGCCAAGGAGCCTCAAGTCTGGAAAGGAGTGGAGGGACAATGAGAAATTCCCCCACACCTGATGACCCATTGCAGGGTCGTTTTCCTCATATGACACCACCTGTGCTTATGGCCCAAAGGACCTTTGTATGAAGAGCTAGGAACAGTAGACAAACTACAAACTCAGAAGTGCTGAGTGCAAAACCTGCTGCTCCTGGGGAAATAGTTCATTGGAGGGCTATTTTTGGGCAGGAATGCACAGGAACAGAGTTCCAGCTAGCTCCCGAGTTGGCCATGCCCAGCAGGATCTCATTAGCATAACAGGCCACACCCAACAGCAGAAACTCATCAGGATTGGCTACATTGGGGTGCGTGGCCTAACATGCAAAGGAGTTCTTGCTACAAAAAAAGCCCTGGGTTTTGACAACAAACAAGGTAAACAGCATAAGAAGCAAAGGGTGGGTGTGGCTGGATGACCACATTTCTGGTAACATGGGGGTGTGACCTAATATGCTAATGAGCTGTGTTATCAGGGGTGTGGCCTATTGTGCTAATGAGTTCCTGCTGGGCTTTTTCTCCAAAAAAAAGCCCTGCTGCACTGTATTTACACAGTGTAGAACACAGAAAAGTACTTTGCAAATGCTCAGAGGTACTCTTTAGTATATAACTTTACACGCATCACTGCTCCAGTGCTGAGAATATGCTTGGAAGGTTCAGCTTTCAAGTTCCAGAGCTCAGCCCTAGTGAAGTTTAAGGTATTGCTCTGTCCTCTCAGATTTCTCAGAGTCGTTTAATAAAGCAAGGCACCCTGTCTGTGTGAGGAGGAATGATTCCCAAATACCCAAGATATTGGCCCTGAGGGACGAAGCAAGTCGCGGCATAGAAGAAAAAAAGAATACACATTTTAATAGCTAATTTTTTAAAAAAAGTTCTGATGAGACCACACCTTAAGGAACACAGGTCAGAACTATCAGCATCTCTGATTCTCAACATGGCCCCATCTGTGGATACTTAAATCCAGAGATTGGGGCCTTGGGCAGACAGATCTTTCTGCAAACATAACAAAAGACCCCAGGTTTGCAGAAAAATCTGAAATCTAAAATATATATATATGTGGGGAGGGGGTTAGACTCCCTCCCAGTAATAGACACAGTCCCTGTAGCTCTTAGTACTGCCAGCATTGATCTCTGTCAGTAAAAGGCAGGGGTGAGGGGTGAGGGCCCTTTCCAGGGCCCTTTTAACCTTCCAGGGAGGATTAATCAGGTTAGGCTTGGCTGGAACCACCAGTGATGGTACCATACAACTTGGATGACTCACCAAGGCCCAACACCTTGCTACTGTCCAGCAACAGCCACCCCACGATAGCCAGAGTCGTGTGGTGGTCAGAATTTGGGAGACCCAGATTTGAATCTCTGCTGTGCTACGGAAGCTCACTGGGTTACCTTGGGCCAATCACACTCGCTCAGCCTAACCTCTCTCACAGGCTTGTTGTGAGGATAAAATGGATGAGGGGAGAATGGTGTAAGCTTCTTTTGGGGCCCCCACTGTGGAGAAAGAGGCTGTTATAAATGATGTAAATCAGGAGAGTCAGACATAAGGCCCGAGGGATGGAATTGGCCCGTCTAGGGCTGTTATGCGGCCTGCGAGCAACTGATTCAAGGGAAGAAGAAGAGAAGAAGAGATTGGATTTATACCCCGCCCTTCACTACCCAAAGGAGTCTCAGAGCAGTTTACAAACTTCTTCCCCTTCCTCTCCCCACAACAGACACCCTGTGAGATAGGCGGGGCTGAGAGAGCTCTGACAGAAACTGTTCTTTTTCAAGAACAGCTCTGACAGAACTATGGCTTCCCCAAGGTCATCCAGCCAGGTGCAAGTGGAAGAGTGGGGAATGAAACCCAGTTCTCCCAGATTAGAGTCCGCATACTTAACCACTACACCAAACTGGAACAAGAGGCTCAGGCCCGTACGCACAGTGGGGCCTATGAGGTCCCAGCACCCCCACCCATTTGTCATGCACCTCCACCAATCTCCTGGAGCAGGAGAGGTAAGGAGGAGGCCTTTCTGCCCCCACTGATCATCTGAGTGGGCTTCTAGTTTCATTCTCACATCTCTCTTTAAACTCTTGCATTTGCATGCCATTTTGTTGCTATCCATCGATCTTACCAGACGCTTGATCCAATTTCAGCTCTGCATATGCCTCTTGGCTCTGAGTGGCCCTCCTAACGGCTGCCCCCACCCTCTTTTGTACAATTTTAAGATAACAATAAGGAGTCACCATCATCAACAAGGGAGCGCAAAGAACCGTTAAATAAAGACAGCAATACTTAAAGCCTAGTCCACTATCCACCGACTACATAAAAGTGTATCTCTCCACTCTGCTAAGGTGCCCCATTAACAAAAAATATGCACCCTGTTCAAAATTTGTCTGGGTACAGCCCTGAAGAGGCTGCTCAGGGATGGGTGGGCAGAGCACTTTGGCTTCAGCACAGCGGGACAACCTCGTCTGCAGCAGTCAGGCAGAACCCCCTCACTTCAGGTTGTAAGTTGGGAGCCACTGCAACCACGTTCATACCTCTCCACTCGGCCTGCAGCTCTGAGCGTGCTGTCTCAGATGGCCACAGGGATCAGCGTTTGCATGGGGGGGGGGAGGTACAGATGATCTGGGGCATGGGAGCATCTGCCCAGTGCTGCACTGCTGGGTTGTCAGTCCACCTATGTGGGTTTTCCTCTGCAACCCCCTCCCAGTCCGTGGGGCCTTGCAGCGAGGACACACTAACTCGGTAGCTGGCATTATGTTTTATGGCACACATGGCATTTGTCTGACAAAGTTACATTTACGTTGGATCCTGCTCTCGTAACAAATGAGTTTGACATCTCTGATGTAAATACTCAATATAGATATGTGGATGAGGAGGGCAGATAAATGTAGGTTGGTTGGTGGGTGGGAAGGAGAGAGGGAAGAAAAGAAAGGCAAGGATGCCAGGAGAAAATAGTATGAGTAGGGGGTAGAGATGTAAAATTTCCGGAAATTTTGAAGCTCAGGAAAAAAAAGTTTTTTTCCGATTTTTTCGGGGGGAATTGGAAATTTTCGGAAAAATTGAAAAAATGCTACATTAGCCGTTCTTTTTCTTTTCCAGATTGGAAGTCATTCTGTTACTTTAGGAACATAAAATATGACTATGGACAATTTTACTTGGCATGAAATGATCACAACTAGCATATTAAAAGTATAGCGTATCCAAACAATTATTACAAACAGAATTTACTTTTTAAATAATATTTATTTGTAATTGTAACAAATGGAGCAACAATCTCCTGAACTGTTTATTAGTTTATGTGGAACAGACCAAAAAAACCCTCCACAAAACAATTTTTAAAAATCCAGAAGTAACAATTATTCATATTTCCTCTCCACAGTATTAAATAAAAATAAAAAAACCACATTCTCATAAAAGGAATTGAAGGGGGGGGAAGTGTATAGAAGGGAGTGCTGGGACTAAGTTTCAATGAATGGGCATGAAATTTAATCAGAATCATTTTTTTCTGAGCTGTAATTATCAGTATCAGTTTCAGTGTCTGCTTCTGCAGCTACTCTGTTGTGTCTGTCATTATCATGTTCCGTAATCAACTGTTTTTTCCTTTTTTCAATTTTTCCAATTTTGGGGGGGGGTCGGGAAAAAGGCTTCAGGAAAAAACGGTGTGTCTCCCCCCCCAAATCTTTCCAGTTTTTTTCTGGGCCTCCACATCTCTAGGGGGATACAGGGGAAACTGAGGTGCTCCTTATAGGTCTTGCCTGGATGGCAACTGGTGCCATGTAGTTGGGCCTGGCCTGGTGACTGGCACTGTGCAGCTCAGCTTGAGCTTTCCCAGGGAGAGAAAGCTGAAGATTGGGGGCAGGCAGAATAGGCTGGCTGCAGGGTGGACAAGGACTGAAGGGAAAGGGCCGTGTCTGTGGGGCCTTTCAGGAAATAGTGGGGGAGGGGAAATGAGGTGTCCCCCTCAGGGCCTTGTGAGCCCCCCACTTGTACCTTGTATACCTGGCGTTGGGTTGCACCCTTTAATCTTTACCCTGTGTGCTTCTATAGTAAAATGGGCACGCTTTTAACCAAACTTCTTCACTTCCGAAAACGTTTCCTAGAAGTTACCTTCAGACGAGATACTTCCAAAAAATACCCATCTGAATATAGCTATGAAGAAGAAGACACAGTGTGCATTTTTGAATGATACTCAGGATAGGCAGTTTATAGGTTTCGGCATTGCGAATGGCGGCCGCCTCTCGGGACGCTCCTGGAGGCGGTTAGCCCACACGCAGTCGGGGGGGATCTTCGCATGTGCGAAAGACCCTAGTGAGCCTTAGGTAAAGGCTCCGAACTGGGGGCGCTTTGGGGAGTAGCCTCTTTGCCGGCAGATAGCCAGGAAATTGAGGCTTTCTCCCCGCCCCAATCGGCCCCGCTGCGTCGTGCCCGTAATGGGACCTAGCAGCGCCACCGACTTCCAGGAGTGAAGATAGCGCTATGATTTAACATAAAAAGAAGAAGTGGCATCGAATCGTGATTTGAAGATCTATTTTGAAGTGTGAATTAGAGCCCCCCCGCGAGCGTTTAACCGTTTGGGAGGAGGGAGGAGTCCCTACCCCGTCTGAGAAGCAAGATCTAAAAAGGGAGCACGAAGGGGGGCAGAGAGAAAAAACAGTGTTGGTGAAAGTACCGTTGGGGTTGTACGGAAGACTACGATTCTTTTAGCTTCCTGGGGGATGCGGCACGAACTTTGTAAAAGTAAACAATAAAACAAAATGTCGAGAACGGGGAAAGTCCTGCAGAAACCGGAAGAGAAGAGAGGAGGGACTTCCGGTCCGGGTAGCCCCCCCCCCAGAGCTTGCTGTCAATCAACAAGAAAATGAGATACTGCGCCCTCTGCTGGAGGAAATGCAGAAAATCCACGAAACTTTACTTAAAGTGGAAAGTGTCTTCATCAGTCGACAGAGACAAATATCGGAAACATCAAGGAAGGTGGCGGAAATTGAACAGAAAACGAATTTGATTTTAAGTCTTCAGGGCGTAAAAGAAGAAGAGAAAGAAGATCTCGGATTTACCTTGATGAGTGTTTTGGCACCCCTAACTGGCAGTGAAGCGAAAGCATTAAAAGAAGAGGTGGACATGGCTCCCAAAGCCTACTCCGCTTATATAAAAGAAAATACTCTGCCAGTAGAAGGGGAGGCTGAGCATAGCAGGCAATATATCAGAGATCCAATTTCATGTGAAGTGGATATGGCGCCCTGGAAATTTGAAGGCCAGAAGTACAAGGGAAAAGAGAAAAGAAAGAAGATAGACTACATCTTTAAAAAGCAAAAACTTCTGAAGAGACACGCCAGCTGGGAGGAAGACGCAGCACTCAAAATTGAGACAAGCAGTGAAGAAGACAGCAGCCCAGGGGAAAGTGGCGATGGAACGGAAGGCATCCAGGTTAAAAAGGACTCAATCCATAATTGGAAGAGACTTAAAAAGAAGACACCTTGAGGATTGTTCGTGTTGCATCTGGAAGGAGCTGTTTAATTACTAACCCCAATGGACTTTACTAACTGTATTAACAGAATGATTTTGGACTTTGCAGAGCTAAAAAGAAGATCTTCTAACCATGATAGATGCCAAAAATGGTATTGATTACTAACTAAAATTAACCCTTTTTAACAGAAAAAAACTTCACTCCATCTTTTTCTTTCTCCATCTGTCTACCCTACCCTTTTCTTATATAAAAAGAATAAAATTCTCTCCTCTTTAGGAGAGTTTTACTACAAAAAAAAAAAAGGATAGGCAGTTTATAGATTAGTTTTGCAGCATGAGAAGATGTGAAGTCCACCATTGCTTTTAAAGTTAACAGAAAGTCATTTTTTTTGTTTTGTTTTCATGTGATGTTCAGGTTGGATCTGGGAATCTGTTTTGGGGACCCCTGGTGGTTCCCGCAAGGCCTGCATTGGTTCAGTCCCTGCCCCTTTACCCGACTGACCTCACAGAGAGCTTATGCTTGAGCTTCTTGAAAGAAGAAAGTGGTAGAAATGTGATAAACGTCCCACCAGTGCAACCCCTTTTGAACTCAGAATTCGTACCAGTGGAAAAAGTGGACCCTCCGGCTCCATATACATTTTGCAGTCTCAAATATGCAAGTGCAGATTTCTCAAATCACGCAAAAACACACACACACATGCGCGCGAACCGTTCCATTCAAGGAGCGGAGGGAGCCTGTTCCCAGAAGTTGCTGATAATTTCCTTCCTGAGGTTTTGGCATTGGATTCTTATGTGTGTTTTTGCCGTGGCGTCATGAGCTTATATGCCCTTGAGCCTGCCGATTCACTAATGTCAAACACAGACCGCTAATGTACTGGGTGGGGGAAAGGCACTGAAATGTAGAACACTGGGTCATGGCTGCTGGATTTTATGTGGAAAGCATGACTCAAAATGGAGCGTGTGTGTATTTGTGGGGGGAGCTGCTGAAAACTTGAACAGAGGCAGGCAGAGCAGATTTGTAACACACACATGCACAGAATTTCCTCTTTTCGTCTAACGTGGGCTGCAGCCCGTTAATTTAGACTAAAAGGTTTACTGCTTGGGAGGTCTGAAAGCCACATATGTGCTGCTTTCTGACGCTATGCTGAGCCCTCTTAAGGTAATATCTTGATGTAGCATGAGAACCATGACGACCAGAAAGATGCTCATAGCACAGTCCAAGACAGAGTTACATTTTCTGAAGCCCATTGATAGCACTGCCTGCAGACCTGTTTCCCTCTCTGATAGTTGCTTCATACTAGTTTTCCCTAGCAAAAGTGATCTAAGATTCTGTTTTTCAGAATTTTCATGCTTGTGTGTTCTGAAAGGAATATTAAATATTTATTTTAGAAAATTGTAGACCACAGAAACAATCTGGCCTCACGCAGAGGCCACTCAAATGCACCTGGAAGGCCTTTTATCAGTTGGAAGGCCTTTTCTCTGCCCTTTCGTCCTGGCCTGAACATTTTTTTCCCATCAGCTTGAAGTGGATAACATCCTGTCCTTATATATATTTGAATTTTGGTTCCAGATCATTCTATGCTTGCCATAATTGATTCGGCTCAAGAACTGGCAGTCAGAAGACACTGGCCAGGGCTGACTGGCTGCTTCGCAAAGTCCCGCCCACGTCAGCCCCGGTCAGTGTTTTCAGCTCAGTCTGCTCCAGTCCTCCGACAGGAGAGGACCGTCTGGAGTGTGAGCACTGGGACAGGGCCTCAAGGCTGAGGCAAGTGAGAGAAGCCCTTTTCCGCCCCCCACCATCCCCTGGGCCTTCTATGAGGGGACTAGGCCCAGAGAAGGCCTTTTCCGCCCCCACACGCCACCCCCTGGGCCTTCTATGGGGCACTAGGCCCAGAGAAGTCCTTTTCCGCCCCCACACATCACCCCCTGGGCCTTCGATGGGGCACTAGGCCCAGAGAAGGCCTTTTCCACCCCCACACGCCATCCCCTGGGCCTTCTATGGTAGTAGGCCCAGAGAAGCCCTTTTCCGCCCCCACACGCCATCCCCTGGGTCTTCTATGGGGGTAGTAGGCCCAGAGAAGCCCTTTTCCGCCCCCACACGCCACCCCCTGGGTCTTCTATGGGGGTAGTAGGCCCAGAGAAGCCCTTTTCCGCCCCCACATGCCATCCCCTGGGCCTTCTATGGTAGTAGGCCCAGAGAAGCCCTTTTCCGTCCCCACACGCCATCCCCTGGGCCTTCTATGGGGGCAGTAGGCTCAGAGAAGCCATTTTCTGTCCCCTACACACTATCCCCTGGGCCTTCTATGGGGCACTAGGCCCAGAGAAGCCCTTTTCCATCCCCACACATCATCCTCTGGGCCTTCTATGGGGGCAGTAGGCCCAGAGAAGCCCTTTTTCCCCACACACTGCCTACTGCCCCCATAGAAGACCCAGGGGATGGTGTGTGGGGGACAGAAAGGCCTTCTCTGGGCCCAGAGAAGCCCTTTACTGCCCCTCTTCCCTTCCTTTTCCCCCTTTTCCTTTCTTCCTCTCTCCTTTCTTTCACTCTTCCCTCTATTCCTTCCCTCTATTCCAGGGGTCCTCAAACTTTTTAAACAGAGGGCCAGTTCACTGTCCCTCAGACCGTTGGAGGGCCGCCGCGTTCGCCCCCTCCCCCACGACCAGCCTGCTCGCCCCTTCTTCCTCCTCAGCTCCTGGGCGCTCTTGCCACCCAGGGCTGCTGGAGGAAGAAAGAGGCCGCAGGGGCGCTGCCGTTGCGCTCCTCGAGGAGGAGGCGGCTCCGGGCGGGGGGGCGGGCATAAACACTCGGCGGGCCGCATAAATGTCCTCGGCGGGCCGCATGTGGCCCGCGGGCCGTAGTTTGAGGACCCCTGCTCTATTCCTTCCTTCCTTCCTTCCTTCCTTCCTTCCTTCCTTCCTTCCTTCCTCCAACCCTCTCTCCCTTCCACCTCTCTCCCTTCATTTCTAGGGCCTGTTGTCTTCCACCACAACGGGCTTTGCTCCCTAGTAAAGCTATAAAGCAAAGTAATAAAAACATTAAAATTAATCTGTAATGACTAAAAAGTAAAATTAAGTTGCCTCAATAAAGATCAAATCACTTATAAAGACTGAATCACTAACGTGTTTGCTAAAGTACTTTACATCGCTTGTGAAATCCTAATGAAGATTTCTGTTTCAGCCACCAGAAAGGCCCTGCAGTACTCATTTGCTGAAATCACATAATAGCAAACAATACTGTATGGAGAGCTGGTGATTCTAAGGAGAAGTTCTATTTGAGGGATTTTGACAAGCGGGAACCTGCAAGGACTTACGGGAGGCATTCCCCCTTCCCCTCTATTTCCTTTTTCTCTTTCCTGAAACCTCCATAGCATAAGAACATAAGAGAAGCCAATGTTGGATCAGGCCAATGGCCCATCCAGTCCAACACTCTGTTACACAGTGGCTAAAAATACCAGGTGCCATCAGGAGGCCCAACATTAGAAGCCCTCCCACTGTTGCCCCCCCCAAGCACCAATAATACAGAGCATGCCTTGCCCCAGATTGAGTGTTCCTATCTATACCTTGTGGCTAATAGTCACTGATGGACCTCTGTTTCATATGATTTCATATGTTCAGGGGATATTCCAGACAGGTAAAAGTAGATTAGCTATTCAGCTGCTCCATATGCTTATCTAATTCCCTCTTGAAACTGTCCATGCTTGTAGCTGCCGCCACCCCCTATGGCAGTGAATTCCATGTGTTAATCACTCTTTGGGTGAAGAAGTACTTCCTTTTATCTGTTCTAACCCAACTGCTCAGCAATTTCATAGAGTGCCCACGAGTTCTTGTATTGTGAGAAAGGGAGAAAAGAACTTCTTTCTCGACCTGCTCTATCCCATGCATAATCTTACAAACCTCGATCATGTCACCCCTCAGCTGTCGTTTCTCCAAGCTAAAGAGCCCCAAGCATTTTAACCTTTCTTCATAGGGAAAGTGTTCCAACCCTTTTATCATTCTAGTTGCCCTTCTCTGCACTTTTTCCAATGCTATAATATCCTTTTTGAGGTGTGGCGACCAGAACTGTACACAGTACTCCAAATGAGGTTGGACCATTGATTTTTGCAGGGGTGTTATGACACTGGCTGATTTGTTTTCAATTCCCTTCCTAATAATCCCCAGCACATCGTTGGCCTTTTTTATTGCAGTCACACACTGTCTCGACATTTTCAGTGAGCTATCTACAACTCCAAGATCTCTCTCTTGGTTAGTCTCTGCCAGTTCGGACCACATTGAACCTCAGTTAGCCACATTGAACTCCCATTTGCCATGTTGACGCCCACTCACCCATTCTCGACAGATCCCTTTGGAGTGCCTCACAATCCTCCCTGGTTCTCACCACCCTGAACAACTTAGAGTCATCTGCAAATTTAGCCACTTCACTGCTTACTCCCAACTCCAAATCATTAAGAAACAAAGCATCGGACCAAGTATTGAACCCCACTGCTTGCCACCCTCCACTGAGAAAATTGCCCGTTTATACTCACTCTCTGTTTCCTATTAATTAGCTTTTCCCCTTTTCCTGCTTCCCCTTTTTCTTCAAGGGTTTCCAGCCTGGGGGTCTCTTGGAATCACAATGGATCTCCTGACTACAGAGATCAGTTCCCTTTAAGGTTGCCAGCTCCATGTTGGGAAATTACTGTATATTTGGTGGTGTAGCCTTGGGAGTGTGAGGTTTGGAGAGGAAAGTGATGTCAGCAGGGTATAATGTCACAGAGTCCACCCTCTGAAGCAGCCATTTTCTCTCTCATCTGTAGAGCAGTTGTAATTCTGGGAGATCTCCAGCTCCCATCTGGAGGTTGGCAATCCTAGCTCCCCTGGAGAAAGTAGCTACTTTGGAGGGTGGAGTCTATAGCATTATACCCTTCTGAGGTCCCTCCCCAGGCTCCCAAGAACTTCCTAACGTGGAGTTAGCAATCCTATCCCTTTCCCACCCAGCAGCCAGCTAACACTTATCTGTTCCTCTGTCTTAAGCTTTCCCTCTTTCTCCGGCAGCCTCAGACTAGGAAAACTGTGGCCCAGTTGAGTGGTGCCACAATTCCCTGCCCCTTTCTCTCCTTCTCAGCTGTTCACCAATCTACACTTTATCTGCCTCCCATCTTCAGCTATATTTATTATTTACTTCATTTATACCCTGCCCTTTCTCCACAGTGGGGACCAAAAGAGCTTACATTATTCTCCTCTTCTCCTTTTTATCCACACAGGTACATTAGGTTGAAAGGGTACGACTGGTCCAAAATCACCCAGTTAGTTTCCATAGCAACATGGGGATTCGAATCAGGGTCTCCCAGACCCTTCTCTGGAGCTCTAGTCACTATACCACACTGGCTTTTATAGGGTGGCTGCTGTTGAACCAATAGCAAGCAGCCAGGCCTAATTGAGCCATACAAGTTGAGTGATATTGAGTCAATCGGGGTTGTTGCCAGCCTAGGGTTGCCAAGTCTCCAGTTGGGACCTGGAGATCTCCCAGAATTGCAACTGAACTTCCAGACAAAAGAGATCTGCTCCTCTGGAGAAAATAGCTGCTTTAGAGGGTAGACTCTGGCATTATATCTGGCTGAGGCCTCTCCCCTCCTCAAACCCCATCCTCCTCAGACTGTACCAGAAAATTGCCAGGAATTTCCCAACCTGGAGCTGGCAACCCTAGTCAGGCCTTGCTCCAAGAAGTTCCCTTTCAAAGGCAAAAATAGGCCCGCCTCCTCCCCTTGTCTTTTACTCACTGAAACCCAGCCAGGAGTACTGTTGTTGCCTAGCAATAGCCATGAAGCTGTTGCTTAAAGCTGCAGGTGCTCTTTTTATCATTTTCACATTTCTTTTTTAAGAACACCCAATTTTTTAAATACATATTTCAAAATTCCCTGCAAACCTAGGGCCCTTTTCAGGTTTGTAGAAAGATCTGCCTTGCCCGTTCACAGATATAGTTGCTGGATTTTAAGTTTCCAAAGATTGGCCAGCTTCGATATTAGCATATAAGACAAGTGAGGGCCAGTGAGACCACGTCAAGCCCTTTGCGGCTCCTGAGTTCTCCCGCAGCTCAGTGGGCCTTCCGCAGCTCCCGAGCTGTTTTGCCGCCGCTGCCAGCTACGGTTCATGGGCTTTCCTGCAGCCTTGGAGATCCTGCTGCGGCTCCTGGGCTGATTCACTGCTGCCTCTGGGCCCCCTGCAGCCATCCGTGGCCTGGCACAGCTCCCGAGCTGCTTCGGCAGTGCCCAGCACAGTGGGGCCCAGTGACAGTGGAGCAGCCCAGGAGCCACAGAGGGCCCACCAACAGAAGTAAGCAAGCCCAGGAGCCGCAGTGGGCCCAATAAGAAAGTGGAATTCCCCCACCCACATATGAGTCTGCAGCCTGCTGCAGCTCCCTGGCTTCTTCTCTGCGGTTGCCATGGCCGCTGAAGTTCCTGAACTCCAAGACAGCTACTGCAGCTCCCAGGCTCCACCACAGCTTACATCAGGCCGGTGCAGCACTGGGGTCCCCGCAGCCACCAACTACCCAGCTCAAGGTGCTTTAATTTGGGGGAGATTTAAAACTCCCCCCAGTGTTGTTGTTTTTTAATTTTCAGATTTTTCTGCAAACCTGGGGAGTGCTCCGAATTTGCCAAAAGACCTGTTTAGCCTCTGTGTGGCCCCAGTCAGTGGATTTAGCTGTCTGCAGTTGGGGGCCATGGGTGGCTATTATGAGATACCGTAGTGATGAAACTGAAGCTTTTATGTGTTTCTTGGAGAGTTGCATGGTGCCTCGATGGTGCAAGTGCACCAGCCCTGGGCTTCCCTCTCCAAATTTAGATACGGGTTGAGATTTCAAGGTTTTTAGCTGCATCATTTTGGGCACCGCTATTGGCTGCAGTTTTGGTAGTTACGTTCTTGGTCTAAAGAAAGCAGAGGGATTGTTGGATGTCTTTGAGGTCTCTAAATTTGACCAATATTCCCCCCCATTCCAAAATCTATTATAGGAATGTTGTTATAGCTGTTTCTATTTGAACATCTTGCTTGTGACAAATTCTTGGTGTTAAAGCTACAAACGCAGCTGAGTGCCTTTCTTGCTAACGCAGCTCTGGACAAGGCATTGTGGATTATTCATTTCAGAAATTACTTTAAATTATCTATTTAAGTGTAAAGGTTCGTGTTCTACCTTTAATCAAATTATCCCCGAGGCACTTTACAACATACTGAAGCAATACAAAAATACTGCCTAGCAACCCCTGGGTTTCTGCCTTTCAGTGCGGATCCCCCTCTGGATTTCTTTGGAAGGAAGAGGGGCAGTTTTGCCAGTTTCTCCCAGGAGCAGCACTAGCAAAGGCATTTTTTGGCTACTGCAGGAGGGGTGAATTGGAAGTCATTCTCTGCAGGTGAAAATTCCTTCTGCCTACCGAAATCTTTGGTTATCCAAGTATCACTGGTGAAAAACAGAGAATACTTCTCTTCTGCCAGTTTGGTGTAGTGGTTAAGTGCGCAGACTTTAACCTGAGAGAACCGGGTTTGATTCCCCACTCCTCCACTTGCAGCTGCTGGATGACCTTGGGCAAGCCATATTCCTGGCACAGCTGTTCTTGAAAAAGAGCAGTTTCTGTCAGAGCTCTCTCAGCCCCACCGACCTCACAGGGTGTCTGTTGTGGGCATCGACAGCTCAAAACTTCCACCCTTGATTTTACTGAAAGCCTCTGAATTCTGTTATACACAGAAGAGAGATTTTGTTCTAGTTCTTCCTCCCACTACAATAAGGATAGGAAAGGAGCAATATCAGAGCCAAAGTAGACATTACAGTGGCCACCGATAAGAACATAAGAACATAAGAGAAGCCAATGTTGAATCAGGCCAATGGCCCATCTAGTCCAACACTCTGTCACACAGCGGCCAAAATATACCAGGTGCCATCAGGAGGTCCAGCAGTGGGGCCAGGGCACCAGAAACCCTCCCACTGCTGCCCCCTCCAGCACCAAGAATAGAGTGCATCACCTGCCCCAGACTGAGAGTTCCCATCTATACCCTGTGGCTAATAGCCACTGGTGGACTTCTGCTCCATATGTTTATCTAATTTCCTCTTGAAACTGTCCATGCTTGCAGCTGCCACGACCTCCTGTGGCAGTGAATTCCATATGTTAATCACTCTTTGGGTGAAGAAGTATTTCCTTTTATCTGTTCTAACCCGACTGCTCAGCAATTTCATGGAGTGCCCACGAGTTCTTGTATTGTGAGAAAGGGAGAAAAGTACTTCTTTCTCAACCTGCTCAATCCCATTCATAATCTTATAAACCTCGATCATGTCACCTCTCAGCCGTCGTTTCTCCAAGCTGAAGAGCCCCAAGCATTTTAACCTTTCTTCATAGGGAAGGTGTTCCAACCCTTTTATCATTCTAGTTGCCCTTCTCTGCACTTTTTCCAATGCTATAATATCCTTTTTGAGATGTGGTGACCAGAACTGCACACAGTATTCCAAATGAGGTCGCACCAATGATTTATACAGGGGTATGATGATACTGGCTGATTTGTTATCAATTCCCTTCCTAATAATCCCCAGCATAGCGTTGGCCTTCTTTATTGCAGCTACACATTGTGTAGACATTTTCAGCGAGTTATCCACTACGACTCCAAGATCTCTCTCTTGGTCCGTCTCTGCCAGATCAGACCCCATCAACGTGTATTTATAGTTGGGATTTTTGGCTCCAATGTGCATCACTTTGCACTTGTCCACATTGAACCCCATTTGCCACGTTGACGCCCACTCACCCATCCTCAACAGATCCCTTTGGAGTGCCTCACAATCCTCCCTGGTTTTCACCACCCTGAACAACTTTGTGTCATCTGCAAATTTAGCCACATCACTGCTTACTCCCAATTCCAAATCATTAATAAACAAGTTAAAAAGCATCGGACCGAGTACTGATCCCTGTGGTACCCCACTGCTTACCACCCTCCACTGAGAAAGTTTCCCATTTATACTCACTCTCTGTTTCCTATTTATAAGCCAGTTTTTGATCCACAAGAGGACTTGTCCTTTTATCCCATGACTATTGAGCTTACTTAGGAGCCTTTGATGAGGAACTGTATCAAAAGCTTTCCGGAAGTCAAGGTAAATAATATCTATTGGGTCCCCCTTGTCCACATGTTTGTTCACTCCCTCAAAAAACACTAACAGGTTAGTGAGACAAGATCTTCCCTTACAGAACCCATGCTGGGTCTGCCTCAATAGTTTTTGTTCATCAATGTGCCTACTAATTCTTTCCTTAATAACAGTTTCCACCAACTTACCCGGTATCGATGTCAGACTGACTGGCCTGTAATTTCCTGGATCTCCCCTGGAGCCCTTTTTAAAGATGGGAGTGACATTAGCTACCTTCCAGTCCTCAGGAATGGAGGCAGATTTTAATGAAAAATTACATATTTTTGTCAGGAGATCCACAAGTTCACATTTGAGTTCTTTCAGAACTCTCGGATGAATGCCATCCGGGCCTGGTGATTTATTAGTTTTTAAATTGTCCATCAGTCGGAGGACTTCCTCTCTTGTCACCGCAATCTGATTCAGGTCTTTCAAACCCCCTCCCGAAATCGGTGCTTCTGGAGTGGGCAAACACTTCTCCTCTTCCACAGTGAAGACAGAGGCAAAAAATGCATTCAGCTTCTCAGCCATTTCCCTGTCATCCTTCACTACTCCTTTTACCCCTTGGTCATCCAAGGGCCCCACTGCCTCCCTGGTTGGCTTCCTACTTCTAATGTATTTGAAGAAAGTTTTATTGTTGGTCTTTATGTTTTTTGCGATATGCTCCTCATATTCCCTTTTTGCTTGCCTGATCACAGACTTGCATTTTGTTTGCCATAGTCTGTGTTCCCTTTTATCAACCTCACTAAGACTAGCTTTCCACCGCTTAAAGGAATCCTTCTTACCTTTTACAGCTTCCATTACTTTATTTGTTAACCATGCAGGCTTTTTTCTATACCTATTTGTACCTTTCCTAACCTGCGGTATATATTTTTTCTGAGCTTCTAGGATTGTCTTTTTAAATAGTCTCCAAGCTTCCCCAATGGTTTTGACCTTCTCCACTCTTCCTTTCAATTTCTTCCTCACATGTCCCCTCATACCAGAGAAGTTACCCCTTTTAAAGTTAAAAGTGGTTGCGTCAGTCTTTTTGGGCAACTCCCTATCTGTACAAATGTTAAACTCAATGACATTATGGTCACTGTTCCCAAGTGGTGCAATCACTTTTACATCTCTCACCAGGTCTTGGGTGTTACTTAGGACCAAATCCAGGATCGCCTCTCCCTGGTAGGATCTGTGACCATCTGTTCCACAGCACAGTCATTGAGAGTGTCTAAGAACGCAATCTCTTTTTCCCAACTAGAACTCATATTGACCCAATCAATGTGTGGGTAGTTAAAGTCGCCTATTACAACACAGTTATTTCGTCTAGCCGCTATCTTTAATTCATTCATCATTTTATAATCCTCCTCTATCTTTTGATCTGGTGGGCGATAACAAACTCCCACTGTTAAGCCTCCTTTTGGACCCACTATTTCAACCCATAGCATTTCCAGAAGTGAATCCAATTCTCTTACCCTCTCAATCTTACTGGATGGTATACCCTCTCTGACATACAGAGCCACCCCACCTCCAACCCTTTCCCCCTATCCTTCCGATATAATTTATAACCAGGAATCACCGTATCCCACTGATTTTCCTCATCCCACCAAGTTTCTGAAATACCCACAATGTCTATTTCCCCCCAACACCAAGCATTCCAACTCCCCGATTTTACCTCGGAGACTTCTAGCATTTGTGTATAAACACTTATAGTTTCCCACGTTTGTTAAGCCCACAGCCTTCCTCTTGCTGCCTCGAGACCTTGCCAGGCAGTTCCTATCATTAGCCACAGTCTCAGTGGACAATTGTAATCCATTTCCTTGTACAAAAATAATAGCTACCCCTTCATCTCTTTGAGATGAGCCATCCCGAACCAGAGACTTTTCATCTCCTGTCGGCTTTCCCCCATTATTCAGTTTAAAAACTGCTCTGCCACCTTTTGATTTTGAGCGCCAGCAGCCTGGTTCCTTCTCGGGACAAGTGGAGACCGTCCCTTTTGTACAGCTCCCTCTTGTCCCAAAAAGCATCCCAATGCCTAACAAACTTGAACCCTTCCCCCTACACCACCGTCTCATCCACGCATTGAGACTCCTGATCTGTGCCTGTCTCTCCGGCCCTGCGCGTGGAACAGGTAGCACTTCCGAGAAGGCTGCCTTGGAGGTCCTGGCCTTGAGTTTCCTGCCCAGCAGCCTAAATTTCTCCTCCAGGACCTCACGACTGCATTTCCCCACATCGTTGGTGCCGACGTGCACCACGACCACTGGCTCCTCCCCAGCACTGTCTACCAGCCTATCTAAAACACGCGTAATGTCCGCTACCTTCGCACCAGGCAGGCAAGTCACCGATCTGACCCGTGGCCACCAACACCATTTTATAGAGGGCTTGGTCCTGATTGGGGTTGGGCTCAGTGGGACCTAACCAGGCCTATAGCCAGGACTTTTCCAGTTTGGGGGGCTTCTAAAAAATCAGGGGGCATTGAACTTCATACATACCCTCCCCATACACACGCTTGGCCCATGCTTCTCCCCCAAAGCATTTAAAGGGTCCCTTTAAATGCATTGGGGAAAGGGAGCCTTGTGCGCACCTGCACTCCAAATGTGGCTTGGAGTGCAGGCGCGCACAGAGGCCTCCTCCCACTTCTCCTCCAGTGCATTTAAACTTACAGTGCTTTGAGGGAGAAGCAAGGTCCACGCTCCTTGCACTCCAAGCTGTGAATTTGCGGCTTGGAATACAGGCATGCCTGGGTCCTCCCCCCCCCCACTTCTCCCCCAAAGTCCTGGGACCTTGGGAAGAAGTTGTGGAGGCGGGCCCCGGGAGTCCCCACCATAACCACGGGCCTGGACCTGACAATCTTGATTCTGCTCTGAGTGCTTTTTCACTTGGAAAAGGTGTGTGTGCTGGGAGGGAGACAAGATCACTTGGTCCAGCTGTCCTCACAACAGGACAAGAATATAGTAAGACATCCTTTGGGGGTGGGTGGGTGGGTATCTGTATTTAGTACTTGAGCCAAGAGCTCAAAGAAATCATCACCTGTTCATTTGCCCCGGCAGTCGGTTGAGGATTCCGATGATGGGGAAAAGCCCAATTGGATTTTACAGATTTTCTGACTAAGATCTGGCAGATGAACAGGTATGAGTGTGATTGTGCTTCTGTGAGTAAGGAGCTCAGGCGGCTGGATCCATAGGTAAGCCACTGGTATAAGGGATGTATTCCCCTGTACCTCCTGAGTTGCAGACTTACCAGAAGAGTTGCTGCTAAATGCTAAGTTTACAAAGTTCATGCTGAGTTTACAAAGTGCTCCCACTGCATTCAGAAACCCTGGTTGGAATTTCCCTGCAGCTGATTGCTGGCGACATCTCTTGGTGAACGAAACCCGGGCCCAGCCCACTGGAGTAAAAATTCTCTAGTTGTAAAGAGTTGCGTCACTGCTGGAAGCCCCTTAAAGGGGCTAGGGCTCCCATCTGTCAGCTTTGATGGGCTTCATTTCTAGCTGTGATGCCTTGGGCATACACATGCCCCCCACCTGCCGTATCGGTCTGCTTTGCGATCTTTAATAATGCCTTTTTACCAAGCTGCGTGCGTCTTCGTGTAGCAACTTGGTCCTGATGTTGCCTGCGGGGAGTTCAGAGAGCGAGGAGAGCATCAGAGGGACACGAAAGGATGGACAGCTGGAAGGGGGGGGTGTTTCACCTGGGCTGGGAGGAAGATAAAATGAACGGGATAATAAATTACATGTGTCCTACACTTTGAAACCTGCCACTTTTTCTTGCTTTTCTGTGAGGCTGGAGATGCCTTTTTTTTTTTGCATTTATGTATTAAACCAGGGGTGTCGAACTCATTTGTTACAAGGGCCGGATCTGACATAAATGAGACCTTATTGGGCCGGGCCACGTGTGTCATAAAATGTAATGCCAGGTAACGGAGATAGAAACTTTATAAAGGACACAAACACAAGGTTTGGGGTTTTTTACCTAAATAAAATCATGCTTAAAACATCAGCACTCTTGCAAAATTTTGTCTATCTAACAGAGTCTGACAACTGACACCTCCTGCTCTGAATTATCGCATCAGAACGTCTGTGCTGTTGCTATCTCGAGTCTGCTGTCCAGGTGTGTATCTGTAAGCTGCAAACCTACGATGACGCAGCAGCAGCAGCAGAACTGGAAGAGGAAGCAGGAGACAGCCAGTTCCACTGCCAGCCTGATAGAAGCCCTCCGGGGGCCTGATCTGGCCGCCGGGCCACATGTTTGACACCCCTGTATTAAACAGTCTTGCTTGCCGCTCACCATTTGCAGGAAGAAAGAGAGCCTGTTGATTTAGACAGATTTCCTTGCGTCACATAGAGCGCTGAAAAAGTGAACAGAGACGAACGTTTTCCCTGCATTACAATATATTTTCTCTCTCTTCCTCCCTTCCTCACAGCACTGCTATTCCTGCAGGAGCCTGACTGTTCTGTAACCTCTGTTGATGCCAAAGCAACATCTGCAGCCCCTCCTTCAACACCTCCTTGCTTTTATTATAATTGGCTTATCGAGCAAATTGTCAGGAGTCCTCTTGAGTTCATGCTGTCAGCCCTGGTGCTGTCAGGCTGGTACAAGGAAGTCCTCATCAGCCTGTTTTCCGTTTGTGCCTGGTTATGGGAGTGTCGATGGGTGGGCATGCCACGACCAAATGCTGGCACCACGACTGCCTTTGGTGCTTCTGTGCAAATGCTTTCTGCCCACTGTATGGCGCTCCACAATTTGGCTCCACTGTGGAAAGAAGGCATGCACTGGCTAGAAAGGGGGAAGGAGCACATTTCCTGAGCAGCAGGTCGGAATGCAATCGAGGAATAAGACCGCGCTTTGGCATCCAGTGGCGCAAGACAGTGCTTACAGCATCGTTGCTTGAACCAATCCGTTATTTCAATCGGAGACAAATAACTGCTTTGAGACAATTGATCACAATGCTTTCTCTTGCTTTTCCCCTGGCAAAAATGGATGCTGCCGGAGCCAAGAGTGCTGCTTTGCCCGATGGCAGTGCCCATTGCTTCTAATTAACTATTCTGAAGAACACTTGGAAAAAAAGCATTGATTACATAGCAAATAATGAGCCTGAGCATCCTCTTTAGCTGCATGCATCTGTCTGTTTATTTTTATTCCTCCATTCCTCCCAGAAGCTCAGGGCTCTTCCTTCTCCCATCTTATCCTCACCAGCAAACAACCTTGTGAGGTAGATCAGGCTAAGGGAGAACGGCTGGCCTAAAGTTAACTCGGTGAGCTTCATAGCTCAGTAGTGGTTTATTAGTATTTAACCTATCTCCTAATGAAATGATGGGCTAACCTCACCATGCTGCTGAGAGCTCCACAACAGGAGATAACAGCTGCATGGGATACCAGTGCAAATATTGACCACTATGTAGGAGGGAGAGAGGAGATGAAGGCCCCCCGTGCAAGTTTTCTTAGAAGGAAAAAAATACAGCCATCCTCAAGACTCATGATAGCATAGGGGTGGAATGATGCTTTTGATGAGCAAAACCATGGGGTGGGGTGGGGGTGATCCACTGTTCTTACCACACAACACCTCCCATCCAAATGGGTGTACAGCACAGCTGTTACTCCCTATAAAATACACTGGGAAGATCCGTGCACGTATCTCCAAGCATCGCATCTACTATGGCCTACAGTACCTACAAAGCAAACACTGCCTGTGGCCTACAAAGCAAATACTCCCTAGAGAGTTTGTGATTTACTCATAATAGGCCAGTGTTACTGTAGTAGAAATCCTGCTTTAGTTCTGAGCATCTGTGGTTCTGACTCTACGCAAGGGAGGGTGGCTGGTTAAAGTGGTCTGCCCGCGGAGACTCATGGATCTACAAGATTCCAGAATACTCTGGGGGATTTTAGGATTCCATATGAATACCTTGTGGGGGCTGTGGTGGGAGTTTGGAACATGAAGCTCCTAGAAGCTATCAGCAGAATTGCTCCATGTTGACCTCTCCTGACCTTGGGGCAGAACTCAGCTCTGTGGTTAACCATGGAACTGTGTGACCCGAAGAGCGCCGTGAGTTGTCTAGAGTTAATGCAGCTGCAAAACACTGTTTTCTTCCAATTTAGTTTAGCCCAGAAGATGGCTTCATCCCTTGATTCGGCCTGTCTTGCCACCTGATCCATGCCACAATAACATTGAAATTAGACTACTGTAATGTTCTTCACTCCCTCATGGATCACTGCCTTGTCGTGGCGAGGGGGCTTGTGTGGTTCGATGAGGCTGTGGGCTATGCCGTGGAGGGCCACCCAGGACGGACAGGCCACAGCAGAGAACTCAGACCAAGCGTGATCCCCTGGAGAAGGAAATGGCAACCCACTCCAGTATCTTTGCCAAGAAAACCCCATGGACAGTAACAAAAGGCTAAAAGATATGACGCCGGAAGATGAGCCCCTCAGGTCGGAAGGTGTCCAATATGCTACTGAGGAAGAGCAGAGGGCAAGTACGAGTAACCCCAGAAAGAGTGAAGCGGCTGGGCCAAAGCCGAAAGGACGCTCAGTTGTGGATGTGTCTGACGGTGAAAGGAAAGTCCGATGCTGCAAAGAACAATACTGCATAGGAACCTGGAACGTAAGATCTATGAATCAAGGTAAGCTTGATGTGGTCAAAAATGAGATGGCAAGAATGAACATCGACATCTTGGGAATCAGTGAACTAAAGTGGACAGGAATGGGCGAATTTAACTCAGAAGACCATTATATCTACTACCGTGGCCAGGAATCCCGTAGAAAAAATGGTGTGGCCTTTATAGTCAATAAGAGAGTGAGAAAGGCAGTATTGGGATACAATCTCAAGAATGACAGAATGATCTCGGTCCGAATCCAAGGCAAACCATTCAATATCACAGTAATCCAAGTCTATGCCCCAACCACTGCTGCAGAAGAGGCTGAAGTGGACCAGTTCTATGAAGACCTACAACAGCTCATAGAACTAACACCAAAAAATGATGTCCTCATCATCATAGGGGACTGGAATGCTAAAGTAGGAAATCAAAAGGTAACCGGAATAACAGACAAGTTTGGCCTTGGAGAACAAAATGAAGCAGGGCAAAGGCTAACAGAGTTTTGTCAAGAGAACACGCTGGTCATAGCGAACACCCTTTTCCAACAACCTAAGAGGCGTCTCTACACATGGACATCACCAGATGGGCAACACCGAAATCAGATTGACTATATAATTTGCAGTCAAAGATGGAGAAGCTCTATCCAGTCAGTAAAAACAAGACCTGGAGCTGACTGTGGCTCAGATCATGAGCTACTCATTGCGAAATTCAGACTTAAATTGAAGAAAGTTGGGAAAAACACAAGGCCATTCAGATTTGACCTAGATCGCATCCCCGATGAATATACAGTAGAGGTGAAGAATAGGTTTAGGGGACTAGATTTGATAGACAGAGTGCCCGAAGAACTATGGACAGAGGTCCGTGACATTGTAAAGGAGGCAGCAATCACCGCCATCCCAAAGAAAAAGAAATGCAAAAAAGCAAAGTGGCTGTCTGATGAGGCTTTACACATAGCAGAGGAAAGAAGGAAAGCTAAAGGCAACGGTGAAAAGGAAAAATTTGCCCAACTGAATGCAGATTTCCAGAGAACAGCTAGGAGAGATAAGGAGGCTTTCCTGAATGAACAATGCAAAGTAATAGAGGAAAACAATAGATTGGGAAGGACTAGAGATCTCTTCAAGAAAATTGGAGAAATCAAGGGAACGTTCCATGCAAAGCTGGCCATGATAAAGGACAATAATGGTAGGGACCTAACAGAAGCAGAAGAGATTAGGAAAAGATGGCAAGAATACACAGAAGAACTGTACAAGAAGGACCTCGATGTCCTTGACAACCACGATGGTATAATCACTGACCTCGAGCCAGACATCCTGGAAAGCGAAGTTAAATGGGCCTTAGAAAGCATTACTAACAACAAAGCTAGTGGAGGTGATGGTATCCCAGCTGAGTTATTCAAAGTCTTAAAAGAAGATGCTGTTAAAGTGCTGCACTCAATTTGCCAACAAATTTGGAAAACACAACAGTGGCCACAGGATTGGAAAAGGTCAGTGTACATTCCAATCCCAAAGAAGGGCAATGTCAAGGAGTGTTCAAACTATCGCACAATTGCACTCATTTCACATGCTAGCAAGGTCATGCTCAAAATCCTACAGGCTAGGCTCCAACAGTACGTGGATAGAGAACTGCCAGAAGTACAAGCTGGGTTTCGAAGAGGTAGAGGAACTAGAGATCAAATTGCCAACATTCGCTGGATTATGGAGAAAGCAAGAGAGTACCAGAAAAACATCTACTTCTGCTTCATTGACTATGCTAAAGCCTTTGATTGTGTGGATCACAATAAATTATGGCAGGTTCTTAAAGAGATGGGAGTACCGGACCACCTCACATGTCTTCTGAGAAACCTGTATAAGGGTCAAGAAGCAACAGTTAGAACCGGATATGGAACAACTGATTGGTTTAGCATAGGGAAAGGAGTACGGCAAGGATGTATATTGTCACCTTGCTTATTTAACTTATATGCAGAGTACATCATGCGAAATGCTGGCCTGGATGAATCACAAGCCGGAGTTAAGATTGCTGGGGAAAAGATCAATAACCTCAGATATGCAGATGATACCACTCTGATGGCAGAAAGTGAAGAGGACCTAAAGAGCCTCTTGCTCAGGGTGAAAGAGGAGAGCGCAAAAGTGGGCTTGAAGCTCAACATCAAAAAAACTAAGATCATGGCATCTGGCCCCATCACTCCTTGGCAAATAGAAGGAGAAGTCGTAGAAGTAGTGACAGACTTCACGTTCCTAGGATCCCAGATCACTGCAGATGGTGACTGCAGCCATGAAATTAAAAGACGCCTGCTCCTTGGGAGGAAAGCGATGGCAAACCTAAACAGCATAATAAAAAGCAGAGACGTCACCTTGCCAACAAAAGTCCGCATGGTCAAAGCAATGGTATTCCCCGTAGTAATGTATGGCTGCGAGAGTTGGACTATAAGGAAGGCCGAGCGCCGAAGAATAGATTCTTTTGAACTATGGTGCTGGAGAAGACTCTTGAGAGTCCCTTGGACTGCCAGGAGATCAAATCAGTCAATCCTAAAAGAAATCAACCCTGACTGTTCCCTGGAAGGCCAGATACTGAAGCTGAAGCTCAAATACTTTGGCCACCAAATGAGAAGGGAGCATTCACTGGAGAAGACCCTGATGCTGGGAAAGATTGAAGGTCAAAGAAGAAGGGGACGGCAAAGGATGAGATGGTTAGACAGTGTCATCGATGCAACGAACATGAAATTGAGCAAACTTCAGCAGACAGCGGAAGACAGGAGGGCCTGGCGTAAACTGGTCCATGGGGTCGCAAAGAGTCGGACTCGACTGTGCGACTGAACAACAACAACAATGTTCTTCATATAGGTCTCCCGTAGTAGTCAACTTGAAGACTCCAGCTGGTGCAGAATGCCACAACTTGGTTGTTAGCAGGAACTTGGTGGGGCATGTATATTACACTGAATCTGTGGCCATGCCATTGGCTGCCCATCAGTTACTAGGTTCAGTTCCAGGTACTGGCTGTCTCAAATAAAGCCCTTCATGGCCATGGAGCCTATTGTTTGGAGGAATGTGTCTCTTATGCTCTGCCTTGACTGCTTTGTTCATAACCATGGGTGGCTGTGAAGAGCTCCAGGAGGATCTCCACAGATTGGGTGAGTGCACAACAATGGGACAAATGAAGTTCAGTGTTAGCAGGGCTCATTTCCATCTGGAACGAGCAGGAACGCCGTTCTGATAGAAGCTCAGGAGCGGCAAGCCCCACCCCCAGCAGCCCTCAGTTGGGCCTGGAGGCACAGGAAGCAGCACAGATGTGCTGCCTCCCTCTGCTTGCCGCTGCCACCACCACACTGCCACCACCAGCCAGAAGGCAAGGTAAGTTGGTGGTGATGAGAGCAGGGGCTTGATTGTGGGGGAAGCCGTGGAGAGTGGTGGTGCGAGGGGGGGCTTGATTGGGAGGGAGAGTTGTGGAGGGGTGATGAATGCATATCAAGTTGGACTATGGAATTATAATACAATAGGAGTGAGACACATTGAAATTTTTGGGACTTCTCTGTATTACTGATATTTACTTTTCTGGAGAGCCAGTTTGGTGTAGTGGTTAAGTACGCGGACTCTAACCTGGGAGAATCGGGTTTGATTCCCCACTCCTCCACTTGCACCTGCTGATGTGACCTTGGGCAAGCCATAGTTCTGGCACAGCTGTTCTTGAAAAAGAACAGTTTCTGTCAAGAGCTCTCTCAGCCCCACCTGTTGTGGGAAAGGGAAGGGAAAGGAGTTTGTAAGCCGCTCTGAGACTCTGAGTGAAGGGCGGGGTTTAAATCCAATCTCTTCTTCTCCTTCTGTACTACTGTTGGTTTTTGTAAGATTACCTTGGCTTCATCTAGTTATATGGTTATTGTGTTAGTAAACTTGGCATTAAATTATATATATATATAGTTCACCTTAAGTGATTTCAGCCAGCAGTCTCTTGTGTTTTGCACCACCTGGAGGCTGGCAACCCAGGCTGCCAAGAAGGCCCCAGAGGGAGGAGGCAGGGAGCTTCTCACCCCCCCCACCCCGCCCAAGCCAGAGCTTCCATTTGGAATCAGTTGCTGTTTGCCGGCTTGTTGATCACTGGACACTTTGGTGCTTTCCCCCCCTTGCTGGGTTTGATGATTTGATGTGGTTGGTGGTTAATCAATGTTTCTTTCCATTTAAAGCATCTTGGTTTGAATTGTTTTTATTGGCTGACTTGGGGGCCTCCTCGGAAGTGGGGTGCCCTGGGAATGCAGTTGCCACCTGATGTGCTGTACAGAGATGCGCTGGGCATGTGCTTTCCGTGGCTCTTCATGGAACAACAGCACAGAGCTGGTTGGAGGGTGTGTGTGGAGGGTAACAATCCAAGCTGGAACTGGGCTGCTCAGAGCGCTCTTGGACCTGTGCTCCCTGGAGCCCGTGTCGTCTTTGCGGGGGGGGTTGATGGGGGTGCTTGTGGAGGGGCACCATGCTTGTAGAAGAGAGGCTGAGGCTGGAGAGCAGCGCTGGCTGCCTCAGGAAATAATGCGAAGGGCTGCTCTGCCTTGCGTGTTGGAATCTTCCCAAACAATTCCATCTCTGCATCCCAGACCCTCAGTTTTCAGGTGCGTTCACCCCAAAGACAGTCCCACTGCTTTACGTAAGATTTTCTTCTGAAGGGGGCACGCTTGGGGGTGCCGCAGTTGGAGGCGGAAAAGGACATTTTCCCGAGAGGAGCCTTGACTTGTGCAGAATGACCAGGCCCCGGTGTCGCTAGCCGAAGTGTCCAACGGCAGGGCCCTCTCTTTAGACTGGGCAGGACGCTGGACATAGGAGCTACAGCGTCAAGGTGTAGTTCCTTCAGTGCCCACCCCCTGCACTCCTTCGCCAACAGAAATGGGCCCCCTCCCGCCAAACTAGTATGGACTCTTTGTTTCCCCTACCGGGGGCATGACAGCCAATGTTCCCTCTAAGCTGGGGAATCTTGTGAGCAAAAATTCTACTTTGTGAGCTACTGGCATTAAAGTTGTGAGCAAGCGAATTGGCTGCTGCATCAATCAGTTTGCTCTGGAGGCTAAAAAAGTGTGAGCTAGCTCACACTAACTCAGCTTAGAGGGAACACTGATGACAGCAGCTGTCTGGGGGCGGTGGGGAGTTGTGTCTAGGAACCAGTGAGGGGTGTTAGAGAAATCTCTTCCCCCATCCATATTGGAGGACATGCACCACGGTGTCAGTTTTGTCAAGCCAAACTTTTTAAAGCAAACAAACTAGTCCATCTGCTCCAGCCTCCTGTCTCACACAGTGGTCAGCCAGTTCCTCTGGAGCACCAACAACAGGGCAGAGAGGCCGAGGCCTTCCCCTGATAAGAACATCAGAAGAGCCCTGCTGGATCAGACCAGTGGTCCACCCAGTCCATCATCCTGTCTCATACAGTGGCCAGCCAGTTCCTTCAGAGGATCAGCATCAAGGTATACAGAGGCCGAGGCCTTCCCCTGAGGTTGCCTCCGGTCACTGGCATTCAGAGGATGACTGCCTCTGAATGTGGAGGTTCCCCTCAGTCACCATGGCTAGTAGATTCAGGTGGGTGTTGGTCTGAAGCAGCCGATCAAAATTCAAGTCCAATGGCACCTTTAGGACCAAAAAAGTTTAACCAAAAGCTTGAATAAAACTTTTCTGATCTTAAAGGTGTCATTGGACTTGAATGATAGACTGATAGACTTATCAATATTTTGTCGAAGGCTTTCACTGCCGGAGTTCATCAGTTGCTGTAGATTTTCCGGGTTGTGTGGCCGTGGTCTTGGCATTGTAGGACCTGACGTTTCGCCAGTAGCTGTGACTGGCATCCTCAGAGGTATAACACAGGAAGATGGAGTACTCTCTGTGTCAAGGTGAGCAGAAAAATGGTAGGCAGGTAACTTATATCTACTCCAGAAGGTGGGGTAGGGCTGAGTCATTATCTTGTAGGAGTTCTCCAGACTATGAACATGCTAATGGAGAAGCTTTCCTGAGGAGGTTCTTTTGTCTATGGATTGTTCCCTGAGGAGGTTTCCTGTTTCTTGAGGAGGTTCTTTTGTGTGTGGAATGGCTATTGAAACTCTGATCTTATCTGTGGTGCTATTGTCAGCTGTAGAGCATTTTGTGTTTTTCAGGACAGGAGTTTAAAAATAAATAGGGCATGGTTTCCTTGGATGCCCTTGAGGTCTAGTCCTTCCTCCCTCCCTCCCTCCCCTCAAAGTTAGAACAAAACAGAAAGGAGGGTGTTCCCTCTAAGCTGAGTTAGTGTGAGCTAGCTCACAGTTTTTTAGCCTCCGGCTCTCACCTTTTTGTCTTAGCTCTGGAAGGATGGCCCCAGAGCAGACTGATTTATGCAGTAGCCAAGTCGCTCACTCACAGCTTTAATGGCCAGTAGCTCACAAAGTAGAATTTTTGCTCACAAGACTCCACAGCTTAGAAGAAGGAACATCGGTAGGCTCTCCAGCTCTGAGTTGGGAAATGCCTGGAGATTTTTGGAGTGCAGCCTGGGCAGTGGGTCTTGCCTTCTGACATACTTCCAGTGATGTCAGGGGGTGTGGCATATGCAAATAACTTATGCTAATGAGCTCCTGCCCCTCTTTTTCTGCGAAATGGCCCCGAGTGTTAGTAAGTGCAAGTTGATGCACACTGGGACGAAAAATTACCCCGACTTCGAGTATAAACGAATGGCGTCTGAACTTGCTGAGACTGAGAGGGGAGAAGATATTTGGGTCAATGAAAATCTCCACCCAGTGTGCGCTGCACAGTGAAAAAAAGGTAAATCCTATGTTAGAGATTATTAGGAAGGGACTGGAAAATAAAATAGCCAATATTATTATGCCCCTACATAGATCTATAGTGTGGCCTCGATTGGAATACTGTGTACAGTTCTGACCCCCATATCTCAACAAGAACATCACAGACCTGGGGAGGGGGAAACTGAACATAAATGCAGCCTGTACTTGAAGCATTGCATAAATGGCAGACAAATCAGACAGCTGTTAATGGCCAGGGCGGGTAAAGAGGTTAGAGAGAGAGAGATCCATTTTCTGAGACTGTGGGAGCCACTTCTGACGCCTGCTGCTTCAAAGCGTGTCCTTGTCTTGCTTTTTGATCACTGACCTGTGCTGAAGCTTCCCATCCTCTTTCTGAAGTCAGAAGCTTTTCGCTGGGCTCTGCTGCAAATGTTTGCGCTTTGTCCTCCCCCCCCCCCCGGCAGCGTCTACCAATTCTGTGAAAAAAAAAAATGTTTAGATTTTTCCAGGCTTCTTCTTTCTAAATTTGGAGCATCCATTTACACTCATGATTTGGAAAGAATGCAGCACTGTAATTGATGGGAAATCTCCGCGCTCTCCCCAGCACCCCCCCTTCCTTCCTAGCTCTTCAGCAAACACATTGCCCTTGACAGATCTGGCGGTGCTCCCCGGGCCGCTTGCAGCCTCACAGAACTGCGGAGAGCCCGTATGTTTCATAGGCATATCTTGCATGCCTGGTTTTCCTTCTCTCTTCCTTCCCAAAAACTCAGCCAATGTGCTTATTTTCTTTGCCTCCTGCAAGCAAAATGTATATATTTCCAATATGTATAGGAAGGGCTGCAGGCACATTAACTGCTGTGGGGAAATACTCACATTCATCAGACAAGCTGGAAGCCAGTATTTGTGTCGGACCATTTAATTTTTCCAACTGTTTATACTGGGTTATTTAATGGTGGTTGGTAAATGGAGCAAAACGGGGTGTCGGTTTTAACAAGTATGTGCGAAAGGAAAGGGATCAACCCACTCGCATCAGAAGATTCAGCTTGTTTGCCTTTCCAGTACGGGTTCATAGATGTTCTTCTCTTGAGTCTATTAAGGAAGCAAAGTAGCCGTGATGATCGAAGGCAAAAGCTATGTCATAGATGAGGAACTGGCTAAGTATGAGGAAGCAAACAAGGAGAGAGAGAGACAGAGAGACAGAGAGAGAGGAGGGGCTAGAGTTCCCCAGTGAAAAATGAGGAAGCCCCCATTGTTCTGGTACCAGTTTTAAAAGTTATTGATCAGATATTAGTGTGCAAAGATAACAGCAGATTTCCACCGAATTAGAAATGTTCTCAGAAAAACAGCTTTTTGAAACCATTCAGAATATTTTTGCAGTATGTTGAGAGCTGCAGTGACTCAAGAGGTTAAGACGCTGAACTGCAGGCTGGAAGGTCGGTAGTTCAGCAGTTCGAGACCCGAGTGCCGCATGACGGAGTGAGCTCCCATCTCTGGTCCCAGCTCCTGCCAACCTAGCCGTTCGAAAGCAAGAAATTGCAAGTAGATAAATAGGTACCGCTTCGGTGAGAAGGTAACAGCGTTCTGTGCGCCTCAGCGTTTAGTCATGCCGGCCACATGACCACAGAAATGTCTTCGGACAGCGCTGGCTCTTTGGCTTGGAAACGGAGATGAACACTGCAACCCTAGAGTCAGATTCGACTGGCTTTCGAGCAAGGGAAACCTTTACCTTAAAGAAATTGTGGTAGTAAAAAAAATCCAGTTGTTTATTTACTCCACTCACACCCTGGCTTTCTCTCAATGGGGATCAAAAGGGGTTTGCATCATTCGCTTCTCCTCCATTTTATAGTTTATGACCCAATAGGAGAGAATTGTTCCTCGGTCCATGATAAAAAAAAAAGGATCTAACCCAACAGGACACTAAATTCTCCCATGATAAATATAGTTTATGTTAGAAGTCTGACTGACTTTTATCTGAGGGTGGGCCTCTGCACTGAATTCATTTCGTGCCACCATTCAAAATGCTGTCTTTTACCTTTTAAAGTCCTAAATGGTAAGGGACTGGGGTGTTGTTTTTTAAAAATATTTTTTTGAATTTTATTGCACAATATAACAATATTACAAACTGACAATAGAATGGAGTGCAATCGACGAAGTACAGCAAAAGATAAATACAGATATAGATCTAAATTTCACGCTCATCTTAACAGATATAAATTAGTGGCTGCATTACCAAGTGAAACCTCCTCAACAACAAAAGTCAGCATTTCTGACTCTGCTCTATATGGTTTTCATCTTCTGATATAAGGTGTGAGGCAACCAGGCTTTCAGTGTGTTGGTGCATTTTTCTGTGTGGTACTACCTCCTCCCCCGAACAGTTCCGGGCTGGGGCACTCTCTGAATTATAACTGAATCCAGACTACAGAAGTCACTTCCCCTGAAGAAAATGGCTGCTTTGGGGGGTCAATTCTGTGGCATTTATATCCTATTGAGCCAGTTTGGTGTAGTGGTTAAGTGTGTGGACTGTAATCTGGGAGAACCGGGGTTGATTCCCCACTCCTCCACTTGCACCTGCTGGATGACTTTGGGCAAGCCACAGTTCTGATAAGAGCTGTTCTTGAAAAAAGAGCAGTTTCTGTCAGAGCTCTCTCAGCCCCACCTACCTCACAGGGGAGGGGAAGGGAAGGGGGTTTGTAAGCCGCTCTGAGGCTCCTTCAGGTAGTGAAGGGCAGGGTATAAATCCAATCTCTTCTCTTCTTCTTTTCTTCTCATCTGATCTGCTGACTTAAGTGAAAACTCTTGTTATTTGCCCATGCATTTTGTTGAAATCCCCCCACCTTGGTTTTGTGCCCTCAGGTTTTATGTGCCGTTGTTTATTGGTGGTTTGTATTGTTTTTATGGTTTAGTTTAGATTTTTATGGACTGTGATGCATAATCTTGTGAATTCTGTTCAGTATTTTTTCTAGAAAGAGTGGTCAGGCAAAGACATCGCATGTGGTAGCCTGAGATTCTGGTTTTGGTTCCAACCGTATTATTTAATTGGCTATTTGGTGAGTGGGGGTACAGATCTTTTTTGCTACTTCTGATTTAAAAAAAACAACAAACACCACTAGTTTCTCCATCTGTTTCCCAGTGTAAGTTATAATGGACTTTAACCCTAGAGACACATACTGTATTTGTACAGATTCTTGAAGGATTTCCATTTTAACACTTCAGTTTTAGACCGTGTGTTTCACTAATGTTGTAACTCAAGGCGCGAAACAGGCTTCTGGGGTAGCTGTGTCCACAATAGCTAGGGTTACCAAACTCCAGGTGGGGCCTGGAGCACTCTCTGAATTATAACTGAATCCAGACTACAGAAGTCAGTTCCCCTGAAGAAAATGGCCGCTTTGGAGGGCTGATTCTATGGCATTTATATCCTGCTGAGGTCCTTCTCTTCTCCAGACATAGCCTGCCTCAGGCTCCACCCCCAAATTTCCAGGCATTTCTAAACCCAGAGCTGGCAACCTTACTGCCAGTGGCAGGCATCAGGCAAACAGCTTGATGGAGGCTACCATGAGGAGAAATCTTGAGCAGATATCCTGGATGCAGGGAAAGCACTACTGAGCATTTTGTCCGAAATTGTGTTTCTGGATTGGCGTCCTATAACGATTGCAAGAATTTCTGCATCTCTACTTGCACAAAAACCCAGTTTCAACTTGGACTTGGGGTAACAGCCTTTAACATATGCCTTTACTTAAATGTATAGTTTAGATGAACAATGATATATATATATATATTTATATTGTAAAGTGTTAACAAGGCTTGAATGTATTCAGCAGCTCCTTTAAGACATATTGGCACAAATGCAGGTTAAATAGCCCCTTTGGTTTGCTCCTGGCAAACAGTTTGTTAGCACCTCATTAACACCACAGTTACCAAGCATTTCGGGAGGGCTGCTGCAAAGTGATCAGTAGCTACGAATGGTAATGAAAGGCTTTATAAGGCCATTTCTCAGCACACGGCCAGTGTGTCTCTTCTTATGAACAGGTCCATTGCCAAATGGTACGTAGACTAGTGGTGTGGCAGTGTCCACGAGCGGGCCCAAAGGGGATGTGGCAGCAGTAGATACAGTGGAGCTGAGATTCTGATCTATTGAAAGCACAGGGGGGTCCTTTCGTACAATGGAGGCAAACATCACAGCCACGAAATAAATTTTACTTTTAGCAAAGCATAATCAAGTACAATTGAACAGGTACTGCAACAGGTAATGCTGTTGCTAATGGATTTGAAACCAGCATTCAACATGGTCGATCACGACCTCTTGACCCACTGCCTCGCCAACGTGGGGATTCGGGGAAGAGCCTTGCAGGGGCTGTCCTCCTTTCCCCAAGGTTAGGGATAGAGGGTGGCGCTTGGGGAGAGGGTGTCACCATGTTCACCTGTGGCATGTGGCATCCCACAAGGGGTGGTCCTCTCCCCAACAAAACAGCCAGGATCACCAGGCCCCTGTATAAATCAATGGTGCGACCTCATTTGGAGTACTGTGTACAGTTCTGGTCGCCACACCTCAAAAAGGATATTATAGCTTTGGAAAAAGTGCAGAAGAAGACAACTAGAATGATAAAAGGGTTGGAACACTTTCCCTTCGCTATGAAGAAAGGTTAAAGCGCTTGGGGCTCTTTGGCTTGGAGAAATGACAGCTGAGGGGTGACATGATTGAGGTTTATAAGATTATGCATGGGCTAGAGCAGGTCGGGAAAGAAGTTCTTTTCTCCCTTTCTTACAGTACAAGAACTCGTGGGCACTCAATGAAATTGTTGAGCAATTGGGTTAGAACAGATAAAAGGAAGTACTTCTTCACCCAAAGAGTGATTAGCACATGGAATTCACTGCCACAGGAGGTGGTGGTGGCTACAAGCATGGACAGCTTCAAGAGGGAATTAGATAAGCATATGGAGTAGAAATCCATCAGTGGCTATTAGCCACAAGCTATAGATAGGAACTCTCAGGCTGGGGCAAGTGATGCTCTGTATTCTTGGTGCCTGAGGGGGGGCTCAACAGTTGGAGGGCTTCTAGTGTCCTGGCCCCACTGCTGGTCCTCCTCATGGCACCTGGTATTTTTGGCCACTGTGTGACAGAGTGTTGGACTAGATGGGCCATTGGCCGGATCCAACATTGGCTTCTCTTATGTTCTTAACATCTACATGCACCCCCTCACCCAGTTAATCTGGGGGGTTGGGCTGGGTTGTCATGAGTATGCTGATGAGTACACTGATGTGTCTGTTAACGGATGCCCAGCTGAATCCCCTCTGGATAATTTGACCAGGGCATTCGAGGCTGTGGCTGATTGGTTGAAACTGCACTGGCTGAGACTAAATCCAGCTAAGATGGAGGTCCTGTTCCTGAGTCGTGGGGGGATGGGGTCAGGAATCTGACTCCCAGCCCTTGGTGAGGAACCACTGGCACCTGCGCCATCAGTGAGGAGTCTGGGAGTGACTCTGGATGTCTCACTTTCTGTGGAGCCCCAGATCACCAATGTTGCCATGTCAGCCTTTTATCCTCTTAGGCTGGTCAGGCAACTAGTTCCCTGCCTTTCTTCCCGTGGCTTGGTGACAGCGATCCATGCAATGGTCACTTCCAGGATTGATTACTGTAATTCACTCTACATGGGCCTACCCTTGAACCTGATTGGAAACTTCAGCTAGTACAGAATGCAGCCCCATGCCTGCTGACGGAGACGGCTGTGCGGGTGCATGTTCAGCCAGTGCTGCGTCTACTGCACTGGTTACTGGTTGAATACTGGCTCAGGTTCAGGGTTATGGTGTTGACCTTTAAGGCCTTTGCAACCAGGGACCAGCATACCTGCAGGACCGTCTCTCCCCATATGTGCCCTGCACAGCCTTGCACTCTGCTTGCCAGCACTGCCTTGTGGTCCCTGGCCTGAAAGACATAAGTCTTGCCTCAACCAGGGCCAGGGCTTTCTTGGTCCTGGCTCTGTCCTGGTGGAACGTGCTCCCAATTGAGATCAGGCCCTGCCGGATCTGTTGCAATTCCGTAAAATGGAGCTGTTCCATCGGGCCTTTGGTTGAGGCAGCGGATGTCGAATAACATCGTCTCCCCTGTTCCAACCGCCATGGCACCCTATATCACTGGTGCAATGGGCGATTGATTCATTAAGAACATAAGAACGTAAGAGAAGCTAATGTTGAATCAGGCCAATGGCCCATCTAGTCCAACACTCTGTCACACAGCGGTCAAAATATACCAGGTGCCATCAGGAGGTCCAGCAGTGGGGCCAGGGCACCAGAAGCCCTCCCACTGCTGCCCCCTCCAGCGCCAAGAATAGAGTTCATCACCTGCCCCAGACTGAGAGTTCCCATCTATACCCTGAGGCTAATAGCCATTCCATCTTGATTTATCATCCCCTAGCGTGGGTCTAGCATACTCTGAAGGACACCAGTTGCCACATGATTACTAAGAGAAATAGTTCTCAGCTATAAGAGAAGGCTTACCAATGGAAATATTCTTATGCATTTCATGTATTTCTGTTCTAACAAAAAACAAAACAAACCCTTACGCTTTTCCTGTTCAAAAACACATGGTATTGCTGTGTAGTCTAGTGAGGCAATGACCTGATCCGTGGGGGGAAATGCCAACCAGTAAAGTCACAGTACATGGCCACTCTCCCTGTAACAGTCGTCACAGATCTTGGATCTGTACTTACGACTCCTATACAATCCCTCGTGCTTCCAACATATGCAGCCATTCTAGCCCTGTTCACAAGTTATACTGAGTATATATACAATCCATGGACAATGTACACTTGATTTTTCTTCATACGGCTGTTGTAGGATTGCCAGCAGGTGGCAACTAGCTGGAGTTTGGGGTGGGACGAGGGTCCCTACAGGCGGTGGTGTTACATCACTTTGGAAGGAAACTCAGAAGTGACCTCATGCCTCTTCCGGCTATTCCTAGGAAGCATGATGTCACCAGACAATTTTTACTCTCCCTGCCCCCCGCCAGCCCCTGGAATGACAGTAGGCAACAGGAGCCTAAGATCTCTCTCCCTAGGTGGGAAATTGGAAACCTCGTGCATTGTGTAATTCTCATATTATGTTCAGTGCATGTACAGCTCAGTGGGTAGTTTTAAACCCCACATTTATCCAGGCAGTAGCCCCCAGTTTCATCTGTAAAATGAATATGCATTGATTCTTACAAACAGGTGCATGCAGATAACATGTAAAATGAATGTGCATTCACTGTAATGTGTGAACAGGGCTTATGCAGGGCTATTTTTGGGCAGGAGCGCACAGGAACGGAGTTCCGGCTGGCTCCCAAGTTGGCCACACCCAGCAGGAACTCACTAGCATAATAGGCCACACCAGGGCTATTTTAGGGCAGGAATGCACAGGAACGGAGTTCTGGCTGGCTTCCAAGATGGCCATGCCTACAGCCTCCCCCCCGGGTTCCCCAGGCACCTCGCAAGCCACGGGGTGCATGGGGAAGCTAAGCCAATCCAGGGAGGGAAGGCAGTTTAAACTACCTCCCCTCCTCGGGTTCCCCAGACGCCCCACAGCTGTGGGGTGCCTGGGGAAGCCAATCCTGGGAGGGAGCTGCACTGTCAGGGGTGTGGCCTAATAGGCAAATGAGTTTCTGCTGTTGGGTGTGACCTATTATGCTAATGAGTTCCTGCTGGGCTTTTTCTACAAAAAAAGCCCTGGGCTTATGTAAGTGTCTTCCGAGACTGCCTCTTCACAAATATTTCTCCACCCAATGGCATAAGGCACACATTCTAGGTTTCTGTTGCAGTAGGTAAATCAGTAATGGATTAGGCTAGAGATAAGGATTTATTTGTGCACCAACTACCCATGACAAAACCCAGGAAACTATTTTCAGTGTTGAGGTTCAGTTTCAAAACACGGTAAGTAGTAACTAATAGGAGAGTGTCTCCTTGCAAGTGGAAACCACACACATACAGAAGCTTTCTGACAGATCTCGGCTTAGGTGACATGGTGATAAGCAAGCTTTAGACTTGCCCTCTCTTTACAAATTTACTATTGACTTTAATAGCCCTAGAGCTCTTTTCAACCCATTCCCTTCAGCATAGACATTATATTAATGAACTTCTGTGACTTGTCCTTGACTCTGAAGAGATTTTCTTGTTGCCCACTGGAGGATCACACATTAACCCCATTAGAAGCAGTATTATTTAAACTATAGGTAAGAATTCGCTCAGAGTATAGCTACTTCCCCTGCTAAAGATGGATTAAGTAGACAGGCAGGAAGGTGAAAGTATTTCAGAGGTGAGATTACTCTGGTAGCAGAGTAGTCTTGGTAATGGCCCTGCAGTTTTCAGATTCTTCTTTCAGATGTCCACTATATCCACTTAGCTCTTTTTGGAGGGCTTTGAAAATGCTTTTTCTTGATAATCTTTCAGCTATAGATAATTAGAAGTTGCTGTTTGAAGCTTTGGTATCCCTATTTAACATGTTTAAATTGGTTTGAACATGTATTTTAAAAAATATTCAGTTTGATTTGGAATTGTTAGATGTTGTTATTGGGGACTTTGAAAAGTAGGCTATGAATTTAAAAAAACAGCTCTGGAGCAAATGTATTCATGTAAAACTGCTGTACTGTTCACCTTTCACAGAAGTTAGATAAAGGTGAGCTCTAACGGAATCTGGGCATGTGTATAATCCTTTTGTCCGCAATTCTGTAGACTTGTTAACTCACAGGGAACCAGTCTGAGAGTTCTGTTACTGGAGTCTACAACACGTAGATCTGTTTTAATTTAATATTTCTTTGGGACATCCATCTCCCAATACACGCTTTGAGTTTTTAATTGTGTTGGGATCTGCCTGTGTACTTTGCTGAGCAAGCTGAAAGCTTGCCTGTATCCACTGAAGCTTCTGCAGATAGCTTTTGTTATTTGCAAATGCCTTTTTCATAATTAGCTACAACTAAAGCCATCTGTTCACTCCCTTCAGCATATTATATCCCTTTTTTAAAAACCCTTTGACAGAAGACCAGTCTCTGCCTAAGGGGAAACAGGGTTTGAGGTGCCGTGCTAGCTACCATGCTAGCCACTTGCCTTACGTGAACTTTGGTCCATCAGAGGGAGAAATGGTTGTACAGAATTCATGCTGCAAGGAGTTACCCTTTGGGTTTCTTCCTGCAGGCCATTTGCTTTGAATTCTTTAACAGCTGCTTGGGCTGGAGATCTTGTAATCTGAATTGGAGTAATTTTGTTCCGGAAGTACCTACTAAAGTAGAAAGCCCAGTGAACTCCATGACACTAACCTCAAGGTCAATGTCTACTGCTTTTTATGTGGTGTAGTCTAGCACTAGGAGATAATAGGATAGGTGACCCTAATTTAAGTTTTTTGGGTTCATAGCTGCTCTTTTTCAGATCAATTTTATTGTCTACAATTTCAGGAGTCCCCAATCTTGTTGAGCCTCTGGGCTCTTTTGGATTTTGAGAACGGCTAATAGGCTCAAGTGGTTAAGACGCTGAACTGCCAACTGGAAGGTCTATAGGTCGGCAGTTTGAGACCCGAGTGCCACATGACGGAGTGAGCTCCCGTCTCTGGCCCCAGCTCCTGCCAACTTAGCAGTTCGAAAGCAAGAAATTGCAAGTAGGATAAATAGGTACTGCTTCAGTGGGAAGGTAACAGCATTCTGTGCGCCTCAGCGTTTAGTCATGCCGGCCACATGACTACGGAGAAGTCTTTGGACAGCGCTGGCTCTTTGGCTTGGAAATGGAGATGAGCACCACAACCTTAGAGTCAGATTCGACTGGCTTTCGAGCAAGGGAAACCTTTACCTTTACTAACAGACTCCACAATAAAATGCCTGCCATGGGTGTTGGGGCCAGTCACAAAATGTTGGGAGGTTCCGAGCCAAGAGTTGTCCTCTGCTGGAAGCAGCTGTTTTTGAATGTGTGCTCCATGAAGAAACAGCAGCAACATTTCCTGGACTCTTTTGGAGCACCTTCTTCTACAGTGAGATGGAGGAAAGCCAGTGTTGGCTCTTTGCTTTCATAAAGAGAGGCTTTGGATAAGAAGCAAATTGGTGCCAGGAAACACAGCAGTTGATGTTATGGTGCCATGGGTACCACATTGTGGATCACTAATCTACGTAGTCTTGAAGAAGGGTGAGGGGATCACTAATTGTGGATCACTAATCTACGTAGTCTTGAAGAAGAGTGAGGGGATCACTAATTGTGGATCACTAATCTACATAGTCTTGAAGAAAGGTGAAGGGGTAGTTGAGTGAGGTGCTGTTAGGGAAGCGGAGGAAATAGCATAAGCTCTAAAGGGTGCTGTGAATAGTGGTTGACATACTGTATGTGTGCATAGTGTTTTGCTAAGCATACATAAAGCTATCCTTGACTTTGCAAGATAAAAGTTTCGGTCTGCATTCCAATGACACCAGTACTTATGAAACAGTGGCAATTTCTACCAGTTCCCGCTTCCAACCCCACTTTTCCTTCTTAGGGTTACCTCTCAGGAACAAAATTTCAGAGGACTCATTGGGCTGCAGCAAGAGGAGGAAAATCAGTGACTGCCCTCTCTCAAGAAGACTTTAATGCCCTTGCATTTTTGGAACTATGTGGTTGGATACATACTTTTATGCTTTAGAGAGGTATAAATGTAGCCAACCATCACTTAACAACTTGTTGCTACTCATGTAATATTTTGTCACATGTAAAATTAACTGTCCCTTCAAAAGAGAACTCTGGTTCTCTAACATCACCTTCTGTGCAGGCACACATGGGCCTGCATCTATGCAGGTCTGCTGCCGGAGAGGCACTTCTAGCTTAAAATCCACTAGGGGCACTGCACTTCAGAGCTGAGGACCGTCCCCACATAAATGGTCATGTGCTCCTGTGCAGCCGTGCCTCCAACCCTCAGTTCCTTCTTTGCTGCTCTCAGAGTTGGTTCTTTAATAGCGTTCTCTTCTTCGTTGAACATCTTTTGCATTTTTAGGTTCAGATTTGTGCGCTTTCCTCTTGGGAAGTTGTGATCAAGGCTTGTCTTAGCCCTTTTGGAGGGTAATTCTCCTCATGGTTGTGTATCTACCTGGAGGGTTCCTGAAACCATGTCCCAGAAGAGCTTTTTTGAAAAGTGCACTAAGCGTAGTGAGAAAATGACTCAAACAGATGAGCATGATCTATGCCTACTCTGCCTGGGAAAGGGTCATAATGTGTCTGACTATAGAGCCCGCCAACGGTTTACACAGAAGGCAAGGACCAATTCGGCTTCACAGTTACAGGCAGCTTTGTGGGAGAAGGCTCTTCTCACCGCCAGTGTTCTGAAACTGCAGTCAGCTCCTGAGCATTCTAAGTCACCCTTTAACACCCTTGACTTCGATCATGTTGGTTCCATCAGTGCAGCGGTCCGAGCCTCATCAGTGCCGGTCCCACTCACCCTCTCCATCAGTTCCAAGAAGTTCTTTGGAACTGCCATCTAAATCAAACTCAAAACACAGAGACTGATTCCGCAAAAGCAGTTGTTCCACCCTCGGTCTCCCGTTTCACTCGGTTTACTGTTCAGTTTCCCACTGTTTGCTGTGTGGCTGCATTTTGACCTGCATCTCCCCCCTGATTTTTTAGAACTTGATTCTAAAGGGACAGGGAAAATTGGGGGGGGGGGATGCAAGTCAAAATGAGGCCGCACAGCAAATAATGGGAAATTGAGCAGTATGACTGGGGAAAATGGGAGATTGAGGGCAGAACAACTGCTTTTGCGGCATCGGTCAGAGAGAGGCACTTGGAATCAAAGCAGCACCAGTCCTGGAACTGCCACTTGTTGTAGTGGAGGAAGTCTCACCTCCACCCAAAACACCTTCTCCACATGCTGAATTGCCTCCTTTGTCCTTCTCAGAAGGTGAGTTGGAACCAGAGTGAGAGACATCGTTGTTTCCACCCCCCGTCGGTTCCAACACAGGATTGTCAGCTCCATGGCTTTCAGCATCATCAGTGGTTTTGTGGTCTCCATACCCCTTCTTTATGTCCCCAGCTTACTTAGCTGAATGGGGTGTCTACTATGGCTTTGCATCAAAATTGGCTCCAGGACATACCCACCAGTTTCCTGCACATAAGATCGCTGCATCTGCCACGGTTTTGAGGAGATCTCCATCTCCAGTTCCGGAATCTGAGACAGAGGAAATGGAAGAAGTTGTCCAAGGGTCCGAGATCAGTTCTGATGTGACATCGGAACCAAGCTCTGATACAAGAGTAGGAGAATTTACTTCTCTGTCTCCCACAGAAGATTTGAAAATGTATGGTGAAGAGATGCTTAGGATAAACACCAGTGAGAGGCCCACAGGATTTGACTTGCCACATAAAGTATGGAAGATGGCTAATAGAATACAAACAGGCTTTAGCAGTTGTACGGGCCTGTTGTTTAAATGGGGCAAAATACCAGAACCAGATGCAATTGTGGTGCTGCCCGCCAAACTATTTTCCATCTTGCACAGGAATGTGAGTGTCATGCTTTCCAGGGAGATGTGATGGAGCTCTTTGAACTCTCCCCAGCTGCGACTGAGTGGATTGAAAATTTTAATATTAGTATTTAGGAGGATTGCCCAATTGGTCTGCATACCTGTTGTATCAACTTGGTTATGTATTTTATATTATTCTATCCTTCCTGTGTGTATTTCTGCCACACAATAAATAAATAAATAAATAATTTAAAATTAGTTGACACCTACAAATTTAATTTCTTTTTTTCCATATCAAGAAAAAGTAGTAACTTGCAGTTTTGAAAGAGGCAATAAAAGTGAAGCAAATCCAAGTTCAGAAACAGTGACTATTCTCCCAAAATTTTAAACAAATACAGGTAAGTCATTCCCCCCCCCCCCAGTTCAATGTATGGTAGACATAATGTATTTCATATACAAGAATACAACCTGCAAATCTCACCCATTCTTCCCTAGGACAACTTCATATTTCCTAGAATAATCAGTTTACATGGGGGATATGGGATGTACTTCTGTGGGAGCTCTGGAAAACAGGTGGGTACAAATGCACACTAGGAAATAACTAGGTACACATACATGTGTGCCCATGAGTATATATGGCGCAAAACAGCATCTTATCAGACTAAAGCAAAGTGAACTATGATGGCCAGAAACAGGATGAAGAAGAAACAGACACAAAGTCCAAATCATGTTTATCATACTAGAAATTATTTGCTTCTCCGAGCTGTGAGGTCCTGGAGAGATTCTGGCTGATTTCGCACTAGAGCTGCCTCGATGTTGCACCGCCGTTTGCCCCAATACTATTGGTCAATTTCACACCCGAAGCCGCGGGGCTGCATTTGACCAGCGGCTTCCCCCGATTTCCTTCACAGTTTCGTGATCCTCAAAAAACAGGATCACGAAACTGCGGGGGAAATCGGGCAAAGCCGCGGGTCAAAATGCAGCCCCATGGCTTCAGGTGTGAAATTGACCAATAGTATAGGGGCAAATGGCAGCACAACATCGAGGCAGCTCTAGTGCGAAATCAGCGCCAGTGTTTTCCTGCCATGCTCAGCATCTAGAGACGACTTTTTGGCTTAGCAGTCAGCACTTTCTGCATCTAGTCCTTCATGAACCTCTTCTCTCTTCCCTTTCCTCTGTGCTTACTAAAATGGCTCAAAGAGAGTGAGAGACAGTGTGTGCATGTGAGAGAGTCCTGTGTGAGACAAACATCTCTGTCCATCCTTTGTTTCACTCCAAGTAAGCCAGATAGGAAGAGAGACCGAAGAGGGCACAAAGTGGGCATACTCGTCTTCTTGCTATGATCACTGCCCTTCCTTTCCCTTCTCTGCATAAACCACATAGTGGTTGTCAATGCTCCCTCTAAGCTGTGGAGTCTTGTGAGCAAAAATTCTGCTTTGTGAGCTACTGGCATTAAAGTTGTGGGCGAGCGATTTGGCTACTGCATAAATTAGTTTGCTCTGGAGCCATCCTTCCTGAGCTAAGACAAAAAGGTGTACGCTGGAGGCTAAAAAACTGCGAGCTAGCTCACACTAACTCAGCTTAGAGGGGACACTGGTGGTTGTGGCTGCTGGCCGGCTTGGTCCTTCAGCCCCATTCAGACCAGCTGGCCACCAGGAAACGTAGTCGTCGACCCAAAATCCTAGATATTCCCAAGTGCTTCATTCAGGGAAACTGAGCTGGGTCACGTGGTTGAATCAATTGAATCCCAGGGCTGCGTTCTATAACTCCCTGTTTAGTAACACTTATCATCGGAAGGCTTGTTTTCCTGATTCTATAATTATTCTTTGGAATGTTCTCCCACCCACTTTCTTCCCTCCCTGTGCCAAGCCAGCTTTTGTAACAATTGGACCAAGAACAAGAAGCTAGAAAAGCCAGGGAAGGAGGGTGGGGGGGCAGAAGGAAAGGGGAGGGGAACTTCCAGAAGAACAGTCCTCCAGATACTAAAATGGCAAAAGCACTGCGTCATTTCATAGTTGGTTTCTGGCAGGAAGGGGGGGGGAGAGGTGAGAAAAAACACAAGAACCCGATCCCAGTGTTGGTTTCTCTTCTTTTGAGAACCCTGCCCTCCTTTATCCTGACGGCTTACCCAAATAAGCCTGGCATGGGAAAGGTATAAAACTAGCACTGATGAAAACTGGACCAATCAACTGGGTTACTGCTGCGTTGCTATTAATGCTGCAATATCATGCAGACGTACTAAGCGGAAACGGTTCAGTACCGCGCATGCCTTGGATTGCTCTCTTCTGTGGCTGTGGGTGTAAAAGATCGCAAGCTCCGTGGCAATTTAACAGTAATTTCTTCCATGCTGGGCCAGTCCGTGTTGTCAGTCACTCAGCAGTAGCAGTTGTAATATATGCCTGTGCCCTGCTGCCTTCGTGATAGGAGGACTAGCATTACATAGCCTCTTATTCTTCTTCAAGCGCCCACATGGTTTATTTGCCACCTTTCTAAACTGGTGTTCAAGGACTGAAGAAAGTGCAGTGGAAGCTCTGGGTGAGTGGGAATGAAATAAATTAAATGTTCCCATTGCAAGAAATGGGAACCTGAAGTCTGTACAATTCAATGTGGTGACCTTTTCATGCTTGCATTGTGCTTATTTGTGTTATTTCCAGAGCCAGCCCTTTCCCACCTTACCCTCCTTTTGTCTGACTATTATCTTATTTGATAACTTGTTTTTGAGTAGCTCGGCACCTTCCAGAAAAAGGCAAGTGTCTTGATTTGTAAATTCAAAGTTGTCATTGCCGCTGTAAATTCTAGCAATGCAGGAATAATTTTCATGTAAACTTCGCCATAATACTAGGATGAAATTATTTCAGAACTTTCTTTTCTGGAATGATTTGATTTCAGAATGCATTTGTAGTTGTTGTTTTCCTCCTGGGAAATGTTTTTACTTGAGTAAACCCACTATATCTAGAGGAAATGCCGTCCCATTCCATGCAAGGTTTTGAAATACTGGAAGGAAAAATATATAATAGTGCTTTAAAACTATATTCTTATATCCCGTGTTCATTGTGACAGTGAGCATAGGCCTATAGGTTCTGGGGGGTTTCCAGGAACAGCATCTTAGGTTTCTGTCCACTGCCTCATTAAACAGACACTGTTCCAATGCATTCATTGTGCTTCTGTAAACTGCAGCCCACATCTGACAATAATCAATCCCATATAGTAACAAAGTCTCATTAGAACACTGGCTCCAATCATGGAGCGGGGAGGTGGGAGGGTTTATTCAATGCTGGTGACCTCATCTGGGGTGATGTCACTGCTAAGAAAAAACACTGAACTCCCATTAAACAGTTCAAACTTGGATTTCTTGGTCTTTTAGATCTCTGGGATTTAAAGAGACAAAGCATCCTATCCAATTCGTCTAATCCTGTACAGTTTTCTGTTGACCCAAGAACCATTCACTCATACACAGACTCTAGAGGGTCTCAAAGCACTGTGCAGAGGTGTGTTAAAGTAATCTGTGGGAGAGGAAAGGCTAGCTTAACAATAAATCAGGGTTGCCTTAATATGAGGCCTATGGACCTCATGAAACCTCTGAGCTCCCCAGCACACCATATTCCAGACTAGAAAGCTGAGACCTTTAGCCATGCAGAAGACCAATTCATCACTATATGATATGGCACTCCTCAGCGGTAGCATCGCTCGCTGTTCTCTAACTGAGCAGCACAGGTGTCAAAGAGCGTGAAGCATATTGGAGTGGGATGTGGTCCACTTCAGCAGAGCAGAGTGTAGAATCTGCAGCCAAGACGTTTGGGTTTGGAAACTGTGATGGTGGCTTGTGGCCAAATGCTCCCTCTATGCTGTGGAGTCTTGTGAGCAAAAATTCTACTACGTGAGCTACTGGCATTAAAGTTATGAGCAAGCAATTTGGCTGCTGCTTAAATTAGTTTGCTCTGGAGCCATCCTTCCTGAGCTAAGACAAAAATGTGTGAGCCGGGGGCTAAGAAACTGTGAGCTAGCTCACACTAACTCTGCTTAGAGGGAACACTGCTTGTGGTCAAGTAGCAGGCGACTAGGATGACGAGGACGTATAGGCAGGGCTGTTTTGGGGCAGGAACGCACAGAAATGGAGTTCTGACTGGCTTCCGAGTTGGTCATGCCTACAGCCTCCCCCCCCTCAGGTTCCCCAGGCACCTCTTTTGCCCCCCCCAACTGCTACCTTTGAACATGGGTATTCCATTTAACTATCACAGCAAAGAGCTGCTGACAGATGTCTTTCCTGAATGTACCTAATCCTCCTTTCAAGCTGTATAACCCAGTGGCCATTGACTCGTCCTATGCCAGCAAATCCTATTATTTCTTTCTGCACTGTGAGAAGGGGTTTTCCTTTGTCTGTCCAGAATCTGTTCCCAGTCAATTTTGGGGGGGGACCCAAGTTTTTGTGGTATATAAAAAAAAATTGAGATATATTTCAATTCACTTTCACTGTGCCTAGCACAATAGTATAACCCTCAGGGAACATGCCGGAACAGGGTTCCAGAACCTCTTTGACAAAATTCTTCTAGAAATGTTTAAAAGTTCATGAGTTTTCAGTATACAGTTTGAAAATGTCATTACCCTCTTGAGAATTCTGGCACCTCTTTTTCAAAGAAAAAGGGGGGGGGGGCGGAAAGCCCTGATAACCCTCTATTGTATTCCTCCTTAGGGCCAAGCTATATAAGGTAAAAGGAGAAACTGCTCCTCCAGGCAATGTTTACATTTGGAAGGGCAAAAGGCAAGCCAGCATGGTGGGATGGTTAGAATGTTGGGCTAGGATCTGGAAGACCTTGATTCAGATCCCCACTCTGCTACAGAAGTTTGTTGGGTAACCTCGAACCAATCACCTACTCTCAGTCTAAACTACCTCATAAGATTGTTGTGAGGATTAAAAGGAGAAGAGGAGAATGTTGTAAGCTACTTTGAGACCTTATTAGGGAGAGATAAGTAGGGTATAAAGTAAACAAACAAGCTGAGAAAGGGCGTGTGTCTCTCTTTCTCCTTCAGGGGCTGATAGCCTAAGTCGAGTGTCAAGTTTGAGTGCCAAAATCCAATTTGGCCCTCAGTAATCTTTTTTTCTAAAATAACAGCCACTTCAGTCTGTCTTTCTAAGGAAGGCACTGTAACCCCCGTGGCAGTGTTCCCTCTAAGCTGAGTTAGTGTGAAATGGCTCCAGAGCAAACTAATTTATGCAGCAGCTAAATCTGACTCACTCACAGTAACTCACAAAGTAGAATTTTTGCTCCCAAGACTCCACAGCTCAGAGGGAATATTGCCCCTTGGTCATTTTAGTTACCCCATTCTGCATCACTCTACGTAGGGCAACCCTGGAAACAAACCTGGAAACACCAACTGAGTCCCAAATACAGCAGCGGGGAGTTCTCACGGTACTCTGCGTACAGCACATATTCAACCTTAGCTCAATGAGCTGCACTGGCTTCTGGTGGAGTACCAGATCAGGTTCAAGGTTATGGTATTACCGCTCCTGTGTTAGCAATAAAAACAAAGATTTCAAACTTCTTGCAGCGAGATATATGCTAATTTCAAGTGTTTTGTAATCCATTATATTGCATTTATTTCTTACGCTTCTTCTTTGCTTTTGGAGTCTTAGGTGCAGCTGCTCCTTTCTCAGATTCTGAAGTTTCAGTTGTACTGCTGGAGTTTCTTGAAGTGTTATCTGTTCCTTCATCGCTAAATTCCTATTCTTCACCATCATCTTTGTTTGAGCTTAGTTGCTGTTTCAAAAAGGTTTTGGCTTTTTGGACAGAATTGATTTTAATTTTCTTACCGTTGAAGTTGAAAACAAGTCCCTCTGGAAAAGTCCATCTGTAAACAATTGATTTGCTTTGAAGAAAAAGGCTATTGATGTGCACTGCCCTGAGCCCCGTCCCACAGGGAAGGGCAGTTTAAAAATCAAATTCAATAAATAAATACACCTTTAGGATGTCCTAGAACAGAACACTGTATAACAGATGTGACAGTGCCAAGGACAATAGTGGCTGTTTCATTTTTGGTCCATTTCCTAATAACCCCCATCATGGAATTTAACCTTCATGGCCTGCTTGTGGCCCCACAAGGTCATTTGGCTGACTGCTGTCGAAGGCAGGCTAGCTGGACCTTTAGTCTGATCCAGTAATGGAAGTTCTTGCTTTCTTTGTGTGTGAATTGCCTTAATGGGTGTGGGTGAAAGATATTTCCTAACAAAACGTCAAAGAATGTATAGCTATTTGAAGCACTATAGATTGATAGCTTATTTTGTAAACTGGATATTTGTCATAAGAGTGCCTCCAAGGTTAGTGAGCACAATAAACTCCTTAATATGTGTATCATCCCAATAATCTTATGAGGTAGGATTTTATTTTTACTGGTTTCTCCTGACCCTTGGTTACTAACAAAGAAAAGATAAGAGACTTGTCAAGGCTACACAGGACATCTGTGGCAGTGTGGAACATCATATCGATTACAGTAAAGTAAACAGTGAGGGGAGAGATATTGCCTTCAAGCTCTGTTTGTATGCCTCATAGAAATATCTGGCTGGCAACTTTTTGAAACAGAAGGCTGCTGGACATGATGGATCCTTGGTCTGATCCAGCAGATCTCTTCTTATGTTCTTTTATTTTCTTGTTTATTTAAACAGTTGTATAGCATCTTTCTGACATTTGAGGTGGTTTTATGGTAAAAATTCAGTACCAGTTACAAAAACAATAGATCACAATCTAAAACATCACAGGCTAAAAACATCATATTACAGAATTTATTTTCCTGGTTTATTTCTTTATTAAGATACTAGGAATAAGGCCCATTGTGGAAATAAATACAATGGGCACTAGAAAGAGGTTCTGGGTGGGTGCCCTGGCCTTGGGCACTCAGCGTCAATTTGCTGTGGCAATGTCAGCAGGGTACAATGACAGCATTTTTTCCTGGGGAACTCATCTCTGCTATCTGGAGAGCAGTTGTGATTCTGAGTGATCTCCAGCCCTCACCTGGAGATTGACAACAATAGTTCCCCAGGGGGGAAAGTACAATCTTTCTCCACAGTGAGGACCAAAGCAGCTCACATAATTCTTCTCTCCCCCTTTTGATCTGCACAACAACCCTGTGAGGTAGGTTAGGCTGAAACTCTGACTGGTCCAAAATCACCAACTCAGCTTCCACAGCAAGAACCTGGGTCTGGCAGACCCTGCTCTGAAGCACTAACAGCGATGCTACATTGGCTGTGGTATTGCCTGGTATCACAAATGAACCCTAGGCAAAGGATCTCTCTCTCCCCCTGGAGAAAATAACTGCTTGGAGGGTGGACTCTGTGGCATTCTATTCAGCTGAGGCCTCTCCCCTCCCCAAACTCTGGCTTTCATAGACTCCACCACAGAATCTCCAAGAATTTCCCAGTGTGGAGCTGGCAATCCTAGTCAGGACTGGCCCCAGTGAGTTCCCCACAAAGGCCAAAGTAGGCCTGGAAAGGGCCTTTCCCCCCTGCCTTTTTACCAACAGAACCAAGCTTGGTTGCATAGCAACAGCTGCTGAGGGGAAAGTGAGCCTTACAGCAGCAGAAGAGAATGGTTTGACGGCTGCTGGCCCACCTCAGTAGCCAGCCAGCCAGCCACAGAAGAGCCAAGCAGTACAAGTGTCTTTGTCAGGAGGGACAGCTGTTTTGGCAGTTTTTTCTGTCAGGGAAGAGTGGCCAGGCTGGTAGTGGGTGGGGGAAAGAAGCAGACCCAGCATCCAGCCAATGGCACGTGAGTACTTTTGAGCAGCAGTTGATGGGCCAATGGCTGATGAAGCACATAGCACAGCCAGTGGGAGAGCCAGAAAGTGCCAATACAGTGGGCTTTTATCTATCTATATAGGATATAGTAAACTAAGGAGCCTGGATTCCTGACTGGAGGTGCATACAGCCCAGCACTGGTTTTGCATTTCATCTCAATTGTACCTCTACTCAGTGTTCCCTCTAAAATAAGTTAGTGTGAGCTAGCTCACAGGTTTTTAGCCTCCGGCTGACACATTTCTGTCTTAGCTCAGGAAGGGATGGCTCCAGAGCAAACTAATTTATGCAGCAGCCAAATCGCTCGCTCACAATATTAATGCCAGTGGCTCACAAAGTAGAATTTTTGCTCACAGGACTCCACAGTTTAGAGGGAACATTGCCTGCACTGTTACGGAATATGCCTAGTCCTAGAGGCTGAATTTGTACCCCTAACAAACTCCCCCCGCCCCGCATATTAACTGGTAGTGTCTGCTGAAAAGGAGGAGGGGCAGGAACCTAGAGACAGGATTTTGAATTAACTGGGCTCTGGGATCACTGGGCTTTGGGATCACCAGGTGCTCCCATCTACCAAGAGACATCTGCACAGAGAAGCACACTGCACAGAGAAACATAGCTGATGCACACCTGGATAAGCATCCCCAGCCGCATCGGCATTGGCTGTCTAGGACAAGTTGAAATTTCTCTTGATATACTTAGAAATTCACAGCCCTGTCTGAGGATGCGGCTTGTTTCTCACAAGTTGCCCTCAACTGGGTCTAGTTGGATATGTAACTCATTTCTAATTGCTTGTTAACAAAAATCTCCTGACATATTTTTTTTGTTTGTCTACTTCATTGGGACTCCGGTTTTCTCCCCGGTTAGCAGCCCAACTAGCCCAGCTCAGCAGAGTTTGGAAGCTAAGCAGGGTCAGTTATGGTCAGTACTTGGTTAGAGACCACTAAGGAAGACTGGGTTTGCTCTGAGGGGGAAGGCAATGGCAATGCTCATCTGTTGCCTGGAACATCCCATGGGTGGGGTCGCCATGCGTCAGTTGCAACCCGATAGCACCTTCTTTTCCCCCAGTGGGAGCTTGAAGTAGATTATATCATCCCCCTGTTCTCCGTTGTACTGTCGCGACAACCCTGTGAGGTGGATTAGGCTGACCGTGTGTGACTGGCCCATTGTTACTCAGCCAGCTTCCGTAGCAGATTGGGGATCTGAACCTGTCTGGTCCGACGCTTTCACCACTCCTCTACACTGGTTAGATGTTGGCCAGAAACAGGGACAGCCGCCTGGTCTTTAATGATGTGCAAGCTTTTTCAAATGAAGTCCAAACTCTTAGAGGCCCCAGAATGTAGGGCCATGCCATGCCATGCTTTCTCAAGGATCAGGAGTAAGCTGTGTAGAGAGCTCCCAGCTTGGATACAGCTATGCTGGCTGTGTTCCACGTCCACTGGTACCGCATGTCCGTCTCCTTTGTATTAATGTCTACATGAAGAAGAACATGTAGCAGATTGATTGGTCTGGGTTGTGCACTGTTCTAAGAATTCAGATTGCCACACGGTATCGTTAACTTGTCAAAACAAAATGTACCGGAGTCACTCCTCTTGCGTTTCGGCGCCCATTCTGTTGTCCTTGGCCCGGCTGCTGTTTGTGGCAGTTTGGAAGAGTGACAGAGGCTGGGGTGGGGTGGGGGAAATTAGACGTTGTCTCTTTAAGCAGCTGAGCAAGCCATATGCCAGCAGCGTAGCCCTTGAGTTAAACTGCATGTCTGTGTGCTGAGTAAGGAATGTGGTTGCATGCCTGACCCGTTAGCTATGACTGCTTCTTGGTGGATCAGCACGGCTGTTGCTCATGTGCTGAGCTCATTCAGCCTCACTGGAGTTGGCGCTGCACAGACACGACCAGCGAAGAGAGGAGGGGAAGAACGCTGCAAAGAGGGGACACGGGTTACGGTTTCCTCTGCCCCCTTCCCTTTGTATTTCTCCTGAAGCTGGATTTGGGGGAGGGGGGGTTCAGGCTGCCTCATCCCCCCCTTTTTGGAAAGGGGACCCTTCCCCCTCCACCTCGGCCAGCTGTTGTTTTGTGAGGGCAGGAGCGGGAGGTTGCTCTAGGAGAGGCAGCCGAGGCGCCTGGATGCCTTTGGATGTAATGATCGCTCCCCCGGAGGACCAGTTTTGGCCAGACACGCACAAGGGACAAATGAAGCTGAAAATCAGGGTGAGACGGAGGAAGGAGAGCAGGGACGTACGAGGTTGGTCTCTTGCGTTTTGTTCCTTTCGTAGGGGGATGCGCTTGCGGAGTGAACCGAAAAGGGGGTGGGTGGGCGCTGGGGGAGACGTCTGCCTCATGATCTGCCTCGAAGGGAGTGCCAAGGAAGGGTTGACAGCTGCAGTCTCATGTCTTTTGGGGTAGAGGACGATTGCTCAAAGTTTCGTATTTGAGTGGTGGTAATGTCAGAAAGCTCATCCTTTCCCAGTGTTTGGGGGATGAAGCGCATCATTTGCAGTCGAAAGTGTGCCTGTTGGGAAGGAAATCTGGTTAGAATCCGTGAGGTTTGCTGAATGTCCTCAAGATTGGGTGGCCAGCATTTGTCTGGCAAATCCCCTTTCCCTTCCTCCCCCAAATAATCATATGACGTGCTGCTGATTCAGGAGCCCTTTACTCTCCGCTGCAAGTGGAATATGGGCAGTGGTTTGAATCTCTCTTGTTAAGCCGTGTGCATTTTTGAGTTGTCCCTTCCATCAGGTCTTGGTACGCTGGAACTGAAAGCTGCTTCGTTTCACAGCTGAGTTGGAAAGCATTGAAGCCAGAGTGCTCAGAGGACGAAGGCAGCCTCTTCCTTTCTTATGTAACCTACCACATGCTCACATCTCCAGGGCAGAAGGGTAGGGAGTGGTGGAAATTTCCTGGGGATTTCTCCATGCGAGAGGAAGCATCATACATTCTCTGCTGCCTTCTTATGGGGTCCTGTCCATTTGTATCAAGACAATGTGCCAATGGAAAGAGAAGGCGGGTGGAAGAATGAAAGGCTTCTAGGATGGGAACAACGGAACCCCCCCAAATAATATTGCGCCGCCTCATTCTGTTTGCTTTACCACTTGCTCTGTTAATATGAACACGCTTCTGTTTTGAGAATGATTTCTGTTTCTGAAAAGGGGCTGAAAAGAAATTAAAAAGTGGAATTACCTACTTCGACAAACAGCGGAAGCACCATCTCTCCCACATTGTTTGCAAAATGCGAATCCCCCTACAATGCTTAGAAGTTGGGGGGGGGGTTGTGTGTGTGTGTGTGTGTGTGTGTCCTGAACTGCATAGCCCAGAGATGGTGTCATTAGTAATAAGTCACTTATGGAAATGACACATTTTCCTTTCCTTAGAACCAGTAAAGCTGGTCTTGGTGAGACAGATTCTCCCTAGGAAAATCTGGACCAGCGACTCAGGAGGCCTGATTGTTCAAAGTTGTTCTTGCTCATTTTTTAAAAAAACATGGTTAATGTTTGCTGTCCTATTTATGAGAGATCTTGTATTGTAAAGGAAAAGGGGACAGCAAAGACTCAAAAATAAAATGTGACTGACCAAGGATAGTGACTATGGAATTTTTCCCCACTTTCTCCTTGATGAATTCTCCCTTCTGTTGGGCATGTATCCCAAAACTGCATACCCAGCACCAATTATCCAAAAAAAAGCTAGAACCTAATCTACTACATATCCTATCCTCTGGGGCCAGTATAGACACAGCCGTCTGTATCACCATCAAGTATGTTTGGAAACTCATTTGGGAAGGCTTGCCTATGGGGGAAGAATCTCATGGGTCCTTTCTGCACTTGGATCTCATCCATGGTTTTACCCCAGTTCAACTAGCGACACAATACCTTGCATTTATCCCTGGTTATAACAGCATCTTTTTAGCTCAGGTATGGGGCGAAACCGGGGTGACCTCAGTGTAAAGTGGAAACAAAAAATACCCCGAGATAATTACAGGGGTGAACTCAAGTCTAGCGTAGAATGTATTTTCGGGGACAGAGTTGAACCAGGATTTAAGGTCTAGTGCGGAATCACCCATAGAGAGTTCAGTGTTGACCCTGCGACTGGGGAGAAATCAGGTTAATTTACCACCATTTCGGGTACATTCTGAGTTAAGCTGGATATAGTAATTCCTGATGTGTAAAAAGAAAATCATTGAAATAGTTATCTAATACCATAGCGACACCATATATCTTCCAAACTGGGGGGACAGAAATGGGATTTGCCTTAGGTCTGAAGTGAAAGGATGAAGATGCCAGCCTTTTCTGGCGAAAGACTGAAGAGGAGATTAGTTGATAGAGGGACGGTGAGAGTCAGTTGAACCAGGGGGTTGTGGGGGGAACAGCTGCAAGGACCTTGACTGTGCCTTTACACTGAAGTAATAGAATTCAAATAGGAACTTGATGAGGTAAGATCCTAAAAGCCATTTCAAACAACAGAGCAGAAGGGAGAGAGGAGATGAAGAGAAGGTGCCAGTTTTTCAGAACACTGTTTCAAGAGCCATAAAAAAGGTCACTGCTTGGCTTTGGCAAGACAGCAAATGTTGCCAGTGCATAAGGAGCCAGTAAGACTGCATCAGAAACATGCTGTATGTTCTGGCCCCATGATAAAATGAAAAGGATATTACGGAGGACTGGTCATTGTCCAGCAACGGGTGAGCTAATCAAGATGATATAAACAGTGGAACGCCATTTGTTACTTAAGAAAGAAAAGAGGGTTTGATTCCCTTCACCCTCCCAATCCTGTAAGGCAGGAAATAAGGTGCCAAGCGTCCCTGCCCGGTTGATTTCAATAATGAGCTTCAACATCACCAGAAAGATATTTTGCTTTCCGGGTCTGATGTAAACCCAGCTTCTGACAGCTACTCCCTTAATTATCTTAAGCCCGCGTTGTTTCCCATGTTTGTATACATAACAAGATAGTGTACTTGTGATTTTTTTCTTTTCTAAAAATGTTCTTTCTGCAGGAAAAAATGTGCAATGCAGTCCTGAAGCTTGCATCACTGCTTCTACTGTTGTGCTGATAACACTAAGAGACTAGCAGTTCTCCTAGGTAAAATAATATAAGTCTAGTTTTGCATGGCAACCAAAGCATAAAGCTCACGTTCAAGTGCTAAATCTGGGCTGTTGTTGTCTCACACTTCAAGGACTGGGTGGCAGACAACATACCCATCCCCCAGCAAAAAGGAATTACAGCTGAGAATGCCAAGGAATTTGCTAAGGCAGAACTGAGCAAGTTTTCAGGGACTGCAGTTTCATCATTGTTTCAGCTAATAATGGAATGTACTGGCCTCTCTTCAGCAAAAATAACCCCTCCCCATCAAATTAAGAGATAGATGCTAGAGGGAATTTGCTGACAGAACCTGGGATTTTCCCAGAGATTGACAATGCTTTGTTTTTTGAATACAGATCACCTTATATAGCTTATCATATGGCTTTTCCCCTGTTCATTTTCTACAGGATAAAAGCACTGAATTAAGTGACACCAAATTGAGGGGAGTGCTCAGTTACTATGCTTTTGAAATCAGGAGTGGGCTGCTTAACAGAGGCCAAATGTTCTTTTGAGGGTATACCTCAACCACCCATATTTCCATGGTATAATTGAGAAATTTACCTGTGTAAGAAGTGCAGGATATGGGCTTCAATTTATTAAGAAACTGATGATTGGGTATAAGTATTCCTTATTCAAGTTCATCCAACAAAGGCATTTTCTCAGGGAAAGAAATCAGTAACCCCTCTGCCTTCACGCTGGTCTTCTCCTTTAACTTACAGCTTCAAATACTGTATCTTTCCTTATATATAATTGAGTAGTGGGGTGGCACTTTCTGAACATTCCACACGCTCCTAAATAAGTTGGCACCATAATGTGTCACTCAGAAGCTGTCGTGATCCACTGGCTGCCTTGCCTGAGTCCCACCCACAGTGCACTCCATCAGCCATTGGCCCATCAGCCGCCACGCAAGAGTACTCATGTGCCATTGGCCGGGTGCTGGGTCTTCTCCTCTTCCTCGCCCACTCCAACTACTGTTCCCTGTCAGAATACACTCTCCTGAGGAAGACACTTTGCCTGCTTGGCTCCTCTGTGGGACTAACTTTTCCCTCAGTCGCTGTTGGTAGGCAACCAAGCTTGGTTCTGTCAGTAAAAAGACAAAGGAAAGAAACCCTTTCCACACCTTTGTGAGGAACTCATTGGGGCCAGTCCTGACTAGGGTTGCCAGCTCCAGGGTGGGAAATTCCTGCTGAGTCCTTCTGGCCCCCTCCCAACGCTGCCCTCCACAGGATCCATCCTCCAAATTTCCAGGTATTTCCCTACTCAGAGCTGGGAACCCTGCTTCCACTCAGTGCCTGTTGCTAGGAAAACAAGCTTGGTTCTGTCAGTAAAAGGCCCTTTCCACACCTATTTTGGCCTTTGGAAGAAAATTCATTGGGGCCAGTCCTAACTAGGATTGTTAGTGTCAGGTAGGGAAATTCCTGGATATTCTGTGTCTAAGGAAGCCAGAGTCTGGGGAAGGGAAAGGCCTCAGCTGAACAGAATGCTATAGAGGCCACTGTCCAAAGCAGTTAATTTTCTCCAGGGGGAGAGAGAGATCTGTTGTCTGGGGTTCAGTTGTGATACCTGGCAATCTTCAGGCTCCACCTGGAGGTTTGCTACCCTAGGCGTAGCAGTCAGTGCTTCAGAGCAGGGTCTGCTAGACAAAGGTTCTTGCTGTGGAAGCTGACTGGGTGATTTTTGACCAGTCACAGACTTTCAGCCTAACCTACCTCACAAGGTTGTTGTGCAAGTCAAAAGGGGGAGAGGAGAATGATGTAAGCTGCTTTGGTCCCCATGGCAGAGAAAGACTATTTTTCCTCCGGGGGAAACAATGTTGCCAATCTCCAGGTAAGGGCTGGAGATCACTCAGAACTACAACTGCTCTCCAGATGGCAGAGATGAGTTCCCCTGGAGAAAATGGTGGATTCTGTGTCCTTATACTCTGCTGAGACATAGCAGTCAAGGCTTCAGAGCATGGTAGAGCCTGTGGGTGGGGGGGAGATGGAAAGCTGGAGACTGAGGGGGGGAATAAAGGTAAGTTGCTGATTGGCTGGGAAGGAGATAGGGTTGCCAACTCCAGGTGGGAAATTCCTGCAGATTTGAGGGATGGAGCCTGGAGAGATTGAGGTTTGAGGAGGGGTGGGACCTCAGACAGGTACAGTGCCATAGACTCTACCCTCCAAACCAGCCATTTCATCCTGGGGAACCACTGCTGCCAATTTCCAGGTGAGGGCTGGAGATCACTCAGAATTACAACAGCTTTCCAGATGGCATTGATCGGCTCTTCTGGAGAAAATGGTGGGCACTGTGTCCTCCCCCACCCATGATAGCCAATGTGACATGGCAGTCAGGGCTTCAGAGCACGGTAGAGGCTGCAGGTAGGGGGGGAGATGGAAAGCTGAAGAGTGAGGGGAGAATAAATGTAGGTTGGGAAATTCCTGGAGATTTGATGGGCGGAGCCTGCAGAGGGTGGGGTTTGTGGAGTGGTGGGACCTCGGACAGGTACAATGCCATAGATCACTCAGAATTACAACTGCTCTCCATATGGCAGAGATCAGTTCCCTTGGAGAAAATGGTGGGCTCTGTGTCATTATACCCTGCTGAAGTGCCCCCCCTCAAGACAGCCAGTGTGATGTAGCACTTCAGAGCAGGGTCTGCCAGCCCCAGATTCTTCCTGTGGAAGCTGATTGGGTGATTTCAGACCACTCACAGACTTTCAGCATAACCTACCTCACAGGGCTGTTGTGCAAATCTAAAGGGGGAGAGGATAATGATGTGACCTGCTTTTGTCACCGCTTTGGAGAAAGACTGTACTTTTACTAGGTAGAGGCTACAGGGAGAGAAGAGATGGAAACCTGAAGTCAGAGGGGCAGATAATGGCAGGTTGATGATTGGCTGGGAAGGAGATAGGGTTGCCAACTCCAGGGTGGGGAATTCCTGGATACTTGAGGGGTGGAGCCTGGAGAAGGTGATACAATGGCATAGACTCCACACTCCAAACCAGCCATTTTCTCCTGGGGATCCATTGTTGCCAATCTCCAGGTGAGGGGTGGAGATCACTCAAAATTACAACTCCTCTTCAAGTAGCAGAGATCAATTCCTCTGGAGAAAATGGTGGACTCTGTGTCATTATACCCTGCTGAGGTCGCCACAGCAAATTGACGCTGAGTGCCCAAGGCCAGGGCACTCTCCCCGAACCTCTTTCTAGAGCTCGTTGTATTTATTTCCACAATGGGCCTTATTCCTAGTTCTGTTACAAAGCATTGTCAGGAAACATAAATCACAGAATGTCATGGAGTATGTAGATCCATCCTGAAGAAAGTTCTTCATTATATGCCCAAGAAAAGTTTATTCATAGGTTTAAAGGCTATATCTTTTAAACTGTAGCTTTCCCTTGTCCCCTTGAGAATTTTAGGTGAATTCTATTACTAGAACATCCAATAATTTAACTAGTGTTAATAAAATTCCTTCTAAGATCAGGAACTGCATTTTCTCATGTGGCAGATGAACAGAAGTAGAACCAGGGTTTCCAGCCTCCTGGTGATGCCTGGCAGTTTTCTGGAATTACAGTTGATTTCCAGACTATAGAGATCAGTTCCCTAGAGGAAATCACAGCTTCAGAGAGTGGAGTCTTTGGCAGAGGAGTTGAAATTTATTATGATGACCGGATCTAACATAAATGTCACTATGTCAGGTTGGGCTGCTTGTGCCATAAAATGTAATGCCAGGTACTGGAGATATAAACTGTATAAAGGACAGCAGCTCGTAAGCTCCAAGTTGGTGTATCCTCAGTGCAAGGCCCCATGGGCTGCGGGTGGGGGGTGCAGAGGAAAACCCACTTGGGCGGAGTGGAGAGCCAGCGGTGCAGCACTGGGCAGATGCTCCCACAATGCTGGACTGCTGCAGACAATGTTATTCCACCATGCTGAAGCCACAGTCAGATTGGCTCCGCCCACTCCCCCCTGAGCAGTCTCCTGTTTCCTCCCTTGCACCAGTTGCTTGCAGGCTGCATAAGAGGTGCCTTGGACAGGCCGGTTCTGGCCCCCGGGGCCTTATGTTGGACACCCCTGAACTATACAAACACTGAAAAGTGAAACTACTTGAGCTCCACTCAATTGAAATATGTTGCAGGACAGACAAAGTTGCAAAGAAAATGTGGAATGGATTTCCCATGAAGATCTCTGGGCCCAGTTCTTTCTTTCTTTCTTTCTTTCTTTCTTTCTTTCTTTCTTTCTTTCTTTCTTTCTTTCTTTCTTTCTTTCTTTCTTTCTTTCTTTCTTTCTTTCTTTCTTTCTTTCTTTCTTTCTTTCTTTCTTTCTTTCTTTCTTTCGATTTCTTAACCGCTCTTTATTTATTTCGATTTCTTAACCACTCTTTATTTATTTCGATTTCTTAACCGCTCTTTATTTATTTCGATTTCTTAACCGCTCAGGGCGGTGTACAGCAACATAAATTCAGTGCAATTTTAAAACCAATTAAAACTACAAAAATTCAATATGAAAACTTTCAGCATAAATATTTAAACACTTTAAGAACAAGATGGCATGTCCAGCATTCAGATTTTCATGGGGAGAGGGGAAAGGAGGGGAGGGTGCTGGGCAGATGTAAGAGAACGGTCACTGGCCTCAGCTGAAGGCCTGGCGGAACATCTCTGCCTTGCACGCCCTGCGGAACTTGAATAGATCACACAGGGCACGGATGTCATTCGGCAGAGAGTTCCACCAGGCTGGGGCCAAGGCTGAGAAAGCCCTGGCCCTGGTCAAGGCCAGCTGGATATCTTGAGGGTCGAGAATCACTGGAAGATTCTTATCTGCTGATCTCAATGCCCTTCAGGGGATATATCCAGAGAGGCAATCCCGAAGGTATGTAGGTCCCTGACCGTTAAGGGCTTTAAAGGTAAGCGCCAAAACCTTGAATCTGATCTGGTGCTCCACTGGCAACCAGTGCAGCTCGCACAGCAGTGGATGGATATGTGCCCTCCATGGAGTCCCCCGTAAGGACCCGCACAGCTGCATTTTGTACCAGTTGGAACTTCCAGGTCAGTCTCAAGGGAAGCCCTACGTAAAGTGAGTTACAACAATCCAGCCTGGGGGGGGACCATTGCATGGATTACTGTGGCACAGTCGGGGCGAGACAGGTAGGGGCCAGCTGCCTAACTTGGTGCAGTTGGAAAAATGCCTGCCATACAACACTGGCGATCTGGGCCTCTGTAGGCAGATCTAAGATCACCCCCAGGCTCCTTTTTAAAAAATATATATATATATATATTTTTACTGGTTTATATAATACTACATCTTATGGGGAAGGGAACAGGGGGATACACTAAGGCTAAAATATAAGACAAGATTCACACATGGCATTACAATTGTATATATCACTCCTGCATTGACAATAAAAACAAAGAATTCAAACTTCTGTAAAGTAAGATTTAGTTGCACTAAGTTCAAGTGTTTTGTAATCCATTATATTGCGTTTATTTCTTGACGGTAGGTGCCAGTGTCAGAGGCACCCCATCAAGGGCTGGGAGTTGACTCCCCAATCCTGAATTCCCCACCCCCGGCCACAGAACCTCCATCTTAGCTGGATTCAGCTTCAACCAGTTTTGCTTCAACCATTCCACCATGGCCTCCACCCTCTTGGCTAGATTTTTTAGGACAGAGTCTGGGCAGCCGCCCATCAACAGATATGGCTGGGTGTCATCAGCATATTGGTGACAACCAAGCCTGAAACTTGGAGCCAGCTGAGCGAGAGGGCGCATGTGGATATTAAACAACATTGGGGAGAGAATCGCCCCCTGAGGCACCCCACATATTAGTGGGTTCCTAGTTGATGTCTCTCCTCCTATCACCATTCTCTGTCCCCGATCATTCATAAATGAGATCAGCCACTTCAAGACTGTCCCTCAAACTCCTACATTGGCTTGCAAAGATACACTACTCTGGGACTGGAATGACAGCCCCCAGAGTGAAATGAAGCATTTCTGGAATTGGAATGAGAACCCCCAGAGTGGAATTCCATTCCCAGAATGCTGCTGCTGCTAATCCCAGAGGCTGTCATTCCAGTCCCAGAACACAGATTCTATTGCTCGAGGCAGTCGTTCTACTCTGGGGGCTGTCATTCCAGGTCCAGAGCACTGTTTCTATAGCTGGAAACAGTCCCAGAGTAGTCTGTCTGGGTGCAGAGACCTTAATGGAAAAATCCATTCTGTATTTTCTTTGTAACTTTGCAAGCCCAGAAGAGCTTCCTGCTGAAGCCAGCAAAGACAAGATGGAGGGAGCTGAGAACTTCAGCAGCCTCAAGCTTCAAAGGGGGAGAACAGGAGGGGGAAGAGGGGAGAAAAGCCACAGGCCTGATTATAGCCATGGGTGCGCTGCTTCTGGCCCCCAGGCCTTGAGTTTGACACCCCTGTCCTACAACATTAGTTTTCTCTCCATATAAAGGTAACTGATAGTACTACTTCTGGGGAACTTCCATGGCTACATCAGGCCACCCAGCAGACTGCAGGTCCATTGCTGATGCTCACAGCAAATCAGGAAAAAAATATCACAAAGAAATCAAGAACGCATGCCTGGTTTTCATACTGGCCAGAGGAACTCGCTCCTGGAAATTGAGAGACAGCTTCTTCAGGATACAGAGAAACTGATATTGGGTCACTGGGGCTTTATGGTCGTTCATGAGGAAGTGGGTGTCAGTGCATGCACACAGCTGCATATGCCCCATGGACGTCCCTCAGTCATCTTTTAGAAAAGGTGGTCTGATGCAGAAGCTGGCTAGGATTGTCATGTAGCAGCACACAAAGAAGGCAGCTCAGCCTTGGTTTTCTGTCAGGTGTATTGCAGATGTGAGTTGCAGTGAAATCTTGCTCTGGGGCTTCCATGTGACTCTCAGACTTGCCTAGTGGGTCAGCAGGTGATTGCAGGTTGTGAGGAAATCCCATTACTTTAAAGCAGACATTAAGAAAGGTATTACACCACCATCTGCGATGGAATAGAAGTAAAAGGCCCAGTATTGTCTGACTAAGCACAGTTTTTTTTTAAAAAAAAACAACTTTTCATTATTAAATTGGATTTTTCTGATCCAGAGGGAAAAGTAAGCTGAATGATTTTTGAGTCTTTCAAAGCCAAACTATCACATTTCTTGCCTGTTCTTCATGGCTGTGTCTAGTTGCAGGGCATAGATGATTTTTCTTCTTCTTCATAAAGAACAGTGAAAAATTTCATGTCCTGCAGGAGAACTCTGTTCCCACCATTGTTTTGATATAGCAAGAAATTGAAGAGTCACAAGGTACAATGTTCATCACCAAACTACATGACAGGTCAGAAGTCCATTATTGGATTTCCCATAAATATAAGCAATCCTTGCTACAATGAAGATTGTTATTAGAGCAGTGTAAACACAGTATAAAAACAACGAGAATTGTATTAATGAATTCCAAATCACCAGTGGAGTTATCTTAGATGTTATGATTGCTGGAAATGTTTTAGTCCTTATATTCTACAAATATTGTTCATTGTTCAATGAGTCCTATAGTTCTATACACAGATATACTTCAAAGCACTAGAGGTGTTAACAGAAAAAATAGCTGGCAGGGCTAGAAATCATTATTTTATAAAGTGAGGTCTGGCTTTTGGAAGGGGTTAGATAGGGGAAATAGATTAAAAGCTGCAGCTGTTTGGGCTGGCTTCCAGCAGCACCATAAAACTTAGATGGAAACATATAACTGGGACAGAGGCAGTTCCAATATAGAGATGAAAGTCAGGTGATCTGAGTTACTGACTCCTGTAACTCCTTTAAAGAAGCAATTACAGCTTTTTAAAGTGAGGTGGATAAGGTACTGGGGAGCAGGATGGGGGAAAAATCAGTGATTTTTTTAAAAAATTAAAATGTAAACACATTTACTATTAAGTTTCTCTTTTTTAAAAATAGCTTTGTTTAAAATGCAATCTGAATTTAATGCAGACACATATTTATAATCTCTAAAATTAAATCATGACCATTACCAAACACACCAAGTGAAAGACGGCTTTTCTATATAGAAGAGAGAAGAGATTGGATTTATACCCCGCCCTTCATTACCCGAAGGAGTCTCAGAGTGGCTTACAATCCTTTTCCCTCCTCCTCCCATTCTATATAAAAGATAGGGCCATGAGGAAATATCAGACCTTTGAAGTTAAGCATCAGGAAAGGAAATTATGTCATGCATTTATCTTTGTGGGCTTTCTAGTCCACTCAAAGAGCCATCAGAAGCTGGTGTAAGAATTGGCACGTCTTACATAGCACCAGATCGTATTTGTGATTCTGACTAAGTGGTATGAGCATATGAGCGTTTGCTTTCTGCCTCATTGAGCAACACGGCTCTGCCTGTTCTATAGAAAGTTGTGGACTCTTCGAGGAAGGAATCTTGGGTTGGGTTTAAGTGGTATGAGGGGAGGAATCCTTGTGTGAGAAGCTTATGGTAGCTCTTGCTTGCCCTGCAAAGAAATCAGAAATATGAAGAATATGGCATAACCGTAATCAGCACATTCAAAAAGTGCCTGGAGGGGATGGTATATGAATTTTCCCAGGCAATAAATAAACCATCGTGTGGAAACAACTCACAGAGCAAAGGGCTCTCAGGTATCCAGGTCCCTCCTTTCCTCACCCCTGATTCTAATGTTCAAATTATTTAGAAAAAAGAAGGATTTCTTAGTGGTTAGCTGCAAGCTTAGGACTTGTAAGTCAAGCTTTGTTGTCCTTGATTTCAAGAACTGCACAGAAGACATCTGTCTGAGCTCTTGGGACTTTCTTTAGAGTTTTCCCAAACAGCTGCTACCATCTGGCTCATGCTCATCAGATGAGAAACTGATAAACTCTAAATAAGTCAGTTGGGAGCTGCTACTGGGGAAAACTGCAGAAAGCTCAGAATGCGCATGTAGATTTTTTCCGCATGTTCCTTGGCTAAGTAGCTGTAAACCTCTCCGTCACAGATTCTGTTGGAGGCCTTTAATAAGCCTCTTCATGCCCCATCTTAAAGGTACATCTTCACTTTGCAGAAGTAGTAATAGATACATCTTCAAGACTGTCAGGGTTTTGATACTGTGATTAAGGTATTTAATAGGATATCTAAAGGGGCATTCATACAGCCAGAGACTAAAGTGTTAAGAATGTGGGTTGTGTGGATTCATGAAGAATTACATATAAGCAGTGAGGCTACATTCCAGTTTGTTTCAGTTTGCCTTTATTGGCATAAAACAATACCTTGAAAGAGGATTACCATAAAAGAGAAATATACATATAAAACCATACATATAAAACCAAACGTTTTGCAGACTACATAAGATTGCATAATCTTACATAAAACAATTGGTTACAAAATGTTGCTCATTTTGGTTGTTTTTCCTGTCGTAGCTTTATAGCTGATTGTCAAAATATGGCTACCTTCACTGATATTTCAGGAGTGGAGTCATTCAGAAGACGATGCACTTTTAAAGCATCAGGAAGGTCCGTCATGTTGGCTAAAATAGGGTTTAAATATCTAAAACGTTTATCTACATAAAACGGACAGTGCAAACAGATATGTGAAACTGTCCCAGTACATCCAGAGTTGCAATGGCAAAGTCTAACCATATATACTATATTATTATATCTCCCATGCAAGATTGCTGATGGTAATGCATTGAATCTTGCTAGGGAAAAGGCTCTGCACTGTTGCGGCGCTTGTATATCAGATAGATATGGGGCCATTTGGCCTACCGTGGGAGGAGTCTCAAAGTTCAGAGGGGAGCAAGATTTGTTGGCTAAGCTGTATAGCCTTTGTGTTTCAATGTCAAGGACTCTGCATTTAATCATCTGAAAAGCGTCCATAAAAGGGAATATAAACAATGAGTCCAATGGGATGCCTATGGCAGTTATTTTATTCTCAGTGTGTGATAGCCATTTAGACATGTTTGACTCTGTGAGCATTTGTTGTGTAAGGCTCCCTTGGTCTACATTGTAATGTAAACGCAGCCAATATTTTACTGTAATAAACACGCACCAGATTCCACAAAATTTAACCCAGTTTCTAAACATAAGACTGCATAAGGTACACAGCGTGGCATTCCCATGATCTTTCGAAGAAATTTAGGTCAAACATGTTCTATTGTGCCATGAAGTGCACTTATCCATATTGGAATACCATACATGAGTTGGGAGATTACTTTGGCCTTGAATACTTTTAATGCAGCTGGTATGAATTGATTGCCTCTGGTGTAGAAAAATTGGGAAGTGGCAGAAGCATTGATGTTAACCATATTTATTGCTGAATTACGCTGCACAGACCTAAGTATCTAAAATTTTTAACTTGTTCAATTGGTTTGCCTCCAATTGTCCATTTGAACGGTTTCCATGTTTTGGAAAAGACAAGTATTTTTCATGGTTTAAAAGTAATTTCTTTGTTATAAAATATGAAAGACATCTATTTAGTGAGTGCTTTAAACCAAGTTTGGAGCAGGACAATAGTACCATGTCGTCGGCGTATAATAGTAGAGGGACATGGACAGAACCTAGTGTAGGAGCATGACAATCAACAGCTCCGAGGTAAGGGGAGAGATCATTAAGGAATAGGTTAAATAGAAAGGGTGCTAATATACAGCCTTGTTTGACTCCTTTATTTGACGGGATTTTTGAAGTTAATTTCCCTGTCAATGAACATTTGAGTTGACATTTTGTTGATGTGTATAGCTTTTTTATAAGGTTAAGGAGTCTCTTATCTATGTTTAGTTGTTGAAGTTTAGCCCAGAGAAGTTCCCTGTTGATTGAATCGAATGCCCCTTTAAGATCTATGAAGGCAGCGTATAATTTTACATTGCGTCTTTTAACATGCTTATTAATCAGGTGCTCTAATACAATGCAGCGGTCTAAAGTAGTTTTCCCTTTACAAAATCCCAGCTGTTCCGGGCCTAAGACTCTCGGTTCTGCCATCTATATGGTCAGCTTAGATAGTAAATGTTTGGCATACAGTTTGTCCATGACGGAAAGCAGGCTGATTGGTCTATAGTTGGAAGGAATTGAGCAATCACCTTTTTTGTAAATTGGGACCACGATTGCATTTAACCATGCATCAGAAATAAGGCCAGATTTATCAATCATTGTAAAATTTCAGGAAGAATTATATCAAGGCCAGATGCTTTTCCTGGTTTTAATTGGCCAATCAGTTCTTTTGTTTCATTGGGTGTTACAGGAGGCCAGTCAGGTAAGTCTTAAGACAGAAAATCTGAGGGTTCCATAGTGCGGACATCATCCTGATGGAATAATGTTGAAAAATATTGAAACCACACTTGGAGAGAAATGGCAGACATAGAGAGGGCCTCCGTGTGACATGTCTCCAAGACTATAGCCCAGAATTTTTTTTGTATTATTTAAAATCGTGGCCTGGTATAATTGTTCCCATTGTGTATTAATATATTCAATCTTCTTTCTGTTCATACTCTGTTGTAACTGACTCTTAAGTTTAAAGTATTCTATCAGAAAATATGGGTCAGCGGACTCACAATATTGTCTAAAGACATTGCGTAATTGGATTTTAAGTATCTGCATTCTCTATCAAACCAGACAATAATAGGTCTACTACTCCCCCTGTTTCCACTCTCAAGTTTTTTGCCCAGTGGCATAGATATGTGAGATGTTAAAGCATTATAGGCTGTGATCATTGATGAATGTTCATTTGCATCAATTAAGGAGGATCTATACTTTAAAAATAGGTTTGATTTGAGTAATTGTTGGGGTTTTTTCATAGAGCTATCATTCCAAAAGATCCTAGGCAATAGATAGAGCTTTAAGGTGCTTAAGATGGGTGTCTGATCAGAGAATAGGGTGGTTGCTAAAAATGGGGTCCTGCACCCAGAAGCATTATTTTCCATAACTCTGTTCCCAAACTCCTGCAAAGTCATAGTCACTTGTAATTTTCTTGTCATAGGTTCTGTTAAGGGATGCCAACATTTTTCATTGAAAAAGAGCCAGTTTGGTGTAGTGGTTAAATGCGCGGACTCTAATCTGGGAGAACCGGGTTTGATTCCCCACTCCTCCACTTGCACCTGCTGGATGACCTTGGGCATGCCATAGTTCTGCACAGCTGTTCTTGAAAAACAGCTATTTCTGTCAGAGCTCTCTCAGCCCCACCGACCTCACAGGGTGTCTGTTGTGGGGAGGGGAATGGAAAGGAGTTTGTAAGCCACTCTGAGACTCCTTTGGGTGGTGAAGGGCAGGGCATAAATCCAATCTCCTCCTCCTCCTCCTCCTCCTCCTCTTCTTCTTCTTCTTCTGAGCCCAGATCTACTCACATTCACTCCACAGCTCCATGTTTGCATGGTGTTAGAAACTCTGTAAGCCAGATAGACCGTTTGGACCAGGTTGGGAATGTTGTAGTTGGGGTTCTGAACAAGTCAATGAATCTACTCCTATTCCAAAGCCTGAGCCAAATCTCCTGCTGGAGAGAGCAACTATAAGAAATCTGAAGCTCTTTCCACCCACGCTGCCCCACATACAGATTCACTCTTTTCCCTAAATTCCACTCATGCCAAGAGAATGCCACTCCTGCCCTATATAGCCCAACAGTTTTTTAGTTTTTTTTAAACCCAGATATACAAGGCCCGAGACTATTCATTATAGTTTTCTGGCTTCATCTGGAACTAGAAAAGCAGCCAGCATATATTAATAGAAGCAGGCCCATCAGCCATCATGGCAGGCCCATCAGCCATCATGGCAGGAACAGAGTTTGTTGCCCTGGTGATTTCTGTGTAAAGCTATATTTGGCTTCTTAAAATTAAAAAGAAACTAGAGGCTGTAAGGCTACTACTGTAGCTGAGAATTCTCTCTCTCCCCCACACACACTTTTCCCCCTTTTGCCTTTTCTTTTTTTTTAATACAATTTATTATTGGATATATCACAAGTTCATACAATTTAAACATACCAATACATACCCATTTTTCTTTTTTCCCTTTCTCCCCCCACATCAGGCTTCCAGCACTGCTCCAACCCCATTAATATCTCTCTTATTCTTACTAACGGTAACAATACAAAAGTCTAATTCTCTTTCCATTTCTTCTTAATAACTGTCAAAGCAAATCAAACCACTTTTAATGTCCCAATTTTTCAACAAATATTTTTGAAAGTCTTTCCAATCTTTAAAAAAAGTTTCATCTTCCTCGTTGTTTAACTTTCTTGTTAACTTGTCCATTTCCGCCAAAAACAACGTTTTTTTAATCCATTCCCATGTTTCAGGTACTTTATCTTGTTTCCAACATTGAGCAAAAGTCAGTCTTGCTGCTGTAGTCAAGTACCATAATAGTGTTCTCTTGGCTACATTTATTTCTTCCATTCTAAGACCTAACAATAACATCTGTGGGTCTTTCTTAAAAGTACAGTTCAAAATTTTTTGTATCTCATTGTGGATCTCTGTCCAATACTTTACTGCTTTATCACATGTCCACCACATATGGTAAAAAGACCCTTCATGTTTCTTACATTTCCAACATTTATTAGACATACTTTCATTTATGATAGCAATTTTTTTGGGCGTCATATACCATCTATACATCATTTTATAACAATTCTCTTTAACATTTACACAAGTTGAAATTTTCATTGACTTTTTCCACAAGTATTCCCAAGATGTCATTAATATCTCTGTATTAACATTTACAGCCCATTTTATCATTTGCTCTTTTACAACTTCATCCTCAGTATACCTGCCTTTTCCATTCTGTCTCTCTGTCTCTCACATTCATTTTCCCCCCTACTGTTCCTTTGGGGCTGTCAATCAGATCCCTAACTCTTCTCTCCTAGCCCCTTGTACTTCTTCCACCCCTCCTTGCCTAGATGTTCTGGTTCTATTCCTTATTTGCCTGCTTTCTTCAGGCCTGTCTCTTTCCTCCCCTTGTTCCTGTGGATGGGTGTCTAAATCATAAGAACATCATAAGAAAAGCCAATGTTGGATCAGGCCAATGGCCCATCCAGTCCAACACTCTGTCACACAGTGGCCAAAAATACCAGGTGCCATCAGGAGGTCCAGCAGTGGGGCCAGAAGTCCTCCCACTGTTGACCCCTCCCCAAGCACCAAGAATACAGAGCCTCACTTGCCCCAGAGTCCCTATCTATACCTTGTGGCTAATAGCCACTGATGGACCTCTGCTCCACATGCTTATCTAACTCCCTCTTGAAGCCGTCCATGCTTGTAGCCGCCACCACTAGAGTTACTAGAGTTTTAACAGGCCACGGTCACACGAGCGATATAATCCAGGGGTGAAGCGAGGCTTTTTGCTCTGCAGCAATTTGACCCGCCACTGCATGATCAGACGCACCAGTGGATGAATCAGGTTTTTTCCATTGCCGCATGTTTCCGGCGCACTGCAATGAGAGATCACTGACGCAATGGGAGCGCACTGGAGCAATCACACAGGGAAGTCCTTCTGCAGCCTGGTGCAAACCCGTTTGATACAGCACTTTCCCTGGTATTCTTTAACTTCACTTCTTCGGCGGAGTGAGACGGGTTGCCGACGGGTGCGGGACACTTGCCAGATGTTCCCATGTGACCATGCCCTTAAAATCCATCCAGCATTCGTGCCTCTATTGCACAGCTATTTCTGCATGTGACCGGGAGCACAGTTTACCTTTTTGTTTAAATCTCACATATTCCTATGGTGCTCAGACAGTCCAGATTTTCTGTGTGTAGCCTCTCTACACTTTATTCTATGCCTGAGCTTATAAGCACATCTTTTGTCAGATCATACTTACAGTGGAGCTATGTGTCTTCTAAGCAAAGACTAATGGAAATGGATATAGACTATGGGTAACATAAGAGCAAGAGAAACCTTTAGCTTTACTAACATGGGGCTTGTTTCGGCAGCACATATACTAAAATCGGAAAGTTTAGTAACATATTCCCCTTTTCCCAAGTAGCTGTGGCAAATGCATGTTTAATCATACAGATCTGTGGTACCTAATTTGTTTCTTAAGTAGCAGGTCTTGGGAAGACGCCTGCCTGAGACCTTTGGGAGCAGATAATAACTGAGCTAAATGGACTAATGGCCTGACATGCTATAAAATATTTCCATGTCTTCATATCAGGGCTGTCATTTGGTAAAATAAGTTACATTGCGAGTAATTAAATCTGCATATATTTGCATATGAATACAACATTTAAAGTAAAAAAAATACTTTCTTTGGTTTTAGGGGATGCACATGTATGTCATAACAGGCACCATCCTCTAATACAGCACTCATTCACCTGCAGTTTTCATATTAAAGCATAATTAACATTTTAATGTGCTTCCTATTGAAATGGGGCACAGTGTTCCCTCTAAGCTGAGTTAGTGTGAGTTAGCTCACAGTTTTTTAGCCTCTGCCCCACACATTTTTGTCTTAGCTCAGGAAGGGATGGCTCCAGAGCAAAGTAATTTATGCAGTTGCCAAATTGGCTCGCTCACAACTTTAATGCCAGTATTTCACAAAGTAGAATTTTTGCTCACAAGACTCCACACTTAGAGGGAGCATTAATTGGGGGTAGCTTTTTAGTTGCTAAAAACATAATTGATTAATATAAGTAATGAATAAACTAAAGGGTGCAACCATCATTCACTGGTAGGACAGTTCCCAAGCTGGGTCTTGGATGGACTATTCCAGTACTTCCAAATGCCTAAACTGTGGCTGTTAGATTAGTTTCCCTCCTCTAAGTCCAAAAGGAGAAGAAAAGGGGAGTTATGCTTGCTGAAATTGACTCACTCAACCTGGTGATTTATGCTTCCTTGTGAAGTTGATGCTGTGAGAGGAAGGGGGGGGGAGGCAGATCAGAGTAACCAGAGCTCACGTGCACCTGTGCTAACCTTGTTTCATTCATTCTCATTTAATGTCCCAGATGAGGGAGTGATGTCATGCCAGAATGAACCACAGAGCTTCAAGCTGTGTTTCAAGGCACTTTAATGCTTTGTATCCCAAATTGATGAGTCCCTGTAAAAAGTTTCAGTATTCCTTAATGGGTTTACTCAGCCCCAGACATAATACTGCCTTACCAAGCATAGTTTGACCATTTCTGTAGAGAGATCAATTAAGAAAACTGTTAGACTGAATTAGCCTTTTAAAAAAAATATTTAAACCATTTGATGCCTCCTTTCCACCAGATCAGGGCCCCCCAAGGTGGCACACATAAAAATATTAAAGCATTTGAACAATTAAAAACATTTAAAATTATGAAATGTGACCTTTAAGTTGTGCCTAGCCTGCAGCACCTCTTATGACCTTGTCCCTTTATGGATCTGGTACAGTTGTGGGTGTGAGTGAGGCTACCTAAGAAAAGGTAGGTTTGCTAACTCTGCCTTCATAGGCCTAATCAAATGCCATCAAGGGCCAGGGGGCAATTCTTTATTGTTATTTATAGTATGCTTCTAGAAATTAATTCAGGAGTTACAGTTTACTCTACCTGGTGTGCAATACTGGCATGATCATGAACACTGCTTGCATAATGTGGTGATATTTCTTACTTTTCTAATTCACCTCAAATGCTTATTTCTAACAGATAGTGGGTACATTTCTTCTCCTTTCAAAGTCCCTTTTCTTTTGCTTTATTTTTAAAAAACTTAGATATGAGCATTCCTAGTGTATATTTAGGTATGTTTACAAAGAGTAAATAATTAGTAATAATTAAATACTGCCAGAATTAACACATGAAGTAGTGTGATACTGATGTTATTTGGTGGATTGTAGATACCTCAGGGGAACTGATCTCTACCATCTGAAGAGCAGCTGTAATTCTGAGTGATCTTTAGCTCTTACCTGGAGATTGGCAACAATGGTTTCCCAGGAGGAACTGGCTGGTTTGGAGGGTGGAGTCTATGGCATTGTACCTGTCTGAGGTCCCATGTCTACTCAAACCCCACCCTCTCCAGGGTCCTCCCTTCAAAACCCCAAGAATTTCCCAACCTGGAGGTGGCAACCCTATCTCATTCCCAGCCAACCATCAACCTACTGTTATCTGCCCCTCTGACTTCAGCTTTCCATCTCCCCTCTCCCACACCTGCAGCCTCTACCTAGGAAAACTACAGTCTTTCTCCACAGTGGGAACCCAATCAGGAGGAAAGCGGCCTTAGCAGGGTATAATGACACAGAGTCCACCCTGCAAAGCAGCCGTTTTTCCAGGGGAGCTGATCTCTGCCATCTGGAGAGCAGTTTTAATTCTGAGTGATCTTCAGCCCTCACCTGGAGATTGGCAGCAGTGATTCCTCAGGAAGAAAAGTACCATCTTTCTCCACAGTGGAGACCAAAGCAGTTTGCATCATTCTCCTCTCCTCCTTTTAATTTGCACAACAACCCTGTGAGGCAGGTTAGGCTGAAAGTCTGTGACTGGTCTGAAATCACCCACTCAACTTCCACAGCAAGACTCTGGGTCCAGCAGACCCTGCTCTGAAGTGCTAACTGCAACGCCGAGAGTTGCCAACCTCCAGGTGGAGCCTGAAAATCGCCAAGTGTCACAACTGTATTCCAGACAACAGATCTCTCCCCACACTGGAGAAAATAACTGCTTTGGAGAGTGGACTCTATGGCATCCTATTCAGCTGAGGTCTCTCCCCTCCCCAAACTCTGGCTTCTGTAGACTCCAACACAAAATATTCAGGAATTTCCCAACCTAGAGTGGGCAATCCTAGTCTGGATGGTCCCCAGTGAATTCCCCACAAAGGCCTGGAAAGGGCCTTTTTACTGACAGAACCAAGCTTGATTTCCTAGCAACAGCCACTGAGGGAAAAGTTAGTTGCACAGAAGCCAAGCAGGAGAAGTGCCTTTGTCAGGAGAGACAGCTGTTTTAACAGTTTATTCTATGAGGAAAGAGTGTCTAGGCTGGTAGTGGATGGGGGAGAGGAGTGGACCCAGCACCCAGCCAATGGCACGCGAATACTCTTGGGTGGTGGTTGATGGGCCAATGGCTGATGGAGTGCACAGCACAGCCAGTGGGAGAGCTGGAAATGGCCAGTGTGTTAGGGCGATTATATATATCAGATAAACCCATTGATTTCAGTGAACCTAGAAAGGTGTGACCCTATTGCTGGTGCGATCGAGGCCCAACTCAATGGAATCCCACCGTTGCCACTGTAAAGTACTGGGTTCCAAACATCAGGACTTGGACCATGACATAGGCGAAGACGCATTTATTAGTACTTCACACAAACAAAGACAAGCAACAACAGCCGGAGGGCAACTATATACGTTGGGGGGGAACGCCCCATAGTTCTATTGGCAGGTTCAAATTTCCCGCCAATGTCCCTATTGGCTCCTTACTCCGAAGTCAGGAGCCTAGTCCCTATTGTTCTCGGGATTGAAGCTTGGCAGCCTCTGGCTGACGCCTGTTCCTGATCTCAGGACATAACAAGTGTCCAAGCTACATGTTGCTTTCCTAGATTCAATAAACAGGAGCCACAGGCTTTCAAAAGGTTCCTGGCTTTTAGTTCTAGGCGTTTATGATTGTGCTGTTTACTGCTAGCTAGTGCTTTCGCTGCAGTTCATAGATTTGATACTAACTCAAAACGCTGTTGTCTAATTAAGCCATCCCAATAGTCAAGCACAATATTCAACAGATTACAAGGCAAACTATAATTAATCATCAAACTTAATTGTATATAATTTTTCCAACAGGGAAATTTTAATTCAGGGCAGTTCTACCAGATAGATCTTAAAAAAAAAAAACAGTTTTCAGTTGATAATACCTCCAAAATCAGTTGTTTCTGTTACTGTATATTTTACTCAATTAATAAGCAGTTAAATGCTGACAAAAAGCATTTCGTAATTATTTTCTTTTATATGTACACTGGGGCAAAATGCAAGTCTGGGGGGGCCCCCTGAATTTGCCATTAGGGCACCCGAGATTTTTGTCCATTTGAACTGTGCTGTTTCTACTTCAGTTACATAAATTCCATCTAGATTGAATCAATATATTTTGCAGATTCATCCTGCTAAATGCTAAAGTTCCAGACTTGTTCTCGCTCCTCTCAGTTATTTGCAATCAATCAAAGTAAGAACCAGCCTGGGATCGGCATGATTTGGATGTTGCTCACTCGTATCATGTTCTGCAGCATCCCACCATGAAAAGTCAGTCAGGGGTCCCCCCCCCGTTCAGAAATGAAATCCTGCCATCTCTGTCCAAATATCTTAACCGCCTACCCAGTGTGCTGGCGTGCTTTTCTGATTAGCACTGTACAAAGGGCTGCATAATTGCCCCAACCACTCAGGCATGAAAAAGTGTGTCCCTGTGTGTGTGTGGGGGGGGGGCTGCTGAAACACTTCAAGTATAAAGGCCTGCAGCTACGTTTACTGTGGTGATTTCCACTGCTTACCGGCGTGCTGTTTGCCCGAGATTTAGTCAATTTCATGAGCGCGGGCTGCATTTTGACCGCGGCTGATTCCCGAGTTTCGTAATCCTCAAAAACAGGATTACGGAACTCGGGAAACGGCGGCCGCGGGTCAAAATGCAGCCTACGGCTCGGTGTGAAATTGACTAAAAATCTCCGGGCAAACGCAGCACGCCGCGCAAGCTTAGTGGAAATCACCCTGTATTCCACCAGATACTACAGATGACGGAGGCAGGGATGAAATCTACCACCAACAGAATCAACGCTGAGCAATCAGTGAATTTTTCAAACTGTGTTCCAGTTTGCCCTGGCACTCTTTGAGAGTTATTGGGGTGCCTCAGTGAGAAAATCAGTATGGCAGATGGGCCTGCTTGTTAAACCAGGTTGTCTCTCCTCTGCTAATCTGCTAATCTTCCTTTGCCATGAGCAGCCGAAGGAGATGTTTTCCAGGGCGATCCACCGACCAGTGCCTTTTCGCAGAATGGAGGCCTGGTTCACACATGAAAGAGAATGAGGTAGCAGAACCCTAAGGTAGTTAGATGGAACACAGCACTTTAGGCTGCAGGTGGCAGATTCCAGCTTTGAATGTGCTTCCAAACAGAGAGATGCCAGGTTGCCTATTACTAGAGCCAGGGCCTTTTCAGTGGTAGCTCCACACTGGGGGAATGAGCTCCCAGATAACATCAGGGCCCTGCAGGACCTTTTACAATTCCGCAGGGTCTGTAAAACGGAGCTCTTCCACCAGGCTTTCGATTAGGAGCCGCCACTGTTGAATGAGCCACTGGAACATCTCACGGCCCTGGGTTAGACCGTTGGATACTGCTTTCCACCATGGGATCGTATACTGAATGCCGCCATCATCTGTACTGTCCTTTTATGTAGGTTGTTTCTGTGTACTTTATCGCTTTTATTGTTTTATTACATTTTAATGTCTTTGTGCCGCCTTGAGCCAGTTTGCCTGGCAAGGTGGGATACAAATTGAAATAATAAATAAATAAATAAATAAATAAATAAATAAATAAATAAATAAATAAATAAATAAGAAAATGAGTACAGCTGGGAGCGAGGCTCCACCTTTTCTTTTTCCATGCTGGCCTAGTTTGCTGTTTGCAAGGGGTGTGTGTGTGTATGTGTGTGTGTTTCCTTGCATGTACGAAAAACGTCTCAGCATAGTCCCCAGAATATGCTACTCAATTTTCTGCAGTGCCAGGGGGGTTTCATGGCAGCCCTTGCCAGGGGTTTCTCAGTGGACAGGTTGTTCCCCAAGGGTGGAAAGTTTGAGAGCAACTCAGCCACCTTCTGAACCAGCCCACAGTAACCACACTGGAAACAGTTGTGGCTGCTGTTTCTCAGATGACAAGGCTTGCTCACGTGTGTCAGCTGAAGATCCCACTGGGACTATTTATAAAATAGGAGTAAAATTAGTCCCTGGAGCCCTGGCCAGATTCCAGTGCAGGTAAACTTATTTCCAGCTTTCCTAGAATTACATTCACGCTCCCCTACTCTACCCCTTGCAATTTCGATTTTTTTTAAATTTCGTATTGTGTGCTTATCTGCTATGAACTACCACCTTGTCGCTAAGAGACTCCACTGCCTTGCAGTTGCTCAGAAACCTGCAGGCTAGACCAGACCTGTGCTACTTGCTCACAAAGTGACATTACAGAGTAATGTGAAAAATAGTTTATCCCACTGGAGAGACCCTGGGGGGATTCATGGTAGGCAGCACAGGCTCTTTGCCATATTGGACTCAGCTGGTGACACAAAGCTAATCCTCAACTGTATGCGCTGTAATAGGAAGAGAACTGGTGAATGGTAAATCCGGCCTCTGTTTGCTATTATAGTATGGACTGAAAGAATGAAGCGATTAATGGGTATGATAAATGAGCTGATACATTGCTCTCAGATTTATACTGTGAATGGTTGCTGGAGAAAGCACACTTGAACTGGCGTTCAGTGCTGATGACAGCTCTTTTGTAAGCATCATATGTCCCAAAGTGTAAATGTCTCTTGACTCGTGTGGCTCTGTCAAAATAATTGTTTTGCCTTGTGCACACAATAGTACAGTCCCCTAAATACTTGCATATTTGTTTGAGCTAATTAACTTGGTAGTTGGTTGACAGTCTATAAAAGAAGTTAGTGCAGCAAGGGTGGTAGAAAAATTGGCATGAAGGAAAGATAAGGCGTTGGCTACAAGAGAGTAAAGTAAAGAGGTCTTTAAAGCAGGGGTGTCAAGCGTGTGGCCCGCGGGCCAGATCAGGCCCTCGGAGGCCCCCAATCCAGCCCACAAGTCCCTGGCTGTTTCCTACTTTCATTTGCAGTTCTGCTGCCGTGTTACAGCTGCTTTACCAGGCTCTCCTGTGCGATTGAGAGGGTCTGATAAAGAACTGGCGGAGGCTCCTCCCCCTCCTCGTGGGGGTGGGAGGGAACAGCAAGAACTCACTTCCTGGCCAGGCTGCAGAAGGCAAAGGGCAGCCTTTCTTTCCTTCCACTGGCTGAGGCTCCTCCCCAAAGGGAGGGAGGGAATGAGGGAGAGCTTGCTTTGCTGGGCTGCCTCAATCACATGGGAGAAGTACTAAGCATCTTTAAAACCAACCAAGTTTTGTTCAAGGTATGAGCTTTTGTGTGCCTTGCTACAGTGTGTGTGTGTGTGTGTTTTGTTGGGCTCTTTATGATAGGGCTTTCCTGGGTGCAGCTGGGTTCCCTCCAATGCACCCTCTTAAGTTGTGGAGTCTTGTGAGCAAAAATTCTACTACGTGAGCTACTGGCATCAAAGTTGTGAGCGAGCAATTTGGCCCCTGGTTAAATTAGTTTGCTCTATAGCCATCCTTCCTGAGCTAAGACAAAAATGTGTGAGCCAGAGGCTAAAAAACTGTGAGCTAGCTCACACTAACTCAACTTAGAGGGAACATTGGTTCCCTCCCTCTTTTCACTGTATTCATGCCCTCATGATCCAGTCTTTCTCAGTAAGAAAGCAATTTTAGAGGAGGAATAACAACAAGCCAGTGAGGTGGATTAAACTGAGAGTGTGTGTGTCCAGACCAAGTTCACCCCCTTTGTAGCAAGTTGTAGTTATTCCTCTGGGGAAGAGTATAGTTTTGTAGACAAACACATGGCAATCAGTCTGTGTTAGGATGCCCTCTCATGTTCTTGACCAGCACATGAAGCAACTTATGTACAAAAGCTCACAATGCCCAGCCATCTCATGTTTTCCCCTGGGTCCTAGGCTCAGAACACTGAGCATGAGATTTCTGTAATAAATGTCAATAAATCAAAAGTAGGTTTGCAGCTTACAGATACACACCTGAACAGCTTACTCAAGATGGCTACAGCACAGACATTTTGCTGCAGTAATTCAGAGCAGAGGTGTCAGTTATCGGAGGCTGTGAAATAGACGAAATATTGCAAGATTGCTAGTGTTTTAAACATGTTTTATTTACAGTTTTTAAAAATCTTTAACTGTGTTTGCCTGTGTCCTTTATAAAGTTTATCTCTCCGCTACCTGGCATTACATTTTATGACACACAGGGTCCAGCCCAACAAGGTCTCATTTATATCAGATCCTACCCTCGTAACAAATGAGTTCGACACTCCTGCTTTAGAGCTTTGGCACACATTATGGGCTGCTGAAATGTTTGTCATTGTGATGGACGAGGAGAGTGTACAGATTCAACGGACACTCTAGACACATAATATGCAGCTATGGGCTCACTGTCAGTAGAAGTCCAGTGTCAGGAGTTTGTTTTGATCCCACCACACCACAGGGCGACGAACTGTACTTACTCTGCCATAAAAGTGAATAGCACTCATTCAATTCTATGGGAAAATGTCAAGCAGTAGGGTGCATCTGCCCTCTAGAGGAGAAGTGGGGTAAAGGTAAAGGTTCCCTTGCTCGAAAGCCAGTCGAATCCGACTCTAGGGTTGCGGTGCTCATCTCCGTTTCAAAGCCGAAGAGCCAGCGCTGTCCGAAGACGTTTCCGTGGTCATGTGGCCGGCATGACTAAACACCAAGGCGCACGGAACGCTGTTACCTTCCCACCAAAGTGGTACCTACTTATCTACTTGCAATTTCTTGCTTTCGAACTGCTAGGTTGGCAGGAGCTGGAACTAGAGACGGGAGCTCATTCCGTCATGCAGCACTCTCGGGTCTTGAACTGCTGAACTACTGACCTTCCACAGCCTGCAGTTCAGCGTCTTAACCACTTGAGCCACCACAGCACAGCACAGTACATGGCACCAAAAGTCCTTTCATCGAATTGTTGAAGTGGGCAAAACCTTGTTAGGGAAGATCCATGTTTGAGTTCCACCTTTGCTAAAGACTCACTGTGAGGCTTTGGATGGGCCAGTAGCTCTCTGCTTCAGCTCCCCGTCTGTGAAATATGACTTGTAAAAGGCAATGTAGGAAGCACTAGTAAGCGGTTTTTCACAGTCTCTGTATCCTTCTCTGTCTTTCTCCAGGGGGTTTTGCCAACTTCTCATCTTGCTTCCCAGGACTCTGTGAAGGGAAACCCGCTGCCATCCTGCCAATGAGCATCTCTCAGCCCTGCATGCCAGTGGCCAACATTGGCCCAACGCGTATTCTGCCTCATCTTTATCTGGGCTCCCAGAAAGATGTCTTAAATAAGGTACAGCCTAGTAAAAGAAGAAATGTTCCTTCCTTTTACAAATTGCCATCTTTTCCTTCCACCCTTTAAAACTCGGCTTGACAAAATATGTATGTCACCTGTGAGGGCAACTGTGTATTGTCTAATTGGGGACAGTAGTGTCTTCATGGACCATTGCACTGAAAGGCAGAGGTATCATTCGTGAGTTTCCTTTAAAGTGTAACAGACATTAGTCGTGGGATCATCAAGACTGCAGAACTGACCATGAGAGGTTTTATGGCAGGCACCACCTGTTTTTTCTGTCAAGGTCCAGTGCCAGCCAGGGTAAAGAATAACACTGACCTCAGCTCTTCCATGTCCAGGATCAGTGCCAGCCGATGAGGTATTAAGCTTGGCATTCAACTTTGACTGATGATGGCATGAGGTGAGGGAGACTGTAGGCCCTGCCGACCGCATCTGCAAGCAAAGAGCCTTTTGAAAATGCCCCCAAATGGACAAAGATTTATATTGCAAAGGGCCAAGGGGGAGGGAGCAGTCAGCGTCCTTTCAAAAAGTGCCAGAATGCCTGGGCCATGATATCACATTACAGAAGAGGATTTTGTGTAAAGAAACCATAACTGTCGTTAAAACACCAGCGGGCATTTGTAGTCGGAAGGAAAGAGCCAACTGGGCATTCTTACCTCGGGAAGGGATTGATGGAAGTCTCTAAAGTATTAACAAAAAAGGAGAACATTTTATACAGGAACAGAAAGAAATTGGGAATAAATGCCAGGAACATTCACTTGGGAACTGGAATGGCTCCTATGGACAATGGTTAGCAGGGCTCTTTTCGTAGCAGGAACTCCTTTGCATATTAGGCGACACACCCCTAAGGTAGCCAATCCTCCAAGAGCTTACAGAGCTCTTCTTACGGAGACTACTGTAAACTCTTGGAGGATTGGCTACATTCGGGGTGTGTCGCCTAATGTGCAAAGGAGTTCCTGCTACAAAAAGAGCCCTGGTGGTTAGGATCATTACGTGTTACAGTGATGCCACTCAGAAACCTAACGGAGCCATGAAAACTCAGGAGGGAGACCACAGTGATATATTTCTCAGTATTTTATAAATGGGGGAAGAAATAAGATATAGGCTGGTACTCAGAAGACTATGTCAAGCTGTGTTCTCTCTGTGCTTATTCTTTTGTTGTGAATCTGAGGCTGCCACTTGATGGAATTCCTGTTCTTTCCCTTGTGGCAATAGCCAGTGAATACTCCTTAAGGTTTCCTGGCATCAGAGGACAGTGCCAAGCAGGCAGCTACATGCACCCTTCACAGATGGCACAGCCAGGATGAGCAGTGGCAACATGGAATATAAATCCTGTATAAATCAATGGTGCGAGCTCATGTGGAACACTGTGTACAGTTCTGGTCACCACACCTTAAAAAGGATATTATAGCACTGGAAAAAGTGCAGAAAAGGGCAACTAGAATGATCAAATGGTCGGAACAACACTTTCCCTATGAAGAAAGGTTGAGGCGCTTGGGGCTCTTTAGCTTGGAGAAACAACGGCTGAGGGGTGACATGATCGAGGTTTATAAGATTATGCATGGGATACAGCAGGTCGAGAAAGAAGTACTTTTCTCCCTTTCTCACAATACAAGAACTTGTGGGCACTCAATGAAATTGCTGAGCAGTCGGGTTAGATAAAAGGAAGTACTTCTTCACCCAAAGAGTGATTCACACATGGTATTCACTGCCACAGGAGGCGGTGACGGCTTCAAGCATGGATGGCTTCAAGATGGAATTAGATAAGCATATGGAGCAGAGGTCCATCAGTGGCTGTTAGCCACAAGATATAGATAGGGACTCTGGGGCAAGGCATGCTCTATATTCTTGGTGCTTGGGGGGATGACAACAGTGGGGGGCTTCTAGTGTCCTGGCCCCACTGGTGGACCTCCTGATGGCACCTGGTTATTTTTGCCCACTGAGTGACACAGAGTGTTGGACTAGATGGGCCATTGGCCTGATCCAACATTGGCTTCTCCTATGTTCTTATGTTCTTAAAACGAAAACAGGGTAGCCTAGTCAAGGCATTTGGAAAAATTAATAAAGATCCTGCAGCCACCCAACAAACTTGTACTCCTTATCTTTCCCTTGCCCAGGACCTGATGATTCAGAATGGGATAAGCTATGTCCTCAATGCCAGCAACTCTTGTCCCAAGCCAGATTTCATTTGTGACAGTCACTTCATGCGCATTCCTGTCAACGACAATTACTGTGAGAAGCTTCTTCCCTGGTTGGACAAGTCCATTGAGTTCATAGGTAAGATTGCTTGCCTTTTTAAAAACTTTTGTGGTTTTGCTGTGAAAGTTTCCCAAGTTATAGTGACAATGCTCTTCAACCGGTAGATTGACACCTAAGATCTCTACCAATAAAGGAGTAAGGCAGGGATGTGTGCTTGTGCCCCTACTTTTTAATTTTTTCCTGAGGGATCTGGCCCCATTCTTAAACCAAGTAGATGGACGTTGTCCTCAGCTAGGCTCCGCCCATATACTAATCTTGTTATATGCAGATGACGCGGTTCTGCTCTCTTGCACTCGAGTGGGTTTACTCTGACTTCTAAACAGCTGCCAGGACTACTGTGAGATCAACCATTTAGAACAATTATGAGAAATCAAAAAACTTAGCTTTCTCAAAATCCAGGAAGCAATTCACATGGAGGATTGGCGATCATAAGCTTGAACAAGTAAGACACTTCAAGTATTTAGGTCTTCGCTTTCATGCCATCACAACTTGGACTTTTCAGCGCGGGATAGCAATTAACAACCTTAAGGCAAATATCAATGCCCTTTTACGGTTTTACTTTTCAGAAAGAGGGAACCAATTTGTGCCATCTGTGTTGAAAATATTTAATATAAAAATAGAGCCCCAACTCCTCTACGGAGTCCCTGTTTGGATTGAGGCAGCTAATAAGACAAGGTGCATTCAAGCTTTTTGCGGAAGGTATTAGGTGTCCCACCTTGTGCCCTGTATGAAGCCCTATGTTTGGAATGTGGTCAAAGCCTTTTGTCGACGAGGGCGTGGCTTGGGCCCGATTGCACTTTAACTCTGACCCCTCCAGTTATAGCTACCAGATGTTAGCTGAGACTGAGGGTTCACTCCGGCTTGCCAGTATAGGAAAAAAACTGAGTTCCTTGAGTATCCCTCTTGAATCAATGCTGATGCTGTCGGAAACAGAGGTGTTTCACAAAATAAGGAGTAGATTACTGGAGACAATGTTCACACCCACACTTCTCTTTTCTTACTGACACTGTTTTCAACTATGAGGTGTGCAAAACGTCCAGTCTGCCCTTGGGAAACCTGCTTTATACAAAACAGCCTTCTCCCCCCTCCCCCATTCTACGTGTCAGTTTCCCCCTATTTGCTGCGCGGCTGCATTTTGCCCCGCAGCTTCACCTGATTTCCCCGCGTCTTCTCGATCGGCAAAATGCAGCCGTGCAGCACATGGTGTGAAATTGACACGTAGAACTGGTGTGTGTGTGTGTGTATGTGGAAGAAGAGCGAGGACGGAGCAGCAGCTAGTGGGAAATCAGTCTGATGTAAACCCACAGTACCGCCAGAGAGACAGCTGCTACTATTTGGGAGAACAGCATTTCACAAAGTACATTTTTGATTTATCTAGGTGCTTTTCTTTTCCAAGAACACGCACACGCTGACTCCAAAGGTCCGCGGTCACCCACTGTCTGGCCCGCTGAACTGGAGATGTCAGGCCCTGAACCTAGGAGCTCCTGCATGCAAAGTGGATGCTGTGCCACTGAGCCGTGGCTCTGGGCCAATGGCTTATTGAAATTGTTTGTGGGTTGTGTTGAAACTTAGCTTCCCGTTTTGGAAGAAAACTGTTCTGGTTTTTGTTTGGAGTAATGAAGGCGATTTTCTCATGCTGCAGATAAGGCCAAGGTGTCCAGCTGTCAGGTGATCGTGCACTGCCTGGCAGGGATCTCCCGATCAGCCACCGTTGCCATTGCTTACATCATGAAGACCATGGGCATGTCCTCCGACGATGCCTACAGGTAAGTTGCTTTCTGGAGAAAGAGGATATTTAAATCTGGTTTTTATTCCCTCAAGGCAAATGTTCCTTGGGGATTTGGGCATGGGCAGGTTTTGGTGGTTGTCGTGTTTTTTAAGGAACTATAGGGAATGTTTTTTAAAATGTCACATTTTGCTATAAAGCACATTTCTGTGCAGTCCCCATAAGACAGCACAGTTGGATGAGCACAAAAGAGCCGTGGCCACAGTTGGTTAGATGTGCTGTCTGCTTCCAGGCAAGGAGTGCTTGGTGAGGCCTGGACCCGTGTACAGGCATTCTTTGGCCTCTTTAAGAAACCAGGTTCTGGGTGTAAACTTTGCATAGCTCTTGGATAGCTCTTGGATTCCTTGTAGCTCTTGCATAGCTCTTGGATTCCTTGTAGCCATTTGAATCTGTTTAGTTCCTTGTCAGTGGGCCCAGCTGGTCGCATTCATGTGCCATCAGGTTACAGGGCCATGCAAAACAACTTGATGCTGCACGTGGCAGTGCTTGTGCGCATACAAGGAACCAGCGCGTCCAGGCAATGTCAGTGGCTGCTAACCATGTACCTGAAAGCAAACTGTCACAATGGTCCGAAACAAACTGCTGCCAGATAAGCAGAAAGCTTTAAAACATCACATTGCACCATCCAGTCCTTTCAAAGTGTGGAAAGGGCAAACCCAACAGATTCCTAGGGCTGCTTGGAATTGTAAGTCCCGTTAACATTTTTTACCATGGTCTTCTAAGTAAATACTCAGAGAACTAGAGTTTCAAGGAACCGGAGAATCCCATTGAATGTAGATCAAGTAATAACCATGGCTGTTTGGTCTGTGTTGGCAGGTTTGTCAAAGACCGGCGTCCTTCCATTTCACCCAACTTCAACTTCCTGGGTCAGCTCCTAGAGTATGAGAGAAGTCTGAAGCTGCTCAAGGCTTTGAAGGCCCAGGGGGAGAGAAACGAGGGAGAATTCCAGCAAGACCAAGCTGACGCACAGGAGGGCCACAAACACCCGTCTACCTCAGAAAAGGCTGAGGAGGTATTAAAAAGCACAAGCGTGGAGATCTCCTCAGTTGACTCTGAGAGGCCCTCAGGAGTTCATAAGGTTGTCTCGCCGACCGTGCTACAGCAAGGACTCAACGGGCTGCACTTGTCTTCTGAGCGTATCCAAGACACCAACCGGCTGAAGCGTTCCTTCTCCCTGGATATCAAGTCGGCCTACTCTCCTAGCCAAAGGCAAGATGCCCAAGAACCAACAGAGGCAGGAGAAACCCCCAAACTCTGTAAGCTTGACAGCCCATCAGGCCCTAATGGTACCTGCCAGTTCTCTCCCGTTCCAGACAGTCCAGACTGGCCTAGTGGTCCTGACTTCCTTCTAGAGGCCAAAGTACGACAGAGGCGGAAGCATCGACACCAGGCGGGCTCCCCTGCCCACGGGCTGAGCCTTAATTTCAGCGGAGTGTGCGCCATGCATAAAAGCACCAGCATGGAGGACAGTCTCAAGCAGACACTTCGGCTGAGCCTTCCCGGCGTGGGGCAGCAGCTGGCCCAGCCAGTCGCCACCCCGGCCTCCGCCGGCACTTGGGGGGTGCACTTGGAATCCCCCGGCACTCCTTCGTCGGAGAATCCCTGGTTCTTCAGCACCGACTCGGCAGCGGGCAGCAAAGGCAGCGGGAGCGGGACTCTGTTTGCCGCTGCCACCACCTACTCTTCGTTCAGCTGCAGCACAATCCAGGCGAGCTGCGAGATCAGACTGAGGGACAAGCAGCGAGGGGAGCAGCGGGAGGTGCGGCACAGCTGGCACGAGGACAGCGCGGCCGAGAAGCAGTTCAAGAGGCGGAGCTGCCAGATGGAGTTTGAAGAGACCATGTCAGAGAGCAGGTCTCGAGAAGACCTGGGCAAAATCAGCAAACAGTCTAGCTTTTCAGGCAGCATGGAAATCATCGAGGTGTCCTGACGTTCACCATGTGAGATCTGAGAACAAGTGTGTGTGTGTGTGTATGTGCGCGCATTGGTCAGTGGGGTGGGTGGGTGGGCATACTGGCAAGATATTTAACTGGGGAGAAGCGGGGCGGGGTGGGGCGGGAGGATTATTTATATGCCTGTCTGCATTTCCAAAGTGCACACAGGCTAAAACGAAGGCAAAGCTAAATGAATCCAAAGTCAAGAAACATAATGGCGCATGCTTAGTGCCCCGTTTCCGCTCCAACTTCCACCACCAAAACGAACCATGGCCACGTTCCCTTATTGGTGGCAGGGGTGGGCGCACACTGTGTTCACTCCCTAAACCCGAAATTCTTTTCTTCCATGTGCAGACAGTGTTTTATTTTACCTCCTGCAAGGGAAAGTGGGAAAGTTGAGGTTTGACTTCAAAGAAGTGGTGAAAGAGAAACTGGGGGGCAGAGCTAAACTCTTTAGCCGATTTACTTTCAGTGCAGAAGTTCTTCTGGTGGAAGGTTGTTGCTGGAGCAGCAAATCTGCAACAGGGGAAAGTTCAAGGGAAACTGGTTACTTTCTTGTAGGGGAGCATTGCCCATTGTTGATCATACATTCCTACCTTACCTATAGGAAATGGACGGATATTTTGCCCATCTCCCGAATCCTGTTGCAGGAAGGGAGTTCCCCTTCCATTCCATCTTGGTTGGATTCTTGTATCTTGGTGGTTCTTTCCCCGACTGGGGTGCAGAAACCCGGAGGAGCTGGTTTTTATTGGCTCCCCTCCGTCCCCAGCCCATCACCGCCATACTGAGCATGTTCCTTTGTGTTTCTCTGGCTAGTGTTCTTTAATGCTGCCTTACAGCAGCCCTATACATATATAAATATATATTATATATAATATAAGAGAGAGAGAGAACACAAAGAAAAAAGTTTAAATGGTTTTACTACAGTTTTTATTGAAACAAATGATATTTCAACTTTTCTTTTTAATTTATTTGAAGCTGTTCATTCTGGCAATGATTTTCAGACAATGTAGGGGAGGTACTTTCGGCTGTCTTTTTACTGTGTATCATATTTAAATCTGAAACACAAGTTTCAAAGCAATATCCTAGGCCTGCGGCTCCTTCTGTAGCTCACATCAGTGATGCAGACGCCCCCAAAAGTGGGATGAGAAATCTTGTCTGTGTGTGTGTGTGTGTGTGTTTGTGTGTGTGTGTGTCTGTGCGCGCGCACACGCTTTTATTTAAAAAGCAAAATCTTCAACACAAACTGAGCCAGGAATCATTCTTAATTCTTCTTTCTTACTTCCTACTTGTATTGCATCTGCAATCAAAGCCATAAGAAGTTCCCCTTTCCTGGGTTGGGGGGGAAGCAGGGTCGGGCTTGCAAGGGCAGGCATTTGCTTTGCTGTAAAAGGGAGGTGTAAGGATCCATATTCCAGGGAAAGGCAGTGGCAGCAGGCTGCATCGACAGAGCTGTGTTTACTGAGTGTTCCAAAGTGCTCTCAAGAGCATAGAAGATCGGGGGCTGGATTCCCAGGGGATCAGTCCCTTTCAAGTAGCTCAGGATATCTCCCAGATGATTTATAGCGACAACAATATAGACTATTCCTTGCCCTTCGCGGTGGGGGAGGGAGCTGTCACATGGCCTTTCAGATGCTGCTGTGATTTGAATAGTGTTCGATCCAACTTTGTGAGTGTAAGCTTGAGACCCAAGACCTGTGGGAGAGGATGGCTGCAGCAATGGATTGAATCATGTTATTCTGGTATCAGAATAAAACGACTTTTAAGTCCCTCAGGGCCGCTGAAGGGCCATGTCGGCTTGCGGCGAAAGTAGAGGGTAAAGAATGAATCAGTGCCCAGTTTTCTCCAGCATGACTCTTTCGTAGGGGGTTCCCCGATAAGTGTGAATCAGCCGTGAGAAAGACAAAGCTGAACTAGAAGAAGACCAAATGAAACAGCCTTTTGAGGAAGGAGGTTCTAGGAAGGACAAGTCAGTGTTTCACTCTCCAATTCATCCCCCTCCCTACTCCAGCCGCCCCTCCCTCTGATGTGTCACTGCACAGAGGAGCCTGGACATAGATCTTGTCTTCTCTTTGAGAAGTGACATTAGTTGACTAGGATATTATGACCTAAGTAAATCCAGCTCTAAAAGTATCGCTTGATTACCATCAGGGCCGGCTCACCCACTAGGCGAGCTAGGTGCCTAGGGCGCCAACCCTGCAGGGGCACCAAAATGCCCCCTGCCCCCTCCCATGAAAAGCCCCCCTTCCCACCCAGTGCCGGCAGCCCCGGCTTTCCTGGGCACCTCGCAGCTGCGAGGCGCCCAGAAAAGCTGGCGCCGCCGCTGGGAGGGAAGGGGTGGGCGTTCTAAGTCCGCCCCTTCCCCGGCTCTCTTGGGTGCCTCGCAGCTGCGAGGTGCCCAGGACAACGGTGCTGGGCCATCTCCAGGCCCCACCGGGAGGTTGGCATCCTCGGTGGGGTGGGTGCCCCAGACTGTCCTGCCTAGGGTGCCCAGACACCTGGGGCTGGCCCTGATTACCATACTGGGGAAATGCTTGGATGGAAGAAATCTTCATGTAAGGGGGAAATGGAGGAGATCTACATCTAGCACTTTTTAAAAGATGGTCACCAACAGCAGGACGGGCCCAAGGTATTTTGGCTGGCCCATGATTGTAGCAGGACTGGCCCAAGGTATTTTGGCATGTGGAGTAAAGCGAAATCCTCCTCAGGATGAAAAGTATAATAATTTTAAAACTGACCATTCACCACTCTTAAGTAGAAATCTGCCACCTATGGGACTGCTTCATTCAACATTGTAGTGTACTGTTGACCTTGAACGAGGGAAGAATTTGAATTGCTTTCCATTAGTTACAAGAAAGTATCAATCAAGCATTCTGGTCCTAATGCAGAAGTGACTAAAAACCGGCAGCCTACCTTAAGAGTGGAAAGTTTTGTGAGCTCCTATGCAAATAGGCCTGATCCCATGGGAAGCCTCCGTCACACTCGCTCATATTCTTGGTGGCCACTAGCGTGGACCCTGCCGCATGACTTGAGCTGTTCATTTGGTACATTGCTGACAAATACCACAACCCCACATGAAGCAGTTTTCAGATATCTCCATTTAGGGATCTTTTTTTTTTTTTTAAGTGGCCCTGACTGCTAAAAGATGTGGTTCTAAAGCAGGAGAATAAACACTCAGATAAACAAATCATAGAAGTATTGGTAATTCACTGATTACAGTGGAAGATCTCTGCCAGGACACAAGAGTGGGAGCAGATGATTTATGTTTTCACTGTTGGCCACACTGAACTTCTACGTCCCTTCTGGGGACTAGCAGAGGCATCAGCTCAAAAGACTTCATTACTCAAGACACTACAACACTGCCCCACAGTTGGGACACAGGCACAGAGTTGTCTCTCGACAAATTGAAAGCACATTTTTCCCCCTCTACATGTCGCTGATTTTGTGTTTTCTTCTATCATATATGTTGGTTTTTGAGCCAATACCTCAGGGTTGTTTGTGTAGCTTTTAAGAGGGGGGAAAAATGAAATCCTTTCCGTTCATTTATTTTCCCATTTCCTTTATTGTTTAATTTTAGCGTGGTTGTTTTTTAAATAGTCCTACACAAGATTTTTTTTTTAAAAAAAATCTCAGGTTCAACAACAAACACAAACCACAGGGAGCAGCAGTAACATGTTGTTGCATCAAGTTGTCTGTTTCCCGACTTTAGTAACTACTGTCTGTCCACTACAAAGAAAGAAGGCAGAGACCTTTACCAGGATGTGTTCAGATCGGATGCTGCAAGCTCAGAAGTGATCCTCGTGGACCTGTATAATGTTTTGGAAATAGTGTGGCAGAAGATCGGGGTATAGGTGGCCACCTCCATTGAGGTTTGAATCGATTTTGATTGCTTTCTGTTGGTTCCCCCTTAGTATACAAGGACAAGATCACATCTTTTGGGTCCCGAGGAATGTATTAGGAGTGTGAAGCACCCACTGGTCCCATACAGTCACTAACAGATCAGAATCCAAATTCCACTCAGAAGGGTGGCACCTCAACTGTATGAAACGTCATTCAGCTATATTGAAGGCTAACTAACTCAGTTATGTTGTCGAAGGCTTTCACGGCTGGAGTTCCTTAGTTGCTGTAGCTTTTCCGGGTTGTGTGCCAAGACCACGGCCACACAACCCGGAAAATCTACAGCAACTAATAACTCGATTATGTTTCCCCTTTGTTCTCCAGAATATGTACATGCCGAAATAATCTATCGACTCTTTTTTTTAAAAGCACACACATTGCCTCCCTCCAGCAAATGCCTCTCCAAACTCAGTGTTGCAGACTAGCAGATTTTCAGCTAGTAGTAGCAGTACCATTATTTTGTCCCTGCGTAACTTACATTATTGCAGTAGTTACTTGTTCTACGTGCGGCCCACACTTCCTCCGAGGAGTTCAGGGCAGGGTAACTTCAGTTGATCATCACAGTTATGTCCCTAGGAGTCGCCCGTACTTCATTTTACTGCATTTAGGATTTGGACATGGGCAGACAGCACAGTGAGTCCTCTCCCAGCCAAAGCCTGAGTCCTGCCAAGCTGAGCACCCACATCTCAACTTGCTTGCACAACCCTGAAAATTTTATTATTAAAGGTTAAGCAGGCCTATACTGGGGATTTAAAATGTTGGTCCATTAAAAATTCCCATTTATATCTGTTCTGTGCCTCCTTTTTCTGTGGGACTAGCAGGACAGGAGCATTGTGATCTATAGCTGATGGGAATAGATACTGCTTTCAGGAAGAACAGTTTATGATAAAAGCAGTGGAGCACTGTTGTGGTGAAAGAACGGAGGTGCAGAGAACAAGACAGGTAAAATCTGTACGGCCTCAGCAGGACCACTTCCTTTTGGACTGAAGTAGCAGGTCACGTTGCAACCTCAGAGTTTGTTTTAAATGTCCACAAAAGAGTAAAAATGTAGATGCCTTGTGAATAGGGTTCCCAAGTACTTACCGTCTGCGGGCAGGGGACGAATGCTTCCCGGCCGGACCAGTCTTCCTGGTAACGCACCATGCCGTCGCCAGGAAGGGACGGTAGGCGACGCTCTGGCAATGGGGCTGAAAACTCGATGGTACCATCGAGTTTTCAGCCCCATTGCCAGAGCGTCGCCACCGTCCCTTCCTGGCGACGGCATGGTGCTCCGCGCCTCTCCTTCCCCTGGGGATGGTCCTGCAAGGACATATCCATCCCCCGCCGGCACGCGGTAAGTTCTTGGGAAGCCTACTTGTGAATTTATAAAAAGAATTTAAAAGTCCTTGGCCGTTTTTAAAGCTTTGCTCTTTGGGGAATGCAAATAACAATGACTTGGGAAATCCTACCTCATTTCAGCAGCCACAACCTCCTTGGCTGTGACAACTGAGCACTATTGCCTTGATCCTAAACCTTTGCATCTAGCTGTGATGCTGTCGTGACATCACTGCGATGGCAGCCTGGTTCAGACTATCCCACTTTTCATGACGGGCCCATGCCTGGGTGCTTAGTTTACAACTCTGCAGTCCAAAAGGATTGTTTTTCTCCTGTTTTGAAAAACAGATTTGCACTCGTCCATAGACCCTGCAAAAAATGTTGGTGACCTTACAACACCTCTTCTACATTACAAGTTTAGCTATATCGGGCGGGGGGATATGTGTATAGTTTCCCTGAAGATAGATGTTAAAATACTGACATTTTTACAAACACAAGTAACAAGTAGTATCAATGTGGATGGACAAGTTCAGTGATTGTTTAAGGAGTGACCACCTGGCATTTGGGGAAAGTAGCTCCTTCAAGCCAGTGTAAGGTCAAGGGTCCAGTCACACGCAGAATTAGCTGCACAATAGGGACAGATGCCAGGTGGATTTTATGGGCGTCATCACACGAAAACATCTGGCAAGCGTCCCGTACCCGTCGGCAACCCATATCAGTCAGCCGAAGATCTGGAGTAAAAAAATATCAGGGAAAGTGCACTATTTCCCGGAAAACACGGGGCGCAGGCGGGCATCGGATTGCGGAAGCACTGGTATCCCGTTGCATCCGATGCCCGTCTGCGTCCCGTCTCACACTGGATTTTTTTTTTTTAAGCCTCCTTGGTCATGCCCTTCCGTTGTCATGTGCATGCGGGAACTCCGGCCTAGGGGGCAAAAAAAGCCCATCGGGAAGCGGTGGCTTGTGATCACCGCATGTGTGATCGCGCCATGCCGCTTCTCCCCCCCCGCCACGCTTCACCATCAACGTATGATTGGCGGCAGACGGCCTAAGCACAAAGCCTCAGGGGAACGTCTGATCACGCTATTGCGCTTCATTTTGCTCGGGGGCAAAAAGCCTCACACACACACACACCCCGATTATCTCCCTCGCGTGACCAGGATCCAAGTTTGCCTTTTCCTTGGCTTCTGTGCTTGAAAAAGAGTGGGCAATCTTACCTCATCCCATTTTGGTTATCTTACCATTAGATAAGTGCATATCACGGATTAATCTCCCATGAGCTTGGAGTGAAAACATCAGAAATAGCATTGTATGATTGTTTTACTGAACTCAGTAGAACTTTGCATGGTCTTCGGTGACACTAAAGTTAGGCCTTTGATTACATAGCACTGCTGCTCTTCCTGGGAAGATTTTTGCTACCGTTTAGCTCCCCGTTCCTTCCTGCCAGTCAGCAAACTTAACTCTGAATGCTGATCTCTTGTCCATAGTAGAATCGTTTCTCGCTTAATGGCAGTGACGAATAGACTCCAAGGTGGAAGTCAAGGGGTTTTAAATAGGTCATGTCTTTGGACAATCAGAATAACGCAAAACAATTTGACTTTTGAATTGTGAGGTGACCAGAGTCTGCCGGGATGCAAATGAGGCATTTTGATCTTGCAGGAAGGAACAACAACAACAACAAATCCTCAGATAGTACAACCTGTCCTTGCGTAGAATACCAATGAAACTGCTTCCAATAGCTTTAAAACAACTCCTTGCAGGGACAAGCTCTGTGTAAGGCGGAGTGTCGATGGGGTGGTGCAAACCGGAGTTGGTAGCACTGATCTTGAAGCCCAAATCCAGGCCACAGAGCAACAGGCAGCATTTTGCTTTGGGTGGAGATTCCAGAGCTGTGTTACGACCAAGATTCGGATCCAGTAGCACCTTAGCATTCAACAAGACTTTTGGGGTATCAGCTTTTGAGTGTCAGCGGTCCCTTTGTCAGGTATAAGTAGGAAAAGCAGAACTCGGGAAATCTTGTGGGTCTCTTAAGGTGCTGCGGTGTGGCGTCCAGTCTTGCTCTTCTGCTGCAGGACCAACATGGCTACCCATCTGAAACATCTTCAGAGAAGTGTCATTTCCCTGCTTCTAGCCTCCATCTCTGTATGCGGGTTGTTGCTCTTTTTTTTTTAATGACTGAGGGTGGTGTGCCATTTCAACTTTTTACTTCTGGGACAAAACTATCCAATGGAACACCACCCAGGTCTTCTGAGGTGAATTTCTGGCTTGCAGCACCTTCCCACCCCCCTTGTCAAAAATAAGTTCAAGGTGGGGTTTTTTTTTTAAAACTCTGTGCAGATTCCCCGCCCCCATCTGCTTTCATATGTACTCTCTTGCTTTATTTATTATTTCTTTTCCCTGTGCTCCTCCCTGTAGCCATGTGCTCTTGTTCTCTCGGTTGGTTGCCGGCCCTTTACAAGAAGACGTCTTCTGCCTTCCTCCTGCTCCTTTAACGCTGATGATAATAAGCTATCAATGTTGTAATTGCAATGTATGAATTATAGATTTAAGTATTTATTATTATGTAATTTGGCTTCTGTGAATGTTGATATTTGTTTCACTGTTGTGAGTGTGCGCAGACCTTTCCCCATCTCCATGTGCCCGTTTGCCTTTCCTGGCTCCAAACATAGATGATGGTGGCTGGTCAGTACTGTGGCATGCTTGGTCTTTAGATGAAGTGGGAAAACCAATAACAATGGATAATGGGAAGACTCTTCAGTTTGCTCAGATCCGTGAATATTTGTAGGGCATAATAGAAAAATGTATAAATTATTACAGTTCAGTTTAGGAGATGGAGAAGCAGTATACTCCAGGTTTTCTCCTTCCTAGAGCATGTCTGCAACAATATTAAGTAATTCTGGTGCAAAAAAGAATGTATTCTACAAGGAACCCAAGGAACAGTAGTCTCTTTTTGTAAGGAGGCTAAGAAATGAACAGAATCTATATTTCACTTCTTATTTTTATCCTAGAATTTTCAGCTATTTGCTGTCTGGGGAAACTGGGTTATTATGCATGAGGTATAAAGCAGGCCTTGTATCAGTTGATATATAATGCAAATATAAAATCTTCATTGGACAGGATTTTCACTTGCATTACAGGCGCCTCTCTTTCTGTTCCATATTGAGAATGATCTGAAATTTGTGTAAATAGCAAAAGAGAGGTTCGACGCTGACAAGTCAGTTGACAATCTTATTCCTTTCAGTACAATTTGTTCAGTACAATCCAAAAATGTGCTTTGGATTGCAAAACAAATCTTTTAGGATTTTCTTTTTTTTTTTAGAGCCTGTTCCAGGTTATAGCTAAATCTCCTAGTTCTGGAGCATTTTTGATAACCTGTCGAGAGTTGGCATGTTGCTGCTATATCCCATTGCTGCTGTCGGAGAAGGTTCTTCCCGTTTCCATCATAGAAACTGGGTTAGTAGAAGCTGCCGTAGACCTGTGATCTGATCAGTGGTATCTAACATGGTCTGATTAGTGGTATTTTAACATTCCTGTATCACTGACGGCGGGAACAAATGCTTTCCCTCCCCAGCGTTGGAAACAAATGTCAGTATTACTGAATAAACTCAGTGAAAAAGCTTATTTGTCTGAGTCCCACCTGCAGTCCCTAAGTGCTCTGTTAAATGCCCGAACAGGCTTCTTGGGAAGACAAAGTTATTATCACCTTCCTGCCACAGTACTTCCTTGTCAACCAGGACAGGAATCAGTTTAAGGTGAGGTACTTCAGAACAGCCATCAAATAGAATGTGTATGTTTGCAATTAAAAAAAGAAAAGAAATAAGGGTGGGGAGAGGAAATGCTGAAGAAGGTATTTCTATTGCAGTACATAGCGTTTATTTATTATTGCTCGGAATTCTTTTGGAAGGAATGGAAAAAACCCATCTTCTCAGGAGGCATACGTTGAATTCTTTACGGTCTCTTTGTCTACCAGTCCACATTTTTAACCCACTTCTCCTGTCTTGCAAACGCTCACGGACAAAAGATTCATGCGGGGGCAAGTGGTTAAGCACCTTGACAAAAGATGCAGAACTGAAAGTCCTATCCTGACAAAAGACCTTGCACAACAAAGAGATGAACGAGGCTGATCCAAGACGGGACAGTTCCTTCTCCAGCAGTGCCCTTGAAAAGGGGATTGTGTTCGAACGCCTGTATGTTCCTAGAATGGATTTTGAGTACTGTCCAGGGTGGGTGGTGGGTGGGGGGAAAGACCTCTTGCATCTGGTCCGTGTGTCTGTTCCCTCTCTCATGAGTTATGATAACCAAAATGCGTCTCCTTCTGCCTGCTAAAGGAATGCTGATACTGGATGTTGCCTGGCAGGGCTCAGTGGGACACTCTGCCCCTGCTTCTACTTAATTTATTACTTGGAGGCTGTAAACAGCAGTGCTTTTTTACCCTCTCTTTCTTTTCCTTTCTTTTGTATTTGGGAACAATGTGTTGTAATAAAATTCCTAATCGATGTTTTAACGGCTAGTGTTGGCTCTCTTCTTTGAAGGCCCGTGCTTAGGGAAGGGGGGGGATGAAAGGGGGATGAGGGAAGCCGAGAAGGTGGCCGCCCTGGCAGCATTGGCGAGGAGGTCGAGAGGGCAGAACGCAAGAACAGACGCCGTGCAAAGGGGCTGGCAGTACTAGTGGTCGCTGTCCTGTAGGGGCCCAACACACTGAGAAAGCATATTCCATGAGGCAGTCACAATCGTAATAGAAGTTGGTCGCCAAGAGGGGAAGTCACATTTGCTTATTGGTCAAATAGGGCCGCTCAAGAATGCTAAGGCAGCCTGATATAGTTGCAATAAAAGTGCTGGTGTGAGAAAAGATCTCTGGTTCCCCTGTCGAAATTAATTCACAGTTCTGTGCATTTATTTCCTGTGGATCAAATATACACACACCATTCCATTGTGCTTGGGAGTATCCAGTCCCTCTAGGAAATTGCCATCTGTAGAAATCCCCAAACGGGGGAGGGGATGGACGGGACATGGGACGACATCTTGCAAGTAAATCCTGCCAAGCCTGTGACCAATACCCCACAGCCTTGCTTGGGAGATTTTCAAAAAGAAGGGAATCTTGGAGTGGCTGACAGCCATACGCCAGAGGCTTGATTAATGGCGTGCCGCATAAGCAGTGGCCAGCATGCCTGCCAATGTGTGGTTCTCCAACAACACCTCTGGCAAGAATTGAATTGGTGTCCTTGTACAGTTTGAGGGAGAGCCTGGTTCTGGCAGAGATGAGCTGCTGCCTAAGCTTTTTCAGACTGCCTTCTTCGAAGCGCTGCAGAGATTGCTGATTTGTCAACCAGCCACAGTTCTTGGCAGAACAGAACCTGCAGCCACCGCCTCCCCTTTAGCACGTCCTTCTGTAGCTGTCCTTTTATACAGACTGTATGGTAAATGTGAACTCAGTGGCTTATCAGGGACTGATGAGTGTCACATTAAGGACCATCAACAAACCTGCCCTGCCCCAGGAGCATCAGCCCATTGTCTTCCACAGGCTCACTGAATGCATTTTATGGTTATTGTTAAGAATCATTAAATTGTCCGTGTCTTTAAAAGATTCGCGGTGTCCCCTCTTGGAATTCCATCCAAGGTAGCTTTTGAAATGTGCGCAGTCCAATGTAGTGCGTGTTTGCTCAGAACTAACACCAGAGTAGTAGTGTTTGGGGTGGAACTAGAACCGGGGAGACCAAAGTTGAAATCCCCCCCAGCCAGAAACCTCGCTACCTGAACTGCAGCCAGTTTTTCTCAGCCTAATCTTCCTCACAAGAGTTTATGGGACAACCATGTACACTGCCCCGAAACTTTTGAAGGTGGGGCAAGATAGAAATGTCATGAAGTCATGTTAAGCGCAAGCAGATGTATTCTCAAGTACTCTTTTTGCTCAGTGATCCTCTTTGGTCACTTTCAAAACTGTGGAACTTTCTTGTCTATGTTGATTTTATAATATTGCGCTGCATTGACTCTACTGGGCACAACACAGAAGCCCAAAGTGTGACCAGGCTTTATCATCAGAAGAGAACAGCCAAGACTTTGAGTTCTAGCAGGCATGGTTTGCAAAGGAAGATCAAAAGCAAAAGAAAACTCAAAGTTGGGATCAATGGGAGATTACAAGTTTCTGCCTGAGCACTGAGAAGCTTTACCCATCCTATATGTCTTGACAAACCCAGACATCTGCTATAGCTTCACTTACTGGGAAGTAAGGCCCAGATCCTGCTCGAATTTCTCAGGCTGTTGCTGTCTTCTAGGAGACCCCATCTTAAGTTAGGTGAACACTTAGAAAACTTTTAGGAAGTTTCTTCAAGTACTTGCAATGTTACCTTATAACAGGTTGGGTTGTGGCAGAAGGAACTCCCTAGCAAAGGCTGGAGGATGACACACCTGGAATTTGGTGGGGAAAGCTACTGGGATTGGACCCTGCCCACTTCTCATGTAATGTTGCCTAATTTTCATGTTTGCTTCAGCCACCGTCCCACATGGCTTTTGTCTATGGCATGCAGGACCTATTTTCACTGATGTAGTCTTATTGGTGACCAAAGGGGATGTCCCCCCCTCCACGTTTCATTTGGTTGGATCCAGCCGTGGAATCATCACTCATGATTACACATGGTTCTGGTGAGCAGTCCTGCAAAACATCCCAGAGGGGGAAATCGAGAATACTGCAGTTTCCAGATCTAAAGGTCTGTTGAACTTTGCTGGAATGAAAGCCTAGTCTAAATGTGTGGCAAAAGCAGGCAATAGTATCCTGAGGTAGTAAAACCTACTATAGCACTTCAGACTGCTGTTGAGGAATACCCCTTGTGAATGTTCCTCCAAATGCAACACAGAGCCAAGTCCACACATTCAGCTGCCAGTTAAATGTGGAGAACTCGAGTGACATACTTGCATGCATGTACCAATATGAAATGATTACATATAGGTGATGTGATGGAAGTTCTAATTCACGTGAGATGGCCTGTTCACCCACTCTGTTGAGGAATAACTGAGTTTATCTAAAGGTCTGTCAGCGTTAAAGGAATCCTCAATTATAGTTATTGCTTTCATCTTGAAGGATCCTAGTAATTTTTGTAGATTCTTCTTGTCTTAGGGAGAGGAAAGGGGACAGAGAGTAGCCATATGAAAATGTGCTGCTCTGAGCCATGAGGAGAAAATGGGATATGAGTCTATGTAAGTAAATTAGGCAATTCCCTCTGCGACGGCGATGGTAGCAGCCACTATTGCATGAGAAACACTGGAACATCCTTTTTCCAGTACTCAAGGCTTTTTATTGACTCAGAAAGGCTGCCAAATCTATAAATAAATGTTCTAGTACTAAATATAGAAGCTATTGAAACAGGCTGCAGTCTATTTATTTAGCTTGGGCCTCCATCGAAGCCTGCCAATGTTAAATCTAGCACTGCTTATACCAATCATGCTGTTGACCACCCATGGAGGGCAGCAGTCTTGAGTTGTTGCACTGGGCCACTTGAAATATTTGGCCTTTCTGAACCTCTAGACGCAAACCACTAGGTATGATCTTCATGAGCCCTTTACCCACACAAGGATTTTTTTTAGGCCAGAAACAGGGAGCATGGCTCAAAAAAAAAGTCCCTGATCCAGATGCTTAGCTGGGGCTCCTGCATTCCTTCATGAGATATCTCTCAACAAACTAGGAAGTCCAAAATAGAACCTGAATCCACCCCCTCACTTGGGGGGAACAAGTGACTGACGGCCATCTTGCCTAATGTCATCTCTCTTAGCACCCATTGTAGAGTCTGAGGCTGATTTCCCACTACAGCTGCCTCGGTGTTGCGCTGCCATTTGCCCCGATACTATTAGTCAATTTCACACCCGAAGCCGCGGGGCTGCATTTGACCCGCGGCTTCATCCGATTTCCCCCACAGTTTCGTGATCCTCAAAAAACAGGATCATGAAACTGCGGGGGAAATCAGGCGAAGCCGCGGGTCAAAATGCAGCCCCGCGGCTTCAGGTGTGAAATTGACCAATGGTGTTGGGGCAAATGGCAGCACAACACCGAGGCAGCTGTAGTGGGAAATCAGCCTGAGATTTTAATATGATAACAATCATGTTTATCATCTTTTACCTAGAAATAATGCTGTTCTTTATGCTTAGACCTATCACTCGAAACACCTGTGAGGCATTTCACATTACCGTTGTAAACCAGATGGTATTCATTATTGGCCCGTCATCTTGTAAAGCAATACAGGGACAGGGGTTTCATGCAGCGATTTTCTTCCCGTTAATAAGTCATCCCTGAAGCATTACGGCCGTTTCAAACTGCACCACTTTTCCCCGCCCCTTTTCACCTCCATGTGATCTTCCTTGGAGGGTTTTTTTTAACGTCCTATTGGGAGCACTATGGCACTGAAACAGGACCGCAAAATCAGCACAATAGTGACCCATTGAGATGACTGGACTCCATTGAGATAGACTGTGATACATGCGATTGCTGCCACCTGGAAACAAGGAAGACGGAAGGAGCTCATTGGACAGCGGGTTTAAGTGGGAGTTTCCAGCTGACAGATGTTTCCAGCTGACAATAGTCATGATTGCATGTATCTCAGTCAGTGCTCCCTCTAAACTATGGAGTCCTGTGAGCAAAAATTCCACTTTGTGAGCTACTGGCATTGAAGTTGTGAGCAGGTGATTTAGCTACTGCATAAATTAGCTTGTTCTGGAGTCACCCTTCCTGAGCTAAGACAACAATGGGTGAGCCGGAGGCTAAAAAACTGTGAGCTAGCTCACACTGACTCAGCTTAGAGGGAACACTGATCTCAGTGTGCCTAAATGGAGTCCAGGCATCTCAATGGTGCTGCTATGGCACCAATTTGTGGTCCTGTTTCAGAGCCATAGCGTTCCCAATACAATATTTAAAAAAAAACCCTCAGAGGAAGGTCAAGCACGTGGTGGAAAAGGGCAGGGGAAAAGCAGCAAAGCGGGAAGCCCTAGTAGACATTTCATACAGTGCGCCGTAGCAATTCAGAAATACAAGAAGGGGTTGAAAACAGGAAGGAAGCCGTTTTCGTCGACAACACCTCAGGCACGCTTCACCAACAGGAGACAACCAGGTTTGTATAAAAAGGTAAATAAAGGCTGCGGTCACACACACTAAATAACCCACTTTCAATCCACTTTCAGTGCACTTTCCAACTGGATTTTACTGGGTGGACTGGCAAAATCCAGTTGGAGAGTGCTTCAAAAGCGGATTGAAAGTGGATTGTTTAGTGTGTGTGGCCGCAGCCAAATTCCACTACCAGCCGGTAACTAAAATGGGTCTGTCTGAAATGACGGGGGGGGGAAGTAACCAGTTACTGAAACAGAATACATAGACAATCTGAACGGGACCTGTGTGATGCCAGTGCTCCTCAAAATCCCACCTTTTCCATGAAATCTTCAGTGCAACCCTTAAATCACCACCCATTATTGAAATGAACTCTGGGTACATGGAGCTGAAACAAGTGTATGGTCCTTCCTAGCCTATCCCTGCTGCCTCTGCTTCCCTCCCCGGACTTCGTGGTCTTTTTCATTTTAAATTTTAAATAATTTCCGTAAGGTAAGGCCCTTTCTTCGCATACTCAGTAAATGGCCATATGCCTTGCTGCTGCTGCATAAATCACACACACATGCACTGGGGACAAGCCCAGGACAGATAAGTAGTGTTTCAACCAACCTGAGGGAAGCCCCAAGATTGGAGGGAAACCTGAAATTTTATATATAAAAATCGAAATGGCTCCTAGAAATGTCCTTTACTATCTCCCCATAAACATTCATACCCTGGCCCTGCTCCCACACTTGACAGACACTGGCCTGTCTGGTGTTGGGGGGGACTGTATTTAAAGGCATCGGGGAGGCTGGGCCAGCAGCAGGGCTAAGGGCAATCATGCTGAGCGAACCTCCCCGGTGGCTGTAAGCATTCCACCTCCTCTCCTACACCTGACAGGCAGCTGCCTGTCCAGTGTAGGATGGGAAGCGGGGAGGAGTATTAGAAGCCACTGTGGAGGCAGGGCTGGCAGAATCACCAAAGTGTTAGTGTTGGGGCAGGCTCCCTCGTGGCTTTAAGCACCCTGCAACCACTGCTGCACCTGACAGACAACCGCCTGTTAGGTGTAGGAGGTGGGGGAGTGTATTGGAAGCCATCAGAGAGGCTGGGCCAGCAGCATCGCTAAGGTAATTCTGGTGGGGCAGCGTCCCTGTTGGATTAAAGTACCCTGGTCCTGCTCCTACACCTGACAGACATCAGCCTGTCTGGTGTTGGGGGGGATTGTATTTAGGTGTAGGAGGTGGGGGGAGTGTGTTAAAAATATATACTGCAGGTTAGGAAAGGCACAAATAGGTATAGAAAATGGCCTGCATGATTAATAAACAATGTAATGGAAGCTGTAAAATGTAAGAAGGCTTCCTTTAAGCGGAAAGCTAGCCTTGGTGAGGTTGACGAAAGGGAACACAGACTGTGGCAAATAAAACGCAGGTCTGTGATCAGGCAGGCAAAAAGGGAATATGAGGAGCATATAGCAAAAAGCATAAAGACCAACCATAAAACTTTCTTCAAATATATTAGAAGCAGAAAACAAGCCAAGGAGGCAGTGGGGCCCTTGGATGGCCAAGGGGTAAAAGGAGTACTGAAGGATGACAGGGAAATGGCTGAGAAGCTGAATGCATTTTTTGCCTCTGTCTTCACTGTGGAAAATGAGAAGTGCTTGCCCACTCCAGAACCGCTGATTTCAATAGGGGTGTTGAAAGACCTGAGTCAGATTGAGGTGATGAGAGAAGAGGTCCTACAACTGACAAACAACTTAAAAACTGATAAATCAGGCCCAGATGGCATACATCCAAGAGTTATGAAAGAACTCAAATGTGAACATGTGGATCTCCTGACAAAAATATGTAATCTTGCATTAAAATCTGAGGAGTGGATAGTAGCTAGGGAATTGGATATGGGCTGTGAGGCTTTTGCGAGCTATTTTGCAGACAAAGTCTTGTCGCTTCGCCATGATCTCCCTGTCACAGTTGAGACAGTGAGCGAACTCGAGGCTCCATCCATGTCTTCAAGTCAGGTTATGGATCATTTCAGTCCACTCAGCCTGGAGGAAGTTAACAAATTGCTCTTAACTGTACACCCCACCACATGTCTCCTTGATCCATGCCCATTGTGGCTTGTTGAAGCTGGTTGCACTGGGTTTCGATGTGCCCTAGGAGAGATTATCAACAAATCCCTCTTGGAGAGGGTCTGTTCCCTGGGACACTTAAGGAGGCCATGGTCCGTCTCCTCTTGAAAAAACCATGTTTGGATCCAGCCGAATTGGCTAACTATCGACCGATTTCCAACTTGCCCTACAAGCCCAGGAGTAGGGAACCCAGGCATGCGAGCTTCCCCAGCCAGCCCATTGCGGTGGGTTGGCGGGGGAAGGGCAGGGCAGGCAGGCAGGCGTTCCCCTGAGCTCTCTGCTCTTGAGGGATGCCGTGCCCCTGCCCATCGGGGTAGCGCAGCAAAATGCCTCCCTACCGACCTCCATGAGAAAGCCCCCCGGGCCGCTTGCAGCCTACTGTCGGCAAGCAAATGAGTTATCTGATGAGTTATGCAAATGAGCTCCTGCACCTCTTTTTTCTACAAAATGACCCCTGGTCATCTGTACAGGTCTTTAGAGTGATGAAAAACAGGAATATGGACTCCTGAAGTAATACTGTTAAGTCCTGCACCGTGCTTTGCATAAACATTGGTAGGGCTGAGCATTTCCCCCCTTTCCCAGTTCTCTCTTTCACAGAGAAACGTGGCTAGTTTTATTATAGGAATTAGCAGCAAGAAGAACTTTGGAACGTAAGAAGAATCCTGCTGCTTCAAACCAATGGTCCATCTAGCCCAGTATCCTGTTTTCCTCACTGACTGATCCTGGAAATGGGTACTAGCTATGGCTAACAAGGTATATCAAATAGGCTAGGTGGCTAGATAGTGTCATCGCCACATCCCATAGCAGCAAATCCCATAACTTAATTATGCATCATGTGAAGAAATACTTTCTTTTGTCTGGCTTGAAACTACAGCCCATAAAGTTCACTTGGTGAAATGACCTGGGTATCATCACAGAGTGATGTTATTTAAAAAAAACCTTTAACAAGATTGTTCCTTACCCAAATACCAAACATGATTAATTTTTTGTTCATGTGACCTTAGGAATAGGTGGGTAAAGGGGACTCAGCTCACAAATCAATACCTGGAACTACCTGGATTTAAGCCTGGCACTGCTGATTTGACAGACCTGCTCCAAGATCTCCCTTCATGGTTATGGCTTTAAGCAGGGGTCTTTTTGTAGCAGGAACTCCTTTGCCTATTAGGCGACATACACCCTAATGTAGCCAATCCTCTAAGAGCTTACAGAGCTCTTCTGACAGGGGCTACTGTAAGTTCTTGGAGGATTGGCTACATTAGGGGTGTGTGGCCTAATATGCAAAGGAGTTCCTGCTATAAAAAGAGCCCTGGCTTTAAGACTAAACTCTTATGCACGGTGACCAGACACCACCGAACTCATTGAGCTGTATGTCCAACAGACATTCATAGGAGTGGGCTGCCTGTGTGTTGATTTGCTACTATTGCCCATACTGAGGGTCTACACAGTTCCTGCATATCTGCGCAATGACAGGATGCACTTAAACCCATGCATCTCGTCCCCTAAGTAAGAAGTGAGCATCCTCCACAAGGAAGACTGTTACAGTGTAGGTCAGGGGTCTGCAGTCTATAGGTCTAGGGCCAAACGTGGCTCAGCACAAATGGAATCTTTAAGTTAAGGCATATTGGAGTGGTAGGGGGGATGGCAGAATAACCAGTGTGGGGAAAGAATGGAAAGCAAAACAGCCAGTCGGTGTCCCTTCATGCTCTGCTCCTGCAGATCTCTGGGCTACAGTTGGTAGCCAAATAGCAGAAAGAGAAAGGATGGAGCCAGAGCTTCTGCTTTTGTGCCTTTAGACTCTTTGGCCAGAGGGGCAACAGATATATCCATTCCACCCGTGACATTTTCAGAATGTACAAAATGGTTTGGTCCTCTAGTCTTCCTGTCTGGTGTAGTGGTTAAGTGTGCGGACTCTAATCTGGGAGAACTGGGTTTGATTCCCCGCTCCTTCACTTGCACCTGCTGGATGACCTTGGGCAAGCCATAGTTCTGTCAGAGGTGTTCTTGAAAAAGAGCAGTTTCTGTCAGAGCTCTCACAGCCCACCTACCTCACAGGGTGTCTGTTGTGGGGAGGGGAAGGGAAAGGAGTTTGTAAGCCGCTCTGAGACTCCTCTTGGGTAGTGAAGGATGGAGTATAAATCCAATCTCCTCCTCCTCCTCCTCCTCCTCTTCTTCTTCTTCTTCTTCTTCTTCTTCTTCTTCTTCTTCTTCTTCTTCTTCTTCTTCTTCTTCTTCTTCTTCTTCTTCTTCTTCTTCTTCTTCTTCCTGCTGTGAAAATCTCATTGATGTTCCCATCCAGGCTGTTCTGCATGTTTTGGCGATCAATGGCTTGGGAAACATGGGTTCTTTCAGCCACTTCGGGCCTCTAACTATTTTCTTCTAGGAAGGCTGAGTGTTCTTCCCTCCCGCCCTCCCACTGATCAGTAAAATGGTGTGGGCACAGCAGCCCAGTTTGCATCCTCCAAATGTCTGAACTAAGCTGTCTACCGCCTCTTCTCATATAATGCCCATTTCACTGGAAGGGAAGTTTGCGGTACAGGGAGCTTGGATGTGATTAAGTCATGCTTTGATTGATTCTGGAGAAAAGCCCGCAGAAACCTCTCCTTTGCCACCAGCGTGGATGGAACATTGGATCATACGTGTCCATTCAGAGCCTTTCCAAATGTTTGCATCTATTTTAGCCATTGCATAATACTTCCACAAGTTAGTTTTCAGCATAATCAAGGCCTGCTACTGAGAAAAACCTGATGCCCGTGTAAGCACTAACATGTGGATCAAATTTTTCTGAGGCTTTAGAATTCAGCATCTCCCCACACGGCCGGGGTCAGATTTTCAGAACATCTCAGCTAGACAGATAAATGGAAGATGACCTCTTGGGAAGATTGAATTCTTGCTTTATGTTTAACTTTGATTTTGACATCTCGAGGTCAGGACAGTCACTTGGTGGCACCACTTAAATGTCTTTTGCAATAAATAAAAACTGCAATTACGGACGCAGGAGAGGGGAAACAAGCCCTGACTCCAATGTATGTGTTTTTAGTCATTTTTATTGCACGTACAAATCCAAATGGCCCTGCCAGACAGGCTGTTCTGTTTCCAGAGGCTCCACCGGGCCGGGTGGCTGAGAGGGAAGCAAATTCTTTGGCTCTTGCATACACTGCAGTGAAGTCATTGCCAGTCTCCTTCCAGAAAAGACAGATGACATCAGTGTAGTGGGCCTGTGCCATGTAAACAGAACTGTACAGCCAATGCAAATGAGGCCGAAGGAGCCTGGCTCACACACACACACACTCACACAAATCTCTATTTTAACTGTTAGCACTGCAGCCTTTGCAGCTCTGCCATCCTCGCTTCATTACTACTGGCCACAGATCACATGGTAGGGCATTCTTCTGCAGGTATGGTTGACTGAGAGATACTCATTTGACTAGACGTTAAGGAAGATTTGTTTGTGTTATGGAATAGACGCTAGAGCTACAGCAGTGGGTTTTTTTTAAACCATTCTAATTCTCTCTCTTGTTTTAACAGATTGCAACATTAACAAACACTTCAGTACTGATACTTCAGATTTCTTTAGCATTTAAAAGCAAGGCCCTTTTCACATGACAGTCTTAAACTGGATGTTATTTGTTGTTGGCCCGATTTCAAGTAAGGTGATACGTGGTTAGGGGGGTTCACACTGATTTTCCTCCCATTAATGAGCTGTCTCTGAAGCGCTATGGTCGTTTCAAACAGTGCCACTTCATCCTCCCCTCCCCTTTTTCACCACTTCCTTTGGGGGCTGGGGTTTTTTTTAACCATTCTTCTGTGAGCACTAAACAGCTAAACCAAATTAGTACTTCATTGTCATAGCAGCACCATAGAGATGCCTGGACTCACTCTCAACTTTGTTTGCTTTGAATGCATGGGGAAAGTGTAAGCATTACCACATGCACATTTACACGAGAGTAGCCCCATTGGATTCAGTACATTTACTCTTGTGTCAATCACGGGATGCTCTTGAATAACCGGGGGGGGGGACAGGGACCTCAGTGGGGTACAATGCCATACAATCTACCTTCCAAAACATTCATTTTCTCTAGGGGAACTGATCTCTGTAGTCTGGATAACATCACACACACACACCCTTTCAGCCAGGGTCCATGCCCAGGAAGCCCTGCACACACTTTTGGGGCAGATATTCAGCCTAAGTGTACTCAGAAGCAAGACTGCCTGAATTTTTAAATTTTTCCAGTTTTAGAAGAAGAAGAGATTAGATTTTTACTCCGCCCTTCACTCGAAGTCTCAGAGCAGCTTACAATCTCCTTTCCCTTCCCCTCCCCACAACAGGAACCCTGTGAGGTAGGTGGGGCTGAGAGAGCTCTTTCGAGGACTGCTCTTGAGAGAACAACTCTGAAACGACTTGTGACTGACCCAAGGTCACACCAGAATCTGCATGGGGAGGAGTGGGGAATCAAACCCATTTCTCCCAGATTAGAGTCTGTGCTTCTAACCACTACACTTAACTGGCTTACCCAAGTCTCCCTGAATTAGGGATGCCAGCCTCTAGGTAAGACCTGGGGATCCCCCCAAATTACAGCACAGTTCCAGACTACAGAGGTCCCCTTGAGAAAATGAATGCTTTGGAAGGTGGGCTGTATGGCATTGTACCCCGCTGAGGTTTGTGTCCTCAGCAGGCTCCATTCCCAAATCTCCAGGAGTTTCCCTGCCTGGAGTTGGCAACCCTATTCTACCCACCCCACTTTAGCCAAGAAGGACCTGGCAACCCTTCCAAGAACACTGGGAATGCATCGTTGGGGAGAGCTGCACCTTGGGATAAAGTATATTTCCCCCCCTTTTTTTGCATTGCTGAGCTGCAGTCGGAGCTTGGGGAGGAGGGATTGCAACCGAGGCTGAGAGTCCCGGCATCTCTATGGTGCCGCTATTACACTGACCTGCTATATTTGTTTAGCATTTTAGCACTCGTATCAGAACCTTAAAAAAATGACTGAGAAAGACCACACGCGCAGGGTGAAAAGGGGAGGGGGAAGAAAGTGGCATTGCAGGAAGTGCTATGAGCATTTCACACAGCACACCACAGCGATTCAGCAACTCAGAAGCAGAAGGGAGGGTTTGAAAATGGAAGAAAGCCATTTTCGTCAACAGTGGCTCAGGCGTGCTTCCCCAATGGGATACAAGTGGGATTGACTGAACAGGTAAATTAATACCGTTATGTCAGTAATGGCTCATTCATGTTTCTCACTGAGCCCATTGTTCTGTGTTCCTTATCTTGTCCCTGCTTCTGCACTTGCATAGGTATGCTAGCTGTAACGTGGGAGCTTCGACTCTACCGCTCGGTGTTATCACTGTGGCCTTGAATGCGGGCTTTGGGCTATTCTTGAGTCTCTGGGAATATTCCAGTCCTGTGAAGCCGAGGGGTGGGAGGAGCAGTCTCCCATTAATTAAGTAATCCTCCCGCCGGGAGTTTCCCGTGTGCGCGCTTAAAGATCATTTGCTAGTCGCATGCTTGCATCATACTATAACCATGCCTGAGCCGCACATCCCGCCATTCCTGACAATAACCATCTTGCTGTGGGTTTTAGCACTGTATTCCAATAAAGCCTTTCTTTACCTCAAGAATGCTTAGATCTACTTGCTTTTGAACCTGACACGTTAGCAGCTGGTTACTAAAATGGGTCTGGCTGAAATGACAGGAAAATTCTGTTAGTAATCAGTTACTCAAACAGAATAGATAGGCTGTCTGAAAAGGGCCCAGCTCTCTCTAGTTCATAAAGCTTCATGTTGAAGAGTGCCACACTTTGTAGCATAGTTTGCACAACTCATCACCTGCCAAGTTGAATGAAGCCAACCAGTCATGTATGGCCACCCAGCAGGGACCCAATAAACCAACTTTGTTGTTTGTTTGGGACATCACAAATAGGAATATTCCCAAACACTTGTAAGGCCACAATACATTCATGATAGTTTCATTTGATTGGGTGAGTCACAAATAGTTAGAATTGCCAACAACCTGGAGGAAAAAATCCTGCCCCTTTAACAGAAGCTTAATATGTGAAAATGCCAGTGCCTGGCAATCAGCTGGAGGGTTGTGGGAAGGGGAGCATCCTGGGAGAAAATTTTTTTAAAAGAAAAATAAGGCCTTGTCTAGTAGAAGGAAGTTCTTACCATAGAATTTCTAGCGATTCTTAGAGCTATCTAGAAGTGAAAAGGATAGCTCTAGAAATCACTGCAAACTCTGTGGTAAACCAGAAAGTCTTACCATAGAGTTTCTAGTGGTTCCTAGAGCTACCCTTTACACTTCTGGGTAGCTCTAGGAATCTCTAGGAACTCTATGGTAAGAATTTCCTATCAGTAGATGAGGCCTTATTTTTCTTGTTAATTTTTCTCTTGCTGCCATCAGGGTTGCCAGCCCCCAGGTGGGAGTGGGGGGGTCCCCCAATTTTGTGGGCTCCTGCCCACAGCCGGCCAGCTGGCCAGTGGGGTAAGCCCCACCCCAACAGCCAGGACATGTCCCCAATGTGATGATGTCACAGGGAAGTGCCATCATCATGCTGGGGGTGTTGCATGGGGACACTCTGATATTTTGGGCAGAACTCTATGGTAAGCATAGAATCTTGCCCCAAGTACCAGAGCATTGCTGTGTGACATCCCTGGTCTGATGACATCACTTCTGTGTGATGTCATCATGTTGAGGACATCGGGGACAGCGATGTCACACCACCCCCAGTCCCAGAAAGTTCCCTCCCACCCCCTGCTGGTGAGAGCCTAGAACCTAGCAATCCTAGCTACCACTAGGCAGTGGCAGGCAATGGGACCTGTGGGCAGGGGGCTTGGCAGCCCTACTAAGGAAACATCTAGCTGTACCAGTGCTTCTTATGCCTTGCTCTTAAAAACCCCAGACAGATCCACAGGGTCCCTTGCCCTCAATTTACCATCTCACAGCAGCAGTATGAAGTAGCCCCACTCTATTTTCTGTTGTGAAGCATCATTGTTGAGCTTCAGCAAGCTGCTTCCCAATTTCTTAAACAAGTAAGAGACAGGCCCAACAAAAACCCCTGAGAAACAGCAGAGTACCAAATGACAGCAGAGGGCAGAGCTGGTTGTATAAAAATAAGCCAAGTAATCCTTCGTCTCTGGACTAAGTTTAGTATAATTGCAGGGAAAGTACTCTCCTACTGCCTCACGAACTCTCTCATACACCCAGTCCAGCTGGGAGAAGAGTGACTGTGAAGGAGAAGGCTGGGGAACTGGTACCTAAACCAACCCATCCAGGACATCCTGGTAATTTCCCTTAGTCACTTCATTTCAGTTTTTATTATGACCCATCTGCCATTCAGAAGCAGGGGACAAGAAAACCCCTTTTATAAAATCAATTACTTACCAAAAAGTATCCCACATTGAAGGCCAGTTCAGAGGAGAAGCACAGAAATGCAATCAGAACATTTATGGCCCCTAATGCTGGGAGTATGGGACAGAGATGCCAGCCTGCAAGGTGGGGCCTGGGGATCCCCTGGAATTACAGCTCATCTCCAGATGACAGAGATCAGTTCCCCCTGGAGAAAATGGAGGCTCGGGAGGGTGGACTCTGTGGCCACTGAGGTTCCCATCCTCCCCAGGCTTCATCCCCAATTCTCCATGAGTTTCCCAGCCTGGAGAAGGTAACCTTACCCCCCGCTCCCCTGTCAGGGGAGACCTGGCAACCCTAGTACAGGATAAAATCATAGAATAGAATCATAGAATGTTAGAGTTGGAAGGGACCTTGCAGGTCATCTAGTCCAACCCCCTGCACTCTGCAGGAGCATAGCCGAAAGATGGCCTTACAACATACCCGAAAGATGGTCATCCAGCCTACGCTTGAAAACATCCGGGGAAGGAGCATCCACCACCTCCCGAGGCAGACTGTTCCACTGCTCAACCACTCTTACAATTAGGAAGTTTCTCCCGATACCTAGCCGGTAACGACTCCCTTGTAATTTCCACCCGTTAGATCTAGTCTTGCAATCCGGAGCAAGAGAGCATAGATCTGCTCCATCTTTTACATGACAGCCCTTCAGATACTTGAAGACTGCAATCATGTCCCCTCTAAGCCTTCTCTTTCCCAGGCTAAACAGACCCAACTCTTTCAGCCTTTCCTCATAAGACTTGGATTCAAACCCTCTCACCATCCTGGTCGCCCTCTTCTGGACACGCTCGAGCTTGTCAACATCCTTCCTAAAGTGTGGTGCCCAAAACTGGACACAGTACTCCCGGTGAGGCCTGACCATAGCAGAATAGAGAGTAACTACCACCTCCTGTGATCTGGACACAGTGCTTCTGTTAATGCATCCTAAGATTGCATTAGTTTTCTTCACAGCCACATCGCACTGCAGGCTCATGTTAAGCTTGTGATCAACCATAACACCTAGATCCCTTTCACATGAGCTGCTGTCAAGCCAAGTCCCTCCCATTCTATATCTGTGCCTTTGATTTTTTGTGCCCAGGTGTAGGACTTTGCACTTTTCCAGGGCTCTTTTTGTAGCAGGAACTCCTTTGCATATTAGGCAACACACCCCTAATGTAGCCAGTCCTCCAAGAGCCTCCAAGTAGCCCCTATAAGAAGTGCTCTGTAAGCTCTTGGAGGATTGGCTTCTGTCAGGCACTTCAGAAAGTCAGTCAAACACCAGGCTTCATGAAGAAGATAGTATTTATTGAAAGCAGTTCTAAAGGCACGGTAACATCTCTTTGTCAGGGATGACTAAGTCTAAAGAAGCATCTACAATTATACCCGCTCGAAATGCCCACCCCTCCATCTACCAATGGTCACTAAGCCCGCGCGCGGGAAGAGGTGCGAAAGTGGTAAAGCAGTAAATAACCAAACTGCCCCAAAGCTGTCTCAGACAGAGAAAACAAGAACTGTGAGACCAAGGACGTTTGGTGAGATAACAGACTGCCTGGGCTATGGGATCCTGGATCTCCTAGGCAACCTGCACACCTCCCTACATTCCAAGCATGAAAAGTTACAGACCATCCCTCCCTCCTTCCCTTCCATCCATCTCATGGCAGGACTACCTGACAGCTACATTAGGGGTGTGTGGCCTAATATGCAAAGGAGTTCCTGCTACAAAAAGAGCCCTGCACTTATCTCTATTGAATTTTATTTGCCTCAGCCCACTGTTCCAGCCTATCTAGATCATTTTGAATCCTGACTCTCTCTTCTTCAGAGTTAGCAATCCCACCCAGCTTTGTTGTTACCTGCAACATCGGGCCTCTGTTTAAGTTGTGATGGGGGGAAATTAGCTAAGAGACCGTTTGCTCAATAGGTGCGCAGGCTAGGGATCTTACTCCAACTATACCAGAGTCAGAATCCTCTCAGAGCAGCACAGACAAAAAGAAGGAAATATCTTTTGTGGAATTTATTAAGAAAATAACCCTAATAAACTCAGCTAATTTAACAAAATATCACACAAACACAACAGAGAGCTAGGAAATAAAGGGGTGAAGCGATCTTAAAGAGATCAGAGACAAAAGGGGGTGAAGCACTGATCTGAGTTATAGCTACCTTCCAAAGAGGAGTCCACGGTGAAGACCCAGAAGAGATGGGGGATCCAACTGGTACGCATCCCAGGACACTGAACCAAACATGGCTGGTCTTGGAGCCCTGATATAGGAAAATTGTGCCTTCGGGGCAGTGGGCACAATAGGCCACATTTATAGTCCCTAATATTGGGAGTATGGGATAGAGATGCCAGCTTTGGTCATCAAAAGGGGACAAAAGCTTTGGACAAAAGAAGTCCAGGTTTGGGAAGGGAAGCCTTTGTTAGTAAGGCATTAGGCAATTGCAGAGTCTTGGCTCCATTACTGGCTGGGCTATCAAAAGAACAATGATGACAACAGACTGTGGCCGGGGTGGTCCCAGTATGGAGGGGCAAAGTCTGGAGGTTTGACTGTGAGATGTAGAACTGGAGTGCAGGTTCGCCGACACCCTTGAGATGATGAAATTAGGACATTGTCCTTTCACGCTGACAGATACGTGCCTGCTGTATCTGAACCGCTGGCTGGATGCATCAGAGAGAGACAGTCCTGAGCACATGTCTGGGGTAGCTGGCACTGCACCCGGAGAGGGCTATACTTGCCCTTTGCCAGCTTTGGCCCTAACCTGGCTGGGGTGCCATCCTTCATGTGGCAAGAGGAGGCTTAGGCTAACAATATTTGTGGTGTTCACGTTATTTAAGCAAGTTATTACCTTCAAGAAGGACCAGATGGTGCCCCCACTACCCCCATGTGTCGCACAGAATGAGGCCTTTGCCAGAATGCAAAATGGCATGAATGAGGCCCCCTCCCATGACCCCTGTTTTCCTCTGTGGAGGTGGAGCTCCTAATAACTGCACGTCAGATGGATCTCCCTCTTTTGGGGGGTAAGTTCGCCCCCTACTGACCAGCTGATTGGTGGCAGGAAGATGGGGCCTGTCAGGGGACCTTTGCTGCCACCAGGGGTGGGTGGGCAACCCTACTCACCGAGAAGGGGCCCCCTCACCTCATTAGGGAGGCCATTCCACAGAGCCCAAGCCGCAATGGGAAAAGGCCAGGCTCTGGTTGGTAGCAGGTTGTAGGATAGCCAACAGATGGTTGTCTGATTATTGTAGTTGGTGCCCAGCCCAGGGACATCCACACTTTTGAACTCACTTGAAACTGGTCTCTTGCGACTGCCGGTTACTCTTTTCTTTCTTCTTCAGTAGCTTCCACAACTCTTTCTCTTCCACGCTTCTGCCTTTTGAGAGGCAGATTTAACAAGTTCAGCCAGCGTGTACACTTTTTTCCTTTCTTTTTCTTTTCTTTTTTTCCCCTCCTAGCCGGTCTCCCTCTTGGCTCCCCTGCCATCAGTGTAGGGCAAGCTTTACGCATTACTCTCGGGTAGGATCACCACTAACAAGCAAATAGCAATAGATGCATAAAAAACTTCCTCACTGTAAGAGCGGTTGAGCAGTGGAACAGACTGCCTCGGGAGGTGGTGGATGCTCCTTCACTGGACGTTTTTAATCGGAGGCTGGACGACCATCTTTCAGGTATGTTGTAGGGCAATCTTTTGGCTACGCTCCTGCAGAGTGCAGGGGTTGGACTAGATGACCTGCAAGGTCCCTTCCAGCTCTAACATTCTATGATTCCATGATTCTAAGTTTTAACTGATAGCAAAAGTCCTGCATCTGATTTCTAGACTGAATTTTTCCACATTTATTAGTCTCTTGATTTACTGTCAGGTAGCCCTGTCATGGGCTTGGAATGCGAGGGGAGTACTCTCAGTCTACCAGCCTCTGACCATTACTATTCTACTGTCTGTATGTTATCATCTTCCTGACCTTGTAGGGTCTCCAGCTGCAGAGCTCCTCTGCTGGGAATCAACGGCTTTTAGATTGTTTTTCCTGCTTTGCCCGCTTGCTTTGCCTGCGCGCGAACTATACTCATTGGCTTTAGCTCATTTAGGGGGTTGTTTGATTCCACTATAATTTAGGGAGCCCTGCTGTTCCCGGGCATTCCTGACACAAGCTGTACACGTGTCTTTAGTTATGGTTCACCAATAAACAGATTCTTCTCCTGAAGCTCTGTGTTGCGTGACCTGGCTAAGGAGTCTGATATTCACATTCAAAATCTTTTATTAAATTAATTTTTAATATTGGATATGCAGATTTTTCTTTACCCAAGGCATCTAAGTACTGATTCCTTAATCAATGGACCAGCACCACATCCTAAGTACTGTACCTCATGAGGTATGGTGCACATTCCTTTTGGAAGCTACTGAATTTAAACAACTGGAGGCCCACAAGACTCACGAGGGGGGGAAATCCCATCTCCCCCCACCACTCTCTCTCTCTGAGCCCAGCATAGAGCCCTGGGCTTTCTAGAGCTTGCTGGAGGGGGAAGACTGTGCTACCCCCTCCCTCAACTGCTGTCTGTTGTTCACTGGAGCAGCTCTGGGTAAGCAGCACAGAGCGGCGGGGGAGTCTCTGCTGGCTTGCCAGCAGAGTCGCATCCCTGCAGGGACTCCCCCCCTGCCTGTCAGCTGCTCTCTGTGCCTCACCCGACTAAGGGCCCCAGAGAGCAAGCACGGTCTTTCCTCCCAGGCTGCCACAGCCCTGCTGCCAGACCCAGCACAGCTTCTGTGCTGTTGTGCTGCCAGAAGCAGCATGGCTCTCAGACTGCTGCACTGCCACCAGGCCCAGTGTGGCTCCCAGGGTTGGCATGCCACCAGAGGTAGGTGCATTCTCTGTGTTTGCTCAGATAATGCTTTTTTATTTTGGGGGGAATTTAAACCCCCATATATTTTTTAAACATTTCAGATTTTTCTGCACACTTGGAGAGTCCCCCAAGTGTGCAGAAAGATCTGTTTAGCCTCCACGTGGCCCCAAATTTAGCTATCCACAGATGGGGGCCATGGGTGGCTATTAGAATATAATATTCATGATATTTAATTCCTCCTCCCTCAGCCTCCCGTCATTTGAGGGGGGGGGAATCCAGCTACAACATAATTCAACCTTATGTGTAGACTGTGGTGTAGTGTTTTTAATAATACTGATGTAGCTTTGGTGGCTATTCATTACTTTAACATGAAATTCAGTACACATTCCTATGCAGATTACTCATAAGTGCTTCCTTCTCTTGGTTCATTGTCTGCAGCAGAAGGCTGAGCAGGAAGGGTTCTGTGGAACTATTATTTCATTGTAAAAAATGTTGGCTGAGAAAATGTATTGTTTGTTAGTTAACTGATGTACACTGTATCTTGAAAACCTAACCACATTCTAAGTAGTCTAATAATCAGAATTATATTCTAGAACAGGAAAGTAAAGAGATTAAGAGAGAGGAATTATTTCTGCATTGAGAGAGTTTTGTTTTCTTTTTTTTTAATGGAAACTCAACTGCTCATTCATTACTCATTGGTTGTAATAAGCCCTCTTCATATGTTCCTTGAACTCCCGGGTGTGTGTGTGTGGGGGAGAAGAGTGAGTCTATTGCTCACACTTGATACATTCAGCTGAACTCATAGACTCATAGAGTTGGAAGGGGTCATAGAGGCCATTTAGTCCAACCCCCAGCTCAAAGCAGGATCAACTAACTGCTGCTTGAGGATTGCCAGTGAGGGGGAGGTCACCGCCTCCTCATGCAGAAAGCTTTATATTTATATTTATACAACTTCTCTGGAAAAATTAGGATGCTCAGCTGGCAAAGAGAACCTAGGTGCATACAGTTGTGCACAGGACTCTACATACATGCTTGGCTGTCAAGCACTATTTTTTAATTTTTATTTATTTAACATTTATTTCATTGCTGTCAAGCACTATTGATGTGGGTACTTCTGATATCTGGGTGTCAAATAGATCTGCATTAAACCTGATGTCTCGATTGTATTATGAGAGGGACAGGCCTGCATAGTTTCCCTGTGTCTGCTGTGGTTGCTGAGCTGATACACCGCTGTGCCAGTAGCACCAGTAGTAAAGAGGTACACCTCTACTCCTCCGCTCCCGTATGACAGGTTTCCCTGCAGATTCCTTGTTCCCAGCAGCAACTATTTCCTCCTGCCCCGCACCACCACACATTTTTCAGTTTTGGAAATTGAATATCGTTATAGAATATCAGGAGGCAGTTGAAGACAGTTTTATTTAGGACTCAGTTTGACTAATTTAGGAGCTGTGGTGGCTCAGTGGTTAAGACGCTGAACTGCAGGCTGAAAGGTCGATAGTTCAGCAGTTTGAGACCTGAGTGCGGCGTGGCGGAGTGAGCTCCCGTCTCTGGTTCCATCTCCTGCCAGCCTAGCAGTTGGAAAGCAAGAAATTGCAAGTAGATAAATAGGTACCACTTTGGTGGGAAGGTAACAGTGTTCCGTGCGCCTCGGCGTCTAGTCATGCCAGCCACAAGACCACGGAAACTTCTTCGGACAGCGCTGGCTCTTCGGCTTGGAAACGGAGATGAGCACCACAACCCTAGAGTCAGATTTGACTGGCTTTCGAGTAAGGGAAACCTTTACCTTTACCTTGTCTAATTTAGTTTTTATTTATTGGCAGTCCTAACTGAAGTTTTAAATTGTGGTCTTTTATGTGTTTTTATAGCCGTTTTTATTTACATTGTAAGCTGCCTTAAGTTCCACAAGGTAGAAAAGCAGGGAATAAATTGTTTTGAACAAACAAAACAAACACATAAATAAATAAATAGAAGAAGATGAAGAGATTGGATTTATACCCTGCCCTTCACGACCCAAAGGAGTCTCAGAGCAGCTTACAAACTCCTTTCCCTTCCCCTCCCCACAGCAGACCCCTGTGAGGTAAGTGGGGCTGAGAGAGCTCTGACAGAAACTGCTCTTTCTCAAGAACAGCTGTGCCAGAACTATGGCTTGCCCAAGGTCATCCAGCAGGTGCAAGTGGAGGAGTGGGGAATCAAACCCAGTTCTCCCAGGTTAGAGTCTGCACACTTAACCACTACACCAAACTGGCTCTCAATAATCAATCCAAATAATCAATGTCCTATCTCTCTTTCAGTCTGTGAGGCATCTCATCCCGGATGCAGTCCAGGAGGGAAGGACCAAGTGACAATTGCCCAGGCAGGTTGATGGAAGGCGCTCAGTGAATGGTGGAAAGATTCCGAGTACGTTTCCATACAGGCCCACTCGTTGTATGAGAAGTGAGATCAATGCTTATTGAGCATCATTACATTGCTGCAGACTGGGGGGGTACTGGGTTTGTGTCATGCAGAATATTGGCAGGGTGAGTTGAAGAAAGCAGCTGCTATCTGCAGCCCCAATTAAAGAGCCATGTTGCATTAAGAAAGAACAGTTTGTGTACTGTGAAAACGGCTCGAACAATACATCTTCAGCAGTTTGAGATGGGGACACGGCCAGGCACCAGGAGTTATCTCCACAGACTGGAATCCATTACTCAGTGTATGTAATTGGTTGACATTACCTCATCATATCACTCCAATTCATAGGGTTACTCATTAAGAAAACACAAACACACAATGCATGTGACTGCATAATACACATGTCTATCTAGGGATGGATTTTTGAGTGTCATCGATGCAGCGAACATGAAATTGAGCAAACTTCAGCGGACAGCGGAAGACAGGAGGGCCTGGCGTGATCTGGTCCATGGGGTCGCGAAGAGTCGGACTCGACTGTGCGACTGAACAACAATTTCTAAAGTCTCTAGGATATGTATTTCAGTAAGTAATGTCTTCCTATACTGTGAACTGAAAACTGCTATTTTCTCAAACGCTATTGCGTATGCATACCAAGTGACAATAAATACAACACATAATGACTCACCATGACAGCATAATGGCCTAGATTCTCAGCAGGCATAAACTGGCCATTGTCTCTGAGCTGACACACTGCTTTTCATTGACTGAGAGTCTATTCATTTTTTGCACGAGGCAGAGATATGGGTCAGGAAAATTTCCAAAATGGATCATTTTTTATCGCTCTAGTTTTCCTTGGAGTTGTTTCCATTTTTAAAGATTCATTATTTCATAAAGCAAGTAACGGATGCATTGCCAAATGCGAATACAATATTAGGCAAGTTTCAAAACTGCAATTAAAAATATTTAGGTGATTTCCCCCTAGGAATTGTGTGAGAGAGTAATGTAAGGTTTATTGTTTTGTGAATGAGTAGTGGATGGGATAAAATCAAAAATACATATAATAAAAATCAAATTATGAATTGACCTCTGCGAGTCAAATGAAACCACAGCGAAAATTCTTGCTTATATGTTTTCTCTCACCTGGTGGAAGTGATGCTATGAAGTGTGAGAGTGAAACGGAGGTACCCCTGTGGCCTCTGTGGAAGAGTTAAAACTCTGTTCCAATAGATGAGCAGACAACCACATCCTTGGCATACCATGCACAGCTCTTCAGGTGTGCCAACTTTAAAATACGATCCTATGAAGAGTTTGTCCAGTCTTGAACCAATTGAAATCTATGGATTTAGACCAGAGTAGCTCTCCACAGGATTATACTATTAACTAGGGAGCAAAGCCTGTTGTGGTGGAAGACAACGGGCCCTAGAAAGGAAGGGAGGGAGGTGGAAGGGAGAGAGGGTTGGAGAAAGGAAGGAAGGAAGGAAGGAAGGAAGGAAGGAAGGAAGGAAGGAAGGAAGGAAGGAAGGAATAGGGGGAAGAGTGAAAGAAAGGAGAGAGGAAGAAAGGAAAAGTGGGAAAGGAAGGGAAGAGGGGCAGAAAAGTGCTTCTCTGGGCCCAGAGAAGGCCTTTCTGTCCCCCACACACCATCCCCTGGGCCTTCTATGGAGGCAGTAGGCAGTGTGTGAGGGAAAAAGACTTCTCTGGGCCTACTGCCCCCATAGAAGGCCCAGAGGATGATGTGTGGGGGATAGAAAATGGCTTCTCTGGGCCTACTGCCCCCATAGAAGGACCAGGGGATGGTGTGTGGGGGATGGAAAAGGGCTTCTCTGGGCCTAGTGCCCCATAGAAGGCCCAGGGGATGGCGTGTGGGGACGGAAAAGGGCTTCTCTGGGCCTAGTGCCCCATAGAAGGCTCAGGGGATGGCGTGTGGGGGACGGAAAAGGGCTTCTCTGGGCCTAGTGCCCCATAGAAGGCCCAGGGGATGGCGTGTGGGGGACGGAAAAGGGCTTGTCTGGGCCTAGTGCCCCATAGAAGGCCCAGGGGATGGCATGTGGGGGACGGAAAAGGGCTTCTCTGGGTCTAGTCTCCTAATAGAAGGCCCAGGGGATGATGTGGGGGGACGGAAAGGGGCTTCTCTGGGTCTAGTCCCCTCATAGAAGGTCCGGGGGATGATGTGGGGGGCGGAAAAGGCCTTCTCTGGGCCTACTGCCCCCATTGAAGGCCCAGGGGATGGCGTGTGTGGGGCAGAAAAGGCCTTCTCTGGGCCTAATGCCCCATAGAAGGCCCAGGGGATGGCGTGTGGGGGATGGAAAAGACCTTCTCTGGGCCCAGTCCCCTCATAGAAGGCCCAGGGGATGGTTTGGGGGGGGCGGGAAAGGGCTTCTCTCACTTTCCTCAGCCTTGAGGGCTTGTCCCTGCACTCACACTCCAGACAGTCCTCTCCTGTCGGAGGACTGGAGCAGACTGAGCTGAAAACACTGATCGGGGCTGACATGGGCTTGACTTTGCGAAGCAGCCAGTCAGCCCTGGTCAGTGTCTGCTGACTGCCAGTTCTTGAGCCGAATCAATTATGGCAAGCATAGAATGTTGTGGAACCAAAATTCAAATATATATAAGGACAGGATTGTATAAACAGTTTCAGTAACTTTGGGAGGTTTCCCTCGAAAGTATACCATGTAAGGGAAACACATGCTATACTGTATTTAAATGTTTGCAGGTATTATTCCAATAAAAACAATCTCTCTATAAAGCTTTTGAATATGAATGTAGACTCTGTGTGGTACAATTTTTTTCTTGAACAAATATTGCAGTTCAAGTATTTGGTGCTATTTGATCATGAATTTAATGTGGGTTACTTTTTAAATTTTGTTTACTAAATGTAAGGAGAAAAGTAAAATGAGCTAGATCAACCATACTTTATTTAGGGCACTGGAAAATTTTCCAATTCATGTTTTTCTGGAAGACCTGAATAACTGGTGGCACTGGGATTTTCCTTTTATTAATAAGCTTGTTTGACCAAAGCATAAAACCAATACAACAGAATACATGGCAAGATAACATTACAATGTGTGTGGGTCAAGTTTTTTATTTTATAATAGACAAACAAACATAAATACATACAGTACAATCACCCCATGCATTAACTGTTTAAAATATTCATCTTTATCACTGTGTATTTTAAAAAGTATTTGACATTATGTTTAAATATACCTTTTATTATTTATTCTTATGAAGATATTGTTCATTTATTATAGTCTTTCAACCAATTATAAAATCTTGCCCATGTGTTTTCAAAACTTGTTTCATCTCATCCTCTGAGAACTGAAGTCAGTTTATCCATTTCAGCAGTTTGGAGTATTTTATTTATACTCTCTTCTTTCGAGAGTACTTCTTTCTTTCTCCAATATTTGGCATATACTATTCTTGCAGTAGTTATTACATGTATAATAAGGGGGAAATCTTGTTTTTTACAGTTTTTTGGCATTATATTCAAAAGAAACAATTCAGGTATAAAGGGTATGGTACGTTCCAACATTTTTTGTAACATTTCATTAATCCATTGCCAAAAAAAATTAACTCTATCCAAGTCCACCACATATGAAAAAATGAACCAACACTCTTTTGACATTTCCAGTAGTCACTTGGTAAATCAGGATAAAACTTTGCTAATTTATCTGGAGTCATATACCATCTATAAAACATTTTATATATATTTTCTTTACATGAAATTGCTTTAATAATTTTTATATTTATTTTTCATACCTATAACCATAGATCTAAATCAATATTATGACCTAGGTTTTGTGCCCATTTAACCATAGAATCTTTAATTACTTCATCTTGTGTTTTATTTTCCAACATTATTACATATAGTTTCTTAATTAATTTCTCTTCAGTGTGTAGCAATATCTTATCCATTTCTGTTATTTTTGCATAGAAGCCTATAAATTTGTCTTTAGTATATCTTGATTCTATCTGTACTCTTTCCCACCAGGTTAAGTCAGATACCTGTTCATATTTTAACAGTGCATTTCTGTGGAATAGGTTTGGGTTGGTAAACGCTTCTAGTTTTCACTTCTTCCCATACCTTCAACAAAGATCTTCTAATAAAATATTGTTTAAAATATTTATGTGTATCAGTTTTTCCATACCATATAAATGTGTATCAACCTAATAGTAAATCACGTCCCTCCAAGGCTAGCATCCTTGGATTTTCTAATATAATCTATACTCTTAACCATGCCAATGCTCCTGCTTTATAATATAATTGCCAAGCTGATAAAGCAAATCCAGCTCTTTCTTTAGCATCTTGTAATGCTTTTAGTTTTATTCTCAGTCTCTTGTTCTGCCATATAAAGTTTCATCAAATTTATCAAGTTCTATAAAATATTTTTGATTTTGAAGAATTGGAAGGGTTTTAAATTAAAAAAATCAATCTTGGTAAAATATTCATTTTTATTGTGGCTATTCTTCCCATCAGGGATGTTTGTAAATTTTCCCATCATTCCAAGACTTTCTTAATTTCCAGTATAAGTCTCATATATAGTTGTCTTCCATCAGACAGCTACATCTGTTTATTATATTTATTCCCAGATATGTCACCTTTTTTTTTGGACTTCCAGGCCTGATAGTTTTTGTATCTATTGGTTTTGGTCTTTAGTCATATTTTGGGTCAACATCTTTGTTTTATTAAAATTAATTTTCAGTCCAGCCACCTGACCATAGTCTTGTAAGATTTTCAAACATTGCATAATAGAATCTAGTAGATTTTCTAACATAAGGACTAAATCATCTGCAAATTCTTGTAATTTATATTCTTCTCCTCTTACTTTAAGTCCTTTGATATGTATATTTTGTCGAATCATATCATTAAATATTTCAAGCACAAATATAAAAAGAAGTGGTGAAAGTGGACATCCTTGTCTAGTTCCTTTCTGTATTTCAATACTTCGTGTTAAGTCTCCATTGACAAGAATTCTCGCTTGTTGTTTAGTGTAGTTTGCTTTAACCATTGTAAAAAAGTCTTTACCACATTGTGAAGATAATAATTGCTCCAGCATAAAATTCCAACTGACATTATCGAATGCTTTTTCAGCATCCAAAAAAATCAAAGTCAGTTGTTTCTCTGGGCGTGCTTCAAAGTATTCAACCACATTCACTATAGTTCTTACATTGTTTCCAAAATTGTCTTTTTGGCAAAAAAACCCCCTGCTTGATCTTGATGAATTGTGTGTATCAGAACTCTCTTCACTCTTGCAGCTAATATAGAAGCTTAAAATGTATAATCTACATTTAAAAGTGTAATTGGCCTATAGTTTTTAATTTCTCTTTCATCCGTATTTTGTTTATATATCAAAGTTATTAAGGCTTCATTCCATGTTTCTGGTATTTTACCTTCAGTTATTATAATTTTTATTATTATGTTTTAAAGGTAATATCAATTGGTCTTCAGCATTCCTAGTCTGGGTCCATTTGACTTTGGCAGCAGCACCAGCAGGCTTGGAAATAAGGGAGGAGACCTTGCCCAAACAGATTAACAGAAAAGTAAGTCAATGGAAGTGTCAACTTGAATATCAGATTGAATGTAAGATCCAGGATCGGCTCTTGAGGAAAGACCAGAGGTCTGAAACACTTAAATATCCAGAAAAAGTGTTGAAAGAGAGAGATACAGATTGATTGAATTTGGAGCAGACTGCCATTGAGAATACAAGACTGTTAGAGGGAGATAGACTGAGAGAGTCTGGAGCAAGCTGCTGTGTGAAATCTTATTGACCTTTGTATTTTTTTCTATGAAGGAATAAGTGGTTGTTTTTTTATTATCAGACACTAAATGATGTTATGGCTCTAATCTAATCTATTTTGTTATTGTATTGTTTTGTGGGCATCTAGCACACATCTGTATAATTTTGCATATCAGAACATTCAGTCTGGCAAGGATGAAAGATGCCCGTGACTTGGGACTGTAAGAAAATTTAAATATGAAGGGAGGGCTAAAGAAGGAGAAATCCTGATTGCAGAAACAGAACACGTACCCCTTGCCCAGGTCTGTGTCCTAACATGATGAAGGTCCGTCACTTTCTTCCTGATCACCTTCAACACTTCCTGAGAGCTAGGGTTGCCAACCTCTAGGTGGTGGTTAGGGAGCTCCTGGGATGACAAATGATCTCCAACTGCAACTGACAGAAATTAGTTCACCTTTAGAAAATGGCTGCTTTGGAAGCTGGATTTTATGGCATTACACTTCATTGAACTCTCTCCCCTCCCCAACCCCGCCCTCCTCGGGCTCCACCCTCAAAATCCCAAGCTGAAGCAGGCAACCCTACTGATTGCCCATATTCCTAACCATAATAAGGGACACAAGTCTATTGATTACACCCCTCTCCCAAGCACTTCTAAAGGTGTCTTCCTTCAATAGCTGCAAAAGGCCCCCTGGGCACTGGGCACTGAGAAAAGTACTTTCAGTCGTAAATAAAAGGTACCAGGCCAAACCCTGGACTCTAATGATTGCTGTGCGAGCACTATTCTGAGCACAGTTCCCGTGGCAGCCCTAAATACTCCTGCCGTCCAGCAAAGAAACTGAAGGAGTGGATGATACAGCCTCAGGGAACATCTGGTTATGCAGAACGTGTCTGCTAGGTCATTGACCAATACATTGTGGTCATCCTATATCCAACCTGTACTTAAGTAGTTGCACTGGTTGCCTATAAGTTTCTGAATTAAGTTCAAGGTGCTGGTTCTCACCTTTAAAGCCCTTGGTGGTCTGGGGCCTTCTTCCCAAGGGGCTACCCTCTCCTTATAAGCCCTCCCCAAGAACACCGCATTCTTCGCATGGTCTGCTGGTGGTGATGAGCCCACAGGGGGCTCCACTGTTCTCAACAAGAGTCAGAGCTTTTTCTATAGTGGCCCCTGCCTGGTGGAACTCTCTGCCGGATGACACCTGGGCCCTGTGGGATCTTTGTAGATCCCGTAGGGCCTGTGAGATGGAGTTGTTCCACCAGGCTTTCCATTAAGGATGGCTGAGGCCAGTTTTCTACCACCTGTTAGCAGTGCCGCCTGTTTTTGACAACAGTTTGGGGTGTTGGTTATTAGGTGTCAAATGATTATGTTTTATTCTGATGCCTGTGCTGGAGTGCTGTTTTATGGATTGCAATTTAATGCTTTTGTAACTATGCATTTTCTTTATTTATAGATTGTTTTATCGGGTATTGTGAGCTGCCTGGAGCCCTGTGACCCAGGGGAGGGGTGTGAGATAAGTCTAAAAAACAAAACAAACTCAGAGACTCCATTGATCCAAATACCTCTCCCCAATAAAATGTGAGAAATTATCTTGGTCCACGGTGAGTAAAAAAAACCACACACTTTAAAATATCACTTAATTAGTCCTAGCAATTTCTGTAAGTGAGTGAACATGAGCTTTCCAAGTAAGATTATGGCTAAATATAAATCCTAGGTATTTGAAACAGGCCATCTGCTCAATCTCCCCCACACCATGGTCCAAGTTTTCTGAAAAAGTAATTATTTTAGATTTTCCATAATTCATAATTAACCCTTTTCGAGTACAATAGTTAATAAATGGATGTAATGCTTTGCTGAGTCCAACTTCTAATCCAAGTAATAGCACTGGGTTGTCTGTTTAAAGCAAAAGAGACATTTCATGCCCAGCCAATATAGGCACATGAAGTGCTGATTTTTTAAGATATGGAATCATGTTGTTTATGTAAAGATTGAAAAGTAAAGGGTGGGCCCCGTTTTTACACACAGGCAACTGTGGAGATACTACCAGAGGTTTATGTCTGAGGAGTTTGTCCATAATGATGGCTGTGGCCACAGCACTAGATGACCATTTTGGTTCTACTTGACCCTACTTTCTTTAATGTTCTGAACCCATGTTAAGAAGCAGCAGAAGAAGAAGAGATTGGATTTATACTGTTAGCCAAATTGCTCTATTTCTTAATAATAGATTGGGGATACCAGGGTTAGAATTCCCAAGAACTCAGGAATAGACACACAGACTGGGTGGCTAAAATAATGATTTCTTTACTAAATACTCTCAAGCATACAAACAGTATTCAAACATTCACACACACAATACAGAACTAAGGAAGCAGAGGTGATTGATAGCTTATAGAGGGGATCAGTTGTGGGGTGATACTACCTGTCCAGACATGCAGAGGTCCATGAAGAAGGGATTATGGCTCAAACCCAGAGGTTTGAGGGTGGGCTACCAGTTTTCATCAGGGCAGAAGCACATGGTCTGAGACCATGTGCTCGTGGATATAGACACTGGAAAACAATGCAGGCCAATGGGCGGCCCTGGGGGCTGGTCTCAGGTGAGAACAATAGTTTACCTGGGCCAACATTGAGTGCCAGGGGTGTGTGGCATCAGGATGGGCAAGGCCTGGATGTGACAAATGAAGTTCCAGAGAGGCAGAGTCAGGCTTAACAAAAGCTTTGATTAAATCAGCCAGGTGCTGGGTGACTGTACTTGAGCTAGTTGAATGGCTTTTCTGACCACTAATGGTTCTACTAGGCGGCTGAATAGGTTCCCAGATACAAACAAAAGATGGGAGATGGGTCCCTGAATAGCATCAGGAAAGAACGTTAAACATTTGAATGATTGATTGGTTTATCCCGGTATCCTAAGGGACAGAGCAGGAAAGACAAGTATTCAGACAAAGAATTACCGGAGACAGGGTTATTCGCCAGGTGGCCTGTGAATAGACTTTTAGAAATGTAGATACTTCACCTGGTGGAACTCATTGTTATTCAATGAGAGGTGGAGGGGGAAGACTGGAAGTTTGCCCTGGGGTTGCCTCATTGTCACCTGAATATGAAATCCCCTTTTGCAGAGAACTTGCAGCCTGACTCTGTGGTTCAAGCTGAGAGTGCTTGACTTTTGGGGACTTCGGTTCAGGTTAGAAAGTGAGGCGCCCCTGCTTTGGGGCTACCCAAGAGTAAAGGCAGTGCCTCTGGCAACAATACCCCACCCTTCACTCGGAGTCTCAGAGTGGCTTACAAGCTCCTTTCCCTTCCTCTCCCCACAACAGACACCCTGTGAGGTAGGTGGGGCTGAGAGAGCTCTTTCACGAACTGCCCTTTCAAGGACAGCTCTCGTCAGAATTAATTCTAGTAAACAATAGGGGATAACATTTTACTTGGTATCGAGAGTTAACATATAGTTTTCTATGTTAATATTAGACATATCCAAAATAATTTCTGTTGGTAATTCTTTTTAATTAATTTATTATTTATTTATTTGTTACATTTATAGCTCGTCCTCCCCACAAGCGGGCTCAGGGCGGCTCACATTGCTTGGCGCAGTGTGCCAAGATTCATATAAACATTTAAAACCATTTAAACCATTTAAAACAATCAACGAGTTTCAGTTAAAGTGCACACAGTAGTTATTAAGGCAAAACGGTGTGCCATATAATACGGGCTCAAAGCACTCCACTCAGCAGTCTCCTGTTCTTCAAGGTGGTTTGGCTCAATCTCAACTGCGATGAGCCTGCGCCACGGATATTAATTTTGGCCGTTGATGGTAGTGTGGGCGGCTCCTAGTTGAAGGCATGGTGGAAGAGCTCCGTCTTGCAGGCCCTGCGGAACTGCACCAGATCCCGCAGGGCCCTGATCTCCTACGGGAGCTTATTCCACCAGTAAGGAGCCTCCACTGAAAAGGCCCTGGCTCTAGTAGTCATGAGCCTGGCCTCCCTGGGGCCTGGGATAACCAGTCAATGTTGCACCCCCGACCGTAGTGCTCTCTGGAGTATATACAGGGAAAGGCGGTGCCTTAGGTATGGCCCTTTAAGCCAATAATAGACATTCAGGTGGGTCATGGGTCCCTTTAGAACTGCCTTTTTGTTGTTGCTGGCTGTTTTTTGGAAGGACCTGCTGATAGTTCAAGGGCACCATATCTACTACCTCTCTTTGCACACATGCTGGCAGATTATTCAGTGTTGGAGAATATTTCTGTTTAGCACAGAAAGGCTCAGTTATCACACACACACACACCAGCAAAAGCTCTCCCTTCCCTTATCTTTCTTCCCTTGTCCAGACACTCCCAGTGTGAAATTGGTGGTGGGGCATGAAGATGTCATACCCCTCTAGGGATAGCTCTCTGGGAAGTCTAGGGTAAAACCAGCATTTCCGGTGATTCGTAAAGTGGACTGACATCACTTCTGGGCTTTCCCTAAAAGGGACGTCACACCAATGCCCAAGTACAATTTTTTTTCAGCATGTTTCTCCCACTGGTTGCAGGAGAAGCCATGGAAAAGGGGAACTGGGGATGAAGGATCCTCTGCCCCCAGTGGGAAAATGGCAAGCCTGCACTCCCCCACATCAACTGGCCCTTTAATACTTCACATGCATTTCCAAAGTGGAGGCAGCCTTCCCTACCAACAAAGTCAGAACTGACTCCTCTTCTCCCTATCATGTGACTCTGATGTTATACGATTTCTGATCACATGGTTGCAGCTCAGTGAATCCTATGCTGCGATCAAGTATTAAAGGAGGGTCCTGGGCCTGGAATGGTTGCGGTCTACAGGGCTCTTTTTGCAGCAGGAACTCCTTTGCATATTAGGCGACACACCCCGAATGTAGCCAATCCTCCAAGAGCTTACAGAGCTCTTCTTACAGAGGCTATTGGAAACTCTTGGAGGACTGGCTACATTAGGGGTATGTCGCCTAATTTGCAAAGGAGTTCCCGCTACAAAAAGAGCCCTGGTGGTCTACAGCTGTAAATTAACGGTTAATTCCATAACTTAATTATGCATTGTATGGAGAGGCTATGCTTGCCCATACTAACCCCTTTACAAATAATTTTTACTAAAATAGTAATATTTCTCCACATTGTTCATTATTTTGTAAATCTGTGTTATTCCTCCCTCTTTAGTTATTTATTTTCTAGGCAAAAATTGCAAGGAAGATTCTTCAGCTACTTGAAGTTTATCCCCTTTTGTGCCTCTTCCCATCTCTAGGAAATCCTTTTTGAGACAGAGCAAGCAGAACTGTATACAGGCCATGGTAGAGCTATATGTCACATTAGGATCCTTAGTGTTTTCTTTTCTTTTCTTTTTTTTTTTGGCCCCCCGAAGGGGATTTTTTATTGCTTTTTCTAAATTTACATACAGAAAAGAAAAAAAAAGAGTCTACATTACACAGAGAACTAGGGATGGGGAAACTGCAGTCTACAGGTGAAAGAAAAGAAAACCCTCTAAAAACCCAAGAATCGGTGATCATGCATAGCTTTTAAAATATAAACTCTACTTCTTGAATACAAATTTGACTTTCGTCAAAAATGATCATCTAGCTAATAAAACATTCCAATATTTCACCAGCAATTACAGTTTCATAAAGAGCTGTGCTCTAGAATGAAATAATTTTAAGTACTCCAGAGAACATTGACATTCTACTTTATCTCTTTTTTCCCTCTCAACTGATAGCCTGTTTTGGGGGCTGCTGCCCCTAACTTAGAGTCTGAGTTCTCATCAGAAGATCCAGTCTCTCCTTCTTCTTTGCTCTCCTTGGTGCCATTGGGGGTTCCTTCTCCCTCTCCTGGTGGTCAACCGTGCTGACACAAAAATTCAGAAGCTTTTTCAACAGAGTCTATCCTTTCTTTGCCATTTGCATATCTAAAGATCAGTCCCTTGGGTACCAACCATCTGTAGGCCACTTTGTGGCTTTGTAAAAATAACGCCAAGTCTCTGTATTTCTTTCTCTTCCTTCTTATCTCAAATGGAACGTCCTTCAATACTTTAATCTCCTTGTCTTTCAACTTCAAGGCAACTCTGTTGGTCGCTTTCAGTAGTTGATCTCTCACTTTTCTTCGGGAGAATCTTACTGTAATTTCCCCTGGGAGATTATTCTTTCTGATAAATTCAGAATACAATCTAAAAACCGTATCTATTTCACTTTGAAGTTGATCCGACGTTGTCTCTGCCAAGGGCGCCAACAAATCACTCACAATCTGTCTCAGATTCTCCCCTCTCTCCTCTTTGATCCCTTGAAGTCTCAATACAAAGCTCGCCCTTTCCATTTGCAGCTGTAAAACACAAGACTCTTCAATTTGGCACTTCTTTTCAAGTGCCTGCAGTTTTTTATTCATCTTTTTCGAGTTGGAACCAATCTCTTTAAGCTCCTGCTCCGCTTTTTCGATTTTCTGTGTATTTAACACTGTTTGCGCCTGTTGTGCATCTAGCTTATTATCAGTAGCTGTAATTTTCTCCAGCAGAGGGCGAAGCACCTCCGACAGCAACCTTTGGAGCTTCACAGTTGAGTCCTGTCTAGGCACAGAACTTGAAGGGTTGGAACTTCCTGAAGAAGGCTTAACTTTCATTAGTTTGTCCTTAGAGTCTTTCAGCAGTGCCATGTTTGAGGATTGTTTACTTTTCGTAAAAGTTTGTCAAAGCCTCTGGAAGTCCTTAAATCAAAATGGTAGTAAAGGTAAAGGTTCCCTTGCTCGAAAGCCAGTCGAATCCGACTCTAGGGTTGCGGTGCTCATCTCCGTTTCAAAGCCGAAGAGCCAGCGCTGTCCGAAGACGTTTCCGTGGTCATGTGGTCGGCATGACTAAACACCAAGGCGCACAGAACGCTGTTACCTTCCCACCGAAGTGGTACCTATTTATCTACTTGCAATTTCTTGCTTTCGAACTACTAGGTTGGCAGGAGCTGGAACCAGAGACGGGAGCTCACTCCGTCTTGCGGCACCCGGGTCTTGAACTGCTGAACTACTGACCTTTGACAGCCTGCAGTTCAGTGTCTTAACCACTGGAGCACTCAAAATGGTAAGCTCTCTTTATTTCCATTCAATCGCTTTTTACTACCGCCCCCCCTTTTTCTGACTTTAAAATCGCTTGCAAGCCGTCCTTAGCGGGAGGAGGTCCCCCCCTCCCCTCGTTTCCTTTTAGGGGGCACAATGTTTACGGGTGATTCTTGCTTATACTCCGACTCACATTTTTAGCATTTGTCTCTCTGTGTTCATAATTGCTGGATCACCGCACGCTTGCTCAGGTGTGCTGATCTTGTTCCCATTCGGGACACTCTGCAGCGGGCCCATCAGGGCTTGGAGGAGCCCCCCTTCTCCGGCTTATCGAGCCAGGGGGGGTTCCCTAGCGCCCTATGGCTAGGAGTCCAACCCAAGGACTCCTGGGGTGGCACGGACGATCATGCCCCTACCCAGCTGCAGGTGCTGGCAGGCTTCTCCTGGAGCCCCAGGAGAAGACGTCTGTCATGGTGATCGCCAAGACCGGAAAACCTTAGTGTTTTATTTTCAAACCTTTTCCTAATGTCCTAATATGCAATTTGTGTTTTTCACTACTGCCTTTGAATCCTTAATATGCAGACTAGTACAGTTTTTATATACAAAGTTAGATATTATGCTTGTTATGTTGTTAAAGCAGTGAAATCATTTTAAGATCAAGAAGAATGTATTGCATGCATTTCCCACATTTCCCAGGTTTTTCCCATGACTTCCAAGTTTGCTGGAAACTTTATATCTCTGTTTCCACCACCTTCTTCCAATTGTGAGATCTTTTTCTTTGCTGCACCATTTGTTTTGGACCCCCAGTCCCAAACCTGTATTTTCATTTTAAATCCACCCTCTGTTATACTGCAAGGTAAGTTCACTCAAGTTCCAGTTCATGAACATATATGCCCATGCATGGCTAACTGGTGGAATCAGTTACTCGTGTCCTCCTGTTCTGCAGATTCTATCAGAACAGAATAAGACCATCTTATACTACCCCTTCTGTCTAGATTTAGCCTTCTGCAGTCTTATCTTGACTTTAGGCCAGAAGTCCTTCATAAATTCCTCTTAGAAGACGTTCGGAGCTCAGTGACTTATGCTGTGGCAAAATGCTGTTGTTTAGCTATTAGGAAACACAAACTTAATTTACCTGGAAAAACTGTATGAATCTCTTATTAATATTATTTTCTTTTACTAATTTTATTAATTTTCTCTTAATTTTTAGACTATTCCCATGTTATTACTGTTTTAATCCTTCTTATATCAGAATTGTACTGTTTTACTGGCTCTTGCTGTAATAAATTAGATTGGATTGGATTTTAAATCCACAATTAAACCTTCAAGAAACTACAAGGATTCAATTTGCTATCAGAATAGCCAGATCCATCTTAAAAGGTCCTGGCCTGATGTAGAAGCTTGCTAGCGGCATCTAGTGGCAGTTCAACACAAGTGCAACTTTAACTTGTCTGCAGGCTTGTATGTGTTGAACTTCCTCCAGTGAACGACCTCCCCTTCTTATTTTCCATGCCAGTGTAATGACCTGTTTCGAAGGACATGTTCGGTCATCAGCAGGGCCTGTGAAGCTGCCAGCACCATAGATTTAAGCACCATCGGACTGAGAGTCATTGCAAATGAATATCTGGAGCTATTTCAGCTATCCAGTCACAGAAAGATTCTGCAAGACTCTTCTCTGGGGCACCTGAAATCCTAATAGAGGATTCTAAGAATGCTCCCAACCAGTGCTGCCTCTAAGCTGTGGAGTCTTGTGAGCAAAAATTCTACTTTGTGAGCTACGGGCATTAAAGTTGTGAGTGGGTGATTTCACTACTGTATAAATTAGTTTGCTCTGTAGCCGTTCTTCCTGAGCTAAAACAAAAATGTGTGAGCCGGAGGCTAAAAAACTGTGAGCTAGCTCACACTACCTCAGCTTAGAGGGAACACTGCTTCCAACTCAATGCAATGTCTCATTCTCTCTGCACTCTGATCAAAAAGTCTAATCTAGCAACTCAGTGGCTTTTTCATTTCTGTTTGGCATCTTTTCAACAATTCTTGTGAAGTTGCCTCATTTATCAAAAATGACGTACCCCATACCCACTTGGCTACTAGGTGTGAGCTGTGAAAAGACCCAGAGGTTTTTGGCAAAGAAGGGTCAGGGACTATGTTTATTAAGGGGCAGCCACCACAGACATCTGAACTGCCACTGCAATGGCTATCAGTACTAAGAAACTGTCAACCAAAGAGCTTGGTTGCCATGGAGAGGTGGGGGTATATGACCTGGAATGTATGGTTTCGCTTCTGGCCATTATCTGTTTCATGTCTGGTATAGCCATGTAACCTTGAGGCCTGCTCTGTCTTTAGTATCCCTTTTCCCCTGGGAATCTTAGAGCATTAGTTTGGTGGGCTTTTAGCTTAGAAGTGATTGGCCAAGAGGCACTGATGTGTTTTCGATTATGTTATAATTGCTGGCTTCGCACGCTGGACCTCAGTCCTAACAAAGTACGTTATGAATCTGAATCCTATCAATGTCTCAATAAACTTTACTTCTTTTGAATGATTGTTATTGGGAACTGGTTTCTCCAGGGGCTCTGACATATTGTTAGGACATAGCGTATGAGAGGCGCTATGGGAGTGCCTGTGGGAGCAGCTACAGCAGCACCTTACATGACCACCTGACCTAATTTCCAGTGGTGGAAGAAGCAGACCTTGAAAGAATGAAGAAAGAATTCCAAGGGATGGAGGATCTGAGGTGAGAGTTCCATGAGATGATGCTGGAGTTGCCCCAATTCATCACCACAACTGTACAGCACAAGCTGTGGGGATGGGCCCCAGATGGAGGGGGTCACCCTGATTGGGGGCAGCAGTAGCAGGCGCCCCCTGCCCAGCTGCCCCCTGTGCACGTTCCACTGGGACCAGGGCTTCCAGGGCAAGCATTGCTGGAATTGGGGCTTCCAGCAAATCCCCCTTGTGGCCCACCAGCACCAGTTGCCCCGCCGCTGGGACCCAAGTGACCTTGCAAGCTGCTGGATGCCACCTTCAACAGCAACCCGGAGAAGTTGGCTTTCTCCTGCTACAGGTTACTACAAGATTGGGGCCCCACCCTCAACTCAGATGAGCACCAGGTGGATTACATTGGCTCACAGCTGAGGGAGAGAGTGGCTGACTGGTTTGTGGGGCTTCACAATATCCAAGGCTCCGGGTTCCGCAATGTGCATGCATTCATGTGGGCTCTCTGAAGGCAGTATGAAGACCCCCTAGAGCTGGAGAAAGCCAAGACCAAGCTGCAGGTGCTACATTAGGGGAATTGGTCAGTGCCTCAGTTCTCTGATGAGTTCAAGGTGTACACAGCTAAGGTGCAGGGATGGCCCGAAGAAGTCCTCATTGAGCACCATCAGCTGGGCCTGAACCATGTCATTTTGGAGAAGGTGCTGACTCAAGGGAATCCCTTGACCCTCAGTGGATGGATGTGGGACACTTGTGAAGCTGAAAACCAGGCCACCCTAATTCAGATGTACCGGGTGAAGGCAGCCATGAGAACCTCGGGGGGAAGTGAAGGGGCCGTGCGATAAACCCCATGAAACCATGCGAGACTGATGGATGAAGCAGGGGCTGTGCCTGAAATGCAGTGAGCCGGGCCACTATGCCACAAGCTGCCCTACTGGCCTCCTCCAATGAGAAGGGAAGGGAGGGGAGAGGCGCAGCTCTGAGGGACTGCTGAAACTGCGAGGGGTGCACCCCAAGCAACCCAGAGCTCTCCAACTCAATGTGGGGGAAAGCCCCGGTGGAGCCTCACCCAGTGGAGATGACGCCTCTCAGCCGCAGGGACTAAAAGCTTCTGGCACCAAAATCAGTGAGCACTACCCCCCTTGTTCTTTGTGACTGTAACGGTGTTGAATCCTGAACTAGGCCCCCAAGTGAGAGTGAGGGCTCTGATTGACTCAGGGTGCACTAGAGACCTGATAAGCCCAGCAATAGTTACCAGGTTGGGGATGCCTGTCCAAGCTTTACCCGAGACTCTACTGTTTACCCAGTTGGATGACTCCCCAATGAAGGAGGTGTGTAAATATCAGACACTGCCGGTGATCATGGGGACAGGACCTCATTGCGAGCAGAGGGCTTTTGTAATAAACCCCATGGCCCAATTCTCCATGGTCTTGGGGAACCCATGGCTGCAAGACCACGACCATTATGTTCAGTGGAGCGCAGGCATGCTTCACTTCCCAGACCCCAAATGCAGTGACCATGAATGGAAGTGAGAGTGGGGGGTGGCTCTGCTGGAACTTCCAGGGCATGCTTCCTTAGCCCAGGAGGAGCTCAACCACATACCGGTGGAGTATGGGGATTTGGCTCGGGTGTTGGAGGAAGAAGAAGCAGATGAACTGCCCCCCCCCACCATAAAACAGACTGTGCTATAGAGCTTTTGCCGGGACATAGTATGCATAAGAGGAAACTGTACGCCATGAACCCAGTAGAGAAGGAGGAGCTACGTAAATTCATTGGCAAAAACCTAGCTCGGGGTTCATCCAGCCGGCTTCCTCACCATTCACCGCTCCCATCCGCTTCCAGAAAAAGAAGGACGGAGGTTTGAGGCTGTGCATGGACCACCGGGCCTGAATGCAGTGTCTATGTCTAATGCTTACCCCTCCCACTGATCAAAGACCTTTTGGTGGAGGTGGCTAGGGGGGAAATTTTTACCAAGTGGGATTTGCGTGATGCCTACTTCTGAGTCCGCATCCGTGGGGGTGACGAACACAAAACGGCATTCAATACCCCACTGGGCCAGTTCAAATACCTGGTTATGCCGTTTGGGCTTGCAGGGGACCTTGGGGTCTTCATGAACTAGATCAACAAAGTTTTGCACAAGCACTTGTTTAAGGGGATTCTGGTTTGTCTTGATGATATCTTGATCTATTCCCACGATAAGGACTCCCATGTGATATTGATGAAGGAGGTACCACAGACTCTGTATGACTATAAACTGTTGGCCAAACTGTCCAAGAGTGAATTCCATAAAATGGAGGTGAACTTCTTGGGGTATCACATATCGGGTCATGGTGTGGGAATGGACCCCCATAAAGTACAGGATGTACTAGGATGGGAGTGGGAGCCCCCCCACTAGGCGACAGTTACAATCACTCTTGGGATTTGCAAATTTCTACCACCCTTTCATCCCCAACTTTGCCCAAGTAAGCCTTCCCCTCATTGACTTGTTGAAAACCAAGGGGAAGGGGCCTGAAACTGTTAAACCATGCGCCAAGCTGGCCTGGACCCCCGAATGTCAGCAAGCCTTTGAGTGGCTCAAGGGCTTGTTCACCTTGGAGCCCATTTTACATCACCCAGATGAACATAAACCATTTGCCTCTGATGTGGCCATGGCCATCCTGCAAAAGGGGGATGATGGGAAATTCCACCCCCTTGCCTCTCTGAGGGGCGGTTCCTGGGGGCACTCAAGGAAGTGATGGTCCGCCCCCTCCTGAAAAAAACATCTCTGGATCTGGCCAAATTGGGCAACTATCGACCAGTTTCCAATCTGCCCTATTTGGGCAAATTAATTGAGATGGTGGTGGCAATACAGCTTCCTGGATGATGCTTCCACCTTAGAACCCTTCCAGTCTGGCTTTCGCCCAGGGCACGGGATGGAGACAGTGCTGGTTGCCCTTACTGACAACCTCGGGAGGCATCTGGATCGAGGTGGTGTGGCAGTACTGTTGTTGTTAGATCTGTCAGCCACATTTGACACGGTCGACCACCAGCTGCTGACCCACCGCCTCGCTGACGCAGGGATACAAGGACTTGCTCTTCAATGGCTTGCCTCTTTTCTCCAGGGTCAGGGACAAAGGGTGGTGCTTGGGGAACAGTGGTCCCAAAGACACCCGCTTGAATGTGGTGTGCCTCAGTGGGCGGTGCTCTCCCCGATCTTGTTTAACATCTATATGCGCCCCCTTGCCCAGAGGTATGGGCTAGGGTGTCATCAATATGCAGATGACACCCAGATCTATCTGATGTTGGGTGGCCGGTTGGACTTCAGCCCAGAAGACCTGAACCGGGCATTGCAAGCTGTGGCTGGTTGGCTTAGACTGAGCTGGCTGAAACTAAACCCAGCGAAGACAGAGGTCCTGTGCCTGAGTTGGGGTGGACTGGGGACGGGGATCCCTCTCCCGACCTTCGATGGGGCGCCTTTGGTGCCAGCATCGGAAGTTAGGAGTTTGGGAGTGCTGCCATTCAGTCAAAATGGTTCCTCCCCAAAAAAGCCCCTTTGTTCACTAAAGCATTAAATGGAAAAAACTTTTTAAAGCTTCAGTTTTCCCTTCCCAGTCTCTCTTTCTCTCTCTTTACATCTCATGTCGATTCCATTCCACACTGATGATCCCCCCCTTTATTTTATTTGCATGCAGCACTGAATTCCCTTTTTCTGTGTACTGGGGATACTGCTGTTTCCCTCCTCTCTGATCCCCCTTTCAAGTCAATACCAGCAGGAAACTAAACCTCACGCATCTCCTTTTAAACCTTCCCCTATCGGGTTTTTTTTTTAAATTCAGTGATCCAAGACTAGTGATAGTCTCATATCATTAGACTCATGCCACTTGTAAAAGAATTTTTTTAAAAAAACGAGGGGAAAATGGACACTGATAAAGGGGGCGGATGGCAGAAGGTGCAGTGTGGGCGGAACAACCTCAATGTGAGTGGGGGAGTGACCTTCAAGGGGAGGCAAAAGGACGAGGGGGGGATCTGAGGGAATTTGTATGCTTTTGAATTACCTTTGGCTTGGAAGTGAAACAAGGGGAAAAGCGGCACCAAAGCACTCTCAAAAAAACCAGGGAAACAACGACCAAAAAGTGAACTGAGTGCTGAAGGGAGGAAAATCAATGCAGAATGACAAAGAAAACCCAATGGATATGCATGGTGAAAGTGAGGGAAAATACCCATGCATAATAAACCAGAGTCTCGTGCAGCTGTAGTGTTTATTAAGGGATGACCTTCTTCTGGGTCCCTAGGGTTAAGAGATTTGGACTTTGTGAGGAAGGGTACAAGAACTGGGTTGGAAGAACGCCTTGTCTACAAAAGCAGAATACAGCTCCCTGTTTACAAGCCACAGTCAAACCTATGAGGAAATGGTAAGGACCAACAGATGGCATTTTTATCAATGTGATAATGTATAATCCTCCTTTGTGTGCGTTTTCTTCTACATGCCCTATCCCTTTCACAGGAAAGAATACAGTAAGGAGAATTTCAGTCTTCAGATAACTATTTCAGGCCAACTTCTACAGACTGAACCTTTATCAGGATAAGGGGGCAACAGTCTTGACTCGCTTCTACAAGGTGACTGTCACAGCCTTTGCAGTTTCCAAGAGGTATCACGTCCCTTCTGAGCGCAGCACTCTTTCAGTCTCCTGGAGATGTGAGCCTCCTGAGTTGCTGACTAACAGGGATGCAAGGAAATTATACCCGTGTCCTTTCTTTGCTTGAGCTGGTAGGTGCCCTTGGGTCTGGTAGCTATCAGAGCTGTTAGCAGTGAGGTCATCTCTCAATTATAGCTGATCTGGAGAGTCTGGGAGGCTCTCGGAAGCAGGGGTATCGATTAGTCTCCACTTAAACTTCCCCCTGAGAGCTTTTGTTTCAGGAAATCTCTCCTCTTTCTTCTCTCACATACATACTCTGTGGTGTTATTCTGTGAGAGAGACCCTGAGACGGGAACAGTACGTGAAAGTGCTGGGATGCAAAGACTCTCAAGCTCTTGGGTAACACAACATTTCCCCCCCTGATTCTAGGGGTTGCCTTTAAAGGGAACTTAAGCTGAGAAGTATGTGAAATCAGAGGGGCTCAAGGCCTTACCTGTATCAGTTTGTGGCATCCAGGGCTCTTTTTGTAGCAGGAACTCCTTTGCATATTAGGCGACACATCCCTAAGGTAGCCAATCCTCCAAGAGCTGACAGAGCTCTTCTTACAGGGGTGACTGTAAGCTCTTGGAGGATTGGCTACATCAGGGGTGTGTCGCCTACTATGCAAAGGAGTCCCTGCTGCAAAAAGAGCCCTGGTGGCATCTGTGGTTTCCCATCTGTCCCTGCCAACTTTCAGTGTTATGGTCACTGCACGTGCTTCATGCAGCCCAGATTGCCTTTTGGATTCTTGACTGCAACCAGCTCAGGAATGTTGGTGGGAAGAAAGAGGCCACAGGGGGCTGGAGCCAGGGTGGGGCCCGTTCGTGCAGTGCCTCATTTGGAGTAATGATTCATCCCGATTAGGATTTGGTTTTTTTTGGGTTAAAGAACTGGCCTTTTCATTTATGATATGACAGCTTCCAATTAAAGAAAGAGAGCTTCTTTTTAAAAAAGGAATACTTCTGCTTACAAAAGCAATTGGTGGGGGCTAGTGGACTATGAGGAAGGCCGAGCACTGAAGAATAGATTCTTTTGAATTCAGGACTGGCTTACCCGCTAGGCGAACTAGGCATTTGCCTAGAGCACAGGCCGGCTCTTAGGGTGCCAAACTGGGCCCGCCCCCCCCATCAAAGCCCCCCAGCCCCAGCCAAAAGCCTATGGCCTTCCTCCATTTGTGTGAAGGAAACTAGTCTGAGGTTGTGGTGCAGCTATATGTTAGGTGGCTGAAGCACCTTGGTCTTCAGGAGCTCTTTCTGGCTGCTTCCACCCTGGGAATGTTGCTCCTGCTTTGGGGGGGGGGTTCCACACTATATACTCCTGCAAAACATGATCTGTGGGGCTCCAGTACTTTCCCCATTTGAGCAAGAACAAAAAACAAAACACCCCCTTTGCTGCAGCTCAAAGGGGAATTGCAGAGTAGCTGTATGGAACAGTGTCTGTAAGGACACTCTGCTGGTAGCCAATCCAGGGAGAAGCCAGAGCTAAGGTCCACCTTCAGATGGTATAGCTACACTCTGCATTTCCCCCTTTTAAGCCCATGAATAGCCTTCTTTCTCCTAGCTGAGCTGCAGTGCATTTGAGCATTGTGGCTTGCTGTGAAACAGGGAAGGGGAACTTCTGGCCATCCAGCACAATTGTTTCTTGCTGCTGCTTCTGTGCTGATTCAACAGAACAGCAGGGTTGGGGGTGGAGACTCTGGCGAGCAGTGTAGGGGCAGGGCATGCAGATACCCTCCCCATGTGCCTCTGTCCTGCTGACAGCTACTTCCACAGTAGGAGCTGGGGGGAGGGGGGTTGTCTTCATCTGGAAGCGCTCTCTCTCTCTTGCTCTCTCTCTCTCTGGATCTGATGTGCACTTGCAGATCTATTGCCCCATCAGAGTGGTTCTTTGCCATCACCTGTGTTCTGCTGGTATATTTGTAAATAAAGTAAATATTACCAAAAGCAATCTTCCAGGAACAAGCGTGGTTATTGTTGCGTGGCTGTATTTATTAACATATTTTTATTCCATGTGCTCAACCCAAAGGGGCCCCATGAGACTACTTCCAGGTAATACATTGCAAACTATTTTATAGTAATGCCCCCCCCATCATCGTAAATAGACCAGCAATAAACAACCAACAATTGGTAAACAGCTCAGGGAAAGGTAGTTCCAGAGCCATGGCTTTGCCACAGAGGAGACCCTGTCTCTGGTAACCAACACCTTCAGAAGGTAGAAACGCAGTTGAATCTGTATTTACATTTTTAAATCAGTTTTGTGCTGCTGTGACGCCATCTTTCTCTATGCTTGTTTGAAGAGTTGTTTGGAGAAGATTCATTTAAAGCGATGTGGAGGCGCAATGACAGTGGAGCTGCCACAAAAGGGCTATAGGCACATGCAGACATGCAAAAGTATGCTAGCACTGTTGCAGTGTGAAAACGAAAGCAAATGTAGACAGCTTTTTTGAAGATGGAGTCAGAAGGCCAGGACACCCGTGGGAAAGACAAATACAGATTCGACCACAGAGAATATGGGATCTGATGTTGGCAGAAATTATGAAATTCCCTCCCCAGGGAGCTTTGCGCATCACTCCCCCCCTCCCCCTGCACTGTCTTCTGCCAGCCTCTGAAGACTTCATTGCTTTGTCAGGTATACCCTCACTGACCCTCCGTCATGTGTTTCAATTGCCGGTTTATATATTTATGTGTGGTGTTTTTAAAAGTTTATTTTAAAAGTCACAGAGTAAGTAGAATGGAGAGATATGGTTAGCGAAGTAAGCAAAAAGGCATAGAAGGCAACCAAGACATGGGAATAGCCGTGAGAGGTGACGCGACAGACCGGCAACGTGGAAAACATGGACAGGAGCAAATATCGAGTGAAAAGAGCCGCCAGCTCAGCACCTCAGCAGGACCCCTGTGCAGCTACCAACTCAATAGAATGACAAATGACTGACTTGGTTGCTCAAATTCCTGTCCTCTACAGAGACCGGGTGAGTTTTCTTTTGCTGGCAGCCATGGCGGAAATGGTTAAATAATGGGAAACTGAACACACCCTTTTTGTGACTGCTTGCTTAGATCATGGGATTTTTTAAATAGAAAAGTGAGCTATTCCGCTTCAGTTTTTAAGGGAAAACAGATGCTTTCCCAGAGGTATGGTTTCCCCCCAAGGTATATAAGGAAGATCTTTCCAACAAAGTACTAACTAAACACCATAGGTAAAGGTAAAGGCTTCCCTTGCTCGAAAGCCAGTCGAATCCGACTCTAGGGTTGCGGTGCTCATCTCCGTTTCAAAGCCGAAGAGCCAGCGCTGTCCGAAGATGTTTCCGTGGTCATGTGGCCGGCATGACTAAACACCAAGGCGCATGGAACACTGTTACCTTCCCACCAAAGTGGTACCTATTTATCTACTTGCAATTTCTTGCTTTCGAACTGCTAAACACCATAGTTTCCTATTATCCCAGTATTACTATTCTCAAACTGCGTTTTCGTGGGCATTGTATTATTTACTTAAACTATTTCAATCGATGAGGTTTTCTCTTAATGCATCACAAACTGACATTCACTGAACTTTTCTCTGCTATGCGTTGCCCTTTCCGAAAACCTTAATGAAGATAGTTCTGTGGAGGAGGGGGGTCGTGATTTCTATGGAACTGGCAGATATAGGATTCTGTTGTAGTAAGACAATAATGATGGCATGTTAAAGACTAATAAATGTATTATGCAATTAGCCTTCATAGACAAGAGCCTTCTTGGATGCATGAAAAGCCAGACATTTTAGCAAGGCCAGATATTATCTTTGCCCAAGCACTCCTGGGTGTACCATCCATAGAACTTGGTGATTTTTCCTGTGGAAGAAGTCACTGGAGGGTTGTAATGGGAAGGCGTGTCCACCAAGCCACTCAAATGGTGCACAGTCAGCCAAGCCTTCCATCTGCACAGCAAAAGATGCATCTTAACCAAAGCCGGCACCATCTGTACAACACACGATGATAAGTGTTAAGTACGAGACTCAACAAAGGATTCAGCTTCAAGTGATTTCAGCTTTATTAAACAGCGACTGTAAGTCAGGAACACACGACAGCAAAGGGAGCACAGCTCCTTCTTTTAAACTCTCCCGGGCTGTCAAAGCCACACCCATTACAAGTTAAAGACCAATCAGAATACAGGGATAAAGGCCAATCAGGACCGTTCCCTCTTTGCAACAATATCACTCAGTGATTGGGTAATTACGCAGGTTTCGCAGAAACCGACCAATAGCAGTGCGACATCTGAAGAGCCACGTTCAGACTCAAGCTGAACATGTGAATAGATAGGAGCGATTCACATTCAGTACATAACAATAAGCCTCTGCACTAGGAACATGTAATGAAAACCTGAGTGCTTTTTTTGTTGCCTTTTAGAAAGAAACTGCTTCAAGCACCTCATTCTGCTCTTGAAAAAAAACCTGCTCCCATGTTCCTCAGTGTTATGTCCTGAGATTAGGGGCTGGCGCCAGCCAGAGGCAACCAAGCTTCGATCCCGAAAACAATAGGGTATAGGCTCCTGAAACCCCAAGTAAGGAGCCAATAAGGTCTTTGGTGGGAGATTTGAATGCACCAATAGAACATCAGGGTGTTCCCCCCTCACTGTATATAGTTGGCCACCGGGCCGTTAGTTGATGTCTGGTGTAGAAGAGAAGAAGAAGAAGAAGAAGAAGAAGAAGAAGAAGAAGAAGAGATTGGATTTATACCCCGCCCTTCACTTGGAGTCTCAGAGCAGCTTACAAACTCCTTTCCCTTCCCCTCCCCACAACAGACACCCTGTGAGGTAGATGGGGCTGAGAGAACTCTTGACAGAAACTGCTTTTTCAATAACAGCTGTGCCAGGACTATGGCTTGCCCAAGGTCATCCAGCAGGTGCAAGTGGAGAACTGAATAATCAGTTCTCCCAGATTAGAGTCTGCACACTTAACCACTACACCAAACTGGATGTAAAGTACCAATAAACATGTCTTCGCCTATGTCGTGGTCCAAGGCCTGATGTACCGAACCCAGTACTTTACACTCAGTACTGTTTCAATTACTGAAAAGAATAGGCTTTCAATCCCATGTAATTGGGGTCTCAGTGGATTCGTCAGAAAATCTTCACAGCAACTCCAAATGCTTAATAGGATGTTGGTCAGTGTTCCCAGCCACCATCACCTTATTCAAGAGCATTCAGAAATCAATAGAACACAGTTCCCTGAACCAGCTGGATAACTTCTGAACATAAATAAACAGTGGTTTCTCATCATGTCTGAAACTGAGTCTATATCATTATCTATTCTGAGTCACTGCTCCATGGCAACAAAATCTAATATTTTCAGAATGATGTTTAACAAGAGGGATGTCATATTTCCTATTCCTTGCCTTAATCTTTTGCTTTGTCTGAAAATCTAATCCCTACATTTCTACATATATCAGTCCACCACCCACACTATTATGGAAACACCATTTGTGTGCTTATGTTTTATAAAATGATTCAATATGTATCTTCTGTTACCAATCTGATGTTGACAGAACTTCAGAAGTAAAGGCTGAGGGTGAGATGTACCATGTCTACAAGGGTAATTACATAATGTGTCTGAATGTACAATGTAGTTGCTAATGTTCTCAATTAATAGAACCCCAAAATAGGAAGTTTCTGAACAATATGCTAGTGTTTAAAGATAATCACGGCTATTTTGGGGCAGAAATGCACAGGAACGGAGCTCCAGCTGGCTCCCGAGTTGGTCATGCCCAGCAGGAACTCGTTAGCATAATAGGCCACACCCAACAGCAGAAACTCATTAGGATTGGCTACATGAGGGGTGTGTGGCCTAACATGCAAAGGAGTTCCTGCTCCAAAAAAAGCCCTGGGTTTTGACAACAAACAAGGTAAACAGAATAAGAAGCAAAAGGTGGGTGCGGCTGGATGACCACACTGCTGGCAACATGGGGGTGTGGCCTAATGTGCTAATGAGCTGTGCTGTCAGGGGTGTGGCCTAATAGGCTAATGGGTTTCTGCTGTTGGGTATGGCCTATTATGCTAATGCGTTCATGCTGGGCTTTTTTTTTTTTTTTTACAAAAAAGCACTGAAGATAATGTTCCCGATGTCTCTGGTCAAATGTGTCAATTCTAAACTGTGGGCTATTCTTTCTTAAGAACAGTAGAGACTGTCCATTATATCAACTCTGTCAGTCACTAATCGTAAAACATAAGTCTGAATATCCCCGTGTTAGTGCCCAAATAAAAATATGCACATGCTTATTGAACTGCTTCATAAATTGTATTTTCTTTGAACCCTCAGCAACTGAGCAGCAGGTAATATGCATATGATGGTGATTTCATAATGCAGAACTGATTTTCTAGTGGGGGCATTTGATCGCTAAAAACCCAGAGGCTAAAATAACCAAGCATGAGCCTGAATCTAGACAACTTTCTCACTAAATCTTGCTCAGTTCCCTTGTTCGTTAAAGGCTCAGCTTCCGCCCCATATGGCTTTTTTCCAGGCAGGTCCCACAATCCCCAGCATACTCTTTTGATGGTCAAAGGGGATTCCCTCCTTTTTTCTTGAGTGGAAAAGCTGATGGGATACAGCCTATTGGATTGAATCCAATGAATTGTGAATGGAATAAGTTAATCAAACAAATCCCTCTCCTATCCCTCTGCATCTTCTTGCTTCCCTTCAAAGCTCATACTGGGAGCTGGAGAATCTTTGAGAACAAAGAGTATGCATCTCTCTCTCTCTCTCTCTCTCTCTCTCTCTCTCTCTCTCTCTCTCTCTCATTCTACAGTCTCTCGCTCTGCTTGCAGAGTTCATGCAAGAGGAGGGGTGATTTCTGTCAATTTCACCGTAAAAACAACAAAATTAAACATACTTCAGAACTGAGGCACCCCACGGAGTGTGGCGTATTAATACTATAAATTACAATGGTCTGCTTCCTCCATGTGATCGGTGTGAATTGATTAAGTCTGTTGGGGTGGGGGTCTCTCCTTAGTACTGTTTATTGACTGAAAGTATAGACTGCCTGAAGCTCCCTTGTTCTGAAACCAGTTGCTCCTATCCCTGCATTTCATTGTTCAGAAACTGATGTTTTGAGCACAACTGCTCTGCTGTATGCACCTAAGAGAAGGAGTGTGAGCAGGGCATTTTTTGCAGCAGGAACTCCTTTGCATATTAGATGACACACCCCTAATGTAGCCAATCCTCCAAAAGCTTACAGAGTTCTTCTTACAGGGGCTACTGTAAGCTCTGGGAGGATTGGCTACATTAGGGGTGTGTCGCCTATTATGCAAAGGAGTTCCTGCTACAAAAAGAGCCCTGAGTGTGAGTAAGTACCCTACTCCTGACCTACAAGTAAAAGGGAACACTACCCAGAGAAATGATCTTGAAGGGCCTGAGGCTCTTCTAAAAGTCCTGTCTAGACTCCTTGAAACTGCAAGAGAGATACAGATCTCCTAGTTTCCTCTAGAGGACAGTATCACTCTGCTGTAGTGGAGTAGCCACTGGAAGGGCCTGCTAGTGGCCAGCAGCAGTATGTAGCCTTGCAGAAGCAGCTCTGGGGGACACTGTGGAGGTTGTAGGGCAGGGGTCTCCAAACTTTTTAAGCCTATCGACACATCTGGAATTCTGACACAGTGTGGTGGCTGCCGCAGAAGGTGGAACCAGCCACAAAATGGCAGCCATGGCTAATCTTCAGTCACACAGTGAAGATCCTTGCACTATAGTGACAGCTGCGGCCAAAGTAACATCTTAAAAAATGTACACAGCCAATCAACTCTCCCATGGGCAATCAGAAGAAGAAGAGAAGAAGAGATCGGATTTATACCCCACCCTTCACTACCCAAAGGAGTCTCAGAGCGGCTTACAAACTCCTTTCCCTTCCCCTCCCCACAACAGACATCCTTGTGAGGTGGGTGGGGCTGAGAGAGCTCAGACAGAAACTGCTCTTTTTCTTTTTTTTGCAATATATTTATTGGATTTTCAAAATTAAAGAAAAGAAACACATATAAACATTTCCTATTATTCAAATACAACAGAAGAGCATATCATCCTTCTAAGTTGTCATGTCTACGCAACATCCACAAGTTTTGCCCGTTCACTATGGTATAATTCTTTCTCTTCAACTTATATTAGACCTTTATACTACAATGGATAATAGAAAATAACTACAATGGGTAATAGACTTATAAATCAAATATCATCCCTTTTTGTTATTTTTTTAACTGTTTTGTTGATCTTATTTTTTGAAAGTCGACCTCAATATACTAATATACTAAGCTTCAAATTTTTCTTTGCACTCATTAGCCAATTAATCATGTGTGTATTCTCATCTTACCTTTCTATAAATTGACAATTTCATTATGATATATTTCCCATCCTCCCCTTTTTTTACATAGTTATAACAAGAAAAACACCCAACCATAATAGACATATAACTTCCAATCCCAAATTATAATATATTCCACTTAGTTCCATTCACCAAGAAAGTAATATTTATACTCTAATTTATACTATTAATAAAGAGACAACATCTACCAATACTAATCTGCTTCCAATACATTATCCTCCCCCCCACCATCTAAAGCATAAATTCAAAAGGGGAAAGAGCAAAGAACAACAACAAAGGAATTCTGCAGAAAATTAGTTGTTTGATTGAATGACTTGCTGATGATGATTTTGGAGGGACAAGATGTCCTCCTTTCCTAAGAGGAGAAGGAATTGTCTCTTCTCCCTCTGAAGCAGAGGACATCTCGGTGGGACCATCCATAGCTGTGTTCTCATGTTCTGGGTGGGTCATCGTCCTCTGTGTCTATTATGTGTTGAAGGACTTTTCTGCCAAAGGAGCATCAGCCGAATTGTAGTCGTTTATCTTACAGTGCTTAACAAACATAGAAATGGATGACCACGTCACTGCCTTGAACACTTCCTCCAGTGTGGCATGCCTAGCAAAGGCTGTGTTAGTTGCCATGCTTCTCACAGAATGAACCGTAATGCCGTAATGCCGTCGCTGGAGACGGAAGACATGTACGGAGTACACAGTCCTTGGAGTCGCTCTCTCTGGCCTGCACAGTGGCAACAGTAGAATGCCAGGGCCTCTGGTCCACATGTCCCCCTTTCCTTATTTTCAGGGGGCTATACATATTACAAATGGGATGGGGATTGACGTTGGAGTTTGATGAGGCTTCCACCCCCCCTTGCCACCATGAAATCACCTTCTCCACCTGTGGGAAGGTATGCTTCTGGACCATGCTCCCCACTGGAGTGGTGGCAGGCAGCGTCACCACAGGCTACCATAGGACATCTCCCTACTGGGGGGGCAGGGGGATGTTGGACAACCCCATTGCCTATCCAGCTTGCTTGGACAGCATGTGTTGGATGGTGTGACTGGGTGGACATTTACAAATGGTGTAGAACCTCCATGGACCACCTGTTCCCCTCACTGTAAGAACATAAGAACATAAGAGAAGCCAATGTTGAATCAGGCCAATGGCCCATCTTGTCCAACACTCTGTCACACAGTGGACAAAAATATCAGGTGCCATCAGGAGGTCGAGCAGTGGGGCCAGGACACTAGAAGCCCTCCCACTGCTGCCCCCCACCCCCAGCACCAAGAATAGAGTGCATCACCTGCCCCAGACTGAGAGTTCTTATCTATACCTTGTGGCTAATAGGCACTGATGGACTTCTGCTCCATATGTTTATCTAATTCCCTCTTGAAACTGTCCATGCTTGTAGCTGCCACTGCCTCCTGTGGCAGTGAATTCCATGTGTTAATCACAATTTGAGTGAAGAAGTACTTCCTTTTATCTGTTCTAACCCGACTGCTCAGCAGTTTCATGGAGTGCCCACGAGTTCTTGTATTGTGAGAAAGGGAGAAAAGTACTTCTTTCTCAACCTGCTCTATCCCATTCATAAACTTTGATCATGTCACCCCTCAGTCGTTGTTTCTCCAAGCTAAAGAGCCCCAAGCATTTTAACCTTTCTTCATAGGGAAGGTGTTCCAACCCTTTTATTCTAGTTGCCCTTCTCTGCACTTTTTTCAATGCTATAATATCCTTTTTGAGGTGTGGTGACCAGAACTGTACACAGTCTTCCAAATGAGGTCGCACCAATTATTTATACAGGGGCATGATGATACTGGCTGACTTGTTTTCAGTTCCCTTCCTAATAATCCCCAGCATAGCGTTGGCCTTCTTTATTGCAGCTATACACTGTCTAGACATTTTCACTGAGTTATCTACTACAACTCTCTCTCTCTTGGTCCATCTCTGCCAGTTCAGACCCCATCAACGTGTATTTATATTTAGGATTTTTGGCTCCAATGTGCATCACTTTGCACTTGGCCACATTGAACCCCATTTGCCACGTTGCCGCCCACTTGCCCATCCTCGACAGATTCCTTTGGAGCGCCTCACAATCCTTCCTGGTTTTCACCACCCTGAACAACTTCGTGTCATCTGCAAATTTAGCCACTTCACTGCCTACTCCCAGCCCCCATTCTTTGGGACTGTAAAGAAGGTAGAATATACTCCTGACCCCTTTCTGAGGAAGGGTTTTGTTCTATGGCTTGTATGTTTAGCAGATGTTCAATCACCTTGATGGTTCTGTGTCATTTGTGTAAGCTCCTGTGAACATGGGAGACTATAAATCACTCTGGAGAATAACTGTGGAATTCTATGGTGTATCTGTTGGTGAGTATTTCTGCTCCCCAGTTGTCAACACTGGCATTTACCCAGCCATCTCTGAAGTGAATCTGGTGTCCTCCCAGTGGAGTGCATGGTAAATCATGCCTTACAGATTTCCCCATCTATTTCACCTCTATCTGATCTGTTATTGGGTTGCTCGTTGAATCTGGGGTTAAAGTTTCCTCTTCTGAATGACTGTCTTGATTTGGTCTTCTGGCTTCTTGTTCGAACCTAGGGAGTGTATGTTGGGCACAAAAGGAGAAATTTCCAAAAGGTCTTCTATCATTTCATCTCAAGGTTCTGGGAGGAGCCTCCTTCTTATCTCTGATCTCCACCAGAATTCTGTTGTGTGCATCACCAAATAGTTTATCCCCCTGGAATGGGTAGACCGACACTATGGCCTTCAAATGGTAATCTGTTTTGTTGCTGCAGTTAAACACACTTCTCTTGCCCCAGAAATATCAGCAGCCTCAGACATACCTGTCTGGTATGTCAGGTAGTGAGTGAATGGAGTGACCAGAAATTCCCATCGTGAAATCTCATGGTGGTGTTTTTTTTCCCAGGCAGGCCAGTTTCTTAACTGGTCAAAGCCCTTCTCTTTCCTATTATGTTTCTTCTGCCACAGAACAGAGAATGTTTGCTAAAACATCCTACGCGAGTCTTCCTGGTTATTCATCAAAATAGATGTTTTTATGATCACCTTTCTCTTTCGAATTTTTCCGCACAATCAGCAGAGGGGGGAAATTGGAACTAGCCATTACTCATTTTTCATACAACCATTAGATGGTGCAATTGGGCTTTATTTCCCTCGCCTTGCACATATGTAACATTCAATTATCACTTCTGGCAGTGGGACATTTCATAGCTCCTTCTTGATCATCCTAGCTCTTGGAATGTGTTAAACTGGGATTACTAGGTGTCAGTTTTCCATAATGCCAAGATTGTATTTTTTTAGAAAAGGACACTAATAGAGGAGAATTTTATTAGCTTCTCTGATCCAAATTCACTTTCTGCTCCGTGTTGGCCCACACACGGGGCACGCTGAAGTTGATATGACAAGTTGCTTAGGATTCCCGAGCCGTAGGGGACTGATGGTGAACTGATGCCCCAGCCCTTCTGTGACTTCAGCATTGAGGCTGTACCCAAGAGATACAAAGATGTATTTGGAGAGCAGCTGGATTCATCTCAAGAGTACAGAGAGGAGAGGCTGGGAATTATGAACATGGAAGAGAGAGCTGCTCTAGTTGTTCCTGTCAAGGCCTGCTTCTCCCCCCTCCCTCCGTGAAAATTATATTTCCCCGAGGTAGCATTCAGGGATGGGATCTGATCTAATTGCTCATGTAAGATGTATTTATGGGGGGGGCACATCTGTGTGAGACTGCTGCAGACAAACAGGCTCCAGTTCCACTAGGCAGCCTTCCTCCATTAACAAGAGGAGGATGGGTATTTTCAGATACAAGCTGACTCACTGCTATATAAACCCAATCTACTCTCCATTTCCCCAGGACCCAGAGCTTCAAGGCCCATCCACTTCCTATCAGTATGCATGATCCCCCCAGCTACACATATCTGGCAACAACATTTGCATGCCTTAGGCTGCAATCCTCAGAACAATTTCCTGAGAGTAGAATATGTTGGGGGGAAAATGGTAAAAATATTTAAATGTTCAGAGATTGCAATGGATCTTTGCTTCACTGGAGAAGAGGCATTTTCTTCTATGTAAAAATCTTTATTTCTAAGGGAAGGGTTCACAGGAAATCTATAAAACAACAAAGACGCCTAAGGCTACATTTTTACACTTTGACTACACAGTCTACAACAATGGAGATTCTTCCTTTCTTCTTGACCCCTAGAAGGAAATCACCTGAATGCATTAAACAATGATTGTTAGTAAATAGGCTTCAGTTTTCCCAGGCTTTCTTCCCATTGGCTCTTTGCCAGGTTTCCTTCCAGTTCAGTCTAAACCAGGGGTGACCAAACTTGCTTAATGTAACAGCCACATAGAATAAATGTCATATGTTTGAGAGCCGCAAGACATGAACAAATACTACACACACATTTTTATTGAAAAACATGCAAATTTGCTTTTTATTAACATTAAATTTGACTGTGTGAATGAGCCACATGTGACTCCCGAGCTGCAGTTTGGCCACCCCTGGTCTAAACAATAGCCCACAAGGGAAGCACACATTAACCCCATAATGACTGAATTTTAGACCTTGCAACACACATATTTCCAACAAACCCCACTGAATAAAAGTAAGACTTAATTCTGGGTAGACCTGTTTAGGATTGTTCTTTTAAATGCTTTAGTTGAGTACCTGAACCAAATGATATAAATACCACAAAATGACACTGGGGCTTCACGTATAAAACAGTGGTACTCTTGTACGCTCATATCAATTCCTGTCCATATTGTATCACTTCCTCAAAGTACTGGCTCTGCTGTACCTGCTGTATTTACTTACTGTGTACTAGCTTGTAGTGCACTGATTGACAGGCAAAGAGAGTGTATATTTGTATAGCTCAAGATGGGTAGCCATGTCTGTCTGTAGCAGTAGAAAAGAGTATCAGATATCTGAAGAAGTGGGCAGTGAGTGACTCACGAAAGCTCATACCCTATCACAAATTTTGTTAGTCTTTAAGGTGTTATTGGACTCTTTCTCTTTTCATTTGTATAGCTGAAAGATAATACTAGAATCACATAAATAATGATTCCATAACACCTAGATTTTAGTCCAGCAGCACTGTGGTGACCATCAAGATTTTCAGGGATGAAGCTTTTGAGAGTCAAAGCTTTGGGAGGTATAAGCTTTCAGGAGTCAAAGCTCTCTTCATCAGATCTGACAAAGAGAGCTTTGACTCTCAAAAGATTATACTCTGAAAATCTTGGGGGCCACTACAGTGCTGCTGGACTTCAATCTAGCTTTTCTACTGTAGACCAACAAGGCCACCCTCCGAAACTGTCCGATACCAGAGGTCCAAAATTAACCTCACCAGTTGCAGTGTATGAAATGGCAGATTGTGCCTTAATATTCAAATCCCTGCATTAACATGCCCATGCAAAACAGAGATCCTGTGGGAGTTTCTACACTAACAGCTCACTGTAGCTTACTCCGGAGAATCCAAGCGATCGAGACTTTAAGGTTGACTTTGCATTTTGTGTCCCTGCCCTCTACGCTATTCTCCCCCTCCCCAGTTTATTTTTGTGTGTGCCTTCTGCATCTACAACCAAAACCCGTGTTTTTTGCTTAATTGTGGTTAACGTCACTTGTGACCTTTGGAGTGGGAGTCCAAATGCCACTGACTTGGCCAAGTGTTGTAAGCAAGGGTTGGGTCCGTCCCCTTTCTCTCCTCTCCTCCCTGTTCCCCCACCCCCTTTGGCTAGCCGCTGCTGGGCTACTCCAGGCATGCACAACCCATAGAGGTATGCCAGCTTGGCGGCTGGCTGGTCTGTCGGGAGGGAGGGCATCCCCAGGGTTTTAAATTCAAGCCTCTCCCATTGTTTCCAGTGGGCAATCCTGTCATTCCTTTTAATACATCCCAAGTTGTGTGTAGATTGGTTTCGGGGAAGGGAAAAGATCCCTCCCTGGGGTCTGTTGTGCAAAGGGGGAGGAGTGTGTCAAATGGTATTGACATGGTATTTTAATATTGTATTTATATTAACTTTGATGTATTTGTATGTATCGTTGGAATTTTAATTGCTCGTAAGCCACCCTGAGCTGGCCTAAGCCGGGAGGGTGGGATAAAAATTTGAATAATAAATAAATAAATAAATAAATAAATGCCCCCCTCCCCCTTCTGCAAGCTGGAAGCATCAAATTCACAGAGGACCTCCCCAAGCTGCCACTCTACCTGCCCCCAAGTTGTGTGCAGATTGACTTTGGGGAAGGGGGAAAAGATCCCTCCGTAGGGTCCAATGTGCGAAGGATGGAGGAGTGTGTCAAACACCCCCTCCCCAAAAGCTGGAAGCATCAAACTCACAGAGGACCTCCCCAGGCTGACCCTCTACCTGCCCTCCAAGTTGTGTGCAGATTGACTTTGGGGAAGGGGGAAAAGATCCCTCCTAGGGTCCAATGTGGAAAGGATCCCAGCCCTTCCCCTGCTGGTTGGGGGGGGTGTTTGAACACACATCAAGATCAGTGATCTATGTACATTAGCAACAGAACTAAAAAGGGTTATTAAAAAGTTACAGTGGTGGGGAAACCTTGCCGGGCAGGAGAAGAGAAGGTGGAAGAGAGAAAGAGAAAATTGCAGAGTGGGAGGGAGACAAATGGAAGGAGGGATGGAGAGATAGGGGTGGAGATGGGTGAGAAATGGGCAGTGCGGCAGAGTCTGAGGAATCTTGTCTCCTTAGCATTACCTCCAACTTGGAAGTGGGACAATTTTTGGTCGAATCTGCATTTGTCTTTCCCACGGGTGTCCCAGCCTTCTGACTGTCCTCCAAAAAGCTGTCTACATTTGCTTTGATTTTCACACTCCAACAGTGCTAGCATACTTTTGCATGTCTGCATATGTTTGTCACCCTATCGTGGCGGCTCCACTGTCATTGCGCCTCCACACCGCTTTAAATGAATTTTTTCCAAACAACTCTTCAAACAAGCAAAGAGAAAGACGGCGTCACAGCAGCACAAAACTGATTTAAAAATGCAAATGCAGATTCGACCGCTAAGTTCACTGCAAGAGCACTGAAGGCATAGGGAAAGCGATCTGATGGCTGAATGCCCAAAAGCAAATGCAGAAGCAAAAGAGTAATGCGACAGGGAAATGAGGTGAATGCAGGAGTAAATGCAGAAGCAAATTTAAATGGCGACTGAGATGCGTGGAGAAAGGGGTGGGGGGACAACAATGCAGCAAAGGCCTGCGTCTACATCCACATGCAGAGGAAAGGGGAGAAAGGCTCAGCAAACATAGAGCCTCTTCAGCTGCTTCTGTTTTTTAAAAAAGAATGGTGGGGATGGGGACACCTGTAAATTCGTACAATGAGTATCATGGTTAAGGAGACCATTGGTTTTTTTTTTCAATTGGAGAGAATAAAATCATGTTTCACATTCCTCAGTTCCCTGATCTGTTGGACATTTCAGGAGGAGTTTTTCCAAGGGTCATTTTCCTTTGGGAGAGCATAAGAACATAAGAGAAGCCAATGTTGGATCAGGCCAATGATCCATCTAGTCCAACACTTTGTCACACAGTGGCCAAAAATACCAGGTACCATCAGGAGGCCCACCAGTGGGGCCAGGACACTAGAAGCCCCCCACTGTTGTCATCCCGCCCCCCAAGTCCCAAGAATATAGAGCATCCCTTGCCCCAGAGTCCCTATCTATACCTTGTGGCTAATAGCCACTGATGGACCTCTGCTCCATATGCTTATCAAATTCCTTCTTGAAGCTGTCCATGCTTGTAGCTGCCACCACCTCCTGTGGCAGTGAATTCCATGTGTTAATTACTCTTTGCGTAAAGAAGTACTTCCTTGTATCTGTTCTAACCTGGCCGATCAGCAATTTCATGGAGTGCCCACGAGTTCTTGTATTGTGAGAAAGGGAGAAAAGAACTTCTTTCTCGAACTGCTCTATCCCATGCATAATCTTACAAACCTCGATCATGTCACCCCTCAGCTGTCGTTTCTCCGAGCAAAATGCTAGGTATTTTTGTGTGTGTTTGCAGTATCTGTATATTGCAGTTGCAGCTGACTTACGGTTTTCAAGGCACGAGATGTTCAGAGGTGGTTTGCCATTGTCTGCTTCTGCGTCGCAACCCTGGGTTTCCTTGGTGGTCTCCCATCCAAGTGCTAACCAGATTGCCAAATACAGACCCTAAGAATGAGAGAGCAGTCCAGTGTCTGGACCCTCTTTGTAGGGGGGTTTTTTACCAGCCAAAGAACATGTTCTTTCTTGCCAGCCAGCTGTGTATACTCCAGTTTCCCACCCCACCCCTTCACCGACTTCATAGAAAATGCCCACATTTTGTCTCCAGCTCCCAGGCAGTATATGCTCAAAGCTAGAAGCCTCCAGCTATCAAAAAAGCATCAGTGTTAATTTAAGGAAGTGTCGTCTAGCCATCTGAGCCCAATGAAGAATAACCTTTTGCTATTTACTCAGGTGGGAGATGGAGGATGGCTTCCCATCTACTGTATTATGTATTCGGACTGTTTTTATGGGTTTCTTTAATGCTTTCCATGTACTGGTCAGAAATGAGATCCCGTATTTGCTCTACTGCAAAAAGAAACAACTGCCATCAGTGCATTTGCCCTCCAAGTTAATACTGTCTCTGGATAAAAGCCCTGATGCCCGTGTGGAGAAGGTTTACCAATACCAGGTAGAGTTGCTACCGGACAAAAAGAAATCCCCGAATCCTGGGTTTTTCAAGAGTGGAGGGGCACTCTGGTATTAATGGAAGCATTAACGTTTATGAGGCTTTGGGACATCTCAGTTTTGGTTCTTTCATCAATTCCGGTGATCCTCCAATTATGTAGTTAGAAGTTTTTTAAAACAGATGATGAGAGTCTCCTTTTATTACACAGGCTACTGCCATTGTTTGGGATCCTAGGGTTGCCAGCAGGCCTGGAGAAAGAATGACCTGGGCATGTCATAGAGGCATAACTGACTGTTACTTGCCAGGTAATGTTATTTACCCGGGGCTCTTTTTGTAGCAGGAACTCCTTTGCATATTAGGCGACACACCCTAATGTAGCCAATCCTCCGAGAGCTTACAGAGCTCTTCTTACAGGGGCTGCTGTAAGCTCTTGGAGGACTGGCTACATTAGGGGTGTGTCGCCTAATATGCTAAGGAGTCCCTGCTACAAAAAGAACCCTCACCTCCAGACATCAAGCCTTTGTTAAAGTGACAGGGCATTTTCTTTCTCCAGGCCTGTTGGCAGCCCTGGATGCATCCAGATTCTCCGTGCACTGTCTGGCAGCCCAGCTGAAAACAGCATGTATAAGAGCTGTCCCAGTTCCAAGCCTGAAGCTTAACAGACTGCTGCTGTACAGCAGCATTTCTTGCTGGCATCGTCATAGAGCAGTTTGATTGCCAATCAGATGACCTTAATTTTTGCCTGAGACATGCAAAGAGGCTGGAGTTATTTATAGAGACTTGAAGTGGCCAACTAGCAGTAGATGGGAGGGAGAAAATGCAAGGAAGTCACTAAAGCTTTGCCAAAGTTTCCAGTTTCCTATCTCGTCTAAAGCTATCAAAGAATCTGGAAGTGGGAATAAAAGTGTCTTTCTTTAGCTAGCCTGTTTTTTTACAGTAGCAAGAGAACTGATCGGTGTGCTGTAACAAATTGTTTCAGGGGCAGTGTGAATAATTTCCATAGTTGTCTTCTTCTAGCAAAAGCAAAGTGTGGAAAGGTGGAGTTGTAACTTGTTCTGTAAACAGATTTCATTTTGCAAGCTGAAAAAAGATCCCATATGACTTGTCCGGCTGCCAAGTCAAAGCAGCGATCCACGAGAGAGGATATTACCATACCTTACACCATTTCTCCTTTTTTAACCAATAAAGGTAAAGGTTTCCCTTGCTTGAAAGCCAGTCAAATCCAACTCTAGGGATGTGGTGCTCGTTTCCATTTCCAAGCCAAAGAGCCAGTGCTGTCCAAAGCCATTTTTGTGGTCATGTGGCCAGCATGACTAGGCACCGAGGTACACAGAATGCTGTTACCTTCCCACTGAAGTGGTACCTATTCATCTACTTGCAATTTCCTGCTTTCGAACAGTTAAGTTGGCAGGACCTGGGACCAGAGACAGGCGCTCACTCTGTCATGTGGCACTCGGGTTTTGAACTGCTGAACTACCGACCTTCCAGCCTGCAGATCAGCATCTTAACCACTTGAGCCACCGCAGCCCTTTTAACCAATGCCAACATATTTATTACATGTTAATCCCACCCTTCCTCCAAAGTGTTCAGAAGGGTTCTTGTGCAAGCAGCTGCAAAGTGTGGTGCCCCTAGGGTAGACACTAGGGCTGGGCTGCATGCCCTCAAAGTCTTTGGACCACCCCAAATGACAGATCACCACGCTCTGGAGACTGTCCCCTGCAAGGAGACATACAGCACAGCCCGGTCCAAACACTGGTTCTAGCACCACAAGCTTCTATTTGGAGTGCCTTCAAGAGGCCTCGGGAGCTGTGGTGGCTCAAGTGGTTAAGACGCTGAACTGCAGGCTGTGGAAGGTCAGTGGTTCAGCAGTTCGAGACCCGGGTGCCGCATGACGGGGTGAGCTCCTGTCTCTAGTTCCAGCTCCTGCCAACCTAGCAGTTCAAAAGCAAAAAATTGCAAGTAGATAAATAGGTACCACTTCGGTGGGAAGGTAACAGTGTTCCGTGCACCTTGGTGTTTAGTCATGCCGGCCACATGACCATGGAAATGTCTTCGGACAGCGCTGGCTCTTCGGCTTTGAAATGGGGAGGAGCACCGCAACCCTAGAGTCGGATTCGACTGGCTTTCGAGCAAGGGAACCTTTACCTTTACCTTTACCAAGAGGCCTCGATTTCTAAGGAGATTTGACTGAACAACTGTCAGATGACTGCCATGTTTTCTGTATAACTTCATTCCTTGCTTACTCGCATGCGCATAGCTTTGCTTTGCTTAAGCAACCATGGGAGACATTCCTCTGCTAGAAGCCACTATCTGTACGACCTTGAACAGAGGGGAGGGCTTGGGTTCCCAGCCGGTGTGAATATATCGGCCCTCTTATGGGGGTGGGGGTGGTCTCCCGTTTATGATGTAATGTCCCACTGGGAGATTTCCCGCACGCACACTTGGATTTCATTTGCTTGGCTAGTTGAAGCACCAGAGTATATACACAGCCCCCCATGCACTACCCATTATTCCTGACAATGACTCTGCATTAATGGGCAGCAGACTGGTATTCCAATAAAGCATAATTTTCTGAGTAAAGTGTGCCTGGACTTGCTTGCTGTTGAAACTGACAACAACTAGTTACCCTTTACAATTCAAAATAAGGTTTGGACCTTATATCTTCTTGAAGGGGAGAGTCCTGTCAACCTGGGGGTATATAATATGTGGTGGTCCAGACCTTATTTTGGGGTTCGGAGCTTTCCAAGTCTCCTCAGTGTTTCTGTATGATTTTACAAATAAGTCACAAATGAGGAATAAATAAGGAACGGCGAATAAGGAACCAACTTCAGCCTCCTAATTTGAACACGGATGTGACCCCTTTTCTCACTCAGAGACCCGACCGACCTTCCCGAACCTCTGCCACACAAGTTGAGGGTTACAGGCAGGTCAGACAGTCACAGTTCACCACCGATCTTGCCTCTTTTAAAATACAGAGAGAGCCCTGACCCTTTTCACACTCAAGGTCTCTCACCCACAGAGACACCACCGGACTGGGTAGCCCAGTCCTGTTCAACCTTTTAGACACTATTATTTATTTATTTATTATTTATTTTATTCGACTGATACCCAGCCCTCCCTACCAAGGCAGGCTCAGGGTGGCTGCTAGGACCAGTGTTTCTAGAAGAGAAGAAGAAGAGGAGAAGAAGAGTTTGGATTTATACCCCGCCCTTCACTGCCCAAAGGCGTCTCAGAGCGGCTGACAAACTCCTTTCCCTTCCCCTCCCCACAACAGACACCCTGTGAGGTAGGTGGGGCTGAGAGAGCTCTGACAGAAACTGTCCTTGAGAGAACAGCTATGCCAGAGCTTGTGACTGACCCAAGGTCATCCAGCAGGTGCAAGTGGAGGAGTGGGGAATCAAACCCGGTTCTCCCAGATAAGAGTCCGTGCACTTAACCACTACACCAAACTGGCTCTATTGGGATTGGGACTCAACAACTTATTCAGTCACATGCTGTTATCATTTATTTATATGCTAATATATTCTTTCTTTATTTAATAATCTACTGATCCAGCATTCTTGGACGTTTTTCTTACAAATACCATGCTCTATTTCTATCTCTGTGTAGAAGCCACTGCTGCCAGAAATTTAGCCACAGCCAAAGTAATACCAAGATCCATATCAGTGAGCAGGAAAGGCAAAGAAACAAGGGAAACCTAGGGATCTATCACCAGCTCTATCCACAGATCTCTCAAAGGGGCAGTCAACTCACACTCAAAGAAAATATGGGATAAAGTTTTAGTTGCCCCAGACCCACATGCGCATAATCAATCTGAGTAGAGTACTCTCTGGAGAGCCTAATATATTTATATATAGGACAATATCTTAGTTTGTGTGTGTGAGCGTGTCCTTGTGCATGTGTGTGTGCTCTTTTCCCTGAGACCATAAGCATCCAGCCCACAGGGTTAAACAAACAAAGAGTTAAATTTTATTTATAGTTTAAACACAACACTGGAGTGAATCAAGTAGATGATTACAAAGTTTCTTCACATTTGAGATTTTGAACTGTAGCCCTACTCAGGCATTTGGTGTTCTTTGTTACAAGCTGACCTTTTCCCAGTCAGCATCAAGCTGCTGTTCTCTACATGTTGGCTCAAGCTTACTGCTCCTTCTTTCAGCCAACTCTGACTCCAACTAAGTTTAATTCTAGGTATAAGCTTTCATTTGCATGCACACTTCTTCAACCTATCACCAACATTTTGTCAGCTCCCACTGATCTCTCTTAGGGGGAGGCAGAACGTAACCTGTCCATCACACTGGGTTTCCCAGATCCTATAACCATTACCCTTTTTGTATGCTAGTTTGCTGCTATTCACAGGTTTTACCAACTGCTTTAATCCAATCTTAGCTATACTTACCACCCAGTTACTTATACATTGACTCTAATTAGCCCTTCCTGGCAGCTAACCCCCCCCCCTATATGTAAGGCTTGAGGAAGTCTTTTTCACTGTATCTAAAAAAGTGTGCATGCACACAAATGCTTATACCCAGAATTAAACTTTGTTGGTCTTAAAGGTGCCACTGGACTCAAACTTTGTTCTACACCACACCACACTAGACTAATGTTTACCTGCTAGATTTTGAGCATAAGAAATCATGGGTAACAGGCATGAAAAATACTATGTCTGACTTGCAGTACTGCTTTCTGATCCCAGTGTCAGACTCCTGCAACAATCAGAATCAACTACTTGCTTCTTTAGAAGGAAAGTTTATTGATCAGTATTGGCAGAGCATCTGTACTTCAGAATCTGTGTTAAGACTAAAGCAAAAAGCTTGGGGTAGACAGATATACAGGGTTCAAAGAGGGTCACTGGGTGGCAGCTAGCCAATCAAGGTAACAAGGGGGGCCCACCAGAATATAACGGCTCCTCATTCCCAGAGGATGAAGTAACAACTAGGCAGCAAGGTCATGCACATAAACCATACAGATAAGGGAGCATCTCCCAGGCAGAAGGAAAGTGAAAGTAACATTCCAAGTAATCCCTTCCCCCTCCACACCAGACTTCATGGCCACGAGCTGACACCCAGATTTGCAGGACTTAATTGATGTTTGATGGTGGTAAAAATGTTCTGCCTATGCTCAAGGACAGTACCTTATGTCAAGTCCTGACACTTTTTCTTTGGGCCAGGGAGCTAGCTCATAATTTTAGAAGCCAGAGTCATTTTTCAGCCTTCAGTGCTATCCTAAGCAAAATTACACCCTTCAAATTCCATTCAGATAAATAAACATAGGGGCGAGTCAGGTTGTCATCACAAGAGAAACCTAACCTTTAGCCCTAAACTAACTTCTCCCCAGTTTGTCATGATTCCATTATTGCTGTAAAATATCTATTTAACTGTGTATTGAAATCAATGAAAAACTGGTTAACAAATTGGTAGAGCAATCCTAAAGAGTTACTCCAATCTAAACCCATTTTTCAATCGGATTGCACTGTAGTTCATTTGTCACTGTTGAATGGTATAAGGTTGATATTTAAATAACCAATCATAAGAACGTCATACATTTTTATATCATGCAACAAAACATTCTGATGTGAAAAGATAAATAAGCTTTGTCTGTTATTTGACAATTGCCAAGAGACATTATAATAAAAACTGCTGAAAATATTAGGTGCTACAATTAAATTTATAGGCACTGTGGCAACCTCACATCTGGGATTTGTCGAATCCTGCCTTATGTATGTAAACTAGTCTGCCACTGAAAGATTCTGGAGATATGTCCACATGAACCATGAGAGCCAGTTTGTTATAGTGGTTAAGTGCGTGGACTCTAATCTGGGAGAACCGGGTTTGATTCTCCACTCCTCCACTTGCACCTGCTGGATGACCTTGGGCAAGCCATAGTTCTGATAAGAGCTGTTCTTGAAAAAGGGCAGTTTCTGTCAAGAGCTCTCTCAGCCCCACCTACCTCACAGGGTGTCTGTTGTGGGGAGGGGAAGGGGAAGGAGTTTGTAAGCTGCTCTGAGACTCCTTTGGGTAGTGAGGGGTGGGGTATAAATCCAGTCTCTTCTCTTCTTCTTCTTCTTCGTCTTCTTCTTCTTAAATTAAGATCTTTCTAAAACCACTTAGATACTCTTAATTAAACTAGCTGAACCCATTGACTAAATACTACAGCTCTTATACTGTTCTAGGAATAGGGCGAATGGCACTAATGACTCAATGTTTTACTTACACTGAAGGACAAAATCCAGTGTCCAGTAGCAGAAAGGTTTGCTGATATAATAATTTAGTGAGATTTGGCACTGTAATTTTCAAGCATGTCCTGACTACAGTTCCCTCTAAAGCTGTGCTAGGGAGCTCTGGCACACAAAATCTTAACTGGCAGCTCAGGTGTAGAAAGCTTCGGGTCAGAAGACAATTTTTCCCCATTAGAAACAATGGAGGATGGGGGCATCTCCTTCTGGGGCCCGCAGAATTGGACCCCAGGTCGAATCTTTTTGAAATGTGGGGTTTATTTTGAGGAGAGGCACCAGCAGCTATGTTGCAAATTTGATGCCTCTGCCTCAAAAAAATACCTCTCCAAGAGCCCCAGATACCCCAGATCAATTCTCCATTATAGCCTAGGGGGCCTATTGACTATAATAGTACCCATAGGCTACAATGGAGCTGGGGAAAATGATCTTTTTTTGCACACTCCTATTATGCTTTTCAGTATGATTTGTATGTTGCTTTGAGTCACAGGGAAAACTGAGATATAAATTTTCTAATGTGTCAGTCAGCCCTTGAACCCGACAGTCAGGACATTCAAACATAGCAGTTAATATGTTGTTACAAGTGTCCAGTGCTATCCTTAGTAGAAGCAGAAGTTATGGATGTCTAACTCTGTTACTAATAGCTGCAATGATAGCTACTAGTGACTATACTTTATATATACAATGTGGCAGAACCAAAAGAGAGAAGTTTTGCTTTCCCACATGAGTAACAGGCATGTTGGAAATTCCAGGCAATCATTCTCTGAAGGAGACGTTTTCTTTCTGCTCTAGTTATGCAGGAATTTGAATTATAATATGTGCATTGCTCACAGACAAAGACATTTTGTCCTAGGGAAAGTTTATTTTTTTTTCTAATTTAAAGGCATATTGCCACATTCAAGGAAACTTAGAACTGATATATGCATTATTAAATCTTAAATAGCTTTTTGTATATCTCCCCCTGTGGGAAGAAAAAAAAAAGCAGTTCAGGAATTATTTTAAATGGATAGAGTGATAGAGCAAAATAAATTAATTAGCTCTCCCTCATCCTATACATATAAAAGCCCAGCGTATTGGCACTTTCTGGCTGAGGTCAGACTGGCAGTATGAAGCGCAAGGAGTCATGGCAACGTGTTCCAGGTATTCCTGGTCACACTGCACTGACTGATGTGGGAGCATACCAGGGAGGAGGCACAAGGGAGTGTTCACACTGTTGGCCCACTGTAAGCGGCTTTTTCTGACTCTGGCGACGTGCACCTATGCACATAGGCACAGCAGCAATTATCAATGTGGCTTGTTCCACGGCTTTTAGCATGCACACATTTGGGAAGTGGGATCAACGCACTCTCCAGGGTTTGCTACCACTTTCACCTTTCCAGGCCTACTTTGGCCTTTGTGGGGAACTCATTGGGGCCAGTCCTGACTAGGGTTGCCAGCTCCAGGTTGGGAAGCCAGAGATTGGGGGGGGGAAGAGGCATCAGATGAACAGTCCACCTCCAAAACAGTTATTTCCCCTTGGGAAACCATTGCTGCCAATCTCCAGGTGATAGCTGGAAATCACTCAGAATTAAAACTGCTCCCCAGATGGCAGAGATCAGTTCCCCTGGAGAAAATGGCTGCTTTTTAGAATGGACTCTGCATCACTATACCCTGTTGAGGTCACTTTCCTCCTGCTTGGGTCCAATGTTCCCTCTAAACTGTGGTGTCTTGTGAGCAAAAATTCTACTTTGCGAACTACTGGCATTAAAGTTGTGAGCGAGCAAGGTGGCTGCTGCATAAATCAGTTTGCTCTGGAGCCATCCTTCCTGAGCCAAGACAGAAATGTTTGAGCCAGAGGCTAAAAAACTGTGAGCTAGCTCACACTAACTCAGCTTAGAGGGAACACTGCTTGGATCTCCACTGCAGAGAAAAACTACTTTTCGTAGGTAGAGGCTGGGGGGGGGGGGCGGGAGATGGAAAGCTGAAGTCAGAGAGGCAGATAAAGGTAGGCTGAAGGTTGGCTGGGAAGGAGATATGGTTGCCACCTCCAGGTTGGGAAATTCCTGGAAATTTGAGGAGTGGAGCCTGGAGGCTACTAATAGTAACATGAGAATCCCTGTTTTAAAGTGAACCCAGTCAACTCCAAGGTGAAAGGTATGCTCTTCCCGTGCAGCCCTAAATCCCAGTTGTAGATAAGCATGTAATTTAACCATAACAGAATGATGGAAATCTGTTAACTTCTGTTTTGGAGCCACAGAATTCACTTGTTGGGGAAGAGGCATTTAAAGACCTCCTTGCTTGTGTCTCACCTTGAGAAAAGTGGTTGAGCTGCATAGTTCATGGGTCCTTGAAATCAAGAGCTATGCTGGGAGTAAGATAGGATAACTTTGGTGGCCAAATGTGTGTGTGTTTCAGTTGCTTCTCTCAAATCTGTTCCTCAAGGTGTACCATGGGTCAGAGATCCCAAATCTGATTATCATAATCCATACAATATATGATAAATTCTGTACCAGGGAGTTCTTCTGAAAACAATTTTCGGTTTTGTTTGTTATAGGAAAGATACCATTGTCATGTCCAGACCTGGATAGCCCAGCCTAGCCTGATCCCATCAGATTGTGGAAGCTAAGCAAGGGTAGTCCTGGCCAGTATTTGTATGAGGAACCACTAAGGAATTATTGGGCTAAATGTAAAACAAAGTTATCAGTTGCCTTGGAAGCACAGAAACTTTATGCAGTATCCCTGATTCGCCACATTTCCCAGTTAAGGGAAAAATGTTGTTTAAACAAATTACAAAGATGATCTGACTCCAATGGTAACAAGAGAAAGAAATTTTACTTACAAAAATGGAAGTACATTTTTTTTACTGCTTTTAACTGAAGCAACGTTTTTTGGAACATTTGGCCATACAATCTTTGAGAAGAAAAACTATATAATTGACCAGAGAGGAGTACCACTGGACATGTGATTGTACTGGAGGCCTCATTTGCAATTTTGTATTTTTCTTCCTTGCCCAGTGGGTAAACTTTGGAACCTTTGTTTTCTGGTCTTTTTGGATTCTAAACTTTCTGTATGTATGATTGCATGCATTTCTGTTTATATAATATCCAAATGTATTTTGTATTAGGCCTCTGAAGAAGGCCTGCTCAGGCCGAAACGCATCAGGTCTTTCTTATCAGCCCTTGTGTATATTTTTATAATTTTTTATGAGGTATGAATGGGCCTTTATATAAGGTTTTAATTTGTGTTTAATAAATACATGTATGTTTTTGTATGTTTTCTAAGTGAATTTTAAATTTGGCCCTCTTTTGTTTTGGACTAACCTTTTCAGGTACTGAATTCTTTATTTTGGGTTCAGTTTTTTTCCCTTCCCTTTTTGGTTTTCCTGAGTACATTTTACATGACATATTCATGCAGGTACATTTAATTTACTGTGAGCGGATTCGCTTCAAAAATGGTTAATTTGTTACAGCTCCAAGCCCAGGTAAGAGAGAGAAGATCCCATATGAGATTAAACAGAAGACAAACCATGGCCAAAGAGGCTCAACATCTAACCCATCAGAGGGTGGGGCCAAGTGCCAAGTGTATCTCAGTGAGAGAATCCTCTTAACCCTTTCCCTCCCAGATCCTCTTGAATGCACAGTTATGGTATTCAACATCCCTTCTTAACATTGCATGCAGGAGTTCTCAAGTTTCAGCTTATCTCATAGTTTTCCAGATCTGTCTCTTGATGGAGGCTTGGTCAGAATGTCGGCCGCTATCTCTTCTGTTGAACAGTACTCCATCTCCATTATAGGTCACACACTAAGTGCAACTTCACACCAATGTGCTTAGTACGTGCAGCCTTTTTTCTGATTGAGAAGTATTAATGCAGCTCTAGTTGAACAAATTTAGAGTCCAGTGGGGCACCTTTAAGGTCAGCAAAGGTTTATTCAAGGTATGAGCTTTCCTGTGCCAGGCACACTTTTTCAAATACATTGGGATGGTAGATGAGGTTCTAAACTTATAGACAGGGATTTAACAGCAAATTAACATGTAACATGATTATGTTTAAATTATGCAAAGTGAAAAACTAACAAGGTTGTGAGGTCAACAGTTGTAAAACAATCAATATGTCAAATAGCAGATGAATGTCTAAATGTGTTTTTCCCCCCTAATTGTGGGAAGTAACAGAATCTTAATTATCTCCTCTCAGGCATAGAGGCCATGTCAGCAGACATCCATTCAGTATTCTGATATACTTTTCTGAAAAAGAGATACACTAAAATACAAAGGATTTATAGTCCTTCTTGAGTCCTGGGGAGGTTTTTGTTCCAAGTGTTATAATAACGTGTAATTCATCAATTTCCCTTTCCATTCTGTTCCTGAAGTTCCTTTGTAATAAAACAGCGACTTTGAGTTCATCCACTGAAAGTCCTGGAAGGTTAAAGTGTCCTCCTACAGGTTTCTCAATCTTGTGATTCCTTTTTTTTTTTTTTATAAACAAAATTTTATTGGGATGCGCTCAACATTTTCAACAACGTTACCAATACAATTTGAAAAAATTTCCATCCCATCCCCCCACCCCCCTAATAGGCTTCCAACACTGCTAATGACAAAAAAAGTATATATTAGACGATAATCAGGTTTAGACTTATATGAATCGACAAACCAGGTAACACATTTCAAATATATAAAACATCTAACTAATTTCAACATATTTTCATATAACAGTATAATACAATTCAGAATTCATTTCACTTCTCATTCAGTATCCATACAGATCTAAATTGTACATTTTCCCCTTCATTCTGTATTCAGTTTCCAAATACAATTTCAAACCTTCCCAATTTTTTATATACTGTTCTGCCGTTTGTCCATTTAGCTTTTTTGTCATTTTGTCCATTTCCGCTAAAAACAGCAATTTTCTAAACCAGTCATGTATATCCGGCACCTCCTCCGCTTTCCATTGCTGAGCGAAGGCCATTCTCGCCGACGTAATCATATACCATAATAATGTCCTTTTTTCCTGTGGAATTCTTTCCATTGTCAAACCTAAGAGAAGAAGTTCCGGTCTTCTCCCAATTGGGATTTTTAATATTTTCTGCATCACACAGTGTATATTAGACCAGTATACCTTTGCTTTATCACATGACCACCACATATGGTAAAAAGAACCCTCTGTTTTTTTACATTTCCAACACTTATTACTCAAGTTCTTATCCATACTAATATTAGCAATCTTTTTTGGTGTCATATACCACCTATACATCATCTTGTAGCAATTTTCTTGTGATTCCTGATGTCAGATCTGTGTCCATTTATCCTCTGGCACAGGGTTTGTCCTGTTCGTCCTATGTAGAGAACCAAAGGGCACTGTTGACATTTAATGGCCTATACAGCGTTAGAAGATGAGCAAGTGAATGAGCCCCTGGTGGCGTGGTTGATGTTGTTAGGTCCAGTGACTGTGTTTCTGGGTGTATGTTGCAGCAAAGTTGGCAGCTGGGTTCATTGCAAGTTCTGGTCCCAGGGTCCATGCTCAAATGAGATGTTGCATTATTGTGGGTGAGGAGCTGTTTGAGACAAGGGGGGTTGTCTGTGTGCAAGCAAAGGTTTGCCCCCACAGTACTTGTGAAAGAGAACTGTCATTATCCAGTAGAGGTTGTAAGTCACTGATGATGTCTTGTACTATTTGGAGCTGAGAGCTGTATGTGACCACTAGTGGAGTTCTGTTATTCTCTCTTTTGAGCCTGTCTTCTTTGTTAATCAGGTGGATACTTTAGTTCCAAAAAGGTGTGTTATAAATCCCTCAGGTAAGAATCCCTGTCTGTAGGATTGGAGCAGATGTGGCTGTTGTTTTCTTTAAGTTGAACTGGCTTTTGTTCATCAGCTCCAAAGTCCTATAGTAACTGCTCTAGCCACAACAGTTCTATACATGCTTCAGCAGATACTACATATTCAGACTCTGTGAAAGACAAACTTAGGCCGAGTTCAGACTGGCAGTTTGGCCCGATATAGGCGCATTTCACAAACGGATTAAAGGGGCCGGTTCACACAGGCACAGCTGTCAGGCATTCCCCAGCCGTACTCAACCCACCTTGTAACGCTTCCCTCCCGAGTTTAAGAAGTACCAGGTGAAAGTGGTAGCAAACCCTGGAGAGCGTGTTGATCCCGCTTCCCGAACGTGTGCACGCTAAAAGCCATGTGAACAAGCCGCATTGATAATTGCTGCTGCTCCTATGCGCCTATGTGCATAGGTGCATGTCGCCAGAGTGAGAAAAAGCCACTTACAGTGGGCCAACAGTGCGAATGCTCCCTTGCGCCTCCTCCTCGGTATGTTCCCGCATCAGCCAGTGCAGTATGACCAGGAATATCTGGAACACGTTGTTCTGGGTCTTTTTGCCATGACTCCCTCGCGCTTCATACTGCCAGTCTGACCTCAGCCTTAGTGTAGTTTGCTTTCGACTGCCCCAGGAGATTGGTCCACCTCCATACAGGAATAGGTATCCATTTATGGATTTATAGTCTAAGCCAGAGGTGTCAAACTCATTTGTTACGAGGGCCAGATCTGACATAAATGTCTCTTTGTTGGGCCAGGTCCTGTGTGCCATAAAACTTAATGCCAGGTACTGGAGATAGAAACTGTATAAAGGACAGCAGCTGGTAAGCTCCGAGTTGGTGTGTCCGCACTGCAAGGTCTCCCGGGGTGTGAGGGTGGTGCAGAGGAAAACCCACAGAGGCAGATCTGAGAGGCAGCAGTGCAGCACTGGGGAGATGCTCCCATGTTGCTTGACTGCTGCAGGCAAGGTTGTTTTGCTGTGCTAAAGCCATAATGGAGTGGCTCTGCCCATTCCACCCCCCCAGCATCAGTTGCTCACGGGCCACATAAGAGCCCTGGATGGGCCAAATCCGGCCCCCAGGCTTTATGTTTGACACCCCTGGTCTGAACTGTCTGCTGCCTAATCTGTATCTGTGTAACCAATGCACTTTGGATTACTGGTGGATGGCAATTTTAGTTTCAAGTTTAAAGCTCCTTGCAAATATCTAGCTACCCTTTTTACTGCAACCCACTCTTTCTTGCTAGGTGCACTTGTCTTTCTACTAAGGATCCCAACAGGGGCTGCAGTATCGGGTCTGCTAGTGCTGCTTAGGTATAGAAGTTTTCCAATGGTGGTTTTGTACTGATTGGCTTTAGGTAAAAGCTCATTTATTTTTGGTGTTCTTAAAAAAGTCAGTTTCCGTAGGTGTGGCCACTGTGTTGGCATTTTCTAAACCTAACGTCTGTAAGAGTTCAATTATTTTCTGTCTCTGGTTTAGGAGAAATGAACCATCTTCCTCCCTTTCAATTTGGCTGCCCAGGTAGTAAGGAAGATTTCCTAGCTCCTTAATTTCTACTTCTCTGTTTAGGCATTCTAAGAAGAAGAGAAGAGAAGAGATTGGATTTATACCCCGCCCTTCACTACCCAAAGGTGTCTCAGAGTGGCTTACAAACTCCTTTCCCCTCCCCTCTCCACAACAAACGCCCTGTGAGGTAGGTGGGGCTGAGAGAACTCTTGACAGAAACTGCTCTTTTTCAAAGAACAGCTCTTATCAGAACTACAGCTTGCCCAAGGTCATCCAGCCAGGTGCAAGTGGAGGAGTGGGGAATCAAACCTGGTTCTCCCATATTAGAGTCCGTGCACTTAACCACTACACCAGACTGGCTCTAACACACTATTATGGTCCATTTGCCTGTCATAACCCAGAATCAAGTCACCAACATAGGTGAGAATAAAAGTACTAATGCCTGTCTTGGTGTTTAGTGTACAGACATGAATCTGCTTCTCCTTGCATTGTGCATAATTTTTATGAGCATTGTGTGTAATTTTTTGTTCCAGGCATGTTCTGTCTGTTTTAATCCATACAGCCCCTTCTGCAGTTGGCAGACTGAATTTGGTTGTTTGGGGTCTATAAAACCTTCTGGCTGCTGCATGTACAGATCTTCCTGGATTTCCCCGAGAAGAAATGCTGTCTTTACATCTAGATGTTTGATCTGCATTTTCTTGGATGCTTCTAAACTCAAACGTAATCTGATTGTCTTAAAGGTGCCACTGGACTCTAAATTTGTTCTACTACTTCGGACCAACATGGCTGCCCACCTGGAACTGACTGTACTGTGTTTCACCATCAGTGCAAAGGTTTCATGGAAGTTCTGACCATATTTTTGGGAGAAGCCTTTAGCAACTAAGCTTGTTTTGTAGCGTTCCATGTTTTTGTCTGCATTTTGTTTGACCTTAAGTACCCACTTGCATCCAATAGGATCCTTTCCTGGTGGTAGCTTCATCAAGGTCCACATTTTATTTTTGTAGAGCATCAACCTCCTCTTGTGCTGCCTTCTTCCACCTACTGACTTCAGTTGCTGGCATCTGTCCTACTTCCTTCCAGGGAGAAGGTTCAGATGTTAACACTGACCTTGTGAGGCAAGACAAGCATGAGACTTGTATGCCCTTGTGTGATTGTGATGAGCATCAGAGGTGTAATCCTGAATTTCCATCTGCTGTCACACAGCTGTCCAGTCCAACTGGCTTCCCATTCTCATTTGCTTCCTCTTCCTGTGTCGTACTGCTATGAATCACTGGCATGTTTGCTTTGGAATCTGCCTTCTCAGGTTTTGTGCCTTTATTGTACACTGGTTCAAGGTCCAAGAGCTGGTATTGATCTTCTGCCTTTTCTGAGTCACATGATACAGTCCCTTCTCTACTGGCTCTGCTTTCATCAAAGTGAATCACATGCCTGATCTAGACTTCACTTGTTTCTGGGTACAGAAACTTCCAAAATTATATCCCACAAATACACTTTTCTGATTCTGGGATCTAGTTTTTGTCTTTTCTCCTTGGGTTCAAATGTGAAGGCCTTGCTGCCAAATACTCTGATGTGTTCTATGTCTGGCACCCTGCCATGCAATATTTGGTAAGGTGTATGTGTGCTTTCTTTTGTGGTCAGTCAATTCTGGAGATAGTTTGCAGTTAGGATTGCTTCGCCCCACCATTTATTGGGTAGGCCTGCATTCATGTGCATACATTTGCTCATCTCCAGCTCACTGACTTCCTGTGCAGGATGCCTTCCTCTGCCAAGAAGGTTTATGTTTGATGTGATATAAACCCACTGCTTTCCTCCTTCTGTAGCATTTGAGGCTTTCTTCCAAACTGGTTAGAAACCATAGCAAAATAGCTCTTGAGGAATTTGTGAACTTCACTCTTTTGTCTTTTGCAACTGAGTACCTTGAGAAATCATCCAGAGAGATTAAAAGATATCGACTTCCACCATTTGATGTTACATGTACTGGTCCAAGGACATCACTACGAATTAATTCTTATGGCTTGCTAGCAATGTTCTCTCTAAGCTGTGGAGTCTTGCGAGCAAAAATTCTACTTTGTGAGCTACTGGCATTAAAGTTGTGAGCAACCAATTTGGCTACCACATAAATTAGTTTGCTCTGGAGCCCTCCTTCCTGAGCCAAGACAAAAGGGTGTGAGCTGGAGGCTAAACAACTGTGAGCTAGCTCACACTAACTCAGCTTAGAGGGAACACTGCTTGCTAGGACGTTTCTCAGTTTGGGTGGAAATTAGGGTCACTTTTTCACTCTTTGTATTTTTTATTTATTAATTAAAACTTTTACAAGGTTTATGAAACCTTGTTATGAAACATTTACAAGGTTTATGAAAACACTGAAAGGTGCCTTACAATACGTCAGATCTGAGATGGCTTCAGGTAAATTCAAATGTAACCTGTTTTCACGTTTCATGAATAATGGTAAGAATCTTCTCTTTGAGATTTGCCATATATCATCATTACCACCAGAGAAAATATTTAATCTGGCATGACATACTCATTATTTTACATGTCAATCATAGATTAAAATGTGTGTTATACAACTAAATACCCTACTCTTTGTGCAATGCTGCCTTCTGTAGAATTGGACAGAATTCATCCTTCAGGGCCCCCCCACCCCATCAAAAGTACTCTAACAAAGAGTAACAAGAAAACAATTCAAATCAGGGACATCTGTTCCCTGGTGTTTGCAGATAATGACTGGATCAAGTGTCTGAATAAAGGATAATTATTTTCAGCAGATGGTTTGATCAGTAGTTTTAAAAATTCTGTTAAGAGAGAGGGAATAAAACTATCCTTGCAATAAATTGCATGGTTTCAGCAGAATGTATTTTTCCCCCTATAGGGCAGTAATCTCTTTGCAAATGAAAGACTGCTAACTTTAAAATAGAGAAATCATGATCTCTTGGCTAGCCACACAGGGTAAAATCATATTGTAATTCTTATTCAGTGGTATTTCACTCTCTCTTGTAAACGATGCATGTATTTCATTGTGCAGATCTAAAACGTTATTGTTTACACAATGCAGTGCACCTGTCGGTTTCGGTGTATGTTGTATAACTTACCATTCAGGCAGCCTCTTAGAGGCAAAATTATTGTATTTGAACTGGAGTAGAGGAGGAAGATTACCCAAGATTTCAAAACATATGGCTCAATGCACATTTGTGACAGCTGTTGTATACAGCTACAAGGCGGGACAGACATTATCGTACATTTGCTGCCCTTGCATAAAAGGAGGGAATCTTTTCCTATAAAATAAAAGATTTATGACAATCCTTAGAACTGTGTACAGGAGCCAGATTAGAAATACTACAAGAAGTAGGGACCCACGATACTTGCAGGGAGGGAGAAGGAGCTCCACGTGGAAGAGGAGGAGGAAGCCTTTTTCCCATCCCCCTGCACCAACGGCGAAGCCCGGGCCCACCAATCCTTCTCCCTCTGGCACCAACAGTGAGCTGCGCAGGCCTGCCGAGCTTTCTCCTGCTCCCCCCAGGCACCAGCAGTGAGGCCCAAGCAGCTCCCAGCCACTGGGCCTGCCAAGCCTCCCCCCCAATGGCCAGAGCATTCTCTGCAGATGTGCAGGGAATGTTTTTACTTTGGGGGGGATTTAAATATCCCCAGTATATTTTTCAACTTTTTAGATTTTTTTTTGCACATGTGGGGACTGCTCCAAGTGAGCAGGAAAATCTCTCTGTCCCCCAAGTGCCCCCAATGTGCGGATTTAGATATTCGCACAGAGGGGGCAACTTGGCTATTAGATATATAGATTTCCCATTTGTTTGGAATGTCCTCAGTAGCAGTTAGAGTGTTGGACTACGACAGAGGAGACTCAAGTTCAAATCCCTAGTATGCCACAGAAGCTTGCTGGGTGACTAGGGTTGCCAGCTCCAGGTGGGGAAATATCTGAGGAGGGTGGGGTTTGGGGAGAGGAGGGACTTCAATGGGGTATAATAGCCATAGAGTTTACCTTCCAAAACAGCCATTTTCTCCAGGTGAACTGATCTCTGTCATCTGGAGATCAGTTGAAATAGCAGGAGATCTCCAATCACTACCTGAAGGTTCTATGGGTGACTTTGGCCAGGCACTCTCTCTCAGCCTTACCTACCTCACAGAGTTTTTGTGAAAATAAAATGGAGGGGAGGAGAATGATGTAGTTGGTTGCTTTGGCTCTCTATTAGGGAGAAAAGTGGTATAGAAATATATAAAATAAAGTTTCAGCATTGGTCTAAAAAGCTGAAATAAGGAACTTGGATATTTCTAGAGTTGGTTGATTCACACATCCATTTTTACATGGTGATTCCACAAATAACTCACAAAGAGGAGGAGAGGTAGAGGAGAGAATAACCTAGGTGTTGGAAATGGAGGACTGTACATTGTCTCCTTCCTCAAGACATCAGAGACAGCACCATAGACTTAGGTTGTGTCCAGACAGGCAGGTTTCTGTGGCAGTATCCTGCGGAGAAAAAAGCCGCTGGAGTTAGGTGCGCTTCACAACATTCACACTGGTCCCGCATTGCCAGCTGCATTGGGTAGCCGGCCCATGAGGGCCAGTTCACATGGCTACCACGCCACCAGCATGGGGCCATGGCTGATGCACCCCTCTGATTGGTTGGGTTGCTGAAAACGGCATACTGCTGTGCTGGAAATGGGAAGGCCGTTCACATGCCTCCTGTGCTTCTGTGGCACGCTCAGCCAATCAGATGCCGGAAAAGCTGCCATGGAAGCGCCTCACCCAGGAAACCACCAGATTTCCCCGGTAGCTTTTTAAGCCAACAAGGAGTTGTTCTATCACAAGGTGGGTACAGATGGCTGTTGGGTGACAGATGTGTGCGTCTGATCATGCTGATTTGATCCAGAGGGGAGGAGTGACTGTGTTGGGGCAAACTGCCTGTGTGATCACAGCCTTAGAGAGGTCAAGACACAGAGATCATCCTTTCCTTCCTGCTTATCTGATATTATCCCTTTGACTGTAGAATGTTACTCTTACGGATGAACTTCTTTCCTTTCATCTTTTAACACCTCTCTTGCACACACTGTTGCTCTCTCTACCTTGGCAACATGGATGCAGGACGTGTTCTTGCATCCCCATTCATCCTAGCCAGATAGATTAGGTTTCTATCCTATCTCTCAGCTTTCCTGTCCATGGGGTTTCATATAATAATCTCCTTTTATTAGTTTGAAATCTTAAGGAGGCTCCGTGCAACTTTGTTCTTTAGCAGCACACACCCAGGCCTGAGAAGCTTCCACTATGTAATAAACCTTGTGCACTCTGCTAAGTTATTAATGGTTTTCTGGCTATACCTGACCAATGAATCTAACACTAGGTATAGGCAACAAAAATACTGTATATATTTAAAAGTACTGGCACAAATGAACAAAAACCAAACCAGAAAAGATAGATTGATTAGGTAATCCAAAAGGTTGACAAAAATGGAAAAAGACAACAAAACTGTAAGCATTTCACAATCCTCAGTGCTGACTTCAGTTAAGTATTTATACAAATACACACTTGTGCCAGTAATGACCTTTTTTTGATAATATGTGCTGGTGATGAAGACAAATTGCTGAACTGTGCTTGGCTCTTTTATTATATATATATATATATATATACACTAGCCTAATACCAGTGCTTTGCTACGGTATTTAAGTTCCATAAATCCAGTTATAATACTGATGATGTGAAGTTTGAGATGTAACATGTGTTGTAGTAATTCTAATGGAGAAGATTGTAGTGTAAAAAATGAAGTGAGAGGAATTGGGCTTCATGTTGTGGTTCTGGCAGCAGACTTCCGACCAAGGGGTATGCAACCATCTCATAGAGCCTGCTTGGCCCCGTATGATGTCATGCTGAAGCATCCATTGTACTTACGAACATGGTCCATGGAATGGGCATGCTCAGGGTGGCTGTGGAGGGGTTCAGGCAGAGGTTTGAAGGGCAAGAGCTGCACCCTGCCATTGTTCCAACACATACTGGCAAGCTCCTCCTACCCTTGAGGGCATTGCAGTACTTGCATTTGTGCATCATAGTACCCAGAGCTACAGTGCAGTCTGCCTCATAAGCCCCATCAGGATCATATGCCATGGCTGAGTGAGCCTTGACCTTCCACAGCAGTATTGGCCTCTTTACACGTGTTCCTGGATTGTTTTGCTCATATGGAGACTGTGTTGTTCTGAGCACCTCAGGGTGATCTTGCTGGTACTTGGCCTGTGCAGCTCGGCACACCGCAGGAGTACTATGTGCAAATGTTTTTGTCACATTCCTAAGTTGCCTCCTCCTTGTAGCATTGGTGTATCTGCCAGGAGCTTTCTTGGGGGTAGTAAGAGGTGAGAGGTGTGAGGGGGAGTTGGTCTGAGGGAGTGGTGATGTGGTGCACATTTCTTCAGGTTCATGAGGGAGCATGCATCGAAATGGTTCCTAGAAAGGTCCTTTACTATCTCCGCAAGAACATTCATAAACTCATTGCCATGCTGGCTGTTATGAGAAATGCCAATTTGGGAGTCTTGAATTGCTGATTTCTGTAACTGTCCTCAACTGTCTGCAGTCTCTTTTAACTGTGTTTTTACCTCAGAACACTGAGATCCACAGCTGAGCAATCAGAGGGAGGTGGGTGCAAGTAGGCAGGTTTTACCTTAGAACTCTGAGCTACACAATTGACCAATCGGTGGGGGAGGGCAAGGAGGCAGCAGCCTCCCAGGCACATGGAAAACAATTGGGGGAGCACATTTTCTCCTTTCTCAGAAATCTCTTTGTAGTGGGGGTTGATGTCATGGTAGGAAGGCACTCCCCTTATTTTGGGTTTCTTGGTGCACGGGTTTGGCCTGGGCATTGAATTCTTCCTTTTTGGGGGTGCAGGGCATACCCTCCTCCTTTTTTTACAAAAATGCTTCTCATTTATGTTACATTTAAGAAGTGGGAAATAACTACGTATTCAAAACAACCTCTGAGCAATCAGGTATTAAGCAAGTTCATATGAACCAATTTTCTAGAACCCACATTGTGAGAAGTTAAATAATCGAATACAGGAAACCACTTTCCTACAAATTTGGGGTATATTTCTATAGTGGGTGGGAGTGTGGCTAAAGTAATTGGGGAGGTTGGGCAAGTAGACTTGCTAACGTGATTCTACTGGGGTGGCCCTGCTCCTACACCTGACAAACACCCGCCTGCCTAGTGTAAGGGGGGAGGAATTGTGTTTAAAGGCATCAGGGAGGCAACTCTGCTGAGCAAGCCTCTTCAATGGCTTTAAGGACTCCATGCCTCTTCCAACCCTTGACAGGCGGTTGCCTGTCAGGTGTAAGAGGAGTAGCATGTCTGAAGGCACTGGGGAGTTTGGGCCAGTAGAATTGCTAAGGCGATGCTGCTTGGGTGGCCTCCCCAATGGCTTTCAACACTCTGCCCTGCTCCTGCACCTGACAGACAACCACCTGTCAGGTGAAGGAGGGGTGGGTGGGTGTCTAAAGGCATTGGGGAGGCTGGCCCGGCAGCATTACTAAGGTCTTTCTGCTCAGGCAGCCTCCCTGATGGATTAAAGTACCCTGGCCCTGCTCCTACACCTGACAGACACCCACCTGTCTGGTGTTGAGGGGAAGTGTGTTTAAAGGTATCATGGAGGCTGGGTCAGCAGCAGCCCTAAGGCAATCCTGCTGAGCAAGTCTCCCCAATGGCTATAAGCATCCCACTCCCTTTCCTACACCTGAAAGGCAGCTGCCTGTCCAGTGTAGGAGGGGGAGGGTAATGCAAGCCTTTATGGAGGCTAGGTCGGCAGGATCACTAAGGCATTACTGCTGGGGTGGGCTTCCTGATGGCTTTAAGTACCCTGCACCCACTGCTGCACCTGACAGACAGCTGCCTGTCAAGTGTAGGAGGTGGGGAAGGGAGTTTATTTGAAGCAATCAAGAGGGCTGGGCCAGTAGCACTGCCACACCTCACAGATGGTTGGCCATTCCCAGTTTCCTCAAATGTCATTAGGTCTCTGCAGTCTCCTGTAACTGGTATTTTTTTTTTAACTTCAGAACACTGAGCTCTGCAGCTGACCAATCAGAGAGTGTGGGGTGCAAGAAGGCAGCTGCCTGGTAGCCACATAGGAAGCAATGGGGGGAGCATATTTTACCCATTTTGACTCCCTTAGGGGTCGAATTTCTAAAAATCCCTTCTTAGTGGGCATCTACGTCATGGTAGGAGTACTCTCCCTGAATTTCATGTTTCTAGGTCTGGGGGTTTGGCCTAGGTGTTGATTTTACGGTAAGGGGACTTTCTTTTATATATATAGATATACACTTATATACATTTTTGCATTTTTAAACAATTTGTAGGTGTTGCATTTATATGTGCTACACTGAATCTGACCATTGTAGTAGTTCAAATTTTTTTGTACTTGAAATCTGCATACTGTGCTTGTAGGCCACATGCATCAAACTGGAGGGGGAGGTCCTTTTTATTTGTTAGATATATCAGTCTGCTTCTATAGTGGTATGTTATAATTTTGTTATTCCTCCCCCCACTTTTTCAATCTTTTGGGTTTAATTTGAAAGGATGATATCCAAATTAATATGAATACGCAAATACACAAATAATCAGGTCGTGAAAATACTGCGGAAAAGCGCAATCAAGGTTAGGCCGGGTCAGACTAGTCCCTTGCCTCACCATGTGAATGAGGCCAGGTCTGGCCAGTCCCTCACTGCCTAAGCAAGGCTGCACCTGGACCACCCCTCACCATCCAATTGAATAAAGTCTGAGTCCTGTGGCACTTTTAAGACCAACAAAGTTTTATTCAAAGTGTGCAAAATACACTTCTTCAGACAAATTGGAATAAAATCTCCTAAATTGGCTGCTTACAAGAAAAAAGAGGGTGGGGGGCAGCCATTGGGAGGGGCCACTCAGAGCTAAGATACACAGAGATGAAATTGGATCAGGTGGCTGGTAGGACCAATGGATGGCAGCAAATTAGCATGGAAATGATTAAAAGCATTAAACCAAATAGGGATGCCATATAAAACCTGAGTAAGAGTTAACATATAAAACCTGAGAAAGAGTTAACAAAGAGATGTGAGAATGAAGCTAGAGTCCAGCAGTACCCCCAAGACAAACCAAGCTCAACCCTGTGTACATGTGAGAACAGAGACTCAGCATGTGCACCCTTCTTCGCAAACATTGAAACAGATTTCCTCAAATATTACATGCAGGTGGTGGTGAGGGCAGGGCTGGCTCCAGGTGTCTGGGTGCCCTAGGCAGGACAGCCTGGGGCGCCCCCACTTGGGATGCCAACCTCCTGGTGGGACCTGGAGACTGGGGGCGGAGCGCTGGCTTTCCCGGGGGCTCCACGGCTGCGGGGTCCCCGGGAAAGCCAGTGAAGGGGGCGGGAGGGTCTAGCCGCTGCCCCCTCCCTCCCAGAGCCGGCTTTCCCGGGGGCTCCGCGGCTGTGGGGTCCCCGGGAAAGTGGGAAAGGGGCGGGGGGGTCTAGCCGCTGCCCCCTCCCTCCCAGCACTGGCTTTCCCGGGGCTCCGCGGCTCCGGGGCCCCCAGGAAAGCGGGAAGGGGGTGGGGGGTCTAGCCGCCGCTGCCCCCTCCTAGAGCCAGCTTTCCCGGGGGCTCCGTGGCTGTGGGGTCCCCGGGAAAGCGGGAAGGGGGCGGGGGGGTCTAGCTGCCACCACCGCCCCTCCCTCCCAGCGCCGGCTTTCCCAGGGGCTCCGTGGCTGCGGGGCCCCCAGGAAAACCAGGAAGGGGGCGGGGGCGCTTTCGGGGGGGAGTGGGGCGCCATTTGGTGCCCCTTAGGCCAGGGCGCCCTAGGCGAGCGCCTAGTTCGCCCAATGGGCGATCCGGCCCTGGGTGAGGGGTTGTTGCCAGGAAGAGCTGATTAGAATCAAGATGTATAAGTAACTGAGCAAGAAATATAGCTAAGACTGGAATAACACATATAGTAGGACATGTAAATAGCAGCAAGTTGGTATACAGATAATAAAGGAGTTTGAGTCCCGTGGTCAACAAAGTTTAATTTCTGGGTATAAGAAGAAGAATGACTTAGCATGCGTCTCTATTAAGCTCTGGGGGTTCCATTGTCCTGAGTGTTGTAATAACTTGTAATTCAGCAATCTCCCATTCCAGTCTGTTCGCGTCTACACCAGACTTCTTCCCCGTGCCTCATGAGGCCAACTTGCGGCAGATTGTGCTGGCCCCTTGCTTGGGGTTGAGGTCATCAGCACACGGGAACTTTTCTCAGTGGCCATAACGGCCAATCTGTCCAAGAGGCAAAGCTTTTCATGGTATGGAGAGAAATAACATCCCACTAAGCCTAAAGAAGTAGGCTTCTCCAGGCTGTTGGTAACCCTACAGAAAATGCAGCTGTTGAATTCAGTAATCTTGGCTTTTCAGATGTTAACACAGTAAGGAGTCGATGACACGCCTCTCTCTCCACAGCATTTTCTTTGGTTCCACAATGAAGCCATTACAAGTTGTGTTTGGAGAAGTATTTTAGCATGGAGAGCATTTTAGTAATGCTTTGACAGACACTGAAATTGCCATTCAGCAGAGCCAGGCAACAGCGATTCAAAATCTGGAACATTAGCAAGACTAGTCACAACACTTGGCAGTCTGGCTCTTGGATTTTACAATGTGCTGTTTCCACGTGGGAAAAGTTTGCACGAATTGTCTGTGCTTTTCCTTGGCTTGGGAATGAAAAAAGGATCAACTACAAAGTGTGTCTGATGATGAGGCTTTACACATAGCAGAGGAAAGAAGGAAAGCTAAAGGCAACGGTGAAAAGGAAAGATTTGCCCAACTGAATGCAGATTTCCAGAGAACAGCAAGGAGAGATAAGGAGGCTTTCCTGAATGAACAATGCAAAGTAATAGAGGAAAACAATAGATTGGGAAGGACTAGAGATCTGTTCAAGAAAATTGGAGAAATCAAGGGAACGTTCCATGCAAGCTGGCCATGATAAAGGACAAAAACGGTAGGGACCTAACAGAAGCAGAAGAGATTAGGAAAAGATGGCAAGAATACACAGAAGAACTATACAAGAAGGACCTTGATGTCCTTGACAACCACGTTGGTATAATCACTGACCTCGAGCCAGACATCCTGGAAAGCGAAGTTAAATGGGCCTTAGACAGCATTAATAACAACAAAGCTAGTGGAGGTGATGGTATCCCAGCTGAGTTATTCAAAGTCTTAAAAGAAGATGCTGTTAAAGTGCTGCACTCAATTTGCCAACAAATTTGGAAAACACAACAGTGGCCACAGGATTGGAAAAGGTCAGTTTACATTCCAATCCCAAAGAAGGGCAATGTCAAGGAATGTTCAAACTATCGCACAATTGCACTCATTTCACACGCTAGCAAGGTCATGCTCAAAATCCTACAAGCTAGGCTCCAACAGTACGTGGATAGAGAATTGCCAGAAGTACAAGCTGGGTTTCGAAGAGGTAGAGGAACTAGAGATCAAATTGCCAACATTCGCTGGATTATGGAGAAAGCAAGAGAGTACCAGAAAAACATCTACTTCTGCTTCATTGACTATGCTAAAGCCTTTGATTGTGTGGATCACAATAAACTATGGCAGGTTCTTAAAGAGATGGGAGTACCAGACCACCTCACATGTCTCCTGAGAAACCTGTATAAGGGTCAAGAAGCAACAGTTAGAACCGGGTATGGAACAACTGATCGGTTTAGCATAGGAAAAGGAGTACGACAAGGATGTATATTGTCACCTTGCTTATTTAATTTATATGCAGAGTACATCATGCGAAATGCTGGCCTGGATGAATCACAAGCTGGAATTAAGATTGCTGGAGAAAAGATCAATAACCTCAGATATGCAGACAATACCACTCTGATGGCAAAAAGTGAAGAGGACTTAAAGAGCCTCTTGCTCAGGGTGAAAGAGGAGAGCACAAAAGTGGGCTTGAAGCTCAACATCAAAAAAACTAAGATCATGGCATCTGGCCCCATCACTCCTTGGCAAATAGAAGGGGAAGTCATAGAAGTAGTGACAGACTTCACGTTCCTAGGATCCCAGATCACTGCAGATGGTGACTGCAGCCATGAAATTAAAAGACGCCTGCTCCTTGGGAGGAAAGCGATGGCAAACCTAAACAGCATGATAAAAAGCAGAGACATCATCTTGCCAACAAAAGTCCGCATGGTCAAAGCAATGGTATTCCCCGTAGTAATGTATGGCTGCGAGAGTTGGACTATAAGGAAGGCCGAGCGCCGAAGAATAGATTCTTTTGAACTATGGTGCTGGAGAAGACTCTTGAGAGTCCCTTGGACTGCAAGGAGATCAAATCAGTCAATCCTAAAAGAAATCAACCCTGATTGTTCCTTGGAAGGCCAGATCCTGAAGCTGAAGCTCAAATACTTTGGCCACCAAATGAGAAGGGAGCATTCACTGGAGAAGGCCCTGATGCTGGGAAAGATTGAAGGTCAAAGAAGAAGGGGACGGCAAAGGATGAGATGGTTAGACAGTGTCACCGATGCAACGAACATGAAATTGAGCAAACTTCAGCGGACGGCGGAGGACAGGAGGGCCTGGCGTGGTCTGGTCCATGGGGTCGCGAAGAGTCGGACTCGACTGTGCGACTGAACAACAACAAAGTGTGTTTATACACACACACAAACACACACTCACTCACCTGAATGCAATCACAGTTGTCATAGATTTCCATTATACTGTCATTCCCTCATTGTGATGGCTATAAAAATCTCAAGATGTATTTATATTGTAAGCATCCGTATGATAGTCCATGAATATATTCAGTATAGCCTTAGTATTTGCAATACAAAATATTTGACATGATGAAAGTTTCTCCAGGACTGAGATGATTCTGAAAAATTGACTGTTTAAAAAGGAACTCAATAAATTCCAGGAATTTGTTACATGGTTCAAGACCAGAGAGTACTGCATGATGGAGTGAGCTCCCACCTCTCCCAGCTCCTGCCAACCTAGCAGTTCGAAAGCAAGAAATTGCAAGTAGATAAATAGGTACCACTTCAGTGGGAAGGTAACAGTGTTCCATGCACCTTGGTGTTTAGTCATGCCGGCCACATGACCATGGAAACATCTTTGGACAGCGCTGGCTCTTCGGCTTTGAAACGGTGATGAGCACCGCAACCCTAGAGTTGGATTTGACTGACTTTCGAACAAGGGAACCTTTACCTTTACCTTGTAACTGGGAATGCACAAGACTTAGCACATACAACACTCTTCAGAAAACAAAACAAGATCTTTACTACAGAAGGAGAGGGAAGTTCGTGCTTCTGATTGGGACTAACTTTTGGGGGGTATTTAATCTCACAGGAAATGTACTATCTCCTCTTCAGTCATTCTGCTCTAAAGGTCAAGTATACATGGCAGGGACAGTATTGGCAAAGTAATCTGCCTCTGTTCTTTTAAAGAAACACGGCAAAATGGGAGAGTGCAGATTTTTTTAAAAGGACACAAGCTTCTGTGTTGTCCACTACTGAATTTATCTCGCTATCTCACTATGGTAATTGGCAAAGAGCTACCACTGAACCCAGACAGTACAAACTAGACTCCTTCTATCAATCTCATAGTTGGTGCCCTGGGGACTGACTAACCTTGAGTCTTGGCACTAATGTTTCTGAGGTGAGGCTTATATTTTCCTTTGCTTGAAGGTGTAAGTTGAAAAGGGGAAACAAGTACCCATTGTTTTAATTGTTATAATTGTTATCGTGTTTTAAACTGGAATTGTATTTAGTAGAATGATGTTACCTGCCCTCAGCCCATCTGCGGGATGAGCGGGATATACATGCAAATAATAAATAAACCATAAATAATAAATAATTTTTTAGGAAACCAAAGCAAGCCGAGAAAGATAGTTGAATGATGAGGATGACGCCATGGAAGCACAAATCATATGGTCAGGGCATTTGTGTAAAAGCTTTCCCCCATGATTTTTTGTTTAAACTGAAGAAATATTCACAAGCCACTGCTTTTCCTTAAGTACCCTGGCTGGGTTGGTGGGAAATGTTGGATTTGGGCCAGTAAAAAAGAGCAAGAGCCCAGTGGCACCTAAAAGACTAACAGAATTTGTGGCAGAGTATGAACTTTTGTGATTGATGTGAATGTGATTTTTAAAACGTTTTTTACTCTTACCTAGCGGGGTTTCTGTTAAACCACGGGAGAACTGTTTCCATTAGCTGTTTGCCACTAAAAATGGTACAAACTTGCTGAAATCAGAGACAGAAAAATGGAAAGTATGTTACTCCAAGATAGGGTTTGTTGAATGTTTGTTGGGAAGTAAATGGGAACAGACCATGACTGATTGAAAACAAGGTAAAGGAGAACAAAGATGGGTAAAACAAACAGCCACTTCAGAGAGTGCTAGGGAACCTATATTTGTGGTATATTAACCATGATGCCAGGGAAGGCAGCACAATATTATTGGGATATTTGGTTAATATAGCACGGTGTTGCCCAGTCATAGAAGTATGATACTGAGGGCGGTAAATAAATCCCCCAAGAAGTATATTACAAAAAAGGTAAGTAAATCCAGCTCACATTCAGGTTGCAGTCAAAAGAAGAGAGAGCAGCCTAATCTAAAGAGGACTTTCCCCATCACAAACGGCCAGCATGTCCAGCATCATGTGTGTGGGAGCATGAAGGCATTATATCTACAGGAGAGACCTTCTCCATGGAAGGCCATAGAGGGAGACACAGAGAGAGAGAGGAGGGGTCAGAGGGCAGCTGCAGGTTCAGACAAAGAGAAGTATCCCATTCAAGGAGATCACACCTATACACACTCAGAGTGATGTAGCACTCCCCAATGTTCAGGCATACTGAGTTGCTCAGCCCAACAGGCAAGAACACACAGGAAGGGAGTTCTGGCTGGCTCCTGAGTTGGCCATGCCCACCAGGAACTCATTAGCATAACAGGCCACACCCAACATCAGAAACTCATTAGGATTGGCTACATTAGGAGTGTGTGGCCTAACATGCAAAGGAGTTCCTGATACAAAAAAAAGCCCTGGGTTTTGATAACAAACAAAGTAAACAGAGTAAAAAGCAAAAAGTGGGTGTGGTTAGATGATCTCACTTCTGGTAACAGGGAGTGTGGCCTAATATGCTAATGAGCCATGCTGTCAGGGGGTGTGGCCTAATATGCTAATGAGTTCCTGCTGTTGGGTGTGGCCTATTATGCTAATGAGTTCCTGCTGGGCTTTTTCTACAAAACAAGCCCTGCCAACAGGTATAGCCAGATCTCATCAGATCTCAGAAGCTAAGCAAGGTCCGTACCTGGAAGAGACTTCCAAGGAAGACTCTGAGGAAGAAGGCAATGGCTAACCACCTCTGCTTCTGACTCGCTTTGAAAGCCCCTTGCTGGGGTCGCCATAAGTTGGCTGCAATTTGATGGCACTTTACACACACAACCATGATGCCATTTGATTGTGTAAAGAAAATCACAGATAACAGACAAATGCATAGAACTATAAGCTGTTGGAACTGGGGGCCTTTGCGCTGTCTCTTAGCCTCTGTCTTCAGAGGAGGCTACCAATGAGTCAGAGAGATAGGTAGGCATGGGACACAAAGCGTCCTTTCCTTTCTTCTCTACTGCTATCCCTTTGAAGTGTAGATTGCTACTCTTAGAAGAGGAGAAGGGATTGAATTTATACCCTGCCTTTCACTACCTGAAGGAGTCTCAGAGTAGCTTACAATCTCCTTCCCCTTCCCTGTGGGGTAGATGGGGCTGAGAGAACTCTGAGAGAATGGCTAGTGAGAGAACAGCTCTGAGAGAACTGTGACTGACCCAAAGTCAGGGCTATTTTTGGGCAGGAACGCACAGGAACGGAGTTCCAACTGGCTCCCAAGTTGGCCACACCCAGCAGGAACTCATTAGCATAACAGGCCACACCCAACAGCAGAAACTCATTAGGACTGGCTACATTAGGGGTGTGTGGCCTAACATGCAAATAAGTTCCTGCTACAAAAAAAAGCCCTGGGTTTTGACAACAAACAAGATAAACAGAATAAGAAACAAAAGGTGGGTGTGGCTGGATGACCACACTTCTGGTAACAAGGGGTGTGGCCTAATATGCTAATAAGTCTCTGCTGTTGGGTGTGGCCTATTATGCAAATGAGTTCCTGCTGGGCTTTTTCTACAAAAGGTCATGCCAGCAGCTGCATGTGGAGGACTGGGGAGTCAAACCCGGTTCTCCCAGATTGGAGTCCCTGCTCCTAACTACTACAACAAATTGGCTCTGAGGGAAACTCCTTCTGGCTTGACACCTCTCTCGTACACATTGCCAGACTCTCTATCTTGGCCCCTGAGAGCAGGACACATGTCTTGCATCTCTGGACATCCAGCTAGATAGATTAGATCAGATTAGACTTTCCTATCTAGAGAATGGGGTTCTTGTAATAAAGCTCCTTATTAGTTTGAATCTGAAGAAGACTCCGTGTATCCTTTGTTTTCATATTAGCACACAAACACAGCCTCAGCTAACCACATGGCTTGTGCTCTGCTCACAGCCTGATATACTCTGCTAAATTACATGGATATGTTAGAGTAATTTCCCAACATAAGCTCCATTAGTTGCTTTTCAAAAATACTTCAAGAGACTTCAAAGGACTGGAATAAAATTAAAGGTGAAGGGAGGATCATTAGTGGTAGGAAACAAAGGGGGAATTAAGGGAGCTTTCCTTGCAATCCAAATATTGATAACAGAAATTTGAAATTAGAAAGAAATTTGTGTAACATCTATTGGCATAGAAAAAAAGCTCTCAACAAAGTTAATTGGAAATTATGTTCACTGAGTGCAGGGAATAGGAATAGACTGCTTTGTATGAGGACTAGAACATTCCAGGACTATCTACCAGAGACTGGCAGAGCTTGGAGCTCCAGAACAATAGCCCACCAGGACTCTGGAAGTGACCAATGAGAAACTAATGTTATGTAGATAGCCTATCCTTGGGAATTTGGTTTGTTTGGGTGTGGTTTTTGCATGCTATGTAAACAGGGCTGTTGTCCTGGTGTTTTAGTCTTGTTCCTGAAATCACTTAATTAAGTAGAGCTGTTCACTGCAATGCATCTTGAACCCAGTATTTAATACTGGTGATGAAGGTGGGATCCCGTTAAGTGAGCCCAAAGCCCACCTGCACCAAGCTCCACAGCCACACACATCGCACTGCAACCGGGATCATGGCTGCCGCTCCAGGACACTTTGAAGCATTTGACGCCACTGCAGAGGGCTGGGACTCCTACATTTCTCACTTCAAGTTCTTCCTTGAGTCCTCTGAGATAACCAAGGCTGAGAAGAAGTGTGCCACATTCTTCTGGGTCTGTGGCCACTCAACGTTTGAGATCGCCCACTCGCTGCTGGCTCGGGTGAAGCCTAAAATTGACGAGGAGATGAATCGTTTGGTGGACCAAGGGGTTTTGGAACCAGTCCTGCATGCTCTTTGGAAGACCCCAGTTGTCACGCCCATTAAACCCAACAGGGTTGTCTGCATCTGCGCAGACTATAAATGTACCATTAATAAGGTGCTGCAGGACCACGCTTACCCTGTCCTGGTAATCAGCCACGTCTTGGCCTCCTTGATGGGCACCAAGATTTTCAGGAAGTTGGACTTGGCCCAGGCTTACCAGCAACTCCCGGTGGATGATGCAACAGCAGAGGCCCAGACCATAGTCACGCACAGGAGTGCGTTCAGGGTGGGGCAACTACAATTTGGTGTCAGCGTGGCCCCGGGGATTTTCCAAAATCTCATGGAATCTCTCCTTAAAGGTATCCCTGGGGTCCAACCCTTCTTTGATGACATTCTGATCGCTCCCCCCACAGAGGAGGAATTCATCTACCGGTTGTGTGCCATCCTGTAGCAGTTCCAGTCGGCTGTCCTGAAGGTGAAGCAGGAGAAGTGCCTCCTGGGTGTTCCACAGGTCGAGTGCTGGTGGAGCCGCTTTAACACTTCCTCAACAAGAAGGCCCCGTGGATCTGGGGCCAACAACAAGCCACTGTGTTCCAGGCGGTGAAGGAGCTGCTGACCTTCAACGCAGTCCTGGCCCATTCCGATGAAAAGCTGCCCATTGTGCTCGCTTGCGATGCTTCTCCATATGGGGTTGGCACTGTTCTTGGTCACCAGCTGCCAGACGGCATGGACGTCCCCGTGGCATATTACTCCTGTGGCAGAGCATCCCATGGCATATTACTGCGGCAGAGTGCAACTATGCGCAAATGGGAGTGACATTAGCTACCTTCCAGTCCTCCGGAATGGAGGCAGACTTTAATGAAAGATTACATATTTTTGTCCGGAGATCCACATGTTCACATTTGAATTCTTTCAGAACTCTTGGATGTATGCCAGCCAGGCCTGGTGATTTATCAGTTTTTAAGTTGCCTATCAGTCGTGGGACCTCCTGTCTCACCACCCTACACCATCGTCTCATCCACTGATTGAGACTCCTGATTTGTGCCTGCCTCTCCAGCCCTGTGCATGGAACAGGTAGCACTTCTGAGAAGGCTATGCTGGAGATCCTGGCCTTGAGTTTCCTGCCTAGCATCCTAAATTTTTCTCTAGGACCTCACAACTGCATTTCCCCACCTTGTTGGTAACAACATGTACCACGACCACTGGCTCCTCTCCAGCACTGTCTACCAGCCTATCTAGAACACGCGTAATGTCTGCTACCTTTGCACCAGGCAGGCAAGTCAACATACTGTCAGTACGTGGGTTTGCCACCCATCTGTCTACCTGCCTAAGGATTGAATCACCAACTACCAAGAGCTTCCCCCCCACCCAGGGATGATTCCTTGGTGTAAAAGGATACCTGTTCACCAACTGAAGGTCCTTTCTGAGGGCACAATCCCCTTATCCTCAGCACGGTGCCCTGTTTCCTCTTGACCCTTATGCTCCCTGACAGCACTGGGGGCTGCCATTTTCAGAGTCTAACAAGTCCCTGAGAGTCTTCTGCATGCACCTGACTGTCTCTGCTTCTCCAGGTCAGCCACCTTGGCCTCAAGACTGCAAACTTGTTCCCTGAGAACCAGGCGCTCCTTCCACCGGGTACGACTTCTGTCCAGTGGGCAGATAGTTATACATGTGACACTCTGTGCAAAACAATGGATAGCCTCCAACCCCCTGCTGGCATTCTGCCTTCATAACTGCTTTTTAAAAAGTAATCCTGTATATATAATTCCTTTACATATTGGCCATTTCCAGCTCTCCCATTGGCTGTGCTGTGCTGTGCTATCGGCCCATCAAAGTGCCACTCAAGAGTACTCGTGTGCCATTGGATGGGTGCTGGGTCCGCTCCTCTCCCCCGCCCACTGCCAGCTTGGAAACTCTTCTGTCATGGAATAAACTATCAAAACAGCTATCTTTCCTGATGAAGACACTTCTGTTTGGTTCCTGTGGGACTAACTTTTCCCACAGTGGCTGTTGCTAGGCTACCAAACTTGGTTCTGTCAGTAAAAAAGCAAAGGTCCTGACTAGGGTTCCCAGCTCCAGGTTGGGAAATTCCTGGATATTCTGTGGCAGAGTCTAAGGAAGCCAGAGTTTGGGGAAGGGAGAGGCCTCAGCTGAATAGAATGCCGAAAAGCCCACCCTCCAAAGCAGTTATTTTCTCCAGGGGGGGAGAGATCTGTTGTCTGGAGTTCAGTTGTGATACCTGGCAATCTTCAGGCTCCACCTGGAGGTTGGCTACCCTAGGCATAGCAGTTAGCACTTCAGAGCAGGGTCTGTTAGACCCAGGTTATTGCTGTGGAAGTTGAGTGGATCATTTCGAACCAATCACAGACTTTCAGCCTAATCTACCTCACAGGGTTGTTGTGCAGATCAAAAGGGGGAGAGGAGAATGATGTGAGTATAAATGGGAAACTTTCTCAGTGGAGGGTGGTAAGCAGTGGGGTACCACAGGGATCAGTACTCGGTCCCATGCTTTTTAACTTGTTTATTAACGATTTGGAATTGGGAGTAAGCAGTGATGTGGCTAAATTTGCAGATGACACGAAGTTGTTCCGGGTGGTGAAAACCAGGGAGGAGTGTGAGGCACTCCAAAGGGATCTGTTGAGGATGGGTGAGTGGGCGTCAACGTGGCAAATGGGGTTCAATGTGGCCAAGTGCAAAGTGATGCACATTGGAGCCAAAAATCCTAAATATAAATACACGTTGATGGGGTCTGATCTGGCAGAGACTGACCAAGACAGAGATCTTGGAATCATAGTGGATAACTCGCTGAAAATGTCTACACAATGTGTAGCTGCAATAAAGAAGGCCAACGCTATGCTGGGGATTATTAGGAAGGGAATTGATAACAAATCAGCCAGTATCATCATGCCCCTGTATAAATCATTGGTGCGACCTCATTTGGAATACTGTGTACAGTTCTGGTCACCACATCTCAAAAAGGATATTATAGCATTGGAAAAAGTGCAGAGAAGGGCAACTAGAATGATAAAAGGGTTGGAACACCTTCCCTATGAAGAAAGGTTAAAATGCTTGGGGCTCTTTAGCTTGGAGAAACGACGGCTGAGAGGTGACATGATCGAGGTTTATAAGATTATGAATGGGATTGAGCAGGTTGAGAAAGAAGTACTTTTCTCCCTTTCTCACAATACAAGAACTCGTGGGCACTCTATGAAATTGCTGAGCAGTCGGGTTAGAACAGATAAAAGGAAATACTTCTTCACCCAAAGAGTGATTAACATATGGAATTCACTGCCACAGGAGGTCGTGGCAGCTGCAAGCATGGACAGTTTCAAGAGGGAATTAGATAAACATATGGAGCAGAAGTCCACCAGTGGCTATTAGCCACAGGGTATAGAATGAGAACTCTCAGTCTGGGGCAGGTGATGCACTCTATTCTTGGTGCTGGAGGGGCAGCAGTGGGAGGGCTTCGGTGCCCTGCCCACTGCTGGACCTCCTGATGGCACCTGGTATATTTTGGCCGCTGTGTGACAGAGTGTTGGACTAGATGGGCCATTGGCCTGATTCAACATTGGCTTCTCTTATGTTCTTATGTTCTTAAGCAGCTTTAGTCTCCACTCTGGGTAAAGACTGTACTTTTCCTCCTGGGGAACCACTGCTGCCAATCTCCAGGTGAGGGCTGGAGATCGCTCAGAATTAAAACTGCTCTCCAGATGGTAGAGGTCAGGGGCAGGTTGATGGCTGGCTGGGAAGAAGATAGGGTTGCCAACTCCAGGTTGGAAAATTCCTGGAGATTTGAGGAGTGGATTCTGAAGAGAGTGGGGTTTGAGGTGAGGGCTGGGGATCACACAGAATTAAAACTCAGTTCCCCTGGAGAAAATGGCTGCTTTGCAGGGTGTCATTGTACCCTGCTGAGTCATTATACCCTGCTGAGATTGCTTCCCTCCTGCTTGGGTCCCCACTGCAGAGAAAGACTGTAGTTTTCCTAAGTAGAGGCTGCAGATGGGGGGAGATGGAAAGCTGAAGTCAGAGGGGCAGATAAAGGTAGGTTGATGTTTGGCCGGGAAGGAGATAGGGTTTCCACCTCCAGGTTGGGAAATTCCTGGAGATTTGAGGAATGAAGCCTGGAGAGGGTGGGGTTTGTGGAGGGGTGGGACCTCAGACAGGTACAATGCCATAGACTCTACCCTCCAAACCAGCCATTTTCTCCTGGGAAACCATTGTTGCCAATCTCCAGGTGAGGGATGGAAATAACTCAGAATTACAGCTGTTCTCCAGATGGCAAAGATCAGTTCCCCTGGAGAAAATGGTGGGCTCTGTGTCATTACACCCTGCTGAGGTGGCCCGCCAAGACAGCCAGTGTGATGTAGCCATTAGTGCTTCAGAGCAGGGTCTTCCAGACCTAGGTTTCTTCCTGGGGAAGCTGATTGGGTGATTTCAGCCTACTCACAGACTTTCAGCATAACCTACCCCACAGGATTGTTGTGAAAATCAAAAGCGGGAGAGAAGAATGATGTGAGCTGCTTTGGTCGCCACTGTGGAGAAAGACTGTAATTTTCCTAGGTAGAGGCTACAGGGAGGGGGGAAGAGATGGAAACCTGAATTCAGAGGGGCAGAGAACAGTATGTTGATGGTTGGCTGGGAAGGACATAGGGTTACCACCTCTGGGTTTGGAAATTCCTGGAGATTCGAGGGTTGGAATCTGGAGAGAGTGGAGTTTGAAGAGGAGTGGGACCTCAGACAGGTACAATGCCACAGACTTCTCCCTCCAAACCAGCCATTTCCACCTGGGGAACCATTGCTACCATTCTCCAGGTGAGGGCTGGAGAGCACTCATAATTAAAACGGCTCTCCAGATGAAGGAGATCAGTTCCTCTGGAAAAATGGCTGCTTTGCAGGGTGGACTCTGAGTCATTATACTCTGTTGAGTTCGCTTCCCCTCCTGCATGGGTCCCCACTTTTCCTAGGTAGAGGGTCCAGGTGTGGGGGGGAGATGGCAAGCTGAAGTCAGAGAGATAGATAAAGGTATGTTGATGGTTGACTGGAAAGGAGATACGGTTGCCACCTCCAAGACAGGTACAATGCCATAGACTCTTCTCTCCAAACCAGCCATTTTTCTCCTGGTGAACCATTGTTGCCAATCTCCAGGGGAGGGCTGGAGTTCACTCAGAATCACAACTGCTCTTCAGGTGGCAGAGATCAGTTCCCCTGGGAAAACTGTAAGCTGTGTCATTATACCCTGCTGAGGTCACCACAGCAAATTGAGGCTGAGCGCCCAAGACCAGGGTACCCACCCAGGGTCTCTTTCTAGAGCTCGCTGTATTTCTTTCCACAACGGGCCTGATTCCTATTTATATAAAATCCCCCTTTTAAAACTCTTTGTATTTATGTGGCTCTCCTTGTGGAAAGCCTGCTTATCTTACTGGGAACACAAGTAAACTAGGGCCCTGGCTTTCTGGTCCTTCCTGGGCTTTTACATTTACATTTTACCCACTGTCCTCACTGTTTCAATTTATCCTTCTATTATATATTAGAAGAGGAGATGCAGTGGCTCAAGTGGTTAAGATGCTGAACTGCAGGCTGTGGAAGCTCAGCAGTTCAAGACCCGAGAGTGCCGCGTGATGGAGTGAGCTAACGTCTCTAGTTCCAGCTCCTGCCAACCTAGCAGTTTGAAAGCAAGAAATTGCAAGTAGATAAATAGGTACCACTTCAGTGGGAAGGTAACAGCATTCCATGTGCCTTGGTGTTTAGTCATGCTGGCCACATGACCATGGAAACGTCTTCAAACAGCGCTGGCTTTTCGGCTTTGAAACGGAGATGAGCACCGCAACTCTAGAGTCGGATTCGACTGGCTTTTGAGCAAGGGAACCTTTACCTATATATTAGAAAGGTTTTTTTAAATAAACAAACACACATTACTAGTACTAAAGCTTGCACACTAGATTTCGTGTTCCTAAAATAATTTTGTTGTTCAGTCGCACAGTCGAGTCCGACTCTTCGCTACCCCATGGACCAGATTACGCCAGGCCCTCATTTCTTCTGCTATCCGCTGAAGTTTGCTCAATTTCATGTTCGTTGCATCGATGACACTGTCTAACCATCTCATCCTTTGCCATCCCCTTCTTCTTTGACCTTCAATCTTTCCCAGCATCAGGGTCTTCTCCAGTGAGTGCTCCCTTCTCATTTGGTGGCCAAAGTATCTTGAGCTTCAGCTTCAGTATCTGGCCTTCCAGGGAACAGTCAGGGTTGATTTCTTTTAGGATTGACTGATTTGATCTCCTTGCAGTCCAAGGGACTCTCAAGAGTCTTCTCCAGCACCACAGTTCAAAAGAATCTATTCTTCGTGCCTTTCTTATAGTCCAACTCTGGCAGCCATACATTAGCACTAAGCTAAAACTTAGTGACACAGCATGATACGTTTTCAGTTTTAAACGCCACCCTTGCAATTTCCAGAGGATTCCGGACCAGTGTTCCCCCTAAGCTGAGTTAGCATGAGCTAGCTCACAGTTTTTTAGCCTCGGGTTCACACATTTTTGTCTGAGCTCAGGGAGGATGGCTCCAGAGCAAGCTAATTTATGCAGCAGCCAAATCGCTGGCTCATGACTTTAATGCCAGCAGCTCCGGATTAAAAAGACGTTGTTTATGGCAGAAATGGACAAATTAACATGAAAATTAAACAACGAAGAAGATGAAACTTTTTTCGGAGATTGGAAAGACTTTCAAGAATACTTGTTGAAAAATTGGGATGTTAAACGTGGTTTGATTTGTTTTGATAGCTATTGAGGAGAAGTGGAAAGAGATCTAGATCTTTGAATTGTTACCATTAGTAAAAGAAAATAAGTTTAGTAGTAAATGTAACTGAATAAGAGAGATATCAATGGGGTTGGAGCACTGCGGGAAGCCTTGTTTGGGGGGGAGAGGGCGAAAGAAAAATGGGTATGTATTGGTTTGTTTAAATTGTATGAACGTGAAAATATATCCAATAATAAATTGCATTTCCCCAAAAAAAATGCCAGCAGCTCCCAAAGGAGACTTTTTGCTCAGAAGACTCCACAGCTTAGAAGGTATTCACGATTCAGGCGGACAACTCTTCCCCCCCCCGCTTTCTCTTCTCCCCTCGACACGCCCCTCACGCCTCACGGGGAGACTCCATTTCCCATCGTGCTTCAGGAGGCCGGTCAGTTTCCGGGTTGCGGTAGCCGGGCGCGTGAGAGGGGCGGGAGGGGGGTGGGGAAATGCTGGAGGAAAGGCTGTGTGTTTACTTCCGGCCATCCTGCGAGAGAGTGAGCCGCGAGTGAGAGGCAGGGAGGGAGCGCGCGTGTGTCACTCCGCCCGTCCGGCTGGTTGGCTGACGGGACCCGGCGCGCGCTGCCTTGGGGTGGGTGGGGGGGTGGGGGGCGCGCGCGCGGGCGGGGAGAGCCGGCGGAGCCGCCCGGAGGAAGGAGCCCGCGGCGGAGGGGGCGCCCGGCGGGGAAGGGTCCGGTGCCGGGAGAGGCACCCATGAGCCTCCTCAGAGGCCGGAGCGAGCGGTGAGGAGCGGAGTTCGGGCGGGCAGGCAGGCAGGCAGGGACACAGCCAGAGCCGCCTGCCCGCTCGCCCGGCCGGCCCAGCACCGCGGCGGCGCACAGCAGCAGGCGGCGTCATGGACTGGCTCATGGGGTGAGTAGTGCAAGCCCGGCTGGGCGGTCGCGGGGCCGCGTGGGGCTCCCACCCCCCTGGGGAGGCGGCGGCGGCGGCGGCGACCCCGAGCAGGGAGGGGGACCCGTGGCCAGCGTGACTGGTGGGTCGGCTCTGTGGCGTGGCCCCGGGCACAGTTACTCGTGTCTTTTCTGGGCGCTTCTCGAGATTAGCTTGCGCTTGTGCAGGACACGCGTTATGTATGGAGCGCTGGTGAGAACCAGGTAAGCAAATACGGGGTTAAAAGGCGTGGTGGGAATGGTTAGAAGTTGCTTCTGTGCATCCGAAAACCGTATCTAGCGTAGGTTTGTAGGGATCCCAAAGCAACGCCGAGTGTGCAATGTTCTCAGTTCCTGAGGGGTCGGTGGGTGGATTTGTTTAGGAAGGTTTAGGGGCGCATTGTGTGCCGGAGGAACTTCGGAGTGCTTACGTTGCACCAGTTTGCAATTGTAAGGGGTTAAAAGAAGGTGGGGGGGGGGTAGGTGAAATGTAAAGTGCTTGCTTTTAGGTCAGCGGCGCCCTGGTCTCTAGTGGGCCGATTAAGGTTCTGCTGCGTGTCGCTGATACTGGCTCACGTGTTCGTAGAGGAGACTTTTTAGGCAAATAACATGGAGCATCACAGTGACTGGTTTGGGATCTTGTCTTTCTGGAGACCAAGAAATGCAGAATGTTTGGTAGTGCTGTTTGGCATGGACTGAAGTGTGTTTTTAATGGCAGGAGACTTCAAGGGCAAGGGAGTCTCCTGCAAAGCATAACTTGCTCAGGCTGAGAAGCGGAGATGCATGTACAGTAATAGTAGGAAGGGAAATACTGTAATTATTTGTAGCCTTGCATTGTTAAATGTATTACTGGATGCCTTTCGTTTTGTAATATGTCAGTTGTTAAACAGTATTCCTGTTCTAAACGAGATTGCAGAAGAAATGAAATGCAGAATATAAATTAGGCTGTATTTATCGCCACATTAATCATTTAGATTCTGAAAAGGCAAGTCTCAGCACATTTCCATCAACTTGCGCTTCTGTTCTTGCAGTACTATTTCAGGTCACACCTTGAAACTTTTCAACACTTGGCTTGGCAGTATGTAGAAGCTGAGACCTTGGCAGAGGTTAAAACTAAATCGCTGTCATGCCAGGAGGTTTTGGAGAGCCTGGGATTAATAGTACTAATTACACACACAGATAGAAAGTAGAAAAGAATTTGATGCTGTTTTAGGGTTAAAAGTCTCAGACAGGTGAGGGACATTAGTTGTACCCAAGTAGAAAAATTAAAGTTCAGATTGCATAAATATACATGATATGAGTGAATTTTGGTGAGCTGTGCAATTCATTATTGAATACTTTGTGCTTCAGTGAATGTTGAATTTCTCAGTAATGCTGATTTTCAAGTTGTTTGGTTTTATACAGTAGCTTGATCTTGAGCTAGAGTACGATGTGTTGTTAGGTTAGTCTAGGGTACTACAACACAGCCCTGTGTATATTTAGGTGCACTCCTAGAATTAGACCTGGAACTCATTAACTCTAGCACCTGAGAGAAAAAACAGTGTATTTCCATTATGGTGTAGGTGTCATGTCGCAAAAAACCTCTAGCTAGCTAACTATCTTATTTCCCATGCTTTTGGTAACATAAGTACCAAATTCCATGGGAGGAAACCTATGTTGTGGTTTTCCCTGCTGGTGTCGGCCTATTTGTTGTTTGTTTGTTCCGGTGAAGGTTTACACTAGGCTTATACTTCTATGACATAATCTGGGACTTTTCAGGAAGAAACAGGGCTGCTGCAGATTTTATTCTGTTGAAGTAGCACAAGTACTGAACTCTTGATTAGCATCCATAATTATAATTCAGGTATGCTTCTATCTTTTTACTTTTACAAACTGCTAAGCACCCGAATCCCTGTACAGAAACTTGTTTGTGTCTCCAGGTTGGGTTCAGTGGTTGCATATATTGTGTACTGCTTATACACTCATGTTCCTGAATCATAAGATAGACAGTAGAATATTGTGCTTTAGTGAAAACTTCCTGTCAGAGTCAATGTCATTGTGTTTTTAGCCCAATAATAATTTCTGGAATACTTTTTGTAGCAGTTTTGTTATGTAAAAGATAAGTCTTTCATATAGAAGATCTTTCTTGAAGCCCTGTGTCAGGATAAAATAGATTTTCTCCAATGTAACTTGGAACTCCAGTGGTTTTATGTGTTTGCTCTTTACAGCTGTTACCTGGACTTCTGTTACATCATCACCTGCTTTATTAACTCTGATCTCAAATGTTATAAACAAGTTGTATAGTTGTTTTGATTCTGAAGGAGGAGGATTTGGTGGTGGGTGGGAATAAAGAATACTTAAAACTCTGTTGCTGTCTGCAGTACTATCTGCATTTCCAGAATAAACCGTATGATATCAGTTTACTGTAGCAAGGCTTTAGTAGCATGCAGTTTCACCCACCTCCAAAAACACTAATCCTTTTGAGGAAGAAAAGAGATGGAACTAAATGCTATGTGATACAGACTGTATGTTTCTTTGTGAGGGCAGAAAGGTGGGATATAAATTTGTAAAATGAAAATAATACACTTAGTTGTGTAAGTGATTTTTGTAACTTACAATTACAAAAGTTATGTATATGTACTTTTTTTGTACACATTTTCCCCATCGCCATTCTAATACATATGGTCCACCTGCAATACAATGTAGTTTATGTTCTGTATTCTGACTTTATAACTATATTAACTAGCTTTCAATGAGAGGAATCAATTGTGTTGATACTCTGTAACTAGAGTTAGCTTTATTCTAGGTTTTCACTGTTCCAAGATTAGCCCTCAGTTGTCCTCTGTAGCACTTACATGAAATTTCTGAACATGGATAACTGTTTATCCAATCCTATACACATTTATTTGAAAGTAAATACTACTTATTTTAGTGGAACATGACTCCAGATAACTGTGCATAAGGCTGCAGCCTATGCAACTTATATAGGCGCAATGCAATTTATATAGGCTTAATGTTTCCCAGTTTCATAGCTGGTATTAAGAGGTTGGAAATGGTGTTGAGTGTCCCTAAAATATAGATTCTTATAGATTTCCTCCTGTACTTCCCAAACTTTTTTTTTTGAGTTTTTAGCATTTATAATTATATAGCATCTGCACTGAGACTAATGCCGTCATAGTTAGCTTTAGCCAGGATTTGAGGTCAATTCAGGTCTTCTGTGGAGGGCTATAGCCAAGGTGCTTCATGTTGCCCAGGAGTATTGAACTTCTGTTTATGTGTTAGTATGAATAATATTGAACGTATGAAAGTTAAGATTCACTGTCCTATGATTGGGCAGACAACAGAGCTGTGGCATATAACTTTCTATGATTTACTGAGTTATTGGAGTTGCCAAATTTCCTAAGATCTCACACTTAAGAGGTAAGTTATGTAATACATTGCACACGTTAAAAATTCAGGAAAGTGAAATGTTCCCACTATATGTTGGAAGTGGGTTATAATAGCCAGTTCTAGCTGTGGTTCAGAATAGCTTATGTTGTTGGACTGTTTGCTGTGAGAGTAGCGACAAAACAGCAATCTTTAAGTATTAAAGACAGATACTCTCATTTCATTTGTGTAATTTTCTTAACTTAGGTCTTATATCCTTCATTATAAAGGAAAAAAAATATCTTTATTGAATATAAAGACAGAAACTTTCATCATATGAACCACTGTGATGATGCAAAAGTTAATGTGTCTAAGACTGGGTAAACTCAGGTTTTATTCCCCCAATTAGCTGTTAAGTGATTTTGGAGCAGACTCTCTCTTTCTCTTTCAGCCTAGCCTATCTTGCAAGGTTAAAATTGTCACGGAGACGGAAATGATAATATATGGCATCCTGAGCGGTGTTTATAACATAAATGACTCGCTTTGCCATCAAGGGCAGAGCTGCTGCCTCCTGCTCTGCTCATCTTGTCCAGCTCCTGGAAGTGTAAAGGGGAACTATATTCTGGAAAGTAGGAAGCTCTTGGGGAGAAAAATGTTGCCATTAAGAGCAGCGATTTCACTACCTGCCCTGCTCCCCACCACACATGTGGATAAGTCTGTTTTATAGCAAGTGGGTTTTTTTGCAAAGTAACCTAGTTTTAAATATTTGTGGTATTTGATGGTTTTTCTCTTGACATCGTAAGCTGCTTTGAGTCTGCACTAAGTAAAGAAAGGTGGTTAAAAGTGTCCCGATGATAGTAAAGTGCCAATTACAAATTAACACCCCCCTTCGTATGCTTCTTGTTGTATACAGTTGGGTATATTTACATGTGTTTTTCATATATTGGAATGTTTTTTGGCCTATTCCTATACTGGTGTAGTGTCGAACATGTAGATGGTCTAGCATAATTACTAATAGTACATCATTCATGGTATTTGGACTAAGGCAGCAGGAATGGCTTATTGCAATGGGAATGTCTCTTTTGATAACAGCATCTTATTTTCTCAGTCTTGCATTCTCACAGAAAGTGGTTGGGGTAATGCTATTGAAACACGCTTGTAGTATATTGGTGAAATTGTGGCTGTTCTGAATGCAACTTCTTTGGTAACTCAGATGTTGGGATGCAGGTGCTTATTGTACTTAAGTCATATGCATTAGGCTCATTAAAAACATAATTGCCTTGCTAGATTGGACCAAGGGTTTTATCAAGTCTGTTATTTGCTAAGAATGCATAGCCATATGCTTCTAAGAAGCCAGCAATCAGAGCATAAAAGCAACAGTCCTCATCTATAATAGCCCCCCCCCCGGATATTCAGAGAAATCTTGCTTCTCTAATACAGAAATACAGTTTAGCTCTCATGGCTGTAATAGGCACATCTCCCATGGGATTGTCTAGTCCACTTTAAAAGCCTAAGCCAGTGGCCATTACCGCACCTTGTGGCAGCCAGTTCCATAAGTTATGTGAAAAAGAGCTTTGCCTTAGCCTTGACCTAATGTTAATGTTCATTCATAGCTAGAACTTTGCCTTTCACAACCTCTCACAGTTATTCAGATCCCCCACCCTGGTTTAATTATGCTATCTTAACGTTTTCTTGAGTAAACACTGATAAAATAATTTTACTCAGCTTTTCTGGATTTGGAAAATTAGCTTGTAGCTTTTTGACTTCTTATCCTCTATCAGTACTCCTTTTACACCCTTCGTATCTAATGACCCAACTGTCTCCCTGGCTGGTTCTTTTTTTAGAAATGTGTTCCTCAGATACTTCTTCTTACTTGCCTTACCAGTTTGTGGGCACGTTTTGCCAAAGGTTATACAAATTTTTATTTTTATTTCACCAGGGTTTCCTGTTTTCAAAGGAAACCATCTTGTCTTGGACAGCTTTCTTGAAGGTATCTAACTATGATGGCATCCTTTTGGACTTGGTTTTACGTTTCTTAATGAACAGTATACAATTTATCTGATTTTCTGTTATCATAACTTTTCAGTATCCTAAAGAGATTTGACCTTTTGGATTCCTTATTTCAATTAATTGCCTCTTTTTTTTAAAAAAAAAAATCCTTTTTTGAAATTAAATGTGACCATGTGGACCTTTTTGAAGTTTTCCAATAGAATGCATGTAGAAGTTGGCAACATTTTGGTTGCTGCTGTAGAGTGGTTGAATAGTACTTAAACTGGGTATTGGATTAAAATAAAGCCAAGATTGTCTCCTTCTAGTCTGCGACTAAGTTCAAAGGAGATGGCGATCATTCCCCATTGCCTGCTTATATGTAGAGAAGATTTTCGTGGCAGTCACAGGAGGTTAATTACAAATCCGTTTTCAGTTTGTGATAGTGATATCCTTGATATTGACAAGTTCCAGTAGTACTATTAAAAAAACACCCTGTTGATTAGATTTCACTGAGAAGTTCTATTTTATTTCTGGACATTATTTAGAGAGGCCAGAAATGTTTCTATAAATTTTAGGCTTTGCTGCTTTATATACCATGAGTTAGTGGTTCCTAACTCAGTATAATTGTAGCTTGTTGACTGACTTGTTTTCTGCAAGGAGGCATGTCAGAACTTGGGACTTTTTCATTGAAATGTGCTCCTGTTAGGGAGCCAACTAATTTTGGAGGTAAAAGGTTGGTATTGTAAAGTCTCCGTGGGTTGGATCTCATGGGAAATCTCTTTGGATGGAAGGGATTTTTTGTCAGTGGGTCATACATTCTTTACCTTGTATCTTCTGCAGCAGCTCAGATTGCCCTCAAAATGCTGTTCCTGAGTATCTCCAGAAGAAACATGGGGGGCTGGTCTAGAGGGCCACAGTGGGGAAGGGGATTTGCAGAAATCACCCTCTTCCGTCAGCAGAAACTTCCCCTGGATTGTGAGTCAGTTACACCACATCACCTTGTTCCTCTTATCCCTTCAGCACTGCAGGCAGTCCGCTTTCCACACTCTGTTGCTCTTGCTGCTTCCTGTAGTTCGTTTATTAAAGGGTTTTCACCAAAGCCTTGTTACAGCTGCTTACTCCTTAGGCTCTGCGTTTTCTAAATTAAACTGATCCTTGTTGCTTGCTCTTAATTTCTTTGCCCAAATCTCCCAATGAATGATTCATCCTTTTCATCTTCATACTTGGCTTGCTCAATCCACTTTTAATGCTCTTTTGCAGAACTTCTGTAGGGGGACATCAAAAGAACAGGCTGATTGTAGTAATTACAAATCCACCCTCTTGTTTATCTGCCATCTACCTGGCTAATTATGGTACTGCACTACCATGATTCACACCAAGTCTAGGAATCTCCTGTGCCTCTTTGCCAGCTCTGATGCCCTTTTAAGGTCTACTCTGCCACCCCACCCTTGCACGCTGTTCACAACTCCTCCACTTGATCGCTCTGTTCCTCTCCCGTCGTTTCCTCCTCTTTCCACTTTCCGTTATGCCCTTCAGTCCTTTTCTTCCCATCTCACTTGATGACCTACTCCAACCACACTACATTCTCCTATGATTTTATCCCCTGTTGACTTCTAGTCTCCGTTTTCCTTGCCATTCTTTTAACCATGTAATCTAATCCCTTGCCTCTGGCTCCTTCCCTTTTGCACTGAAATGTGCTGCTGTCCCCCCCAAATCTCACCAAACCCTTGACCCACTTTTCTCTTCAGCTGTCACCCAATTTCCCTTCTGTTTGCTTCTGGTCTCCTCCAGCATACTACTTATTCCCACCATCTCAGTATTCTGTCCATCTCCTTTCTGAGTCCCTGTACTGTCTGGTTTCTGAAAGTGTCCCCACCACAACAGCTTATTTAGTGTTTCCTCAAAGGAAAACTCTTCCTGTGCATTCCCGCTGTCCTTCAAGGTCCTACAGGGAATCTGCCCTTGGCCCGGTCTCTATACGGTGACCCTGAATAACTTCATCAGATACCATGTGATTTATTACAACCTGTATAGTGGTGATAAGGGCTGCGGTGGCTCAAGAGGTTAAGACGCTAAACTGCAGGCTGGAAGGTCGGTAGTTCAGCAGTTCGAGACCCGAGTGCCGCATGACAGAGTGAGCTCCCGTCTCTGGTCCCAGCTCCTGCCAACCTAGCAGTTTGAAAGCAAGAAATTGCAAGTAGATAAATAGGTACTGCTTCGGTGGGAAGGTAACAGCGTTCCGTGCGCCTCGGCATCTAGTCATGCCGGCCACATGACCATGGAAACTTCTCTGGACAGCGCTGGCTCTTCAGCTTGGAAATAGAGATGAGCACCGCATCCCTAGAGTCAGATCTGACTGGCTTTCGAGCAGGGGAAACCTTTACCTTTACTATAGTGGTGATAATGATCTCTGGCAGAATTTCCTCCATCCAATCCTGTATCTCCTTTTGCATGTCTGATATTTTATCTATTGCATTTTTTATCCCACCTTTCTTTTAAGGACCTCAGGGCAGTGCATGTGCTTCACCCATTTGACCCACACAACAGCCCCTATGGGGGTACATTAGTCCAGGGTTTGACAAATCCCAGACAGCCATAGTGCCTAGAAATTTGACTGTGGTGCCTGGTATTTTCAGCAATGACTTTATTGTAGTGTGTGTGTGTGAGCAATTCTCAGTGGAACAGTTATCATTTTGAACAGAACATTTTGTAGTAAGAAATGTAAATAAAATGTATGTGAAGTTCATTGCTTGCATGGAGGTAAACTTTGTGTGTGTGTGTGTGTAAAGTGCTGTTAAGTCACAGCTGACTTATGGAAACCCCAGGAATGAGCTTTCAAGGCAAGTGAGAAGCTGAAGTGGTTTTGCCAGTGCCTTTCTCTGCAGAGTCTTCTTTGGTGATCTCCTTTCCAAGTATTGACCTTGCTTAGTTTCCAAGACAAGATTGGACTGGAGGAGGAGGAGGAGGAGACAAACTCCTTCCCCTTCTGCTCCCCACAACAGACACCCTGTGAGGCAGGTGGGGCTGAGAGAGCTCTGACAGAAACTGCTCTTTTTCAAGAACAGCTGTGCCAGAACTATGGCTTGCCCAAGGTCATCTAGCAGCTGCGAGTGGAGGAGTGGGGAATCAGACCTGGTTCTCCCAGATTAGAGTCCGCGCACTTAACCACTACACTAAACTGGCTCTCCTGTGCTACCTTCCCTCTCAGGGGTAAACATAGCTTTACACTATTCTGTGTGTGGGTGAATTTGTCTCTTAAGCAGTTTCTTCCAATATTGGCTCCATTATTAAATTAGATGGAGTTTTAAAAAGCTGTAATGGAATTATGACATATTGGGCATAAGTTATGTTAGGGCTGACGTTCAGTTTTTTGTTGTGGTAGTTTCTACCAGTATTATCCTTGTATCAGATGTCTAATTCTGAACGTGGGCCCCGTGCAGATCAACCCCCCCCAGACATCACAATAAGTGTTGAATGAAGAAGTGTTAGAAAGAAGCAGGGCTCTTTTTGTAGCAGGAACTCCTTTGCATATTAGGCGACACACCCCTAATGTAGCCAATCCCCCAAGACCTTACAGTAGCCCCTGTAAGAAGAGCTCTGTAAACTCTTGGAGGATTGGCTACATTAGGGGTGTGTTGCCAAATACGCAAAGGAGTTCCTGCTACAAAAATAGCCCTGGAAAGAAACCATGAGGTGATAAAGTGGCAAGGAGGATGAAGACAGGATGGCCTCTCGAAGGTTGTGGGGGTGGGGATGAGGCCATCAACCCCCCCCCCCATCAGCTGGGTGTCAGAGTGGAGGGAAGGTTGAAGCAGAAAGTCTATCCTTTGTTCTTCCTGCTTAAAGCTTCTTTCCAACCCCACCCACCTGCTGACTGAGGGGGTGGGATGGAGAGGCATGTCTGTTCTAAGCCCCCCCCAGGCAGTGGGTCGGAGGCTACAGCAAAACGCTTTAAGCAGGAGGTGTGGAGGAACCACTTTCTGGTTCAAATAGGGGAATAGGGACAGATGGGATTCTCCTTCATCACAAATTGTGCAAGTCCCAATGTGTCGGGTACTTATCTTTCCTCTAAAGTTGTTCTTTCCTTGCACTCTTTCTCTATCCACTGGTAGTGTTCCTGTCCACTCTGTAGAATAGTCAGGAAGTCTTAGGTTGCCTCTGGTTTGCTTGTTGGCAAGGTGTATTGCTTGCCCCCTGTACAAAAATACACCACTTCTTTCTCCTTCCCCTTTGAAACTAAGCCTAAGCATGTGCAAGTTGAATTAATATCCTTGTGTGTCGATGCCTCTCACCCCCGCCCCCATGTAATCTCATAGCAGAATGTACCTCATTGTACCTCATGTCAGGGCAGGTCCTCTGTTTTGTACTCTGAAAAGCATTATGCACATTGACGGCACTGTCTTACTAATAGGAAATATAAAAAATCTGCACCTTGTCTGAACATAATACCAGCCAGGTAAAGGAAATGATGGACTTAATCAAGTTCCTTTGAAAACTTGTGAATGTTGAGAAAATGTAGACTATTAAGTGCTTTTGGTAACCGATCATAGCAGGGACTTTAATACAGTTTATATATGTGCAATAACTACCTTGAATTAGAACTTCTTTCATGCAGCATGAAAGGTGCAGGCAGGCAAGAGTGAGCAAATTTCATTAAAGTCCTGTTATGATCAGGTACAGCACTTGGCAAGCCTATCTTATAACATCCATGAAATGGTTCATATGTAAAAGTATATATCACTTCCAGGGCTATTTTTGGGCAGGAACGCACAGGAGCAGAGTTCCGGCTGGCTCCTGAGTTGGCCACGCCCAGCAGGAACTCATTAGCATAATAGGCCACACCCAACAGCAGAAACTCATTAGGATTGGCCACATTAGGAGTGTGTGGCCTAACATGTAAAGGAATTCCTGCTACAAAAAGAGCCCTGGTGACAACAATCAAGGTAAACAGAATAAGAAGCAAAAGGTGGGTATGGCTGGATGACCACACTTCTGGTAACATGGGGGTGTGGCCTAAAATGCTAATGAGCTGTGCTGTCTGAGTGTGGCCTATTATGCTAATGAGTTCCTGCTGGGTTTTTTCTACAAAAAAAGCCCTGACCACTTCACATACCAGTGCTTATGTTGGAAATAATGCTTTATTCTAAAATAATACAATATGAGCACTTGATTCTACTTTATGCCTACCTGTAGCTTATTGTTGCAGTTAGACCTAAACTTTCCATTTTATTCTTCCCAAAGTATTGTATTAGAATTCATGCAATGCATCAATCAAATATATCGCTTTACTACTGGACAAATATTTTTCTAACTCTCAATAGTTTGTCATTAGATTAGTTATTGCTATTATTCAGTAGTTTTGTACAGAGCTTTGTACAGAGCAGAAGTTAACACAGTTTCTGCCCCAGCCAGGAACCTTATTATTTTAATGAGAAGAACAGGGCAGTAGTGAAGTGGGAAGACAGTATTATATTAACACTAAGTTTTGGATATGGGTTCACAGAATGATACAGAAAATTATAGGGCAAGTTATACCTTTCAAACCTGAGACTTTATTAGGCGTACTGCCAAAAGAGATAGGCAGAGATGAACGTTATTTGATAATATATCTGACAACAGCAGCCAGGATTCTATATGCAAAATACTGGCGAACAACCCAGATACCGTCAGAACAAGAATACATAGCAAAACTATTGGAGGCAGCAGAGATGGACAAATTGACCCTGACTATGAAAGGTTATGAAGGTTCTGCTTTCCAGAATACATGGCATCGTTTCTATGAGTGGTATGATTCAGAAAGACAGGATGGAAGTAATTGACTTTGGCGGGAATGGTGATGACTGATTAATCTTAAGCGATGGTAACTTAGAGTGTAGAGTCTTACATACTCATGTAAGAGATAATTAGAAGCAAGGTAGGAAATATAGATCGTGGATAAAATAGATTTGTATCCCCATGTTTTATGTACTATGTTGTTGTTATTAGGCATGGTTGTTACTGTTCGTTTAGTATATATTATATATGTATAGGTGTGGTATGTTGTGTTGTGTTGTAGTGTTGTGTATAAAATTGAAATAAAAATGCCCTTCGGGGCAATTTAAAAAACAACAACACTAGTGCAAAGCCTGTTGCGTGAGCAGATGCAACGGGCGCTAGCTGCATTTCCGCGGAAGGCCCCATCCTCCTCCTTGCCAGGTGCGCTTGCAGAGCAAGGCCGGCGCTGCCTCCTCCTCATTGCTGTAGCTCCCTAGTGGCGGAGCGGCGAGCGAGGGAGGCCGTATTGGGTCTGTGGGTGAGCAAGGGAGGTAGTATTGGGCTGCTGTATTGGGGCCGCCCCCAGTCGCCCTGAGTGTCCTATAGTGGGGTGGACGCAGAGGTGAGGGAGGGAGCCCGTCATTGGGCTGCTTGGTGGCAGGCGTTGCAGTGCCATGGCCCCCTCTCAGGAATGGGTCTCGGGCCCTCAGCGTGGAGCCACCAGAGTGGTGGGCGGGTGGGCGCTGCCTACCCGTCTCTGGCTGCGGCGGCCGAGGGACGGGTGGCGTGGCCGGCTGCCCCGGCGCCGGCCCCCCCACGACGAAGAAGGTGGGGGAGGCAGGCAGACTGGCTGGCCATTGGGGATTGAGGTCATCCGCTATCCCCGGCCTCTGCTGTCTCCTTTGCAGCTTCTCTTCCCTGGCTCCTGGCCGCGTTCGCTGGCAGCATTCGCCTCCCGCCTCCCAGCCAGTGGCACGCCAGCAGCCTTGAGAGGCAGCTGGTGGGCTAGTGGCTGAAGGTGTGCATTTTTCTCCACTCCCCATAGGCCAGCGGGGAGGCTAAAACTCAATTATATATAAGGAGAGATAAGCAGTTGAGCTAGGGTGGCAATGATGGTAGGAGTTAAAATACACATACTTATGGGGTATGCCAATAGAAAACCTCTCCTAAAAACATCCTCTTAGCCATTATTTAAGAGAAATGCAATATGAAACCCTCTTTCATTTGTATCTTACATCAGTGAGACTTAATAAAACTCTGAGCAAACACTTTCAGGTGATGGAGATGTTCTCTGGTTTTGGGTATCGGTAATCATAGTAACTGATGCTGTAACTGTTAAGCTACCATCAAATCTGTTAATATTATTGAATTTCAGATTAAGTTTCGTAATTCTGTAAAATACTTGATGATAAGCTTCATAGTGGCTACTAAAATAGTTTGGGCCACACAGTGTAAGGATTCTTGCTTCTGACTGAGTCAAGAATGATTGCACAGAGCACCTGGATATGCCAGATTGAGAAGAAATGCTGTGATCTTGTTTGCAGACCGATGGACTCACATTGTTAATTATTGGAAAACATCCTGAATTTATTAAATTAGCCACTGGTTTTTATTGCAATGTGAAACTGAAAAGACTTATTTCTTCAAGGATCTACTGTTGAGCTCTCAGGTTATGTGCATAAAACTTTAAAAAAAATATACTATCCCACTTCTAATGTGTTATCCTGTAATAATAAGAGTTGTACATTAAAATATGCTGTCATCTGGAACAATAAAATGTAAAGACAGAACCATGGGAATAAAGTTGTATAACAGAGGAAAAAAACCTGGTTATATTAGCAATAATAAAGAGTGCAATCTCAACAAGTCATAAGTATAACTATACATTCACATTAATAAGACAAGACTCATATAATATACATTCCAATTACACTGTAATGGAAACCACAGTAAATCTCATATACATTTTAGCCCAATATTCTTATCTTCAGAGAAAAGAGGAAATAGAGTGCTGTGCCATCAATAAAGTGCTTCTTTAAAGATAGTAGACGGTTGTCATTTTTGGTTGTAATATACAAGCTTTAAAGTGCTTCTGTAGATAAGATATGCAAAATGTTTTATGCTTCTTGCTTTCAAGTAGTCACTTCCTTCCACCTAGGTATGCTATTTTGGCTTCTTCTTCAGTGGCTTCTTTGCTAGTCCCATAGTAGACTTGGGGAGATGGCAATGGGGGGCCAGGTGAGGAGGAGGTGGCCGGCTATGAAGAAGTTGAACCAGCCACCAAGCGGACCATGACAGCTGGCAGGGACAGGAGGAGGACTGGATCATGAGCTCGGTCTGGAAGCAGCTTCAGTGTGTCAGGAAGCGAGCGGCCATGTTCCAGTTTGTGGCCTGTTACCAGGAGCTTGTAGTGGAATGCACCAAGAAATGGCAGCCTGACAAACTGGTGGTGGTCTGGACCCAAAGAAACCAACAGATCTGTTCCAAGGCACACAGCTGGCACCCGGGGATCAAGAACCCCTATCAGGGCATAGTGGTATGGATGGTACCTGAAAATGTGGCCATCATGGTGACACTCTATTGGGACCCCCATGTAGAGGAATATGAAGACAAGGACCGGACCTTTGTGATTGAAAATGAGTCAAAGGGGCAGCACAAGGTGCTGGCTTTGGTGGGTTTAAACCTCAAATGCTTCACCAGCTCAACTCCTACCCAGGTCGACCTCAATCTGAAGCCATGGTCAGTGAAGGTGGTGGCAGCTGCACTGCAGCTCACACTCTGTTGCACATTCCTATATGAGAGAAAAGCTACGGACGAGGACATGCAAAGTCTAGCCAGCCAGATGAGTGTCATACCCTCTAATATCGGCAACTTGGATGAGGAAGAACCAGAGGAAGCTCCAAAGCTGAGCTGGCAGGCAGATGGTGCAGGCCATGGGATGCCTTCTAAAGGTGGGGCCTCCTTCCCATTTCTTAGCTTTGATCCCACAGACTGTAACAGCTATCGCTTGAAAAACTGAAAGAGGGAGAATGAGGGGTTTCCTTCCTATATCTTGATTCCTCTGCTTTGACCCATGAACATTATGCTCACAGAACAGAAGAAAGACCTACTTGATGGTTCCTGGACCAAGAAATGTTTGATTAGCCTTGACCGGACCCAGAGCCTTCTCCACCATGGCCCCAGCCTGGTGGAATGCTCTTCCAGCTGAGACTCGGGCCCTGCGAGACCTGTCACAATTCTGCAGGGCCTGCAAAACAGAGCTGTTCCACCAGGCCTATGGCTGAGGCTCCTGACAGAGAAGAAAAAAGTCTCTGATGGGCCCTCCTTTTGCTCCCTTTCTCTGGCCTTCCCCCAGCATGACTAAATCTTTCCTGATGTGAAAAAAATTATATATTTATTGTAATTTTATGTTATCTGCTGCTACGATTAGTAACTTAAACTAGTAGATGTTAAACTGTTTTAGTTAATTTATGATTATTATGTTGTTACTTGCCCTGAGGCCTGCACTAGCAGGGGTGGGCGAGTCAGAAATCGAATTAATACAATAAAATAAATATTTTCAAAGAATAGGTAGCAATAATCCATGAACCACCATTTCACCAAGTCTTCTTCATAGATGGACCATCACCACATACAACATGAGATCATCGTTACGTTTAACAGGCAGCATTCATGTCTTCATAGAGGTTTCCATACATTCAAAGGCACTGATTGAAGCCTATTACTTACATAAACTGGATAGATAACAAATTTTCTAGACAATCAGAAATGGGATACTTCTTACTTAGTAAGAGCTCATTCTTTGATCCTTACCATAGTTGAAAGTTAATACTGAGAAATATTGTGTGTGATGCTGTCCTGAGACACCAGTGCACATTTTGTTGAATTTAATTGGTAATAGAACTCTTCCTTTAGTCGCAGCAATTGAGGTTCAGATGAATTTTTCCTGAAATTTAGGTGTTCACATTCAAATTCTTCCCTCAGACAAGTACGCAATAAATTAAACACACAGCGTACCCCATGAAGAACATGGCAATTCATATCACTCAAATTTCACCTGCTCAGGTACTCTGCCACCGTTTCAAAACACATGCGACTGGCAGGACTCCTGTTAACATTTAATAATGGTGATTTGCCCGGCAACGTTTTTCAAGCACTAAATATAGGTCTTGAATATTGTTATATATATAAACAGCTAATTTATTTTGAGTACTGTTTGGCTTCCTCTTTTGAACAATATTTTTTAGTCTTCAGGTCTGCTTGTTTGTGTAGTAGGCTGATAGAACTCCCGCAGGCTCAATTTGAATAGGGCTTGACAGTTTAGAAGCAAGAATGAAGAACTTCTCTAATCACTCATAGTTTCTGGGACCTTTCCTTAGGCCCCATGTACTTTACAGTTGCTGAGGATGGTGGCAGGGGTCCATCCAGGCAGTAGGGGAGTGCCGTGGGGTTAGAGTCCCCGAGGAAAGGGGGATTATTTGTTGAACAAATGGAAAGATTTCCCCAAGCATAGACCTTAGATATAACTTTGACAAAGTCAGCTTGGGCTGTGGAGCATATGGGGGGATGTACCTTCTTCTGCTATTGTGGTATGGAAAAAACAGTCTTGTTAGGTATTTCAGTTCTGGCACTCCTATCTTAGGAGGTGACTTTGGTATGGGTTTAAAATTATGGACTTTTTGGCACTGCAGTAACAAGAACCTCTAAACCCCCCCACTTAGAGGTTAATACAGGCAGTAAATAATATAAATGGAAGATCAAAATATTAGCCTTATTCTGATTATACAGGGCAGGGAACATCTAGAAGCTTGGGCATGGAGGGAAATTAAAATGTATCTCAATGTTTTCTATAAAGCCCTATATGGCCAGGATCCAACATACCAACATACCTTTCCCCATATATACCCCAGAGAGCGCTTTGGTCGGGATCGCAGAACCGGCTGCCCCTCTCTGGCCCTAAGGATGCCAGGCTTGCTACTTCCAGGGCCAGGGCTTTTTTGGTGGTGGCCCCATCCTGGTGGAACGAGCTCCTGAAGGAGATCAGGGTCCTGCAAGACCTTTTACAGTTCCGCAGGGCCTTCAAGACGGAGCTCTTTCACCAGGCTTTCAGCTAGGGAGCCGCCATCACTATAGAGCCCTGGCCATTAGTTTGCAACACCTAGCTTGTGCCTTGGTCTCTAACACCTAGCTCTTCCCCCTTGGTTACTATCACCTAGCCCAGTGTTTTTCAACCTTTTTGTGCAAAGGCACACTTTTTTCATGAAAAAAATCACGAGGCACACCACCATTAGAAAATGTTAAAAAAATTTAACTCTGTGCCTATATTGACTATATATAAAGTAATTCTCTTGAATAGGAATCAAATAAACACAAAGAAATTATTTTATAATTACTTTATTATGAAATAATAATACTTTATTTTATAATTGTTCATATGTTACGGATGAAATTGGAATTTTTCCCACGGCACACCAGACAATATCTCACGGCACACTAGTGTGCCACGGCACAGTGGTTGAAAAACACTGACCTAGCCTGTGCCACAGGAAAATCCTGAGCAGAGTGACTTCTAGAGACGATGCACTGAAATAAGCCACCTTGAATAACTATCTTCAGCATTTTATGAAACTGTTTTAATAATGAATTGTTTTTATATGATTTTATGTTGTTTTAACTGTATTTAGCACACTGACTGTGAGCCGCCCTGAGCCTGCATTGTGGGGAGGGTGGGGTATAAATGTGATAGATAGATAAATAAATAAGTAAATATTTTGTGTGCACTCGTAAACACAAGTCTGTTATCTTTAGTGGGGCTGCACACAGGAGAGTTTCCTGAAAAGAGTAAGAACAAACTGCTGAGACTGTCAAAATAATTGAGCATCATACATGGGCTGTGGGCAATAATGCGCTAAGTGGGAGGATGTTTTTAAGGGTTTCCACGGCATGAAGTGCTTGCCTTTCCTTCCAAGGCTGAAATGGGGTTCACAAGAGGGCACTCCTTCAGGTTTGGCTGCAGGCCATGTGGCTTTCAGATCTGTTGGGCTGTAAAGGGAACAAAGAAACAACTGAACAGAAGTTGACTTAAAAAAAACCAAGATCTGTGCAATTCTATTCAGTGCTGAAGTGAGTTCAGCTGGTAGTGGTTGTAAAGTTCTTGTTGTGGTTGTGTTTGATATGTTTGCTGTGGTGTTTCACAACCTCTGGAAAATATGTGCAACATGCCCTGGCATTAAGGACAGTTGAAATAGCTAGAATTTGGTATGGCAGCTAAATCTGGGCCTGTGACATGTGTCCACACAACTCAGTGCAACAGCACAGTGCTTTTAAAAAGTGTGTATATAAACTTCACACTGTTCAGGATTGCAAGATGACATGTAATGTCTTTACTCGATTAACTGATAAATGGTCTTATAACATCCCTTCCTTCTATTGCTGATAATTGTGATCTGTCACAGATGAAATTGCCTATTCTTCTTGGCAAAGAGCTTTGCTTTTAAATAACGTAACACCTTCTGTATTAACTCTCATGTCCAGTTGCGATGATGAGAGTTTCCTTCTGTATTGCCTTACTTCAGTAACAAAAGTATGGGTTATTAATAATCTGAATAAGGTCAGATCTGTTGGATTTGTATTCTGAAACTGGACCACCCTTGTCCTGTGAATACTTTGGTGTACTGGTATGAATGCTTGATCCCGCTGTTTCTGTACAACAAACAAAAGTTGAGAATATAGACTTGTGTAGATGATGATGTTATGAATATGTAGTAACTTAATATGGATTTTGGTCAGTAAAAGAATGGCCTGGCTATTTCTGTTACTCCAAAACTGATATGTACCTATTCACATATTGCTTGGTCCAGTTAAGAAAACCTTCTGAAGCTCTATTTCTTACGCTATATTTTTAAAGATCACTTTGAATTATTTAGGACGATTCTTACAAAGCACTTTATGAGTTTCACCTGTGACCTTCAGCGCTGCAGTGTCATTTGATCTAAAAATGATAATTTGTCTCACGTGCACCTGTCATAGAGAAGGGCCTTTAATATTATAAGGGGGTGGTTTCTATAATTTCCACTTGCTAGAAAGGAGGTTGTGTTAATAATTCTGTTGTTCCTCGAGGATTCAGAATGAGAGTACATTCTAGGGCAGAGGTGTCAAACTCATTCGTTGGGCTCGGCCATGCATGCTATAAAATGTAACATGAGGTAACCAGAGACATAAACTTTATAAAACTGATTTCAGATGTTGAATGGCAATAACAGGTGAATGACAACAGCAGGCTTGATTGGGTTAGGTATGATATGCAGAGGAGTAGTAGGCGTGGAGATACCAGTGTTGGTAATGAGACAGGAAACCTCGGTCTCAATTCCATCAAGTAGGATTCAGTCCAGGAGGATGCAAAGAATAAATTGACATATTAGAAACCACATTATTCAGTTGCTGATGTGAAAGTAGCAGTGCTCTTACAAAGGCATTTCAAAGGGAGCTTAGAAAGAGAGACTGCTGAATTGCAATTGATGATGAAGCTCAAGACAATGCATCCTCCTGGACTGAATTGAGACATAGTTTTCCTGTCTCCTTACCAATGTGTGCTATTATCATTTGGCATCTGAAATCACTCCACTGTCCAAGGGCCTATCCACATGTTCTAGTTCCTAATCAGGGTCTTTTTGAAAGAAAATAAATCCAGATAGGAACAGAGAAATCTATTTTTTAATTTTTTTTTTACAGAATAAGTCAAAATAATTTCCTCAGTGTACATTGTACTTGTCAGAATAATCCTCCCTCCCTCCCTTGAAGCTTATACCTGGAATAAAATGTTGTTGGTCTGGTCTTAAAGCTGCAGTGTGACTCCAATTTTGCTGCCATGGGACTCAAAAAGAGGAGCAGCAGCCCCAGAGAAAGAAGCAGAAGCTGGATGGGTGAGTGTGTGTGTGTGTGTGTGTGAGAGAGAGAGAGAGAGAGAGGCTTGTCTTTGTATCTCTCTGGCATGAAGCAGCCATGAAGCTCTCTCTATCTCTGTGTGTGTGTGTGGGGGGGAGGCATGAGGCAGGAAGCAAAGAGCCACTAGAAAAGGAAGCAGGAGAAGAAAGTTGCTTGGGGGCCAGTTCTGAGCCCTGCACGGGCAGGATCCGGCCTGTGGGCTGCACATTTGACACCCCTGTTCTAGGGCTTATATAAAAGACAAGTGGGGACTCATGAGACTTTTGATGGTGGTAGGGAATGCCATTCTTCCTCTGGCACGCCTGCCAGGCTAGCTACTTGTGAGACAAGCCACCAGCACCCACCACTACCTCTCCCCTCCTTTATCTGCCCATGGGCCTGGCTCACCCATCCACTTACTGATTTCCAGTGGTGGTTGGACATTGGCAGCTCTTTCCTAATCTGCTTGCATTGCTACCCCTCTGCAGCTTACATGGAGATCTGGTGTGGTGGCAGCTCCTCTTCTTGCCTGCCTGTCCCATCCACCTGTATGTCCTCATCCCTGCTGCTTGGTGGAGGCCCCTCCTGATTTCCTTCTGCTGCCCACTCACCTGCCTGGCTGACTGAAGAGGGGGGCAGCAGTAGCTCTTGCTCTTCATCTCCCACCCGCAATGCTGCCACCTTGTCAGTGGTGGCGGCTCTTGCTCTTCTTGGCTGAGTTATGCTCTCTTGGCTCCTAGGCCTGCACCCAGTTACATTGTGTGGGGCACCTGCAAGGACTTGTGAGAGGGTATGTCCTCACCCAGACTATTTCCTCTTTTCCTTCTTCTGGCAGCCTCCATATCCTCTCACCTTTCCCTGCTTCCTTTTCTCCTTATCCACCAACCTACCTTTTATCTGCCCACATCTTCAACTCTATTTGTTTACTTCACTTATAACCTGCTTTGCTCCACAATGGTGACCCAGAGTAGCTTACATCATTCTCTTTTGCTCCATTTTATACTCACAGCTATCATATGAAGTAGGTTAGGCTTAGTGAGTCTGTCCCAAGGTCACCCAGTGAGCATTATGGCAGAGTGGGGATTCAAATCTGGGTCTCCCTAGTCTGACTGCTGCACTGCACTGGCTTTCATAGGATGGCTGTTGTTGAACAGCAGTAGGCAGCTGGACGTGGGTGATGCTCACTGGGTGACCTTGGAAGTCAGGTGGTAGTAAGTCACCTGGTGGTTGCTGATGGCTTGGCTCCCATGAGTACTCCCTCAAAAGCCAAAACAGTCATGGAAAGAGTCCTGCCCCCTCCACCGCCTTTTAGTGACAGAAACCAGAGCTTCTACTGACAGTATAGTTGCCTAACAGGGGTTATTGAGGGCATTTGTTTCTTAAAGCTAGAAAGCACTGCTTCTATTATTTTGGTGGGGAGATTAAGATATCAGATTTTTCTGCAAACCTGGGTCTTTTACAGAAAGATCTGTCTTGTCTGTTCTTGGCGCCAGTCTGTGGATTTAAGTATCCACAGATCTGGCCATGTTGAGAGTTAGATATATATGAGAAAATATTGGGTCTATTGATTTTCCTCTTGATATACATCAAGAAAGCCACGAATACTAGAATAATGCCTTCTAGTTTATTATAAAACTTGGATTGAGTTACTTTTTCTGTTTAGTCTCTTTATGTATGCATGCAGGAAATATTTATCTTAAAATGAAAGCAGTAGGAAATAATTTGTTTCATGTTGGTCCTACACTTTCTGCATTGTTTGCAAGGAAATTTAGACAATAGTCTCACTGTAAGGTTACACTTGCTCCTCCTAAGTTACTGCATTTTCTTCAAGGAAAACATGTGCGTGCAAGGCACCTCCTGTTCACATCCTGTTTTCAGACTATGGGTTTCTACTAAGAATGTGGCTTGTGGAGAAATGTCATACAATGCTCAAAGGCAATTAAGAAGATACGTCTCTCCTTCCTTTCAGAATATTTTTAGCATGACACTCGTTTCAGCAATTATATTGTTGCCCCTGTTACTTTTGTAGTAAAGTTGTCAGTGGAATAAATATTAAGACTTTTATTGTGAAACTAGATAGTCACAAGCAAATATGCCCTATTGCACAGTGAAGGAAGTGGTCTTGGACAGGAAATTCCGCTTTTCTCCGTATAGTGTTTCACTTATCAGTTTGACATATCTGGAGCTTTGCTGAGGTATACTGTTTTACAGCATTTCTGAGCTGCCTTCTTTTGATGTCTTAATATCAAACTTAATATTGCAAAGAAGCTCATAGATAGTAGACCAAAGGGTTTTGAACTGAAGATTGGGTGCTCAGACTTCAGCTGCCATGCTGAGCAATGAATCTGATTATTTCTATCAAGTTTGTCAACCCAGCACCAATATTCTTAAGATTATCAGTAACTGGGGGAATCAGTAATCCTAGTGTTAGGTATGTTCAAGGTGTCATCCTTCATTTACTAATATGTTTCCTACGGAGTGTGCTCATTCTTGCATCTCCTCTTGTTTGAAGCCACAAACCGAGCATTGACCTGGGGTAATCAATGAAGCCTCGTGTTTGAAGCAAATGCTATGGATTATTCAATTAACTCATTGTTCATTTCTCTCAAACTGTTGGTCTAATCTTTGAAACATAGAAGTCATGTTTGTTCAAAGTGTTTCTGGACCCAGGTACTTTGAGGTCAGCCCTGCAACTTGAATAATTTGTGTTTCTTAAATAACATATTTGTAGACAGCTATAAACTGTAGGAGTGGGTTCTTAATCAAATCAAACCCGAACTCTTCCTAGATGCTAAAACAACTAAGCTGAGGCTCTTGTACTCTGGTCATTTTATAAGAAGAGACGCATTATAAGAAGGCAAGAGTCAAAACGAGATGGGATAGACTCTACAAAGGAAGCCACAGCCTTCAGTTTGCAAGACCTGAGCAAGGCTGTTAATGATGGCATGTTTTGGAGGACATTAGTTCATAGGGTTGCCATGAGTTAGAAGCGACTTGACAGCACTTAACACACACACGCAAACTATACTAATCTTCAGGATGAATGAATGAATTTCTTCAGTTCCTTTCTGTGCATGATTGTGTTACATGGTCTTAGTGTGCCCAGACGTTTACCTCATTGGTGCTTTTGTTTTTATTTGGCTAGGAAGTAATTCTAAATTAGATTTTATTCAAATCACTGAGGCAACTGTTGGCAAAAGCTTTGAAAGATTTAGTTTTTATTTATTCTAAAGAATGTCTTTGTGTATGTTCAGAAAGATAACATTCTAATAAGTAATTTAGGATTTGAGTTTCTCAAGATTAATATTGCTTATTGGTTCTATGTTAATATTGCTTATTATGGGGTGTCTCTGATACCAGAAACTACCGTCAGGAGTCTGGGAGTGATCTTGGACCCCGTTCTATCTATGGAGGCCCAGATTACCAGTGTTGTCCAGTAGGCATTTTTCCAACTGTGCAAAGTCAGACAATTGGCCCCTTATCTGTCTCACCCTGACCTTGCCGCAGTAATCCCATGCAGCAGTCACCTCCAGGCTGGATTACTGTAACTCGCTTTACATAGGGCTACCCTTGAAACTGATCTGGAAGCTCCCACTGATACAAAATGTGACGACATGGGTCCTTATGGGGGACCCCATGGAGGGCATACATACATCTAGTGCTGCACGAACGGCATTGGTTGCTGGTGGAGCACCAGATCAGATTCAAGGTTTTGGTGCTTACCTTTAAAGCCCTTAATGGTCAGGGACCTATGTACCTTCAGGACCGTCTCTCCCTGTATGTACCCCGAAGGGCATTAAGATCAGCAGACAAGAATCTTCTGGTTGTCCTGGTCTAGGACCAGGGCCTTTTCCACCCTGGCCCCAGCCTGGTGGAACTCTTTACTGAGTGACATCCATGCCCTATCTGATCTGTTAAAGTTTTGCAGGGCATGTAAGGCAGAGATGTTCTGCTAGGCCTTTGGTTGAGGCCAGTGACACTTCCTTACATCTGCATGGCAACCCCCCCCATGACTGGATGCTAACATTGCCATCTTGTTTTCAAAATATTTTTAAAGTTTAAATGCTCCAAATGTTTTAAACATTGAATTGTTATGGTTTTAACTTATTTACACTGAATTAAATTGTTGTGAACCACTGAGCCCCACGCAAGCGAAGGATGTTCAAAAAAATCTAATCTAATAAATCAATAAAATAAACAAATATATGTCAGTTTTATGACACTAAAATATTAAGCTCCTAGTTGTCTGTATAAAAATACTTTTCAGACTTTGCTACTGTCTATGTTCAGAATGATATTTAAAAGTAGAGCAGGAATTGGGGGATGGGGGAAATCTAAGCAGAATTTGGAGTCAGTGCATTGTAGTCATTTATTATTTTGGTGTGTTAGACTTGTGCAGGGGAGCTTGTTTTGTTCCTTTTGTTTTTGCAATTCGAAAAGGGGTGTTTTATTATTGGATTGTTTTGGATGGTGTCATTATTGGTTCTTTTATTTCACTTTCATAATTTTATTTTGTTATTATTTCACGTTGGTTTCAGTGGAAGACACACTCTGGTGTGTACCTTCATGATTTTCCATCACGGGGGACTGTATTATTCCCTGAGGACTCACCCACATCATCAAATTTCAAATAGAATAAAGCGCCCCCCCACGTTTTGAGGCAGTGAAAGATACTGTCATGGCTCAAGTGGGGTGTCACCTGATGCTGCCACCACTCTGGTTCCAGGCTCCTCTGAGAAGGCCCAGAGCACCCTCCCGAGCCTTTAGACCTCCCTTTTAGTCGAAATGAGTGTGAGGACCAGGCAGAGTGAACAATGAAAATAGTTTATTTTATAGGAGGTCAAACAAACAAGGTGCAGAGTAATAACAGTAAGTGTGTGAAAAGAAAAGAAATCAAATGCCCTAATGCATCTAAATATATACTGTCCCTAGCTCACTATCTCAAGTGGCCTTAGACTACTCACCCTTCCCTCAGGATGAGGGTTTCTTCCCCAGAGCAGCCTCTCTTCTGGCCCTGTTCCCTGGGAAGAACAACTCTTCCTCTGTACCAGCTCTTTTAGTATAAGTCCCTTTTCTCTGTGATTGGCTAATTTTGGCCTCTCAGGGGCTTCTGGGAGTTGTAGGCCTGGCCTCCTTCCACTCCTAGCCAGGCTCCTTGGGCTTACTAGGCCTTGCTTGCACAGCCCAGATCTTGACAGACACCTTTGTTTAACGTGGAATTCTATGGAAGAATTGCTATAGACTAGGAAAGATTCTGTACAATGACAGTAATACAGACAGTACTTAGCTTGAAGAACAGTAGCACAAGGAAGAGGCAGACTGACAAGAGCCTTTGATCACATAAAAAGGGTATGGCTTCTGGGCATGCAGGCAACAGGAAGAGGATACTGAGGTAGATTTGTTTGGATGGGAGCAGAAGGCAAGCGGAGGAGTGCAAACCACAAGGGGAAATTTGGCACAGTGTAGCAGGAAGGGATTAGAAGAAGGCAAAGTCCCACCCCAATCCTTCAGGACTGGAATATCTCACACATGTCTGTAATCCTAGTGGCTACACCTTGAAAGTAAAACCAATGAAGGTGGCGACTGCAATAACACACGAAGCTAAACAAAAGAAAATTATGGGTGTTTTTTTGTTATAAATTGCGTAGATGGGGAATTTGTTCTATTTTCGTATTATGAAATCCCTCATTTTTGTAATGCTATTAACATTGAAATAAATGCATAAGCCTAGTGTACATAATTCTCGTTCCTCCATTTTAGACTCACAATAATTCTGTGAGGCAGGTTAGTCTGAGAGACTGCATTTGGTCGAAGGACACCCAGGAAGCTTCATGGCAGAGATGGGATTTAAAGCTTGGGTCTCCAGGATCCTAGCCAACACTCTAACCACTATACCATGCTGCAGCTCTAATTTCCATCCATCTACATGGAATGAGACTCTTTTACGTACATGAAGTTTTACATGTAGTTTTGTATATGAATTTGGATAATTTTGGTTACTGACATGCATTAAGTGGTTTCAATGCCCTTTTTAGTATTAATCAGCCATTTGTGTCGACTTGCCTTTAGCGAGTAGCTCCAAAGCAGATGTGTTTAAACATTCAAGACAGAGGAACAGGTTTCCCACCAGGTCTGTAGGCTTGGTAGGTTTGCAACTCTAATTTATTACAGATTTTATTATACAGATTATGGGGGGACTTTTGTATATTCTGTGTTAATTTCAGTAACTATTCTTCTCATGTAACAAATGGGCTCAACTTTCTTACTTAAGAATAGAGCAAAATAAATCACCTAGCAGCTTATTAAAAACAATATTCTTTAAACAGCCCCATAAACTCTTTAAACAGCTTTCCTACAGCCATGCTGGGGGGAACCAAGGGTAGGTGCCTGCCTCACTTCTAGCAGGCTTCTGCTCTAGATATAATTATTTTCATATTTCTACTCTAGATGAAATGAGCAAAGACCCCTGGGTATTGATTATACTGAATTTAAACTTTAGTGATGCAGTAAACACTAGGGGCTAAGATCCATTGAGCTCAATGACACCTACTTCTCAGCTTGCTTAGAATTGTGCTGTAAAAATGTGAAAGAAATAGAAGAAGAAGAAGAAGAAGAAGAAGAGGAGATTGGATTTATACCCGCACTCCACTACCCAAGGGAGTCTCAGACGTGCTCCTTTCCCTTCCCCTCCCCACAACAGACACCCTGTGAGGTAGGTGGGGCTGACAGAGCTCTGACAGAAAGTGCTCTTTTTCAAGAACAGCTGTGCCAGAACTATGGCTTGCCAAGGTCATCCAGCAGATGCAAGTGGAAGAGTGGGGAATCAAACCTGGTTCTCCCAGATTAGAGTCTGCGCACTTAACCACTACACCAAACTGGTTCACACACTGTCTCGTTCTCTCGTATGTGTTAATAGCTCACACGCTGAACTGCAGGCTGTGGAAGGTCAGTAGTTCAGCAGTTCGAGACCCGGGTGCCGCATGACAGGGTGAGCTCCTGTCTCTAGTTCCAGCTCCTGCCAACCTAGCAGTTCAAAAGCAAGAAATTGCAAGTAGATAAATAGGTACCACTTCAGTGGGAAGGTAACAGCGTTCCGTGCACCTTGGTGTTTAGTCATGCCGGCCACATGACCACGGAAATGTCTTCGGACAGCGCTGGCTCTTCGGCTTTGAAACAGAGATGAGCACTGCAACCCTAGATTCGGATTCGACTGGCTTTCGAGCAAGGGAACCTTTACCTTTACCTTTAGCAGAGGGCCACACCTGCCTAGGGATTGCTAGGGCAAAAGACTGGCAGGTTTGGATTCATTCATGCCAGCAAGCCTGGCTGGCAAGAGTGAGTTTGAGGCTGCCAGATACAGATATGTGCACACATGATTGGGGGTGAGTGGTTTTGGCCAGTGGGAGGCATTGGAGAGACCCAGCTAAGTGGTCTCTGGCTGCAGGGGTGACGAGGAAGAGAGGAGGCATTGTCAGAGGAAGGGAGGAGGGCCTGAAGAGGTAGGTTCAAGAAGAGAGGAGGAGGAGTTACGAGGAAGGAATTGGAACTGAGGACCTGGAAGGAATTAAGAGAAGCATGGGGGAGAAACCAGAACTCCAGGCGCTGCAAGCAGATTTCAGGGCAGAATGATGACGCCCAAGTCATGTGAGAGGCTGATACAAGCAGTTAGAATAAGGCTGAATATCAGCTTTGTTGTAAAGGGCTGAATTTATTTATATTGCTTGTCTTTCCCCTGAGTATTTCAGGAATCCAAACCATTTTGCATTCCTTTTCGGTGATAAGAGCCTAGTATGATGCTGGGTTGTTAATCTTTTTAAAGAAGAAACAGAATGCAGTCTGGTGGTACGTTTATGCATCACCACATCAGAGTTATTTTGTGAACATAATCAACAGATGCCCTTGCATGGTCTCATGCAGAAGCTGCTGAAGGGGAGATAGATTCTACAATCCCTGTACTGAATTACTCTGTTTTCTTATACTTCTTCTGATCCTGTTTAGTGAATGAGTTTTAAACCATAAGCCTACCATGCTTGGCTTATTATAGTGTTTTTGAAGTCTAGCAGCACCTCCTCCCCCCTCCAGATTCTTGCTTTTGGAGGCCATTAACCCAGTACCATCTAATAGGCGGCTCTGTGCACAGAGATTGCATCGAGGAATGCAGGAATTTGTGGACTGATACAAAGAGGCGCTCAAGAGCTCAAGTGGACTCTGCAGAGCCCTGTGAGAGGAGGATGAGCAGTTCACAGATGCTGCTGGCATTGGCTGGAAGGCAGGAAACGAGGGGGATGCTTTCACCTGCTGCTTGCCATTCCGTTGGGATTTCCGGCTTCAATCTTTCCCTATAGCAGATCCTTCATCCTCATTGATCTGAGCAAACAGGGTGATTCCCGGCCACCGCTAGTTTTCTAGTAGGAGCAGCTGCAAATGACAGCTCATATTATGAGCCTTTAGTATACATGTTGAATGTTTTTTACACTTCAGAACCAAGGGAACAGGAAGTAGGGACCACTGACCAAATCACTGAGAAAAACAGAGCCAGTTTGGTGTAGTGGTTAAGTGCTCAGACTCTAACCTGGGAGAACCGGGTTTGATTCCCCACTCTTCCACTTGCACCTGCTGGATGTCCTTGGGCAAGCCATAGTTCTGGCACAGCTGTTCTTGAAAAAGAGCAGTTTCTGTCAGAGCTCTCTCAGCCCCATTTACCTCACAGGGTGTCTGTTGTGGGGAGGGGAAGGGAAAGGAGTTCGTAAGCCCCTCTGAGACTCCCTTGGGTAGTGAAGGGCGGGGTATGAATCCAATCTCTTCTCTTCTTCTTCTTTTACATAGGGGATAGCCTTGTTTGTTCACCTTGAATTTCTTCTAGTCTTCGTTTGAAGCATTTCTGTCTTCTCCTTTAGCCTTGTTACATCTTTTAAGTGCACTGTGACAACTTCACAGCTCTCTAGAGTAATGTGAATGGCGGCCGCCGAGATTTATCAGGAGCATCTGTTTTTATTGTGTAGGGTGGAGAGATAGAGGGGAGGGGCTAGTAGCTTTTACAGCCCAGTTAACTGTAATTCGACAACTTGTCTACCTTGATTAAAGAACTAAGAAATTAGATCACGGTACTGGTGAAAGTTTCTGAGTATGGAGCCTGTATTACCTATTAAGCTATCAATGTAAGGTTTATATTTCCTGGTCTGCCTTAATGATTCCTTTGACACTTACTGGATATTGAGTGTGGGTGTGTCTAGGCTGCTTCTGAAGTGAGTTGGATATGAGAGTTCAGAGCACAGCTGTGTCCTTGTCTGGAAGGGAGGGGCTGTCCGCTTGATTGGATTGCTTTTGCTCAGATCACAGCAAAGCATGCTTCCTAAATCCCTGTGAATACATAGGGAGTGGTGTTTAATATGTGATGGCTTATTTTAGGGAGATGATTTGGGATAAGCGCCCTTCACTGGTTTTTTTTAGCACAATTGTTTTTTTAAAAAGCTCCGTACATTATATTGTTTTTGCCTTCAGAGAAGGTCGTTTGTGTTGTCTAGGCTTGTGTGGTAGAGACTGCCATTGAGTCACTGCTGACTTTTGGAGGCCCTGTGGGGTTTTGTAGGCAAGAGATGTGCGGAGGTGGTTTGCCATTGCCTGCCTCCACATCATTACCCTGGTATTTCTTGGTGTTCTCCCTTCCAAATACCTACCAGGGCTGACCCTGCTTAGCTTCCAAGATCTGACGAGATCGGCCTATCCTGGGCTATCCAGGTCAGGGCTTGTCTAGGCTTTGTTGTTGTTGTTGTTGTTCAGTCACACAATCGAGTCTGACTCTCCGCGACCCCATGGACCAGATCACGCCAGGCCCTCCTGTCGTCCTCCGTCCTCTGAAGTTTGCTCAATTTCATGTCCGTTGCATTGGTGACACTGTCTAACCATCTCATCCTTTGCCGTCCCCTTCTTCTTTGACCTTCAGTCTTTCCCAGCATCAGGGTCTTCTCCAGTGAATGCTCCCTTCTCATTTGGTGGCTTACAATAGTAATAAAATTCATTAAAAGGGTGCATGTAAAAACTTTCTTATGTTTAGCCTCCATCAGTAAAAGTTTGCCCAAGTAATTATTTTTGTACTTTCTGCGAAGGTTGCTTGTGCTTTGGGGCAAAGTCTTCTGGAGCCAAGAGGCTGTCACTGTGTACCCCTACCAATACTGATATATTGTTATGAATGCAGAGTGCTAACCAGAGCTGCTTGCAGTTCATTACTGGTGCAAAGTTGTTTATGTGATACACAGTGCAGAAAGAATTTAGACCTTTCTAGAAAGACTAAGAATGGCAATGCAACCTTTAATGGCTAATACGAACTTGCCAATTATGTCAAGAGCGACAGTAAGCACTTCTTTGAAGGAGGAAGTGTAGTGTCTGATTGCCTTAAAGGAAGTGATTGTGATTCTTTTTTAGAACACATTCTTCCCGGGCTTGAATAATTTGAATACCCATCACCTGGTACCAGTTAATGCCTTTTTCAGATAAAGTACTTGAGTGTTGTATCTGTGCAGTTCCTGGCTTTCTTATACGGTGGATTATGTGGACCCATGTTAATCAGATTTGCATTCTGTTTTTGGAACTGAAAGTGCCTTGATTTCCCTGACCATCATCAGAACTAAAGGGGGGGGGAATGCAAACCTTTTGATTCTCATGGACTTCTCAGCAGTTTTTTTTATACCATCAGCCATGGTTTGATTGTGGGTTGGCTAGTGGAGTTGGGCAGTGAGGGCACTGAACTCCAGTGGTTTTAGTCTGTCCTGCTTGCTGATCTATACCAGAAAGTGGTGCTGGGAGGTAGCTGCTGGGCTCCCCAATATTTGTGCCGTACAGTCCTACAAGGTTCCATCTTGCCTGCTGTGCTGTCTAACATTTATGTTTGGAAGGCAGCATCATTGATCATGGGAAAAGGTATATGTGCAGGCACTTCCTCTGCATGTTCACACTCTACAGACAATTTGGCAGTTAAGAACATAAGAGAAGCCAATGTTGGATCAGGCCAAGGGCCCATCCAGTCCAACACTCTGTCACACAGTGGCCAAAAATACCAGGTGCCATCAGGAGGTCTAGCAGTGGGGCCAGGACACTAGAAGCCCTCCCACTGTTGACCCCCCCCCCAAGCACCATGATTACAGAGCATCACCTGCCCCGGAGTCCCTATCTATACCTTGTGGGCTAATAGCCACTGATGGACCTCTGCTCCATATGTTTATCTAATTCCCTCTTGAAGTCGTCCATGCTTGTAGCCGCCACCATCTCCTGTGGCAGTGAATTCCATGTGTGAATCACTCTTTGGGTGAAGAAGTACTTCCTTTTATCCATTCTAACTCAAGTGCTCAGCAATTTCATTGAGTGCCCACGAGTTCTTGTATTGTGAGAAAGGGAGAAAAGTACTGGGAGATGGGGCCAGCATGCTTCTGCCTGTTCTCTCCCCCCCAGTATGGTGGGTCAGTGCATGGATGGTCATCTGCACAGGGCTGCTGAGAAACATCACCATGAGACTTGAAGTGCTTTCAGTACACATTGATACACAGCTCTTCTTATATTTTGCTGAGACCATGGGTGTTCTGAACAGGTATCTGGAGGCAGTGGGCTAATAGACTGGAGATCATTCCATCAAGACTGGAGAGATGTTGGTCAAAAATTCAGTTGCCCGGAGTTGTAGATTGGTCTGTTTTGGATGGGGTTCCCCTCCCCGCCAAATTGAGGGTGATATCAGACCTGGTGCCTAGAGAGGGAGGCTCAGGTCTGGTCCGTTGCTCTTTGTCCATTTATCCTGCTTTAGTTGCTGTGCTTCTGTGGCCTTTCCTTTACAAAGCATGATCTGGACAAAATTATCTATGCTCAGGATATAGCTAGGGTAAATTACTGCAGTGTGCTGTTCTTTGACTGCTTTTGAAGACTAGATATTTCCAATGGAGCTAAACGAGAGTGCTGATTTGTATGAATTCTAGGGGAACATATCTTTTGGGTTTGGGAGGGTCTTCAGTAGTTACCAGTTTGCTTCTGGACACAGTTTAAGTTGTTGGTCATTAGGGGTTGGATCCAGACTAAAATTTCCACTAATGGAAAGGGAGCTGTAATTTTTGCCAGTTTGCCTTTTCTGGTATAGCCTCTGAGTTGCCAGTCATGCCATTCCTGAGTCCCCTGTAGCACAGAAGCAGCATTTCAGAGAGAATAGTGGGCTACATGTGGAGGAGGAGCATGAGGAAAAGTTCTGTTCCACTGACAGAAGTGCTTTCTGTTACTGGAAAACAGTCTAGATCAAACCCTAGAGTTTCAAAGGTAAACATTCTGGAGCCAACATATTTAAAGGACTGTTCACTTGTGAATCAGTCAAGACCTTCAGAGGCCCTGTTCTCCACAATCCCATCTTTTGTAGTGAGATGGATTGCTGACATGGTCATGGCTTTTTCTGTAGTGGCACCTTTACATTGGAGCCAGTTTCTCTGGCACTGAGCCGGCCTAGGTTTCAGAGCCAAAAGGGTTCTTCCTAACTTCTTAAAATCTAGTTTTGCTGATTCTCATTTCTAAAATATTTTAAAATAAGTAGAAAGCTATTCTGTATGATTTCTTTCCAATTTGGAAACCACTTTAGGAATCTATAGTGTTGAAAGTTTGGAGTAGAAATCTCTCTATATAATAACTGTGTTTTGGGGTGGCACTTTGCAACTCTCCCATTGGCTGTGCAATGTGCTCCCTCAGCCATTGGCCCGTCAGCTGCCACTCGAGTACTCGCGTGCTGGGTCTGCTCCTCTTCTCCCTCTGAGGTGGAGGACATCTCCAATGGGTTATTCCCACCGTGCCTGTAGGGAGGCAGGAAATAGTTTTTCCCCTTCCTGTTGGCGCCTCCGGAATAGCCCATCTCCAGTTCTGTTCCTGCCTCAGTAGGGAGAAGCAGCAAATCTCTTAGGCTTAGCTGTTTCCCGCTTTTTTGTATCCTGTTTATCCAGCCTGTTGCCTTGCCCTTTTTTCTTTCCTCTCTCTCTCTATTTCTTCTCTTTTCTCATTCAGCTCCTTCCTTGGAGCGAAGTTTTCAAAGAGGTCTCAGGACCCGAAGAGAAGAACGCCGCCGGCTGCCATGGCGGCAAAAGACCTTCCCGAGGTTTTTTCCTCGGGCGACGAGGGAGACGCGTGCACCGCGGCTGCGGTGACGCGAGACGACTCCGGGGCCGATCTGCCTTCGTGGCATGATCGTGGTACCCCGATGAACACGGCTGGCTCGGCGCAGCACCCCAGGTGCCCAAACGACGCCGACAGCCGAAACAGCAGGCCCCGCCATTTTCCCGCGCTCTCGCGATCGGGCGGCGGCGGCCATTTTGAGGGTCCGGCTTCGAGCTTGTGACCTCTCTTACGGCCATTTCTGGAGCCTCGGGGACCGAAGGAGGACAGCCTTACGTTTCCCCCACCCCTTCAGAAGAGGAGCAGGATCCTGAGACCGGCTCCAAACGGGGTAAGCTCCTTGATCACGGAGTTTTGATTCACTCTTCAGAATTATGGCCATTATTATTAAAAAAGACCATTCCGCTGGAAATGGCACAGCTCCTTCCTAGACCTGAGGTTTCCCTACCACAGGGTAATCGCTCTCAAAACCCTTTGATTCCATCCTCCCCTGGGTGGCCAACTAGGGCAGCTAAGAGGGTTCCCCCCTCCTCCTAGGAGACCCTTGGAGGAGCAGTGGAGGGAAGAAATAGAATCCAGTACCTCTTCCATTGAAAGGGAAGAGGGCGAATTTTTCTGATGAGGAGGAAGAATTAAAAACTCCCGGAGCAATCCAGTCGTTTTTTCAAACCCAAGGATTATCAGCTCCTTTTAGCTAAGGCTATATCCGTGCACCTTGGTGTTCAGTCATGCCGGCCACATGACCACGGAGGCGTTTTTGGACAGCGTTGGCTCTTCGGCCTTGAAACGGAGATGAGCGCCGCAACCCTAGAGTCGGATTCGACTGGCCTTTGAGCAAGGGAACCTTGACCTTTATATATAGGCCTTAGAGTTATATGTTTTGCCACCTTCAGAATATCTGAAGGCGGTCAAAAGCAAAATTAAATCCAAACCCGGGGGCAACCGGTAAGTCTTCCCTCCTCAGGAATTTACTGAGAAAGGTTTTTCCTTTCCTGAGTATTTGAGCGTCAGCTCAGAGCAGAGTGGGAAAAGCCCATGGTCAATAAGCAGTTTTCCCGCTTTTGCAAAAAAGTTATATGCTCTGCCTAATTATGCTAATGAGTTATTACAGGTTTCTCCTGTGGACGCTCCAGTGGATGCCATCCAGTCGACGGGTCTAGTATCTGAGGATGGTCGGGGTACCATCAAAGACCAAACCGATAAGAAGGTGGAGGCAACGCTCAGAAGGATCCATGAGGCAATTGCCATGATGGTAAGAGCGGCATCTACAACATCCATCGCCTCCAGAGCGACAGTCGTGTGGTTACGTAAGTTGATGCAGATTGTTCCAGAGAACAATCGGGCTGTGCTGGAGGGAAATTCTCGTGTCCTTAAGTCTAATTCCTTTTCAGCGGTCGCCACTCTGGACATTATCTCCTTTGCTTCCAGGGCCATGGCATCCACGGCGGTGGCCAGACGGCTACGCGCCTGACACGCGGACTCTCTCTCCAAGCTATTGTAACAGCTTATCCCTTCCTAGGAGATCGGCTCTTTGGAGAGGCCCTGGACAACTTCCTGGTGGAAACCAGGGATAAGTAAAAAGCCATGCCCAGATCCCTACGCCGTTTCGATTGGCGAAACCCGCAGTCCCTTCGTACCCAGCACTTTCTCTCTAGATTTCGACAAGACACCAAAAGGCCTCGTGGGAAGCGTCCAAGCAGTCTGGCAAATGTGGTTCCTTCACACCCAGATTCCACAGGCCTTTCAACAGAGGTGTTCGGGGAGACAGAGGTGCCAAACCCAAACAGGCATGACTATCCCCCCTTCCGGTGGGTGCCCGCCTTTTACATTTTACGGAAGCTTAGACAGGCACACAGGCAGATGCCTGGGCAGTAGAAGTGATGTCACAGGGCTATCCGATAGAGTTTCTGCACCAGCCTTCAGGGCGGTTCCTCAAGTCACCAGCCAGCAAATCAGCGATCTGAATCTAAAACTGCGACGTTTTCGCATGGAAACTCTGGAGGCTGTAGCGGACTCTCTATCTCCCAACGAGTACCTCACTTCCATAGATTTGACGGAAAGCATACCTCCATGTGCCTATTCACCCAGCACACAAGCGATTTCTTCGCTTTTGCATTTACGACCAACACTCCAAGTACAGAGCACCTCTCTTTGGTCTATTCACGGCACCACGCTTCTTCTCCAAGCTGAGCATCTATCCCAAGGTTCATCAGAGCTCAGGGTATCCAGGTTCTGCCATAGCTGGACGACCTCTGAATCAGGACCAGTACACGGGCAGACTCCGTCAGCAACACGGAGCGAACACTACAATGTTTACAGAAACATGGATTCCTGATCAACCTCGAAAAGAGTTCACTGCTACCGACGCAGCGTATCGTACATTGGGAACAGTAATCGACACCACTCGAAATGCTTCCTTTCTCCCGCTGGCAAAGGCTCAGAAGCTCTAAGAAGCTGCCATGAGGTTTTACAGCTGCAGATCCACACTCCTCATGGACCTAGCCAGACTTATGGGTCTGATGATTGCCAGCATCGACATGATACAATGGGCCCGCCTGCACCCCAGACCATTGCAGATGTTTCTACGTTCCCATCTACTCTCCTTCATGGAGGAGAGGGTCCTCTACCTACAGGTACCGATTGGAGTCAAGGAAGAGCCTAGGGTGGTGGACAAACATGAACAATTTGTCGGCAGGCAAGAGCTACTATGTCAGCCACACCAGGGAGCTGTTCACCGAGGCCAGTCTCTTGGACTGGGAGCAACCTTGAACTACACTCCAGTCCAGGGGACATGGCGGTCTGCGGAGAAGAATCTACCAATTAACCTCTTGGAATTCAGAGCGATCAGCTTGTCTCTGATTCCTTTTGCCCCTCAATTGTGTGGTCAACAAGTGTTGATCAGGACGGACAACATATCAACCTAGGCAGGTCTCGGTCATCTCAACTCCACAGGGAGGCGAGGAAGATCCTCTTTTGGGCGGAAAGACACGTCACCTCATTGAGAGCAGACCATATAAAAGGGTCCGAAAATATGCAAGTCGATTGACTCAGCCGAGTGGGGATACAGGAGGGAGAATGGGTTCTCCATCCACGTATCTTCAACATGATAGTGGCTCAAGTCGGACGTCCCATGGTGGATCTGTTCGCCTCCTCTATGAACCTCACGCTTCCGAGATATTTCTCCAGATTCTTCCATCCAGAGGCTGAGGCGACAGATGCACTCACGACACCCTGGCTCCAGGGTCTCCTATATGCGTTTCCGCCGTTCGCCCTGGTTTCCAGAACCACCCGCAGAATTTGGGAACTCAGAGCAAAGGTCATCCTAGTGGCCCTGAACTGGGCTCGTCACCCATGGTTCTCGGCAATACAGGAGCTGCCTATACTTCCACCCCTAGTTCTTTCTATACCTCCCGACATGCTGTTGTAGGGTCCGGTATGGCACCCAGATCCGGCCTGGCTGTGTTTGACCGCGTGGAGATTGAGCGGAGCAACCTATCGAAATTAGGTTATTCTTTCCAGGTCTAGACACCATTTTGACATCCAGACGACAGTCCACGGTCTGTATAGATATAACACCACATGTAAGGCGTTGGTGCGATGGTGTAGACACAAGTCGGTGCAGCCACTGTTCCCTTCGATTGCTTCGCTTCTGGATTTCCTGCAGGATGGTCTGATTCGGGAATGAAGTCTGCTACTCTTCGGAGGCAGTTAGCGGCTCTGTCCTCTGTTTTCCCTTCCCTGGGAGGATACAAGATTTCCAAACATCCTCACATTCAAACCTTTCTACAGGGAGCGTTGACAAAATCTCCGCTTCAGGTCCATCGCCTTCCAACCTGGAGGCCGAATACGGTACTCGGTGCTCTTACCGGCTCACCGTTCGAGCCTCTCGGGGAGGTGGGGTTGAAGTGGCTGAGGATGAAGAAGCTGTTTCTGGTCGCTATCACGTCTGCGGGAAGAGTGTCAGAACTCGGGGCATTGTCAGTGACATCGTCACTCTGCGTCTTTCATAAAGACAAGGTCGTGATTTGCACAGATTCTACCTTCCGGCCAAAGGTAGGCTCTAGATTTCACTACTCTCAAGAGATCTGCGTATCCACGTTCTGTCCTGATCCCAAGCATCCCAAGGAACGGATTTGGCACACCTTGGATGTAAGACGGGCTCTCAAGGTTTACATAGCCAGGACAGAGGTTTGCAGGAAGCCTGAGTCCTTATTCGTCAATATATCTCCACCTAGGTCAGGGGAGAAGATGTCTAGATCGGCAATCGGTTCGGTTCTGAAGGCCTGTATCACAGAGGCTTACCGGGCCTCGGGTCAGGAAGTACCCAGTGGCATCACAGCTCATTCTCTGTGGAGCGCAGCAACCAACGCCGCCTTACCAATAGAGCTTCTGTTGAAGAGGTCTGTAAGGCGGCTACGTGGTCATCCATTTCCACCTTCATAAGGCACTACCATATCAACACGCTTGCATCTGCAGGCGCGGCCTTTGGGAGAAGAATTCTTCAGCACGTCGTTAACATGGAGGAAGATGACTACCCACCCGTATGAGGGACACTGCTCGGGGAGGTCCCATTGGAGATGTCCTCCACCTCAGAGGGAGAACGACCATTGGACTTACCGTGAGGGTCCTTCTCCTCTGAGGTCAGGAGGACATCTCGGCCCTCCCATTTTCATCTTCCTCTTCTACTTATTCTGTGCTGATTTCTTCTCTTGTATTTCTGTTTATACTCTGCCTTGTTCATAGTTGCAGAGTTTTTCTTGTTTAATCAGTTGGTATTACTGTTTGCAGTTACGTTTTTCTAGGGCAAGGCCACTTCATTTAGGCTGCAAAGCACTGCTTTCGGAGTCCCAGAACTGGAGATGGGCTATTCCGGAGGCGCCAACAGGAAGGGGAAAAACTATTTCCTGCCTCCCTACAGGCACGGTGGGAATAACCCATTGGAGATGTCCTCCTGACCTCAGAGGAGAAGGACCCCTCACGGTAAGTCCAATGGTCGTTCCCCGCCCACTCCCCTTTAGCCACTGTGCCCTGTCAGAATTACTGGCAAGTGGCTTTCTCTCTTGATGAGGATGCTTCTCCTGCTTGCCTCCTGTGTGGGAGTAACTTTTCCCTCAGTGGCTGTTGGTAGGTGTAATGAAATGACAGTTACCTGTGTTTGTAAGATGGCTGCCATGTGGTTGTTTGTTTAAAATGTTCCCCCATAAGGTTTAATTGAACTGTAGTTCCAGAGAGGGGCCTGCAGGGATATCACTCACTGGGTTGAATGGGGCTTCCTCATCTTCTGGCCCACAGTTCCCAGTTGCCCCAAGGCCAAAAAATGCAGGAAAAGAGGGATGGTCCCAAGGGGCAGGGCAGCATCAACATAGACTCCAGCCCATCCAGGGAGGAGGCAGTCTTTGTCCTACAGGAGGTTAGGAAATACTCCTGCTGCCTGTGCTGACAAGGCTGTCCAGGCCACTAGCCACAGACGTGGGGGAACCCTTGGAGGCAGCAGAAATTCAGCCACTCCACAGTTGGCTGGACTGGAATGAATGGAAGTTTCCCTTTTCTTTTGGGCAAGAGAGAGAGGCTGAAGTAGAGCCAGAGGCCAGTCCAAGGAGAGATCCTATCCTGAGCCCACAACCTCCAGAGGTAGAGAGTATTGTGTGTAGGGAAAGAGGATTGTGTTTAACCCCTGTTGATTTATGCCCTGTTGGTTCATAGTGTTTGCTTACTCCTACAGTTCTGCCTTATTCATTTAGTCTGTGTTTGTTCCATAATTGTGTAAATAGTTAAATTCTTTTATTTGGGTTACTAATCTGTGTTGTGCTCTGACCACATAGTTTCCCCCACTCTGCACAATAAGAAAGGGAGGGGGTAGCCCAAGAAAGCAAGGAAAGGCCAGACTCTTGGGTTGTCAACTTTCCAGGGATCCCCCAAAGTTTGGGGATTCCATCTCCAAATAGATTCGGCCAGAGGGGCCTCACTGTCCTTCTAAAAAGGCAGTGACAATTCAGTGAGTGGTGGCAGAGAACTTAAGGAGTAAGATACGCCCACAGGACGATGGTTGGGAGGTGAACAGCTGAGTTGTAAACTAGAGCCCATTTCACCATGGTAGGCAACCAAGCTTGGTTCAGACAAAGGAAGGAAACCCTTTGTAGGCCTTTGTGAGGAATTCATTGGGGCCAGTCCTGACTAGGGTTGCCAGCTTTAGGTAGGGAGATTCCTGGAGATTTCCTGGTAGAGTCTATGGAAGCCAGGGTTTGGGGGAGGGGAGAGTCCTCAGCTGAACAGACTGCCATAAAGCCCACCTTCCAAAGCAGTTATTTTCTCTGGGGGGGGAGATCTGTTGTCTGGAGTTCAGTTGTGATACCTGGTGATCTTCAGGCTCCACCTGGAGGTTGGCTACCCTTGGTGTAGCAGTAAGTGCTTCAGAGCAGGGTCCGCGCGATCCAGGTTCTTGCTGTAGAAGCTGAGTGGGTGATTTTGAACCAGTCACAGACTTTCAACCTAACCTACCTCACAGGATTGTTGTGCAAGTCAAAAGGGGGAGAGGAGAATGATGTAAGTTGCTTTGGTCCCCATTGCAGAGAAAGAATACTTTCCCTCCTGGGAAACCTTTGTTGCCAACCTCCAGGTGAGGGCTGGAGATCATTCAGAATTACAGCTGCTCTCCAGATGGCAGAGATCAGTTCTCCTGGAGAAAATGGTGGACTCTGTGTCCTTATTCCCTGTTGAGATCCCCCCCCCCATGACAGCCAATGTGACGTGGCAGTCAGGGCTTCAGAGCATGGTAGAGACTGCAGATGGGGGGGAGATGGAAAGCTGAAGAGTGAGGAGGAGGAAATAAAGGTAGGATGATGATTGGCTGGGAAGGAGATAGCGTTGCCAAATCCAGATGGGAAATTCCTGGAGATTTGAAGGATGGAACCTGGAGAAGGTGAGGTTTGAGGAGGGGTGGGAGCTCAGATAGGTACAATGCCATAGGCTGCACCCTCCAAACCAGCCATTTTCTCCTTGGGAACCATTGTTGCCAATCTCCAGGTGAGGTCAATGCTCCCTCTAAACTGGTCTTGTGAGCACAAATTCTACTTTGTGAGCTACTGGCATTAAAGTTATGAGCGAGCAATTTGTCCACTGCATAAGTTAGTTAGCTCTAGAGCCCTCCTTCCTGAGCTAAGACTAAAATCTGTGAGCTGGAGGCTCAAAAACTGTGAGCTAGCTCACACCAACTCAGCTTAGAGGGAACACTGGTGAAGATCAATCAGAACTACAACTGATCTCCAGGAGGAAGGGCAGAAGTCAGCTGCAGTCAGAGGGGCAGATAACGGTAGGTTGATGGTTAGCTGGGAAGGAGATGGGGTTGCCAACTCCAGGCTGGGAAATTCCTGGGGATTTCAAGGTTTGAGCCTGGAGAGGGTGGGATTTGAAGAGGTCGCCACAGCAAATTGACGCTGAGTGCCCAAGGCCTTGGCACTCTCCCAGAACCTCTTTCTAGAGCTCATATCTATTTTCACAATGGGCCTTATTCCTAGTTCTTTAATAAATATATTCCTGAATCCTTACAGTCCTAAGGAAAAGAAGAATTTTTCTGTTCCTGAAAAGTAATTCCATGTCTGTAGTTTATATAGGGAGAGGGGGGCTGAGACTGAGACATAGTAGTTTGTGCTCCTGGATGGATTTTTGAACTGGGAATCCCCAGTTTGTGGTCCATGCTCCTAATTACTGTATTACAGTAGTTCTTTGGTCAGCCACTTCAAATCCAGCACATGAATTATATCTGGAAGCCTATAGAAAGTAAATGCATACAACTGCACACTGCTACTTTCAGGTTAGTATAAAACATACTGTTATTTTAGTTGGTCATAAGATACTACATGGATTTTTGTATTACGCTTAAGCTTTTTTTTCTTTTAAGCATTAGTAAGTTCTGACCAAATGGAGTTCCTTCTCCATTTGCAGAAACTTTAACTATGTAATGCCAAGAATTAAAATACAGTTCTTAAACCTAACTGAAGTTCTAGTCTGAAAACAAATGTTGTACTTCAAACTTATTTCCTAGTTCTAGACATGATTTTCTAGTAAAACTGTACATTTGGGAACAAGCGCTTCAAGTCTCTTATCTGACTCTAGAGATGTTTTTGAAATTTATCCCTGTCTGTTTTTTTGCTTGGAGAATGCACTGAACAAACTTGACCCTGACATGGAAACTGAAAGGAGTTTAGAAAATATCTTCAAAATTACACTTCTGCTTGCTGTGATGTCCTTGTGAAATGCCTGACTTAGGAAATATTCTTGAATCTTATTTTCTGTGGTGACAAGATCCAATTTTTTTTTTCTTGTGCTACAATGATTATCTTATCCATCTTTTTATTTCTCATTTCTGGAGGGAGAGTACAGCAGATGGATTGTACGCAAGTTCTAAAACTTGTCCAGTGTGCGGTCAAATCATAAGACATGCTACGTAGTGCTAGTAATTTAAAGGGGAGGTAAAGCCAGTGTATATAGCTCTACAGCAGGCTGACTTCATAGCTGAGGCTTATTAGTACGTACATAGGGCGCTTGAGAGTGTTGTGATTTTCAGCAGAGAAACTATTATGTTGTGTGTGTGGCTCTAACTGATGATTAGCTGTTGAGAGAATATAGTCGTCTTACAGAATCATAGCAAGATTTTCCCCTGAAACTGAGGCTGATCTTTGCAATGCTTTCTGGAAACTTGATTTCTCTTGCCATGCCACTCCCCCCCCCAAAAAAACACACCCCACTTTCTATCCCGCCATAATTGGGAACATTTCACAATAGTAATGATCTTGGCAGGAACAAGGCCCCTGCTTGCTGCCAGAGTAAAGCACACAAATAAGGAAAACAACAGCAGCTCTCTCCCCACCCTTTGCAGTGAGGTGGCTGGCACCACTGGTGCCCATGCTGCAGGAGGCATAGAATGTCCCGCCTGCCGTTTTGTGCAGATGGCTTGGAATTGGTCCACAGTGAGAAAGGGAGGGGGGAGTATCACTGACCACCCTGCTGTTTGTGATTAAGTAATAGGACAGCATGTCTAATTTTGCTCTTGTTTATTTGCAAACATGTGTGTGTTTTGTATGTACCCAAAGAACAAATCCTACATAAAGAGAGCCTGCCAGAAAGGGTCTTGTGACGATCCCCAGGGTATTATAAGCCCATCGGCCTAATTTGTCTCTGATGCATTGGTGGGAAAGCACAATGATTAAATGTTAAGGACAACAACACTTGCCGAAAACTCTGACAGAACTGTGAATAGACTCCCAAATCTTTCCAAACTGACTGAACTGGCATGAAAAGATCGAATCTATTTTTTCAGGTATAATGGCAAATCATGATTTGGCACTATGTGGAGAAGGGAGGAGCCCTGTATTCTCTCTCTCTCTGTCCCCCACCCCGATGTAGAAAAATATAATAGTGCACAGAGTTACTCAAGTCTTGGTTACCTCTGTATAGAATTGGACTGTTACTTCTGCATTATCACTAATTATACCTTGTCATTTCATGCCAACTGGTAAATTATGGTTTGCTATTACTGTTTCATAATACATCATAAGGCGGTACCTCACTGATTTGCGTCTTGGGTGAGTGGGGGGAAGATAAACTGGTAAGATGAGACTCATTTGTGTTGTACAAAATTATGGTTTGGCATTATATCTGAACCAAACCAGTGTAATGGTAAAGTGATTTCACCTTGTGGCAGATATTGTAACTTCACATATACATTGATACAATTATTTTGCAAATGTTGAAGCCATTGGGGGATATGTTTTTCCTGCACCCAAAGAGAATGGAAATTTTGGGGAAAATCAAAATATATGCATTGCTTTCCTATCAAGCCTGAATTTATTTTAGTCTGCTAACATATAGCATATAAAATTGTACTATTTGACATATTTATAGAATTTAGAAGTATAAATGCATTCATTTTATACAAGCCGAATAGAAAATTCAGTAACAGAGGGAGTTACAAACTGCTGTATCATATGCTACCTTAGCATATGTTTCTTCTAGGAAGTAGGCAAAAATAAAAAGTTGCAGTAAATAAAGTATGAATGGACAGAAACAGTCACAATAGGACTACCAGTTTGCAGTATTTGAATATAGAGTTACATTTTGAAAACACTGAACTATTCAGTAGTGCATTATACATGTTAGAACATAATAGGCGAAATTAATTGCATTTAAACAATAAATATATCCTAGGAAACGTGTTTTCAGAAGGTCTTAAGATGATGGCCTGAGTCATCTGCTCCTTTCCCCTTTATTTTTGTAATATCCAGACTGATGAAGAGTAATGGAAAACTTGAGAGCTTTGTGTTATCTGGCTGGTCAATAATAAAATGCGTGTGGCTTTTTGTGTGTGAAATATTGTATGTCTGTAGTACACACTGGAATACTACTGGCCTAATAAAGGATTGTGTGGGGTGGGCTGACACTGGACTCCCCCCCCCCCAATGCCTTCTCTTCAGGGGCAGGTCCACGGTTAGTGAAGGGAATCTGGGCTAATGGTCTGTGTGATTCTTAGCCCTCCTTTTTTCCTTCCTCCACAGGCCCCAGCTGCTGCTGGTCTCCTCTTCTGTCTTGTTTCTGGGTACAGCCTGCTGCTTGAGCCCCACCTCCTGCCTGAGGGCGTGGTCCAGGCCTGCCAAGCTCTGAGGCTGCTGCTAATACCTTTCTGGGGATGGCCATGCCCTTGCTGCTTTCCCCGGAGCCTCTCGTTGAGCTGTCTGCCTCAGCGGTGCCCGGGCAAGGCTGGATCCTGCTGGACTGTCCTCTAGAGCAGATGAGTTTCGGGGTGGGGCCCCCCATTCCCAGACAAATCTCATAATGCAGCATTCTGAGACTGTGTTTTTCAGTAATTTGAGTGATTTTAAAGTCACTTCACAATTTATTTTTACTTCTCGAGGGTTCCCAACCTGGGGTTCTCCCTGGTTTTTAGAAAAATTCCCCTTCTTTGTAAATATTCCCATTGTGTAGATCCCCCTTCCCCCAGTACCCTGGGGATCAGAATTATATCTAGATATATTGCCTTGGTTTTTAGTGATAGTATCCCAATAGGAAGCTGCATATTCCTCTTGATCCCTAGTATTCCAGTGACTTCAGCAAACACTAGTCAATGTGGGTTAGAAACTTAATGTGAAAAGCTCAGTGGTGTCAAACTTTATGCTTGCATCATGTTCGTATTCCTATTGGTGCCAAGGTGTTGCTCCAGTTTGAAAACTTGGACCCTAAGTAATATTGACACATTGGCCTGTATTGATAAACTTTTTCATGTTTGTAAGCAGATAGGCTACAGGGCCCACATGGGGACTGGGTTTTTTTTAGCTGAAAACCAAAAGAGGTTATAACACCGGTCTTGCTCAGACAATCAAAAAGCAAACAAGGAAGCTGAGTCACTGGTGGCTGACCATCTCTTTATAAATAAACTTGAATGACAGTTATATATTGCTGTAAGCTGAAGAACTAGGTACTTGGGCATTTGGTGCAGTGTGCACAGTACAACAGTGACCTGGATTTTTGTCATGAGAGAATTTTGGATAGTGCTGTTCAGAGATGTTCACAACTGCTACTCAGAAGTTACTGAGCGTTCCCTTGGCAGTGTGAGAATTTCTAGAGAAAAAACTGCAGTAGGAGGGCAAGTTAAGCTCTCCCCCAGGAAACTTTCCTTTCAGCAGGGCTCAGGCCAGACTCCCAAATTACTTTTTTAAAAAAACTGAAGGTATTTTAAAGTTTGTATGGAGGAGAACTGATGACATGCAGCCTGTCAAAGTAACTCTGGCTTATTGTGCTCACCACTGCATAAAACTGCACTTTGACAACATACATTTCTTTGAAACTGCCTACAAAAGTAACAGTGGAGATACTCTGAATATTATTCCTATGCTTAGAAGTTATCTGGGGAACCATGGTAGTGACTACTTCGTTGTTATTTATTGATTAGAATGTAGATAAATGGGAACCCATAAGGACTTAAGGGGATACCTCATTTCCCCTTCCCCCACTATTTCCTCTTTCCCTTCCATGAAGGCCTTCATAGCCTGTTTCGTTCTTCTCACTTAACAGCAAACCAACCTTTATCTGCTTCTCCCCCATAGCTTCTCCCTTCTCCTGTTTCCTTCCCCTTCCCACCCAACAGCAAACCAACCTTTATCTACCTTTGCCTTCAGCTTCCTCTCTCCCCTCAGCAACCTCTGCCTGGGAAAATTTCGGCTCAGTTGTATGGTGCTGACCACTGGGCCAAGCCCACTTTCGTGGTAGGGAACCCTCAAGGACTTGCAGGGGGCACCTCCATTTCCCCTATATCTCTCTTCCTGCAGTATTTCCTCTTTCCCTCCTCCTGGCAGCCTACATATCCTTTCCCTTTTCCCTGCCTCATTCTCTAGTTCTCAGCCATTCATCAACCTACCACTTATCCACTTTTCATCTTCAGCTGTATTGTTTATTTAATTCATTTATACCGCATCTTTCTCCACCGGGGGTGGTGGTGGCAAAGCAGCTTCCATTATTCTTCTCTCTTCCTTTTTATCCTCACAACAACCCTGTGAGGTAGCTAGGCTGGAAGTATGTGACTGACCCAAAATCACTCATTGAGGTTTCACAGCAAGATGGAGTTTGAACCAGGGTCTCCCAGACCCTACTCTGAATCTCCAGCTGCTGTACTACAGTGGCTTGCAGGGGGCACCTCCATTTCCCCTATATCCCTGCAAGTCATAAGCAGCCAGGCCTACTTGAATCATGCATGTCTGGTGGTATCGTGTTACCCAGTGGCTGCTGCCAAGCCTGGCTCTGAGTCTTCCCTGAAAGGCCAGAAGAGCCCTGGAAAGGACTCTGCCCCCTCCTCCTGCCTTTTACTCACACAAACCAAGCCTGGAATGCTGTGGTTGACTAGTAATGGCCACTGTAGGAATCTGTTTCTTAAAACTACAGGCACTCCTTTTATCATTTTTGGTTTTTAAACACCCCCCCCCCCCATATATTTTTCTTAGATTTAATATTTTTCTCCAACCTTGGGACCTTTACAATTTAGTGGAAAGGTGTTTCTTGCCTGTTCACAGCTCCAGTCACCAGATTTAAGTATCCAAAGATTTGGCCGACTTCACTATTAAAATATATGATGAACCATCACAAGGGAAAGAGTTCCCCCTTCCTGAAGCCCTTGGCACACTATTGAGGAAGTGGTACATACCCTATTTTCAATTAAACAATGCGGTTAGGATGTTTTGTATCCAGTGTGCATTCGGATCTAAATGAGCTGAAAGTATACCCGGAAAATATCTGTATTTTTCAGGTAAATTTCAGCATCCCAAATGTATCCAGGTTTTCTCAGGAAAATGGGGGGAAATCCTGAGAAAATCCTGGATATATTCAGGAATTACCAGTAGATCCGAAAACAGCAATCTGCTCCTGCCTCTCAGCAGTTTATTGGGCTTCTGCAGTCCTTTTAAAGAGGCTGCAGAAGACAGCCCTTGCCAGCTATTAGCCACAGGGTATAGAATGAGAACTCTCAGTCTGGGGCAGGTGATGCACTCTATTCTTGGTGCTGGAGGGGGCAGCAGTGGGAGGGCTTCTGGTGCCCTGGCCCCACTGCTGGACCTCCTGATGGCACCTGGTATATTTTGGCCGCTGTGTGACAGTGTTGGACTAGATGGGCCATTGGCCTGATTCAACATTGGCTTCTCTTATGTTCTTATGTTCTAGCTTGGCTTGGGGCGGGCTGGCTGGCTGGCTTCTCCTGCAGCCTGGCTTAAACCGGGCTACAAGAGAAGTCAGCCCAGGATCAGCCTTGATTGGGGCTGGCTCCTCTTGCAGATTGGTTTAAACAGAGCTGCAAGAGAGGATCAGCTGGGGTAGCAGGAATAGAGAGCTCTGCACCGGTATTGGGATCTGGGATTTTTCAGGAAACCTTTGGTTCAATGTACCCGAACTGGGAGGGGGAGGAAATGGGGGGGGGATTGCGCACTCCGAGTTGCAACCTTCTCTTTGGGGATTTGTAGTCTCTAGGAGAATTTCAGATACTCTTTGGTTCTGGTCTGTTGTATTTTTGTAGAAATTTCTGCAATCCATTAAGTTCACTGTCATTGGGGGAGGGTTTGGGTTCCATGGTGTTCAGACACTTGTGATAGAGTCAGTGCTGGTGTCTTCAGCTTGTCAATACCCATGCTGCTTGTGTCTGAGATAATGTAAGTATATGAATTGCTGGGAGAACGGAAGTTGAATAAAGAGTTTTATTCTGGGTATAACCTTTCATGTACACGCACGCTTTGTATGCACATGAAAGCTTATAGCCAGAATTAAACTTTGTTGGTCTTAGAGATGGCACTAGACTCAGACTTTGTTCTTAGGAAAAAGACCATAGGGTTGTGGTGAGTAACTCAAAGAATATATCCCCTTAAAAGTACAGTTGCAGTAAAAGAGCAAATTCTATGTCAGGGCTTATAAGGAAAGGGATTGAAAATACTGACCAGTATTATAATGCTTTTAAATATATGTTGCAACTACATATTTAATCTGATATCCCCATTTTGGAAAAAATATTGTACAATTGGAAGGGGTGTACAAAGGGACAATCAAAAATGTTAAGAGGCTGTAGTAGTTTCTCTAGGACAGCGGCTAAAGCAGTTGATGCTTTTTGTTTAGAAAAAAGATGACTAATAGTGTATGGGAGATGATGGGAATTTATTAAAAAGTGAATGATATAGACACAGTGGTAATATACTAGAATTTGGGGTCACCCAATGAAATCCTTTACCAAAAGGTTTAGAGGAGACAGAAGGCAATATTACTTAGTACAGTGTAATCAACAAACATAATTTAATTCACAATCTTAACAAGGTATAACCATTTGCTTAAATGGTTTTTTAAAAGAATTAGATAAATTCATGGTGGGTAGAATAATCAATGGCTATTGCCTATGATAATTAAATGGAACCTCTATGTTCAGAGGCAGTATACATCAGAGTATGAGATCCTGGGGACAAACCAGGAAAAGGCCATTACCTTCATGCCTGATTTATAAGCTTCCTGGGAACATCAGTGTGACCACTGCTGGACGAAATTAACTGTTGATCTTATTCTGCAAAGCTGCTCTCATGTCCGTAAGTTCAGATGGAGGAGAAGAAAGGCCTGCAGTGTGACAAGTAAAAGAAAAAGAAGAAGAAGAAGAGAATGGATTTATACCCCGCCCTTCACTACCCAAAGGAGTCTCAGAGCGGTTTACAAAGTCCTTTCCCTTCCCCTCCCTACAACAGATACCCTGTGAGATAGGTGGGACTGAGTGAAAATAAGGAGCAATAGCTGAAGGTGGGATGGGGGTGGAGAAGACAGGGAGACAGGAAGATTAAGAGATGTAGGGGTACAGAAAGCAAATGGAGCTCGCTGTTGTGTTCCAAGAGCAATAGGGATTAACGAAACGTTTTTTTAAAAGTACTGATAAAAGGTGTAATTAAAAAATCCCTAGCAGTACAGATGTCCAGGTTTAATACAAATGTTAATGTACCCTTCAGAATAATATTAGTTGTGCATTCTATTCCTGATGTAGATATCCCGGCATTTACTCAGAATTTACGTAGGTGGGATTCCTACTCAACTGCAGTGCAGTGTTCTCCCAAGAGACAGTTTGATCGGATTTTAAAAATTATTTTCCCTGGATGTAGACAGGTTCTAAGCTTGTATCTGTAAAAGAGAATCCAGCATGGTGTAGTGAGTAGGGTATCAGACTAGGATCTGGGAGGCCCAGGTTTGAATTTGCACTCTGCCGTGGAACCTTTGTGGGTGACCCTGGGCTAGTCGCGCACTCTCCGCCTAACCTGCCTCAGAGGGTTGTTGTTGAGGATAAAATGGAGGACAGGAGAACAATGTGAGTCACTTTGGGTCCCCATCAGGAAGAAAGGTGAGATATAAATACTGTGAATAAATATGTGAATTTGTGAATTACATGAATAAAGAAAATACCTCAAGTTGCTGGTAATTAAGAGGCGATCCTTATTTCTGGTTTGCCTTCTGCATTCCTCATTGGTGCAACATACCTTATATAGCTAAGTATGAAACATTAGATGCAAAGAGACATTGATTTGACTTTTGCAAGTGATGACTTGTGAAAAACCAAAGTCTGTAATAATTATAAATAGATGGCTGGAAGCTATAGACATATTCTTTCATCTTAACGCTGTCTGTCATCTTGTGGACACCAAAGATGAACTCAGTGGCCTCATGTAGTTCACTATGAGGACAGACTGTATCCTTCAGCTCTTCATTTGCCATATGAAGGTCAGAATTCATTAGGTGGTTGTAAGGATTATTCTGAATATACGAACATATCAGGGAAAAAGCATAATAAAAATTGTTTACTATCCACAGCAATTCCTGACTGGAAGGGTATGAAGACTGGTGTCCTTGGTGGCTGTTTCACTATTGTGGAATTTCTTTGTGTTGGAGGTTGCTGCAGTCTTATGATTGGGGGGTATATTTTGCAGCTACTCATATTTTGTTCCACTGGTGTTATAACATGGGTCCCTTGAGCCCAAAATATGTGTTAGAAAGTGATCTTGGAGACCATGATTGAAAATAATAAAGTTGCTCACCTTTTTGCAAAAAACAAATTATGAATTTCTTTCTTTCTACCTCCTGCTGTCATCTGGGAGATTCTGGCCATTTTCTTCAGAGCTGCCTATGAAATTCTATTTTTTTATTTATTCATTTATTTGATTTATATCCCGCCCACCAAATTAAGAGTGATGCTCTAAACAAGATTAAACAAAGTCTTGGCAAGTTCAAGAAAATCCCCCTCCCCCCATGACTAGAGGTGTGCATTTGGCAATAGCTGAACCAAAAAAATACCCCCAAAATACCAACAGAAGCTGAATACAGATCAGAGAGGTCTCATTTAAACCTAACAGTCTTAGCCACCAGCCAGCTGTTGGGTTTAAATGCCTTTCTTTCCCTCCCCAAGATCGGGGAGGGAAAGAAAGCCATTTTGAACATGCCTGGGTTCCCTCCTGATCTTCTCCGGGGCACCTGGAGAAGATCAAGCAGGGAACCCAGGCATGTCTGCATGCCTGTCCCTTCTCCAGATCGGGGAGGGAAAGAAAGGCATTTTAAACATGCCTGGGTTCCCTGCCAGTCCTTCTCCAGCTACCCCATGTCATCTAGAAAAGGGAAGGCAGAGAGCCCAGGCTTTCTCTTGTCAATTTCACTCACAGCTGACTGGCAGGGAGTGAAATTGACAAGGAAACCTGTAGGGGCTACCAGAGGGAAAGAAGGCATTTTAAGGTGCCTCCTTTCCCTCTGGTGGAGTATATGAGACCCAAGTATATTCAGCAATGCTGAATATTTCCCCAATCCGAATACTTTACCAGTACTGGACTGGGGAAATTTGGCATTTACTGATATTTTTCAGGTCCAGTTTATCTGAAGCCAAAAAATGCTGGATTTTTTTTTCTTTTTGCACACCCCTACCCGTGACCCTGCCTGACGTTGTGGACAGTGTCCTTGACTTTGTTTTGACCTGGGCCAACTCGAGTTGCAGGCTGCAGATCTCCTTGCAGCTCAGCTCTTCAAGTGCTAGACTTTCTTGCATTTGTAACTGGAGAAGCAAAGTCCTCATTTATATTCCAAGTGTGTTACTTTAGAATTTATGGAACGTCAAATTCTGAGCAGCTACAATTGCTCAGGTGCAGAAATGGGAGCTGATAAGAGATGTGGTCAGACATAAGAACGTATTTAATGGGACCTTTTCCAATCAACGGCTAGAGTTAACTTTAAGGTTTCTGTTGATTTTACTGAATTCGGAATAAGGCTCAGACATGAAAGCTCTTTTGTGCAACATGAAGCACCCATTTTTGTATTATCACTGTTTGCATTCTTGGTGTTGCTCATTATGTCAGTTTTGGGACTTCACATACACTGCAGCTTATTGTACTGCTTAGTAGTTAGACTCCTTACTGTCATGGTAACTCCACGTTTTAGTCTTTAAACAGTGAACAGGCCTGAACTACAGCTACTCCATCTTTTTATTTCTCTTCCTTTTTCCTTTTTTTTTTTTTTGTAAATACAATTTATTATTGGATATATCACAAGTTCATACAATTTAAACATACCAATACATACCCATTTTTCTTTTTTCCCCTCCTCCCCCCACATCCGGCTTCCAGCACTGCTCCAACCCCATTAATATCTCTGTTATTCCATTACAATTACTTCTAAACTTATTTTCTCTTACTAACGGTAACAATACAAAAGTCTAATTCTCTTTCCGTTTCTTCTTAATAACTGTCAAAGCAAATCAAACCACTTTTAATGTCCCAATTTTTCAACAAATATTCTTGAAAGTCTTTCCAATCTTTAAAAAAAGTTTCATCTTCTTCGTTGTTTAACTTTCTTGTTAACTTGTCCATTTCCGCCAAAAACAACGTCTTTTTAATCCATTCCCATGTTTCAGGTACTTTATCTTGTTTCCAACATTGAGCAAAAGTCAGTCTTGCTGCTGTAGTCAAGTACCATAATAGTGTTCTCTTGGCTACATTTATTTCTTCCATTTTAAGACCTAACAATAACATCTGTGGGTCTTTCTTAAAAGTACATTGGTGTTTAGTCATGCCGGCCAAATGACCACGGAAACGTCTTCAGACAGCGCTGGCTCTTCGGCTTTGAAACGGAGATGAGCACCGCAACCCTAGAGTCGGATTCGACTGGCTTTCTGAGCAAGGGAACCTTTACCTTTACCTTATCATTTGCTCTTTTACAACTTCATCCTCAGTATACCATTTCAATAGAACCTTATACAGTTTAGAAATCATTTTTTTTGCCTTTCTCAAGCCATACAGTTTCAATTTCAATATTCTTTTCTCTAAAACCATGTTCTCTTTTATCGGTCTTAAATAAATCATAAATCTGTCTATACTTCAACCAATCATATTCAAATTCAACATCAAATCTATCTTTTAACACAAAATTTTTCCCTTCAGATTTTAAAAGATTTTTATAGGGTAGCCAGTCTAGCCCTTGATTTCTTGAATATGGATTAATCACTTCAGCTGGTACAATCCAAAGTCTCTTCCTTTTTCCTTGAGTGTTTGTAGGCTGTCTGGCAAAATGGTCTTTACTTGGGGTAGGGGGATGACCTGCAGTTTGTTTCCTGGAAAAATAACCAGGGTAATATGTTTGGAATGTACCTCAGAGTCAGGTGTTGAGCATTATAACCTCATCTGTAAGGAGGTTTGGTGTTGAGGTGTGTTTTGGCACGTTCTTAGTTTGATTTAGAAATGCATAAGGTAAGGGATCTCTGTCCATGCAGGCCACTCACCTTCAAGGTCCATCCTTTGCTGGATCTAAATAGGAAGTGGTAGCAATTCTCTGCAAAGATCGTGGGTTTGAGTATTGTGAACGCAACTCTTCCAGGACAAAATGCCCCAGCCATCAACTACAGAGAATGTAAAAATTCTCTCCCTTTCAGGTAATGTTACCAAAGAATCCTTGCAGTGCTTATATAATACTACATCATCTTTTTAAAAACCCCCAAAACATTTTACTCAATTCAAAAGAGAACAGTTGATTAATAATCCTTGAAGGGGCACCTTTCCCCTGTTTCTTTCCAGTTATCTCCAGTTCTTGTCCCCAGATGTATTTAGTGTGGCTTCATTAGTATTCTTTCTTCCCTGTTTATGTTCTTCAGCACTATCAGTCCATCATGGCAGCTGAACAGGTGCTGTGAATGTTTTACTCCTACTAGGTAATAGTTCTTAAAGTGGGGGAGGGAAAACAGACTGAGTGGGACAGTGAATGAAGTTAGGACCGAGGGTACAAAATGATCTGCACTGAAACTTGTAAAGTGGTAATAAACAAAGGGTTTTAAAACATGTACAAACCATACTTCCATCTGGGTTTTGAAGCATGTATTTTATCTCTACATTGCACATTTGTGATCTATATTTGGATGTTTTTCCTGTTCGTCAAGCAGGCCTTTTCCCCTGAGCCTGTTGAGGAGTTTCCCAGTTGTCATTTGTGAAATGCTGGATGGAAGGAAAGGTGGCAAACTTCTTTTAGTTGCTGTATTCACTGTGTACTCCCACCCTCTGAGATGCTGTTGTGCATCAGCTGCTGAAGTATTAGTGCTCTCCTTTTACTTGCTGGAAAGACTGCTAGTTGGAACAGGATGAAGCATTTGAAAGGTTTCTTGTTCAGTACCTACTGTACAGGTCTCTTTCTGGCAGATTGACTTACTTCCACAAGCACTCGCCTTGATTTTAGGCCCAGGTTCTACTTATCTCAAAATCTGAATCCCCAAATGGGATTTTTGATTCATTTGGGACTCTTGGCTCATTAACTGCCGCAGGGGTGTGTACACTGCCAGGAATCCTGCCTCTTAATTGGTCCCTGCAATATTGGGATTAGCTGTCATTCACACTGCTATGAGGTTTTTGTCATCTCGAGGAATGTAAGTTCTGCTTCAGACTGCAGATGCCAGTTGCCATCTAAAGAGTCCTTCCAAATAAAGAAATAATTGCATTGGAGAGAGAGGTTGTAGCATAATCCTTTGCATTCTGTGTCAGTTCTCTGCTTACAGGAATAAGGGAGAGAATTTTGGAAAAATGGCAATTCCTTACCTGCAGTCTACAGTGCTAAAGTCCATTCTGTCACCTCAGCACTCTTCCATCTCCTTATCAGCTCATTCTGCTGCATGTGTAGACCAAGCCAGCGTAAGCTTGCTTCAGGCTTAGAATAGCTGTTCACTTTGCCAAATCATCTGGAAAAGAAAGATACTAATATTGTTCATGTCCCCTCTTCAAAGGGAACTCGTCTTAATGACTAGGAATGATACCTAGTATAATTGAGCCTGCTTTTTCAACCACTAGCTACCATTTTGGTTCATTTTCCAGACATTTTGTTCTTTATTATTCTCTTTTGAAGCACTCAGTTGCTAAGTATTGCAGATATGAAACTGCCTCATCTCTTCCTTTATTATGTAGAATAATTGAGACTTGCAGTTATATTTTAAAATGTATTTCATTGTCAGACTCAGAGTACCAAAATAGTAGTCGGAAAAGATGATGCATCTCTTCAAGGGCGCAACAGATCAGTGACGGAACTGTGGCTTATGCCAAACAGGAAACTATTAAGTGTCTCAGCTACTTTTAAATTCCATGTTTCTTTAATAATTTGCTATAGATGGCTACTGATGCAAAGCCTTGTAGTTTAGTAGTGAAATGCAAGCTCTGGTTTGTTTGTTTTATGAAAATTTTAATTGCTTTTCTCTACCTCCTACCTCTACAAGTACAATTCTTATCTAAAATCACACAGAGTAGGCAAGGATCTTCAAAGGTCTACAGTACATTTAAAAGTTCCCTATTAAATGATGTTAGAAAAATTTTATCTATTAAAGTATTGCTAGTTCGAAATTCAGTGACATAAAATTGCATGATCACATTTTAGAATGCCAAGTGAGTTCTCAGATCTTCATTTAGGCTTCTTCTTCTGCTTATATTTCTTCTTCTTGTTGAAGGGGAGTTTGACCTTGTATAATCTAGGAGCAACCGCTCCTAGCTCCGATTCAGATTCTGAGTCCATAAAGTCACCCAAAGAAGCCAATGTAGAGTCAGAGATACTGCTGGTTGCTCCTTCTTCACTTTTATCCATAGCATTGTTGTCTATTATTTCTTCTGTTGGTTTTGCTGGATTCTGCTGTAATTCCAAAAAGGTTTTGGCTTTAGCCAAAGAGTTAATCTTTTCTTTTTTCCCTTGGTAGTTAAAAGTCAGTCCTTCAGGGATGAGCCATCGATATTGAGTTGAATTTTCTTGTAGAAATGTAGTGACGTTTTTATATTGTTTTCTCTTCTTCCTTATTTCAAATGGGATGTCTTTCAAGGTCTTTATTTCTAATCCTTGGATTTTCAAGGATGATCCATTGGTTACTTTCAAAGGTCCCTTGTTGACCTTCTTAGAAAGTTCACATATTTCCCCTGGCAGATTATTTTTCTTTACAAATTCTGGGTAAACCCGATAAATCATATCTCTGTCCACCTCCAAAGTTCCTTGCTCGTAATTTATTAGGGGAGCCAGTGCTTCACTCATAATCAGTCTAAGGTTTTCATCTTTATTTTCAGGAAGTCCTTGAAATCTAAGGGCATAAGCAGATCTTTCCACTTGAAGTTGTAGGAGTTGTTGCTTTCCTGAATTTGTTTCTTTTTCTGCTAATTCCACTCTTTGGTTCAAAGTTTGGGTGTTATGCTCACCTTTTTGCAGCTTTTTGGCTGTTTTCTCTGTTGTGGACTTGACTTCCTTAAGTTCTTTTTGGAGAGTTTCAAAATTTTTGTTGAGATTCATCATTTGATCCAGCAGAGGATGTAGTGCTTCAGAAATCATGCTTGCAGTATCTATGGTCATTTCTGGTCTCTTGAGTCGGTGATGCTGTGTTAGAAGTTCCTGCTGTAAGTTTCGTTTTAGGCGCCATTCCGCCCCTTCGCTGTCTCATTGTTTATGTTTAAGGTAAAAGTTCTTTAAGTGCCTGAGAACTTTCTCTGGCAAGCTGAATAAACGTTTTAAGCAGAGTGGGTTCGGGTAAATGTTTTTTCCCTTGCGTTAGCTTTCCGCCTTAATCTTGCATTCATTTGTTTAGGCTAGGCTCGGGCTACTGTAAGCTCTTGGAGGATTGGCTAATCGCCTAATATGCAAAGGAATTCCTGCTACAAAAACAGCCCTGGTTCAAATGTTTGGGACAGATATGCTGAGATGATGAAGCAGTCTGTCAAAACAATAGAAAGGGCTAAATATGTCATGTGGAGCTGTGGTGGCTCAAGTGGTTAAGACACTGAACTGCAGGCTGTGGAAGGTCAGTAGTTCAGCAGTTTGAGACCCGGGTGCCACATGACGGGGTGAGCTCCCGTCTCTAGTTCCAGCTCCTGCCAACCTAGCAGTTCGAAAGCAAGAAATTGCAAGTAGATAAATAGGTACCACTTCGGTGGGAAGGTAACAGTGTTCTGTGCACCTTGGTGTTTAGTCATGCCGGCCACATGACCACGGAAATGTCTTCAGACAGCGCTGGCTCTTCGGCTTTGAAACGGAGATGAGCACTGCGACCCTAGAGTTGGATTCGACTGGCTTTCGAGCAAGGGAACCTTTACCTTTACCTTTAAATATGTCATGTGTTATAAAGTCTGTTGGATCAAGCCACTGATCGATCCAGTCCACTATGTTGTTTCACACAGTAGCCAACCAGTTGTCCTGGAAGGCCAAGCAAACAGGGCATAGGGGCTGTGGTTTGGTGTAGTGGTGAAGTGCACGGACTCTAATCTGGGAGAACCGGGTTTGATTCCCCATTCCTCCACTTGCACCTGCTGGGTGACCTCGGGCAAGCCATAGTTCTGGCACAGCTGTTCTTGAAAAAAGAGCAGTTTCTGTCAGAGCTCTCTCAGCCCCACCTACCTCACAGGGTGTCCGTTGTGGGGAGGGGAAGGAGTTTGTAAGCCACTCGGAGACACCTTTGGGTAGTGAAGGGCGGGATATAAATCCAATCTCCTCCTCCTCCTCCTTCCCTGATGCTGTCTCCCAGCACTAATATTCAGATGTTTGCTGCCTGTGTATATGGATGCTTTCTTCAGTCACTGTGACGAGTAGCCACTGATGGACCTTTTCTCCATGAAGCTGTCTGTAACCCCTTTTGAAGCTGTCTGGGCTTTTTGGCTGTCACTAGTGAATCCCACAGTTTAATTACTCATTGAGTAAAGAAGTACTTCCTTTGTATTTGAACCCAGGTCTTCCTGGTCCCTACAGTTCAGTAATCTAATCACTATATCACACTACCATGATGATCAGCTTCTTTGCCTTTTGCATTGACTTTGTTGTAAAGGAGCAGTGGAATCCTGTAAGCTTGCTTTTTCATTAAACAGCTACGGAAGACAAGAAAGCAAACGGGACCGCTGCAGCTTAACCAGTTGTCCAGAGCATAAAGCCTCACAATCCTTAACTTTCTGGATATAACAGCACTGCAGGTAATTCCACAAAAATTACTAATCTATAACTGTTTGTAAGAAAGTCATCTACTCATACCTGGCCATCATGTATGGCCTAAAAGGGAAATACCTACAAGATACTTGTACTTCATTGCCTGGAAGTGAATGTTACTACAGAAGTCTGGGTGAGTGTATCTGTACCATCCTGCATGTAATAATGCAAAGCATCTAATTAGAAATTTGGACCTATTACAGTTACTTGTTTTAGAGTGTCATGCAAACATTACACTTTACAATGCTCTCATCTTTTTAACTCTAAAGTATAGTGAAGTTCTTCTTTAGCTTGTGAGGTATGAATGAAGTCATTAAATAGTTGAGAAATCGCACATCAATAAACATTAAATAGTTTAGAAAGCCACACATCAATAATGACTTGACTACATGTGCTAGGAGTTATGCCAGTTTTATGAATATGACTTTTGTTAAACACTGAACTGAAAGACATGCATAAGAGTAGAACGGAGGTCACAAACACTTTAACCTCAAAGACATCAGTTATTTGTCAGGTGTAAATGCTGTTGCTTGTTCGATTTGCTGAAAGCTGAAATTATTTTAATTTCATGTTTCGTGTTTTAACATTAGTATGAGTTACCGAATCTTTTTTTTTAATGGGAGGGGGTATAAATAGGATTTTAGCAATTCTATTTTTTGGCAAGAAACCACATTTTATGGTTCAAACATGATGCATTATTTTGTGGTGAATCAGGAAGTCTTACTGTACAGTCCTGTTCAGAGTTACTCCAATTTAACCCATTGGTGTAAGTAGGCTCAGGCTTGGCGTACCATTGCAGATTGCAGAGGTGGGATTTCTCAGATTGCAGAGGTGGGAGTTCAGCGAGTTCCAAGTAGCATTGTTATAGGGAGGGAAATTTCTTTTTCTGAAATTCACTTTTTTAGATATAGCCTTTGGTTCTTTAAAAAGCTTACTCTTTCCTTTCTCTTTTGTAGAGAGATCAATGTTTCTTGTAACATCAGCCCTTGTAGCTGTTTTGCTCCAGTGGGACGATATGAAGGTTTCAGAAACCACTACCTGCCTCTGAGCATCTACTGAGTAAAAATTTTGCAGCACCTCCCTTCCTGCCCGTAATCTTCAAGTTCTCTTTGATCAAACCTGAATTGTTTAGGAGCCAACTCCAAATTCCTGTTAAAAAAGTGGAAGAAACTGATTGTTGTTTATGAGGGAGAAACTGGGTAAAGAGGAATTAAAAGAATAACTTCTTTTAATGCTAATTCCAAGGTTTATACTTGCAAAATCAAACCGTGCTGGGTTGGTTTGCCCGAATGCGGCCATTGTCTTCTGTCTTTTTAAAAATGTATTAGTCCTGTCTCAGTTTATAACCTTGCTCATCATGGGGGTTAGCTTGTGTCCATTTGTCATATTTAGGTACTGATTCAGGTTAGAGGATCTGGGATCCTCAGGTGTGAATCCCCATTCTGCTGCAGGATTTCACTAGGTGACCCAGGGCCAGTCACTCTCCTAGTAGACTTCACAGGTTGGTGGTTGTGAGGATAAAACCAAGCAGTGGGGAACAATGGTTGTGAGCTGCTTTTGGTCTCCAGGGGGAATGTGGCATAAATATCTAGATTAAATTTCCCTGATATTTGAATGATTCTGGATTCTTTTAATTGTTATTGTAATGATTTATTGTGGGCTAGTATTATTATTATTATTATTATTATTATTATTATTATTATTATTATTATTATTATTATTATTATTATTATTATTATTATTATTATTATTATTATTATTGATAATAATAATAGTTTTATTTTCCAACACATAATATCAACATTGACATCAACATCAACACAGAAAAACAAACAAAACACACAAATAGTAATCAGGAGTACATTCTATTTGTCCTTAAGCTTTTCTTCTGTACATCAGTACTTTTTGCACCTATAGTAATACTTCCTCTAACCATGGTATAAAAATCTTCTCCACAGTCCGAAATTGTTAGTTTTTTAAACATTAAATTCCAGCTAAGATTGTCAAAAAGCCTTCTCAGCATCTAGGAAGACCAAAGCCATCTGTTTCTCTGGATGTGCTTCAAAGTATTCAAGTACGTTCAAAATAGTCCTTACATTACTTCTTATCTGTCTTTTAGGTAAAAAACCTGCTTGGTCTTGATGTATAACTTGTACAATCTTTTCAATCCTGAGGCAGTATAGATGCATAAATTTTATAATCCACATTTAATAGTGATATTGGTCTATATAGTTTTTAATATTCTTCTCATCTATACCTTGTTTATAAATTAAGGTGATTAGAGCTTCATTCCAGGTCCTTGGTATTTTCTTCTCCTTTATAATATTTTGTATTGTGAACTTTAACGGTATTATTATTTGATCTTCAAATGTTTGGTAAAACTCCGCCGGAAGGCCATCTGGACCCGGTGTTTTCCCTTTCTTTTGATTTTTCACTGCTTCAGGAGATGGGTTCGTTTAGGATTTTCCTTTGATCTTCTGTAAATTTCTTGTCATTATATATATATTTTTAAAATCCCTGATTTCTTCTTCGGTGGCTTCTCCTTTTTGATATAAATTCTTATAAAATGTCTTGACAATCTTTTTCACGTCTCTAGGAGTATTCCTTTCCTCTCCCATTTCATCTCTCAATATCTTTGTGTTTCTTTTCTCTTTTCTTAATTTGTACGCTAACCATCTAGTTGGTTTGTTTGCATTCTCAAAATAGTTTTGTTTTGCGTAAGGAATTTTTTTGCTATTTCTTGAGATAAAAGACAGTTCATTTGATGTTGCAGGTTTTTTATCTTAATCCTTGTTTGTTCTGTAGAGGGTTCCCTCTTCATATCTCCTTCCTCTTTTTTAATTTGCTGTTTAATCTGGATAAATTTTTGTTTCTTTTGCTTCCTCATCCAAGCATCTTGTCTAATAATCCATCCCCTTGCATAGGCCTTGAAAGCATCCCATACTACATCAGTGGAGATGTCAGGTTGTATATTTTCTTTGAAGAACTCTTGGAATTCTTTTTTGGAATCTGTTTTTTAATTTCTTTTGTTTGGTTAATCATCTGTTGTGCCAAGGAGTCCAGTTTTGCTTGGATTGGTTCAATTGCACCTCCACCAGCAGCTGAAAGGGCAGCTTCCACAGCCTGATTGACAGCTGTTGCCATGTTTTCCTGAATAAGACTCTGTAAATCCTTGATGACAATCTGGGCCAAGCTAGTTGTCACAGGTTTTACCTGCCCTGGGGATGGGCCAGGTACTTTCTTAGTTCCACTAGACATGTTTATACAGTACACAACAGAGAATCTCCCCTCCCTTCTTCCAAAAGGAAAAAAGGAACATTATTATTATGTTGTCGAAGGCTTTCATGGCTGGAGTTCATTAGTTGCTGTAGATTTTCCGGGTTTTGTGGCCGTGGTCTTGCCGTAGGACCTGATATTTCGCCAGCAGCTGTGACTGGCAGCCTCAGAGGTATAACACAGAAAGATGGAGTACTCTCTGTGTCAAGGTGAGCAGAAAAATGGTAGGCAGGTAATTTATATCTACCCTAGAAGGTGGGGTAGGACTGAGCCATTATCTTGTAGTAGTTCTCCAGGCTATGAACATGCTAATGGAGGAGCTTTCCTGAGGAGGTTCTTTTGTCTATGGATTGTTTCCTGAGAAGGTTCTTTTGTATGTGGAATGGCTATTGAAACTCTAATCTTGTCTGTAGTGCCATTGTCAGCTGTAGAGCATTTTGTGTTTTTCACATGGTTTATTCAGGGAAAAAAATTATATTTATAAATCCCAAAGGTTCTTCATTTGCCAAGGAAAACCAGAAAATACCTTAATATTCCAATATAGGGGGGAAATGGGGGAAACCACTATGTCCAAGAAGAACCAGGTAAACCAGTTTGGTGTAGTGGTTAAGTGTGCGGACTCTAATCTGGGAGAATCAGGTTTGATTCCCCACTCCTCCACTTGCACCTGGCTGGATGACCTTGGACAAGCCATAGTTCTGATAAGAGCTGTTCTTGAAAAAGCAGTTTCTGTCAGAGCTCTCTCAGGCCCACCTGCCTCACAGGGTGTCTTTTGTGGGGAGGGGAAGGGAAAGGAATTTGTAAGCTGCTCTGAAACACCTTTGGGTAGTGAAGGGCGGGGTATAAATCCAATCTCCTCCTCCTCCTCCACAATACTCCATAATAAAAATAAGATCTTCACTTAAAAGGTAGCTTTTATATCCACAAATCGAGTAGTCTAACAAGAAAGTAAGCAGAAGGGGCCATAATCCATAATGATGTTTGCACTGCAAGCTAAAGACTTCTCAGATATGAAGCTTTTAGTCCAACTCAGAATTCCAAAACTCCAAAGTTAAAGTCTCTTAAATAAAAAAGCACATCCCAAAGACTGTATGTTTAATCCAGCAAAAGAGGAGGAGAAGGAGGGAGAATAGTTCTAACAACACTTAAAATCTCAAGAAAGGAGCCAGCAAGTGTTCAACTTGATTATAAAGCTCCCATCAACAAAATTCCATCTTCCAGAAATAAACCCAAAGAGGGAAAATAAGGTAATCCAAAGTGAAGTGAAAGTAGTACCTTATCCAACTGTATTTAGCTTCAAAAAGTTAAAAACCACGATCTCTCAGCAGCCCTATAAACTTTTATAGATGCTTGAAGAAAAAAAAAATCCAGCCCAACTTTTCCAAGCCACTTGCTGGGAGGGGGAAGCCACCCCTCCCTTTCTTTATAAGTCATAGCTTTAAAGCTTTGAAGTTTAAAGAGACATCACCTCTTCTGTGGAAAGTTAATTGTGTTATTTGGGTACTCACGGTGCTATAGAACAGTTTTTTCCTTCTTTAAAGTGGTAGGAAAGACTCCTGAAAGCCGGTTGGTCACACCTCGGCACTCAATGACGCCATTGATTGCTCTCTTCTGGGTTCTTGCATCGGATCGGCACATGTCAGCCCCCAGATCAAGCTCCCTGCAACAGTCCTCCCTCCAGGAAGGCTTAGCTACCCAGAGATCCAGCAGTTCCTCGGGAGAGATTCCTGGGACCATCTGAAGTCAGTCCGCCACAGACCGTTCTCTGTGGGCTATTATTTTATGGCTGTTAATTAATAATACCAATAGTTCATGGTAATGTTTATTGATTATTTTAAATTAATATTGTAAGTTCTCTCAAATCTTTTAGGATGAGAGGTAGGAAATAAATTCCAAGGGCTTTAATAGCTGCATACATTGGGTTCCATATGTGACCTTCAAAGTCCAACAAGTATTCTAAATAAAACGTTCATGACAAGAATAGAAAAATGTAAGGTTGCCTGCTACATTGGTATCTGGCTTGACTCTCTGTTTTGCACTAGAGGGCAGCACTAACCCGTTCAGTTAACAGAACTGTGAAACCTGCTACAGTCAAAGCAGGGTTTGTAGAGTTTGATGAGCTCTGTGAACTTTATAAGTGAGAGTTACTTTTTTACTGTGTAGTCTTCCTTTCTCACTGAGATTTAAGGTGCATTACACAGTACAGATATCGAGGGGGGCAATCTAAACTTTGGAGATAAGCTTTTTAAGGAGAGTGTTGCAGGAGCTGCCAAATCTCTTGAGATGGCAAGTCTTGTAACAAAACACAACTTTAAAAAAAGCCCATAAAATTTATTCTTCCTAGTCTTCAAGATATGACAATATTCTCGAGAGAACTTTTTTGTGATATGAGATTTCGTTCTGTAAACTACAGCATGGAATGGCCTGAAGAACTACTCTGATTCATTACAGTACATGAATGTAAGAATTAAAAGACTTGATCGTATTATTAGAATTAGGAGTATCTTCATCCTCAGACTAGAAAAATGATGAATGCTAGTACAGGTGGATGATTTTCGGCAGCTGGAAATCTAGTTCTGTTACAAGAGTCTGTGTTCTAGGCCACTACATCTTGGGGGTCAAAATGCACAATATGTTGGTGATTTGGTGCTTTCAGTATGCACTTTAACCAGATATAGCAGCTGTCGAGGGGGATTTGGATCAGGGCCATGGCAAGGCCTTCCACGTTATTCCTTGTAGAAATTTCTCCTCTTCTCCACTGTAGCCCTGATACTGGGGAGGGAGAAGGCAGCATTATTATCATGCCTGTTTTTCTCCTAACTGGGCTACATAGGCTCAGGGGTAGAAATACTTTTTTATTCAGGGGGAAGAATTACTCCTCTCAAGTGCTGAGAGTTGCTGAAGACACTGAACTAATATAGAGGGATTGTTTGAAATCACAGCTAAAGGTGTTGAGGAGCAGGATGCTTGTGTCTCCATGGTATTCCTCTTTCACCTTAGCCTTGTAAATTTTATAACTTTGCTCAGTGTCCGGTTGATTTTGAAATGTGACAGTGGAGGTTCATAATGGCATTTTAACATACACTTCAGATTTTCTGACCCACATATCCAGCTACCGCCAGTGGCTGAAATAATAGTATAGGGTCGTATTTTCCCCTTCATAAGTATCTTTCTAGAGGAATAATTTGGAAGCTAGAACACCGCCTGTTGCATGTGGAATATTATCATATGTAACTTGAATTGCTGATAATTGAGGCATTCCAATCGGAAACTATTATTTCTGTAACCCTGTAACAAGAATTAGTACCAGAGGGTGATACAACAGCACTGGCAACTGGTTCTGTTTTGGTAGTACTGCTTCTTGAGCTCCAGCTTGTAGACATTTCTGACAACATTTTATACTGTTAGTAACAAGTTTGTTCTTCCAACAGAACCCTCTCTGACATACAGAATCACCCCACCTCCAAGCCTCCCCCCCCAATCTTTCTGATATAATTTATAATCAGGAATCTCCATATCCCACTGATATTCCTCATCCCACCAAGCTTCTGAAATACCCACAATGTCTATTTTTCTCCTCAACACCAAGCATTCCAACTCCCCAATTTTACCTTGGACACTTCTAGCATTTGTATATGAACATCTATAATTTCCCATGTATGTTAAGCTTGCATATGTCAAATAGTTGCTGGAAATGTAAAAAAAAATATGTTGGTGTGTTCTACCATATGTGGTGGACATGATATAGTGTGTAAGTTTTGGGCTGTGGTACATACTTTTATACAGACCTCAATACCTTTTCGACCAGAATTGTTTTTATTGAATTGTGTACCAGATGACTTTGATAAAACTGAAGACATTTTATAATTCATGTAGTAACTGCAGCTAGAATTTTATTTGCATCTTATTGGAAACTTCCAACAATGCCTTCTGAACACGACCTAATAGTGAAGGCTATGGGAAGTTCAGAAATGGACAAATTGGCTTCAATGTCGAAAGGGCAAATGGAAGAAGATTTCACTGGATTATGCACTCCATTTTATAATTGGATAAGAAAGAAATACAAAGATATGAACTCCTTAGTATTATAATATGAAGAAGCCTTTATGAACTTTTATGAACTATCTCTGTATAATTTGAAATGATAAGTAGAAAAGATTTATATGCAGAAGAGTAAGTAGTTTGGTTCCTTTCCTCTTCCCCATCTCTGTATACCCTAAAAACTTAATAAAATGTATTTTTTTTAAAAAAAGAATGTATTTATAAGTAGTGCATATGCCTTTTTGTTGGCCTTTCTTGGTCACAGCTGCTTCTTTTTTTAAATTTTAAGGAAGTACATGAACATGGGTGACTATGTTAGACATGAAAGAAATATGGAAGAGGCAGTTGTAAACCTAAACATCTACTTTAAGGTTTGTAACATTTAGAGAGAATACATTATAGTAGACTGGCTTGCATTTTGCTGTAAATGATATAGATAAAATGCACTCTGTAGAAGTACGAAAGCCTTGCAATTAAACTTCTAGTAAATAACAGTCAAAGGCATTGATATAAAAGCTGGATATAATGCTTCCAGTTACTTGTTCAGATGTTGTCACAAGAAGAACACTGTTGTCTGAAGGAATGTAAGAACGAATGTGAAATTCTGATGATATCGTGAAGCATCTGTGTTTTGATTCCAGACAGAAGCTTAGAGATGCTTCTTGTTGTAAATTGCACGATTTGATAGTATGATTACTGTTGTATGAAAAGAATGTGTTATGAGTGCTATGGCTCTCTAAATCCCAGTGCTTTCTTCATATATGCTTCCCTTACATCAGTTATTTTATGACATAATTGTTTAGATTTTTTCCAGTCAGGTTTTAGGCCTGGTATGGGACTCAAACAGCCTTGGTTGCCCTAGTGGATAACTTCCAGTGGGAGATGGACTGAGGGAGTGTGACTTTCTTGAGTCTCCTCGACTGCTCAGCATCTTTCAGTACCATATATCTTGGTATCCTTCCAGGATGGGATTGGGAGACACCATTTTGTGGTGGTTCGAACCTACCTGGAGTGTGGGTTTCAGAAGGTAGTGCTGGCTCTTTGGCCTGTGGGATCTTGCAAGGATCTATCTTGTCCCCCCCCCCCCGGTGCTTTTTAACATCTACATGAAACTAATGGGAGAGGTCATTTGGAGATTTTGGCTGGCTTTCCACCAATATGTGGATGGCATTCAGCTATATCTTGTGCTTCTGACTGATCCCAGGGAGGCTATAAAAACCTTCTTGATTGGTTGCATCTAGATCAGATTTAAAGCACAGTTAGGCTCCATGAGGGAGCACATTCAGCCAGCGCTAAAAGCATTGCACTGGCTGCCTGTAGCGTACCGGATTCACTTCAAGGTGCTGGTGCTTACCTTTAAAGCTTTTTATGGTCAGTGGCCTACCTACTTGAGGGACTGCCTTTCCCACATGTTCCCCAGAGAGTACTACAGTAAGGGTCTCAAAACTGTCTGGCCCTTCTGGGTCCTAAAGATGCCAGGCTAGGAGGAACCAGGGCCAGGGCCTTTTCAGTAGCAGCTCCATGCTGGTGGAATGAGCTCCCGGAAGATACTAGGGCCCTGCAGGACCTTTTACAGTTCCGCAGGGCCTGTAAAACGGACCTGTTCCACCAGGCCTTTAGTTAAGGAGCCACATCCAATAACTATGACGCTGTGCCCAGTGCCACCATCAATAGCCTATGCTTTGCCAGACTGTAATAACAACCGCTGACATTTTTTAGTATGCCTGCTGCCTGATACTAGTGCTTTAAGTCTTGTTTTTATTTATTTAATATTTAATAATAATATTTATAATAATATTTATAATAATATTTATAATGATAACAACAACAACAATAATATATTTATAATTTTTGTTTTATTTGTCGAATTTTATGTAAGCCTCCTGAGCCTGCCCAAGGTGGGGAGGGCGGGATATAAAGTGAAAGCTGCACTGAGAGCTGTTGAAGAAACAAATCACCAGGAGTAGATGAAATATCAGTAGAGCTATTCCAAGCCACAGAAATGGAGTCCTTCAGAATCTTAAGAATATGCCACGAAATCTGGGAAAGAAAACAATGGCCCACAGACTGGAAACATTCAGTTTACATTCCAGTTCCAAAAAAAGGAGACATTAAAAGACTGCAGCAACTATGGGATCGTCTCAGTTTCTCACACAAATAAAGTGATGCTCAGAATCTTACAACAAAGACTGTTACAACAACAAACATCAGATGCTCAAGCTGGATTCAGAAAAGGAAGAGGCACTGGAGATCATACTGCAAATTTACATTGGTTACTGGAGTATACGAGAGAATTTCAGAAGAAAGTCAGCTTGTGTTACATAGATTACAGCAAAATTTTTGACTCTGTGGATTATGAAAAGCTATGGTTTATTTTAAAAGAACTGGGTGTGCCACAGCATCTGCTTGTTTTGATATACAGCCTGTACTTCAGACAAGAGGCTACTGTTAGGACAGAAACAAATTTATTTCCAGTTGGCAAAGATGTCAGAAAGGATGTATTTTATCTCCCTGCCCATTCAACCTATATGCAGGTCATATCATAAGGAAAGCTGGATTACATTTAGAAGAAGAGATTGGATTTATAACCCACCCTTCACTTGTAATCTCAGAGCGGCTTACAAACTCCTTTCCCTTCCCCTCCCCACAACAGACACCCTATGAGGTAGGTAGGTCTGAGAGAGCTCTGACAGAAACTGCTCTTTTTCAAGAACAGCTGTGCCAGAACTATGGCTTGCCCAGGGTCATCCAGCAGGTGCAAGTGGAGGAGTGGGGAATCAAACCTGGTTCTCCTGGATTAGAGTCTGTGCACTTAACCACTATACCAAACTGGCCCTTCATTAGGTGAAGGTGAAGTGAAAATTAGTGAAATTCGAGTTATGCAGATAACACCACATTACTGGCAGAAAATAGTGAACACTTGAAATGACTTCTGTTGAAGGTTAAAGTAGAAAGTGCCCGAGCAGGATTACAGCTGAACATCAGGAAGACAGAAGTAATGACTACTGCCACAGCTTTAAGGCTGATTATGAGGAAATTGAAATTGTTGAAGATTTTTTATTCCTTGGCTCCATCATCAACCAAAAAGGAGACTGCATGCCATAGTATCCCCAACTATTACATATGGGTGTGAAAAACAATTAAGAAGGCTGACCGGAAGAAAGCTGATATATTTGAAATGTGGTGTTGGAGGAGAATTTTACAGATACCATGGATCCCCCCCCCCAAGACAAAAAAAAAAATGGGTTCTAGATCAAATCAAACCTAAACTCTGCCTAGAAGTTTTGTTCGCATTATGAGAATACAGGAGTCCTTGGAAAAAGAACATAATGCTAGGAAGAATTGAAGGCAGCAGGAAAAGAGGAAGACCCAACATGAGATGGATTAATTCCGTTAAGGAAGCCGTGACCCTCCTTTTGCAAGATCTTGACAAGGCTGTTAACGACAGAACATTTTAGGGGTCAGTAATTCATAGGGTTGCCATAAGTCAGAAGCGACTTTATGGCACGTAACACACAAAGCCAGTTTGGTGTAGTGGTTAAGTGTGTGGAGTCTATCTGGGAGAACCAGGTTTGATTCCCCACTCCTCCACTTGCACCTGCTGGATGACCTTGGGCAAGCCATAGTTCTCGCAGAGCTGTTCTCTCAAGGACAGTTCCGGAAAAAGCTGTCTCAGCCCCACCTACCTCACAGGGTTTCTGTTGTGGGGAAGGGAAGGGGATTGTAAGCCGCACTGGGACTCTGAGTGAAGGGTGGGGTATAAATCCAATCTCTTCCTCCTGGTCAGAAGTGACTTTATGGTACTTAACTCAGAGAGACGGAATGGATTATTGCAATGCACTCTTATGTGGGGCTGGCCTTGAGAAGTGTTCAAAAACTTTTAACTGTTATAGAATGCTGCAGCCAGGAAGTTGACAGAAGTGGGTCATAGGAACCATATCACTCTAGTCTTGGCCTACCTACACTGGCTCCTGATTTGTTTCTGGGCACAATTCAGGGTGCTGGTGTTAAAGCCCTTTATGGTTTGGGAACGACATAACTTGAAGGACCACTTAACTTCCTTATGAACATACCCAGCCACTGCAGTCGTCTTCAGAGGCCCTGGTCTTGTTGCGTCTTCCTCCTGAGATTAAGTGGGTGGCAACCTGGGAGAGGGCCTTCTTGGTTGTGGCTCCACAACTCTGGAACTCTCCCTAGGGAGACTCAGCTCCCCCTTCTGTTGGCTTTGCCAGAGAATAAAGACTTTTGTTTCACTTGGTGTTCCCTTAGTGATGCCTCCTCCCTGTCCACTGTTTTGTTTGATGTTTTATGCTGCTGTTTGTATATTTTTGTTCTGGTTTTAGTTGTTTTTAATTATGTGGGTTTTGTAGGTTTTAATAGTTTTCAAGATGTGATTTTATTATGTATGCTTTTTCATTTGTCAGCTGCTTCGGTGGCCCTAATGAGGGCAGAAAGGCAGGATATACATTTTAGAAAATAAAACCAACAAGATCATTCTGTTTCTTAATGAAGATCTCTGGTTATAGATGTGTTTAAATGGTGTGGTCGTGTATTTCTTGAAGAGGTGATATCCCAAACTGGTTTTTAGTCAAATCTGTTAGAGCAGGGCTTGAAAGATAACAAAAACATTTCATAAACGGGCAAGGCGGTGTTTTGCTTCTGGTACCTAAACCTGCTCTTTTAAATAAAAAGGAATTCCAACATTGAATTTCTGATGTCAAAGGCAAAATGTTTTGTCTTTTTCAATAATTCAGGGTATCAACTCAATGGCTGCATATTTGTGTTCAAGATTTGACATATGCCTTTGACAAATCCTGAAGGCGTAATTAAGTGGCTCACAGCTGCTTTGAAGATAATTTTTGAATGCATATTCTTAGGCCTATAGAGCAATAGAAATTCATTGGTCAAGAGAAAAGAGGGAGGCATATATGAGGATAAGTTTGTGGACAGCTCTCTGTTGGTTACATTGTTATCAGTGTCTGGTAAACAGAGCAAGAATGTTAGGACAATCTAAATCGTAGAGGGCACCAGACAGTTACAGAACACAGTTGTCTGGGAGAGACTGTTTTCTTAGTTGGCAAAGGATAGTTACTTTATTTGACCAAGCTTTGGTATGAAGTATTAAAATAGCTGCATTGAAAGAGAAGTCCACTTGCTTCCTGAGGGTAACCAGTTGTAAACCGCTAACTGCAGCCTAGCCCTCAAATGGGAAGATATTTTACTTCAAGACAGAACAAAATAATGAAGAGTTAGCTTTAGTTTCTCATTTGCTCCTTTAAGCCCCATTTCCTATGAAATTCAGTAGAACAGACACAATTTTTTTCTAGACAACTTGCCATTGTTAGGCTTTATATAAGAGCTGAATACACTGCTTCTCAAGTCCTTGCTAAAAGTTCAGATGCACTCTTAAGTGCACTCTTAAGAAACACCCCCTTGTCTAAAGATATATAAGAATAATGCGGCAATTTATTGACTTACTATTCTGGCTTGTCATTTACAAATATAAAATCTCTCTGACCATATATTTCAGATTTCCAGACTAAATCTTCTATTACTGGTATAAGATGTGAGGAAGCTATTTTAGGTAAAGGTAAAGGTTCCCATGCTTGAAAGCCAGTCGAATCCGACTCTAGGGTTGCGGTGCTCATCTCCGTTTCAAAGCCGAAGAGCCAGCGCTGTCCGAAGACGTTTCCATGGTCATGTGGCCGGCATGACTAAACACCAAGGCGCATGGAACGCCGTTACCTTCCCACCAAAGTGGTACCTATTTATCTACTTGCAATTTCTTGCTTTCGAGCTGCTAGGTTGGCAGGAGCTAGAACTAGAGACGGGAGCTCACTCTGTCATGCGGCACTCTCGGGTCTCAAACTGCTGAACTACTGACCTTCCACAGCCTGCAGTTCAGCGTCTTAACCACTTGAGCCACCGCAGCTCCTTGAAGCTATTTTAGCGGCCTTTAAAAACAGGTCTCATGATCCTCGGAGTCCTGGTGAGCTATGGCCGTGAGTCTCTAGCCTGGCCTCCAGAGTTGCTGCCAGTGCAGTCCTAAGCAGAGTTCTCAAGGGGGATGAATGCCTGTACATTGCATCCTTCTGACATTTGCATGCATGGTGGTGGGGCTGCACTTCTTTGGGCCTCGGTTTTACACGAACACACCCTCTCATCACGATCTCGGATGAAATTGAGGGGAGGAAAGGGTGAGTCAGTGAGACAGTAACAGGTTTTCAGAACACTGTAATAAATCGTCAGTCAAAAATGAGGGCAAATAGAAACACCAGGCTTGGGAAATTACTGAAGCCAATGTTGAATCAGGCCAATGGCCCATCTAGTCCAACACTCTGCCACACAGCGGCCAAAATGTACCAGGTGCCATCAGGAAGTCCAGCAGTGGGGCCAGGTGCTGGTGACTTGATGGCATTTAAGACATAACCAGGCAGAGGCCTGTTCCCTGAAGAAAGGATCTTGTGTCATAGCAGCAGTGGAAGAAGGCCCAGCAGCTGAACCAAGTACAAAATGGTGGGGTCAGGGAGCTGTCTTATTCCCTTTTCTGTCTACTTTCTAAATATTTTTTATTTTTAACTAACAAAAACAAAGAACAACAACAAAAAAGATAGAAGATAGATATACTACATCACTACATCTTCACATAAGCTTTGATGAACAAAAACATAAATATAAGCAAGAATATAGACCGTCATTCATGATCCTCTGTATTGTCTTATGTTATAAGTGACTAATTACATTTTTCTATCTGTCAGTTATTGAACACATCTTACTTCGTTACATGAAAATCACTTTTGTGCTTTCTGTCTACTTTCTAGGAGGTAGATGAGTCAGGGCGGTCTCCGATTCCTCCTGAGGTACTTGTAGGGCAGTGCTGTTAGCTAACTATGCCAGTGCTTTGTAGTCCTGGGAAGCATGAATAGGTCAACAGATAAGCCTTTCTCCCTGGCTAATTGGTTAGTTGATGGTTTAATGGTTTGGGCTGTTATCCTACCAGTGTCAGGTTATATATCAATCTAAATGTGAGGGGCCTTGGAGAATGACAGGGATGATTACAAGGGTCCAGAGTTTATGAAAACAGGACTCTTCTCTTGAACTTGCCCTTTTACTGCCCTCAGACTGATCTTGATTCTCTGGTTTGGTATTAAAGTTGTCTTTGAACCTGTGCTGTCATAAAGGCATGAACTTCCAGAAGAGGACTCAGAAAATGGGGGTACTAGTATGTAGCTCACCTAGCAGTTTGCTCTCTTTGCCATTCTCCCACAGCTTCTCCACAAATGCTTGGTTGAAATGTGTGCAGTTACTATCTGGGCACTAGTCTTAGATAGAAAAAAAGAGTAAGGTACTTAGGTGAAGGTAAAGGTTTCCCTTGCTCGAAAGCCAGTCGAATCCGACTCTAGGGTTGCAGTGCTCATCTCCATTTCCAGGCCGAAGAGCCAGCGCTGTCCGAAGACTTCTCCGTGGTCATGTGGCCAGCATGACTAAATGCCAAGGCACAAGGAACACTGTTACCTTCCCACTGAAGTGATACCTATTTATCTACTTGCAATTTCTTGCTTTCGAACTGCTAGGTTGGCAGGAGCTGGGGCCAGAGACGGGAGCTCACTTCATCATGTGGCACTTGGGTCTCGACCTGCTGAACTACCAACCTTCCGGCCTGCAGTTCAGCATCTTAACCACTTGAGCCACCGAAGTACCTGACTTTGACATGCTGGACCTACTTTCACACTGCTTTTGCACGCTTGTGGTTCATAGCATGCTTTAAGGATTCATTGTTCTCCAACTTGAGCAGTGTTTATGGTAAAATATAACCCCTTCCTTACCACTGAGAGAAAGCAGAACGCTCAGAATTATTTGACAACAGTGGGGTATGTACTGTCCCAGCCTTCACAGACAAGTTGAAGTAACATATTTGAGTGAGGAAGTGTTTCAACAGTGTTTCTCCAAGACACTTAACTTCCTTTTATATTGGTTACCTTTCAGCTGTGTGCTTGGGTCTATGAACGCAGAGATTGGGAAATCATGCTTTGAAGACAAGTTGTTGGTAAAGTATCAGATGCAGGGTTGATGTGCAGTGAACAGATGGGCTACAGTCTGGCAAAAACTGCATTAAAAGAAAGCAACTCATACAGATATAGAAATTTGCACTGTTCTGTATGACGTTGTCCACTGGCATTGTTTTGATCATATCAGACCTGTTGTCATGTTGTTGTTGTTCAGTCGCACAGTCGAGTCCGACTCTTCGCGACCCCATGGACCAGATTACGCCAGGCCCTCCTGTCTTCCGCTGTCCGCTGAAGTCTGCTCAATTTCATGCTCGTTGCATCGATGACACTGTCTAACCATCTCATCCTTTGCCGTCCCCTTCTTCTTTGACCTTCAATCTTTCCCAGCATCAGGGTCTTCTCCAGTGAATGCTCCCTTCTCATTTGGTGGCCAAAGTATTTGAGCTTCAGCTTCAGGATCTGGCCTTCAAGGGAACAGTCAGGGTTGATTTCTTTTAGGATTGACTGATTTGATCTCCTTGCAGTCCAAGGGACTCTCAAGAGTCTTCTCCAGCACCATAGTTCAAAAGAATCTATTCTTCGGCGCTCAGCCTTCCTTATAGTCCAACTCTCGCAGCCATACATTACTACGGGGAATACCATTGCTTTGACCATGCGGACTTTTGTTGGCAAGGTGATGTCTCTGCTTTTTATCATGCTGTTTAGGTTTGCCATCGCTTTCCTCCCAAGGAGCAGGCGTCTTTTAATTTCATGGCTGCAGTCACCATCTGCAGTGATCTGGGATCCTAGGAACGTGAAGTCTGTCACTACTTCTACGACTTCCCCTTCTATTTGCCAAGGAGTGATGGGGCCAGATGCCATGATCTTAGTTTTTTTGATGTTGAGCTTCAAGCCCACTTTTGCACTTTCCTCTTTCACCCTGAGCAAGAGGCTCTTTAGGTCCTCTTCACTTTCTGCCATCAGAGTGGTATCGTCTGCATATCTGAGGTTATTGATCTTTTCCCCAGCAATCTTAACTCCAGCTTGTGATTCATCCAGGCCAGCGTTTCGCATGATGTACTCTGCATATAAATTAAATAAGCAAGGTGACAATATACATCCTTGTCGTACTCCTTTTCCTATGCTAAACCAATCAGTTGTTCCATATCCGGTTCTAACTGTTGCTTCTTGACCCTTATACAGGTTTCTCAGGAGACAGGTGAGGTGGTCTGGTACTCCCATCTCTTTAAGAACCTGCCATAATTTATTGTGATCCACACAATCAAAGGCTTTAGCATAGTCAATGAAGCAGAAGTAGATGTTTTTCTGGTACTCTCTTGCTTTCTCCATAATCCAGCGAATGTTGGCAATTTGATCTCTAGTTCCTCTACCTCTTCGAAACCTGTTGTCATATTAGAGTTTAAACTGTAAATCAAATATTTATATTTATGGTTGATTGCAAGACCAGCCAAGGAAAGTTCAGAAACTTGATTCATCTCTAATACAGATCTATACACAGGTCTTCCTTCTTCCCCCTTGAGAAGTACAGGAGAATGAACTTTGCACAGTGGTTTAGTGTAGTTTATATGGGTATACTTTATATGCTTTAAAGTATCATTGGCTTGTTTTCTAGTGTGTGTGTGCATCTGGATGTTCTAACAATGGTGTTAACAGCTTTGAGTCCTGTCTTTGGAGAAAGGTGGCCTATAAATGCTATATGTAAAAGTCTCAGTTACATAAATATAAGGAGCAAGAAGTAATATTGCCTACCACTCTGATCAACAGGGAGACGGATTTCAATTCTTATGTCAGGCTAAACATGCCTTAGGGCTGATTTGAGATGGCTATGTGCAGTTGCTCAAACTGGCAGATTATGCATGGAATAGGACAGGTAGAGAAAGAGGTACTTTTCTCCCTTTCTCACAATACAAGAACACGTGGGCACTCAATGAAATTGCTGAGTGGTCAGGTTAGAACGGATAAAAGCAAGTACTTCTTCACCCAAAGAGTGATTAACACATGGAATTCACTGCCACAGGAGGTGGTGGCAGCTACAAATGTGGACGGCTTCAAGAGGGAATTCAATAAGCATATGGAGCAGAAGCTATAGGATAGGGCAGGGTATAAATCCCAAAATAAATAAATAAATAAATCAGTGGCTATTAGCCACAAAAGTTATAGATAGGGACTCTGGGGCAAGTGATGTTCTGTCTTCTTGGTGCTTGGGGGGGTCAACAGTGGGAGGGCTTCTAGTGTCCTGGCCTCACTGGTGGACCTCCTGATGGCACCTGGTATTTTTGGCCACTGTGTGACAGAGTGTTGGATTGGATGGGCCCTTGGCCTGATCCAACATTAGCTTCTCTTATGTTCTTATGGCAGGACTATGAAACAGAAATCATGCCTAGCGACAAATTGGGCAACAACACATAACAGAGGCCTTATTATAGTCAAAGGCGGGAAAAACCCCACCAAAAGTCAAATTTCAAATGCAGCCAAGAAATGTAAGAGTTCCATAGTATCAGTACATTTCTTTATATCTGTCTTTTTTTGGTCTTCTATTCATGAAGCAGAACTTTGTGAAGTGCCTATATCAGAGGTTAGTAGAAGCAGGTTTCTCCAGCTGAGCCTTGAGAAGGCTATGCCAAAGGCTGGAGGGCCCACATAGGTGAAAAACCATGCCAGCTGTATCAGGGAGGAAAGTGAGAACAATTGCCTCTCTTCCACTAATAGAACCCACTGACAGAATAAGCAGGAAGGGCAATTTTCCTTCTCCTTTCCCTGCTTCATTTATTCTAGCACCTGTTTGAGCTGTTTTGTGAACTTTGGCTCGAAAGTATAATATTGAATTAAATAAATGTACCGGCATGCTCACAAGGGGTATAGAGCTTTTCCTGTTCTTCCTTACCTAGAACAAAAATGTTATTACACTGGGATAAATGTTTTTAGCATCTTAAAGGTGCCACTGGCTTTCAGTTTTGTTTTCATGGCCACCTACAGCCATTGTCACCTTTGCTCTTTGCTATGTCAATTAGCAGTTGTCTTTTGTTCAAACTGGATTGGCCACTTAAGTAACCCGATTTCCTTGTACTCTGCATTTCTTCCCTTTGCCTGTTATGTCAGGAGTACCAGTGGGCAGCACTTGACTTTATGGATATTTTGAAGGCTGGAGATGTGATTAAGCTAACTTGACTTCAGCATCATGTCATCATTCACTGGTAGAGGTATAAATTAATTGTTCCCCCGCCCCAGTTCAAACAAAAATGCACTACTTGGAGGAGCAGCAGGGAAATGGCTTGTGCTGCACGAAAAAAGATTTCAATCTCAGATCTGAAGAAACTCTGTTTCCCTAACTTTAGTTATGAAGGAACAATGGAGACACTGTGGCACCGACTGATGGCAGCTGCATAAGATCAAAGCTCCAACCCCTAACCCTGCTACAGCCACTATTAAAGCACTGATCTGATTGCTACTCACCTGTTGATATGGGCAAGCCCGTTGGGCACAAAGCCAGCTCTTCCAAATCAGACTCCCAAGACTGTGCAAGCTTACTTTTCAGCTGGAGATAAGCCTACCCCAGAAGGCCCGGGAACTGATTGACGACCCAACATGGTGACCGGAGCAGCTGGTAATGGATAAGGAACTGTGCCAATTACAAAATGCAATCTGGTAGACCTCCGTGATGAATTAAAATCCTTACTTGTTAACCAAATGCAAGATCTTCTTAATGCTATCACTACACAGCTCAGAGACCTCAAGGAGTTTTTAAAAGAAGTCTTTAAAACTGCTGAAACTGCGCTGGAAACAAGCATAACCCTTTAGGGCGAAACTCGATCTCTGCAAGCTGACCAAGGAAATCATGATGGACAGACTCATGGGGGTTGAGAATCACCTCCGTTTGCATAACCTGAAAGAAGAGGCTTTGAAGAGACCTCTGAAAACAATGCTGATCTAGCCTCCTTTATCTCAACCTGGCTGTCAACAGAACTACAACTGGAGGAGGGGATCGCTCCCCTGTGCTCCCGTGTTTCACCAAGCATATAGAGTGGGACCCCCTCCTTCCAAGTGCTCTAACTTTTCTCGGGACATTGTGGTCCAATTCCAGCATCTACGAACAAAGGAGAGAATTGCTCAAGAAGCCCATAGAAAAGGAAGTCTGCAGTATAATGACTTGAAAATTGCAGTCTTTCAAGATATCACACCTGACTCTCTGCAGGAGTGCAGAGAGCTCAAAGTAATCGTGGAAAAACTCACAGCAGCTAACATCAGGTACAAACGATCCCTCTCCTCTACACTTATAATCTATCAAGGAGGCACTCTTCTTCAAGTTAAGGACGTGGATAGCGGTCTCTCTTTCCTAGAGGAACTGAACCTGAAACTGTCCCCTGAAGAGATGGACAGACTTGAAGAAAAGATCCACGAAGAAATCACCACGTCTAGACTTCTGGCAGCAAGTTAAAACTCTTTGACTGCTTTCTTATCTTTTTATAGATCACTAAATGGTCATGTTGATTTCAATCTTCTTTAGCCACCCAGCAGTTCATTTTAGAATACACTTTCTTGTAAACAATTGAGGGCCTTGGCCAGAGCGGGGCCTCTGACCCTTCTTACCTGGGTGAATTTCCTCTGGTGCCTGAGTGTTGCCTTCTTTTTTTTTTAGTTGTTTAGACCATATAGAGTAACTTACTTTATTGTTTCTGATCAATGCTTATGGTTACCCCGAAGATGGGCAGGAGAGGGACTTCTTTGTTTTTTTTAATTGTTCACCTTCATGTCATCCATTTTCCTTTTGTTGTTGCTCACGACTGTTATTATTGCGTGGATGATTGATCAAAGGGGCTTTTCTTTTCCTACAAATCCTGTGCTTCATTAGGCTTTTTCACATTTGTTCATCTACCCAAAGCACATTTCCTTTAAATTTTTCTGATGGCTGACAAACTCAGAGTAATTTCCCTAAACTGCCATGGCCTGAATGGTGTAATAAAATGAAAACAGCTCACGTTGGCACTGACCAAACTTCACCCTGACATCCTGTTTCTACAGGAAACGCATCTTAGAGGCAAAAAGCCACATGTTCTGAGTCCACAAAGGTTTCAGCATCACTTTCAAGCACCAGGCACCTCTAAAGCTCGGGGTGTGGCAATTGTCAGGCTGTAATCTATGTCCACAAAAAGTGACTCTAGGGGCCGTTATATTTTTTGAAAGGTAAACTTTGCCAAGCCCCCTTCTGATCTCCAGAACATAGATTCCTGGGGTTCTGCAAGTCTGCAAATCTACTGTGCAGGGATCAGAAGGGACTGATTGATGGAAGAGAATATGGCAAATATTCATGCTTCTGCTGGCAGTATTTGAGATCAAGCCTGTTCTGTCTGAGAAAAATACACTTGTTTGCTCAGTAGTAGGGATGAGCACAGACCTGAACACTGAGTCAGAGTCCGGCCTGGGCTCTGCCCAGTTCAGGGCTTGCAAGCTGAGATCCAGGGAAGGCACTCACCCTGAGCTCAGGAACCTGTTTGGCTTGATGCACACCCACCATTTCTGCCCTGGTGTGTCTGTGTTGGCCAGAAGTGACACAAGCACATCCCCGATGTGCTTCCGTCACTTCCGGAAAACATGGACATGCTGGGTGCAGGGCCCAACACCACCAGGAGGTGATGGGCATGCATTGCTTCCAGGTAATGCGAGCATGCCAGGGGGGGCCTGATGTCACCTGAACTGGTTCTTTTTGGGCGGGGCTTGGGGGTTTGGTCCGGGATTTGGTCTGGGGATACCTGGCTTGTGAGCCCCAGACCAAAGCAGGATTTCCTGGTCTGTGTCCATCTCTAAAGGAAGAGGTTTCCCTTGCTCAAAAGCTAGTCGAATCTGACTCTAAGGGACAGTGCTCATCTCTGTTTCCAAGCCGAAGAGCCAGCGTTGTCCAAAGACTTCTCCGTGGTCATGTGGCCAGCATGACTGAATGCCGAGGCACAAGGAACACCGTTACCTTCCCACCAAAGCAGTACCTATTTATCTACTTGCAATTTCTTGCTTTTGAACTTCTAGGTTGGCAGGAGCTGGAACCAGAGACGGGAGCTCACTCCGTCATGCGGCACTAGGGTCTTGAACTGCCGACCTACAGACCTTCCAGTCTGCAGCTCAGAGTCTTATCCTCTAAGCCACCGTGGCCCCCCATGCCCATCTCTACTCAGTAGCAATCACACACACACACACCCCGGTGGAAGTGTTATGAATCTTTTTTGCCCAACGTGGTGGAATGTAAATAACCACATGTTTTGTTTGCCTTCACTGGGCAAACCCTAGGAAAAGGAAGGAAATAAAAAGTTTGAGTTAGGTAAGCTGAAAGTTTCTGAGAGACACATTAGCAATGCAGGAAAGCTTTCTCTACACAGTGTATGGCTTTTCCCTAAGTGCTTTTTGAGCAGCTGTGAAGAAAAAGCAAATACAAGGTAGCACTCCATTCAGTTTCTCAGTTCCTTTCCCTGAAGTCTGCCATTTCAATAGAGGATGGATAGATTGTTCCTTGAATATATAGAAAGGAATTCCAAGGGCTGAAAATAAAATACACTGTATTGGGTGGAAATGGGAAACATCTGAGCCATAGAGAGATGCATAGTATTGCATCTATTGTTGCAGCAAGAATGAGAATAACTGCAATCTTGCTATGAAAGATATTTTTTCTTTCCTGTTTTGTATCTGTTTCCTTTCTTCTTCAAATCTAAACATAGTCTTAGAAGTGCTTCACATTCACAACAGCAGTGTTAAGGCCATCGGGAAACATTTCCATGTGTTTTATTTATTTATTTATTTATTATTTGTATTTATAGCCCGCCCATCCCGCGAGTGGGCTCAGGGTGGGTAACATCATAAAAACATACAATAAATACAATTGTAATTAAACAATTAAAATAATAAGCATTAAAACACAGTCATCTCCACACAGGGATGTATGTAGGCTAGCAACATAGATTGAATGTCTCATGGAAGGTCTCCAAGCTAGTAGATAATTGCTTATGGAACATATGGAGCAGAGGAACATATGGAACATATGGAGCAGAGGTCCATCAGTGGCTATTAGCCACAAGGTATAGATAGGGACTCTTAGTCTGCGGCAAGTGATGCACAGTATTCTTGGTGCTTGGGGGAGGGCTTCTAGTGTCCTGGCCCCACTGCTGGACCTCCTGATGGCACCTGGTATTTTTGGCCACTGTGTGACAGTGTTGGACTAGATGAGCCATTGGCCTGATCCAGCATTGGCTTCTCTTATGTTCTTATGCTTAAGCGTTTGGTTTCTTCATGGAGCTAGCACAATGTAAAACCTTTTCCCTCCTGTGGTATCCCTACCTCAACTTGTGTGAAAATTCCTAAGTCTTAATTGTGTCATCTCATCTGCTAATGAAATAGTCAAATGACTTCTATACAAAAAAATAATCCTTTATTTCTCTATCTTCGTAAATGTAGAGCTTTTACAGTTTTTTTCATTTAGAAGAATACTTACAAATCTCCATTAAATGACTCGTGACACAAGGGAGAGCATATAGGTAAAGCAATCAAACAGTTTGAAGCTGATTTTACCATAGAGTTTTGCCCAAAAACTTGAGTATCACCCCCAGTGTGCCTACATCAATTCTGGGTGATGCGGGCATGTCGTGTGAGGATGCTTCCGGCTCCTGGAATGTCCCCTCCACTCCTCCACCCCCTGTTGACATCTTTGAAGGACCTGGCAACCCTAGTCCAAGTCCTAGCCGATCTTGTTCTAAGTCAGGGTCTTTAAGCTACAGGTTAGAGTTTGCTTAAAGGTTTCTGTTACCTTGGGAGTCTTTGTCTAGGCAGCCAACCTTTTGTCAGCTCCACGTGGCAGTGGTGGCTACCAAGATGGAGCTGCTCTGTTTTCCCACCCCTTGTTGGTTGAAGAATCCTTTCCTGAGGTCTTGAAGAAGATATAGTCTAGCTTATTTCACCCCAAGGCTCTCTGTCAATTTCTAGTTGTCAGATTCCAGCTAAGCTGTGAGCTGACCACTTCAGTGTCTCTGGCCAGAATGGCCATTAACATTTCCATCACTTTGATGGCTGGTAGTTGGAGCACTTGACCTCCCATCTCCCCCATCTCCTGCTAGAGGAAAGAAAGACTTTTAAAATGAAATGTGTGTCAGGTCCAAACCCCCCCCCCCCCCCCATAAAGAGATTTCTCCACAGGACCAGTTGTTTCCATTTATTGCTGAATAGTGTGTCTTGGAAAAGAATATGTTCAGCTTGGCCTATCTTTTACATTTGAAGCAGATGTATGCAAGTAGATGTAACAGGTGCTTAAACTAGGTATGTCAGCATTTGAATAGGGTTCAGCATGGGTACAGTTTTAGTTTGTAGTTAGAGCTCCTCCAGATCTTTTGTGTTAGGAGTGCTTTACATTAAAGCTGCCTAGACCATTCTCCTAGCTGTCATAGTATTGTCTACTTCATGTAGCTTTTTGCTGTCTCAGAGGAGCTTTGAGCTTTAACTGGAGATGCTGAGCTGGACTCAAGACTTCCTAAATTCAATATATGTGTTCTGACTGGATTGGCAACTTGTATTGCCATTCTTCAACCTTTTTATCTAATTCCTTTAACTTAAGATTCATTATTAGATGACTATATGGAGAGATACTGTTTGAATAAAGAGGCAGAAATACTTGTTTTTTATATTATTTCAGGAGAACTCACCCATCTATGGAGATGTCTAGGCAGATGTATTAAACAACATGGCATGTTAGGTTCTGTCATGGCTATATTTTGCAGCAAATCCTTTTATACCAACTAGGAGAAGTTGGGTGGAGTAAATTGGCAAGCTGTACAGCCGTTTCCTGTATCTGGGCAAATGCTGTGCTTGTGCATAATTACCTGATTGTTACTTTTCTGTGATGGGAGGGGAAAATAAACCCAATAAAACTTTCAAGCTTTCCTTCCACTCCATCTTCTTGCACAATTAGAGAAACTTTATAAACTTTTTAAAAAGGTATAATGGTTTCATGGATGTGATATTTGAGAGCTCTGGCCATAATCCAGCAAGCAGTTAACTCTGTTTATCCATACTCTGGATTGTGGCTTTTGCTGGTGGCTGCAGTTCGCAGATCTCTTAATGGAAGTCTGTAGTATTTTATATTAACCCGTGTGTTCTGAGTGACACTGTATTTTTTTAAAGCTCTGAGGTTAGTTTTGGGGGGGGCTTTTCTAGTAGCTCTGTTTACATTTTTAGTTCTATATTTAAATAAACAGGAAGTGGCGGCTTTGAGCATGGATGACTTCAAGAGGGAATTGGATAAACATATGGAGCAGAAGTCCATCAGTGGCTATTAGCCACAAGGTATAGATAGGAACTCTGGGGCAAGTGAGGCTCTGTATTCTTGGTGCTTGGGGGAGTCAACAGTGGGAGGGCTTCTAGTGTCCTGGCCCCACTGGTGAACCTCCTGATGGCACCTGGTATTTTTGGCCATCGTGTGACAGAGTGTTGGGCTGGATGGGCCATTGGCCTGATCCAGCATTGGCTTCTCTTATGTTCTTAAGCTTCAGACTTAACTCAATCTGCAGTTGAAAAATAAACTTGCAATCCAAACCTGGGATGTATTAGATCTGATCTTTAGACATACTGAAAAGGCAAATTCTGAAATTATTTTCTTAGACTAAGTGCTGTGAATTTTACGTCCATAGGGAAATATGACATTTAGCATGGCAGAGGGGGAATTCTTTTAAACAGTAGCTATACCCTCTCTAGGAGCTGCGGTGGCTCAAGTGGTTAAGACGCTGAACTGCAGGCTGTGGAAGGTCAGTAGTTCAGCAGTTCAAGACCCGGGTGCCGCATGACGGAGTGAGCTCCCGTCTCTAGTTCCAGCTCCTGCCAACCTAGCAGTTCAAAAGCAAGAAATTGCAAGTGGATAAATAGGTACCACTTTGGTGGGAAGGTAACAGCGTTCCGTGTGCCTTGGTGTTTAGTCATGCTGGCCACATGACCACGGAAATGTCTTCGGACAGCGCTGGCTCTTCGGCTTTGAAACGGAGATGAGCACCGCAACCCTAGAGTCGGATTCGACTGGCTTTCGAGCAAGAGAACCTTTACCTTTACCTATACCCTCTCTGGGTTTTGGCTTTGCATTTGTGCTTGAAGCACAAACAGCATACGGTGTATAAGGGTGTTTCTTTCATGTGAACACTGCCACTGGCATTGTATCAGGCATGTAAAGCTTCCTGCTTAAACTGAACCTGATTTTACTTTGACCCTGAGACAAGAGAGAACAGACTTTAGGGTCTCCTAATTATCATCTCTTCACGGTAAGGAAAATAGTGGATGGATAGAGGAGGAAGCACATTGAGTCAGGCTCTTCCTCGGACCAAACAGTGTCTGAACAGTCTTTAAGGTGTGAGCCTTCTTGCTAAATTCATTTGCTTCATGTTTGGATACTCTTTCTGTTTTCCACCCCCCCCCCCCCCCAAGTGCAGTTAGCCTGACAATTTGGTTCTTTGGGTTTCTGTTTGTGATTGACTGGACGACTGAAGCAGACCCCCGAGCACTCTTATGGATCAAACTTGCACTTACTGGGAGATTTGTTATTCGCTCCTTGCATTGTGCGATAACTTCCTGATGGAGGCATAAAACCATACATTCATTTGTACTGGTGTAATTTGTACCAGAGTCTACTAGGAATGAAATGAAAAAAAGAGCAGTGATACATTTCAGCAAGAGTACACTTGAAAATACTAGCATACGAGTCCTGAGGGAGTGTTCAAATCACTATAAATATTGAGTACACTGGTAAAAACAAAGGAGGAGTACAATGGGAGTCACAGAATGCACTGAAATTTCTTCATGCTCTTTTTCTGTTCTCCTTATAGAAAAGAGGGAGAAGGTGAGCAGCAAGCAGGTGTCCAACTGTTGGAAAGAATAAGTCCTGTTCTTTTTCCTTCTGGGGTCAGCTGGTCAGCTGGTTCACCTCAAACAATATTGCCATCTACAGTGTAGGAGCCAGTAACTGCACAGTGATATCTACATGTGGCTTCAATAAATATGATCCTTGTGGTGATGGGAGATAGATACTAAGCATTCCACTATGTGTTAATTTTTAGTAATGAAAACGTTTATAGAAGAATAAAGAGAAATTGTGCTGCTGCTGAAGAAGAGATTGGATTTATGCCCCGCCCTTCACTACCCAAAGGTGCCTCAGAGCGGCTTACAAACTCCTTTCCCTTCCCCTCCCCACAAAAGACACTCTGTGAGGTAGGCGGGGCTGAGAGAGCTCTGACAGAAACTGCTCTTTTTCAAGGACAGCTCTTATCAGAACTATGGCTTGCCCAAGGTCATCCAGCCAGGTGCAAGTGGAGGAGTGGGGGATCAAACCCGGTTCTCCCAGATTAGAGTCCACGCAATTAACCAGAGAAAGAGAAGCCGCTTGCTGCTTCTGGTCATTTTCACTCCCCTCTGATCAGTTGTTAGGTTTAACAGCTGTTTGTGGGGGAGTTAAATTGACCGAAAGCAGCAGGGCGGCTTCCCTTTCCTTCCGCAACACCCCCGGTGGTGGGGAGGCCGGGGAGGAAAGGGAAGCTGCCCTGGCACTTCTGGTCAGTTTCACTCCCCTCTCTATACCTAACAGCTGATATGGGGAAGTGAGAATGACCAGAAGTAGCAGGGTGGCTTCCCTGTCCTTTCTCAGCCTCCCCGCTGCTGTGAGGGAGAGGCGCGCCAAGGGTGGGGGTCGGGGGTCTGGCATCCTACCAGGGGTGGGGCAGGGCTCGTCCATGATGAGGCTCTGCCCCCCAAATGCCTGTTGCTGACGTGGCATTTGATTTACCCAAGGTGTTTCCCAGTCTGAGCCTGTAAAATCTCACTCCTCAATTTTTGTTTTGACGCTTACTGGAAATGTGTGTATGTGTGTGTGTATGTGTGTACGTGTGAGCTTCCTGTATTTTAAAGAGAAACTTGTCCAGTTAAAGTGATTATCTCACTTGTACTCCTTAAGGCCCCTCATCATGAAAAAGATTTCCTAGACCAAAGTAGTTCTTATGACGGGATTTCTGTTAAATCTGCATGTGGAGTGTGTGATTATTTGGGTGTTTTGCCCTCGCTTACATGCAGTGCACATCCATATGTAGACCAACCAATCCACATGGTTGATCGTCACACATTACCACCTGCACATGTCACCCTTCACCCTGCTGTAAAATGGCTTATTGTGAATTAACCTTCCTTGCATGGGGCCAGTGTAGTTATTGAAGCTCCATCTGTGAGTAGATCTGCATGTTTCACACCTTGAATAAAACTTTGTTGGTCTTAAAAGGTGCTACTGGGTTCTAATTTTGTTGTAATGCTCGCCAATCATGGAGCAGAGGGCCATACAGGAAGAGAAGCAAAGTAGCCTTATCAGAGACACTGCAATTAACTGATTTATGCAGGGCTGCATGCCCAGGATTGGGCTGTTGGAAGCTTCCTTCTCAACACAGAGTCTCTCTCTCTCTCTCTCTGAGACAGCTTTCTTTGTTATTACTCTCTCTTCTCCCACTCTCTCTTGCTTGTCCATCTTCAGCTTCTACATTAAAGAATCTGGATGCCAGCTACTCTTGCTTTGTTTTGCCTTGCTTTCCTGAGGCAGTGGATACTCAGTAGTAATAAGTCACAGCAGGCTACAGAGGAAGAAGGTGCTCTGAAGCAGCTTTTAAACTAATTAGAAGAGGAGGGTGAAACACACAAATCTGATTCTTCTTCTATCCCTTCCTTGCCCCCTGCTTCAGCTGCTTTTTTTGGGAAAGGTTTATAGGTTTTGTTTGAAAAGAGGTGGAGTATTTTACATCCTTGGGCTCTTGTTTTGCCTGTGGTGTGATTTCCTTTTGTGCTTCCTGCTAACTGGTGATTTCATATTGTTCCCACTGATGACTCTGTAAAACAGGAAAGAGATTCCCTGACTGACTTAACGCCTTTCTGACTGTCTGTCAGGTGGCTGTCACTAAAGCAGAACAATCTTATTTCATTCTGGATTTTTTCTTAAAATTTTTGTCTCCAAGCATGAGGCTCAAAAGGAATGGGTCTTATACATTGAACAGGTAAGGAAGGATGACCATGTGGATGACTATATTGTTTGTTCATTTTTTTAACCCTCTGAAAAGTTTGGAAAGTGTTTCTACAACTAGAGAAAAAAGCTGCTTGCCTGCATGTATTACATATAGGCAAACAGTTTTTTGCTCTAACTGTAGAAATACTTTCAAAACTTGTGTATGTGTGTGTGTGTATGTGTGTGTATGGGGAGGGAGAGAGAGAGAATGCATGTATTTGCATGTATTTTCCAGTAAAACACTCTGTTAAAAACAGCATGTTTTATGTTTTGATAAACTGCCTTACAGTCTTTGTATACCCCAAGACTACTGTATGAGATAGGTGATTCTTGTTTCTCTTTTAGAGATTAATTACATGTGACTTCTGTAATGTCACATTGTCAGTTCATTCCTTCTGTCCGGATCCTGTGTACCACATTATCTCTTGCATATAGAAGAATGACAAAGACATGATAGATTCTAAGATTTTCTCAGTACAAAGAGTCTCTAATTTTTTCTTAACTCCAGGGTTATGTTGTAGTGGATGTGCTTTCTAGAGCATTAAGGTAGAAGAATGTAACCTCTGAGACATGGAATTTCCATTTTGGTATAACTGGAGGATAACTTGAAAATTCCTGGCACAGTTTTATATAGTAAAAGATAAAGGTTTCCCGTGCTCGAATCCAGCTCTGGGTATGTGTGTGCTCATCTCCGTTTCCAAGCTGAAGAGCCAGCACTTTCTGAAGACATTTCCGTGGTCATGTGGCTGGAATGACTAAATGCTGAGGTGCACAGAATGCTATTACCTTCCCACCAAAGCGGTACTTATTTATCTACTTGCAATTTCTTGCTTTCGAACTGCTAGGTTGGCAGGAGCTGGGGCCAGAGACGGGAACTCACTCTGTCACTCTGTGATGGTAGGGTCTCAGACTGCTGAGCTACAGACCTTCTGGTCTTGCAGCATGGCCGATTACAGTATATTCAATAATGCCAAGACTAGCAGGGGTGTTAGAATATGAACAGCTTTAATTGCTTTAAGAAAAATTCCTATAGGGTAGGGCATCCTGTAGCTTGTACAATTTTGTACAAGTGATAACTTGGCATGTAGAATAGACCACTTTCTGTAGATATCTGTAGAACTGAAGTGATTTCTTTTACAAAAGCTAGACTTGAACTTAAAGGCAGAAATAGCTTTTACTTTCAGACTTTGTAGCTTGTTGTATTTTTACACCAAATCTGTTTATGTAGAAGTGAGCACTGTTATGCATTTAAAGCATTTATATCCTAGCATTCTACCAGCAATGACCCCCGACTGCTTACAAAGTTCTAAAAACAGATGTAGAAAGGATTAAAATAAGAACTTTTTTTAAAGATGAGAAAACGTGGATCTGCTTTTCTTCTGCTGCTTTTCTTCCTCTTTGCAGTGCTGTTGGAAGACCGCAAGGACAAAGTTTATTTATTAATTTCATTTATAGCTCACCTTTCTCCCCAGTGGGGACCCAACGTGGCTTACAGTGTTCTCCTCTGTTCCATTTTATCCTCCTCTGCTCTATTATATCCTCCTAGCAATCCTGTGAGGTAGATTAGGCAGTGTATGTGTGTCTGGCCCAAGATCACCCACCAAGCTTCCATGGCATAGCTCTATGATCCTAGTTTGCACCAGGGCTTTTTTTTTGTAGAAAAAGCCCAGCAGGAACTCATTAGCATAATAGGCCATACCCAACAGCAGAAACTCATTAACATATTAGACCACACCCCGACAGGGCAGCTCGTTAGCATATTAGACCACACCCCCATACCTTCCCTTAGCTTGCCTGGGCACCCTGTGGCTGCGGGGAGCCCGGGCAAGCCAGCCCTTGGAGGGAAGGGAAAGCAGTTTAAACTGCCTTCCCTTGGTTTGCCCGGGCACCCCGCAGCTACGGGGTGCCCAGGCAAGCCGGCCCTTGGACAGACTGGGGAAGGCACAGGGAGGCATTCAAATGCCTCCCCGATCCTTCCAGGGCTCCCCCTGCCTGCCCGCCTTGGAGCCGCCGGGGTGTGTGTGTTGCTCTCCAGGCCTTCCCTCTGTAGCCAGGCACGCAGAGGTTTGGGCTGTAGTGGGTATGGCCAACTCTGAAGCCAGCTGGAACTCCGTTCCTGTGCATTCCTGCCCAAAAGTAGTCCTGGTTTGCACTAACCAGTACATCACACAGGCACTCTAGTTGGTTGGCGAAGTCGCCTTCCTATCCCTCAGATAACCTTGCTGCTCCTGTTGCCACTCTTTGGGTCTGTGCTACTGATGACAGTGAAACTTTTAAATCTCTGCAACAGTCTTGAACAGAGTTAGTCTCCGAAACCCCATTGTTTTCAATAGATTGCCCTGTAAATCTTCCATTCAGTTCAGACGTGCAAGGTTGCCACGTCTTCTCCCTGTGGTGGGAAAAAAACCATATGAAAAATGATGTGCAAAGCCTGTTTACATTTATTTATTTATTGGATTTATATCCCGCCCTTCCAACGTGGGCTCAGGGTGGCGAACAAAAGGCAAAAAGCCATACATTGCCAATAAAACATGGAGGCAAATGCCATATATGAATATTTAAAAGCATAAATAATCGACTACCAGTAAAACATTTAGAACAGCAGTAAACAGAATGCATATTCACAGTATAGGACCAGTCACCCAACACTCTGGCAAGCACATTTATCCCTGCTCCAATGATGTCCCACCATAGCTGTAGTCTCATACCAGGGCCAGTACGCCTCGTGATATCGCCACGTTGGTGGTACAATAGTGGTGGCAGCCCCTACTCGAAACCCTGGCGGAAGAGCTCCGTCTTACAGGCCCTGCAGAACTGCATAAGGGCCCTAATCTCTTCTGGGAGCTCATTCCACCAGGTAGGGGCCGCCACCAAAAAAGCCCTGGCCTTGGTAGCAGCATATTTGACTGCCTTGGGGGCTGGAATAACCAGCAGATGTTGTCCCCCTGACTGTAGTGCCCTTGGGGGGAACATATGTGTGTGTTACCAGTGGTCCTGAAAATTGCATTTATTGTCTCAGCCAGGGCTCTTTTTGTAGCAGAAACTCCTTTGCATATTAGGTGACACACCCCTAATGTAGCCAGTCCTCCAAGAGCTTACAGTAGCCCCTGTAAGAAGAGCTCTGTAAGCTCTTGGAGGATTGGCTACATTAGGGATGTGTTGCCTAATATGCAAAGGAGTTCCTGCTACAAAAAGAGCCCTGTTGGGTCCAATATTTACATAGGTTGAGTTCTGTGCATCCATGGGGGGAGGGGAGAGAAATCATAAGAGTCACTTTGTAGCTTCTCCTTAAGACATCATTAGGTCGAATCCTGTGGAGAATTCCTACAGATGGGTGGGTTGTTTTTTTTTAAAAAAATTGATTTCTGTTTTCCCCACGTAGGCCAGGGATTCCTCCTTCCCTCTGCAAGTTTAGGTTGGCATTTTTTGTTACTGCCGGAGGGAGGAGGTAAGAAAGTTGCACTCTGCTGATAGAAAGTGGGATTAGACAGACCCCCCCCTCCTTCAAGGCTTTGAATTTAATTTCTACAGCACTAGCTTGGATCCATAAAAAAAAATTCCGCCTGACAGAAGGGATTTCTAAGTTGGCAGTGATCTGATTCTCGACCAACCACCCCTGCTGACATGAATGTAAGCCAGGTGACATAGCCTCTGACTCAGATATTTATGCCTCAATAAGTATGCTAACCTTTAAGGTGCTAAAAGGATCTTTCTTTTCTCATGAAACACCATTACCAGTGATTGATCTCTACTAGTGCTAAGGAAGGTGGTTGAATATTCAGTACTGCCAGATTTCCCCAGTACTTGGGGCACTCATTGGTCCTCTCCAAAAAATTTGGTTATTAAAGCAAACAGCTCTTCTGGGGTAGAAAAATCTCTGTGTGCATTCCTAATTTGTTTATCCCATCATAGGCTCGTACTATGCTGTGATAATATGTCAGAACACCATTTTTCTTCACCTTAAACTTATCAGCAAAAAAAAGCAGGTTATCCTTGCAAACCTTGTCTTTCTTCTGTACTCCTGAGCATCTGTGTGTCTTCCCTCTCTTCATTCTTTTGGGGGCATGGAGTAGAAATGTAACGTTAGAAAGTTACAAGGAGAAGATAACTCTGTGGTTTGTATAACTTTCAATTTTATACCTGTGTGACTGCTGTCCCTCCTGGTTTGTTTCATGGTCTGAGAAAACCTGCACTGGGGTAAAAAACCAGCAAAACCCGTTGAGAGTGCAGGCCTGAGTGTGTTTGCAGTATCAGCAGCCGGTCCTTGTCCTTATGCACCTCTTTGCAGACATGAATGGGTCGTGTGTGTTAACCCTTTTACGTTAGCAGGGCCAGCTCAAGGCACCAGCCTCGCTTGCCGCACCATGACAGCGGGGCAGAACTTTTGCCTCTGTGGCTCCTTCTTTTCCCCAGCTGGTTGTCATTCCTTCTCCAGTTACAAAGGGACTCTGATCTCTTTGGAAAAATCTGCCCTGTCCCTAACAATTGCAGTGTTTGCCAAAGACATTCAAGTCCCATCAAGACTGGATGTGAACTTTTTGTATTTTGAAACGCCTTCATATGTTATCTACTTGGGCCCTTCTGTCCCTTGTTGTTGTTGTTCAGTCGCACAGTCAAGTCTGACTCTTCGCAACCCCACGGACCAGATCACGCCAGGCCCTCCTGTCTTCCGCTGTCCTCTGAAGTTTGCTCAATTTCATGTTCCTTATCTCCATGTAATGCCACCCTTGTGGGATTCAAGGTAGACTGCAGTTAAAGTGCCTCTCTCCCTTCCACTGTACTGCAAGGTAAATTCACTCGAGTTCCAATGCATGAACGTGCATGGCTAATATGGTGGAATCAATTACTCACGTCCTCCTGTTCTGCAGATTCTATCAGGAAGAACGAGACCATCTTCTTTATGCAGTTTTCTTCTGCATCCTGAAGGTCATTAATAACTGCAACTTGCTTAGTCTTTTGTTATTATCGAGTAATTCCTGTGTGCATAAACCCGGGTGTAATTTTCTTAGCTTTCCCTGCTCCTTCATCATGAATTGCTGCTGGTCAGCATCATTCTGTATATACTACATGCCTGGCAAATAGCCTGGCTGTGTTTTTTTTCCATGTACCTCTTTCCTCCTGCTTGTTGAGAAATAATAAATGGTGGTGGTGTGTTCTGGGAAGAAGAACTGTTGTATCAGACCCAGTGTGGTGGATGGCAGTGTTGTGATGGTGATGGTATGAGTGCAGTTACTTGCTAGGCTTAATGCATTCCTCATGGTAACAGACTTCTGTAGAATAACGTACCGCGTAGTTTGGGGACTAATATGTTGTGATAACTGGGCAGTGGGACTCTGGTAAACAGGAAAATAGTTGGTTATTTCCAGGTAGTCAAAATGCCACTAGGGTTTAAATACATATCAATGTGAGCAGGTAAGGTTTTCTGATCTTATTGATTAGCCCGAGATAATATTGTTTTAGGGGGTGGTAGAGAGAGCTTTATATTAATGCCACAAATTCATTAGTGGAATAATGCAGCGAAATATACCCTAGCTGTAGTTATTGCTTACTGAGAAGTGAGAACATGCAAAAAGAGGGAAGAAAGAGGCAAAGGACTTTTCTCCATGCTACCCCCAACTGATAACTGGGGTCAAAGATTGGACTCAAACCATCTCCCTGTTCTCAAAATGGCAGCTGTTTGTATGCAGGTCTTGAGGGTGGAGCAATGAGGGTAGAGCAGGAAATAATTCAACTCGGATAACTTTGGGAAGCTCTACTGTATCCTGATTGATAGAAACAGGGTGGGCATTTTAAAAAACAGGAGGTTTTACCATTCTGAGGCAGAAGTGACAGATGTGCTCATGGTGCCATGGCCCAAGACACTGTTGTTCATCTTTGCACCTCTCCCAGTTCTGCCGAGGGTCTTTCGGAAGATCAAAGCTCAAAAAGCAGAATTCGTTTTAGTGGCTGTGTACTGGCCATGCAGACCGTGGTTCTCAACATTGCAGGAGATGTCAGTAGAGCCTCCTTGGGAATGTAGTATGCCATTGGACATACTAAAACAGGATCTGATCTGACATCTCAACCCTGGTTGGCTTCAGTTGACCACCTGGAGGTTGAGAGGAGATGCTTTCTTTGTCTTGGATATGACACAGAGACTCTGCTCACATCTCTCAGATGATATAGTAACAGAATATACAATATAACCTGGAAGGCCTATATCCGCTGGTGCAGAAGAAAATTGATGAACAATGGGTTTAGAACAGCTAAAAGGAAGTACTTCATCCAAAGATTGATTAACACGTGGTATTCACTGCCTCAGGAAGTGGTGGCAGCTACAAGCATACAAGAAGGGGTTGGATAAACATCTGGAGCAGAGGTCCATCAGTGGCTATTAGCTACAAGGTATAAATGGAACACTGTGTCTGGGGTAGTGATGCTCTGTATTCTTGGTGCTTGGGGGGGGCACAGTGGGAGGGCTTCTGGAGTTCTAGTCCCACTGGTGGACCTCCTGATGACACCTGGGTTTTGGCCACTGTGTGACAAAGAGTGTTGGACTGGATGGGCCATTGGCCTGATCCAGCACAGCTTCTCTTATATTCTTATGTTCTCCAAGTGTGAATGGGGATGGTGTTAAGGTCCTGAACTTTGCTTGGATTCTCTTTGTTCTGAGAACCTGCCTGGTAGGTATTGCTGCTGGCTCTTTGTATACGGGCTGGGGAATGCTTGGTCTCTCCCTCTTTTTGACTGTGTTTCTGGCTGTGATGTACCCAACCCTGATTATTACTTTTAAGTATGGTGATGATACAAATAGATGTGTTGCCAGATTTTCAGCACCCCAGACTCTCCGAGGCACGTACATGATGATGCCATGTCATGTGTTGGCATTGGGAAAGTATGAAGCAGACGTGATGATGGCATATACTTTCTTAATACAGTTCATGTCGTTCCAGACAAGTCCAATTTTGGCTCATGTAATTGTTTAAATTGCGTACCGATTTGTATTGTCAGCTAATGGGGCTAGGCTGGCATTTTTGTCTTATGGTAATGCTGCTGCTATTATGAAGTCTGATTTAGCTAAGCCCCGCATAGTTGCCTTTCTAAAAAATTGGAGCTGCTTCTTAGCAACAGCTGACTAATGCGTGTGCTAGAGGATTTTGCCATTTAACGCTGTCATCTTTGAATACTTGCATTCCAGACAATATTTTAACAACTCAGGTCCCTTGACTTGCTTTCCCTGCTGTACTCATATAGCTCGAGACCATGGCACTAGGGGAGGAAGGGCCTCTGCTTTTCCCTGTGAATGCAGCCCTGCAACAGGAAAATGTTCCTGCTCAGGAAAACAGTGTGTGGGGGAAGCAGGCCCATAGCTAATGTGGGGCCCATGGGGCCCACCCCCAGCTGTTTTTGAGGGCCCCTCCCCCAATCCTCAGCTCCCCCTCCCTCCCTCCGGCCCCCTCACCCCCTGATCGATCTGAGCCGGCATCTCCCTGTTTGGGCTCATCCGCAATGAGATGAGTCACTTTCTGACCCAGCAGCAACCGGTGGTTGACTGAATCACACACACATTGGTCGGATTGCAGCAGTTAGCTCCTCCTGCTGGATTTTCTGTGCCAGGCTTCAGAAAAGATCTTTGGCTCAGGGAAGGAGTAATGCCAATAAAGGTCTGTGTATGTGTGTATGTGTGTGAGGAAGCTTGATCCCTGCTCTCCTTTTTTTTTAAAACACGGCAGCTTTCCTAGACCTTCTAGTGCCTATTAACATTGGGATTCTGGCTCGCCTCAGAGGAAGGCTCTAGTGGGGGCTGTGTGGGTGCACGCCAAGCAGACCCCTCTTGCCCTGGAGCCTTTGATGTAATTAGTTAGTGGGCCTCCCAGGGCCCCCTCCCCCCAAAATCCCTAGCTATGGTGCCATGATCCCAATCCATATGGGGTCCTGTGGTGCTTGGGGAAGAATGTTTCTTGCAGCTACCGTGTGCTTGCTGGGAAAGTGGGTGTGATTGGGGGAATCCCTGACCCAACTCATTAAATGTATCATGTGGTTTGGCTTTAATCTTGTGACAAACGAAGCCAAGACTGGGTTCATATGGTGCCTGTTGCTTGTTCTTATTTGTGAATTAGCCACCCTCCATCCAAGGTGGAGAAGGAAGTGTTACCAAAAATCAGTCTGTGGTTCATCTGTACCTAATTTTTAGGGTAGATGGTGTTTGAAAACTTACCAGTGTCAGAAAACCAGAACATTCAGCTGGAGAAGTGTAGGAATGAAAATGCTTACACCTGCATCCAAATCTAACTTTGCAGATGTTTATTTTGTAAGAGATGCCTCTATAACTGAGGCCCACCTCATAGACTACTCTCTTTCCTCCTCATTTTCACAGTAGGCTTTGTCCCCCCTTTCCCATTACCTGCTGTAAGAGTTTTGAATGGCTGCAGCCTTGCTGGTCCTTGGAGAGATGTGTTTTGACATTTGTGTTTTTATAGTGTTTGTTTTTGAGAGTAATTGGAAAAGCAATTCAAATATGTACTGCCTTTGATTCATCCAGGATAAATTCTGTAGCTGATATTTACAGGAGGCCAGACTATTGTTAACTCCATCCTACAAGATAGCAGGTAACTAGTTGATAGCAATGCAGTGGTATTTCCATGCAGTCATGACTGTTTAATCATGAATGGACTTGTATAGGAAAGCCTTAATTACATGTGTGTTAATACTTAGCACTCTTCATCTTCCTGTATTTTAAACTATATCTCTGTCTGTCTTTGCTAAATAGGATTTTAAGTCCCCAGAAGAGGGGGGTCCAAGAGCCTATCAGACATTTGGGTGGAGCCTTGAAACTGTATTTTACAGCAGACTTTTCGGTCATGTATTAGCAGGAAGTAGGTCATCAGATGAGGTTCTCAAACCTTTTCTGTAGCCTTCTACTTTCCTTGCAGACATGTTGACACATGAAGTCTGTCTAAACAGGTTTTTGTTTAATTTTTATTGATGATGTATAAAAATTACAAAGCACAAGTGGTGATGTACACATACATAAATCAAAATCCAAAGTTAATTCAAGACAAAGAAATTTAAGTTAACATTAAAGATTACATCAAAGTTAAAACTGCTGGTTAAATTAGTGAGTTAATGTATAACTGTAAATGCTCTGTGATAATCCCAATTGTTAACACTATGTCTTAAGAAATAAGAAATAAGATATTAGGTGTCATTATAGTGTACTGAAATAGCTATGAAGCTGCTTAGTTGAAGTAAAATAGTGCACAGAGGTCATTGTGACTTATGGCACCTGCAGAAATGAGAAGAAAAGAGAAGAAAACAGGAAATAATAATTAAATGACTAAAAAAATTAAAGAAGAATGAGGAAAAGAACTAAAGCTGGTTAATGTGAAAGCATTTGCTGGTAAATTGGATTGGGAGACAATAAGTCTTGTGCAAGCATGTATTCATTTTTCCTCATAGGATGTCCTAGGATAGAGATCCAATTGAAGTAGTTTATCAGTGATATTCTCCATCATCAGATGGTCCCATATCTTCAAGAACCAGGTATCTATGGATGGCAGTGTTGATGATTTCTAGTGGGTTGCTATTACTGTCTTGGCAGCTGTCAGCAGATTTTGGATGAACTCCCATCTGATTGAATTGAAGGATCTCACATGTGTTGTAAAAAGATCAATTCTGGGATTAATGGTAATGAGCATCCTGTAATTTGCTGTGAATATTGCTCCAGAAGTTTCTTGTATGTGGGCATTGCCACCAACAGTGTGCGAAAGTGCCGGTGCTACCACAGCCTTTCCAACAGAGCGCTAAGCAGGAGGGAGAGATCAAAGCAGGAGGGAGAAGCATGATGTACCACCTGGATAGGATTTTATAAGATTGTAATCTAACGTGCACAGAGGTTGGTGATGCTAGAGAGGTATGCCGAATTTTGGATCATTGAGCATTTGTAATGTTGATTCCACAGTCTCTGGACCAAGCCAGTTGATATGGGAAGAGCTTTATAGAATTACGCTGAAGTAGGATGTGGTATATTTTCTTAATAATGCCTTGAGAGTTAATGGCATCAGTGTTTAGTATGTCTTCAAACAGGTTTTAACTTGGGGATATGAAGTTATCCTCCTTCCCAGATGTTTTATGAGCTTTCATTTACTTTAGTTATTCATACCATGCTTTTCTCCCCAGTGGGAGCTCAAACTGAACTCCTGTAACATTGCAATATTGCTCTCTCCCCCATTATATTCTTACAACGACAATCCTGTGTGGTAGTTTAGAATGAGAGAAAGTATGATTGAACCAAGGTCACGCAGTGAACTTCAATTAAGGCTGGAATAGGAATTTAAACCTGGGTCTTCCAAATCCTAGTCTGAGTTTTTCCACTATTATGTAATTATTATACATGTACTATGCCTGAGGTATCTACTGCAAGAAATATATTTCTTGTGGTTACAGAACAATATTTATAAGTCTAGACAGAAAGGAACCATTTGAACGTTTAGTTACCTTTGATTAAAAGTTAAGGATGGATTTTTTTTAGCTCTTCTGTTCGATCAGCTGTGTATATGGCTATGTGATATTGGCATATCAAGTCTTCAGGAACAGCATTAGTCATAGTGTCAAAGGAGTTCGAGGCTGCATTTCTTAGAGTGCACTATATTTGGGTAAGTACTGGTCTGAAGGCTTCCATGTCCCACCCCTGTTCCATTTCCTCCCTAATCAGAGCGAATCTAATGTAAAATGTTCAGCATGACCTTTCCTCTTTATCTTTTGAATACTGTCTTAGTTTCTTAGTTTATTTAAAGTTTAGTAGCCCATGGGCCATACACCATTTTTTTAAAAAAATAGGAATTTAAAAGAACAGTAAAACAGAAATTTGCCACATCCACGATGCAATTTTAGCAGAGGCTGCTCAGAGATAGCCTTAATCTCGATGCATCGGGAAAAGATGAATATTTCGACAAGCGTTTTCTTAAGAATCTTTCTCTTGCCGCTGCATGTTTTGGACAATAGAAGAAAACATGACACAGCGAGTCAAGTTCTTTCAAAGGACAGTCACAATAGTGCTGGTCCAGAGGGGTCTTGAGCAATGTTCCCTCTAAGCTGTGGAATCTTGTGAGCAAAAATTCTACTTTGTGAGCTGTTGGTATTAAAGTTGTGAGTGAGCGATTTGGCTACTGCATAAATTAGTTTGCTGTGGAGCCATCCCTCCTGAGTTAAGACAAAAATGTGTGAGCCAGAGGCTAAAAAACTGTGAGCTAGCTCACATTAAATCAGCTTAGGGGGAACACTGGTCTTGAGAAAATAGCCCTTCATCTGGGCTGTTGGAAATGCATTGCAGCGTGCAATCATATATGACTACCTCAGTTTTGGAACGATCAACATGTTTAAGTATCGAGGCAGGTCAAATTTAGTGGAGCATTTAATTCCTGGATGAAGTGGGGAGCATTTTCGTCTAGCATCTGCTTGAAGGGCATCCCAATCATTTTGGAGCATTGTCTTTTGATTAAGAGTCTGTGGGTGTCCAGACATAAACATGGAAAGAGGTACAATAACAACACAATTTTATTTTATTTTTTCCTTCATTAACACCCTGCCTTTCTTCCCAAAAGGAACGAAAATCATTCACATTATTCTTATCTCCTCCATTTTATCTGGTCCAGAGAGGTATTGTTTCCAATGGGAGAGCTTTTAAAATTATCTTCTCAGAAGTACACCAAACTGTTGTGTGCATTCCCTTGCGTCAAAAAACAAACAGTGGGGATACTGGATGTAAGAGTTTGTTGAAAGAGAACTTCTCACGTCAAGATTCTACACTTGCTTGTTGAAGTTCAGGGAGTTCTAGAGTGGTTTGGAAGGAGTGTGTGGGCTTATTATCTTATGCAAAGGAAATAGTTCTGTTGTGTGATAAAGCTTTCCTAGTTCGTGGCATTGGTATGTATCGTATTATACTTGTTTCCATCCTACTGTGATGATTCTTGTTGCAGGAAAGGGGTTCATTCACACACTGTAGATCTTTGCCATGAGGAGCTTGATACACACAAATCCCTCCCTCCCTCTCTGTGGAAAATATTAGAAGTCAAAGTTAGATGTCTAGGATTTTCTCCCCCTCAGAACACAATATGCAGTTGTGCAAGCCACCACTGCCTCTCCAAAAAAGAGTCCAGAATGTTCCCCCGTGGTGCAAATTAGACGTATAATTCTGAGCCATTTTAATGGCATTTTCTATATTGGTTTTGCTTGTAATATTGACCTATGACTGTAAAAACAGTAGTTGCGTTGTAAAACATACAGTGAAAGGGCTATGTGAAATGAGTAGTTGAAACTGCATTAACTGAACCCTGGGGAGCCATCTGAGCCAAGTTTTTAGAAACTTGAAACTCTGTGTGTGAAACGTGGTGTCTAAGATTTGGGGTGTGTGTGTGCGTGTGGGGAGGGCCCATTCAATGCCTTCGTATTATGTACATTGCATTAACTTGGCTCAGCAGTGCATTTTGAAGCAAGAGCAGAGGAGGAAAAGAGTTTGAAAAACTGTCTAGAATTAAAATTCTTCATGTGATCACCGATACTGTTTTAAGTTTTACAGTAGCTTGGAAGTGGGCTGCTCTACTGGGTGGATTGCATCCTGTTGTAGTTACTTTATACAAAAATGCTCAGCATGTAACAGCCTTTCTTTAGGATGTAAGCAGGTGAAATAATTTCTTCCATCCTCCCTGCCATAGTTATAGTCAAGAGAAAGAGCATTGTGTTTACAAACAAAATTCTGTTCAAGCAGAAACTTTCAAAATAATGTCAATAAGCAGGGAGCTGATTTAAATAAAATTTGCTGATTAACATCAGTGATTTAATTTGAGAAATACCTCTTTGTATGGTGTAGATCAAAGAGAGTACTGCTTGTATTTACAGAAAGTCCAGAAACAACATAAAATTGGACTAACCAGTTTCGATACGACTGAGAGGTGGTATGGATATGGTTTCTTTCTTAGATGACTCTGCACAAAGGGAGGGAAATTGGTATTGATACCACCCTGTGTGTCTCTTAATTGTATTTTCTTCAATTAGTAATCTAATCTGGCAAATAATTTATATAGTTGTCTGGTTTTTCTGCACCTACACACAAAAAAACCCCACCCTGTTTGTATTTACCTTTTTATATAAAACAGCTCAAAAAAAAGCGGGGCAGTGGATCCAGCACCAGCCCAGTAGTTGGGAATTGTGCTTTTCTCTCCCTTTTGTTGTTGTTGCTTCTGTAATCCTCAGCGTTCCCAGTGGGGGGAGAAAAGAATAAGTTTTCTTACATTTATGGATCTTTTAAATCTAGGTTAAACATACTTAGGATAACCTTTAACTAGTATCTTAATTTTATACAGCAGTTGTGTGCTGAGTGTTACCTATTCCAAGTACTTGGGCTGGAGCTGATTAAAATGTATTCAGTAGTTCCTATTCCTGCCTTTTCCTCCCGAGTAATCCTGCTGGTCTCCTATCAAAAAAATCTCATTCCCTTCTCCCTTTGTTCCCTGAGTCCCCAAACCTTGCCAAAAATATCCAGATGCTTTGGACAGTCGAATCTATGGAGTATAAGGTTATGATGAAACGCATGTATGGTTTCTTTACACAATTCTGAATCTGTAGTTGAGTGTTTTTCAGCTCTGTGCCAGATTCCCGGATGTCCTGCAAAATGTGACTTGGGGTACAGAAGATCTTTCAATTGCCCTTCATATCAGGTGGATTTGTATTGGAATGCTATGTCACAGGCCACCTAGACAGTTGATAGGCTAGGAAACATGAGGCAGGTGTCTCCAGGATCCTGAATTTATTGCAGTGCAGGCAAGGAAGCAAGCACTCGAGAAGGGTCAGATATAGCAGCCTACCAGACAAGGCTGCCCTGTGTGAGTCTTGGTTCCTTTTCAGTCCCCCTTTTCCAATGCCACCCCCTACAGCTGTCACTGAATTTTCTTTCCCAAACACGAGGGCTACTCAGGGACTTTAGACATGGAGACTAGACAAATCAAAGGGCGGACCTACAGTAAACCAACTGTAGATCCCACACAGCTCCTCTTAAACTTTCCCCCTTAGTCCAGCAACAGAATCCTATGTCCCCGTTGATAGACTAGCAAAGGTTAGTGCTTAATAAGTGATTAGTTGAGAGCTGTCAGCAAGGCTAAAGGTAATTGACACACCTGGATGTCTTGCTTGAAGTTACTAGTGGGTCTGGGGAGGACAGCACTAGTTTTTGAGGTGATTGGTACTTCTTCCGCCTCCCTTTGGACTCTCACAGACACCATCTTTTAATAAAGCAACAGCAAGTGTACTCAGTCCCTACATTTCCACTCCTTAGCGCAGCATGCCTATTTCTCTTCTCTATCCATGACTAAGCCCTGTCTGAGGAATTAACTGTCTTTCTTCCCCCCTGACTCCTTTCCTCTGGTCTCCCACAGAGGATCCACAGTTTCTTATTGTTTGGATTCTCCCTGGAATTTGCCTGCACACCCAGGGATCAGGGATTGGTAGTGATGCTTGTAGGGGATAACTGAATGCTGTCCATCGCATACCCCCTATGCCTTTACATCAGACCAGAACTGGGCTGCCTCCCGTTCTGCTGGAAACAGTGTGGGCAGAAAGCAACACTTTTCCACAACTGGTGGGAGTGTTCCCACATGGCCAAATTTTGGGAACAAATCATTCTCTCCATACATACCCTAACCGGCTATACCCTACCTTTCGATCCATCGCTGATTCTTCTCCACCTTTGGCCAGCAGACGGTCCACCTGAAAGAAGCAAAGAGTTAATTAACATCTTAATAATAGCGGCAAAGACTTCACTTGCAAGCAGATGGAAAGCAAACACTCTTCCTTCAACACAACAATGGTTGCACAAAGTCTGGGACCTCTTCCTGCTAGAAAAAAATCTCCCTCTGGATTGATCCTGAGGATGTTGAAAGTTGCTTGTTGAATCCTTTGGATAAATGGTATCCAATACTTGAAAAAAATGAATATAGACAAATTTGAATGGGAAAACATAAATGATCTCAAATATAAGTTTCTAGCCTATGGCTAAACTCAGCAATCTCTACAAAATTATGTATTTTTTTTTTTTACTATGGCTTTGGTATTTTGTAATGTAATGTTTTTACAATTAAAAAGAACTGGGCTGCCTGTTGTATGTAGAGTCACCCTGAGCCTGGGAGGATATCATAGCTCTGGCTCAAAGCCTTATCAGCTGTGACCCCAGCTGGTAATGATAATTTTTCTGTCTGTGAAATTATCAGATCTTTAGATTTTGATATATTAGTTTTTTAGATGCAATGAAGGAGATGAGACAAATTATTGTAGGAGAGACCACTGTATTAGCCATGATTACTAAAAGCAAATACTGTACTGAGAAACGGGCGAACTTCTGAATGCTAGCACATATAGGCAACAACAAAAGCCTCGCATCTGTATCCTGCTTTAGACTTTCTGGGGGCTTTTGGTTGGTCAAATCTGAAATAGTAGTCTGATCCAACACATCTGCTCTTAAGTTCAGGCACACCTAAAACTTTGTTGAATTGATGGGACCAGAATATGTGCTTAATCCTGTTGAAAACAATAGGATTTGGGCATACATATATTCTTAGGACTGTTTCTGCTTATTAGAGTGTGTCTCAGCTAATAACTGAACATCTCTTATGAAGCTGGGTGGTGATTTAAAACAGACAACCTGATACAAGTATTCTCTGTGGGGCCTACTAAACACTTTATTTTTATGACCACAGAAAGAATTAAATAAGTAATTGAGCTGCAATTGCTAATAAAGTGGTTTGTAAATTCTCAGTGTTGTTCCTTAACATTTCCCACTGTGTACATATGTCATTGAATTGGCCATTGTTCATGGCAAGGGACTGAAAATAAGCTCTCACTGTATGGGTCAAACATGCCTGTAACATTCACAGAAAGCCTTCCATCGTGTTAAATGAAAATTTTTCTTTTTATAAATGATTAACTAGAGGGATTTCCAGCTTTGAATGCCAGCCATGGTGGCAGCTTTCATGCTGTTGAAGCAAGATAGTAGTTTTCATGCTTACAGTTTACCTCTCTTGCTGATGTTTAATATTATTCCCAATATTATTCCCGACTCTCAGAACCCCTCTCATAGTGAATACTCAGCCACCAGTCACTTGGCCAAGCCACCCTTTTCCACCAAAAGACACAGCCGCCGCCACTGCAGAGCATTAAGATCTGGATCCCAAATGTGCCCCACAGAGCATTAAGATCTGGATCCCAAAATCGCCTGGTCCTTCTGGGCCCAAAAGAGGCCAGTTTGGCCACAATGAGGGCCACGGCCTTTTCCATGGCGGCCTCTCACTGGTGGAATGAGCTCCCAGATGACACTAGGGCCCTGTGGGACCTTCTGCAGTTCCGCAGGGCCTGTAAAATGGAGCTCTTCTGCCAGGCTTTCAAGTAGGGTGCGCTAATATCAGTACCACCACCAACCTGGCCTTAACATCAATACCACCAGCAGCCAGATTATAAAACAGCCTGGCAGGAGCCTTAAGGTGGCCATTCAAATGATGACTGTGTGTTGCCATCTGTTATATAGTTCTGTGTAGTGTATTTATAATCTATATTGTAATTTTTATTGAATGTTGGTTTTAGTATATATATTGGAGTTTTAATGCATCTATTTATACCTATGTTGTTAGCTGTCCTGAGCCCGCTGAAAGTGGGGAGGGTGGGATACAAATATAATAAATAAATAAATAGATAGATTGGGAAAAGAATACTGCCATATTAATATTTCAGAATAATTCAGACAGATTTCAGCATCAACTTATATTGCATAAGCGTATGAAAGTAGAGATTAGGAAATAAAAGGGAACATGCGGGGTCGAAGGGGGTGTTTTCCTAGAACCTGCTCAAATGGACTTCTGTTCAAATGGGAAATTTGGGGGAATACTTTTGAAATATTTTTCAATACTATGAAATATTTTTCAATATTTTCAGTATGAACATTTTCAATATTCATATTCAATACTATGAAATATTTTTCAATACTATGAAATGTTTTTCAATACTATGAAATATTTTCTCTTTTGGAATGAGTGAAATACTTTTTAAGACAAGGTTTTACTCAATGTGTAGTCCAAAGCTTTTTAATGTAAGGCGATCTATAGCATTAAAAATAACTCCTATGTAGACTGTAGAGCTATATAAGGTATTTTCAAGCCTATGTTGTTTAAATGTGGCTGATTTGTCTACAGTTAATATGGCATAATATGTATGATGAGGCATTATTGAATTGTTCAGTCTTTGGGGGGAGGTTGAGTTATGGCAACCCCATGTTGTTTTTTAAGTATTTTATTAGTTTATATATAGAAAGGGGGAAAGGGGAAAGAAAGTATATAATCTTAGTTTCTCAATATTTGTGTTTTAACCAGTCATACAATGACCTCTATGATCCCATAAATTCTTCCATTTCTCCTTTTAATATATTTGTCAGTCTGTCCATTTCAGCACATTCCATAATCTTTGTTATCAACTCATAAAGTGTTGGCATTTTTAATGTCCTCCATGTCATTGCAAATAAAATTCTGGCTACTGTTACAACATGTAAAATAAAGTATCTATGGTTCTTATCTAAGTCATCTGGTAAACAGTTTAACAGGAATATCTCTGAATTAAAAGGTATTGTAACATTCAACACTGACTATAAAAGAATATGTACTCAATCTAGTATTTATGATCCTTTTTACATGTCCACCACATATAATAGTATAATCTAACATGATTGTTACATTTCCGGCATCTATTACTCAAGTTTTTATACATTTTAGCTAACCTATCTGGGGTTAGGTGCCATCTATAAAACGTTTTATACAGATTTTCTTTAAATGAAACAGATTTAGAAGGAGGAGGAGAAGAGAAGAGCTTGGATTTATACCCCACCCTTCACTCAGAGTCTTAGAGTGGCTTACAGACTCCTTTCCCTTCCCCTCCCCACAACAGACACCCTGTGAAGTAGGTGGGGCTGAGAGAGCTCTTTCAAGAACTAGAGCCAACACTGCTTAGCTTTACGAGATCTGGTGAAATCAGTCTAGTTTGGGTTAGTCAGGTCAGGGATTTTCAGTGTTACATAGTTTGATTATGTATTCAGATACACCAATAGCATACTTTCTTAATCACAAAATTTGTGTAGCCGACTTTCAACTTTTAATTTTTTCTACTTCTTGGATGGCAACCATTAAGATACATGTGATACGAAGACGCATAGAGGACAGCACTTTACAGCTGTCTTTCTCTTTAGTGTTGGTTATGCAAATAATTTTACTTGTAAAAAACTTAAATATTTATACTTGTTATAAACGTAGCATAGTACAGTTCTGTGTGCTGACAGTTCTAACGACGGATCTTCTATCAGATCAGTAAAAGAAGTTTGTTTTGCTAACATTATGTATTGCAGTCTTCAGTTTTCCCCAACATTCTCCCCCCCAAGAAAATAATCCTCTAGAAAACTGGCCCCCACTTCAAAACTTTCTTTCTCTAGTACCAGATGTATATTATTTGATAAGACTATTATAGCCAACTGCTTTCACTCTGAAGAATACATGTGGTTACTCTTGTTTGTGGAGGACCATCCACACCCTCCCTCCATTGATATTTCTCTGGCAGGCTTGAAATTAGGAGAGCGTGGTAACTGTATTCCACCGTCACCTGAACCTGTTGGTGGTGAAATGCAAACTCAGCTGTACGGAGGGACCTTTTCCATTTTAGTTCCAGCAGTATACTAATGAGTAATTGCTAGTACAAATATAATAATTTTGCTTGAGGACATGTGTTGTTTAGTTTGTGCTGATGCATACAAACTACTGCTTTGGTTCCTTGCTTTCCTGATCAATTAAATCAAGTGTTTGTGGTGTCACTGGTATTGGGTATTAGTGGTTTCAGGAAGAGTGAGTATAGTGAATGTACTTCAGTTGAATGCTTAATGGAAGCCTTGTAGTACTAGAGAACTTGGTATGTAATGTTTGAAATGGTACCACAGCTTTTTGGATGAATACAATCTGTGTTTCAGATGGACTTTATTTTGAAGGTCAAGCATGCTCCATGATAAGCCTGGGCATATGTTATCATGGCTACTGTCACGACAGAGCCAGGGGGCCGGGCAAAGGAGGACAGTCCGAGAGAGAGAGTTCCAAGAGTCAGCTGGAGAGTTCAACAAAAGTCCAAGCAAACAAGTCCCAATATACAAAGCCAAGCCAGAGTCAACCTTACCGAGGGTCAGAGTCCAGTAGCAGAGTCAGGAAGCGTAGCCGACGGTCAGTAGCCAGAGGGATCGTCAAAACACGGACTGGATTTCAGGAACCAGGAGGTCAGTCAGAAACAAAGGCAGGGCTTGGAGGTGCAAGGCATCTGGTCCACGGACAAGGTTGCCAGCACAGTTTGCAAGCAGCCAGCGGTCTCTTCAAATACTGTGCTGGGTCTAACAGTCCGTTGCGAAGTCCTTGCTCTCGTCAATACTCAGGACTTAATGATTGCCGTCCGCGCACACGTGCCTCCTTGCGCTTGGCTGCCAGATCCTGGAGTCTGCGATCTCTTAGCTGGTCCACATGTGGGGGCGAGTCGGGTGGTGATTCACTAGGGCCAGGTCTCGCCTGATCAGCTTCAGGTGCCAGTTGCCCTGTAGTTTGGAGTTCACCCTCCCCAGCACTTAGGTTTGATGAGGACTCTTGCACTTCGGATGGTGTTAAAGGTGCCAAGTCCTCATTTTCCAGGTTTCCAGATGCCGGTTCGGGGGCAGGCATGACAGCTACTGACTATAACATCAAATTGGGCTTCTTGCTCATGGAAAGTAATTCCAATAGAGGCTTTGTGGGTGCATGCAAGTGAATGTATCCACACATTTTGTTTAATTGCCTATGGATGCTTAATCATTTGTAATCTTAGAGGGAATATTCAACATTGCTTTTTTTGAACCTTTTTGTTATCTCCCATATCATATGACTTGCTGGACCACAAAAAGTTATATAAGTTAAGCATTTCGACAATAGCTGCTGTAGATTTTCCGGGTTGTATGGCCATGGTCTTGGCATTGTAGGACCTGTGACTGGCATCCTCAGAGGTATAATACAGAAAGATGGAGTACTCTGTGTCAAAGTGTGAAGAAAAATGGTAGGCAGGTAATTTATATCTACTCAGGAAGGTGGGGTAGGGCTGAGCCATTATCTTGTAGGAGTTCCCCAGGCTATGAACATGCTAATGGAGGAGCTTTCCTGAGGGGTTTCTTTTGTATATGGATTGTTTCCTGAGGAGGTTCTTTTGTATGTGGATTGGCTGTTGACATTCTAATCTTATCTGTAGTGCTTATCTGTAAACTTATTTTAGCTGAAAAAATTGTAGATTCTCTTATTAATATTGCTTTATTTTACTAATTTTATTAATTTTCTCTTATTAATGTTTTTAGACTATTCCTACATTATTACTGTTTTAATCCTTCTTGTATCAGAATTGTACTGTTTTACTGGCTCTTGCTGTAATAAATTAGATCGATCGATCACTTCTCTTATGTTCTTATATGAACTCTCAGTCTGGGGCAAGTGATGCTCTGTATTCTTGGTGCTTGAGGGGGGGTCAACAGTGGGAGGGCTTCTAGTGTCCTGGCCCCACTGCTGGACCTCCTGATGGCACCTGGTATTTTTGGCCACTGTGTGACAGAGTGTTGGACTAGATGGGCCATTGGCCTGATCCAACATTGGCTTCTCTTATGTTCTTATGTTATGTAGAATTGTTCAGGGAGGCATTTTTATAAAGTTAATATGGCTATTTTATAACAGATTGGTTCAAGAAGGTACTTCCTCCTTCAGCCTCCTCTTCTCCAGACTGAACATTCCCAAGTGCCTCAGCCTTTTCTCGTAGGGCTTCTTGGTCTCCAGGCCCCTGATCATCCTCGTCGCTCTCCTCTGCACCCGCTCCATTCTGTCCACATCCTTTTTGCAGTGAGGCCATGTAGGAGCATATAATTCTATATAAGGGTATAAGGAGGGGTATAATATTCAGGAACAAAAAGCTGTGTAATGGTTTCTCTGGTTCTAATGGTTTGTTGCGTGTGGGTCAGGTTTTTTGTAAGCCGCCTTAACCCTCTGTGGTTTGCAGGCAAGGTACACAGTATTTAAATAAACAAGCACAAAGTCATGGGCCCCGCTGTGTTCTTCAGTGCTCTGCAGCCGACGAGATTCAAGTGTCAAAGCACTCCTTTCTTTCATAAGGTATCTCGGTAACAGTGCAGCGCAAAGAGTGTGCTTGAAAGAAGTTTGCTTATCCCCCACACTACCTCTCTTGTCCCTGTTGCACAGCCGGCGCCAGTCTGAAAAGGCCGATTCAAATGCTTCCTTATTGGCACTGGCTCCTCAGCCTTGGCTTTTGCTTGGAGTTTGTTTAAAAAAAAAAAAAGGAGCAGCTGTTTGTCTTTTCCAGCCCTGTTTTTTTTTTCCCCCTGTTGCCTTTGTGGCTTTCTTATTGGCTGAGGGAGGGAGGGAGGGTAGGATGAAGTAAGCTGTGTAAACTCCGTGAATGTGGTTGGACTAGTTTTCGGAGGAGGGAAGAGGAGAGAGATCTGGCAGAGCAACGCGAGTCTGTACTAGCAGTTCCCACTTTTTCCCTTCCCTTTCCCTCCTGGTTTTTTCCTCTCCACCATGGTCGGGGATCACTGTAGCCTCAGTGGCGAAAGGCCGGTACTTTCCCAACCCCCCAAAACTGGATTACGCTGTAAAATGGTTCTGCAAGCAGTGGGCAAAGTATTAAGGTAACTTTTTTTAAATGTCTTGGTAGGAGGAACGTATCTGTGTTCAGAGGGCGCAGTCTGATTCCAGTCGTGATAAAGGGGAAAGCTATTGATTTTCGAGAGAATGGGATTGTAGCACTGGATCCTCGAGGAAAGAGATGGACACAAGAAACTTCTTAAAAGGTCTTGTTTATGGGCTGTGCTGTGTCCAGTCAAGAGCTTGATGATTAAGTGACTTGATTTTGCTTCTTGTGGGAGGGACACTGGCTTCCCTGTTCATTTTCTGAAACTCAGAGTCAAAGGAGCAACTTGTGCGCAGAACATTTTAGACTTCATGCACATTTGTGTCTTTGTTCTAAATGTTACAGATCTGAGGATACCTGTCACCAAGAGGAAAGGCATGATCCAAATGTTTTAATAAAGTGCTTCGTGGCAAGTATATAGTTAGTGGCTACTTGTGAAGGCAGGCTTGTTTTAACTAAGCCTGCAGCCCTGTGCAGATTTACTTTGGAGTATGTCTCACCAAAATCAGTGGTATCTACTTCGGAAGAAAGATGCGTAGGGTCAGGCTGCAAGCTTAAGGATCTGACTCACAGATGTCTTATCAGACAAATGCATTTTATTCAGCAGTGGCCTTTTAGTCACAGAGTTTAGCCGGGTGAATCTGTACGTGGGAATGTTGCGAAGACAGGAAGTTAAGATTTTATAAAGCATGCTAAAAGTATTATAATAATTTTATATCAAAGAACTGCTTAGTGCTGAGCTGTCAAGTAGGAACAGCTTTCTGACTGGAAAGTATGCTTGCTCATTATTACCCGAGAGAAGATTTACCGTACACATGAAACGAGCCATATTTTTCGGTAGGAATTGTCCCTACTTAACATGCAAGTACTTACTTAAGACTGAAATGGATCATTCCAGTAGTGCAAGTTGTAGCTGTACATTGAAGGAGGTCATCATTCTTGATGTAATACTTCTAATATTTAAGACTAATTGTTAAAGCAGTTCATCAACTGGAATGCAATCTCCTTTTGTTTTGGATAATAAGAATGGGATGCCCTACATAAATAAAAATAAGTGCCATTATCAGTCCAGCATGTGAATATTAAACTGATGCTTTGTGATTGACTAAGGAAAGGAAAAGCAAGTACACATGTAGACTTCACTTATGATACGAAGCTAGAGTTGCCAAGGTCCCACCTGACTATCGACTGGGGGTGGCAGGGTAGAGTGGCCCGATCCAGGTTGAGAAACTCCTGGAGATTTGTGGGGTGGAGCCTGGGGAGGACAGGGGCCTCAGTGGGGTGCAATGCCATGGAGTCCACCCTCCAAAGCATCCATTTTCCTCCAAGGGAACAGACCTCTGGAGATAAGATGTAATTCCAGGGGATCCCCAGGACCCACATGGAGGCTGGCATCCCTGTTTTAAAGACGCTGATAAAGAATTTTAATATTACCTGGTGTCCAGTACATAAAATTGGATTTTTGGTACTTTAAATAAGTTCTGCCCCTTTAGATGTGGATTGATTCAAAGTGTGTTTTTACTTCAGTGCAGGGCTACTCCTTCTCCTTCCCCTCCCTCCATTTTTACCAAGTCCCTTTTTTGTTTGTTGTCTTTAAGGGTCAGGTTATAAGGAGTAAATAAACTGTTGTTGCCAGCTGTGAAAATGTTATTCACATTTGTGTCTAAATAGTTAGGTGGGGATTTTCAGTGGCTTATAAAGCAAATTCCCTTGTGGCAAATCATTTTGAAAGTCTCCATAAACTAACTTAGTTCTCTTCCTCCCTTTCCCCATCAAAATGTGATGTAGATGGGAAGTCCAAGGAAGTGTATTTCGTTGCTATCTGTAGAGTCGATGTACTTTTCAAACATCGTTTCTTACAACTAACTTTTTTAAAAAAATATTTGTCATGACAGTGTTGCTTTCACTGAGAGAGACCTTTACATTTTACTCAGCGTCTTTCACTTGGCTGATGAAGAAAACTGTAAACTAGCCGATTAGCAACGGCAACATAGGTTGTGTGTAAAATACTAATGATATGTTACGTGAGTCTGATCACCTCACTGGGAGTTAAATATAAAGACTGCTGTTTGGGGTGGAGTTGTGGCTTGTCTGACAGCGTGGGCTGCCATCTTTTGCTGAAGCAAACTGCAATTTACATGGAAGGAAAATGTGATGTCACCATGGTGCTGTTTTATCATTTCTCTGCACTGTGTTCTACATTATGTAGAGGAACTCAAATGCCCTTATTGTCCAGATCAAGTAGACTCCCTAGCTGATCTTTTTTTTTTAGTATAATACCATGTGTCACAAATATATTACTATTTGGTTAAAACACCTACCAACACTTTCTGAGAAGTGGACACTGTGCTATCTGCTATGAAGCAGACGGGTGAACTGTGTGAGAGATGTGGCAGTTTTTCTGTTTAGAGTGTTAAGAGGGAACTCATTTTCTTTTTGTGAGAAACTGTGGATGAATAGCTAATGGCTGTTAAATCTAGGGAAAGAAATATGGTAAGCAAAAAGGCTGTACTGTGAATTGGAGAATCCTGCTTTAATTTTTGTCAGAAACTTTTCCTTCATTGAATTCCCCCTCCGAAACTTGGATATGGAGAGAGATGCAAGAAAATGTGGATTTTGCCTAATGGCTGCTCAGAGGGAGTTGCTGAATATGAGGTCCAGAAGTCAGGGCTTGGGCTTCGATGCTCAATATACTTCCCATAGTCCTCCCCATGCCAAACATGACCGGAATAAATTAGGCAGAATAAGAACATACAGATGTGCTTGATTTGTAGAATGCATATGAGCACATACTTTAGCTTTGTTTTGAGTTACCTCAGTGAAGAATTTTGGTTTCTAAATGTATTGCCATTAGAAGAAGAAGAGGAGATTGGATTTATACCCTGCCCTTCACTACCCAAAGGTGTCTCAGAGCGGCTTACAAACTCCTCTCCCTTCCCCTCCCCACAACAGACACCCTGTGAGGGAGGCAGGGCTGAAAGAGCTCTTGACAGAAACTGCTCTTTTTCAAGGACAGCTCTTATCAGAACTGTGGCTTGCCCAAAGTCATCCAGCAGGTGCAAGTGGAGGAGTGGGGAATCTAACCTGGTTCTCCCAGATTGGAGTCCGCGCACTTAACCATTACACCAAAGCAACAGGTTATTTGTCTTGGGCACGAAGAATGATGAATTTGAAGAGAAATTTGGCAGTTAATTTCTTTGATTTTTTTTCCAAACAAGCATTGGATCTCATTAAAAGCTCAAATCTGAAATGGGTTTTTATGTATTCAGATGCTCACAAAAGGTTCCAGCAAGAAAGGAAGTGGCCAATTAAATCTTTCCACATCTCTTTGCAAGTAATTATTCTCAGTCAACCGGACTGGGAATACAAAAAATCTACAAGAGTCTAGTACCTCTTATCTTGAGCAAGTGCTGAAGGGAAATGAAACAAGGAACAAGCAGGATAGACCTTCAGAAAGAACAGATTACACTGGGGGCTGGGGACTGAGGAATGGAGGGATTGTTATTATTATTTTTTTAATTAAAGGAAAAGTTGTTCTCCAGGGATCCTGAAAGGTTTTTGGTTCCCCCCCCCTCTTCTGGGCATAGAGCAGGGGCCACTGGGGTGTAGGTGGGGGGGAGGTATTTGTGAATTTCCTGCATTGTGCAGGGGGTTGGACTAGATGACCCTAGCGGTCCCTTCCAACTGTATGATTCTATGGATATAGCACCAAAAAAGCTGATATTAAATTAACAGGCATTGAGTCACTTAAACTTGGGTAGGTTGTGTTTGGTGTCTAAGAGTTTATTATATATTCTTTCAACTTGTCTGGCTTCAGATAAGTAAGTCAGGTGGCTGAATTCTTCAGGGACTAAAATCAGTAGAACTGTGGCCTGTTCATGCTGCCATAATCCACATGTTTGATGAGGTTGTTAGGATGTAGGCACTTGCCTTCCAGCCAGTGGATCCACCTTTTGAAGAATTTTGTGTAAATGACCTACATATTCATATACAGACAGCACCAGCCATGTTCCTCATCCTTTGTACTATTCACGTCATCTACTGTTGCTCGGAAGGCCGAGCGCCAAAGAATAGATTCTTTTGAACTTATGGTGCTGGAGAAGACTCTTGAGAGTCCCTTGGACTGCAAGGAGATCAAATCATTCAATCCTAAAAGAAATCAACCCTGACTGTTCCCTGGAAGGCCAGATCCTGAAGCTGAAGCTCAAATACTTTGGCCACCAAATGAGAAGGGAGCATTCACTGGAGAAGACCCTGATGCTGGGAAAGATTGAAGGTCAAAGAAGAAGGGGACGGCAAAGGATGAGATGGTTAGACAGTGTCATCGATGCAACGAACATGAAATTGAGCAAACTTCAGAGGACAGCGGAAGACAGGAGGGCCTGGCGTGATCTGGTCCATGGGGTCGCAAAGAGTCGGACTCGACTGTGCAACTGAACAACAACAACAACAACTGTTGCATTGATTTTTCTTTCCTCCCCAATCTGCCATACTGAAACAGTGGTATATTCAGTGCTTCTGAATATGAGGGATCAGTAAAGTTTGTCTGTGATACAACTCCTTCTTCCCAGGCAGTTTAGGCAAGAAGCCCACAAATTTACATTTGCAAGACCTAATAGGGTATGAAGTGCAGAAGGTCAATATGTGGAGGTTTACCCTTTCCAGCTCACAGAATCCTTGCATTGTACTGCTGAAATGTGGTAATGATACAAGATCTGTCCAGGATAGGGATGGTTGACACCAAGGTATTAGAAGCAAAACTTTTCTGGCCAGTATTTATAAGGGTTGGGTCCAGTGTTCCCTCTAAGCTGAGTTAGTGTGAGCTAGCTCACTGTTTTTTAGCCTCCGGCTCACACTTTTTTTTCTTAGCTCAGGGAGGATGGCTCCAGAGCAAACTAATTAATGCAGCAGCCAATTTGTTGGCTCACAACTTTAATGCCAGTAGTAGAATTTTTGCTCACAGGACTCCACAGCTTAGAGGGAGCATTGGTTGGATCCTGTTGATCTGTCTCATTAATGACAGGACTTTACCCCTGTGCTAGAGAGCCCGTTGTGCTGTAGGAGTCGCCATTGAAAGGGGTGCGACCCTAAATCTCAATTTCATGTGTTAAAGTGTGTTGTTAAAAACAAAGCAGTACTAGATTTATTTTGTCCACGACCCACCTTACATTGTTGTCTCAACTGCCTTGCAATTTGGAGCAAAAGAAGAAAAATGTAGCTGTGTGGGCTGTTTATTGTTATGAAACAATAATTTGGCTGTTTCTGCAACAGAACTAGGGATGTAGGGAAGTAGAACCGGGATGTGTGCAAAGCCTTAAAGCCCACGGACAAAAGTCCCTGTGAGTATGTGCCTGTGGGCATCCTTGCAGATGCCACTGACATCACCTGAGAGTATCTCCATGACAACTAGAAATGCATAAGCAGGGACCTGCAAGGAACTTGTGGGAGCAGCCATCCTATTGCCCCCACCTTTGCTTGCTTCTCTCTCTCTTTCTTTCTCATTCTCCCTCTTTGTCTTATTCTCCCTCTCCCAACACCTACTGTCATGCACTCTCTCACTTTGTCTTTCTGTGTCCACCACCCATCACTCTTTCTCTCGTTCTCCCTCCCCAACACCTGATGTCTCCGATTCTCTCTTTTGCGGTCTTTCTCTCTCCTCCAGTTCTTACAGCATCCGCCCCCCCCCACCTCTGCCTGGGGAGGCAGCTGGAGGGGTGTGCCAATGGCAGCAACAACAGTTCTCCCCCCCGCCCCCAAAGTGCCATCAGAGATGCAGAGATGACGGGCCTGGCAGCGGTGACAACAACAAAGGGTTGGAACAGTTTCCCTATGAAGAACAGTTAAAGGGTTTGAGGCTCTTTAGCTTGGAGAAACGATGGCTGAGGGGTGACATGATAGAGGTTTATAAGATTATGCATGGGATAGAGCAGGTAGAGAAAGAGGTACTTTTCTCACTTTCTCACAACACAAGAACTCGTGGGCACTCATTGAAGTTGCTGAGTGGCCGGGTTAGAACGGATAAAAGGAAGTCCTTCTTCACCCAAAGAGTGATTAAGACATGGAATTCACTGCCACAGGAGGTGGTGGCGGCTACAAGCATGGACGACTTCAAGAGGGAATTAGATAAGCATATGGAGCAGAGATCCATCAGTGGCTATTAGCCATAAGTTATAGATAGAAATTCTCAGTCTGGGGCAAGTGAGGCTCTGTGTTCTTGGTGCCGGGAGGGCTCAACAGTGGGAGGGCTTCTAGTGTCCTGGCCCCACTGGTGGACCTCCTGATGGCACCTGGTATTTTTGGCCACTGTGTGACAGAGTATTGGACTGGATGGGCCATTGTCTTGATCCAACATTGGCTTCTCTTATGTTCTTCATAATGCTTCCTTCTCCTCCTCCTCATGACTGTATTTCCACTGCCAGAGGGGCAACAGTGGTGGACGTGGCAGCCACAGCAGGAGTTCCTTCTCCTCTTCCTCCTCCTCTGACCTGCAGCACTGCCGCCAAAGAGGCAACGATGAAGAGGACAGTGCTGTTAGTTTCTTCTTCCACCCTCCACTGCCAGCTCCCCCCCATACAGCTTCACTGCTGAGAAAAAGCAGTGATGGTGCGGTAAGCGGAGTTAGAGGTGGTTCTACAAAAGGGCAGAGAATTTTCTTTTGGTGGGTTTAACCCCTCCATGTTGGGTCAGTTTTCAGATTTCTCTGTAAACATGGAGGGGGGGAGGGCTTTCCCCAAGTTTGCGGGAAAACCTCTCTTCTTTCCACCCTGATCCTTATCCGTGGATATAAGTATCCACAGAATGCACGATTCGAAAAACAACAACAAAGCTTCCCAGCATGCAATCATAAGAACTTGAAAAACATTTGTCGATATTTAGGGTATGCAGAGTAGTATTTGTAGGACTTGAATACTATATTTTGTGTGCAATACTTTTATCCTGTCCTCAGGTTGCTCAAAGTCTGAGATGCTCTACTTTCTTCCCATTTTAATCCTCACTTCTGTATTGTGATGTCAAGGTGATGGAGTATTGTACTATGACGTAGGAGCGACAGAGCGGACGAGATTCTAACAATATGCAGAAGCTTCTTCCTTGGAGTGTTTCCTTCATGATGGAAAATGTGAAAAATTGGCAGTCCTAATTAGTATTTAATGGAGCTGCGGTGGCTCAAGTGGTTAAGACGCTGAACTGCAGGCTCTGGAAGGTCAGTAGTTCAGCAGTTCGAGACCCGGGTGCCGCATGACAGGGTGAGCTCCTGTCTCTAGTTCCAGCTCCTGCCAACCTAGCAGTTCGAAAGCAAGAAATTGCAAGTAGATAAATAGGTGCCACTTCGGTGGGAAGGTAACAGCGTTCCGTGCACCTTGGTGTTTAGTCATGCCGGCCACATGACCATGGAAATGTCTTCGGACAGCGCTGGCTCTTCGGCTTTGAAACGGAGATGAGCACCGCAACCCTAGAGTCGGATTCGACTGGCTTTCGAGCAAGGGAACCTTTACCTTTAATTAGTATTTATATAATACTTGCAATACATTTTGTAGTAATCCGTTACAACTAATTTTAAATGAATGCGGGGGGGGGGATTAACTATTTTTATAACATGTTCCAATCTTTTTCTTTTAAACATACCAGTTATACAATAGGGTACATACTTGAAAACTAGTTCCCAACAGGTTTTGTTTGAAAAAGGACTGGACCAGATCTTATCTCCAATGACCTAAGTTATGTTTTTTGTAAACCTGTGCAAAAAAAAATTCCTTAATCTTTTGACCTGCTCTATAAACAGTGCTTGAAAAGAGATAATCTAGAAAGTTTTTTTTTTTTAGGTATTTAAAATGGGCTGGAGACTTGTGGGCAAAAGGCAATTGAGATCTGTCTGAACTATATTTGTCATGTTCTGTTCTTTTTTCCAACTTTCCATTGGACTAAAATAGTTTAGCCAGGGAAACATTTGACAGAGTAAATTATTGTCTGCAGATGGAGTTCAGGGTCTGAAACCTCTCCAAGCTGAAATCTGGTTGCCTTTTATTAGAAGTGCATCAAATACAACTTGGTTGATGGGGTCTTGGAAGAAGGTGAGAGGGAGAAAGGCAAACTGAATGAACCCTCTCTGACCAAGGAGGTTAGGCAAAGTTTGTGTAATATTTACTGGTAGTTGGTTAATGGATCTTCCAAGGACAACAAAATCATTGTTTGCAGGGATGTATCACAGGAAAACGTCTAAAAGTTCTTGTTACTTGAAAATGAAACATTACATTTTTTGTGTTAATGGAGCAGAGAATCATAGTTTTCACCAACAGGAGTAATAGAGTGGTTTTCAATCTGAGGGTCAGGACCCAAAAGGGGTTGCAGCTCTCTTGTAGGTGGATGGTGAAGTCAGGCATGCAAAGGCAGCTCTGCAAGGTTTACAGGCAGATTGAGGTTTGTGTCTGTCATGAAATGTGGCTGCTATGCTATAATGCTATGTTGATAATTGTTAAGTATGAAAAATGGAAGAGAGGGTGGACTAGTTTCAACAGATGTGTGATACCTGCATTTTATATTGGTAATGGGAAAATAGCATGGAGCTACTTTGCAGGTGGATTTTAAATGGCTGAGGAGTTTAGAATTGGCTTTTGAAAATATAGTAAGTTTAGAAAGCTGGTCCCATTTCAACAAGTTGGAGAAGTTCCTCTCATTGTTAATAAAATTTAGGGCTGGAGAGTTAACTCCTTGAACTGATGCCTATTGTATAAAGACAATGGTTCTCGGTTTAGCAAACATAGGAGCCTCATAGGTAGCTGTGGCAGTTTCCCCTGTCTTGCCAGCCCTGACCATTTCAGTTTGTACCGTACTTCTGCTTCAAACATTCAGGTCTGTTATGAGGATTGACGTTCATAAAATCTTTTTATAGACATTAACTTAGTGGCCATTCTCAGAATTCTGTTGCGAAAACAGCTAGTTAAAGATGAATATGGGATTGGATCCAGATAAAATTTTCCATCAGTGCAATGGAAATCCCCCCCCCCGCCCCTGGCTTGTCTACTGCAGCCTATTTCCATGCAATGCCACTCCTGGGAAAAGGGGGACCTTGAGGGACAACATGAAAGGGGTCTGCTGCAGGAAGGGTGAATCAGCGGAAATATATGTTCTGAGAAAAATTGGTCTGGATGTAACTGATGGATTAATTTATTACTTCAGAATTTAAATTTCTGTGACATCAGCCACATTTTATCAAGCAGTATTGAAAGGGAGCCATATGATATGGATTCTCCCACAAGGAAAATTTTCCCACAAATGCTTTTTGATGCATTATTTTAATCCAAGATCTAACATCAAAAGTTCATATTTAAAGCGGGGGGTGGGGGAGGAATTATACACCGAATGGCAAATTTTAAATCCTGTTAACTAATGGTGCAGTCTGATTTCTATCGTTAAATATAACAGTGCTCTCATTGTGACATGTCCCTTATGATGCACGAATCTATGCCCCGTGTGCTCCTGGGGCTGAACGAGGAAAACATGGTTGGAGTCCAGGGAGTTAGATAAGTACAAGAAGTGGGGGACCCGCAATACTTCCGGGGGGGGAAGGAGCTCCACATGGAGGAGGAAGCAGCCACAGGTGAGCCTTCTCCTGTCCCCCCCCCACACCGGCAGCGAGCACTGAGTGGCTCCCAATCGCCGGGTCACAGAGCCTCCCCCCTATGGCCAGAGAGTTCTCTGTGCATGCGTAGGGAATGCTCTTTTACTTTTTGGAGGGATTTATTTATCCCCCATATAGTTTTTAAAACTTTTCGGATTTTTCTGCACACCTGGGGACTTCCCCAAGTGTGCAGGAAAATCTCTCTGCCCCCCCAAGTGCCCCCGATGTGCAGATTTAGATATCTGCACAGAGAGGGAACTTGGCTATTAGATATATAGATCTGTTTGTTGCAATAATCAGGAAAATACAGGACTGGATACCTTGGCACCCAGTAACACCAAACTGTATTCTGCCCCAACCAGGAAGGGCAGTAGATCTTATACCCCAATTGACATCATGACAGTTTACACATAAAGAAATCCCTAATTGGTGTCCAACGGGTATCATCATCAGAGCATCATTTGAGCTGGCACCTCTCTATTGGCATATCTCTATGTTGATCATAAGTGTCAGTAATTACATCTGCGTATCTGGTCCTGGAACAGTGGGGAACCTCAATGAACAAAGAGGCCTTCTTTTGGCATCATTCCTGACTTATTTGCTTCAACCTAAAAATGGGGGGAGTTCGCTGATAAGAGGCATACATCTTAGCTCTTGGCAGACTTCCTGGTGCTAGATGCTCTGCTCTGTGAAGAAAGATGTTGTTTTGGGAACATTCAGAGACTTTCCATCTCATAACTTTCCTGTACGATATCATTCCTTCAGCTGGGGAGTTTATAATTTCAATCTGTACCTTCCATTGTATTATGTTCTGACTCTAGAAAAGGATCCTTAACCATTAAAAATAATACTTTAATTGATTCTATTCTAAATCTCCTCTGGCTAGGCCGAATGCTGGCATTCAACATATTAAGAGAAATATCAGAAATCACATTCATAAATCACATTCACTACACTTATAAACTAGCATTTTGCACCAATTTTTAGGTATCCGATTTTCATGGTGGACACCCTTTGAAACGGACAAAATAATTTGCTTTTACAGTTGACCAAACAGCATGAGGAGAACTTTCCTGCCTTTGCACTGTGTAGCTTTCAGCATCATAGATATTTGAACACAGGCAGCATCATAAGTGGTCAAAATGTGTTGTTTTTATACCACCCTTCCAAATAATGTCCGTGTAGTTGTATAGAATGATGTACCAAGTGGCTGTGGTAAGCATTGTCTGTAATATGGTATGTACTTTGTATGTGTTCTGAATTTCAGTGACAGGAAGAGATGGCATGTTCATATACTTGTTCCTAGTCTTTGTGAGTTGGCTAACACCTGAAAGTACAGAGGAATGCAAACTTTCTTGTACATATTTGGAACCAAGTCTGTGCTTGCTGTTATAATTGACATCACATTACTATGAACCAGAGTTGGAATGGGAAGATTGCAATTCCACTAAAAATTACAGTATAAACAAAAACCAAAAGAGAGTAAAAGGTCAAATGATAAGAGTTGTGCTAGTGATTTCTTTGATGATGTGGCAACTTCAGTGGCATCCTTGGGGAGAACTCTGTATTTTCTTCAGGCTACATGCATGACTTTGTGCATATTCCAACACTGTTTCTGAAATCTTGTGTGGCTTTCCTACAAATTACATTTTTTGTGTTAATGGAGCAGAGAATCATAGTTTTCACCAACAGGAGTTTGTATTTAATGGGACATTGCCTTGCAAGGAGGTTACCACTTCAGACTTAGAACTAGGTAGAATGCCAGATTTAAGTATGGGCCCTGTGGTAGTAGTGCTCTGGTTTTGTCTAGTAGTGGACCTAACCTTGACAGGCTGTGAAAAAGGTACTGCATACTGAATGCAATTCAATGTATTGTAATTACCCATCTGCCAATTATTTTATGATCCCATCTGTGGTAACTGCAAAAGAGGCCATCAAAATGAAATCATATCTCTTGAATGAACACTCACGGGCTAAGAGATAAGATGCGGTGAGCAGCTTTGAAAAATGTCTGGTTTCACCTCCACTCCCACCCACAAAATGAAACCAGATCTCTTCAGCTCAGAGTACTTTTCAGGCCTGTATGACTCTTCTGGCAGGACTAGGCAAGTATGAACTAAAGACAGTGCTGTTACTGTTCCTTTCCTCTGGGGAGCTCAAGACAGAAACAAGGAGACTGATTGAGCTTAGTTGAGAGCTGACATGTTGCACCATGTTGAAAAATATTTATTCTTCAGAGAGGGCTTATCCTGTTGAAATGAGTTTTCTCTGATTATTCTGTCAATATTGCTGGTGGCAACCACAGTGGTCTTTCCTAATGTACATTATTAATGATGCATTTTACTAAATTTCTATATTGTAATTGTGTTTCCAAAGTATGAGCATTACTACTTCTGTTAAACATAATTTCACAACTTTGCACATTTTCCCTGCTAAGCAATATGGATTGTAGGTTACTTGTCCTAGCTTGGTGGTACGTCTGTTACAGTACATCTTCCCTAGGCTAGAGAAACAGAGCCAAACCTTGTATTTTAAACGACATGTTTTGTCCATGGTGCCAAGGCTTCTTTTCTAGGCAAAAAAAAATCACATTAATGGGAAAAAAACAGCTTTAATAAATGGCAAAGATGCCTTATTTCTCCTTTGGCTAAAACAATGTGTGAATTTTCCTGTTAAGTTGTATTAACAACAATGACCGATACATCTCGGAGATCAGCCACCCAAACTTGGCTTTATTTTCAGTTGTCCTCTCTCTTGTTCTCATGTTTAGGATGTTACCAAGTCATGTCACTTCTCCCTGCAGCAATTGTAGAGGTATGGCTGATCCTTTCCATCGGCTAGGCCAGACACTCTAGTTTACAATCTGGTCATCTTTCACCTCGACTTCTGCAACTTTCTCTGTTGCCATCTGTTACTGTAGCTAGAACCAGGGCTATTTTTGGGCAGGAACTTACAGGAATGGAGTTCCAGATGGCTTCTGAGTTGGCCATGCCTACAGCCACATACCCCCCCAGGTTCCCCAGGCGCCTCGCAAGCTGCGGGGCACCTGGGGAAGCCCAGCCGATCCAGGGAGGGAAAGCAGTTCAAACTGCCTCCCCTCCTCAGATTCCACTCCCCTCCTCTGGAAGCTGATCCAGAAACTGTGTTCCTTCCCCCGGGTTCCCCACACGCCCCGCAACCCACGGGGCACCTGAGGAAGCTGATCCTGGGAGGGAGCTGCACTGTTAGGGGTGTGGCCTAATATGCTAATGAGTTTCTGCTGTTGGGTGTGGCCTGTTATGCTAATGAGCTCCTGCTGGGCTTTTTCTACAAAAAAAAAAGCCCTGGCTAGAACCTTCTCAGCTCCACTGAGCATTCTGTTGCCAAAATTATTCACCTCTCTCATAAGTCTGACCATGTGACGCCCTTCCATAAACTGGTATCTCATCACTTCTGCATTCATATCCTAAAGTATCCTATTTCTTCAGCTGTCATTTTCTATCTTGTCATCTCTTCCCACAACATTTGTGTCATGCCACCTCTCATTTCCTCTAAATCTTCCTCAAAATGTAGCATTTTTTGGTGACGCATTTGGTACAACCCCTTCCCTGGTGTATCTAAGCCTAAGTACATGTAACTGGAATGATGGCATGTTCTTCCCTGTTGATTCCCTTCTCTATCTTCCTTCCCCCCCACTCTTTGATATGTCAAATTCTAAATTGCAAGCTCCTTAGGTCAAAGATCTATCATCTTTCACTTTGTAAAGATCCATGGACATTGATGGCACTATATAAATAACAAAAATGCAAACACCTGAATAATAGCTATAAGTTGACTTCAGTGACCATTGCCATTTTACAGTTTCTGTGCACGTTAAAAAAGGCTTCCATAATGTCCTGTGGTTTATGGCATCTGGAGAAGAGTGAGGGTGGAAGGGTACATCTATTCCAGCTTTCCCCCAAGGTTTTCATATACAGCAGTAGCCTAGGCTTGGTGAATGGGAGAGGGAATAGCCATGGTTTGTCAGGCCTCTGTGATACCATCATGTACTTTGTTACCCAGAGTCCCTATTTTGAGTGTATATACCTGGTATTGGGCATGTGGGGGCAGAGTAGAGATTCTGGTGGTATACTGCTCATCCCGCTGCCCACATTTTCCCTGCCTGAGTGACAGAAGTGGTTCTTGGTTTGGTGTTCAGGTGGACATTGGGGCTTATTGTGCTTGGAAACTGCAGTGTTTATGCCGCCCTGATGGATGCAGATTAGGACTTCTGCTGCTACATGGTGCTGCTACAGAATGCTCTGGTCCCTGAACAGATAATGGGACATAAACTTTATTTGGTTTTGCTGAGGACTGTGTGCATGTTCTGTACTGGGGGGATTTTCCACTCTGCGCTTGTCATGGGTGATGAGGTTTAGATCTGTTGATGCTCTGAACTCCACAAGGGTGTTGGGCTAATTAGGGTGGTCCCACCCTGGAGGCTGATGGATGCAGAGGATTTACTGTCATCTCCTGGGAACTCTCTGGTCTGCGAAGTGGTGCTCCTGTCACAGCCATGGCTGATCTGTCGAATACAGAGACAACATGAGCAGTAGACATGATTGCTCCCAATTGCACTGTTCCCTCCTGCAGATAATTCTTTTTGGTTTATTGGGAAGCCTAGAGAAATTAAGTGGTTAGGCAGATGGTGTAGGAAAACTCAATATGAAAGTGCATATGATGCCTCCATCCAGTTCCCTTCCTCAGAGGCAAGATTTTCCCTCCGTTTTTCTTTCCCTGTCTGACTCAGCTGCCCTAGTAATGTGTTTTCTTTTTTCCTGAAGAACTCTGGTTGTCCCACCCTTTCACAATGTAATATTTTGGCTGTTTACTCAGCCTAGGAACCTGAGGGAAGGATTAGGAGCCCCCTGTAACTTAAATGGCACTCAAGACCTTTTTTATATTCCAAATTAACAAAATACTTTATTCAACATAGAGGGGAAAGGTCAGGAGAAATTAGGGGCTGAAATTTCTAAGGTAAAACCAGTATATGAACAGACTTTAGTTCTTATGTTCAGGCTAATGAGAGTTTCTTAAGCTATTCAGAGTTACTTAAAATCTGTATGTTGAGAGGCTTTTGTTCCAGTGTTTTCCAAACACTCCAGCACATTTTCTCTGAGCACTCACTGACTCCTTTGGTTTTCAGAAGGCTTGTACACTCTTTCCAATACCCAAACCCCTTCTCTTGAAACACTAGTACTTGCCTTGAGTTTTACTGACTCTTAATGTTTCTACTGGCAGTTTCTTAACAGCACTAGGCCAGGGATCTCTTCATTGTTCAGAGCTATCACCCTGTTTAGACTAGATAGGGAAATTCTCCTCTCACTAGAAGATCTAGCCCCTTTCTTTGGCCCGAATGAGAGTCTAACTATCCACTTGTCCTTGCTAGCTTTCTCCAGTACTCCACCTATATAAAACTGCTCTCAGCTAAGGCTGAAATCATACTCAGTCAAGGCAGAAATCTGACTAACTCTCTCTTCAGCATGCAGCTTTCAAGTCTTTCTCTGCTCGGCTGATGCTAACCAATCAGATTGCTTGGAGCAATCCAGATTGCCTGAAGCAGCTTGTCACTCAAGGCTCTCTGTTTCTGTGAAGAATTAACCCTTCACAGTCCTTCAGCTCTTTGTACATCACTTCTAAGCTTCTTAAAAGAGTAGTCCATCATGCTTACTACATGGCGGTGAAGCAGACTTACTTCACCACTTTTGCATCTGTACAGTGTTATTCACTACAGCTTTTCCAGGCTGCGAGTGGGTTTTTATCCTAGGCCCCTGAGGAGGTTGTCCTAGAAAACATGCATGCCCTCTGTGATTCTTTTGCAATGCATTTTGCAGATAAAATTGCTCATATCCACTGTGACTTGGATGCCACCATTGATTCAGTTAAGTCTAAGGATGTAAATGTCTTGGGGGAAATGAAAAATTGGGGGGGGGGTCCCCTGAGGCATTTTTTCAGTTTTTCCAAAACCCCACAACCCTCCTACGAGTATTTTCTCTTCTAGAATGAGTGAAATGCTTTTAAAGACAAAATTGACATGCTATGGGCATATACAGCTCTTCAATACAAGGTGCATTTCTGTACCTAGAAGGATAAGTAACATTCATGAGGGGGGGAACATGCAAGACTTTCATTGTTTTTCCACTATTGCATGACTTCTGTTGCCCTTTTGACCTGACTCTTCCCTTGTGCACCTCTTGCAAACTTCTGTGACACATATACCCACAGGCTGAATAATAAGCAGTTTATTGCCTTGAGATATCATTGGGTGCATCAGCTTGCAGTTTTCTCTCAGGTATTGGGTACGTTTTCAGTTTCTCCTTATAGAAAACTAAGGCATTTATATACTCCATAAATATGTCAGATATTGCAATTGTTTATGCTAAGATAAGTTATAAGTGATGTGTTTCTGTTAAAGCAGTAAAAATAGTTTAGGAGTGGTAGACAGTGAGTGTTGCATATATTTCAATTTCCCCCCAAATTTCTATTTTTTTCATGAGGATGGAAGTGTTCCCTCCCCATGGCACCAAAATTTCCAGAAATGTTACATCTCTGTTTAAGTCCTATGATGCTGTTGGAACACAGTCTGGTCCCAGTTGCTTGGATGAATCTCACTTGGTGAAACTGGATGAATTGGAGTACCTGCTTACAAGTAATGCAGTCCACCATGTCTAGACTCGACTCTTGCCTTTCATGGCTGTTGGTGTCAAATCAGGCTAATCTGGTCAAGTGGCTTGGGGGACAGACACTCTCCGCCTTAAGAGAGGTGGTTGTGAGATAACCCTGAACCCCAATGGAGTCAACCCTGAACACCTGTGACATAAACATCTTATTGTCCAGGGATCAACATGCTTGTTTTGGGCATTGTGCTTGAGTAGATGGTGGCTTTGCAGTTTCAGTCAGTTTTGGAGGAAACAGATCTAGACCAGTTTCAATCAGTGGCTTGGAACAAGCAACCTTGATTATCCTGACGGATGAACTTTACGGGGGAGTGCATCGCTGCTGTTTCTTCTGAATCTGTCAGTGGATTTCAGTACTTTTGTTTGTGGTTTCCTTCTGGAGTGGCTGGCTGGGCTGGAAGCAGGGGGGCACTGTGCTTTGGTGGTTCTACTCTTATTGGCTAGCTGATTCCAGGTGCTAGTGCTGAGGGACTTCTGCATAGCCCCTAATTTATGTTATGTAGCAATCTTTCTTGCCCCGCACACTACTTAACGTCTTCATGGGACTGCTGTGAGAGATTGTCCAGGGATTTGGAGTGAGGTGCCACCAAAATGGGGACGACACCCAACATTGTTTCTTCTGAACAGGTGAGCCAGCTGGATTTGTGGAAGTCCTGTACGGGTGCCTGGAAACGAGAAGGATGAGGGCCAGTAAACTAAAGAAACAGTCTAGTTACACTAGAGGTGCTGCTGTTCAGCAGCAAAGCTGCTTGAGGACTGAGCAGTCAGTCCTCTTGTCTTGGAGGGAGTTACACTCCCCTTGCAGGAGTGGGGTTCATTGCTTAGGGGTGCTGCTGGATTCTGCACTGTGGCCTCATCTGTGGTATGTAGTGCCTTTGTCAGCTTTTGCTGATAATGCCAGCTTCAGTCCTTCCTTGAAAAACATGATCTGTCCAGGGTGATCCGTGCTCTGATCACATTCAGGTTAGATTTTTCCCATGTGCTTCACATGGGGCTTCCTTTGAAAACTGTTGGGAAGCTCCAGTTGGTCCAGAATGTGGCAGCCAGTGTTCCCTCTAAGCTGAGTTAGTGCAAGCTAGCCCACAGTTTTTTAACCTCCAGCTCACACATTTTTGTCTTAGCTCTGGAAGGAGGGCTCCAGAACAAACTAATTTATGCAGTAGCCAAATTGCTTGCTCACAGCTTTAATGCCAGTAGCTCACAAAGTACAATTTTGCTCACAAGATTCCACAGCTTAGAGGGAGCATTGGTAGCAGCTAGTTTATTGTGAGTTAAATGGATACAGGGATTGTTTCACCCTTGTGTAGAAAGATCTAAATGGCTGCCTATCTGTTTCTGAGCATCATTCAGAGTGCTGGTTCTTACCTATAAGGCCTTAAATGGCTTCAAGTCCAGGGTACTTAAATGGTCACCTCCTTCCATGGTTTTCATCCTACTAGCTGAGATCCTCTATTTTATATTTATTTATTAATCACATTTATACCCCGCCTTCCCTGCAATGCAGGCTCAGGGCGGCTCACAGTCAGTACATAAAATAAAGTTAAAACCACATAAAACTATATAAAACAATTCTATTGTTTATTTCAATGTACTCTCTAAAAATCCTTCTGCTCAAGATCTTCCTGTGGTTCAGGCTGGATGTTAAAACCAAGAGTCAGGGCTCTATAATGGTGGCAGTACCCTAGCTGTGAAAGCCTGGTGGAAGAGCTCCATCTTGCACGCCCTGCAGAACTGCAAAAGGTCCTGCAGGGCCCTGATCTCCTCTGGGAGCTCGTTCCACCAGGATGGGGCCGCCACCGAGAAAGCCCTGGGCCTTCACAATTCCTGCCCTCTGTGCACTGGCTAGGCAGTCACTGACTGGGGACAGGGCTTTTTTGTTGATGGCGTCTTGCCTTTGGTATGCTCTTGAGGCTCTCCTGGCACCTACTTTTATTTAGGCCCCAGGCCAAAACTTTACTCTTCCCAAGCTTTTAGGGAAGGAACTCCAACTTTAGAAGATCTCCTGCTAGCTGGAGGACCACTTTGTCTCCTGTTACGCTCCAGGTTGCTTCTTTCAGCTGTTTTTTAAAAATGATTAAGGATTTATTTATTTATTTATTTATTTATTTTTCATATTTATATCCCGCCCTCCCCGTAGGCTCAGGGCAGCTAATTTGTTTGGATTTGTTTCATTTCAATTCAGATGGCGTGTTTGACTTTTACAGGAAAGACAGAGAGACAGCAAAAAAACCCTAACGTTGTTGGTGATCTGCGGGATGGTGGATGAAATGAAATTCTAGGGCCCTTTTATATATATAATATATATATATTATCAAGTCACCATCTTTAAACTGCATATATCTGAAAAATCAAATATGAAGTCTTTTCTAACTAAGAGAATAGAATAAAAAGACACAATTATGACATTAAAACCACAGTATTCAGAGAGCAGAGGGTAAACATGTTGTCTAGCTACTGTACAATGAGTAAATATTTTCATTGAACTAGTCACTAGTTACATTGTGACTCTCCACCCTGATCCAGTTATTTCAGAATTAACACAGAATTGGTTTCATTTATGAAATCTCATATTTTGTTGCTGAGTCTGTAAGGACTGCCTTGTTTGTACAATGCAGGAGAGTAAGACAACAACCTTAGATTCTTCAGCAAACTCAAAATGCCAACTTTGCCCTCATACATTCAAGCAGTATAATAACACCAGCTGTACAGTCTCAAACTCATTCTCTTGATTATCTTCCAGTGTAATAGATACCACCGTATTCAAAACAATATCCATCTACTCTAGTTCAAGTACTTTTCTAATTGGATCTATACATCACGTTTGACATTGTATGAGACCTATTTTATGTCAGTTGTATTTTGATAGATACACAACAGTTGGGAGTGGTTTTCAGCTACTCTGAGTAGACAGATTAGTCTTTTCATTGGATATTGTTTTAAACTGACCTGTTTTGTAACATCTCCCCAACCATCACCTTCCTGTTGTTTCCAACTTTTATTCTAAATACATCTACCTAATGTATGAACACTTCATTAGTCTTGATGAGGTGACCTTTGACTCATAAAAGCTTATGCTGAAATAAATTTTGTTGGTCTTTAAGGTTTCTTCTGAATTCCTGTTTTATTTTGTCTTCTACGTGTCACTGTCTTTTCTTGCACACCCTCTTGCAGTCCGTATTTTTTCACAGTGACCCCTTACCAGTGGAATTAAGTAGATTTCTAAGCCTTCTGGAAGTTTTTATTATAACTGAAGCTGGGGTTGAGGAGAAAACCTCTACCCTTGCATAGGGAAAATATCTAATCCAGCACATTTTGCCACAAGAATATACTTGGTGTATGAACTGGCCTTCTACAAGCTGTCATATCTGAAGTCTAAAAGCTTGTTTCACACCATAGATTCTCAACTGTGAAGGGAGTATTATGGAATAACATTATGGTATTTGTCTCGTAATGCCTGGGCACTGGCTGCTTACGGCCTCACAGCATCTGGAGACAAGGCAAAGATTGCCTTTTAAGGCAAAGAACTGCTATGAGAATATGAAAGAAATTTTTTTCCCCGGGAGTCCAAAGAACTTTCTTCCTTCCTCCTCCTCTTAAATAAACTATTAGTAACATTTAAAAACAGACCAAAAATGAGAGAACTTGGCTTGTTGTTGCAGTCAGATACGCTTTACTTTGCACAACCTTCTTTTGAGTTGCCAGTTCACTGTGCCGCTAGCTCATGACAGGAAAAGATAAGCTGGAAAATGAGGTTCTGGGGTCAGGGAACTTGGCAAAGGAAAGGTTCTTCATAACTGTTTTGCAAAAGCTTTGGTTGCTTTCCTGTCACTGAGCAAGGAAACAAAGTGACTGAAGCACTTGAAGAATAACTTTTCAGACCCTTGCTTTGTACGATCTTATACAATAAAAGGTGTTTAGTACTTTTTGTGTAAAAGCTGGTCCAGTAAATGAATCATTTATCTTATTCCTTGATCTGCTCATGTGATAGTATCCATTCTTTCCACAGTCCACAAACTTGTTTGTATTGAGCTATGTTCCAAAGCAGAGGCTAAGGGGTTGCGGATTTCCAAAAAGGTTCCCCCAGTTTCTAAATCTGAGTTACCTTGCCACAGAAATTAGAGATTTGGACACAATACATAAATAATTTGTTAACATAGTACAGTTATGCCCTTTCACTAAAAGGTTTCCCTTGCTCGAAAGCTAGTCAAATCCAACTCTAGGAGGCGGTGTTCATTTCCGTTTCCAAGCCGAAGAGCCAGTACTGTCCGTGGGCGTTTCCATCGTCATGTGGCTGGCATGACTAAACACCGAGTTGAACACCAAACTGCCAAACTACAGACCTTCCAGTCTGCAGCTCAGCGTCTCAACGCCTAAGCCACCACTTAGCCTTTTCACTACTCAAGAGAAAAAAAGGGAAATTGTCTGAAGTCTTCTCTAGACTAGAGGAGAAAATCTCAAGTCTGTACGGAGGTTGCAGCAGTGATGAAAGCTGTATGTGTAAATGGAAATCTTGCCTTCTCACACTTCCTTGCCTAATCTGAAATGGTATAATAACATGGCAGGAAGAATTTTAAGTGTCCTGTTTACACTCACTTAAATGTCCCATTGGCTAAATGGATTTGGAAATTGTCTTGTTTTTTATTGTTTCCTATTTAAAGTGTAAAACTGTATCTGGAAAAGAAAAATCTGTATACCCTCATCCAAATTTCCTGTTGGTGTGGTAGAGGTCCTGAATTGCTGCCTGAGCTCAGTGGTTAACGGGATAAAAGTGAACAAATTGAAACTAAACCCTGAAAAGACAGAGGTAATGCAGGTTGAGAAGCTGGAGGCCTTGAAATACGCTGTTCTCCCCGCTTTTGATGGAGTTCAATTGAACCTTGCTGACTCAGTCAAAAGCCTTTGAGTCGTACTGGATCCAGCTTTATTACTGGAGAAACAAGTTCACTCTGCTGCAAAAAATGGTTTTCCATCAACTCAGCCTAGCCTGTTAGATGGACCCTTATTTTGATCTGACTGATCTGGCCACCTGGATCCATTCCACAGTAACACTGAGACTAGACTGCTGTAATGCACTGTACATTGCTCTCCCCTCAAAATCATCATGGAAACGCCAGCTGGTTCAGAAGGCCATGGCTCAACTATTAGTGGGAGCTAAATGGAGCATGCAAATTACTCCCATTTTGCAGATGTTCCATTGGCTGCCCACATACCATCCAAACAACACTACAAGAAAAGAGATTTCACATGGACTCTTCCTGAGGGTTACAATGCCACACTGGATCACTACACAGAATGCTTTTGCCAGAGAGTCCAAACTGATGCGATCAGCAAACAACATCACATACAGCAGACTCTCAACCATGCTGAAAGGAAGGCCATAGACAATCTCAGGAAGAATCCTGATATTATAATTAAAGAAGCAGACAAAGGCAGAGCCATTGTCATCATGAATAGACCAGACTACATCCAGGAGGCCCAAAGACAACTCTCAAACACTGCTTTTTTTAAAAAAAAAAAAACTGGACTCAGACTCTACACAGGAATACAAAAAGGAACTAAACAAGATTATAAAGGAACCAAGAATAAGGCCTGTTGTGGAAATAAATACGAGCTCTAGAAAGAGGCTCTGGGAGAGTGCCCCGGCCTTGGGCATTCAGCGTCAATTTGCTGTGCCGACCTCAGCAGGATATAATGACACAGAATCCACCATTTTCTCCAGAGGAACTGATCTCTGCTACCTGCAGAGCAGTTGTAATTCTGAGTGGTCTCCAGTCCCCAACTGGAGATTGGCAACGATGGTTCCCCAGGAGGGAGAGGCTGGTTTGAAGGGTGGAGTTTATGGCATTGTACCTGTCTGAGGTCCCACCCCTCCACAAACCTCGCCCTCTCCAGGCTCCACCCCTCAAATCTCCAGGAATTTCCCAACTTGGAGTTGGCAACCCTATCTCCCTCCCAGCCAACCATCAATCTACCTTTATCTGCCCCTCTGACTTCAGCTTTCCATCTCCTTCCCCCTCCCTCCTAGAGAGCAGTTGTAATTCTGAGTAATCTCCAGCCCCCATCTGGAGACTGGCAACAATCGTTCCCCAGGAGGGAATGGCTGGTTTGGAGGGTGAAGTCTATGGCATTGTACCTGTCTGAGGTCCCTCCCCTCCTCAAACATCATTGTACCTGTCTGAGGCTCCACCCCTCAAATCTCCAGGAATTTCCCAACCTGGAGTTGGCAAATCTATCTCCTTCCCAGCCAACCATCAACCTGCCATTATCTCTTTCCCTCACTCTTCAGCTTTCTGTCCCCCCCCCCACACACACCTGCAGGCTCTACTGTGCTCTGAAGCCCTGACTGCCACGTCACATTGGCTGTCATGGGGGGCATCTCAGCAAGGTATAAGGACACAGAGTCCACCATTTTCTCCAGGAGACCTGATCTCTGCCATCTGGAGAGCAGTTGGAATTCTGAGTGATCTCCGTCCCTCACTTGGAGATTGGCAACAATGATTTCCCAGGAGGGAAAGTAGTCTTTCTCTGCAATGGGGACCAAAGCAGCTTACATCATTCTTCTCCCCCCTTTTGACTTGCACAACAATCCTGTGAAGTAGGTTATGCTGAAAGTCTAACTGGTCCAAAATCACCCAGTCAGTTTCCACAGCAAGAACCTGGGTCTAGAATACCCTGCTCTGAAGCACTGACTGCTATGCCTAGGGTAGCCAACCTCCAGGTGGAGACTGAAGATCACCAGGTTTCACAACTGAACTCCAGACAACAGATCGATCTCTCTCCCCTGGAGAAAATTAACTGCTTTCTGTTCAACTGAGGCCTCTCCCCTCCCCAGACTCTGGCTTCCTTAGACTGGCTTCTTTAGACACAGAATTTCCCTACCTGGAGCTGGCAACCCTAGTCAGGACTGGCCCCAATGAGTTTTCTCCCAAAGGCCAAAATAGGTGTAGAAAGGGCCTTTTACTCATGGAAACCAAACTTGGTTGCAAAGCAACAGGTACTGAAGGGGAAGTAGGATTCCCAGCTCTGAGTAGGGAAATACCTGGAAATTTGGAGGGTGGATCCTGTGGAGGGCAGTGTTGGAAGGGGTGCAGAAGGACTCAGCAGGAATTTCCCAACCTGGAGCTGGCAACCCTAGTCAGGACTGGCCCCAATGAGTTCCTCACAAAGGTCTGGAAAGGGCTTCATTCCTTAGTCTTTTTACTGACAGAACCAAGCTTGGTTGCCTACCAACAGCCACTGAGGGAAAAGTTAGGAGCCAAGCAGGTGAAGTGTCCTTCTAAGGAGAGAGAGCATATTCTGACAGGAAACAGTGGCTGGAGTGGGCAGGGAAGAGGAGCAGACCCAGCACCCGGCTAGTGGCACCCAAGTACTCTTGAGTGCTGGCTGATGGGCCAATGGTTGATGGAACGCACTGTGGGCAGGACTTAGGCAACACAGCCAGTGGACAGGGACAGCTTCTGAGTGACACATCTTAGAGCCAACTGATTTGGGAGCGTCTGGAATGTTCAGAAAGTGCCATCCCACTAATCAGTTATATATCAGGAAAGATTACCACTACAGGGACAGATCCTTTCAGACACACCACAGGAACCTCAACCAGGTACCTTTTATCTTCTACCCAAAATACACAAACCAGGCAACCCAGGATGCCTCATTGTCTCAGGCATAGGCACTATCACCCTGGGGGTATCTGGATATATGGACTGTATTCTAAGACCCTATGCCACCAACACTCCTAGTTATGTTCATGACACTACAGACTTTCTGAGACAAAGTACAATCTTTGAACAACCTTCCAGAGAACACTGTTTTATCCACCATGGATGTGGAATTGCTGTACACCAACATCCCACACCAAGATGGATTACAAACCATAAGGAATATAATTTCTGACAGCAACACAGCTGACTCTGCCACCAAACTGCCATTTCGTTCTCACCCCTAACCACTTCAGATTTGGTGATGAACTATTTCTCCAGATCAGTGGTACAGCCATGGACACCCACACGGCCCCACAATACACTAACATCTTTATGGCTGACTTGGAGGCAACTCTCATACCTCTCTTATACGTGTGTTACATTGACAACATTTTTATTGTCTGGACACATGGTGAAGAAGCTCTGGACATATTCCACCAGGCATTCAACGACTCTCACCCCACCATCAACCTGACAATGAACCAATCTATGCAAGAAGTACATTTTCTGGACACTACTGTAAGACGCGCAATGGACGCATAGACACCACCTTATGCTGGAAACCTACTGATCAACAAACTTGCCTACACTTCTCCAGCTACCACCCTAAACATACCAAAAGATCCATTGTCTATAGCCATGCTGTATGCTACAGCCGCATCTGTTCCAATCCTACAGAGATTCCCACCTGAGGGATCTACAACAAACCTTTTTGGAACTAAAGTATTCACATGATGAAGTCAGGAAACAGATTAACAAAGCCAGAATGGTACCCAGAGAAAACCTGTTACAAGACAAGCCCCCAAGAGACAATAGCAGAACACCCTTGTGGTCGCATATAACTCTCAACTCAAAACAGTTCAATGCATCATCAATGACTTACAACCTCTACTGGACAATGACAGTTCTCTTTCAGAAATACTGGGAGGTAAAACTTTTCTTGAGCACAGATACCACCACCACCACCCCGGTCTCAAACAACTCCTCATCCACAATAACACAATATCCAGTTTGAACATGGACACTGGTACCAGAGCTTGCAATAAACCCAGATGCCAATTTTGCTGCCACATACACCCAGACAACACATTTACTAGACCCAACAACATCAACTGCACCATCTCAGGTGCATTCATTTGCTCATCTTCTAACATTAAATGTCAACATTGCCTTTCAGCTCTCTACATAGGACAAACAGGACAAACCCTACGCCAAAGGATAAATGGACACAAATCTGACATCAGGAATCACAAGACTGAGAAACCCGTAGGGGAACACTTCAACCTTCTAGGGCATTCAATGGCTGACCTCAAAGTAGTTGTTTTATTGCAAAGGAACTTAGGAACAGAATGGAAAGGGAAACTGCTGAATTATACATTATTACAACACTCAGAACAAACATCGCTCCAGGACTTAACAGGGATATTGATTTCTTATCCCATTACATATGCTAACTCATTCAATCCTCACATATGTATTCTCACCAAGAAGGGTCATACATCCTATATATTTTAATGTATTTTTTAAAAAAATAATATATTAGTGATTGTAATTTTTTGTTGATCTCTGACATAACACTGCACTCCAGGAAAAGGATTCTGTCAGTTAACTCCATGTTTTAGTGAAACAAAATGTTACTTTAAAAAAGATCTGTTTAAGTGATTAATAAATGCAGTGTAATAAAATAAAATATAGTGGAAAGGGGTGGATAGAGCTCCAGAGGCCAAGTCTACCAACGTAGTGGAAAGGAGTGCGTAGACCTGTTCACTGGAAGCTAGGTTTAGCAATATAGTGGACTAGGGCAGGTAGACCTGTTCTCCAGAGGACCAGTCTACCGATGTAATGGAAAGGGGTGGGTGAAATTTGACTTGATTCTGTTTTCTCTTATAATGTTTAAATTGTTCTTAAAATACAGTTTTAAATATAATTTAAAATAATTAATTCTGAGGTTTTCACAAGGTTATGGAAATCATCTAAAATAATTTATGCGATAGTCAAATGTAGACTTGCCCGCAACTTTAATGCTGCTAGCTTTTTTTTGCTCACAAGGTAGAATTTCTGCTCACAACACTGTGGAGCTTAGAGGGAACATTGAGTGAGGTATTCTTTTAGCTGTCCCATTTACCCAGGGAACCTAATAGATTAAAATAATATTAAATTGCTGTTGGGTTACAGCCTTCTTATAGAACTGTGCCTTTCCTGAAGTTAGACTTTGACTAATGATGTCTGAAGGCCACAATCAATGGTCATATGCTGTGGAAATAAAGCAGCCATTCTCTGGCTTTGTGTTAGGCAAAATAATTAATCATAATAAGAGCTGTCTTGTTTTGCATGCTGTTTATTTCTGTAGTAATAGTGGGATTTTTAGAGCAGGGTCGAGGAATCAGAAGTAGGAAGGTGATGTGCTGCAGTGATATTATCTTCCCTGAAGAAAGTTTGCAAAGCTAGAAATATTTGTCATGGTTCTTTGAGCTCCCTTTTTATCACTGATTTGATTTATTATACTGGGAGGAAATGCTAGGGTACTGAAATTAAAATGTTCAGCTTAACTTTCCCTTTAGAACAGGATCTCTTTTCTTTAAGTTCCCTCCCAGCAATGTATTCCAGGAATTCAAATCAAATTAGTATGGGGGGAGGGTCTTTGCTCATCTGCCCATCTGCTTTCAAATGAAATTTTGGCTTATAAGATGCGTTGGCTTGGCGTGTGATATGGACAAGATAAGTCATCCTCGTCGTTATGTGTGTTTAGGGTTAACAATAGAGCAAAACTAAATATGCATTTACTAACCTTTGTTTTGAGTATAATTTATATTCTGATAGCAGTGGTGCAATTTATCCTCCAAGAACTGTGTTGTGTTGCATATGATTTTGGTGAAGCAATAATAAGATCAGAGATACCAGTTCCTCGTGCTGTCTTCAGCACATTGCACAAATTTAAATTGATTTGAACAGTAGGATATTTAAGCATAATCTGGTTATTGTTACTGATTTACTACAGTTATCTTATATTCTAATAGCAAAATTGCCAAAATTTTGGATACTGAAGTCCAATGAGTGGACAAGACAGAACTTTCTCCAAACCTGGAAACTTTGCAGAAAAATATGAAATCTAACCCCCCCCAAAAAAAAACACACACAAAAAAAACCAACCTGGAAAGTTTTAAAAACTTGAAAAAGATATAAGAAGTGCTTGTAGCTTTAAAAAACAGGTTCCCTCAGTGGCTGTTGCTAGGTAAGCACAATATTCCAAGCTCGGTTTTTGTGAGTAAAAATGCAGGGGGAAAGGGCAGGGTCCTTTCCAGGCCTATTTTTGCCTTTGATGGAGGATTCCTTTGGGGCCAAGCTTGACAAGGGTTGCCAGCTCCAGGCTGGGAAATTCCTGGAGATTTTGTGGTGAAGTTTGTGGAGTACAGGGTTTGGAAAGGGGAGGGGCTTAGCCCACCCTCCAGAGCAGCCATTTTCTCCAGAGGAACAGATTTCTGTTGACTGGAATTCAGTTTTAATTCTGGGGGATCTCCAGGTCCCACCTGGAGGCTGGCAATTCTAGTAGGCCTGACAGCACTGTCTGGGTTACTTGGTACAACTTGACATATTCAAGTAGGCCTGGCTGTTTGCTACTGTTCAACAGCAGCCACCCTACAAAAGCCAGTGTGTTAGAGCTTCAGAATAGAATCTGCTGAGACCCAGGTTCAGATCCTCATCTTGCTGTGGAAGCTGACTGGGTAATTTTGGACCACATATTTTCAGCCTAATTTACCTCATATGGTTGTTGTGCAGATACAAAGGAGGAGAGAATAATGTAAGCTTCTTTGGTCACCACTGTGGAGAAAGACTGTAGTTTTCCTAGGTAGAGGCTGCAGGGAGGGAGGTGACAGATATTTGAAGATGGAGGGGTAGATAAAAAGAGGTTGGCTGTTGGGTGGGAAGGAGATAAGATTGCCAACTCCAGGTTGGGAAATTCATGGAGATTTGAGGGGTGGAACCTGGGGAAGGTGGAGTTTGAGGAGGGGAGGGATCCCAGACAGGTATAATGTCATAGACTCCATCCTCCAAAGCAGCCATTTCCTTCAGGGGAGCTAGTGTTGCCAACCTCCAGGTGAGTGCTGGAGGTCACCCAGAATTGCAACTGATCTCCAGATGACAGTTGCAATTCTGGGTGACCGCCAGCACTCACTCCAGATGACAGTTCAGTTGCACAGTCGAGTCCAACTCTTCGCAACCCCATGGACCACATCATGCCAGGCCCTCTTGTCTTCCGCCATCCTCTGGAGTTTGCTTAATTTCATGTCCATTGCATTGATAACATTGTCTAACCATCTCATCCTTTGCTGTCCTTTTCTTCTTTTACCTTCAGTCTTTCCCAGCATCAGGGTCTTCTCCAGTGAGTGCTTCCTTCTCATTTGGTGGCCAAAGTTTTTGAGCTTCCGCTTCAGTATCTGGCTTTCCAGGATTGACTGATTTGCTCTCCTTGCATTCCAAGGGACTCTCAAGAGTCTTCCCCAGCACCATAATTCGGAAATATCTTGGCCTTACGGTTTAACTCTCGCAGCCATACATTACTACTGGGAATACCATCGCTTTTACCATATTGGCAGGGTGATGCCTCTACTTTTTATTTTGCTGTCTAGGTTTGTCGTTGCTTTCCTCCCAAGGATCAGATATCTCTTAATTTCATGGCTGCAGTCACCATCTGCAATGATCTTGGATCCCAGGAATGTGAAGTCTGTCACTACTTCCATGACTTCCCCTTCCATTTGCCAAGGAGTGATGGAGCTGGATGCTATGATGTTCGTTTTTTTGATGTTGAGTTTCAAGCCAACTTTTGCGCTCTCCTCTTCCACCCATAGCAGGAGACTCTTTAGGTCCTCATCACTTTCTGCCATTAGAGTGGTATCATCTGCATATCTGAGGTTGTTGATCTTTTCCCCAGCAATCATAATTCTGGCTTGTGATTCATCCAGACTGGCATTTCACATGATGTACTCTGCATATAAATTAAATAAGCAAGGTGACAATATACATCCTTGTCGTACTCCTTTTCCTATACTAAACCAATCACTTGTTCCATATCCAATTCTAACCGTTGCTTCTTGACCCTTATACAGGTTTCTCAAGAGACACGTGAGGTGGTCTGGTACTCCCATCTCTTTAAGGACTTGCCATAGTTTGTTGTGATCCACACAATCAAAGGCTTTAGCATAGTCAATGGAGTAGAAGTAGATGTTTTTCTGGTACTCCCTTGCTTTCTCCATAATCCTGCGAATGTTGGCAATTTGATCTCTAGTTCCTCTACCTCTTCGAAACCCAGCTTGTACTTCTGGCAGTTCTCTTTCCACGTACTGCTAAAGCCAAGCTTGTAGGATCTTGAGCATGACCTTGCTAGTGTGTGAAATGAGTGCAATTGTGCGATAGTTTGAACGTTCCTTGGCTCTGCCCTTCTTTGGGACTGGAATGTAAACTGACCTTTTCCAATTCTGTGGCCACTGTTGCGTTTTCCAAATTTGCTGTCACATGGAGTGCAGCACTTTAACAGCATCATCTTTTAAGACTTTGAATAGCTCAGCTGGGATACCGTCACCTCCACTAGTTTTGTTATTAGTAATGCTTTCTAAGGCCAATTTGACTTCGCACTCCAGGATGTCTGGCTCGAGGTCAGTGATCACACCCTCGTGGTTGTCAAGGAGATTGAGGTCCTTCTTGTATAGTTCTTCTTTGTATTCGTGCCAGCACAAACCTCAGTGTTAGCACAGTGTTGGTAAACATCAGAATTGTGCCTGGAGTGGGGATCAGCCCAGGCTGCAGGAAGCTACTTGAGAGCTGACTGGCTGACAAGCAATACTGGGCCCAATTGCCCAGTCATCCTTGTTTCTCCCCCCCCCTCCCCCCAACACAAATGATGCCCCAGTTCAAGGCTGTGAATGGAGGATAGGAGAGAAGCCTAGTGATGATGGGATGTTTGGAATAGGCCAGTAGTTCTTAACAGGGGCCAGAGGCCCTCCAGGGGTTAACCTACAAATTTTGGGGTAGGGGTGTGGTGGAGAGGCATTCAGAACTTTGAGTGGTTTTTCAGATCTTAGGCACCTACCTAATTAATATCTTTCACTTACTTAATGTCAAAAGCCATTGGAGAGTTGTTCTGTGTAACTCACCCTGCATTGGAAATAAAATCCCATATCCTAGTGTTCTTTCAAGGGCAGAATATTCACAAAAAGATGCTAAATGCACAGTAGAATGCACTTGCTATTTCAAAATGTTCATCTTGTTGTATTATCAGTGTATTTATAGTTTTGGATTCAGGGATCTAGTTCTGACGCTCAGTTAAAGTTAATCTATATATCAAATTCTCAACAGTCCCCTGTGCCTGTGGATACTTATTTCCACGGATAGGGGGCACACTTTCCCCCAACAGGTTTTTCTACAGACTCAGGGGACTCTGTGAGTCTGCAAAAAAAATCCAAAAAGTTTTTTAAAAACTTGGGGAGGGGTGAATCCCCCCCCCGCATACCTTTCGAAATGGCCGCCGCAGGGATCTACTCCAGGCCCTGCCACACTGACAGTAAGAAGAGAGAGAGACAGAGAGAGCAGGAAGGAAAAGCAGTACTGGATTTGGGACTGGGGGGAGGGGCAGGGCACATTCCAGGCCTATTTTGGAGCCAGGCCTGGGATTAGGATTGTCCACTCCAGGTTGGGAAATTCCTGGGGATTCTGTGGTGAGGTCTGGGAGTGCAGAGCTTGGGGAGGGGAGAGGCCTCAGCTGGAAATAGAGTCTACCCATTTTCTCCAGGGGGACAGATCTGTGTTGTCAGGAGTTCAGTTGTCATTCTGGGGGATCTCCAGGTCCCACCTAGAGGCTGGCAAACCTACACCTAGCAGCACCCTTTGGGTGACTGGAGACCACCTGACTTTGCATGATTCAACTAGGCCTGGCTGCTTGCTACTGTTCAACAGCAGCCACCCTATGAAAGGCAGTGTCGTATAATGGTCAGAGCTTCAGAGTAGGGTTTGCGAGACCCAGGTTTAGATCCCCATCTTGCTGTGGAAGCTCACTGGGTGATTTTGAACCCGTCACATACTTTCAGCTGAACCTACCTCATAGGGTTGTTGTGTGGGTAAAAAGGAGGAGAGAAGAATGTCAACTGCTTTAGTCCCCACTGTGGAGAGAGACCATAGTTTTCTTCAATAGAAGCTGCAGAGGGAAAGGAGACAGAAAGTTGAAGACAGAGGGGCAGATAAAGGTCGGTTGGCTGTTGGTTGGGAAGGAAATAGGGATGCCAGCTCCAGGTTGGGAAATTCTGGATATTTGAGGGGTGGGGCCTGGGTATGGAGGGGATTATCTTTAACAAAATTAAGGTTCGAAAGCAGCCTTACAGTTGGCTGCATGCCTTGGGTGAATAATAGGTGCTGTCCCCATTAACTAGCTTGTCATTCCTGATATTTTGTGGCATATAGGTTTGTGTGGGCAAGACCTTTCTGCACACTATTCATTGACTTGGTTATAACTATTTTGTAGGCTGATAAAGTATGAGTGGATGAAAATAACTTTTCATATCGATTGTACTATATCAGTACTATTGCTATTTTTATGGAGATATTAGTGCCAAGAGGCTTTTGGCAGTGATGATTTTATAAAGTGAAACCATACAGAAGTAGCAAAACCTTGGGAATGAAACTGCATTTTCCACACACATCTTCTCTTGCTTTACTCCAACTTGCTCTGTTAGTTGACTAGTGCCTGTGACATTTGCATCAGCTGTGGTTTTGTGTTTTTAATGTAACCTTTACTTGAAGAGCAACTGGTTTTCATTCATATTTTCACTAACCAATATAGCTGAGGTTTATTTCCCCAGAGTTGTAAACTGCTCACTTTGGACAACATAGATTTGCATTCTTCAAACTCGGTAATTCCAGATGTGTAGCTGGGTTAAATTTGTAAGAGTAAAATAAAACAGGAATCCAGTTGAAATTTAAAGACTAACACCTTGAAGTGAACTTCATTTGCCTCTACTTTCAGTCTGCTTTGGTTCTTGTAATTGCATTTCAGATCTGGCACTATGAAGGAACACTTTGCAGAATCTACAGCATGATTTAAGCATTCTTCTTCTGGGGTATTAGACTTCTATTGGCCATTCACTACTAGACCCAAACTTTTCTGTGATCTTCAGATAACTTAATTATCAAGGATTTCAAACTGTTTTACCCACTAAATTCAAAATGTCTGAACAGCAGGAAAATCTTACATTCCAATTGTCCCATTTCAGCCAAGACAGCCTAATTTTCCAGAGTCATAAGAACGTAAGAGAAGCCAATGTTGAATCAGGCCAATGGCCCATCTAGTCCAACACTCTGTCACACAGAGGCCAAAATATACCAGGTGCCATCAGGAGGTCCAGCAGTGGGGCCAGGACACTAGAAGCCCTCCCACTGCTGCCCCCTCCAGCACCAAGAATAGAGTGCATCACCTGCCCCAGACTGAGAGTTCCTAGCTATACCTGGTGGCTAATAGCCACTGATGGACCTCTGTTCCATATCCTTATTCTAATAGCCAAAAAGTGCGGATATCTATTCCCTCCAACAGGGGCCTCACTCTCCCCCAACAGCTTTTCCTGCATAGTCAGTAGACTTCCTGGGTTTGTAGAAAAATCCCAGAAGTGAAGAAATCCCTTCAGGAACTTTTGAATTCCCCAAAAAGCCTTTTGAAATGGCCTCTGCAGGGACCTGACTCCAGGCAGCAACGGTGAGAGATTAGAACGTTGGGGGGAGGGGGGGGAGAGGCTTCTGACTGGCTCTGTCGGTGGAAGGGGTGGGGGAAGGGCCCTTTCTTTCCAGGCCTCTTTCAGCCTTGGAGGGAGGGAGGGAGGAAGCCTTGGGGCCAGGCCTCACAAAAGTTGCCAGGGCCAGGCTGGGGGATTCCTAGAGATTGTGTGGTGGACTCTAAGGAGGAGGGCTGGGTTTGGGAAGGGAGAGGCCTCAGCTGGGTATAATGCCACAGTTTCCACCCTCCAAAGCAGCTATTTTCTGCAGGGAGACAGACCTCTGCTGTCTAGAGTCCAGTTGTAATTCTGGGGGTCTCCAGGGCACATTTGCAGGTTGGCCACTCTAGGCCTGGCAGCATTCTAGGCTTGCCAGGTCCCCCTGATTTGCATGACTCACCTAGCCTCGGCTGCTTGCTACCATTCATCAGCAGCCACCCTATGAAAGCCAGTGAGGTGCAGCAGTTAGAGCTTCAAAGTAGGATCTGCAAGGCCCAGGTTCAGATCCCCATCTTGCAGTGGAAGGTGACTGTGTGATTTTGGACCAGTCACATATTTCAGCCTAACCAACGTCACAGGGTTGTTGTGCAGAAAAAAGGAGGAGGGAATAATGAAAGCTGCTTTGGCCCTCACTGTGGAGAAAGACTGTAATTTTCCTAGGTAGAGGCTGGGGGGTAAAGATGGAAAACAGGAGACAGAGAGGCAGATAAAGGTAGGTTGGCTGTTGGTTGGGAAGGAAATAGGGTTGCCAACTCCAGGTTGGGAAATCCCTGGACATTTGAGGGGTGAAGCCTGGAGTGGGTGGGATTTAAGGAGGGGAGGAACTTTGGACTGGTGTAATGCCATAGACTCCACCCTCCAGCCATTTCCTCCATGAGAACCACCATTGCCAATCTCTGGGTGAGGACTGGAGATCACCCAGAATTACAGCTGTTGTCCAGGAGACAGAAATCAGTTCCCCTGGATAAAATGGCTGTTTTGGAGGGTTGAGTCTATGGCATCATACCCTGCTTGCCTCCCCAAGCCTCACTGTCCTAAGGCTCCACCCCCAAATCTCCAGGAAATTCCCAACCTGGAGCTGGCAACCCTAAGGTGAATTGATCTCTGTAGCTGGGAGATCCATTGTGATTCCCAGAGTGCTGCCACTGCTGCTGTGGGGGGGAGAGAAAGCAGGTGGGTGGCTGAGAGCACTGCCACCACTGCTACTGCTGCTCTGCGGAGTGGGGGAAGAAGCAGGCAGGAGGCTGGGAGAGAGGCTGGGGGCAGAAAGCAGCCAGGAGGCTGGGGGCAGAAAGAAAGAATGATGGGGTGGGGGGCAGAAAGAGAAAGAAAGAGTGATGAAGTGGGGAGGCAGAAAAACAAAGAGAAAGATGACAGATCAGAAAGAGAGAGGAAATCACATGCATGGAGCAGAAATAGAGTAAGAAAGGGGAGCAGAGGGGAGAAATAGTGTGAGAGAGGTAGGGGGTGAGCAGAGGAAGCAAAGGTGTGACGAATGAGATAACCATCCCGCAAGTTTCTTGCGGGTCTCCACTTGTGTTTATCTAATTCCCTCTTGAAACTGTCTATGCTTGTAGCTGCCACCAACTCCTGTGGCAGTGAATTCCATGTGTGAATCACTCTTTGGGTGCAGAAGTACTTCCTTTTATCTATTCTAACCCAACTGCTCAGCAATTTCATTGAGTGCCCACGAGTTTTTGTCTTGTGAGAAAGGGAGAAAAGTACTTCTTTCTCAACCTGTTCTATCCCATGCATAATCTTATAAACCTCGATCATGTCACCCCTCAGTCGTCGTTTCTCCAAGCTAAAGAGCCCCAAGCAATTTAACCTTTCTTCATAGGGAAAGTGTTCCAACCCTTTCATCATTCTAGTTGCCCTTCTCTGCACTTTTCCCAATGCTATAATATCCTTTTTGAGGTGTGGTGACCAGAACTGTACACAGTATACCAAATGAGGTCTCACCAATGATTTATACAGGGGCATTATGATACTGGCTGATTTATTTTCAGTTCCCTTCCTAATAATCCCCAGCATAGCGTTGGCCTTCTTTATTGCAGTTACACACTGTCTAGATATTTTCATTGAGTTATCTACTACAACTCCAAGATCTCTCTCTTGGTCAGTCTCTGCCAGTTCAGACCCCATCAACGTGTATTTATATTTAGGATTTTTGGCTCCAATGTGCATCACTTTGCACTTGGCCACATTGAACCCCATTTGCCACGTTGCCGCCCACTCACTCTTCCTCGACAGATCCCTTTGGAGTGCCTCACAATCCTCCCTGGTTGTCACCACCCTGAACAACTTCGTATCATCTGCAAATTTAGTCCTTTCCAAAGAGCAAAGTTTATCTTCCAACGTCGTTGTTATGATTTGGTGGTTATGATTTGATTGCCAAGGGAGGCTCAGGTCAGCTTACAATAAAATTTGAACAATTTTAAAACAAGTTAAAACCATAAAAACAATTTTAAGGTGCTATATAAATATTGCATATGTGTGCAATATTTTAGATGTTATTCATAGCAGGTATCCAGTCAGCATTAGTTTGTAAGTCTATTAACCAGCCCATAGCATGATTGCGGTCACACGTGCCAGAAAAAATTGGGGGTGGTGGTGGTTTTGAGGCTATTTCCTTTGGAGGAATTTGACCTGCATTTACACAGTTACACCTCCCTTTGAAGCTGTGGGTGCAGTCCGTCAGTGTGAGATCAGACGCAACTGTGGGTGAATTGTTTTTTGTGTGTCTGCCTTTTTCCCCCCATGAGCTTAAATGAGGGATCGATGAACTTTACCGAGGGCACGCTATGGAGTTTGCCTGATCAGACCATCCCAATGCCATGAGAGTGTGCTGGAGTGATCAGACAGGAGAATGTCTGTCCATGGCCTGTCACAACCTGTTTACTACCAGATTTTCCCTAGTGTCTTTTAACTCCGCTTATGTGGCAGAGCAGAATGGGTTGCTGATGACTGCGGAGTGCTTCCCAGATGATGTTGTCTGATTGCACCCTTTAAATCTGCCCAGCATCCGCACCTGTGTCAGACCTAGTTGTGCATATGATTGCAGGCTATGCTAATAACAGCACAGTACAATAGCCTTTGATAGATTGCAGAGCAAGGTTCTGATGTTAAGTGTGGCTCCTCAATCGAATGTCTGGTGGAAGAGCTCTGTCTTGCAGGCCCTGCGGAACTGTCATAAATTTCACAGGGCTCTGATATACAGCAAGAGTAGTGTTCATTTGTTGTTCCATACTGGTTTCTTTGGGCTTTGGCTATCTTCAAATGGTGTATACTTATATCATTTAAAATGACATAGGTTATCTTGGTGTCGTGGACAGAAACTGTCATGTGATCCATCCTAACAATATAGATAGTAGCTCAGCCACTCACAGACCTGTAAACAAAGCACAGCGTATGTGGCTGTAGGGTACAAATGTTGCACTAATAACAGCAATTTATTAATACCATATAAATGACTGTTGTAAGATAAAAAGCATGTATGTCAATCCATCAAAACTCAAAGGTTCCCCTCCTCGAGAATGACACATCAAATGTAGCAATTCCACATATATTTCTTCCAGTGGAAGAGAACTCTCCCTTCTTTATAGCATGATGTTTTGCTATATGTACATGTATTGAACGAGTAGTCATACTGATGTACAGTAATTTACATGGGCAAATCAAAATATAAACCAATTGATTCACAATCTGAGAAATGTGCTTATCGAAATATATGGCCATCATTGGTAGTATAAATGCCTCCACCTTATAGTTGGCAGTGTAATTTGTCTTTAGATAAAAGTAATCCGATGAAGATTAACTCGAAATGGGAATGGAGCTGGCAACCTGCATCATCTTATCTGAAAGAGGAGCTGTGAACTGGATTTATCATTGCATTCTCTCCCACTGGAAGAAAGATATGTGGAATTGCCACACTTGATGTGTCATTCTTGAGGAGGGGAATCTTTGGATTTTGTTGGATTGAAATACATGTATGTTATTTTACAATAGTCATTTATATGTATTAATAAATTGTTATTAGTGATACAATCCACCCTACCATGGAAGCTTACTGAGTGGCTTTGGGCCCGTCCTATTCTGTTAGCCTAACCAACTGTCACAGGGAACCTGGCCTCCCGTTGACTTCTTGCCAGATGCCACCGCACTCCCGGGAGATGCTGGGGAAGGTGTCCCTTTTTGGGGGTTCCTGCTGGGTTGGAGAAGGAAGTTGGTGGAGAAGGACAGGAGTAGTTTCAGCTCTGAGCTGGAAGGGGGTTGCGCCACCTGGCCTCCACTAGCTCCCTGGCCCCAGCACTCAGATGTCTCTCTCTGGGCCTACTGCTGGGTCCCAGTACGTCTTCCTTGGCAGGCTCCATCACTTCCTCTTTATACCTCCCTCTCCTGGGTCCCGGCTCCCTCCCTTTGTTGGGCCTGCCCTCGGTCTGGCCCCCACCCTCAGTATAACAGTGGGGACGGTTGAGGCATCGGCTCCCAGCCAATCTCGCCCTGCTGCTGCCCTTCCCCCTCCCGTTGGGGTCGGGACTACTGCCCCATCACCAGGCCACTGCCAGGGCTTCTTGGCGAGCCCCTGCACTGTCTCTTCTTTGGGCCTCCAGCCCTGGCTAGGGCCTGGGCTGCCTCATCTCCCTTCTTCCCCACATGCTGGGGGAGGGTGGCCACTGCGTTTGGCATCTCCAGCATCAGGCCACCTCCTTCCACCTCCTTCTGCGGACCCACCGCAGCCACCTTCACCTCTTGGCTCCTGTTCACCCCCAGTAGGTGCTCCAGGGTCTGGGGGGGCTTGACCAGGCAGAGAGAGAATCTCCAAAGCTGCTTCCTCTGCCCATAGTGGCTGGGAGCCCTGGGGCCTGTTGGGCAGCTATTCTGCCTTCTCTTGTTCGGGGTGGGGGGGGGCGTTGGGGTCTGCTGGGGCAAGTCCAGACTGGACCCGGACACCAACCTCACAGGATTGTAAACATACAATAGAGAGGGCACATGGGCTGTGGAATAAATGAAGTAAATACATAAATAAGTTGTAATCAATTTGATTATTTCTACCCCTACAAAGTGAAATACAAATTAGAGGCTACTTTTCTTCTTCCAGAGTTTGCTTTGTGAAGCCACGAGTGTTGCCAGCTTGTGAGAGTTACAGTGGCTCTCCAGACGATAGAGTTCAGTTCCCCTGGAGGAAGTGGCCACTGAGGCCATCACCAAACTCCATCCCCCAAATCGCTAGGGATTTCCCAACCTGGAGTTGGGTCTCTAGAAGCCAGCCAGAAATGCAGTGGTAGGACTGGGGAATGTTGTGAGGCAGCATTTGAGTAAGGAAAACCATTCAAATATTCACCCACGAATATATTGACAATACCTCAAGAAAAACGTTTTGTGAGCATGTTACTGCAGAAAGGGTAGGGAGGGGAAGAAAACAGGAATGGAGTAGGAGGGAGTTGGAGGGGGTTACACTTTAAGCCTGTGATCAGAGGTAAGCGGAATTCTCTGTGAGGAGAGCCCAGACATGGGAATTATTTAACCGTGAAAGACATTATGTGCATGCCCGGGAGTAATTTTCTCCCCTGTCCAGGATTCAGTCTATGTGTTGAAAACAGGCACTTTTTAGTCGTGTTGGAAGCCTTGGTGGCACCAATTAAAGTTTGGGACCAGAGGAGAACAGACGAGGAGAGCTTTCCCGTCTCAAAGTGGTGACGGTGAACTGTGGGGAGAAAAACGTTTTGAGAACCGAGATGAAAGGGATACGAGTGGATTGAATTGCTGTATAAAACACAACAAGAGTGTGCGCTCCCTTTTCGTGGTTTGCTGGCCGTGGATGTTCTGTTTACATGCAGGGTTCATTTCTGCTTGTAGCGCATTTTAGCCTGGACTGAGTTGGCTTAGCCATTGTCTCTCCGACCACACCGTTAAGCTGTCAGATTCTGCCACACATACATACCCAGTCATGCACAGGATGGCCCGTGTTTTTATATGTGAAATATTGGAGGAGGGTCTGGAAAATGTGGTCACAATGCTGATCATAAACACATTTTCTAATGCCCACAAAGCATTTCCATTAAAAGTCTGGATTCAGGTTTCCTGAAGGGTTTTGATTTTAACAGCCCTGTAAATTGGCTTACAGGGTACTCATTTGGCATCATGACATGAAAGTTAGCAGTGAGAAAGATGGATGATAAATGAAATGATGGCCTGTATCCAGTCACATTCCCACTGGAGAGCCCACTGCACTGTTCCTGATAGTCCAATGACCCCTAGGCAATAACATTTTGGGGGGTTCAAGGGGCTGCACCAGGAGGGGAATTTGTAGAAATTTGTGGGGGCCCCCAGGTATTTAATTTTTCTTAACTCTGTGGTTGGATTCCAACAGTTATTTATAGGAGACATGCATTTTAGTGCATGGAGGACATTTTAATACTGCAGCCTGTTTAAGCAACCTGTTTTATGTATTTTAAATGTGAAGAAGAAGAAGAGATTGGATTTATACCCCACCATTCACTACCCGCAGGAGTCTCAGAGCGACTTACAAACTCTTTCCCTTCCCCACAACAGACACCCTTGTGAGGTAGGTGGGGCTGAGAGAGCTCTGACAGAAACTGCACTTTTTCAAGAACAGCTCTGACAGGCCTATGGCTTGCCCGAGGTCATCCAGCAGGTGCAAGTGGAAGAGTGGGGAATCAAACCCGGTTCTCCCAGATCAGAGTCCGCACACTTAACCACTACCAATCCAATCCAAAGCCTTTTATTGGCATACTTATAAAGATACAATAGTCTAGATACATAATCAAGAACAGTAAAATTAAAATTGCAGAGTAACATCACAGAGTGACAATGTAGTAAGAGTAGCATCATAATAAAACCTAGTTCATAATATCACTTATCAGGCCGTAAAACCATGGCGCTGCAGAGAACCTTTGCTACTATTTCAGTTATTTCTGTATCTGGATTGTCAAGCAAGAAAAGGAGCTTAAAATCATCAGGGGTCTCTAAAATTTGGCCTAATATGGGGTACAGAAGATCCTGACGCGATGCCAAGTAGAGAGGGCATTGGAGGAGGACATGTGCAACAGTTTCAACACAGCCCTTCATACAAGGACAACACCTGCTAGGATAGGGAATCCCTTGGAATCTGCCAGATAGGATAGCTGAAGGAAGAACATTAAATCTAGCCAAGGATATGGCTCTACACAAATTTGGAGCTATGAGTTGATAGAGGTACACTGCTGGAAAGTTTGCATTAGGAACAGTCCCCAAATTTAAGGGAGAACAGGTTCTGTTAGCCAGGCTATAAAGAGTTTATAGCTCTGATCCCAATAAACTAGATTTTATTTTTAGAAAGGCCTCAGACTCAGAAAGCATATATAAGGATTCTAGAGATAAATTCAGGGAACTTATTTTGGCTTCGATGTAAGACAGCCAGCTGGAATTAACACATTCAGAAAGTAGTTGGTACGTATAACTGAAAGGGTCAGAGTTGAAATGGAGTCGTAGCCAAAATTTAATAGTGTGGATCCATGCCTTAGTAGCCAGCAAGTTCTGACCACACTCCAAACATAAAGCGGCATATATGGAACACACATAGGTACCCCCGTGATCTTTCGCAGAAAGGTAGAGTGGACACATTCAACTGAAATGTCCATTGCGTCAATCCAGAGAGGTACCCCATACACTAATTGAGCTCCTGTTTTAGCATTGAAAGCTTTAAGTGCAGCTGGCACATACTGGTTACTTCGAACAGAAAAATAAAAGCAAGAGATTGCTGCAGCACTAACTTTGGCTACATTAATAGCCATTTTGCGTTGGTAGGTCCAAGTAGCATTAGATTGGAAATAAATGCCCAGATATTAACCTGTTCAAGTTTGTTGCCATTAATAATCCACTTATAAGATTTTTGGGAATAGGGAACAACTAATACCTTGGATTTTTCATAATTTCAAAATCACAAACTGCTTCATGGTTTGATCAAGAATGTAGGAATATAAAAGCCCATTTATGCTCCATTTATTGTAAATTTTGCCACTCTGCAGGTACCTGCTTGCCAGCGGAGTACCAGATACCTAAAAATTATTTACATCATCTTATAAAGGCTAAAAGGTTGACTTTTATCAATGAACAGTGGGAACAACTTCTGAGTGCTATTACCCAGAATGATACCAGGCAGTTCTCCCTCTGAGGTGGAGGACATCTCCATTGGGTTATTCCCACCGTGCCTGTAGGGAGGCAGGAAATAGTTTTTTCCCCTTCCTGTTGGCGCCTCCGGAATAGCCCACCTCCAGTTCTATTCCTGCCTCAGTAGGGAGAAGCAGCAAATCTTCTAAGCTTAGCTGTTTTCCTCTGTTATTCTCTATTTTACTACAATTCAGCCTTTTGCCTTGCCCTCTCTTCTTTTCTCTCTCTTCCTTTTACCTTTTTTCCTGTTCTTCTGCTCCTTTCTTGGAGCGAAGTTCAAAGGGGTCTCAGGACCCGAAGAAAAATCACCGACGGCCGCCATGGCGGCGAAAGAGCTTCCCGAGGTTTTTTCCTCGGGCGACGAGGGAGACGCGTGCGCCGCAGCCGCGGCGACGCGGGAGCATTCCGGGGCCGATCTGCCTTCGTGGCATGATCGTAGTACCCCGATGATCGCGGCTGACTCGGCGGCGGTGCCCCGAGCGCCTAAACGGCGCAGACAGCCCGATGAAGGAGGAACCGCCAATCTTCCCGCGCTATCGCGAACGGGCGGCGGCGGCCATTTTGAGGATCCGGCTTCGAGCCTTGTGACCTCTCTTACCACCGTTTCTGGAGCCTTGGGGGCAGAAGGAGGCCAGTCCATCGTTCCCCCTATCCATTCTGATGAGGACCAAGGTCCTGGGACAAGCTCCAAACGGGGTAAGCTCTTAGATCCAGGAGTTCTGATTCATTCATCTGAACTCATGGCTATTATCAAAAAGACCATTCAACAGGAAATGGCACAGCTCCATACTAGAACCGAGGTTCCCTTGCCACAGGGACTCTCTCCTCCTAACCCCCTGTTTTCCCCCACTGGGTGGCCAACTAAGGCGGCTAAGAAGGCTCCCCCCCCTCCTCTTGGGAGACCCACAGAGGAACTTTGGAGGGAGGAAGTAGAGTCCAATACTTCTTCCCTGGAAGAAAGGGAAGAGGGTGAATTCCTGTCTGATGAGGAGGAGGAAGAATTAAAGCTTCCTGAGCAATCCAGTCGGTTTTCAAACCCGAGGACTATCAGTTCTTTTTGTCTAAGGCTATAAAGGCCCTAGAATTACATGATTTACCTCCTTCAGAGTATCAGAAGGCGGCCAAAAATAAATTTAAATCCAGATCCGGGGGCAACCGGGAATTTTTTCCTCCCGAGGAATTTACTGAGAAGGTCTTTCCCTTCCCTGAATATTTTGAGCGTCAGCTCAGAGCAGAGTGGGATAAGCCAGTAGTCAATAAACAATTTCCCGCTTTCGCAAAAAAGTTGTATGCTTTACCTAATTATGCCAATGAGTTATTGCAGGTGTCTCCTGTGGACGCTCCTGTGGCAGCTATCCAGTCAACAGGTCTAGTCTCTGAGGACGGCCTGGGTACCATCAAAGACCAAACTGATAAGAAGGTGGAGGCAACGCTCAGACGAATCCATGAGGCAGTCGCCATGATGGTAAGAGCAGCATCCACAACCTCCATCGCTTCCAGAGCGGCGATCGTTTGGCTACGTAAGTTGATGCAAATTGTTCCTGAGAACAATCGGGCTGTGCTGGAAGGAATTTCTCGTGTTCTTAAGTCTAGTTCCTTTTCAGCAGATGCAACTCTGGACATTATCTCCTTTGCTTCCAGGGCCATGGCCTCCACAGCGGTGGCCAGACGGCTACTTTGGCTTCGCGCCTGGCAAGCTGACTCTCTCTCCAAGTCTATTGTAACGGCGTATCCCTTCCAAGGGGATCGTCTTTTTGGAGAGGCCTTAGATAACATCCTGGTGGAAACCAGGGATAAGAAAAAAGCCATGCCTAGATCTCTGCGACGTTTCGATCGGCGGAACCCGCAGTCCTTTCGTACCCAGCATTCTCTCCCCAGATTTCGCCAAGATACCAGGAAGACCTCGTGGGAAGCGCCTAGGCAGCCTGGCAAACGTGGCTCCTTCACACCCAGATTCCACAGGCCTTTCAACAGAGGTGACCGGGGAGACAGAGATGCCAAACCTAAACAGGCATGACTATCCTACCATTCCGGTGGGTGCCCGCCTTTTACATTTCACAAAAGCTTGGACAGACACTCAGGCAGACGCCTGGGCACTAGCGGTGGTGTCACAGGGATATCCAATAGAGTTTTTGCGCCAGCCTCCAGAGCGGTTCCTCAAATCACCAGCCAGCAAATCAGAGAACAAGAGAGCCATCATCGCCAAAGCTATACAGCATCTCCTGGAGATCCAAGCCATCGAACCTGTTCCAGACGACGAGAAGATGCGGGGTGTTTACTCTATATTGTTTATGATCCCCAAGAAGAACGGAGACTGGAGGGCGATTCTGGATCTCAAGTTCCTGAACAGATTCATAAGGCTGCGACACTTTCGCATGGAAACTCTGAAGGCTGTAGCGGTCTCTCTATCTCCCAACGAGTACCTCACTTCCATAGATTTGACGGAAGCATACCTCCATGTGCCTATTCACCCAGCACACAAGCGATTTCTTCGCTTCTGCATTTACAACCAACACTTCCAGTACAGAGCACTTCCCTTTGGTCTATCCACGGCACCACGCCTTTTCTCCAAGCTGATCATCAATCCCGTGGTTCATCTCAGATCTCAGGGCATCCATGTCCATCCATATCTGGACAACCTTTTGATCAGGGCCGGTACGCGGACAGACTCCGTCAGCAACACGGAGCGAACACTACAGTGTTTACAAGAACATGGCTTCCTGATCAACTTCCAAAAGAGTTCCCTGCTACCTACGCAGCGCATAGAGCATCTGGGAGCAGTAATCGATACTACTCGAAATGCTCTTTTTCTCCCGATGGCCAAGGCTCAGAAGATCAAAGAAGCAGTCACAAGGATTCACAACTGCAGGTCCACACCCCTCATGGACCTAGCCAGACTTCTGGGCCTGATGATTGCCAGCATAGACATGATACAATGGGCCCGTCTACACGCCAGACCGTTGCAGATGTTCCTACGTCCTCATCAATTCTCCATTATGGAAAAGAGGGCACTCAACCTACAGGTACCGATTGGAGTCAAGAAGAGCCTGCGGTGGTGGGCAAACATGGACAATTTGTTGGCAGGCAAGAGCTACTATGTCAGCCACACCAGGGAGTTGTTCACCGATGCCAGTCTCGTGGGCTGGGGAGCAACGTTGAACGGCACTCCAGTCCAGGGGATGTGGCAGTCTGCGGAGAAGAAACTTCCCATCAACCTCTTAGAACTCAGAGCGATCCGCCTATCGCTGATTCACTTTGCCCCTCGACTGTGTGGTCAACAGGTGCTGATAAGGACGGACAACATATCGGCCAAGGCTCATCTGAACAAGCAAGGTGGGTCTCGATCGTCTCAGCTTCACAAGGAAGCGATGAAGATCCTCCTTTGGGCGGAAAGCCACGTCGCTTCGCTGCGGGCAGAACACATAAAAGGGACCGAAAATGTACAAGCAGATTGGCTCAGCCGAGTGGAGATTCAGGAGGCAGAGTGGGCCCTCCATCCACGTCTCTTCGACACGATAGTGGCACAATTCGGACGCCCCATAGTGGACCTGTTCGCCTCTCCTACGAATCACACGATTCCGAGATACTTCTCCAGATTCTTCCATCCGGAGGCAGAGGCGACAGATGCGCTCACGACGCCCTGGCCCCAGGGCCTCCTATATGCGTTTCCGCCGTTCGTCCTGATTTCCAGAACCATCCGCAGAATCAGGGAACTCAGGGCAGAGGTCATCCTAGTGGCTCCGAACTGGGCCCGGCGCCCCTGGTTCTCCGCAATACAGGAGCTGTCCATACTTCCACCTCTAGTCCTTCCGATATCTCCCGACATGCTGGTGCAGGGTCCGGTCTGGCACCCGGATCCGGCCTGGCTGTGTTTGACCGCGTGGAGATTGAGCGGAGCAACCTATCGAAATTAGGTTATTCCTCCCAGGTTCTAGACACCATTTTGGCATCCAGACGACTGTCTACGATCCGTATATATAACACCACATGGAAGGCGTTCGTGCGATGGTGTAGACGCAAGAAGGTGCAGCCACTGTCCCCCTCGATTGCTTCGGTACTGGCGTTCCTGCAGGACGGACTGGACTCGGGATTGAAGTCGGCTACTCTTCGGAGACAGTTAGCGGCTCTCTCCACTGTTCTCCCTTCCCTGGGAGGATACAAGATTTCCAAACATCCTCACATCCAACTTTTTCTGCAGGGAGCATTGGCAAAATCTCCACCTCAGGTTCATCGCTTTCCAACGTGGAGGCTGAATACAGTACTCAATGCTCTCACTAGATCACCGTTCGAGCCTCTCAGAGAGGTGGGACTGAAATGGCTGAGAATGAAGACGCTATTCCTGGTTGCCATCACATCGGCGAGACGAGTATCAGAACTCGGAGCACTGTCAGTGAAATCGTCACTCTGCGTCTTTCATAAAGACAAGGTTGTGCTTCGCACGGATCCTACCTTCCAGCCTAAGGTGGGCTCTAGATTCCACTGTTCTCAAGAGATCTGTCTGCCCACATTCTGTCCTTCTCCCAAGCATCCAAAGGAACGAATTTGGCACACTTTGGATGTAAAACGGGCTCTCAAAATATACATAGCCAGGACAGAGGATTGCAGGAAGACGGAGTCTTTATTCCTCAACATATCTGCACCCAGGACAGGGGAGAAGATGTCTAGATCGGCAATCAGTTCGGTTCTGAAGGCCTGTATCACAGAGGCATACCGGGCCTCGGGTCAGGAAGTACCCAGTGGCATCACGGCTCATTCTCTGCGAAGCGCAGCAACCAACGCCGCTTTTACCAATAGAGCTTCGGCAGAAGAAGTTTGCAAGGCGGCTACATGGTCATCCATTTCCACCTTCATAAGGCACTACCATATCAACACACTTGCATCTGCGGATGCGGCGTTTGGGAGAAGAATCCTTCAGCACGTCGTTAACATGGAGGAAGATGACGACCCACCCGCATGAGGGACACTGCTCGGGGAGGTCCCAATGGAGATGTCCTCCACCTCAGAGGGAGAACGACCATTGGACTTACCGTGAGGGGTCCTTCTCCTCTGAGGTCAGGAGGACATCTCGGCCCTCCCATTCTCATCTTCCTCTTCTAATCATTCTGTGCTGATTTCTTCTCTTGTATCTCTGGTTGTACTCTGCCTTTGTTCATAGTTGCAGAGCTTTCTTGTTTAATCAGTTGCCATTACTGTTTACAGTTACGTTTTTCTAGGGCAAGGCCACTTCATTTAGGCTGCAGGCACTGCTTTCGGAGTCCCAGAACTGGAGGTGGGCTATTCCGGAGGCGCCAACAGGAAGGGGAAAAAACTATTTCCTGCCTCCCTACAGGCACGGTGGGAATAACCCAATGGAGATGTCCTCCTGACCTCAGAGGAGAAGGACCCCTCACGGTAAGTCCAATGGTCGTTTTGGGCCATAATTAATGGTGCTACTCATTCTGAGACACCCTTTATATCAGCTATCACACCTGATACATGGCGCCAATATTTTTCTGATTTATTTTTGAGGATTCTTCTATTGGAATGCAACTGGTTCATTCTCCCTTGGTCGGTCTCCCAGAGTGGCCTCCTGTTACCCCGGAGGAAATAACAACTCTTATAGACCAGCTGAAATTAGGCAAAGCTCCAGGCCCAGATGTGATAATCCCTGAGGTATTGAAAGCTGACCCAGAGTGGTGGGCCTCCCTGCTAGCTGCTCTTTTCGCCATGGTAAATAAGACTGGCCAGATGCCAGCAGCTTGGACCAATGCAGTAATTGTTCCCATCTACAAAAAGGGTTGTCATCTTAATCCCCCAAATTTTAGACTTAACCACTACACCAAACTGGCTCTACGCCAGACTGGCACACCACCAAACCACCTTTACTTCCTTTCTACCTGGTTTCTTTGGTTGTATCCCTCCTGATGACTGCCTTTAGTCTTCCTGAAAGCTGTCTTTGACTCTTTAGTCCCTTTCCTTTTCTTGCCATAGTTGGTTGATCTAGCCTGGTGGGGCATATAGTAATTTCTCCATCTTGTCTTTTATGTGGCAGCAGCTCCCTAGCCTAAGTTTTTAAAAATGTGTGAATAATACTAGGAAGCATTAGGCTCTCCCCCCTTCTTTGTATTGTGCTTTCCCCCAAGCCCATCAGCAAGTACCTCTTTAATACGACCTCTTTCCAAACCAACACCCTCAGGCTAAGGACAGTAGGTTTTCACGATTCTCCTTGCTCACTTTTTCAAATAATTTCAGTTTTGATCATCAAAGTTTATAGAGCTGCTGACCTCAAAATGCTGTTTCTGCCTATTCCTCACCCCCTGCTCCACCCCATATTATCTTCTACTGGTAAGGATTTGCCAAGAGAAGAGCAGGATGATTTAAGATACCATCTCTAAGTTAAATATGAGCAGCTGGTGCAGATGCGGCGACAAAAAAAAGAGTCTTGGAGTGTATCAACAGAGGCATAACATCCAAATCACGAGATGTGGTAGTCCCGCTGTACACTGCACGGGTCAGGCCGCACCTGGAGTCTTGTGTGCAGTTCTGGAAGCCTCACTTCACAAAGGATGTGGATGGAATGGAGCGGGTGCAGAGGAGAGCGATGAGGATGAAGTGACTGCTCTCTCGAAGTCTTTGAAGGGCAGTGTCACTTAGAGGAAGGCAGGGAGCTGTTCCTGTTGGCAGCAGGGGAGAGGACTCGCAATACTGGGTTTAAATTAAGGGCAGGAAGGTACTGGCTGGATATCAGAGAAAACTTTTTTACTGTAAGAGTCGTTCAACTGTGGAATCAGCTGCCTGGGAGGTGGATGAGCTCCCCCTCACTCACCTTTAAGCAGCATCTGGACAAACACTTGTCAGGGATGCTCTAGGGCTGATCCTGCATTGAGCCCCAGGGGGTTGGACTAGATGGCCTCATGCCTCTTCCGACTGGATTCAGTTCTCTACAGAACTGCCAAGGGGGCTGAATCATTTGTGAGACTTACATGTGTAAAAATGCTCTTTGGGATGAAGCAAGCTCGTGGCCTTGCTCTTTCTAGGCTAACTTGGGACAAAGTGCATAGTTTCAGCTAGATTTGTGATGTTTACTATTAGCATAAGCTGGTTCCAGAATTGGAGCTGGGCATTCCTGGGAGAGGAAGAGGTCAAGCAGACAGCTTCTAATGTTTACAGTTAGGCCACTAGGACAAATAAAGGTTTAAACAGTGTTCTCTGAGTGCATGCTTTCTGTATTCCTGTTATTGTTGACTGAGCACTATCTGGTGTTTGAATCAAGACAGCTGGGGGGGGGGTCAAATGGAATGCCTCGGGCACGGTCTGGAGGGCAGTGGTGTTTGTCTGGGGAACCTCCTGGGAGCATTATGCACACTGCTTTGAGCTCCCTGGAGGCTTGGAGTGATAGAAATGAATGGTTTGAATCTGCTTCATTGGATGCAGATAATGCAAAGTACTGCAAAGTATTCTGTAATGTGAAACTTTGTAATGTATCCACAATACTACTGCAATTCCCCCATTTTCATGGTGTCATTACTGATTGGGTTTCTAAGATGGGGTTTCCAAGTGTACAGTATAGAGCCAGCCTGGCTTTTCGAGGGCCTGGGAGAGCCAGACAGTTTTGGGACCCCATTGTACTCCTCTCTGTGGAATGTGGGGAAATGCAGTCCCTTAGATATGTTGGCCCCTGACCATATAGGGCTTTAAAGGTCAGAATCAGCACCTTGAACCGAATTCGGTATGCTGTAGGCAGCCAGTGCAGTGCACTCAGCCCAGGCTGAATGTGCTCCCACATAGGGAGACCCAACAACGGCCTGGTCGCTGCATTTTGCACCAGTTGCAGCTTCTGGATTTGGGACAAGGGCAGCCCCATGTAGAGAGCATTGCAGTAATCCAGTCTCAAGGTGACCATTTCATGGATCACTGTTGCCAGGTCACTGCGTTTGAGGAAGGGAACCAACTGCCTGATCAGCCGAAAATGATAAAAGGCTGTCTTCGCAGTGGCTGCTACTTGGGCCTCCATCTTTAAGGAGGCATCAAGGAGTACTCCCAGACACCTAACCTCCGGCACTGGCATGAATGGTGCCCCATCGAAGGTCAGGAGTGGGATCCCTACCCTCGGGCCACTCCAATTCAGGCACAGGACCTCTGTCTTTGTCAGATTCAATTTCAGTCAACTCATTCTAAGTCGACCAGTCATGGCTTTCAACGCCAGGTCCAGATCTTCCGGACTAGAGTCAGACTGGACATCCAACAACAGATAGAGCTGAGTGCCGTCTGTGTATTGGTGACAACCCAGCCCATGACTCAAAGCAATCTGGGCAAGGGGTGCATATAGATGTTACATAACATCTGGGAAAGCACCGTTCCTTGGGGCACTCCACAAACTAGCAGTTCCCTTTGGGACAGCTGTTCCCCAACGGCCACCCTTTGTCCCCAACCCTGAAGGAACGAAGAGAGCCATTGCAAGGCAGATCCCTTAATCCTGGTGTTGGTGATGCGGTGGGTCAGTAGTTCGTGGTCGACCGTGTCAAATGCTGCCAACAGGTCTAACAACAACAACATCGTCAAACCACCCCGATCCTCCCATGGCCTGGTTGGAAGCTGGACTGGAAGGGATGTAATGCGGAGGTGTCATCCAAAAAACCCTGCAACTGAATCGCCATGGCCCTCTCAATTAATTTGCCCAAATAGGGCAAATTGGAAACTGGCTGGTAATTAGCCAGTTCGGCCGGGTGCAAGGATGGGTTTTTTAGAGAGAGGGCAAACCACTGCCTCCTTTAGTGCCCCAGGGAACAATCCCTCAGAGAGGGACATTGATAATCTCCCTTAGGACACCTCGTAGCCTGTTGCAGCCAGCTTTAATTCTGCCTGGGTAAACTAGTTTCACAGTAGTGACCACTGGGCCCCGTTGTGTAGTGGGAAACCTGCAAGGAATTGTGGAGGCACCTCACTTTCCCTGTATCATCTTCCTCACACTATTTCCTCTTTCTCTCCTCTGGGCAACTCCCATATACTCACCCTTGCCTGCTTCCTTCTCTCTCCTTCCTTCCCACCCACCCACCCACCCAACCAATGTGCTTCTTTGATCTGCCTCTATCTTCAGCTAGATACATTTGCTTCATTTATGCCCTGCTGTTTTCCCAATGGGCACCCAAGCATTTTATATCATTTTCCTCACTTCCATTTTATCCTTGCAAGAACCCTGCAAAGTAGGTTAGGCTGAGAGGGTGTGACTGGCCCAAGGTCACACTCAGTGGGATTCTGTGCCAGACTGGGCATATGAACCATCCATTGAATCTCTCACCTCCGGGAAGGAAGGCTAAAGACAGCCGACTGGATAGTGAGCTCTGACCTCCTCCTCCTTGCTGTCAGAAACCTAGGGTTGTGGCCTGGTAACAAAGTTGTGGTGGCCTAGGAATGGCCACTGAGGGAATCTGTTTCTTGACTGTATAGGCACTGCACCTGTTTGGAGGGAGTAACGCTCCCAGACGTTGGGTTTCAGATATTTCTGTAAACCTGGAGCTTTTCTCAGGTTTGTTGGAAGATCTGTCTTGTCTGTTCATGGCCCCAGTCTCCAGATCTAAATATCCACAGACTCGGCCATGTTGAGAATTACATATTTTGATTGATGAGCACATAAATCAGTAGTTCTCAGAGCATGGGTTGGGACCCAAAGCGGGTCACACCTCCAAACTAGGTGAACAATAAAGCCAGGAGGGAAGAAGAAGATGTTGAACCGAGAGGGGACATTCTGGGAAGCTCAGGGGCAAAATTGGATTCACTGCTGCATAATGTGCAAAATAGCAATGAATTACAACCTGCTGTGCACTAAAGCAATATATTTCTAAATAAGCGTGAACAATAAATTACAAGACTGTCAGTGTCACCTGATGTGGGACTTGTACCTTTTGTGCTGGGGAGGGAGGAAGAAGCGTGGAGTTACTTTGCAGGTGGGTCCCAAAAACTACATTAAATTTAGAACTGAGTTCAACTATTCCTCCATTTCTTGGAGAACTGCTGCCATAAATGAAAAAGCTTAGTGATAAAAAAATCATTGTGATGGGGCTGTTTTTTGTTCTGAGGACCACCTTTACTTTTGTTACATCTGTTATAACAATTTGTTGTTCTTAGCATTGATATGCTCTTAGCGTTTCCCTTCCTAACTTTCCATTGAACATCCCAGAATGTTGCTTTTGTGATTCACTGGCTTGTATCACATGTGGTTATAAATATTTTAAGCAGCAGTCTTCCTCAGTGGACACCTGTGATATAGGTGACTGCATTAATCTATCATCTGGCAAAAAGGGGGATTAAAAACAATAGGCCTAAATTCTTGTAATAACGGTTGCTGGTAAAAGGGCGTACGTGTGTACGAAAACTACTTTAAAGACCGTGAGATACTAGTCAGGGTGCCATTTTCCCTTTCTTTGATTGCTGTCAAAAGCCCAGCAAGACCCACGCTAACTGCAGGGTGCCTTTATTGGAAAAGGAAGTTTGATCGTGTAGTTTTTTTTTAAATGCAGTTTATATGAAGGGGTGAATTTCGATAACTGTCATGTCTAATTATGATTCATGCCAATGTTTCCTTTTTCTTTTGCAGAAAATCTAAAGGAAAACCAAATGGTAAAAAGCCAGCACCAGAAGAAAAGAAACTCTACCTAGAGCCAGAATACACGAAGTCCAGAATTACTGACTTCGAGTTCAAAGAGTTAGTTATGCTACCACGTGAAATAGATCTCAATGAGTGGTTAGCCAGCAACAGTAAGTATTATGGCATTTTAACAACTAAATACAACTGCTACATAGTTTTTCACACAAGAAGTTTTTCTTAATTAAAAGGAATTTGATTTTGGGTATCTGCTGTTGAATGATACCAAACAGCTATGTGCAGCAAAGGAAAAATACTCCATTATTTACAAAATATGTTAGATGCTCTAGTGGTATGTGAAGATACCTTTAGCTTCCTTTTAAAATATTGCTCAAATATTCTGACAGCTTCAGTTGTAATTTGGAACTTGTGGCCTAAATACTGAAATTATTGTCTTATTTAAAGATGTCTCTGTAAATGTGAGAAAAGGTGCAAAGTGCTAGCTTATCTTACGTGCTGAATTTAGAGAGCAGCATCCTTTAGTAGCATCTGTAGCATTTAGTAGCATCCTTTAGCAGCATCTGTAACAGTTGCCTAATTATTCAGGCAGGTCTTAGGTCAGAACTTAACACTGCATGTCGTAAAGCTCTTTATCCTGACAGTTTTTTAAAGCAAGCACCTCTGTGCTTTCTCCAATGTGGCGGTAAATGCCACTCAGGAATGGCCGTTTTCAGCAGGAAAAATTATGGAAGGAGAGAGAATTAAACAGCTTCTGTTCTTTTATATTGAAGCTATTACAATGCCTTAAGACATGATAAATTTTTCTATTAATATTTTGGAAACAAGCATAAAACAGCCTTGGAAACCAATCTTTATTATGTGGGTACAGAGAGACAGATATCAATCAATTCCTAGGGCTGCCTCTGCAAATTGTGTGTCTCAGGCTTGTTTGTGACCATTTCTACATTACAAGGTGGAAACTCTGAAGGTGTTTGTGGATGCTTTTCTACATATGTTCAAAATAAGAGTGGAGGTAGGTAGGTAGAAAATGTATTGTATATGGCCGTAGGCATTCACAATCTGAAATCATTTATCATAAAATGTACTTACAGCTATAGCAATAAAATACATCAGTAAGATATAGCAATATAATACATATTATCTAAGACTTAGCTTTAAAATCTGATAATTTCTAACAAACTAACTAGCAGAAGCTGTATCAGTTGATACCCTCCTAGTTGCTACATTTGCTCTTATTTTCCTGGCAGCTAGAGCAAAAAGTGCCATCCTGTTGGAAACGAAAGAATCTGTATCCGACAACATGGAGATTAATTTATCAGAGTCCTAAAGAAGATGGAGACCAGTCAATGTATTGGCGAGAAATCTTTCCCTTGGTTCTGAGTACAAGGGACAATTTAAAACATAATGTGGCAGGTCCTCAATCGAGGTTCCACGGATACATATACGCTGAACTATGGGTTTTTTATTATTCTTCTGAGCAGCATCTCAGCTGTCATTGACTGGAAACGTAATGATGAGAGTGCTATCCTGAGTTTATAAGTTGTAATTTCAGTCAACGCGCTCTAAGGTGATCTTTTTTTGATGCTTCCTGAAGATTACAATAATTCATCTGGAATAGTATATTGGGCTGCAGTGTTTTTAAGGAAGGCCTGCCGGGTTTTGTCCATGTTTTGCATCAATTGATAGCTCAAATTGCTGAAGGAACCAGGATTTATTGGCTGATGTTTTTTCCACAATTTAAGAATTGCCATATTAGTGAGTGCTCTAACCGAAGGGAGGTCAAGTCCTGCCCTTAACAAGGCTGCTGGTTTCCCCTTCGGTAGGGTTAAAACGCATCTCATTAAAAAAATTGGATTGTTTCCAGATTACTAAGTAATGATTCTTGCCATCCCCAGATCTCAGCAAATGCATGATCACTTTAGAAACGCAAAGCTTTATAGCCAGTGCAATCAAAAAGCCACCTCTAGTACAGTAAAATCTCATTATTACTCCTGTTGTCTTGAGCGCTGAAGCTTTTATTAGCTTTAAATGGGCATCCCATTTCAGGGTCTCACTAAAAGTTAGACCTAGGCACTTGTAGGTCCTGCACTGTTCAATAGCTGTGCCTTGTATACTCCAGTAGTATTTTTTTTTTGGTCTCTTCCAAAATATCATTGTTTTAGTTTTTGTATAATTAATTATTAGTTTTTCCTCTCTACAATAATCTAATTGTAGAGTTTTTCATCTCTACAGTAATCTGCAAGTTGTCTAACAGTCTCTTTAAACCATTCCTTGTTAATGAAATTAGGACCATATAGTCTGCATACAACAACCCTGACACTTTCTGATGGCCTAAAGTCTGCGCAACGAATTCTGGTCCAGATAACTTCATAACAATATAATTTATGTAAAGGTTAAAGAGTAATTGCTTTACTCCCTTCTCTGTTTGGATTTCCTTAGTCATTGAACCCGATATGCCCACTCTGATTCTTGCAAATGTATCTGAGTAAAGCTTGAGAATGAGGAACAATAGTCTCTTATCAACGTTGGTCTGTGTGAGCTTCTCCCAAAGCCAGACCCTGTCAATTGAATCAGAAGGGTAGAGGGACTTTACTACCTGAATTAAAATGGTTATTGGATTTGTGTCCACCATTGTTTGAACGCTTTTCTGCGAAGAAGTGAAATCATCCTGGCTACTCAGTGATGAAGATAGACAAGTATTCCATGTGTGTGGCCAAATTTTTGGCAGCTGTTGCTAAGTTATATGATAACTAACGTTTAGGTTCTCCTCCTGTTGGATGAGGGTTTGCTGTTTATGACTTAGGTTGTAAAAACAGTAAGAAGTAAAGTAAAAAAGAAATACCATGATAAAGTATGTTCAGCATAGCATGACAGTCTTGTCTTGTTAGCTGTTGTATATCACTTACCATGAAACAAGCAAGCACTGAATCAATAACGCAGACCGAAGAGTGCCCAAGTAATATAGACAACAGAGAAAACGTTTATATAACAAGATAACACTATACTAACAAGGAATAACAAGGAACCACATGTTATCAGTGATAGCAGAATTACATCATGTAATGCACAAGTACATAAGTTGTACAGAGGAAACAGAAGATAGATGAAGACTCCGGATTTACCGACAATATAAGAAAATGTTCTATTGATGATCGGGTGCCCAGTTGAGACTGATTTAATATAAGGATTGGGGTTTTGCCTGTATAAACTGTTTTGGAGGCTTCTTTACATTATGAGTGCTTTGTGAAGTTTGATGAAGTTTTTGAAGAAGTGACATTGAAACGAAGATTGAAATCCGGAGTCTTCGTCTATCTTCTGTTTCCTCTGTACTACTTATGTACTAGGATAGTGTTATCTTGTTATATAAACGTTTTCTCTGTTGTCTATATTATTTGGGCACTCTTTGGTCTGTGTTATTTATGCAGTGCTTGCTTGTTTCATGATCCAGTGTACTATGTTATCACACTTGTATATCACTTATCCACATCCTATCCTTTGCAATGATTCATGAGTTAGAAAAAAGATCTGTTAAGGATCTAAGAAATATTGCAGTTGGTCTGGTTCTGAAAATCCCACATAATTTAGCATCATCATCATTTTCTACGAAGTAATGGTAACACCTTGGACTTCTTTCTTTTCTCTTTCAGCAACAACCTTTTTCCACCACATCAATTTACAGTATAGTACAATATCTGAATTTTGTACAGGAGAGTCATGTCAGACCATGGCAGTGTGCAATACGTAAGTAATTGCTCTGTGTTTAATAATTGTGATAGTTTGGATTGTTTACCCAACAATGTAAGAGAAGGCTTTAAAGTTTGGTGGTGAAGTATGAGGCCCCCCCAAAAAAATTGTTTGAAGACAAGGCATAAGAAGACAAGTAAAAGGTGTGCCAGGTTAAACAGAATCTTAGCTCCCTTTTTTTCCCTGTATTGTCAAGATTCACAGTAACAATTTCACAAAAATCCAGAGAACATGACCTTTTGCAGCAGTTCAGCACTCTTTAGGGTTGATGGTGACAATATGCTAATAATATAAATGATACTCTCTCTAGTTGTTTTAGCTATGTGAAATATGAGATCCTCATTGCAAAACAAGTTGTACTCTTCTCTGCCCCATCCCTATGGTGAGGGAAAAAATCTTCAGGGTTCTCCCCCTTCCCCCGCCTTAACAGTTCTAAAATTCTGGAACAGAATTCTGCCTTTTGGGAATGTTGCTAAACTGCACTTGAAAAGACAAAAGACAAGTTACGGGCTGCTAGCCTTCAAGAACTTGCTTCAGCTCAGGAATGGGAAATGGGTTTTAGCATATGGAGCAGAGGTCCATCAGTGGCTATTAGCCACAAGGTATAGATAGGGACTCTGGGGCAAGGGATGCTCTGTCTTCTTGGTGCCTGGGGAGGTCAACAGTGGGAGGGCTTCTAGTGTCCTGGCCCCACTGCTGGACCTCCTGATGGCACCTGGTATTTTTGGCCACTGTGTGACAGAGTGTTGGACTGGATGGGCCTTTGGCCTGATTCAACATTGGCTTCTCTTATGTTCTCTTAAGGTGAGACCCAAATAACACTATTAAGTAGCAAGACGGTGATGAGGGGGCAGTAACTCAGTAAGCTTTATGGCTGAGTAGAGATCTGAACCAATCTTGCTGGTCCAAGTCCAGTGTTCCTTGTACTATTCCACACTGGCTTGCATGACTATCTGTATGGCAGCTGGCATGCAGTTTTTTACTATGAAGTTCAGGCTATATAGAGAAATTGTATTATTCAGTGTTGGTATTAGTGCAGCATAAACAGAAAGTCGCTTACGGACTAGAAAAAGGGTCACACTGTCAGAAGAAAGATCCTGGGAAGGAAAGTATTAGGACAACTTTATGCCATTTTGTCAGGTACTGATTCAGGGCAAATACGTCAGCAGACCTAAATGTTTTCCATATCATTCTTTCAGTTATTCTGGAAAGTAAAGTTGCAGCTGTTTTAGGAATAACAGGAAATAGCATCTTGGGTTCAATGCAGTTAGAATGTTGCAATCAAGCTAAACAAAGTAGCTGTATTTCCTGTGCCCCCAAGCAGGTTGAACAATCATCTGTCCTGAGTGGCGCTTAGTTTTGTTTGATATCAGGGCCTGACAACTTCTCTTGGCTAATATCATCCTTGTATTCTCCCATACTGGGGTGGGGGAAGAGACTTTTCTGCCTAGCTTCTGGGCAAGCACAAGCAAAATATATGGGGACTGGAAGCAATTCTCCCTCTAAGCTGCGGAGTCTTGTGAGCAAAAATTCTGTTTTGAGACCTACTGGCATTAAGGTCATGATTGAGCGATTTGGCTACTGCATAAATTAATTTGCTCTGGAGCCATCCTTCCTGAACTAAGACGAAAATGTATGAGCTGGAGGCTAAAAAACTGTGGCTCACACCAACTCAGCGTAGAGGGAACATTGACTGGAAGTTGTATTCATATTTGTCTGTTGTCCTGTTGGACAGTCCATATGTTGGTTGTTTTTGTTTGCGTCTGTTAAGAAGGAGCAGCTTCCACAGTTGTACCTTTGGCAACAAATCACTACTGTTGTGGTAATAGGTTGTGCTTCTTTCCTGTTTCTGGTTCTGCCTTCAGCCAGCCTGCCTGGTTATCTTATTTTCAAGCCTCAGCGATGTGTGCTAAGAGAGCTGATGTAGATGTTGCCTGATGGGAGGACTTGATGGCTATTAAGAGCCATTTAAAACCTGCACAGAGGATGCTGATGTTGTAGACCAGGTGCTCAATGTGTGTCTTTCATAAGGTGTACATGGCTTTGTGACTTTCCTGTTACACTGCCTGATCAGAAGGCATCTGTGGCCCTCTTTGCCTACTTGAATTCTTACAGTGTGTTCTTCTGCAACTTTTTTTTTGATTTTTTTATTGCTTTTTCACTATGCCCTAACAACTACAAACTAAACTCTAAAAAACAAGAGTAGGCAAGGATCTTGAAAAGTCTACATTCAAATTTAGGAATTCCCTATAGATATGATTACAAAGTAGATATAGTAAAATAGCACTGGCTTGAAATACAGTTTAAAGTAACATAATAGTGCAATATCTCAAGTAAAAAACAAAGTAGATTCTCAGATCTTCACTTTGACTTCTTCTGGTTACATTTCTTCTTCTTCTCAAAGGGGATTTTAACCTTAAATGATCTGGAAGCAGCCGCCCCTAGTTCAGATTCAGAATCAGAGTAAATAAAGTCTCCTTAAGACTTAAGACACCGATGTAGATGAGGAACTGCCACTGCTTGACCCATCTTGTTCGCTTGTATCCGTAGCATTATTGTCCTTTACTTCTCCTTTTTGGTTTCGCTAGGGTTTGTTGCTGTTCCAGAAATGTTTTAACTTTAGCCAAAGAGTCAATCTTTTCTTTCCCCCCTTATAATTGAAAGTCAGTCCTTCTGGCATAAGCCATCAATATAGAGTTGAATTTTCTTGCAGTAGTGTCGTAACATTTTTATATTGTTTTCTCTTTTTCCGTATTTCAAATGGAATGTCTTTCAGAGTCTTTATTTCTTCACTTTGGATTTTTAAGGTTGTCCCATTAGTTGCTTTCAAAATCAAATCTCTTGTTGATCTTCTTAAAAATTTCACAAAAATTTCCCCTGGAAGATTGTTTTTCTTAATAACTTCAGGGTAGATACGATAGACCATGTCTATATCCAATTGTAATGTTTCTGGTTCACAATTTATCAGAGGAGCCAATGCTTCACTTAAGATCTGTCTGAGGTTTTCATCTTTTTTTTTCTGGGACCCCTTGAAATCTAAGGACGTATGAGGATCTTTCCACTTGAAGTTGTAATAGTTGTTGTTTTGCTGAAGTTCTTTCATTTTCCGCTGATTCCACTTTTTGATTCAAAGTTTTTGTATGGTGTTCAACTTTTTGAAGTTTTTTAGTTGTCTTCTCTGATGTGGACTTGACTTCCTTAATCTCTTTTTGGAGAGTTTCAAAGTTTTTGTTGAGGTTTGTCATCTGGTCCAGCAGAGGGCGTAATGCTTTGGAAATCATGCTTGCAGTGTCTATGTTCATTTCCGGTCTATGATTCAGTGATGATGAACTGGTAGTTACTGTAGTAAGTTTCACTTTGGACGCCGTTTCCCCCCCGCGCTGAGACATTGTTTACATTAAAGGTAAAAGTTCTTTAAAGTTCTGAAATCTTTCTCTGGAGTGCTAAAAACTGTTCTTGGCACTAGTGGGTTCAGATGGATGTGTATACTTAAAGACAGTTTCCGCCTTAATCTTTTATTCAGTTGTTTAGACTAGGCAAGGGCTACTCCTCCCCCGCTTCTTCAGATTTAAGGCTTACGTTTAAATCCAATCCCACAGCGCTTCTTTTAAGTATTTTGGCACTCACGTTTAATATCAATTAACCACTGCATGATAGGGTAGATTCTTCTTCCACTTCATTTAGATCCTTTGCTCGCTCTGGACTCGGTGTGTGCCTCTGAGCGCCATTGCTGGCCCCGGTGCAGTAGAACCTTTGGGGACAAAAGGGAGCCTCAATCCTTCAGCCGCAGCTTCAGGAGTGGCTCACTTTGCGTCCCAGGCTAAAATCCCCCTGTAGGGGGGGCTGAAATAATCCTGTCTCCCTTTTTGCTGCTTCGGTACAGAACGCATCCATTGGAGCTCGATGGGATGTGACCGTCTAGCAAGTCGCCGAAACCAAAAAACCGTGTTCTTCTGCAACTTGATCTCTTTTCTGTGTGGCTGTTACAAAGTATGCTGGGTAAAGCACAAATAATTGAAAGCTTCAAATAGCTGGATAAGCAAGTAGTGTAGAGTGTGAGTACGACTTCAGATTCTCTCTGCTTCTGAAAGTGAGTGTTCAACGCACTGTTTATATTACGAGAGAAACATCTGAATGAAAACACTGTCAGCTCAATGCCATCAGAAGATTGGGTGGAAAAAATTGGGCTTCATGCATGTACAGTTCTCGTGCAGTTTATTGCAGTTAAGAGTTAATTTGTACCAGGTAGAAATGAAGGTGGACTTGGATAGCAAGACAGAGGTAAGGAGGAAGAACTCAAAAGCCCAGAAGGGCAGTCTGGTGGGGAATCCTTCCACAGAGCAGGTCTTTCAGAAGAATGCAGCCCCTCTGTTCTGGTAGGGGGGTGTGATCTGCAAGCCCAGGAGAAAATAAGTCTTCTGTTTCTAACACAAGAGTCATGGACAGCTCCCAAGGCCCAAGTAAGCGGTATCATCCAGTCTTAAATTCACAGACTGAGATTGTAGCCCATCAGGACCTGACACCTGGAATATTTGAATAAGCAGACAGATGAATCCTTTAGAGGTGCCATCTGGAGAAATCTATTTTATTCTTAATATTCTTAATATTCCTCTATTGCTCCTTAAACTTTGTATTTTGTAATTCGTATTTAGGCATGTTCTGCGTTATCGTGTTGGTGGAAGAACACCGCGTGAATGACCTTCATCCTTGTTTCAGCACCTCTTCCCATTAATGTTTTCAGGCTGGGTAGATCCTTACTAAAAACATTAATTGAGGTGGTCATGTTAGGGTGGTCATGCTCACTAGAATTACTCAGAAAATCAGCTCTGTGGTGTCATCTCAGATTATCAATAGATAAAACAATCCCTCTTTAATCCTCTTCAAAAAGTCACTTGCCTGAGGAATGTCAGATAGCAAGCAGGTCCCTGTCTCCCTGCTTGGCTCCAAACAATGATGCAAGAGGAGCAATAGGTTTGAAGACAGGAAGGAAACCTTGCCCTTTTGGAAAGTGCAGCCCAGTCTTGGTGGGGTGCAGCTGGTGAACATTGGTGGGGTGCACTCTTGTTTTATGGCTTCCTCTGTGACTCACAGATCAGCTCCTGCTCTCCCAGCAGCCTAAATTTGGAGGCACTCCACCTCTGTTCTGCTGGTTTGATGATGTTAGTTTTTTAAATAGTTGTGTCGGACGAAGACCAAAGTCTTCAGTTTTTCATTCTCTTATTATTTATTTAGTATTTTTTAAGTGTGTGTGTGTGAGGGTGTGCACTGGGAAGTCATGGTGACCTCTGGTGACTACTGGGGGCCAGGAGGATATTCAGAGAGGTGGCTGAATAAGGCCTGCCCCCGCCTCCTGCCTGCTGGTATTCCAAGGAGGTCTCCCATCCAAGTACTTGCCAGAGTCGACCCTGCTTAGCTTCCGAGATCTGACGAGATGGGGCTTCCCTGGGTTATCCAGGTCAGGGCTCATTCTCATATTATATCGTCTGGCATCATAATCAGATTCTGTGGATATGCTTCAGCTTGTCTCCTGTAGCACAGGGATATTGGTGCTACATTTTTATTTAGGCAGCAGTGCCTTGGAGCTTGGACACACACCATCTGTATGCATCTTCATATGGGAAGTTCTCCTTGATATTAGTAGGTAATGCTTCTTCCGCACAAAAGCTTCTAGAATTGTTAATGTCAAATGAAATATTTAATTTGGTGATTAGAGTCAGTATTTGGGTGCTGTACACCAAGTGCTTAGATTGTGTCTAAAAATCAGAGCACCTTTATAATCTGTAACTACCTTTGTTAAATTTTGTTGGAAACTTGTGCCTTGCTTTCTAGCGTGGAAAGAGCACTAAACATGCCCTTCTGTAGAACAGGCTTACTGTTCCAGCAGTGAGGTGCCAGCAGACCTAAAGGGTAATAATTTCTGGCTCAGTCAAGGAACATTTGTCCACATGAATAAATTGAGGGGAGTTATTGCACAATAGTGAGATTGTTGTGTTGTGAATGGGGTTGGGGCATAGTTGCTGAGAATAGCATGGTGTCTGTGGCAATTGTCTCCCCCCCACACTTTGACTACTGACACACTTTTCACTATGCAAATAGCATTTCAGGGCTCTTTTTGTAGCAGGAGCTCCTTTGCATATTAGGGGACACACCCCTAATGTAGCCAATCCTCCAAGAGCTTACAGTAGCCCCTGTAAGAAGAGCTCTGTAAACTCTCCAAGGATTGGCTGCGTTAGGGGTATGTCGCCTAGTATGCAAAGGAGTTCCTGCTACAAAAAGAGCCCCGCTTCTGATCATCACTGTTGATTATGTGTGTGCTGTGTTGCTTCTGTCTGACAGCAATTATTTGAGGCCATGAGCTGAGGATTTGCCATAAGTTGGCTGGAACCTGACAGCCCCCCCCCCCAAAAAAAAAAAAAAACACCAAAAAAAAAACAACCCGAAGCTGTGCAAGACATTTTTCCGGTCCTTGACTGAGCTGCTAACATGCCTGGTATTATGGTGCCATCTCTTGACAGCTAATGCTATTACACTAAATTTTTGCATCTTGTGGACTTTTGTTGGCTGACATTAACACCTTGCTGCAAATCAAAGTTTGGTAGCTTGAATGTCTGTCTTATAATTGTCTGATCATACTTTTATCAGACATTTTACCTTTCCACCGTATGCAAGATATAGGGGTCTTGCGTGTGGATGTGGGAGAGTGCTCCCGCTGTGTATGACTGGAGATAGAATGAGGTAAATTGCAGTGCTGAACGTCACATTGAATTACTGTTGAAATAAGAAATGGTTACTCTAAAGCCATGAACAAACATTGTTTTTATCTTCTATAATTCAGGAATAATACAGTTCAGTGTATTCATATGGTAGACTCATATGGTAGATTTATTTGCAGTGGTACCTGAAATACCAACTTGTTAATGTTTGGGGAAGCAAAATTGTTACAGTGGAGTGTCTTGCAAAAGCCACTAGTTTGTATTTCAGTGATGAAGTGATTCTCATGAACCTAAGTAGCCCCAGAATTGGTGTCTGTTTTGCCTTATATTAAACCTTCAGGTCTACAATAAAATATTTTATGGCGATTGATCTGCAAAAAGCTGGGCCATCAGTTGTGGCAATACAAACCGTGGCTAAAACAGCATTTTGTAATGTGAAATGTGGACTGCCCTCTTCAAATGAGATGCTGTGTGACAGAGGCAAACCAACAGCAAGGTTGTGCTTGCCAGGCCATTCAGATAGTTTCTGCCTAAAGTTGCTCTTGGCAGGCTTCCTTGAACAGGGCCACACAAATGCCTTCTGTGGTCCTCATGATATTTGGCATCCGCTGCCACGGCATCCTTAACAGAGAGGCTGCTGCACTCCAGTTGACAGCGAGACACTTGAAGCATCATATCTTTGTGGCATCAGAGTAATGAGCTAACATGACCGGTGTCTGTGCTCCCTTGAACGGGATTGAGCTCTCTGGAATTAAAGATCCAAATTTCACTGTCGTCCATTCTCTCCACAGACAATACTACTGGTATGATGAGCGGGGAAAGAAGATAAAGTGCACCGCCCCTCAGTATGTTGATTTTGTCATGAGTTCAGTCCAGAAGCTAGTGACAGATGAAGATGTCTTTCCTACAAAATATGGTACGCTTTTTTACAGGAGGGAATTGTCTCATCTAACAAGAAAAGCCTGGGGTGGGGGTGGGGGCTTTGATAAACTTCCTGCATTTTTATATGTATATCTTCTACACTATGCATAGGAGATGCAATACAGAGTAGCATGAGTAAACTCCTGTTTGCTTTGAGTCTAAAGCCAGTCAGTCATTATTTAAATATTTTTGCAAGCCTGTTATGATGATTTTGCCCTCCCTCACAAGGTTTCCCTTTATCTTCTTTCTTCTCTGAGCAACTCCTTTCCCCCTCTTCTTCATTTTTTCTCTGGCTGTCCTACCCAGTCATTTGAATGTATATTGTTAGAAGCTGACCCAGCCTAGGAAATGGAGGGAAGATACTAAAATCCTTCCTTTTGTCCTGGTTTGAAATGGTACCCGAGAAGCTGATGGTAGTTCAAAAATAACAAATTGTTTTATTTAACTTTGAGGGGAAATGGTCAGGTTGGAATCAGGTGTAGGACTTATGAGATGAACAGGCAACAGGAATGAGGTAACTTTGTATACAAATAAATGCCAGATAATTTCTAACAAAAAAGTAACTGTTTCTGTTATTGAGATAGGTCTTTAAAACTTGAGGAGAGAGATTTCTTGGCAGTCTGCTTAAATACGCAAGCATAAACTTCTTTGTCTTACAGACACTTAAGTTGGTGAAGGCAGGAGCATTCAAATAAGTTCCCCTTTCCTTCCTTATCCACAGGTTAGGGATCACTCCTGTCTTTTAGGAACAATTTCCCTCAGACTTTTTAGGGATGGGCTAAGCTTCCCATTTCCATTATTCAGGATCCTTCTTGATCCTCTCCCAGTCTCTTAGACTTCCTTCTCAGTCAACTCTCAGTTCTTAGCTGTCAACTCTCAACTGCCAGTCCTAATGGACACTCTCAACTGAAGAATTCCATTTGAATCCCCTGTCACTCAAGGTTCTCAGACCAGGTTACAGCATTAACCATTTACTATCCATCACATCTGTCAACTTAGGATGCACCAAGATGAGTATGTTTGGTCTAATCAAGCATTACTTTGTGGCTTTAAAAGGGAACTAGACAAATTTATGGAGAAAAGTTCTACTGGCTTACCTGTGTGTCACTTCTCCCAGTATGACCCCCCCCGCCTCCTGAGATCATCATTGCAAGGCCTTTTACAGGTGCCCAGCCCATGAATTGCCTTCCTGTCAACCACCAGGGGAAGGGCATTTTCAGCCCCCCCCCCAAACCAACTCCCCGGGAAAGTCCATACACTACGGGACCTTCGAGCATTTCATAGGGCATTCAAGGCTACTTTGTTTCAGGAGGCCTTTGAGTAGTGTTATGAAAAGGGGAGCTGGCCAGTTATTTGAGTCCTTTGAGATTAGTTTATCCAGTTGATGTTTTAATTGGTTTTATCATTTTATACCAATTGCATGTATTGGTATTATATTTATTGTATTTTAACTGTTGTAAGCTGCCCCGAGTCCCCTGTGGGGAAAGGGTGTGGAGTATAAATTATATATATAAATATCAACAGCTGTCTCTGTGTTCAGAGACAGAATACCTCTGAAAACCAGTTTTTAGGTGGGGACAGCAAGGGGGAGTTGCCTTCATGCCCATCGTTACAGACTTGGTCACTGTGGGAAACAGATCAAAAGGGCTATGTGAACCTTTTTGCTCTAATCCACCAAGGCTCTTACATGAAAGAGGAACAAGAACTCAGTGAACATATGAACCCTTTTTCTCTCTCTCCTGGCAGGTAAAGAATTTCCCAACTCCTTTGAGTCCCTAGTGAAGAAGATCTGCAAATACCTGTTCCATGTGCTGGCCCACATCTATTCCTCACACTTCAAGGAAACTTTGGCACTGGAGCTACATGGACACTTGAACACACTCTACACACACTTCATCCTATTCATCAGGGAGTTCAACTTGGTGGACCCTAAAGAAACCACCATCATGGATGATCTCACGGAGGTCCTCTGTACCAGCAGTGGAAGCAGCAGCAACGGGAGTGGCAACGGCAGTAGTGGCAATGGCAGCAGTGGCAGCAGCGCAGGAGCACAGAACCACGTGAAGGAGAGATGAGTCTTCCCATCAGGAGCAAAACTAATGCTAACATTTTTTTAAAAAAAATACTCTATATTCTCTGTGTGTATGTGTATGTATATGTGCATATGTATATATATACAGACATACACAGCCATGACAGTTTAAGCAATTATGCTGCCACCACAGGACATGTAGACGTATGGGACTGTATGGAGCTTTTGTTAAATGCATCATCCTTGGCGAGAAGTTGCACCAGTTCTATTTTATTGTCTCCTGCTCCCCATTTTCTTTCTCTTCCCTAAGAGTTGGATGATGAGTGCTGTTTTTAGAGAAGAACCACATTTTTGAGTTGGGCCACTGCTTTTGAGGGGGGGGGTTTGTCTGCCCACTCTTTTCTCCCCCCGCCTTTTTTTTGTTTGTTTGTTCTTGTGTGAAAGCCCCATTTCTGTCTGCCTGTCTCTCTAGGATGGTGGTACTGCCGTTTTTAAGGTGTTATAAGAAGTAACTTCTACTTATAAAGTGGCTTAAGATGCAGCTAGTTTGTTGGGTTGGGGGGAGGGGGGCTTGGGATTCATCTTTTGTTTTTACTTAAACTGCTCTCTTGCTCTTCTCTCCCCCTCTCCTCCGACCCTTTTGCATCTAGCCCTTAAGTGGCTTACAATGGGAAGAAGTGTGTTTTGGTTTAACTAGCGTATCAGTAAGGATGTGGTTCTCAGCCAACCTGGTCCCAACGTGTGAACCTTGAAAGAGCATCCAGAAACCTATTTTGCTTATTGCTCCTAGTTCCTCTGCCTGACCTCCTGGCTCCTCCTTTCCCAGACACAAATTCCGGACAAAAACAACGGGAAGCTTGGAGTTCATTTATTTCGTGTTGAGTAGGAGGAGCTGGAGCTGGAGCCGGATGGAAGGGGCAGGCAGTCCGTTACCACCCATGCTAGAGAGATGGCTGTTGGCATATAATCATATTGTTGGCTTCTTTTAGTTCATCTGTCCAATGATAATAAAAAAAATCTATCAGGCATACGTTTTGTTGTTCTGTCTGCAGTACTGCCATCATTAACTTTATTTTCTTATTATGTAAGTGCCTGGATGTTGAAATAATGCGATTCGGAAAACTCGTGGCCCTCGGCACATAATTGGGGTTTTTTTTTAATAAATGTCAATTGTTAGCTGACTTTGCAAGCACGGCTAGAGTGCTTGGTACTATGAGTCTAGCTAAAATAGTTTTGCATAGCTACTTGGCATTTGGGGGGGGGTAACTTTTAATATGGCATAAAGTACACGTGTGGGTTAAAGCATTTAGGAAATGCTTCTGAAGATCAATTGCAGTTTTCTTTCCTCCTTTAGTCCAAAAGATCGAAAATGATACAGTTTATTGCCTGATTAATTTCATGAAAATTGTGGTCTTGAAACAATGTAATACATTGGTAAAGGATTGTGGGAATACACTGCCCTCTATGGGTGAACAATTCTGCACCTTTTTTACAAAAAATTGCAACCTTATGAAATTCATGGAGTCAACGTGGACAGTTTTGTGTGGTGGGGGAGGGAGGTCAAAGCAGAATAATGTGAAGAACAATGCCAAGGAAGCTGATGATTATTTTTTTTAAAGGGGCAAAGCTACAGGTTCCAAAAAGAGGGATCTAGTGGAACATGGGAGCACAGATTTCTGCCATTTTCTCTGCCCTGAAAAGCCAGGTGCCATTCTACACTTCACTGTTTTCCGTATGAAGTGTGGAAAGAAGAATTCTGCTGTAGATAGCTTTGTTGGGCAGTAATTAGTTTGCAAAGCATAATAACTTTATGAACTTTCCCAACAGTATAAAGTATTTCTAAGATCTATAACAGCAATTTCACTATGAAGAAAGGTTAAAACGCTTGCGGCGCTTTAGCTTGGAGAAACGACGGGTGACGGGTGACATGATAGAGGTTTATAAGATTATGCATGGGATAGAGCAGGTAGAGAAAGAGGTACCTTTCTCCCTTTCTCACAATAGAAGAACTTGTGGGCACTCAATGAAATTGCTGAGCAGTCGAGTTAGAATGGATAAAAGGAAGTCCTTCTTCACCCAAAGAGTGATTAACACATGGAATTCACTGCCACAGGAGGTGGTGGCAGCCACAAGCATGGACGGCTTCAAGAAGGAATTAGATAAGCTTATGGAGCAGAAGTCCATCAGTGGCTATTAGCCACAAGGTATAGATAGGAACTCTCAGGCTGGGAGATGCTCTGTTTTCTTGGTGCTTGGGGGGGGGTCAACAGTGGGAGGGCTTCTAGTGTTCTGGCCCCACCGCTGGACCTCCTGATGGCACCTGGTATTTTTGGCCGCTGTGTGACAGAGTGTTGGACTAGATGGGCCTTTGGCCTGATCCGGCATTGGCTTCTCTTATATTCTTCTGACTTAAGAGAGTTTTAGATGTGACTGATAATCAGTGTGGTAAAGAAAGAACAATGGATCAGCGCTTGCTGTACCCCATGGGAGGAAGGGAGGGCTTGCTCTTGTTATCTCTTAAATAGGCGTAGCTTCCACAGAGAGAAGGATAACGGAACGTTTTCTTCCTGTGGGCAAATTGTACTGCAGGGAGCAGAAAACAAGTCAGTTGCATGCCCGCTCGCTCTGTCTCTCTGAGCACGCTTGATAATCCTCTGGACAAGATTCTGTTTCTCCAAGGCCACTCCGTGTGCGTTCCATAGGTTTGGCATATGCAGGGTTCAGTCCTCTCTTTGGGGCTGATGGGCATCACTGAAATTCAGATTTGCAACACCTGAGACAAGGAAATGACACCTTTTGGTACCTGTTAATGCAGAAGGAGAACCCAATTACCCAGCCTCATTGCAAAACTATGAACAGAAGCTGTGGGAGGACAAGAGATGGACAAGCTGTTATCCAGAAACTGAGAAAAATTTCGTAAGATAAGCAAGGTGTAGTGTTTGTGTTTTTCAAACCTTTGGAAGTATATCGTTGACTTACAGAGCACCCTAAATTTCTGCTTCCACCGCACTGTTGCTTTCCCTGCCAAATGTCTCAACTTCATCTTCTAACCAATACTGTAGCCTTACAACAAATTCTAGGCTGTTTTGCCCCCACCAAAGTTCTTTTTACTGTAAACTGTCTATTCAAGGAACGAAGTGTGACAGCGCATGTTTTTCTTCCATTCGTTCAACTAGAACCCTAATCCACACAACGGGCTGTCATGTACTCAGCCTTGTACAGCACTAGAGGATTCAACTGGGCAGCATGTGGAGACATCCTTCTAGCTAGGCATGCAGCGTTTGCTTAAAGTTGATAATCCACCTTCATATGTAGTTGTTTTGAGTTACTAAATGCGTATTAAAGAACACCAGAACTCTGTCTCTACTTGCTGCAGTATGCAGCTCCGAGTTAAGTCTTGGGGGTACTGCAGAGTATGCTGTGAGCCTTGGCATAAAGGCAAAGAACTTGTTACATGCAATCTTTGCTTTCTCCAAGGAGCTCAGGGTAGAACTTGCTGTTCTTGCCCACCCCCCCACCCCCGCCAGTCCTGAAAGGTGATTTAAGTTCATGTGTGTATTGGTGTGATTGGTCTGTCTGACTGGGGAGAGGCTGTGGCTCAGTGGTAGAGCATCTGCTTGGCCTACAGAATGTTGCAGGTTCAGTCCCTGGCCTCTCCAGTTAGAAGGATCAGAAATCAGGTGGTGTGAAAGAGCCCTGCCTTGGAGAGCCATCACCAGTCTGAGCAGGGAACGCTCATCACGATGAACCAATAGTCGTGATTCAGCGGAAGGCACCTTCCTATGTCCAGAGTCACCCAAGAAGCTTCATGGCTTGAGTAAAGATTAGAATTGTTCTCCCCAGGAAAAAGTCCAATTGCTGTGTAACCACCATGGAATAAATGGTTCCTATTTCACAGTTCTCCATAGTGACTTCTCATTCCACCACAAGTTCAGTTCCAGGGCAACCAAAACTACCTAGCTACACACAGCCAATGGGAACACTTTCCTGTATGTGATGGTATTTTTGAAGGTTCTGTCTGTATTTATCGAATTACTTGAATCATTGTTTTCAGTCTTCCGCCGTGGCATCTACCTGTATACTTTTTCTACTCTTCCATGTCTGAGATAGAAAATCCTTTGGAAAAGTCATACTGGAATATGCGCCATGCTTTCTCCAGAACTACTTTAGATGCTGATCACAGAAGACTATTTGATTATGGCATCCTCTGCTATGAACGAGCGGGAGAAGAGAGCCAGTTTGGTGCAGTGGTTAAGTGTGTGGACTCTAATCTGGGAGAACCGGGTTTGATTCCCCACTCCTCCACTTGCACCTGCTGATGTGACCTTGGGTCAGTCGCAAGCTCTGGCACAGCTGCTCTCTCAAGGACAGTTTGTGTTAGAGTTCTCTCAGCCCCACCTACCTCACAGGGTGTCTGTTGTGGGGAGGGGAAGGGAAAGGAGTTTGTAAGCCACTCTGAGACGCCTTTGGGCAGTGAAGGGCGGGGTATAAATCCAAACTCTTCTTCTTCTATATTCTAAATTGCCATGGGATTTTTGACCGGACTAGGAATTCTGGATGCCTTGTTTTAATCCCCCTTGAATTATTTGTACAGAAGGGATATTAGAAAGTCCAGTAGAATACTTCAATTAACAGTTCCTGGATTAATAGTCATTTGGGTTCCAGGTGTTCTATCAGTGTCTCATATGGTTAAAAAAAAAAAAAAGTATGTTTAGATGTGCCTGTTGAAAAGTATTTCTCTTTGTGGTGGAGATTGTTCTGCTGTGATCCTAACCATACTTACTTGGAAGTAAATTCTGCTGAAATCAGAGGATTTTATTTGCTGGCTAAAACGTCCTTAAGGTTTAATGCAAGGTGTCAAACATGCGGCCCGCGGGCTGGATGCGGCCCACAGAGGGCTCAAATCTGGCCCCTGAGCAACTTCCTTCTCCTGCTTCCTTTCCCTGGGCTGCTGCTGCAGGCAGTGCTCCCTCTACGCTGTGGAGTCCTGTGAGCAAAGATTCTACTTTGTGAGCGACTGGCATTAAAGTGGTGAGCGAGCGGTTTGGTTACTGCATAAATTAGTTTGCTCTGCAGCCATCCTTCCTGAGCGAAGACAAAAAATGTGTGAGCTGGAGCCTAAAAAACTGTGGGCTGGCTCACACTAACTCAGCTTAGAGGGAACATCGGCTGCAGCCACAACACAGCTTTTTTCCCAGCTCCCTTGTGGCTTTTTGCTTCCCGCTTCCTGCCTCCTGCCTCCCTTCCCCTCCCTTGCTCTCTTTCTCACACACACACAGAGGCACACAGAGAGCTTCGTGGCTGCTTCCTGCTTCGTGTGGGAGAGACACAAAGACAAGCCTCTGTTGCTCGCTCGCTCTCACTCGCGCACACACAAACACACCCAGACACAGCCTCTGCTTCCTTCTCCGGGGCTATTTCTCCTCTTTTGGGGAGGGAGGGGAGGAGAGAGCGAAAACAAAGTTGGAATATCATTGCAGCTTCAAGACCAACTATGTTTTATCCCAGGTATAAGCTTTTGTGTGCAAGCATACTTCTTGGGAGGGAGGGGATGGGGGAATGGGTAGGGGGGTTCCTCTGACAAGCACAATGTAAAGGTAAAGGTTCCCTTGCTCGAAAGCCAGTCGAATCCGACTCTAGGGTTGCGGTGCTCATCTCCGTTTCAAAGCCGAAGAGCCAGCGCTGTCTGAAGACGTTTCTGTGGTCATGTGGCCGGCATGACTAAACACCAAGGCGCACGGAACGCTGTTACCTTGCCACTGAAGTGGTACCTATTTATCTACTTGCAATTTCTTGCTTTCGAACTGCTAGGTTGGCAGGAGCTGGAACTAGAGACGGGAGCTCACTCCATCATGCGGCACTCTCGGGTCTCGAACTGCTGAACTACTGACCTTCCACAGCCTGCAGTTCAGCGTCTTAACCACTTGAGCCACCGCAGCTCCTAAGCACAATGTACATTGAGGGAATTATTTTGGCTCATTCTGAAAAGTTTTTTTTTAAAAAAAAAGATTGGATTTCTCTGTTTGTATCTGGATTGTCTGGGGGATGCATTGTCCTGAGCTTCATTATGAATTGCGATTCAGCAGTCTCTCTTTCTAATCTCCTTTGAAATTCCTTTGTAAGAGCACTGCTGCTCTTAGGTCAGCAGCTGAATGCAGTGGCTTCTAATGTTAGACTTATGTCCATTTATTGTTTGCATCCACCTGGACGGAATCCTCGATGGAATTGAGACCGAGGTTTCCTGTCTCATTACCAATGCTGGTATCTCCACTCCTACTGCCCCTCTGCCTACCACACCTAATCCAATCAAGCCTGCTATTGTCAGTCACCTGCTATTGCCATTTGACTTCTGAAATCACCTTTATAAATTTTGTATATCCCCAGTATCTCGTGTTACATTTTTGGCACGTGTCGCCTGGCCCAACAAAGTGGCATTTATGTCAGATCCGGCCCTTGTAACAAATGAGTTTGACAGCTCTGGTTTAATGGTTTATGAGTTTAGAAGAAGAAGAGGAGGAGAATGGATTTATACCCCACCCTTCACTACCCAAGGGAGTCTCAGAGTGATTTACAAATTCCTTCCCCTCCCCACAACAGACACACCCTGTGAGGTAGGTGGGGCTGAGAGAGCTCTGACAGAAACTGCCCTTTTTCAAGAACATCTCTGCCAGAACTAGGGCTTGCCCAAGGTCATCCAACAGGTGCAAGTGGAGGAGTGGGGAATAAAACCCAGATTAGAGTCCGCGCACTTAACCACTACACCAAACCGGTTTAATGGTTTATGTCAAGGAAGATGTCGGATAATTGTTTATTATGCACCTAACTTTTCTCTGTGCACTTTCCCCGTAACATCTGAGTTGTTCTTCTCTGGAATGATCTTTCTATAATGCCATTTTTGTTGTTGTTGCTTTGCATGTGTATTGTCTGGTATAAGAGCTATTCCGTGATTAATTCCAGCCTCTACAGCGTTGGGAGTGGCACTGTAGAGAGTGGAAAGGAGTGTGACTTCTGTCCATCTTGGCCTCTGGGCCCCACACAGTTGCCAGCCAGTAGAGCCCTAATCTCTCCCGTCTACCCGTTTGCTAGCGCACCAACATTATGACAGGTAGATATTGCAGGAGAGGCTGGTGTTTGGAATAAAAAAAGTTGCCCACTTTAGGATAATATACTATATCTCATTTCCAGTCTTTACATGCATAATTTCAATAGTCAATAAGGCTATAACTTTTTATTGTTGTTGCAGATTGGGATGGGGCAAAACAGTGGCTTGTCTGAGGTCCGGGGCACCGGCTCATGTATTATTCCTGCACAGCTGGCATATTTCTCTGATTCAGCCATAATGGATTTTATTGAATGAAACCAAATAGTGAGATAGGCAGTTGGACGAAACATAGCTACTGCTGTTTTGCCTAAACCCACTACCCTTGTAGAAGGGAACTTTTGAACCTGGTTATTTTAGATTCCCATTTCTCTGTGTACTAACTCAATTTTGGGACAGACCAGACAAAACCTGCCAGACTCTTACGGTATCCACAGCCTCCTATCTCGGATTTCCAAAGGCCGCTTTGAATGCTCTGTGGCCACAATTTGCACTGTTTGTGCGCGTGTGTGAAAGACACTTATTCTATCGGGATTCTGCATTAATTCTGAGCCATGCGAGACAGCTGACTTACAATAGCATCCCACCTTTCTTACCTTGGTGATTTTAAGCCAAGCATTCTTGTATTTCACACCATTATTTATTTATTTTACTTTTATACTGGCCTCCCCACACACAGGTTCAGGTTGGTTCACAACACCTTCAGGCAAGGACTTCTCTTAAGCTTTCTTCCTATAGGCCTCCTTTTAGCTGTAAGGCAAATGCTCAGTCTTTTGAGCAGTACTCCTTTCAGAGAAGTAATTTTTACTTTGTCAAAATCCATTTGCAGAGTTGCTGTTGTTGTTTTAAGCGTACTAAAGGCAATTCCTTGGAAACGCCTGTCTCTAGGCCACCACTGTGGAGCACTATTCCTTTTCCTGATCTTACTGTCTGGGCCAGGGAGCCTGCTACAAAGCAAAGGTTCTTGGCAGTAAAAGAATGATACAGGCATAGATGTAAAGGCAGCCCCTGAAACCATGGAAGTTAGCATTTGAACTGAACTGCTGCCTGTAGCTAGGCTACCTGGGTGATAGCAGCAGCTGTTTATGGCAGAGAAGCCAATGTTGGATCTGGCCAATGGCCCATCTAGTCCAATACTCTGAGTCACACAGTGGCCAAAAATACCAGGTGCCATCAGGAGGTCCAGCAGTGGGGCCAGGACACTGGAAGCCTTCCCACTGTTGACCCCCCCCTCCAAGCACCAAGAATACAGAGCATCACTTCCTCCAGCCTGAGAGTCCCTATCTATACCTTGTGGCTAATAGCCACTGATGGACTTCTGCTCCATATGCGTATCTAATTCCTTCTTTAAGCTGTCCATGCTTGTAGCCGCCGCCACCTCCCATGGCAGTGAATTCCATGTGTTAACACTCATTGGGTGAAGAAGGACTTCCGTTTATCCATTCTAACCTGACTGCTCAGTAATTTCATGGAGTGCTCTTGAGTTCTTGTACTGTGAGAAAGGGAGAAAAGTATTTCTTTCTCCACCTGCTCTATCCCATGCATAATCTTATAAACCTCGATCATGTCACCCCTCAGCCGTCGTTTCTCCAAGCTAAAGAGCCCCAAGCGCTTTAACCTTTCTTCCTAGGGAAAGTGTTCCAATGCTTTGATCATTCTAGTTGACCTTTTCTGCACTTTTTCCAATGCTGTAATATCCTTTTTGAGGTGTGGTGACCAGAACTGTACACAGTACTCCAAATGAGGTCACACCATTGATTTATACAGGGGCATAATGATACTGGCTGATTTGTTTCAGGTTCCCTTCCTAATAATCCCCAGCATAGCGTTGGCCTTTTTTATTGCAGGCGCACACTGTCTCGACATTTTCAGTGAGTTATCCACTACAACTTCAAGATCTCTCTCTGGTCAGTCTCTGCCAGTTTCGACCCCATCAGTGTGTATTTATAGTTAGGATTTTTGGTTCCAATGTGCATCACTTTGCACTTGGCCACATTGAACCCCATTTGCCATGTTGATGCTGTTGTTCACTGCTGCTGGTGTAAGTGATGCTGGACTGGTGCGCCAGTCACCCTCCTCCTGATATCATTGCAGTCCCCAGGGCAGGGGGGGAGGTTCTATTTGCCAAAGAGACCAAACAGAGTCACTTTGGTCAAGTTGGTCAAAATTAGTAAATCGCTTTAAATAATTCGTCTCAATCCTTCACTGTCCATGCTGGAACAAGGAGCCTAGACAGATACAGCTCTGAGAATTTCAGCTCTGCTCTGGCTCAAAAACATTCTGTGCCCTTCACTGCTGTGAGAACATATTTTGTAAATGGCACCTAGTCAACAACATACCTGAGGCCATCCTTGAGCTTTCCATTCAGAATGACGCTATAAGGGCAGCTTCGTCCTCGTTTGCTTTCACCTTCTAGATACTGTTACCAGCATCAAGGTTGGGGCAGGAGTTCTCATGGAATGGCAACTGATGTGTGGACTACGGAGATTAGTCCCCGTCCCCCGGAGGAAATGGCAGCTTTGGAGGGTGGCATCTTGGCATCCCATTTCTGCTGGGCTCCCTCCCCAGGCACTGCCCCCAGGAATTTCCCAAACTGGAGTTGGCCACCCTACTTCTAGAGGAAAAGTGTTGATTTCACATACATTCGGAATTGTAATGCGTGGAGTTTTGACAACGGCTACATTTCAAAGTATTTGTTTGGCATTGAATCAGCTGCCTACCACATGTATAGACATGTTATTGGCTATTGTAACCACTCACCTCCTTAATTTTAATGCTGGAAATCTGGTAAGAGAATTATTACAATAGTGCAACAGCCAACAAGATCCCCCCCATTAATGGTACTGTTGATATTTTCACTTAGTTTTAAATAGGGTTGTTTGTTTTTACCCCGTCAGCCGCCAAACATGCTGGAAGGCTTGGCAACTCGAGTGCTTAATGAAGAACTTTGCACATAGTCACCACTGAGCAAGATGCTGGCTTGTTCAAGAGGCAGCATAATCAAAACTGCTTCCCAGCACATGCATGCTTGCAAAACTGTGCAACATCAGTACAACTTCCAGGTGATGGCTTTTGGTTACAGTAACACTGTTTTTGCAGGTTACTAGAGAACTAGAGAGTGTTTTAGTTCCACAGTGGAGTTATAACAAGCTGTATTTAACTTGGGGAACATTAATATTGGGTGGTGTAAGCCATAATGGCTGTGCAGCTGGTCCCTGGTTCAAATGTTGCCTCATTAGATGGGCTTAGATTAGCCATACACGGTATTCTTAACCTTGGTCCCCTCTCTGCAAGATGGAGATCATGTTGGCTTATCTTGCAGGGCCAATACATTACAACAGGGTTATCAGAGGTGTGTTGAACAGAGCACTTTAAATAAATGCTAAGTATCTTTGGTGTTACTTTACCCTGTGTCTTGATGCTTTGAGCTGTCTGGCATTAGAGCTTATAGGCTCGACCCAGAAAAGTATTCACTTATAACTAAACTAGGAAATGTGAATTGGGCATCAATTCAGTTCTTACACTGAAATATAGACCTGTTTCAGATGGCCAGGCCTGTGCTACCAAGGAGTTGCATACTGAGGAAAAAACATTACAATAGCAGATTATCTTCATGTCTCCCTCACTGTGGTGGTTGGTTCCAGTTCACAGCCTACTGAGATACTTCATGGTCAAACTAGTGTGTGATCTCAAAGAGCCAACAGGCTTAGAATGTGAGTTGTAAGCATGCGTGTATGATAGAGAGACCCTCTGCTTCACCAGACACTCAGAACTGCCAGCCACTCTCAGCCATGCCAATATCCAGCGTCAGGCTGCAACTCAAGGCGTGAGAGTAGTATAGAAGTCCTACAAAATTGATGTGCCTAGCTCTGCCTGGATCCATGCAACATTATAAAGATGTTGATTTTGTATGCATGCTCTTCTCTGCCGTGTTGATTGGAGAGTCTGTCAATTGCCTTATTAATTTCTTTCCAGTATGAATCTGGACATTGAGAATATAGAGTATTCCATTTGATTATAATAAGTAGTTGCATTACTTGCACAATATTGTTCTTCGAGGGGGAAAAATCATCAGGCTTTTGACTAGTAGCTTTATTTTCATTTTTGGCCTGTGGCAAGGGAAATGGTCTCACCACTGAAAGTCCGCCTAGCGTCGTGTATGTCATTAGCCCTCTGGATGTCACTTTAATCATCACTAGAATGACGCTCCCTCAAAAGGCATCGCCCTGTTGTTTGACTCGTCATTTAATGAAAGTATAAATTTGTATACATCAGATCAAAAATCCTGGGTAAACTACAGTGTGGACCCAAACTGACAATTTTTAACACACATTGGGGCAAAGTGAAGTTTCAGTTATAAATTACTCTTCTTAAATTAACCGTATGAAATCTGAACTCGATGCAACTATCTGTTACAGTTGCATATCTGAAATACTGTTTTTTTCTTTGTACAGAGCAAATGGTAAGAAAAACATCCATCCATCACTCATCATATAGGGTAACAGTTATGGCTTGATGTGAGGGTTACCACAGTAGTCCTCCGTCATGGGGGCCCGTTCACGCCTGCCTTCTGGCTCAGTCGTCTCAACTGTAAATATCAAAGAACATTCATGCCCATCTCATGATGGGCAGAACAGTGATCAGCCTGCTACCCGTCTTTCCTTCTGGTTGGTAGGGTGGGGCATGGCAATTATATAATAAGAAGGAAAAGGTAAAATAAAGCAAACTGAACATTGGTAAGTCAGCTCCCTGCAACACAAATCTGCGATAGCTGCAATTTGTAAAAGAGACTGACCCTGTTTGAGGTCGTGCTCCATGCCTTAAAATGATCTAAAAATAAGTTAAATAACATAGATACCTGGTATGGTTGTTTAAAGCTTCTATTCAGTTTTAAATCAATTTTGTGGGTACAGCACCCAGCTAGTATGCATTTTTATGGGGAAAATAGACAATAGAAATTTTTGATTTGAATCTTCGGTTGGGTCCGCCTTCTGTTCTGGTAGAACAGGCGATTTTGTCACGCTTCACTAGTTAATGCCCCGTCCCCAACCTGTGTGCCTTTTTGTCTGTGAGGGTCCCCCTTTCCCCAGGTAATCGCCTTTTCAGGGGTCACAAGAGCATTCTGGGAAAAGACAGCCGGATGTCTAGCTGTAGAACAATGGGTAGAATACAACCCGTCATTTTAAAGGCATATATTTTTTTCCTGGGTGATTTACGAATCACCCTGGTAGACCGTGTTCCTTTCGGGGAACAGTCAAGTTCACAGGCAGTGGTGGGCAACAATCCTTCATTAGAGCACCCCCAGAAAAATGGCCCCCTAACTATGCAGCTGTTGTTTTTTTAAAAAAATCTGAGAGCACATGAAACATCCGTGTGAGGTTGCCTCTATCTTAAAATGGGTCTGCATAGCTCCTAGTAGAATTGTAAGCACAGGTAGGAGCCACAGCTTGAAGCAGGCATCTAGGAATGTGCTGGTTTCTAAGTGCTGATGTGGAACTCTATTGCTACCTAATGGTCAAAGCTCCCAACTGCATAGGTGCCTGAGAATTTCCTCAGCATCTGTTTGAGGACAAATTCGTTTGTATGAGGAGCAGTCTACTGAATAACCAGATAGAACCTTGGCGGTCATTCTGTTGTAAAGATCACATTTTTAAAAACTAGCAGCAGAGGACTACACTTAACCATGAAGAAGAAGAGTTGGTTTTTATACCCTGCCCTTCACTACCCAAAGGAGTTTCAAAGCAGCTTACAATCTCCTTCCCTTCCTCTCCTCACAACAGACAACTCTGGGAGGCAGGTGGGGCTGAGAGAGTTCTGAGAGATCTGCAACTGACCCAACGTCACCCAGCAGGCTTCATATGGAGGAAGAGTGGGAAATCAAACCGGGTTCTCCATATTGCAGTCTGCCGCTCTTAATCACTACACCACACTGGCTCTGGCCATAAAGACATTCTCTATATGACATGGAAGCTTGCTGGGTGAACTTGGGCCAGTCACACTCTCTCAGCCTAACCTACCTCACAGGGTTGTTGGGAGGATAAAATGGGGGAGAGGAGAATGATGTAAGGATACAATTAAATAAATAAACAGGTGCTGTTGTAAGAGCTAAAATGATGCAGTAGATACAGCATAAATACATAGAGCATTCAGTGGGAAGTTTAAGTTCAAATCCCTGCTTATTACTGGTGCCCAGTCGGCACTGCTAGTTAATTTTTTTTTTTTTTTTAAAAAACCACAATCCACATCATACCTTTTTTAGGACCACCAAATGACACATGACAGTGTGTGAGCTTCTGAGTTTTCCAGAACTCTGCTTCAGGCTGTTTATAATTTTTTAAAAATGGGGAAATAAAAATACTTAAGTACCCGGTGTTAAGGCTTAGCCCAGTCTGTAAAGGTAAAGGCTCCCTTACTCGAAAGCCACTCGAATCCGACTCTAGAGTTGCGGGGCTCATCTCCATTTCAAAGCCAGCGCTGTCCAAAGACGTTTCCGTGGTCATGTGGCTGGCATGACTAAACACTAAGGCTCATGGAACACTGTTACTTTCCCACCAAAGTGGTACCTATTTATCTACTTGCAATTTCTTGCTTTCGAACTGCTGGGTTGGCAGGAGCTGGAACGAGAGACGGGAGCTCACTCCGTCATGCAGCACTCTCGGGTTTCAAACTGCTGAACTACTGACCTTCCACAGCCTGCAGTTCAGTGTTTTAACCACTTGAGCCACTGCAGCTCCTCTAGTCCAGTCTGTACAGGAGGTTAAAATGCAGAGCTGCTTCAAATGTTGCCAGTTTCCAGTTACAGCCAGCTTTTTTCAGCAAGAGGCAGTAAAATGTTTACAATCCTCAGAAAACACACATTTCAACAAAAGGTTGTACCTGTGGAAATTAAAATCCATTTGGGGGGAAAACGCTTGTCAATCATTGACTTTAACTTATCTTGTGAGAAGTTGCATGAGGTAAAAAGTCAAAGAGGCCAAGCTGGTTACCTCAGGATAAAATATGTTCCCGCCCACCCCTGACATGAAACAACTCATTCTTGAAATACCACAAATTTTGAAATTTTGTTTATTTATTTGCAAGTGTCAGGACTTCAGTTCGCATTGCCGAAATTGGAAGAGCCGGTTATCAAGGCAGACATGCAATACTGTTTCAACTGAATAGAGGCAATTAGTATGCAGCATCCTACTAGGTAAACTCTATTAAATGTCAAAAGTATACAATGCTAATGGGAAGTGGAGGTAAATGTGACTGTCTATCATAGATAAAAACATTAAAATCAGTGGGCTTTAAGGGAGTTTAACTCTGCACTGGATCACAGTTTGGTGTAGTGGTTAAGTGCGCGGACTCTAACCTGGGAGAACCGGGTTTGATTCCCCACTCCTCCACTTGCAGCTGCTGGATGGCCTTGGGCAAGCCATAGTTCTGGCACAGCTGTTCTTGAAAAAAGACAGTTTCTGTCAGAGCTCTCTCAGCCCCACCTACCTCACAGGGTGTCTGCTGTGGGGAGGGGAAGGGAAGGGAAAGGAGTTTGTAAGCCACTCTGAGACTCCTTTGGGTAGTGAAGGGTGGGGTATAAATCCAATCTCTTCTTTATAGTGCTTTAGAAATATGAAGGTGGCCGCTGGCCCCCTCCCTGATAACCTTCAGCAGTATAAGTGCCTTGCAGCTCTACAATTAAGCAGACCACGCTATCATTAAGGCACAAAAGTAAAATGAAGCTGAATGGTGGTTGTACACTGGAAACCAGATTCATGAAATACCTTTTTAATTATGGCTAACCAAAGCAACACAAAATATTGTTCAAACTTTCACAATGTTTTATGTTCCTGCCCTAGGAAAAAAAAAGTATTATATAGATTTTGTTTTAAATTTTCCATGGGCCAGTTTTGTTGGCCACAACTTGTTTTTTACACTAGAAAGCCTTTTAAATTCTATAACAGTAAGAGTCTTACCTCCTGCCAACCTAGCAGTTCGAAAGCAAGAAATTGCAAGTAGATAAATAGGTACCACTTCGGTGGAAAGGTAGGAGCGTTCCGTGCACCTTGGTGTTTAGTCACGCTGGCCACATGACCACGGAAATGTCTTCGGACAGCGCTGGCTCTTCGGCTTTGAAATGGAGATGAGCACCACAACCCTAGAGTCGGATTCGACTGGCTTTCGAGCAAGGGAAACCTTTACCTTTACCTAAGAGTCTTACAGTATGCAAAGGATGCATCTGTATTGATCCAAGCCCCCCCATTGTTCATGTAAAAATATTGAATAGGACTTTGAAGTGATTTTTTAAATATTTATTTTCCAGTAATATTAAAAACACCTACATATGAACCATCCAGTACTGTATTATGAAACTTTTTAAAAAACTTGCTTGTGTGGTTTTAGTCAAATCGCTTGGGCTGTGCCGCCATGCCAAGTCTAGCTAGCCACTCTGCCCAAGCTGCAGTAGAAATAAAACATCTAAGGGAGAGTTAGCAGGAAAGGGCCTCATTATTGCCACTTGCTGCTCTTTTGTGTCACCATTTCTACATATATCATTTTTGCCTAGTTCAATCGTAGAATTAGACCCTGTGGAGAATGTCTGTCTGCACGAGAGGAGAGATGGTTCCCCGCCACCAGAACAGCCCATCGACTCCCCCATGGTCCCAGGAGTCACATTTTAGGGGATGTTTCAGGCTGCTGTGGGAGGGGAGAGACAGGGAAGTCACACTTCCATTTGCCTAATTTAGACAAGATCCAGCCCAGAGTGCTCATGAGGCTTCAAAAATGCCACATGGGAGAGAAACCATATTTGCCCATTTGTCGGTGTGATGCTTTTGACTCTGGCAGGACAGATGACATTGGGTCTGAGGTAGAAGGCCACGGTATGCTTCAAAGCTGTGTTTCTGTCTTCCCTCTCAGTTCTGCTTATACTTCTTTGTATCATATTTTAACTGGAAGAATTGGAGAGGTATTGTCAAGTTCTCTAGAAAGTCAGTCAAACACCAGGCTCCATGAAGAAGATAGCGTTTATTGAAAGCAGTTCTAAAGATACGTTAGCAATACATTGTCACTAATAACTAGATCTAACAAAGCACCCACGGTTATACTAGGGTGGAAATGCCCCCCCCCCATCTATCTACCAATAGGCACCCAGCCCGTGCGCGGGAAAGGTGCAAAAGCAGTAAATAACCAAACATCCAAGAGCTGTCCCAAACAAAGGCAAGAGTCTGTGAGACCAAGGACATTTGGTGAAATAACAGATTGCCCAGGTGGTGTGAATCTGGGTTCCCTAGGCAACCTCTACACCTCCCTACATTCCAGAACATGACAAGTTGCAGACCATCCCTCCCATCCGGTCATCTCCTGTTAGGAGTACCTGACTCCATCCCTCCTACCTACCCATCCATCCATCTCATGTCAGGATTACCTGACAGGTATACAGTTTATGAGGGGGGGGAATATGACTTTCTTTTTACTGTGAGAGAGCCAGCGTGGTGTAGTGGTTATAGCCGCAGACTTCCGATAGCCACTCTGCCATGGAAGCTTGTTGGGTGTACTTGAACCAGTCACACACACACTCAGCCTCACTTACCTCACAAGATGGGGGCTGTGAGAATAACATGGAAGACAGACAGGGGCATGATGGAAGCTGCTTTGGGTTTCCATTAGGGAGAATGGCAAAGTCCTGTACAGTGAAATTTAGTGAGGAATAAACACTTCAAGCATTGACTTTTGTTTCGTATCCAGTTCTCAGGGACTGTCTACCTAACTGAAGGGATCTTTTCGTCAAATTTCAGAGATAAGATCCTGTTTTAGAGGCAAATTGTTTTTACTTGCAGAGTGAGCCCACGGGGGTGTTCGTGCCTCCGGAAAGGGAGGTGGTGTGGCAGAGCCTGAGTCATAGCTATAATTCTTCTGCTCATTGTTCTGAGTGAATACAAGAACATATCGAAACAATAGCGCTGGGTAGATATCACGGTGTGTGTGTGTGTGTGCAGGTGTATAGTGCAGAGAAGGGCAGGTGGACAAACTCACTATTATTTTCTGCACCCTTAGCAAGGACATGCCCAGTGTTAATCACAATGACTTGCAAGGCAGTGACACTAACAGGGTGCGTTCAGACGCTTCATTTGAACCGCTTTCGGCATGCTTCAGGAACGGATTTTATGTGCACGTTCGCACATCCAACATCTGCGTGCCGTCCCCAGCTGTCGCTTTCTGGATCAAATCCCCTTTAAAATGGAGTATTTTGATACCACTTACCCAAGTGGTGTTTTCCTGATTCTCCAGTTCTAGCCACACTTTTCTGACATCTGATCGCTCCTGCAGTGTCGAGCCACTTCCGGGTGCTTCAACCACTTCCCCTCTGGAAAGCTGCCGTGGAAGCCTCAAGCTTCCGCTTTTTGTCCGCCATTTTTTTATTGCCTTAGTGGTGTGTGCATAGGCAGAGCTCCACTTCTAAGTTAATAAAAGCAAAGTTTAAATGGTGCCTAGTTTTAGCATTTAGATGAGTTCGGGATCCCACAGAGACCAATTTGGGGGTTAAAGTTTAAAGGGAAGGGTTCATTTAAAGTTTAAATGGAAGTGTGGAAATTGCCGTTCTGCGCACGCGTGAAAATTTTAGTGCTACAGATGGCCTGTGTGCATGCTCAAACTGAGAGGGAAAAACCCACCACCGATGCATGCTCCCGCATGTGGATGGCGGGGAGCAATGTGGCTGCGCAGTGATCCGGAACAAAGACGTGAGTGTGATCGCAATTCTCCAGGTTAAAAAAAACCCACATCGGGATCGGAGCAATTTAAGCCACTCCCAGCACACCATCTGAATGTACCCACAGAGTACTAAATTAGCATATTAGAACTCAAAAGGGAAAGCTATTAGAGGGGAAACCTCATAGAACAGTCTAAATACATGTTAGGTTTTCCCCCAGGTCCTCCCTGAGTCTGCACAATAGCCTGGGGAAACAGTTCCCAGGTGTGTAGGGCCTGATTCAGTGGGGGACTGCTGTGCCAAGAGGTGGGGGAGTTTACGCTTCTCCCTTTGTGTCTTTTCCCCAAGTTGAAATGCTTTGTTACTGTGTTAGGGATTCCACTGAGAGGGAAACCTAATGGGGCTGATCGTCTCCTCCTCGGGCCATTCCAGGTCAAGAAACTATGGTAGGGAGAGGCATAAGCACTGTCTCCCCATAAGCAGCTGTCCCAATCCAAATCTGGCTCTGAGCACCTGGGAATTGAGTTCTAAGTATGGGAACCACGACGTGTTTGATCATGTGGACCCAGGGGGAAAAGTAGCATGAAGTTATGGCAGCCTTTTGAGAACAGCTATGTTACTTAGCAAACCATCGGTAATAATAATGTGGGAATGCTCAGTCTCAGAATAGAATGGCAACCAGATTTGAGGGGTGGGGAGAATGCTGCTTAAGGAAGCCCTGCCTAAGCCACTAATGACTGGTGGAGATTCTGGGAAGAGATCAACCTGTCAGAGAAGATTATTGGGAGGCAAGGCCAGTTTTATTCTGTTTCGAAGTCGTATCTGTCAGTTTCATTTTCTCCCACTTTTCACTCCCTATCCCTTCACACCTGAACACTGCTTGAAGACTCTAAACCAGAAAGCAGGTGAAAGAATTAGGAATATTAGTTAACTTGGAATAAGGCCTGTTGTAGCAACAAGTACAATGGATTCCAGCTTGGCCCCCCGGCTGTGGCCCCCCGTCTCCTTCCCCTCCCGGCTGCTCAAGTCCCCAGTGGGCTAAGCTGTGTGGTCCGTGCCGCGGTGCCCCGCCTGTCTGAGGCCCCATCGGGCCAAGGTGGCCGGCCACGTCCCTCCCCCCATGGCCTGCTCGATGTGCCGGTGGGCCAAGCCACCCAGCCTCGCCCCCCACCTGTTGGAGGCCCTGGTGGGCCAAGCGGCCTGGCCTCATCCCTTCTCCCCACTGCCCGCTTGAATTGCGAGCAGACAAAGCTGGGAGGCATCGTTCCTGCCCCCCCATTCAAAGCCCCTGCAGGTGAAGCCAGCCAGCGGCGCCCCTCTCCCTCTGGCCCGTTTGAGGTGCCGGTGGGCCAAGGCACCCGGGCTCGTTCCCCCCACCTGTTGGAGGACCCGGTAGGCCAAGTGGCCTGGCCTTGCCCCTCTCCCCACCACCTGCATGAGCCGCCACCGTGCCAAGGCAGGCAGCCTTGTTCCTAACTTCCTCAGGGGCCCTCAGCTGCTCGACGCCCTGGCGGGCCAAACCAGCCAGCTGCATCCCTCCCCCCTTGGCCTGTTCGAGGCACCAATGGGCCAAGCCAGTCAGCCTTATTCCTCCCCCTTCACCCATTCGAGGCAGGGAGCCTGCCGGGGGCCCTCTGCACTGGCCGTCGATCCAGGGGGAGCAGCCGCAGAGCTGCCGCAGAGATGGGTGAGGCTCTGGGGAGGCATGGCACTGCTTTGGGCCAGAGGAAGACAGGAGGTGTGTTCAGCAGAGTGAAGCCACTGTCTTCTGAGGGACGTTTGGGCTTACGCCACCTCTGTGGGTGGGAGTCAGAGAATGCAGCCAGTGGCCATGGCCCCTGTTGTGAGTGGCAGTTCTTGCAGCCAACTGATTTTGCCATGCATCGAATCTTGCCACCCCAAATCAGCTTTATAATATAGGAGAGATAACTGGCTTTAGATTTCTCTATTTGTTTTCACTGAAACGATGATAATGGAACTTAAGCATTTTCATAACGTTAATAATTCTGGATGAGTAGCTGTGTTAATCTGTAACAGAGAAATAAAACTGGCGTCCATTGGCTTCTTTGAGACTAACAGAGGCAGTATCCACAGAGAAAGAATTCTCCATTACTCTGATATCGTCACAACAAAAGCTGAGGCAATTTATTGGCAATGGAGTATCCACGTGGGAGCTTTCTGTGCACTTTCTTTTGTCAGCCACCATTTGTTCGACATCTACATTTCCCCCTCGTCATACCACTAGAGGGCTTTTGAGGGCATTATAACATTACTGCACTATTGTGAAATAGCAATTACTGATTTTCTTTCTTGCTGTTGGGTTTTGTTTTGTTTTTGTATTTTTATATGTGCATCTGTGTGTGAGTATGTGTGCACCTTGAAGTCAGTGTGACCTCTGGTGACCAATTCTCCCTCTAAGCTGTGGAGTGCTGTGAGCAATAATTCTCCTTCGTGAGCTGCTGGCATTAAAGTTGTGAGCGAGCGATTTGGCTACTGCATAAATTAGTTTGTTCTGGAGCCCTCCTGCCTGAGCTAAGACAGAAATGTGTGACCTGGAGGCTAAAAAACTGTGAGCTAGCTCACACCAACTCAGCTTAGAGGGAACACTGCTGGTGACTGTCCCCTACTGGGGCCTGGAGGAGATTCAGAGAGGTGGCTGAATAAAGCCTGCCCCCACCTCCCGCCTCTGGTATTCCACGGAGGTCTCCCATCCCAGGACTTGCCAGAGTCGACCCTGCCTAGCTTCCAAGATCTGATGAGATCGGGCTTGCCTGCACTATCCAGGTCAGGGCAGCAGTGACTGATTTTTAAAAATCGTTCAGGTGGGGGGGGAAATGCCAGTCATGAGAAGCTGTCAGAAGGAAAACAGTGCATTACAAGAAGGGACCTGCAAGGACTTGTGGGTGGGTCTCATTTTTCTCCCCCCTCACTATTTCTTTTCCTTCTCCGGAAACCCCTATATCATCTACCCTTTCCCTCCTTCCTTCTCTCCATCCCACCTACTGTCAATCTTCCTTCACCTGCCCCTCCTTCACCTGGCATCCAGGAAAACTCTGGCCCAGTTGTGTGTTGCTGGTATGCTGATGGGTGCCAGCTGATGTGTGCCACCCAGTGGGAGATGGAGTAGGGACACAGGACTGTTGGTGTCACACAAGGCATGGCATCACTTCTCAGGAAAACCAGAAGGGACCTCGCAGGGGTCTAGAACTTACCAGTTTACTAGCATGACATGATTTCTCTTTTCCCCCCTAGCAGTGACATCACACTATTCATGACACTGGAGATGTAATTCCAACCCCCCCACTGCCAGAATTTTTCCTGGTAGGAAGAGTGGTCTGCCAGATGGAGGCGACCCACTATAGTGGGAGAATTGGCAATGCTGCACCAGGCCCAGACACAATGGCATTGCAGAGTACCTACAAGGACTTGTACAGGGCCATGCACTTTCCCCTGCATCCCCCTTTGCACACCATTTCCTCTTTCCCTCCTCCTGGCAGCCCCTATATCCTCTCAACTTTTACTGTTTCCTTCTTTCCTTCCCATCCTCAAACCCACCTACCATATATCTGCCCTCCATCTTCAGCAATATACATACATACATACATACATACATACATACATGCATACATATATATATATGTATATTAACTTCATTCTTCCCTTTCTCCACAATTGAGGCCCGGAGCAGTTTACATCATTCTTCTCCATTTTATTTTTGCAACAACCCTGTGAGGTCTGTTAGGCTGAGAGTGTGTGCCTAGCCCAAGGTTCCTCCGTGAGCTTCCATGACAAAGTGGGGATTTGAACCTAGGTCTTCCAGTTCCTAGTCTGAGCCTCTAAGTACTGCACCACACTCACTTTGTGAGTGTCAGAGCCAGTTTGGAGTAGTGGTTAAATGCACAGACTTTAATCTGGGAGAACTGGGTTTGATTCCCCACTCCTCTACTTGCACCTGCTGGAAGACCTTGGGCAAGCCTTAGTTCTGGCACAGCTGTTCTTGAAAAAGAGCAGTTTCTGTCAGAGCTCTCTCAGCCCCACCGACCTCACAGGATGTCTGTTGTGGGGAGGGAAAGGGAAAGGAGTTTGTAAGCCGCTCTGAGACTCCCTTGGGTAGTGAAGGGCGGGGTATAAATCCAATCTCCTCCTCCTCCTCCTCCTCCTCTTCTTCTTCTTCTCCTTCTCCTTCTCCTCCTCCCTTCTCCTTCTCCTTCTCCTTCTCCTTCTCCTTCTCCTTCTTCTCCTTCTTCTCTTAATGGGATGGCTGCTGTTGAACAGTAGAAAGCAGCTAGGGCTGGATAAGTCATGCAAACAGTAGGGTAGCAGGTTTAGATTTCAGATTTTATTTTTTATTTTTTTGCAGCTCTGGGGCTTTTCTCAGGCGTGCCGAAAGATCTCTGTGGTCAGTTCCTGGCCCCAGTCTCTGGATTTAAGTATCCACAGATGGGATCGTGTTGAGAATTTTTGAAAATGCATACCAGATGGCTTGGATCTTTTTGGAAAGGTAATATCATGCCATGTTTGACAGAAAACATACTGAAGATGGAGAATCCTGGAAAATGGGGATTAGCTGACAGCATATGGATGCTCTTAAAAAAAGTAATAAAATTGCAGTTTGGAAGCCAACAGCAGAGTGAAAACCTTGTTATGGATGCAGGTTGAATACGTTCTAGCATCAAGTTTCCTGAGTCAGAGTTCATTGCTGAGCGGTCGGGTGTCAGGTGATCCTGCCATAAGAGGTGAGGGAGGAAGAAGGACGAGATGATCTGTAACCTTTTAGGCATGAAGGGGGGAAGTGGGGTGGTTGCCAGGGCAACAGGATGTTCATCAGCATGGGCCATCTCCTATCTGACCAAATGGCCCTGCCATACGGGTCGGGTTTCTCCGGGATGGGCAGCTAGGCCCCTTTATGGCTCGAACAAACTCTCGCATCTTTTTCCCGCGTGTGGGCTATGTAGTCATTGGTAGAATGCTTAGGGGGGGGGGGCTAGCTAGTGGGGTATATCTGTAAATGTTTCTTTGTGTCTTTCATTCCTGACAATGCACCGTTAATGCGCTTTTAGAACTGCGGCTGAATAAACTTTAACTTCTCATGAAGTCCGTTGTTTAGCTGTCCTTTTTGAATGGATAAAAGGAAGTACTTCTTCACCCAAAGAGTGATTAGCACATGGAATTCACTGCCACAGGAGGTGGTGGCAGCTACAAGCATGGACGGCTTCAAGAGGGAATTAGATAAGCTTATGGAGCAGAGGTCCATCAGTGGCTATTAGCCACAAGGTATAGATAGGGACTCTCAGGCTGGGGCAGGTGATGCTCTGTATTCTTGGTGCTTGGGGGGGGGCAACAGTGGGAGGGCTTCTAGTGTCCTGGCCCCACTGGTGGACCTCCTGATGGCACCTGGTATTTTTGGCCACTGTGTGACACAGAGTGTTGGGCTGGATGGGCTGTTGGCCTGATCCAACATTGGCTTCTCTTATGTTCTTATGTCAGCAGGTGCATGAAGTGTTTGACTTCATGCATGCGAGAAAATGAGCTCTGACTCAGGAAAACTTGAACTGGAATAAATTCTCCTAATGTCTAAGAAGTGCCTTAGAAGCCACTGGACTCCTGTTTCATTAGTTAGTGATTCATTCTGACCCCCCCCCACACACACACACACCTTCACACATACACTCCCCACACATATGTTGGCAGGGATGCTTCTACATTCACACTGTGGACAGTGAACATCAGGGAGAGTATGCAGGGCAGGATCCTTCTGTGAAGTCATATTGAGCAGTCCTGGATAAAATGGGAGACTTCTCTCAGGACCCACTGCAGTGAATTTATAGAATAAAAGAGCTTGGAAAGCAGGAATAATTAGAAGTCTGCGGAAAGCCTTCCAGAGACTCCCGTGAGAAAAGTGTGCTACTGCTTGGCCAAATGGTTTCTTCTTGTTCTCCTGGCCCTTGAAACTGCTACCTGCCTTGGCTAGGTGAGCATGAAATGATAGCTCCTAACAGTGGCTTGAGTCGCTCCGAGGCACTGGAACAGGAAATTCCATTTCTCGAGTCCTTCCAGGCCTGCCAACCTTTCCTGGCAGTATCCCATACCGCTGAAGCTGACTGAGATTACAGCACTAAAAATAACTCCTGCAATAAGCTGTGCATTAAAAGAGTAACAGATGGAGTTTAGAGGTCAAGGCATAGATCTGTGGTAGAGCACCAGCTTTGCATGCTCAAAGTTTCCAGGTCAACCCCCAACAGTTAAACGGATCTCCAGTACTGGGGAAGACCCATCTGCTCAAAACATGGGGAATGTCTACTGACCAGAGAGGACAAATGTGAAATCGGGGGAAAAGATACACTGAGGGCTTAAAAAACCAAAAATGGTAAAAAGGAGTGCCTGTAGCTTTAATCAGTGGGACTCCCTCAGCGGTGTTGCTAGCCAACTGTAATATTCCAGGCTGGGTTCCTGTGAGTAAAAAGACAGGGGGAGAGGGCAGAGTAGTTTCCAATCTCCTCCCCCCTCCCTCCTGGAGAGCAGTTGTAATTCTGAGTGATCTCCAGCCCTCACCTGGAGATTGGCAGCAATGATTCCCCAGGAGGAAAAGTACAGTCTTTCTCTGCAGTGGAGACCAAAGCAGCTTCGCCTCTTCCCATTTTGATCTGTACAACAACCCTGTGAGGTAGGTTAGGCTGAGAGTCTGTGACTCATCTGAAATAACCCACTCAAGAACCTGCTCCGAAGTTCTAACTGCTATGCCTAGAGTAGCCAGCCTCCAGGTGTAGCCTGAAGTTCACCGGGTATCTCCAAACAACAGATCTCTCTCCCCTGGAGAAAATAACTGCTTTGGAGGGTGGGCTCTATAGCATTCTATTTAGCTGAGGCCTCTCCCCTCCCCAAACTCTGGGTTCCGTATACTCCACCACAAAATATCCAGGAATTTCCCAATCTGGCGCTGGCAACCCTAGTCAGGGCTGGCCTTAATGAGTTCCTCAAAAAGGTCTGGAAAGAGCCTCCTGTCTTTGCTGTTTTACTGACAGAACCAAGCTTGGTTGCCTAGCAACAGCCACTGTGGGAAAAGTCCCACAGGAGCCAAGCAGGAGAAGTGTCTTTGTCAGGAGAGACAGCCATTTTGGTAGTTTATTCTGTGAGGGAAGAGTGTCCAGGCTGGCAGTGGGCGGGGGAGAGAAGTGGACCCAGCCCCCAGCCAGTGGCACACAAGTACTCTTGAGTAGTGGTTGATGGGCCAATGGCTGATGTAGTGTACAGCACAGCCAGTGGGAGAGCTGGAAATGGCCAATATATAGGGCAATTATACCAATGCCCCTGTGGCAAGAGGCATATCTAATGCTAATACATAAAGAGAGCAGTAATGTACCATTACGACCGTCTTAAAGACCTATTTCTCTGCTGAATGTAGACTACAGTTTTTTTGCTCTGATAATGGCAAAAAGATTAACCAAATGCATACCAAATCTAGAACACTCCGCTCAAACAGGTTTTGTACCAAAGAGGTACATGAAAGATAATATATGATTAATAATAGATGCAATCGAATAAGAAAAGAAGAGGAAGAAAGCAGCATTTCTATTTCTGGCTGCTGAGAAAGCATTTGACAATTTAACATGGCCTTTCTTATGGAATGTTCTACAAAATATGGGCTGTGGTCCTGCAGTCTGGAACCAGATGCATGGAATATACTTGAACCAGCAAGCAAAGGTTTTAATTAACAGGAAATTAACAGAAACAATTTCAGTCGAAAAAGAAACAGATCAGGGATGTCCTTAATCCCCCTTTATTACCCATTCTAGCAATAGAGATTTTAGCTATGAAGATCAGACAAGATGACAGAATTAAGAGAATAAAAGTGGATGGTGTAGAGTTCAAAAGGAAAAGCTGTGCAGATGATGTGGTTCTAACAGTCTTAAATCTCCAGAATTCATTACAATATGTAATTGAACATATCAGAGAATATGGATCCTTATCAGGCTATAAAATTAACAGAAAAAAGACAAAAACGGTAATAATTTTTGCACAAGAAGAAGAAGAAGAGATTATAAAGAGCACAGAGTGCTCAGCAGCTACCAATCCTATTAAATACTTGGGAATAAATGTGACTGGGCAAAACTGTAATATTTTAAAAAATAACTTCCAGAAAACAAGCAGATTTATCAAAATGGAAAAAATTAAACATTTTGTGGCTGCGAAGAATCTCTGCAATCAAAATGAGTGTGCTAAACTTTCTGTTCCAAATGTTACCCATATAGATAGAAGAAAGAATACTGAAAGAGTGACAAAGATAGATAAGCCAAGTTATATGGAATGGCAAAAAATCCAAGAATAAATTTTAAAATACTACAAGATGAGAAAAAGAGAGGAGGATTAGCAGTCCTAAATATAAAATTATATTACAAAGCAGCAGGTCTGGTCTGTATTGTGGACTGGATTAAAAACCCAAGACACAGAATAGTAAAATTACAGTCAGCAGACTTTGATGACGGCTTACACAATTATTTCTGAATTTAAAAAATCAGCTAAAAAGATCATAACACAAAAAAGAAGTCACATAATCAGAGATGGACTTTTGAGAATATGGTTTACATGCTGGAATTTATTCTGCCCCTCTGTTTATGTCCCCAATAGAAATTCACCATGAGAAGAATATGAGGAATAACAATGATATTTAACATATGGCACAATGACAAATACTCAGGGGAAAAATCAAGTCTTGGCAGGATATCAAAGATGAAGGCATAAGCATTCAATGGCTGCTATATTATCAATCAGTCTCAAGATGAAAGGAAATCATCAGCAGTGAAGATGGAGTTCTAAGAGATGGAACTGAATTTGAACTGCTGATTATAAAACAAAAAGTATGCCAGAGAATTACAGATATATAGACATATAGCATAATGTAATGGTGGGGCTGTGGTGGATCAGAGGTTAAGACGCTGAGGTGCAGACCAGAAGGTCTGTAAATTGGCAGTTCAAGTCCCTAGTGCCGTGTGACAGTGTGAGCTCCCGTCTCTGGCCCCAGCTCCTGCCAACCTAGCAGTTTGAAAGCAAGAAACTGCAAGTAGATAAATAAGTACTGCTTCGGTGGGAAGGTAACGGTGTTCTGTGCGCCTCAGCTTTTAGTCATGCTTACCACATGACCACAAAGAAGTCTTTGGACAGCACTGGCTCTTCGGCTTGGAAATGGAGATGAACACTGCCCCCCAGAGTCGGATTCAACTGGCTTTCAAGCTAGGAAATCTTTACTATAATGTAACACTTCCATGAAAATTACTAAAGAATATTAAAACCATTTATTTATCAACAGTTTAAAAATTACCTTTCAAAGTACATACAATATCAAATATCTCATAGTTTCAGTATCAATATAATGCATTCAGCTTGTAACATAAACCATCAATTTCAATTTGTTGCTTGAAAGCATATCAAACAGCAATAGGGTTACACAAAGGGAGACCCGCAAGGAACTTGCAGGGAGGGGGCATTTCCCCCACCTTTGCTTCCCTCGCCCCTCTTCTCTGTCAATGTTGCCTCCTATCTTTCTGCATCCATCCCTTACCTATCAATCTTCCATCACTGTCCCTTCTCCTTTCACCCTTTCTATTTCCTCCATACCCCCTTCTCTAGGAATCCTTTCTCACCCCTTTTCTCCACTCACCTCTTGTATGTCTCACCCTTCTCTTACCCCAGCGCTTCTCAGACAATGCCCTCTTTCTTCCACCCCTTCTCAGTCTGCCCCTCTCTTTCTCTCCCTTATTTCTCACCCTACAATTTCCCCGTCTTCTGCCTCCCTTTCTGCAGCTTCCTCGTTTTTCTGGCAGTGGGGAGGCTGCTCACCTGGGAAGGTGGCATCCCCAGTCTCACGGCTCCAGGGCTGCCTTGCAGGGTGTGGGGAGGCTGCCTGCCTGGGAAGGACCCGACAATGTCAGTGTCCCCTGCCCTGTTGTTCCAGGGCTGTCTTGCTGGCTGCTGGGAGGCCGCTCGCCTGGGAAGGACCTGGTGGTGGCTCCTACCCCACAGCTTCAGGGCCGTCATGCTGGCTGTGGGGAGGCTGGCCATGGAGTGAAGCGCCAAGGCTAGTGCGGCGAACCACGAGTCCAGACTCATTTTTTTATTTTTGTTTTTTTTAACCCCCTTGTGTATTTTTAAAACTTTTTGCATTTTTCTGCAACCCTGGGGAGTACCCCAAGTGTGCAGAAAAACCTCTTTACCCTCCAGGTGCCTTTGTTCTGCGGAAATAAGTATCCGCACACAAAAGGTCCCTTGGCTATTAGATATTCTCAGCACAATGCTACATATGTGTTGTAACTTAAGTTCCCAATTAACTCAATTTCAGCTAGTTGCCTGAAAGCATATTAGACAGCAGTAGAGCTATATCTCATTCTCTCCACATTGTTGAATATCTGTTGCAGTTTCAATCTCCAGAGTCTCTATATATGAGCTTTCCAAATGAGACAGTCCAACAATTAGGTTCCGTATATTTACAAACTCAATTCCAGCCTGACGGATTCGCCAGCTCCTTTCCATTTTGTAATTGCTTTCTTTTTCAAAGGTGGAACTTCTCCTCATCTGTAAACACTCAAGCATGAAAAATATGTTTACAATGGGAGTCACCTGAGTTCTGGGCAGAAGCCCAGAAGAGATATGTGGTGCAACATGTGTCCAGATAAGGAAGTTAACCCTATTGCTGTTTCATATGCTTTCAAGCAACGCTGAAATTGATGGTTTATGCTACAAGCTGAATGCATTATACTGATACTGAAAGTATAAGATATTTTGATATTGTATGTACTTTTGAGAGGTAATTTTTAAAAAGTGGATAAATAGACGTGATTTTAATATTCTGCAGTAATTTTTACATAAGTGTTACATTAGCGAGAAAGAGAGAGAGCATTTACTATGATAAATAGATAAGATTTTACTCCAGCCAGAAACAGAAGATGAACAAGTAAAAACAGTATGTTTAAGTGAATGCAAAACTTTAAAGAACAGATACCTATGCAACAATGGGAACAACTATGGGAAAAAGATATCAAATTTACAGATAGGCAGAAGCTAAGAGAAAATTGGTACAAAATGTCTTTTAGATGGTATATAACTCCAAAAGACACTGGGAAAGCAGATAAAGATGCAAAGAAAAATGCTGGAAATGTCAAGACATAGACATAGATGGAACCTTCTTTCGTATGTGGTGGACTTGTAAAAAAGTAAAAAGATTCTGAAAAGAAATACATTGGAAAATGCAGAACATATTAAAATTTAAATTCCCAATGGAAGCTAAGATCATGCTATTAGGTGTTCTGCCTAACGAATTACTAAACATTTTAGAAGATATATCCAAATACATGGTGGCAGCAGCTAGAGCTATTTATGCAGCAAAATGGAAATTAGATGTCATAGAATCATAGAATGTTAGAGTTGGAAGGGACCTTGCAGGCCATCTAGTCCAACCCCTGCACTCTGCAGGAACACAGTCTGTCCACGTTTAGAAGAATGGGAAAATAAACTTGCTAAACATGCAGTAATGACAAAATTAACCTATGTGAAAAACTGGTCTAGTACGAAATTTGAGGAGAGATTCTAGCGAGAGACAAACTGTAACTTCATGAACACAAATGGGTTCTTGATATGAGATATATAATAGACCTTCCTTTGCACTTTGATTTTTCATCTGTTAAAGGTTCTAATGAATATGTAGAAGTGGTGAAAATATGCAATACTGATTATTTGATAATGATGAAACTAATGATGTAGTCAAAACAGACTATGAACTTTGAAACTTAAAATGTTGAATACAATCATATTACAGTAGAACTATTGTATATTATAGATAATACCTTAAAAATTATAACAAAAGGGAGCTAATGGAAAATATTTTCTGTCTGATACATTTTGTATTACATGTCTGTCCTCAACAAACACAATGTTATATAACCCCCCTTTTTTCTTTCCCTTTTATTTTCTGTACTCCCACTGTCTCCCATTGTGAGACACTCCAAAGGGATCTGTTGAGGATGGGCGAGTGGGCGTCAGTGTGGCAAATGGGGTTCAATGTGGCCAAGTGCAAAGTGATGCACATTGGAGCCAAAAATCCTAACTATAAATACACACTGATGGGGTCCAAACTGGCAGAGACTGACCAAGAGAGAGATCTTGGAGTCATAGTAGATAACTCACTGAAAATGTCGAGACAGTGTGTGATTGCAATAAAAAAGGCCAATGCTATGCTGGAGATTATTAGGAAGGGTATTGAAAACAGATCAGCCAATATCATAATGCCCCTATATAAATCAATGATGTGACCTCATTTGGAATACTGTGTACAGTTCTGGTCACCACACCTTAAAAAGGATATTATAGCTTTGGAAAAAGTGCAGAAGAGAATGATAAAAGGGTTGGAACACTTTCCCTATGAAGAAAGGTTAAAGCGCTTGGGGCTCTTTAGCTTGGAGAAACAACGGCTGAGGGTGACATGATCGAGGTTTATAAGATTATGCATGGGATAGAGCAGGTAGAGAAAGAGGTACTTTTCTCCCTTTCTCACAATACATAAGAACATAAGAGAAGCCAATGTTGAATCAGGCCAATGGTCCATCTATTCCAACACTCTGTCACACAGTGGCCAAGAACTCGTGGGCACTCAATGAAATTGCTGAGCAGCCGGGTTAGAATGGATAAAAGGAAGTACTTCTTCACCCAAAGAGTGATTAACACATGGAATTCACTGCCACAGGAGGTGGTGGTGGTTACAAGCATGGACAGCTTCAAGAGGGAATTAGATAAATATATGGAGCAGAGGTCCATCAGTGGTTATTAGCCACATGGTATAGATAGGGACTCTGGAGCAAGTGATGCTCTGTATTCTTGGTGCTTGGGGGGGCTTCTAGTGTCCTGGCCCCAGTGGTAGACCTCCTGATAGCACCTGGTATTTTTGGCCACTGTGTGACACAGAGTGTTGGACTGGATGGGCCATTGGCCTGATCCAACATTGGCTTCTCTTATGTTCTTATGTTCTTAAACAAACAGATTCCAAAAAAAAAAAAAGTTGGCAAGACACGTAGTCTATAATACTGTGTGTTATCATCACTGTCTCCATACCTGATATACACGCAACAATACAAAAGACAAGTTTGAGATGGGGGCTGGGGAAAGGACATTCAGTGGAAGATTCAGACTTTGTGTCCGTGGCTGGAGATAAAGGACTAAGGACAATAGGAGATAAAGGACTAAGGACAATAGGAAGATAGGGAGGGAGGAGGGAGGGAAGGGAGGGGGGAAAATTGTAAGAAGCTAAACAATATGTGGTGTAAAGAAACTGATAAAACCAATAAAAATATAATTAAAAAAAAGAGAGATGGGGGCTGGGGGCTGGATGGGAACTGTTTGATGTTTCTCTCTTTTTTTCTTCTTCAGATCCGTGTACAAGAAAAATGAGTCCAAGAAGGGGTAATAAAACGCCCCCTCACAAGCTGAGAAGAAAGACAAAAAGAAAATAAAAGAGGGAGAAATCAAACAGAATAATAAATTGAAAGCAATAAGAGAATCCAACACTAATGTTAACACTGTATTTGAATAACTGGAAGAACGGACTAGGAAAACAGCCCACATAAATTTAATTCTCATCTGCAAGCCATGAGCTTCCAGGTGTTCTGTCTATTGGTGTGCAGTTGGATATTACAGATGGGATTAAATGTCAGATTTTTCTTTTATCAGATTGGGTCAGCAATATCCAGCACGGAGAAAGCCGTCTCAATAGTTTTCCAACTCTGTTGACTTTCAGCGGTTCCAGCCAGTATTGTGCAGTGGCTGGAGTTTCAGGGTAGAATCTGCGGTACCCTGGGTTGAATCCCCACTTTGCCATGGCAGCTTGCTGGGTGATCTTGGGCCAGTCACACACACTTAGCCTGTTTTTTCTGAGGATAAAACGGAGGAGAGGGCAATGATGCAAACTGTTTTGAGTATCCATCCATACCAAAGTCTATAAATGAAGTAAATAAACGTCTGCTGATTAACAGAAGAGGAGGGCATGCCAAGTTGCTTGATATAGCAGGCGATATCCCACCCTTGGCCCTCGACTTCTGCTTGATGGAACAGAGGGGGCAAACACTGGGCAATGCTCTAGGAATTTCTCAATTTTTTATGGTAAAAACCATACCGATTTGTGGAATTCATAGTGTGTCGCCCAGCATCGTGATGTCGCTTCTGGGTATGAACCCGTAAGCGATGACACAGCCACTGATATTGATTTCAGCAGTGCCTGCCCCTCAATGCTCTTGGAAGCAGCCAGCGAAGAGGTAGCAACCCTAGTCAAAAGGCTTATTCTCAGTTCTTTGCCTCCATTTTTGTTCCCTGGAAAATGCAGGGGGAGGAGAGGCAGGTCTCCCTACCAGCCTGATCTTGCTTGGAGTATACAGACTCTGGCTTGAACTGTGAACTCCTACTGTGAACTCTTGCCTCGACTACAGACTGGTTTGATCTGTTTGGCTTATGACAGGGAAATTACTGTTTTGTTGGGTTCAATAGAAGGGGGTAGTAGTCAATGTTCCCTCTAAGCTGCGGTGTCTTGTGAGCAAAAATCCTACTTTGTGAGCTACTGGCCTTAAAGTTGTGAGCAAGCAATTTGGGAACCGCATAAATCAGTTTGCTTTGGAGCCATCCTTCCTGAGCTAAGACAAAAATGTGTGCGCTGGAGGCTAAAAAACTGTGAGCTAGCTCACACTAACTCAGCTTAGAGGGAACACTGGTAGTAGTAGTAGCAAGGCTTTTTTTGTAGAAAAAGCCCAGCAGGAACTCATTAGCATAATATGCCACACCCAACAGCAGAAACTCATTAGCCTATTAGGTCACACCCCTGACGGCACAGCTCATTAGCGTATTAGGCCACACACCGCCATGTTACCAGAAGTGTGGTCATCCAGCCACACCCACCTTTTGCTTCTTATTCTGTTTGCCTTGTTTGTTGTCAAAACCCAGGCCTTAGCAGGAACTCCTTCACATGTTAGGCCACACACCCCTAATGTAGCCAATCCTAATGAGTTTCTGCTGTTGGGTGTGGCCTATTACTCTAATGAGTTCCTGCTGGGCGTGGCCAACTTGGGCGCCAGCCAGAACTCCGTTCCTGTGCATTCCTGCCCCAAAATAGCCCTGAGTAGTAGTATTAAGCTTTCCCTTCCCCCCTGAGGGAATTAGTTAAAAAGGGAACAAACATGGGCCCAGGACAGACTGGCAATTTGCCCCGGTATCGAGTCGCGGCAAAAAACCCCCGGAGTAAACGATACCGGGTTTTCCCGTCCACACAGCGGGGACCTCTGCTGGAAGATACTGGATGGAGGCACGCGGGAGCGTTCAGACTGCCGTGCCGGAGGCGCACTATATTCGCTGTTTCCCCATTATTTTGGCTGTGGGCGTATGTGCGCATAAGCGCATTTTGGCGATTTTTTTTTTTTTGCCCTGCAACGTCGGCACCGCATTGGGCAGTGGAGCGGAGCGCAGCCAATCACACTGCTGCTGCCTCATGCCCAACGCGGGTTGCTCCCGGCTTTTCGGCTGCACGTTCAGACTCCCCGGAAGCGGAGAAACACGTGACAAACGCAGGCTTTCAAGATTTGCGTCGGCTTTTATCAGGTGTTTTTTTAATCCGGCAGTGAAGTGCGAGAGCACCGGTAGGCTCCGGGTGGGGGACGCCAGGCAGATGTGCCTGTGTGAACATTCCATTTACTCCGGTATTGAGTCGTTGTCAGCCCGGGTCCCATCCCGCGGCAAATTGCCAGTCTGTCCTCGGCCAAGGTTTTTCAGAGGGGCAGTGAGTTGCTTTGTTGTTATTAATATACTGTTCTTATTTTCCCCACAGGAAACAGTGGAAGGGAGACTGGAGGCACTTTATTCAAGGGGCTGCAAAACCAGGCCACTTTGTCCAACTGGGAATAGGCTTGTGATGTCTTTAAAGAGGGAGGCCGAGGTTTGCTGAAAATTTTGTGCCACTGGGTGAAAAAAACAGCCGCTCTGGAAACCCCCATCTCCCCCCATCAGAAACAATGAAGAGAAGGGTGCCCCAGGGATACCTTTTCCAGAGGGCCATAAAATTGGGCCCCGTTGTCAAATCCTCTTAAAACTTGGGTGGGAAGACATTCTGAAATTTTGGTGCCACCGGGTGAAAAGCAGCTGCTCCAGAAAACACAATAATGGGAATAATGGGAAGCCAACCAACATGACATTAAATGGAAATTGGTCCTCACTCCCAACAAAATGATTAAAAACTCTTCCAACATTTAATGAAAGTTGTAAACATGCCCTTTCTGAGATTCCATAACAAGACAGTTTTTCCAAGTTCCCACCCCTAGTCCTGAGTCTACCGTTGCAGCAACAGGTCAGCAGAGGGAGATCTCGAGAGGGCTCTCTTCTTATAGAAGACAAGACTTCTCAGGGGGTCAGGGTGTTTTTTTTTGCTGAATCTTCTTTCTTTCGTCAGGGAAGACCTTTGCATTGTTTTTCCTGTGCTAAAGGCATAGGTAAAGGTAAAGGTTCCCTTGCTCGAAAGCCAGTCGAATCCGACTCTAGGGTTGCGGTGCTCATCTCCGTTTCAAAGCCGAAGAGCCAGCGCTGTCCAAAGACGTTTCCGTGGTCATGTGGCCGGCATGACTAAACACCAAGGTGCACGGAACGCTGTTACCTTCCCACTGAAGCGGTACCTATTTATCTACTTGCAATTTCTTGCTTTCGAACTGCTAGGTTGGCAAGAGCTGGAACTAGAGACGGGAGCTCACCCCGTCATGCGGCACCCGGGTCTCGAACTGCTGAACTCCTGACCTTTCACAGCCTGCAGTTCAGCATCTTAACCACTTGAGCCACCGCAGCTCCTTTTGCTAAAGGCATAAGACCTCCCTAATACAGCTTGATCAGCCTTGATCCATCTAGAACCACTTACTTTTCATCCTTAGTATCTGCCAGGCTCACGTGTGCACATCTGACACATAGCATGCACAAAAGGAAATGGTACCAACCCTTCAAAACCTTCCAGCTGCACTTTAATCGTCCTTTTCAGGCTCTGAGCACTCCCTTTGTCGTGAGGCAGTTTATGTATAAACACTCACAGCAAGTCAACTCCACAATTTGCATTATATATGTACATGTCAGAAAACTGAATGCTGGTTCAGCCACCCATCTTCCCAACTCTCCTTTTCAAAAAGTTAAAGCACCATATGAACACTGAGAGACCTGATCCAACATTGGCTTCTCTTATGTTCTTATTTCATTCTTTTTTTTTAAAGAACAGGACACATTCTTGAAAACATTGAAATCTGCCTTCATGAACTTGAGGGCACATAATGAAATTAATGGGAGGTAGATTCAGAGCAGTCAATTCAGTACGTTCTCACACAATAAATAATATGTGGAATTCCCGGCCACCTGATGCAGTGAAGTCTTCATGGTATTAAAGGGGGATGTAAAATAGGTCTATCAATGGCTAATAGACAAGATGACTAAATAGAACCCTCCTGTTCAGAAGCTTTTGAACATCAGTTGCTGGGATCCAATACTACAAAGTTTGAGTCCAGAGTGGCAGCTTTAAGACCAACAAAATTTAATTCTGGGTATAAGCTTTTGTGTGCAAGCACACTTCTTCAGATACTGAAGAAGTGTGCATGCACTAGGGTTGCCAATCCCACAATGGGGATGGTTTCCCCCCACCCTTTCCAGCCCCTAAATCCACCACTGGCCAGCGGAGGAGCCCTGCCCCCAAGACCCCCATTGCACCCGACATGATTTTTTTTTTAAAACAAATTTTTATTGGGATACATTCAATATTGTTAAACATCGTTACCAATACAATTTAAAAAAATTACATCCCATCCCGCCCCCAATAGGCTTCCAACACTGCTAATAACAAAAAAAGAATTAAAAGGTAATCAAGTTTAAACTTGTATCAATCGACAAACCAGGTAACACAATTCGAATATGTAAAAACCTGACTCTTTCAAACCTAGTTTCCAAAAGGTACAATACAATCTGATATTTGTTTCCTTTCTCATTCAATGTCAATACGAATCAAGATTGTACATTTTCCCTTTCATTCTATATTCAATTTCCATGTAGAATTTCAGGCCTTCCCAGTCTTTTAGATATTGTTCTGCCATTTGTCCATTTAGTTTTTTCGTCATTTTGTCCATTTCGGCTAGAAACAGCAGTTTTCTTAACCAGTCTTGTATATCTGGCACCTTCTCCGCTTTCCATTGTTGAGCAAAGGCCATTCTCGCCGATGTAATCATATACCATAATAATGTCCTTTTTTCTTGTGGAATTTTTTCCATTGTCAAACCTAATGCACCCGACATGATGACATCATCACACCGGGCACATCGTGCGGGGGGTGCTCTAGCGTTTGGGTAAAAATTCTATGGTGACCATAGAGTTTCTAACCCAAATGCTAGAGCGTTACCCACACAATGTGCCCAGCATGATGAAGTCACTTCGGGGTATGTGCCATGTGTGCACTTTTTGTGCATGCACCAGAAGACTCCAGGAGCCGGGCTGGAAACCCCCTCTGGGACCCAAGTAAGACCTGGCAACCCTAGCACACACACAAACGCTTATACCCAGAATTAAAACTTTGTTGGTCTTAAAGGTGCCACTGGACTCAAACTTTGTTCTATTGCTCCGCTTGGGGGTCTCTTAGGGGCATTTGGTGGCCACCATGGGAAACAGGTTGTTGGATTAGATGGACCTTTGATCTGGTTCAGCACAGTTGCCCTTCCACTAGCTGCAGGAACTTCAGTAGAAGAGGTAGCTACAGTGAAATGCTTCTCATGTTCCCTGGATGAGTCTCAAATGCAGGGATCCTGACTGGACCTTGTGTTTCCTTCTCTGCTTTAATGTTACAGAGTTCATGCCTTGGCTTAATACATTCTCATAATGGCACTTACCTGATCTTTACCTTGATGGAAGAGATGTCACCAGCCACCAACATAAACAAGACACGGTTGCAGCCAATATCTTTACTGAATGAATTTATTGTTTTTGAACTAAGGTTGCTCACAGTTATTTAACAAGGGATACATCAGAAGGTTCTTTTTTGTCCATTTTAACTGTTAAATAATGTAATTTTGTGTCTGTATGTGTGAGTGTGCATGTGTGTGTGTGTATTTGTGTCTTCAAAGTACAAAATAGGAAGGATAACAAGAGGTATTGCTTTCATTTATTCTTATGTCTTGTGTGAGTAGCCCCCTTCCTGATTGTACCATATGGGTTTTGCTGTATTATTATTAGTAGTAGTAAGTAGTATTTTTTTTTGTATTGAAATCCCAGCCTTTTGTAGAGGTACAATGTAACAGAAGCATCAAAATCTATACACAAGGGAAGAGAAAAGAGGGGAAGGGCTGAAGGGCTGAGGGCAGTGGAAGGGATGCTTGGGGGGGGGGGAGAGGGGAGGAGAAGGTGGAGGCAGAAACGACAACGGAAGCAAAAGAGACTCATTTACAGCAACATCATGCAATTAACTTGCCCCCAAACCTCTTACATCCTGCCCTCACGCCCCCCCTCCCCAGCCATCACTCTCCCAGTGTCTGACATGCACACAGCAATACAAGAGAAAAAGTTTCAGATCAGGAAACAAACAAACCAACAAAAGCACCCCCTCCCATTTTTGTGTCTCTTTTTTTTTTTAAAAAGGTCTCCCTCCCCTTCAAACTTATGTACAAGAAGAGCAGGTCCGAGAAGGGCAAACCAAAAAGGGGGGGGGGAGAGGAAATCCATAAAGAACAAAGACGAAAAGAAAAACAACAACCAAAATATAGAAAGGAAAAGAGCGAGGGAGAAATTTAATGTTATCGTTTAAAAAATCTCGTAGTACAACGTACACTCATAGGAACCCAACAAACAACAATTGAAGGTAATAAGAGAATGACACTAATACTAAATCTACGTCTTAAAAAAATTATTGGTAAAGGAGATTTTTCTCCTGCTGTTTCTTCTTCATTTTTTATTTTTATTTTTTGCCTTTGATACATATGACCGTAAGTATGTAAAAATGTTTGATTGCGGGCCAGATTAAGTTACACTTGGTGTAACAATTGGAGAGGAAAGAAAAGAAAAGAAAAGAAAAGAAAAGAAAAAGACAGACATAGAAAAAAGTGGAATGTTGGCAAAGAGGAACAAGTTTAGCATTCTTGTTGTCATTCTTTCCCTCCTCCCTAAACTAAACAGGAATCAGGGTCACCTCTACACAGTAATGAAAGCAGAAGAGATATCTAACAGCTCATTTTTTTAAATATATATATATATATATGTGCATTATAAATAATAACTTACCTAATAATAACTTAAACACACACAAGAAAGTTCCAGCCCTCCCACCCCTTTTTGAAAAAAAAACCAAACAAGTTTATAAAAATATCTTGCAATACTTTTTAAAGTTTTACAGTAGCTTTGTGTTTAAGTCGCCTATAGTGCTATCTCCTCCATGTCTTGCTCAGATGAACTAAGTGCCAGTGGTTGTACATGCGCGCGCACGCAAGAGGGAAAAAAAAAATTACTCTCATTTCATGTTCTTCTTTTGCATTCAAAACCAGCAACAACTCAAATAAATAAATAAATACATACATAAATAAAGTAAGACCGGCAAATAAATAATACTGATATATTAATGCAGCACTAACGACACAACAGTTGCATCCAAATGGACGATGTGGTGGAGAATTCAGCTGGCGGAGGGAACCCCCCGTGCAGAAGGAAGGAAAAGGAGAAATGGGTTGAGGGGTGGGTGGAAGAGCAGCAGCTGCAGCAGCAGTGGTAGTGGCGGTGATGGTAGCAGCAACAGTGCTTCTGGTGGCAAAAAAGATGGTTCTCAAACAGCTGGATTCTCGTCTCTTTCTTCTTCGCAGCCGAAAGTTGCTTTCACCCTAAGTGTCAGTGTTGATACTGGCTTGCCTTGTATGTTGCAGTTTCCCCTAAGATTATGTTCTGCCCCTCCAGCAGGTTGAAAAGAAGTTTTGAGATTATAAAAATCGAAAACAATTTGAAAAAGAAGGGGGGGTGAAGGAGAAAAGGGGTAGGGAGAAAGCAAAGTGGAGGAAAATCCTCTTGTGAAACTCTTTAATGAGAATACAGCTTGGATATGCTATAACGTCCGTGTCCTCCCCCCCCACCACAGTCCAGGTGTGCCAGTGGGGGAAGTAAGTTGTCAAGGGCAAGGATGCCACTCCAGTAATTCCAACTGTGCAATTTTTTGTAACTGAGCAGTTCTTCAGCGTGGAGCACCAAAAGAAAAGTGTGTGTTGAGGGCAAGTGGACGGGAGGAGACCCATTTCCTGCAGTTGGGAGGAGGGAGACTGGGAATCCCCAAACAGAACCAGTCCATGGTCAGTCTTACATCAGTGGCCTTCCGTGAACAAGTGTTCGCAGAGCACAGAAGGTGAAGCTGTTGGCTGACATGTTAACTTTTCGGGATAATTCCTGGTAGCAGAGTGGAAACAAGTGGTGGTGTCAGAAACACAGAGAGAACAGAACACGAAAATAATGGCGGCAGAGGGGGGAAAGAAAGAAAATCAAAAGGTGGGGGGGGGAGAAAAAGGAATTGGGTGTGTGTGGGGGGGAAGCAACCCAAGATCTGCAGAACTGGGTTTGTCATCTGTGCTACCTTTTCTCATTGCTTTTGTGTTTCTTTCAGAGAGATATGACATACAAATATATATGTGTGTGTGTGCGTGTATATATACACACATATATACACATACACACACAGTCATTCCTTCATACAAAAGTTGTCTATAGACAGTTTGGTACTGTTGTAGCAATATATATATATATATATATATATATGTATATATATACATCCTTTTATTTTAAAGACTAGCTTTCTAAGGAATACTCATTGATTTGGGGATTTTGGTGTGTTTTCCTTTTATTTATTTATTCTGTCCTTTAAAAAAAAAAGAATCATATATTTAAGGTTGGTCTTGTAGGCCGAGTGATGAGACCATCTTTGCCTTCTCTTTGCCAGCGGGGTACTTAGTGTCTCCTCTAGGCCCACAGTCATTAGCATCGGAATCGCTCCGCTTGCTGTTTGCGCTATGCTTGGTTGGCGTGCCGGGGGGATGGCTCACCTGCCCGTTCTTCTCGTCTGAAAAAAGTTGTTTAATTACGTCAAAGAAGTTACTCAATGGGCTGCCTGGGTATACAAAACAGAGGAGACAAAAAGAAAAACAAAACAGAGAAAGAGAGAGAGAGAGAGAGAGAAAAGAGAGAGAGAGGAGAGAGAGGAGAGAGAACAAACAAACAAATGAACAATGGGGCTTTAAACAAGAAGAACGTGATGAGCGGTCCAGAGCCACGTGCTTGGGGGTGTGTGGAGGATGAAGACAATGAGCAGAAGAGGAAGAGCATCAGATGGGAGCACTGCACTGCCTATGGATATGAAAGGCCTGGGGTCAAGAGTGCCACATTTGGTGGTCTGAATCTTGCGCTGGACAGATGACATCAGAACTTTTGCCTAGAAATGCCCCTGCATGCCTTTAAAAAGCCTGACATGCTGAAGAATGTTGTAATACAGGTAGACATAGTTACTTGTGTATGGCCATATCTAATTCTTCTGAAACTGTTCTGAGTGAAGAAAGTCGAAAGTAATGCAAAGTAAATATCACTCTGATCACAAAGCACATTTACTTGGAAGGCAGTCTCATTGATAAAAATGGACCTTGTTTCCAAGCATGTGTGCTCAAGGTTGTAGCCTAAATTATGCTCTGCATTAATACCTGTCTAATATCTTTTCAGCCTACCCTAGAACCACACATACTGCAATGCAAACACAGAACTCCAGCATTCACAACCTGATTTGTTAAACCCAAAGAGAGTAGGAAGTCCGTGTGTACAAAAAGAATGAACTTGCGAATTGACATCCTCTTTGGAACTGAATGGTGAAAACCTTGTAAGAAGTAAAGATATGGGTGTGCACATGAGATCTTACACTTTTTCAAAGAAAAAACTGGGTCTGTGGCTTTGATTATGCTCTTATCCATACCTTATTCAAATCTAAGGTTTAATAATTGGACTCTTCCTGTAAAGCTATTTAACTCGCTGTGACTCATGAGGTCCGCTAGATACAGACCTCAAGCCTGTATGCCTTCTAGCTGTACAGAAACAACTAGGGGAGAAATGCACAGATGCACACAAAATGCAAACCAGCATCAGCTTGTGTGAAATCTGTACAGGGACATGTTGCAGTGGCAATGCCTAAATCCAATAATCATGGAATAGCTGGGGTACAAGGACTCTTCCCATAGAAATCTCATTCCTCTCTGGGGCTCAATGCCCTGGTTTCAGTCTGTCCACATGATAAATGGCCCCACATAATTACTAGAGTCAGACTTTACTACTGAGTTGAGAGATCCAGCCAAAGGAAACGGCTACCATCTGCAGACAGAGTATATAAAATCAGCATAAAATTTTGTTTAATGAGCATCTAACAGCCAGCCTAAATGTGACATGAGAGGTCTGTGATTGGAATCTTCCTGATTTTAACACTAACTATCCTCACATGGCTGCTTATACCCCACCCCACCCCACCCCACCCTGGCTGTAATTAGCTTATCAGCCCTTGAGGAGCTAATTGCAGCTTCAGAAGGAATATTTAAAACTGTGGAAGATGCATGGGAAGAAATGGTTAAACATTCCTCCTCTCTCCCTACTGGTGACCAGTTCCTAATCTTCAAAACCACTGCTGCATAAGACTGCTAATAATTTCTTTAAAAAAACAAAAAAAAGTGAGAGGTCTTAATCATGGACTGCTCATTTGGTTCTAAAAGCTATCTTAGCCATAACATTTCTGAAGCTGATTGAAGGACACTGCTTCAGAATATTTAGTACTTTAAAAAGAATAAGGGATGACTTAAACCTCGTTTGCCATAGAGTTCAGTGAATCTGAGCCTATGAATATTAGTGGACAAGTGCCCATAACTCTCCATTGGATTATAACCTCAGTACATAAGCACGTTTGCTAATTATTAGAATTCACAGATGAGTCCATGTGGACCATAGATTGACTATTCTATTATCTGTTTGGAACAAAGTGAAGCATTCAGCTAAGGGATAAACTAGATGTTATGGTATCCATGAGTTCAATCCCCGGGCACCATTTTAGAGAAGAATTTGGCCATTTAAATCAGGCTATTTTGGAAATTGAAAAGGGATGGGAGGGGGACAAGATAACCTGGTACCATGGGCCCAGTCAGGTTTGAGCCCTTGCAGCAGGGGTCTTTTCGTAGAAAAAGAGCTGCAGGAGCTCATTAGCATATGGTATGCTAATGAGCTATTCGGCTATTAGCATATGCCACGCCCCCTGACATCACCGGAAGTGATGTCAGAAGGGGAAGCAAAAGGGGGAGAGGCATCTTCAAAAGCCTCCCCTTCCCCAGCTGGTCTGGGTGGGGGAGCTAAGAGAGAAGGGGTTTAAAGTTTAAACTCCTTCTCACTAGAGTTGGGTCACAGAAGGAAGAAAGAGAGAGAGAGTAGAGAGAAGGAGGAAAGAGAGAGAGAGTAGAGAGAAGGAAAGAAGGAAGGAAAGAGGGAAAGAAAGAGAGGGAAGAAGGAGGGAAACAGGGAAAGTAGGAAAAAAGAGAAGAGAAGAAGGTGGGAAAGAAAGAACGAGAGAAGAGAAGAAGGAGGGAAAGAGGAGAAGGAGAGAAGGAAAGGAGGGAATGAAAGAAATTTGGCAGCAATTCGGCCCCATTATATCCTATGGGCCATTGAACTCAATGGTGAAAACATAGGATATATTCTGGGGGCTGGAGGGGAGGAGGTTTGAGGGAGAGGCTCCAAACAAACAGGGTAGCTTATGGAGCCTCTCCCCAAGATACCCACCACGTTTCAAGGACATTGGACCAGGGGGTCCAATTCTATGGGCCCCCAAACAGGTTGCCCCCATTCCCTCCATTGTTCTCTTTAGTGGGAAAAAAGGAGAATGGGTAAAGTTGCTTTGGTCCCCTCTGTGGAGAAAAACTGTACTTTTCCTAGGTAGGGGGAAGAGATAGAAAGCTGAAGTCAGAAGGGCAGATAAAGGTAGGTTGATGGTTGGCTGGGAAGGAGATAGGGTTACCACCTCTGGGTTGGGAAATTCCTGGACATTTGAGGGGTGGAGCCTGGAGAGGGTGGGGTTTGAGGAGGGGTGGAACTTCAGACAGGTGCAATGCCATAGACTCCACTCTCCAAACCAGCCATTTCCTCCTGAGGAGCCACTGTTGCCAACCTCCAGGTGAGGGCTGGAGATCACTCAGAATTACAACTGCTCTCCAGATGGCAGAGATCAGTTTCCCTGGAGAAAACAGTGGACTGTGTGTCATTATACCCTGCTGAGTTTGCCACAGCAAATTGATGCTGAGTGCCCAAGGCTGGGGCATCCACCCAGAGCCCCTTTCTAGAGCTCGTTGCATTTATTTCCACAATGGGCCTTTTTCCTAGTATATAATTCCTTGCAGAAGGCAGAGAACCTGGAACATATTAGCAAGAATCAGCATAGCTTTCAACAAGGGACCACTTGAGCTTAGCCCCACTTTTCCCCCATTCTCCCAAGCTCTTGCAACCCTAGCACAACTTCCATGCTGTCCCACTTGAAAAGCCAGCATGGGATAGTGGTTACAGTGTTGGAGGAGGATTAGGATGCCTGTGTTCTAAAATCCTCACCCTGCCATGCAGGTCCCTTGGTGACTTTCACCCAGTCACTCTTTCACAGTTTAACCTACTTCACATCAACCTAAGCTCTTAGGAGGAAGGTTTGATAAAAATCAAAATAAATAATGTGTTCTATTCATGAAAAAGTTTCTCACGTTACTTTTTCGTAAGCGTTTTCTGTCTTTTTACATGATGGAAAGCTATTTCTACGTGCATATGTGCCTGCTAACCATTAAAATCAGTGTCTTATAACACACACTCAGAAACACCTGTGCTTATTAGATTTCTATTCTCTGGCTTGTGAAACATCTCTGTGTATATAATTCCACTTGCAGTTTAGATTAACAGAATTACTGTAATGATGTCAGTATTAGCCTCACAAAGTTAAACACACATAAATCCACAGATTTCAGCGTGATTAGGTCCACTTGACTCTGAGTTGTGACTCTGGTAATTAAGAGATAATTTGTAATTATGTAGGTTAGGGCTGATAAAAATGGAAGGAACTCACAAGAGGCATCATGACTAAGAGTACCTGAAACACAATTCCATCTCTGCTTCTGAATCGAGATGGTTGCTGAAATTATGAAGGCATGGGACAAAAAGTTTTTTCTTCCTTCATTTAAAAGACACCCCCCCCCCAATGCTGCAAAAAAAAAAAAAAAAGGAGGACATTTTAAACTTGAATAAATTGTTTGGTTGCTGTACCTGCACAGAAACAGACTTCGGGGTAATTGCACCCCTGCATATCTGAATGTAGGGCCATGGCGGCTCAGAGGTTAGGACACTGAGCTGCAGACCGGAAGGTCAGTAGTTCAGCAGTTCAAGACCTGAGCGCCGCATGACGGAGTGAGCTCCTGTCTCTAGCCCCAGCTCCTGCCAATCAAGCAGCTCGAAAGCAAGAAATTGCAAGTAGATAAATAGGTACCACTTTGGTGGGAAGGTAACAGTGTTCCGTGCACCTTGGTGTCTAGTCATGCCAGCCACATGACCACGGAAACGTCCTCGGACAGCGCTGGCTCTTTGGCTTGGAAATGGAGATGAGCACCACCCCCTAGAGTCAGATTCGACTGGCTTTCAAGCAAGGGAAACCTTTACCTTTATATCTGAATGTGTGGCAGCAAACCCCCTGGCTCTAGTATACATATGATGGGGTTCCCAGCCTAAGAACCTGTGCACACCTTAGCTGAAGACTGTGGGCTTACTGCTGCTCTCACAGACCTCCCCTCCACTCCACCCCACCCCCTTTAGAAAAAGGACACAATGCAGGTAGTGGCAGCTTCACTGTGCCACACACTGCTGCTCCCAGAAGGCCCACCTGTACCACTGCTGCCACTTTGCACTGCCACCACCTTTCACTGATCCCCCCAAGACCCATGAATCTGAGCAACTAATTCTCCACGCTTCCTTGTTCCCTAAGCCTCTTCAAAGACCATGAGGTGAGCTGGGCATGTCCAAGAAGGTCTCCTGACCTCTCATGTGTTGCAAGAGTCCAGGAAGTTATATGCACCTTCCTGGGAAGGGCATGTGTAGTAGCAGTAAGGCAGTTGTGACAGTTGTGCAGGCTGCCATCTCCCCAAGCCTGACAGCACAATCCTAAGCAGTTTTATACCCATCTAAGCCTATGGATTTCAGTGGGCTTACAAGGGTGTAACTCTGTTTAGGAATGCATTGTGAGGCTACTGTCCCACCTTGCTTGGTTGAAGAATCAGCTGTGACTGCGGACAACCCATTACTTCCCCAGACTTTGAACTAATGGGAAGGAAATCTATGGGGTGGATAGAAGGCGCCAGTTTGGTGTAGTGGTTAAGTGTGTGGACTCTAATCTGGGAGAACCAGGTTTGATTCCCCACTCCTCCACTCACCGCTGCTGGATGACCTTGGGCAAGCCATAGTTCTGTCAGAGGTGATCTTGAAAAGAGCAGTTTCTGTCAGAGCTCTCTCAGCCCCACCTACCTCACAGGGTGTCTGTTGTGGGGAGCGGAAGGGAAAGGAGTTTGTAAGCCGCTCTGAGACTCCTTTGGGTAGTGAAGGGCGGGGTATAAATCCACCCCACCCCCTTCTCTGCTTTTGCAGATATGTTATTTGGGATGATTAGGCTTAAGAAGATCCATAAACAGGAACACCTTGGCATTATGGGAAACTCTAAAAACAAAAACTTGCTTATGGCAGCTGAAAGATAATGTGTCTCGTGAAAAAGAATCCCAAAGGTAGTCATATTAATCTGTTGTTGTGAATATAACCTCGTCCTGTAGCGCCTTGAAGACTAGCAAACTTATTGTGGCATTTTGTGGAACAGTTACTTTTGTATATTTCCCAAAATTTTCAGGGTTCATTTCCCTCCTTAATATCCAGTGGGAAGGGAATTAATTACGAATGTAACAGACATTTGGATAAGCAGCAACTCCCATCCCCCCAAAACCCTTCTAAAATAAACACATTTATTGAATGAGCAAGTTAGAAAACCCTCCTCCTTCCACTGATAACCATTTGCCTGTCTTGTTCAACAGACTTCACTAATTGTCTACCCTACTTCCTTATCAAGGAACATGGTCTAAATCCTCAAAAATAAACTGGTAAATGAATTGGCCATGATGAGTTTGCTGTCTGCCTAAGGCCTACATCCTTCCATCAGTTAGCAAGTCCACTCACACCTGATTTTATCTAGAAAGAAGACCAGGCTAATGGCGTCCTAGTGGTTCTAACTTTAGAACAGCTACTGTCTCAAATGAGCCCAGACCAAATTCTCTTGCTTTCCAAATGATCTGATCATAAAGATACTAGGTACCTGCTTTATGATGGAGAAGGGACAGGTTGATACACATGTATATCTAAACCTTGGATTATACAACAGGATTTTGGGAAACAGAAAATAGAACTATCAAATGCAGATCCTCAGGTTTAGCCTGTTGAATGCTAACCTAACTTCTAAGGTATCTTCACACACGTGGCTTCACATACAAGGTAGTCCTTGCTTCAATTAAATGTAACACTAAAAATTAAGTTGCTCTGAATGACAATTATTCTCCTCTGCCTTATCAAGGATTAGACATTAATACAGACAGCAAAAGACTGAATGTGTACAAATCCTAGAGAAGGAAGAGAAAGATAAGATTCCTTCTTAAATGTTCCACGTAGCACAGTTTGGGTTACCATGTGGCTTTGGACCCCATGCCTTCATACTCCGCATGGAATCAGTAAAAAGAAAGCATGGAAAAGAAGACTAAGAAAAAGCTACCCATGCTTCTGGGAAGGGCAAAAGAAGGTCTGTGTGCTTTGTCATTACACAGCTGAGCAATTTATTCAGCAAGATCAGAGGACAAGGGAAAAGCAGACGAAGCAGGGAGAAGCAGCAAGGAGCAGGGCCACGGAGCTCTTTTCATACAGACAAGAATAAACTAAAATAAAATTAATGCTTTTATAAAGGAAATGCATGGCCTCTAGGAAGTACTGATAGACAATTAATTATACATATGCTTTTGATGTAGAATTCAAATCCAGTAGCATCTTAAAGACAAACAAAATTTCCCAGGGTAGAAGATTTTGAGAGTTTAAAGCTCCCTCTGTCACGTACAAGTACACAAGAAGATCCATCAGGCCTGATGTACTTCCCACCTGTGCATTTCTCCTTGTTCTAATAATTTTATTTATTTATTTATTCGTTTCGATTTATATCCTGCCTTGCCCAGCAGGCAGGCTCAAGGCGGCATACAAGGAGTTAAAATAAAACACAGATTAAATTCCAACAATAATACATAAAGTGCAGATTAAGGACAAATAACAACAAAGCTCATTATATTTGGTATTGCACTTTGGCACCCTGACACCAAACGTCTTTTCTTGGTAACACCCGTTATACCGGATTTGGATATAAAGCCGATATATCTTGGTTTGTACTTGTATCTGATAAAGTGAACTTTGACTCACCAGAGTTTATACCCTGGAAAAATACTACTGGACTCAAATTTTGTTTTGCTGTTCCATACTAACATGGCTACCCTCCTGGATACTTTTAATATAAGATCAATTTCCTCTTTGGATTCTTGACTACTGTCCATTGTCTGGGATACCTTTTTCCGTTTGTCTGTTAATGGAAGCTGCCCTTTGTTATTGCCTCTGTATTCCTTTTAATCAAAAATCATTGTTGATGGCACTGGGAAATCTTAATAGGAAAATCCCAAGGCTGATGAAGATCAGGAAGTGAAAGATGGTATATTTAGCTCTTCCTTCCCCTGCCCATCGGTACATTATTTCAGCTGGGAATAGGATAATTCGTCTTGCCGGAATCAAAGGACGAGCATCTGAGAAACCGAAACATTTGAGGCTGCTGCCCAGTCTTTCTCATTAAGCCATGGAAAGCTGGGCTTAAATAAATGATAAAGTCTGTAAAGGTTATCACAGACATCCTTTAAATTATGTGATGTTCACTCATGTAGGTGAAACTGTCATCCAGTGAACTGTTAGTTTTCACAGCATCCCCCAGTTAAGTGAAGTTAATACAGTTTCCAGGCATTTAGGATTATGAGACAATTTACTTGTGCCTTGAAAGGTGGGATCCAATTACTCCCTTTTGCTAAATCTCCTTTCAGTGGAGGAAGGGGGGCAGCCACTGGACCAAACTCATTTCCCCCCCTTTCACTTGGGGCGTAAGGGCTGTTTTTCTCTTCTGTGCACCAAGTCATACATCACGCAACAATAGCACAGTGCTTTTAACCACCACCACCACCACCCCCGAACTTGGCGCAGACAAAAACAATGGTGTAGCAAGTTAAGGTTTGGAAAGTCAGCTAGACTTACAGAAGGGTCAGTGAAAATCAGATTGTTCTTGGAAATGAATATATCCTGTTGAATCGTTGGTCTGTGAACACGATCCTGAACATTATGAGTTTCCTTCTTCTTCTGAATGGAAATGCATATAGATTTGCAGTTCGGAAGAGGTGTCAACTCGAACAGCAAAGGGTGAAAAGGATGACAGCAGCGGGGTTAAAATTGTTAGAAAACACAGGCGATGGATGCTGCTGCCATATCAGATCAGGATGTAGATGTTTTTAATACAAAGAAAAAGGGTCAGGGACCAAAGAAGTAGAAGAGGAAGCTCCTTACATACATGTCAGTTCATGCATGTTGCAGAGAGTGCACTGTAGTACACAAGAAAAAGAAAAAAGCTTCAGCTCATTTTGGATACTAATAGGAATTCCAAAGAATCAAAGAAGAGAGCATCCAGATGGGCCGCATATGTGTTGCTCAACAGAAACTTCCATGACAGCAGCAGCAACGCTGCAGGCAACCTGGACAAAATACGGCACCCCACAGTCCATGCCGTCTTGCTTAAAACAAGTTATGTTCTGCTTTCGATACCAATATGAAAATATCAAGGAAAAAAGTGTGAGGCTTTTCGAGTTGCATCTAGGTGCTGAAGTTAGAAACTTGCTTCCTTTTAAAGGTGCCACCTCATCCCACAAAAGCAGCTGGTTAAAAAACGCCCATTGATTTCAAGTAAACCCTCAGGCACTTTCTTTTCCTTTGAACAAACTCTTTCCTCCTCCTCATAGATCAATGGACTTTTAATGCACTCATGCCAAGAGGTATTTGAAACGAAACAAAATTACAGGACAAGCCCATCCATCATGCAACTGTCTCGACTTCTTATACGGGCTTGTAGAAAAGCCCATACCAGAAGTGTGGTCATCCAGCCACACCCACCTTTTGCTTCTTATTCTGTTTACCTTGCTTGTTGGCAAACCCCAGGGCTTTTTTTTGTAGCAGGAATGCCTTTGCGTGTTAGGCCACACACCCCAAATGTAGCCAATCCTAATGAGTTTCTGCTGTTGGGTGTGGCCTGTTATGCTAATGAGTTCCTGCTGGACGTGGCCAACTCGGGAGCCAGCTGTGCATTTCTGCCCCCAAATAGCCCTACTCTTATGTAAAAGCCTTTTACAGGCTCTAAATACATTCGTTGGAGAAATCTGATGCTGAAAGGTGTCCCTTATTTAACTGGAAGAATTATGTCAGTTTTTTTTTAATTAAACAGTAACACGGATGACTTTATTTCTCTATCAAGCTCTTTTGAGATATCTCTGCATGCCTATGCTGCCAGTTTGCTGCGCCCCTATCCTGTTTATTTCTCAGGTCTTGTTTCACTCTTTAGGCAAGAGTTATTACATGTATAATATGTATTCAGCCACCAGAACCAAGAAATGACGACCAGTTCTGATCTATAATTCAGCTCTGACTAGGCTTACAGTGTTCTTCATTAATAAGAAGATTTTGTGGTGGCTGCCATAGAACTAGAAAGGTATACAAAGGAGGAACTAAAATTACTAGAAGACAGAAACATCTGTCATGGAGGCCCAGGTCACTTTGGCTGCCGGACTGGCCTTTTATCATCTTTGGCTAGTCAGGCAGTTGGTTCCCCTCTCTCACTCCTCGGGACTTAGCTGTGGTGATCCATGCAATGGTCACTTCCAGGCTGAATTACTGTAATTCGCTTTATGCAGGGCTATCCTTGGGCTTGATCCGGAAATTGCAGCTAGTCAGGGCTCTTTTTTGTAGCAGGAACTCCTTTGCATATTAGGCGACACACCCCCAATGTAGCCAATCCTCCCAGAGCTTACAGAGCTCTTCTTACAGGGGCTACTGGAAGCTCTTGGAGGATTGGCTACATTAGGGGTGTGTCGCCTAATATGCAAAGGAGTTCCTGCTACAAAAAGAACTCTGTAGCTAGTGCAGAATGCAGCAGCATGCCTGCTGACAGCAATGCCTCTGCGTATTCAGCTGGTGTTGTGCCAAGTGCACTGACTGCCGATCAAAAAGCGGATCCATTTCAAGGTCATGGTTTTGACCTTTAAAGCCCTATGTGGCCTGCGACCATCATACCCTCTCCCTATATAAGCCCTGGAGAGGTTTACGCTCTTCTGATCAACACCTCCTGGTGATCCCTGGCCCAAGGGATGTCTGCTTAGCCTCAACCTGGCGCCCTAACCTGGTGGAACACGCCCCCACCTGAGATCAGGGCCCTACGGGACCTATTACAGTTCAGCGGGGCCTGTAAAACGGAGCTGCTCTGCCAGGCTTTTGACTGACGCGGTGGACGTTCACTCATTCTGGCCTCCCCTGTTTATGGCCCCTCTCCTAGTGCCTGCTGGCAGATAATATCATTGGGCACCGGAGCCACCTATATTCACCTGATACGAGGCAGGGGGTTTGATGATACTGTTTATCATGCCATCGACTGTTTTATTGTTTTTACTGTTTTTACTGTTTCATGGACTACATGTTGTAAGCCTCCCTGAGCCCACTTGTGGGTTATGGCAGGGTATAAATTGAATAATTAAATAAATAAATAAAAATATAAATAGATTTGAGAAGAAAAGCATTTGGACCCTTTTTGTAGATTTAAAAAGGACGAGACTAAGAAAGGCGGGACACTTCTCGGTTACAGGTATGTGCTTGCGGCTGCTTCCACATGGCAAGGGTTCTCTAGGCTGCTTTCCTTGCTGCGGCTGTTTTTCTGACTTTCCCCTTAGCACACGGTGCCCAGCGACTCTGCACTGGCTCTCAGGATGTGGTTGTCATGGCTGCTATGGCGACTCAATGCCCCCTTTTTGGTCTCCCCCCCCCCATGCACGAGCTCATAGCATTATAATAAAAAGGTAAAGGTTCCCTTGCTCAAAAGCCAGTCGAATCCGACTCTAGGGTTGCGGTGCTCATCTCCGTTTCAAAGCCGAAGAGCCAGCGCTGTCCGAAGACGTTTCCGTGGTCATGTGGCCGGCATGACTAAACACCAAGGTGCACGGAGCGCTGTTACCTTCCCACCGAAGTGGTACCTATTTATCTACTTGCAATTTCTTGCTTTCGAACTGCTAGGTTGGCAGGAGCTGGAACTAGAGACGGGCGCTCACTCCGTCTTGCGGCACCCGGGTCTCGAACTGCTGAACTACTGACCTTCCACAGCCTGCACTTCAGTGTCTTAACCACTTGAGCCACCGCAGCTCCAAACATTATAATAGTTCTCTTTAAATGTGGCATAGGTAAGTATCAATAGATTTCTGTCATGCTAAAACTACATAACACCATAGCAATTACTAATTTAAAAACTCAAAAAGCCCTGGCCAGTATTTGGATGGGAGACCTCCGAGGAATACCAGGGCCGTGATGCAGCGGCAGGCGATGGCAAGACCACCTCTGAACGTCCCTTGCCTTCAAGACCCACTAGAGGTTGCCAGAAGTCAGCTAGATTTGGTGGCAAAACAACAACAACAACATTTGCCAGGGAACCTTGACTAAATGTCATTCCCTAGCACACTATTTCATATTTGGGAACATGACTTCCCCTTCACAATTCCCCTGTTTACCACTTCAAACACTAGTGAAACTCCAGGGGATACATAGGCTGTTGCTTAGTCCACTTGTGAATAATCACTGAGGTAAAATTTTTGAGGGGATCTATAAACCTCCTCATATGTACATTCCTTTGATGGCGGCATTTGGAATGATTAATTACTAGCTCCAAATATGACTGTTAAGGATCTGCTGCTTGGGTCCCTAGCGAAATGTCATCCCACAGACTTCAGCACAGAACTGCCCACTCCATGAAATCCACTTCTTTACCTTGGGCTGAAATTTTAACTATAGATAGTGTGACTGGAAAAAGCAAAGTATAATAAAAGTAGAAATAACTCTCTCTGAGTAGTATGCTACACCTCATATCAAATTGACAAGAAGAATGGGGGGGGCATTTGCGCCATGGGGGGGGCATCTTGCCAGGCAGGCACCATTTTCTGCCGGCTCCTCAGCCTTGGTGTGGCTGGCGTTGTTGCCCTGCGTCACCTACCTACCCTTGGCCACCTGACTGGCCAGCTGCCCAGGTGGTCCCGGGGTGTGTGTGGGCAAACCGGCAGGCTTAAATACGGCCTGTCCAGCCTCATGCCACATTCTGCTTTGGCGGCTTCCCCCCCAGCTTTTTCTTATGTCGCGAGGTTTCTTCCGGTGCTCGGTTTTTTACATGTTTTTGTTGTGGTTTTGTGTCCTTGTCAGTTGTTACATTTGTTTTTACCATTTTCACAGCTTTAGGCAGTTTTGGCATTGGGATGGATCCTTTGGGGGGGGGAAGAGCAGGCCTGCATGCCCAGCATCCCCAGTGGGGCCCCCATTAAGGGGTCTTGGGGGCATTGGTTATGGAGGCGTGCCCAGCTCAGGGTCTGCTGGCCTCTCCTTGCCCCCAGATGGCAGGGGGATCACACAGTGGCCTGTGCCTACATACTCCCATATCACTGCCATCCCAGGTTTTCTTCTTCAGAGGTGGGCTGAAGGATGGGCTTCCACATCGAGGGGCAGGGGGGTCACTCAATGCCTTGGAGCCATCTCCCAATGCCAAATCAAACCTTTGCTGCTGTGATCAGTAAAAGTTGTGGCCTGTTTTCCCACATAAGGTGTCGTCTTGTTGTTTGCCCGGCACACCTGCCGCCCCTCCCTTCAGTGCCGGGGCTACAACACTCATTCCTTCCCAATACAAGGGTAATTAAAAACATTACAAGAACCTTGTTAGTGACAGACTGCTGGTACATCTCGGTTAGCATCACATCTCCAGTAGTGACCAGTATCTAATGTACTGCAGGGAACTGTGTAAGAGCATTAATAAAACACTCTATTCCCTGTTGTTCATTCCAGGAGTTTAAGGTCAAGTGATGTACTTAGAATAAGGCTGCCTTGTCTTAGCTAATAATCACTGACAATCCTCTCAGCTATTACTTCATTTCGCTTTTTTAAAAATCTCCGGAGTCTTATTTACATGCTCGTTTTGAGCAGACTTCAGCACCAGGTTTGCTTATAAAACCAAGGTGTAATTCAAAGCCAGAGCAAATTAAGAAGGACATAGACCTGCCTTATTTATACCTTGCTGTCATTGCAGGATTTGTGACAATTTAAAGGATGTTGTGCTTAGTCCTTTCCGCAGCAGAGCCGCAGGAAACACAGGCTGAGCCAAGAGAATTTAAGAGGTAATAAGCAGCGTGATGCAGCTCTAATGTTTTGGTCTGTGTCGCCCAGCTTGGTATTGATATTGATCTGGGGTGACAAACACAAATTGAGAACCTCCGGAAGTGTTTTGGAATCTTGGTTTATATGGGCTTTCCTTCCATTGCATTTAGTAGAAGTACACTGCACGGCCCAAAGGTGGCAATAAAAGGCAGACAAGACAAAACAACAGCACTCGCAAATCCCTTGGATCTGCAGTGAGCCCTGCTTCCTTCCAGGTTCACAAGGGAGGCCTGATTTACACATGCGGAAGAATGAGGTGGGAATAAGGTGCTAGAATGCTAAAGTGGTTAGAATGGACTATGCCCATTCAGGTGGCTGGTCGTGGATAATGGAGGCTGAAAACTCCCTGAAGATAGAAAACCTGTACATCGAGCAAAGAAAGTAGCTTTCTCCTGCTGTGCCAGTTTTCTTTTTTTGGAGGCTTGTGTGTGAAGGAACACTTTACCCTGCAATTCTTCACCTGCATCTGAAGCAGTACATTCCATTCTGCCATCTCATTCTTTGGCATGTGTTATCAGGCCTGGAAGATGGGCATACCAAGAGACTGAATGCTGGCTCAGTTGTCACTTGCCCCTCTTCCTGTGCATCAAGCAAGCTGACTATTTGCTTTTTTTATGCACCACATATTCATTATGTTATCCATTCAATCAGAGTGTTATTATTTAGAAGTAGTAGTAGTAGTAGTAGAATTTATTGTGTAGCCATTGGCCATTACAAGTTATTATTTAGAAAAAGAAAGGGTTTGTTTTTTGGGGGGGGCTGTTCTTGGTGACATCATAGGAGGGGGAATCAATCGACACTATGTACAGCTGGCTTCTGTTGCAAATTTGCAGAACAGTTTCCCCTGTCCCCAGAGACTCACCTAGAATGGAACAGAGGCGTTTGCAATAAATGTGGTGAGGTGGCTTTCAGTCCAGCCCCACTACTATGTATGTGTTAGAAATGGGCATGAACCAAAAAAATGCAGTTAATTTCGTGATTCATGGCCAAATCGTGAACTGAACCACAAGCTGAACCAAACTGGTTCACTTTCTGACAACCTGGGCTTTTTTTTGTAGCAGGAACTGCTTTGCATATTAGGTGACACACCCCTAAGGTAGCCAATCCTCCAAGAGCTGACAGAGCTCTTCTTACAGGGGTACTGTAAGCTATTGGAGGATCGGCTCCATTAGGGATGTGTGGCCTAATATGCAAAGGAGTTCCTGCTACAAAAAGAGCCCTGCTGACTACTGAGTGGTGGGAGCCCTCCCAGACACTTGGCTATTTCAGGCTTTCTGGTACAGTCCCTTTACTCTGCAAATGTAGTGCTTTCCTTGGGCAAACAGGTAAGGCAGTCATCCCTACTACAAAATGGCTAGCTAGTCTAGAATAGCACCACATCCACATTGCTGGGCCACTTTTCAATTTGTCATATGTACTCCTCTCTCTCTTCAGGGAAAAAAAATAAAACAGGCCTTATGTCAGTAAACAACCTGAGAAATCCCATTATAAGTTAATAGAAAATATTCTTCAATGTGGACCTTATATAATGTATAGCTACATCAAGATTGCTCTGTTATTTAACCCAATAGATAACCATTCTGGGCAAGTCCTGCTCCTAGTAATAGGGTTTAATTGAGACAAGATATTTGCTATTTGATATTGTATTATGAGGACAGAGATCTATCTGGGTGACTCTCCAGGAGAAGATTGGGGGGCAAGACATCCTGGTAGGCTAGATAACAAAGCAAAACTATCTCCCTCAGAGAAGATACTCTAATTCAGTTAGTGTGCTGAAATGAAAAGCAGCCACCTGCAAAAGCAAAGTTCTACTCTTGTTTATATCCGCGGAAACCTGACATAAGTTCCAAACCAGCTTTAACGACATCACAGATATGCCTCCAGATCAAGTAGTCAGTCGTGGAAGAGCATCGACGTGTTTGGAGCTCAGATACTGCTAAGCACAAAAAGCTATTCAAAAGAGATCTGGTTGTCTGAAGCGATGCTGTGTGTGTCTTGTAACTGAGTCAAAATGAGTAATTTTCCCCCGGAGGTTTTTATATTTTCTTTTTAGAAAGAAACAGAGGAAGGCAGAAGAAACCCTTGGCAGTGGATGAAGAGGGTATCTAGGGATTAACTATGCAACCGCAAAACAAATAGGTGATTAATTTTCGATACAAACTATTTCCCCTCCCGTTGGTTTCTCGTTTCTCAACATGTTCCCATCTGAGTTGGGCTGGAGCTAATCTTATTGACAGCAGTTAAGGATGCAGCCTACGGTGCAAGGTAGTCATGCATAGTGAGAGAAAGAGAGGAATCTCCCTAGACAGAGCGGGGGAATTAAGGCGGAACCTTGTTGTCCTCTTCTCAGCATGAGGTATGGGGAGCCAGGCAGTAGCACGGCGGCAAGGGAAGTGGCACAGGGCTGCAGAGCAGAGAAAGGGTGATTTGAACGAGAAGTCAAGAGTAAAGGCTTAAAAGCATATAAACATCACCAGACATTGGGAGGGGTGGGGGAGGGTTGTGTGAGACAAGGAACTTGCAAGTGAAATCACGTCCGCATGTGCTGTGCAGCTTGAACCATGGTGGGGTTGTACACGTATGCCTGGTGGAGGAACAGCGGGGCGTGGTGGTGTGTGTTCAAGAGGCAAGCAAGAGAGAAGGTGGGTCATTATAAAGAATGTCGAGAGAGGGAGAGGTGTCCAGAGGGGGAGGCGTGGCTGGGTCATCATGTTGCTTGGTGAGGGCAGAGCAGAAGAGAAGGCGGAAGGGGAAGGTCTTACCACATTTGGAAAGTCTCCCAGTCATCAACTCCAAACAGTTAGTGGTGTCTAGATCACAGAGCGGAAAGAGGAGGGAGGGAGGGAAAAATATAAAATAAAATGTTTTTTCCAGTCCTCTGTGTAAAAGGCAGCAATGTAGCAAAATTGTCTATTGGAGCAGAGAAGCAGACGTGGACTTGGCTTTTCCAGGTCCAGACAAGATTGTATTTGTTTCTCCCTCAATTTGTGCTGGAGACGTTTTTCTGAAATGAGCTATGCAACACAGAGCAAGCACCTCTGCCTCATTGCTGGTTGCTAATGGATTTTTTCCCTCTCATTTCAGACAGACCCATTTTAGTAACCAGCGGCTAATGGATTTTATTTACCTGTTCATACAAAGGCACTCGCGTCAGGTTAGCCAAGTGTGGCTGAGCCGTTGTTGAGATAAACTGCTTTCTTCCCATTTTCACCTCTTTGTCACATTTCTGAATCATTGTGGTGTCCTGTTTAAAATGTCCGTAGCGCTTCCTACAATGCCGCTTCCCCCCACTTTTTTTTCCCCACTGCACGATCTTCCTCATATTTTCTTAGTGTTCCAAGTTGAGTGCTATAGCACTAAGCCGATATAGCACTTCAGTGCTACAGCGGCATCCTTGAGATGCCTTGACTCCATTGACTTCAGCTGCAATCTCGCTGTATCTCAATGGAGTCAAGACATCTCAATGGTGCCACTGTAGCACTGAAGAGCTATATTGGCTTAGCGCTATAGCACTCAACTTGGAACACTAAAAAAATATGAGGAAGATTGTATGACAAAAAAAGGCCGGGTGAAAAAAGTAGCACTATTTGAAATGACCGTAGAACTTCAGAGAGACCTCATTAACAGAAGGAAATTTGCAGTACGAAACTCCCATCCTTGTATTGCTCAAAATCGGGCCAATGACGAATAACATCCAATTTAGAAAGGGGCCCATATTACAATCTCAGGAAGTATTTGTGAATTTCCAAATATTCAGAGGTGCACAGGTGAATGCTGACCATCACCCAATTGTACCTGCGGTATTCACATGTGTATATCTGAACCATGGAGCAACTGTATCTATTTTGAAACAGCCTCAAAGTTGTCACAATTTATATGTGAAAGCCGGCATTCACCAAATTTGAGATTTTCACTGTAAAATCTACATATATAAAATACTACAGCTAGGTAAAACGCATGAATACAATATGAAGATTAAATTCTATCCCACTGAAAAGTAAGCAAGGTATGCTACATGCATTGTTTTCTATGACTATCCAGCCCAAATTCTTAGACCCTCTCAGATGATCTAACATCTCTGGCCTTTTCAAACAATCATTCCCAGAAAGTGAAAGTAATACCACTCTGGTATGAGTGGTCCTATTTCTCTAACTTAGGTCCCAGTCACACATGCCAGATAACACGGGGGGGGGGGAGAAGCGAGGCTATTTGCTCTGTAGCAATCTGACCCGCATTTGCGCAATCACACAGTCCCTGGGAGCTGCGGGGGCAGCTCGCCACTGAGTGATCAGACACAATCGGGTATTTTTTTGCTGCGTGTTTCTGATGCACTTAAACAGGGGATCGATGAATCGTATCTCCACACTGAAGGCTTCCTATGGCAGTATGCGATGATGCACATACCGGCAAAGGGGTGGGGGGGAACGGCACAGAGTCGGGATGGTCTGATCAGACCATCCCGACACCATACGGAATTTCACATTACCGAGACTCTGTCGGTTTGAAGCCGTTTCTGATTCGTCTTGAAGTAAACCGGTACAGGGCTGCCATTTCACACATGGCTTTCCCTGACCGGAAAAGAGCCGAATCAGAAGCGGTTTGGCAATTCAGATTGCACCGCTTTGTTTTCCCGCCGGTTCCCGCCATGCCTTTTTTTAAAAAAAAATGTTCGCTTTAGAGCGCTATAGCGCTATAGTGATATAAACAACACTGCAGGCATTCCAGTGGGGTTGCTATGATGCCATTGCGCTATTGCGCTATAGCGCTATAGCGTTATAGCGCTCTAAAGCGAACGTTAAAAAAAAAAAAAGCCGGAGATCGCCCGCGCGGGCGAAAAAAGGCGGGAAAAAAGCGTATCGGATCCGGGAGAAGAAACTGATGACTACTTGGAAGCGGTTGACAGGTAAACGCTTCAGCCCCGTTTCCTGAACGGGACAGAAGCGATTCTGTGTGAAATTACAAATATATTCCGGTAGGGAACCGGTTCTAAAACGGTTCTGTCTGAAATGCCAGACCAGAAACCGTTTGGGAACCGTTCCTCTTCCGGATTATATCATCTGTCTGAAATTCCCCCATGAGAGTGCACTGGCGCGATCACACAGGGGAAAGTCTGTCCGTGGCCTGTAGCAATCCGTTTGATAGTGGACTTTCCCTAGTGTCTTTTAACTCCGCTCTTGCGGCAGAGCAAAACCGGTTGCCGACGGGTGTGGGGCGCTGGCCAGATGTTCATGTCTGATCGCACCTGTTAAATCTGCCCGGCATTCGCATCTATGGCACGGCCAATTGTGCGTGTGATCTCAGCCTTAGTGTTATGAAAAGAGTTGGGCTAGTCTGGCTTTGGAGGGAAGATTTTTCTTTCCTCCATCCCTATGTTGTAGGAGGTAGGTGCTCCCACATTATATCTGAAAGAAAAATAATTAGGGGACAAAATGGTGGCAACAGAGTAGGGAGTTGCATCGTGCCTGCAGCCATGTCATGGGCAGCCTCCAGAAGGTTCTAACACAAGGACAATCCTTATAGTGAACGGGCTGTGATGGTTCTGGTTGCTAGACAAGAGGCACAGTTTATCACCATCTTGTAGTCTGAATACCAGTGAAGTGATTCCACCCACAAAGGAAGCAATTGCTGGCAGGGCCAGACCAAGATTTTGTTGTTGTTGTTGCAACATATTAAAATTAAGAATCAATTATGGATAATTTTCCCCATGTGCACTTTTAATTCCTGTGATTATTTTCTCCCCTTTGCTACAGCATCTCTGCCCTGGACAGTCTATGAAGATATGACCACTTGATAGTGTCTTGTGGAACGCAGGAGATATCATTCAGTTTACCAGCTGCTAAGGGGCCTCCATACACCTCTTTGAAAAGTGCAGGCAGTGGCTCTCCAAGATATTTACATAGCTGCATCCCCAGAATCCCTAGAATTCTGGCATCCTAGGCAATTTCCTAGCATTCCCCTGAGCGCCAGTTTGGTGTAGTGGTTAGGAGCACGGACTCTAATTTGGGAGAACTGGGTTTGATTCCCCACTTGTCCACATGCAGCTGCTGGTATGACCTTGGGTCAGTCACAAGTTATTTCAGATCTGTTTTCTCAAGAGCTCTCTCAGCCCCACCTACCTCACAAGGTGTCTGTTGTGGGGAGGGGAAGGTAAAGGTGATTCGTAAGGTGCTCTGAGACTCCTTCGGGTAGTGAAGGGCTGGGTATAAATTCAATCTCTTCTTCTTCTCTTGATAAGCAAGCCCCACTTGCTGAGGGGGATGTCGTCAAGGTAGTTTAGTGGTAGTTTAGTGACGGTTTAGTGACGGCATACCCTCCCAGTGTAGACAACAAGTTCTGGAAAGATCCTTAAACTTTTTTTGTTTAATCATCAGTTAGCTGCAGCCTTTTTAAAAAAACTCTTGTTGCTACAGATTAACATAACCATTCACATCTGGAGTTTAATCCAAATAACCAGCTGCTTCAAAACAAGACCAAAGAGCTAAATCTGCTTCCTTTAGCCACAAAGAAAAACAATGAGTTTGTAAAAACAAACAAACAAAAACTGCATTTTATTCTAATAACCAAATGCAGTCCTTTGAGCTGTCTTGAATTTTTTTTAGCAGGCGCTGAACCTGTTGTGGGGTTCCCCAATGATGTGGTACCTGCCAGGACTTTTCCTGGCACCCACCAAAGCCTTTCTGAAACTGGGTGGGGCCATTATGACTTGTTATTAGCCATTCTCATTCAAACAAAAGGGGTTTCCTGGGCCTTTTCCAGAGCCTGTTCTGAGGCACTCCCTTTTGCTGTACTGCAAGGGAAATTCACTCGAGTTCCAGTGCATGGAATGTATATATGCCCATGCATGGCTAATATGGTGGAATCAATTACTCATGTCCTCCTGTTCTGCAGATTCTATCAGGAGGAACAAGACCACCTTATACTACCCCTTCTGTCTAGATTTAGCCCTCTGCAGTCTTGTCTTGACTTTAGGCCTGAAGTCCTTCGTAGATTCCTCTTAGAAGACGTTCAGAGCTCAGTGACTTATGCTGTGGCAAAATTTTGTTGCTTAGCTATTAGGAAACGTAAATTTATTTTAGTCGAAAAAATTGCATGATTCTCTTATTAACATTATTATATTTTACTAATTTTACTAATTTTCTCTTGTTAATGTTTTTATACTATGGCTATATTATTATTGTTTTAATCCTTCTTATATCAGAATTATATTGCTTTACTGGCTCTTGCTGCAATAAATTGATCAATTGACTAGGAAAAGGGGTTTCCCCGCAGTTGCAACAACAGCCACAGACTGCCACTGGAGGATTGGGAGGACTGAAAAGCATGGCGCTTTAAGCACCTGGGCTTTCTTTAGTCAGGCTTTCCTTTTTAATCCTTCTTTTTCTCCATTCCTCCCCCTCCACCCAGGTTTTCCTTCTTTTTTTATTCTTCAGACTGTTCCTCCCTTCTTCCCTTGGGCTTTCCTTCATTTCTTTTTATTACCCTTCTGTGATACTTTCGCAAAGCAAGAAAGGAGGTACTGCATTGGGCTAAGCCTCCTGTGGGGAGCCATTTTGGCTGAGTTCAGACTGGCAGTTTGCCCCGAGAGAGGTGCATTTCAGCAATGTTTCACAACTGGATTAAAGGGGGAATTCACACAAGCACATCTGTCTGGCATTCCCCACCCGTAGTCAACCCGTCGTGTACTGCTTTGCTCCTGCGTTTAAAAGATACCTGGTGAAAGTGGTAGCAAATCCCGAAGAGTGTGTTTATCCCGCTTCATTCCACTTCCGGGAAGTGTGATCGCTAACCCGAAAAGCCAGGAACAACCCACGGTAATAATGTCCGCCGGGTGTTTCTGCGCAAGGTGCACTTGATTGCCCTGGAGAAGCAGCAGCGATATGATTGGATGTGCTCCGCTCTACCACCCAGTGCGGTGCCAGTGCAATGGGATCCTCCCCAAATTGCTCTGATGCGCTTATGCACATGAGCGCATATGCACACATAGCGGAATTACCAGGGAAAAGCTGTTTACAGCCGCACCTCTGGGCCAGCAGTCTGAACGCTCCTGCACACCTCTTCCCAGTATGCTTCCGCATCAGTCGGCGCAGTGTGACCAGGAAAACCCAGAACAGTTTGTTCCGGGGCTTTTTTGCCACGACTCGCTCCCCCTTCAAACTGCCAGTCTGAACTCAGCCATTCAGGTGGTGAGAACCTCTCAAAATTCCAAAGGTACCCACAGGGTCAAAAAGGTTGGGGACCCCCTCATCTTTAGCATCTTGGGGCCAAAGTACACAGTACTCAAAAATACACATAATAAAACCCCAACAGCCTTAAAAAGAAAAAAACTACTTCACCATTTAGAGCAGTGACACGTGTTGCTTTTTTGCTAGAACTCTCCCTCCCTAAGCAGCTCCATTCCTCCCACAGGATTCCATTTCCAACTGCATGTTTTCAAGGCTATCACAGAAAGAGTGGCTGTGATTTTCCACGATCCCCGTGTCACACATTACACCGTTCACTCACTTATTGATACCCTTAAACAGTCTTCTCGAAGGTCTGTATTGGCTCCGAGTGCTTATCCACTAAATAGTCATTACGTTGCGGGTCAAAGCTGAATCACAGACTTTAGTACACAGATCAACCTCTCTTGGAAAATGCTCTCACTGAAACTTTCATCATAAAGTCAATCAGCATTCTAACATCATGAGCACTGGGATTTCAGTGCTATGAAATCTGCCAGATTATTTCTAATGTTTTCAATTTTTTTTAAAATGTTCATGAATCAGTGATGGATTTATCCATCTGCCAGTACTCCTCCTTCCCTAGCATTATGTAAAGACAAGAGCAGCAAGAATCCTCAGTCCAATTTTCCTGAAGCCAGTGAGAGACTCCTCGTGCAAGTATCTATGAATCGCCTCCTGGCAGTGGTGGGGCGGCTTGGGGGGCGGGGGGGCAAAGCATTCTTTGGAACTGCAGAAAGGTTTGAATTCTAGGCAGTGGCAAAGGGAGCCAAGAGTAACTCCTCTGCCCTTAGATATCAAGGCAGAAGAGCAAAAATTAAAAAGCATTAAGCCTCTTCAAGCCTCTCACAGCCATTGACCTTGATAGCAAGCTCTAGAGCACAGCAACTGTTCTGGGCTGGCGATTTGTTTAAGCAGCAGAGATGCAATGCCAGCACACAACAATTTGTGAATTGAAAGCATGTTAGTAGGGCTGTTTTTGTAGAACAAGCCCAGCAGGAACTCATTAGCATAATAGGCCACACCCCTGACAGCAGAAACTCATTAGCCTATTAGGCCACACCCCCATGTTACCAGAAGTGTGGTCATCCAGCCACACCCACCTTTTGCTTCTTATTCTGTTTACCTTGTTCACTGTCAAAACCCAGGGCTTTTTTTGTAACAGGAACTCCTTTGCATGTTAGGCCACACAGCCCTAATGTAACCAATCCTAATGAGTTTCTGCTGTTGGTTGTGGCCTATTATGCTAATGAGTTCCTGCTGGGCGTGGCCAACTCGGGAGCCAGCCAGAACTCCATTCCTGTGCATTCCTGCTTAAAAATAGCCCTGCATGTTAGAAGAGATGATTGGACACACACATTCTCTAAAAAGGCCTCGCTTTTTTAAAATATCAGGGTAAAAGAGTAAAGTGAACAGAAAGTTGTGCAGTGGGTCATGTAGGAGGGGTGGAATCTGGGAAACCTGAAAAAGAAGATTGTAGAGCCAGAAGTAGTACAGAAGAGGGCAACCAAGATGTTTAAGGAGATGGAACACCTTTCCCACGTGTGCAGGCTGGACAGTCTGAGCCTCCCCAGTTTCGAGAAAGAGATGACCGGGGGTGGGGCATGACAAGAGATTTATAAAGTTATTCATGGGGTGGAGAAAATGGACAGAGGGTTCCCCCCACCTCTCTCATAACACTAAGACTCAGGAGCACCTAATGAAAATGATGGACAATAAATTCCAAGACAGAGAAAAAGAAATAATTCTTTAATTTAAATTGTGGAAATCACTGCTAGAGGATGTTGTGGTGACCACAAATATACATGGCTTAAAGAAGGATTAGAAAGATTAACGGAGAATAGGTCCATCAAGCCATGGTGGCAGAAAGGAACTTCCACATGCGGAGAAGACAGGTGCTAGGTGGCAATATCAAGGGAAGGCTTCTCTGTCCTGTTTCGGGCCTTCCAAGACAACTGGTTGGCCATTGCAGGGGATAGGGTGCTGGACTAAATGAATGGTTTGATCCAGCAGGGCTCTTCGTTCTCATGTAAAAAAGAGGTAGGGCTGATGAGATTGTATGCAGGACAGCAAGCACAGAGATAAAGAAGTGGGAAAGGGAGACCAGTAGGATGTTTACGTTCTAGAATTTGCCTGGGAAAAGACAGGCTTTCTTACCTATATAAATCCTACATAAGATAGCTGTGCAAAGGAACAAGCAAGTGCTACTTGCAGTTCTGTCTCTGTTGGGATAATGAATATAGTCACCCCAAAAGAAGGATCCTAGAATTGTTGGTCTATTATTAATTATTGAACTTTGCCTATAAGTTACACACCCTGACTACTAGGCAATTGTCTTCAAGTGACTTTTTACCGACTGTGTTATCTGAAATTACTCTCTAGTTTTGCTAATACAAGGACCACCAAATTTTCTTCACTTCTCTCTGCCTTACAAGAGATTCATGCGCTAGAAACAAATCTGAATTTCTGTTGCTGTCTTCCAAGGGAGAACGGCCACTGCTCGCCTTTCCATCCCGGTGGTCCCCAAGGACACACTGAAATCGGTTCTTAGCACATTCTAACCTAATAAAGTCTTCATAACACTTCCTCGACGCCATCTTAAAGCTGTTATCAAATATACACTATGGCTATGGGGTGTCCCCCCCATCTTATCCTGTAGTTCTTTCCCCGTCTCCCTCTCTTTTTTAATTTTTAACAAGCAGTTCTGAGAAACTCAACGCTCCCTCGCTGATTTGTGACATTTTAGCTCGTCCTAATAAAATATTACTTTTATTCATGGATTATGAAAACGTAGAAAAAGAGGTGCAGGAGCTCATTAGCACAACTTATTTGCATATGCCACACCCCCTGGCATCACCGGAAGGGTGTCACAAGGCAACTCCCACCGCTCAGGCTCCACTAGACTGTTTTGGATTGCTAGCTATGTGGGGGGGGGGAACACACAGGTCTGCCCTCAAAGAGGAGGGAGAGCTTATATCTGAATAAGCCTTGGTCTTAAAGGTGCCACTGGAGTCTTTTAGCTTGCTAGCTATGGTGGGGGGGGGACGACGACACACACACGCAGATCTGCCCTCACAGGGGAAGGAGAGTTTGTACCTGAATAAACCTTGGTCTTAAAGGTGCCACTGGACTCTTTTGGATGGCCAGCAAGCGCAGGAAAGTGTGTGGCTGCTTGTGGGTTGAGGAGGGCAGTGCAGAGGACGCGCATGGCCTCGAGCAGGTCGGGGGCCAGGGCAGTAGCGGGGCAGAGGTGCAGGACGAAGACGAGTAGGCGCAGGAGGCTGGGGTGGAGTTCCCCACAGGCCTCACAGGAGTTGCTGGGGCCCGCCGTTCAGAGGCATGGCACCAGGGCTGGCATGAGGATGGGCAGAGCCTGGGCGTGCTGGGTGCCACGGCCCACACAGTGGCAGAGAAGCTCAAGGGCCAGGTTGCAGCAGTGCACCGCTGGGTCAGCCAGTGGGCCGGGAAAGGTGAGAGGGGCTGCTGGGTGCAGGGGGCGGAGCTTGCTGCATGTGCCCAGTCCCTGGGCTCCTTACTGCCGGAGCTTTGCTCCTGTGCGCTCCTGCAGGAAATGAGCCCTGCTTATTTTCAAGATTCAGTGAAGACTTCTCTTTCTAAAATTCAATAACAGTTGCTAAGATTTGAGCACTTTCAGATTTTACATCAGAAAGAAAAAAAAAAGCATATTAAATGTTTGTTTCATTGCTTGTTTTCTGAACTGGATGGAAACACAGAAAATCTAGTTTTCTTTTGTGAGATTCTGTATACAATAAACTCGAAATGCCTTTAGGGGTTTCCCAGTAAGTTTTGACTACATCCCAACTATCAGCTTCATGGGGAGATTATACTCAGCGCTCCCCAAAAACTGTTAGGCTCCAAGGCCTTTCCAAATAACTCCCCAGTTTCTAATCTGGACATCTCAAGGGTAATTTTTCAATGATTCAGAAGTCCAGATTTAGTTCTTTCATTTTGGTGTTCACCAGAAAACTGAACAGGAAAATTACATCCTCAGTCTTTTCTCAGACACTATTTGACGCTTTCTTTCTTGACTAATGTTACTTTTAGTTCACAAATACAGATCTCATCCTTTAGAACTTAACACAAAGTAATAAGCATCTGGGGTGGTGGTCACATGCGCACGATAATGTGGGGGGGAAGTGAGGCTATTTGCTCCAGAGGAATTTGACCCGCAGTTACGTGATCACACAGTCCCTGCCGTGAGAGTGCGCTGGTGTGATCACACAAGGGAAAGTCTGTTCCTGGCCCGTAGCAAACCCGTTTGCTGCCAGACTTTCCCTAGTGCTTCTGCGGCGGAGCATAACGGGTTGTCCACAGGTGCGGGACACTTCCCAGATGCTTGCGTCTGATCACGCCCTCAAAAGCTGCCTGGCATTCACGCCTGTGGCGCGGCTAATTCTGCGTGTGATCGCAGCCTAAGTATGTACAAACAGGGATCAGTGAGGAAATTGTGGGAGAGGGAAAATTCCGCCCCACTTGTCCCTGCTTCCTCCTGTGGCTTCTTTCTGTCCTCCACCCACCACCTTTCTTCCCTCTTCTTTCCTGCTGCCTCTCTGTTTGCTGCCTCGGCTACCCACTCCCTCACAGCACTGCTGATGCCCCCCCTAGTGGTGGCACTGGTCACCATCTCCACCACCACTTTGCTTCCCCACAGTTACTGCCTCATTAGGGGGCAGCAGCGATCCCTCCTCTGCCTGCCTACCTTGGCAGTGCTGCTTCCCTGCCATTCCTGCTACCTTTATTTATTGGTTTAATAAGAAGTTAACCCTCATCATGGTGGCCAAGATTTCATGATATAGTGTCACTAGGTCTCTCCCTCCCTGTACAGTAAAGTTCTAAACTTTTTAAACTTCCCTCATTCCACCCCTCCCCTTTGGCTGTCCCATGTGTGTGGGGTTCCCCCCCCCCGCCTATCTAAATATGCCCTTATTCTGTGGATTTTTTGATCTGTATTCTAGCATTTGATCTTTATTCTAGCATTTGATCTGTATTCTAACAGCATACCGAATCCACTTCAAGGTGCTGGTTCTTACCTTTAAAGCCCTATATGGCCCGGGGTCCAGCATACCTGCAGGACCGCTTTTCCCCATATATACCCAAGAGAGCACTTCGGTCAGGGTCTCAAAATCAATTGACCCTCCTTGGCCCTAAAGAGGCCAGGCTTGCTATTACCAGGGCCAGGGCTTTCTCGGTGGTGGCCCCATCCTGGTGGAATGAGCCCCTGGAGGAGATCAGGGCCCTGCGGGACCTTTTGCAGTTCCGCAGGGCCCGCAAGACGGAGTTCTTCCGCCAGGCCTTCGGCCAGGGTGCTGCCACCATTATAGAGCCCTGGCTCATGGTTTTAACATCCAGCCTGAGCCGCAGAAAGATCTTGAGCACAAGGATTCTTAGAGACTACACTGAAATAAGCCATCTTGAGTAACTATCTTCAGCACTTTATGAAACTGTATTAATAATGGAATTGTTTTATATGATTTTATGTTGTTTTAACTATATTTTGTGTACTGACTGTGAGCCGCCCTGAGCCTGCATTGCAGGGAGGGCGGGGGATATAAATATGATTAATAAAATAAATAAATAAATAATGCCGCTCTTCAAAATTCAATATAATGATAAAGACCCAAAGATGGCAGGAAAGAGCTATTTTACATACATAAATATCTGATGTAAGTGCTTAACTGATCTTGGAAGTGGGATTATTTGAGCAACCCAGATGATCTGCCTTTATTTTAACAATGTAGCAGGAGATCTTGCTGTTGTGACGCCTCCTGCCTATTTCCTCCCCAGTCCTTTCACTCACCTCCTCCACCATTTGTAGTATCACAACTGGGCTTTTAATATCATGCACATACTAGATAGAAAAGGGAAGCAATCAGGAAAGCCAGGAAGTGAGTGGGTGAAAGGGATTGCAGCTGCATTTTTAATAGTAATGCTCAACTCAGGTTATCTTGGTTGCAGGTTACCAGTTCTATTGCCAGAAAGTAAAATTGCAACTGTGACTTAGTTTGGGAACCTACCGGAATCTCCAAACTTTTCCAGACATAAAATCGGGGATAGAAGCAAAGAACCCAGTGCCAAGATGGAATGGCGGATTTTTTTTTATATATATTTTCATTTAGTAAAAAGTCATGCAGGCAGCTAAATCCTTCTCAGGGGAGTCAAACAAGAGGAAAGGAATCAGTCGTGACAAGAGACGTCCATGGCAATACCCACTATTTGTCCTTGCAGACATCATTTTTAATAATTGGTATGGGTACCATCCATGGAAGAATTCTTCAGAAGAATGTATTAGATTGAAACATACACAAAACTATGATCATTTTCTTGACTAAGGGAGGCGGGTTTTGACTTTCATCCATTCATGTATTGTTCCATGGATTCAAGGACTTTCCACTTCAGAGACAATGGTGCTTCCAGAACTTGGGTGAGTGTTAAGGAATATAAATGTCTGTCTCACCAGTCATCCTTTCAAGGAATTAAACAGCACAGGAATTCCAGAGTTGAAGCATCTTTAATATTGGGTGGCTTTTTAATGTAACGGTTCATTTCTAGGACTTCATTTATCCATGTGTATGGGTTTCAGTTTGCTTTAGATCACTACTAACAAGCAGAGTGAGTCCCAAGAAGCAGAAATGAAGATGAAAATGAACAATACTAACGGGGATGTACTGGTGAGACGTAGGAATACACCACTCAAAATGAGATACACGCACACAACAGAGAAACGGTGCAATGTCTATCAACAGTGGTGTGAACTTGCAAAGAATGAGAGACAACAGAAAGTCTTGTTCTGAAACCCAGGCAAGCCAGTTTAATGGGCTAGTCCATAGTCAGCAGACCAAGCAAAGTCAGAGAGGTAATAATCATCACCTCCACAAAGCCACAAGTCCTTGCTGGCAGTGATGGAGCTTGAGACATGTTCACAGATGGGTGGCCCCACTGTTGGGCATATGCATTGCAATGTATTGCATCATATGCACACACCCCTCTCACAGGTTTGTTCACAGAGGCCTCCAGTCACTCACCTGTGGTGGTACCTGAACTGAAAGATGGGGGGGGCACTATTTTGTTAGCAGTTAGGCTATTTGAACCTCTCCGAGGACTAGAATCACTTTGCACTTTAATCTGTAGATTACAGATTAAGTGAACATTGATTTTGATTGAGGCTACTTTTGAAGTAAACAACTCTTTGCCATAGAATTCATCTTGGTTCTGAGTTTTCCAGGTTAAGAAGAATGGCTAAGCTGAATGGGTCAGCATCACCTTGGTGCCAGGAGACAAAAAGGTGGCTACTCTGCTAGAATAGTCACATTTACTGATCCTGGTCTTCCCTCCCCGTTACTCCTGCCACACCTCAAAATAGCCAGTGAGCTGCGCCCTTTGTAACCACCCCATTTGGATGCCATAGTTCCTTCTATGTTTTCACCTCTTCCAAAACCTGGACTTCCATATAATTTTTAAGTTACAGCCACATGCAAAATAAATGTTTCATGTTCAGACTTCCATCCAATCACAGGTCTGTTCAAGTTTGAAATTGCACTGGATGTTGGCTGCTTATAAATATCACCATGCATAAGCTGCTTACCAATGGAAACCTTGTTTTCTATAGTGACTGGACCAAATGAAGATCTGGAGATAGCAAAAGCAGGGTCAGGGCAACTTCTATGGATGGACAATCACTAGCTTTCTATCTGCATGCCAACATTGCACAGTAATTGTATAAGCAGTCTTCATGCTGTGCTGTGTCATCAGAATCCACCCTGATTCTCTTTTCTCATACTTTAGACACTCCTTCCTTTCTACACTAGCCAGATGTCCATAGTTGCAGTGTCTGAGAGCACTGTGGCTGATCAGACATTCTCATTCTGTATTTTGGATCGACTGTTTTGTACCGGCTGCTTGGAAGTACCAAATCTAACTCCTTCTAGTGACTCACAGAAGGACAGGTCATGTGTGGGAATTTGCTATAAACGTGACTTTACCAGTAGAGAGTTTAGAGAAAGTTCTCACTTATTTACAGAAAAGGTCTGAAGGGTTATACCAAAGTACTTTGCTTACAGAATCTGGCATAATTCTGGCACATATAAGAGTAATTCTGTCATGGTGTAACTATTTTCATTTTATCACAGAGGAGCTAGTTACCTCAAAACATCAGTCTTGTTCTAGACTTCCAGCTACTCCCAGCTGCCAAAAGAAATCCTTTTTCCCAGGACCCAAATTAGATGTTGTTTTTGCTTTTAAAACCATGGAGGACTCTTTCATCTAATACATTTAAAAACATCTCCCAAGTACGGGGAGGGCTTGGAGTAATGTAAACTGCTGATGGCACTTCCTGTGAAAGGGGACAAATGGCTCTTGGGGCGGGGCGGGGCTGTTTACATTGGGTGATGCGTTTGGGGAATGGGACTTGTGTGAGGTAGGTGGGGGTGGAGCAAATGGCAGAGGAAGGATGTGAAGAAGAGTCTTCCTATTTGGTCTGAATGAAGCCAGGTTTTAGGTGGGAGGCGAGGGCTTATGCCGAGAGGCGCTTCCAATTCACGTCCTTGCCTGAAGCAAAGCGCCGAGCAGTGGAAGCTACTTACCTGATAACTGCTGCACTGAAGGCTGGTCGTGTGTGCTTAACAACTGGGCCTGAATGGTTTCTACTACCCTCTTAAAGCGACGGCTTGGACCTGTAAAAAGACACATTGGATTGTGAGACGAAGCAGAATTAAAGACCACTGTAATGTAGAGTGCGAAGAGGAAGAAAGGTAGGAAGGCAGAGGCATCTTCTCTCCAGTCCCCCCCCCAATCAGTATTAGACTCCAGTTTCATACTTCTAGACCTTAATGCTAACTAGATCTTCTCTACCACCTTCTTGTTCCCAACATGCTGCTGCTGCACAAACACAGTTACTTTTTGCTCCCACTGGTTTCTTCCTCTAACTGCTCTTTTGTTGTCTCCTGCCACGGTGCTCCCTAACCTTGGGAATACCTTCCACATCACTAGTCAGCAAGACACTTCTTTTTCCTCCTCGGGTCCTTTTATTTCTTTAGCAACCCCCTTTTCCAGTCAACCACCAGAGCTGCTATGCCAGAGCCAACTGATTCTCTCTTAACATACTTGGTGGGTCTCAAGTTACGTAAACTGGTTCTAAGGAGAGCTAGACCTCCAGTTAGGGAGTAGCTCCCCACGCTGGTGATTGGATCACTGTCAGTCTGCTCTGTTGAGACATTTCTTTTATAGGGCAACTCAACCCCATTGCAAACAGTCTTGCCTTCTCCAGCCTTTCCTTGCGAAGAGCACAAACATGCCTCCCCCTCCCCCTAATTGTCAGACTCTTGGCAAACCACTCTTTACTCAATATTCCTTGAAGAAGTTTATTGAAAAGATCAACTGTAGAGATGAACGTCCTTGTCAGAACTGGCAAGACCAGAGCAGGAGGCGGAAAGTAAATTTACATGCCCACAATTCCACGCATATGTCACACGCACCAGCTTCATTAACGGTCTTGATAGATATATGACTCGACTAGCTATTCCCAAAGTCTTATCTTCACCCAAGGTCAATTCCCACGTGAAAACTCAGAACTCCTTGAGGGCTGCTTGAAGGAGAGTTACAATGGCGCGTCCCAACTACTACAGACAATCAGACTCTCACTCCCCCCCCCGAGGAATGCCATGGTAGCGAGGGCATAAGATAAGAAGCAAAGAGCTAAGCCGGATGTGCCAGCAGGCAAGCGAGAATACAAAAGCGAAACCAAGCATCAGTAGTACAATAAATAAACCCAATCCAAGGGCCCGAGTCTGACACTAATAATCTGACAAAAGGCCAATGTTTTAGAAGGGCTGGGTCCCCCCTTGTCTTGGATGGAGTCAAGCTGGAATTTTTAGAGTAAGTTAGGATCTAGGGGGTGATCATGGACTAGGGTTTCTAGGTCCCCTCATCATCCCAGTGAGAGGATTTGGGAGGCATTCCAGGGGTGGGCAGGGATACCCCCAAGCCCCATCCACAAGCCATGGCCACCCACGACCACCCCTCTCTCTCCCCTCCTGAAGACATCTAAAGGGCTTCAGCTAATAGGAGGGGAGCATGTGGCCCACCAGCCAGATGGAGGGCCCTTTAAATTTTTCAGCAGGGAGGGAGAGGGGCTGTCGCCAACCGCAGCTCCACTTGCAAAAAGACCCTTTAAAGGGTCTTTTTGGGAGGGGGCGGGGGCTGCAGCACGCGAGGCTGATTTCCCAGCTTGATTTGCTGCTTGAGATTCAGGCCTGTGCGCCGCTGCAGGGTCTACAAAAGGAGCTGCATCTGGGGACAGCCCCTCTCCCTCCCTACTGAAAGATTTATAAGGTTTATAAGGCTGCTACATTCCAAACCAGATGCAGTTTCCAGGTTGTCTTTGTGGACAAACCATAGAAGACATTATAGTAATTCAACCCTGAGGCTACAAAGCATGGCTACAAAACATTTATATAGGTTTATAAGATTATGCATGGGATAGAGCAGATAGAGAAAGAAGTACTTTTCTCCTTTTCTCACAATACAAGAACTCGTGGGCACTCCATGAAATTGCTGAGCAGGCGGGTTAGAACGGATAAAAGGAAGTACTTCTTCACCCAAAGAGTGATTAACACTTGGAATTCACTGCCACAGGAGGTGGTGGCGGCTACAAGCATGGACGGCTTCAAGAGGGGATTAGATAAGCATATGGAGCAGATCCATCAGCCTGAGACTCAGCCTAACTGTCCAGAATAATCCATGCTTTGTAGCCTCAAGGTTGAATTACTATAATGTCTTCTATGGTGGTTTGTCCACAAGGACAACCTGGAAACTGCATCTGGTTTGGAATGTAGCAGCCCAATTATTACCAGGTGCCAGCTGATGGGAATCTAGAATATCTACATTGGCCACTAGTTTGTTCCCATATCAAATTCAAGGTGTGCATTATGATCTTTAAAGCTCTTTATGACTAAGGATCCGCATATCTAAAAGGCCATGTGCTACCTACGTCCCCATGTGCTATCTGTGGTCCGCAGACTGCCATCTATCAGCTGTTCCCCTATTTAAGATAGACTGCCTGACACTAACCAGAGCCTGTACTTTTTCCAACTTAGCTCCCCCAAGTCTGTGGAATGAACTCCCTGGGGAGGGGAGGGGACGGTCATCTTTAGAAATCCTCAGGGGGTGCTGCAAAACCATGTTATTTGCAGGGATATCAACTACATATGTCTTTTGGGGAAAGAAAGATATTAGAGGTTTTACAAGTGGGGACTCACAAGAAACCTGCGGGCTGGTTATCCCATTCCTCAGACCTTTGCTTCTTTCCCTCTCCCCCTACCTCTCTCACACTCTTTCATCCTTCTGCTCCCTTTTCTTACTCTCTCTCTCTCCTCCGTGCATGTTACTTCCTCTCTCTTTCTGCCCCCTTATCATTCTCTTTGTTTTTATGCCTCCCCACCTCATCACTCTTTCCCTCTTTCCCCCCCCATCACACCCTCTCTCTGCCTCATCACTCTCCCAGCTTCCTGCCTGCTTCCACCCCCACTCCACACAGCAGCAGCAGCAGAAGCAGCAGTGGTGGCAGTCTCCCAGTCGGGCTGCCAGGTCCTCCAGGGGGGTGGGGAGTTGCCTGCTCTAGGGTCTCCCAACCCACCAGCCTGGATCCGGCCACTGGGGGGAACTCCGCCCACAAAGTGCCTGAATCAGGCCAACATGTCCGGCACAATGACGTCACCCAGAGGTGACATCATTGCACCGGGCATGTAGTCGTGGGATGCTCTAGTGTTCAACCTTAAAACTCTATGGTTTTAAGCATGATCCTTCTGGACACAGAGCTTCTCCCCCCTGCTGGATGCCAGGTAGGGACCTGGCAACCCTAGCTCCCAGCCATCCACCTGCTTCCTCTCCCCCACAGCAGCAGTGGCAGCTCTCTGGGAATCACAACAGATCTCCCAGCTACAGAGATCAATTCACCTTAGGGTTGCCAGCTCCAGGTTGGGGAATTCCTGGAGATTTCCTTCCTACCCAAAAGCCAATCTAACATTATCTGCCTCTCTGTCTTCAGCTTTCCTTCTCCACCCCCTCTCCCGCAGCCTCTCCCTAGGAAAATTACAGTCTTTCTCCATAGCGGGGACCAAAGCAGCTTACATTATTCCCTCCTCCTTTTTATCTGCACAACAACCCTGTGAAGTTGGTTAGGCTGAGAGTGTGTGAGTGGTCCAAAATCACCCGGTCAGCTTCCACCGCAAGATGGGGATCTGAACCTGGGCCTTGCAGACCCTGCTTTGAAGCTCTAACTGCTGCACCACACTGGCTTTCACAGGGTGGCTGCTGTTGAACAGTAGCAAGCAGCCAGGCCTAGTTGAGTCAGATTGTATCAAGTCACCCAAAGGGTGCTGCCAGCCCTAGGGTTGCCAGCCTCCAGGTGGAGCCTGGAGATCCCCCCAAATTACAACTGAACTCTAGACAGCAGAGATCTGTCACCCTGGAAAAAATGGCTGCTTTGGAAGGTGGACTCTGTGGCATTATATCCAGCTGAGGCCTCTCCTTTCCCCAAACCCAGCCCTCCTTAGACTCTATCACAAAATCTCTTGGAATTTCCCAGCCTGGCACTGTCAACCCTTGTCAGGCCTGGCCCCAAAGCTCCCGCCCTGAAAGGCCAATATAGGCCTGGAAACAGTCCTACCCCCTTCCCCTGTCTTTTACTGACAGAACCAGTTAGAAGCCTCCTCACCACTCCGAAAGTTTTAAGAGGACAGTGGAGTCTGCTGTAAAAGAGGTAGGAGTGAGAAGCTCAGATTATTTAGCCATTCATACTGCAGGAGGAATCCTCCCCAATCCCATCTCCAATTCTGCTTTTCCCACTGTCAATATGGCAGGGCCTGGAGTAGATCCCTGCGGTAGGCATTTCAAAAGGGGGATTCAATCCTCCCCAAGTTTAAAAAAACCCAACGTTTTGGATTTTTCTGCAGACCTACATAATCTCCAAGTCTGTAGAAAAACCTGTTGAGGGAGAGTATGTCCTCTGTTTGCAGAAATAAGTATCCACACACAGGGACTGTTGAGAATCAGATATATAGATTCTATCAATTTTAAATTGTAATGTTTTAATTGTGAGTTTTAGGCCATCTTAAGCCAGGAAAAGAACTTCTCACAGAACTTCTTTTCCAGATCCTGACCATCTTATTTAATGTATTGATTCATTGGAATTTTAGCTCTCCGTCCCACGCAAGCAGACTCAGGGCTGGTTACAAGAGCAATAGATATACAATTCAGTGTGAACCAGTTCTAACAATATGTGTGAATCTTCACTGTGAAACAGTTCTATCGATCTCATTTTTTTTAAATGTGGTGTCCAGAACTGGAACCAGATAAGGTCTGATGATTATGGAATACAGTGTAACTATTACTTCCTGTGATTTGGATACTATATCTCTATTAGTAAAGGTAAAGGTTTCCCTTGCTCGAAAGCCAGTCGAATCTGACTCTAGGGATGCGGTGCTCATCTCCATTTCCAAGCCAAAGAGCCAGCACTGTCCGAAGACGCTTCCATGGTCATGTGGCCGGCATGACTAGATGCCAAGGTGCATGGAACGCTGTTACCTTCCCACCAAAGTGGTACCTATTTATCTACTTGCAATTTCTTGCTTTCAAACTGCTAGGTTGGCAGGAGCTGGGACCAGAGACGGGGAGCTCACTCCGTCATGAGGCACTCAGATTTCGAACTGCTGAACTACCGACCTAATTCTGTTAATGTTGACTGTGATCAACTGCAATCCTGAGATCCTTTTCTCACACACTACTGCCAAGTCAGGTATTTCCCCTCCTATACCTGTGCGCGTGATTCTTTTTGCCTAAATGCAGAAAACTGCATCTCTCTCTCTTCCTAAATGCAGAGCAAATGTTTCAAATGAACAAATGAACAAAACATTGGAGGTAACGCTTGCTACTTTGCACGGGTTTATCATCCTGAATGCAGACAGCAAGTTTACAGCAGTTACCTGATAAAAGTGTGAAAGTGACTGAGTAGATCCCATTCTCTTTCTGGGCTTCCCCACCTTCTGTGTAGGTTATGTCCACTTGGAACTTCACCGGCTTCTGAAAGACAGCGGGGCCACCCGTGGACTTGTACTCTGCACGGAAACTCGTCTGCGAGATGACGCTGTGACTGAGACTGGGGATCTGGATCACAGAGGAATGAGCAAAGGGATTGCGGGTCTAACGGCAACACGCTTTGGAAAAAGGCAACTTCGTTGTTGAAAAAACATTTTGCACCCGAGACTGGATATTTGTTCAAGCAAAATGGCTTTCCCAACCAAACCTGCAATAACTTAGAATGAGGAGTACTGCAGGGACCATCTTTAATAAGGGAGAATCGAGGACATGCAACTTCAGAATGTCAGTAGAGGCAGTATTTCTATATTATTCTATATCATCATCATCATCATCATCATCATCATCATCATCATCATCATCATCATCATCATCATCATCATCATCATCATTCATTTATTATTATATTATTATATTAATATATTATTTTTTATTTTATTTATTTTGAGATTTATACCCCACCCTATCCGGTAGTTCAGGGTAATAATAATAATAATAATGATAATACTAATAACAATAATAACAATAATAACAATAATAACAATAATAATAATAATAATAATAATAATAATAAATCTTCTACCCTGCCCTCCCACCGAGACGGCTCTAAACTCTTAAGGTCACTGGAGCTAGATGAAATAAGTGTTCTATATGTATAGATTATAGGACCTTTCTGCACAATAAACTGGATTGCACAATATAAATGTGCACGTCTTTCTCATTTGTTGTACCACCTTCCCTTCCGTTGTGGGGACAGCTCAATTCCCAACCCCAAGAGCTTGAACTTCAACATTGTGTCGGTATGGCAAAAGGCTACAGTACCTCCAGAGATTGCGGCAGCGGCTATTGTAGCTATTGTGTGGAATATGATTGACCATTTCTTGAGCAAGAGTTGGACACTATGTGTAATGTCATTATGAGTGTCAGTGTTCCCTCTAAGCTGAGTTAGTGTGAGCTAGCTCACAGTTTTTTAGCCTCCGGCTCATACATTTTTGCCTTCGCTCAGGAAGGATGGGCTCCAGAGCAAACTAGTTTATGCCGCAGCCAAATTGCTCGCTCACAACTTTAATGCCAGCGGCTCACAAAGTAGAATCTTTGCTCACAAGACGCCACAGCTTAGAAGGGAGCATTGGTTGCAACTACTGTTTACAATTACAGAGCCATTTCTATCTACCTAGTGCAGCCTTCTTTCAAGGAGTTCAGGGTGGTGTATGTGGTTTTCCATTCCCGATGTTATCCTCACAGCAATACTGTTAGGTTAGGCTGAGAGAGGAACTGGCGCAAGGTCACCCAGAGTGGAGGTCCCCTAGCCTAATCTAAGCACACTTAACCACCACGTCATGCTATATTTCATGTATGAATCTTTTCAAAAAAAATAAAGTGATTGGAGGTTAAACTCAAAAACAAATTATCTAGAGTTCTGTTCTGTTTACCTTGTTTGTTGTCAAAACCCAGGGCTTCTTTTGTAGCAGGGACTCCTTTGCATGTTCGTCCACACAGCCCTAATGTAGCCAATCCTAATGAGTTTCTGCTGTTGGGTGTGGCCTATTATGCTAATGAGTTCCTGCTGGGCGTGGCCAACTCGGGAGCCAGCCGGAACTCCGTTCTTGTGCGTTCCTGCCCCAAAATAGCCCTGATAGTAACAGTTCTATGCCTCCACCTATAATAATACCTGCCATTTTGGGGACCTTTCTTTTAGTTTTTTTTAAAAAGTGCAGCTACCCTTCCACATCAAGATTACCTTTCATACCTGTGGTGTAGAAATGGACAGTGTGCTACTAGAACTGAAAAAGGACTTACCGGAGTTTGGCATGAATGGTAAATATAAAAATGTGATTTACTGAACATATGGGAAAATAACTGTATTTTAAAATTAGTTCTTGACATTTATGCAGTATTCGAAGTGATTCATGAACACTAATCCAATAACAATAACCCTGTAAGGAATGCCATTATTTTCTAAGGAGTGCCCCTGTATTTTCTTTTAAGGAATACCAATCCATTTTACAGATGGGCAGCTACCTCTGATAGCTAAACTAGATAATACATAGGAGATTTGTGTCCAAAATCTCCTGCAGTTCTTTTTTTAAACATTAAAAGTTGCTTGGGGACGCAGTCATGTTTGCGCTACAGGTTGATTTAAATCTGCCCCAAACCTGTATAAAAAACTCTATAAGTTATCGTACAGGATATTGTATGTTTCCTCTATGAGGTAAATACTTGCCAGGAGAAATGGTTGAAACACCCCTCCCCTTATTCCCAAATTGATTGCTCTTCCCCCACCCAGTACTTCAAAAATGTAAAAACTGTGGGACACCCTGAAGATGGAGCTCATGCGCACTGCCTAATTTGATCCCAAGACATTGCAGAATCGTCTAAAGCCATGTACTAAATCATAGCTGAGCTTAGGTCTGAACCAGTGGCTTCCTAATTTGAAGCTCATGCTGTTAACTATCTTACCTCACTAGCACCCAACAATTGAGTAATTAAGGCTGCAAACCCATACACACTAACTTGAATGTAACCAATGTTCCCTCTAAGCTGTGGAGTCCTGTGAGCAAAAATTCAACTTTGTGAGCTACTGGCATTAAAGTTGTGAGCGACTGATTTGCCTGCTGCATAAATTAGTTAGTTCTGGAGCCATCCTTCCTGAGCAAAGACAAAAATCTGTGAGCTGCAGGCTATAAAACTGTGAGCTAGCTCACACTAGCTCAGCTTAGAGGGAACACTGGATATAACTCCCATTGAAGGGGATGGGGCTTACTTTTGAGCAGCCTTGTACATTATGTAAGAATGTAAAGGTACACATGAATCAGATTTTTTTAAAAAAATATTCTGTATCATATTTTCCTTTCTGATAAAAATTAGCCCCAAGTTTTATTGTTTCACTGAGAGTTGCATAGTGTGCTTTGAGGTGGGGTTCTTCCAAAGGATGAGTTTCTTTTTCCCAGAAAAAAAGAAAAGAAAGATGCTATTAACTGGGAAGGTAAAGAAATTACCATTACTATGTAGAGCAAGAGAGATTTTGTGCGCCCTTTGCCTTGAATGTAACTGGATTTATACACTACACTCTGGAGAATCTGAAAAGTATGCCTAAGAAGGCAATCTCTTTTTAATATTTCCATTATGTCCCATTATGAAAACCAGCTCTGAATCTGACAGATTTGGGTGAAAAGTGAATACTCAAGAAATAAAAAATCAAGATGAACCAAGGTAAGATAGAGATGGCACAGTCTGAGAACAAGAAGGCAACATGTCTCTGAAAATGGAGACGGAGAGAATGCAACACACCGAGTTTCACTTATTTATGTACATATGTACTTGCTTATATACTTACTGAAAGGAATGCATGAACTATGTCAGCCTTGATTGAACTCAGTGGCTTGTCCTTAATAACCACGAAGATCTGTTCTTCTTTCTCCAGGTTGATAAAGTTACCAAACCAGGACTTTTTGGCAAGCCTGACCATGGAAGGGTAAAGGGGAAGAGAGAGAGAAGAAAAAACCCAGGAAGCAAAGAGAAGATTTAGCGAAGGAAAGCACTGGGCAGCCAACACAGGAAATCTTCTAAATGGTCACAGAAATCTTCTAAATACATTGAAATCTTCTGAACGAATAAATAAATCACGTTACCCAGCCAACTAGGAGCTATGCCGTGTTATTAGACAATCTGTTGTGTCCAAAGAGTCATATCCACGAAGAGAGAAAGATTGCACTCTACGAGTTCATGTGGCTGTATTATACAGAATACGCGTTAAGAAACAGAAGGTCATATACCATTAAAGTTAATCTAGAGGGATAAAAGCACTAATGAACATACCTGTGAAACAGTTTTACAAGGTAAAACAGAGATCTGGATAAGAAGGCTGTTGACAGGTCACTGTGCATGTGTGGCATTTACATGCACACAGAGTTCATGTGCATTCTGCTTGATTGCAGGTTCCCTTTACAGGAACAGGATATCCTGCCTGGCATCCTCAGAGTCTTAAAGTGCACAGTTCATGGACAGTCCTGCAGACAGCTCATTATTACTGTATGTTCTGTTGATGGAAGAGGGGGTTCCTCTCCTCACTGCAGGACCCCTGGCCCACATGGCTTTTTATCTGTAAGGGACCCAGGGCAATGACCTTCCAGGGCACATCGCAGGTGTGGAGGGAAAAGGCAGGAAAGATCGACTTTCATTGGCAGAACATTGATATGATCCAATTTCTGGTTTTGAGGCCACATTATCCATTTGCAAGACAAAGGGATCACTCTGAGTTGAAAAGGCAAGTTGGCATTACAAAAATAGAACTTCTGCCTCCTGTCAGCCCGCCAGATTAGTGAAAGCAAAGAAAATAGTCACAGTTTGCTAAATATCTCTCTGCTCCTCAGTTAAAGTAGTTTGGGAAAGCACAGCTCTCTAAAATATTCATAAGCAGCTATAACTGTCCACAAGCCAAAGAGTAGCAGGGGGAACAGTAAAGAGAAAGGGCCAGGCATTTAAGTGGGCTGTTGAGAAGTCTGGAGTGCGGCATGAAAGGAGGATATTGCATACTGATTTGTTTGTGTGTTTCTCACACACAGAGCATTGACTCCGTAGGCCTCAAAACAATGTAGACATTCACTCTGTGCATGTTAACGGCCTTGATTAGATAGCAGGCCCGTAGCCAGGATTTTTTAATTCAAGGGGCCTTTAAATAAGTCGGGGGGCACTGATAAAATAAAATAAAATAAACACACACTCGCCAGTTGGAGCAGGCAGGAGCAGGGTTATTTCTCCTATTGTGGAGGGTGGGTGGAAGTGGAAGTCACTGACTCCAAGTAACCTGAGGAGGATTCCCTCCTCTTCTCCTTTCCCCCTCAACCGCATTGGCTGTGTGGAGTGCAGGGAACTACAGCGAATGTGGTGGGCTCCTGCTTGGTTCTCTGTTTCTTTATTCCTGGCCGACTTCATGCTTCCATGGTGACTTTGCCTCAGTCATGCCCCCCCCTGCTGGGGGGGCTTTCTGCTGCAACGCTTCTCAGACTTGGAAGTGGCAGCCCACCCAGGGAGGAGAGGTGGGCAAGCAGCTGAGACGGAGATGGCTGCTCTGCTGCCGCTGCTGGCTTGTGTGCACCCTGCGTTGGTACAACCGGGCTGAACTGAGAAGACGGGAGCTGAAGAAAAAACCCGGGAGGGGAGGCTCAGGGAGTGCTGTGTTTCTCTCTCCCTTGGCGGCCAGCTTCCTCAGTGATGAGGGCGCAGGCGCATGCAAGCGAGCGAGGTCTGCAATCTTACACTGGAGGGAGAAGGGGAGAAATTTCTGTAGTTGCAGGTTCAGCCACAGCCCCCACCTCACCTGCCAGCCCGCTCGCCTGGCTGCCTTACGCTGCTTCATGCTGGGGCTGCCCTGCCTGGGATGGCGCCTGTGGGGCTGCTGGCAAATGGGTATGTTGTGGGGCCTTGGTAGGAAGTTGGGGGGCCGGGCCCCGAAATGCTTCAATGTAGCTATGGGCCTGTTAGATAGTCATGTCTGATTATTCATCTAACCCACCCAATTCCTTTAGATTTATATATATATTAGGACTATGATATATTATATTTTTCCACAGACAAACATACAAAAGACAGTGTTTTTTACACTGAAGGTAAATGGATTATAAGGGTAGTGTATGTACAGTTGCCACCTCTGGGGTGGGGAATTCTTAAGAGATTTGTAGGAGCTGAAATCTAGGGATGGCAGGGTTTGGGGAGCGAAGGGACCCCAGCAAGGTATAATCCAATAATGTTGTTTGGAGATGAGTTCTAGTCTCCATTTTGTCCTCCCCCAAACCCTGTGAAATCTCTCTCCTGCCACCTGCTCCACTCCCACCTGCTTCATAACAGTTCCCATTTCCCAAATGCATCACCCAACATGATGATGTCTGGAGATGAGTTCTCTTCTTCTTTTTGTCCTCACAAAAACCTCATAGGTAGGTTAGGCTGAGAGCGTGTGACTGGCCTGAGGTCACTAAGCAAACTGCAATTGTTTTAAATGAAATGGTACGCAGTTTCTTTTTGCAAAGTGCTGCCAACCAGGTAAAATTAACACTAGATTTGAAAGCTAAACTCCCCTCCTTACTTCTCCGACCAGATTTTTAAAACTATGAGATGAGCTTAAAAAGCTTAAAGTCCATTTTGTTAAATTAAAGGTTGTGGTTTATTTGTTTTTCTATTAAGTCTTGACTTTTGATCCATTAAGGTTGATCGTGCCAGGTTAAATGTTTCTTATAAGGGCTGTTTTTAAATGGAAGATCTTGCTGAGCACACTAAAAGCAGGAGATTTTTTTTTTTAAAAAATCTACTTTTTGTTAAAAGGATGAAAAGGTGGATATACAGCTGGTAAAACTGCTTCTGTTGTATGATCACCAGGAATAAAGGATGTAAAGCCAGTTTAGGTATCCACCGATACCCTGAAGCTTGTAACCATTTGCAAAAAAGAGTTATTTTGATGAGACATAAGACATTAGAGACTCTTTCTGGTTCTTCTGATGTAACCATGTTGTTTCTGGCGGGCAAGCAGGTATAGAAAGTAGTACTGACATTTTATAATGAAAAAGTCAGCAGATTTGATTGAACAGACTTACTGAACAGACTTATTAGTTTAACAATAGAGGCTAGAGAGAAGAAGAAGGTGGGTATTCCCACGGAGTACACAGCTGCTCTGCTAATGATCTTGTTGATCTGCTCCATAGAGCATGTCGTCAGAGATCATCTGGCCCCATATCTTGCTGCTTCAGTGCTTACTTGGCTCTGGTGAAAATGAATATAGGGAAGTTTACTGGCACTGAAGGCTGGATTTATACTATCGAGTCCCCTTGGGGCCTGAAACATTGTGGGGAAGGCAGAGACGTTTCCACCTTTACTCAGGTTTGGGGGCTCTCTCCTGTACTTATCACTTGCTCTTCTTGAGAACCTGAAGAAATCAGGTCAGGCCAAGTAGACAATACAGAGCTCCTAGAGAGCCAGTTTGGTGTAGTGGTTAAGTGTGTGGACTCTTATCTGGGAGAACCAGGTTTGATTCCCCACTCCTCCACTTGCACCTGCTGATGTGACCTTGGGTCAGTCACAAGCTCTGGCACAGCTGTTCTTGAAAAAAAGAGCAGTTTCTACATGACTTAAAAAAAAGATCACTACATGATTTAAACCCATTTTTTTTAAATAAATGATCTCCTCCCCTAGGGTTAATCTCCTAGTGCTGACGGCTTTTGCACAACACTGCTGCAATAGCTGGCCTCTCGATGGGTGAGCCACAGTTTCGGAACTGTCTCTCCCTGGAAATGGTTGTAGGGTTGCCCCCTGGCCACTGGCAGGGGATGGGGTGGGTGGGTCAGGGTTGCCAGGCTGAGGCTGGGAAACTCCTGAAGATTTGGGAATGGAGCCTGGGGTACAATGCCATAGAGCCCACCCCCCTCCAAAGCATCTATTTCCTCCAGGGCTCTGATCTCTGTAATCTGGAGATGAACTGTAATTCTGGAGAATCCCCAGTTCCCACCTGGAGGCTGGCATCCCTACCCAAAGTGTCCTGGACATCCCTGGGAAGCTTCATTTTCCTCACCCCCTTCCAGTCCTTTAATGGACTCCCCCCTGTGCTGCTGCTGTTCAGCTGTGAAGGGGGGAAGAGGGACTGCCCTTTAAAACCCCATTAAAAGCCATAAAGTAGTGAATGCCCAGGGCTATTTTGGGGCAGGAATGCACAGGAATGGAGTTCCGACTGGCTTCAGAGTTGGCTATGCCCACTACAACCAAAACCTCTGCGTGCGTGGCTACAGAGGGAAGGCCTGGAGAGTGGCCTCCCCCAGTGACTCCAAGGCAGGTGGGCCATTTAAATGCCTCCCCGTGCCTTCTCCCCATGCATTTAAATGCCTCCCCGTGCTTTAAACTGCCTCCTCTCTCCTCCAAGGGCCAGCTTGCCTGGGCAAGCCAAGGGAAGGCATGGGGGTGTGGCCTAATATGCTAATGAGCTATGCTGTCATGGGTGTGGACTAATATGCTGATAAGTTTCTGCGGTTGGATGTTGCCTGTTATGCTAATGAGTTCCTGCTGGGCTTCTTCTACAAAAAAAAAAGCCCTGCGAATGCTCTTTACCTTCACAGCACCACCATTCCAGAAAGCCTCTTAATAGACTTTTTTCCTCCCCCTACAACCCAGTGGTGGCACAGTCTTCCAGGTGTGAAGGGGGAAAGGGGCTGTGATTCTGGCTGCTTTGGTGTTTCTGCACTGATGTGGTGGATCACAAGAGGGAAGGGCAAAGGAAGAGATGGGGAGAGCTCCTAGAGGCACAGGTGGTGTAAAGGCTATTGCTACCTTTCTCCACCCACTTAGGAGGAGGAGGAAGAGAAATTGGATTTATTCCCCACCCTTCACTACCCAAAGGAGTCTCAGATCAGTTTACAACTTCCTTTCCCTTCCTCTCCCCACAACAGACATCCTGTGAGGTAGGTGGGGCTGAGAGAGCTTTTTTCAAAAACTGCTTGTGAGAGAACAGCTCTGAAAGAACTTGTAACTGGCCCAAGGTTACACCAGCAGCTGCACACAGAGGAGCGGGGAATCAAACTTGGTCCTCCCAGATTAGAGTCCATGCTCCTAACCACGACACCAGACTGGCTATCTGCTGCTTCCTCCGTGGGTGTGTTTATTCCTTCTAATATGTTCTTTCTATTTGTGTCATATATGTGAAAAAATGATCATGGGAATTGCCCTACATGGAAGAAAAATAAAACAAGACATGAAAGGAGAATTAGAGCTAGACACAGCTCAGAACCACCTTATAAGATGTCCTGAAAGGATAAGAGGTGAATATACACAGCTTTGGAAAACGCAGCAGCTGGCCTCCTCTTCTGGACAGTGCTTCAAGAGGTAGATGGTAAACAGCAGATATACCGGACAGAGTACATAATCCTATGTAACTCTGTGTATGCATTTTCCCTTTAATTTTAAGGCACATCATGGAATTAAACAGAATGGTATCACGGTTGGCTAAAAACATTTTTGGAAAAGATTAAACACATTCAGTTTCTAACAGCAGTTCTAGCTTCTACATGGGGTTTCTAGGCCCCTATGGGCTAGATTCTAAGTTAAGAAGCCTAGTGCACATTTACACAAAGCCCAATTTTATCAATTCAACAGGAATCACACGATTTAGGACTTTGTTGAATTGAGGCCTCGTCTCTCTGTAAATCAGCATAGCTCCATCTTCTGGCACACATTGTGCAAAAAAATTAATGTCAGAGTTTTGGAAGATTATAGCAAATATAGACATAATAAAGAAGATTAGATAACCACATGAATCTGTGATGCTTTTACTGTTTTATAGGCAGTTATCTCATTTTTTCCCCTTGTGCCAGCACACCTGTATACCTTTAGGCTGTTTAAACAACACTGAATTCATTGGGAGCTAACCAGCCCAAACTGCATGGGATTGTAGTCTAAGTTCTGCTCTGCAGTAGTATTTTGAAGAAAATATCCATTCCAGTATTATTAGAATGGAAAATACTATGGATGAGAGTCACTGTAAAGCAGTAGATATTAGTATTACCAAAATGCATCTGTAATTTTTGAAAAGTGAGGAAAAATGTTTTCATTCGTCTGGTCCTTAGATCTCACAGGTTGTGGTCACATGCACCACATGAAGTGGAGGGGAAGCTAGGCTATTTCCTCCAGAGGAATTTGACCCGCAGTTGCACGATCATACAGTCCTTGGAAGCTGCGGGCACAGCCCACCACTGTGTGATCAGACGCAACCATGGGTGAGTCGGGTGGGTTTTTTTGCCATTTGTTTCCAAAGCGCTTAAACGAGGAATAAATGAATCACATCTCCGCACTGAGGGCTCCCTATGGAATTTGCGATGATTCGCATACTGAGAAGGGGGAAAAAAACAACGGCACGGAGTCAGGATGGCCTGATCAGACCATCCCAATGCCATGAGAACGTGCTGGAGTGATCAGACATGGGAAAGTCTGTCCGTGCCCTGTCGCAATCCATTTACTACTGGATTTTCCATGGTGTTTTTTAACTCCGCTTCTGCAGTGGAGCAGAACGGGTTGCCGACGGCTGCGGGGTGCTTCCCAGATGTTGTTGTCTGATCGTGCCCTTTAAATCCGCCTGGCATTCACGCCTATGGAGGATCTAATTGTGCGTATGATCGCAGCCACAGTTTTGCAGCATGATAGGTGGTACTTGCCCTGATTCACAAAAAGCATAACATATATATATATATGACATGCTGAAGTTGATGAAAGGGTTTTTGCAGGCTTTTCAGTTAAAGATTACTGTTATAGCCATATCTGAGGTCTTTCTGAGTGACATGCAAGTATTTGGAATAAAGTTTGCACTAACAAGTAATGCCATAATCCAATACAAGCCATGTATTGAGAAGATGTATAGATGCCACTAGTTGTGCCAGGATATGCATGTACAATTGAATGCCCATCCCACCAAAAGCAGACGATGGCACTGACACCCACAGTGTTATCCTAAACAAAGGGTTAGAACGGATAAAAGGAAGTATTTCTTCACCCGAAGAGTGATTAACACATGGAATTCACTGCAACAGGAGGTGGTGGCGGCTACAAGCATGGACAGTTTAAAGAGGGAATTAGATAAGCATATGGAGCAGAGGTCCATTAGCGGCTATTAGCCACAAGGTATAGATATGAACTGTGGGACAAGTGCTGCTCTGTCTTCTTGGTGCTTGGGGGGGGTCAACAGTGGGAGGGCTTCTAGTGTCCTGGCTCCACTGGTGGACCTCCTGATGGCACCTGGTATTTTTGGCCACTGTGTGACACAGAGTGTTGGACTGGATGGACCATTGGCCTGATCCAACATTGGCTTCTCTTATGTTCTTATGCTTAAAGACCCCTCTCAAAGCTCATTGACTTCAGTGGATTTAGGATGGGTTTGCTCAGTTTAGGATGGCACTGTCATTTTCATAGTCTTTTGAACATTTGGGTGCACATCACATTCACATCGGCAGCTCCTGATCCAGCTGGTTGGTGTGTACAGAATCCTCTTTAGCTGGGCTGGAGCATAAATACTTTAGCTGGACTGGAGATATAAATAACATCAGTGTGATATCCCAAAACATGCTAAGATGGTGATACAGGGGATGGTAAACTGAGACTGAAGGAAGATTCAGTATGAAAATGTTTAGCATGAAACAGCCTTGATGTCTATTCAGGGTACATATCTTTGTAGGTTGAATGGTTATATAGAGTATGTATATAATTTATAACATGTTTATAATTTAAAAATCAGATGGAGTCATGCTGCTTTACATCAGAAGAGGATGTGGGCCTATCATTTTCATTTCTATTAAGTTATCTAGGCTTTCCCCACAAGTGAAATGATACACATTACCTAGACATGTCAAGGTATATTATCCAGTCATCAGAACTGTTAAATGAATTAGAGTCATTAAAAGATACAGCAATAGAGAAAGGAAACACATTTATGTAACATTTGAATCACAGGGCCAGCAAACATTCTTCTTCAAGACATCTTATTTCTGAACCCAAAAAATAAAAATAAAATACAAAACACGAAACTCCAAAGTGGTCGCAGAGCATAAAAGGCCTTGATGGCTGAAATAAAAACGCAGTTCATTATTTTTTACAACTTTTATTATGTTTACTGCAGGGTGCCATCAAATTGAACCCATTAATTCGGCAATTATGTTGGAAAGGGGGGAAAGGGCCTTAGGCCTTGTCTGGCATCCAAACTGCCTACTAAGGCTACACTTTACAAAGTGCTTCTTAAAGGGAGAGTAAGGAGCAGGAAAAGGCAGGGGATTCACAGAGGATCTCACGTATAAACAGAAAGGGAAGATGTGATGGAAAAGAGAGGGAGGGGTTATTTATTTATTTATTTATTTATTTTAAAAAGAAACTTAAAATGCCACTTCTTTGCTTTCAGTGCTACCCTACACCATGAAAAGATAAAGGTGACGTACTTTAAATATTTTTATCCTTTCCCCTGAAGCTCTCTACCAGTGCAACCCTAAACAGAGTTAGGTAAAGGTAAAAGTAAAGGCTTCCCTTGCTCGAAAGCCAGTCGAATCCGACTCTAGGGATGCGGTGCTCGTCTCCCGTTTCCAAGCCGAAGAGCCAGCGCAGTCCAGAGACATTTCCGTGGGCATGTGGGCATGTCTAGACGCCGAAGCACACGGAATGCTGTTACCTTCCCACAGAAGCGGTACCTATTTATCTGCTTGCAATTTCTTGCTTTCGAACTGCTAGGTTGGCAGGAGCTGGGACCAGAGATGGGAGCTCACTCCGTCACGTGGCACTCGGGTCTCGAACTGCTGAACTACCGACCTTTCAGCCTGCAGTTCAGCGCCTTGACCACTTGAGCCACTGCAGCCCCTAAACAGAGTTACACCTGTCTAAACCCATTGACTTCATTGGACTGCTGTATAAAGCTGCTTATAATGGGATTGTAAACCTCTACTCACTTTCATTCTTCAGTCACTTCTATCACCCTTTGTTGCTGTTACATCAGTGACAGAACACCTGGGATTTTTTTTAAAAAAACGCAAAGCACTAGGATTTGAAAGGTTTCTAGGACTGCTATCATTCTCTCTCGTTAGATTCTCCTCTTGCTTCAAAACCATCATCTGGAGCTCATGATTACTTCACTTTCTGCCTCTGTCAAGTGTCAAATGATCTCAATGGCCAAGGAAGCCTATCGGGGGCACTGGATGTACCAAAACAAACTGTATACAAATAGGCATATGCAGTTTTTCAGGTACATTTTTATTTAATGGACATTGTTAGGATGAAAGCAACTTTATTAAATAGCTTCTATACTAGGGTTGCCAGAGGTTCCCTCATCGCTCTGGCAGGGGGATTTGGGGGCATTCCAAGGGTGGGCGGGGATGCCCCCAAGCCCCGCCCCCAAGTCTTGGCCACCTGCGGCCACCCCTTTCCCCCTTCCTGCAGAGATTTAAAGGGTGTCAGCCGATTGGCAGGGAGCATGTGGCCTGCTGATCAGCTGGAGGGCCCTTTAAATCTTTCGGCACAGAGAGAGGGGCTGTCACTGGCTGCAGCTCTGCTCACAAAAAGACCCAAGCAGGGTGGGGGCTGTGGCATGCAGGCTGATTTCCCAGCAGCAATTCAACACTTGGGATTCAGGCCTGCGTGCCCCCGCTCACTGTGGCCCCGCTCACTGTGGCCCCAATGTCCATAAAAAATTGACTGGAGCCCCCAGAAGTGGGGGGAACCCCGCCTGGACCTGGGGGCTAGCAACCCTATTCTGTGTCATGGACGTGGATGAGCTGACAGAGCCTGCAGAAACCACAGCTGGCCCTGCTGAAGCAGCAGAGGAGGAGAGCTGGCAAGTGCCTGTAGCAGCAGTCTTCACACCTGGCCCAGATAAGAAGGTAGAACTGCAAGCTGAAAGTCCTCCTGACTCACCCCCACGTGTGACTCGTTTAAGGGAGCGACTGCGGCAAAACTTAGCAACCAGGCGAAGAGAGGCCAGGCTGCAAGGGAGATGCTCAGCTAGCCCAGAGTTCTAACAGGAGCCTGGGCGATTGTGCAGCTGGCTAATTGGTAACAGCATTTAACTCCACACTCTGGGCAGTACTCTTCGTGGAAGCAACTAGTCAGCTTTGTGCTGTTTGCATCTACTTTGGCTCTGCTCTTGCACCTAGATCTTCAGACCCTGTGGCTTTGGACTTGGCTCTGAGTTCCTGGCTCCTGACTCTGGCTTGGCTTTGGACTACATTTCTAGTTAGTGATTTGGACTTGGCTCTGTGTTTCTGGCTCCTGACCTCAGCTTGGCTTTTTGGGCTTTGCACTGTCTTCTTGGCTCCTGACCTTGGCTCCTGTTCTGGACTCCCTTTGACTCGCACCCCAGCCCATGACAGATTGCTTCCACCCCAACATACTTGCTCCACAAGATGGAAGAAGGGGTGAGTGGTGGCTCTGAACCACTGACAAACCTTCTCAACCAGGTGCAGCACCTCATGCAACTGGTTACTCAGCAACAAATACAGCAAGCTGCTGCCGCTGTTGCACCACCCAAATGCCCAGTAAACCTGCCTGAAAAGTTTGGTGGTAATGTGGAGGAGTTTCCAGCCTTTCTGGCACAGTGTAAACTCTGCATTGAGCTGCGTGCTAGAGACTTCCCCCGACAACAAAACCAAGGTGTGCTTCATCATTAGTTTGTTAAAGGGACAGGCAGCCAAATAGGCCACATCCTTATTCGTAGCTCAGTCACCACTGTTGACTGATTATACTGGTTTCCTTGCTCATCTGTCTACCAGCTTTTCTAACTCCCAGCAAGCAGCAGCAAACACAAAGATCTGGACCCTGAAACAAGGCAAAGACTCAGTGGCTCGGTATTCCACTGAAATTAAACTGTTGGCCCCAGGCCTAGCCTGGAATGAGGCTGCACTCATGGACCAGTATATGGAGGTCCTGGATGAACTGGCAAGGGTGGAATGACCTCCCATGCTGCAAGGACTGCTCACCCTGTGCCTCCACATTGATGGCCACCTAGAAAGTTGATGCCAAGCCTGAAGTAGCAGTTGCCTGCCACCTGTTTCTCACTGCCCAGCTCCCCTGCCGTTCCTGACCACCTCCAGCACCGGAGGAGAGGAGCGCAAACCCATGTAACTGGGAGCTGCATGACCTCACCTGACCCCCAAGGAGAAGGCAAGACGCCGGTCTCAGAACCTCTGTCTCTACTATGGTGGGGAGGGGCATTTCTCAGCCAGTTGCCCTGTGAAATGGCCCCAGCCCACCGCCGCTTGCACCAAAAGAATAGCCCCAAGCCTGAATGGACCCTCTGGCCTGGGGCATTTAACTGGGTCCTCTGAACTCTATGCCCAAGACCACGGCCTATTCCTGGTTCCTGTCACGCTTCACATACCAGACAGGCACTGGCTGCTGGTGCATGCCATGCTGGACTCAGGAGCAGCCTGGTGCTTCATAGACGCCACCTTTGTCAAACGGTACCAGATCCTGGTACAGACCAAGGAGATGCCAATGCTGGTAGAGGCTACTGATGGGCACCTCCTCCACTCGGGCCTGGTACCCATGTCAGAACCTGAGTTAGTCACTCTATATGATTTCTGGCTAAGAATCTGAAGCGCCGCTTCATCCGGGCCCTCCACGTCTCCCATGTCAGCTCCAGTCCTCTTTGTCAAGAAGAAAAGTGGGGAGCTTCGGCTCTGCAATGACTACAGGGCACTCAACAAAATCACCATCTGAGACCGGTACCCCCTCCCATTAATCCCTGAACTCCTGGATCGCCTTAAAGGGGCCCAGATTTACACCAGACTAGATCTCCGCAGCGTGTACAGACTGGTGGATATACAGCAGGGGGACGAGTGGAAGATAGCATTTGGGACTTTTAGTTATTTTTATTTATTTATTATTTATTTTTTACTTATTTATTAAGTTTTATTTTTAGGCATAAGGTCTCACTCATAGCTCATCTGACATCAGAAATAATTTTTTCACCTTTTTCAGATGGTGGTGTACATCAGCTATTTCTGCTACATGTTTATGGCATATTATAATCTAGGAGATGTGGCCTAATATGTTAGGAAAAGAGGGCATGCCGTATTTTGTCCCATACTAACTGTATTGCCAGAGACACAAGAATCCAGTTGGTGGTGATATGACTAATATGATACTGAATTACTTACTCTGGGGAAGATTCTGGAGTTAAATTCGACATCTCTTCTGGTGTAGGTACTGTACATATGCAGATACAGAACGGGAAGATAAAGGGAAATATTGATTAAATAAAACCTCTTTTTGCTGTTTCAAAGTCAGTAAAGTTATGATGAATTCTACGTATACTAAAATGCATCTCAAACTCCACGGTATTTTCTTAATCGATTAATTCGACCCCAGGAAATTGATCCCCAGGTGTTCAAATGCATCTAACCTATTTATATATAGATTACTGGGCTATTTGGCTGTCTTAGATATTAATCATTCTTCTGTTTAATTACTCTCAACAATCTTTGACTCTGTCTATACTTGGACCTTACTCATTCACTGTTGGTATCAAAATTATTAAGGACATTCTATGACAGAAAGAAAGCTAAAATTTGGTACCATCTAGTCCAGAGCTCCCTGACTTTTTTGAGCCTGCAGGTACCTTTGGAATTCTGATAGGGTGGTGGGTGCAACCATGAAATGGCTGCCACAGGAGGCAGAACCAACCACAAAATGGCAGGGAGTGGGGTCATGTGTAACTCTAATAGTAACTCTTCGACATTTCAGGCCAAAGCTCTGTTTAACAGGATGCTTTTTAAAATTAACTTGTTTAAAAATATTTTCTTGTGTACATAAAGCTTACTTTCAGTCATGCAGTGAAGACCCTTGTGCTGTGGTGGCAACTGCTACCAACGCAACTGTTTAAAAATCTGCACAGCCAATCAGGTCTACAGTGGCCAATCAGAAGCCCTGCTGGCCAAAAGGTTTACCTAGCCCCACCCACTTTCTATAACACATGGTGTGCATCAGGATAGGCGTCAACAGGCATCATGGTGCCAATGGGCATGCTGTTGGAGACCTCTGTCCTTTTCTTTGACATCTTGGTTACTTGAAACATCTGGAAAGGGGATATTTTGCCTCTCTTAAAATTCAAGACATAAAATCTACCTTATAAGATTAACCAAGGCACAAATATGGTGGAATGCTGAGCTGTGAGAATTCCTCCTTTGCATGCTTAATTTAAACCTGCCTTGTATTAGAAATGATAGAAATTTCTAGTGACAGCCAGGAAAATATACATACATACAGATATATGCTTGCAAAATGTATTGACATATACACACATAAAACAATAATAGTTCCTTGTTTAATTAGTAGTGTTGTCTCAGGTTGGAAACAGACAGTGAACCCTTCAGTCCTCTTATGCTGGGGAGCTGGCACACCCGTTCAGTGCAGGCAGTTCCTTGCACAGAGCCCAATGGATTAATTCCATCTGCATCTTTATCACTTGCCATGACTGGTGATGGACGAAAGGGGCCCAAAAGTACTTTGTGCAATATGTTAATCTAATTCATATTGTTTTGCCATATTAATTAAAAAATAAGGAGACATTGTGGGAAAAGGTCTCAATATTTAAGTGTTACAAGATAAACGTGGACAAACACGACCTAATCAGAGAACAAGTATAAAGAAAACAGACGTGAGTCTGGAGACGCCTGGGATCCATTAGAAGTTTAGCAGCATATTTGAGCCTGAACGTTCACTGAGATCAGCATCCTATCTGAATGTATTATCTTTCATGGCTTGTTGTAAAGCACTTTATGAACAAGAGAACTTTTGTACTACTCTAACATGTCCTGAGGAAGATTCAGTTTTGAAACGTTGTTATAATAGTCTGGAGACAACGTTGATGATGTCCTGAGGAAGATTCAGTTTTGAAACGTTGTTATATAGTCTGGAGACAACGTTGATGATGTACCTTTGCACTAGGATTTTCTTATGATTTGTAGGAATTTATTTATTGTGTTGTAGTGCTTCTGACTGTAATACATAGTAAGCATTTTCTTTGCAAGTCTTGTTGACTGCTTGATTTGTGGGTCAAACTCTCATGACTGTTTTCTTTATACTTGTTCTCTCAGTATTTAAGAGACACTGGCTGTCACACGACAGCTCTGTATGTTTGTCAAAGATCAAACTTTTCAGTTAATGTGCCTCTTGATGAACATGCAAAGACTTTGATCAGGCACATGGACGCTGCATACAAGCAGTTCCCTAGCAACAAAGACCACTTATCTTGACCGAATGGAGACAGATGCCCACAAGGCCATATCACACATGCTGAACAAGAGAAAACTGTGATGCTAAAAAGGCAACTAACAAGGAATAATTATGATAAATTTAGAAGCATATTTTGCATCACTTCATGGAAGGTGCCAACTCTCCGATTCTTCTTAACCATGCACTGATACTCGCAGACTCCTTTTCTGGTTTTGTTTGTGAGTTAGTTTTGTTTTGTCTGTCTACATTCATTTTCCTGAAGCTTGGATCCTAAAGGGCTTGAGTTAGAAGTCTCTAACTTGAGGCTACCGTCATTCCTGTACATTCCACTACTTAGTGCCCAGAAAGAAAGAACTAAACATCACACTTTTACTGAAAGCCAAAGCTGTGACCTGCTATCTCCAGCACAGTGGCCACAGTAGCAATTACTCCAGCCTGTACTTTGGATCTTACAACTTGGATGAGTATTATTTGGTTACACAGCTAATGTAAAACTGAACCAAGACACAGTGCGGACTGTAGATAGGTACATATGTGTGGAAACAGCCTTGTGTGCCTCTATGACAATTCAGCCAAAAGGTCTCTTCCATAATTGGTTTTTCAACCTCTAATGGCCGTTTTCATGCACCCTTGCCACATCCATCTCCTCTCCCAGCACAAGCACATTGGCGGCCTACATCTTGATAACATTTCGAAATACCATGGATGTAATTTTTTAAGCCCTATGCCTATTAAGAAGAAAATTGATCCCAAGAAATGACTAGACACAACCCAATTTTCCTCATTGTTCTCCTACCTTTCCAAAACCCATGCCTCAAGAAAACCTGAAAGCATCAATTATTTGTTTAACAGACTTGTGTTTAGGGCTGGATCCAGGCAGGGGTTTCCCTCCATTTCAGCAACTCTAGTTATGCACCTTTTGTTTTGTTTTTACATGACATCATTTCCCATTCCCGTACAAACTGTGAACAGCCCATTTTTTCCTGCTAAAAACTCCATTTTTAAAAAGAAGCTGGAGTAACCCCCCCAATTTTCTGTGTTGTTGGGATGGTCTTTGTCATGTGTTCAGAAGGCAAAGCATGCCTTGTGTTTGAATGAAAGGAAATACCATTTTTGTTCCTTTGCTCTACATTTTCACAGTCTTGGTGTCATCGCTGACATCAACAAAATTGAGATTTTAATTTTTTTTCTTTGGGGGGCAAAGGCAGGGCGCAGGGCAAAGGCAGGTTGTTGTACTGCTATTGCATTAGGATAATACAAGCAGCAAGTGCTTTCCTCTGTTCTCTCAATCTGCATTTGAAAAGCTTCTGAAGTGCTCTTTCCCCTTTCCCCAAGCAAGAGGAGGCCAATTAGTCAATTCAGTGTAGATGACTGCAGTGGGACATCCAGGCTCTTCCAGCAATTAGCATTACCAAATTATTCAAGTATTTCATCATGCTGAAAGAATGATATGCAAATATGTGGTTTAAATGTAGTATTACACTATTCTTGAGCAGTGCTAGACATACACTTGCACAAAAAAGGTATACAGAGAATCATGATGGTGATATGGCAACAGTGGGCAGGGGGAGGGACTGTAATCTGCATCTGGTGTGAAAGGAAACCACAGCTAACAAGAGTAAACAAATTGGTTCCCCTGTGTCATATGGAATTGTTATTTCAAGTGCAAATTAATCAACAATCACAACAGCAATATGACCATCATGGGGGTGAAAAAAAAGCCTTGGTGTGGAATCAGCCTAGGACAGCAAATGTATTGAAGATGGATGCTCTCATTCTAACACTACACAATGCACCATCGCATATTTACAGAAGACTGGGTCTGAGGGAGAGAATGGCCTATGCAAGTATTATCCACAGAGGGTGGCCCAGGACAAAAAATAAACAGGGGGATTTGATGGGCAGGACTGAAGTACAAGCGCTAAAGCTGTGAGTGGAAGTTACAGCATGGAGAGAACAGAAGGTGCAACAACTAGGGATGAGCACAGACCTGGAAAACGAAGATTCATTCGTCCTGGTTTGTGGTTCGTAGGGTCACACGAACCATGAAACTTCATGAACCTCCCTGTTTACTGAACCAGTTCATTTCATGAGGTTTGTGATGCAGTGAGGGGGAGGGAGATCTGAGATCTTCCCTCCTTCCTTTCTGCTAGTGGTAGCTGCCCAAGGCCAGCAGAATGGAAGGGGGGGGCATCTTGCAAAAGCCATTTAAAGGGAATGTGTCCTTTAAATGGGTTTTGCAAGCTGTGCTGCACAAGCGAAGTTAAAGCGGTGAGTTTACTCACTTCTGGGTTTACTCACTCGCACACAGTTTGGCTTGAAAAATAATTTAAATGGCTTTTGCAAGCCGTGCTGTGCACAAGTGAAGTCCAAGTGGCAAATTCACCTGGAAGTGAGTGAACTCGCTGCTTGAACTTCACTCGCACACAGTGAAACCCATTTAAAGGGAATGCTCCCTTTAAATGGCTTTTGCAAACTGCGCCACTTGTGAGTGAAGTCCAAGCAGTGAGTTCACCTGAAAGTCCATCCGCCATTGCTTTGCCGATTAACTGATCTGTGACAGTGTGTCTGCTGCATGAACCACAGAAACCTCTGCAAAAAACATAGAGGATTGTGGGAGATTTGTTACAGGTATGATCGCATAACCCTCAGCTCACAAACCAGGTGATGTTCATCATGAAATTAGGTTTGTGACAAGGTTCATACCCATCCCTAGCAGCAAGTACTCTATATCACATTTTCAATCTTAAAATGAAAACAGGTACTTCTGGTTCATATTATTCTTCAAGTAGCATACTGGGAGCTAAAAACGATATGACTGAAGACGTATTTCTTTATGAAGGCCTAAGAACACAATTTTGGATTACAAAAGCTTAATACATTTTACTTGCTGTGCAAAATTATAATTGATAAAGCTAGGGAAAATATCTGGGAATAGGGTATATACAGAGATTTCTGCACACAGCAAGACTGCTTGAACAGCACAGTCAGAAAGACCAAGTACAGCAACACAATCAAGTGGCGGCCTGTGAATTTTCAAACACCTTGTCATACTATCTACGTCTCTCATTCATTTGCATATATGCTACCTGCCCAAACTAAATTTCCATTTTCTCAGAACAGACATACCTTGCAATTTCCTGCGGTGGAAGCGAGGAGACCCCAAGAAGCTGTTTTTGATCGAGTTGAGTCGTGTTCTCCAGGGCATTCCTCCGATGCTGGGACTGGATGGTGGCGTAGGGTTGGGTGTGCCTGCTGGGCTCTCCTTTGGCGTATGGACAGGTGTCCCCTTGGGGGTAGGGAGGGGACTGCCCCTTGGAGAGGGGTGAGGGGTGACCTGTATGATGGGGATAGATTTGGTGCTTGGGTCAGTACTAGAAGGGAGCAATCTAACAGGAGACATAGGGTTAGTTTGCACCGTAGGAACGGCCAGCTGTGGGCTCAACCCAGGAGCAGGTAGGTGGCTCTGAGTGTTCTGTGCTGGGGCATTTTGGGAAGGAGGAACAATAGTATTGCTAGAGGGAAGTGGGTTGGATTTAGTAGACTGTAGTGGTTTTTCAGCCAATTTGCTCTTGGATGGTAAAGTCTGTGTTTTTGGATTGGGCTGAAGTGCTGGCTTTGGTTGGAGAACATGTCCAGGCCTGGGAACGTTCCTACAAGCGTCAGAGTCCAAGGACACTTGGGGTCGGGGGGAGAAAGGGAGGTCAGGGGTCTGAGGGGGATGAAAAATTTCCTGATAGGCTACAAGGTACACATACAGAGAGTAGTCATGCACACCGAGAACGGCAAAACACACACACACACAAAGTGGGTGAATGGAGAAATAAAGCCCATTTGAATTGCGATTGTGCGCCACATCACAAGGAGGTACGAGTTATAGAGGTGAGGTTGAAGGAGGTGGGGTTAGGGGTTTGCAAAGAAACAAAAAAAACAGACACAAACAAAAACAAAAAAACATGCAGTTAGCTGGGAACGCAGCATAATCAACAACAGCAGCAGTGGTTGTAGTGAGAACAACAGTTTTGTCACAAGCTTCATCATATTAACCAACTATGTGCCAGCAAAAAAACAAAAACCACAGAGCAAAAAGTAACATGAAAGAAAACAAAATTAAAATAATAGGGTAGGTGAGGGCGGGGGGAGGGGGAAGCTCTGTACTTGAGAGAAAACGCCATACCCCTGAGCTCTAACTTCTTCTCTAACAGAGAGAGAGAGAAGAACAAGGCTAAAGGGAAGCGAAGAAGTGGAAGGACGCACCATTCAAGCCACAGCGAAAGCCGACATGTAAGCATGTAGGCTGAGCTTGCCTTCTCCCAGCTCAAAATGTCCACCACAATCAGACACAGCAGGGAAAGGCTCATCAAAAATAATATGTGTGCATCAAGTGATGGTAGGGGCAACACAGCTTAGTTCATACATCAGATCTCACTCTTCTCTGCCAAAGTGCCACAGGCTTCAGCAATGTGTTGTCCATGTGTACATATGAGACAGAAGATGGGGGAGTGGGGCTCTAACCAAGGCTCTTTTTGCAGCAGGAACTCCTTTGCATATTAGGCAACACACCCCTAATGCAGCCAATCCTCCAAGAGCTTACAGAGCTCTTCTTACAGGGGCTACTGTAAGCTCTTGGAGGATTGGCTACATTAGGGGGGGTGGAGCCTAATATGCAAAGGCGTTCCTGCTACAAAGAGAGCCATGGCTCTAACACTTCATCCCCCTTCCTTCCCTGGCCTTCCATCCACAGGGGCTCTGTTTTCTGTGGCTGGCATAGAATGTAAAATCTTAGGAGCTCATGGACCAATGGGACTTGGGATTTCATAGTTCAGAGGATCACCAAATCAAGTCTGGTATATACTGAGGCAGAAAGTAATTTCCCCCCACCTCATCCTGATAACCAGACCGTTGTCCCCTCCAAAATCACAAATGGTTGTCCCCAAAAATAAAATCAATAAATCAACCCTGAAAATCTACAGCAACTAATCAATAAATCATAGCTTGATTTTTTGTAGTAATCCCAGAACCTCATTTCGTGACTGAATCCTATGATTATGCAGTGAAGTGTTAAGTCTGAAAAGGTAAACAACCATTCATAATTTACCATACCAAAAGAAAAAAATGGATTATGATCTTCTTTTAAAAACAAAAAACCCTGAAGTAACACAGGTTAGTTACAAGTGCATTCAAAGAAATAGACTGTAGCAGAAATCAAACATACTCAGGAAACAAAACACACACACACAAAATTATAGATTAGAAAAACATTGTAATAAAATTGTGGTAACTTTTCTGTAAAACAGTCCATTAGAAGAATCACAAATGTGTTTGCAATATATATATATTGCCTTGCAATTTATTTTTGCACTGAATTTATAGAAAAGTGGGAATTACATAAAATGATATAAAAATCTAATATTATTATCTTATATTATTTATTATTTTTATGTAATCGTAAAATAAATATTAAGAGAAAAGCCAAATTCAAATCTTGATACAGTAACTTTTCAGCTCTGCTGGAGAGAGCCACAAGCAGAAAGAACTCATGGCAGAAGGGTAAAAAGACTACTTTTGGCATCCCTAATTAGTTACTTTACCTAATTAAATATTTACAGAGTGCAATCTGTTTCTACTTAAATCAATGGGCTTTTTGCTATTTCTTTCAAGGGAATAAAGATGCAACCCCGATTGTTGTTTTTAAATAATCACCGTTCTCTTTCAATCACTTTTTTGTAGTCATGGTCATTTGAGAGGTTTTCTGCTCTACAGTGTCTCTATTTACTTTAGCTGATGGAACACTGTTGCTCCTAAGTAAGGATTGCAAATTAGTATTGCTGTGCAGCTGAAGATACCGCAAATGCTGCCTGCAGGACCTGATTTTGCACACCTCAACTAAAACCAAAGAGATGGTTCCTGGGAACCAAATATACACAGCTGAGGGGGTTTTTCAGGATCACTACAGCACGGAAAATTAGTTCTGCAACTGCCTAGCATTCAGAGACTTATACTGTTACTTGGTTCATTGTTATTTTGTTTTTTATTTTATTGAATGATATTTTGGGTTGTTTTATCATTAGTTTTACAGCTGCTGTTTGATTAATTTTCAATGGCGGATTGATTTTTATTGCTTCATATTATCCGCCTTGAGCAGTTTTGGGGACAGGTGGCTAAGAAATAGCTTATTCAATAAGAAAAAAGGAATAATTATGACAAAATACTTTCAGACAAGAGATGCTCCAAAGCAGTGTTTGACTCTAAATATAATTTGTAATGTAATTTGGGGCAGGGGATAAATTGAGATATCACATTGATACACCGCAGCTCTAGCACTTCTGCAGACTGGTGGAGTCAGAAAGGGGGTCAACCCATGACTTCTAATTAGGAAAGACCCATATGTGAGGGTCCAAGGTGGCTTGAAAGGGAGGGTTATGCCTCTGGTGCTTTTGTAGGACTTCATTTACACAAACTACTAAATTTTAAGACAGGGGGAAAAAACAAGCTTTGCCTTGTTCAATGACTTACTAAAACCGAAGTTAAAGCCCTCGTCAAGAAGAGACTGAGTGGAAACCCTGCCTTCCCATCCTGAGATACCCTTCTCACTGAGGCGATAAAATTCCTTACTTTTTCTGCATGATTCTTTTTGTACCCCTCAGATCCAAATGATTACAGTTTACACATTGGAGCATCATAGTTCCAACCCTGCACGATTCCTGCGCTATCTAGAAGTCATTGTTTTCCCAGCAATGTTAAGCTGTGCTTTCCACGCCAAAGCTTGTATGGCTCAATGCCTCACCATGGGTTTTCACGAGGCAGCAGATGTTCTTCTCTTTACACAATAAACTCTCCAACAGGATTTTACGCTGTACTGTCATTAAGCCGCAATGATTCTTTAGGTGGTAACAACGCTACGAGCACACAGAAATGCACAGGAAGACCCTCTACCAATTGTCACAAATTTAATCTCTGCATCATATCTCTGGCTGACAAAGCAAACGCCTCTCAATCCACAGAAAGAAATATCAGCAAGTCGGTGAGCTCACCAGGAGGTTACAATGAAGACACCCCAAATAATCCCACTTACCCTCGGACTGCTGAGGGGACTGGTTGACAGGCCAGACGAAGCGCCACTGATTGACCGAGACCTGAGAGAACACAACAGGAAGACAACGCCCTGAGAAACTCTTGTCAATGAATTATCATACAGCACCAGCCACCACAACATTTAATCTCTATATGCAGGGCTCTTTCTGTAGCAGGAACTCCTTTGCATATTAGGCCACCCCCCCCCCCGATGTAGCCTATCCTCCAAGAGCTTACAGTAACCCCTTTAAGAACAGCTCTGTGAGCTCTTGGAGGATTGGCTACATTAGGGTTGTGTCGCCTAGTATGCAAAGGAGTTCCTGCTACAAAAAGAGCCCTGTCTATATGAATTTGCTGTTTGCATTTCAACTAGGAAACCTCCTGTAGGGCTAGCATATGTTTTGCAGAAAGTATACCGGGGTCGGGGGGGAGACACATTGAAACATCCCATTTTTCTGTTCATTAGTCTCTCTCTCAAAGGTTTTTCAGCATGTTTCCTGCCATCCTTTGCCCTGCCCCCTCAGCCTCCAACCCACTCTGCTTCCCCATTTTGGTACTGCAAAAGTCAGCCCCTCCCCACTTTCAGTACATATCTTAAAAGATCTCATTTATCTCATTTGCCCTGCCAAGTAAATCCATTGCAAGTAATTTTTTTATCTCTTACTAGTTAAATTCAGGTGGGGGTAGCCATGTTGGCCTGAAGCAGCAGAACAAACTTTGAGTCCAGGGGGGCACCTTTAGGACCAACGAAGTTTTATTTATGGCATAAGCTTTCATGTGTATCTGAGGAAGCGTGCTTGCACATGAAAGCTTCTACCGTTCTTTGTTCTTACTAGTTAAGACGGCATAATGTACATTTTGCAAGACTGATCACTACGGTTGCTTGTAGTTTGGCTGGCCAGCTAAGTTCCCATATGAATTATCTACCCCACTGCTTATTGAAAAGATCCTGAATCTGAAATCAAGTATGTCCTTTTATGGCTGGGGTGGGGTGGGGCATCACATCTTTTCTCAGCACCTCAGCCACCCAGTCCATCAAAATCATAGAGCAAAGATCAGTGTCTCAAAAATAGCATGGAAGTTCCAAGATGCATGCCGTGATGGTATGTGTGTATGTGGCTCTTTTTGTAGCAGGAACTCCTTTGCATATTAGGCGACACACCCCTAATGTAGCCAATCCTCCAAGAGCTTCCAGTAGCCCCTGTCAGAAGAGCTCTGTCAGCTCTTGGAGGATTGGCTACATTAGGGGCGTGTTGCCTAATATGCAAAGGAGTTCCTGCTACAAAAAGATACACACACACACACACACACACACACACACGAGAAAAGGAACTTCTTATCTGTCTCAAGCCCAAATCATACAGAGTATTTTCACATGCTGCGTTCATAAGCAAAACCTATGTTGGTGTTATATAGTGTACATCTAATTTTTCTTCTGTCTAATTTCATTGAAAAATATAGAGTAAGAGAAGCTCAAAAGAACATTTTTTTTAAAAAAAAATCTGCCACCTGCCTGGAGTCTCAGTGGGAAAGGTAGGCTATAAATTAAGTACATAAATAAACAGGACATTCCAGAGTATGAATCCTTTGAGTTTTAGCTTGAGCTCCCATAACCTTACATTGAGGGGCAGTATTGAGTCATTCTTTTGGAACAGGAGGAACACTGTCGGGGAAAAGCTGCCCTCTTTAAAAGGAAGAGACAATGATGGAGACAAACCCATTTGACAAATAATAGACAATATATTCATGAGACTTAATCTTAAGAGTCTTGTGGTAATTTAGAGACATAAACTGTTGTAAACTAGACATCATTCGAATCCATGGAAGTTAATGCCTCAGTACAGTGCACTTTTAAGCATGTGTACTCAGAAGAAAATCCCACTTAGTTCAATGGGCCTTACACCTCAGTAAATGTGTTTAGGAAGGATTCCCGCTTTAGTCTTTAAGGTGCCAAAAGACTCTCTTGTGCTCTTGCTGATATATTCTGTCACAGAAAACTTTGTGGAATTTGTTCTAATCTGTATAATACCCAGTTTCCGAAAAGGGGACAAAGCAGAAAAAGAATGATTAAATGTATAAATGTTTGCCAAAAATAATAATCGAATTTTGTTTTTGTGCTTGTGACCATATTGATTTTTATGGTAGTTCATGCATATCTACTATAAAGTATAACAGTAATTCTATATGTATAGTATTATGTACCTATATAATCCACTGCTGATTGAAAGAAAAATCTCTCTGTGCTTGACTAGCACTACAAGTACACCTCTCAGTGTCCCCAGTTTCACCACGGGTCCTACGTGTGCAGAAGCAATTAGCAGCATAAAGGAGCCTCCTATATACTGAAGGAAGGCAGAGAAAAACCCACATTTCTGCAAGCTTGTATTCTGTCAGCAAATGTAAGTCACACAGGACAGTGCACAGGCATGAGCCTGCAGCTGACCCCGCCTGGCAAGTAGTAGGAAGGAGGAGGAGGAGATTGGATTTATATCCCACCCTTCAGTACCAAAAGGAGTCTCAGAGCAATTTACAAACTACAAAGGTACAAGTGAGAGCCAGTTTGGTGTAGTGGTTAAGTGCACGGACTCTAATTTGGGAGAACCAGGTTTGATTCCCCACTCCTCCACTTGTACCTGCTGATGTGACCTTGGGCCAGTCACAAGCTCTGGCACAGCTGTCCTTGAAAAAGAGCAGTTTCTGTCAGAGCTCTCTCAGCCCCACCTACCTCACAGGGAGCTTGTGGGGAGGGGAAGGGAGTTTGTCAGCCACTCTGAGACTCCCTTGGGTAGTGAAGGGTGGGGTATAAATCCAATCTCTTCTTCTTTCCCTTCCCCTACCCACAACAGGCAACCTGTCAGGTCGGCGGGGCTGAGAGAGCTCTGACAGAAACGGCTCTTTTTCAAGGACAGCTGTGCCAGAACTACAGCTTGCTCAAGGTCATCCAGCAGGTGCAAGTGGAGGAGTGGGGAATCAAACCTGGTTCTCCCAGGTTAGAGTCTGGGCACTTAACCATGACGCCAAACTGGGAAGGGAAGCAAGCAGCATATTGCACACTGTCTTCAGCATATTGCACACTGACTGGCACCATAGGATGTGCACCTCCAAAGCCAATTCACTTTGACCCCCAGGATCCTGTAAGCTACATGAAGGATTGTCTCCTCAGACTTAAAAGATGGGATAAAAGAGAGTTCTGTTAGCTGAGTTAAGCAAGCACAGCTTTTTCCTGTGTCAGAAGGTTGGTTACCCACTGGGTCCTCCTGTCTACCAGCACCATGGAGGAATCTCTGCCAGACTATCACAACATTCAAGTTTCCAGCAGCCCCTCCTGATGTTGCCTATACACTGCTGTCTACCAATTCCATGGAGGTGCCAATCAAGAGGTGAATCTACCAGGCAGCAGCCAATCTGTTGAGAAACTCCCTTGTAGTTTAAACGGGGGATGGACATTGGCCTTGGAGGGCGAGCACACTTAGACATGTATTCCATAACTCCTATCTTCCATAAAACTGCACCCTCAATGCCAATAAAGGTAATTGAATTGAATTGAAAACTGCCCCTAAGGTAAATAGGAATTAGTCTACCAACACTGGCCCTTTCTGCACTGAGTTGTTCCCCACGCTTGCAACTGTTCCACTTCGAAGTATTTTTGTTGTTGTTGTTCTGCGTTGCCTCCTGCTTTTGACTTGCTGTATATTGTTAACTCTGCATTGCCTACAAGTTTCGCTCTGCATTTCTCTTGGGTTATTTTTCCATTCTGCATTGCCCAGCTCTCAGTTTGGTTTCCCTCCGCTGTTTCCCCCGATTTTCTGAAAGCGGTTTCACTGCGGACCTCCCTCCCTCCCTCCCACTTCCACGCCAGAGGAATTCGAATGCAGAAACATTCCCTTGGATTTCCTCCCCCATCCCTTTCCAGCCCCCATGGAGGTCACCCCTCCCCCATCTCTTCTGTGTCTTCCTGCAGAGTCCTTTGTTGTGCTCCCAACTGAAGGGAAAGTGTTGTGTGGGTGTGGTGCATGCTTTGGACGGGGAAGAAACTTCTGGGGAGAAGAGGTCTTTTTCTCAAGAGCTTCCCCAAAGACTTCCATGTTTGCAAGCACCAGGATAAAAGCCAAAAGGCTCTCTGTGTTCTGTAAAATGGCCAAGGCTCTGAGCTCACTTCTGCCAGTTGCACCTGGTGCAGGGAGGCAATCAGCAGTGTGGCTGGGCTTGAATCTTTCTTTCTTTCTTTCTTTGATTCACTTTTTGAGGGAAAGCGGGGGCAGATTCCTTGGGGGGGAACCTTTGCAAAGACAGGTTCTCCACACCATCAATGCCGGTTCCCATTGCTAGGAGCTGCTGTCTGCCCCCTCGTATATATACGGTTCAATTCAGAGCTGGAGGGAGAAGGAGGGAGGGAGAGAAACGTCAACTTTTTGTTGGACTCCTTCCAGCAAGTTGAAAAACTCTCTGGAAGTGTTTCTGCTAGAATTGGGCATGCCACAAACCACAAACCAAACCGCATTTTCCTGCTTAATGCCCATCCCTACTGTCAATGGGCCCAGCCTCTACCTCAGGCCCCAAAATTAGCAGAAACACTTCCCCAAGTCCAACCCTCAAATCAGGGGGATGCCAGCACCCAGTCCAACCCTCAAATCAGGGGGATGCTAAACAAACCGGTTTGGTTTGTGAAGTTCATGATGCGTAGAACAGCCCCCCCAGCATGCTGGAGACAGCAAACTCACAGGGGTCCTCTGGCTGTCCTCTACTTGCCCTCTGGCAAGGACTGGATTTACAGGGTTTGAGTTACAGCCACCCCAAAGAAGGCGCACCTAGGAAAATGCTTTCTGGGGAAATGACAGGTATAAGTTTAGGAGGTTCAGGAGTGTACTGAACATCCTGTGCAAGCTAGAAGCACCAAATGCACAAGAGGTCTTTAGCTGACTCTCCTCTACCTGCCCTCCAAGTTTGGTGAGGATTGGATTTACAGGATCCAAGTTATGGTCCCCCAAAGAAGTTGCCAACATCCTCCATTGTTTCCAATGGAGGGGGGAAAAAGACAAAAAAAGGCAATAGAAGCCCAGCAGAACCAAATCAAAGTCCCATAGAATCTCTGCAGTAGAAACTGAAGGTGGGGTGCATTTTTGCAAGCCCACTGCAATGTGTCCAGCAGAACCAGTGACACTGTGGCACTGCAAACTCAACAGGACTAAGGTCAAGCTAGAGAATCTCTACAGTAGAAATTGAAGGGGGGGAATTTTTTGCAAGCCCAGGAGAATCAGTGCCAGTGTGGCAGTGCAAACCCAACAGGAATAAGGTCAAGCCAGGAAAGTGCTTTTGGGGAAAATGTCAGGCATAGGTTCAAATGTGTATAGAATGGACATCTTGCAAGCTACACAATCCAAATGTATAGGGGATCTCACCCTGCCGCCTGCTGCTCTACAATCTCTCCCAGTTTGGGGCAGGTTAAATTTCTGGGGTTCCAGGTACAGAGGACATGGTCCCTTGTGGAGGATGTAGCCTTTTGCTGGCTGCAGTTGCAATAGTCAAGACAGAACTGTGCACATCATGGCAGACCTCTGGAGCATTCAGCAGGAATGTCAGGGTATGGCCCAGACCCCAGAAGGTGATAGTCCTGCCACTGGGATACAGTGGTTCTGCTCCATGTGCAAGGGATGGATGCAGACCACGCAGCACAAAACTTTGCTGCCTTGTGATACAGAATAACCTGAGGGAGTGGGTGGGTGGCAGCAACATTGTCTGTGGCTACACTGTCACGGATGCCAGCACAAACATACTGGCAGAAGTGAAGCGTGTGCACTTCAAGGGTATCATCTGTCTAGTGCACATGCTTCAGCTGGTGGTGAAGGATGCTCTGGGGCTGGGAAGCACTGTCAAGGCCACCTGGGTCACTGCCTCCCTCAAGATGTGGTCCTTTCTTGAGACCTTCTTGTGCAGCATCATCTGTCCAGCTGTTGCAAGAGAGGCAAGGGGAGGAGAATGAGGAACTCCACCTACACCATGATTGCAGATTCCATGGAGCGGAAGAGCATGGCACAGGATATCTCCTCCATGACCATCCTGCACAGGGAAGAGGAGCTCAGCATCAGCTCCAACAACTGGCTGACCCTAATGGTGCATATCGTCAAGGCCTTCCAGGACACCACCAATGTGCTGTGCACCCATACGGCCACCCTGGGGCAAGTAATCCCCCTGATTTGAGGGCTGGACTGGGTGCTGACCTCTGCACTGGAGCAGGGCCCCAAGAGGACAGCTATTCTCTCATGGGTCATAGCTTTGGTAGAGAGGTTTCAGGTGGACATCACCACCAGGTTGCAACCTCTCTGCAAGAAAGGGGAATATAAGCTGGCTGTATCTGTGACCCTTGGATACAAGACAGCATTGCTCTCCTAAATGCAGAGCTCTGGCAATGGAAGTGTGAGCTCTGCAAAGATGTGTAGAGGCTACAGGCCAACAGATGTGGCCAGAAGGAACAGTGGCTAGGGGAGGAGATGCAGCCCAGCACCCGTGCCTCAAAAGAGCCCAACCAGGGAGAAGCCTCACTACTGGTTGTCAGTGGTGAACTGGGAGGCCAGCAGTGACAAGGATATCAGGAGTGCAATGATGGAGGATTTGGAAGAAATGACGGTGAGGGAGTACCTTGCCAAGTCCCCTGAGTCCGCTGCTGCTGATCCTCTGGAGTACTGGCCATAAAAGGCTGTCATCTGACCCAACCTCTCTTGTGTGGCCATAAGCCCTGAGTCCACCTAACACCCAAACCCCATCAGGGAAGAGCAGTTCACAATCAGGACAGTATAAAATGTGGGTCCTCAGCCAAGGCATGCAGTAACTAAGCCCCACCACTTGGCATTAGCAGAGAGACAGGGTGTCTCGGAGTCCTGAGTCCACCTAACACCCCCAAACCCCAGCAGGGGAGAGGAGTTCACAATCAGGAGGGTATAAAATGTGGGTCCTCAGCTGAGGCACCCAGTAGCTAAGCCCTGCCACTCAGCATGAGAACAGAGATGGGTTGGCTCAGAGTCCTGAGCCCACATAACACCCCCAAACCCTAGCAGGGGAGAAGAATTCACAGTCAGGAGGTTACAAAATGTGGGTCCTCAGTCAAGGTATCCACTAGCTAAGCCCCACCACTTGGCATGAGTAGAGAGATGGGGTGACTCAGAGCCTTGAGTTCACCTAACACCCCCAAACCCCATTAGGAAAGTGGAGTGCACAATCAGGAAGGTATAAAATGTGGATCCTCAGTCAAGGCATTCACTAGCTAAGCCCCACTGCTCTGCTTGAGCAGAGAGACAGGGTGGCTCAGAGCCCTGAGTCCACATAACACCCCCAAACCCTAGCAGGGGAGAGGAGTTCACAATCAGGAGGGTACAAAATGTGGGTTCTCAGCTGAGGCAACCAGAATCTAAGCCCCACCACTCAGCATAAGAAGAGAGATGGAGCGGCTCAGAGTCCTGAGTCCACCTAATAGCCAAACCTCAGCAGGGGAAAGATTTCACAGTCAGGAATAAATTAATGTGCTTTGCTTTTAACAAGTTCCCTGCCTCTTTGTCTAACTGCCAACAGCCAACAGAGGAGGGGCTTCAGAGCTGAGCTGATATATAGCATTCTGATCCCATAGAGCAGAGTGGGAACTCTGTTATTGGCAGCCAGCAGTGCCTGTTAAGCTTTGGTGTTTCCAAGGCTGGACAATTCTGCACCCCCTCCCCCCCGGTTGCTTTGAAATTTTGTAAACATTTCACGTGGAGACTGTCTGGAAATGTATCCATTCATGAACTACCATGAACAGCGTGGAAGTTCATGGAATGTTTGTGCTGGTTGCCCTTCCATGAACATTGCTTCACAAACCATGAGCAGGCAAAAATTTATTGTGAACTTTAGTTTGTGAGCCAGATCGATCCCAACCCTAATCAAGAGCATGGAGGCCAGTTTTAACAGGCCGGAGACTAAGAGGTTAAAGATGATTTTCCTGGGTCTGTAGAGGGAGTGAAAGAGAGGATAGAATGGCTTTCTAGATGAGAACAACCCATTTTGGGGAAGTCAGGTCTGGCCTGCTGCTGACAGATGTGGTAGGAACATGTGGAGGAAGGGAGATATCATGACAAAGAGATGAAAGTAAACATTATGTATATGGGACAGAGGTGGGAGCATGAGACAGAGAGGTGATCCACAAGAGACAGGGAAGGGAACAAAGGTTGTAGGACAGACAGACACATGACAGAGAAAGCATGTACCGGGGTAGGGAGAGAGGAGAATGATTCTTCTCCAGCTGGCTGACAGGAACCGGGGGAAAGCATTGTCCGTGCCAGTATATACTAGCTACAGCCAGGGGTCATTTCCTAAAAAAAGAGGTGCAGCTGCTCATTTGCATAACTCATTTGCATATGCCACACCCCCTGACAAAGGGAAGGCATGTTTAAAATAAGTTATGCAAATGAGTTTAAATCCCCCCCCCGAGTTTCTCTGCAAAAGTAGAGAGGCTCAGGGGGAAAGGCAGGGAACCCAGGCATTTAAATCCCCCCCTTCCCGGAGTGTCTCCGCGGGCGGGGCCTGGGCTCGTTCCTGCCGGAGCGCCACTCCGGGGCACTCCAGCAGGAAATGACCCCTGGCTACGGGCCTTGAACAAATACTGTAAAGCTTTAGTTGATTACTCTGTTTTACAAGCTTACAAAAGTTGTGAAAATGGCATCATGCTTAAACCTTAACATTTCAAAATCATTTGGAAACCTTAACATTTCAGATAAGCTGGAGCATCCAAGGAGATCCTGGAAAACATGCTTGCAGTTCAATGTCTTAAAATGTATCACTATAATAAAACAGATCTTACGCTCCTATCAATATCAACTTGGCAGGTAAAAACCTTGCATCATTGTTTAAAATTTATTAGGAAGGTCCTTTCTGCCGCTGTTCATCTATCACTCAGATCCCAAGACCACCTTAGAGAAACTGGGGTCGGAATTCATATGAAAGCATGAGAGATCATGCACAGGACAAATGGATCCTACTTGTTGGGTACTCCACAATACAGAGTTTGCACATCAGCATGCAGAACCGACGCAGTTACAAAAATCAGAAGGGTGTGAAAAATTAAAGTGGAAAAAAACATCTTTTATCTCTAGACTTGAGCTACGATCATTGAACTGGACATAGCTGTTTGCACGTAATCTGCCTGGAATCTGTGGAACTATTTATAATCTTTACAAGGTTAACATTTCTCTTATTATTCAGGTGATGTAGATTTCTAACATATAATCATATTTTAGATCCCTGCAGAACTCTTCATCAAGGTCTCAACAAAAACATATGTCAGACCCAGGGCTCTTTTTGTAGCAGGAACTCCTTTGCATATTAGGCAACACATCCCTAATGTAGCCAATCCTCCAAGAATTTACAGAGCTCTTCTTACAGGGGCTACTGGAAGCTCTTGGAGGATTGGCTACATTAGGGGTGTGTCACCTAATATGCAAAGGACTTCCTGCTACAAAAAGAGCCCTGGTGAGACCCATCACAGTGTGGTAGAGTGTGATGTAAACACTTCATTACCATGAGTTTATAACAACTGCATTGCTGAGACAAGGCAGAATTAAGACGACACTAAAATCATTTTTGTGAGAAAACACACCAGAACACCTGAACAGCATCTGATTCACATCCCTTGGTCATTTTGTGAAGCTTACCTGTTTCACAATAAAGCCACTTCCCAAACCATCAGAAGTTGGGCCTTTGCTCTTCTTACACCCTTCCCACTTATAAAGACAAAAGCAGCATGGGATGGAGCTATCAAATTTAGCTGTCTGCCGAGGACTTCTGACTCAGAAGGCATTTTTGCTAACTGTGCGGGGGCACTCAGTTACAGAGCATCTACTTTGCAGGAAGAAGGTCCCAAGTTCAATCCCTGTCATCTCCAGGCAAAAGGCTCAGGTAACAGGTGACGTGAAAGGCCTCTGCCTGAGACCCTGGAGAGACGCTGCTGCTTTGCATAGACAGTCCTGACCATGATAGACTAATGGTCTGATTTAGCAGTGTGTCATGTCTGTACCAACTGAGCAAACAAATCCATACATACTTTTCCAAAGCTTTAACTGGTAACAAAAGGACATCAAAGAGGTTTTTTTTAATTTTATATAAACTAAAACCAAAGAACAATGAAAGAATTAGCTGCTGTAGATTTTTTGGGTTGTCTGGCCGTGGTCTTGGCATTGTAGGACCTGACGTTTCGCCAGTAGCTGTGACTGGCATCCTCAGAGGTATAACACAGAAAGATGGAGTACTCTCTGTGTCAAGGTGGGCAGAAAAAAGTGGTAGGCATTCTCACCTTGACACAGAGAGTACTCCATCTTTCTGTGTTATACCTCTGAGGATGCCAGTCACAGCTACTGGCGAAACGTCAGGTCCTACAATGCCAAGACCACGGCCAGACAACCTGGAAAATCTACAGCAGCTAATGGACTCTGGCCGTGAAAGCCTTCGACAACATAGTGAAAGAATTGTTATGTTTTATTATAAGCCAAAACCAAACTGGGCAGAGATAACTTGTGACTTTCTGTGCAAAAGATGATGATCAGAACATTCTGGCCCCTCCCAAACTCTGCCTTTCAAAAGAAAGCAGCACCTCTTTGAAATGTGAACCACTGTTAAAGACTAATTTATAAAATGACAGAAAATAGAGCACTAAGTACAGGAATTAGATGTTCCCTGCCATCTTTTCCTCTGGAAATAACTCCTATGCCTTTAATAATTTCACGACAAGCAGAACTCAACAGGAAACTCATTTCCCACCTTGTAAACTCCATTCCTGATAAAGCAGTGTCCATTGAATTTCTGATTCTCATGCAATTGTTAAAAGGAGAAAGATCATGCCAGAAGTAGAATTTAATTTCTAAACCACTGAAGTAGGAATAGGTTATACATATTGCTGTGAATAATTTGGTAATTGTCAGGACTGGGTTTGAGTATTTCACAGCGACAGGTGCCTGCCTTATTGGGGCCTTGACATGCCCGTTTTAATGGCATCTCTGGACTCCTCTGAAATTCTCCAAAGTGTCAATCACTTCATAACATCCCAGGAGATCAACAACTATGCCCCGAGTTGTGGGAAAGAATATACTGAGTTGGATACAGCCACAAATCTCTCCCACTTTCTCCTCCCCTGGCAGCCATTTGACCCTGGGAAGGGTGATTTCTAGAACTGCGGGACCTTGCATGGATTAACAGCCACATTGGTTGATGTGCACCACTGAGGAGGGGGAAGGGGTCAAATTGTCCGGCTCTTCTGTCTATGAAGCTGGCTCTTCTGACCAGTGGAGAAGGATGGAGCAATTTTGTAGCACTATTCGTGCTATACTTTTGGGGTGGTACTCCCTCTCGTACTTCAGGGAGAACCAAAACAATGTCGTCAGGTTGCAGTGGAGGCCACACATTCACCAAGATGCATTTATTCCATTGCCACTTTGACTATGGAGCAAGCAAAGGACCAAACCTTTTCTTCCTGGCTTCAGAAACATTAGTACTAACCAGGGCTATTTTGGGGCAGGAACGCACAGGAATGGCGTTCCGGCTGGCTTCAGAGTTGGCCATGCCCACTACAGTGAAAACTTCTGCATGCGTGGCTATAGTGGGAAGGCCTGGAGAGCAACCCCCCCGGCGACTCCAAAGCGGGTGGGCCAGGGGGGCCCCTGGAAGGATCGGGAGGCATTCCCATGTCTTCCCTGGCCTGTCCAAGGGCCAGCTTGCCCAGGCTCCCTGCAGCCGCAGGGCAACCGGACAAGTCAAGGGTAGGCTTGCCTGGGCTTCCCGCAGCCATGGGGTGCCCAGGCAAGCCAAGGGAAGGCATGGGGTGTGGCCTAATATGCTAATAAGCTGCACTGTCAGGGGGTGTGGTCTAATATGCTACTGAGTTTCTGCTGTTGGGTGTGGCCTATTATGCTAATGAGTTCCTGCTGGGCTTTTTCTACAAAAAAAGCCCTGGTACTAACCAGAGACCTACTCTGAGACCACAGCAGCAAGGGGTAGAGGCAACTGACTTCAGTTCCTAGTAGGTCCATCAGGCTTCATTTAAGCATACTGGAACAAATTAATGGGCAGCAGTCAACATGACTCAGTCCCAACACCCTTCCAGTTCATGGCTTGTTGTTGGCAAAACACCACCGGGGGGGGGCCGTGTTCTGTGGCTTGGCAGGAGCTCAGTGCTAGGGTTGCAAGGTCCTTTTCTTCTGCTGGCAGGGCGTGGGAGGGAGCTTCCTGGGAGTGGGGGGGGCAGGGCAACATCACCACACACAATGTCTCCAGCACGATGATGTCACATGGAAGTGACATCATCATGCTGGGGACATCACATAGCAACACTCTGGTATTTTGGGCAAAACTCTATGGTTATGGCTGGCGGTGGGCTGGAGCCTGTGAAATTGGAGGATCCCTCACTCCCACCTGTGGCTGGCAACCCTACTCAGTACCCAGTGAAATCACATGCACATTTCATAAATCATTGGAACACTGGCCTAATGGAAAACAAGCCTGTGAATTTGCACCTGTGCAGTGAGATGCATACACCACTCCAGAAAGGATATATACACTAGAATATGGAAGCTTTCCAATCCCTTGGTGTCACAGATGTTTGCAGATTCAGAACTCTAACTCACTATAAAGTACTGGAGGAGTCCACAGAAAAAGCACCTGCAGTGCTAGAATAACCCACATGCAGCAGATGAAGTCAGATATGTCAGATGCCACAGTGATCCTGGATCATTGCTTATCCACTGTGTGGACTGATGGTGAGCAGAAGGTAAGGAATTCTGCCAACCAAGATTATGAGAAGCACAACCCTCAGCTCTCCCAGGCTCTAAAATGTTTTTTTTTGTTTGCCAAACCATGTACACATGGCAGGGAGTTATGGCCAGTAGTATGTCCCCGCATAATGTACATGTTCAGCCTGTGCATACCTTTCATTTTTCTCATAAAAATGTGGAATGTGAAGCAGAGGCCAGAGTGGTGGGCTGGGTTTGTTTAGTCTGTAAGATGCTGGGGAAACCAAACAATCACACACAGAGAGGTACGTGGAGAGTTGTACTTCCCAAGTCTCTCTTTTTCAAAACAAAGTGTCACGGCATAAATAAGGACTGTTTAACTGGTGATCGTTTTAGAAATGTCTCTCCCCCAAAATGAGAAAAGGTCCCACAACAGGTATAATCCAAAACTGGAGCTTACCCCAATGCGTCAGCACTCGTCATCCTTGGCAGAGGGAGTGAAAGAGAAGAGAAGGAGAGAGAAAGAAAGGGACATGGAAGCAGGTGGAGAGAAGAGTACGAAAAGCAGAGTGAAAAAACTGTTCAGATATCTACGAGGACATTCTTATTGCCTCAGGCATCAGCTGCTGATGGAAGCACCAGTGGGGAATACTCCTGGGAGGGGAGGATTGCCTTCACTAGACAAATATTTCCATATTGCTCATAAACATGGCAGGTGTTTGCATCTGGGAATTGGGGGGGGGGACAGACACAGCAGGTATGAAGCAGAAGAGACGAATGCCCATCCTGTCTATAAGCCAGCCTGAACAGCTGGCAGCTCGTATCTGGGCTTGCTGCTTTTTCATGGCAAGTGATTAGGCTATGCACAGTGAACAGCAATGACTGAAAAGGATGTGGACCCTCTCCCATTTTGCTCATGTACCACTCTCTTGCCTTTGCACAATGGTCATCTGGAAATTTCATTTTTCCTGTATGTGTATCTGTAGTTTCTAGGACAATAGTAATTGATCAGCAGGGCTATTTTTGGGCAGGAACGCACAAGAATGGAGTTCTGGCTGGCTCCCGAGTTGGCCACGCCCAGCAGGAACTCATTAGCATAATAGGCCATACCCAACAGCAGAAACTCATTAGCATAATAGGCCACACCCAACAGCAGAATCTCATTAGGATTGGCTACATTAGGGGTGTGCGGCCTGCAAAGGAGTTCCTGCTACAAAAAAGCCCTGGGCGGTTTGACAACAAACAAGGTAAACAGAATAAGAAGCAAAAGGTGGGTGTGGCTGGATGATCACACTTCTGGTAACAATGGGGTGTGGCCTAATATGTGATGCTGTCAGGGGTATGGCCTAATATGCTAATGAGTTTCTGCTTATGGGTGTGGCCTATTATGCTAATGAGTTCCTGCTGGGCTTTTTCTACCAAAAAAGCCCTGAAAATCAGTGTTTCTGAGTGGGTCGGTGTGGCTAGCGAACAAAGTTGCAAGCAACAGCTGCAAACTCAGAGAGAATTTCCCCTGTGAGAAACTCTGCTAAAATACACAAAAAGAGATGTGTGGCCTTGCAAGACTCTCATTCATTTGAATGAGGCTCATGTAAAACTCCCCAAAGGCATGAGCCCCCTATTGCAAGCTACCCTCCATGGCTCTATTAATTCAAGTTTCCCAAGTTTATTTAAGTGGCTACTCCCACTAAGATCTTCAGACTTTCCCGATATGAGATTCAGAATCTGGTATTTCATTAAATTAAAATCAGTGATCATATTACATAACTAAAGAGACTAAGATATTATGCAAGGAGATGTGAATCACCTTGTTTACGATAAACACACAACAGTGTTTAGTCTAATTTGCCACAATAGTGGCAAATTATAGCTCTACCTACCCCACTCCTCTTAACTTCTGCGGGGATCATTTTGAAAAGCTTTCAATTAAATGCTAACCAGTCTGTCTATGTTTCCATAGGAGGCCCTCAACGTACCAATCATCCAAAGGTACATACCAGTCGTTCCTAGGTACAGAAATGTCAAGTTTAACATTTCTGAACTACATGTGGCTTCCTTATGAAAGTTTGGTTAGCACTGGGACCGTGCAACAGGGGAGATGTAAAACAAATTAAACCCTAAGACTTTATTTATATTTGCATTAAACTATTTATATCCCGCTTTTCCCTCCTAAACACAACTGAATAACATGAATTAGAACATTTAAAAAAACCATTGTTCACTTCAGCAGATAATTCATACCTTCAGGGCTCTTTTGTAGCAGGAACTCCTTTGCATATTAGGCGACACCCCCCCTAATGTAGCCAATCCTCCAAGAGCTTACAGTAGCCCCTGTAAGAAGAGCTCTGTAAACTCTCAGAGGATTGGCTACATTAGGGGTGTGTCGCCTAATATGCAGAGGAGTTCCTGCTACAAAAAGAGCCCTGCATACCTTCACCCCCAACATACACACCACAGTATGTACTTTAGGAGGGTCCAGTTCTAAGCAACGCTGTGCTCTTCTACCAGGTGGGTACCTACTAGGGATGCCAGTCCACAGGTAGAGGTGGGGGATCCCCCAATTTTGGGGGCTCCTGTCTACCGCCTGCCAGCTGATGAGGGGAAGCCCCATCTGAAGTGCCACCCCCAACAGCAGCCACCCATAGCCACCCCTCTCCTTCCCCTCCCGCCAGATTTAAAGGGTCCTCCAGCTGATTGGTGGGAGCACGTGGCCTGCCAATCAGCTGGAGGGCCCTTTAAATCTGACAGGAGTGGAGGGAGAGGGGAGGCCTCTGGCTGCACACCTGCATTCCAAGCAGCAAATTCGACACTTGGGATTCCGGTGTGTGGGACCCTGCTCTCCAAAAGCATTTAAAGGATCCATTTAAATGCTTGGGGGGGGGACGGACAGTCACCTGAATTTCAAGCAGCGAATTTGCCCCTTGGGATTCAGGTGCATCCCCAATGTGATGATGTCACTTCTGAGTGACATCATCACATTGGGGACTTCCCCTTCAGGAATGCCTCCCAAAGTCCTCCAGTGGGGAGGAGGCAGGACCTGTCAACCCTAGTACCTACAACCCTTGCCCTACCATGCACTAATTGTCAAGAAGTTTGGACCTACTTCATTGTTTCATAAATGATATCATTGCCAGTTCTATATGTATCATTTCAAATAGATTTGAAGTATTTCTGGAAGGTCATGGTACATGCATTTTTCTGAACATGTACATGCCCCTTGCATTTTTTCTCTTCCCACTGGATTCCTTGCAATCACTTCCCTCATTACAAAATTCTATTCTATACTACGGATTTAGAGAAAAAAATAACTCATGCACACACACATGTACACACACATTTATGAGGTCAAATTTTACTTTCAGTTACACTCCAAATCTATTTATCCAAGAGGGTTCCCAAGCAGATTATCTACAATGCTGGGTGTGAATGTGCCCACAAAGAATAGAAGCACAAGAAAACAGAAATAACTGTGGTTTGGACCAAGTGGAAGGGTTCATGGAAGGAGCTGGTGGCATGGCTTTTCCCCTGCTTTCCCCAAGCAACTTGAAATTCCCGAGGATCAGGAGACAAGCAAAATGAGCAACATGACGGGATGCTACAGCAACACACGGGAATCTGGTAAAATTGCCTCTTTCTCTTCCATCTGTGGTTCGCATCAGTGGAGAAATGAGAAAGAGGTGATTTTACCTTACTGGTTATGAGGCTCTCCCAATTTGCTTGGCCAATACCTTCTGCAAACTCCTCCTCTGGATCCAACCCTGTTATCTATCTGCGTCAATATGGACACATTAATACTATGTAGTTTTCTGGTTTTGGAGTTTTCTCTGAAAGGGACTGAGGATTTTAACAATGAGAATGGACATTACATTTACAGTCAGGGAAGGAAAGAAGGGAAATGAGGTTATTCAAATAAAAAAATAATCCCAGAACACAATACACTCAGCAGGGCAGACATGTGCATTTTCTAAAGTACGAATGCAAGTGAACTACAGAGCTGCAACAACCCAGATATAGAATAAAAGCACTGAGGGGGGGACAGAGCAACAGATGATGAAAGAAAGAAGAAGAAAGAGAGGAAGAGAAGAGGGAGAAATGGCAGAAGAAAGGGACAGTGGCCTCAGCTACCAAGACAACCGTGTGCATCTAGCGGGGCAGGGTCCTTAAAGATGCAGTATTCCTCTTAGAATAAACCAAAATATGAACAACAGGATATTAACCGGGCACCATTTCAAAAGTGTGATTTGTTAAGCCAACAAGGGAATGTTGTATGTGGGGGCGGGGAGTCTTTGTTGTTTCTGGCTCTAGCACGCCCTTGATCTATATTTTATACTCCTTCGATAACAAGACGGAAAAATAAAATCGAAGAAACTTCTTTTCCTCTTCATGGTTCTCCCCGACATCAACAGATCGGTCTCTGTATTTTCTTGTAGCTCAGAAAACTATCTCTGTGGTATCCAGCTAAGAATGTGCTAGTGTGTTTAAGGGATTTCTGCAGTGGCTTCTTCTGCAACTGTAAACAACGTATAACATCCATCTTCTTCCTCCAGAAAAGGTTATAGAGCGCGGCTGATGAATTCAGTGGATTTGTATTTACTAAATAAGGCTTGCAAATGGCCCAACAAATCAAATGGCCTAACGTATCTCCCAATTGTGGTGCAGCTCATCCTAGTTTAATTAATTCTCTAAATTAATTTTCAAGATGTGGACACTTCTGGACTGTGTTTTGGTTGAACCATTCAGAAAAATTGTTCCTATAATGCATGTCCACTGGGGGGGGGGTACCTTGCATAGATTTCAAAGCCCTCACTAGGTCAGTGCTTGGGGCTATACAACAGCTCAGCCAGTAGAAATAAGGTTATAACTGTGACAGTGTATTTATATAGTTCCTGCATCATCAATTTGCTTCATAGACATAAAGCCACACAGTCTTTCGAACTGCTACCTTGAAAAGTAAGTCAGCACTATTATGTCCTGTTTCGGACTAAGAAGGACTGGTAGGACAAGCTTTTTCTAGTTTGTTTGTGGGTGTGTTTTTTTTAAAAAAAGCTCTACAATTGTCCCATTTGATAGAAGCACGAATATTAGAAGATGTGTGCAAAAAACTGTACGGGCAAACTACATGATGCCAGAAGGACCTTGACAAAAAGTATTTTCTGGGGAGGATGCCTTAAAGGCAGGGTTATTTTTGGGCAGGAACGCACAGGAATGGAGTTCCAGCTGGCTTCAGATCTGGCCACACCCACTACAGCCAAAACCTCTGCGTGCATGGCTACAGAGGGAAGGCTTGGAGGCAACTCTAAGGCAGGCTGGCCGGGGTGGCATGGAAGGATCAGAGAGGCATTTAAATGCCTCCCTGTGCCTTCCCCAGCCTGTCCAAGGGCTGGCTTGCCCAGGCAAGCCATGGGGGCGTGGCCTAATATGCTAATATACTACATGATCAGGGATGTGACCAAATATGCTAACGAGTTCCTGCTGGGCTTTTTCTACAAAAAAAGCCCTGCTTAAAGGCCTTGATTCTGAGGCTGAAGGGGAAAAGAATAAGTACAGGGTACACTCCTGATTTGTCTTGCTTAAATTTGGACAAGCCTAACAAGACGCCAGTTAGGTTTCCAGATTCAGAATCCATCCCGCTACAGTCACTCCAGGCTGAGATTTGTTTCAGGTCTTTGGCCCACACAACTGTGCTTGGGGACTCCCTGCTGTGCACCAAAACAGGACAACAGCAGCTTGTTATTTCTTCCCAGCTTGTGAACTTTTTATGAGATCCTGGCAGTCTGGCTGCACTGCTCTTTTCCTGCAGGCATTCATAAAATGGATTGCCTCATATGCTGTGCCAGGATCCGACCATCCATCTGCTGATAGGCAGAGTACCTTCTATGTACTGCTTAAAAAGGGGGGTTAAAAAGTTTAGTTAGCGGCCTTCTCAGCCTACAAGCAGCCAGCATGGATGTGTTAATTTAAGCCAGGATCCACCAAGCTCTATTCTGAAAACTGTGTGCAACAGCAGGGCCAGTACAGCATAATGGCTGATGAACTGGGAAGTCCCCAGTTCAAATTTTGCCTCTTCTGTGAACTCAATCGGTGACTTTCAGCAACCTCAGCCCCTAATGGGGATTATAAAACTATCCTGCTTTACAGGGCTGTTGTAAGGAATACAGCATGACCCATGAGCATTGTGAGAAGCCCTATGAATACCAGTGTAAAGAGCTATACGGATGCAAAGTGTAATGGTTCATAATATCACAACCGGAACATGCATTAGCTGGGACTTTTTGCCTTTTACGTGCAGAATGGGTGCCTTTGAGTACATGGGGAGTGCTTTTCCTTTACTACTGTGCAACCACAGCTAGTCTAGGGGCTTTCAGGTCTGAGGATGTAGCTGATAATAACAAGGGCTGTGCATCACTGCCTCCCATGTTCCAGTTTAAGCACCAAAGAGTGAAGTTGCAAATGACTCTTCGTTAATGAGCTCTGGGTGCAACCCACAGTGGTTCAGATCAATCGGATGCTGGCCATGGACCTTAGCAAGATATGGATGCCACCCCATTGTCTCTATTCAAAAGAAACCAACTTTAAAGGCCTAATTAATTTCTGTTCCAGAGCTGTGGAAAATTCTCCAGCTGAGTGAATCAAAGTGGCTTCCACCTTCCAGGCAGGTGATTTTTTGGGAATAGTTATTCTGATTCTCTTAAGTCGGTGGATTTGCTGTGATTCCTCATGTTTAAAATCTTTAATAACCAAAAACAGCAACAACTGGGCAATGGGGAAATTTTGGCAGGTGCAGTTTGTCATGCAGAGGTAGAGAAGCCACTCCCGCTGAAATGTCTTGTTTCACACAACTATTAACCTTGCTTGCCAATTAGCAGTCCCCAGCCCAATCAGTTATGACATAATGAGGAATCTCTCAAAAGCATAGCTGCTGTGGCTGAACTGACATGGAAAAAATTAGCCATTCTTATCTGACAGGCACCTGATTGCTAGAGTTAAAGGCTAATTAACAAGCAGATGTGTTGACATGCAATAGGTAGCACATGTCAGGGTCAGGACATCTTTGTCATTGGTTAAATGGTATATACTCAGGTTCAGCAACTGGAAGCCCCAAGAATCTATCCTTGGGAGTATCAGTTGACCCCACAGTTGCCAACACAATAGCAAGAGGGAGTGGTGGGTTGCGCCAAGAGAACTTGCCAGGATTCTGCTTTGGAGGGTAGCATAGAGTCCATCTCACAACTGCAAACTAGTTACAAACCAGGGAAAAGGTCACGTGTCAAAGGAAAGGTCACAAACAGGACAAACGAATGGGACCAGATGCAAAGGAGGCCAGGACTCCTGAATCTTAACAGTTGTGCAGAAAAACAAATGTTGTTAGCTTCACCTTATTACTGCTGAGATGAGAAAAGTGGCTACCAGTAACTCTAGAACACAAGCTGTGCATAATGTACTGTGCAATGCACCAAAATGCAGAGTGTAACACTGTGAAAGAAAATGGTTGGGTCAGTCTCTCATGCAAGCAAATTTGCCCCCAGTGGAGAAGGTAAGTACTGCATCTTTAAGGAATAGCAGTGAGGTAAAAGAGAGGAACAGATTGTTGGTGTTTATACCTTTCTTCTTTGTTGAATTTGGGATTGGCTTCACAGATATCCAGGCTTTTACTGAACATTGTTTTACTATGGCGGGAACAAAGTGAGAAAACAGAGTTACTAACGTGGACATTCATAAGAGAGTTGCCTGTTGTAGTCGGTAAGACCCAACCGCCCCAAATTGCCCAACCCCTCTTCAAGAAATGCTCCTAAACAATGACGTTCTTCCTTTAATGAATGATGTCCTGATTCTGAAAAGTACCAAGACCTCCTTGAATGAAAGGGGTCTTTCAATTCATATTTGACCTTATTTTTCACCAAGAAAGTCAGCAGGGGATTTGATAGTGAACTTAATGGTGAAGGATTAAACCAGTAATAGTTGGTGGCATGAAGGAAGATAAATTTCATACAAACCATGTAGTCTACAGTACCTCTTGCACATAGCCTCCCAAAACACCAGTTGCTCCACAATGAAATGTAGACCCATGCTAGAATCATATTTGCCAGCACAGACATGTAACACATGTTGAAATTCAGAAAGGAACATAGAAAACTGCCAGTATTATACATGGTCTAAAGCAGGGCTCTTTTTGCAGCAGGAACTCCTTTGCACATTAGGCGACACACCCCTAATGTAGCCAATCCTCCAGGAGCTTACAGAGCTCTTCTTACAGGGGCTACAGTCAGCTCTTGGAGGACTGGCTACATTACAGGCATGTCACCTAATATGCAAAGGAGTTCCTGCTACAAAAAGAGCCCTGATAGAATGCAGATTCCATCTGGCAATTCAAAATGGAACACACCTTGTTCCCACAAATCTTTTCTCATAATCATAACAAACTATGAAGCAACATTTCTAAGATCTCATTAAAATACCAGACCAGTTGATTGAGAAGATACCAGTTCCTAATAATGTATAATATTCTAACCAGAAATGCAAAACAAAATTAATTTGTTAATGGAACTAATGTTAGGAAGTCTTCCAGTTTATATTCTACTCACTGCACCCTGCTGTGTTTAATGTAAGTTTTAAGCCCTAACATGTATATCTGGGGCGGGGGGAGGGAATCTGTTGCAGGAAAATGCACCATGAATATGTCAGCTGCTATGGCATTGATGTATCTTGGGGGAGATGGATGGCTAAGTTTAAATACAATGAACAAGAACAGCTCGATGAATTAAAGCCCTCACAAGAGGAAGAACACAAGGGAATGAAGTTTACAGTAATTAAAACAGAAAATGGAAAAGCAGGATTCTCGATAGAGAGATGTTGGCAAACCAAGTTGATTTCAAGGTTTTCAATGCACTCATTTGTTTCCATAAATTATTCCCTTGGTTGCAGTGAACCAAAATAATGTATGAAGACCCAGAGACTCTGAGAGGAAGACGTATGCACTGAAGGAGCTAACCCATATTTTCCCCTCACAGTACATTCAGCCTGGCAACTAGCAGACATAAGTAAGGCCAATCAAAGCAGAATTAAGTGCAACAAATATTTGTGCACTTTTAAGTGAAATCTTTCATACTCCCAGGAAGACAATGATGGGTAACTAAACATTTCACACTGCAGAAGGCAGTTTGGAAATCTACGTTTTGCTGGTACACAGCCTTGGGCATCTGCTACAATTAATAAAGGACAGTTTCTTCAGAGCCCTATCAAACAGAGGATGGCGCTCCTTCCAGAGTTAACTATCCTATATCATTTTGATTTCCCAGTTCATACTACCCAAACCTACAGACTTCAAAATTGGTAATATTAGAATTATAGGATATCCTGTTCTCAAGTGGGTGCCAGACATTTGCAATGAGGTCATTACTATATATACTCATTCTGAAAAGAATCAAAAATTCATAGAAGCAGGAGATTGGCATTGAGATGAAAAGCACAAGCCACAAGGAAGAGCCTTCCTTACTGAAACATCCTTACTAATCTTTTGCTATTTAGTGCGCTTCTTCTGTCTTCCTTCACATCTAACTAAGAGGGTGGGTAGTCGTTCTTCTGAACTCCTTTTTCAGTGCCCAACTAAAGTCTTGGATAACCCAGAAAAGAGCATGGCCATTATGAGTTGAGTGTATGTCTGTACAGAAAACCTGTATTTCCGACAAGTAATCATGTTTCCTGCAAATAATCCTAAGAATTGTAGTTTGGTGACAATCAGAGGTGTGCATTTGGCTATATCTGAGTAAAAAAAAATAGCCGAGAAATACCTAATTTTTTGGCTATTCTTTCAGCTGAATATAGACCAGAGTAATTTTTTTTTAGCTATCCAAAATAGCCAAGCCCCAAAATCCAGCAAATATTTGGGAGTTTTTGGGCCCACCGGAGAGCCGAAGTTAAAGGGTGTTTAAAGGGATTGCAGTCCCTGTAAATGCCTTCCAGGTGAACTTATGGCTTGGATAAGGCATTTAAAGAGACTGCAAGCCCTTTAAATGCCTTCAGAGTTTATTTGCAGCTTGAAGAAGGCATTTAAAGGGACCACAATCCCTTTAAACGCCTTTCCCCCTTCCATTGAAACCAATGGAGGATGGGGGCACCTTCTTTGGGGAGCTATAGAATTGGATTTCCTGGTCTAATCTTTTTGAAACTTGGGGATTTTTTGAGGAGAGGCACCAGCAGCTATGCTGAAAATTTGGTTCATCTACATCAAAAAAACAGCCCCCCAGACTGATTCCCCATTATACCCTAAGGGACCTTTGACTATAATGGTCCCCATCGGGTATAATGGAGCTGAAAAAAATTCAGTATTTCTGAAAAATCCTAAATCAGAATACCATACCAGTATCAGGATTTGGGAATATCAGAAAATACCAATATTTCTTAGCTTTAATACACATGAACCCCCAAAATACCATTTTTTTTGCATACCCCTAGTCTGAATGTCAGAGAACCCTAGCATTCTACATAGTACTACAGTTTCCAGATTTCCTGGAAGTGGGCATTGCTGTGAAACCCATTTGAATATGTAGCATAGATACATTCCTTAGGCATCATTAGGACAGTATTACAACCTCCCAAAGATGGAGATATATAAAAGTCTACTCACATGGGCTGCTTACCATTAAATACTGTTAGAAGTCCAGCACAGTTTGCCTCTTAGCAGGGTTACTAGGTATTTTGTTACTGATGGTTTTGACAGATAGCATCCCTATCTGCACTATCTTCAGACACCTGTGTGTGTTCATTAACAGTTCATGTTCCAAATAACCACACTGCAGGCAGTCCACACTGTGTGCTTTTGTCATCTCAGGATGGCCCCTTCCAATGTGTATACTCATGGAATGGTGAATAACTCTCCATCTGTTCTATGGCCGTTCCCGTTCCCTTTCTACAACCACATGTTGTACTTCCCTTTAGCAGCTACTGTCCAGTGTATACATACCACTGATACTTCAGGTGCTATGTCTGGCATTTGTTCTGACTCTTTATAAGACTCTTTATAACTTAGACATCATTCACTGGCCATGCAACTTTGAACAGAGTTTCTGAGAACATCACTTTGGAAAAGTCTTTATCAGGTAATCAGTTCCTACCTCAACAGTATTTTTTAACACCCAAAGAAAAAAAATATATCAAACACACTGAGACTGGTGAGAGACACAATTCTGAAATATTTGCACCTGCTATGCGCTCCCAATCCCAAGGTGAGAAGTGGCAGGAACTGCATAAATGCTCAAGTCAATAATTCCTTTTGAAATCAAGGAATAACATTCTTCTTAATACAGGGTTTCTGTCACAGTTGGTTACTCCTACTTTGTTCTACCTAGGCAAGTGCTTGAGGCAAACAACTGGAACATAACACGACATGCGAATTTAGGAAGCCAACTTCAGCTCAGTTGCAGAAGCTCCCCAAAGCTATGCCCACACAGCATTCCAAACCTGGAATATTTCCTGGGTAAGCAAAAGTTTTAGCACACACTAGATAAACTACTGGAATTGAGCAAGGAGCTGAGGAAGTGCCTGTCTACAACACAGTAATAGTTCTCAGCTCCAGCACGCTCACCCTAAAAAAACCCTGTTATTTATTTTTGAGTATCCAATTGCCAGATGTTTCAGAACCTAAAATGACACAAATATTTCCCTGTGTACCCCAGCAACAACAATGGGCTGGAGTAACAGTTTTCATAGTACAAGTAACCAGTGTTCCCTCTAAGCTGAGTTAGTGTCACTTAGTGTAGTTTTTTAGCCTCCAGCTCACACATTTTGTCTTAGCTCAGGAAGGAGAGCTCCAGAGTGAATTAATTTATGCAATAGCCAAATCGTTCACTCGCAACTTTAAAGCCAGCCACTCACAAAATAGAATTTCTACTCACAAGACTCCAAGGCTTAGAGGGAACATTTACAGTTACAGGCTATTAATAACAGAACTACAAGGAGTTCTGAGACCCTCTTCTGTTTTTCATCTGAGCTGCGCACCAACTAAAATGATAGGAGAGGGATCTCTTCCTGCATAAAGCCTAACAGCTGGAGCACAAGCTCATGTTGTAAAACCTAAATAGTTAGATGGTAAATAAATGGGCACATACAGAGTTAATTAGTACCTTTCTAAATTATATAACATAAAAGTGTGCTTTCTATCTGTCAGTATTAAGACTGTAAGTGCCATTCAAAACAACCAGAAGGCTGCCCAGAGATTTACGGACCTTTTCCCTTTTGGGATCACCATTGTTACAATATACATTATTCATTGCAGTGACATAGCCACCATGTTTCCTCCGTCAATGAGAGAGCTGAAATTACATTTCGTATTATTGCAAGTATACACTTATAATGTAGAGTGCAACCAAGAGCAATTATATTTTCTATTTAATCACAGTGTCCATCTGGCCAGTAGAGGTCTCCTTTAGCTTACAAAGGTCTCCATCAGTGATTTTTTCCCCCTAGCACTTCTTTGAACTTCTGTCTGAGATGCAAGGGCTTAACCAAAGAGGTAAGAGCAAGGAGCACAGGTTACTTCTTGTGATGAACATCTCATTCTTTCAAATGTTCCATGAAATAATGCCCAGAGAACGTGGACAAATGCTGTAAATGGCATGGATTTCCTGTCTGTGGGCTTTGGGGACCACCTACCTCTGTCCATGCTGTGCCATTTCAATCGCTCTGCGAGCTGGAACTGGGGAACCTCCATCTGTTACACTCAGGACCTCCATTGACTTCCTTTCTGGCCTCCGCTTCCCATGCCTATTCAGCATTGGAGAGTCCACACGCTTTCTAGGAGGGTCTTTATGCAGAGATAACAGAGTCAACGGAGCATGACTACAAACACTTCAGATGCCTCTGGTTGATCATATCAGAAGCCCGCTCACAAAACATTCTAAACTGCAGAGACAGGGGAATCCTGATGGAGATTAGAAATCTCTCTGTCCGCCCCTCAGCCACATCTCATGCTTAATGCCACCACATTCTGGCCATACCCTGGGTATCTCTTAGCATAAAAACAGAGCTCTGGAAGATGGTTGAGAAGTAAAAGGAACTTTTCCTGTTTGGGGGCATAGAAGTGCCAAGAAATTTGTGTCAAAAATAATGTCTCTTTATCATGCCCCATTCTTGTTTTGTCTGTTCACTACTCATTAAAATAAAACAATCACAATTTTCTAGACAAAGAGCAATTTGGCAAGCAGAGGAGCTTAAAGGGCCACTTTGGAGAAGGAGACTATAAATTATTTCCTTATAACCAATTTCATAGTTACACGCAATGGGTAAGAATGAGCTTAGACGTGTTTTCAAGTCTCATTGCAGTAGAAGTTACCAGAGCAAAGTTTTAAAATAAGAGATATTGTTGCATGACGCTTCTGCAGTCCTTTCAGTAGGGATTATTTATATGTTTTGAGGAACCAATTACTGTAGAATAGGGAAACTGAGGACCTTGGCCCCAGGCATTCGGAGGATGCCAGGAACTTTGGTCCAAAGAGAGAAGAAAACATCTCTCTGAGAGAAGGGAATTACAAGCATACAAAAGAAACAAAAACCAAAATAATTAAAAAGAGATGAGAACAAAAGATACAAATAATATCTCTCCATCGGCATATGCTAGAATTCAAAAGCCGGCACCTACTGCATAGGTCTAATTCTTTCCAGATACTCATACCTACAAAGAAATGGGAACACTTTTTCTGCATGACACGCATCTTTGAAGGAAACGATTTCTCCTAGCGACTGCTATTAAACTATCACCGCTTCCCTGATCCTTTCCTCTCATCTCATTGTTCAGGGTCACAGTTAATGGTTAATGATGAGATATTCATCAGAAGCATGATTGCTCTCAATTAAATCTTGCTCTGCATTCCCAGAGATACCGCTAGGAGCAAAGAAGTTGAACTCACCCACCCACCCAATTTTCTCCTGGGAAAGGAATTCTAAAATATGATGACACATCGTACAGATATATTCAGCTCACAGATATAGCTAACACAATCAGGGAGGAGGTTTTTTAGGACATGAAATAATGGCGTGGCACATGCCTGCAATGCCTGCGAGAAGGCATATACCTGAGGCAGCATGACATTGCACTGTTATGCAAGTGAAAATGCTACAACTCCTGAAGTTGGTGTTTCGATAGCGAAATGATTGTCTCATTCTCTTCTGCCGAAACGCATAGCCAATGTACTTTAGGAGGTCAGGAGGAGCAGTAGCTCAGGAAAAAGACTCTCCCATAATTTCCGCAAGTTTTTAATTTAGATTTAACAAGAAGGAGAAATGGTGTGTGCACCACTGGGTTTGCTGGAAACACTTTGGCTGATTTCCCACTACAGCTGCCTTGGGGTTGCGCCGCCGTTTGCCCCGATACTATTCGTCAATTTCACACCCGAAGCCGTGGGGCTGCATTTGACCCACGGCTTCGCCCGATTTCCCCCGCAGTTTCGTGATCCTGTTTTTTGAGGATTACGAAACTGCGGGGAATCGGGCGAAGCCACGGGTCAAAATGTAGCCCCGCGGCTTCGGGTGTGAAATTGACGAATAGTATCGGGGCAAATGGCGGCGCAACCCCGAGACAGCTGTAGTGGGAAATCAGCCTTTGTTTCCTCTGTTTGTGTCTCCCTATCTTCCTATTCCGCTTGGAACGTGTTGGGAGTTGCTGAAGAAGAAGAAGAGATTGGATTTATACCCTGCCCTTCACTACCCAAAGGAGTTTCAGAGCGTCTTACAAACTCCTTTCCCTTCCCCTCCCCACAACAGACACCCTGTGAGGTAGGTGGGGTTGAGAGAACTCTGACAGAAATTGCTCTTTTTCAAGAACAGCTCTGACAGAACTATGGCTTGCCCAAGGTCATCCAGCAGGTGCAAGTGGAGGAGTGGGGAACCAAACCCGGTTCTCCCAGATTAGAGTCCACGCACACAAAGAGATTTATAAGCCTGTTCCACTGAAGGGAAATTTGAAAGCCTTTGCAGCTGCAGGAGCTCCTGATGGCACAATGGACTTTTTACATGAACAAGGAACTTCTGTATCAAGCTGAATATTTTGCAGTGTGCTATTTCAAATTATTATGATAGAAAAGAACAACATCAAAGTAAGTGGAACACCAAGTGTGTACTATCTATTGCTTTAGGTATGTTCCTGCCATGTAATATTTGCATTATTTAATGTGTCATGTTACTAGATCTCTTATTGATACCAGATTTCTATGAGTAAGGGTCTGCGGTGGCTCAAATGGTTAAGACGCTGAACTGCAGGCTGGAAGGTCAGTAGTTCAGCAGTTCGAGACCCGAGTGCTGCATGATGGAGTGAGCTCCCGTCTCTGGTTCCAGCTCCTGCCAACCTAGCAGTTTGAAAGCAAGAAATTGCAAGTAGATAAATAGGTACCGCTTCGGTGGGAAGGTAACAGCATTCCATTCACCTTGGTGTCTAGTCATGCCGGCCACATGACCATGGAAATGTCTTTGGACAGCGCTGGCTCTTCGGCTTGGAAACGGAGATCAGCTCTGCATCTCTAAAGCAGATTCGACTGGCTTTTGAGGAAGAGAAACCTTTACCTTTATCTTCTATGAGTAAAATCTGATTGCATTGTCTATCGGATGCCCCATTCTGTTGATCGTATTGACTTATTCTGTGTCATCCACCTTGAGTCCCAGTGAGAAAGATGGACTATAAACAAACATTTCCCCCCCCTGGATATACCTATTTCATTTCTAGGAGGCAGGTCCTCATCCTCGTGACTGGGATATCTCTCTTTCCGATCAAGGAGGAGAAAATAAATCATTTTCTCTTGGTTTTCTCTGGAAAAACAACAACAACAACAATTCATGAAAATCTTCTAGCATTCTGAAGGAAATTAAAACTCAGCGCCAAATTCATCTGAGAACGTAGAGCAGGAGCCAATGTTATTTACATGGTTTTACTTGCATGACTGACTACTCCTTGACGAATGGATACTCCTTACTAACTGCTCACAAAATTAAATCAGTGGGCCTGGCCAGTTATTACCATGGGTAAGCTGGCGGCAATAATGGCTGCACAGGCTCTAATCATTCCACAAACTGCACTGGAAGTAAACATCTTTCCCAAGGACCAAGCCACAAACACCATGGCTGTACCATCTGCATTCGTTTCAATGGGTCCTGTAACATAATATAACTACTGTATTTACTTGAAAGGAAGACATCTTTGAATGTAAAACAGTCCCCTCAAATATGTCATGCACCAAAATATATTATTGGTCATAACTGTAACTTGTACGCAAATGTAACACACCCACCCACCCACCCTCCTTTTGATGACATTCCTGTGAAAAAAGCTACTCTTGTATTTTAGTAAATCTATATATCTAATAGCCAAGTTGCCCTCTCCATGCAGATATCTAAATCGGCACATTGGGGGCACTTGGGGGGCAGAGAGATTTTCCTGAACACTTGGAGCAGTCCGCAGGTGTGCAGAAAAATCTAAAAAGTTTAAAAAATATACGGGGGATATTTAAATTCCCCCCAAAGTAAAAGGGTTCTCTGCACATTCACAGAGAGTGCTCTGGCTGTTGGGGGGAGGCTTGGTGGGCCTGGTGGCTGGGACCCATGTGGGCCTTGCTGTTGGTGCCGGAGGGGTTGGGCTCTGATGTAGGGCTTATTTCTTAGGAGGGGCTATAGCTCATTGACAAAGCAGAGCACATGTGTATAAACCCCATTTTCTATCATCAGTTCAGTTAGGGTTCTCAGGGAAAACCACTAAGAAAAATCCCGGCTTGGGAGCTTATTCTAATGTGCATATATAGCATGTGGTACAATCCTGCCCGGATCATACTACTTCAGATTGAGAGTGGGTGAGATCATATGTTTAATAGCTCTTCCATATCAAAAAATTCCCTGCACACAGGAAACTAGCAAGCAAAAATGGCATCTTCCACCCTCACCCCCCAATGAACATTTGAGTACACAGCTCATTCACCTATAGTCTGAAGTGGTACAACTCAAGAAGGATTGCATAATATAGCATGTCATTATGTTACAGTAATCCTGCCAAGATGGTATCACCATTCAGTAACTTTTGGGAGCCAAGTACAAAATCTACTGCCACTGTGGACTGACTGTACTGAGCTACGTGAGTTACTGGTTGGACTAGGAGGCTCTTTCATGTCTCAGACTGCTGGGAAATACTGATCAGTTCTCCTTAATATAGATGACTCAGAGACAAGAAGACAACTTGTGTTCTATACCCTGCTTTTCTCTACCCTAAGGAGTCTCAAAGTGGCATATAATTGCCTTCCCTCCCTCTCCCCACAATAGTCACCTTGTGAGGTAGGTTCTAAGAGAACTGAGAGAGTTCTAAGAGAACTGTGACTGGGCCAAGGTCACCCACCAGGCTTCATGTGAAGGAGTGGGGAATCAAACCCAGTTCTCCAGAGTAGAGTCTGCAACTCTAAACCATTACACCACGCTGGCAAGAAATCCATACTCTAAAGTGAGTTTATGCAATCCAGAACAGGGCTCCTGCATGTGTAATAGCTGTGGAAAAGAGGGAATTTCAGCAGCTGCGATTTGCCATGTTATAGTGCTCCAAGGATGCCAAAGTTGCTTCCTTCAGACTGTAACACCGCAAACCTAAGAACTTTTTTTCCTGGCAGTAAACTCCATGGAATAGGATTCCGAGTAAAGCTTTGGATTGCTCTCAAGATTCCTCCGTTTCCTCCGGCATTAGGCAACGCCCACCCACAGAACCTGTACCACAAAAAGACTTCAGTCGTGCTTACTCTTCCGATAACAAGTCCTGTAAGAGTTTATTCCTGTCACGGAAGCAACCTAACGAGTGCATGCTGTCTAAAACATCAGGATCAATGTCCTCCAGGGAAGGGAGAGAGCGGATTTGCACCTTTCGAGGAATTGGTTGTTCAGGTTCGGGCTCATTCTTACCCCCTCTGCAAAAGAGAAGGAAAAAAAAATACAACATGGCAACGTTAACAGCTGCAGCAAGGCTGTCAAAAAGCCATCTGTCTTCCCAAGGAGAACACTTCAGCCAACCTTCCCCTGTCTTCGGAATTCAACAGGAGACAAAAGACTGTAATACCTTGCAGATCCAGCCCTGTATAAAGTAATTTCTGTGTGTACCCTATCAAAGGGGCAGCACAAACCTCACAGCAACATCACCAGCAGTCTAACAGCTGTGCAATGTCTCAGTGCCATATGCTCATAGATCACTTGGCACAGACCCCCTGCTGCAATTACAGGTGTTGCCCCATGAACAGATCAAACTTTGGGCCACAGGCCTACAAAGTACCTTTTTTGTTTACTGATTAATTATGTCTTGAAGTGTGAACAGTGAGCAATTACCACTTCTAAAGCTTCCACTCAAACAGGTGGGGCGTATGCAGGCGCCCGCATATTTATGACTGACTGTATTTTAAGTATTACATGTTCGGCTTAAGAGAAGCCACCTTGACTAAGTCACAGGTGAGCTATTTCAAAATGGCTCTCACATCGACAATCATTTTTTAAATATGGACTGACTCATCCTTTCAGCTATTTTGACAGAAATTTATTTTTGGATTTCAGAATCCACCCTCCTGAATTAAGGACTTTTCTAGATGAAGTGCCTTTCCCATGACAGCAGTGTTACCTCCTCCTAGTGCCTCCTAGTGGTTTATTGTATGTGCATGTGAAGTGCCATCAAAACCCAGCTGATTTATGGTGACTCCAGCAAGGAGTTTTCAAGGCAAGTGAGAAGCAGAGGTGGTTTGCCATTGTTTTCCTCTGCAGAGTCTTCCTTGGAGGTCTCCCTTCCAAGTACTGGCCCTGCTTAGCTTTTGAGATCTGACAAGATCAGTCTGTAGCATGCCACCCTCCCTCCCTTGTGGTTTATTAGTGGTTGTCATAACCAGTGATTTCTCCAGCCCCAGATAACTGGAGAGCTGTTACCTTCTTGGAAGGAAATAACCTTTGTTACGGGATGGAACTGCGGTTCAGCAAAGGATGGGATAGGTACACAGCTTTCAACAACAACAACAACAAGGAAAGAGAAAAGTTCAACACTGGAAAGACATTAAAAATGGCATGAGGAGGCGGGATACGCTCTTCTGATGTTCCTGACAGTAACATTCCAGGAACCACCCATGACACTGGCACAACTGTGTTATGTACTGAATGTGAATCGCTCCTATCTATTCACACGTTAAGCTTGAGTCTGAATGTGGCTCTTCAGATGTTGCATTGCTATTGGTCGGTTTCTGCGAAACCTGTGTAATTACCCAATCACTGAGCGATATTGTTGCAAAGAGGGAACGGTCCTGATTGGCCTTTATCCCTGTATTCTGATTGGTCTTTAACTTGTAATGGGTGTGGCTTTGACAGCCCGGGAGAGTTTAAAAGAAGGAGCTGTGCTCCCCTTGCTGTCGTGTGTTCCTGACTTACAGTTGCTGTTTAATAAAGCTGAAATCACTTGAAGTTGAATCCTTTGTTGAGTCTCATACTTAACAACTGCATCCTGTTTTTTGTCTATTTTACAGGTTCTGTTCTTGTTTTATACATGTCTCGATTATGAGTAAATCTTTTAGAAAACTTTTAGAAAGTTTTCCTTTCTTTACCTTGAGTAAAACTTTTTAAAAGGTAGTAACAAATTTCAGTATCAATACACAAATCGCTTCAGGATTACAACCTTGGAAAGAACTGGGAAGGTTATTTGAAAGGCGTGGTTTTTCGATAACACAAGCTGAGGAAACCGTGAGGTAATTTTTTTACTTTGGCAACAAAGATCTCTCTGACCTGTGCACCCAACCATCTCCTTGTTATCATCCCGCTTTATTTATAGCATGGCAGCACTTCAGTGCAATGCAAAAACCCGAAATCTTATTCTTAAGTACTTGATAAAGGACAATTCAAGATGTACATTATATTAAAAAATCCCAAATCCAGTGCCCTTTGAATGTTATTAGCTGTCTTTTCAGCATCTGACCTGTCAGAACGATGCATTTTTGAGACCTTTTTCGTCCCCCTTACGACGTTCCCACATGTCATAATAGCATATCAACATTTGCATCAGCAGATCTTTATGTTATAAGTCCTGCCCGTGTTTAAAGAGGCAGACAGGTCACTGAGGGGACACCCCTTGCCCACAGATGCTTTTTGCTTCAGCTGTATGAAGAGGAGGCCCCGGAATGCTGGGAAGATACCCGGATCTGTGGTGTTTTGTGCTGGATTCTGTTCAGTCCTATCCAAAACAGGGAGGATAGTGAGCACCAGACTCTGACAGCATTTTTCAAATGACCAGGGACAAAAGAACAAGGGGTGAGAGGCAGGGCTCTGCAAATTAAGCTGCACTCATGGTCCCCTGGATTGCAGTCTTTATCCAGAAGCTATGTACAGGTCTCTAGCTTCCTGACAAGCATTACACTTAACACTGTTTACCATATTTAGGTTAAAAAAAGAAAGTTACTTACATATACCATATGTGCTTCTGAATGTGTTCTAGCTGAAAGAAAAGAGAAAACAAAAGGATTCAATACTGCAGAAAAGAAGTTGCTACATCACAGTACTCATCATTTGTCTTCTGTAGCCTGGCTAGTGTCAGAATAAAGAGAGATGTGCCTCTCTGCACGAGGACTCCAGTCTTTCAGTATTCCCATGAAGGGAGCAGAGGCAACATTCTTTTGGTGCAATTTCCTATCCCATCCCATAGGTGCTTGTTGCTCCTCATGTATAGCTGTAACTAAGCTACACATCACGTATTTCAGATGAAGGAAGATGGTGGACAAAGAGAAATGGATACCAGAACCCATCTATGAACTCATGATACCAGATTCCACAACTCATCCACAAAGAGGGAAAAAATTCCTCTGTGTCCCAGTGTCAAGAGGAAAATGTCAGTAACATAAGATTACACAGTCAAATAACCTCATAGATCAGCTACAGGAGCTAATTATAATTTCTCTATCTGCTGATGAACAATTGCTGCTTCATTTGTAGAAATCACACTACAAGGTCACACAGAGAGGACCAGTAATTTTACTGGTTCTCTTATGTGCGTGAGATTCCCATTTCCTTAAAAGCTCTGTAGCAGCGATAACTTCAGCAGCTCTAGCGTCTTCCTGCTGTATGATAAGGTGTTCATAGAATCATAGAATGTTAGTGTTGGAAGGGACCTTGCAGGTAATCTAGTCTAACCCCTTGCACTCTGCAGGAGCATAGCCTACATAGCTCAAGCACTCTTAGTTAGGAAGTTTCTCCTGATATTTAGCCAATATCGACTCCCTTGTAATTCCCACCCATTAGATCTAGACTTGCAATCTGGTGCAAGAGAGAATAGATCTGCTCCATCTTCTACATGACAGCCCTTCAAATATTTGAAGACTGCAATCATGTCCCTGCTAAGCCTTCTCTTTCCCAGACTAAACATACTCAACTCTTTCAGCCTTTCCTCATAATAGTTGGATTCCAAACCTCTCACCATCCTCTTCTGAACATGCTCGACCTTGTCAACATCCTTCCTAAAATGTGGTGCCCCAAACTGGACACAGTACTCCAGGTGAGGCCTGACCACAGCAGAATAGAGTGGAACTACCACCTCCCGTGATCTGGACACAATGCTTCTGTTAACGCATCCTGAGATTGCATTAGCTTTCTTCGTAGTCACATCACACTGCAGATTCGTTTAGCTTGTGATCAACCAGAACACTTAGATTCCTTTCACATGAGCTGCTGTCAAGCCAAGTTTCTCCCATTCTATATCTGTGCCTTTGATTTTTTGTACCTAAGTGTAGGACTTTGCACTTATCTCTACTGAAATTCATTTTATTTGTCTCAGCCCACTGTTCCAGCCTATCTAGATCATTTTGAATCCTGTCTTCTTCAGAATTAGCAATCCCACCCAGCTTTGTGTCATCTGCAAATCTGATAAGCATCCCCTCTATGTCTTCCTCCAAGTCATTTATAAAAACATTGAACAACACTGGGCCCAGGACCTAGCCCTGCAGCACTCCACTCGAGACTTCCCTCCATGTAGATGCAGAGACATTTACAAGCATTCATTGGGTATGATTTTTCAACCAACCATGAATCCATCCAACGGTTGCACCATCCAGCCCACATTTAACCAGCTTATCCTCAAGGTTATCATGAGAAACTTTGTTGAATGCTTTACTGAAATCTAGATACACTGTGTCCACAGCATTGCCAGAGTCAACCATTTTAGTAACTCTGTCACAAAAGGAGATATGGTTGGTCTGGCATGACTTATTCTTGATAAACTCATGCTGGCTACTACCAATGAACTCATTCTGTTCAAGGTGCTCACAGACAGAGCGTTTAATAATCTGCTCTAGAATTTTTCTAGGTATTGATGTCAAACTGACAGGCCTGTAATTACATGGGTCCGTCTTTTTTCCCTTTTTGAAGATCGGGACAACATTCACTCTTCTCCAGTCTTCCAGCACAACACCAGTATTCCAGGAAATCTCAAAGATTAGAGCCAGAGGCTCTGAAATAACAGCTGCAATTTCTTTTAGCACCCTGGGATGCAAGCCATCCAGCCCTGGAGATTTGAAAGTATTTAAGGCAGCTAGATGCTCTCTCTGGGGCTGTGGTGGCTCAAGAGGTTAAGATGCTGAACTGCAGGCTGGAAGGTTGGTAATTCAGCAGTTTGAGACCCAAGTACCACATGACGGAGTGAGCTCCCATCTCTGGCCCCAGCTCCTGCCAACCTAGCAGTTCGAAAGCAAGAAATTGCAAGTAGATAAATAGGTACCACTTTGGTGGGAAGGTAACAGCATTCCATGCGCCTCGGTGTCTAGTCATGCCGACCACATGACCTTGGAAATGTCTTTGGACAGCACTGGCTCTTTGGTTTGGAAACGGAGATGAGCACCACATCCCTAGAGTTGGGTTCGACTAACTTTTGAGCAAGGGAAACCCTTACCTTTACCTAGATGCTCTCTAACCATCTCCTTTCTTACTCTGGACTGGAAATTCCTCCTTCCTTCATATATCCTGCGTTCTTCAGTTTGTATACAGCTCGCCTTATGGTTAAAGACTGACGCATATTGAGAGTTAAGTAATTCTGCTTTGTCTTCATCCCTTGTTAAGGCTTGACCGTCTTCCCATAGCAATGAGCTTACCCCATCCCTGTTCTTCTTTTTGCTCCAAACATAGGCATAGAAATCTTTCTTGTTATTTTTAGCATCCCTCGCAAGCCTCATCTCCATCTGTGCTTTAGCCTTTCTGACACCATCCTTACAATTTTGGGCCTGCTTCTTGTACTCACCCTCAGTAATTTGTCCCTCCTTCCATTTCCTGTACATTTCCCTTTTTAGTCTCAGCTCTTCAGAGAATCCCTTGTTCAGCCACCTCGACTTCATTTCCCACCTTTCTTTCTCACTGGGACAGTTTGCGATTGTGCCTTAAGCACTTTATTTTTCAGCATCTCCCATCCTTCCTGTGCAGATTTTCCAGCCACAGGATCCTACCTAATATTTCTCTGAGTTTTTTGAAATCAGCTTTCCTGAAGTCCAGGATACGAGTCCTACTATGTCCTAGTTTCATATCCTTCTCTATGTCAAATTCCAAGCAGACATGGTCACTATTCCCCAAGGATCCCACAACATTCACTTCATCAACCAGTTCCTCCCTGTTTGCCAGGATTAAATCCAGGATAGCAGATCCTCTGGTTCCCATCTCCACCTTCTGAGAGATGAAGTTGTCCACAAGACTATTCAAGAATCTGCGAAATGGTCCATGTCTAGCAGAGTTAGATTTCTAGGAAATATCTGGATAGTTGAAATCTCCCATAATCACTACATCCTGTCTCTGTGAAAGTTTAACAAGCTGTTGTACAAATGCATCATCCAGGTCCTCCGGTTGGTTTGGAGGTCTGTAGTCTATCCCCACAACAATATCCCCTTCTTTTTTCCCTCACTCTATCCTTACCCACACACTTTCAACAGGGCAACTCTCAAAATCCTGAATTTCAGTGCAAGTGTATTCGTTCTTGACATATAGTGCCATCCCGCCTCCTTTTTTGTTTATTCTGTTTCATTTGAACAAGGAACACTGTGCTCCAAATATGAGACTCATCCCACCAAGCCTCAGTGATACTTTCCAGTACTTGAAGTTCAAGTTCATCCTGTTTATTTCCCATACTCTGTGCATTAGTACAAAGACATCTCAGGTTACAGACGTCCTTTCATATCTTAGGTCCCTTCGAATTTATCTGAAAATTACTGAACTCACCTCTCTTCTGTTCATTTATTCTCTGGTCACTCCCTTTCTTGAACTTAGTGTTGGGGATGCTGCACTACATCAGGCTTTTTCTTCCCACCCCTGATGGCCTCAGTTTAAAGCCCTCCTGATCAAGTTCGCGAGTCTTCCAGCAAAGACATTTCTCCCTATCCATCTCCAACAGTCCCTCATATTGGAGGTACATACCATGGTCCAGGAAGCCAAATCCCTCTTGACGGCACCATCTACATAACCAGCCATTCACACTCCAGTATCCTGTTCTTCCTTCCAGCTCCATGGTCCTCAACAGGTAAAATGGAGAACACCACCTGTGCCCCCAGATCTTTCCCCTTCTTGCCCAGAGCCTCGTAGTCTTTGGAGATCCATTCAAGGTTTCTTTGGGCCATATCATTTGTTCCTACATGGATCAGCAGGAGTGGGTGTCAGCTATGCAGCTGCCACGGTTGAGATGGGGAGGATGCTTGCTGCTGGATGAATTACACTTGGCTTGGAATGTTAGGTTTCGATTCTCCCTCTTCTTTATCACCCTGTAGCCTGAGACTATGACCTTGGTACCTGCTTGCTCTATTCTCTGGGAATGTATAGCCAGTTAGCTTAGATGGGCTTTTGTTTTTATTCTGATTGGCCCAAGACCATCCCCTGATCCTTTGAATCAAGTATATCTTTTGGTTACGTGCACTTATTTTCAATCCTGACACTAAATGTATGTGTAGATGACTTGCCTTTACAGACTCCAAAAAACTTTACTCCTTTGGAAAGAAAGTTGTCGGGAACTGATTACTGCAGGACTCTGACAGTGGGTAGCGGTCAGAGGTTTTGACCAGTCTTGGAATTCTCTCAGTCACATATTGGATACATGCTTCAGAAAGACGGATAAACCTCTCAAGATTCCTTGGCAGGTCTGCACACAACTTCTTCCAGATGCAACACGAACAGTCCTCAAAGTATCTTCTTCTTAATTTTCTTCCAGTTATGGATTAAGTCCATTTTAACTTTGAAGTCTTCCGTTCCATCACCTTCCCCTAGGCTGCTGTCTTCTGCACTTATCCCAATTTTAGGTGCTGCATCCTTCCTGCTGGTGTGTCTCTTCAGGCGTTTCCGTGTTTTAAAAATGGAATCCGTCTTCTTTCTTTTCTTTTTTTCTTAATCATCTGGCCTTCAGGCTTCCAGGGCTCCACAAACTCTTCAGATGAAATTAGATCTCTCGTCTGTCGCCTGTTATGTTCGACATCCCCTTCTACTGGCAGAGTACTTCTTTTTATAAAGGCGGAGTAGGCTTTGGGAGCCTTTTTCCCCTCTTCTTTTAACTTTATCGCTTCACTGCCAGTTAGGGGTGCCAAGACATTTGTCAAGGTAAATCCGAGATCTTCTTTCTCTTCCTCTTTAGCGCCCTGGAAACCTGGAATCAAATTCGATTTCTGGGTTTGACCAGTCTTGGAATTCTCTCAGTCACATATTGGATACATGCTTCAGAAAGACAACAAACCTCTCGAGATTCCTTGGCAGGTCTGCACACAACTTCTTCTATCCCTCTCAGTAGGGTCACCAACCACCACTACTTGTCTCTTCCTCAGCGGGATAGCCCGGTTCCTTCCCTGCCTATGTGTTTGTGTGTCACATCCTTTCAATCTCGAAGTGTGCTATTCTGATCTTCCACCATCAGAAGCGGCTGGTAGCAATTTTGCAGCTCCACTGGCTGTGTTTCCTGATTATCTTACTCCTCAAAGTCACATTCTTCCACTCACCCACCTGTTCCTTGTTACTTCCTTCCTCTTGCTTAGGATTTACTAGCTCTTGCCATTCTCTCAGGAGCCCCTCTTCCATCACATCTAAAAACTTTTCTCCCTCCCTGATGTTCCTCAGTGTACAGATTTATGCCTCAAGGGCTGCGTTCAGACGGCCAGTCAATCGCGCCATGAGCCCTCCTAAAATTTTATCCCGATTTTTTTAATCCAGCCTAGCACGACCAGACGCCCCCCATGAAATAGCCTCACCACGCGTTGTTCCCGCCGTGATTTGTCTACACGGCATCCACCGAGGATTTTTTTAAAAAAAGTTTTGTACATTCGCATAGGCAAGGCTGCGCCTCCTTGGAGAACTGAGGCGATCGCGGAGGGTTTTCAGCAAAGTTTTGCGCATGCAGGGATGGAAAGAATAAGTCCCGGTCCTCCCCCTTGCCATTGCCATCATGATCAATGGAGGGACTATTTCGCAAGTTAGAACAGTCCTCCCCCCCTCCATCTCCCATCGCGGTAACATCTTGTTCCTAAAATAAATAAGCATGAATATTACATTCCTCGTAGCGCTTATCGCTGAATGCGTTTCCTCGTTAAAGCGCACATAGGGTTTCATTTTTTAAAAAAATCACGCCCCTGTCGGCTCAGTCTGACGTCAGACCGAGCCGACGGGAGCATCGCGCGCTAATGGAGTGACCAGACGGAAGAAAGTCTGCAGTTGTCACGCAGGTAAGCGAAAACCCTACATAGAAACTGCTTCTTTTTAAATCAGGATTGGAGGTGCAGCAGAACGGGATGTCTACGGGACCGGAATTTTTCCCAGATGTTTCTGTCTGGTCATGCATTTTTGATCCGCAAGGGAGTCGTTCCTATGGCAGATCAAAAGATCCGTCTGAACACACCCAAGTTCTCCCCCGTTCTCCTCAAGTATTCTTATAAGCTTGCACTTGCAGAACGTATAATGCATTTCTTGTTCCTCCTTACCTCTCTCTGTCCACTGGATGTTGGGGCAGGGAAGGACATGCCAAAACATGCATGTGGTTCAAGGATTGGGACAAATCCACTAAAACTGATTGAAAAACAGTTAAACCTAGGTACTGGAATTGCTATGGCCTGCACCTCTAATACTTGAATGTGGAGTACTTGAATATGGTTCAGAACTGTAGAAGTGGCAATAGCTGCTTACATAGTTACATAGCTAATTATGTAAAACAGAGTCATTAAGAGGGCACTTCTAAAAAGACAATAGGGCTATATTACAAAGGAATGGTTCTGGAAGGTGCTTTTATAAAAGAATGTGACTGTGGTCTACATCACTGTCTATAGTATGTATTATCTGTCTTCTGTATGTATTATCCTGCTCCCACTGCATTGTCTTATGTAATACTATTTTCTGCAATCAAGCTTTGCTAATATGCATCACTTTGTGTGAAGCAACATAGCCACTAATGACTTTGGACAAAATGTAGATGTTATGGTTTAAGCCATGTCCAAGTGTCTTCCATGCCCACTTCTTTCCTTTCCTTGCCTGACTTGCATTGAGATGTGTCACTATACCTCGGGAGACAGTTTCCAGACCCTGCATGTTCATGAGTCCAGCCAATGCACCTGGAGACATTTTAACCCTGCATATAAATTATAAATAGGAATAAACAAGAAGTACTGTCTTTTCTAATGTTCTTTGCACTTAGGCCTAAAAACTCCATTGCATAGCTCTGAAGAGGAATTGGTCAAGAATTGCCCTTAAAAGAGTGTTGTCATTATCTCATACTGAAAGCATTCTTAGTATGAAAGTGTTTTATAAAACTAGCCTCTATTCTCATTCCAGTCTAATTGCACTGAAATATCTCTCCTTATGTATAATTGTGTTTTGGTGGTGGCACTCTCCAGAACATTCCATACACTCCCAAATCAGTTGGCTCCCTGATCTGTCATTCAGAAGGTGTCTCTAGGCACTGGCTGCGTTGCCTGAGTCTGACCCACAGAAGCAGCACATGCCAAAATTCACCTCAGAAGAGAAATTCACCTCAGGAGAGAACACCCTGAGCCTGTTTGCGGGGAGGGCGAGGTATAAATTGAAACAATAAATAACTAAATAAATAAACACAGAGACTCCGGCCCTTTTGCTTCCCACTGGCCCTGCCATTTCCCATTGCCGCTGCTCCCAGCCTGGCCTCAACCTGCATTGAAGCCTGTGCCTACTGCCACGCCATGCTGCTGCCTGTCCCGGCCCCTCCCAGAGCCCCGACAACTCCCTGAGGTAAGTAGGCAGCCTTCCTTGTGGCTTTTGGGCGTGTCGCTAGAGGAGACATCCCCCCCCAAGTCATTCCCAGTTGCCTGGTGGGGGGCCAGTGGCAAATAGGGTCTTCTGGCCACAGACAGCCTTGATCGGGGTGGGTGGGAGAGGCATGGATGGCCTGGCTGGGTGGTGGGGCCTTGATCAGGGAATGGAAGAGCTGTGGGCAGCCTAGCTGGGGTGGTGGGGCCTTGATTGGGGGTGGGAGAGCCACGGGCTGCCTTCTTTTCCTCCCTCCCTCCTTCTTTCGTTTCCTCCCTTCCTTCCTCCCCAACTCTTTGCCTTCTTTCCCTCACTCCCTCTTTCTCTTCCTTCCTTCCTCCCCATCTCTTTGCCTTCTTTCCCACCCTCCCCCTTTTCCTTCCTTCCTCCCCATCTCTCTCCCCTCTTTCTTTCTTTCTTTCTGTTGAGGAACACATGCCTTATATCAAGTCAGAGCATGGGGATTTTTTTAAAAAACCCAACCCTGCCAGATTGGCTTAAGTCCTGACCCTTATCATAACTTTAGTGGGTCACGTTTAGTTTCATGTTTCACCTATGACACCAAAACTAAAACAAAATAATTGATGTACACACATCCATGAACTCTGTAATTGCTTAAAGACTGTTATCACTACAGGATGCACTAAAAAAGTATTGCTCTCTTCCCCCCCTTTCCCTTGAGACCGCTGCTATAACAGGATGGACAGTGTGACCATGACCACATTGAATGACATGGACATCCCATGTGCCCAACTGTTGCATTTTCTGGCCCACATTGTGTGACTTTGAACAGCGGCTGTTGTGTAACATAAGGTATGTGAGACTTTACTTCCACATTTCTACCTTTCTATTACACACTGCTAATATGTACTTTACCTGCTTCCAGCTTATGCATTCGTTATACATCACATCTTTCTAGAGCTCATTGTATTGCTTTCACAACAAGCTTTACTGCTAGTTATAATGATATTACAAATGCCCGCTTGCTGCTGCCAACACTCTCTCTACTCCTCTAAAGCAATACAGTGATTAATTAATGTTTTGTTGCTTTTCATCTACTTTAAAGTAAGGTTACAGGAGGGCAACTGGCTTTGACAAGAAGACGACTGTAAGCCTTTTGCTGTACAGTGCAAGGTACAGTGATCCACAGTGGATGTCAATCTCTCTACTTCTGCCTTCAGTTATACATGGCATTTAAAGCTGTTTAAGTGGCAAAGACATTTAATAGGCTTTCCCAGAGGAGTTTTCTCTCTCTTCTGCTAGAGCTTAGTAACTTTAATGCCAATGTTGGGGAAAGCTTTAAAAACCGCATTTCTCTATATCATACTAACCAATCTGGAACATATGCCAAGTGCTTTGATTTAAAAACAAACAAACAAACGAGCAAAAAGCCCCCAAGCTACACAGGCCCAGAAACAGTGCCATTGCTAACACTGGGGGATGAGGGAACAAGGGCCACAATTTTGCAGATGTCCATGCAAGGAAGATGCCAAGACAATTAAATGACAGAACTGCATCAGCAAGCCAGAGGAAGAGAAAAAAACCCCAAACCTAATTGTCGAACAAAAAAAGGTTGAATACAGTCCTCAACTGGTAAAATCACCAGGATTTGTAAGACCAACTTCCATTGGTTGTAGATTACATCAAACAAAATGGACACCACTGATATTCATATACCTTTGCTTTGTCAGTACATATCATAGGGAGCCACAGTAGACACGAAGATAAAAGCATGATCGGAAAACCTTTGTTATAACCTAGTTAGACAAATGGAGTCTTAAAACCTTACATTTTTGCTTGGTGTCTATTAGGGTTCAGTAATGTGTTGTCTTCAGCTGAGACATCAAACACTAATGTGGGAGTGATTTATCAATGTTTTATCAGAATTAAGATCTGGAAGGGGTTTTAGCTTTACATTTCTTCATATATACTCCCATGCAGAAAGAAACTTTGAGCTCAATAACTGTATGCAGGATCGTTCCTGGTGTCTAAAATATAAATTACTTGATAGGAAAAATAACTACAAAATTCTGTAAGTGTTACCAATTAAATAAGCATTCTGCTTTTCAAAATTATCTATACTGCTGAATTCACACCCAACAACAACAACACGGAATACACAAAAGGTGATACAAAATGGCAAACAGCCTTTGGCATAATTTTCCAGTAAAAAAGTAGCAAAATGCATCTTGAGGGGGAAAAAATCCCTCCTAGAGAGCATAGGAAAGTAATTCTAGATAACCACATAATACAAAATAACTTGCTGCAAGGACATACAAAGTTTGTTTCCAAATATTTGATATGCTGAGCATGGAAAGGAAACCCATGAAACCCAGAGTCAGAGTTTGGCACATCCAGAGAACCAGGAGTTTTTAATATATAAGCTAAAAGAGGCAGAAGTGGGGAATGGAGGGCCATGGGAAGATCTGAAGGCAGATCAAAAGCAGGCCAGGCATTTATATGTCATTTCCATTCAGGCTTTTTTTGTAGAAAAAGCCCAGCAGGAATGCATTAGCATAATAGGCCACACCCCAACAGCACAGCCTATTAGCATATTAGGCCACACCCCCATGTTACCAGAAGTGTGGTCATCCAGCCACACCCACCTTCTGCTTCTTATTCTGTTTACCTTGTTTGTTGTCAAACCCCAAGGCTTTTTTTGTAGCAGGAACTTTTTTGCATGTTAGGCCACATAGCCCTAATGTAGCCAATCCTAATGAGTTTCTGCTGTTGGGTGCGGCCTATTATGCTAATGAGTTCCTGCTGGGCATGGCCAACTCGGGAACCAGCTGGAACTCTGTTCCTGTGTGTTCCTGCCCAAAAAATAGCCCTGTTTCTATTAATGGTAACAATCTCATGATATTCTACAACAAATAATGAACTCCAGCCGTGAAAGCCTTTGACAACATAATCTCATGATAGCATGCACTTGTGAAGTATTCATTGCCATTTTGTAGTTTGGCACCAACCGTCTTATAACAAGCTGGATGCAGACTAAATCCCCCAATGGCAGAATAGAACTTTCCAGTCTCCCCACGCCCACTGCAGTTCACTGATCTCCACAAAGTGCTGTTCCTGTGGGACAGAACCTGAGGAATGACATTGGGGTGGGGGAGGGGTCTGCAGCAGGAAGGGGGGAATTGGTAGAAGTTGCTAGTTTAGTCTGGATCCAACCCAATGCCAGTGAATGTGTGATCAACTACTGCAAGAAAACCTATTAGGTGACAGGTTTAAGCCCCAGCAACCAGCTACTCAAGCAAATGCAACGGTCAGTCAAGCAGGTGAGAAAAAATAACATGACTTTGAAACAGCTATTGAGGCACTTAATTGGCACGGGCATGGAAGGACTACAACAGAAAACAATAGAAAGAGTTCATTATATGTAATTAAAAATAGGCACGCTTCTGCATCAAAGTAACCCAAATGCTGCAAACTGAGGTTCTGCCCATTTTTATCGTTCTGTTCTTGCTAGACTGAAACCCTTCCAATACTCACTGGAAATGCTTCTCAAATCAACTCTGGTGTTTAAACCATTCAGAATTTCCCACATGGTTTGAAGCCTCTTTTCACAGCCATAAGAACTAGAAACTTGCATTCATTAACAAAAACATTCGCATCATGATTTTTAAAAGGAGACTGAGGATGATGAATTCAGATATAATTTCGGTGCAGAAAAACTTGGGTGTCTTTAGAATTGTGAAGTCATGAAATCTACGCCGAATGCCTTCATACCGTCAGTCGTTTCGAGGCGTCCACTTCAATCATCCCCCGTAAGAGATTTTGACAATCGGGGGGGATGAAATGTGGCATATGGAATACACCACGTTTCACTTTCTCTAGCAGCTGCCGCAAGTTATCATCATCGAATGGCAGAGCACCCTGGAGGAGGACGAAGAAAAAGAAGAGAGGGATAAGGTGAATGAATGCTGAGCAATTAAACTATGAGGGGAAAAAACCAGCAGGGAGAAAAGATGAAACATTAAGGAGATTGGCCCACATAGTGCCATTATATTAAAAAAATAGTCAGTAGAACAATCTTCTAGCCTCTGGAAGTAGCATCTCCCTTAGCACTGGTTTACCCTTTATAGTATGGGAAATAAAGCCAGCCTTGAACGTAGCTAATTATCTTGAATATTAATTGGAAAAATGAGGAACAGAAAATTAGCTGACTGGTTTTCAAGAACATTTGCCACTGAAACAAAGATCAACTGAGCGATTACGCATAGACACAAGCCTTTGATCTTCTGCCAATCCTCATGGGCAAATTCTTAGTAGAAGACATGTTTACATGCTCCTTGGTTCAAAACACTGGAAAGCTGCTGTTTAGAGTTTTTAGGCCTAGGAAATGTCCAGTAGCCAGAAGGAATTGCAACTGACCAAAATATAATAATCAGTCAATCATCATCAAGCATTCTAGTGTCTTTATCCAGCACACCGAACTCAGAAAGCAAGGTTGCCATTAGCTTCTAGTTCCAACCCAATTGTCTGGATCACTGTCTTATTAAAGGCTGAAGGTTCTTCCATTAAAAAAAATATATCTAGAAGCTACAGATGAACTTTGCATGGGGGGGGGGGCAGCAGTGGGAGGGCTTCTAGTGTCCTGGCCCCACTGCTGGACCTCCTGATGGCACTTGGTATTTTTGGCCACTGTGTGACAGAGTGTTGGACTGGATGGGCCATTGGCCTGATTCAACGTTGGCTTCTCTTATGTTCTTACGTTTAAAATTACAATTCAGTTCCAATAATATCTCCTATGACATAGTCCAAAGTGGGAAGCCATGCCCTCCAGTGCCATGTTTTAGTGTGGCACCACTGAAATTAAGATTTGGTAGAATATATGAGTGGACATATCTCAATACAAGTAAAACAGAGCAACTGTATTCATTCTACACATCCTGTGGGGCAAGTGCTGCAATTGTTTTAAAAGACCATGAGTCTGATTTTTTAAAAAACCATCTCAATTGCATTTTGGAATCTTTAATTATTTTGGACACAATCAAACCTATTGTTACTTAAAAAAAAACCTGGCTGACACTGATGGAAAAACTGAACTGCGGGATTCCATTGATAAATTGCTAATTACCCACACAATCAATTACTTCTGTGATTTTTTTAAAAAACCCCTCATCTCCTTTGGTGGTTTTTCAATTAGAGTAAAAAGCTTTCAAACAACTGGATCCCCTCCCTTGTATACTAGAGGCAGCATTTTAGGGTTGCGGGGAAATGTTTGCTATGCACTTTCCCTATGGGAACGATGCAGAGAAGTTGCATCGGCGAGTTATTAAAAGTCACAGAGAGAGCCGCATGCAAGAAAGCTGTAGAAGACGTCAAAATCGAAAGGAGAAGAAACACAGGAGCATTGTAAGAATATAATAAGTTTGCAAGAAAGATGACTCACCACTAACAACGCAAATAAAATGACTCCGCAGCTCCAGACGTCTGCTTTTCTCCCGTCATATTTTTCTCCCTATGTAGTGTGGAAATAGGATGTTTAGATGAAGGTTGGTTAGAGAAACAATACAAGTATCCAGTCCTTGAATTCATTTAGAGGGTACAATGGGAATCTTTTAATTGAATAATAAAAATGGGCTGGATCTCACCAATAATTTATTGTGTAAAGCAGGGGGCAGAGGTTTTTAGTGGTTTCCCGCCTTCCACTATAGACATCCAACTTCCCCGTCCCCCAGAAGCAGCATCCGGGGGAGCACTCCGGGCTGCAGTGGGAGGGGGAAAGGCACAGAAGTTGTGGTCTGCTGGTGGAAATCATTCCATCAGTGGAGATTTTGGGAAGTATCCAAGATGATGTATTGAACAAATCTCAAGTCTTGCACAAAACATACATCTGCCCACACATAAGAGAGATTGCCACAGACCTTTTGCTTGCCTTCCCCTGCCTATGCAGAATCACAGAGCTACAATCATGGCCATGGGTGTGTGTGTGTGCATAAGAATAGGTAAGCATGCACTGACCTTCAACTCCAATGAGCTTGATGTTACAGTGTACAAACACCACACAGGCAAAAGAGATCCAGTGGGCTCTATGCCAGTCCCTTGGAGTGGGCTTTGTTTCTGTGCCAGGACAGATCATGCCCATTAATTTCAATAAAAGCCATTGTAGGATTGAAAGGAAATATGGGGCATGAGGGAAACTTTCAAGCCAGTTGTCTGCAGAGGCGTTTTTAAGTTGTGCACATGATAGACAATGGAAGAGGAATAATGTCTAAAACACTTTCATTATGAATCCATGATTTGGAATAGGTTTGCCAATGATCTGGCAAATATGACTAATTCCAAGCTCCATAAAAAACCAACTGAGGGAGAAACACCCCTGGAGGGGTGGGGAAACCCCTGCTCTATTGGTCCATTCCCCACTGGCCCGGATTGTGCTGCCAGGGGGAACCCCACCCCCAAATGGCCGGGCTGTAGAAATGTGCCCGGCGTGGTGATGTCACCCAGAGGTGACGTAATCACATCAGGAATGTTTCAGGGGGGCTGCTCTATCATTTGAGGGAAAACTCTATGGTTTTCCCTCGAATGATAGAAGCCCCACCCCCAACGTGCCCGATGTGATTACATCACTTCCGGGTAACGTCAGCACGGCATGCATGCTTTGCGTGTGTGACGAGAAACTCCCGGAGATATCCAGAACTCCCCTGCTCCAGCCTCAGGTAGGACTTGGCAACCCTAATTTGGAATGAATCCATGAAGCCTATGATTTGGAAGCCGTGAGGAAAAATGGACTGAAGAAAACTGAAGAATCAGCACATCATCTGAAATGTCAGAGATGCCTTGAGAATATCAAGGAGCTGTTTCTCCCTCAGTTGGTTTTTTATGGAGCTTGGAATTAGTCATATTTGCCAGATCATAACGTAAGCTGTCAATTCCTTGGTATTGGTTTTATGAAGCATAGCATCACAATTATTTGCCTCTACATCTGTAGACTGGAAACTATGCCTTTTTGTGTACTTTGCCTTTGGGGGCTACAAGGACATGCCCCTGAAGAAAGATGGATGCCTCCAGCTTAATTAATGAGCAGCATGGAAAAACCTGCGCCATCTTCCTCATGTGAAAGAGATGTTGGTGACAGGAGGAACTCAAGACAAAATCAAGGAGAAGAAGAAGGCTGTTTCTATAGCTATTGGTTTCCCAAGTGAAGGTCCTATTGAGTGTCCTTGAACTCTGCACATTTTATTTATTCATTTATTTGCACTCTGAACATATTTTGCAAACCCTTTGCATTGAGAAGGAAATGTGAAAAGAGCAAATCCTCTTATACTGGTATTCTAAGTCAACTAACTAGTTCGCTTTGTAATAAGGATATTGGAATTTCTGGCTCACTCACCCTGATTACTTCTGGACAGGCGTAATGCGGTGACCTGCAAAACAAAGCATGAGCCAATGAGTACAGAATCCTGTCCTGTCCTTATTTATTGTATACATGTCTTTTTAGAGCCAACTCTGTCACTAGAGTCTCTCAGTACCGCGTCCCGTCTCCAACATTAGATATAAAAACATAAATAAAAGTCATTATTCAATTGAGTAGCTTTATACCTATTCTGCTAGGGTTGCCAGGTCTTATCTGGCTGCTGGCAGGGGGGTTCTTCTTCCTTTTTGGGAGATATTTGGTGTGCGCGCATAGTGCGTGCGCACCACTATGACATCACCCTCTGTCATTTGAGGAAAAAACATAGAGTTTTCCCTTGAATTACAGAACGCCCTTCCGCAACGTGCCCTGCGTGATGCAGCACTTTGGGGGCAGGGTTCCCATCTGGCTGGATCCGGGCTGGCGGATCAGGGGGCCTAAAAGCGGGCATCCCTCCGCCTCCCTGGGGGAATTGCAAGCCTAATTCTGACAGCACACTGCACCTCTGCTAATCAACTAAGTCCTAAAACTGTAGCTCACAATTCCCCACCGTTTCTTCCATTCAAAATACTGAGACTTGAAGAGAGACTCTGAGACACTCTTAGGCTTGAAATGTGGTCCTGCAGCCCCCACACACTGTTTCTGTGTTCCACTAGAGCTGTCGGATGGAGGAAGAAACCACAGGCAGTTCCAGCTAATGTATTCTTGACTCATGAGGAATCAGGTGACACCAGAGGACAAATGCACTGCCAAACTCCCATGCTTGTTACCTTCATTCACTCTGGATAACGTGTCACTGAAGGAAGCCTCCTGTTTTCCTTCTTTGCTGCCAGGCTAGAGGTCTAAGACCTAACTGTAGCCTGCCTGACTTTAGCTTGCCTTCAGGCTCCTTACCAGTGGCATACCTGCCTTTCCAAAACATTTATATGCTGAGTGCTTGCTAGATACAGAAGTAACAATGGAGGATGTTTGCTAGAGCCAGTTTGCTAGACAGCCAGTTTGGTGTAGTGGTTAAGTGTGCAGACTCTAATCTGGGAGAACCGGGTTTGATTCCCCACTCCTCCACTTGCACCTGCTGGATGACCTTGGGCAAGCCATAGTTCTGTCAGAGCTGTCCTTGAAAAAGAGCAGTTTCTGTCAGAGCTCTCTCAGCCCCACCTACCTCCCAGAGTGTCTGTTGTGGGGAGGGGAAGCAGATTGTAGGCCGCTCTGAGACACCTTTGGGTAGTGAAGGGCAGGGTATAAATCAAATCTCTTCTTCTTCTTCTATCAGTAAACTAAAGTTGTACTCCTGAATTATGTTGTATTTGTCTTCAATAAACATGCCATCTCCTGTTCTTTCTATTTTTATTGGTGTAGGGGCTGCAGGGTGCACTGGTATGTCATATTGCTGCTGCCTATCCATTCTGGTCCTCCTGGAGTTGCGCAGCAATGGGTTACTGCTTAAGGAGGTTTTTATTCACAGGAGGCTGAGGTTACACTGACTCAAAAGAAAGGGTCTGTGGCTACATCACTTGGCCTCCTTTAGCCTTGAGCCTTTTCGGCAGCCCCCTTAGAGGGAGGCCCACCATTCCACCCTATGCCCCAAGACAGGGACCTCCCTCTTTGCCTGTGCTGCCTCCCCTACCATCTCCCTGGCCTCTTTTGTGCATAGGCTAGTTTCATCTATGATGATTTGCTCTCCCCAGAAGGCCTTTTCCCTCCGTTCTCCCAACTCCCCAGGCCATGCTCACACTAGTGCAAAGGCCAGCCTGCTCACAGTTGGGCAAGACAGCCTGTTGATCCACAATTTCTACATTTGTTACAGTAGTGATGGAAAAATTTGGACAACAACAGTAACCCCCGCCGATGTAACATGCTCGGACCACGGTTTGCTGCTGAGCTCCTTGCTTAGCAACTAATTGAGAAACAGTTCCCTGAAATCAATTATTTGTTTCAACCTGCCACATCATAATTTCACATCCTAGCAAGCGATTTGCTTTATAGCCTTCATTAGACCCAGCCTGACAGTGGAAGAAGGACCTAAATGGCTTTAATAACATACATATACCTCAAAGAACACTCCTTTCAAACATCACATAGCAGATTATTGGGCTGTACCTGTTGTATGTAAATTTTTACGGCTCACAACAGAAAAAAAACCACCTGTGCCGAACTCTGTCAAATGTGAGTAGTGTGAGGAGAATTTTAAAGTATTCCATCTCAAAGGCCAGAGGAAGCACCATGCCCTTATAAGCAATACTTTTCAACCAGAGATTGAAGAGACAGTGTGATAGAGTGTCAGATTACAACTGAGGAGATCCAGGTTCTCAGGGCTCTTTGCATATAAGGCAATACACCCCTAATGTAGCCAATCCTCCAAGCCCCTGTAAGAAGAGCTCTGTAAGCTCTTGGGGGATTGGCTACATTCGGGGTGTGTGGCCTAATATGCAAAGGAGTCCCTGCTACAAAAAGAGCCCTGCGAGGTTCAAATTTTCACTCAGTTATGAAACTCACGGAGTGAACTTGGGCCAGTAATCTGTCCATCGAACTGACCCCAGAGGGTTATTGTGAGGATAAAACAGAGGAGAGGGGAACCGAGGAAAGGGTGCCCTAAAGTCCTTGGAAGAAGAGTAGGATAAAAATGTGCAAGTAGGTTGGCTGTGAGGGCAGCCATCACATCACAGGTAGTGATTAAAAAGCCACCTAAACCACACAAAATGAATAAGAACACACAAAAAATAGTGCAAAATACGGCTCGTGTTTGAGACGGATAAAACTGAGGGTCAGACAGTAAGGCAGGTTAACTTGGCCACTCGACATCAGCTTCTCAGCTGCTGTGACAGCAGCACGAGTCTTGGCACATCCACTCTAAATTTCCTGCCAATTCAGAGCAACTGTATATCTGCAGCTTTATCTTGGCTCACCGCTCTAAACGGGATCTTCAGCCCAGCCAGGATGCACGGAAAACTAATTTCCATTCTGCCAATCACCAAATAACTTTGACTGCTTTAAAAAAAGAAAACCCAAATTTAATCAAAAATCTGTTTATCTTTCTACAAAGTCATGAATATTTCTTGGCTCTTATCGCTAATTATTCAATATGTGTGTGTCTAAGCAACTTGCTCTCCCCGCAGGCCCTCTCCTCATCTTTTCTGCTATGTCTCCAGGCGGCAAAGCTACAGTCTGTAGGGTGTCTTCAGTAACAATATCACTCAGTGAGATCAAGAAGCGCTTTTTGCCAGCAGCCTCCATTATAGCCCACTGGAAGAGATGTGAGCATTAAGAACAACTTCTTGGAGGGGGGAGTTTGGTTTTCCAGAGCTGCAAGATCTGTAGGTAGCATTGGGAGTCTGAAATCCTCTTCTGTAGGCCAAGACTTTGCATGACGTAGAATGATTTGGCAGCACTGTGTCACTCCTAGGTTAGAGATATAGGCCAAATACAGATCTAGAACTTGGGCTGAAGAGACGCTGGTGAGGGCAACTGCAGGGGAAGAATTAAGTGGTTTTCAATGACCCAAAGTTTTTCTGCTGCAAATCACATACTTCAAGACCTTATTTGTGCACACTTTGAGGCTGGGATTTAAAGAGACCAAATGACATATGTTCCACTTCAATTTCATGTTCAGGTTATATGCACATTTTAGAACTGTTCCATGTCACGTGTCCGAGATACAATGACCTTAGGAGTAGGGATGGGTATGAACCAAACCATGAAGCAAAATTTATCACAAATTTTGCCCAGTTCATGGTTTGCAAACTTCTATGAACTTTTAAAGCAGTTTATGGTGGTTCATGGATAGAGAAGAAAGCCATGGTTTAAAGGGGCTCAGAGTCCCTTTAAACCCATGCATTCTGTTCCCCGTAAAAGCTGTAACAGGGAACAGTGTGTGCTCCACTGCTGAGCTGTTTGGGACCTTCTGTGAAACCCATTTAAAGGGACTGCGGTCCCTTTCAATGCAGTTTGTATGGCCATGAATCACAATCCAGTTCGGTTCATGAACAAACCTCCCGGTTCAATTTGTGATTCAACCATAAACTACCTTTTTCTGATTTGTGCCCATCCCTACTAAGGAGTGCAGCTTGCATAGTGAAGCCATATTTTGAACCGACGTTCCTACCTACATAGCTAATATATGGCTACCCTGGTTGCCATAATGGCAATGGTTTGCAAAACTGATCTCACTATCAAAATAATTCAGAATACTTTATTGACCAATGTGGTGTGTTAATTCTAATAAACAGCATCTCCTTAATAACCATGACTGCTTGTAAGCCTAATGGGCTCAAGAGACTCCAGGTGATGGACGAATGAGTTCTTATTGCTCAGTAAAGCAGGGGTAGGATATACTCCAATGTAGGTCACAGTTATCCCAAAAATACTTGTGTATACCTCAACGCAGAAATAAAACTTATTTCCAGAACTTATGATCTTCCCCAAAAATGCAATTCCTCAGTTAATCAGAAATAGTGGAAACCAGTGTTGTGAGCAAAAATTCTACCTTGTGAGAGAAAAAAGCTAGTAGCATTTAAGTTGTGAGCGAGTGAGTCTACATTTTTTGTGTAAATTAGGTTTTTAGATGATTATTTCCATAACCTTGTAAAAATCTCAGAATGAATTATTTCAAACTATTGAAACTATATTTTAAGAATATTTAAACTATATTTTAAGAATAATTTAAATATTATGACAGAAAACAGAATCAAATCAAATTTCATTGCGGAAAATGTCCTCTACAGGGGTAGACCTGTCCTCTGGAGAAAAGGTCTACCCACCCCTGTCTGCTATATTGGTAGACCTGGTCTCTGGAGAACAGGTTTATTTATTTATTTATTAAATTCAACTTGTTAGGCTGCCCTTCCCTGCATGAAGGGCTCAGGGCAGCCTACATCAAAACCAACACAATAATAATCTATTAAATAACATTAAAAACTACTAAAAACCAATATATTAATCAAGCAATACATTACATTATCTAAGATGAAGAGAAATTTCTCTTCCCACCAATTCCCTGGGTAAAGGGGGTGCAGATTGGTGTGTAGGAGAGTATGAGAGTGCCAACTGTCACTGTCCTCAACCGAATGCCTGGTGGAACATCTCTGCTGCGCAGGCCCTATGGAAAGGTAATAGATCCCATAGGGCATGGATATTCTCTGGCAGAGAGTTTTACCAGGCAGGGGCCAGGGCTGAAAAGGCCCTGGATCTAGTCGAGGACTGTCGGTAGACCTGGTCTCTAGAGAACAGTTCTGCTCACCTCTTTCCACTATATTGGTAGACCTGGCATCCAGTGGACAGGTCTACCCACCCCAGTCCACTATATTAGTAGATCTGGCCTCAGACCATCATCCTGCGCTGAGTCTTAGAAAACATACCAACGCTTGGTGGTGGGGGACTCTTGCAGTCTACTTTAGGGTTATTTAGTGAAATATGATAGCCAGCATTACAGGTCAAGTATAACAGAGGAGGAACAATCGCTGTCAGAACCCTGCCTAACCAACAAACAGGAAGTTGCTTAAATGTTATCAACCCCCCCAAGCTACTTATTTATTCAAATATTTATATTCAGCTTTCCCCTGTGACTCAAGGCAACTTAAAAATCATACTGAAAAGCATAATAGGGGTGTGCAAAAAAAATAATAATCATTTTTCCCAGCTCCATTTTAACCTATGGGGACCACAGTCTATAGTCTACAGTCAATGGGCCCCATAGGCTATAATGGAGAATTGATCTGGAGGTACCTAGGGCTCTGGGAGGGCTGTTTTTTGAGATAGAGGCACCAGCAGCTATGCTGCAAAATTGGTGCCTCTCATCAACTCCACCCTACCCCCAAAAAAAATTCAAAAAGATTGGAGCAGAGGTCCAATTCTATGGGCCCCAGAAGGAGGTTCTCTAATCTCCCTTGTTTCCAATGTAGGGGAAAATGCCTTCTCAGTTCACTCATGGGCTGGGGCAAAAATCCCTGTGCTACCAGCTAAAATTTTGTGCACCAGTGCCCCCTAACACAGCTTAGAGGGAACTTTGGAAACCCATACTCAATAGGGAGCCCCCTGACTTCTACGTCTGCTTGTCAATGACAGCTTCAACCACAGAGTTCCAGAGAAATGCAAAGTGTTGCTGAAAAACTAAAATTACATTATCTCTAATCCTCTCCCCTGCCATGCCTTCCCACAACACCCTGCTTTGTAATATGGCTCTCGACACCTGAGCAGTGACCAAGGGATAGCTTAAAAATATTCATGGCCTCCTCCTGGCTGATCCATTCCTTTAAGCTGGTCAGGTCTTTCTTGAGGAGGAGGAATGCAATGCACCCACACTAGCTGTCTTCTGTAAAAAAATAAAAAAGGGGGGGAAAGACCATTCTTTTCAAGCAGGCCATCTGTCAGCAAATCGTATTGATAGACTTGTTTTGATGGAAAGTTGTACCTGTTCTGTTTTAATACTGGTTTAATTTTGATTATCTGTTACTAGGTTAGATTCTTGTAAACCACCTTGACCTTCCGTATTTGGTGGAAAATACAGTATGGAAATGTTTTATTAAAATAAAACAAAACAGTTCTCTGCTTAACAGTCACACTGGAGAACTGGCTCTTTTTATTTGGAGTAAGTGATATGCAGTGTGACTATACTTGCAAAGACTTGGTATTTGACAACTCTCCTTAAAGGGTTAAAGGAATAAACTAGCACTTATATCTATCCAGACTTTCTGAAATGAACCACACTTACCAGCTACAGTTATTTTACAGCTACAAGTCTTGCTTGTCACAGTGGTACAAGTACAGAATTTATATCCAGTCCCAATGCACACCTTTTAGTGATTGCCATAACCCCTAATTGTATCTGGTTAAAGTAAAGGTAAAGGTTCCCTTGCTCGAAAGCCAGTTGAATCCGACTCTAGGGTTGCAGTGCTCATCTCCGTTTCAAAGCCAAAGAGCCAGAGCTGTCCGAAGACATTTCCGTGGTCATGTGGCCGGCATGACTAAACACCGAGGTGCATGGAATGCTGTTACCTTCCCACCGAAGTGGTACCTATTTATCTACTTGCAATTTCTTGCTTTTGAACTGCTAGGTTGGCAGGAGCTGGAACTAGAGACGGGAGCTCACTCCGTCATGCGGCCACTCGGGTCTCAAACTGCTGAACTACTGACCTTCCACAGCCTGCAGTTCAGCGTCTTAACCACTTGAGCCACTGCAGCTCAAGTTACTAGTACTTTAACCTAGGTCATGTCTGCATCTTCATTTTTAAAGCAGTCTCAACACCATCTTTCTTTATGCTGGAGTGATGCTTATTCAAGAAATTCTTCCAATCTGGTCGATTCAAGACTTCATCACTAGATGGCGCTTTCGGGGGAGGGGGCTTAGAGTGCTTTGTCACCACATCCAGTTGAGCTGGCAAGACCCCGCAATCACAACGGAGTCGAAACCATAGGGCAATAAAATAACGCAGACAGCAGAAATTATAACGGTACAGTAGGAGAGCGAATCCGAAAGAGATGTAGGCATTTTTTTTTAGATGGAGTGGGAGCGTTGCCAAAGCAACGGAAGATACCAATGCAGATTTGGCCCTAAATTCAATAGACTAACAGGACCTGTGGGTATGCAAAGGGTTTTTGGAGGTGGAAAGTGCAGTCAAGACACAGCTGACTTCCAGCGACCCCATAGGGTTTTCAAGTTTGGAGGTGGTTTGCCATTGCCTGCCCCTGTGCCATGACCCAGGTATTCCTTGGTGGTCTCCCATTCAAATACTAGCCATGGCTAGCCCTGCTGAGCTTCTGAAATCTGACTAGCCTGGGCCAGCCAGGGAACATCTAAAGGGACCATAGCAATCTTGAGATCTGGGGAAGCGCATGTGCTACAGTATAAAAGCACTGATTTCCTCATTGTACAGCTTAGACAGCAGACAAAAGTACATCTGAGTAACCTCCTCTCCTCCTGGAAGTCTGGTGTTTTAAGTGGCACACTTGCAGGGGAGAATGCTTTTTAGAAGGTTTGCCTAAACACTGCAAGGAACATTACGGGAAAGTCCATACTCCCCTAATGGGGTGCAGACCTTCCTACGGCAAAACCCAGAAGTGGATCCTTAGTCAGGGATTTCGCCCGGAATGAGTTGGGGAGCTGAACAAACTGTTTGCAGCGGGACTTTGTGGAAACACAACTGGTGAAGGCATAAAGTTTATTTTAGAGAACCTCATTTCTACCCTACCCTTCCACCCTATATGGGATCTCCAGGGCAGCTACTTATGGCGCAATTCCCACTTCACACACACCAACACGAGCATTAGAATCACGGGCAGGAATGCACAGGAATGGAGTTCCGTCTGGCTCCAGAGTTGGCCACACCCAGCAGGAACTCATTAGCATAATAGGACACACCCAATGGCAGAAACTCATTAGGACTGGCTACATTAGGGCTGTGTGGCCTAACATGCAAAAGAGTTCCTGCTACAAAAAAAGCCCTGGGTTTTGACAACAAACAAGGTAAACAGAATAAGAAGCAGAAGGTGGGTGTGGCTGGATGACCACACTTCTGGTAACATGGGGGTGTGGCCTAATGCGCTAATGAGTTGTGCTGTCAGAGGTGTGGCCTCTTATGCTAATGAATTCCTGCTGGGCTTCTTCTACAAAAACAACCCTGGTTAGAACAATGTTAGAAATGAGTCATTGACATTTCTCCCACATGCATACTGCTCTCTGGATCGCAGCAGGGATTCCCTCCAGAGGGCACTGGTGTAAAATGATGCTGCACAGAAACAGTTCGTGAAGGACCTCTGATCAGCCATGCCAGTTTCTGCTCAGAATGCCTCTTTAGGGATTTGGGTTGGAGGCAGAGGCGAACCTCATGGATGTGTCAGCTTCACCATAGTTACTGCTTATTTTGAGCACAGGGTTGTTGAGCAAAACGGCCCAGAGAGTCAGTGCTGCAGTTTGCTTCTCCGTCAGTCAGGCTGCATGCAACAATTCCTTTATATCAGGGTCTCAGATTTACAAAGCTGGGATAAGAGCAAGAGAGCAGCGATGATAGCAAGGCAAAATAGAAAAGGAGAGGGAAGCTAATTTCCAAGAGGGTACAAACAACAGGGAAGGATAAAACTGTCAATCCTTCAGCTAGGGTTATCCATAAGGGCTCTATTTCTTACCTTTTGTAGGTTACTTAGTGTTATGTACTGGAATGGCCACATGTATTTGTGCACGAGCTCCGACCACTCACACGAAGGGCCACATGTACTTGTGCACACCGCTCATGCGAATAAGAGCAGCTTCGTCTGCATAACAAAAGCTGGAACAGACCTATAGGCTTGCCTGGACCTTAGAATTAGCCATTGGTTGAGCCTTGCACTGTAAATAGCCTATCACAGGGAGTGGGTGTGTGTTTGGGTGTGGTGTGTTGCAGGGATTTAAGCAGGGCTCGGAACCAGTCTCAAATTTGAGCTGAAATCACAATAAACCATGAGCTGATCACTCTATGCCTCTGAACCCAGCATATTTCATTTAGATTGGCAGTGTCTCAAGTGAAAATGGCACCTGCCCCACCAATTAACATGGAACACAATCTCCACTAGCCTCATTGAGCTGTTCAAGAGCACCTTACCTTTGCTCATGTTAGGACCCACTCTATAAACTCCTTGCTTCAGACTTTGATGCCTGCAGGTATTTTAAGGAAATCCGTAGCCACCTGCTATGTTCTAGACACAGATTATTATTCTTAACAGCACACGAGTGGCCAGAGATATTTAGGGTATGACTGTACAAGGTAGTTTTGGAAATTCAACCCTTCCCATGCCATTTCTGGAACTCACAACCCCAGGCAGATCCTTTTACTTTCTAGAGAGGCAGCTTCAATGAATCTATGGTATAGTCAAGTCTTGGAAGAGTTCTGAAAGGCAACAGTCTCCATATGTGGATGTCTGAGACAGAGAGAGGGATTCACTACGTAGGCACAGCTGCGAAGTCAACTACACAGTAAGCAAATGCAAAAAGATGCCACTGAGCAGCCTGAATCAGGAAACCAGAACAGTTCAAAAGGGATGTCTACAGTACAAATTTAAGTCAGCTTCAAGTCAGTTTAAAGTGGCATGGGTCTCTCACAAAGAACCCTGGAAACTGTAGTTATGCGCAGGGCTTTTTTTGTAGAAACAGCCCAGCAGGAACTCATTAGCATAAGAGGCCACACCCAACAGCAGAAACTCATTAGCATACCAGGCCACACCCCCGTGTTGTCAGAAGTGTGGTCATCCAGCCACACCTACCTTTTGCTTCTTATTCTGTTTACCTTGTTTGTTGTCAAAACCCAGGGCTTTTTTTGGAGCAGGAACTCCTTTGCATGTTAGGCCACACACCCCAAATGTAGCCAATCCTGTTTGGTGTGGCCTATTATGCTAATAAGTTCCTGCCGGGTGTGGCCAACTCAGGAGCCAGCTGGAACTCCGTTCCTGTGCGTTCCTGCCCCAAAATAGCCCTGGTTATGCGAAAGTGCTGCAGATGTCCAGAACAGAGTGCTTCATAAGCAATAATCCATGTGATTCTTTCCTGTGGATCTGTGTCCAAACTTGGATAATTTAAGCAGTTCCAACTCTGTTTCAGTAAAGGGGGCGGGAATCTAAGATGACCTAGAGAATCCTAGAGCCTGATACACGAGAAGTCCTCCTCTGAAGAGGCTCAGGATTTATGTAGCTGAGGATACCAAAGAGTGAGAGAAAGGAAATTCCCATACCCCATCCTGATATCTTCATAACAAAGCTATCCTCCCTTTCTCCCTGGTGACGCAAAGCACTTTGGAGCTATAACTAGCAATCTGCAATACAGCAGAAGTATCAAAGAGTGGAGAAGTGGCTCTGGAACAGATGGGAGAGACTTCTCAGCAGTTAATTGCCTTGCATTTTCTTTGCCTGGAAGGTAAAGGCAAGCAAGAGAATGAAGAAATCTGAACTAATAAAAGCTGCAGTGTGCCAGCTCCCCAGCTCCATCCACTCTCTGCTGTTTGCTCACGGGCCTCCCTGGCGCTTGAAGAAATGCAAAGACTTGCTGAATTACCCCTGTGCTTCAGAGACCAGCTCTCGAACACGCAACTTGCCTGGCAGGGAATTCCCCCCCCAACTCCAGTACGCAATACTTTTGGGGGTCATCCTTCCAGTCCTCAAACGTGACCTGTTCTTTCGCTCAAGGGTCTGGTAGCATGCTTGCTTGCCCACACACGTTTAAAGTGGCTCTTCTCTCCCACTGAAGATGTGAGCACCAGCAGAGCCCAGCGATGGGGGGGATTTATTGCAAACAAGTCCTGATGTGCAGTCAGGTCCATGACAAATTATGCCAATGAAACAGCTAGCCCGCTTCGCTTCCCCCACCCCCCACCCATGTCATTGTTCTCCAAGATATATATAAAAACAATCAAGGCTGCACTTTTTATCGTTTCCTCCAGGGATGTTTTTATCCATAGCCATCAGCATTAGAGCAAACAATCTGTGCTGTTATAATGAGTAATTCCCAGCAAATGCCGAATCTGAGAGATGGGATGTGAAACAAAACAAAGCAAAGCAGACACCAGCAGCTGCACAAGAGGCCACATGGGGCAGCTTTCTGAGGCCAGCCAAAAGGGGACCTAGTGGAGCTTTCTCCAAATGGATGTGTGGCTGCACCGGCTTGATCCGTAGACAGAAGTCTTAAACTGAACACCTGAACATTCACACTTGTTGTTGTTGTTGTTCAGTCGCACAGTCGAGTCCGACTCTTCGCGACCCCATGGACCAGATCACGCCAGGCCTTCCTGTCTTCCGCTGTCCGCTGAAGTTTGCTCAATTTCATGCTCGTTGCATCGATGACACTGGCTCACCATCTCATCCTTTGCCGTCCCCTTCTTCTTTGACCTTCAATCTTTCCCGGCATCAGGGTCTTCTCCAGTGAATGCTCCCTTCTCATTTGGTGGCCAAAGTATTTGAGCTTCAGCTTCAGGATCTGGCCTTCCAGGGAACAATCAGGGTTGATTTCTTTTAGGATTGACTGATTTGATCTCCCTGCAGTCCAAGGGACTCTCAAGAGTCTTCTCCAGCACCATAGTTCAAAAGAATCTATTCTTCGGCGCTCGGCCTTCCTTATAGTCCAACTCTCGCAGCCATACATTACTACGGGGAATACCATTGCTTTGACCATGCGGACTTTTGTTGGCAAGGTGATGTCACTGCTTTTTATCATGCTGTTTAGGTTTGCCATCGCTTTCCTCCCAAGGAGCAGGCGTCTTTTAATTTCATGGCTGCAGTCACCATCTGCAGTGATCTGGGATCCCAGGAACGTGAAGTCTGTCACTACTTCTACGACTTCCCCTTCTATTTGCCAAGGAGTGATGGGGCCAGATGCCATGATCTTCGTTTTTTTGATGTTGAGCTTCAAGCCCACTTTTGTGCTCTCCTCTTTCACCCTGAGCAAGAGGCTCTTTAGGTCCTCTTCACTTTCTGCCATCAGAGTGGTATCGTCTGCATATCTGAGGTTATTGATCTTTTCCCCAGCAAACATTGGCTTTGCTGCCACATCAAACACCCTTGGATTCCTACAGTTCACCGGAGAAAAGTTAACTGGAGTCTTCTCTCATGGCCACCAATGGCTCAAAGTCAGTTCCGTCCTGGTGGGCAGCCATGTTGGTCTGAAGCAGTAGAACAAAGTTAGAGTCCAGTGGGGGCGCCTTTAAGGCCAACAAAGTTTAATTCAAGGTAGGAGCTCTCATGTGCATACACACTTCCTTGGGTACACTGAAACGGAAGTTAACAGTCCATACATACAGGCATACGGTGAACAGCTAATTAGCACACAACATGATGAAAACGTTTTCATCCTGTTATCTGACACAGGTTTGGTCCCGATCACACGCAGAAGTAGCCGTGTGATACGCATGGATTTTACAGGCGCGATCACACGGGAACATCTGGCAAGCGTCCCGTACCTGTCGCCAACCCGTTTCGTGCTGCCGAAGAAGCGGAGTTAAAAAATACTGGGGAAAGGGCAGTACCAAATGGGCTTGCGATGGGCCGCAGACGGACTTCCCCATGTGATTGCTCTGGCGTGCTCCCATTGCATCAGGGATACCTCATTGCAGCGTGCCGGAAACACAAGGCAAAGGAAAAAAACCCGATTCACCCGCTGCTGCGTCTGATCGTGCAGTGGCGGGTCAAATTACTACAGCACAAAAAGCCTCCCCCACATGTTATCTGGCATGTGTGACCGGACCCCTCGTTTTTTTTTTTTAATGCTAGATACCAACTTTGGAGAACCCAGGAGGATGCACTTTAAGACATAATGGCTCATTCAAGAGTCTTTCTTTCTTTCTTTCTTTCTTTCTTTCTTTCTTTCTTTCTTTCTTTCTCTCTCTCTCTCTCTCTCTCTCTCTCTCTCTCTCTTCCTTCCTTCCTTCCTCCCTCCCTCCCTCTTTCTCTTTCTCTTTCTCTTTCTCTTTCTCTTTCTCTCTTCATTCCTAAAAAAAGGATGTCTGAAGCCACTGGCTCCACACTGAGGACCGAGCACAGGTGGAACCCTTGCCTTGATGTGGTTCTGCTAAGTGTTCCAGGAGGAGATCTGCCAAAATTCTGATTATGACAGTAGTTTCTCCTCTCCCCCTCCTTGCAATGGTGAGGTATGACATTGTGTATTCCTTCCTCTCTCTCTCTCTCTCTCTCTCTCTCTCTCCTGTTTTCTGCCTCCAAACCAGATACATCACAAGGCACCAGAATTAACCATGCTGGGCCCCATGCCAGGAGAATTAATGAAGTGGTGTAATAGCTCACATGGAGGCCTAGTGATTGGCGCTGAGCTTGAAATGTAGCAGCAAGGCAGGGGATCACAAGAGTTGCTGCGTTCCGTTTATTACACGCACATCTCTTCCGTTCCAATGATTTCTTTATTAGGGCACTTTAAGGCAGCAACATGGGGTTTATTCTGCTCTAGGCACCAAGGTCTGAATTCCAGCACTGCCCACAGACAGCATATTTTCCCTCTAAAGTTCTAGGCAGGACTGACCATGCCATCTGCTCTATTGCCTACCGAGTGTTTCCCTAGGAACGTGAATGAAACTGTAGGGCAATCCAAAACTGGAAGGTGATATTTTGTTTCAAGACCGAGGTAGAGGAGGTTTCGGCAGAACTGCACAGAACATTTGGATTAACTACGACATGAATTTGATTTTCCATCTGCAAGAAAGTGTATGGGTATGAAAGACACAGAGAGGGGGGGGGATGGTCATCATGGCCAGTGTTCCCTCTAAGCTGAGTTAGTGTGAGCTGGCTCACAGTTTTTTAGCCTCTGGTCCACACATTTTTATCTTAGCTCCGGAAGGCTGGCTCCAGAGCAAACTAATGTATGCAGCAGCCAAATCGCTCACTCACAGCTTTAATGCCAGTAGCTCACAAAGTAGAATTCTTGCTCACAAGACTCCACAGCTTAGAGGGAACAATGATCATGGCTAGCTTTCAGATGATCTGACTATAAATGGGGGTTCAATGATGGTGATTATCAATCACATAATCTAAAATTCTCCTAGTAGCTTTTTGTTCTGAATAAGGATTCCCAAACAGTAGGCCAGATTATTCTACTACATTGCTAAGGCTTTGTGTGTATTGCTGAGAGGTTAACTTTCATATACATCAAGTAAAAAAGGGTGATTTCTCCCATCACCACCATACACTTATAGGCACGGTACTAAACTGGGTGGGACCACTGATCCAAATACACCTTCAGATTTAAAATGTCTCTGTATTAAAATATTAGGACTTTAAGCAATGGTAGTGCATTGAGGTGGGTTTCTAGCCTGCAAACTGCTGAAAAATACCATTGAAAACCACTGGTTAACATCTCTGAACTTTTTTTTTTTACTTCCATGCTTCTTAAGGGACATTTTGAGTCCCAAGGAAGCATTAACTTCACACAGTCCCTTCCTAGCTATTCCTCTGCATTCTCAGCCAAAACTGGATTGTAATTGTTATGTCCGGGGCCCGACATCAACAGACCCAGCTTGGGAACTCAGAGCAATAGATTGCTAGGATCCTGGTAGGAACCTATTGACCAGGAGCACCTATGTAAATAGCCTATCACGGGTAGTGTGTGTGTGTGTGGGGTGCAATGTTCCCTCTAAGCTGTGGGTTCTTGTGAGCAAAAATTCTACTTTGTGAGCCACCGGCATTAAAGTTGTGAGTGAGCGATTTGGCTGCTGCATAAATGAGTTAGCTCTGGAGCCATCCTTCCTGAGCTAAGACAAAAATGTGTGAGCTAGAGGCTAAAAACCTGTGAGCTAGCTCACACGAACTCAGCTTAGAGGGAACACTGGTGTGGTGTTGTGCACAGATTTAAGCAGGGCTTTGGTCCTGCTAGAGTTGTCTTGTAGTAGAGCTAATCACTGAATAAACCATGAGCTGATCACTACCCGCGTGTCGAACCCAGTATATTTCAGTAATATTGTCGATCCATAGTATGTGGAGGCGTACCTCATCCCAAACACCATTCTCCTCTCAGGATCAGATGTAAAAGCTCTGCTGAGAGTGCTCTTGTTATCTGAAGTGAAGCAAAAGGTTACTTGCACAAGGGCCTACAATCTAAAGCACCATCTAAATAGTGGCTCTGTTCCAAGACTACTTTCGGAGGAAAAAAAGATGGCTACCAAGCACAGGGACTTCTCTGTGTCATTGCTTAGACTGTGGAAGGACATTCCTATGCATATTGGCCAGATACCTATATTCCTATTTTTTAGGCAGTCCACTGGGTTTCGCTTACCCAAACTTTTGGTGGCACCTAATTTTAAGGAGGTTTATTTATGACTAAATTTCTGCTTTATATGTTAAGAACATAAGAACATAAGAGAAGCCAATGTTGAATCAGGCCAATGGCCCATCTAGTCCAACACTCTGTCACACAGCGGCCAAAATATACCAGGAGCCATCAGGAGGTCCAGCAGTGGGGCCAGGGCACCAGAAGCCCTCCCACTGCTGCCCCCTCCAGCACCAAGAATACAGTGCATCACCTGCCCCAGACTGAGAGTTCCCATCTATACCCTGTGGCCAATAGCCACTGATAGACTTCTGCTCCATATGTTTATCTAATTCCCTCTTGAAACTGTCCATGCTTGTAGCTGCCACCACTTCCTGTGGCAGTGAATTCCATATGTTAATCACTCTTTGAGTGAAGAAGTATTTCCTTTTATCTGTTCTAACCCGACTGCTCAGCAATTTCATGGAGTGCCCACGAGTTCTTGTATTGTGAGAAAGAGAGAAAAGTACTTCTTTCTCAACCTGCTTAATCCCATTCATAATCTTATAAACCTCGATCATGTCACCCCTCAGCCGTCGTTTCTCCAAGCTAAAGAGCCCCAAGCGTTTTAACCTTTCTTCATAGGGAAGGTGTTCCAACCCTTTTATCATTCTAGTTGCCCTTCTCTGCACTTTTTCCAATGCTATAATATCCTTTTTGAGATGTGGTGACCAGAACTGTACACAGTATTCCAAATGAGGTCGCACCAATGATTTATACAGGGGCATGATGATACTGGCTGATTTGTTTTCAATTCCCTTCCTAATAATCCCCAGCACAGCGCTGGCCTTCTTTATTGCAGCTACACACTGTCTAGACATTTTCATTGAGTTATCCACTACGACTCCAAGATCTCTCTCTTGGTCCATCTCTGCCAGTTCAGACCCCATCAATGTGTATTTATATTTAGGATTTTTGGCTCCAATGTGCATCACTTTGCACTTGGCCACATTGAACCCCATTTGCCACGTTGACGCCCACTCACCCATCCTCAACAGATCCCTTTGGAGTGCCTCACACTCCTCCCTGGTTTTCACCACCCTGAAAAACTTCGTGTCATCTGCGAATTTAGCCACTTCACTGCTTACTCCCAATTCCAAATCATTAATAAACAAGTTAAAAAGCATCGGACCGAGTACTGATCCCTGTGGTACCCCACTGCTTACCACCCTCCACTGAGAAAGTTTCCCATTTATACTCACTCTCTGTTTTCTATTTATAAGCCAGTTTTCGATCCACAAGAGGACTTGTCCTTTTATCCCATGACTATTGAGCTTACTTAGGAGCCTTTGATGAGGAACTGTATCAAAAGCTTTCCGGAAGTCAAGGTAAATAATATCTATTGGGTTCCCCTTGTCCACATGTTTGTTCACTCCCTCAAAAAACACTAACAGGTTAGTGAGACCTGTTTGAGCTTATTGTAGTGTTTTTTTAATTTTTTAAATATACTGGTATGCTACTAAAATTAGTAGATAACCTGGGGAACCAATCTTGTGGAAAGATAGGGCATGTCCTAGAGGAAATAAATAAATTATTTTCTATATTAGAGCATTCTGAGAATCCATATGACTACTTTGCAGGCTCTTGAATTTTATAAATAAGCATAGAGGGAGATGTGGGGAAAAGCTGTAGAGAGTCACTTGTTGCATTCATTATGATGCTTTTCTTTGGTACATGCCGCTGACACCAAGTAGATGATAAGTCATGGTCAATAAAGCTTTTCCTTTCTGCTACCAGCAGGTGGTGGCAGCGTACAGGAGGTTCCATAAATAGCAAGTCTAAGCTCCTTGGGGAAACCTGCAATTGAGTCTCAATAGTAGTCTAAACACAAGAGAAAATCTCTCTGTTTTGGTCTCTGGGGGTGTTTAATGCATATTTGAGAGCTTTGCTTCCTATTTTTAGGTGTTTCTGGTGGGATTTTTTTTCTGCATAAATTCATAGAAGGATATGCCTGTAGATTTTTGTTTTAAAGGTTATATTTGAATTGCGGTTTGCTGTACAAATCCAGCACGAAAGCAGAGGTTTTACAGAAAACAACAACAAATCTTTGTCTGCTGTGATGTGCATACACACACACACACACACACATATATATATGTAACTGTGATGTAAGCTTGCGTAGGCAGTTTAATTTAGTTGCTACATGCCATTCTCTCCCACGGTGAGTGGAACTGAGCCATCGTATCATGGAAGCCATCGTATCACAGCTACACAAATTCCAGTGTAAACCTTTCCATGATTTCTTCATTTAAACATTCAAATATCCAAGCTTGAAAGCATTACACTTACTGTTTAAGTTATCAAAAGAGAATAAGGTTTCTTTGAAAAAAATACAGGATTTTTAGCTCTTGCAAAGCAAGCAGATAAGTCTTATATTTTCTTTCTTTTTTCTTTCCTTTAAAAAAGAAAAAGAAAAGAAATGGTGCCTGCATATAATCAGGGGAGAAATTAATTCTGTACTATCTCCTGTTTACACATAAAGCAAGTGGAATGGCTGGGTTTATTTTTAAATAAAACCAGACTGTATAGGAGAAGAGAGCTAAATCCTAGCCTCTTCCATGGCAAACTCCAGTGCTTGAAGTGCTAAATCTAGAGCATTGCCCCCGACGTCGGAAACGTGATGATGTCGCTTCCAGGTGATGTCATTGCACTGGTGCTGGTGGTGCCAGAAGGGAGCTTCCCCTGCCAGCCAGCTGGGCAGTGGTGGATTGGGACCCCAAAACTGGGGGATCCCCTAGCCTCACTGGTGGGATGGCAACCCTATGCCATGATGCCCTGTGATTGTTCAGCAAGTGAGAATTTTAATATCCTACAACTGCCTGTCTCTTATCCTCCTGAAATTTGGCAGGAGTACAGTGATTGGGAATTTCTTGGGAATTCCTCACCCAGCCATAACTGGGCAAGGGGGCACATATAGATGTTAAATAACAAATGTGAGAGGATCGCCCCTTGCAGCACTCCACATTCCAGTGGGTATCGCAGGGAGACCCTCTCACCAAGCCCCATCCTCTGTCCATGACCATGGAGAAAGGAGGAGAGCCATTGCAAGGCAATCCCCTGAACTCCTATGTTGGTGAGGTGGTAGGTCAATAGGTCATAGCTGACTGCGTTGAAAGCTGCTGTTAGAATGCTTGGGGCAGGGGTTATGGTCAGAAATGTGTCTCCTATTGATATCAAAACCAAATGAGGTACTGAAAGCCTTTCATCAAGATTCCCTCTAAGCTGTGGTAGGGGGTGCTGGTGCACAACATTTTAGCCAGCAGCACAGGGAACTTAGCTGGCAGTGCAGCCTACAAGTGAACTGAGAAGGCATTTCCCCCCCTCCATTGGAAACAATGGAGGATGGAGCACCTCCTTCTAGGGACCATAGAATTGGACCCCCTGGTCCAAACTTTTTGAAACTTGGGGTGGGGGGGAGCTGAGGAGAGGCACCAGCAGCTATGTGGCAGATCTGGTGCCTCTACCTCAAAAAACAGCACCCAGAGCCCCAGATACCTCCAGATCAATTCTCCATTATAGCCTATGGGGCCAATTGACTATAATGGTCCCCATAAGCTATAACGGAGCTGGGGGTGGGGGGGGATGATTTTATTTTTGGCACACCCCTATTAGGGAAATCTGGGATATAAATATCTGAATAAATAAGTAGTTTGGGCAGGTTGATAACATTTAAGCAATTTTGCGTTCGTCAGGTTAGGCAGGATTCTGACAGCGATTGTTCCTCCTCTATTATACTTGACCTGTAATGCTGGTTGTTTTTATGCCAATAAAGGCCAACTTGACTTGACTAATGCTGGTTGTCATATTTCACTATAAACCCCTAAAGTAGACTGCAAGAGTCCTCCCCCCCCCAAGTGCTGGTATGTTTTCTAAGACTTAGCGCAAGGTGATGGTCTGAGGCCAGGTCTACCAATATAGTGGACTGGGGTGGGTAGACCTGTTCTCTGGATGCCAGGTCTACCAATATAGTGGAAAGGGGTGGGTAGACCTGTTCTCCAGAGGCCAGGTCTACCAATGTAGAGGAAAGGGTTGAGTGAAATTTAACTTGATTCTGTTTTCCCTTATAATGTTCAAATTATTCTTAAAATATAGTTTAAATATAATTCAAAAGAATTTATTCTGAGATTTTTACAAGGTTATGGAAGTAATCAAATATATACTTGCTTACAACTTTAATGCTACTAGCATTTTTCGCTCACAAGGCAGAATTTCAGCTCACAGCACTGGAGCTGAGAGGGAACATTGCCTGTCATACTGACCATAAAGAATCCAAATCAATTGTTTTTAAAAAAACAAGCCAAAAAACGGGGCGGGGGGAATCTGTGAGCATCCTTATTCTAGTAGGTATTTCAAATTGCAAACTAAGTATTATGTACGTGGACTGCCACCAGGGGTCCGCGGCTAAAGTAAGGAGCTTGAGTCCCAAACACAATGAGACCTTGGATCCTAGACCACCTAGTGTCCACCATTAGGCCATCTGGTGGGAAATTCAAACCCTCCAATGGGGCCGTGGGTGTACTGGGTGGGGTGTCTATAGTTGGCCCTTGCAGGGCCGGTTTTCCAGTCTTGTGTGTGAAGTACAATAAACGCGTCTGAATGCGTGTTGTAGTCTGAGTCTCCATGCGGCGAATTCGGTACTTTACACTGCGAGTCAAACTATAAGTTGTATTGGAGATCTCTGATAGAACTGCCAAACATTTTCTTTAACAGTAAGAAAATAATCCCAGGATGCGTGTGTGTGTGGGGGGTAGAATTTGGATCAGACCATGGAGACAGGGCTTTGAGGGACTCACCATTTCCCTAACCATTTCAGCAATAGAGATCAGCTTCCTGAACTGCAATTAGCCAAGGCAGAGAAAAAAAATATATGGGAACAGTAGAGTCACTAGGCTCATGAAAACAATCTAATCTGACTATTACCAAAGATATCCCATCCCCTGCCTCAACCTCTCATGTGCAGAAGCACCGACAGCTCGCCAAACTAAATTAAAGGAGAGAAACTCTCTTACTGAATGATCCCTGCACACAAAAGCAATAGGCGAGGGCTGAACTAGACATGTTGGCATCCACAGGTCCAACCCATCGACGCTGTCACCATTTTAAAGGGATTTAAAAATGCCACAAGGGCCTGATCATGGGCCCACAGCATGGCCGGCTGAGGCACTCCTGGTCCCACCCCCACTCCCTGCATTTTCAAGCACCATATAGCTGAGGGGTGGTGGTGGCGGCAATTTAGGCACTTGAAAAAACATGGGGGAGGGACAAGAGTGCTTTAGCCTGCTGAGCTGCAGGTCTTTTTAACACAGGGGTTCTGTCCATGTTTCACACCCCTGGAGGCTGTCATGTCCAGTTCAGCCCTGAAACAGCATAATTTCTATATCACAAAGCTAGATATGGGGAACAGAAACTCTTCCTTAAGAGGAAAAGTACTGACAAACTCTCACTGCTTCGTGGCCTTCTACATCTACGGTTACAAACTTTATTGGGTATGATGATCCGCAAGTTCAGATTTACTTGGTATGGAAACCCCATTGATTTATTCCATTTTAGATCCCTTCCAGACTGGCCTCCTCCCAGGCCATAGGATGGAGACAGCACTGGTCGCCCCCATGGATGACCTCCGGAGGCACCTGGATTGAGGTGGATCAGCAGTGCTGTTGTTGTTAGACATGTCGGCAGTGTTCGACATGGTCGACCATCAGCTACTGATCCACTGCCTCACTGACATTGGAATTCAGGGGCTGGCCTTGCAGTGGCTTGCCTCCTTTCTCCAAGGTCGGGGACAAAGGGTGACACCAGGGGAACGGCTATCCCAGAGGAGCCCAATGGATTGTGGAGTGCCTAATGGGACAGTGTTGTCTCTGATGCTTTTTAACGTCTATATGCACCCCCTTGCCCAGATTGCCCGGGGGCATGGGCTGGGTATGTGGATGACACCCAGCTCTATCTGTTGTTGGGCAGTCAGTTCAACTCCAAACTGGAAGAGCTGGACCGGGCACTACAAGCCGTGGCTGGTTGGCTTAGGCTGAGCCGACTGAAACTGAATCCAATGAAGATGGAGGTCCTGTGCCTGGGTCAGAGTGGACTGGGGTTAGGGATCCCACTCCTGGACCTTCGATGGGGCACCATTGGTGCCAGCGCCAGAGGTTAGGAGTTTGGGAGTGCTCCTGGATGCCTCCTTAACTATGGAGGCCCAGGTAGCAGCCACTGTCAAATTGGCCTTCTATCATCTTCGGCTGATCAGGCAGTTGGTTCCCTTCCTCGAATGTGACAACCTGGTGACAGTGATCCACATGATGGTCACCTCAAGATTAGACTACTGTAATGCTCTCTACATGGGGCTGCCCTTGTCTCAAATTCGGAAGCTACAGCTGGTGCAAAACACTGCAGTCAGGCTTTTGACGGGGCTCTCTAGATGGGAGCACATACAGCCTGTGCTGAAGGCATTCCACTGGTTGCCGATAGCATACTGGATTCATTTCAAGGTGCTGGTTCCTACCTTTAAAGCCTTACATGGTCAGGGACCTACATACCTGAGGGACCACATTTCCCCATATGTCCCCCAGAGACCACTGCGGTCAGGAGCTCAGAAACAGTTGGCCCTCCCAGGTCTTAAGGAGGCTAGGCTGTCGATGACCAGGACCAGGGCTTTCTCAGTGGCAGCCCCAACCTGGTGGAATGAGCTCTTGGAGGAGATCAGGGCCTTGTGGGACCTTTTACAGTTCCTCAGGGCCTGTAAAACGGAGCTCTTCCATGAGGCTTTTGGGAGCCGCCGCCACCACCAATGAAGAACATTGGATGGTTGAATAGGAGAGGGCCCTGGATTCCGGAAAGTGCCGTCAACAGCCAAAAGAACAACAAGTACTGGAGGAACAACCAGAACGAATACTGTGAGCTGACGGTGAGTTGAGAACTGTGAATGATGGCTGATACCATTTATGGATAACAACGATCACTAGCACTTTAGCATGGTTTTAGAATTGTTTTAATTGTAACTTATGTTTTTAATGTAATTATCCGTTTTTGTAAGCCGCCCTAAGCCGGCTTTGGCTGGAAGGGCGGGGTAAAAGTCCAAATAAATAAATAAATAAATAAATAAATAAATTGTCACATAAATTTTTGGACCATAGGCTTTTGATACCCATTGTTTTCATGTATTCTAACTGCAAGTTTGCCTATTTTATAACCACTACTTAAATTTAAGTTATCCGAGCAAAGATTTACTTAATGCACCTATTCATGTTGAATTTGTTAAAATGTTTATTGTACTTTCATAAGCTATTCAAAGTTTTTTAATGCGAATGTAAGAACACAACTCTCCCATTGCAGGTTACAGCTTCACGAGCTATTAAAATTATAGACACAGCACATACATTCTACTGAATACTGAAGGCTGCCTGATCTATTTTCCCTTTGGCTATTTAAAATTTAATTTTAAAATATGGCACCAAGATACGAATGACGTTTGTATTTTTGTTGAAAACCTAATAAAATATGTTGTACAAAAAAAAAAAATGGCACCAAGAATAAATGCATCTTTTCCACACCTTGGTCAGAATGCACAATCCTTTGCATGTTCACTCAGAAGTGTCTGTATTGAACAGGGCTTACTCCCCGTTTTGTAAGAAAGCCTACTTTATAACCATGTCATTTACTTCAGAGAAAATAGGCAGAAACAGCGGGAGGGATTTGGCCTCTCTTGGGCATACAGTGCCAAAGTCCACTCCATTTACTTCTTCTCTAAAGCAGAGACTGAGAAAGAAAAACATGGGAAAGAGTTTGGGGTTTACTTAAGTTGCTTCCTATGTAGCTGAAAACTTCAGATTTCAAACCTGAAGCTCCTCTCCCTTACAGTACTGAGTCAGAACTGAAGGATTTCCACTCCCCCTCATATTCCATTTTACTTCAGTGGACCATTACTCTTTTTGGGAAACATGTCTGTTCCTAAACATTAAGCACCTTCTGTTTTCTTCTGATCATTAATTTAGACCAGAGTCCAGAGTCTCTACGTTCTGTCTCTACCAGTGCTTGGTGTGACGGAGGGGGATGAAGCTGGCTATTTTAAGTTTGTGAGATACAGCCTTTGGGAGCAGATCCGAGAGTGCCTTCTTGGATTGAAAGAATAATATAGACTTATATGAGAGGAAGATACAAAAAGATCATTCTATTCCTCCACGGTAGCAAACCCCCCCAGAACATCTGAAGGTTGGGAGGAGTAGCGTATCAGCAGCTTTCCCGGTCATTCCTGTGGCCATTTATTGGAACTGACCACAACAGGCAAGCAATTCACAAATGGCTTTTTAACAGTGACTGATCACTGAGAAACAGCTAGGTGGTATTAACATTAAATGAACAGGGAAGGGGCAGCCAAAGAAAAGGGGGGGGGAATGCAGGGCAGCAAGGCAAGGAACTCCGTAAAAAAAACAAACCCCAAACACTCCACCTCAGAGATTCCACATGAGTTCAGCTGGGCACCAGGCAAGGAAGGGAAGGGAAGGGAAGGGAAGGGAAGGGAAGGGAAGGGAAGGGAAGGGAAGGGAAGGGAAGGGAAGGGAAGGGAAGAGCTGCCATAAGCCAATTAGAGCCTGTAACCCACTTCAGCAGGCTTTGTGACACACTTGTGGGTCGTGCCCCACAGGTTGGGAAGCTCTGTTCTACATCACTTACCCACAGCTTGTTTCAAGCAAACTATCCCCGACTTGTAGTGATGCCATCCCAAAGTCTGCTATCCGGATATTATTCTTTTCATCCAGCAATAGGTTTTCAGGTTTTAAATCCCTGTGGCTGTAAAGAAATGAGCAGATCATGGGTTAAGACACAGAGAGAGTTTCTCCTCTTTATGTCCCTTGCAACACCTGATAAACTTGGGGCTAGGGCCTTTGGAAATGCTGCATTTTTGGTCTCATTTTCCTAGGAGAAAATAACCTTCTAGTTTGAAAAAACTGAGGTGAAGGCCTATGATTTTAAATAGAAAATAGGGAGTTCAGGATGGCAATGGATCCGGCTTGTTTGTATGAAGCAATCTACATTTGTTTCTCTCAGTGTCTGAGAAACAGTGACCGATTTCTCACGAGCTGCTGCTCCGTCCTCTCTCTTCCTTTCCCCCCCGATTCTACGTGTCAATTTCCCAATACTTGCTGTGTGGCCGCATTTTGCTCCTCAGCTTCACCCGATTTCCCCCGTGTCTTCTCGATCCTGTTTTTTAGGATTGAAAAGACGCGGGGGAAATCAGTTCAAGTTGTGGGGCAAAATGCAGCCGGGCAGCAAGTGGTGGGAAATTGACATGTAGAATTGGGGAAAAGGAAGAGTGAGGATGGAGCAGCGGCTAGTGGGAAATCAGTCTCTGTTTGGTAGAAATGAGTGTGCCCAGATAAATAGGGTGCCCAGAGAGTGGCAGCAGAAGAGCTCCGAACTTTCCTGGAAGACACATCAGCCCTGGAGCCATTCCAATCCAGCACCCAGTCTGGCTAAGGGATGGAGACTGCACTGGTTACACTCATGGATGATCTCCGTAGACAGATGGATCAAGGCAGGTTGGCACTGCTATTATTACTTGATTTGACGACAGTGTTTGACATGGTCAATTATGATCTATTGACACACCACCTTGCCGATGTGGGGATAAGCAGGACAGCTTTCTCCAAGATCGGGGACAGAGGGTGGCACTAGGAGAGAGGGTCTCATCTCGATCCCCTTTGGTGTGTGGCATCCCCCAGGGGCAATCTGATGTTATTCAATATCTATATGTGCCCCCTCACCCAGCAAGCTCAGATCCTTGGGCTGGGTTGTCATCAGTATGGAGATGACATCCAGCTGTATCTGTTGATGGATGACCAGCCAGATACCACCTCAGGAAGTTTAGTTGATTGCCTGAAGGCAGTGGTTGGATGGTTGAAACAGAGCCGGCTGAAATTAAAGCCGTCTAAGATGGAGGTCCTGTGGCAGGGCCAGGGGAACCCAGGTTTAGGGTGCCAACGCCATACCCTTGATAGTGTGCCATTAACATCAGCATTGATGGTCAAGAGTTTGGGTGTGATATTAATTAATTAATTAATTAATTAATTAATTCAATTGATACTCTACCCTCCTTGCCGAAGCAGGCTGAAGGCGGCTTACATAAGAATCCAGCATATAAATAAAATTAAAACCATCATAAAAAGTCCAATTATCAAATCACCATAAAATGCTAGAACGGTGAACTAATAAAGTGCCTCCCTTTCAATGGAGGCCCAGATCACAAATGTGGCCAGACTGGCATTCTTCCACCTATGCTGGGTTAGGCAATTGTTCCCTTACCTGTCTCCCTCCAATTTAAGGGATCCATGCAACGGTCACCTCCGGATTAGATTACTGTAATTTGATCTCTGCAGGGCTACCTTTGAAGTTGACCTGGAAACTTCAACTGGTCCAAAATGCAGCAGTGTGGGTCCTTATGGGAACCCCAGTAAGAGCCCATATACAACTGGTGCTCTGCTAGCTGCACGGGCTCCAGATTGAATACCGGATCAGGGTCAAGATTCCGGTATTAACCTTTAAAGCCCTAAACAGTCTGGGATCAGTGTACCTAAGGGACTGCCTCTCCTGGTATACCTGCCAAAGAGCATTGCACTCAACTGACAATGATATGCTGGCCTGAAGAAACTTTGGCTGTCCTCATCCAGAGATCTCAGGCCTGTAAGGCCCATTTGCAGGGAGGGTGGCATATAAATTGAATTAATAAATAAATAATAATAAATAAATGTTCCTCCAGGCCTATGGCTGAAGACAGTGATGATTTCCAGCCCGGCTGGCTTCCTTCTCTTCCCTTTTCCCTTCCACCATCCTCCTTTCCCTCCTCCTTCCTTACTGCCAGGAAATGAGGAAATATTTGTGCCCTTTCGATGTGCCATCTTATTGACAGTTGTAAATTTGAGTTGTCTTAAATATTGTTAAAGGTTTTTAACCTAACTTATTGTTGTTACCTGCCCTGAGCCCTGCTATGCAGGGGAAGGTAGGTTATAAATCCAGTAAATAAATAAATAAATAAATTGTCAGCTCTGTACCCATCCTGACTGGTGAAAGACAGCTAATGGTCTCTTTATACATTACAAAGTCCTTCCTTTTGCTGAAAAACAACATGAGAACTTTGAAGCAGATGATCAATTGGAGCAGGGCTATTTTGGGGCAGGAACGCACAGGAACGGAGTTCCGGCTGGCTTCAGAGTTGGCCACGCCCACTACAACCAAAACCTCTGCATGCCTGGCTACAGAGGGGAGGCCTGGAGAGCGGACCCCTATGGTGACTCCGAGGCAGGCAGGACAGGGGGTGCCCTGGAAGGATCAGGGAGGCATTTAAATGCCTCCCCATGCCTTTCCCAGCTTGTCCAAGGGCTGGCTTGCCCGGGCTCCCCATAGCCATGGGGTGCCCAGGCAAGCCAAGGGAAGGCATGTGGTGTATGGCCCAATATGCTAATGAGTTGTGGTTTTAGGGGTGTGGCCTAATATGCTAATGAGTTCCTGCTGTTGGGTGTGCCCTATTATGCTAATGAGTTCCTGTTGGGCTTTTTCTAAAAAAAACCTGAATTGGAGCTTCATGTCTCCCACGGTCACCTGAATCTTTTTTTTCCCCTACTTGTCACCAGGGTGTGCAGACAGAAGCAGTGGCTGCCTTTCCTGCCTCACTGTTTTTTCCTCCTTAAAGGGCTGCATGGAGCAGCTATGGACTCCATTGCAAAACTTATGCACTTCCATGGAAGTAACATGATTTCTCAAATGGAACCAACAGCTGCTCCAGAGGGTGCTTTAAAAAAGGAGAAAATAGCACTGAAAGGAAGGCAGCCACTCTTTCTTCCTGTGCATCCCAGCTGTGAGGAGGAAAATGGTAGTTTGGAATCTAGGAAACACAAAACTCCCATTGAACGTCCAGTTCAAAGTCCTCATGCTTTCACTTAACGAACTTGAGGACTTTTTCTTTTTTGTTATGGGGGGGGGTGGTACTTTTGCATGTGTGTGTGTGTGTGTGTGTGTGTGTGTGTCCATGCCCGGAAATCATGGCAACCCCTTGCAACTCCTACTGGGGCATGGAGGACATTCAGAGAAGTGGCTTGAAGAAGAAGAAGAAGAGTTTGGATTTATAGCCCGCCCTTCACTGCCAAAGGCGTCTCAGAGCGGCTTACAAACTCCTTCCCCTTCCCCTCCCCACAACAGACACCCTGTGAGGTAGGTGGGGCTGAGAGAACTTCTGACAGAAACTGTCCTTGAGAGAACAGCTGTGCCAGAGCTTGTGACTGACCCAAGGTCACATCAGCAGGTGCAAGCGGAGGAGTGGGGAATCAAACCCGGTTCTCCCAGATAAGAGTCCATGCACTTAACCATTACACCAAACTGGCTCTCCCTTGATAACCTGCCTCCATCCTCCCAGCCCTGGTATTCTCTGGAGATCTCCCATCCAAACACTTGCCAGGGTCGGCCCTGCTTAGCTTCTGAGATCTGACAAGATTGGGTTTGCCTGGGCTCCCCAGGTCAGGGCAAACACGAAGACTTTGTAATGTGCAAAAAAGCTACAAAACAAGATTTCTGCAACTGTCCATTTGTCCCCTCTTCCCTGGGATTCCAAGAGCCAGGAAGCCTAAAATCTGTAGTCGCTCAGCTCCTCTCCAAGCCAAAACAGCCTTGACACTGACTATCCACCACGACAATCCTTTTTCCACCTTCTTTTTTTGATGAATGACTTTAAAGGGATTATTCAGATCTACCTATTTAATTTTAGTTTCCTTATTGCCCCAACTCACCTTGGTTTTCCAATGTGTGTTTCTACAGCTTGGTCAACATTTTCTCTTATTTTCCATCTAAGTCCTAGACATTAAGCAGAACTTGGAGAGAACTGTGCTTAACACTCCATTAAAAAAAAAAAAAAGCCCCAGGGAGATGCACAGCCTCTGAGCTAGCCCAGAGCTGCTTAACAAAATTGCAAAGTTTGACATGAAAACAGGAACATGAAATTTTGGCTCAACTAGTTATTCCTTGAAATCATCAAGTCCTGTAGAACAGTACTCATCCGGACAACAATCATACCTGCTTATAAATAAGCACTGTTCATGTTGCTGTGACAGGAAATCAAGTGAATTTGTGCAAGTGAGAACATACTAATCTAGAAGAGACAATACACTTCTAAATCTTACTTTTGGAAACAGTGGAATGACCAGGGCTCTTTTTGTAGCAGGAACTCCTTTGCATATTGGGTGACACACTCTAATGTAGCCAATCCTCCAAGAGCTTACAGTAGCCCCTGTAAGAAGAGCTCTGTAAGCTCTTGGAGGATTGGCTACATTAAAGGTGCATCACCTAATATGCAAAGGAGTTCCTGCTACAAAAAGAGCCCTGGGAATGACAATGACGTACTACAATGTGACAATTGTGATTTCATATTCATTGTATTTCTGACACATTTGTTACCCTTCTAATGAGGTAAGCCAAGGCAGAGAACTTTGGTACAATTTTCAGCGCAGAAATAATGTAACAGGTTGATTCCTAGATATTGTGATTGCACCAGGAGTACAGCTGATGCTTTGAAATCATTATTTACCTGTGACAAGTGATGGGGACATGCCCTATGACAGATTTACCTTGATGCAGGTAATCAATACTGCATCTTTATGGCTCCCCAAACTCCATTTACTGGAAAACTAAGCAGGAGGCAGATAGACGTGGGAAGAAGTAGATGCTCGTTGCAATTCCTTTAAGATCCCAACAGCCTGGATGATCTAATTAATGTTCAGAAAGAACCCCCTGGTGCAAAAGTGAAAGGAAACAAAACCAAAACCCCATAACATGTGCCAATTACTCAGCATTTAATGGAACATCACAGAGTAAATGAACTTCATTTAGTTCCTTTCCAGTTGACCTCTCGGGCTCCATGTCTAACATATTCGGTGTCACCTCCACATGCTGTAGGTGAACAGAGGACACGAAACCCTCTCATTGTTCTAGAGGCTGAAATGCTCCGGGGGCTTTCTCCACAGGCAAGGAGGATTAAATCAGGCAGCAGCTTTGTGAACAAGCAAGGGGGAATGCCTCACACAGAGTTGCGCATGCAGATAGGGAAGACGAAAGGAGAAGGCGCAGCTCATCAAAAAGCTTACTCTAGTCTCTTGCAGGACGGCAGTTAATAATGGCCACAGACCTACTGATGAGGAAGCAAGACGATAATTTATAATCCTGCATGAAGCATTGCTCTTTTGAAAAGCTATTTGTACATGTAAGTGCAGGGCTTTTTTTTTTTAAGAAAAAGCCCAGCAGGAACTCATTAGCATAATAGGCCACACCCAACAGCAGAAACTCATTAGCATATTAGGTCACACCCCTGACAGTGCAGCTCCCTCCCACGATTGGCTTCCCCAGGTGACCCACGGCTTGAGGGGCATATGGGGAACCCGAGGGAAGGAAGGCAGTTTCTGGATCAGCTTCCCCGAGGAGGGGAGGCAGTTTAAACTGTCTTCACTCCCTGGATTGGATTGGCTTCCCCAGGCACCCCATGGCTTGTGAGGCACCTGGGGAACCTGAGGGGAGGGGGAGGCTGTAGGCATGGCCAACTTGGAAATCAGCCGGAACTCTGTTCCTATGCATTCCTGCCCCAAAATAGCCCTGTGTGAGTGCATGAAAGTGTGCGTGTTTGAGTGTGTTTGCAGATCTAAGTCCCTGTTTGGGTTGCCAGCTCTGGGTTGGGGAATTCCTAAGGATTTGGGGGAGTGAAGCCTGAGAGGGCGGGACTTGGGGAGGGACTCCAGCAGCGTATAATGCCATAGAGACCGACTTCCAGCACAGCCATTTTCTCCAGGAGAACTGATCTTTGCCAACTAGAGACCAGTTGTAATTCTGGGAGATCCCCAGCTGCAACCTGGAGGGTGACAACCAGGGGATTTTTTGTAGAAAAAGGCCTGCAGGAACTCATTAGCATAATAGGCCACACCCAACAGCAGAAACTCATTAACATATTAGACCATACCCCTGATATCACAGCTCATTAGCATATTAGGCCACACACCCCCATGTTACCAGAAGTGTGGTCATCCAGCCACACCCACCTTTTCCTTCTTATTCTGTTTATCTTGTTTGTTGTCAAAACCCAGGGCTTTTTTTGCAGCAGGAACTCCTTTTCATGTTAGGCTACAAAGCCCTCATGTAGCCAATCCTAATGAGTTTCTGCTGTTGGGTGTGGCCTATTATGCTAATGAGTTCCTGCTGGGCGTGGCCAACCCAGGAGCCAGCCAGAACTCCATTCCTGTGCGTTCCTGCCCCAAAATAGCACTAGTGACAACCCTAGTGTAAGCAAATGGAAGACCGCCTGTACAAGTGATCATAAGGAAAGGGCACCATTTAGGCATTGCAGGCTTTCCCTGCAGTACACGCAGACATCACAATGTAAACACTGACTGCACAGCTGATATAAAAAGTTGGTTTTATTTTGAAGTCTTCCCCCCCCCTTTTGCTGTCAAATCACAGCCCACTTACGACAACCCCACAGGGTTTCCGATGCAAGAGATGTCCAAAGGTGGGTTGCCATTGCCTGCCTCTATGAAGCAACCCCAGATGGCTTTGGAGGTTTCACATCCAAGAGCTTAACCAGGGCTGACCCTGCTTAGCTTCTGAGATCTGAAATCAGGCCAGCCTTGGCTATCCAGGTTAGGGAACAGTCTATCTACCCTATCAACCCTGCTCAGTCTCCAGGAGGTTAACTGGAAGTCCTAAAAAGGATAGAGGTTGAACATATGAACACACAAACATATGAAGCTGCCTTATACTGAATCAGACCCTTGGTCCATCACGGTATTGTCTACTCTACTCAGACTGACAGTGGATCTCCAAGGTCTCAGGCTGTGATCTTTCACAACACCCCCTACCTGATCCTTTTAACTGGAAGAGCCATGGATGGAACCTAAGACCCTTCTGCAGGCCAAGTAGATGCTCTACCACTGAGCCACATTTGTCGCCCATACTGTACGCTCACCTTCTCAAAAGATACTCAGGTAGTCAGCTCTTAAGCCATGCCTACTTCCATTGCTCTCTTTCCCTCCCTCAGTAATGCAGAGAAACTTAGCTCAGCCCTATGCCCTCTACCAACTCTGGCTTCTACATGGTACATCCTGTAGGTCTTCAGTCACCTCTTCCATCTACCTTTCCAGTCTTGCACAAGCACAGAAGTGAAGTCTAGACACTTTTTTGATGTGTTTTTGATGTGTGATCAAAGACACCTAACTGTAATGTGGTGTTCTGGGCAGAAAAACACAGAATTCCAATGAGAGAAACCAACTTAATGGACAAACACCCGTCTAATGTTGCAGGGTGATGAAAAGAAAGAACTCGCCTTTGGAGTACAGTTACGTTCATTTCCCGTCTGGTAAAACTACCCTGAGCTTCTTTCTAAATGATGCCTGGCGTTTTGAGAACTTCACAGACTTTAGATAAAAGATACGTATACTGTGGCATTTTACAAGTTACAGCTCACAAAATCTTGAGTAGCTCTTTTTGTTCCACTACTCTGGTATCCCGATGTATGGTTTTGAAATTGGTTCTCTCTCTTTACTGAAAGGGATGCAAGCAAAGCTCTTATTCTTTCCATTGGCCCCCACATAAATGCATATAGAGAGCCTTGTCTGCATACCCCAGCAGACATGGCCTCAGGCAACTGGAAGGGAAGAGGCTCTAGTAATTGTCATTTATCAATATTCATGCAAAATCCCGTCTCACCTCCTCCAAGTGCCCTCTGAAAACCTCACATAACCCAGATAAAAACCAGATGACAACTAACTCTTGCTGCTCATTACTACAGGGAATTTCATCTCAGTGTTTACCCTCTCCTGTGAAATAATTGGCATTATTTATTACCAGTGAAGCCTAATCAGGTTTGCCATTGGGCATTTCCTGTGATCATACTTTTATTTGTCAGGTACACCATGCAAGGGTATGACCAGAAGGGAAAAGCCAATGCACACAACACAGAAATTAGACCAATCATAATGTCACTTGGTAAAGTCACTAATAGCCAGTCCAGATCCTTTTAGGTGTTCTCCCTGCTGTCCCTTGCAGAATTCTCATGATATGTGGAGTTTTTATTTTTCCTGTCAGTAGAGAGAATTGGCCCCTGTGGAAATCTAAAATGGGGGCTACTGGAGCTCCTCCCCCACGCTCTTCCCCAGGCTCCGATATCGCTCGCAAGTGACTGCTCTGCTACCTACAGTGCTCCTGCACCATTCCTACAGAGACAGCAGGTGAGACTGTGTAATGTGTCCACCCGAGAACATGTGCTCAGGACAGCATGTGGCCAGGCAAAGGACATGAGCTTCATGCCAAAAGACAATGGACTGTAGGATCCTAGCGCCCTTCCAATCGGGGAGCAGGAGATAACTCAATCACTGTAAATAGCGAATCACGGGGTGTGGTGTGTGTTGGGGTGTGGGTTCACTTGGGAATAAAAGCCGGCCTGCGAGCCGGCTTCTCTTGTCTTGTTCTTCAAGTAATAAAGCATGTGAGGGCTGAAATCACTCGTCAGTCTCAGTACTTTTCAGACTGAAATAGCTGCAAGCTCTCCCCACCACCAGGACTTTTACAAGTTTGAATGCCCTTGCAGCTCCCACTGTCAACTGATCCCCTACTTCATCTGGGGTTAGCCTAACTTTACTGGACAATGTTTTTAAAAAATAACTCCTAATTTTGAGAGAATGACATGATGTGCTTCAAAGAAGATGATTTTTCAGAGAGCAAAAAAAACCTTGTTTGTAATATTACTCCTTCAAATGAGGAGGAGGAGGAGGAGGAGATGGATTTATATCCCTCCTTCACTCAGAGTCTCAGAGCGGCTTACAAACTTCTTTTCCCTTCCCCTGTGAGGTAGGCTGGGCTGAGAGAGCTCTTTCAAGAACTCTCATTCAAGGACAGCTCTGACAGAACTATGGCTTGCCCAAGGTCATCCAACAGCTGAGAGGGTAGGAGTGGGGAATCAAACCCAGTTCTCCCAGATTAAAGTCCGTGCACTTAATCACTACACCAAACTGGTGTAGGCTGTTGTTACCCGTCCAACTCCAGCCCTCATTTATTTCATTTGTTTATTACGTCGTTTATAGTCCACCTTCCTCAGAAAGATTCAAGACAGGTGGTCCTTCAGCGACAACCAGCATAAAGTCACCAATAGTACATGACCATATCAGCCTCTGTGCTCTACCCAAGTCATCACTGAAGCTGGTTTGCAATTTAGCTAATGCTAACATGGAACAAAATGGCCTATACTGGCAGGATGCAAGACCAATTTTAACCTCTGGCTGCTCTTAAGTCCTAGGCAAGTCTTTCATGGCACTATCATAAATCACAAGTCTAAATACACTATGGCCCTCAGTAGTTACTGGCACTATTGCATTTTCTGTAGTGTCTGAGAAAAACAGGTGGAAAAATGTCCTAGTTCTCTCAAGGCTACTTTCACCTTATGCAGAAAATCCAACAGAGCATTAGGACAAAACCTAGCTGCCATGATTTACGATTGCCATTTGCACAATGAAGTTGTCAAGGTCTAATACAGTCAATTCCTATACTAGCTCCATCTTTGGTTCTTGAATATCTTGATAAAGACATTTCCTCGAGGTACCTCCAGCTTTAACTACACTTCTCATGCATGTATCAGTAGACAGTGGGTATCCTTTTCAAAGACTATCAGCTGGGAGCTGAGGGGCAATAAGCTAAATATATAATATCAATATTAGAACCAAGACAGAAGGGCATAGGTTTAAGGATACTGAATATAATCCTGCCATTTGTTTTAATTTATGTATTTCCCAACATACATATTTCTTTTTGTAAAAAATATAAAAGTAAAAATGTATCAATGTATTCTTATCAGTCTGGGGCAGGTGATGCACTCTATTCTTGGTGCTGGAGGGGGCAGCAGTGGGAGGGCTTCTAGTGTCCTGGCCCCACTGCTGGACCTCCTGATAGCACCTGGTATTTTTTGGCCACTGTGTGACAGAGTGTTGGACTAGATGGGCCATTGGCCTGATTCAACATTGGCTTCTCTTATGTTTTTATGTATTTCTATGAGATCTAAATGAGGCCTTGCTCACTGTTATATTGAACTGAAAAGACGTTTCTGAGGGCAGGTAATATGAAAGGCTTCTCCTGCAATGGTCTTCTAGAACTCCCTTGTGAGAGAGATCTACCTAAACTTTGCCATCTAGGATTTGAAGAGAAAGGCAAAGGTTTGTTTCAGCAAACCTTTGGATGGAACCATTATGTTGAGCTGGTCCTATAGATTTTGCCTCAGTTTATTCCCTGAAGAAGAAAACAGGCTTATCTAGAGATGGTAGCAGGCAAGTCACGGCATCTGGGCTGCTGGTTGACATGGACAGAGGGGTAGTTGAGAAGCACCTGACTATATTGAATGAGTACAAATCCCCAGGGCAAGATGGTATGCACCCAAGAGTGCTCAAAGAACTTTCCAGACAGCTTGTGGAGCCTTTGTCCATCATCTTCCAGACCTCTTGGAGGACGGGAGACATGCTCCAAGACTGGAGGAAGGCAGATGTTATTCCAATTTTCAAAAAAAGGAAAGAGGGAGGGTGACCCAGGAAACTATAGGCCAGTCAGTCTGACCTCTGTCCCAGGGAAGATACTGGAACGGATTTTAAAGGGATCAATCTGTGAGCATCTAATGGACAACTTGGTGATCCTGGGAAGTCAGCACAGATTTATTCCTAACGGGTCCTGCCAGACCAACCTCGTTTCCTTCTTTGATCAAGTGACAAGTTTTCTGGATCGAGGGAATGCTGTTGATGTTGTTTACCTGGATTTCAGTAAAGCTTTTGACACGGTTCCTCATGAGGTTCTGATGGGTAAACTAAAGGACTGTGCACTGGACTCTGGGATAGTTAGGTGGATAGGGAACTGGTTGGAGAACTACACTCAGAGAGTAGAGTTGTCAGTGGCATTTTGTCTGAATGGCGGGAGGTTTCTTTCTTTCTTTTTTTTTTAAAGAAAATTTATTATCAGATATATAAAAGCATGTTCCATCTTTTGTTTACAATTCTATCATATCCTTTTCAAATTTTTATCTCCCCCGGCTTCCCACAATGCTCCGCCCCCGTTAACATTTTCAACCAATATTCTCGTACATTCAACTCGTTCTTAATATTCAAATCTTAAATTTCAATATTTTGCTTTTTAACTTTAACAATTAGGTAACTTTTTCAAATACAGTCTCTCTTGTTACAACACTTCTATATGAATGGAGGGAGGTTTCCAGAGGGGTGCCACAGGGCTCAGTTCTGGGCCCAGTACTGGAAAAGTGGGCGGATATGAACAAGATGCAATTTAACAAGGATAAGTGCCAAGTTCTACATCTGGGTAACAAAAATGAGGAACACGCATACTCGATGGGGGATACACTTCTGAGTAGCAGTGTGTGTGTGAACAAGATCTTGGGGTAAGGGTGGACCAAAAGTTAAATAGGGGCAGCCAGTGTGGTGTGGTGACAAAAAAGGCTAATGTGATCTTAAGGTGTATCAACAGAGGCATAACATCCAAATCGCAAGACATCATAGTCCTGCTGTACACTGCATTGGTTAGGCCACACCTGGAGTATTGTGTGCAGTTCTGGAGACCTCCCTTCAAAATGGATGTGGAGAGAATGGAGCGGGTGCAGAGGAGAGCGATGAGGATGATCAGGGGTCCGGAGACCAAGCCCTATGAGGAAAGGCTGAAGGACTTGGGAATATTTAGTCTGGAGAAGAGGAAGCTGAAGGGGGGACATGATTGCTCTCTCGAAGGGCTGTGACTTAGAGGAAGACAGGGAGCTGTTCCTGTTGGCAGCAGAGGAGAGAACTTGCAATAATGGGTTTAAATTAAGAATGGGAAGGTACCGGCTGGATATTAGGAAAAATTTTTTTACAATAAGAGTTGTGCAGGAGTGGAATCAGCTGCCTAGGGAGGTGGTGAGCTCCCCTTCACTGGCCATCTTTGAGCAGAGTTTGGACAAAGACTTGTCAGGGATGCTCTGGACTGATCCTGCATTGAGCAGGGGGTTGGACTAGATGGCCTGGATGGCCCCACCCAATGATTCTATGATTTCTGATTAAAAATTGAATATTTTTGTCTCTTAAAATCAAGCTCTTTTTGTGAAGAATTTCTATTGATACTGTAATTCTGATTTTGATCATCTACAGCTGCTTCATTGACTACACGAAAGCCTTTGATTGTGTGGATCACAACAGACTGTGGCAGGTTCTTAAAGAGATGGGAGTACCAGACCACCTCACATGTCTCCTGAGAAACCTGCATAAGGGTCAAGAAGCCACAGTTAGAACCGGATATGGAACAACTGATTAGTTTAGCATAGGGAAAGGAGTACGACAAGGATGTATACTGTCGCTCTGCTTATTTAATTTATATGCAGAGTACATCATGTGAAATGCCAGCCTGGATGAATCACAAGCCAGAATTAAGATTGCTAGGAAAAACATCAACAATCTCAGATATGCAGATGATACCACTCTAATGGCAGAAAGTGAACAGGACCTAAACAGCCTCTTGCCGAGGGTCAAAGAGGAGAGCACAAAAGTTGGCTTGAAACTCAACATCAAAAAAAACTAAGATCATGGCATCCGGCCCCATCACGCCTTAGCAAATAGAAGGGGAAGTCTTGGAAGCAGTGACAGAATTCACGTTCCTGGGATCCAAGATCACTGCAGACAGTGACTGCAGCCATGAAATTAAAAGACACCTGCTCCTTGGGAGGAAAGCTATGGCAAACAATGCTGGTCCTGCACTGGGCAGGGGGTTGGACTAGATGGTCTGTATGGCCCCTTCCAACTCTATGATTCTATGATTCTAAATGTAGACATCATAATAAAAAGTAGAGACATCACCCTGCCAACAAAAGTCTGTATAGTCAAAGCAGTGGTATTTCCAGTAGTAATGTATGGCTGTGAGAGTTGGACCGTAAGGAAGGCTGAGCACCAAAGAATACATGCTTTTGAATTACGGTGCTGAAGAAGACTCCCTTGGACTACAAGGAAATCAAATCAGTCAATCCTAAAGGAAATCAACCCTGACTGTTCCCTGGAAGGCCAGATACTGAAGCTCAAATACTTTGGCCACCAAGTGAGAAAGGAGCACTCACTGGAGAAGACCCTGATGCTGGGAAAGGCTGAAGGTCAAAGAAGAAGGGGACAGCAAAAGATGAGATGGTTAGACAGTGTCACCAATGCAACGAACATGAAATTGAGCAAACTCTGGAGGACAGCAGAAGACAGGAGGGCCTGGTGTGATGTGGTCTGTGGGGTCACGAATAGTCAGACTCGACCATACGACTGAACAACAAAAATAAACACACTTGGATTCAGGTAGAAAGAAAGGCAGGGCCAACAGTTTTGAATCAACCTGTACACTGAAGGAAAAACAGGACAACTTTTTTTTATTCAGAGACCTTGTTACCATTAAATTAAACTGGACATTATATGTGACAAAGGGAACACAATTTCATTCAGGAAGGAGACAACAATCATTTTAAAGAGAAATGAAAATGGTTGAGCTAAGTATCTTTTTTGTTCCGTGGTTACCTCTGGTCAAACAAGTGTAGGGATGCCAGTCCCCAGGTGGGGACAGGGGATCCCCTGATTTTGAGGGCTCCTGCTTGCTGCCAGCCAGGTGGCCAGCAGGGGGAGCCCTGCCCCCAAGCACAACCACCAGCAGCCATCCCTCTCCGTCCCCTCCTGTGAGAGTTAAAGGGCCCCCTTCCTTTCTCATAGGTCTTCCCCTGCTGCCTCTTCAGTCCACCCTTCCTTGCTTCCCCTTTCATGCTTTCTGTGAGTGTCTGCCTTCCTTGTTGTCTGTGTTCGGTGCCCTTCCCCGTTCAGCATGTGTGTATCTGGGGTAAGTGTCTTCCTCCCCCTTCTCCCAAGGTTCTGGCTCCAACCCTGGGTAAGTGCCTTGCCTAGGTCCAAAGTTCCCCCCTTTTCTCCCCCTGCTCCCTTTCCCTGGCCTGACCCCGCGTGCTCATGATGGGCTCCTGCCTCGCAGTCTTGGGAGCCTTGCCCTGTATCTCTTTTGGTAATCAGGGAAAGCTCTGTGGGACCCCAGGAAGCAGAGTGCTGGTTTCTGGAGGCGTGAGGTGTTGCAGCAGCTGGGTCTGGCATTCCTTCACGGGCCGGCGGTGTCAGCGGTGTCCTCAGTCATGGTGAGTGGTGTTAGGAGATGTACTTTTAAAATGCTTTTATTTGTTATTTTCTGACCTGCACACACACCTGAATGGTGCTTGCAAGTGTCTTTGGTCTGGGAGAACTGTGTGCTTTGTTTGATGTGACCACCTGCACTAGGAAGCTGCCCTTCTGTTTGCACTTTCATGCTAATGAAGTCACATACACACACATATGCACATACATCTACCCATCAGGCACCAGGAACAAGAAAGCATCTCCATTATGGTCTGCTAGAAGAATGACAAAAGAACCCGACAACCTGTCTACCATCAAGGAATCTGAATTCCACACATAACCCACAGGATGCTTGACATTTTGCAAGTGTTAAGACTGTTTCCTGTTTATGACTTGGACCAAGCCAGAGTCATCTGCATTCTTAAGGTTTCCATGACAACTCACCTTCACACCTTGGACCAAAAGTTCCCTTTAGTGAAAGGTGTAGATTTTCAATATTGCCCCACCTTAGTAGGAGGGTACCCCACATCCTATAGCCAATGATATAGGGATGGGACTGGAAGACCCTAAAGCCAGCCCCCAAGATAGCTGATAAAAGTAAGGTTCACCTTTTGTTGGGCACCTCGCGCCTCCCTTCGCCTAACATCCTTTTGGTGTACACCTACCTCGCTAGCAAGTCATTTATTCCTCACACATGTTGGCAGGTTCCAACTGTGTGCAGTAAAAGTATCCTTAGTCAGAATCTTTATTCTTGTATTCTTCACTGTGAAGGTCGAGCTTCAGGAAACAGATAAGTATCACGTGTATTCCCCTCCTAAATATCTTCTAGTTTTAAAACCCCAATATTGTTTTCCATTACTACTGTATCTAAAGGAACTTGTGTGTATGCATCTGTTTTGTTTGCCTGTGATTCAAAAGATATTATTCAGTAAAGAGAATATTTGATTTTACTTAAGAAACCTTGTCATGTGTTCTCTTTGGGAAACAGGTTCTCTGGGAGAAACTACTTTCTCTGTATACATAGACCGGAACTCAATATTAGACCGATCAATACGTAGATAAGCATTTCGGCTAACAGTGGGGCAAGTGGGGAATTTGTTGGGGGTCTGCCGGAGGGCTCAGCAGCTCATGTAGATCCCTTTAAATGCTTCTTGTAAGCGGGCACCACTTGGAGTTCAAAGTGGGTGGTGGCGGCTGCTTCCCCAAGGTGATGACGGCATATATATGAGATATCATCACATTGGGGATGTCCCCACCCCCTCCTGGAATGCCCCCTAAAGCCCCCCCCGGCAGGCCAAGGGGACCTGGCAACCCTAAACAAGTGGGATGGGGAGGAGTTCTTTTGTTTTTTGAAACAACACAAATTCCTTGGTAATCTGAAGTAATTTTTGACCATAGGCAATAACCTTCTGATCCACAGAAATTGTGGGGGAAAGTTTTCAGCTTCTTACAGTCAGATTCCATCTTTGGCTACTGATAAATATAAAGCTGTAGAAAAGTAACTTTACAATGACATAGAAGGAATTTCTCAGATTTCTCTACTCTTGGCTACCTGGGAATGGTGGAGGTGCAAGAAGCTAGCATGGATGGAGTGAGCACAACAATATCAATCTATTGTACCAGTGGGTAACAAGCATTCACGTTCCATCATCAGCCAAAAGAGAAGCCTTCATTTTCGCTGTGGTCATGACTGGATAACCTGACTGATTTCAATGATTTGTCATCTTGCTGCCTACTGACAGGATGAGGTCAGGCATCATTATTTAAATATCTTATAATTTTTTCACTATGAAACTAATTCCCTATACTCCTTTCAAATTTTGATCAGGCATATTTGGATTCTAGCATAATCATCACTATCCAGGGGAAGCCAAAAGCTTTCACGTTGTGATTACTGAGGACTGAATAATGCTAATAATTAACTTCTTAACAAAAGGCTTTTCCTCACCAACTCCAGGATCATCAGACAGTTGAAATATCAGTTTAGTTCGATCAGCCTTGTAAATTTATGAAACAGCACAGCAAATCATAGGAGTGGATAGTAAAGGTCAAACTTAGATTCAGCATTAAGAAATTATTGCCTAGATTGTTCAACTTGGAACTGAGAGCTCCAAGTTCAAATTGATGCGTAGACATAAACCCTAGACAAGACAGGACCCCTCGGCGTTAATTCCCCACCAGTAAAGTGGAATACATTTGTGGGTGCTGTGAAAATGATTTAACAATCATTTTAGGTACAATAATTTCTATAGCGTTTTCATATACACATTGCTTACCTCAAAGCAGTGGGTATATGAAAATGCTATGGGAATTATTGTACCTAAAATGATTTTTAGATCAAGATCACGTGATAACATTGGTCATGGAATTATTCCCTTTTAAAAATGGGGGTACAGTACATGTGTTTTGCTGAAATTTGGTGCATTGTGACACCTTCACCTGTTCTAGAACTTCAGGATAGAAGTTCTAAGGAGGCAAAAGGCAGAGATATTTGTATTCCCATCTAGGTTTCTAAAGCACAGTCCTAAATACAGTTGTACCCTTCTGAATGAGCTTAGAATGGTATAACTTTGACATGAACTGCATTGGGAAGGAGATGAAACATATGTACATCTAAAAGAAGCTACCCTCTCCTTTAAAGAATGGGGAAATGTGGGTTTTTAATAGCTTTGGGACAAACACTCAATTTCAACAGAAATTAGTAAGCTTCAATTTATTTTTCAGCTCAAAACTGAACAGTGGTGAATCTAAGCCTTCCTGTAATGATATACTCAATAAAAAAGTGATTTGTTTAGGGCTTATTTTTTATATATATAGAAGGGGATTTGTCTTTTAGAAATGAAACTGATAGGGGGACAGAGTGATCTTCCACAGACATCTAGTGAATATGGGATGCAGAAGGACTTGACCCAGGCCTCCAAGATCAGGCACTACCTATATAATCTCACATTAACATGCTGAACATCATCCAAAAGGTGCGACTCCAAATAAACATATTCTACAAAGAAAAACCCTGTAGTTTATTAAACTGGCAACTCTGATCACGTAAGCAATAACCTGCAGGCTTTTTGTTAACTGTGAAACTGTAAGTGTCTGCTGGACTGATGAACCACCGGTCCAAAGGACTTATGAGTTCAGTCATATAGTTTAATAACGAAAAAATCTCTTGGCCAGATCCAATGGCTACCAAAGTAAGTGGGACTCTTTCCATTAATTTTAATGAGTTTCAGATTGGGCCCTCAAGCTGTTATTGATTCCTGTCAGCTCTCCCTTGTGCTCTGCTGACTGTTATAAACCCATCTGTGCTACTTGCCTATTTTCTCTGGACTTGGCATTCAATGTACTCCATGTCCCGTCACCATTCTTTTTCTGTGAGTTTATCTACACTTCTAGCTTGGTGGAATTCAAAACATACGTGGTGTTGGTTTATAATTAATGCAATGTTTTTAGATTGTCCTTCCAGCACCCATTTAATTGCGATCATATTAGAAACAAAAAAAACATGCTAAAATATCAAGGTCAGAGTCTATATCAGAAAATATGTGGCTTCCCATGCTTTCTTTGTGCATGATTTGACTATGATTTTTAACTCGCTCCCCCCTAGATCTCACATCTCAGCTGTAGATCCATGCAGCAGATTTATGCAAGCATGGCACACTACTCTGCCCCCAAATGCTGTTCTGGTAGAAATCAGGCTAACCTGGCTCGAGGGAATAGAGCAGCCCAGAAAGGGAAACCACAATGGCAGCAGATGAGGTTGGTGTTTTGCCACCATTCATTTTGTACCACTTAAAGTTTGCGTGCAAATGTCTTTGCCTTCTCCAGTCAGTTACATAGTGTGATCTGTGCAAATATGATTTCCGTAATTATTTACAGAAATGTCCAGATTCCCCCCCCCTGTCTATAGCTCAGCTATATGCCAAAACTGAAATCTTATGTACTTTTCTTGGGGGCAGTCCTACTGAATATGCATATGGTTATATAGCACATCAAATTCAACTCAGTAGTGATCTGTAGAAAAGCTCTATATCTTTCCTGTAATTTCTCTTCCTTTCCTATCAAAAGAAAGGCACAATACATCCATATAGGAATCATGGACAGTTTCAAGAGGGAATTAGATAAACATATGGAGCAGAAGTCCATCAGTGGCTATTAGCCACAGGGTATAGATGGGAACTCTCAGTCTGGGGCAGGTGATGCACTCTATTCTTGGTGCTGGAGGGGGCAGCAGTGGGAGGGCTTCTAGTGTCCTGGCCCCACTGCTGGACCTCCTGATAGCACCTGGTATTTTTGGCCACTGTATGACAGAGTGCTGGACTAGATGGGCCATTGGCCTGATTCAACATTGGCTTCTCTTATGTTCTTTTGGTCTTAGTGTGAAATAATTAGGCTCCTCCTCTTTTTATGGGTATAGCAGAGCTGCAGTCAATCAAGCAGAAAGAGTCTCTGATCACTGAGTATTTATTAAGAGGTAGCAACACACCGGTTAGGCATTGCACATTCTAATGGAATCTTAGCCTATCAGATTGAAAGTTACTTACTGCAGTCTGTACTCAGAAATGCCAGTATAGCCATTATGCAAATCACAGCTCTTAGCCAATCAAAATTTAGGAAATAGCATTTCTGAGAAATAAGGATGTGGTTATGGGTCAGTGGCTGTACAGAAACCTTGAATTACAATTGGTGGCAAAAACTCAATTTCAGTGTAATTTAAAAATTACTCAAACTTGTTAAAGCAGTAAGTGGAAACTGGCTCGATTGAAAACATGGCCTGAAAGCTACAGGTTAAACCACACTCAACAGTTAAATCATCCAAGTGAGTTAATAAGTATCAATAACAGACTGATACAGAAAATTACTCCTACTGGAAAGGAAATTAAAGGCAACAACGATTCAAAAGCCCAGAAGGGATATAGGTAAGACTGCCAACACCAGAAGGTTTTCTACAACCCAAGGATGCCATAAAATGAGTTTGTTGAATTGTTAATTGTCCTAGGTTTCTTCAGGGACTAGGCACAATATGACACATATTATTCTTATTTATTGGCAAGTGCCCTCAAGATCTTTATAAATTAAGCTGCTAACCCTACCGGGCTTTGATTTTCCTAGTTCAAAGAGTTTGTTGTAAATGAATGTGACAGTATCTTAATCTTAATCTAACTGGGGCGGGGGAGGCTTTGTGTACAATGGGAATCACATTTAGACTGCTCAACATGCTATATTTTACTTAACAAAGTCAGAGAAAGCCCATGGACAATCTTCAGCATGAACATAGGTGTAACCAGCATAGAAAAGTGGTAACACACGTTATATTTTAATCCTGCCCTTACTCCAAGGGTGGTTGCCTTGGAGTAGTAACATTTCTAAAATCAAGTAGGAGGGGCTTTATGTTTTGTCTTTTTCAGAAGAAACCCAGAGTTTTAGGAAATATTGAAATGCATGCAATATTCGCTTTCTTTTCAAACCTAAACTTATTTTACTGCTTTAACAACACAAACCATTTGTAACTCAGCATATACACCTGGCATATTTAACAATTTTTAGAGTATCGTATACTTTAGTTTTCAACAAGCAAAATTGTCAATATACTCAATACTAAAAAAGAAAGATGAGGAGAGAGAGAGAGACAGGGAGCTGAAAACTGCTACATCTTATGCTGCCTCAGCACATGCATCTTATTTTTTGCCAACTGAGAGGTAGGAAAAAATAAAAATTGCAAACAAAAATGCAAATGCTTTATTAAATGAAAGAAATTGTATTATTTAGACAGAACGGATCTCACACAGTAACACTAGGAAATCTGGGAAATCAATTTAAGCTCTGGGCCTGCAAGACAGAGCTGTTCCACCAGGCTTTTGGCTGAGGCAGCGGGCGTCCACACGTGCCCCCCCCCCAAGGTTGCTGTCTCCTACCCACTGATAACCAGCCATACCTACCTACACCAATGGGCCAGACTCTCCCCACGGCAAGCTATGATTATTGACTTTGTATGCTCATGTGTTTTAAAATTTTATTGTATTTATGGAAATGTTATAAGCTGCCCTGAGGCCATTTATGAGATGGGTGGGTTATAAATGTGAAAAACAAACAAACAGCAAGTTAAGCTTTTTAGCACTGGCACACTTTTCAATAGTGTATTGTCATCATAGGCATTTTTGTCTATTAAGTATGGACAAAATTAGTCACATTTAAACTACAAATACATCTTGAAGTATGTTGTATATGCGTCATGCATAGGAATGATCTAATGTTGTAGAATATTTTGAATAAAAATCTTCACACGATACAAACCTTGTCTTAGAAAACATTTCACTTATTCCTAAAGAGAAGGTATTTCATAGGAAAAATCCCCCCCCCCAGGCTCCTCCAAACCTGGAAAATGAGGAAAGTCTGCCGACCTCTCCCCACCCCATTCTCCCCTTATGTTTTCCAGCTTACAAACTCCTTTCCCTTCCCCTCCCCACAACAGACACCCTGTGAGGTAGGTGGGGCTGAGAGAACTTCTGACAGAAACTGTCCTTGAGAGAACAGCTGTGCCAGAGCTTGTGACTGACCCAAGGTCACATCAGCAGGTGCAAGTGGAGGAGTGGGGAATCAAACCCGGTTCTCCCAGATAAGAGTCCGCGCACTTAACCACTACACCAAAGAGGCTCTCTTCACAACAGCCTTAAGCTTGGTTAGGTTATGCTGAAAGGATGACTGGTCTGTGACACAGACCCCCCCCGGGGTCTTCATGAAAGATTAGAGGTTGGGAACTAGGTCTCCCCTTTCCTATCCTACTCCACACTAGCTCTCAGATATCACCCAACCAACATCATCACTTAGATGCTATTAAATTTCTGTACTCACCATATTGAATGACTATGACAGAAATCTAAAGCGGAGATGATTTGTCGGAAAAACTTCCTAGCTTCTTTTGGTGTTAATCTTCCCTTCTTTACAAGATAGTCAAAAAGTTCTCCACCGGACACATGTTCTAGCACCAAATACCTACAAGAGAGTAGAAACAGTTCTTGGTTTATAGACGATCAGATATCTGATATACCTATACATGGACAACCTTCCTGTATAATCAATTAACTCTGTCTAGAAACTGTAAAGCATGGCAGCTTGTAAATTATTACCCTTGCACATTTTTAACTGTTCTGTAAACAGAATAAATTCTTGGAGTTCTTAAATCTTCTTGAAATGTGGATACATTTGGCAACTGGATGACTTCATTGCTTTCAGTATCCTTATTGATTGATCTCTGGTGCTTCGTACGAAATTCATCCTAGACATGATCTAAAATAACACTGGTGGAATGAATATTGATGCACATTTAAACTTCATATTCAGGGCTATCACATTACTATCTGAAACTTCCTGCTGAAACCACATTTGCTGAGGAAAAAAAATAATTCTCTGGATTTAAAATATTCATCATACAGGAAAAAATGATTTTAATTTTTCAAAGAACAGTTCCTTGTGGGGGGGGGGGCAATATTCATGGCTGCCTGTTCAACTACAGACCTCTCAAAAACACATCCCATGCTATTCATGGGGTCCCCCGACCTCCAGGAGCAGCATTTGAGAAGGCAGTGGGCTACAGCAGGAAAAGGAAACATCTGTCTCACAAACTTTGCTCTCAGGCCTCTGGATTCAATCTACTGTATACAAAACAAATGCCTCTATTGAAAATGATGCTCAAACCTGATCAAAGCTTCCACATTAGGTGGTGAAAAAAATTACATAACAACTTAGATGATTCGAAATGGAAATTTATCTTCACCCATGGAACTAAAGAGAGTTTGCCTCTCCTTTAGAGAAAACCTGTTGAAAATGATTTACACGTGGCATTTAACTCCTTTAAGACTGGCAAAGGTCTACAAGACTGGTACCAGCATATGCTGGTTCTGTAAAGAAGATAAGGCAGACTTCTTTCACATGTAGTGGACATACATATGGGCCTCCAGCTATTGGAAATAAGTGGTGAAAATTATTTCAATCAGGTTGGAAAAACAAATCCCCTACAAACCAGAGGCACTGTTGCTGAATTACCTACCTACCTGATGTCCCTGGAGATAAACAAATGGTTACCTTACATATGATTACTGCTGCCAGGCTGGTTTTGGCCAGACAATAGAAACAAACAAAAATCCCTAATTGACAAGACTGGTTATTGAAAATAAAGGAGATCTACACTTTAGTGACATTAACCACTTATCAGAAAAATAGAGATACACATACAGTAGACCTTCTAAGGTCAAGAGCACTACAAAGAATGGAGGCAACTGTATAATTGGAACTAGTATTAAAACTGTCAGTTGCTGGTAAAGAGTTTTTATACCTATGGAGGCAGGATATAAGGGGGTGTAGACTGGCAATGTGTCTTATGTAATTCTGTATTTATGTATATATTGGCTATGTGATTGGTTTTTTAAATAAAATTAATTTTTAAAAACCCAAATGCCTAAATAAAAAAACAGAGGTTACATTTAATATGATACAGACTGCCAGATTATTATATGCAAAGTACTGGACACAAAAAATTCTAACTGAAGAATTTCTCTAGATAAATTTCAGTAGATGGCTCTGATGTAAAAAAAAAAATAACAAACTATGTATGGAAATAACAGAAAATCAGTGTTTCGAGCATGATAAATTCCTTTATTAAAATGGTAGACATCAATGAATGGAAATCATTATACACCTGAATCCTATGTGTATTTACCTGGGAGTATCACTGGACTTTTGAATAAATTTGCACAGGACTGTATTGTTGATTTGTTGTAAGAAAGTTTGTAATCATTTAAGATAATGATATATCTATATCTGTATGTCTATATGTCTTGGAACTTTGGACATTTTGTAGTTATATTAATACAAGGAACATCATACTGCCCATGCAGAGCTTATTTATTCACTTACTTATTTAAACCCTGCCTTTCTCCCCAGTGGGATCCAAATCGGTTTATATCATTCTCTTCTCCTCCATTTTATCCTTATAATTAGGAATAACACCCATTGTGGAAATAAATACAATGGGCTTTAGAAAGAGGCTCTGGGTGGGTGCCCTAGCCTTGGGAACTCAGCATCAATTTGCTGTGGTGACCTCAACAGGGTATAATGACACAGAGTCCATTGTTTTCTCCAGGGGAACAGATCTCTGCCATCTGAAGAGCAGTTGTAATTCTGAGTGATCTCCAGCCTGCACCTGGAGATTGGCAAGAATGGTTCCACAGGAGGAAATGGCTGGTTTGGAGGGTGGAATCTATGGTATTGTGCCTGTCTGAGGTCCCACCCCTCCTCAAACCCCACCCTCTCCAGGCTCCACCCCTCAAATCTCCAGACTACAGATCTCCCTCCCCCTGGAGAAAATAACTGCTTTGGAGGGTGGACTCCATGGCATTATGGAGGCCTCTCCCCTTCTCAAACTCTGGCTTCCATAGACTCCACCACAAAATGTCCAGGAATTTCCCAACCTGGATCTGGCAACCCTAGTCAGGACTGGCCCCAATGAGTTCCCCACAAAGGCCAAAGTAGGCCTGGAAAGGGCCTCCTGCCCCTGCCTTTTTACTGACAGAACCAAGCTTGGTTGCCTAGCAACAGCCATTGAGAGGAAAGTGAGCCCCACAGCAGGAGTAGAAGAGAATGGTTTGATAGCTGGTGGCTCACCTCAGTAGCCAGCCAGCCATGGAGGAGCCAAGCAGGGCCGTGAAGATGGAGCTTTTCCTGCAGGGCATACCAATGAGATGCATGCCATGCCAGCTGAGCCACGTCGCCCCATTACGGGATTATGTTGTGGTGTATGGAAATGTTGTTATTTATTGCATTTTAGACCGTTTGTTTTAAATGAGATGCTTATGTTTTAATGTATATGGATATTATAATGCTGTAAGCTGCCCTGAGCCGCCTAGGCAGGAGGGTGGGATAGAAATGAAACAAACAAATAAATAAATAAATTTGAGCCAGCTTGGTGTAGTGGTTAAGTTCGCGGACTCTTATCTGGGAGAACCGGGTTTGATTCCCCACTCCTCCACTTACACCTGCTGATGTGTCAGTCACAAGCTCTGGCGCAGCTGTTCTCTCAAGGACAGTTTCTGTCAGAAGTTCTCTCAGCCCCACCTACCTCACAGGGTGTCTGTTGTGGGGAGGGGAAGGGAAAGGAGTTTGTAAGCCGCTCTGAGATGCCTTTGGGCAGTGAAGGGTGGGGTATAAATCCAAAACTCTTCTTCTTCTTAATAAATAAGCATCTCCATCAGGAGAGATAGCTGTTTTGGCAGACTAGTCAGACAGGGAAGAGTGGCCAAACCAGCAGTGAGTGGGGGAGAGAAGCAGACGCAGCCAATGGCATGCAAGTATTTTTGAGTGGCGGCTGACGGGCCAATGGCTGATGAAGCACACAGCACAGTCAATGGGAGAACTGGAAAGTGCCAATACACTAGGGCTTTTATATATATATAGAATGACCCTGTGATGTAGGTTAGGCTGAGAGTGTATGACTAGCCCAAGATCACCCAGGCAGCTCCCATGATGGAGCCAGGATCCAAACCAGGGTCTAACCATTACACTACACTGGCTTTCAAATGAGATGTTTCTAATTCCATATATGGGCTCCAAATCATTTCCCCCCCCCCTTAAAATAGCTAGTATGCAGTATCCTGATTCTGACTGGGGCCATGGCTTGAAAAGAAGGGTATGTAAGCCTTCTCCTTCAAATGGTTTTCACAACTTGAAGTGGCCACTAGAGACACTACCTGCCCTGATGGGGCAAGGGTCTGTATCATTGTTCCCTCTAAGCTGTGGAGTCTTGTGAGCAAAAAAAATTCTGGTTTGTGAGCTACTGGCATTAAAGTTGTGAGTGGGCAATTTGGCCACTGCATAAATCAGTTTGCTCTGGAGCCATCCTCCCTGAGCGAAGACAAAAATGTGTGAGCTGGAGGCTAAAAAACTGTGTGCTAGCTCACTCCAACTCAGCTTAGAGGGAACACTGGTCTGTATGTTTACCAGAATGGGCTAATAGCAGCCCCATAGGTCTATTTCAGATTGGGAACCACGGGAGGGGAGAAGGCTTGATTTTCCCTTTCACCCCCTATCATGATCCCTATCTAAATCAGATTTAGAACAAACATGCCAAAATGCTTTAAGAGTTTCATCCGGAGAACTCTCAGTGTCATGCCTGTTTCACACTATTAGTCCACTGAAAAAGTATTGGACTGAGATCCACAATGAGATACAAAAAATTTTGAAATGTACTTTTAAGAAAGACCCACAGATGTTATTGTTAGGTCTTAAAATGGAAGAAATAAATGTAGCCAAGAGAACACTACTATGGTACTTGATCACAGCAGCTAGACTGACTTTTGCTCAATGTTGGAAACAAGATAAAGTACCTGGAACATGGGAATGGATTAAAAAGACGTTGTTTTTGGCGGAAATGGACAAGTTAACAAGAAAGCTAAACAACGAAGAAGATGAAACTTTTTTTGAAGACTGGAAAGACTTTCAAGAATACTTGTTGAAAAATTGGGATATTAAACGTGGTTTGATTTGTTTTGATAGTTATTAAGAAGAAAATGAAAGAGAATTAGACTCTTGAACTGTTACCGTTAGTAAGAGATAATAAGTTTAGAAGTAATTGTAATAGAATAAGAGAGACATTAATGGGGTTGGAGCAGTGCGGGAAGCCTTGTTTGGGGGGGAGAGGGAAAAAGAAAAATGGATATGTATTGGTATGCTTAAACTGTATGAACATGTGATATATCCAATAATAAATTGTATTTAAAAAAAAAACACTATTAGTCCACTGAACTCAGCATTACTGCCTGCAGGTTTGCGATCCTTAACTGGAGATGACAGGGATAAAACCTGGAGCCTTATGCATGGAAACGGTGTGCTCTCACCTATACATTATTCACTTGGCTCTAAAAACTCTTTTTTTACGGAAAATACCAAACGAGAAAGTATTTTAACAGCGTTGCTGTATTTGCTTAAGAAGCATAACGAACTCCGTAACCAGCTTTTCTGTCACACGCTTTTTAAAATGTCAAAAATCTTTTTTTAAAAAAAACTATTAACACATTTTACCATTTTAGAAAACTGCTGGGCAGAGGGGAAGTTAATTTGCCGAACGGTGTAATTGTAAAATACTGTAGCCATTATTAGGGTTTAAATGGCGAAGGGGTGGAAACTAGTTAGAGGGTCAAAAAATATTGACCAAAATTTTAAAAAACCTGACCAAATACTGACAAAAACTGACAAATTACCAAACAATTTAATGTCAGCCGTTGATAAATTAGGGGTATGCAGTATCTCAGAGGTTAAGATGCCAAGCTGCAGACCAGTAGGTTGGTAGTTTGGCAGTTCGAGACCCTAGTGCCGCGTGACAGAGTGAGCTCCCGTCTCTGGTCCCAGCTCCTGCCAACCTAGCAGTTCGAAAGCAAGAAATTGCAAGGAGATAAATAGGTACCACTTTGGTGGGAAGGTAACAGCGTTCCATGTGCCTCGGCATTTAGTCATGCCAGCCACATAACCACAGAAATGTCTTCGGACAACGCTGGCTCTTCGGCTTGGAAACAGAGATGAGCACCACCCCCTAGAGCTGGATTTGACTGGCTTTCAAGCAAGCAAAACCTTTACCTTTTATTGATAAGTTAGCATTTTAAAAGTAAAACCAGGACTTCATTAAAAATCATTATTATCTGGACTCCACCATCCCCATAGCTAGCCATCGCACACCTTTTTATTGATTTTTTAAATGAAGATAAGACAATGTTTTCATTAGTGTTCAAAATTTAAGGCAATTTTTCCCCTTTTAAAAATGATCAGATACTGCAGATAATAAAACAGCAAAACATATTAAAAACCCTACATAAAGTAATCATTATGACAACAAAACATAGTCACTGTAAGGTAAGACTTTTATTTTATCTTCTTTTTTTTGCTGAAAAAGGAAGTTGTTAACAAACTCTTTCGTTTGTCATCCATTTTCTGCACTGCATCCTCAAACTTTTTTTTTCTTGTCCTCTTCTTCCATTGCTTTCTCCACTCCTTCTAGCATGAGCTGTACCGTGTTGAATCTCACAATATCCTTTTTCGCAGCAGCCTCCTTTACACATTTGGCCGCATCACTTGGCAACGTTTGAGCAATCAGCCTATTCTCACTCTGTTCTGGTCTCAGCTTTTTCAGTTTTGCTTCCTTCTCGTGTATACTATCCTTTCCCTGTCTGTCTTCTTAAACCTTGTTGCCCTGCAAGGAGCTTATAATACTCTTATGGACTTATGAACCATAACTAGTAACTGGACTGTGCAATAAGTGTGCCAAGGACATGGACTGTATGGTGACCACAAGCTGATGCCAAATGCCTGGACTGTGATCACACACCCAAATGAGGGAAGCCTCCCCCCGAGATGATGTGCCAGACCAAGGATGGATCCATGGGTTACTTGCCACCTCTCACCTGCAACTAATTTTTGCCTAAGCAACTTCCTGGGGACGGGACAAGGGAAGTGGCCAGTAAAGCCCACCCCCAGGACCAAAAAGAGCAGGACCTGCCATGTTCTCTCTCTCTCTTTCTCTATACCTGACCCCTACCTATCTTGCTGACTCTTGGTGTAGTGCTGCCCAGAATCTTCCATGTGTTCTGCTGGTCCAGAATACGACCCTTTTCCCTTATAGTCCCATATGTAGTGGTTAAGTGTGCAGTGAATCTGGGAGAATCGGGTTTGATTCCCCACTCCTCCACTTGCACCTGCTGGATGACCTTGGGTAAGCCATAGTTCTGACACAGATGTTCTTGAAAAAGAGCAGTTACTGTCAGAGCTCTCTCAGCCTCACCTATCTCCCAGGGTGTCTGTTGTGGGGAGGGGAAGGGAAAGGATTTTGTAAGCTGCTCTGAGACTCCCTTGGGTAGTGAAGGGCAGGCTATAAATCCAATCTCTTCTCTTCTTCTTCCCCTTTTTTGTTGTGGGATCGCGTCATCTCTTCAGGACAGGTACGTATCACCCCTCAATGAACTACCTGCTCATGCAAATGTCGCTGTACCTTTCTGTCTATTTTTCTTAGTACTGTATTGCTTGAGTGTGTGACTGTGTTTATTTGTAGGGGTGCATATTCCACAGTAAAGAAATCAATTCTTTAAGGCTTGGTCTCTGTGTCTATTTCTGGGAGTACTGGAAAGGGTGGGACTCCTGTATACAAAGGTTATTGCTCCCTATTTGCCAATTGCTATTTAAAATATTCAAATTCCCCATCTTTATTAACAAATAGAGCAATTTGGCTAACGACCTTTCTAACTCCTCTGCCTTTTTGCTTTCTTTTTCCTTTTGCTCCTTCTCTTTAATGGCATGCGGTTCATCACAGTATTGCTTATAATGGACATGAGCTGCTCTTGCCATCTGTAAAAGCTCCTGTGTGATATTAATATGGTATACCTTCTTTTCGTATACATGATATAAAGTTTCTTTGACCATCAGGTGGGCATTCAAAGTTCACTCTGACACGCTGGCCCTTTCATTGGTCAAAATGTGTCCAGATTTTGAAAACCCTCTTTCTATGTCCACACTACCATGTGATGGTGATAATGCTGTTTTCGCCACCTTGGTAACCAGTTGGTATTTTGGATCTCCAGACGGTTTTGTCTTTTCAAAGAACTGATTCCAGTATGTATCAATGCAGCAAGTTTCACTGGCAGTTTCATCTTCAAGTCTAAGAAGTTTCCATTCATCTACAATCATGTCCAGTGGAATATCCCTTGGGAGTGCTGCTGCTGCTTTCATAATAGCCTTGTGCATTCCTTCCTTGACTCTCTGTGCTGGAGCTAAGCATTGAAGATATCTGAGGATGGGTTTGTCCAAAGATGACTGGAGTAAAAGGTGTTTGCAGGCTGCTATGAAATTTTTTTTGCTCCCATTAAAAAGAGTAGTTGTTCCTTTTCAGAAAGTTTTTTCAGTTTGTCACAGATTCTACTTTCACTGACTCCCTTTCACAGGTATGCAGTGCTCATCACTGAAGGCTTTAAGAGACAATGGTGCTGAACTCTTACAAACACGATTCATTATGGTTCTCGTGAGTATTTTTACTTCACTGTGTATCACATGCACCAAAGGCTCTTCTTTTTGAAATACTCCACTGAACTTTGTAAATAAGTGGGCACTCATGCAAACAAAACATCACCTCTGCTTTCATTGTCTCATGTTCTAAGAGGTTAATTATGTTTCATACTTTGTGGAAGATTTCACCAAATCACTTTTACCCTTAGGAACAAAGTCCTTAAAGTACTTCATAACTGAACTGAAAACTATCTGTCTTCTCACTGGGAAGTCATCATGTTTCCCCTGAAATGCAGGAACGAAAACAAAAAAATGCAAACTGCTTTCACAAAAATCAAAGAAATACTGACTTTACTGACCATTAAAAAAAAAAAAAACCCGACAAATTACTGACCAAGGTGAAAAAACTGACTTTTACTGATTTTACTGACCATTTTCCACCTCTGGTGTAAATGAATGTTCTGCAGCTACCTTTAATAATGCAAACTTTTTCTGCCGTACCCAACCCAGTTTAAGCCATGGATCTTGCAATCTTAACTGTCTTACAGACAATTACATTACAAAGCTATACTTGCTTATTCAGTACTAGGCGACCTTGATCTACACTTTATGACTGGCAGTGCAATCATGAGTTGAGTTACATCATTCTAAATCAATTGGTTTCAACAGACTTAGAAGACTGTATATCTGTTTGGGACTGCACTATATTTTAAGCTAAAGGGTTTCCCCAGACTTTGCAGAGACCTCTAGTCAGGATATTCACATTATATCTACCGCATTTAGATTCATGTATTAATGTTATTATGCTCACATAACATTAAGAGAAAATTAGTGTATGTGTATGTATAGAGAACATAAGCTAAAAGTAAAGGCCAGCAGCCCACATGATTTAGTAGTCCCTGTTGAACTTATGCTCCATTATCTAGTAGACTTCCATTTCCAGCTGTGCTATAGCCACTGGGGACAGTACGGGATTTAAGGAATTCCAATATTATTCTGGTATAGTAACTCCTTTCTTCCTCCACAGCTGGAACCCAAGGCAGATAGTAATGTTCAAAACAACAATAACCGTAATGGAACAAAACCCCAAATAATAAAATAGGTAAACATCCTTAAAAACAAGAGATTAAAAAATCAGCCAACTCTACCCCCCTAATTCAGTTTTGCAGCCTCTCTTGAAGGCAAGCGAAGAGGAGGCATGCCTCACCTCCTCCAGGAGGCCTCCCAAAGCAGGGTGGGGGGGGCAAGAGCTGAAAAAGCCAAAGTAGGCCTTTTTACTGACAGAACCAAGCTTGGCTGCCTAGCAACAGCCATTGAGGGGAAAGTGAGCCCCACAGCAGGAGGAAAAGAGAATGGTTTGGTAGCTGGTGGCTCACCTCAGTTCCAGAAGCAATGAAGCATACCCTGGCCAGAGAAAGGACAGCCAAAAGACCTTGCTGGTCACAGCAGACTTGCTGCATGGGTAGATACAAAAACTTGAATTTATGGTTACTAACATAAAGTTGAAAAATTCCTGAAGATTTTTTCAGTATTTTTTTCAGCTTCCCCCCCCCCAGTCAGTCAGTCAGTCAGTCAATCAGTCAGTCAAAACACTGGATTGTCCAGGTCAGCTGGCAGTACTGGGACAGCTCCAGCATGAAGCAGCAGCCATAGCTGCTTTGCTTGGGCTGGGTGCTTCTGTGAGGGCAAACATCACACTGTTTGCCCTCGGAGGAGGGAGGGGAACCTGGGAAGAGGGGTGCAGCCCGGGAGGAAGGGCAGGAACCTTGCTGTATCTAGTATTTTTAAAAAAGTATATCTGGCAACCCTAGTTGAAAGGCATTCTGCTAAAGAACACTCGTTGTCTGAAACTGTGCCAAGTCCAGAGCCTGGTGTCAAACATACACGAGTATAAGGCTGTAGGCTTTGGAAATGGTGCTGAACAGTTTCTGGCAGGCTGGTAACTACAGTGGGGCATCTTGTGGCCTCCCCCCGACTTACCATCAAGCCCCCCCCTGACTTCCAATTTTTTATTTGTGGTGCTCCTTCAGGGGGTTGGGGGGTGTTTGAGCAGGGTGCCCCCCAACTTATTTAAAGCCTCCCCCAAATTAAAAAATCCTGGCAATGGGCCTGGTTTCTGAGTGCCTCTGCTGACATTCTGGTGAGTAGGGATTCCTGCCCAGAGTGGCTCAATAGTTTTCAGATATAACTTTCCCCGGATAATCTCTACAGTGTAAGGCAGAGCTGAAAGTATCAGGGTCGTCTAGCTTTGACAGTGTTTCTTACATTTCCTGCCATGAATGCCTGGAGGAGGAGGAGGAGGAGAAGGAGAGGAGATTGGATTTATACCCCGCCCTTCACTACCCAATTTCTCTATTAAATGCAGACTACAAAATTTTTGCTAATATTTTAGCGGCTAGATTTAAAAAGGTGTTGGCACAAAAGATACACTCAGATCAGACAGGATTTCTGCCGAAACGACAGATGAAAGCAAATATACGTACAGTGATCAATGCTTTGGAATACTATGAACAACATATAGAGAAGCAGATAGTAGTAATGTGTTTGGATGCCGCGAAAGCTTTTGATAACCTATCATGGGAGTTCTTGATACAGAAACTTAGACTATGGGATCCCGGGAAGAGGTTTATTACATTGATTCAAGCAATCTATACTGATCAATTTGCTCAAGTCTTAATTAATGGAGAAATGACACAAGTTATTGAAATATCAAAAGGTGTAAGACAAGGTTGTCCTTTGTCCCCCTTGCTATATATATACGCCCTGGAGACATTGAATGAACTAGTAAGGAAAAATAGATCTATACAAGGACTGAGAGTACAGGGTGAGGAATATAAAATACAGGCATTTGCAGACAACCTTTTATTTAATATAGAAAATCCTTTAGAATCCATTCCAGAGTTATTACAAGTTATTAGAGGTTATGGTCAAGTGGCGGGGCTCAAGATTAACACTAAGAAAACGAAACTGTTGACCAAAAATTGTTCAGCGGAAATATTAGTAAAATTGCTAGAGTTAACTAACATGGAAATAGTAAAAAAAGTAAAATATCTGGGTATAATCTTATCTAATAAGTGCACTACTATAATGGAAGATAATTATAACAAACTGTTGGAAGAAATGATGGGAAGGGTAGCAACGCTGAAAATGAATATTCTACCAAGGTTTTTGTTCCTAGCGTAGAATATTCCAATAATTAGGAGGTTGAACTACTTTGAAGAATTAGATAAAATAACCAGGAGGTTTGTTTGGGCACCGAAAAAGGCAAGGATAAAATGGAAGGTTATGCAAGACAAGAAAGAAAGGGGGGGGTTAGGAGTTCCAAATTGGAGGTTGTATTATGAAGCGGTGGCGTTGAGTTGGATACGAGAATGGATAGTTTTGGAAAATACTAGATGCTTAGCATTAGAAGGTTTTGATCTCTACATGGGATGGTATGCCTATATTTGGTAAAGATAAAGTACATACCAATTTTAAACATCATTATCTAAGGGATGCGCTGTTTAAAGTATGGGACAATATAAGAGGGCATTATTATAAGAAAACACCATTATGGGTATCACCATTAGAAGCGTGTGTAAAGACTACTCTTGTTACAGAGATACATAGAGAAAAATATGAAAATCTGCTAGATAAAAGGAAAAACTTAATGTCAACAGAAGTTCTAGAAGGAAAACATAACATCAAACTGTCATGGTGGGAATACACCCAGTTGAGATCTAGATATGCTAAAGACATGAAAGTGGGGTTTGAGGAAAACAAGAATGAACTGGATAAGATCTGGCTGTCCTCAAGCGATAAGCTGATTCAGAAAATTTATAATTGGCTTTTGGCGGAATATACAAGAGATGAAGTAGTGAGAATATCTATGGTAGCTTGGATGCAGGATTTGGGTTATACAATTGAGCTGGAAGAATGGTCTAGGGTCTGGAACAAGTTGAAATTTTTAAGGGCAGTATTTTACAAAGAAAATGTTTATAAATTACACCATAGGTGGTATTGGTCACCTGATAAAATTGCTAGATGTCAGAAAAACAATTCAAATATATGTTGGAAATGCAAATCGAATGTTGGTACTTTCTTCCACATGTGGTGGAGATGCCAAAGGGCACAAAAATATTGGAAAATAGTACAAAAGATAATAGATGAAACAATAAGTATAAAAGTGGATTTTAGGCCAGAGATTTATTTGTTAAATATGGTATCGGAGGAGCAACAAACACGTCATGAAATTTATCCTTTACTGTGCATCTTAACTATTTCAAGGATTTTGTTTGCTAAATATTGGAAGACAGATAAAATACCCACCAGAGAGGAAATCGCTGCAAAACTTATGGAAGCTGTAGAGATGGACAGGTTACACGCTCAAATAAATGGAATTGATTATAAAAGTGTGATTAAAAGATGGTCAAGAATAAGAAAGTGGATAGATTGTAATATAAGGTAAAAAGGACTCAAACTTTGTATGTAAATGTTCAAGTTTAATGTATATAATGCTAAAATTCTAATAAATATAATTAAAAAAGGAGTCTCAGAACAGCTTCCAAAATCCTTTCCCTTCCCCTCCCCACAAGAGACACCCTGTGAGGTAGATGGGGCTGAGAGAACTCTGACAGAAACTGCTCTTTTTTCAAGAACAGCTTGCCCAAGATCATCCAGCAGGTGCAAGTGAAAGAGTGGGGAATCAAACCTGGTTCTCCCAGATTAGGGTCTGCGCACTTAACGACTACACCAAACTGGCACCATTACTGTCAAACAGGTTTTCCTCACTAGGTTTTTGTTGCAGCTTGGCTTCTTAATCACATGGGTTTTTTTCTCTCCTTCTTTACATATAGGATTGTTAGTCATTGTTCTACTTCTTTTTTTAAAAAAGCTTTCCCTTTTAAAGAAAAACTGGGAAAGCAGCCAACCAGCAAACACTGTATGTAAAGCAGAATAAAACCAATGAAGTTATGAAGCCAAGTTGGAGTATAAACCCAGTGTGGAAAAGTCCAAAACGTTGGGCCTCATGACACCTGGCAAATTTAACACTATGTCCAAAATTAGTTTTCCAATTAGGGAACGCAGATAACTCATTCCTTTTGATTCGGACAACTGGCTTGAACAGGATAGAGTCAAAGGACAAAACTGTGTACAGATTTTAAATGTACCAGTTCAGAAAAATATTATCACTCACACTAGGAGTAGCACAGCATTTTATTTTTATTGACACAACAACAAAAAAACACCTGTCTCAACATGCAGCAGCTACATCTCAGATGACAAATAAAACAGAGAGGCAAAGTTGCAAAGTTATTTATTTTTGCTCCTCCCCCCCCCTCCAAATATCTGGGACAATAATGGAAACAAGCTGAGAAAGACATTTGGGAAGACCGGTGCTCCCCTCTTGTCAAGAGATGTAAGTGGAGCACAAGAGACAACACATTTTGCACTAACAGTTCCACTAACAGGAGAAACCTGGCAGACTTGTTTGTGAAGCGACACTCAAGGTGCAACAGCTGATACACAAAGGAGGTTATCTGCATAGCACAGCCGCTCAGATAACTTGGCCCCAAGTGGCTGTTGCCCCAGGGACATTAACTGAAGCCGTTCCTTCACATTCAATCAATTACTTTTAAGATCCACTCCAGCAGATGGCCTTGATTAAACAGCCCAGCTTTAGTACTCTCTCCCTACTCTGCTTAACTCCAAAAAAAATAAATAAAAGCACATGTGCCTGTCAAACACAATCCAATCTGGGGATGGGAACAAAATGATTTCTTACACATCACTATAATCTTATCACTATAAACTTTAGACGTGCTTGTTAAAATCACATACAGACATGGGTTTTAACTGAACGGGCTGCATGGCTGCATGTCAGTTCCTAGTGATCAGTGGCAGACTTCCTGCCCTCTGTTTGTCATCTTCAGCTGGCTGCATGACTGACTAGGCATGCTGCAAATTTCAACACAAACAGACATCTTCTCACCTTGGCCCAGAGAGTACGCCATCTTTCTGTGTTATCCCTCTGAGGATGCCAGTCACAGCTACTGGCGAAACGTCAGGTTCCTACAGTGCCAAGACCATGGCCACACAGCCCGGAAAATCTACAGCAACTAACAAACAGACAAACTTACCCTGTTTGAACTCCCCTGATTCAATATGGGGTGAACTCTTGATTGGATTGCCTCAATGTTCCCTGGCGAAGTCTGCCTCTGACACAGCACCGTGCCAGGCAGCTCTATGCCTCTGCAGTAGCCGCTTGGTCATGGCAGCTGTCCAAGAACTAAATCATTTTATTTACCAGGAGAAGAGGTAGCATCCCCAGGGGCCATGGTGATTTAGGGCTTTAAATTGACAAAACTTGTATAAAGCACAGAATCATCTGCAGCTTGTCCCGTTTATACCTTCAGCTGAATGCATCCCTTAAATGACCCACAGCAGATAGTATGCATTGCCTGCTTTTTGCGCCCATACAGTCAGCAGCATCCATTCAAGAAGTGAGTGCGAGAACCAATCACAAGATTAGGTAGGTTCATGGGCAGACACTGAAGACCCACAGTGACATCCAAATGGTATGTCTTGGCTCAAAAATCTCAAGTTTCTTTTCTTTTTACTATATGCCTTTTAAAATTGAGGGCAGTGGCTGAGGAAAAGCCATCAAACTGTGCAAATTAGATGCATCTGAGTTCACTTAGAAGCATCAGGTTGCCAAACAAGCAGCTTCCTGTTCATGGCTGAGGAGTAGGCTATCACCTGATCCAACAGATGTTTGAGTGGAACTATTAACTTCAATTTTGTCCCCTTTAAAGATTATTCTATTCTGTTCTTTATCTAGCAGACATTTGTTGGCTGGTCCATTTCTCTTTGCACCAAAGGACTGAGTATGAGCTAGACTACAAGTGATACTGGAGTTCAATGTTTGGTAACCCCAGATGAATTAGTTGCTGTAGATTTTCTGGGTTGGGTGGCCGTGGTCTTGGCATTGTAGGACCTGATGTTTTGCCAGTAGCTGTGACTGGCATCCTCAGAGGTATAACATAGAAAGATGGAGTACTCTCTGTTTCAAGGTGAGAAGAAAAATGGTAGGAAGGTAATTTATATCTACTCCAGAAGGTGGAGTAGGGCTGAGTCATTATCTTGTAGGAGTTCCCCAGGCTATGAACATGCTAATGGAGGAGCTTTCCTGAGGAAGTTCTTTTGTATATGGATTGTTTCCTGAGGAGGTTCTTTTGTATGTGGATTGTTTCCTGAGGAGGTTTCCTGTTTCCTGAGGAGGTTCTTTTGTATGTGGATTGGCTGTTGAAATTCTAATCTTATCTGTAGTGCTATTGTCAGATGTAGAGCCTTTTGTGTTTTTCAGGACAGGAAACCATGCCCTATTTATTTTTAAACTCTCTTTTTCCTGTTGAAATTGTGTTTATGTTTATGAATTTCAATAGCTTCCCAGTGTAATCTGACATGGTAATTGGAAGTGTTGTCCAGCCTTTTAGTGTCCTGGAGCAAAATACTGTGTCCTGTTTGAGTTCAGCCACTGCTGATTTTTCAGGTTGGCCAAGTCTGCAGTGTCTTTCATGTTTTTTTATTCTTGTCTGAACACTACACTGTGTGGTCCTAATGTAAACTTGTCCACAACTGCATGGTACGTGGTATACTTCTGCAGAAGTGAGAGGGTCTTGTCAGAAAATGCCTTTGATGTTTCTCACTGAATCCATTGTTTTATGTTCCCTACCCCGCTTTGCGCTTGCGTAGCTATGCAGGCAGAAACGTGGGAGCTTCTTCCCTGCCGCTTTTCCTTATCACGGTGGCCTTGAATGTAGGCTTTGGACTATTCTTGTTTCGCTGAGAATTTTCCAGTCCTGGGAAGGCAAGGGGAGGGGGGAGTAGTCTCCCGCTCATGAAGTATTTCTCCCGCCGGGAGTTCCCGCGCGAGTGCTCAAGTTTTATTTGCTAGGCGCTTCATTGCATCACACTATAAGTTAGCTTGCTTTGCTTCGCCCCCATTCCTGACAATGACCTCCTACTGTGGGTTTTAGCAAGATAATCCAATAAACCTTTCTTGGTGCAAGAATGACTGGATCTACTTGATTTCAAACCTGACAGAAATTGTCAGGAATCCAACCTCATTCCCCCCACCGTCAGTTTCCGCCGTCTACCACGATGAGCGGAGCTGGGAGGGGAGCCACGGGCGCAGTCCCTGTGACTACTACTTCGGGAGCCTCGGGCGCAGCTCCAGCGACTACTACTTCGGGAGCCACGGGCGCAGTTCCAGTGACTACTACTTCAGGAGCCACGGTCCCAGTCACTACCGTGGCAGCTCCAGTGGTCACTGTCCCGACCACCACTGTTGTTCCGGTGACTACAACTACAGTTTTGGCAGCACCAACACCACAATCAGCAGCCGGGGTGGTTACCCCGCCATCGATCGGCACAATGGGTGCTTCGTACACTCTCCCACTCTACAGCCCGGCCGGGCCAATACAGAGTCAAGGAGGAGCGGTTCCACGAACCTATGTGCCGGGAGCCCCAACACCATGGGATAAAGGGGTGACCTATCGCAGATCCCGCGATTGGACTAAGAACTTGTTGGATACTACCCAGACAACCTGGACTATGCCGGGAAGCCAGAGCCGGGACAGCCTTTTGGATCCCAGAGGTAGTTTCGGACTTCCCCAAGGGAGGTTGTCTCGAGGATCCCCCAGAACTGGGTCCGGTTCAGATACCGATGCCCGTATGGACTCTATTCAAGAGGATACCCGATGGCTGGTAAGGGACATGAGCAAACTAATGCAATCCCTACCACAGATGATGGACCAAGCAATTCGAGCTCACCTGCTGACGCAACCTAGACCGGTACCAGCCCCGGCACCACCGTTGCTACCGGGACGGCCGCCTCCTGCTCCCCCGGGCCCTGGGCCGGGCCAACCAGCACCACCGGGCCCAGGGCCGGGCCAACCAGTTCCCCCGGGGCCAGGGCCGGGCCAGCCAGCACCAGTCCCACCTCCACTGGTCGTCCCAGCACCAGGACCTGGGCCAGGGCAACCAGGACCTATCCAGCCGCCAGCTTTACCTCCGCCTCAACTCCCTGCTCCAGCACCCCTCATGCAGCCAGTTCCAGTACCGGTCATGGCGCCGGCCCCCCAGTAATCCGCCCCAAGGACATGCTTGAGATCACATTTGATGGAGATCCAGAGACTGTGTCATTTTTCATATTGCAAGTAGGGAAATTTGTGCAAAGATGGGGCTATGTATTCCCAGACGAAGAGCAACAGGTGGAGTTTATCGCATCCAGGTTCCGGGGGAGTGCTACTAGTTGGTATGTAGCCCTTCATGATCTGGAGGCAGCGGAGTTGGGGAATGTAGATGACTTCATGTGGGCCTTGAGAAACCGTTTCGAGGACCCGGGGCGGCCCAAAAAAGCTGAAGCCTTCCTTCGCACGTTCAGACAAGGCAAACTCTCAGTGCGGGAGTATTCAAGGGAGTTTCAAAGGCACGCCGTGAAAATTCGCGACTGGACCGATGCAGTCTTGGCCCAACAATATCGAATGGGATTAGCCGTAGACGTCCGCAATAATGTCCTCAGCTCTCAGCAACCTCGCACCCTCCAGGGTTGGATGGAGGAAGCCGAAAAGGCGGAAAGTCGCTTACGTATGATGAAACTGGATCTATCTTTGGGTAACAACCGTCCGAGTCTTGCGGCAGGCCAAGCCAGACCCAAACCAACGTCCACCCCAAGTGGAATGAGAGATCAGCGTATGCGACAGGGCCTCTGCCTGCGATGTGGGGAGAAGGGGCACTTCGCCGCATCCTGCCCGAAAGGGGATCCCAATAGAGCTCTACCACAAGAGGAGCCCAGAAGGTGGACAACCCCTACCCCAAGGAAAGGTACAGCGAAACCACGCAATACATGGGCTCTTTTTGCTAGCCCCGACCAAGCGGATACCATGATGCTGGAGGAGGAGAGTGAGATGCAGGGAAACGAAATGGTCCTGTTTGTGAATGGCGCTACACAGCAGGACCCAGCACCTGAGGCGCCTAAACTGGTGAGCAATTACCCCCTCTCTTCTTTGTGACTGTTCTGGTGATGAACCCAGCAATGATGACCCATATTCGGGTTCAAGCCCTCATTGACTCAGGGTGCGGGAGGGACCTGATAAACCCATCTATGGTTATGGGGTTGGAGGCAGCCGTGGTCCACTTGAAAGACCCAATAACTTTCACGCAAATGGATGGGTCTCCAATGAAGGAACCATGCCGATTTGAGACTGTTCCTTTAAGAATAGGCATTGGTGACCACTGGGAGCTACGCTCGTTCGTAATAGCCCCGCAAGCCCAGTTTCCCTTAGTGTTGGGTAGCCCTTGGTTACATGGACATAATCCTTACATTCTATGGGAGGAAGGGAATGTACAATTTATCTCCCTGAAATGTACAGAACACCACTGGGACCCAGGGTGGGGAAATCCCCCATGCAATGAACCTCCACGAGCTTGTTTAGCCACGGAGGACCTTAACCGCATCCCTAAGGATTACCGGTATGTAACCAGGGTTTTTGAGGAGGAGGAAGCTGATGAACTACCCCCTCACCGTAACTCCGACTGTGCGATTGAAATTCTTCCGGGCCAGAAATTACCAAAAGGGAAAATTTACGCCATGAGTCCAAGTGAAAAGGAAGAACTACGCCGCTTTATTGATAAGAATCTGGCCCGTGGATTTATTAGACCAGCATCATCCCCTTTTGCAGCACCTGTATTGTTTTGTAAAAAGAAAGATGGGGGGCTCAGACTCTGCACGGATTACCGGGGACTGAACGCAGTGTCTGCGACTAATGCCTACCCAATGCCCCTCATCAAAGACTTACTGGCAGAGGTGGCTAAGGGGAAAGTGTTTTCTAAACTGGATTTACGAGATGCCTATTTTCGGGTTCGTATCAGAGAAGGGGATGAATACAAGACTGCATTTAATACCCCGCTGGGGCAATTTGAATATCGGGTGATGCCCTTCGGTTTACAGGGGGCACCAGGGGTCTTCATGAACTTAATCAATGAAGTGTTACACCCCTATTTATTCAAGGGGGTGGTTGTTTATTTGGATGATATCTTGGTCTATACCCTGGATCAAGAATCCCACACTACCCTTATGCGAAAAGTATTGGAAAAGCTATTAGAACACAAACTGTTTGTCAAACTGTCAAAATGTGAATTTCACCAGGAGTGCATTGACTTTTTGGGGTACCGCATATCCTCCGCGGGGTTGGAAATGGACCCAAAAAAGGTCCAGGATGTATTGATGTGGGAGCCCCCCAAAACCAGGCGACAGCTCCAAAGTTTCCTCGGTTTCGCCAATTTTTACCGTCAATTCCTGCCACACTTTGCCCAAGTAGCCCTTCCCCTCACGGAACTGCTAAAGACTAAGGGGAGGGGATCTAAGGCTTCGGTGCCAGGGGCCCCTTTGAACTGGACCCCTCAGTGTCAGGAAGCGTTTGAACAACTAAAACAGTTATTCACGTCTGAACCCATACTAGCACACCCCGATGAGACAAAAAAGTTTGTGGTCCAAGTGGACGCGTCGGATACCGCTATGGGTGGGGTGATTTTGCAAGAGAATGTTCAGGGGCAACTACAACCCCTTGCTTATGTATAAAAAAAATTCAATGATACAGAGAGATTTTGGCCCATTTGGGATAAAGAAGCTGCGTCTATACGTTTAGCATTGATCACCTGGAGACACTGGTTAGAGGGGTCCCAAGTACCTTTTGAAATCTGGACTGATCACAAAAATCTTGAGGTACTGCGAAAACCCCGGAATCTAAATGCAAAACAATTCCGGTGGGCTGAGTTTTTCTCCAAATTTCAATTCACCCTTCACCATTTCCCAGGTAAAGCCAATCATCTGGCAGACGCTCTCTCCCGCCTTCCCCAACACCTCTGTAAGAGGACCGAAATACGAGAGTCTATGTTCACCCCTGAACAATTGGTTGGTGCAGTTGTAACCCGTAAAACCAAACGAGCACAATTGAATCCCATCCAGGCATTAACCTGGGAAAAACAATTTGTCGCTGACATCACCACACAAGAAACAAGTGAGTTACAAGCCAGGGAGGATGTGAAATGTGGTCCGAACGGCTGCTGGTACAGGGGAAATAAAATTTTTGTCCCTGAAGCTACCCGATCCCAAATGTTGCAGACAGTCCATGACTCAAAATCTGCGGGGCACTTCGGATATGTAAAATCCTTACGACTGCTGCAACGTGGCTTCTGGTGGCCCCGAATGAAACAGGATTTATCCCTCTATATACAATCCTGTCCGACGTGCAACCGTTGCAAAGCCAGACCGGGAAAACCTCCAGGTCTTTTACAGCCTCTACCCACCCCGAGCCGACCCTGGGAAGTAATCTCTATGGACTTTATCACAGATCTTCCCCCTCTAGACATATGACGGTCATTTGGGTGGTAGTGGATTTATTCTCTAAGCAAGCTCACTTTATACCATTCCCCAGTCTGCCAACAGCCAAAGTCTTGGCCAAAGCCTTCCTCCAACACATTGCCAGGCTACATACTTTACCACTCAAGATAATCTCCGACAGGGGGTTCAATTTGTTTCCAAGTTGTGGTCAGAGTTAATGACTCTAATGGGTATTGAACGTGCTCTCAGTACTGCCTATCACCCTGAAACAGACGGGCAAATGGAGAGAGTAAACCAGACTTTAGAACAATACCTGAGATGTTTTTCTAACTATCAACAAGACAATTGGGTAGATTTATTGCCACTGGCGGAGTTTGCGTACAACAACTCATGGCACGCTTCAACGAAGATGTCACCCTTCAAAGCTGCCATGGGTTATGACAGCCCCCTCTTCCCTTCTTGAAGCCCGGTGAAACTGTGGGGAAAGCCTCAGCATGGTGTAAAACTTTCCGGGACTCTTGGCCCCTAATTGTTGAGACGTTGAATGAGGCCAAGGCACAGTACAAAAAACAGGCAGACAAAAAGAGGGCAGGTGGCTGGAAACTGCAACCGGGAGACTCGGTCTATCTGTCAACCAAGAACCTAAGGCTAGCACAACAGTCCCGGAAACTTGCTTGGAAATATATTGGTCCTTTCAAAGTGTTGAGATGTGTAAATCAAGTAACTGTACAACTAGATTTGCCTAAATCTCTTAAAGCAATACATCCAATTTTCCATTACAGCCTCCTCAAACCTGCGTTACCCCGACTAAATGGCAAGCTGAGCTTCCGGCACCTCCCCCCCTTTGATGGTTGACGATGAGGAGCACTACGAAATTGCTGACATTTTGGACTCTAAGATTCTCCGTGGACAACTCCTGTACCTTATTCAATGGGTGCACTTTGGGCCCCAACACAGGGAGTGGGTGAAAGTATCTGATATCAATGCACCTGATCACCTGAAAGAATTTCACACTAGATACCCTAATAAACCTGGGGGCCCTCATTCTCTCCTTCCTGAGTGGTGGGTGGGTGGTATTTTTGGGAAGGGCAGAATGTCAGAAAATGCCTTTGATGTTTCTCACTGAATCCATTGTTTTATGTTCCCTACCCCGCTTTGCGCTTGCGTAGCTATGCAGGCAGAAACGTGGGAGCTTCTTCCCTGCCGCTTTTCCTTATCACGGTGGCCTTGAATGTAGGCTTTGGACTATTCTTGTTTCGCTGAGAATTTTCCAGTCCTGGGAAGGCAAGGGGAGGGGGGAGTAGTCTCCCGCTCATGAAGTATTTCTCCCGCCGGGAGTTCCCGCACGAGTGCTCAAGTTTTATTTGCTAGGCGCTTCATTGCATCACACTATAAGTTAGCTTGCTTTGCTTCGCCCCCATTCCTGACAATGACCTCCTACTGTGGGTTTTAGCAAGATAATCCAATAAACCTTTCTTGGTGCAAGAATGACTGGATCTACTTGATTTCAAACCTGACAGGTCTCTTCTGTCTTTTGCTGATTGTAGCATCTGTTGTATTTTTCTGGTGGGTCTGAATAGTGTTTGTAGGTTGTGTTTTTTCATAAGTTTTCCCATCTGATCAGTGATTCCTTTGACATATGGCAAAAACACTTTTCCTGTGGGACACTGTTTTTCCTCAGTTGTTTGTTTTACCTTTGGTTTAATCGCTCTTCTTATTTCATTCTTTGAGTATGAATTATTTGTCCCTAAAAGGCAGTCATGTGGGGGGACAGGTAGATTAGGGCCACAGTGCTGGGATAGGGTAGGTTATTTCTTCCTCTTCCCATACTCAGTCTTAACCAATGGGTAACAGGGTCAGCTGCCTCAGGCCCTGCACCTGGGGGGGCAACCACATATGGCCTAGGCCTCTTAGGATGCTTGTCCCATCAACGGCTTAAGCAACTGGCTTCTGGCCGCAGCAGTGGCTCCCACCCACTTCCCATGGGTGAAAGCCACCTGCTTCTTGGCTGCAGCATGGGAGTCGGTGGGGTGGCAGCAGCAATGATTCTGGGTTCCCATCCTGGACTTTTGACCAGCACCCCAAAATTGCTAAGACTTCCCCACTCCATATTGTTTCCCCAATAAAAAAATGCCCCCCATTGCTGCTTTAAGCACTGGAAAGGGGTGGGAATATCCATATTATGCCTGACTTTTTTTCCTTCACCAGAGCTTGAAGAAGCTTGAGGGGTATTGTCTTCTATCATGGAAATGGCGTAGAAGAAGAGTCAAATCTCTCCTTCCCCTGATCCACAGCATGTTAGGTTCTCAGGACAGCTGCTTTTAAAGGTTCAGAAAACATTTTTGAGTTCCAGTGATGGAAACTGTGCCAGGCGAACCCTCCCAAGGAGCCATAAACAATTGCTGAGTTAACACTGGTATCCTGATTTTAACAGAATGAACAAGGCTAATTTCTATTCCTCATCACACACACACACCCATTTTCAAAGTCAGTATTATACAGGTCAGGGGCTGTGGTGGCTCAGAAGTTAAGTCACTGAACTGCAGACCAGAAGGTCGGTAGTTCAGCAGTTCAAGACCCTAGTGCTGCATGACGGAGTAAGCTTCCGTCTCTGGTCCCAGCTCCTGCTTTCCTAGCAGTTCAAAAGCAAGAATTGCAAGTAGATAAATAGGTACCACTTCAGTGGGAAGGTAACAGCGTTCTGTGTGCCTTGGCGTCTAGTCATGCCGGCCATATGACTATGGAGATGTCTTTGGACAGCGCTGGTTCTTTGGCTTGGAAACAGAGATGAGCACCACCCCCTAGAGTTGGATTTGGCTGGCTTTCGAGCAAGGGAAACCTTTACCTTTACCTTATTATACAGGTCACTCTGCAGTGACTGAAAGCGCAGAAGCAGAAATTAAATAATGTCATGTCTACATGGCTCTTCTCTTACCTTTTAAAATCTGCCTGCACTGGAAAGTAGAATGAGAGAATATTATACTAATTCATATAAATACCATTCAACCAAAAACTACCTTTGGTTTGTGTGTGTGTGTGGGGGAGGGCTGTTTGCATAATCAGTTTATTGCACATTAAAGCACATACTATTCATATTCTGCATTTCTGTTCTCTGTGCAGGGTTTTGTTGAGGATTCTCCATGAATTCGGCGTGCAGTATTTAATACCTTGGAAAACAGTGCTTCTGCATCTGAATTATTACACAGGAAATATCTATGTACCTTTGATTGCCCCTATGTAAGTGGTGACAAATCTGAGAGTCAGGCATGGTTCCAAATGCGCTGTACTGCTGCTGGAGTCCATTTGCCTTTACCCCAAAATTGAGGGATGTCAAAAGGACTCTCCAGTTCCATGCAAAACTAAGCCAAAGATTAAAAAAGTACCCTACCCTCTTATCCACAAGGAATATATAGTAAAGTTAAAAGTTTCCCTTGCGCCAGTCAAATCCAACTCTAGGGATGTGGTGCTCATCTCCGTTTCCAAGCCGAAAAGCCAGCGCTGTCCGAAGACATTTCCGTGGTCATGTGGCCGGCATGACTTGACGCCAAGGCATATGGAATGCTGTTACCTTCCCACCAAAGCAGTACCTATTTATCTACTTGCAATTTCTTTCTTTCGAATTGCTAGGTTGGCAGGAGCTGGGGTCAGAGGCAGGAGCTCACTCCGTCATGCGGCACTCGGGTCTCAAACTGCTGAACTACCGACCTTCCCGCCTGCAGTTCAGCATCTTACCACTTAAGCTAAACTTGAACCACTAGAGAAGGGAGTGCCAGGTACAGGAAACACATCAGCATCCATCAGTGGCTGGCTACTTTTGTCCCTGAGCCCAAAGAAAAAAAAACAAATGAAAGGAAACAGGAGGAGGAAAGGAGGCTGATGAGAGGAGGGGAAAGGGAGGAGTGGAGAAAACCAGCTGGTAGATTTCTGGGGGGGGGGATAAGGATGAATGGGGCTGGGAGGGAGAAAGGGTAGGAGGGGAAGGGCAGTTCCTAGCTCTGCAATCCCTTGTGACTCCCACCCTTATTGTTTCTGTCATCTTCTTTTGGGTGGTTTGTTAAATACAGGTAGGGCACACCGGTGATCAGAATCCAAAATATTGCAAGAAATCCTAGGCTTTTCCCCTTTTGGCCCTTGTGTGAACCAAGCCATTGAGGGGAAGCATCATCAGCGTATGCCTCAGAGCTTTCTGACAACAAGAGTCTGCTGCTTCTAGAGCAAGAAGCAGAGTATTCAACGCGAGGAACAATTTCAACCTCCGGAGAACAGTGGAGAGATAATACGAAGGAACCAAGTGATTTTTTTTTAAAAAAGAAATGTTTTATTTATTTTGGTCTATCTGTGTTGTCACTTTTGCGTCTGTGTCCCAGGCTCACCTCCTCTTCTAATCAGAGCTAACGAGCTCCTAACCTTAAACGGCTTTTAGGTGTCACATCAGAACGACTAGCGGCTGCGACAAACAACAAGGCTCTTTCTCCTCTGGAATCTGTGCTGATCTTAACGGCAGAAAGGCATGTGAATGTACTACCACTGTTACGGCTAAAGCCTACACTGCTGAACTCTCTGGCCAATGTGTACAAAAATACGATCGAGTGGCTACGGGTGATTTTAACTCTCCTGATGGTGTGCTGGGAGGCGTATTCTGCCAAGGATGCTGTCTTAGGACAGTTCTCCACAGTCTCAGTCAGAGAAAGTTTTTCATAACACTTGCAAGCCTTTTAATTGAAAATGCAGATAGATCCAGGAACCTTCTGCAAACAAAGCATATATGTCCCCCAAACTATATCCATATCAGGGTTTTGTTTTCTTCCCCTGGGGGAATGTCCCAGAATGGAACCCCAAAACCTCTTTGACAAAGTTCTTAAAATGTTTAAAAATTCATGAGTTTTCAATATACACATTGAAAAGTTCATTTCCCTCTTGAGAATTATGGTACCTTCTTTTTTTTGAAGGTACATACAGGGCCTTAAAAAAAGGTATGTAGAGGGCCGAGGTGGCTCAGAAGGTAAGATGCTGAAGCTGCAGACCGTAAAGTCTGTAGCTCGGCAGTTTGAGACCCTAGTGCTGTGAGACAGAGTGAGCTCCCATCTCTGGTCCCAGCTCTTGCCAACCTAGCAGTTCTAAAGCAAAAAATTGCAAGTAGATAAATAGGTAACAGCATTCCGTGTGCCTCAGCATTTAGTTATGCTGGCCACATGCCCATGGAAATGTCTTCGGACAGCGTTGGCTCTTCGGCATGGAAACGGAGATGAGTACCACCCCCTAGATTTGGATTCAACTAGCTTTTGAGCAAGGAAAACTTTTACCTTTACCATATGTATGTATGCAGGGGTCATTTTGTAGAAAAAGAGCTGCAGGAGCTCATTAGCATATGCCATGCCCCCTGACATCACTGGAAGTGTGTCAGAAAAGTAAGCAAAATAGGGGGGAGGCATCTTCAAAAGCCTCCCCTTCCTTGGCTCCATAGAATACAATGGAAAAATCATGCCACCGCTGTGGCGCAACTCTAGAGAGAAGGGGTTTAAACTTCAAGCTGGCTGGAGAAGGAAGGGGAGGTGGGCAGACATGCCTGGCTTCCCTGCCCAACATTCTCCAGGTGCCCTGCAGCTGTGGGGCACCTGGAGAAGATCAATCTGGGATGCCAGGCATTTACTGCTGGAGCACTGCTCCGGGACCCTCCGTTAGGAGATGACCCCTGTATGTATGTATGTATGTATCTCAGCAAACATTATAATGCTTCCTTCTGTATAACTCAGGAGGTTAGTATTGAAATGGCCAGGCTGGCTAGTAAACAGTTCTGTGAGCTACTGGGTACTTTTAGAAGAAAAACTGCATAGTGATGTGGGATTTCAAGAAAAAAATTAACCTGGAAAAAATTCTGAAGCAATTGCCAATACCCTCGATAAAGCATGATCTAACTTAACATGTTTATTCTGACATATACTTAGGAAACAAGATTTTAAAAACTACCCTGTGTTAATTTTATGTTCCAATAGCAACAACTTGATTAGGGAAAACTAAATCAAGTGTATCTTAAAAGTTATATTCAAACGAATTTTATCATATTCTGCCAGTGGGTAAAGGCTTGTCTAGTATTCCCTCCCTGATTCTCACTGACCCTCATTCCTGTTCATGTTTCTATGTGTTTTGTTCTATTTTATACACACACACACACATACACAGGCTTTTTATACACACACACACACACACACACCTGTCTGTATTGTGTTGTTGGTCACCTTGGGGACCCCACATTTGGTGGAAAGGCAGTTTTAAAATGTTTTAAAGAAGTAAATAACCTGGAAATTATTTTTAGTAGAATACTTATACAAATTTAAATATAGTATAGCATGTCTTTCCCATACATTGTTTACATTTAAGAAAAATACCAAAGGCACTGTAAACTGTCGACACACTAGTTTTTATCACCCAAAATATTCTGCACGCTGTCCTGCGGATGCAGTTGTCCACCCAACACACCTGAATTATTTCACACAGGGCACCCGGCCACCTCCCTTTCCCTGTCACTCTCCACAGCATTACTCAGATTATTTGTTAGTCCCATAGCTGATGGGTGAGGAGACATTTAAAAAAAAAAAGAATTTTAACTTTGGTTTGATTTGACTTTACAGCCAACAAGGTCAATTCATAAGCTTATTTATTTACTTCATTTATCCCCAGTGAGGACCCAAAGCAGCTTACATATTTCTCTTCCATTTTAAGCTCACAACTGTGAGGTGGGCTAGGCTGAGAGAGTGTGACTGGCCCAAGGTCACCCAGCACACTTCCATGGCATGAGTGGGAATTCAAACCTCGGTCCCTAGACCCTAGTCCAACGCTCTAAAAGAAGAAGAAGAAGAGATTGGATTTATACCCCGCCCTTCGCTGCCTAAAGGTGTCTCAGAGCGGCTTACAAACTCCTTTCCCTTCCCTTCCCCACAACGGACATCCTGTGAGGTAGGTGGGGCTGAGAGAACTTCTGACAGGAACTGTCCTTGAGAGAACAGCTGTGCCAGAGCTTGTGACTGACCCAAGGTCATCCAGCCAGGTGCAAGTGGAGGAGTGGGGAATCAAACCCAGTTCTCCCAGATAAGAGTCCACGTACTTAACCACTACACCAAACTGGCTCTCTAAAACTACTACACCACACTGTCTCTCCAGCTGATTTTTGAGTTAGATTATTATATTTTATCCCCCCTCCATTTTTACAAATCAACAGAACATACATGTATTCTCTCACAGTTTCCAGGGATAATCACCTGAAAAATGTTAATTATATTCAGGGCTTTCTTTGTAGAAAAAGCCCAGCAGCAACTCATTAGCATAATAGGCCACACCCAACAGCAGAAACTCATTAGCATGTTAGGCCACACCCCACACCTTCCCTTGGCTTGCCCGGGTGTCCTTGGCTGCGGGGAGCCCAGGCAAGCCAGCCCTTGGACAGGCCAAGGAAGGCACGGGGGGCATTTAAATGCCTCCCTGATCCTTCCAGGGCCCCCCAGCCCCCCCCGCCTCAGAGTTGCTGTGGGGGGGTCGCTCTCCAGACCTTCCCTCTGTAGCCACGCACGCAGAGGTTTTGGCTATAGTGGGCGTGGCCAACTCTGAAGTCTGTCGGAACTCCGTTCCTGTGCGTTCCTGCCCCAAAACAGCCTTGATTATACTTTTAGATTGGCCAAGCTTGCTTAATACGGTATTGGCAGTGGAATCCATTCATTGCTATTAATTTTAAGAATTTACAGTTGAAATGTTTTCCAGAGAAAAATTTTTCATCCCACATCTTTGATCCTATAAAACATCTACGGAATCAAATAGAATTGAACTGGCTGCAGTTGCTCATGTCTACCTACTATGAGTGGTAGTGAGAAGGCCAACTGTACACTTTCTGGATCAGCCAAGCCGGCCTTAGCAGCTACAGAAACACAGCCTATGAATGTATATCACAAAAAAGCCAGCCAGGAACCTCAGAAGCAAAAAAGGAGACATATGAATAGCCTCATGTTGCACCCAAATTCTCTCATATTCTCCCATTGCCATTAAGAAACAATAGCAACTACAGAAATCAAGTCAGAAATTAAGAGCATCCTTAGTGTCATATCCTGGGTACAAGCAGTGACTCAAGCCAAAGGTTAATACTTGTGTAAGAGTAGCCTTTCTTCCTTCAAAATCCTTTCCTTCTTTTGACTCAGCCAACAATTAGGAAATGTGATATAATTTTGGTCAGCCAGGTAACCCAGAGTAAAAGGGCATCAGAGAAGACAGTTCTAGAAACCTGCTGACACCCAAACCTGCTTCAGAAGACATCTCAATATTTTCCCCCACTCAGTAGGGAAAGTGTTAAAAAGTCCTTAGTCTAGACTGACATGTCACAATTCTTTGACTTTTCTATTGCACCGTTTTCGATTGATTAAATAATCTCTATCGGATATTAAGCTTCTTGTTATTGGGCGCAGCATGTAAATTATTCAAGAGCGATATAAATTCTTATGGTGGGCATGAATTTTTAAACCCTAATTTGGAACTGAGCCAAGACCTCATCATTTCAAAATTGAAAACGAATACACATGTGCTTGTGATTTAAAACAACCACCAGAAGATCCCATTTTAACCACCTCCTGCTTCTTTGAAGGGATTTTTTTTTTTTTAAAGGTTGCTAGGCATATTTAGGAGTGAGCTACAAAGGTGTTTTTTTCCACTGTCAACCACTTCTCAGTCTTTGATTTATTGGGGATGAAAGGCTTTTTGAATGCCTGTTATTTATAGTGTGTAGTCGTGCATGCCTAAACACTACCAAAGACACATACAAGGACACGTGACGTTTAGCAGGATCCGTGCAGAGGGGTGATTCCTGTAGGCTGGACAAAATGAACGAGACATTTTCCATCAGCCCATGCCCTTTCCAGAGAAGCGAATTTCCTGGCAATTATTTCTGCATCCCTAGCAATCTTAATATTTGTGGTTTTTAGTGTCTAGATCTGCTGTTGTTTGTGTTTAGCGCTTCTGTTTGTCTACACCCTGCTTTAGCATGGACTTGTGTTCCCGCTTGCTTGCATTACCCATTTTCTTTTCTTGTGAGGACGGTGGCTTCCTGCACACAGAAAATACAGACCTGTATGCCATTAACAGAAACTGCCATTTCTCATTGCATTGCGAACTGCCTCAGTGTTAGCACAGATGCTTTGAATTTCACAAAACATGAAATTAATATTTGTGCTTTGCTTGTTCATAATGCTGGTTTTGTGTTGAGCCAAACATCTCATACAGGGCTTTTTTTGTAGAAAAAGCCCAGCAGGAACTCATTAGCATAACAGGCCACCCCCAATAGCAGAAACTCATTAGCATATTAGGCCACACCCCTGATAGTGCAGCACCCTTCCAGGTTCGGCTTGGCTTGGTTTAAACTGCCTTCCCTCCCTGGATCGGTTTGGCTTTCCCAGGCACCTGGGGAACCTGAGTGGGGGGCAGGCTGTAGGCGTGGCCAACTGGGGAGCCAGCTGGAACTCCGTTCCTGTGCGTTCCTGCCCAAAAATAGCCTTGAGTCCTCATATAGGATGGTAGAATTGTCAACCTTCAGGTGGAACCTGGAGTTCCCCCGGAATAACAACGGATCTCCAAACTGCAGAGATCAGTTCCCCAGGAGAAAATGGATGCGTTGGAGGTTGGACTTTGTGGCACTATCCCCTGCTGAGGCCCGTCCCCTCCCCAAACAGCACCCCCTCAAATCTCCAGGAATTTCCCAACCCTATATGATGGCCTCAATTAATCCCTTGCAATTCAAAATTAGCAGCATTTTAACAAGTTTTGTATTGGTGAAGTGGCCAAGTAATGCTCCATTTAAAATAAGCTATGATAATGTGTGTGTGCTGTGTCAGTGGCGTTACTTGTTGTGGCGCATGCACAGACCCGAAAGGATTGAGCTAAAGTTCCCAGGCAGCAGTGCGAGAGCACATAAATCCCCTTAATACAAGTCAGCATGCTTGGCTTTGGGAACGAGGCAGGGAAGCAAAACAGGCAGGACTAGAGAGACAAAGCATGCAGCTTCCTTCCCCTACCCCCCATATCCAGCAGGATCAAGACAACCAAGGAAATAAAATCTTTTTTAATATACAAGCTGAGATATATTCCCATCAGGTACATTCAGTGAGCAGATGGATGCGGGGGAGGATGAGAGCCTTGGCAAAGGATTTGCAGTCCAGATCCGATGAACATTGAGCCAGCCAAGCAGAATGGACAAGGCCAGGCCAGAGAGACCAGCCCTCCAGCTTTCCCCTTACCCCACCAAACAGGACCGAGCACTTACTCAAATTGATTTTTAACACATCACAAAAATGAGGGGTGGGGGTGAGGAAAGCAGAGTGAACACATACACGGGCAAAACTTTTTCGAGGTGCTGGGTCCTGCTTGCAACATGAACTAGCTGAAGTCCAAATGGAGGAGCAATGAAATCGCAATGAAGTAACGAACGGGCCTGAAAAACTGCAGCCTCTCTTTGTCACAGGCCCCTGATCAGCACACAAGCGCCAACCCTTTCCAGAGAGAAGAGAGCTTGTATGGCAAGGCTGCCAATTCCTGAAGATTTGGGGACAAAGCCTAGTACACCCTCCAAAGCAGGGGAACTGATCTCTGTGGTAGGGATGCCAGACCCCCCAGTGCAGGTGAGGGTCCCCCGGTTTCCAGCACTCCTCTCTGCCCCCCTCAGTTGCAAGAAGCCGGAAATAAACGTGACATGCCTATGTCACCTGGAAGTGATGTAGGCATGTCGGTGACCTCAGGAGGGGGCCTCTGGTTTTGGGGTCAAAACTCTATGGTAGAATTCTACCATAGAGGTTTTGCCCACATACCAGAGCATTGCTTCTGATGTCTCCGGCGTGCCTATGTCACTTCCGAGTGACTTAGGCATGTCACGTTTATTTCTGGCTTTGTCCCTCCCTGCTCCCAAGGAAGTTAACCCCCATCCCCCACCGGCTGGCCTGATGGACCTGGGTGATCCTACTCTGTGGTCTGGAGATCAGTGGCAATCCCAGAAGACCTCCAAGACCCACCTGAAGTTGGCATCCCTATTGTATGGTGAAGCAGTTCACATGTCAGCTGAGGACTGCACCCAGACATCAGCTTGGGCTCTCAGCAGCATGAGCAGAGCCGCATTAGAGGAAGACAATTTCCCTGCTTCCTCTCTTTCATTCTGTGCCATCTAAAAGCAAAGTAGTAGTATGACAAAAACGTTTGGTGAATTGTCATCTCCTTCTCAGCAAATGAAAAGCCAGCAAATGGAAGTGAAGGGATGCTGCTGCACCAATGGAATTGTACCATAGGATCTAACCCCTCAATACATACAGATGTTTGCTGTGACAGGCAGAAGCACAGCTTCTTGCCCTGCTTGCGCACTCTGCTTCTTCCCCTCAGGTGAAGAGCATGAATGAAAGCTTTCTGTAGCTGAGTTCAGACTGGCAGTTTGAAGCGTGAGGGAGTTGTGGCAAAAAGACTGTTCCGGGTATTCCTGGTCACACTGCACCAACCGATGTGGGAGCATACTGGGGAGGAGGCACAAGGGAGTGTTTGCACTGTTGGCCCACCCTGGTGTAGGTGCAGCTGTAAGCAGGCGCATGGGCACACAGGTGCATGGGCACAGAGGTGCAGCAGCAAATAGGGCAGGATCCCATCTCTTAGGAGGCTGCCTGGCCGGAGCTTTAGCTCCGTGAGGCTGAAGCGTCCCATGGGTGCAGTTGTGTGCATAGGTGCTTATGCACATCCCTCCAGGAACAGCCAGTGCACATTATCAATGCAGGTTGTTCCCAGCTTTTAGCGTTTAGCATTCACACATACGGGAAGCACGATGAACAGTGTGCTCTCCAGGGTTTGCTACCACTTTCACCAGGTACTTTTTAAACTCGGGAGGGAAGCTCTATAAAACGGGTTGAGTACAGCTGGGGAACGCCTGACAGCTGTGCCTGTGTGAACCGGCCCCTTTAATCCGTTTGTGAAATGTTCCTGAAATGTGCCTATCTCGGGCCAAACTGCCAGTCTGAACTTGGCCTGTGTTTGAGAAGCCTTGAAATAAATTCCAGTTTGCTAGGACATCTAAATACAGGTACATGGACAAATCAGAGTCTGTCCCGCTGCCCTTGTGGCTCCCAACAATCTAAAAACAATGAATTATGTAACATTTGGAGAGACAGGAACACTAAAAACCACCGAGCCAGCCAAAAGCTTGTTAAAATCAGTATGTTTTAACAGGCTTCCAGAAATTCACAAAGGAGGAAGCAAAATGGGCTTCACGAGGGCTAAAGGTATCTCATAATCTTGGAGCCACCACCAAATGGTGCTGGCCTTCAACAATGGTGGCACACACGTAAGGCCTCTCCACAGCTCAGCATCTGAAGCCCAGTACATGATAGCCCCATGTATTCTCTGAAAATACAGAGAAGGAAAGCAGGTGCTAACACACTGGCTCCGCCTCCTGCCTCTATGCAATTGCTTGGTCATCTGCAGGGGCAACTGCGTGGCGGAAGTGGTCATGCAACCTCTCCCAGCATCGCTGATCATGGGGAGGAGGTGCATCCATGGCTAGGGGTGTGCACACACACAAAAAATTGGTATTTTGTTGAGTTTGGGTATCCCAGACCTGAAAAATATCAGTATTTCCTGATATTCCTGAATCCCAATATCAGTATTGTATTGGGATTTGGGAAATAATCAGGATTGCCGAATCTATTCAGCACAGTTTTTTTAAATGCACTCGCCGAAGCCCCTCCCCTTTCACCTTCTCCTTGAAACAACACCTTTCCGGGGTGCTGGAAAACCCGTTCTTTCTCTCCTCATACCTCCTGGCCTTCACCTACAACATCCATGGGCCGGCCAGCCAGCATGACCCTCACAACCACAGAAAAATCCCTGTACCCTCCATTTCCTTGCTGACCACTTCCTTCCCCTGTGTCAATCCCTAACTTGCTGGGGCTGCTGGTGTCCTGACTGAATATCCAAAAGGTGTCCTGGGCCCCCTCTCCAACATCCAGGGGTCCGCTTCCCAGCACTCTCTTCACTGCCAATGTGAGCAAGCCCCCCTTTTTGCTTTCTTCCCCTTGAAAAAAAACCTTCCTGGGGTGCTGGAGCCCCCAATCTTTCACTGCTCCTACCTCCTGGCCTTCCTCTACACCGTCCAAGGGTCGACCAGCCAACACGTCCCCCACAACCATGGAAAAATCCCCCATACCCCCTTTCCTTTCTTCATTTCCTTCTCTCTGAAGCCCCACCAGTCCTGGCAGGCCTAGGGCCACTCCTACCAAGTTCTCCTCCACTTCCTGGGCACTCTTACAGTCTTAAACACTGTTTCTTTAAATGCACTTGCCGAGTCATGCCACAATGGCAGCGTGAGTCAGTGAGTGCATTTAAAGGGTGGTGGTGGTGGTGTGACTCGGGAGTGCATTTAAAGAGGCGGTCTCTTTAAATGTACTCGCCAAGCCATGCTGCCACCATGACATGATTCAGCAAGTGCACCCCTAATAAAAGCTGATTAATTTTAGCTTAATTTTAGCTTTAATTTCCAAGATCACGGCCACACAACCCGGAAAATCTACAGCAACTAATTTTAGCTTTTATTTGGGATCCAACTATCGGTAGCCAAATCAGACTAGAGAATCTGATTTGGCTGAATAAATATTTGGAAAATACCGATAAGTTTTTTTTGGGGGGTATTTATTCGGCTCGGTATAGACCAAATGCACACCCCTACTCATGGCCACTTCCTCTTCACAGTCTCACCCTGCATACAACCGGGCAATTGTGCAGAAGCCCAGAGGGCATTCAGGACACTTGCTTCCTCTCTTCCCTCCTGACTCACGAAAGCTTATGCTGGACTACATTTTGTTAGACTCTGAAGTACCAGTGGACTCCTGTTTTATTTTGCTGCTGCAGACTAACACGACAAGCCATCTAGAATTATCACCAGTAGGAATATGAAAGGTTAAACCCAGTGTTAGCTTGCACAAGTTTTCCACCAGAACAAACAGCTGCTCACTTGGGGCCTTTTTGGATGTAAGAATGACATGGGCAGAAGAAACTGAAACCACTTCTACTCAGGTTTTTTTTTGTAGAAAACGCCCAGCAGGAACTCATTAGCATAACAGGTCACACCCAGTAACAGAAACTCATTAGCATATTAGGCCACACCCCTGACAGCACAAGTCATTTGCATATTAGGCCACACCCCCATGTTACCAGGAGTATGGTCATCCAGCCACACCCACCTTTTGCTTCTTATAATGTTTACCTTGTTTGCTGTCAAAACCCAGGGCTTTTTTTGTAGCAGGGACTCCTTTGCATGTTAGGCCACACACCCCTAATGTAGCCAGTCCTAATGAGTTTCTGCTGTTGGGTGTGGTCTATTATGCTAATGAGTTCCTGCTGGGTGTGGCCAACTCGGGAGCCAGCCGGAACTCCGTTCCTGTGCGTTCCTGCCCCAAAATAGCCCTGCTTCTACTCATTTGCCATGGTCACAGTCAGAACCAGGACCACATGCATCTGGGAGGCACAGAAATCCCATTGCACACCTGATATAAAGCACTTGCAGTGGCTAGAAGGAGTTTATATTGTGTGGAAAGGAAGGAAGGAAGGAAGGAAGGAAGGAAGGAAGGAAGGAAGGAAGGAAGAAAGATAGAAAGAAAGAAAGAAAGAAAGAAAGAAAGAAAGAAAGAAAGAAAGAAAGAAAGAAAGAAAGAAAGAAAGAGCCATACTACATTGACTGACATATAAGCTTAACTAGGCTGCTCCATGTTTAATTCCCCCACCCCCCAAGTGCATATTCAGCCTTAAACAAACTGTGGAAAAAGAATTTGATTCATGACTGCATTAGGAATCTACTCAACCAAAGCCCCTTGTCACAAATTAAATCATAAACCAAAAGTCAAACATGATTTGTGAAATTAACATTTATCGGGGAAATATTCCCCAGTGCTGCACTGCGATTAGTCTTTGGCATCCGAAATATCAACCGTAATTCATAAGATGCCTTAGAAACTGTGCCACCAGCATTGCCATCAAGACATGAGTTTTGATAGAAAGGTGATGCAGCAACTAGAGACTTATTTGTTCCCAGAGGGAGGACAAGGATGGGGGAGGGAAACCTCTGCGCTTTGCTATTAACAGTGACATTCTGAACTTCCCAATCCTGAGCCATAAATAACATTTACATAAAACCTCTTCATCCTTCCACAGGCACGCTCCTTTCCTGTTAGTATTATCCAAACCCCATTCATCTATTGATCGATTAGTTTTCTATATGTCAATCTTAACAGCTCGTTGTAATAATGAACAATGATATTTAGCACAAAATCTGTATAATTTTCTTTAAATTATCATCGTTAATCATAAAAGCGAGCTGTTTACACTTTGACAATGACCATTCTTCATTCGAGGTTCCTGGCATCTCTCTGCAGTATATTTTATTAACCCCCATCTCGCAGAGGAATTAACTGAGATTCAAAGAGTCGTGTGTGAACCGCTCAGATACAGTGGTGGTGAATCAAAATTCACAGTTCAGGGCTAATGTTTGTGAAAAGCAATTTGCAGCCTGACCGATGCCCATTTTTAAAAGTTTAATATATGGATTCTCCCCCCCCCCCCCCGCGATCTCTGATTCTAAAAATTCTTTTCTGACTATGAGAAAACCCAATCGCTCATAAAAAGCATAAAGGACATAAGCAGAAAAACAAGACAATTGGTGAAAAAAATAACAATTGCGTAGCTAGCAATATATTCCTAAAGACTAGTCATATCACAGGCTGATCCTGTGCAGGGTTAGGGGCACGAAACCAGAGATGAGTGTCCTTAGTTCTGCAGGACGAGGCTGTTAGTCTGCTACAGCAACAAAGCAACAGAGCCCCGTGGCACTTTTGAAGATTCATTTTCGCATGAACTTTCATGGGTAAGAATGCACTCTGTCAGGTGCATCAAATATCAGACCTGGCACGAGGCAGTGCTTACCGCGGGTGATTGCAGATGACCCATTTACCACGCAGAGCACGTGGGCAAGTTTGCTCGTTTTCTTGAATGGGTACGAAAGTGCAAAACTGCAGGTAAGTGTGCCTGTTTTTATAACATCCCATGATCCGTATCATTCCGCAGATAGGCACTGTTGCTACACTGCGAAGGCAACCAGTTTGGATCCCGTGATCTAGCGGCATAAAACACAGTGTGGCCTCCCCGCTCTCCCCCCCCCAGCAACCATTTCTGGTTATTACACAGACGTGGACAGGGAGGCCAAAACACCTGTAAACATTTGATAAGTTAGAAACTTGGATGCAAGCCATGGAGAGTGAGTTGGACTTAGCGGGTCAGGTTCAGCACGAGGACGATCCTCCTCCTCTCCGCAGGAATGTTTTCATCCCTGGGAAAGTGCATTTATAGGGTCAAGGGAGAAATATCCTCAAAAATATCCTCAAAAAGGATATTATAGCATTGGAAAAAGTGCAGAGAAGGGCAACTAGAGTGATAAAAGGGGTGGAACACCTTCCCTGTGAAGAAAGGTTAAAACGCTTGGGGCTCTTTAGCTTGGAGAAACGACGGCTGAGGGGTGACATGATCGAGGTTTATAAGATTATGCATGGGATAGAGCAGGTAGAGAAAGAGGTACTTTTCTCCCTTTCTCACAATACAAGAACTCGTGGGCACTCCATGAAATTGCTGAGCAGTCGGGTTAGAACAGATAAAAGGAAGTCCTTCTTCACCCAAAGAGTGATTCACACATGGAATTCACTGCCACAGGAAGTGGTGGCAGCTGCAAGCATGGACAGTTTCAAGAGGGAATTAGATAAACATACGGAGCAGAAGTCCATCAGTGCCTATTAGCCACAGGGTATAGATGGGAATTCTCAGTCTGGGGCAGGTGATGCACTCTATTCTTGGTGCTGAAGGGGGCAGCAATGGGAAGGCTTCTGGTGCCCTGGCCCCACTGCTGGACCTCCTGATGGCACCTGGTATATTTTGGCCGCTGTGTGACAGAGTGTTGGAGTGGATGGGCCATTGGCCTGATTCAACATTGGCTTCTCTTATGTTCTTATGGTCATGGGAACTGCATGGAGGATCAGTAAGAGAGGATTGCCCATTACGGTGGGACTTGCCCAGGTCAGGCAGCAGTGAGACTCACCTGGCCTGGATGGTGGCAGCCTGGCGACCACCCTACCTCTGGCAGGAGCTCATGGTCAGCTGGATCAGGCTCTTCACCACCACCATCCCGGTGGGCTGGGCTTGGAGAGGGGCTCCAAAAAGGCAGCCCCCTCTGGCCCTGGACCCACCTAGACTGCTAGCACTGTGAAATTTGAAAACAGTGAAGAAAAACCATGAAAGGTATAGGCTGCGATCACACGCACAATTAGACCCGCCATAGGCATGAATGCTGGGCAGATTTAAAGGGCATGATCAGACAACAGCATCTGGGAAGTGCCCCGCAGCCATCGGCAATCCGTTCTGCTCTGCCACAAAAGTGGAGTTAAAAGACACCAGGGAAAATCTGGTAGAAAATGGGTTGCGACAGGCCACGGATGGACTTCCCCCTGTCTGATTGCTCCAGCGCGCTCTCATGGCGTCGGGATGGTCTGATCAGGCCATCCTGACTCTGTGCCATTGTTCCCTGTCCCCCTTCTCAGTATGCGCGTCATCGCAAACTCCATAGGGAGCCCTCAGTGCGGAGATGCGATTCATCGATTCCTCGTTTAAGTGCATCGGAAACAAACGGGAAGAAAAAACCCTGACTCACCCATGGTTGCATCCGATTATGCAGTGGCGAGCTATGCCCGCAGCTTCTAAGGACTGTGTGATCCCACAACTGTGGGTCATTATGCCAGTTCACACAGGAAAATCCACTTGGAAAGTGCATTGAAAGTGGATTGAAAGTGGATTATTTAGTCTGTGTGACCGCAGCCTGAGTAACTTTCAGCAACATGCAATTTCCGAACTACTTTCTTACAAGGCTGCTGCAGGGGGGAAAAATCACAACACTGCTCTGACCTAGCAGAAAGGGTAGGATACATATGTCCATATGCAAGTGCCTATACTTTCAGTTCATGCAAAGAATAGGATTTTCACATTGCAAATCCTACTACTGATCATTTTCATAATTTAATGTATGAAAATGTCTGTCATCGAGCATTACTTAGCATAACAAAATGGTCACATAATTTAAAACTAACTCAGTAATAATCATATATGAATCTTGCAGCTTCATTGTTCTTTAGGTCAGTGGGTTAGGACATAATGATATACCTTAAATTCCCGGCTCTGACATGACCTTTCTGAAAACATGGTTAGTCCATTTCTGCCAGCCCTTCTTCCTGCCTGTGTATCGGTGGACATTTCTATAGCTGGACTATTGCTTCTAGCCACAATTAGGGATGCCATCTTCCAGGTGGTAGCTGAAGATCTCCCACTGTTACAACTGATCTCCAGGTGACAGATATCAGTTCACCTGGAGAAAATGGCCACTCTGGTAGTTGGACTCTATGGCATTGTACCCCAAACCCCGCCATCTTCAGGCTCTGCCCCTAAAATCTCCAGGAATTTCCCAACCTGGAGCTGGCAACCAGAACCACAATCTACCACAGCTGACAAACAGTATTATTCACATGCACGCATGCACACCCACGCGCCCACACACAGACACTTCAACCATTTTTCCTAAACTGTCCTTCTGTGAAATCATGTAATTATGTTTTTGAGTAAAAATTCACCGTTACGGCTGTATGGTCAATATGTGATTATTACACCCATTCAACACTCTTTCCTTTGTTCAGCAATTAATTATACCCTTATGTAGATGTGATGTTAAAAAGGCATCTCCAGCAAGTTTTATTTCACATGCTCATGCACACACCTGCTTTTCTTTGCACGCAATACTATTAGAAACTTGAAAATAACATTTGGTTTCCTTCTGTTTTCCCTTTCCAATTCTGAAAAGACCCAGTCGAGTTAAGATTAATATGACTTGTCTTCCTGGCAACAAATTTGACCTTTCTGGCTTCTAACTAAAACTTGAGAGCTGCAGAAATGCTGTCCATGGACTCCAGACTCAGTGAATGATGGTGACAATGCTCTGGGAATAAGTTATATTAATTAATTATTCCTGAAAAACCAGCCAAGGGAGAACAAAACATTGATTTTTGTTTCGTAAGCCTAATGAAAAATTTGACTATTTTGACAGAGTTTGGTTTTTCAATTACTTCTTTAATAAAAGAAACAGGCTCGAATTTCAGACTGTCGATGAGTTTAACGACTTAACAGTGCAATCTTATGCACATCTACTTAGAAGGCCAACTATGTTCAGTGGGTAGGGCTGCCAACCTCCAGGTGGTGCCCAGAGATCTCTTGGAATTACAACTGACTTCCAGACTGCAGATATCGGTTCCCTTGGAGAAAATAGCCGCTTTGGGAGAGAGGACTCTGTGGCATACCCTGATGAGGTCCTTTCCCTCCCCAAACCCTGCCCTGCACAGGCAGATCCAGAAATTTCCCCAACCCAGAGTCAGCAACCTTATTGAGATTTATTCCCAAGAAAACTTGATAGGGTTGCAGCATAACAGTTTTATAAACTGTTTACTTAACTTCAGTTTGGGTGGCCCCTGTTTGAATCACAATGGCCTTGAATAAATGCCTTTGTCAAACTCTCCGGCATAATACAAGGACAATTTAGGATTGCGCTGAATGTTTTGATTTATGAGCTACAGTTTGGTGGGGAGAGGATAGAAATATTCCCATGTAAAACTCTTCAACTGAATTACGACTGAATTACAAATTACAACTGAATGTGAACGGTTGTTTCCTTGATTAGTCACACAGCTGATCCCAGTCTATCAAATGCACACAGATAAGATGGCATGCAATAATGCCTTTTCTTCTCTTCGCTTCTCTTCACTAAACAGCCAGTCACATCTATCTCTGTAATCACTGACACAAACATAGCAAGAGAAGGCAATGTAAATGAACAATCAAATATTTTTGCAGACATTGCCAAAAATGTTTCCAACACACAGTGAGTGTTTAGTTCTGCCTTAGTGATGCTAATAATTCCATGAATAGGTGAGTGCTTTAAGGTGAGTGTGATGTTGACTCTTTATGATGAAATGCCACAGAAATAATAAATCAGCCAGGAACACTAGAAAACAAATACCATTTGTGTATCTCTACTTAATTCAGCACATTAAAAGAGAGGCATAGTTAATAACCTTAACAGAAAACAAACAAACAAAAAAAGAATGGAAAAAAATGAAAAAGTAAACTATTACCTATTTGAATATCTGATGTGTAAAGCCACTCACTAACCTACACTTCCACTTTAGGGGACATTCAATGCATTTCCCCAACAACATTCCCTTTCCCTTTCCTCCCTCTCCCTGTGCAAACGAATAATACCTACAAATATTTTTTATTTTCATAAACATCGTGCAGCTTTAAAACATGGGGGTGTTCTATCAACTTCAGGATGGCTATTTCCCGTTCCACCTGGAAGACAGAAGAGAAACAGAAGGAACAATTAGAATGATGTTTCACATTACATTAGGATGTCCCATATATAATTCTTCAACAGTTCACCATTCTTACCTCCTATCCACCAAATTTCTATTGACCTTCCCCTGCCTTACAGAGAAAACAAAGTAGACCCCAAAATCCAGAAAACAGCAACACTTAGCAATAATAGTAACAAAATATATTTATTGAACCATTTATATAACTTGCACTGTCAGCTGGAAAACTCTCAAGGTGGACAGTGAATAAATATATAAAAACACAGATTTCAGTCCAGAAGCTCCTTAGAGACCAACAAGATTTTCAGGGTCCGAACTTTTGAGAGTTAAAATTCCCTTTGTCAGAGACTGTATCTACTAGACATTACTCTAGTTCTTCAACTGCAGACTAACATAAAAAAACATAACACTAAAATACCATAAAAACAATAAAATAAATTATGACATTATAAAATCTAGTGGACCAGCAACATCTTATAATATTAATTTATAGTTAGGTACAGAGAAATATCTCAAACCAGCAAAACGAAGCATTAAAACAGAAATAATAAAAGCTGCCTAATAATATTTATTCATAATTATTTTTGTTTTACTACCTTCTGTGTCTACGTAAATATAGATAAATCAACTCAAAGTGACCTGTGTCATATTTACAAAGACAAATTTGTTGCTGTTGTTCAGTCGCACAGTCGAGTCATATTTACAAAGACAAATACAGGTAACCAAAAGTTCTTCCCTCATCCATCACGGAGTTTAGATATACAAAAGTTTTCCTGTTCCTTCCAGGATGAAATAAACCAGTTCTGCTTCATCAGAACTCCTCCATTTGTACCCTGAAACAGACATTCTTGGAATTACAATACCTGATGGAGTAAGGAAACAGATCAACAAAGCCAGAACGATGCCAGGAGATGACCTGCTACAAGATAGACCCAAACAAAACAAAAACAGAACATCACTGGTGCTCATATACAGCCGTCAGCTCACACCGATTCAACACATCATTAATGACCAACAACCTATGCTGGACAATGATACTCTTCTCTCAGAGGCATTGGCAGGCAAAGCTTTTCTTGCCCACAGACAGTCTCCTAACCTTAAACAACTTCTCACCCACAGCAATGCCCTTCCAGGCATGGGCACAGACTCTGAGACCAGGGCCTACAACAGACCATGATGCCAATTCTGTCCCCATATCCACTCTGACAACACACTAACTGGACCTAACAACGCCTGCCATACCATCTCAGGTTCATTTGCTTGTTCATCTTCCAGAATTATACATGCCATCAAAAGTCAGCAATGCCCTTCCACTCTACATTGGACAAAGAGGTCAGTCCTTACGCAAAGGAATAAATGGACACACATCCAACATTAAAAACCACATCACTCAAAACCCAGTGGGAGAACATTTTAATCTTCCAGGTCATTCCATTGCTGACCCAAGAGTGGCAGTCCTCAAACAAAGAAATTTCAAGAGAAAATTACAATGTGAGATTGCTGAACTTGAGTTAATTCACAAGTCCAGAAGAAAAGAACCCCTCCCCCAGGACACAGGATTCTTATCTGGCTGCAGATGCTAATTTTCTGCCAACAAGTCTTTCCCCTCTCCTCTAATCAAGCTGATTACAATATGCATGATACCTTTGCATCCTTTACAACATTCTTTACAACATTAAGAACATAAAGGAAGCCATGCTGGATCATGTCAATGGCCCATCCAGTCTGACACTTTGTGTCACATAGTGGCCAAAACCCAGGTGTCATCAGGAGGTCCACCAGTGGGGCCAGAATGCCAGAAGCCCTCCCACTCTGGCCCTCCAAGCATCAAGAACACACAGCACAATTCGCAACCTTTGTTAGTGGAAAGGAGCAAGAGTCCTGTAGCACTAAGAAAATTTGTGGCAGGGCATGAACTTTCATGAGTCTCTGCTCACTTCTTCAGATAGAATGTGAGTCCATCTGTGAGTCCATCTGTCCTTATTTCTTGGGGAGTGGAGTGATCAGACACCAAATGACAATAGCACACATTGGTAATGAAAGCAGAAACCTAGGTCTCAGTTCAGTCCAGGAGTTTGCGTTATCTTCTTGAGCTTCATTATCAGTTGCAATTCAGCAGTCTCTCTTTCTAATCTCCCTCTGAAATTTCTTTGTTAGAGAACTGCTACTCTTAGGTCAGCAACTGAATGTCCTGGAAGAATAAATGTTCCCCTACTGGTTTTTGAATGTTGCGGTTTCTAATGTCAGACTTATGTCCATTTATTCTTTGCATCCTCCTGGACTGAACTGAGAACTAGGTTTCCTGTCTCATTACCAATGGTGGTATCTCCATGTCTATGACCCCTCTGCATATCATACCTAATCCAATCAAGCCTGCTATTGTCATTCACTGGCTATTGCCATTCGGCATCTGAAACCACCTTTATAAAGTTTATATCTAGACAAACTCCTTTTCCTTTCCCCTCCCCACAACAGACACCCTGTGAGGCAGGTGGGGCTGAGAGAGCTCTGACAGAAACTGCTCTTTTTCAAGAACAGCTGTGCCAGAACTCTGGCTTGCCCAAGGTCATCCAGCAGGTGGGAAGCGGAGGAGTGGGGAATCAAACCCGGTTCTCCCAGATCAGAGTCCGCACACTTAACCACTACACCAAACTGGCTCATCAATTGCATTGATATATTGATCTAGGGGTTGTACTTTTTTAAAAAAATCAAAAACAAAATCCTTCATCTTCAGGGTGGGTGTGGGGAGGAGAGGGAGTGGTTTGAGGATGACGACTGTCCAATAATCAAAAAGTGGGTTGGGGGTAGGTGGGAATGGGTGGGACAAAGAAAACCAACAGAAACAGAAAAGACAACGATCCAAGTAAAAGTTGTCTCAAAAGAACTGGGGGAATGGGAAAAACAAACAAACAAATAAAAACAAACCAAAACCTAAAGGCACAAATTACATGAGGAAATCAGAGGCCAAACCAAAGCAGTATGGGGCCAGAACTAACAGAAAACCCCCACACAGAAAAGCCCAAGATTGAATTTGCTTAAAGGAGAATGTCTAAAAACCTACTTCATATTCAGGATTATTCCTAGAGCCAATTTCCTCGTCTGCCTCCAAGTCCGCTCCTCAGAAAAAGGAACTGCTCAGCTGCAGTGTAGTTTGCCAAAATAAAAGTGACAGGTTGCTGTCAAGATGCAGTACCTTTCTAATGTCCCGTGGCAGCTCAGCCTTTTTGCATTCATTCTACCTATTCTCCAAGGTCAGATCAGTTCGGGGAACATGTGGCTGTGAGCTGTTTGTCCTACTGCTTAACTGTCTCCCTAGATTCTGCTAGCCCAGCCCATGGAACTGAGTTCAGTTCCAAACAGTTGTGATACACACCACACTGAACTCATCAGGATGCCAGTCCCTAGACACGATGGGAGAGATTTGGACCTGTGTGTCTAACTCTTGCAGTCACAATATTATTTCAACAGACGAATGGATTGCATCAAAAGGGCCTTGTGAAACGGTCATAATCTGCAAAAACACCTTTTTGTGTCACATGTCCATCCTGTCCAGGGCAGCATACAAGGGGTTATCTCATTTTATCCTTTTGAATGAGGTTATACTGAGCAGCGGTGACTTGGAACTTCAAAGGCTGAGCTGGGATTTGAACTGAAACTTTGCACATCCAACTAGGGTTGCCAAGTCCATCTTCGCCCCCAGCGGGGAACTTTGGTGGGGGGCGTTCCTGGAGGGGTGGGGCATCCCTGACATGATGATGTCACATTGGGGACGTCTGCGCCCCCCTTGGCTACGCGCCTGTTGTGCACGGGGAAAGGCTGTGCAGAGAGCTGGTGTTTCCCCATTCACCCAAACGCCAGCTCCGTTTAAGCACAGGCAGCCTTCCCCGCGTGCTCGATCTTGAGCAGAGATTGGGCTTGCGGGGAAATGCCAGTTTCCTGCACTGCCCCTTTAAGAGCAGGAGGCTGGCATTTCCAGGCACGCCTGATCTTCGTTCGAGATCGAGCGCGTGGGGAAGGCTGCCTGTGCTTAAACGGAGCTGGCGTTCGGGTGAGCGGGGAAACGCCAGCTCTCTGCATTTAAAGGGAGCCCTTCAAGAGAGAAGGGAGAGGGGTGGCTGTGGGTGTTGGGGCTTGGGGGTGGGGCTTCCCCCACCAGCCATTTGGCTGGCAGTGGATAGAACCCCCCCAAAGTGAGGGACCCCTGCCAAACCAGGGGGTTTGGCAACCCTACATCAAACTGCAACATCATAGACAATACACATGCTAGGTCCAATGGAAGAGTCAGGAAGATCAAGTAGCACAGCTAGTTCACACATGGCTCCAGTGTATAGAAGAAGAAGAAGAAGAGATTGGATTTATACCCCACCCTTCACTACCCAAAGGAGTCTCAGAGCAGCTTAAAATCTCCTTTCCCCTCCCCTCCCCTCCCCACAACAGACACCCTGTGAGGTAGGTGGGGCTGAGGGAGCTCTGACAGAAACTGCTCTTTTCCAAGAACAATTGTGCCAGAACTATGGCTTGCCCAAGGTCATCCAGCAGGTGCAAGTGGAGGAGTGGGGAATCAAACCCGGTTCTCCCAGATTAGAGTCCGCGCACTTAACCACTACACCAAACTGACTCTAGCAGGAGAGCGCAAGTGAGCTTTGGTCATGGGTGCTTTCCCTATTGGTTTTAAACATTAAAAAAAATCATTTGACTTGGAAGCACAGCAGCTGTATGCAGTCTCTCCGATCCTCCACATTTCCTGGTTAAGAGGAAAATTCTGTTCAAACAAATGATCTTACTCCAATGACAACAATACAAATACATTTTACTTACAAAAATAGCAGCATATCTTACACAACATATTCATGTAGGTACATTTAACTTATTGTGAACAGACTAGCTTCAAAAAGATTAGCTTGCTACAGCTCCAAATAGGGATGGGCATGAACTGGGAAAATACAGTTCATTTCAGTTCGTGGTTTGTAGCATGGACAGTTCATGAGCCATGAACTATCATGAACTTTTAGATGCCAAATGACCCAGTTTGGTTCATGACATAGTAGAAGGCCCCCCACATCAGTATGCTAGAGACTGGGGACAGGGGTTCTCTGCTGACTCTCCTCTACCTGCCTCCAAGTTTGGTGAGGATTGGATTTATGAGGTCTGAGTTACAGCCCACCAAAGTAGGTACCCCCAGCAAAGTGCTTTCTGGGGAAATGACAGGTGCAGGTTCAGGACGTTCAGGAGTGTATAGAACTGACCCTATGTAAGCTAAAGACATCAAACTCAAATGGGACCTCCTCCCAATGTTCTTTCACATGACTTCCAAGTTATGTGCAGATTGGACTTAGGTGGTCCAAGTTATGGCCCCCCAAAGATGCCCCCAGGAAAGTGCTTTTCGGGGAAACATCAGGAGGAGGTTCAAAAGTGTATAGAATGGACCCCCTGCAAACTACACACATCAAACTCACATGGAACCCCATCCTGCCTTTGAAGTTTGGTAAACATTTTGACTGAGCAGAGACTGTCTGAAAATGTATCAATTCATGAAGAGCCATGAACCGCTTGAAAATTTATGCTGGTTGAGCTGCCACAAACTTCAGTTTGCAAACCATGAACTGGCCAAAATTCATCACAAACTTTAGTTCATGGTTCAGTTTGTGCCCATCCCTAGCTCCAACCCCAAGTAAGAGATAGAAAACGAGAGATTCTATATAAGATGAAACACAGAAGGCAAGCAACAGCCAAAGAGGCTCAGTGTCTAACTAATGAGAAGGTGGGGCCAACTGCCAAGTGTATCCCAGAGAAAGAATTCTCTTAACCCTTTCCCTCCCAGATCCTCATGCATGCAGAGTTACAATATTCAACAGGTGACTTGCTCAAAGTCACCTAAGGAACTTCAAGGCTGAGCTGGGATTCAAAGTGGAATTTTGCATATCTAACTGCAACATCATAGATGACACACATGCTAGGCCTAATGGAAGAGTCAGGAAGACCAAACAGCACAGCTAGTTCACACATGGACCCTGTATATAGCCTATACTCAAAGCAGGAGGGGGCACATGAGCTGTGCTCATGGGTGCTTTCCCATCCTATGATTAGAACTTTTAATATGAACCAAAATGTATGTGTATAAACGTTTCTGCAAAATAGTTCTGCTCACAGACTCTAGCTACTTCTTTTTATAGCAGATAGTTTACGAGAACTGAGACTACTCACGTAGACATTTATGCTCTTAAATTCTGGTTCCGGTTCTATATGCAGTGGAGATAGCACATATATCAGAAGTTCACTCTTACCCGGCACTTTATGAACATCAAAAACATTGGAGTTACATGGGAACTGTGGCAAAATGGGGACCCACCCTCAGCCCTGGGAGACTGAGCAGCCATTCTGTGGCTCGCAAGCCCCTGTTTTTGCCTTCCCACCCTGTGGGGGGGGGCTATTTCTCTTTGTTACACGCTGCCACCACTTGCTGGATTGACACCACCCTCACTGAGGGTCAGTGAGACCCCTCTGGCTGGTTCCCTAACCTTGGGAAGTTGGTACCACAATCTTTGGGCACCCCCCAGAGAACTGGCAACCCCTCCGATTTGGTCCCGTTTGGGTTCCCTGGCCTCCCTTCTGCTTCTGGTAATGTGCTGAGCAGGGAGGACTAAGTGGTCAAGGCACACCAGGCCTTAAACTCAAAAAAGGTTTTTTGAACGATATACACATTAGGCACAGAACTTAAGCACATGCACATTAACACAACCTGGGCACAGAAAATAAAGAGGATTTTAAACGCCATTCCTCTGTCCCCTACACACACTCTCTCTGTCTCTGGAGGTTGTGGGCCTCAGGATGGAATTCGCTTTCCCCCTCCTGTTGGTGTGGAGAAACCCCAGCCCTCCTTGGGACTGGTCGCTGGTACTGTTACCCTCCTGGCTGTCCACCACGGTTTATAGTGGCCTGGATGCCCTGGAGTCTGTGGTACCAGGAGCCCCACCTGTTCACTCCCTCAAAGCTGCCGTTCACGCTGAGCCAAAGGCCAGACCAGGCTCAAACTAGGCTGAGACTGAACTCCCCCCTCAGGGACCAAAGCCTTTATCTGCCTGGCTCCGCCTCTGCGGTGAGTCCATATTTTCCTGCTCTTTTCCCTGCTTCTGGGAAGTATAGGCAGGGAGGTATGGCAGCTCCATTGTTCCCTATAGAGTACCTTCCCCCTCCTAAGGACTACCAGGCTGGCATCCATTTTAAAATACACTGCTGTCTCTGCCTGGTAGCCATTTCGTTACAGGAACATTAAACCATACTCTCAGAACCAACTGCATAGTCTCATCCCCTCTTCCTCAGCATCCATAAATTACAAGCAATAACTGAGACCAATTGGATTTCCCTTCAGCAAGATCAAGGGTAGTGATTAGCAGGTGCTGATTATATGAATGATTGAAGTCCTCCTAACACCACACACTATTGAGTGGTCTTTTGTGGGTTTTTTTTAAAACTGCCTAGAAAGTCAATGCTACTTTGCTGAACCACTGAAACCAGCAGTGCTCAGCCAGTTCTTTCAAATGAAAAAAAGGTGATCGTCAGCAAAGCTACTCACGTTCTCTTTCTAATTCCCTATCATGTTATGAACCTTTTTTTCTTTTCCAATTTGCAGGTGTTCCTATAAGTATGTGTATTGTTCTTTGGAGGTTGAGCATTTCGCATCTCAAACAACAGAACATTCAGCATTCCTGATGTTACAAATGGAGATTCACAAGAAACTTGAGGGATGGTTATCCCATTCCTCACACCTTTGCTTCCTCCCAGTGTGGTGTAGTGGTTAAGTGCACGGACTCTAATCTGGGAGAACTGTGTTTGATTCCCCACTCCTCCACTTGCACCTGCTTATGTTACCTTGGGTCAGTCACAAGCTCTGGCACAGCTGGTCCTGAAAAAGAGCAGTTTCAGTCAGAGCTCTCTCAGCCTCATCTACCTCACAGGGTGTCTGTTGTAGGGAGGGGAAGGGAAAGGAATTTGTAAGCTGCTCTGAGACTCCTTTGGGTAGTGAAGGGTGGAGTATAAATCCCATGTCCTCCTCCTCCTCCTCTTCTTCTTCTCCCTTCTCCCCCTACCTCTCACACTCTTTCTCCCTTCTGCCCCCCTTTCTTATTCTCTCCCTCTCCTCCATGTATATTCCTTCTTCTCTCTTTCTGACCCATCATTATTCCCCCTGTTTTTCTGCCTCCCCACCTCATCACTCTTTTGCTGTCTTCCTTCCCACCACCCCAACATGCTCTCTTTCTGTCCCCATCACTCTCTTAGCCTCCTGCCTGCTTCCTCCCCCACCCCACACAGCAGCAGCAGCAGTAGTGGTGGCAGTGCTCCCAGCCACTCACCTGCTTCCTCTCCCCCCACAGCAGCAATTGCAGTGCTCTGGGAATCACAACAGATCTCCCAGCTACAGAGATCAATTCACTTTAGGGCTGCCAGCTCCAGGCTGGGAAATTCCTGGAGATTTGGGGGTGGAGCCTTGGGACAGTGAGGATTGGGGAAGCAAGCAGCCTCAGCAAGGTATAATGCCATAGACTCAAAGGTATAATGCCATAGACTCAACCCTCCAAAGCAGCCACTTTATCCAGGGGAACTGATCTCTGTTACCTGGACAACAGTTGTAATTCTGGGTGATCTCCAGCCCTCACCTGGAGGCTGGCAATGGTAGTTCTCATGGTGGAAATGGCTGGTTTGGAGGGTGGAGTCTGTGGCATTATACTGGTCTGTAGTTCCTCCTCTCCTCATATCCCACTCTCCCCAGGCTCCATCCCTCAAATATCCAGGAATTTCCCAATCTGGAGTTGGCAACACAATTTCCTTCCCATCCAACATCCAACCTACCTTTATCTTCCTCTCTGTCTTCAGCTTTCCATCTCCATCCCCCCTCCCACACAGCCTCTACCTAGGAAAATTGTCTTTCTCCACAGTGGGGACCAAAGCAGCTTACATTATTCTCTCCTCTTTTTTATCTGCACAACCTTGTGAGGTTGGTTAGACTGAAAGTATGTGACTTGTCCAAAATCACCCACTCAGCTTCCACCACAAGATGGGAATCTGAACCTGGGTCTTGCAGACCTTAATCTGAAGCTCTAACTGTTGCATCACACTGGCTTTCATAGGGTGGCTGCTGATAAACAGGAGCAAGCAGCTGGGCCTACTTGAGTCATGCAAATCAGGTGGTATCAAGTCACCCAGAGGATGCTACAGGCTTAGGTTTGCCAACCTCCAAGTGGGTGTAGAAACAACATAGAGAGATCACAGGAAGGATGCAAACAACAATGAAAACAACGGTGATGTTATATTATGAAAATATATTTAGACTACTATTCTGTAGTGAATTGTATTTCTTCATCACATCTTCATCACATTTCTTCATTACATTATTTTTATAATGTGATGAAGAAATACAATTCACTACAGAATAGTAGTCTAAATATATTTTCATAATATAACATCACCGTTGTTTTCATTATTGTTTTAACCTCCAAGTGGTGCCTGGAGACCCCCCCCCCATTACAACTGAACTTGAGACAGCAGAGATCTGTCTCCCTGGATAAAATGGCTGCTTTGGAGGGTGGACTCTGTGGCACTATACCCAGCTGAGGCCTCTCCCTTCCTCAAACCCAGCCCTCCTTAGAACCCACCTCAAAACCTCTAGGAATTTCCCATCCTGGCACTGGCAACCCTTATCAGACCTGGCCCCAAGGCTACCTCCCTCAAAGGCCAAAATAGAACTGGAAAGGGCCCTTCCCCCTCCCCCTGCCTTTTACTGACAGAAACAGTTAGAAGGCCCCCCCCAATGTTTTAATCTCTCACCTTGGATGCCTGAAGTATCTGTGGAGGCCATTTCAAATGGTATTGGCAGAATTCAACCATCCCTGAAGGTTTTTTTTTTTTTTTACTTTTTGGATTTTTCTGCAGGACCCAGGAAGGCCATTAAGTATGTAGGAAAAGCTGTTGGAGGAGAGTGAGCCCTCTGTTGGCAGAAATAAGTATCCACACAGGAAAAAAAGTCTGGGAATCTCTCCTTATATATAATTGAGTAGTGGGGTGGCACTTTCTCAACATTCCACATGATCCTAAACCAGTTGGCTCCATGATGTGTCACTCAGAAGCTGTCCCTATCCACTGGCTGCATTGCCTGAGTCCCACCCACAGAAGTGGAGCCCGCCAAAACTTTCCTCAGAAGACAGTTGCCTCACTCCAGTGAACACAACTTCTGTTCCTCTTCCCTGCCCACTTCCCCTTCAGCCACTGTTCCCTATCAGAATTACTGGCAAACGGCTGTGTTTTCCGACAAAGACACTTCTCCTGCTTGGCTCCTCTGTGGGACTAACTTTTTTCTCAGTGGCTGTGGCTAGGCAACCAAGCTTGGTTCTGTCAGTAAAAAGACAAAGAAATGAAGCCCTTTCCAAGCCTTTATGAGGAACTCAGTGGGGCCCATCCTGATGAGGGTTGCCAGCTCCAGGCTGGGAAATTCCTGGATATTCTGTGTCTAAGAAAGCCAGGGTTTGGGGAGGGGAGAGGCCTCAGCTGAATAGAATGCCATAGAGCCCACCATCTAAAGCAGTTATTTTCTCGGGGGGGGGGAGAGGTCTGTTGTGATACCAGGTGATACCAGACAACAGAGATCAGTTCCTCTGGAGAAAATGGCTGCTTTGGAGGGTAGACCCTATGGCATTATACCCTGCTGAATCCTTCCGTCCCCCCCATGCTGCCCTCCACAGGGTCTGCCCCCTAATCTCCAGGTGTTTCCCTACTCAAAGCTGGGAACCCTACTTTCCCCTCAGTGCCTGTTGCTAGGCAACCAAGCTTGGTTCTTTCAGTAAAAGGCCCTTTCCACACCTATTTTGAGATTTGGGAGAAAACTCATTGGGGCCAGTCCTAACTAGGGTTGCCAGCTCCAGGAAGGGAGATTCATGGTGATCTCATGGTAGAGTCTACGGAAGTCAGGGTGTGGGGAGGGGGAGAGGCCTCAGCTGAACAGAATGTCATAGAGGCCACCCTCCAAAGCACTTATTTTCTCCAGGGGGGAAAGATCTTCAGTTTCCACCTGGAGGTTGGCTACCCTAGGCGTAGCAGTCAGCGCTTCAGAGCAGGGTCTGCTAGATCCAGGTTCTTGCTGTAGAAGCTGACTGGATAATTTTGGACCAGTCACAGATTTTCAGCCTAACCTACCTCACAGAGTTGTTATGCAAGTCAAAAGAGGAAGAGGAGAATGATGTAAGCTGCTTCGGTCCCCATTGCAGAGAAAGACAACTTTTCCTCCTGGGGAACCATTTTTGCCAATCTCCAGGTGAGGGCTGGAGATCACTCAGAATTACAACTGCTCTCCAGATGGCAGAGATCAGTTCCCCTAGAGAAGATGGTGGACTCTGTGTTCTTATACCCTGCTGAGATGCCCCCCCCCCTTGACAACGAACTTGATGTGGCAGTCAGGGCTTCAGAGCATGATAGAGACTGCACGTGCGGGGCGGGGGGAGGAAAGCTGAAGAGTGAGGGGGAAATAAAGGTGGGTTGATGATTGGCTGGGAAGGAGATAGGGTTGCCAACTCCAGGTGGGAAATTCCTGGAGATTTGAGGGGTGGAGCCTGGGGAGGGTGAAGTTTCAGGAGGGTGGGACCTCAGACAGGTACAATGCCATAGACTCCACCCTCCAAAACAGCCCTTCCCTCCTGGGGAACCATTGTTGCCAATCTCCAGTTGGGGGATGGATATCACTCAGAATTACAACTGCTCTCCAGGAGGGAGGGGGAAGGAGATAGGGTTGCCAACTGTAGGTTGGGAAATTCCTGGAGATTTGAGGGGTGGAGCCTGGAGAGGGTGGTATTTGAGGAGGGGTGGAACCTCTGACAGGTAGAATGCCATAGTCTCCATCCTCCAAACCAGCCACTTCCTCCTGGGTAACTATTGGTGCTAATCTCCAGGTCAGGGCTGGAGATCACTTAAAATTACAACTGCTCTTCAGGTAGCAGAGGTCAGTTCCTCTGGATAAAATGATGGACTCTGTGCCATTATACCCTGCTCAGGTCACTGCAGCAAATTGACATTGAGTGCCCAAGGCCAGGGCACTCTCTCAGCGCCTCTTTCTAGAGTTCGTTGTATTTATTTCCACAACAAGCCTTATTCCTAGTTAGATATATAGATAAAAGCAACCAGGTTGTCACTCTAGCAACAAGGCTAGTCTCCACCTCATACATTAAAAGTGGAGAAGCTTGTCACATCATTGACAGTGGATCCCAGCTATATTTGCTGTAAGAATAAAATCAGGGATTTTCCTTTCAGTCTAGAAAGGCCTTCTGCCTGCTGAAGATTCATTGCTTTTGAAAAACCCCTGCTGCTGATAGTTGTGGCAGTCTAAGTGAGTGATGCGATGCTCACACTCTCTCAGGCTACTTTTTAGTTACTGTCCCAAAGCCTAAGATGAACAAGCATGGAAAAGCAGGGATTTATGGTTTAAGGTACTCAGACAAAGAACATACAACATTCCTGATGTTCATTTACAGTATTTTCAGATTTACTTTCACTTGCAGGACGAAACAGATAACAAAACAAATATTTACTTGCTTCCAAGATACTAGAATATGGACTTTGCACAATAAAACCAAAGGAACATTAATACAAATAAAACTTTGAAAGAAACAAAAAGAGAAGGTGGGAACAAGGGACTGGACACATCTTATCTTTGGTGGGTGGATCTGCCATTTACACATATATAAAATCCAGAAGTAACATGTATAGGTAGTAGTATGAGAAGCAGGTACCATGCAAATGACCAGCAGGACCTCGTCACAACTGGGTACACCATAAAAGGATTTCAGAGTTAAAAAGAGTGATAGCACCCTTCATGGTGATTGACCACTACAAGCAAACTTCAAGATGAGCCATAAAAATATGCCTGAATATGCATTCTATGGCAATGTGGAGTAGATGTTGCTGTTAAACAGTGAGCGTAGAATCCACGGTAATGTGGTCATTTGATTGCTTTTCCAAAGGCCCAGATCATCATTCAAAAACTAGATGAGTGGTGACATGGGGGATGCAGTCAAAGCTGAAGATGACAGATAACTAATATGATGACTAATAACTAATAAGATGACAGATGACTAATATCTCACCACACCCCAAAGTTTATGTCAATCGGGCTTTATATTGTTTTAGTCTATGTACACAAATCACATGGGGTGCAGGAGAATATCTTGATTCAAAACTTGCTTCCAATATTGACATGAATGTCTGAATTGATCCCACACTTGTACGGGGGTGTTGACCACACTTACAGAGCCTATGCACGTATAGTATGTATGCTGCCTCCCCAAATTATGATTGCTTAGGAGGTACTAACATTGGATTCTAAACCATGGCTTGCACTAGGCTGTAGTACTAACTGCAGGGTAATTTCTAAATACAGAAATTCCACTTCATGCAGTAGCACCACACCTTTTAGCCTCCTGCATACAAAGATGGAATAGAAAATTTTTAATTCCACCTGCATTCAACTATAGATGGCACCTGGGCTTTTAGCCCAGCAGGAACTCATTAGCATAACAGGCCACACCCAACAGCAGAAACTCATTAGCATAATAGGCCACACCCTGACAATGCAGTCTATTAGCATATTAAGCCACACCCCCATGCCTTCCCTTGGCTTGCCCAGGTGCCCTGCGGCTGTGGGGAGCCCGGGCAAGCCGGCCGTTGGAGGGGAGGGGAGGCAGTTTAAACTTCCTTCCCTTGGCTTGCCTGGGTGCCCCGTGGCTGTGGGGAGCCTGGGCAAGCCGGCCCTTGGGCAGGCCGGGGAAGGCACGGGGAGGCATTTAAATGCCTCCTCGATCCTTCCAGGGCCCCCCCTGGCCTGCCCGCCTTGGAGTCACTGGGGGGGGTCGCTCTCCAGGCCTTCCCTCTGTAGCCAGGCATGCAGAGGTTTTGGCTGTAGTGGGTGTGGCCAACTCTGAAGCCAGCTGGAACTCCGTTCCTGTGCGTTCCTGCCCAAAAATAGCCCTGGATGGTGCTTTCTAAAGGAATTCCTTCCCTCTGCCACCTCTCCATGCCCCCCTCCTTGCCAGCAGTGGTTCACCAAGCCAAAATGTGATCCAGAGACTTCAACTTTCTGGAGGGGAATTTAAAAGGCAGCAAAATGGCGGGTGTGTGTGTGTGGGAGGAATATAAAAGATATATTATGTTTCAGAATATGGTTTAGAGAATGCAATGAAGCGGCTGGAAAAAAATGGGGAAACTGGCTGGTGGTTAACAAGAGAGAAATGGAGTGAAGTCTGTAAAAGGTTTATTTTGCTTCAGAGTTGACAAACTTAGGAATTCAGTGAAGGAACTAGACATGGGGGGGGGAGATTGATGCAAAGGAGGTGGTTTGACTTCCACTGACAATCTTCCCTCCCACACACACATTTACAGCTGATCAGTAACAAGCAGGTTGCATATCTAGGCTTTGTCAGCAGCCTAGCGATGCAAGAGATCTTGGGATAGTATCTGGGGATTCTGCCAGGAGACAGGAAAGGAGACAAGCAGCAGACTAACTGGGATTCACAAACAAACTGTGGTCTGTCATGTAAGTCTAGTAGCCTGACCTTGGTTTCTGCAACATCTGAATGAAGCCTGCGTGGGGGCCGGGGCAGGACATAACATGGCTCTTCTTCCCCCCCACCCATGTGATTGATTAAGCATTCATTTTTTAAAAAATTAGCAATTAAAACAATAACAGGAAAGGAACCCCTATCTCACTGGAAATCCATTGTTAGCAAACATGTTCTCATCTGGTACTTAACCATCATCAGGGCTTTTTTTGTAGGAAAAGCCCAGCAGGAACTCATTAGTATAATAGACCACACCCAGCAGCAGAAACTCATTAGCATATTAGGCCACACCCCTGACAGGACAGCTCCCTCCCAAGATCGGCTTCCCCAGGTGCCCCACGGCTTGCGGGGCGCATGGGGAACCCGAGGGAAGAAAGGCAGTTTCGGGATTGGCTTCCCTGGGTGCCCCACAGCTTGCAGGGTGCCTGGGGAACCTGAGAGGGGGGGGAGGCTGTAGGTGTGCTCAACTCAGAAGCCAGCCAGAACTCCGTTCCTGTGTGTTCCTGTCCAAAAATAGCCCTGACTATCATGTAAATTTTTATCCTGTCCTTCCTCTAAGGAGCTCAGGCTGATATAGATGACTCTCCCTTGCCCCATTCTGTCTCCACAACAACCATGCGAGGCAACTTAGATGGAAAGAGAGTGCCTGGCATGAGCTTCCTGGCAAAGTGGGGGGCGGAACTTGATTTCGTTAAAACATTGATTAGCCACCTTTCTACCTTATGGAATTCAAGGTGGCTTTACAATATGAACAACATAACAATAATAAAAACCAGAAAGTAAAACCACAGTTTGAGACTGCCACCACATTAATCAAGTGCGGTCCTAAATGAAACCATCTTTAACTGCCTCCTAAAGAGCAAAAGTGAGGGGTCCCGGCTTGTTCCAGAATTGTGGAGCTGCCACTGAAAATACCTTCTCGCGCACCCACCAACTAAGCTTCTTTGGCTGACTGGAAAGTCAGCCCTTCCCTGTGATATTAATTCCAGAACAGAGGCTTATAGGAGAAGATGGTTCCTCGGATACCCCAGTCCCAAGCCCCATAGGGCTTTAAAGGACAAAGCAAACGGCTTGAATTGAGCTTGGGAACAGATCAGTAGCCAGTGTAATTGCTCTAATATAGGGGTCACTTGCTCCTGATAGCTGGCCCTGATCGGCAGTCTAGCCGCAGCATTCTGCACTAGCGGCAGCCTCTGAACATTCTTCGGGTAGAGTGCATTGCCATAGTCCAGCCCGGATGTAATTCAGGCATGGATTACTGTAGCTAGATCAGACTGAGCCTGGTGAGCCAAGAACAGACACGTTTGATGCACTAGTCCAAACTGAGTAAAAGTACTCCAAACCATAACAGACACCTGGTTTTTGAAGGTGTCTGCTATGTTGAGTAGTACTCCCAAGCTACAAACCCTGCTTTTCAAGGGGAATATAATCCCTTCCAAGACAAGAGAGATCTGAAGTCCCAGGTCTGCCTTTCTACTCATCCAGAAAACCTCTGCCTCATCAGGATTCAGTTTCAGCTTGTTCGCTCTCATCCAGCTGATTACCAACTCCAAGCCTCAGGTCAGAACATCAATAGTATGTTTGAGATGAGGCAGGAAAGAAAGGTAGAGCTGAGTATCCTCTGCATATTGGTGACACTCCAGCCCAAACCTCCCGATGACCTCTCCCACTAACTTCACATAGATATTAAATAGTATGGAGGATAAGTCTGAACCCTGTGGAAATCCACAGTTCAGTGTCTATGGGGCTGAGCAGGAATCCTCGAGGACCATGTTCTGACACATGTGCATGCACACACACACACACACAGATAGGACTTGAACCACAATAACACATTGCAGAGAGGCAGCTCAGTAGCATACTATAGTCAATAATACTGAAGGCTGCTGAGAGATCCAGCAGAATTAGCAGGGTCACATTCCCCTTGTCTAGTTCTTGGTAGAGGTAATCAACTGAAGCTACCAAAGCAGTCTCTGTACCAAACCCTAGCCTGAATCCAGACTGAAATGGATCCAGAAAATCAGCCTCTTCCAAGAGTCCCTGGAGCTGAGAAGCAATCACCAGCTCTAGCACCTTGTCCAAGAAGGGAAGATTGGCGACTGGCTAGAAATTCTCCAACATAAGGGAGGGTTGGGTTTTTTTTTTCCAGGACAGGTCTAATAATTGAGCACAAGCAACATCTCCCACTCTCAAAGAAGCAGATACCACTCCCCTTTAACCACTCAGCCAGTCCCCCTCTGGCAGCTTTTATCAAGAACACAGGTCGGAGGTCTCACTTTTCCAAGGATCTTGTCCATATCCTTGGGCTCAACAAGCTGAAAGGCAGCCATATGAATTGCTCAAGCAGAGGCCAAAGGTACATCACCTGAACATGCATCCATGCTGACATCTAAATCAGAGTGGATCTGGGCAAACCTGTCTGCAAAGTGAGTGCCAAACTGATCATGGTGGGCTGTCATCTGACCAATGTCCAATTCCCTGGGGCTGTGATATAAAAGCCCCTGAACCACATGAAACCGCTAGCTGGATGATTACGTGCAGACTCAATGATGACTGAGAAATATTGTCTTTTTCCTGCCATCACTGCCACAGGACAGGCTCTAATATGGGCTCTATGAGGGGTTTGGTCAGCCTCGCTTTGAATTTTTTGTCAGTGGCACTTTAGCTGTCATCCCTCCCACTTGGGCTTAGAATCATAGAATCATAGAATGTTAGAGCTGGAAGGGACTTTGCAGGACATCCCCCGGCACTCTGCAGGAGCGTAGCCAAAAGATAGCCCTACAACATACCCGAAAGATGGTTGTCCAGCCTCCGCTTGAAAATGTCCAGTGAAGGAGCATCCGCCACCTCCCAAGGCATTCTGTTCCCACTGCTCAACCACTCTTACAGTTAGGAAGTTTCTCCTGATATTTAGCCGGTATCGACTCCCTTGTAATTTCCACCCATTAGATCTAGTCTTGCAATCCCATATCCTAGTCTCATATGCTACAGACTGTATCACATTTCTCTCTCTCCCTGCTTCCTCCTCTACCTGGTCACTTTTTTTATCCCACCTTTCTTCACCACCCTAAGGTGGTGTACATGGTTCTCGGTTCCTCCAGTATATCCTCACAATGACCTCGTAAGGATGGTTAAGCAGAGATGTAATGTATCTGGCCCAAGGTTACTCAATGAGTTTCACGGCTGAGTAGATATTTGAACACAACCGAACCCAAGTTTGACGGGACCCAATACACCAACCACACCACCACACTGGCTTCCAATACTTTCCCCCCAAGAAATGGCTACCTGAAAAATCTGAGAGCAGATGACAGTTAAAGGTAGCTGGATTTGCGGACTACAAATAAAAGCAAAGTCTTTTCCTCTTATAGTGATTTTAGGCAGCAGAAAATGCTGGGGATGAGATAGCAACACTGTGGCTCAAGTGGTTAAGATGCTGAACTGCAAGCTGGAAGGTCGGTAGTTCAGCAGTTCGAGACCCGAGTGCCGCATGACGGAGTGAATTCCCGTCTCTGGCCCCAGCTCCTCCCAACCTAGCAGTTCGAAAGCAAGAAACTGCAAGTAGGTAAATCGGTACCGCTTCGGTGGGAAGGTAACAGCATTCCGTGCGCCTTGGCGTCTAGTCATCAGCCACATGACCACGGAAATGTCTTTGGGCAGCGCTGGCTCTTTGGCTTGGAAACGGAGATGAGCACTGCAACCCTAGAGTCGGATTCAACTGGCTTTCGAGCAAAGGAAACCTTTACTTTTACCCTTTACCTATAAAGACCAAGGGTTCTCAATGCTGTTTGTTCTCAAGACCATGACAGACCAGTTTAACTCCCCATATGGCAACTAAGAGAACTGCAGCACTTGACAGTTACAGGGAGATGGGCTCCTTCTGAACCAGGATGCAATTCTAAACGTGCCCCACAGTTGTGACCTCTTTTTTCTGCAGCAGTTCCAAGCAGATGGTACTGGGTCCAGCAGACCTTGAGCAGGAGCCATTCAGAACAACCAGTGCCCACCTTGGGGTTAAGTATGGGAAACTCGCTTTTATGCTCATAGTTATGTATCCCTTTACCTTTATTATGTATGGATTGATTCAAGTAAAAAATATATATTTTTGGCTTGTTAGGGCAGCACCCCTAACAGTCCCAAGTGTGGAGACTTCTTCAGTGTTGTATAACCTGGGTCTAAAAATCCATTTGCCAAACCAGCATGTCTAGAAATCATAGCAGAGCTCTTAGAGACAGCATTTCCGTCCAGGAATTGGCCTCTGCTTTCTTCGTGACCTTCGACAAGTCAATGATTGCTCTATGACTTACGTGTCCCGTTGGTGACATGAGATATCTGGCAAAATTGCAATAGTTATCAGCTCTGGGTTGCTCTACCTGGGAACAGGGGAAATCAGACTCAGCTAAAATTGCAAGAACAACACGAGGATAATAAATTTCACCTGCCTTTGTCTTCACCACTCTCAAATGAAACGCCTGTCTGTATTTATTATTGCCACTCTGTGTAACTGAATTAAACACTGAAACCCAGGGATAAGGACGAGATCGCTATCCAGATTGCTGTGGAAATTGATACGATGCTGCTATAGCTCTTTCCCCATTCTACGGAAACATTACAGAGGTACTGTGCAGAAGTCCTGTCTAAAGCTTAAAGCGCAGACATTGTTCTTAAATTATCTCAGCAGCAGCAAAGGTCTGACAAAGAACATGATTTCTCATTTCCAGGGAAATGCCAGGTGCTGATATAGGCAGGACACAGCCTCAACTAATTGTATCACCGGATTAGTTAGCAGAACAAAATGGGAATACATATCATCAGCAAATCAGGAGTACTAGGCTACTGAAATAAAACCCAATAGTCCTTAAATATAGGGTAGTCTCTCCCTGACCTATACCAGCAATTTGGTGTCACTTCTATGTCGCCCTGCTCTAGAAGGCTGGTATCTTGCTCTCCGGCTCCAAGCCAAGAATGACAAGAGCCCTGCAGGGCTGACTACTTTAATGCAAATACAATTATTACAGAGTTGGCCAAGCCTCAAACGGCTAGGCCAGAGAGAGTGGCCCTGGGAACCTACAGAAAACAGGGATCGTGGAGTGGCATTTGCATAATATTAAAGAGATACATCCATCTGCCGCACAACCCTGGGACGCCAGATTCACCTCAAGTCCCATTTCCCTGCAACAGACTTTTGTCCAGGTGGTGGCAGAAATCATGGTGCAGGAGACCGTGGTGAGAAACAACGGCAACTTGTCCACAAAGACATATCGCTTAGTTGGTGACCTTGCAGATGCCAATTAGAGGTTTTTGGGGATCTAAGCAGGGAGCTGATTAGCTAGTATGATGCTTCACTGACTCAGTTAATGATAGAGACCAATGCAAGGGCTGTAATGTCCTTGTGAGGAGTAATGTAAAATCTTCACTAAGGTCCCAACCGTATCCCCAGCCCTTTTTCTGCCAGGGAGGAACAGCTCCTTTCGGCTTTAGGCTCATTTCACAGGGATGGCTCTAGTGACTCCTGGCAGAATACACTAGCCCAGGGGTGTCAAAGATATGGCCCGCTGGCTGCATCCAGCCCACACAGGGCTCCAATCCAGCCCGAGAGCAACTTACTCTGTGCTGCTTCCTGGTTCCTGTTTGTAACATTGCAGTGCCTTTTCTCCAGTCTCTCCTATTTCCTGCTTCAAGAGGAGAGAAAGCCTTCCCTCCACTGGCTGAGGGCCCCTCCCCCTCCTCCTCCAGGAAGGTTGGGGGAGGAAGAGAGACACAGAGAGGGGGGGAAATGTCATCTTGTGGGACTTTTCAGAAGACGAGGGAGGGAGCCAGACAGCCAGCAGAACAAAGAGAGAGTTCTGTATTTAGACCCAAAAATATTTCTTTCCAAGTATGGGGTGTGTGTGAAGAGTTCCATGTTTAGACCCACTAAATAATATAGTATTCCGGGTATGGGGGGGAAAGCCCTGTGTTTAGACTAAAAAATGCTTTATTCTAAGTATGGGGGGGGGAAGAGTCCTGTGTTCAGATCCAAAAATGTCTTATAACAGGTATGGGGGGGGGTCCTGTGTTTAGACCAAAAAACATTTTATTCCAGATATGGAGGTGAAAGAGTCCTGTGTTTAGACTAAAAACATTTTATTCCAAGTATTGGGGGGAAGAGTCCTGTGTTTAGACCCCAAATGTTTTATTCCAAGTATAAGGAGGGGAAGAGTCCTGTGTTTAGACCCCAAAATGTTTTACTCCAGGTATGGGGGAGGTGTCCCTTGTTTAGACCCTAAAACATTTTATTCCAGGTATGGAGGGAAGAGTCCTATTTTTAGACCCAAAAAACATTTTATTCCAGATATGGGAGGGAGGGGGAGAGAGAGAGGGAGCATCCCATGGCACTTGGAGAGATCCCCCTTTCTATTTCTAACAGAGGGGGTGGCTAACAGCACAGCTTGCATTCCTTATTAATGAAAGGGAGGAAGAGTACAGCAGCACCTTAATGACAAACAAAATTGGTGGCAGGGCATGAGCTTTCATGAATCACTGCTCACTTCCTTAGAAGCTTCCACTTGGTTGCCAGCGCTGGCAACTCTATCCTAGATGCATTGCCACTGGTATAATAACTTTAACATAATATGGGGGAGGGGGGGAGATATGCCATTTCATTCTGAACTTTCCTTAATGCATCACTGCCTATTCAGACAGATCTCACCCCAACTGCAAAGACACAGAATCTATCCACCTTCAGTTAATGGAAAGATTGCTGGAGTAACCATTGTGGTTTCCATTTCAGTTCAAAAGTCCAGTGTTGTTTCTATGCTGACTAGCCATTTGTACATGATGATGTTTGCCAGCTGGTGGTTTAAGGGAGGAGGGAGCCTCTTTGTTACACAGGTCGCCACCCATTCAGCTACTTCGACATTGCAGGGCTGTTATATCGAACTCTTCCAGAACTGATGGACTAAAGAAGGTCCAATGGAAAGAGAGCAGGACATGGATACGGACGGTCCTTGTTTTTATGACTTTGTCTCAGAGGGATCTTTGGTCCTATGTAAGCTGTTCCCTCCTGTGCTCCCACTGTGATGTAGATTAATCTTTAGAATGGGAACTAGTTTGTTAAGTGATGAGAAGCTTGCTTCAGTCCTAGAGTGACGTAATACAGGAAATACCCTGCTCTAAGATGCCACATAAGGAAACAAGCATACCAAAAACATGGAATCAGTATCAAGTGCCTTAATTTGGTTTGGACAATGCATTTATTAAAAAGGTAAAGGTTCCCTTGCTCGAAAGCCAGTCGAATCTGACTCTAGGGTTGCGGTGCTCATCTCCGTTTCAAAGCCGAAGAGCCAGTGCTGTCCGAAGACGTTTCCGCAGTCATGTGGCTGGCACAACTAAACACCAAGGCACACAGAATGCTGTTACCTTCCCACAGAAGCGGTACCTACTTATCTACTTGCAATTTCTTGATTTCGAACTGCTAGGTTGGCAGGAGCTGGAACTAGAGACGGGAGCTCACACCGTCATGCGGCACTCTCGGGTCTTGAACTGCTGAACTACTGACTTTCCGCAGCCTGCAGTTCAGCGTCTTAACCACTTTTTTTTTTGTAAAACTCTCTTAAAGAAGAGAGAATTTTATTCTTTTTATAAGAAACAGGAAGGGTAGACAGATGGAGAAAGAAAAAGATGGAGTGAAATTTTTCCTGTTAGTGAGGGTTAGTTTAGGTTAATAAAGGTAAAGGTAAAGGTTCCCTTGCTCGAAAGCCAGTCGAATCCGACTCTAGGGTTGCGGTGCTCATCTCCGTTTCAAAGCCGAAGAGCCAGCGCTGTCCGAAGACGTTTCCGTGGTCATGTGGCCGGCATGACCAATTTTGGCATCTATCATGGTTAGAAGATCTTCTTTTTAACTATTGCAAAGTCCAAAGTCACTCTGTTAATGCAGTTAGTAAAGTCCATTGGGGTTAGTAATTAAACAGCTCCTTCCAGATGCTACACGAACAGTCCTCAAAGTATCTTCTTTTTAAATCTCTTCCAGTTATGGATTGAGTCCATTTTAACTTTGAAGTCTTCCGTTCCATCACCACTTTCCCCTGGGCTGCTGTCTTCTTTGCTTGTCCCAGTTTTGAATACTGCATCTTCCTCCCTGCTGGCGTGTCTCTTCAGAAGTTTCTGTATTTTAAAGATGAAATCCTTCTTCTTTCTTTTCTCTTTTTCCTTAAACTTCTGGCCTTCAAGCTTCCTGGGCTCCATAAACTCTTCGGATGAAATTAGATCTCCAGTTTGTCGCTTGCTATGCTCAACATCCCCTTCTACTGGCAGAGTATTTTCTTTTATAAAAGCGGAATAGGCTTTGGGAGCCTCATCCACCTCTTCTTTTAATTTTATCGCTTCACTGCCAGTTAGGGGTGCCAAGACATTTGTCAAGATAAATCCGAGATCTTCTTTCTCTTCTTCTTTAACGCCCTGGAAACCTAGAATCAGATTCGATTTCTGTTCGATCTCCATCATCTTTCTAGTTGTTTCCGATATCTGTTTCTGTCGACTGATGAGAACACTATCCATTTTAGACAGAGTTTCGTTGATTTTCTGCAATTGTTCCAGCAGGGGGCACAGCATCTCCTTTTCCTGTTGATTGACAGCAAGCTCTTGGGGGGGCTGTCTGGACCGGAAGTCCCTCCTCTCTTCTCTTCCGGTGTCTGCAGGACTTTTTCCAGTATCGACATTTTGTTTTTTTGTTTACTTTTAAAAAGTTCGTGCCGCATCCCCCAGGAAGCTAAGATGATCACAGTCTTTCATGCAACCCCAACGGTACTTTCACCAACACTTTTTTCTTCTCTCAGCCCCCCTTCGCGCTCCCTTTGTAGATCTTGCTTCTCAAAGGGGGTGGGAACTCCTCCCTCCTCCCAACGCTTATACGCATGCAGGGGGGCTCCAATTTACGCTTCAAAATAGATCTTCAACTCACGATTCGATGCTACTTCTTCTTTTTATTTAAAACCATAGCGCTATCTTCACTCCTGGAAATCGGTGGCGCCGCTAAGTCCCATTACGGGCACGCCGCAGCGGGGCCGATTGGGGCGGGGAGAAAGCCTCAATTTCCCGGCTGTCTGCCGGCAAAGAGGCTACTCCCCAAGCGCCCCCGGTTCGGAGCCTTTGCCTAAGGCTCACTAGGGTCTTTCGCACATGCGAAGACCCCCCCTAACTGCGCGTGGGCTAACCGCCTCCGGGAGTGTCCCGAGAAGCGGCCGCCATTCGCGATGCCGAAACCGAAACCAGCGTCTTAACCACTTGAGCCACCGCAGCATTTATTAGAGACTGGTTAATACGTTGTGGAATTTATTAAAAAAAATGATATCCCACCTTTCTTCTTAGTTCAAGGTGGCTTGCAATAATACTTAAAACATTCCCAGATAAAATCAAAGATAAAATAACAAGCCCCCAAATCACTCCCCACTTTCCATTAAACAATTCCAACTATTTAAACTACTTACACATGCTTTGTTTGCACATCAGAGGTGTGGAGAAGATATTGCGCTGGAGTAACACCCATGATTTGTAGCATAGGTTAAATGAGGTGTGGAACCCATGAAGAGTTGCACGGGGAACCTCTTGCCTTACCAGCGCCATATTTAAGTTGGGCCCCAGAGTGTGCCGGCATTCTGCAAATTTAGTTTGGTGCTCAAGAAACTGGTTTCCTTAAAACCTTGTTGACTGTATATACTCTGGATGAAACTGTTAAAGAGCAAATGATAAAATGGGCCATAAATATGAATAAGGAAATTTCTATGGAATCATGGGAATTTCTGTGGAAAAAAGCTTTTAAAATGTCAACCTGTGTTAATATAAAAGAAAATTGTTATAAGATGATGTACAGGTGGTATATGACTCCAAAAAAGATTGCTAATATTAGTATGGATAAGAACTTGAGTAATAAGTGTTGGAAATGTAAAAAAACAGAGGGTTCTTTTTACCATATGTGGTGGTCATGTGATAAAGTAAAAGTATACTGGTCAAATGTACATTGTGAGATGCAGAAGATATTAAAAATTCCTATCAGGAAAAGTCCGGAGCTTCTTCTCTTAGGTTTGACAACGGAAAAAATTCCACAAGAAAAAAGGACATTACTATGGTACATGATCACATCGGCGAGAATGGCTTTTGCGCAACAGTGGAAAGCGGAGAAGGTGCCAGATATACAAGACTGGTTAAGGAAACTGCTGTTTTTAGCCGAAATGGACAAAATGACGAAGAAACTAAATGGACAAATGGCAGAACAATATCTAAAAGACTGGGAAGGCCTGAAACTGTATATGGAAACCGAATATAGAATGAAAGGGAAAATGTACAATCTTGATTCATATTGAAATTGAATGAGAAATGAAATGAACACTTGATTGTACTGTACCTTTATTGGAAACTATGTTTGAAAGAGTCAGGCTTTTACGTATTAGAATTGTGTTACCTGGTTTGTCCATTGTTACAAGTTTAAACTTGATTACCTTTTAACTCTTTTTTTTCTGTTATTAGCAGTGTTGGAAGCCTATTAGGGGGTGGGGGGATGGGATGAAAATCTTTAAATTGTATTGGTAACGATGTTTAACAATGTTGAATATACTCCAATAAAATTTTGTTTTTTAAAAAAAGAAACTGGTTTCCTTCTCAACTTCATGAATCAAGGAACTGAAGTTTGATGTGGGCCTGTCGCCCCTTTATAAAACTATAGCCATGGGAAACTTTGGACAGCGGAAGGTAGAATCCTTTTCTTACTTTTGCAGCCCCAGGAAAGTATATTTAAAGCATCTCGGTATGATACTGACAAAAAGAAGCACCCACATCCACAGGCAGGGCCCTTTTCATTCTTCATCCATGAAAGGAAGCATGCTAGCTACTGGAACAAACCCGCAATGCTCAGGAGAATCAGTGACATTGTTCAAGGCAAACGGCACCATCACAGACCATTATCCGGGGCCTCTGAGAAAAGTCAACGGACAGCACATACATAGTCAAAAAGTCAGCTCTGCACTTTCCATCCGTCAAGGTGCTTGTGGGGAGAGGCCTTAGCTGAAGTCGTGCCAAGAGCACTTCTGTGATGGATGAAGCCAGCCTGACCTAGCCTTACTCCTCCTCCCTAATGGGGTTTTCAACAGACTTGGCTGTAACTGATGGAGTCACCCCGGCCTGCCACATACCCCATACCCTTGTTTGTCTTTTCCAGCAGCTGCACAGCCTGGGCTCGTTCAATGAGCTGTTTATATAGATGTAGAAGAAACTAGTTGGCAAAGTACTAAGGTAAGAATTCCAGGAAGGGGGAGGATTCTAATCAAACGTACTTGAAGAATACATTGTACAGCTACCCTCCGGCAGATTCCTTAGCAGTTATTCTTATCACTTCTTTCTAATATCTGTCCTGGTGTTAAACTCTTTACTGAGACACGGTAAAGAGACACTCAGATGATAGGAGCGAGAACTGACAGGCAACTGCAGCAGGCAGCCCTGAACAGCACTATATAGGGGACAGCACATTTATTGGGGGATGTGGAATGGTATAGTATAGCCTGCTCTTGTAATGTCTTGAAAGCTAAGCTGGCTCAGTACTTGGATGGAAGACCACCAAGGAAGGCTTTGCAGAGGAAGGCAATGGCTTAGTCACTTGGCTTGAAAACCCGATACAGTTGCCATAAGTTGTCTGTGACTTGATAGTTCTTCACACACACACACCTTCATAGAGCCAACAGCCCACATTGGCACTGGTAGTAGAAGAAGGTGCATGAAATACTTAGTGGGCCACAAGAGGAATGTGATAGCCAGAAGCAGCCGGTTGCTCTCTGGAGACCCAGGGCTATGAGTCATAGGTAATCAAGCTGAAGCCCAGCAGGACCTAAGAGATTCAAGTTTCAGTAGTGTGAGTACGCAAATGAGTATGCAAACTAGAGAGCTAGTTTGGTGTAGTGGTTAAGAGCACGGACTCTGATCTGGGAGAACCGGGTTTGATTCCCCACTCCTCCACATGCAGCTGCTGGTGTGACCTTGGGTCAGTCATAAGTTCTTTCAGAGTTGTTCTCTCAAGGGCAGTTCTCAAGGAGCTCTCTCAGCCCCACCTACCTCACAGGGTGTCTGTTGTGGGGAGGGGAAGGGAAAGGAGTTTGTCAGCCGCTCTGAGACTCCTTCGGGTAGTGAAGGGCAGGGTATAAATCCAATCTCTCTCTCTCTCTCTTTCTTTCTCTTCAAATGAACTTCATTGATATGACCCCCAGAGCCTAACAAATCCAATGTTTGTCCTGGATGACACAATAGATTAATTGCTGGTATATATTAAAGGTGCCCAAACTGAATGAGTGGTGGCTGGGAAACTTTCCTAAATGAAGCGGGTTGTCTGAATTCATTCCAGTCTGGTTTCAGGCCTGGTTGTGGGACTGAAACAGCCTTGGTGGTACTTAGGGTTGTCAGTCCCCAGGTCCCAGTGGGGGTTCCCCCAGTTTTTGGGGCTTCTGTTCACCACTGGCCAGCTGGAAACCCCATCCCCAAACAGCAACATCACTGTGCAACAACACTAATGCAATGACATCACCCAGAAGCGACGTCACCACATCAGGGGCGTCGTACGGCGATGCTCTATGGTTTGAAGTCAGTTTTGCCCCCAAACCAGAGTGTTGCTGTGCAATGTCATCGTGCTGGGACGTCCTGGAACACCCCCCAAATCCCCCCACTGGCACAATGAGGGGACCTGGCAAACCTAGCAGTTCTGGCAGACGACCTGCACTGGGATATTGACTGGGTAATTCTTCTGGACTTCTCAGTGGCTTTCAATAACATTGATCATGGTCTCCTTCTAGATCACCTTTGGGAGGCACTATTTTGGGGGGATTTTGGGCCTACCTTGAAGGTAGATTTTAGAGTGCTTTCCTGGGGGACTGCCACTTGGTCCTTTGCTGTCTGCCTACAAGGTCCTGCAAGTTTCTGTCTTATCCCCCATGCTTTTTTAACATCTATGTGAAGCCAGCAGGAAAGGTCACCCAGAGGTCTGGGTTGAGCTGCCAATGATATGTGGATGACACTCAGCTCTGTCTCGAGCTTCCAGCAGATCCCAGGGAGGCAGTGGAAACTGTGAAAAGGTGCCTGGAGGTAGTTTTGGAATGGATGAGGGCTAAGAAGATGAAACTTAATCCTGACAAAACGAAGGTGCTACTGGTGGGCGCAAGGTCTGATCAGGAAACAGGTTATCCCCTGTTCTGGATGGGGTTCTACTCCTCCTGGAAGGACAAGTTTGCAGCTTGGGGATGGGGCTGGATCTGGGCCTCCTATTGGATAAACAAGTGGTAGTGGTAGCCAGGGGTGCCTTTCACCAGCTTCTGCTGGCGAGCCAACTGCAGCTATTCTGGGGTGGGGGGAGATCTGCCATTGAAGACCATCCAGAATCTGTAGCTGGTATGGAATGCTACGGCCAGAATGTTGACTGGAGTGGGTTACAGAGACCATGTCACTCCAGTCTTGTTCCATCTACATTGGCTTCCAATGTGCTTCGAGGCCCAATTCACAGTACTGGTATTGACCTTTAAAGCCCTGTGGAGCTTAGAACCAGCATACCTGAAGGACTGACTGCTTCCATACAAACCTACTTGACTTCTACAGTTATCTTCAGAGGCCCTGCCTTGATGCCCCCACCGTCCGAAACCAGACAGGTGGCAACTGAAGAAAGGGCATTCTCAGTAGTGGCACTGAAATTCTGGAATTCCCTTCCCAGGGAGATTCGTCTGTTTCCCTCTGTTGTTGTCTTCTGCCAGTGGGTAAAGACTTTTTTGTTTGTTCAGCATTCCATCCTCCATATTTTTATGAGTCCATGTGCTTTATTTAATTATTTTAAATATATTATGTTTGAATTTTAAATGCCTTTTAACATTTGAAATGTTTTAACACTTGCCACTTTGGGGGCCCCAAACTGGGTGGAAATGCAGCATAGAAATGTTTTAAGTAAATAAATAAAATATTCACCTAGCAGTGCAACCAAAGCAGAGTTACATCTTTCTGTGCCCTTTGACTTCAGTAGGCTTAGAAGGATGTGAATCTGTTTAGAATTGCACAAAGTCCAACATTGCCAATGGGATAATGTTTTTCTTCCTCCATCTGAATTTTCTGGAACAAACAGGTTTTAGAGGAAAATTAAATCGATTCAAATATTTGGTCTTAATTACTGTTGACGTTCTTTTAATGAAACTATAGCTGTCTTAGGCTGCAATCACACGCAGAATTAGCCGAGCCATAGGCACGAATGCCAGGTGGATTTTAAAGGCACAATCAGACGCAAACATCTGGGAAGTGTCCCACACCCGTTTTGCTCTGCCACAGAAGCGGGGTAAAAAGACACTGGGGAAAGTCCGGTAGCAAATGGGTTGCTACGGGCCAGGAATGGACTTTCCCCTGTGTGATCGCTCCAATGCGCTCCCATGGTGTCAGGATAGTCTTCATGCCATTGTTTCCCCCCCCCGTTTCAGTACGCGCATCATCGCACACTGCAAAGGGAGCACTCAGTGCGGAGATGCGATTCATTGATCCCCCGTTGAAGTGGCCCGAAAACACGCGGTAAACCCCCCTGATTCACCCGTGGTTGCGTCTGATCATGCAGTGGTGGGACTGCCCCCACAGCTCACAGGGGCTGTGTGATCGCGCAAATGTGGGTCAAATTCCTATGGAGCAAATAGTCTCACTTCCCTCCCGCGTTATCTCATGCGTGTGACCGCAACCTTAGTCCTTTTGAAAAGAAACAAAAAGCAGGATATAAATTAGATAAATAAGCACTCCCCGGTAATTTGGCTCCACTGCTGCCTCACCTTGCTGTACTTCTTCAGTGCTTCAATGAGCCTACAACCATAGCATTTTCTGCCCTCTGAGACAGTCAGTGCGGCCTGATGCTTTGTGCCCTTGTCAGCACATCGCTTCCCTCCAAGCATTCAGCGCTTCACCAAGAGTTGCTGAGCAAACATAGCTGGCTCGAGTTCACACATGTACAACATGTACAGACAAACACAGATACATTCTGTGCATATGAGAGTCCTCTGCATAATTATAATTGCACAGTCCCGTGAAGTCCCTGGGGGCGGGGACTGTGATACTGCAATCCCAATCTTTCAGTGGCTCTTATTATCTGCAACTCCGGGTGCACAGTAGCAAAGGGAGCACACATACACGGGCAGAAACTGAAGCAAAATATTGTATCAAAAAAGCCCGCCCCTGGGTTGATGGCAAAACTATTCTGTAGTCAGCCCCAGCATCACCGCAGGCTCGCTGTGTGACAAAGAGGATAACAACAAACTTCTCAAACCCCTTTAGTGAAGACACATCTTCTTCCTTGCACAGGCAGTCAGAGCAGCATCATCAACATCAAAACTTTCCTTCAGTGCCATCCGGGAACTATCCCGGCAGGGAGCTGAATGATCAAAGCAGCAAGGAAAAAGATCGCTTTTGTTTTCTGGTGATTCTGGCCTCCCGCTTTCCTCACATACAGCCACCCACATTTTCTTCTCATTAGTGAGGACACTGGTGACATTCTGGCAGCCAATCGATACAAAGCAGAGATGAATTCTAGGAGAAAGGTGCAAGGGAGACCAAAGGGACCACAATTATCTGGTCACTTGCGCTTAGGCCTTTTCGAATAAGTCCCGACATGCGTGCTGCCCAAACTATTCCCTTTCCCGAACAGAATTTCTCTTTTTGTACTGTCACTTCGGTATTTCTGTCAAACTTTGCCAAGCCAGCCTGGAGTCCCTCCCCTGAGCTGCTTGCAAATTTGGTCAGCTTTTATAGAGGTCGGCTGCCCTCTTCCTGATTTGTTTTGCCTGGAAGGACTTAATAAGATGTACAAGTGTCCTGTTCCCAGCAGTTCTGTAAATCTAGCTGCTTGCTGTTCAAAAAGATTGGCAGGAGACAATGAACCTCGGCCTTCCAAGTGCTGAGGTCTCATAGGTTACACCTGTTCTCTGGCTATTTACAGGTCTGCATAACAGCATAACATTCGTTTGGTTTTTCAAAGTTCCCTAATAACAATTTCGATAATGAAAAACATAGCTGGCAGCCATAATTCATTCCTGGCTCCCTTTGTTTACCTGTTCATCTACCCCCACCTCAGCCTAGTTCTGTATAATAACTAATTGCAAGGGCTTTTGATAAAGTTTAATCTTCAGGCATTTTACTGAGGAGTGGGGTTTTATTGTATTTTTAAATTTTGGATTTATAAACTGTCCTGAACCATGAGGAAAAGGTGGGGCTTATAAAGCCACAGCATACTTTTCTGCTTTTTTTTTTTTGGTTGTCTTAATTCTTTAACAATAGAAATACTGCCAAAGTAATTCTACAGGCCTGTTTCCTCAAGGAAATGCTAAATAGTTATGTGCCTTATATATTGGACATGCCTTATTGTCAGACCCTTGAGTTAATCCACTCTCAGTCCAATAGTCTTTTATAAAAGCTTTATTAGAAACAGAGATTTGGATGTGCACAAGGGAGATCTCTTGTTCAGACTAAAGAACAGATCAAAGGTTAGGTATTGTATAGGCAATAGGTCAGTATCCCACAATGCAATGGTCATGCAGTGGGCATGCGCTCTCTTCTCCTCTTTCACTCCCCCCCTTCATACTACCCAGCACTAGGAAAGTTTATTATCCAGCAACCGATGTTTCTCCAAGGATGAAAGGCTTCCGCTGCCCACACATCTTGGGGCTCGTTCTCATGGGAAAGTCGTTGCAAGCAAAGCTAACCCTACCCCTTCACACATACACACAGATATTTTAGCATTCACACCTGCTCCTCCCATCCCCCAGAATTTTATGGCAGAGAGGGCTAGAAAGGGATGAGACCAAATGGTCGTGATGGCTTGGAAGTGAAAGGGAACTACAAAGGAAATAAACGAAATTCTGTGTCACCATGACAATCAACAGAGCCTGATTCTGACACTTATACAGAAGTTGTACTGATCCTTCTTCAGTTTGTGAGCAATCAGTGTTCACCTAAAAGGAACATTTTATTACAGATGTGCCTTAAAGACCAACAAGATTTTTGGGGTACAAGCTTACAAGAGTCGAGCTTCCTTTGTCAGGTAGCTGGACTCTCAAAAGCTGGTACCTTAGAAATCTTGTTGGTCTCTAAGGTGCTACTAGACTCAAATCTAGCTGTTCCACCACAGACCAACATGGCTACCCTCTTGAAGCCATTTTGTTACAGAGACCTTACTTAGACACAGAATGGCCACTGCCAGACCAGTACGATATATCTATAAATCACATTTGCAATAAATTAAAAGGTACAGAAGAGGCTAAGGAGGCCAAGTCTCCAGCTTCCCTTCCATTCCTGGCCTCCTGCTGCTGTCTGCACTAGGCGGCAGCAGGAGAAAAATGGTGGAGGTATGCAAGGTAGGGAGGAGAATGATGAGGTAAAAAAACATCGAGTTTGGGTGGAACTCTATAGTTACACCAACACTAGGGTTGCTAGCCTCTAGGGGGCATCTGGAGATCTTGTGCTATTACAATTGATCTCCAGATGACCAAAATTAGCTCCCCTCAAGAAAATGGCTGCCTTGAAGGGTGGACTCTATGGCATTATACCCTGCTGAGGTCCCTCCTCTCCCCAAACCCCGCCCTCCTCAGGCTCCACCCCCAAAATCTCCAGAGCTGACAGCCCTAATTGACACACTGACATTGCTTCTGGGTTCACACCAGAGCATCAATTTGAATGTTGCTGCCTGCAAAAACACCTGCTGGTTGCCAGTGCTCGGTCGGCAACCCTAGCCGAGATATATTTATGGGGCCATGAAAATTATACCCATGTCAAATGTCCAGTCCTGATTTATTTATTTTTTTTGCTTACCTATAATGTTAATCTTCAAGCCTTATAAGTCATATCTTTCTTTAAGTCATTGTCAGTTTTAGCTAGTGTATTTGATACTTTTTTATATATTCTAGGATTATATCCTAATGTATATGCATTAACTCAGCAAGCTGCCTTGAACGTGATTCTACACGGAAATGTGGGATATAAATTAAAAATAAGATATGCAGCCATGATCACCTATGTAGCCATTCTTCTAGGACACAAAGAAGGGAACGAATTGTATCACTTGTACAGAATTCCAGATTTGAACCTTGAATTTCATGAGCACCGTAAAACTATTCTGCCTTCCCATCCAAAAAAGCTCAGTGAATTAGGGTTGTCATCCACCATACGGGGGGTGGTGGTGGTGGTGGAGTTCTCCTAGAATTGTAACCGATCTCTAGACTACAGATCAGTTCCCCGGGAAGAAATGGTTTCTTCAGGGGGTAGATTCTGTGGAACCACATCACTGCTGAGCTCATTCCTCTTTCAAACTCTGTTCTCCCTAAGCTCCACCTCCAAATTTCCAGGAATTTTCCAAGCCAGAGTTGCCAACTTTTCATTGATTTTTGTTTGTTTGTTTTATTGCCATGTTTGTTTTAATGTTCACGATGTTCTTATGAAGCTGATAATACTAAAAGCAAAACCAAGATAATAAAGTGAATTTATGGGATTTGGGCCTGTATCTCTATACTTCATGGCTAGAGGTGTACACTCCAGACCCTTGGATCTTCTACAGTGAGCCTGTGGCCTACAGTGAGACAACCCTGTGAATCTAGGATCAATCAGCCCAGGTTGTAGTCTATTGTAATTTATTCTGGTCTTCATTATCTTTATTGTTCTTTTTATTGCAGTTTATTGTATCACCCTTTCATTTATTTTAATTTGATTTGTAAGCTGTTTTGGGTCTCCATTAGGATAAAAGTATGATAACAGATGCCTAAATAAATAAAAACACAAGCAGAATTTGGGGTAGCATGTTCCTCCGCAACAGATGCCTAAATAAATAAACAGATGCCTAAATAAATAAAAACACAAGCAGAATTTGGGGTAGCATGTTCCTCCGCAACAGCTTCGCTTATCTAAGCAGGGCCTTCTGCAGGTTCCAACCTGCAAATGGGCAAAATCAACAACTGCCCATATATGTGCCTTCTCTATCATGGCTTCCACCTTGTGGAATGGCTTGTGTCCCGGCTCAGGCCGGGACGATGAGCTCAGTGGCGGCGCAGCCGCTCAGACACCCCCCCGAGCCCCAGCTGACCTACCTGAAGGCCCTCTCTGTGGCACCGGGAGAGGGGCCGAAGAAGAACCCACCAGCCAGGAACCAGTGGCGGAGGCAGCCGGGACCACACAGGAGGAGCGACAGCAGGCAGGGAGAGCACAGCCCGGCTCGCGCGGCCCATGATCGCCGGGCGCAGCATCCTCCATGCAGGGGCGGAGTGCGGGAGGAGAGAGGTGCCCGCAGCGGAAGGGGGCTGTAGGAGAGTGGGCGAGGGAGGAGATGGGCGGCCCAGCATCTTTGCGCTTAAGCAGGGGTGGAGCCAAGGAGAGGGAGGAGCCCAGGGGACCAGAGGGGGTAATAAAAGGAGGAGATGGCTGCACAGCTGGGGAGGAGGAAAACTGGGCTGGCTGCGGTTGCGTGAGCCAGTGAGAGAGAGAAAAGAAAGACCCTGGAGCGAGCGGGAAGCTGAGCTGCGGGCCAGTCCCAGGGCAGGAAAGGGGAGTGAGGAAACTTCCCTGCGATCCCTACCATCTGTGGCCGTCCAGCCCACGCCTCCTTCGCGCCCTCCAGAGCCTCTGGGCCCCTGGACTTTCCACCCAATGCCTGCAGCAGGGAAGCCCCCGCTCCGGTGGAAACGGTGACCGGTGGTGGGACACCCCATGGGCATGGTGACCGCCACAGGCTTGACCAAGGAGTTCAAGAAGGCTCCCACTCTCCTGGCTTTCTACAAACTATGCAAACCTGAATTATTCAAGAGGGCTTTTCTATGCAGGAAATAGGGTAGCACTGTACACAAAGCAGTCCAAAGTTACTTGATACCCATTATTGGGGACTGTGGTCTGTACTACTGTGTATAGTTTGCTGTGGGTTGGATCCTATTGTGTAATTTTGTCTCGTTTAATGTGTCATGTTAACACTTATGCCTTCCTTCTAATTTGTTCTACAACCCAAATACGATTTCACTGTTGTCAGGTTTGCCAGGGCTCTGTGAGGCGAGGGGAGGACAAGAGAGTTCCAGGGTAGGAGAGTTGAGGAAGCTGCCATTGCCAGACCTCAGACACCTGGTGGAGACTGTTACATCACTGGCTCTCTCCCTATTTGGTGCTTATTTCCGAGTTCGCGGTTGAGTAAGGTTGGGTTGTCTTCTCCCTTCCTCTCTCAGACCGGTGATGCTCTTCCTCTCCTGTTCTCACTGCCCTTTGTTCCTCATAAGTGCCAGGTGTCATCCTCCTTGGTAAGCATTTCCCCTTTTTAACTCTCTCTCCCCTGCCTCTGCCCCACCCTCCCCGCTTCAGAGAAGGGTGGCCATGGGATCGGTCCATTCCTCAACCCCATCCATATGTCCCCATCCAGCCTCCTCTCTATCTGGCCATCGTCATTGTGGATGCTTTCCAGGACCCCCACCAAGTCCTCCTTTGGCTGTCAGCGTTCCTTGGGCCAGCCTGGGAACCAGGAGGCCGGGGCTGCCGGGGAACCCTCTGGTGGACTTGGGCTTGGGTTGCCTTCAGAACGTGGGAACCCCTGATGCGCCTGACCTATTACTGACCTATTACTTGGTTCAGGCCCCGAGTCCGACCTTCTGGTGGGGTGTCTTGGGTTGCATGTAGTTGAGGGAGAAGGAGGCAGGAGGGACTGCGGGCTGCCATCCTCCTTACAATTGTTTACTGACTGTCCCATCTCATTGAGTGCATTGACTCACTCTGTGTAATCTGCCTTGAGTTCAAGTGAGAAAGTTGAACTATAAATAAGGTAAATAAATAAACAATGTGGGTTAATCCTGTAGACTCTACTCATAAGAAACAAGTAAATAAATCTGTTTGCAGGGTAGCCTTCAAAGGTCATATGCCAACTTGGCAGAAGACACTATTGGCTTTTCCACAGTCTCATTTTTCTCACTTGTGTGTTATTGTTGCTTCATTTTTTTCTGTTCTGCATGTGTTTTACTGCCTCTAATGGCTGATTTGATATTACATCATGACAGGCATAAGAACCTGAAGTTTAAATCTGCAGGGAAACATGTGGGACATAATGACATGTAATATTAAATCGACTCTTTAGAGAAAACAAAACATGTTCAGGATAGGGAAAAAAATCCTAAAGCAACAGGAACACACAAGCAAAGAAAATGAGGATGCAGACTCTCTCTTTCTACACTATGGTTCAAAAGCATAGCACAAATGAAAGTGTCTACCACAATTATATGTAACTGCAGATTTATTTTGCTCCCTTTAAGATAAAGATAAAAAGCCAAAGCTTTCTGAAATGCATTTACCACCTTGGTGATGTTTTTGTGCTTTGCCATGTATATGACAGACAAGACTTGAATACCTGACATTTATCTTAGCGTGGAGGTGGAACAATACAAAATCCATCTGCTAAATTTCTGCCTATTGCAAAGTGGTTAAGCATGGAAGTTCTTCTGGAAAAATGGATGGGCAACTATAGCTCGCATTTAGCAGTAAATTCTAAGCTACTTTGCCTCTTCTAAGTTTGCAACAACAACAACAAAATAGAATGTGTTCTTAGCAGGTTTATGCACAGGACAGGAAATCAGTTTCTCAACCAATCCTATATGAGATACATTCTAAGTCAACAATTTCTTTCTACGGGTACACACAGAATCCTTATTATCTTCATATTAAATGGAATACGAGTCCTTATTATAACGAGTTTTACTGCTGCAGAGCTGTTAGAGCACAGTTTGGCTGTCAATGGGTTAAAAGGAAACTTTCATTTTCTTTTCCCAGGACAAAAGAATTTTACCATTCCCATTTTCCTCATTTTAGTGCACTGAATTTTATTTTAAGACCATGGTCATTTCTGTGTGTGTTCATGGAGGGGGGGTTCCAACCCATCAAGTACCCATGGGTCAAGCTGAGCATCGAAGCTCCTTTGTTTAACACATCAACATGGGGATGGCCACAGGAACCACCAATGCAGCAGATAATTAAGACATGAGCATCATTAAAAGGTGCTGCCTTCTGTGCAGCCAGTTTTCTCTGAGCCACCCACTGCCCCTGCCATATTGCTACAGCCCGTCTCTCCCATGAGGGTCCCCAGTGTGTCATGCTTGTACATCTTCACTCACATGCAGAGCATATGCTTGTTAATCATTTGCGCTCCAGCTGCTGCTGTTACCCCTAGGAACGGAGGATATTGCCTCTTTGAGGCTCTACAGAGATACCACCTGCCTTTACCCTTTATGAGTGAAATTCCAGATTTTGTGCCACTGTATTTAAGGCAAAAAATGACAGGGATGACAGGACCACTGGAAATAAAAAAAGATTGTATGGAAGAATTTCAGTGGGAATGCAGATCAAGATCTCCATAGATTCCTTTATGGTTGACGGCAACGTGCAAAGACCTTAGGAGAAGGAAAGGTCATGCTGTTCAGGCAGCGATTTGTATTAGTACAGAGCTAGGATTTCATAACCAAACTCCAGCAGATAAATCACAGTGCATGACTCAGGAAAGCCACCAAGCCTAGCTCCCCACGAGATATGCTTCCATACGCACCAACCATGAGATGCTAGCTCTCAATAAAGGAACAGAAATAGGAAGCACCGTTCTGGAAAGGTAATGTTGAAGACAAGGGTTAAGGAATGAGCTGTGCCATACAGCAAGCTATGGAATACATTGGGGGAGTACAGGTAAACCCTCACTGCACTAAATCTGTGTACTGCTTCCCAGGTCTCACAGAATTATGTTAGAACACCCTTGCAACTTCATAACATACTTCTTCCAAGACATGTTTCCTTTCATCAATGCACCTGTAAACATGCAATGAGCACTGTTATCCCCAAAGTATTAAAAAAAATCATGAGACAAGGGCCCTCTAATTGCTGTTCTGACCCAAACATCCTGAGATTTGAAGCACACAAACACACACACACACAATCATCCCTCCTCTCAGCCTGGAACTGTTAAAAGTTACCAGACAAATTTTCAAGAGTCTCCACTTAGAAGAAAAGTAATTAAAAGCTGTATTTCTTCCAGTGAAAAGGAACAGTTTTTATTCTTTATGATTCCAGGAGATGGGCTTCAGGCCAACCATCAAGTATTATGAGACTGTGATAAAATGGCTCCCATTGGCAATATTGGGCCAGTTTTACGGTGTAGTGGAGATGTAGTTACTCCAACTATCGATCAGAGCGCTTTGTGGCTCACATTATCAACTGAGAAAGGTTGCACTAGATTGTTGGTGGCATGTTGTACAAGAATATTAGAATGATGGGTTGCATCCAGGAATCAGAGCAAAACAAGTAAAAAAATGTTAACTCTCCCAATCAGTGGCAACTCATGAGTACAACAAGGATATCTTATGGAAGAGGTACTTGATATCACTTGATGTTATCACTACAGGTTTTGCATTACTACTGTCAGGGCTATTTTGGGGCAGGAACTCACAGGAACAGAGTTCCAGCAGACTCCTGAGTTGGCCACACCCAGCAGGAACTCATTAGCATAATAGGCCACACCCAACAGCAGAAATTCATTGGGATTGGTTACCTTAGGGGTGTGTGGCCTAACATGCAAAGGAGTGCCTGCTACCAAAAAAGCCCTGGTTTTTGACAACAAACAAGGTAAACAGAATAAGAAGCAAAAGGTTTGTGTGGCTGGATGACCACACTTGTGGTAACATGGGGTGTGTGGCCTAATAAGCTAAAGAGCTGTGCTGTCAGGGGTGTGGCCTAATATGCTAATGAGTTTCTGATGTTGGGTGTGGCCTATTATGCTAATGAGTTCCTGCTGGGCTTTTTCTACAAAAAAAGCCCTGACTATTGTTCTCCCGGCATCATTTGTGCATCTGAATTAGCAGCAATTATTACAGGACACATTCAGTTAATATCTGCCATGTGGGGGTGTGGAGGCAGCTGCCATCATCTGGAAGCACCCTAAGTGATTTCCATCAAAAGAACTCTGTGAATCATTGTTGAGCATCCTGATGCACAGACACCAGAAGCAGCACAGATAGCTGGGTTGGTTTGTTGGTTTGGATGTCTGGATGAGAACAGGAGAAGTTGTGGACCTGGCTATGACAAAGAATCAGGTTGTACACTCCAGTCTGTCTCTCTAATACTCAGCGACTAGAGGCAAAGTCACGACAGCACCCCAGAGGATTGCACAGGGTTGCCATCCTCCAGTTGGGAACCTGGAAATGTCCAGGAATTACAGCTGATCGCCAGACTACAGAGAACAGTTCCCCAGGAGAAAATGGCAGCTTCGGAGACAGTCTCTATGAAATCACATCCCTGCTGAGCTGTCTCATTTCCCCAAACTCCACCTTCTCCAGGCTCCACCCCCATAAGAACATAAGAGAAGCCAGTGTTGGATCAGGCCAATGGCCCATCTAGTCCAACACTCTGTCACACAGTGGCCAAAAATACCAGGTCCCGTCAGGAGGTACAGCAGTGGGGCCAGGACACTAGAAGCCCTCCCACTGTTGACCCCCCCCAAAGCACCAAGAAGACAGAGCATCACTTGCCCCAGCCTGAGAGTTCCTATCTATACCTTGTGGCTAACAACCACTGATGGACTTCTGCTCCATATGCTTACCTAATTCCCTCTTGAAGCCATCTATGCTTATAGCTGCCATCACCTCCTGTAGCAATGAATTCCATGTGACAATCACTCTTTGGGTGGAGAAGGACTTCCTTTTAACTGTTCTAACCCAACCGCTCAGCAATTTTGTGGAGTGCCCACGAGTTTTTGTATTGTGAGAAAGGGAGAAAAGTACTTCTTTCTCAACCTGCTCTATCCCATGCATAATCTTATAAACCTTGATCATGTCACCCCCCAGTCGTCATTTCTCCAAGCTCCCAAGCATTTTAACCTTTCTTCATAGGGAAAGTAAAGAGCCCCAAGTCACCAGGAATTTCCTAGGCCAGAGCTAACAGCTCTTCCTGTAATGCAGACTACAGTAGCACTCTAGCATCTTCACCTGAATGGAAATATTGGTTAATTTCTCATGTTAAAATCCTGAAATTTGAAAGAAAGTAAGACACCCAATGAAGCAATAGAAACTGTACCAGTGATGCCTCTTGGACTGAATACCAGATCCTTTTCCATGATGGGCAATGTGGTAAAATGCCCCCACAGGAATCTCTCTTTCACAAGGGAATGGGGGAATTTAGCTAAGTGTCCAAGATCGGAAGCTGCTAGGCCTTGATAAGGAGAATCCCTCCAGCCCTACTATATCACCCCAAAAAGAAATAAGAACTTTTTGTCATTTGACATAGTCAGATGCTTACATACTTATACCAGTTGAGACTTTCTGAAAGCTACATCATCTTTTGTTGACCCTTTGAACACCTGTCTTCAAATAATGAACAACAGGTAGGCATTTCCTGGCCACCCACCTCCATTTATGTAGACAGTGGGGCCAAATTTTAAAAGCCAAAACTATCTTAGAAATAGGGATGCCAGACCCACTGATGAAGGTGGGGTTCCCCCATTTCCCAGCCCCACCTCTCCCTCCCCCAGACAGGGAAGAACCCTAGAAATTAACGTAACATGCCTACATAATCCAGAAGTGATGTAGGCATGTTGGGGACATCAGAGGGTGAAGCTCTGCTTTAAAAGCCTCTTGCTGGGGTTGCCATAAATCAGTTGTGACTTGATGGCACTTGTGAATGTGCACAAGAACATACTGTTGTGACATTCTTAAGAATGTATTGTAATGTATTATTGTGAGTAGCTGCAAGAAATGCTTTTAGCAATGTTATACCAATTCACATCATATTTATACTGAATGACTTGCTGTATTTTCTGTTAGCACAGACTGTTCCCAATGCATGTCAGTATGAGTATGAAAACCACAGCAGCTTAAAGGGGTAAGCTGTTGGTTAGATTTACACATTGACCTTGCAGTTTCTTTCTATGGCTCTCGTTTACTTAATAAGGTAGGTATTTTATTATAGAACACCCTGATGAAGGATGAACTTTGAAAAGTTGTTATCAAACATCCGGATACATCGTCAAATTATTTAATAGTTCTCCATTGTCTATACATTGTAGCACATACCAGTTCTCCATTGTTTATATTTTGTACTTTTTCATTGTAGCTGCTTTGTATGCATTGCTCTCTATTACATGTTCTTCAGCTTTTGGGCAAGTTGTAATTGTTGAGTCTGTTAACTACACTTGTTTTTGTCCTTTATTACCATTATTCTTAGAATAAAGCCACAAGCCTGGAGGTTGATCTACCTCTCTACTGCTACTATTTTAATTGTATCTGCTGCTTCTGAATTTTGCTTTTGCTCTGTAAATCTCGTCCGATTTATGCTTCATACTTAGAATATAATTTTAAAATAAGTTTATTATTGTCTTAAAACAATTGCAAAGACTGTTGAAAACAACAAGAAATGATTTTGTGTTTTTTTTTTTGGGGGGGGAAATAGGCAAATTAAGAAGTTCCTGCCTTAGGTCACAACTAAACAACTACCTCAATTTGAATGGCAGCAAACATTAAAGTGCTAAATTTAGTATAACTTTGTTTTCTGTATGAATAAGGAGAGGGGGGATGCTCCAGCCAATGAATATTTAGATGCTTCCAAATCGGAGATGGGATCCTAATTCTATTGACTGTCAAATTTTAACAATAGGGTTCCCAGCCTCCAAGTGGTGGTTGGATGTCTCCTGGAATTACCACTGAAATCCAGGTGAGAGAGATCAGTTCATCTGGAGAAAATGGCCGCTTTGGAAGGTGGAATCTATAGTGTCATAGTACTACTCTACTACCTTTGTGCCTGCTGAAGTCCCTCCCCTCCCCAAACCCCACCCTCCCCAGGCTCCATCCCCAAATCTCCAGGTATTTTCCAACATGGAGCTAGCAACCCTAGTCAGCAAGGATGTGACTCCAATTATCTATGAATTCTTTAAACTGTCATTCCTTGCAAAAATTCAGAGCTGCCTTCCCTCCATGTTATGGTTTGCCTTTCCCTTATTTTATCTACACATCAACCTTGTCAGGCAGGTTAGGCTAACGAAGATACATTAGCTCCAGGGGCTCTCAGTGAGCTTCATGGATAAACCTAGGTCTCCCTAGACTGACACTCTAACTACTACCACACTGGCTCTCTGTAGCCACGAAGGTTACAAACACAGCTTTAAGAAGGCTGAGAGGTTGGGGAGGGGTCATGTTGTTAACTTTCCTTTTGCCTTCTCATCATGAAGAAAACCAATACAGCTTAAGTGCTACTCTACTACCTTTGTGCCAGCTGTTAGGGTTTTGTTTCTCTTGGACTACTCTTTGGAAAACATAAGCTTAGCCAACATTTGAGGAGGCTTATGTAAGAACAGTCCTCAGGGAAAGGAGTTTGAGCATCTATTGGCACAAGGATTGCCTCTTGGTTGCCATCTTTTCCTGTTTCTCTTCAACTCCCATAACAGAAACTACATCTTGATGTACACTTGCTGCTTTAGAGTAGACTGAACCACTTCAAACCAGAATTGAGGAGGATGTGTGCTTATTCTCCTATACCAGGGGTGGCCAAACTTGCTTAACGGAACAGTCACATAGAATATACATCAGATGTTTGAGAGCCGCTAGACATGATCAAATATTACACACGTTTTTATTGAAAAATATACACATTTGCTTTTTTATTAACGTTAAATTAGACTGTGTGAAACAGCCACATGCAGCTCCTGAGCTGCAGTTTGGCCAGCCCTGTCCTATACTATGTAGTGCATTAAAGAGAATACCTGGCACATCACATGCAGGGTTATCAACAACCTGGTATTGTGTACAAAGTGATGATATTTACCTCTATGGCATGAGAAGCTTCTTCCCATTTCTCTGGTAAAAGGGACAAGATTTTTTCTCTCTCCAGTTGTTAGCAACCTTAAGCATGTGAGAAAGAAAGATTCTAGACCAGACTTTTCCTGGATGTGCTAATATTGGTTGAGTTCAGACTGGCAGTTTGAAGCGGGAGGGAGTCGGGGCAAAAAAGACCCGGAACAACATGTTCTGGGTTTTCCCGGTCACACTGTACAGACTGATGTGGGAGCATACCGGGGAGGAGGCGCAAGGGAGCATTCGCACTGTTGGCTCGCCCCTGGTGGAGGCGTGGCTATAAGGTGCAGCTTTCTTTTTGGTAGATGGACACGGGATAATAGCATTTTCCAAGGTTTGATACCACTTTCACCAGGTATCCTTTAAACTCGGGAGGGAAGCGTTACAAGATGGGTTGAGTACAGCTGGGGAACGCCGGACAGATGTGCCTGTGTGAACGGCCCCTTTAACCCGTTTGTGAAACGTTGCTGAAACGTGCCTATCTTGGGGCAAACTGCCCATCTGAACTCGACCATTGTAAATGCAGTGAAAAGCTTATACAGGGACCAGTTACTCTGAAGTGGTACATCCCATTTGACCCTTTCAAGAACTCATTCCTACCTAATACCACTGCAGGTGTAGATAAAGTCTCCTACAGCCGAATTTAGCTTCCAAAAGACCAAGAAGCCCCAGAGAATTTGTCAGAATGCAGATGCAACTGGGAATCCCAATGTGCTTGGCTGTTCTCTGCTTCTCTGCAGGCAGTGGTTTGCAATTTCAAGCTGTGTCATACTACAAGCCAATGTGACTCCATAGGAAGAACCACACAAGAGGTATGAAGCTTAAGGCTGAAATCCTGCACATGGGAAACCCAGTCGGCACAAGATTGCAGCCTCAGACGAAAAACAGGAAATCCTGACTGCTTTGCTGCTTTGTTGCTGTTACTCCTAAAGGGCTCTGGATTGTGCTGGCCTCCTTCTGATTGATACAGGCATTGCTGCTTCTTTAAGCGGAGAAGTGGGAGCGCCCGGATAAGTGGATTGAATGGGTTGCCTGGCTTCAGCTGCAGTTTCCTTAAGTGCCACCGTGTCCTCCATTGAACTGCTGTTTTGTAACATCTTGGAGGTGGAGCATGTCCCTTAGGGAACTACAACAGCCTATCCTTTCCGTTGCAACAGCAGTTTGAGAGGCTCCCCCCCTCCCCGACTCGAGCAGCAGAAAGATTCAATACCATTATTAATCATATCCTCGGTCCCTCTACAACAGCCCCCGTCTTGGACTGATGCCAAATCAGAGCTTAAGAAAAGAGAAACTGTTACCTGCAGTTGAAGCGATGTGCCCTTCATTGTGCACGACTGCAGATCAGTGCACACCCCAATGCCTTTTTTCCCCCAAAGGGCAGTAAGGTAAATGCTGCAGAAGCTTTATTGCTGTGGCTCACAATTCCTAATAAGAACGAGTTGCAGCCCCGCTTTCTAGGCTGCTGTTTTGCAGTTGCCGTAAAAGGCACTCTACAACGAAGGGTAAAAGAGATGTTTTCCAGCCACTAATATAGATGGGCACATTGAAGTCTCTCCAGCAGGAAGCAGAAGAGAGGACATATTTTGCTTATTCAAGGTTACCTGGAGAGGGCCAAGCAATGCACAAATTCATATGAGAGGTGATTGCCCCTCACACACCCCGTCGGAATAACGAGACAACCGTTCGGAAGTAAACAAGGGCCACTTTATTAACTATTTAACGTAACAGTGCAGCAAGGGACTAACTAAGGGAGCATGGGACAGGCAAGGCAGGTATCACTCCCCTGACCAACCTCCTTGCCCTTCATGTGTGGGTCACCAAGCTCCAGTCTTGAGCCATAGGCTTGGCTCGCGACCAGCAGCCCAGCAGACCTGGTTGCCACCTAGGAGTGCCCACCCCTGTAGCCTGACAACTTGCAGAGAGGAGCCTTACCCTAAGAGGTTCCCAGAGGTGATCATCATTCCCCACCCTGGACCGTAGAAATCTGAGGGCAGTCCCTGATGACCCCCTGTTCCCTAATGGGGGGAAATGCCGTAAGGTGCTCACCGATTCTACTTTCTTACCCGCACAAAACCTGCCAGCATTCCCGAGTGCTTCAGGAAGTTTGCAGGTGATGGGCACGGCACCCCTTTTTTGGAGGCACTGCTTTTGCAGTCTCTAAAAGGAGGAGATAGACAAATACGTGTATTGAGCAGAGCGGGTGGGATTTTCACCTCCAGTGGTAAAAATACAAAGCCCTGCCCTGACTACCACTCTGTTACCAGATCCAGGACATCATAACACAGAGTTATTAGCACTTTCTGCAATCACTAACATTATAAGAGAGGTTCTCAATCCTTTTAGATGCTTGAGGCGGAAACCAAGTGGCAACCTATTCCCCATCAGTGTTCCCTCTAAGCCGAGTTAGTCCCTTGCTAGCCTCCAGCTCACACATTTTTGTCTTAGCTCATGTAGGATGGCTCCAGAGCAAACTAATTTATGCAGTAGCCAAATCTCTTGCTGTTATGACCCCAAGGGGTTGCCGCCTTCCGCCGCCGCCACCACTCTGGACTTTGGGTCCCTTGAGAAGGCCCAGTGTATCCTCCCAAGCCCATCCAAAATGCCCCTTTTCAAGCTGAGAACTATAGGCGTGATGACCAAGCAGAGAACACTTAAACAAATGATTTGTTAACACTAATGGGGCATCAAAAACAAGACAAGGTGCTTTAAAAGGTATAACAGTGTTTAAAGGCAAGATAAACTCCTAACGCGACTATCTAGTTCACTTAACTAGTTACTACTTAAGGCCTACAGCCTTACCCCAGGCCTCCTGCCTAACACTCATTCTGACCCAAGTGAGGGAGATCTTTTTCCTCAGACCAGACTGTCCCCTCACTGCAGAACAGCAAAAGAACCATTTCCTCACAGCACACAGAGTTTATATCACAGTCCAGTTTAGTTCTGTGAGAGGAAAGAGCACCATTTCCCACAGCTCACAGCTTAAGTCAGAAGTCTCCTCACAAAGTAACAGTCTCTTCACAGAATCTCTGTACACTGATTGGCTACAACCATTGGTAAGCATTGTGGGGGTTGTAGGCTGTCTGCTTTCTACTATTTGGCTGCTCAGAACCAACTACATTGGCACAGTCCTTTTTACTCAGCAGTAGCTTGTAATGAAGATCGTACAGTATAGAGGCACACTTGCAAAACTTACTTTGCATAAGATGTGCCAAAGTCAGTGGAAGCATACTACATCTCTTGTCGCAGCTATGCAAGGGCTGACCTTTTTGCGCTCTTTTGTGCTCTAGGTCAGCCGTGAGCTGAGCACCACCCTGCCATAGTCTGGGTGTGCCCAGGCAGGCACATACAGACACAGGTGGGCAAGGAGTGACCGCCACCCTGCAAGCTGGGTGGGTGTGGAGTAGGAAGCTGTGGGGGCAGCCCGCCACTGCGTGATGAGACACAAACCGTGGGTGAATTGGGTTTTTTTTTTTTTTGCCATGTGCTTCTGATGCGCTTAAACAGAGGATCAATGAATCGCATCTCCACAGTGAGGGCTTCCTAAGGCAGTATGCAATGATGTGCATACTGGGAAGGGAGGGGGGAATGGCACAGAGTTGGGATGGCCTGATCAGACCATCCCGACCCCATGAGAGCGCACTGGCACGATCACACAGGGGAAAGTCCATCCGTGGCCCGTAGCAACTCATTTGATAGTGGACTTTCCCTAGTGTCTTTTAAATCCACTGTTGCGGTGGAGCACAACGGTTGCCAATGGGTGTGGAACGCTGGCCAGATGTTCATGTCTGATCATGCCCATTAAATCTGTCCAGCATTCACACCTATGGCACGGCTAATTGTCCGTGTGATCGCAGCCACTCATAGGCTTTTTGGTTCTAAAAGGATGAATGTTGCAGGTGAGTGGTGTGATTGATTTAAATGTTTTTGTTATATTTTTATTTATGTTTCCCAAGCTGTTCCAATAAAGGACCAGAGTCAGCTCTGCCCATTTTATGTCACTCATCGTCAACATAAACTCTCTTTACCAAAGTAATCTTGGACAGGGAGGAGGTAACATTTCCTATCCCACACAAAGAGAGAGAGAGAGTTATTGTGTTTGGTTAAAATTCTGCTGCTTCTTTACCTTCCTTCACTCACCCCCCCACCCGCCACAATGTAAAATATTGCTTTGGGGCTGGAGGTAGCAAAACTAGGACATTACCGTTTGGAAAATGCTCAGTGCTGCATAAAATATTCACTATCAAGTTAAAACAGGTTTACCCCAAGGAAGGGAGATCAGAAGGGGGTGGGTGGGAAGAGGAGTCAATTTCCCTGTCCTACTCAATGGACTCTTATCTTTTCCTCAACAAACAAGAGGCCTCTGATGGACACTTCTGTTACATCTAGTTCTCTTGCAGACCTCATATCTTCCCAGTTCCCAGCATAATGTTATCTACATACAGGCTACAATAAGACAGGCAGCTTGGTGTGGTCTGGCCGTGCCTCTAATTGGTCCAGGTTTTTCTGTACCGGGAGAGTTGTGATCAGACATTGCACTGGTCTCCAAGGCCACCGGCAGCTCCTTCACTGCATCCAGCCCACCACCTTCTTGCCAGCCTCCTACTCCAGGCCTACATGTCCACCTTGCCTCTCTTTGCCATCCTGCCCATGCCACCCCTGGACCTTAGTAGGACTGGCTGCTTCATCTACTAGGTCCTGCTGGGCCTGGCATCAGACCTTCTTTAGCAACATCATCATTGGGTGCAGCCTGAGCCTGGCCACCAGCAGCTGCACCTCCTTGTCCACCATTCTCCCCGTCCTTGCCTGCTCACTCCTGGACTTGCATAAGCGGTTTTAATCATTAACTTTGTATTGAATTTTGCACAGAAAAAGTGTATAGACATTAAACTACGCAAGATAATAAGTACAAAACGATCGAAACTGGGGGTAGTTATACAACTTTGTGAATTATAAAACAGTGAAAGTTTTGTTCATAAAAACGAGTAAACTGTTGATATTGCAAAACAACATCAAATTAAACCAATGTGGCAATATATTCAGTATGGTGTTACACAACCAGCCTACTACAGAAATAAGGAATACAGAGAACATATGCTTCAAGTGTAAAGTAGTTTGAGGTATATTTGTTTGTGTGGTTGAATGTCATTCTCGGCTATCATTTCAAAAAATGGGAACCATTTTGCATGGAAGGTGGATTTCTTAGGCAATTGTTCCACACAACGTAAGTGATCCATGATTTCCCCTAATATGAAAAGGTCCCAGACTTTTGTGAACCAGAAATCAATTGTGGGGACTAGGTGGGATTTCCATCTTGAAGCAATACAGGAGCGTGCTGCTACAACTAGGCTTGAGATAAGCTCTCTTCTGATGAGTGGGATGTGGAGATCATTCCAGATGTTAAGGAAAAGAAATTGTGGTTTAAGTGGCACTTCGTAGCCTGTAATGGATTTTATTTGTCCTAGTACTTCATGCCAAAAAGATTCTATAATTGGGTATTCCCACCAAAAGTGGGCATAGGTTCCTATATTTCCACAATTCCTCCAACATAACAGCGAAGAGGTTGATGAAGAGAGTGCAAGTTTCCGGGGAGTCAGGTACCAACGGGTAATAATCTCTTAAGATTGCAGTTGTGTGTTGATGATCAGTGAAGTGATCAGAGGCGAAGACCAAACTTGATCCCATATTTCATCAGTGATCGTAAAGCCACAGTCCGATTGCCATTTGTTACGGACATAAGCGGTTTTAAATGAGACTTGGGTGCATAACCGCTTATGCGTTCACTGCTAAAGGCTGAAAAAGAAATGGTGGCAGAACAGGAAGTGAAAGATTGGATGCCCCCAAAAGTTTCACCCTGCAAGAGAGCAATCAGACACCTGCAGAAGCGCTGTGAAACTGGTAGAATCCCTAAATATTGGGCTTTCTGGGGTGTCAGATAAGTTGGCGGTGAGCCTGGGAGACTGATGGCTGCGGAACGGGAGCCAGATGTTGCTGTCTGATTGAGCACTTTAAATCCGTTTGGGAGGAGCAACGACAACAGATCAAAGTGCTTGTCTGATCACACCCATATATATTAAAAAGGCCCAGGGCATGGCAGCAATGAAGTAGTACTGGAGGAGGGGGCAGGGGGAAGCAGGGGGAAGGATTCCACTTCCCTTAAAGGACACCTTTTCAGAAAGCAGAAATCCAAAACAAGCATCAAAAGGTGGAGTAATTCCAGCCCTTCTGTTTGACTCTCCAATGCCAGTCTCTCCTCACTTTACTTCCACTGCATCTCAAGAGTTCGAAGGGAAACTTAAAAGATATTGCATGAGATTAGACAAACAGATCTAGTAAAAAGTGTGAAAATGAGGTACTATGGGGGGGAAATACAGATGTCACCTTTTAGCCCCCCTCCCTTCTTCTTATCAAAACGCAGACAGCACTGTAAGTGAGCATGGGACTGAGAAGTGCCCGGAAAATCTTCTACAGGGGAGTGTTTCATTATAAACATAAGTAGAACATAACAGGATCCTAGCCAGATGCTTATAAGCAGGGCTTTTTTTGTAGAAAAAGCCCAGCAGGAACTCATTAGCATAATAGGCCACACCCCTGACAGCATAGCTCATTAGCCTATTAGGCCACCCCCATGTTACCAGAAGTGTGGGCATCCAGCCACACCCAACTTCTGCTTCTTATTCTGTTTACCTTTTTTGCTGTCAAAACCCAGGGCTTTTTTTTTGTAGCAGGAACTCCTTTGCATGTTAGGCTACACACCCCTAATGTAGCCAATCCTAATGAGTTTCTGCTGTTGGGTGTGGCCTATTATGCTAACAAGTTCCTGCTGGGCGTGGCCAACTTGGGAGCCAGCCGGAACTCCATTCCTATGCGTTCCTGCCCCAAAATAGCCCAGCCAGATCATACATTTAGAACTGGCAAAATCTCTATGAACACCAGAGCACCTACAAACCACTGCACAGACAGCTGTATGTGTGATGTGTCATGGGTTACATGTGCATACACCTCAGCCATCATATTTATGCACAAAGATGGGAGAGGACTGCAGATACAAGTAGACTGCCCCCGCTTCTCAAAAGTGTGAACTAGCCTTTAATGGATCCAGAGCAGGTGATACAGGCACGGAGCATTTAAACCCGCCACCGTGAACTCTGAGCCAAAATCATCCAGTTAACAGAGCATCTTAGAATCTTGGATTGCATGACATCAAATAACTCTGGGACATTTCTATTAGGGCTGCAATGTTTAGTTAATTAGTCCATTAGATTAATCCATTAACAATTAATCCAGGCAGCAGGGTTTTTAAAGGTTTTTATCATTCTTTAATTGTTATTTTAGAAAAACAAGGTAAGGAACTATAGTCAGAAATACTCCCAAAGGGATACCTCTGTGGAGATGGTACCTGCCCTGACAGGTGCATATCATGTAAAACAAACAGATGCTCCCCCCCACCACGCACACACAGACAGAGAATGATGGTTTTAGCAGCATACAAAGATACACAGAATTAAATGATTGATTGGCTAAATTCACACAATAATAAAGGATGATTTCTTAGGTGAAAGCCTTGCTTTCACTGGACACAACACACTAAAAGAAAACACCATGGCAAAAAAGCCAACAGGACTTTAACCTGCAATGTACCACATTTTCACTCAGCTACACCATAAGCATAGCAAACAACAGAGAACTCTCCGAAAGATCACCTGCCCTATTAACTCTTGTGAACATCTGACATGAGTATTTGAGGAAGGGAGCATTGGCTCTCAAAAGCTTATACCCTTGTTGGCCTCTAAGATGCTACTGGACTCCAATATAGCTGTGTGCTAAATGTGGATCTCATTGCATTTGCAGGGGAAGAAGCCATTCCCTTCTCCTCCCCCCTCCTCCCCCCAAAAGCCAGCAATTATGCTGTGGCCACCAGCCCTAATCTACCACCAAGTTTCTGCAACCCTGACAGTATTTTTACCCAAACTGGTGAAATGCCTTATACCCCCAAAATCTGCACACCCCAAAATGTGTATTAAGCTCTATACTCTGCACAGGCTCAGAGGTTACAAAGTGCCTTTTGCTCGCTAGCAGGAGGGAGGAGAGAGCGAGATGGCTACTGTTATCAGCTGTGTTGGTCTGCAGTAGAGCAGCTAGATTTGAATGATGCCAAGGGATAACCTGTTATAAGACTGGCCCAAATGAAATGATAACAGAACACCACTTGGGGTCACAGCTCTCAGCTCAAACCGATTCAACACATCATTAACAGCCTACAACCTATGCTGCGTACTCCTCTCTCACCTCAAACAGCTTCTCACTCACAAAAATGCACTTCCTAAAATGGACACAGACTCTGGGACCGGGACCTGAAAAAACCCAAGATGCCAACTGTGTTCCCCCTATTAACTTTTACAAGTTACAAGACAATCACTAGACCTGACAAAACCAGTCATAACATCTCAGGTTCATTCATTTTCCATCTCCCGACACTATATATGCCATTGAATGTCAGTAATGCCCTTCCACTCTCTACACTGGACAAAAACGACAGTCCCTATGCAAAAGAATAAATCTGACAGTAAAAATCACAACACTAAAAAAACAGTGGGAGAGTATTTGAATCTTCCAGGACATTCCATTGCTGACCTAACAGTGGCAGTTCTCAAACAGAGAAGCTTCAAGGGGAGATTACAACACAGATTCAGAACAATGGACCTCCAGGGGTGAACAGGGACATAGGATGGTTATCTCACAGACACTGAGGAATTTCAGACAGCCTTTATATTGTGTTTCAGGAACTGTTCACTATCGGTTTCTGTCATTTCAGACAGAACCGTTTTAGTAACGGTTCCCTGACAGAATATATTTCGCCTTTCATACAGAAATGCTTCCGTCCCGTACGGGAAGCATGGCTGAAGCATTTTTACTACAAACTGCTTCCAACCAGTCTTTAAATCCTTCTACCACTTCTGAAGCACTATAGGGTATTGTGCAAAAAGCCCCTGTAGCATTTCCTGAGGTGACAGTTCTTTTTGCGCCCTTTTTCTTCCTGCGTGCGATTGTCCTTTTTTAATGTTCTATTGGGAGCATTATGGCGCTGCAGCAGGACTACAAATCATTATGGCGCTGCAGCAGGACTACATAGCGACCCCATTGAGTTCCCTGTGCAATATCTTTCCAAAACTTAAGAACTATTGGGCAAAACCACCAACAATGAATGTATGTTCCTTCCCCTTCACATCCTTACCAACAGTGAGAACTGTATTCCAAGTTTATATGTGCTATTTTAGTTGGTGTGGAGTACCATTGGGTGATATATGTCTTCTGCTTGACAGGTTTAAGGTCCTTACCTTCCCTGCATTTCTTAGCAGGTGTGTGGGTTTCGGACTGGGATGTCAGGACTGGGTATTTGAGCACTGGTCAATCAACATCGGTAGGAGCCAGAGTCTGAGACATCGTGGCAGTCAATGCCGAAGCTGGGGTTGACATCGATGCATGGCTCGATGTATCCTGAGGCGACGCCATCAGGGGAGAGAGTGCTGACTCCCACAGGGCAGTACGAAGCCTCGCAGCTCTGTTCTTTCTCATTTCGTTCAAGAACTTTGAGCAATGCAAACAAGAGTCCATGCGGTGAGTTTCCCCGAGGCACAAAAGACAGAGGAGTTTCTGTCAGAGGGTGTGATCTTACTGTTGCATTGCAAACACGACTTAAAGAAACCCCACTGTTTGGCCATAGGTTGGGGGAGGGGAACTGCCAGAGCAGAGTGGCCAGTAAGACTGGGGAGCTTCAAGGGGACAGGCCCTTCCCCCAGCTGGATTGATTCAAGGAGACCAACCCTGCTCAAGAGGAGGAGCCATATCCCACAAGTGAGGACTGTTCCACTCCTAGGATCATCTGAGAGAAGTGTACATCTGGCTACCATTTGTCTTTAGGCTGTCATATCAGAGTGACTGACAATGGACACAAGTTACTGTGTCCACATAGATGGCTTTGTCTCTCTCTGAGAGAAGCCTGTTTTGATTCAAACATGAATGGGTAATATTGTAGCTGCTAGTAATTCTTGTTATTATCCCTGATTGCGGCATTTAAAATCTGAAGTAGTGTATAGAATGTATGAAATTGCTGAGCGGTCGGGTTAGAATGGATAAAAGGAAGTACTACTTCACCCAAAGAGTGATTAACACTTGGAATTCACTACCACAGGAAGTGGTGGTGGCTACAAGCATGGACGGCTTCAAGAGGGTATTAGATAAACATCTGGAGCAGAGGTCCATCAGTGGCTGTTAGCCACAAGGTATAGATAGGAACTCTCAGGCTGGGGCAAGTGATGCTCTGTCTTCTTGGTGCTTGGGGGGGGGGCAACAGTGGGAGGGCTTCTAGTGTCCTGGCCCTGCTGCTGGACCTCCTGATGGCACCTGGTATTTTTGGCCACTGTGACAGAGTGTTGGACTGGATGGGCCATTGGCCTGATCCAACATTGGCTTCTCTTATGTTGTTATGCCTAATTTTTTTTTATTTATGCTTGACCTGTGGATGTAGAATCTCTGGCCTAGATCCACATAACCTTCAAACACCTGGTACTGTGATACCTTGGCTATAAATCTTAGGAGGGAGGGAAATGAGCTTGAAAACTTCTAGTGCTAAAAAGAAATTCATAGACTTCTCCTCACCCCTTTAAATAGATATCTACTTCTCTCTGGATCTAAGGGAAATAAAGTCGCAGCAGTTTCCTGGGAAAGGTGGACAATCAGAATTACAGTTGATTACTCCTGTCATTGTGAGGTAAAAGTTTGCCTCCGGTGTGTGAAGTGCTGGCTCAACTAGTCCTTGAGTCTATGGCACAGTAATTGTGTTATGTGAAAATTTACACCCGTACATTTGAATCATGTCTTGCCAGGCTTCAGGATGAAATTTATTTAGTACAAATTCTTAGCAGGGAGAGATTCATCAGTTCTGCTCAGTAAAAACCCTTGAAGCGGGGATCAAGATTAGGGCAGACTCCTCAAAGTAGTCATTGGAAAGCTTATAGAAACATCACAAGGCACAGGGAATAAACAGATACTTGAAGGCATCACAGAGCCACACTGTTTACTAGTCTTGGGATCCAGTTGTGGCTCAGCCCAACCTGGCAGCAGAGAGGGATTCTGGGTATCTCTATCCTCTTCTTAATTTGTTACCTGTTGTCATCAAGCTGGCAGCAGCAAGGTCCCCAGCGAATGAGTAAGCTCAGAACATCAGTTGACAGATATCTGGAATGCAGCCCTCTGCAAACATCAGGTACTTACATAACTCTCCTCCTATGCACTTTCCCTGAAAAGGCCGTTTATTTTTAAAGTATCCCCAGCAGGAATAGGTCATATTTTATAATAGCAGTTTTGGGGGGGAAGCCAAAGAGCTCTGTGTTCATTGGTTCTTCAGTTGCAATTTTCGGTATTCAAAGTGATTACTGTTGAAGGGAATGCAAAAATAGTTGAACAGATATTGTGGGTATTGAGGACCAAAGATGTCACAGCAGGCAAGCAAAATTGACATCCACATTAATGTGTGAAGGAGCCATAGCTGTGCAAATGGATGGCGGAAGTGTTGTCATGTTGAGAAATGAAGGCAGAGAAAACTGAATTGATGGAGAGACAATAACACTGGATGAGCTGAAGAACAAACCTAGTGACACGAAAGATGCTTATGGGATACGATGGCATCTTATGATGGTATTCAGCAAATGGATTCTGGAAAGAGATGAATTGGAAGCTGAAGGAAGAGGTATTTTAGGAGAGGAGTGTTGCTGGTACACCTCTGTGGTTTACTTAGTGGGGGGTTGGGCATCTCCCATCCAGATGAGCAAAGAGCTACCTGCTATAGTTGATTTTTAGCTTGAAATTTCACAATGAAACCTTAACTCTGTTGCTGACCGTCTCTCCCACATCATCCATCTGTGCTTCTGCATTCTTTTGTCTGCTCACTGTTTTTCAGGGCAGAATTGCACATTATGAAGCTAATATCTGAGTCCAGATTCTTTGTCTTCTAATGTTAACTCAGTGGGGTCATTTTCAAGGGAAAATTAGCAGTTGGGAGGGGGATGCTTCTTTCTGCATCCTCTGATCTGCTGTGTAAATATGTATGTACGTGTGTATGTATGTGCCATCAAGTATCAACCAACTAAAGAGGCCAGGTTGGTTACAATGAGGGCCAGGGCCTTCTCTGTGGCAGCCCCCCACTGGTGGAACAAGCTCCCAGAGTACATCAGGGCCCTTCGGGACCTCTTACAGTTCCGCAAGGCCTGTAAAACAGAGCTCTTCTGCAAGGCTTTTAAGTAGAGCGCCACCCTGATTTTATGGCCCTGGCCCAACTACCAACTGTACCGACAGTTCCAATGGCACCACCAATTGAGGCTTTATAGCTGGGCGGGAACCTGACAACACCATTCAACTGACAGTGGATATTAGAAGATCGCCATCTTTTACTGTTTATATAGTAATGATTTTATATTGATTGACAGTTATACTGGAATCTTAATGTATATTTATTGATGTTGTTAGCCACTCTGAGCCTGCCGAATGGCGGGGAGGGCAGGATATAAATGTAAATGTAAATAAATAAAAATAAATAAACGTAGGGACACCTCAGCAAGGAGCTTCCAAGGCAAGTGAGAAGCAGAGGCAGCTTGCCATTGCCTTCCTCTGCAGAATTTTCCTTGGTGCTCCCCCATCCAAGTACCGACCCTGCTTAGCTTCTTTTTTCTTTTAATTAAAAAAAGGATTTTATTATGATTTTCAAAAAGAAAGATAGAAAGGATAACAAAACAAGAAAGGAGAAAAAACTACATAAACTAAAAGGAGGCTTCAGATTTTCTCTGCAACAGCTTTAAGTACGATCGCAAAATTTTCTCTTACTCTATGTTTACAAAAGAATGCTCTCTTTTTTTCCATTGTCCAAGTTCCTTATTTATCAGACCCGCAAGTCATCAAATCATTATTCTCTGTTTCATGCAAAAAGTCTATAAGGGGTTTCCAGTCTGCAATAAATGAAAGTCTTTTCTCTAATCAAAGAAATAAGTTTTGCCATCACTGCAAGTTTCAACACTTTACAAACCATTCCTCTGTTGTAGGCAATATCGGACTCGTACACTTTTGCAGATATAATTTTCTCGCTGTCGTTGTCAGATATAAAAACAACGTTCCATGACTTCTTTCCAGTTGAGTATCCATTAATCCCGAAAGGAAAGACTCTGGTTGAGATTATATATTAGTCTTTAAAATCTTCTGAATTAATTATTCTATTTGTATACATATTTGCAGGACTCTTTTTGTAGCGGGAACTCCTTTGCATATTGGATGACACCCCCTAATGTAGCCAATCCTCCAAGAGCTTACAGAGCTCTTCTTACAGGGGCTACTGTAAGCTCTTGGAGGATTGGCTACATTAGGGGTGTGTCATCTAATATGCAAAGGAGTTCCTGCAACAAAAAGAGCCCTGGATATTTGTGTGTGTGTGCATATTTGTATTCAGTGTTCCCTCTAAGCCGAGTTAGTGTGAGCTAGCTCAAAGTTTTTTAGCCTCCAGCTCACGCATTTTTGTCTTAGCTCAGGAAGGATGGCTCCAGAGCAAACTAATTTATGCATCAGCCAAATCACTCGCTCACAAATTTAATGCCGGTAGCTCACAAAGCAAAATTTCTACTCACAAGACTCCACAGCTTAGAGGGAGCATTGTTTGTCCCCAGATTTTTATTTTTATTTTGCTTTCTTACATGTCCACACATATTTCCCCACCCCAACATTTGTATAACTTTGGCAAACAAAGATTTAAGAAACGGTGCTTTCTGGCAGAGTACAGTGTGTGAAGCTAGGACGGTTTTATCGTACAAGCTTGGCAGCCCCATTCATTTCAACAGGGCTCCACAGCTTTTTGTTGGTACATCTGCCTGTGCACCTATTTGATGTGCATAACAAAGGACCCCTCGAGCGGATACATTTGGCGGCAGCAGCAGTACAAACAGACCAACCAAGCAGTTCTTTAAAGAATAGTTTACAGATGAAAATCTATGTATTTCTCTGGACCAAACATGCTGTGTAAATAAAAGCCTATAAGCAAGTAGGAAGAGGCTACACCTCCTCATCCCCCCCCTCCCCCTCCCTCATCAGGAGCCCCTGAGATAAATAACCCTCCTATATCTAATTGGCAGCAGCTGTCCTATTGGATTAATAATCCCTGCTGCAGCCTTGCCTGGCTTCCAGAGAGGTGACTTCTCTAGGGTCACCGGTGTTCAGAAGCTTTTCCTCCGCAGGAGGTGTTAACAATGGCAGTTACAAGCAACACTTCTGATGCTTGTTATTCTCCTCTGGGGATTTCTGCAGTTGGCTTGAGGTGATGCCAGCTTGCGATTCACTGCTGCTTATTCTTCCCCCCCATTCCTGTAGGCTTTCTCTTAGTTAGGCCCTCACCAAGAAGCAAGCAAGCAGACAGAAAGATGCAAATCAAAATCAACTGGACCTAGTGCCATGGAAATGAGCAGCTTGCTGGCCAATGACAGCACATGGGCTAGTAATTAATTAGGTAATTTGCACTTTATCATCATACAGAGAACATTAACCTAGGTGATAATGCACCTGCCTCAACCGTCTCAAAAATTCAGTCGCTGCCAAAGCAAGGAGACAAGTTGGTGGAAGCTGGAAGCAGGCAAGGAAGCAGAGCTTGACAGAGCATTAAAAGGGAAGGGCAGATAGAGCGGTTGCTCAATATGTGCTTACTTTACCATTCTGCATTCCTGTCTTGCTGACCTTGGCAGATGATGAATGTTTTTCTGCAATGTACATAGGACTATCCTTTATACAAATCCCTCTGGCATGACAGTGGAAAGAATACCATCAAGATCCAGGGGAGTATTTAGAGGGGACTGGAACAAATCATGGCCATCTCATTAACTACTTTGTTGCTTTGCTAAGGTACGTAAAAAACTCGAATGCCCGAACATGTGTCTGAAGGCTTTTCCAGCCTTTGTGATTAGTTGAAAAATATCAATTTGTGGGACTCTATCAACATCTGATGATGTGCCAAGGAATGCACAAACTACATCCACTAGATCTGTAGCCGCTACTCGCCAAATGGAAAAATCTGTTTTCTCGATTTCTTCCCACCTCTCTATTATACATTCTGAATCTGAACTTTTGGTAAATTCCCTACCTGGCTGTTAATTATGAGACTCAACAAAGGATTCAGCTTCAAGTGATTTCAGCTTTATTAAACAGCAACTGTAAGTCAGGAACACACGACTGAACACACAACAACAAGGGGAGCACAGCTCCTTCTTTTAAACTCTCCCGGGCTGTCAAAGCCACACCCATTACAAGTTAAAGACCAATCAGAATACAGGGATAAAGGCCAATCAGGACTATTCCTTCTTTGCAACAATATCACTCAGTGATTGGGTAATTACGCAGGTTTCGCAGAAACCGACCAATAGCAATGCGACATCTGAAGAGCCACGTTCAGACTCACGCTTAACATGTGAATAGATAGGAGCGATTCACATTCAGTACATAACACTGGCCTTAAAAAAAGAAAAAGAAAAAAGCAATGCTGAGAAAACCTAATTTCAGAATTCTACAAAATATTTTAATTCTGAAAATTCACCTTTCTCTCAGGCCCACCTACCTCACAGAGTGTCTGTTGTGGGGAGAGGAAGGGAAGGAGATTGTAAGCCACTCTGAGTGAAGGGCGGGGTATAAATCCTCCTCCTCCTCCTTCATTTTGTATGACCACAAATATGGTTTACTTATTACTCACTATATTTCCAGTGTCATGATTTATCCTCATATCATTTTACATTATTCACATTAAGGAAAATCTGATTTGTAATTTTAATTTAAGGACATAGAATAGGTCTCTCTACATGGGGCTGCCCCTGGTGCAACTCCGGAAGCTGCAGCTGCTGCAAAATGTGGTGGCCAGGCTGTTGATGGGTCTCACTATGCGGGAACACATCCAGCCTGTGCTAAAGGCATTGCACTGGCTGCCAATAGTGTTCCGGATTCACTTCAAGGTGCTGTTTTTGACCTCTAAAGCCCTTTATGGTCAGGGACCCGTCTATCTGAGGAATCGCCTTTCCCCGCATGTTCCCCAGAGAGCACTGCGATCAGGATTCCAAAATCGCCTGGCCCTCCCTGGTCCAAAGAAGGCCAGATTGACATCGACTAGGACCAGGGCGTTTTCTTTAGTAGTGCCAGCTTACTGGAAAGAGCTCCCTGGTGAGATCAGGGCCCCGCGGGACCTCTCACAGTTCTGCAGGGCCGTGAAAATGGAGCTTTTCTGGTAAGCCTTCCAATAACCTCTGGGCCGACCTAGGCCCAGGGAGGCCTTTTCCGTCCCCCACACGCCATCCAGCCACAGAACACCACCACAGAATCCGTCCCCCACACGCCATCCTTCTATGGAGCACTAGGCTCAGAGAAGGCCTTTTCCGCCCCCCACATGCCATCCCCTGGGCCTTCTATGGGGCACTAGGCCCAGGGGAGGCCTTTTCCGCCCCCCACACGCCATCTCCTGGGCCTTCTATGGGGCACTAGGCCCAGGGAGGCCTTTTCCGTCCCCCACACGCCATCCCCTGGGCCTTCTGTGGGGGCACCAGGCCCAGAGAAGCCCTTTTCCGTCCCCCACACGCCATCCCCTGGGCCTTCTCTGGGGGCAGTAGGCCCAGAGAAGCCCTTTTCCGTCCCCCACACGCCATCCCCTGGGCCTTCTGTGGGGGCACCAGGCCCAGAGAAGCCCTTTTCCATCCCCCACACGCCATCCCCTGGGCCTTCTATGGGGGCAGTAGACCCAGAGAAGCCATTTTTTGTCCCCCACACACCATCCTCTGGGCCTTCTATGGGGGCAGTAGGCCCAGAGAAGCCCTTTCCCCCACACACTGCCTACTGCCCCCATAGAAGGCCCAGGGGATGGTGTGTGGGGACAGAAAAGGCCTTCTCTGGGCCCAGAGAAGCCCTTTTCTGCCCCTCTTCCCTTCCTTTCCCCCTTTCCTTTCTTCCTCTCTCCTTTCTTTCACTCTTCCCCTCTTCCTTCCTTCCTTCCTTCCTTCCTTCCTTCCTTCCTTCCTTCCTTCCTTCCTTCCTTCCTTCCTTCCTTCCTTCCTTCCTTCCTTCCTCCAACCCTCCGTTCCTTCCACCTCCCTCTCTTCCTTTCTAGGGCCCGTTGTCTTTCACCACAACGGGCTTTGCTCTCTAGTCCTATATAAGTCACAAAAAATACCAGTGCTTGTATTTTATTAATTGTCTGAGCTGCTGTTGTTTGTGCTACTGCAGTGGAAGCAAATCCATAGCGCTGGGATACAGTTTCCCAAGATCTTGTAGTCCAAAAGACAAGTGTGATGACAGAGCTGAATCTGGATGATTAAACACTATAAATTCGTCACAGATGTCAAACCTTGGCAATCTGTGTGTGGAGTTCAGAACTAAGGGTCACAGGGAAATCAGACCCCACCCACCCCTGGACATCTAAGCTACATATACAGACATACCCATCAGATAGAATTAAGAGAAAGAGATACTCTTCTCCCTTTCTCACAATACAAGAACTCGTGGGCACTCCATGAAATTGCTGAGCAGTCGGGTTAGAATGGATAAAAGGAAGTACTACTTCACCCAAAGAGTGATTAACACTTGGAATTCACTGCCACAGGAGGTGGTGGTGGCTACAAGCATGGACGGCTTCAAGAGGGAATTAGATAAACATATGGAGCAGAGGTCCATCAGTGGCTATTAGCCACAAGGTACAGATAGGGACTCTGGGGCAAGTGAGGCTCTGTATTCTTGGTGCATGGGGGGGGTCAACAGTGGGAGGGCTTCTAGTGTCCTGGCCCCACTGGTGGACCTCCTGATGGCACCTGATATTTTTGGCCACTGTGTGACAGAGTGTTGGACTGGATGGGCCGTTGGCCTGATCCAACATTGGCTTCTCTTATGTTCTTAATACGGTCACTGGGACAGACTGATGAAGGTGTACATAAAATGACTGCACATCCTCTTAGAGCTCTACATCTTTCTCATATTCTCATATATTTCACTAATTAATTCAGACAAAGAATTTTGTTACACAAGTTTCCTGTTCCACGTGTCTTTGGCAGGCTCTCTACTAAGACACCGTACCAAGTGAATTTGGCAAAAAGTCTGCTTGAGTGAATCTCAGCATGACTCTCAGAATCACCGCAAAGACCTTAAAGAACATGACAAGAACAAAGCCTCTCACTGCTCTGACTTACCACAATGTTTTAGCGATTGTGACAAGAACAAAACTCCACCCCCAGGAGATGGAAATGCTACATAATGGTATAAAAACGCCTGTTTCTCTTTTGGCAATGGTTCTTGGCAATAGCTCCGCGTTCCTAGGCACTGGGCTCAAGGCGAACCTAACCTAAATCTCTTGAAAGATGCGTCAGTCCTAAATGTTACATACATACCCATCTTTTTTGCTGTTTGTGCATTTCCTCAGGAGAATTCAGCTGACATATGGCCCCAGTTTTCAGCAAGGTTTCTGCTTTTTACCCAATTTTCCAGCTCAACTGACTGAGGCGCACAGGGGTCAAGTGAATCGCCTACGGCGCAAAGTCAGCCAGCTGGTAGCTTGGACAGCACTGGATCCCAGACACTCCCGATGACTCAGTCCTTACCCCCAAATGACTGGACTGAGGACCCTCTGACATACGTAAACAGGCTATATAGCTCTCAGGCGATCAGAACATCTTTCTCTCTGACCATCACATATCATACGCAAAAGCAAGATGGTTATCAAGAAGCGTGCTATGAATGTGTGTGCATACCAGAAAGGGAGCGACTGAGAGGCGCTCGAAGAGAGGTAGCCATCACAAAGACAGAGCAAGTGTGGGAATCGTCACAGAGGAGACAAACAGCTGTGCTGAGTGACAGGCAATGCCTGTAAGTGATCACTTTAATGAGAATGACTTATAAGCACACACCAGAGATTTAGACAGGAAGCACTGTGCACCTTGCTAAAAGATACCCTTAATCCAAATGAGAAAAGAGGTTTTAAAAAAGAAATAGACCCATCCCTGTGCCAAACTTACCCTAGCTCACACGAGAATTGCACAAGCATGCACTTTATTCATGACAGTCATATAGGTAGTTAGGGTAAGCATCATAAAAAAGAACCCTATACTTAATGAGCAGTCCAACTAAACGTGTTAGAGCATTTTTTTTAAATCGGAACAATAAAAATTGCCAAAATAAAACAAAAAGGCTTCTAGAAGAGGTTTGTAATCAGAACCCTAAATGAGAGTAACATCACTCTATTTTCCTTCCTCCAAATAACCATAGAAAGCAACATCTCCTGCTTAGAACTGCCTCATCACAATGGCAGAGAGAAGAAACACAGAAACAGAAGAGACATTGACAAATTGGGATTTCTACCTTATAGAATCCTGTTTTCTCCCCCCCCACTTTCTCTGAAGTTGAAGAAGTACATTTGCCCAGCAAAGAAAAGGGTTTCCCATTGATTTTTTTTGCTGAAAGAAAGCTGTTCATTGCCTTTGTTATGCTCAGTCAGGCCTCTAAATTAATACTTGCAAAATTCCAAGAAATCCATGAAGCAGTTATTTTCCCCTTCTATTCATGAAAAAAGAGAGAACATATTTGCTCCTCCATGCACAGACTCTCTCAAATGCCACCATTCAGGAACCATGACCCACTAATCAGACCCCAAGAGTTTTGGGTTCTCTGTCCAATTCCAATTAAGATTTCCTCCACTGCATAAAACAGGCACCACTTAATTATAAAATGATAGCATACAAACCAGGAAAAGAAAAGGACAGGGTTGTGCAGAGGTTCCAAAGCATATACAATACATGCAGGCAGAGTGAAATGATGCCCATTGGCCCTGCCCACATATTTCACTCTGCAAGATTCCTTCCGTGTGGCCGGGAATGCTGCAGAAAGTAAGGTCCTGATTGTGATTCAAAGTTCACAGAAAAGAAGTGTTAAGTATGGAGACTCAACAACGACTGGATTTCAGCAAGTGATTTCAGCTTTATTTATAACAGCAAACTCCAACCCAGAACACCACAACAAACACCCACAAAACAGTGGAGCACAGCTCCTTCTTTTAAACTCTCCCGGGCTGTCAAAGCCACTCCCAAGTAAGTTAAGGTCCAATCAGATTTCAGGGATAAAAGCCAATCAGCTTTGTTCCCTCCATACAACATATTTACACTGTCATTGGTTGTTTTAAACCAGGGGTCCTCAAACTTTTTAAACAGGGGGCCGGTTCACTGTCCCTCAGACCGTTGGAGGGCCGGACTATAGCAAAAACAAAAACTATGAACAAATTCCTATGCACACTGCATATATCTTATTTTGAAGTGAAGAAACAAAACGGGAACAAATACAATACTTAAAATGAAGTAAAGTTAAATCAACAAACTTACCAGTATTTCAATGGGATTTCCTTAGCCCCCACCCCCAGGATGACAATCCCCCTCCGGCTGAAAGGGATCAGTCCCCCGGGGGGCCCTTGTGGCACTGGAGGGGGGGGGGCTTGCCGGCATTGCTCCCATGGGGGGGGTTCTCTCCCCCCCCAAACAGACCTTTCCCAGAATGCGCCTTCCCCCAAAATGTGCAGGAATTCTCCACCCCGGAGTCAGCAACCGTGGCCAAGCGTGTCCCCTGCCTCCCTCCCTCCCAGGACCTCCCGGCAGCTGCCCCCCCCCCCACGAGCGACTCCCTTCCCAGGACCCTTCCCCTTTGCCGCTGCTGCCCTGCCCGGCTGCTCCATGTGGCTTCTTCTCCGCAGCCCCCCCCCCGTCCCCGGACACTCCAGCTGAACCCCGCCCGGGCTGGAGAGGGAGAGGGGGAGGCACCCGCCACACCGGGAGGAGCTCTGCCCGGGCTGCTCTCCACGCCCTCGAAGGCACCTCTCCCAATGGGGCTACTTGGGAGGAGGAGCCCGACAGGCGGGCGGGGGCGCTGCTGCTGTGCTCCCTGAGGAGAAGGCGGCTCCAGGCGGGGGGGGTGGGCATAAACACCCGGCGGGCCGTATAAATGTCCTCGGCGGGCCGCATGTGGCCCGCAGGCCGTAGTTTGAGGACCCCTGTTTTAAACACTTCCACAGGAAGGGCCAATAGGAATGTTACATCTTATGATCCTGTACATAAACTCAAGCTTTACATGGTAAAGAATAGGCAGCATTCACTGTTAAGACATAACAAGAAGTTCAAGAGAACCCTCTAGCCAAGCACCCCACACAGTCACACTGATGATTTTTTTCACAATTTAAAATGAGTATTATTTCAAAAGGTTTTTTATTGGCTTGGGGAGGGAGTGTTTTGTCCATTGAAACGATAAAATTTAGCTTGGCAGCTGGGGTGGGTTGCCATGGTTGGTGCATGCTCAAAATTTATTGGAAGTACTATAACTCCATGAACCAATGGTACCCCCTCCCCGTGCATGACCCCTCAACTCCACCACTCAGGATCCACTGGACTCTTTTGGATTGCTAGCTATGGGGGGGGGGGAGTGCACAGAGCTGCCCTCACAGAGGAGGGAGAACTTGTACCTGAATAAACCTTGGTCTTAAAGGTGCCACTGGACTGTTTTGGATGGCCAGCAAGTGCAGGAAAGTGTGTGTCAGCTTGTGGGTCGAGGAGGCTGGAAAAGGCAAGGGGGGGCTGCTGGGAGCAGGGGGTGGGGCTTGCTACATGTGCCCGCCCCCTGGGCTCCTTACTGCTGGAGCTCCTGCAGGAAATGAGTCCTGCTACCACTATCCGTGTCTGGTTTGGCCCTCAATTACCAAACAGCAAGTTTAGAATTACAACAAATAAACTATCACTTCAAACATTAATTTTCTTTCTGGGTGCCCCACTTTTCTGTTTTTCTCTCTACTATCACTTCCTTGACTCCTCCTAGATTTTTGTACATACAGTACAGCCTTTGCCTACATGCATGTGATGATCTCATGTTCTATAGAGCATCAGTGCTGGATGTGCATGATGTGTCATTTAGCCTTCTATGATTAGATAATGTAAATCAGTGCATTAGATCCCCATGCGTCTAGGTCGTCTCTGTTTATAAACTAAACACTGCAAAAAGTTGCCTTAGGTAGGCGGGCATGGGGATATGGAGAGGCAGTAAGAGTCTACAGGATACTGACCCAGGAACTAAAGAAGAAAAGGGAAGTAAGTCTACATCCTGGTGGGCTACATGGAATGCCATCACAGGGATACCACTTTCAGGATACATAAAATGCATGGCACACATTACAGTGTCCATATGGTTTTCCTAGGCAGAAATCTTATCAGTTTAAGAAAATTGCCTTGCATGAAGATAGATCCAAGTGGTCAGCCGTGTTGGTCTGAAGCAGTAGAACAAATTTAGAGTCCAGTGGGGCATCTTTAAGACCAACAAAGGTTTATTCATGGTATGAGCTTTTGTGTGCATGAACACTTTTCCAAATACATTGGAATGGAAGGTAAGGTTCAAATGTATAGACAGGGAAATTAACATGTAACATGATGGTGTTTTGGGGCTGCTCCCGTTTCTGGCCCCAGCTCCTGCCAACCTAGCAGTTTGAAACCAAGAAATTGCAAGAAGATAAAGGTACCGCTTCAGTGGGAAGGTAACAGCATTCCGTGCACCTTGACGTTTAGTTATGCCGGCCACATGACTACGGAGAAGTCTTCAGACAGTGCTGGCTCTTTGGCTTAGAAACGGAGATGAGCACTGCCCCCTAGAGTCAGATTTGACTGCTTTCGAGCAAGGGAAACCTTTACCTTTACCTTATGATGATGTTTAAGATATGCAAAGTCAAAAATAACAAGCTAAGGTTATAAGGTCAACAGTTGTAAAGCTATAAATATGTCAAAATAGCAGATAAATGTCTAAAGGTGTCTTTTCTAATTGTGGGAAGCAAACCTTGTATGAAGTTGTTCTTATATTGATTCAGTGGCCTTTGTATTATTTATAGCAGGGGTCCTCAAACTACGGCCCGCGGGCCACATGCGGCCCGCTGAGGACATTTATGCGGCCCGCCGAGTGTTTATGCCCGCCCCCCCCCGCCCGGAGCCGCCTCCTCCTCAAGGAGCGCAGCAGCAGCGCCCCTGCAGCCTCTTTCTTCCTCCAGCAGCCCTGGGCGGCAAGAGCGCCCAGGAGCTGAGGAGGAGGAAGGGGCGAGCAGGCTGGTCGTGGGGGAGGGGGCGGAACGCGGCGGCGGGGCAAGCAGGCTGGTGGGGGGCAGGGGGGCGAACGCGGTGGCGGGGCGAGCAGGCTGGTGGGGGGAGGGGGCGAACGCGGCGGAGGGGCGAGCAGGCTGGTGGGGGGCAGGGGGCGAACGCGGCGGCCCTCCAACGGTCTGAGGGACAGTGAACTGGCCCCCTGTTTAAAAAGTCTGAGGACCCCTGATTTATAGCAACAAACACAGTTTCTTTCATGTCCAGAGGTTCATTGATCACACGAGGAAACCATTCCCCCTCCCCAAGACAAAAACAGACATTCCTGCAACAGAGATCCACAGAAACACATGAAGAAAGTGAACACCCTGTTTACTCTGCTGGGAATGCTGAGGTTTTTAATTATTTTAATTAATCAACAGCTTCACTTTTGGTTCATCTGTTCAGCTTTGTTAGATATATCTTGCTTCTTGAACTTAGAATTGCAATCACTTGTGCAATCCACTCATTTCCACATACTGGAATGCTCCTCCTCCTCTTAACATTTTCATCGGTGATAAATTCCTACCTAACCTGACCAGACGACTGTGATCTTATTACCCAAGGTGAACCAGAGGCAAAGGAAGGCTTCCGGATGATGCAGGAGCTCTTTTCTCACTTCGCCCATGGGATTTAGTGCTTAACAGAGTAAACAAATCCAAGCTCCAAGGTATCTCAGCATAACGATTACTTTTTAAAAAAGTCTCAGTAGAACTGATATATCTTGAAAGGTTAATGCACATAACTTTGTCTTACTCCTTTTTAGGGTGGACAAAAAAAACAAGAAGCTGTTCACTTTGCAATCTGACAAGTTTTGAGGAGGGCACAAATGGGAAACCAATTATCTCTTCTCACTCTCTTTTACCTCTAGGAGTATACTGTTAGAAAACAACAACTAGTCAGCTAAGCAGATTATGAGCCCTACAGTGAAACAGAGTAGCTGAGAGATGCAGAAGCCTAGAGAATATTATGCTGGACCCAAGTGCCGTCAGGAGAGATTGTGCAAATGAGTTTGGAGAATACTTTGTTGCTGCTTCCAACTACAATGGAGAGACTTATGACCTAGATGGGAAAAGAGACTTACTACTTCTTTTTTTCTTCCTGACATACTAATACTCTACATTTTTTTTAAAAAAATCACCAATTGTTAATTATTAAAATCACAGCTGGAATTCTTAGGAAACAGGGCGAAGTCTCACACTGATTCTGGAAATTATTAATGTTTTGTTCAGGATCTCTAGCTAGTGTTTGTAAGCTGTGCCCATTCTGAATCATGGGTATAAAGTAGGACTGTGCATAGCGGATAGATCAAGGAAGGAGACAGTGTGTGGTGGTGTGGGTGGAAGTGTCATCAAGTCATTTCCATCTTATGATGACCTGATGAATTAAAGTCCTCCAAAATGTAGTTAACGGCCTCGCTCAGGTCTTGCAAACTGAGGGCCGTGGTTGATTGAGTCAATCCATCTCATGTTGAGTCTTCCTCTTTTCTTGCTGCCTTCAGCTTTTCCAAGCATTATTGTCATACAGGTTTTGTTCCTCTCAGAGCCCCAGTCCAGGAGATAAGAGAGGCACAATTCCTGATACTCTGCCAGCATGTGCAGGATCTCACTTCTCTCTCACACCCCTCCAGGAATGAGAAATACCAAAGACCCACATGCTTCAGGAACATTTAAATCAGTAGACTGCCACCAGAACCTCTTTTGAACATTCCCAACTCAGACAGAAGAAGAGGTCCCACCTCCTGCCTGGTTTTTAGGAATTAACAACTGATCAGCTCTGGGCCAGAGCTGCAGCTAATTAATTAACACACAGTGGTAGACTTCAGCTGAGTAGCCCCAGGCAATGGAATTTAGCCTTAGAGATCCAGTTGCAATACAGAACTCAAACTCAGATAATATTAATCTACATATTATCTTTATTTAGTAAAGCAGGCATACAACCAGACTTGCAAAGATTAGAAAGGATTGAACCAGGCCTATAACTTATCCAGCTCTGACTACACATAGTTACCAGTCCTTCAGTTGGGCTTTGTGGAGCCAGGGAAACTTCAGGATGAAACACATGTTTGCTATGAACAATTAAGTCCAGCTTCACTGCCTACTAGTCAAATTCCATGCTTCAGGTTTGTATTCCAAACAGAGACTAAAGTCAATTTCACACCTGAAGCCGTGGGGCTGCATTTTGACCCGCGGCTTCACCCGATTTCCTCCGCAGTTTCGTAATCCTGTTTTTTGAGGATTACGAAACTGCGAAGGAAATCGGGCGAAGCTGCGGGTCAAATGCAGCCCCGTGGCTTCGGGTGTGAAATTGACCAATAGTGTCGGGCGCAAACAGCGGCGCAACACCGAGGCAGCTGTAGTGGGAAATCAGCCTAACTCTTAGAAAGAAGCTAACTTTCCAAGAGAACTCTGTCTCAGTTTCCATAGGGTGATCACAACTCCCTCCCTCTCCCATCACAATTGAATATGGCCATTTATCCAATTGCAAGGGAATTAAGAGGTGTGTCCAAGCAGACATTGCTGATGTTAAGAAAGGCACGTCTGCTGAGCTTTGAAGTGTAAATATCTTGGGTCTAGCTCTTCCCGTGTGTGAGAAGGCACCTGAATGTCTCCTTGCTCTAGCAAAAGGTGTCAATATGGGTATGAAGCTTGGCCATCTGTGCAGGCCACCTGCTCAGGTGACGGAAGTCACATGGACATGTTAGCAGCCAGACCATTTGGGGCCTAGTAGGAATGAAACAGGAAAGTCTTTTCCTATACAATTTTCTTTTCAGTGACTCTTTGGCTGTGGTCACAGTGGTATCCCAAATATACAAGTTGGTGGTGTGATTTGCTCCTTACACTATGAACCTTGTGGTCTGTTGAAATTGCTGGAATGAGGTTCCACTCACACAGCTGGAAAACTGAAGAAGTCAAAGGAAACGCATCTTCCAAATATCTAGAATGGGCGTCTTGGCAAAGGCTGTTTGAAATATGTTATGACTATGTGGACTCCTCCTATCAAGTTATCAAGTTACACTGAATACATGGACTTTATGTCTTATCTTCACAGGAGGAAATATTGTATCTTATACCTTAATATAGTTATAGTATGCATACATGTTGTTGTGACACCACCAACTTTATAATTGTCTAATATATTGTTTTGGCAATCTATGATGGTATTTTCTACTAGTGGAATTTGTATATTTGGGATTCCTGTGACACTAGTCTTTTTCCCTTGTTTGGATTTACTGGTGGTCACACTGGCAGCCTGGTGCAATATGAGTAGAAGAAGAGAAGAGATTGGATTTATACCCCACCCTTCACTTGCAGTCTCAGAGCAGCTTACAAACTTCTTTCCCTTCCCCTCCCCACAACAGACACCCTGTGAGGTAGGTGGGGCTGAGAGAGCTCTGACAGAAACTGCTCTTTCAAGAACAGCTCTGACAGAACTATAGCTTGCCCAAGGTCATCCAACAGCTGCAAGTGGATGAGTGGGGAATCAAACCTGGTGCCACCTCTAATTGTACCAGTTTAAAGTGTTATAGGGCATATCATGCAGACAACACACCCTGCTGTGGGTTACCTATGCAGACTCAAGCATCCACATTACCACAGAGCCTCAGCCATGGAGCATGCTGCCCAATTTTTTTTCAAAATGCATGCACGTGTCCATGTGCACATAATTGCACATGCACTCATGGGCACATAGGCAAAAACTCAGAACCCCTCTAGTGGCGGGAATAGATCTGCAGGTTCCAACTGCCAAATCCAGTCTGCGTGTGCTCCCCTCGTTCAGGCATCTGGCCATGCACAATGAATGTATGGGGAACAAAAAACACCGCTTGTGGTGCCTTTTTAACCCGGCTCCAAGTCATCCTATGATGGGATGAGTATGCCAGGGGAACTCCTGACAGATGTGGCTGGGTGACTGCGCCCATTTGATCCGGAGGGAAAGGATGGCTGTGTCGGGCCAAACTACTTGTGTGATCACAGCCCTTGTCTTCTCGTAATGTGACTACAATACAATAGTCTCAGTTTAGTACTTTTTAGGTTCTTGGGAGAGTTCAGGCTTGATATGATCTAGAACCCACCTAATTGTCTTTTTGGTGGTCCACAGAGTCTATAAAACTCACCTCCAACATTACATTTCAAAGGAATCAGGGAGACATTAACGCACAAGAAATAGGTAATTTGAGCACTGGGACCCTAAGAATGAAAATGTTTCCAGGAGGGAAGACATCTGCAAGCCCCACAGCAAAGGCATTACAGGTGTGCCATTTCTAAAAAGGAACCAGTCTTTGCAATCATACCACAGTATTATGTTATCTGCCATAACATTTCTCAGCAACAAGCCTGCCAGCTTGTTGAAAGAGTCATGTTGTGCCAATGCAGAAGTGGAGACAATATGCTTCAGGCTCTGTCTCTATTTCAGGAGTGCCAGAGCTGCGGGGTCAGTTGTGCTCTAACAGCAGCCAGAAGCAGATGGGACTAGTTCAGTTCCCTGTCAATGGCCTATTTCCCTCATCGTTTTAATGATTCCACATAATCCTCTTCCTTACTTTGAGCATCTCCCATAACTTAACTCCCACATTCTCATTGCTCAGCTTCCATTTACCTTGGATATCTCCAGACAATTCCCTACATTTATATCAGGACATTTTTAATTGCTGCATTTCTGTTTGTGTCAAGGAAATGTAATCGTATACCATATAGACTGGTTAGCATGGACTAGATGTCCAACATTGCATGACCGTCTGGTTTTTAACTTGTAAGGCAAAGATTTCCCTTGTTTGGTAGGCAAGGCTATTTTGGGGCAGGAACGCACAGGAAAGGAGTTCTGGCTGGCTCCTCAACTGGCCATACCCAGCAGGAACTTATTAGCATAATAGGCCACACCCAACAGCAGAAACTCATTAGAATTGGCTACATTAGGGCTGTGTGGCCTAACATGCAAAGGAGTTCCTGCTTCAAAAAAGCCCTGGGTTTTGACAACAAACAAGGTAAACAGAATAAGAAGCAAAACGTGGGAGTGGCTGGATGCCCACCCTTCTGGTGACATGGGATGTGGCCTAATATGCTAATGAGCTGTCATGTCAGGGTGTGGCCTAATATGCTAATGAGTTTCTGCTGTTGGGTGTGGCCTATTATGCTAATGAGTTCCTGCTGGGCTTTTTCTACAAAAAAAGCCCTGTTGGTAGGTATGTTTTGGCATGGGCTAAGAAATATACAACTTAGAAGTGGCCAGAAGGAGAACTGTGGCAAGTAAACCAACAAGAGATTCCAAATGTGTGGAAAGGACCATTAGGGCTTTGGGGGCTTACATTGTGGGTTACTGTGGTTGGTGAATTCTGCCAAAGCATCAGTCTGAGACCCCTGTTTTGTATATAATAATCATTTACTTGAATTCTCATCCTTTACCCTCTGTGTTTCCAAATATCTGTATTGTGTCTCTCAGCATGTATGCCCTAGCCAGTCCCAACATTTTATTTAATCCTGTCGTCACTACAAGGCCAATTCAAAGAGTTTTGCTCCTTTGGGCGGATGGGGTGGGGCATCCCTGTGTGAACATTATGCCCCAGGAACCTTGGCGAGCTTATTCTCTCTTCATGCTTCCTGCGTCCCTAAGAAATCTGAAGGTTCATCTAGTTAGGCTAAGGGACAACCACCCATGCCAGAAACCAAAGAGGTTTGCACCCTGTTTCCTAGGATGCTCTACATGTGTTGCTTCTTTTGTTCCTTTATTTTGGTGCCTGGTCCCTTTTATCTTTCTTTCCCTGGCCTTTTGCTTCATTTTTGTCTCTCAATCTGCTGCTCATTCGCCGCCTGTCACACTTCACACCCTCAACGTTCTGTGTCCTTTGGAAATGACAACAAACATCAGTGGCAATTCCTGCACCGCTACAGCTGGCTCATATCAATTTTTAATGGTCCATTGCATTTTAAGAAGTAGCAGAGCTGGCTGGGATTTTACGTTGGACAAAAAAAAAAAAAGATTTGTGGGGTTTTTTTTAAAGCACCGTATGCCAAAAGCCACATCTGAGGAGACCAGCTTCTGTTTCTGATTGTAGAAATTAACCCTACAAATGTAACTTTGTTTTTACGCTTTCCAGCCCTTGCATTTTCTTCATATTTCAGCAGCAAGCTCTTATTCAATTAACATGTAAGATGGAAAGTCAGCATTCTTACTATGTGAAGAAGAAAGGTTTTATTGTATTTAGCCATGGGCCATTACAATCCAAAAATAACAACAGAGATAATAATAACTTACTATGTGTTTGTATCAAAATAACAATAATTTCTTGGGACCGCCTTATCAATGCTCCCTCTAAGCTGTGGAGTCTTGTGAGCAAAAATTCTACTTTGTGAGCTACCGGCGTTAAAGCTGTGAGCGAGCGGTATCGCTAACTGCATAAATTAGCTGGCTCTGGAGCCATCCTTCCTGAGCTAGGACAAAAATGTGTGAGCCGGAGGCTAAAAAGCTGTGAGCTACCTCACACTAATTCAGCTTAGAGGGAACATTGCTCCTTATTAAGTGACAGTGTACCTCTAAGAATCAGTGGTTGGGACAAGCAACGGGAGGGGGGACTCTTGCCTTCAGACCCTGCCCATGAGCTTCCCAAGGGCACCAGTCTGGCCGCTACTGAATGCCAGACCAGAGAGACTTTTGCTCTGTTCCAATAAGGCAATTTTCATGTCTTTAAGCACAACGGGAAGCGATGCTACCTGAAACCAACAGGACGAGCTGAAGGACCTAGTCCGGCTGCCATTTCTGCCTCAGTGAACAGAGAGCACATTAGGATGCGACATAAAGCCCAAGATGAAAACCTGGCCACATCATTATTGAGCAAGACAAATTATTCTAATAGATTGTGCATGACATCACTGCCAACCAATCAGGCAGAAGAGTCGCTTGCACAGAGCGCTTTTAAGCCAGTTAGCAAATCACTGAGACGGGGAAGCAAAGCAGCAAGGAAAAACCTCATGGACGGGCAGGGAGGGGTACATTTATTACACTACATGACTTCAAGCTGGGTTGCGACAGGGAGAGCCCGGGGTAGCACATTGAGAATGCAAACCGTAACTTAGAGCAAGTAACCGTCTGCAGTGATTAATGGCCTAGCGCAGCAGCGGGTGCAAATTACAGCTGTGCTGATACAAGCAAAAATAAGTCCTGGAAATGAGATACCGGCCAGCATACAGCAAAAAAGCAGACGAAGGACCCCTAGAACATCTCAAATTGGGAATTAAAGCCCCCGTTACTGTGAAAATAATTGTCTCACTCCCATTAGGAATTCTTTCAGCATCTTTGGTACACAAATGACATTTTATTAATAGCGATCCCTCTCCTCAATACGGCGAATCATTAAAAAATTAAAATGTTTCAATTTCTCCCTTATGTCAGGAAGCTGAAGCATTTGACTGTAAGGGACAGGGACAAAGAAAAGAAGGAAAGTGTATTAAAAAGGACAGATTTCTAATTCAGTTGCTCATAGGATTGCCAGCTCTGAATTATGAAATACTTGGAGATTTGGGGGGTGGAGCCAGAAGAGGGCGGGGTTTGGGGCATAGTGCCATAGAGTCCAACTTCCAAAGCGGCCATTTTCTCCAGGCGAGCTGATCTTTGCCACCTGGAGATCAGTTCTCATAGCAGGAGATCTCCAGCCATCACCTGGAGGCTGGCAACCCTGGTTACTCAGTCTGTTCGAAATAATAGCATGCTGACTGTTAGGTTTGCCAAGCCCTACTTACGGAATAGCGGGGGGAGCCCAGTGTGTCCCTGGGAGTCTCCCAGAAGTGATGTAATCGTGTCGGGCACATTGGGGGCGGGGCCATAATCATTCGAGGGAAAACCCCTCCCCCAATGTGCCCGATACAATGAGGTCACCTCCGGGTGATGCGTACACGCTGGGCACATCGCACACTTTGGGGCTGGGGTCCCCCCAGTGGCCTGATCCGGGCCACTGGTGAACAGGCCTCTTGGGCGGGGTTTTCCCCGCCCCCTGGGGGGACGTGGCAACCCTACTGACTGTACACAAAGAGAGTATTGAAATGCCTTCCTATCTTTCTATGAATATCTCCCTGTGAATAGGATTCCATGAGTGCCAGACTGAAGCAGGAGGTGGAAATTGCTCAATGAAATTGCTGAGCAGTCGGGTTAGAACAAATAAAAGGAGGTACTTCTTCACCCAAACAGTGATTAACACATGGAATTCACTGCCACAGGAGGTGGCGGTGGCTACAAGCATGGACGGCTTCAAGAGGGAATTAGATAAACATATGGAGCAGAGGTCCATCAGTGGCTATTAGCCACAAGGTATAGATAGGAACTCTCGGTCTGGGGCAGGTGATGCACTCTATTCTTGGTGCTGGAGGGGGCAGCAGTGGGAGGGCTTCTAGTGTCCTGGCCCCACTGGTGGACCTCCTGATGGTACCTGGTATTTTTGGCCACTGTGTGACAGAGTGTTGGACTGGATGGGCCATTGGCCTGATTCAACATTAGCTTCTCTTATGTTCTTAAAAGGTTTATCTCACTAGCAGTCACTGTCAGAGCAGAAAGTTGTTGCAGAGTCTTTCCATACCCAGACTCTAGGGCCTAATCGGACATGATCTTATCCTTGTGTGTTCTTACAAGTGGTACCCAAAAATGTCATGTCTGTCTGTCTGTGCAGACGAAGTACATCGCATATCTCTATTTACTTTTGAGACTTTTGTGGCTGTTTGTGCAGGCATGCCTTCATGTTGTCCTTCCACTTTGCCTCTCTGTTACCCTGTTTCTCTGGTTAGTATGATGATTTACCCGTGACTTTGCCGCTTCTGCACCTCCAGCTCACCAAGACATCAAGGATTAGGCTTACACTGATTGCTCTGTTTTTTCTCCACCATGCTTGCAATTTCACAAAGGGCACTACAGGGGTACCAGTGTTTTGTTTTGGCTTTTATGTGGAGTGGGGGGTTGCTGGGAATTGTCAGTTTGTAGGGGGGCACTGGGTAAAGGATGTACTATCTAAATCTATGAACATGTATAATGATCATTTCATTTGAATGTTTGCACATAAAAGCTCAGGTTAAAAAAAATTCAGAACTGCCAAATATCAATACACGATTCTAATCAAACACATCACCAGACATCATCATTGATGACACTTTACAGACATAAGGTGGTGCCCAGAACAGCAAGCCTGTTATTTCGAAGGAGGTAAGGAACATGCTGGTATCCACAAGGAATCCTGGGATGGCATCTTGGTGATGAAAGCCCCATCCCTGCATTCTAACAAAGGCAGAAGCAGTCTTAGCTATGGGGAACCTGGGTCAGCTGCCCTGGACCCTGTGCTGGGAGGAGGAGGAGAGTGTTTTAATAGCCCGCTTTTCTTTACCCTATGGAGTCTTAAAGCGGCTTAGAATTGCCTTCCTTTCCCCACAACAAGCACCTCGTGAGGTAGATGGGGCTGAGAGAGTTCTGAGAGAACTGTGACTGGCCCAAAGTTACCCAGCTGGTGAGGTAGGAGTAGGGAATCGACCCCTTGGCTCTTAACCACTAGACCATGCTGGTCCCGTCCCCCCAGTGTTCCCTGACCACTGTACAGCTGCCATGGGTTGCTGCTGCCCTCTCTGCCACCACTGCGATTCTAGAGGTGGCAAGTGAGGGGTGGAGGCTGGGGGAGGGGCTCGGCTCCTTGGGCCCCTGTACAGTGTGGTCTTGGTGGGCTGCCCTGGCAGGACCCCCAAGCCTCATAACTCTGCAGCCAGACCTCGGGGGCATGGAGGAATCTTGTCCCATGATGCACTCTGCCCAAGACAGTGCACCTCTCTTGCCTTGCCTTGCCTGAGGCTGAGTCACCAAGGCGGCATTGTGAGGGGCAGGAAAATAAATAAAATTTCTCCAGTAAATGTGTAGGCCCTCCCTCCTGAGCCCTTGTGTTACCGTTTCATGCAAAGACAGGGAGATGAGAAGCTGATCCTGGTTTTAAGATGAAGGATGAGATAAGCCATGTAGGGAATGCATGGTTGACTGCGTGTCAATAAAACCCACAAAAATCTTCTGGTTCTAACTCACTGGTAGCATCTATCAACCATTACTCTCATTGGTTCATAAAGACACCTACCTCACAACCATTTCTAAATGGTTTGTATGCTGCAATACGGTTGCTGCTCCCTTAGTCTGGTTTGCCGATTTGCTAGTGCTTAGCATACCTTTCTGCTTTGCTCTCAGCCCTCCTCTTGCTTCAGGAACTCTGCTCAAGGATGTCATGAACTGACTTTGCTGACACCCAGGGCTTTTTTTGTAGAAAAAAAACCCAGCAGGAACTCATTAGTATAATAGGCCACACCCAACACCAGAAACATATTAGCATGTTAGGCCACACCCCCATGTTATGATAAATGTTGTCATCCAGCCACACCCACCTTTTGCTTCTTATTCTGTTTACCTTGTTTGTTGTCAAAACCCAGGGCTTGTTTTGTAGCAGGAACTCCTTTGCATGTTAGGCCACACACCCCTAATGTAGCCAATCCTAATGAATTTCTGCTGCTGGGTGTGGCCTATTATGCTAATGAGTTCCTGCTGGGCGTGGCCAACTCGGGAGCCAGCCAGAACTCCGTTCCTGTGCGTTCCTTCGCAAAATTAGCCCTGCTAACACCTGTTAAGGATTCCCACTATGTCAGTTTAATTTCTAATGGGCTATTATGACAGCACAGGCTTCTGTTGCTCTGCAAGTCAATAAGGTTGGCCCTTCGCCTCATGCTCTGATTCCTAAGGAAAACACATTGAATGGACAAGGGGATAGACCAAACTATCTAATTGCATTTTCCATCTCAAACTGTTATGCCTTTGCAACTTTTGCTACTGTTTTATGAACCATGGCTGATCGCCATATGCCTAAAGACAACCAAAGTACACACAAGAGGAATTCGCTTTCCCTGTGTCTGCAGCAATGAAAGCACACTGGCACCCTCAGGTTCTCTGTATGCTGACGCTAAATGCATGGGCACCTTAAGACTTTAGCAATGTCTTGCTTGTGCTTGAATCAGGGTGGTCATGCTTGCAGTAATTATAGCTCTTAACTCTTCAAAGAGCAGAACCTCACAAAAACAGCTTCTAGACTGCCAACGAACATGCAGTGCAAAAATGTAAAAAAAAAAAAAAAGAAATTGCTTAACTTGTGAACTCTAAAAAGAGAAATTCTAAGGCTAGAAGCGCCGATCACTTGAAAGGTCTGTCACTGATCTCACATATGTGGAGCCTCAGGAAAGTTCACATTGTCTTAATATTCTTTCATATATCTTACAGTGAAAATCTAACATTAACCACAGGTTAAATATTGTTTCAATTTAAGCCAGTGGGTATGGTCACCTCAAGCTGTGATCAAACATGCCGTTTGATCCATTGCCATTGCTGTTCCCTTATAGATTTAAAGTGCACAATCAGGCAGCAACATTTTTCTATCGTGTCCCAGTCATCTGAGTCCTGTCCCCCCCCCCTTTGCTGCATATTTCTTTGATACCTGAGAAAGTCCGGTCCTGTTGGTCTGAGCTGGTTCCCAAACAGATCTCCTGTTGTCTGATCACTCTGTTGTGCACCCAAGCTGTCAGGCAGGTTTGACTGGTCTCTTGTTTTCCAGCCGCTATTTGTTTTTGCTAGTTAGCAATGTGTGCATAACTGCATATACGCACCTCTCCCCCCCCCCAACAGGGGCTGCTCAAAACTTTGTTTTCTTTTTAAAAACTCTGAAAGAAAGATGCCTCTGTTCTTCAGCTTTTTTCTGTCCTTCAGAAGGGATGAAGCAGTCTCAGCAAGTGCTTGTGCCCTTACTCAAAGTGCAAACTTTTTTTTTAAAAAAAATGGCCAACAGCCCCATGAACTCCGTATCCCAGCAGTCTCATCAGTACTTGTGGGCATGCTCCAAGGACAACCTTTAAAAAAAAATGGCTGACAGTCCCATGAACTCCATATCCCAGCATGCTCATGTGCTTCTAGGCATGCTCCAAGGACAATTTTTTTTTTTAAAAAAAATGGCCAACAGGCTGACTTCCTGTCTGCTGCCGTCTGATCACTCAAAGATGGGTAAAAGTGCTTTGAAGAGTGTTGAAAGGGGTGAGTCTGATCAGGATTCTCTCACAAAAATAACCTGGCTCAATTACAGGTGGGCCAACAGTGGACTGAACTGCCCATCTGATCACAGCTTCCGTTACCTTCTTGAATGAATAGCAATTCAGTAAAAATCCTGTGGACTGCAATTCTGTTCATTCCGTATATAGAGCGCAATATGCAAAGCAGCAGAGTTTAGTACAACCTCTTGCATCATGTTCTGTTGAGTACTTCCCGTCTCCCTCTCATATTCGGGGACTATCTCCACTCCTATCAGGCTATTCTGGAAAACAGCAGGGGGATTTGCAGAATGGGTGGGGAAGGAGTGAGTTGTTGCAAGTTTCAAGGCCAGATCCAAGAGAGCTCAAGAAGTAAGTCTCAAAGGCAGCATGCCAAAGTGATATGGAGGAGAAGGCTATTGCAGACTCCAGTGGAGTCACTTTATTGATCTCTGCAAGAGAGCGTTAGAATGACTGTTATGAATTTGGCTATCCTGACTATAGTGTTGCTGTGGTGAGAAGGATAAAGCAGAGTCAGCTGAAACTGAATCCAGGTAAGATGGAGGTCCTGTGGCTGGGTAGGGGGGAGCCATAGTTGGGTTGTCAACTCCCGTCAACCTCTACCACCAGCACAGACTGTCAAGAGCCTGGGCGTGACTCTGGACTCCTTGTCTATGGACAGGGCCAGTCCCAGGTGTCTGGACGCCCTAGGCAGGACAGCCTGGGGTGCCCACCCCACTGGGGATGCCAACCTCCCGGTGGGGCCTGGAGATGGCCCATGCCAGGAGAGCCGGGAAAGGGGTGGGCTTAGAACGCCCGCCCCTTCCCTCCCAGCTGTGGCAGCGCGGCTCTCCCGGGTGCCTCACAGCTGCGAGGCGCCCGGGACAGCCAGGGAAGGGGCAGGCTTAGAACGCCCGCCCCTTCCCTCCCAGTGGCGGCGGCACAGTTCTCTCGGGTGCCTCGCAGCTGCAAGGTGCCCGGGAGAGCCAGGGAAGGGGCAGGTGTTCTAAGCCCGCCCTTTCCCTCCCAGCAGCGGCGCCAGCTTTTCTGGGAAAGCCAGGGCTGCCGGTGCTGGGCAGCCCAGGGGGCTTTTCACGGGGGGGGCATTTTGGCACCCCTGCAGGGCCGGCGCCCTAGGTGAGCACCCAGCTCGCCTAGCGGGCAAGCTGGCCCTGTCTATGGAGGCCCAGATTGCAAAGTTTGCCAAGCTGGCGTTCCTCCAACTGCGCCAGGTTAGACAACTGGCTGCCTACCTGTCTTGCCCTGACCTTGCCACGGTGACCTATGCAACAGTCACCTCCAGGATAAACTACTATGATTCAGTCTGTGCAGGCCTATCATTGCACCTGACCTGAGAGCTCCAACTGATCCAGAACGCAGCCAAAGTGGGTACTTACTGGGAAAACACACATCCAATCAGTGCTGCGCCAGTTGCACCGGCTTCTGGTGGAGTACCAAATCAAGTTCAAGGTTTTGGTTCTGTCCTTTAAGGCCATAAAACAACCAGGGACCGACATACATTCAAGACTGCATCTCTCAATATGCCCCTGGAAGAGCATTGTGCTCAGGAAATAAGAACTTCCTGGTGGTCGTCAGTCCAAGAGAGATCTGGCTGTCCTCAACCAGGTCTAGGACTTTTTCAGCCCTGGCCCCCCACCCGGTGGAACTCTCTGCCAGAAGAATTCAGTTTCCACAGGAAATCTGGAGGGGGGGGGAGTGAGATTAGAATTAATGAGAAGGATAAGGGAAAAGGTGGGAAAACTCTGAAGATGGCCGCTTTTTGCTACTGAACGCACACACTTCATTTTACTGAGAGGTAAAGTAAAGGTAAAGGTTCCCTTGCTCGAAAGCCAGTCGAATCCGACTCTAGGGTTGCGGTGCTCATCTCCGTTTCAAAGCCGAAGAGCCAGCGCTGTCCGAAGACATTTCCGTGGTCATGTGGCCGGCATGACTAAACACCAAGGCGCACGGAACGCTGTTACCTTCCCACCGAAATGGTACCTATTTATCTACTTGCAATTTCTTGCTTTCGAACTGCTAGGTTGGCAGGAGCTGGAACTAGAGACGGGAGCTCACCCCGTCATGCGGCACTCATGGGTCTTGAACAGCTGAACTACTGACCTTCCACAGCCTGCAGTTCAGCGCCTTAACCACTTGAGCCACCACAGCTCCAGTCACAGACAAAAGCTAGTCCTGGTCCTGCTGTTATCGTCTGCAGGATCAAAACTAGGAGTGGTTTTCATCCCTTTGCGCCGGTGACCATACAAAAGGCAGGCAGGCGGCAAGGACACGTACAAAGAAAGAGAAGTTGACCGCAGTGAGATTAATGGCCTGATTAAGATCACTTAAAATGGAAACTGCTGCTCCAGTTCAACATCACAAACCATGATACAGCAACAGTGTGGCAAAAATACAAGTGCATACTCAAGCACTGAAGAGCTCATTTATAAAGAGTCACAGAAATGGTTTAACTAAAGAAGAGGAGGAAGAGGAGGAGGAGATTAGATTTATACCCCGCCCTTCACTACCCAAAGGAGTCTCAGAGCAGCTTACCAACTCCTTCCCCTTCCCCTTCCCACAACAGACACCCTGTGAGGTCGGTGGGGCTGAGAGAGCTCTGACAGAAACTGCTCTTTTTCAAGAACAGCTGTGCCAGAACCATGCCTTGCCCAAGGTCATCCAGCAGGTGCAAGTGGAGGAGTGGGGAATCAAACCTGGTTCTCCCAGATTAGAGTCCGCGCACTTCACCACTACACCAAACTACACCAATTTAGGGTTGCCAACTCCTAGTTGGGAAATTCCTAGAGATTTGGGGGGGGGGGCATTAGAGCCTGAAGTCAGTGTAGTTTGGAGAGTGGAAGGATATCCCCTGAAGTGCTGTCATCACATCAGCAACGTTGTGCAGCAACACTCTGGTTTTTTTTTGGATACTATGGTTCTGAAGCAAAAAAAAAACCCATAGAGTTTTTGCTCCAAACCCAGAGCATCACATGCAACATGGCTGACACAAGGACATCACTGTGTCGGGGAAAGGACACATGATGTCCTGCCCACCCCTGGAATGCCCCCCCCCAAATCCCCCTGCCATGACAGCGAGGGGATCTGTTGACCCTGCCACTCTCTAAAGCAGCCATTTTCTCCAGTGGACCTGATCTCTGTTGTCTGGAGATCTGCTGAAATCCCAGATCTCCAGGCCCCACCTGGAGCACGGCAGGCCTAATCTAACCAGTTTGGTGGGGGGGGGGTGTCACCAGACGATAATATATCTCTTAACTGTCCTTAATTTACTAGGGTAAACAGACATGATGCCACATGGTCTGTGATCAGATCCTGCCATAGGCTTAAAAAAGACTGCTAATATACCACCACAACCCCCCATCAAGAACAGCTGTGCCACCGCGAAACCCCGAGATTACAAGCAAGGTAACAAACGAATAAGCGCTTACCGGTTTAAAGAAGATTGTGAAATTGAAACGTACGGATAAGCGTTGAAACCTTTAAGGAACTATTCCGCTTGAATTAAAAGTAAAACGAAAGCTTTCCTTTAGAGAAAAAGGCTGAAAAGTGACTTTGTTTTGCATTCCTGTGGTCAGTCAAGTCTAAACTTTACGTAGCAGAAACGAAACTAACTGTGACTCTATGATACAGGAAGTGGGCTAGAGTGGAGGTTTTAGAGGCTGTTGTGCTGGAAACGGACGGACATTTTATTGTGTGACACCACTCTTACCGGAAGTTGGATTACAGAGACGGACAGATGAACAGGAAGTTTGGAAGAAGCCTACTCTAGCCGGAAAATCATAGAGAAATTGCGCCCGACATTTTGGGGAGGACTAAATTTTAAAAAGTTATTTTCAAGCCGAAAAAGTGTTTAAACAAGCTTTAAAGGTGGCGATTTGGCTTGAAGACTGCTAATATAAAGACTGACTAGCATTGAAGTTGTCTCCAAGACGGATTTGAGGTCAAGACCCAGAGCTGCTTCATCACCTAGCCCAAGAATGACTGCAAAGGGAAAAAAAGAGTGGCAAGCAGCTATGGAAGCGATGGAAAAACGGATGACTGAAGTGGTGCAGAGTTTGGGAAAACAAATAGAATCACAGCTGCAACAACAACTGCAACAACAGCTGCAAATTCAATTGGAGCAAATAGAACAAGTGCAAGTCCAAGTACAGAAAAAAAATATGGAAGAACTGAAAGAACTGGTACTTACAGAAGTGTCAGGGATAAAAAAAGATACAGAAGAACTCAAAAAGGAAGTCAAAAGTCTGGTGACAAAATCTGAAGATATGGAACAAAAGGTTAAAAAAACCCTGTCAGAAAATACAAGGCTGGAGACCATGATGGAATATAGGGCTACTCAGAATCATCTGAGATTGAGAGGGATAGAAGAGGAGGAAGATCAGGATCTACGGGCTCTAGTAATTAAGACATTGACAACTTATGTAGGGGAAGATGAGGGAGATTTGGATGCAGACTTTGACTTGATTTATAGAGTAAATTCAGCTTATGCCAAAAGAAAGCAATTACCCAGAGATGTGATTGTTCAATTCGTGACAACAAAGATGAAGGAAGACGTTTTCAAGAAACAATTTACACAACCGTTGGAAATTAATGGAAAGAAAATAATAATTCTGAGAGAAATTCCGAGATCGATTCTACAAGACAGAAAGAAATTCAAGAAATTGACAGACAGACTAAAAGAAATGAACATTAGGTTCAGATGGGAGATTCCATATGGACTTACATTTATGTACAACTCGGTGAGATCTACTCTTAAATCTGAAGGAGATTTATACAGATTTAAAGAGAGCAATCTGGATGATTTTAAAGATATTTAACTCAACACCATTATGGATTACAAATTTTTATCTTGGAACGTAAATGGACTAAATTCACCAAGTAAAAGAAGATTAGTGAATCATTGGCTGGAGAAACAAAAATGTAACATAATTTGTTTACAAGAAACACATATTAGAAAACAAGACAACAAATATTTGACTAATAAAAAATTGGGAGAAGAATTTCATTCCTCAGCAATTAACAAGAAAAAAGGAACAGTGATTTATATTTCAAAAGAATTGGATCCTAAACAAATTTTCTCGGATAAAGAAGGAAGGTATGTTGGCGTGGAAATATGGATGAACAGAAAAAAGACATTGCTTGTAAATATATATGCACCCAATGGTGCAAAAGAGACTTTCTTTAATGATTTGACCAAAGAGTTGGAGTGTTTAAATTATGACCAAATTGTTTTTGCTGGAGACTTCAATGGTACAGTGAACAACACATTGGATAGAAAATCCAAAGCAAGTGGAGAGACAGTCGGAAAGTTACCAAAAAATTTCTTTCAATTGATGAAGCAAGAGAAACTGGAAGACGTTTGGAGGAAGTGGAATCCTAAGACTAAGGACTACACGTTTTATTCGAATAGACATAACTCCTTTTCTCGAATTGATATGATTTGGATGTCAGAGGAGATGACACAAAAAACTTATAAAATACAAATTTTACCGAAAACTAACTCTGATCATAATCCCCTACTTTGGATATCTAAAGCAAAACCTAAACAGTTATATTGGAGAATTAATGAAGATTTATTGGATCAAAAACAAATTAATGAAATCTTAAAAAAGGAAACGAAAAGTTTTTTTGAACTGAATTTGAATAAAGGTACGGATATACAAGTTGTATGGGATGCATACAAATCGGTAATGAGAGGTATGCTTATCTCTCTGAACTCCAAGGACAAAAAGCAAAAGATCCAACAACAGAAAGACCTTCATGAAAAAATTCGACAAAAAGAAAAGGAATTAAAGAAAAGACCAGGGAAGAAGAAGATTATTAAAGAGATCCACTTTCTGCAAGATCAGCTGAATGTTCTATTAAACAGAGAATTATATTGGAATTTGAAGAAATTACAGCAAAAAGCATTTGAGGGTGCAAATAAACCAGGAAAGTTTTTAGCATGGCAATTGAAAAATAGAAAAGAAAGGAATTTTATATCTAAGATTACTGAAGATGGAAAGGATGTTATGAGCTTGAATGGTATAAAAAGAGCTTTTTTAAAATATTACGCCAAATTATTTAAAAAGAAAGGAATTGATCAACAGAGAATTAAGAAATATTTGGAGACTATTGAAGTTCCAGAGCTGGGAAAACAAATTAAGGAATCATTAAATGGTTTAGTAACGAAAGAAGAAGTGACAATGGCGATAGAAGATGCAAAGTTGGGCAAAGCTCCAGGACCAGATGGCTTTGCAGCAAAGTTTTATAAGAAATTTAAAGAGGAGCTAACCCCTATTTTAGTACTTCTGTCGAATGAGATAAGACAGACCAAACGGATCCCAGATTCATGGAAAGAAGCAAACATTTCATTGATACCTAAAGAAGGTTTGGATTTGACTCAAGTAAAGAATTATAGGCCAATATCGCTATTAAATAATGATTACAAATTATTTGCAAAAATAATTTCGGAGAGACTGAAAAAATATTTGAAAGATACAATAGCGGAAGAACAAGCTGGATTTTTACCAAATAGACAAATCAGAGACAATTTAAGAGTGGTGATAGATGCAATTGAATACTATGACAAGCATCCTGAAAAAGAAGTTGGATTCCTCTTCCTAGATGCGGAAAAAGCTTTTGACAATTTAAATTGGGAGTTTATGCTGCAAGTTATTGAAAAAATGGATATTGGACAGTCCTTTTTAAACATGATTGTGGCAATATATTCAGAACAAAAAGCGGCTTTGAATATAAACAAAGAAAAGACGGACTTCTTCCAAGTCCAAAAAGGAACACGTCAAGGCTGCCCGTTATCCCCGTTGTTGTTTATTTGGATATTGGAAATATTATTGACAGCGATAAGAAAAGATAACAGTATTGAAGGACTTACAGTGAAAGGTTTTGCCTATAAATACAGGGCATTTGCAGATGATGTAATGTTTATGATCCAAGACCCAATCGAGAAAATATCACAACTGATGGAAAAAATTGAAGAATTTGGTTCAGTTGCGGGATTTTATGTTAATAAAAGTAAAACCAAAGTGATGTGCAAAAATATGACGAAACAAAGACAAACAGAATTTCAAGAGAAAATTCAATGTGAAGTAGTTACAAAGACTAAATATCTTGGAATTGAATTAACCATGAAAAATATTGACTTGTTTAAAAACAATTATGAAAAGGTGTGGCACAAGATTCAGCAAGATATGAAGAAATGGGACACTTTGAATTTATCATTGATGGGAAGAATCGCGACTGTAAAAATGAATATTTTACCGCGTTTGATGTTTCTATTTCAGACTATTCCAATACTAAAACAAAGGAAAGTACTGGATTCGTGGCAGAAAGAATTATCTAAATTTGTATGGGCAGGAAGAAAGCCAAGGATTAAAATGAAAATTCTATGTGACGCAAGAGAGAGAGGAGGCCTACAACTACCAAATCTAAGACTGTATTATGATGCCGTCTGTTTAACATGGTTGGAACAGTGGATTAATCTGGAGAATAAAAAGCTATTGGCCCTGGAAGGGCATGATAACAAATTCGGATGGCATGCATATTTATGGTATGGAAAAGTAAAAATGGATAAATTTTTTAAACACCACTTTGTAAGACAATCACTGTTCGAGACATGGATGAGATATAGAAAATTCTTCTCAGAAGAAAGACCACTTTGGATTGTACCAGCTGAAGTGATCAATCCATATTCAAGAAATCAAGGGCTAGACTGGCTACCTTATAAAAACCTCTTAAAATCTGAAGGGAAAAATTTTGTGTTAAAAGACAGATTTGATGTTGAATTTGAATATGATTGGTTGAAGTATAGACAGATTTATGATTTATTTAAGACTGATAAAAGAGAACATGGTTTTAGGGAAAAGAATATTGAAACTGAAACTGTATGGCTTGAGAAAGATAAAAAAATGATTTCTAAACTGTATAAGGTGCTATTGAAATGGTATACTGAGGATGAAGTTGTAAAAGAGCAAATGATAAAATGGGCTGTAAATGTTAATAATGAGATATTAATGACATCTTGGGAATACTTGTGGAAAAAGTCAATGAAAATTTCAACTTGTGTAAATGTTAAAGAGAATTGTTATAAAATGATGTACAGATGGTATATGACGCCTAAAAAAATTGCTATTATAAATGAAAGTATGTCTAACAAATGTTGGAAATGTAAGAAACATGAAGGGTCTTTTTACCATATGTGGTGGACATGTGATAAAGCAGTAAAGTATTGGACAGAGATCCACAATGAGATACAAAAAATTCTGAATTGTACTTTTAAGAAAGACCCACAGATGTTATTGTTAGGTCTTAAAATGGAAGAAATAAATGTAGCCAAGAGAACACTACTATGGTACTTGACTACAGCAGCAAGACTGACTTTTGCTCAATGTTGGAAACAAGATAAAGTACCTGAAACATGGGAATGGATTAAAAAGACGTTGTTTTTGGCGGAAATGGACAAGTTAACAAGAAAGTTAAACAACGAAGAAGATGAAACTTTTTTTAAAGATTGGAAAGACTTTCAAAAATATTTGTTGAAAAATTGGGACATTAAAAGTGGTTTGATTTGCTTTGACAGTTATTAAGAAGAAACGGAAAGAGAATTAGACTTTTGTATTGTTACCGTTAGTAAGAGAAAATAAGTTTAGAAGTAATTGTAATGGAATAAGAGAGATATTAATGGGGTTGGAGCAGTGCTGGAAGCCTGATGTGGGGGGAGAAAGGGAAAAAAGAAAAATGGGTATGTATTGGTATGTTTAAATTGTATGAACTTGTGATATATCCAATAATAAATTGTATTTACAAAAAAAAAAAAAAAAAAAAGAACAGCTGTGCCAGAACCATGGCTTGCCCAAGGTCATCCAGCAGGTGCAAGTGGAGGAGTGGGGAATCAAACCTGGTTCTCCCAGATTAGAGTCCGCGCACTTCACCACTACACCAAACTACACCAATTTAGGGTTGCCAACTCCCAGTTGGGAAATTCCTAGAGATTTGGGGGGGGGGGCATTAGAGCCTGAAGTCAGTGTAGTTTGGAGAGTGGAAGGAGCTCAGCAGGTTATAATGCCATAGAACCAACTCCCTAGCGTTGCCAGCCCCCAGGTCCCAGTGGGGTTTGGGGGGGGGGCTCTGATCCACTGCCTGCCAGCTGGCTGGCAGGGGAAACCCCACCCCCAAACAGGGGCATCATTGCACAATGTCCCCGGCATGATGATATCCCCTGAAGTGCTGTCATCACATCAGCAACGTTGTGCAGCAACACTCTGGTTTTTTTTTGGGATACTATGGTTCTGAAGCAAAAAAAACCCCCATAGAGTTTTTGCTCCAAACCCAGAGCATCACATGCAACATGGCTGACACAAGGACATCACTGTGTCGGGGAAAGGACACATGATGTCCTGCCCACCCCTGGAATGCCCCCCCCAAATCCCCCTGCCATGACAGCGAGGGGATCTGTTGACCCTGCCACTCTCTAAAGCAGCCATTTTCTCCAGTGGACCTGATCTCTGTTGTCTGGAGATCTGCTGAAATCCCAGATCTCCAGGCCCCACCTGGAGCACGGCAGGCCTAATCTAACCAGTTTGGTGGGGGGGGGGTGTCACCAGACTATAATATATCTCTTAACTGTCCTTAATTTACTAGGGTAAACAGACATGATGCCACATGGTCTGTGATCAGATCCTGCCATAGGCTTAAAAAAGACTGCTAATATACCACCACCACCCCCCATCAAGGTGACTTGATTATGATGATGTAGCTATGGATAAGGGCTGCAGTGGCTCAAGTGGTTAAGACGATGAACTGCAGGCCACAAGGTTGGTAGCTCAGCAGTTCGAGACCTGAGTGCCGCATGATGGAGTGAGCTCCCGTCTCTGGTCCCAGCTCCTGCCAACCCAGCAGTTCGAAAGCAAGAAATTGCAAGTAGATCAGTAGGTACTGCTTCAATGGGAAGGTAACGGCATTCCATGCACCTCGGCATCTAGTCATGCTGGCCACATGACCACGGAAACGTCTTTGGACAGCACTGGCTCTTTGGCTTGGAAATGGAGATGAGCACCGCATCCCTAGAGTTGGATTCGACTGGCTTTTGAGCAAGGGAAACCTTTACCTTTACCTAGCTATGGATACCCTGCCATAAGCCTATGCCTACTGTTGAATTTGTTGACCTTTCAATGCCATGTTAAAACCTGTTTGCTTGTTTTTTAATTCACCATACCTGTTTTGATGTTGGCTCTTGTCAACAGCACTGTGGTTGATTACTGTTGGTTATTGTTACTTGTTTTTATTGCTTTTGTCTCTGTGATTCATTGCTCCTGCTATTTTATTTTAAATAAAGTTGTATTATTTTTATTATTCTATTGCTTCTGGACTTGGTTTGCTTTCACCTTATTGGATTTTAAATTGCAGTTTAGCCAACTGTATTCTTGCTGGAAGCCATCTTTCCTTGGTATTTTAATTGCGGAGTTATAAAATATCATAATTAATAATAAATCAAATCCTTCCTCTCCCCTTCCCCAGCACTATGGACCCAGTCAAATCAGGGCTCCAACTAGGGTTCCCAGCTCTGGACTGGGAAACTCCTGGAGATTTTTTGGGATGGAGCCTGGGCAGGCAGGGTTTGGGGAAGGGAGGGACGTCAGTGGCCTATACTGTCATGGAGTCCCAGGCCCACAGCGGGGCATCTCGGGGCCTGGCCCCCCGACTTAACACCAAGCCCCCCAACTTACCACCAAGGCCCCCCAACTTCCCATCCAGCCCAGGTCCTCCCTTGGGTGTGTGTGCAGGGTGCCCCCTGACTTATTTAAAGGCCCCAGGAATTAAAAAATCCTGGCTACAGGCCTCTGGAGTTCACCTTCCAAAGCAGCTGTTTTCCCCAAGGGAAATGATCTCTGTAACCTGGGGGCCAGTTGTAATACCACAAGTTCTCCAGCTACCCCTTGGAGACTTGCAACCCTGGCCCCAAACCATGATTAGCCTTTTAAAACCCTGGGGAGATCCAGTCCCAGATCTCCTGGGTAACTTCTGTTTTGATCCTCATACTCTCCACTGACTCCAAGTTCATGTGACAGATTCCATCCACCCCTCATTTATTTCCTTCTCTGACTCCAGCCTCCGGCCTCCAATGGTGCTCTTTGTGCTGAGAACAGACCCTTGCTCCCCATAGGTCAACCAAATCCCCCTGTCTCTTCTCCATGCACATGTCTTACACAGTTCTTCTCGGAATGCTATTCTCTTACCACTGCTGGTCTGTTATCATGCCTCCACCTTCAAACTTGTCTTGTCTGCAAGGCCCTGGACAGGAGACATGTCACTTCTGCTGTATTCTATCACCTAGCACTCTGATGATGCTTATTGAATGTGACATGGTAATTTTCAGTGAGTGAACCTTGAACCAACAAGCACATCAGCATCTCAGAAGGCCACGACACACATCACAGCAGAAAAGAGGTCCTCATTATTCCACAGTGTACAGGCAATGTCTTGTTATTTTGTTTCATCCGTAAAGTGGGAAGTGCACACCCACAAGCATCACTCGCAAGAGCTTTGAGGCTTATGTTTATCATACCATATTTTCAGAAACGTTAATTTTAAAATATAAATATTTTAAATACTACAAGAGAGACATTGTCTTTGTTCTGCCTTTTAAATCAGATTGCTGACAAACTTCTTCCACCGAGATGTCAAGACAGCTGTTATAGGTACTTCTAAAAAAGTCCGTATTCTCATTATAACAACTCACATTATACAACATAATTAATTATAATTCTATATGAAAATCTTTATAAAAAATCTTGTGCTGCCCTCTTAGGAAAGGGTATTTTAAGGGCACTGATCATATATAAGAACATAAGAGACGCCAGTGTTGGATCAGGCCAATGGCCCATCTAATCCAACACTCTGTCACACAGTGGCCAAAAATACCAGGTGCCATCAGGAGGTCCAGCAGTGGGGCCATATGAGAGATCTGAAAGACAAAATAGCATGTTTTCTGCTCCAAGTCTCTCCAGATGATGCACATGCTTAGAATCAGAGGCTGATTTCCCACTACAGCTGCCTCGGGGTTGCACCGCCGTTTGCCCCGATACTATTAGTCAATTTCACACCCGAAGCTGTGGGGCTGCATTTTGACCTGCGGCTTCGCTCGATTTCCCCCGCAGTTTCGTGATCCTGTTTTTTGCAGCCCCGTGGCTTCGGGTGTGAAATTGACGAATAGTATCGGGGCAAACGGCAGTGCAACCCCGAGGCAGCTGTAGTGGGAAATCAGCCTCGGGCTGAACAAACCCAAACAGGTTGCCCCCATTCCCTCCATTGTTCTCTATAGTGGGAAAAAAGTAACTTTTCCCCCACCATAGAGAACAATGGAGGGAATGGGGGTGACCTGTTTGGGTGCCCATAGAATTGGACCCCCTGGCCCAATATTCTTGAAACTTGGTGGGTATCTTGGGGAGAGGCTCCACCAGCTATCCTGTGAGTTTGGAGCCTCTCCCTCAAACCCCCTGCCCTCCAGCCCCCAGAATATACCCTATGTTTTCACCATTGACTTCAATGGCCCATAGGATATAATGGAGCTGAAATTGACATTTGGCTGCCTGAAAGACTCCCCGGGATGCCGGCTGGGGGCAGGGCTTGGCTCCTGAGCTCCCGGAGCTGCGCTCCGGTGCGCTCCCCCCCCAAAAGACCCCTGTGTTTAATGATAATACATTATTAAATAGTCTAGTGTTTTCAATGTTATAAAGTTTAGTTTGATTTCCAGATACGCTGGTAATCATACAAACTGTGACTGTGTGAGAGTGTTTCCAAATAATACTTTCTTTTGTTTACTACACATTTTATTTTCTACATTCATTTTTTTTAATTTTTTCCTACCTCTCAGATCGCAAAAATTAAGATACATATGCTAAGGTAGCATATAATGCTCCAGGTTGCACTGCATATTTGTGATTTAATTGGGTGTATTTGCAATTTTTCTTATAGCAAACAAAGACATTTATAATTTTAAATTCCATAAATATGCCCAAAAGTACCATTCTATATGCTAAATAAATTATAAGTGATGTTTGTTAATGTTGTTCAATCAGGATAGTAAGCTTAGAATTTATAAGAAAGTAATTATTGCATGTTTTCCCAACATCTCCCCTTTTTTCTAAAAAAAACCCCAAACAAATCCAAAACCCTAGGGTTTTCCATAGCTTCAAAACGTCCAGAAATTCTGCATCTCTAGTACAGTCACCTAATGATTTTACTAGAGGCAGAAAACGAACACTTTTAATAGATATCTTCCAACCATATCTGACATTCAGTGAAATCACCTCATAGCATTCTTGGTTCTGTATTCAGAAATACCTTTGAGAAGAGCATTGCCCTCTGTTGTATACAACTACTCTGGTGCTTCTAGTTGGGATTTCCTCTTTTATAATCATGACAAATGCTGCAAATAATCACAATCCTAACATCCTGGAAGTCACACTGAAGAAAAAGTTGCAGCCAATGCAACAGCAAAGCTCCATCTAAGCAACTTGTGAAACAGTGGCAACAAATACTGTGACAAAGGCTTGTTATCATTTAAGGAGCTTATTAATATTTGCCTTGGTTCCTTTAAGGCTTGGCATCTTTCGCAGTAATATATGAAAGTGGGTTGAAGAGACTGCAGAGAAATTCTGCTTTAGGACTCAGTTGACCCAAATACACAGTTCTCCTAAATGGTGCAGGGAAATGTGTCGTCTTTTCCCCCTTCTGCATCCTGTTTCTCATATGACTGCATTGCAGGACTGTAATTTCAGATTATTATGCAGTATCATCCTCAGATGACTCCTAAACCCAAATTAAAATGGCTTCAGTATTCCCAGGACCATGCTGGCTCTTGCTGTTTGGGTGTGTCTGTCTATTCCTCTTCAGACATAGGCCTGCACAAAAAAGACGTGTAGTAGGCATAATTTTCACACTGTGCACTTATTTATCAAATTGAATTTACCATCTCTCATAAAAGTTGGATCCGTTTTATTTGATTAAAATAATATTTTTCTTCATTTCTCATTGCAGTGCCAGTGTTAGTAAAATTAGTAAACCATTTTTTAAAGGAAATACTTTCTCTTTAGGACCATTTCCAGTGGGTGATTTGCCCTAGGTTTGCTGCTGCTGGGAAGTTGTCCCGTCCCCGTCCCCATTTTCCCACAACATTGTGATGCTTCTGTGATCCATCCAGATTTTCCTTGACTTTGGTGCAATCTTTCCCAAACCTGCTTCGCTAAGAAATTTAGGGGAAAATACCAGCAAAGGCAGGGTGGCTGCTGTGTGGGTGGGAAAGTATGGATTTTCCTGGTTCTTCCCACATATCAACCATTGCACTTGCCCCAGGCCCTGTGTCCAGGGTTGACAATGGGGGGGAGATGGGGGGGAGTCAGTTGTAGGGACCCTGAAGCCAGGTCATGCTGTATTCATAGAATGATTTTTTTAAAAATCCTAATGCAGTTCTGATTACAGCTGCTAGGGGTGTAGGGAAGGCAGAACACAGTAAAAACCACTCAGAGTCTGCTCGCTGGGCCTTTTAGCAAAGGTTATGAGGATGGCGAGGGAAACTGTTTGCTGATCAGATCATATTAAACCCATCAGCCAAGCCAGCACTGGAGCAAGGCAGGACCAGCCAGGACAAACTACAGTCCTCGCCAAGATGTAGCCTCCTAACAAGGTCTATGGTTTCCTTTTTCCTTTAGTTCCACCCAGCTCCTGCACAACCAGGTATTGCAAAGGGGCTAGGGTTGCCAGCTGCAGGCTGGGAAACTCCTGGTGATAAGTATGACACTTAAAGGAAGCCTTCCAACAAGTGATCAGCTTTAATGGTAGTGATTCAACAGCTCAGAACAGATCAGAACAGACAACACAACATAGAGCAACAGGCTCTTATTTAAACAGTGCGGGCTAGCAGAGCCACGCCCACATCAGTGGTAACAACCAATAGCATTGCTTAGATAAGGTCCAATCAGTTTGCTTCCCATCAGCACAATCCTTGTACTCTGATTGGCCTGCTATGCAGGTATTGCCATTTTGGATACCAGCCTGTCAATGGGATTTACATCAAGCTCAGAACATAACATCCCTCCACCCTATGAATGGACTACCTCTGAACAGATGTAGTCCTTCAGATAAGCTGATTGCTGCCTAGACCGTTGAGATTGATGCAGGGTCTCTGTCTGGGGTGTCTGCTCCTCACTAGTAGTCTGAGGACTAGTGTTTACCTGTTCAGGCACCTGGGATTCTGTTCCTTGTCTGGTTGGAGCTACCTCCCTAGCTTCTGCGACCTGAGGAGTTTCACCCACCTCTACCTCTTGAGATACTGGTCTGACAGTTTGGCTTTCTGCTTCTTGGTCAAGGGTGGACCATCGCTGGCATAGTTGCTCGATGTGGTGCCTAAGTTGTTGGCCGTCATCTGTCTGCACCATGTAAGACAGTGACCCAGCTACTTCTGTGATGATGCCCAGAAGCCAAAGGTGTCCCTCCCCATAGTTTCAGATGAACACTAAGTCCCCTGTTTTAAAAGACCTGGAAGTTTCCCTGTCCTCCCTCTGAGGCGGTTGATCTGTGGTGAGATCGGGGTGGAGTCTGTCAAGGAGGGTGGTGAGGCGGTGACCCATTAACAACTCTGCAGGACTCCTCCCTGTGGCAGTGTGGCATTATGTGTTGGTAAAGAAGGAACGATGCCACCTTTTGGCTCCAGTCCCCCTGAGTCATTCTCCCCAGAGTCTCCTTAGTTGTTCTCACCATTCTTTCTGCCTGCCCGTTTGTTGCAGGGTGGAATGGCACAGATGTAATATGTTTTATTACATTGTCCTGCATAAACTTTGCAAACTCTGCAGACACAAATTGAGGCTCGTTATCAGAGACCACAGTATCTGGCAACCCATGTGTAGCAAACAACTTGCACAGTGCTTTTATGACTGCTGAGGTCATCATCTTGCTCATGAGGAGCACTTCAAGCCATTTTCAATAGGCGTCTACAACAACCAAGAACACCTGCCCATGAAAAGGGCCAGCAAAGTCCACATGAATTCTGGACCAGGGTCTGTGTGGGTTTTCCCAAGGATGCAGAGGAGCCTGGGGGGGATCTGGTCTGGACAGTTGGCACTCATTACAGACCTTTACCCACTCTTCTATGTCATGGTCTATCCGAGGCCACCAGACATAGCTACGGGCCAGAGCTTTCATTTTCACTATGCCCGGATGACCCTTGTGTAGCACTTCCAAGACCCATTCCCATAAGGGAGGAGGCACTACCACCCTGTTCCCCCACAACAGACAGCCCTTATGTACCGACAACTCTTTTTGCTGTGTACAAAATGCTTGAAATTCTGGTGGCAAACGATCCATTGGCCACCCCCTCCACACCCAGTGAAGCACCCGGGCGATTGTGGAGTCCTTAGCTGATTTTGTGGCAATGTCCGAGGCATGGACTGGCAGCTGTGGTAGTTCTTCCAGAGCCATCACCTCATAGGTGGGAGCAGGGTCCAGAGCAGGTCCCAGAATGGGACACCAGCTTAGGGCGTCCACATGTCCCATTGCCTTGCCAGGACGGTGGACAATTTCAAAGTCATAAGCCGCCAGGAAAACCGTCCAGTGCAGCATATGGGGTGAGAGGACTGGAGGTGGCAATCATGAGCAGGACCAGTGCTGGGCACGTGACCTAAGGTGCCGAAACTGCCACAAGCGGGGCCATCTGGCCAGAGTCTGCAAGGCAACAGGTCTGAGGAGGTCACCTTAGTCGTCACCAGGAATGTCGAGGAAGGAGCGAGACGTCAGAGCATGGAGGCAAGTAGAATGCAACGTGACCACCAGCCATTCCTGCCCTATGACTGTCCTGAGCACCCAAAATCACACCAGGAGAAAGAGCCACATCACAGTGCTGCTGGATGGAGTGCTGTGTGAGATGGAGGTTGGCTCAGGATCAGCGTTGACCACCGTGCCCCCTTTTCGAGCAGTTTGTGCAAGGGTTCGGCCACCGATGCCTTGTGAGGCAAAAAGGCATGGTAGAAATTTAAAATCCCAAAAAGGACTGCAGCTCTTTTTAATTCTGGGGTTTTGGGGCGCGCTGGATGGCAGCAACCTTGCTCTTGGTGGGGTGGATGCCCTGCTCATCAATTAAGAAACCAAGAAACTCGACCTGGGGAAACCCTGAACTGACATTTTTGTTTTTTAACCTTTAATCCCGCCGCTTGGCTCGGCTAAGTACTCCCCTAACACACTCTGCCAGTTCTTCTTCAGTGGCACCAGCAATCAATACATCGTCAAATTAAGGCACCACACCTGGAAGATCTCTCAGCAATCCCTCCATCAAACTCTGAAAAATACCAGGAGCCACATTAACCCCAAATTGTATCCTAGCCCCACTGCCTACTACCTTTGGGATGGGACGTAGGCTGGAATGTGACCAAGCCCTTCTATTTCTCAGTCGCCTTCCCTTATAATTATGCCTAGTCCCACCACTATACTTCCCCCTCCCCAGGAGCACTGGTATTCCTTGTCCAGCCATCGCCAGTTAGTGGTCTTTGCTAGGTCACAGACTACTAATAGGCTGTTTGATGGTTAAGATGTAAATAGGGGGTGCTACTAACTATAGCATTTCTCCCAGTATTGATTGTCCTAGCTAATCTCATAAAACCTAATTTATCCTAACAAGTAATTAAATTCCAATGGTCTAACTATTTGGTGCAAAATACTCTCATTCACTGGCCGGTAAAAAAATAAATACAGCCAGAAGGAGCAAACGAAAGAAGGGCAGTCTAAAGAACTATAGTTCTCATAATAATTCCATGAGTGTTATATCCATTGCTGCAATTGAGACCATTCAGGTGGGATGAATTGTTGACAAGATAAAAATTCAAGTACTGGAGACCATTTTTTGTCAAAATTGGATTCGCTAGGGAATAATAGTGTTCTGTTAATTTTATCAGCGATGCTTTCCATAATATATTGGTCCCATAATTTTCGGAACCAAAGGAATTCAAAGTTGGTGCAGATCGTTTTTTCCAAAGGGAAGCTATTGCCATCCTCACGGAGACTATCAAAGTATCTATTAAGGCTTTATGCACCAGAGAGGGACGGTCACGTGGGCCTGCCACTCTTAACCACTACACCAAACTGGATCTCAAGCTGCACAGTAGCTTGTGCATCCCCCAGAAGACCTAGAAACAGAATGCAAAAAGATCAGCTCTAGCCTTTAAAAAAATATCTGTGCTGTTTACCTGATAGCTTCATTCCCAGTGTCAGAAACTGCCTGGAATGCCTCTCACCAGCTGAGACTGGTTCACCATTCACCAGCCATTCCTGAAAAAAGCTGACCTGGCCACAATCACATATGCCTTGGGAATATCCAGACCTGACTAGTACAACACACTCAATATGAGGCTTCCCTTGAAGATGGTTTGGAAACTCGATTGATTCAGGATTAGTCAAAGCCTTATGCAGGCACCTGCCAGAGTTATCATATTAAGCCAGTTAACATGCCAGGTATACAGGCTTCCAGTCTGTTTTCTGGGATCAGTACAGAATTCTGGCTTTGACCTTTAAAGTTCTAAATGGCCAGAGCACCTGAAGGATCACTTCCACCTGTATCAACAAACCTGATGAGGACAGACCAGGGAATTATTCTGGGAACCAGCTTTAGCACAGGTTCAACTGGTTGGGAGTGGGGAGGGGGAAATTTTTATCAACTTTTGCCCCTGACTGTGGAATCCCCTCCTTCTGGCTGCTTCCCTGAAGGCCTTCTTGGATTAGCATTGCCAGTTCTGGGTTGGGAAAAACCTGGAAGAATTGGGGTAGAGTCTGGGGAAAGGAGTGAGCTCAGTGAGGATGTGATGCCATAGAGAGTCTACCCTCCAAAGCTGCTGTTTTCTCCAGGGGAACTGACTGACCTCTATCATCTGGAGATAGATGGCCAGGGACCTGCATATACCTGAAGGACCGCCTTTCCCCATATGTTCCCCAGAGAGCACTGCGACCGGGGACCCAGAATTGGCTGGTCCTCCCTAACATCAAGGAGGCCAGGCTTGCGTCAACAAGGGCCAGGGCTTTCTCGGTGGTGGCTCCATTCTGGTGGAATGAGCTCCCAGAGAAGATCAGGCCCATGTGGAACCTGTTACAGTTCCACAGGATCTGTAAAATGAAGCTCTTCCTCCAGGCTTTTGGAACCACCACCACCACTGCCACCACTGACATCTGACAGTTCTTGGAGAGCAAGCCCAACCCCTCAGGTCCCTAAGTATTGCCTGGCCCAAGTGCCTAGGACATCTCTGGTAGACCATAATGCTGACTGTGCCCTGAGGAATTAATGCTAGCACTTTATAATGTTGTATAGTTATGGTTTAAAATTTATGCTTGATTGGATTTTATTATTTATTGTTCTGTTTTATATTCTTGTAAGCTGCCCTGCGCTGGCCTTGCTGGGAAGGCGGGCTAAAAATCTAATAAATAAATAAATAAATAAATAAATTCTGGGAGATCTCCAGGCCCCACCTGGAGGCTGGCAACCCTATTCTGGACAGTTGTGTAAACTTTCCTTTTCTGGACAGTATTTGAACTAAATCAACAAAAAACGATATGGTAGGGGAAGTGGCACTATTTGGAATACTGTATTTTATTGGTTTTATGGTATTTAACCACTGTCATTGCATCTTACTGGCGTTTTATTGGTTTTATTGTATTTTCTTGTGCTGTGTATCACCTTGGGGATTTTTAGTTGCAAGGTGGTCTATAAATAAACTGAACTAAACTCCTTGGGTATCAATTTGTTATGTACAGTGCACAGCCCAAGTAGAAGGCTAAATTGTTTTGTAAAGACGAGTTTAGCCTTCTTCCTATAATTATGTATGGTTGATTCCACAAAGCTATCCATGTGTCGAGATCTGGTTAGTTGGGGGCAAAGGAAAACAGAGTGCAAACCTGAAAACATACAGTGTGTGAGAGCAGAAAATGCAGCTGCTGAAAATCTGCTTTCCCTTGGGTCTCTATTTAGCATGCGGGGTATGAATATTTATTTTCAATAGCGTATGTTGTAGCTAATACTGTGGACCACCACGAGTGATATTTTTGCTTGTTTGAACAAGGAACACGAGGATAAATCTACCCCTGTAAACATCTTTCAATCAGTCCATTGCATACAAATGGCAAGGTGACATTTTAAAACTGAGGCCGTGGTCACATGAGTGAGATAATCTGTGTGTGTGGGGGGGGAAGTGAGGCTTTTTGTGCCGTATCAGTTTGACCCATCACAGCATGATTAGATGCAGAGGCGAGTGAATCGGGTTTTTTCCTCCGCCGTGTGTTTCCGGATGTGCTCCAACGAGGGATCAGTGACGCAATGGGAGTGCACTGGAGCAATCACACGGGGAAGTCCGTCTGCAGCATGTCACAAACCCGTTTGCTACTGCCCTTTCCCCGGTATTTTTTTACTGCGTGTCTTCGGCGGAGCGAAACGGGTTGGCGACGGGTGCGGGAAGTTTGTCAGATGTTCTCATGTGATCGTGCCTGGAAAATCTGCCCATCATTCACGCGTATCATGTGGCTACTTCTGTGTGTGAACAGGACCTGACATAATTTAATGAAGACTTCAGTGCAAGAAAACTAGGAGACAAGAATCATTTGCTACCATTTCCAAAGTCTTCTTTTCGGACTGATATGCAGCTGACATAACTGGACCACAATATGCCCCTTTCTGATTAGAACCATTGCTGTCTCCATATTGTATTCTTGTCACACCACCAGTCTCAACCTGCTCAAGCAGAATAAGGGTTGCTAAACAGCAGGTGGGGCCTGGAAATTTCCCAGAATTACAACTGATCTCCAGACGGTTGAGATCAGTTCCCCAGGAGAAAAGGGGCAGTTTTGGAGGGTGGACTGTATGGCATTATACCCACCTGAGGTTCCTCCCTTCCCCAAACTCCACCTTCCCTAGGTTCTACCCCCAAATCACTAGGAATTTCCCATCCTGAATTTGGCAACCTTAGGCAATATGCAATCTGAACAATCTGAATTGTTCAGATAAGGAAGAAGAAGAAGAAGAAGAAGAAGAAGAAGAAGAAGAAGAAGAAGAAGAAGAAGAAGAAGAAGAAGAAGAAGAAGAAGAAGAAGAAGAAGAGGAGGAGGAGGAGGAGGAGGAGGAGGAGGAGGAGGAGGAGGAGGAGGAGGAGGAGGAGATTGGATTTATACCCCACCCTTCACTACCCAAAGGTGTCTCAGAGCGGCTTACAAACTCCTTTCCCTTCCCCTCCCCACAACAGACAGCCTGTGAGGTAGGCGGGGCTGAGAGAGCTCTTGACAGAAACTGCTCTTTTTTCAAGAACAGCTGTGCCAGAACTGTGGCTTCCCCAAGGTCATCCAGCAGGTGCAAGTGGAGGAGTGGGGAATCAAACCCGGTTCTCCCAGATTAGAGTCCGCGCACTTAACCACTACACCAAACTACACAAGGAAGGCCCTCAGTCCAGCTCAGCAATGCTGTGTGGTGATTTAGTTCTGGTTTTTCAATGGCTATGTATTTCTTAGCAGCCTTTACAATGCAAGGAACTCCTGTTCTTCATGGTTTCTCCAAGGGCAAGTTCGGTTTATCAATTCACAGAACATGTGATGTTATGAAGCATTCTCTGTGCACATTGCAAAAAAAAAATCCACTTGGAAAGTTGGACTTCCTGGGGAAAATAAAGGGAAGCTTTAAGAATAATTAAATGCTTCCCCATCAACCATTCATGCCCTTTGGTGCTTTGGCTGACATGTCAAGAAGCCACAGAACACTCTGCATCCTTCTCGCATCACAGTGGCACAGCCTGAGAGGGAGGCACCCAGAGGCAGAGTGGTGTTTACCATAATGAATCTAACTGGCTCCGAGCAGCTAAAATCAGCCACTTGATGTTACAGTAACAAAGTCTCATTTTCTAAGGTTAACAGTCTCCAGATGCACAAATATCCCCTCTGGAAATTGCTTAAAAATGAATGGAATTAAGAAAGAAAGAAATTCAAGATCAAACCATCTGCTTAAGAAGTGGGATATTATGTTTTAGAAAATGCATAGAGCGGGTAGAGCAAAACCACCTGCGGGTGAAGAAAAATTCTCGTAAAACTTCTGTACCAGCCCATCTGAAGGCTTTGTATCTCACACAAGGGACAAGCAGGAGCCGAAAACCATGTGCCTGATTCAGGACATGGTGTAAGCTTCTGAAGAAAGAGACTGTCAACACCAGTGCACATTAGGATCCCCTTGCAATAATGAGTGGCCTTGGGCATGGTTTCTTATGCAGGCACTTTTTAATCCGTGGAAGCAATACAATAAAAGTAAACAGAAGCAAGCAGAGCAATGAGTTGCAGAAACATCTTAGGAGTCATAAATTCATCACCAATCCAAAGGCATGCAACTCTAAAGCAATGCTCCCTCTAAGCTGTGGAGTCTTGTGAGCAAAAATTCTACTTTGTGAGCAATTGGCATTAAAGTTGTGAGCGAGTGATTTGTCCGCCGCATAAATTAGTTTGCTCTGGAGACCTCCTTCCTGAGCTAAGGCAAAATTGTGTGAGCTGGGGGCTAAAAAAACCTGTGAGCTAGCTCACATTAACTCGGCTTAGAGGGAACACTGCTCTAAAGGTGCATTCTGGGTATGCCAGCTCCTATCATCTAGACTTCACATTTTTGGCATCAGATTGGTTGTCCCATATGCAGCCTCTTGCCTCTTGCATCTTGACCCCTAGTTGAACGACATTTTCCGTTTCCCGGAGTTAAGACACTCTGAATATCCTGGCTGTCTTTTGGTCTTGGTGGTGGTGGAAAATGTCGTCAAGTCACAGACCCCTTGCATTGAGAGGTGGTTTCCCGCTGCCTGCCTCTGCGTCACCACCCTGGTATTTCTTGGAGGTCTCCCATTCAAACAGTAGCCAGAGCCTGCATGCAACCCTAAAGGAGCATTCTGGACGTGAAGCAGCTTAGCTGGCCTGGGCTATCCAGTCCGGGGTCTTGCTGAGGCTGAGAAAAGTAGGTCACAGACTCTCCTTATAGACAGATCACTGAAAACAAACCTACCGACAAAGAACTAAACCAAGTAAGAAGCTAGAAGATCTGCGAATGGATCTCCCAACCCCTTTTTTAGTAGTAAATATCACAATAAAACTTATTTGTTTCTAAGGCGCCCCAAGATCCTGTTTTTGACCAAACAGTAGATTTCAGAGATTAACATTTTAAAAGTAGTACATGTGAATCTAGGTTAAAAATACTAATGAAAGTCATTTAAAACTATGCACAGCCTATATATTTGGTATGATTTTTCTTTGAGAAGCTATAAAATACCCAGGGAAGCCCAATCTCGTCAGATCTTGGAAGCTAGGCACTACTGTTCCTGGCAAGTACTTGGAAGGGAGACCTCCAGGGAAGACTAAGGCCGGGACACAGAGGCCAGCAACAGCAAGCCACCTCTCTGAAACATCCAGGCCCCACTAGGGGTTACCAGAAGTCAAACATGACTTCCAGGCACGTGAGCACGTGCACAGACAAATATCCACCAAAAAGAAAAAAGAAAAGAAGATCGAAGAGAGGAAAATGATGTAAGCTGTCTTGGGTCCCCATTGGGGATAAAGGTTGGGTATAAAGAAATTAAATAAATAATAAACGTAACTGAAGATGGGAGTCAAATAAAAGTTACATAAATGTTTGTGCTGTCATCTTAAGACTCTGGCACTCATACATGCTTAGCAGGAGTAGTCCTGTTATTTAAAATATTTTCCCCCATTATTTATTAAACTTTATTTAATGTACTAAGTGGCAACACAAAGCAGAACTTTTATTTCTTTCTTGAATTTACTTTATTTATGGTCTGCTTTCTTGCTGAGCCTCAAGGTGGGTCACAGGATAAAGCAGTGCAATCAGACAGCAAAAGGCACCCAGTGATCAATGCATTAAGACCAGGGTTACAGAAACAGAGAACAATGCAAACTATCTAACACAAGTTCTGTTATGAACAATATGATCATTATGAGAGCCTTGCCATGGCAAACCACCTCTGAACATCTCTTGGCTTGAAAATCCAGCGAGGGATGTGACTTGACGGGACTTTCCGTCACCATCGGATGATGACCAGAATCTTGAATTGAACTGATATGCAGGGCTATTTTGGGGCAGGAACGCACAGGAATGGAGTTCCGGCTGGCTCTCAAGTTGGCCACACCCAGTAGGAGCTCATTAGCATAATAGGCCACACCCAACAGCAGAAACTTATTAGGATTGGCTACCTTAGGGGTGTGTGGCCTAACATGCAAAGGAGTTCCTGCTCCAAAACAAGCCCTGGGTTTTGACAACAAACAAGGTAAACAGAATAAGAAGCAAAAAGTGGGTGTGGCTGGATGACCACACTTCTGGTAACATGGGGGTGTTGCCTAATATCCTAATGAGCTGTGCTATCAGGGGTGTGGCCGAATATGCTAATGAGTTCCTGCTGGGCTTTTTCTACCAAAAAAGCCCTGCTGATATGTAACCCACAGAGTGTCAGAAGAATGTTTGTGACGTGTGTCGTTTGTCTGATGTCTGATAGTAACTAGACTCTGCAGCATTCTGCACCAAATGGAATTTCTAAGTTGTCTTTAAGAGAAGACTCATGTAGAGCACATTATAATCATCTAGCCTTGAGATAACCATAACATGGATCCACATGGCCAAGTCAGCCAAGTCAAGGGAGGGGGCCATCTTCTGGGCTAACTGAAGCTGGTAGAACAATGTTTTCTCCCCAGGCTCCATTAACTTTGCTTTGCTAGTAATAGTGCCGGATCAGTGAGCATCAGTTAGTATCCCATCAAAAGTGGGGAGTACAACAACTCTCAAGACCTTGTCCTTCCCAACCAGCTTTACGTTCATCTTGCCAGGTTTCAGTTTCAACATATTCATCCTTAGCCATTTAACCCCAGCAGTATGGCACTGGTTTGGATAACAAAACACAAAGCTGAGTTTCATCAACATATTGGTGACAGCTACAACCTTTCCCATCTCTGCCCCTCCACACCAAGTTTCACCTGTTGATTTCTGCCTGTGATTCAAGAGGGGAGCCTTTGTCCTTACAAACGGTAGGAACCTTAACATATTTACACGAAAGACCACTTTAAAAGTGACAAAGGATGACCTACCATGCACTGGTCTTAAATAAGGGATCTGATTTTACAGAATAAAATGAACAAAATTGATAAGCAATTACTTCTTTCCATTTTGCATACTCTCATGGCTAGGCAGTGAAAGACCTGGGAGGTTAATGAACTACATAAGAGATTTAGGAAGAAAATTCAAGAACAGCTGAGTGAGTAGGATGGCAGAGAGAAAATTAATCAAACAGAAAAAACGATAAGAACATTACAAAACTGGATTTATTTTCAGAGTGTTCAGGAAGGAAATTTCAGAGTGAATAAAAAGGCATTTCAAAATAGCTTTTGCTCCCAATATTAGATAGTTTATCGAATTGACCCTGCCTTCCTTGGCACCAGTTTGTCTAGCAAAACTCTATCACCTCTCTCATGTGATGTTCACTCTTATTTTTTTCCTGACAGAGGAAAATTATAATGCAGTCACTCCTTGGGACTTCATGATAATATTCTCTGTACAATCCTGGCTCATTCCTCCCTCCGTGAAACCCTTTATGTGAAAACAGTAAAATATAACTTTCATTAATCAGTTTCTCATCCACCAATCACCTAATCATTAGAAACAGTCCTATGCACTGTACAAAGCAAGACAATGACCTAGTCAGTGACATATCTAGACAGGTGAGGGGTTGTTTTCTATCAACAACTTACAGGACGGGGAAATCTAGCCTTGCCTGCACCACGCTACACTAATATGTGGGGAATTTTTGTATTAGAGAGTAATGAACCAAGCAGTCTCCCACCTGGATTCTGAAGTGGTTCCAGGAGGGATTATTTGGACTCTGTAACTCAAAACAAAGCCAGGGTAAGGGGACAAAGTTTATTAAAGTGGGAATGGGGCACAGGAGGATAACCAATAACACACAGCCCCATATAACATCTCCTGAACTGTAAATCCATGAGTCAAGAATATTTTGCAGAAGAAATGGCAGAATGATTTAAAGGATAAAAAGAAGTTGGACTGACAAGTAAAGAAGCATGATGAAATCCAGATACAGGGCAGAGCAAGGAATAAACAGACTGTGGCATGTAAAACTTGTGATATATTATGCAAAAAAGAAACAAACAGAGGTTGAGAAAAGAGAAAAGAACCATGATGTCGTGGAGGGAGGCAAACATGAGAAAAGTCACTAAGCTGCTCCTTCAAAGACTGTAAAACATAGGAGAAGACTCTTTGTCATCTAGGCCTATGGTGGGAATTACCCAGACCAGGAAAAAGGTAGTACTAAGCCACCTCCATCAGAATTTTCCCCTCAATCCAAAAATTCAAGTTGTTTGAGGGTGCTCTTGGATTCAGCCTTGAGGGATAAACTGCTCAGTGCTGTTGCTAACAGTGCCTTCTTTCAATTACATCTTGTTCATAAATTGACCTCTTATTTAAACCAGGGCTGGCTCGCTCACTAGGCGAACTAGGCGTTCGCTTAGAGCGCGCCGGCCCTTAGGGGTGTCAAAAGGCCCCCTAAGGTTGTGGTTCAATGAATCCAACAAGGAGTGGACATGTTTGGAGAGGCCATCTGGCATATAAAGAGGGGACTCCTTAGGTTGCTCAACGGGAGCTGAGTCCAATTTAGGTGGGGCACCCAGAGCTGCAGATGGCATAGCCTGGGAAGGGCGAGAGGAAGCCTGTGTTAAAGGAAGGTCACTTATCTGTTGCTCACAATGACTGACATGGTTTCTCAGGTGGCCATGATGGTAGTAAGACCCAGAAGACTGAGAATGTGAGCGAGAACAGAACCTATTGGCATAGTAGCATCTTTCTATGTCCACAGAGAGGGAGACCTCAAATCCAAGGAGTGGCAATGTCAATGGTAGGATGTATCTCGGTAACAGAGAACAGATGCAGACTCCTCCTGAAGGCTCTGTGAATGACTGTGAGAATGTCCATGGGGTGATAAAGGCAGAACAGTGGAAAACTAATTCTCATGGTCTTGAAGGTGTCGATCTCGAGGATTGTCAGATTCGAGCAGATCAGATGGGGGTCGACTATAGGTCAATGGCGAACGTGACAGGATTGTGACAACTTGAGTTGGGTGCACATCATCAGGATTTTCTCCCTCTTCTTCTATCTTCCCCCCCCCCATCCTGGTGGAGTCTAAGGGGAAAACCACCTTTAAAAAAAGTTGTTGGAACTGTGGAGCTAAATTGCCATTGATGGACAGACACTCCCTCTGCCTATTTTGTTTGGGAGAGAGCCATCAGGTCGATTCCTGTGTGCACTGCAGTAATTTCAGCAATCACATCAGGAAAAATTGGGTGGCCCGTCTATGGAGTTATCTGTTAGAGGCCTCACTTTGCCCCCAGATGTCTCATTCCTCGACAGCTCACACCTCGCCACCTCCCTCACAACTGAAGGGAGATTTGACTTTGTCAGCAGCTACTTCAAAAATGAAACATAAGTCTGACAAGAAAGGGAAATCCTCCCTAAAATCGACAATCTCAGCCATTTCTGACAAAGATAAACGTAAGCCTGAGAAGTCGACAAAACATTCTTCAGAATTGTCCTCTGAGCGTTCCAAACCAAAGAAGTCAAAACCATCTTTGAGAGTTGACTCGCCAAACCTGACAGCTCCTTCAACTTCGACGGTGGTACCTCTGGTACCTTTGGATTCGACTGTTCCCCAATCTGACATTGCTCAATCCCGACTCATGGGGGAACATCCTGATGATGTGCACCCAACTCAAGTTGTCACAATCCTGTCATGTTCGCCATTGACCTATAGTCGACCCCAGGGGTCTTTTTTGGGGGGAGCGCACCGGAGCACAGCTCCGGGAGCTCAGGAGCCAAGCCCTGCCCCCAGCCGGCGTCCCGGAGAGTCTTTCAGGCAGCCGAATGTCAATTTCAGCTCCATTATATCCTATGGGCCATTGAAGACAATGGTGAAAACATAGGGTATATTCTGGGGGCTGGAGGGGAGGGGGTTTGAGGGAGAGGCTTCAAACTCACAGGGTAGCTGATGGAGCCTCTCCCCAAGATACCCACCAAGTTTCAAGAACTTTGGATTGGGGGGTCCAATTCTATGGGCCCCTAAACAGGTTGCCCCTATTCCCTCCATTGTTCTCTATGGTGGGAAAAAATTAACAATGGCCCATAGGATATAATGGGGCTGAATTGCCACCGAATTTCTTTCATTCCCTCCTTTCCTTCTCTCTTTTTCCTCTTTTCCTCCTTCTTCTCTTCTCTCTTTCTTTCTTCCCCACCTTCTTCTCCTCTCTTTTTTTCTCCTTTCCCTGTTTCCCTCCTTCTTCCCTCTCTTTCTTTCCCTCCCCTTTCCTTCTCTTTCTTTCCCTCTTTCCTTCCTTCTTTCCTTCTCTCTACTCTCTCTCTTTCGTTCCCTCTTTCCTCCTTCTGTGGCCGAACTCTCATGAGAAGGAGTTTAAACTTTAAACCCCTTCTCTCTTAGCTCCCCCACCCAGACCAGCTGGGGAAGGGAAGGGGAGGCTTTTGAAGATGCCCCCCCCTTTTGCTTCCCCTTCTGACATCACTTCCGGTGATGTCAGGGGGCGTGGCATATGCTAATAGCATAATAGCTCATTAGCATACCATATGCTAATGAGCTCCTGCAGCTGTTTTTCTACGAAAAGACCCCTGGTCGACCCCCATCTGAGCTGCTCAAATCCGACAATCCTCGAGATCGACACCTTCAAGACCATGAGAATTTCCCTGAGGCTGGGAAAGATTGAAGGTCAAAGAAGAAGGGGACAGCAAAGGATGAGATGGTTAGACAGTGTAATCGATGCAATGAACATGAAATTGAGCAAACTTCAGCGGACAGCAGAAGACAGCAGGGCCTGGCGTAATCTGGTACATGGGGTCGCGAAGAGTCGGACTCGACTGTGCGACTGAACAACAACTTCACTCAGAGTCTCAGAGCAGTTTACAAACTCCTTTCCCTTCCCCATCCCACAACAGACACCCTGTGAGGTAGGTGGCGCTGAGAGAGCTCTTTCCAGAACTGTCCTTGAGAGAACACCTCTGACAGAACTATGGCTTGCCCAAGGTCATCCAGCAGCTGTAAGTGGAAGAGTGGGGACTCAAACCCGGTTCTCCCAGATTAGAGTCCATGCACTTAACTATTACACCAAACTGGCTCTTCCTCCTGGTGCTTTTCTTTAGTTATATCCCGCCTTTTTCCCCAACGGTGACCCGAAGTGGCTTACATCATTCTCCTGTCCTCTATTTTATCCTAACAATGGCCCTGTGAGATAAATTAGGGTGAGAGTGTGTGACTGGCTGGGCCAAGGTTTCATAGAAGAATGGGGATTTGAACCTGGGCTTCCTAGTCTGATGCTCTAACCACTGCTCCACATTGGCTGCTTATATCAGTTTTGGGGATAACAACAAGGAGAGGCCTTGGCCTCCAAGTCCTACTTGTAAGCCTTCTGGGAGCAAAACAAAGCAACAAAATGCACTTGCAAACCATCACTAAAGTGCACTGAAAGTGCACTGAAAGTGGATTGAAAGTGTATTCTCAGAGTGTATGAAAGTGCCCTAGTGGCAAAACCAGTCACCCTCACACTAAACTCCCACATCTCTTTGTTAAAGTACTTTCTGCTCTACTTTTTTTGTTGAAATTACAATAGACAAAGATCCTGTTGCCTGGAAAAGTCTTTCAAATTAGGGTTTGAGGGTGTGCCAGACTTTGTGGAAACAGGAATGCAAACCCCCTAAATCAGAGACAATGCCTGCTGCTTTACAGCAGTGAGAACGTGTGGCTTAGTAGTATCTTCCACTATAATTCTGCAGTATTTCATTCCCTCAGCCCTCTCTTCTTACTGCCACAGAAAACAAGGCTCTAGTTTCCACCCACAGTAGACAAGAGAGAAGAAAAACTTTGACAACATATTAAAAACTGACGTGTTAGAGAGCAACTTGTGCTGCCTCAGGTCAGAAACTGGCAACCTTAAATGGAAAGACTCACATTGACCTGAATGCCATTTTTAGACCCACTCCTCGTTGACATTTCTCAGTGGTGCATGAATACCACACACAATGTGTTTTCCAAAAACCCACTGTCTTTCAGCATGTGAATATGCAAAGGATTGCCACACAATGCTTGATGGCCACAATTTAGATCTGTACAAATAAAATGAGAGGTCTGGGGTTGTTTCGGTCAATATTGAAATTTTTGGAAATGAATCAATTAATCCATTATGTTAAATTTAGAGTGAGATGTGCTAGGCTTGTCGACGGGTTTGTTGTTTCGACAGGTACAGCATGTGTTCATGATCCTTGCTTAATTTCCCCCCTAAAGAATAACTGAAAGCACAAGAAGTTGTGGGTGGGATGGGAAAAGGAGAGTCAGTCTTTTCTGCAGGAAAACATAATTATCCAACTTCTTTAAATGCTCAAACAGATGACAAGCCAGCAAGCTTTCAGTGCCACTTCTGAGTTCAACATTAAAAACAAAACACGCTCACTTTTACAGGCAGTGATAGATCTCCAGTCCCCTAGCTACATGTAGCAAGAGGGAGCTAGGGAAAATAATCCCCGGCTCCAATCACACGCAGAATTAGCAGCGCGAGAGGGACGAATGCCGGACAGATTTTACAGGCTCGATCTGGCAAGCGTCCCGCACCCCTCGCCAACCCGTCTCGCCCCTCCAAAGAGTTTAAAAATACTTGGGAAAGTGCAGTAGCAAACAGGTTTGCAATGGGCCACAGATGAACATCTCTATGTGATTGCACTGGCACGCTCTCATTGCCTCAGTAATCCCTCGTTGAAGCGCACCGGAAACACGTGGCAAAGAATTGCATCTGATCATGCAGTGGTGCGTCAAATTACTACGAGGCAAATAGCCTTGCTTCCCCTCACCCCACGTTATCTGGCACGTGTGACCTGGACTCCCTTTTATTTTCCCAGGTTATTCTCTCTCTCTCTCTCTCTTTTCACACACACACACACACCATGCTTTTTGTCTCTTTGAACTCGGATTCTCTCTCAGGAAGTTCTGTTGAGCTAAATGGGTTGTCACTGGAATACAAACTAGGGCTGCAGCGGGCGGTGGGGAGCATGCCTGTGTTTGTGCACTCGAGTTCTTTGATGAGTGCCAATCATTTCTACAGTTTGTTCACCATGCTTTCAAAACACACCGCAGACATTCATGTGCTTCTAATCTGCTCTCTTCTAGAGACAGAGGTCAACCAGAAAGAGTGGGTTCCATGTGAGTAGTCCGAAATTACCCACACAAGAGCCTGGTGTGCTATAGTTTGGGTGTGGTTGATTTGTTCCAAGGCGATTTCCCAAGTGCTATTTAAGCCTCCCAAGTGAGCAGCAAGATGACAGATTTATTCACAATCAATCAAGGGAATCATCATGCAACAGGCTGCTGTCTTTTAGCCACAGACTGACAGTTATCTGGTTTTGTTTTGCTGCTTTCAATAGATTTCTTAAAGGATTATTTTTACATTCTAACGCTGTGGCTCTCTGTGCGTAGTTTTCAATGTATGAATGATTCATCACCACAAGATTTGTGATGGCCGCTAGCTTAGAGAGCTTGTTAATGAGATTAGAAAACTGGAGATATGTATATTAATTCCTATTATTAGCCTCAACAGAGAGATGGAAGAACCATGTTCAAATGCAGTATACTGAATGTTAGAGGCGCTGAGGATCAACGTGGGAGAGCTATGGTCTTTATGCTTTGTTACTGATATTCCTAAAAGAATCCAGTTTACCATTGTTGAAAACAAAAATGAACTAAATCAGTGATACTCAATAGCTTGGGAGCCTCATGTGGCTTTTTCCCATTCTACCTGTGGCTCACGCCCTATGTGGCCCGTGCCCCTTATCCCATGAAAGTGAGGAAGGTCATTGTCTAGTAAGGCCTTGTGGTCTTCAGGTGGTTTCCCACCTTAAATCAGTCACTGCTGTAAGGACTGGAAGATGGTAAACTGTGAGCTTCCTTGACCTGTGGGCCTTGTTCCCTTCTCTGCAGCCTCTATGGCAGATTTATTCACAATCAATCAAGAGAATCACCATGCAACAGGCTGCTGTCTTTTATTCATAGACTGACAGTTATCTGGTTTTGTTTTGCCGCTTTCAAGAGATACTCTGATCTCTGATCTCAGCACCAGGGCAACTGCCCGGAGGAGAACAAGCTGACTGCAGAGAAGAGAGAAAAACCACCATAGCAGCCATCCCCCCAAAAGAAGAAACCTGGCCATGTCAAGTGGTGGTTTTTAGTCTCCTTGCTCTATAGCCAGGTGGTCCTCCTCCGGGCAGCTTAGTCATCTCACTCTCACATAACCTGCTATGACTTATTCTGAGGAGACAGCAGGAAGGCAGGGAGGAAAGCCAAGGTTCAGCAGTAGTGGGGAGAGACATCACTACTGGTAATTTAAAAACTTATAGTTACATACTTAATAGTTATATTATCTTATCTGTGTGTGTGGGTGGGGTGGCACACAAGGCATACTATATTCATTTTATTAAATATATGAATCGCGCCCCCACCACCACCTTTTTTTAGGGAGTTGCAAAGGAAGAGCTCCTCACAGCCCTTCTCTGCTGGCAGTTCCAACGTAACTTTTCAATGGGGAACTAATTAATTTCCCTTGTGGAGAAAGGCAGAAGTTCCAAAAGCATGTAGAACTTCTAGATTTTTTTGCTTGGGGGGTGGGGTTTGCTACGTTGCTATGAAGACCTCATCCACTTTCCTCCCTCAGAGGCAAGATTTTCCCTCCTTTTTTCTTTCCCTTTGTGATTGAGTTGCCCTAGTTGTCTGTTTTCTTCTTTCTGGGAGAATTCTGGCTATCCCACCCTGTCACAGTATAATATTTTGGCTATTTGTTCAGCCCAGGAACCCGAGGAAAGGAACGAGAGCCCCCTTTAACCTAAACAAATTAGATGGCACTTGAGAAGTTTTTATATTCCAAATTAACAAAATATTTTATTCAACATAGAGGAGGAAGGTCAGGTGAAATCAGGGGTACCATTTCTGAGGTAACTCAATATAGATAACTCTGAGGTAAAATCAGTATATTCACAGATTTCCGTTCTTATTTTTCAGGCGAATGAGAGTTTCTTAAGCTATTTACAGTTACTTAAATCTTTATGCTGAGAGTGCCAAGAAGTCCTGGTCCAGTCTTGGAGCTGAAACTCTTTGTTTAGAGGCTATGGAACACAAAGGCTGTGATCACACACACAATTAGACACGACATAGGTGCGAATGTTGGCTGGATTTAAAGGGTGCAATCAGACAACATCTAGGAAGCGCCCGACAGCCGTCAGCAACCCGTTCTGCTCTGCCCCAGAAGTGGAGTTAGACACCGGGGAATACCCGGTAGTAAATGGGTTGCTACAGGCCATGGACGGACTTTCCCATGTCTGATCACTCCAGGGCGCTCTCATGGCATTGGGATGGTCTGATCAGGCCATCCCAACTCTGTGCTGTTGTTTTTCTCCCCTTCACAGTATGTGCATCATTGCAAACTCCAAAAGGAGCCCTCGGTGCGGAGGTGAGATTCATTGATCCCTTGTTTAAGCGCATGGGGGGAAAGGCACACACACAAAAGACTCACCCACAGTTGTGTCTGATCACACACTGACAGACTGCACCTAAAGCTTCAAAGGGAGGTGTGATTGTGCAACTGCGGGTCAAATTCCTCCGGAAGAAATAGCCTCGCTCCTCCCCCCCATTTTTTTTGGCACATGTGACCGCAACCGAAATTACAAAACACTGGAGTGTGACCCCTCACACACCAGTCTGGTAGTCTGCCACCAGCTGTTTTGACTATCCCAATGATTAGAAGCTAAAGGGCAAGCCTCTAAACTTCCCAGGACTAAATTAGAAAGTCTATCCTGCAAGGTGGGCTTGCAGAATGTTTCTCACAAGAGCAAGTACTCTGGCAGGTGGTCAGCCAATCTAGGCTCTGGATTTAGTTTGAGGTCACGTTGAAGGCAAATGACTACAGATGTACCCTGTGTGTGTGTGCGTGAGCAAACATGTGCAGGAATATTTTGAAGAAGAAAGAGGAGGAGGAGGAGGAGATTGGATTTATACCCTACCCTTCGCTACCCAAAGGAGTCTCAAAGCAGCTTACAATCTCCTTTCCCTTCCCCTCCCCACAACAGACACCCTGTGGGGTAGGTGGGTCTGAGAGAGCTCTTTTGAGAACTGCTCATGAGAACAGTTCTGAAAGAACTTGTCACTGACCCAAGGTCACACCAGCAGCTACATGTGGAGGAGTGAGGTCCACACTCCTAACCACTACACCAAACTGGGCCTCAGAAACTGCGAGGATTAAACAAGAAAGCTAGAAATTCAAATGCTAACTAAAACAGAATGCTAACCAAGCGGAAGAGTCTAGCAGAGTGACAATCTTTTAAGAAGTGGGTAGAACTGTGGAAAATGTGCTTCAGTTTAGCAGGGTAGGAAGCCCATGTGGACACTCTGAGGATAATCTGCATCTAGCGGTCCACCCAAAATCCAGTCCCTTAGATAGGGCAATATGGGCTCAAATGACACGTTTTATTGCCGTTTCATTCTCTACCACGCCTGCCCATGTATCATTTCCACAGCAGCAGTTCTGTTAATTGAGACCAGCTGCTTCAATCCTGAATTATTCTCTCCAGAAATATTGATAGTATTATGGTATGATTAGAAAGTACTTTACCAAATGCCTCTCAATTCTGTGAAGCTCAAATGAAGAGCAGCTGCAAGAGTAAAGGCCAGTTCCCTCAACATACAAAATAATAATAAAAAGACATTAGCTGGGGTGGGGTGGGGGGGAACCCTCCCAAAATCTAACACTCAGGAAGGCTGGGAATACAAGCCAAAAAATTGGGGGTTAGAGCTGTCAAAGGCAACCAGCTGCAGCAGACAGCAACCCACTCGAGGACTTGCCTCTGTCATTTTGCATGTTGATACGTTGCTCTCTTGTACTCTAGGTAAATGAGTTCAAGAGACTGTGGATGAAACGTATGATGCTGCCTTAACACAGAATCAAACCATCGGTCTATTGAACTCAGTATGCTGTCCTGAGTGCCAGTGACTCTCCAGGGTCCCAGGCAGAGAAAGGTATTTATTTCTTCAGGAAATGTACACTCCACCTCTCCATAGACTTGCTTAAGGCTCCTTTCCGAACATCTGAGACATTTTAACTGGAGATGCTCTGCCTCTCATCCATGGCCCCTTTCCAAAGGTTAAGTATTTCTAGATCGATATCTTTAAAGCACTCTAGTTTATAAAATGCAGCGGGCTGCTCTGAAAAGCTGATCGGCACATACGAGGTGAGATGCAATGGGAAAGAAATCAATCTAATGAGGTGAGATTTAGGACAGAACTACATATTACAAAAAAAATTATATGTCTGCCGTGAAAGAGATGCTCAGGTGTAGAGGTCCATAAGATGCAGCAGAGGTTACCTCATGTCAGAGAGTTATCATTTCTCCACCCGGCACCACAACAATCAGCTGGTGCTAGCCAGGGAAGCTATTCTTGGTGCTGGAGGGGGCAACAGTGGGAGGGCTTCTAGTGTCCTGGCCCCACTGTTGGACCTCCTGATGGCACCTGGTATTTTTGGCCACTGTGTGACACAGAGTGTTGGACTAGATGGGCCATTGGCCTGATTCAACATTGGCTTCTCTTATGTTCTTAAGTAACACTTAACATGTTTCTGAGGAAATGTATCAGGACACAAGGTAAACTCTACCAGACCTGATGCCGGGGGTGGGGAGAGAGAACACTGAACACAGTTTCTGTTTTTGTAGAATGATATTTTTAATAACGTGTAATCCCATCTCACCATTTTGTCCTTGCATCCTAAAACTATTACTTTCAATCAAAACACTACATGGAACATCCAAAATTGATTCTGATAGAATTATTAGAGACACCCTATTAGTCCTCCAAATATGTGGAAACCCCTAACCTGTATGTGGGAGACTTAAGTTTTCGTAATAAATAAAGTGGCTGGCCCCTGTGCCTATCATAAAAACTCAGTCTTCCAAATACAGGTTAGGGGTCTCTACTTTTTTGGAGGACTTCCCAGAAATGCGGAAAATATAATTTGGTAATATAACCAAAAGAAAAGACCCCTCAAAAAACCTTGCCTGAGTATGCCAGGAGCACAGTATGTTGAGAGTGGCTGAGACACAGAGTATAGGCACATGCTATATTTTGTTCCCATCCTCCATGGCATGGCTGTAGCTCGAGCAGGGGCCATATGGCAACACCCCTTCCTGAATTCGCAACACCCCCTAAATCTGGCTGAGGAAGAGGTGGTGGGCCGAGCAGACAGGGCTGGGGCACGGATTAGGCCTGTCCTCCTTGGGGCATGCATTCGGGACGGAAACTTCTTGTCCCAGTCACTGGCCTCACCCTTGAAGGTGCCTATATGGGCCTCAAGTTTGCAGCACCTGGCCGCTCCAAACGAGTGGCCTTTGGCAAACAAGCCCATCCTCTCGCCTGGCCTGGCCTGCAACCATCCCTCCGGATGAGGACAGCAGGCATTGTGGCTCCGGGCAGGAGCTGGGTGTGGCCAGGCTGCCCCTCCCTTGGACAGGTTACTGGCCCGCCCCTTTTCTCCCTGTGCTGTCAGCCGTGGCGCCTCCCTCTGTGAGCTGCAGACCAATGCTGAGCTCCAGCTCACCACCTTCATGCCGCTTGTCCAGTATGGCTGCTCCAGCCAGCTGCAGGTGGGTGCCCCTGGCCCCTCCATCCCCTGTCTCACCCAGTATTTATTTCATGGAAGTTTCCTTACAACTCATGGCGACCCCATGGCTGACTCCATGGCATCTCAAATTAATTAATTTAATTAGCCACTGTTCCCCCCTCTTTGCCCCTCCATGAAAAAAGGTACATTCTAGGTTCTGGTAATCAGATGTGGTTGTCATATTCAACTCTAGGAACTCAGTTCCCAGACACATGGAGGTTGACTGTAGCAAGTGGGGGCTTCTGCTTTCCTAGAGTTGCCAGCTCCCAGGTCCAGGTGGGGGTTCCCCTGCTTTTGGGGGTTCCAATCTGCTCCCAGCCAGCTGCCTGGTGGGGAAGCCTTGTCCCCAAGCGCGACCACCACCCACCCAACCACCCCTCTCCCTCCCCTCCTGCCTGATTTAAATGGTTTCAGCTGATTGGTGGGGACCATGTGGCCTGCCCATCAGCTGGAGGGCCCTTGAAATCTAGCAGGAGGGAGGGAGAGGGGTGGTCATAATCCACATGCTCAGCTTGCAAAAAGACCTTTTAAAGGTTCTTTTTGCGAGTGGGGTGGGGGCCGCGGCATGCAGGGCTGGGGGAAATTAGCCCCGCTTGCCACGGCCCCCACAGTGCTCACAAAAAGACCCTTAAAAGGTCTTTTGGTGAGTCCAGCGTGCAGCCCACAACCACCCCTCTCCCTCCCTCCTGCTAGATTTCAAGGGCCCTCCAGCTGATGGGCAGGCCACGTGGTCCCCACCAATCAGCTGAAACCATTCAAATCAGGCAGGAAGAGAGGGAGAGGGGTGGCCAGGTGGGTGGTCACTCGTGGGGATTGGGGGTGTCCCCGCCCACACCTGGAACCCCCCATCCCCCCCATCAGAGCAACAAGGGGACCTGGCAGCCCTATGCTTCCCCTACACCATTTTCTTGACCAAAACAGCCCAGTTGGTGCTGTTTGCCCAGTGGGGACATCCTGCACACTGATACCCTGAATGTAAGTTTGCCCAGTGGATGAATAGCCCTGCCTTGGGCTTTTTCAGGTCGCAAAAACAGTGGAAAAGGGCAGGCTGAACTTAGGAATTGAGTTCTGTGCATGGAACTTGCAGTGCATGTCTGATCACCAGAACCCAGGGAGGATGCTCAGGAAACAAAGTGTAATTATGTCATCTTTTTTTAAAAAAAAGAGAGAGAGAGAGAGAGAGAGGAAAATTTGCTTGCTTAAGGCCGTGAAGACCAACTGAATCTAATGGGGGAAAGTTCGCAGATTTCCAGATTGTTTCCTCTGCCATGATTCTTTGCAGCCCTCTGGCTAGTATAATAGATAATCAAAATTAAATATAACATTTAAATCCACCACCCCTGCAATATGTACTTTTGTTTCCTTGAAAGCTAGTACTGCCAGTTTTTTCATTTTGTGTTTACAAGCAAAAAGTTACATGAGTATCACTTCAAATCCATTTCTGGATAGATAACATGGAATCGCAAATCTCCAAACGAAGTAATACAACTTCCATTGGGAGAGGGGGAGGAGAGAAGCGCAAGCAGAAAGACAAGCAGACCAAGTGTTATATCTGGACATGTGCAATCTTCCATTTAGGCTTAGCTGCTGCTGGTGCTTGTAGCCAGCATAAGGAGGCATGCCTGGACTTGTCTGGCAGGCCACCTGGATGGAGAGTGGGGAGGCATGTCTGGGCTTATCTAGGCAGGCCACCTAGTTGGAGCTTGAAGCCCCAGAACAAAGGCAGGCAGGATCCTGGAACCGGCCTGTGGATTGGCCCCTGAGGGCAGCCAGCCAATCTGGAGCCTGGAGGCCATTTGAATTCACCAATTGCATAGGGGGCTGGGAGTGGCTTAAGTGTATATAGTTAGGGCAGTTGCCCCGTGTAAATCATTCCTGTTGAGATGCAATAAACTGCTGCTTGTTGAAATCACTCTGCCTTCACCTCTGCCTTCTTAAACCCACTATTTAACACCAAGAAATGCCTTTCTCCCTCCCCGCAATGTGAATTTTTTTCCAGATATTTTAGATTGTAAAACTTTAGTGAAGAAGTGATGCCCTTTCAGTGGATTTCACCTGTATCAGACCAATATCAGCAACAATTAATGCTTTAGTTGCTGTAGATTTTCTGGGTTGTGTGGCCGTGGTCTTGGCATTGTACGACCTGACGTTTCGCCAGTAGCTGTGACTGGCATCCTCAGATTAATGAAATTAATGCTTTCATTAATATGTGACCCATGATACTTTTACCACTGTAAGCCTGATCTGTAAATGAAAGGAGCAGGTTCATATGTGTTCATATGTGTTCATCCATTTCTATTTTGGCAAGTAAATCCCTACAGACAGGAACAGCCCAGCTCCTTGACTACATATGAGAGGAAGAAACATTCCATTGTTTCTGCTACTTGGACTGGTGGACACCAGTGACTGAAAGAGGGTGCTTACACAGAAAAGTATAACTATAAAGTACAAGTAAAGAACTCCTGGGAACTCATGGGCACTCAATGAAATTGCTGAGCAGTTGGGTTAGAACAGATAAAAGGAAGTACTTCTTCACCCAAAAAGTGATTCACATATGGAATTCATTGCCACAGGAGGTGGTGGCAGCTACAAGCATAGACAGTTTCAGGAGGGAATTAGATAAACATATGGAGCAGAGGTCCATCAGTGGCTATTAGCCACAAGGTATAGATAGGAACTCTCAGTCTAGGGCAGGTGATGCACTCTATTCTTGGTGCTGGAGGGGGCAGCAGTGGGAGGGCTTCTAGTGTCCTGGCCCCACTGGTGGACCTCCTGATGGCACCTGGTATTTTTGGCCACTGTGTGACAGAGTGTTGGACTAGATGGGCCATTGGCCTGATTCAACATGGGCTTCTCTTACGTTCTTATGTTGTTAAGTATAAAGAAAAGCGTACTTCTTAAATGAGGTGAGAGAACATGGCATTGCTTAAGTTTTTGAAGGCAATATCGTCTGGCATGACCAAAGTTTGTTGGGAACAAGGATTGCTCCCCCCACCCCACCAGCATACAGACAATAAGAACAAACTATAGTAAATGCAGACTAAAGGCATCATCAAATATTTCATTAACATTTGTTAATTAAATTCTGTTCCACCCATTGCTATCATGCACTATCAGAATAGCTAAAAGAGGCGTAAAGCACCCTCAGTTTCCAAATCTAGATCTTGCCTAATCCAAAAGTCTCCCAGAGTCCAAAACCCCCCCCATTTTGGAGCATTCCTAATGCAAGGATGAAGCCAGGCGATTCAGCCACTAGGTAAGGTAAAGGTAAAGGTAAAGGTTCCCTTGCTCGAAAGCCAGTCGAATCCGACTCTAGGTTGCGGTGCTCATCTCCGTTTCAAAGCCGAAGAGCCAGCGCTGTCCGAAGACGTTTCCGTGGTCATGTGCCGGCATGACTAAACACCAGGCGCACGGACGCTGTTACCTTCCCACCGAAGTGGTACCTATTTATCTACTTGCAATTTCTTGCTTTCGAACTGCTAGGTTGGCAGGAGCTGGAACTAGAGACGGGAGCTCACTCCGTCATGCGGCACCCGGGTCTTGAACTGCTGAACTACTGGCCTTCCACAGCCTGCAGTTCAGCGTCTTAACCACTTGAGCCACCACAGCTCCATTTCAGCCACTAGTACTGAGGTAATTCAGCCACTAGTACTGAGGTAAATTCCAACTTAAGAAAACACATTTGCTCGACATTTTAAAATTCCAACTCAGGAGTCTGCAACCAGAAAACAACTAAATTCTAGTCATGTACTTTAGATCAGCCCCAACCTAGACATTAACTGTTTTACATTCAATTACTGCACCACAACTGGACGCTAATTTTTGTTCTTAATTAAATCCCTTGCATACACCCTACTCTTTAATTTCAGTCTCCCTACCCCCACCCCTGAATTATTGGGATTGTTATTATACAAAGCACAGTCTTAGCACTGACAGGGATGTTTGTTAAACATAATTAAAGATATTAATTTTGCATGGAACAGAAGCCACTGAGCCAAGAATGTTTTTTTCCAGATCTCCCATTAGAAAATTACCTTCATTAGCACCGACTCACTGAGCTTCTCTCTGTTGACAATTTTTATAGCGACCTTTTGGCAGGTTACACAGTGAACCCCCAACTTCACAAGCCCTGCAGAAGAAACAGAGAGAGAGAGAGAGAGAGAGAGAGAGAGAGAGACTTGGTTAGAGACATCCTTTAGCTTTTTGCTGTTGGCTTCATATGCAAATTTTTCTTTCTTGGCTCCTCTTTTTCACAGATGTGAATAAGGAGCACACTTAGAACAGGTCCCCCAGCAACAGAAGCATGAAGTACCATCCTTAGCATTTCTCGTGGCTTAAGCTGCAGGCTAAAGGAGTTATTCTCTAAAGAGGTTATTTCTCCCTGACCTGTTAGATAAACTAGAAGTCTAGACTTTTCCAATATTTCGCTTCATATCTTGTCCCATTCTATTTCCCCCCCCAATTTTCAATTTCTATTGATTTTTTTAAAAGGAAGGAAGGAATGGAGAATAGGGAATGGGACAAAAAAGAAAGTGTTTACAATTACTTCTACAAACTCTGTTACATTACATTTATAATTCTACTTGTACAATCAGGTAATTCTTTGTGTTAAATCTGGTCACTTAAGTCCATACATTTCTTGATATCTGCAAAAAACCCAAATTATTGTTTTTACATCACAGAAGCATTCTATAACTTCTTAGAGGAAGTTTATACCATCTTATTACCTTAATACTTTTTAATAATCATATATCAATTGTTTTAATTTCATATCTATGGATTCTCATAGTCAAATCTTTTAAAGTCTCTTAAACTTTTACTACAAAACCAATCTTTGCTCATATAATTATGGATCCTTAATATCCTACTGCTTATAAATAGCCATTCTATCACCAAAGCATTCTAAATATTATATATTAACCCTTAGGGGAAAAGACATACCTAATATTAAATTCAACTTCACATTCAATATAAAAGTTTTCATACAAATACTGATACAATTTGTTTCAATTGTGTTAATTTCATATCTATGGATTCTCATATTCAAATCTATATATCTAATTCCCAAGTGGCCCCCTGTGTGCGGATATCTAAATCCGCACATCGGGGGCACCTGGGGGGCAGGGAGATTTTCCTGCGCACGTGGGGCAGTCCCCACGTGTGCAGAAAAATCTAAAAAGTTTTTTAAAATGTAAGGGGAATATCTAAATCCCCCAAAAAGTAAGAGCGTTCCTGACATGCGCAGGGAACGCTCTACGGCCGTTGCCGCTGCGCCGTCAAGGGATGGGAGGGCGGGAGAAGGCTTGGCGGGCCAGCTGGCCGGCCTCCCCCCCCGCCACCGCCGCCGCCCTGCCGCTTGGGAGGGAGGGGGAGGCTTGGCGGGCCAGCCGGCTGGCCTCCCCCCCGCCGCTGTCCCTGCCGCCGCTCTGCTGCTTGAAAGGGAGGGAGGGAGGGGGAGGCTTGACGGGCCGCCCTGCCTCGCCGCCGCCACCCCTCTGCTGCTGCTGGGGAGGGGGAATCTCGGCGGGCCGGCTGGCCTTGCTGCTGCCGCCGCCGTTGCTCGGGGAGGGAGGGGGAGGCTTGACGGGCCGGCCAGCCTCGCCGCCCCTCTGCTGCTGCTGGGGAGGGGGAATCTCGGCGGGCTGGCGGGCCTTGCCACTGCCGCTGTTGGGGGGTGGGAGGGAGGGGGAGGCTTGACGGGCTGGCCAGCCTCGCCGCCCCTCCACTGCTGCTGGGGAGGGGGAATCTCAGCGGGCCGGCTGGCCTCGCCGCTGCTGCCGCTGCCGCTGCTGGGGGGGGGAAGGGAGGGGGAAGCTTGGCGGCCGGAATACTCCCTCCCCCCCGCGAGTATCGCGGGTCCCGCCTCTTGTCTTTTATAATTACAAAACCAATCCTTACTCATGTAATTATGGATCCTTAATGTCCTAGTGCTTATACATAGCCATTCTAAAACCAAAGCATTCTAAAAATTGTATATTAACCCTAAAAGAAAGACATACCTAATACTAAATTCAACTTCGCATTTCTTATAAAAATGTCCATACAAGTGCTAATAATATTTATCTTTTTCTACAGCCATACTAAATTCCATACAGCTGTTATTAATATTTGTTTTAAGTCACATTTTAAGGTTTTGAGCTTCCCTAAAATTACATATAAAAACTTACATATAAAATTACAAAATATATAAAATTACATATAAAAATTACATATAAAAATCACATTTCTTTTTCCTTGTAATATATATTTCTCTTAACATTTGATTTTAAGTTTCAGCTTCTCCTAGATTCTATACCATTAAGTCTCAAAATCTCATTAAATTCCACTTTAAATGATACTTAGCCTGCTGTAACAATTCCATCTTAAACCGTCCCCCCCCCTTTTCTTCTTAAATTCACGTCTTTTCTTTTGGGGTTGTAAGTTTCTCCTGTAGTATTCCATTATGGGGGTAGAACTCTCTCCTTGTTTGCTTGCTGTGTCCAAAAAGAATATATATTAGAAGTGCTTGGAATTTCTTCCCAGTCCTCCATTCTGGTATCTTGTGATCCTCTTGCTTCAGGTAGGAATGCATCTGTATTCTCCATTTTCACATTAGGCAGTTTAATCTCTGATATTTCCTCCTCTTCCAAAGTCGACTGTTCACTCAAATCTTTTAGTTCATTTAAAGGTTGTTCCAAAAGACTTTCTATGTGGTGAAATTTGCAAGAAAGCTCCTGAACATAGTCTGCCAAAAGACATAAACTATGCTGCATCAAAAATGCTCTTAAGTGTTTCTCTTATCAATTGTAAAGTAGCCATTTTTTCCACAGAGCAACTTAGTCAAATTCAGACTAGACCTGAGAATCCACCATATACTCTTCAGTTTACAACCATTTGGATAAATAAAGGACAGCACAGTCCTTTTGATGTTATTTCCTTTAGATTGAAAGCTGCTTCCAAATAGAGGGGGGGAGGGATAGCTAAATAGGCATTCCTCCCCTCTCCTTTCTTTCTGAACTTTCTCACAGTCTGGTTTCAGCAAACATTTCCTGCACGTACAGAGGGGGGGGGAAGCTTACTTGTTGAGTATCTTCTTGCAGTTGATGTAGAAAGTGATTTATAGTAGAAGTACGCTTAATTTCAATTCTTACCAAATCCAGCAAGCACAACTTGGTTCTAATATTGTGATTGCTTCGACTGGGGTTTCAGGGCAGACAAAAGACTCTAGATCCAAGCCACCACTGGTGCCTGGTTCTTCGTTGTGCCCCCTGCTTCAGGGACCCCTCTTCTGAGGCCCACCTAGGAGTTTGGATAGCCCAAACTCCCCCAAACCATGCAATTCAAGTGGCTGCTGGAGCAGAGCTCTGCAACGCACCTCGATCACTCTGTGCCAAAACCGAAAGCCATATCTTGTCCCATTCCAAAGGACCAGAGCAGGGGACAATGTTACAGTCTCATTTTAAAAGTCTATGTGTCCTTACACAAAAATAAGCCGTACTGAGCACAGTGGATTTATTCTCTAACAAATGTGCATAGAAGAATTCACACTACATATGTCCAAGAGACTGGGGTAGGGGCATTCAAGATTATTGTCTGAACATGTCCACCCCTTATTTGCCTTTCAGGCTTATTCCTTTCCCCTTTACTGCTACCACAATGGCAGTGCCAACTTGTCAGCTCTGATTCTGCTGCCATACACTGGAGAAGAATGGGAGGAAAGGTGGTTAACACATCTGCTACTGAACAAGTAAGTAGCTGAGAGTTCTTGTCCCCATCCCAGAACACAAAGCTGTAAGTACCTTGTACCTTCTCTTCTGAAAGCTTAGGGTTGCCAAGCTCCAGGTGGTAGCTGGAGATATCCCACTATTATAACTGATCTCCAGGCAACAGAAATCAGTTCCCCTGGAGAAAATAGGACACATTGGAAGTTGATCTCAATGGCACTACACCCCAAACCCTGCCCTTCTCAGGCTCCACCCCCCCAATTGCCAGATATTTCCCAACCTGGAGCTGGCAATCCTATGAAAGCTGCATGAGCTGGTTCATACAACTCAGAAGAGAGGCAGCAGCAATCTGGCCCGTGTTTAAAAAGTATGCACAATAGAGATGTGCTTACACACACACACACACCATTCACAGTAGTATATGTGCAGTCCTATCTCCCTTAGCTTCTCCAGTACCCAATTTCTTCTCCTGCAGAGGTGGTGCTAATATCCAGTTCACAAGCAGCTTTCAGGGGCTGGACACAATCCTGTCATTTTTTATTCGATCCACATTAGCAAAGTGCAAGAGTCTAGTGGGGGAAGGATCTACTAGGGCTTTTATAGGAAGTCTTGTATAGAATGCCACTTAGTATTGCGATGGAACAAGCTTTAAGCCTCCTGTCAAACAGCAAAAGCCGACCCAATGTCTATGGTATCCCACTGAGTATTATGAGGATGATATGACAGACTTCACTTTCCTATCCATATTCTGGTTCCTCACATTATCAAAAGCCCCAGATCCATATCTCATGATAGTAGCCGTGATGCTTTCTTCTCTTGACTGGACATGATTGGCTGACTGATGTTTAAAAGTATAGTGATTACTCTTTAATATATGCAAGCTTTCTTTATTATAGGAAGAAAGGGTTCTACTATTCTACCCGCAAAATTGCATAAATATTAGGGGTGTGCCTTCGGTAAAGCCAACCTGAAAAAAAAACCGAAAAAAACTTTTCGGATTTTTTTGGGTTTTTGGGATACCAAATCAGCTTCCCTGAGCCGAAAAAATGAATGCTGAATCTGAAAAAAACTGAATTCCCCCCCCGCACATCCCTGTTTCCCTGCTTGTGATACAGAGTGCTGCCTTTGCTCACTATATTTATCTCTTGTAACTTCCGAGCATCCCAAGCAAGTGTTATCTTGGACAGGCATGATTCTAAATCAACAATATAGCCTAAGTTTCCTGAGCACAGGGTGTACAGAGAGCATTGAAGAGACACTACCATTTTTCTATCCTGGAGTGTTCAGTTGGACTGTTGTTCTCTTAAGCCACAGAATCTGAATTTAACGTTAGATGCAAATCAAGATGAATACTCCTGTCTTAGGCCCATTTTTTTTAGACCTACAAAATTACATCTCCCTTCTCTCTCCAGGTGTATATCTTTGGATCATGACATTATACGAAAGTGTTATCTTGGACAGGCAGGTGCCTAAGGCAATCAGAGAAGAGAGTCCTGGCTTATGGAGCATCACTGTCTTATTCTTTTCACAGTGGGGGAAAATGTACTCTCACTACCTATTTGCCAGGTAGACAAAAAAAGGAGGAGGTCTCTACTAGGGTAACTAATGGACATCTTTATCCTGCCCAATTTAATTGTAGCAGTGCAAACAATGGTTTGTGTTACAACAAGCTCTAGCAAGCAAAACAAACCTGGCCCTGAGGGCCTCAACAGGTCAAAATCCCAACCCTGAGCCCTTCTCACCAGAAAAGTCCCTCCAAGGGTTTAGAAAGTTTTTCTTTGCTCCTACTGCATGAGATACCACAAAGATAGCACTGTGCTGGGCTGCCTATGACCTCACCCCTTCCTAACACCACAGCAAGGCCATCTGCTGATATTAAAATGGCAATGGCAGCTGCCGCTATGCCTATATTGACCTGAAATTGGCACTCTGAGAGTTACGGCCTTTTCCCAGAATTAGACTATGTATAACATAAGACTAAGGCCCTGGTCATACAGGCCAGAAAACACGGTGGCTGTTCGCCCTGGAGTAAAATAAAGAGGGGTAGCCCGATCACATGATCCCCCGAGTTGCCACACTCCGGCTGTTAGCACCGATCACACGGCAATGCTGAAGCATGGCAAAAAAGTGGCACAGCGCGATCACACAAGCCGCACTGTTTGTTTGTGCGCATGCACTGTTGGGAGGGGGCGGGCTGCTGTTGGTGTCTTGTTTGTGCGCATGCACCATTTGGCATTGGTGCGCATCCTATGGGAACTTACAACATCCGGTTTGCTCCAGGACGTGGGTGGGCATCGGATGCCACAGGATACTGGTGCTCCTGCAATCAGACGCCCGACTTTGACCCACATTTTCCAGAAACTACTGCTCCTTCCTTGGTAGTTTTTTACTTCGCATCTTTGGCAGGAAGCCGCACGCCTCCCATATGTGCCGGTGTGATCATGCCCGGAAACTCCGCAGGGCTACCGTGCCTTCGGCGGGGCAAATACTCCATGTGACCAGGGCCTAAGTATAATATTAATTGGTTTTGGGAACCAAGTCTGGATATGTTGATGTCTGTCTGCAATAGAATTATGATTCTGTCTCCTTCCTTCCCAACAGCAAAATTTTTGGATCAGAAAACATTTGGCTTTAGAGGAGCTCTTGCAAATTCACTCATGAACCTGACATGGGTCCACACTTTGTGAAGAAAGGTCTTAACTTCTGTGTTGTATAAACAGAAAAGACATCTTACAGTCTCAGATGTGGTGCACCCTGACAACTTGGGTTCCATGCACCCATATCTTTCCAATCTCAGTCTTCCTCCTCTGCTAAAAACTAGAAGTAATCATTATATTTGCATATAGGAAATCACTGGGAAAGTTCTACCTAATGAATTCCTCTTTGGCTATTTGCTACTATACTCCAGACCATTGATTTCTGCAACAAACCCTGTGCACTGACTCAGTAAAGCAATCCTCTGCCAAGCAGAAAATAATTAGCTAAGTATGTAGCAAGTGACTGGGAAAGCTGCATCACTGAATTTCTGCCTAGACATTCACTACATGTGTTGCAGAGTTAATTTCTGCCTGGAGATTTATCATGCGTTGGATTCAACCAGCTTTTGTATTGTGATGGGAAAAGGAAGGCGTTCCCTTTAATCACCAAAAAGACAAAAGCCATGTATGATTGAAACAGGAATTAGGAGAAGAATTGGATATGATTCAGAAGAAGAGCCAGCATGCTGTAAAGGTTCAAGTGTTGGACTAGGATCTGGGAGACCTGGGTTAGAACTCCTGCTCATACTGTGAAAGCCTGCTAGACGACCTTGGGCCAGTCATGTACTTTCAACCTCACCTATCTCACCGGGTTGTTGTGAGGATAAATGGAGGAGAGAATAATGTAAGCTGCCTAGAGTTCCCATTGGGGACAATAATTGGATATAAATAAAGTAAATAAATAAGAAATGGGTATGGTACCCAACCATATATTTAAATCCCATATAAAAGCTCCCCCCCACCCCTCTTAGGGTGAAAATTAGCTTCACAGGTAGGATTTTCTTTCACATACCACAGAGCTAGAAGGAGAAAATCCAGGTACAATGCTGACTTCTGATTTTCATTTGAAGACCACCATATGGACTTTCACAGTCCTTCTGCATATATAGTAGTATTCAAATGGAAGGGGCTGCAACTGTTTTTTTTTAAATAGTTCTAAGGTTCATAAACAAACTATCCAGTTCTTAAACTGCTGCAATACAGTAATTGTTTATTTAATCTGATATTCTGATCACAGCTGATCTGTTATCTCAAACTTCAAATGGATACTATATTAGGAGCGTGCATTTGGTTTATCTGAGCTACCACCCCCCCAGAAAAATACCCTCTGGTATTTTTGTGTATTTTTTCAGCCAGTTACCAGCTGGGGAATTTATCTGGCTATCTGATACTGCAGAGCCTGAAAAATTCCGAAAATATTAGGGATTTTTCAGGGCTGCCAGATAGCTGGTGTTAAAGGGTGTTTAAAGGGATTGCAGTCCCTTTAAACACCTTCTGGGTGGAGCCATGGCTTGGAGAAGGCCCTTTAAATGCCTTTGGCATCCAGATGTGGCTCACAAAAGCCATTTAGAGGGACTGTATTCCCTTTAAATGCCTTTCCCCCCTCCACTGGAAACAATGGAGGATGGGAGCACCTTCTTCTGGGGCCCACAAAATGGAACCCCTGGTCCAATTGTTTTGAAACTGGAGAGGGGGGTGTTTAGGAGATTGTAATGGTCCCCATAGAGTATAATGGAGCCAAAATTTCAGCAATCCCAAATATTTACCAAATCTGAATACCATACTGTTATTGGGATTCAGGAATATTGGGAAATACCAATATTTTTCAGGTTCGATATACCCAAACCCGAAAAATACCATTTTTTTTTGCACACCCCTTGTTGATATTATAATGATAGACATAGCTTATGGGGGGGCCAGGGGGGCAAAATTCCTGGGGCCCAAGTCGGCTGGAAGGCCAGTGTCATGCTGCATTCAGCATATGCATTTCTGTTAAATTTACTTCTAATGCACTGCAACAACTAGGTGCACAGGGAAGGCAGAACAAAATAAGCAACAGTATTTATTTATTTATTTATTTATTTAATTAATACCCACCTTTGTCCCCAGTGAGGATCCAAAGCAGCTTACAATGGTACTCCTATCCTCCCATTTTCTCCTTACAACAACCCTGTGAGGTAGGTAGTTAGACAATCTGCTCCCTATGCCTTTCTGCAAATTTTACCAGGAGGCGGAGGGAAACCCTTGCTTATCAGATCCTGCTAAACCCATCTACCAAGCCATCGTGAACAAGGCAAGACCAGCCATAACAGCTCATAGCTACTATACAGTCATTGCCAGGATGCAGTCTCCTAATAAGGTTCTTATCCCAGCAGTCTATAATTTCCCTCTTCCTTTTGTTCCACCCAGCTCTATAGTTTGTTTGCCATCCAGATCTTGCAAAGGGGTAGAATTTTTAGCGTGTTGTGGAAAAATAAAACAATCTTTCCTTCTCTTCTTAATCTATTTTCTTCTTTTCCTCACTTTTCTTCTCCATTTTGCTGTCTTCCTTTCATGATCTGCCTTCATTTCTCTCTGCTCCCTACTAATTTTTCTCCCCTGAGCCCTCCCCCCCTTATTTTTCAGTTTTGGTCTCAACTCCTCCTTCTTATCCTGGATGGCAACTTAGAATATATTTAATAGTAGTATACCAGCAAATCTTTGTTGATATTGTGAACAGAAGGGAGGAGTTAATATTTCCTCATGAGCTATCGAAGTAATAAAAGGATGCTCCCCTCGCCACTCTTACATCCATGATAATAAAATGTTAATCTGCCTTAGTGATCAAAAATGTGGAACAAAAGTTAGAACTCTGCCTTTCTGTTTCCCTTCTTTCTAATTCTTTAATTACAATTTAAACACTGTTCAGGCAGTGGGTTATTATTGTTATTGTACTGGTAATCTCTTTGCAAATGCTACTTTACGACTGTAGGCACCAAGCTTCATGTTCTATGACAAATGATATAACGTTTTTAGAAAATATGTCAGCAATATCATTCCCATTATCTCAGTACTTTTCATCCAGCACCACTACGTGATCAGTTCGCCCCTTCTTCATTCTTGGTAAATGTAGGGATACAAGGGTAACCTGGAATAGATTATTACTGACTTATTTACTGAAGATTTATGAAGTTTTTGTAAACCAGAGCCCACTTCATCAAATGTAAGATGTGTATCCTATACTGGTACACATATATGTGTGTATACAAATATAACCTGACAAAATTAGATACATGGCTATAAAGAGTAAGAGTGAGAGGGATAAAACTGCAAACAGAGTAGACTTGGATGGCATTTTTGGCAGGAACAGGTTGTCTGGAAGGAGGGAGGGAAGCTGTTTCTGCTTCTTTTACAATGGCTTGAAAGCTTCAATAGATACTAGGGGCCCTGCATTTGCATTTGCTGCATTTGCCATATTTAACAGTAGTTTGAACACTGAATGAGCTGTTCTTCGTCCTGCCAAAAGAATTGCAGCAGTACCTGAAGAAGCAAGAGCAAGGGAAATCATTTTTGGGGGGGAGGGATGAACTGTAGGCAAAATTAGACATAATAAATGTTATAACTTCTTTCTCCCTAATGGAAGAAGAGGAGAAGAAGAAGAGATTGAATTTATACCCTACCCTTCACTTGGAGTCCCAGAACAGCTTACAATCTCCTTTTCCTTCCTCTCCCCACAACATACACCTTGTGAGGTAGGTGGGGCTGAGAGAGCTCTGAGAGAATTGCTCTTGAAAGAACAGCTCTGAGAGAACTGTAATTGACCCAATGTCACCCAGCAGCTGCATGTTGAAGGAGTGGGGAATCAAATCTGGTTCTCCAGATTAGAGTCTGCTACTCCTAACCACTACACCAAACTGGCTCTTTATGGACCCAAAGCAGCTTCCATTGTTCTCCTGTCCTTCATTTTATCCTCACAACAACCCTGTGAGGTAAGTCTGGCTGAATGTGTGTAGGTGGCCAGTTTTTAACCACATAGTGTTGTGTATGCAGTCAACATAGTGCCATCAACGAAGAGCCAGAGCTTGAGTACCTGAGAACAATGGGACTGAGGTTCCTGGCTCCCGCGTAGGGGGACCAATGGGAACGGCGGCGGGAATTCAAACCCGCCAATGGTACCAGGGGGCGGCCCCTCCCCAATGTATATAGTTGGCCTCCGGGCCGGTTATGAGTGTCTCGTGTTGTATAATAGCGAACCATGCTGATCACTACATCGCTGTCTGTGGTTTCTTTATGCGTCTAACCCACTATACAACAATGGCGACGAAGGTGGGATCCTGTTGAGCGCTCCAGCTGGGCTGTCGGACAACGCTACCGAAGACTCGCTCCACCACTCCACGGGCATCCTCCATGAGCGCCTCCGAGGGTGAATCCAGAGCCGCGTCGTTGCCGCCGACTAGCACAATGGCCATCGCTCCAGGATCCGGGCTGATACCGCCGTTCGACGCTTCCCAGCCCCGACGATGGGGAGCCTGGGTCACGGGTTTGCGGCAAGCCTTCGTGTTCTACCAGATCACGGACGAAGACCGTAAGAGAGGACTGCTGCTCTGCTCTTGCGGCCCCGTGATCGTGGATCTGGCCCAATACCTTCTCTCTCCCAAGAAGGTGGAGGAGTGCACGGTCGACGAGATTGTGAAGGCCGTGCATAACTACTACTCCCCAAAGCCGTCGGAGATGACCTGCCACGTGGTTTTCCAGCATAGGAACCAGCAGGGCAAAGAAACCGCCGCGGAGTTCCTCGGAGAGCTCCGCCGCCTGGCGGCCGACTGCGCTTTCGGAGAGCACTTGGAGATGGCTCTCCGCGACCGTTTCGTCGCTGGCCTCAGGGACGAGAAACTCCAGCGCCGAATAATGGAGGGCGAGAAGGTGACCATCACCTCAGCGTTAGCCACCGCCACTGCATGGGAGAGGTCACATCCGACCACCACCACCGCGACGCATCGTGTGGCCTCCCCGGAAACAGCGACATCGACGACCCCGAGGTACACCGCACACTAGCCCAGCATCGCCCGCCAGCACCGTCCGCTAGCTCCGCACGCAAGCAACCCGGCTCGGCGGCGCAGGAGTGTGCCAGCTGCGGAGGGCAGCATGAGAGGAGATCGTGCCGGTTCCGGGACGCCACATGTCGGGACTGCGGCCGCACGGGCCACATCGCAAGGGTTTGCCGGTCCAAGCCATCACGCGCAGCACAAAAACCGCCCCGCCGCAGGTCTGAGGCGCATTTCGAGGACTGCGCGGCCCCGGAGGCAGACCTATACCAATTGACCAACGCGCCGGCCGCCCGAACACAGGTACTGAAACTCCCCAGTCAGGCCTCTACCCCAAAAATATACGTACGGATCAAAGTAGAGGGGGCCCCCTTACAAATGGAACTCGATTCGGGCTCCGCCTGTTCCATCATTTCGGAGGCCACATTAAGACAGATTTGCCCTAAGGGGGCCCCGCTTGCGGCCATCACCCGTGGCAGCTCATGGACTTTCAGAGAAACCAAGTGCCAGTGAAGGGGTAGGGAGTTTCAGGGTGCAGTACCGGGGCTTCAAGGGTCACTTGGACTTGCTCGTAGTCGAGGGCGACCTAGTTAGCCTCCTGGGGAGGGCTTGGTTTGGACCCCTAGGAATCGCGATAGAGGGGTCCAGCATTGCGCAACCCGCGACTTCCAGGAAGTGTGCCGCGAGTTCCCATCCGTTTTCGATGGGTCCCTGGGCCGATATACGGGCCCCCCGGTCTCGCTACAACTCAACCCCACAGTGGCCCCTATCCGCATGCGTGCCAGGTCCGTTCCGTTTGCCTTAAAACCAAAAATAGACGCGGAACTGGACCGACTGGTGGCGCAAGGGGTTTTGGAGCCGGTCTCTCACGCAGTGTGGGAAACCCCGATCGTGACCCCCATTAAACCTAACGGGGATGTCCGCATCTGCGCGGATTATAAATGCACGATAAATCGGGCATTGCAGGACCATGCCTACCCGGTCCCGGTGGTGAGCCATGTTCTGGCCACCTTGGCAGGGGCCAAGATCTTCGGCAAACTAGATCTGGCCCAAGCGTACCAGCAGCTGCCTGTCGACGGGCCGACCGCAGAGGCCCAAACAATCGTAACGCACCGGGGGCCTTCAGGGTCAATCGCCTGCAATTCGGGGTGAGCGTGGCACCCGGAATTTTCCAGCAACTGATGGACTCTCTCCTCAAAGGGATCCCCGGCGTCACACCATTCTTCGATGATGTGATGATCGCCGCCGCCACGCCCGACGAGTTCGCCTCCCGCCTCCGCATGGTCCTCAGCCGTTTCCGGGACGCCGGCCTCAAGGTCAAGCGCGAGAAGTGCCAGCTCGGGGTGTCATCCGTCGACTTCTTGGGCTTCACGGTGAACGCAGAGGGACTCCACCCGGCCCGGGACAAGGTGAAGGCCATCGTAGAAGCGCCGCCCCGACCTCCAAAGCCGAGCTCCAGGCTTTCCTCGGACTCTTGAACTTTTACCACGCCTTTCTCCCCCACAAGGCGGCGGTAGCCGAGCCCCTCCACAGGTTGCTCGACAAAAAGGCACCCTGGGTCTGGGGCCCGCATCAGGCTGCTGCGTTCCGGGGCGTCAAGGCCCTGCTCATTTCGAACGCGGTCCTGGCACATTTCGACGAGACCCTGCCCGTGGTCTTGGCTTGCGATGCGTCTCCATATGGGGTGGGAGCCGTGCTGGCGCACCGTCTCCCGGACGGCCGGGAGGTCCCGGTCGCGTACTACTCGCGGACCCTGTCTGCGGCCGAGCGGAACTACGCCCAGATGGACCGCGAGGGACTGGCAGTCGTGGCCGGGGTGAAGAAGTTCCACGACTCGTCTATGGCCGTCCCTTCACAGTCGTCACAGACCACCGGCCGCTGCTGGGCCTCTTCGCGGCGGACCGCCGGACGCCACAGGTACTCTCCCCTCGGGTCTTGCGGTGGTCCATCTTCTTGGCGGGCTACAACTACACGCTCCAGCACCGGCCAGGCAAGGCAATGGGACATGCAGACGCGCTGAGCCGCCTCCCCCTGCCAGACGAAGGGGAGGACCCGGCCCCAGCTCATCATGTCCTCCAGTTGGAGGGTCTTCCAGACGCCCCTCTCCAGGCCACGGACATCGCCCGCCGCTCAGCCCGTGACCCCATCATATCCCGGGTTCTCGGCTGGGTGGTGAGGGGGTGGCCTACGGCCTCGGCGGGCCCTGAGTTCAGCGCATTTACAACACGGCGCGAGGAACTATCGGCACACAAGGGCTGCCTGCTGTGGGGGGACCGGGTCGTAGTCCCCAGCGCACTCCAGCAACAGGTCCTGCAGGCTCTGCACGAGGCACACCCCGGCATCGTGCGGATGAAAGCCCTCGCCAGGAGCTACGTCTGGTGGCCAGGCATCGATGGGGAAATAGAGGCCTGGGTGAAGCGTTGCCAGATCTGTCAAGAGGTCCGGCCAAGCCCACCATGTGCACCCCCCAGGCATGGGAGTCAACAAGGACCCCGTGGTCCCGCCTCCACATCGACTTCGCCGGACCCTTCCACGGGTTAACATTCCTGGTCACCGTGGACGCATACTCCAAGTGGCTGGAGGTGAGTCCAGTCTCCTCCACCTCCGCAAGCGCCACCATCCGAGCCCTCCGGAAGATATTTGCCACGCATGGCTTGCCGGACACCATCGTCTCCGACAACGGCCCGGCGTTTACATCCGAGGAATTCCAGCGGTTCCTGCGGGACAACTTGATCCGGCATATCAGGTCAGCACCCTTCCACCCTGCCACGAACGGCCAAGCGGAACGCATGGTACGCACGGCTAAGGAAGCTTTAAGCCGCCTGACCGAGGGAGACTGGGAGTCACGCATAGCCCGGTTCTTGCTGGCGAACCGGACAACACCCAACCCGGTCAGTGGCCACTGCCCCGCGGAGCTTCTCATGGGCCGGCGACCCGCCATCCTCCTGGACCGCCTGCACCCCGACAGGGCTCCAACAGGACGGAACTGGGTCGAGGACCGGGAGGCACCACGGGGCTTCTTCCCAGAGGACCCGGTGTTCGCAAGGAACTACGGCCGAGGCCCGGAATGGATAGCAGGAAAAGTAATCCGCCCCACCGGCCCGGTCTCTTATGAGGTGTCGACAAATGACGGGCAGGTCCTGCGGCGCCACGTGGACCAGCTGAGGCGGCGCCTACTTCCAACGGTAGGAGACCGGGGTAACCAAGGGGAGGTGGAACAGGCCCCACGAGAAGCTGAGGGAGAGCCCGAGGCGGAACGAGACTGCAGAGAGGCGGACCCCAGCGACGGCCAGCTCAGTACGCCCGAGGCCTCATCAGCCGAGGGCCAGACGGCGTACCCTTCCCCAGCGGAAGGAGGTGAGGGGGCAGGCCCCGCCACACCACCAAGACGTGGCTGCGGGGAAACCCCAACGCCTACACCACGACGGTCCATCAGGGAACGCAGAGCCCCCGCATACCTGAAGGACTATGTCACCTAGACAGGATCGGGACTATGGGGGAGGGGTGTTGTGTATGCAGTCAACATAGTGCCATCAACGAAGAGCCAGAGCTTGAGTACCTGAGAACAATGGGACTGAGGTTCCTGGCTCCCGCGTAGGGGGACCAATGGGAACGGCGGCGGGAATTCAAACCCGCCAATGGTACCATGGGGGCGGCCCCTCCCCAATGTATATAGTTGGCCTCCGGGCCGGTTATGAGTGTCTCGTGTTGTATAATAGCGAACCATGCTGATCACTACATCGCTGTCTGTGGTTTCTTTATGCGTCTAACCCACTATACAACACATAGTATTATTTTCTAATGAGTTATGCCTACCACAGAAACTCTTAGCTTCCATTGCAAATAGCAAGAGAGTGGGTAGGGGTTGTCTGGAGATAATTTGGACCAGGATATTCCAAGTCCTTTCATTTTTAGCCCTGGAACTCCCATTATCATCCTGAAGGTGGTGACCAATTTTGAGATTCCTAGTTTCATTTCCTGATGAGTTATGCTCACCACAAATTGATAGGATGGATAGACACACACATCATTTTATTATTATATAAGTGCATGGTAGCAGCAAACCAAGTGATCTGTATTGTTATAATATTTGGTTTGCATTGGGGTCATATGGGGGGTACAGGTGGAATTTTTCTCTGGGGGCCCCATGATGGCTTTTGGCAGTCCTGATGATTTTTGTGGCTTTATCATAAATTCTTTATTTACAGCTGCTGTATCTCTCCCAGTTCCTAAGGTTATGTTGCCTGGACCACTAATGAAGTAACAACATGCCTAATCACCTAATTTTAAACCAATTTAACAGACCAATCAAGGGAATGCGCTTATTGTACTTTTGCTTTTTTTTTTTTTTAGTAATTTCAACCTCAAAAACAGTAATTTCAAAGTATGTTTGTCCTGGAAAAGGTGATCAGAATCAAAGAACTTCATTCCTCCAACCACAATTTTACATTGCCATTATTTGACCTTTTGAAAACTTAAAAAAAAAAAAATCTCCAAAGTTGCACAGCATAAGAAGATTCTATTCACCAAATTTAATAAGTCGTATTAATTCGATAAATAATAAAGTTATCATAATTTATAATCTGCAATGTTAAAGACCCATTTCGCCTTAACTATAGAGCTGCTGTAACTCTATGCTACATCCTTAAATATGCTCTCTCCACCATTTCCTTATCTCCAACCCCTTTCTAAGACATGCCATCTTTTCTTATTCAATCACCTTGGAATGGAACATACCCTGTAAAGTCATAATCAGGCAAATGTCCCATCAATCGAATGGAGGGGCTGACTCTATTTTTAGCACAAGAAGGGAAATGACTCTGTATTGGATTTATCATCTTCTAGGGATTGATTTACACTGGCCTTGTGAAAGACGCTTTCCATGGCCAAAAAGCATGGTTCACAGAGGAGGACATTCTCATTCTTTATCCCTTGCACATTTGCTCAGCAATTCAACTCCCCATCAAAGCCAGTGTGAAGAATAAAAAAAAAAAAATCTGCATTTTGTAAGAAAAATTTAAATACAAGGTCTTTGATCTACTTTTCTTTGATAAAGCATCTTTCATGTTACCTCACAGATGTTTCTTCTCAAAAAATATAAATCACAGAAATCACAAAGTAAAAGCACATAAATATTGGGAGGAATCATGATTACAGACCATAATTCCTTCCTTTCCTTTTTAACCAGAGTAGCGAATCCATAGCCTAAACACCCACCCATACAATGCATTTTTCTATCAGCTGATCATTCTTAAAGAGACCCCCTTAACTGGAGTTGCATGCCATGCAATACAGAGATGATACAAGCACAGAATCTGCTTGCCAGCATTTCAGAGAATAAGAACCTTTATTAAACAATCCTATGAAAGAAAAATTCATTTATGGGTATGGGTCCCAAATATGTTTCTCCCATGAGGTAGGTTAGGCTGAGAATGACTGGGCGAAAGTCATCCTTTAAAGTTCATGGCTGAGCGGAGATTTGAACCCAAGTCACCCTGGACCTACTCTGATACTGTAACCATTTCAACACTCTGTCCAAAATTTAGATTTGTACAAGAAGCAGGACCCGCGATATTCGCTGGGGGGAGTATTCCTAAAGGTTCCCGGGCTGCAGAAGCAGCTATGCAGGTAAGCCTTCTCCCCCCCAGCCCACTGATTCCCTCTCCTGGGCACCAGCGGCAAGGCCTGAGTACCTCCCAGTCGCTGGGCCTGCTGATTCCCCCCGATTTTCCCTCTCCCCCGCGGGCACTGGTGGTGAGGCCTGAGTGCCTCCCAGCCACCGGGCCCGACAATCCCCCCCACGGGCACCGGCAGCAAGGCCTGAGTGCCTCCCAGCCACTGAGCCTGCCAATTCCCCCTGCCAATTCCCCCCCTGTGGGCACTGGCGGCAAGGCCCGAGTGCCTCCCAGTCGTTGGGCCCACTGATTCCCCCCGAATTTCCCTCTCCCCCACGGGCACCGGTGGTGAGGCCTGAGTGCCTCCCAGCTGCCGGGCCCACCAGTTCCCCCTGCCAATTTCCCCTCCTCCCCGCAGGCATCAGCGGTGAGGCCTGAGTGCCTTCCAGCCACCAGGCTGGATGATCCCCCCCACGGGAACCGGCAGCAAGGCCTGAGTGCCTCCGAGCCGCCAGGCCCGATGATTTTCCCTCCACCAATTTTGCCTTCCCCCTGGCACCAGCGGTGAGGCCTGAGCGCCTCTCAGCCGCTGGCCTGCCACAGAGTTCCCAGAGCATTCTCTGCGCATGTGCAGGAAATGCTCTTACTTTTTTTGGGATTTAAATATTCCCCGTACAGTTTTAAAAACTTTTTAGACTTTTCTGCACACCTGGGGCTGCCCCAAGTGTGCAGGAAAACCTCCCTGCCCCCCAAGTGCCCCTGATGTGCGGATTTAGATATCCGCACAGAAGGGGCAATTTGACTATTAGATATATAGATTGTAGGAAAACTAGGTGCTATCATGTTCTTTGAAAAAAGGCACCATTCATTTTAAACACTGCACATTTATAGCCATGAAAAGATGGCTGAGTAGGAAACTGCAGGCACAACTAATGCCAATGGGTAGGGAAAGGGAAAGGAAGAGAACAACATGGTGGTCCAGTGGAGTAGGAGAAATTCATCTGCAGGCCAAACATGGAGGGACAAGTTATACAATCACCTGTGCACAGGGTTGGGTTTTTGTTTTGTTTTTTTCCTTCTGGGGGAACATACCGGAATGGAGTTCCAGAGCCTCTTTGACAAAATTATTTTTAAAATGTTTAAAAGTTCATGAGTTTTCAGTGTACAGCTTGAAAACTTTATTTCCATCTTGAGAGTTCCGGAACCTCTTTTTCCAGAAAAAAAAAGCCCTGCCTGTGAGAGTTTACATGTTTAAGTAGCAGAAAACACGTGACAGGTGATTCATGACATTGTTACCAACCCCACTTTGGTCTCCATGCTCAGGTAATTCTGAGGATGATGATTTGAAAGGATTTGTTATTTCCAGATGTGGCTATCATGTCCATTCCATGTCCTCCAGCAGTCTGATTTCTCACAGAAGGAAACATGCCAGTTTTTCTTTACTTGTCTCAGTAGCTTACAACATCTTCCCATTGAGTGACTAAGTAAAGCTACAGGTTTCCTACTCAAAAGCCAGTCGAATCCAACTCTAGGGGGGCATCTCTGTTTCTAAGCAGAAGAACCAGCACTGTCCGAAGACACTTCCATGGTTAGGATGACTAAACACTGAGGCGCACGGAACACTGTTACCTTCTCACCGAAGTGGTACCTATTTATCTATTTGCAATTTCTTGCTTTCAAATTGCTAGGTTGGCTAGCACCAGAGACACGAGCTCACTCTGTCACATGGCACTAGGGTCTCGAACTGCCGAACTACAGACCTTCCAGTCTGCAGTAGTCCTTTCTCAATCACCATAATTCCAGTTAGTAAAAAAATACAAAGACCAGTGCTCCACCTTCCTGAAAACCTATAGGAAATGTGGGTGACTGTTTCCTTTTAAGTTCCTCCTATAGCATTGCTGGTAAGGGAGATACATACTAAAAAGCAATGTTCCAGTATATTAATTAGTTAGATGAGACTCTGTCCCAGTTCTCAATGTATAGCAGTACCACAGCCCCGGTGCTCAAGGACCTCTAAGATGCACAACTATAATTCTTGGCAAAAGCAACCATGGCAGCTGCCCACTAACTGGTGCCTTTATTGCAGGTCAAAGCATAAGTACCCAGAGGATGGCCTAAGGGCAAAGAATGCTGTTACACTGATAATGCTAACCTAAGCAGTCCTGACCCAGTCTCAACAACTTGATGGTTTGTTTGGGATCTCGATATCATCTGCTCTGAGCATTCCAGCAGAAATATGTAAAAAAGGAAGTACAAATTGTTATACAACTCTATTACGACCACTTGCTTGATGCTATTTTTCTTCTGTTTGCAAGTGGTCTTTCACACTTAATATTCCCCGCATATCCAACCGTTCTGTTACATAGCTATCTAGAGGCTGAGAGATGGACTGCCACAGATTTTGCTATGCCAGTGTTAAGACTATTGCTCAATTTCCTTTGATATCAACCACTGAGCTGCTTTAGGAGCTGAGTGCCCTATAATTTCAGGTCAACCAAGAAAAGGGAGCACAGAGAGGGAAGCTAGCATTGTCTTTTCATTTATAATTAAAAGCCATGAACTGAAAGCCGATGAAAGCTTACTGATCTTTCCTACAAAAAGGAAGCAAGAAACCCCAAGATGATGCAAGGAAATTTCCAGCACAAGAATAGCTGAAAAACATTTCTGTGCACTGCATATTCTAAGACTTCATTGGCAACCCCTTACCCAAGCCCTACTCTGTCTATTCTAGACATCGGCCGAGGACAGACTGGCAATTTGCCGCGGGATGGGACCCGGGCTGACAACGACTCAATATCGGATTAAATGGAATGTTCACACAGGCACATCTGCCTGGCGTCCCCCACCCGTAGCCTACCGGTGCTGTTGCGCTTCACTGCCGGATTAAAAAAACACCTGATAAAAGCCGACGCAAATCTTGAAAGCCTGCATTTGTCGCGCGTTTCTCCGCTTCCGGGGAGTCTGAACGTGCAGCCGAAAAGCCGGGAGCAACCCGCATTGGGCATGAGGCAGCAGCGGTGTGATTGGCTGCGCTCCGCTCCACTGCCCAATGTGGTGCCGGCGTTGCAGGACAAAAAAAAAAAAATTGCCAAAATGCGCTTATGCGCATGAGCGCTTAAGCACTCATGCACACATACGCCCACAGCCGAAATAATGGGGAAACAGCGAATATAGCGCGCCTCTGGCGCGGCAGTCTGAATGCTCCCGCGCGCCTCCGTCCAGTATCTTCCGGCAGAGGCCCCCGCTGTGTGGACGGGAAAACCCGGTATCGTTTACTCCGGGGTTTTTTTGCCGTGACTCGATACCGGGGCAAATTGCCAGTCTGTCCTGGGCCATCAGCTGAGAACACAGTTGCTTCAACAACTCCATCTACAGGCAAGTAAGGTAGAGATCTGGTCTTCAGGAGAAAATTCTTCCATAGCCGTAGAGTCATCAGTGTAACGGCCCCATTTCAGAGAGCTGCAATTTCAACCCCCTGTACCGATGCAAGTTTTAATACCACCCCTGGTAGGTCCCCCCCCCCAGGTTCCAGTGGGGTTTCCCCTGCTTTTCAGGGAAGCCCCACCCCCGAACAGGGGTGTCTCCAGGCAACATCCCCAATGTGATAACATCACCTGGAAGGGGTGACATTTAGTTTTGGGGCAAATTCTAGCAAAAACTAGACTTGACATTGATGCAGCGATGATGTCATTTCTAGCTGATGCCATCTTCAGACATGGGGCAGAAGATGCCGGAAATGACCCAGGAGCCCCCCCGGATGCCAGGTATGACCTGGCAACCCTAACCCCTGGTCTGATTATTTTATTATATTTAAATGCTGCCTTTTTGCCCATTCAGGGTCCCCTAGGTGGTGTTCAATAGGAGTTATTTCCAAATAAGTGTGCATAGGATCACAGCCTTCATCCTATTTTCTCTCTAAAGAATACATTTAAGCCACCCCCTTTGTCAGTGAACCTGAACTCACACCCTAGATAGTGATATGGTTCACAATAATGAACCGAAACCAAGAATCCTTTTTGAATTCTTATCCATTCCACATAATGAGCCACCAGGATTGAACTCTTCTGCCGTATCATACTGATAAAATCTCCTTGTCAGAGCCCCAAGCCCAACAACAGTCCTTCAGAGAAGTTCAGTTTTATTGAGATAGGTACTTAGGTCATTGTTTGACACACTCCATGTCAGGAATGGTTTTTTTTTTGGGGGGGAAACTAGATAATTATACACAGTTCATACAAGACCCCCCGATGCAGAGGAGCCAATAAGGAAGGCACCTGTGTGCGCCCAAGGGAAAATGGCTCATGGATACCAGCGGGAAAAGTGGCGCGGTGGAGTTGAGCTAAGCTGAGCTCCAAGGACACAGGGAGAGATAAGGGATGCACCAGACGCACATACCAAGACATCTGGAATGAGGGAAGCAGTTCAGGAGTGAGCTGGGGGGGAAGGGAGGGAAGTGAAAGCCCATGGCAGCATCAGCTGGCATTTGTCTCCCTAATCGAGGACAAGAACCAATGTGGAGAGTATCATGCTAGGGCTGGGGACACCTGCATTTAAATCCCTTCCACCATGAAGCTCAGTGTGTGACCTTCAGCCAGTACCTCTCTGAGTCAGTCCTATTTTACAGGATTGTTATGAGGATAAAATAGGGAAAATGGGGATATTTTTGAGGAGAGGCTCCAACAGCTATGTCACAAATTTGGTGCCTCTACCTCAAAAGAAGCCCCCCCCCAGAGCTCCAGACACCCCCAGATCGATTCTCCATTATAGCCTATGGGGCCCATTGCTGGTATGTTTTCTAAGGCTCAGCAGAGAACAGGTCTACCCACTTCTTTCCACTATCTTGGTAGACTTGGCCCTTGGAGGGCTACCCATCCCAGTTGACTGTATTGGTAGACCTGGCCTCAGACTGTCAATATAATGGATAGGGGTGGGTAAGGTTTGACTTGATTCTGTTTTCTCTAAAAATGTTTAAATTATTCTTAAAATATAGTTTGACTTGATTCTGAGATTTTTACAAGGTTATGGAAATAATCATCTAAAAAACTAATTTACACGATAATCAAATGTAGACTCACAACTGTAATGCTACTAGTTTTTTTCACTCACGAGGTAGAATTTCTGCTTCACAACACTGTGGAGTTTAGGGAGAACATTGGTGACTTGGTAATCCAGGTATCTTGTTGTTTTCCAGCCTCTCAATGTCTCCTTGTTAGTCACCACATGTTAGTTGCTTGATAAGGCTCTGGAAAACTACCCTATATTTCGGGAGCCCAGGAGAACTAGAGTGATAGGATCAAGTAACAAGTGTAAGGCTGCTGAAAAGTAGTAAGGGGCCATAGATGGCTAAAATAAGCCTCCTAGAAGTATGAGAAACACTTTTGGAAAAGAGCGTCACACCATATTTGTACTGATAATAAGCAGAATTTCAGCACTTAATGGCTTGAGTCTCACGTACTGTGAAATAAAAGATAATAAAGGGCGCGATCACACACACAATTAGCCGTGCCGTAGGCATGAATGCCGGGCGGATTTAAAGGGCGCAATCAGACACAAACATCTGGGAAGCACCCCGTGCCCGTTGGCAACCCGTTTTGCTCCAGAGTAAAAAGACACTGGGGAAAGTCCGCTATCAAACGGGTTGCTACAGGCCACGGACAGACTTTCCCCTGTCTGATCGCTCCAGCACACTCTCATGGCGTTGGAATGGTCTGATCAGGCCATCCCGACTCTGTGCCATTGTTTCCCCCCACTTCTCAGTATGCACATCATTGCACACTCCATAGGGAGCCCTCAGTGCTGAGATGCGATTCATTCATTCCCCGTTCAAGCAAATCAGAAACAAATGGCAAAAAAAGAGACCCACCCACGGCTGCATCTGATCAAAGGACTGTGTGATCACGCAACTGCGGGTCAAATTCCCCCGGAGGGAATAGCCTCGCTTCTCCCCAGTTTATCTTGTGCGTGTGGCCGCACCCAATATTTACTTAGCTGCCTCACAAGGATTCCAGGAGGATTAATCAATTAATCCTTATAAAGAACTTTGTGAAAAGGATATTAATATCTAACATAAGAGCTAAGCATTATTACTAGCAACACAGAATGTGTAAAATAATTTGGGAAATAAATATTCTGGGCCAACTTCATCTTAAACTGTATACTTTTCTTTATACATTTTGCTGCATATTTTGCCTTCTCCGGGATACAGTTTCTCTTGTTTTCTTAACTGAAGCCACCACAGCCATGACATGAAATATCTTGCTCAGGGAAACCAGTAATTACTAACTGCTTTCGTCCTCTCATTGAGGCAATGTTTATTTATTTATTGCCATTGTTACCTCTAATTATTGCCCTTAAGATAATCAGCCTGGTATCAAGTGATATCCAAAATATATGATGTCAGTTTCTAATTGCACATAGGGAGGGGCTGAGTTTCTTTCAGTGTAATTGAAAGTGGATGAAACTACTCCCATCTTTAATGAGGTAATTTTAACCATTGCTGACATCTTGGTTCTCGGGAATTTGTGAAATAACTGCTTTTAAACTGAATCCACTGTAATTACAGTAGCATCCAAGCCAGAGTCTGGGGGCTCTGATGGAATTGTGCTTGATTGCCAAAATCATGCTCTGGCTTATATAACAGATTCATTAAAACTAGAAGAACCAAGAGCCTCCATTCAACCCCACTTCCACTGTGTGCCAACCATTTCACCCTCACACCAAACCAGAAAAAGAACCACAAGTCAGCTTTCTACATCTCCAACTTGCACTGCCAGTTGTCTAGCTCACATACTTTATCTAACATAGGACCAAGGTTAAACTGACCATACAGCAGCTAACAGTATCTATTTTAACCTTTCTTAAAAAATCCAGCACTTTGAACAAAGGCAGGATGAAGGAAAAAGGAAGCAGAACAGCCAAAAAGTAAGTTAGGGCATCTGCAGCGGCAGACCTTTACTGGAAAGCATTTGGAATACTGTGTACAGTTCTGGTCACCACATCACAAAAAGGATATTATAGCATTGGAAAAAGTGCAGAGAAGGGCAACTAGAATGATAAAAGGGTTGGAACACCTTCCCTATGAAGAAAGGTTAAAATGCTTGGGGCTCTTTAGCTTGGAGAAATGACGGCTGAGAGGTGACATGATCGAGGTTTATAAGATTATGAATGGGATTGAGCAGGTTGAGAAAGAAGTACTTTTCTCCCTTTCTCACAATACAAGAACTCGTGGGCACTCTATGAAATTGCTGAGCAGTCGGGTTAGAACAGATAAAAGGAAATACTTCTTCACCCAAAGAGTGATTAACATATGGAATTCACTGCCACAGGAGGTTGTGGCAGCTGCAAGCATGGACAGTTTCAAGAGGGAATTAGATAAACATCTGGAGCAGAAGTCCATCAGTGGCTATTAGCCACAGGGTATAGATGGGAACTCTCAGTCTGGGGCAGGTGATGCACTCTATTCTTGGTGCTGGAGGGGGCAGCAGTGGGAGGGCTTCTGGTGCCCTGGCCCCACTGCTGGACCTCCTGATGGCACCTGGTATATTTTGGCTGCTGTGTGACAGAGTGTTGGACTAGATGGGCCATTGGCCTGATTCAACATTGGCTTCTCTTATGTTCTTATGTTCTTATTAGAGAGGTACCTCCTGCTTCAACAGCTCTTTCCTTCTCTGCACCTCCAAGTCCTCTTCGTGGAATCATCATCCCCTTCTGGCAACCCACCACTGTTAAGAGCTAAGATTAAATGAAAACATGGGAGGCCACTTACCAGGGGCAAAATGGGATCCAGGCAGGTTTCCTTTAGATTCATTCTGGTAATGAGCCCCAGTAGGCTCTCCTCAGGCCCGTAGCCAGGATTTTTTTTTTTAATGTGAGGGGGCATTTAAATTTCTTAGGGGGCACTGGCTAATCAAATTAATCCAGGGGAGAAGGCCATGATGCCCTGGGCTGGATGGGAAGTCAGGGGGCCTTGCCAGCAAGTTGGAGGGGGGCTAGCCCCGAGATGCTCCACTGTAGCTACGGGCCTGGGTCTCCTGTTGTTCCTCTTGCCATTATGTAGCACACCAGTTGCCACACAGTGGTGTAAGAATTCATGTTGCCCCTAACAGGGCCATTGCTACAGCAGTCATGCACTATGATAGACTGGGTGAGTGGAAGTGGGTGAGTAGGCGAGCTTCACTGGAACAGGCTGCCTCATAATTATTTGACAGGGAAACCACAGTAGATCATTGGGATTTGTTCTGCAGCAGATGCGGGGGATAGAAAGAGTAGGATTTGACTCCGTGGATGTGAACATCTCCAGAAAAGAAGTAGACAGACAAATCTTAAGTCTAAATCATTTGGGAATTTGGATTACCAGGCTACCAGCAGAGTGAGAACATGTACTTCGACAGCTGGAATCACCCTGTGGAGCTCTGAGTTTAGCCCACTAGGAGTAGGTTTTGCACGACACGTCACGGAGATGACAGCAGGATTGTCCTCTGAGCTCAGCTGGATCAAAATATACTGAGCTGACATCAACTGTATTGATTTACCCCTTAGTATCTTTCTTATAATATTTCATGTATCAGTATTTCTTGGAAAGCTTTTGTGCCAGCTGAATAGAATAAAGCCACAAGACTTGGTACTAGTCTTTTTTTAAAAAAAAATACATTGGAGTACTATACACACACATGAATGTGGACATTCTTGTTCAAATTGTTTTCTTAAGAGAACGAGAGAGAAAACTTAATGGAAGACTTATCAATTTATTACCGAAATAATTTTATGACTTCCAGGTAGGAAAGGGAAGAGATTTCTTTGGGATTGGTCAACAACCTGCCATTTCCCAGGAGTTAAATTCTGATTTTTAGATTTGCACCCAAAAGGAAAGCCGTACGAAACACGCAACAGACAGGGGCAGCAGCTTTGAACATCTGTGGGAGCAGACTGTAGTTTTAATCCCTCATCAAACGAGATTACTAGACATTGCAGATTTCTTCTGTCGCTGCTGCAATGCAAGTTGCCCTTTTGGAGGAGTTCAGGGGAGATGCAGTCATTAATTCAGACTGAGCCAGCTGTACCACGTAACAGAACGAGCTAGCAAGGAAGAAACTGTGCATCTAATATCTTACCCACCTACCCCGCCCCTTCCTGCCACCCCAAATCACTGCGAATGGCAAAATCAAAGTCCATCTGTAGGGGAGTTTTTCAGGCCTCATTAATCCATCCTCTCAGGTACCAGAGGGGTGATAGGGGACACAGCAGAGCTCTGACTATGTCTAGTAAGTTATCTTTCAAAAGGATGCAAGTGTAATTAGGTAGCATCTGGGTAACGAGCCATGCTGGCCTGCCTTGGTCCAGTGATCTACTGAGGAGGATTGATGCTGTGCAAAGAAGAAACATCACGGGAGGAAGAGGCAGCAGGGAGGAGACTGTGCCTCGTATTTCGTTTTAATTGATATTTCAATCTTGTGTACTTCAGTTGCTGCTTACGAACTTACTCCCTCCCCATCGCTTTCCATCTTTCTTCTTTGAGTTTCCTCGTGCAGACAACTTCCAATCCCACTTTACTTTCCGTTTTATGAACTTGCACAAGCGTACATTTTTTGCCATATGCCTCTGCAGACGATACTCATACAATGCCAATATTAACTTAGCCTCCATTTGATCACAATGTCTGTAGGGGCCTGCATTCTGTAAGTCCTCAGAGTCTATGGTGCTCCAATTTAGATGCAAACAGAAGAGCTACTGCAGCAACAACCCAGGCCGTGTATTACAGACTAGCCTAACTGATCTGGTGATTCCTTCTGTTATGTAATTTCCATTTTGAAATCTCTTGAAATGCATGTTTTCTGTGGCACCCCAATTTAGAATTGTGTTTTAGAGGAAGACAATTGCTACACAGTTTCCTAATAAGGCTCCTGAGCGATCACTATTGTTAAGTAATTTAGAAATATATTTTAAATGATGTTCCAAAAATACACTGTCGTTATCAACTTACAGTCTTCATTATTTATTTACAAGATTTATTCCCTGCGTTTTTGTCCTGATCAAAGCCACCAAGATGGCTAACAGACTGAAAATACACACAATAAAAAATATGTCTTAAAAGCTATTAAAACCAAACAGAAACACATCATTAAAACAATGAAAAGCAAAGCTAAAATAAAGTGAGCTGCTTTGGGACAGTTCTAAGGAAGGACTGAACTTTAGGAATGCTGGAAAAAAGAATGCATTCCCATGTCACAACAAATCTCTGTTTGCTTATAACAGGAATGAACACAGCTTATTGTTGTCCTTGTGTGCTCTCTCCATTCTGCCCTTGCACACAGAAGACTGAAGCTTTCCTGCCTTGGAAACCCTTGAATAGAGTTTCAGTTTTTTATGACTTCTCAATGCAGGCAGGTAGGCAAATCAGACTTTGTTCCTCACCCACAGAAAAATAGGGATCCTAGACCAGAGTTTAATTCCGGCTCAGAATCTTGCTTTTGTGAGAAGAGAACAATTTGCCCAAGTGCCTGCATTCAGCCATCACAGTGAATCAGAGCTAGATTCAAGACTTTCCTAACCAGAAAGTCTTAATGGTATCAAACATGCAAAAAGAAGAAGTGGAAGAAAATGCATGAGTATGTGCCTGTCCTGGCAGACTGAAGTTTGCAGTCATGTTGGAAAGCAACCCATGACATAAATACTTACATATGTACATATTTATTTAAAATATTTATATCCCATCCCTCTAAGTGTGTCTGAGATGGTTTACAATATAAAACAATATAATATAATAAAATCAGTAAACATGAAAATTAAAATTATGACACGTAGACTATTGGCAGCCAGTGCAGTGCCTTCAGCATAGGTTGGATGTGGTCTCATAAAGAGAGACCCATCAGCAGCCTGGCCACCACATTTTGCACTAGCTGCAGCTTCCGGATCTGAGACAAGGGCAGCCCCATGTAGAGAGCATTGTAGTAGTCTAATCTCGAAGTGACCATAGCATGAATCACTGTTGCCAGGTCATCGCATTTGAGGAAGGGAACCAACTGCCTAATCAGCCACTGATGGTAAAAGGCTGCCTTGGCAGTAGCTGCTACCTGGGCCTCCATTGTTAAGGCGGCATCCAGGAGCACTCCCAAGCTCCTAACCCTCGGCGCTGGCACCGATGGCACCCCGTCGAAGGTTGGGAGTGGATCCCTACCCTCGGTCCACTCCGACTCAGGCACAGGACCTCTGTTGGATTCAATTTCAATTGACTCAGTCTAAGCCAGCCCACCACATCACAAAGCACCCTCTCCAGGTCATTTGGGGTGGAGTCGGACTGGCCATCCAACAGCAGATATAGCAATGCTTCAGGCCAGCCATAAGATTGACTTATAGACAGGGCCACCACTGGAATGCCGCCAGTAGAGGTCAGTAGTTCTCTCAGTGAATTAGTTAACCAATCATCCAATCAGGCCAAATTTCTGATTATAATAGCTAAATCTCTAATCACCAGTAGTCTAAATAGACCTTACCCATCCTAACCTCTCTTCCTGCTCAAACAGCAGGATTAAATGACTCTATTTAACTAAACTATGAAGGGTGGGGAACAGATCTTTAGTCCCACTATTATAACTAACTATCCCTAACTATACTAACTAACCGCAGGCGAATGGGGGGGGGTGCTCCTGGCCTCGGCTACACTGGCTGATCCTCTCTTGCCTTATCCCTGATATCATGGGATGGCAAGTTAGAAGGAGGAGAGTCCCGGGGCCTTCCTGTTCTCTGGTGATGAAAATTTTAGCTCTGTACCACACACTTGGCCGTCTGTTGGCCATCGCCTCCTGATTCTGCCAGCACTGGTCAGTCTCTTGATACTGCCAGCATTTGTCAGTCAAGGTTGGCATCGCCCAATAAGGCACAAAGTCTGGCACTCATGCCGAGATCTCTAGTGTGGTATAGTGGATTAGAATCTGGGAGACCTGCATTCAAATCCGCCCCCCCCTGCTATGACACTCACTGAGTGATCCTGGGTGAGTCACACCCTCTCAGTCTAACCTACTGTGCAGGGTTGTTGTAAAGATAAAATTAAAAAGGGAGATCCACAAAGGCTGCTCACTGTATGCTCAATGGAGGGAGGGTCCAGTGAAAATTCACTAGACAGAATGGTGATTATAGAGTAAGCCTAAGAAGGCCTACTCAGAACTCCATCTCACTGTATTCAACAGGACAGTGTTTACAGGACTGCAAGACACATCACAAGTGGGTGACTTTAACTTGCTACCAAAGGATGTGGCTCTTGGCAGAAAGACCCATTCTCTCTAGCATATGATGCAGCCTCCTGCTTACACTGTGCACTGTGACTGTGCCAAGTACTGTTATGGAGGGTGTTATAGGTGTAGCTATTTATTTACAGACTAGGAATAAGGCTCATTGTGGAAATAAATACAAGTTCTAGAAAGAAGCTCTGGGTGGGTGCCCCGGCCTTGGGCACTCAGCATCAATATGCTATGGCAGCCTCAGCAGGGTATAATGACACAGAGTCCACCGTTTTCTCCTGGGAAACTAATCTCTGCCATCTGAAGAGCAGTTGTAATTCTGAGTGATCACCATCCCTCCCCTGGAGATTGGCAACAATGGTTCCCCAGGAGGTCCCACCCCTCCTGTCTGAGGTCCCACCCCTCCTCAAACCCAACCCTCTCTAGGCTCCACCCCTCAAATCTCTAGGAATTTCCCAACCTGGAGGTGGCAACCCTATCTCCTTCCCAGTCAACCATCAATGTACTGTTATGTGCCCCTCTGACTTCAGCTTTCCATCTCCTCCCCCCTCTCTGCAGCCTCTACCTAGGAAACGTACAATCTTTCTCCACAGTGGGGACCACAGCAGCTCATATAATTATCCTCTCCCCCTTTTGATCTGCTCAACAAGCCTGTGAGGTAGGTTAGGCTGAAAGTCTGTGACTGGTCCAAAATCACCCACTCAGTTTCCACAGAAAGAACCTAGGTCTGCCAGACCCTACTCTGAATCACTAACTGCTATGTCATACTGGCTGTCATTGGGGGGCACCTAAGCAGGGGATAATGGCACAGAGTCCACCATTTTCTCCAGGGGAATTGATCTCTGCCATCTGGAGAGCAGTTGTAATTCTGAGTGATCTCCAGCCATCACCTGGAGATTGGCAAAAATGGTTCCCCAGGAGAAAAGTACACTCTTTCTCTGCAATGGGGACTAAAGCAGCTTACATCATTCTCCTCTCCCTCTATTGATCTGCACAACAGCCCTGAGAAGTAGGTTAGGCTGAAAGTCTGCAACTGGTCCAAAATCACCACTCAGCTTCCACAGCAAGAGCCTGGGTCTGGCAGACCCTGCTCTGAAATGCTATCTGTTATGCCACACTGGCTGTGGTATCACCTAGTATCACAACTGAACTCCAGACAAGAGATCTCTCTCTCCCCCTGGAGAAAATAACTGCTTTGGAGGGTGGATTGTATGGTATTCTATTCAGCTGAGGCTTCTCCCCTCCCCAAATTCTGGCTTCCGTAGACTCCACCACAAAATCTCCAGGAATTTCCCAACCTGGAGTTGGCCCCAATGAGTTCCCCACAAAGGGCAAAGTAGGCCTGGAAAGGGCCTCCTGCCTTTGTCTTTTTACTGACAGAACCAAGCTTGGTTGCCTAGTAACAGCCACTGAAGGAAAAGTAGGGCTGCCAGCTCTGAGTAGGTAAATACCAGGAGATTTGGGGGTGGATCCTGTGGAGGGCAGGGTTTGGGAGGGGAGGGACCTCAGCAGGGTATAATGCCGTAGGGTCTACCCTCCAAAGCAGCCATTTTCTCCAGGGGAACTAATCTCTGTCATCTGGAGATCAATTGTAACAGTGGGAGATCCCCAGACCCACCTGGAGGTTGGCAACCCTATGGGAAAGAGCCACACAGCAGGAGAAGAGAATGGTTTGACAGACACTGGTCCACCTCAGTAACCAGCCAGCCATGGAGGAGCCAAGCAGGAGAAGCTTCTTCATCAGGAGAGACAGCCGTTTTGGCAGTTTATTCTGACAGGGAGGGAAGAATGGCCAAGCTGGCATTGGGTAGGAGAGAGAAAGTGGACCCAGTACCAAACCAAATGCACACAAGTACTCTTGAATGGGAGTTGACAGGCCAATGGCTGATGGAGCGCACAGCACAACCAATGGGAGAGCTGGAAAGTGCTAATATGTTAGGACTTTTATATCTATCAGATGGGGAGAGTGCTTTGAAAGGAAAAATTTACACTTGATTTAATCAGACAGCTGTGAATTGACAGTCCTTCATTAAATGGCTACCATGCTAGTACCATGAAGAACTGATTATGTAGCAGAGATTTTCTTAAAAAGCGTAAAGCAGACAAGCAATGCAGAATTCTTCTGCAAGAACCTCAAGCCTCCAAAAGTGAAACCCCAAGTTTCATGAGGTAACTATTAGGCATTACCAGTTAAAGTGAGCTACCTAAATCTATTTCATACTCTACATATTCATACCACAAAAATTTCATACTTCATACTCTATCATTCTGTTTTGCCTTAGTGGAATGATAACATTTTGGTATACATCCTGTGTGTTAAAGAGAGATAAAACAGAGCAAATGTCATCACCACACAGATGTGATACAACATTAGTAGGCATGCAGCGAACTTTGACACAAACATGAGCACCAGGCAAACTTACCTCTTTTGAGCTTCCTCAGTTACATAGAAGTGAACTCCTGATTAAATCACCTTGATGTTCCCTTGCAAAGTTTATCTCAAGAATAACAATGTGCCAGGAAGCTTATAAACCTGCCCAGTAGCCACTTAAGCACAGCAGCTTGTTGCTGTTCATCTTATTTATGGGCCTTGGGGCCATGGTTGATCGGTTCATTAAACTGACCCACGCTAAGCTGCTTGCAGTTAGTCCCCTTTACTCGTGTACATCCTTTACATGACCAACATAGAATGCATTGCCCACTCTTTTTTTTTGCACCTGCACAGACAAAAGCGTCTACTGGAGAAGAACTGATCACAAGATTAACTGAGGTGACAGGCAGACAGCAAAGACACATGGAGACACCTAAGTAATAGGTGTCAACTAAAAAATTATCAGACTTATTCATTTTCTTTTTACTATGTGACTTTTAAAATGGGATGTGAGGCCACAAGAAAACCATGTGCTTATGTGAGAAAACAATATTCATGTCCAAATCAGAAACATCTGAATTTGTCTGGATGCATCCAAATGTCTCGTTAAACAATTGTCTCATTTGCTTACAACTGCTGAGTAGAACATCAGTGAACCAGTGGGTGTTCAAGCAAAACTAAAGATTAGCTTGTTGTGTTATTGTTGTCCTGTAGAGAAAGTAGAAGTACTTGGTAAATGAAAAGGAGTAGAAAGGGAAATAGTCACATCAAAACAGGTAAAAAATCAGGTCTTGGGTCTGAATTGAGGCATTTGGGCGAGGTTCCTTTGCAAATGTATATCTTTAATACTGTTCACAGAGTAATACAAAGACTGAGATTTCAGAAATCATATATTAAAGCTGAATGACAAGATACATTAATCGTAGCTCGTCCTCATTAATTTTAATTATGACAAATTCTCCTTAAGTGACTCTGAAAACAGGCTAAATAAATAAAAACGAATGCACACCACTTCTGTGGAGATGACAGAAATCTGATTTCTGGCTTCCATAACATGTTTTAGAACAACATGAAAATATACTTCTGAATTTGGGTTCAGCACAATAATCAGTAATCAGCCCCAGGGATGTTGGGTACAGGAGACTGGGATCAGGGCCGTAAAATGGGGAAGGGGGGTTAACCCTTCCCCCGAGCTGTTTTCCTGATAGACACCCTCCTTTCTTCTCAAGCCATTATCAGCCAATCAGGGGAAAAATAGGGAAAACTTCCACCACAGAAAGAGTCAACCCAACCCTGCCTGCTCTCCACAATCCCAATATGAATTACACCTGTATACACACACATCTGCTTTTTAAGGTTAAAGCATATGCTGGAAGATCTAGTTACGGCCCCCAAACACATTGGCCGATTTCCCACAAGCTGCTGCTCTGTGCTCGCTCTTCCCTTTGCCCCAATCGTACGTATCAATTTCACACTAAGTGCTGCGCGGCTGCATTTTGCCCCGCAGCTTCACCTGATTTTCGCCATGTCTACTCAATCCTGTTTTTTAAGGATTGAGTAGATGCAGAGAAAATTGGGCGAAACTGCGGGGCAAAATGCAGCCATGCAGCACTTAGTGTGAAATTGACATGTATGATCAGGGCAAAGGGAAGAGCTAGCATGGAGCAGCAGCTTGTGGGAAATCGGCCAATGTATAGTTTGGCGCATAGAAAAGCCACTGCTACCTCACTAGGGTTGCCAGGTGCCCTCATCACTCTGGTGGGGGGATTCTGGAGGGGATTCTGGGGTGGGCAGGGATGCCCCAAGCACCGCCTCAAGCACAACCACCCGCCCAGCCACCCCTCTCCTTCCCCTCCTGCCAGATTTAAAGGGCTTCAGCTGTACGGTGGGGACTACATGGGAAACCCTGCCTGGACCTGGGGGCTGGCAACCCTGTACCTCACCCTTAGACCTAGAAGGATAAAAACCAGTGATAAGCAGCCTCCTGACCCCATGCTGGATGCATGATGTTTACAACAATTCCCCCAGGAGTGTTGAGGTTAACTGGTTTGGTTAGTCCAGGCACCATTAGTTAGCAGAGTGCTTAAATAAAGCTACAAATGCAATTTACCAGGTTATTTTATTTATTTAGATTTCTACCCCGCCCTCCCCACGAATGGGCTCAAGGCGGCTCAGTTTACAAAGCTATACAGAGTCATATTGCAAGTTTAGGAGAGAAATACTTCTCTATTTGAGAAGTACACTTTGGATAGGAAAGAGCAGAGATTGATAGAGTACTAACTTACTAGCTAAAGGATGGAAGCGGATGGCAAAGAGGCCCATCTGCCTCATGGTGCCATGAGAGGACCAGTATGTTCCTCTCTTGGTGTGTGCTGGTAGAGAGCAAGTCTTCATCCAGAGTGAGAGAGAAGCAGGAAAAGGAAATTGGTCCATGAGAACAGAATCTGCATATCAAAGAGGACAGTGGCTGAAGAGTAGATATAGGAAGAAAGGTCAGTGTGCCTCTCTAGCTATCTAGCCTCTCTTGCCACTCGGTCTTGAGCTCTGAGGCAGGGGACATCACATCTGGAACTTCCAACACCCCCTCTCGATGGACCATGGCTCAGCTGGACCGACTTCATTCCATCTCTCAGGACTTCAAATCTGCAATCTTTCATTGGGCAGTGGATCAGCTTGACAATTCCTTCTTGGTGCAGATGTATGAGCCCAGCAGGGAGGGCTTTGTGTGTGTGTTTGTGTAGGGATTTTTTTCTGCTGGAATGTGGTGGAACACCATTCTGGAACCTCTCCGGCTCTCCCCTCCCAGCTCTCCCCCAGCACTGAGCTTTCTAGCTTAGTGCATGTGCTAGTGCACTGTTTTTTCCCCTCCTGTGCACAGCTTTTCTTCTAAGCACAGGAGGTCTGGCTCTGCCCTGCTGAACAGAGGCGGTGGAGGGAGCTGCATAGGTCCTCTTCTTTCCCTTGGCAAGGTGGCCCGTGCTTCTTGTGACCTTGCCGGGGCCAGCCTTTTCTCTCTCTGTGTGTGATTGAGAGCCATGAGGGCAGAGGAGGTGAAAGGGAAGCCTTTCCCTTCCTTTGGCAAGGCAGCCCATGTTCCTTGTGAGTCTGCTGCTGCCCACCTCATCGGAGGAGTGTGTGATTGAGGTGACCCAGGGGGTTGGAGGTGACCCAGCTGATCCCTCGACATGCCCAGTGTCTTCTGAAGTCCTGGGGACAGGTGGGTGAGAAACTCAGCTAGTGGAGAAAGGGGCACAGTTGTGATTGTGAGGAGGAGGAAATGATCCGAAAGAGAAAGTTGTACTGGGCATTTTTCTGGATTGCTTTCCTTCCTTCTATATCTTGCTGCTGTACGTGTTTGTTTATATTATGGTGATTAAAATGAAGGGGTTAGAAACATGGAACTGAAAAAAAAATGGGAAGGGAAAAAGAGAGATGTTCAAAATTGTTGTTTTCCCCCTCCCAATCCGACGTGTAATTAATTTCCCTGTGTTAGTGGGCAGCCTCATATATTCCCTCACTAACAGAACTACCCTGTATGTGGGAGGGGGGAAAAACGCGAGCCATGCGTGATAATTGCAGCTGCGTGTGCATATGAGCCTGGGAAGCTGTAGACAATTATGTATTTGTCACATGAGACTGCTCTATATGGTGTGGAATTGGTTTGGTATTGAAGGGCAAGCCTCCCATGCTTGGGGGCTCTTGGGTGGGGCACCTGGATTTGAGGGCTGGAAGGGGAGACCCAGGAGGCAGGATGGGCTAACATAGCCTCGGGTTAACACAGTCAGGTTAGAACGGTTAAAAGGAAGTACTTCTTCACCCAAAGAGTGATTAACAGCCGCCCTGAGCCTGTCATGGGGAGGGCGGACTACAAATCAAATGAAAATAAATAAATAATAAATAAATAAATAAAATTCACTGCCACAGGAGGTGGTGGCAGGTACAAGCATGGACAGCTTCAAGAGGGAATTAGATAAGCATGTGGAGCAGAGGTCCATCAGTGGCTATTAGCCACAAGGTATGGCTAAGGACTCTGGGGCAAGGAATGCTCTGTATTCTTGGTGCTTGGGTGGGGGGAACAGTGGGAGGGTTTCTAGTGTCCTGGCCCCACTGACGGACCTCCTGATTGGTGTAGTGCTTAAGTGCACGGAGTCTAATCTGGGAGAACCGGGTTTGATTCACCACTCCTCCACTTGCACCTGCTGATGCGACCTTGGGTCAGTCACAAGCTCTGGCACAGCTGTTCCTGAAAGAACAGTTTGTCTTAGAGTTCTCTCAGCCCCACCTACCTCACAGGGTGTCTGTTGTGGGTAGGAGAAGGGAAAGGAGTTTGTAAGCCGCTCTGAGACTCCAATCTCCTCCTCCTCCTCCTGATGGCACCTGGTATTTTTGGCCACTGTGCAACAATGTTGGACTAGATGGGCCATTGGCCTGATCCAGCATTGGCTTCTCTTATGTTCTTATGTAGCTTCCGTGGGGCTTCCAGTTCTCCCCTTCCCATGATGCCACCCAGCCATCGAACATTGCTCAATGGGTGACTTGCTTGCTAGAGCCCTGCTCAGCTCCCCCAACTAAGGCTGTCATCTGGGCAGGGGAGCCCCACACACATCCAGGAGGGGAGAGAAACTGGCCTGCCCTGTGGAGGCCAGCGGGGTTTTTCTTCTTGCTTTTCTCTAGTCCCCCACACCCGTCAAAAGAAGCAAAGCTGCTCCCCCTACCCAGTCCCTTTGGCTCATCCCTAAAAAAAAGACTTGCCCTATTATAAAATGTGTGTATTTTTGCAAAGGGGGGCCAGGAGAATGACTAGTTCAACAATCTTTGGGCAAAGCATGCCTCCTCGGGGGGGGGGCTCTTCCTCAGAACTGAGGAATTTGACGACATGTCTAAAGTTTGGAAACTGCTTTAAAGTTGAGGTAAGTCTGTAGCAGGTGAAAATAATATTGTTTCAAAGAATCTCATGTATTTCTCCTTCATTTCCCTCTTGAGAGTTCTGGCACCTCTTTTTCCAGAAAAAAGCCATATGTGTGTGATGATTTTAGTTAAAACTGGGTATATGTACTTTGATGAACCTAGGAACAAAATGTAGGGATCAAATATGATGTTGCTACATTAAACGTTCTCCGTATAATTTAAACTAGAATCTGAAAATAAAAATTGCTCCCCAGGGAAAGAAGATCTTTTTTGGGTTGTCAAATCTATGATCAGTTGTAAATAATATACTATTATTTCTGTAAGAACTTGTTTATATTTTAGACTTCCCAGATGTGAGGACTCAGAGCCTATTACAAAAACGAATTATTTAATTATTATCATGAAAAATAAATAACAATTACTTTAAAATGTTAAATGAATTAAAGTATAATCGTCATTTAGCAAACATCATGTAACAGTAGTGAATTAAATGGTGCATAAATTCTCATGCTGATCCTTTAACTATCCTATGCTTGGGGGGGGAGGAAACACTATTGATCAGATGTATCTTCAAATATTCTCCAATTGTCATAGCTTTAAAAAAAACATTTGCATTTGACAATAATTGCCATTTCATATCAAATATGACACAGTATTAAATATTACTGTTCATAGTAAAAGGGTACGACTATAGAGTAGACATTGTGTTGGGGAATGAAAGCGCTCATCAAGTGAGGCTAATCTGACCTCGTCTTGGATGTATATTACTGAATTTCTCCTCCTCCATTTTATTGGGTATAATTATTTCAATACTGCTCCCATACAAACAACCCAATTATTTGCAAAGGGAGGGGAGAATTGAGATATCGCAGAACAACTGGCTTTTCTGTTTTAGCAGAACACGCAGAGCAGCACGGGTCAGGGGAAAAGGTTTTTTTTAAAAAAATCATACCCCTTTAGGGTCAGTTATAGGAAGGCTTTAAAACATCCCAGTAAATGTTCATCTTATAACATATGTGAAAGGCTACCTCTGTGTAACTGTAAATTACTTAGTGCCTGTAGTCACAACATGCTTTAATAAAGATACCAGCAGCTGAATCCTTTACAGGAACAGGCCCACCACTTAATACTTCACACCATTTCCCCTCAGTACTGATATAGCCTGCGGTACACTTCTGACCCCGCTTAATCCTCACTGTTAGAGCACTAACAGGATTTTTACCAGCTGCAGAAATGCTGGTCTTCAGTAACCACCCGGAGGTAGGGGGATATCTGTAGTCACTGCACCTGCATCTGCTATTAAATACAAAAATAACCAGTCCAAAAATCTTGGTTTAACATAGCACCCAGAGTTTCTGAGAAGGCTCCTAAGAGTTAAGAGGTGCAGCATTTGACCGGTGTCTCTCCAAATCCAACTCACAGAATTTAGCACCGTGATTCTCTTTAATTTCACTGGGGAGACGGATTAACTTTTGAGCAGCATAAGAGTCCTTGAGCAGAGGGAAGAAGGATTACAGTGTAATCATAACCTTGGGGTTCAAAAGGCTTCCCAAAATATTGTGGATATTTAACCACTGAAATTCAAATCCAAAATACTGGGGATATTTAACCTCTGAAATTCAAACCCCTATCTAATGCAAACTGAGATTTTTGCTTGTGTATAAAACCTCCCAGAAATTCATTAAAACCTGATTAAAGGTTCTTTTATAACCCACACCTTCCTCTTAGCAAATTTATAATGTAATCCTAAAGAGAGTTATGCCCTTCTAAGTCCACTGAAGTCAAAGGACTTCGAAGGGTGTTTTCAAGTCCTGGGCGCAATGACTCCCACAACACTCTTGTAGCAGCAAGATTTGTTTATTAGGAGACAGAGAGGTTCCAAGCATGGACAGCTTCTGTGTCGGAACTGGGTTCCAGATGCCAGTCCCCCCCAGTAGAGTAAAAGCAGGAAAACCAACATATGCCAAATGACCAATCACTTCTCTCATTCAGCCCGCCACACATCTGCCTCTGCCCCTGTGACCGCCCCAACACTTGCAAGCTAACAGTTACACTACCTAGAAGCTCCACAACTACAACTTCACAATGAACAGTGAGATCATACGCATCCCAAGATGTTTACAGCACACTTGGGAGGCGCCTGCATGAGAACTGTTACAAGGTAGCACTAACCAAGCAAAGCAGATAGCTATACACAGTCACTACCGTCCTAAGCAGAAAAGATAAACAGGAATGGAAAGGAGCAGGGTTACACAAGAACTGTAGAAGTACATGTGAATCCACATGGAAATACATGGCAAGTGAGGCCCAAGCTTGACAGGTGTACTGCTTGAGATGGCACTGTTGATAAGAGAAGGCTTAGAGGGGACATGATTGCAGTCTTCAAATATTTGAAGGGCTGTCATGCAGAAGATGGAGCAGATCTATTCTCTCTTGCTCCAGATTGCAAGACTAGATCTAATGGGTGGAAATTACAAGGGAGTCGTCCTAAATATCAGGAGAAACTTCCTAACTGTAAGAGTGGTTGAGCAGTGGAACAGACTGCCTCCGGAGGTGGTGGATGCGCCTTCGCTGGATGTTTTTAAGCAGAGGCTGGATGACCATCTTTCGGGGATGTTGTAGGGCTATCTTTCAGCTATGCTCCTGCAGAGTGCAGGGGGTTGGACTAGATGACCTGGAAGATCCCTTCCAACTCTAACATTCTATGATTCTATGATACATTGTGTGCACTTCACAAACTTCAGACCTCACCCCATCTGCTGCTTTCACTCCTTGACCCTAGAAGCTCCTCTCTAACTCTTCAGCCCCATCATTTGTTTCTCTCTTTACCTTCCTTATCTGTCTGAACTGTTATTTTTAAGTGACCTCAGGCTGCAATCATACACACAATTACACCCGCCATAGGCATGAATGTCAGGCAGTTTTAAAGGGTGCAATCAGACATCTGGGAAGCACCCCACAGCCATTGGCAGCCTGTTCTGCTCCGCCACAGAAGCAGAGTTAAAAGACACTGGGGGGAATCTGGTAGAAAACAGGTTGCGACGGGCCATGGATGGACTTTCCCCTGTCTGATTACTCCAGTGTGCTCTCATGGCGTCGGGATGGTCTGATCAGGCCATTCCGACTCCGTGCCGTTATTTCCCTCCCCCTTCTCAGTATGTGCATTATCACAAACTCCATAGGGAGCCCTCATGTGGAGATGTGATTCATCGATTCCTCGTTTAAACACATCGGAATCAAATGGTAACCCCCCCCCGACTCACCCTCGGTTGCGTCTGATCACACAGTGGCGGGCTGTGCCTGCAGCTTCCAAGGACTGTGTGATCATGCAACTGCAGGTCAAATTCCTCTGAAGCAACTAGCCTTGCTCCCCCCCCCCCATTTTTTCTGGCACATGTGACCGCAACCTCAGTTTTCCTCTCCAGCTACTGACTTTAGCTGACCTAGTAATGATTCAAACCTTTCTTCTCTTCCCAAAATGATAAACGTTTGAATCTTTGCTGAAGGGAAAGTGATGGGGACTTTTCTAGAGAAAGGAGACAAGTGGTACTTTATGTATTGAACATCCAGTTGTTAAGCCACAACCAACACAGATTCCTTCCACTGCCCAGTACAGTATTGTACAGTACAAAGAGAAGTGCCAAAATATATTACATTCTTAGTGCTCCAAGTCTGAAGGGAACTGCTGAAATTTTAACTCTAGCTTACTAAAAGGAGAAGGAAAAAGAGAGAAGACTACATGTTAGAATAATCAGGATATCATCACGGCAATGAGCTCAACAAAAGTCCGCATGGTCAAAGCAATGGTATTCCCAGTGGTAATGTATGGCTGCGAGAGCTGGACTATGAGGAAGGCCGAGCACCGAAGAATAGATTCTTTTGAACTATGGTGCTAGAGAAGACTCTTGAGAGTCCCTTGGACTGCCAGGAGATCAAATAATTCAATCCTAAAAGAAATCAACCCTGACTAGAAGGCCAAATACTGGAAGTTGAAGCTCAAATACTTTGGCCACCAAATGAGAAGGGAGCACTCACTGGAGAAGACCCTGATGCTGGGAAAGATTGAAGGTCAAAGAAGAAGGGGACAGCAAAGGATGAGCTGGTTAGACAGAGTCATCGATGCAACGAACATGAAATTGAACAAACTTCAGAGGACAGCAGAAGACAGGAGGGCCTGGTGTGATGGGGTCGTGAAGAGTCAGACTCGACTGTGCGACTGAACAACAACAACAAATGAGCTCACAGGAACAAGACCCATTGAAAACATCTTTTCAGTGTAAAGTTTTTAAAGTAGAAAATGTGGGAGTCATGATTTGGGTCACTGTACAGATTAGAGGCATATATGACTCGTCGGCAACAAAGAGAACAAGAGAACTATTAGATCCTGTTGTACAAACTGCACGGATCTTGCCTCACCATGTTCCTTCCATAGAGCATTATAACATGGGGTCAATTCAGTACAACTTTATGCTGCTGCTTCATTATTTTAATGCTGCCCTTTATGAACATTTACAGAGGAAGGACATTGCTGATCCTACAAAAATAAAGTCAAAGGAGAATTGCAGCTCTCTCCTAAGAAGAAAACAAAACAAAACCCTAAATTGTGTGAGTGAGTTCTGAGAACTGTGTTTATACAGACAGGTACAGAGAAGCTATGCTTCTAAAGTTCAGTTACATGCTTCTAAAGCTCAATGTGATCATGAAATATTGGGAGAGTCTGAACAGTCGAGCTTGTCAGATTCCTGCACCAGTTAAGGTTTCCCCTCTGCAGCAGAGAGAAGTCTCTGCAGGGTAGGTTTCCTTCAGGCCAGAACAAATGAACTTTGCTAAATGTTAGTGGGCCAGCTCAAGATTTTTTGCTATGCTAGGCAGGGCAAGGATGAAAGTAAACCCGAATAAACTGAAAGTGCTCCCACAACTCACCACAGGATTGTGGACACAGACTTAGTTTACACTGCCCATGCTCGAAGCCTTGAGAGAGTCTGAACTTGCACAGTGTTTTCCATATATTAGGTGCCCTTTGAGATGTGCTGCCCCTATGGCTGCCACGTCGGCTTGTAAAGTAGATTTGGCCCTATGAAACATACCCATATCTTCCCATTTTAAGAAGGGATGCGCTGTTTAGTGATCAGCTGAAACAATGGATTTCTGAGCACAAGCTCTTTGGCATAGACTGCAGGGCTATTTTGGGGCAGGAACGCACAGGGACGGAGTTCTGGCTGGCTTCTGAGTTGGCCACGCCTACAGCCTCCTCCCCCTCGGGTTCCCTAGGCTCTTTGCAAGCCACGGGGCACCTGGAGAAGCCAAGCCAATCCAGGGAGGGAAGGCAGTTTAAACTGCCTCCCCTCCTCGGCTACCCCAGGTGTCCCACAGTCACAGGGCACCTGGGAAAGTCCATCCAGAAACTGCCTTCCTTCCCTCGGGTTCCCCAAATGCCCCACAACCCACGGGGCACCTGGGGAAGCTGATCCTGGGAGGAAGCTGTGCTGTCAGGGGTGTGGCCTAATATGCTAATGAATTTCTGCTGTTGGGTGTGGCCTATAATGCTAATGAGTTCCTGCTGGGCTTTTTCTACAAAAAAAGCCCTGATAGACTGTATCACCTTTGTGTAGGGTTGCCATTCCCCAGTTAGAAGCAGGGGAATCTCCCAGTTTTGTAGGCTCCTGCCCACCACTGGCCAGTGGAATGAAATCTCCCCCCAAACAGCGATGTTGCTGGAATGAAACACAACATGCCTACACCACCTGGAAGTGAATAGGCACATTGGTGACAGCATGTCAGGGTCAACAACAAGCACGTCCAGGCACTCTTCACAAAAAGATATGCTTTATTGGAATACAAGTAGCTTGCCACTGGTTGCAGAACTATTGTCAGGAATACCCCACCAAGTATGAACCCTACAGATATAGTATGATGCAATAGCTGAACTAGCAAATGAAATCTGAGCACGCACGCGGGAATTCTCCCGGCGGGAGTTTACATAATAGCTGGGAGAACGCCCCCCTCCTTCCTACTATCAAAGGCAACAAATATTTCCACCGGCTGGGAAGACATGCCTTTGCCTCTTGTTTAAGGCCACTTAGATAGCAGTCGGCGTCAAGGAGTTCTCCCACAGTTTCAGCGAAGCAATCTATGCGCATGTGAGCAGTTTAGTTTAAAAAAAAAACAATGGGAACAGTGTCTAAGGCAGTGAAAAATGGCAGTTTATCTGACACAGCGGGGGCAATGCTCTGGTTTTTGAGCAAAACTCTGTGGCTTGAGGCTGATTTTGCCATAGAGTTTTGCCTAAAACCAGAACATCAACCCCGATGTCACCGACAGCACTTTACACAGACACATAGAGAGTAAGGGAGGTGGGAAAGGGGCCAAGCAGCATCTGGAAGACAGGTATGGAGGGTTGGAATGGAGACAGAGGGAAGTGGATGGGGGAAACAGAGAAAGCAACAATGGACAGGCAGGCAGGCAGGCGAAGAGAAAAAGGAAACACCAGGGTGCAGAAGGCCACCAGGAAGGGGATTTTCTTCCTCTGTGAGTCCTTGCTTCTATTATTTTATCACTAGTGTAATAAAGAGAAATCCTAGTAAGTAACTACGTATCATATTTAAGAGTATAGCTTTTACCTGGTCAATAAACGAAGGGCCAAAACTTTCTAGATATGGATCTGCTTTCCATTTAACCAGACTAATAGTCCAAACACCCTAGTATTGTTCACCATTTTTCAGCAGTACTCCAGGAACCCAGGGAGAGTTTCCAAACCCTGATAAAGGGAATTATTATAACTGCTAGAAAGGTTGCCATTTAGAGAGGATGGACATGCTCATGTGATTTTCCTTAAGACGACCAGTCTACAGGGCTTTTTTTTTTGAGAAAGAGGTGCTGGAACTCTCAAGAGGGAAATGAAGTTTTCAGTCTGTATACTGAAAACTCATGACCTTTAAAACATTTTTAAAAGAATTTTGTCGACGAGGTTCTGGAACTCCATTCTGGCACATTTTGCCAGAAAAAAAGTTCTGGATCTCACCTACCCACTGGACTAAATCCTACCAGCTTTCTACGATGCAGTTCACCTCCTCTTGGCATACACCCCACCCACCAACCCAGTGTGGTTTTTTTGTCCACATGGGTTCCCTGATCCCCAGAACAGCTTTTTCATGGGTCAAAGGGGACTTCTGGGAGAAAGCAAAGGTGTAGAACACTTATTTCCACCAGCTGAAAGCTCAAAGGATCCACTGCATGGGTGGATGGCCACACCAGGCACTTGGGCAATTATTCCAAAGGCCAGGGTAGCAGAACTGCCATGTTATATTGCAGACAAACAGTGCCTTGGGATGGGGAGACTTGGGGGGAAGGAGAAGCCAAGGGTAGACTGACAAACAAGCCTCCTGGTGTCTAGTGTGCACAGGCACCAAGCAGCACATGGATCCTTTCTTGCTGGCTGGCACAGCATTTTCACAGCATGCAGGAGCAGATTTTCATTTTGAGCACTGGAGGTAAGAGAACAATATTTTTTTTTTGGTAGGCTCAGACAGTTACTTTTGTTTAAGTGGAAAACAGCCACAGTTTTGTCCACCAATCCACATCTAAAAGGGCTTGCTCTGCAGGCAGTACTATCAGTCTTACTAACGAAGTTTGCACTTGATCTTAGCCAAAAGGCCGAGAAGCGACTTTGCAATAATTGACAATATTCTTCAATTATGTTGTCTTAATGTAGTCAACAACTTTGGCTGTGCTTTGAAAATTCAGCCCAGTCCTGCATGTATATGAAATATACAAGACTACAATCCCATCCGTCAAGTTCAAGTTAATTTAGTTTTAATAGCCCAAAGGCCATGCATCGTAAAAGAAAATTTAAGAGTTTAAAAAACACAGTAAAACAGAAATTCACCACATCTACTATTCAGTTTTTGCAAAGGCTGCTCAAGAGTAGTTTTAGTCTTGTAGTATCAGAAAAGGTTGAGTACTTCAGCAACTATTTTCTAAGGAATTTCTCTTTTGCTATTGCATGTTTTGGAAGAGTGAACCAACCCATCACCCTTAAGGAGCAGGTCTGTAGCCACAGTGGGGCTCCCAGGGGCAGATGCCCCACCCCTCCTGCCCCTCCACCCCAAGTGTACCCTCAACTTGATGCTCACTTGGGGGAGCTGGGACCTGCCCAAGCTGGGCTGGGAATCCTCAGCCAGGCATAGCTGCTGGTGAGCACACTGTAGCAATAGCCAAGGAGATTGGCCGGCCCCGGTGCCCCATGGCATCTGTGCCAGTAGTGAGCTCTTCCCCCACCACCCTTGCAGACTCATGTGACCTAGGGTGGTTGGCGCAGGCACAGTGAGGTGTCAGGGCAGGCCATTCTCCTCGGCTCTTACTGAGCCAAGCCTGGCAAGCCCAAAGCCTGCAGAACCAGGTTGGGCCTGGCCTTCCGGGGCCAAGAGCACTGGGGCCAGGCAGGCTTCAGCCGCAACGTGCAGGGAAGCAGATGTCACTATGAGTGCCTGCCTTCCCTCCCTTCATCGCCGCTACTTCCTCCTCCTGCCTGCCGCCGGTCTGGAAGTGCACCAGGAGGGGGGGGAGTCTGCTTGGCACTTTGGGCTGCCTCCTTACTCCTTATCTGTTTTGTTTATTTTTATTATTTTTGTGACATTGTGCTACCACAGTGCCCCCCATTGAAAATTTTCTGGCGATGAGCCTGTTAAGGAGGTTTTATAAGTTCTTGACACTGTCCTCCTAGGCAGGTCTACTCAGAAGCCCATCGAAGCCTATCCAACCGGGCCTATCCCCAGAGAAGTGTTGTTAGGTTGGTGCTATAATATTCTAACATTTATGAAAAAGCCGCTGCACAGATCTTCAGTATTTTGTACTGCACCTAAAAACGCCTTCCTTTTTTACAGAAATGTACAGATACATTCTTGTGTTGAATGAGTGCCATGCCTGTGGAAGAATTAAAATCAATTTCAGGTTATTAGTTCCTTCATGAGCTCAGGAACCCTTTGCAGCAGAACATGATTTTATTGGCCCTGCTGCTACTTTTTGACCTGCACAAAATCCATGATTGCTTTTAATGAACACTGTGCCATTCAGACCTGGCAGAATGCTCTTAAATAATGAGAACTGTAAAAAGATACCCCTGTTCTCTGACCCCTGGTTGCGTGCTCCTTTTGCAGGAATTTCATATGTTAAATCTAAATTTAATAAATAAGAACTATCAAAAAGAAATGTAAAATTCCCATTATATGGAAGAATTTGAATCAGGAGGGAGAGGGAAGGAAGAATAATTTTGCCTGGAACATGTATCAGGCAGCCCTACAGTATGTACAATATAGATGATATGTAAACTCCAATGTATTTGCATAAATACTGTTTGCAAGACTACACAGGTTGCTTGAATAATCAATGTCACCACTTAAATTATTAAGCAAGAGTTCTGTTGTTTCCATATATAGCTGAAGCAGAACCCCCCTCCACAATACCCTTCAATGTTTTCCCCAGAAGATTTCCTTCAGGATCTGGGGAAGCAGTGAAGAAAGGAAGTTTTCCATTTGGCATTGTGGCGGGGTGGGGTGGGGGTTGGGGAGGAATCATCCTGGTCTTTTCCTGCCCCCCAAAAAACCTTTTCCAGTCTTTGACCACCTGAGCATTGTGGAAGAGACACGGAACTATAAATCCAGAAGTCCTTGCTTTGAATCTCTCTTCTGGCATGGCTTCACTAAATTGTCTTTGACAAACTATGCCCTCTTAACCGGCCCTTAATCTGCAATAAGGGGATAACAACAATATTGACCTGGCAGGGAGGCTCTTATAAGGATTACAAGATAATGTATGTAAAGTATTTTGAACAAAGAATACCAAGGGTTTTTATTTTGGGTGCCACTACAACCAGAATCAGAAGAACTGAAAGTGAAATAAGAGATTTGCCTAATGTCATATAGTAATTGGTAGCTAATGCAGTCTTGAGTACTGTTGTTCATGCTGGGAAACAAACCCCCCCCCCAGCTCAGGGAACACCCACCACCACTGAACCCCCTCCAGGTCCAGAGCTCCTGGATTCTAAGGACTCCAGTGAAGGACCTGCCCTGGAGGGCTCAGCTCCAGCTGGCACTGCCGTTTCACCAGACTCCAGGGCAGCCTGCCCCCTAGTTCATATGGCCAGATTCCCATACCACCAATCCTCCATGTTCTCCCCCCACTCAGCAGGAGTGGCAGAGAGGAAGCAGCCCAACCAGGCTGGCAGCCCATATTCTAATTACTGAGCCAGATCTCAGTACCTGACTGCGTATCATACTTTGCAGGATGGGGTCTCAACGAGCCCTGGCCAGATGAAGACAAGAGCAAGTGGGGCTTCTCTCGCTTTAGCAGGGCCATAGTTAGGATTTTTTTATTTTGGGGTGAACACTTCTGTGTGAACTCTGATCCTAGACTTAGTTGCACCTTGATCTCAGAACTCTTTGGATGACCAGACCCTGCTTTAAACTACCTTTGCTCCTGAGGATTCTAAAGATGGCTTTAAACCCCTGCAGTCAAAGACAGAACAGTTCCTAGGTTAGGTGGCTGATAGTGTTAGGCTTGCCTAAGCTACTCAGTGAGTTTGTGGATAACCGGAGGACCTTTCATCTTACAGCTCAGTACTTATATCAACTACATACAAACCATATCAGCTGTACAAACTGAACACTTGGAGAATCAGGATAATCAAGACAAGAAAAAGAAAAATATATATATAACATTTCTACCTTCCTTCTAGGAGTTTTGGGTGGTCTAGACTTCCCAGGTTACTTGCTACAGTGGGAGACCTCCAGCTCCTGCCCTTGCTCTATGGATCAATGTGATGCTATTTCCCTCCGTCTCAGCCCCCAAATGCTCCCCTGGCTACTGCTCCCATTTGGCAACTCTAGGGTGGTGGCATACAGGGCTGTCTCCTTCTTGGCTCCAACTATTCCCAGTTCTATCACATCTATACCTTATGGTTGATAACACCTGCTTTCAAGGCTGGCATCAAACTACAATATTGCCTAGGCCTGTATAAACTCACCAGTCCACCCCAAGGTTCCACACACTGATTGACTCATGTTAAATGTCCCTAAGGTACGTATGCCAAAGACACAAGTGCCTTTTTAAGTGGCTGTTCTGTGTGGATAGCAGGATGGATGGGTGGGTGGGTGGGTGGGTGGGTGGATAGATGGATGGATGAATGGAGGGACGGATGGATGGACAGATGGACAGATGGACAGATAGATAGATAGATGGGCGGGTGGGCGGGCGGGCAGGCAGGCAGATCTCAACCTCAGAACAGAATCCTTCCATGATGTCACATGGCTATCACATTCTAGACAGATTAAATTTAATAGCCAGTTTATTTCATGTGACATATTAAATTAAAAGGCCCAGACAGTCTGTGCGCTGGAGGACCACAAAATCTAAATTTCTTTGATGAATGCTAGAAACAGAGTTGTAAAGCAGATTATTCACCTAAACAGCTAATCACAGCCAGATGTCCCTACCTCCTCCTTGTGTGAATAAAATGCATAGCTATCTAGAAGTGTATTCATGTCATGACATTCTGTAATATTCTGATGACTGAGATGGTTGTAATTGGCCTTGGGCTTATCTGTCTATGTACATCAGATTAAACCCTGGGAAGAATGCCTGAACTGCAAGAGTTGTTCAGATGATGCCGAGGGAGGGGGCTCCTCTGTTTGGAGACTCCATGAGAAAAAGATTTAGACAAGCATCACCAGAGATGGTTTAGGCATGGCATGGCCCACACACATACACAAAAGCAGGAAGCCGCAAGGACATGTGGGGGGGGCGCGAATCTCATTTCCCTGTCCCCCACTATTTTCTCTTTCCTTTCCCTGAAAGCCCTCATAGCATCTCTCCGTTTCCTGCTTCCTTCTCCCCTTCCCACCCAACGGCCAACCTACCTTTATCTGGCCCTCAGTCTTAAACTCCCCCGCCCCCAGTAGCCTCTGCTTAGGAAAATTATTGCCCAGTTGTGTGGTGCAGGGCTGATGGGCCAAGCCCACTTGCACAAAAGGGAACCCCAAAGGACTTATGGGGGACACATCACTTTCCCCTATATCCCCTCCCCACATTATTTTCTCTTTCCCTCTTCCTGGCAATCCCAATACGCTTTCCCCTTTCTCTGTCTCCTTCTCTCCTTCTCAGCCATTCACTAACCTACTTTTTATCTGCCTCCCATCTTCAGCTATCTTTATTATTTATATCCCACCTTTCTCCACAATGGGGACCAAAGCAGCTTACATCATTCTCTTCTCAATTTTATCCTCACAACTATCTTGTGACTGGCACAATTTCAAATAGTTAGCTTCCATGGCCTACTGGTGATTTGAACTGGGGGGTCTTCCAAACCCTACTCCGAAGCTCTAACTGCTACACCAAACTGGCTTTCATATGGTGGCTGTTGTGAACAGTAGCAAGCAGCCAGGCCTAGGTGAGTCATACAAGTCAGGTGGGATCAAGTCACACAGTGTTGCTGCCAGGCCTGACCCCAATAAATCTTCCCTAAAAGGTCAGAAGAGGCCAAAACAGCCCTGGAAAGGGCCATGCCCCCTCCCCTGCCTTTTACTCACAGAAAACAAGACTAAAATGCTGTGTTGTCTAAAAACAGCCATTGAGGGCTTCCATTTCTTATAGCAACAGGAACTCCTTTTATCATTTTGTTTTTTTTAAAATATATATTTTTAGAGTTTAGATTTCTCTTTAAACCTGAGATATTCTTCAGGTTTGTCAAAAGATCTATCTTGTCTGTTCACCACTCCAATCTCTAGATGTAAGCATCCTCAGATGGGGTGACACTTCACTATTAGAATATTGCCTGATCTTTTTCTCATGGAGTTTCCAGATAGAGGAGCCCCCTTCCTAGGCATCATATGAACAACTCTTGCAGTTCAGGCATTCTTCCCAAGGTTTAAGCTGATGTACATAGACAGATAAGCCCAAGGCCAATTACAACCATCTCACTCATTGGAATATTATAGAATGTCATGATATGAATATACTTCTAGATAGCTATAGATTTTATTCACATAAAAAGGAAGTGATGTAGTTGTGACAACTGGCTGCTATGAGCTGTTCAAATAAAGAGAGATGGAGTGCTCTGGGACTCCGTCTTGTGGATAGAAAAACAGGTTGGAGAGCTGTTGCTATGAGTATTTTCTTTCATCTCAGAAATGATGTTGGCACTTGGGTCTCACTATCCCAATTCACTATCTAGTGCTAGACCGCCAACTAAATTCTGGGCTTTAGCTAAAGAAGAGGAAAGCAAACACTGGATGCTATCTTGTATACACAGGTAACACAACAAAATTTAAAACCTAACTAATGCAACCATAAGGGAAAATGAACATAGCAATAGCTTATTTTTGATTACAAACTCAACTGCTGTAGAAAGCGTCCATTATTTCTATTATAGGCGAGGAACTATTCTGAATTCAGCTTATTCTGATGTAAATCTGCAATCCTAGTGTGTGTTCTCAAGGGTTCTTCCAGACTTACACCAGTGATAAACTGACAGCAAATCTCTCCTCTTCCCACGTCTGTGTGTGAGTCAGTATGCGTGTGTGTGCGTACACTCATGCGTGTGTGCATATAGACACTGTATCAACTTGGTGAGTGGTTGGGAAAATTTATGTTCTATAAAAAAATCAGATGTGACAATAGCCTTCAGGCAGGGGAGGATAATGCTGGTTGGTGGAAGCACCATTGAGGAGGGAAAGAATATTAGGAGCCATAAAGCAGAATATCTCTCCTCTATTTCTTTCCCGCTTCAACCCCCCCAGTCACCACTTCTCCGTCATAGCAGCAAAATTATCTGCAACGATTTAATGGAAACAAGGAATCATTTAGATGCAGAGGGTTAAATTGATTCAACTGTCTGAACAGTGAAGGCAGAAATAATCATCTTACAGGTTTGGTCTGGAATATATCTGTTTTCTGGTAACTGAGCAGGTGCAGGCTAGTTCTGTGTAATGGATTGTGCTGGTTGGTTATTTATTTATTTAAAACATTTACAACCCTCCTCATCCTGTTCCCTTCCACACACACCAACCCAAGTTGTTACAGCTCAAAAGAAGCACCTCCTGGCCATTTGTTAATCCTTAGAATAGTCTAAAAGTGCAGATTGCCACATGATTATACCCCCCACACTCATTGTGTACCTCATTAAAATAAAGTTGCATTAAATCTTTCATCAGCAGCTAATTGAACTAGAAGGTTACTCTCAGGCCTTTTTTTGTAGAAAAAGCCCAGTAGGAACTCATTAGCATAATAGGCCACACCCAACAGCAGAAACTCATTAGCATATTAGGCTTCACCCCGACAGCACATCTCATAAGCATATTAGGCCACACCCCCATACCCTCCCTTGGCTTGCCTGGGCACCCTGCGGCTGTGGGGCGCCTGGGCAAGCCGGCCCTTGGACAGGCCGGGGAAGGCACAGGGAGGCATTTAAATGCCTTCCTGATTCTTCCAGCCCCCCCCAGCCCACCTGCCTCGGAGTCACAGGGGGTTCACTCTCCAAGCCTTCCCTCTGTAGCCACACACAGAGAGGTTTGGGCTGTAGTGGGTGTGGCCAACTCTGAAGCCAGCTGGAACTCTGTTCCTGTACATTCCTGCCCAGAAATAGCCCTGAATACATATATTATTGTGCTACAGCTATTCCTGTTCTTACATTCAACAACGAGAGGACTAAGACCTTTTCTGCACCTCAGTGTTACCACTGTTTCCCAGTGAGTTGAATCCCCAAGTAATGCTTCAACTTTGCAGCATCCCTTCCACAAAAGGGCATTTATTTCAGGGAATTTGTTCTTGAATTTGGATCTGACCTTCTCTGTGTGTTCCACACTTCCTTTGAAAAAGAGTAGTGGGGCTGTGCCATCATGTACTTTGTCAGTGACAGAAACTCCTCCTCTTCTTCTTCTTCTTTTTTTTGCACATGTGCAGTAATGTTATAACATCATAACATTGTAAGAAAAAGGTGGGATATATCATAGGGAACAGCATGGTTGCCACCATAGCCAGCGATCACTGAACTGAACACACCAATTCTATTCAATAATTATCAAGCATGCTAAATGTGTCATCATGTACTTTCTCAGCGACGGAACCTCCCCCCCCCCTTTTTTTGCGCAAGTGCAATAACGTTATAACACCGAAACATTGTTTTTAAAAAGGCTGGATATATCGTGGGGAACAGCATGGTTGCTGCCATTTCAAAGGTCCCTCACTCCTCCTCAGTCACCAACTAAGAAAATGGCTGGCGAAAATTCCCACGAAATCCTAATGAAAATAGTATTCCTATTGTGATTGTTGAACTGGATACACCAATTCATAACAATGTTATTCAATAATTATGAAGCATGGTAAATGTAAACACTGCACATGTCGAGTTTCCATGGTTATCAAATCAATTATATAATTCCATTATTTCCAGATGTTTAAAAGACTGAATTGCCATTGAAAACATACTGTGAGCTACAGGAGAAGAGAAGGGGGGGAATGAAGAAACAATAAAAGCGCAAGGTGACAAAATCTACAGACAAAAAAGAGAGAAAGAAAAGGAATGTCATGGATGGGTAATTGTGCGGTGAAAGCTACATTAAGCCTCACTGCTCATTTTGCCCCTGTATTATAACACAATGATATGACTAAGTTTTTAAAAATCAGCATCGTAACTCAATTAAAACTACCCCTAAATAATCAGTCTGTTCTTTGGGGGACTTGCGGGGCAAAGGGTCGGGGGGGGGGGTGTATGCTGGGTGCCACAAAAGGGTGGCGGAAAAACAAAATTCAATTTCGGGAATTCCACACTTCAAAACTGCAAATTAATACTTGGGGGGGGGGGGGTATCGCGGGAAAAGTGGGTCTGGAAAACATAGGCTAACAGGGTTCTAAATTCAGAGCTACTCCTGGAGTAGCCAAAAATTGTGCAGAAAGTTTTACAACACTAATGCCGCAGTTTGCACCTGTGTGGAAACGGTCTAAGTGAAGTGTATGAACTTCTCATAGGCTACTGATAGGGGCTTGACGTCGGGGAAGACATTTGAGTGCACAGTGGATCTTACAGAGGCAGACCCGGCAGATGCAAATCAAATTTTAAAAGCACTTGGTGGGCACCAGGAAAGGTGCTGGTGGATGTTGTAGCACCCATGAACATCATATTGGGAACCCCCACATCAAGTGTTCAGAGCATTTCATGTACATTACCTCAATAATCTTTACAATGGCCCTGTAAGGCAGGCCAATAGTATTATCTGCATATTGCAGTCGGGAGGCTGAGAGTGAGACTACAGTGGTTTGCATCAAGCCACTGATAATTTCATATCAGAGGCAAGATAAGAACTTGGGGCTTCCCAAGATTTCCTTCTTAGCCATTATGCTATGCCAGCTGTTACCCTCTATTGTCTACAGCTTCCCAAAATCCTAGGCACAGTCAGGTGATAACTGAAGCAGAGGCAGCACTGACTGAACCTGGAATCACTTTAGGCATGCAAAACGAGTGCTCTGCTACTGACTGGTAGTCCCCCTTTAACCCCTAATTATTCTCCAGTCTCTACAGGAGGCAAAATAAGCTGGTAGGGCTCTAGCCTACTTTAATGCATCTGAGCAAAATTTGCTGGAAGAAGCATCCCACCCTGCAGTGTCCCCCTTTATCTGAACCCACTGGAGACCATGTCAGTATCTGCATGTAGTCTTGGATTTGCAGATCAAGGAAGGCCCAGCACATGGTCGTCTCCCACCAGATACCATCATGGCAATTAAAAGGGAGAGGGATAGGACAAGACACTTCATCAAGGCAGAGAGGCATACGCTATTTGACTCATTATGTAGATATAATGTGATCTTCAATTAGTTGTCTGACAGTGTGATTGAACACAAGACACTTTAATTATGTATTTCACAGACATGCTTCAAAAGCGCCATTTCTATCTGAAAATAATTAGCCAAGTACATAAAAACTTGAAGAATTCCAGAGAGTCTTCAGTGAATGTCTCTTTCAGACAATAAGCATGAACATGTGCATGAAATTGTGTAAGAGGCTGGCGTATTTACTGCTTTTGCATGTATGTCTAGATATAGACATGAGTGGGAAACCAGTTGCTTCCACCTTTGCAGTTGGAATTTGAATGGAAATATGCCTAGGTTTAATAAATAGTTTGCAACGTAGTGCATCTCTCTTCTTGGGATTTTGATTTTATTTACTTGTATGTATTTTCTGCTCTATCCAAGGTAGTGATAGTGCTGCTATCAGTACTAATTACTGCATCAAAGCTCTGCCGGGTGTAGTAAGTGACACAAAAAGAATTAGGTTCCCAACTGGAAAGCTTACAAACTCAAGGTATGAGTGACTGTAAACTTCAGATGCTTAGAATCGGTCCTCCCTATCCTAGAATCTGACCATCAAACCAAAGATGACTTGACCTACGATCAATGTCAGACCCAAAATTTTTATACCTGACACTAAAAAGTCAACCACCACCAAGAATTGAATAGTTTCTCTATAAACTGGACACACCCAAAGACAAATCTAGAGTACATGCTGGTATCTGATTACAGAAAACAGATGGTAAAGAGATGCCTGGGAAATACTGGGGAAGTCTATCACCTTTCCAGTTTATAGCCTAAGTAAGAGAACTGGATCAACAGAAGAGCAATGAATTGATATGCTGGCAGGGGAGCATGGAGAAGACATGGTAAGGTTACCTCTTGAAGGTGATCCTGGGGCTATTCTCCAGTTATTATGTACTTTAGTGGGTGCTCTGCTCATGAACACAGGATAGGACTCTACACATTGTATTTAGTTGTACATAGGGTTGCCAACCCCCCAATGGGGGTGGGGGTTCCCCCAGTTTTGGGGCCCCAAATCCGCTGCCAGCCAGCCAACAGGTGGGGAGAGCCCCACCCCCCGAACAGCCCTGCCACCCCCAATGTGCCTGGCACAATAATGTCACCCGGAGGTGACGTCATCGCGCTGGGCACGTTGCATGGGGGATGGTCTGGCATTCAGCTAAAAACTCAATAATGATCATAGAGGTTTTAGCCGAATGCCAGAGCGTCCCCTGTAGAACGTGCCTAGTGCAATGACATCACCTCCTGGTGATGACATTGTTGTGTGTATGCCAGAAGGCCCCAGGGGAAGCCCAGGATCTCTCTCTCAGCAGAGAGGTGAGACCCGGCAACCCTTGTTGTACCTGGTCTATTCTATGAGCTCAGTGTCCTATAACCAAAGACAAGAACTATACTTGGAAAAGTAGACAGACAGGCAACCTTTATTGGCATATCAGAGATAAAAGTACATTAAAATTTAGGAATACATCAAAAGTGTGGCTGTCATACAAACAAACAAGCAGCAGGGGGAGGGGAAACTGATCAGTTTATAGTTTCCCTGAATTGAATTGCAGATTGAAGAAAACAGGTGACATTAAAAGTTATAGAAGAGTTTTGCCCCAAGAGTAGCAACTGGACTTTGACACTCTTAGGGAGACCGTGCCATGTAAAAAGAAGGGAGTCCAGAAATTTGTCCCGGGTCTTAGTATAAAATGGGCAATTTAAAAGAATATGGGAAACGGATTCGATGGCACCCTGAACGCAGGGGCGTTGTCTAAGTTCAAAAGGGATTTTATGGCATGTTCCAGAGAAGATGGCCGATGGCAATAGACTAAATCTGGCTAACATAAATGCCCTTCTTTGATGGGGGTCAGTTAAAGAGCAAAAATAAGTAGCTGTCTATATATATATATATAGCTGTATAACTAAGGCCTAATTGCCACAATGGATTTTTTCCAAAGGAAAAAGGTAGCAAACTGTGTTGAATGTTTCTTCCACATGCACCCCTCTTTCCCCGCATACCGTGTGAGAGCTAGCATGACTTAATGGTTTCTAGAAAATAAATCATTTTGAGGACATTACCTCAGTTCTTACCTCGTAGGGATATATTCAGAAGAAATATACATTACACAAAAAGAGTGAAGTCAAATTCACCTTGTGCAGGCCTTGTGTATGTAGGAAGCACCATCAAGTTGCAGCTGGTTTGTGGTGACCCCAAGCAAGGGCCTTTCAAAGAAAGTGAGAATAAGAGGTGTTTTGCCATCACTTTCCTCGGCAGGCAGCATCTTCCTTGGTGGTCTCCCTTCCAAGTGTTGACCCTGCTGAGCTTCTGAGATCTGATGAGACTCAGCTATACCATGCTGCCTTACCCCCCTGTGCATGCCTTACTGTAGGACAAGGAAAAAATGAATGTGATTTCTGAATGTGGGGGTCCGACATTTCCTCTGACATGTTTACATGTTGACAGTTGTCACTGTGTTTTCAAAAGTTTAATTATAATAGATCCAGATCTTGGTATGTAATCTAGAATCTTTTTGATTAGAGAAATTTATAGCAGAACATATATATTTTATAATTGCATTTTTGTACAAGAAGCCATATTAAGCAAAAGCATTATTAGGAACCTCTGTAGAAAGAACTGGGATGCAATGAGAAGAATGGAATGTTATTTAGAAGTTGCAAGGATGCCGTGAGCGAAGTTTAATGTGATTCACAGCCTTTATCAGCTAACTCTCCATATGCAGGTCAGAAAGGAACCCAGTGTTCTTTAATGTTCCCAGTGCCCTGAAGACCACATAAACAAGTGTAATTATTGACACCACTGAGAGATGCACTGAGTCAAATGATGCTTGCATGATGTTAACTGCTTGGTACCAATTAGAGATTCTTTAATGTGTAAACTATACGTGATGTCATTCAGGGTATAAGACCTTCTGCCCTTCATGGTTATGGCAGAATACAGTTTTGGAATTGCTGAGTGCAAAGGCACTCAGCCCTGCATTCCCTGTTTCAATGCATTAAACAAAAATTCATCTAACTCGTTGGACTCCGACTGTGGGTTTCCAGTTCGGCACGGAAGCACGCAGGCACAGGTTTGTGCACCATTACTTTAAAAAGTATCCAGCCTAAAATACTTATAATTAGTACCTTTGACTGCCCAGTGTGAGACACCTTGAAGAGACCCAACTGTGACAAAATGTGTCAAAATGGGAAGCACCATTAACTTTTGAATCTAGAGACATAAAGTTTCTGGAGGGGGGAATCTAGAGACATAAAGTTTCCGGGGGGGGGGAGTTTCCCAAGATTTTTTCCAAACAAAACGGAAATTTTGGAAAAAATTGAAATATATGCAATATTTACCTTCCTATACTGATTAAACAACATAAAATGTATAATACGTTGTCGAAGGCTTTCACAGCTGGAGTTCATTAGCTGTTGTAGATTTTCCAGGTTGTATGGCCATGGTCTTGGCATTGAAGGACCTGACATTTTGCCAGTAGCTGTGATTGGCATCCTCAGAGGTACCCCCTGGCTCCCTCTTCTTGTTTCTCTCTAATTTTCATGCAGTGGGAAACCTCAATGTTCTAAGAAACCATTTCAGAGTTTGTTGGTAATAGTTCGGTCCAAGTGAGAGCAAGGAATGCTTTGCAAACCATTAGGCTGGGGGGGAAAGTGAACACATGTATTCAAGCCCAATGAAGGGCATCTATATTTTGAATTCTGAACATGGCCCTAGAATGTGAATAAAAAAATCTGCATAATGGGGCCATGTACAGGGAAGGGAATTTCTTCTAAAGACCAGGGACAGCTCCCAGATTTGTAGAAAAATCCAAGAAGTATTTGAGAAGGGTGAAAAGGGGCTAAAATCCTCCCAAATATACTGAGGTTTAACTAAACTTCATAAGAACATAAGAGAACCCAATGCTGGATCAGGCCAATGGCCCATCCAGTCCAACACTCTGTCACACAGTGGCCAAAAACACATGGTGCTGGAGAAGACTCTTGAGACTGCAAGGACTGGACTGCCAGGAGATCAGATCAGTCAATCCTAAAAGAAATCAACCCTGATTGTTCCCTGGAAGGCCAGAGACTGAAGCTGAAGCTCAAATACTTTGGCCACCAAATGAGAAGGGAGCACTCACTGGAGAAGACCCTGATGCTGGTAAAGATTGAAGGTCAAAGAAGAAGGGGACGGTAAAGGATGAGATAGTTAGACAGTGTTATCGAGGCATCAAACATGAAATTAAGCAAACTCCAGAGCACGACGGAGGATAGGAGGGCCTGGCATGATGTGGTCCATGGGGTCGTAAAGAGTTAGACTCGACTGTGTGACTGAACAAGAACAAACTCTTCTTAGGATTGCACTATAAGACTCTACTTTCTGGGATGTCTGCAGCATCTTTCTAGCATTTCACCAAATATTGTCCATGTATTTACAAGACAGTTTTTGCATTCATAGGGACTAGTAACAAATGCAGTCTAGCATTTTGAAGGTACTGAAATCTATTTGCCCAAAATATTTGTCTATGAGGGTTTTTTTGTGTGTTCCAAGTGCTTCACTACAAATTCAGAACAGCAGCCAGAAAGTGCCCCCTGGGGAAAATGGGGGGGGAGCCGTTTGTGGAGTTTTTTGTATTCGTTCTTTATGGGGATTGCATTAAATGCACTGAGTACATGATTGCTTCAGTCCAGAAGCATGCTATGTCACACACATGGTTTGGGTATGCTGGTTGGGGCCATCTCAACTAGGAAAAAAAGTCATGTGTAGAAGCACCATCAGTATCACAAGAAAAAGTGGGAGGGAATAAATGACAGGATTTAGTAAAAGAAATATTAAAGGAGTCTACCGGGGGTAGCTATAAGGCTGTGAAAAACCAGCCAAGTTTACTGCAGCAAGCAGTCCCCGTAGACAGCTCATGTGATGTAGCGGATTGGTTGTAGGCCACATTTCTAGGCAATGGTCTTGCATTTTGAGAATTCTGTTTCCTCCCCCTGAAGCTGAAGTGAAAAGCATAGCAAGGACAGGGATTCAACACACAGCTCAGCAGCAGCCCTTTCAGGAAGTAGGGGCTTTATCGAGTCATCTAGCCATCCTCTCTGTAATGTATAGCTGATTGCAAAGAAAGCAATGTGCAACGAGAAAGGGTGAAATGCCACGCACGCATATTCCCAAATAAATCCCATTGAACTCCGTGGGATTTAATTCTGTGTCCAAATCCACACAATTAGGCTGACAGTCGATTTTAAAAGATTGGAAACAAACTTTGGGGCAGTGGCTGTGCGGCTATATTTCTTCACGAGTCAGTAACTCAGTGGTTTATAAACTGATAAAATTATACCCAGAGGTTGATCCCAATGAGTGAACCAGTAGCTAAACCTGAATGTATGAAACTCCTATAGAACAACAAAATCTGTGCTCTGAAACGTTAAGCTCCCCTCCACTTAGTCAACTGACTAACCCGGAGTCTGCTTTGGAAACCATTAAACTGACAGTCTCTGCTGCAAAAGGAGTATCACCGTTTAAGGACTGGATTCCTCTACTGGAGCCCTTTGAATTTGCAGTGCATTTGTGATGGATACAGTGCACATGCACAGACAGTAAAAATAAAAGATTGCAGCAATGGAGCACACTAAAAGAAATGAGGATGGCTTTGTTGCACACAGGATGCTGTTAGTAGGAAGGGTTCTTTTCTCTGTGACAGAAAGCAACTGTTGCTAAGTTCTATCAATTAAAAAATAGATTCAGGATACAGGTTGCAGGTCATTAAAGTAATGTTACTGAAAGACACATGCAGGGCCTCCTAACCCAGGGGTGTCAAACATGTGGCCTGGGGGACGGATCAGGCCCACATTGGAACTGGCCACCTCCTGCTTCCAGTTCTGTTGCTGCTGCTGCATCATAGCTTGCTTCGCCAGACTCTCTCAATCGCTCAGACATTTCATGTTTTCCCCTGGGTCCTAGACTCAGAACTCTGAGCAGGAGATTTCTGTGGTGAGTGTCCATAAATCAAAAGTAGGTTTGCAGCTTACAGATACACACTTGAACAGCATACACAAATTTGCAACAGCACAGACATTTTGATGCAATAATTCAGAGCAAGAGGTGTCGGTTATCAGACACTGTTAAATAAACAAAATATTGCAAGAGTGCTGATGTTATAAGCATGTTTTTAACTAAAAAAAAAAATCTTTGCGTTTATGTCCTTTATAAAGTTTCTATCTCCGCTACCCGGCATTACATTTTATGGCACACGTGGCCTGGCCCAACAAGGTCTCATTTATGTCAGATCTGGCCCTCATAACAAATGAGTTCAACAATCCTGTCTTAACCAGTCTACCAAGAGAACACAGCCTAAAATTTGAACATGTATCTTAAGCAATATATCTCTACTAGTAATATAGTGTGTAAGGGGTTCACATTTTCCATCTTGTTAATTTTCATGGCAATCTTGTGTAGGGTTCCCAAGTACTTACCATGTTTCGGTGGGGGATGCACAGTCCCTGGCCAGAACATTCCCCTGGGCAACACCCACGCTGCACGATGCCGTTGCCAGGAAGTGACGCCGGGCGACGCTCTGGCAATGGGGATGGAAACTCGATGGTACCATCGAGTTTCCAGCTTCATTGCCAGAGCGTCGCCCGGCGTCACTTCCTGGTGACGGCATCGTGCGGCGCATCTTTCCTTCCCCCAGGGATGGTCCTGCCAGGACATATCCGTCTCCCGCCGGCGTACGGTAAGTTCTTGGCAAGCCTGTTCATGTGTGACAATGTCTGTGTTGTTCTTACTGTCTTCTAGGTGCTTATTGAGTCCATTAAAAAACAGCTTTCCTCAAAGTTCAAAACAGTTAACAGTTCTGCATAAAATACAGAAAACAGACGGGACTGAGACACAATGACCTAACTGAAGTAGCACAGTGAGCCCATGACAGAGGTAAGATCTGAACCCCAAGCTGAACAGCAAAGCAAAGGGATCATTCACAATTATTTCATCTGATTGGTTGCTCATGCAGAACTTTTCTATTATCGTAACTGACCCTTTTTGACAAGTGCTCAAACCTATCAAGACCTTTCTGGTATGGTTATTATTTTTTTTTGTAAGGCTAAAACAATATCATTTTGGAACTGCTTACCTTTCTTCATGCTTACTGTTCCTCAGGAGTCTCTAAAGCCAGTCAGCTTTAACAATTCAACAGCAAGATCAGTTATTTCATGGTCGAAACAATATCCTCAGAAGCACAACAGGACACAAGAAGTTTTTTTATTATTTGTGCAAGAACTTTCCAAGAGTCCTGCCTTCTGTCTACATTAGCTCAACTACTCTGATGTCAAAACCTGGCATTTTTTACACCATTTCTCCCCTTCTCTTTTTTTTTTTGTAAATACAATTTATTATTGGATATATCACAGGTTCATACAATTTAAACATAGCAATACATACCCATTTTCTTTTTCCCTTTCTCCCCCCATCAGGCTTCCAGCACTGCTCCAACCCCATTAATATCTCTTATTCTATTACAGTTGCTTCTAAACTTATTTTCTCTTACTAACGGTAACAATTCAGAAATCTAATTCTATTTCATTTTCCACTTAATAACTATCAAAGCAGATCAAACCACGTTTAATGTCCCAATTTTTCAACAAGTATTTTTGAAAGTCTTCCAGTCTTCAAAAAAGTTTCATCTTCTTCGTTGTTTAATTTTCTTGTTAATTTGTCCATTTCTGCTAAAAACAACGTCTTTTTAATCCATTCCCATGTTTCAGGTACTTTATCTTGTTTCCACCATTTCTCCCCTTCTCCAAGTAAATGTTCTTCCGTACCAACCAGGATGCACCTAACAAAGGCCAAGTGGGCACAGGCACAAATTCAGATCTTCGCTGTAATATTTTTGTACTCTGCTGGCAGGAAAGCCTGCACTACTACAACTTTACTGACAGTACATTTTATTTACAATATAATAATTATAAACTTTACAGGTTAATTTTCATTTCTACATCGTTAACATTTGGATATTTAAAAAAGCAGCTTTAAAAAAATCAGCAAATATATATGTGGGGTGGGGTACCTTTGGACCCAAGAACCCCCAAGAACTGTTAGTCCACACCTGACAGGAATTTTTATATTTGCACATTAGCCTTTGGTATGTGAGGTATGCCTCCCAGGGGTCCCTCAGAGGAAAAAAGCTACTTTAGTTGCCTCCAAATTTGCAACAGCCAGTTCTAAGCATCCACTGCATTCCATCAACACTTTACTCAACATTCAGCCAAAACAGAGTCTCCATCTCAACAATAATGGGCAAAACAAGAAGGAGTTAACGCTCAGAAATAGTCTGTGTTTATTAATAAAGCTAGGCCACAAGAAGACCCAGCATATTACTGTTCAGTGTTATACTCTGTACAAGGCCACACAGGACACAGCTGGGGTGCGTATGTTTTTACCAAAACGGAAGAGACTTGAGTCAATACCGGCCAGCATGACCTTCATTCAGAACAAATGTGTTGGCTTACGGCATTACCTGAAGTCCTTCAGTTAACTAGGCACTGACTTATTCAACCATCCATCCTTGTTGTGGGTGACTCACGCTTCAGCCTCACTTGCCAAAAATGTTCAGGTCAGAAAAAGTGCCAAAGATGTGAACTCACTTGTCATACCACATAGACTGTCGGAAGCGGGGGGGGGGGAGAGATAGGCAATGAGGCATAAAGCATGTTAGAAGCAGATGCTGCCCATTCCCCTAAAATCTCCTGCCATTCATTACTGAGAAAGGTTACAGGGAATATCATACATAAAACCCAGCATCTGAGGGGAACGGACCTACTGTGCCAATCCACAGCTGATGAATGATTTGAACATCACCAATTGACAATATCAGCAGGCATCACACCTCTTGGATGAATATTCTAAGAGATCACAGCTTTGGGACCAAGCCCCAGCAAAATACAAGCTGGTATACAAGCAGAAAGAGACATCGGATTGCAGTCACGCTAAGAAGGACCACAGAAAGTGCAAAGATAAAGCAAGAATTGTTACCCAAACTGGACCCAGAGAAAGGGAAAATAGCTTTCAAAAGGGTTCCAGAAAGGAGTAACGTGAGACCTTTGTAGCCTCTGCATACCAGGGTGGATCTCGGTAGTGGTACCCCAAAATAAAATTATGAAGAAAGAAAGCCTGAGAGTGATTGTAAATACAAAATAAAATAAAACTAAAATGGAAAGAACCTGTATCGGCACCTGAGAACTAATTCCTCAAGGAACCACACGTGCCCACACATACACACCAACAGGAGGGCACATTTATCAAAGACAGAAGGGAGGAAATAGAGAAGTTTTAGGGAAAGGATATATGATCTGACATCCTGGGCTTGAAGTTTGGAGAGGTCCAGGGGGCAAACACAGCTGAAGTCCAGGGAGCAGAGTGAGAAGCCGGCTAAGCAAGAGGAAAAAGCCCGCAAAGTGCAGAAGGGGTTCTCAGCAGGAAAACAGTTCTGACCAGCAGAGATCTGAACCAGAGATCTGAGGAACCATTTGCTATGGTATGTGGTCCTTCTTTTATGGATAAAAGATCCCCAGGGTAGATGGGATTTGAGCCATCCTGGCTTTGGATTGGGTTAAGATAAAAACTTTGAATCTCACTGGCTGGTTTAGAATTAACTGCTGTCCAAACTTTGGCAGGAAAAAGTGAGGGGGAAATCATGATTAGGCTGTTGTGAGGCAAATCCGCACGGGCACAAAGAGCCTGGGTGAGGCAACATGATTAACATAATTTCACTAGTCTGAAGTGAGCCGGATCTGCGTTGACACAAAAGTTCGGGTGAGTCAAGGATAGCTCTTAAAACAGGATGGGAGGGTAAATTAATGACTTGAGTGTCCTTCTTGATTGAGTAAAAAAAGGAAAAAGGAAAAAGAGGAACTGGGCATTGGTTAATGTGACAGAAGAAGAAGAGGAAGAAGAAGAGGAAGAAGAAGAGGAAGAAGAGGAAGAGGAAGAAGAAGAGGAAGAAGAGAAGAAGAGGAAGAAGAAGAGGAAGCAGAAGAGGAAGCAGAACAGGAAGAGGAAGAAGAGGAGATTAGATTTATACCCCGCCCTTCACTCGGAGTCTCAGAGTGGCTTACAAACTCCTTCCCCTCCCCACAACAGACACCCGGTGAGGTAGGTGGGGCTGAGAGAATTCTGAGAGAGCGGCTCTTTTAAGAACAGCTCTGACAAAACTATGGCTTGGCCAAGGTCATCCAGCAGCTGCAAGTGGAGGATTGGGGAATCAAACCTGGTTCTTCCAGATTAGAGTCCACACACTTTACCACTACAACACCACTAGCAACTTCCTTGGGCTGGGCAGACACCTCTGGGGTATGCTAGGATATTCCAGTGTTAAAAAGTCTTTTGTTATTGAGAATGAAGTGAAGTCTTACTGTTAATGAGAACCCAAAGCTGGGGGAGATTGTACTCAATCAGTTTGTACTGCCAGCTCACCTTTCCTCTCCATCCTGGGATTTCCCAATGTCATGGCTGTACCCAGGTATCTTTATGAGACTCCCCAAGTTTCAAATCTCCCTTGGCACTTAGGCTTTAAAAGGGGGTGTCTATTAAAACAACTAAGTCCAAAGTGAGGGGGACCCCACTAACCAAGGGGAGTCTCAGCCAGAGGAAGGGAGAAGAACCTGACAGCATCCATAGATGTGAGAAGTCTGCCTTGAAATCTTTTGTTCTCCTAGACCAGGGGTGGCCACACTTAATTTAACAGCCACACAGAATAAACGTCAGATGCTCGAGATCCGCAAGACATGAACAAATATCACACACACAGTTTTTATTGAAAAATATGCAAATTAGACTGTGTGAAAGAGCCGCATGCAGCTCCTGGGCTGCAGTTGGCCACCCCTGTCCTCGATTCTTTCTAGGGAGTCCAGGCCCAGTTGCTTCAAAGCACAAACTTCCCCAATGACAGCTGCCACTATTTCAATAACAGCCGAGTAGCAAGTGGGGACAACAACAGACTCTTAAAGCTTCACATCGCAACCTGATACCCCTGGGAGAATGTTGTGCTCAGAGAAGCTAAAAGGGCAGACATCTTTCCAGGCATTCATAAGCACTTAAAGAGATACCTATTAAAGTATCAAACCGAATCCTCAGAAACTCAAGCAATGCTGCTACCAGTGAAAGATACATCATATCAACATGAGGATGCTTTGTCAGTATGCGCTAAATGTCAGTTATAGGCCCCTACTGGCCAACATCTTTTAAGCAAAAACAGCCATGCATGTGAAACTTCTCTTGCTGGACTATATCATATCATGCTGCAAGTGGGAGACTAAATGCTTAAATATTTACAAACAATGGCCGAGTTCAGACTGGCAGTTTGCCCTGATATAGGTATGTTTCAGAGACGTTTCATAAATGGATTAAAGGGCCGGTTCACACAGGCACATCTGTCAGGCGTTCCCCAGCCACACTCAACCCGTCTTGTAACACTTCCCTCCCGAGTTTAAAAGATATCAAGTGAAAGTGCTAGCAAACCCTGGAGAGTGCGTTCATCCCGCTTCCCAGAAGTGTGAACGCAAACAAGGTGATCCAGTAGGGATGCTCTTATCGCATGAACGCTTATATGCATGAGTGCATAAGCGCATATCATCAGATTACATTACAAAAAGCCGCTTGCAGCCGCACCTCCGCCAGGGGCGGGCCAACACTGCGAATGCTCCCTTGCGCTTCCTCCCCAGTATGCTCCCACATCAGTCAGCACAGTGTGACCGGGAAAGCCCGGAACAGTTTGTGCAGGATCTTTTTGCCACGACTCCCTCGTGCTTCAAACTGCCAGTCTGTCCTCGGCCAATATCCCTGCACTCTGAAAAATACTGTTTCAGGGAAAGGGCTGATTAGCGATTTCTCCCTGACACGCATCACTGGTGACCAAGATCAAGTTAATTCTTGCCGTAGTATTCCCCATTACCATGTAGGAGTATGAAAGTTGGACAACAAAGAAAGCTGACAGGAAGAAAGTAGATTCCTTTGACGTGGGGTGTTGGAGGATAGTTCTACAGATAGACCGCCAAAATGACAAATAAGTGGCTTCTTGATCAAATCAAGCCTGAACTTGATCAAATCGGGCCTGAACTCTCCCTAGAAGCTAAAATGACTAGACTGAGGCTATTGTACTTTGGTTACAGTTTGAGAAGACAAGAAACAATAATGCTAGGAAAAACAATGATGCTAGGAAAAATTGAAGGAAGCAAGAAAAGAGGAAGACTCATCATGAAATGGATTGACTCAATGAAGGAAGCCACAACCCTCAGTTTGCAAGACCTGAGAATAGCTGTTAATGATAAGACATTTTGGAGGACATTAATTTGTAGGGTCGCCATAAATTGGAAGTGACTTGAAGGCCCTTTACAAACACACATAAACACATGCGAGTTTTATAGATTTACATGCACCACACTTCTATGAATGCTCGAATTTCCAGGGGCCAGCACTTTCCAGGCACAGTTTGCTTTGGAGGAGAGAGCAGTGGAAGCTTATGACATCCTTGTTACATTTGCTTTACTTACAAATATACAAATAGAGCATGGGTGGAAGTAAACAGGAACTCCTACAGGGCGATCTATCCACTATCCCGCATTAGATCCCAAGAGATACACTCTGCATCCTCCAGATACTTTAGCCATCTTGCAGTGCTGTCGCTCTGGTGGATGATCTCTGGAGACACCTGGATCAAAGTGGATTGACACTGCTGATTTGTCTTGATCTATCGGCAGTGTTCAATATGGTTGACCATGAGGTGTTAACCCATTGCCTTGCTGATGTCAGGATACGGGGGTCGGGGACAGAGGGTGGTGCTGGGAGGGGAGTTATCCCAGTGGCACCCCCTGGAATGTGGTGTGTTGCAGGGAGGTCCCCACCTGATGGAATGAGCTCCTGTATGAGACCAGGGCCCTTGCTGTTCTGCAGGGCCTGCAAGACAGAGCTCTTCCACTGGGTTTTTGGTTGAGGCAGCAGATGTCCCCCTCTCCTGGCCACCTCCCATCAGTGGCCTGGATCCAAATAGACATTGAGGTCCCCACTGTTGTATCTTAATTAATCTGACTGACATCGAAACTGACATCTGATCTAATTTATTTCACACAGTATTTTATGATTCTGTTCTGTTTTAAACTGTTATTTTAAAGTTGTTTTTACTTGTATTAAGATTGATGTAACCCACCCTGAGCCTGCTTGCGGGGAGGGTGGGGTATAAATTATATTATTATATTATATAAATATTATATAAATATAAATAATAATAAATTTAATGAATAAATTAAAAATAGATAAAATAATAGCTCCTCCTGTCTCTGCTTTTTGTACCTAAACACTACACATTCTTTTTTCCCCCACAGACACCCATCTGCCTCCTCCCTCTAGTTTTGTAGGAACCTGACTTCTTCCAACCCAGGTGTACAACTTAAACAAAACCATTTCCTGACCTTTTGTATAATCTGGAGAGGAGACAACTGAGAGGTGATATGATAACCACCTTCAAGTACTTGAGGGGCTGTCATATAGAGGATGGTGTGCTGTTGTTTTCTGTTGTCCCAAAATGTCGGACCAGAATCAACAGGTTGAAATTAAATCAAAAGTTTTCAGCTAAACATTAGCAAAAACTTCCTGACAGTTAGAGCAGTTCCTCAGTGGAACAGGCGTCCTCAGGAGGTGGTGGGCTCTCCTTCTTTGGAGGTTTTCAAACAGAGGCTAGATGGCCATCTGACGGCAATGCTGACTCTGTGAATTTAGGCAGATCATGAGAGGAAGGGCAGGACGGGTTACCTCAGTGCTTAGTTCTTGTGTCCCTTTCTTACACACCCAGGAGAATGCTGATTGCCATTTTGGGGCCAGGAAGCAATCTTTCTCCAGACCAGTTTGACCAGGGATCCTGGAGGGTTTTTTTTTGCCACCTTCTGGGCATGGAGCAGGGGTCACTGGAGAGTGGGGGGGAGGTAGTTGTGAATTAACTACATTGTGCACAGGGTTGGACGAGATTACACTGCAGGTCTCTTCCAACTCTATGATTCTAAGACACTTTAGAGCCATCTAGAAGACAGCTATTGCAGTTAATACATATTAACTTTGATAGACTGATCCCACAGGGAGAGACTAGTTCCACCGCACTCAAAGGCCAAATCTACAGGACAGAACCACTTACAAATCTCAGTCTCATTACAGCTGTTGCTAAGTTACACAATGACTAACTTTTAGGTTTCTCCTCCCATGGGATGAGAGTTTGCTGTTTATGACTTAGGTTGTAAAAACAGTAAGAAGTAAAAGTAAAGTCTCATTACGATATGCTGGTTGGTGTAAAATAAAACTGTTTGATCACCCATCTGCTGACCAAAGTGGTACAGTCTAAGATAGGGTTGCTTACCAACTGGTGATGGTCAGGAAGAGGGGTGACTTAACAGCAGTAAAATTAGGCTCAGGCCTGCGTCACCAGTGATGCGGTGATGTCACTTGCAATGTTCATTGGAAGTGACATCATCACGCAACCAGCATCATGGAGATGTACTAGTATTCGCTAGAGGTCATTTTTACCATAGATTTCCCCCTCAAATACCAGAGCATCTCTGCATTACCAGCGATGTGATGACATCATTTCTGGTGTGCACCAGAGGTGACATTGCCGCGTTGCCAGAGATGCAGGCCAATGCCTAGTTTTCCTGCCAGCAAGTCCCCTGTCAGCCAGCAGATCAGTGCTGGGGGGAAGGGCCCTTACCCCCGGAGAGGGCCTGGCAATCCTAGGCAAGGGTTGCCATACTGCTGCTGGGGCAGGGAATCCCTTGCCCCAGGCCCTGCCCCCCACTGCTGATCACCTGGCAAATGGGGGACTTCATGGCAATGAGGGGCGCCTACACAAGTGTCTCAGTGTCATCACCATCAATGTGACAATGTCACTTCTGGCATGCACCAAAAGTGATGCCATCACTTCACTGGAGATGCGGGGGACCACTCTGGTATTTGGGCAAAAACTCTATGGTAAAATGACTCCTAGCATAGAGTTTTTGCCCAAATACCGGAGGGTCCCTGTATTGTGGGAGATGTAATGATGTCACTTCCAGCAGGCACCAGAAGTGATGTTGCCACGTTGCCAGCAACAATGCCGAGACACTGGTATAGGCCTCCCCCACTGCCAGTAAGTCTCCCCTGACCCACACCAGTTGCCAGGGTTACAGATATGTCAAATGTGCAGCAGCTCTTGATATCACTGGTAATGAGTGGCACATCTTTCTTTCATCTCCGCCCCCCCCCATGAAAAGGTAGCCATTAAAAGAAAAACAACAATAACTCCAAAGCTATCTCCTTTTCAGGACCATGTGGTCTCTTTTGAAATCTCTGCCACCACTGAATCTGTATTAGGTACTTCTTTTGATTCTCCTTGTGTGCTCAGATATAGTCAGCAATGTATTTTAATAGTTTTTACATCTACGTGCATGTTTCTAGTTTTCTCTATAAGCTAGGAATGCCAGTTCCCAGGTGGGGGCAGGGGATCCCCCAATTTGGTGCGCTCCTGTGCACCGCAGGCCAGCTGGCTGGTGGCAGAAGCCCCACCCCTAAGTCCCGCCCCCAACAGCAACCACCTGAGGCCACCCCTCTCCCTCCCCTCATGTGAGATTTAAAGGGCCCTCCAGCTGACTGCTGGGAACACATGGCCCGTCAACCAGCTGGAGGGTGCTTTAAATCTTCCAGGGGGAGAGGAAAAGGGGTAGCCACTGGCCACACACCTGAACTGCAAGCAGCTAATTCACTGCTTGGAGTTCTGGTGCCCCCCCCTTCTTACCAAAAGCATTTAAAAGGTCCCAAGAAGCAGGGGGGGGACCTCCCCTGCCAGGGACTAGGAAAGACCTGACAACCCTACTATAAGGCAGCATTACAAAGTGTCTCTGCTGTAGACTACCAGTCTGACATGTCAGATGGAGGCCCTTTGGGCCCTAAATTAACCTGCAGTCCCATCATCCCCATTTGATCCACCTCTCCTGTTCTTGGTTATAAAGTCAACAGACTAACATCAACTTTAAAAACAAACTTCCAGTAGTGCTGCAAAACATTTACGGGCACAAACTCTTACCTTAGTCAATCTGAATGTGCTTGTTATTCTGCAGATAGAAAATTATGTAGACATATGATAGATAAACACACACGGGAAGGAAAATGGCAGTCTAGATTTGCAGCACTGGCTTCACGGCCTTACATGATATGCAAATGCTTATTTGACCCAGAAATCAGATGTTATCGTATAGTCAGTGGGTCAGAAGTTGAGCTGGGAAGCATGAATTCATATTGAATAAATGACCCAGAGACGTTAGCATCTTGCCCTGCTTGCAGAACGTCTGGGCAAATCCTGTTTGTTCCAATTTATTTGCTTCAGAGAGCTACTTGCAATTCTCAGACTGCTCAGATAATATTACCAACAATGTTCACTGTTCCAGCAATACCCGCACTGAAGCCAATTATGTATTTTCCAGTGTCTTAGCTGAGCACTGCTGAAGTTAGGGTCCAAAGCTTTAGCTGGGGCCACACATCTACAACTACATTTATCATTTTCTCCTGCAAGTACTGGAGGCTTCAAGAATTGCTATACTCAGGACTGGGTATTAAGAAGTATGGCAATATGCCCAATTGTTAATATTTATTTTTAAAACTGTTCTTCTGCCAAATGGCATATTCAGAATAAAACAATAAAGTCCTCCACAGTGAAATGTCCCACTGTAAACGTAACAAGACATTATCAGACATAGCAATCATTCCAACTCAAAGTAGAGAAATAGACTCAAATTTATTTTATCTTTGTCTACGAGATATGGTCAAAGTTTTTGCTCATTCGGAAATATATCCTAAAACTTCTGATTTTATGGAAAAATGCTTCCCATTCCTGGACCACGTTATGACAAATGACTGCCAACCATATAATCCAACATATCTAAACATACTTCACTCTGAACACATATTAGGGGCCCCTGTTGGCATCCTGATGTCTAGTCGTGAACACACCAACTGCTAGTGTAAATCTATGCCTATGCTCCTCTACCACAGTTTATCTCAACCAACAATTTCACACAAGGCAATTTATCTCTGGGACTACCTTACGTAATGCATCTTACCTTCATATGATAACCTGTTTGCACTGATTCACTGAATGTATTGTTCCTTTTGTATTACTTATTTTTGACATATGCAGCTGCGCACGTTAGAAGTTGTACTGTTTGAAAAACTGATAAAAATTATTATTCGTGGGGGAAAAGTTTTTGCTCATACGCCAAGTCTGGATTATTATTGAGGTTTTTGACTTGTCCCGGCAGTCCTCCTGTAAGAAACTTCTTGTGATGCAGCCATTCTCCTTTTCTGTCACACCATGAACTAGCGAAACTAATAAAGTCATGTTCCTGATTAAAAGACTGGAATTGTTTTAGATGATCCGAGGGTCCAGTCTAACTTTCTGTTTCTGAGTCAATACATTACAGCAGTATTAATAATATAGTACAGCAGCCATTCAAAATGCGGCTGCCGCCTGGGGCTCCCACCCCCTCGCGTCATTCCACAAACCTTCATAGCTTCTTACCATTCCCTGTCCAGGAGCCAGGAAAGCTAATGCTCCTGCCCTCCTTGTTCTTCAGGCACAGCAAGCAACAAATGCTCAGTGGGGCTTCCTACCCTCTTGTATTTCATTGATGGCGTGGTAGAGCCAGCAGCAAGGCAGTACAAAGGCTGCCCCCATCTAAATCTACCACCTGAGGTTGCATCGTTTCCTACTCCATATATATATGTATATGTATATATTTAAAATGTTTATTTTAATTTTTTTAGTTATACCCTGCATTTCCCCCCATCGCTCAATCCAATCTATAATTTCCAATTAAAATCATACACAATACAGTGTGCCTTCAGCAAAGACCTCCATTAAAAGTCCTAGCCAATAACAGCATTATAACACCTCCTGAAAACATCTAAGGATGGTACCTCGTCATCTCCTTAGAGAGCCCATTTCACAAAGTGGCAGATACTGTTGAGGAGGAGGAGGAGAAGCAGAAGCAGCAGAAGAAGAAGAAGCAGAAGAAGAAGAGGAGGAGGAGGAGGAAGACGAGGAGGAGGAGGACGAGGACGACGAGGTGGACGAAATTGGATTTATACCGCACCCTTCACTCAGAAAAGCTTACAAACTCCTTTCCCTTCCCCTCCCCACAACAGACACCCTGTGAGGTAGGTGGGGCTGAGAGAGCTCTTTCCAGAACTGCCCTTTCAAGGACAGCTCTGACAGAAACTATGGCTTGCCCAAGGTCATCCAGCAGCTGCAAGTGGAGGAGTGGGGACTCAAACCCGGTTCTCCCAGATTAGAGTCCGCGCACTTAACCACTACACCAAGCAGGCAGGTTCACTGTGGAAACAAAAAGAAGGTAGCAAATGCAGGACTGTACTGTGCACACAAAAGAGATGGTCGTCTAGATCAGGGTCCCTCAACCTTTTAGAGCCCACGGGTGCCTTTGGAATTCTGACACAGTGTGGCGGGCACAGCCACAAAACAGCTGCCGCAAAATTATTGCTGTTGCAGGAGGCGTAGCCAGCCACAAAATTGCTGCTGCATCTTGCCTTCAGTCACACAGTGAAGATCTTCGTGCAGTGGGGGACAGCTTCTGCCAAAACAACATTTTTAAAAATCTGAACAGCGGATCGAATCTCCAGTAGGCCATCGGAAGCCTTGCTGGGCAAAAGCCCCACCTGCTTTCTAAAAAAACACTTGGTTTGTGCCAGGCAAGATGTTTATGAGCGTGGGGGGCCCTCCTCTAGACATACATGTTCTGGGTCATGAAGGTTTATAACCAGCGCACTGAATTGAACACAGAAACATACCGGTACCCAAGGCAAGGTGTGTTCCCATGAATTAGTGCCTGACAACAACCAGACTACCACGTTCTGACCTAGTTGGAGCTTCCAGGATATTTTCAGGGGCAGTCCCATGCAGAGCATGTTACAGCAGCTAGCTACTGCGAGGTTATATGGACTTTGACTAACGCAGGATTCTTCTCGCATTCTTAGAATAGAGACAGCCATAACAATTCCTATGCAGGATCCACAATTATTTCTTCTAAGTGCTTGGGAACTAGTGCAGCTTAACAACCCAGTGCACATAGGTTTTAGGCTTTGGGTGCCGGACGTTTAGTGTCCCCAGGGCTATTTTTGGGCAGGAACGCACAGGAATGGAGTTCCGACTGGTTCCCGAATTGACCACGCCCAGCAGGAACTCATTAGTATAACAGACCACACCCAACAGCAAAACTCATTAGGATTGGCTACATTAGGAGTGTGTGGCCTAACATGCAAAGGAGTTCCTGCTACAAAAAAAGCCCTGGTTTGGACAACAAACAAGGTAAACAGAATAAGAAGCAAAAGATGGGTGTGGCTGGATGACCACACTTCTGGTAACACGGGGCTGTGGCCTAATATGCTAATGAGCTGTGCTGTCAGGGGTGTGGCCTAATATGCTAATAAAGTTCTGTTGTTGGGTGTGGCCTATTATACTAATGAGTTCCTGCTGGGCTTTTTCTACAAAAACAGCAGAGTGTTCCCCCTCCCAGAAATAAGCAGCATGCAAATATACTTCTAATATATCACTGCAGAAGCCTGAATTGCTACTGTCTCTCCTTCCTTTCCCCAGGTTATTTGGTCTTTGGTAAAGATGTCCAAAACTGAAAGACAACGAACAGTCAGTTCTCATGAGCTAGGTTGGTGCTGCAGGGCAGAGGGTACTGAAAACCAGTTTTGACAAGTTAGCCAGGCAAGTCATGGAGTAAGTATCCCGATGCAATTCTGGCGTGTCTCTTTCTACAGAAACTGATGTGGTGTGACACATTTCATACTCACACTTAAGTCATTTCTCTTTGAGTCACACTTGTTTAAAGTGGGCGCGAGGCACAAATATCATTTTACACCTATTAAAACAGGGAAAAAAATTCTGGATGGTCAGCAAAATGTTTGTTAGAGAAACAGAAATCCTTTTAACCACTTCAATGATGACCCCAAAACATCTTTGGGATACAGTAACACTGCCTAGTCTGATGTCTTCTTGAAGAAACTGAGCACTCTTTTATGTTATGGCTGAATAAGCAGGGTGTGTTGCACAGCCCATAGAACTTCAAATGTGCCTGTTGTGCTGGTTTCAGGCACCCAATATTAAATACAATTCTCCATGTACAAGTAAAACTGTCATGCCAAAAAGAATGCTACAGAAGAGTGTTCTCCGATGTGCTAACTTTGTATGCTGTGTATTAGGGGTAGTACAGTTGCACATGATGAGATATATTAATAATTGAATCAATTTAGCACACAAGAAGTTGGAGGAGAAAGAGAGAGGCACAAAGCATGGGCCACACATTGCCCCGACACCTGATAACATCACCACCATCATGCAGTACTGTCTTGTAGAGTAGAGCAGGATTTTGACAGAATGCAGAAAAACTGTAGAAAACATCCAAAGGTGCACTGAAGCATCACTATGCTGTAAGTTGCTTCTCAGCAGCATCCAAACTGGGGCAAATAACCCAAGTATAAGACCCCTTGTCCTCCCCACCCTGATACTGTGCAGCTAAGCATCTGTTTTCCAGAGAAGACTTCTTTCTCTTTTTTGCCATCCAGTCACCAGTTATGGTGACAGTGTAGGGATTTCAAGGCAAGAGATGTTCAGATGTGACTTGCCATTGCCCACCTCTGCCTAGTGGTGGTCTCTCCCATCCAAATACTGACTGGGACCAACCCTGCTTAATTTCCAAGATCTGATGAGATTGGGTGAGCCTGGGCTATTCAGGTCAGCAGGGCTCCTTTCCTAGAAAAAGAGGTGCAGGAACTCATTTGCAGAACTCATTTGCATATGACACACCTCCTGACAAAGGGCAGGCATGTTTAAAATGAGTTAATGCATATGCAAATAAGTTTAAATCCCCCCCTTCCCTGTGTCTCTCCACAAAAGCAGAGAGGCTCAGGGGGAAAGGGACTGTGTCTGCTCACCTCCCCTCCCCTCCAGCCAACCCACCATGGCAGGCTGGCTGGAGAAGGGCAGGGAGGCAGACATGCCTGGGTACCCTGCCCAAACTTCTCCAGGGGCACCTGAAGAAGATCGGGCAGGGAACCCAGGCATTTAAATCCCACCCTCCCTGAGTTTCTCCACAGGCAGGCCAGGAAAGGTGGAGGGTGGGGCCTGGGCTCCTTACTGCCGGAGCGCTGCTCTGGGGCGCTCCGGAAGAAAATGACCCCTGCAAGTCAGGCCTAAGAAGAGTTCTTAGCAGGAAAAAAAACTAGACAACATTCCTACCCAAGAATGCATGCACCACTCCTTTTCTTCAAAAGTTCTGTATTTAGGCACAAAAATGTAAGCAGTTCCCTATACAGCTTAGCTGTACAGTGAAAGTTCAATTTAATGCAAGCAGTTGCAATACATTTTTGGTGTAAACGTCCAGCAAGTCAGCTCTGCTGGATGCCTTCAATCCTCCTCCTTCCCTTCACAGATGATGTTGACTGCTGCTGTCACCGTCTCACTCTTCAATAGAGGGCACATAATCTGCCACAGCAGGTGGCCCTGTTGTCTCCCTTGCTCTATCTAGCTTGTGATAGACTCTTAATTGTATTTCCCTGGAAATAGAAAAGAACTTGAACCCCTGACCTCCTGTTTTAGATGGCGTCATGCAGCTTACAGAAATAAATTAATATCTCCATTTGAGAAGTACTCCAGCCGTTACCCAAGGAAAAGAAGGGCATTTCTAAGGGATACATTATTTGCTGAGCTTATTATTATGCTTCATTTCTTTCCATTCACAGCCACAGGAAAAGAGTCAAGCATTCAACTTTCACGGCCTGAGATTGTTACAGGAAAGGGTAACTGGGCCTTTGCCATTGTAAGCCCACTATTACAGACCAAATGTGCATCAGCAAGACATTTTTTTTTTAAGTACAGCCTTAGATTTGTGAAAGGTCTCTATAGCTGTCAGAAGTACCCAGCTTCAGTTATGCTGAAGGGACAGTGAAAGCAGAACTGTACTGATATTTCAACCATCACTTTGGTACAAAGTGCGGGGGGGGGTTGAAAGCACTACGTGACTTTCTAAATGTTGAGACTATCCAACAAATAGCAGAACCACCACTTTCAGATTTTTGTGCTTGCCAGAAAGATACAGGGCCCCAATGTGCTCTGTCATTATCCAGAGGATTACATTATGTTAAGTTGAAAGATACACTGCACAGCAGGCCCGTAGCCAGGATTTTGTAATTCAGGGGGCATTTAAATAAGTCAGGGGGCACTGATGTCACAGAATAAAAAATAAAATTTAAATAAAATTTTTAAGAACCTAACTTTTGCAGCGTTTGCCCTCTGCCTGCCTAAGTGGGGAGGCGAGTTGCGCTTGAGGAAGGGGCGGTAGTGGAGAGTCCTCTGGGCAGCCCAGAGAGCCGGAGGCCTGGGGGCTGGATGGAAGTTGGAGGGCCTTGGCGGCAAGTCAGGGGGCCAGGCCCCGAAATGCCCCACTGTAGCTACGGGCTCGCTGCACAGTGGCATAACAATGTGAGAACCACTGAGACAACTGCTTCAGTATCATGCCTCCAAATTCTAAGTGTTTGCCTCATCATCATCCTATGAGGTACAACTGGAGTGCCTCAGAATAAGAACTTTGCAGGAAGTTGCTGCTCTCCTTGGATATGAAGACAGAGTGAGGACTGGCTGCACTGAATTTCCAATAATATCTGCCCGTTTCTGCTTTCAGAACAGTTTGTTGAAGCTACTGACAGCTATTAGAAAGCTCCTGCTAGGTTTCCGATTATATTCTCCCTATGTCATTGCAAACAATAATACAACAGAATACAGAATGTTCAGAAACAGGGGAACTTTCATTACACTTTCCTATTGGATATCTGGCTGTTAAATGCATTTTTCAGCTTCATCATCACAGTTATTTGTATCCAAATCAATTATAAGTATACAAAGAGTGTAAACAAGTGGAGGGTTGGAAGGCGGTAGAAGCAATATTGAATTATCGAGCCTGCTGATCCTTCCTCGTTTTTTGACGTCTCCAAAATAAGTTCCCAGATTTTTTTTGTACACGAAACTCTACACCTTTGTAAATAAATAAATAAATCACCATTCTTCTAATTAGTTGGTAAGATGTGTTACCAGGCATCCACAAACATGGTCTCCCAGTCACCAAGGGTGACAAAAACTCGAGTAACCAGCAGCAGAAGCCGGATTTTTTTTAAATGGAAACATTCGAAATAATGGGCTCTCAGGAATGGAGAGAACTTTCTACAACTGGACACTCGTCTTAACCAGCACTCTTCCTCTGTACATTTCTGCTGCTCAAAAAAAGGTGTAGTTACTTTGCCTCAGTGGAGAGGTAGTGGAAAGTGTCATCAAGATGCAGCCAACTAACGTAGTCTCATGGGGTCTTCAGGAAAGAGATGTTCAGAGGTGGCTTTGTAATTGCCTTCCTCCGCATTAGTGATCCTGGACTTACTTGGTGGTCTCCTATCCAAGTCCTAACCAGGGTCAATCTTCCTTAGCTTCCGAGATCTGATGAAATCGGGCTAGCCTGAGCGATCCATGTGATGGCCTCGGTGGGACAGCAAACCAGAAACCTGACTGTTGCTGGTGACGATAAACAATGACTGGCTACCAAGTATAGAAAAATCAATGGACCTGTCTGCACCCCCTCCCCATTATAAGCTTTTCTTTTAAAAAGATCAAGCTGATCTAATACATATTGAATTATTCTCCACAGACATCACCAGGGCTATTTTGGGGCAGGAACGTACAGGAACGGAGTTCTGGCTGGCTCCCGAGTTGGCCACGCCCAGCAGGAACTCATTAGCATAATAGGCCACACCCAACAGCAGAAACTCATTAGGATTGGCTACATGAGGGGTGTGTGGCCTAACATGCAAAGGAGTTCCTGCTCCAACAAAAGCTCTGGGTTTTGACAATGAACAAGATAAACAGAATAAGAAGCAAAAGGTGGGTGTGGCTGGATGTCCACACTTCTGGCAACATGGAGGTGTGGCCTGATAGGCTAATGAGCTGTGCTGTCATGGGTGTGGCCTATTATACTAATGAGTTCCTGCTGGGCTTTTTCTACCAAAAAAACCCCTGGATATTGCTAATTTTTTCAACATGTGTGTTTACAGCAAGGTTTTCTTATCATGTGTAGTTTTGGCAACTTCTCTCCACAGAGATGCCTCCTAGGTTGTTGCCTCTTTTGCACACCGCATGTAAATATTTATTTATATCATATTTCTATGGTCAGAATACCACAACAGAATGCTTCATAATAACACCAGGGGCCATATAAACAAGAAAAAAGTCCCTTTGTTTTGGTGGTATATGAACGTGTGGACAAAACTGTACTTATTTAGCTTTATTCTTTTTATACAGCTGAGCCATCAGTCATTAGCACAGGAAGTATGCATGCACAAAGAATGGATGAGAGAGAAGGAGCAAACAGAAAGGAAGAGAAATGTGAAAAGGAACGCCGGCTGAGGGATACCCTTAGATTGTGGCTGCAAATGTGCAAGATGAATAATATTCAGCTGTATATAGTTCAGAGTCAGTATTTTCTGTTACAAAGACTAGGGAATAATCTCCCAGGTTTGTTGGTTTGTTTTTAACTGCCAAGGTCTGAAACATATTGAACACCATTACAATAGAATCTGAGGGGTTTTTCATTCTTGTGAAAACTGCCTCTTCTCAGTCTGGGCTGTGAATGTGCACACGCTTATGAGTTGTGACACTTTATACAAAGGCTTTCACGGCATACACAATCGCAGTGCTCACAAGATAAGCACTCAATGAAGAAAGCATTATGAGGTCAGATTGAAAACAAAATGCTCTGGGAAGAATTTAAAGTTGTGCAACGCAGATGATTCACATGTTGTTTTCTGTCTGGGTCAGTTTTGCATAATGAACACAATATTTAAATATGCCATTACCATTTGAGAGCTTTTGTTTTCCATGACAAGAGTCAACTGTTCAGTGGGTTGTTATAACTTAGAAGCAACCAGAATTCATAGGACCAGGCCCGTAGCGACAGTGGGGCATTTCAGGGGGCCACGCCCCCTTAATTAAAAGCCCTGCCCCACAAATAGCCATGCCAGAAATCTTATTTTTTCACGTTTCCCAAAGGCTCATGGGAATGCTTTGGAAAGACTCACCATGACCTAGGTGGTACACAGCAGGCCTGGGCTAGCAGGAAGGGGGATGACTGGGGATGTACTGAAGGTGCCACTCTTGAGTGCCCTTCTAAGCTTTCTTGCCCTGTGGAAGGGAACTCAAAAGGCATGTAAATGTCTTCTGAAGGCGACATTCTTAAAGTAGAGGGAAGTAGTTTCGTGATAAGAACAAGAGAAGAACTGGATTTTGAATATGACTGGTTAAACTATAGACAGATTTACGATTTGTATAAGGCAGACAAAAAGAGGTATGGTTTCAGGGAGCAGAATAATGAAACTGAGGTGGTTTGAGTGGAGAAAGGGAAAAAAGTGATTTCAAAAATGTATAAGGTTTTGTTAAAATGGTATACTGAGGATGAAATTGTAAAAGAACAATTTCTATAAATGTAAATAGAGAAATAACTATGTCATCGTGGGAGTGTTTGTGGAAAAATTCAATGAAAATTTCAACTTGTGTCAATGTGAAAGAAAATTGTTTTAAAATGATGTATAGATGGTAGATGACACCAAAAAAAAATTGCTAATATGAATGAGAACATGTTTAACAAATGTTGGAAGTGTAAAAAAAAGGAAGGCTCATTTTATTATATGTGGTGGACTTGCGATAAAGCTGAAGCTTACTGGATGGAAATTCACAAGGAAATACAGAAAATCCTGAAATGTACCCTGAAGAAAGAGCCAGAAATAATACTTCTAGGTCTCAAAATGGAGGAAGTCCATGTGACAAAGAGGACATTGTTTTGGTACTTGATTACAACGGCGAGAATGATTTACGCTCAATGTTGGAAGCAAGAGAAAGTGCCGGAAAAATGGGACTGGATAAAGAAAATGCTTTTTATGGCAGAAATGGACAAATTGACAAAGAAACTTAATGATAAAGAAAATGATGATTTTTTTGCAGAATGGAAAGATTTCAAAGACTATGTTGAAACGAACTGGAATGTAAAAAATAATTTACTTTGCTTTGACAGCTATTGAGAGTAGAAGATAGAAAATAATGATTGAATAGTAGTTAAAATGTTACCTAAGAATTAAATTAAGTAAAGGAGAGTGTTTGAAATGAAGAATTGGGGAAAAAAAACCCAGAAGTTTTCAGAGTAACTTGAAAATTGAACTGATAAATAGCCGGGGTGGAAGCTTTGCTGGAAGTCATGAGGGGGGGATGGAGGGGATAATAGAAAAGGATATGTTTAAAGAAATACTTGGAAAAATGGAATATGTCATAACAATAATATCCTATTAATAAAAATTCTTTTTTAAAAAATAAATGTCTTCTGAAGGCAATTAAATGCCCTCTGAGCTGTTTATTTTCCTAGGAACTGATGCACTCGCTGCCTTGTCCCTTGAAAGGAAGGGCTAGAAACAACAGGCTTGGAGCCTCTCCCTTCAAAGACAGGCATTCGGATTAATTTAACTGGAATTTAACCGCCCCCTTAAAATTTAAATGCCCCCCAAAGAAACAGAAAATCCTGGCCAATGGCCGGCATAGGACATACGGAAACCAAATACTTATCATGTAAAACTGACATGCAGCTTTATTGCACTCAAACAGTATACAAATTATTCATGGTATAAATATTCTGCACTTCTGTATGTGCACTCACAGTTTGCTGACGCAGAGCAGAAATAGTTTGCAAAGTCTCCTTGCCCACAGACAGGTCTCAGAAACAAACGGGGTATGTCCTACTCACTCTTGACCTGGATGACCCAGGCTGGCCCAGTCTCATCTGATCTCGGAAGCTAAGCAGGGTCGGCCCTAGTTAGCGTTTGGATGGGAGACCACCAAGGAATACCAGGGCCATGATGCAGAGGCAGGCAAGGACAAGCCACCTCTGAACCTCTCTGGCCTTGAAAACCATTAGTCAGCTGCGACTTGACAGCACTTTCCACCCCCATGTTGCACTTATCACTGACCACCTCCAAGTGGCCACAATTATATAAGATAAAAGGTAAAGGTAAAGGTTCCCTTGCTCGAAAGCCAGTCGAATTCGACTCTAGGGTTGCGGTGCTCATCTCTGTTTCAAAGCCGAAGAGCCAGCGCTGTCCGAAGACATTTCTGTGGTCATGTGGCCGGCATGACTAAACACCAAGGTGCACGGAATGCTGTTACCTTCCCACTGAAGTGGTACCTATTTATCTACTTGCAATTTCTTGCTTTCGAACTGCTAGGTTGGCAGGAGCTGGAACTAGAGACGGGAGCTCACCCCGTCATGCGGCACTCTTGGGTCTTGAACTGCTGAACTGCTGACCTTCCACAGCCTGCAGTTCAGCGTCTTAACCACTTGAGCCACCGCAGCTCCTCATATATATATAAGAAGATAGCCAATAGTTAATGACAAATAGCAATAATTATTTCCCCACCCATTCGATATGTGTACCCATAGCATGCATAAGCAGACATATGAGGTTACTCAGAGGTTTCTCTCTTATCAAAATATTGCAGGGACTTGAGAGACCTCAGCAGAGACAAAGGCATTTCCTTTTGTCTATCATCCTACTCGGCATATAGCGACCAAAAGTGCTCGTGATCAGTTACTTTCAAATAATTTAAGAAGAAGAAGAAGAAGAGGAGATTGGATTGATACCCCGCCCTTCACTACCCAAAGGTGTCTCAGAGCGGCTTACAATCTCCTTTCCCTTCCCCTCCCCACAACAGTCACCCTGTGAGGTAGGTGGGGCTGAGAGAGCTCTTGACAGAAACTGCCCTTTTTCAAGAACAGCTCTTATCAGAACTACAGCTTGCCCGAGGTCATCTAGCCAGGTGCAAGTGGAGGAGTGGGGAATCAAACCCCGTTTTCCCAGATTAGAGTCCGTGCACTTAACCACTGCACCAAATTGAAATATGGTTCCTTGCCCGAGTTCTTCAGTGACAGTTAGCTAAAGAAGTTAAGCACAGAGAGACATAGATACACATTAAAGATGAGGAAACCTGCCCTGATTGCATCTAAGGTTTAATTCTGACATCATTTGATGACATGTCACTCAGAGACTTACATCTGATCATATTAACTGCTTCAGCTGATCGTGTGAACTGCTTCAAATGAGGAGCATTCCATCTGACATAATTGGGAAAATCTGTCCCAGCATTTTTTCTGTATCAACAATCCACATATGAAAGCTGCTATTTGAGGATGCAGTTACTGAGGGGCTGAGCATGCATGTGTGTGAATTCACCTACAAAAAGGCAATGCAATACATTCTTAGAAGGTATTTCCACTAACAAAGGGCAACAGTGAGAACAGAGAGAAAGTCCAGTTCATTTTCCCAGCAGTCGAGGCTTTAGAAAATACAAAAACAGTATCACAGTATTGAAGACACTTATAATTTACTTAGGATCCAGTTTAACAGACCGATTCTTCTCCATCCTGTGATTAAGAAAATTTAGGCTCACTGAAGTACATTTTCGCTCTGGGAATCTAGAGCTTTGCCTTGAGCATGGATAGACAAAAGTAATTTCTTAAGCAACCTCCTGAAGAGGAGCCATAACACTGCAGTATACTGCAACCCTATGCAGAACAAATCCAGTCTAAGCCCATTTGTTTTCATCAAATCTACACAGGATTGCACCCCTGAAGCTCTCACATTAGGTACCCTTTAAGGATAAATGATGTCCATTGCTCTGGCAAAGGCCATACCAGCCTCCCCTCCCCACTCTTCTTTTTTTTTAGCATTCAGTCAGAGTTATGTATTTATTTATTTAATTTATGCCCCACCCTATCCCACAAGTGAATTTGGGTGGCTTACAACATAAAACCCATAAATAGAAACAATAAAAACATAAAACAATAGATGGCACACTAGGGTTCTCTTGCTCGAAAGCCAGTCGAATCCAACTCTAGGGTTGCAGTGCTCATCTCCGTTTCCAAGCCGAAGAGCCAGCACTGTCCAAAGACATTTCCGTGGTCATGTGGCTGGCATGACTAAACACTGAGGCGCACGGAACGCTGTTACCTTCCCACCAAAGCGGTACCTATTTATCTACTTGCAATTTCTTGCTTTCAAACTGCTAGGTTGGCAGGAGCTGGAACTAGGGACAGGAGCTCACTCCGTCATGCGGCACTCAGGTCTCGAACTGCTGAACCACCAACCTTCCAGCCTGCAGTTCAGCGTCTTAACCACTTGAGCCACAGCACACTAGACAAAAACTCGTGCCTCATATCAGGCAGAAATAGGTACCCCAGGAAACTCCAGTGCCCAAATAGATGATACTCATGTTCCTAAGTTCGATATCACAAGCATGAAAGCAACAGAACAGAACTGATTTTTTTAAAATGAAAGATTATATGTATGTCAATTCTGTCTCTGAGGACTTAAGAACTCCTTTTCTTTATTTCAAACCATGAGGCAAAATGACTGAACTACTGCTTCTGAATGTCTACAAAACCTGGCATGAAGTACACCAAGAACTCCTCTCTTCCCTTAAGTCCTTTAGAACTCATCCAATTGGTGGGGCAGTTCCTTTTAAGTAATAATAATTACTCAAAGAGCTAGCATGGCGTAGTGGTTAAGAGTGGTGGACTCTAACTTGGAGAACCGGGTTCGATTCCACGCTCCTCCACTTAAAGCCAGCTGGGTGACCTTGGGTCAGGCACAGCTCTTTTAGAACTCTCTTAGCCCCCAAAATAAGTCTAGCTCACCACCTTGTTGTTGTTGTTGTTGTTGTTGTTCAGTTGCACAGTTGAGTCCGACTCTTCACGACCCCATGGACCAGATTACGCCAGGCCCTCCTGTCTTCTGCTGTCCGCTGAAGTTTGCACAATTTCATGTTCGTTGCATTGATGACAATAGATGACACCACCTAGTGGTGCATAATACTTAAAAAAGGGCTAGTACTTCAGGGAGCCAGACAATCTTAGGATGCCATAAAATGATGATGATGATTACCTAGTACAAAATCAAAGTTTGACCCCTCCCCAAATAAAGGCTGGCACAAGGAAAGCAGTGCAAGAAAAGTGGAATAATGGAAGGGAAGCAGGAGGTGGGGAAAACACCCACAGAAAGCCAAACATACAAGGCCTGCATCCAGCTAGTCCCTAGGCAGCCCTGAACTGGAACTATTTATAGTCAGGCCAGGAGGAACCATGGGACTTCCTGGTGGGTGGTGGACTGCAGGAACCCGGAAAGAAAGTATCTTTCCCTCCATCCTGTACCATAATACGTAACAACCTATCATCTCAGAAAAATGGAACTGGAAAACTTCAGGCCGCTTGATGTTTAATGTTACAAAATGTAAGTTGTTATGTTAAATGAATGTGGTACTGCTTCATTATGTACTGCACAGTATTCTGGAAATGTAGGGCAAATTAACTGCTGGAAGGAATGGTCCTTCCAAGCAGATGGCTTGTCTCTGTGACAAAACATGCAATCTCCTATATGCTTAGCGAACAACAGGGAAGGCAGATTATGGATGGTGTAACAATGGCGGATCTAGGGCTGAGCAAGCCTCCTAGGTACTCATGGGAGTACTGACTTGGGCACTAATGCCAGGCTTCTTGATCTAATTGTAGAAGCCCCACTTAACATTTAAAAGTAAAAAAGAAGAGAGAAGAAACACTAGACAAGTCGTATGGTTTCATTCCCTGCTTGTATCTGGCATTAAGCAAAAAAACCCTAAAAAATATTAGCAGTTAAATTTCCAGTTCTGCATTTCAGCATCTCTCTCTCTTGTTTACGACATGATGATCAGTCATCATATCCAGCACTACAACAATGAGTTGGAAAATCTTCCGTACTTTGACAACAGTAAATGCTTTTCAAGCTCCAGGAATCCCATCATTTCAAGAAGCAATAATTTGTTTAGGTCAAGTCCCTGTCTGAATGTAAGCGATTCTCTTTCTCTGTGACAGAAACAAATAAGTCGTTTCAGCAAAATAGCATCATAGAATCATAGGGTGCATTCAGACAGCGTGCTGGGAGTGGTGTAAATTGCTCCGGTCTGATGTAGTTTTTTTTTTAACCCGGAGAATCGCGATCACATTGACCTCCTTGTTCCAGATCCCTGCGCAGCCACATCACTCCCTGCTGGGAGCGTGCATCGGTGTTTTTTCCTCCTCTCATCTTGAGCATGCGCACAGGCAGCCATCTTTAGAACTAAAATCTTCATGCATGTGCAGAATGGCGATTTCCACACTTCCCTTTAAACTTTAAATGGACACTTTAAATGAAACTTTTACCCCCGAAACTGGTCTCCGTGAGATCCCGAACTCGTCTAAATGCTTAAACTAGGCACCATTCAAACTTTGCTTTTACTAACCTAGGAGCGGAGCTCTGCCCAAGCGCACATCGCTGAGGCTTAAAAAAAATGGCGGATGAAAAGCGGAAGCTTGAGGCTTCCGGGGCAGCTTTCCAGAGGGGAGGGGATTGAAGCATCCGGAAGTGGCTCGACACCGGAGCAATCAGACACAGAAAAGTGCGGCTCAAAACAGAGAATCTGGAAAACACCACTTGGGTAAGTGGTATCAAAATACTCCATTTTAAAGGGGGGTTGATCCGGAAAGCAACGGCTGGGGACGGTGCACAGATGTTGGGTGTGCGAACGTGCACATAAAATGCATTCCTGAAGTGTACTGAAAGTGGACTAAATGGCCCATCTGAACACGCCCACAGAGTTGGACGGGGCCATACAGGCCATCTAGTCCAACCCCCTGCTCAATGCACGATCAGCCTAGAGCATCCCTGACAAGTGTTTGTCCAGCCACTGCTTAAAGACGGCCAGTGAGGGGAGCTCACCACCTCCCTAGGCAGCTGATTCCACTGTTGCACAACTCTTACTATAAAAAAGTTTTTCCTAATATCCAGCCAGTACCTTCCGGACCTTAATTTAAACCCATTATTGTGAGTCCTCTCCTCTGCTGCCAACAGGAACAGCTCCCTGCCCTCCTCTAAGTGACATCCCATCAAACACTTAAAGAGAACAGTCATGTCCCCCCTCAACCTCTTCTTCTCCAGATTAAACTTTCCCAGGTCCCTCGGCCTTTCCTCACAGGGCTTGGTCTCCAGGCCCCCGATCACCCTCGTCGCTCTCCTCTGCACCCGCTCCATTCTATCCACATCCTTTTTGAAGTGAGGCCTCCAGAACTGCACACAATACTCCAGGTGCAGCCTAACCAATGCAGTCTACAGCGGGACTATCACATCTCGCGATCTGGATGCTATTCCTCTGTTGATACACCCCAAGATTGCATTAGCCTTTTTTGTCACTGCATCACACTGGCTGCTCATATTTAACTGTCGTTCCACCTGTACCCCAAGATCTTGTTCACACACAGAAGTGTATCCCCCATCCAGTATGTGTGTTCCTCATTTTTGTTACCATTTGGGCTGATTCCATCCAGGGGTAACTTGCAGGAAGTTATCCCCTGAGATCTCACACCTGGGCTCCATCCTGATGGCTGCCAATACCATATGGAGCTAACAAACAGCAGGCAGACTGGACAAAGATGTAAGGTAACGGATGAATGCTGTAAGATTAAGAGTAAATCACCTACCAGAGAGAATCAGCAGGGCTGTTCTGCAACATACCTACTCCTTAGCTTTTCCTTTGGGACGCTGACTTTACTGGCAGCTAACTTGCTGTCAAACACTTACGTTACTTTGCTTAATTTAATTGAGTCCTGCAGATCAGGTAGGAATAATAAAGTCCTTTAGCAAGCCTAGCTCATGATGGGATAGAGCTTGCTCATGGCATTATTTTCTCTTAATGTAATGTTTTATTACCCATTTTCAGTCCATAAAACCCATGAAACTATAAGACCTGTCCAAGATAAATTTCATATTTTGAAAATTATCTTCTGCTAGTACCGTAACATTGCATTATTAAAATGGAAAGAGTACTAAAACTCCAAATTACTTTTCACTGGTCACTATCTGCTGTTTGATTATTTATCTCATTTCACTTGGTTCACACAATGAAAATACAGAGTCATGTTTACTTGACCCTAAAATTCAGTTTCTGGCTTTTATTGACTAGTCAGGAGTTCATGGGAATATTTCAAGACTTGGCTGTCCTCTGTTTCCTGAACTGGCTTTCACTGAGATTACATTAAGGGGAAAAAATCAATACATACTCCATTATCAGCAGCTATGCTGAGTGTATGAGAGCTTTAATGTGCATGCAGAGCATCATGCTAACAGGGGGCTGCCTTGTTCATTTCAATATCATGGTGTGTGTGTGTCAAACATTTCTTGGGACTGAAGGGAATGGGAACAGTCCTCTCTCATGTTGAACTCCTTCTGTATACTGTAGAGCATTTCACAAAGCCACACATGCATAAAGTTTGTTGTACACATTATAGCCACAATAAAGAGATTTTAAATTACTTCTTGTAATAGCTGCTGCTACATGGTCTTCCAGAGTTTTATATATGGTATACTGAATACATGGAGCTCCCTGCTTCAATGGACACAGCAGTTCTGCAGATACAAAAGAAGGGGAAATATGATGAGAGGCAGGGTTTTGGTGCAATGAGAACGGTCACACCGGGAAGCTCTCCCGAGTGTTGACCGGATCACCAGCTTCCTTAGAGGGGTTCGGGGGCTTCCGAACGCCAATGAGCTCCCCATAGAGGAGCTCATTGCAAGGGGCTTGATTTGGACCCCCTTGCAAGCAGCAGCAAGTGGAGATCCGAATGTGCCCCAATGCAGGAGCGGGCTGAAAGCACACATGCAGACATGGCTGTGTGTAGTTGTGACTGCCCTGATGGAGGGGAGAGAAGCTGGGACATCATCCATGACGTCGATGAAGTATAACACCGTGAGTGCATCTTAAAGCAACAATAGCATAAAATCTTCTATCCATTGTTAAAGCCCCTTTAAAGCTTAAAAAGACAATGGAATGGAGAGGTGAAGAAGGAGGGGTTCCTGCCCCCCTCATTCCTTTCCAGCAGCTACAAAGAGCATTCAAAGCAACTTCTCAAATAGCCTCTTGGGCAAAAAAAAAATAAAGAGAAAGATCTTATCTAAGACTGTATTTTGTGGAATATAAAATATAAAATTGGAGAAAAATTAGTTGAATTTGACTCTGAATCTTGGTGAACCGAAACAGAATCTCCTCCCCCTTTTTTCCCCTTGTCTAGAAATAAAAAGAAAGCAGCTTAGAACAACATGAAGACGCTGAAAGAAGGATTAAAGTTGTTTATACTTTAAATAAATGGAATATGAAGACTTGATTTTTCAAGGGGAAAAAGAAAATTGGACCCTACCCTGATTTTTTCACTTATTATATTCCCATAACAATTTTATGTTTTCCTTTACTGAAACTACGGATCTCCATTTTGTTCTGATCTCAATGTCTTGAAATGTAAATAATAGATAACATTCCCAACATGTTATAACTATAACAATTATTGATATATGCTTATTATGGTTGATTATATGCTTATTAGATGTGGTGCCATTGTAAAAAATTGTTGGAAAATATTTCTAGATTCTTTGGTTTTAACATGTTGTTGAAAGAAATGGATGGCACTGTTGCCCTGCAAGGCTTCCTCATGCCTTTTATGGACTGTAATAAAGAATGGACTGTGCAAAGTCTGCTTAAGGAACTGTAAAACATGGTGACCCACTATGATGCCTGTTGAGACTGCTCCCTGAGAGAAGGACACATTCCTTTCTTCACTGCTGTTCCAGTGGCCATCCAAGGTTGCCAGCCCTTTCATCTGATGGTGAATGAATCAGTTCCACAGTATGCACAAAGCACCAAAAGCCATGCCATGCCAGAGCATGAAGACAAAGGACTCCAAAATGCCATTAGGAGACCTCTCCAGCGCATGCAGGCAGACCCCTTTCCTCCCTGCACATACCTGCAAAGCCACACGTAGCTCAGAGACTCTATTCATAATTGCTTAGCAACTAATCACTCGCCCATCAAAGACCTGGCTAAGACCATCAAGAAGCCTTGGCCCGATGACTCATCTCACCTACACCCAGGTTCCAGCCACAAGTTAAGCTTCTAGCTCTCAATATTGACCACTCCTTATCTCCCCTCCCCTATTCTTCCTAGCCAATAGTATGTTTGTAGGGACGGACTAACCAGGAGGTGTAACCAGGAGGTGTGACCAGGGGATATGACCAGGGGATATGACCAGGGGATATGGCCAGCCCCCACACCACTACATAAAAGGGGAAACCCGACCACATGCTTAACCTTTCTTCTGCTCTATGACCCCTATCTAAGCCTTATCCCTCTTATGTTCAGCTTGCTATCCCAATACCCTTCCTCCATCTTTAAACTCTAGGTCTGCAGCCAGAGTTCCACATGATGCTTGCTGGTTAAAGCCACATGTCCCTTTTTCCTTTCTTCCCCTCCTTCTTCCATTGGAACGGCTCATTCGACGAGGACAGGTAATTATTGCCCCACCAACAAACTCCTGCTCATGCAACTGTGCTGAATATCTCTCTTTATTTTCCTAGTCTTGATTAATTGAGTGTGTGTATGTGTATTGTTTGTGTGTGAAGAACATTGCCAGTAAAAGGACTTTAATTCCAACCTAATACAGTCTCTGTGTCTGTTACTGGTACCTCTGGAAGGGCGGGACCTCTGTATAAACAGGTGATCACTCCCTTAGCTGATTGCATATTGATAATAACTCACAAATCCCCTAATACTGATAATAACTAAGAGCAATCAGGCTAACAGCACAGATAGACTTCAAACGGTGCCAGACGCTTTATTTTCAGATACAATGGAACTTATAAGCATTGAATTATTACAGGTTTCCTTAAATGATTTACATAGTTTAATTCAGAACACAGCTATGGTAGTTGTAAAGAGGGCAGTCAAAGAAATTTTCTGCCCTACACAAGAGGAAACAGAAATGCTGATGCAACCAACTAAGAAGGAAACAGTTCAGATAGCCTGGAAGGAGGAGGAAAAAAGACATGACTGTATAGAGGATACTGAGGAAACCTACAATAAAGATGACATGATCCATAGAATGGAGTTTGTGCCTATAAAGAGAAACACAACTCCACAAATGTGTATCAGAGAGTTTATAAAAGAACCATCGGTGATGAAATTGCCAAAATAAGGAGTCACATGTCACCTCAGAGAGACAAAAGAAATCAACACTTGGATCCACAAACTATTCTAAAGATTGAGTACAGATGTTTATACTCAGAAGATTTCTACACTTATAAGGGAAAAAGGCACAGAATTAAGACTTTAAAACTTAAGAGGAGAAATCAGAAAATCAAGAAGAAGAGGAAAGCTACAAAAGGGAAGGGAAATTGCTGAAGAAATCTCTGAGATTAATAATGACCATTACATTAATATCCAGAAGAAAATAAAGAATTATGCCTTTTTATATATCCAAAGAAAGAATTGAACAATACGTTTAGACAAAACCTATAATAGTAGAATAAAAGAAACTGTATACTTATATACTTGCAAACATTATATTATAACAGTAGGTGGAAAAATGATATAGGATTAGTTACTATATGAGGTAGTTTAATAGAGGAAAAGAAAGATTGAAATGTTGTACCCCAGTTTTATGTTTATTTGTTATGAAAATAAAAAATTGTTTTATATACACACACACACACATATATATAAGGAGCTGCGGTGGCTCAAGTGGTTAAGATGCTGAACTGCAGACTGGAAGGTCGGTAGTTCAGCAGTTTGAGACCCAAGTGCTGCATGACTGAGTGAGCTCCTGTCTCTGGTTCCAGCTCCTGCCAACCTAGCAGTTTGAAAGCAAGAAATTGCAAGTAGATAAATAGGTACCACTTCGGTGGGAAGGTAACAGCATTCTGTGCACCTTGGCGTTTAGTCATGCCAGCCACATGACCACAGAAATGTCTTCAGACAGCGCTGGCTCTTCGGCTTGGAAACAGAGATGAACACCGCAACCCTAGAGTCAGATTTGACTGGCTTTCGAGCAAGGGAACCTTTACCTTTACACACACACACACACACACACACACACACACACACACACACACACACATATATATATACACCTATATATATATATAAAAAAAGAATGGAAATATACATACTTCCATAGGCACAGCCCTGGTAGGGAGGAGAGCTGTATGTATGAGCAGAGCTGTGCCTAAAGCAAATTTGTGACATAACTACAATGCAATCCTAATTATTCAAGCATAATTTCTTGGGGTTGAGTCATAAGCATCAAAAATCAGTCACTGTGTTTGGAACAAGTAGGAGGAGCTCAAGGCCAAAAGTTGATTATATGGGAAAGCAGGTCCTAAATACATGATTAAAAACAAGATACTGAACTGCTGTAAGCCACTGGAAACCATAAACTTCAAATGGAATCTCATTCGGAACTATCACAACAGCTAATGAGTACATTCAGGAGCAAATAGAAATGACAAAGCCTGATGGAGACAAAGAATTCTGGAAGCGCACCAAAAGATTAAAATGTAAGAACAGTCTTTCATTTGGGCTTTGGAAGATCTATTTTGGCCAAAAAAAAACAACAATCAAAGAAGGGACCTATAAATCAAAAAGCAGTAGAACAGTCTATTGAACTGAAGGTAAATCTCACTTACAAAGCAAATATTTAAAAGTATTTAAAGTACCATTTAAAGTATTGCCTAAGCGTAAGCCTTCTGAAGCCAAGGGAAACGAGACACATTCAAAGCACCTGCCATGCTCAACAAGATGCACTGGAAATTAGCAGGAACTCTGCAGATTCCAAGAAGGAGCCATGAAGGTTCTGTTGAAAAACCAAACAAAAAGAAACAAAGTGTCCCGTGTCATTTTAAAAATTAACAAATTTGTGGCAGAAATTTTCACAAGCTGTAGCCTACTTTCATCAGATGGAGGTTTATGCCATAATGTGTTAGACTTGACGAGATGAACTACTTGGCACATCAGTGCCACTGTCAGCATCATTCTCAAGAGCGCTAACATCCGGTTGTCTACAAATTGCTTGAGAGAGCCAAAAACCGAAGCATCATTTCTGAATATAATCAACCATAAACAAACTATGCAGCTGATTAAGCACTGAATTTCTACTTTGAGATTTTGCTATTCAGAAATTACTGGGCTTTATTTTCCAAAGGCAAGGTCATTCTTTCCAAGCTCAGTTCAGCAAGAAAGATAACACAACTGAGATTTTAAGATTTGCTATCCGTGATTGATCTTAAACACTATAAGATATTATCCTTTAACAGCCTTTGGACAACAGGATGAACTAGAAGACCCTCTAAGCTTTGGTTCGTCCAATTTGTTTTCAGATTCTAAGGCAATGCAATCTTTCTATGATTCAGTCAGCGTTCACAGTTATTTACTCATTAAACAGACTTTGGTTTCAGGACTTTGGTTACTGAATTTATTGTGAGGAATCCTGGCTCCTGCTTTCCATTGTATCTTTCACTGTTACTAGTTCCTCTCTCAGGAAACAACTCAACACAGCTCAGCACTTTGCTCACGAAAGCTTTAATTGAACGGAAAAGTAGGTTTAATTGGAGACTGTTGCTGATGTCAATGCCCAGGTACTCCTGTGAAAGATGCCAAAAAGACATACTAGAATAGATTTCTCATATTTTTCCGGTAGGGCTTCTGAGCATTTCACACATATACGACAAGCAGAAATCCAGCTTGTTTGGCTTTTTCTGACATAGGAAGGCAGCATCAGGAAATGTTTTGTTAGCTCAATTTCTGCCTATAACAGTTGTTGAAGGTACAGGATCACTTCCAGAACAATCTTTAATATTGATTGATCTAATTTATTACAGCAACAGCCAGCAAAACAGTACAATTCTGATATAAAAAGGATTAAAACCGTAATAACATAGGAATAATATAAAAACATTAACAAGAGAAAATTAAAATTAGTAATAATGTTGATAAGAGAATCATACAATTTTTTTCAGCTAAAATAAGTTTACGTTTCCTAATAGCTAAGCAACAGAATTTTGCCACAGCAGAAGTCACTGAATGTCTTCTAAGAGGAATTTATGGAGGACTTCTGGCCTAAAGTCAAGAAGACTGCAGAGGGCTAAATCTAGACAGAAGGGGTAGTATAAGATGATCTCGTTCCTCCTGATAGAACCTGCAGAACAGCAGGACATGAGTAATTGATTCAACCATATTAGCCATGCACGGGCATATATGTTCATACATTGGAACTCGAGTGAATTTACCTTGCAGTACAGCGGAGGGGAGTGCCTCAAAATGGGCTCTGGAAAAGGCCCATCTATAGGGCTCATAGGTAATGTTAACTAAATAAGGGGCAGCAGTAAAATTAGGCCAAGATTTTAGATTTCTGAAGTTCTTGAGTAGCGAAGCTTCTTCATTATGTAATTCAATGTCACAAAGCCTCTGTGTGACAGCTGTTCTTGCCTTGCATAGGCTTCCATAGAAGAGATCTTCTGGGAATAGGCCAATATGATTTAACATTAAAAATATGTGTGGACCAGGCAGAGTAAGGGTTTGAGGCTAAAAGGTAAGATATTAAACCCTTTGGGTTGTAATGAATTTTTAGCCAGAGTGTTATAGCCTGCTCCCAGACCTTTGCTTCAACTCTGAGTAGCCCGGCCTCTTGCCTAAGTATTACATTAGAAGTGCTTTTAGGAATGCCAAATAGAGATCTAAGGGATTTAGACTGAACAATCTTTAATATAAGAAACAGAAGAGAATGGTTTCCTGTTCCCCATTAAGGAAGGCTTGAGAATACTTTGACTTCAAAGATGTGATGAGATTCGGCTAGCCTGGGCCATCCAGGTCAGGGTCTACAAACTAGAATAGAGGTGCTGAACTCATTTGTTACGAGGGCCAGATCTGACAAAAATGTCACTTTGTTGGGCCGGGCCATGCGTGCTATAAAATAGAGCACGAGGTACCAGAGATATAAACTTTATAAAGGTGATTTCAGATGTTGAATGGCAATAGCAGGTGAATGATATGCAGAATGATTGGATTAGGTGTGATATGAAGAGGGGTAGTAGGCATGGAGATACCAGTGTTGGTAATGAAACAGGAAAACTAGGTCTCAGCTCCATTCAGGAGGATTCAGTCCAGGAGGATGCAAACAACAAATAGACATAAGTCTAACATTAGAAACCACAGCATTCAGCGGCTGACCTAAGAGTAGCAGCGCTCTTACAAAGGAATTTCAAAGGGAGATTAAAAAGAGGGACTGCTGAATTGCAATTGATAATGAATATCAAGACAATGCATCCTCCTGGGCTGAACTGAGACGCAGTTTCCCTGTCTCTTTACCAATGTGTGCTATTATCATTTGGCATCTGAAGTCACTCTGCTCTCCAAGATATAAGGACTAATCTAAGTGTTTTAATTCCTAATCAGGGTCTTTTTGAAAGAAAATAGGAACAGAGAAATCCATTAAAAAAAACAACTTTTCAGAATAGGCCAAAATAATTTCCTCAATGTACATTGTGCTTGTCAGAATAATCCTCCTTCCCAAGAAGCTTATACCTGGAATGTTGTTGGTCTTAAAGCTGCCATGGGACTCAAAAAGAGGAGCAGCAGCCCCAGAGAAGGAAGCAGAAGCTGGGTGGGGGAGTGAGTAAATAAGAGTGTGTGTGAGAGAGAGGCTTGTCTTTGTATCTCTCCCACATGAAGTAGCCACAAAGCTCTCTGTGGGGGGGGGGAGGCAAGAGGCAGGAAACAGAAAGCATGAAGTAAAGAGCCACTGAGGGAGCTGGGAAAAAGCAAACTATGGTGCAGCTGCAGCAGCAACCTTGGAAAGGAAGCAGGAGAAGGAAGTTGCTTGGGGGCTGGTTCTGAGCCTTACGCAGGCCACAGGCCGCACATTTGACACCCCTGGACTAGAACATGAAGACAAATCTTATCCAACCTGATGTTTACCAATATATTTGTGACAGGAAAGTGAAGGATCATCCCTCCAACTTTCTTGTGGTTTAACCTTTTAAGTAGGCTTCAGCCTAGGGATAGTTGTAGCACTGAAAAAATTGACCAGTTTTGGAATAAAAGGATTTGGATGCCCCTAAAACATTAGTTTCTGTCAGTTTTCAATCCCACAGTAAGAACTGTCCAAACCTCTGATTGGAACATGTGCTTTACATCGTTAAACATTTCCTGCAGTGATTTCAATGATAGATTTCAGTCAGTTTTCTTTTTAATTGCAGAGCAGCTGTTGACTAATTGCTTTTCATTGGTTAACATGAGGAAAGCATTGACTGACATAGTACACTGTTGTTTACTACTTAGCAGGAGGCAATAGAAATTCAGACCATGGAGCTACAGGACAGCCTTCAGAAGAAGGGAAATATATAAGAGCTGAACATCATGTTCTCCTGTTTGCAGATGCAAAAGGCACCTGTGTAAGCATGTGGCGACAGCTAGGATTCGGGCACTTGACCTGTAAATGAATCAGAACTGAGCACTACAAAAGTAATAGATGTCTTTGTGCCTTATGGTAGGTATATTTATAGCAGAGAGAAGGTTGACTTAACCTGCAATGAACAGCATATCACCAGTCTTAGTTATGGGGGCCTTGATTTACACACACATATTATCTGATTTTCTGATTTGCTTCCCAAGCCTATATTGGCAGACCTAATTGTAATAATGCCTTAGAGTACATCTAGATATTTTTTTTCTGTTTTTATACTCCACTCAGCCTTGATTATGTTAACTTCACAGAACAAGGGAAAACATAGGTTGTGCAGAATGTATTAGTCAGCCTCAGAGTCAACACGTAAACATTAGGTCTGGCGTTGAATCCCATCTTCCTAAACTTTCGAGACAACGAATGCAAAATGTTTCAGTAGCCAAAATACTGCACTTGAGTCTGAATTTCAAGTCAATTATGGAACTCACTGGTGACTTCAGACAACTTTCAGTGTTTAACATAAGAACATAAGAACATAAGAACATAAGAACATAAGAGAAGCCAATGTTGGATCAGGCCAATGGCCCATCGAGTCCAACACTCTGTCACACAGCGGCCAAAATATACCAGGTGCCATCAGGAGGTCCAGCAGTGGGGCCAGGGCACCAGAAGCCCTCCCACTGCTGCCCCCTCCAGCACCAAGAATAGAGTGCATCACCTGCCCCAGACTGAGAGTTCCCATCTATACCCTGTGGCTAATAGCCACTGGTGGACTTCTGCTCCATATGTTTATCTAATTTCCTCTTGAAACTGTCCATGCTTGCAGCTGCCACGACCTCCTGTGGCAGTGAATTCCATATGTTAACCACTCTTTGGGTGAAGAAGTATTTCCTTTTATCTGTTCTAACCCGACTGCTCAGCAATTTCATAGAGTGCCCACGAGTTCTTGTATTGTGAGAAAGGGAGAAAAGTACTTCTTTCTCAACCTGCTCAATCCCATTCATAATCTTATAAACCTCGATCATGTCACCTCTCAGCCGTCGTTTCTCCAAGCTAAAGAGTCCCAAGCATTTTAACCTTTCTTCATAGGGAAGGTGTTCCAACCCTTTTATCATTCTAGTTGCCCTTCTCTGCACTTTTTCATCCTCCACTGTAAAAGCCGTCTGTCCATTTTCAGTTAAAGGATCTGAAACCACCCAACCAACAAGATGCCATTCCCACAAGATGCCATGTCAAATACCAAGGTATATGATCATAAATGAAGGGATTTAATTTACCCACAATTCTTTTGCCATTCACCTGTAAAGTCATAGTTAACCCCATAAGCACTTACCTCTTTGGCCACAGGTTTCCCCCACCATCCTATTACCTGTGCTGATAAGTGCCCATGGTGTCTCCGGTTGCAAAAAGCTGCACAGTGATACCAAAGCAAATTAGCTCATCAACAGGCAGTCAAATGAGAATTGCAGGGACCCACCTTACATAAGTACCGTGACTATGGACAAAATAAAGACAGCAAGGAACTTTCCACCTTGAATTTTTACAGTAATTCTACATTACTACTTCTAATAATAACAAATTTCTCCTGAAAGCATTTGAATCCTTTCTACCTCAGTGTTACAAGAGGGTGCAGAAGAATGCAAAGTTCAAAAGGGCTTTGTCCATGATATTAAGGAATAAGAATAATTTTTAGCATTTAGATTCTCTTTAGTTATTACAGTAGCCCTATGGATGCTACTTTTTATGGGTTTATGTGGCAGCACTGCTGTGACTTATAAAGACTTGTAAGTATGTGAGGGGAGCCATCACTTAGAATTAAAACCTTATTTTAATGAATACAATAGCTATTTGAATTTGTATCCTTTCACCACTGAGGCAACAAGAGTTTTAAGTTTTATAATGCATACACACATTTTGGTGCATAAATATATATATTCTTGCTCTATGAAGAACATAAGAGGTGCCCTGCTGGCTTTAAGAAAAGTATATGAGTAAAGGCGGCTAAACAGGGCAAGACAAAACAAAGATCAATCCACCTAGTCCATCTACTCCAGAGTTCTCTTTCACACGGCGGCCAACCAGTTGCCCTGGAGAGCCAACAATCAAATCATAGAGGTCAAAGCCTTCCCCCAGTGTTGGCTCCTAGCACAGTTATTCTGAGGTTTACTGCCTCTCAATGCGAATGTTTCCTATAGCCATCACTGATGGACCAATACACCATGAATCTGTCTAATTCCATTTTAAAATCATCTATGCTAGTGGCCATCATTACATCCACTGGCAGTGAATTCTACTACTTAATTATTCTTCAAGTGCCTATAAATTCTAGGTTTGGATCCTAATACTACAGTCCCAAGGAGATTCATATCCTTCTAAGACCAATGACTTAAATGAACACAGAAGGATGTAATTCTCCTTACGACTGTACTGTAAGCTTTATTTCTGCGTCTGCAGCATCTTCTCCTGCTGTGGAGGCAGTCTTCAATGGTGGAGTGTATTTTCCTGACACTGGGTACTTCCTCTCATGTAAGACCCGTGTTGTCCAATGTGTTGAAAAACGCCTGGCTTTAGAAGACTGTGGTCCAAAGTGGAAGGTGACTTCTACAATGGATGAAGAGGAGCCAGTTTTCAGCTGTCTTCTGGAGAAAACAAATTTTAATAAATTGAAAACTATTGCTTTTTTTCAAAAAAAATTATTACCTTTTATAGATGTAATTTAGTTACAGGTATGTAAAATGGGCCATACCAATGCCGATATGTATTCTAAATGAAAAATGAAATAATTGTATTATTAATCCATATAATATATAATCCACATTAAAGATATGTTAAATTATGTTTGTAATAACCATCCTGGTAGTCAGGGTATCTCAGGTATGAATGTGTGTCTCTCCATCCATGCAAGAATACTGTTGTAAGTTACTGTGTTAGCCACCTAAAATAGTAGCTCATACCTGAGATACCCTGACTACCAGGCAATAGTTTTCAATTTATTAAAATGTGGTTTACAATGTAATAATAATTGATTTTTCTTCCTTTGATCTTTTGATCTGCAGGCATCTGGTTTTTATACAAAGGGTTTTTAAGAATTTGTATATTATTATATGAATGTGTGTCTAGACAAGATTGTATTTGTGACCACTGAAGAAGGCCTTTCATGGCCGAAACACATCTGGTCTTTAGTATCCTATGTATTGTCCCATCATGTGTATAAATGTGTGAAAGTCCTGTTTACATGTGGATTTTAAACGCATTTTAACTCGTGTACACCTTATTAAATTTTGAACTGTTTAATATTACATTAGCTCAACCCTCTTGGTTTCTAACAAAATATGTTGAGCCAGAACTCAGCACTGCCACCTGGCAGGTATTTCTTGCAGAGTTATTAGTACATAGTAAGTCATCTGGTAACTGACAAAGAGCCACTGATCCTCAGCCTCTCTAGTTAAACCATTTGTTGACTTCTCCTCTCATTTGGTGAATGAGAAAAGCTTCCAAATAAGGCACATGTTCAGATCTGCCTTTGTCAAAAACCTGAGAGAAGTACTCAGTATCAGAAAATAGGCAGTATTCATACATCCTTCATTACTGGAATGTAAATCAGGTGCCGTCTATATACAGTTGTGATGTTCCACATCTGTGTTCAAGAAACAAGACTTGGCTGCTTTTTTCTTGTTTTCATTTCAACAGCCGCTCTCTGATATCCCGAGACTCCTTTTTCTGCATCTTCTACACATTAATGCTGTCTGCCTCTCTGGCCTATGGTTCTTTGGGCCATGGCTTAGCATATTAACAAATGATATGGGTAAAATCTAATTTATCAGGCTTTGATGGAGGGAGAAGTTGGACGACGACAAGGATGGTGGACATGTAAGATTTGTCCAACCTAATAAATGTGCTATACTGTTTATGTAGGACTGGAATCACTGGGCTTAGACTGGAACAACTGCATACAGGATAGTGTGGTTAGTATGGTTAATGAAGTACTCGGCCTTCTTGCTAGAGACTTTGAAAAGGATGACTGACTGGGACAGTTCACGTGGCAAGGTATGGCGTCTGTAAGTTACCTGTGGCATTTCTAACAGCCAGTCAGGCAAGGCAATCCACCTCTCTGTTTGTTGACCTACTATAAACTGAATATTTCATATTGTAAACTGCATCACTAATTAAATAAGGCACACATTACTTGCCTCTCTTCCCCTTTTTATGGATTTCTCCAATATAACTTATTTTCCGGATAGATGTCTTAAAAATACTGTGCAGTTTTGAATAGCTTTTTCTTTCTGCTATATAATATCACTCTTCTATTTGGTTCTTTGTCTGGCAGACACCGGGACCTAAGCCGTCCAAGTAGACTTGCCATAGAGGTAACAACGAACAAATTTCAAAGATTTTAAAAACAGGGATCCAGCAAAGTACACGGCACTGACCTGTTTGGATTGTCATAATCTGCTGTCAATTGATGGGCAATGAATTCTACTCAAGGTAGATTAAAAGGGGAAAGACACATATTTTTGCTAGGAGCCTTAGTTCTGTCAATGATCATTTCTCTCAGGAGAGTTCCTGGGTTAATTGGTATTCTACAGTAATCTCTAATATGCGCAGCCCACTATACTCTCAACCACAGCATTCAACAAAAGCATAAGGCACTTTCTACCAGCTTCACAATGAAGGTGTTTTACTTTGATAGGCTTACAAGCCAGCAAGAAGCCATCTGCAGACCGGGGAGGACACCACACAGAGCCTGATTAGTAATTCCGTGCGTGTCTCTCTGTCTTCCCTCCCCATTCTTCCCCTTCCCGTCCCTTCTCATTCCCTAAGGAGATGAGCTCCATAATCAAAGCAGCCTGGGGTCTTCAGACTGAGAAATGCACATCATTTGTATTTGGTATTAAAGGCAGAATAGAACTCCAGCATCAGAGCAGCTGCATCTGGCCCCTGAGACAGGCCAAACCTGATAAGAGATCCAGAAGGTCCCATAATTCATTTCACCTGCAGAAGCATCAACAGGGGAGGCTAAATGTGTCATTCAATCACACAGGCAGTGGGAAGGGGAAAAGACATTATTCATTCTGTCAGCTCCCCACCTCCTTCCGTCACACACCAGCTGGGGGGGAATGGGAAAGATTCCACATAAGCATATGAACAACTCAGTGGGGTGTTCAGTGGCCTTATTCCTCTAATGCATTTATTAATAGTGAGCACCTGCCCTCCTTCCTCCATTTAGTCCCCTTCGCTCTTCTTCATCCTCTTCCAAGTGGGAAAAATTGATTTAGAAACCCTTACTCAAGCAGATTTCGAGGCATATCTGCGCAAGGGCTTCTTCTACTTCTAGGGCAAAGAGTTAATATTGTTTTCAAAACCAGTCTCTTCCAAAGTAAGAAATTATGTGGCACAGGACAAATCCATAAAAACATTGCCACCTGGGATATGGGATAGGAAACTGGTGCTACCGTAGTGAAATAGGCCCACTTTTGTGGGAGCAGTACTCCAGAAAGCTCTGGCAATATCAGTTGAAGCCTCCATGAGATAGGGGGTGATAACCCCTGCCTTGAGGCAGACAGTGGTGCATCCTCTCCTAAAGAAACCTCCTCCAGATCCAGGAGAGCTGAATAACCATCATCCACTCTCAAATGTACCATTGTTGAGCGAGGTAATTGAAAAAGTGGTGGTTGGCAACTTCAGAGAATCCTGAATGAAGCAGATGGTTTGGATCCATACCAGTGTGGTTTCAGGCCTGGCTATGGGCCTGAAATGGTCTTGGCTGCTCTGGTGGATGATCTGTGCAGGGAGGTGGGACAGGGGAGTGTGACACTGTTGATTCTCCTGAACCTCTTGGCAGCTTTCTGTACCAGATATCATATTATCCTTATGGGGGATGGAACTGGGAGGCACCACTTTGCAGCAATTTCAATCCTATGTCAAAGGTAGGTTTCAGAATGTGGTGCTGGGGGATTGCTGTTTGGCCCCTTGGCCTTGGCTAGGGTTGCCAGGTCCCCCCGCTAAAAGGGTCCCCAATCTGCCGGTCCGGAAAAGGCTGGTGGGGGGAACCCCGCCCCCAAAGTGCCCAGTTCAGGCTGATGTGTCCGGCACGATGATGTCACCCAGAAGTGAAATCATCCTACTGGGCACGTCGCTGGCTGACACTTTAGCAATTAGCCTGAAAACTCTATGGTACCATACAGTTTCTAGGCTGATTGCTGGAGCATCAGCCAGCAACGTGCCAGATGTGATGATGTCACTTCCAGGTGATGTCATCGTGGGGGAGGGCGCTTCACGCACGTGTGAATGTCCCGGGCAGGGACCCACTCTCCTCCACTATTAGCAGTAAGTAACTTGGCAACCCTAGCCTTGGCCTACAAGATCCCACAAGGTTTGATCTGGTCCCCCATGCCTTCTAACATCTATGTGAAGCTGCTGGAAGAAGTCATCCAGAGATTTGGGCTGAATTGCAGCTAACATGGCACTCCGCTGTATTTTGACCTTCCAGCAGATCCCAGAGAGGCTGTTGAAACCATGATTAGGCTCTCAGAGACAGTTCTGGAATGGATGAGGGCTAGCAAGCTGAAACCTGATCCCAACAAAATGAAATCCCAACAAGGGAAAGGTCTAACATGGGGATTGGGTTTCTCCTGTTTTGAATGCAGTGCCATTCTCCCAAAAGGAGAAGGTTGCTAGACTAAAAGTGCTGCTGGACCTGGGCCTACTACTGAATAAACAGAAGGCAGCAGGAGAGGCACCTTTCACCAGCATCAGCAGGTGAAACAGCTGCAGCTCTTCCTGGGCAGGAAAGATTTTGCCACTGTGGTGCATGCCCTGATAACGTCTGGATTAGATTATGCTGGAAATAGGGCTATCCTTGAAGATTTGGTAGAAGCTACAGTTGGTAAATAACGCTGCAGCTAGAACACCAACTGGAATGTGTCATCAGGACCATCTCATTCCAGTCCTGTTGTATCCAGGCTCCCAATTTGCTTCCTGGTCCAATTCAAAGTGCTGGTGCTGACCTGTAAAGCCCTATGCAGCTTGGGGCCAGAATACCTGAAGGACTGCCTATTACCATATGAACCTACCCACCTCACCTTCAGAGGCCCTGCTTCAGGTGCCCTTACCAGGTGAGGCTAGTCAGATAACAACCCAAGAAAGGGCCACCTTGATCATGGTACCGCAACATTGAGGGGGATTCATCCGTCTCCCTTTATGCTTATCTTCTGCCAGTGGGTGGAGACTTTTTTGTTTGGTTTGGTGTCCCCTCACCAACTCTTATTAACCCTCCTCCTTCTTTTTTGTGTGTTTTTATGTGTCTATATTTTTATCTGTTTTATTTTGGTCCCGTTCACACACAGAAGTAGCTGCGCGATATGCACAAATGACAGCTGGATTTCCTGGGTGCAATCACGTGAGAACATCTGGCAAACATCCCACACCCATCACCAACCCGTTTCGCACCGCCGAAGACGTGGATTAAAAAATACTGGGGAAAGGGCAGTAGCAAACGGGTTTGCGACAGGCCGCAGATGGACTTCCCCGTGTGATCGCTCCAGTGTGCTCCCACTGCGTCACTGATCCCTCGTTGGAGCGCATCCGGAAACACGCGGCGGAGGAAAAAACCCGATTCACCCACTGCTGCATCTGATCACACTGTGGTGGGTCAAATTGATGCGGCGCAAAAAGCCTCACCCCCTTTGCGTTATCCGGCATGTATGACGGCACCCTTCGTTGTTTTAAATTGTTTACATATCTTTGTCTTTTAAATTTAATGTCTTTTAATGTCGCAGATGTTCAAATGTTTTGTATTAATGCTTGCCATCTTGGAGTCCCTGAATTGGGTGGGAAGGCAGCATAGATTTTTTAAAAAAAATAAATAAATAAACCTCTTCCCTTCCAAGGAAAGCCCCATTCAGCCATACCCTGATACTTGTCACAACAGAGTAAGTGTCTTGGGGATATGTGGATGACAATACCAACATGGAGCTCATCCATTTACTTCAAAGTAAGAAGCTTATCTGCTATGAAGCAGTCTGATATCCACCCACCCCCCAAATGGATGGAGCAACCTACAGATAAAAGAGATGTGGATCTGAATGACTGGTTCTGTAATACACCATTTACAAGGATTGACACTGCTGGATGGGGCAGCAAAACTCAGTTCCGTTCAGTTTAGTTCAGTGGTGTGTTCTTGGAAAAAATAGCTACACATAGGCTCTGATCACACGCAGAATTAGCAGCGTGAGAGGGACGAATGCCAGGCGGATTTTATAGGTGCAATCACATGGGAACATCTGGCAAGCGTCCCGCACCCATTGCCAACCCGTCTCGCCCCTCTGAAGAAGCGGAGTTAAAAAATACCTGGGAAAGTGCAGTAGCAAACGGGTTTGTGATGAGCCGTGGACAGACATCTCTGTGTGATCGCACTGGCGCACTCTCATTGTGTCAGTGATCCCTTCTTGAAACGCACCAGAAACACATGGCAAAGAATTGTGTCTGATCGTGCAGTGGCACGTCAAATTACTACGGGGCAAATAGCCTTGCCTCCCCCGCACATTATCTGGCACATGTGACCAGGACCATCTACTACCAAAGACCATACCAAAAACAAAATTTGAAAATTACAAGAAGTGGTAGAAGCTTTTGTTTCCTTCCTCAGTTTTTTTCACTTGATTCTTGGTTTTTATACCCTGCTTTTCAGTATCCAAAGGAGTCTCAAAGTGGCTTACAATTGCCTTCCCTTTCTCTTGCCACAACAGACATCCTGTGAGGTAAGTGGGGCTGAGAGAGTTCTGAGAGAATTGTGACTGACCCAAGGTCACCGGGCTAGCTTCATGTGTAGGAGTGGGGAATCAAACCCAATTATCCAGATTAGAGTCCACTGCTCTTAACCACTAACCACTAAGAGAGCCAGTTTGGTGTAGTGGTTAAGTGTGCGGATTCTAATTTGGGAGAACCAGGTTTGAATCCCCACTCCTCCACTTGCACCTGGCTGGATGACCTTGGGCAAGCCATAGTTCTGGCACAGCTGTCCTTGAAAAAGAGCAGTTTCTGTCAGACCTCTCTCAGCCCTGCCTACCTCACAGGGTGTCTGTTGTGGGGAGGGGAAGGGAAAGGAGTTTGTAAGCTGTTCTGGGACACCTTTGGGTAGTGAAGGGCGGGGTATAAATCCAATCTCTTCTCTTCTTCTTCTTCTTCTAACACCAGGTTGGCTCAATACACCAAACTGGCTCTCTTTTTTCACAATTGAATGTTGCTTCTTTACTGTCTGAAGTCAGCATTGACCTCAACACGGAATTCTGAATCCCTCAGACTTGGTTCTTAAGATGTACAGAACATCACACCATCACACAGACAGCAACACTCTGATAGCAGTGCAACATGGGAAGTCTGGCAGCTGGCACTTCTACCTCAAAACAAATTCTTAGATACAAGACTTAGACTTTGGCAACTGCAGCACGCTCATCAACCTGGAAGTGGCTATTCCCCAAGTTTATTCAAAAATTGCTTAGTTTATGAAGCTTCAGAAAAGGATACAGTGACTGAGGGTCTCCAAAGCTCAACAAGATACGTTTGTTGAAGATATAAAGTAAGTGCAAAAGCAAAACGTCTATATTTCCCCTATTCCTCTCACCTCATACATTGAGCCTTATGGTTTTTAATCAACAAATTAATAGTTTCTGCCCCGCCCATGTAAACTCAAGCGCTCATGAGCGGCTACTACCCAGTTCTCCTTCATTCCAGAGTGCAAGGGAAACAATGACCAGGCACATTATGAAATGCCTTCAGTAGGAGGCAAGGGTTTGTTTCAGGCTGATGCCTTAGAACAGCTATGAGGTTCTGACCACTGAATGTGACAGCCTTGCTCAGCATTCCTGAAAGAGATTGTGTGGAATTTCGGAGGTCATCCCTGTGTGGAGAAGCTGATCTTTGCCTGCTGGAATTGTTCATGGCAACAGAGTTACAACATTCTTGCATGTTGCCCTGCAAAACTCGGTGGAAAGTTTCAAGAACTTTTAGCTTAAAAAGAGGAGGCAGAATGAAGGAAGAGAGAAAGGGAGGGGGAAAGTTTTCCTGAACGAGACAGCTTTATTTTAGTATCCATGCCTGTTCCTTAACCTGTTTATCTCTGCTATTATGTATGCTTTTACAATTAAAATGGCAAAAAGGATGCAATGCTCCGGATCCCTGTTATTACTCTGTAGGAGAATAATCCTATTAACAGATCCTCCTCCTTTTCTGGTGGCCTAAAGGCTGGCAAGTAGGGTTGTCAACCCCCCCCCGATTTGGCAGGGGTCCCCTGCTTTTGGGGGGTTCTACCTGATGCCGACCAGCTGGCTGGCAGGGGAAGCCCCATCCCCAAGCCCCAACACCTGCAGCCACCCCTCTCCCTTCTCTCTTGAGAGAGAGGAGGGTGAGGGGTGGCTGCGGGGCATGCACCTGATCTCCACGAGGAGATCGGGCATGCGAGGCCTTCCAGCTCCCTGCACTTAAAGGGACTTCCTTTAAGTGCAGGGAGCCGATGAGAAAGGGCCCCACATGTCCGATCCCTGCATGGAGATCGGGTGTTCAAAGTCTTCCAGCTCCCTGCACTTAAAGGAGCTCCCTTTAAGTGCAGGGGGCCAGCAGGAAAGGGCCCTGCATGTCCAATCTCTGTGCAGAGATTGGGCATGCAAAGCCTTCCAGCTCCCTGCACTTAAAGGGAGTCCTTTAATTGCAGGGAGCCCACAGAGATCGGGCAGGTGGGCGGATGTCCCCAATGTGACGTCATCACTTTGGGGATGTCCCGCTCCCTCTGGGAATGCCCCCCAAAGTCCCCCACTGGGGGGCACAGAAGGGCTTGGCAACCCTACTGGCAAGTGAGGTAACTGGATAGTTTTGATGGCTTCCTGGATCTTAACCTGATCAGCCTCCCCAAAATGAGTGTCGGTGACAAGGTATTTCTTTGGTATCCTGCCAAAGATAAAACAGAATCTCATTGAGAACTATTAAATAATAAAAAAAGTTGTAAGAATAAATATTTCACGGCATAGGGTTACATCTTTGATACATTTGCACTGTAATTTTTCCTCTGGCTGGAGCCGCTAGTAGCCTCGGGCCTCTGACAGCCTGTTTCGCTAGACTGCTGGTCAGGCCTGTAGCCAGGACTTTTTTTTAATTTGAGGGGCCTTTAAATAAGTTGGGGGGCACCCTGCACAGACAACCCCCCACACTCCCAGGAAGTGCCACAAATAAAATAAAAAATTGGAAGTCGGTGGGCCTGGGCTGGATGGAAAGTCGGGGGGGGGCTTGGCAGTAAATTGGTGGGCTGGGCCCTGAGATGCCCCACTGTAGCTACGGGCCTGCTGCTGGTGCTGTTCCAAACCTAACTGACAACTAAAGGATGAGCAAATGTACACTGGCCAAAGGATTTCTGCCAGCCAATCAGATCACACATCATTTTGTAACATCTGCAACAGAGCAGTCAATCACAATTCAGAGCATCTTTGTGCCTTTTTATGTCCCTTGGGTGAGATCCTGAACACACAGACCTGGAAACAGGTTTTACTGAAATAAAAGGGATGAGCTTCTAAAAGTATACAGGGCCATGTCAGCGTCTACTTCTCATGCAGCAGAAAGGTGTCATTTGCACTGTGAGAGAAGTGACCCACAATGTGCTGGCATTTCTGGAGGGGATGCCAGAACTCATGGGTCGCAACATCCAGATTGGGATCCTCTGAAGAACCCAACCCCAGGGCATCCTTGACCACGAGGTGGAGAAGGTGGGCTGCACAGTAAATGCACATCAGGCCCAGTCGCTTTGCTGCTGCCCTCATGTTTGTGCCACCATCAGTCACCATGGTGAGGTCCCTGCCTACCCATGCTGCTAACTGTCTCTCGGTGGCTGAAATGTTGTCCACCATGTGTGGCCCATCGAGTTTCTCAATGTGGAGCAGAGCCTGGCAATAGCCAGCCTGGGGGTTCTGACCCTGTCTTGGTTTGGTTTTTTAGAACTAGTGAATTCTTACACTGACCCTGACTATGGTTTAAAGACTATCCTTGAGATGTGGCTTGGAAACATTTTAAAAGTTTTAGGGTTTTAATCAAACTACCTTTATCTAGATTCTACTGGAACCTGTGGAAATGCAGGTGCCCTCTAACTGAAACACTCAAGCTAAAGGGGGGAAATTTCTCTGAAAAAAGTGCCTGGCTTCACCAAAGTTTATTTATTTATTTATTACATTTCTATCCTGCCCTCCCCACAAATGGGCTCAGGGCAGCTCACAATTAAGGGCACCATGTGCCAAGATATAGAAAACATATAAAAACAAAATAAATAACCATATCTTACAATTAAAGTGCTCAGTGGTGTTGGTCCTTCAGTCAAATTTAAAGATGGTGTGCCGTCGATGTAATACAGAGTCCCGCTTCAGCAGTAACTGATCTATCACAATGCTGTGGCTCGATCTTCGTATAGGGCCAGCCCACTACCTCAATGTTACTAGTGATAATAGTTGGTGGTAGTGGTGGGCAGCTCCTAATTAAAAGCCTGGTGGAAGAGCTCTGTCTTGCAGGCCCTGTGGAACTGTAAGAGGTCCCACAGGGCCCTGATCTCCTCTGGGAGCTCATTGCACCAGGTAGAAGCAGCCACTGAAAAGTTCAGTCAGAGCACAAACAACAACACACTACTTTTTGAAAAGTTATATGCTACTTATACCTCTGTTTTATGAGCTGAAGACAAACCTGGCCTCTTTTTGTCCTCATAGTACTGGCCGAGTTAAAAGTAGAACAGCTAAAGCCCTATTCTGAAATTTATTTAAAAATATTAGTTAAAAATACTTAAAATCTTTATTAAAAGCCTATTTAACAATGGTGCAGCAGCTAACCCAGAAGCAAACACAGAGCAGTGACCCCATGCCTAAGAAAGCCAAAAGTCCACAAAAATATAACAACTTAAAATCTGCTAAAAGGCACAGAAACAGAACCACTAAAAGGCAGCAGACAGAGCCTAGGCCCCAGGCAATAGGCCTAGTCAGTAACCCCCACAAAAAAAACCCAACAAGCCCAGAAAACACGATACAAGAACTTAAAAAAATTAAACTGCAAAAAGGCAACAGAACCACAAAGCACAAGGACCAAAAACAGAGAGTTTAGGCCCCAGGCAGGAGGCCTAGTCAGTAACTCCCCCCCAAAAAAAAAGAGCCCCAACAAGCCAAGAAATAAAATATCAAGCACAGGAAAAAATATTAAAACTGCAAAAACAACAGGCTGGCAACAAAACTACAAACTAGAAAAACCCTCCCCCCCAAAAAAAAAAACCAAAACACCAGGAAGAGGCCTGAGAGGCCCTAGAGGCCTACCCACCACCACCACACTAACCTCAGGCCCCAAACCCACCCAACCCACAACAAAATAACAAAAGTTTTTAAAGAGTGGCCCTAATATAATTCAAACCAGTGATGTCTTCTTCTCTTCAGTCTTCTCTTCTGTTGTCTTGATCCGAAGTAGTCCAAGTCAGCAGCAGGAAAGCAGGCTCAGAGCAGTGGCTGAAGCAGAAGCCAACCACACAATTTCCAACCCAGGCTCTCTCTCAGCAGCAGCAGGAACAGGAATGGAGTCAGCCAGTCAGAGACCCCTGCTTTTATGCTCTCTGGGCATACACAGAAAGATTTCAAAAAGTAACAAACTTCTGTGATTGGCCAGAGAGCAGTATGCCAAATCCTATTGGCCAGTGCTCCTCCCCTGGGATAGGAACAAGCTAGTAGTTGGGCTTCAACAAATGAAGCCAGCAGCAACAACAGCCTTGCAAAAGTTGCAAGCTGCAATGGCATTTGGTAATGCATTGCAGTGATTGGCTGTCTGCAAGGTCCCTCTTCCCCCACCCTCCTGGAAACCAGAGCAAAAGGCAGGAAAGAGGCAAAAACAGCGGGAAAAACAAGATGAGTGGAGCCCTTTAAACTTTAAAGCCTCCCAGAGCCTGTTTTTGGTATTCCCAAAAAAGCTGGGGAGAAACCAAAATTTTTGGGGGGGGGTGGTTTGGCATTCATTTTTCAGCAGCCAGATCAGCCCAGGGAAGCTGATTCAGTATCCTGAAAACCTGAAAGAGTTTTTTTGGTTCGGGTTTACCAAATGCATACCCCTACTCAGCACCCTGAACAACTTTGTGTCATCCACAAACTTAGCCACTTCATTGCTTACTCCCAATTCCAAATCATTAATGAACAAATTAAAAAGCACCAGGCCTAGTACCGAGCGCTGCAGTACTCCACTGCTTACCACCTTCCACTGTGAAAACTGCCCACTTATACTCACTCTCTGTTTCCTGTTAATTAACCAGTTTTTAATCCACAAGAGGACTTGTCCTCTTACCCCATGACTGCTGAGTTTACTTAAGAGCCTTCGATGAGGAACTTTACCAAAAGCTTTCTAGAAGACTAGGTAAACAATATCTATTGGGTCAGCCTTGTCCACAAAGATATATATAGGCCCCGATCACACGGGCCAGAAAACGTGTGGGGGAGGCGTGGCAGTTTGCCCCAGAGCTAAATAAGGCGTGGTAGCCCGATCTCACGGGCCACCGGGTTGCCACGCGCCAGCTCTGCACCGTGATCACACTGCTGCTGCAGCGTGTCAAAACAGCAGCACAGCAGACCACGCAAGTGCGAAGTGCGCATGCGCCGTTGGGGGGGGCGGGCCGCTGTTGGTGACTTGTGTGTGCGCATGCTCTGTCCAGCGTTGGTGCGCATCCCAGGGAAATTTACAACATCCGGAAACCCCGGGGACATGGGCGGGCGTCGGAAGCCACGCGCTCCCGTGATCAGACACCAGCCTTTGCCCCGGGGTTTCCAGAAACTAGTACCTTGGACCTACTAGTTTTTTACCCCGCATTTTCAAAGGGAAGCCGCGGGTTGGCCACGGGAGCCCTACGCCTCCCAGATGTGCTCGTATGATCGCGCACGTAAAGTCCGCAGGGCTCCCGTGACTTCAGCGGGGCAAATGCTCCGTGTGAACGGGGCCATAGTATATCTGTCTAACATTAACAGCAAAAATACCATGAAAGATTAAACATATGAATACTAACAGAGCAAACTGATGCTAAACTAATACTAAAAGGGGCTAAAATATATTGATATCACATTATGTGAAGTGACAGATACAGGCTTTCAAATGCTGTCAAGCAAAAATCAACCCATGGTTGTTACAAACACTAATGAAAATCTCTGCTTGCTTCACAAAGCTTGACTCTTGTCTAGATAGGGATAACTTTCTATACTCCCATTTCTACTACATGGTCTTAATCATGAAGACACACTGCAACACTGAAGTCTCTTCAGCGAGACCAATACAAAATGAGTAGATTTAGTCACATCTATATACAATGATGAAATATGATAGTTCTTCATTCCAAATATGACTACTAGTAGTTCATAAACGGAAAGCATATGGTTTATCCACAGAATTAATTTCAATCCCGGCATCCTGCTAAGGAGCCTTGAATGATGAAGTATGATTTACACACTTGGTACGGGAGTCCAGACTGAAGTCCCTCTGAGCGGAGTCCTTTTTCCTACTTCATCAGCTACCCAGAATGGAACACATTTACTTTGTTGCTGCTAAAAGTAGTTTGGGGTGGTTGTGTGATAAAGTTCGGCTGAGTGGTCTAGATCCACGGCACAGCAAGCATACCAAATTCTGTACAGATGTACTCAACCCATATCAGTTGAGGCATGCAATTTCACTGCATTGCCATAGTGAGAGAAGCCCTCCAATGTCTAGCTATAAAACAGATGGAATCAGGGCTTTTCTTTTTTCTTTTTGAAAAAGAGGTTGCCGGAAATCAAGTTTTCAATCTGTATACTGAAAACATTTTTAAAAGAATTTTGTCAAAGAGGTTCTGGAACCCTGTTCCGGTGCGTTCCCCCAGAAAAAAAGCCCTGGAGGGAATATTCCCCTGCAGCAGAGACAGTCTAAATATTCTTTTACGGTGATTAGGTTTTTTGTTGTTCAGTCGCACAGTCGAGTCCGACTCTTCGCGACCCCATGGACCAGATTACGCCAGGCCCTCCTGTCTTCCGCTGTTCGCTGAAGTTTGCTCAATTTCATGTTCGTTGCATCAATGACACTGTCTAACCATCTCATCCTTTGCTGTCCCCTTCTTCTTTGACCTTCAATCTTTCCCAGCATCAGGGTCTTCTCCAGTGAATGCTCCCTTCTCATTTGGTGGCCAAAGTATTTGAGCTTCAGCTTCAGGATCTGGCTTTCCAAGGAACAATCAGGGTTGATTTCTTTTAGGATTGACTGATTTGATCTCCTTGCAGTCCAAGGGACTCTCAAGAGTCTTCTCCAGCACCATAGTTCAAAAGAATCTATTCTTCGGCGGATTAGGTTTATATAAGATCATTAAACTAGATTATTAACACATGCACTCATTTCACAGCATATTTCATTCTGTCCAACTAAGATACATGAAAGACTGGACAACAGTCAATTATTATTTTTTGCAAAACTGAAAAAGTAACAAAAAGTTTTAAAAGTATTAATTATCTTCACCTGAATGGGACAAAAAAAGGCAGGCAGTCTACATCCATGTAGGCCCAAGAGTAAATTACAGATACCTGGTAGCGCTGTCTGTTTGTCAGGAACTCAGGCCTTCCTTTTTGCCATCTGTCATATTTGTTGGAACACGGTATCTTTTTTGCAGTAAAGAGCAACTGCGCTGAAAAAACACTGACAGTATTTGTGGCGCACTGGAGCTCTGAAGCCTGTCATTTATTTGATTCCCCAGCTCCACTCCCCCTGACTCTCCTTCTATTACTGTCACAGCCGGCTCACACTGACACAGTTCCAGTGAAGGAAAACTTCATCGCCTGTGCTGACTAAAATTATTCGTTATGGCACCTTATTTATTACTCATAGAGCAGCAGGTGCCAATCAAGGCAATCAACCGCAGAAGTGAGAAAGAGCCTTTACCTCAGACTAGTTGAAGGCTCACCTCTACCTAAATGCAATTAGCAAGAGTGGGAAAATGGAAAGGATGGGGGGAAAGAACTGGAAAGGCAAAAAATGGATAGAGCTATTAGTCATTCGTAAGCATGAGTTGTTTAGAATCAACTGGATGGTTTATAGTGAAAACCTATACACAGGGGAATATTTATTTATTTAATTAATTCTGTTTATACCCTGCCCTCCCCGCAAGCGGGCTCAGGGTGGCTTACAAAATACAGAGGATATTTAAGATGTCACTGATTGGCTGCTACCTTATGGAGACAATGATATATGCAAGAAGGTCAATTCTTGTTCATCAGCAGAAATAGCCAGTTTCTGTAGGGGGTCTCAAACTCATTGTGCCTATATAATAGTTTGCCAGAGAAGGAAAAGTTCTGGCCTCCCCCTCCAATATAATTCAGCTCTACCAATACAGGTGACCAAAGGTCAGTAATACAGCTGCCAGAGCTATTTTTGGGTTGGAACACCCTGGAACAGCGTTCCGACTGGCTTCTGAGCCCACCCCGCCCCTCCCTCACCACCACCCGGCTCCTGCCTCCTCCTCCAGTGCTGCTTCTCCCAGGTCAGCTGAGCACTCCTGCTGCGCCTGCCCGGGCACCAGCAGGCTCCAGCCCAGGCAGCAGAGGCACAGCAGCAGAGGAAGGAGCAGCAGGGCATGGGAAGAGCTGGCCATCCCACCCATCATTGAGGGGAGTAGGGACCAGTGCTGTTCTCGGCCAGCCAGCCAGTTGCATCCAGGACGAGACAGGCAGTAGGTGGGCACCGACTGAGGGAGTGTGGGAGGGCTGGCTGAGTCGTGGGGGCAGAGGGTACCCTGTGTCGCCACTGCACATGCACGGGAAGACTGAGGCCATTGCGGGAGTCCTTCCCCCCTCTTTTTCTGTGCACACAAAAAGCTGCTGCTTGGTTTTCGCCTTCTTCATGCCAAGCATTCCCCAGTAAACTGACTCAAGGTAGGAAGTCAACTTCTGTTGCAGATAAAGAGAAGAAGGCATTTTTTCAGCACTGTGCTTACCTACTTTTCTAGCAATGGGGGTGGGGTTTGGAATGACCCCGAGACACTGCTCGGAGGAGCCTATAGATATCTTTTTAAAACTCATTGTGGCTCTCTCTGCAAACATAAGGGAAGCAAGTTGCTTAAAATTTCTCTCCCTCTGTTACGCTAACAAAAAAAAGACCAGGTAACAATAAATTATAAGCTGCTACTAATACAATGAGGAGCAAACAAAGCTACACAAGACACTAACAGTACCCCCACCCCCCAAAAAAAAACAGTGGAGTTACTTCTTGACTTTGTGTGTTAAATCCACACACAAGAAGCTAGCTTTCTCTACACAGCATTGACAGTCTTGGCTCTGGGAGTCCTGGGGACTGAAGGCAGTCCCAGGGGAGGGTGGAATTTAGGGAGCAGAGAAAGTTCACTTGTCAAACTTCTTCCTGTTGGCCATTGCAATATTGAAGGCTCCCAATACCTCTCTCATTCCACAAACTATGCAAAACTAGGATTGCCAACCTCCAGGAGGTGCTGGAGATCTCTTGGGATTACTGCTGATCTCCAGGCAACAGAAATCAGTTTCCCTGGAGAAAATGGCTGCTTTGGAGGTGGACTTTATGGCATACTCCACTGAAGCCCCTCCCCTCCTCAGGCCCCCAAATCTCAAGGCTGAAGAGTATGTGCTTTTCAATTCAGAGAAAGACTAAGGGGACACAACAGAAGTTTATAAAATTATGCAGTTGATGACGAAAGTAGATAGAACTTTTCCTTTCCCATAATACTAGAACCTAGAGGCACCCATAATTCCAGAACCTAGGGGCAACCAACAGATTCAGGACAGACATAAGGAAATACTTCTTCAGTCAATGGGTAATTAAATTGTAGGATTTATGGGCAGTAGACAGTGTATTGGTCACAAGCACAGAAGTGGATTAGACAGATCAATCCATCAATGACTATTAGCTGTGGTGAGTAAAAGGATCATCCACATCCAGAGGCAGTAAGCCTCTGAAGCCCAGGAAGTGATAGCAGGGGAGAGGCCTTCGACCTCTGCTGCTTGCTTGTTGGGCCTTTCGGGCTGCAAGTTGGCCATTGTTGCTGGATGAGATGGAGCCCTTGTCTGATCCTGAGGGCACTTCTTATGTTCTTAACTGTTATGTGAGTGGTCTCCTCTTATTGAGAAAATAAATGTTGGTTTGTGGCTGGTGGGGTGTCCAAAGGTCATATCGTAGGTCATGAACTGTCCTATAGCTGAGTTAACCCAATATTCATAAGTAAAACGAGTATATCTAGCTTAGCAACAATTGTCTGAGAGGGACGTAACTTTAATTGGAGGGGAAGCTGCTGCCAGTCCATTATGACGGAAGCGTGGCAACACTGATACTATTTAAGCATGGGAAGAAGCCTCACTCTCAGCGCATCACCTCAGAAGAGCTAAAGCTTTAGCAGCACGGGGAAAGCAGCATGATGAATTTGTCAGTTCCACAGGCCACTAAGAATGAGATCTCCATCCTTGGTAAAGTAGTTGCCCCATGTCCCTGACCTCATTGTGTATGGTGATTTCTCACAGGAAGTGCCCTCCACTGAAACTTTTGATGGAGTGCTCCTCTTCATAGACATTCCAGGTGGGTAAAGAGCACGCTGATGCTGGGATGTGAATAAGTGGATTTTAAGGGCACCTGAGAATAATGAATGGATGAAGAGAACTGGTATCTCTGTACTTACAGGTAGCAGACATCAAGACCTTGCATATAGACCCAGACTTCAATAAGGATTGTCTTCTCTAAACTAAGGATGCATACAAGGGTCTATGTGAGATATTCTCTGAGTCTACAGCAAAACAAATTGTTGGGCTTACAGGAATTATTGTATTTCCAAAAATCTTAACAGTGCAATCCTAAAGACATTTTTTTTCTCCAGGCAACTGGCAATGCTAGAATTTCTCCACTATGTAGAGGCCATGGCCCTGACTCTGGGTGGCTCATTTTTGCAGCTTTTATCATCTATACAGGAGGAAGCCAATTTCCTATTAGACCTGATAACAATGTTGGACTCTGCAAGGAACTGTAGAAATAGGGTTGCCAACCTCCTGGGGTTACAACCAATCTCCAGGCAGCGGAGATCAGTTCACCTGGAGAAAAATGACTGCATTGGAAGGGGAATTCTTTGATGTTATACCATGTTGAAGTCCTTTCGCTCTTCAGCACACACACACACCCCGGTTCCATCCCTCAAACCTCCAGGTATTTCCCAACCCAGAGCTGGCAACCCTATGTGGGAAGAGAGACCAGTTGGAAATAGAGTTGTCAACTGCCTGGCAAAAAAAAAAAAAATCTGTACCATTAACAGATGCTTAATGGGCTGCTATTTAGTTGATGATGTTATTTACTTCCTTGCCATCAAAAATTTCCGCTGTTCTTTTCCACACATTAAGCCTCTGTTAAAGACGCAGAACACAAATTTTCTCCAGGCCTGCTGGCAACCCTTGTGGGTAATGCCAACACACTCTTCAAAATCTCCCTATTTAGGATTTTGACGGTTTTACTGGCTCAAGCAGGCTTGTTTCTCCTTGACTTTTTATTGTTTTTTCCTTTTATTTAATTTATAAAGTCCTGTCTAGTTTTTTGATATGTAAATATTGTGTTTGGTTTTTATTTCTGTGTTTTAATGTGAGGTTTTGTAGGTATATTGTTGTGGTTTAAAAGGGCAGGCCTCTGGAGTAAGGGGGGGGCTGGATGGGTGGTTGAAGGGTGTTATAATTGGAAGGTAGCTGTACCGTAGGGGGCGGAGTTGACTGGTTGGCTTAGAGAGGCTTTGTGTGAGAGGAGAAGAGTTGAATGAGTGAAGAGGGAGGTGCTGTGAGAGAAATTTGTGCTCTTTGTGGAAGTTATTAGCCTAAGCAGCAATTTAGGAAATTAAGACTTGTGGAAATTAGGTCTATTTAAGGAACTTTAAAGAAGAACTGTATCTATCTGAAACCATTATCCTTATGAACTTTACTGAAACTGGCACCCTGTTGTACCTCTAAATAAACTCTTCGTTTAAGAGAAAACAACTTTTATTTAGAGTAAAGAATCCCCTTTTACCTCAGAGCCACTCGCACACACTGACCATTCTGTCATTCTGCCAAATATAACTAAGCCATCCTGTTCTTTGGACCCTTGGTGGCAGTGAAAATAAGTAGGAAACACTAAGGAAGGCAAGGAGGCAGGATAACACATGTCACCTCAGAATACTACAGAGGTGTGACTTTACATGTGTACTGTGTATGGGGTCTCAGAAAAGGAACAAAATATTACATATTTTCCTTTAGGAATTGATTCCAAACCAGTGTGGGAATAATTGGACATAAAACATTGGTTCAGGCAAGATTTTGTATAGATGGGACAGAAATATTTGAAATAAACAAATTGTTCATCCTCTCACCCCCATTTCACAATGCACCACCTTGTTCCATCCTTTTTCCCCTCTCTGTCTGGATGCTGGGATGTGGAATGGTATAGTTTAGATTAATTATTTAACGTATGGAATTGGAAATGGTTTTTTTTAAATAATGTTTTTATTAGTTTTGTCAAAACCGTTTTGACAACAAACAAGGTAAACAGAATAAGAAGCAAAAGGTGGGTTATGGCTGGATGGCCACATTTCTGGTAACATGGGGATGTGGCCTAGTATGCTAATGAGCTGTGATGCCAGGGGTGTGGCTTAATATGCTAATGAGTTCTTGCTGTTGGGTGTGGCCTGTTATGCTAATGAGTTCCTGTTGGGCTTTTTCTACAAAAAGAGCCCTGACAGCTGCATTGTATGATAAATTTGAAAAACTCGAGTTTAAAAGGAAGTTGGAAATAAAAGTGCTGCGTACACTGAGGTCTGAGAGAGGTGAATTTTGACAAAATCAGAGAACAGGAGGCTGTAGTAATCTACACAAAATGATAGAAACCCCAGTGAGAAGTTTATTCCTTTAGACATAAAGAAAGGTCATGAAGAGAATAAAGTGTGGAAGTCTGCACTACTAAAAATAAAAGTTGAGTTAATAAAACCTACATCCAAAGGGGAGGGGGGACAACCTGACAGAATCTAGGCTCCCCCCCTCCTTTGGCTCACTCTAATCCAGTAATTTATGAAGTGCTCCTAGAGGAAATGTTTTGTATTTTCAAGGAGAATCAGACTCACCTCTCTGCAATGCCCAAGAAAGCAACATTTCCTAATATACTCAGCTTTGACATCTCAGCATGAGATTTATATGAATTCTTACTTCTATATTTTCTCTGCTTGGTCTCCGTATGATCAAATGACGAAGTATATCCCAAAGACTTGCTTCAGATGAAAATATGCTGTGGGGATGTGGTTAGTCTACACATCTTTGGCTTTGGTTTCTGAGCTACTTTGATTGATATTGCCTTGCTTCTCATACAGAATGAAGAGAATAATGTCTGGTATCAGAAAAAGTGAACGCTGCCCAATGTTCTACACTATTTTTCCCGGTAAGGAAAGCATATGCCAGAGCCATGTTAAACTTGAGGGCATCAGTCATCTGAGTGAACAGCAAGCACAAAAAATAAATCACTGTATGATGTACCAAGTGGAAATGAAGAGGAATCACCGCTTCTTGCAGGACTGTAACTAACAACAACCAACCAACCAACCAACCAACAACCTTTATTGGCATAACAACCGAATTATAATGGGGAGGAAACAGTCTGAACAGTCAAGGCCCTGTCTGCTGATACGTTGCTCGCCTCCTAGCTGCAAAGCACATAAATTTGGCCACAGTTTCAATCACAATTTGGTTCCGAGTAGATAATAAAAAAAATAATTTTGCATTCATCAGATTTCCCTGCTTGCTCTCTCAACAAGGGATCAATAAGTGTGGAACGTATAACAAGATAATAAGTACAGTGCAAAAAAAAACACACACACATGTTCAAGGCTCTCTGTGTCCCGCTGATTACATGTGCATAGCCTGTTAGCGTATGGTATTTTATGAAATCTCCCATAGAGAACCACAGAGGGTAACACATTGAAACGGGCTAATGAATAAGCTCTGTGATAGTGCGGGGCTGTTAAACAGGTTAAATACTCTGCCATATACCTGTAGGGTAAAATCCCCAAGCCCAAGGGTGAACATCTACTTTTAGCAAGGCTCCTAAGATCCTGCATCTCGATGTCAAGTTGTCTGATCTGTGCAAAAGCTGAACTTTCGGCAAGGGAGGATAAATCATCGATACTGATCCCTATTGAATTGATTTTCTTTTCTATGTGGTTTAACCACATTGAAGACTGAGACTCCGTCAGCATAGGAAAAATAAGGCTACCATTATTATTCTTAAAATGTAGATGTAGCCAGAATTTGATAGTATTAATCCATGCTTTAGTTTCAAGGAGCCTTTGATTAGTTTCCAGGTAGATGGCTGCAGATGGCCGCATAAGGCACATGCATGGGCAGGCCCAGTATTTTTCGAAGGAAGTTAGATTGTATTCTTTCCACTTCCTTATTGAAGGCCTTGATCCAAATAGGTACTCCGTAAAGCAATCTTGCACTAATCTTATGACTGAATACTCTAATAGCTGCGGGAACATATTGATTACCCTTGGTAAAATAAAAACGGATAAGCGCAAGTGCGTTGCAGTTCACAGTTTTTATCACTTCCCTGCTATGAGGAACCCAACTGGCTCTATAACTAGATTAATTTATATTATCACATTTCTGCAGTACTATTCAGTTATCAGAAGCTATAATTTGTTACGGCTGTTCCCATACATTTTCATAAAAATCCTGTATGACAAGTGCACTAACATGTCCTTTTTACAGATGGAGAAAACTGTGTCAAAAAGCAATCCAGTGAGTTCAGTACATAGCAGGAATCTGAAATCAGATCACTTTTGTCCTAGCCCAATAACATGTCACTAAAATGGCTCGATTATGTAGCCTGCTTATATATTCTTTCACATTAAGAAAACATAGAGAACTCTATAAGTGTATTCAACCGATATTCTACTCAACATTCTACAGTGGTGGTAACACCTAGCAAAAGTAAAGGTAAGGGTTTCCCTTGCTCAAAAGATAGTGGAATCCAACTCTAGGGGAGGTGTTCATCTACATTTCCAAGCCGAAGAGCCAGCACTCTCCGAAGACATTTCTGTGGTCATGTGGCCAGCATGACTAAATGCTGAGGCACACAGAATGCTGTTACCTTCCTACCAAAGCGGTATTTATCTACTTGCAGCTTCTCGCTTTCAAACACCTAGCAAAACCAGTAACTAAATCATCACTGTAAATACCAAATTCAATGTACAAAATGCTTTACTATCCTTACACTCTTAAAACTTATAGCACCCTATGTCAAGAACCAAAGCAGATAAATGCAATTTGGAGTGGGCCATCATTCAAGTCCACAGCAAATCTCAGACCTCAGCCAAAATATATCAACCGTAATAGAAAGCCTCATCCAGTTGATGGTGAGTACAGTTTAGCATGTTTACATAATATTTGCAAGAGACAGAACCGCCTTCTAGATAGACAAAATGGAAGTGCTCCATTTCTCCCAGTAGTTGATACATTTGCTGTATGAGACCCCCATGCCTGTTTTGCTTTACTTGGAACTGGGCCAACAACGAATAACATCTGGTTTAGAACAATGATGTGAAAGGGTCCACAGTACAACTGCAGTAGGGTTGCCACTCCCCAGTTCTGGGCAGGTGATCCCCCAGTTTGGGGGGCTTCTGCCTGCCAGTGGCCAGCTGACCGGTGGTGGAAACCCCACCCCAATTAGCAACATTACCGTGTGACATCCCTGATGTGCTGATGTCATGTGGAAGTGAGGTCATCACTTCAGAGACATCACATGGTGATGCTCTTGTTTTTGGACAAAACTCTATGGTTTGATACCAGTTTTACCATAGAGTTTTGCCCAAAAACCACAACGTTGCCCACAATGTCACCAGCACAATTACATCACTTCCAGGTGACATCAGCACATTGTGCGACATCCACTTCCCAGAAACCCTACCCAATCCCCCCACTGGCATGATGATCCCATCTGGCAACTGTATACTACAGGGACAAACCAACATAGTTGTTGTAGATTTTCCGGGCTGTATGGCCATGGTCTTGGCATTGTAGTACCTGACGTTTCACCAGCAGCTGTGATTGGCATCCTCAGAGCCAGTCATAGCTGCTGGCAAAATGTCAGGTACTACAATGCTAAGACCACGGCCATACAGCCCAGAAACATCTACAACAGCTAATGAACTCCAGCCGTGAAAGCCTTCGACAACAAACCAACATAGCTTGCTAAGTACCTACTTCAGTATTTTTCCCATTTACTTAAGAGCCAGTGTGATATCATGGGCCTGAAGACTGCTTGGTGACTTTGGGCAAATCCACCTAACCTACCTCACAGGCTTGATACGAGGATAAAATGTGAAAACCCCTCTGTACACTCCTCTGGGCCCACTGGAGGAATTTAGTCGATGGAGCTAGGTCAGAGTTGGGTTCGCTTTACTCAGAGGATTAGTAGAGGCTGGCTCTCACGAAAAGAGATGAGGCAACTGATCATTCAAGTTTGTTGACTGGATCAGTGCCTGACTCTGCTAGACAGCACTTCTTATTTTGTTTTCAGTCCTCTGTTCCTCTTCAGCAAAACTCATCTATGAATGTCATGCCTCACAATTCTTTGGATTTCCAACCATGACTACAGTTCTTTTGCCCTGAGAGTTTGCTCAGCCTCCCTTAGCACAACTGATAGGCTGACATTTAAACAAAAAGAAGTAAAAAAAATACTAAGCCATATGAAAGAGAGAATTCAACTACGAACTCTACAGTCCACTGATCCAAACAGGTTTGTAATACAAAACAACTCAGTGGAATCAAATTCTCACTCCTCTTAAATGTAGTACATTGGCCAATCATTAGTCTCCATTTCTGACATTTCTTCCTGAAGCTGAATTTCACTTCGAAAGACAAAAAAAATTAGTCAAGTACCTGGTGTTTTATAAATACGTATATTGACACATTTTCAAGTGCCTGCCCTGAAAAGCTTGCAACCACACTGACCTTATGAAGAATTAAATGTTTTGCACAACAGTTTGATTAGACAAGTAAAACCTCAAAGGGATGCTGAGCATGCACACACTGTTTTCAGTGCACATTCATGAACAGATGAAGCTGCCTTATGCTGAGCAAGACCATTAGTCTATCAAGGTCTCTCTGTCTAGTCTAACTTGCAAGCAGAGCTGCAGGGTCTCAGGCTCTTTCTTATTACCTTTCACCTGATCCTTTTCACCAGCAATTGAGCCTGGGACTTTCTGCATATAAAGCTGCTGAGCCATGGCTTTTCCCCAGTCTTCCTTACTGTGAGGTTATACACCAGGTAAGGCTGTACTTGGCAGCTTAGAAGCCATGACGGAAAGTGGCACCAAGTCACAGTAGATTGATGAAGTCACCATGGGGTTTTCAAGGTTTTCAAGGCAAGAGACAACCAGAGGTGGTTTGCCATTGCCTGCCACTGCATCACAACCTTGGTATTCCTCGATGGTCTCCCGTCCAAATACTGGCCAGGGCTGACCTGCTGAGGTCTGATGAGACAGGGTTAGCTTGGGCCATCCAGGTCAGGGCTTGGAAGTCACAGCTGACTCATAATACAAATCCCACCTCTTGAGCACATTACGTCACTCGATGGCAGAGTATGTGGGCATTTCAAGTGCCACATCTAGTGCTGTGCAGAGCTCATGAAATCCTAAATAGCTTGGGGACACTACCTGTTGCCATCATGACAGGCCAAGGGAACATCATGCCAAATAAGCCCCAGTACTGAATGACAAAGGAACACAAAGAGGTGGTCTTAGATACCTATTAACGGTACTTCCCCCACTTTGGGAAATTACCAAAGGTCGTCTGCCCTTACAGAACTGCTACTTCTTTCTGTTTAAGCTCACTTTTAATTCTTGAGGTCATATTGGTACTTTTGAATAAAGGTTATTTTCTAATTTGGAATGTTGCTGTATGTTTTCAGGGATTATATACATATATTTTCTGGTTCTATGTTTAATCTTCCTTGAGGTTTCAGCAGGACAGAATGGAAAAGATACCCAGCCAACCAAATGCAAGCTACCTCTATCCAAGAGACTGGCATTTCTTCCAGTTCTAAAGCAAGCAAAACTCATTTTCTTTTTGGAAATTGGTTCTTCTGAAAACTTTGGGATTGTGCTGGCCACACACAGCACCCTTGGGAGTTGAAAAGTGACATCAAGTCCAACGTGAACAGGTACAATGTCAGACAGGATGTTAACATTTCACCCACCAGGAAAGACCTGCTTCGGCATGCCAGAAAATATACCATTGCAAATCATCTCAAACGACTAGTTACATTGGCTAGGTGTGTTTTCCAGCTCTAAACTTTTGAAAGTTGGACAAAGACAGTTTTACTTGGTGGGGAATAATGGAATACATTTTATTATGTTTTTGTGCTGACGTCTTGAAGGCTTAGCATTTAGGTCTTCAAACCCTATGCTTGTTCTCTATATCATCTGCTCATGTATACATTCAAAAAAAATTCTGCCTTCATCGATGAGTGGATTTGATGGAATTCTTTTTTTTAATTCATTTATTTTTGGATTTATATCCCACCCTCCCTGCGGATGGGCTCTGGGCGGATCACGGTTGTCAGCACCATGTGCCGAGTCATAATAAAACATATAAAAACAGTTAAACATCATACAATAACAAGTAATAACAATAACAATTAAAGTGCTCATCACAATGGTAATCCTTACAAAAGATTTTAAAGGCGTACTGTTAGAAGTAATGCCAAACTCTCAATTCAGCGGTATTCCGGCTTCCCACAGTAATGTGGCTCGATCTCAGTACTGGGCCAGCCTCTTGCCATGGATGTTAATATTAGAGGTCATTGATGGTAATAGTGGTGGCTTCTAATTGAAAGCCTGGTGGAAGAGCTTCGTCTCGCAGGCCCTGCAGAACTGTACAAGGTTTTTTCCAAACTTTTTACTGTAAACTTCATTTGTTCTCATCACCAAACAAAGTTGGCTTTTTTTGCTCAATCCATTGCATTATGATAGGACTGCCAGTCTCCAAATGGGGTCTGGAGATCTCCCACTATGAACAATTGATCTCCAGGCAACAGAGACCAGTTCACCTGGAGAAGATGGATGATTTGGAGAATGGGCTCCAATCAGGGCTCTTTTTGTAGCAGGAACTGCTTTGCATATTAGGCAACACCCCCCAATGTAGCCAATCCTCCGAGAGCTTATAGTAGCTCCTGTAAGAAGAGCTCTGTAAGCTCTTGGAGGATTGGCTACGTTGGGGGCTCTTGCCTAATATGCAAAACAGTTCCTGCTACAAAAAGAGCCCTGGCTGCTCTATGGTGTTGTACCCAGCTGAGGTCTTATCCTCTCCCCAAACCCTGCCCTCCCCAGGCTCCACCCCCCAAATCTCTAGGTATTTTTGCACTCAGAACTTGCAACCCTACATTATAATCAAGCACAAATCTTGAAATGTTTCCTTTAGATTTCTCCCTCATACCTTGAAGATAGTTAAATATCAGACAATGGGAGAGGGGAAATCACACATACTTTCCCCAGTTTATAGATGAGATTCAGCAAAATATATGACATGTATGTACATGAGGGGTGACATGACTGAGGTTTACAAGATTATGCATGGAATAGAGCAGGTAGAGAAAGAAGTCCTTTTCTTCCTTTCTCACAATACAAGAACTCGTGGGCATTCCATGAAATTGCTGAGCTGTTAGGTTAGAATGGATAAAAGGAAGTACTTCTTCACCTAAAGAGTGGTTAACACATGGAATTCACTGCCACAGGAGGTGGCGGCAGCTACAAGCATGGGCAGCTTCAAGAGGGAATTAGATAAGCATATGGAGCAGAGGTCCATCAGTGACTATTAGCCACAAAGTATAGATAGGAACTCTCAGTCTGGGGCAAGTGATGTTCTGTATTCTTGGGGCTTGGGGGGGGGCAACGGTGGGAGGGCTTCTAGTGTCCTGGCCCCACTGCTGGACCTCCTGATGGCACCTGGTATTTTTGGCCACTGTGTGACAGAGTGTTGGACTAGATGGGCCATTGGACTGATCCAACATTGGCTTCTCTTATGTTCTTATGTATCTCATGTAGCTGTATTTGTATATTGACATTGAGTTTCCAGTTCATTACTACCTTTACCTTCACATCTGGAAGAGTTAAAACATAGCTTGGTCATTCAGAGAGCAAGGGAGAGCACTAAACCATCACAGAACCAAAGCAAAAGGCCTTGGTGGTGTGCACATGCACCATATGTGTAGGGGACCAACACAAAACACGGGGTTGAGAAAATAATTGTCGATTACACACCTACGACAACATTAAAGACAGGAATTCAGCACTCTATGGGCATCTAGATGGCTGGCATTCAAATCATCCCAGCACACAACATTAAGACTGATTCTCACAGTCCTTCCTACATGTAGCAGCTGCAATTTATAATCAAAGCATGCTGCCTCTTAGCTGTGTTGGCACACACTGCGCCCGTCATGTCAATGCATAGAAAAGTATGAAACACCAATCCACACTGAATTATACGTATTGTGCCAGCGCTCATATAGCCAGCCAGCACATGGCAGCATGGCTAAGTGGCAACAACAGTTAAATGTGTGCTAGAATTTGACTCTGTTTGAATAAATAGTCTCTTCATATCAGGGGGGAAAATGATGAGGCAGAACAGCCATTCATATCCAGATATTCTTTAAAATATGTGCAAGGCTTAGATTACATAAAGCGTTTCTGACAAGCTGTGGACACGTTTTTTTTTTTCTTTTTAGAGGGAGAGCAAAATGAGGAATTTGGGGACAGACTACTCCATCTTAGCTCTCTACCAGAAAATCCTAGAAAAGGGCAACTGCAGATAAAAGGATGTACTTCTTCACCCAAACAGTGATTAATACATGGAATCCACTGCTATAGGAGGCGGTGGTGGTGGTGGTGGCTGGCATGAACAGCTTCCAGATGGAATTTGACAAACGTATGGAGGCTGGAGCAGACAGGGAAAAACAAACCACCCCCACACCAAGCAACAGCAACCAGCAGAACTTTTTAAAGTTGTAAACCTGGAAGAACCAAAAAACCTTTCATCTTTTCTAACTTCTAACCTGACTGCTCAGCAATTTCATGGAGTGCCCACGAGTTCTTGTCTTGTAAGAAAGGGTGAAAAGTACTTCTTTCTCTACCTGCTCTATCCCATGCATAGTCTTGTAAACCTCTTATCATGTCAGTCATTGTTTCTCAAAGCTAAGATCCCCAAATGTGATAACCTTTCTTCATAGGGAAAGTGTCCTCCTCTTATTATTGCAGTAGCCCTTTTCTGCATTTCCCCCAGTGCTATAAATATTCTTTTTGAGGTGTGTGTGGTGTGAGTGGTCCAATGAGGTTGCACCATCAATTTATACATGTATAAATGATGTTCCTTTTGGTCTTTTGGGGTTTGTGTGGCACAACCACAGTGCCACTTGTTCTGGAGTGTGCCACTTGTTCTCACGGCAAACAAGCACCTCCCAAGACAGTTCACTTTCCCTGAGATTCTCTGGGAGAGTCTGACTGCTGGGTGGCTGCCTGCTTGCGTGCCTTAAGTGCTGCTGGCTGGGTTTCCCCATTGGAAACAAACAATGGAGGTAATGGGGGTAACCTGTTTGGGTGCCCATAGCATTAGGCCCATTGGTCCAATTGCTTTGAGACGTGGGGGTGTATGTGGAGAGAGGCTCCCGAAGCTACCCTTAAAATTTGGAGCCTCTCCCTCAAACCCCCTCCCCCCAGAGCTACTAACAGCACCATGGGGAAAAAGTAACTTTCCCCCCACCATAGAAAACAATGGAGGGAATGGGGGCAACCTGTTTGGGGGCCCATAGAATTTGACCCCCTGGTCCAATGTTCTTCAAACTTGGTGGGTATCTTCAGGAGAGGCTCCATCAGCTATCCTGTGAGTTTGGAGCCTCTCCCTCAAACCCCCTCCACTCCAGCCCTCAGAAATGCCCTATGTTTTCACCATTGACTTCAATAGCCCATAGGATATAATGGAGCTGAAATTGACATTTGGCTGCCTGAAAGACTCCCCGGACCATGACTGGGGGCGGGGCTTGGCTCCTGAGCTGCCGGAGTGCGCTCCCCCCAAAAAAGACCCCTGATTAAACCTCAAGGAGTCCCTCTCCTCCCCAAACCCCACCCCCACCTTCCTCCACCTCTACCTGCAAAGTCTCCAGGTATTTCCCAACCAAGAGCTGGTAACCTTTTTTTTTTTTAAGTATAATTTTATTATTTTCATAAAGAAGAGAGAAAGAAAAGACAACAAAAAAGAAATGACAACAACAGCAACTACAAGAATGGAGATTATATTTTGTATCTGATTAACACAGAATAATTGGATTGAATCTTGTCTTGCACACCTTTACTTATTTAAACAGTCCATTTTGAGAAACAGCATGTACATTTTATGTTTATGTTGATTTTAGAGTTTCTGAGTATAGACCTCTAGCCATCTATATAACCTCGCCCAGTTATTTTTGAAAGTTCCTTCTTTTTTTCCTTGTAACTGTGAAGTTAATTTGTCCATCTCAGCTGCTTCAAATAGTTTTTTCTTTTTTCCAGTATTTTGCATGGAGTATCTTGACAGATGTCGCAACATGTACAATCATATAGATATCCTGTTTTGTACAATTTTGCGGTATAATATTTAATAAAAAGAATTCAGGATTGAATGGCAAGATTGTATCTAATATTTTTTTGCAATATTTCATGTATCCAGATCCAATATGTTTTGGCTATCTTACAAGACCACCACATATGGTAAAAGGAACCCGTTTTGTTTTTACATTTCCAACATAAATTTGACATATTTGGGTACCATTTAGCTAAGTTCTCAGGAGTCACATGCCATCTATAAAACATTTTATATACATTTTCTTTATATGAAACAGCTTTTGTAAATTTCATATTTACCATCTGGTAATCCTTCATATGTACCAAGTTCTCAAGTAGACAAACTGACACCTGCACCCCAAATGCTGGAAAGAGATGCTGTTAAGAATTACCTAAGACTAGACCTGAAAGTATGGAAATGAAACAGGGTCATTACCAACATGATCAGGAATATGGGTTCTGTGACTTGTGTTTCTAGGCAACCATGCTAGATTTGAACAAGGGATCTTACACATTTTCAGTGTCACATCCTCCTAAGGTAAAGGGTAAAGTTTTCCCTTACTCAAAAGCCAGTCGAATCCGACTCTAGGGTTGCAGTGCTCATCTCCATTTCCAAGCTGAAGAGCCAGCGCTGTCTGAAGACATCTCTGTAGTCATGTGGCCGGCATGACTAGCGCATGGAATGCTGTTACCTTCCCACTGAAGCAGTACCTATTTATCTACTTGCAATTTCTTGCTTTTGAACTGTTAGGTTGGCAGGAGCTGGGACCAGAGATGGGAGCTCACTCTGTCATGCGGCACTCGGGTCTCGAACTGCTGAACTACTGACCTTCCAGCCTGCAGTTCAGCGTCTTAACCACTTGAGCCACCGCCTGCATACCAGTTAATTTGAAGACTATATCTTGGGGATACATTCTCATAGCTAAAAAGAGATACTTCTTTGGCTGCGGGAATGTATGCCCACATTACAAAATCCATGTTAAGATAGCTGGCTCTTGCTGCTGGGTACGAGGCTTTGGAAAGTCTGCAAAATGCAGTATTTCACAATTCTAGCAGATTGTTTAATGTGATGCTGGTCACAGTCCAGCTTCTAACCGAACAGGGGTAAGGGGAAAGGTGGAAGCACCTGACTGGACATGACTTAGCAATGAATGGGAAACAACCTGAACCATTTCAGCAGCTTTCCACCCTTTGATCGGACAATGCCCCACTCATAACAACATTAATACCTCCGGCAGCCTTTGTTCTCTTCTTCTCAAGCCCCGGTTGCCCTCTCTAAAAAACATACAACTCAGTTTAATGAAATATCGGTATCTATTAAAATCAAACCAAAGAAGTTCTCTATTGTTGTGTTAGGGATTTGGAGTCTCAGGAACAAGGGCCTTTCTGGACCATCCCTTTGATGTTTCAAAGACATCAAAAGAACACCCTTGCTAGCAACATCGTTAATGAGGCTGGAATATGTTTTTAATGCTCCAACGTGCATGGAAAATGCATCACTGAATCTCCCAATAGACTTCTCTTTATTTTTATTCCTTTAAAAAATTAATTATAAACAATCGCCTCAGAATGGTAGCTCATTAGATTGGGAGTATGTAGACCTCTGGATGATGGGCTTGACCACATAACTCCAGCACATGTGCGTGAGCAGCCCGCTAATGTCTAAACCGGGATCCATTGTACAAGTTGCACCTACCAGCTTACCAGCTATTTCCAGGCTGTAATAGCCAGTGGGATTAGAGTTCCATATGAGCTTTATTTATATTATAATGACATACAGGTCCTTAGCTCTTCATGGAAGAAGAGCTGTTAGATATGAGCTGACAAAAGAAATAAATGGTCTCTAAAGATCAGAAGACAGCATCACATTTCCAGTGCTGGGATATGGTGGACCGTGCGGCTAATAAAAGAAATTTCATTTAAAGTTTTGCGTGCTTATTTCCTTCTGCAAATAATAAAGCCAATTTTGGATCAGGTGTTGAATCAGTTTTTAATATCTGTAATATCTCATTTCGCTGCTGTCAAAATAGCTTTTCTTTTCTTTTTTTGCAGTTTCGCCATATGTTAACACATTATCAGGTTCTTGACAACCACAACAAAAACAGGCTTAGCAAGTATATGGTGGGCCATTGTACATAGTTAGTGGGCTTTCTTTGGACTTATTAGCCACAGAGTTTCACAAAGAGAAGTCTTGATGATTAGGGTTAAACTGCGGAAGTAAAGGAACAAGAGGAAGCAACATCTCACCTGGAATTCTCTAATAACTAAGAGGCAATCCCTGCAGAAATTCTCTTGGTAGGCTAACATAAAGTGAAATGTTTTGGAGTTCATGTTATGGAAGAGCAAAGCTTCAGTGTAAGTAATGTACGTGGAACAGCTGAGCCTTGGGGGGAAACATCCATTTGGAGCTGTTGGTTCTCCCTGTGGCCGAGTTCAGATTGGCAGTTTGAAGCAGGAGCGAGTCATGGCAAAAAAGCCCTGGAACAAACTGTTCTGGGTTTTCCCGGTCGCACTGTGCCGACTGATGCGGGAGCAATACCAGGGAGGAGGCGTGAGGGAGCATTCACACTGTTGGCCTGAAGGAGTGGCTTTCTGTTTCGCTAATCTAGACATATGCGCTTATGCACATGAGCACACAATCAAAATCGCGGATTTTAGCATTCACACTGTGTTGGTGCGGGATATATGCAGGATAGACACACTTTCCAGGGTTTGATATCACTTTTAACAGGTATCTTTTTAAACTCGGGAACAAAGCATTACAAGATGGGTTGAGTACAGCTGGGGAATGCCAGACAGATGTGCATGTGTGAACGCCCCCTTTAATCTGCTTGTGAAATATTGCTGAAATGCGCCTGATAGGTCTGCTGCTTTCTCACTTTCTGGCCCCAATGAAATGGCAGCAAATGAGCAAGAAGGTCTTTTTGGTGCATCTCCCCCCCCCCGCAAACAAAGAAGCACATGGGTGAGGACAGCTCCACACCTTGCCCAGATGGGCTCTGCTGTTTGCAATGCTTTTCTACCAGCCCAGTTCTGTTTCCACAACTGAACCAGTCTGGGAAGCTGAGCAGCAGAACACAGCAAGGGATGGGGGAGGGAGGCTTATCTCCCCTTGCCTACAAAATACTTTTCATGTGAACCGTAGACCAGCTTCACTCCTTTGCTTTACACATTAGAAGGACAGTCACAGGAATAAGAACGTAAGAGAAGCCAATGTTGGATTAAGCCAGTGGCCTATCTAGTTCAACACTCTGGCATACAGTGGCCAAAAATACCAGGTGCCATCAGGAGGTCCATCAGTGGGGCCAGGACACTAGAAGCCCTCCCACTGTTGACCCCCCCCCCAAAGCACCAAGAAGACAGAGCCTCACTTGCCCCAGCCTGAGAGTCCCTATCTATACCTTGTGGCTAATAGCCACTGATGGACCTCTGCTCCATATCCTTATCTAATTCCCTCTTGAAGCCGTCCATGCTTGTAGCCGCCACCACCTCCTGTGGCAGTGAATTCCATGTGTTAATCACTCTTTGGGTGAAGAAGGACTTCCTTTTATCCATTCTAACCCGACTGCTCAGCAACTTCATTGAGTGTCCACGAGTCCTTGTATTGTGAGAAAGGGAGAAAAGTACCTCTTTCTCAACTTGCTCTATCCCATGCATGATTTTATAAACATCAATCATGTCACCCCTCAGCTGTCGTATAAAAATATATAGCTGCCTCATCACATTTAGTTTGGCCTTTGAGATGAAACAAGGAGAAGTCTACATAGGGTATGGCATTAATAGTTGTCCAGGGGAAGGGGGTATCAGAGAAAAAGTGAATAGGCTCAAGTAGGCCTACAACATTCTTCAAAGTCTCTAAAGGAGGGATCCCAGGAATACTAAAATGCAAAGAAATCCCTGAAAACTAGATAATTTTCTTACCGGTGATGCCCAAATGCCAATAATCAACTAGAAAGCTAACACCCCAGGGTACTAAGTCTAAGGTGGAAAAAAAGCTACCGTGCCATCCAAAGCAAGGACCTTGCCCTCGCTGCTAAGTGCTTTGAGGGCCCCAGAGCAGAAAAGGATAATCATTAAGCCAGAATGGAGTCCTAAATTCATTTTGGTCCTTACTGTTATTAATTTATTAAATCTGATTTTAAACCACCTTCCCCTGGAAAAACCGGGCTCGGGCAAGTGTACAACATAATCCTGTCCTATTATATAAAAAGGTAGTGGTCTGGCATGATTCCATGCTTGGCAAAATCAATTCGCTCCCTGGTATGTCGCTCAGAATCTGTCCCTAGCCACTAGCTGTGTTGCCTGAGTTCTCTCCCACCCACTGCAGCCTAGGCCACTCTTCTCTGATTGGGCCAGCATTTCAAGCTCATTTGCATATGGAAGCTGATTGGACTTCACTCCATTTCGCACCTCAACCCCCTCCCCCCGCAAGATAGTTGGAATTGTCAGTTGTTTATGCAACCTATTGTATTCTGAGGTGAAATATGTTCTCACTCACAACACTTCCCCTTCAAAAGAAACAGAGCCCCCCAATAACACAACCATGCCACACCACAAGCAGAATACCACAAGAAAAAAAAAAAGCTCTGGTACTAATTCTGGCAGGGGACGCTGTGAGTGTAGAAAATGATTTATCGACACAGTGGAAAATCTTTAGGAATTGTTTGGTGCATTTACCATGGGGCACCCACCCAGAGCCTCTGGCATTTTCTCACTCTTCTGGCATCAAAACCAATTGAAGGCAAAATAGAGATATGGAGACTTTTCCATCCTCCTTTGCATCAATTTGTCTTTGGTGGCAATGGCAACCCTAGGCCTGGCTGCTTGCTCCTGTTCAACAGGAGTATCCCTATGGAAACTGCCTGGGTGATTTCGGACCAGCCGGAGACTTTCTGCCTAACCTGCCTTACAGGGTTGCTGTACAGATCACAAAGCCAAAAAGAATGAAGTAAACTGCTTTGCTCCCCGCTAATGAGAAAGACAGAATTATGCCTGGGAAGAGGCTGCTGAGAGGGGATGAGATAAAGTTGCTAACTTTAGGTATGGAAATTCATGGAGATTTGAGGGGTGGAGCCCAGAGAATTACAACTGCTCTGCAGGAGAGAGGGCAGAAGTCAGCTGAAGTCAGAGGGGCAGATAACAGTAGGCTGATGGTTAGCTGGGAAGGAGATGGGGTTGCCAACTCCAGGTTGGGAAATTCCTGGGGATTTGAGGGGTGGAACCTGGAGAGGGTGGGGTTTAAGGAGGGGTTGGACCTCAGGTAGGTAGAATGCCATAGACTCCACCCTCCAAACCAGCCATTTCCTCCTGGGTAACAATTGTTGCCAATCTTCAGGTGAGGGCTGGAGATCACTGAAAACTACAACTGCTCATCAGGTAGCAGAGATCAGTTCCTCTGGAGAAAACGGTGGTCTCTGTCATTACACCCTGCTGAGGTCGCCACAGCAAATTCACACTGTGTGCCCAAAGACAGGGCACTCTCCCAGAGCCTCTTTCTAGAGCCCGTTGTATTTATTTCCACAACGGGCCTTACTCCTAGTGCCATATAAACAGCATTAGAAACAAATCAAAACCCATAAAACACAGCAGTAACCAAAAGATGGCATTACCTTTTTTTCCCCTAATGGTGCGAGTGGCCTCACGGGGAGGCAAGGGGTGGGAGCGCCAGAAAGATGGAGCTGTTGCTGTCCTCAACCAAATGCCTGGCGGAACACCTCTGCCTTTCAGGCCCTGCGGAACTTCCCTGAGGGCTCATGCCTCCCGTCCACACTTGTTAATGCTGCACTAAGAAGTACATTCTGAACAGAGTACACCTTAAACACACACTGCATCCTGGGGGGGGTGGCAAGAGAGAGGGCAATTAGCCCAATTAAATCATGACTGCACTATAATTCATTATTCTGGCCTCAGTCTATCAGGCCAGACTGCTGCCCCTCTCTCTCTCCTACCCTATACCACCGAGTGCAGCTATCCATAATTGCATACTTTGCCCCTGCACTGTATATAAGGTTAAAAAAACCCTAAACCGTATCGTGTTTCATTTTAAAAGGTACACAGTGTAGGTCTGCCTGTGACACGTATTTATAATATGCGAAAGGATGCTACAAGATCTCATAACGTCTTTTAAAAATCTATGAGATCAGCATAAGAAATGCTGAACTGCTGTGATCAAATTGCTTTGGTCGCTCTAATGCATGACTCTCGTCTCTAGAGTCCTGGGTTCATATTGGTTTTACGACTTAAGCAACATTCCTGAAGTTCCACGGAACACTTCTTGCCACTTCCTGCAATGACAAACAACTTCAGTGTATATTTTCAGGAATTAAGGAAAAACACCCTAATCACTTACAGATTTAGTGCAACATAAACCTTCACAGACTAAAGCAAAACCCTCCGTGGCACCTGATGAAGGGAGTTCTTGCCCACACAAGCTTCTGCTAAAATAAATCTGTCAGCCTTTGGAATGCCACAAGAGTTGGATTCTTCCCACCACAACCTAACATGGCTGCCTCTGAAGAACTGTGATTTTTTTTTTTTTGCGGTAAAGCTCATGAGAAGAGACTGAACAACACTGGATTTGTTTAGCTGACTACAAACAAAAGTAAAAGGGGTCATGACTGCATCACACTGCAGCCAAGGAGTTGACACAATGGAGGGGTGGGTAGTAATTAATTAAATTAAGTGGTTACAAATTGCTCAGTAAAAAAAATAAATAAATTCTGCAGTCCTAAGTGAATTCACTCAAATGCGGAACCCCATACTTTTTAGTTCCAGCTTACCATCACAGCTTCAGAACACAGATATTATCCATTTTTTAAAAAACAACCTTGCTTTTTAGAATGTAAGATGGGAGGGATATCAATATTGGGAGCACAGAAGCTCAGTAGTTTATTTATTTACTTTTATTTATTTGTCTCATTTATAACCCTGCCCTCCCCGCAAAGCAGGCTCAGGGTGGCTTCCACTCAACATAAACCAAAACAAAGCAAATTCATGGAGGATGTTTTATGGTTTTATCTAGTGCCTATCTGAGATGGAGCTAGAGGAGGAGGAGGAGGAGGAGGAGGAGGAGGAGGAGGAAGGAGAAGAAGAAGAAGAAGAAGAAGAAGAAGAAGAAGAAGAAGAAGAAGAAGAAGAAGAAGAAGAAGAAGAAGAAGAAGAAGAAGAAGAAGAAATTGGATTTGTATCCTGCCCTTCACTTGGAGTCTCAGAGCAGCTTACAAACTCCTTTCCCTTCCCCTCCCCACAACAGACACCCTGTGAGGTAGGTGGGGCTGAGAGAGCTCTTTCAAGAACTGCCCTTTCAAGGACAGCTCTTGTCAGAACTATGGCTTGCCCAAGGTCATCCAGCAGTTGTGAGTGGAGGAGTGGGGAATCAAACCTGGTTCTCCCAGATTAGAGACCGTGCACTTAACCACTACAGCAAACTGGCTTTTCCCTTCCCCATCTGAAGGCCCCTCCTCTAATTTGAAGACAGCATCGGCTTTGTCGCACAAGTCCATCTGATTCAAAATCCTATATCCAGGTACAGCAGACTTTACTGTTCACACTGTTCAGCATTAGGAACAGAAGGTATGGGGGCTCACGTTCAAGGCTTCTGCAGCTTCCTGTTCCAGTGAAGGAAGTATGATATTATCAGTCTTGAACTCAGTCACTATACAAGTATATTCTGTTTCTATGTTTCCCCCTTCCCTACATTCAAGTCTGAGCAATGTAATGTATACTACCTTTGAAAAGTGTCTCGAAACCGCAATTCATTTGGATGTTTTTGCACTGAACATCTATCCTGATGCATGAATTCCAGAGAACTCAAAAGCTTGCTCATTGTTTTAGGATTGCTCTGGAAAACAGGTCTTTTTACAACTGGGTCAGAATGTGGCAGTGAGAGTCCTTATGGCCAACGTATAATTCCAATACTGTGTGAACTTCATTGGTTGCTGATTTAGAACATCCTGCTGGATTAGGACAGTGGTCCATCTAGTCCAAAATGCTGCTTCACACAGTAGTCAACCAGTTGCCCTGCAGGGTCAGCAACAGGGTACAGAGGCCAAGATCTTCTGCTGATGTTACCTCCTATCACTGAGTTCCAGAAGTTTACTGCCTTTGAACATGGAGGTTCCCTTTCCTAGCAATGGCTAGTAGTCTGTTTTAACTTACATATGGATTTTAATTCTATATATTGATCCTAAATGTCATGTTATATTTACTATGCCAGTAAAGGATACTTGATAGGATAGTAGTCATTGATGGAGAGCCATTTTGGGGTAGTGGTCAGGAGCGGCAGATTCTAATCTGGAGAACCTGGTTTGATTCCCCACTCCTCCACATGCAGCCAGCTGGGTGACCTCAGGTCCGTCACAGTTCTCTCAGAGCTGTTCTCTCAGAGCTTTCTCAGCCCCACCTACCTCACAGGGTTATGTTGTGGGCAGAGGAAGGGAAGGAGACTGTAAGCTGCTTTGAGATGCCACGTGAAGGGGGGGGGTATAAATCCAACTCTTCTTCTTCTTCTATCCTCAACGAGTCCCCCTTTTAAAGCCATCTATGCTCATGGCCATCATTGCCTCCTGTGGCAATGAATTCCACAATTACTCATTAAGAATTTCCTTTTGTCTATCTTGAAGCTATTTCCCAACGATTTCCTTGGGCGACCCCAACCTCTAGTTGTGTGGGATGAGAAAATGCTCCCTTGTATCCACCTTCTCCACCTCGTGCATAATTTTATACACCTCTGGGATGTCTCCTTTCAGCCTTCTTTTTTTCTAAACTAAACAATATTCCAAACGTTGCCAACTATGTCTTTATGCAAGCTCATTACAATTTTTGCCATTTTATTCTCAGTCCCCCTCCTGGTATTCTCCAACTTGGAGTTTTTGCCGTTTATACCACTGCCACACACTGAGTCAACATTTTACATGAGCCACCCACTTTAAGGTCTATTTCACTCTTGGTCTCAGCTAGTTCAGAATTAGTTATCAGGTCCAAGACCAAGTGCTGCTGATGACCTTTCAAGACCATGACCAGGATACCTGAGGGGATCAGGTTCAGCTGTTTTGACCTACCCATGACATCACACCTTCTGCTTAGTTTATATGCAGAGTACATCATGTGAAATGCTGGCCTGGATGAATCACAAGCAGGAGTTAAGATTGCTGGGGAAAAGATCAATAACCTCAGATATGCAGACGATACCACTCTGATGGCAGAAACTGAAGAGGACCTAAAGAGCCTCTTGCTCAGGGTGAGAGTGCAAAAGTGGGCTTGAAGCTCAACATCAAAAAAACTAAGATCATGGCATCTGGCCCCATCACTCCTTGGCAAATAGAAGGGGAAGTCGTAGAAGAAGTAACAGACTTCACGTTCCTAGGATCCCAGATCACTGCAGATGGTGACTGCAGCCATGAAATTAAAAGACACCTGCTCCTTGGGAGGAAAGCAATGGCAAACCTAAACAGCATGATAAAAAGCAGAGACATCACCTTGCCAACAAAAGTCCGCATGGTCAAAGCAATGGTATTCCCCGTAGTAATGTATGGCTGTGAGAGCTGGACTATAAGGAAGGCCGAGCGCCGAAGAATAGATTCTTTTGAACTATGGTGCTGGAGAAGACTCTTGAGAGTCCCTTGGACTGCAAGGAGATCAAATCAGTCAATCCTAAAAGAAATCAACCCTGACTGTTCCCTGGAAGGCCAGATCCTGAAGCTGAAGCTCAAATACTTTGGCCACCCAATGAGAAGGGAGCATTCACTGGAGAAGACCCTGATGCTGGGAAAGATTGAAGGTCAAAGAAGAAGGGGACGGCAAAGGATGAGATGGTTAGACAGTGTCATCGATGCAACGAACATGAAACTGAGCAAACTTCAGCGGACAGCGGAAGACAGGAGGGCCTGGCATGATCTGGTCCATGGGGTCGCGAAGAGTCGGACTCAACTGTGCGACTGAACAACAACAAAATCAGAAGCCTTTTGAGTGGCAATGAAAGAGACGGCTTCTTACACTTTTTTGGACACTGAGGTGGATTTACTATTCCTTAGCACTGTTCAAACCTCATCTCTGCTTGTGGAACTTTATAATCTGGATCAGGATAGTTAATGCTCACGGACCCAGCTGAAGACCTGAATGTGGGTTAAAGTGTACAGTGTTCTGTCCTGAGGTGGATTAGATTATCTTTCTGCCCATTCCCACTTCTGATTCAGGTGATTCCTGCCAGGAGGCAGACATAGGCATGGTACTACAAAGGCAGGCACTGAGGGGTCAAGATTAAATGGATGCAATTTTACAAAGTAGTCTGGATGCACTCAGTTTAATAGCAGAAGAGTTGCTGGTAATCTACCACTCTTCACACTTCCTGAAGACGTTCTCTTGGCTGCGGGTTAGGGGGGTGAAATAGCAGTACTATAGCCAGCCATGAACTGTGGGCATTAGATACTGATCACAACTCAACTGCACTTAGATATATCAGTTCAGCAATTGGCTTAATGTCACCAGAAATCTAAAAACTCTGACAGTAAAATCAACTCTCAGTGCAAAACTGGAGGACATGGAAAGGATGTACTCAAAAAAGGACTCGACAAGACATATCTGGGAAATGGGAATAAGAGGTATGCAGAATGCTAAAGAAAGGTGTCCATTGCACTGCTTATGGTGACTGCTGGACCTTAAACTCTCAGAGATTGGCAGATTGTCCAGCTCTAACTACAGGCATGCATATCATAAGGCCCTTGGACTGAAATGTGGACTGGAATGAGGACCCTTCCCTGATTATTTGTGTCCCCCGTGGAAAATCCCAAGCACAGTGTTTGTATCCCATTGTGACTTCATCTGATGCTCTCTCAGGCCAGTCAAAAAGGTTGGGAGAATGTCTGTCTTCTGGTCTTCATTGCTCCTCCTCATCCTAGACTAGTTCCAGTTTTTTCAAGCTATTGCAGCTGGCCAGCCCACATCTGAGAGAATTAACATGCTGTGTTTCTTAGCTCTCACACCTAAGATGTTACATCTTACACCTATGATTTTTTCCTCACAATTGACACCTAAAATAGACAGTAGGGATGGGCACGAAGTGGCTGATGAACTGAATTCATCATGAATTTTGACCAGTTTGTGGTTCATGAAGCAACATTAGTGAACAGAACTGCCATGAACTTCCATGAATTTTGGTGCAGTTCATGTAGAGCTGCTCTTCATGAAAAACAACTGCATGGTGGGGAGCTCCCCACTGCTCAGCTATTTAGTTCAAATGCCTCAGACACATTTAAACCCTGCTTTCTGCTCCCTGCAAAAAGCCCCAGGGAGAAGAAAGCAGGGGTTTGCACTTTAAATGGCTCACAATCCCAGCCCCCCAAGCCCCCAGCTTGTTGGGGAAATGAGCAGCATAAAAGTTGAATAAACAAATAAATACTGACTGGGTTGGTTTGTGAACCAACCTCCCAGTTCATATGGGTTCATGCTTTGATTCGTGGTAACATCCACATCCCTAAGAGACACACTTGAGCCGGGGAGGTGTTACAAAGCAAATTCAGATGGATATGACTTCACTAAAGTCAAAGTCAATTCTAAAAGAAATCAACCCTGACTGTTCCCTGGAAGGCCAGATCCTGAAGTTGAAGCTCAAATACTTTGGCCACCAAATGAGAAGGGAGCATTCACTGGAGAAGATCCTGATGCTGGGAAAGATTGAAGGTCAGAGAAGAAGGGGACGGCAAAGGATGAGATGGTTAGACAGTGTCATCGATGCAACGAACATGAAATTGAGCAAACTTCAGCGGACAGCGGAAGACAGGAGGGCCTGGCGTAATCTGGTCCATGGGGTCGCGAAGAGTCGGACGCAACTGTGCGACTGAACAACAACAACAAAGTCAAAGCAAGCTCAAAATATTTGAATGAATTGTCTCTGACAGAGCCATAAAGGAGGGATAGTATTAATGAAGCACTAGGCTTCATCTGAATTACGATGACGACGATGACAACAACAAGAACAACAACATTTAACATCTATACAGTTAGTTATCATGGTGTAATCCTTGAGGTGGGGTTGTGGCTCTGTAGTAGAGCATCTGCTTTCCATGCAGAATGTTCCAGGCTCAGTGAATAGGACCAGGTCATAGGTGACACGAAAGACCTGTGCCCAGATCCCAGAGAGCTGCCAGTCAGAGTACATGAGTCTGACTTTGATAGACCACCTGTCTATCAATATAAGGCAGCTTTCATGTGCTCATACATGCTGCCTTACAATAGACCTGTAAAGCAGGCTAGCATTATTTATCCCTATATTGCAGTGGTGGGTAAACCTGAGAACAAGGCTACCTGGAATTGACTTGAGGACTCTGGATCACAACTCATTCTTTTACCCATTATCCTGCACCAGGTCAGCATGCAGCATTTTCTTCAGTTTCAAACTGGTCTGTGAAGGAAATGGCCTGGAGCAGTGTTCCCTCTAAGCTGAGTTAGTGGGAGCTAGCACACAGTTTTTTAGCCTCCGGCTCACACGTTTTTGTGTGTGAAGGATGGCTCCAGAGCAAAATAATTTTTGCAGTAGCCAAATCGCTCGCTCACAACTTTAATGCCAGTAGCTCACAAAGTAGAGTTTTTGCTCACAAGACTCCACAGCTTAGAGGGAGCATTGGTTTGAACAGCCATATTTTTATTTTATTGCACCCCCCTGGATGGCAGTATACAGTGTTCTGACACATCTGCAGCCCACCCTTCTTCCGAAGCTCACGGTGCCTTATATGGTTCTCCCCTTCTCCGTTTTATCCTCACTCTAACCCTGTGAGGTAGATTTGGTTGAGAGACAGAGAAAGAGAGTAACTAGCCAAAGGTCATTCCGTGAACCTTATGGCTGAATGGGGGTTTCAGTTTGAATGTCCCTAATCCTAGTCCAATACTCTAGTCTCTATAAACACCTTACTGACTCAGGGGATTGTTAATATACGCCGGGGTGAAAAAAATGGGTACAGCAGCAGCCAGTTCTTTGATTGGGCCTTATTTGTATGCAATAATATCTGCACAATTAGTTACTGTAGATTTTGGGAATGAGACAATGGAAGGAGGTGTCTGATTTTCTTTAAACAGACCTTTTCAGACTATCTTCAAGACATTTCTTTTGTATATAATGCAGAGCTCATAAAAGTCGCTAATCACTTTTAAAGGTTTTCCCTTTAAAATTTACATTTTAAAATTAAAAATGTAATTTGTTTAAAGCTGTGATTCTTTGAGAATAAGCCTAAAAATCTCTTAATAATATCATCACTGGAATGGAGGAGCAGCAAAAGAAGCGTCTTCCCTTAGTTAAAAGGTTAATTCTTTCATCTGCAAGGAGCATAGAAATTCAGGGATTCTTACAGTGGCATCTCAAGACATCTTGCTGAGTTTCTCTCCTTGAATCTCCATCAACCAGATATTCCTGCACATGGATATATGTGCAAGTATAAGCTGTTGCCATGTCAACACTAACTGCTTGGGGGGGCGGGATATCAGATGTGGCCAAAATTAGCAACATCCCCTTCTAAGCTACAGTGGAGGCATTTACTTCTGAGATGGCTGAAATAAAGCAACACCTTTAATTAGCCTGATGAAAATCTACAACCCTCTCTGCAACAATTCACAGCATCTGTGCTGTAAACCACACAGGCACACAGGAGAGAGAGAGAGAGAGAAGAGAAGCTTTAGTGGTGGGGACGTGGAGGACTGAAAGGACGGCATATACAAACAATGGATCTTCCGAGAGCTGGGTAAAAAGACTAATATGAAGGCATCTGGTACAGACATTCCACTCTCAGCCTAAGTAGAAACCTGAAGCAGATTCACATTTACACAGCAATAATTCCAGTGTCCCACCAGAAAACTCAGAGGGAAGAGCAGGTGCATGTCCTTAAATAGATCTGTACAAAAGCTGAGGTCAGGCTGTGGCTTGCCATGGGCTAGTTCACCAGCATTTCAGGACTCCAGTCAATTGTTCACATTTTACACATCTGCTGTTGGAAACACCAGTGTACCCTCAGCAAACACGACTGCTATGTAAAGTGTGGAGTTGCTCTCAGAGGGGATTATAGCATCTAAACAAAATCTAGTCTCTCAAGCTGTGCAAACATTGCTAATGGGCAAGGAACAGCAAAACTAGTGCCAAAGCAAACAAGTGGACAGAACAGAAATTAACTTGGGGGAATCCTCACAAAGTGATGTATCTTGCAGAAGCATGCCGGGACATACTCCAAGGTGCTCATCCCTGATTCCAGGAGCTATCAGTTTTGATCAGCATAAAGTCTAACAAACAAGGCACCATGCAAACATACTAGCTTGTATTCAATTGGTATATCCTCCGAAGGTGCACAGTTTTCCCATGTTCCCTCCCCTGCCAACCTCCAGTAAGATCATGGAGTCATGTGGAAGAAAGGGGGGGGGGCTATACTAAAGAGAAGGAAGTGGTAAAGAGAAGGAGAAGAGAAGGGATTGGATTGATACCCTGCCCTTCACTACCCAAGGGAGTCTCAGAATGGCTTACAAACTCCTTTCCCTTCCCCTCCCCACAACAGACACCCTGTGAGGTAGGTGGGGCCAGGGTCTTTTGGGGGAGCGCACCAAGCGCAGCTCTGGGAGCTCAGGAGCCAAGCCCCGCCCCCAGGCGGCATCCAGGGGAGTCTCTCAGGCAGCCGAATGTCAATTTCAGCTCCATTATATCCTATGGGCCATTGAAGTCAATGGTGAAAACATAGGGTATATTCTGGGAGCTGGAGGGGAGGGGGTTTGATGGAGAGGCTCCAAACTCATAGGGTAGCTGATGGAGCCTCTCCCCAAGATACCCACCAAGTTTCAAGAACATTGGACCAGGCAATCCAATTCTATGGGCCCCCAAACAGGTTGCCCCCATTCCCTCCATTGTTCTCTATGGTGGGTTGCAATTTGCCTTTGATCAGGACTAGAAGCTCTTGGCTAAGAAAACCAAAAAATAAAGTTGTTTATGGTCACAGATTCCCAAATGGAGGTGGGAGAGGGACACACCATGTTTTGGGGGGAGCTTGTGTCAATGGTTGATACAGTTATGGAAATATCAGTTTTCACTTAACTTGTACAGACTAGTCTTTGTGGCTGCAGAGATTTTTTTAAAATGTGACTGCATTCTAGAGTTGCCAGCTCCAGGTTGGGAAATTCCTGGAGATTTGGGGGTGGACCCTGGGGAGGGATTCTGTGGGGTATAATGCCGTAAAAGGCATCCTCCAAAGCAGCTACTTTTTCCAGGGAAACTTTCTCTGTCAGAACATCAGCTGTAATTCTGGAAGCTGAACTGGCAATCTCTCATTCTCTGTATCTCTCTCTATTTCTTTATCTCTTATGGCCTTAGCAAAACTTTTTCAGGAAACACAGAGACCCTACATGACAAATTTCAGGAGTCTATATTGCTTCTGCAAAGCTGTCTGGAATGGCTAAAGCAGCAGGCAAAGGTAAAGGTTTCCCTTGCTCAAAAGCCAGTCGAATCTGACTCTAGGGTTGCGGTGCTCATCTCCGTTTCCAAGCCGAAGTGCCAGCGCTGTCCGAAGACATCTCTTTGGTCATGTGGCTGGCATTGCTAGACACTGAGGCGCATGGAACGCTGTTACCTTCCCACCAAAGTGGTACCTATTTAACTACTTGCAATTTCTTGCTTTCGAACTGCTAGGTTGGCAGGAGCTGGGACCAGAGATGGGAGCTCACTCCATCACGCCGCACTCGGGTCTTGAACTGCTGAACTACCGACCTTCCAGCCTGCAGTTCAGCATCTTAACCACTGAGCCACTGCAGGTCCCTGGCTAAAGCAGTGCAGGGATGTCAAGCAGATCCTTACACAGAGAATAGCAGAGAAATAAGGGCAGGAATACTGGAGGGACCAGTGAGATAGCCACATGCAGCACAATGAATGAGGCTGGGAGACAAGGATAAAGGGAAGGGATTAGAGACAATCGGTAATGAAGGTTAAAGGAGACAGAGAGATTGTAATAAGCAGGGGAAGGATTTGGGCAGAGTTAGAAGTTATTCATCCTGTTCCAGCTCAAGTCTGGAGTAGATTTTTAGAATCTAGAACAAATTCGACAATCCAGTCCAAGCACACACCATAAATCCCAGTCGATTCTCTTTGGATATGTTTCAGCGCCTCCATGACCTATGGAATTTGAAATCATCATCTTCCTGCCCCCACCCCAGAGTGTGGCCACTCCTGAGTCCATTCTGAAAAGTATCCATGTCAACAGATGGATTGCTAGTCTGAGTTCCAGTTGGTTCAGAATCCTCATACATCCCAAAGTAAGGATTCAGCTGGAGACATGAAAGACACGTGGAGGTACAGAAAGGCTCTGCTGGAAGCTAAAGAAGAGAGTATGAAGACAAGCCCAGAACTGTTGGGAGGCATGGCTGTCTTAACCAGAATTCAGAGGCAAAGGTGTACAAAGTGTAAAATGGTTGAAGGAGTTTGGCCTCCCTTCCCCTAAGAAATGTTCCCCACTGCTGCAGTAAGAACATAAGAACATGAGAGAAGCCAATGCTGGATCAGGCCAATGGCCCATCCAGTCCAACACTCTGTCACACAGTGGCCAAAAATACCAGGTGCCATCAGGAGGTCCAGCAGTGGGGCCAGGACACTAGAAGCCCTCCCACTGTTGACCCTCCCAAGCACCAAGAATACAGAGCCTCACTTGCCCCAGAGTTCCTATCTATACCTTGTGGCTAATAGCCACTGATGGACTTCTGCTCCATATTGCTTATCTAATTCTCTCTTAAAGCTGTCCATGCTTGTAGCTGCCACCACTTCCTGTGGCAGTGCCCTGTCATCTTCCCGCATAAGCTTCATTATACACTGTTCGACAGCTTTCAAGAACGTTATCTTGGTTCTTCCGATACATACACATTCCATAGTAAGCCACCAGCCACATCTACTTCCAATTAACTGTTCTACCATCTTCTACCCCTTTAAACAAGTCTTACGGAAACAAACTTGCTGAACTGACTGACCAAACAGAACCACCACTTTTTTAACGACAAGCACAAAATACTGCTGAGAAGAATGGACTTCAGCTGAAAGCACTCACTTTGGGAGAAGGCTGCCATAGAGTAAAACACATAAAGTTACTTTATGGGCTTTTTCTAGAGTGACAGAACAGATTTTCAGATGATGATGATGATGATAATGATGATGATGATGGTGATTTTATTGCTATAAAGTTGCACCTGACGTATGGTGATGCTGTAGGGTTTTCAAGGCAAGAGACATTCAGAGGTGGCTGGCCACTGTCTGCCTCTGTATAGCAGCCCTGGACTTCCTTGGAGGTCTCCCATCCAAGTACTATCCAGGCACTAACCTGCTTAGTTTCTGAGATGTGGTGAGATGGGCTAGCCTGGACTAGTGGGGGGGGGGGAGAGAAAAATGAGAAATACAAGAGTTCAGATCAACAAAGCCGACAGGAAAGTGCTGGGATATAATTTGCATTTCATCAATGAGAATGTTAATTGCTAGGGACTGAAACACAGCAGCAATGCCACACTTTGGGCAACTTCTAACCTTACTTTTTACTAATGCGTCTTTATTTTGCTTTTACTAACATTACCCTCTCTGAATTCCCTCATCTGTTATGATCTAAAAGACAGGCTCTGTTACGTTTTTGAGAATGCATTCGTGTTTTAATTTTCCTCTGTTAAATTAGATACAGCTTTCCTGATTATGTTTTTACAAGAAGGGGGACTAGTGATACTCGCGGGGGGGGAGCGCCATGTGGAGGAGGATGAAGCAGCCACAGGTAAGCCTTGCCCCCCCCCGTACCAATGGCGAGGTCTGTGTGGCTCCCGCCAGATCCACCAAGCCTTCTCCCCCGCCCCCTGGCACCAACAGTGAGGCCCATGCAGCTCCCAGCCATCAGACCTGCCAAGCTTTCCCCCGCATGGCGGTGGCAGCAGCAGTGAGGCCTGAGCAGCCGGTCTGCCAAGCCTTCTCCCACCCCCCACCCCCCCTCAGTGGCGGTGGCAGTGGTGAGGCAGTTCCCAGAGTGTTCCCTGTGCATGCACAGGAACACTCTTTTACTTGGGGGGGGATTTAAGTATCCCCCTATAGTTTTTTTATAGATTTCAGATTTTTCTGCACATCTGGGGATTGCCCCAAATGTGCAGGAAAATCTCTTTGCTCCCTAGGTGCCCCCGATGTGCGGATTTAGATATCCGCACACAGGGGGCACCTTGGCTATTAGGTATATATTAGTCTTACCTAACTTTTATTGTGCTTCCTTGTGTGCATACATGTTTTTATGTGTGTGTATCTGTGTGCACCGCACAGTCATATGCATTCATACAATAACTCTTGTTAACCGTATGCATCATTAGCCAGCTTCCCTGGTTTTATAATTTTTTTAAAAAAATTGAGCTAAAACACATTTGTTAGCACATGCCAACCTAACTTCAGAATGATTAAATGTGTGCCTGTTTCTACTCTAAGACAGGCATCTGGCACAAGCAACCCAGGCAGGTTCCAAAAAACAAGTCACATTACTGATATACACTGAACTGTTCAGGCATTAAACATGAGAAAGAAGCAAGAAAGAGAAGAGGCTATAAGGATTCTTTACCTAATGTTCAAGAGAAGGAAAAGAATAGTGGGCCCCAATCCAGCACACAGAAGTGCACTTTAATCACATTCATTTCAATAGGTTTAGGTATCCTTAAATTGTGATTTGGGGATGGGAGGGAAATGGGGGAGTTAATAAACCTGAGACAGATTGACACAGACCTAGTGAAGGTTAGCTACAAAAATATGTAATAATATTATTCTGCATTCTCTAACATTTAATACATGGCCAACAAAGGCAGGCCACAGTCACTTCCCAGGGGTATACATGTCTTTCTTCCTACACAGTAAAATACATGTAGTAATGAGGGTTTTTTTTATAGCTTAGATTATTTCTTCTGCAACAGAATAAAGAATGGTATTTACTGAGTCCCTGTGACCTCTGCTTATTGATCCCACAGGTTGAACAAACATTCTAGCATGAAAGACCCACAAATCAATGGTTTGGTTTCACAGCTACTGCAATAAATGGTTCCTTAAGTTGAGATACAAATCACAGCCTAATAAAGTAGAGATGCCTAAACAAGTATAGGCAGAAACAAACAATTTTAACCAATTCCTGTTCTGGTCAAGGAGGCGAATAAGTTCAAACACCAAGCACAAATTCTCCACTGACTATTTTATTCATTTGCCGCATTTATAATCTGCCTTTCTCACTGAGATGCAAAGTGAATTATGCACTGTAAACTGATAACAGTCCATACAAAGAGACATCTAATAAGTACAGACACAGTCTGTAAATTACAATCTATATGGGGAGGCATCTAATGAACAATGTACTATGACTGGGATTACCAAACTCTGAATGTGCATAGTATATTAGGCACGATACAGAGTGTGTATATAAAGAAGGAAAATGCTATTATATCATGAAGAAAATTATGCAACAGCGTAATACGTGCAAGGAATTGAGAATATATCCTATACATATTGGTATAATCCATGGTCTTTTCCCTTTATAAAGCATGTTCCTGAACTATTTTGTTATGTTGTTGTTGTTTAGTCACATAGTGGAGCCTGACTCTTTGCAACCCCATGGACCACATCACGCCAGGCCCTCCTGTCCTGTATCATGCCCCAGAGTCCACTCAGCTTCATGTTAGTTGCCTCTATAACACTGTCTAACCATCTCATCCTTTGTCATCCCCTTCTTCTTTGACTTTCCATCTTTCCCAGCATCAGGGTCTTCTCCAGTGAGTGCTCCCTTCTCATTTGGTGGCCAAAGTATCTTGAGCTTCAGCTTCAGTATCTAGCCTTCCAGGGAACAGTCAGGGTTGATTTCTTTTAGGACTCATTGATTTGATCTCCTTGCAGTCCAGGGGACTCTCAAGAGTCTTCTCCAGCACCATAATTCAAATGAATCTATTCTTCGGTGCTCGGCCTTCCTTATAGTCCAACTCTCACAGCCGAACATTACTACTGGGAATACCATTGCTTTGACCATACAGACTTTTGTTGGCAGGGTGATGTCTTTACTTTTATTGTGCTGTCTAGGTTTGCAATCACTTTCCTCCCCAGAAGCAGGCATCTTTTAATTTCATGGCTGCAGTCACCGTCTGCAGTGATCTTGGATATAATATAGCCCTATTACCTTTATAGAAAAGCTCTCCTGTACAACAGAAATTTGTGAAATCAGGAGCATGGCAACCCTCCTGACCTTTACAGGCAAGGTTATTCCACAAGGTGGGGCCCACAACTGAGAAAGCACGAGTAAAGCATGTATATGGGGGGTTGCTGATCTTGCCTGTTTGTAAGGTGACATCACAGAAGGCCCCAACAGATGAGTGAAGCTGTCATGACAGAAAATAGGAGGAAAGGTGGCCCTACAGATATGAGGGTCCAAGGTCACATAGGACTTTGTATGTAATAGCCAATACCTTGAACTGAACCCGGTAGCTGTTGGGCAGCCAATGGAGTGATTATATAATGTATGTGTCATAGCTAGCTCCTGATAATAACCAAGCTGCAGCATTCTATACTAAATGGAATCACCCAGTTCAGTTGACTTCAAGGGCAGACCCATGTACAGTGGATTACAATAGTTTAATCTTGATGCATCCACAGCATGAATCCAGGTGGCTACATTGGCTGAATCAAAGTCCCACTGGGAATCTATACTATTATATGATACAAAATGCTACCCTTCATGCTTAGAATGTGCCATTTTCTAGTCACGGTGGAAAAAAGAAAAAAAAGTCACTGACGTAAACTGAATTTCAGCAGAAATCATGATGAATATATAATGACTGCATGGCCTCTAGCCACAACTATCAGACTATTCCTAGGGCAATTACAGAAATCTCAGAGATTTTATGTGATTATCAGGTACCCTTGGCCAGTTTTGTAAATGCCAACTGTTTACAACACAACTAGCCTTGATTTTAAAGTTTCCCTACAACCCTCATGTGTGCTAAACTCTTGAACAGACACATACCTTCCTTGAGTTCAGTTCCACTTCAGCTGTCCTCTGTCTAGAAGGAAAAGTTCCATTGCCCATAACTGGTCCTCATTCAAAAAGGGAGTTTGGAAGGCATTTCAAACAGCCAGAAGCAACCCAATAGATTCACACATGACCTGTTTTTCTACTCTCTGTGTTTATAAATCTAGATGCCAGTTTTCTAGTACTAAAATACTGTCTTCAGGGCAAGTGGCTAGAGCCTCACAGCTTGCATGCATGCCCTATATGAATTGTTTGCAGTTATTAGTATAAATGTATGTACAGTAGGTACATACCTAATGTATTTACAGCCTAAGGGATATTGTCCCGGCTCCGGGATGCCAGAACTCAGCCCCCACACCCTAGTCGCCCATACAATGCCCCACTTACCAGCACAGAGTCAAACATCCCGGGAAGCAGAGGACCCACGGCGCCGGAATGAAGGAGGAGAAGGCACGAACAGTGTGGCCACCAGGATGGCGAGGGCACAAAGCTCACCCCGATGCACATGGCCCCAGGCTGAGGGCCCCACAAAGATGCCGACCGGGAGACCCAACCCAGCACGACGAAGCAGGAGATGGCCCCGAGGAGTTGGCCTGACGACGACCCGCCCTCCCACTGGAGCAACATGGGAAGCCAGCTGGCCTGGCTGTGGGCCCAACCACATCTGGGATGCTGGGAGAGCATCCCGACTTATTAAGGGGGTGGGGCTTGGGTCCAGGGAGGAGCAGTGGGGGATGGAGTGGTTCTGGGAGTGGGGCTGGGGATAAAAGGAGGTAGGGACAGAAGAGTCGGTGGAGGAGTAGCTGGAGCCGAGGCCAAGGGAGAAGCGGAGGTACAGTGAGAGAACAAACAGAGCAACCTCAAAGCTCGGAGCCGACGCCTATGCTGACAGAGGGACCTACGAGGTACAGATAACCTCGCCCCCAGTCTTTGTGAGACTCCTCCTCCCCATCCCCTTGTGAAGGCCTCAGCTGCCAGAAATGGCCCACCCCTTGTTGGGGCCAGTGAATGCCACAGCCATGGGAGGCATTCTCCCCCAGGAGTGGAGGCGGGGCACGACAGATATACAGTTCATACTTCTAATGAAATGATCTCTGACTCATGAAAGATGATACTGAAAGGTGCCTTATTAGTCGTTAAGTTGCCACTAGACTCCTGTTTTATTTTGCAATGACAGACTAATGCTGAATCTACATAAGCATTTGCTTTCATTTTTTCCCCCTCCGTCATCAGGCCTCCACATAGGTACGCAATGTTACCAAGCTACCTCATTTTTGCGTGAAGTTCAGTGCAAGAGAAATCAGTTTATCCTCTTTGGCCAACTGCAGCACATAACAATTGCCAGCTTCTACTATATTATCTGACAAAATTTTATATGCAGAACTCCCCAGGAAATTTAAATGCTTTCCCTTCTTCCACACTGATGCTGTTTTATGGGATAACCTGGAGCTGAAAATTGAAAACAGAGCATTGAGGTGGAAAGACTAGATGGAAATAGGAATTGTTCTGCTCTCACACTTAATTAGCCAAAATCACTTTAGACTTTTCTGATACAAGCAGCAGCCATTTGCCATGCATGGTAGGCCCGGGTGTTATTTTATCTGCCGAAGCTTTCTAGGGAGTTCTCTGCTGAAATCTTTAGTGCTCTTGATACCCCAAACCATTAGCTTTAAGGGAAGCAGTAACATATATACCCCCAAACAAAAAACAAAAAGAAAAAAACCACTTGCATATCCTCTTGAATTGCAAAACTCTCAGATTCGAATCATTATATTGGGCAGCAAAATGGGGGAGTAGGCAGGCACCTCTCAAGTCTCAGGTCACTTACAGAACACAAAAGCTTCTAGCTGGGTTACATTGTCAGGCCTCTCACTACACAGAACACAGGAGTATAAGAAACTGCAATTACAATGATCACAGGATTCATTGGGCTACACATTCAACATACGGAGCTATCCAGATGATACCTGGAAATTCATGAGCTCAATGTCTTCAACATCTGACATTTTGTATCCAAACACACTACAGCTGCCTCTGTGTTGCGCCACCATTTGCCCCGATACTTCTGGTCAATTTCACACCCGAAGCCGCGGGGCTGCATTTTGACCCACGGCTTCACCCGATTTCGCCCGCAGTTTCATGATCCTGTTTTTTGAGGATCACGAAACTGCGGGGGAAATCAGGTGAAGCCGTGGGTCAAATGCAGCCCCACGGCTTCGGGTGTGAAATTGACCAGTAGTATTGGGGCAAACAGTGGCGCAACACCGAGGCAGCTGTAGTGGGAAATCAGCCACGGACTCTCCGTCTTTCTAGAAAAACCTGTCCTCCATGTCCAGAATCCTCAAAAGACACAGATTGCAAAAGAGATAAGTGCCTATGTGAGTGGGATATTTAAAAATATGTTGCTGAAGTTGAGCACCCAGCGAAAAAAGAAGTTAGTTTTAAACAATAAAATTCATGCTTTTGGAAGCTTTCAAAACATCTCTGGCTGCATATGTCCTTCTCACCCCACCCACCATACACAGGCTAGCATTTATCTAAGTCTTATAAAAGTAGGGTTGCCAACCTCCACGTGGTGGCTGGAGACCCCCTGGAATCGCTACTGGTCTCCAAATGATAGAGAACAATTCCTGTGGAGAAAATGGCTACTTTGGAAGGTGAAGGGTATGGAATTATACCTTGCTGAGGTCCTCCCCTCCCCAAACCCCACCCTCCCTAGGCTGCACCTCAAAATCTCCAGGTGTTTCCCAACCCAAAACATATATAAAAGCCATTTGTGCTACTGGCCTTCATGAGAACCTAATTATCATTTACTTACTACCTCTTGGTTTTCTTGGATGCTGCAAAAAGGAAGCATGAGGGAAAACAAAGAAGGGAGGACAGTTTGATCTGAGGAAGCGTAAAAATACATGGAATGAATGTAGCTGGAATAAAAATCTGAAAGAAGACCTTACAGAAGCATGATGAGCGAGGGTGCAGGTGCAGGTGAAAGCCACACAAAGGGGATGCCGAAAGCAAGAGATGGCAGGCACAGTAATCTGCAAGGCTCAGTCTTCACTCCATTTCTTCTCAATCTATATATCTCTGGTATTCCCGAGACAATATCCAGGGAGTTTGCTTATGCCAACAACATGGGGATTGCAGTAAGGCACAAGTCAATTGAAAGGACTGAGGAAATACTGACTAGGGACCTTGAAATTTTGGTTGACTACTACCGTAAATGGCAGCTTATTCAAAGTCCAGGAAAAACAGAATGCTCCTGTTTCCATCTCAACAATAAACTTGCCAACTGTGAACTGAATGTCTACCGTAATGGTACCCAACTTACACACAGCCATACACCTAAGTATCTTGGCATTACCCTGGAGAGGACCTTGACTATAAACACCATCTTACCAATGTAGCGGCGAAAATACGCAACATTCTCCAAAAATTATGTGGTACAACTTGGGGTGCATCTGCGACAACACTTAGAGTTGGGGTTGGTGTAAAATACTGCAGAATATGGTGCTTCAATGTGGCTCCACAGCCCCCATGTCCACAAACTTGATGTCCAACACAATACAACAATGAGAACCATCAGCAGATGAGAGCCAGTTTGGTGTAGTGGTTAAGTGAGCGGTCTCTAATCTGGGAGAACTGGGTCTTATTCCCCACTCCTCCACTTGCATCTGCTGATGTGACCATGGGTCAGTCACAAGCTCTGGCACAGCTGTTCTTGAAAAAGAGCAGTTTCTGTCAGAGTTCTCTCAGCCCCGCCTACCTCAGAGGGTGTCTGTTGTGGGGAGGGGAAGGGAAAGGAGTTTGTAAGCCACTCTGAGACTCCGAGTGAAGGGCAGGGTAGAAATCCAATCTCTTCTTCTTCTTAAATCTACTCCGACCTATTGGCTACCCACTATGTGCCACATCGCTTCCCCACATCTCCAAAGACAAGATGCTCTTCTTTGTGAATATAGAAAGATCACTGAAAACAGAGAGTTATTCAGAAAGATGTGGCTGGCATGGGCCGATCCACACAAAGATCCCGGCAGCCAGCAATAAGATTTGCACAAATCCTTCAATTGCAAACTTTCAATCTAGGGAATGAATGGTTGTGAACATGGATGCAATCTGTTCCTCCCAATATCCATAACCTAATAAACACCAACAAGAGGCCCACAGGATTTGACTTGCTATGTAAAGTATGGAAGACAGCTAATAGAATAGGGACATCTGTCACAGGAAAGTGAGCGTTGTGCTTTCCAGGATGATGTGTCAGAGCTCTTTGAACTCTCCCAAGCTGCGACTAAGTGAACTGAAAATTTAGATATTAGTTGACAAGCTATAAGACTCCAGAAGCAATTTGTAGAGGGAAGCATCTAATTGGCTTATCGCTGGAACTCAGTCCTGATTTTTATTTTTATATGTTTCAACCTGAATATATATTTTATTCACATTGGGTGAGTTATGTGATTGGTCTCTGACTGTATTAAACTGTTGTTGTTGTTGTTAGATATTAGTCTTTAGGGGGATTGCCCAACTGGTCTGCATACCCATTGTATTGACTTGGTTACATATTTTATATTATTATATGCTTCCTGTGTGTAACTCTGTCATACGATAAATAATAATGCTGAAGGATAGTAACTTTGGAGTCAGTAAAAGAACATCCTTGGAGACTGAAATGTTCTCCCACTATTTATGAATATTGTGATTTTTAATGTCAGATTTCTGCCCATTTCTTCTATTGCATAGAGACTGATCTGTTTGGCCTACATAAAGCGGAAGATGCTGAAGATATATGATGGCGTATGTCACACTGGAAGATGAACAAGTGATATAGCTGATGTTGTTGCATTGCCTAAGTGTATATGATGACTTGGATGTTCACCTCATCATCTTAGGAAAATCTGGGATGCCCCTCCCCATTACAGGTGTTAGCTAGCTTAGTATAACTAATGAATGTTCTCTGTGGTTTTCTTCATTTAATTTTAAATAATTACATTTCACCTCTTTATTTCCTGCATATCAAGGTTTCTTAATCCTCTCAATTATTATTATTATAAAAAAAAATCCTGCATGAAATTATTGCATAGTAAGATATAAATGGACTTCAGTCTGCTGAAGTTTACACTAGAATAAAGTTTGAAGGTGTGACAAGACACCCCATTTATTCTTATAAAATCAGAAGTTTCCCTTCTCTCAACAATAAGTTCACTTGAGTTACCAAGCAGGAACTGTGGGTGAATGGCTGCAGATCACCCTCTGTTCTATATACCCAGCACTCAGGTCGGGGAGAGAAACCCAATCATGGCATTTTTATTTTAAATAACACTGTGGGTCCCGGTCACACGCAGAATTAGCCATGCAATAGGGATGAGTGCCAGGTAGATTTTACGGGCACAATCACATGGGAACATCTGGCAAGTGTCCCGTACCCGTCAGCAACCCGTACCAGTCAGCCAAAGAAGCAGAGTAAAAAGATACCTGGGAAAGTGCAGTATTTCCAGGAAAACGAGGGGCATGGGCGGGCATCAGATTGCGGAAGCGCTGGTATCCCATCACATCCGGTGCCTGTCTGCATCCTGTTTCACACTGTATTTTTTTTTTAAGCCTCCTTGGTCATGCACTTCAGTGGTCATGCACATGCAGGAACTCTGGCTTGGGGGGAAAAAACACCTGTTGGGAAGCGGCGGCTTGCGATCACCGCGTGTATGATCACACCATGCCACTTCTCCCCACCCCCCCCTTTGCCACGTTTCACCATCAACTTGTGATCGGAGGCAGATGGCTTAAACACGAAGCTGCGCTATTGCGCTTCATTTTGCTCCGGGGCAAAAAGACTCCCTTCCCCCCAGATTATCGTGTGACCGGGACCTGTGAGAATCAGCAGGCAGCCGGAATCACTTTAGCTCATATATTTTCAAAAGTATCCTTAAAGTAAGTACTGTACTTCTGGTCTGAAGTTGACACAGGCATCAATTTAAATGTTGGTTACATTCCTTTTTGAAAAACCCGACTGAATTATATCCCTGGGGATCTTACTATTTGCTTCTTGGAAATACTCAGGATCTGAGTTTCATAGGGGTGGTTAAGAGGCTTACACGGTAGCCCTGGAAAACCAACTTTTCCCCCTAGAGTCAAATACTGGCTTAACAGCTCAATTGTTAGATTCTTATAGCAGAGACTCAAAAAATGTGGGCTAATTTTCAGGTTGCTTCTAGTTAGCGTAAATCTTCACGCTAATCCTGCCTTAGAGAATCCTCTTCTCCATTCTCCCTTTACCATCTGACATCCTCCTTCACCTCCTCTTTTGTTCTTGCCTGTTTTTTTTTTTTTTTTAACTTACAATTCTGATCCTAAGCAGGTTTACTCAAAATAAATCCCACTCAGTTCAATAGGACTTACTTCCTGGTAAATATACTTAAGATGGCAGCCTTCATTTCTCTGCTGTTTCTCCACAGTCTCATCTATCGTTTCCTTGTGCCGTCTCTTTTATTTGCTAGGATAATCCAATAAAGCTTAGACAAATGCACATCCAGGGTAATGACTGTTAACAGATAAATAAAATCTGAATTCCTGGATGCTCTTTACATTTGCTTCAGGACGCTGAAAGGTATAATCTTTTCATAGAGGGTTAGCATTAACGTTTGTTAAAGCCACTCACTCTATGCTGTTATATGATTTGACAGACTGTATGAAGATTGCATTCCTAGCTGACCTTATAAATGTCCCTTCAATATTGGCCCATTTCTTCTGTTTCAGCGCCTTGCCTTGCTTTGCTTCTCTTTCTCTTTTTCTCTCTCTGCTACCAATAAATAAAAACAAAAACAAATGAAAGCCCAAGAAGAACAGGAATGCTTTATGTAAGTAAACTGTGTTTGCAGTATTTTACATTGAAACCGTTGGCATCTCCCCCCCCCAAATATACCAGTCTTCCTGGGCATCCATGTGCACATTCAAACATCATCCAGTAATACCTGTTCACAGTGTACTTCGATCTCCTCCCCATTCCCATCTGCAGGGCAGATGGGAAATTCTGTAACAGAGAACTATACTCAGGGGGGAAACTGCATGTAATTGCTTTTGCAAAACAACTCACCTGCTATCCTAGGCTATTGTTTAAATGTGTAAATGCCTCCCCCCACCTCAAGCCTACCCAGGGAACACTGGCTGGGGAAGGGAAGACTGATTAAGGAGGCATGCCTCCCTTTTGCTTCCCCAGCACTTCTCCAACTGCCCTCCTGGGAGTCAGACAATATGTATGAAAGAGCCACATGCAGTTCCTGAGCCGCAGTGTGGCAACACCCAACTTATACCCACAGAACTAGAACTAAGTGAGGCCCATTCCACACAAGCCTGGATGGGGGGGACAGAAATTCTTCTAAAGGCATACACATATATACATCATACTCTGGGACTGGAATGACAGCCCCCAGAATGGAATTACAGTCCCTAGGAATAGAATCTGTGCTCTGGGGCTGGAATGACAGTCCCCAGAGTGGAATGATGATCCCTAGCAATAGAATTGCTGTGCTGTGGGACTAGAATGACAGGTCACAGAGTGGAATGAAAGGACAGCCCCTGGGAATAGGTTCAGTGCTCTGGGACTGGAATGACAGGCTGCAAAGTGGAATGACTCTGAACTCTGTACATTGCTCAGAAATTGAGTGCACAGCAACTGTTTGGTATTCTGGCTCAGAGACTTCAGCCATGCATTTACCAAATGAAGGCATCTGTGATGCCATAATTTAGTAAATTTCAGTACAAAGTCACCCTTATGAATAAGGTAGAAACAAGACTCCCATGTTGCCCTTCTTACTTTTGACTTTGTGACCATTTGTTTGTATATTTGCAGAACTTAAAGTGACTGTTCTAAAAGTGAATTTAAATAAAGGACACAGCAGGAGACAGCGGAGATATCACTATAACCACTGGCCAACTCCCACCTTTTCCAGGGTTTAGCCCAGCCCAGGGGCATGGCTAGGGGGGATCCCAAGGGTTCCCAGGCCCACCTAAATTTCTGGGGAGCCCCTTTCTAAATCCCACAAGGCTCCGCCTCCATAGATAGTGACAATGGCTTATGATGTCATTGGCTCCTCCCTATGAGGTCCCACTTGGCCTCAGTTCCTTTAAGGACCTAGCATAGCAATGCCTCTGGCCCAGGCCCAGCACCCCCCCCCGGGAAATTGGGAAGTCTACGCCCTTGCTCTTAGACGAATAAATATCATTGGATAAATAAATATCATTATCAATATCTGTTTTTACCCCTTTTGTTTTTATTTTTGGCAGTCTCATTTAATGTTAGTAAAAAGCAGATTTGCATATTTTTTCAGTAAAAACATGTATGTAATATTTGATCATGTATTAAGGCTCTCAAACACCTAACGTTTCTTCTATGTGGCTCTTACGTTAAGCAAGTCTGGCCACCCCTGGCGTAGGTTGTAGTCCCAAGTGTGTGTGATGCAATAAAGTAGCCTGTTGCTGCCAAAGTATGCTGTGTGCTAACTGGATAGGTAAACTTACTCCTACACACCAGACCCCAGAGGATACTGCACCCGGGGTCTTGAGAATTTGGAACAGGATGGATTAGAACTATATCTTTTTAGCCCAGTTCCCAGAAAGTATTCATTTTGCTATCTGAATGGAATACGTCACACAAAAAATGGACAGATTATAGCAGGGGTGTCGAACTCATTTGTTTTGAGGGCCGGATCTGACATAAAGGAGACCTCGTTGGGCCGGGCCAGGTGTGTCGTAAAATGTAATGCCAAGCAGCGGAGATATAAACTTCATAAAGGACTTAAAATAAAAACATGCTTAAAACATTAGCTCTGTAAGCTGCAAACCTACTTTCACCACAGAAATCTCATGCTCAGAGTTCTGAGTCTAGGAGACCCAGGTTAAAACATGCAATGGCTGAGTGATTAAGAGAGTCTGGTGAAGCAAGCTATGATGCAGCAGCAGCAGCAGAACTGGAAGCAGGAGGTGGCCGGTTCCACTGTGGGCCTGATGGTCAGTTCCCCCAGGCCGCATGTTTGACATCCCTGGATTATAGCAGCATAACAGTTTCTCTGGAGCTCAGATCAATTATTATCTGCTCTGTATAATGCCTGCTATCCATGGTCCCAGACCAAATATTTCACTGGAATTCATCATTACAATAGGCGATAAAATAATGTGTTCCATTCTAATTTCTTAGAATTTTACAAAATCCTGTATGAATCACTACTGACATATTAAGATAGGGTCACCTTTTTACAGAAGAACTTAAAAGCCAGATTCCATGTAATGTTTTTACAACACAAGAGTCCTTCCAGAAAGCTACATTTGTGTTAAGAATAACACTTTCAAACAACTGATATATTATACTATCTTTAAAAAAAAGTGTTACTATGACCAGGGTCTGGTTTTTCTACCTAAAGGTTTTCAGATACTAGAACAAATGGAATAAGTGCTTCTCTATATTAAAAATATGGAAATCTGTCTTCAGGTTTAAAATAGAGCTGATAGTGATGCCATTTAAAATCACGGCTGTTTTCCCATGGAGATTTCCCCCCCAGGGTGGAACATACCCCCACTTCATCTAGTAGCTTCCACATAGGGTTGCCAAGTCCGAAATCGCTTACCCCGGGGGAGTCCCGTGCGGTCCTGGGAACTCCTGCATGCGCACTTTGCACGTACGCACTGCCGCGATGACTCCACCCAGAAGTGACATCATCACGTCAGCACATTGGGGGCAGGGCCACGAGGATTCGAGGGAAAACCATAGAGTTTTCCCTCAAATCATAGAGCGTCCCGCCCCCAACATGCTGACGTGATGACATCACTTCCAGGTGACATCATCACAGTGGGGACGTGTGCCGGAAGGGGGTAGAGTTCCCCCCGGGGCCCGATTTGCTGGTGTCGGGTAATGGGCCTCTTGAGCGGGGGTTTACTCGCCCCCCCAGGGGGACTTGGCAAGCCTACTTCCACATGATGGCATACGCCCTTCTAAGCATAGTTTGTGGCTCCCAGTATTTTCCCTTTTATGGCAGAGCAAAGAAAAATCTTCTTTGCCTTGGCTTAGCGTGCCAGTTGCAAGCAAAGTCTCCATTCAAAAGCTTTGCCTTCAGCCAACTGGGGGAGGGGCAGCTTAACACCACCTTCAAAATGGCAGCACTCTGCTCCAGCATGCCCCTTTCCCAGGGAGTCCTTTTACAGAGCCTTCCCCCCCCTTTAACAACCGTTCAGCTATGACTCAGTCTGGGGGGAGGCAGGACTGCCAGGTCTCAGGGGGACCTGGTTCTATCCCAAAGTGACAAGGAGGAGGGGGGCAGGGAGGGACAGCACCAACACGGAGCAGTGTGGGGAAAGGGCATGCAGATTCCATTGCTGCAAGCCCCTATCCTTTTTGCCACTGCTTGCATTGTGGGAGAGCTTTCCCTGACCTCATGTGGCACCAGCCCAAGTCTACCAATCATGCATAAATGGTAGGGTTGTCAGCCCCCATCCAGGCAGGGGTTCCCCTGCTTCTGGGGGCTTTAATCTGCCCCTGGCCCACTAACTAGTGGGGGAAGCCCCACCTCAAGAGTGAACCCCCTCACCCGGTGAGGCTAAGGTGGACTGAATCTTTCCTCCCCTGAGTAGTTCCACTCCCCTGGCCCCTAAATGCTCTTTTCTTACTGGTATTAGAACCCATTTTGGCAAGAGACTGCAGGGAGGTAAGCTATGGGAGGCAGGAGTTTTTGGCTCCTTTCACTCACACTCTCTGTTTGCAGTCATGCCTTTTCATGCTCCCGTCTAATCTTGACAGGGCTGGACTCTCCATTAAAATGAAAAACACTCCCTGCACCTGCCTCTTTCTCTTCTACTCACACCCCTCTGCTTGCTTTTAACAGCTGGCCCCAAGAGTGCGTCTATTTAAACAAGTAAAACTGACATAAACGTTCATCCTGGAAGCCTCAGTCTCCTAAAAATCATGAACACTCGGGGTTGGCCCATCCATTAAGTGTACCTAGGTGATTTTCTAGGGTGCCAGAGGTGGAGGGGCACAAACCAGCCCTGTTGCTCTTTCCCTCCTTCAATTCCCCACAGTGGAGAGGAGGCAGAAGGCTCACCTTCTGGTTGCAGAAGGCTCACCTTCTGGTTACCCAAGGTGCACAGGTGGTGGGGGGGGCGAGGGGATCAGGCAACAGGCTTGCCTCCCTAACTTGCAGGTAGCAGGAAGACCAAGTGGTAGGCCCACCTCTGGCCACCCTGAAGCACGGAGGGGTGAGGAAGGTAGGAAACAGGCTTGCCCGCCGCCTCTCCAATTCATGGGGGGAGGGAGAGAACAGCTTTGGCACCTCACGTGCCAACAATCCTTGGATCGGCCCTTGAACACTGGTGTGAAATTTCACACGTAAAACAACAGAAAATTGTTATTTGGCATGGCATTAATCTTTCAATAACGTGTGTGCACATGAATTGCAGGTCTTTTGTGTTTCAAAATCTATCCACAATGTGAACATCATAGTTAATCACTATGTGGGAAAATGCTGCCTCTTCTTAAAACGTGCATTAACAAAGGAGATCAAAGAACTGAGTTAAAATGTTTACTTCGTATTTGTATGGAACTTTTTCCCCCTAGCTTCTGTTGCCTCGTTCACCATACTTGGATGCTTTCTACGCTTCTAGAGAATGCAGGGCAACTTCTTCTGTCCAATAGAGATGGCCATTCAAGGGCATTCCATAGCAACAGCAATTCAATCAGCCGTTTGAGCTGTAGAGAACTTTGCCACTATCAAATCTTTTTTTCCAGCACGGTTCAGTGTGCAGCTCCTTGGGAGAAATGATTCCTGACTGGAAAGTTCAGACATGCACGTAAGTAGACACAGGACTCAGCATGCCATTGATCCAAATCCACAGCAGTCATGCCTTTTCATGCTCCAGTCTAATCTTGACAGGGCTGGCCTCTCCATTAAAGTGAAAAACACTCCCTGCCATCTGCCACCTTCTCTTTGCTCTCAATACAGCACTGTGTAAAGCAAGCGGGAAAATGGCTTCCCTAAATCCAGATCAAACAGAGAAAGTAATTTTTTTATCCAGTGTGTCCCCATACTTAAAAATATTACTAACTGAGGCAATGTTACCTCAAAAAGTAATGTAATCAATTCTCTGGACCCTTCTCGTTTGCTGCAGTTACATTAGAAGGCAGGGCTTTTTTGTAGAAAAAGCCCAGCAGGAACTCATTAGCATAACAGGCCACACCCAACAGGAGAAATGCATTAGCATATTAGGCCACACCCCATGAGTTACTAGAAGTGTGGCCATCCAGCCATACCCACCTTTTGCTTCTTATTCTGTTTACCTTGTTTGTTGTCAAAACTCAGGGCTTTTCTTGTAGCAGGAACTCCTTTGCATGTTAGGCCACACACCCCAAATGTAGCCAATCCTAATGAGTTTCTGATGCTGGGTGTGGCCTATTATGCTAATGAGTTCCTGCTGGGCGTGGCCAACTCAGGAGCCAGCCGGAACTCCATTCCTGTGCATTCCTGCCCAAAAACAGCCCTGTTAGAAGGACTGCAAAGTAACAGCTGTACCAAACAGAAGGCTTAGCCTCAGAAACAGCCTCAGAAAACCCTTGGTCATTTCCTCCAGTGTAGTTCACTCTCCCAGCTCCCCAACCTGAAGCTTTCTCCACAGTAGCCCCTGATCTGTGGAACAACCTTCCATATTGTTATGTACTGAGCTGGGGTACTGGCAGGAAACTGACTAGCTTGCTTCGCCAGAACAATAGAGAGTCAGGATCCTGGAAAGAACCTATTGAGTAAGAGATGTAACGCAAATATCCTCTCATGGGGAGTGGGTGGGTCTGGGGTGTGATGTTTTGCATGCATATAAGCAGGGCTACAGCCCTGCTAGTCTTGTCTCAGAGTTAAGCTGAATCACTAATACACAATGAGCTGATCACTTTACGTGTCTCGAACCCAGTACATTTTACATAGGCTGTGAGGAAGGCACCTTCCCCGTAGGGTTACCAGCTCTGGGTTGGGAAATACCTGGAGATTTTGGGAGTGCAGCCTGAGGAGGGCAGGGTTTGGGGAGGGGAGGGACTTCAGTGGAGTATACTGTCCACAGGGTCCACCTTCCAAAGTGGCCATTTGCGCCAGGTGAAGTGATCCCCATCACTTGGAGATCACTGGCAATAGTGGAAGATCTCCAGCCACCACCTGGAGGTTTCCAGCAACAAATAAATATACACTGCAAAAAACCTTTTAACAAACTAATGTGTTCTACTTATTGTCATTATTTAGTAAAGTGCATAGTATATCATTATTTCATCCTGGTCAGGTATAAATATTCATTGTATTCATTTAAGCAATAACATTCAGTACATATAGATCTCTAACTACCAGACAGTTTAGCATCAATGTTCTAAAGAGTCAAGCCCCAACGGGAATTCCTAGAATAATACCCCGCTTCTCCTTGCAATGAAGTCTTCCAAAAAGGGGGACTGCCTTCTCAGTAGTTATATGGATGCTTTTGCCCGTCCTACAAAAGACACATGGTGCAGCTACTATTCATAAACAGAGTACTCCTGTCATCCTCAAAGCTGTAGGATATACTATGCACTTTACTAAATAATGACTATAAATAGAACACATTAGTTTGTTAAAAGGTTTTTGCAGTGTATATTTATTTGTTGCTGGACACCACCTGGAGGTTGGCAACTCTAGACTCCAAGGGAAAAGTTGTACCATGGAGCTTTTTAAGAGCGTATGCCAAGACAGGAGCATCTGATGTGAGGGTTTGTTATTTGTGTTGCTATTTATTGTTGGCTGGCCGTTGTTTGTTTTCCTGATATTGGACCATTTGGGTTGGTGTCATTGTGTTGGCGACTTTGTTTAAGGAGAAAAGCAGGAGAAAAAAAAGATTTTACATATATAATTAATGGATACATTAACTAATGACAGTGATTCTTCAGGGCACATTTCTAGGGGAGAAAGCGACTGTTAGCCTTCAACAAACGTGGCTGTTTGTACTTCCTTCAGCATGAGGAAGAAGACCTAAGCTACAGCTGTGGTCACTACTTTTTTTCAAAAAAGTAACATTTTTTATTGAAATTATTAAACAAATACAGAAAAAGTAACCATGAATAACAACTCTAACATTAATATTAATAATGATAACTATAGCAAGTGGCACTCCAGATAACAAGAACGCCATTAACTGCAGGAGTCAAAACACAGTAAAGGAAAGACCTAATCTCGCTACCTGACATTAATATAGCCAAAGCGAGTTAGAATCATCAATCAGATTCCCATAACTAAAGTCTTAAACAGGGGCCACTTCTCACAGATGAAATGTTCCACATCCATTTTTTCAATAAACGGATACCATTTATCCATTGGGTTGTGGAGGTCTTTGATAAAGTTTGACCGGACCGTGTGTACAGAAAACTTTTCTAATGAGAAGTAATCCCAGACCTTCATATAACGTTGCGACACTGTTGGCGGAGAACTGTCCTTAGCTGTGGTCACTACTGAGTGATGTCTGTCACACCAATCTAGAGAAGCATCATTAGAAAACTACAAGTGGGGCCCCACAGTACTCATGGTGGGGATACCATCTCCCCCTCCACTTTCTTGCCAAGCCCAGTGTAGCCCCTGGGTTCCCCTGCAGCCGCCAGGCCCACAGCCTCACCCCCCCACACACACACACTCTCAGCAGCTCACCTGGAGCTGCTCCAGGTGAACCAAGGCTTCCTCCCCACCCCCCACTTTCAGGCCCAGTGTGACTCAGGGGGTTGCACTGCTGGTGGTGGCATGCCCCGTGAAGCTCCTGGGCTGTGCAGACACCACCAGGCCCAGCCAGGCCCCTGGGCTGCATCACCGCCAGGCCCAGCAAGGCTCCATAGCTTTGCCAGCACTGCTGCCGAACCCAGTGCAGTCCCCCTGTACCACCAACAAACACTGGAGGTATTTGTGTTCTCTGCACTTGGGGGAATGACTCTCCTCATATCGTTTTTTTTAAAGATTTAAGATTTTTCTGCAAACCCACTTTTTTGGGCTTCAACCTGCCGCTGGCCAGCTGGCTGGTGGGAAGAGCCCCACCTCCGAGCCCAAACAGCCACAGCCACCCCTCTTCCTTTCTCTCTTGAGAGATTTAAAGGGTCCTTCAGCTGACAGGTGGAGGGTGTCAGGTGATCCTGCCATGAGATGGAAGGGAGGGGAGGAGGGATGGATGGTCTGTATCTTTTCATGTCTGGTATGTCGGGAGGTGTGCAGGTTGCCAGGGCGACGAGGAGATTCACAGCCCGGGTTATCTGCAAATGCCCAAATGGCCTTGGTTTCCCCAGACTATGTTTTCTTTTCCTTTCTCCTGGGAAGACAGCTCAGCCTTTGGGATATTTACCACTTTATAACTTTTGCACCTTCTTTCCCGCGCGTGGGCTTGTTAGCCATTGGTAGGTTAAGGGGGGGGATGAACCAAGGGGGTATAACTGTAGAAGCTTGCCTGTAGTCCTTTATCTCTAACAAAGAATTGTTAATGGGCCTTTAGAACTGCTTTCAATAAACGCTATCTTCTTCATGAAGCCTGGTGTTTGACTGACTTTCTGAAGTGCCTGACAGAGGGCCCTTTACATTTTGCCAGAGGGGAGGGAGAGGGGTGGCTGGGGGCCACACACCTGAACTCCAAGTGGCATTGCTGCTTGGAGATCGGGCACGTGGGGCCAGCTGGCTGGAAGCACTTAAAGGGTCTCTTTAAGTGCTTTCAGCTGGTGGGGACTCGCCCCATGCGCCTGAACTCCAAGCAGCATTGTCGCTTGGAGTTCAGGCACACAGCCATCGGTCACCTCCTCCCTCCTCTCTTGCATGATTTAAAGGGTCTTTTACCTGATTGGCGGGCCCTTTAAATCTTGCAGGAGGTTAGGGAAAGGGGTGGTTGCTGGCTATTGTTCTTGGGGTGGGTCTTGGAACAGGGACATCCTGGGGAATGCCCCCCAAAGTCCCCCAGTGAGGACAAAGATGGGACATGGCAACCCTAACCTGGGGAGTGCCCCAAGTCTGCTGGAAAATCTGTGTAGCCCTGATCTGCAGATTTAGCTATCCGTAGACGGAGGCCACAGGTAGCTATCAGAATATAAGATGGAGCTCTTTTTTTGATCTGCAAACTTTTCAGCAGAACTTAAAAGCTGGCTAAAGTCTACTGGATGTTGTGCTTCATTCAAGTCGGCAGTTGTGAAGAAGCTCAGATCCATGACTTCACTAGACTCCATGATGTCTTGAATGCCATGTCACCTACAGGTGTACTTGCTTGTGTCGCCCAAGTCAAGAGAGCCAGGCGCATTATAAAATCAGGCATGGGATCACAGTGTTGCAAAGGAATCCAAAGGTCATCTCTCCTTATTATATATATATTTGAGTTTTCATGTCCCCCTTGCCTGAATGTTCCACATGCCTCCACAGCCTTTGGCTCCCTGATGCATCACTCACCAGGGGTCTCTACCCATTGGTGACTCCATTGCTTGAGTCCCACCCTTCCCTTTCATCTCACAGTGTGACGGAGGACGATGAAGTTTCTGCTGGGATGGAAGCAAAGCACCACTTGAAGCAAAACCTCACTCCAGCTTTCAACAGGCTGCTTATGGGGGGGGGTAGGAAGCCAAGCCAAGCCGGGAGGCCCTTTCATCAAACAAGCTGTTTGCCTGTCCCTCACCTGCCGCTGGAGTGCAGTCTCACAGCCACCACCACCACCCCCCGCACACAGAGCAGTGTCCACAGAGAGCTCTTGTCCCCGCCCCGGCTGCTGCTTCCCTTTCCTCAGCAACCCGCACTCCCGCTTTGCGTAGCACCACTTCCATGGGGGGGGGGAACACGAGCGGGACACCACAAAGCTTCTCCGCAGGCAACATGAATCTCCTCCCGGGCCGGTCTGCCCTGGAAAGCACCAGTTCTTTGCTCAGAGTGGCCAGCCTTGGGGTGCGCCTGGCAAATTAATGCTAAAAAGACTCCTCAAGCCCGGGCCACTCGCCCACAGCCTATTTCTAGACCCCATTGTATCTATTTCCACAACGGGCCTTATTCCTAGTTTCCTAGAAAGCCCTGCTGCATGGCAGCACCATCTATTGAACAATGCCAATTACAGAGCTGATTAAGCAATCAAGCAATGAGTGCAGCACAAGCAGAAAGCAGATGCAATCCAGCAAGGAACCTGCTGAGAGGCAGCTGCAGGTGACTCCAGTAATCTGTGACACATTTGCAAGGCTTGAGTAGCCTCTGTATCCAGGGAAGACCTTCTAATGCCCCCAGTTCGGATATGTGATGTCACAATTAAAAACAACACATATATTGAATGGAGGTACATATGCAGGAATACAAGCAGTTTCCACCAAAGCAGACTGCCCTCCTCCTTCCTTTGTGCTTAGCCCGTATAATAATTCAGCCAGGTCTTCTTCTCCCTCTGCTCATCCCTCCGCTACCACCATCTGCCCACCCACTCCATGCCTTTCGGGGAGCAATTTTCCTACACAAGAATCTGTCCAATTAAATCCACCGATTAAAAAGGCACATTTTACCAACCCAGCCATGAAATTCATTTTGCTTTTCAGCCACTGCTATGTCAGAAACTCCACATCACATTTAATAAACTTCTCCAAGTGAGCATGCTGATAACTAAACAATGTGACATTTCTAACAGCGAGAAGACAGAAAACCAAAAAACAATTACATTAAGGCAAAAGGGGGAAAATACACACACATTGACTCCAAGAGAGAGCTGGCAAAGAGTGTTCTCACTCCAAGGAAAATCTCTTTTAAGTTCCTTCCAAACACTCCTACGGAAAATAGATCTCCAAGGGCACCAGGTGTCCTTATGCCATGTCTCCAGTTCCCTTCTGAGTAACCTTGCCCCAACGTTATTACAAGAGCAAAACAGAGTAAATGCTGTTGTCTTAGAAGGTGTCAGAACAAAAGGATTTTCTTAAGACAATTCAACTGTTTCTTGATATTGTCAGAAAGAAATCAACAATCACTTATAGAGATAGGCCTCCTTGAGGTCCATCTGTGAACACAGCAATGCCCGGTGGCTGAGTAAACCGAAGAGGATTTCCGAAGACTACAAAGGAATTAAAACTACAAGTCAGGTTGTTGGGGTTTTTTTCAATGAGAGCCAGTTGTGGACATTTTTAGCATGGCCTTTGTCTGCAATCACATATATATAAACATCCCCAGATACACAAAAATCATGGACGATCCCAACAGCGAACAGTTCTGAAAATACTTCCTCCAAATGAAATGGAAACAATTCAGTCTCTATGAAGAGACTGTGTCACATTATAAATATGCACAAAAATTAGCCTCAAAATGTATATAGGCAGGTGCAAAAGAAAACACTGTATCTACAGCAAATGTTTTTTTTTCATGGTGCAACCTCAATATACGTTGCAGCTGAATTGACTTTTTCTCCTTGTGATTTTGTGGTGCGATTGGCTGAGATTCAACGGTTTGCATAGCCCGCTAACACACGCAGAGTCAAGATAAAAGGTTCCCCCTACTGGCAGGAGGCCAAAGCAAGAAGAAGCACTATTATTTCAGAATTAGCAATAAAACTAAAAAGGTGATCAGAGGAAAAAGGAAAAACAGGTTGCTTACCTGTAACTGATGATCTTCGAGTGGTCATCTGTGCCGTCCCACACGTGGGTTCTCAGAGAACTACAAGACCTAGCCTCTGGATTTTGGCACACTTCCTTCCCGCGCACTGGGGAGCAGACACCCACCACGCATGTCTGGAGTGAGGAAGGAAACGCCCCCCCCCCCCCGGTTTCTTCCAACTGCTGCTAGTAAATTCCAAGAGGAGAGGAAAAACATGGGGAAGGCTGGGTGGGCGATTGTGACTGCACAGAGGATCACTTGAAGATCATCAGTTACAGGCAAGCAACCTGTTTATCTTCTTCATCGGGGCATTGGCGAGGGGCCCCAGAGGGACAGAGACCATGGCTGTAGGGGGAGCCAATGGAGGTTTGATGATGATGGGAACATCCAGCGAACCAAACACTAAAGGCTGTTGGTCCCAAGGAAGACAAATGAAAAAGTCTTCTGAAGGGTATGGTGAATAAGGACGTGAGTAATGGGATGAGCAGGATGGAGCTCTATAATGCTCTCGAAGGGACTGAGGACAGCGTTCCTGTGGGGAAGGGGATCGCGACTCCAATGAGTAATAAGAGTAGCCCTCGTAAGGAACCATGTAGGAAGCTGGAGTGAAGTGGAAATGGTGCTGGTTTATGGATCAGGATCAGCTCTGACGGAATCAACATCATGGGGACATCCTCAACATCTCCACAGGCTGTAAGGGTGTGTCCCGACAAGCAGTCTCACCTTTGAGGAAGTCTGATGGTGGGTAGCTGCACATTGATGGGGATCAGGATGGAACATGCAACACCTGAGTAAGAGAGGCTGCTATGGTGGACGGAGTTGATGACCACGTGGCTGCAGGAGTGGTGGTCTGTATGTCCACGGGCATAGAGTCCAAACATTGCACAGAGGCCAGAGTTGACTTCGAAGCTGTAATGGGTGTTGGTACCATCTGATCCTTAGACCTTTGCGACTTCTTCGGTTTTGGTGTATCCAGAGGCAAGGCCAAGAATCCCTTGGACTGCTTGATGGGCTTATGCTTCGGGGGCCCTGAGGTCGAAGATGCTGCCGACTTGGCCGAATCTCCCCTCGGAATTGTGGGGGGCAGCAAGGCTCTGGAGCTGGAAGACTGGGACATCACTGGGTGCAGAGAGGCTTCTAAAAGGTGGCTCTTCAGTCTCACAGCTTGGTTCTTTCGAGCCTGTTTTGTAAAGTTGCTACAGTGAGCACAGGAGTCTGGTTTGTGGGTCTCGCCCAGGCAGAAAAGACACAGGGAGTGTCTGTCGGTGGTAGGGATTGTATCCTCACAATTTCTGCAGCATTTGAAGCGAGTCTTCCCTTCCATGTGCCAGCAGGGGCCAAGGGGAAGGAGAAGAAGAGGGGGGACGCCGATGGACGGCAAAAACTCACCGAAAGGCAGAAAATTTTTCTTCTTCTTCTTCTTTTTGTTGAGATGAAGACAAAGGACAAAGACGAAGAAGCTGAAAAATGACGAGGAGATGAGGAAGAGACGGGCCTGTGAGGCAACTCAGTAGACAGATGCAACAAGGTAGGTCTGACCAGTGCAGTGGTCGAAAAGAAACTGAGTGGGTGGGCATTTCCTTCCTCGCCCCAGACATGTGCAGTGGGTGTCTGCTCCCTGGAGCACAGGAAGGAAGCACGCCAAAATCCAGAGGCTAGCTCTTGTAATTCTCCGAGGTCAGGTTCAAGTGCAGAACCCATGTGGTGAGAAGAAGAAGAAGAAGAAGAAGAAGAAGAAGAAGAAGAAGAAGAAGAAGAAGAAGAAGAAGAAGAAGAAGAAGAAGAAGAAGAAGAAGAAGAAGAAGAAGAAGAAGAAGAAGAAGAAGAAGAAGAGAGAGGAGGAGGAGGAGTTTGGATTTATACCCTGCCCTTCACTGCCCAAAGGCGTCTCAGAGCGGCTTACAAAGTCCTTTCCCTTCCCCTCCCCACAACAGACACCCTGTGAGGTAGGTGGGTCTGAGAGAACTTCTGACAGAAACTGTCCTTGAGAGAACAGCTGTGCCAGAGCTTGTGACTGACCCAAGGTCACATCAGCAGGTGCAAGTGGAGGAGTGGGGAATCAAACCTGGTTCGCCCAGATAAGAGTCCATGCACTTAACCACTACACCAAACTGCACAGAGACCACGAAGAAGATACATAAGTATTTCTTATTTGTTAAAGGGAAAAATCCATAGCTGTAAGCAAGTTACCAAATATTTCTACTTCAGTTCATGCTGGGGGCAATTTATTTTCCTAGCATGATCCCTTAGTTTTAATAACCTGATGTCTCAGAAGCATTTATTTCTCCAACCCCATGTTGGACTATGGCAAACTGTTTGACCGCGGGAAACCTGAAAAACAATATTTGGACACTCAAAAGCTACAAGCAAGTATCTTTTCCCAGATCCCTCCTCCCATACACCCATGTTACAGAAAATAAGTAAGAATAATCATCAGAACTGAAGATGATGAGTTTAAAAATCCAAATTACCTAATTTAAAAAGAACTAAGGTGACTCACTATGTTAACCTTTTTACTACAAAAAAAAATGGAAGTGACTAAGTACGTGAAACCTTCTACTGATTCCTTTTGCATGTTAACAGTTTGGATAACATAGCAAAATTCAAACAGTAGTTCAAGTTTGATTTGTTCCAAACTGGAAAAAAATGTGATGATATGCAGAACAAAAACTAAATGGTGCAGATTCATAGAAAGACAACGCAAAATTAATCTTATACAGCTTTCCCTGAAGTTTGCCAAACAATTGTGAAGATATAAAATCTAACATTTTTATTTATCCTGAATCTATTGATGTTGAGCTAAAGCAATGTTTCATGATAAATTAAGCGTAATGGAACATAAGAACATAAGAGAAGCCAATGTTGGATCAGGCCAATGGCCCATCTAGTCCAACACTCTGTCACACAGTGGCCAAAAATACCAGGTGCCATCAGGAGGTCCAGCGGTGGGGCCAGGCCACTAGAAGCCCTCCCACTGAAGCCCTCCCACTGCTGCCCCCCCCCAGCACCAAGAATACAGAGCATCACCTGCCCCAGACTGCGAGTTCCTATCTATACCTTGTGGCTAATAGCCACTGATGGACTTCTGCTCCATATGTTTATCTAATTCCCTCTTGAAACTGTCCATGCTTGTAGCTGCCACCACCTCCTGTGGCAGTGAATTCCATGTGTTAATCACTCTTTGGGTGAAGAAGTACTTTCTTTTATCTGTTCTAACCAACTGCTCAGCAATGCCCACGAGTTCTTGTATTGTGAGCAAGGGAGAAAAGAACTTCTTTCTCTACCTGCTCAATCCCATGCATAATCTTGTAAACCTCGATCATGTCACCCCTCAGCCGTCGTTTCTCCAAGCTAAAGAGCCCCAAGCGTTTTAACCTTTCTTCATAGGGAAAGTGTTCCAACCCTTGTATCATTCTAGTACTTACTTCTCAGCCAATGTGGGAGGGTACAAGTTTATGCTTGAAAATGTATTTGTAGTACAATCCTATGCAGCGTTGCACCCTTCTAAGCCCCTAGAATTGCACTGTTAATTATTTTAGGCAGACAGCATCTAATTAAAAATACATATAAGCTCTTGAAACATATGTAATATGCTGACTAGAAGAACTGGAAACTGGTCCAATGACTATTTAAAATTTAAATGTTTGTTCCAACAGAAGTTGGCCTACCCTAAGTAGAAAGTTTACTTTCACAGAAGTTGCTAATGTTGCCTTTTACCAGCTTTGGTTGGAGAGTCAGCTACCGCCCTTCCAAGGTGGGAAAGATCTTGTCACTGTGACGTATGCCCTGGCAACATCCAGATTAGATGGGCTCTATGTTGGGCTGCCCTCAAAGACTGTCCATAAACTATTTATTTATAACATTTATTAGCCACATTTCTACCTTACAGGCACTCAAGAAGGCTTACAAAGTAAATAACAATAAAATACAGTAAAATACATTAGAAAAGAGCAAGAGGCCAGTAACAGCTGAAGAACTAACAAGAATTGTGTCATGAGTCACAGCTCACTTCTTCTTCTTCTTCTTTACAAGTTTATTTATAAAAATTTCCAGAATTACAATCAATATTACAGTACTTAAATGTATATATTGTTTGGAGTCTAATGCATAAAAAACCACTAGTTAAAATCAATAATATAAAACTGCTGGTTGGCAGAAGAATGAGTCAAATTGTCATCATAAACTTTTCTTCAGCTGCCTCCTAAAGATAAAGGCGCCCCTCACAGGGTGTCTGTTGTGGGAAGAAGAAGAAGAAGAGGAGGAGGAGGAGATTGGATTTATACCCCACCCTTCACTACCCAAAGGAGTCTCAGAGCGGCTTACAAACTCCTTTCCCTTCCCCTCCCCACAACAGATACCCTGTGAGGTAGGCGGGGCTGAGAGAGCTCTGACAGAAAGTACTCTTTTTTTCAAGAACAGCTGTGCCAAAACTATGGCTTCCCCAAGGTCATCCAGCAGGTGCAAGTGGAGGAGTGGGGAATCAAACCCGGTTCTCCCAGATTAGAGTCCACGCACTTAACCACTACAGCCAAACTGCTCTGAGACTTCGAGTGAATTGTGGGGTATAAATCCAATCTCCTCCTCCTCCTCCTCCCCCCTCTGGGGAGGTTGTTCCATAACTGTGGGGCTGCCACAAAAAAGTCTCACTCTCATGTACCCAGCAGACAAGCTTCTTGGGTTGATGGGACTGTCAAGAGGGCCTCTCTCTGTGATCTTAGCTCCTGGGCAGCAACGTACAGGAGAAGACAGTCCTTCAAGTACCCTAGTCTTGTGATACGTATTCAGTTATAAAGGTGTTTAGTCTTTTGGCTAAAACAGAGATGAATATTTTTGAGTCAACAATTAGAAATGAAATTGGCCTATACGAGGATGGTAGTATTGCATCCCTTTGTGATTTGGGTAAGACTACCACTGTGGCCTGTGACCAAGATGGAGGAAAGTGAATCTATACTCTCAAATCTTAGAAATGAAACCGCTTTATCCACTATACAAAGAAAAAGAATTGCTTTATTATTATTCGCAGCCAAAACAACCAATGCTTCAAAATGGAAGTCAGAAATTAAACCATCCCTAAACTTATGGTACAAAAAGTTACGGAACTTATCCATAATGGAAAAAATATCCGACATAATGAATGCAACAAAATCTAATGGCGAATATAGTGAATTTTCAATGATATGGCTAGAGATCTTATCCCATCTAATTTCTCAAGGAACAATACCAGAGATAATAGACACACTTCTTTTGTGGTAAATGTTGATGTCAACACAGAGCTTATGAAATATGCTTTCTTTTATGCTGTTAAGTTTATATATCCTGTAAATGATTATTACTTGTTATTGGAATTTTGAAAATTGAATAAATTATATTGGGGGGAGGGAAGTACCCGAGTCTCAAGCCATGTAGGTCTTTAAAGTTCAAAACCAATCCCCTTGAATTGGCTCAGAAACAAACTGGAAGTCAGTGTAATTGTGGTAGGACTGAGATCACATTATCCCAGTCCCTGACCCTGACAACAGCCTAGCCACTGCATTCTGCACTAGCTGCAGCCTCCACACGTTCTTGTGAAGATACAATGAAGGAAAGTCGAAATATGTGAACTGCATTAGGTTCCCATTGTGGAGAAAGACAGGATATGAATGAAGTAAATAAATAAGATTGTTAGATGGAGGGGAAAATTAGGTTGCCCCCTGTCCCAGCCCCGGCCAGGACCACCCCTGCAGCCGCGGCAGCAACTCGGGGCCGCCACCGCCTTCCCCCCCCGGAGGCCGAGGGCAGCCGCAACAGGAGGCGAGCCCGGCTCCCCCCCTGAGCCCCGGGGAGACACTTACCCGCAGCGGCGAGGCCCGACAGGGGGAGGAGGGGCCGTGGCCCATGGCGACGGCGGGAAGAGCGGCGGCTGGCAGGCTAAAGGTGGGGAGAGCGAGGCCCGGGCTGCTGAACAAGCTGCGCCCCGCCCCTGTGGCTGCCAGGCGGCAGGAGGAGCATCGGGAGGTTGTCGCCCGGCCGGCCCGCGCACTGGGGGAAGATCCAGGGGCCGGAAGGGAGGGGGCTTGCCCGGCGTCCTCAGCTTTACAAGGGGGCGGGACCCAGAGGGAGGAGCCAGGAGGGAGTGCGGGGGTAATAAAAGACAGGACGGGCGAGGCGGCTGGGGAGGAGGACAACTGGGCTGGCTGGGACTGGCTAGAGAGAGTAAAAGTGTCCCAGTAGCTGTGAGCTGGAGAAGCCAGACCCAGGACAGGCAAGAGGGTGGCAGCAACCCTCTGATGAGACCTGTCTTCTGAGGCCGCTCCCCAGACCATCCGCAACCCCGGCACAGGCCCTCCTGGCCCATCCATCCATCCCGGGAGGGTCGGCAGGACCGCGGGACCTGGGGCGAACCCCAACCGGCCACATCCTACAGGGGGCGCCTTCCCGCCACCCAGGGAGGGTGCCACACCCCCCTCAAGTCCTTGCAGGTACCCCACTTGCGAACATACCAATTGTAAGAAAGGAGATGTAGTACATTTTCTGTACTGTCTAGAATCTGTCTAGTGAGCCAGTTTAGTGTAGTGGTTAAGTGCGTGGACTCTAATCTGGGAGAACCGGGTTTGATTCCCCACTCCTCCACTTGCACCTGGCTGGATGACCTTGGGCAAGCCATAGTTCTGATAAGAGCTGTTCTTGAAAAAAGAGCAGTTTCTGTCAAGAGCTCTCTCAGCCCCACCTACCTCACAGGGTGTCTGTTGTGGGGAGGGGAAGGGAAAGGAGTTTGTAAGCCGCTCTGAGACACCTTTGGGCGGGGTATAAATCCAATCTCCTCTTCTTCTTCTTCTTCTTCTTCTTCTTCTTCTTCTTCTTCTTCTTCTTCTTCTTCTTCTTCTTCTTCTTCCATGCCAGCAATAATCTTTTTCTACTAATTCTACTAATAAAGACCCTGGCTTCCAAAAAACTACAGTTTTGTATTTAGAAATTCCTGTCATGGTTACATACTAGAAATTCAAATAATCTGTACAGAAACCAACTCTAGGAGCGTATATAGTCTAATAAAAATGATGTATTTGCTATACAAATCTTGCATACTGACATTCTTTGAAAACTTCCTCACAAATACTCCATTCACTGCTTGTTTCTGTACTAATCTGCATATGCAAAGAACATTCAGTGCATGAACAGAGAGGTTATTCTTTACCCACTTCGAAAATCTGGCCTGGCCCCTGGCACGCAATTACAGAGCGGAAGCATGCTGTTAATCTCACTAGGGACATCAGGAAAGGGCAGTCAGAGCAAAAGCTCCCAAGCAGTACAGAAAAGCCCTAATGTAGGTAGTTCCAACGTTCTTGAAAGCTCCCATTTTGTAACAAAGACTTCTAGAGATTACGTCTCAACCAACACAGGAAAAAAGCATCTACAACACAGCACGTGACCACTTCTGTGATAAAAGGATAGCATTCAAAAATTCGGAGGATGGATGGATAGATGAAGGGGAGGGGAGGGGAGGGGAGGGGAGGAGGAAGGAAGGAAGGAAGGAAGGAAGGAAGGAAGGAAGGAAGGAAGGAAGGAAGGAAGGAAAGAAAGAAAGAAAGAAAGAAAGAAAGAAAGAAAGAAAGAAAGAAAGAAAGAAAGAAAGAAAGAAAGAAAGAAAGAAAGAAAGAAAGAAAGAAAGAAAGAAAGAAAGAAAGAAAGAAAGAAAGAAAGAAAGATGAATAGAAGCCAGTTTGGTGTAGTGGTTAAGTGCACAGACTTTAATCTGGGAGAACCCTTTATGATGGTCAAAGCAAAACCTCCCCTCAGAGACCAGTTTTTGCTGCAACAAATGTGGCTGCTTTGGAATTATTATTTCTCTCCAATGACAGAAGAAGAAGAAGAAGAAGAAGAAGAAGAAGAAGAAGAAGAAGAAGAAGAAGAAGAAGAAGAAGAAGAAGAAGAAGAAGAAGAAGAAGAAGAAGAAGAGGAGGAGGAAGAGGAGGAGGAAGAGGAGGAGGAAGAGGAAGAAGAGGAAGAAGAGGAAGAGGAGGAGGAGGAGGAGATTGGATTTATACCCCGCCCTTCACTACCCAAAGGCGTCTCAGAGCGGCTTACAAACTCCTTTCCCTTCCCCTCCCCACAACAGACACCCTGTGAGGTCGGTGGGGCTGAGAGAGAAATGGCTCTTTTTCAAGGACAGCTGTGCCAGAACTTGTGACTGACCCAAGGTCACATCAGCAGGTGCAAGTGGAGGAGTGGGGAATAAAACCTGGTGCCTGGCCCTTAGTGCTCTTCCCCATTACTAAAACCCTTTGTGGTTTTGTGAAAGCCATTTGGGCAAGACTTTCAATTTCTCAGGGGCACCGTTTCACATTCTAGTGAGGGAAGGAGAGATTTCAGCAGGGCAAGGAAAGTTTCACAGCAAGAGTCACAGAACTGAAATGTATATAGTCAATTGGCTGTTTCTGCATGCACATTTCTCCCCTGCTTTATTGGGGAGTTGCCACAGGATGCCCTGCCCCTTCCGAACACAGCTTGCAGGGCTTATAGGGTGATCCTTGTTAAGCTGGGAAGAAAATCCTCCTTTCCAGTGACTTAAAAGGGAAAGAGCACTCCAGCTGCAGAAAGAGCTTCTGTCTGAAAGCTCTGCCCATAGCCAATCCAGAAGGGGGATGAAATTTAGCATCGCCTTCAAAATGGTTTCAACTGCAACGGCTAGCACATTTCAACATAATTTATTGTGGCCATTTCTTTATAGCTCATTACATCAAGAAATACATTTTTTTTTCCAACTAAGATCTGACCCAGGGGCTGGGAAATGATTGCTCCCCATGTCCTCCTACCCACCATTTCTGCGAAGGCGATTAGCTCCTCTATAGGTCTAGCCACAGCTAATTTAAAAGAAGACTCTTAAATGTTCTGTGTTTTTGGAAAACAGTTTTTGAAACACCTGTTCCTGAAGAGGACCACCCCATTCAGCACAACAGATCTTAGGTATGATTCAGTGAGATCATCAGAATCCTGTGTGTTAATAAAGGGCATGGAAGAAGCATCAAGGCTTCTGTTAAATTCTCCGATTTAGAAACCATACCCCCTGATTCTCAGGTAGGTTGGAGGCAGGTTCTAGTAATTCGATGAGAAGGGTACTACTCTTTGTGTATGCTCAAGTCCTTTCTGCACTTGGATCTCATCCCTGGTTTTATCAGAGTTCAACTCGCAACATAATACCTTGCATTTATCCCTGGTTATAACAGCATCCGTTTATCCCAGGACAATTGTGGAGCGAAACCAGGGTGACCTCAATAGAATGTGGAAACAAGAAATACCCCGAGATAATTACAGGGGCGAACTTTAGTGTAGTGTAGAATGTAAGTTCAGGGACAGGGCTGAACCAGGATTTAAAGTCTAGTGTGGATTCACCCTCAGAGAGACAAAGATGCTTAGATAATCCCCACAATTTGAGTTGAGAGTGCGTGTTGAAAGTAGGGTATGGGACTGAATTCTGGAGGGTTCTGTCTCACGTACATAAAATAGAGAACTACGTACTTTTGTGATGTGTTTGCTTTTACTTGGGCATTCCAGCTGCAACCAAGCATGCTAATGCTGAGAAGCCCTACTGAGCATTAAGTTCGTGACACAACTTGGCTTAGTTGCAACAAGATTTTTATATATACCAGATCACAAATTATACTGTTCCTGGAGCTTCTCCTTGCTATTCCATCATATATGGAGGCGAACTGGATAGCAGGCCATTTCCAGGTTTTCTCTGTAGTTGTTTTTGACATTGTGAAATGGGCTGTCCCCTGAGATCCAGAGTGCTCCCTCTTTGACCACTTTTAGGAAAGGTTGCAAGACAGCTCTGTCTCAAAGAGCTTTTTTCTTAATGGCCAGTGGGATATTTTCAGTCTGAAACAGATTGCTTTGGGCTGCTGATACTGCTTTGGCCAATGATCCGGATTTCAAAATTGTTTTTATATATTGTTGATGCTTTTGAGTACGTCTCCTTGGACTAATCACGGGAAAGGAAGATGATACGATGCCCACTAATCCACTGTGTATAAACAGATACACAACATCAACACACAGCAGAGAAATTTAGCTGTGCATAAGCAAGCCCCACTGATGTCAGTGAAACTTAAGTGCACCTAACTTGTTCTGCACCGGACTTATTGCTTAGAATGCAGACTTTTATTTCCCCAAGCAGATTTTCAAGGATGTTGAAAGGATTAGTTACTTAACTAATGCCATCAAATGTTGAGGCTCAGATAAAATGTGTGTTCAGATGTGCTGAGTCACATGACAGCACAACTGCTGTGTTTTGTTAGATGGATTAAAAAGCAGAGCTACAAACCAAGGTGAAACTGTCTAAATGCAAAAGGGCAGGGCTTTTTTCTGGGGGAAGGCGCTGGAACAGAGTTCGGGAACGTCTTTGACAAAATTCTTTTTGAAGTGTTTAAAAGTTCATGAGTTTTCAGTATACAGATTGAAAACTTGATTTCCCTCTTGAGAATTCTGGCACCTCTCTTCCCCCCAAAGGCCCTGCAAAATGGAAAACACAAATTTTGCCCTCATAGCACACAGAGCTCCCTTATACGGTTGACGAACAGATTTATAAAAAATATGTGCAAAAGGTTTCATACATCCCCTTCTCTGAGGGAACTTGATAGCCAATGGAAATTAGAAGACTAAACACGCAGTAGACCTTCACACATCACAGTACAAAGCAATGACTTTGAAATCAGGACCTGAAGAGATGACAGGAGAACCAGCTGCCCCACCGTCTCCCCCCCCGGCGCATCCGCCACACTGCACACTCACACACACAAACATCCATCTTTCACCTGATTAATCCTCTCCCAGGGCAGATTAACACTTATCTGCTCAATATCCATCTGCTTTGTGATTTCTCTAGACTGTAACCAATCCCATGGCCCTATCTACACCACTTCCCCCGTACGTGGACAGGAAAGACAGGAATCTTTGTGTTCTGTTAGAAAATTCAATAGCAACGCGTTATCACGGCTGCTTCTTCCCCATGCTCCCTGAATTGGTGTTACACATCACATAAACACAGACACCATTAGTGTGTGTGGCAGGACTGACGAAGTAACTTAAGTCAACATTTTCACACAATTGTATGGATGGATTGTGCCCAAGGTTTTAGTGCCTATGTGAGCAGGGCCCCTCTTGTTTGTTTGTTTATTTATTTCTTTATTTGTTTGATTATTTATTTGATTTATATCCCGCCCTTCCAGCAAGCAGGCTCACAGAAGCTCACAAGAATGAATTCAATTCATTCTTAAAATAATTGAAACAGGCAATTAATACAATATTAAAACCACACAATAAAACCAATTTAAAACATTTAAAGTGGGCAGTGCAGTATATTCAGTTCCAGTTCCTACAGCCAGGAAATGACCGGGCCGGCGCACAGCCACAGTGGTCTCATGCCACAGCAGTAGGGAGGCCAGCTGGTAGGTGCCCGCTGCCTCAATTAAAGGCCTGGTGGAACAGCTCCTTTTTACAGGCTCTGCGAAACTGTAACAGTTCCTGCAGGGCCCTGATCTCAGTCAGAAGCATGTTTCACCAGACTGGCCCTGTTTGAGTCTAGGCGGGCATTTTTCGGTCCGGGGACAACCAGCAGATGGCTGTCGGCAGAGCGCAAGGCTCTTCAGGGCACATATGGTGACAGTCCCATAGATATGTTGGTCCCAGGCCGCATAAGGCTTTAAATATATTGCACACTCTAGCCTGCATTTTCTACATTATGCCCCTAGCAGTTGTTTTTAAACACTTTATGGATCGGTTCTAATCGCTGTGCCTTCTTGACCCCCAAATTGAGCATTGACTGTGGAGGCAAACTCAAGCTGACAAACTATAAAAGTTGGTTGGAGTGCTGTGTTTTTGAAAGCATCCTGACCAAAAAAAATAAAAAATAAAATTAAACCCTGCATGAAATCTTGTGGAGAACTTGTGGAGAAGGTTTCATACATCCCCTTCTCTGTGGGAATTTGATGGTCAGTGGAAATTCGAGGACTAAACACTCAGTAGACCTTCACACATCACAGTACAAAACAACGTCTATGAAATCAGGACCTGGAGAGATGACAGGAGAACCAGTCAGGGGGCTTATTGGCTATGTGCATCCCTTGAAATAAAGCAGCACCCAGAGAATGGGACGAAAGAACATATGATGATGGATTTTTAGTCCAGTATTGTGAGGGGGGGGCGATGTCTTCAAAAGATTTCAGAAAAAAAGGAACATACAGTCTGTGCCATTGCCTGGGAAGCAGTAAAGGCAGTTAACTGAGGAACTCTCCTTCCCAAAGCCCCTTGAAATCATTGGTAATTTAAGGCTTTACGCAACCTTCATGGATTTCAACAACCCCTGTGTGTAAGAAGTTCTAGTGTACGTGGCAAGAGAGGAAAATGTTACAGTGGGTTCAGTTTGGGAAAACAAGTGCTCCTCAGGAAACAATCCATAGACAAAAGGACCTCCTCAGGAAAGCTCCTCCATCAGCATGTTCATAGCCTGGGGAACTCCTACAAGATAATGGCTCAGCCCTACCCCACCTTCCTGAGTAGATATAAATTACCTGCCTACCATTTTTCTGCTCACCTTGACACAGAGAGTACTCCGTCTTTCTGTGCTATACCTCTGAGGATGCCAGTCACAGCTACTGGCGAAACGTCAGGTCCTACAGTGCCAAGACCACAGCCAGACAACCCAGAAAATCTACAGCAACTAAGTGTTTCATGTGTTTTGGAATTAATGATACCTACCAGTCTTCTACCCAGCCGTACATGCATTGCTATACAACATGCATTATGGTGTCAAATACACAGTGAACGCATGATAGTATAGGACCCTACCAGCAATGCTCCATATCCTACTAGAGCACATTTGTTCCATCCGGTAAAAATAACAGTTGAAGAATGAACCTCTCCTTTTTCCTCCATCCCTAGTCCAACTGGAAGAGCCTTTGTTTACACAGAGCAACTGAAACTTATCTAATAGTTCTTTTTGGCTTTTAGCATAGGCCTTTTTTGTGGTGATGCTCACTGGTATTGGATACCAGCACTGGGGCGGGGGACCTTTTGTAAGTCTTGAGGGGGGAATTGGTGGAAACCAATGCACCTTTACGAATGAGTACTAGCACTTTTTAAAACAACAAAAACCAAACCCTACTGTCTTTTTGTAATGATCAAGTAACCTTTCATCCTGTACTTCCAAAACAAAGCACCAAGAGGCCATTATACCAGTGTGCACTGCCATCCCAAAGCCTTTTAAACAAAATTCAAAATTAGTTGCTGTAGATTTACCAGGTTGTGTGGCCATGATCTTGGCATTGTAGAACCTGACATTTCGCCAGTAGCTGTGACTGGCATCCTCAGAAAAATGGAGTGCTCTCTATGTCAGGGTGAGAAGAAAAAAAATGGTAGGCAGGTAATTTATATCTACACTGGAAGGTGGGGTAGGACTGAGTCATTATCTTGTAGGAGTTCCAGAGGCTATGAACATACTAATGGAGGAGCTTTCCTGAGGAGGTTCTTTTGTCTATGGATTGTTTCCTGAGGAGGTTTCCTGTTTCCTGAGGAGGTTCTTTTGTTTGTGGATTGGCTGTTGAAATTCTAATCTTATCTGTAGTGCTATTGTCAGGTGTAGAGCATTTTGTGTTTTTCAGGATAGGAAACCATGCCCTATTTATTTTTAAACTCTTTTATTTATTTTTAAATGCTGAAATTGTGTTTATGTTTGTGAACTTCAAAATGCTTGCTTTGAATTTTAAAGTATTAAAGTTCCTTTTCTCTATTACACTAAAATCTCTAAGGTCAACCCTCAGCATTCATCGAATCCCTGACCCTGCACCCTATTGCTCTATTTATGTCGCCCACAGTGGCACAGAAGTCAACAAAAAAGGCTCATCTGTATGATTTGGGCCCATGTAGCAGTGCTAATGATGTTCGAGAACGACTTGCATGCTGTCTCATGTTTGTGTTGTCATTTCCTGTGCCAGCAGCTGCTGCTCAATTAATTACACATCATAAGGTTGCAAGCTGAGCTCAGACAACACCAAATGAGCTTTTCGGTAGCACCCGTACTGCCAGGGGTAACATGCCATATACAAGCCATAGGCAAGCTGCTTCTATGGGCACACAGGTGATAATCCCATGGTTAATACGCCTTCTTAAAGAATTCTGGAAATTAGATCTCAAACCTGATTCAGTACTAAACCAGGAAAGCTGCTATTCACCAATATTTATTTATCTATTTATTCCATACTCATTTATAATTTACTTACTTATTTACATTGTTCTCCTCTCCTCCACTGTATCCTCATGAGAACCCTATGAGATTTATTTATCCCTATGTGATTGGCCCCAAGATCACTCCACAAGCCTCCACAGTAGAGTGGGTATTCAAACCTGGATCTTAGTCCAACACTGTAACTACCAGGGCTATTTTGGGGCAGGAACGCACAGGAACAGAGTTCCAGCTGGCTCCCAAGTTGGCCACACCCAGCAGGAACTCATTAGCATAACAGGCCACACCCAACAGCAGAAACTCATTAGCATAATAGGCCACACCCAACAGCAGAAACTCATTAGGATTGGCTACATTAGGGCTGTGTAGCCTAACATGCAAAGGAATTCCTGCTACAAAAAAAAGCCCCAGATTTTGACAACAAACAAGGGAAACAGAATAAGAAGCAAAAGGTGGGTGTGGCTGGATGACCACACTTCTGGCAACATGGGGGTGTGGCCTAATATGCTAATGAGCTGGCCTATCAGGGGTGTGGCCTATCATGCTAATGAGTTTCTGCTGTTGGGTGTGGCCTATTATGCTAATGAGTTCCTGCTGGGCTTTTTCAACAAAGAAAGCCCTGGTAACTACTATACCCCAGTGGTTCTTATATTGGTAGATCTGCATGATATGCAACCTATACTAGCACCTTAACCTGAGCATTTTCCAGGAGCAACACAGCTGTGCTTGCAATCATATCGCCAGGATTATTTTAACATTTATTTAACTGTACACATCATTCCTTTGAAATGTGATGTTGGAGAAGAGTTTTACAAACACTGTGAACTGTCGAAAAGACAAATAAGTGGGTTCTGTTTCAAATCAAGCCTGAACTCTCACTGGAAGCCAACATGACTACACTGAGTCTATTGTATTTTGGGCACATTATGAGAAGCCTCACTGGAAACGACAATAATGCTAAGAAACATTGAAGGCAGCAGGAAAAAGAGGACGATCCAACATAAAATGGATTCACTCAGCCAAGGAAGCCACGGCCCTCAGTTTGTAAGACCTCAGCAAGGTGGTTCATGATAGGATATTTTGGAGGACATTAATTTATAGAGTCGCCATAAGTTGGAAGTGACTTGACTGCACTTCATACACACACACTCACACACTATATTTTCCCTGTCTTTAAAGTTTGTTATCCTGATCCAGTCCTCAAAAATTAGGACACAGAAACAACAAACTTTGGCTGATTTCCCACTACAGCTGCCTCGGGGTTGCGCCGCCGTTTGCCCCGATACTATTCGTCAATTTCACACCCAAAGCCGCAGGGCTGCATTTTGACCACGCGGCTCGCCCGATTTCCCCACAGTTTCGTAATCCTCAAAAAACAGGATCACGAAACTGCGGGGGAAATCGGGCGAAGCCGCGAGTCAAATGCAGCCCCGCGGCTTCGAGTGTGAAATTGACAAATAGTATCGGGACAAATGGCGGCGCAACCCCGAGGCAGCTGTAGTGGGAAATCAGCCTTTGTTTTTCTTCTGGTAGGATTTTGATCCTAGGATTCTAAAAGGGCTCACACTAGGAGCAGCCCTTCTTGAGAACAGACAATGGTCTGATTCCTTCCCACATTATTTATTTATCCTCCAATTTCCACATGAAACAGCCACCTTACATCTCTGCATATCAGAGCAGACTTGCTGTCTTGGTCTGGGGAAAAAAAGTTTGTAAATCACCATACTTACATTGAACTGAACTATCCTGTATTAATTATCCAGGATATTTTTGGTCTGCAGATAACTTATGAATCCTTCACACTGGGTTCCCCTTTATGGCTTATTTCACACCATTTCTCTGGCACTTGAATCAAATTGTAGGCATAAGTCCATATTTCCTGCTCTCTGAGAACTGTCTGTACTCGTCCATCTGTTTGACTGACTGACTGTATGTCTAGGAACAGTAGCAGCTCTTTCGACGCACATCAGATATTTCACCAGATCTCATCTAATAATAATCTTAATATTTATGTACTACTTACATTTTAGCTCAACAATCTTTAAAATAAACCTGTAAGGGCGGTCTGTATAATTTATGTCGCAAATTAGAGAGAACAGCAGTTTGGCCTAATGCCACTGTAGTGTATCCACAGAGAAACATGGACTCGGGGCAACCATGCGCTCGGACCGGTTCGGACCGGTCCGCCATGCGGTCAGGCAAAGGGCCTGAGCTTCGTTCCGTTAGACAATAGATTGTAGGCTCCTCACATTCTTCCAATCACGGAGCCCGGGGTAACTCAATTAACTGTAAATAGCAAATCACGGGTGTTGTGTGTGTTTGGGGTGTGGGTTCACTTGGGAATAAAAGCCGGCCTGCGAGCCGGCTTAGTTGTCTTGTTCCTGTTCTAATAAAGTATGTGAGAGCTGAAACCACTTGTCAGTCTCAGTACTTTTCAGCCACTGGGCAAATTCATGACTGACTTTAGATTTGATCTAAAGACCACTAGCCCATGCCTCATGCTTTTAACAACTGAACAGCATAATCCTAAACAAATTTATACCCATCTAAGTCCATTGAAGTCAGTGGGCTTATAAGGGTGTAAATGCTTAGGGACTGCACACTAAGCCAATCAAGTTCTTGTATAAATTATACTCGGTGGTGTCTTGCAGAATTTAGTTCAATGGGTAGCAGAATCAGAGGACGGTAACAGGCTGGAGTAGAGGAATTTCTGAGTAACCTCTTGGGGAGCTTGCTTGAATATTTTCTTTGCATGGATTCAGAAAATACTGTAACGTAAAATAATTAAACTGGTTGTATTTTATGTTGAAAAATCTCTATTGACCAGATAAATTCCTCTATGGAAAAGAAAAACGGGCTGAAGTACTTTTTGGGAAAGGTGCTGCTCAATAAGCCGGGATTATAAATAGCCACCTGCCCAGTCAGCTATAATAAGTACAGAGCACCTCCAGATGACCTGGTATGTAAATTGTACAGAAGTTTGTTCCCTCTTTCCTTCAGGCCAAAAATGAGTAAAATGGGTGCTTAAGGGAAGGCAGACTAGTAGAAGTAGGACAGTAACTTCTGTGGACTAATTTGCAAGGCTGCAATATAAGTTTGAGGCTGTACTGCCAATGCTTTATATCATTTAAAACCATTCAGAAGGTTCTTTTGTGACTATGACTGCAGTCACACGAGCGAGATATTGTGGGGGGGGAAATGAGGCTATTTGCTCCATAGCAATTTGACCCACATTTGTGCCATCACACAGTCCCAGTTCCCTAGTGAGTTTTCCGACACCAGGAAAATCAAGTATTTGTGCTCTGAATCCACAATTTGCCTATCTGGACAGCCATCTCTCACAATGATTGCAATTAGGTCATCTGGACGTCCTTCTTCCGGTAGGTTTGTTTTTGTGACTTTCACCATGGTGTGCATGCACATATGTGCACATGTGCAAATAAGTTTTTTTAAAAAAATGTGCCGCGCTGTCTGCGATCACACAGGGGAAATTCCTTCTGTGTCCTGAAGCAACCCATTTGATAGTGGACTTTCCCCAGTGTCTTTTAACTCTGCTCTTGCAGCAGAGTGAAATGGGTTGCCAATGGGTGCAGGGCGCTGGCCAGATGTTCACATCTGATCACGCCCATTAAATCCACCTGGCATTTGCGCCTATGGTGTGGCTAACTGTGCATGTGATTGGGACCTATGTTAGCAATGTATGCACAGATCCAGTTTCCACTAACAAGAAATCGCACTGGAACAACTGTCTAAGGCCTTGGCTTCACCTGCTCTAATTAAATCTGTATGTTTTATGTGCTTGGTTTTAATTTAACAGTGTAAGCTTTTAGCGCATGCTTTCTATAGTTTATCATTAACAACATTTTAAATCTTTTAAGTTTTACTTTGTAAGACACCTCAACCCAGCTCTCTGGAGAGGCAGCAGAGACATCTCCTAAACAGATGGATAAATACTTCATTCTATACACCACCAGGCATCTCTCCTTATAATAATTATCTTTTGGTTTTGTAAGATTCCATGAGCTCCCATTGGCTGTAAAATGCCCTCCCTCAGCCATTGGCCCATCAGCTGCCACTCAAGAGTACTCGCGTGCCATTGGTCGGGTGCTGGGTCTGCTCCTCTTCCCCACCCAGTCCCCCTTCAGACAGATTTGCATGTCAGATTTACTGGCAGACCAGCTCTCTCTCCTGAGGAAGACAGTTCTCTTGACTCCTGTGAGGACTGTCCCCTCAGTGGCTGTTGGTAGGCAACCAAGCTTGGTTCTGTGAGTAAAAAAACAAAGGACTTTCAGCATAACTCCCCTTCCCCGCCCATAACCCCCTAACCCAGGCTACTTTCCTGTCAGAATAAATGGGAAAAGGCTCTCTCTCCTGCTTAGCTTCAGCATGGCTGGCTGGCTAACGAGGCAGGCCAGCAACCATCAAACCATTTTCTTCAACTCCCTGCTGTGCAGCTGACTTTCCCCTAGAGTTGCCAATCTCCAGGTGGGACCTGGAGATCTCCCACTGTTACAGTTGACCTCCAGATGACAGAGATCAGTTCCCCAGGAGAAAATGGTTGCTTTGGAGGGTAGACTCTATGGCATTATACCCTGCTGAGTCCTTCCACACACACCCCAAATGCTGCCCTCCACAGGATCCACCCCCCCCCAAATCTCCAGGTATTTCCCTAATCAGAGTTGGCACCTGTACTTTCTCCTCTGTCAGTAAAAGGCCCTTCCCACACTTATGTTGGCCTTTGGGAGAAAACTCATTGGGCCCAGTCCTGATCAGGTTGCCAACTCCAGGTGGGCAATTCCTGGAGATTTGAGGGATGGAGCCTGGAGAGGGTGAGGTTTGAAGAGGGATGGCACCTCAGACAGGTACGATGCCATAGACTCCACCCTCCAATCCAGCCAATCCCTGATGGGGAACCATTGTTGCCAATCTCCAGGTGGAGGCTGGAGATCACTCAAAATCACAACTGCTCTCTAGGAGGGAGGGGGGAGGAGATGGAAAACTAAAAGTAGGTTGATGGTTGGCTGGGAGGGAGATAGGGTTATCAACTCCAGGTTGGGAAATTCCTGGAGATTTGAGGGGTCGAACCTGGAGAAGGTGAGTGTTGAGGCGGGGTGGGACCTCAGACAGGTATAACGCCATAGACTCCACCCTCCAAACCAGCCACTCCCTCCTGGGGAACCACTGTTACCAATCTTGCGGGTGGGCTGGAGATCACTCAAAATTACTAGTACTCTTCAGGTAGCAAAGATCAGTTCCTCTGGAGAAAATGGTGGGCTCTGTCATTATACCCTGCTGAGATTGCCACAGCAAATTGTCACTGAGTGCCCAAAGCCGGGGCACTCTCCCAGAGCCTCTTTCTAGAGCCCGTTGTATTTATTTCCACAATGAGCCTTATTCCTAGTAACATATAAAGAACTTCTTTATGAGGGATGCCCAATATTTTCCCTGTAACATCCTTAATGCCACATGCCTGCAGGATCTCCTCTGATGCTATGCTCCACCATGATGAAGAGTTGGTTTTTATCCCTGGCTTTTCTCTACCCCAAAAGGTCTCAAGGTGGCTTATAATTGCCTTCCCTTCCCCTCCCCACAACAGACACCCTGTGATGTAGATGGGGCTGAGAAAGCTCTGCGAGATCTGTGACCCAGCTGGCTTCACATGGAGGAGTGAGGAACCAGATCTGGTTCTCCTAACCACTACACCAAACTGGTCTCCATCAGTGACTACTAGCCATCGTTAGGAAAGGGAACCACCATGTTCAAAGGCAGTAAACCTCTAGAACTCAGTGATAGGAGGTAACATCAGCAGAAGATCTTGACCTCTGTGCCCTTTTGTTGACCCTGCATGGCAACTAGTTGACTACTTTGTGAAACAGCATTTTGGACTAGATGGACCACTGTCCTAATCCAGTAGGATGTTCTAAATTAGCAACCAATGAAGTTCACACAGTATTGGAGTTATACGTTGGCCATAAGGACTCTCACTGCCACATTCTGACCCAGTTGTAAAAAGACCTGTTTTTCAGAGCAATCATAAAACAATGAGCAAGCTTTTGAGTTCTCTGGAATTCATACATCAGGATAGATGTTCAGTGCAAAAACATCCAAACGAATTGTGGTTTCGAGACACTTTTCAAAGGTAGTATACAGTACATTGCTCAAACCTGAATGTAGGGAAGGGGGAAATATAGAAACAGGATATACTTGTATAGTGACTGAGTTCAAGACTGATAATATCATACTTCCTCCACTGGAACAGGAAGTTGCAGAAGCATCAAACATGAAGTATGTCACTCCATACCTTCTGTTCCTGATGCTGAACAGTGTGAACAATAAAGTTTGCTGCACCTGGATATAGGATTTTGAATCAGATGGACTTGTGAGACAGAGCTGATGCTGTCTTCAAATTAGAGGAGGGGCCTTCAGGTGGGGAAGGGAAAAGTGAGCTTGGTGTAGTGGTTAAGTGCACGGTCTCTAATCTGGGAGAACCAGGTTTGATTCCCCACTCCTCTGCTCGCAGCTGCTGGATGATCTTGGGCAAGCCATAGTTCTGACAAGAGCTGTCCTTGAAAGGGCAATTCTTGAAAGCGCTCTCTCAGCCCCACCCACCTCACAGGGTGTCTGTTGTGGGGAGGGGAAGGGAAAGGAGTTTGTAAGCTGCTCTGAGATTCCAAGTGAAGGGCAGGATACAAATCCAATCTCCTCCTCCTCTTCCTCCTCCTCCTCCCCTAGCTCCATCTCAGATAGGCACTAGATAAAACCATAAAACATCCTGCATAAATTTGCTTTGCTTTGGTTTAAAACTACTGAGCTTCTTTGCTCCCAGTATTGATATCCCCCCCCCTATTCTAAAATGCAAGGTTTTTTTTTTTTTTTAAATCAATAGAATATATCTGTGTTCACCACTCCTAACCACTACACCACACAGGCTATCTGTTCAGGAGGGCATTTTTACAAAGGGTCTAGAATGGAACAGAGCAGAAAATGCCATAGTAGAACAGAACAGTGCAGGAAATGCCTTTTATGGGGGGGTAACAGCCTATTGTAGGAGCTGCGGTGGCTCAAGTGGTTAAGATGCTGAACTGCAGGCTTGGAAAGTCAGTAGTTCAGCAGTTCGAGACCCAAGTGCCGCATGAGGAGTAAGCTCCTGTCTCTGGCCCCAGCTCCTGCCAACCTAGCAGTCCGAAAGCAAGAAACTGCAAGTAGATAAAATAGGTGCCACTTTGGTGGGAAGGTAACAGCGTTCCGTGCGCCTTGGCATCTAGTCATGCGGAAATGTCTTTGGACAGCGCTGGCTCTTCGGCTTGGAAACGGAGGTGAGCACCTCAACTCTAGAGTCAGATTCGACTGGCTTTTGAGCAAGAGAAACTTAACAGCCTATTGCAATGTTTATTACATGTATCATCACCTTGCTTTTGCATGGTTTCCCAGTTCTGTGCTTCTAGCCCTACCACATTGTTTACTGGCTGTCTCGTGCCATCTGATTGAATTTTTAAACTATTTTGTAATCTGCCTTGACTCTCAGTGAGAAAGGTGGGCTATAAATGAAAGAAATAAATCTGATGGAAGTAAAAGCTTGCATAGGATTCCTACACAAAGATGGAAGACTTCTCTAGCATGATGTTTTCACTGCTGCGAGTAGCCGGAGTTGACAGGATGAATTACAATAAAGAGAGAGGCACTACTGCAGCAGTAAGCCACATTTTGCTATCAGAAGGTCCCATATTTAATCCTTGATATTGCTAGTTAAAAGATCTGTGGTAAAAGACATCTGAAGGACTGCCAGTCCCGCAGACATTAAAGAGCTGCTATGACTCAGTAATCTCTTTGTAGGAAAATGTTAATTTGCTGCAAATGTGCACTATATGCATGTTTTCTGGACCACAGATTCACATCAGGCAGCCAGTTCGTGTAACCCAATCATTGATATATCTAATTCTCAATTGTGGCCTCATCTGTACATACTTAAATCTGGAAATTGAAGCCATGAACAGACAATAAATAAAATGAACAACTCTTTCAACAAACCTGAGAAAAGCCCCAAGTTTGCAGAAAAATCTGAAATGTAAAATTGGGGGAGGGGTAATAGAAGCAGCACCTGTAGCTTTAAGGAACTTCCCCCCCCCCAGTGGCTGTTGCTAGGCAACCACAAAAGTATTAGCAGCCTTCCAGCCTTGGTTTATGTAACTAAAATGTGGGGGAGGAGCAGAGCCCTTTCCAGGGCTGTTAGCCTTTGAGGGAGGCCTCACTGGGGCCATGTCCAGTAGCATTTTCTAGGTGACTTGCTACCATGCGATTTCCGTGACTCACCCAGGCTAGTGTGGTATAAAGTTAAGAGTGTCAGACTCCCCAGTCATGCTATGGAAACTCACTGGGTGACCTAGGACCAGTTACACTATCTCAGCCTAACCTATTTCACAGGTTTGTTGTGAGGATAAAAGAGAGGAAAGGAGAATGATGTAAGCCACTTTAGATTCCCATCAAGGAAGAAAGACACGGTATAGATGAATAAATAATACTGTTCAACAGCAGCTGCCACATGAAACCTAGTGTGGTGTACTGTTAGAGTTTCATACTGAGATCTGGGAGATCCAGCTTGGGATGCCCCGTCTGCTATGGAAGCTCCAAGGGTGACATTTGGCCAATAACAGAATCTCACAGGGTGGTTGTGAGGATAAAAAGGAGGGGAGGAGAATACTGTAAGCTGCTTTGGCCCTCCCTTGTGGAGAAAGTGGAGTAAATAATAAATATAGCTGAAGGTGGGGAGAAATAAAAGGGAGGTTGGTTGGTGGATGGGAAGAAGAGACGAAAGCAGAAAAAGGTGGGGATTATGTGGGTTACCAGGAAGAGGGGGGAAAGGAAATCATGTGGGGAGTGGGATAGACAAAAAACGAGGTGCCTCTGCAAGTCCAAATGGGTTTGCCAGGGTGCAACTGTGCCTGGCTCAGGGGCTTATACCACACTACTAGGCTTAGCCCAGCTCAGCAGTGGAATCCCAGTTTTCCCAGGAGAGGCTGCTGAGGGCGTGGTTAGAAAGCTGGAGACGGGAGGCAGATAAAGGTAGGATGGCTGGTGGGTGTTAAGGAGAGAAGGAAGCAGGAAAAGGTGAGAGGCTATAGGGGCTTCCAGGGGAGGGAAAGAGGATATACTGAATACATGTGAAGCTGCCTTGCCCTGAATCAAACTGTTGGCCCATTAGGGTCAGTATTGTCTACTCAGACTGGCAGCAGCTCTCCAAGGAAAGAGGATATACTGAATACATGTGAAGCTGCCTTGCCCTGAATCAAACTGTTGGCCCTTTAGGTCAGTATTGTCTACTCAGACTGGCAGCAGCTCTCCAAGGTTTTAGGCAGAGGTCTTTCACATCTGCTACTGCCTGGCCCTGTTAATTGGAGATGCCAGGGATAGAATCTGGGACCTTCTGCATGCCAAGCAGAGGCTGTTCCCACTGAGTCACACTGGTGGTGGAGACGGAAATGAATTATTCCTGCAATTCTTTGCAGGTGCCCGGCTTGTGTGCCCCATGCATACTCGGAACCCCAGTGAATATGAATATGTAGGACATTCTTCTGAGTAGACATGCATATGATTGCACTGTGCTAGTGGAATGAGAGGGGACACTCTCATGGATAACTGCCTACATTGCTGTAAACTTGTATTCTATTCTAGGGACAAAAACTGAATTTTGCACTGGCACAGCCATCAATTCCACACTGCAGCTGAAGTAGAGTGGAGGACTCTAACTGTCTAGTACATCTTTTTGTCTGTTAGAGGTGTCCATTGGAATTCACCCCTTACAGTTGCTTAGTAGAGACAAGTCCTAACCAGAAATATAGGACTGACAGTCAGGACTCATGCATAGAATGTGCATGTTCTTCTATTATTATTACTATTTATGAGATTTATGGATCACCCAACCCCACAAGTGGGCTCTGGGCGATTTCCAACTGGCTCCCAAGTTGGCCACGCCCAAGAGGAACTCATTAGCATAATAGGTCACACACAACGACAGAAACTCATTAGGATAGGCTACATTAGGTCTGTGTGGCCTAATATGCAAAGGCATTCCTGCTACAAAAAAAGCTCTGGGTTTTGATAACAAACAAGGTAAACAGAATAAGCAAAAGGTGGGTGTGGCTGGATGACCACACTTCTGGCAACATGGGGGTGTGGCCTAATATGCTAATGAGCTGTGTTGTTGGGGTGTGGCATAATATGCTAATGCATTCCTGCTGTTGGGTGTGGCCTATTATGCTAATGAGTCCCTGCTGGACTTTTTCTACAAAAAAAGCCCTGACAATGCACAACATCACAATAAGAAAACAACCAGTCCAGATGGCAATAGCAACCCCTTTTGCTGCACAGCAGGGGAGGAACAGGGACAAGGGGATTATAGGAGGAAAAGAAGGGTGCCAGTCTTAACCAGAGATGGTGGAACATCTCTGCCTTCAGGCCCTGTGGAATTGCATGGGATCCCGCAGGGCCCTGATGTCATTTGGCAGAGAGTTCCACCTGGTCAGGGCCAGGACTGAAAATACCCTGGCCCTAGTCAAGGACAGCTGGACCTCTCTAGGACCAGGGATCACCAGCAAGTTATCATCAGCTGATCTCAGCATCCTTCTGGGGGCATATTGGAAGAGACAGTCCTGAAGGTACGTGGGTCCCTGCCCGCTCAAGGCCTTAAAAGTCAACACTAGTACCTTGAACCTGACTTGGTATTCCTTCAGTAACCAGTGTAGCTGGCACAGCACAGGTTGTAAACGTGCTGTCCATGGCGTTCCTGCCTGGACTCGCACCACCACATTCTGGACCAGTTGGAGCTTCTGGGTCAGTCTCAAGGGGAGGCCAGCGTAGAATAAGTTACAGTAATCCAGTCTGGAGGTGACTATTGCATGGATTACCATGGCCAGGTCAGGCTGCAACAGGAAAGGGGCCAGCGGCCAGGCCTGGTGCAGATGGTAAAATGCCAGTCTGGCAGTATTAGTGACATGTGCCTCCATAGACAGGGAAGCATCCCAGGTCATACCCAAGTGCACTGGTGGTAATGGCACCGTCAAGGCTGAAGCTGAAACCCCAATCCCGAGCCCTCTCCCCTCCTCCCAGCCACAGAATCTCCGTCTTCCCAGATTCAGTCTCAGCATAAGAATAAATTACAGTAATCCAGTCTGGAGGTAATCATTGCATGGATTACCGTGGCCAGGTCGGGCTGCGACAGGAAAGGGCCAGCAGCCAGGCCTGGTGCAGATGGCAAGATGCCAGTCTGGCAGTATTAGTGACATGTGCCTCCATAGACAGGAAGCATCCCAGGTCATACCCAAGTGCACTGGTGGTAATGGCACCCCGTCAAGGCTGGAAGCTGAAACCCCAATCCCAAAGCCCTCTTCCCCTCCCTCCCAGCCACAGATCCTCCGTCCTCCCCAGATTCAGTCTCAGCCTGCTCTTCCTTAACCATCTCACCATCGCCTCCAAATCCTCAGCCAGATCTTGCGGAGTGGTATCTCGGTGGCCGTCGAAGAGCAGATATAGCTGGGTGTTATCTGCATAACGATGACACCCAAGCCCGAAACTCCAAGCCAGCTGGGTGATGGGGGTGCATATTGAGATGTGATTTTTGTTGTTGTTGTTCAGTGATACGTGATGTGATACTATGATGTGATATGTACCTCCCAATCATGTTGATGTATGATAGCTGAAGAACAGCAGTTCCACGGCCACAGAATCTGGGACTTCTAAATCTCTATGTAATTCATTTTGCTTGATACCTTTGGCTAGAGCCCACTGTTTCATTTGTTAGGCCTTACTGTGTGTGATAAGCAGAAATGTGTAGGGTTTCGTACTAATGATATGAATCATGTATGCTATTCTAGCTCTACTGCTGTCTTTACATGATAACATAACTCTTTATCACCTGTGGTGCACATTATTATTGTTAGGCATTCTTTACTTCCCCCAGCAGCAAGAAGTCCATGGGCAGCAGGGTTTGTTTTTTTATGTGGATTAGACAGCACTGTCAATTTATGGTGTCCTTAGAATATTTGCTTTATTTACAGACATACAAGCAGAGCCTATTTGAAGCAAAAGTACTCCCTCAAAAGACAGCAAAATCTCAGATTCTGCAACAGATTCCTAGAGAACACATTAACTCATAACTATAAAAAAAGATCATACACAGGAAAACAATATAGAAGCAGGGTTTCCCCCCCAATTATTAGTCTGCTTTCCAGAAGCTACAGGGTGTTTTAACAAGAGAGCTTTTGTTTGCTTACTCATCATCTCCCCACAACTGGCTTGATAAGCTTTAGAGATGCCTCAGAGTTTAAATGAAAGAGTACATTCTGTAGAGGTGCAGAAAGCTAAGCAACAGGCCCAAATATGCCTCCTGTTGTGTACTAACTGAGGACCGCACACACGGTCGCCTGTGCACATGGGCATGTGAAAGAGCAAAGCTTCACATTCATAAACAATAGCCAGCTCGGATCCCAGAACAGACCTATTGGTCAGTCACAGGGTTGCCAAGTCGAAATTTACTTACAGTGGGGGAGTCCCGCATTTTCCTGGGAGTCTGTGTGCGCATGCAGAGCGCATGCGCCACCCAGAAGTGACGTCATCATGATGGCACGTTGGGGGCAGGGCCACTAGGATTCAAGGGGAAACCATAGAGTTTTCCCTCAAATCATAGAGCGTCCTGCCCCCAATGTGGCCAGCATGATGATGTCACCTCCAGGTGACATCATCACGCTGGGGACGTGTGCCAGAAGGGGGTGGAGTTCCCTCTGAGGCCCGATTTGCTGGCATCGGGTAATGGGTCTCTCGGGCAGGGGTTTACCTGCCCCCCGGGGGGACTTGGCAAGCCTAGTCAGTCAGGATCCAAGTAGGAACCTATGGGGAATTGGTTGCACTGTAAACAAACCTACCACAGGTGTGGGGTGTGGCATGCTACGGGGATTTAAGCAGGCCTCCGAGCCCACCATTTTGTCTTCAGTCCCTGATACTTAATAAACTATGAGCTGATCACTATGCTACACCTCGGAACTCAGTATATTTCACTCCACAATTCAGAAAAAGCAAAAATGTTACTTGCGTTAATATCAAAAAACTAGCACAGGTTTGGCTTCAATTTATTGAAGTTAGTGTGAATTAATTCTGAAAATGTTTACTGGAACTAAACTTTACGTGAATTAGGACACACTTAGGAATGTCAGCTCAGAAATGGAACACAGGGTTCCCAGCCACTGGCAAAATACGGGGGGGGGGGGACAGATGACATAGTGGGGGTGCCATCACCACGATCATGTTACATCACTTCCAGGGAGAACCCAGAAGTAACGTCAAACCTTTCCACGGTTTTACCTCAGAGGCAAAATAAATATTATTTATCAAGTTAAATGTGAATAATTTGCCTCAACTGGCTTGCAGATCAGCCTACATGTTAGCAATAGTGAAAAACTGAACAGACCCTCTGTCCTATTGCCTTGCCTTTGCTGCCTCTTGCAGATCCACACTGCCACTTCTCTGTTTACAGAAGACAACTATGCATGTCTTTTATGTGAATGTGTATAGATAGAAAATGGCCCCAAGAATTCATTGTAGGACGGATTTATCTGGTTTAGCACACTTTGTTTTTGTTGACCTTCAGAGAACACTACATTGGCCCCGGTCACACGTGCCAGATAACACGGGGGGGGAGGCATGGCTATTTGTGCCGTTGCAATTTGACTCACCCCAATGCGATCAGATGTGGGTGTTGTTTCCATCGGCAGGTGTTTCCGGCGCACTCCAATCAGGAAGCAGGGATGTGAGAGGAGCACACTGGAGCAATCACACAGAGAGCATCCATCTGTGGCCCATCGCAAACCATGTGATAGTGGACTTTCCCAGGTACTTTTTAACTCCGCATCTTCAGCCGGACGATACGGGTTGGCGATGGGTACGCGACGTTTACCAGATGTTTCCATGTGATCATGCCTGTATAATCCGCCCGGCAATTGTGGCTCTCCTACAGCAAATTCTGCATGTGACTGGGACCAATGATGAACAAGCCTTTTTGTGGGCTTGCTTTGTAGTTTTTAGTATTAGGAGCAAATACTGGAGGATCTGATCTGGCAAACTCCTGATGGTAAGCTTAAAGGAAATAATATAATATATCTAGGATTCATGTAACAATTTTTTTTAAAAGTTTTCTGTTGAATAGTAGACCACTATGTTATTTTAGTGGAAAAAAGGCTGCATGGTCTAGCTCAATCTCAATGCCACATGCTCGTAAGAGTTTGTTGCTAACATACAGCATCTCACAAAAACTTAATCAGTTTCAGGTGGGCAGCCGTGTTGGTCTGAAGCAACAGAGCAAAGTTGGAGTCCAGTGGCACCTTTAAAACCAACAAAGTTTAATTCTGGTTATAAGCTTTTATATGTGGTATCCGATGAAGTGTACATGTACACAAAAGCTGGTACCCAGAATTAAACTTTGTTGGTCTTAAAGGTGCCACTGGACTCAAACTTTGTTTTAATGAGTTTCCAGACTGGCTAGTCAACTAGCAGGGAGAGGGGCATTTGATATTCAGGAAACACAAGTTCAAGCTTGCATGCAGAACCAGCCAATTTGGAAACTTGCCTAAACACACCATACAAAGTCCTCATATCCCCCATGTGTCCACCACAGGACTGTTGTCAGACATGCTCTGGGAGATCAGGGCTTGGGTTTTAATCCCCCAGGTGTGTATAGGCCCAATTTGGATCAGGACCATGGCACACGGGGATTAAGTTCTGAGCACAGAACTCCCAGAGTAAAGCATTAGCCAGTGACTTGTCCAATGTGATGACGTCACTTCCGGGTGACGTCATCGTGGTGCTTTGTAATATGCGCAGTGGACCTTCAGTGGACAGATCCTAGGACTCAGTTGCCCTGGTTGGCAGGTCAGCCTTAGCAACCCCATCACAGGACCCTGTGACGTAAGTATAGACCATGGAGTGCCAGGCAGGTCAGTAAGCAAGCTTATCATGCTAGTCCTGGATTCACATCTGGATGTAGCAGATCTAGAGTTCAGTTACTCTTTTCCCCATGTACATCATTTATTGAAACGTTTCAATAAAATGAATTACTTGGGTAGAATAGTGACTAACACTCAGATCTGGGAGATCCAGATTGGAATCCAGGACTGTGCCATGCAAAGCTTGCTCACTGATCTTGGCCATGGTTACACTTACCCCTGGCCTAACCTATGTCACAGGCTAAGGATGTGACAGGGTTGCTGGTCCAAGATCATCCAACCAGGGGTGGGGTCCTGGGATTTGTCCTGAAGTCCCTGCGCTTTGCATGCGCGCCATGATGACGTCACCCAGAAGTGACGTCATCACGTTGGGCAAGTTGCCAGCTGATGCTCTAGCAATCAGCCTGGAAACTCTATGGTACCACAGACTTTTCAGGCTGATTGCTAGAGTGTCAGCCAGCAATGTGCCCGGCGCAATGATGTCACCTCCGGGTGACATCATTGCACCTAGGCACATTGGCCATCAGACACTTTAGGGGCAGGGTTCCCCCATCGGCCTTTTCCAGACTGGCGGATTGGGGAACCTCCGCCCTCCTGGGGGAGCTGGCAGCCCTATTGCGTGAGGATAAAATGGAGGTGAGGAGTCTGTAGCAGTCAAGCAGTGTGGGAGCATCTGCCCAGTGCTGCACCACTGGCTCTCCAGTCCGCCCCTGTGGGTTTTCCTTTGCACACACCCCCACCAGCCTATGGGGTTTTGCAGTGAGGATACACCACCAGCCTATGGGGTTTTGCAGTGAGGATACACCAACTTATGGCACACATGGCCTTGGCATGGCCCGACAAAATGACATTTATGTGAGGTCCGACCTTCATAACAAATGCATTTGACACCTTTGGTTTATAAAGTCTGTGGCTATAATCTGCAGAATACTCATTACCATAAAATGTAGCGCATGCAAGTATTTTAAATTCTTACAAACTATTCAGTTTTCTTTATGTTCTGTTCATACTGGATGCACCATTACCTTTGCCAGTAAGGTGGCAGCTTGAATAACATACTAATATGCTGCCCTTCCATTCTAATCAAAGATGCTGGTTACAGTGACACAGGGTTTAAAATGAGGGATGATCAGTAAAATCCTGTTACCTTGGATTTCATAGTCAAATCTAGGTCCTTCCTCACTAGGCTGCTCTTCTGATCAAAACCTGATCTGTGGGTAGTACGTGATGGAGTCTGCACCTTCTGGGGCTGAAAAACATTTTTAAGGGGTTTTTAAAATTATTTTTCAGCCCAAATGGGGCTAGTTTTGAAGGGGTTTCTCTTATTAGTTATGGATTCCAAGTCACTGATGTGCATGATTGCGCTCTCCCACATCACAAAAATACTTTGGCCACCAAATGAGAAGGGAGCATTCACTGGAGAAGACCCTGATGCTGGGAAAGATTGAAGGTCAAAGAAGAAGGGGACGGCAAAGGATGAGATGGTTAGACAGTGTCATCGATGCAACAAACATGAAATTGAGCAAACTTCAGCGGACAGCGGAAGACAGGAGGGCCTGGCGTAAACTGGTCCATGGGGTCGCAAAGAGTCGGACTCGACTGTGCGACTGAACAACAACAACAACATCACAAAAACAAAGCAAGTAAGAAAGAAAAAAGTCTCAAACTTAGCACTTTATGTGCCAAAATATTTTTAAAATATTTTTCAGCACACAGAGGCCTAGTTGTGAAAGGCGTTCTGTTTTATTTTATTTGAAGTAGAGAAGAGATTGGATTTATACTCCACTCTTCACTACCCAAGGGAGTCTCAGAGCAGTTTACAAACTCCTTTCCCTCCCCCCCACAACAGACACCCTGTGAGGTAGGTGGGGCTGAGAGAGCTCTGACAGAAACTGCCCTTTTTCAAGAACAGCTGTGCCAGAACTATGGCTTGCCCAAGGTCATCCATCCAGATGCAAGTGGAGGAATGGGGAATCAAACCCGGTTCTCCCAGATTACAGTCCACGCACTTAATCACTACACCAAACCGGTTCAGTTTTTGGCATGCTTTATGTTGCAACAAAATTCCTGATTCCCCTGATATATTTAAAGTAAGTAACATTACAAATTTCAAACAAATATCTCATTCCATAATTAAAAAATTAAAGGCAAGGGGGAAAGGACCCCTGATTCTTAGGATTCTGAGAGCTGTTGCCATTAATAACAAAGAAACAGGGAGAAACATTCTGTTTTTAATCCTTCAATTTAGCTCCTCAAGGCTCCAAAATATTCAGAGGAATGAAACCCTTAGGCCACGGAACCAAATCTCACCTGGAACAGAGCTGGAGGAACCCACTCCTCTCTACTTAGAATGCCCAATATTTTAGAAAACCCCTAGTTTCTTTCTTAAATCACAAAATCTGAGGGTGTTCCTAAAGAGCACCCAACTTCAGAAAGAGTAGACAAATAGAATTATAGAATCATAGAATGTTAGAGTTGGAGGGAACCTTGCAGGTCTAGTCCAACCCCCTGCACTCTGCAGGAGCACAGCCGGAAAATACAAAAAGACACTCTCTCAACTGACAGTAATTAAAAAGAAATATCTACTGATCCTAATCCTCAGATTGCTTTGGGAGAAGTATTTTAGAATGAAGCCGCTATGGAGATGGTGGGGTGAAACGCACGCATGCTCACCCCTGCAATACCTAACAGGTAAGGTCATATCAACCCTGGATATTCCTTCGCAAATGAAACACCAAAGAGTTTCTCTCTGCCATTAACACTATGGGGCATTAAACTCATCTCAACTCCAGTGTCCATGCTAGCTACTAGACAAACAATTATAGAGAATGAAATAGCATTGTTTTCCCTCCAGCACCACATTGACTTCAAAATATTTCTGCAGCAATGAACATTGCTGATGATACCAGCCATAGCTCAGAGCGAGGAAAGCCCCAAGCCCCCCTACTACTGTGATCCGGGCTGTGCTGTCTGCCGGTACAAAAGGCTGAACACCGTGGCTTCACTGTGAGATGCTAAGTGTCACTGTGCAAAATTGCTCTGCAATGCACGTGCCCTGCTCCAAGCTGCTGCTACTGCCTGCACCTTTGGCATCAGAAAGGATTTAATTTCTCTGCAAGGGCCCATGAGAAATGAACAATACAATGTGCACAGTGGGCATAATCCTTGGCTCTTGTTGACGCCACACAGAAATCCATTCTGTCTTCTTCTAATCCTAGCAGACAGCCGAGGCTTGCACGATGAAGCTGAAGGGACAGGCGCTATTTATAGCCTTTAATTTCACCCTGCATCAGTGGATTTTTCAGGCAAAGGAAAAAAAAAACAGCTTTTAGCTCGTTTCCATTTTTAACCTGTTCAGCACTCACAGACTGAGGAAGTCAAAACAGGTTTATTTTGAGTAGTGTGGAGCGCGGAGAAATAATTTAAATGAAAATAGTGTTCAGAGCGTTAGAGGCTCAGACCCGCTCCGGTTCATCCCTTGGAAAGTAGCAAAGCAGGTTGATCCAACACTGCCTCTAGAGCTCTGTGGATAAAAAGGAATAGCCAGACAGCTCAAAGGTGACGACAATCGTGAGTGGTTTGGTGGATGACAGATGACACAATCTCCCGCCTCCTCCACAACTTTTATATTAGTTTGTTTCTTCTGTCTTATGTCACTGATGGCTTCGTCACACATTCTCCCTCCCATTTTATACCAATGTTCCCCTCTAAGCTGTGGACTCTTGTGAGCAAAAATTCGTCTTTGTGAGCTGCTGGCATTAAATCTGTGAGCAGGTGATTTGGCTACTGCATCAATTAGTTTGCTCTGGAGCCATCCCTTCCTGAGCTAAGACAAAAATGTGTGAGCCGGAGGCTAAAAAACTGTGAGCCAGCTCACACTAACTCAGCTTAGAGGGAACACTGTCTTATACCATTATTTTTTTCCCAAAAAATGTGGTTGCATTGCTGCAGAGGATGGATTTCCTGCAGCCACACAAAGCAGATAGCAAGCTGCTTGCGTAAGATAACAGACCTCTAGAGAGAATGGTGTTTGTTTAAACCACTAATCCTAAGCACGCAGAACTCCAGACTCATATGCACAGGGGAGGGAAGGAAGATACATCATGCAAAGAACGTCAATTGTCTGCAAAACTACACAATTTATTGAATTGAAATCCCCTCCACTTTGATTAGCAATGGCATTTTGAGTGGAGGGGCGGCTTTCATTAGAGTCACAGGTCTATCATACCCCCTGTCTGCAAACACTCCTCCCTGTGCTGGGTACAGGCCGGGCAACCTTATGTTGTATCATGGGGCAGGCAAGATATCAGTGTGTGCTGTGGAACAGGACCCATAGACTCACACACACATGCATTTACTACAGGTCTCACTAAGCAGATGAGTTTCTTTCCTGCTGACTGGCATCTGGGGGGAGCCCAAAAAATCGGGAGATCCTCTGCCCCAATCTGGCGACTGGAATCCCTATCATGAGGGTACTTTAATATAAGGCAGCTCCTATATTCCCTTTAGTTCCTACGCTGGGTCACAAGACTAAACTAATATCTGTGACAGGGTGGGACAGTTAAAGCCTATAAAACAGACAAGAAATACACGCTACTGGAGGGTGACTCAGTCACTGAGGAGAACGAAAAATATTTTTGGCAGGAAAACCTGCCTGCGGGAAGGGAAAGTGTCAGGGGTCTGTCATATGCCCTGCCCATAAAAACTCCTCCCTATGCTGGGTGCAGGCCTGGCAACTCTATGATGTGTCATGGGGCAGGCAAGGTATCAGCATGGGCTGTGGAATAGGACCCATTCTCTCACACGTGGATTTACTATGGGCCTCACTAAGCTGATGAGTTTCTTTCCTTTTCACTGAGGCCTAGGTTATACCTGGTGAGGAGACCCTGGTGATTCCTAGAGGGGACTGATTTCACTTCTGGGTTTCCCCCCCTGGAAGTGACATCATGCCAAACATGTGAGAAATGAGCAGCAAGAGTGGGGGATTCCCCTGCCTCAACCAGGAAGGGGGCTGGTAAGCCTACTGAGCCTTGATTTGTATATATCTAATAATTGCAATTATGTTTAAAATTAGGAATTATCAGAACATTTGGTAACTCTTTTATATAATTACCCTCGCAAGCAAAGTGAACCTATATGTCAAAACATTTTTTTTAAAGATCCTAAAAAGTATTCTGAATGTTCCATTTCAAGGGGATAGATACTTATTCCATGCAACATCTCTAGAAGACATACCACCTTCCACAGATTTGTACTCATGGCTCAGGAGAGAGACAATAATATATCTGATTGAACCGGTCCCGTGGCACATGTGGAACGAGAAAAGCATGAGAACTTGGGCCTGATAACCAATCTGCTATCATTACATCCAGTTAGCAAGAGCACTCTAAAAATTAAAATGGCGCAGAAATCAGAACATCCACACTGGGGCTTGAATCAGGTTAACTTCTTTTATTACAAAATAATTCCCTACGTTCTCACTATGTGCAGCCCATACCAATGTATGAATAGAGTGTCACAGAACAAAATAACTAGATTTCAGTGATAATTATGTAGGTTATGCATATAACAAAAACATCCAAATAGTGAATATCAGTGCTAGCTGTGTTTACTATTTGGCACAAAATAGTTGAAAGCGTTGCTTTTTCTCTCTCTGAATATGTATGGACAGTCAGCAAAAAATAAATAACATCCATTTACACTGTCCACTGCCCAACTTCTTTTCTGGGCCAGATCAAACATAGGTAAAAAGAAGGGATTTCAAAGAAATGAGAAGTTGTGTTGTTAATCCATTCAAGGATGGTGCTATACATGCTTTAAAGGAGAAAAAATATTTGTAGAATAAATAAATAGGTATTTTCTGCAGTTCTTTAGAATTTTACAACATGGGGCAAACTCAGTAGTTTAATTCATTTCACTTTTAACTGGTCAAATGCTTCTTGGGACCATTTCAGCTTGGGAAAACAGCACGAGGGGAAGGCAGGAACCCTCCTCCCCCTGCACCATAGTCCCAATCTGAATTGGACCCCTATGGTACTTCTGAATTGAGTTCCCATGGGGAATTTACAGCTGGTGTCATGTGCATGGGAGCTGCTACATATTTACTTCTGCCCACATAAATATTACCTGGGGCAGTGGGGACTTCTAACATGGAAAACACAATATATTGCAACCTCCTGTTTGCCCACCCACCCCTTGAATGACACACACATGCAAGTAATGGGTTAAACTGGGTATTTATTTATGCATAAGCTGATCTGCCTTGATTATATCCAATTAAGCATGGGTTACCTTATGCCTGTGAAACAGGCTTCCTTAGGGTAAACCCACCCCGACTCAGATCCAGGCTTGGAATCCTTCCGTACCCCACTCGTCACAGCCCACATGTCATGCATAGAGGAGGAGATGTGGGAGCACACCCCAGCCCATGACTGCTAAGCTTTAAGGCTTGACATATGTTCCCCCATCCCCGAAGAGGCCCCAATCTGGGCATCCCAGACTGCTAAGCCACTAGGTGCCCAGTCTGAGGCCCCCTCCTATCGCCGGTATCTAGGGGTGCTTGCTAACACAACTAACCCCCCTCACCCCGTGCTTTTCCACCTACCCAGAATGGGCCTAGCCAGTTTACCAGGCCTATTTATGCCCTATCTCCCCCTGGACCATGTGAAGCAGGCAAAAAAAGGTCCCCCTTCCAGGCCAGTTTGAGGGCGCCCCAAAAATTCCTGCATAGCCCCGTAACCAGCGACTGGCTAATCCCAAATGGTCTAACCAAGAGGGTGGGTGAGTGAGGAGCTCCTCCTTGGCTGGAATGGCCACTGCCTGGCTGCGGCCACCCAAACTGAACCAGCCAGTCCCTTCTGATAGGCCCGCACTTCCACGCTGGGCCCTGATAGGCTTCCCGTTCCCCTTTTTCCATTCAAGTATGTGTGGGGGGTGGGCAAAAGCTTGTGCTTGCCTATGGCCAAGCACCGGTCATCTCAGTGTATGTGAAGATCTAGCACTACATTTGCTGGTTTCCAGCCCTCCCTTAAAAGAATGATAATGTGTTGTATTTGTTTACATAGGCTTACTATCAACTGCCACAATCCAAAAGGCATAGGCATGCATTAGTAGGCAGTATCACTGAAACATTTATTTTTTTTCAGTTAAATGTAACACTGATTTCACAGGGCCCTAGGTATGCCTATCTTTCTCTGAAGTCTGCCTAAAATCTTGACTTAGAGGACTGATTCGTTCTTTTTGAACTTTTCGCATCAGCCCAATGTATATTCGTAAGGCTGTTGTTACATAAAGTGTTTTTTTTATGCTGTGCAGCCTTCAAGAAAAAAAAAATCAACACTTTTGTCAAGTTGAGGTGATGGAGGTTGCTTTGGCTGCAAGCTAGAAACATACTGTGCAAAGTGGTAATTATCATGCAACCCCAAAGAGAAGGAATTGACAAATGGAAAGCGCCATTATCACCATTTTCTACAAATACTGTCAAAAATAAATGAAACTATTTCAGACCAGCATGTCACATATGATCTACATATTGCTGAGAACTAAAACTAAAAATAATATAATTGCTATGGCTAGCAGGAAACTTAAGAAAAAGATCCCCATGATACCTAAACATGAAAGTGACATCACTTACTGGGAAGACACATATAGGGAATTTCAGACACATGATATAATCCAGAAGAGGAATGGTTCCCAAACGGTTTCTGGTCTGGCATTTCAGACAGAACCGTTTTAGAACCGGTTCCCTACCGGAATATATTTGTAATTTCACACAGAATCGCTTCTGTCCCGTTCAGGAAACGGGGCTGAAGCATTTTACCTGTCAACCACTTCCAAGTAGTCTTCAGTTTCTTCTCCCGGATCCGATACACTTTTTTCCCGCCTTTTTTCGCCCGCACGGGCGATCTCCGGCTTTTTTTTTTAACGTTCGCTTTAGAGCGCTATAACGCTATAGCGCTATAGCACAATAGCATCATAGCAACCCCATTGGAATGCCTGCAGTGTTGTTTTATAGCACTATAATGCTATAGCGCTCTAAAGCGAATATTAAAAAAAAGGCACGGTGGGAAACGGCAGGAAAACAAAGCGGTGCAGTCTGAATTGCCGAACCGCTTCTGATTCGGCTCTTTTCTGGTCAGGGAAAGCCATGTGTGAAATGGCAGCCCTGTACTGGTTTACTTCAAGATGAATCAGAAACGGCTTCAATCCGGCAGAATCTCAGTAATGTGAAATTCCCTATACATTCTACATTCCACAATTCCAATAGATTGGTTTAGATTTGCTAGAGAGTTGTCATCCTCTTGCACATTCACTAACAGAGGCATCAGCTACACATGCACACATTCTCATACACTGGTGCATGATGTCTGAACCACCAAGTCCTATACCTCATATAGCTGGAGGATAACACATCATAAGTAATTCAATAATACAGGAGCAAACCTGTAAAGAAAAATGTACACACATATAACACTCACCTTTGTCTACGTTCATGAAATAATGAAATCAGGAAAAACCTGCCTCATTCATTAACTTGGCAATATCTCTACAAGAGCTGAGCAAAGGTACCGTCTAGAAGGTTGAATCAGCAACATAATTCACAAAATCAGCAAAGCTTTTCATGAACCAGGAACTAGCATTAAACACAGTGGGTTAGATACAGGGGTAAATTTCTGCAAATAGAAATTACAGATGGATCCGACCCTGTAGCTGCTGTTCACAAATTAGCAAAGACATGGCTGATTCACTGAATGAAACAGAGATTCTGCATAATTCACAACTGCACAGGAGTTTCATGAAACATGTAAATGTTGCTGCTTTCATGAATGAGGCAGATGTGGTATCTATGGAATAAGCAGGCTCTCAAACTGCTCCTTGATCAAATCTGGCTCTCCAGGGTACTTCCAGATTTCCATAGTATACCATGAACATTCTAAAGGGATTAACAGGATGACCTAAATTACTATAAACTTTTTATCAGAAGCCAGAAATTCTCTGTTGGCTATTAGGGTTGAATACCGAAAGTTGTAAACAGGCATACTAACAAAGCATATTAAAGAGCCAGTTTGGTGTAGTGGTTAAGTGCACGGACTCTTATCTGGGAGAACTGGGTTTGATTCCCCACTCCTCCACTTGCACCTGCTAATGTGACCTTGGGCCCGTCACAAGCTCTGGCGCAGCTGTTCTCTCAAGGACAGTTTCTGTCAGAAGTTCTCTCAGCCTCACCTACCTCACAGGGTGTCTGTTGTGGGGAGGGGAAGGGAAAGGAGTTTGTAAGCCACTCTGAGATGCCTTTGGGCAGTGAAGGGCGGGGTATAAATCCAAACTCCTCTTCTTCTTCTTCTTCTTCTTCTTCTTCAACACTCGGTGTTCAAAACTTTTAAGCTACCTGTTTCTGTTCTGTAGTACGAAGTAATTTGTTGGCAGGAAGTTTTCAATTTGAATTAAAGGTTGGGTTCTTTTAACATTTTGAGCTGTATATGTGAGAGGAATGATGGGAAAGAAATTGGTTGGGATTATAATGTGGGAAAGAAGACTCCTGATAGTCCCCTGGACTGCAAGGAGATCAAATCAGTCAATCCTAAAAGAAATCAACCCTGACTGTTCCCTGGAAGGCCAGATGCGGAAGCTGAAGCTCAAATACTTTGGACACCAAATAAGAAGGGAGCACTCACTGGAGAAGACCCTGAGGAGGCTGGAAAAGATTGAAGGTCAAAGAAGAAGGGGACAGCAAAGGATGAGATGGTTAGACAGTGTTATCGAGGCAACGAACATGAAATTAAGCAAACTCCAGAGCATGATGGAAGACAGGAGGGCCTGGGGTGATGTGGTCCATGGAGTTGCAAAGAGCCGAACTCGACTGTGCGGCTGAACAACAACAACATAATGTGGGAGATGATTCATTCAAGACAAATATCCTATTTCATTTATAGCTTCAATTTTATATTGTGTTTAGAATTAAGGACGTAAAGTAAGGCAAGAATCTTGATCTTCCCATAAATAAGTGATTTTTCAAAACAGTGTTCTGGAGTTTCTCAAAATCTTATTGGGTTTCCTCAATAAGAAAACCATAGGTTTCCCACTATTACCCTCTGCAAAACACACCCATGGGGGAGTATTCTAGGTGGTACTTTCCGTCTGTTGGAGCAACAGTGCGACAAGAGGCCTGGCTAGTGCCCTGTATGAATTGAAACATGTGCCTTGATCATGCCACAGAATATGCTTCCCCTTTAAGGTTGTGCAGGCATTTCTTAGCAGATGGATGTGGAAATGGTTCCGTGAGGACCGGAGATTTGAAAAACACTACCATAAATTGTATGTATGCAAATATGAATAAAGTTATTGCTCTCAGAAGATATCAGAGAATATTAAAGTCTTCCCTGGGAGTTCCAAAGAAGAGGAAAGCATCTGGAGTGAATCGCCCAGTACATAGTCATTTGGATGATGGCCCATGGACTGTATAGAGTACAAAGATTGCCAATTTGTTGTTGGGTCCCCATCATTTCTTTCTTTTTTTTTTTTTAGGTCTATTGAAACCCAGTCATCAATCTTACATTGTGATGCTTTTATGGCGGTAAAGGCTCACTGTGAACACTGCATATTTCAGGAATAGGGTAGCGCAACAGACATGGTGGTGGTGGGGGAGATGGAGAAACTCTGGAGTGGATTTTTTTAATGGAAAAAAAATATGCTTTATGCACTTTTACAAAACTTCCTAATAGAAAGGCAATGGCAAGGTGAGAAACCAGGAGTGTATTTTTGCAGAGAATGGCTGGGTTCTTTGACAGCATATTATGCTGGCAAAGGAGGTGGGGGCAGTACTTAATTTCTAAAAAGAGAAGTGCTGGGGCTCTGGCCTGTGTGACAAGCATGTCACAGGGCATATTCCCTGCAAGCCTGGGGTGTGGAGGGGGAGAAGCTGGAAAGGCTGCAGTTGATCCATAGTTAGGAAAATGCACTCTCCACATTCTCTGAAATGCACTCTCCACATTTTCATTTGTCAATGTTTACTCATGTATTCCAGGACTCAGCCTTGATATCTAAAACCTATCCCAGTGCTTTTCCTTGGTAAGCCCAAACACAAAGTCTTGAACATGGAACCATGTTTTCTGTAAAGTACTGGGTTCTAGACACGTTGTGTAGTGAATCAGCTCATAGTTTATTCTCCAATTCTGGGAAAATGGGTCTTGACTCTGTGGATACTATCCCTAATTGTCTATCTGAACTGAGGCTTTCTAAAGATTTAATGTTGTCATCCTGAACGGATTACACCCCTATGACTACCCTGGTGAATTTACGTTTGTCTCGCCCCGAAGCTGTAGTGTGATGGACTACATGCTAATCACACCGGCCCTCAGGGAAGAGTTGAAGGCCTTTGTAATCTCTGAACAACCTGAAAGTGACCATTTCCCATTGACTTTGAGGCTGGGTGCCTCTGTCAGCCCCGGTAGGAGGGGCTGTCTGAGAGTTAAAGGTGGCAGTGTGTCACCAAAGCTACTTAGGGTTATTTGGTCACAGAGGGCTGTGGAGATGACCGCCAAGCTCCTGGTCCCCAGCAGTTTAGATAAGTTTGTAAGCCTATCTGAGACTACATCTTTAGAATGGATCTCATTATATGATAAACTTGTTAACGATCTCTCCGGGATCATGAGGCTACAAATAAAGCAACAGAGGGGCAGTGGGGAAGCCTTTAGGCATGGGTGGTTCGACAATGAATGTTAGGTGATGAAGAGTCACTTGCGTGATATTTACCAATGCTATAGGAAGTTAAATTTAGCGCATCTCCCTCCAGAATACTTCGAATCTAAGAAGGCTTTACACAAATTCTTCTTTGTTGTGCCCGCTCAGAATTAAGGTTAACTTGTCCATCTCCACTGTTTCCAGTATTTTATTTATAGTTTCTTCCTTTGTTGGGACATCATTTTTTCTCCAGTATTTAGCGTATAATATTCTTGCCGCTGTCACTATATGTATAGTAAGATAAGAGTCTTGTTTTTTTGTAATTCCCTGGTGTTATAGTCAATAAAAACCAGTTCTGGTATATAAGGTACAGTATTTAAGCATTTTTTGTAACAATTCATGTATCCAAGACCAATACTTTTTGGCTTTATTACATGTCCACCACATGTTGAAAAACCACATATTGTCCAATTCTTGAAGGTAGAGTTCCAGGGGGGCGCAGAGTAAGTTTTTTTTTTCTGAAAAGGGGGTGGTAGACCAAATAAGTTTGGGAACCTCTAGTCTAAATCAACATTATGACCCAAATTTTGTGCCCACTTAACCATACAGTTTTTAATTACTTCATCTTGTGTTTTGTCTTCTACCATTATTATACACAATTTCTCAATCAATTTATCATCAGCATGTAATAATACCTTATCCATTTCCATTATATTTGTATTAAAACCTCATGGTTTATCTTTAGCAAATCTAGACTCTATCTGTACTCTTTCCCACCAACTTAGGTTAATTTCTCACTCTTTAGGTTTTCTGTTGCTTTTAGTTCATTTTTATTGTCTAATAAGTCTTCATATCTCAGCAACATATTTTTTGGAATATGTTAGGGTTTTTAAAGGCTTCCAGTGGTGAAACCCATTTGAGTGTTTTGGTGTAGAATAATCTTTTAACATTTCCCCATACCTTCAATAAGGATTTCCTGCTTAAAATATTGATGTCCATCTGATTTTCCATAGCACAAGAATGCGTGCCAGTCCAATAATAAGTCATGTCCTTCTAAAGTTAATAATCTGGTATTTTCTAATGTGATCCATTCTTTTAGCCACATCAGGGTTGCTGCTCTATAGTATAAGAGCTAATCAGCTAAAACAAATCCAGCTCTTTCTTTTGCATCTTGTAATGCCTTCATTTTTATTCTTGGCTTCTTGTTCTGCCATATGAATTTTGTCACCATTTTATCAAGATTTTTAATATATTGCTGGTTTTTGAGAATTGGAATTGTTTGAAATAAAAATATCAGTCTTAGTAAAATGTCCATCTTTATTGTGGCTATTCTGCCCATCAAAGATATTTGTAGGTTTTTCCATATCATTTTAAATTTCTTGCATAAGTTCCATGTAGTTATCTTTCACCAAAGAGCAACATCTATTTATTATATTTATACCTAAGTATTTCACTCTTTTTTGTATTTCAAAGCCTGATTTCTCTTATAGCTGCTGGATTTGATCTTTAGTCATATTTTTTGTTAACATTTTTGTTTTAGTCAAATTGATCTTCAAACCCACAACCTGACCATATTTCTGTAGTGTTATTAGTAACTGTGTAATTGAGTCCAATGGGTTTTCTAAAATAAATACCAGGTCATCTGCAAATGCTTGTAGTTTATATTATTCTCTATTATTTTGAGTCCTTTGATGTATCTATCTTTCCTTATGATGCCATTCAGAACTTCCAATACAAATACAAACAATAATGGTGAAAGTGAACAACCTTGTCTAGTTCCCTTTTGTATTTCAACATTTTGTGATAAGTCTCCATTAATAAGGATCTTTGCATGTCGTTTAGTGTAAACTGCTTTAACCATTGAAAAAAAAATCTCTGCCACATTGCAAATCTGATAATTGTTCCAACATAAAACTGCAACTGACATTGTCAAATGCTTTTTCAGCATCCAGAAAAATCAAGGCCATTTGTTCTTCTGGTGTGCTTCATAATATTCAATTACATTCAAGACTGTTCTAGCATTGTTTCTGAGTTGCCTTTTTGGTAAAAATCCTGCTTGATCTTGATGAATTATCTGTCTCAATATTTTTTTCAATGTTGTAGCTAGGACAGAGGCATAGATTTTATAGTCCACATTTAATAGTGAAATTGTTCTATAGTTTATAATTTCTTTCTCATCTGAGTTTTGCTTATGTGTCAGTGTTATTAGGGCTTCATTCCAAATTTCTGGTAGTTTGCCTTCGGCTCTTATACTCTGTATTACATACTTTAAAGGTATTTGAATATCACTTGATATTCAAAAATGTGGTAGAATTCTGCCAGTAATCCATCAGGTGTTTTCCCCTTTTCTGCCAGTAATCCAACTGGTGTTTCCCCCTTTTTTGTTTTTTTAATGCTTCTATAATTTCACACATAGTTATTCGAACATTTAAAATTTTCCTTTGTTCTTCAGTAATTTTTTTGAGTTATATTTCTTCAAAAAATCTTTAGTGTCCCACCTGAGCTGACCAAGCAGTTAAGTAAATATATACATGTGGTAAGAAAGAATCTTTGTCCTCTAGACTTCCTCTCTTCCAGACTTCTCTTTAGATATAATAATCCCTGGATTGTGACATCAATGCCTGTTGCTGAAGGGAATGATTGGCAATGTGACAAATTGTGGATTAAGCGAGTGAACGATGCCAAAAACATCACTGAATTACAAAAGGAAACTTTGCTACATATTCCTGGGCCTTCACAAACAAGAAAGGAACTAGAAGATATTGAATTCTTGGCCATTTCTCTACTCAGCTGCCTACCATCAAATTAAGATGCAGGTCAAAGTACTATGTACCATAAGGCTCATTTTTGCTTCTGTCCCTCCATCTACTCTAGCAACATATTAATATTAGCCAAAATATGAAATGCTGTTTTACCAGCATGCATTCTAGTGTAATTCTGTGACACCACACTGGCAGCATCACCCTTCCACCATTTATATGGGCCAAACTAAACAACCCTTGCAAAAGAAAAAGAATGGAGAGAAATCTGACATTATAAATGGGAGTTTTTATTTATTTATCTTATTAGACTTATATTCTACTCCATTCCCTGCCAAGACTGCCACCAGTTTTCTAGGTTGCTAGAGTAGTTTAGGAGCAGAATAGAACAGATTACTATAAACGTCATCTCTGAATAAGACCTCTTTTGTCCTTTCTTTCTATGACGTGGTAAACAGTAAAACTGTCTATTGTGATCTACTATGAATTTTAAGGATTAGGAGAAATTAAAAAATCTAGATAGACAGGCAGAGTTGAAACAGTATTACAGGCTGATATAATGATATGCTATGCTGAGAATTCTAGTACTGATGCTAGTGGAGAATGCATTTCCTACCCAGCCAGCCCACTTTTGCAACACAGCTGTGTTGTTTAAGGGTCACTGCTCCATTCTTGCAGAACAGAATTAATCCCTTTCTGCCCTTTTCTTTCTAGGGTGCTTGGCTCTGGGTTTCGAAAAAGCTGGATATTTGAGGGCAGGGATGGGGAGGGACTTCAATGGGGTATATGCCAATCAGTAATATATAATTGTCTTACGCATTGGCCATTTCCAGCTCTCCCATTGGCTGTACTTTGCATTCCATCAGCCATTGGCCCATTAACTGCCACTCAAGAGTGCTCATGTGCCATTGGCTGGGGGCTGGGTCCACTCCTCTTCCCTGACCACTGCCACTGTTCCCTGTCAGAATAACTGCCAAAATGGCTGTCTCTCCTGACGAAGACACTTCTTCTACTTGGCTTATGTGGGACTAACTTTTCCCTCAGTGGCTGTTGCTAGGCAACCAAGCTTGGTTCTGTCAGTAAAAAGACAAAGAAAGGAAACCCTTTCAAGGTCTTTGTGAGGAACTCATTGGGGCCAGTCCTGACTAGGGTTGCCAGCTCCAGGTTGGGAAATTCCTGGATATTCTGTGTCTAAGGAAGCCAGTCTAAGGATGCCAGAGTTTGGGGATGGGAGAGGCCTCAGCTGAATTGAATGCCATAGAGCCTACCCTTCAAGCAGTTATTTTCTCCAGAGTGGTGAGATCTGTTGTCTGGAGTTCAGTTGTGATACCTGATGATCTTCAGGATCCACCTGGCAGTTGGCTACCCTAGGCCACTTCAGAGCACTTCAGAGCAGGGTCTGCTAGACCCTAGTTCTTGCTGTGGAAGTTGAGTGGGCAATTTCGGACCAGTCACAGACTTTCAGCCTAACCCACCTCACAGGATTGTTGTGCAGTTCAAAAGGGGGAGAGGAGAATGATGTAAGTTGATTTGGTCTCCATTGTGGAGAAAGACAGTACTTTTCCTCCTGGGGAATCATTGCTGCAAATCTCCAGGTGAGGGCTGGAGATCATTCAGAATTAACACAGCTCTCCAGATGGTAGAGATCAGAGGCAGATAATGGTAGGTTGATGGTTGGCTGGGAAGGAGATAGGGTTGCCAACTCCAGGTTGTGAAATTCCTGGAGAGATGAAGGATGGAGCCTGGAGAGGATGGGGTTTGTGGAGGGGTGGGACCTCAGACAGGTACAATGCCATAGATCTCACCCTCCAAACCAGCCATTTCCTCCTGGGAAACCATTGCTGCCAATCTCCAGGTGAGGGCTGGAGATCACTCAGAATTACAACTGCTCTCCAGATGGCAGAGATCAGTTCCCCTGAAGAAAATGGTGAGCTCTGTGTCATTATACCCTGCTGAGGTGCCCCCCCCAAGACAGCCAATGTGACATGGCAGTTAGCGTTTCAGAGTAGGATCTTCCAGACCCAAGTTCTTCCTGTGGAAGCTGATTGGGTGATTTCAGACCACTCACAGATTTTCAGCATGACCTACCTCACAGAGTTGTGCAAATCAAAAGGGAGAGACGAGAATGATGTGAGCTGCCTTGGTCACCACTGTGGAGAAAGACTGTACTTTTCCTAGGTAGAGGCTACAGGGTGGGGGTAAGAGATGGAAACCTGAAGTCAGAGGGGCAGATATTGGTATGTTGATGGTTGGCTGGGAAGGAAATAAGGTTGCCACCTCTGGGTTGGGAAATTCCTGGAGATTTGAGAGGTGGAGCCTGGAAAGGGTGAAGGTCGAGGAGGATTGGGACCTCAGAGAGGTACAATGCCATAGACTCCACCCTCCAAACCAGTGATTTCCTCCAGGGGAACTATTGCTGCCATTCTCCAGCTGAGGGCCTGAGATCACTCAGAATTAAAACTGCTCTCCAGATGGCAGAGATCAGTTCCCCTGGATAAAATGGCTGCTTTGCAGGGTGGACTCTGAGTCATTATACCCTGCTGAGGTCACTTCCCCTCCTGATTGGGTCCCCACTGAGGAGGAGAAAGACTGTATTTTTCCTAAGTAGCGTCCCCAGGTGTGTGTGGAGGAAGATGGAAAACTGAAGTCAGAGGGGTAGATAACGGTATGTTGACGGTTGGCTTGGAAGGAGATAGGGTTCCTACCTCCAAGACAGGTACAATGCCGTAGACTCTACCCTCCAAACCAGTCAATTCCTCCTGGAGAACCATTGTTGCCAATCTCCAGTGGAGGGCTGAAGATCACTCAGAATTACAACTGCTCTTCTGATGGCAGAGATCATTTCCCCTGGAGAAAACAGTAAGCTCTGTATCATTATACCCTGCTGAAGTTGCCACAGCAAATTGACGCTGAGTGCCCAAACCCAGGGCACCCACCCAGAGCCTCTTTCTACAGCTCATTGTATTTATTTCCACAATGGGCCTTATTCCTATTGGGGTATAATGCCCAAGTGGCCATTTTCTCCAGGTGAACTTATCTCTGTCACCTGGAGATCAGTGGTAATAACAGATCTCCAGCTGCCATCTGGAGGTTGGCAACCCTATTTCTCTGGCATCTTACTGTCTAATTCTTCCCATGCAGCCCATGAGCGCTGTGCATGCCAGTACAGGGCTGTTTAAAAGGTAAAGGTAAAGGTTCCCTTGCTCGAAAGCCAGTCGAATCCTACTCTAGGGTTGCGGTGCTCATCTCTGTTTCAAAGCCGAAGAGCCAGCGCTGTCTGAAGATGTTTCCGTGGTCATGTGGCAGGCATGACTAGATGCTGAGGCGCACGGAACACTGTTACCTTCCCACCAAAGTGGTACCTATTTATCTACTTACAATTTCTTGCTTTCGAACTGCTAGGTTGACAGGAGCTGGAACTAGAGACGGGAGCTCACTCCGTCATGCGGCACCCGGGTCTCAAACTGCTGAACTACTGACCTTCCACAGCCTGCAGTTCAGCATCTTAACCACTTGAGCCACCGCAGCTGTTTAGCCTGTCATTAAAAGTAAAGGAAGGGTAAGGATTTTCCTAGGTACTGGATAGCACTTTAGCTACAGCAGCACAGGTAGTCCAAAGCCAAACAACAGGAATGGAGTAATAATCTTTCTGTCAAACAAGTGCATCAATGCAACACATCTTCATTCTTGGGAGGAAAGCGATGGCAAACCTAAACAGCATGATAAAAAGCAGAGACATCACCCTGCCAACAAAAGTCCGCATGGTCAAAGCAATGGTATTCCCAGTAGTAATGTATGGCTGCAAGAGTTGAACTATAAGGAAGGCCGAGCGCCGAAGAATAGATTCTTTTGAACTATGGTGCTGGAGAAGACTCTTGAGAGTCCCTTGGACTGCAAGGAGATCAAATCATTCAATCCTAAAAGAAATCAACCCTGACTGTTCCCTGGAAGGCCAGATCCTGAAGTTGAAGCTCAAATACTTTGGCCACCAAATGAGAAGGGACCACTCACTGGAGAAGACCTTGATGCTGGGAAAGATTGAAGGTCAGAGAAGAAGGGGACGGCAAAGGATGAGATGGTTAGACAGTGTCATCGACGCAACAAACATGAAACTGAGCAAACTTCAGAGGACGGAGGATGACAGGAGGGCCTGGCATGATCTGGTCCATGGGGTTGCGAAGAGTCGGACTTGACTGTGTGACTGAACAACAACAAAAATTTATGATACAGCCGCTCTTCTTTTCCTATGCATGTTTTTAAGTTCTGTGCATACAAAATCTATAGTACAATTCTAAACAGAGTCATGACAGATGTGAAGATTTCACAAAAGCATCTGATTCTCCCTCTTGAAATATTTCTTCTCATATTGTTCATATTAAAGGTCTTTATATATAAATAGCAGATAAATCGGATTTGTATGAAGGCATGTATGGGTTACACACAGATTATAGCCACAGCACTTTTGATAAGATCTCCATTAAGCAGGAAATCATAATTGTCCCCATAAGGAGTTCAATTCCTGTACACTGCAGTTCACAATTGTTCCATGTACTCCATCCTGGCTCCTGTCTTTCTTCAGTTACTGTAAATCTTTGTAACATAATGAATAATTGAAGATGGTAAATTACACAAATGTTGCTTTGGCTATAGCCATAAAGCCATAATTCCAAGTCTATTTTGCCCCCTTTCCCTTTTCCCATGATGATCATTCCTTCTCATTTTTTCATTCTAGTGCAGTTTTGTCTCAGTTGAGTTTCCACAGAGGGGGCCGTGTTGATCCTATGAGGAATTGGGCTAAAATTTGCCTGTGTAAGACTGCCAGCTTTCATAGAATAAAACTACTTGTTTAGCATCATTAAATAGGATAAATTTGTGTCACGTACCATGCCCAGAAACTTACACTCTACAACAGGTAGCTAAGACAGAAAAAGGGGTAGATAAATTATTGACAATGAGCAGTAGAGAAAGAAGGAGGAGGAGGAGGAGGAGGAGGAAGAGGAAGAGGAGGAGGAGGAGATAGGATTTATACCCTGCCCTTCACTACCCAAAGGAGTCTCAGAGTGGCTTATAAACTCCTTTCTCTTCCCCTCCCCACAACAGGCACCCTGTGAGTGACAGAAACTGCTCTTTTTCAAGAACAGCTGTGCCAGAACTATGGCTTGCCCAAGGTCATCCAGCAGGTGCAAGTGGAGGAGTGGGGAATCAAACCCAGTTATCACACACTTTACTACTACACCAAACTGTAGAGAAGGAATAGGACAGCCATAGAAAGGGCAAACTGTGAGAACTCACAAGGAAGATACAAGATGTTTTATAAGCTAGGTAAAATATCTCAGGGTAGACTCCAGATGTCTTTTCTGGGATTTTTTGGGGGGACCAATTGAATAGTAAGGATGAAGTTGTGGAGTAAAAGATGATCCCAGGCAGGCTCACAATGATAGATAAGAATGATAGAGATGAGGGAAGTCAGCTGGGTGGAGTGAACACAAGCTGTGACTGCCCCATCACTCAACATAATAAACGTGCTTCTAGTTCATATGGGAGTATAGCAGAAAAAGGCACATGACTTCAGCTAAAGGCAAGACCAAACGGAATCTTGAAAAAAGTGGTCAGTGGGATATCCCCCCCCCCTTCACACAGCCTCTGCATCTTTCCAGGGCTCAATCCTGCCTTCATTAGTGTGACTGTTCATTGCCTTTTCCCTGTCTCACTCCTTAACCCAAACAGAGATATGTAAAAACCACAGAATTGGAGGAAAGGCAACATTTATTCTAAGTTTCCATGACAGCCTGCCCTGACTATAGACAGACTGAAACCATAAAGGAGGGAACAACCTGACTCCAAACAAAGGGAAAGATGTAGACCAAACAACTGCACCTCCCTGACCTTCAAGCGAAGGAAGCGGACAGAAAAGACAATGGCCAGTCACCCTCCAAAATGTTTACTTTCAGATTTTCAGCAACTATGTTCTCTGCCAAACGTATAAGCAACTTTGCCAGTTAAAAAGCAGTGTGTCTGCTCAGCTGTGGGAACTGATGCAGCACTGTCGGTACTGTCCGTGTGAGTGGCTCTCTCTGATGCGCGTAGCCATTCCTTGGATTTTGATCTAAATATACCTTCTATTATCATTCCCAGTCTCAAGACAATACAACCCATGCTCCATCTTATGTACATTTAAAGGTCTGCTGTCATGTCATTTAAGAGTGCATTATGACAAAGCTTTTGAAAGCCAGTCCCAGTGTAATGTCACTTAGTTATGTACCACGCCATAAGCAAGCCTAGCCCCTCTAGAGTGCCAACTGACAAGTGAGTTCGTTTACAGAGCATTATGACACTGTAAGAAAAATAGCACAATGCACATTGAACAGTTCATTGCCATCTGGTTGGGTGAAAATGGAGCATCTATGACAGCCTCACAGGGGCAAATGCAGATGTCCAACTATTATTCCCTTGATTCAGAGCTGCTAAACGTTAATAGGGTTGTAAATCACTGCCAAAATCAGGTGCAGAAAGTGTAAATGGGAACTTACATTTGCATACTGAAGGAACTATGGAAAGAGGTTTGCTGGCAGTTAAATGTTTACCCATTTCAGGGGGCTTTAGTCCACAAAAAGAGCATCTTGTGTATTGGAAAATGGGTGATAAGAATATGATTGATTGCAGACCTGTGACAAGCTGTCCCCAAAATACCAAGCATGGGAGACAGCATTTCATAACGAGAATTCCTCAGTAAACTGATGGCCCCTGAATGGAACAGTCTTGATGGCTCAGTACATTTTCCCAGTCTTCTTCAACATCGAAATTATGGATAATACATAAAGTTAGGCAAAGAAATAAAAGTAGAAAAGAGCAAAATAAAGGAAGACAACCAGCACAGCACAGTTCTAGTTTTAGCCAAGCTATATTCCCTGTTCTAGACCCCAAAGTCACAGCCCAGTTTCAAAATTATCACTTCTGTTAACTTGCCGTGCTCTGCGTTGGAGAACCAGTGTGGTGCAGAGACTAGAGCAGTTAAAGGGCCAGGTAGGGCCAGGTTCAAATCCCCACACTGCCATGAAGTTCACTGGATAATTCTGGAACATTGGCTGTCTCTTAGCCTAATCTACCTCACAAGATTATTGGCTGAGTTCAGACTGGCAATTTGCCCCGCTATAGCCACGTTTCAGCCACGTTTCCCAAGCGGATTAAAGAGGACGTTCACACAGGCACATCTGCCTGGCGTTCCCCACTCATAGGCAACCCATGCTGTTCCGCTTCACTCCTGGGATTAAAATATACCTTATCCTGCTGCATTCCCCTTCCCGGAAGTGTGAACGCTCAGCCGAAAAGCCGGGAGCAACCCACGTTGCACATAAGGCAGCAGCGATATGATTGACTGTGCTCCGCTCTACCACCCAATGCGGTGGTGGCCCCAAATCGTCCGGATGCCTATGTGTGTATGAGTGCATATGCGCTCCTGCGCTCCTGCACACATAGGCCGTTTACAGCCGCTCCTCTGGGCCAGCAGTCTGAACGTTCCCTCGCACCTCCTCCCGGTATGCTCCCGCATCAGTTGGCGCAGTGTGACCGGGAAAACCTGGAACAGTTTGTTCTGGGGCTTTTTTGCCACGACTGGCTCCCGCTTCAAACTGGAGGAAGGGAGCACAAGGTACATTGCCCTAACCCTCTTTGGAAGAGATGTGGAACAAAAATGTAAGAAATAGATACTTCTGTTGTGAATTTATTTCTTCCTGCTTCGTGTCCCAAATTTAAACAGATTTAGGTTATGATCCTGCTGTCTTCCAAAATTTCTTTCTAACATTTTTTAGGATGGCCAATCTGTTCCATGCTGCTGTTTAAATCTAGTGGTACTGCAGGGACAATCTAACTAGACCTTAAAACAAAAAGAAATTAAGAGGTGACAGGCCCTTTTCTATATTCTGAGGACATGGATATTTGCAGAGTGTTTCATAACCTCACAAAGGCCAGAAATTACTGTAAAAATGCAAATCCACCAATGCAGTTTCATAGCTTTTGTTTTCAAAGAATGTGCATCCATTCTCAAATATGCAGGGATTCTCTACAAACACCCAAAAATACATCAAGAGTGTCTTAACTCTTGAGCATCATAGGAGCCAAGCAAAATACTTAGCCTGAAGATGCTAGCGGCTATGGTCCTAACGAGTCATTTTATACAGAAGTTCATGCAATTTCTTGCATTTTTGAGTGGCAGCTCCCACTGTCAGTGAGACAGGATATTTTTCTCCCAGGCTGAACAGCATCTTGCATCATCCACTGAGCATGCTGCAGCAGTGAAAATCTGGGACAACTCTAGCTCACTTGTAGTCCCTTTGCCTGTGCATAAATGCAAGAACTTATCATTTGGGCCTTAGTACGATGGCAGACTTTCTCATTCTTTGTATATGAGATCCTTTTATATTAAATGCCTTGTTTAACAACTGAAATTAAATATATATATATATATTGTTCTAAACTAAACTGGATAGAAAACAGTTAGAAGAACAGAAAAGATTTGTTGGGTTTGAGATCCACCACAGCCATGTGTTAACTGTTTAAATAAAATCAGTGTTAGCATGCATTTTAGATAATTATTCAGTTAATCAATAAACTAACAGATGAAGCAATCTTAATAATAAAGCACTTTAAGCAATGAGTTTAACACCAAAGCTATGAGATTAGCCTGTGCCAAAACACAGATAGACAGCAATACCATCAATAGTTGTTGTAAATTTTCTGGGTTGTGTGGCCGTGGTCTTGGCATTGTAGGACCTGACATTTCGCCAGTAGCTGTGATTGGCATCCTCAGAGGTATAACACAGAAAGATGGAGTACACTCTGTGTCAAGGTGAGCAGAAAAATGGTAGGCAGGTAGGGGTAAGGCTGAGTCATTATCTTGTAGTAGTTCTCCAGGCTATGAACATGTTAATGGAGGAGCTTTCCTGAGGAGGTTCTTTTGTCTATGAATTTTCAGTGTGCCAAGACCACGGCCACACAACCCAGAAAATCTACAGCAACTAATGAACTCAGGCCGTGAAAGCCTTCGACAAAATACCATCAATAGTTGAAAAGTGGCTGCTCAGAGAAGTAACCTGGAAATGTACGTTTGCTGCTTTGTATATTGAACGGAAGATCTTCTAAATGTTTTGCTATGGACTATAATAGATACAAATACAACTCTATGGTTAGTCCAGAGTTATGGGCTGGGCTGTCACCAATATGCTGATGACACCCAGCTCTATCTGTTAATGGACGGTCACCCATCTTCTGTTCCCAAAATGCTGGGTGAGGCCTTGAAAGCAGTGGCTGGATGGTTGCAGCAGAGTCAGCTGAAGTTAAATCCATCGAAGATGGAGGGTCCTGTACCTGGGTTGAGGGGACATGGATGTGGGCACCAGGCTTCCCACACTGGAAGGGGCACCTTTGGTGCCAGCCCAAACAGTGAGGAGCCTGGGAGTAACACCGAATGCCTCTTTGTCTATGGAGGCCCAGGTTGCTGCAGTTGCCAGATCTGCATTCTTCCATCTTCCTCCCCCAAGACCTAGCTACAGTGTTCCATGCAATGGTCACCTCCAGGCTTGATTACTGCAATTCGCTCTATGCAGGCTTGCCCCTAAGACTGATCTGGGAATTATAGCTGGTAGAAAATGCGGTGGCATGCCTGCTGACATCGACATCTGTGCGGGCTCACATTCGGCATGAGCTTTGCCAGCTGCATTGGTTACTAGTTGAGTACTGGATCTGCTTCAAGGTGTTGGTAATAACCTTCAAAGCCTTAGACGGCCTGGCACCAACATATCTAAGGGACCGCCTCTTCCCGTATATGCCTCGAAGAGCTTTATGCTCTAGTAATCAACATCTCTTGGTGGTCCCTGGCCCAAAAGATGTCTGTCTAGCCTCGATTGGGGCCAGGGCCTTTTCTGCCCCAGCCCCCACCTGGTGGAACATGCTTCCCATCGAGATCAGTGTCCTGTGGGATCTCAGTTCTGCAGAGCTTGCAAGACAGAGCTGTTCCACCAGGCCTTTGGTTGAGGCAGCAGGCGTCCACATATGGCCTCCCCGAGGTTGCTGTCTCCTACCTACTGGCCACCCATCTGCCAGCAACCGGCCATATCCATCAGTATTAATGGGTCGGAATTTTCACCAGCAACTATAACTACTTATTTTAAATGTTTATAATGTAAATGTTTTATTGTGTTTTAAACCTTACTGTATTATTTAAGATGATGTGACCCACCCTGAGCCCGCTCACGGGATGGACGGGATACAAATACGAAAAATAAAAATAAATAAATTGCATTCTGTATTTTGCTAAACATCATTTAGCTCCCCAGTTCTCCAGATATGATGCACACAATGACCTGCACTGGTGTAACTACAACACTGTCCAGTGCTTAGTAAACATGAAGCAAACCTGCTAGACGTCACTATGTCAATGTAAATAGTTCCTACTGGGTATTAGGTGGATAGTTCCTGCCAACAGAGCTGACATTCTGGACTCCAAAATGCCTTTAAGATGTTTCATAGAAGAACAAAGGCAACATCAAAATGTGCAACTCAAATTCATATCCAAATAAACTAAATAGTCCAGTGCAAAAGATAAATGCAATTAAAATGCAATTAAACGGCTAAAAACAGCTGAACAACTGGGTAAAGCTGTGTATCTGTTGCCATCTTGGCCAACCATTTCCTTTGTAAGCTCCTTCACCAATTAATGTAAGGCTTCCCTTTCTGGTAAAAAAAAAAATGGATTATAAAAATCCCCAACACGTTTTAACAAACTTCAACATAAGAATGCATTCTTCATTCATTCTCAAATCACCAAAGGAGAAAAAACGCCTCTCCCAATACAATCAACACTTAACAAAAATTCAAAACAAAAAATAATTGAAAGAACAACAGACACAAATCCCTCCCCCAAAAATCCTTTATCCAATATTTTCATATTAATGTAACAATGGCAACAAATAAAGAATATCAAATAATTTTTACCATCCAATTAATTTTGCCCCAACAGCACCATAGACCATGACGTTATACTAGTAAATCCCTATCTTAATAATTATTTGGTTGCACAGTAGAAAAACCAGGTCTTACAGAGTATTGTGCAGTCTCAGAGCTCATAGAATACCCAATGCATGAAGACTTCAGTTATTAAACTGAGTTATTAAAGAGACCAGTCATGCTATGCAAGCGTACTTGAAAAACGCCAACTGAACTCTATAAGATTTACTCCTGAGAAAACATGCCAAAGTTGTCACATATAAGAGGCCAGTGGGTGGAAAGGAGAAACTGAACAAAACTTTACATGACTAGAGATGAAAGACATCAAATTTATTTCCTCTAACAGAAGAAAAAGAAGAGAAGAAGAGATTGGATTTATACCCTGCCCTTCTCTACCCAAAGGAGTCTCAGAGCGGCTTACAAACTCCTTCCCCTTCCCCTCCCCACAACAGACACCCTGTGAGGTAGGTGGGGCTGAGAGAGCTCTGACAGAAACGGCTCTTTTTCAAGAACAGCTGTGCCAGAACTATGGCTTGCCCAAGGTCATCCAGCAGGTACAAGTGGAGGAGTGGGGAATCAAACCCAGTTCTCACAGATTTCCCACTTCCTAGAATTTCAGGAAGGTATTCCACCTTCCCTTTAGCTTTAACCCCGTTCTTTCTCCTTTTGTTTCGTGTTTTAAGTTGCTAACCTGCAGGAAGGGCCTTGCTTGTGTTTCATCTCTGTACACTGCCCAGTATATTGTATGTACTTTACGACTGTTGAGCAGGCTGGAGAATCATCTGAGACCAAGATATATTGGACATCCTGGCTAGTCTGCCAGAGCAGGAGGTTAAACTAGATCTTTCTCAGTTCATGGTTTTATCCTCACACAGGCATTATACTGTACATTAATTGTCATATATAAACGAGACTAGGCGTGAATCAAGCATGCACGCGCACATGCGCTCACACACACGCACACAGAAAAGATAACTACTTCTGCATAAAAGGTGCAATTCTGATCTAGCAACAGCAAATGATGCTCATTTGTGCCTGTTTTAAATTTGGTCCCCACCTTTAGGGAGATCCTCAACTGAAACAAATAGGCATTATAACTGCTGGAATCATGGAGTTAACTGCTCTTTACATCAGCAAAGCATTTTGCTGGCGTATCTCCTTTTCCGCCAGTTTCATTTAGAGTTGCGGGGGAAGAATTTATTCTCCTTCAGCAAATTTAAATGGCCCTCCGTTACCATGGTTACGCCGAAGACATTCGAAACCTGCCTGCATGATGTAACCAGCCGAAATGACTAGGCACAAAAATTGATGTCCCTGCGAACGAAGCTGCCTGCCCAGCATTTAAAAGCAAACCGCCTGGACACAGTGACACCGTGGTTGCAACATTTCGCTCAGCAGCTCCAGCTCAAAGGCTTGCCACGCGGTCAAATTAATATTTCCCACCATGGTCTACTTGGTGACATGGAGCACAAGTGCTTTTGTTTCAGCAGAGCCCAGTATGTTTCGTTCACTCCAATGGGGCTTTAAGACAATGGTAAGATACCATTCAAAAAAGCAGCCATCAATGAGCCATTATCGATCCCTTTTCATCGGGGAAAGCAGGCACAAGAGAAAGGAAGAAAGCATCATTTGCGCAGCAATTTATGTCACAAATTGCATAACATTCTGGTCATTGAAAGTCTTTCCAACTCCGCTGCCACACTACGCTTCTTCCACGTTTGCATCAGTAAAGGGAATAAATTGGTACAAATAACTTATACAGCAGGGCTATTCATGCACAGACTAGGGCTGAGTTCAGACTGGCAGTTTGGCCCGATATAGGCACGTTTCATAGACGGATTAAAGGAGCCAGTTCACACAGGTACGGCTGTCAGGCATTCCCCAGCCATACTCAACCCCTCCTATGACGATTCCCTACCACGTTAAAAAAAGTACCAGGTGAAAACCATAGCAAACCCTGGAGAACGCGTTGATCCCCCTTCCCGGAAGTGTACATGCTAACAGCCGCGTGAACAAGCCGCGTGAACAAGCCGCACTAAAAGCCGCGTGAACATAGGCGCAGCAGCATTGATAATTGCTGCTGCGCCTATGTGCATAGGCGCATGTTGCTGGAGTGAGAAAAAGCCGCTTACAGCTACGCCTCTGCCAGGGGTGGGCCAACAGTGCAAACGCTCCCTTGCACCTCCTCACCGGTATGCTCCCACATCAGTCGGTGCAGTGCAACCGGGAATCCCTGGCACAACTTGGTCTGAGTCTTTTTGCCCCGCCTCCCTCGCGCTTCATACTGCCAGTCTGTCCTCAGCCTAGGTTGAACAGGTTTAGTGTGATAAAACCCTGGGTTTTTTCCCCCAGTAAGGATCTAAAAGAATAGTCGGGGGGAAATTCTAAACAATTTAATTCACCACTTTCCTTGAGGTTTGGTACCAAACGGCTTATTACTCTTGCTCTGTTTCCAGAGACTAGAACAAAGAAAGGCATGCTAAACAAGAGTTACCAGATGGACTCAGATATCTGATTTTCATTACACTAAGGGATTGGCAACATTGCTTAAGACTGAAAGTACACCATACATTTTGTTGAAAGTAAACTAGCATGAACAGTCTTGCTTCCTTCATTTACCAGAAGCAGCGACTTCAGGTTTTTGCATTTTGCCTATAAGCAAAAACAACATACTGACAATTCCCAGGAGGTATTGCCATTTTAGGTCATGGTCCTGGCTGCTGCAAAAGCTTCAAGGCAGGGCCATCCACATGGTGCATCCTATGGACAGAGCAGTCTTATACATTTTGAACTATGATGTTGCACAAGCAGAGAGCAGGTAAAGTGTACAAACCTGCTTGCAGAGCAAATAGCTCCAGATGCCTGAACCACATGCAGCAGGGGAGGGAGGGAGGGAGGGAGGGAGGGAGGGAGGGAAGGAAGGAAGGAAGGAAGGAAGGAAGGAAGGAAGGAAGGAAGGAAGGAAGGAAGGAAGGAAGTCAGCAGACCTGTAGCTAATGCAGGGCCCGCGGGGCCTGGCCCCCTAGTGTTTCTTTTGGGCCCCCTCCCTCCCAGACTGGCCCCAAATTGAATTAATGTAATTAACTTTGATTTAATTATCTGCATCTCCCCAAGGCCCCCTCCCCCCAAAATTCCCTAGATATGGGGCTGTCAGTCAGTGGACCTATTCTAAAGGAAAATTCCTACCACCTCAAATACTGAAATTGTCAGGCCTTAACCCCTGTGAGGCCTCCAGCTCCCTGGTTTACCAGGCAGCTGGCTGATATGAAGGGGATTGGAAGACAACTAGTGAAAAATTCAGGATGAATCAGAAAGAGCATGGCATAGAGCCCTTTTGCAGGCCTATGAGGTGGCAATGATGGAAGCAAAGAAGACTCTCTTTTCTACTAACGTTGCATCAGTCAGTCTGACGTCAATACCGGGTAAGTTGGTGGAAACTGTTATTAAGGAAAGAATTAGCAGACACATTGATGAACAAAAACTATTGAGGCAGACTCAGCATGGGTCCTGGAAGGGGAGATCTTATCTCACTAACCTGTTAGTATTCTTTGAGGGGGTGAACAAACATGTGGACAAGAGGGACCCAATAGATGTTATTTACCTTGACTTCCAGAAAGCTTTTGATAAAGTTCCTCATCAAAGGGGCCTAAGTAAGCTCAATAGTCACGGGATAAAAGGGCAAGTCCTTTTGTGGATCAAAAACTGGCTAATTAATAGGAAATGGAGAGTAAGTATAAATGGGCAATTATCTCAGTGGTGGGTAGTAAGCAGTGGGGTACCGCAGGGATCAGTACTCGGTCCAATGCTTTTTAACTTGTTCATTAATGATTTAGAGTTGGGAGTAAGCAGTGAAGTGACTAAATGTACAGATAAAATTGTTCAGGGTAGTGAAAACCAGGGAGGATTGTGAGGCACTCCAAAGGGATCTGTCGAGGATGGGCAGGTGGGCGTCATTGTGGCAAATGTGGTTCAATGTGGCCAAGTGCAAAGTGATGCACATTGGTGCGAAAAATCCTAACTATAAATATACATTGATGGGGTCTGAACTGGCAGAGACTGACCAAGAGAGAGATCTTGGAGTCGTAGTGGATAACTCAATGAAAATGTCTAGACAGTGTGTAGATGCAATAAAAAACCCCAACGCTATGCTGTGACCTCATTTGGAGTACTGTGTACAGTTCTGGACACCACATCTCAAAAAGGATATTATAGCATTGGGAAAAGTGCAGAAAAGGGCAACTAGAATGATAAAAGGGTTGGAACACTTGCTCTATGAAGAAAGGTTAAAATGCTTGGGGCTCTTTAGCTTGGAGAAACAATGACTGAGGGATGACATGATTAAGGTTTACAAGATTATGCATGGGATAGAGCAGGTAGAGAAAGAAGTACTTTTCTCCCTTTCTCACAGTACAAGAACTCGTGGGCACTCAATGAAATTGCTGAGCGGTTGGGTTAGAATGGATAAAAGGAAGTACTTCTTCACCCAAAGAGTGATTCACACATAATGCCCTACAGTCCACCTTCCAAAGCTGCCATTTTCTTCAGGAGAATTGATTCCTGGAGATCAGCTGTAATTCTGGGGGTTCTCCAGGTCCCACCTAGAGGTTGGCAACCCTAGTACTGTGCCTCCAGAGATACAGCCCAAGATAATAGCCGCTCATTCTTTTTTTCAAAATGGCTCTGCAAATGGGAAAGGCTGATTCTATCTTCCTACTCCTCTCCCAAGAATATTGTGATTGGTACATGCAGCGATGCTGTTTACTTCAGTTGGCCTTGTGCCCCCCCTCTGCTCCCAGATCTTCCTCAGTGCCACAAACCTTGTCAATGAACCGAATAAACAGATCTGAAAAGTTCACTTTTCAGTAGCTTAAATCACAGATAGAGTCACACGAGCCAGGATGTTCTTCATAAATCACCGGACCCCCAAGTCCAAAATCCTTCTAGCATGTTTCATTCAAGGATCTTTCGAATGTGCATATGCAGTTCCTGAGGGGGAAGCGGGTGAGGATCTATGAACACGTCTCCAAATGATTCGCGCACCGTGCTGTATTAATGTGTGGCAGCAGGAATGGGACTGCCCTGGGTGTCCAGCATCTGTTTTCGTTTCACCAAACGGAATTTGGCTGGTTAAGCGCTAGAACAAGCTGCAGGGAATCCTTCATTGCCAGTGTATTCCTAGCTCACAGAAAACGAGAGGAACCATATCCATTATCTGTGCTCTGTGAGCCACTGTGACATGATGGTCACTACTCAGGAGGGCAGCTGGCCAAAGGATGCAGTCCAAAAGGCTGAAAAGAAGCAGCACATCACTGGAGATAAACTCTACTGGCAAGACAAAAATAAATCCCTTAAAACAGGTGCCGATCCATCTCTCCTTTCCTGATAGCTATATGTGAGCCCCTTGACTCATGTTGGAAATGTAGCATTACAAATGCATCAAGTAAGTGACTGAGAATTAACACACTGAACATATACTGGTGTCTAGATGTTTATGCTTTAGTGCGTGGAAAGAAGGGAGGGAGGGAGCAGTTGTTTTAATAAACACTAAATGTATTTCTAGCATTTCAATAAAGCTTTTCAGATAACTGAGCAATGCAGGTGCAATAAATTTATTCTCCAAATGTGCAAGTTTAAAAAACAGAATTGTATGAACGCTGAAGCTATCAACATTGTGTTGTTGTTTTTTCTATACTTTTCAAATGAGGAGCAATTTTTTCCTAGGCAAATATGACTCCAATAAATAAACAAAATCACAACTATGTACAGTGAAGAGGGCATAATGTAATTTATAGGTGCATGCCGCATTTTAGAAAGGATTCTTCAACTGGAGGGAAAGGACCAGGGAAGCTACTTAAGGAATTTATTTTTCCTCAGGACAACACAATATAATATTACCAAATTTGGCCTCTGTTGACTCTTTACCTAACGTTTCATCTAATAATAATAAAACCCAGGGCTCTTTTTGCAGCAGGAACTCCTTTGCATATTAGGTGACACACCCCTAATGTAGCCAATCCTCCAAGAGCTTACAGTAGCCCCTGTAAGAAGAGCTCTGTAAGCTCTTGGGGGATTGGCTACATTAGGAGTGTGTTGCCTAATATGCAAAGGAGTTCCTGCTACAAAAAGAGCCCTGATAAAACCAAAGATGAATTTTACAATTTCCTGACTTCCTCATTGCTCTTAGTTTTTCAAGGGATTTGTGCTTCACATACACAAATGCATGTCATTCCCAGCTTCTTCCATCTCTACACTTGCATTCGCAAAGTGATTGCTATGTTCTTCCTTTTCATATTAATCCACAGTGCAAGATTAGACTGTCCAGTGCATTCATATACAAGCACTGCAAAGGCAGGAAAAGCATGCCTTTAACCAATGCTCCCTCTAAGTTGTGGAGTTCCATGAGCAAAGATTCTGCTTTGTGAGCTACTGGCATTAAAGTTGTGAGCACGCAATTTGACTGCTGCATAAATCAGTTTGCTCTGGAGCCATCTTCCTGAGCTAAGACAAAAATGTGTGAGCCGGAGGCTAAAAAACTGTGAGCTAACTCACACTAACTCAGCTTAGAGGGAACACTGCCTTTAACCCTTCTTTAATAACTCCAGTTGTGAGTACAAGTGGGCAGTTAAAGGGTATCGCTAATACAGATTGGTTCTCTTTTGAGTGCACACCTTAAAAACTGTGCCAAATATTCCCCCATGGAAGGGGAAATACAGACACAAGGAGAGACAGATTATCCTTTAACAAAACAAAAAGGGGGTAAGCGGCATTACTGGGTCTCAAGAGCGGGTGCCAACGGTGGACATATCTGAAGGATTAGAGCGGAAGGTATCCAGGGTTGCCGGCCATTTTTGAGCTAAACAGCATGGGGTTTTTTCAAGCTCAGACCAGCTGAATCTCTTATAATACTTCAGCCTCCACGACTCCTTCACAAGAGGTTTATGATTATGGCTTCAGGGTATAAAAGGAAAGGCCACACTCGTGACAGAAGAAATGAAACCCATACAAGATTCTGGAGATTTAATGACCAAATCAGCCTTCGAGCACAAGGCTTCAGCCGAGCTTATCCCAATGAGTCTAAACAGTTATACCGACACAGACATTCATAGGTCATTCCTGCCCGTACAGGTCCTGTAGCAGTAAGAGAAGCAGAAAGCCAATTGTGTAGGATTTACCTCCGATGGGGGGGCTTGCGTACATAATATGCACTACAGGGGTCCCTGGAATCACACTGTAGAATACCTCTACATTTTATTTCTTTCATCTATCAATGTTGCTTCCAAGATTAAAAACAATATTTCCCCCCCTCTGTGTTACGTTAGCCTGTCTGGGTCAGGCCAAAAGTCTATTACCCTGTTCCCAACCGTGGCAATTCACAGGAGTGCTGGGTTTTAACAGATGTAGGCTCCATACCAAATCGTACCGTGTTCAAATAATCCAGTGATAGCGAAAGTTAACAAACCACTAGGCAGAAAAATTATGAATCTTAATGCCACTGTCAAATTATATTAACTTCCCAGAAATTGCGAAAAGGCTACAGCCACAGTTCTCTGCAGCCCCGTGCCACCTACACTTTCAGCACGCAGTCTAGGATGACAGCCTAGGAAAGCACTCTTTCAATGTTCCCTCTAAGCTGTGGAGCCTTGTGTGCAAAAAATCTACTCCGTGAGCTACTGGCAATAAAGTTGTGAGCGAGCAATTTGGCTACTGCATAAATTAGTTTGCTCTGGAGCCATCCTGCCTGAGCGAAGACAAAAAATCTGTGAGCCGGGGGCTAAAAACCTGTGAGCTGGCTCACACTAACTCAGCTTAGAGGGAACACTGCTCTTGATAATCAATAAATCAACTCAAATAATTAATAAATAATGCCAACATTGTTGTTGGCCGCCTCTGGGGCACTTCTCGTGATTCTAGGGGACAATGACACGTGTTGCAGAAATTTCACCTACAGCAACATTCAAATCTCCCCCAGATGTTAGGAAGAGGGACATTTCTCAACACTTTTGCAATGGCGGGGATTGAACCTGAGACCTTGCAACATGCAAAACATGTTCCATCACTGTGCTCTTATCTTCTGTTGTCTAAAATTGCTTAGAAAATTCCAAATTTGCATATCCCTAAGGAATGAATAAAATGTTTAGTCTGGAAAAGTAGGACACAAGCTGGGTAACATCTGGAGTTGCCAAACCCCAGCAATTCCCCCACTTTTGGGGACTGCAATCTGCTGCTGACCCATTGGCCAGCATGGGAAACCCCACCCTAAAATAGGGACTTAAAGACCAACAATAAAACTTTCTTCAAATACATTAGAAGCAGGAAACCAGCCAGGGAGGCACTGGGGCCCTTGGATAACCAAGGGGTAAAAGGAGTACTGAAGGATGACAGGGAAATGGCTGAGAAGCTGAATGCATTTTTTTGCCTCTGTCTTCACTGTGGAAGATGAGAAGTGCTTGCCCACTCCAGAACCGCTGATTTCAGGAGGGGTGTTGAAAGACCTGAGTCAGATTGAGGTGATGAGAGAGGAGATCCTACAACTGATAGACAACTTAAAAACTGATAAATCACCAGGCCTGGATGGCATACATCCACAAGTTCTGAAAGAGCTCAAATGTGAACTCGTGGATCTCCTGACAAAAATGTGTAATCTTTCCTTAAAATCTGTCTCCATTCTTGAAGACTGGAAGGTAGTTAACGTCACCCCCATCTTTAAAAAGGGTTCCAGAGGAGATCCGGGAAATTACAGGCCAGTCAGTCTGACATCAATACCTGGTAAGTTGGTGGAAACAGTTATTAAGGAAAGAATTAGTAGGCACATCAATGAACAAAAACTATTGATGCAGACTCAGCATGGGTTCTGTAAGGGAAGATCTTATCTCACTAGCCTGTTAGTGTTCTTTGAGGGGGTGAACAAACTTGTGGACAAGGGAGACCCAATCAGTGGCTATTAGCCACTGGTCTAGATAGGAACTCTCAGTCAGGGGCAGGTGATGCATTCTATTCTTGGTGCTGGGGGGGGGCAACAGTGGGAGGGCATCTATTGTCCTGGCCCCACTGCTGGATCTCCTGATGGCACCTGGTATTTTTGGCCACTGTGTGACAGAGTGTTGGACTGGATGGGCCATTGGCCTGATCCAACATGGGCTTCTCTTATGTTCTTAACAGTAGGGGGCAGTGCTCTTTCCAGACCTGTTTCAGCATTTGAGAGAGGACTTGCGACCAACCTCATCAGCAACCACTGGCAAGCCCGGCTGCTCGCTACTATTCAATAGTAGTCACCACAGAAAAGCTGGCATGGTGTAATGGTTAGAGTTTCAGACTAGGAATTGAAGATGGAGGGCAGATAAAAGGCTGGCTGGCTGATGGGTGGGAAAGAGGGAAGGAACCAGGGAAAGATATGCATACAGGGGGTTCTCAGGAAGAAGGAAAGAGAAACTCATATGGGGAAAGGGATACAAGGGAAAATGCCTCCTGCAAGTCTCTTGCAGGTTCCCCACCATGCAACTGGGCCCAGCCCAGCAATTGGCACCACACAACTGGGCCATAGATTTCCCAGACAGAAGCTGCCAGGGAAGGGAAGGGAAGAAAGCTGAAGACTGGTTTGCAGATAAAGGTAGATTGGCTGATGAGTGGGAAGGAAATAAGAAGGCAGGGAAAGGGGAGAAGCTATGGGGCTTCCAGGGAAAAGAAAGAGAAAATAGTGGGAGAGGGGAAATGAGATGCCCCCCTGAAACTCCTGTTTGTTTTTTCTCTAGTTGAAATTTGCATCTTCAAGGGCATCCTTACATCAAGTGTGTTGCAACAGTCAAGCCCAGAGGTTACTGTTGCATGGATCAGTGTGGCCATTGTGTCAGCCTCCAAGTAGGGAGAAGGCTTATAGACCAAATACCGTTGCTAAAAAGCACTCGGTCATCACAGCTACCACAGCTGCTTAAAAATTGCCTTGAATTGGAAGTCACAAATACTTTAATACGGGGGTTCCTGCACCCACCAGCACCCTTCCTGATGCCTTCAGGGCTTTTTTGGGGCAGGAACGCACAGGAAAGGAGTTCCAGCTGGCTCATGAGTTGGCCACGCCCAGCAGGAACTCATTAGCATAATAGGCCACACCCAATGGCAGAAATTCATTAGGTTTGGCTACATTAAGGGTGTGTGGCCTAACATGCAAAGGAGTTCCTGCTGCAAAAAAAGTCCTGGGTTTTGACAACAAACAAGGTAAACAGAATAAGAAGCAAAAGGTGGGTACTTCTGGTAACATGGGGGTGTGGCCTAATAGGCTAATGAGCTGTTCTGTCAGGGTTGTGACCTAATATGCTAATGAGTTTCTGCTGTTGGGTGTGGCCTATTATGCTAATGAGTTCCTGCTGGGCTTTTTCTACAAAAAGAGCCCTGCAGCTACCTGCGCTGCCAGTAATAGAGCTAGGGTTGTCAGCTCTGGGTTGAGAAATACCTGCGGATTTGGGGGATGGAGCCTGGGAAGCCCGGGGTTTGGAAAGGGGAAGGACCTCAGCAGGGTATAATGCCATAGAGTCCACCCTCCAAAGCCGCCATTTTCTCCAGGGGAACTACTCTTGGTCATCTGGAGATCAACTGTAATAGTGGGAGATCTCCAGCCACCCCCTGGAAATTGGCAACCCTAAATAGAGCTGGGTCCTAAGCTCGTCACAGAATTCATCAGAAAAAGTTGGACTCTATCCCATATGTGAAGCAAGAACCCCTCCGATGCAGAAAAATTAACAATCAATGTCACTTCCATCTTATCAGAATTCAGTTTCAGTTTATTCTCTGTTAGTCAACTGACCGTGGCAGTCAGGCCCTGGCTAAGGACAGAGTCGCCAGCATTTGGTAGTTTGTTTTATTTAACGATATATAAAGCTGGGTTTCGTCAAAGAATGCCACCGTAGAACAGACCCTGGAAATCCTTCTGAATGCATTGCTCTGAACGCATTCATCAGTGGAAAAACAGTTCGACATTTTACTTTTAAACAAAATTTAAATCCCTCTGTGTTAAAGGCATACATAAACAGACATATCCTCACATCCCTATGAATATACATATTGTCTGCAGCCTTAGCAGGAGCAAAGAGATGACAGTAGCTACCTATAAAAACTTGCCCTCACAGTTTTCATAAAGAGACATTTGTAGGGAGGGGTGGAGAGGGTGGGTGAAGCAGGACCTGTCCTGGATTTCTTATTTTCCGTCTTCCTTTCCGAAATGACTGGAATCACCCCCACACACACCGCCCTTCATCTTGGCTGTTGACAATAGCAGGAAGGGTTCTTTGGTGCCTTGACAGTTCTGACAGTCCTCACAGTTACAGCTCATTAAAAAGAGTACCGAGTGTGACACTTCCGCTTTTGAACCTCCTCTCACTTCCTACGTTTCCCACACTCTACATATCCTAACCTTGCCGGGGAGCTCACCTTGTTCTCCGGGGATTAGGTGCTTGTCAGTAATTGAGACTCCATGACACCATCTGCTGCCAGCAAGTTTAAAAATACCAAGTTAAAAACCCTCCTACCTTTTCCACATATTAAATCACCGGATGAGGGAAAAAACATGGGCTAAAAATGCTATCCAAAGCGCACCAATGGCATCGGCGGTTATTCCCATTGTGTGCCTTAGAGGACACCTATAAAAGATTGGCTTGAGACGTAAAACTTATTTATAGTTAAACTATTCTGAAAATGCCAGCATTGTCACAAACTTTACATGCACCCCATGCTGGATGGTTACGGCTGCCAGCCTGATTGCTCCCATGCAGGTCAAGGCCATGTAAAGAGGGACTTACACTGCAGTCCTGCACATAGTTACTCTGCGGTTTTAGAATGGAGTAACTCACAAAGGATTGTAACTATTAACTACTATTCATCATTCACTGGACCCTTTCCTATACACTTTTCCATAGATGGCCACTGATTCTAATGTATCAATGACATTCGGAGATGCTATTTCCACTATGATGCTAAAGACAATAATTTCCACTGATTTTATTGGAATATGCATGCATAAGAATCTATAGATGAGAGTTGGATGGAAAACTGCATGCAGCAGAAAGTAGCCATTACTGCATACAATTCAGCTGGATGAAAACTTTAACAAGAAGTTTGCACTGGGGGGGGGGAAACATTCACTTACAGAAGGGGAGATAGAAAAAAAATCATCCCATGGGCTTCACTACTCAGTTTTCACTGCTAGTTTAAAAAAAAACACAAAGGGATTTGGACACTCAGTCGCTGTTGGTATCAACAGCAAGAATTCAAATGTAGCCAACTGACAAGCATTCTTTAAACATCAAGTTTAAAGCCTTTTTGAAAAATTCTGTTACAGTTCAAACTTTAAAAAAAAAAAATGGAGTGGAGTTGATTTCACCTTCCAAATGAAGATTTGTTACTTATCATTCTAAGACTGTGCCGATACTGTCCATTTGTGGGTAACAGTATAACATAGAACAAAGGATTATAATTGTTGCATTCCTAACTCAGAGAGTTCCAAAGGGAGGACTGAAAGATACCGTGAGCTTCCAAAGGAGCTAAAGAAAATATAAACCTATTTTTTGAAACCAGCAAATGAACCAACATACGCATTCTTTCTCTTTCCAGGCCTGCCAGGTAAATCGTGATAGAACAATAACGCTGTGTTCAACCATGGGTACAACAATTGATCAACCATCCATTTCTCCTGCTTCATTGTATTCACAGCATCTTCATGCCGCATTACATTGGGTAAATACAAAAAAAAATCCATTCCCTGCCTCATTCCATGTAATACAAATTTACACCCTCGGCTTCATTCATCGTATTTAATAAAAAGAGGGAAAGCTCCAAAACAGACTATAGCTGTGCCCAAACCCACTTCAGAGAAAGTTACAAGTAGTATATGTGTTGATTATAAGTAAGTCTTTGCCAGATTTGGAAGTATGAATCATTCTCAGCCCCAGAAGCAGGTATACTAAAATGCCGTGCTTCATATGTATTATAGCCTAATGCAAATGTCTCATCTTGAGATTATCTTAGCAAAAATGAATCAGTATAGAACGTTACAGCCTATTGAGGCCTGAAGTAGTGGCCATTTGCCTTTTTCCAGTCCAAGAATTTGTGAGCAGGAGGCAAAATTCACAGCTTGAATCGCATACATATCAGAAAACCAAGACCTAGTTATCACTTGGGTAAAGGTAAAGGTTTCCCTTGCTCAAAAGCCAGTCGAATCTGACTCTAGGGATGTAGTGCTCATCTCCGTTTCCAAGCTGAAGAGCCAGCGCTGTCCAGAGATGTTTCCATGGTCATGTGGCCAGCATGACTAGATGCCAAGGCACAGGGAATGCTGTTACCTTCCCACTGAAGCAGTACCTATTTATCTACTTGCAATTTCTTACTTTCGAACTGCTAGGTTGGCAGGAGCTGGGACCAGAGACAGGAGCTCACAGCATCTTGCAGCACTCGGGTCTCAAACTGCTGAACTACCGACCTTCCAGTCTGCAGTTCAGCATCTTAACCACTTGAGCCGCCTACTGACCTACTATTGGCAAGGCATGGATTCCCAAATTCCAATCAGATAATTCTTTAAGAGAGAAGATGCTGAGCTATTTGGCAGGTAGAAATACCATGGGCGCTCTTTGCCTCTTTATCCAATCAAGGGACACTTTAAAAATCTGCATGGGGACGATGGGGGAGGAAATACTTGGTCCTCTCCTGGGATGGCCGTTACTTGTATTTAGGAAGATCCAGGTGGTCAGCCGTGTTGATCTGAAGCAGCAGAACAAAGTTTGAGTCCAGTGGCACCTCTAAGACCAACAAAAGTTTTATTCAAAGTGTAAGCTTTGTACAAAGTGTACAAAGTGTACAAAACGATCAGATGGGAAAACTTATGAAAAAACACAACTTATGAAAAAACACAACAGTATTCAGACCCACCAGAAAAATACAACAGATGCTACAAGTGGCCAAAGACAGAAGAGTATACCACATACCATGCAGTTGTGGACAAGTTTACATTGGGACCACACAGCGTAGCATTCAGACAAGAATAAAAGAACATGAAAGGCCAATGGCCCATCCAGTCCAACATTCTGGCACACAGTGGCCAAAAATACCAGGTGCCATCAGAAGGTCCAGCAGTGGGGCCAGAACGCAAGAAGCCCTCCCACTGATGACTCCCCCCCAAGCACCAACAATACAGAGCATCCCTTGCCCCAGCCTGAGAGTTCCTATCTATACCTTGTGGCTAATAGCCACTGATGGCTATATAGACATAGCCTGCTAATTCTGAAGATCATTCTGAAGGCATTTGCTGGTTACTGCTTGTTGGAGAGGCTCATTACTTAATTATTGGCTTACAGGGTATTTACAATAGGAGGGTAAAATTAACCTCAGAACAGTCAAATGTCCAGTTGCTTCTACTAAGCCAGAATTTTTGCCCGGTGAGCATTCACCTCCACAGCTTGGCTTACATATAGCTTACAGGACTAGAATATAAAAGACCAGCAAATTTCACTGTTCCCTTACTTTTAGCTTGCAAAAGATTCCATGAACTTCCTGCTGTACAAAATTAAAAGTTACAAAGCCTCTGAGTAGAAAGAAGTGTGTTTCCAACATTTATGCGGTAAAATTGGGCTCTCATTTCCAATGTTGGCTGCACCAGTTGATTTTGATTCACTTTCTTTTATATCCAAGCTCAATATTTTTAAATTAGCGCAATTCAATATGGTGATTCAATTCAATAACCGTTTGATATTTCAACGAGGCAAATCGTTTTTACTCCATGTTCTAATTTACTATGCCGGACCTCCTCCTCTGTGCAATTAATATTATGTTTATTGTAAGCTAATCGATAAAGCATAAATGGATGGCTTCCAGAGGAAACTCAATGATAGACGGAGTTACAACCTGACCAACATAGTTAAGCTGAGGTGCCAGCTGAAGGGAAGACAGCTAAATATCCTGGTATGCAGAAGTCTGAATGAACGAAAGGTCTACTAATAAGGAAAGCATGTTTCTACATGTCTTGTTGATACTATTTTATCACAACAAGCAGCATGAGATGTTTCATTTTTTTGTTTAAAAGGCATTGAATCATAGAATCATAGAACGTTAGAGTTGGAAGGGACCTTGCAGGTCATCTAGTCCAACCCCCTGCACTCTGCAGGAGCATAGCCAAAAAGATAGCTCTACATACCTACAACATACCCAAAAGATGGTTGTCCAGCCTCCACTTGAAAACGTCCAAGCGAAAGTCATCCAGCCTCCACTTGAAAATGTCCAAGCAACCTCCCAAGGCAGGCTGTCCCACTGCTCAACCACTCTTACAGTTAGGAAGGTTCTCCTGATATTTAGCCGGTAACGACTCCCTTGTAATTTCCATCCTATATTTCTCCCTCATGTATAACAGACATTTCCAGTCCACACTCATCCCCTCCCCCTAAAGGAGGGAGACCATGGCCAGCCAGCCACAAAGAGAATGTGCCTGGCCAAGCCACTGAGCTGTGTACCAGTCCCTTTCCACAGTGACGCCAGGCTGGGCTGGCTGGCTGCAGGTCCCTCACTGAAACAAGGCTGGGCCAGGGATGGGTCCCTCAATGCTGCAAGGCCAGGGAGGCACAGGACCTTCTTTGCAGGGAGGCAGACAGGACTTGGCACATGTCCTGTGCCCTGGCAAAACCAGACAGGGTGCATGGTGAATCCAGGCTGGCTGGGCACACCCCTCACCGTGGCGAGATCAGAGTCAGTTGGGCGCATCCTCTGCCAGGGCTGGCCAAGTGCACCCCTTGTTGTAGTGATGCCATGGCTATTCACATGCTGGACAGGGTGAGTCTGAGCTGGGCAGGTACTTTTTCTACAGCCCCATCTCAAGCCTACCCCTCTTCTTGGGCTGGGGTGGTCCCAGCAGCTTAAATGGCCAACTTACTCTGGGATGTCACATGGCTCCTCTTACATCATGGTCCCAATCTAGTTTGAGTGGCTCACATGATGACATAATCACCAAATTTCCTGTGTGCTATAGAAAACTTTCCATGTCGTATACAGGTTTACTAAGAACTTTGTCGTGAACACCTTATCATGCTAAAATATCATGGCTAGAGACCGCCATGCTTGATATGTGAGTCAAGCCTCGGGTCGATTCATCTCACCTTCCTGTTTGCCACCAGACTTGAACACCAAGCTGGGCAGCCTTGATAAATAAGTTTCATTTCATCACTTTTGCACCTGCACAGTAAGGAAAATCAATCTTCCCCCCCAGAATCATAGTTGGGTCATGACCCTAATTTATACAGTTTCTAACTAACATGAAGGAGGAAATAAACTACAGTTCCCATGAGGCTGTGTGAAAATATGCAAGTATGAGCTACTCTCGATCCAGAGAGTTCCGCAACTGAACCAATAAGCATGTTTGTTGTTCATGCTATTCTTTCTAATCCAATAGTGCAAATGGGCAGTTATTTTAAAGTGATATTTATGTTGGCAGCAGGAGCAACAACAAAAAAAATGCCTTACTGAGCAGATGCAAAAGCAGCATTTCTAGGACAGACATGTTTGAACTGTTAGACATGGGCCAAATAGCCCAAATATATACAGGCATAAGCCAAATTGGTGGGTCCGGGCCCCACTGCTGGACCTTCCAATGGCACCTGGTATTTTTGGCCACTGTGTGACAGAGTGTTGGACTAGATGGGCCATTGGCCTGATCCAACACTGGCTTCTCTTATATTCTTATGTAACATCTAGTTGCATACCATAGGATGAAACTCTTTTACATCTTTGGATCCTCCCATCTATTGTTTTCACTGGAATTAGTCAAGATACAAGATAAAGACTATTTCAGATTCCACTGTCAAGTCTGCTTTCAGATTACAGGAGAAGCAGTTGGTAATTGGCCAATCTCTGTCTAGATGGGAGACGTATACTATTTTGTGCAACCATAACAAACCACAGTAGTTTTATCATTTTAAGTATGTTGATGACATCTTTTCAATATTTAATAATCAGATGGATTTGGATCCCTTTTCTGTTTAGTGCATTTTTATCCTGCCCTTCCGCACAAAAACTCAGGGTGGCATGCATGTGTCTCCCCTATTTTATCATCGCAACAATCCTTTGAGGTGGTATGGTTAAGTGTGTGGGTCTGGTCCAGGGTCACCCAGTGAGCTTCCCGAGTGTGGAGATCTGATAAAGAGTGTTCCAGAACTCAGTCCAGCTCTCCAACCACTGCTTCAAACCGGCCCTCCACCAATATTAATTTTTCGTCATTTTGATTTGATTTTGTTTTCACTTTTTCCAGTTCAGTTGTGCATATTACTTTGGATATAACCAGGGCTCTTTTTGTAGCAGGAACTTATTTGCATATTAAGCAAAACACCCCTAATGTAGCCAATCCTCCAAGAGCTTACAGAGCTCTTCTTACAGGGGCTACAGTAAGCTCTTGGATGATTGGCTACATTAGGGGTGTGTCACCTAATACGCAAAGGAGTTCCTGCTACAAAAAGAGCCCTGGATATAACCACTGTCCAAGGATATCACTGATCAGAATTTGGTACCCATCATCCAATACATATGAAAAATAATGTACCCATTAAGGAGTGTACCCATTAAGGAGGCTGCAATGAAATTGTAATGAGTTATGGTGGAATTTTATACAGATATTGAGTTTTTCTGAACTACTCCACAACGCAGGATATCCATCTGATACTTTGAGTTTCATTATGAAAATCACCATCATTAGAACTAGACAGGATTTATTGTGAGATACAGTTCGAAGTACATCCAACAGGATAATGTGCAGTTTAGAAATAGGATTATTGTGAAGTGCAGTCATGTATTTGATAATGTTTTGGCTTGTTCTGTTCCCTGTTTTTCATTTTAAGACCACCAAAATTATTAATGGTATGTTGCTACATGTCGACTTGGATTACAGCTGGGTCAAGAGAAATTCCATGCTTGCTGGCCACTTGGCTGGGAAATGCAGTGTGGTAAGCAGACACTGCAAAGGTAAAATGCTGTTAATCCCCAAGTCTTAGATCTCATGAAATTCTGCCATTATTCTAAGCCTAATACTAATATATGTGGAGCTATATGCTTGTAAACTTTTGTATGCAGCAAAACTGTACAAGCCCTTAGGGAGACAAAATAAAATCAGAGAAGCACTGATGTATTACTTGTAAAACCAGAAACACAGTTTTAAGGTTGGCATTTTTATTCTTAAATGTAATATTTTTGTATAAGTTTAATTGGACAGACTTGGAAATTCAGGTACTCAAAGAGTCTCAAGGAAGAAGAAAAACACATTATCCCACTTAGAAAAATAATACTTGATTTACTAAGGTAGTGACGAAGTATATCTCCCAATATAAGGCAAAAGGTTGATTGTATCAATACAGAATCCAACCAAAACAGATGGGAGCTCCTACAAAGAATTTCCTTTAATATCCATACAGATTCCCATGCAGAAGTCCCATTTGACAGCTAGAAATGGGGGGGATGTGCCTGCTTTAAATACCATTTAGAAATGTGATAACCATTTGTAAAGTAACAGGTAACTTGGCAAATGCACCAAAAATAATATTTGAACCCAGAAACCTTCGCCCTCTTACCAAGAACTCCGATGGTTCAAATACGACCTGCCATTTATTTGTCATTAAATACAGTAAAAATGCAAACAAATGCAGAGAATTTGAAAAAGGGGGCACAAAGATTGAGTACAGGGGGAATACTTCTGTCCAGAAACTGACTGTTTCCCCCTCCTTCCCCCTACTCCTCCTCAGTCATCCACCATGAAATAAGCTTGTTAATTGCTCTGTAACCAAAGCAGCCTTTCTCTTAGATTGACTGAGAAGCCAGCGTTACTGTCAAGGGATTACAGGCCCAATGGTGACAGTTTTAATTCTGGCCAGAGTAGAGAAGTCAATAAATCGTTCTTGCAGAAGTCGTTACTGACCCTGAGCAAGCCCTGGGAGAAGAGAAGCAATCTCTGTCTACTGGAAAATTATATATCACCACGACCCTAAAGCCAATCGCCCCCCCTCCAAGCAGAAGAAAAGAATAGTGTTGCAGAGGCAAGAGGAGAAGAAGCTCACGCTGCCTGTGAACAGTGGCTACCGGGAAGTAGATCAGAATAGTGTAAAACAACATAGTAGGTAGTCCCAGCAAGAATTCCTTTTTTTTTTTTTTTAAACTTTATTGACAGGATATATAAACACGTTTCATATTTCAAAGTAATTTTTGATACATCCTTTTCTAGTATTCCCCCCCCCAGGCTTCCAGCAATGCTCCACCTCCATTATTGTTTCAGTCAATATTCTCTAACAATAAAAACTTGACCAATATTCGATTCTTCATTTCTAACATTTTCAATTTCTGTATCTCATTCTTAGGTAACATTTTAGTTAATATTCATTACTTTCTAGACTTCAAATCTTAGTAATTATCAAAGCAGAGTAGCTTATTTCTTCCATCCCAGTTCAGTTCTAAGTAGTCTTTAAAGTCTTTCCATTCTGCTAAGAATTCTTCATTTTCTTTTCCGTTAAGCTTCTTTGTCCTCCCAGCAAGAATTCTAAGATAGGTGGACCCAGTATTGTGCCTCTGTAGCTGCTTTGAGTGAAGTTGTTGCAGAAATGAATCCCTGTTTTAGTATTTCCCGGGAAACACACCATCACAGACAGATTTCTTCACTGATACAGGTAAGGTGGGTAAGCCGTGCTGGTCTGAAGGCTTTCACGGCCAGAGTTCATTAGCTGCTGTAGATTTTCCGGGTTGTCTGGCCATGGTCTTGGCATTGTAGGACCCGACATTTCGCCAGTAGCTGTGACTGGCATCCTCAGAGGTATAACACAGAAAGATGGAGTACTCCATCTTGACACAGAGAGTACTCCATCTTTCTGTGTTATACCTCTGAGGATGTCAGTCACAGCTACTGGCGAAACAGCAGGTCCTATAATGCCAAGACCATGGCCAGACAACCCGGAAAATATACAGCAGCTAACCAACAGAATAAAGTTTCAGTTCCATGACTGAATTTCATCTTGAATTTTTGGGTTACATTCCCTCAACCCTACAAACTAAATGAAAAATAACAGGGGGCGGGGGGGCGGGGGGACTCTTCAAAAATGTATTCTTATTTAAATTCTCCAGAAAGTTTGCCTATTGTGTTTGGAGTAAAATGTAACTTCACCAGAGTTAATTCCAAACTATCTCCCACCCCTCCTGAAATTGATGTGATTTATGCAACCAGAATTGAAGCACTAAGGAATAATTTCCAAGCCACCTAAAGAGTAACCCTTCATTAAGCCTCTCAGAAAACAAATGCTTTGAGTGGAGCAAGGACATTTTTAGATAGTATAAACACAGTATCGAAATAAGCTAAAAATAAAAAGTTAAATACTTTCACATGAATGAAAGCATGTAACATATTCCCACAACATATGAAAAACTAGCTCATACAACTTCTGCAGAAGCATCAGGTTTTAAGTCAATCCCATACATAGTTATGTACCAGAGTCCATATATATAGAGCCAACATCAACCCAGGATATGTAACTCCTAGATTATAACCACCTAAAATACCACCATGTTTAATCTGACGAGGAGTGTTAATAAAGAGTCTTTTAAGCATCTCCCTAAAACGGCATCTTTCTATGCAGACTAGTCTTGCCAAGTTGCCTGACACAGCCGACAGCCTCCTGCCCACCCAGCCCCAGCCAATAGAGTGGAAGGAGCAAAACAGGGAGGAGGGGCCCTGTGTCACATGATGCTGTGATGTCACTTCCAAGTAGCTAGATGTGATGTTACAGCACTACACAACATTGTTTCCCCCTTTCTACTCCAAATGTCCCCCCCCCATACTTTCCAACCAGCAACCCTAACATTGCAGACAACAGAAGTGAGGCCTTTGTGTAAGAACATAACAGAAGCCAATGTTGGATCAGGCCAAAGACCCATCCAGTCCAACACTCTGTCCCACAGTGGCCAAAAATACCAGGTGCCATCAGGAGGTCCAGCAGCGGGACCAGGACACTAGAAGCCCTCTCACTATTGCCCCCACCAAACACCAAGAATACTGAGCATCACTTGCCCCAGCCTGAGAGTTCTTGTCTATACCTTGTGGCCAATACCCACTGATGAACTTCTGCATTCCATGGCATTTATTGTAATCCTAAAGAAGATTCTAGAAAATTTAGCATTTAGCAAAAAATTATTTATGTTATTTATAGTCCACCTTACTCGGTGTATTAATTTTAACCATTACAGTTTTTATGGTGTTTATTTTAATGTGATATCTTTTACCCATGTTACAAAATGTCATCATTTTATGTGTTTGTCAATGACTGTGAATAAAGCTTATCTATCTGCTCAGTGAGAGTCAAGATGGACTATACAATCTAAATCAGTATAATCAACAGGATGGGGTATCCAATAAGCAGTGTAACTGGATTAGGACTGCAGAAATCTGAAACCAAGCAGAAATTGGATACAAAGCATAAGTATTAACGTGACATTTTCAAAATTACAGAAATGACATAGAAGGACAATATTCAAAGCAACAGATAGAACATATAAAGCAGAAGAGTCCACAATCCTTTTTTTCCTTCATTAAAGCATCTTTCTGAACCATTCTGTAACAGTATAGCCCTATTATCTGTGTAAAAATGCCCTTCTGAATAATTCAGTTTTGCATAGTTTGATGTCAGTATAGAACCACTGTGGTTGCAGGTGCACACACTTTATATTTATCATCGTTACAGAATGTAGACTTAAAAATATTCTTGTACAACAGAAAGAAAACTCAAACAAATGGAAGCTTTATGTCGCACTTCTGCCACAAGTGACAATATTTTCCTGTAATATGCAAACACATTCTTCTAGAATCACCACACTCACCTTTTACTTTTTTGTACCAGTAACCTAATTTTGTGATCATGAAAACTGCAGTGTGAAAATATATTCTGTGGAAAATCAGGCCAGAAATGAGAGCTGCACCAACCAAGAGAAGGAAACAAGAAACGTCCAAAAGTGTTGTAAGAACTGTTTCTGTTTTGGTTTTTGTTTGTGGCTTTTTTAAAAATAACAACCTCACATTTTGAGCAATTGCTCTTAAGGAATTTTTTACTCTGTTCACAGGTTACAGAGTCGTTTTCCCTGTGCTTGTTTTTTGTACTTACAAAACAGAAACAAACAATTCTGGAGTGGGTGGTCAAGGAGAGGAAACCTATATGTACCCTATAAGCTAGAAACATGGAACTTTATTAGCCGCAAAGGGTTAGAAGGCAAAAAGAGCTGCATACAAATGTGTCTCCCATGAAACCAATATAAATGAATGGAATAGAAAAACAGGCAAAATAAATATAAAAAAGAATTTAAAATACTAGAGAAAATGAATCATAAACAACCCAAATTACTGTATGTATTCCTAGATTCTTCAGGTGCAGAACTGAAAACATGAATAAGTTAGGTAATAAATTAGATGCTGTTAAGGATCATGACAATCACACAGCAGCAGAGTGATAATTAAAATTATCAAAGAAAAATAACCTCATAAGTGTCAAATATATATGAAAAACAGAGTATACTGTAATAGTTCTCAAACTAGAGGTCATGGTCCAAAAGTGATTCACTAGTCTCTTGCAAGTGGGTCAAGGCCAGAAGACAGGAGGAGAAACAGGGTGAATGGGGAAGAGGTCTGACAGCAAATTTAGGATTTCTTCTGCATAATGTATAAAATAGCCAAGAAATAGAGCTTGTGCCTCTGTAACACTATATACTTATAATGCTTGTCATGAAAAATAAAATATAAACATGTTCACCACTAATTGATGTGAGATTCTTGCACTTTATATAGAGGAGAGGGAAGAGATATGTGTGGTAACTTGGCAAGTAGGCCCCCCCCGAAGTACAGTAGGTTAGATGTGGCAATGTTCCCTCTAAGCTGTAGAGACTTGTGAGCAGAAATTCTCCTTTGTGAGCTACTGGCATTAAAGTTGTGAGTGAGCAATTTGGCTTCTGCATAAATTAGTTTGCTCTGGAGCCATCCTTCCTGAGCTGAGACAAAAATATGTGAGCTGGAGGCTAAAAAACTGTGAGCTAGCTCGCACTAACTCAGCTTAGAGGGAACATTGGATGTGGGTCTATTTTAAAGCTGGAACTGGAAACCCATCAGTCTAGAATATCTATAACCTATTGCCAAGCATGTTAAGGGAAAGGGCTGTGGTTCAATGGAAGAGCCTCTGCTTTCCATGCAGAAGGTTCCAGGTTCAATCCTTGGCATCTCAATATAAAAAAGGAACAGGCAGTAGGTGATGTGAAAGAGACCCTGGAGAGCTGCTGCCAGTCTGAGTAGACAATACTGATCTTGATGGACTGATGGTCAGATTCACTATAAGGCAGCTTCATAAATGTTCATGTGTATGTTACTTGGAAATAAGACTACTGAAACCAATGGACTTTAAGGTAAAGGTAAAGGTTCCCTTGCTCAAAAGCCAGTCAAATCCGACTCTAGGGATGCGGTGCTCATCTCCGTTTCAAAGCCAAAGAACCAGCGCTGTCTGAAGACTTCTCTGTGGTCATGTGGCCGGCATGACTAGACACCGAGGCACATGGAACACTGTTACCTTCCCACCAAAGCAGTACCTATTTATCTACTTGCAATTTCTTGCTTTCGAACTGCTAGGTTGGCAGGAGCTGGGACCAGAGACGGGAGCTCACTCCATCAATGCGGCACTCGGGTAACTAGTATCTTGGAGGCTACCACTGTGTCAGCCTCTAGAGTACTTTGCCTCTAGAAGTCAGTCCACAAGATCAGTTCAGAAGGTAGGTGGAATGACATAACTTGGCTTTTATCCCAATGACACAGAAATAGGAAAAGGAAAACGTGGTTGTCTAAAGGAATCCAGTAAGCGATAGACTACACAGTTACCATTCAGTGGACCAAATTTAGCTTGTCCAACAAGTTCTGCTGCAAAATCCGTATCTACCGTGACACCTTCAGGCAAATCAGCACCACATCCAACATGTGTAGCTTTGTATTTATGCCACCTTTTCACCCGTTCAGGATCCACAACGCAACAAACATAAGAAACAGTAAAACATTTAAACAATTAAAAATGCTAAAATTCAATTAAAAACACAAACAAACAACACTAAAATGAAGGTCAATAACTGTTATTGGGGGTATGGCCAGTCAAAACAAAAAAGTCTCCATTTGCTGGTGAAAGACACCGACAGAGGGAAAAAATAATCGTGCTGAGGAGGGAGTTCCAAAGTTCTGATGCCATGATGGCAGGGCCGGCTCACCCACTAGGCGAGCTAGGCACTCGCCTAGGGCGCCAGCGCTGCAGGGATGCCAAAATGCCCCCCGCCCCCCGTGAAAAGCCCCCCTTCCCACCCAGCCCCGGCCATCCCGGCTTTCTTGGGCGCCTCGCGGCTGCGAGGTACCCAGAAAAGCCGATGCCCCCACTGGGAGGAAAGGGGGGACGTTCAGCCCGCCCCTTCCCCGGCTCTCCCCGGGCCCCTTGCAGCTGTGAGGGGCCCGGGAGAGCTGCGCCGCCCCTTCCCTGGCACCTCGCAGCTGCGAGGGGCCCGGGAGAGCCACGTTGGGTGTGGCCTATTATGCTAATGAGTTTCTGCTGGGCTTTTTCTACGAAGAAAGCCCTGTACAAGTCAATCACATGACAAGGGCTCCATGCTGATCATGTGGTATGTGATGGCCACGTGAAATATTTTAACTTCAAGTCTGCTATACCCAACCCAAATTGTAAAAAAATATGCTACAGAAGTGTTAAGCTCATGTTTAAATCACAAAAGAGTCCTGCTTGATCAGACCAAGTGATCAGGCCTAGCGCAACTTCCCGTTTCCTGCAGTGGCCCACCAGATGCCCCCAAGGAAGACCACAAGCAGGATAAGAAGGCAACAGCCCTCCTCTGCTGCTGTCTTTCCCAGAAACTGCTATACAGTGGCATAATGTCTCTGAATATGAATATTCCCTCTGGCCATCATGTCTAATAATCAATGATAAAGCCAGCAGGAATTCATTAGCATAATAGGCCACACCCGACAGCAGAAACTCACTAGCATATTAGGCCACACCCCTGACAGCGCAGCTCCCTCCCAGGATTGGCTTCCCCAGGAACCTGAAGGAAGGAAGGCAGTTTCTGGATTGGCTTCCCCAGGCACCCTGCATGGGGAACCCGAGGAAGAGAGGCGGTTTAAACTGCCTTCCCTCCCTGGATCGACTTGGCTTCCTCAGGCGCCCCACGGCCTGCAAGATGCCTGGGGAACCCGGGGGTGAGGCTGTAGGCGTGGCCAACTCAGAAGCCAGCTGGAACTCCCTTCCTGCATGTTCCTGCCCCAAAATAGACCTATCTTCCATGAATTTCTCTCAATATCTCATTGAAATGGCTTAAAATTAGGTAAGTTTGGTTGGGTCATGATCTTTACTAGTTGAGAACTCATCCTGCCAAATCAAACAACTGGAAGATGAGAAAACAAATAGAAAGCAAAACCTGAAGTGTCACAGAAGGCAGCAACTCAGGTTGAATCTGCTCGCAAATATAATTCTATATCTTTTCTCCTGCAGAGAATTGTTTTCCCTCCCCTGTACTTTGTATATCTAAAAAAAACAAATTACAACTGTGTCCAAGTCGCAGCAGAGGTAAAGAAAACAAGCCCAGCACATCTACCGTTTGTTATTGCTTCACTTCATCATCGACTGGAGTGTGGGGAAAAAATCAATAAGAACCCCATATGAACACATCCACCCTAATAAAATATGTGGCTTATATATATCAACTGCTAACAAGTGTGGCTTGCATGCTTAGGGAAGAAGATTGCCACGTAAAACAATCCCCCTGAGGAACCTCTGAAAAAGGTGAGACAGCGGAAGTAAGATGGAGCAATGATATTCTTATTAAAGTATTCAAAGATGACAAATAATATCGCGATGGACTAAATGGCCTGATCGGCTGTGGAAAATCCTATTTCATGCAATGCCTCAAAGAGTCAGATGTAAACGCAGCACTCTGGCTTGCGGAGGAACCGACAGTCTACAGCTGCAAAAGTTTTCTTTTGCTCATCAGTTGTCTGGTCGATCCAATTTGGACAAGTCGCTAACTCTGTCACAAAAAAAAACCCAATGGGGTGCGTTCAGACAGCGTGCTGGAGCGGTTTAAACTGCTCCGGCACGATGCATGTTTTTTTTTTAAACTGGAGAATCGCGATCACACTGACCTCCTCCTTCGGGGCTCCCCGCCGTCCTCATGCAGGTGTTTTTTTTCCCCCTCTCATTCGAGCATGCGCACAGGCAGCCCTCTCCCGAACAAAAAGTTTGGCGCGTGCGCAGAACAGCGATTTCAACTGGTCCCTTTAAAGTTTAAATGAAGACTTCTGTTTAAAATTTTCTCCCCGAAACTGGCCTCCCCGAGATCCCGGACTCGTCTAAATGCCTAAACTAGGCACCATTGAAGGTTTTCTTTATTTAACTTAAGTGCGGAGCTCTGCTCAAGCGCACACCGCTAAGGCAAAAAAAAAAAAAAATGGCGGACTAAAACCGGAAGCCGGAGGCAGCTTCCCAAAGGGGAGGGGGGTTGAAGCACCTGGAAGTGGCTTGACGGAGAGATCAGACAGTGGAAAGTGCGGCTTGAAATGGAGAATCAGGAAAACACCACCATGGCTGACTCCCACAATAGCCCCTGCTTTGAGAGATCCCTCATATCGTGGCTGTGATTACTAAGAGCCAGCATGGGTTTCTCAAGAATAAGTAATGACAGACTAACTTTGTATCTTTTTTTTTGAGGAACTACCTTGCTGGATCAGGGGAATGCTGTAGACATAGTTTATCTTGATTTCAGTAAGGCTTTTGATAAAGTTCCACATAATCTTGTTGACAAGCTGGTAAAATGTGGTTTAGATCCTATTACTGTTAGGTGGATCTGTAACTGGTTGACAGGTCATACCCAAAGAGTGCTTGTTAATGGTTCTTCAACCTCTTGGAGAGAAGTGACAAGTGGAGTGCCTCAGAGATCTGTCCTGGGACCTATTTTGTTCAACATCTTTATAAATTATTTGGATGAAGGAATTGAAGGAATGCTTATTAAATTTGCATATGACGCTAAATTGGGAAAGTAGCAAATATGGTAGAAGACAGAGTCAGGATACAGGATGTTTTTTGTCATCTTCTGGGCATGGAACAGGGGTCACCAGGGGTGAGGGGAAAGTATTTGTGAATTTCTTGCATTGTGTAGGAGTTGGACTAGATGACCTTGGAGATCCCTTCCAACTCTATGATTCTATGATTGTGCATCTCAGAGAAGCCTTCTTCTGTGTAACCAATGGCATGGGCAAAGGAATCTTCTGTTCCCAAAGATAAAGTTTTACCTGTGGAAAATGGTGCTTTAAGGGGGGGCATGGTGGCTGAGCTTCCAGCTTGCCGCATCCCTCTCACACTTCTACCACTCCCACTGAGGATTATCAAAATTGCTCTCAAATTATAAAACTAACTCAGAAACAAACTTTAATGCTGGGTATGGGAAGGATTAGAGGAAATAAGGGGGTTAACCCCTCCTACAGACCCCTAGGAAGACTAATACAGACTCAGTCTTCTCTCAGAAGACCAAGAGGCACTCTTGCCGGAGAATATGGCGATGGGAACTAGCAACTCCGACCAAAGTTATCAGACTATGTTCCTGCATGCTTTGACGGAGATAAAAGACAAGCTTAAAAAGGAACTAAAGACTTTGAGCGGAGATGTTGGACAATTGAGAAAAGAATTTGGCCAGCTCAATCAAACAACAGAGCCAATAAACAAGGAACTCAACAAACTTACCCCAACAATGAAAATGATGGAGAAAAAAGCAGATGTCATCAAATAGGAAAGAAAACAGCAAACGAAATGAAGGAGGTAAAGGATTTTGAGGCTTGGGCCAAAAATAAAATCATACTTCAAGAGATTAAGCTAAGAGAAAGAAGGGCCAAACTTTGTGGGGTTTCATTAAATTTTTCCAAAGCAGAAGACCTCACTGTATCTTTAAATAAATGGCTGTGGCAGGTACTCAACACAGCAGAGACATCAGAGACCTCCGAACCGATCAACACCTCCGCCTTTTATTTAAACATGTCGAAAACAGCTTCTGAGGGTGCTACACCAGACATCCTGATTGAATTCATGGAGGTACAGATCAAAAATAAACTCTTTAAAATTGCTAGAGAAAAAGAGGGCTTGTGCCTTGAAGACATGATTGTTTTTCTATTCACCGATGTTCCAGCTTGAGATACTTCTCGTCAGAAGAAAGCTCCAAGACACAGCAAAGAAACTGAGAGAACATGGGATCAAATATAGATGGCCTGCATGAGGCCATCGAGTGGTCAATCTCAATGGCAAGACATTCACAGCATATGATGAGCATTCTGGAAAGAAACTACTGGAAGCGGTGATTAAACAATCAGATGGAGACGTATGAAAGGACAGTCTGTGTATGCTATCAGTATAATAGATTCTGTTGAGAGCAATTGAATGAGAACAAGAAGAGAATTTAGAATTATATCCAAAGTGGCAATTATTTATTAATAGTAAACAAAGCGGCATCTAATATAAAAGTCAACAATTAGAGGGCATGGCAAGGAGGTGGAGGATGTGTCTCCCCCAAGACCTCTGGCAGTAGGGATTGCCTTCCTGCTGAAGGGGTTCACTTCTTCAGCCCTTGGTACCAGAGGCAGCCGCGTCCAGCTTTCTTTTCAGGTATAGAAGACAGAAGTTAGAAGATTGAATGGGTAATAATTAATGAATAACCAAATGAAGATGTATTAATGGTTAGAACGTGATTTTGAGGGAGTTGTATGGTGGTTTTTTAAGCGGGTAGGATATGGGAATAAGGAAAAAAAGCTCATGAAATCTCTCCTATATAATAATTCTGTTTTGGAGTGGCAACATTCCATGCGCTCCCAAATCAGTTTGCTCAATGCTCTGTCACTCAGCACATCTCCCTATCTGCTGGCCACATCCCGCCCACAGAAGCCACGCTGGCCAAAAAATCCCTCACAATACAGTTGCTTTCCCTCCCCAAAAGGCCTTGAGTTTGCATTTGGCGCCAGCAGCAGCAGCGCCTGCTTTCCCCATGCCTGGCCCTGGCTGCTCTCTCCAAGGTGGCAGGCGGGAGCCCGAGCAGGCCTCAGTGGAGTGGCAGAAGCCTGGCGGACACTGACACACACCCAGGAACATGTGGCCGGAGACCAAGAGGCAGAGGTGGCACTCGCAATGATGGAGGAGCACCAGAATGCATGCCGGGTAATGCCGCTCGCCTCTGCCGCAGCTTGCTTGGAGGAGGCCAAGACTGCTTGCAGGCGGAGGTGGCTCTGCATGCCTGCTGTGGTGGGGGGGGCTCTTTCTATTGTATTGCTTTTATACAACGGGCTTTGCTTCTAGTAGAGTATAAATATATCTTGTATGAAACAGTTCTACTAAATATGTACTCAATAAACTTTAAATTAAGAAAAAGAAAGTGGTGCTTTAATTTATGTGCATAATAAGGGAATAGGTTTATTTCTGTTTCTACAAGTGTAATGAGGGCTTGAGGAGAGCAGTACTTGTGTTTTATCTCATATACAAATGAGTCAGTGAATGGAGCCAATGGAGCTGGCCCCAACCATTACTTAGTTTAAGATATGGCTCCTGTTAAAGATTAGTTGCCTTACATAACAGGAAACAATTTAAAGATACAGACTGCTCACTCCCTGTCATTATTTACTGTCCCACAGAAACCGATGCTCTTCCCATGTGAGAAATGTTTGCACCACAAACTCAGTCACTGCAGATTTACCTCTCAACAATAGACTGAGAAAATTGGAAAGAAAATTAGTAATGCCATTAGAAAAAAAAGAAGAAATTATAAAGGCCTTCTTTAAGTAACGCTGGAAAAGGCTAGAAACCTACCCTCTAACAACTCATGCAGCCTATTCAATCTTTCTATAAATGTTACAGTGCAATTTTCAGTTCCTCTCTATCTTTTACGGTTCCCAGGATAAAAAGCGTTCTTCCTTCATTTTACAGGAAATTGTCAGCAACTTCAACTATAGAAGTGCAATTGTACAGCTATAATACGACCCTATTCACTCTTAAAGGGAGATTCCAGTATAATGTAATTGATATTATAATCACTGTCTTTAATTACCAAAAGAAGAGAGAAGTTACTGGGGGGAAATGTAGCAGAGATATATAAATGTATGTAGCAATCAGTTAGCAGCCTTCATCTCAACGTGCTGATGATACAGAGCAGGAGGAAGAATTACATTCCAGTTGCGCTCAGACTTTCAAAGAAGATTTAAATGTGTTATATTTTTAACTACTGATTAATGTAACAAGACATTTTAAAGCGGGAATGCAATCACCAACCCTTGATAGACACACATACTGCTTAATCTGGGGTCACTTTGAATGCAGCACAACGATTCTTGTGTAAATTGTTCAAGGCTTCCATTCAAATTACCATAGAATTGCATAACTCAACAGAAGAAATCTCAGATCCCGTGCATACTTATTTGTGGGTACATCCTGTAAAACCAGTAAGACTTTCTTCTGAGGATATACAAATCATTGTTAGAATACTGGTTACCTAGCCAGCAGTACTACATTTCTGTAGCATCCTCAGAGCATTTCTGCAACAAGATATCTGGCCTGTATATATAAATGCATTCCCTAACATGAAACCAAGAAAAATTCAATCCAGCAGTTCACAGCTATATGGCCTAGTATATTACGTGAGCTCAGCAATAAATGTTTGTGACAGAAGATGACATAGTGAGGCCTATTCATATCCTCTACACCAAGGGAAGCCAAATTCTGTGCTACCAAGAAATTATAGTAATCAAACCCTGGAAAGATTTCCTCTCTTTCAGTTTGGCAGAAGTGATTGTGAGCGTGGTGGCAGCAATATCTGGTGGGTGGAATTCACACAGTTCCACAGTGATGTGGAAATGAGTAAGCGGTGTAGCTACAAATCAAAGGAATTCTTTATTCGTATTAACTGGGACTGCGAGCCTAGAACAATGATGGCAAACCAACAGTTTCTGGATCCCAACTGTCTCCAAGAGCCCTGAAATGAGAAAAAGGAAAACTCCTTTGTCGTTTAAGTATGCTGAGAAGAATAGGGCATTGTGTGACACGTTCTGAGTCATATTTATGCTACATTTCCGCACAGGAAGGGAGACCCAAGAAAAAAGTATCATCTTATAAAACAGTGATTGCTTTTTGTAAATATTACTGTGTAAGGGATATGTTTTCTAAAATGTGCTTTAATCAGACAGGTTATATATAGATATAGACATGGGCATGGCATACTCTGCTGTTCTGCAGTGATTCAATATTTTTTTGCTCCTTCTGGTTGCTGTGCCAGTGTCCTTTTAACAAGTTGATCTTTCTGTACACGGCACTCTTTCGTAAGGCCAGAGGTGTTTTTAATTCAATCTTTAGGACATCTGAATCAATCTCGGGATTGTGCTATGTCAAGGGAGCAACCCTTTTCAGAATGGGGCTAGTCGTATATGTCTCTGAGGGGGTGTTCTGTGAAATATCTTCTTTAATTCCATAGGTGTCAGTGTTTAATCCTAGCACTGGCAGCAGACATAACTCACTTTCTTGTGAAAACAGGGGAGAGGAAGAATAATTTTTCTTTTATAGACTCCATGGCAGACATCCTAATACACAGTGGGCCATCAAAGCATTGATCCAGGGAGAATGGATTTGGCCCACATTCTGTACAAAATTAGGTTTCTGGTGCTTCGGCCTCACATCACGGGGTCAATTGTGAAGCTACGGTCCTCTTTTTTTTTTAATGTTGCTCTTCTAAAATCATCGTTTCTTCAAAAATTATTGACCCCTTCAAAAGCTTTTATTCTAATTAAACATGCCTGTTTCATCCTCTGCGCTCTCCTGCCACATGGTCTGTTGTTCCCCTTTGGATTAAGGCAAAGATCATCTTAAAATTCTACGTCTGTACACAGAGAGCCAGGCACGCTGATGGAAGTGCGCTAGATAAAACGTGCATTGCTATTAATAATAACAATACTATTTTTTATTTGTTCTGGCAAATGCAAGAGTCACTTGTGCACATCTGCTAGTAAACTCGGGGATTAAAAAGGCACAGGCACAAGGCAAAGTGCTTTCACTTGCTCTCTCTGGAATTTCAGCGCAAAGAGCTTCCCCGCTGATGCTCTTTGCACTGAACAGAATGCCACTTCTAAAAATCTACCCCTCCCACAATTCACAGGAAGGTTTGTGGGGTGCCACAAGAGAGACTCCAAAGACCCTGTGCACCACTGGGCAGCTACCCAAATATCATTCAGGCTGCCAGCCCTAATAGCTGGACACTGGAACAGCATCTCACCTTAAATATATACACTATATATTTAAAACAAATCTGTAGGCTACTGTTAATTCTCATTATAAACTGTTCACAATAATGCCATGTATTTGAAGAAAGATATAGAATGCCCAAAATACATTTCATTTGGAATTAGGTCCATTTTTTTATAGAGAGAAAGAAGAAGAAGAAGAAGAAGAAGAAGAAGAAGAAGGAGGAGGAGGAGGAGGAGGAGGAGGAGGAGGAGGAGGAGGAGGAGGAGTAGGTTTGGATTTATACCCCGCCCTTCACTGCCCAAAGGCATCTCAGAGCGGCTTACAAACTCCTTTCCCTTCCCCTCCCCACAACAGACACCCTGTGAGGTAGGTGGGGCTGAGAGAGCTCTTGACAGAAACTGCTCTTTTTCAAGAACAGCTCTTATCAGAACTATGGCTTGCCCAAGGTCATCCAGCCAGGTGCAAGTGGAGGAGTGGGGAATCAAACCCGGTTCTCTCAGATAAAAGTCCGTGCATTTAACCACTACACCAGACTGGCTCTCATCCCATGCTTCCATCATCCCATGCAATTGCTTTCATTCAGAAGGCAGGTTTAAAAAGCAGTTTGCTGTGTAATATCACTGTCGGGGGAGTTGTGCTGATAAAAGAAAAAAAAATCCAAAAACTGGTTTGAATAGTACACAGCCCTTTGCTTCCTGGCAAGCAGAGAGAAAGGTGACGAGTGCACCTTACCTATCCAGCCACCTGCCAGCCCGACCTTTGATGCCAGGGAGCCTCCATGCAGCCGTGCAATATCCAGAGTTAACCAAGGTACAACTTGTAGGCACTGTAAGTATAGTTGATTCCCTAGATTAAAACTGAGAATCAACTTAATATATGAAGCTGCCATGCAGCAGATCTGGTCAAATTTGGATGTTACAGCACTGCATGGCCACCATGCTGATGTTCGCAAGTGCAGTGCATAGCCAGGGAGATAAGATGCACGGTTCCTTTCCCATCACAGAGCATGTAGGGCCATGTATGAGCTCAACTATCTCTTACCACAGTACAGATAAACGTATCTGCTGGCTCATGGGCAGTGTTCCCTCTGAGCTGACTTCGTGTGAGCTAGCCCACAGTTTTTTAGCCTCCAGCTCACACATTTTTTGTCTTAGCTCAGGAAGGGAGGGCTCCAGAGCAAATTAACTTATGCAGTAGCCAAATCTCTCGTCACAACTTCAATGCCAGTAGCTCACGAAGTAGGATTTTTGCTCACAAGACTCCACAGCTTAGAGGGAGCACTGCTCAAGGGCAATATGTTCAGAGTCAACTTGAACAAAGTGATAGCAGGAATGTTTTACATTTTTGGAATACACCATTTCTCCGGATCTTGTTAATGTGATTATTTTAAAAGTGACCGTGCTTCCAAATAATTGCTTTCTCCAGCACAGGTGAAGGAAATGGGGCGGGGAAGTATTATCCAGCAAGAAAATGTGTCAAAACACTGGGGTTTTTTTTTATTATTGCTCTGCCAGCTGTTCTGATCATACTAGACCACTTGACTAGCCCTGAACAGGACCAGCACAATCCACATGTGAGTCGCAAGAATCAACCAGGGGTCTTTTCAGGGGGGGGGAAGCGCACCGGAGCACAGCTCCGGGAGCTCAGGAGCCAAGCCCCGCACCCAGCCGGCGTCCCGGAGAGTCTTTCAGGCAGCCGAATGTCAATTTCAGCGCCATTATATTCTATGGGCCATTGAAGTCAATGGTGAAAACATAGGGTATATTCTAGGGGCTGGAGGGGAGGGGTTTGAGGGAGAGGCTCAAAACTCACAGGATAGCTGATGGAGCCTCTCCCCCAAGATACCCACCAAGTTTCAAGAACATTGGACCAGGGGGTCCAGTTCTATGGGCCCCTAAACAGGTTGCCCCTATTCCCTCCATTGTTCTCTATGGTGGGAAAAAAATAACTTTTTCCCCCAGCATAGAGAACAATGGAGGAAATGGGGCAACCTGTTTGAGGGCCCATAGAATTGGACCCCTGGTCCAATGTTCTTGAAACTTGGTGGGTATCTTGGGGAGAGGCTCCATCAGCTATCCTGTGATCTTGGAGCCTCTCCCTCAAACCCCTCCCCTCAGCCCCAGAATATACCCTATGTTTTCACCATTGAGTTCAATGGCCCATAGGGTATAATGGGGCTGAATTGCCACTGAATTTCTTTCATTCCCTCCTTTCCTTCTTTCTTTTTCCTCTTTCCCTCATTCTTCTCTTCTCTCTCTCTCTCTTTCTTTCCCACCTTCTTCTCTTCTCTTTTTCCTCCTTTCCCTGTTTCCTTCCTTCTTCCCTCTCTTTCTTTCCCTCTTTCCTTCCCTCTTTCCTTCTCTCTACTCTCTCTCTTTCCTTCCCTCTTTCCTCCTTCTGTGGCCCAACTCTCATGAGAAGGAGTTTAAACTTTAAACCCCTTCTCTCTTAGCTCCCCCACCCAGACCAGCTGGGGAAGGGAAGGGGAGGCTTTTGAAGATGCTTCCCCCTTTTGCTTCCCCTTCTGACATCACTTCCGGTGATGTCAGGGGGCGTGGCATATGCTAATAGCCTAATAGCTCATTAGCATACCATATGCTAATGAGCTCCTGCAGCTGTTCTTCTACGAAAAGACCCCTGGAATCAACAATACCCTTTGAGTGTTTCAGTCCTAAATCCTTTTGAAAATGTTCTCAATGAGCGTTTTGGTCAACAATGTCCTTTTGTAACACTTTTAAATTCAGACAATTCCCCCCTATTTTAAAGCAACTTGTGAAAATGTCCTTAGCTCCTTGACAGGTGTTCTTGTTCAATGATGTTTTCACAGAAGAATTCCGATTGCTGTAGACATTTTCGGTGTTATCGGCAACTGCAACACTTCCCCGTGATTTACTCTGAAGAGGCCAACATCTCCCAACCAGTGAAAACATGCCGTTGATTACATTCAGGTGTTTCTTTCCCCTTCATGAAACGTGCTACATAAATATAAGGCCATTAACTTTAAGGTCATTAACATGGTTCTCCCTGAGTAGCAGAGTTCAATAGGACCCTCACATAGTTATTCACTTAGAACAGGTTTATCCATTAAGAGTGTAAAGAACATGATTATCTCTACTCAGGAGACCAGTTTTATTTCATTATCAGACACCTCCTAAATGCATTCGCCTAAGCAACAGAATAGGGATCAATCACTACACTGTAAACATGTTCCTTTAAAAACACGATTTATTCTTCAGCTGGTTTGTGTTTCAAGTTGCTGCCAATAGCATTGGCTGCCAATAGCATTCCGGATCCGCTTCAAGGTGCTGCTTTTGACCTTTAAAGCCCTTTATGGCCAGGGGCCTGTCTACCTGAGGGGCCGCCTTTCCCCGCATGTTCCCCAGAGAGCACTGCGATCAGGAACACAAAACCGCCTGGCCCTCCTGGTCCTAAGGATGCCAGGCTGGCGTCGACCAGGACCAGGGCATTCTCCCTGGCGGCGCCGACACTCTGGAATGAGCTCCCCAGCGAGATCAGGGCCCTGCGGGACCTCCAGCAGTTCCGCAGGGCCGTGAAAATGGAGCTTTTTCGCCGGGCATTCCAGTAGAAGAGGCACCACATGACGCTCCGTCAGCTACACTCCATACTCTGCACTTTGCCATATGTCACCGCCACACACAAATGGTTTTAAAACTGCATTTATATGGAACTGTATTTATGTATTATATGTGAATTTTATGGTTTTATGTAAGCCGCCCTGAGCCGCTTCGGCGGGAGGGCGGGGTAAAAGTCAAATCATCAATAAATAATAAATATAAATAATAATGAATAAAAGGGGCTGGTATTCTTTACCCAGAATTATTTATCATTTTTATTTAAACTTGTACCCCACCCTCCCAGCCAAGGCCGGCACAGGGTGGCTTACAACAGATAAAATTCTATGATACATAGAAGCACGGCAATAATTAATATAAATACAATATTAAAATGCCATGTTAAAACCACTAATAATAATAATAATAATAATAATAATAATAATAATAATAATAATAATAATAATAATAATAATAATAATAATAATAACTAATAATAATAATAATAATAATAATAAATAATGTGCTATCCACTCAGCTCCAGATGTCATGGAAAGGTGCTTCAGGTCTCATAGGGGGATTGGCTCGGGCAGTAATTAAAGGGTCCAGCGGATCAGGGCTCTTCCACCATAAGGTGTCAATCGTTATCGATGGGCGTGGTGGTAGTGGTAGTAGTGGCGGCTCCAAAGACCTGGTGGAAGAGCTCCATTTTACAGGCCCTGCAGAACTGTAGCAGGTCCCGCAGGGCCCTGATCTCCTCTGGGAGCTCATTCCACCAGAGTGGAGCCGCCACCGAAAAAGCCCTGGCCCTAGTCGTTACCAGCCTGGCCTCCTTAATGCTCAGGAAGGCCAGCTGATTCTGGGTCCCTGATCACAGTGCTATCTGGGGTACATATGGGGAAAGGCAGTCCCTCAGGTATGTAGGTCCCTGGCCATAAAGGGCTTTAAAGGTAAGAAAGGTATGCTATGGGCAGCCAGTGCAGTGCCTTTAGCACAGGCTGGATGTGCTCCCAAATAGGGAGTCCCATCAATAGCCTGGCTGCTGCATTTTACACCAGCTGCAGCTTCTGGATTTGAGACAAGGGCAGCCCCATGGAGTGGGCATTACAGTAATCCAGTTTCGAGGTGACTGTCACATGGATCATTGTTGCCAAGTCACTGCATTCGAGGAAGGGAGCCAACTGCCTAATCTGCCGAAGTTGGTAAAAAGCCAACTTGGCAGTGGCTGCCACCTGGGCCTCCATTGTTAGAGAGGCATCCAAGAGCATTCCCAAACTCCTAACCTCCAGCACTGGCACCAATCGTGCCCCATTGAAGGTCGGAAGTGAGATCCCTACCCTTGGACCGCTGTAGCTCAGGCACAGGACCTCCATCTTTGTTGGATTCAATTTCAGCTGGCTCAGTCTAAGCCAACCAGCCACTGCTTGTAGCGCCCGGTCTAGGTCTTCAGGTCTGGAGTCAAACTGGCTGTCCAACAGCAGATAAAGCTGGGTGTCATCCACATACTGGTGACAACCCGGTCCGTGCCTCCGGGCAATCTGGGCAAGAGGGTGCATATAGATGTTAAAAAGCATCGGGGACAACACCACCCTCTTGGGGCACTCCACATTCCAATGGGTGCCTTCAGGACAGCTGATCCCCCAGTGCCACTCTTTGTCCTCAGTCCTGGATAAAGGAAGCAAGCCACTGCATGACTAGCCCCTGAATTCCAATTTCAGTGAGGATGTGGGTCAGTAACTGATGGTCGACCATGTCGAACGCAGCCAACAAGTCTAACAACAACAGCACTGCTGTTCTGCCCAGATCCAGATGCCTCTGGAGATCATCTGTGAGGGCGACCAGTGCTGTCTCTGTCCTGTAACCCGGATAAAAACTAGACTGGAAGGGATCTAAAATGAATCATGATGCTTCCCAGGGCCAGGTTTGGGGGCCCCTTAGGAAGGGGAGCCATGTCACTAACATCACAGCTCAGATACTGCTCAGAGTAGGGTTGCCATTCCCCTGGCAGCACTGGAGAAACCCCTGATTTTGGGGGCTTCAGTCTGCAGCCAGACAGTTGGCTGGTAGGGGAAGCCCCACCCCCGAACAAGGATGCAATAACATCACCCAGGAGTGACATCATCTTGTCGGGGCCATTGTGTGGGGATGCGCTGGTATTTGGGCAAACTCTATGTTTTTGAGGCTGAAAAAACCACAGAGTTTGCCCAAATACCACAGTGTCCCTGGCACCACATCCCCACCCACCCCGGAATGCCCCCCAACATCCTCCACTCCAGACAACTTAAGACCTGGCAACCCTAGCTCAGGGGTCTCCCTCCTAGTTGTTGACGTGACACACACAAAGCAGGAAAGCACATGGTGGCTGCTGTTCCTAGCTGTTGTTGCTTCTAACTCACCATCACGGTGAACAAGCAGCTGGTATCACTAGGAATAACACCACCCAGTAGTTCACCTACTTTTTCCCTCTGATTTGCAGCAGATTTTTTTCCTATTAGCTTCAGTGGCTTCCTCAGACAGGTGAGTGAACCCTGTCATTCTTCCTTTCTTGCTTCCTAACAACCTACCTTTTATCTGCTCCCCCCATTTCAGCTACATTTGTTATTTATTTACTTTATTTCTACACCCCTGTTTTCACATTGGGGACCCAGAGCCTTTTATATCATTTGCCTCTCCTCTTTTATCCTTATAACAACCCTGTGAGGTAGGTTAGGTTCAGAAAATGTAACTGGCCAATCTGTGAGCTTCCATGTCCAGACTGGGGATTTTAACCTGGGTCTCCCAGAGCCTAGTCTGACACTACTATAGCACAGTGGCTTTCATGGGGTCGAATAGTAGCAAGCAGCTGTGCTTGGGTAAGTTATGCAAGTCATGTGGTAGCAAGTTGCCTCGTGGTTGCTGCTGGGCCTTGCCCTTTAAGTCCCCGCTCAAAGTCCCAAAAAGTAGTGGATCGGGCCCCACCCCCTCCTGCTACCTTTCACTAACAGAAACCAAGGCTGGAAGGCTAACAATACTGTTGTGGTTGCCTAGCAATGGCCATTGAGGGCATTTGTTTCTTAAAATTACAGATGCTGTTTCTATCATTTGGGAGGGCTAACCCACCCCCATATGTGTGTTTTTAGATTTCCAATTTTTCTGCAGAACAAATGACACATGTTTTATAACACCACACATAACACAGTTGTATTTCTGCAACATCAAGAGACAGATGCTAGCAGAAAAAAATTCAGTGGTCACTACAGCACTGGCTAAAGCCCTAACAGTAGGTCTCAGCACTGGTGCAATAGCACCATCTGTATCCCCATACTGACACTTCAGTCCTAGTGCCTGATTCTATTAGCTATGAAAATACTTTCAGAGGGTAGTTGTGTTGGTTTGTAATAGAACAGCTAGATTTCAGCCCAGTAGCTCCTTATGAGCATACTGTGGTTCCTAGAATCAGAAAATGATATTCAAATCCTATCATGTCTGTATTTTATCCCCAATAGTGGGTTTGGATTACCTACTGCTGTAGTGGAACTGAAGAGCTTTAAACACTCCCAACTGAGTCCAGCAGCAAAACAGGGAAAGTCGCAACTCTAGAGTACCAAGGAATAAATCTCTTTACAGAGATCTCCAGTTGGCCTTTTGATACAAGGCAATTGGTTGGAAAAAGTAACAAGAATTGAAACTCAGTCAGCAGACAGCTGTCGTGGAGAGGGAAAGCAAGGGAACATCCACTCACTCAAAGTATCTCACTCTCAAGAATTTTTCAAATTTTTCATGCATCATGCCCACCTTGGTCCTTTCATAGGGATTAGAACTAGTTGCAACTGGTTCCATTTATTCAGTAGGGCACAATAGCTAAATTTAGCTTGATAGGACCATTGTGTCATTAGCTACCAACAAATTTCTGGTTTGCTAAAGGAGGAGACACATTTCTAATTGAAAAACTCAGCAATAAGATTTATGAAATCAGTTTTTTATTACTACCTCACAATTAAAAATACATATGAAACACAGTATTTTAAATTATTAGACACAAACATGGAACTATGCTGCATTTTTCTGCTATTCTAAGCAGTGAAATTCAAAACATGGTAAGAAATCTTCCAAAGTTTTAAAATATACCATTTACAATGATCTAACAGTTCACAAGTAACAGTCAGAGAGCAAGAAGGCAGAAAAACTATTTTTTTCTGCAGGATCTGATGAACAAATCCAATCTTGTGTTCCAAAATGGTAATGCTATAGATTTATCTTTGTATTTCTCCTCCATTCTATTCCAAACACAATTATTCATGAGGAGATGAATTCTTCATTTCAAGATGTAGGAGCGAGTCTCCATGGGTATAATATAAATACAGGGAAACTAACAATAGGTAGAACATTGATTACATATAATGGTGGCTTGGTTCTTGCAAAACGCTGTGCTGTAAATGTGTGATGAATCATGATGTTTATTATTGAAGTTTGTTATTAAAAGGACTCTTTATCAAGCACAGAATAATTAACGTATTTCCTTAGGACAGGCTCAATAAATCCTTTTCATGTTTCTCCACCTGATACGAAGCATTACTATGGAATATCCACCTCATATGGAAGGTATGAGAGAGAGCGGGAGAGAGACATGGTATAGATATAGACTGATATGTCCATCTGATGCCGGAAGCATTACATTGGAATGCCCACCCCCCTTAAGAGCTAATCTTCATTTATTGGTCTGCAGGGCTATTTTGGGGCAGGAACGCACAGGAACAGAGTTCTGGCTGGCTCCTGAGTTGGCCACACCCAGCAGAAACTCATTAGCACAATGGGCCACACCCAACAGCAGAAACTCATTAGGATTGGCTACATTAGGGCTGTGGGGCCTAACATACAGAGGAATTCCTGCTACCAAAAAAGTCCTGGGTTTTGACAACAAACAAGGTAAACAGAATAAGAAGCAAAAGGTGGGTGTGGCTGGATGACCACACGTCTGGTAACATGATGTGTGTGGCCTATTATGCTAATGAGCTGTGTTGTCAGGGGTGTGGCCTATTATGCTAATGAGTTCCTGCTGGGCTTTTTCTACAAAAAAAACAGCTCTGTTGGTCTATATCTGGAAATGCATATGTAATACTCTCTTAAAAGGTGCTTGAATACACATATGAACACACACATGAAACTTATACTGAATCAGCCCTTTAAGGTCACTATTGTCTACTCAGACTGGCAGTGATTCCCCAGGGTCTCAGGCAGTGTTCCCTCTAAGCTGAGTTAGCGTGAGCTAGCTCACAGATTTTTAGCCTCCGGCTCACACATTTTTGTCTTAGCTCAGGAAGGATGGCTCCGGAGCAAATTAAGTTATGCAGTAGCCAAATCACTCGCTCTCAAATTTAGTGCCAGTAGCTCACAAAGTAGAAATTTTGCTCGCAAGACTCCACAGCGAAGAGGGAGCACTGGTCTCAGGTAGAGGTTTTTTCATATCACCTACTGCAGAGCTGTCAAACTTATTTGTTATGAGGCCTGGATCTGACATAAATGCCACTTAATTGGGCTGGGCCACGAGCGCTATAAGATGTAACATGAGGTACCAGAGATATAAACTTTATAAAGATGATTTCGGGTGCCAAATGGCAATAGCAGGCATGATTGGATTAGGTGTGATATGCAGAAGGGAACTAGGTGTGGAGATAATCAGCGCTGGTGATAAGACAGGAAACCTAGGTCTCAATTCCATTCACGAGGATTCAGTCCAGGAGGATGCAGAGAATAAATGGACGGAAGTCTGACATCAGAAACCACAACATTCAGTTGCTCACCTAAGAGCAGCAGTGCTCTTACAAAGGAATTTCAAAGGAAGATTAGAAAGAGAGACTGCTGAATTGCATCCTCTTGGACTGGACTGAGAGCTAGTTTTCCTGTTTCATTACCAATGTGTGCTATTATCCTTTGGCATCTGAAACCACTCCACTTTCCAAGATATAAGGACCAATCCAAGTGTCCTAATTCCTAATTAGGGTCTTTTTGAAAGAAAATAAATCCAGAGGAACAGAGGGAGAGAGAGAGCGAGGCAAGAGGCAGGAAGCAGGAAGCAAAGAGCCACTGAAGGAGCTGGGGGGGGGGAAGCAAGCTAGGGTGCAGCTGCAGTAGCAGCCCTGGGAAAGGAAGCAGGAGAAGGAAGTTGCTGGGGGGCTAGTTTTGAGCCCTGTGTGGGCCGGATCCCGCCCACGGGCCGCACATTTAATGCCCCTGACCTAATGTCTGGTCCTTTTAACTGGAGATGCTGGGGATTGAATTTGGGACTTTCGGCATGCAAAGCAGAGGCTCTTCCACTGAGCCACGGCCCCTCCCCATGAGGATGGCATAAGTGCTGCCCAGCTTAGAGGTTGGGATTCAGGCACTGTACAGAGTATCTAAAAAGCCAGGGACCAGATGCGGAATATACATTCCATTAGAGAAATAGTGATCTTTCACACTTTTTTATGTCAGGGGTCACTGGCCATTTTGTGGGCACCTTTGGAATTCTGACACAGGGTGGTGGGGGCAGCCATACACATGGAGGAAGCCCAAGTTCATAGGATAGCTTTAAAAAATACACTGCAGAAGAGGAATAAGAGAGAGAGAGTAAAACATTGTGGTAGCAACTGCGGCCAAATCATCATGGTTTTAATCTGCACAGCCAATCAGATCCCCAGTGGCCAATCAGAAACTGTGCTTAGGCAAGAGTACCACCTGGCCCCACCCACTTTCTGAAAAAGACTTGGCAGGCACCATGGCACCCACAGGCACCACGCTGGGGACTTTGGTTTTAATGTTCTGGAGGTGATAGCATAAAACCGATGTTCAGATTACAGGTGGAAAGGATTTTGCCCCCGACCTCTTATGATGGGTCCTCCTAGCCACTGTTTTTGAAGGTTCAAGGAAGGAATGTTTCATTCCTTACCTCTATTGAGGGTCCACCATAACCTCTCCATTTGGATTTCTCTGGTTTACACAGATTATGACAACAGGTGGAAGCTCATTTTAGCTAGCCCAGTGGAAAGTGCTTCAGTCATTAGCTGCTGTAAAACCTCCAATCAGCATGAGGCTCTGACCGATTTCCCACAAGCCACTGCTCCACCCTCGCGGTTCCCTTTGCCCCAATTACATTAGTCAATTTCCCACTACTTGCTGCATGGCTGCATTTTGCCCCGCAGCTTCTCCCATTTTCCACCGTGTCTACTCGATCCTCAAAAAACAGGATCAAGTAGACACGGGGGAAATCAGGCAAAACTGCAGGGCAAAATGTGGCCGCACAGCAAGTAGTGGGAAATTGACTAATGTAATTGGGGCAAAGGGAACCATGAGGGCGGAGCAGTGGCTTGTGGGAAATCGGTTTGGAGAGGTCCTTTTGGGCTCCTCCTACGGATGCTGTGGATTAACTGTGAACATGTTCAACTGTCGAACTTACCATGTTCAAAGGTGATGATGAGATGTGAGCTGATAATTCAGTTTGTTCAGTTCATGCCAAGCAGCTGCAAACACCTGCTGAACTGGTTTGCACTGGGTTTTCCCAAACTGAGCATATGCAAAGGTGCTGCCAATTCAAACTGATCAGCAGTCATTAGAGTGCATAAGGACTACTTAGATTGTCCAGATCATCAGTTGAGATCTGCCTCTAAAGCCATGCTCTATGTGCCCTTGCCTTCAGAGGTATAACGAGTAGCAATCAGAGAAACAGCTTTTTTCAGTAGTAGCACCTCAGTTATGGACACCCCTTCCCCTTGATGCTTTCCTGGCGCCTATGTTACTTTCTTTTAAGTGCCAGGCCAAAACATTTCTGTTTAGCCAAGTTTTTAATTAATGGGTTGGTTTTCTAACACTTTTAAGTTTGCAAACTGTTATTTTAAGCTGGCAGTGGCTTGTTTTTATGGTCTGTATTTTTATTCTAGGCTGGATTTTTAATGCTGGATTTTAAGTAATGTCTTTTAATGCTTTTTTATAGTTTTTATTTTATAAAACTGGATTGTATTCCTGTAGCCAAAAGAAATGAAAAGCCTTGATGGATGACTGATTAAACTCTTAAAAATTGCTAAAGAAAGGCAATAAGCAAAAGTGAAAGGTGACAGAAATACAACTAAAAGTCTAACTGCAGCATTCCAGTGACTATTGCAACAACCAGTGTAAAGAAATAGCAGAACAACAAAAAAGGAAAAACTGTTCCACAAGATCCAAGAAATCAAGGGGAAGTTTAAAGCAAGGTTAAGCATGCTGAAATATCAAAATGGAAATATATAAACTGAACAGAAGAAAATAAATAAAAGATGGGAACAGTAGACCAAAAAAACTATACAGAAGAGATGAAAGGATAACAGATTCCTCCCAAGAAGAATCTTTTCAAGAACAATCCCCCCTCCTGGCCCGCCCGCCAAGGCAGGCGAGCCAGGAAGGGCCCAGGAGGAAGCGGTGAGGCATTTAAAAGCTTCCCCATTTCTTCTCCTGCCCACCCGCTGAAGTAGCCAAGCAGGAGAAGTCTCCCAGAACCCCCCCCCCTCTCCTCCTGGCCTGCCCACCAAGGCAGGAGAGCCAGGGAGAGAGTGGGAGAGCATTTTAAATCCTCCCCATTGCTTCTCCTGCCTGCCCACCAAGGTGAATGAACAGGAGAAGCCTCCCAGAGCCCCCGCCGCCCCACCCGCTGAGGCAGCTGAGCCAGGGAGGGAGTGGGGGCATTTAAAAGCCTTCCTGTTGGTTCTCCTACCTGCCCGCTGAGGTGGGCAAGCAGGAGAAGACTCTCAGAACCCCCCACCCCCTCCTGGCCCACCCGCCGAAGCAGGCGAGCCAGGAAGGGCCCAGGAGGGAGCGGGGCACCATTTAAATGCCACCTACCACCAGCCTCTGGGGGACAGCTGCCTACCACCGGGCTCTGGGTGGGTGGGTGGGGTGGGGACCAAGGGGGCACTGATGACTGCTGCAGGACACTGCACTTATCCAGGCCCTCTTCCTAGAGCTCGTTGCATTCATTTCCACAACAGGCCTTTCTCCTAGTTATATTATAGAGAGATGCCAGCCAAGGGATTTGTTTTTTCATGATACCTGATTTGGAGGGTCTGAGGGTCATATGGGATCCCATGATGGCTCTTGGCAGACCTGGGATGAGAAGTAGAGGGTTGAGGGACTCCAGTTCAAATTGATGAGCCATGCAGAGAAGGACTGGATGCTTTCTATGTGGACAAGAGTCCCTGCTGAGGGAGGGAAGAACTTCTGCCCAGAAGAATTATATAGGCCTAGCCGGTTTGTTTGCATTTTTAAGATCCAAGAAGGGGATGAAAACAATGACTACTTACGAAAATTCCTTTCTGGTATTAAGGCAGTAGTGGGAAGGTATATTCCAGGCCAGAACAAGATGAATCCCCTGTGACTATTATTTTGTCACAGCATGGAGAAGAATTTGGCTAAGAAGAATTTGATTCAAGAAAAACAAAAACAAATAATCCACTGACCATTACTGTTATCCTAGCCGTCAACGACGGCTGAGGGGTGACATGATTGAGGTTTATAAGATTATGAATGGGATTGAGCAGGTTGAGAAAGAAGTACTTTTCTCCCTTTCTCACAATGCAAGAACTCGTGGGCACTCCATGAAATTGCTGAGCAGTCGGGTTAGAACGGATAAAAGGAAATACTTCTTCACCCAAAGAGTGATTAACATATGGAATTCACTGCCACAGGAGGTGGTGGCAGCTACAAGAATGGACAGTTTCAAGAGGGAATGAGATAAACATATGGAGCAGAGGTCCATCAGTGGCTATTAGCCACAGGGTATAGACGGGAACTCTCAGTCTGGGGCAGGTGATGCCCTCTATTCTTGGTGCGGGAGGGGGCAGCAGTGGGAGGGCTTCTAGTGTCCTGGCCCCACTGGTGGACCTCCTGGTGGCACCTGGTATATTTTGGCCACTGTGTGACAGAGTGTTGGACTAGATGGGCCATTGGCCTGATTCAACATTGGCTTCTCTTATGTTCTTATGTTCTATATGACACTTGATACCCCTATATGACAGCTGATACATCCATTCTAGATCTCAGTTGATACCCCTTCACTGGGGGAGTTTTTGCTTAGTCAACCCAGAACTAGGGGAGGGGAGTATACATGTCAAAAGCGACAGTGAGAACAAAGGGTAACTTTGTTGTGGGTAACCGCTCTCCTGTTTTTTCCATAACAGAATATATTACAGAATCCTCGAATCACAGAGTTGGAAGGGGCCATACAGGCCATCTAGTCCAACCCCCTGCTCAATGCAGGATCAGCCTAGAGTATCCCTAACAAAGTAAAATAAATACTTTGCACAGTACCCTGTAGGAACAGAGCCAGGGTGTAGCTTATGAAGACTGGCGGGAGTGGCTAAAATTGAGGAGAGAGAGTTGTAACTTGTGGGTTTTATTAAAGCCCCTGTAAATTCTTCCTGATAATTTGAGCAGGGATTGGAACCAAAAAGCAATGCTGGAACTTATTTTGTGCATTCCAGCTAGATTACCCTAGAACATGCCAGAGAAGGTTAAGAGCGAGCTTCTTGTTTCAAGATGCATGATAAACTGGCAAAAAAAATATAACAGTTTAAGGAGTAATATGTTGTCGAAGGCTTTCACAGCCGGAGTTCATTAGTTGCTGTAGATTTTCCAGGTTATGTGGCCGTGGTCTTGGCATTGTAGGACCTGATGTTTCGCCAGCAGCTGTGTTATACCTCTGAGGATGCCAGTCACAGCTACTGGCGAAACGTCAGGTTCAACAATGCCAAGACCACAGCCACACAACCCAGAAAATCTACAGCAACTAAAGTTTAGGGAGCAGCTTCTGTATAGAAACTTTGGAGGTTCAGACATGTTGTAAACAGTGATTCATACTAGCACTGAACCAAGTCAAGGGGCAAAGGTTTGTGAACCTTTTCTCAGCCTCAGAATGGTCCCTCCCTTTAAATGATTTCTCAAGGCACTGTTCACACAGAATGAGGGGAGATACACATCCCCATTGTACGGCAAATCTCAGAAATGCCCCTGTTAAGGAGCACAGTTGCCTCAGCTACTAGACTATCCCCCCCCCCATGCCAATTTAAATCAAGAGCAAATCACACAATGTGAGCCATGATTAGCTGTGGTAATGAAATGACAATGAAAGAATACTTAAAAATGTGAACAGGCATTTTTTTAAAAAATAAATAAAAGACACAAAGGCCATAGAAGGATCTTTTGAATCCCTCAAAGATAATTTCTGTCTTGAAATGGTGTGAAAATTTGGTGTAGCGCTCATATGGACCAGCTTTGTAGAGAATTAACATTTAATTTCATGCACTCATTGCTAGAAATGTCTACCTAAATCCTGGAAAAGAGTCCCATGATGATATTTAATCAGATTCCGATATGCAAACCGAAAACAAGTGCCATTCTTTAAAAATGATCAATCTGCTACCAAAATAATACATAATTTGAAATAGATTCTGGACTACTTCATCTCGGTTTATGAGTTTATACCTGTGAATATTTCCCATAAAGTTTATTGGGTCGGCAGGGGACAAAGCAAGAAAGGCTGTACTGGGTTTCAAAGAAGGATTTGGTCCCCGTGTAGCTAGAAGGCAAGAGGATCCATACGGCTGCTGCACCCTGGAAACAGGGAAACAGCTGCCATCAGGGGTGCTCAGTCATTTCTCCATCCAGATTACAATTTGCAAACTGCACTGAACAGTAAAAAGTGTGTGTGTCCCCCAACATATGAAAATGAATCAAGAATGAACAGCACTGTATAGTGGTTAGAACATGGGACTAAGATCTGGGAGTCCCAGATTCAACTCCCCTGTATTCCATGGAAGCTTGACAGGTGACCTTGAACCAGTTGTATGGTTTCAAACTCACAGCATTGCTCTGAGGAGAAAATGCAGAATGGCGGGTCCCCATCAGTGAGAAAACTGAGGTACCGATGAATAAACATGTACATTCTCACCCAACATTCCCTATCCCCTTTTTATTCATCTTTGTGTCAAAAACATTAATAAAATAAGTGCTTAAATCCTGCTGGGGCGAAAGAACTGGGTGGCTTTTCTCTCTGTTGTAGTCTTACCCCTTTTGCTTGCTGACTCAATGTTTGTTAGAGTCGAGATCACAAATACTTTGACGTGGCTTCTTCCCATCCATTCGCTCAACACACTCAACAAGACAAAAAAAAATCAGCAAGCAGAAGAGATGCCTTCCTTGGTTGTCTTATTAGTCCGGCTGGGAAGGAAAAGCTGCATTACTCGTCTCTCAGCGGGGGTCCCCAAGCTTTTTGAGCCTGTGGGCACCTTTGGAATTCTGACACAAGGATGCAGCAACAAAATGGCTGCTGCAGGATGTGGGGTGCAGCTGCAAAATGACTGCTGCAGGGGGTGAAGCACAACCAAGAAGAAGATGCCCATGTGCAGGGGACATGATGGGTAATTTTCAGGGCTTTTTGTAGAAAAAGCCCAGCAGGAACTCATTAGCATAATAGACCACACCCAGCAGCAGAAATTCATTTGTCTATTAGGCCACACCCCTCACAGCACAGCTCATTCGCATATTAGGTCACACCCCATGCCTTCCCTTGGCTTGCCTGGGGACCCCGTGGCTGCGGGGAGCCCAGGCAAGACCCCCTTGAAGGGAAGGGAAGGAAGTTTAAACTCCCCAATCCTTCCAGGGCCCCCCTGGCCTGGCTGCCTCAGAGTCGCCGGGGGTGGGGATCGCTCTCCAGGCCTTCCCTCTGTAGCCACGCACACAGAGGTTTTGGCTGTAGTGGGTATGGCCAGCTCTGAAGCCAGCTGGAAGTTCGTTCCTGTGCATTCCTGCCCAAAAATAGCCCTGGTGATTTTTAAAATACACTGGGAAAGAGGCGGGAGAAAGAATAAAAGCAATACTGTGGAGGTGGCAGCTGCTGAAACACCATTATTTTAATCCGCTCAGCCGATTGGATACTGACTGGGCACTCAGAAGCCGTGCTGAGCAAGAGTGTCATTTGGCCCCTCCCACTTTCTAAAACACTTGGTGGGTGCCAGGAATGATGTTGCCGGCTGTTGTGGTGCCCATGAACACCGTGTTTGGAACTCTTGGCTCTCGAGCATTCCACTTTTAGCCTCCCTGCCTGACTCCCAAAGCCAAATTTGTTTATATTAGTCAGTTTCTACTAGATTTATGCTTGCCTTCTGGGAACTGTAGTTCAATCAGTTTTGATCATGTTCCAGCAAGATGGATGGTGCTCATTTGATGAGCGCCACCAACTGTGAAGGCACAAAAATAGCACATGCGCACTACTGTAGCTGTTTTTCGATCATGTATAAAACTGTAGACAATAATGGCCTTACTGCATACATAATCCAAACATGCTAGTTAATTACATGTGTGTCTCCATAGTGTCTATCCAGGTAGCCACCATCTGGAATGCCACTACTGTACAAGTGAAAAACTACTCAAAACACGACTCACCTTCAACTATGAGAAAAATCATAAAAGGTAATCATATACAGTGTTTGACTCAACAGAAATGGGAACTGTTAAAAAGGCAAATGTTAATGTTAATTGGTTTTGCAAAAATCACAGCAGCCGTGGCTGTCATGTGGCTGTGGCAGAGTTTCCTTTTACTCAGCAGCTCCCTGGAACTGGAGGGCATGAGGACCCAATGGGCCATGTTGGCTAAGATAAGCAAACTCGCTCCTTCTTAATAAATCCTATTCCACTTATCCCCTCTTTTAAAGGATTATATGGGGGAAAGGAAGACTGAGCTCATAGGATGTACATTTGAGGGTAACACCTTCACAGAGCAATTCTCCTGTCCTCCTTCAGCTCCTACTGGTTTCCTTTCAGCCTGACAGATCCACCAACCATGGTCTCACAAATGTTCTCTGGTGGTAGCATTTGTTGGCAGCAGGCAGGTACAGACGTGTGCGGGCCTCATTCACTGTGGCCAATTTTGCACATGTTATTTACCCGTTTACTGGCAGGGCAGTTTGCCCTGGACCGTTTAAACTGATTTCGCATTAGAGTTCTTGGCACATGGCTGTTTCCAATTTGCTCCCAGAGTTTGATTTCCTTGGTTTCCTGTGGCTTCCGGCCTCCTCCCTCCTCCCACTCTCCTCCGTCTTCGCCCTCTTAATTCCTCCCCTTCCTCCACCCACTTTTTCTCCATGCGGCAACAGGGAACTTCTGGCAAATCAAGGATTGAGCTGAGCCAGAGCAAAACGGGGGAAGCTGCAGGTCAAAAGTCCGCCGTGGGACAAATGGTGTGAAATTGACCAGAAGAAGCGGAGGGAAAAGGAGGAGCGAGCCCGGGGCCAAAGGCTAGTGTGAAATTGTGTTTATTTCCATTTCCATCCAAGACCACTATTTGGAAAATAAAGTGATCCCCAAGAATATGAAAGTTATCCATCTTTGGACTAAATCAAGAGTTGCAGGCTGCCATCCATTTCTTGTTGAACAGTTGGACAGCTCTAGTTTATATTCTTGCATTCCCCTCTCCCATTTGCAAGAATCCCAGACCGGTCTAGCCTTCCTGCCCCCGCCCTTATGATATTTGCCAGCCAGGGATCAACTCTGGAAAAAAAGGAATAGTGAGTTTACAAAATATTTCTAATGAACATAAAAAGGGAGGGAGGGAGGGAATCATTTAAATTCTATAGTGTCGGAGCATACTAGACAAATATTCTCTTTAACTTAATGAGCTCATAACATTAAAGACCCAGATACTTGTAACTTACAAGGCTTTCTGGCTTTGCAGGATGTTTTTCTTTCATTCAGACATACAATCCATTATGCATTACAGATAATGTATATAGGAGACGTTAATGGCAAAAATTCCAATAAGCATTTCATACAGCATAATGAGAATGATGCATGATACCAGAGGAGCTCAGCTTGGATGAAGAAATCCTCTTATCAGACACTCCACAGTATTTAGAGTGCTTATGTAAAGTCCACATTTTATTTTTCAGGGGTAAAAGGAAAATGATACAGGAAAGAAGGCTAGCTAGTTATGCCTGTCACCTCCCTAACAAGGAAGTGGAAGGATTATATGTTTCCTCCAGTGTTCATGACAGAACTGAAAGTATTCCAAATGGGATTTTCCCTCACTGCACCTTTGCTTATGTAACATTTAATACCAGGCGAGAGATATTTCAGTATCCCAGAACCTATAACCTTTTCAAAAATGCTTGCAGTTGGATGCATATGAATGGCAACAACAAGGTGAAGTCCACGTATCTGATAAGCTAAAAACAAACTGCGTAGATCAATAGCTGTACAAATGTTAAATAAGAAATAGATGACAGCCTGGAACTCTTGATTTAACCCAAAGACAGATACCTCCTAGATCCTTGGGGATCATTTTATTTCCCAGATAGTGGTCTTGGGATGAAAATGTATTTATCCAGATAAACTGACCCTTTGATGAATGGTCAGGAACAACCAGGGCTTTTTTTGTAGAAAAAGCCCAGTAGCACTCATTAGCATAATAGGCCACATCCAACAGCAAAAACTCATTAGCACGTTAAGTCACACCCTGACAGCACAGCTGATTAGCATATTAGGCCACACCCCCTTGTTACCAGAAGTGTGTTCATCCAGCCACACCCACCTTTTGCTTCTTATTTTGTTTACCTTGTTTGCTGTCAAAACCCAGGGCTTTTCCCCACACACCCCTAATGTGGCTAATCCTAATGAGTTTCTGCTCTTGGATGTGGCCTATTATGCTCATGAGTTCCTGCTGGGCGTGGCTAACTCGGGAGTCAGCCGGAACGCTGTTCCTGTGTGTTCCTGCCCAAAAATAGCTCTGGGAACAACAATAAACTTAGCTCCTTGCTTCTTTAATGGTTTCAGAGTTATACAGCCCGTATGCCCATGCAGACCACTACAGACAAATCAGTACTTTTACACATTGCACGTAAAACTTTAAAAATAGCATTAAAGATCTTCCTTAAACAGTCTTCAAGCCCTAAATGATCTGGCACCGGGATATATTCTGGACACTTTCTCTCACACATAACAAACTGATCTCTCTGACGGACAACTACGGCCTTGTTATGAGGTGCAATAAAGAGTCCTGGAGCCATGTTGCCAAAGATACAGAATACCTTTCCCAAACAGGTGAGATAATTAACATATCTCAAATCAGAAGGCAAACACATCTCTCTGTTGGTTTCAATGGAGTTTACTTTCACCCTTAGGGAGTAGAGCTATTAATTTCATTTGGAGGACGATGCCTGCCTACCCAAGCCCACAGCACCATGCCCAGAGATGCACATAGTAGAGGTGAAGAAAACAATAAGTTGAGCATTAGCAGAAGACCGCCAAGTCTGAATCTTTGGGGCAGGCCCATAGCTACAATAGGGTCCTTGAGGCGACACCCCTCCCTAAACTTCCCTCCCCCTGAATCTTCCCTGATATTTTGAATTTTGGCCACATTTCGTATGCTGTTCTATGCTGCTGCACCGGGCCCACAGTGCGATTTCACAATGTGAAATACATGTATGTGCTGGTGCCCCTCCTTCCTAGTTCCTCATCATTCCTCCTTCTTTCTGGCACATTTCCTGATTAGCCAGCACCCATGGCTGGGTAGGGCTCCACCTTCCCTTCCTCAAGCTTCACGTTTCCCATGGTCTGAACTCTGAACCCCACAGAGGTGGGAGGTAGCTGCCCCCCGGCTGGCACAGCTTGCTCTGTGGCTTGGATAGTGGAGGGGGCCCCTGTGGGGGAGGGTTTTTTCCTGTTGTTATGATGGGGATAATGTAATATTTGGTAGGCAAGGTTCCCTCTAAGCTGTGGAGGCTTGTGAGCAAAAATTCTACTTTGTGAGCTACTGGCATTAAGGTTGTGAGCAAGCGATTTGGCTACTGCATCAATTAGTTTGCTTTGGAGCCATCCTTCCTGAGCTAAGAGAAAAATGTGTGAGCCGGAAGCTAAAAAACTGTGAGCTAGCTCACACTAACTCACCTTAGGGAACACTGCTGGCAGGTCAGGTGGAGTTAAAAAAAATCAAGAGAAACTGGGCAAAACTATACCATACATACACTACTACCAGGGGTCTTTTGGGGGGGAGCGCACCGCAGCACAGCTCCGGGAGCTCAGGAGCCAAGCCCTGCCCCCAGCCATGGTCCCGGGAGTCTTTCAGGCAGCCGAATGTCAATTTCAGCTCCATTATATCCTATGGGCCATTGAAGTCAATGGTGAAAACATAGGGTATATTCTGGGGGCTGGAGGGGAGGGGTTTGAGGGAAAGGCTCCAAACTCACAGGGTAGCTGATAGAGCCTCTCCCCAAGATACCCACTAAGTTTCAAGAACATTGGACCAGGGGGTCCAATTCTATGGGCTCCCAAACAGGTTGCCCCCATTCCCTCCATTGTTCTCTATAGTGGGGAGAAAAAGTGTTTTGCTTTCATAGCACTACTAATGAAAGATGTGTTGTCTATATTTGAGCCAGGTAATGTGGCACTGCAAGACAAAACCATGCACTTGGGGAATGCTGCTGAAGTTGTGAATTCTTGCATTTCTATCCTTAAAGACAGTAGAAGTAAAGCAGACATTTTCTTTGAAGAGCTTTTGGGGAAAACAATTGAAATACATGAACAGAACAACATAGCTCTTGATACAGCAGAAAGGGTAGGCAAAAGAAAAAGGAAGGAGAAACATTTTAAGGATTTCATTGCTGAAGGAAGTGCTGGATCAAGCTGTGATGTTAGTGACATGTCTCCCCGTATCTGCTTAAAACAGGTATTCCTTGAAGTCCACCACTATTCCATTTCAGAGGTTGAAACTCAGTTTTCTAATCGTAATGTGGAATACATATCTGCTTTGGACTCAGTTCACACTTCTTTTTAGAAGTAAAAGCAGTGGAGCCTCTCTTAAAATTAGCAAATGCTAATAAGGATGACTTTGAACCAGAAGCAGATATCATAAAAAGGAACATTTTGAAAACAACAAATCCCAGCTTGAAAGAAGAGGACAGTATCCATAGTGCTCTTGCTGTGCTATTCTCCTATAAAGGTACATTTCCAAATATATACAAAGTCCTTGCAGCTGCTGTTTTTGAGCATCCACTGCTACATGCGAGTCAGTTTTCTCTTGCCTTACTCGTGTTTTACAACCTCAGAGGCTGTCAATGTCCCATCTTCAGAAAAACAAACTAGTGTCGCTAGGTTATGAGAAAACACTCACAAATAACACCAAAAGGGATGCATTCATAGAAACATTTTGTGCCCACTCACATCAACTTATTTATTTATTTCATTAGATTTTTACCCCACCCTCCCAGCGAAGCCAGCTCAGGGCGGCTTACAATCAGGGCTATTTTGGGGCAGGAATGCACAGGAACGGAGTTCCGGCTGGCTCCCGAGTTGGCCACCGCCCAGCAGGAACTCATTAGGATTGGCTACATTAAGGGTGTGTGGCCTAACATGCACAGGAGTTCCTGCTACAAAAAGCCCTGGGTTTTGACAACAAACAAGGTAAACAGAATAAGAAGCAAAAAGTGGGTGTGGCTGGATGACCACACTTCTGGTAACATGGGGGTATGGACTAACATGCTAACAGGCTATGCTATCAGGGGGTGAGGCCTAATATGCTAATATGTTCCTGCTGTTGGGTGTGGCCTATGATGCTAATGAGTTCCTGCTGGGCTTTTTCTACAAAAAAAATCCTGCTTACAACAGTATAAAATGATACAATAAATACTGAAAACCCAATCAAAACCCTAATTGTTCAAAAGGCTGAAAAGGGTGGAATGACATCCAAGTTCTGTATTGGTTAGCATCTTTCTAATAAACCTGAAACATTTGTTGAGTGATACGCCACTTGTCTGGTAGTTCTGTACATACACATAATGGATGCCCCACCAGCAAAAAAATAAATAAATGCCCCCCGTCCCTGGTTTGGGGGAGGGACAGAAGACTGGGGAAATGGACTCTTTCTCTTGAAGCAGCTTCTTCCTTGAGGACATTAGTCATCTCTTGCAGTACATTGTACATTCGTACAACGCACAGGTCCCTAAGCTGCTATTGCAAATGCATATGCCAGTCCCTTTGTTTCCACTTTAAATTTGCAACCGGACCACAATTTCTTGTCAAAAGACCTGTCATACTCTGGTCCAGGGCTATTTTTGGACAGGAAGGCACAGGAACGGAGTTCTGGCTGGCTTTAGAGTTGGCCACGCCCACTATAGCCCAAACCTCTGTGTGTGTGGCTACAGAGGGAAGGCCTGGAGAGCGACCCCCCCCGTGACTCTGAGAAGGGTGGGCCAGGGGGCCCCTGGAAGGATCAGGGAGGAATTTAAATGCCTCCGCATGCCTTCCCCAGCCTGTCCAAGGGCCAGTTTGTCCAGGCTCCCCGCAGCTGCAAGGTGTGGGAAAGCCAAGGGAAGGTATAGGGGTGTGGGCCTATCATCATCATCATCATCATCATCATCACTTTATTACAGTTTGTAACCAGCACAAAACAGTCCAGATATATCAATGGGGGTGTGGCCTAATATGCTAATGAGTTGTGCTGTCATGGGTGTGGCCTAATATGCTAATGAGTTCGTGCTGGGCTTTTTTTTTACAAAAAAAGCCCTGCTCTGTTCATGGTACACTTTCCGTTTTGCAATATGCTGTCCACCTTCAGAGCTATTTTGTACAGCAAAGTGACAATGAATTCTTAAGCATAACGTTCATTACGCTCTTCTCCTTTTAAAAACAGTCAAAAGTAGTACCCCCATATGAGTACTTTTCACAGTGTCTACTCTCAGGGACCATTTTCAGTTGATTTGGCTGCTCAGTTAAGCCCATTCCCCCCATGCATTAGAGGAGACTCAGTGCTTAATTTCTACAAAAGAAGATGCTGAGCTCAGACTACCTAGGGGAAAAAACCTTTTAAAGCTCTTTCCTCTAATCTGTGACGTGTGGAGATTCCCGGTAGTCAGACACTGTTCAGGTAAATACACTGTTGACTTGCTTAAGGGCACTTTCACCTGTTGTTGTTTTTCTTTTTCTTTCTATGCTGTAGTTTTAGACCTCGACACTGAAAACAGATGCCGTGACTGAGTTCTGGCAAGCTCTCAGATGTTACATACTTTGTCTGGAGCAGTGACCTAACCTGTTTGATTTGTCATCATGGGAAGCGAGGTCTGACCTGTACATTCACCCGAAAAAGGTGGTGGAATACTGAAGCACTAGAGCGAATTCAGGTTTTGATCGCAAACTGGGTGTGTGTGTGTGTGTGTGTGTGTCTTTTTAAATGCTTTCCTAAGTTTTAAAAAATCCCTAGAAGAAAAACCCTAAGGAGAAAGATAGTCGCTCAGCTCTTTCTCTGCCTTACTTGTCTATGCACAGGAAGGTTTCCACTCATTCAAAAATGGGATTCCTCCCACACTCAGTCTACAGCAGCACAAACCATTCTGTTGCCCAGTGCATGCTGCCATCTTCTTTCCATGCGATTCTGCTACATGTTGAGGTCAAGCCTAAGTGCATCCTGGAATATATCCAACACTCAGGGCCGGCCCAGGGTTTTTTTGTGCCCTAGGCAGGGCTACCTTCTGGCGCCCCCTGCAGCATGCGCCCAATTATGGGGTCGCCAACCTCCTGCCTCTCCACCGCTGGGGCTCCCCAGGGCGAGGGAGAGCTCCCCTCCTCCTCCCCCTTTCCCCTCTCGCCCGCTGCCGGGGCATGCTGGCAAGCCAGGGAAGGGGCGGGGGGTTGGCAGGGCTTTTGATGGGGGGAAGGGGGTTGTTGGCATCCCTAAGGGCTGGTGCACTCTAGGTGAACGCCTAGTTTGCCTAGTGAGCGAACCAGCCCTGCCAATACTCCCCCTGTAATGGGGAATGGCAGACACAATTTTTCCCAGGCAGTTTTTCTACTATTGCCAGATCTCTGAATAAGGAACCTCTGAAAACCACCAAGCTATCCAATAGAAAGAAAAAGCACCCAACAATGGTTTAAACTTATTCCTTGACATAAAAATTGAGAAAACTGACTACTCCTGCCTATTTTCCCTTTTCTAATCTTGAAAACCCCTACGGTTTAACACGGTTTTTGTTTCACCAACGCTCTGATGCTAAAAGTTTAATTTAAACATGCATTATTCCAAGTGTCACCCTTCCCTCTTAACACAATGACTGGCCCTGCACCTGTAGTGTAAATTAAAAGGCTTAATGGGAGAATTCAGGTGGCTTTTCTTTCAAAACAGTCACAGTAATGTTATATATAGAACAGCTCTTGCTGGGCTGAAATGAAGCTGTTACATGTAAAATCATTTCACTTTTTTTTCACCCACTACTCAAGTTAAAAATATCTTCACCTCAGATGAAAACTGCATCAGCGGTAAAGATAGCAACAATATTTTTCCTCTTCTATAAACACCACTCCCTTTGTTCTCTTGCAGCACACAATTTCCTGTGTCATACACGTCCACATGATTCAGCCATATCCCTGTGGCACAGATCATATTCTGCCACAGTTATAGGCTGTTTTCACAAGACATGGTTTAATGGGTTTTTGCATTTCCCGCATCTCTGAAAAGGTGAAGCCAACTTTGGCTGCAATGTACATTTCATTTAAAAATGGTCCTGGCCAGTTTCCTTTCGCACATTAACAGCATGCGCCAAGAGATACATTCCAGATAAAAGGCAGAGTCATAGGGACTAATTTCCCACAAGCTGCTGCTCCGCGCTCACTCTTCCCTTTGCCCCAATTGTACAAGTCAATTTCACACTATGTGCTGTGCGGCCTGTTTTTGAAGGATTGAGTAGACGCAGGGGAAATCAGGCGAAGCTGTGGGGCAAAATGCGACCGCACAGCACATAGTGTGAAATTGACACGTACAGTCGGGGCAAAGGGAAGAGGGAGCGCTGATCAGCAGCTTGTGGGAAATCGGTCATGGAAACATCCACATTTTTCAGGTTCAGAGGGCCAAACTCGATGTTACATCAGTTACATGGAAGAAGAGCCCACCCAATTAGAAAAAGAAGGGCAACAGCAATGACAGGGAAACGTCTTCTATCTCAAACGGTTTTATTTAATTAGAGCCTTTATTCCCCATGTTTCCACCAACAGTCATACCCAAAGTGACTTGCAAAACTATACAAACAGTTTAGCACAAAATAAATGGCAATCATTATTTAAAAAGACAAAATGAGAGGTCTGTGATGAGTTCAAGCCACATTTCATCTTTTGCAGTGGGCTGTAATATTTTTTTTTGGGGGGGACAAGGATAGAAAAATCTTTACCTTGGCCATCAAATGATTCTGGAGCAGGTGCAGCAGCTGAACCAACCTGCCAATTATGGGTACCATCACACATATCTTGTTTATTTTAAAAACCTCACTTTTTACTGAGAGTGCTAAACTGGCTTACAATATAAGGGGAGATCCTACACATGCAACCACATTTTACACATATGTACAAACACATTTTGCATTACAAACTGATTTAAAACTACTGAGGGAAATGATATTAATCTCATAATCTATGGTAGGCAGTTTGGTGTAGTGGTTAGGTACGCGGACTCTAATCTGGGAAAATAGGGTTTGATTCCCCACTCCTCCATTTGCACCAGCTGGATGACCTTGGGCAAGCCATAGTTCTGGCACAGCTGTTCTTGAAAAAGAGCAGTTTCTGTCAGAGCTCTTTCAGCCCCACCTACCTCACAGGGTGTCTGTTGTGGGGAGGGGAAGGGAAAGGAGATTGTAAACCACTCAGACTCCTTTGGGTAGTGAAGGGCGGGGTATAAATCCAATCTCCTCTTCGTCTTCTTATATACGGTGCGCACCAGGCAAATTTGTATTTCAAACCAATTAATTACAAATCTCATCAGTATTATCATGCAGGAAACTATTGTTAAAGAGTTTAATGTGGGCTTGATGAGTACTACTTGGCATGCATAGGGAGATTAGGTTAATTTACTTTCTTTAAGAATCCCCTTCCATTCTATAACAGCCTATCCTAAGGATACGGGATGGGGTGAGACACAAATTCAAGCACATAAATAACATCTGAACTTTGGAACTGTGACTGTTCCCTAACTGGACAGTAAACAGAAGCCGCAATGGTGACTGTATACTATTGATCTATGTATTTTTGCACTTTCAGAGTAATGTCAGACAAGAGGAACTTACAGATCTCTTGCATAGCAAGATGCTTGCATTTTACCTGGGGGAAATATACACAACTTACCCCTGTGATCTATTATGAGTGTTAAATGTTAATGCACAAAGGTTATTGCTGCTTCTGTGAAACACTGGAAACATCTCCAAGCCATAATCTGAAGTCAACTATAAAATCACTCATTTGCTCCCACTCCTTTCTATTAAGACAGGAGCTTGGAGCAAGAAGGACGGTGCATTTGTCCTGTGATCAGGGCACAAGTATGCACAGCTTCAAAAGGGTCAGCAGGGTGTTGCAGACTTAGATTACTTATTTGTAGGGGAAAACGGCAAAAGGCCGGTGGGTTTCCTACATCAGACAAAACGTTAATGTTAGCTGTAAAAGTAGCTTGAGCCCCCCGCAAGGCATGCATATAGAGACCTGAGCAAATCACTTCCAAACTAAATTTCCATGCCAGCCAGGGCTCTCAGTTCCTTACGGTGATCTTATAATTGGGACCTTCAGTAAACTAAAGAAAACGATCAGCAATTTCATGGACTGGTCATGGCAAAACAGAAGAAATTTTACACTTTCACGCTGGAAATGAAGAGCAAAAGGATGCATTCTCCCACGCACCAAATCTACACATCTCTCTCCTGTGCACTTTTATTGTCGATCTCTCAAGCCAGCGTGGCGTAGTGGCTAGTGTTGGGCTAGGATCTGGGAGAACGAGATCTGAATCTCAGTTCCGACATGGAACACTTGCTGGGTGACCTTCAGCCTAACATATGGCTTGGGGTCCCCACAGGGAGAAGGGCGGAGTATGAATGAATTAAGTAAGCAAGCAAATACATAAATATGATGAATAATCTTTCATAAAGCTCAATGAATTCTGGACATATTCAAGACCTTCCCACAGGCAGGTGCCTTCACTTAACTCCCCTGTCCCCCAGTTCTTACAAAATAGTTTTGAACCACTGTGCTGTGAACAAGTCAGTCAGTCTACATTAAAAGCTTAAAGATTAGGATGAAGACATTGGGAGCAAAAGGGAAGCCAGTATAGAGTGTAAGGCCCTCACTGCAACCACAACCAATACTTTGCCGACTACCTACCAAGAGGAATCAACACTGTCATATTGCCCCTTGACCTTAAATTCCCACCTTATCCTTGAAAAATCAGCCAGAGTATCAACAGACAGATGATACCAAAAGCCAAAATATAGGGCTGATGCATTCAGCCACTGTGAAATATGGATTTGGCTACACCGTGATCCAGTTGCAAAGGAGATAGGTAAGAGCCCCATATAATCATCAAGCACAATGAAGCTATTCTACTATTTGCTATAGAAAGGAAAAAGGCCATGATCCTGTGTGCTATAGCCAGCAAACACGAGCCTTACTGCATGTAACTGAAAGGCCAGATTGCGGTTAGTTTATTTAGAGTTAAGGTACCAGAGGCCAGATTCCCTACCAGACAATTAGCTGTGAACAGCAGCACTCATTTATTTTTTCAGGTGGGGTTAACTTTGGCATAAGATCCTAGGCTTTCTTTTTACTACGAATCTTCTTCCTGACATTCAAGTTTACCACATGCAAAGTGGTAGGAGTACTTCGTTTTTACCACGGGAAAATAATATTCGTACATGTCATTCCTCAACTTGCAGTCCAAGGGGATATAACCCTCAGGGAATTGCACCATTTACTTTTTTCACCATGCCTGGAACATATTTGAGATCCCTCTAAACAAAACATCATGAAGTCTGCCTATAATAATGCTTAGAGTATAGTCTCTGCTAAGCTGGGATACCTGAGGCACAAAACCAAGGACTGTTTGGCTAAGCAAGATGTATCTTTTATATATTACTCAGTATGAGGGATATAGCACAATTTGAACCACATTTACTCAAAAGCTGAATCCTGGTCATTCATTTATCTTACAAAGTCTCTGCATCCCATGGCAGGGCTCTTTTTGTAGCAGGAACTCCTTTGCATATTAGGCGACACACCCCTAAATTTAGCCAATCCTCCAAGAGCTCACAGAGGTCTACTTACAGGGGCGACTGTAAGCTCCTGGAGGATTGGCTACATTAGGGGATGTGTCACCTAATATGCAAAGGAGTTCCTCTACAAAAAAAGTCCTGTCCCATGGTGTCCCTGTTTTTTCTTTTGGTCTTACTTATAACTGTGGCATTGGCTGCTATAACAGTACAAGGTGGGGGTGCTGACTTGCTTTCCATGATCAATCAACATAGGAAGGAAGAAGGTAAGAAGTCAGAGGACTGGCCAGAAGAAACTGGCACAGAAAGCAAGGGCAGCTCAGGGTTCAATCCTGGCTTCTTTATGATGCAACCAACCTCCTCCTAATATTTATTTATTTATTATTTATTTACTGTTTCGATTTCTATCCCACCCTCTCCGCAAATGGGCTCAGGGCGGCTCACATTCAGCAGCACCATGTGCCGGATCATATAAAACATATAAATACCTAAAAACAAGTTTTTTTTTAAAAAAATCACATTTTATACAGTTAAAATGCTCGCGATGATAGCCAACCCTTCAGTCAGTTAAAGATGGCAAGCTGTAAGATGTAAGGCTAAATCCCGATTCAGCGATATCTGGTCTCACGCGATACTATAAGTCGATCTCCGTAGAGGGCCGGCCTGTTGCTGTGATGTTAGTAGTGATGGTAGTTGACGGTAATCGTTGGTAGCAGTGGGTGGCTCCTAATTAAAAGCCTGGTGGAAGAGCTCCATCTTGCAGGCCCTGCGGAACTGTGCAAGGTCCCGCAAGGCCCTGATCTCCTCCAGGAACTCATTCCATATAGCGTATAACTGATTTCCCATCTCCAAAAGACCCCACTGTTTTCCTTATGAAGGTCTACATGATTTAGGATACCTGGAGCCATCTTGTCATCAAGTGCTGCATCACTGATAAATCTGAATCTAGAGGGTACTCACCCCCAATGTTTCCTCTAAGCTGAGTTAGTGTGAGCTAGCTCACAGCTTTTCAGCCTCCAGCTCACAGAGTTTTGCCTTTGCTCAGGAAGGGAATGGCTCCAGAGCAAAGTGATTTAGGCAGTAGCCAAATCGCTTGCTCACAACTTTAATGCCAGTAGCTCACAAAGTAGAATTTTTGCTCACAAGATTCTACAGCTTAGAGGAAGCGTTGCTCACCACAGGCAGAATCTGGAGAGAGCCAGCTCAAGCATCAGACACACATAATAAATAATTTTTAAAAAGCATCAGAGACACAGGTCTCTGTGTAGGGTTAACTAAGGGTCCGGTCACACGGAGGATTTGCCGCGCATTAGGGATGAATGCTGGGTGGATTATATGAGCGCGATCACATGGAAACATCTGGCAAGTGTGGCATACCCGTCTCCAACCTGTAGCAAACCGCCGTAGCATAAAAGGGGTGTGTGAATGGGTGGGGAAGTCTAAAGGCTTCCGGGAGCATCAGGATCTGATCTGGACTCATTTTTTTCTGGAATCCAAGGTCAAGAGCAACCAAGTACAGTGCTCAAGAGCAAGTCTTATTGAAAACCCTCCATGGAGAATACAGTTCTATAGAAAATGCCTTTGCCTCTTTGTAACTCAGCAGGCTTCTATACAAGTCCAAGAAATGGGGTTCAAGGCACATTGGTGCAAATGCTATCCCTTAAAAAGAGTTTATGAGGCAATGTGTATTTTAGAGAATCTTTTGTTCTATTAGATCAAAATGGTGACAAATGGTAATTTCTTTCAAAGGCCCTCTCTTATACAAACATGTACAGACCGCTGCACTTCATTGTTTGAAGAAAATTTAATGTAGGTAACTTCAAGGCATCTAGTCCTTGATTGTCCTTTATGTAAAGTCCATTTCCATTGAGAGTCCAGGGTCTGAGAAGCTTTACCTAAGGACAGACTTGACCTAAGTACAATAGGTGCACTAACTGGTGGCAAGCAGATGAGCAACTATAAAGCAGGAACAAGGTCCTGAGGACAATAGAGCCATGAATGTGCTTGGGGCTTCCTGCAGAAATCTTTCCACGCTAAGGTTCCTGCTGGCTCACAAGCCACAAACCCACCAGCTGTTTGGTACCTGTTGCTGGAGAAGACAACACAGCCACATCCTCCACTATATGGTTCTGAAGACGGCAGTCAATTTATCCAACTCTAAGGACAATCTTGCTGACAAAATTTGCAATTGCAAGAAGACAGCTCAGGCTCTTCTTGCTACGACTGATATTAAACAGCTATAATCACTCCATCTATTTCAACAAAATGTGATTCCAGTAAGATCAAAACACGCAGCACAATATCGTTTGGAAAGCAATTCTAATTTACCATGACAGCAACTTCTCTCTGGAGGAATTTAAGCTACTTCTGTATATTCTACATAGCACATATTTGACCAAATATCTGGAGATACTCAACTAATCAGGAAATAAAACCATTTTAATATCTAAATTACAAGTATCACAATCAACATGTCCTGGAGAGAAAGAGATATTGTTGGTTCATAGTGTCAAACAACACTTCATGGCCACGTCTCAGACTGCTGAAGACTGTACTACTCAAAAAGGGTAATGGCAACACAAACACTAGCCATTTACTAATAACACTGAACACGATAGCAAAAGAACAAGCTTTGTCCGTGCAAATATGTACCCGGAAAGCCGCAGTGATTTTTCTCTTCCAAATGTATAGTGGCCCAGAGTAAATGAAGACCCTGGTGATGTGGCCACTGGCCACTTGCAAAATGCATCCTCATGCTCTCTATCCTCTATGCCAAAACAGCATTCTAGGATGACGGGTTTCCCTCACCCAATTACTTCTTTCGCTTTCTGGTGAGAGCCCCAGAATAACCCAAATATTGCATTCTGTATCCCCAAGCTAGCTTCCAAACTTTAGGCCATCAAACACAAAGACTGCCATGAAAATGAAGACGAATTACAGAAACCTGCCCTCCATTCCTCAGACTGCCAGTCACCTTTTATCTTCAATAAAGATCCAAGGGAATGGATAGAAAGAGAGGAAGGAAACCTCTATTTATACAGCCACATATAAAGGTTCTCTGACTGAGTAACCAGAACCTGAAAAGGTTAGTCAAATAGAAAAGAGGGGCAACAATAAAAGCTTAATATAGAGAGTATATAAAAAGATACATGTATTTATTAACAAAGAATTAAAAATATATAAGGCCCCAATCACTCCGAATGTAAAATACCAGAATCTAGCACACAAGAGCTAATGGACTTAACCTGACGCGTTTTGGCCTGCCTAGGCCTTCTTCAGAGGTCAAACACCGTGAGGAACCTATTGGCTAATACAATAGTACAGTACAATCATATAGATACAAAATATAAATACAAGAAGAACCAGAAGAAAGTTGTTCCAAAATGAAACCACTAGGCGCAGTAAAGTAAAGGTAAAGGTTCCCTTGCTCAGAGCCAGTCGAATCCGACTCTAGGGTTGCGGTGCTCATCTCCGTTTCAAAGCCAAAGAGCCAGCGCTGTCCGAAGACGTTTCCATGGTCATGTGGCCAGCATGACTAAACACCAAGGCGCACGGAACGCTGTTACCTTCCCACCGAAGTGGTACCTATTTATCTACTTGCAATTTCTTGCTTTCGAACTGCTAGGTTGGCAGGAGCTGGAACTAGAGACGGGAGCTCACTCCATCATGCGGCACCCAGGTCTCAAACTGCTGAACTACTGACCTTCCACAGCCTGCAGTTCAGTGTCTTAACCACTTGAGCCACCGCAGGTCCATTACTAGGCACAGTACAAAAGTACAAATGAGGCCTTCAAAGGTACAATCACATGCCAAGTGGTGTTTCACTGGTACTAATTTCTGGTCCAGAAAATGCCTTCCTATGATTGTTCAGCCAAAGTGTCCTCAACAGAATTGTCCCTAGGCATGCAAAGGTTCTCTGACTAAGTAATACACATGATTTCCACAGACAAATGCAGTGACTTGCTATTAGTTTGACCGCAGTTCTGAAGGAATTATGCTGCTGTCACTGGCTCTCCTCTCGTAAAGTTTATTAAAAGTGATGGTGGAATCCTGGCTCTTAACAGCAACAGCTTCTCAGAGTAGCACCTTCCGCAGTCCTGCTTCCCATTAGCAGTAATAATTTAGCACTTTGCAGCCACCAGTTTCAAATGACTGCCTCCTGGAACGGCATGCCTCTAATGTTTATCAAATTGCACAGCCTAAACTAAGGCTTACTGGTGAGGTGTAATCAGAAGATGCAGTTTGGCCTTATCTGATTAAGAAATGAACTGAAACAATCTCTTTTTAATACAGTTATTGGGATGGATCCTGCCCCTATACTACCACTCAACTGAGCGAAGTCTGAAGGCTTCCTCCAGCCTAACTGCTTAAGTAGTTCTTCTTCCAATGGAAGAACTCCAACTTTAGTTGGAGGAAGACTCCTTGGAGAACGGTTGGATCCCTCTCATTATAACTAATCCAAATTGGAGGGGGGGGGAATGTACACAGAAACATTCAAATCCAGCCCTTTCTGATTCCTGGCTTTCTGACTTAAAGCCAGAGGCAGGGCGAGAGAAGAAAAGTGACTCAAGAGATATAAGCAGCAGGGATACTTCCCAATCAGCAGAGTTACACAGAGAATTTGCCAAAGAGGATTCCACAGACAGCTCTGTCTTTCCAAAGTAATATTTATTCCAGTCATAAAACTGGCTAAGTGGCAGGGCTTTGATTTGATTCTAAATACACAGCATTGCCTAGGGATGTTTAATGGTATAGTACAGCCCAATCTTGTCCAATCACAGAAGCTAAGCAGGGTCAGTACTTGGAAGGGAGACCACCAAGGAAGACTTTGCAGAGGCAGGAAATGGTAAATCACCTCTGCTTGCCTTGAAACCCCTATGGGATCACCATAAGTCTGCTCTGACTTGTCAGCACTTTACACACATACAATTGTTGTCTCGGGAATTGGCACAGGGCTAAACATTTTGCTCATATGCAGTGGCATACAGGCAGACAGTACTTTAGACTTGAGGGAAGGAGGCAAATGCCACATTGGCACCCCCCTCCCCACGAGAGGTAGCCCTTGCCATGTTGCGGAATGTTGGTGCTGTCCAATCAGCAACACGAAAAAGTCGTTTCCCGCAGTTTCGAGTTCCCCCCTGCCTGCTCTTCTGTTCATCCGTGGCTGTCCCTGGTTTCCACAGATGCTTTCTCCCTCCCAGGTGCAAAAAGAAGATGATGAAGAAGAAGAGATTGGATTTATGCCCCACCCTTCACTGCCCAAAGGCGTCTCAGAGCGGCTTACAAACTCCTTTCCCTTCCCCTCCCCACAACAGACACCCTGTGAGGTAGGTGGGGCTGAGAGAGCTCGGACAGAGACTGTCCTTGAGAGAACAACTGTGCCAGAGCTTGTGACTGACCCAAGGTCACATCAGCAGGTGCAAGTGGAGGAGTGGGGAATCAAACCTGGTTCTCCCAGATAAGAGTCCGCGCACTTAACCACTACATCAAACTGGCTTTCTCCCTCTTGGCATGCAGCATCCGAATACCCTGTCCCCAGGAATTCCCATACTGCACCACAAGAGGGGGGGGGAACTGTGTTTTTCCACTTGGGAGGGAGAAATAATCTGCGGAAATGAGGGAAAGCTGCGGATGAACAGAACAGCAGGCGGGGGAAACTTGATACTGCAGAAAACGTCAAAGAGACCGACAGACCAACCAGGGACCCCAGCCAGACAGCTCACAGAAAATCAGTGAATGGAGATAAGATCTGTCAATAACATCTTAAAATTTTTGTAGAATCAACAGTGCAAGCTGGATGCCATTCCCACAGCACAAAGTACTATTACCTCAGTTGCTACTAGCCCTGGTAGTGAAAAAGACATGCAATCTCCAGTTCACATATAAAATAAGTAAAGAGTCAAGTGGCTGCATTACTGGAATTAAAATGAAGCACATAGTGGGGGCAATTAAACCTTGTCTCTTCCTCCACCTTGCCCCACTGCGCTCCATTTCCTTCACTATTTTTCCTGATTTAGCTGTGGATCAGTTTTTAATACCTACCTAGCTTAACCCCTTTGTTGTGTCTCATGTCTTCATTCTGGGGGTGAAAATGGCAAAAAAACAATGTAAAACTTTAAAACTAAACAATGTTTTGTGCCCATCCCTAACACACTTAGGGATGTGTGAGTCAGTTTGGTGTAGAGCCAGTTTGGTGTCACGGTTAAGAGAGGCAGACTTTCATCTGGAGAACTGGGTGAGTAGTTGGGTGACCTTGGGTCAGTCACAGTTCTCTCAGAGCTGTTCTCTCAAGAGCCATTCTCTCACAGCTCTCTCAGCCCTACCTACCTCACATTGTGTTGTGGTGAGAGGAAGGGAAAGGAGATCGTAAGCTGCTCTGAGACTCCAAGTTAAGAACGACGTATAAATCCAACTCTTCTTCTTCTACTATTTTGGGGCTTTCTCAGGTATCCCAGTCCCCTGCAGTCTCTTGTATGACCTGAAAAGCTGATAAGAATTCAGTATACCCTCAGGGGGAGCAATGCAGCATGGGAGTCAGGTCCAATTTTGCACAAGGGACTGAAGACAGAAGTCAGGAAAGTTCTGTTTAACACAATTATGTCTGGATTCCCGCCAAAGCCTGCTGTAGGGATTAATGAGTTCTTCTTAAGGAATTCTCACAAAACAAGCATAAAGAACTTCTTATTAGTATTTCATGATAGAGGTTGTTTTAAAAGTAGTTCAGTGACGATCTTTGAAATGCTACAAAAATTTGGCTTTCGTAATTATACCTTTTTGACCACAGCAGTGTCCGCAACTAACATTCTTAGCATCTAAATTCTGATGTATACTCTAATCAATTCTCCCTCTCAGCTATGGAGTTTTGTGAGCAAAAATTCTACTTTGTGAGCTCCTGGCATTAAAGCTGTGAGCGAGCAGATTTGGCTCCTGCATAAATTAGTTCGCTCTGGAGCCCTCCTTCCTGAGGTGAGGCAAAAATGGGTGAGCCAGAGGCTAAAAAACTGTGAGCTAGCTCACACCAACCCAGCTTAGAGGGAACACTGACTCTAATTGCTTGGTTTTATTGTTACTGGATAGTTTTTATTATGAATTGTAAGCCACCTTGAGGCCATGATGAAAGGTAGGATACAAATATTTTAACAAATAAAACAAATAACTACCAGGGGAATTAATCACACACCCAGCTGCTATTTTCTTATCCACCTCTTAGGACAGGGGTGTCGAAGTCATTTGTTACAAGGGCCGGACCTGACATAAATGTAATTTTGTCAGGCTGGGCCAAGGCCATGTGTGCCATAAGCTCTGAGTTGGTGTATCCTCACTGCAAGACCCCAAAGGCTGGCGGGGTTGTGTACAAAGGAAAACCCACAGGGGCGGACTGGAGAGCCAGTGGTGCAGCACTGGGCAGAGGCTCCCACACTGCTTGACTGCGACAGATGAGGTTGTTCTGCCACCCTGAAGCCACAACTGGGGTGGCTCCGCCCACTCCCCCATGAACAGTCTCCTGTACCCTCCCTTGCACTGGTTTCTCATGGGCCGCATAACAGCCCTGGACGGGCCAGTTCCAGCCCCCGGGCCTTATGTTTGACCCCCCTGTCTTCGGATATATGTTCTATAGGCCTGGCACGAAGCCAAAAACAGGAGAAATGCTAGTTATTAATTTTCCAAAGAGAATTTGTTTTTAGGCAATTACTGTCGTGCAGCTAAAGCTTCCCAATACATAGAAGAATACAGTGCTCTTAAAAGTATGCTCAATTTTAGTTCCTAAGCGCCTTGGCAGGGACCTATTTACCATTCTATCAGACTTTATTACCTACCAGTCAATTACTGTGAATGCATTAGGTGAGGAAAAACAGAGGTGACTGATTGTTCATTAGACACATGACTTAATCACCCGTTGTAATGCCCTTGATGACATCTCTCTCCATTTTGTTCTTTCAGGTCAGCGGGGGGCAGTTCTCTGTTTATTTTTATAATCAGGCATAAACATATCTGCTTATATTTGCATTCCCTGGCTGCAATAGCCAAATTAGCTATGGGAGAAGGGTCTGCAAGTTACGCTAGGATCAGTAGCTAAGTCCAGTACTTGTGGCTGATCTGCGATGTGGAAATGCTTATTTTCACAACATTCTGTCAAGCCACATTTCTAGTAGAGTAAGAACTCTAAACTTCTCTCCGTGAGAGGTTGTTCCCGATGAACGCCACACAAAGCCGGCCCCACAAAACACAAGTGACCACTGAATATGACTCTTCATATATAGCCCATGTACAGTTCACATATAGTCACCCAGGAAAAAGCTAACCACACACAACTGCCTTCAAGGAAATATGGATAAGATGTGAATTCAGAAGCAAAGTGCTTTGGAAAGGAGTATTTCTGAAAATACATGGGAATGACTTACAGAAGTAGTCCTGTATGCAATGTCTGACCATGGGACACCTCCAATATTGGCCGCCCGGTTTAAGTGCCCAAGTCTCCTGTCCTTCTGCACAGGAGACCACCCTTTCAGTCATTCTGGATACGAGTCTTCTCCCACAACTGAGAATTCCCCAGTGGTCCCTGGCTTCCAGGAGAGGGAGCAATTAGGCAGATAGTCAGGAGGAGCTGGGGAGCATTTGTTGGCCTCTTAAAGGAACAGATATGTAGCCAGTCGGGGCTAGATGAGAATGATACTGAGTGCGACCAGCTGCAGTGGGTAGAAGCCATGGCATTAGAGAATGAGTCAGAGGAGGAAAGCAGACGTGAGGAGTCACAGGTGGTGCCGGATACCCATTATCATGAGAGCACAAAGAAGTAGCAAAGGCAGGCAAAGCAAATAGAGAAGGATATGGCCATTGGTTAAGTTAAGCCACAAACCATGCTCCAGAGGTCAGGCTGAAGAGAATGCAGACTGGGAGATTAAAGAGAGAGTGTGAAGAGACAGCATGGCCAATAAAGTAATTCTCACAGCCAGCTCCTGGAATAAATTGCAACAACTTCTGAGTTTGGCATCATTTATGGATCTCGGTGGGTTTAATGTGCCACTCCTGCCAAAGCAAATTACACTGGGTTAGAAATTGTTTTATTTCCATTTTGCTTCACTTCTGAACTGTGATAATGGAAATGATTGAAATGAAATACAAGTATGTGAACCTTAGCATCTCCAAACTAATACAGTGCATCATTTTAATACCATAAAAAGTCATATATGTCCATACATCTAAGCCCGACGGTATTCCTGTCGCTACTCCATGTCTTTTGTTGTTAAGCAAATTCTAATCGATTGAAAAACTTAAGTGTCTATTTCTTGATCGTATAGACCAGAACAAAAAAGCAAGGCTGAATGAAAACTGGCATGTAAATAGTAAGTCATGCTCTTGGGCATCCATAATCTAGTTTGTTATATTTCTGCTTTAAAATCTAACTGGCATTGGTTTCTTATCCAATCACTTTTTTCATGCCTTCAACAAAAGAGATTAGGCTGTCATTTAAGTCAAGTTGCTCTTCCCTTCATCATTTGGATATAATTTTTCTTATAAACAAACACAGGGCTGAATCCAAAGAACTGAGAGCAAAAGGAAAATGATACATGGTGCTGTTTCACAAATACTTCAAGAAGAGTTCAGATGCAATTAAGCAAAGATTCTACAGCAGTTCTTACTTTTCTTGAAAAAGCAGGTTGACATCTTGGGATTTACATTCACTTGTCTCATGCCATGTTCTAGCACAAGTTTAAAACAGTCCTTCTATGAATTGAAGATACCTTCTGCATGTGTAAGAGCTTTTGGTGTAGTGGTTAAGTGGGCGGACTCTAATCTGGGAGTACTGGGTTTGATTCCCCACTCCTCCAGTTGCCACCTGCTGGATGACCTTGGGCAATCCATAGTTCTGTCAGAGCTGTTCTTGAAAAAGAGCAGTTTCTGTCAAAAGCTCTCTCAGCCCCACCTACCTCACAGGGTGTCTGTTGTGGGGAGGGGAAGAGAAAGGAGTTTGTAAGCCACTCTGAGACTCCCTTGGGTAGTGAAGGGCGGGGTATAAATCCAATCTCCTCCTCATCTTCTTGTTTTGGATTCAACTGATAAGGTAGAGTTTAGGAAACACCTAGAGATTTGGAGGTGGAGCCTGAAGAGGGCAGGGTTTGGGGAGGGGAGCGACTTTGGGGTATCATGCCAAGGAGTCCACCTTCTGCAGCAGCCATTTTCTCCAGGCAAACTGACCTCTGTTAACTGAGGTTAGCTGTATTAGCAGGAGATTTCCAGCTACCGCGTGGAGGCTGGCAACCCCATCGTAACACCATGGCCTCAAGAAAAAAAGATTAGTTTCCCAATGAAACCATACATGCAACATTTTAACAGAATTAATTAATAGATCATAATTTCTAGGGCTCTTTTTGTAGCAGGAACTCCTTTGCATATTAGGCGACACGCCCCTAAATGTAGCCAATCCTCCAAGAGCTTACAGAACTCGTCTCACAGGGGCTACTGTAAGCTCTTGGAGGATTGGCTACATTAGGGGTGTGCTGCCTAATATGCAAAGGAGTCCCTGCTATAAAAAGAGCCCTGATAATTCCTAAGCTAAGCAGCTAGCTGTAGCAAAGGGAAAACTGACTTCTTTTGTGTCAGGTAATCCTGCCATGAGATGGATGGAAGGGAAGGAGGGAGGGATAATGTCAGAAAAGCTTATTTGATGTGTCTCACTGAATCCATTGTTATGTGTTCCCTAACCCACTTTGCGCTTGCGTAGGTATGCAGGCAGTAACGTGGGAGCTTCTTCCCTGCCGCTTTTCCTTATCACGGTGGCCTTGAATGTAGGCTTTGGGCTATTCTTGTGTTGATGAGAATTTTCCAGTTCTGGGAAGGTGAAGGGAGGGGGGAGTCGTCTCCCGCTCATGAAGTATATCTCCCGCCGGGAGTTTCCCGTGCGCGCGCTCTCATAGCTTATTCGCTAGTCGCCTTTATGCATCACACTATAAGTTTGCTTGCATTGCTTTTGCCCCCCATTCCTGACAATGACCTCCTACTGTGGGTTTTAGCATTGTAATCCAATAAAGCCTTTCTTTTGAAAAAGAATGCCTGGACCTACTTGCTTTTGAACCTGACAGAAATTGTCAGGAATGGGGGGCAAAAGCAATGCAAGCAAACTTATAGTGTTTGTCAGGAATCATTTCATCAATTCCCCACCTTCAGCACCTGCCTTCTACCACGATGAGCAGGGCTGGGGGGGGGAACTGTCTGCAACTTTTCATGCTTGGAATGTAGGGAGGTGTGCAGGTTGCCTAGGAGATTCAGGATTCCATGGCCTGGGCACTCTGTTATCTCACCAAATGTCCTTGGTCTCACCGTTCTTGTTTCCTCTGTCTGAGACAGCTTTGGGGCAGTTTGGTTATTTACTGCTTTAGTACTTTCGCACCTCTTCCCGCACACGGGCTTAGTGACCATTGGTGTTTGACTGGTGTTTGACTGACTTTCTGAAGAGCCTGACATTTTGCTCCTGGTTTGGGTCCACTTAGGGATTCCAGCCTCCAAGTAGGACCTGGGGATCCCCTGGAATTATAGCTCGTCTCCAGACTATAGAGATCAGGTCCCCTGGAGATAATGGCTGCTTTGGAGGGTGGACTCTGTGGCATTATACCCCAATGAGGTCCCTGTCCCCAAATCTCTAGGAGTTGCCCAACTTGGATCTGGCAACCCTACCCCCCCATCCCCCACTGCCAAGGACTGGCAACTCTATGCACACTATTAGCTGGAAGATGTGAATTTAATATGTATCATGTGGACGGAGGTCATGGAAGATTCTGCCTTGCACAGATTTCAAATGAAATGTCCTTTTGTTCCATTCCAGCTTTATTGTTCTATGTATAGCTTTATTACATTGGAATCAAATTAGGCCTAATGTGAAGTTTCAGAGGTTCGGGAAGTTCTTACCTAGGAGAAACATGCAAGAAGTCTCAAGAGAGGCAAAACACATTATGGTGAAACAAGTGAGATTTCTCAGGGGAGCTCCGCTCAGTGCCTAAACTGTAGGCCTGACTGAAATACTGTAATTTTCTTGGCAGCAAGTTTGCTTTCTTTTGACAAGCCTTTATTGGCATATGTATATGCGTGCAATAGGAGATCCGATTAAATATAGTTCCAAAAATACAAATCCATATAGGGTAAAATTGGAGCTACGGCACAGGAAAACAGCATAAAAGCAGAAAAACCTAGTGGTTACTTATCAGAACGTATAGCCATAGCACTAAGAAGAAACCTTGCTACTGTTTCAGTTATTTCCGTATCTTGATTATCTTTCCGTATCTTGATTATCAAGCGAAAACAGAACCTTAAAATTGTAGCAAGTTTGCTGCCAGAATGCATTCCTGGGTAGCTGGGGCTCAAGAAGCTGAGAGAACATCTGACTCTCCTCCAAGGCAAGGCACCCTCACCAGAACTGCTGGCCCCCAGGAGATGTGGTAGCGACAGGGGTTTGTTCCATGATATCTGATAAACTCACTTGAGAAAAGAACTCCCGTGTTCTCACAGACAGATGGAACTTCAGCTACATGGAAACGATGTTTAACAGTGGCCAACCTGCTGAGAGAGAACACTGGAACATGGCTTGTTACATATTTGGAGGAAAGCAGAGATATTTTTCTACTGCTTCCATTCCCTTACGATCCAGTAAACCGAAGAATCCGTGCTTCAGGCTGGATTAGGCATTTCTTGAGTTTGTGATGTTCGAGGCACTTTTCGTTGTAAAACAGAGTTCAAACAAAATGACAGAGACAACAAATGCGTTGGGGAAAGGGGAAAAATTGACGAGTGAACGTGCCTACATTTTTAACCACTTCTTCTATGGCCTCACAGACAAAGATCAGTAGACAGCATTGCACAAAAACACCAGCAACAAACGATCCATCTGCTTTCTATGGTATGTCATGCTTCCATCGGCAGAGTTGGAACGACTCCAGACAGCCCAGTCCAAGGAAAATCACTTTGTCTTCAGTTTTTGTACTTTTGATATAAGAGTTATGCACCTATTTCACAAGGCATAAACTGTTTATTTCATTATTTACTATAGATAAAGGTAAAGGTTCCCTTGCTCGAAAGCCAGTCGAATCTGACTCTAGGGTTGCGGTGCTCATCTCTGTTTCAAAGCTGAAGAGCTGGCGCTGTCCGAAGACATCTCCGTGGTCATGTGGCTGGCATGACTAAACAGCAAGGTGCATGGAACGCTGTTACCTTCCTACCGAAGTGGTACCTATTTATCTACTTGCAATTTCTTGCTTTCAAACTGCTAGGTTGGCAGGAGCTGGAACTAGAGACAGGAGCTCACTCCATCATGCGGCACTCTCGGGTCTCGAACTGCTGAACTACTGACCTTCCACAGCCTGCAGTTCAGCGTCTTAATCATTTGAGCCACCACAGCTCCTTTACTATAGATACGGCCCATCTAAAACTCTGCACGTTTATGTTTAGTTATTTAATGAGATAAATTTAAACACATGCTCAGCTTTAGCTTGATAACATCACTCATGTCTAAAACATGCCCAGGCTGCGGTCACACACGCTAAATTATCCTCTTTCAATCCACTGTTAGTGCATTTTCCAGCTGGATTTTTACTGTGTTAACTGGCAAAATCCAGTTGGAAAGTGGATTGAAAGTGGATTTTTTAGTGTGGGTGACCACAGCCCTAGAATAACTAGAACAGAAGCGTACTGACAACTATTTTCTCATGGTATTAATGATCTCTGGTGTTATGTCTGGAATCCATACCAAATAACAGCCAAACTAGATGAGACACTGGGAAATTTATGAATAGATCTGCTTACCATTTCCCTTATTTATTCAAAATATTTATATGTCTGCCTTTCTCCTGGGATAAATGTAAGAAGCTTTATGGCTGGTTCAGAAGAAGTTCTATCGCGAAACGGAACGTCATTCTTGGAGAGTTTCGTTAACGCACTACAGTGTTCTACATCTATAAAGGAATCCTGACTTTTACATCTATGAAGACTGCCTTGATGTGATTTGTGTCTTTGATTTTTTTTTATCCTTTGGTTGGACTTAAGCGCATGTTTTTTCCAGCTTCCCTCTGGGTCTTTTTGTACATTTTCTTCCAAGTACCTCAGGACCCAAGGCAGGTAACAAAAATATAAAAACAAACATACAGTACTCTAAAAACACATTAAAAACCAATCTAGAAATCCCTGTGCCCCACTAGAAGCATACTCCCCTTTGGCCAAGGCTCTAGGTAAATTGTAGCCATGTAAATCCCCAAAATCAAACTGGGGTATGGTGCAAGGTGATAAGGGATTTAATCCTTCCAGCCTTCACCATTTCAACAACTGAAAACACCCTCTGCTCATACTGTTCATTCTGGAAAGGCAAAAGAAGGCTGGCTTTCCCCCCTCTTCCAAGGCCAATAACAACCTAAGAAAGAAACATCAATTTCAACAATCAAAACCATCTGAGGGGAGAGTATTAAAACTCTCTCACATGACATCATGACCTCAGTCCAAACTGGGGCCATATACAGTCCCTATTTCCTTTAAAAAAAAAACCTCTGGGAATCTCCTAGCATCTTATCTTGTTTGACTCTAAAACATCTGCATAGCATGGAAAAATATATCAATCACCCCCATGTGCATGTACAAAATGAATTTTACACTGTAGAAGAGCTATGGTGTGGAAGAATGAAAGAAAATAAATACTAAAGAAGCTCAGAAAGTTCTTATTGCAAGTAGGACTGTCCAGCAAATAATTTACTAACTTCATTCTTCCACTGAGATAGCTGCTGCAAAACTCTAAAATATCCAATTTGGGTTTGATTTCTGTACAAAATACTGATTCCTTCAAAACTGGGGTTCCCTGCCAGTTTTAATTACTTTTGAAACATGCCACAAATCCATCAGTGGAAAGGTACATTTGCTACTGCAAGACAAGATCTCCATCTTAAGAGCTGAAATTGACATTAACATTACTATACTGCCATTACTAACTGTGGCCTTCAACAGAGTATGAAAAGTCTCAGATTGTCAAAGAAAGGATGCAGTGACATTGGAATATGCTTGGCTGGCAAGATACTTGGAAGCAGAGAGAACACAAGGCAAACAGAGACTGGGAGGATTGTTTAAAAGCATTTTTAAAATGTTTGTCCAATTTCCCTTGAACAAATGAAAACTTCTGACTTCGATATCTTTAAGGCTTTTCATAGGAGTCAAGGAAGTGCAAAGGGACAGTGAATGAAATACAAGCTCAGAACATCCCTCATCTTTCCAAATAAAGTACTGAGAGGTACAGTCCAAACAAAAATAATCTTTATTTTGGTTAACAATTTTACATTTATTTTCCGCAGACTCTTTTCAAACAGTGAAGGCTCACAGAACCTCTGTAAGCCCTGCTGAAAGCAAAAATCAAAACACGTTTCTCGCAACTTCTTCCAAAGATCCACTTTACGAATCAGCATGCATAGATGCACGCAAAGACACGATCCTGTCCTTCTGTCTTCAGATCAATGTCACCAGCAGGTATCCTGGGAACAGAAGGGCAACCAAGCTAGTGACATTATTCAAACTACTCTACTGACTTCAGTGAATGTAGGTGCTGCACTTCACTGAATATCTGTGTTCCCCAAAGAACATCTAGAGTGTTTCATATAAAGTAGATCATCATGAAAACAATGGTCTGGGGCTGTTTGCATCTCACCCTGTCCACTCCCTTGAAGAGTGCCTACTCAGAAAGGTCAGCAGATCAGGTATGCTTCGAGACGAGCTGCAATAGGGTTAAAGCTACCAAATTTAAAATCAACATCTAGTCTCTTTGCAGTCTCTCTCTCTCTCGTTCTTCAGGCACTGGGATTGTGCTAATCTATGGTATTATCTTAATGGTTGCCATTCCCATCCTATGGAAGGAGTGTAACTAACCCCTTCCAATTGATTATTAAGCCAAGGTACTTGTTATTGGGTGCGTTTAGACAGCGTGCTGGAGCGGTTTAAACTGCTCCGGCACGATGCGTTTTTTTTTTAAACTGGAGAATCGCGATCAGACTCACCTCCTCCTTCCGAGCTCCTCGCCGTCCTCCTGCAGGTGGGGGGGTTTTTCCCCTCTCCTTTGAGCATGCGCACAGGCAGCCCTCTCCCGAACAGGAAGTTTGGCAGGTGCGCAGAAGAGCGAGCTCAACAGGTCCCTTTAAAGTTTAAATGAAGACTCCTTTTAAAAATGGCCTCCCCGAGATCCCGGACTCCTCTAAATGCCTAAACTAGGCACCAGAGAACCTTTTCTTTTTTTAACTTAAGTGCGGAGCTCCGCTCAAGCGCACACCGGTAAGGAAAAAAAAAATGGAGGACTAAAACCGGAAGCTGGAGGCAGCTTCCCAGAGGGGAGGGGGGGTTGAAGCACCCGGAAGTGGCTGGATGGAGCGATCAGGCAGGGAAAAGTGCGGCTTGAAACGGAGAATCATGGAAAACACCACTTGGGTAAGTGGTGTCAAAATACTCCGTTTCAAAGGGGGTTTGCTCCAGAAAGCGACGGCTGGGGACGGTAGGCAGATGTTGGGTGTGTGAACGCGCAGGTAAAAGCCGTTTCTGAGCCGTGCCGAAAACGGCTCAAACGGCGCGTCTGAACGCACCCATTAAGTACTTGTTACTTACTAAACAAAGCCTCTCTTGCAATTATTCCAAATCAAGTAAAGAGAAAAAGAAGAAGTTGGACAATCTACTTTCAAAAACTGCAGACTGAACCAGAAGGAGATATGATACCTGCAAATATGCTGCTGTTCTGTTTTTGTTTATTAGTGAAAAGTGGCTTTGGAATGTGGATAAAGCAAGGTAGAAGGGACACAACCTTTTCTTTGCTATGGTCCCTTGTTAACTCATTCTGCTGAGATGATTCCAGGAGGTTGCTGGGCAGGACAAACAGTTTTAGAACCACATGAAAAACTGCCTACTCCCATATGAACCCACCCAACCATTATGGACATGTTTGGAGGACCTGCTTTGGGAACTGCCACCGTCTGAGGCTAGATGGGTGCAGTCAGACGGGCCGTTTAGTCCGCTTTTGGCATGCTTCAGTAACAGATTTTATGTGCACGTTCACACACACAACATCTGCGCACCGTCGCCAGCTGTCGCTTTCCAGCTCAAACCCCTTTAAAATGGAGTATTTTGTTACCAGTTCCCCAAGCAGTGTTTTCCTGGTTCTCCAGTTCTAGCCGCACTTTTCTGATGTCTGATCACTCCTGTAGTGTCGAGCCACTTCCGGTTTAAACCCCCTCCCCACTCGAAAGATGCTGGAGGTGTCTGCTTTTTGCCCCCCATTTTTTTTATGCATTGGCGGTGTGAACATAGGCGGAGCTCCGCCACCGTGTTTAGAAAACTGACATTTAAACGGTCACTTGTTTTAGCATTTAGATGAGTTTGGGTTCTCACAGAGGCCATTTTCGGGTCAAACATTTAAAGGGAAGTCTTTTGTTGGAGGGGTTGGATTGATTCGCCCTGGTGGTTCTGTACATGCACCATGATAGTTTCCCCCCCTTCTACGGAGGGGTGCCTATGCACATGTGCAAACTGAGAAAAAAAAAACACCAACGCATGCTCCTGTGCATCGGTAGTGTAGACAGTGGGGAGCGCAGTGACTGCACGGTAAAGTGGGATAAGGGAGGTAAGTGTGATCACGATTGTCCAGATCAAATATAATCTGATAAGAAACGGAGCAATTTAAACCACTCTCAGCACGCTGTCTGACCGCACCCGATAAGTTGCAACCTTGGAAAGGGAATTCCCTCCCCAGAGAGATTAATCTGTCATATGAACAAATGAAGCTGCCTTACACGGAATCAGACCCTTGGTCTATCCAAGTCAGTATTGTCTACTCAGACTGACAGTGGCTCTCCAGGGTCTCAGGCTGAGATCTTTCACATCAGCTCCTACCCAATCCTTTCAACTGGAGAAGCCAGGGATAGTACCTGGCACCTTCTGCATGCCAAGCAGAAGCTCTAGCACTGACGCACAGCTCCTCCCTTCTATCACTTCTATCATTGTCTTCTACTAGAGGCTGAACGCTTCTTTTGTTTTGCCTGGCATTCTTAGAATAGTTTTCTTTAAATGGAGTTAGTTTCAAGCTTTTTGCAGAGAGCATGTTGGCAGCAAAATTCAGAAGGCTTTTGCATCTGGTTAGAGAGGAGGTTCAGGACTGGCTTGCTCCTAATCTAAACACTTAAGTGCTAGTGGGAGAGCATTTTGCCAGCAAAATTCAGGCTTTTGCATCTGGATAGAGAAGAGGTACAGGACTAGCTTGCTCCTAATACAAATATAAACACTTAAGTGGTATTGAGAGGTAAGTCCTTGATAATATTCTTCTTTTAACTAATTTGACTAAACAGTTAAGAATACTATTACAAGAATAACATAAATTAGATTGTATAAAAAATTAACATAGAAAACAGTGCTAAACTAACACTGGAATCAACAAGTCTATCTGTAGCTAATACTTTAAAATGCATGCAATAGAGCTAGTCCATAACTAAGGATTAAAAGTATTTACAGCAGTGTATACAATTTAACAGTAAAAAGCCATGTAGAAGAACAAGCCACATGAACTGAGTCCATCTATAGTACAGGATCTACTAGAGAAGAAAGATATGAAAAAGGTTGGTATGCAAAAAATAGGTAATTACTGGGAACCAGGTTGAGACAAAAGTGGTGATGTAGGAATCATCATCTAGCTTTGAAGATTTCTCAGAAATTTTGTTTAGGATGCAATACGCTTTGACTTTTTCTGCCATTCCGGAACAGTTGGTGGCATTGCACTTTTCCATTTGTAGGCAATTACAGCTTTCGCTGCTGCGCAAAGCTTAGTTATTAATAATTTGGGATGGCATAGAATTTTACAACCAATCCACGAGTCTAGTTATAGAAAGTCAGCTCTGAAAGGGATGGTTTCCTTAGTTATCTTGCAGATATAGTTGCAGGCTTGCCACCAAAACCCCCGTTAGTGGGAACAGTCCCATCAAGAATGGCTGTAATTACTGACATGCCCACAGCCTTTCCAACATAATGAGGAGTTTTCAGGAGAGATCTTATTAAGCTTTACAGGAGAATGGTACCATCTTGCAATTATCTTAAATGACACAACTTTAATGGACAAGTTTATAGAGCAGAGACTGGGAGAGTGCCAGATGGATTCCCAGCTATCCATAGATAAAGGTATGATGTTTTCTTTTTTCCATTGGTCAACATTAGGCAGTGAAGTTGACAATGTGGATATTAGAATGCTATGAACTTTGGATAGAATGCCCTTTGAAAGATCAGTTAGATAAGACACTATTTGTTCAAACTCTGTAAGCTTTCTATTTAGTCCTCTATGGATATGCTGTTGTTGTAACAAATGCCGCAATTGAAGGTCTTCAAACCAGGGGAAGTGCCCTTCAGTCTTTGTCTCTAATTCCTACTTACCTAAGGGCTTCTTATTTTTATATAGGTTAGTTAGTCTGACCATGTTATTAATTCTCCATTTTAGAAAGGCATTTGGATGTTTGGCTGGGGGAACCAGGCTTGTCCTGTGAATGGCATCATTGGAGACATGTCTGGAGCTAATTTTGCCCTTAACTTATCCCATTGCTTGAGCAAACTTAATAAAAACTCATTATCCCATATTGAGCTTGGCATGCTCTTTGGAGTATTCCATATCACTTCTCTTAAGCAGTAAGGTTTTGAATATTCCTCCTCTATGGCTGAGTTCAGACTGGCAATTTGCTCCAGTAGGGACCCGGGCCAGCAACGATTCAATCCCGGAGTAAATTGGGCGTTCACACAGGCACATCTGCCTGTCATCCCCCACCCATAGCCAACCCATGCTGTTGCGCTTCACTATCGGATTAAAAAGATACCTCATAAATCTAGTAGCAAATCCGAAAGCCTGCATGTGTCGCGCTTTTCTCCACTTCTGGGAAGTCTGAACGTGCAGCCGAAAAGCCGGGAGCAACCCATGTTGGGCAGCAGCGGTATGATTGGCCACGCTCTGCTCTACTGCCCAATGCGGGCCCAGCACTGCAGGGTCCTCCCCCAATCAGCAAAATGCGCTCATGCGTACATACACCCATACACCCACAGCCAAATTAATGGGGAAACGCCAAATACGGCGCGCCCCCGGCACAGCAGTCTGAATGCTCCCGCGTGCCTCCACCCCGTATCTTCCGGAGGCAGCCAGGGCTGTTTGAACGGGAAAACCCGGAACAGTTTATTCTGGGGCTTTTTTGCCACAACTGGCTACCGGAGCAAACTGCCAGTCTGAACTCAGCCTATTACTACCCAATCAGGTACATTTCCAGTTTGCATCATTTTGAGTATGTTAACCAAATGTGTGGCTGCCCAGTATCTCTCAAGATCTGGGTATTAAAGACCCCCTTGCTTGATAGGGTTGATTAATGATCTGTGCCCTATTCTAGCTTTTTAAAAATCCCAAATAAAATAGTTTAATAGGTTCTGCCAGGATCATATCTGAGTAGGAGTTAGAGGAATTGGAAGCATTTGAAAAAAATATATAAATTTTGGAAGGATGAAGGCTTTCATCAAATCTATTTTCTCTAACCAAGTCAACTGTAGAGTTTGCCAAAACTTAAAGGAACCAGAGAGCTTTGCACAAGGAATCATAGTTGTATTTATTTATTTCCTTCAAGTTTATAGGGATCTGGATTGCTAAATATTTCCAGTGGTGTTAACCAATTTAAAAGGTAAATATAAATTTATTAACTTTTCAATCTCTTTATCTAAATAAATGGGGTATAGTTTCGATTTGGAATGACTGAAGCCAGACACTTTATTAAATGTCGCTGGTTCATTTACTACTAGATTAAGAGACTGAATTGGATTAGTAAGGTAAAGTACCACATCATCTGCAAAAAGTGAAATTTTGAAACGTTTGTTCTGAACGACAGATCCTGCAATTAGGTCATTAAACCTAACAGCATTTGTTAGAAGCTCTATAAGTAAAGGCAAAGGTTTCCCTTGCTTGAAAGCTAGCCGAATCCAACTCTAGGGGGTGATACTTATCTCTGTTTCCAAGCCAAAGAGCCAGCGCTGTCCAAAGACTTTTCTGTGGTCATGTGGCCAGCATGACGAAAATGCCAAAGGGCACGGAACGCTGTTAGCTTCCCCCTGAAGCAGTACCTATTTATGTACTTGTGATTTCTTGCTTTCAAACTGCTCTATAGCCAGGGCACCCCTGTCTAGTATCCCTGCCTAATGAAAACTAGTCAGTTTATAAAACTTTTTCAAATCTATTGGTACAATCCATAACAAACTTTTGTGATACTGTTCTCAATACAGGCAAAATCCCCCCCTCTTGGGAACAATCTAACATAATTGTGATTCCAAAATCAGGTAGAGATCCAGATTCTCCAGCTTCCTACAGGCCAATAACATAATTAAATCAGGATGCAAAATGTTTTGCCACAATGCTATCTATAAGGCTAAAGCAATTTGTGACTCAATACATCAATACACACCAAGTCAGCTTTATGCCCAAAGGAAAGCCAGGTGATTCGGTTCGGATAAAAAGGAACCTTCCTAAGAGGTCTCGCTCAAGGGCATCGAGCTGGAAACCAGTTCAGTCATTATTCTTAATATGGGAAATCATTTTTTTCCATTCAGCTTTGTGTTGTCTCTCGTTTTAATAATCATGGTTTATTCCAGGAACGGATGGCTTGGAGTGGCAGACTCTGGACAAAGAAAGTGCTGGATAGCTCCCAGACTCTTCACTACTACTTCTATACTTGAAGTTCTCCTTTCTCTTCAACAGGCTCTATGTGTGTGCATGCAATAGGTGTGTTCAGACAGCATGCTGGAGTGGTTTAAATTGCTCTGGTCCGATGCGTTGTTTTTTTTTAACCTGGAGAATCGCGATCACACTAACCTCTTCGTTCCGGGCTCCCCACCATCCTAATGCAGGTGGATTTTTTTTTCCTCTCGTTTGAGCATGCGCACAGCCAGCCCTCTCCAGAACCAAAAGTTTGGCGGGTGCGCAGCACAGCGATTTCAACACGTCCCTTTAAAGTTTAAATGAAGACTTCTCTTTAAATTTTCACCCCGAAACTGGCTTCCTCGAGATCCCGGACTTGTCTAAATGCCTAAACTAGGCACAATTTAAGCTTTACTTAACTTAGGCGTGGAGCTCCACTCAAGCACACACTGCTAAGGCATTTTTAAAAAATGGCGGACGAAAAGCAGAAGCTGGAGGCAGCTTCCCAGAGGGGAGGGGGGTTGAAGCACCGGGAAGTGGCTCCATGAGCTATCAGATGTCAGGAAAGTGCGGCTTGAATCAGAGAATCTGGAAAACAACACTTGGTAAGTGGTGTCAAAATACCCTGGTTTAAAGGGGGTTTGCTCCAGAAAGCGACGGCTGGGGAATGGTGCGCAGATGTTGGGCGTGTGAACGCACACATAAAAGCCGTTTCTAAGGCGTGCTGTAAGTGGCTCAAACGGAGCGTCTGAACACACCCATTGTGTAGCTACCCTAAAAGGTTACAGAATTACAGAGATTCTGTATAGCGGTATTTAATCTTGGAACTGGAAAATGTCATTAGGGAAACTAAATGGAAAGGGAGGAGAAACGAATCAGACACTGAACACAGCATGCCAGTGGAGGCCTAAAAAGAGTCAAGGAAAGCGATAAGAGAATCAGATATTCAGGGCCTATTCATATCAGAGGCACCCAGAGGGAGGAACCAGTCAGATTCCTACTTCTAGCAAGATCGGTCAATATTTGACACACCACTGCAAGACAGAGAGACAGACAAACAAACAAAAAGACAGACATTGCTTCCTGAGCTTTCTTAATGGCCTGGCAAAAGCCAGTCGTGTCTGACATAAAAGTTGGTTGAAATAATTGTGCAAGTAAAGCCTCAATATCTTTCAGAATAAACAGGAAACTCATACATCTAGGGAATAAGTTTATGAATCACTGCTGACTCATTTGTCACAAAAGATACAGGAAGGAGGAAATCCTTGAGGTATCTGTAGATAAACCCCCACTTTCCCCCTCTGTTAAAAAAAACACCAACCTACTTTGATGTGAAAAATGTCTTAAGAGACCAGTGGAATACAATGACTCATCCAAACTCACGTCCAGTGGGGAGCTTGCAGATTTGTCTTCTAAACTTTTCTGTACTTCCAGCAGCTTTCTGGTAAATTGCAGTGGCCTTGCAGTGATTTTACAGATTCAGAGGCTCAGGCCCTCTCTGTTAGAAAGCTGCAAGTGTCTCGTGGCTTTTAACAAATTTCATCTTCCATATGTCATAGGTGTTCAGGCTACAGACTTTTTTTTAGCACATATCTAACCCTCTCCCACTCTCCTTCCCCATGCCTCTTCTTATCAAAAATAACTATACGGCGCTCATCGAAACAGACGCCTCCCTTTCGCAATCTGGTTATGTTATCATCTTTTGCCAACATATGAAAGCCTTTGGTTTCAGCTGTTCCTCGTGCCCAAAGGAACAAAGTGCAGGCACAGGAATAACAGTGCCCCAGCCATACTTCACTGAAGTAAGTGGGACAGGATCTACATAAATATGGTGATTCTGTCATAGGTTTACCCAGGGCTATTTTTGGGCAGGAATGCACAGGAATGGAGTTCCGGCTGGCTCCTGAGTTGGCCACACCCAGCAGGAACTCATTAGCATAATAGGCCACACCCAACAGCAGGAACTCATTAGGATTGGCTACATTTGGGGTGTGTGGCCTAACATGCAAAGGAGTTCCTGCTACAAAAAAAAAAAGCCCTGGGTTTTGACAACAAACAAGGTAAGCAGAATAAGAAGTAAAAGGTGGGTGTGGCTGGATGACCACACTTCTGGTAACATGGGGTGTGTGGCCTAATATGCTAATGAGCTTCTGCTTTTGGTGGCCTATTACGCTAATGAGTTCCTGCTGGGCTTTTTCTACAAAAAAAAGCCCAGGGTTTACCTACACTTCCCAAAACAGTATCTCAGCTACATCCAACAGGATTCTTTTTCTTGTAAGGCAGGGCTGTGTCATGAGAAATACTTCTGGGTTGCATGTAGAGAGAGCAACAGGAAGTAAGAGCGGTGATGCATTCTCTCAGAAAAGCAGATGCCAAGTGCACAGATCAATGCCAAAGCAAAGGGATGGATGCACTGTCCCCTTGTGTTGGCACTGGAACCCTTACGCTGAATCCTGTGTTCTACTGTCACAGATCAGCAGAGAATGAAACCCAGCTGAAGATAACTAAAATCGGAACCAGCAACTGCTGTCATTGTTCCTATTGTCACCAGCAACTTTCCGGAGGGTTTTCAGAATGGTGATCAATAGCAGTGGCACAAGACCAGGTGACAAGGCCTTTTAGTACGGACTGTTATGTGCAAGAGCTGAGGGCAGTGGCTCTGTATCGGAGAATCTTTAACTTCAGCAGTAGTACAAGCCTCCACTCTGCTTGGGTCATAGGCATGGCTCTTTTTGTAGCAGGAACTCCTTTGCATATTAGGCGACACACACCCCTAATGTAGCCAATCCTCCAAGAGTTTACAGTAGCCCCTGTAAGAAGAGCTCTGTAAGCTCTTCAAGGATTGGCTACATTAGGGGCATGTCACCTAATATGCAAAGGAGTTCCTGCTACAAAAAGGGCCCTCATAGGAACCAAAGCAAAAGGATCAGCCTAGGTTTCTCTCCAATAGCAAATGCTCAGGAAATTGAGAGGAGCAAAACTCCTCCAATGTGTAATTTGCTTGTTTGTTTATTTATTTGTCAGGTTTCTATTCCCCCCTCCCTAAACGAGCTCAGGGCAGATCACAATTTAACACTGAAAAGATCATGAACTATACAGCTTTGCCCAACATTACTTATTGCTCGAATGATTCATGCAGAATATGTTAGAAATTTCTGCACTTGGAATTTGGAGGAACGAGACTTGGGTTGCAGTCAGACAGGCAGTTTGGCCCGATATAGTTGCTTTCCCCTAATGGATTAAACTGGCTAGTTCACACAGCCCCATCTGGCAGCCATTCCTTAGTCATACTCACCCTATCATAAGACAAGCTGGAGATGGAATAAATAGACAGTAGCTGAATTCCAGTGCTAATGCATCCCCACGCATTCATCCTGCATTTCTGGATGTCTGAATTCCCCTCTTGTGAAGTCAAGCCATTTGGGAAGCCTGAACCTTCCCTTCCATTTCCGCCTCCCTTCTTAAAAAATCAGGTAGCAACGTTCACATAAGCGCATAATTGCCCCTGGCACGTTAATCACCATGGCCAAGCAGTCATTCTGGATCGGAGTCCTCGGGGAAGTTGTTTTTGGGCGACCAATCCCACCCCCCCAAAAAAAAACCCTCTCTCCAGTGTCAGAGTCTGAAAGCATCCCATGACTGGCATGAAGGTAAATGCATTGAAGTCAGTGGGACTCCTCTCATGTAAACCTGCACTTTGCCCCGCCCCCATTTCCCATGAAAGAGAGGCAAAGGGAAGGAGGCTGAGAGAGGCCAGAGTACCTGGCAGAGAGATTGTGGAGCTGTCAAAAAGGAGCCGGAGCTTCAGATACATGCTTACGCGCATGGGTGAAAGACCAAAAAAAATCTGAATGATCAACCATGAGGCAAGTGTGCAGTGAACCTGGTTCAGGGTGGGATGTCTGATCAAAACTTTCCACAACTATTTAAACCACTGCAAACAGAGGTGGTGCCATATCACTCCAAGATGCCAGTCTGTCCGCAGCCTTGGAGAATATACTGTCATCGGGGACTTGAAAAAAACAATGAAGAGCTCCAACAACTATACAGTACTGACGTCCTTCACAGCTTTTCATAATGCCTGCATTTATGCTCCATAAAAGCCATCTGACGTGTCCTTCACTAGTGCAGTTAAAGGACCTTTAATTCACTGTGGCATGTACATGCAGAAATTTATTTTATGCCTGTTTATATAAAACATATACCTCTATATAAACTTTTGTCAGAAGATATTTTATCTATGACATTTTATGATTAGCCATAAATCCCCTAGGATTTTTTTGTTTAAACTCAATGCACTATAAATCCAAAAGAAGCCCTCCATTTCTTTATAGATTAAACCCCCATCTAACCCCTTTCTTATCTGCCCAGCACAGCAGCTTCACCCAACCCTTTCTCCCCTGCAATCAGAACATATATATTTTCTCTCCCTTACAAAGTCAAGTCTCTAACCAGCCTGTTCCTTTTTAAATGTCATCATCTTTCCTCTGGATCTATTTTTTAAATGTTATTTACTGGGAAACCATTTCCCCTGAAGGCTACATCTAGGAATGCTGAATTCCATTTACAATCACCCCCCCCCACCGGCTCACACATGCCACCTGTTAGGGTTGCTTAAAACAGATTTCCTACATAGAAAACAAGGGTGGAAGCAAGACAATCCAGGGGGGAAAGATCAGTAGATAAACTGACTGGCTGAGTTCCGACTGGCAATTTGCTGCGGGAGCCAGTCAAGGCAAAAAAGCCCCGGAACACTTAGTTCCTGGTCACACGGGGCTGACTGGTGGAGGAGGCATGGGAGTGTTCAGACACTTTGTCAGGCACTTTAGAAAGTCAGTCAAACACCAGGCTTCATAAAGAAGATAGTATTTATTGAAAGCAGTTCTAAAGGCACGTCAACATTATTTTGTCAGGAATAAAGCACACAAAGAAACATCTACAGATATACCCCGTTGTCTCAACCCCCCCCCCTTTGTCTCTACCAATAACTACCTAGCCCGCGTGCGGGAAAGAGGTGTAAAAGTGGTGAAGCAGTAAATAATGCCATAGGGGCCCAGCTGTCTGCGTAGCGGAAAGCGAAACTGTGAGACAAGGCCATTTGGTCAGATAGGAGATTGCCCAGGCTGGGAACTTATCTGTCTCCTAGGCAACGCACCCATCTCTCACATTCCAAGCATGAAAAGTTACAGACCATCTCTTCCTCCTACCCTTCCACCCTGACATATGGCAGGATCACCTGACACACTTCTCTCGGCTCCTGTGTGGGAATAACTTTCCCTTCAGTGGCTGTTGGTAAGCAACCAAGCTTGCTTCTGTCAGTAAAAAGACAAAGGACTTTCAGCATAACCCCCTCTCCCACCCACTGCCAGCTTGGCCACTTTCCTGTCAGAATACACTGAAAATGGCTCTCTCTCCTTTTTGCCTCCGCCATGGCTGGCTGGCTAATGAGGTGGGCTAGTAGCCATCAAACTATTCTCTTCAACCCCCTGCTTTTCGGCTGACTTTCCCCTAGGGTAGCCAGTCTCCAGGTGGGACCTGGAGATCTCTCGCTGTTCCAATTGATTTTCAGATGACAGAGATCAGTCCCCTTGGACAAAATGGCTGCTTTGGAGGGTAGACCCTATGGCATTATACCCTGCTGAGTCATTCTACCCCCCCAAAAAAATGCTGCCCTCCACAGGATCCACCCCCCCCAAATCTCCAGGTATTTCCCTAATCAGAGCTGGCAACTGTACTTTCTCCTCAGTGCCTGTTGCTAGGCAACCAAGCTTGGTTCTGTTAGTAAAAGGCCCTTTCCACACCTATGTTGGCCTCTGGGAAAAAACTCATTGGGGCCAGTTCTGATAGGGTTGCCAACTCTGGGTGGGAAATTCCTGGATATTTGAGGGATGGAGCCTGGAGAGGGTGCGGCTTGATGAGGGATGAGACCTCAGACAAGTACAATGTAATAGACTCCACCCTCCAAACCAGAATTACAACTGCTATCTAGGAGGGAGGGGGGAGGAGATGGAAAGCTGAAGCCAGGGGACAGATAATGGTAGGATGATGGTTGGCTGGGAGGGAGATAGGGTTGTCAACTCCAGGTTGGAAAATTCCTGGAGATTTGAGGGGTGGAGCCTGGAGTGGGTGAGGTTTGAGGAGGGGTGGGACCTCAGACAGGTGCAATGTCATAGACTCCACCCTCCAAACCAGCCATTTCCTCCCAGAGAACCACTGTTGCCAATCTCCAGGTGAGGGCTGGAGATCACTCAAAATTACAACTGCTCTTCAGGTAGCAGAGATCAGTTCCTTGGGAGAAAATGGTGGACTCTGTGTCATTATACCCTGCTGAGGTCACCACAGCAAATTGTCACCGAGTGCCCAAAGCCAGGGCACTCTCCCAGAGCCTCTTTCTAGAGCTCATTGTATTTATTTCCACAACAGGACTTATTCCTAGTAATTCATAAAACTGAATTAAGACATCCTTAAGCAAGCCGGCCACTGGAATACATGAACTGTTTTCAAACAAACATCCACTGGAAGTGTCAAACACTTGCCTGGAAATAACTATGCTCTATCTGTATGCCTGTTCCTTCCTCCTGTCCAAGAAGTCCTACATTTAATTCTGCTAACCTCTGTGAGCTGCTTACTAAGTAAGATACAAATATTTTAGACAAATTATAAAAGGAGGCTATCTAAGCACATGATAAGACAATGGATGGCGAATAAGTTGGACCCTGCCCTTTTTGATTATCTAATGTCATGTGTGAAGGAAGAACTTGTGCATCATTCCAACACTGAAATCCCTGAACTCTAGAGGCATCCAAATGCAAGAAGACAAGCAATTTACAAATGCTTCTTCCCCACTTCCCCATTATGCCAACACCACTCAGACCAGAGAGGGATGCTTTGGGTTGAGTGTGCTTCATATTTTTGCTTTATTCTTTCAACACCCTCCCAAATGTGCTTACAGGTTCAGCATATGATCTGCCCCCCTTGACCAAAAAAAAGGAAAGAATAGGAAAGGAATGAGTGTCAACAGCTGTGCTGGTTTTTTACATCCATTTTGGAGAGAGTTGTACTGAGAACAGAATCCTTGCAGAGACTTGCTTGGACAAAGTTTGAGAACATCTGCATGGATTACTTCCCTGGGGGACCATGATTTGGACACACACACACTTGTGAAGTATGCCTTTACCGAAATTGCCTACAAAGCCATTAGAGTGCCCATTCAATCACATCTGGAGGCATTAAAAATGTTATGAAAAAGATGTCTAAGGGGAAATGAACATTCTCCAGATATGCTGTTCAGTTCCTATTAGTCCAGCACCCCAGGAAGGCTCTTTGCCAGTATCAGAGCCCAGTTGAAACAGAAGTGCCCAGACAGGTAATATGTGAAAGGAGAAGTTTAAGCAGCCCCCTTCACTCCACCTCTTTCATTCATGAAATCAAGCCCCTAAGCTGAGTTAGTGTGAGCTAGTTCACAGCCTCTGGCTCACACGTCTTTGTCTTAGCTCAGGAAGCATGGCTCCAGAGCAAACTAATGTATGCAGTAGTCAAATTGCTCGCTCACAATTTTAATGCCAGTGGCTCACTAAGTAGAATTCTTGCTCACAAGACTCCACAGCTTAGAGGGAGCATTGGCCTCCACCACTCATTTTTTTACATAATTAGGTCAGACTCACATTTAAACCCTAGTGCCAATGGATGTGATAGAAGCACATCTCAGACATGACGGCTATCCCATACTTTCTGATGAATGGAGAATAACAACAGGAAAATGTGATTTTTATGGAACATTCAAGCTACATAAAATCTGCTCCATGATAGCAGAATACAGTTTAAGAGCACACAGATGCTATCAGCATTACTACATGATCCACCTTTCTAGGACTGGACCACTTCAGAATGCAGGTTGGAGATGAGATTTGAATGATTCCCCACTGTGAAACAAAAGAACAAACTCTCCTAGCAAATCAGGCAGAAAGGATCTAGTTTATTGGCCACTATATGATGTGGTACTTTTCTACATACAGAGTTTTTATATGGGATGGGACTTCAAGTATTCAGTTCTCCAAATTAATTTTGAAGTGAAACAAAACCAGATGATTTTGCTGACTGTGCATCTTGGCTCCTACTCTAGTTCTACTAAGCAGCCCCCCTCCCAATCTCTCAAAAGCACCACACCTCTCTCTCATAGGCTACCTCATTTGATTACTAGAAGTCATGTGATTCTGTCAGTTATTCTGAAAGCATTTTGTTCTCGATTGCCCCACATTTTGTGGTCTTTCACTCCACATTTTGATACTGAGAAACCCTGATAGAAATCAATATATTATTGAAGAGGGTAGCAGAGAATGTCTTTTTCCTTTCCAGAGTAGCACGTTACCATGCCTGCTTCCTGCTGGTGTGATCGTGTTATTCAAAATGACTAGAAGTTTACATTGTGAATGTGCCAAGAAACAAAAGATTGTGACCAATTTCCCACAGGCTGCTGCTCTGCACTCACTCTTCCCTTGGCCCCGATCGTACGTGTCAATTTCACACTATGTGCTGGGTGGCCACATTTTGCCCCACAGCTTCGCCTGATTTCCCCCACGTCTACTCAATCCTCAAAAAACAGGATTGCCCTGAGTTTGTGGAGGTTCTACTACCTTTACCCATTCAGCATGGCAACCAGTCAGACACTCTGAAGCACTGCGAGGATTCCCCTTTCTCCACTGTAACCTATTTGCAGGCAAATGTCACCCACGTCAGAACACAGAGGAATCCCACAGAAGCCAATGCCATTCTCACAACCACCCTTTGCTGCTGATGCCTTAGAGCAGCAGGTAAGAACTACAGTGCCTGGAACTTCTCTACTATCGAGAATGAGTCTAAGCAATGGGAGATTTTTATCAAGAAAGCCTGTTTGAACATGGCAGAGCTAAAGGAACTGTGGTTTCCCCTCCACTTCTGCCCTTCTTTTATGCTGCTATTATTGCTGCTACACCTATCTCTTAATGATTAAGGCTTAATCCATAACTGAGGCACTGCCGTTCACATGCCCTCATTCACGGCCTCATACTGGGAGACTTCAACTAACCTCACACTGACTGGGTAAACATGCTCAAGTCATGCTGTAGAAATGAGATTCCTCAACATCATAAATGATGGTGCACTGGAACAGTCAGTCACAGAGCCAACCAGAGGTGGTGATATTGGACTTGGTTCTGAGCCGGTCTCAAGACCTGGTGAGAGTGGTAGAGGTTGTTGCACCAGTTGGGAACACTGAGCACAATGCTATTAAGTTCAGCATTCAGGTCAATGGCAAGTTAACCCTGTAGCCCAAAACTATAACGTTTGATTTCAAAAAGGGAACTTTACAAAAATGAAGGGAATAGTAAAAACGAAGCCGAAGGGGAAACAAAAGAGGGTCAAATCCCTAGAGGATCCTTGGAAACTATTTAAAACCACACTAATTGAAGCCCAAACAGAATGCATTCCACCAGTTAGGAAGGGGACTGCCAAGTCTAAAAGAAGGCCTGTGTGGTTCACAATGCAAGTCAAGGGACATATTAAAAGTAAAGAGTAAAGAGGCTTCTTTTAAAAGGTGGAAGGTCTGCCCCAATGAGGGACCACAGGCTCTGGCAATAGAAATGTACATCAATTAATTAGGCATGCAAAAGGAGATTTTGAGGAGCAGGTTGCTAAAAGCATCAAGACAAACAACAAACATTTTTTTAAGAATATATCCCATGAAGAAAGGCTGAAGAGTCTGGGACGTTTCAGTTTAGGAAACAGGTGACTAAGGGGGGGACATGATAGAGGTTTATAAAATGATGCATGGGTAAGAGAGAATGGACAATGAGAACTTTTCTCCCTCTCCCAAATACTAGAACTCGAGGGCATCCAATGAAGCTGATGGTCAGTAGGTTCAAGATGGACAAAGGGAAAAGAGTGATTAAAATGTGAAATTTGCTGCCAGAGGATGTAATGATGGCCACAGGAATAAGCAGCTTTAAAGGGGGATTAGATAGATTCATGGAGTATAAGTCTATCGATGGCTACTAGCCACGGTGGCTGAGGGGGAGTCAAAGTCAAAGTTTATTTCAATACAAGATGAGCAATAATAAGGATAAAGATAAAAAAATAAGATAAATAAGATACAAATAAAGAATAAAATATAAAATAAGGGACAGTGCGACAACAGGCACTGATTGTGAGGGGATGGAGAGATGGTGCTTTCCTCTGACAGGTTGTTGTTATTAAGACTCGGTCAGCCGCTTGTGTAGCCCACAAGACCGAAGGCAAAATTTAGCTACTTTATTTGTTATCTCCTGGGAGGAATCCACAAGAAGGAGCGAGACATAAAGTTATTCAGATCTTCCGGGTAGAGTTCATACGATTGGGGTTCTCTACTGAGATCAAATGTCATTGTAGAATGGGCACTGTAGGTGAACATGGGCAAGAGACTCTACTCTCCCGGTATGGCATGGGCAGAGCTGTTAAGGAAGTGAGACATGATGGTATCTGCCTTCCAGGAGGGCTGAGGGTAGAATGCTGAAGCATGCAAGGATAAAGATTCTCTGATATTTTGAGATCTCAAGGGATCTAAGATAATCTGCTGGTCTGAAGTATTTGGTATGCTGCAGAATAACTGGGTATTTCTGTATTTGTGCCTTATCTGGTTGTAGGGTGTGATCACAGAACCACTGTTTAATTGTTTCTTTTGCTCTTTGGTACCCAAGATGCAGTAAGACTTAAGGGGAGAGGCCACGGTCCTGGAGTCTCCCCTCAATTACTCTTTGCCAAGTTGAAGGGGGCTATTGGTGAAGATCAAGGTTGCTAGGCCCACTGGATTGAAGATGAGTTTTAGCCAATAGTTAGATGTGTGTAGCATGTCATATGAGTCTCCAAGGGGATCAGCCCAGTCTCTAATCTAAGAAGGGCATTTGGGATCCATCATGGGACTCCAAGGATCGATGGTAGGAACTTGGATTGTACCACTTCCACTGTGTCCTTCTTTGTAAATACAGAGATGGGAGACTACCTTTCCTTGGAAGACCTTGGGATAAAAGAGGCTCCTTTTGTGAAGGGGAAACTTAGAATGGCAGAGGATGCTCTGCGGGCAGTCTCTGTGGCGTGCAATGCCTGAGCTCTCCAATGTCCAGATGACTAGAAGACTATACCAAGGCATTTAAAGGTTTTTGTTTGTTCAGTCGTGGCTGAGGGGGCCCCTCCACATTCAGAGGCACTAAACCTCTGAATCCCAGAGCCAGGAGGCAATATCAGGGGAAGGCCTTGGTCTCTATACCATCTGTCTGGAGGAACTGGTTGGCCACTGTGTGATAAAGGATGCTGGACTAGATAGACCATTGGCCTGATTGAGCAGGGTTCTTCTTATGTTCTTATGTTCTCTACTGCATTGTCTTCCACCCTGAACATCCTTTTAATTGTTATCATACTCCATGTTTAAAGACAGCCTTGTATAAAATCAAACACAGTAACTGCTGTTTATGGGAGCACAACGAGTATTACAAGTAGTAAGATATTTTCTTTCATTTGCCAAACAAATCTACTTTACATTTGCAGTTGGAATGGCTGGTGTTTATAGCTGCTGAATGATTTGGGTTCTTCAAAAAGGTATTAGTTTTCATGATCTTATTATTCCCCTCATTCTACTGTCACACTAAGAAGAAGACGAGATTGGATTTATACCCCACCCTTCACTACCCAAAGGAGTCTCAGAGCAGCTTACAAACTCCTTTCCCTTCCCTTCCCCACAACAGACGCTCTGTGAGGTAGGTGGGGCTGAGAGAGCTCTGACAGAAACTGCTCTTTTTCAAGGACAGCTGTGCCAGAACTATGGCTTGCCCAAGGTCATCCAGCAGGTGCAAGTGGAGGAGTGGGGAATCAAACCTGGTTCTCCCAGATTAGAGTCCACACACTTAACCACTACGCCAAACTGGCTCTAAGGAGAGTCTCATTGTATTATTCTATCTATTGTAACAGTACCCTTAAATAAATATTTTCTCTCTGGCCAGTTCAAATATTACTGCAGCACCGTGACTTCTTCAAAAACTACTTCAAGAATGTCCGCATGAAGGAACCACAGGACTGGTGGCAGGGGGTGGAATGTCTACGACATATAAAATGCTTATTGATATGAAGATTGCCTATTTGCCCATGTGGTTCTTAATTTAGGCTTTACCCAAGCACAAGTGGATGAAGCTATGAGGAAGCAGTTCTTGTGTTGCTGTAGTAATATATTCAGTGAACATCTTAGACTCATATTTATAAAACAGCATGGTATATATGAAGCTCTTCTCTAAGTACCCACGATAGAAGGCACTCCAGTGTTTCACGGTAGTTAGCAACACAGCTTAGAAATGACTGAAGTCCTGGGTCATGCAAGTAGCAAAGGAAGCCGTATGGGTGAAATTATTACTGATATTAAAACCGAGAGAGAGTGGCCATCTACATGAGACCAGAATTACACTCTTTAGAGGATGCTACTTGGAAGAGGACAGTAAAATAAACAAGAACTACTGTGTCGTATATGCACATGGCAACACTCACACTGACGGCTGATGACAGCCTGATTTATTCCACATTCTATAAACGAGTCACAGACATTTATGAGATTATTGGGGAGTGATCTGTGGACATTGTTTAAAAGCTGCTTCATGGCGTTCTGAATTAATCTCTTCCCTCTTTGATGGCTCTTTTTTAAGCTGACTCATGAAAATCAACCACAAAAAAGCTGGACAATTTTACGTACCATTCATTTAGAATTTCTTTCTCTTTTCTAAGGCGTCAGAAGATACGGCATCCCAAAATGAAGGCCAGATAGAACAGAAAATGGTAAAACGATGACACACATAGGAATAAGATGTTTGCTCCTTTAGGCAGGAACGCCAAGCTCTCTCCCCCTCCCCTGCCGCCCTTTTACTGATCGCATCATTTATTTGACAAAAGTGTATATTTTCCAGCTATATCTGGATGCCTCAAAGCATGTCATACAATGGCATGACAATCCCTCGGAGGACGATGGACTTTTCGCACATCTCACCCATTCATACAATCAATAGCTTTTGGTGTATTCAAGAGGAAAGCAGCAAGTTAACTGGGACCATGCTGACTTCCAAGGATCAAACGGCAAACAATGCTGTGCTTTGTATCTAGCCAACGACCACGACAAATTCAGGTGTACCGGATAAATCTGATAGAAACAGGAAGCATTTTTACGGCTGAAAGGCAACTTCTAAAAAAACAGGTTTTATTGGTGCTTTAATATCTTCAGCACGGGAGATGCTGGACAGTTCCTTTTTACCAGCTAGAGAAAGAATAATTTTCTTCTCTAGCACATGGCTTCCTGTGGTAGAAAATTGAACAGAAAGGTTACTTCTATGGGGTCAGGAACAGCATGGGATAAAATGCAGTATGACAAATCATGGTGGTGTAACTCTCCATAAAACCAGGTACACAAAGCCAGGGTCCTATTTTTAGGTCAGCACTTCAAGTGCAGAATCAGTGAAGAAAAAGGGCCAGGCCCCATTCCTGCAATTTCTGTACTCTGTGTACAAATGCACTCTCAATAGAGTAAAAGTGGCAATAGAAGGTTGGCCTTTAATGGACACACCTGCTGGAAAGAGGGGAAAGAGCAATCTTGTAATTCACCCACTACTGTTATAGCCTAGGAAGTTATGAAAGCATTTCATCAGAGCCCACAGAAGGAGATCTAAATGCTGTAGTGGTATGGGACAAGCTTTTAATCCATTCATAAAAAGTACTCGCTGTTTCCGATGCAAAGCATAGGAAAGTGCAACTATTTAAAGGAATAAACTAGATGAACACAGGGAAGCCAAGAGTATTAATTGTTACATTGCATAACAGGAACAGGTGTCTTACAATGCTATGCAGAGTTACTCCAGTCTAAGCCCACTGATTTCAATTAGCTTAGACCAGGGATCTTTTTGTAGCAGGAACCCCTTTGAATATTAGGCGACACACCCCTAATGTAGCCAATCTCCCAAGAGCTTACAGAGCTCTTCTGACAGGGGCTACTGTAAAGCATTAAGAGTTATGGGGTCTGGGTGTGGCAGCAGCGTTCAGGCTGTTTGTGAGTGTAAACCCTTGAGAAGGTTTGAGGTAGCCTGAATCTTTACGTTGGTAGTAACAGCTGGGGCCGATTAAGGCTGAGATAGCTTAATAGGTGGGCGTTTGCTACCAGGGTGGGGCAGCCAGCCGCCGCTGAGGAGAGAGAAGCCTCGGAGGAGAGCTGAGAGACTCTCGGATTATGTTCCCTGTGTAGAAACCGTGGATGAGGAATTTATTGGATGGCTGGGATTGCTGCATGTGGTAACTGCTGTGAAGTTTTGACTGTTCATTCCCCCAGACGCAGGACTGTTATTTTGGTTTTCCTTTCTCCTCTCCCACTTTGTCCTTGGAGAAAGTAAATAAAGAGGACTGTTTCCTTTGGAACACGGAGTTCTCTCCTTTGTGCAGCGAATAACCCACGACCAGGGCGAAGAGCACTACCAGAGTGAGCCCGTGGAGTTACAGCTCCTTTACAGCTCCTGTGAGCTCTCGGAGGATCGGCTGCATTAGGGGTGTGTTGCCTAATATGCAAAGGAGTTCCTGCGACAAAAAGAGCCCTGGCTTAGACTAGAGTACTGCTGCATAGGATGGAACAGTCAATATGTTAGATAAGATTTAAATAACTTAAATCCGGAGGAGTTACATTCTGGCTCACAAAGCCTTTTCCCTAGTATCTAGCTCCCCACCTAGGGCGACACAGTCCAAGGGTAGGGAAAAGCCTTGGCAGGCATGACCCACCCACTGCGTAACAATTTAATGTCCTAAAATATATGTTGGTCTGCACTAGAAGAGCTATATTTGAGTCCAGTAGCACCACGGACAGCAAAAATGATTCTGGGTTATAAGCCTTTGAGAGTCAAGCTCCCTTGTACCTTTTGAAGGGAGCTTTTGGTCTCTAAGATGCTAGTGGACTCAAATCTAAATCCTTGATAAGTCACTTTTTAGTGGCCAGAAAGAAGACGAAAATATATGGAAGAGGAAACAGATAGATTTTTCTGTTCTAGTGGATAGTGGATTATAGTGCATAGCAGCACAGTTGCTGCTTTGCAATGTAAATTTGAATCCATCCATTTACCAGCGTGCATCTCTCTACTCCATCCTGCTGTATTCTCGGAGCACAATTTCCATGATCAGACAAGCATCCCCCTTAACAGCTGGACAAGGTTTGCTGATTTCACAGCAATCAGTGATCACTGACCCCATCATCATGTCTTTCAAACCGGAGCTACTGAAAAAATAATCAGCTTGAGGGAGATGAAAAACAAAATCTTCCATCTGTTCACATTTTCCTCTTTCTAAACTCTGTGTTTGCAACGAGCAGATTCTTTTTTTGGAAACAGGATGGAGAATCACCAGGCTCCCTGATTCCATGGCTGTATTACTTTTTTTCCTTTTAACTCAGCTGATGCCTTGGAGGGAAATATATATGAAAGAATGAAGCTGCTTTACGTGGAGTCAGACCACTGGGTCATTTCGCCTAGTATTTTCTTCCCTGATGGAGCTCTCCAGGGTCTCAAGCAGACGCTGGGGACAGAACCAGGGATCTTTTATATGCAAAGCACATGATCTGTCACTGAATACCTCTACCTGTGGGGGAAAAAACTTTAAATTAATGTTTCTGTTAACAGCAGTTATGGGGACAAGTATAAACTTTTGTTAAAAAAACAACAACCCAACAGCCTGAGAGTGCCCTCTTGGAACCATGATGCCAGTGCACCAATTTTTCAAAAGGGGGCACAGGCAGGAATTCTTGCTGACTATTCTGACCCTGGCATTATGGGACTGACTTCTCTTGCAGATGTACCAAACCACAAGCACATCCACACAGAGACTTAGATGAGCATCGTGGCAATTTTTCTTCAGGGCACACAATGGTACCCACCCACACAGCACTTGATTTCTAAAAGTAGAGATGGGCGGGGGGGGAGTGCCTTCCTATTCGTGGCATCCCTGGAAAACCTGCCTCCTGATCCCAGAGATATCACGGCTGATAATCACTATGAGTGAAAATGTTCCAAGGCTGACACTTGAAACTGGAAGCAGGGTTTACAGCTGAGTTCTGACTTAAAGTTAGCCCTCTGGAGAGCCAGTTTGGTGTAGTGGTTAAGTGCGCGGACTCTTATCTAGGAGAACCAGGTTTGATTCCCCACTCCTCCACTTGCACCTGCTGATGTGACCTTGGGTCAGTCACAAGCTCTGGCACAGCTGTTCTCTCAAGGACAGTTTGTGTTAGAGTTCTCTCAGCCCCACCTACCTCACAGGGTGTCTGTTGTGGGGAGGGGAAGGGGAAGGGAAAGGAGTTTGTAAGCCGCTCTGAGACTCCCTTGGGCAGTGAAGGGTGGGGTATATATCCAATCTCTTCTTCTTCTTCTCCTCTATGGGTGTATTCACTCCAACAAGACAAAAGAAGGCTGCATGGACTGAGAAACAAAACCAGTGTGCAGCTATATGAATTTGCTTTCTCTTGGAATACGTAGGCTCTTGGTGGCCAGGATTCAGATAGCAAGAGGATTAGGGTTGTTGTTTTTTTATTAATCTTATTCTGTTCAGATTTTACATATGTTGGTGTTTGAATTGTTAGCTGCCCTCAGGATGAGGCAGACAGAAAACCTAAACATATGCAATACCAACAGACTCGGGCTAATCTTGTCTTTATTGTTCCAATTTTAGTAAATGTGCTGCCAGAGTAAACACATGCCAGAAGTTTCCAAGAAGGCAATGCTAATGTCAGTTACATATGCAAAATACTGTTAAGTACTATTTCACAACAATCCTATGCAGAGTTACTCCAGACTAAATTAATCGATTTCAATGGGCTCTGATTGGAGTAGCTCTGCATGGGATTGTTTTGTAAATCTGTTAATCTCTGAACTGCTGTAAAATTACCTTTTCTTTTTATTAGACAATTAGAATGTTTAGATTTTTAGAGTTTTGTGCTTACTATTTAGATGTTTCCTGCCCTCACCCATTCATGCATCATTCCAGTGGTGCCTTGTTTATTTATTTACTTGCTTCTCTTATACCGGGCCTTCCTTCCCAGTGGTCACCCAAAGCAGTTTACATTGTTCTCCTGTTATCCATTTTATCCTCACCCTGTGAGATAGGTTAGGCTGAGACCATGTTTTAATTATAGGTAGCCTAAGATTCAGGAGGACATTGTCAGAGCAAGATGCTCTGGGGAAGCCTAAAATTGAGAAGAATAATTAATTAATGCTAGCTTCTCATTGCCAGTACTTAGTATTTCAAATTGTTCTTTAACAATATCCCCCTCCCCTTCAATTCTTGCAAAATTCAGGCTTATATTTTAAGCTGAAATTCTGATCCATCTCTAGATAACCTTTCCTCTGTCTCTCACTTTCACAATACTACTAGAATCATAGAATCATAGAGTTGGATGGTACCTCCAGGGTCATCTAGTCCAACCTCCTGCACAATGCAGGAAATTCACAAATACCTTCCCCCCCACAACCCCAGTGACCCCTGTACCATGCCCAGAAGATGACCAAAAAAATCACACAACAAACCTCCAAGATCCCCAGCCAAACTGTCTTAGAGGAATATTGCTTCCTGACCCCAAAGTGGAGATCAGCATTTTCCTGGGTGTGAAAGAAAGGGCCACAAGAACTAAGCACTGATGCAACCCTTTCTGCCCTCCCTCTCATGATCTGCCTAGGTTCACAGAATCAACAAAGTGGTATCTTACACATTCAACAGACCAAAAACCAAAACCAACTGTGTATTATTAAAAGTGAATTGTATTAAATAAAGAATATACAACCCAATTGTCTTGCGGTAATTAGTAATCCAATCAGGCAGACATCAATATTATGTTATATATATAATTCTCCTAACATGTTGGCCATTTCCAGCTCTCCCATTGGCTGTGCTGTGTGCTTCATCAGCCATTGGCCCATCAACTGCCACTCAAGAGTTATCGCATGCCATTGGCTGGATGTTGGGTATGCTGCTCATCCCTGCCCGCTGCCACCTCAGCCACTGTTCCCTGTCAAAATAACTGCCAAAACGGCTGTCTCTCCTGACAAAGACACTTCTTCTGCTTGGGTCCTGTGGGACTAACTTTTCCCTCAGTGGCTGTTGCTAGGCAACCAAGCTTGGTTCTGTCAATAAAAAGGCAAAGCCAGGAGCCCCTTTCCAGGCCTTTGTGGGGAACTCATTGGGGCCAGTCCTGACTAGGGTTGCCAGCTCCAGGTTGGGAAATTCCTGGATATTTTATGGTGCAGTCTATGGAAGCCAGGGTTTGGGGAGGGGAGGGGAGAGGCCTCAACTGAATAGAATGCCATAAAGTCCACCCTTCAAAACAGTTATTTTCTCCAGAGGGAAAGAGAGATCTGTTGGCTGGAGTTCAGTTGTGATACCAGGCGATACCACAGCCAGTGTGGCATAGCAGTTAACTCTTCAGAGCAGGGTCTTCCAGACCCACGTTCTTGCTGTGGAAGCTGAGTGAGTGATTTCGGACAAGTCACAGATTTTCAGCCTAACCTTCATCACAGGGTTGTTTTGCACTTCGAAAGGGGGAGAGGAGAATGATGTACGCTGCTTTGGTCCCCACTGCAGAGAAAGACTGTACTTTTCCTCCCGGGAAACCATTGTTGCGAATCTCCAGATGAGGGCTGGAGTTCACTCAGAATTACAACTGCTCTCCAGATGGCAGAGATCAGTTCCTCCGGAGAAAATGGTGAACTCTGTGTCCTTATAACCTGCTGAGATGGCCCCCCTATGAAAGCCGGTGTGACGTAGTAGTCAGGGCTTCAGAGGAGGGTAGAGGCTGCAGCTGGGGGAAGGAGATGGAAAGCTGAAGTCAGAGAGACAGATAAAGGTAGGTTGATGATTGGCTGGGAAGGAGATGGGGTTGCCAACTCCAGATTGGAAATTTCCTGGAGATTTGAGGCGTGGAGCCTGGAGAGGGTGAGGCTTGAGGAGGGGTGGGATCTCAGACAGGTACAGTGCTACCCTCCTCCACCCTCCAAACTAGCCATTTCCTCCTGGGAAACCATTGTTGCCAATCCCCAGGTGAGGGCTGGAGACCACTCAGAATTACAATTGCTCTCCAGATGGCAGAGATCAGTTCCCCTGGAGAAAATGGTGGACTCTGTGTCCTTATACCCTGCTGAGGTCACCACAGCAAATTGATGCTGAGTGCCCAAGGCCAGGGCACCCACCCAGCACCTCTTTCTAGAGCTCACTGTATTTATTTCCACAAAGGGCTTTATTCCTAGTATGTTCATAAACAGGTACAATATCAAATTCCCATATGAACTGGCAAAATCCAGTGGATGAAATAAGCAATGTGTTTGACACAGATGATCCAGAACAACCATTGGACACTTACTGTGAAGGGTCCTTCTCCTCTAAGGAAAGAAGGACATCTTGCTGGGTGATTCCCACCAGCCAATCAGGGAGGCAGGAACTTTTTTTTCCAATTTCCTGTCTCTTGCCTGTGGGAGTCACCCTCTTCAGTTTTGGTAACTCCAAAAGCAGTAAGACTGTAAAGTCAATTCAAGGAAAGAGAACAAACAGACAAGAACAGAGCGACAACCTAGATAAGGAAAAAAATAGGCAAGCTCTACTCATGAGACAAGAAATGTACCTGCTGAATAACTAGTTTGGTGATGACTTTGTCCTCCTTTCCTCAAAGGATCCTTCATTATCAGTGTCCAATGGTTGTTCTCCCTCTCCCAGAACAGTGTCCTCATTTACTGGGTGGGTCATCGTCCTCCGGATCTAGAATATTTTGTAACTCACTTACAAAAGCTGTGTCAGCTAAGTCCTAGAAGTTCACCTTAGAGTGCCCTACAAAGGTGGATATTGATGACCATGTGTTTACCTTGCCTGTCTCTTTGACTGTGGTATGTTTGGGTAGGGCTGTGTTGGTTGTGGCACTTTGAACTGAGTGTGCAGTGATCCCAGATGGTATTTCAAATATTGAGCTTTGTAAGCTTCAATAATGTAGGTCTTAAGGCTACTGCCAATGTCCAAATTGACATCCTCCTTCCTTTATTCAGTGGAGAGATGAATAAGGAATTGATTTTAAGCATACATCTTACTTCCAGGGCATGCTGCAGCTTCTTCTTGGATGGATGGATGGATGGATGGATGGATGGATAGGATTCAGGTGAAATGAGGAAGACTGGGACCTGTGGAAGGTTGCATTTGCCTTCAGTGTAAAGGCAGTATCTGTCTTCATGACCTTTTTGTCTCTATGGAAAACCTGACTGAACAAGCACCTAGAACAGAAACCCTCCTACCTGATGTGCCTGCTGTAAGAGAAATAAGATTTTCATCCTCAGCCATTTAAGTGGAATTTCTTTGATAGGATCAAATAGTGTCTGGCGAAACCAAGAGTATGGTACACAATTTCTGCATTAGAAACCTGTCTTGGAGCTGCTGTAGTGGTCTAGTGTATAAGCAAGTTTTGACCATCCTGACACCTAGGTGTTGTAGTTTCTTAGTAGGTGCTAGAGAACTTAACTGAAGATTGACCAGGGATCTGTAGTTCTGTAGACAGTACATACTTGTTTCTGTGTCTTGGCACACCCTGGCCACAGGGTTTGATCTGATCAACAAGATCTATTGAAGTGGGATACTCTTCCAGCTAAGAGGACTCGCTGATGGATAGAGACTCAATTTTGAAATATCTTAATGTGATGAAATTCTGAAATATCTTAATTTACTCTTGTTGAGATATTTTAAGTCTAAAACTGCCCTTCAATTTCCATTCTTGTCACCATGAAGGGGGAAATCTCCTTGTCCCCCTATTAAGGGAGGGACAGGTTCTATAGCCTGAATGTTAAGAAATGGTGTATAGTAGCAAGAGTTCTACAAGCTTTTTCTGACCTTTGTGGGGGGGGGGGATGTGGTGTTCCATGAGGGTTTGAGGAACTCCATAAAGTATCCTCTGGTAACTATTTGTAAGGATCAACTGGCTGCCTGAAAGTCAGACTATGTGTCCTGGAGTACAGAAAATGTGTTGTCCCCCAACCAGAAGGGTTTGAAGTTATGCTTTGAATGGCTTCTTGGTTTATTGTTTCCACCAGGCCTTTTTTTGTAGAAAAAGCCCAGCAGGAACGCATTGGCATAATAGGCCACACCCAACAGCAGAAACTTATTACCATATTAGGCCACACCCCCGACAGCACAGCTCATTAGCATATAAGGCCACAGCCCATGTCACCAGAAGTGTGGTCATCCAGCCACACCCACCTTTTGCTTCTTATTCTTTTTACTTTGTTGTCAAAACCCAGGGCTTTATTTGGAGCAGGAACTCCTTTGCATGTTAGGCCACACACCTCTAATGTAGCCAATCCTAATGAGTTTCTGCTGTTGGGTGTGGCCTGTTATGCTAATGAGTTCCTGCTGGGCATGGCCAACTCAGGAGCCAGCCGGAACTCCATTCCTGTGTGTTCCTGCCCCAAAATAGCCCTGGTTTCTGCTAATAATTATTTGTTGAATTAATCTTTTCTGAAGGGTTGTCTGGAAGAACCCCGGTTCATCCTTCTGCTGTCCTTGTGAAATCTCAGAAGGACTCAGTGGAAACTCAAGAAGTAAGTCCCAAAACTACTCTTCTCAGAGCGGTCTAGTGTGTCAAGTTTCAATATAGGTCTTGTCAAGAGCGTCCTCAAATGATCTGACGTTTTAACAAGTATAGGTCATACCTATGGACTTAGTAAGTAGTGAGATGAGCAAAGGTGGTTTGCTATTGCCTGCCTTTGCATAGCAACCCTGGACTTCCTTGATGTTCTCCCATTCAAGAAATAACCAGTCCTGACCCTGCTCAGCCTCTAAGACCGGACAAGATAGAGCTGGCTTGGGCCATTCAGGTTAGGGCATCAGACCTTCCTACTCAGGGAAGAAGGCTGGTATGTCCACTGTTTGACTGAGATATTTATATTCAGGAAGGTATTTTCTCCCAAACTGGAATGGCTGAGTGGATGAGTCATTGCACTTTCCTCTATAATGTATGGCATAGCTTGCTTGTTTTATGCAATCTGAGCTGGGAACTTAGAGCCTATTAATATGTTATAGCCCTAACCTATACATTTAATGGCTAACATGAATATTCTGCTCACATAAACAGAATGACTTCAGGGAATATACTTATTTATTATAAAATTATTTCCCTCTTTTTAAAATTCAAGATGATTTACAACATAACTCCTACTAAAACTCAGTAGAATAAACAATCTTTAAAATCACAACAATAAGTTCTCCGAACACAGAAACCCAACTCTCCAGAAAAAAACCTATCCACTGAATGCCCTTCAAAATAAAACTGTCTTATAGGCACCATGAAAGGCAAGCAAAGAGGCAAGTCTTCAGTTCCCCGCCCCCCACAAAAGACTGATCATACACTATGGATGTGTGCACCACCCAAATGGAAGGCACTGAAGGGAGAAATTGCCTAGAGCTTTTCTGTTCTCACATACTGACCATGTAGCATTAAAGTGAGAGGGATCCATAATTTCAACACACCCTATCAGAGAAGTAGTCGTAATGTCTTCCAAAATGTATCAAGCCTGGCAACTAGTAGGAGGCAGGGATATATGGGGGTGTGACATCGATGACCTTACTATGTCACTTTTGGCAAATTTCTGATAACTCCTGGAGCTACTCTACATCAGCAGTCCGATTATGCCACCTTCCATCCAAATACGGTTCCCAAGGCAGCAGTTGCAAACACACATAACATCACCAGGGAGGAGGGCCAATTACAGTTAGTGGGGAATGCCAAAAACACAAGAAAGTCTTCACCCACTGGCAGAAGACCATGATAGATGGAGACAGATGAATCTCCCCGGGGAGGGAGTTTCAGGGCCAGGACTGAGAAGGCCTTTTCTTGGGTTGCCACCCTTCTAGCCTCAGACAACAAGGCCACCCGAAGCAGGGCCTCTGAAAATGACCTTCATGGCTAGGTAGGTTGATAAGGAAGTAGGACTGTACAAGCAGGTCCCAAACTTCCTAGAATCCTTTCCACATCCTCAGACTGGACAAGTTGAAAGTGATCCCGCACAACTAGACAAACCAGCACTTTACACTACTCAAGGAAGAAGTCAAATTGCCTAAGCTGCTAAAAAGGTATATTTGTGGCTGTTCATAACGTGTGAGTTAATTGTTATTCTTTGCTCCTCAGGCACCTCTTTCGCAGTACAACTGAATTCTATTTACTCTTCTGCTTGCGAGCATCACAGTCTTGGAAATATGGCTACCATAAGTTGACTGCACTGGTCAATACCCTTCTTTTGAAATGTATTTAGAAAGGAAAGAACACGATCCAGAGCCAGGAGTCATACAGAACGTGCTGTTTCACAGCTTCATTGTGTCCAAATACTGTGGCTGCATTTCACAGGACTACAAGGAACATTGGGAATCCTGATGTGTGTATATATATATCCATCTGGGAACACAGTTAATGGGAAAGACAATTATCAAAGAATAAAAAGATCAATGAAATAAAGACCACTTAGCTAGTGGATGTGAGCCTGGTGAGAAAAGGTTTGTCAGAGTGCCATGAAAGTTTCCAACAGCACTGGCTGCTAGAGGTGCCAGAGAGACACATGTAGAGAAGGGGTGGTTCCCCCCCCCATTTTACAATAACAAGTAGAAGGAACATAAGAAGAGCCCTGATGGGTCAGACCAGTAGTCCATTTGGTCCACCATTCTGTATTATGCAGTGGCCAACCAGTTCCTCTGGACAGCCAACAACAGGGCAAAGAGTCCGAGGCCTTCCCCTGATGTTGCCTCCTGGCTCTGAGATTCAGAGGACTAGCGCCTCTGAATGTGGAGGTTCCCCTCAGTCATTAAGGCTAGTAGACATTGATAGACATCCTCCATGAATCTATCTAATCCCCTTTTAAAGCTGTTTGTTTCTGTGGTCATCACTACAACCTCTGGCAGCAAATTTCACATTTTAATCAATCTCTGTGTAAAGTAGTACTTACAGCCACAACACAAATAGTCTAATTAATATGATGATCCAGATCTGACCATTCCCTTGCCTCGAAATGCTTCTGATTTATTTAATCAAAACATGTAATGACCTAATGTTAAAAGAGTATAAATGAAGCCACCAGCCCACACGATACTAGCCAAATGTGGATATTTGTCAAAACTTTCAATAAACCTTCCCCTCATTGATTTATCTTTCTCTGGAACCCTTGTACAACTGCCATATGACCTTTGTGGATGCAAAGGATTCTGGGAGTTAATAAGCTATGTTCAGGTTGACAAGCAAGCTTTTAGATGTAACAATCATTCCTTTGTGGGGGAGACGGCTTTCTAGAAAGCACTGAACACTGTTCCCAGTTTTGCATTTCAGGGAATCATTGGTAACGTTGGTCAAACTTTAGTGCCTTTTCTGAGGGGAGGGGGGGCCACTGCTAAAGTTGATGGCTTGCTAGGAGCACAGTTTAAAAATCATCACAATACAGCATTCCAATATCTTCACTGACCTGTAAGTTCCACCTTAAATAATATGCATTTAACAAAGATATATACATATATCCTAATAAGAGAATTACGCACACACACACCCCAAAAAAATTAGGTGGCTGGATAGATCCATGGAGACACCAATTGAGATTGTGGCTCTGTTTATGCAGTTAATATGCTTGTTGTCCACCTCACCTGATACCGAAGTTTCTCTCTCCAATGCACACATAAAAGTTATGAAGCATAAATAAAATGGGGGGGTGGAATCAATCAATCAATCTAATTTATTACAGCAAGAGCCAGTAAAACAGTACAATTCTGATATAAGAGAGATCAAAACAGTAATAACATAGCAATAGTATAAAAACATTAACAAGCGAAAATTAATAAAATTAGTAAAATAAAATGATAAGAAGAAGAGAATCATACAGTTTTTTTTCAGCTAAAATGAGTTTACGTTTCCTAATAGCTAAGAAACAAGATAGTCCGATTTGTGAGCCAGACAGGAGTTGAGCCAATGATTTTGCCTGGAAGGTTTTTAAGGCCAGAGGGAGAAAACCTGCACCCCTTCCTTCTAAATAATTTAAGAATGGCATTTGCTCTTCTCTCTGCCAAGTTAGCTGATGAGGGAAAATGTGCTGAGAATTTGGAATTATAAGAAAAGGTAATGCCTAAGTATTGAAAGTTCTTAACTTGATCTATGGCATTTCCTTTAATATTCCAATTGAACTTCCTGAATGAGTTACCCAAACGGACAATTTTAGTTTTAGTGAAATTAATAATTAATAGTGTCACATTGCTCTTTACATTTTATCAGGGCTCTCTTCAGGCCAATCCTTGTCTGGGATAAAAGAACCGCATTATCAGCATACATTAAAATTGGAACCTTTCTGCTGCCTGAGAATGAGGGAGCATGAGTATCAACTGAGTGAAGGCATGTGATTAAAGAGTTAACATAGATGTTAAATAAAAAGGGAGTCAAAAGGCAACCTTGTCTGACTCCTTTTCACACTGGAATTCTTTTCGATAGTTCCCCATCTTGTGTGAGTCTTATTTGGATGTTATTATTTCCATGCAGTTTAATTAACAGAAGCAATAGCCTTCTATCGATACCCATGTCAGCCAATGTGGCCCAAAGCCCAAAGAATCAGAGGCCTCCTTGAGGTCCGTGAAAGCCACATACAAGGTATTCTTCCAATGTTTCACATGTTTAAAAATAAAATAATCTAGGACCAAGCAATGATAAATAGTAGCGCGACCAGGTGTGAAACCAGCTTGTTCAAATTCAAGTGGTTTGCTATAATCTAGACATTCGCACAGCTTCTGACAGAGATGTTTAGTATATAACTTACAAATCACATTCAGAAGACTAATTGGCCTGTAGTTCGGTGGATCATAGGGACTACCCTTTTTAAATAAAGTAATAATTATAGCCAGGCCCCAGTCTTTAGGACTTCCTGGACCTACTGCCCATCAGCTTCAATGGATGCACTCAAGTTCTAGTATTTTGGGAGAGGGAGAAAATTTTCCCTGTGTCAACTCTCTCTACTACATGCATCATTTTATAGACCTCTATCATTTCCCCGCTTAGTCATCTCTTTCCTCAACTGAATAGTCCCGGACTCTTCAGCCTTTCCTCATAGGGAAGGTGTTCCAACCCCCTAATCATCTTGCTTGCGCTCCTCTGGACATTTTCCAGCTCTGCAATGTCCTTTTGGAGATATGGTGGCCAGAACTGTACACAGTATTCCAAATGAGGCCACACCATAGATTTATACAGGGACATTACAATATCAACAGCTTTATTCTCAATCCCTTTCCTAATAATCCCTAACATAGAGTTTGCCTTTTTCACCACTGCAGCACACTGGGATGACACTTTCATTGAGCCATCCACTACGACCCCAAGATCTTTTCCCCTCTGAGTCTCAGCAAGTTCAGACTCCAGTAGCCTATACTTGAAGTTGGATTTTTTTTGTCCAAATGTGCATCACCTTATGCTTACCAACACTGAACTTCATTTGCAACGTTGTTGCCCACTCACCCAGTTTGTTTGTGGAGGTCCTCTCGGAGCACTTCATAATCAGCTTTGGGTTTTACCATCCTGAATAATTTTGTGTCATCTACAAACCTGGCCACTACACTACTCACCCCTAGTTCCAGATCATTTATGAACAAATTAAATAGTACCAGCCCCAACAGCGATCCTTGTAGGATGGGACCCCACTGCTTATTTCCCTCCATTGTGAGAACTCTCCATTTATTCCTATTCTTTGTTTCCTGTCATTTAACCAGTTTTTAATCCATCAGAAAACCTGTCCACTTCTCCCATGACTGCTAGGTTTACTCAGGAGTCTTTGGTGAGGTACCTTGTCAAAAGCCTTTTGAACATCCAGGTATATAATGTCAACATGCTTGTTCACTTTCTCAAATAACTCCAAAAGGTTGTTGAGGCAGGCCTTCCCTTTGCAGAAGCCATGCTGATTTTCCCTCAACAGGCTTTGTCCCTCTATATGCCTAACAATTCTATCTTTATGTTGTCAAAGGCTTTCACTGCTGGAGTTCATTAGTTGCTGTAGATCTTCTGGGTTGTGTGGCCGTGATATTCTGTCTTTGATTACAGTTTCTACTAATTTGCCTGGGACAGATATTAGGCTGACTGGCATGTAATTTTCTGGTTCCCCTCTGGATCCCTTTTACAAAACTGGTGTCACATTTGCTTCTCCCCAGTCTTCTGGTACAATGGCTGAATTTAGTGATAGGTTACATATATGGGTTAGTAGATCAACTATCTCACAATTGAGTCCCTTAAGAACTCTCAGGTGTATGTCATCAGGACCTGGATACTTATTGCGGTTTTATGTCCCCAGTAAGTCTAGAACTTAATCTCTGGCCACCTCAGTTTGGCTCAGTTCTTCAGACACCTTCCTAAAAATATGGGTATGTGGCATGGGTATATGTCCCACACTTTCCACACGGAAGTGAAAAAGTCCCTGAGCTTCTCTGCCATCTCCCCATCTTCCTTTAGCAATCCCTTTATTCCTTTAACATACAAAGGCCCCACCGCTTCTCTGGCTGGTTCCCTGCTCCAGATATATATTTTTAAACATTTATGGTTTGTCTTGATGCTTTTAGCAACCTGCTCCTCAAAATCTCTTTTTGCATGCCTAATTATTGACTTACATTTATTTTGACAGAGCCTGTGGTCCCCCCTGTTCATTGGGGTAGACCTTCCACTTTTTAAAAGAAGCTGTCAAGGACCTCAGTCATCTTCATAACCTTAAATAGTTAAAGTACTATTCAATTATATATATATATATATATGTGTGTGTGTGTGTGTGTGTGTATTTTTAAGGGTGACAATAAGATGAATGCTTTCTTTTTCTGTCACTATTCAAATTAAGTTAATTTATTTTCAGCTCATATTTCTCTCATGCCTGCATACATAATCACTATTAGCTATTAAAGCATTTGGCCTAGATCTTCAGAGGGAAGCAAAGAGTACTTGGTAGGCTTCTGGAGGAGGAGTAAAATGCCATCGTCATAGCACAGACTCACATCTCTACATGTTTCTCTACCAGAGAAAATTCAAGATTAAGGTAAATCAGTCAAATAACAAATGTCCTCCCAAGACAGGCTGGTCCACATGCTTTGTCAAGACAAAGGAAAGCATTAAGGTCCAGTTCTTATTTTATTTAACAAAGTGTACTTTTCTCAAAGCCATGTTACCAAATTGGTGGACATACATTTCATTTGAATGGAGCCTCACATGCTAACATCTACTATTCATCATTGGGGAAATACCATTTTTTTTAAAAAGCCTTCATATAGAATCTTTTCCATGATTTGGGAGATATGTCAACATTGCATGGTGTAGGGAAATCTATTCATCTGCAAGAATCCTGCTCTTGTATGCATAATATTAAGTATCTGGAAGACAAGTTTTCTCTCAATGCAGCTGTACTTTGTAGTTAATGAGAATACATCAGGGCTCTTTTTGTAGCAGGAACTCCTTTCACATTAGGCAACACACCCCTAATGTAGCCAATCCTCCAAGAGCTTACAGAGCTCTTCTTACAGGGGCAAAGGAGTTCCTACTACAAAAAGAGCCCTCCATTTCATGAAAAGAAAGATAAATTAGAGACCTATAGAGACATCTGTGACACCTTTGTGAACTGTTAAACTCAACAGGACTCTCCTACACACAAACCTTTTTTGCCAGTACACCACTTTTTTTTTTTTACTAGACTCTTCTATTATCTTCAGGAATATTTAAAAATATAACACAAGCCAACTTAGGCAAAGGGTTTATTCCAAATGCAATGGAAATGAGAATCTGATATATGCTTTACCTGTATTTCAGGGCCGGAGTTAATTAGCTGTTGTAGATTTTCCGGGCTGTATGGTCGTGGTCTTGGGCATTGTAGGTCCTGACGTTTCACCAGCAGCTGTGACTGGCATCCTCAGAGGTATAATACAAAAAGATACAGTACTCTCTATGTCAAGGTAAGAAGAAAAATGGTAGACAGGTAATTTATATCTACTCAGGACGGTGGGGTGGGGCTGAGTCAATTGCCTTGTAGGCGTTCCCCAGGCTGTGAACATGTTAATGAAGGAGACTCCTGAGGAGGTTCTTTTGCATATGGATGCCAAGACCACGGCCATGCAGCCCGGAAAATCTACAACAGCTATTATACTTTTGTTCCATTAGAAGAAACAGCACCTATATATTGTTCATAGACACTGAGATTGATACAGAAAGATGTCTTCAGGACTTTGTACTTAGTACAGTGAGTACATCATATTAAAACAAGAGAGAAGGGAATTCATTTTGCACTAAACTTGGCCTGTAACTTGCACAACTACATAGCAGCCATGACTTTGTAGGAAAAGAATGGAGTTCCAGGGGTTTGGGGCAGGGGAAAAAAGACTATTTGCAGAACTAAAGTAAGTGCAATTATTGGTGCAAGACTCACATCCAATAGCCCTCTCCATCAAAGGGAGCAAAAGGTCTAGGATGCTCTTGTCACTGTGTGAGGGCGATGATCAAAGGCTTCTGGCTTGCAAATGAACCCCTTCATATTACTAAACTTCAAAAGCCTGAAAAAGAGAGCAGGTGTGCGGTGCTTACCGCTCCCTACCAGGCCAAGTGTCAGGAAGGCCGCGTTATCACAGTTGCTCAGGTATGAGCGGAAAGGAGAAAGAGAGACCAAAAAAAAAACCTTAGGCGCAAAAAATTAGAGAGGCGTTTTCCATGTTTTTAAAAAAGAAAGTACTTCAGGGGTTATGAGATTATGCAAAATGGAGGAAAAATCTACATTTCAAAGACACGACTATCACACATAATGAAAGAGAGTTGAGTGAACATCAAGCTAGTGCTGTTGTAGTCATGGCTGAGAGACATTTCCATTATAACTCTCCATTTAGCTCATTATGGCTTCCCAGGGACGCTGAGCAAAGAAAAATAATAATCTTTTGGAATTTAAACTCTCATATCTCTTCCCAATCCAAAAGCAGATTTTGCTGTGGAATATTAAGAGAAATAGGAATGGTGGTAAAATTCACTATCTCCTTCCCTTCCAAACCTCAGAGAACTCACACGTCCTGGAGCAGATTATTCCAGTCCAGGAATGTCGGATAACATAAAAGATACTGCCTTCCAGGTCAAGTTCCTTTTAACCTTCATTTAGTACACTCGTGAAGAGATTTCTGCTTCCCATCTCTAATTTGAGAACGCCATCGTACTAAAACAAATGTATTCAAGAGGTTGGGCAGGGCTATTGTTGGGCAGGAATGCACAGGAACGGAGTTCTGGCTGGCTCCCAAGTTTGCCACACCCAGCAGGAACTCATTAGCATACCAGGCCACACCCAACAGCAGAAACTCATTAGGGTTGGCAGCATTAGGGGTATGTGGCCTAACATGCAAAGGAGTTCCTGCTCCAAAAAAAGTCCTGGGTTTTGACAACAAACAAGGCAAACGGAATAAGAAGCAAAAGGTGGGTGCGGCTGGATGACCACACTTCTGGTAACATGGGGGTGTGGCCTAATATACTAATGAGTTTCTGCTGTTGGGTGTGGCCTATTATGCTAATGAGTTCCTGCTGGACTTTTTCTACAAAAGAAGCCCTGAGCTTGGGGTTGTTGTTAGTTTTATTCTTACTATTATGTTCTCACATCACTGTCTGACTTGGCAATAAACTAATTTTCTTCCATTTACCAGTTAACATCCAGCAGACTTGTTGCTGCTGTTTGCCACAGCGCATATGCATTACCCTACCAGAAGACAAACTGAAATTGAGGACCAGTTATTTAGAGTCCTGCCAACCTAGCAGTTCGAAAGCAAGAAATTGCAAGTAGATAAATAGGTACCACTTCGGCGGGAAGGTAACAGCGTTCCGTGCACCTTGGTGTTTAGTCATGCCGGCCACATGACCACGGAAACGTCTTCGGACAGCGCTGGCTCTTCGGCTTTGAAACGGAGATGAGCACCGCAACCCTAGAGTCGGATTCGACTGGCTTTCGAGCAAGGGAACCTTTACCTTTACCTATTTAGAGCATTGTGCAAAACCATACTGTCGTTTTCAAAGGCTCTGTCCTTCCAATCACACATGTCCCAGCTCTCTGCTTTCATTAGACAGGTCTTTTGTGGCACTTCAGCAGAGCCTGGCATAGAATGTTTTGATGTTTCTACAAAAAAGCTCAGCAGGAACTCATTAGCATAATAGGCCAAGGAAGGAAGAACCAGCCTGCCTGATCTGCCCCAGCCCCACCCATCCGAAAGGAGGGAGAGAGGGGGGGCCTGTCTGCTGAGCCAGCCTCCTTTCCCCAAGCCCTTCCACATATTTTGGGAGGGCTGGAAGCATCCCCTGGAAGGCCTCAGACAGGTTCAGTTCTGCCTTCCCCTGGCCAGGTGGGCCCAACAGAGGCCATGTGCTTCCTTTCACAGTAATGTGCCCCTTGCCTGCCCTGGCCCAGGTCGGGGGGGGACGGGACACTGACCCACCAGAAGAAGTCCTGGTGGCTATCACTGCTGATCCGCCCCTGCTTAAAGCTGAACATAGACTCAAATATTATTTCATTCAGTTTCTAGGTTATTCCTGTTTAGATTTTTAACAAAAGAGATAAAAGAGAATTGGCTTAATAAATTTGCCAGACAGGTCAAGTCTGAAGACTTGCAAGATTTGCTCACAAGAATGGAGATATGAGTTATGTAGGACATAAGATTCAATAAAGAAACTTAATGCAAATGAGTAGCACAGTTTGCCTTTCTTTGGTCCCGATCACATGCAGAAGTAGCCACGTGATAGGCATGCATGCCAGGTGGATTTTAAGGGCGCAATCACATGGGAACATCTGGCAAGCATCCCGCATCCGTCACCAACCCATTTCATTCTGCCGAAGATGCGGAGTTAAAAAATACCAGGGAAAGTGCAGGATCAAACAGGTTTGCGACAGGCCACGGATAGACTTCCCCGTATGATTGCTCCAGTGCACTCCCATTGTGTCAGCGGTCCCTCGTTGAAGCACACCCGAAACACGCTGTGAAGGAAAAAAAACGATTCACCCGCCACTGTGTTTGATCATGCAGTGGCGGGTCAAATGATGACGGAGCAAATAGCCTCGCTTCCCCCCCACGTTATCTGGCACATGTGACCGGGACCCCAATTTAGCAAGCAAAGCCCGGCTTCTGGGCAACGGTCTTAGCTGAAAGCAACATTGCTGAGAATACCACAAGGAAGGCAAAAGTATAAAAAGCAAAACTGAGAGATCACCCTTTTAAAGTCAGAGAGATGAAGATCAGCCTTCAAAGTCAGGTTTCTTCTGCCCCAAAAGGAAGAAGAAGTAGGGTCTCCGTATGCAGAAGTAGCCACGCAATATGCACAAATGAAGGGCGGATTTCCCAGGCACGATCACATGAGAACATCTAGCAAGCATCCCACACCCGTCGCCAACCCATGTCGTACCGCCGAAGATGCGGAGTAAAAAAATACCGGGGGAAGGGCAGTAGCAAATGGGGTTGCAATGGGCCACAGATGGACTTCCCCATATGATCTCTCTGGCGCTCTCCCATTACACCACTGATCCCTCGTTGGAGCGCATTCGGAAACACGCGGCGGAGGAAAAAACCTGATTCACCCCCTGCTGTGTCTGTTCATGTTATGGCGGGTCAAATTGATGCGGCACAAAAAGCCTCGCTCCCCCCCCGCGTTATCCGGCACTTGTGACCGCAGCCTAAGTTTTAGGCTGCAATCTATCATGCTTTTAACGTTATGTTACTGTATATCCAAAAACAATTATTTTGGGAAAGTCTGCTCTTTTATTGAAACATCCTCCTATGCAAAGAGCAACTTGATAGTATGTAGTAGCCTGGCAGGATTACAGGATCAGCGTTGCTAAACTGTGAAATTTGGTGAATGCAGTCCACCTCCCCTTGAAGCCAATGGCTAAGCTCCTAGTGATTCACAACACTTGACTGCACCTTGCATTTCTCTTTTATGCCTGCAATGAGTTCCTATATAGCCATTGATGATATGCTTTTGATTCAGCCTAACCTTCACTGCACCCTGACCTGGATGGCCCAATCTCGTCAGATCTCAGAAGCTAAGCAGGGTGGGCCCCGGTTAGTATTTGGATGGGAGACCACCAAGGAACACCAGGGTTGCTATACAGAGCCAGGTAATGGCAAACCACCGCTGAACATCTCTTGCCTTGAAAACTCTACAGGGTCACCAAGTCGGCTTGACTCGATGCAAAAACCCCCAACAATCCCTTTAACTGCCGAGGAAAGCTGATCCTAACCAAAAGATGGAAATCGTAGGGCTAAATTGTCCTCTCACATTAAAACCGCTACAACATCTTTGGAACAGGGACGGAACAGAACAGGATATGGACATATGAATTTAATAGCACTGCCAGAAAAGAGACAGCAATGGAGCCGACAGGACTCCCCAATTTTAAGAGGCTATCCTCATTTCAGAACACCTTTGCTCAATTACTTATAAAAGGTGCAAGAATGGAAAAGTTCTTTCCCTCCCATTGCTAAAATCAGTGGCTTCAATGCAATTGCATGGATCTTGAAAGTTAGGAAGATCCTCTCAAACCCACCCAAGGTTGCCAGAGTCCACTCAGCCACTTGATGCAACCAGAGTTACACCATACCCTGCCTATGGCATTACTGCCATACACTTCTTGTATGGTATAGTGCTTAGTGGTGTTGGCCTAAGAGAATGGACTAATAAGGAAAGCCATTAGTTTAAAGTTCATTTTAGCTACAAATTCACAGCCATAAGCAAGCAGCTCTCTCAGACTCGTTCCCCCACCTACAACAATGCAGGCATAATAATAATAATAGTGGTCCACCCCACAAGGCTGTTGGTAAGAATTACAGTGAAAACAAATGTAAAATACTTAGAACATTGAAGGCACTATAGAAATGTCAAATATTATTAGCAGAATTACACTGGCAGGGATGGAACGACACATGGTACTATTTTGGAGTCTCAGCATCACATTTCCGTTGTTTTCCCCACCGCCTTCTGTAATCGCTACTTCCATCCACTTCCAAACAGCTGGTTATACCTGCAATTTGCCCAGAAACAAAAGCAAGGTATGACTTTCCATCCCCTTACACTTAATATGGGAGATTATTTCACTTTTTTTAATGCAGCCATTACTGTTTCGCAGTCTCCTTTTGTGATTCTGAAATGTTTGCTTAAACGCCTAAAAATATGAGATGTATCTCCAGCTGCGGTGAATCACTACTGGCTTAAATGAAGCCATGACGATTGTTTCAGATTATACGGCCCAGCTTGTTACAGTCGTTTCCAAATCAGGCTTCCCAAATCAAAAAAGGGAAATCCATTTTCAGCAGCTGGGATCTGCAAAGCATAAAGCTGCATAGCTCATGGCCATGCCCTTTCTAGCTAAACAAATGTCTGTGTTTAGCTGGGCTACAGTATGTGTCACTGCCAAGTGTGAATATAATGCTAAGCTTTGTCTTTGGGTGACCGTAATTACGGAGACATGCCTGGGGACCACACACAGATCCCGTTGTTCCTCAGGGGCTTTCTTCAGGAAAGGCATGTTTGTGTATCAGTGCATTTAAACGACAGCGCATGGGAAACCCAAGATGATCTTCTCTCTCCCTTCCTATACTCTGTACGGTAGGATTTCACTCGGAAATACACCGATTCTTGCCTCCACGGCTCTGCTCCAGCAATCTGTGACAGATGAAAATCCAGTCTGAGAGATCAGTTAGGGAATCCCACAGTGTCAAGGGAACTCCCACTGGGTTTCCCATCACATGCCTCTTCAGGCATTTGTGTAACAGCGCTGACAAATTAAGGTGCAGTGCATGTGGAAGGATGCCAGGGTGTTTCTTCTTATCTAGATAGTAGCTGTGCAGCAACATCACACAGAATCAATCCCCTCAGTGGGGCAACAAACAGTGAAGGCCTATAATACATCATTCCCAACCAGATTCCAATCCTACACATTTATTCATGCTCCGTTCCAAAGCTCCCTTGTAATGTGATAACAAATGTGGTTCCAACTTACAACCATTTGTATCAAGCGCCACTTTTCAACTTTTCCCAGGATCGAGAAGCACTGGCAGCACAGACACCAATAAATGGGCAATGCTCCCAGCCCACTGGCTATGCTTCATAAAATGAGCGGCCACAGAAGAAAGTGCTGTTGCAACCTCTCATTGGTGGCCAGAGGAATATGCAATCGGCAAGCATTAAAAGAAGAAGAAGAAGAAGAAGAAGAAGAGATTAGATTTATACCCCGCCCCTCACTTGGAATCTCAGAGCGGCTTACAAACTCCTCTCCCTTCCCCTCCCCACAACAGACACCCTGTGAGGTAGGTGGGGCTGAGAGAGCTCTGACAGAAACTGCTCTTTTTCAAGGACAGCTGTGCCAGAGCTTGCGACTGACCCAAGGTCACATCAGCAGGTGCAAGTGGAGGAGTGGGGAATCAAACTTGGTTCTCCCAGATTAGTGTCCGCGCACTTAATCAATACACCAAACCCGGTTTCTCTTACTGCATTAATAGAAAAGCTTAGATAGGTTCTTTATTTAAAACATTTCTATCCAAACCTTCCCTATGAACCCAAGTAGCAAACCACACTAGGGCACAGGCAACAAGGCCCACACAAGACGCAGAAGCACAAATCACAGAAAAGGCCTGAAGCTAGGAAGGAAATGCTGTGGCAGATCTTGTAAGAGACCTAAACTGAACCCGCGAGGCAAGCAGGCAGGGGGGTGCTAACCTCCAAGTGGAGCCTGGACATATCCTAAAATAACAACTTTTCCCTAGACTGCAGAGATCAGTTCCCTTGGAGAAAATGGCTGTTTTGGAGTGTGGAGTCTATGACATTATAGCCTATGGACGTCTCTCCCCTCCCCAAACTCTGCCCTCCCCAGACTGCAGCTCCAAATCTTCAGGAACTTCCCAACCCAGATTCGGCAAGCCCACAAGCAGCCAGGCAGACCAAGAAGATACAAAATGTGTAATGCTGGAGACTGATCTGAAGTGGAATAGAGACAAGGTCGGAATGTGGTTAATTAACCCAATTTATAGCCAGGTCAGCAGAAACAAATGCAAGAATCTGGCAGGACTGTTTCAGCCTTCTGCACGCAGCTCTGTGTGACGAGCCACAGCAGGCAGTGAAAGGGAGGTTGAATCTGTATTTGCATTTTTAAATCAGATTCGTGCTGCTGTCACGCCATCTTTCGCTATGCTTGTTTGAAGAGTTGTTTGGAGAAGATTCTTTTAAAGCTGTGTGGAGGCGCAATGACAGTGGAGCCGCCACGATAGGGTGATAAACATATGCAGACATTCAAAAGTATGCTAGCACTGTTGAAGTGTGAAAACGAAAGCAAACGTAGGCAGCTTTTTTGAAGACGGAGTCAGAAGGCTGGGACACCGGTGGGAAAGACAAATGCAGATTCGACCACTGATTTAAAACCTTCTTGCTTCTAGTCTCACACTCTCCTGACATCATCCCAATCTGAGTCTATGCAACTCTATAAACAACCACTCTCATTTGTTAAAGTTTCTAATTTTGGATTTCCTTCCAAATCATTCAGACAAATTATGCTGTCCAGTTTGCACTTGTGAATTCATGAATAATGCAACATGCATTGCATTTTCTAGCTTTCATTGCTAGAAAACTGGTGGAGTAGAATAGCTAGATTATTGAGACGTGCAACAGTTTTATATAAATCTAGCCAGTTTGTCAAAAATAGAGTCATAAATTGGGACCCAGGAGCAATTTACTCTACAAACGTTAACAAATTGATGCTGCTTCCTCTTAAAAACTATACATTTCACACGTTCATAATATTTTTAAGATGGGGACAAAGTAGATTGTACAGGTGCCTGCTCATGTGAAAGTAAACACATCTTTGCATCCGCTCTGTGATCTTCTTGTCATTGACTTAAACAGACAAGAAAGGACCAAGGACAGTGCTACAGAACTCCGACCGTTATCAACAGATCCAAGCTCTTCTTCCTTAAGCCTTTAATATTACCTCTGCTCCAAGAGGCAGTAAGCATATAAGGAGCTCAGTGCGATTCTCCCCACCCCCTCTCCCTTCGGGAAGAAAGCAGATTTTAGAGTAATGAATCTGGCACAGTGCGCCACTTTCTGGTTCAATGAGGTGACAGTGTCCTAAGGTGAAAAATGGAAGAGCGCAACAAATAGAAACAAAGAGAAGAGATTGACCAAGGACCAGTTTGTGCATACTAATTGTGTGCAAATTGTTCAGAGTGGATCATACACATACACACACAGAGGCAGAAAGTGTAGGGGCACAGAAGGCCACGAGGGGCTAACCACAGCCTATCCTGGGGGAAGAAGACATCTGTTATTAAACAGCAATGAAACCACAGGGGCACGAAGGCCCTAGAAGCCACAGGCTGATCATGGACAGGCCGCAGCAGCTCCAGCCATCAGGAATGGCAGTCTAGCAGCTTTATTGCAACTGGATACCAGAATACAATGCTCCAGCAGAAAATACTTGAGGATCGTGGGGTCATTTGGAGCAGGAGTGCGCAGGAGCAGAGCTCCAGCAGTTAGAAGCACAGGCAGTGGCAAGCCCGGCCCCCAGCTCCCAGCAGGAGCACGAAGCAGCATGTCTAGCATTCCTCCTGGGCCCAGATAGGCTACCCTGAGACTGGGATGACAGCCCCCAGGGCCCCAGAGTGGAAAGACAGTCCCTAGGGGTGGAGCCTGAGTGGTGGGTGTTGCCTTCTGACACACTTCCAGTGATGTCAGGGGGTGTGGCATATGCTAATGAGTTATGCTAATGAGCTCCTGCGCCTCTTTTTCTACAAAATGACCCCTGGTGTACACATTCTCTTTAAGTCAAAATTTCAGATAGCAGGAGTTAGGCTTCTTTTTGTTCAAAGTACTGAAGTCTCAATATTTGCCCTAATGAAACATAGTTCTGTAAACTTGTCAAGGATTGATACTGGCTCTGTCATGGCCTAGATCACACTTTTGCCATGATCTGGAACTACTTAATCTATATGGCGCTTGGCAACAATTTTAATCAAACAGATAAATAATCACCTTCATTGAGGGCTTTGCATATGCACATCCAAATGCCCTTTTATCATACCAGTGGAACACATCCATTTCTTTACCCCTATGGAAGTTTGTACTGCAAAACGGTAGCATTACAAATGACCAGAGCCTTAGGAAGATAGCGAGGCTGTTGTTGGTAAATTGTGCAGGCAGACAGAAGTATGTTTACTGAATAGATGTCTGCAATACACCTTTCCAGTAATTTCTGAAAACTTAAATAAAAACTGAGATACTTAATTGAAAGTACAGTCGTACCTACAGCCCTAGCATATGGTTTAAATGAAAAATACAACAAAGGAAGGGTGAAATTACCAGCTTGTTTGGAAGACTTCTTTTAGACACCAACACAATTTCTCTCTGAATATATCAAAATCCTTGATTAAGAACATAAGAGAAGCCAATGTTGAATCAGGCCAATGGCCCATCTAGTCCAACATGCTGTCACACAGTGGCCAAACATACCAGGTGCCATCAGGAGGTCCAGCAGTGGGGCCAGGGCACTAGAAGCCCTCCCACTGCTACCCCCCCAGCACCAAGAATAGAGTGCATCACCTGCCCCAGACTGAGAGTTCCTATCTATACCTTGTGGCTAATAGCCACTGATGGACTTCTGTTCCATATGTTTATCTAATTCCCTCTTGAAACTGTCCATGCTTGTAGCCGCCACCACCTCCTGTGGCAGTGAATTCCATGTGTTAATCACTCTTTGGGTGAAGAAGTACTTCCTTTTATCTTTCCTAACCTGACTGCTCAGCAATTTCGTGGAGTGCCCATGAGTTCATGTATTGTGAGAAAGGGAGAAAAGTACTTCTTTCTCAACCTGCTCTATCCCATGCATAATCTTATAAACCTTGATCATGTCACCCCTCAGCTGTCATTTCTCCAAGCTAAAGAGCCCCAAGCGTTTTAACCTTTCTTCATTGGGAAAGTGTTCCAACCTTTTTATCATTCTAGTTGCCCTTCTCTGCACTTTCTCCAATGCTGTAATATCCTTTTTGAGGTGTGGTGACCAGAACTGTACAAAGTATTCCAAATGAGGTCGCACCAATGATTTATACAGGGGCATTATGATACCCTTCCTAATAATCCCCAGCATAGCATTGGCCTTCTTTATTGCAGTTATACACTGTCTAGACATTTTCGCTGCGTTATCTACTACGACTCCAAGATCTTGGTCAGTCTCTGCCAGTTCAGACCCCATCAACGTGTATTTATATTTAGGATTTTTGGCTCCAATGTGCATCACTTTGCACTTGGCCACATTGAACCACATTTGCCATGTTGACACCCACTCACCCATCCTCAACAAATCCCTTTGGAGTGCCTCACAATCCTCCCTGGTTTTCACCACCCTGAACAACTTTGTGTCATCTGCAGATTTAGCCACTTCACTGCTTGCAGTAATGAATTGCAGTAATGAATAGCCATGATTGATTGCAGTAACGAATAGCCATGATTCCTTCCCATTATCAGGATCCATTTTTGTTTGTCTCAGGCTCCATTATTGACCCAATGGCTAACTACTGCTGCTATACTTACCTCTGTTTTGCATGAACAATGCTGCGGATACTGCACTGTCCACATTGTTGTTTGCTGGTTCATAATGGAAAAAGTTCCATTAAAGGATCTCCAGTATAGACCTCCAATATTGTCTTTTGGAGGGCCAACACAGAGAGCCACTTTCAGGAGTTCATGGCCAAGTATTTTGAGAATCCACTTCCCAAAGAGTAGACCTCACATTGGGATGCCTGTCTAAATTAATTCTATTGTGCACCTATCAATGATACTCTTAGAAAATATTTACAATTAATGTATGAAAATTAGCTGGAAATCCTGCATTCAGTCATGGCGCCCTTAGTATAGAAGAGATTTCCACTCCTAGAGCGTCAAGACTCATTTTTTTAATTATTATTCCCTTCTCCATTTGTAGTCCCAGGAGACTTCAGCACAGCAACTTTGCCCCCATGTGGCCAGCTGGATGCACTCACTTTTAAAGGGAGCCTCTACATGACATCATGCTCATATGGGGTACAGCTTGTGGGGCTACCATGCTTTCCCCCTTTCAGCCAGAGCAAAAGAAAAACCCTTTGTGCTGGTTCAAAGAATAATTGTGGAGTGGCTACAGGGATAGCATCCATGTGGATGCTGTCCCCACAGGCAAACTGAGGAGAGAGGCAGAGCTAAGCTCCACGTCCTCTCTCCCTTTTAATTCTTTTAATGAACCACCACCCCGCTAAGCTATGGCGCTTTGCATACCATGGCTTAGCTCAGGGCTTTTTTTTTTTTGGAGAAAAAGCCCAACAGGAACTCATTGGCATAACAGGCCACACCCAACAGCAGAAACTCATTAGCATATTAGGCCACACCCCTGACAGTGCAGCTCCCTGCCAGGATCGGCTTCCCCAGGTGCCCCACAGTTTGCGGGGCTCATGGGGAACCCAAGGGAAGGAAGGCAGTTTCTGGATTGGCTTCCCCCGGTGCCCCGCAGCTTGTGAGGCACCTGGGGAACCCGAGGGAGGGGGAGGCTGGAATTATAGTCAATTCAGAAGCCAGCCGGAACTCCGTTCCTGTGCGTTCCTTCCCCAAAATAGCCCTGGCTTAGCTGTGAAGCAGGGAAAGCAGTGATTGCTGGGCTGTGAGGGAGCCCAGCATGATTGTCATCTGTTGGCACCTCTGTACAGAAGAGCTAGGGTGGTGGCAAGGATGGCAGTGAGTGGACAGGGACGGGGCATACCAACGGTATTCTGTGTACCTCCACTTCGCTTACTGCTCCTTCCAGAAGAGGGGCAGCTTCACCCACCCTGTTTGGAAACCATCTTGATCTCTTTTCTTCCATAAACTGACAAAGAGGAGAGCACATATCAACTAGCAAAAGAATATATGTGTGGTGTGCATCACTGCTGACTGAGGACAACGATGAATCCTAAAGCAGAGGATCACTTCAAGAATAAGCTTATAGTCCAAATATTCGATTTTTTAAAATAAATCACAACCATGTCTTTAAGATAGAAACTCCCACATGTTAAAATATAGAAACAGCTTTGCAGTTAGATCTAGTTGTATTGTTTAGTGAATGAAAGAAACACATCCTAATACTGGGATAAATTCTGGGAAGTAGATAAGACTCACTTGAGGCTAATTCTAAGAAACACGTATATGATTCATAACTCTTGGTCCAGGCACAGCCATTCATTTCTCCCATAGTAATTTGGAGATTGGGAATAACTTGAAAAGAAAAATAAATAAAACTGTCAAATCACACCACTAGAGCTAAATCATATGCCAATTATTCATGATGTTAAAGTCACAAGCCAATGATGTATAATCAAATCAATAGAGGAAGACCTGGTATTAAAAAGATCCCTCCCAAACATTTGGTAAATAAAGATATGAATAAATGTTTTTTTTTAATATTAATTATTTGCTTTGCAAGCTCTTCTGCCTTTCGCTGAACACTTAGAGAACTAAATGAAAAAATACCAATTTTGTTGTCGTCGTCCAATAAATGCAGACTTCTTATAGAAACTGGCTTCCATAAACAGATCTCCTCGCTGGAATAAATTCCTTGCCAAGATGAATGTATATTAAGCGATCTATATATGTAGCAATTCTCTGTGGTCTCCGGTAGATTCTCTCTCACTTCATCTACTTGAGATCCTTTAACTGGAGATGTGAAGAACTGAACCTGGAACCTTCTACACTCAACGTCTGCACTTTCCCATGATGTTATAGGCCCTCCCATTAAAAAAAAAACAAAAACCTCCCAGGGGCTTCACCAGGTGAACAGTGTTGGGTCAGATTTACACACATTCCCAATTGGTTTCATGCAGTCAGCTTTGAGAGAACCATTCACTTAGAGGACAGGGTAAATAAGAGGGCTAATTCCAGGTTCCCAGTTTTCCTTTGAGTTTGTCATTAATGTCAGAGCTGCTCATCTGTTTGGTGGATACATGTGCTCACAGCCTACTGCTATGATAAGAACCCTTGGATTTGGCCACTTCATAGGAAACCAAGTTTAAAGCCAAGAAATTATCAAGCGAATACTGTATCAAGCAAGAAGCCAATAATAAAGAAGCATTCGATTCAACAGCAAACAACTGCTCCAGAATCAGGCTGCACAGAAGAAGGAATATACTACATACATTCAGATTACAAATAACTTTGAGGAAATCACCATCTGGTTCTCAATGTTCCATGTAAGGAAGAGAGGATAAATTCATTCAGCAAATTATTTGGAATCATGAGTCACTTTCCTAGGAAAAAAATACACCATGAATCTTTTAGGACAGGAATATGTTGTCTTGTTTGACCCAAGCAATGAGCAAAAGGAATCAACCATGCATATTCTTATTTAGTACAGACAAATTCTATGGGTATCGGGAACGTCTGCAGTCTTTGCTGCAAACAGTAAAAAAGTCAACATATGTGCAAATAGAAACACAGGCATCTTCCTTTTAAATACAATGTTTTAGAAACCTTATGTGACCCTTAAAAATACTGTGCTGCTTATAATTTACTGGTCACTCTACAAAGAATTACAGTGTAACACCATGTAACAATTGGTCTAGATTCAGAAAGTTCCTTTTCCTGGAGGGGACAAATTAATGCCAACCTGGCATCCTTTGTTTGTCAAACTAGAACAGAATGGATTGTGCAAATCACTGATACCTACAACACTGCTTGCTCAATTAGCTACATTTGTCTTCGATGCAAAGAAAAATTCCAAACACCTCTAGAAGCATCTTCTTTCAGGACAACAGTTGGTCCATACCAACACATATGTTTGTATTCAGCTTTAAAAGTATGTAGCATTTCCCCCCCTGCTCACAGTTTCAGCTTTCTACTTATTTCTCCCCTTTCTATCCCGTGTCCATAATCTCTGTCAGGGATTCAGGGGCTTGAAATGAGAACCACATAGGGGGAAACGGAACCTAGTCAAGTGAGTTACCTTATTGGTGCCAAAGCCCCAAAACCTTCTTTAGTTGCAAAAGGAAATGGGATATCCAGCAGCTGCCCATGCAGTTGGCAGGTAGTGGGAAACCGCTGGATTGGCCTGAACTAATACTAGAAAATACTTGCCTAGTCAACTGAAGCAGTATCTTCTGCCAGGTGCACCAACTCCTGACTGTAGCTTTACCAGCTCCGAGATCTAGCTCAAGCCTCCACTTCTAACAACTGACCTCATGGACTCTGGGCTCGAGTGCCCAGTCCAAGCATTAGCACATATGGCCTCAGTCTGGACCTTCTGATGCCCAGAAGAAGTTATCCTCTTTCAGTTGATACATCATATTACCACCCTCTGCTTATGTAACTAACGAAAACATCATCACCTCTTTTTTCAGTAATCCAGAAGCAATTCAAAATCCTGGGAACTTCCTGGATAAATTTCATAATATTTCTCTCTCCAACTTCTTTGCTGTAGTCCTTCATTCCCTGAGTTGCAAGTTCATTTCTCTTTGCTTCGTTACATAATCCCAGTACTGTTGATAACAACATTTCGCCACATCAGTCTGTTCCGTTTACAACATGATCACACAGACATTAGATTTCAAAGGAAATTCTCTGTACCGTTTTGGATTGCAATAGCATGGGTAATTCTTGAAAACTGTATAATACGTTTAGGATCATCATTTAGGATGTAATGTAAAACACTTAGGATCATCATTTTAATGAGAAAGTACTCGCTGCAGCTGATAAAGCTGACAATACGAAGATGAAAAACAATGTGCACAGGCACAACTGATTCTTTAAACGAAATTCTGAATCTTCCCCTCTATGTTCAGAAGGCAGCGCCAGACTACACCTGAGGCAATACTCACCAACCCAAAGGGGGTAGAACATGATTTGGAAGCTGTTAAATGCAAAGCCACAGCTCTAGCAAGTGTCAAGACAACACTTACCCTAGAACCTGACAGAAGTTGGATTGGGCAGACTGTCAGGCACTTGGGTACTCAGGCAGCTGAGGTGGTGATGCAGGGGAGTGTGTCAAGGATGTGGCAGGTATTTAAGCCGCACAAGAGAGCAGGACTCCTCAGGGTATTCAGGTTAAGAGGGGCTGGCAGTACAGCATCACCCTTCCCTCTAGCAACCCCAATGGGGAATGGGAGCATCCAACTGGGATAATCTGGGAACATCAACAGAGTTTCTGGCTGAGTTCAGACTGGCAATTTGCCCCGCTATAGCCACATTCCAGCTGCATTTCCCAAGTGGATTAAAGGGGGAGCTCACACAGGCACATCTGCCTGGTGTTCCCCAGCCATAGGCAACCCGTGCTGTTCTGCTTCGCTCCCGGGATTAAAAGATATCTGTTGAAAGTGGTAGCAGATCCTGGAGAGTGCCTTTATCCCGCTGCATTCCACTTCCCGGAAGTGTGAACGCTCAGCCGAAAAGCCGGGAGCAACCTGCGTTGCGCATAAGGCAGCAACAATATGATTGGCTGTGCTCTGCTATACCACCCAATGCAGTGCCGGCGCAACAGGATCCTCCCCAAATTGGCTGGATGCCTATGTGTGTATGAGCACATGAGCGCATATGCCGATTTGCCAGGAAAAAGCCGTTTACAGCTGCACCTCCAGGCCAGCAGTCTGAATGCTACTGCGCGCCTCCTCCCGGTATGCTCCCGCATCAGTCGGCCCCATGTGACTGGGAAAACCCAGAACAGTTTGTTCCGGGGCTTTTTTGCCATGACTGGCTCCTGCTGCAAAATGCCGAGTTAGGGGCATTTCCCCCACGGCACACCCTGTTGATAAATGTTTTAATCTGTTTATACTCCCTATTCATCCTAATGCACAGTATTCTCAACAGTGGTGAAATCAGTTTGCATTCCCACTTCAGGTTACCCATGGGACACTCATCATTTGTGACTTAGATTGTGTGAAACTACAATTATCACACAGTCAGTCCTCCCCCCCCCCCCAAAGGTAGCCGTGTTGGTCTGCGGTAGAACCTCTAGAGTCAAGTCCAGTTGTAGCTTAGAGACCAACAAGATTTTCCAGGTATGACCTTTCTAGAGCCAGAGCTGATGAAGGGAGCTACTAGCTGTTCTACAGTCTAAGGTGCTACTAGCTGTTCGACAGTCAGTCATTGTGGATCGCCTTGTCATCTCATGAGACCATGAAAGCTGGGAATCACTTAAAACTAAACATGATCTGATTGCTCCTAACTAGAGTGGGGATATATATAAAAAAGGAAAGCTGTCTTAACACTGTAAAAACAATATATGCAGAATTCTTGTTCTGTAACCCTGGTGATGTCTGAGATTTAGGTATATAAATAGCAATATAATCCCACTCATCTGACAATGTAGCAGTGTAGAAAAAAAGTAAGCTGTCCTTTCAAAGTAGGCAGTTTTCTCCCAAGAAAGTTGGGCATTTTGCTATTTTTGAACTACGGTCATTTCTCCCTTATATCTCTTAGTGGTTGGAATCTTGAGTCCTGAGGATTTTGTCAGAATTTGACCCGAACATACCTGGAAATTCCTAAATTTAAAATACAAAATACCATTTTATACATGGAAAATATCCAGTGCCTGAAACTGCCTGCTGCATTACATAAAACAAACGAAACAGTCTAGCAAAAGAGAACTGAACTTGAGTCTCACAGATCAGTCTCAAAATCTTTGCTTAGTTTATGTACTCGGTAAAAAGCCTCAGACCAGAGTCACCTCTTCTTCTCTCATGGCTGGACACAGAAGGGTATTGCAGAGAATCTGCATAGCATGAGCTTCTGAGCTCCCACTTGTAGCGTACCAGCCAAGATCCAGATCTTTTCCACAGTAAAATCCACTTGCTCAGAACACACTTGGGAGAACCCTGGAAACTGCAAATTCTGGAACAATTTATATACCACCATTCCAGAAGCTCAAGGAGTAACATGCTGCCCTTTAGACAAAACCAAAAAACAATTTGATTCAAAATTTTAATGACTTTATGCGGGCTGCCAGGTCCCCCAGGGGGGTGGGGGGTTGCCCGCTCAAAGGGCCCCTGACCTGCCAGCCCGAATCTGGCTGGCAGGGGGAACCCCAACCCTGAAGTGCCCGGATCTGGCCAATGTGCCTGATGTGATGACATCAGCCAGAGGTGACGCCATTGCACTGGGCATGTCACAGGGTACACTCTAGTATTTGGCTTGAAAACTCTATGGTTTCATAGAGTTTTTAAACTGAATGCTAGAGCATCCACTGGCAACGTGCCTAGCAAGATGACATCACTTCCGAGTGATGTCATCACAGTGCGTGCATGCTATGTGCATGCACAAATGTCCTGGACTGGGACCTACTCCCCCCCGCCACACCAGGCAAGTGACCTGGCAACCCTCGACTTTATGTCTAGGACAAGCAGATGGGTCAAAGAAGTACTCATGATTTATTGCTATGCCCTATTCTTCATGTGGAGTCATATATAGGATAGTTCTGATCGTTTCAAAAATTCAATCATATATAAACATGCACCCTCTATTCTACAGAAAATGCCGACACAGGTAACATTCATCTTACTTTTAACCAATACAGAGACCATAATTACATCCTATCGAGTTAAATAAATAGATATCTACAGTATAACCCTATACATTACACCAATCTAAACCCAACTGACTGGAATAACTTTGCATGTGAAACCTGAGAATCCCACAATTTATTTATTTATTTAATTTGCATCCCACCCTCCCTGTCAAAGCAGACTCAGGGCGGCTTCCATAAAATTTTTGTAAACAACAGAAAAGTTCATAAAATATAGACATAAAAAGCTACCTAAAATGCTAGTGCCAGTCCTATGGTGATGGCACAGCGTAAGTAGCATCAACATAAAGTATAGTCAGCAGAAAAACAATAGGAAAAGCAATAACTTCTGGCCTCATCACAATGGCGACAGTGGACCGATGACATCCCTAACCTTCAACATTCTGAAACCTATCTTTCTCTGGAGCTGATTTGATTTTCTTAAGTTTGAAACAAACTTTAGAATCTGTCACTGTGCATACTGATACAACGACCAACTCCAAGACCCATTCTGATATATATCCCCATGATCAGCTTTTCGTCAAAGGAAAAACAAGAACAATTTGAGAGTTCTTTAGCAAGTTACCTTGGCACTGATCAAGTAAGATGACGCTTGTCATACTGGTATTGACTAATTTGTATCCTGCATCTGATGGATTTCTGCCTTTTCATTATTTGTGGTGTGACCCCCCCAGGATTTGTGCTCTTCATATCCACAAATGTACCTAGCCTCATATTGCTCTCTTAGGTGCAATAAGTTCCATCAAACCTTGGAGAACAAGAGGGGGACACAAAGCCAGCGTTAACACCTCCACTTAAGCAGTAGGAGGCACTGGTGTTCTCCCTAATCAATAATCTGAAATGACTCCAAGGTCTCCCAATGCTGTGTAAGATGCCTCAGTTCTTAAGAATCCTTGCTGGTAGAATATTAAATACTTCTCTGTTCCACTGTAGCAAAATCAGTTGTAAAAAGAAAGGTCCAACAATCGTGCCGAGAATCACCTAAAGTACCAATTCTGCCTAATTCCGAAGAAAACCCGAAAAGGCAGATCCTGCCACATACCTGCAAATTTACTAGACCTTCAAACTCTGGTTTTGAAGGACAAATGCGGACTATACCATTTGTAATTTGTTGGGTCACATGACAGAACGCTCATCTAAATAAAAAATTCTCTCCTCAAAGAAAACTACATAGCAGAGGGAAGAGTTTTGGGTTAGCCTTCTCCTTCCATATTAGTCGTCTTGTAAGTACTTTTTAAAATCATATGAGCGCCCCCCCCCATATAAAGTGGTACAAACCACAATACAGGTTTACTTTCTCCTGTGGTCTTTGTGAGAACACCAGCCCACGAGCCTATAAAGCTCTGTCCAATATCAGATCTGAAAAAAATGACCAGTATACTAATTTCTGTATTAGAAAAATTTCAGGTACCTTACAGCGTGGGGAGGATGGTCCTTGTTCCACCAGAATCTAAACTCATAGAATTAGATGTATCATCTGAACTAATTTATCCAAGTACCTAGAACTGGAATTATACTATTTCAAAGTGATGAAAGGTGTCATACAACAAACTCGAGGTGTTTCCAGATAGTTTCTTACCCCAGTGACGGTGGGGGCAAAAGGGGAGGGGGGTAATAAATCGTATTTCACGAAAGGAATTTCAGCCTATCAGGAGAGTATATACTATCCTTGCTATTTTCACCTCTCAGCAGCTGGGCTGCATGCACGGATCCCGATAATCCAAGGAGACTAACAGCAGAGGGATCAGCAAAGTCCCCACGTACTCTGCAAGAGTCAGATACACCGATTTAGTGTACCTGCCACCTGCAGAAGCACCCATATATACATGATGTTTCTACACAGCCCATTTTTAAACAAAAAATATGTTTAGGAACATTAAAAAATGTGCCTCTGGAATTTATTTCCTTATTCGTGCATTTCGTTTCATTTTTATTTTAAAGATTCTGTCCTGCTACATTCAGCCAAAAGGTTTCTGCAGTAGCCTACATAGTTAATTAAAACAAAAAAATCAAAACAGCAAAATGAATAAAAAGTGCTTTAAAACACAGGGTCCAGTCCAGCCAGACTGAAGAACTTGCAGCTCCCACTGACTTATGTGCGAAGGTCTCTTGCACTTAAATCAGCATGAAATCAGTGCTTCACTTTGAACTGTGTACATGCTGAATTCAAATATTTAATGTAGGAAGTACATTTTCAACAACAGAGCACACAAACGGCTTAAATTCGAAAAAGCCTAGCTTTTGGAAAGTTGCACCGGGGTCATCTATGTGTATTTCTCTGGGTAGACAAATTCCAACCACAGAGAAGGCCTAACGTCTAACTGCCATTAAGGAAACACCGGGAAGGCCTCCTCTACAGATTGAAGCAGGACTGTATGGGATAGAGTGATCCTTTCATGTAGAAGATGGAGTAGATCTATTCTCTCTTGCTCCGGATTGCAAGACTAGATCTAATGGGTGGAAATTACAAGGGAGTCATTACCGGCTAAATATCACGAGAAACTTCCTAACTGTAAGAATGGCTGAGCAGTGGAACAGTCTGCCTCGGGTGGTGGTGGTGGACGCTCCTTTCCTGGATGATTCAAGTGGAGGCTGGATGGCCATCTTTCGGGTATGTTGTAGGGCTATCTTTTGGCTGTGCTCCTGCAGAGTGCTGGTGGTGGGACTAGACAACCTGCAAGGTCCCTTCCAACTCTAACATTCTATGATTCTGTGATTCTGGGCCAAGTTTACTTAGAGCTGGAAATGTTAGACATATGAAGATTTACATCAAGCCTGAAAACCATACTGACAAGTAGCTATAGCAATATTTCCAAAAATGTGACCTCTGCAGACTGACCTAGCAACCACATCTTACACAAGCTTTGAATACTTTTCAGAGGTAGCCCCATGCAGAGTCCATTGCAACAGCCAAACTTAAAGGTTTCTGTGGCATGTATCATGGAGACCAAATCCTCCTTCTTCAGAAGGGGATAGCTAGAAAGAAACTACTTCCAGACTCAGTTGCCACCTGAGCATGATATAGCAAAGTACCCCCTCATTACAGACGTACTTTAGGGGAAATATAACCCTATCCTGGACTCTCTGAACCACTTAAAATTATTTAAAATATGCTATGTCACCTTTTTGCCCAATATAAGATCCCTATGACAGCGAATAATACAAACATAAAACAAAGAACACGGATAAACAGGAAGCAGGCAGAAAACAATGGCAGAGTTAGGAACAGATAAATCTTCCAGTCAGATTCTATAATTCTGATGCCAAAATGCCCTTCTGCATCACTGCTGCTGCCCACTATCAATGTCCAATTGATTGAACTTCAATTCATTAATCTAGCCTATCACTACCTCCAGATAATATCCAGGGACCTTACTAAGATCAGAAATAGATATTTACAAGAGGGGACCTGCAACTAGGGTCGAATCTGCATTTGCATTTTTAAATCGGTTTCGTGCTGCTGTGATGCTGTCTTTCTCTATGCTTGATGGTGTCACAGTGATGGTGTCACTGATTTAAAAATGCAAATGCAGATTCGACCAAAATGTTGGCGTGGGGATGTGGGGCAGGGGAAGTGGGCAGCGGGCTGGCTTTGGCCGCTCCTCTCACATGCTGCTGGTCCTGCTGCCACTGCTGCTCCCTCCTCTCTCTTGCCTAACCAAGTTGCGGCTCAAAACAAAAAGGGGGAAAAAGACTCAAGCTGGTGGGGTGAAAAACTGGCAGGGCGGCCCACTGAGTGGCCGCTCAGTGCTCCGTTTGCACACTCCTCCAGCACTGCTTCTCTTTGGAGAGAAGCCTGTGGCAGCCACTGATGGGGCACAGGACTCTGGCTGTGTGGGGGGGGAGAAGACCAGAGACCCTGGGAATCCCCCTACTGTCCTCCTCTTTTCTGGTGATCCTGGAGGCAACAGGGATGGTTCCTGCAGCAGTGGTCTCTGTGGCGGCATGGATAGCTCTTGCTGTGGCAGGCCGAGCAGCAACTGGGACAGGTATTGCCACAGCAGGTTACTTCATGGCTCCAATGGCTTTTCCCAGCAGTCCTAGCAGTGGCGTGGGCAGCGACAGGGGCAGTTATTTGCTCTTCCCATAGCTTTGTAAGTATGCATGCACTGAACAAGCAGTTTTACGGGGAGAGGAATTATGTATCCCTCATATACTTTTTAAAACATGTTAGATTTTTCTGCACACCTGGAGAGTGCCCCAAGTGTGCAGAAACATATCTTAACTCTCCATATGCCCCCTATCTGTGGAAATAGGTATCTGCACATAGGGGTTTCAGTTGGGAATTAGATATTAAGATTATTATTACTTATTTAGGGAATGTATGTGCCACCTATCCACAGAACTGTTCTGGAGTGACATTTCCAGACAGTTTCTAGTTTTCAAATGCATCCCCAATTAGAATACATGAGAGTAATTGTGTGATCAGATCAGATCACAGATAACCATGGCTAGCTCATGCTTCCTGAAGAACAGCTATAACTGGCATATCAGCCAAAGCTGATCGAATGCACTACATGGCGTGGAAGGGACCTGAGCCTCCAACCAGGATCCAGCAGCATCCCCATGATATGAATCTGTCCCTTCAGAGGGAAGTACAGCCTCCTCCATGACAGGCTGACCCCTCAGTCCTAGAGTTTTTCATTAACCAGCAGTACCTCAGTCTGGTCTGGACTGAGCTTCAGTTTATTGGTTATCATGAGCATAGTGATGAGATTCTACTCCAAAACTTCTCACATCTACTCCAAGCAGTTTAATGTAGATGCTAAATAGCATAAGACGGATCCCTGAAGAACTCCAAAGGAAAAGTCTATAGAGCAGAACAGTTATCTCTGTGCACAAGCTTTATCATTCCTGACAGGTAGAAATGGAACTACCACAAAGCAGGGTTGTGCTATTCCCAGCCCAACCAAGCAGTACATAGGATGTCATGATCTCAAAAGCCACTGAAAGATGAAAGAATCAAGACAGCCACGTTCCTCCTGTCAATCCTCTATCAATATTCATTTTAATCAAGGCAGTTTTCATCCATAACCAGGCCTGAAACCGGTCTGATGTAGGTCTAGAATGATACAGAATCTGATGCCCAAAGTCTCTGTTTCACTTCGCTTCATGTTTGCTCTGATGCCGTCACGTACCCTGGCTTGGGATGAAGTTCCACGGGATTTGCTTCTATGTAAGTGATTCTGGAATCTGGATTAAATTCACTAAACTGTTTTTGAAAATACCAGCAAAATCTATACAGCTTTTTTTTTTTTAAGATAAAAGGAAACATAGCCAACTCGCAAGGAAAGTCCTAAATTAATTCTCTGTATCCCAGTTAACAAACAGTTGTGAAAGCAACTCACACATCTACTCCAAGTGGTTTAATGTAGATGCAAAATAGCATAAGATGGATCCTGGAAGAACCCCAAAGGAAAAGTCTATAGAGCAGAACAGCTGGAGCGCTCTAAAACTTCAATCCTATGAACATGATAGTACTGCAGAAATTCTTACAACGGAGTGTGCCAACAGTTACGAGCCAAACATCACAAGACACGGCATGACATTGGCTTCACAGACAGACATGGCATTTTAAATCTTTAGGAGTCCGAGTTTCAAATATGGTATGAGTAAAATGAAAAGAAATCCAAAACAAAATATTCTTAGATTTCATTGACGTTTTCTAATGAAAGAGGTTATGCAGATTTCATGCAGAACATCACACACAGAAAATTAAGGAAGGTTCCATGTAATTTGAATAATACGTTTGAATTTGTGTCCTTTCGTCGTCACATCTGATCCATTACCTAAGCATACATGTTTCCTGTTGTGTTATTGCAAACACAAAAGCACATTCTTTTTGTTCATTACTGTTCATTACAGTCCAAACTGCTATGATTAACTATGCCATAGTGTAATTCAATGAAAAAGTATGTAAGTTTTTCGTTTATAGTCAATTTGTTGCCAGCGTTTTCAGAAACGCTTCCTCATAATACAGTCTCACAAGTATGACCATTAGATTATTGTTGTGCTTTGTGTATTTTCGGCCCCTTTCCACTCCCCACTGGATGCAAATTCCAATCCGTTCAGTTTTAGGAAACAATAGTAAAGCCCCCTTGAACTCAGCCTTACACAACAACAAAGGGGCAATTGTCTTACAACTGCAGTCCAATTTAATTATACATGCATAGAATTCTTATACTGCATTATTAAGAATTTCTTCCCCTGGCTCCTGGTCATTCCCCAAATTATGGAAAGGTTGCATGGAAATGTTTTGCACTTTCCTGGTCTGGGCAACCTCCTCTTGCTTTTAAAACCGGGAGGCCATAATCCTGCCTTTGTGACATCAATCATTTTCAGCAAGACTGATGCGCCAACTCCGGAGGTTCCTCAGGACAAGCTTTGCTTCTCCTGCTTTGAATGAGAATCAGCAGGGCCATCACCCAGCCTTTTGAAATGCATCCTGAGTATGTTTTGCCAGGTCAGTTTTGCATACCCAGTTTCCACTGATCGTGCAGACACGGCATCTGGACTTCTTTGCAAAGACCAGCAGGGTCTCGTAGGCAAACATTCCTGGTTTGGGACTCGTGGCGAAAATTACCATTTAGAGCTAAATGGAGGCCGAAAGCAAACCGTTCAAAGTTCAGACTGTGGCGCACTAACGCTTCCTTTTCATGGGACCATGCAGAAACCCTGCTCTTGCCTTCCTAATTTTCCCTTCCGTATTCAAAACTATCTCATATTTTAGGGGAGAGGAGGCGATCACCCCTCAGAGGGCTGTCTAATGATTCATTCAGCTGGCAATGAGGAAGAACAGTAATATTTGGGGAGTTAAGGTGTTTTTTCTCCTGCCCCCCATGATGTGCAATTGCGAAGATCCACTCGAAAGAGTTAGGCGTAATAGAATGAGACTTCTGCTTCTTGGTACATTTGGCCACATTATCTTTTGTGGCACAGCAAGTAGCTTCCGTTCCTCCTCTTGCTTTCATGTAATACCATGGTTTCAATCATCATCACAGTACTGCTTGACTTGCAGTAGGCCCACGTAACTTCACTACACAAAACACAGCAAAGTCAGGCCACTTCCAACCACTAAATTTTCAATTCTCCCTCACCACACACCCAAACTTTGCCATCTCCCTTCTGAGAAACGTGTCGTGACACCAGAAGCCCAGTTTGTCTCTGAATCTTTCTTTCTCAAGTCCGAATAGGATTGAAAACACCAGTGTAGATCGCTCCAAAGTATTGTGTGAGTATGGGACAAAAAAGGAGAATTGCCAGTCCTATGTATGTTGATTCAAAAAGTAGTTCCTCTGAATTCAGTGGGACTTATTTTCAAGTATAAATGTGTTTGGGACTGCAGCCGAAACATGGTAGCTACTACTTCTTAGGCGTTTAGACTTCAACTGTTATGCATTGTGTGTACATCCACATGTACATGAATGGGAAGAACAGAGGCCCATCACAACAGTCTTTGCTTCCATTCAATCTCTCCAAGAGCAGACAGCAGAAACTCCGAACACCCCCCCACACACACACACACACATACACAGTCACTCTCTAATCACTTAGGAATAAAATAGGAAGATTACCAAAGGGAGGTGGAGGGGAATTGCAGCTGACCCTTAAGGAGCATAATGCCAGGCTGTGTACTTTGGAGCCAAAGGCTGCAATCCTATGCACTCTTGCTTGGCTGCTCATGGGTCTTACTTCTAAACAACTATGCAAAGGATCAGCGTGAAATGCAGCTACTGTTGCAGAATTTGTAAGAATGGAAAATACTCTTTCTTTGGTAAATGGGTTGTGCGCAGAGCGGGAAGCCTCTGATGAGGAGGAGGACATGATGAGAGGGATAAGACTGTATTTGTAGGGCCTTTTGCATGGTCACCAGTGAACAGCATTCTGCAAGAGATCACCTCCGAATACAGCATATGCTGTGTTTTCACTGGAGCACCAAGATACTGCAATCATTGTGGAGAGACTTGCATTTTCCTCGGCGGCTTATTCATGCTGAAGTATATTTTACCTCCCTACATATATTTTGCAGCAAACCAGGTTAGCGAGAGGAAGGGTTGCTGTTTTTTTAAAAATAAAAATAAAAATTCAGCATTGTGAAGGGAAAAGGTGAAAAGATGCATTAAGCTACTGCAGTATCGGGGAGGAGGGGGGGAGAAATGATTTTAAAAAAATTAAAGCCGCTTTCTGTTTTAAAGCAATGTCATTCTCAGAACTGCCGGCGGTTGCTATGGGTTTTGAGGAGGAGGATGAGAAAGAATTGGGGGTGGGGGGTGGGGGGCTTGGTAATCAATCATCACGGGGAAAGCTGAGCCCCTTTCAGAGAAAGATCTGGATTTCAACTCAGTCTCGAAGAAAATTGCGGGGAACTGCAGAGTTGCTGCCATGCAGGGCAGCAAGAAAACAGGCAGAACAGAAGCAGCAGCTGGGGATGGAAACGCCTATTAAATCCCTTAGACAACAGATGGGCAAAGCTCCCTGTCTTTTTTTTTTTAAAAAAGCAAAACACAATGCACCATGTTTTATTGTCCCACCATAATGAAGACTACTTAACACCCACAGGCCCCAGAGAAGATCTGTTGGCTCGACAGAATATAGGTGTACCCAAAACATCAACCTGGAAAGACTCAAAGTCCATTCCTGGGGTCTCCCCGGGAAATGGACTGAGCGTCAACAGGAACTGTTACTGGAAAAGGGGGAATGGAAGACCAGGGGCAATCTGACATTTTCGCCCAGCTTCGCTTCTTCTGCCATTTCTGCTGCTCTGCCCTTGAAGTGGAGCTACCGAGCCGGGCGACCTGCAAAGGTCCAGCTCGTGAATACATTGCGGGGGATCTAATTATGTCACGTAGGGGCAAAAGCACCTGCGCCCTGCTAATGCCTGGCACTCCAGTCCCTTCTTTTAATATTCCTTGCCATTGTTCCTTTCAGGCCACCACCACGGCAACAAAACCCTCCTGGCGCCTGATTGCAGGGCAAAGGGGGTCTTAAATCACCGACCGAAACGATATGCCGATTGCAATGGGCGGAGGAGAGCGGAACGAGGTTTTCGGGTGTCCAAAAACCGTCTTTTGATGACTTTTGCAGTTTTCGCCGCGCCGCGGGAGGCTTTTCCAGAGAGCCCCAGAAGACAGGCATGGATTGCACCGAATATCATCCCTTCCCGCCCCCCCACCCACCCACCCCCACCCCCGAACAACTGCACCTTAAGGACTACACCCTTTTCAATCATGATGTCATAAAACATTGCTGGTAACTCCCAGCCGCCTCCTCCTCCTCTTCACTCTCCGCTATGTGCCCCCCTCGATTCGATTTTTAAGGCAAGCAATTAAAGCGCCGCACTGAATCAAAGCAAAGGGGGGGGGGAGGTATCGCCAGCAGCAGAGCATCCTTGCTTCGTCCCCCCCCCTCCGCTCCACCAGCCCCTCCCTTGTATGCACTTTGACTGTCATCAGAACACCACCCCTTTCCGAGAGAGTGATGCACACAAAGCAATCCGGGCTTGTTAAAGCAAGATTTGATTTGGCGGAAAAGAGACAGCAGCCGCCTTAAACCATCTTAGGACCACACGCCACGGCGAAAGGGAGGGAAGCCCGGCGCTCTCCCGTCCCCATAAGATCGGCAACTGCGACCGTATCCCTACGATTGTTAGTGCTGCTGCCGCTGCTGCCAAAGAACCAACCTGTCTGTCCTTTGCCCAAGGTTTTCTCCAGGCGGTAGGGTCCCACATATTGTGCATGCTGAGCTCCGCTGCCTTCTTTGACCGTTGATGTCATTTCTACCTGGCTCCGTAATTCTGCGCGGTTCGGCTCGTGTCGTGGGTCGGGGGGGGAAATCGGTGGGCTCTTTTCCACTGCAGTTCTTTAAATCCCCACTTTGCCGCTGTGCAAGCAAAGCGCTCGCGCTGCCTCCTCCTTCTGACTCTTTTTGCTGAGCTTAGTCCACTTGGCTGAAGATTCACTCTTCCTTTCTTTCCTTTCCCCCCACTCTGTCTGCCTAGGGAGCTGATGCCCCGGAGCAGTTCTTAGCCAGTGTTTAGTGAGAGGGGAAATCTAAGATCCAAGCATAAGAAGCATGGTGCTGGTCATCAGCACTCTGCACGCCTTAGTTCTCTTTAGGAGCTGTTCGGGGAGAGCTGGAGCTGGAGCGGCGGAAGAGCTGGGGCCCACAGCTCAGACTGACATTAGAGGCAGCCAATCCCTGACAGCACCTCAGCCTGCCTCTCCCTACCTTTTCTTTTCCATCAGCATCAGCAGCAATCGCTGCCTCTGACTGCTACAGAGCATCCTAACCAATAGCAACAGCAATAAAACCGTAAGGGGGTTAATCTCCTGTTAAGGTCAGTAGTTAATCAGAATCCAAAAGTCTGTCCTGCTTCAAACTTTACATGTATGGGCGCATGAAACCAGATCTATATGGTCTGCATCAGCAGCACCCAGGCAACCAGGACACTGCAGTTCATCTGCTCAGATCTATGCCGCAAACCATGTTGAGCTTGTGGCGCAAAACTTATAAGAGGTCGGAAGGCCAACTGGAGAGATCGGTAGTAAGAAGAACGGGAAGAAAGCCCTGAAAGGAGCACAGCGCACAAACCAGTGGCTGTTATCTGAGTGGTTTGTAATGAGTTTCAGTGGGAGGGGTTGCTTGTCACTTAAGTGTCAAGATAAAGAAGTAGGTGACCTTAAAATTAGCAAATCACATGCATGCGCACATACATGCACATCACACTAGCATCATGAAAGATACTGGGTCTGCAGTCACAAGACAGATGGAGAATTAAAGGATCTAACAAAATGTGGTGGTTATACAACCCATGTGTTTGAATGCAGGTGGTATTACATGAGCGTAAAGTGGGGCGGCTCAGAGGGACCTGAGGTGGGGAGCTGGAAACAGGAAGTGTTAAGTATGCTACTCAACAAGGTTTAGATTTCAGCAAAGTGATTTCAGCTTTATTGTAACAGCACACTCAACTCAACAACACACACACAGAGAATAGTGGAGCACAGCTCCCTTTTTAAATGATCCGGGCTGTCAAAGCCACGCCCATAAATAAGTTAACAACCAATAAGAAAACAAGGATGAAGACCAATGAGGTCTGTTCCCTCCAAAATACATATATACAGTTGTGATTGGTTATTTACAAGTTTCATAGAAACCGACCAATGGGAATGTGACAGATTACAATCCCTTCTTATGTCTGAAGCTTAACATAGGAAAAGATAGGACAGATTCTAGCTTCAAGACATAACAGGAAGGAGGTACCAAAACCTTCCATCCATGTTTTTCTCCCTGAACAGCCTTCTCATGATTGCTTTTCTCACAGCAGAGTTTCCACCACCACCACCACCACCACCATACCTCATTAGATATCCTTGCTTATCTAATGTTTTTTATAGCTGAAATGGATTAGCGGAACTGTTAAGTGTGGGTGTGTATGTGGGTGTATCTGTTCATAACTGTGATTCAACAGGGGTCTTACGTAGCTATAGCTGAAATGTATAGCTGAAATGGATTAGCAAAACTGTAAGTGTGGGTGTGTATGTGGATGTATCTGTTCATAACTGTGATTCAACAGGGGTCTTACGTAGCTAGCCAAGTAGGGCTTGTGTTCATTGAAATTACTTGGGTGCTTTAAATCTAAATGTTGTTAGTCTTTAAGGTGCTACTGGACTCTGTTTATCACATGCTTTAAAAGAATGCTTTCAAAGTCACAGAAACAAAGGACAGGTAATATTATTTCAAGAGATTGTCTCTCAGTCTGGCCACCTTCACAGGATGCTGTAAAGTGCTTTGAGTTTTCATTGGGGAGAAGTAACAAAATGATAAATAAATAGGAGCCCACAAAGAATACCACCCCACTCTCAAAATCTCTCTCTCTCTGAGATTCTATTCTCTCCGAGGTATGAGGAAACCAGGTTCCACTCCCCTTTCCCTCCATTTTCTTTAACTGACATTGAACTGCTCCCAACATTCGATCCCTTTCGGAACATTTCCAATTCTCATCAGAACTGGTTGTTCACTCTTGGTTCTTCTACACCATGCATAACTTTATAAACCTCTATCATATCCCTCAGGATCATTTTTTCTAAACGAAAAAGTTCTCATAAATGAGATCCATAGAAGCTTACTAAGGTGACTTTAGGCCAGTCACTTCTTCTAATACTAACCTACCTCGCAGAGTCGACGTTGTGAAGATAAAATGGAAGAAGTTGTAAGGTACTCTGGGGAGAAAAGTGAGGTATAAATGAGTCAGTTTTAGCCTTTCATTTTATGGAAGTTCTTCCAAAATATTCCAGTTGATCTTCCATACACACATTCAGACATCACTTAGGACAAGAGTTGCTATGCCCCTCATTTATGTGCTATAGAGTATGCCTGTTTCCAGCAGAATAGAAGAAATGGAGAAGTATTGTGTGGCTGAAGATCAGCCAAGAGAAAAAAAAGAACCCGCTTTATGTTGTCCTTTAATAAGCAGGTATGGTTAGACGCCAAATGGGTCAGGTTAAGCACCTTTAATAGACTGTCTCTCTGGTATCTTTGCAGTGCTTTTCATAATTATGTTTAAATGAAACACACACGGACAATTGCCACAGTAACATTTTCTCATTTGACTTGTAAAAATTATATTCTGCCATTTCTTTTACCACAGCAGAGCAGCAGTACTCTCCTGTTACCTGATTCATTATTAACAATTTAAGTGATCATACTAGAAAGCTGTAGCAGTTCTCCATGGAATCTGAATCCAGAACATTCAGCTGTGTTTGCCACACATAATCAGTCTGAATATTGCAGTCCATTCACTTCTGAGTCTTCATCCAAAAATTAAGACATCTACCAATGAAAATTGAACTACATGTTATAAGACACAGGGCTGCCACTGAAAACAGTGGTGTTACCTCAAGTTCTTTCTTTCTCTGTAACATGTAATGACTTTCTTCAGATCCTGACATTATCTTATATATATATAAAAGGCTTAGTAATTTATTCACGATTCCAGGCTCTCCCATTGGCCCTTGAAAAGTACCGCATCAACTGTTGGCAGATGAACTGCCACTCAAGAGTAATCAGTTGGCATTGGATGGGTGCTGGGTCCACTCTTCTCTCCCACCCACTGCAGCCTAGGCCACTCTTCTCTGATTGGGTCAGCGTTTCAAGGTCATTTGCATATGGAAGCTGATTGGACCTCACTCCATTCCGTACCTCAAACTCCCCCCCCAAGACAGTTGGAACTGTCAGTTGCATATGGGACCTGGTGTATCCTGATGTAAAATATGTCCTCACCCACAACACATCACTTCCCCTTCAAAAGAAACAAACCCAATAACACAACCATGCCACACCAAAAAAAGACAGATCACACCAGAAGCAGAATACCACAAGGCAAAAAATGACAGGAAAAGGTGCCAACAGTCACCCTATTACTGTCACTGATATGTATCCAAGAGCGCTTCAGAAGATGGTATGCAGGTCCCAGGTTCATGTTATAAGAGCTGCCTGGGGGATTGTGGATCATGCACAGACTTTCAACCTAACATACCTCACAGGGTTGTTGTGTGGATCATACGGGAGAGAAGAGAACGATGTCAGCTGCTTTGGTTCCCATTGCAGGGGAAGACTGCCCTTTCCCTAGGTAGAGCCTGCAGGGAGGGGAGAGGAGATGTAAACCTGAAGACAGATAGGCAGATAAAGGTAGGCTCATGGTTGCCTGGAAAGGACATAGGGTTGCCAACTTCAGGTTGGAAACTTCCAGGATAGTTTAGGGATGAAGCCTGCTGAGGGTGGGGTCTGAGGAGGAGGAAGAGGGGGACCTCAGACAGATACAATGCCATAGACTCCACCCTCCAAACAAGCCATTTCTTCCTGGAAAACCATTGTTGCCAATCTCCAGGTGACAGCTGGAGAGCTCTTAAAGCTCTGGTGCTAATTCAAAGTGCTGGGGATGTGTTGCATTCTGGCAGGGGATGCTGTGAGTGTAGAAAATGAATGTGGACAGAATAGTGTTTTGGAAAATCTTTGGGAATTGTTTGATGCATTTACCATGGGGCATCCACCCAGAGCCTCTGGCATTTTCTCACTCTGCTGGCATCAAAACCAATTTAAGGCAAAATAGAGATATGGAGGCTTCTCCATTCTCCTTTGCATCAATCTGTCTTTGTTGGCAACCTTAGGCCTGCCAGCACTTTCAGGGTGACTTCATGCCTCCTGACTACTTCATTAGCCCTGGCTGCTTGCTCCTGTTCAACAGGAGCCTCCCTATGGAAGCTCCCTGGGTGATTTTGGACCAGCCACAGACTTTCTGCCTAAATTACCTTGCAGGGTTGCTGTAGAGATCACAAAGTGGAAAGGGAGAATGAAGTAAGCAGCTTTGCTCCCCACTAATGAGAAAGACAGAACTTTGCCTAGGAAGAGGCTGCTGAGAGGGAAGGAGATAAAGTTGCCAACTTTAGGTATGGAAATTCCTGGAGATTTCAGGTGTGGAACCTGGAGAGGGTGGGTTTGAGGAGGGGTGGGACCTCAGACAGTTACACTGCCACAGACACCACACTCCAAAACTGTCAAATGTGTCCAAGGAGTGGTTGATATTATCCAATGATTCTATGATAGAAGGGGGGACATTAGTTCCTGTGATGGGAATTAGTTCCTTCATTCCTCCTCCTCCTCCTAAATCAATCAGATATCATTTAGTTCTTTTACAATAATCTGAGATTCTACTCCCTCCTCTTTCCACTCCTTCAGTCTTCTGCTTTCCACCCAAGCCCCCTTCCGCAAGCCAGCACACTTGCCCTCCAGCTGTTTCTGTTGCCTCACTTTAAAACTGCTGCTCTTATTCACTTCACCCATCTCTTGCACTATCCCATCATCCTGAAAAACATGCCCGTGGGCCCATATTGGGCCCCTTTGAACCACCACTTGTGCTGTGTTCACCATCTGACACATTACAGATTGAACAAAGCCGTGATCTACCAATTATTCCTCCACTCAGCCAACAATTTTGGCTTAAAACTGATAGAGCTTCCACATCTCTGGTGGGTCACACACCTTCCACTGCCCGTATACAAGTTGCAACACTGTTGACCTTCCTAATCTCCACAGCCCTTCTGAGCTTTCCTTAGAGAAGAAAGGCACCATTGTATCATTGCCTGAGACCAACATGATAGTTTCCCATCACAAGCAACTTCCAGGCCAGAGATGAAAACTTACAGCTGTTTTTGCACATGGACAACTTTATGTGGCTTTCTCAAGGGTACACTGCTTCCAGGATCTCAGAGTTCACATCATTGATAGCCCTCAGCAAGGAATGCTACTACCCCATTCTGACAAAGTCTTTACCAGAAATGTTGTCTACAAAGAGGTTCTTCAATCATCATGATCTTTATTCTAATAGCCAAAATGTGTGGATACCTATTTCCACCAACAGGGGGCTCACTCTCTCCCAACAGCTTTTCCTACTTAGTCAGTAGACTTCCTGGGTTTATAGAAAAATCCAAAAACTAAGAAAATCCCTTCAGGGACAGTTGAATCCCCCCAAAATCTTTTGAAATGGCCTCTGCAGGGATCTGCTTCCGGCATCAATGGTGAGAGAGTAGAATGTTCGGGGCGGGGGAGGGGAGAGGCTTCTAACTGGCTCTGTCAGCAAAAGGGGGGAGAAGGGCCCTTTGTGGGCCTCTTTTGGCCTTTCAGGGAGGGAGGGAGGGAGCCTTGGGGCCAGGCCTCACAAGAGTTGCCAATGCCAAGCTAGGGGATTCCTAGAGATTTTGTGGTTGACTCTAAGGAGGAGGGCTGGGTTTGGGAAGGGAGAGGCCTCAGCTGGGTATAATGCCACAGAGTGCACCCTCCAAAGCAGCCATTTTCTGCAGGGAGACAGACCTCTGCTGTCTAGAGTCCAGTTGTAATTCTGGGGGTCTCCAAGGCCCATTTGGAGGCTGGCAACTCTAGGCCTGGCAGCAGTCTAGGGTTGCCAGGTCCCCCCTGATTTGCATGACTCACCTAGCCTCGGCTGCTTGCCAGCGTTCATCAGCAGCCACCCTATGAAAGCCAGTGAGGTGCAGCAGTTGGAGCTTCAAAGTAGGGTCTGCAAGACCCAGGTTCAGATCCCCATCTTGCAGTGGAAGGTGACTGCGTGATTTTGGACCAGTCACATATTTCAGCCTAACCAACCTCACAGGGTTGTAGTGCAGATAAAAAGGAGGAGGGAATAATGAAAGCTGCTTTGGTCCCCACTGTGGAGAAAGACTGTAATTTTCCTAGGTAGAGGCTGGGGGGTGGAGATGGAAAGCAGAAGACAGAGAAGCAGATAAAGGTAGGCTGGCTGTTGGTAGGGAAGGAAATAGGGTTGCCAACTCAAGGTTGGGAAATCCCTGGACATTTGAGGGGTGAAGTCTGGATAGGGTGGGATTTGAGGAGGGGAGGAACTTCAGACTGGTGTAATGCCATAGATTCCACCCTCCAGCCATTTCCTCCACGAGAACCACTATTGCCAGCCTCCTGGTGAGGACTGGAGATCACCCAGAATTACAACTGTTGTCCAGGTGACAGAGATCAGTTCCCCTGGATAAAATGGCTGTTTTGGAGGGTTGAGTCTATGGCATCATACGCTGCTGAGGCTGCTTGCCTCCCAAGCCTCACTGTCCCAAGGCTCTACCCCCAAATCTCCAGGAATTTCCCAACCTGGAGCTGGCAGCCCTAAGGTGAATTGATCTCTGCAGCTGGGAGATCTGTTGTGATTTCCAGAGTGCTGCCACTGCTGCTGTGGGGGGAGAGGAAGCAGGTGGGTGGCTGAGAGCACTGCCACCACTGTTCTGCTGCTCTGTGGAGTGTGGGAGGAAGCAGGAAGGAGGCTGGGAGAGTGATGGGGGCAGAAAGAAAGAATGATGGGGTGGGGGGCAGAAAGAGAGAGAAAGAGTGATGAAGTGGGGAGGCAGAAAAACAAAGAGAAAGGTGACAGGTCAGAAAGAGAGAGGAAGTCACATGCATGGAGGAGAAATAGAGAGTAAGAAAAAGGGGGCAGAGGGGAGAAAAAGTGTGTGAGAGGTAGGGGGTGAGGAGAGGAAGCAAAGGTGTGATGAATGAGATAACCATCCCGCAAGTTTCTTGCAGGTCTCCACTTGTGCTTATTCTAATAGCCAAAATGTGTGGATACCTATTTCCACCAACAGGGGGCTCACTCTCCCCCAACAGCTTTTCCTACATAGTCAGTAGACTTCCTGGGTTTGTAGAAAAATCCAAAAACTAAGAAAATCCCTTCAGGGATGGTTGAATCTCCCCCAAAACCTTTTGAAATGGCCTCTGCAGGGATCTGCTTCAGGCATCAATGGTGAAAGATTAGAATGTTCGGGGGGGGGGGCTTCTAACTGGCTCTGTCAGTAAAGGGGGTGGAAGGCCCTTTCCAGGCCTCTTTTGGCCTTTCAGGGAAGGAGGGAGGGAGGGAGCCTTAGGGCCAAGCCTCACTAGAGTTGCCAGTGCCAGACTGGGGGATTTCTAGAGATTTTGTGGTGGACTCTGAGGAGGGCTGGGTTTGGGAAAGGTATAATGCCACAGAGTGCACCCTCCAAAGCAGCCGTTTTCTGCAAGGAGACAGACCTCTGCTGTCTAGAGTCCAGTTGTAATTCTAGGGGGTCTCCAGGGCCCATTTGGAGGTTGGCAACTCTAGGCCTGGCAGCAGTCTAGGGTTGCCAGGTCCCCCTGATTTGTATGACTCACCTAGCCTCGGCTGCTTGCCAGCGTTCATCAGCAGCCACCCTAAGAAAGCCAGTGAGGTGCAGCAGTTGGAGCTTCAAAGTAGGGTCTGCAAGACCCAGGTTCAGATCCCCATCTTGCAATGGAAGCTGATTGTGTGATTTTGGACCAGTCACATGTTTCAGCCTAACCAACCTCACAAGATTGTTGTGCAGATACAAAGGAGGAGGGAATAATGAAAGCTGCTTTGGTCCCCACTGTGGAGAAAGACTGTAATTTCCCTAGGTAAAGGCTGGGGAGTGGAGATGGAAAGCAGAAGACAGAGAGGCAAATAAAGGTAGGTTGGGCTGTTGGGTGGGAAGGAAGAGCTGGGAGATCCATTGTGATTCCCAGAGCGCTGCCACTGCTGCTGTGGGGGGAGAGGAAGCAGGTGGGTGGCTGAGAGCACTGCCACCACCGCTACTGCTGTTCTGCGGGGAGGAAGCAGGTAGGAGGCTGGGAGAATGATGGGGGCAGAAAGAAAGAATGATGGGGTGGGGAGGTAGAAAATCAAAGAGAAAGATGACAGGTCAGAAAGAGAGAGGAAGTCACATGCATGGAGGAGAACTAGAGAGTAAGAAAAGGGGGACAGAGGGGAGAAATAGTGTGAGAGAGGTAGTGGGTGAGCAGAGGAAGCAAAGGTGTGACGAATGAGATAACCATCCCACAAGTTTCTTGCGGGTCTCCACTTGTATTTTTCTAATGTGATTTCACTGTTTCTCTTGATTCAGTCTAGTTTTTCCATAATAAAATAGAATCAAGTTCTTATACAACTATCCCAGTTTATAGTTTAATATTGTAGCAATTCTTTTCATAGTTAGTATTTAGTTTGGAAGTTTCCCAAGATAATTTTCCAACCATTTAATCAGTTTCTTTCAAAGGTTTCTTCTTTTTTATCTTGTAATTGTAAGGTGAATTTGTCCATTTCTGCTGCTTCCATAAGTTTGTAAATTATTTCCTCTTTTGTTGGTGGTTTCCCCCCCCAATACTTTGCATATAATATTCTAGTGGTAGTTACAACCTGTATAATCATATGTACTCCTGATTTCTTGTAATTCTGTGGTATAACATTTAATTAAAACAGTTCTGGTATAAACGGTATATTTGTGTCTAGCATTTTTTGTAGTACTTCATGTATCCATATCCAATATTTTTTGGCGACCTTACAGGTCCACCACATATGGTAAAAAGAACCAATATTTAGTTTACATTTCCAACATACATTCAACATATTTGGATACCATTTAGCTAAATTTTCAGGCGTCATACCAGCTAGAAAACATTTTATATATATTTTCTTTGTAAGAGATGGCTTTTGTAAATTTTATATCAACTTTCCATACCTTAGACCATTCCTCTAATTGTATATTATTTTGTGCCCACTTAATCGTTGTGTCCTTTACTACTTCGTCCTGTATTTTTATGTCTAATAGCAACATGTAAAACAATTTAACAAATTTCTCATCAGAGCATAATAATATTTTATCTAGTTCTACAAGTGTATCATAAAACCCAGTGACTTTATCCTTTACATATCTAGAATCCAGTTGTGCCCTTTCTCACCAGTTCAGATGAATACTGTTTTCCATAAGTTTATCTTGTTGCATTATTTTATTTTGGTCATCTAGCAGATCTTCATACCTCCAAAGCAGTTCTTTTGTAAATATCATTGGGTTTGTGAAGGCTTCTAACAGTGAGACCCACCTTGGTATTTTATTGTAACATGTTGTTTAAATCTCTTCCCATGCCTTTATTAGTGTTGCTCTCAGTATGTGTTGCTTAAAATATTTATGTTCACCACTTTTTCCATACTAAACAAAGGCATGCCATCCCAATTTTAAGTTCTGTCCTTCTAATTTTAATACTCTTGGATTTTCTAATGTAATCCATTCTTTCATCCATGTGAGGGCTGCAGCTTTATGGTACAATTGCCAGTCTGGTAATGCAAACCCTCCTCTTTCCTTTGAATCTTGTAGAGCTTAATTCTGGGTTTTTTACCTTGCCAAATAAATTGTCTCACCAGTTTATCTGTTTACTTAAAGTACTGTTGATTTTTTATAATTGGAATTGCTTGAAATAAAAAAATACGTCTCGGTAGGATATTCATCTACACAGTCACTATTTTTCCAATAAAAGATAGTTGTAGTTGTTTCCATTTTTCTAAATCTTTTTAAATTGACATTAGAAATTTCACATAGTTATCCTTAAACAGTGAGCTACACCTGTTGGTTAGAATTATTCCTAAATATTTTATTTTCTTCTGAACCTCAATGCCAGAGCAATCTTGTAATGCCTGTATTTGGCTTTTTTGATCTATCATAGGGGTCTTTGGGCTTCCGAGACCCCACCCACCCCTCAGGATGAGGGGGAGTGCAAGAGGCTTGATTCAAGGCTCCTGTTGCTGTGGCCGCAACCAGGAGTGAGCCCTGGATCACCTCCAATGCCGGGATCAAGAAGAAAGCCCATGGCTGTGGGCTCCCAGCTGTCACTTCCCAGCAAGGGGGGGTTAGAAATCCTGCCTGCATGAGCACACCAGTACCATAACTCTATAACTGCAACAACAGAGAGAAAAGTCTATTCCTTTTACAAAAGTGAAGCTCACTTCTTAAGCCTGAAAAACTATATGGAGATCGAGGTGGGAGGTTCCCCCCCAACTCTCTAAAATAGTGGCAAGCAAAAGAGATTTTATCAATAGACTCATGGGTAAAATGGTGAGCGCTTGAGGAATGTCTTGCCTTGTCTTATAGAAAGTCATCACCCCGACTATTTCAGCGCACATTATTTTTGAGTGACATAAGAAAGAAATTTCTGGGTGACATAAGAGAGAGATTTCTGCGCACTCAATTTTTTTACTCCAGCCCTCTGACGGAGTGTGGATCTGTTTCGGGTTTTTTTTCCTTTGCGGCTGCAGGCTGTTTGGATGTCTGGAAAGAAGCTTGGGTTTGTTTAACATTCTATTGGATTGAAATAACTTCCTAATTGCTGTGAGCAGAGGTTGTTATCTTGGTGACTAGTAAAGCACTAACTATTAGGCAATAAATATAAAAAAATAATTAAATAAGCAGAGGAATTGATTGTTTAAAGAGACTGGGAGTGCCTCTCTCTCATTTGCTTCCCACTGACTTTGTGGTACTAGCCATATAAGGAAAGAAGAAACAATTTGCTGATAGCTTGTGTATTACATTGCTGTGGTATTCTGCTAGAACTGAGAAAGTATTTGTTTATGTTATTAAGCACATTGTGTTCCAAAACAAAACTGGGAAAAGAGTAAGCCTGGTGAGGAGGGTGAGGGCATGTATTGTGATCCCCCCTTCTGTAACTGGGAGTTAACACCCTCCTTTAGGTGAAGTTTCTTTTGAGGTGGAACAGAGGAATCAGAAGAAAGATGGCTGGATCCAGCATGCCAACCAAAATACCAGCAAGTTCATCAGGGATGTCCAGATCTGTGGCTGCTGCTATCACAACTACACAACCAAAGGAATTACAAGCCCTAATTCAAGAAACTATTAAATACTCTATTTTCGAGGCTACTGATCCAATTAAAGAAGCAATGAAAGAGATGGCACAACAATTTACTACCCAGATGCAGGGCTTGCAGAAATAAATAGCAGACAACACACAAAAATTAACAGAAATGACTAAAACAACACAGAAAGTTGATACCAGAATGAAAGAAATGGAGAGCAAACTTCAAGTAACAGATTCTAAACAAGCACAACTGGAACAAGATCTGATCAGACTCCAAGTCAACAAAGCATCCTATATTTTGAGATTCCAAAACATTCCGGAAGAACGAGATGAAGATATCAGGAAAAAAATGGCCAGATGTTTGGCAGAGTATATGGGACCAGAGGAACCCGAGAAAGTATTAGAAGAACTGGACGCAGTTTACAGAATGAACTCGGCTTTTGCCAGAAACAATCACTGCCCAGAGAAGTACATGCAAGATTCCATAAAAGAATATTTAGAGATGAAATTTTAAAGGCTTCAAACAAAAAAAACATTGATGCTGGACAACACTGAAATAAAGGTTCTGAAAGAGGTGCCATGGAAAGTTAGAGTAGAAGAAGAGAATACTCCAAACTAATAGCTGTTCTGAGGAAAAATGATATTCAGTATAGATGGCTTCTACCTGAAGGCCTAATTTTTTCTTACAGAGATAAGAGACAAAGAATTACATCTATATTCAAGGCAGAGGACTTCTTGAAAGTATGGAGCGGCTCTCCAAACTGAAGAAACAGGCTCTGAGGGACAAGAGGAGGAAGAAGAAGGGGCTCTTCCCCAAGGGGCCACAGGGACATCAGCAGTACCTAAAGAAGCCCCAAAGAAAGCCAAACACCTCAAGACTTCACCGTGAGTTACAAGGAAACAACTAAGAGAAAACCTGGAAGCACAAGCAAAAGATCAAGATGGATAAAAGTATAGGTAAAATAAGATTGATCTCGATAAATATCAGTGGACTGAACTCACCTCAGAAAAGAAGACGAACCTTTTAACAATTAAAAAAAAAGCAATTCCAATATTATTTGTTTACAAGAGACCCACATCAAAGAAGCTGATCAGAAATATCTTCAAAATTCGAAGCTAGTAGAACGTTCATAGCATCAGATAAAAAGAAAAAAAAAGAAGTGTGGTGACTTATGTAAAAGAACATCTCCAGCTAGAAATGGTGTACACATCTGAAGATGGACGTATCTTAATGGTCCAGGTACAAAGACAAAGTAAAAAAACTCTCTTGGTAAATATCTATGCACCAAACCACCACCAAGAAAAATTCTACAAAACTTTGGAAGAATTGATGGCGAAGCAGGAATACCAAAAAACTTGTATAATCTGAGATTTTAATGCAGTTTTCAAAGAAAGCCAAGACAGAAAGAGCTTAAAGAAAAGGAAGCGGAAAATAAAGCATGAAATTCCACCAATGTTTTATCAACTAATGGAAGAGAATAAATGTATAGATGCCTGGAAAGCTAGAAACCCACATAAGCAAGATTATGCTTTTTATTCAGCAAGATACAAATCCTGGTCAAGAACTGATATGTGTTGGATCTCGGCTACTATGACAAATGAAATATTGGAAGCAGAAATACAGCCTCAGACGTTCTCAGACCACAACCCTATCACTTTAGAGTTTCAAGATACCTTTAAAAGAAGCAGATGGAAGTTAAATACTTCAGTCCTAAGAAATTATAGTTTTATAAAGGATTCTAAGAAGGAATTTCAAGCATTCTTTGAAAGAAACATAGAACCAGGGATGTCTATAAACACAGTTTGGGATGCTTTTAAGGCTTTTGTGAGAGGATGGATGATAAAAGAAACTTCATACAGGAAAAAACAGAGATTTGAAAAATACTTCCAATTACAAAAACAAATAAAGGAATAGGAAGAGAACTTAAAGCACAATTCAAAGAACAAAAAAGGGAGAATTAATCTCAAATATTAACAACATCAAATGAACTGTCCGCTCACACAAGAAATAGCAAGGAAAATAATGTATGCTAAACAAAACTATTTTGAAAATGCAAATAAGCCGACTAGATGGCTAGCATACAAAATACATAAGGAGCATGAAGAAATATTTATAAGTGCACTAAGAAATGGAAAAGGGGAAGACAAAAATAAATTAGAAGATTTAAAAATAATTCTGGAACAGTTCTATTAAAATTTATATAAAAGAACAGAAATACCTCAAGAACAAGTTAGAGAATATTTAAAGAAATACAATCCCAAAATATGTTCAGAAGCACAAAGAATAATATTAAATCAACAAATCTCTATGGCAGAAATTGTAGAAGCCCTGAAGAAACAAAAAAAAGGCAAGTCACCTGGCCTAGATGGGCTCCCTGCAGAATTTTATCACATTTTTGAAGGTCAACTGATTGCACCCTTGAAGGTTGTATGCCAGAATGTAGCATGTGAACAAAAAATACCAGACTCCTGGAATGAGGCGATAATATCGCTTATACACAAACAAGGCCTAGATGGAAAAGAGGCCAAAAACTACAGACCTATCTCATTGCTAAATGTGGACTACAAAATATTTGCCTCCATCTTAGCAGCAAGAATGAAAAAAGTACTAGCACAAACTATACATAATGATCAAGTGGGTTTTTCTTCCCAAAAGGCAACTCAGAAATAATGTTAGGATAATTTTGAACACTTTGGAATATTATGAAGTCCACCCGGAAAAGCAAATGGCCTTAAACTTAGATGCAGAAAAGGCCTTTGATAATGTTAATTGGAAATTTTTGAAGGAATTGTTAAAATATTCACAAGCAGGAGCAGTATTTAGCAAAATGATTGAAGCAATACATACAAAACAACAGGCTAAGATTTCAATTAATGGAGATTTAACTCAAAAAATTGAAATTCAAAAAGGGACATGACAAGGATGCCCACTTTCACCCTTGTTATTTATTTTTATACTTGAAACTATAAATGAAGTAATCAGAGCAGAAAAACAAATTAGAGGACTTAAAATAAGAGGAGAAGAATTCAAACTCCTAGCCTTTGTGGATGACTTGGCTTTTATCCTGGAAGAACCTACAGACTCGACAGAGCTGTTGTTATTGAGACTACAGGAATATGGAGTAGTAGCCGGACTTAAGATCAATAAAAACAAGACAAAGATTCTGATAAAAAACATGACAGAGCCTCAGTCTCGACATTTACAGGAAATATCAGGACTGGAGATTCAAAAGAAAATTAAATATCTCGGAATAAATGTAATGAACAAATGTAGCTCCTTGATTGAAAACAATTATATGGAATTATTGAAAACAATAAAACAAGACTTAAACAAATGGAAGAACCTGCAAATTTCCTTTATGGGCCGAATAGCCACCATTAAAATGAATATTCTACCAAGATTGATGTTCCAAGGATCGTTTCCTGCCAGAGCGCCCCAGAGCAGCACTCCAGCAGTAACAAGCCCAGGCCCCACCCCCTCCCGAGGGGGGAGAATTAAATGCCTGGCTTCTCTGCACAATCTTCACACAGGGAAGCCAGGCATGTCTGCTGGGCTCCCCTTCCTGTCTCCCAGGCTGGCTGGAAACTGGAAGGGAAGCTGGGCAGAAATGCCCTCCTTTTCCCCTGAGCCTCCTGGAGCCCAGCAGATATGCCCTCCTTTTCCCCTGAGCCTCCTGGAGCCCAGCAGACATGCCCTCCTTTTCCCCTGAGCCTCCTCTCCAGCCAGTCTGAGCCAGCCTGCCACAGCTCATAGTTTATACTGGAGGAAGTCCATCTCTCCCCCCCCACTTCAGTTGGTTTTATTTATATTTCTTGGTCTCTCACTCCTCCCAAAGAGTCTTGCTCTTGTATACTTGTCTACGTGTAATGGAACAGTCTGCTCTTCCCTTAATATCTGTGTGATTTAGTTTGGTCCTGTTGGGTGGTTGTTTCACTTTCATTTTTATATGTTGAATGGACTGGAGAAGGGGTGGCTGAGTGCATTCTTTAGCCTGGGAACTCACAGCCAAAGGAGGACATTTCAAATGTAAGCCTTCAAGCTCCTTTTTAACTGCTGGTGGGGGAATTTAGAACTTGGGGAAAGCAAACATACACAGAGGCTTTCATTTTCTTTCCCTTTCTTTGCTCCCTTTCTTTGCCTTTCCTTCTTTTCTTTTCTTTTCTTTTCTTTTCTTTTCTTTTCTTTTCTTTTCTTTTCTTTTCTTTTCTTTTCTTTTCTTTTCTTTTCCTTTCCTTTCCTTTCCTTTCCTTTCCTTTCCTTTCCTTTCCTTTCCTTTCCTTTCCTTTCCTTTCCTTTCCTTTCCTTTCCTTCCTTTCCCCCTCTCTTTAGGCTATAACCAGCTTAAATAAAGGTTAATGGTCAATAAACACAAAATCAAACAAAGCTCGATTCCAGTGGCACCTTTAAGACCAACAGAGTTTAATTCTGGGTCTGAGCTTTCATGTGAATAAACTTTGTTGGTCTTAAAGGTGCCACTGAACTCAAACTTTATTCTGTTGCACTGAAACAGATATTCTTAAGTACCCCTGCTAATGAAACACTGAGCTGCTATCCTACCTTAAGAATGTGTGGACAGGAGGTGTTGGGTCTACCCGAATAATTTGTTCAAGTAACTTTGTGAAGTCTTTTGTACAGTGTAACCCTATTGCCTGTGTAGAAGAGCCCTCTTGAATAACTCTGGTTTGCATAGATTCAGGTAGGCAGCCGTGTTGGTCTGAAGCAATAGAACAAAGTTTGTGTCCAGTGGCACCTTTAAGACCAACAAAGTTTAATTCTGGGTATAAGCTTTCGTGTTCATGCACGCATTTTCAGATACATTGAAACAGAGTCATCAGCCATTATATGTAGGTAGCAAGTGAGGAGGATGTTGCCTATATCTATAGGCTTCTGCAAATGTGGGAACTGTAGCCTCTGTTCATAACTGGGTCACTGGTCACTTCTTCAGCCATGAAGTATCTGTAGAAGAGAGCAGTGGCTCACAAAAGCTGATCCCCTGCCACAAATTTTCTTTGTGCTTTCGAAGCAGTTTTTCTTCAGATAGGCTCACCAGCTCTGAGTTGGGAAATACCTGGAGATTTTTGGGGTGGAGCCTGAGTGGTTGGTGTTGCCTTCTGACACACTTCTGGTGATGTCAGGGGGTGTTGCATATGCAAATAAGTTATGCTAATGAGTTATGCTAATGAGTTCCTGCACCTCTTTTTCTACAAAACAACCCCTGGATGTTCCTATTTCAAACTATTCCAGTGCTGCAAAACCAGAATTATTTTAAAGAGGTTGATAAACTGTTGACACAGTTTATTTGGCAAGGAAAGAGACCTAGAGTAAAACTCAAGTTGTTACAGGATTCAAAAGAAAGAGCTGGTTTTGGCCTTTCAGATTGTGCTTTGTATTATAAAGCAGCAGCATTGGCTTAGATTAAAGACTGGATTACATTAGGTAAACAAAGACATGCTATTAGGATGGCATGCTTTTCTGTGGTATGGGAAAACAGATTCCCATAAGTATTTCAAACAACATTGGCTAAGGGCTTCCTTGATAAAAGTTTGGGAACCAATTAAAAAACAATTTTATTCTAAAATTTCAAAATTGGTGGCCCTTTTAGAAGCATTCACGAACCCAAAGATGTCACTAGAAGAATCGCCTAGAAGATATTATGACTTACTGGACCCTAAATTCAATTTAAAACTTCCCCGGGAACTGAACTGGTGGCAAAAGGTACAAATTGAATCGAGGTATACTAAAGACAAAACGGTCGGTTTCTATGAAAATTGGTTGGAAATAGATAAGTCAATGCTTTCAGTTGAACAGAAGTTTATAAAGAAAATGTATACCCTCTTGTTAGATTATAAAATGCATGATGAAACTGTCAAAAATATTACGATACAATGGGCCCAAAATTTGGGCCATACTATTCAGCTAGACCAATACTCTAAACTATGGAAAAAAACCCATTAAGATTACAAAATCCATTGCATATAAAGAAAATATGTAAAAAATGTTTTACAGATGGTATATAACACCTGAAAAATTAGCTAAATTTGATTCAAAACGTTCAGATAAATGTTGGAAATGTGAACGCAAAATGGGATCCTTTTACCATATGTGGTGGCTTTGTGAGAGAGCTAAAAAGTATTAGGTATGGATACACAAAATATTACAGAATATATTGAAATGTTGTATACCCAGGGGTCTTTTCGTAGAAAAACAGCTGCAGGAACTCATTAGCATATGGTATGCTAATGATCTGTTAGGCTATTAGCATATGCCATGCCCCCTGACATCACCGGAAGTGATGTCAGAAGGGGAAGCAAAAGGGGGGGAGGCATCTTCAAAAGCCCCCCTTCCCTTCCCCAGCTAGCCTGGGTGGGGGAGCTAAGAGAGAAGGGGTTTAAATTTTAAACTCCTTCTCATAAGAGTTGGGCCACAGAAGGAGGAAAGAGGGAAGGAAAGAGACAGAGTAGAGAGAAGGAAAGAAGGAAGGAAAGAGGGAAAGAAAGAGAAGGAAAGAGGAAGGAAAGAAAGAAAGAGAGGAAGAAGGAGGGAAACAGGGAAAGGAGGAAAAAGAGAAGAGAAGAAGGTAGGAAAGAAAGAAAGAAAGAAAGAGAGAAGAGAACAGAAGAGAAGAAGGAGGGAAAGAGGAAAAAGAGAGAAGGAAAGGAGGGAATGAAAGAAATTTGGCAGCAATTTGGCCCCATTATATCCTATGGGCCATTGAAGTCAATGGTGAAAACATAGGGTATATCCTGGGGGCTGGAGGGGAGGGGGTTTGAGGGAGAAGCTCCAAACTCACAGGGTAGCTTATGGAGCCTCTCCCCAAGATACCCACCAAGTTTCAAGAACATTGGACCAGAGGGTCCAATTCTATGGGCCCCCAAACAGGTTGCCCCTATTCCCTCCATTGTTCTCTATGGTGGGGAAAAAGTAACTTTTTCCCCACCATAGAGAACAATGGAGGGAATAGGGGCAACCTGTTTGGGGGCCCATAGAATTGGACAGCTGACAAACTCCTTTCCCTTCCCCTCCCCACAACAGACACCCTCTGAGGTAGATGGGGCTGAGAGAACTCTAACACAAACTACTCTTTCAGGAACAGCTGTGCCAGAGCTTGTGACTGACCCAAGGTCACATCAGCAGGTGCAAGTGGAGGAGTGGGGAATCAAACCCGGTTCTCCCAGGTTAGAGTCTGCATACTTAACCACTACACCAAACTGGCTCAAAGACCCAAACATCCCTGAAAAGGTCCCTGCCTCCCCCACCCCTTTTACTGACATAAGCCAAGGCTTGAATGCTGGCCATACTGTTGTGGCGGCCCAGCAAAAGCCACTGAGGATATTCTTTTGCAGTCCTAGTGCTAAAGGGTGAGGAGATGGTGAGGCAGCCCCACTTCCCAGTGAATTCAAGAAAGCAACATACAGCATTCTGGATTGAAAATGGCCACAACTCTAATGCAGCTGTAAGAGCCCTGGCACAGTATGGAGCAAATAGATCTAGGCTTTGGCTGACCCACTTGCCAGCTGATGTCCTTCACCCCAGCCCACCTGCTGGGAGAATACCATGGGATGGCAAGATGCAGTATTCCACATGGGTGCAGGCCACTGTGTGGTCTCCCCTGCCACTTGAGAGTGAGGATGTCTCAACAGCCCCCAGAACTGGGCCTGTCCCCTTTAAGCCCCCACAAAGGGGATCCCCAAATATGGGGGAAATGGGCACACAGGTTGCCTTTCCCCAAAAAATGGATCCAGCCGCCTGCTGATACTGCCCAATGCAGTTGTGGCAGTACAAAGAAGAAATAAACAACAAAGCCAAACATTAAACAGAATGCCCGACATGACACTTACACTATGCTAAAAAGAAAAAGGGGAGGGATGGGAGGGAAGAGCCATAAGGCTAATGGAAGCCAGGCAGTGCAGCAGGGCCCTTATTACCCAACCAGGTGGACCAAAGGGAAAACTCCTTCCGTGAGGTCCTCTTGCCAGAGTCCCCCCACCCCCAGCTGTATCAGGCTGCACCTAATTGGCCAAGCCAAGAGGATGGGGAGTCTGTGCAGCTGCAGAGGCCACCCCAGCCATGAGCAACCCACACTGCCAGCCCCCAGGCAACTCAAGAACAACCGCATCACCCTTCCCTTCCCTTCCCTTCACCACCACAAACCCGCAAATGGGGCCAAAGGTTAGTCTGGGCCCCCCAGCTTCTTAGACCTATAGGTACTGCTTCTATAATTTGGGGGATTTTTAACACTATTTTTTATCTAGTTTTTTAGGTTTCAGATTTTTCTGGAACCCTTGGGCTTTTCTCAGGTTGCAGAAAGATTTGTCTTATCAGTCCATGGCCCCACTCTCTGGATTTAAGTATCCACATATTGAGATTTAGATAGCAGAGATATGCAAAAAAATTGCAGTTTTTAAACTTAGAATCAGCTTTTGTATGTTTGTAGGTATTTTTTATTTTTAGAAAGCAAACATAATATAAAAAGAATACAGAAAAAGAAATATAACTATATGACATAAACATTGAATTAAAAATCTTTCTCCCCAACACCCCCTTCATTACATTAAAGAATTTTTGAAACACATAAGAAAACACGTTCCATCTCTAAGTGCTTTTACACACATTAAATAATGCACTCTCAATCCCCTTTCAGTGCACTTTGCAACGGGATTTGTGCCAAAACTGGTGTGTGTCTCACTTTCCCCTCAGTGGCTGTTGCTAGGCAACCAAGCTTGGTTCTGTCAGTAAAAAGACAAAGGCCGAAGGCCCTTTCCGGGCCCCCTCCCCCATCCTCTGCTCATCTCCCCCTTCTTCCCCCGCCCCCTCCCCCTCCTAGGAGCACACTCGGGAGGTTAGACCTCCGCTCTCTGCCTCCACTGCTCCGCCCCGGCCTCCACCCCCCTCCCAGCACTCATAAGGTGGGGCGGGGCTAGACTGCTCCACCTCCGAGTCTTCTCCAAGCCGGCTCAGTTCTTTCCCGCCTAAAGAAGAACGCAGCAGCAGCACGTGAGGGGACGCTGCAGCAGCCCTGTTGGAACTCAAGGTGAGTGGCTGCGCTGCTGACTGCGCCCCCCCCCCTGCACCCTACTCTAGGCCTTCCCCCCATCCCTAGTCTTTGCAGGGCTGCGCTTCAGTGTGGCCCTGCAAGGAGGCCTTCTTCTCCCCCCCCCCGTCCCCCAGTCTTTGGTGGTGGGCCCCCTGAAAAAAAAATGGGCCCCCTCACCAAAAAGTTGTTATCTACGGGCCTGTTTCCAGGCCTACCTTGGCCTTTGTGGGGAACTCATTGGTGCTAGTCCTGACTAGAGTTGATGGCTCTAGGTTGGGAAATTCCTGAGATTTTGTGGTGGAGTCTATGGAAGCCAGTATCTGGGGATGGGAGAGGCCTTAGTTGAATAGAAAGCCATAGAGTTCACCCTCCAAAGCTGTTATTTTTCCAGGGGGAGATCTAGATTCTTACTGTGGAAGCTGATTGGGTGATTTTGGACCACTCACAGACTTTCAGCCTAACCTACCTCATAGGGTTGTTGTGCAGATCAAAAGGGGGAGAGGATAATCATGTGAGCTGCTTTGGTCCCCACTGTGGAGAAAGACTGTACTTTTCCTAGTTAGAGGCTGCAGAGAGGGGGGAGGAGATGGAAAACTGAAATCAGAGGGGCAGATAATGGTACGCTGATGGTTGGCTGGGAAAAAGATACGGTTGCCAACTCCAAGTTAGGAAGTTCCTGGATATTTGAGGGGTAGAGCCTGGAGACGGTGGGGTTTGTGGAGGGGTGGGACCTCAGGTACAATGCCATAGACTCCACCCTCCAAACTAGCCATTTCCTCCTGGGGAACCATTCTTGCCAATCTCCAGATGGGGGCTGAAGATCACTCAGAATTTCTACCGCTCTTAAAATGGCAGAGATCAGTTCCCCTGGAGAAAATGGTGGACTCTGAATCATTATACCCTGCTGAGGTTGCCACAGCAAATTGATGCTGAGTACCCAAGGCCAGGGCACCACCAAAGAGCCTCTTTCTAGATCCTGTTGTGTTTATTTCTTCTCTTAAACTGGGTTAGTGCAGGACCCTTTTCTAAACTTTGTACATAAAAATAAGCATTAATTCATCAGATGAATACATACTTTTTTATTTCCTGTAAAGCAAACCTCATAAAATTATCACATTCTTCCAGTGGCTATGCTTTCTTTCCAGGATTTGAATGATGCTAGCTTTGGGGCCCTTAGATGACCATGGGGTAAAAGGAGTACTGAAGGATGATAGGGAAATGCCTGAGAAGCTGAATGCATTTTTTCCTCTGTCTTCACTGTGGAAGATGAGAAGTGCTTGCCCACTCCAGAACCACTGACTTTGGGAGGGGTGTTGAAAGACCTGAGTCAAATTGAGGTGACGAGAGAGGAGGTCCTATGACTGATAGACAACTTAAAAAGTGATAAATCACCAGGCCCGGATGGCATACATCCAAGAGTTCTGAAAGAACTCAAATGTGAACTTGTGAACTCCTGACAAAAATATGTAATCTTTCCTTAAAATCTGCCTCCATTCCTGAGGACTGGAAGGTAGCTAATGTCACCCCTATCTTTAAAAAGTGTTCCAGAGGAGATCCAGGAAATTACTGTCTGACGTCAATACCAGGTAAGATGGTGGAAACTGTTATTAAGGACAGAATTAGTAGGCACATTGATGAACAAAAACTATTGAGGCAGACTCAGCATGGGTTCTGTAAGGGAAGATCTTGTCTCACTAGACTGTTAGTGTTCTTTTGAGGGGGTGAACAAACATGTGAACAACGGGGACCCAATAGATGTTGTTTACCTTGAATGCCAGAAAGCTCTTGATAAAGTTCCTCATCAAAGGCTCCTAAGTAAGCTCAATAGTCATGGGATAAGAGGACAAGTCCTCTTGTGGATCAAAAACTGGCTAACTAATAGGAAACAGTGTGAGCATAAATGGGTAATTATCACAGAGGAGGGTGGTAAGCAGTGGGGTACCACAGGGATCAGCACAGGGTCCAATGCTTTTTAACTTGTTCATTAATGATTTGGAGTTGGGAGTAAGCAGTGAAGTGGCTGAATTTGCAGATGACATGAAATTGTTCAGGGTGGTAAGAACCAGGGAGGATTGTGAGGCACTCCCAAAGGGATCTGTTGAGGATTGGTGAGTGGGCATCAACATGGCAAATGAGGTTCAGTGCGGCCAAGACCAAAGTAATGCACATTGGGGCCAAAAATCCTAACTATAAATACATAATGATGGGGTCCGAACTGGCAGAGACTGACCTAGAGAGAGATCTTGAAGTTGTAGTGCATAACTCACTGAAAAGGTTGAGACAGTGTACGACTGCAATAAAAAAGGCCAACGCTATGCTGTGGGTTATTAGGAAGGGAATTGAAAACAAATCAGACAGTGTCATAATACCCCTCTACAAATCGATGGTGCGACCCTATTTGGAATACTGTGTGCAATTCTGGTCACCAAACCTCAAAAAGGATATTATAGCATTGGAAAAATGTGCAGAAAAGGGCAACTAGAATGATAAAAGAGTTGGAACACTTTCCCTATGAAGAAAGGTTAAAGCACTTTGGGCTCTTTAGCTTGGAGGAAAGACGACTGAGGGGTGACATGATCAAGGTTTACTAGATTATGCATGGGATAGAGCAGGTAGAGAAAGAAGTACTTTTCTCCCTTTCTCACAATACAAGAACTCATGAGCACTCAGTGAAATTGCTGAGCAGTCAGGTTAGAATGGATAAAAGAAAGTACTTCTTCACCCAAAGAGTGGTTAATACATGGAATTCACTGCCACAGGAGGTGGTGGCAGTGGCTGCAAGCATGGACGGCTTCAAGAAGGAATTGGATAAACATATGGAGCAGAGGTCCATCAGTGGCTATTAGGTATAGATAGAAACTCTTGGTTTGGGGAGAGTGATGCTCTGTATTCTTGGTGCTTGGAGGGACAACTGTGGGAGGGCTTCTAGTGTCCTAGCCCCACTGGTGGACCTCCTAAAAGCACCTGGTATTTTTGGCCACTGTGTGACAGAGTGTTGGACTGGATGGGCCATTGGCCTGATTCAGCATTGGCTTCTCTTATGTTCTTATGTTCAGAGCATTTGCAGTTTTGCACATTTCCAATGTCCTGATAAAAATGCCTTTCCTTATTCCTCTTTACCCTGTCTTCCCTGCCACAATTTTTCCTTCTGTGTATGTCCCCATATTTCTCTTTTTTCTGTTCCTAACACTGTCAATGTTTCCATTATGGCACCAAAACTTTCATACTCCCTCCCCAGGGGATTCATCTGTCTCCCTCTATTGATGTCTTTTGCCAGCAGGTGAACACTTTTATTGTTTTATCTGGCATACCCCCAATATTGATTATTGGCTTTCCTTCCAGTGTTGTTTGTTTATGTGTTTTAATTGAATTTTACAATTTTAACTGTATTTTAATAGTTTTAATATTTCTTATGTTCATTGTCCTATGGACCCTTATTAAGTGGAAAGGCAGCCTAATTTAAAGTAATAATAATAAAATATAAATAAACTTTATCCATCTCTGCATGTCTAGAAATATGAACACATGCCAGATGCTGTACTTTTTCAGGTAAAAAGGAAAAAAATCATTAAATTGTGCATGTACAACCCAGTGATTTTCCCTATGTTTAGCTTTAGTGGAAAAAACAAGATTTTCCTACAGGATCATACACCCACAACCAAAGATCATCTTCTTTCCTTTCTGTAGGCTTCTTTTGGTGTCTAGCATGTCTGCATCCACTTTTCGAACAGGGCACATAACTACATGTAGAATCCCGCTAATTTATCAACAAGTTTATGTCAAACTATTAGAACATTTTGATATTACAGATGAAGGTGGCATTGGGTATACTACCTAAATATTATTATCACTTTGATACATCATTCCAAACATTTTATTTCTAGTAATTTTAACTGCAGTTTATTGATACAGAATGTAGTCTAACTGCTGGTAAGATTTATTTTTGACAGCTCTAAAGTCTATTAGTTTGAGTCCTTGTAAATTTAATCTGACAATTTACAAGCTGGCTTTAGGTTTTATTCGAATTGGGTGTAAATCTAATTATTTACACGTTTTGAATTTAATTGCTTAAAAATAGTGTAACTTTCAAATAATGTTAAAAATATTTTCTTTAGTAATTAATTTTGCAAAAGGGGAGTGCTATTATATTGCAATAATTTATTGGACAATTCCTAAAGGCTTAGCCCTTCTTTTTTAACATTGATTCTGCAAATTGGCTTTTTACTCATGATTATAAACGTTAAACATTTTCATGTGATGTCATGTTTGATAATTTATTCTTTTATTAAAATATAGTACATACTAATACATACATCTTAGCATATAATTTCCCCAAGAAGAATAGTGTTAAACATTAGGAATAAGTTAAAATTTTATTTGCGTCTTTTTGTTTTTTTCCCTTTTACATTTCTCTGAGTTTATGAGAATATATATTGCCTCCTGAACTTTATGCTTATGGGAAATGCTGTGGTCTGGTTTTGATTTAGATGTTTTGTTCAGCATAATTAAAGGAAAGCCTTCAGAACAAGTTTACTAATAATTAAAAACTTTTGAGACTTTACTTTTTAATAATTTTGATTAGTGTTCAGCTGGTAGGATTATCGATGCAAGAGTTTGTGGCCTATTTTTTTTTTTGAGAACAACAAGAAATGCCTTGATACTTCTTGATCCCTTAATAATCACACAGCCTTCGACAACAAATCGCACAGCTGTTTATTCTGTTTCCTCCCAACACAGAGCAAAACCCCATTATCAACTCCCCTTTGATCTCAAGCTCACTCCTCACTCTTACTGGAAACTAGGTTATGTCCCCCGATGTGAAACACTTACACAATAATTCCCTCAATTATTTGAAGCCCTATTTATCCAAATGTTTTGATGTCCTAGAAGTAGTTTGAGTAAACAGGAATTTACCATCCCTGTCTGCATTTGATCTTATCACTGGGGATGTGATGCTAGGGCAACCCCCTTTTCTTTTCATGTATCATGTATCGTTCTCATTCTCCAATGGCCAAACAATGCATACTTTTTGTGGTCAGTTAGCATGTTAGACCGGTGCCTGGCACGTCTGGTTGAATTCATAGATTGCATTAGTCTTGTTGTTATGCGCCCTGTTCTAACAAGGGAGATCTACGTGCAAGCGTGTCTTGTACGGCCAATGCAAACAGACACCTCCTCTGAGGTTTCTGAGCTGATGTCCAGAGCCAGCTCAGCGTGGTCATGCCAATCCCTTTATAGTCAGGGAGAACTGTAAGTTATACTAACTCTTCTTTTTCTTCATTCCACACTGTGTTACAAATAGGTAAATAAAACCACCCGGTCCAAAACCCCCATACTATGTATACACACATAGACACACAAGCAGGGAACCTGAAATATTCATGGGGAGAATCCTATCCTTTTTGTCTCCATTCCTTTTCTGGGCTGCCTGCTCGTAAGCTAGCCTGCCAACCAGCCAGGGCCGGCTTGCTCACTAGGCATTTGCCTAAAGCGCGCCGGCCCTTAGGGGCGCCAAAAGCCCCCCGCCCCCACCAAAAAAACCCATCCCTTCCCTGGCTTGCCGGCACTCAGCGGAAGAGATGGGGGTTTAAACCCCCGCCCCTTCCCTGGCTTGCCGGTGTGTTCTGCAGCTGCAGGGCACACAGGCAAGCCGGCGCTCAGCGGAAGAGACAGGGGTTTAAACCCCCACGCCTTCCCTGGCTAGCTGGCGTGCCCCGCAGCTGTGGGGCTCGCAGGCAAGCCGGCGCTCAGCGGAAGAGACAGGGGTTTAAACCCCCACCTCTTCCCTGGCTTGCCAGCGGAAGAGACCAGCTTGTGTGCCCTCCCCCTGTCTCCAGGCCCCACCGGGAGGTTGGCATCACTGGGGGGATGCGGGCGCCACAAGCTGGCCTTGCCTAGAACACCCAGACACCTTGGGCTGGCCCTGCAACTAGCCTACCCATCTGCAATGGTGCCACCTCTGCCTGTCTGGCTCATGTGATGGTACCTCCAGCTCTCCTTTTCTTTCCCCCACCTGCCTGCTGGGCACATCTGGTGCTGGCTCTGACTCCCCCCCCTTAGGCAGCCGCTCCTGTTCCTTTGCCTGCCCCTTGGCCACCCTCAAAGGAAGGCTTCCATCATGCTATCTGTGCAAGCAGAGGCACCATTCCTCTATTGGTGGGGGGATTTAATTCCCTCCTGGGTTTTTCCCCCATTTTCACATGTTTCTGCAAACTTGGGTGGTCCCCCAAGTCTTCAGAAGAATACCTCTTTTCTGAACCTGGCCCCATTCTCTGGTTCTATTGATCCACATGGGAGCCACCTTCAGCATTAGATAGAGGAGATTATATATAATAGGAAACAGAACCTATTCCTAAACTGCTTTCAGAATTATGACCTGCCAAGATAGCACTACAGTTGGAATAGTGGATGTAAATGGTTTTTGTCTTTCTAGCTCTGACTAAAGGACTGAGTCATACTAAGAAATGGATGGGAAGTATGTGTATGTATGAGAAAATGTGTAGATACGTGTGCAGGGGTATTAGTGGAGTGCCTACATGTCCTAATTTGTGTTAGATGTCAACAGGGATGTGTCCTGCAAACCTGGTTTTTCAGAGCCAAGAGCAAGTCTTGGAATTTATGAATAAAGAGAGTGCCAATGAGAGTGCTTCCTGTTACTACTGAGTAACCACAATCTGCCACAAGATATCTAGAGGAAGAAGAAGAGATTGGATTTATATCCTGCCCTTCACTTGGAGACTCAGAGTGATTTACAATCTCCTTTTCCTTCTCCTCCCCACAACAAACACCCTGCGAGGTAGGTGGGGCTGAGAGAGCTCTTTCAAGAACTGCTCTTTCCAGAACAGCTGTGACAGAACTATGGCTTGCCCAAAATCATCCAGCTGCAAGTGAAGGAGTGGGGAATCAAACCTGGTTCCCCCAGATTAGTAAACATAAAGGGGTTTTGTGTGGGGTAGGTAAAGGATGTAACTTCCAGGTTGCCTTGATCTCTGTAATCTCTTCCTGTTTTACAAATTAAACACAGAGTAGCAGCCTGGATATATGTGCAGATATCATTCTAACATTTAACTTAGGCTCAGTTCAGAGGACTCTTTAGATCTGCACCACACACAAGTGCCTGGGGGATTTAAATGTAATTTCCAGACAGCAACATCTGGGAAACGTACCTCATCCATGAGCATCCCGTTTTGCCATGCTTCAGAGCTATATTTAATAGATACTAGTTAAAATCTGTAGTTTTTGGTTCCTGATGAGCCAATTGCGGACTTTCCCCCATCTGACCGCTCCAATGCGCAATTAAAAAATGGCACCCATTCGGGATGATCTGACATCAGACCATCCCAACTGGGCACCATTTTTAAAAAATCTTGATTCCACGCATGCATGGATAAACAAGGACGCGATGTAATGCCTATGCGCTTGCGCAAACTTTTTTCTTTTTTTAAAAAACCACCCCATGCATCTCATTCAGTGGATGCTGTCTGGACAATCCACAGCAGAGGCAGAGCATGGTAAGACGATTCCCTGGGGGGGGCTGTCTGGTCGTGCAATGACGGATTTAAAAGATCAGGATCAAATTAAAGGTAAAGGTTCCTTTGCTCGAAAGCCAGTCGAATCCGACTCTAGGGTTGCGGTGCTCATCTCCGTTTCAAAGCCGAAGAGCCAGCGCTGTCCGAAGACGTTTCCGTGGTCATGTGGCCGGCATGACTAAACACCAAGGTGCACGGAACGCTGTTACCTTCCCACCAAAGTGGTACCTATTTATCTACTTGCAATTTCTTGCTTTCGAAGTGCTAGGTTGGCAGGAGCTGGAACTAGAGACAGGAGCTCACCCTGTCATGCGGCACCCGGGTCTCGAACTGCTGAACTACTGACCTTCCACAGCCTGCAGTTCAGCGTCTTAACCACTTGAGCCACCGCAGCTCCCATTAGAGACGGGCTAATGGTGGGGTTGGCTGCCTGTCTGAACAGACTCTTAGAGTACCAAAATGCCAGACCAGATGGGAGCATGAAATAAAGAAGCCATGAAATAGCATTATTAGAGGAAGCAGTCTCACAAGCTGCAATGTTCAGACACAGCTATACCACCACAGTTTTAGAATGCAGTAGCCAAGCAGTTAAAAGCTAGGCTGAGCAGTGGCTACAATACAGCACTTTAAAATTGTGGAGAGGTCTGAGGTGAAATTGTTATTACAATTGTTTTAGTATGTGTGGGACAGTGGTTTAACAGCAGAAAATTGACAAGCACCATAATGAGGTGGCCCTTCTTAAAGGGGCAGTGGAATGGGGGTTGGTCCCCATTCCTATATTTCAAATCACATATCGTCATTCCTCAAGAGAATGTCATGCATTATTTTGCCTTATTTTTTTACACATTGCTTTTCTCCCCAGTGGGGACTACAAGTGGCATTTATTTATTTATTTATTTATTTGATTTATATCCCACCCTTCCAGCGTAGGCTCAGGGCAGCGAACAAGAGCCAAAATGCCATGCGTCAACATTAAAACATAGAGGCAAAGTCAAAAATAAATACTAAAACCATAAATAGTCCATTACCACTAAAACAATTAAAACAGCGGTCACAAAACAAAATTCACAGTATAAGATCCATACCACTCTGCTCTCTGATACACACATTTGTCACTGCTCTAATAGTATCCTGACAGGACTGAAGTCCCATGCCAGGGTCATTATGCCTTGAGATGTCTATGCGATGGTGGTACAGTAGTGGTGCAGCCCCTACTCAAAAGCCTGGTGGAAGAGCTCCGTCTGATCTCTTCCGGGAGCTCATTCCACCAGGTAAGGGCCACCACCGAAAAGGCCCTGGCCCTGGTCGCAGCATATTTAACTGTCTTGGGGGCTGGAATGACCAGTAGATGTTGTCCCCCTGACCGTAGTGCCCTCGGGGGAACATATGGGGAAAGGCGGTCCCTCAGGTAGGCCAGATCCTGGCCATATAGGGCTTTAAAGGTAAGAATCAGCACTTTGAAGTGGATCCGGTACGCTATTGGCAGCCAGTGCAGCACCTTCAGCACTGGCTGGATGTGGTCCCGTCTAGTGAGGCCCATCAACAACCTGGCCGCTGCGTTCTGCACCAGCTGCAGCCTCCGGATCTGCAACAGAGGCAGCCCCATGTAGAGAGCATTGCAGTAGTCTAACCTCGAGGTGACCATCGCGTGGATCACTGTGGCCAGATCATCGTGATCGAGGTAGGGACCAACTCTCGTTGTCTCCTCCTCTATTTTATCCTCACAAGAACCACAACCCTGTGAGGTAAGTTAGACTGAGAGAGAGTGACTGGCCCAGGGTCACCCAGTGACCTTCCATGGCAGAGTGGGTATTCAAACCAAGTTCTCCCAGATCCTTTTAACCAATACACCACAATGAAGCTCTTCCTCTCTGAGGAAGAATTTCTATTTAATTCCTATCCTGAGGAATTAAAAGGTAATAACAATGATAGATATTGCTAAAATATATACTTTGGGGCAATTTAAGGCCTTTGAACCTTTCCATGAATCTTCTACCAGTATGCACAAAGAAATCTTTTCACATATACCCACTGGAGAAAAAAAGGTGTCCTTGGCATAAGCAAAATATTGGAATAGTGATAAACTGACATGGTTTCATTGTTTCTGCAGTTTACAGAACATGTTGTGACACGTTTCAAAAGTTCTTTCCAGTTTGAACATTTCTGATTTTTCAAAAGGTTCCGTGCATTTCTGAAGGAAGAGGAAGCCTACTGCCAAAGTCCTGAGGGGAACAAAAGATCTGTGGTATTCTGACTAGAGAATAAAGGACTGTAGCTGTAAAAAGCAGAAAGGGCCCGGGTAGCCCGGGCCCGCCATTTGCGGGGACGGGCGGGGACAAAGAGGCCGGCCAGAAGGGGGGAAGGGGGCCGGGGGCGTGGTGGGAAAAGACGCGCCTCCCCCCCCTTTCCCTAGCCAATGGGGGTCAGGAGGGCGGTCGGGGAGGGGAGGCATTAAAAGCAGCAGGGAAGCCGCTCCTCCTCCCCACTCGACCACGAGGCGAGCCCGGTTTGCCCACCCATTCCCTCCCTGTGTGTTATGGTGTTGGGATTTGGTATTTTGAATTTGGGTGTATGAAAAGGGGTGTTTAGTGGGTTTTGTAGGTTACGATATTGTTAGCGTTTACCTATTGTTTCTTGCACACTTTGTCACAACTTTCAGCGGGAACAGCATGGGGCCGGATCTGTTGGCGGAATTCGGCCTGCGTGCCAATTCCGGAGTTGGGGACCCCTTTAAGGGTCTTGGCGTGAGGGCGGAACGGAGCTGGCTAGCTCAAGGAATAACAGTGCTTACCCTCACAGCCAGAGGGCAGGGGAGCTCACATAGGGGCAAGCGTCCGCGTGAACTCTGATAACCCGCCCTCCCGTCTTCTCTACCCATGCCGGCTGGCTGGGTAACGGTTAACTCGGCTGGCACGCCGACCAGCCGATAGGTCGGATCCGGTGGACCCATGCTGTGCCAATGCTCTACAGCTGTAACCAGTAAAAGTTGTGGCCAAATTTATCCACTTAATTTCCAAAGGAAACTGTTTGTATGAGTTCATTTCAAAGTTAGCGCGGGGGTGTGGGTACAAGGCGGGCCGACCTCGGTGTCCCAAGTAGGATCTGGAACCGCAAACCTTGTTCTGAATATCCTGGAAGTAAATCGTCAGACAAGGAGCAATTTCATGAGTACAGGTTCCAGAGTACATCGCTATTACATTATTTAACTACTTATCACAGGCTAGCTTTGCCACTGGATAACTGACTTCAGGCATTATTAGTAAGTAGTTCCTCCAACGTTACTAGGGCTTTCATTCCTACACTTTTTACAGTTCTGAGCATTTCAGATTCCCTCGGGCAGTTAACTTATCTTCTCCAATATCGAAATACATTTCACAACAACTCTCTCCCCCCATACAAAGTTATTAATGACATTGTCTTAAAATTTACTAATACAAACATGATGTAGTTATGGGTGAAATGCAGGGAAAACTTGCATTTTGGTTCCAAGACCACAACGAGACAATGGGGTCCATCAGCCTCATGTAGGATTCCCGTTTGCCTGGCAGGCTATCGATTATAGGTTTACTATATATTTCCCTAAGATACTCATATGTTTTATAATCAAAGGCTACATGCACAAGCGACTGAACATTCCCATCACCATAGGGGCATAAACGTTATTCATATGGTATCCTCTTATATTTACCCTTCAGAACAGCAGAAGGCAGGGCCTTATAGCGGAGTAAAGTAAGAGCTCTCCTATGGTCAGGGTTTTCCAAGCTGTTTATATAAGGCATCAGTGAGACCTTATTCATAATACTTCTCTCCAATATCTTGTTGTTAACTCTAGTCAGGTCATGTTGCCTTTCCACATCTAGAATTCTTTGTTTGACCAACGCCTTAGCCTGTACCATATTCATAGGCAATAGATATTGTTGAGACAAACCATAGAAACCTAATTTATTCCTCAGTAATCTCAACCAGGGTGGGGGTGGGGGGGACAAAGTTATCCTTCAAAACTAAATGTGCAAGACCATTCACTGAGGAAGCCAGTTTTAGCCAGTATAATATAACCGCCACCCATAATCTGGCTTCCACCATTACCATCACAATTTCTAATCTTACAGCTACGTTTGATGAGTTCCTTGGTGTTTGAAGTACTGTTCTAAAAATTTGGATTGCTTTCTTTCCATCAAAGTCCTATTTGTGGTCATACTAAATGGAGCTCCATATAACATTTGTATAAGAGATTTCATCACAAATATTTTAATGGCCACTTCCACATTTCAGCACCCTCTAGTCCAATAGAATTTCTGTATTGCTCCAGCACTCTTTTGTGCATTGGAGGTAACATACTTTATATGTGGATTCTGAGTGCCATGTGATGGAGTGAGCTCCCAACTCTGGCCCTAGCTCCTGCCAACCTAGCAGTTCGACAGCAAGAAATTGCATTTTCAAGTAGATAAATATGTACAAGCAAGGGAAACATTTACCTTTACCTGTTCTATGCAGATTTCATTTAGGTACCATGAATGTATTTTAGGTCTTTTAGTAAATGTGATTATTTTGGTTTTATCATAATTAATCTCCAACTGATTTTGCTGGCAATAATTAGCAAGTGTACAAAGTGCTCTCTTTAAACCAATCGGTGTTCTCGAGAGCAGCACAGCATCATCTGCGTACAATAATATGAAAATATGCCTGTTTGCTAACTTTGGTGGATGATGCTCTATTTTATTTAAACATTGCACTAAGTCATTTATATAGAAGTTAAATAACAATGGTGCTAAAAAGCAACCCTGTTTCTCCCCTTTTTCTGATCTTATTGGTGCAGTTAAATGACCTTGCAAATTGCATCTTATTCGTATTGTGGTGTTTTTATATAGAGCTTGAATTAAAAAAAAAAATGGGAGCTGCGTGGTTAAGACGCTGAACTGCAGGCTGTGGAAGGTCAGTAGTTCAGCAGTTCAAGACCCGTGAGTGCCGCATGACGGGGTGAGCTCCTGTCTCTAGTTCCAGCTCCTGCCAATCTAGCAGTTCGAAAGCAAGAAATTGCAAGTAGATAAATAGGTACCACTTCGGTGGGAAGGTAACAGCGTTCCGTGCGCCTTGGTGTTTAGTCATGCCGGCCACATGACCACGGAAACGTCTTCAGACAGCGCTGACTCTTCGGCTTTGAAACGGAGATGAGCACCGCAACCCTAGAGTCGGATTCGACTGGCTTTCGAGCAAGGGAACCTTTACCTTTACTTTACTGAATAAAAAATAAAAGGCGTCTATCAATTGAAGAGGCCTTTAATTTGTCCCATAATCTACTAATCTATTCCTAGAAATAGAGTCAAAGGCTGACCTAAAATCAATAAAGGCTACATATAATGGCACTGTTGATTTTGAAGAATATTTTGCAATTAGGTGGTCCAGAGTCATGCATTGGTCTAGAGTTGAACAGACTTCTCTGAAGCCTGCTTGTTCATGGGCTAAACACTTGTAGGATTCAGTTTTTGGTATACTGCTACAACTACAGAAAAACACATTTGTGGTAGTATATCAGACACCATAATCTGCACACAGGAAGAAACACGAGTGGCATATTACAGAAAGGAATATGGTCTGCCACATGCTTAGATAGTTGTGTGAAAATGCTCCTAGGCATTTTGGCATGCTAGCAAAACTCTCTTATGCACCCTGCCAAATATATATAGACACACAGAAGCATACCAGACACTGGAACCAGGGGTCTTTTCGGGGGAGCGCACCGGAGCACAGCCCCGGGAGCTCAGGAGCCAAGCCCCGCCCCCAGCCGGCGTCCCGGAGAGTCTTTCAGGCAGCCGAATGTCAATTTCAGCTCCATTATATCCTATGGGCCATTGAAGTCAATGGTGAAAACATAGGGTATATTCTGGGGCTGGAGGGAGGGTTTGAGGAGAGGCTCCAAACTCACAGGATAGCTGGTGGAGCCTCTCCCCAAGATACCCACCAAGTTTCAAGAACATTGGACCAGGGGGTTCAATTCTATGGGCCCCCAAACAGGTTGTCCCTATTCCCTCCATTGTTCTCTATGGTGGGAAAAAAATTAACTTTTTTCCCACCATAAAGAACAATGGAGGGAATAGGGGCAACCTGTTTAAGGGCCCATAGAATTGGACCCCCTGATCCAGTGTTCTTGAAACTTGGTGGGTATCTTGGGGAGAGGCTCCACCAGCTATCCTGTGAGTTTGGAGCCTCTCCCTCAAACCCCCTCCTCCAGCCCCCAGAATATACCCTATGTTTTCACCATTGACTTCAATGGCCCATAGGATATAATGGGTCCGAATTGCCGCCAAATTTCTTTCATTCCCTCCTTTCCTTCCCTCCTTTCCTTCCCTCCTTTCCTTCCCTCTTTCCCTCCCTCTTTCCCTCCCTCTTTCCTTCCCTCTTTCTTTCTTTCTTTCTTTCTTTCTTTCTTTCTTTCTTTCTTTCTTTCTTTCTTTCTTTCTTTCTTTCTTTCTTTCTTTCTTTCTCTCTCTCTCTCTCTCTCTCTCTCTCTCTCTCTCTCTCTCTCTCTCTCTCTCTCTCTCTCTCCCACCTTCTCTCTCTTCTCTTTTTTCCTCCTTTCCCTGTTTCCCTCCTTCTTCCCTCTCTTTCTTTCCCTCCCCTTTCCTTCTCTTTCTTTCCCTCTTTCCTTCCTTCTTTCCTTCTCTCTACTCTCTCTCTATCCTTCCCTCTTTCCTCCTGTGGCCCAATCTCTCATGAGAAGGAGTTTAAACTTTAAACCCCTTCTCTCTTAGCTCCCCCACCCAGACCAGCTGGGTAAGGAAGGGGAGGTTTTTGAAATTGCCTCCCCCCTTTTGCTTCCCCTTCTGACATCACTTCTGGTGATGTCAGGGGGCGTGGCATATGCTAATAGCCTAATAGATCATTAGCATACCATATGCTAATGAGCTCCTGCAGCTGTTTTTCTACGAAAAGACCCCTGACTGGAACTATTAGCTATCAAAAACCCCTGCTGCATAAACCTTCTAGACTGTCTTTTTCACAGCTTCACTAGATTCCTGGATTCTTCTGAATAGCAATGAGCTCTGTATATTTTCCTCTGTTTCTGATATTCCAAGCAGCAGAATGGGATGCTGTTGGTTAATGGGACTACTCATGTCCCTGAAGTTCTCCTTTACGTAATTTATAAGTTAGGACTTAGGAGAAGAATTTTAAATTAAACTGCAGTGAGTCCCGGGGAAACCATTTATACTGCTCTTCCTGAGCATGTTACTTTATTATAGACTGAGTACAGACTGGCAGTTTGCTCCGGTAGCCAGTCGTAGAAAAAAAGCCCCGGAATAAACTATACCGGGTTTTCCCGTCCACACAGCGGAGGCCGCTGTCGGAAGATATGGGACGGAGGCGCATGGGAGCGTTCAGACTGCCGCGCTGGAGGCGTGCTATATTCGCCGTTTCCCCATTAATTCGGCTGTGGGTGTACGGGTGTATGTGCGCATGGCAGTGGAGTGGAGCACAGCCAATCACACCGCTGCTGCCTTCTGCTCAACATGGGTTGCTCCTGGCTTTTCAGCTGCGCATTCAGACTCCCCAGAAGCGGAGAAACGCGCAACTGTTAGCCCAGCCGCCCTTATTGGGCTATTTCTGGACTGTTTTTATGCTGTTATGAACCTGAGAGTATTCCAGATAAGAGACTGTAATAAAGCACCATGGGGAAAAGCCCAGAAAGGAAAACAAAAACCAGCCAAAGACGATGATGTGGCTAAAATCACTCCAGAGGGTCCCCGTAGCTTGCTTGCTGCTCATCATGTCTCATAATCACGGGTTTGCATTCAAACAAAAGACTCTCGCATACAGCCCAGACTCGCTGTCTCCAGTATAAAGGGATTAACCCCCCCCCCCCACATGCTAACACACACACGGAGGATCTGCCCGGATACTGAAGAATCATCTTGCTTTGTCTCTGACCTCCTCTTTTCCAGCACCCAGGTGACCACTGGTCAAGGTAGCCACTAGTATTTGAAATTGACCCTAACAACCAATCCCTAGCCAACAGGGAGTGTCTTCAGGTGTAAGCCGCCTGGCCTTCCACGCCCATCGCTCGAGAGGTTTTAAAAACACACACACGCTTCTCAGAGCTCTCTCTGCCTCGCCTACCCCTACCAACGACCTCTCTATACCTGCTTTACCTCTTACGTCCAGCTTACTCTCCCCAATCCTCACCTCGCTTTAAGGCTCCAGTCTGCAGCTGGAATAACACACGTGTGCTTAGCCGGCCTAATACGCGTGCTCCCCATTTTCCTTCCATACTTCCCCCCCCCACCTCCTGCTGGAAGATTTTAGGAGCTGCACATCAGAGGTAATTATCGCCATCATTGCTTCAATACCTGCTCATGCGAATGTGCTATTTATTTCTTGCCTGCTTTTATTTAGTCTCTTGTATGCCAGTGTGTGTGTGATTGTATGCATTCTGCTGAATTTATTTTACTCCTGTCTCTCGCCTCTTTACTGGGAAATAGTGTGGCAGCCCATCCTTCGTATACACAGACCAAAGAATCCCAATTTTAAAAACTGTCCCAAATGCTCTATTAATTATAGATCAGAGCATTTCAGCTAACACGACACATGCGGGCTTTTGGATTTGCGACGGGTTTTATCAGGTATCTTTTTAATCCGGCGGTGAAGCGCAACAGCACGGGTTGGCTACGGGTGGGGGATGCTAGGCAGATGTGCCTGTGTGAATGCCCCATTTACTCCGGGATTGAGTCATCGCTGGCCCGGGTCCCTACCGGGGCAAATTGCCAGTCTGAACTCAGCCATATACCCTCTAACTGTGGCCTACATGAGTTGGTTCCACCTCTGTAGCCAGTGCCATCCAAGTTCTGATCTGTATTTGTCATTCTGTTTTACAAGACAGTTTTTTAAAGTGTAGGTCCTCAAACTGGCCTAGCTCAGTTCTTTTCAATCTCAAAACTAGCCAAAAAGGAATATTAGTTTCTACTAACCCATCAATGGTTGAGTTCAGACTGGCAATTAGCCCCGCAAGAGCCACGTTCCAGCCCCATTTCCCAAGCGGATTAAAGGGGGCGTTCACACAGGCACATCTGCCTGGCGTTCCCCAGCCGTAGGCAACCCACGCTGTTCCATTTATCCCCCATGTTAAAAAGATAGCTCTGTAATGTGGTAGCAAATCCTGAAGAGTGCCTTTATCCCGCTGCATTCTGCTTCCCTGACGTGTGACCTCTCAGCCGATAAGCTGGGAGCAAGCCGGAACAGCAGCAGCGGTTTGATTGACTGTGCTCCACTCTACCGCCCACTGCGGTGCTGGGATCCTTCCCCAATTGGCAAAGTGCAAATGGAAGAAGCCAGCAGTCTGAATGCTCTGGCATGCCTCCTCCCAGTAAGCTCCCACATCAGATGGCCCCATGTGACTGGGGAACCCCGGAACAGTTTGTTCTGGGGCTTATGTGCAACGACTGGCTCCCACTGCAAAATGCCAGTCTGAACTCAGCCAATGTTTTATTAAAGTGGAATATTTATGATGGAATAACTTTTTAAAAATCCAAAGGGTTTCATTCTTTGGAGCAGTTATTTATTTATTTATTTAATCAAGCAATAAAAATTTAAATTCCGTCTGTGGCCTCAGTAGTACACAAGGCCCCAATGAAGTATATAAGTATTATATACAAGTACTGTTGGAAATCAGACTTCAAGTTGAAACTGCCTGTAAGAAAGCAGTAGCAAAATAATTGTGTTGTGATCATCCTGCATCTTTTCATTTGCTCCAGAAAGTGTTTTAAACTTGACATTTGTTTTGCGCACTATGCGCTTTTCCACCAATGGGAATTCCCAAAGCCTGAGTTATGTCATTAGACAACACGGTATTTAAGATGTCAGACTCAAGTTGATTTTTCTGGTGCAAAAGCTGAATACCAGGGCCCCAAGGAAAGTTTTATAGGATCGATTAACTGCAACCATTTATAGAACTGACAAACAGCTGTGTAAAATGTTTATTCTGATTTCCAGCTGGGAATATTGTGCATCATTTTTATAACATGCAAGCCAACAATATTGTACATTGTTATTACAGGCCATAGTGACAACCTCACCAAGTAAATCATACAGGCTGACATTAAGTAGCTGCAGATAGAGTTGTGAGACATAGGGTTGTGGGACAGAGAGAGAGAGTTGTGAGATAACTTGTGAGACATGAGTTGACAGGGGTCATATAAGAGGTGCTTCACTGGGTTTTCCCATTTATTCTCATTCCACAGAGAAAAGGGGAAATTGACTCTAGCCTATCTACCAGGAAACAAATCAAATGTAAAGACTTGGCACCAAATGCTGGCATGAATATACTCATTAAAAGAGAGTTAGAAAATGAAACAGTCTCACATTTGGTCATGTGACGGCGGCCTGTAAATGCATCAAAGGGTGATAACAACAGTTGGCAGAATCCCTAACCTGCAAGTATCAAGAAACAGTAATCTTTCTTTTACCACTACATCTCTGCTTCCTGATATTTCTAACTGGTTGCTGGGAAGTGGAAAAATTCACAACACCATGTGGTAGGACACTTACAGTTGACAGCTCATCATGTGTTTGCAGCTATCAGGCAGTGGATTTTCAAGTGGTCACCAGATGTCACATGGCGATCTGTAGCCAATCACAGTTGAGAGCTGTAAGGGTCAGTCTTGAACTGTAGATATTAGCTTGGATAGCTGGGTGGGAATAGAAATTCTAACATTCCTGCGAAGCCATAAAGCTGTGTGTGTTTGACAAAATACTTCAACACTGCATCACACCATGAACTGTGCAAGCCTTAGCTTATTTTTTAAAATCTAAATAACTGAGAAACCAAGTCTCTCCTCAGATTTCATGATTGATCTATTTCTGGGATAAGTTTTTAATTTTGCCATTATTGCATATTCAGTAAGTTTATTTTCCCATTCTTCTAGGCAGGGGTAGACATCTAGTTTCTATTTTGATACATAGATAATTCTAGCCATTGTCACCATGTATTTGAATATCTCTTCCAGAAATGTTAGTAATTTATTAGGCAGTATACGTAATAACATATTCTTAGCTTCCAAAGAGAATTTAAATTTAAATATGTTCTGCATTTTTCCAGGTATTTCCTTCCAATATTTTAAAACTTTTTTACAAGTCCACCACATATGAAAAAAGTCCCATCTGTGCCTTGGCATTTCCAGTATTTTCCTTTGTAGTTTTTGGCTGCAGGCACACTGGGGGCAGTTTCCCCACATGCTCATCTGGTGGTCAGGCATTCACATTACTGCAGCACTTCAACCATAGAGTGCACTGGCCAGTCATTTTTGTTTTAATTAAGAATCCTGGGAACCAGTTTGCCCATGTCCTGTCAACCCTGCACCTCTTCAGGCATTTCATCTCCCACTCATCTAGGTCCTCCTTCTCTTTCTTCTCCAATCCCCTATATAATAATGTAAAAACATCAACAAACTCTCCCTTTAGGATTTTTTTTTCTAGTGACAGCGAAGAGGTGATCTCCAAGTGGCAAAGCCAGGTTCCCAAATGGAATGGCACCCGCTGGCACCGTGTCATGTGCTGAACCCCCCTGATTTGCAAAACCAGCACCTGAATTTGGGTAGGCCCATCCAGACCAAAAACCCTGAGGAGGTGGCTGGGTCATACCTCCCCATCCTGCATAGGGTGACCATCTGCCTGGCATTGTGTGCCCCAAAATACCTTGTGCAGTGTGTGTAGTATACCCAATGATGCCCTGAGTGCAGGGGCCCCAAGGCCAATATTCCCCCCCTTGGCTGCTGTACTCTGCCTTACCTTTGCTCCTTGGACGTCCTTTATAAAACTCCACCTGGAGCTCCTCTGCACCATGGCTGTTTGTCACCTGCACACTCTGTTTGTCACCTGCACACTGCCTCTGAACCAGCTGACCTGATGTTGATGCCACTTTGCCCTGTCTGTCCTCGAGAAGAGCTAAGCATGCCAACATCTGAGCTTGAAAGGGTTGTTTAGGAAAAGATTTAGACGCATCACTCTCAAGGGCCGCTAGCCTCTCTAGGATGGCTGCATTGACAGGATCCTGCTCATCCTTGTCAGAGGGGTCTTAAAGAGTCTGCCGCTGTAGAGGGTTCTGGGACAGCTTCTTAGGGGCCGTCTGCTTGCCCTTAGGAGCTCTCTGGCCTTTCTTAGGAGTCATTGTTAAATTGAAATTGCATGGGAGCTGGTGCTTTTTGGCCCCTAGATTGTTATGCAACCTTCGTTGCCTCCCCTAAAAACAATCCCTTCCGGTAAGGAGCTGAATTATATTCACACTTATGCCTCAACGGTACGCACTCTGGCAGTCACTCAAAATGGCTGCTGAAGAAAGTGTTTCAAAATGGCTGCCATAAAGCCCTTATCAAAATGGCCACCTGGAAGGTACCCACTAAGATGACTGACTTATAAGGCCACACTCAAGATGGCCAGCCTGCAGAGACCTACCCAAGATGGCTGCCACTAGATGCCCTCAGCAAAATGGCCACCGACAATGCAGATGGAGGCCCTCAAGCCCACTCATCCTCTGTCTACTCTTAGCAGCCACCGCAGGGCCTGGTTGCCAAACAGCGCCCCCTTTCAGGCTGATACTCCTGATGGCCATTTGATTTTTTTTTTTAATTTCCCCCAGCTCCCAATGGCTGTTAGGCCTGCTCTAGGACAGCCTGAGGCAATTTTTAGGGGGGCACCTCCCAGCCAATTTGCCAGCTCTGCCCCTTTTAATGAAGCACCCCCTGATCTACTCTGCCGCCCTCAAGGTCAATGACACACTCGCTCCTGCCTTCAGCCACCAGCTCTGGGCCCCAGCAACTGCCACCAAGTCACTCCCTGGGGCCCCCACTCAGCTATGTGCTGCTAGTTCATCACCACCTGTGGGCCATCTCCCTCCCTGGGCTGTTCCTATGGTCCTCTACTGCTTAAGTTGATGGCCAGTGCCCCCGCAGGCCCCCACTGCAAACCACCACCATGAAGCCGTCGCTGAGATTGGGCCTCCTCCTCCACTGAAACTGGGCCGCCACCATGATAGGGACACTGCTGGCACCACCAAGGTCGGGCAGCCTCCTCCACCAAAACTGGGCCACCACTGAGATTGGGATGCTGCTGCTGAGTTCGGGACACCACTGCCACCGAGGTCGGGACGCCACTGCCAAAGTTGGGACGCCGATGCTAAAAGTGGGCCACTGCCACTGAGAACCAGCTGCCACCATCAAGAACAGCTCACTGCTGCTGCGATCTCCACCTAGGCCTCAAGGTAGGCCTAAGCAGCTGTCCCCCTGTGCTCCAAGCTCCTCTGAGCACAAGTTCAAACTGCTTGGGTGGGAGCAGAGCCCAGCCACTTAAGAGGGCCGGCTCTGCCCCCCAACCACGTCACAACGTACAGTGTCTTGCCACTGTTGCTTCTCTGGCTTCCTCTGGGGTGGCAAAGCAGCCCTCGGCATCCAGCGGCATCGCTGGGAGGCCAGGAGCTGGATTCCAGCTGGAGATCCCAAGCCATCAGAGGGCATTTACTCTCATCAGATGGCAAGCCCTCCCGACAGAGGTAGTAGTGGGGCGATATAAAAAGATTCCTTTGAATGATAGAAACAACAGAATACATCCTCCTCCAATTGCTGGTTCTGGGAGAAAGTCCACAGGTGACTGCACTTTGTGCAAAATTCTGTGCATCCTCCTGCAAAACTCAACAGAACATCCAAGAAAGTAAGGAAACATAAAATATGACACAAGTCAATTTGATATATATAGCTTTATAAATTTTAAGTCTTAAAAGGTAATAGTCTTTTATTTAATTTATTTAAATAACCTTTTGGGCAAGAACCTTTTCACACCATGTATTGTAATGTATTATTGAATATTATTTATAATCCCTCATGTACAAGTATTATAATTATATTTTTATCTGTAATTTTAACTACTGTGGTTGATGGCTTTGGCATATTTAACTCCGAGTTTTATGCTGGTTTAATACTGTAATAAATGAATGAATGATGGAGCAGAGTGTATTTGATTTGGTATGCCTTTGTTTAATCTTTCTGCCATTATTGTGGCAAAAAAATTGTAGTCTACATTCAGCAGAGAAATGGGCCTATAAGACTGTGGTAATGATGCATCACTGCCCTATTTATGTATTAGCATTATATATGGCTCTTGCCACATTGAGGGTATAATCTTTTTTCCTTTATCTTGTTCATAAGTTTTTATAACAGGATTATTAATACTTCTTCAAGATGTTTGTAATATGTTGCTGTCAGCCCATCAGGTCCTGGTGCTTTATCCTTCTTCGTGTTCTTTATTGTTTAAGATATTTCTTGAATTGTTATTGTTTGCTTTAATATTTTCCTGCTCTGACATGAACTTTGCAATCGTGATATCTTTTAAGTATTCTCTTATTCTTTCTTCTGAAAAATACTTTTTTTCTATATAGTCCTGGAAAAAAAAGTTATAAATTGTTCCTGTATTTCTTTTTCTGCATGTATAATTTGATCGCCTTTCTTTACTCCTGTTATTACTCTTCTTTGTCTTTCCTTTCCAAGACGGTACGCCAGATATCTGCCAGGTTTGTTCAAATGTTCAAAATATCTTTGTTTAGGGATTTTAATTTTTTCTGTACCTCTTCCACTTCTGTCTAATTAGTTTTTAAATTGTTTGATCTCTGCTAGTTTTTTTATTGAGTTTTTTTTATGTTCTTGTTCCAACCTCTGATTTTTTTTCTGCTATTATCTTAGTTTGTTCTGATCTTTCTCACTTTTTTAGCAGCAGCTGCTAGTAGAGTTGCTCTGATAAAAGTTTTACCTGCTTCTCAAACTGTGGCTGAAGACATTCCTTCTGTGTTGTTTTAAAAAACTCTTCCAGATCTTTTTGACACATATTTGTAGTAAAAGAGCATCATTTAATCTCCATCTTCTTCTTAATTCTTTGTTCCTTTGCAAGACTACTTCTGTGGGATTGTGGTCTGCAAATATCTTTGGCTGAATCTCTACTTTTCTAAATTCATTGTCAAACCTTTCGATATCCAGAACATGTCTATTCTTGAATATGTTTGATGTCTGTCTGAAAAGAAGGTAAAGTGTCTGCCCTTTAGATGCTCAGTCCTCCAGGAATCTTCTAATTCCAGCATTTCCATGTATTGAAATACATTTTTAGGTAGTTTTCCACCTTTGATCCTTTTTTATATATATTTTTTTATTATTTTCTTCTATAAACTACAAACTACAAAGTTCAAACACTACACACTACAGACACACTTTGAACACTAAGCACTAAAGAGAGTAACAAGGTACTAATATGTGCTTACTATATGCTTTCTACTTTTCACTACATAATATATAATCCATTTCCATAATTCGCTACTTAAAAATTAAACCAAAAAGAATTTGTTAAAGATTCTATCATTTCAGAGCTTACAATTATATGTTTTTAAATATACCAATAAAGAATCTGAGAACTTTATTCAGAGATCTTCTTATCCTTATGCTTCTTCTTTTGCCAGGGCAGCTTAACCTTCAAGGATTTGGGTGCAGCTGCACCCAAATCCGAATCCGTGTCAGAGTCAAAAATTTCTCCCAGAGATACCGAGGTATCAGAGGAAGAAGAATTGTCTGTCCCAGTCTTTTGGTGCCCACTAGTTTCTTCTGTTGCCTTCTTGCCCTCTGCTCCTTTCTTTTGTTTGCTCAACAAATGGTATTGCTTCAAAAATAATTCCGCTTTCAGTAAAAAGTCAATACTTTCTTTCTTTTCTTTGAAATTAAAGATGAGTCCTTCTGGTAATAGCCATCTATATTGGACATTGTTCTTTTGAAGAAAGTCTGTAAAGTTTCTGTATTGCCTTCTTAGTCTCCGTATTTCATATGGAACGTCTTTCAAGACTTTAATCACCTCTTCTTGAATGTTCACCTTCACCGCAGTGGATGCTTTAAGAACTAAATCCCTTGTTGCTCTTTTTGCAAATTTTACAAAAATTTCTCCTGGGAGATTATTTTGTTTAACAAACTCTGAGTATGTTCTGTATATCATGTCAATGTCTGCTTGTATAATCTCAGTTTTGCTGTTAATCAAGGGGCCCAGTGCTTCACTTAAAATTTCTCTTAAATTCTCATACTTTTTCTCTGGAACGCCTTGAAATCTTAATACATAGATTTCACTCACTTTCACATGCATTGTTGTACCATTTGAAGTTGGAGTAATTGTTGTTTTGCAGCTGTTCTTTCTTTATCAGCAGTGTCCATTCTTTGATCCAAATTTTGATCTTAGATTCCATTTTTTAAATCTTTTTTTCCTATCTTCTCTGATTTTGCTATTGTCCCATTAAGATCTTTCTGCAAATTGTCAAACTTCTGGTTGAGATTCATCATCTGTTCCATCGGGGGAATAGGACTTCAGAAATGTTGCTAGCCAAATGGCTGGTATCTTCCTGTCTTGTGACTGGTGATGCTGTGCTAGCATTTCCGGTGCTGCTTCTGCCCCTGGATGCCATTTTTCCTGCATGCTGGCTCATTGTTTATACTTAGATAAGAGATTACAAAAAAGTTCACCGTTTCCCACAGAAAGTAAAGTTCAGCCCTGAAGTTTTTCTACTAAGATAGGGTGAGGTTTAACAGCTTGCTCTTGGCATGGTGCTGTGATTTGTCTGTTGGGGAGGGCTCTTCTGCCGTGGGTTTCCCCCTCCCCTTCTCTCTATGCCGCTTTGCTATTCCATCACTCCCTTTATTATCGTGTTTCTTTTTGGAACATCACTCACTTTTACATGCATTGTTGTACCACTGGCTCACTTTCTTAAGTCCTTGTATGCTCTGGTTCAGTAACGTCTCTGGATGCCATTACTGGCCTCAGTGCAGTGGGACCTTGCAGAACAAAAGAAGCTCACTTCCCCAAGCCATGACTTCGGGAGTGACTCCTCAGTGCTCCAGGCTAGAAGCTCCCTCCAATAGCTTCACGGGGGTGGGGGGCAGAGCCAGCTGAACCCCCTCCCTGCCACTCTGATACAAATCACCCCCATCAGAGCTCAATGGGGTGCGTTTGGTCACGAGTCACCGTGACTGGAAACTCCCACCTTTAATCCTTGATCTGTCTTTTTGGGGTTTGGTACTCTGTTCATATCTCCTAGAAACATTATTTCCTCATCTTGAAAATCTAGCATAGTTTGGGAAAAAATCTCAACCCCCCCAAAAAAAACCTTTACCATCATTTGGTGTATATAACATTGCTATCGTGCATATTTTGCCTTCCGGGAGTCTCATTTTTAAGATTAGGTATCTTCCATCTAGCCCACAACATCTCAAACATGGGACCTGGTTTCTGAGGGAAGACCTGATGGAATTGGTGCACCAAATCTGGCACAGTTGCATGGTTTCCTTAGCTGTGGGGAGTCCAAAGCAGGAAACAAAGTGACTCATCTTGGTGAAGAGGTCGACCACGACTAGAATGCTTGTGTGCTATTTGGAATGCAGGAGATCTGTAACAAAGCCCATTGAGATGATCTTCCAGGGCCCTGTAGGAGTAGACAGCAGTTGTAATAACCCCAGTGGCTTACCTGGAAGATCCTTTGCCTACCTGGAAGATACTTTGATGGCTTACCTGGAAGATCCCCAATGGCTTACCTGGAAGATCCTTTGATGAATGCCTATCCCTGCCTCTGCTGAGGTGTGGTGGACAAAGAGCCTGGCTTCAACAGTCCTCTACAGAGGTCGCCTGTGTGCCCAACAGCCTGATGAATGCAGAAAAGGCTGGGAGGCGTGGCCTGGCAGAGGCTGCTTAAATGAAGGCCCCTTCCTTCCCTTTGAATGAAGAAGCTTGGAGGTGCAGGCTGGCAGAGACTGCCTGCCCGAAAGATTATCTGGCCACTCCCACTGCTTCCAGTGAAGCAGCTTGGAGACATGGCCTGTCAGAGGCTTCCTGTCTTAAGGAAACTTCCCCCTCTCTGCCTGTCAGTTCTGACCAGAAGTCTGGAAGTGTGGTCTCACGAAGGCCCGTTTTAAACCTTTGCTGTGCCTGACTGAAGGATCCTTTCCTTGGATGTCCTCAGGTCCACGGTGGAATCTCTGGAGGCATGGGTTCACACAGCCTTGTCACTCTCTATGCCCCTTTGTGGTAGGTATGTGTCAAAGTTGGGGTTGTTTGGACCTGTTCAGCTTCTGTAGTTTTGAAGAGTGGCTGAGATGGGCAGAGTTTCCCCTCCATGTTGTTAGCCATGTCCTAGACAACAGACTACTTATGCTTAAGTCCTGCTGTGGTTTTTGACCACTCACTCTATTGAGACTGCCTGGATTCCAAGGTCAGAACCAGTCCACTGCTGAGTTCCACTCCAAGCCCTATTCCTAAGATCTAGTTTTAAAGGCTGACATTCTGACACAGCAGCTTCAATCCACCGCCCTGCTGCGTTCTCTCAGCACTGACACTTAACCCTACAGGGCTTTTCAATGCAGGTGTTATTTCAAGCGCAGGCAAGGCTTACTGTTTCCAGCTTCATTAATTGGCAAATATGCCAATTAATTGGCAAATATGCTTTGGGAGACAAGCCTAAGTAGTTTGCCACTCCTCAGTTCCATGGTATCCTTCAGAACCCTCAATGAATTGGGGAATTCCTTAGCCCGCACAAGACACTTTTATGTGACATCATACACAGCAAGACCCAGTGTCATATGTGGATTCAGTGTTGGTCTGGTCCTAGGAGATCAGGTTCAAATATCAAATTGTGTTACAATTTCCTGACCTTTTACCTTTACAGCTTCTCATGGTGCCCTACCTTATAGGGTTCTAGTGAGGATAAGAAAGAAAGAAAGATGGATGAGGTGTTATAAGACTCTTTGAGTCCAGGTTACAGAGTAGGATAAACTCCTTACTACTCTTTTTAACAAAAGAGCATATGTTTTTTCTTCTCAAAACAGCTGCCCTAATAGTCAAGGGTCCAATGGGCAAACTATAATTAATGGCGCTTTTTGCATCCTCTGCTACAATCAATGATTGTATTCTTGATTCCATGGGTCATCTATATTATTCCTGTTGGTCTACAGGTCAAATACCACTTACCCTTTATTTAACCTGTGCAGAGTTTTAATGATCTAAAATAAACCCAGTTTGGATGCAGTTTGTTTCTTTTGCATTCTATACTGCACTTTCCCATTAGTTTATAAATCAACAGGTCACTATGATCCTTATACTATTCTGTTTGAACGTATCTTAATGCACTATGGCTCATGCCCTATGCTGGTGATCTGCATGATAAATCTGTTCCTTTAATTCAGATCACTACCCTAGTCCATGCTAGGAGTTAATATAAACAAAATAAACAAGCAAAAAAAAAGAACTAAACAAAGCATTAAAGTAAATGACCTCCTCACAGATGCTATGAATTCTGCTGTCCAGTTGGACAATATTCTGGGGACAATAACAGGCTTGTTGTCAGATCCCTGAGTCACATTTCTTTCCCATCTTCACTTAACGTGATGTCTCAGGGTTCTGCATACCTTTTGTCCATGTATAAGAAGCCAAGTTCCATCCTTGGCATCTCCTACTGACAAAGTCTCTGGTGATCAAGATCCTTTCACCTCTGCTGTTTTGTCCACCAGGCTTCCTGCAATTCTGTGTGTACCTATGTCACTTGGTGGACTTAGATCCAACAATTTGCCCTCTTCTCCTCTATATGAGGGCTACTGGTCTCCAACTGATTATATAATTCCATTTCGTGATAAATGGGGAGGATCTATAGATCAGTGGAAGAGTGACTGCTTGGCATACTGAAGGTCCTAGGCCCTCCAGTTAACAGTCTGGTGGTAGGTGATGTGAAGGACCTTTTTCTGCCTGACACCTTAGAGAACTGCTGCCAGTCTGAGTGGACAGTACTGACCTTGATGAACCAATGGTCTGATCCACTATAATGCTCTGTTACATTCCACCACCCCCTCCCAGGACAGGAAAAATGATGTGATTTCAAATTATTCTTATGTCTTCAGTGCAGCACCTGAAGAGAAGCCTATGATAGGCCCAGAGCCTCATAGTACATGTCTTTTGCTGGGCAGTTCTGTGTCTTGACTGCTCTACTGTTCCTGCAAGATAGTACCCTCTTGTTGAAGAGGGAAGCTTCCAGTGGTAGAATTCCAATGTTCCCTTTCCCTGGGTTTATACTTAGCTGCCTCTCAATGTGTGCAGAAATTAGTGTAGCCTATGTGAAGCTTCTATATTAAATTTTCCCTGCTACTTTGACAGATCTTTATTGATCCTTTTCAAAGCAACCTGCCTGAATCTCAACACTCCCCCTCCCCCCCGTTTTACTAAGCTTGTCAGCTCTGTTCAGCTTCCACTGTTGCATTTCCTGGCATTTTTATTATTATTTATTTATTATTTTATTAATTCAATTTATATACCGCTCAGACCCCGAGGGGTCTCAGAGCGGTTTACATAGTATATATATATATATATGGTTCTTCCTACCTAGGGCCACAATGAAATAGGGGAGGGACTTCCTATCGGCACCCTGAGCAGGGCTTCCTGTTCTTCCTGGCGGGGCTCCAGGCGTAGAGGCCTGCTGCAGCCTTGGTGCACCCTCGAGTCCCCGGCGTAGATCTTCGCCTCCTGGGCCAGGGGACTTCTGCGGCCGGCCTCCTTCCACCGCGCAGGCCCGCGCCGGCCTCGGCTCCGTGTCCATAGACTCGTGTCGCACTGTTACGTCACCCGCAGCTCCGCCCATGGCTCCACGGCTCCGCCCACCAGGTTCGCCGTCCTGCCTGCTGCCGCCGCCATCACCGCTGCTGCCGATGTTCTCCGCCGCCGCCGCTGCCACTGCTACACACCCCCAGGAGGGAGGGTGCCCCCCGCCTTTCCTACAGGCAGGTACCCATTTATCTACTTGCTTTTGCATGCTTTCGAACCGCTGGGTGGTTCTATATGTGACACCTTAAATAAGACTGTTGTTTTGTTCTTTCTTTTACCCTTCATGGGATGCCTGGACTTAGTTTTCTTTCTTTCTGAGACAGACCTACTATGCATCATGCATGTGGTCTCAGCACAGTCCTTTCTCTCACAGCATTTCTTTTGTCCATGATCTTCTAGAAGTAGTGCCATCTCTGATGGCTCCTTCACTATATGTGGGAATCTTTTCCAGTAACTCCTGATGTTCTGCAATATTAATTGTCTTGACGGTACTTTACCTTGACATGCTGGGCATATTTACTTTGTCTCTGGTTTTAGTGCAAACGCTCCACAGAATTAAAGAGGCACTATAATTATATTTTAACTGATTAGCAGACATCAGTTCCCTGGTATTCTGATTGGAGGTCTGGACTACTTAGCCTGGCCCCACAAAATGGCATTCCAGGCCCTGGCCGTTATGCTTTGTTCCTGACAATAACCTTGTCATTGAGGAATGCACTTCTAATCCCTGACAACCTTTTTTATTCCTTTTTTCTCTGCCTATATTGGTGCACAGATTGCTCTGCAGACTACACAAGTTTCTTCCCTTGTGGTGTATTGTGTCCATCCTTTCTTTAGCCATATCCAGGGGTTTTGTAGAAAAAGAGGTGCAGGAGCTCATTAGCATACCTATTAGCATAACTCATTAGCATATGCCACACCCCCTGGCATCACCAGAAGTGTGTCAGAAGCGGAAGCAAAAAAGGGGGGGGAGGCATCTTCAAAAGCCTCCCCTTCCCTTCCCCAGCTGGCCTGTCAAGGTTGAGTGGGGGGGAAGCGAAGAGAGAAGGGGTTTAAACTTTAAACTCCTTCTGGCTTCGCTCTCCCCCAGCCTGCCTTAGCAGGCCAGCTGGGGAGGGAAGGGAGGCTTTTGAAGATGCCTCCCCTTTTGCTTCCCCAGCCAACCTGCCAAGACATAATGAGTATGTTTCTCAGAGGAAATCATTGCATTATTGTGAACATCAGTTTTAGTGAGATATTTTGATATAGTCAAGGGTTCATGTGAGACACTGTGATTGCCAGTCTTTAAAATCTATGTTTCCAGTCAGTAATAACAAGCAACTTCCAATTGTAACTTAAGCTATAATGTGAGTAATACCTGCTGACCACACTTCAGAGAGGCTGAAAATACAAGGAATCTAGACAATAGCTTATTTGACCAAAGAACATATGGGAAAGAAATACTTTTGTGTATGGTAAGGACAGAGGCCACAATGTGGATTCTGCAGAGACTCCTGGATATCTCACAAACCACAAAAAATATAGTTCACAGAGCCAGAGTGACAGTGTAGCTGTGAATCATGGGCTGCGAAGACTGCTCAAATGATGCCTGCATGCCTGATATGGATGCATTATACAAAAAGATGATAAAAAATACCAAAGTAACTGCCATGTGATCATATAGCCACTACGAGCTTCAGTGATGTGACAGATTGTCAGTGTAATTGTCACAGAATGGATATCAAGACAAACCAGCCCTAACATCTTACTAAGGATTGACCCAAGCAGAATCTCTTTTTGAAAGGAATCTCTCTGCCTTCAGGGCTGCCACAACAATATGAATGAAGCTCATTGCATTATTAAATGTATCTCGGCATAAATCTTAATGGTGAATAAAAGCTTATGTATAAAGGAAAGATTAAGGAAAATGGCTTGGAAACCGTGGTTGATTTGTGAACTTAAGGGATGACATACTGAATAATTTCTAAATTCTAGTGTGAGTTCTTGAAATAAGAATTTGATCTTCAGTGATATATACCAGTTGAGACTCTTACCTGTAACATACCGAAAACTCACACGTGGCTGTTTTTTCACAAATACTGCAGGATGTTTGTGCTGACAGTGGAAACTATTGCTGCCATTACTCAAATGTGATTGATAGCTGGTTGTGGTAGGATGGAACTACATAGAAATATTTCTCTTCATCAAATGCCTGAGCATCATTGCAGAGAATCCACTACAAATGTAGAGATAGAAAACAACTCAAGTTTTGAAATGTCTCCCCTCTCCATCCTCACTTTCCTTTATTTATATACTAGGGAGAAAAGCCCGTTGTGGTGGAAGACAACGGGCCCTAGAAAGGAAGGGAGGGAGGTGGAAGGGAGAGAGGGTTGGAGAAAGGAAGGAAGGAAGAAGGAAGGAAGGAATAGGGGGAAGAGTGAAAGAAAGGAGAGAGGAAGAAAGAAAAAGGGGGAAAGGAATGGAAGAGGGGCAGAAAAGGCCTTCTCTGAGCCCAGAGAAGGCCTTTTCTGTCCCCCATACACCAGCCCCTGGGCCTTCTATGGGGGCAGTAGGCAGTGTGTGGGGGAAAAGGGCTTCTCTGGGCCTACTGCCCCCATAGAAGGCCCATAGGATGATGTGTGGGGGACAGAAAATGGCTTCTCTGGGCCTACTGCCCCCATAGAAGGCCCAGGGGATGGTGTGTGGGGGACAGAAAAGGCCTTCTCTGGGCCTAGTGCCCCATAGAAGGCCCAGGGGATGGCGTGTGGGGGGCGGAAAAGGCCTTCTCGGGGCCTAGTGCCTCATAGAAGGCCCAGAGGATGGGGTGTGGGGGCGGAAAAGGCCTTCTCGGGGCCTAGTGCCCCATAGAAGGCCCAGGGGATGGCGTGTGGGGGCGGAAAAGGGCTTCTCTGGGCCTAGTGCCCCATAGAAGGCCCAGGGGATGGGGTGTGGGGGACAGAAAAGGCCTTCTCTGGGCCTAGTGCCCCATAGAAGGCCCAGGGGATGGGATGTGGGGGCGGAAAAGGCCTTCTCTGGGCCTAGTGCCCCATAGAAGGCCCAGGGGATGGGGTGTGGGGACGGAAAAGGGCTTCTCTGGGCCTAGTGCCCCATAGAAGGCCCAGGGGATGGGGTGTGGGGGACGGAAAAGGGCTTCTCTGGGCCTAGTGCCCCATAGAAGGCCCAGGGGATGAGGTGTGGGGGACGGAAAAGGCCTTCTCTGGGCCTAGTCCCCTCATAGAAGGCCCAGGGGATGGGGTGTGGGGGACGGAAAAGGCCTTCTCTGGGCCTAGTCCCCTCATAGAAGGCCCAGGGGATGGGGTGTGGGGGACGGAAAAGGCCTTCTCTGGGCCTAGTCCCCTCATAGAAGGCCCAGGGGATGGCCTGTGGGGGACGGAAAAGGCCTTCTCTGGGCCTAGTCCCCTCATAGAAGGCCCAGGGGATGGGGTGTGGGGGACGGAAAAGGCCTTCTCTGGGCCTAGTCCCCTCATAGAAGGCCCAGGGGATGGTGTGAGGGTGCGGAAAAGGGCTTCTCTCACTTGCCTCAGCCTTGAGGTCCTGTCCCTGCGCTCACACTCGACGGTCCTCTCCTGTCAGAGGACTGGAGCAGACTGATCTGACAACACTGACCAGGGCTGACGTGGGCGGGACTTTGTGAAGCAGCCAGTCAGCCCTGGCCAGTGTCTTCTGCTTGCCAGTTCTTGAGCCGAATCAATTATGGCAAGCATAGAATGTGGTGGAACCAAAATTCAAATATATATAAGGACAGGATTTAGATACCATTCTGTCATCAGCAGTATCCATGTCACTGCACTATTTAGATTTTTGGCTAATTGTTATATCATTACAAGACCAATTCTCTCGCTCTGCGTTTTCCTGTGTTTTCAGTTCAGGCCACTGTGATATGAGCAGCTCCTGGAGTTAATATCTTTACTCTGCCATCTCACTTATTTGCAGGTTTGCATCACTATAACATCATGATTCATGAAAGCATACCTCTCCCTCTGCCCTCTCCCATATTTTCTCATTTAGATCACAGTTGTCTTCAGCAATGTTACTTAGGCTCAAACGAATGGGCCATGCTGATCCATGCTCCAGTAACCTCACGGTTCTGTGGTGTAACCTCATGGCTGCCCTTGAAAACAACCCAGAAACTACAACTAGTCCAGAATGTGGCAGTCCAACCAGGCCTGTAGCCAGGATTTTTTAAATCAGGGGGGCCTTTAAATTAGTTGGGGGGCACCCCACACACACCCCAAGGGAGTGCCTGGACTGGATGGGAAGTTGGGGGGGCCTTGGCGGTAAGTCAGGGGGCTGGGCCCCAAGATGTCCCCACAGTAGCTACGGGCCTGAGTCCAACTGTTGTTAGGGGCTAGCAGTTGGGAACATATCTTGCCCATTTTGAAACAACTACCTTGGCTGCCAGTCTGTTTCTGAGTCCACTTGAGGTGCAGGTTATGACTCCTAAAGCTCTTCACAGCCTGGGACATGCATATTTGAAGACTGTCTCCTTCCATATCCCCTGTTGTGCCAGCTACGGTAATCAGTCCGCCATCTGTTGGCTATCCCACCACTTAGGGTGGCATCAGCCACAGCCCTTTTCTATCACGTCTCCAGCTCCTTGGAATGGGCTCCCTGAAGAGGTGAGCCCCCCCCCGAGACCTTTAGGAGGAGCTGCAGGACCTGCCTATTTGCCAGGGCTTTTTTTGGGGGGGGGTTGAATGGTAGACATATTTGAAGGGGGGTAAGAGGGGAGATTTGGGGTTTGCTATTTCATTTTTGGTTTTAGGTGAAAATTGTTTAACTGTTATTATAAGCCACCTTGACTCGCGAGGAAATGCTGGAGATCAATGTTTTAATAAAATAAATAATAAAAACATACAGGCTAATTATCTGCCATTCCAAACTTGCATTTTTGCCATATATTTATTTATTTAAAACCTTCGTATGACACCTCTTCATGCTTGAGGAGGCTCACAATTAAGAACCCAAATGATGTAAGACCCAAAGTGGTGTAAAAACCAGTCATGAAAGAGAAGAAGACCATTAAAAAGCTCATAAGATAAAAACCCCTGATTAGAAGCCTGGGTAAAAAGATGCGTTTTAACCTGGCACCTACAAGAAGGTAAAGTAGGTGCCACATAAGCCTCAAGGGGAAGGGTGTTCCAATGGCAAGTTGCCATCACAGAAAGTGCCCTGTCTCTAGTCCTCACCTGCCTGACTGGCGGGGGCGCCAAGACAATGGGGGTACCGAGAGCAGAGTTTTAGAGGCAGATCTTAACTGGTAGGCTGGATAGCATGGGAGGAGATGGACCTTCAGATGATTATGATATATTATCACCAATGCTCCCTCTAAGCTGTGGAGTCTTGTGAGCAAAAATTCTACTTTGTGAGCTACTGGCATTAAAGTTGGGAGCGAGCCATCTGGCTACTGGATAAATTATTTTGCTCTGGAGCCATCCTTCCTGAGCTAAGACAAAAAGGTGTGAGCTGGAGGCGAAAAAACTGTGAGCTAGCTCACACTAACTCAGCTTAGAGGGAACTCTGGTTATCACTATTCACTAGATCTATCCATTCTTTACCTTTTCCTCAACTTACATTACACGTCACTGTGACATAGCAGTCTCTGAACCAATCCTCTTACCTGTATTCTTATTTACACGTTTGGACCTTGTGAAATCACCAGCCGCTATGCTAATCCTCTTTCTCTGCCCTCCCCGCAATTGCACTTTGTTATCAGCAACATCCAGTCCACAACTGTGCCATCTTTCCAGTTTGCATTTTGTTACCGTTGTGACATCATCATCTACTAGGCCCCAAGCTTCTCCCTGTGCAGTTTCCTTTATTTGATTTTGAGCCATTGTGACATCACCAGCCATTAGCCCAATCATCTCACTCTTCCCTTTTCTTCATTTACACATTTAAATGACTGTGACATTATGATCCATTAAACCAATCCTTTCTGCCTTTTCCTATATTTGCATCTTGGATCCTTGTGATATTTGCAGGTCCGGACCAATAGTCTTGCTCAGCTTTCTCCCCTGTTTGCAAGTTTAAACCATTTTATCATCAGCAACATTCTGGCCAGTTCTCAGTACGGTGGTCATTTGTCCTGTTTTGTACAGGACGGTTCTCTCTTTGAGTCTTCTGTCCTGTGTTTTGTACCAAATGTTAATGGATACCATCAGTTCAGCTTTTGTACCTAGAGAATAATGAGGTTGGGCACAGAGAGATGATTTTAGGTACTGAGTCTTCTGAAGAACTATGTATAATTTTCCTGCTTTCTCTCTGATGTCCTAGCCACTCACTTCTGACTATATCAGATTCTGCTTGGTTACTCACAACAATTGTGATAGCCAGCCAGTGACTGCCTAGGGCTAAGCCACATTTTGCCCCCAAAGATTTCAGTGTTAAAGCTGAGAAATCCTACTCTGCTGGTAAACGGAAGCCTCAGCAGTAGGCCAACTCCATAGGCTTCAATAATGAGCATTGCCCTACCTAAAGACTCCAGCTCCCTGGTTGTGCTATATGATGACCTCACCCACTTCCCTCCCTAAGAGGCAAGATTTTCCCTTCATTTTTTCCTTTCCTTTCTGACTGAGCAGCGCTATTTATCTGTTTTCTTCTTCTTTGAAGAACCATGGCTGTCCCACCCTTTCACAGTAGATATTTTGCTGCTGGCTCAACCCAGGAACCTGAGGGAAGGGTCAAGATCCCTTTTGACCACTGAATGGCATTTGAGGCTTTTTTAAAGTTCAAAAATAACAAAACATTTTATTCAACAGAGAGGAAAGGTCAGGTCAAATCAGGGGTAAAATTTCTGAGGTAATTCAATAAGAACTCTGAGGTAAATCAGTACAGGCACAAACTACAGTTCATGTGTTTCAAGCAATTGAGAGTTTCTTAAGCTTTTTACAGTGACTTAGAATCTTTAAGATGAGAGGTTTTTGTTTCAGTGTTTCCCAAGCGCTCCAGTACATTTTCTTGAACGTATTTGGCTGTTTTGGTTTCCAGAAGGCAGGAATACTCTGTCCAATACCCACATTCCTTCACTGAACACACCAGTACTCTTCTTGATTTTTAAATGACTCCTCAAGTTTTAAAAGGCAGTTTCTAAACACACTAGAACAGGGATCTCTCAGCTCTTCAGAACTATCTCCCAGTTCTAAATGGGTAGGTAAATTCTTCTCTCACTAGAAGATCTATCTGTTTTTCTGGCCTGGATGAGAGTCTTCACCTAACTACCCACTGCTCCTGCCAACCTTCCCAGTACTCCATCTGTGTTAAACTGCTCTCATTCAGGGCTAAGCATGGCTTCCTGTTCAATGTGCAATACTAGCTGAGCTCACCAGAAGAGGCAGCCATTACAGAAATAGAGACTAAGAGTACAAACCTTTTGGAGCATTCTTAGGCTTTTCTTAATTATATTTCCAGTGACACGTTGTAATATTCTCCACTTGTTCCACAGTCAGCTGCATGTTTTAATATTGGTAGAGGATCTGTAGTTTAAAAAATAAGCAACTAGTGGTGATTATGAAATTGTATAAATATATATTGTTAGTTAAAGAAGGGGGCATTAATTCAAGCTAAAGTGATTGTGGTTCTATAATTCCAGGGTGTTTTTTTCTGGGGGAACACACCAGAATAAGTTCTGGAACCTCTTTGACAAAATTATTTTTAAAATGTTTAAAAGTTTATGAGTTTCTGGTATATGGATTGAAAACTTCATTTCCCTCTTGAGAGTTCCAGCACCTTTTTAAAAAAAAAATAAAAAAATTAAAGCCCTGATAATTACAATATGCCTTTTAAAAAGAGGACTTCCTCTATGTGAGCTGGCATGTGTCAGGTGTATTGTGTATTTTGGCCCCAAGTTAATGTAGATTCCTTGCAGTGCTTTCTCAGAGTGGAGCTCTCATTCTCTCTTGGGGGGGGGGGGCAGAATCCAGGAGGTAGATGACTGCTTGATGTCCTCCCTATCCACCTCTGTGGTTGCAGTTGAGACCCCAGGGCTCGTAAAGGCCTCAGATGAAGAGGAGGAGGGGATAAACCACATTTTCCACAATGCCTCCCAGTCACTAGACTTAAAGGCAGTCCAGAAGGATCCCATGGTTCAGGATACTGAGAGGTCTAGGAGACTTGACAGGAGCACACTCCCGCATCCATCTTCTTGCACATCTTATCCACCAGGTTCAGCAAGGCCATTTCAATCCTGGCAGAAGTGACCGCCCCATCTCTCAGAAAGGCATTTACTATGTCCCAGACCCAGTTTGCCACCCCTCCAGCAGGTTTAAGCAAGCAGGAGGGGCAAGGGTCATACAAGCAGGTGCTAGGTCTCAAACTTCCCAGAATCCTGTCCCCATCCTCAGACTGCACAAGCTGAAACACCACAACTAGACAAATCTGCTCCCTGGGACCACCTGATCTTGCCAGTGCTAATATAGAGAGCAAGTCAGAACAGATGTGAGAAATTGTATCTGCAAAGTGCTTAGGAACAATTATTGCAGTGGGCTGCAGAATAGTCAGTCTCCTCCTGCGGGCCTTAACCCAGCAAGCCACTTAACCACCTGGAAGAGTTCAGGTTTGCACTGTGTGGATGCAATGATGGAAGAAAAATATTAGGTCTTTTCTGCCATCACTGCCATGGAGTAGACTTTATTTTTTTATTATTTGATTTGATTTATATCCCACCCACCCTCTGCTGGGATACAGGGCTCAGGGCGGTTACAGTGTTGAATAAAACAATCAATTTTTAAAGCTTAATTCAGTAATAAAATTCCTCAGTGATAACGAATCACAGCATTACAAGTTGAAAATTCGAATTTCAGCCTGCAGCGTCCTAACAACCAGGCAAAAAGGATGGGCAGTATCCTTCCAATACACCAACACAGGTGGCATAAGATGGAATGAGGTGGAATAAGATAAGGTAGGATAAGGAAGGGGAGGCTAATGATAGGACCTGGTGGAACCAAAGCCTGGCGGAACTTCTCTGTTTTACAGGCTCTGAAGAACTGAAGCAAGTCCTGCATGGCCCTGATCTCACTTGGGAGAATGTTCTACCAGGTTGGAGCCAGAGCCAAAAAGGTTCTGGCTCTTGTCGAGGCTGAGCGGATGTCTTTTGGGCTTTAAAATGATCTCTAGCTTGTCCCTTGCCATATTCATCCTGAGTCTGTTGCTGTAGCCATCTTGCTTGTCTTTCATTGTAAACCTAAGGGCTGCCCATAGGGTTGCCAGGTCCCTACCTTTTGCCAGCAGGGGGGTGGGCTCCAGGTTCCTTTTCTGGATCTTATTGCGCACACACAAGGCACACGTGCCACAATGACATCACCCAGAAGTGACGTCATTGCGCTAGGGACATTGCAGGGGGGTCCTCTAGTGTCACCCTGTGACCTGCCCGGCATGATGACGTCACCTCCAGGTGATGTCATTGCACTGGGCACGTTGGAGTGGCAGAGCTCTTCAGGTGTAGGGCTGGTTTGGAGGGCAGAGCCTATGGCATTGTACCTGTCTTGAGGTCCTACTCCTCCTCAGCCCCCACCCTCTCCAGGCTCCACCCCTCAAATCTCCAGGAATTTCCTAACCTGGAGGTGGCTACCCTATTTCCTTCCCAGCCAGCTATCAACATACCAATATCTGCCCCTCTGTCTTCAGATTTCCATCTCTTCCCCCCTCCCTGTAGCCTCTACCTAGGAAAAGTACAGTCTTTCTCTACAATGGTGACCCAAGCAGCTCACATCATTCTCCTCTCCCCCTTTTGATATGCACAACAACTCCATGAGGCAGGTTATGCTGAAAGTCTGTGAGTGGTCTGAAATCACCCAGTCAGCTTCCACAGGAAGAACCTGGGTCTGGAGGATCCTGCTCTGAAGCACTAACTGCTACGTCACACTGGCTGTCTTGGGGGGACCACCTCAGCAGGGTATAATGACACAGAGCCCACCATTTTCTCCAGGGGAACTGATCTCTGCCATCTGAAGAGTAGTTGAAATTCTGAGTGATCTCCATTGCTCACCTGGAGACTGGCAACAATGGTTTCCCAGGTGGAAATTGCTGGTTTGGAGGGTGGAGGTTATGGCATTGTACCTGTCTGAGGTCCCACCCCTCCACAAACCCCAGCCTCTCCAGGCTCCATCCCTCAAATCTCCTGGAATTCCCCAACCTGGAATTGGCAACCCGATCTCGCCCCCAGCCAATCATCAACCTACTGTTATCTGCCCCTGATCACTACCATCTGGAGAGCAGTTTTAATTCTGAGTGATCTCCAGCCCTCACCGGGAGATTGGCAGCAATGGTTCCCCAGGAGGAAAAGTACTGTCTTTCTCCACAGTGGAGACCAAAGCAGCTTACATCATTCTCCTCTCCCCCTTTTGATCTGCACAACAACCCTGTGAGGTAGGTTAGGTTGAAAGTCTGTGACTGGTCCAAAATCACTCACTCAACATCCATAGCAAGAACCTGGGTCTAGCAGCCCCTGCTTTGAAGTACTAACTGCTACGCTTAGGGTAGCCCACCTCCAGGTGGAGCCTCAAGATCGCTGGGTATCATAACTGAACTCCAAACAACAGATCTCTCCCCCCCCCGAGAAAATAACTGCTTTGGAGAGTGGGCTATATAGCATTCTATTCAGCTGAGACCTCTCCTCTCCCCAAACTCTGGCTTCCTTAGACCCAGAATATCCAGGAATTCCCCAACCTGGAACTGGCAACCCTAGTCAGGACTGGCCCCAGTGAGTTCCTCACAAAGACCTGGAAAGGGTTTCCGTCCTTTGTCTTTTTACTGACAGAACCAAGCTTGGTTGCTTAGCAGCAGCCACTGAGGGAAAAGTTAGTCCCACAGGAGCCAAGCAGGAGAAGTGTCTTTGTCAGGAGAGACAGCAATTTTGGCAGTTATTCTGACAGGGAACAGTGGCAGTGGGCAGGAAAGAGGAGCAGACCCATCACCCAGCCAGTGGCATGCAAGTACTCTTGAGTGGTGATTGATGGGCCAATGGCTGATGGAGTACATAGCACAGCCAATGGGAGAGCTGGAAATGGCCACTACATAAGGGAATTATATATAAGGATAACAATCTGTGTATTAGGTTTGTTGAATTCACAGCTGTCATTTTAAAAAGTACACCTCAAGCTCTTTTCATTGCAGAGATACACCCTTTCCCTTTAATATTCATAATGAAAGGGACAATATTTACTTTTTAAAATGAAAGCTGGGAATTCAGGGAACCTAATACATAGATTGTTATAATATTAGAACAATAATAAGTTGCCAGCTAAATAAACAAAAAGCCCCCTCCAATGGCAGGAAGGAAATGGCTGCTATGGCAACAGAGACAGGAGAAATGTCCCATATAGGTGGGCCAATGAAAATCTGACCATTCCAGCTCACATGGCAGCCATTCAGGCTTTGCTACAATCTTTCCCAAAACTTTGCAGCAAACCAGGCTTGGGAAAAATCAGAGAATATCTTGGAGAAACCCAGGAGGTACACAAATCATCCACAATGCTGCGGGGTAGTAGGAAGAAAACTTGTTTCTCATCAAACCTAGACAAATAACCTGTGTGGTCATCCATCAAAATCTCAGGCAGAAGCTGTTCTTATCAGCCGTTCCTGTGATGGATGCGCAAATCAGGCCTGTTGGGTGTGTGATCAAAGCAGCTAGAAGCCAACCAGGATCCCTGGAAGGTCTGGAGGAGCCAGAGGGAATGAGAGAGAAAAAGCTGTCACACCGTCAGCTTCGGTAGATCGGGTCTGAACCCTCAGAGAAAGAAAGACTGAAGGGATCCTATCTCAGAGTTTGCCTTGTATGTAAGCCAGCTAAAGCAGTGAATGTGTGGAGATAAGGCTTGTGTCTCCAGAGTTTTAGCTGGGAGAGAAGCCGTCTCAGGAGACTTTGTGTTGTGTACTAACTAGGACTGCACATGCGGTTGGGCTCCCACGTGGTCAAGTGAACTAGCAAAGCTTCGCGACCCAAAACAATAGACTGAGAGGATCCTAGTACAGGCCAATCGGTCAGTCCAGATCCTAAAAGGGACCAATGGTTATGGGTGCACTGTAAATAAACCCAGGGGTCTTTTGGGGGGGGGGCACACTGGAGTGCAGCTCCGGCAGCTTCAGAGGGCAGAAAGGCTCCCGCATATCAGTTTCAGCCTACAAGCTGATTGGGGAGTCTTTGGGCCAGCCGAATGGCAATTTCAGCCCCATTATATCCTATGGGCCATTGAAGTCAATGGTGAAAACATAGGGTATATTCTGGGGGCTGGAGAGGAGGGGGTTTGTGGAAGAGGCTCCAAACTCACAGGATAGCTGTTGGAGCCTCTCCCCAAGATATCCACCAAGTTTAAAGAACATTGGACCAGGGGGTCCAATTCTATGGGCCCCCAAACAGGTTGCCCCCATTCCCTCCATTGTTCTCTATGGTGGGGAAAAAGTTACTTTTTCCCCACAGTGCTGTTAGTAGCTCTGGGGGGGAGGGGGTTTGAGGGAAAGGCTCCAAATTTTCAGGGTAGCTTTGGGAGCCTCTTCCCACATACACCCCCATGTCTCAAAGCAATTGGACCAATGAACTTATGGCCCATCTGAAGATATAGTCTGGCAGTAGAGCTAGGGTTGCTAGGCCTAGGTTGGAAAATACCTGGAGACTTTGGGGGTGGATCTAAGAGAGAGTGGAGTTTTGGAAGGGGGGAGGGGAGGGGCCTCAGCATGGTACAATGCCATAGAGTCCACCCCTCAAAGCAGCCATTTCCTCCAGGGGAACTGATCTCTGTCAGTTGGAGATCAGTTGTCAAAGCGGGAGATTTCCAGGCCCTACCTGGAGGCCGGCAACTCTAAGTGGGGCTGAGAAGAATATGGAGGCTTAAGGGAAAGGAAACTGAAGAAAGTTAGTTGTGAGAATTTCAAGAGCAGTTCCTTAGAGAGCAATCCTAAACAGGTCTCTTTGATGTGGTTTATACCCAGGAAAGCATTCGCAGGAATGCAGTGTTGATGTTCCACTCTCTTCAGACAGTTGTCTTCATCAGGAAGCAAACGTTAGCTTCAGGAGTGGTACTTCTTTGGTATTGGGAACATGCAAAGAAAAGCCTGATGGAAAAGAAGATTTCAGAACAGAACATTAGTAAAAAGTGTACCAGCATTACAAATGTCCAGTTAAATAACCATAAGATCCATATACTTTTAATAATTCCTTAATAAATATTTATATATTTTGGTTCTTGTTATCCTATGGTCGTCATGTCTGTCTATCATATACCTCAGAAACACAAAGCTACCAGGTTATAAACGGTGACGTTTGCCTTCAGTGGTTAAATGTGAAAATAGATTATAAAGGATAAATAATGCAATATATATGATTAAGATTCCAGTTGTTAAAGATTAACAACATTTGTGTGGTGAGGTATGAGCTTTTATGAGTTACTGCTTATTTCTTCAGATACAGCTAGCATGTGAGTCCATCTCTCCTATATATAAGAAACTGGCACCTGCTATTATCATTTGCCTGCTGATATCATTTGGCACCTGAAATCACACTACTTTCCAATAAATAGGGGAGATGGACTCACATTCTAGCTGTATCTGAAGAAGTGAGCAGTGACTCACAAAAGCTCATGCCCCACCACAAATTTTGTAAGTTTTTTTAAATGATTTTTTAATTGCATTTTATCACTACTCACTACAGGGATGGGGGTACAAGATACTCTAAACTAAAGATCGTAAGTCAGTTAAAACATCAAATCATTGGAGTTTCCCTATTATTTAAACAAAAACATGTAAAAGTTAACTATTAATATGATTACATTGCACAAGCAAAATCATAATTAGCTCTAGAAGTGCATCAGATTTTCAGAGTTAAGCTATTTTATAGCTTTCTTTCCTCTAGGCTTATTTTTATAGAAGGTCAGTTTAACTTTAAGAGTTTTAGGAGCAGCTGGTCATAATTCTGATTCAGAGTCAGACACTTCTTCTGAAGAGCTGCCTGAGGAGTGGTCAGAACTTCCTGAGCCATTTCCGCCATTTTCATCTGCAACATTTTTGTCCTCTACTTTCTCAGTTTCTTTCGGTGGTCTCTGTTGCTGCTCCAGAAATGTTTTGGCTTTTATAACAGAGTCAATCTTTTCTTTTTTCTCTTTGAAGTTGAAGATAAGTCCTTCTGGTACCATCCCTCTGTAGGGAGTGGAGTTTTTCTGTAAAAATAGTGTCAAGTCTCTATATTGCTTCCTTCTCTTTCTAATCTCAAATGGAACATCTTTTAAAACTTTAGCTTCTTCTCCTTTGATTTTTAGGGTAATCCCATTGGTCGCTTTCAATATTGCATCTCTTGTTGACCTTTTAGAGAATTTCACAAACACTTCACCAGGCAGCTTATTTTTCTTAATAAACTCTGGATAGGTGCGATGTCCATGTCGCTTTGCAGAGCTTCCACTTTAAAGCCTGCCAGTGGAGCTAAAATTTTGCTTAAGATCTCTTTCAGGTTCTCTCCTTTGTTACCTTGAAATCTCAGGACATATGTTGACTTTTCCATCTGCAATTGTAGGAGCTATTGTTTCTCTGGGGTCTTCTCTTTTTCCACTGCCTCCAGTCTTTGATTTAGCCTATTTGTCTTAGCATCAACCTTTTTCAGCTTATGGGCTGTCTTCTCTGTTCTTGCAGTCATTTCTTTCAGTTCCTTTTGAAGCACATCAAAGTTATTGTTGAGATTAGTCATTTTGTAAGTCTTTAAGGTGCTACTGGACTCTTACTCTTCTACTGCTACAGACAGACTAACACGGCTACTCATCTTGATCTATATATATGTTTGTGACCTGGGCTGGGCATGGTGTGGCCTAGTACCTGCAGAGCCAACACTCAGCAGACTTGGAGGGGGAATTGGCTCTGTAGGTGGTCAAATAAGGAGGCACACTCCACAGTTCAAGAAACTTTTCTTTTCATTAGGGTTTGCCAGGATTTTTCAGCACTTCATGGCCCAGGCTAGCTTCCCTCCTCCACCACTGGCTTTGGCTACCTGCGACTCTGCTTCACTATGGCCTTAAGTGCTCAGCCCAATAACCAGCCCAATAACTAACACTGCCACCATGACCAGGTGCCCACCCTCCAGGCCTCCTACCCAACTGTACCTCAGCCCTAAATGGGACTCCTTCACCTCTGAAGGCAGCTGCTATGGCTAGCCATCCTCACCTAATGTAGGGGTACAAGGTCACATGCTCCCCACAGCTTGGTCCCCTGTCTTCAAGCCATCTTCCTGAGGCTCATAATTCCATTGAAGTCTGCTCCTGAAGAACTGCTTGAGAGAGTGGTTTGAGACCCCAATAGGGGTCACAATGGAGGGAAATATATCAGGCAAACAGTACAATAGTGAATTCTTTGGCAAGGAGGCTCATTCTTTACTGGAAATAGTGGAGGTGGGACTTTACCCTCCCCCAATTCTACTCATCTTGTTGATAGTGCAATAGAATCTAAAAAAATTAAAATAAAATATAAAACCAAAATCCTGTCTTCTACAAAAAGTCTAATCCTTTACTGGACAAATGGTCCTATCATTAACTTTAGGTGCATCATAGAAGAACGACAGTTAATATCATAATTTGAAGTAGTGTGCCTTATGGTGTCTGCCTTTGTCAGACATCTAGGTAGGGTGCAAAAAGAAATCTGGTATCTAACTAGATAGATAGAACTTCATAACCAAACCTCTTTGCCTTTGCTTTTTCTCAAATTTAAGCCCTTCTTTATCCTGTTAAGACTGTATATCTTCCTGGTGCTGATCTACTACTGGCATTTGAAAGGCTGTAGTCCAGCACTAAGTTGACGGGCATTCAGCACTGATGACTTAAAATAATGCCATCCCTCACTGGATGACAAAGTGGCTATTGCACTTCAGCTGAAGAGCTGTCTTGCCATTTGGTACTAACAATGTATTTTGATTGACTAACTCACCATGGTCCAGTAACTGGCCTGTCTTAAAACTGCATTTGTGTTTTTGTCAGTAGAAACCAGTAGGGACCTACCATATTTCGGCAGGGGAAACACAGTCCCCGGCTGGAACATTCCTCCAGGCAACACCCACACCGCATGATGCCTTCGCCAGGAAGTGACACCAGGTGATGCTCTGGCAATGGGGCTGGAAACTTGATGGTACCATCAAGTTTCCAGCCCCATTGCCAGAGCATCGTCCAGTGTCACTTCCTGGCGATGGCATCGTGTGCTGCGTCTTTCCTTCCCCTGGGGATGGTCCTGCCAGGACATATCCATCCCCTGCCGAATTAAGGTAAGTTCTTGGCAAGCCTGGAAACCAGTAAGAATCATGAAGGGCAGTAATGTCACCCATCAGTGAACGAACACACAATGTTATTAACAAGACATGGTCAAATCTAGCTTTAGGAGGAGGAGAGGGAGGAGGAGATTGGGTTTATACCCCACCCTTCACTCGGAGTCTCAGAGTGGCTCACAAACTCCTTTCCCTTCCCCTCCCCACAACAGACACCCTGTGAGGTAGATGGGGCAGAGAGAGCTCTTTCAAGAACTGCCCTTTCAAGTGTCATGGGCATGGATGAGGATGAGCTGACAGAGCCTGTAGAAACCACAGCTGGTCCCTCTGAAGCAGCAGAGGAGGATAGCTGGCAAGTGCCTGTAACAGCAGTCTTCACACCTGGCCCAGATAAGAAGGAAGAACTGCAAGCTGAGAGGCCTCCTCACTCACCCCCACATGTGACTTGTTTAAGGGAGTGACTGTGGCAAAACTTAGCAACCCGGCAAAGAGAGGCCAGGCTACAGGGGATATGCTCAGCTAGCCCAGAGTTCTAACAGGAGCCTGGCCAATTGTGCAGCTGGCTAATTGGTAGCAGCATTTAACTCCACACTCTGGGCAGTACTCTTTGTGGAAGCAACAAGTCAGCTTCATGCTTCTACTCCGGCTTGGCTCTTGCACCTGGACCTTTGGACCTCCTGACTTTGGACTTGGCTCCGTGTTCCAGGCTCCTGACCCTGGCTTGGCTGCTGGTTAGTGATTTGGACTTGGCTCTGTGTTTCTGGCTCTTGGCCCTGGCTCAGCTTTTTGGACTTTCCACTGTCTTCTTGGCTCCTGACCTTGGCCAGTTCTGGACTCCCTTTGACCGGCACCCCAGCCTATGACAGACAAGTCTTGCCAGAACTATGGCGTGCCCAAGGTCATTCAGCAACTGCAAGTGGAGAGGTGAGGAATCAAATCTGGTTCTCCTAGATAGAGTCTGTGCACTTAACCACTACACCCAACTGGTTTTAGAAAGGCTGAAACAAATAGTCAAATGGAGTTTCCCCTCAGATTAATAATTTTACTTCCATTGAGAAATGTTTAAGCATAGGCTATTTACATGTCATCAAAAATACAACATTAATTGATATTCATTACTTTGATGTATATTTAAATCACTGTTTCTCAGCTTCTATGAAACTGTGCTCCTTCTAAATTGCCTAGCTCATATATTCATCACCATTCTTACATTATAACTATCTGACTTGTATATTCTGCATTCCTTGTAGTTCCTAAGTAGACTTGATTTTAAAGGCCTATGACAAGAAAGGTTCTGCTAACTTTTTCACTACCCAGTGTAATACCAGGAGGTACAGTAGAGAAACCCTACATAATGACACACTTCAGCCTTAGTGAATCCATTTTAGATACACCAGATCTACATATACAACTTCAGGTGATCACAGAATCAAAGAATAAGAAGGTAGCAAAACATCATGGGACCCATCCATTCTTCAGCCCTTTAAAGGTCAACCTCATTTGCTTGAGGACAGCAACGGCTCCATCTTTCTGGCACTCCCACCAACTTGCCTCCCCATGGGGCCAGTTGCACCATTAGGAAAAAAACAATTAACGCCATCTTTTGGTTGCTGCTGTGTTTTATGGGTTTTAATTTGTTTTTAATGCTGTTTATATGCTATTATGTTGTACAACAACCTGAGCCCAGTTTTTCCAAGGGAGGTCAGTTTAAAAATCAAATCAAATAAAGTGTATATAACTAGGCAGCAACACGTCACAAAAAGAGCCCGGCCCACTAGAAAAGAGCCGAAGTTCAAAGAGGGTACATGCATGGATACATACATCTCTCATTCTTTGATAAACTGTTTATGACCTGGAGAAGCAATCTGGAGAAGCAAAATGGGCCTGGAGTTGACCTTGGATGACTCAAACAAGCCAAGCCAACTACTTCCCCCTTCTACAGGCTGACTTTCCAAACTGATACAGAAGAAAGTTCCTTTCCAACCCCAATAGTACCAGATATAGGCATGAGTACAATCCATCTACCCAGTCTTCCCAAAGGCAATATCACTGGAATTCACACCATAAAGTCTCTTTTAGCTGATGCTTCTGAGAATGGGGTGGGGTGGGGACCTGCAGGACCATGTGCATGAAAAATGTTATCCACAAAGAATAAATCAACAGTCACAGGTTGTGCGCCAACCTGATGAAGTGAAGGCACTCCGTGTGGGGATTGCTGATGAAGGCACTCCTTGTTGCATTCACTTCAGCAAAGTATATCACTACAGAAGCCAATCGTCTGATCAATTTATTGAAATCCAAAACAATTAAGAATTTATGTCTGCTGGGTTCGTAGATGCGTTGAGTGAATCAGCTCATAGTTTATTTGGAAATTAGTGAAGACTAAAGACAAAGTAGCAGGACCGAAGCCCTGCTTAAATCCCCCAAAACAGCCACACCCCAACACACACACACACACCGTGATTGACTATTTACAGTGTACCATCTCCCATAGGACCCGTCTTGGGTCCGGGTGCTCTTATTGGTCCATTTCAGGATCCTAGGGTCTATTGTTTCTCCAAGTCGAAGCTCCGTGCATTCGCTTGACCATGTGTGAGCCCGACCGTGTGTTTGGTCTTATATGAATACATAACACACAGGAAAACTGAATCACAAAACTATTTATCACAGCATTCTGTGATGTGGCAGAATGATATCCGGCTGTGTTCAGTTGGGATGAAAGTATAAAAACAAGTAATCTGGCCGTAGGTGGAGCATAATGAGTGATGACTTGCTCTTGGTTGCAAATGGTGTCTACAAATGTGCTCTTATACTACTTCTCCAGCCTTAGAGGCACTAGGGATTGTTACTGCTAGAGACAGGCTACAAAAGTCGTGTCTTCTGGGAAGATGGGTTGGACTCCTTTTTATATATGATCATGTACTCCCCTTACCTAGGGTTTGCCTGTAGCAGAAAAATTAATAGTGGAAAATTTTCTGCAGCCAGCCCTCTAATATGCATCTCTCTATATTATATATCAACAGTGCAATTCTATGCAGAGATACACCAGCCTAAGCCCATTGATTTCAATGACTTCAACTGGTATAACTCTGCATAGGATTGTACTATTGTTAGGAAGAACTGCTTTAGCTTCCTTATCCCTATTTTTTAGAATATTTGCACCATTTGGTACTCTTCCCACTACTACATAATTAGGGGTTTGGGGCGGGGAGAGAAGACTTGGTGTTTTTTCTCTCTTTCATTAATTTCCCAAGGGCTCCTGCCAAAATGAAGGATGTAAAACATTTTTCAGGATGGAAATGTGAGATTGGTTCACGTGACATCATGTAACCAGCAGCTTTATTTCTTTGCTCGTGATCACGTCATGCTTGCAGTAAAGAGATCATCTGAATTAAAAACTGATAATAATACACAATAATTATTAACCATGAGCAGAAATTATTCTCTTTGCCATGGCTAACTTTCCAAATATGGACTGAGTAAGAGATAAAGTTCCCAAAAAGAAATGTCATGTTTCTTACTGAAGTTTAATTTCTTGGAGATTTCGGCAGGTTACCTGAGTAGAATCTTCAAGATTTGCACTGAGTTTTGTTTCCAATGAAACTCAATGGCAACTCCAAACTGAGGCTGGGCAAACAAAAATGTTTCTACTCATGGTGAAGACTTCAGCTAAGGAAATTCATCATGAGCTGAGGCCAGACGTGCTATGTGCTGAGGCCAGACATGGACAGAGATATTGCATACAGTGGCAGGAGGTTTCATAAAAAGGAAAGTGAATTTTATGTGTTTTATTTTTAAAAAATCTGTTCACTTTCCGCAAAGCCTTTGCACTGATGCATGAAAACAGATCATTTTCTCACAGACCCTTGCATCTACTTGCCACACTTCAGGAGCAAAAATATTCAGAATGAAAAACCAAGTGGAAACATTTCTCAGTTGTCGTTTCAGATTTGCAAGGGCACCTGAAGCCGAGAGGAGCAAACTTCCTTATTTTTGTCTGTATGTGCTAAAGAAAGTGCCACTAGTGATATTTCATATATCAACTTTGCTAATGGTGTCCAATGTTTAAAACATGTAAGAAAGGAAAGGAAGTATAATATTGTGAAGAAATATGCTAAAATTTCACATGATATCTAGATGATATAAAAATGTGAAGCTTCGGAAGTGGTTGCAGTACTAAATGATGAATTGGACAATAACTTGGTTGTTTGCGGACTGTGTGAGGACACAATGCTTTAGTGCAAATAAGACTTTAAAAAAAAATCTCGTTTTTCTCTAGTTTGCTGTTCTTGTCACTTGATCTCCACCCAGTGTGAATCAAAAATTTTAACTGGGGAAGAGATGACACTTCCCAAGAGCCACCTGAGCTTCTATCTTACCTGGCTGCCAGTGGGGGGCTCCAGCCCGGGTCCCTAGATCATCTGGTCCCTGGTCACCATAGAGTTTTTAGACAAAAGCTAGATCATCCCCAGCATGATGTGCCCAGCGTGATGACATCACCTCCAGGTGACATCATCACATTGGGCACGTCAGGTGTACCAAAGCTCTCCCTGCTGGCCAACTGGCCAGTGGCAGATTGGGGGCCCTGAAAGTGGGGGAAAACCCACCCCCATTGGGGGGATGGCAACCCTAGAACAGTGGCAGAGCCTTGGTACACTTGAGAAGCTGCTGGGAATTCACAGGGGTCATTGAAGCTTCTTTGGACCAAGTGGTTTTATTGTTCATGTAATTTATTTGCTGAACTACTGATATACCACAACCATATTTCCTTCATCCAAGAAGCTCAAGGTAGCTTGCAAAACTTATATCAACAGACATAAAAACAACCATATACTTTAAAAAGAGATTTAAAACAAGTAAGATAATTAAGAAAACATCCAAAATAGGTCATGACACCCAAACCTATTTTTTTTTTTTACATATGATACCTCTCTCAGAAGCCCTTTGAAATAACATTGGCTGAGTTCAGACTGGCAATTTGCCGGGAAGGGACCCGGGCCAACGACGATTCAATCCCGGAGTAAATGGGGTGTTCACACAGGCACATCTGCCTGGCGTCCCCCACCCGTAGCCAACCGGTGCTGTTGCGCTTCACTGCCAGATTAAAAAAACACCTGATAAAAGCCTTCGCAAATCCGAAAGTCCGCATGTGTCGCGTGTTTCTCCGCTTCCGGGGAGTCTGAACGCGCAGCCGAAAAGCCAGGGGCAACCCGCGTTGGGCACGAGGCAGCAGCGTTGTGATTGGCTGTGCTCCGCTCCACTGCCCAATGCGGTGCCGGCATTGCAGGGCAAAATGCGCTTATGCGCATGAGCACATGAGCGCTCATGCGCACATACACCCACACACCCACAGCCGAATTAATGGGGAAACGGCGAATATGGCACGCCTCCGGTGCGGCAGTCTGAACGCTCCCGCGTGCCTCCGTCCCATATCTTCCAGCAGCGGCCCCCGCTGTGTGGACGGGAAAACCCAGTATAGTTTAATCCGGGGTTTTTTTGCTACGACTGGCTACCGGGGCAAACTGCCAGGCTGTACTCAGCCATTGTCTTGTAAAACTTCCTAAAAGACACAAGAAAGAATGATCTTCTGACTTCTCCAAAGAGACTGTTTCAAAGAGAATGGGATACTACAGCGAACAGACGAAGACAGACCTTACTACTTAGGAAATATATATTCTGTGTGTCCAGAATCCTGTTTGATGAGGTTTACAAGTAAAAACAATGCCATGAAATCATATAAACAGCTCTGGAAGCTGGAATAGGCAGTAAAAATTGTTTGAAGGAATACAGTTGGCATATAGGTTCATATAGGGAGAAGTGGTCTTTAAATCTGTGCTGAATTTCTACTCCCTCCCCCCCTTTATCAGTGATGCTATCCAGCACCCTTCTCCAAAGTCATTTTTTTTTACTGACTTTAAAATTTGAGTAATTGTGAACTAAACAAAACAAAATGGTGATTCCTGGTATTTCAATCCTATATCTTTGTAAGGTGCTGCGCTCAAAAGATAAAGCATTTTAAAGGTGCTCACATCTGTGCGAAAAAAATACCTGTTTTAGAAAAATCTTCCTTACAGCTGTAATAGAGGCTATTGAATATTTGGTGGACAGTCTGGTGTTTGAGCTGTAGGTGGTGGTGTTGCTTTATTGGAACTCAAGTTCAATGCAGATACACTGAGACAGACAAAACAAGCGAAGGAGATCAGAAATAAATACTGAACAATTTTCTCAAGTAAATCACATTATTTCATAGGGTCTTTTCCACTCTGTTATGGCTTGGTAACTGAAGATGAGCATAGAAATGGCAAAACTTGGACACTTCCATCATTATTTCTAAAAGGGACAGCTTTCTATGACGCTTCTATGTAGAGACAAGGGCTGCATTCAGACAAATCTCTCTTTATGATGGGCACAAACGTGGTCATATGCTTGCATATTCCTTCTCCCACTGTGCGGAGAATATGAATGTAGACTTCTTGCCTTTGGAAGCGTTCCTGCTAACTCCACATTGCTGTGTTATCTGAATGTAGGTGCCTGGATGAAACAGAATTTCTTTCCTTCTAAACTAGGATTCCTAAACCAATAATTTTCCATAAAATATTACGGAGTGTAATATTTGACTGGTGTGCTTGCCTGTAATCTTTTTATGTGGGTCACTTTTAAAGTCCATGCAAACCTAATAAAAAAGACTATACTCTGATCATATGATCACATGACTAACATTATCCATGTTTCCATTTCTGAGGAAGTTTACATGGTGAAAATCTAGCAATGAGGAGCAGAATGCTCATGTTCTTGAAAAATTTCTGATATATCATCAGCAGAATAAGGCAAGAATGCTTCCCTCTGTATGACAGCTGGAACGGAAGACTGTGGTGGTACATGGATCAGATGGTTACAAGATGTGCTTCCCAAGAACAACAACAAAAGTGCTGAAGTTTGTGTTTCTGCTTTCCCATTAATAGGGATAGCACTGAACTTTTTGTAGTTTACCACTGGGTCAAAGAAGAAGGGGACGGCAAAGGATGAGATGGTTAGACAGTGTCATCGATGCAACGAACATGAAATTGAGCAAACTTCAGCGGATAGCGGAAGACAGGAGGGCCTGGCGTGGTCCATGGGGTCGCGAAGAGTCGGACTCGACTGTGCGACTGAACAACAACTGGGTGACCTAAAAGCATTTTGTCTGATGAATTATGTATCTTATTTCAGTAGAAACTCATATGAGTCTGGTCCCAGTTTTAGAGCCTTATAGAGTTTCATGTGAGAAAAGGATGTCTCAAAAGTGACCAAGAAAAGCAATTATTCTATTTTTTTTTCCTTCAACTTTTCTAGTTTCTTCCAGATATCATAGAATCAGGCCACATCTGCCACCCTTGGTTGCTTGTCTTCATTAGTTCAGTTGTGTCTTAAATCTTGTGCACTTTGATAAACATAGGCTGCGATCACACGCAGAATTAGCCACGCCATAGGCGCGAATACCGGGTGGATTTTAAGGGTGCAATCAGATGCAAACATCTGGGAAACGTCCTGCATCTGTGGGCAACCCGTTTTGCTCCACCACAGAAGCAGAGTAAAAAAACAGTAGTGAAAGTCCGGTAGCAAACGGGTTTGCTAGGGGCCAGGAATGGACTTTCCCTGTGTGATCGTGCCAGCGCTCTTTCATGGCATTGGGATGGTCTGATCGGGCCATCCCGACTCCGTGCCATTGTTTTTTCCCTCAATTCCCTTATGTGCATCATCGCACATTGCATAAGGAGCACTCAGTGTGGAGATGCAGATCATCGATCCCCCGTTGAAGTGCACTGGAAACACGTGGCAAAAAACCCCCCAACCTGATTCACCTATGGTTTGCGTCTGATCACGCAGTGGCAGGCTGCCCCCGCAGCTCCCAGGGACTGTGTGATCACGCAACTGTGGGCCAAATGACTCCAGAGCAAATAGCCTCACTTCCCCCCACATTATCTCGCACGTGTGACCACCGCCATAGAAAAACCACTTGGTTTGCCCTGAGCAGTCTCTCTGTAAACGTGTGAAAGCAGCATAATAATCAAAACTGCCAGGACTGGATAACTGACCTTCTTAACATTTTCAAATGCCATTAACAAAGTATCACGGTGTCGTGAAGTATATGGTAGGTGTGAGAAGTAATGTTTTCCTTCATCTTCCAGGGCTGTAATTTTATGTTTCTGCAATAGACCTATCTGCACTACAGGCTTAAACTGGGTTAATAATTCATTCTTTATTCTGAAGGAACTCTTGTGAATTTCCAGGCTGTGAGCAGAGGAGAGCCTAAGCAGAGAATTCTCAGCAAGAAGCCTAATTACAATGTCCAGGATTTGAGAAGCCATGGCAATTAAAAGTACTATAAAAGTGTAGATAAACTCATTCATATTATCTAGGAAGTTGTTACCAGGTGTTTCCTTCAGTTCTCTTAGTACTCTTCAAGGTTCACAGTGCCTGTGTGGCATACTTAAAATCTCACAGTTTCCCTAAATTTAGGATTAAACCCCAGGAGTTTACAACTTTCATAATATGCAAATATATGCTGGGACTCCTCTAAATGTGAAAGTTGTTGCCACGATATTCTTCAGTTTCTGACTCACTTTTCACATGACTTAAGTTAGTACGCGTCTATGAAGAAAGGTTAAAACGCTTTGGGCTCTTTAGCTTGGAGAAACGATGGCTGAGGGGTGACATGATCGAGGTTTATAAGATTATGAATGGGATTGAGCAGGTTGAGAAAGAAGTACTTTTCTCCCTTTCTCACAATGCAAGAACTCGTGGGCACTCCATGAAATTGCTGAGCAGTCGGGTTAGAACAGATAAAACAGATAAAACTTCTTCACCCAAAGAGTGATTAACATATGGAATTCACTGCCACAGAAGGTGGTGGCAGCTACAAGCATGGACAGTTTCAAGAGGGAATTAGATAAACATATGGAGCAGATAAGTCACATGGGCAGATGAGCATATGGAACAGAAGTCCATCAGTGGCTATAGATGGGAACTCTCAGTCTGGGGCAGGTGCTGCACTCTATTCTTGGTGCTGGAGGGGGCAGCAGTGGGAGGGCTTCTAGTGTCCTGGCCCCACTGATGGACCTCCTGATGGCACCTGGTATATTTTGGCCGCTGTGTGACAGAGTGTTGGACTGGATGGGCCATTGGCCTGATTCAACATTGGCTTCTCTTATGTTATTAAGAGAGCTAAGAATAGAAAGAATCAGGGCTCTTTTTGTAGCAGGGACTCCTTTGCATATTAGGCGGCACACCCCTAATGTAGCCAATCCTCCAAGAGCTTACAGTAGCCCCTGTAAGAAGAGTAAGAAGAGTGCTACAAAAAGAGCCCTGGAAAGAATAATGGCCAGCTATAATTTGTGCATCATTAGACCTATAGGAATCATCCTGAACTTCAATTGCCAGATGGAAAGGTCAGTCCCTACATTTCACCAGAAAGATGGAAGCTGCAAAAATGATGGTGGCATTGATTAACTTAGACACCAAAGAATACTGGGGAGGGAGCGTGGGATGACTTGGCAACTGGATCTAAACTCCCAACTGAATTCAAAAGTGGTTTCAAGACTTCAGACCACCTGTCCAAATCAGTCAAAGAGTCCAGCCTAAAATGTACTGTGCACTAATTTTTATATAATGGGGTCGCACAGAACATTGGAGCTAGGTCTTGATTTAAGGTCTCCTTGCTGGAAATACCAAGCACGGAGCCGGTTTGATGTAGTGGTTAAGTGCGCAGACTCTAATCTGGGAGAACTGGGTTTGGATGACCTTGGGCAAGCTGTAGTTCTGATAAGAGCTGTTCTTGAAAAAGAGCAGTTTCTGTCAAGGGCTCTCTCAGCCCCACCTACCTCACAGGGTGTCTGTTGTGGGGAGGGGAAGGGAGTTTGTCAGCCACTCTGAGACACCTTTGGGTAGTGAAGGGCAGGTATAAATCCAATCTCCTCCTCCTCCTCCTCCTCCTTCTTCTCCTTCTCCTTCTCCTCCTCCTCTTCTTCTCTAATCCATAGGAGTAAGTCTTTTTTGTTTACTTGAATTGTACTCCACTTTTTCTCTCCCCAATGGGGACCCAAAGTGGCTTAAACTATTCTCCCCTTCTCCATTTTAGCCTCACAACAATCCTATGAGGTAGGTTAGGCTGAGTGTATGATTATCGACCAGCAAGCTTCTATGGCAGGATGAGGACTTGAACCTGGATTTCTTAGATTCTAGTCCTACCCTCAAACCACTGCTGGCTCTCAATGTATTTCTATCCTTTGGCTCAGTAGAATTGTGCGCTTAGTTTGCAGAAGGCCAAAGTAGTTTTGTGTTGCAGTCAGAGTGTTAGCCCCGACGCCATTATGGGGCTTTGCTATGGACTGTTTGCTGTTGCCACATGGCCTGTGTGCTAGTTAGACTGTAAAATGGATGCCAAGGGAGAAGCCCAGAAGGAAGGAAAAAGCTGTCTTTTTGCTCTGAGGGACTCCATTGCATACCTGCTGCATGTCACCTACACAGATTAAGGGCCATACAGCAGACAAAGGACTTTCCATCTGCCAGTCGTTTGCATGATGAGATTAAGTGCCTTCCCCACCCCAGACAATAGGAGAACCATACACACAACAATGCCAGGGCCATCAGCTACCTGGAGACACCATCTGCCTGCCAGCCAGCCTCCTCTGCCCAGCCCTCAGCGTATCCAACGGACAGCGTAGCCAATAAGATTTGAAATTGACACTGACACAGCCAGCTGGGAGGGTCAGTAGGTGTACACCGCCTGGCCTTCTCCGCCCAGCACCCAAGACGCTATAAAAACGCGATCTCTGGGCTGCTTCGGAGAGCTCTGCTACACCCCCACCTTGCTGCTGCTGAAACCACGACCTCTGTCTGTCTGCTTTTACCCTCTTAAGCCCCCATCCTGTACCCGAACCCTTGCCTCGCTTTGTTCCAGTCGGCCGCTGGAATTATACACGTGTGTGTTAGCTGGTCTATACCGCGTGTCCCTTCTTCCATATTTCCTACCCTACCCTACTCCACTAGCTGGAAGACTTTAGGAGCCGCGCCTTGGAGGTAAATATTGCCCTCAACGAAACCAACAATAACCTGCTCATGCAATTGTGCTTTATCTATCTTTTATTCTTAGACCTTGAATGTATGTGTGTGTGAACTGTATTTGTTGAGTGAGACTGCTATTGAGTAAACAAAACATTATTCTGAAGCCTTGTTTCTCGCTTCTTTACTGGGAAGTTCCCGTGGCAGCCCATTCCCCGTAAACATAGACCGAAAGATCCCAAAGTAATTATACCTGTGGCGAAGTGCTTCACCCCTAGAGAGCATTTTGCCCAACAAGAGGACCTTAAAAACGAGGCAAAGTAAGGTGGTTACTCAAGGTATGTGTGTCTGCCTTAGGGTCAGGCTACACATGACATTTAGGATATGATCCTTCAGTTTGTAAATCATCCTCAAGAGTAACTGGCCAAGGAGAAGGACATAATTCAGGGCTATGATGGGAAAGTGGGAGTCTCAGTTTTCCCTGACACCACTTCCCTGATCAAAACTGTTCTTGCTCAGGCTACTTTAAGTTCTGGAATGGGGGGGGGATATGCCTACCCAGGGGCGGATCTACGTTTTCGGGGCCCTGAAGCTTGAACTGTTAACATAAGAACATAAGAGAACATAAGAGAAGCCAATGTTGGATCAGGCCAATGGCCCATCTAGTCCAACACTCTGTCACACAGCGGCCAAAATATACCAGGTGCCATCAGGAGGTCCAGCAGTGGGGCCAGGGCACCAGAAGCCCTCCCACTGCTGCCCCCTCCAGCACCAAGAATAGAGTGCATCACCTGCCCCAGACTGAGAGTTCCCATCTATACCCTGTGGCCAATAGCCACTGATGGACTTCTGCTCCATATGTTTATCTAATTCCCTCTTGAAACTCTCCATGCTTGTAGCCCCCACCACCTCCTGTGGCAGTGAATTCCATATGTTAATCACTCTTTGGGTGAAGAAGTACTTCCTTTTATCTGTTCTAACCCGACTGCTCAGCAATTTCATAGAGTGCCCACGACTTCTTGTATTGTGAGAAAGGGAGAAAAGTACTTCTTTCTCAACCTGCTCAATCCCATTCATAATCTTATAAACCTCGATCATGTCACCTCTCAGCCGTCGTTTCTCCAAGCTAAAGAGCCCCAAGCATTTTAACCTTTCTTCATAGGGAAGGTGTTCCAACCCTTTTATCATTCTAGTTGCCCTTCTCTGCACTTTTTCCAATGCTATAATATCCTTTTTGAGATGTGGTGACCAGAACTGTACACAGTATTCCTGGCAGCAGCTGGGGTGCCAGATCCAGAGTGGGACATATCTAACAAGTCCCCGAGAGTCTTCCCCGTGCACCTAACTGACTGTTATGGGGACCCCTTTGCAACCAGCAACAATAGGGCAACATCCAACAAGGTCTCAAGGCTCAAATGGCAGAGAACAGGGTGTTGGGGTGGAGGCCTTGAAAATGGGCCATACAGTGAGCCCCTTCCCCCAGCAAGGAAGTAACTGTTGTTATCTTCTTCAATGGGGTTATTCCCCAGCAGATCGCCACATTTTTTTTTTAAAAAAAATTAACCACTACAGCTCAGATTTTGATTAAAATTGCTGTGCTGGTTTATCTTACATGTCGAAGTCACGTGTGAATAAAAAATTCCTAGGCTATGTCTTATGTTTTCAGGTCATGGGGGATGAAAATTAGGGAAAAGTACACATGCATGAAGCGTCATAGAATGATGAAATAAAACATAGCAAAGAACACAGTTGATATATTCTATTTTAGGCACCTATGAGAATACATACTGCCTAAAGCACATTTTACAAAATACTCTTTTTTCTGTTTTTTGCTTGCCTTGCAGCAAAACACATACCGTTTTGCCATACGAGAGCTTCCTTGCAATGTCATTCTCTACAGACAATATGCATAAAGAATTTAAGCGCTCTTCAGTCATGGTCAATTGAAATTTGTTCTTTAAAAGGAAAGCTTTGAGAAATTCCTTTCTGCTTCACAGCTTGTGATAGGCATAGTCAAGTACACCTTAAGCACAGTAGTAATATTAGGGAACACTTCAATCAGGTATTGCTCATAAATAAGCTGAAGAACTTCTGCGCACTGCATTTTAGATGGCATGTTTTCTTCTGTGTTCTGGGATTTCCTCAGGTGTAAATATTCTTTGAACTGGTAACACTCATTTACTAATTTATGGTCAATATTATCTTTGTAATGCAATATTATAAGTTGAATATTGTCTTCACCAGTTTCAGAATTGTTCACCAATTCTGAGGGGAACTTGAACCTTTTTGCAATCTGCTCATATGGGTTAATCCTCTTGCCTAACCGTGTATAGTTTTACAATTTTTAAATATCTTTTTTTATATTATACTAAGTATAAATGTTTTGAGTATATTTTGAATGATTCATTAACAAGAACACAGCTTATTCATTTGATTCATTAACAAGAACACAGCTTATTCATTAATCATGAAGCTTGACAGTACATTCAGAATAATATAACTCCTGTAGTAATATTTACAGCCAGTAATGAGGTCTTATCTTAGGCTCAAGGTCCTAATGTAATTCACTTATTACAAAGGGGAAAACAACATAAGACAAACAATGGTGTTCTAGTAATCATTCTGTTTGTGTACTCTTCATCAGGTTTGTCTGTTGTTGTTGATTCATCACAGTCTTTAAGTATTGAAGGCTGCAGTAAAGTAACATGCTTAATAAACTATATACAAACATAACCCTTTACAATACAAATATATTGCATTTTATGTTTCAAGATTCTTAATACTATTTCATATACTCTATTGGTGCCACACAAATATGTTTAATTTCTAGAAGAAAACAGACAAGCACAATATACATTTTACAATTCTCTGATATTGTAGTATTCTGTAAGGAAATCAGAAGTGTGAAAAACATATTAAGAGTTACTTACCTGGTGACTGGGAATTGCCAGAATTAAGCTATGATGTGACTAGGTCTACAATACATTTCAAATGGCAAAACTTCCCTAGTTTTGCATGTTACTTTACTGCAGCCTTCAGTACTTCAAGATTGCAATGAATCAACAACAACAGACAAACCTGATGAAGAGTATGCAAACACCGCTGTTTAAGTTGTTTTCCCCTTTGCAATAAGTGAATTACATTAGGACGTTGAGTCTAAGATAAGACCTCATTACTGGCTGTAAATATTACTACAAGAGTTATATTATTCTGAATGTACTGTCAAGCTTCATGATTAATGAATAAGCTGAGTTCTTGTTAATGAATAATTCAAAAATAATAAAAAAACTTAGCATAATATTAAAAAAGATATTTAAAATAGTAAAACTATACATGGTGATTTAGTGTTTTACTTAGTTAAATACACTGTGGCCTGGTTTGTTGTAATTAACTGGATTACCAAGCAGTCATAGGGTTGATTTAAGAATCTAAGAACATAAGAGAAGCCAATGTTGGATCAGGCCAATGGCTCATCCAGTCCAACACTCTGTCACACAGTGGCCAAAAATACCAGGTGCCATCAGGAGGTCCACCAGTGGAGCCAGGACACTAGAAGCCCTCCCGCTTTTGACCTTCCCAAGCACCAAGAATACAGAGCATCACTTGCCCCAGAGTCCCTAACTATACCTTGCAGCTAATAGCAACTGATGGACCTCTGCTCCATATGTTTATCTAATTCCCTCTTGAAGCCATCCATGCTTGTAGCTGCCACCACCTCATGTGGCAGTGAATTCCATGTGTTAATCACTCTTTGGGTGAAGTGTGATTTAGAACGTCTATCCTAAATTTCCTTTCAAAGAAGCCCTTCCACTTGTTCCATCTGAAAATTCCTTTGTAACCATGCATTTGGAAGCATCGGAATAACTTGAGATAATACCTTCACACAAACATTTTGCTTCTGATTCATAGTGTACAATCTGGTCAGCTGAATTTTCTTGGAGTTTGTTAACAAATGAAAGTAAAGATAACAGTAGAAGATAACCTTCAAATGCTTCAAAACCAGGATTTTGGTGTTTCTTGCTTGTTTTGTTGAAACACTCAAGAACTTCTTCCCAAACAACTGTTAAAATAGCATATTCCAATTTTACCAGCTTGTGGTATAAACTCTTTGCATCTCGTTTACATTCAGGCTTCTCTTCTGAGTCTTCAAAAATATGTCCAAGAGTTTGTAAAATACCTGTGTATCTATTTTTAATTGCCTGGACTGCTTCATATTGTGCAGACCGTCTAGTTACACTTAAGCTCTTTAGGGAGAAATCTAGATTGCCATGTGTGTTTAAAATTCCCCATCTCCATGGAGACCCAGAAAAGAAAACATACAGCTCCTGAAAAATGCCAAAATAGTCAACAACTTCAGGCACAGTAGACACTGCCTTTACCCCAACAAGGTTGAATGAATGGACGGCACATGGTACATAGTCTGTTTTAAAAGAGTGCTTGCAGCTCTTTCAGCCATTTGTGTTAGATGCATTATCGTAGGACTGACCACGGATATTTTCAACTGACAGCTTATGTTTGCTCAGAACGTCTTGTATTTTGTTGAATAAGGTCATGGATGAATGGTTTTCTATTGTTATAAATGTTAAAAATCTCTCACAGGGTTTTCCATTATAGCAGTATTGAACCGCAATTACCAGTTGGTCAAAATGTGTCAGATTTGTTTCCTGTTACTGCTCTGTCTCTTCTTGTTCCGTGGTGTTGACCACTGTGATCGTCACCTGTGTCAACAGTGGGTTGAGGGTTGCTAGAAAGAGGCTTGTTTCAGCAGTAGGTGTTGACAAAGTTTGACTTGACATTGTAAAATAAATTGATAATTTTTGACGCTTAGAAATTTCACCAGATCGTTTCTCCTTCGAGTTTGAGTTTTTGGTATCCACTTAAGTACTTTCTTGAACTCGTTGCTATTCCTCTTGGGGTCTTGATCTCTACAATAACAGCCATAAAGTCATTATTGTTATTAGTTCTACTGCAACTACATGTATTTATGAATAATACACTTAAACACAAACTTAAAAGAGGCAATGCAACAGATGCAATTTAGCATTACAATAAACTATATAAACAAAAGCACGGAGGTTTCCATAGGAGTCCTTGTTCATCCCAGTCCAATTGCTATTACTTCATAGCAAGGCTTTTAAAGATACATCTTTAATATCTTCAGCATCCACAAAGATGCACAGTGCAAAAAGTCTAAACACATAAGTAATACATATATTGTAAGTCCAGGTTAACTTCACAATATTGGTACATCAGATAAGATTTCCAGGCTGTATCGAGGAGGCTGCAGTTCTTCTCACTTGGATCCTGAATCTCACTTCACCTTTGTTTTAAAAGATCTCTAATACCTGCACAGATTACCAACATTTACTTGCAGTAATCCAAAGTAGGCCATGAAGCAATAAGATCTGTGCAAGGCTTTCCCTTGCCTTATGGTGCAGTTTTTTCCTGGGCCAGGCCAAACTCCTCAGAAGCATTAACAAACAGAGTATTTATTTATTTATTTATTTATTAAATTTGTACCCCACCCTACCCATCCAAGGCCGGCTCAGGGCGGCTTACAGAAAGAATAAAACCACAATAAATAGTTTACGTATAAAACAATTCAGCATTAAAAGGTGCTAACAATTGACATTACATGTTAAATTTACATTTAAGTTTATGATGGCAGTCAGCTTTCATTATACCATCCTAGAGATCAACCCAAATCTAACATTGTGTGATCAGGGAACATGGTTCTCCCTCGAGGAGGCTCCTAATTAAAAGCCTGGTGGAAGAACTCCATCTTGCAGGCCCTGCAGAACTGTACAAGGTCCCGCAGGGCCCTGATCTCCTCTGGGAGCTCATTCCACCAGGATGGGGCCACCACTGAGAAAGCCCTGGCCCTGGTTGTGGCCACCCTGGCATCCTTTGGTCCAGGAAGGGTCGGTCAATGTTGGGACCCTGATCACAGTGCTCTCTGGGGAACATGTGGGGAAAAGTGGTCCCTCAGGTATGTAGGTCCCTCACCATACAGGGCTTTAAAGGTAAGAACCAGCACCTTGAAGCGAATTTGGTATGCTATCGGTAGCCAGTGCAATGCCTTCAGAGCAGGCTGAATGTGCTCCCACATTGGAAGGCCCATTAGAAGTCTGGCTGCAGCATTTTGCACCAGCTGTAGCTTCCTGATTTGTGACAAGGGCAGCCCCATTTAGAGAGCATTTCAGTAGCCCAATCTCGAGGTGACCATCGCATGGATCACTGTTGCCAGGTTGTTGTGTTCAAGGAAGGGAACCAACTGCCTAATCAGCCGAAGATGGTAAAAGGCTGACTTGGCAGTGGCTGCTACCTGGGTCTCCATTGCTAAGGAGGCATTCAAGAGCACTCCCAAGCTCCTAACCTCCGGTGCTGGCACCAGCTGAGCCCCATTGGAAGTAAGGCGTGGGATCCCTACCCTTGGTCCACCCCAACTCAGGCACAGGACCTCTGTCTTCATCAGATTTAGTTTCAGTCGGCTCAGCCTAAGCCATCCAGCCACGTCTTGTAGCGCCTGATCTAGATCTCCTGGTTTGGAGCCTGAATGGCCGCCCAACAACAGATAGAGCTGGGTGTCATCAGCGTACTGGTGACATTCCAGCCCATCTTTCCATGAAATCTGGGCAAGGGGGCACATGTAGACGTTGAACAGCATCAGGGACAGCACTGCCCCTTGAGGCACTCCACAATCCAGTGGGTGCCGTTAGGAGAGCTGTTCCCCCAGCACCACCCTTTGTCCCCAACCTTGGAGGAAGGAGGCAAGCCACTGCAAGGCAAGCCCCTGAATTCCAGTGTCAGTGAGGTGGTGGATCAGTAGCTGATGGCCGACCATGTCGAATGCTGCCAACAGGTCCAACAACAACAGCACTGCCAGTCCCCCCCGATCCAGATGCCTCCGGAGATTATCTGTGAGGGCGACCAGTGCTGTCTCCATCCCATGACCCAGGCAAAAGCCGGACTGGAAGGGATCTAAAATGGAAGCATCATCTAGAAAGCTCTGTAGCTGTATTGCCACTGCCATCACTATTATTTTGCCCAAATAGGGCAAGTTGGACACTGGCTGGTAGTTTGCCAATTCGGTCGGGTCCAGGGATGATTTTTTTAGGAGAGGATGTACCACCGTTTCCTTGAGTGCCCCTTGGAACAGTTCCTCCAAGAGGGACTTGTTCACAATTTCCCTTAGGGTGCCTTGGAACCCAATGCGGCCAGCTTTAATTAGCCATGAAGGGCATGGATCCAGGGAACATGTGGTGGGGCGTACAGTTAGGAGCAGTCTGTCAACTTCCTCTAGGCTGAGCAGATCGAAATGATCCATAATCTGACCAGAAGATGTGCATGGAGCCTCGAGCTTACTCACTGTTTCAAGTGTGACGGGGAGGTCACGGTGGAGCAACAAGACTTTATCTGCAAAATAGCTTGCAAATGCCTCACAGCCAACCTCCAGTTCCCTAGCATTTGGCTTGCCTTGTGGCAAAGTAGTAATGGACCAAATTGTTCTAAACGATTGGGCTGGGCTTGAGCTCGCAGATGCAATCGTCACTGCAAAGTACTCCTTCTTCACAGCTTTGACTGCAATTTCATAGGATCTTATATACGTCCTATAGGATGCTAAAAAGACGTATTGCAACAGTTCTAAATAATAATAATTTAGCTGCAGTAATCAAAAGCAGGGCTTTCCCGCCCCTTATGGTGCTGTTGCTTCTTCCTGGGCCAGGCTGAACTGCTAGGCTGCTGGGAACAACCAGCTCACTTTAGGGGAAGCTACAACACTGAGCATGTTCCATTCTAAGGTCAGTATTAAGTACTTCAACCTACTGGCTTATGATTCTGCCACTGAAATAGCCTTATTTTAATAACAAACACTTTAAACCAGGGGTGTCGAACTCATTTGTTATGAGGGCTGGATGTGACATAAATGAGACCTTGTTGGGCCGGGTCATGTGTGTCCTAAAATGTAACTAGGCGGTAACTAGGAGTAAGGCCTGTTGTGGGAAAAAATACAACGAGCTCTAGAAGGAGGCTCCAGGTGAGTGTCCTGGCTGTGGCTGGTGGGGCAGCCGAGGGATGGGGAAAATAGAGGGAGGCAAGCCACGTTTAGTTCCTTCTGATTAGCTATAAGGCAGGGCTCTCTCAAGTCATTTTGCTGTCCCAAGTGGGCAGTATGGGAGGACAGCCTCATGGTAACAGGTATGGTTCCCTCCACCCCTGACTTATGTTGAATTTGGGGTTATGCAGTGGCAGCTAAGGTAGAAAATCACATCCTCCTATGCCATGTCTTCTGGGTTCCAAGAGTCTGGAAAGCGGTTACAGGGTTGCCAACTCTGGGTTGGGAAATACCTGTAGATTTGAGGGATAGAACCTGGAGAGGGAAAGGGTGGGGAGGAACCTCAGCAGGGCATAATGCCATACAGTCCACTGGCCAAAGCAGCCATTGTCTCCAAGAGAACTGATCTTGGTCATCTAGACATCAGTTGTAATAACTGGAGATCTCCAGGTGCCGCCTGGAGGTTGGCATGTTAATTTGGGGCTGTGTAGTGGCAGCTAAGGTAGAAAAGCACCTCCTCCTATGTCACATCTTCTGAGTTCACATACACACACACACAGAGACCTTTATTGGCATTACAGCACAAGTCCAAATAAAATACACTGGAATCTGTGGTCAGAAAGAACATCTCCTCCTAGAGGCCTGGTAGAGAAATTTTGCTACAGGTTCAATGATTTCACTCTTATTTGAGGCTAAAAGTATAAAGGTCTTACGATCCTCAGATCGAACCTCCAAAGGTAACAGAAAAGGCTTTAAAAATACAGCACGAAGATAAAATAAAAACATGCTTAAAACATTAGCTCTGTAAGCTGCAAACCTACTTTTGATTTATTGACATTCACCACAGAAATCTGATGCTCAGAGTTCTGAGTCTGGGACCCAGGTTAAAACATGAAAAGGCTGAGTGATTAAGACAGTCTGGTGAAGCAAGCTATGTGTCAGAAATGTCTCTTTGCTATTTTACACTGAGTCCATTGTTCTGTGTTCCCTATCTCGTCCCTGCATTGCGCTTGCGTAGGTATGCTGGCAGTAACGTGGGAGCTTCTTCTCTGCTGCTCAGTCTTATCATGGTGGCCTTGAATGTGGGCTTTGGGCTATTCTTGAGCTTCTGAGAATTTTCCAGTCCTGTGAAGACGAGGGGAGGAGGGAGTCGTCTCCCGCCCATGAAGTAACTCTCCCGCCGGGAGTTTCCCCCGCGCGCGCTTACAGTTCATTTGCTAGTCGCATTTTGCATCACACTATAACCTTGCTTGAGCTGCTTCTCCCGCCATTCCTGACAATGACCCTCCACTGTGGGTTTTAGCACTGTATTCTAATAAAGCCCTTCTTAACCAAAGAATGCTTGGATCTACTTGCTTTTAAACCTGACACTATGATGCAGCAGTAGAACTGGAAGCAGGAGAGGGCCAGTCCCACTGTGGGCCTGATGGAAGCCCTCTGGGGGCCTCACACAGCCCCTGGGCCACATGTTTGACACCCCTGCTTTAAAAATGCCATTAATTTTTGTTGAAAAATTCACTCATTAAAGAAAAGTTGCTTCTGGGCCCCCTGGGATTGGGGGCCTTGAAGTTTAAGCTTCATTAGTTTCACAGTAGGTTCACCTCTGTACCTACCAGGACTAAAAACAGCCCAAAGAAGCCACCTGGGGAAATTATAAATGGCTTAACCCTTCCTTTCCCAGAGCCACAGCCCCAATGGGGCCTCTGTGGTTGCTTTTTGAGGCTAAATTATACATTAGTGCAATACTCAATAGAGTCACAACATTATGCTGCCCTGTCTATAAGGTCCTCTGCAGCACAAAGAATACTTGCAAATTAGACACACAAGGCTCAGAAGGGTGTACCTCTGCTTAGGGTTAGGCTGTATATCATTCCAGGTAAGCAGCTGTGTTGGTCTGCTGTAGAACAGCAAGTTGGTCTGCAATAGAAGAGTAAAATTTGAGTTATAGAGACCAACCAGATTTCCAGGGTATCAATTTTTGAAAGTCAGAGTTCCTTTCCTCTTGATCTTTTAAGTTGCTACTGGACTGCATATCATGTATCCCTAACATCATATGGAGTTTGACTCTTAGTGCGCGAACCAGAGCTAGTGCTAACTAAAGAAGGAAAACAAATATTGTAATGTGATTATTCAGTAGCCAAGAAAATGCAGGCAGCAAATGCATGCAAGCTACAAAAGACCCATTTAAATTGCATATATTAAAAACATTCAACACACACAAAGTAGCATGATGGAAAAGGGGGTCTAGTTGTACCATAGCTGATTTTCTCCTTCAGTGTACTGAAAAGAATTGATATATGAAGGAACGGTGGCAAAGCCAATTGGGCATAAAATAAGCAAGTCCTGTATACACAGCTGATTGATAATGGGTTATATCAAAACCTAATAATGTTTATACTTGTGCAAAATGCAGCTTAATATTCCATGCATTTTTAGTATAACCATCTCTGTATTTACTTGTTTAATGAAATATGGATCTTAAGACCTTTTTCAACACTACTTCAGAGGAAACTCCGTGGAGTAGAAGATGAATGTACTTATACCATGTAATGGGATCACTTATTTATGATTTCAATTAAATTTTATTACTTTTTTCACATTAGAAGTATATTCAACATCAGCTCTTACATGAAAAAGTCCATAGAGGAAAAATATGAAAAATAAAGGTACTTTTAAATATTCAGTGGTGGAGCTGAAGTAAAAAGACATTCCTCTTTCATTATTATTGAATAGCACTTGTTTTCTACTGTGCTTTTGTTGTGTGTATGTAGAAGTCTTGGACTCTTTGAAATGTTCCTTCCCTCCAGCTGATTTTTAAGGCTCTAAAACTGAGATACACTACTGATCAATCCATGGGTTTGTCACAGGGCAGAGTTCACTAAAGCTCCTAAGCCTTGGGAGAAAGAGACCTGTGCACAGGGCCGGCTCGCTCACTAGGCGTTTGCCTAGAGCGCACTGGCTCTTAGGGGCACCAAAAGCCCCCCACCCCCACCAAAAGCCCCTGCCCCTTCCCTGGCTTGCCAGCATGCCCCACAGCTGCGGGGGTACGCAGGTAAGCCGGTGCTCAGATGGAAGAGATGGGGGTTTAACCCCCCACCCCTTCCCTGGCTTGCCAGTTCTCAGACAGAAGGGAAGGGGGTTTAAACCTCCTTCCCTTCCCTGGCTTGCCAGCACGCCCTGCAGCTGCGGGACACCCGGCACACCAGCACTCAGATGGAAGGGAAGGGGGTTTAAACCTCCTTCCCTTCCTTGGCCCTTGCCAAGAAAAGACCGTGGGGGGGAGGCAGAAGGTGTCCTTGCCTAGTGTGCAAAAAACCTGGGGCCGGCCCTGCCTGTGCAATTCTTGATCTTGTCTCACCAAACTCCTAGGTCTGACTAACCTAAAGCTAGTGCTAACTGAAGAAGGAAAACAAATATTGTTCTATTTATGTTCTATTTATAAGCCCTCCCCTCAGAACATGTGACTGGTAAGAGCTCAACAATGTCCAGATTCACCAATCAGCATCATTCATTGTTCTGGTGCCTGCTCATAATGCAGTTCCCAGGTGGCCATGCAAGAATGTGCAAATCCAGTTAATACCAACAAATACATTCAGCTCTGGGAATAAGGCAGGGAAGTGTGCATGGCTGGTATAAGATGGCACATCGTCTCTGCCAACCCCCACCCACCAGCTGGACAACAAAGGAAACGATACCCTTTGTAAATTGAGATGTCTTCTGTTGGGTTCACTGGGCAAACAGATGGGAAAAGAATGGGAACAACCATGGCTCCAATGAATGAGCCAACATACATGCACAATGTGCAATTTGGACCCAATGAATATTTTATTAATTCATATTAATGATTTCCTCTGTCCCACTCGATCACAGACACTTGAGGAAACTTACATACAATAGAAACAACATGAACAGTAAACATTTCAGACAGCCAGGCAAAAATGGCCAAGGACAGAAGAAAGAGATAAACCATGGACCTTCCCTCCCCCACAAGAGGGACTGAAACGCCTTTTTAAAACTGGTTTTTAATGTACAATAAAGATGATGAAAGAGAGATGAGTATTCAGCGAGCATATGCAGAACATTTTCAATCCCATTTTTAATGTTTGGAAAAAAGCAATTAGATTTGGGGGTTCAAGGGAAAAGCTGCCAATGGACAAGAAAAGAGCTCTGTCCCTTCAATAGAAGTTTAAGGAGTAGAAATGGGCAGTGGAAACTTTTTATGGTATGAAGTTCAATAACCCCACTGGATAATTGCTTGCAGATCAACCTGATATTAAAGGGGTGGTTAGAGGGATAAGTTTAAAAGTGCTGGCAGAGTTTAAATATGCAAGAAAGTGGAGCACCAACTCCTTAAAGAAAAATAAGTATTCTTATTAAAAAATAAGTTCTTATTAAAGAAAAATAAGTTCTTATTAAAGAAGAACAAACTTTTTTGTATTTTTGCATTGTGTGTACGTGTGTGTCTGTGCATGTGCACACCTGTACCTGGAAGTCATGATGACCTCTGTCGACTTCTACTGGGCATGGAGGACATTCAGAGAAGTGGCTTGATAGCCTGCCTCTGGCCTCCCAGCCCTAGTATTCTCTGGAGGTCCCCCATCCAAATACTTGCCAGGGTCAGCCTCGCTTAGTTTCTGAGATTGGGCTTCCCTGGGCTATACAGGCCAGGGCAAAGAAGAACAAACTTTGATAGAACATTGAAGAGAGAGAAAGAGACAACTATCTAACTGCTGTGAGAGGAACTGCGGTGCTTGGGGGGTGCGACAGTGGGAGGGCTTCTGGTGTCCTGGCCCCACTGGTGGACCTGCTGATGGCACCTGGAATTTTTGGCCACTGTGTGACAGAGTGTTGGACTGGATGGGCCATTGGACTGATCCAACATTGGCTTCTCTTATGTCCTTATGTTGAACAACAAACAAGGAGGCTCTGCAGGAGCAGGAAGTCTCCAGAAGAGCCAACCAGGAGACAGGAATGATGTAATTTCAAAATGTGGGAGGTCCCTAATCTAGCAGTCCTTCAGCTGTCCCACTGTAGGGTAATCTTCTGATCTTCTTCATAAGGCTGCACAATAGACCTTGTATATTCTAACAAAAAACTGGCAAAACTATGAATCGAGGGTTCTGGTTGCAAACTGAGATAAGAACAGAAGGATCCCTGCACAGAAGTGTGGACCATGCTTATCTAGGTGAAGGAACATATCACCTGTTCACAGTTTACTTCCTTGAGTGCCGCCAGGTTTCCCCTAGTGTCAGCTGGCTTCGCAGGTTGGACAATGAATGAGATTGTCATACTGTGCTGTCTATGTAACAGAAGCCCAATCTCACTTGCAGATACAGTCCTGATATTAATACTTCTGGCCTTGCTTCCAATTACAAAAATTAAATAAGTGAGGATTTAGAGGGACCAGAATTACTCATGAAATATTTCAGCGGGTTGGATATGAAATGTTTCAGTGGGCTGAAAAAGCCACTGAGCACAAAAGCTGTCCTAGTAAAACCATTTGTCACCAGTGTCGCTCTCTAGTCTGCAATTAAGGCTGTGGAGGAGAAAGACTGACTTTCATACTTTATTTTGGGCCTCCCCAAAATCAAACCCACAGTAAAAGTCAAATGAATTGCATTTTCAGATTAATTAAAATACTGACGTTTCAATGTAAATAGTTGTATTAATCACTGGTCTTCATGCTTGCAACAGCAGTGAGACTGAAGGACAATTAAGCTGCTGCTGGCTAGTGCAGTAACTTAATAATGACACAGAATGCTAACAAAAGTGGGGAAATCTGCATAGCAATTATGCTGCCTAAGTCAGCTTTTTAGGACTGGGAACTAACACTGAGACCCTGTCCCCAGATACCAGAGAAAGAAGGACATGATCACTGCTAATCCTTTTGTGCCAGTAAAAGGAAAAAGATATGCTGGCATAGCAAATTTAGGCCAATTGAACCTGTTTTACTAATATTAAATTACTGCTACACATGTAGTAAATCACCAGCACAAGAGGGGAAACTCCGTTTAAAAGTATATGGGGAAAATGGGTGGATATGTGTGGATAATCAATTAGAGTTTCTTGGTTTCTCTCCTGCTGTGGTTAGGAATGTGGGCTGTTCTGTAAGGGTTGGTTAGGGAAAGGGTTTTTGAATTTGACCATGCCAGCACACAGGACCACACAAGGCATTTATGCTCTTCTTTTGCAGTGGGTATTCCCCCCCCTTTGACCCTCCCTCCATATCTAAGCTCCCTTACAAGTCCTGTGCATAGGCACACTTTCATGTGAGGCAGACACAGGGCTTTTTTTGTAGAAAAAGCCCAGCAGGAACTCATTAGCATAATAGGCCACACCCAACAGTGCAGCTCATTAGCATATTAGGCTACATCCCATGCCTTCCCTTGGCTTGCCCAGGCACCCAGCGGCTGCAGGGAGCCTGAGCAAGCCAGCCCTTCGACAGGCCAGGGAGGCATGGGGAGGCATTTATATGCCTCCCTGATCCTTCCAGGGCCCCCCCGGCCCGCCTGCCTCGGAATCGCGGGGGGGGGTTTGCTCTCCAGGCCTTCCCTCTGTAGCCATGCATGCAGAGGTTTTGGCTGTAGTGGATGTGGCCAACCCTGAAGCCAGCCAGAACTCTGTTCCTGTGCATTCCTGCCCCAAAATAGCCCTGGGCAGACTGAATGTTCTGCCAGTTGCAGAGCTCGGGAGGCTTCACCAAAACTTTATACATATTCTTCTGACCACTACTGCTGCTTTGCATCTGACGTAATAAAGACCGTAAATCATCCCCTCTTATTCTGTGAACCATGGGCAAAACTCCGAAACCTCTGGATTACGTCTATCCTGAGTAAATATCAGCTGCCTGTCGAATCTCACGAGATCTCTTTTTGCTGGGAGAAGGGCAATTGGGTAGACGAGGGCTATAAAGTAGGAAAGACAGCCGGAATCCCATTTTTGCCAAGTGCCACACCTGTGCCCATGTAATTCTATGCCTGCAGAAAAGTTTCAAAGCCCCAATTGAACTAAATGGATCGCCCAAGATGAGGACCCTTTGCCTCCTCCTTTCCTGCCCCAACAGCAGTGGATCCCGACTAGCTTGGCAGCCATGGCACAACAGCTGAGCAGAAGTATGTAAGCCCCACCCAGGAACACACATGATAGGCGAGTTCCGTGACGAACAATAAAGCAGGGGACACACGTGGCTACACTGTTTAGTTTTCATGTCTATGAAACTTGGGACATGCCAGGTGGAACTGCAGGTTAAAAGGGCCTTTTAGCGTGTATTAGTGTGTACAGGTAAGCTTGCCAGCCTCCAAGTGAGACCTGGAGATCTGCCCAGAATCACATCTGGTCCCCAGATTAAAGAGATCAGTTCCCATGGAGAACATGGCAGTTCTGGAGAGTGAACTTCATGCCATCCTATCCCAATGAGGTCCCTCCCCTCTCAAGCCCCGCCCTCCCCCAATTCCACCCCTAAATCTCCAGGAAAGTACATATTGCTAACGCTTACCGTCTCTGAACACCTTACAGGCATTCTGCTGTGGGTTATACAAACACTCCCCAGAAAACCTCTACTGTACTCTAGCAGACTGGGTTGCAAACCCATGTACAGCGCACAGGTAAGCAAGGGGAAGTATGATATGTTTATTGTATACATTACAGCGGAACAGTCTGCTTCCGCTGGTATATGTGTTAGTTCAACCAGTGTGGTGTAGTGGTTAAGAGTGGCAGGACTCTCATCTGGAGAACCAGGTTTGATTCCCTGCTCCTCCACATGAAGCCAGCTGGGTGACTTTGAGTCAGTCACCGCTCTCTCAGAGCTTTCTCGGCCCCACCTACCTCACAGGGTGTCTGTTGTGGGGAGAGGGAGGCAGGGAGAGGATTGTAAGCTGCTCTGAGACTCCTTTGGGTAGTGAAAAGCAAGGTATAAAAATGAACACTTCCTCTTCTTCTACTTCATAGGGTGGAGTCCCTGCCTAGTTCTTTTTGTTAGCTAGAACGGCAGATTGCATGATCTTCCTTGTTCTGAAACTAATGGGTCCCTTCCTTGTATCTCCTTGTTAATAAATGGAAGTTTCTAGGACTTTTTTTTTTTAAAGAGGTGCTCAAGAGGGAGTTTTCAACCTGTATACTGAAGACTCATGAACTTTTACACATTTCAGAAATAAGTCTGTTGAAGAGGTTCTGGAACTCTGTTCCGACGTCCCCGTCCGCCCCGAAAAATCCCTGGATGTTGCCTTGAGCACACCCATCTCTGCTCTATGAACCTGAGAGCAGGAGCCTGAGTGAGTTCCCCAATCCTGACCTACAAGTAAAAGGGAAAAGATCAGAGTAGAACTCCTGTACATCCCACATGTGCTTCCCATCCCTAAGCATGTACTCCCTAAACAACTTTGCCTTATTTGACAACTAAGAGCAACATCTCACATACAGAGGGAAAGTATGCACTAGGCAAAAATGGGTTACTAAGATACTCCCCTCCATGCACTGGTGATGGCACAGCCCTCGTTGCTGTGTTTCATCCAACTTATTGGTACTGCTGACCAAATTCTCACCATCCCTGTCTCCTTGCAGGATCTAGGCTGAACCACTAAGTAGGTTACACAGTGACTGGAGACAGCAGTTCAGTATAAATACTTACCTGCTATGGTTATGCATTATTATAATGGCTGTATGATCTGCCCTCAACAGGTGAATCTCCAAATGTACCAGGTCGACCAAGAGTGGGGAAACTGAAAGACCACCTAGAAGGTGGCATTCTCAATCAGCCACTCGTCAACCCCTATTGAACACCTAGGCATAATACAGATTACTTATTTCTGCCTGCTCATACCTTGAAAAAACTTTGTGGATCTTAAAAGTGCCACTGGACCCCTAACTTTGTTCTGCTGCTTCAGACCAACACAGCTGCCCACCTGGATTTATTTCTATCCCTCTGTCTTCTCACAGGCAACCAGCAGCTCTCCAATAAGTAGGGTGCTGTAGAGTTGAACATTTCCCCCCACCCGCACAGTGCATCCCGCAGGCAAAGCCTACAGCAAAACTGGAACCAGAAGTGACTAGGGAAGTGTCAGATGCCTGCAACAATCAGAATCAACAACTTGCTTCTTTAGAAGGGAAGTTTATTGATCAGCATTGGCAGAATGTCTATACTTCAGGTTCTGTGTTAAGACTAAAAGGAAAAGTGCGGGGTGGACAGATATACACGGTTCAAACCCGGGTCAGCGGGAGGCATGGAGCCAATCAAGGTGGGAAGCAAGGCCTGCCAGAAACTAACGGTCCTATATTCCCAGGGATGATGTTACAAAGGGGAACCAAGGTCAGGCATATAAACCACACAGATAAGAGAGCGTCATCCAGACAGCAAGAAAGTGAAAGTTACATTCCAAGGTGTCCCATCCCCCTCCGCACCAGCCGCCTAGGCTTTCATGGCCGCGAGCTGACATCAAGCCAGCTGCTCCCCTGTTAGAGGTTGCCACCCTTTTGTCCTTTCAGGGCTCTCCTGTCTCAAGAGTACGTGACAGACAGAAATCAACAAGTGCAGCTCTACCTGGCAAGGAAATGTAATGATGGAGACAGCTGTACCAGTTGTTCCCCTGGCTGACAGGCAATTTTCAAAGGCTGAGGAGTCATGCATGGTTGGAAACTCTATTTCTTTGCGATGCTGCCACAGTTCACTCCATCAGTGATGTTATTCAGTAAAAGCTACGATTGTCTCAACAGTCTATTTGTTTTCATCATAGTTAGAAGATTCTGTTGCTTATTGCTCATCTCAGCTGCCTTCAGGATGGGAGGAGGGGTCCTCGAACACCTGCTTAGCGTTTACACGTTTTTGCCTTCAAGACAATGCTGCAAAAATAACTTCATTGTTGTTTTTTTGTATTTTTAGCTGGCTTGCAAAATGTGTCCCCGAATGTGGCTGAGAGCGGTTTGTATGGGAGTGGGTGGCCATTCAGATACAGTCTAAGGCCATTCAGGGCTTAAAAAACAAACAGATTTGGTCATAGCCTTTTGCATCTTGTTTAAGCTCAAGGTGTTCAGTAATTATTTATTTATTTATTATATTTATAACCCGCCCTCCCCGCAAGTGGGCTTAGGGCGGCGCACATTGCCTGGTACAAGGTGCCAAGGTTCATATACAGTTAAAACATTTAAAACATTAAGACATTTAACACTATTAAAACATTTAAAAAATTCAAACATTCAGCGGTTTCGATTAAAGTGCAGTCAATAAATAGTCAAGATGGCATAAACCAGGGCTCTTTTTGTAGCAGGGACTCCTTTGCATATTAGGCGACACACCCCTAATGTAGCCAATCCTCCAAGAGCTTACAGAGCTCTTCTTACAGGCGCTACTGTAAGCTCTTGGAGGACTGGCTACATTAGGGGTGTGTCACCTAATATGCAAAGGAGTTCCTAACATAAGAGAACATAAGAGAAGCCAATGTTGAATCAGGCCAATGGCCCATCTAGTCCAACACTCTGTCACACAGCAGCCAAAATATACCAGGTGCCATCAGGAGGTCCAGCAGTGGGGTCAGTTTCCTGCTACAAAAAGAGCCCTGGCATAAACTATCATGTAGGTTCAGGCAAGTACAGGCTCCTAGGTGAATTGGCTCGATCTCATTACAGGCCGCCACCGCCACAGATGTCAATAGTGGTCATTGGTGGTAGGGTGGTAGTGTGGGCGTGATATTTTCTGCTGCCATAAATATCTCAAAGCATGTAAACACTGATTGTATAACATGTCAGGTGAGAAAAGAAAGTAGTAGGATGGATCCAAAGGTGCCTTTCAACAGGTAATTTTAATTAGGATGTTATAATGGACTAAGATCAAGCCAGGCTTAGTGGCCATCACAGCACTCCAAGCAAGTGCTGGAGGATTGCTCAGCTCAGACCCGGCCAGTGGCACCAGCAATGAGTGGTGGCTCACCCACTCTCTCTTTCTGCAGCCCCACCTGTTGCTTGGAGGAGGTAACAGGTGAGCCAGCATCTATTGCTGGTGCTGCTGGCCAGGTCTGAGCTGTGTCACCTGCAGTGTGACAGAGCTACTGAGGCTCGGCTTGGTTTGCTCCTGGTTACTAGTAGCCCTCCAGTGCAGTGGGCCACTGGCCTGCTTTTCTGTAAGTTGAAGGGCCAGTCTGTTCCATCTCAGCTTTCCAAATGTGGAAGGAGCCAAAGTTTCATTCACATCAGGGCTATTGCACTAAGTCATGCTGAATGAGAAAGTGAAACAAAGTGCAGAACTGCTATTCTATCTATGCAAGAGTTTGTGTAAGTGTAAGCAAAAGAAAGTAGGAGCTGTGGTGGCTCAAGTGGTTAAGATGCTGAACTGCAGGCTGTGGAAGGTCAGCAGTTCAGCAGTTCGAGACCCAAGAGTGCCGCATGACGGAGTGAGCTCCCGTCTCTAGTTCCAGCGCCTGCCAACCTAGCAGTTCGAAAGCAAGAAATTGCAAGTAGATAAATAGGTACCACTTCGGTGGGAAGGTAACAGTGTTCCGTGCGCCTTGGTGTTTAGTCATGCCGGCCACATGACCACGGAAATGTCTTCGGACAGCGCTGGCTCTTTGGCTTTGAAATGGAGATGAGCACCGCAACCCTAGAGTCGGATTCGACTGGCTTTCGAGCAAGGGAAACCTTTACCTTTACCTTTTTAAGCAAAAGAACAGCTCCAGTATCTACCTATTTTAGCACTGCACAAACTCTTTTGCTAGAATTGCTTACGTGGGCGTTTGCAGAACACAGCTAACAACTATTTTAGTTCTGTTCATGGATTTTGGGGCACTACTGCAGCTCTAAGGTCACAGATCTACAAGACCAAGTTAACTGGTATATTACACCATACTCTAGATAAATGGGATACATTTATGGAAATTATTGCAGACAGAACTATGAATTACTTATTAAAAATCAGGAATTAATTATATTCTTAGCAGTTCTACTAAATCCAGAATAAATGAGGTCAAACTGATCAGTAGATAATTATGAAATGAGGCTCTTTTGAAACATTGGCTGTCAAAATCCAGAAAATCAAGTCATTTAAATTGACTGGCTGTTAACACACTTGCTTTCACAATCAAATTAAATACTTGGATTTAAATAAATGACCTGTTATAATAAATTACCTTCCTTGCTCCATCCCGCAGGATACCAAGACCCAATGGGATCAAGTGGCAGAGGGGATCCCAATACAATGCTAGGATATTTCTTGATACTTTAATACCTCAGTATTGATACAGATGGAAGGTAGCATGGTACAGCCTCATCTTGTCGGATCTTGGAAGTTAAGTAAGGGCAAGGTCGGTACTTGGATGGGAGACCACCAAGGATGACTACACAATAAGACAATGGAAAACCACCTCTGCTTTTCACTTGCTTTGAAAGTCCCTTGCTGGGGTCACTATAAGTCTGTTGTGACTTGACGGCACTTACCAACATATTGATGGAGACAAAGATAATAGTTATTGATGCTGAATTAGTACATATATTTTGTCCTCCTTCGTGTACAGTAAAAACCCCATTCACCCCATCCATAAGAAAATGTTTCTAGCTTAAACCCCATTAAAATCTCTCACAAATAAGATAGCCTTACAACACCAATTAAAACCTCTAAAATGAGCCCCCATTTCTTCAGGGAGTCTGTTCCACAAGGCAGGAGCTAATATAGAACAGGAACGGTCTTTATTAGATGCCAAGTGAGCTACCTTAAGCAGGGGATAGGCTTGCCAAATCCAGGTTGGAAATTCCTGGAGATTTGGGGCGGAAGATGGGGAAGGTGGGATTTGGGGAAGAGAGGGACCTCAGCAGGATATAACGCCAAGGAGTCTGCCCTTGAAGGGAACTGATCTCTGTAGTCTGGAGATCAGTTATAATATTGGGCAATCTCCAGCCTCCGCCTGGATGCTGGCAACTCTAGTGTCAGAGGATGAACTGGAAGGTGGCAATCAGAAGACCATAACTGGTGCACAAGGCCCTATAGAGCGTGAAAGTTTGCACACCAGCAATATAAACGACCTGTATGAAATAATGCTGTGACAGGCATACATAAAATTAATAAATGGCTATCAAGTTTGTGTGATCCTATGTCTATGTGTTATTTCCTTGTTGCAATACTTGTTTTTCCTTGTTCCATCCCTCAGGATATCAGGATAAACCAATCAAACATTCAAATTATTAATGATCCTTCCTGATGCTAATCAGGGACCCATCTCCCTTCTTTTGTCTGTATCTGTGAACCTATTCAACCACCTTGGCAGAATCATCAATGGCCATAAAATCCATTCAACTAGCCCCAATACAGTCATCCAGCACCTGGCTTAATCCCATCATAGCTAGACTCTGCCCCTCTGAGAGCTCATTGGTTATATCTAGGCCTTGCCCATCCTGATGCCACGCACCCCTGGGATCCATCACTGGCTCAGGTGATCTATTGTTCTCACCTGAGGCCAGCCCCCAAGGCCTTCCGTTGGTCTGCATTGTTTTCAAACGTCTATATCCATCAGAGCACATGACCTCAGACTGTATGCCTCTGTCCTGATGCCAACTGGCAGTCCACCCCTCTGTTAGCCAAATTGTCTTATTTTATTAATAAAAGTGGGGAGTTTGAATATTAAATGGAAACAGGCATATAAGGGAGCAATAACCTATGTATCTAGGAGTCCTGCTTAGTCCAGACAACCAGAAATAGATGCAGAGACCAGATCTTAATGGAATGGCTTCTTTACTAGGGAGTTTGCACACACATACAATAAAACTCAAGCATACACACAACAACACAGAGCTAGGAAATTCAGATGGAAAGATATAGAGACTTTTGCATTAGCAGGAGAAATTTATTGGTTGGGTGATACTGACCTGTCCGACGAGATGAAGCGATCCTGCAGTGAAAAATAAAGGAGACTATAAGGAAAAGGGGTCATATTCTGGCCAGCAGAACATGTAGTAGACTCTAGGCAGTGCTTAAACCAGGAGTCAGCAAGGTAGGATGAGGTCAGGTAGAGAGGAAGTGAGAGAGAGAGCAATGGGGAGTCTCTCTCTTTTTATACTCTATTCCAACCAGGGAGGGGTGTCCCAGGAAATTTCAACACAAAAATTTCACATCGTCCCCAGGAAATTTCAACACAAAAATTGGTTTTGGGATGATGGGGGCTTAATGGTTGGCAATGTTGCTTCTATTCATTCTAACAATGGCACCTTTGAAGGACAATAGCTGGAATGGCTAGAGTCATTAGTGTTGATGGTCTAATGATTGCTCTGGTGATGGGCTTGGCTGGTACGTACCAGCCTCCTAATCTCTTCATGGAAGCATTTCCTTTGTTATGGTGGAGATCATACGTGCAGCATCTGGATGGGGGAGGAAGATCCTTGGGTGCTGGAGGAGATGTCTGTTCACGGATTCTCTGTAAAGATTCTCAGGTCTCCTTTATAAGGCATGGCGTTCCTCTACAGCAGACTTTCACTGGCTTCTGTGAGGTTTTCGTGGCTAGGGTGTTTGGTTCCCTCCCTGCTGCACTGCAGGTGAGAGATGGCAGGTAACCCACGGATCCACTCTTGGTCTGGCACATTGTCTCAGGAAGAGGCTTCCTTCAGCTGGGCGTGTGTCTGCAGTCCAGACAGTCCATTCCCTTGGCACACTTATTGCACAGTCCAGTTATTAATTATGGTTCATAAGTCCATAAGAGTGTTATAAGCTCCTTGCATGGCAACACCTAAACCTTTGAGTTTAGGCCATAATCACTTCTTCATGGACCTCTGCCCATCTGGACAGGTAGTATCACCCCATAACTGATCCCTCTATTAGCTATCAATCACCTCTGCTTTCTTAGATATGTATTGTGTGTATGGATGCTTGATTTTATGTTTGTATGTTTAAGAATCCTTCAGTAAAGAAATCACTGCTTTAGTAATCTAGCCTCTGTGTCTATTTCTGGGACTGAGAAATCAAACTCCCATATACACACCTAAATTCTCAAATTAGTTGATAAGAGGTCGTCAAGCGGTTTGAAGTATATGTGCTATAGATTTTATTAGCTCCTAGTTAAATTATAAACTGAATTTATTGGCTAAATTGATTGGGTGGGGAAAGTAATCATTGGCTGCTAGATTAATTAGGAGGGCATTCAATGGAATTGATTATCATAGACTGTATTGTGTTCAATTAAGGAGTTATTGGGAACCAGAGTTTGCTGTCGAAAGACTAGCTTGGCTGATTGAAGTTTCAGCTGGTCTGAGGCCTACAGCTGGGTTACAGCTGGCGAAGACTGGCAGATGAGGTGATGATCAGGCAAGCGATTACAGTGCTCCTGGGGAGGGGAAAGTACAGCAGTGGGACCAGGCATGGAGCTAAGGGAAGGGGATGGAGAAATAGAGTAGTTTGGATCCCTTCCAGCCTGCATCCCATCCTGAAGGTAGTAGGTTAGGGGTTAGGATGATTGCCCCGCCCTCCAACATTGGTGTTGTGTAGTGCCAGGTCTATAAATAATAAGATCATAGTCCTTTGGGACTTTCTGCAGGAGCAGAATGTAGACCTGGCGTACGTGACCAAGACCTGGGTATGAGAAGGAGAGACGGTAGCTCTCTCTCTCAGTTGGTTCCTCCTGGGTTCTCAGTCCTTCACCAATCGTGGACTAGGGGGCAGGTGGAGTGGCCCTATTCATTCAGGAGGCTTACTCCTTCAGGGCGCTCCTGTCACCAAGGATCACAGGGATTGAGTGTGTTGGCTTAGTGCGGGAAGCCGGGGAGAGTAGGCGATTTGGTTGGTGTACTGACTGCCCAACGCACTGGCCAATAGCCTACCGTCCCTGGTGGAGGCCATATCCGGCTGGGCATTGGAACACCCTAGACTAACAGTCCTGGGTGATTTCAATGCCCATGCTGATGATGCAGCCTCTACTAAGGCAATGGACCTGGTGTCATCCATGGCAGCACAGGGACTCTCTCAACTTGTAACAACTCCCACTCACTGGGCCGGGCACATGCTTGATCTGATCTTCACGTCGGGGGTTACAGTGGACCAGATTACTGCTTCGGCAGTACCATGGATGGACCACTTTGCCCTGAAGGTCTATCTGAATGTCCTACTCTGGCCCTGTTTGGGCAACAAACCTATTTGGGCTCACCTGCGGAGCCAAATGGACCCTATGTGGCTTCAGATGGCTCTCTGGGATCCGATGCCCCCTGGTGACTCATTAGATGAACTTGTAGAGGATTGGCATAGCCAACTTTTGGTAGCCATTGATGAGATTGCTCCCCGATGCCCTCTGCGCCCCCACTCTAGGCTTGCTCCATGGTTTACCCAGAAACTGCAGCTGATGAATCAAGCGCTAAGGTAGCTAGAGAGACAGTGGTGGCATACTCAAGATGAACCTACAAGAACATCTTATATGATGTTTATGAGATCGTATGAAATGGCAATCAAAGCTGCTAAGAGAGAATATTATATGGCCATGATTGCATCTGCAAGCTCATGCCCAGCCCAATTATTGAGAATGATTCAAACTATTACTGCTCTACTACAAGGCAGTCTAAATGCTAGGGAATTGGACATTGGCTGTGAGGCTTTTGCAAGCTACTTTGCAGATAAAGTCTTGTCGCTCCACTGTGACCTCCCCGCCACGGTTGGTACAGTGAGTGAACTTGAGGCTCCTTGTATGTCTTCTAATATGATTATGGATCGTTTTGGCCCATTCAGCCTGGAGGAAGTTGACAAGTTGCTCCTAACCGTGAGCCCTACTGCTTGCTCCCTTGACCCATGCCCTTCGTGGCTGAATAAAGCTGGCCTTGAGGGGTTTCGAGGAGCCCTATGGGAGATTATCAACAGGTCCCTGGATCACTTAAGGAAGCAGTGGTCCATCCTCTCTTGAAAAAGCCATCTTTGGATTTTGCCAAATTGGCTAATTATCAGCTGGTCTCTAACTTGCACTACCTGTGCAAGATAATATAGAGGGCTGTGGCAATACATTTACAGGGCTTCTTGGATGGTGCTTCCATTTTAGATCCTTTCCAGTCCAGCTTTCGCCCGGGCCACGGGATGGACATGGTATGGTCGCATCTCATGGATGACCTCTGGAGGCACCTGGATCAGGGCGGATCGGCAGTGCTGTTGCTGTTAGACCTGTCGGTGGTGTTCAACATGGTTGACCATCAGCTACTGATCCACCACCTCACCAACACTAGGGTTCAGAGACTGGCCTTGCAGTGGCTTGCTTCTTTCCTCCAGGGTTGGGGACAAAGGGTGGCACTGGAGGAACAACTGTCTCAGAGGCACTCACTGGATTGTGGAGTGTCTCAAGGGTCAGTGTTATTCCCAATGCTTTTTAACATCTACATGTGCCCCCTTGCCCAGAGGCATGGGCTGGGAAGTCACCAGTATGCAGATGACACCCAGCTCTATCTGTTGTTGGGCAGTCAGTCCGACTCCAAACCAGAAGATCTAGACCAGGCATTACAAGCCGTGGCTGGGTGGCTCAGAATGAGCCAGCTAAAATGGAATCAGATGAAGACTGAGGTCTAGTGCCTGAGCCGGGGTTGTCCGGAGGTAGGGATCCCACTTCCAACCTTCGATGGGGCTCCTTTGGTGCCAGCACCATAGGTTAGGTGTCTGGGAGTGCTCCTGGATGCCTCCTTAACAATGGAGGCCCAGGTAGCAGGCACTGCCAAGTTCACCTTCTACCATCTTCAGCTGATTAGGCAGTTGGTTCCCTTCCTCGAACTCAATGACTTGGCGACAGTGATCCATGCAATGGTCACCTCGAGATTGAACTACTGTAATGCTCTCTAAATGGGGCTGCCCTTGTCTCAAATCCAGAAGCTTCAGCTGGTGCAAAATGCCATGACCAGGCTGTTGATGGGATTCCCAGTTCAGGAGCACATCCAGCAGGTCCTAAAGGCATTGCACTGACTGTCAATAGCATACTGAATTCATTTCAAGGTGCTGTTTTTTTTGCTTTATGGTCTGGGGCCTACATACCTGAAGGACTGCCTTTCCCCATATGTTCCCCAGAGAGCACTGTGTTCAGGGGCACAGAACCGGCTGGCTCTCCCGAGATCTAAGGAAGCCAGGCTGGTGACAACCAGGGCCAGGGATTCTTAGTGGCGGCTCCACTCTGGTGGATTGAGCTCCCAGTGGAGATTAGGGTTCTGCAGGGCCTGTAAAACGGAGCTCTTCCACCAGGCCTTTGGAGCCGCCTCCACTGCTAAATATCATCAATAGTTAATAGCAGTAGAATAGAGAGCCCTGTGTCCCTGGAATTTTTAACAACGGAGCCAGTGCCAATCGCTACTATGGTATCTGAAGGAGATCTGAGAGCCAATCATCTGGAGAGAGAACTGAGTATGGCAGCCATCGCCGAAGCAACAACAACAACCAAGGACAATAATACTAGCACTTTATGTCTTCAATTGGTTGTAGTATTGTTTTAAGTGCTTTAATACTTTTTATTGTAATTTATCTATTGTTTTATGTAAGCCGCCCTGAGCTGGCTTCAGCTGGAAGGGCAGGGTAGAAATCTGATAAAATAATAAATAAATAAATAAATAAATTTAATGCCTATAGCCATTCAATAATCATAATTCCCCATATATATATATATATATATATATATATAAAAGAAAGTCCCCTCACCGTAAAATCAACGCCCAGGCCAAACTGCTGGACTTAGAGACACCAAATTCAGTGAGAGCACTCCTACCATGGCGTAGGTGCTTGCTAAGAAGGGATTTTTAAAAAGAGGTAAAATGTGCTCCCCCCATTGATTCCTATGCAGCTGCCATGCAGCTGCCTCCCTGCACCCCCTACTCTCTGATTGGTCAGCTGCAGAGCTCAGTATTTTGAGTTTTTTTTTTGGGGGGGGGTTTAAACAGTTACAGGGGACTGCACACAGCCCACAACCACCTGTGAGGTGAAGCAAAGCTGCTGGCCCAGCCTCTCTGATGGCTTCCAACACACTCCCCCCACCTCCTACACCTAACAGACGGTAGTCTGTCAGGTGCAGCCCTGCCTCCACCGTGCCTTCTAATACTCCTTCCCCTTCCCCCTCCTACACTGGACAGGTGGGATGCTTACAGCCACCAGGGAGGTTTGCTCAGCAGGATTGCCTTAGCCCTGCTGCTGGCCCAGCTTCCCCGATGCCTTTAAATACAATCCCCCCCAATACAAGACAGGCCAGTGTCTGTCAGGTGTAGGAGCAGGGCCAGAGTATGAATGTTTATGGAGAGATGGTAAAGGGTATTTCTAGGAGCCATTTCAATGTGTGCCTCCCTCATGAACCTGAAGAAATGTCCACCACATCACCAGTCCCTGACACCAACTCCCTCTCACACCTCTCACCTCTTACTGCCCCCAAGAAAGCTCCTGGCAAATGTTGAGCCAGATACACCAACTCTACAAGGAGGATGCAACTTAGGAATGTGGCAAAGACATTAGCACATAGTACTCCTGCAGTGCACTGAGCTGCACAGGCCAAGTACCAGCAAGATTACCCTGAGGTGCTCAGAACAACACAGTGTCCATATGAGCAAAACAATCCTGGAGCACAAGTAGAGAGGCCATCACTTTTGTGGAAGGTAGCAGGAGCTGGACAGTTCTATGTGGTCTGCTCCAGAGTGAGCTCATCAAGCAGCCTGGTGATCCTAGCACCTGAGGGCAGAACAATCAATGTGATCTAGAGAGAGGTTCTTCAGTAGAGAGAAAAAAAGTATGTATGTCTCACTTCATTTCTTACACTACAATTTTCTCCATTGGAATTCCTACAACAAATGTCACATTTCAAATTTCACATAATCAGTATTATAACTGAATTTATGGAACTTAAATACCGTAGCGAAGCATGGGTATCAGACTAGTTTATATGTATAAAAGAAAGTCCCCTCACCGTAAAATCAACGCCCAGACCAAATTCGGGGAGCACTCCTACTATGGGGTAGGTGCTCACTAAGAAGGAATTCGTAGAAATTCAACCCCCAAGGGGGTCAAAAGGGGTAAAATGTGCTTCCCCCATTGATTCCTATGTGGCTGCCAGGCTGCTGCCTCCTTGCACCCCCCACTCTCTGATTGGTTATCTGCAGAGCTCAGTGTTCTGAAGTAAAAAAAAACCCAGTTACAGGAGACTGCAGAGAGCACATGACAGTTGAGGAAATCAGGAATGGCCAACAACCACCTGTGATTGTTGTAATGCTGCTAGCCCATCCCCTCTGATGGCTTCCAACACACACTCCTCCCACCTCCTACACTTAACAGGCGATTGTCTGTCAGGTGCAGCAGTGGTTGCAGGGTGTTTAAAGCCACAAGGGAGCCTGCCCTGCAAAAGGGAGAAAAGTACTTCTTTCTCGACCTGCTCTATCCTACACATAATCTTATAAACTTTGATCATGTCACCCCTCAGCTGTCATTTCTCCAAGCTAAAGAGCCCCAAGCACTTTAACCTTTCTTCACAGGGAAAGTGTTCCAACCCTTTGATCATTCTAGTTGCCCTTTTCTGCACTTTTTTCAATGCTATAATATCCTGTTTGAGGTGTGGTGACCAGAACTGTACACAGTACTCCAAATGAGGTAGCACCATTGATTTATACAGGGGCATTATGATACTGGCTGATTTGCTTTAGGCTGCACAAACAACAGAGGCTCACGGAGCAAAAAAGCTGCTAGAGTCAATGAGATGAAACTCTGAAAAAGGGCTGCCTAGCCAAGACTCCCACTAAATATGCAAGTATACAACCATAAATAACACCAGTAACCATATCATGACCATTATAATATAGTAATCAATTGTAATGACAGTGTCATACAAAACTGGTAAGATACAAATTGTCAATAGACCAAGAAGTACATACAAACAGAGTAATCATTATAAGAAACAATAACAATAACAATGTGGTGACAAAGATTCATAGTAGCCAGTAATAGCAATAATTGCCCATAACAGCAAAACAACATCCCGATACAACTCCCTTGTTTCTTAAGCCCTTGCATTATTGCATACAATACAGAACTTTTGAGGTTTACAGCAACTGAGGCAGAGAACTTAAGAAACAAGGGAGTTATACTGGGACCCTGTTTTGCTGTTATGGATGATTTGTTTTAGGAGCAGGGCCAGGGTAGGAGCTGGGCCAGGGTACTTTAATCCATCAGGGATGCTGCCTCAGCAGGATCACCTTAGCAATGCTGCTGGCCCAGCCTCTCTGATGGCTTCCAATACACTCCCCCCACCTCCTACACCTAACAGGCAGTTGTCTGTCAGGTGCAGTAGTGGTTGCAGGGTGCTTAAAGCTACAAGGGAGCCCACCACAGCAGTAACGCCTTAGTGATCCTGCCAGCCTGCCTCCACAGTAGCTTGTAATACTCCTTCCCTCTCCCCCTCCTACACTGCCTGTCAGTGTACGTGCTTTGTGTTCATCTGAGGGAAAACTGTATCTATTACACAGTTGAGGTAAGCATGTGAAGAGTCAAATCTGGTAATGGCAAGACAAATGACTCCAAATAATGAATAAGAGCAGGATGTGGAAGCTGAAACACAACCCTTTAATTGCTTTCTGATAGTCTAGGTCAAATGTTGAGTGTGATTTTCAAAAGTCAACAGAGAATGACAAGGTTTTCTGTTTGATCTTCCCCCCTGCTGCTCTTTGAATGGATTCAGGGAAGCTTAGACTCTACTATTTTGTTAAGAGGAGATTTGTTAAGGTTACCTAACTAATGATTTTTGGCAACTGATAGCTACATCTGAAGTATGTTTCTATATTGTGAAAAGAGTAAGCATTCCTTTAACCCATACAATCAACAGCCATCACCCAATGACAAATTGCATTAAACTTCTTGGGTTGATTAACACAGAGTTAACTTTTTTCACTTATTGTTTCAAGATAACAGGACCATGAAATTACCTGAGAGACCGATCCTGGGCTAGTTCAGCTGTCAGAAATCTTATTTGTGGGCAGAAGCATGAAGGTGGGTGGATTTTTACACTTGCTGTGGGTCTTGTCACTTGCTGTGCATCTCTATAGCTTCCTTTACATGAAAGAAGCACTTCTGCTAAGAAAGTAGTGGCAGAAAGTGCCCTTGAGTTGCAGCCCACTTACGGCAACCCCGTAGGGTTTTCTTTTTTGTGATTAAGGGTTTTTAAAGTTTTCTATAGAAAAAGTGGAATACAGAAGGGGAAGGGGGTAGGGGAAAATATGAATCCATCAAAAATTATCAAATATTATGAATAGTTACATACAATAAGTAAAATCAACATTATTAGTAAATATACCTATTTCAAATATGGAAGCAGTTAATAAAACATTGTTATTTCAGTGTTCTGGAATGAGTTCTCTCTTTAAAAGACTAAACAAAAGTTTCCTAGTATTAGCAAAAATCTATGAACAATAAAAAGGTTACATCTTTAATAATTAAACAGATTTATGTGCTAAGTTTAAACCATCTTTAAAACCTGGATCTTATCTTAATCATTTGACAGATTCTCGTTCTTATACTTACTAAATATTTAAATGCTAGTGGAATACTAAATAAAAAGATTAAAACTATAATCAATATCTTCATCACTTTAATATAATATTCAGATAATTTCAAGAATCAAAACATTTAACTATTCCCATAATATGAGTAGTAAGCTTGTCATTGCTGCTGAAATTCTTTCGATGGTCTTCTGTTTATATAGTTAGCTAGTTTGGCCATTGTTGCATACTCAGCTAATTTTTCTTTCCAGATGTTTTGTGATATTGTAGGACATTCTTCTGTCTTTCATTTCATTGCAAATGTTACTCTGGCAGCTGGCAGCATATACCTAAGTAGGTCTTGTGAGATTTTATTCTATATTGTTGAAGGCTTTCACAGACGGATTTCATTAGTTCCTTCAATGCCAAGACCACGGCCACACAACCTGGAAAATCTACAGCAACTATTTTTTTCTATATTGTCTGGCAGGATTCCCAATAACATAGTCTCTGGTTTCATTGGGGATTTGATTTTAAAATATTTTTTGATCTCTTTGTGTATATTTTTCCAATACCTTTTTGTCTTGATACAGGCCCACTAAGGAAATCCAGGGTTCTTACACAGAGCCAGGCAATGGCAAATCACCTCTGAACATCTCTTGCCTTGAAAACCCTATGGGTTCATACGTGGTGAGCCCCATTGCCTGGCTCTGTGTAACAACCCTGGACTTCCTTGGTGGTCTTGGGGCAGGTGATGCACTCTATTCTTGGTGCTGGAGTGTCCTGGCCCCACTGCTGGACCTCCTGATGGCACCTGGTATATTTTGGCCGCTGTGTGACAGAGTGTTGGACTAGATGGGCCATTGGCCTGATTCAACATTGGCTTCTCTTATGTTCTTATGTTCACCCAAGTGCTAACCAGGGCAGACCCCACTTGGCTTCTGAGATCTGACAAGATCCAGGTCAGGCCAAAGAAAGTAGGCTGCAGTAATCCCTGTCTAAGAAAGGAAGTATAATTTCCTGTTTATTTCAAAAATCTTTTTCTTTCAACAAATCTCAGCCACTGGAATTGCAATTTGCAGGTGAGAAGAGAAAAGAAGGGGGAGAGAGGCTCTTTCTCCTTGGGGTATTTTCCCTGGAAATTGCCACTCCAGGCTGCTTTTGCTGTAGAAAACTTACTGCTACCCATAATTCTACCAATACAGGGATAGATTTAGTTTAGTGTTACAAGCAAGCCCCAAAATGGTGCTGTGTTTCCTGATGCCCTTTTCCTTCTTTCCAAAAGCGGACAACCAATGTTGGTATGACAGAACCCACCAAAATGCTGTTCCTCACTCTAACTGAACAGCCTCTTAGTATCATATTTGAATTATAGAATTATAACTTTCTGCGTGCCCCACCCTGTGATAGAAAAGTTATTTGGTTTTGGTCAAGGCCAGAGATTTACTGTAGCTAAGCAGGAGACTTTTATAAATCCCTTTCAAAATGGCACTTGATGTGAAGTAAAGTTCAAACAAGAATGTTGATTTTGTTGCACAGGCACAGCTGGGTTAGGAACAGGGCAGGGAATGTGAAGTTGAGGTAAATTTTGTTCTTTGTGTTTATACAAACTATAATATTTTGAACAGGAACAGAGGATAGTTGCAGCTTATATTCTTAGCGACTCAGTTTTTAACTGTGAGAGGTTTGTTTGTCTTGGAGATTTCTTTCAGCAACAATGTGTCTTAATAAAGTTTCATAAAACTGTCTTAGTTTCCTGGAAGTTAGTACTTTCTGTGTTTAAATACTTTCCCTGTGGGATTATAACTTTCCTTTTGACTCTTGAGGATCCTAAGACTGTTTCCCTTTTCACACAAACCAGGGGTCCCTTCTGAATTGAACCCACTGAATAACTGGGTAAGAAATAAGAACATAAAAGAAGCCAATGTTGGATCAGGCCAAAGGTCCAGAACCTGACAAAGGTTAGTCAAATGTAACAAAGGGGGCCAATACTAAAAACTTAATGAAGGAAATATATAAAAATACACGTATTTATTAATCACAGATTTAAAATTATATAAGGGCCCAATCACACATTATGTATAAATAACAAACAATAGAACACAAGCGCTTATAAATCTGACCTGATGCGTTCCGGCCTACATAGGCCTTCCTCAGAGGTCAATAGTGAGGAACATATTGGCTATTATAAAAATATAGTACAATTATGTAAATACAAAGCATAAACTCAACAAGGACCAGAAGCAAGTTGCTGTAAAAGATAAAAAATGGAAAATTAAATACATGTATTAAAACAAATAAATAGACTGTAAATATGTATTGCCAATAAATAAATATATACCATTTACTTACTTTCAAGATAAACCACCAGGCACAGAGTAAAAAATAAATGAGGCCTCTAATAGTGCAATCACATGCCAAGTGGTTAGAGCCTAAATGCAAAAAAATAAATAATAGAAAACCATAATTACTTCTGGTCCAGGAATCACCTTCCTATGATTGTAGAGCCAAATAATCCTCAAGCAAAGAGCAGTGTTGGTCAACTAAAAATGCTGGAGCTTTATAGCTGGTTAAGGGTGATGCAATCCTAATGTGTAGGATGATGCAATCCCTATAGGGTGTCTTGAAGGAGTCATGTGATTGCACATTTCACGTAGAGCATAACATTAAAAAATATATGGAGACATAGTACAGATTCCAAACTGGATATAAAACAGTCAAAGAATCATACATACGCTATACTTTCAAAATCATATTGTATACCAATCAATTTGTTCATTCAGACCATATGAGGTTAAAGTTTTAAGGGCATGAATCCAGAACAGTCCTCTTTTTTTCAATTGCTGAGTCACCTGCAGCTGGTTACAAGGTCGAATGTACTCAAGAGCAAAAAAAGAAGTCTCTGTTGTGGTGGCCTGCTGTAGCAAAATGCTCAGTCAGGGGCGCATTCTGTCTCCTTCTTCTGATGCAACTTCTGTGCTCTGTGATTCTGGTCTTTAATGGCCTTGAAGTACACCCAATGTATTTTTTTTGACACCCACAGATGATACAATAAATGAGGCCCTTTGAGTTACAATTAAAAAATGATCAAATAGAGTACTTTCTCTTTCTATCTGAATCATAGACACTATTAGTACGTAACATCAAATTACAGACCTCACATCCTCCACAAGGAAAGCTGCCAGCTGGCAAACCCTGACCATCTATTCCCCTTTGTAATGCTAGAGGGGATTTTAGGCTACTTCTTACCAACATATCTTTCAGATTCCTAGATCTACGGTAGACAAAGAGAGGAACAGACTCACATGAAGGAATGTTGGTTAATAAGTGCCAGTGCTTCCTAATGATGTTACTGACCTGAGTGGACCTTCCATCACAGGTTAATGGAATAATGATCTTCTTGTCAGGCTGACCTTGTCTTGTCTTTGGTATCAAGAGTGAAGATCTAATGGTGTTTTTTGCCTTATAAAAGGCCTGTTTTACAGTTCTAGAAGAGTAACCCTGTCTCTAAATTGGCCCATCAATACTTTAGCTTGTTCAACAAAGTCAGAGTACTGGCTGCAATTTCTCCTGAGCCTCAACAGTTGGGAATAAGGTAAGTTCTTTTTCAGATGTGGTGGGTGAAAACTGTCACTAGATAGAAAAGAGTTCACATCCATAGATTTTCTGTAGGTGCTAGTCTCTATTATATTGCCCACCCTTCTAATGCTGACATCCAGGAAGTTGATCTCCTTACAGTCATATTTCATTTCAAATTTGATAGTTTCATGAAGGCCATTAATAAACTCCTTAAACTCTAGTAGAAGTTGGACTGAACCCTTCCAGAGTAGAAAAATGTCATCCAAAAATCTCTTAAAGATAATGATGTTCTCAGCATATATGTTATTTGTATTAAGGATGAATCTATTTTCAAACCTATTCATAAAAAGATTTGCCAGCTCAGGTGCAAATTTGCACCCCTTCGCAGTCCCAGACACTTTTTTTTTTTTTTTTGGAATTGAAAATAGTTCTTCTTTAGACAAATTTCAGAATATGGCATGAGAAGAAAGTGGGAGGATTAGGATTTCTTTCCCTCATATCCAGTGTACTTCCAAGAACCTCCAAGGCCTCGTTGTGTGGTGTATTGGTGTACAGTGATACCACATCCAGCATTACAAAAAGCATATCATGTTCCATCCTGATCTTAGTAATATGTCCCAAAAAATCCATAGTGTCTCTAAGGTATGTATTATTTTTAGGGATGAACCACAATGTTCTTCCACCTCCCCCCCCCGAAGTGATAGATGGAAGATGCTTTGGTTCCCACCTCAGCCTTAAGAACATAAGAACATAAGAGAAGCCAATGTTGGATCAGGCCAATGGCCCATCTAGTCCAACACTCTGTCAGACAGTGGCCAAAAATACCAGGTGCCTTCAGGAGGTCCAGCAGTGGGGCCAGTACACTAGAAGCCCTCCCACTGTTGCCCCCCCCCCACAAGCCCCAAGAATACAGAACATCACTTGCCCCAGACTGAAAGTTCCTATCTATACCTTGTGGCTAATAGCCACTGATAGACTTCTGCTCTATATGCTTATCTAATTCCCTCTTGAAGCTGTCCATGCTTGTAGCTGCCACCACCTCCTGTGGCAGTGAATGCCATGTGTTAATCACTCTTTGGTGAAGAAATACTTCCTTTTATCCATTCTAGCCCAATTCCTCAGCAATTTCATGGAGTGCCCACAAGTTCTTGTATTGTGAGAAAGGGAGAAAAGTACTTCTTTCTCGACCTGCTCTATCCCATGCATAATCTTATAAACCTTGATCATGTCAACCTTCAGCCGTCGTTTCTCCAAGCTAAAGAGCCCCAAGCATTTTAACCTTTCTTCATAGGGAAAATGTTCCAACCCTCTGATCATTCTAGTTGCCCTTTTCTGCACTTTTTCCAATGCTATAATATCCTTTTTGAGGTGTGGTGACCAAAACTGTACACAGTACTTCAAATGAGGTCACACCGTTGATTTATACAGGGGTATTATGATACCGGCTGATTTTTTTTCAGTTCCCTTCCTAATAATCCCCAGCATAGCGTTGGCCTTTTTATTGCAGTTGCACACTGTCTAGACATTTTCATTGAGTTATCTACTACAACTCCAAGATCTCTCTCTTGGTCAGTCTCTGCCAGTTTGGACCCCATCAATGTGTATTTGTACTTAGGATTTTTGGCTCCAATGTGCATCACTTTGCACTTGGCCACATTGAATCCCATTTCCCATGCTGATGCCCACTCACCCATCCTCGACAGATCCCTTTGGAGTGCCTCACAATCCTCCCTGGTTCTCACCATCCCAAACAACTTTGTATCATCCACAAATTTAGCCACTTCACTGCTTACTCCCAACTCCAAATCATTAATAAACAAGTTAAAAAGCATCAGACAGAGTACTGATCCCTGTGGTACCCCACTGATTACCACCCTCCACTGAGAAAATTGCCTATTTATATTCACTCTCTGTTTCCTATTAATTAGCCAGTTTTTGATCCACAAGAGGATTTGTCCTTTTATCCTGTGACTATTGAGCTTATTTAGAAGCCTTTGCTGAGGAACTTTATGAAAAGCTTTCTGGAAGTCAAGGTGAACAACATCTATTGGGTCCCCCCTTGTCCACATGTTTGTTCACTCCCTCAAAAAACACTAACAGGTTAGTGAGACAAGATCTTCCCTTACAGAACCCATGCTGAGTCTGCCTCAATAGTTTTTGTCGAAGGCTTTCACGGCCAGAGTTCATTAGTTGCTGTAGATTTTCCAAGTTGTGTGGCCATGGCCTTGGCATTGTAGGACCTGACGTTTCGTCAGTAGCTGTGACTGGCATCCTCAGAGGTATAATACAGAAAGATATAGTACTCTCTGTGTCAAGGTGAGCAGAAAAATGGTAGGCAGGTAATTTATATCTACCCTGGAAGGTGGGGTAGAGCTGAGTCATTATCTTGTAGTAGTTTTCCAGGCTATGAACATGATAATGGAGGAGCTTTCCTGAGGAGGTTCTTTTATCTATGGATTGTTTCCTGAGGAGGTTTCCTGTTTCCTGAGGAGGTTCTTTTGTGTGTGGAATGACTATTGAAACTCTAATCTTATCTGTAGTGCTATTGTCAGCTGTAGAGCATTTTGTGTTTTTCAGGACAGGAAACCATGCCCTATTTATTTTTAAACTCTTTTCTTTCCTGTTGAAATTGTGTTTATGTTTATGAATTTCAGTGGCTTCCCTATGTAATCTGACATGGTAATTGGAAGTGTTGTCCAGTCTTTCAGTGTTTCGGAATCAAATGCTGTGTGCCACTGAAATTCATAAACATATACACAATTCCAACAGGAAAGAAGAGAGTTTAAAAATAAATAGGGCATGGTTTCCTGTCCTGAAAAACACAAAATGCTCTACAGCTGACAATTTTTCTGCTCCCCTTGACGCAGAGTACTATATCTTTCTGTGTTATACCTCTGAGAATGCCAGTCACAGCTATTGGCGAAATGTCAAGTCCTAGAATGCCAAGACCATGGCCACACAACACGGAAAATCTACAGCAACTAATTTTAAAATTTTGTTTGTTGTTCCTTCAGTGATCCCTACTTCCTGCCCTGTTTTATTTGTTGTTTTTTTATGCATGTGTATTTTATTGTATCATTTGTGTATTTTAGCTTGGTTATAATAGTTCTAATAATGTTTGTTTGGTTTTAATGCTTTTTAGATGTGTTTTTAATATGTGTGTTTTTAATCTGCTAACCACCTTGGTGGTCCTAATGAGGACAGAAAGGTAGAGTATAAATTCTGTAAATAAAAATAAATAAAATAAGTCTCTCTTGGTTTAATCTCCAGTGCCAGCCCAGATAAAACAGTCCCACATAGTTTGTTTTCACATGTGAGTTCAAAATCCCCTTTGAACTTCTCTCTCATAATTTATTTGAATATGTAATTATTGGTAATACAGAATCCTTCTATTTATGTGTGAAAACACTTTGCTTCTGGAAGATTCTGAGGCTTTCCACATATGTTAAATCAGAAATCCCAGAAGCCTCTAACCAAAAATGAACTGACCCTCACCATGATAACCTCAGGACATCTCTCATTTCCCCACAAGTGCTCTTGGGGTAAAAGGAAGTCGTCTTCAGTGTTTATGCAAGGCAAAGTTTTGAAGCTAGTTGGAACTGGCTATATTTGATGCATCCAATTCTCCACAAGGAGGTAGTTTACAGCACAAAGCTTTGTAATTTCATGCTAGAATAGCATAAAATGGAGGAAGAACGACTCATCCAGAAGAAAGAGATTATATAACAGGAACAAAGAAGAATCAGTATTGACAGTAAAGATCCTTTGGAACAATCTTTTTGCTAGTTCTGTAATACTATATACTCCTCTAATGCTTTTTAAATAAGAAGATAAGAAGAAAGTAACCCAAAATTAATTGGCCTCAGTTCCTAGATTAATTCAGACAATAAGCATATTGCTGCTAAATAAAATTATGTCTTGTCCAGAATTATTCTGATTAGACACTCACTTCTTTAATACTCCCTACTCCCACTTCTTTTCTTGTGTAATTTAAGGCTTTCATTGCTTATATGACTGTACACAGGGGTCTTTTCGGGGGGGGGGAGCGCACCGGAGCGCAGCTCCGGGAGCTCAGAAGCCAAGCCCCGCCCCCAGCCGGCGTCCCGGAGAGTCTTTCAGGCCGCCGAATGTCAATTTCAGCTCCATTATATCCTATGGGCCATTGAAGTCAATGGTGAAAACATAGGGTATATTCTAGGGGCTGGAGGGGAGGGTTTGAGAGAGAGGCTCGAAACTCACAGGATAGCTGTTGGAGCCTCTCCCCAAGATACCCACCAAGTTTCAAGAACATTGGACCAAGAGGTCCAATTCTATGGCCCCTAAACAGGTTGCCCCTATTCCCTCCATTGTTCTCTATAGTGGGAAAAAAATAACTTATTTTCTCACCATAGAGAACAATGGAGGAAATGGGGCAACCTGTTTGGGGGCCCATAGAATTGGACCCCCTGGTCCAATGTTCTTGAAATTTGGTGGGTATCTTGGGGAGAGGCTCCATCAGCTATCCTGTGATCTTGGAGCCTCTCCTCAAACCCCTCCCCTCCAGCCCCCAGAATATACCCTATGTTTTCACCATTGACTTCAATGGCCCATAGGTATAATGGGGCTGAATTGCCACTGAATTTCTTTCATTCCCTCCTTTCCTTCTTTCTTTTTCCTCTTTCCCTCATTCTTCTCTTCTCTTCTCTTCTCTTCTCTTCTCTTCTCTTCTCTTCTCTTCTCTTCTCTTCTCTTCTCTTCTCTTCTCTTCTCTTCTCTTCTTCTTTCTTTCTTTCCCACCTTCTTCTCTTCTCTTTTTTCCTCCTTTCCCTGTTTCCCTCCCTCTTCCTCTCTTTCTTTCTCTCTTTCCTTCCTTCTTTCCTTCTCTCTACTCTCTCTCTTTCCTTCCCTCTTTCCTCCTTCTGTGGCCCAACTCTAGTGAGAAGGAGTTTAAACTTTAAACCCCTTCTCTCTTAGCTCCCCCACCCAGACCAGCTGGGGAAGGGAAGGGGAGGCTTTTGAAGATGCTTCCCCCCTTTTGCTTCCCCTTCTGACATCACTTCCGGTGATGTCAGGGGGTGTGGCATATGCTAATAGCCTAATAGCTCATTAGCATACCATATGCTAATGAGCTCCTGCAGCTGTTCTTCTACGAAAAGACCCCTGACTGTACATAATGTGGCCTTTGTTGGAGTAATTTTTTCAGTACACGAGATAACCTGGGTTTGCCACTAAGAACTGATTCACACATTAATTCCTAAGACTGTGCATGCCCAGTATGGATCAAAACACTGGCATGCTTAAATGCCAGTGTTAAGGGTGCAGCACCAGGAAAGGTGGAAATGTTCTGTTTGTTGGCCCTGCAAAGCAACTGGTTGGGCCACTGTGTAAAACAGGATGTAGGACCAGCTGGACCACTGGTCTGATCCTGCAGGGCTCTTCTTATTTCTAGATGTTCATCTTATGGTCTAAAACTCCTCCCCCCAAGTGATTTTTTCCCCTTGACCTGTAATGGTCAGAACATGAAATTAAACAGACTCTGGAGCACGATGGAAGAAGAAGAAGAAGAGTTTGGATTTATACCCCGCCCTTCACTGCTCAAAGGCGTCTCAGAGCGGCTTACAAACTCCTTTCCCTTCCCCTCCCCACAACAGACACCCTGTGAGGTAGATGGGGCTGAGAGGTAGGTGGGGCTGAGAGAACTTCTGACAGAAGCTGTCCTTGAGAGAACAGCTGTGCCAGAGCTTGTAACTGACCCAAGGTCACATCAGCAGGTGCAAGTGGAGGAGTGGGGAATCAAACCCGGTTCTCCCAGATAAGAGTCCGTGCACTTAACCACTACATCAAACTGGCTCATCAAACGGAAGACAGGAGGGCCTGGCGTGATGTGGCCCATGGGGTCATGAAGAGTCAGACTCGACTGTGTGACTGAACAACAAAAACAACAATAGTCAGAAGATGCTACTTGCCCTATCTGGGAAAAGTTACTGTTAAGTATGGAGACTCAACAACGACTTGAGTTCAGCAAATGATTTCAGCTTTATTTGTTACAGCAACTCCAACTCAGAAGACCACAACAAACACCCAGAAAACAGTGGAGCACAGCTCCTTCTTTTAAACTCTCCCGGGCTGTCTAAGCCACTCCCAAATAAGTTAAGGTCCAATCAGATTACAGGGATAAAGGCCAATCAGCTTTGTTCCCTCCATACAACATATTTACACTGTCATTGGTTGTTTTAAAACACTTCCACAGGAAGGGCCAATAGGAATGTGACATCTTATGATCCTGTACATAAACTCAAGCTTTACATGGTAAAGAATAAGCAGCATTCACTGTTGACATAAACAGTTACACACAGGCATCCGTACATATATGTTTCCCTAGTGAGGCAGTCCCTTTCCAGGGCTATTTCAGATCAAGAAGGCAACACTGGGGAGGGAGGATTAAGCCCCTTCTCCCTGTGCATCATGATGATCTGCACTGAGCCCCTGTATGCCTTATTTCCCAGCATGGAACTCCAGGTGTACATCTGATTAAGAGTCTCTGTGGCAGCTATTTGTCCCTCCTATGGACTTGGGCATGTGAATTGGCTCTGAAGGTAAAGTCAAAGGAGAGCAATAGTTAACAGGAGACACCTGTATGACATTTTTGTTGTTCAGTCGCACAGTCAAGTCTGACTCTTCACGACCCCATGGACCACATCAGGCCAGGCCATCCTGTCTTCCACCATCCTCTGAAGTTTGCTCAATTTCATGTCCGTTGCATCGGTGACACTGTCTAACCCTCTCGTCCGTTGCCGTCCCCTTCTTCTTTTGCCTTCAATCTTTCCCAGCATCAGGGTCTTCTCCAGTGAATGCTCCCTTCTCATTTGGTGGCCAAAGTATTGGAGCTTCAGCTTCAGGATCTGGCCTTCCAGGAAACAGTCAGGGTTGATTTCTTTTAGGGTTGACTGATTTCATCTCCTTGCAGTCCAGGGGACTCTCAAGAGTCTTCTCCAGCACCACTGTTCAAAAGCCTTTAAAAGAGGGCTGGATGAATCAATGGAAGATGGATATATCAATAGCTGTATTCGCCACAGTTACTGAGTCCAGGCAATGCACCCGTGAGTGCTGGTTGCTGAGAGACAGCTACAGAACAGCTGTTTTCTTTCTGACCAGTCTGTGTGGTCCTTTGAAGGATCTGGCTGATCACAGAAAGAATGCTGTATTAGGTGGACCCATCTGATCCCTCAGGCCTCTCCTCATATTCTTCAATGCCCATTTCTCATATGTATGTTTTACACTTTTCGGTGTACACTTAGAGCATACTAAATGAACACGTTCAAAGTGCAATGTGTGAAGTGGCCTTTAGAACCACAGTGAAAGGTCTGGCCATTTCTAAATCAGATCTTGCAATCCTCTCCAGATTTTCTACCCTTTTCCAGTTCCATCAAAACCCAGACTGAGGGTTTCTGGAATATTTGGAATGAAGCACCAGAACATCAGTCACAGAACTGGAAAAGTTAGGACGGTATGGTAAGCTTTGTACTAAGGCAATGCCACGACTTGGCTGCTGATGAACTCCACTCACTGAAACTTATGTAGAGCAAAATAGCCATATCTAACTGTCTGCCTGGTATATCCTTCCTGTCCTATCACCCACCCGTAAGTGTTGTTTTCCTCTCCTTTATGTAAGTTCCTTTTAGGAGCCAATGTACAATGGAAATTAAAGCAAATTTATTTCCAAAGTGGAGTCATTAGACTACATTGTTTATTGAAGCACAAATTGCCTCCCCTAACTTTGCACATCATAAACATAGCACACCTGTTTCTTTTAACATTGAGAATCATTCTGGAAACCTCCAAGTCTTCTTGGGCTGACTGTACAACTTCTTCACTACAAACCGCTTAAGCAGTCTGAGGTATGCCCCTTTGTGAGCAAAGTATCTAGAAAGGTTATAGAAAGGGAAGGGTGTGTATCTAAGTTTGGAACAGAAACCTACCAGAGACTCTGTGTGTGTGCTTATGTATGTGTATGTGTGTGTATATATCTTTTTATAGATAGATAGATAGATAGATAGATAGATAGATAGATAGATAGATAGATAGATAGATAGATAGATAGATAGATAGATAGATAAATAGATATCTTTTTGTAGCAGGAACTCCTTTGCATATTAGGTGATATACCCCTAATGTAGCCAATCCTCCAAGAGCTTACAGAGCTCTTCTTACAGGGGCTAATGTAAGCTTTTGGGGGATTGGCTACATTAGGGGTGTGTTGCCTAATATGCAAATAAGTTCCTGCTACAAAAAGAGCCATATAGATATATAATGCTTGCTGTCACCAGAACGTTTGTCAGAGTGCAGACCACTGAAAATCTTGAGCATTTTGTCCTGAAGGACTAGAAGTCATTCTCCTTCCACAATTGTGTCAAATATTTCAGTTTTTTCTAAACATGTGTTAACTTTCTAATTCTCTGAACTGAACTTTATCTTTGTTCTGCTCAGTCAGATTAGTTTAATCGATCTGGAATGTGTCATCTTTCTAAATGTAAATTATTTTGTGTAAATTACAACATCATTTCACTATCATGCATCATTGCCAGATCCATGCCAAAAATTAACCACACAAGAACACTAATTCTATCACAAACTAAAACAAAGGTTTTCATGATCATTTACTAATTGCAGATTGATGGAAAATCATCTCATATTATTGCTGTTGTCATGTTTTCTACATAGTCCCCCTGCAAGACATTTAGCAACTTGCAAGTTTAAACCGTTGGCTCCTCAAAGCATTCTGACATCAAGGTGATGTCATATTGTAAGAAATGTAACATTCTAAAAGAATTTCTTAGTGCCTGCCTCCAGTACATCCTCAATAAGAACCTACAGTGAACCAAATGGAAGACTCTTTTCCTCAAAGACAAGATCCCAGTGGAACAACCGTAGAACAATATGCCTCAATTCAGGTACCGGTGGTTAAAAAGGACACTGCAAAGGACTCAAAAAGAAACCTGAAAGACAAAACACAGGACTTCAAAAAACGTGTGGAAGAACTGGACGGAGAAGTGGACAATGATCAGGTGGAGAAGCTAGAGAAAAAGATCCAACTGTTAGAAAACTGTAACAGGAAACTGACAAAAGACAATGAGCAGCTGAACATGGTACTCAAGATGTTCTCCAAGATTTTCAAAGACTCTATTGTCAGACTTCAAAATGGAGACAGAGATTACGAACCGGAAAAGGTCATCGCTTGCCATTTCAGGGATTCTCAGGAGAAATTAAATGAAGGGCCTCAGAGAAGTAGCAAGCTGCATAAAAACAAACACGTTGTAATATCAATGGCTGGAATAGAAAATATTCCTGTAGACGAACAGGAGGACGACCAGACTTTTCCAGCATTGCTAGAGGGTGCTAATCTAGCGGAAGACTCAGTCATATGCTCTAAACCTTCCAAATCCTTGTATGACATTTCAGATTGGGACTTTGTAAAGCGTTCACTTGGTATCATGCTTGGCTTTGGATTTTGTACATGTTTAATATTATTCTGTGCTTACTACTTCAACCGTAACTTTATCGCTAACAGCCTTATCCCAATGCTCTATGACCATGACATTGCTGGACTGACCCAACTGTCGTCTCCATATTTTACCTGGCAAAATAATGGCCTCCTGCCATTTTAAGAATTGCTACTTGATCTTAGGAACAATTGGGCATGCTTTATGTCATTTTCAGAAGATTTATTCTTTTTTCAAAAAAGATTTATTGTATAATTATATTTCTTCTTTTAAAATGTCCCCCCCCAAAATCTACCATAAATTAGCATACTTTGTTTCAAAGTTCCAAAATAAGGATTCTTGGTATATGATTCTCAAAACTGTATCTGGTAATAATGAATTGTGATGCCCCCAGGGGCATGGGTCTTGGACACCAGACCAGCCACTGTTTTTTTTGCACATGAAAGTGTTAACTTCATCTGCTTCAGGATTACAGTGCCTTACAAGGGAGATAGAGCCACAGTATTGTAACCTGCTCCTTTGGTTTCCCTTTCGGTTTCAACTCCTGTGTCTTCTCCTTCCAGCCCTTTCCTCTTTCACTCTATTTATAGGCCCAGCTCCACACTTGGTTCTTATGTTAAGTTCTTCCCTCCTCCTCTCTGTTCCCTGCTCCTTAGCCAGTTCCTGTTCTCCATAGTCACATCCTGACTTTAACCACCTGAGCCCAGAGAGCTATTGCTTCCTTGTCCAGGCTTGTCTCTCATTGCCTTTTTAGCTTCCTTGGGGCAGGTTGCCAAAGCTGCCTTGTTGCTGAGGCTACCATGAATGTGTTCTCCTGCCTCTGGTCCCATCCTACTCTACCCAGGTGAGTCTTGCAGCTGGGCCCACGGGTATCTCCTACCACACCAGGTGGGTTGGCACAAGGTAGCCTACTACATGGATTAAGTATGATAGCTGGGGGAGAAATGAAGTGTTTAATTCTCCCAACATTCATTTACTCAGGATGGAATAGAGTGTGTTCAGATGGGCAGCTAATCCCGCCATTATGCCAGCTCAAATTTGATCCCGATCTTTTAAATCCATCATCGCATGACCAGACATCCCTCAGGGGAATTGCCTCACCATGCGCTGCCTCCATTGTGGATTGTCTAGATGGCGTCCACTGGAGGAGGCGCACGCAGTGGGGTTTTTAAAAAAAACTTTTTGCGCATGCGCATAGGCATCACAGCACATCCTTGTTGAAGGAGGCACAGTGATTTTTTAAAAAAACTTTTTGTGCATGCTCATAGACGTAACAGCACGTCCTTGTCGATCCGCGCATGTGTAGAGATTTTTTAAAATGGTGCCTGCTCGGGATGGTCTGATGTCAGACCACCCCGACGGGAGGATTGTACTCTGGTGGAATGATCAGATGGATGAAAGTCCACAGTTATCCCGCAGGTAACCAAAACCCCCAGATTTAAAGTGGTATCTTTTAAGTAAACCTCCAAAGCACTGCAAAACGGGATGCCCACGGAAGAGGGACATTTCCCAGATGTTTGTTTCTGGACATTAACTTTAGATCCGTGAGGCAATCATGCCTCGTGTGGATCTAAAGAGCCGTCTGATCAGACTCATAGAGTGGCAAATGCAGAACATCTTAAATGTAGACTGTTTCAGTTATAGGCAAAGGGCAAATACTAGTCATGGTGAGTAAAGGGTTCCTCCACATATAGATGCAGTAAACCTCTGAAACCAGTGTTAGGAGACAACATCAGGGGAAGGGCCATGCTTTGCTGTTGGCCTTACAGAGGAACTGGTTGCCCATTGTGTGATACAGGTTGCTGGACTAGATGGACCACTGTGAGCCAGCACGGTTCTTCTTACACTGTATTCTGCACTTGCAGATAGGGTTGGCAATTTCTAACTGGGAAATTTGAGGATGGTGCCTAGAGAGAGCAGAATTTGGGGAGAAGAGTGAACTCAGTAAGGATGTAATATCACATCTTCACCTCCTGTGATATCATATCAAGGTCAAAGATCAGTTCTTCCATCATCTCTCTTCATGTGAGGTCATCTGCATTTTAAATTTGAACTTCTTGTCTCACTTCTTCCAACCAAAATCTGCCTTTTAAATTTGAATGTTTTGCCTCAAAGGATGATATACTAAAATTTAATAAAGTATGCCTGCTACACATGTTCATCATATAGACTAGTAGAGACAAGTGAGACTTTCTTGATACCTGAGGATTTGAAAACAAACAGGCTGTTTGGACTCTTTATTATCTTGGTTCTTACATCAGTTTGCTAGCTCTCACATTTGTGTGCTAATTTGCTACCATTTATTGATCTTACCAGCTGCCTTGATACAATCTCAGCTTTACCTATACATTGTGGCTCTGAATGCCAGTGAGCCCCCCCTCCATCTTTCTGTATGTATGGCTTGAGGAAATTCTGCTTCAGTCTGTATCTGAGGAAGTGTGTGTGCCAGACCTGTAGTTAACACCTTTTTGCTCGGCGGGGCAATGTTTTTCTCAGGGGGCCTGCCATTATATGTCTGTGTGGTACTGCCATGCCATGCTCATACTTCTAAATAACAACTAAATAATAAATACAAACAGTTTATTGCACAAAAATGTTTCAGGGAGAGACTTGAAGGCCCATTGAAAATAATGGGAGCCAGGAATGCTAATTTACTTGCATGGGCTCCATTGAAATACATTACAGCTCAAGAAGAGTTGCAAAGAAAATGTAGAATGGATTTTCCATTAAGGTCTCTGGTCCCAAATACACTGTTCTGGGACTAGAGTGACAGGCCACAGAATGGAATGACAGCCCCTGGGGGTAGCAGGAGTGTTCTGGGACTGGAATGATAGCCCCTGGGGGTAGCAGGAGTGTTCTGGGACTGGAATGACAGCACCAGAGTGGAATGACAGCCCCTGGGGGTTACAGGAGTGTTCTGGGAGTGGAATGACAGGCCCCAGAGTGTAATGGCAGCCCCTGGGGTTAGCAGAGTATCCTGGGACTGGAATAACTGGCTCCAGAGTGGAATGACAGCCCAGGGGGTAGGAGATATGTCCTGGGACTGTAATGATAGACCTGTCATTCCACCCCAGACCACTCCTGCTACCTCCAGGGGCTGTCATTCCAGTCCCAGGACACTCCTCCTACTCCAAGGTGCTGTCATTCCACCATAGGGCCTGTCATCCCACTCCCAGAACACATCTACTACCCCTAGGGGCTGTCATTCCACTCTGGGGACTGTCATTCCAGTCCCGGAACACTCCTTGTACCCCCAGGGGCTGTCATTCCACTGTGGGGCCTGTAATTCCACCCTCAGAACTCATCTGCTACCCCCAGGGGCTGTCATTCCACCCTGGGGCCTGTCATTCCAGTCCCAGGACACTCCTCCTACTCCAAGGGGCGGTCATTCCACCATAGGGCCTGTCATCCCACTCCCAGAACACATCTACTACTCCTAGGGGCTGTCATTCCACTCTGGGGACTGTCATTCCAGTCCCAGAACACTCCTTGTACCCCCAGGGGCTGTCATTCCACTGTGGGGCCTGTAATTCCACCCTCAGAACACATCTGCTACCCCCAGGGGCTGTCATTCCACCCTGGGGCCTGTCATTCCAGTCCCAGAACACTCCTGCTACCCCCAGGGGCTGTCATTCCACTTTAGGGCCTGTCATTCCAGTCCTAGAGCCGTGTATTTGGGACCAGAGACCTTAATGGAAAACCCATTCCTCATTTTCTTTGCAACTCTTCTTGAGCTGTAATGTATTTCAATGGAGCCCATGCAAGTCGATTGGCATTCCTGGCTCTGCTTATTTCCAATGGGCCTTCAAGTCTCTCCCATTGTTTCCAATGCGCAATCCTGTCCTTCCTTTTAGTACATCCCCCATATGAGCCCCTCTGGTCTTTACCTGAATTTGGAGTCCTGCAGGCTGCACAATGGTGGAGGGAGGAATGGATGCTGGAAATGCAGCAGCACAAAAATGATGGAATGGATGCTGGAAATGCAGCACAAACCCCAGCCAGCCAGCCCAGCCCTACGGAAGATGGCCAGGCTCAGCAGAGACTTCTTTGAGACTGCTGAGCTGCTGAGTTGCTGAAGGTGGAGCTTCTGGGGTCCGATCATCTGATGGAGGAAGAGAAGGAGAATGAGGAGCTGTGGCCTGGGGCTGTGCAGGAAGACAAGCGGAAGGCTCAGATCCTCATGCTCTGCTGCTGCTGCAGTTTGCCTGGAGATGGAGGAGGTGGCTGGGTGGCTGGCTTAAACTTGTATTTGGCGGGCTCTTCCAAATTCTTCCTATTCCAAATAAGGCTGCCAATGCTGAGCCTGATGTCAGTAGGGGCGGGAACTGGCTCTGCTCCTCTTTCTGTTTTCCCCATCAGGTCCTGCTGCTCTTCTCCCAAGTCAGCCAGCAGAGTGCTGACAAGACGATCAATCAGGGGGTGAGGAGGCCGGGGGAGGGGGAGCTGAGGGTTGGGGGAGGGGCCCTCAAAAACCGCGGGGGTGGGTGGGCCCCGTGGGCCCCTTGATAGCTATGGGCCTGATGTGTGCACATGAAAACTCATACCCAGAATTAAACTTTGTTGGTCTTAAAGGTGCCACTGGACTCAAACTTTATTCTGTTGCTTTGGACCAACACGGCTACCCACCTGAATCTCTTAATTGTTCTAAATGAAAAAAGCATGCCAATTATTTCCTGGGTAACTCTGAGTTACGATAATCCATTACCTGGTTTCCCTCTTTTAATTTAGGGATTCCATTTAATCACTAGAAATGGTTATCCATCCTCTGTTTGAAGACGTCCAGTAAGGGAGAGCTACCCGCCAGGTGATAGGTCCCACTGTCTAACTGTTGTTAGGTTAAGAAGTTTCTTCTAATCTTCAATCAATATGTACCCTCTGGTAACTCAAGCCTGTTTGACTTAGTCCTGCTATCTGTAACTTGGGTTATTACCAACATCAGACCTGGAGTTCTCTGAGAAATATGATAAATCTCCAGACGATAGGCTGCTGGAAATCAATATCAAAAAGGTGGCAGAGCAGCTTTTAAACTAATCACAAGGGGGAAACCAATAAGAGCTGTGAAGTCTCTGAACCGAGACAGGTCAGTCTAAAGGGATAATTGCATAAACATTCAGGGTAATATTGATAGGAACAAAACAGAACTTGAGAGTGAGGGTAGAAGGGAGGCTGAGGGCCATATGTGGTAACTAAGGGGCAGAAGGAGGTGAGGGTTACTGGGGAGGGAAACAAATTATAGGTATCTGTATACCAATGCTAGAAGTCTTTGAGTGAGTGCTTGGTACTCAGTGTCAATTTAGGTACAGCAGGTATCTCAGAAACATGGTAGAATGAAGAAAATCTATGGGATACAGTCATTCCTGGGTATAAGCTCTGTAGGTGAGACAGAGAGGGACGGCTTGGGGGAGGTGTTGCATTGTGCATCAAAGAGGGCATAGACTCCAATAAACTAGAAAACATCAGGGGAATTAACTCCCTGACAGAAGAAATATGGGTGGAAATACTGGGCCCTAAGAGTTACTTAAAAGTGGGGGTGTACTATTGCCCACCTGATGAAACCCTTGAGGCTGCTCTTGAGTTGGAGAAGGAAATAAGGGAGGTGGCTGGCAGAGCAATCCTAAACAGGTCTCTTCTGAATCCTACTTGTGTATATTCAGCATGCCAGCTGCCAGGACAAGGTTCTTACGACTGCACTGTAAAACGTTTAATGTCATTAAACTAGGGGACCTCAAATAACCTCACATTGACTGGGTAAACATGTGCTCAAGTCATGCTGTAGAAATGAGATTCCTAGAAACCATAAATGTCTGTGCACTGGAACAACAGAGCCAACCAGAAGGGTCGTGATCTTGGATCTGGTTCTGAGAAGGGCTCAGTGTTGGAGTGAGTGATTCTGTATATCTGGACAGGGGCAGGCGGGCATTTTTTTGGTTACATCACTCTAAGTGTGTATAGGTGTTATATCCCTGAATGGGATGCCTCTCTTTGTCTTAACCTGGGAGCTGCCCTCCCTTTGTCCTCTCATTCACTGCACATGGCCTTCCACGGAGACACATGTCTCCGCAGGTCTTTCCAGGTCTCTCCTGTAGATACAGTGCCCTCATACTCCCACACACATGATGCCAAACAAGCTGGCCATTTGTGACGGGGAAAGTACTTTTTAGATTAGGCTCCTCTCTCTTCTTTTGCCTGCAACCTGAATGTGAACTGGATCTACTTGGACAAATGTAAGCTTTTTACCTTTTGCAATATACTTCTCGGGAGATTTATTTACTGTACTCACTGGGCAAAACTCTGCTATATTAACCAAATATCCAAATACGCACACTAGCGGCAGCCTTGTATAGGGAGTTTGCCTACAGGTATTCCTGGGTCTCAAGTTAGGCTTCTCCTCACAAGCTGAGTCAGCTCTCTTACTCAAGGGGTACTGCATGCCAGATGCTGTGGTGACTTATCTGTTTCTCCTAACATTTCTTTAGCAAAGGGGAGGCCTCAGGCCACCAGGTGCACAATCCTGTGCCTGGTCCACGCCTCAGCCCTAGCCCTTTGCATTCTCTGTGTCAGGTCCTGCAGTAACCACTCAGTATGCAATAGTCCTCGAGCAGGTTTATTGGCAAAGTGTGGCTTCTGGACAGGTGAACACCTTTGTCAGAACTGACAATCAATAGCATGAAGCAAGGGAAGAAGGGTTAGGGTCCCACCCTCAAGCATACGTCAGACAGGGGAACCTAGGTCACTACAGGTCATAAGAGAATATGAGATCCAACTAGCTATCTTAAGACTCTTGTCTCCCACAGTCTTGGGCCCAGCTGCAGCTCCCAGGCTAAGTGGGGGCTTCTTAGGAATAATTGCTGCTGAAGCCGCTACAACACTCCTTCCATTCATTCACACACTCCCCCCTCCTTAGGAATGTCAGGGCAGACTGATAAGGTGCAGGGCAGATGTGCTATGGACTAAATAAGCAGGCAAAGCAAGCGGGCTTACAGAAGTGAAAGTAAGGCGTTAGCAGCATAAGGCATAAGGTTACAGATATTGAGTACTGATCATGGTACAAATACAAGCATTGCCATCCAGGAGAAAGTCCGATCCTGACACTCTGCCCCTAGGGCCCTTTGGAGACAATGGTGGGTCTGGTTGTGGGCAGATCCATGCTGGGACCTCCAGGCCTGAGGGCTCTGCTGGCTCAGTGGGCGTTGCCAGTGCTGTCCCAGGGCCCCTTTGGGAAGGCATTGGAAAGTCTGTCTCATTGGGAGAGCATCAAGGAGGGGCTTGGGGGCAGGTTGTCCTCCTCCTGTGAGGACTCCTCTTCCTGTGCTAACCCAGGAGTGGACCACGGCAACTCTGGAGCAGGCCTGTAGCTAGAGTGGGGGGATTTGGGGGCCTGGCCCCCTGAATTCCTGACAAGGCCCCCTGACTTCCAGCCCCCAGTTTCCCAGGCTCTCTGGGCCACCCAGAGGGCTACCAAGACTCCCCACCATTTTATAGATGTGTTTTTAACCATTTTTAACTGCTTCTTAAATTGTATAACTTGTACTGATAATTTATGCCAATAAAGGCTAACTTGACTCCCCACCACCACCACCTTTTATTTTATTTTGTGACATTGGTGCCCCCTGACTTATTTAAAGCCCCCCCAAATAACAAAATCCTGGCTATGGGCCTGCTCTGGAGTCTGGACAAAGGCTGTCAAGTAATTAACTCCGTGGGACATTTAGGCTGCTGGGCTGCTCCTTGTCTGGGAGGGCCCTGGAAGATCCCGCCATTTTCAGGTACTGCCTTTGATATCAAGCTGTATGTTTTGTCCAGGTATGCTAGCATCCAGGGGGCCAGGATTGAATGTACATGAATGTAGGGAGTCCCTGTGTGAGTGGAGTGGCCTTGAACATATCAACAGCAACCATTCAACCATATACTCTTGAGCAGAGTACCAATGAAAAATATGGAAGAAATCAGACAACTGTATGTGTAGGTATTTATTAATTCTTATTAATTTTCCAGTCCATAAAACTTATTAATTTTCCAATCCAGAAAAGAGCAAACATTTTCTGCTGGTACCTGAAATTGTATTTGATATATTTTATTATGCTAATTGTTCATGGTTATGATATGGCAATGCTTGGCTGATAGTTAGCTACACAAAGAACAGCTTGTTAGAGCTCTCTTATGCTAACATAGACTGACAATGCTCCAATAAAATCAGTGCTTTTACTCTTTCTCCAGCTAAACAAATGTGGGCCAGAAAAATATCCCTTACCTGCCAATGTACATAACATCTCACTTTAGACATCACCTCAAGATTCCTTCAGAAGTCTTTTCCCTATACCTTGGCAACCTGTCAGACCCAGGAAGAATAGCCTAGTGGTATGCTGTAAAGAAGTGTGTGTATGTACTTCAGATCATGTATCATTTAAAACCATATCTTTCATAGAGACTGGGCTCTTTAAGAAGACAAGGTTTTAGGGCTGACAAATGTGCTAGCGTGTCAACATGGTAATGAAGTTAGTTCTGCACCGAGTATAGCATGAAAAAGAGAAAATTTCCTTGCAAGGTTTGTGATTAAACATCTAAGAGAACGTAATGATCTGCTTGGAGGCACTCTAGCACCAAAAAAGAGAACAGGCGGGCAGCAGAGGGAGAGAGAATACTGGGGGGGAAGGGAAAACCTGCCAAATATCACTACCGGGAGCCTCTATTATCTCAAAATCTCTTTAACATTCACAGTTAATTTTTTAAAAAAAATCTTAAAAGCTATAAAACTGAAGTACCCAATGGGGAAACCTCTGGCATTCGAGTGGCATTCCTGCTGCCTGCCTGTCCTCTTCACACATGGAATTGATGGGGGCTGATTTGCATGTCTATTCTGTTACAGCAGGGAGAGGAAAGGATTAGCTAAATTATAGAGGATAAACACAGTTTCACTGCATAAAAGCAAAGACTTCTTGTAATGAACTGCAGGCAAAAGAATAATGATGTTGACTTTTCTTGGGAGACAGAAGTGTGCATTTTTCCCCCACAGCTTTAATGAGAACGAAGCTTTGGAATTACCCTTCGCTGAAATGCCATAAAGTCACCAGGAGGATAGTTTCTAAAGGATTTATTTATTTATGTGGTTGCTAAATGGATCTCTCCAAAGGCCCACACAGCTAGAAAATGTTGATAGATTTAAGACGACAAGGACCAGTAAGATACATATCCAGATTCTGGCGTGAATGAGCATTTTTCACTTTGTTAGGCTCAAGCGCCATTTTTTTTAGGAAGTAGGTTTATCAAGTCTCCGTCACACACCATTCTAGTTACAAAACTTTAAAACTGAGACCAGGAATAAACGCAGCAGTCCTGATTCAAAATGCCAGAGGCTTCCTTTTGCTGTGAATACAAAGGCTGTATGCCTATAACAGATGGAGAGGTTAAAAACTGACAAATCACCAAGTCCAGATGGCATACATCCAAGAGTTCTGAAAGAACCCAAATGTGAACTTGTGGATCTCCTGACAAAAATGTGCAATCGATCATTAAAGTCTCCCTCCATTCCTGAGGACTGGAAGGTAGCTAACGTAATCCCGATATTTAAAAAAGGTTTCAGGGAGATCTGGAAAATTATAGGCCTGTCAGTCTAATGTTGATACTGGGCAAATAGGTAGAATCTGTTATTAAAGACAGAATTAGTAGGTACAGGGCTCTTTTTGTAGCAGGAACTCCTTTGCATATTAGGCGACACCCCCTAATGTAGCCAATCCTCCAAGAGCTTCCAGTAGCCCCCTGTAAGAATAGCTCTGTAAGCTCTGGGAGGATTGGCTACATTAGGGGGTGTGTCACCTAATATGCAAAGGAGTTCCTGCTACAAAAAGAGCCCTGAGTAGGTACATTGATGAACAAAAGCTATTGAGGAAGAATCAGGCATGGATTTTGTAAGGAAAGCTCTTATCTCACTAACCTGTTAGGGTTTCATTCCATGTGGCTTAATGTGGTGCCTTCCATGAAGATAGAACCAGGTGGGCAGCAATATTAGTCTGAAGCAATAGAACAAAGTTAGAGTCCAGTGGGGCACCTTTATGGCCAACAAAGGTTTAGTGGGCGTGCACATGAAAACTCATACCTTGAACAAAACTTTGTTGGTCTTAAAGATGCCACTGGACTCTAACCTGTTAGAGTTCTTTGAGGGGGTGAACAAACATGTGGACAAGGGTGACCCAATAGATGTTGTTTACCTAGACTTCCAGAAAGCTTTTCATAAAGTTCCTCATCAAAGGCTTCTAAGTAAAATCAGTAGTTATGGGATAAGAGGACAACTCCTCTTGTGTATTAAAAACTGGTTAATTAACAGGAAACAGAGAGTGAGTATAAATGGATAGTTATCACAGTGGAGGGTGGTAAGTAGTAGGGTACCCAGGGCTCAGTACTGCTAGCAGGGCTGTATGCCAGTGAGAGGATCTCATGGGGGAAGGGACTGGGGAGAAAGCGTATGAGCCTCTACTGGTACACAGAATGTGTCCTTTTTAGCTTTGATCTTGCAACTATGGAATTCCTTGCATTGGAAAGGCCACCTAGCTACATCTCTACTTAGTTCTAGGTAAGTAGATGTGGTTGTCCCAGTGCATCTTTGCACCTTTGACCTGGTATACTAGTGCTGCTTTGTCTCTTCTGATGTGTTTAAACTGTTTAGTGAGCTGCTGTTTTGTTTTATGATTGTTGCTCATTTTGCTTCAGTTTTGTTTTCTGTTCTTTATTTGCATCACTCTTCTTAGCTGCTGTTAGACTCCCCATAAAGGGGTGGAAAGGTGGGATAGAAATATTTCTAATAAATAAATATATACAGTGCCAAGGCAGGGACAATTGTTTCCAAATTTATGTTGAATAAGGGAAGAGGAAGGCTCCTGTTCTTGTAGTGGGGTAGTTGGAATGTCAAACCAGGATCCGGGAGACCTGTATTCAAATCCTTAACACTGCTAAGAAGCACACTAAGTGAACTTAGGCCAGCTGCATTCTCTTAGTCTAACCCATCTAATAGGGTCGTTGTGAGGATGAAATGGAGGAAAGAGGGATGATGTATTTTTTCCCGAGCTCCTTGGAGGAAGCGCAGGATCAAAATGCACTGAATGAATGAACGAACCAGTGAATGAATGAATGAATGAATGAATGACAAAGGCAAGATTATGATGCCAGCAGCTTAGAAATCATCTTCTGTCACACCCACCAGTGTACCTCTTCAAAGTGCTCCAGGCTGTCATCCTTTCTTCTGATAATATCAGAGAGATGAAGAGCACCCTCTTAGCATTTCAGAAAAGCGCATCTGGATATGCTAAACTGGCAAAACTGTATGGAACATAAAATCTACATGTCAAAATAAAGAGCTATAAGGAGGCTCATATTGCAGCTTGACTATACCCTGTCAACCCTCATGAAGGAAAGTTAACTGCTGCATCTTTAATCAATGGGTATTCAAGAATTGGGTATGGTCTCATCAAAATCCTGATAGAAGATCCAGGTGCTTGTAGATTTCCAAACCCATTCTGTAATTAAAGCCAATTCTACAGGAAGATTAAGAGTCTGCCAGATGATTAATCACTGAGCAGCATTTTAGGGCTGGTACATCCAAGGGCCTTTTTGCAGTAGTCCTTTCTTTTCTTTCCGTTCCCCTGGGTTAGCTCCAGCAGCAGATTTTTGATCTGGGTGGTGGAAGAGTGTGTGTGATCTTCACTGATTTCCCTTCCTGCTGAAGATCTCTGACTCACCCCTCAAACTGTACCTGCTCACCCCCAGTTTCCAAGAAGCAGTATTGGGGGGAACTTTTCAGGCTACAATTGGATGCAGAAGAAGGTGAGAAAGTCCCGCTCCATTGACGAAAGTCCCTCCTGTCAGCAGAAGCTACCGCTGGATTCAGCCCATTAGTTTTTCAAATATTCATGCTGTTCTGGCTTTTTACATTTTTTTTCAGCAGTGTAGAGGTTGTGGTGGCTATTTGTGCAGCTCTGTCTTTAAGGTAGTGACGATGCACATTTGGCTACTTGAAGATGGCTTACCACTCACAAGAGGCAATCAGGGCTTAACAGAGATATCTGGTTCTTATCTCACTACACATGCTATGTCACTCAGTCCTCACATCTGTTTCTTAACTCTTTTATTATCTGTGTTCTGATTTGCTGCTATTCACAGGTTTTTCCAGCTGCTTTCATTCAATCTCAGCTACACTTATAGTTCAGTTATTTATGCATCTTGATTCCAATTAGCCCTTCCTGGCAACTAACACCCCCCCACCTTTTATGTAATGGTTGATGAAATCTGTTTCAATGTATTTGAAGAAGACTGCATGCACATGAAAGCTTAGACCCAAAATTAAACTTTGTCGATTTTAAAGGTGCCACTGGACTAACTTTGTTAAGAGGCAATTGAGTAAACGTTAGAGAAGAACAGGCGGTAACAGGGCCTGTATACTAGGTCTTCCATGTTCACTTTCTGTTTCCCCATGTTTTTGATTTTTGTTTTGTTCAGGAGGGTCCAATTTTGGGTTGCTCGAGGAATTCCAGAGATTGCCATTGAAAGTGAAAGGAGATGGAATGCCCTTATTGGAAGGCACTAGAAGGTGGTGATGAAGGCACCAGGACTGTTGCTGGAATGGGCTGCTGCTTTTGGTTCCCATTCACACTTGTCTTGTGCATAATTATTTCCTAGAGGTCATTTTTGCACAGGAGGTCTTTAGTACTATGATGTTCCCTGGACAATATGTAAATATAGTATATACTGATTATTTATTGGTGGTTAAGTATAGGAGGAGGGATGGCTTGAGAGGCTGAGATAATGAGAGTGTGTGAGGAATGTTTTTTTTGCATGTGGAGTATGATTGGTTGATGGTTAAGGAGGTGTGGCCTGGGAGATGGTTTTGGTGAGTGGAGATGGGAAAGCTGAGTCAGTCTGTGCCTGAGCTAGACCCAGTGTGGCAAGTCTATCAGACACTTAGTGTGTCTGATTCTTGTTATGTATATGAGCCTAAATATTTATTGTTCAAACAGTTACATTTTATCCTTACCTTAAGTTTTATTCCTTAATCTTTTTAGTTATATGTGCCTGTAAAATAAAATTTTGTTAAATCTCAAAGAAAGTTAACTCATGATTGCTGAATGAAGTGTATGAATGAGGGCAGCGGTTTAAACAGTCAAAAGTTTAAAAACAAATAAGTCAAAGAGCTTTGAATACTCCATCAGGGTATAGTATAAATTGGAGGGTGAGTCTGGAATCAAAGTGGTCCACCAGATAATTAAAATACCATTAAACTCACTTAGAACAATTACTGAGTGATCATGGGAGGTTTTGGGAGTGGGGCTAGGTATTGCTTCAACATGACTTCTGGTTGCGAAAACCATAGAGTTCTAGGAGGGTGGGGCTGTGGTGCAGCAACACGGTGGGCACCGGGAATTGCTCCCGGGTACCACCACCTCTTCATTCTTTGTAGGGGAGTTTTCAGGGGATCCCAAGCTCCACTGGACCTCCTGGAGAGAGCTTTGGTGCAAGGGACTTGATTCAGGCCCCCTGCTCATGGCAGCAAGTGGAAGGAAGCCCTGGATCATCCCAGAAGCAAGGAATGAAGCAGTGCAGTTATGGCAGCCATAACTGCACCAGCTGAGAATGCCCCAAAAGCAAGAGAGTTATTTTGAGACTTGCCCATAACACTGATGAAGTTATGCACCGTAAGTACCTCTAAAAGCAACATTGAAGAAACTGACAATCTTTTGGTTAAGCCCCTTTAAAGTTCCAAAAGGACAAGGAAAGGAAGGGTGGAATCCCCCCCCCTCCTCTGCAGAGCAACTGAGACGATTATAAAAAGAAAGCTGAGCTAAACACTGCTTGGGGCAAACAGGGATTGTTGTTTGAGCTTCTACCAAAAGGATTATAAAGTTTTCTTTGAAAAAAGAAAGAGAGAGAGAGATTTAGAGTTGAATTTGTTACTTTGTGGCAAATTTTTATGACATCATTGCTTCATTGCTGAGAACAGAGGAGCTTATTATGTCTAGAATCTATTGCAGAGTTGCAAGCACTTGACTTGTGCTGAAGGATTCTTGGTTGCTAATATCCCTATGTGAGCTACTATCTGGTAAATGTGGTCAGCTCTGAAGAGACTATTGACAAAAAATTTGCAGAGAGTTTGAGTTTTGCTGGGCTGAACTGGGACTTTTACTATTGCATTAAAATGGGTGACAGGAAAAAATGCCAGATGATGAATGCTCAGACAGCTCCACAGAAATCAGCTGGTTGCAGTTGTCCTGGGAGGAGCTTCAGCTTATAATTGTTGATGCAGTCAATCTGGGAGTTAAAAAGGCTTTTGAACCAATACTAGACAAAAAAGCTACTATGCTATGCCAAATTACAAGCAAGTCAAAGGAACCCCAGCAGCAAACTGTGCAAGATGCAGAACAACTCTACAATCAAGCTGACCCAACCTACAGAGAAAAAGAACCTCAGTACCAAACTGTGCAAGACACAGAACAATACTACAATCAAGCTGACCTAACCTTCAGTGAGAATAACAGATCTACTAAAAGACTGTCAAACTCTGGAATCCTCAAAGATATAAAGGGGAAATATTCCAGAGAGAAGATAAAACAGAATTTATGGAATCCTTTACTACCTTAGACATTGAATATAGAAAGAAAACTCCTCTACCTACAAGGGAAATAGAATCATGACTTTATTGAAAAGAAGAAATCACAAAAAGAAGAAAAAAATTAAGCTCTATAGATAAGACTGTTTTAGGGAACTTTTGATTATGTGCAACTGACTAAACTGGGCTGGGGAATAGCCTTTTTTCATATATATATTCATATAACTGCAAATTATAAAATTGGTTTAGGGAATCCTTATATAGGTGTAATTGATTAACACTGGTTATAACTGAGTTTGTTTTTATATACATCTACAAAATTACAGCTCATATTTAAAATATTCAAGGGAAGGTTAATTTTAAGTGTTTTAGAAAGTCTTATAACAGAGGATATTATAAATTATAAGATAATAAATTGTATTAAAAAGTTTGGTCTAGAGAACACTTATGAACATTTATTTGAATAAGGTTGGTTAGAGAAGTATGTTTAAAACTTTAACATATTTAGGTAAGGCTTATAACAGAGGATTGCATAGATTGTAAATTTATAAAGGTATCAAGGTTTTAATCTGATATAGAAGATTGGTTTAAGGATCCCATGAGCTTGTGTAATTGGGATAGCTGGTTTAGGGAATATAGATATGCTTAAGAAATTTTATTAAATGGAAGATTATTCTAAAATGTGTAAGCAAGGATGATACTAGGAATTCAGCTTGATTTAAGAGGTGGGCAAGAGAATCTTTTTGGTGATGTTAAACAATTAGAATAAATAGAATGAGAAAAGAATTTGATTATGAAGTTGGGGAATTGTATAAATTTACTTAATATCTAAATGTATCTTATAGACGATTATTGTAGAATCCTTAAGTAAAGGTAAAGGTTCCCTTGCTCAAAAAACCAGTCGGATCTGACTCTAGGATTGCGGTGCTCATCTCCGTTTCAAAGCCGAAGAGCCAGCGCTGTCCGAAGATGTTTCCGTGGTCATGTGGCCGGCATGACTAAACACCAAGGCACATGGAACGCTGTTACCTTCCCACCGAAGTGGTACCTATTTATCTACTTGCAATTTCTTGCTTTCAAACTGCTAGGTTGGCAGGAGCTGGAACTAGAGACAGGAGCTCACTCCATCATGCGGCACCCGGGTCTCGAACTGCTGAACTACTGACCTTCCACAGCCTGCAGTTCAGCGTCTTAACCACTTGAGCCATTGCAGTTCCTGTAAAATGCTTACATAATGTTTAAACAGAAGGAACTTGTTTTGTTAATCTATAGAGTTGCAAAAATTATAGACCTATGTACTTATGAAATTTTATGATATACTTAAACCTAGAATTATAGAAAACAGTAACGAAATGTTTTTGATAGTGCTTAAACATTAAAAATAGATAGAGCTGGCTATTAGGTGGCTATATGTTGAGAGACTGGCAATTAGTTATATATGTATGAGGTAGTTTAAGAGATATAATGTTGTTATTACTTTCATGTATGTTTGTTTGTCTGTTTTGTTTAAAATAAAAATTATTTAAGAAACAAACAAACCATAGAGCTCTGGGAGGTTGCTAGAGTACTGCAGCAATGTGTAACTTCGCTCCAGTTACACAAACAGATATGTTGCAGCAATGCCTAGTTATGCCTAACCTTGCCCTAGCTCTGTTGCAGAATTGCTATAGCATTGCTGCCATATGTGACATAACTTCCAGTTACCCCCCCCTCCCCATTTTTCTCCTGGTGCTTCACCAGGTAGCAGTGGGAAGTCAGAGGCCAGGAGCGTAAACCTTGGGTGGTAGTGTTTGGTACCCCAGAAGGGACAGGCTGTACAGTGGCAGGCAGTCAGCCAGGGTGGGAACCTCCTAAAATAAAGAGCTCTGCCCAGATGGAAATGAACGGTAGAAATCCTGCTCCTGAGCTGAGAAGGGAAGAAGGTTTTGCTGCAGGTCATCTCCAGCCCTTATACATTAATGGCAGTCATTGCTTTAGTCAGAAACAGTCTGTGCTCTTGCTGAGCATGGAAAATAGGGTGCTTTATAAGCAGTTGTGACAAACTGGTTTCCAAAACCAGGATACTTAGTGCATCAAATTCAGAGAGCTGGGAAATTAAGGGTTAATACCTCTCTGTGAAACACAAGATGGGTAGCCCTGTCTGTCTATCTGTCTGTCTGTCTGTCTGTCTGTCTCTCTCTCTCTCTCTTTCCCTCCTGCCTTCCCAGGGAAGTTTTCTGAGATGTCAGCATGAACTTGTTTCACATTGAAATAACTTTCATTTTCAGACTGACCATTTGACAAAGTTGTAGCCTTGAAATAAATAACGGTTGTGCGCTAACGTTCAATTTTGTCCTTATTGAGCTGCTCAACCAGGTGTTGAAACCAATCGAATTTTCCTTTCTCCCTTTGAGCAGCTATTCCAAAGTGCCGCATGACTGAAGAATGGCCACTTATAAGTTGTTCGGCAATCCTCGCCACTCCTGCTAAAGTCAGAACACCAGTTTTGCCAATATGAATGTAATGCAATCAGTTATGATGACACGGTGGTACCCAATTATGTAGCAGGTGGGAGGCAGGAACTCATGCTGTTTAGTCTAATGCTTTACAACTCTCTCTCTCTCTCTTTGTTTTTTGCAAAGCCAAACAGAATGTTTTTTTTTTTAACCTTTGCTTCATATTTTCTATTTTTTGCCTCATAAACTTAGGTCTGACGAAAACCACCCCGAGTGTTTGAAAATGGTCCCCATGGGTTCGTTTCAGTGCTGGAATAAGCATATGGATTGTTTCTGATTGATTGCCCTGAAACCCTTAAGGTACACAGACTCCTGAATGACTTTTCTTCTGACATCACCAAGAAGGTTGCCACGTTTCTACACTCTGCTTTAAAGCTGTGCCGGAGGATCCTAGAGACATAATTTTTTATATACGGGTGTACCTGTGTTTTTATTCTGCTCTCAAAATTGTATAATCTGTATCGACAATTTATGCCAGTAAAGGCCAACCTGAACTTGAACTTTTAAAAATCACAAGGCAGCCATGGAAAAGTAGGAATGCATTTCTGTTAATGACAGTCATAAACAGCCATGGTGGTGTGTTTCCGCACTGGAAATATAAATTATGCTTACAAAGGTAAAATTATGTATTAAGTTAGAAGGGAGGAGGAAAAAATGGAGGAACAATGGAAGAGTCAGATGTAAGGGGTGGGGGAACTTGGCACCTACATTTTTCCATTATAAAATAAATTTAATTTACAGTCATCTTAGACACCTTCATTGCTTTTGCAACCTGTTTTTTTAAATTACATCCATATGTTGCCAATAGCAGTGCTTTAGGACTCCTGTTCTCTCACCTTTCCCATGGCTTCAATTTTCACTTTAATTACCAGAATAACTATGAATTTGTCAGGTGCCTTTGTACACCAGTAGTTTTTTATCCCTAGTGACACTCCTCTTGGGAACATCGTAACACCTGTCTCTCCCCATTTGCAGAATACTTGCAGTTCCTTGAACTGCTCACCAGGTGGCAATAGTAATTACTCCTCTCTGCCTCCTCCGTTTCTATTAGGTTCGGAGAGGATATCATCTGTTGGTCCTTTTGTTTTCCAGGGTAATGATATGCCTCCAAATTGTGACTATTTAATAGGAGCAAGACCTATTTCTGCAGTGACTGTAATTATTACAGTGCGGCAGACCAGGTCTCCACAATAGATCAGCTGTCCCCAGTAAAGATCAAATCTCCGCTGCAACTGGCTTGCATTACATTTTGTTTCGGCTTGAGTTACATGCAGGGTAGGGTAGGAAGAGCAAAGGGAAATGGCAAGAGCTTTCTTAAAATTCGAGACACCCTGGCAATTGGAAGTGTTACATGCTCCTCATCGCTCCAAACAGCAAAAAGTTCCAGGGGTAGTGCTTACCTGCATAGGTTTCCTGCAGATGAGACAGCACTGGAAATTCATAAAGCTGCTGTGAATATTTACTTAATTCACAAAAGATAAATGTAGAATACACTGGGAGACAAAGAAGCATTCCTACAGGGCACCAGATCTGCAATTCCACCTCAGATCTCCAGAAACGCCCTACACTCAAACGTCTGTTTCTTCTCTCAAACACCTGTCTTCGTCCCACCTCAGCTGGCAGAAGTGAGATTTTCCAAGTTCTTATGGGTCAGATTACCACCTAACAACAACAAGAAGAAGAGATTGGATTTATACCCTGCCCTTCACTACCCAAAGGACTCTCAGAGCGGCTCACAAACTCCTTTCCCTTCTCCTCCCCACAACAGACACCCTGTGAGGTAAGTGGGGCTGAGAGAGCTCTGACAGAAACGGCTCTTTTCCAAGAACAGCTGTGCCAGAACTATGGCTTGCCCAAGGTCATCCAGCAGGTGCAAGTGGAGGAGTGGGGAATCAAACCCAGTTCTCCCAGATTAGAGTCCACATACTTAACCACTACACCAAACTGGCTCTCAGATTCATATCCTCAGAGGAAACATCCACTGACCACCCTGAGCAAGACAATAATACATGTCCCAGCAATTGCAAGGGTGGTATCCTGACCCTCCTCCCCCTATCATTTAATCCCTAGCACCCTCAAATGAGATTCAGACAGAGGGCAGCATGTGTGCTAGTTGACCGTGAGGGGACTCAGAATCATATCTTCATAGCTGACATTTGCTCTTTTGCTCTGAGCAGCAGCTAGCCAGAAGAAAATTCATAAGATAAAATATGGCCAAAAGCTTTATTTGTTTAATGCCGCCGTGTGGCTGATGTTAAAGGTTACAGGGGCAGGATAAGTGAGATAAAGCGGCAGGCCTTGGCATGTCAAAATGCAATGAACTGGTAATACGGCAGTCTTTCACAGACAAAATTCTCTCTCATCAGCACCTGAAAGCCCATGCTCTAATCTTTAAGGTACATCCTGTGCTTTATGGCCCATTGGGTAATTTTTCCTTCATAACCACCTATGTATATGTCTGCCGAGTAGGCAACCACTTCAAGCATCTGATAATATGAAACTGATCCATGAAAGCTTCTGCTAGAATAGTGTTACCAGAACCCCTGGTGGAGGTGGGGACCCCTGCTGCCAGACCATGCCCCCCAACTGCTGGCGGGGGAATTACCAGTAGAAAGAAAATGCCTAGGCCACTTTGCCAGCCTCACACTGGAAGTGATGTCATCACGCCAGTGACTTCCAGGCGATGCTCTGGTATTTGCGAAAAAAAACCTCTGTGGTAGAAGCCAGTTTTAGCTTTTGCCCAAATACCAGAGCATCACCCAGAAGTTGAAGAAGAGAAGAAGAAGACATTGGATTTATACCCCGACCTTCACTGCTGCAAGAACAGCTCTGTCAGAACTATGACTTGCCCAAGGTACAAGTGGAGGAGTGGGGAATCAAGCCCAGTTCTCCCAGTTCTCCCGGCACTTAACCACTACACCAAACTGGCATGATGATGATGATGGCATGATGATGTCACTTCCTGTACGATGCCAGTGATGTGGACTGGGCCTTCCTCTTTCTCCCGGTAAGCCCCCCCCCCATCCCCTGCTGGTTGCCAGAACGGACCTGGCAACCCTATGCTAGAATGACAACTTTATCTTTAAGTGCTATTGGATCCCTATTTATTTTCGTGACAATCTACTAACATGTCCGTTCTCCTGGGATAGATATCCCAGTTGTTTTTATTTTCAGTGCAATTATTTTGGATTTATTAGGAGATATAGGATTGCCACATTTCTATAAAGGGGTTTTGTGCTCTGCAAAGCTGCACAAAAGGACTGGGCTATACAATTAGTAGTTCCACAGACACTGTTGCCATTAAGACTGCCAACAACCTAAAGTATAATAAAGAATGGAAGTGACTCTCATATGCTGCATCTTGTTTTTAAAAATGAGTGCATACCCCCTTTGGTGAGGTTTTTGTAGTTATCATTTCTGCTGATTTAATGAGCTGAATATTTGCATTGTTTAGGCTGAAATGTGTCAAATAATCACACATGTTTTCTTTTTCTCCACAGGACAGAACATGCTCTGCAATAAATAACTTATATTTGAGGAATCAGAAACTTTGCTGAACCATAAAAATGGATGACTTTGCTCCAGAGAATAAATGACTAACCCAGGCAACACTTAAATAATGTTTGAAATCGGTTTCCCTTTCTCATTTCACTTTGTCAAAATAGATTTACATAGAAATTATATAGATGCATGTTCAGCTACAGAAATAACAGATTCTTTGAACTGTACTTCGGACTAATCATGTTAGGTGGCTACTTACTTTTCTGAAACAGTCTGCAACAAGTAAAAATATTATGAATGCTGATGGTTCTTCTGAAGAAATCTCAAATTAAGCACAACACTGAAAGAGCTTCCAGTTTTTCCTGGGTTGAGTAATTTGGCTCTTGCATCAATAAACAGAATTGTGACTTTTCATTGCAGTGTTACAGGCTATTGCTTTGCTCATCTCAGAAAATGGCCATGGTATCTTGGGAGTTTACTTTTATTGATCTATCTTCCATTTGTTAGGTGTGTAGCAACCTCCCATCTGAAATACCGCTTAAGAAAAAGTTTAGAATTAAAGGCTGTCGCGCGTCCCCTTTGTCCCGGGAGCCTTCCCTCCTGTAACCATGGTGTCAGGCATCTGGGAGAGGGCACGGTACTGGGAGGCAGGTGGAGTCCCAGGGATAAGGAGACAGAGAGGCCTCAGAATGGCAGGGGGCAGGGTTGACTTCACCCCTGTTGCCCCGCTGCCTCGTGCCCGGGAAGCTGCCTGGCCACTTGGTTCTTGCTCGCTCTCTCTCATCCTTGGCTCCCTTCTCCTCGACACGCGTCTCCTCCCTGGCTTCTCCATCCCTGCCCCCTTATATCCTCCCCCCGCTGTCCCAGTACCGCCCGTGCTCCTCCCTGGGTCCACCCTTCCACAGGCCCCACCCCCTTGATAAGGCAGGACGCTCTCCTCACGTCCGGGGGCGTGTGCTCCTGTGCTGGTGGTGGTCCTACCGGCCCGAGGGCCGCGCCGCCGCCACCGTTGCTGCAGATCGTCGGGTGGGGCGCCCACCTCACCGCCCTTCTCCGCTGCTTCTCGGGGGCCGCGTCCACAGGGCCTTGCTCGCCCCAGCATCCTCTCCTCCCTGGTCATGTTGCTTGTCGCTGGATGGGTGGCAGGGGCCGACCCAGGCGCCCCAAACTGGTCCGGCTTCCCTGTGGCCCCACGCCTGGGTCCAGGTGAGTCATGGCAGGGGGGGCGTTGCCCGGGCCGGGCCGCCAGGACCGGGACACACACGTGCCAGATAACACAGGGGGGAAGCGAGGCTATTTGTTCCATAGCAATTTGAACTGCATTTGTGCAATCACACCGTCCATGGCAGCTGTGGGAGCAGCCCGCCACTGTGTGATCAGACGCAAACCATGGGTGAATCGGCGTTGTTTTTTTTTAACGGGTGTTTCCGCTGCACTTAAATGGGGGTCAATGAATTGCATCTCAGTACTGAGGGCTCCCTATGGCAGTATGAGATGATGCACATATTGGGAAGGGGAGGGAAAAGGCACAGAGTTGGGATGGCCTGATCAGACCATCCTGATGACATGAGAGTGCGCTGGCACGATCACACAGGGGAAAGTCCGTCCGTGGCCTGCAGCAACCCGTTTGATAGTGGACTTTCCCTGGTGTCTTTTAACTTCACTCTTGCGGTGGAGCACAACGGGTTGCTGATGGGTGCAGGACGCTGGCCAGATGTTCACATCTGATCGCACCCGTTAAGTCCACCCGGCATTCACGCCTATGGCACAGCTAATTGTGCATGTGATCGTAGCCAGTATAGGACTATTTTTTCCACTGGGTCTAACTACAACTGTTGCATACAACCAACTGCTGTATTCAGTTTAGCATTCTCTAACATACTCTCAGAGTTCCATAATCTGTTGGTGAAGGCAACCACATGGATAGGCTACAATGCAAAATAACCTTTCTGGTTTCTCTGGCTCCAGACTGGGGTGCATGAAGGGCCAAATGGAATCATTCATGAGATTCATTCATGAGATGAGAGTCCTTCATCCCACCCCACACCGAAAGCACGTGTTTAAAGATCAGATATGACCTACCAGTTCCATCCTTTTGGATGACATTCAAATGAGTTTTCAACAGGACTCACGATTCTGATGGACAAAAATCCAACAGCTTTCCTCCTCATTACATGCAAGGCAGTTCTATTTCCAAGGCATTTGGTGAAGTGTAACCTTTTCTGGGTAGATTTGGCTGTGTTCTTAATTTATGCATTTCTTGGTAATGCATTTTGTTAATGGGCTCAATGTTTTTGTGTCCTTGCAACTTGTTGTTGCTGTTATTAGCTGCCATGAATCTAAGGAAATAAATCAGAATGGAAATGTTTTAAATAAATCTCTTTGACAGGAAATGCTGATCTCTTAAATGTTTGTTTTTCATCTGTTAAAGGCACAAAAAAACCTTCCAGAAAGAGAGATGGTAACTCCAGGTACAAAAATCACAGCGGACTTAGCTAGGTACCTGCCCCTTTAGTATTTTATCTAGTGCCCTATTATTGTCACTTGTTCCAGTAAGTATACTGATCGACTGCATTCACTTAGGCTGCAGTCAGACGGCAAGGTTAGCACGGTCTGGCCACATGTCTAATTTAATCAAGTGTATTTTGTCACAATCAGACATCCCACCCTTACCCGCTGCACTGCCCATTCACATCATGGGTGATAGATCAGACTGCAATCACGGAGCAGGTGGGCAGGTGAGTTGTTGCATCATCTGCAGGCCCTTTCCCCTGACAGGACAAATTGTTTAATGAGGAGGCAAGCCAAAAACACAGTGGCAGCCTGTCCCTCCCCTCAGCTTCACAGCCTGGGTGCAGTGGTGCAGTTATGTGCACATTGCTAACTAATTTTTTTTTTAATGGTGGCTGGGAAAACAAGAGACTGGTCAGATCTGCCTGATGGCTTGGGTTTGCAACAGATGGATCAGACAACAGGAAATCCGATGTGAAACCACTGCAGTCCAAAAGGATTGGACTTTCATATGCAGTAAAGGGGGACACAGATGACTGGGGAATGAGAGACAGAAGATGCTGTCTGATTGCACATTTTAAATCCAGAAGGGAACAGCAATGGCACCAGATCAAACTGCACATCTGACCGCTCCCTAACTATTTAGGTCAAGATGCTCTGAAGAGGGAAGCCTTGATCAGCCCCTTCCCAGCACTGCACCCTCTTCAGTCTTTCTATGTAGTGAATCCCCTGGCATACATATAAAAAAGTACCAGAAACAACAGTGATCAGACCTGCCTGCCATCTCTCTTAAGTCATCTTATTGTAAAGTAGGTCTCCCAGCTTTGATATATTTCAGCTTTATTGAGCATTCCTAAGCAAGTGGCTGCAATTAAGATAAAACTGTCCACAAATGTTGGTAGATCATTCAGCAGGTATGTTGACTCTCTCGGGGGGGAAATGAACTGGATTTTTTCCCAGTGGCCTAAGTAAAGGTAAAGGTAAAGGTTCCCTTGCTCGAAAGCCAGTCGAATCCGACTCTAGGGTTGCGGTGCTCATCTCCGTTTCAAAGCCGAAGAGCCAGCGCTGTCTGAAGACGTTTCCGTGGTCATGTGACCGGCATGACTAAACACCAAGGCGCACAGAATGCTGTTCCCTTCCCACTGAAGTGGTACCTATTTATCTACTTGCAATTTCTTGCTTTCAAACTGCTAGGTTGGCAGGAGCTGGAACTAGAGACGGGAGCTCACCCCGTCATGCGGCAGTCTCGGGTCTCGAACTGCTGAACTCCTGACCTTCCACAGCCTGCAGTTCAGCGTCTTCACCACTTGAGCCACCGCAGCTCCTGTGGCCTAAGTAGAGTGTGTTTTAAATTTGTTTTGACTTTTACTTAGCAAACAAAATTCCAAAAGTACCTCCTGTTGTGTCCCATTAAGAACAGATAATTGAACTGAAATATTTGAGTTGGGCGGGAAAAATCAAGCATAGTTTCAATGCTAGATTGAGACGTTTAACTTAAAGTTATTTTATTGGAATAATGCAAGTAAGCTTTTAATAAACAATGGCTTAGATCAGGGGTGTCAAATTCATTTGTTATGAGGGCCAGATCTGACATAAATGTGACGTTGTAGGGCTGGGACATGTCTGCAAAAAAATGTAATGCCAGGTAGCAGAGCTATAAACTTTATAAAGGGCAACTGCAATGATAAGAGGGAGACACCTTCCCTATGAAGAAAAGTTAAGGCACTTGGGGATCTTAGCTCTAAGAAACAATGACTGAGGGGTGACATGATAAGAGGTTTACAAGGCTATGCATGGGATAGAGCAGGGAGAGAAAGAAGTACTTTTCACCCTTCCTCACAAGACAAGAACTCATGGGCACTCAGTGAAATTGCTGAGCAGTCGGGTTAGAAGTTAGAACAGATGAAAGGTTTTTTTGTTTTTTACGGGTTTACAACTTTAAAAAGTTCTGCTGGTTGCTGTTACTTGGGGGGGCGTTATTTTTTTCCCCTGTCTGCTCCAGCCTCCATACGTTTGTCAAATTCCATCTGGAAGCTGTTCATGCCAGCCACCACCACCACCGCCACCTCCTATAGCAGTGAATTCCATGTGTTAATCACTGTTTGGGTGAAGAAGTACTTCCTTTCATCGGCAGTTGCCCTTTTCTGCATTTTTTCCAGCGTTATAAACATTCTTTTTGAGGTGTGTGTGGTGTGAGTGGTCCAATGAGGTTGTGCCATCAATTTATACAGGGCAGGGTCTGTATAAATGTTGTTCCTATTGGTCTTTTGGGGTTTCTGTGTGGCACTGTGGCATGCTTGCACTACCACAGTGCCACTTGTTCTGGAGTGTGCCACTTGTTCTCATGGCAAACAAGCACTTCCCAAGACAGTTCACTTTCCCTGAGATTCTCTGGGAGAGTCTGACTGCTGGGTGCTGCCTGCTTGCCTGCCTTAAGTGCTGCTGGCTGGGTTTCCCCATTGGAAACAATGGAGGTAATGGGGGTAACCTGTTGGGTGCCCATAGAATTGGGCCCACTGGTGCAATTGCTTTGGGACATGGGGGTTTATGTGGGGAGAGGCCCCTAAAGCTACCCTGAAAGCCTCTCCCTCAAACCCCAGAGCCACTAACAGCACCGTGGGGAAAAAGTAACTTTTCTTCCCACCATAGGGAACAATGGAGGGGATGGGGGCAACCTGTTTGGGGGCCTGTAGAATTGGACCCCCTTGGTCCAATGTTCTTGAAACTTGGTGGGTATCTTGGGGAGATGCTCCAGCAGCTACCCTGAGAGTTTGGAGCCTCTCCCTCAAACCCCTTCCCCTCCAGCCCCCAGAATATACCCTATGTTTTCGCCATTGACTTCAATGGTCCATAGGATATAATGGGTCTGAAACTGACATTCGGCTGGCCCAAATCCACGCCTACTGCCGAAATTGACATGCGGGAGTCTTTCTGCCTGCTGAAATTGATTCTGCCCAATTCGTCCGAATCCGAATTAGGCTGATTTTTTTTTTTTTTTTTTTTTGCAGACCCCTAAGTACACATGAAGCTGCCTTATACTGAACTGACCCATCAAGGTCAGTATTGTCTACTCAGACTGGCAATTAGTGCCCAGGGTTCTCAGGTGGAGCTCTTTCACATTACCTGCTGCCGGTTCCGTATATCAGGAGATGCCAGGGACTGAACCTGGGACCTTCTGAGAGCAAAGCAGACGTTCTACTGCTGAGCCGCAGACCCTCCCCTTATGGTTATTTAGTTGTGACTCTTATCTCCTTTTAGAACTCAACTTTATCCCATTTTTTAGAACTTAAAAGCAGCTGGTGGGGCTGATTTCAATGGAGCAGTGGTGATGGTGGAGGAACATTTAACTCTTTTCCCATGCCCTTTTCCAGATAGAAAATACCTACCCCCACAAGCTATTACTCCTGAAGAAGAAAAAAATGCAGGTACCTGTATTCCCCCCCCCCCCATGTTAACAGCAGCTGGGGGTGCGGTTCAATCATGGCTCACAAGAAAATGGCACAGCAGAAGGGTTAAGGATGCATTCTCAAGTGCCCTTGACCTATTCAATCCTAAAACGGAATCATTTGCCTCTAGAAAACCCACTTATCATACTGCATTGAACAGCCTTCTTCCTGCCCCACTGGTATCACTTTGATAATAAATTCCATGCTCAATCTGTGGTGTGTGTTTGTGTTTGTGTGTGAGTGTGCATGCAAAGTGCGATCAAGTCACAGCTGACTTATGGGGGCCCCAGCAAAGAGCTTTCAAGGCAAGTGAGAAGCAGAGTTGGTTTGCCAGTGCCTTCCTCAGCAGAGGCTTTCTCGTTGGTGTCCCTTCCAAGTACTGACTCTGCTTAGCTTCCAAAATCTAACAAGATCAGGCCGTACCATGCCACCTTCCCTCCCACCCAATCAACTACATCACATCATCATCAGTGCCAATCAATCAATCAATCAATCAATCAATCAACCTTTATTGGCATGCTGTATCAAAACTAACAGGCAAAGAATATGAAATCATATACAGTTAATAATACATTCCCTCCTCTTAGAAGCCCAAAACAGAAATTTGGCCACCTATTTCCATAATTGCTGGGGATCGAGTAGAGAGTAAATAGAATATCTTCCCTTCATCAGAACGATTTACTAGATTTCTCAACACAGGCTCAAGATATGAGGATTGAACATCATGATAGAAGATACAGTGTAAAAGGATATGATCCAGAGTCTCAATTTCATTAACACCACAAGGACATAACCTATCCGTGTAAGGAATCTTAGAGAACCTACCACCCAATACAGCTGTAGGCAGCACATTAAAACGGAATAACAGCTCCATGCTTGCAGTTTCTCGTTTTCATCATCAGTGTCCTTATTGGAGCCAGGAAAAAGGATAGTAATGAAACTCGTTTTCCTCATATACACTAGTACAGTTGTGCATAAAAATATCCATTTTAAAATTAGAATGCTCTTAATTGCACCATTCTATTTCCAGCTGTTGGGATCTGCAGCATGAATTTTAATTAATGACTAAATTAATGCTGAGGATCATAGCAGCAGGAAACAGCGACATTATTTCAATAGGCTTTGAAACGATCAGATTTTATCTCTCAGAACAGCACTTGGATTAATGTAAAAGTTGTCTTTGTTCTGTTGAAGAGACTGGAATTACACAAGAGGTTGGAGGAGGTCAGATGCTGAGCATTCAACAGATTGCTTAACTTGAGGCAATGGGTATTTGTTTCAAACACAACTGGAGTGATGGCAGAAGTGGTTGTTCCTTCACAAGGGGCAACTGGCTTCCTCCTGCAGAAAGAAGAATTGGATTTATACCCCACCCTTTACCCAGAGTCTCAGAGCGGCTTACAATCACTTTCCCTTCCTCTCCCCACAACAGACACCCTGTGAAGTAGGTGGGGCTAAGACAGCTCCGAGAGAACTGTGACTACCCAAGGTCACCCAGCAGGCTGCATATAGAGGAGTGGGGAATCAATCCCGCTTCTCCAGATTAGAGTCCGCCACTCTTAACCACTACACCAAACTACTACTACTGCTACTTCCTATTCCTCCTATTCCTCTCCTCCTCCTCCTCCTTCTCCGGCTGCTGCTGCAGAAAACCAAACGAAAAGATGTTCTACAAAACATCAAGGGACCGTTGTCACATGCATGTCTGTCATCAGACCTCACATCACTCTTTGTCCGGACATACAGGCTAAATAACTGTGAAGTATGAAAATAAGTCGAAGGATCATATGCACCTCCACCAACCCTGTGGAACAGCTTTGGCCTGCACATGCAGCAAAATGAGCAGTGTGAATTAGAAAATTGTTGGGTCTACAGTACCACTTTAGACTGTGGATATGAGGTCTCATTTTTGAAGACTTCCACCATTTTAAAAAACATCACATCAGGGAGAAAGGTTCTAGGGCAAGCAGATGTAAAATTTCCAAAAACACTGTGGTTTTTTTCCTGGAAATTTTTGGAAAATTTATATGTGTTATGCTTACTTTCCCATCAACCCTAAACTACTTTTATGAGTTCATTTATAACTTAGCATATAAAACTGTACTATTTGGCATATTTGTAGAATCTAAAAGTATAAATATCTTCATTTTCTATAAGAAAAATGGCAAGTATACCCAATACTTGAGAAGGAGCTGCAAAGAAGGAGCAAACCTATGCTACATTGCATGCATATCTTTGATTTCAGCCAGCTGAGAGGCAGGAAAAAATAAACGCTGAAGATGGGGTGAAATGCCTTACACCCCAGGATTAATGCCAACAGGCTAGTGGGAGAGCTTCCAGTATCTCGCCGGCATCCTGCTGACCCCATATCAGCTAGGATTAGGGTTGCCAAGCCCAGGTCCTACCTGTAGCTGCAGCAGGGGAGTCCTGGCCTTCTCTGGGACTTCTTTGGGGAAGGAAGGAAGGAAGAAAGAAAGAGAGAGAGAGAGAGTGAAAGAGAAAGAAAGAGAGAAAGAAAGAGAGAGAGAAAGAGAGAGAGAAAGAGAGAAAGATGGAGAGGGAGGCATTCCCTGGCTCACCTGCTTGGGGGGGCTCTCTTTAGGCTCACCCACTTCAGCTGGGGAAGGCACAGGGGGGCATTTAAATGCCTTCCCGCTCCTCAGAAGACCTTCCCCCACTCACCCGCCTAGGGGGGCAGGTGAGGGAAGGTGGGGGGCTCTCCTTAGGCCTTCCCCATATTGCCTGCTTTAAATGCCTCCCCACTCCATGGAAGGCCTTCTCCTGCTCACCCGCCTAGGCTCTCCTTAGGCCTTCCCCTTCCTTGCCTTCTGGCTGCTGGTGGTGGTGGCTGAAAGCGGAAGCAGCATGTGCTGCTTCCCAGTCCTTGTGGCCTTACTGAGGGCTGCTGGGGATGGGGCTTGCCTGCCCCTGGGCTCGGTACTGCCGGAGCATCACCCTGGGGCGCTCCAGCTGGAAATGAGCCCTGGGAGGGAGAATGATATTAATTGATTCACAGCGAGGATTATTTTAAGGGAAGTGACCCCCTCCCAGGGAACAATAATTGTAGTCAGCTAATTGATGTGATCCCCCATCAGTAGCCAGACATTATTTATGCTTACTTCCTATCTACCCCAGGTAATCTGTGTGTATGGTGCATGTGTCCAGATCTGGATCTCTGTAGTTTGTGAGGAACTCAGGAGTGAGATCTGTGGGTGGCTTACTGTCCTGCCTTGCTAGAGGGCCAGAGACAACTGCCCATGGTTAGCAGATTGCAAGCCTGTTCAGATTAGGCCTTGACAAAATTCATTTGTAGTTTTGTCACTCTGCATTGCCTGCGTGCTTCTCTAATGCGTGAAGTCTTTGTGTAAACTGACAACTGGCCATCTGCTATAACCAGTGCAGCTGGCACGCAGACAGGTTTGTGTCACAGCAGCTAAAGCTATGCGGCATTCAAGGTGAATGTGGCTGCGTGGCCAGACAGTGGCATCAGAGCCAGGGAACTTATTGCTCTTTATACAGTCACCAGGGATGGATCACTAGCACTTTGTTGTGCTGTTGCTTCACAGCAGGACTTGGTTGTGAGCTTTAAGGGCTTTTACACTTGATTTAAGAAAGCAAGCTTTAATGTAGTACCCTTGCAAAACATCATTAAAGAAGCAGTTGCACAATTTGTAATCTGTTTTAAAAGGGGTTTTGGAAGACAGATAGTTCACTGCTTTGGGGTTTTTTTTAATGGGCTGGAGGAGAACATGCTTCTCAGCTTAGAAGGGAAGCACATGACCTAAGAATCTTTTTTTAAAAAAATGCAATTGCCATATGGTGGCGAAATGCACATGGAGTGGTGCCCTCGCCACAGAACTAGGTTCCGTGAGTGTCCTTAACTCAGCTAGTGCAGCTGGAAAGCATTTTACCTTTAAAAAGATGACCAATATAAGGACATGACAGAGACATATGAAGAGAATGATTTCTGATTTTACAGGCACAATTAACATGGAATACGCAGTTCTAAGTGTTGTGTGAAATGTGATTGAAATTACAGCTCTTAATGTGGAAAATGTCAGAGTTCTTTAACATTTAAATTCTAACATTTTGGATGTAGGAAGATACGATAGTCCTTGCCATTTCCCTCTCTTGCTTGTCTGTAACGGTGTGAAGAATGATAGCGCATATCTTCAAATATTTATTTCCTTGTGCTGTCTTCTGCCATGAAAGATTAAGATTTGAAACATGTGCTTAAAAGATTCACTGGCATTGTATCTGAAATCTACTGACAAACCTGAAATCAAGATTTTGACTGTTAACGATAATAGTCTAAGAGGCTGTGAATGGGAGTGGGGCTTGTGGACCCAGGCGGTTTGAGAAGCTTTCAGTGTGTGTATGGCTAAAACAAGACGTTTCATTCACAAACGAGAGTTGATTGTGGTGTCTGAACATTATATTGAGACTTAAGAATCTTAAATAGTTGGGTAAGCACATCATTGGTGGTCGTCTTGGTAAAACCTATAATCTTCCTAGCGATGTTTGCCTCTCCTGTGTAGTCCTTATAAATAAAGCCACTGAGATTGCTTTTTGTCTAGCATGTAAATATATATGCCAGCTTTCTTTGCTGTGTGCTGATTGATGCTTGTACAGTGTAGCCTTGGATATAAGCAGACTCCACCAGGCTGAACGGAGTGGTAAGTAAACAGGAGCAAATCTTAAATGAATTTTTTTTTTGAGAAAAGTGTAATAATAGAGAGCAAATGGCCCTGGCTGGGATAACCCAGCCTAGCCTGATCTCAGACCCAGACAGGGTTGGCCCTCATTAGAATTTGGAGGGGAGACCTCCAAGGAATACCAGGGTCATGATGAAGAGACAGGCAATGGTAAACCACCTCTGAATGTCTCTTGCCTTGAAAATACAACAGGGTCACCATAAGTCAGCTGCGAAGGTAGCAAAAAGAGAGACTTAGCATGTGTAGATGCATATTCTGCATCTTCACATGCTAAGTCTCTCAGTTCTCGCTTATACTCAAAATTGAACTTTGTTGGCCTTGGAGGTGCCACTGGACTCAAATTTGGTTCTCACATCTGTTTGTTAACTCTTGTATCTGTGTGCTAATTTAGGGCTATTCACAGATTTTACCAGCTGCCTTAATCCGATCTCAGCTATGATCGCCCAGTTACTTATGCTTCTTGACTCTAACTAGCCCTTCCTGGAAACTAACCCCCTCACCTCTATGTAATGGTTGAAGAAGTTTTGTTTCACTGTATCCAGGGCTCTTTTTGTAGCAGGAACTCCTTCACATATTAGGCGACACCCCCCAATGTAGCCAATCCTCCAAGAGCTTACAGAGCTCTTCTTACAGGGGCTACTGTCAGTTCTTGGAGGCTTGGTGACATTAGGGGTGTGTTAACTAAATATGCAAAGGAGTTCCTGCTGCAAAAACAGCCCTGACTGTATCTAAAGAACTGTGCATGCCCTCAAAAGCTTATACCTTGAATAAAACTTTGTTGGTCTAAAAGGTGCCACTGGACTGAGACTTTGTTCAATTGTATTCTCTATGACTGAATTTGGGCTGATGTCAAGTACCCCTGCCATAGGGGTGAAGGGAGGGGAGGAGGTGTCAATGGATGTATCTGTGTTTTCTCTGGTATGTGGGGAGGTGACGAGGTTGCCTGGGAGACGGTGCAGTTTCCATCTCGGGCTATCTCCACCAGGCCAAATGGCCTTGAAAGCCAGGCTGTTTGTCTCCTTTTTGTTTCCTAAGACAACAGCTAGGCATGGGAATTTATTGCTTTGTGGGAATGTAGTCTGTAGCACCTTTTGCTTTTTTCCCACGCGCGGGCTCTGTAGCCATTGGTAGAAGGTGTGGGGGGGTTCCCCCCTCTGTAGGGAATAACCAGTGATGCTTCTTTTGTATGGGTCATTCCTGACAATGCCTATGTTCTAGTGCTTTAGCTTTGCAGTATAATAAACACTATCCTTTCAATGAGGCCTGGTGTTGACTGACTATCTAAGGCGCCTGACAGCTGAGCTGTGGGCATATTACGAGGTGTTCTCTGATATGCCCAGTGCTGCTTAGGAAATGGCTTGTTCCTTCACCTTTTAAAGTAACATAAAGTCATGCTAAAATCTACATACACTGGCTGAGTTCAGACTGGCAGTTTGCGGCGGGAGCCAGTTGTGGCAAAAAAGCCCTGGAACAAGCTGTTCTGGGTTTTCCTGGTCACACAGGCCCGACTGATGCGGGAGCATACCGGGAGGAGGCGCGTGGGAACGTTCACACTGCTGGCCTGGAGGTGCGGCTGTAAACAGCTTTTTCCTGGTAAATCGGCTGGATGCCTATGTGTGTATGAGTGCATGAGCGCTCATGCGCTCACACACACATAGGCATCCTGCCAATTTGGGAAGGATCCCGTTGTGCCAGCACTGCATTGGGCGGTAGAGCAGAGCACAGCCAATCATATGTGCCCTATGCAGTAGAGCAGAGCACAGCCAATCATATGCGCCAATCGTATGTGCCAGGAGCAACGTGGGTTGCTCCCGGCTTTTTGGCTGACCGTTCACACTTCCAGAAGCAAACTAACATGGGATACAGGCACTCTCCGGGATTTACTACCACTTGTAACAGGTATCGTTTAAACGCGGGAGTGAAGAGGAACAGCACGGGTTGCCTACGGGTGGGGAACGCCAGGCAGATGTGCCTGTGTGAATGCCTCCTTCAATGTGCTTGGGAAACATGGCTGAAACATGGCTATAGCAGCGCAAATTGCCAGTCAATTCAGCCCATGACTGCCTTTACTATTATGCCTCTTCTTTGCAATACTTCTCCAGATTTTTCCAAGGTGGCTGTCTCTTCTTTTATTTTTTTTTTTAAACTTTTAAAATTGCTTTTATACTATAAACTACAACCTATTAGCTACAAATTCAGAGTAGCAAGGTTCAATAATAACCTATCTTGCGCTTAAGCTATTTCCCTGTATTTTTATGTTTACAATATAACATTTATGTTCCAAATATAAAGTATTCAAATAGAAAGAACAAAAATTAATTACTTATAATAATGCGTATGAGCAATAATATATGGTCTATAGATTTTAGCATAGGAAAAACATCTTAGGTCTTCATTTAGGCATCTTCTTCTCTTTGCATTTTTTTCTTCATTTGCCAGGAGATTTTTATCTTGTATGTTCTGGGGGCTGCTGCTCCCAGATCAGAATCAAGTCAGAGTCAAAGATTTTGCCCAAGGACACCGAGGTAGAGGAGGAACTATCGTTAGATATCTCCTATTGTTCGCTTTTTTCTTCTATAGTCTTTTCTTCCCCTGCTTTCTTGTTTTTCTTTCTTGAACTCTGATGCTGCTTCAAGAATTATTCTGCTTTGGTGAGAGAGTCAAGTTTTTCCTTTCTGCCGCTATAGTTGAAAATCAGCCTTCTGGTAAAATCCAACAATACTGAATGTTGCTTCCTTGAAGAAATGTTGTGATGTTTCTATATTGCTTCCTCTTCTTCCGTATTTCAAATGGAACATCTTTCAACACTTCTATGTCTTCCTCAAGGATTTTTAATACTGTCCCAGTTGTTGCTTTGAATATCAAATCTCTTGTTGATCTTCTTGCAAATTTGACAAATATTTCCCCTGGAAGATTATTTTTCTTCACAAACTCTGAATATGTTCTGTAAATCATGTCCATATCTGCTTGCAGTATTTCAGGTTTGCTGTTAATCAGGGGGGCTCGTGCTTCACTTAAAATCTCTCTTAAATTCTCACCTTGTTTTTCTGGGACCCCTTAAAATCTTAAGACATATAGAGATCTTTCCATTTGTAGTTGTAGTAGTTGTTCTTTTCCAGAAGCTCTTTCTTTATCTGCTAAATCCATCCTTTGGTCCATTTCTTTGGACTTACAATCAACTTTTTTAAGCTTTTTGGCATTCTTCTCTGATCTTACTTTAGTCTCTTTCAGTTCTTGTTGCAAATCATCAAATTTCTTGTTGAGATTCATCAGCTGATCCAGCAGTGGGTGCAGGGTTTCAGAAATCATGTCAGCAATATTGGAAGTAGCTCCTGACCTTGTACCCAGTGATGATGTGCTGGCAGTTCCTGTTGTCCCTTTTACTCTGGTCGCCATTTTACCCCCTCGCTGCCTCATTGTTTACATTAAGGTAAAAGTTCTAAGGTTCTTCTGTGCACTGTATAGTAAGGCCCACTGCGTTCAGAATCAATTTGGTGGGTTTCTAACAGTAGAGTTCTGGCTTAGCTTCTCATTTCGATAGTTTAATGCTGATTTCTAGGGTAGGGTTCCTCCTCTCCCTCTGAGAGGTTCCTTCCCCCCTTTCTGCCTGTGTAGCTTTGCTGTCTCACTGTTGAATCCCACTCCCGCTTTCCATTTGTCTTTCTTTTTGAAGACTTCTTCACTCACGTTTTATCGCTGATGTCTTCATAACAAGGAAAGTCACTTTAAATTAGGTCCTTACACGCTCTGGTCTGGTAACGTCTCTGGTTGCCATTGCTGGCTTCAGGGAGGTGGGACCTTATGGAGCTAAGAAAAGCCTCAAACCCCAAGCTGTGGCTTCGAGTGCGGTTCCTCCAGTGCTCCAGGCTAGAAGCCCCCTCCAAGGGCTTCAGGGGGAGGTTGAAGACATCTGATCTCCCTCCCTGCTGCCCCAATCCGAGACGCACCCATCAGAGCTTGATGGGATGCATTCGTCCTTGAGTCGTCGAAACCAAAACTTCTCTTCTTCTTTTTTTTATGTTCTAGCCTGAAGTGTATTTTAAAGCAATCCAGTGGTTCTCAAACATTTTGAAATGGGATCCACTTCTGAAGTTACTGAACTCTTAGAACTTACTCTTAATCATACTGTACTTCTTGGGACATGTAAAGCAATGCACAGTAATCCTCTGCACCCCAACACAGAGTGCAGGAATCTCTTTTGTTCATGTTTAGGATCCGAGCAACATGCTCCATTTCTTGGCCACTTTAAAAATGCAGAGGCAAACTCCAACTTGCCATGGAGCCTCAGCTCCCCAAGTTCCTTTTCTTCCTCTTCCCTCCTGGCCTTGCAACCTACCTGCAAGAGAGTCAAAATCCAGTTTGGGGTCCCAAGCTACCATCTGTGAATTGCTGCAGTGATCTGTATTATTCTGAACCATCATGCCACATAGATTTTTTTATTGCCCATCTATAATCAGCTGCATAGGAGTGTCATTTACAGTATGTTCATTGGCTTTAGGCAGAACTCAGTTTGAGTTTGCATTTTAGATTTTGCCAGAGGAAATCAAGAATATGGTCTAGAGCATATCTATTAGCCAAATTGCCTTAAATTGTTATTTAATCTGGGGAGTTATGATCTTAAAGCAGGCAATAGGCAATGTGGGGGCAAGCATCTATGTATACAGGGCTGCAGTTCCCTCCAGACCCACCAAATAGACGCTGAGACTGATGTCAGTATAAGATTTTGTTTACTGAATGTATTTCAAGCATACAATAACACAAACGCACACACAATTGTACAGTACCTAGGAAATATAGATAGAAGAAAATAGTGCATTCGCATTAGCAGGGTGTTTTGTTGAATGGCAATACTTTACCTGTCTGTAGTTGGAAGGAGCGAATCTCAGGAAAAATGAAGGAACTGTGGGATGCTGGGGAGGGGGTCAGGTAAAAGAGCAAGAGTACAAGTAAGAGAGAGAGAGCTGGTATTGAATCCTCTCTTTTATTCAGAAGCTGAGGGGTGGGCTAAACTGGGCCACCTCTCTGGTTAGTCCGTCCCTCAAAATATGCTGACTGGTACTGAGGTCAAAGGTCTGTGGAGTGGGCAATGTTAGACCTAATAGCAAACTAGGGCCCCGGTCACATGGGCCAGAAAACGCAGGGGGGAGGCGTGGCAGTTTGCCCTGGAGCTAAATAAGGCGCGGTAGCCCGATCATACGGGCCACCGGGTTGCCACACTCCAGCTCTGCGCTCCGATCACACTGCGCTGCTGCAGCGCAGCAAAAAGCAGCACAGTGCGCATGCACCATTGGGGGGCGGGCCGCTGTCGGTGTCTTGTGTGTGCGCATGCGCTGTTCAGCGTTGGTGCGCATCCCATGGACACTTACAACATCTGGAAACCCCGGGGACATGGGCGGGCGTCGGAAGCTGCGGGATACTGGCGCTCCCGCGATCAGATGCCAGCCTTTGCCCCGGGGTTTCTGGAAACTAGTACTTCCGACCTACTAGTTTTTTACCCCGCGTTTTCCAGGGGAAGCCACGGGTTGGCCACGGGAGCACTACGCCTCCCAGATGTGCTCGTATGATCGAGCACGGAAAGTCTGCAGGGCTCCCGTGCCTTCAGCGGGGCAAATGCTCCGTGTGAACAGGGCCTAGGTTGGACAATGGCACCTGATGGGATTATGTCTTGTGCTGGCCAGAGCCTATTGTTCTTCTTGCTGTCTGCTGTCTGCAGTTTTGACTTGGTGATGTATTAGGTTGGGAGAGGTCCTGTTGCCTACATGTTGAGAAAGGAGACCCTGTATGGAGTTTTGGGCCTCCTGTCTTTTGGCCTGGCATGGCCCATGCCTGGTTTTCCAATGCTGTACATGGCTAGGGAGCTGGTCCACCTCGTTGCAGGAAAGTGGTAATGGTGACATGCAGGAATCATACACACTCTTTCACCGGAAGGCTTTCTTCTCCTGGATGTGTGCTGTAACTGGCATCACTTGGAGTCACCTTGCAGTTCAGTCCCTGTTGCACATAACTAGCAAAGTCCAGGTCCTTATAGCTTATGAGTTCATAAGAGCACACTAGGTGCCTCATAGGGCAACATATCGATCAGTTTCTCTGAAACTGGTGGCATGGATACAGCTTATCATAGAGTTCTCTGTATGTATATTTGTAAGAGACAAGACTCCTGTTTCTCATCCGAGCCAGTGGAAGACCTAAACGAGAGGTTCTGGATCTGAGGAAGGCAGAGAGAACCTAAAGTATGTTTAGTGAAATCTTAGTTTTTTCTGATGCTTTTCTAGATGAGAAAAGGAACACTGGCAGTAGGAAACAGCATGGGAAAACTCTTGCATTGCCCACAGATCTCTGAAAGATGACAAAAAAGCTTGGTGTCATGGAGAAGCTGAGTAGTGGAAGGGAAATTATCTTGTGTATTTTCTTAGGCCCGATCTGCATCTAGCATTTGCTCTGCTGCCTTACCAAACTCACACTGGAACAGAAATTCCCATCTACATTGCATGCCACTTTCACTTTGATCGAGTGTTGCAGTTTATGTGTCCAGACTGCATGCTGCCTTCACTTCGTTTGATCTCTGGTTTTATAGCGGCTGTCTGCATAGATTTATGGCCGTTTTATGGTCATTCGGTGGTGACTCTGCAGTCACTAAGTGTTGGCCCGGGATAGTTGAATGTGGTTTTGAACTGCATCTTTTTCTGTTCCAGTGTGGGTTTAGTAAAACAACGGAGCAAATGCTAAATGCAGATTGGCCCTTAGTTGTGAAAGCTTTGCTTTGCAGAATCCCCTGTGCAGCATTGCGCTTGTATACTTGAGGTTTTCAGTGATCAGCTGAGATTTTTAAAGAAGCTCTCTGCTAGTGTTTGATCTGGCAGCATATAGGCCATCAGTATTCTACTTCAGGAAACTTTCTCCATGCGTTTCTGCCCTTGCTTGCTACCTTTAATCTTGCTGAAGTCCTGAGGCTCTTACATGGCCATTTCTGCTAATTAAATTTTATGTTAACTCCTACACTTCGAGGATAGGATCTTGGAGAACATGACTAGTCCTTTGCCATCTTCAAAAACTGTAGCCTAGAGCCTTTATATTTCCTGAAATAGGATGCTATTTATGAAGACATGCATTTGCAAGACTGGCAAGGTTGGACACTCTGAGGTATAACTCCTGCTGTTTCTGTTGTCTTTTGCTAGAGTCTCCAATCATGTCGCCTCATTCTATATGGGGCAAAGTTGGTAGACTGTTAAAGCTGGCTTTTCGTGTAATACATGGTTTAAGTAGTCTTTGGATTGTGGAATGTTAAAGTGCAGTTTTCATTATTTAACGTCCTCCATCATGAGATTTCCTTAGCCCATTTCTATCCAAACTATTCCACAACTAGAATTTAGGATGATAATATAATGCTGAAATGTGGGGATTGCATCTGTGAGCCAGAGCATCACAAACTGAAACAGCTCATTTGCCCCTGTTAGAAGGTAAAGAAGAGATGTTAATGAAGGAAGACTTCCATAGAACGGGGCTTGACAATTCCAGGCACCAGGTCGCCATTGCACTGAGCCCAGAGCACTGGAGACCTTTAGGGAGGAGGGAAAAGAGGGGGTCTGCCCTTGAAAGGAATGCTGTGCAGAACTTTTGCCACAGAGCTGATTCGCTGCTAGGTTATGAGGCGTGCTGCAAATGGTGCACTGGCTTCTATCATGCTGAGCAGCAACAGCACTGCACAGAAAAAGGACAACTTTCACTTTGTTCTATCCTGCCACAGCTGGGAAAAGCTGAAGACTGGCAGGTGGCTGTGCTTAGTGGAATGGGCAAAGGTAAGACACTTTCCCCCCAAGGGTGGGAGGGAGAACCTGGCTTGGAGAGGAGGGAGCAACGAGTCATTTAGTTTTCAAGCCAACTTTCAATGGTATTGGAATCATTCACAGTCCAAATAATAAACTGTAGATGATGCACTAATTATATGCATAGGATTATGATCCAGATTTACTGAATCACTGAAGTGGAGGCATCAGTCTGAAATCTGTTCATATACACACATATGCCTCAGACTTGAGTTGAAAAGAGAATGATTCTTTGATTCAAGGAGCTTACAATCTAAAACCTGAGAAAAGGAAGATCACGAAGAGATGGAAGAGAACGTGGAGGTGGGGCAAAACTGAGGAAGAGTGTGTCATTCCAATGACACGTACATGGGCTTAGCTCCTGCAGGGGACAGAAACTAAGGAGTTGTGCACAAAAATATTTTGCATTCCACCTGAAAGATGAGGAAAAAGCCACTGTGCTTCCATCACTGTTAGAGCGCACAGGCAGCTCTCCCGCTCAGTCACAAAACTTCACATGCATGAGGGCCATGGGTTGCTGCATAGTCTCTGAATTGTATGTTTCAATAGGTATCTTGCCAAACCATTTGGTAGGCTCCTTTAGAGCACACCAGGGGAACTGAACTAAAGTCTGAACAAAAGCAAGTAGAAGCAAATAGAAGCGTATTTTTGCCAACAACAACATCACCTCTCAAGTCCTCCAGCCAAGCTCTCTGACTGGACAACAAAATTAAGTTCACTGGAATCACTTTTGCCATTTGGCCAGTAGATGATGTGTCAGCATCAGAATGAACATCATCCTGCTCTTCTAATGAAGCTGCCTGCTGCTCTCTGCCCTTTTGAATCTGGTCTCTCTGAGGCCTTGGACCAGAGGGATGCTTGCCTTGTTTAATAACAGCAACCACAGGAATTTCTCCATCCTCATACACTGTCTGATGGTTCTCTTCATCTGATTCCCAGCATTCTGGCTGTTCCTTAGAGATCAACTGCACTTTAGGCAAGGTAGCATCTTTCTCTCTTTGCAAAAACTTCTTGTAGTCCCTCTTCACATGCCCCTTTCAATGGCAAAAACAGCACTCAATCAGGAGATGCTGCTGCTGCAGGCTTAGTCTGCTTGTTAGGAATGGGGCTTGTTGACCCAGGTGGTTGAGAAGTTAGAACAGCTTGGAGTTAGAATGGAGAAGTTAGAGAAGCTTGGATCTGGACCTCTTGGCCTCTGCCCTTCCTTTATAATTTTTTATTTTCCACACAAGCAAGACAAACACAAACATACATAAAACTGGGATATCCCATTCTACATAGCTGTTTTATCTACTAAACTACCTCATATATTATCTAAATACTTTCCATTTTTTCACCTTATATTATCTTGTGATCTTTTGCACATATATACATATTAACTTATTATTTACTACTAAATCAGACTTTGTATAAGCATTTTATTATATTCTTCAATTAACTATTTAAAATCTATAAGTCATATTTTCTTCTGGATTAGACTTTAACTTAATGCTTCATTATACTTTTCAGTCCATTTATGGACTCTTATTCCACTTTGGCTCTGGTCACACTGCAACTGACATGTGCTTTGTTCCCGGTTTATTTAAATCGGGAACATTTTTATTCGCATGGGGCTGTCTACATGCAGCCAGCTCCTCTTTCCCAGCACTCGCTTGCCTGCTGCTGCTCCGTCCTTCCAGGTGATCCTGCCGGCCATGGGGAGGCTTGGGCGGCTGCTGCTCCTGCCAACACTTTGGGGGGGGGGTGCTGCCGCCACCGCCGCTGCCATTGACCCATGGAAATAGGCTCTGCCGTCTCCGCCATCCTCCTTGCCGGCCCCATCCAGGCTGCCGTAGCCCCCACCTCTCGTTCCCGCCTCCAGGGCCGTCTTTGTGCGTTGTTTTTTTTTAAAGCTTCTGGTTTGAGCACTTGACTAAACATGCGCTTAACAAATCCATTATTAAACTTTAAATGGATTTATTAAGTGCATGTTTGCTCAAGCGCTCAAACCGGAAGCTTTTAAAAAAAAAAAAAAAAAAAAAAGGAACCCCAAGAATGTTCAGGCGGCCCTAATCGCAATCCTTGTGAGAGAGGGGCTGTCCACATAGGCGAAATCGCGCAATCAAAGCGGAAGTGCCAGGAAAACACTAGTTTCTCCAGGGGTCAGAAAAACCTGGAAGCATTGCACGAGTAAGCCCGCTTCGCGGCGGGAGGTGGATTGGCGCGTGTGAACGTGAAACTGACATGCGCAAGTAAACAGCAGCGAATCCCGATCAAAACGGCAGTGTGACCGGACCCTTTGATTCTCAGTCTCCCCAACAATTTTTAGTCTTTTTCATAGCGCTTCATCCTCTTATTCACTTTCTGGTTTCTCCTCTTAAGTTTTAGAGTCATCCTTCTATGTCTTTTTCCCTTGTAGGTGTAGAAGGTGTCTTCCAGTGTTACCCATCTGTACTCAGTTTTTGAGATGATTTGAAATTCCACAAGTTCTTCTCTTTCCTCTCTCTGAAGTGATGTAAGAATCCCTGCCTTGAAGATTTCATCACATATGTTTCTTTTATAAGAACTCAAATACGCATCTTGGAAGGTTTTGTTTCTTTTTGTAGGTGCATAGTTCATTCTGTAGATCATATCAGTTTGATTGTAGGTTTCCTCTATATCTTGTATATACACAGAATTTTGTATATCTTCTTTCCATTGTTTCTGAAGTTCCTCCCTCTTAGTAATGATTTGTTGCAATAAAGTTTTCATATCGTCTTGAATAGAATTGAAAGCTTCTTTCATTGCCACTCTGGCAGCAGTAATAACTGTATTCTGAATTAAAATTTGGAGATCCTCTAAAGAAACCTGCATTAATTTAAATATCTAGAGGATTCATTATAACTGAAGATGTCATTCCTGGCACCTTTTGAAATGTATCCCTGACATCCATTTTTAAAACAACATGTTAGGGGAAAAAATTCACTGAAGTTATTTTTTCTGCAAAGCCTTGCAGTCACACTACTTCTACTGTTCACAAAACAATAGCTGTTGTAGTCATATTAAAGACAGAGACACTTCCAACATAAGCCAAGAGTCTAATCAGTTTTCTAGAATACAATACGATAGAGTCAAAACACAGTGATTTTTTGAGGTTTCTAGAAAGTCTACCATTATTTAAAATACAGTGCAGTACAATCAACACACAGTAAATTTTTGTGCTTTCAACAAAAGAAAATGTTATGGGAATGTGGCATATAATAAATTCGAAGTAAGATCCAATTCTTCTTTTTCCTTTTAAGCAGTAAAGTATTTGTAATTCGTTTATAGAAGTATAGTTAGTTATAATCCTTATTAGAGTGGAGTTAATTATAATCCTTTACAAGATCTTCATGTATTTCCAAATGTTTTGCTTATAGTTCCAGTGGGAATTTTTTTTTGTTACTGCTTCAATCAAGCCCAAAGTCAAATAAAACCAATTTTTCTCAAATGTTATATTTCACTGGGTGATATTATCATCTCAGACAATAGCCTTTCCTTTGCTTTTTTGCTCCAGAAACCATTTTAAAATGAGAAAGTTGCTTTAAGATATTTACTAACCATTTTTTGGAGGAAGGAGAAGGGAGGGAGGAAAGTTCTTCACCCCTCCCTTCCTTTGTCCCATTAAACTTTAAAGGGGCTTATCAATGAGTAGGTGATTCTCTGATGTTGTTGCATTTAAGTGTACTCAGTGTTATTCTTCATCGATGGTATGGATGAGGTGTAAAACTTTTCACCTTTTGCCCAGGTAGTCACAGCTGCGTGGCCATGTCTGACATGGGCACTCTCTAATGGCTCTTGCCTCAGAGTGATCTAGGGCTCCTGCCTGCTTGCTGCCACTCGCGGGGGAGTCCAAGTGAAGCCCCTTGCAATGAGCTCCTCTTTGAGGAGCTCATTGGAGTTTGGGAACTCCCGAATCCCTCTAGAAGAGCTGAAGATCCAGCCGTCACAGTGCATCTGTTCTCGCCACGCCAGATCCCGGAAACCTGCCCTTCCTGTCTCTTAGGAAATGGATAGCCCTTATTCTCATTATAATTCTGGATGACAAGGTGGTCTGCAAAAATGGCCATGTTAGTTAGAGATGCTGGACTGCAGGTTTTTACTGGGACTGCAATATCTGAAGGCAAGGCTTGGAAAAATTGTTCTTTAACCAGAATGCCCCTTAACTTAGCATGAGTAAAAACCTGTGCACACATCCAGCAGCTTATGAAGTTGGCTCATGAAAACTGCACATGACTCTTTAGGTTTAGGGCTTGTCATTCTGAACTGAAGCTGTAGCTGATCTTCAGCCAAGCCAAATCTCTGTCTAGTCAGTCTTTTAACGTGTCTATAGCCTCTAGTCCCAGCCAGCAATTCTCCCAGAAGGTCACTCAACTCACCACGCATGTGGGTACACAGAATCTTCATGTCTTCCCATTCTGGGACTTCAAAATGCTCACAAGAAGCTTCAAAGAGGTTAAAATACAGCATGGGAACTCTGGAACACAGGAAACCTTTGTCTCTCCCAGTTCTCATCATGGTCATGAAGCAATAAATCCATCTCCCATGTTTGCAGGTTCATTAAATCTGTAAACATTCCTTGCAGGTCTCCAGGCTGATCAGCCACACCATTGTTTCCAGCCTGGGAATGCCGAGTCTGATATGCTGTCAGGGGTATCACCTCCCATAGTTTTCCATGTTGGCTGCTCCTTTCCCTCCTAGCTGCTCAGCACTGGCCTGATCTGAGCCAGCCCTGTTCCATGCATCTTGCTGTCTCTCCACTGATCCTTGGGATGTCAAAAGACTGGAGAGTCTCTGGTGCCTCGAAAACCCAATAAATCATCGTCCTTGCCCTCGCCAACATCTTGTTGGAAAAATAGAAAAAAATACTTAAATACTCAGAGTTTATAATGGATCTTTGCTTCACTGGAGAGGAGACATTTCTTTCTATGTAAAAACCTTTATTTCTAAAGGAAGTGTTCACATGGAAAGCTACAAAACAAGCACAGAACAATGGTCACACAACAATGGGGATTCTCCTTCTTGACCCCTAGAAGGAATTCACCTGATTGCATTACTCAATCAATGTTACCCAGTTTCGCGGGCCTTGTTTACATTGGCTGTGCACCAGGTTTCCTTCCAGGCCAGTCTAAATAGCTGTGGTCTCCTGCAACAGTTTTATGTTCCATAATGTAATCTTCATATTCCTCACAAGTTGTGGGAAAACATCAGGAAAGTATTTTGGAGGAGTGCTTGGAAATGCTGGATTGCAAGTTTGCAAGGAGGTTCAAGTAATGGTTTCGTGGGTGGCTGATGAGAAGCAGATGGTTAAATAAGCGATGAAGTATGGAATCAAAGTATGAGATGTTTAAAGGAAACAGGTGGGAGAAGGCAAGGCAAAACAAAGGGGTTGGGTTTTAATCTAATATATTGTCAGACTGCTGTGCACACCTGCCATGGAGGGGGGATTCCCTTCTGTTTGATGTAACCGCGGCTTGCCAAATGGTAGAGCCAAATGTCCAGAATCCGCTTTGTTTATTATTCTACATTTTGTATACGGGGGCTATGTGCTAGGGAGGGCATAGGCAATGGCTAGGTTAAGGGGGGGGGGTTTGCTTGACTGTTAAATGTAGTGGGAAAATACAATAGAGTGATTAGGTCTTTATTACTCCTATTTGAAACTGATATATCTGTAACTGTACGACAGTCGTCCTTAGTTCTAACAAAGGATTTGTGCAGAGGGTATCTACCACTGATCTCAATAAAGTTAGCATCTATCAAACTGGCTGGCATTGAGAATTGATTTAACCGGGACTCTGACATATATTTATATGGTTTCTCTGCAGGTATATATTGGTGAACTCCCTCAGGATTTCCTCCGTATCACCCCAACACAGCAACAACAGCAGTTACAATTGGATGCTCAAGCAGCTCAGCAGTTACAGTATGGAGGAGCAATGGGCACTGTTGGGAGACTGAGCATTACTGTAGGACAGGTATTTAAAATAAGTCTTTTAATGGGCTAAAAAAAATTCTTGCTAATACCTTGAAAATAGTGCTTAAAAGCTTTGTTATTAAGATCATTATGCATAGAATGTGACAGTAGAGTGCCTCTGGTTTCTTACCTAATTAGTGTGTGTAGTAGGTCTTTCAGGGTGGAACAAACAGCACACAGTGATAAATGCTGCATTAAGTTCATGATTGCATAATTTTAATGCATAATAGTGCCATCTTCCCCTGTATGATGAAAGGAACAGGATTAACATGGTCATTATTAGTGAGCTTTAAATGATCGAACTTTAGATACTTAGAATGTGTATAAGGGTTTAAAATAAAGCTCTATCTAAATACAGTATTTATTTGAATGTAAACATAAGCCTCTCATGGACTTGAAAAGTTAAGTTGGTCTGTGGTCATCTTGAAATTATGGTTAAATATATAGTTGTAATTGAAAAATTGTTCAATGAAAGGACAGAGGTCCATATGGAGCAGAGGTCCATTGGTGGTTATTAGCCACAAGGTATAGACAGGGACTCTGGGTCAAGTGAGGCTCTGTATTCTTGGTGCTTGGGGGCGGGGGCAACAGTGGGAGGGCTTCTAGTGTCCTGGCCCCACTGCTGGACCTCCTGATGGCACCTGGTATTTTTGGCCACTGTGTGACACAGAGTGTTGGACTGGATGGGGCATTGGCCTGATCCAGCATTGGCTTCTCTTATGTTCTCTTATGTTCTTATGACTTCAGAAACTTTGAAGACATGCTGTCTAAGGCTTTGCATTTTTGGTATTCATATAACCAGGAAGCAAATACAGAATCTTTGTCAGTCTTTGCCAAATAGTTATCCTGACATATTATCCATTCCTTGTGGGAAAAAATTCTGGGCTCCTATTGTGAATTGCATCTGCAAGCTCACTCCCAGCCCAATTATTTAGAATGATTAGATCTATGACTACTTTGCCACAAGGCAAGCCAGATGCTAGGGAATTGGACATTGGCTGTGAGGCTTTTGCAAGCTCTTTCAGAGATAAAGTCTTGTCGCTCTGCTGCAACCTCCCCACCACAGTTGAGACAGTGAGCGAACTTGACCCTCCCATACACACCTTCTAGTTGGTTTATGGATTATTTCAGTCCACTCAGCCTATAGGAAGTCGACAAACTGCTCTTAACTGTGTACCCCACCAGGTGTCTCCTTGATCCATGCCCATCGTGGCTGAGTAAAGCTGGCCATGATGGGTTTTGAGGTGCCCTAAGGGAGATTATCAACAAGTCCCTCAGAGGGTCTGTTCCCTGGGGCACTTAAGGAGGCCATACTTCGTCCCCTCCTGAAAAAGCCATTTCTGGATCTGGCCGAATTGGCAAATTTCCAGCCAGTTTCCAACCTGCCCTATTTGGGCAAACTAATCGAGAGGGCTATGGCAGTCTAGTTGCAGAGTTTTTTGGATGACACTTCCATGTTAGATTCCTTCCAGTCTGGCTGTTGCCTGGGACCCGGGACGGAGAGAGCACTGGTTGCCCTCATGGATGACCTCCGGACACACCTGGATTGGCAGTGCTGTTGTTGTTGGACCTGTTGGCAGCATTCGGCATGGTTGACCATCAGCCTTGCTGACACTGAAATCCAGGGTCTTGCCTTGCATCCTTTCTTCAAGGTTGGGGACAAAGGGTGGCACTAAGGGAACAGCTATCCCGAAGGAATCCGCTGATTTGTGTAGTGCTTCAAGGGGTGGTGGTTTCCCTGATGCTATTTAACATCTATATGTGCCCCCTTGCCCAGATTGCTCAGAGGCATGGGCTGGGGTGTCACCAGTATGCGGATGACACCCAGCTCTATCTGTTGTTGGGCAGCCGGTCTGACTCTAAGCCGGAAGATCTGGATCTGGCATTGAAAGCTGTGGCTGGTTGGCTTAGACTGAGTTGACTGAAATTGAATCCGATGAAGATAGAAGTCTTGTGCCTGAGTCAGGGCAGACCGAGGGTAGGGATCCCATTCCTGACCTTTGATGGGGCACTTCTGGTGCCAACATCAGAGGTTAGGAGCTTGGGAGTGCTCTTGGATGCTTCCTTAACAACGGAGGCCCAGGTAGCAGCCCCTGCCAAGTCAGCCTTTTATCATCTTCGGCTGATTAGGCAGTCGGTTCCCTTCCTCAAATGCAACAACTTGGCAACAGTGATCCATGTGATGGTCACCTCGAGATTGGACTACTGTAATGCTCTCTACATGGGGCTGCCCTTGTCCCAAATCTGGAAGCTGCAGTTACTGCAAAACGCTGCAACCAGCTGTTGATGGATATCTCTATGCAGAAGCACTTCCTGCCTGTGCTGAAAGCACTGAACTAGCTGCCGATAGCATACCGAATTTGCTTCAAGGTGCTCGTTCTTACCTTTAAAGCCCTATATGGTCAGGGTACAGCATACCTAAGGGACCACCTTTTCCCACATGTTCCCCAGAGAGCATTGCTTTCAGGGTCCCAAAATTGATTGGCCCTCCTGGGCCCCAAAGATGCAAGGCTGACTATAACTAGGTCCAGGGCCTTCTCAGTGGTGGCCATTAATTCCGAGAAGCTTAATCAATGAAATCAGTGAAATGTACATTGTGCTTTTCGTGGTTGCATTTTTCAATTTTGAGGTGTGTGCAATGAGCCTGCCTATACCGGTCTTTTCCAAACTTTCAGCAGTTGAGCCTCATTGTAAAATACATCAAAAACTAGAGGGATGCTTTTATGCTGACATCTGGTTGTTTAGTTTTTGGATTTGTATATGAGGAAGCAGGGGTCTTTTCGTAGAAAAACAGCTGCAGGAGCTCATTAGCATATGGTATGCTAATGAGCTATTAGGCTATTAGCATATGCCACGCCTCCTGACATCACCGGAAGTGATGTCAGAAGGGGAAGCAAAAGGGGGGGAGGCATCTTCAAAAGCCTCTCCTTCCCTTCCCCAGCTGGTCTGGGTGGGGGAGCTAAGAGAGAAGGGGTTTAAAGTTTAAACTCCTTCTCACTAGAGTTGGGCCACAGAAGGAGGAAAGAGGGAAGGAAAGAGAGAGAGTAGAAAGAAGGAAAGAGGGAAAGGAAGAGAAGGAAAGGGGAGGGAAAGAAAGAGAGGAAGAAGGAGGAAACATGGAAAGGAGGAAAAAGAGAAGAGAAGAATGTGGGAAAGAAAGAAAGAGAGAAGAGAAGAAGGAGGGAAAGAGGAAAAAGAGAGAAGGAAAGGAGGGAATGAAAGAAATTTGGCGGCAATTCGGCTCCATTATATCCTATGGGCCATTGATGTCAATGGTGAAAACATAGGATATATTCTGGGGGCTGTAAGGGAGGGGTTTGAGGGAGAGGCACCAAACTCACAGGGTAGCTGGTGGAACCTCTCCCCAAGATACCCACCAAGTTTCAAGAACATTGTATCAAGGGGTCCAATTCTATGGGTCCCTAAACAGGTTGCCCCTATTCCCTCCATTGTTCTCTATGGTGGGAAAAAAATAACTTTTTCCCACCATAGAGAACAATGTAGGGAATAGGGGCAACCTGTTTGAGGGCCCATAGGATTGGACCCTGATCCAATGTTCTTGAAACGTGGTGGGTATCTTGGGGAGAGGCTCCATCAGCTGCCCTGTGAGTTTGGAGCCTCTCCCTCAAACCCCTTCCTCCAGCCCCAGAATATACCCTATGTTTTCACCATTGACTTCAATGGCCCATAGGATATAATGGAGCTGAAATTGACATTCCGCTGCCTGAAAGAGTCCCCCGGACGCCGGCTGGGGGCAGGGCCTGGCTCCTGAGCTCCCGGAGCTGCGCTCCTGTGCGCTCCCCCCCCCAAAAGACCCCTGTGAGGAAGTGATTTTCCACTTCTAACCTCACCATTTTAACAGTATTTAAATGAGTTAACTAAGTTGGCAGCCTCTTTGTGCAGGGATAGTTCTGCCTCAGTTGCAGTTGACTGGGAAGAGCCAAGACTAGTCCAACTAATCACCTGGAGGTGGATAGGGCAACCTTCTCTGTGGGGCAGGAATCCTGGATTCATCGGAACCTTGAATTATAGTGACTTACTGCACAGCTTGAAAATCACTGGCATATAAACAGGCAGCTCCTGTTTTCTTCCCACCTTGCTGCTTCATTTGTAGTGTATCAGCCCAAAAGAGGGATTTTGCTCGAGTGCTTCCTAAAGGAACTGTAGTACATGCTTTAAGCCTCAGACTCCATAAGAACAACTGTGCAGAAGTAGCCACACGATACGCATGCATGTCGAGAGCAAATAGCCTCGCTTCCCCCCCCGCGTTATCTGGCACGTGTGACCGCACCCTGTGTTAGGCTGTTGCAGCTAACAAACATGGACTCTTGCAACACCTTTAAAAACTAACATTTCAAGTGGCCTAAGCTTGTTGATACCGCTGTTGAATGTGCTTATAACACTCCAACAGCCTAACACAGGGTGCGGTCACACGTGCCAGATAATGCGGGAGGGGGTCAGAGTGAGGCTATTTGCTCCACAGCAATTTGATTCGCCACTGCATGATCAGATGCAGCAACAGATGAACTGGGTTTTTTCCATCACCACATGGTTTCCAGTGTGCTTCAACGAGGGATCACTGACACAATGGGAGCTCGCCGGAGCGATCACACGGGGAAGTCTGTCTGTGGCCCGACGCAAAGCCGTTTGATGCAGCACTTTCCCTGGTATTTGTAAGAAATGACTTCACCATCATAGAGTTCCACTGAAACATCACCGATGCACAGAGATACAAATTGTACACAGTGGGGTTGGAAAGGCTATGAAATGTAATGGTTGCTTTGAAGAGCCCAATTATATACAAGCATAATTAATGCAGCCACATTATTTGTGATAATAGCATTCTGGTAATGCACAGGTACTTTACTACCTGTAGTCTGGGGAAAAGCCCATGGGCCTGATTTAAGCCCAAAGTGAACAGAATCAGATTGGCTGATAAACTCTTGTACAGCAATTTACTAGACTTCTATACTTGAAGCTTAATGTTGACTTTGCTTGTTGTTTTGTTATGTACGTGTGCTGTAATGCGTTGTGTGTTTTGACACCGGCGCACTTACATATCCTGTATATATTTCCATTCATCGCTGCTGTTTCTGTCTTTTGTTGCTGTGTTTTGCAAAAAGCCATATCCTGTCCTTAAACCAGGAATACTCAGTGTGGCTGAAGCTCCTCCCCCCCCCCGACTGTTCTTTTCTGTGGCTTCCTCCACCCATCCCTAAGCCACAGTTGACCTACGAGATGCTGCTTCTCACCTCGCCAAGTGGGAGTGACTTCTGTAATAAGCAGCTTTGTTCTTTGCTCAGCGTATTAACTTACTAGATGAGTAGCTGCTACTTTGTGCTACCAGAGTTGCTGCCTGAATCTCTTTCTATGTGAAGTGGGGCTGGCTGCTCCGAAAAGGCATGAGTTGCATTCATGTATGGGAGTTCTTGCCATTCGGAATTAGAATTTATTCCAGAGGCCATGGTGCTTTCACAGAGACCTCTGGAGCATGCTGTTTTGGGACCAGCCCTCAGCCCAACAGAAAAGTGGTAGCTGTCTCAGAAACAGGTGAAATGCTGCTATTAACTTAATGTCCTTGTCTCCCTAGGAAATGACCTACAGCATATTCCAGGTTATCAAGCTTATTCTCAAGGTTTAATTGGGTTTAACATCCAGAAACATAGATTATTAAGCATGCAGGTGTGATGATGTGCCCTCTGGCAAACCTTAATTACGCTACAGAAATATATTTTTGGAGTACTGTAAGACTGAATTGTCATCTCACAAACCGGAAGCCAATGTGCCTTGATGGTCTTGCATATGTGTGTGGAGTGCTGCTTCACTGAACAAATAACTGTTACATCACTAGCAGCAGGTATTTAGTGTATGTTCTGAAAGGGTCAACTTAAGCCTCTGTTATGTTTGCTGACTACCACTAGGCACCAGCGGTATGCAATCGGAGCTTGGCTTCAAAAGAACAATAGGGACTAGGATCCTAAGACTCCTAGTTAGCACCTATGGAAACTGTGGTGGGAAGTTTAAACCCTCCAATGGGACCTGTGGGTGTCACCTGGGGACTGTATATAGTTGGACGTTTCGGCTAGTTGTTCTTATGTGTGTTGTGTGCAGTAAACTATGATCTGATAATCACTGAGCGTCTGTCTTCACTATGTATCGAACTCAGTACACAACAGCCTCAAGTATGAACAAGATCCTGATGCCCTATTTAGTTCTGCAATCTTTCTTTAGTTAACACATCACTGCTATTCCACCTTTGACCATTTTATTCTAGTGAATGGTAATGCAGGTGCTACCCAAGGAGAACACTTCGTTAGTATCTAGTTCACAGTAATAACTCCCTTGCATGGCGTAATAATACATCTTTTGTTTGTGGCAGGTTCAAGACTTGAGTCTCTGTCTCTGTGCAGCAGCTACAACAACGCACACCAGAACAGTTTTTACTTAGTGATAGGAGTGTATAATGAAAGTGAGGGAGTTTCCATGGACTTTAAGAAAAAGTTGCATCTACCCTCTAAATCCATCTTGCAAACTGGTGAGCAGAATTTAGGTGCAAGGTTTGATAGTGTTTTGTTGATAGATTGAAAGGCTAATATGCATAGAAGGTGCCCAGTAGTTGGGGTTTAACCTGGGCATGAGGAATGGGTAAAGATTTATGTTGGGTTATGGTGTAAAAAGACAGGAGAAGGTGTACTAAGAAGTTGGGGAAAGCTGGATGAGTTATCACTTGGTAGGTCTTGAAATGATTTAGAACAATATTTGTGCATATGTTAGCCTGTGTGGCTATGAACCTGACTGTGAAGGTATAAGGATGCCAGGCTTGCTGTTACCAAGGCCAGGGCCTTTTCAGTGGTGACTCCATACTGGTGGAATGAGCTCCCAGAAGAGATCAGGGTCCTGCGGGACCTTCTACAGTTCCGCAGGGCCTGCAAGACGGAGCTCTTCCACCAGGCTTTTGACTAGGAGCCGCCTTCCCCACTGCCACCAACATCTGTGGTTATGAGCCGGCCCCAACCCTGAGATCGAGCCATACCATCGTGTGACACCAGAAGATCATGGAGTCGGAAATTGTCGGTTGTTACATCATATCGCATGCCATCTCGATTAATGATGGAATGATTACTATGCCTAGCACTTTATGATTATCTGATTGTTTTATAGTGTTTTAAATGCGATAAATGTTTTATGTGGATTTTATGGTACTCTGTACCGACCAATGTGAGCTGCCCTGAGCCTGTTCGTGGGGACGGCGGGATACAAATGGAATAAATAAATAAATAGATAAATAAATAAATAAATAAATACAATAGTTTTTCCTAGTCTGGTTACCAACTAAAATCTTTGGTTCAGGCTGCAAAAGAGGCCTGCAGAAACTTTCCTTGGAGACAGAGAGATAACAGAGTGCGCCATGACCTTGCTTGATTGCTTTCAGCTGGAGGATGGCACAGAACTACCAACTGTCCTTGGTGTTTCCCACGGCTGTTTTTGTAGAAAAAGCCCAGCAGGAACTCATTAGCATAATAGGCCACACCCAACAGCATAAACTTATTAGCATATTAGGCCACACACCCCATGTTACCAGTTATTCTGTTTACCTTGTTTGTTGTCAAAACCCAGGACTTTCTTTGTAGCAGAAACTTCTTTACATGTTAGGCCACACAGCCCTAATATAGCCAATCCTAATGAGTTTCTGCTGTTGGGTGTGGCCTATTATGCTAATGAGTTCCTCCTGGGCATGGCCAACTCAGGAGCCAGCTGGACCTCTGTTCCTGTGCATTCCTGCCCAAAAATAGCCCTTGTGCTTCCAATGAAGCAGATTCCAAGGCAATTGAGTTATGGACACCTGGGAGCAGGGGATGCATGGATCCAGCTGCAGATAAGTTTCACTTTCCCCTCTGCCCTTGATTATTATGGGATGTCATCTGCCTTAGCAACACAGAGAGTTACATCACTTGCCTGGTCTGTGGTTGGGTTAAAGGCCTGAACTCTTTCAGAGACCTTTTTCTATAAAGTAAGTTGCATCCACTTAGTCGATGGTGCCTGGAGACTATGGGGCCTACCCTGGTCAATAGTCCCAGAGCAACCCAGCAAAGGCATTCCATCTTGACCCTTGCCTGGATGGGATGATTGTGTGAACATCTTCATTTGCTGACCTGACTGTCTCTACTGAAACCTGGAAAGGTAATTGGAACTGTTAGTTGCTGTAGCTTTTCCAGGTTGTCTGGCCATGGTCTTGGCATTGTAGGGCCTGACGTTTTGCCAGTAGCTGTGACTGGCATCCTCAGAGGTATAACACAGAAAGATAGAGTACTCTCTTTGTCAAGGTGAGAAGAAAAAAAGGTAGGCAGGTAATTTATATCTACTTCGGAAGGTGGGGTAGGGCTGAGTCATTATCTTCTAGGAGTTCTCCAGGCTATGAACATGCTAATGGAGGAGCTTTCCTGTGGAGGTTCTTTTGTCTATGGATTGTTTCCTGAGGAGGTTTCCTGTTTCCTGAAGAGGTTCTTTTGTGCGTGGAATGGCTATTGAAACTCTAGTCTTATCTGTAATGCTATTGTCAGCTGTAGAGCATTTTGTATTTTTTCAGTACAGGAAACCATGCCCTATTTATTTCTTCCCAGTTGAAATTGTGTTTATGTTTATGAATTTCAGTGGCTTCCCTGTGTAATCTGACATGGTAATTGAAAGTGTTGTCCAGCCTTTCAGTGTCCTGGAACAAAATACTGTGCCCTTTTTGAGTTAGGCTATGTTCAGCCACTGCTGATTTTTCAGGTTGGCCAAGGCTGCAGTGTCTTTCATGTTCTTTTATTCTTGTCTGAATGCTACACTGTGTGGTCCCGATGTAAACTTGTCCACAACTGCATGGTATGTGGTATACTCCTGCAGAAGTCTCTTGGAACTGTGTTTTATGTGTTTAGCTATGCTGGATATGCCTAGCTTTTGTTATTTTACTTTCTTCCATTCTGAGTCTTGAGAACATAAGAGAACATAAGGGAAGCTGATGTTGGATCAGGCCAAAGGCCCATCCAGTCCAAACACTCTGTCACACAGTGGCCAAAAATACCAGGTGCCATCAGGAGGTCCACCAGTGGGGCCAGGACACCAGAAGCCCTCCCACTGTCACCCCCGCCCCCAAGCACCATGACTACAGACCATCATTTGCTCCAGAGTCCCTATCTACACCTTGTGGCTAATAGCCACTGATGGACCTCTGCTCCATATGTTTATCTAATTCCCTCTTGAAGCCGTCCATATTTGTAGCTGCCACCACCTCCTGTGGCAATGAATTCCATGTGTTAATCACTCTTTGGGTGAAGAAGTACTTCCTTTGATCCCTTCTAACCCGACCGCTCAGCAATTTCATTGAGTGCCCACGAGTTCTTGTATTCTGAGAAAGGGAGAAAAGTACTTCTTTCTCTCCCTGCTCTATCCCATGCATTTTTTAATATTTTTGCACCTTAATAAATAATTATATTTTACTCTGCCGTGGTTTTTGCATTCCATTAACCTCAGAGGCTTAATCCAATTGCCTAAGACTCTTGACCACTACCAGAAGAACTGTTTTGCCTTTTGAAACTCAGACTGCAGTTCCACTCTGCAGGGCTGACCTTTCTTGTGTAATTCCCTGAGAAGCCGGGAGACTTGGTTCTTCCCTCCTGGGCTGTTGGGATAGACAAAAGGACCTGGTGGCAAATTACCAAGGCTTGGGTGAGTGCTAAACTCTCTCAGGTATCTTGTAACTTTGCTTTGCAACGCGCTCCTTGAACCAAAGTGTTTAGCCCGGATGGGTTGAGACTTTTGACAGAAGGTCAGATTGTCCAAACTACCAAAATGTTTGCTAGTGGGAGGCAGTCTTGCGGCAGTCTTCCACAAACATTTGGGCCTTCACAATTCCCTTAAATTGGTGAAGTGTACCCATGATCTAGGAAGCAGAATCACAGCCTGAAGTATGATGCCAAGACAACAGATACCAAGCAGAAGATACATACGCTGAAGGGGTGGGATTAGTAGTGTGGGAGGAAAAGGTAAGCAAAAGCAGGCGCAAAAAGAAGCCATTCAAAGCAACCTGTGATGGGCAAGAGAACACGAAAAGACCTGTTTGAATGAGGGCATTTTGGAGTGTTAGCATTTTTACAGTTACTATGTTGGGGCTAATTTCAAACCATGTTCAGTGCCCCGGAAAACCAGAGAAGAAATATTCTGCATGTCAGACACTCCCACATCTGCACATATTTTATTATTTATTTTGTTTATACTTTCTCTCCCAGTGGAGACCCAAAGGGGCTTCCATTGTTCTCTTCTCCTCCATTTTATTGTCACAACAGCCCTGCGGGCTAGGCTCGGCCGAGAATGTGCGATTGGCCAAAGATCTCTCAACAAGCTGCCATGCCAAGTGAGGAATCAAGCCTGGGTCTCCCAGACCCTAGTCCAACACTAATCACTACACTACACTGGCTCTCACACTTTCCTCCTCACATTTGCAAAGCAGGCAGTGGTGGATGAAGTGCAGACATGGAACCTACTCTGTCCTGTTGACTCATGATTCTCAGATTCCAGGCAATTTAGACATATAATTCCTATTGGTAGGAGCTTTAAAAGACATAGTCTTTGTGTTGTTGTTCAGTTGCACAGTCGAGTCTGACCCTTCGTAACCCCATGGACCACATCACCCCAGGCCCTCCAGTCTTCCGTTGTGCTCTGGAGTTTGCTTAATTTCATGTTCATTGCCTCAATAACACTGTCTAACTATCTCATCTTTTGCTGTCCCCTTCTTCTTTGACCTTCAATCTTTCCCAGCATCAGGGTCTTCTCCAGTGATTGCTCCCTTCTCATTTGGTGGCCAAAGTATTTGAGCTTCATCTTCAGTATCTGGCTTTCCAGGGAAAAGTCAGGGTTGATTTCTTTTAGGACTGACTGATTTGATCTCCTTGCAGTCCAAGGGACTCTCAGGAGTCTTCTCCAGCACCATAATTCAAAAGCATCTATTCTTCAGCACTCGACCTTCCTTATAGTCCAGCTCTTTCAACCATACATTACCACTGTGAATACCATTGCTTTGACCATATGGGCTTTTGTTGGCAGGGTGATGTCTCTACTTTTTATTATGTTGTCTAGGTTTGCCATCACTTTCCTCCCAAGGAGCAGGCATCTTTTAATTTCATGGCTGCGGTCACCATCTGCAGTGATCTTGGATCCCAGGAATGTGAAGTCTGTCACTGCTTCCACGATTTCCCCCTTCGATTTGCCAAGGAGTGATGGGGCCAGATGCCATGATCTTTGTTTTTTTGATGTTGAGTTTCAAGCCAACTTTTATGCTCTCCTTTTCCACCCTTAGCAATAGGCTCTTTAGGTCCTCTTCACTTTCTGCCATTAGAGTGGTATCGTCTGCATATCTGAGGTTGTTGATGTTTTTCCCAGCAATCTTAATTCCGTCTTGTGATTCATCCAGGCTGGCGTTTTGTATGATGTACTCTGCATGTAAATTAAATAAGCAAAGGGACAATATACATCCTTGTTGTACTCCTTTTCCTATGCTAAATCAATCACTTGTTCCATATCCGATTCTAACTGTCGCTTCTTGACCTGTATACAGGTTTCTCAAGAGACATGTGAGGTGGTCTGGTACTCCCATCTCTTTAAGGACTTGCCACAGTCTGTTGTGATCCACACAATCAAAGGCTTTAGCATAGTCAATGAAGTAGAAGTAGATGTTTTTCTGGTACTCCCTTGCTTTCTCCATAATCCAGCGAATGTTGGCAATTTGATCTCTAGTTCCTCTACCTCTTTGAAACCCAGCTTGTAGTTCTGGCAGTTCTCTATCCACCTACTGTTGGAGCTTAGCTTGTACGATCTTGAGCATGACTTTGCTAGTGTGTGAAATGAATGCAATTGTGCGATAGTTTGAACATTCCTTGGCATTGCCCTTCTTTGGGATTGGATACAGGCACTCTATCTATCAAATCTAGTCCCTTAAACCTATTCTTCACCTCTACTGTAAATTTATCAGGGATGTGATCCAAGTCAAACCTGAATGGCCTAGTGGTTTTCCCAACTTTCTTCAGTTTAAGTCTGAATTTTGCAATGAGTAGCTCATGATCTGAGCCACAGTCAGCTCCAGGTCTTGTTTTTACTGGCTGTATAGAGCTTCTCAGGGGTCTTTTTTGGGGGGAGCGCACTGGAGCTCAGCTGGGGGGCTCAGGAGCCAAGCCCCGCCCTCAGCCGGCATCCCGGGGAGTCTTTCAGGCAGCCGAATGTCAATTTCAGCTCCATTATATCCTATGGGCCATTGAAGTCAATGGTGAAAACATAGGGTATATTCTGGGGGTGGAGGGGAGGGGGTTTGATGGAGAGGCTTCAAACTCACAGGGTAGCTGATGGAGCCTCTCCCCAAGATACCCACCAAGTTTTTTTTCCCATTATAGAGAACAATGGAGGGAATAGGGGCAACCTGTTTGGGGGCCCATAGAATTGGACCCCCTGGTCCAATGTTCCTGAAACTTGGTGGGTATCTTGGGGAGAGGCTCCATAAGCTACCCTGTGAGTTTGGAGCCTCTCCCTCAAACCCCATCCCCTCCAGCCCCCAGAATATACCCTATGTTTTCACCATTGACTTCAATGGCCCATAGGATATAATGGGGTCGAATTGCTGCCAAATTTCTTTCATTCCCTCCTTTCCTTCTCTCTTTTTCCTCTTTCCCTCCTTCTTCTCTTCTCTCTTTCTTTCTTTCCCACCTTTTTCTCTTCTCTTTTTTCCTCCTTTCCCTGTTTCCCTCCTTCTTTCCCTCTCCTTCTTTCCCTCACCTTTTCTTCTCTTTCTTTCCCTCTTTCCTTCCTTCTTTCCTCCTCTCTACTCTCTCTTTCCTTCCCTCTTTCCTCTTTTTGTGGCCCAACTCTCATGAGAAGGAGTTTAAACTTTAAACCCCTTCTCTCTTAGCTCCCCCACCCAGGCCAGCTGGGGAAGGAAAGGGGAGGCTTTTGAAGATGCCTCCCCCCCTTTTGCTTCCCCTTCTGACATCACTTCTGGTGATGTCAGGGGGCATGGCATATGCTAATAGCCTAATAGCTCATTAGCATACCATATGCTAATGAGCTCCTGCAGCTGTTTTTCTACGAAAAGACCCCTGGAGCTTCTCCATCTTTGACTGCAAATGATATAGTCAATCTGATTTCAGTGTTGCCGAAATATCTGCAATAAAGAGACTAGCCACTAGATGTCATCATAATCTTGCAATTCGCCCACCTAAAGATGGCCTAGATGATTCTGATGACTGAAATAAATTCTGTGGGGGGTTTTAAAATAGAAATTAAGGACTTGATGTGAAAAAACCTCTTCAGTCGAATGTGAGTAGTTTTTGGCTAACTGCTTCAATGATCATTTTCCTTAAACAATTTTGAAGTGTTTATGGTCTCTTCCTCTTCAGCCTCCTTGGGTTTCGACAGATAGGCTCCCTTAGGTTATGCATCATCAGAACCTTGCTTCTTTCTTTAATGTGAAGAATATAAATAGTAACGCTTTGTTACTTTAGGGTTTGGGTTTTTTTGTATTTTTGCATTGTGTTTGTGCGTGTGTGTGCCTGGGCCTGTAAGTTATGGTGACCTCTGGTGACTCCTACTGGGGCCTGGGGGACATTCAGAGAAGTGGCTTGGTAGCCTGCCTCCATCCTCCCAGCCCTGGTATTCTCTGGAGGTCTCCCATCCAAACACTTGCCAGGGTCGGCCCTGCATAGGCTTCCGAGATCTGAGGAGGCTGGGCTTGCCCGGGCTCTCCAGGTCAGGGTTCTTCCTTAATATTTTTGCCAAACAGTATTCTCAGGAAGGCTGTAGAAGAGTTATTGGCTGGTGACAAGCAAGATCAAGAAGGGACAAATGGGAGCAAGGGGTAACAAAACTGAGGCTAGGGACTGTCCGGAGAGAAGTGTGTGGAGTGACGGTAAATGGACAGCTGGCTCTGAGAAAGTTTATCCATATGTTCCCTGTCCACCAGCAATGGTCATCAGGCTGCCAGTTGCCAGCTGCCCCAGGGTGGCCAGCCTGCTCTTGACTTTTCCATCATGGCGCCCGCTCTGTAGAATGTGCCCCCTGAAGACATGAGGGGAGCCCCCCTGTTGGAGATGCTTAGGAGGCACCGCGAACCTTGCGTGTTAGGGTTTTTGATGGGGTATGAACAAGCAGGCATATTTTGGGTGTGTGTGTGTCGCTATTTGATTTTGAACTGTAATGCTCTAATTATATCTTGTAAGCTGCCATGTGTCAAGAGGAAAGGTGGGGTGTAAATATTTTAATAACTGAAGACCCAAAGCAAGGTTAGAAGTAATTGTTTAGCAGTGTGCAGGGACAAAGAGAAAAGTACTAGTTTTGGGATGGTTCAGTGCAGGCCCGTAGCCAGGAATTTTTAATTCAGGGGGCCTTTAAATAAGTCGGGGGGCACTCCACCAAGGAGCGCCACAAATAAAATAAAAAATGGAAGTTGGGGGCTGGGGTGGATGGGAAATCAGGGGGCCATAGCGTAAGTCAGGGGGCCAGCCCCCAAGATGTCCCACTGTAGCTACAGGCCTGGTTCAGTGGCCATTATCAGAAGAACTCTTGAACAGCACAGGATGCATTAAGTAAATGTAGGCTACTGCAGTGTGAGCAAAAATATTCTTAGTATTGCATGTGGCTACTTAAAATGTTATGCAGAATCATGCAACCTGAGGTCTAAGTGCAATACCACCAGAATTTTACCCAACTTTCTTTCTTGGGAAAATTTCCAGGCAAAAAGTAGAATAATATGTTTTCCATATCTTGTTCCTTTTCCCACACTTGCATTTGTCCTCAGGGCTTGAGTACTTTGCTCTGGGTAAGTCATCTTAACTCTTTCTTTGCATTCCATCCAACTGGAACAAGAATTCTGCATGCAAAATCATGCAAAATGCTTTTTATTTGTATGCAGTATGTCGCAATACAGGACATTACTGGTGGTTGTCACAATACACAAGATTTCAAATTATGTATTTTTAACATGTTGCATTTGAGAGGGGAATAAAGTTGTGCTGGAAAACATATAAGGTAGTTCCTTCTAAGGTATCTGACAGCTACAAACAATAGGTAATCAGGTGGATGAACTTAAAATATTTGCAGTTTTTTCTCTCTCTCCCCACTCCCGGTTTGTTGTCACATTAATATAGCTAGTTGTCATAAGGGACAGTGTTTATTTTCTTTAGTGTTCATTGACATTCAATTAGAGAGAGTTGTTTCTGAATACTTATATGATGAAATTGTGTTGCTGCATTGTTATAAGGCATTGTTGCTGATGTGAAGGTATAATAATGCAAGAACCTAATTAAGATACTTAAGTGTATGTCTTTCTTCAACCTGAGCATCATATGCTGCTTTAGTATTAGCAGTTCATCTATGAAATGTGACTATACAGTGGTGAATATGCCAGAGTTTTTTCCATTTGCAGGGGTAGGGTAAAAAAGAGCCTTATGACAGCTTAAGCTTTTGTGGATCAGAGCCCACATTATCAGGTGCAGGACGTTTGACCTTATTTGGTGCTGATACACTGGCATAGAGAGAAAAAGTTATGAAAAGTGGGATCAGATGGCAATGAAACACAAAAGGGTACATGCTGTCATATTCTGTGTATGCCTCTGTTGTATGTCACTATGCATCTCTCCTTATATATAATTCCGTTTTGGTCATGGACTCTCTCCAGAAGGTTCCACATGCTCCTGAACTGGTTGGCTCCCTGGTGTGTCACTCACAGGGTGTCTGTCTCCACTGGCTGCATTGCTGTCTCCATTGGTGTGGTCCCACCCACAGAGGAGGCGCCCGGCATCTCATCTTCACTCTGCTCCAAGCCAACTGGATGCTCCAGTGGATGCTCCAAGCCAACTGGATGCTCCAGTGGCCGGGAGCCTGAGCCCAATCATGCTGCCGCTGCGGCCATCCTTGCCCGAGTACGGGTGGCTGGCCAGGCTGTGTGTGACTGGATGATGGACGGGATGGGTGCTCCAGTTGGGGGGCTCAGCCCGATCCTGCTGCTGCCATGGTCATCCTATAGGTGGACGGGTGGGCCATGACTGCACGATGGATGCACTGGCCACTCCAGCGGCCAGGGGGGCCTCAGGCCAAGCCTGATCCTGCTGCTGCCATGGTCATCCAAGCCTGAGCCTGACTATGAGCAGCCGGCCAGGCTCTGACCGGCTGGGGTTGGTGCGCTGCCAGGGTGGAGACCACTACAGGTAGGCCACGGGTCACCGGACACACCCAGGCGGGAAGCCGGTCGTGGGCTGTTCCATCATCCCTTGACCCTGGAGCTGGCAAAGGGGGACAAAGCAGAGGACTGGGCACCTGTTTAGCGTCTTTCTAGGGCCCATTGTCTTCCTTCTACAATGGGCTTTGCTCATAGTGTATGTATATATATATATAAATATATGAATACTAGGAGTAAAGCCCATTGTAGAAGGAAGGCAATGGACCCTAGGAAAATGTGAAACAGGCACCCAGTCCTCTGCTTTGTCCCCCCTCACCAGCCCCCGGGGTCAAGGGGCAATGGAATGGCCTATGACCAGCTTCCTGCCAGGACACATCCAGTGGTCTGCAGCCCACCTGCAGTGGCCTCTGCTCCAGCGGTGCACCGGGCACCGTCCAATCAGAGCCTGGCTGGCTGCTCGTAGCCAGGCTTGGGTGAGGATGACCACAGTGGTGGTGGCAAGATTGGGCTCGGCCTGAGGCCTCCCCAGCTGCCGGAGTGGTCAGTGCATCTGTTGTGTGGTCGCAGCCCGCCTGGCCACCTGTATCTGGGCCCGGGCGAGGACACCCACAGCAGTGGCAGGATTGGGCTGAGCCCCCCTTGCTGGAGTGCCCGTCCCATCTGTTGTCCGGTTGCATGAAGCCCAGCTGGCTACCTGTACTCGGGTGAGGATGGCCACAGCAGCAGCACAATCAGGCTTGGGTGCCAGGCCACTGGAGCATCCTGCCCACCCATTGCCTCAGAGCAGAGTGAGAGTGAGATGCTGAGCACCTCCTCTGTGGGCGGGATCACGCCAACGGGGGCAGCAACATAGCCAGTGGAGACAGATGCCCTGTGAGTGACACACCAGGGAGCCAACCAATTTGGGAGCATGTGGAATCTTCCGGAGAGCGTCCACAACCAAAACGGAATTATATATAAGGAGAGATAGTGTATTTCTGCTTACACACATAGTGGCATATACTTTTATGGTCCAGGGCCTACTGTGTGCATCTGATGAATACTGATTGCCATGATTTAACTTCTTTTTTTTATTATTTTAACAAAACCCTCCTAAAAAGGAGAGGAGTTTATTCTTTTTATAAATGGAAAGAGGTAGGGTATATAGAGGGATTAAGAAAAGAGCGGAGTGAGTATTCTGTTAATAAAAGTTAGTTTAAATCAATATAAATACAGTTTTTGGCAATCCCCGTGATCGGAGAGTCTTCTTTTCATCTAACAAAAGTTCAAAATAACTCTGTTAATGAGGTTAGTAATGTCCATTGGGGTTAGTTGTTTATCAACTCCTTTCTGACGCCTCTCGAACAGTCATTTCTTAGGTTGTCTTCTTTTAGTATCCCTCAGGTTATAAGATGGGCCCTCTTTGGTTTTCACATCTCCCGCTCCGGCACCTCCCTCTTCTGGGCCGCTGTCATCCTCACTGCTCAAATCTGTCCAAGTTGCGAGTGCTGCCTCTTCCTCTGAACTGGCGTGTCTCTTCAGAAACTCTTGTGCTTTGAAAATGGAGTCAATCTTTTCTCTTTTGTCCTTATACTTGAACACTAGGCCTTCAGGGAAGATCCATCTGTATATGGTCTGATGTTTTTGTAGAAAGGTGGTCAATCCTTTATACGCTTTCCTTTTCATCCGGATTTCATAAGGCACATCTTTCAATGTTCTGATAGTCTGCTCCCCAATTTTCAAGGGCACCGCTGAGACTGCACGAAGAATTTGATCTCTAGTACACTGCTTAACGAACTTGACAACCACTTCTGCTGGCAGATTATTTTTCTTTGTAAAAGTGGAGTAGGCCCTATAGACCTTATCCATCTCTTCTTTAATTTCTCGCTGATCTCTGCCAGTTACGGGTGCCAAGGCATTCGTTAGTATAGATCTGAGATCTTCCTTCTCTTCTTCTTTAATGCCCTGAAAATGGAGGGTCAGATTTGATTTCTCCATTTGCAACATCAAAATTCTTTTTTCTTGCACATCCTGATGTCTTTCTAACTTATTGACCCTTTTCTTCACTTTTCCAATGTCTTCCGTCGAGACCAAACACTTCTGTGCGATCTCCTCCATTTTCTTTGACGTTTCTGTTAATTGCTTTTGTTGACTGTTGAGAACACCTTCCATGTTAGTTAGGGTTTCGCTGATTTTCTGTATTTGGACCAGCAGAGGGTGCAGTAGCTCGCCTGTCTGTTGACTGACAGCAGGCTCTAGAGGGGGATTACCCGGACCGGAAGTCCCGCCTCCCTTCTTTTCCGGTTTCAAAGGGACCTTCTTCATGGCCGACATTTCTTTTATTTGTTTACTTTATCAAAGTTCGCGACGCGTCACTCAGGAGACCCGCTAAGTCTTTAGCTTCAATGGCACCCCAAAGGTAATTTCACCAACCCTTCTTCCCTTCCGTCCCCCTTAGTTTTCTTATAAAAGTCCCGCTTCTCAGTGGGGGGGATTCCCCCTCCTCCCAGACGCTTATTCGCTTACGGGGGAAGGGCTCAGGTTTCCGGTTCAAATTTAGACCTCCGACTCACGGTTCGCTGCCATGTCTTCTTTTTACTTTAATTCATGCCGCTGTTCCTCACTCCTGGTGGAATTCGGAGGCGCTGCTAAGTCCCATTACGGGCACAACGCAGCGGGGCTGATTGGGGCGGGGAGAAAGCCTCAATTTCCCGGCTGTCTGCCGGCAAAGAGACTACTCCCCAAAGCGCCCCCGGTTCGGAGCCTTTGCCTAAGGCTCACTAGGGTCTTTCGCACATGCGAAGACCCCCCTGACTGCACGTGGCCTAACCACCTCCGGGAGCATCCCGAGAGGCGGCCGCCATTCGCAACGCCGAAACCCCCATGATTTAACTTCTTGTGTTTGCTGCCCCTCTGGAATTTGTGCTGATGGATTCACAGTGCCAATAATGCTTATAGGGAGTTATGGTCAATATTCTTTCACATTCATCCACTTTTCCTTCTCTAGGTCCTCTTGAATATAACCCCAAAGTACCAACATTGCCTGTTCCACAAGTTTGTGCTGTTTCTCATGGGTTTTAGTCCACAGTGGATTGCATGACCCCCCTATGTTTCTTCCCTCAGTGATGTATGTTTGTGTTTCAGGAAGTCTTTTCATGAGTAGGGGTGGTTTTGATGTGGGGCTGTAGAGTAGTGCATACAATCATGACCTTCTCCCATTCCTCCTGTGATGAAAAGTTGGTATGGCCTTTATCACAAACTTACTCTTTGTCGTGGTGACCAGTTTACCTCCAGGGATTCTGTAGTGGGAAGTGTAGAAATTGTGCTGTGAAACCAAAGCATTCTAAAAAAATTGATAAAGTTAGGAATGGCAACCATTTATTATGATTTATATATCTACTAGCGGCAAGGCCCGTTGCGTGTGCCGATGCAACAGGCGCTAGCTGGACCGCCTCTGGAGGCCTGCCCCCCCCAGTCTGTTGGCACGTGGAGGGCAAGGCCAGACCCACCCACCCCCCGTGCAGCCCCGCATTTTCGGAGCAGCGAGGAAGGTAGGGTGTCTCCCGGCTTGAGCCAGCCAGCTCCGTCACCTCCCTCCCCAGCGACATGCGCCCTGTGAGGCCAGCCCCGCCGCCTCCTCTCCACCGCACAAGGCGGTGGCCAAGTCGCTTACCGGGGGGGAGGTGCCGTGGTGAGGGAGGCCGGCCTCAAGCCAGGGCCAGCAGCGCAGCCACCGGAGCATCTGCCCGGTCCGGCGGCTGGAGTCAGACTGGGGCGAAGTGGTGACATGCTGGCTGTGTGATCGGGACTGAGCTCACACAGCCAGGCACGCCAGCCAATGGCCAGGCCCCAACTATGAGCGGCAGCCCCCACGGCCAATCTATTTTGCCACGCATTTTTGCCTTATTTGGGCATGCCTTATTTGGGCATGCCAGGCGACCACTATCCTTTTATATATAAGGAAAGGATATATCTTTATTTTGCTTACCTGTTGACTTTTATTCCATGTACTTACATCTTTTTGGGGGAGGGGTCAGTTCCTTATAGATCAGGTTCCTTTGGGGAGTGTTGTAGATGTGGCTTTTTCAAGTAGTCTACAGAAGTTTACAAATGTGAAAATGCTATTAGGCATTTCATAGAATCATAGAATGTTAGAGTTGGAAGGAATCTTGCAGGTCATCTAGTCCAACCCCCTGCACTCTGCAGGAGCGTAGCTGAAAGATAGCCCTACAACATACCTGAAAGATTGTTGTCCAGCCTCTGCTTAAAAACATCCAGCTAAAGGAGCATCCACCACCTCCCGAGGCAGTCTGTTCCACGGCTCAACCACTCTTACAGTTAGGAAGTTTCTCCTGATATTTAGCCAGTATCGACTCCCTTGTAATTTCCACCCATTAGAACTAGTCTTGCAATCTGGAGCAAGAGAGAATAGATCTGCTCCATCTTCTACATGACAGCCCTTCAAATATTTGAAGACTGCAATCTTGTCCCCTCTAAGCCTTCTGTTTCCCAGGCTAAACATACACAACTCATTCAGCCCTTCCTCATAAGACTTGGATTCCGACCCTCTCACCATCCTGGTTGCCCTCTTCTGACCATTTGACCGTTTAAACGAAAGATAGTTGAAGTGCATACAGCAGCTAAGTGTGTTAAATGAAATCTGCAAGAGTGTAAATACCAGCTTGCTGATCTGCCTCTTCCCCCCCCTCCTTTTATGAATGCAGTCTGCTCAGAGCCACTACTAGCGTTTGAATACTTCATTCCTAGTCTGCTTTTCTCACTGTATAATATGGGACTGGTGGATTCTCCCTGCAGACAGTTCAATAAGGTCCAGTAACCATCTCTAGCTCTGAGCTCACGGTGGGAGCAATCCACAATTTCCACTCCCATATTATGAAGTGTTTTCTTCAGTTAGTTGATAGAGACAAAATCATAAACGGTGGGGCCACAAGGCCATGAAATAGATAAAAATGGAAAGTACATATTTAGTTCTAAAACTCTGCGGAAATATTTAGACCTGTTTTGCTGTCTCAGAAGGCACAGTATATCGTTTATGAATTCAGATATATATACAAGAAAAAATGAGCAATTCCCAGCTTCAAAGCTGATAACTAGCCACTTTTTGCTCTATTTCCCTCCTGCTGCTTTCATGTTGTGTCTCAGTCACTCCTATGCTATCCTGAACTATTAGAATCTGAGTATTGTGACATCCTCACTGTTAAATGCAAAATAAACTGTTCAATCAAGTGTCTTACAGAAATGCTTTTTTCGTCTCCTACTTAAATGTTCATAGTATCTAGGTTGGAGATACTGGAAAAGATATTAAATAAACAAAACTCAAGACTTTTGCCTTGGGAATTCAGCTTGGCAGAGAGTACAATTTTAAGTGAGCAATGGATATGCTAATAAAAGCTGGGTTTTCTCCTCCTGTTTGTAGCATTTACCAATGTACAAATATTTTGTCTGTGTAACAAATGCCTGTTTGTGTAGCTCCCCTCCGTAAGATTGTGAAGGCACTTGACTGTACTAGAACATTTTTAAAATGAGTAATGCTTTCTGTGAAATTCTGAATTAATTTATTTTGCATACTGTGTTTGCATTGCTTGTTGACAAACAGCCATTATGCGCTATCAAGATGCCTTCTCACTTTACATGCACATTTCATTTTAAATTTCATTCTTTACACCTGAATGCTTTTACTGCAGCCAGAAGTAACAGGGCAGAAACAGGGTTGGTGTTAATGCTTCTGAATTCAGTTGAGCCATCTGGTAAACAACTGAAGAGTTTCCCTTTTCCTCTGCAAAAAGTATACTTTGCCCCGGTCATATGGGCCAGAAAATGTGGGGGGAAGGCGTGGCTGTCCGCCCCAGAGCAAAATAAGGTGAAGGGAAAGCGGCGCAGCAGACCACGCAAGCTATGCTGTTGTGAAGTGCACATGCACCGTTGGGGGGGGGGCGGGTCGCTGTCGGTGTCTTGCGTGTATGCATGCGCTAATCAGCGTTCGTGCGCATCCCATGGAAACTTACAACATCCGGAAACCCCCGGACATGGGCGGCGTCGGAAGCCGCGGGATACTGGTGCTCCCGCGATCAGACGCCGGCCTTTGCCCCGGGGTTTCCTGAAACTAGTGCTTCAACCCTAGTAGGTTTTTACTCCATGTTTTGCATGGGAAGCTGCGGGTTGGCCACGGGAGTGCTACGCCTCCCAGATGTGCTGGTGTGATCGCGCACGGAAAGTCTGCAGGGCTACCGTGCCTTCAGCGGGGCAAATGCTACGTGTGAACGGGGCCTTTAATGTGACTAGTTATTAGTTGATCTGTTAGTTGTGCGGAATGAGAAGTGGAACAAATGAGACCATGCCTCTTCATTCGCCTAACACATCACTTAAATACCGGAAACATGCCTGGGAGTGCTATAGCTGCCAGTTATTCAAGTAAAAATAAATGTGATTGTGAGTGCTAAGCTTTGTACTCTTTAACGTTAACTGTAAACTCTTATTGCAAACCTTTTCTAAGAGAAATTTACTTGCCTCTTAAGTCTGTAAGTAGTGAGTAGTATAACCTTTATAATCCAAAAAGCAGAACATGCAATTGTTAATCATTGTTACATGCTTAACCGTAGTATATTCCATTGCAGTCTGTCTTGATGCATTTGGATGAGTGAGCTGTCGTCCCTTCTAACTATAGCCTGAAATCAGCATTTACCATTACACAGAAGTAGAACTGAAGTGCGCATGACTCTTGTGTAGCATCTGTAATGGGAACTTTTAAAAGATGAAATGCATGGTCTTCCCATGTGCATAGACTGTTTTTCCTCCCAGATATTTGAAGTTGCCTTCATAAAGCCAGATTGTGATCTTGTTGTTCATTTGTGGAACTTACCTTAGGGAGTGTCTGGCTGCAGTCCTGCATTTCACATGTGCTAGCTAAGAGCAAGCAACTCCATAGAGGCTTTGGACCCCTCTGGCTGAGGTCACCAACAATCCTGTGAAGAAGAAGAAGAAGGAGGAGGTGGAGGTGGAGGTGGAGATTGGATTTATACCCCCCTTCACTATCCAACGGAGTCTCAGAGTGGCTTACAAACTCCTTTCCCTTCCCGTCCCCACAACTAGGCTTGCCAAGAATTGACTGCATGGGAGCGGGGGATGGATACGTCCTCACAGGCCCATCCCCAGGGGAAGGACAGGCGCGGAGCACCATGCTGTTGCCAGGAAGTGACGCTAGGTGACGCTCTGGCAATGCAGCTGGAAACTCGATGGTACCATCGAGTTTTCAGCCCCATTGCCAGAGCGTCACCTGGCATCACTTCCTGGCGACGGCATGGTGCGTTAGAAGGAGGACTGGTCCGGCTGGGAAGCATGGCGTCCCCCACTCCCACGTGGTAAGTACTTGGGAACCCTACCCACAACAGACACCCTGTGAGATAGGTGGGGCTGAGAGAGCTCTGACAGAAACAGAATTATGGCTTGCCCAAGGTCATCCAGCAGGTGCAAGTGGAGGAGTGGGGAATCAAACCTGGTTCTCCCAGACTACAGTCCACGCACTTAACCACTGCACCAAACTGGGAGAACAGTTTTGGGTCTCTTGTTATAATTTGTTAGTGAATGTTTGCTCTGGGAACTCTGAGGAGCTGCACTTTGCTCACCTTCTAATCTTTGACAACTATGAATAAATGGCATCAGCTTTTACTATTCTAAATAGCTCATGTTGCCGCTATGCACATTGTTGCAAGCATGTTTTTGATTAGTAATAAGCACATTAAATACATTGGCTTTTGCATGACAGCGGCACCTGCTGTGTTTGGTTTTATTGATAGGGTTTGATGAAGTTTCCTGTGGTAAAAAATATCTTTGTGAAAGTGCTCGTACCTCATTAAAAAGCTGCTTCAGTTATTAGAAGCTCATTGCATAGGCCGACGATGCTTATCCCCGAAAGCAGATAGCGTCACTCTAATTGAGCTTGAAGTGGTTCCAGTAGGCCGTACGATATTATGTCAGGATTGATTAATAGCAGCGCGGTGCAGATGGCACGGAGTTTCCAGCTTTTGTGCATAACTACAGATTTTACAGTACAACCTTTGAGAAACCAAAAATGAATTCCAAGCAAGAGCAGCGGTGACTAAGAGGGGGAACGAGTAACTGATTTATAAACACGGACTAAAGTTACATTTATAAGCTCCTACTTAGAGGAGCTGCGGTGGCTCAAGTGGTTAAGACGCTGAACTGCAGGCTGTGGAAGGTCAGTAGTTCAGCAGTTCGAGACCCGGGTGCCGCATGACGGGGTGAGCTCCTGTCTCTAGTTCCAGCTCCTGCCAACCTAGCAGTTCGAAAGCAAGAAATTGCAAGTAGATAAATAGGGACCACTTCGGTGGGAAGGTAACAGCGTTCTGTGCGCCTTGGTGTTTAGTCATGCCGGCCACATGACCACGGAAACGTCTTCGGACAGCGCTGGCTCTTCGGCTTTGAAATGGAGATGAGCACCGCAACCCTAGAGTCGGATTCGACTGGCTTTCGAGCAAGGGAACCTTTACCTTTACTTACTTAGCGGTAGGTAAAAATTGACACCCCTCCCCTATTTAAAGGTTCCGAAAATGTCAAGTTAATAATTGGAACTGACCCCCGAGGGCTGCTGAGCCACACTGCGGAGGGGAAGGAGGGCGCCCAGGGCCTTTCCACCACCACCACCCCCCCGCACCAGCCAGGCAGCCCACGGCCTGAGCGCTCTAGGCTTTCCCACCCACCCCACCCTATCAAGGCCCCCCCCCACACCCTGCACACACACCCAGCTTACCCTGCCTTTCTGGGGGCTGTGGCAGCAGCAAGCACTGGCAGCACATACGGCTTCCCACTCCCAGTCCTGGCCTGACTGAGGGCTGCTGGGAGATGGGGGCAGTTGCTGTGGGTGTGACCAACTCAGAAGCCAGCAGGAATGCTGTTCTGGTGCATTCCTGCCCCAAGATAGCCCTGATTATATTCCAGTCATTAGCTATCCATCTTCAATGTAGAACATTAAAATAATACTGAACAAAGTAGGGTTTTTTTTAATGAAAATTTTAAATTGGGTCAAAGAAGTAAAGGTAAAGGTTCCCTTGCTCGAAAGCCAGTCGAATCCGACTCTAGGGTTGTGGTGTGCATCTCCATTTCAAAGCCGAAGAGCCGGCGCTGTCCGAAGATGTTTCCATGGTCACGTGGCCAGCATGACTAAACACCAAGGCGCATGGAATGCTGTTACCTTCCCAATGAAGTGGTACCTATTTATCTACTTGCAATTTCTTGCTTTCGAACTGCTAGGTTGGCAGGAGCTGGAACCAGAGACGGGAGCTCACTCTGTCATGCGGCACTCGGGTCTCGAACTGCTGAACTACTGACCTTCCACAGTCTGCAGTTCAGCATCTTAACCACTTGAGCCACTGCAGCTCCACAAAGAAGTAAATCCCTTCAAATCACAAATTCCTCCCTGACCTGGACAGCCCAGGCAAGCCCGATCTCATCAGATCTTGGAAGCTAAGCAGGGCCAACCCTGGCAAGTATTTGGATGGGAGACCTCCAGATAATACCAGGGCCAGGAGGCCAGAGGCAGGCTATCAAGCCACTTCTCTGAACGCCCTCCGTGCCCCAGTAGGAATTGCAAGAGATCACCATGACTTCCAGGCATGGGCGCACGTGCACTCACTCACTCACACACACTCAAATGCAAAAAAATAAAAATCACAAATACAAATTCTTCCAAGTTCTCTAAAGACAAACGTGACCAGGTCCTAGTTGCTGTTGTGTATTCCAAGGCTTAAACCAGGCTGATCTGATCTTTATGATACAGAGATGTAGCTTTCATTCAGTCATCTGCTACATTCAATAAATATTCCTGTATGCTCTTCCTTCTCTCAAGACTGCCTCTATAAGGAGCAGGCCTGTAGCCACAGTGGGGCATTTCGGGGCCTGGCCCCCTGACTTCCAGCCAAGGGCCCCCCAAATTCCATCCAGGCCCCCTGGCTCTCTGAGCCGCCCGGAGGACTCCCCTCGGCTGCCCCTTCCCCAAGTGTGGCCTGCTTCCTCCATGTAGGCAAGCAGAATGCGAATGCCGCAAACGTGAGGTTTTTTAAAATTTGATTTTTATTTTATTTTTTATTTTGTGACATCAGTGCCCCCTGACTTATTCAAAGGCCTCCTGAATTGCAAAATCCTGGCTACGGGCCTGATAAGGAGGCAAGCTGAGATGGTGGCCTCAAGCAGTGGGTTTTGAAAAGTGGTGGCCTTCCCCCCTCCCCAACCTGGAGCAGTGAATCTTCTGAGACCTCAAAAAGCCCTATTTGGCATGTACAGCTTGCCCCACTGTGTTTAAAGATACTTGGCCGAGGGAAGGGAGCATGAGTTACGGGGGGGGGGGCAGTGGTGTGACCTGAAGGTGTACCCTTTGTTGTGTGTTGTCTGAATAGCTGCCTACTGGAAAACTGGCCAACAGAACACTCAATCACCGTGTATAATTAAACAATTATTGTTTGTTCTTTTATATATACCATGTGTGAATTTCAGTTATCAGCATGATTGCAAAAATAATTCTACAAAGTAAAGTATACAACTTAGCAGTACATTCAAAATAATAATACAGCTCCTAATTACAAAAACAATCCAGACAAACGACGGAGTTCTAGTACAATGTCCGTTTACGTGTCCTTCATCAGGTTTGTCCTTCTGTTGTTGTTTTTTCAAAGGCATGAAGTGCTGCAAGCCATATTTCAAAATGCTAATTCTTATACACTTTTGGCAGTGCGCCACAGCGCTTAGTTTCTGGTGACCGGGGAGCTCCTCTAGCAGGCTTTAATGTGACAAGGTCTACAGGATATTGTAATTGGCTGGTGATTGAATGTTCTGTTGGCTAATTATACACCGTGGTCTTGTTTGTTGTGATACTGGAAAACTGGAGCAACCTAATGAAGTCAAAAAATTTCTCATGCTGGAGAAGGAACAATGACTTGTTTACTTCTGTCCAGCTTCCAGCAAAGACTTAAAGAGTACAATGAGCTGGAAAATGTCAAGAGAAGTCTTCAAATGTATTGTTTTGATGAGGTCAGTGGGTGTCACAGCTTGGAACAGGAATCTGCTTCTGCTTGGAAGCAGGATTGGGAATCTTTCTACCCTCTTCACCATGATAGCAGAAGCTCATGTAGTCCTGATCGGCCTGATGTAGTCAAACAGAGAACTTTTCTTTGTGCAGTTCAGCCCCCCTCTGGTGTCAAAACAAACACCTGAAGTCATATTCCTAAGAAGAACAGACCGTGAGAAGAACTTTGAATTTAGTTTTAAATGATCGTTTCACATTGCTTTATAGTTCAAATCAGCTGAAAATGCCAGTTAGCTTTTCTGATACATTTTACTTCAGAAATAACAGAAGACTGATGTTTATGGGGCTGAGCACATCATGAGCACATGCATGCCTTGTTGCAAACCTCAGGGCATGGCCTCATGTAATTATGCATCAGTGCCCTTTTAAGGCATTTGTGTTGGCTGAAGTGAGAAAACGCTCCATACATTAAAGGAACATCATAACAAAGTCCAAAATCAAATACCAGATCATGTTTTCAGACTTGCTGTCACCACCTCTCACCAGACAAAAGGAGTCACACCGGCTGGGAAAATTGGGACAGTTTGCTTAATGTAGTGTAACAACACAGTCCGTTGTGAACAAACAGCAACATCGTAAGGGCTGCACTGTGCCTGAATCTCCATAAAAACAACCACCAAATTGCTGTTACGCAAGACGTCGGAACACGCCATCTTTTGTTTCTTTGACATTGCTTTTATGGTTTCAGGAAGAATGCTCAATCTGTACTCTCCAAAAAAAAGCAGGGGGGAGTTTGCAGGAGAAATGTTGGAACATCCTCCAAAATCAGTCCTATCCTGTTAATAGAGAGCCTTCCAACATGTCTTCTCTCAGAAATCCCCCCTGTGAATTTTTTTTTAAATGCATAGACTAGGAGAGATCTGAACTCAAACTCATGCATTACTTGTGACTTCGTGTTTATCCTGTGCTCATCTAGTTGCTGATACAAGGGAAACTGGGGACATTTTGAATATTTCTGAAGAATTCTTTCACTACTAGGAATAAGGCCCGTTGTGGAAATAAATACAACAAGTTCTAGAAAGAGGGTCTGGGTGGGTGCCTCGGCCTTGGGCACTCAGTGTCAATTTGCTGTGGCAACCTCTACAGGGTATAATGACATGAAGTCTGCTGTTTTCTCCAAGGGAACTGATCTCTGCCATCCAAAGAGCAGTTGTAATTTTGAGTGATCTCCAGCCCTCTCTTGGAGATTGGCAACAATGGTTCCCCAGGAGGGAATGGCTGGCTTGGAGGGTGGAGTCTATGGCTGTGTTCCCATCTGAGGTTCCACCCCTCCACAACCCCCAACCTCTCCAGGCTCCACCCCTCAAATCTCCAGGAATTTCCCAAACTAGAGATGGCAACCCTACCTCCTTCCCAGCCAGCTATCAATGTACTATTATCTGTCCCTCTGACTTCAGGTATCCACTTCTTCCCCCTCCCTGCAGCCTCTACCTAGGAAAACTACAGTCTTTCTCCACAGTGGGAACCAAAGCAGCTCACATCATTCTCCTCTCCCCCTTTTGATCTGCACAACAACCCTGTGAGGTAGGTTAGGCTGAAAGTCTGTGACTGGTCCAAAATCACCCAGTCAGCTTCCACAGCAAGAACCTGGATCTAGCAGACCCTGCTCTGAAGCACTGACTGCTATGCCACACTGGCTGTCCTATTTGAGAGCCAGTTTGGTGTAGTGGTTAAGAGTGCAGTCTCTTATCTGGGAGAACCAAGTTTGATTCCCCACTCCTTCATGTGCAGCTGCTGGTGGGACCTTGGGTCAGTTATAAGTTCTTTCAGAGCTGTTCTCTCAAGGGCAGTTCTCAAAGGAGCTCTCTCAGCCTCATCTACCTCACAGGGTGTCTGTTGTGGGGAGGGGAAGGGAAAGGGATTGTAAGCCACTCTGAGACTCCTTCAGGTAGTGAATGGTGGGGTATAAATCCAATCTCCTCCTCCTCCTCCTCGTCTTCTTCTTTATTGTATTCTTTTTCGTCTTCTTCTGCTGCTGCTGCCCATTTCTGACTATGACTCTTGGATTTGCTCTACCTCACTCATGATTGACTCCCGGACTGCTAGACCCTGCCTTTGGATTGCCCATCATCCTATTCTGTGCCAACATTCTGACCTGCTGCTCGACCCTTGGACCGAACCCTGACCACACTCTTTGGATCATCACTCACCCAACACCGTTGTCTGCCAGCATGCCCCAAACACTGGCTTGAACTCTCTTGCATGGTCATGAGTTTCCTCTCCTGCCCTCCCACCAATTTCCAGAGACATGCTCAGCCCCCACTGCTCACTGTGAGTAGAGAGATGGGGTGGCTCAGAGCCCTCAGTCCACCTAACACCCAGACCCCAGCAGGGGAGAGGTGTTCACAATCCGGAACAAATTAATGTGCTCTGCTTTAAACAAGTCCCCTGCCTCTCTGTCTTAACCGCCAACAGAGAAGAGGCTGCGGAGCTATGTTGAGGGTATATATAGCATTCTGATACCATAGAGCAGAATGGGAACTCTGTTATTGGCAGCCAGCAGTGCCTGTTAAGCTTTGGAGGGCCCCTATTGGTGTTTCCAAGGCTGGAGAATTCCACCCTTCCCCATTGCTTTGAAGTTTGATAAACATTTTAATTGAGCAGAGACAGTCTGTCTGGAAATGTATCCATTCATGAACCACCATGAACAGCTTGAAAGTTCGTGGAAAGTTCATGTCAGTCACCCTGCCATAAACTTCACTTTGTGAACCACAAACTGGCCAAAAGGCATCACAAACTTCAGTTTGTGAGCCAGTTTGTGTCCATCCCTACTCCTAATCAGTGATATATAGGAAAGATTAGTTGATGGTGGGGAAAGTGCTATTGTGCATTCTGACCATTGGGGGAATGCTTTTACTTTTGGGGAGGATTTAAATATTTTTTTCAACTTTTCAGATTTTTCTGTACACCTGGGGACTGCTCCAAGTGTGCAGGAAAATCTCTCTGCCCCCAGGTGCCCCCAATGTGTGGATTTAGATATCCACACGGAGGGGGTAATTTGGCTATTAGATATATAGATAAGTAATAGAACCAGGAGTATCTGGCATTTGAAATGGAGCTGTCATCTGAACAAAGCAAAGGTATTACACATGACATGATAAAAACAATGCAGAACATGGTATGACTGGACTCAGAACATGAACTGAAGAAAACAGCCTGGTGAGAGGAATTTCACTTGCTGCTGAAAAGTATAAAAGGTATTGCTTCATTAAAACCTTGTGACTAAGAAGAAGCAAGACATCCAAATGAAGTACAAAGCAGAGTGAGGAACGACAAGTAGGCCCCATCCCATTCTGGTCCCTCACAATCGAAACGTAGCCCAGTGTGAAAGGACATAGGCAGTGTGAATGATCAGAGAATAAAAAGTCCACTTGTGAAAGCTGAAACATGCGTGTAAGTTTTATTACTCTAAGAAGAAACAGCGGTACACAGGGGATTAGTTTTACTTCATCTCAGTTAGAGGCCCATAGACAGTATACAGAGCCACTTAACGTCCATATAAAAAATGCTTCATAATATAAAGGTCTGTAGGCATAACTGACCAACAAAGTACTAAAAGCATCAGAGTTCATTTTATAAATAAAAATGGTTATATGTATATATCATTATTGCCTTTTTAAGGATCCTTGGAGCACGTCTATGAATACATTAATTTTGCAAGCACCAAGCCGGGATGACTATTAAATTTTCATAAAGTAAAGGGGATATTTGGTTAGACAAAGCTGTTTTGGGTGTTCCAAGGACAACGTGGGAGATGTTAAATAACATTACACGATTATGAGCAAATTCACTTTAAAAAAAAAGTGGCCTCAAAAACTGAAAAAGGAGAAACAGAGGATTTTATTTGCCTCGTGTCAAGAACTTTACCCTCGTGAATGAGGGCTGTGAGCTTATCAGTTTTCTCAGTTCTGAGGTAATATTGTTTTGAAATCTTTTTAAACGCAAATTTAATTACTTCGTGGGACACCTGGATCTCTATATTGAATGAAAAACAGTTGAAAGCTGAAGAAACACAGACACGTGTAAACAGATGTATAAATCATATCCTCTTATGTGGTGGTGGATTTTAGCTGCTTTAGTATGCAGTGCGTTCTGTATCGCAGGACAGAGTCTTCATCTCTTCCCCTGGTTATTGTGTTGCTGTGGCTTCTGGGATGCATGCAGTCATGCACTGACACTCGTCCACATAGATGTAGTCATAATTGATGTTTCTACCATCCTGGCATGTCAAAGACACTTTCTTCTTGTGGCTCTTGAGTTCCTGGCAGCAGGTACACTTGTGCTGCATTGCCCTTGCCTCAGTGGAATACCTGTCCAGTTGAAGAATACAGAGTTAGATGCCTATCACAAAAAGCAATTATACTGAAGAAGAAGAGATTGGATTTATACCCCGCCCTTCACTACCCAAGGGAGTCTCAGAGGGGCTTACAAACTCCTTTCCCTTCCCCTCCTCACAACAGACACCCTGTGAGGTAGGTGGGGCTGAGAGAGCTCTGACAGAAACCATTCTTTTTCAAGAACAGCTGTGCCAGAACTACGGCTTGCCCAAGGTCATCCAGCAGGTGCAAGTGGAGGAGTGGGGAATCAAACCCGGTTCTCCCAGATTAGAGTCCGCGCACTTAACCACTACACCAAGCTGGGTTAAATTCAGATGAAGGTTGAGTGAAAAATGGGATACGCAGATGGCGCCACATCACTGGCAGAGAACAAGCCAAGACTTGAAATGACACCTGATGAAGGTCAAAGCAGAAAGTACCAGAGCAGGATTGTAGCTGAACATCAAGAAGACAAAAGTAATGACTACTGGAGAATCACACAACTTTCGTGATGATGACGAAACTGAAATTGTGCAAGAATTTTGATTCCTTTGCTCCATTATTCATGAAAAGGGAGACTTGCAACCAAGAAATCAGAAGGAGATTGAGATGGGGAATGACAGCCATGAAGGAGCTAGAAAAGATTCTTAAGTGTCTATTGTTAGCAAGCAGGATCAAGATGATTCTTGCCATAGTATTCCCCCCATATGGGCAGGGCTCTTTTTGTAGCAGGAACTCCTTTGCATATTAGGCGACACACCCCTAATGTAGCCAATCCTCCGAGAGCTTCCAGTAGCCCCTGCAAGAAGAGCTCTGTAAGCGCTTGGAGGATTGGCTGCATTAAGGGGGGTGTCGCCTAATATGCAAAGGAGTTCCTTTTACAAAAAGAGCCCTGCATATAGGTATGAAAGTTGGACTATGAAGAAACCAGACAGGAAGAAAGTTGACTGATTTGAAATGTGGTGTTGGGGGAGAGCTTTACAGACGCCGCGGACCACGGAAAAAAACAAATAATTTGGTTCTAGATCAAAACAAGCCTAAACTCCCCCTAGAAGCTAAAATGACTAAACTGAGGTTATTGTACTTTGATCACATTATGAGAAGACAAGAGTGCTAGAAAAGACAATAATGCTGGGATAAGTTGAAGGCAGCAGGAAAAGAGGAAAACCCAACATGAAATGGACTGACTCTATAAAGGACGCCATGGCCCTCGGTTTGCAAGATTTCAGCAAGGCTCTCAATGATAGGTTGTTTTGGAGGTCATTAATTAATAGGGTTTCCATAAGTCAGAAGCAACTTGACAGCACTTAATACACACACACACACAACACTTACATGGAAGAACTTGGGCAGGCCCCTTCACAGTAGGTCAGTTCTACAAGCTCAGATGATACGCAGTCGTTTTGACGGATAAGAATTTGATTTGTTCGAACTTTACAGTTTGCTAAAAAAAAAAAAGACAGACGAAAGTTGTGAGGGAACCAGTAAATATGCATACGTGTCAAGGTGCTGGTTTTGACCTTTAAAGCCCTATATGGTCGGGGGCCCTGACTACTTGAGGGACCGCCTTTCCCCATACGTGCCCCAGAGAGCACTGAGGTCGGGGTCGCAAAACCACCTGACTCTCCCTGGTCCAAAGGGCTTTTTCGGTGGTGGCTCCACACTGGTGGAACGAGCTCCGGGAGAACATCAGGGCCCTGCGGGACCTTTTACAGTTCTGCAGGGCCTGTAAAATGGAGCTCTTCCACCAGGCCTTCGGTTAGGAGCTGCCACTGATGAATGAGCTACTAGAATATGCTATGGCCCTATGATACACCACAGGATGCTGCCTTTCTTCCTTGGATTATGCTTAGGAACTGCCACCATCTGTATTGTCTCTGTGTTACTTATGGAATTTTACTGTATTTATTGTTTTAGTGTATTTTAACTGTGTACGCCGCCTTGAGCCAGTTGACACGGCAAGGCGGGTTATAAATTAAAAGTAATAAATAAATCCTATCTTGCGTTCATGTTCACACAAAAGCTTCATGTGAGAAGATATACAAGCACACGGAAATGCACTCCAGCCTTGTTCCTCATATCTTCAGTTCTAGAAAGGACTATACCTCAATCAACTTAGTGAAAAGGGCTTTTTGAGCAATCATGTTGTACTGCCCCAGTTGAAGAGTCAATGCAACATAAAGGATTCAGCCGAGGGTGGATTGGGGATTTCTCCAAAGTTGCTTTTCTCCATCTCAAACATCCCAAAATGCCTTTCTATTGATTAACAGAAAATTACTTTTCTGTTAAGACGCTGAACTGCAGGCTGTGGAAGGTCAGTAGTTCAGCAGTTCAAGACCTGGGTGCCGCATGATGGAAAGAGCTCCCATCTCTAGTTCCAGCTCCTGCCAACCTAGCAGTTCGAAAGCAAGAAATTGCAAGTAGATAAATAGGTACCACTTCGGTGGGAAGGTAACAGTGTTCCGTGCACCTTGGTGTTTAGTCATGCCAGCCACATGACCATGGAAAATGTCTTCGGACAGCGCTGGCTCTTCGGCTTTGAAATGGAGATGAGCACCACAACCCTAGAGTCGGATTCGACTGGCTTTCGAACAAGGGAAACCTTTACCTTTACCTTACTTTTATGAGTAGACCGGCATACTGAATTCTGCTATTTGTGAGGGGCAGATGAGAAGTTCTCAGTCTGAGCAGAGTGGAGTTAGGTTGAAACTCAGGTTGAGAATCATTTGGTTACTTCTTGAAAAAAAATTACACAACAACTGCTCTTCGTAGAAGATACGTAAAACTTCACTTACTTTGTGGTTTGCATATTTCACAGCAGCCGTCAGGAGTCAGTTCCGTTTCATTCTGTGAAACAGAAACGAACAAAAAGATCACTATCACTTCAGGAAGAAAAGGAAGCTTTCTAGTGCTGTGTTTGCATTGTATCCTTAGCCCCAAACCTGCTATACAATAGATGTGACACGAAAGCATGGATTGCAGATGCTGCTTAACATGGTCTGTTTTAAAAAGGATTGCTCATCATTGGCAAATGCTGAAGGCTCTTCTCAATGGTAAGACATGTACTGGAAGTGAACTGCCATTCTCTGCTTCAAAACATAAATGCACCAGATACTTGTCCTGTAAAAGCACTTCTGTCGATAGAATGCCTGGGGGAGATCTTTCTGACTGAAAGGTATCAGCAGGTTTCTTTCCAGACCCCATGTTATCAAGTCTTCCTGATCAGACTAGAAGTAGTCTGCTTAGCTTGTGGCCCTAAAATGGCACTATTGCCACTAGCTGTATTTCCACCGTAGCGTCATTTGCTGAACAAGTATGACGAACCACAAATGGCAGTTGAATTGTTTCAAAGGCAACACGCAATATAAGCAGCAAGCCTTCAAAAAGTATGCTCCTGATAAGGTGAAAGTATTGTCTTCGAATAATGGTACTAGTGATTACACAATCTCTTTCTGTAGATTTATTGAGCCGACATTTGTTTTTCAGCTTCAGCGGAGTAAGAGCAGATATGGTTATGAACAAAGAATGTAACTTACAATAGCACACTCCTTCGGGTCAAAGATGGGGCATGTCCTCCTGGTGTTGACCAAAACTAGTTTACCATCCTCTTCCTCACATTCGTAGTAGCTGCAGTTATTGCCTTTTGGTTGCCAAATATCACCAGGCTGTTGATACGAATAAAAGAGAGCGTGTTACTTCGCACATTTACGAGCTCTAGCATAGCAAACTGTAAGCTTTAAAAACCTATCGCACATTTTCTCGTGTACCGAGTTTGGAGAATTTTCAACCCAGGCTTTAGTTATGATTTAGACATGGAAGATTCTTGTAGGTCTTATTCAATGTTTTTAGTTATACAATATGTGATTACCTTGAGGACCTGAGTGGTGCCGTCAACGTTAATGGTACAAGTCACCTGGACACATGTTCCACAACATTCTCCAGCCTTTACCTGGTATTCATAACCCTGTTGGTAGAGAGTAATAGTTAGCAGTGCCCTCAAACTGTAAGAGAGGCAGCCGTATGTCATGACTGAATAAGAAAACAGCCACTTCATAGACAACTTCAGGCTTTGACTTACCACTGAGCACGCCGTATCGCACTGAATTGGCTCACACTCCACAAAATTTGTCTTGGAGCTCGGGTCTGTTTCATTACCACAGACACATGTTTCACAAGAGTCGCTTGGAATGGATGCTCCAGGCTGGGAGAAGTCAAGGGATAGTTTATTATAAATAAATCAAGCATTGTAAGAAATTTTATGAGCAACCGATCAAATTATTGCCAAGGGTTTCTAAACATACTGAGTGCTTTGCAAAGATTGTATTTAATTTTGTGAGAATGCCATAATAGTTTTAATATTTGAAACCAGAAGAGGACCCACAAGGACTTCGGTTCCCCCCATCCCTCGGTTCCTCCCCCTTTGAAATGAGAAGAGGACCCACAAATCCCATCCCCCTCTTCCACAGCTTTGGCTTTGCCATTTGTGAGTTGGCTCCCCCTGTACTGATTCCACTTCTTCTTGCCTCCTCCTCCTTCTTTTATAGGCCACCTCTGCTGCCCCCCCCTTGTTGTCCTGACAGCACCTCAAGGACTAACAATGTGTCAGGAGGGCACCTCGAGGGCCCCCCTGCCTTCCTCAAAGGAGGCTTGTCACCCGGAGTTCCCCTATTCTGGTGACCGCTGGCAGGCAGCCCCTTGTGGGGATCCCCTGAAGGGCCTGGGATTTTCCCGTATGAGATCAGGGCCCTGCAGGATTTATTACAACTCCGCAGGGCCTGCAAGATGGAGCTCTTCCACTGGGCATTTGGTTGAGGCAGCGGATGCCCCCTCCTCCTCCCCCCCAGCTTCTGGCCAATCACCCATCAGTGGCCTGGATCTGATTAGACACCAGGTTTGATTTAACATCTGATCTCTCTATATTTACATGGTATCACAGGATACTATTCTGTGCAAATTGTTATTTTAATGCTGTTTTAGTTGTATTATTTTAATTGTTGTATGCTGCCATGAGCCTGTTTGGGGAGGGCGGTATATAAATCAAATAAATGAATAAATAAAATAAAATAAATTCTGGATGGGGCTGCACATCCTTTGAAGGAAAAGGAACAGGTCTCTACTTTGGTGGTGTTGTTGGGCTCTGGGCCTACTGCTGGATAAGCAGCCCTTCCTGGGCAAAAAAGATCTGTCCACTGTCATGCATGCCCTGATAGTAGATTAGACTACTCCCTGCACTGTACGTGGAGCCTTGGAAAGTGTTCAGAAACTTCAGCTGGTGCAGAATGCTGCAATCAGGATGTTGCACGGGTTGTAGGTGCCATATTACCCCAGTCTTAGCCTATCCGCAATGACTCCCAATTGGTTTGTAGACACAATTTAAGGTGCTGGTGCTGACCTTTAAAGACCTATATGGCTTGGGACCAGCATACCTGAAGGACTGCCTTTGGGTGCCCCGCCTTCTGAGATTGAGTGGCTGGCAACCCGGGAGAGGGAATTCTCAGTCATGACACCAGAGTTGTGAAACTCTCTCCCCAGAGAGACCTGCCTGTCCCCTCGTCCCTTCTGTTGCCATCTTCTGCCAGCAAGTGTGGACTTTAAAAAAAAATTCATCTGGCATTCCCTCAGAGATCCTTCTTTGCTGCCCTTTGTTTTAATTGTTTTTCATGTTTTTGTGTGTGCATTTTAGATTTGGTTTTAATTGTTTTAGTGATATGTTTTTGTTTGGTTTCAATGGTTTTTGAGGCGTGTTTTTATTATGTATTTTTTAATCTGTTAACCACCTTGGGCTTCCTGATGAGGACAGAAAGGCAGGGTATAAAATCTGGTAAGTAAGTAAATAAATAAATAATAGATAATAAAGGCTCAGTGCCAAACTACTTGGTCAGATGGCAGTCCTAATTGGTAAATTTGCAGTGGGCACTCATTGGAGTCTCGTACATGTCCCTGAGTGTTTTAGATGTATGTATCCTATTCAGAGCTCTTTTTGTAGCAGGAACTCCTTTGCATATTAGGCGACACACCCCTAATGTAGCCAATCCTCCAAGAGCTTACAGAGCTCTTCCTGCAGGGGCTACTGTAAACTCTTAGAGGATTGGCTACATTAGGAGTGTGTCACCTAATATGCAAAGGAATTCCTGCTACAAAAAGAGCCCTGATCCTATTTATGAGTTTACTGTGGAAAACACTGGAGTAATAGCAGTGTAGCTCTGGTAGATATGATTGACAAAGCAACCATGAAGCAGGTCTGACATCTTAGCACAGTGATCTAAAATGTGGTGCCCACCAATGGGTTTCCTGGTGCCCATTTGCTTCTGTGGCAAAGCATCTCTTCTCCAAAGCAAAAAGACAGCCTTGGTTTTCCTCCATCTTATTGGATGGTACATGCTTCAGAAGGACCCAGGAAGCATCACCTTTGTGTCTGCAGGGAGCACCTATTCAGAAATAGCTGTTTCCATCATAGGAGGCGACTTGGCTTGCAGTTTCCCAGTATTTTATGGGGACCATTTTGCGGCAGCCATTTTGTTGTGGCATCCACTACCTCACTTAAAAATTCCAATAGGACTGGGCACCTTATACTTGTGAGACTAGAGCTGCAATCCTAACCATCGATATATCTAATTCTCAATGTAGCCTAATCCGCAGAAATTTAAATCCAGAGACTGAAGTAATGAACAAAACTGTGTGGTTAGAATTTTGGACTAGGATTGGGAAGACCCGGGCTTGAATCCCCAGTCTGCCATGGAAGCTCACTGGGCAACTTTGGGCCCTTTACACATTTTGAACCTCAGGGAACCGCACAGGGTTTAAAAAGTAAGTTTCATTTAACTCTGGGATTTACACCATAGTTAACACATTGAGGATTAGGCTGCAAGGTATACAGTCAATTAATCATATTCTGTGAAATGGCAAACATCTATAAAAGATGCAGTACTTAGAAAAAGATCCAAAACCCATAAAATGCCCGTACCCCAAATTGCTATTATCTAAATGTAGCAAGAAAGATTAAAATATAAATACTGAGAAAGAGGCAAACAAGAATCTAAATTGCCTTAATGTTTTACAAAAACACTGCATGTGGCAATAGAAGTTGTCTGTAATTAATCATTTCCCAGAGTTAATGAAGCAACCATCCCTTTAAAATGGTTATTTAATCATCTGCCCATTTGGACACTTATGTGTAGGTGGCTTAAACAGTTATCATTTGCATTTCTATTCATTGTTGCCTACACGGAAAGGTTTTTTCCACTGCAGAATTTCGAAGGTGAAATAACAAACTTGTGCACTGAAATTTCAACCCAGAATACAAGTAAGCCAAAGCCCATCTAGGGTACCCATGTGAGTTATAAATGCACCGATGCATTTTATATCATTTCTGTAACAAAGGGAACCTCATAGAAAATAAAGGTTTTTAAACTTAATAAAATGTATCTGAAATCCCATACATGTGTTTTTTAAAAGCATTGAAAATAAGTTTGTAAAAATGTACATAGTAATGCTTGTATTCTTACTGTATAAACTGTTCTGTTGACCACACAGATATCTGGTATCGGTTCTGAAAAAAGATGCAGCCAGTTATTTAACAATATCGGCGGGAGAGGATTACAAAAACACTTCTACATTTTCTAACACGCAACTCCTAGGTGAGAGGAGGCAGTGACTGGTTTATGCTGAGGATGCAGAATTTAGGGACGCAAGCTCTCTGCTGGGAAATTCCTGGAGGCTTGTGAAGGGAGGGAAGTCGGTGGGTATCATGTCACCAGAGTCCACCTCCGAAGGAGCCATTTTCTCAGGGGAACTGAGATCTGTTTGGAGATCAGTTGTAATTCCGGGAAATCTCCAGCCCCCCTTGGAAACTGGCAACCCTAAGATAAACATTACATTTTAAGTGCAGTAAAAGTGGCCTGAACGGATATTCTGCAGTCTGCTTTCAGTTTCTAGAATGCATTTCACTTCTACCACTCATGCAACGTAACCTCGTATCAATCTTCCCTCCAAGCTGCGGAGTCTGGTGAGCAAAAATTCTACTTTGTGAGCTACTGGCATTAAAGTTGTGAGCAAGCGATTTGGCTGCTGCATAAATCAGTTTGCTCTGGAGCTGTCCTTCCGGAGCTAAGACAGAAATGGGTGAACTGGAAGCTAAAAGACCATGAGCTAGGTCACATGAACTTGGCTTAGAGGGAACACTGCCTCGTATATATTTGCTCCAAAAGAAGTCCTTCAATGGGACATACTCCCAACGTCAGAGAAAATAGGATGGTTTATGGGGTCGCAAAGAGTCAGGCTCGACTGTGAGACTGAACAACAGCAACAACAACAACAACAAAAATATTAGATTGTTACAGTGGCCTTCACCATAAATTTATTCTCACTTCTCATATGTTTTCCCCTCTTTAATTCTGTATCATTTTTGGAATGTGTACTCTATGTTCGCTATAAAAATGTAAATCAGAAGTGTTAGAACTCACCACACAGGAAGGAGACACAGCAGTCTCCTTCAAAAAGGATCGAGACTAACTGTTGTCCAGGGTCACATGACCTCTTCTGGTTGGAACAGGCACTATTATTGCATACTGTGGAATAATTAAGAAGAGAGATGAATGAAAAAGGCTAGCACCCCAATGAGACCTGACCTGTTAGGCAATGCACAGATAATGCCAACATTTTACTTAAATGCTCTTTTAAAGTGTCGCTGACTTGGTTCTCTAGTTCTGAGGATGTGAGAGGACGGTGGCCTCCATGGGCCATGTGTGGCTTGCCATACAGACACTGAAAAGGCACCAGCAAGGGAGCAGTTAAAGGGCATGGAAAAATTTGCAAAAAATCTGCATTTTTTTTGTTAGAGCGAGAGAGCCCAGGTTGCTAAAGAACTGGTGTTGTAAGGAAACATGATGTTTAGATAGCAAAATATTTGTTACTAATGTTAGCATTCTGATTTCAGTTTCAATGATGAGCTAGAAAATGTTTTTTAAAAGACAGCCCAATATTAGAAATTCACCTGGGGTACAATGGTAGCTGATTTGTATGTGCCTATTCATATGTAGGGTTGAAAGTTTGTGGTTGCCCTCAGCCAAAAACCCTGGGGAAAACTTTTGTTTATGGAGCCTCTCTGCTTCCAGGGACATGACCGTGTACCCCACCCATCTCCTCAGCAAAATCTGAAGCCTTTCTCCAGCCTAAGGAATCTCCCTCCCACAAAAGTGACTCTTTCAAAGCAGGAGCTGCCTCTTTAAGTTGCAAGAAGCCTCCTTAGGCTGGAGGAAAGCTTTAGGCTTTGCCGAGCAGAGAGGCAGGATACGTGTCACAGGCTATTATAGAGGGATAAATGGTGACTGTCACTACGCAAATTTTACATGAAGTGAGCTTTGACGCACAACAGCTTATGCCAGAATAAATTTTGTCGCTGGCCTTCTGTTTTATTTTGCTGCAACAAACTAAGGCTCTGGTCACACTGCAACTGACATGCGCTTTGTTCCCGGTTTATTTAAATCGGGAACATTTCTATTCGCATTGGGCTGTCTACATGCAGCCAGCTCCTCTTTCCCAGCACCCGCTTGCCTGCTGCTGCGCCGTCCTTCCAGGCGATCCTGCCGGCCACGGGGAGGCTTGGGCGGCTGCTGCTCCTGCCGACACTTTGGGGGGGGGTTCTGCCAACACCGCCGCCGCCGCCATTGACCCATGAAAATAGGCTCCGCCTTCTCCGCCATCCTCCTTGCCGGCCCCATCCAGACTGCCGTAGCCCCCACCTCTTTCCCGCCTCCAGGGCCGTCTTTGTGCATTTTTTTTTAAAGCTTCTGGTTTGAGCGCTTGACTAAACATGCGCTTAATAAATCCATTATTAAACTTTAAATGGATTTATTAAGTGCATGTTTGCTCAAGCGCTCAAACTGGAAGCTTAAAAAAAAAAAAAAAAAGAACCCCAAGAATGTTCAGACGGCCCTAATCGCAATCCTTTCGAGAGAGGGGCTGTCCGCATAGGCGAAATTGCGCAATCAAAGCAGAAGTGCCAGGAAAACACTAGTTTTTCCAGGGGTCAGGAAAACCCGGAAGCATTGCACGAGTAAGCCCGCTTCGCGGCGGGAGGCGGATTGGCGCGTGTGAACGTGAAACTGATATGCGCAAGTAAACAGCAGCGAATCCCGATCAAAACGGCAGTGTGACCGGACCCTAACACAGCAAGTCATCTGGAAGTGTTTTAGTAGTACGCTGACATATAGTTCTCTCCGACTGTTTCTGCTACTGTGTCATGTTTTGTTTAGTTGACTGTGGTATGGGCAGAAGTAATGGAATGCAAAATTTGACCAATAAGGTCTATTGATGCTGGCTGTCAATGTGTGTACTTACTGCAATGAATTTCTGGACAGCATGGATCTTCAGGAGTCAACACAGAGACGGGCATGAATCCTTCTTTCTCACAAGCAGGTGTTGATGAAGTTGGGCAGGGCAGGGCCTTACACTGCACTGTCACAGACAGCTGGTCACAGATACATTCTTGACAGTTGCTCCTCCATGTTGTACCAGGCTGGTAAAGAAAGTATGAGTCAGTAACCTCTTTATTACAATCTTATATTCTAATAGCGAAGTCGGCCAATTTTGGATACTTAAATCCGGTGACTGGAGCGGTGAACAGGCAAGACAGATCTTTCTACAAATCTGAAAAGGGCCCCAGGTTTGCAGAAAAATGTGAAATTAAAAAAAATACATTGGGGGTTTTAAAACAGCTGAAAATTATAAATGGAGCACCTGTCGCTTTAAGCAATAGATTCCCTCAGTGGCTGTTGCTAGGCAAACACAGTATTCCAGGCTGGGTTAATGTGAGGATAAAGGCAGCAGGAGGGGACAAGGCCCTTTGCAGGCCTATTTTAGCCTTTGAAGGAGGACTCATCAGGGCCAGGCTTGACTAGGGTTGCCAGCTCCAAGTTGGGAAATTCCTGGAGATTTTGTGGTGGAGTCTGAGAAGGGTAGGGTTTGGGGAGCGGAGAGGCCTCGACTGGATATTATGCCATAGAGTCCAGCCTCCAAAGCAGTCATTTTCTCCAAGAGCTAGAACTCTGCATCTAGAATTCAGATGCAATTCTGGGAGATCTCCAGGTCCCACCTGGAAGTTGTAAACCCTAGGCCTGGAAGCAACCTCTGATGACTTGATACCACTTAAAGTGCATCACTCAACTAGGCCTGGCTGCTCACCAGTCTTCAACAGCAGCCACCCCATGAAAGTCAGTGTGATATAGCACTTAGACCTTCAGAGCAGGATCTGGGAGACCCAGGTTTGAATTCCCATACTGCTTTGCAAGCTCAGGGGTGATTTAGCACCAGTCACATATGTTCAGCCTAAACTACCTCACAGGGTTGTTGTGTGGATAAAGAGGAGGAGGAGAGAATAACGTAAGCTAATTTGGTCCCCACTGTGGAGAAAGGTGGGATATAAATGAAATAAATAAATAATAAATATAGCTGAAGTTGGGAGGTAGATAAAAGGTTGGTTGGTGAATGGCTGAGGAGACAATGAGTCATGGCCCATGAGAAGGAAAGAGGAAATAGTGTGGGAAGGGGATACAAGGGAAAAGGAGGTGCCACCCTACAAGTCCTTGAGGGTTCCTACCATGCAAGTGAGCCAGTGGCCACCACCACAGAACTGAGCCACACTTTTCCTAGGGGGGGTTAAGACAGAACGGCAGATAAAGATAGGTAGGCTATTGGGTGGGAAGGAGATAAGGTTGACAACTTCAGATTAGGAAATTCCTAGAGATTTGGAGGGTGGAGCCTGGGGAGGGTTCAGGGTGAGGAGGGGAGGGACCACAGAAGGGTATAGTACAATAGACTCTGCCTTCCAAAACAGCCATTTCCTCCAGGAGAACATGGGTTGCCAACTTCCAGGTGGGGGCTGGAGATCACCTGGAATGACAACTGCTCTCCAGATAACAGAGATCAGTTCCCTTGGAGAAAATGGCTGCTTTGGAGGGCAGACTCTATGGCATTATACCCTGCCAAGGTCGCTTCCCTCCCCAAAGTTCACCCTCCCAAGGTTCCATTCCCAAATGTCTAGGAATTTCCCAACCTGGAGCTGGCAACCCTAATGGGGGAACTGATCTCTGTACTTGGAAGATCTGTTGTGATTCCAGGAGATCTCCAGGCCAGTGTCCCCCCTAAGTTGAGTTAGTGTGAGCTAGCTCTCAGTTTTTTAGCCTCCAGCTCACACTTTTTGTCCTAGCTCAGGAAGGATGGCTCCAGAGCAGACTAATTTGTGCAGTAGCCAAATCGTCTGCTCACAACTTTAATGCCAGCAGCTCACAAAGTAGAATTTTTTTGCTCACAAGACTCCACAGTTTAGAGACAGCATTGCTCCAGGCCCCACCTGGAGGTTGGCAATACTAGAAGGAAGCAGGAAAAGGGGAGAGGCTATGGGGCTTTCAGGAAATGGAAAGAGGAAATAGTGGGGGAGGGGGAAGGGAGATGCCTCCCACAAGTCCTTGCTGGTTCCCATCTGTGATATCACCCACTTCTTTGCTCTTCAGCTTTCTTAAGAAGGACTGCTTATTCGTTCTTATATATTCTGCATTATCAAACATTATTGCCCAAAGCATCAAACATAACTGATCACAGGCACGCCCTAACTTGAAGGGGAAGGCGTGTCAGATTTTCTTAAGAAAATAATAAAAAGATAACGCCAGTTTTTAAAAATGGCTACATAGAATCTCCTATACGGCATTCTTAGTTTGCGATCCTTCCAGCCTTTTGTCTAGTACACATATGAACTGATTTACCTGGACCGCCAGCAAGAACTTCAATTTGACCCCTGCATAGCTTGTTTGTTTTCCTCTGAGGCCTTGATGCACAATACAGACAATTTCCACCGTGCTGCCATTTCCATCACTTCTATGCACAGCCTGACTCTCTGGGCCATGGTAGACTTCAGTGGCTTAAACACTAGCACACACCCAGCCCAGAAAGTATGCTGGAACCTCCATCTCCAGACCATGTTTTTCCAGACCATGTTTGTTTATTCCTCAAAAGCACATAAGTTATCTTTAGTCTACATATACTGTTTATATGCGTAGGTCCATGTGCTGCGTTAATAGGTTTGTCAGATATAAAAAGTAAATAATGCAAAGAAATACTTTGAAAATGCACTGAGCCTTTGACTGATGCTTTGCCTCTTGCCCCTCACTACAGTATCTTAGCCAGTTCGGTGTAGTGGTTAAGCGCGCGGACTCTAATCTGGGAGAACCGGGTTTGATTCCCCACTCCTCCACTCGCAGCTGCTGGATGACCTTGGGCCAGCCACAAGTTCTAACAAGAGCTGTCCTTGAAAAACATAAGCTTCTGTCAAAGCTCTCTCAGCCCCACCTACCTCACAGGGTGTCTGTTGTGGGGAGGGGAAGGGAAAGGAGTTTGTCAGCCGCTCTGAGACTCCCTTGGGTAGTGAAGGGCGGGGTATAAACCCAATCTCTTCTTCTTCTTCTTAGCGCAGCTCCCTAATAAAATCTAGTGCTGAGGGTGACAGCTGCTGCTGTTGGTGTAAGTGTGTGTGCAGAAGCAGAATGGTAAACCCATACTGGGATCAACAAGTGGTCTTTTCTGGATCCCCATATGATTGTCTGTGTTGGGCATATACTTCAGTGGTCTAGGTCTAGAAACAATTGTGAAATACTCACCATTTTGGGGAATCCATCTGGTCCAATGCAGACTGGAAGAAATAAAGAGATAATAATTCACACGGGTTCCCATTGCGTATACAGGTATATTAAGATGATTTAACTTTACAACGTGGACTTCAAAATGTTTAATGCTGCTACTTCTTTTAGCCCCCAGTGCTCACAATCCGCTTTTCTCATGGCTGATACAAATATTTTCTGTACCACAGGAAGTTAATGTGGCTTATGTTATCAGTTCCTTGTTGCAATCCTCTCCATGTCTTGCTCTATTTCAGTGAAGGATGGGTGCAGAAATGTACTTGAGACCAGAATGTACTCATTCGAAGTGGAGTAATTTTAAGAGGGAAAGTTGCCACAAAATGAATTTAGGTATAAGGGTTTGGATCCTACAAACTCATGGAAGTGGGTCTTTCCCTGCCTTACTCTGCCCTCAGCCACCTTCTTTGACTGTGAAAAGGCCCGGCAAGGTTTGGGGACCCTCCTGGACAAAAAGCCACAGAGCAACGAGGGCTGCTGTGAGGAGGGGGAGAGAGAAGAGAAACCTCAGCAGGCACAACAAGCAGGGGGGAGAGTGGTTGTGCCTGATTCTCCCTCCTCCCTGAAGCCCAGTGTGCCACGTGGCTTCTTTTCCTCAACAGTCCCTCAACTCCTTCCTCAACAGTCCAGACAATTCCTTCAGTCAAAGGGCTGGTGAAGGAAAGTGAAGGCGAGGAAGATCTACCAGATCCAACTCAAAGTGCTTTTTTATGGGTGCGGTCACACGTGCCGGATAACTCGTGGGGAAGCGAGGCTTTTTGCGCCAAATCAATTTGACCCGCCACAGCGTGATCAGATGCAGCGGCAGGTGAATCTTTTTTTCCCTCCACAGCGTGTTTCCGGATGCGCTCCAACGAGGGATCAGTGACGCAATGGGAGCGCACTGGAGCAATCACACGGGGAAGTCCGTCTGCAGCCTGTCGCAAACCCATTTGCTACTCCACGTCTTTGGCAGTGCGAAACAGGTTGGCGACGGGTGCGGGATGCTTGCCAGATGTTCTCATGTGATCACGCCCAGAAAATCCGCCCGTCAGTCATTTGTATCGTGCGGCTACTTCTGCGTGTGAACGGAACCTATATTATTCTGTCTATATGTGCCTCCATATGGTGAAATTAAGATACAAGTACACAAATGCATTGTTAGATTACAATGGATAAATTTCCCATAATGATGACATTTGATTTGAGCACGTGGAAATGTGTTCATGGGTAACAGCAGAAAAAATACAAGGAAATGGATTCTCATGGAGGGACAACTTCATCTTTGTATGTAATGCTGTAAACTGGTTTATCCAGATTATAAAACTACCAGTCTGGACAATGCTAAATTAGAGCTATAATTACAATCGCAATCTGGAACACAGGTGTCGGTGTATGAATTGGCCAGAATGTGGTCCTTAGGGCAGAAGCATCCTTCAGTGACACGCTCAGTAATATCATTCGGTTTTCTGTAAGAAAAGGAGGTATAGATGTTTCCATATGTAAAACCAAAAGTCTGTGTAGCAACATTGTAAGTGAAACATAAACACCAAGAAGAGAACATTTTTTTCAATGCATTCTGAATGCACAAAAGAAAATAGGCATTTTCAGAACAATGTTTCCCCCCCCCAGTTTTTAAATTAACAGGAGTCTTATGGCACCATGTCTAACAACTTTTTACTCCAGTCTAACAAAATGTCTAACAATATTTTACTCCGGCATAAGCTTTCATAGACCGGAGCCCACTTCATGAAAGCTTATGCAGGAATACAATTTTGTTACCCTTTAAGGTGCCCTAAGATGCCTGTTTATTTCTGTTATATCAGACTAACACAGCTACCCTTCAGGAATCCGCTCTTGAATGACTCCTGTAAATATACAGAGCAGCTTATTTCCGAGTACTAAGGAATCATAATAGGAGGCAACCAGGTTAAATAGCAATGGCTCCTGTTAAGGCCAATACTTTGAGAGGGAGGACCCTGTAAAGTATTAGAGAGTAGGACAAACTTGATAGAAATGGTTTAGTTGTAATGCCAAGGTGAATGAGTAGCATCAAACATGCATGCCACATGTGTCCTTGCACAGGAAACACAAAATTTCCTAGACAAGTCATTTAAGTAAATAGCCTGTCAGACCACTCTGATGAAGCTGGGAATGGTAAGAGAATGTTGTGGAGAAAAACAACAACACTGTCAAATGAGTTGTCTTCGCCTATTTTATAAAGTTATCCAATGAAAACAGTCAAGGCTCACAAAGCCTGACCTAGAAGGGCCAGAGCAGCAGTGGGTTGAAAACTGCTGGACCAGTGTTTTATCCAAGACTACTGCAGACCCTGGAAGTTTCTGGAAGTGAACAGCAGATAGCGGTTACATGGTCCAGATAAGATGTGCTCTGGAACCGTGTCTCAAAAAGAAAGAACGGCTGTTATGTTCAACAGATCTGGAATAAGAGACACAGTAGTCTTTGCAAGTAATATTTCAGGATGATAGCTATCTTCCTCATAATATAAGGTAGGTCTGAAAGATCATCCAACAAATAATGTCATTAGCCCCAAATTTTAAGTAGCTAGAAACCTGGCTTTCTTGGTTGCTTGAAAATTACAAGTAATCAACTTGGTTATCCACACTATTAAAACAAAAGCTTCCTTTTGTAACAAATGCAAAATGTTGTCATACTTGGGACCCAACTCAGGACATCAAAGAATAAGCACGTCCGCGATATTCTGGTAATTGTAAATACCTTCCCTATTGGTTTCATGTTCAGAGACAGACAAAGGTCCTTTCCGCACTAGACCTTAAATCCTGGTTCAACACTGTCTTCAAACTTACATTCTACACTAGACGCAAGCTTAGCCCTGTAATTATCTCGGGGTATTTCTACATTCTACACTACACGCGAGTTCACCCCTGTAATTATCTTGGGGTATTTTTTGTTTCCACATTACATTGAAGTCACCCTGGTTTTGCCCCACACTTATCCCGGGATAAACGGATGTTGTTATAACCAGGGATAAATAAAAGGTATTGTGTCGCGAGTTGAACTCTGATAAAACCAGGGATGAGATCCAAGTGCAGAAAGGACCAAAGTGAGCTTATTCATATGCATCCTTACAGAACTAATTATTTTGTTTATTCATACCCATTATCACAGGTAGCAGGATAAACAGGACCACATGCTTCATATACCTTGCCTTCTGGGCAGCGGTACGCTGTAGAGAAGAAAATAAAACATCTCATAAAGAAGCAAAAGAAAATGACTCCAATATGACCCTTCTGATTGTTCACATTTGGGTTCTGATGACTGAGTCATAAAGATGCAAACCCTCTCATGCTGTCAATTTCTTGGCATATGGAAATATCCCGTCACGCATAAAAACAGCAATAGTTTAAAAATTGCTTTTAACTGTAAAAGAAAAGCACAGGAGTTGTATTTTAGGGGAAAGAATGTGTTTGCTTTGGTATTATTCAGGGCAGGAGAGAGAGAGAGAGTATCCATGAAACTGTTTTAGAACATTCGCAGACTATTTACAATTCCAAAATGGTACATTTTCCAGCAAAATCAGTTTTCAGCACGTTCTTCCACAATATTTTTGGAAATCTGGAAGTACATTCTATACGGAACAGATAATACTAAAATTTTAGTGATTCGAAAGTAGTTGTATCTTATCTGACTGTAATATCATTGCTCCATTTGTTTGAAAAAATATCAAGCCCAGCTGAAATAAAAAAGATAACATTTTTAAAAGCCCTGGAATGTTCATAAAGTAGTTTCCTGTATGGATGAAGGAGAAGTCACTTATCTCTTCTGATTGTCTATATATACGTCTATTAAATGTTGTTCTGGCAGGTCCTTTGACTTTAAGGAAGTGACTTTGGGGGAACATAAAGGGCTGTGGCAGGAAAGGGGCCTGAAAATCTTCAGTGTACGCAGCATCCCAGCCTATAAATGGATATACTTAAAGTTCTCCATGTGTTACACTATCAGTGCAATCCTTCTAACCCCATTGACTTCCAAGGATTTAGACAGGTCCCTTCAGAGGTTCAAAGAGCCCTAGTGGTTCCTAATTTTGATGCCCGTAGTCATAATAAAAAATAAAACTGATGATACATTAAAAACAAAATAAGGCGGGAAAAAGTGATGTCATCCATGAATTGTGATAATGTATTTCCCAGTCTCCATCTACACTAGCAATATAAATACACTGGAAGAAATTGCATGGATGCAAAATAAACCCGTCCCAAAAGATTTACTAGGCAACCCATTTTTTTAACAACATGCTTAACATTAAGATAAATTGCTCTCCAAATTAGCACTTGACATCTCCCCATTGCAAACCTTTACACACCAAAAATTTGTCCTGCTTGGTATAACACAAAATCATATGACTAATGGAAACTACTACATGGGTTACACAGAATTCACTATATGTCTAAACACAGAGTTTTGCTAACAATGCAAAGCCCTGCAAGAAGAAAAGCTCCAGATTTTAGGATTCCATGGTTTCTAAATTTTCACATTCAATTAACTGTTCAGCACCATGCATCTTAGGAAACAAATCAGTAGGGAATTAACTGATTTTGAAAGAGGGACCCAACCCCCCCCCCCCATGTTTTACAAAAGCAACTTCTACCCTCTACAAGTTTTCAGATTCCTTTATCTTCACCTTAGATCACCTTCCTATACATATAAATGGGAACAAGATATAAGGATAACCACAGAACCTAAACTATGATCTTACCTTTGATCAAACTCACCTTTTGCTTCTATATCTAACAGCATAAGAAAGATGCTTTATAAACTTATGTCTAGATAGTATCTCACACTAGTGGGATTACAACCCATTTATAAATCAGCCTCAGCACTTCGCTGCAGAAGATGAGGAGAGAACGCTACACGCACTATCATTGCCAAGTAGTGGCAACGCAGAAAAAATTAGACCCTTTGGGGGCCTCAGTCACATTAGAAAAATTACAGGATATTCCGTTCCATTTCAGCCAAGGACAATAATTCTAGGATATATTGAAAATAATCAAATAATATCAACCAGGAAGGAATTAATACATTTATTCCTGACTGCAGCCAAAATACAAATTGTACACAGATGGTAGAAAACTTCTGATCCATGACAGCATTGTTCAACAAAATGTATGATCTTATGGTAGCAGATAAATATCTTCCCGACAAAAAGGAATGGCAAATGCTAATTATCGAAGTATGTTTCATGAGAAAAGGTTTCCTGTCTTGTAAAGAGTGTGGATCTGCTCAGGATTGTACTGCTAGAACACCTTTTCACTGTTCTCTTGGCACGGCTTCTACCGTGATAAAGGGATGATCATCTCAAGATAATTAAAAATCTGTTGTGTAATTCTACTTACGACATTTTCCTTGTGTCTTGCTCCTCCAGTCACTGCAAAAACCTTTATCCATGCAAAGGGAGGCATACATCTCTACGGTGTAACAAGTGAGGGTATTGTTGGCATGCTGACATACTTCGGAGAGGCAGCGGTCATAGAATACTTTGGGAGGCAGAACTTTATGGCAATCTGCAAATATACTTTAAACACAGAGGAAGGCAGAGTTGAGCTATACGTCAAACTGATTTTACAGGCCTAGACTTTTTTTTAAAAAAAGAGCGCCTGCCCCTGCCATGCTGCAGGATGCAGGCCCTCAGAGCATTTTTAAATCAGCCACGTCAGGCTCTAAAATGGTGGCGGCATCCCTGGATTGGACTTGAGGAGGCTGTCTTCCTCTGCTTTGGCCCTGAGGGACAACTCCCTCATGGTGTTCCTATGGGTCTCCTTTCTTGCAGAAGCAGCATTTCAGGGGATATTATGGGTTGCAGTTAGAAGGCAGGAAGCAGGAAAATATACCGTACTAAGAACATTGTTTTCATCAAAGGAAATGTTCCATGGGACCATAGGTGTCAACTTCAGGGGGGCTTGGGGGCTGAGGCTATCCCCGAAATTTTCCAGGGATGACTGAGCCCCCTGGGCAACCAGGCTCACAAGCCTTGCCACCACCACCCCACACCACCCCCAACCCATTTTGAAAGTGGAGGGGTTTTTCCCCAGTTCATTGGGTCCCAGTTCTTTTAATGACTTAGCAATGCCTCTGGCCCAGCCCCAGCCCCCCCTGGGAAATTGGAAAGTCTACGCCCTTGCATGGGACTCAAGCCTATGTCTACAGCGAAGCCACTAATTATCATTATTTAATTTGAGATAGTCCTACTGTACAACTCATAGAAAGCATTTTGAGAGAGTGAAGACTAATTTCAAAAAAGCATTTCAATCATTCCGAAAAAGTGCACATTTTTGTAGGAGGTTTTTACATTTCCCTTTATATGCTGTACAGTTTCCTAAAAGACCTGATGGGAAAAAAAGACTTTTCCTTTATTTTTTTATGTTTTTTGGGGGGCGGTGCTTTCACATCTCTAGCCATGCTTAGTATTCAGTCTGTGATATTTCACAAGGACAAGAAACAAAAGACGTGAAACAACATATACCTAGCATGACACTAGTAGCTGGTATAATGTGTTTTGCTGGTGGTGACGGGGTATTCTTTTCTCTTTTGTATGAATCCAAGAGCTGTATAAAATCTGCCGAGTTGCTCTGCAAATGGTAACAGAAGAAATGCTTGCAAAAGATAAGTTGAACTTACTCGCTCACAATCAGCTCACATAGGGGAGATGGAGTAGTGCAGGGTACTTCTGATGGAGTAGGTATTACCCCAGTGGGTTGTGGTGTTGGAACTACTTCTTTACAGTTATCGTTAACCTTCCAGTGGGGAGCCATTTCTGAGCAAGAGGAAGCTTTGTGACCACTGGGCAGGCGGCAATCATCTGACCGGTCATTTGAACAAGTACCTGGTTGGGGGGGAAAGAGTCACATGATAGCTCTGCTGAGTATTCTATTAAACACGTTCACTTGGAATGGCATCAAAATCATGGCAGTCATTTCCTAAATGAAAAACTGTATGATTATTATTAGTCTAAATACGTCACACATTTGCAAGATATGATTCTTCGTTTTTAATATAAGTAACCACCTCATATTGCCTTTGGCTGTTGACCCGTCTTCCCTAGCCCTGAGATCCTTTGATCAGAGATACCAAAAGTTGAACCCAAGACCTCCTACATGCAAAGCAAGTGCTCTTGTGGCAGACTATGTCGTTTCTCTGGCCCCTCCCTCGTGATTAATCCTTATTATTGTTTCTATAATGGTGTGCATTTTTTTCTGCAAAGATATCTCCCAGTAGTGACCTCAAGGAAAGAAGGTCTGAAGCCCTGGGATGTCTAATCCCTCTACTCACCACATTGGCCTTCTGTATTGAATTCAAACAGGTCAAATGGGACTTGTATCGAGAAGGTGAATCCATTGAAGTTAATGAAAGCCCGGATGTCAAGGATTTCAACACTCATCTTAGTTCCGGTATCAGCAACCTTAATGCCATCCTTGGAGAAACCTCTATGGACCGTCTCTTTGTTGAAAATGACCTTTAAAAAATAGCAATATGTCAGAGTTTAATGCACATGCTTAAGATGGGTTGATATGTAAATCTGTTTACAAAAACTTAACACAATGGCCATGTTCCAGGTACAGCACCTAGATATGTTGTGTACAATGACACAAATCTATGCAGCACTAGCAGAGCTATGCTGCATAGACTGTAACTTTTCCGCCTTCCCCCTTCCACTGTAGTTTTCTCTAACCATTTAAACTGTGCCTGCATTGGTCACTGGATCCCCCAGGAACACCGAGACGGGGGGTGTCCATGGGGCATAGTGAGAGGGGGGAACTGGCAAAAATTACCTTCCCCCTCTTCCATGAGAGGAAATAAGTAGTGCAACTGGAAAGTAAACAGCAGAGATTGGGATCCAAGTCATAGGGATTAGAGTAGGAGATAAAAAACAAGCATTCTTTTGGTAGATATATCCCTCAATTAGATGTATATGAACAGCATAACCTTTAATTGATTTTTTTAAAAATTATTTACACACACAAAACAAATGCCAACAACTAAACATAACAAAACAAACCCATCTGATAACCCCATACCCAGTATAAGAGATGATAGCATCATGTTATGGTGATGTTCCAACACAAACAAAACAAAAGAAAGAAAATATAAAAAACCGATAAAATCATGAATAGATAAAGAGGAAGAAAGGAGAAAAGGGGAGTGGGGTGTGTGTGTGCTTCCATCCAAGTTGGCTGAGGTTTTACATAATTTTCATTGATATCGTTTCTGAGAAACAGTATCCTCTAATATAAAACATAATGTTACATAATAGTTTTACATAGTTACATAGTTTTACATAGTTACATAGTTTTACATAATTTTCATTGATACCGTTTCTGAGAAACAGTATCCTCTAATATAAAACTATTCATTGCCGAATTCAAAATTTCAGGTAAGGGTCTCCATCCATTAAAGAAAATTCTTTAATGAGCTACAGTCTGGAGGTTCCATTATTAATTGGTTTATTTGGTCTTAGAACCAGTACTATCCTGGTTCAAGTCCCTATTCTCATCTGAAGCTCACTGGGTAATCTTGAACCAGGCATTCCCTTTCAACATAATCTAACTCACGGGTTGTTGTGAAGATGCATCAGGAGAGAGGGACCATGCAGATGTCCCTGACCTCCATGGAAGAAGGGTAGTGCAACTATGTAATGGTGTAATTACAATGTTTGCTGTTGCTCTCGTATTGCAGAAGGGCCCAACTATGTGTTACCTTATTAGTTCTCATTCCGTTGTGGATTTGGCTGCTTAGTATGACTTCCATATTATTGTAGTTTACAATGATGGATCTGGAACATGACTCATTATTAGCTGGATCACAGAAGTAATTATCCACCAACACACTGAAGTTTCCATGTTTCCTCACAATCTCTTGTACCAGGACATAGGTGCAGTTATCGTAGAAAGTGTAATTAGTGCCGTCAAAAGTCTCATAGTGAGAATTGTCCCAACCGCTGCAAATACCTATAACAGAGAAACCAAAAGATCAAAAAAATCATTCACCTGCATTTGTATCCACCAAGCTGTAGGCTCAGTTACATTTGCAGAACGTGGTTTTTCCACCATCCCTATTTTGGTGCAGTCCTTGGTGCCTCCTGAAAACAATTTCTGGGGAATAGAGGACCCTCTAGAATAGTACAGGAGGTGTATGAGAAGAGATCCACAAAAGGAAGGGTGAATTTGGTAGAAATTGCCTCCCTCCTTATGCAAGCAGCCCTTCCCATTTGTGAAAGAGCAGGTTTGGATCCAAGCCCTGGAGAGCAATTCTGACCATACTTAAGGCAATGGCAATTTATTCAGTAAAATTGTTAAGTCACAAAGTTGCTCTATCTATTAATATTCAAGGACCACAGACTGATGTGTTGCATCTGTAAGAAAGGCTGATTATGTACTGAGAGAAGTTTTCGTGATGGATCCAATGCTTCCATGAATGAAAAGAATTCATGACAGTAATATTTAGCACTTGCCGCCCTGCACACTCAGATATGGCTGATGATACTTGAATCAAACAACAAATATATACACTGCAAAAACCCTTTTTTTATATAAATTAATGTGTTCTATTTGTTCCATCTTATGAAGTGCATTGTGTGTTATTTATCATATTCATATATTCATTATATGTAATAAATAATAATAATCAGTTCATTCAGTATAATAACTACCAGTCAATTTACATCATTTTCCCCCAAAGTCAAACCCCATCGGGAGTTTCTAGAATTATACGCCTGCTTCTCCTTGCTTGGAAGTCTTCTAAAGGGGGAAAGCTTTCTTTTGTGGTTACATTGATGTTTACATGGATGTTTGTTGCTGGTCCTATGAGAGGCACATTAAGCAGCTGAAGTTCATAGACAGAGCCTTAAGAAAGACAGGAGCACCCCATCTATGAACTTCAGCTGCTTAATGTGCCTCTGAATGAACTGATTATTATTGTTTATTACATGTAATGAATACATTATAAATAACACACAATGCATTTTATAAGATGGAACAAATACAACACATTAATTCATAAAAAAGGTTTTTGCAGTGCATATATTTGTTGTTTGACTCTTCTAACACTGCAGCTCGGGTTGCTACCAATGATACTTGAAGGCAGAGCTGCTGAGAGCCACCATGGGACCCTGGACAAACATTCCATCTGGGCCCTCTCGTAGGACCCTGATCCAGACTATATATCAGACCAAAACAAATAACTTCACTGGCTCTTATGACACATCTATAATAATAAAAGGATCCACATATCCATCCGCCTGTCCATTTGTGGCAGGCATAGCTTATCAGAAAATAAAACTAGGGATCTCAGAATCGGCCACCAATTTCAGGGCCCAAAATGAAAGGAAGTGGAATATCCTGGCCCAGCTTATCCACACATACACATACACCCCACACCATGCTATTTCCAATGGAAGCTAAGCTTGTGTAGTGATTAAAGTGTCGGACTAGGATCTGGGAAACCAGGAAAGATAAAGAGTTGACATTGAAAAATAAAGGCAGGGGGGGGGAGAGAAAAATCAGATGGGACAGACAAATGACAGCTCATGAAATGAAGAGAGCAAAACAGAGGATGAGAAAAGTGTGGGAAAGAGTTAGGGGAATTAGGAAAAGACAATGAAAGGTCTTATTTGGGGAGGGGAGGTTGCTACCCCACTCTAACAGGGGTGTCAAACATAAGGCCCGGGGGCCGGAACAGCCCGTCCAAAGCTCTTATGCAGCCCGCGAGCAACTGGTGCAAGGGGAGGAGTGATGGGGAGAGAGTGGGCGGAGCCACTCCACTGTGGCTTCAGCACGGCAGAACAACCTCATCTGCAGCAGTCAAGCATCACGGGAGCATCTGCCCAGCACTGCACTGCTGCCTCTCCAGTCCGCCTGTGTGGGTTTTCCTCTGCGCTCCTTTCCCAGCCCATGGGGCCTTGCAGTGAGGATACAGCAACTAGGAGTTTACCAGCTGCTGTCCTTTACACAGTGTCTGTCTCTGGTACGTTTTTATGGCACACATGACCCGTTCCGGCAAAGTGACATTTCTGTCAGATCCAGCCCTTTTAACAAATGAGTTTGACACCTCTGCTTCTAACTGGACTGCCCCTTTGCAAGATCTGGCTGTGCAGGAGCTAAGTGGAACTCAAGAAAGAGGGAAACCAGAGACAATGACCTTGTGAGGAGTCTGCGTCCTGACAATGACTAGCTTGTCCTGGCTGGTCTTGCCTTGCTCTAGTGGTGGCTTGGCTGATGGGTTTAGCAGGGTCTGGTCGCCAAATGGTTTCCCTCGGCCTCATGGGAAACTTTGCAGAAAGGCTCTGCCTTCTCTGCCCCCCCCAGTGGCTGCAGTCCGAATTGCAGCAGGGTTTTTTAAAAAAATACTTTTGGTACATACAGCATGATGCTGGCTTCAGGGCACCCCCCCCCCCAGCTGACGGCCCCACTGAATTTTGTCTCCCCAGCCCGCTCTCTCGGCAGCTGTGTTTGGAAGACTGCTTGCACAAGAGTGAGGTTGGGTCTTCTCAAATCCCTCTTCTTATTGCAGCCTTCCATGCCAAACGGCATGCTGCTCTGGAGGGATCCCTGCCTTCAGCACTGTTCTCCGAGGAAGCACAGGGGCTGCCATTGGAAGAGGAAGGTGTTAACAACTGCTTCTGTCAACCTGCTCCATGCACAGAAGCATTGGCTCCAATCCGTCGGTGATCCTATGCAACCTTGTAAGCAAATTATTGGAACCTAATATTAAAATATACATTATTTCTCTTGCATTTTTATTTTACTTACATGTGCACTCATAGTGGGAGGTGCAGCCATCGTCATGGTTTATTTTTACTGGTGGGAGTCCATTTGCACATGTTATCTTGTCCACAGGTTGGGGAAGCACAACAACAATTCTGTTGTTCCCTTCGCAAGTTGCCATACTGCAATTGTTATACATCCAAGTTTCATTGGTCTGGAAGAGAATCACAGGAAGTTTATTCTAAATTATTATGCTTATAGTAAGAAGTCCCTTTTTTGCTGTTTCACAAAAGAAGGAATATTTGGATATTGAGATTTCTCCATATGTGCCTCTGTGCGAGCCGGCAGCAAAAATTGAGATCTGTAAGGGGATTTTTGAGATGCAGGGCTATTTTTGGGCAGGAATGCACAGGAATGGAGTTCCGGCTGGCTTCTGAGTTGGCCATGCCTACAGCTCCTCCCCCCCACCTCGGGTTCCCCAGGTGCCTTGCAAGCTGTCGGGCACCTGGGGAAGCCAAGATGATCCAGGGAGTGAAGGCAGTTTAAACTATGGGGTGCTTGGGGAAGCTGATCTAGAAACTGCCTTCCTTCCCCTGGGGTCCCCATATGCCCCACAAGCCACAGGGCACCAGGGGAAGCCAATCCTGGAAGGGAGCTGCACTATCAGGGGTGTGGCCTAATATGCTAATGAGTTTCTGCTGTTGGGTGTGGCCTATTATGCTAATGAGTTCCTGCTAAAAGCCCTGTTGAGATGGAATGTTCCATGGGCATTACTCATGCTCCCAATGCAATGTGAGCACTATGCCTAGAAAAGTCAGATATCTCCCGGGATATTCTTGCAACAGGACTGGAGTTGAAAGGGATTTAAAAAAAAAATTGCACAATTGGCTTGGTTATACATAAATATTGTCTTGTCGCTGTCATCCCTGGTCAAACAAATTTCACAGGGTTTGAGACACTATATAAGCCTGCAGACTAATTTACCTAAGGTGGTAGTGGGTGCATATACCACACTGATACCTTGGTCTTTGGAAACAATGGTTTCCTTTGCAGCCCAGACTTCAAAAGTCTCCTACACAGACTGCCTACTATATACCAGAGGATGCAGAGCTGGCCACAAGCACAGATGGCTTTGAAGGTGACTAAAGGGAATCTCCACATTCAGAGACATTCAGCTTTTGAATATAAGTGCTAGGAGGCAACATCAGGGGAAGGCCTCAGACCTCATGCTCTGTTTTTGGCCCTCTAGAGTAGCTGGTTGGCCAGTGTGTGAGACAGGATGCTGGACTAGATGGACCACAGGTCTGATTCAGCAAGGCTCACGACTGTTTCTGCATGCTTACCTTGTAAAGTCAAATGTGGTGTTCTAGAGCTTTGATGCAGCTCAGGCGATACTGCATGTGTATCACTTGCTGATCACAAATCATGAATGTACATTGAATACACACCCAATTGTGGATTGTCTGTTCTCATCTTCCCTCACTGCACTGTTTGCGGTGGGGTGCACATTTGAATGCATATTCAAATGCACATAGGCCCGATCTGCATCTAGCATTTGCTCTGCTGTCTTACCAAACCCACACTGGAACAGAAATTCCCATCTACATTACATGCCACTTTCACTTTGATTGAGTGTCGCGTTTTACGGCAGTGTCCAGACTGCATGCCGCTTTCACTTCGTTTGATCTCTGGTTTTATGGTGGCTGTCTGCATAGATTTATGGCCGTTTTATGGCCATTCCGGGGTGACGCTGCAGTCAGTACAGTGTTGGCCCGGGATAGCTGAATGGGGTTTTGAACTGCATCTTTTTCTGTTCCAGTGTGGGTTTGGTAAAACAACTGAGCAAATGCTAAATGCAGATTGGCTCATACTGTAGGTATGGCAACTTTTGTGAGGCACACCCGGAAGTGAAATACCTGCATTGTGTTCCTATATTAATGTATAGTAATGTTCCCACAGGGAAATATTGAGAAAGGCTGCAGTAAACATTTTCTGAGAAAAGGAGGAGCAGGGAACTTGGTAAGATAAGGAGCTGTCCGGCAAAACACATCATGTTCTTTTTACAGCATACTTGCAACTTAGCACAATAGGCTTATATGCTTGTAACTATCTCTGTATATGCAGCAGAGGGAGGGGGAAAATAAGGGGAAACTAATGTGTGGAGAACAATAGCCTGTTATACTCTTACATTCTGCTGCTTCTAGCTCATAGCTCACAGTAACTCAAGATATACTTGTAACTTGTAACTTTTCCTATGCTGGAGAGGAGGAGGGAGAAAGGAGGGAAGCAAAATAAAGACAGGCTGAGTCTATTCGGGTCAGACAGCTCCTGACTGATGCTGTGGCTCAGACAGATTTCTGCAGATCTTGTCTCCTGTCGTTCTTGAACTCTGATTCTTGAACCCCAAGCCTACACATACATATCCACATTTTGCTGCAGCTAAGTATGCATAAATACCTTTCTGAAGTGCAGCAAGAACTGGATTAATATGTAACAGATGTCATATTATCATTAAATGGATGGATTTACTTATTCACGTGCATCGGATGACTTCAGAATACTGTTTTTGCACTGTTTACACTTTGCATAAATTACATTCTTGTACCTGACACTTAAAATAAATTAACGTTACAGAATGCGTGTAAAGGCTCTGGCACGTAAACAGAGATAGGTACAATGTGGTATCAGTCATCTATCATAAAGAAAGAAGAATCCTCAAACTATTATTGTGGCGTTCCACATTTACTAGATCCATCCAGAGAAAGTCCCCCCCTCCCCAAGTTATTAACCCTTCTTTGGATAAATTGTGTCAGCGATGGACATACAAAAAACAATAGTAAAACTGAATCACCTTTCTAGGTGGATTAGCATCAGGGCAACCTTCTACAGGTGTTGTTGGGATGACCACTGGCGCCGTTGACGGAGCTGAGGAGGGGCGTTCTACAGTCGATGGTATTAAAAATGTGGGTGTGGGGGTTGACGGAATGGATGACGCCCCTACAGTTGTAACGGACGGAGTTGATGGGTAGGAAGGAGTTGATGTAGGACATGGTCCTCGGGATCTCTGGACTTCACAATTTTGATCGCAAATGGCATAAAATGTACATCCGGAACTATCAGTTTTGTTATATATCACTTCCCCTATTTAAAAGAGAAGAAAACCCCAAATGACTAGTTAAACAATGTGTTTGAAAACTATAAACCAAACAAGGCCATAACATACGGCTATTCATGCCTCCTTATAGTTCACTTAATGATGGTCACAACTACACAGAGTAGATGGGGGTCAGCATAGGGACCCCCATTTTGTTCTTTCCCCCATTTGTCCCCCAGCCAGTTACTCAGGCATGGCTTAGCAACGAAGTGGATAGCTGTTTGTTTATATGAGGAATGCGAAGATCAATATTAATTAGTTCCCATAAGAACAGCATTAGCCCGTATTTTCTTTGCAGCCAAGGCATATAAAGGCATTCTATAGGATATGCTGGCACTGAAATCAGCTAACAAGAATACAATCTTCTCAGAATCTGAGTAGAAACGTAAGTCTGATAAAATCCCGGAGATAAATTTTAACCTAGGTTGGGCAGACATCGAGCATTCAAGAATATAATGTGGAAGTTCCTCGATAACAGAAGAGCCATAAATACAAAAACGCCGTTCCTTGGGTCTTCTACTGTAGCGGCCGGCTAATATGGCCGTTGGCATTGATTCAAAACGCAAGGATTCAAAACGCAAGGATGTAAAGGCTGCTCTCAGGTTATGATTATCTATACTAACTAGGTAAAGGTAAAGGTTCCCTTGCTTGAAAGCCAGTCGAATCCCTTGCTCGAAAGCCAGTTGCGGTGCTCATCTCCGTTTCAAAGCCAAAGAGCCAGCGCTGTCCAAAGACGTTTCCGTGGTCATGTGGCCGGCATGACTAAACACGAAGCCGCATGGAACGCTGTTACCTTCCCACCTATTTATCTACTTGCAATTTCTTGCTTTCTAACTGCTAGGTTGGCAGGAGCTGGAACTAGAGACGGGAGCTCACCCCATCATGCGGCACTCTCGGGTCTCGAACTGCTGAACTACTGACCTTCTACAGCCTGCAGTTCAGCGTCTTAACCACTTGAGCCACCGCAGCTCCTACTAACTAGGTAGGAGGATCTAAAATGGTCATTCTTAAAACAATTTGAGCCAGGGAGCAGACGGTGATTTCGAGATTACCTGTTTATCTAACAGAGCATCACACTTAAATACCCAGTCTCTAAGATCTGAACCGTTTGTTGAAGGACTGAGGAGGTCATCAGGAATGGAGTATCTTGATAACAGATTATTAAAAAAAACCAAGAACGCGCCAAGTCTTTTGATAACATTGATTTAAATGCCAGTGGACTGAATGAATCAGAACTGGCAGCTCTGTTTCCTCCCCAAGATTTTACAACATATGGGGAATGCATATGGGCCTTCTATTGAAAGTAATGGTTAACATACAGCATTTGGTGTGCCTAGCTAATTGACAACCATGAAAGGTTATGTGCTCTTGTCCTCCCACAAATGCAGATTTGCCTGTTGAGGTCATGGGCTGAATTATGTCTCACATTTTTACACCAGATTTCTATAAAACACTCAAAGCAGCATACAATAAAATAATGAAACTACCGACTAGCATTAAGCACGTTTCTGCCCAAATAGTGGCAGGGATGGTTTTACACTCATCCCCCTCAGAGAACTGGAGGCGCCAGACTTTGGGGATTGGGAACAATGAAAGGCGGCTTCAGAGCTGGCTTTTCAGACCCTGAGAAAATCGGATTCCATCAAGGAAAAGAATCAAGGGTTGGCCTCCCTGCCGGTAAGACAGGCTTGCCCCTCCTCCTCCCTTATTTTTTCCCCACCTTCCTTCCTTGCTTATTTTTTATATATTTTGCACATCTTTATATTCTTAAATTATAAAAAGAACATTAAGCAAATGCCTTATTTTTGAAAAAGGGGGCTCTGAGTCGCTTCTTGTTTCTTTATCTCATGATGAACTGAATTGAGTTGCAAGGACTATTTAAGTTAACTAATGATTACTCCATGAAAAATGTATTGCTTTCCTTCCCCCTATGCCTTTGAAGGTAAGACTCTTCTTACCCATCTACGGCGTCTGGCTTTCGCTGTCCATCTTTGGAAATCAGCTTGTATTATAATATAATCTTGCTTTGGATTTGGAACCAGGTCTCTTGTAGAAAGCTCTGAGTGCCTGTCAGGCTGTGTTTGGGGAAGAGAAGCCTCATTTGTCTACCAACCCCCCCATGGCTCCACACTGCCTGGTTATTCTTAAAGTTTATCTTTTTGACTGTGTTCAACAGATGATTGCAAGTAGATTGCAAGTAGATAAATAGATACCACTTTGGTGGGAAGGTAACAGCGTTCCGTGCGCCTTGGTGTTTAGGCATGCCGGCCACATGACCACGGAAACGTCTTTGGACAGTGCTGGCTCTTCGGCTTTGAAATGGAGATGAGCACCGCAACCCTAGAGTCAGATTCGACTGGCTTTCGAGCAAGGGAACCTTTACCTTTACAACAGATTATTTTTTTATGCTTCTCACCTTTCCCTTTGTCCTTTTTCATTTTGTATCCCCTTAAATGGCAATATATATATATATATATATATATATATATATATATATATACACACACACACACACACACATTTTAAAAAAACAGAACTGGAACCTTTACCCTGCATGGTGTGCAGGATGGACTGATGGGCAACATCTCACTGCACAAATTCGGTGTAGGTGAGGAAAAGAAGGCATGGCCCGTGGCCATGTTGAGCATGAAGACAGGGTGGATTGTTCAAATGCTTCCAAACCTGATGGACAGCCTTTTAGATAGCCCATACAATAAAGCGAGTGAGTTTAATATTCAATAAACCCTAGTTTAACTCATTGCTTTTTCCCTTGTGTCTTCATTTTGGGGTATGGGAACAAAAAATGCCCAGATATTAAAATGGTAGTCCCAAACTGCCAGAAGTTAAATAAAAAGGATAAATAAAATCATCTCTGCCAGCCAGTTCAAACTATACAGCCAGTCACCAGGACAGACTTCCTTGGGTGAAGTAGTCTGTGCATGAAATTCAGCTGTGGAGACAAACCTGCTCTGAACATGAGCACACAGTCAAAGAGATACGTAAAAAAAAATATGGCATTTGACAATCACATAGAGAGAAACTTACCAGGAGAAAATAAAGCGCTGGTGTTCCCAGACACATGGCAGAAACATGGAGTTATTCTGCTTGAAGTGATTGATGTATAACTTGAAGAACTCGTAGTTGCAGTTTTTGTTGTTGAGGCTGTAGATCAGATAGCAGAGTAAATGTAAAATGAGAACTGTGCCAACAGAGGTTCTAGTACTAGATGTTATACTAAACATTCTAAATATTTGTGTGTGTTAAGTGTAGGGTTGCCAAGTACTTACCGTAATTTGGCGGGGGACACACAGTCCCCGGCCGGAACATTCCTCCTTGTAACACCCATGCCGCATGATGCCGTCACCAGGAAGTGATGCCAGGCGATGTTCTGGCAATGAGACTGGAAACTCGATGGTACCATCGAGTTTCCAGTCTCATGCCAGAACGTCGCCTGGCATCACTTCCATCGAGTTTCCAGCCCCATTGCCAGAGCATCGACCGGCATCATTTCCTGGTGACGGCATCATGCGCCGCATCTTTTTTCCCCCCCGGGAATGGTCCTGCCAAGAAGTATGTATCCCCAGCCGAATTACGGTAAGTACTTGGGAAGCCTGGTTAAGTGCCATCAAGTCACAGCTGAATCGTGGTGGCCCCACAGGGTTTTCAAGGAAAGAAACAAACACAGGTGGTTTGCCATTGCCTGCCCCTGCATACCAACCCTGAACTTCCTTTGGTGGTTTCCCAAACAGGTACTAACCAGGGCCAGCCCTGCTTAGCTTCTGAGATCTGACAAGATCAGCTAGTCTGGGACATCCAGGTCACGGCATTCTAGATACTCTGAGCTACATTATTACTGATTTATTTATTTTAAAGAATTTATACTCCACGTTTCTGTCCTCATGATATTACAAAGCACTATCCTAGCCATACTTACTCAGACATCATACCGCATTTAATCATGGATCTTGAGCTAGTTTTTATTTATTTTCATCTATTGTTTCTTTTCTTCACCAGGACTCAAGATAGATTACAGCCATTCGGTTAACTGATAACAAAATATGACACTATCTGAATGATAATAACATTTGACTCTTAAAAGTAAGACAACTTAAAGCAGTAAGGCTTGGATTGAAGAACTAGGGGGGAAAGCACATTATTCCTAAAAAAAAAAGGGTACCTCCTGAACTGACTCATGAACACTGCAGCTCTATTCCCTCTACAAGAGTGCTTTCCTGAACAATTCTGCTTTGCACATTTCAGAAAAACTGTGGAAGGAGAGTTGCCAAATTCCAGGGCAGTGCCTCCAGAAAACCTTGCTCTGGTAAGCAAAGCTCTCCCAAAAGAACACAGGTGCTCGCCATGAAATTATCCATCCATAACTAAAACCCTGAGACGAGTGTTTCTCGCCTTTGTAAGATAACTGACACACCACTGATCACCTGCTTAGGATACATAGCAAAGATCATGGAGTAAAACGCAAGGGATGAATCTTCACTATCATCAATACATTCATTTATAACATCAATTTGATTGATTAACAACAGGAATACAAAAACCCTCTCAGTTGTCCTGTGATTAATACGTTGTCGAAGGCTTTCAAGGCCAGAGTTCATTAGTTGCTGTAGATTTTCCGGGTTGTGTGGCCGTCGTCTTGGCATTGTAGGACCTGACGTCTGGCCAGTAGCTGTGGTTGGCATCCTCAGAGGTATAAAACAGAAAGATGTAGTACTCCTTGTGGTAGTCCTTGACAAAGAGTGTACTACATCTTTCTGTGTTATACCTCTGAACTATGTCCCCTCTAAGCTGTGGAGTCTTGTGAGCAGAAATTCCACTTTGTGAGCTGCTGGAATTAAAGTTGTGAGCGAGCAATTTGGCTACCGCATAAATTAATTTGCTCTGGGGGCTTCCTTCCTGAGCCAAGATAAAAATGCATGATCCAGAGGCTAAAAAACTGTGAGCTAGCTCACACTAACTCAGCTGAGAGGGAACACTGCCTCTGAGGATGCCACTCAAAGCTACTGGTGAAACGTCAGGTCCTACAATGCCAAGACCACAGACATAAAACCTGGAAAATCTACAGCAACTAATGTCCGGTGATTAGTAAAATAAATACTGAACAAGACATAAGGGGTAGTTTTAGTAAATTTTATGAAATACCTGGAAGTCTGGAATTTGTTGAAGCAAGTAAGAAAGTAAGAGTGGTTAAAGATACTCCAGTACTTCGAGTAAATAATGAAGTAGAAGATGGTGATAAGGTCACAGTAGATTTATAAGCAGAAGACAGAAAAGAGAAAGTTTCAGTGATGAAAGGTGTAGAAGAAAAAAGAGGAAGGGGAGAATTGTGATTCCAAAAAGGGGAGTAGAGGCTTGTCGTGTGGTACCTTCTGCTGGAATTGGTGTGGTTGCTTTGGCTGCAGGTGTTGATTGTACGGATGTGGCTCTTGAGGTGGAGATGGTTGCCGAAGTGACCGAGGCTGGTGTGGTGACTTGGACGGTGGAAGGAGGAGTGGCTGTTGCGGTGGAGACGATTGCCGAGGTGACTGGGCCTGTGCTAAAAGAGGCTGAAGTGGTCATCATGGAACCAGGCGCAGTCGTCGTGGCACCTGGGGTAGTTCCCGGGCGGCAGTGTGAATAGTCGCAGCAGTGCATTCGGACCTGGTAGTTCATACACATCCCGGCCTTTCCTTTCTGTTTTGAGTTCTCGCAGAGCAGGCCGACTGTGGTGTCGCACTGCACCGTCTGCCCAAGTACAGCAATGTCAACATCAGGGTAGTCTTCTGCCCGGCACTCTACGAATTGAGGGTTGGTGCAGACCTGTTTCCCGTGCTTCCGGATGTTTTCGATGGTTTCCACGTCGCCGCTATCTGGGTCGGATGTTGGCCGGGATACGTCAATCCAAGCGGTCCAGGAACATTCAGGCTGGCAAACAGTGGAGGTGGCTTCGCTGATCGCAGGTGAGGTAGAACCTGACGGCGGGACAGTCCTGGTTGTGATGAGGGAGCTGGTGGACACTTGAGGTGTGGTCCCCTCAGTCGCTATCGAACCCGTTGGTTTGGATACGGGTGTCGATAGCAGGGATGTGGCTGTTGCGGTGGAGACGGTTGCCGAGGTGACTGAGCCTGTGCCGACGGAGGCCGGTGTGGTGACTTGGACGGTGGAAGGAGGAGTTGAACGGGTAGCACTCGTTTCCTTTCCTGGGCTCGTCGCCACAATGGTAGTGCCCTCAGTTGTTGTCCACAAGGTGGGAGGAGGCGTGGAACCTGTGGAAGACGAGGGAGGAGCGCTTGTTAGACCGGGGGTGGTGCCCGGCGTGCTTCCTGGCGTTCCCCTGCTGGTGGCAGTCGTCGTGGCACCTGGGGTCGTTCCCGGGCGGCAGCGTGAATAGTCGCAGCAGTGCATTCGGACCTGGTAGTTCATACACATCCCGGCCTTTCCTTTCTGTTTTGAGTTCTCGCAGAGCAGGCCGACTGTGGTGTCGCACTGCACCGTCTGCCCAAGTACAGCAATGTCAACATCAGGGTAGTCTTCTGCCCGGCACTCTACGAATTGAGGGTTGGTGCAGACCTGTTTCCCGTGCTTCCGGATGTTTTCGATGGTTTCCACGTCGCCGCTATCTGGGTCGGATGTTGGCTGGGATACGTCAATCCAAGCGGTCCAGGAACATTCAGGCTGGCAAACAGTGGAGGTGGCTTCGCTGATCGCAGGTGAGGTAGAACCTGACGGCGGGACAGTCCTGGTTGTGATGAGGGAGCTGGTGGACACTTGAGGTGTGGTCCCCTCAGTCGCTATCGAACCCGTTGGTTTGGATACGGGTGTCGATAGCAGGGACGTGGCTGTTGCGGTGGAGACGGTTGCCGAGGTGACTGAGCCTGTGCCGACGGAGGCCGGTGTGGTGACTTGGACGGTGGAAGGAGGAGTTGAACGCGTAGCACTCGTTTCCTTTCCTGGGCTCGTCGCCACAATGGTAGTGCCCTCAGTTGTTGTCCACAAGGTGGGAGGAGGCGTAGAAGCTGTGGAAGACGAGGGAGGAGCGCTTGTTAGACCGGGGGTGGTGCCCGGCGTGCTTCCTGGCGTTCCCCTGCTGGTGGCAGGCGTCGTGGCACCTGGGGTAGTTCCCGGGCGGCAGCGTGAATAGTCGCAGCAGTGCATTCGGACCTGGTAATTCATACACATCCCGGCCTTTCCTTTCTGTTTTGAGTTCTCGCAGAGCAGGCCGACTGTGGTGTCGCACTGCACCGTCTGCCCAAGTACAGCAATGTCAACATCAGGGTAGTCTTCTGCCCGGCACTCTACGAATTGAGGGTTGGTGCAGACCTGTTTCCCGTGCTTCCGGATGTTTTCGATGGTTTCCACATCGCCGCTATCTGGGTCGGATGTTGGCCGGGATACGTCAATCCAAGCGGTCCAGGAACATTCAGGCTGGCAAACAGTGGAGGTGGCTTCGCTGATCGCAGGTGAGGTAGAACCTGACGGCGGGACAGTCCTGGTTGTGATGAGGGAGCTGGTGGACACTTGAGGTGTGGTCCCCTCAGTCGCTATCGAACCCGTTGGTTTGGATACGGGTGTCGATAGCAGGGACGTGGCTGTTGCGGTGGAGACGGTTGCCGAGGTGACTGAGCCTGTGCCGACGGAGGCCGGTGTGGTGACTTGGACGGTGGAAGGAGGAGTTGAACGGGTAGCACTCGTTTCCTTTCCTGGGCTCGTCGCCACAATGGTAGTGCCCTCAGTTGTTGTCCACAAGGTGGGAGGAGGCGTGGAACCTGTGGAAGACGAGGGAGGAGCGCTTGTTAGACCGGGGGTGGTGCCCGGCGTGCTTCCTGGCGTTCCCCTGCTGGTGGCAGGCGTCGTGGCACCTGGGGTCGTTCCCGGGCGGCAGCGTGAATAGTCGCAGCAGTGCATTCGGACCTGGTAGTTCATACACATCCCGGCCTTTCCTTTCTGTTTTGAGTTCTCGCAGAGCAGGCCGACTGTGGTGTCGCACTGCACCGTCTGCCCAAGTACAGCAATGTCAACATCAGGGTAGTCTTCTGCCCGGCACTCTACGAATTGAGGGTTGGTGCAGACCTGTTTCCCGTGCTTCCGGATGTTTTCAAAGGTTTCCACGTCGCCGCTATCTGGGTCGGATGTTGGCTGGGATACGTCAATCCAAGCGGTCCAGGAACATTCAGGCTGGCAAACAGTGGAGGTGGCTTCGCTGATCGCAGGTGAGGTAGAACCTGACGGCGGGACAGTCCTGGTTGTGATGAGGGAGCTGGTGGACACTTGAGGTGTGGTCCCCTCAGTCGCTATCGAACCCGTTGGTTTGGATACGGGTGTCGATAGCAGGGACGTGGCTGTTGCGGTGGAGACGGTTGCCGAGGTGACTGAGCCTGTGCCGACGGAGGCCGGTGTGGTGACTTGGACGGTGGAAGGAGGAGTTGAACGGGTAGCACTCGTTTCCTTTCCTGGGCTCGTCACCACAATGGTAGTGCCCTCAGTTGTTGTCCACAAGGTGGGAGGAGGCGTGGAAGCTGTGGAAGACGAGGGGGGAGCGCTTGTTAGACCGGGGGTGGTGCCCGGCGTGCTTCCTGGCGTTCCCCTGCTGGTGGCAGTCGTCGTGGCACCTGGGGTCGTTCCCGGGCGGCAGCGTGAATAGTCGCAGCAGTGCATTCGGACCTGGTAGTTCATACACATCCCGGCCTTTCCTTTCTGTTTTGAGTTCTCGCAGAGCAGGCCGACTGTGGTGTCGCACTGCACCGTCTGCCCAAGTACAGCAATGTCAACATCAGGGTAGTCTTCTGCCCGGCACTCTACGAATTGAGGGTTGGTGCAGACCTGTTTCCCGTGCTTCCGGATGTTTTCGAAGGTTTCCACGTCGCCGCTATCTGGGTCAGATGTTGGCCGGGATACGTCAATCCAAGCGGTCCAGGAACATTCAGGCTGGCAAATAGTGGAGGTGGCTTCGCTGATCGCAGGTGAGGTAGAACTTGACGGCGGGACAGTCCTGGTTGTGATGAGGGAGCTGGTGGACACTTGAGGTGTGGTCCCCTCAGTCGCTATCGAACCCGTTGGTTTGGATACGGGTGTCGATAGCAGGGACGTGGCTGTTGCGGTGGAGACGGTTGCCGAGGTGACTGAGCCTGTGCCGACGGAGGCCGGTGTGGTGACTTGGACGGTGGAAGGAGGAGTTGAACGGGTAGCACTCGTTTCCTTTCCTGGGCTCGTCGCCACAATGGTAGTGCCCTCAGTTGTTGTCCACAAGGTGGGAGGAGGCGTAGAAGCTGTGGAAGACGAGGGAGGAGCGCTTGTTAGACCGGGGGTGGTGCCCGGCGTGCTTCCTGGCGTTCCCCTGCTGGTGGCAGTCGTCGTGGCACCTGGGGTAGTTCCCGGGCGGCAGTGTGAATAGTCGCAGCAGTGCATTCGGACCTGGTAGTTCATACACATCCCGGCCTTTCCTTTCTGTTTTGAGTTTTCGCAGAGCAGGCCGACTGTGGTGTCACACTGCACCGTCTGCCCAAGTACAGCAATGTCAACATCAGGGTAGTCTTCTGCCCGGCACTCTACGAATTGAGGGTTGGTGCAGACCTGTTTCCCGTGCTTCCGGATGTTTTCGATGGTTTCCACGTCGCCGCTATCTGGGTCGGATGTTGGCCGGGATACGTCAATCCAAGCGGTCCAGGAACATTCAGGCTGGCAAACAGTGGAGGTGGCTTCGCTGATCGCAGGTGAGGTAGAACCTGACGGCGGGACAGTCCTGGTTGTGATGAGGGAGCTGGTGGACACTTGAGGTGTGGCCCCCTCAGTCGCTATCGAACCCGTTGGTTTGGATACGGGTGTCGATAGCAGGGACGTGGCTGTTGCGGTGGAGACGGTTGCCGAGGTGACTGAGCCTGTGCCGACGGAGGCCGGTGTGGTGACTTGGACGGTGGAAGGAGGAGTTGAACGCGTAGCACTCGTTTCCTTTCCTGGGCTCGTCGCCACAATGGTAGTGCCCTCAGTTGTTGTCCACAAGGTGGGAGGAGGCGTAGAAGCTGTGGAAGACGAGGGAGGAGCGCTTGTTAGACCGGGGGTGGTGCCCGGCGTGCTTCCTGGCGTTCCCCTGCTGGTGGCAGTCGTCGTGGCACCTGGGGTAGTTCCCGGGTGGCAGTGTGAATAGTCGCAGCAGTGCATTCGGACCTGGTAATTCATACACATCCCGGCCTTTCCTTTCTGTTTTGAGTTCTCGCAGAGCAGGCCGACTGTGGTGTCGCACTGCACCGTCTGCCCAAGTACAGCAATGTCAACATCAGGGTAGTCTTCTGCCCGGCACTCTACGAATTGAGGGTTGGTGCAGACCTGTTTCCCATGCTTCCGGATGTTTTCGATGGTTTCCACATCGCCGCTATCTGGGTCGGATGTTGGCCGGGATACGTCAATCCAAGCGGTCCAGGAACATTCAGGCTGGCAAACAGTGGAGGTGGCTTCGCTGATCGCAGGTGAGGTAGAACCTGACGGCGGGACAGTCCTGGTTGTGATGAGGGAGCTGGTGGACACTTGAGGTGTGGTCCCCTCAGTCGCTATCGAACCCGTTGGTTTGGATACGGGTGTCGATAGCAGGGACGTGGCTGTTGCGGTGGAGACGGTTGCCGAGGTGACTGAGCCTGTGCCGACGGAGGCCGGTGTGGTGACTTGGACGGTGGAAGGAGGAGTTGAACGGGTAGCACTCGTTTCCTTTCCTGGGCTCGTCACCACAATGGTAGTGCCCTCAGTTGTTGTCCACAAGGTGGGAGGAGGCGTAGAAGCTGTGGAAGACGAGGGAGGAGCGCTTGTTAGACCGGGGGTGGTGCCCGGCGTGCTTCCTGGCGTTCCCCTGCTGGTGGCAGTCGTCGTGGCACCTGGGGTAGTTCCCGGGCGGCAGTGTGAATAGTCGCAGCAGTGCATTCGGACCTGGTAGTTCATACACATCCCGGCCTTTCCTTTCTGTTTTGAGTTCTCGCAGAGCAGGCCGACTGTGGTGTCGCACTGCACCGTCTGCCCAAGTACAGCAATGTCAACATCAGGGTAGTCTTCTGCCCGGCACTCTACGAATTGAGGGTTGGTGCAGACCTGTTTCCCGTGCTTCCGGATGTTTTCGAAGGTTTCCACGTCGCCGCTATCTGGGTCGGATGTTGGCTGGGATACGTCAATCCAAGCGGTCCAGGAACATTCAGGCTGGCAAATAGTGGAGGTGGCTTCGCTGATCGCAGGTGAGGTAGAACCTGACGGCGGGACAGTCCTGGTTGTGATGAGGGAGCTGGTGGACACTTGAGGTGTGGTCCCCTCAGTCGCTATCGAACCCGTTGGTTTGGATACGGGTGTCGATAGCAGGGACGTGGCTGTTGCGGTGGAGACGGTTGCCGAGGTGACTGAGCCTGTGCCGACGGAGGCCGGTGTGGTGACTTGGACGGTGGAAGGAGGAGTTGAACGGGTAGCACTCGTTTCCTTTCCTGGGCTCGTCGCCACAATGGTAGTGCCCTCAGTTGTTGTCCACAAGGTGGGAGGAGGCGTAGAAGCTGTGGAAGACGAGGGAGGAGCGCTTGTTAGACCGGGGGTGGTGCCCGGCGTGCTTCCTGGCGTTCCCCTGCTGGTGGCAGTCGTCGTGGCACCTGGGGTAGTTCCCGGGCGGCAGTGTGAATAGTCGCAGCAGTGCATTCGGACCTGGTAGTTCATACACATCCCGGCCTTTCCTTTCTGTTTTGAGTTCTCGCAGAGCAGGCCGACTGTGGTGTCGCACTGCACCGTCTGCCCAAGTACAGCAATGTCAACATCAGGGTAGTCTTCTGCCCGGCACTCTACGAATTGAGGGTTGGTGCAGACCTGTTTCCCGTGCTTCCGGATGTTTTCGAAGGTTTCCACGTCGCCGCTATCTGGGTCGGATGTTGGCTGGGATACGTCAATCCAAGCGGTCCAGGAACATTCAGGCTGGCAAATAGTGGAGGTGGCTTCGCTGATCGCAGGTGAGGTAGAACCTGACGGCGGGACAGTCCTGGTTGTGATGAGGGAGCTGGTGGACACTTGAGGTGTGGTCCCCTCAGTCGCTATCGAACCCGTTGGTTTGGATACGGGTGTCGATAGCAGGGATGTGGCTGTTGCGGTGGAGACGGTTGCTGAGGTGACTGAGCCTGTGCCGACGGAGGCCGGTGTGGTGACTTGGACGGTGGAAGGAGGAGTTGAACGGGTAGCACTCGTTTCCTTTCCTGGGCTCGTCACCACAATGGTAGTGCCCTCAGTTGTTGTCCACAAGGTGGGAGGAGGCGTAGAAGCTGTGGAAGACGAGGGAGGAGCGCTTGTTAGACCGGGGGTGGTGCCCGGCGTGCTTCCTGGCGTTCCCCTACTGGTGGCAGTCGTCGTGGCACCTGGGGTAGTTCCCGGGCGGCAGTGTGAATAGTCGCAGCAGTGCATTCGGACCTGGTAGTTCATACACATCCCCGCCTTTCCTTTCTGTTTTGAGTTCTCGCAGAGCAGGCCGACTGTGGTGTCGCACTGCACCGTCTGCCCAAGTACAGCAATGTCAACATCAGGGTAGTCTTCTGCCCGGCACTCTACGAATTGAGGGTTGGTGCAGACCTGCTTCCCGTGCTTCCGGATGTTTTCGATGGTTTCCACGTCGCCGCTATCTGGGTCGGATGTTGGCTGGGATACGTCAATCCAAGCGGTCCAGGAACATTCAGGCTGGCAAATAGTGGAGGTGGCTTCGCTGATCGCAGGTGAGGTAGAACCTGACGGCGGGACAGTCCTGGTTGTGATGAGGGAGCTGGTGGACACTTGAGGTGTGGTCCCCTCAGTCGCTATCGAACCCGTTGGTTTGGATACGGGTGTCGATAGCAGGGACGTGGCTGTTGCGGTGGAGACGGTTGCCGAGGTGACTGAGCCTGTGCCGACGGAGGCCGGTGTGGTGACTTGGACGGTGGAAGGAGGAGTTGAACGGGTAGCACTCGTTTCCTTTCCTGGGCTCGTTGCCACAATGGTAGTGCCCTCAGTTGTTGTCCACAAGGTGGGAGGAGGCGTAGAAGCTGTGGAAGACGAGGGAGGAGCGCTTGTTAGACCGGGGGTGGTGCCCGGCGTGCTTCCTTGCGTTCCCCTACTGGTGGCAGTCGTCGTGGCACCTGGGGTAGTTCCCGGGCGGCAGTGTGAATAGTCGCAGCAGTGCATTCGGACCTGGTAGTTCATACACATCCCGGCCTTTCCTTTCTGTTTTGAGTTCTCGCAGAGCAGGCCGACTGTGGTGTCGCACTGCACCGTCTGCCCAAGTACAGCAATGTCAACATCAGGGTAGTCTTCTGCCCGGCACTCTACGAATTGAGGATTGGTGCAGACCTGTTTCCCGTGCTTCCGGATGTTTTCGAAGGTTTCCACGTCGCCGCTATCTGGGTCGGATGTTGGCTGGGATACGTCAATCCAAGCGGTCCAGGAACATTCAGGCTGGCAAACAGTGGAGGTGGCTTCGCTGATCGCAGGTGAGGTAGAACCTGACGGCGGGACAGTCCTGGTTGTGATGAGGGAGCTGGTGGACACTTGAGGTGTGGTCCCCTCAGTCGCTATCGAACCCGTTGGTTTGGATACGGGTGTCGATAGCAGGGATGTGGCTGTTGCGGTGGAGACGGTTGCCGAGGTGACTGAGCCTGTGCCGACGGAGGCCGGTGTGGTGACTTGGACGGTGGAAGGAGGAGTTGAACGGGTAGCACTCGTTTCCTTTCCTGGGCTCGTTGCCACAATGGTAGTGCCCTCAGTTGTTGTCCACAAGGTGGGAGGAGGCGTAGAAGCTGTGGAAGACGAGGGAGGAGCGCTTGTTAGACCGGGGCTGGTGCCCGGCGTGCTTCCTGGCGTTCCCCTGCTGGTGGCAGTCGTCGTGGCACCTGGGGTAGTTCCCGGGTGGCAGTGTGAATAGTCGCAGCAGTGCATTCGGACCTGGTAGTTCATACACATCCCCGCCTTTCCTTTCTGTTTTGAGTTCTCGCAGAGCAGGCCGACTGTGGTGTCGCACTGCACCGTCTGCCCAAGTACAGCAATGTCAACATCAGGGTAGTCTTCTGCCCGGCACTCTACGAATTGAGGGTTGGTGCAGACCTGCTTCCCGTGCTTCCGGATGTTTTCGATGGTTTCCACGTCGCCGCTATCTGGGTCGGATGTTGGCTGGGATATGTCAATCCAAGCGGTCCAGGAACATTCAGGCTGGCAAATAGTATGTTCAGTGCCCTGTGATGTCATGGAAATTGGGATAGTGGTTGTCGTTACTCCGTGGGATGTGGTAATGGGTGTTGGTGATGACATTCCACATGGTGCGTATATGCAGCATAAGAACTTGATCTGGTAATTGTAGCAGATTGGTGGTTTCTGATCTTTGTTATGGCATATTAATCCATTGCTTTTCGTACACTGTATATTTTGTTGCAGGTATTCTACTTTTATGTTGGGGAATCGTTCAGCTCTGCATTCTACTTCCTCTGGAAATTTACATAAATTGTGTCCCTTGGCTCTAATATTATCTGGTGTTTCATAATCTCCATTGTTTTCTCCAAATGTTGGATAGTTGAGATCATACCATTCTGACCATTCACATACTTTATGGACACATGCTGTTGTTCCTGGTGGTGTTGGTTCTGTATTAAATAATAAGATTGGTTTAGTTTTCTCAATTGTCAAATATATGCATTTTTGTAAGATGTCTTTTACTCTGTTTTTAAAATTAGTTGTTCTGATTTTATACATTGTTATAGGTGGTATTGACAATGTTTTGATATCTTTATGAGAAACTATCCCAGTTACATTATGTATGTAATTAAATGTTATTTTTGTATTTGAAGATCAAGCTCTTCTCCTGCACTCCATTTTCCTCTCCCCATAGGTTCCCTTGAAGATGGTAGGTTGGGGAAACATAGAGGCGGTGTTCCCTCTAAGCTGAGTTTTTAATATTTGGCTCACACATTGTTGTCTTAGCTCAGGAAGGGATGGCTCCAGAGCAAACTAATTGATGCAGTAGCCATATCGCTCACTGACAACTTTAATGCCAGTGGCTCACAAAGTAGAAATTTTGCTCACAAGACTCCACAGCTTAGAAGGGGCATTGGAGGCAACATATTGATTATCTAATTGATTCAGCCAATGGTGATGCAGCATCTCTGGGGAGAGTTTGAGGTAGAGAAAACTGCATGGTGAAGAGTCAACTTTTCCGTTCTGTTGTGCGTTCCTAATCTGAATTACAACCTCTCACAGAATGGCTAGTGTTTACCTATGATCCCAAAATGGTTCTTCTAGCCTCTTACTTAATTTAAGTCTCAGTTGGTAATGGTCTCTCAGCTGTAAAAGAGTTATTTAATTATGACATTTCTGAATTATTTGTAATTTAATGCCGTTAGCTTGGAGGTTTCAGTCGCTCATAAGAAAAGTCTGAGATATTTTAAAATGTTGTGTGTTTATTTTTATGTTATTATTTGGCATCAGCAGTTCCAGCAAGTAGGACATGGTGAAGTTCAACCACGATTTGTCATTTCATCCAAACTAAATGGATGGTGGTTTGTGTGCTGTCACTAAACCAGAATCTCAAGGAGTGTCTCCGGGTTGGTTTTTAAACAGTTTGGCAAAACTGAGAAACCGTCTATTTGTACCATAGCAACTCACTGCAGGAATAGGCTGATATCCTGTGCACTGATATGCTGGCTATAAGGCCATCAATACAAATGGCCAGATGGGGTACTGTTGCTCCTAACCTAGTTATCAGGTAAAATAAAGGGCCAATAGAGTCCTACCTGGCAGTACACAACTGATGTCTCTGAGCATGTTGCTGGGGAGGCACAGATTGAGCTTTAGTTGGCATTGCTGATCCCTGCTTGACCTACCGAGGTGACTCTAGACCGGGGCTATTTTTGGACAAGAACTCACCGGAATGGAGTTCTGGCTGGCTTCAGAGTTGGCCACACCCACCAGCAGGGTGCCCATGGGAGCCAAGGGAAGGCAGTTTAAACTGCCTTCCCTTCCCTCCAAGGGCTAGCTTGCCCAGGTTCCCCATAGCTGCAGGGCACCCAGGGAAGCCAAGGGAAGGCAGTTTAAAGGCCGGCTTGCCCGGGCTCCCCACAGCCATGGGATGCCCAGGCAAGTCAAAGGAAGGCATGGGGGTGTGGCCTAACAGGTTAATGAGCTGCGCTGTCAGGGGGGTGGCCTAATAGGCTAATGAGTTTCTGCTGTTGGGTGTGGCCTATTACGCTAGTGAGTTCCTCCTAGTTTTTTTCTACAAAAAAAGCCCTGCTCTAGACCACCAGCCTCATATATAGGTACTATGTTCTACAGAGGTTTGGTGCTTCTCCTGTTTCTGCTATTATATTTATTGTGGACCTTCTATGGTAGTAATTACATTGTTCTTTAGATGCTTCCTTTTGATTTGTCTAGTTCTATACAGAGTAAATAACTGATAAGCACGGATTCCCCCCCCGCCCCCAAGAGCTGGTTGATTGGTTTATTGCAACCATCTTTTAATTTGGGGAAATACTGTACAATAAGCACCCTGCCACTCATTGACAACTTGGGAGGAAAATAGACAATGGCGCTGCTCCCTGGCCTGACGAGCCTTGCCCTCACAAAGGAGGAAAGGACGGAAGGAGGGAGAAAGCGGCAGCCGACACCTCTTGCAGCTCTGCTGGGCCCAGGTCCATTTGTCTGCACGCCCCGCTCTGCTCTGCTTGAGTGGCTGCACCTGCACACATCTCATCTGGTCCGGGAGTCATCTTCCCCACACTACAAGTGGCTCACCCAGGCTGGTTACTGCCTCACCTGGGCCAGGGCACCACCTTCCCCGGGCCACACATGGCTCACGCAGGCCAGGGATGCTTCCTTCCCCAGACTATACACAGCTGGCCTGCGTCAGGGCAGAGCATTCCCCAGGCTGTGCAAAGCTCACTAATGCCGATGTGTCATCCAGAAACCCCTGAAGCTGTCCAGCTACTGCTCTTTCAACTACCTTACTGCTCTTTCAACTACCTTACTGCTCTTTCAACTACCTTGCCCAGGAACAATAAATTCGAAGCTGGGCGGTAATTTGCAGGATCTAAAGGATCCAAAGTTGTTTTTTTAAGGTACAACCACAGCTTCCTAAAGATCCTCCAGATAGGCCCCTGTTGCCATGGACATGTTGACAACATCCATCAACGGGCTCCCATATCCTCACATCGCTGGCTTTTACCAGTCATGAGGGGCACAGGTTGAGGAGGCACATGGTTTGTCTGACAGCACTCAGGATTTTGTTGACATCAGCGGGAGAGAGCAGGTCGAAGGGATCAAAGACCAAGGGGCCTCCAGTCAGGCCCATAGCCAGGATTTTTTTTAAGTCAGGGGGCATTTAAATTTCTTAGGGGGCACTGGCTAATTGCCACCCATCCTCTGAACCTGGCCCTAGCACCATGCCAAGTGGCAACCCAGCAGAACTGGGGGAAGAGAGCAGGAAAGAGAAGGGACAGTGACATACGGGGCAGCCATGCCAGCAGTACCTGGCACAATCCTGAGCTACTCTGCAGCTTCTGCTACCCGGTCTGCTACCAAGACGCCAAGGCCACCTGATCACAGCCCCTTGGGGCCCGGCTCCTTCCACCACTCGGGGGCCCTGGGCTGGATGGGAAGTCGTGGGGCCTTGCCAGTAAGTCAGGGGGCCTAGCCCCAAGATGCCCCACTGTAGCTACGGGCCTGCCTCCAGTTCACTTACTGTACCAATATGGGGGGGGGGCAGGTCGCGGCAGAGCAACAGGACTTTATTCACGAAAAAGCTCGCAAATGCCTCACAGCTAATAGCCAAATTCCTACTATTCTGATTCCCTTTTGTCAGGGATGTCAAAGACTGAATCACCCTAAACAACTGTGTTGGGTGTGAGCTCCAGAGGCAACGAAAGCGGAGAAAAATTTCTTCTTTGCCGCTTTCACTGCCATCTCATCGGATTTCATGAGTGTCCTGTAAGATGTTCTTGTAGCTTCGTTATGAACTCGCCGCCAAACTCGCTCAAGCCCTCTGCGTTCTCATTTCAGTAGACCAGGGGGTGATCTACCATAAGAGTGCAGAGGATGTTGGGGGGCAACTTCATGGATGGCTTCAGAGAGATGGAGATTCCAGTCCTCTATCAGCTCATCTAATGAGGCTCCGGAAAGCATCAGATCCCACAGAGCATTATGGAAACCAATAGGATCCATTAGTCTCTGCGGGTAAGCATAAATAAGCTCGCCACCTAGACAAGGAGGGATAGGAACACTTAGCTGGGCCTTCAAAACCAAGTGGTTAGACCATGGCACTTCCTCCCTTGAAGTCAGATCCACATCTATCCCCATACCAAAAATCAGATCCAACATGTGGCCCACTTGGTGTGTGGGACCTGATACAAATTGGGTTAACCCCAGTGCTGCCATGGAAGACACCAGATCTGAAGGTTGCAGCCTCATCGATGTGGACATTGAAGCCCCCAAGAATTCTTGGGAATTCCAAGGCCCACCCAGCTACAGCCTCCAAAAGGCCCAGCAGGCTGTTGGCTGGTGCACTAGGCAGTCAGTACACCAAGTTTACCTCAGTACACCAGTACACCAAGTTTACCTCAGTGTCCCACACAAGGCCAACATAATCAATGTTGGAGACTTTAGAGGTGGGGAGTGGTTTGAAGGAGAAATCTTCCTGGACAAGTAAGGCTACCCCACCCACCCCCTGCCGAGTCTGGGACTGATGAAGGACCGAGAAACCTGAGCGGAGGGGGGTCAGTTTTTGCAGCTGTGCATGGGCAGGGAAACAGCAAGGGGGAGAAGAATTAATCTCTACTCAGTCACAAGTGTTTTTAGGACATATAACGCACTGTGAATTCCAGTCACAGAACGCCAATGACACAGCAACTTTCAGAGTGACCTTTTTTATATGTCTCTATGCTGGTATGAATGTGGCATAGTCAGTATTATAAAACATGTAAAATGTTTATTCATACAAATACCTGCTTCACTTGTAGATGGAATGGTAGTAAATGTAAATGGTGGGGTGGTAAGTCCTGCGCATTTGTAGTCTGCTCTGTGGATTGTTCCATTAATATCACAGGTTGCCGTTATGCACCAACCCAGACCATCTGTGGTGTTGTAAATGACTTCCTTGTAGATATATTCCCTTCCTTCATAATGGCAGTAGCATGCTGAAATTTAGGAGAAGAAGAAGAGACTGGATTTATACCCTGCCCTTCACTACCCAAAGGAGTCTCAGAGCGGCTTACAAACTCCTTTTCCCTTCCCCTCCCCACAACAGACACCCTGTGAGGTAGGCGGGGCTGAGAGAGCTCTGACAGAAACTGTTCTTTTTCAAGGACAGCTCTTATCAGAACTATGGCTTGCCCAAGGTCATCCAGCAGGTGCAAGTGGAAGAGCAGGGAATCAAACCCGGTTCTCCCAGATTAGAGTCTGTGTACTTAACCACTACACCAAAGAGGAGGAAGAATGACTTTAGTCAGGCATCATCTTATGAGGCAGTTACTCAAGTTGCCATTCACAAATCTCTACCAATTACCTTGGCCATTGAAGTTGCACTCTATGCCTTCACTGGTGCATGTACTGTAAGAAAAAATAAGAAGGCCTGTGAGACTGAAGATCCAAATAAAAAGTATATTACTGCTTCTGCTTAGTTCCTCCTACAGCTTAATTTCACTGGGATGGATTCTACAGAAGCAAGCAGAAGCTGCTTTCCTCTCCCCTCCCCCACAGCCCCCTGAAATCTCTGCAAAGCTGATGTTCAGAATCATCAGAGCCCTCTGGATAAAATGCCATGAGGCACAGTGTGGCTGCTGTAAAGGAGAATTGGGTGACATTGTGCCCACTTCACTCTTGAGCCAATAGCGCTAGGGGGTATGCAACCCCACCCCCCCGGTATTTTTTGGGGTCAGGTATATTGAACTCCCAAAATATAGGCATTTCCCAATATTCACAAATACCAATACCAGTATAGTGGTCGAGGACAGACTGGCAATTTGCCGCGGGATGGGACCCGGGCTGACAACGACTCAATATCGGATTAAATGGAATGTTCACACAGGCACATCTGCCTGGCGTCCCCCACCCGTAGCCTACCGGTGCTCTCGCACTTCACTGCCGGATTAAAAAAACACCTGATAAAAGCCGGCGCAAATCTTGAAAGCCTGCGTTCGTCACGCGTTTCTCCGCTTCCGGGGAGTCTCAACGCGCAGCTGAAAAGCCGGGAGCAACCCGCGTTGGGCATGAGGCAGCAGCGGTGTGATTGGCCGCGCTCCGCTCCACTGCCCAATGCGGTGCCGGCATTGCAGGGCAAAAAAAAAAAAAAATCGCCAAAATGCGCTCATGCGCACATACGCCCACAGCCGAAATAATGGGGAAACAGCGAATATAGCGCGCCTCCGGCACGGCAGTCTGAACGCTCCCGCGTGCCTCCGTCCAGTATCTTCCGGCAGAGGCCCCCGCTGTGTGGACGGGAAAACCCGGTATCGTTTACTCCGGTTTTTTTTTTGCCGCGACTCGATACCGGGGCAAATTGCCAGTCTGTCCTGGGCCAGTATTTTAATTCAGTAAATATTCAGGAAAGCTGATTTTTTTCCAGTTCCATTATTCCTCATGGGGACCAATATAGTCAATGGTGCCGAAAGGCTATATTGGAGAATTGATCCGGGGGTATTTGGGGCTCTGGGGGGCCGTTTTTGAGGCATCCAACACTCAAGCTCTATAAAATAGTGTTCCTATTATATTCTATAGTCTTGACAATGTAAGAGAATACGTGGTGCCCTCCTAATCTCGAACCGTTTGACCACTTGTTTCTATAACCTTGAACCATTTGACCACTTGTTCTATAATCCCTTGCACATGGTGATTTCGATAATTCATTATTATTTTTGAATCCACAAATTCCTCTATTTAACAGAAGAACTCATTAAAAGGGATGCAAATATTATTTGTCAGCACAGAATATGCTTGAACAACAAGAAGTTTATTTACAGTTCAGATACAAAAATGTAAGGAAGACTAGTAAAGGTAAAGGTTCCCTTGCTCAAAAGCCAGATCCGACTCTAGGGTTGCGGTGCTCATCTCCGTTTCAAAGCCGAAGAGCCAGTGCTGTCCAAAGACATTTCCGTGGTCATGTGGCCGGCATGACTAAACACCAAGGTGCACGGAAGGCTGTTACCTTCCCACTGCAGTGGTACCTATTTATCTACTTGCAATTTCTTGCTTTCGAACTGCTAGGTTGGCAGGAGCTGGAGCTAGAGACGGGAGCTCACCCCGTCATGCGGCACTCACGGGTCTTGAACTGCTGAACTACTGACCTTCCACAGCCTGCAGTTCAGCGTCTTAACCACTTGAGCCACCGCAGCTCCAAGGAAGACTAATCTTATATTAATGTTGGTCTTCAGGTTTTATTGCCTACGTAAAATCAACTTTAAAATATTGCTTTCACCAATTAACTTCTGGTCATTGTTTTTGTCAATATCTGATAATAGCAGGTCATTCTGGAATAAACAGAATGGAAACTGGGAACATAGAGCTAACCACAAACTCTGCTATATCAGTTTATCTTGATATTATTAGACTGTATACACGTACCATGACTGACACGTGTCTCTTAAGTCAAAGTGTGTTCCTAGTGGATAATAGTTATCCTCAGCATCATAGCAGCCACATTGGTCAACACATTTCATCTCCTCCTCATTGAAATAGGGCTTATCTGCTGGACAGTATGGGTAGCAGCCTGCAAATTGAGAAAGACACACACACACACGAAGGTTTAAAATAGATCTGTGCCCCAAAAGCTGTTCCTTTCATTTCCTCCATACTCTTAAAAAAAAAAGTTGTGCTCATGAATTTTTTTGTGTAAATGCTGGGGTTTCCTCCTTTTTTGAATGCTTCCAAAGTGTGATATTTCCATGCAAAGAAGAAGGGCAATGTTATCGTGTTTTTCCTGGTTCATAATTTAACCAACAACGATGGTAACAGCAACCAACACATTCACACAAATTTGAGAATTTGCTTATAACATCTGAATGAGTTGCCAGATTATCAGGTTCATGGCTAAGATTCTGCATTACTTCAAAAACTAATAGTCTAATATTGTACTGTAAGATTTTATTGTATATGGCCATGATATCAGTATTCTATAACAACGTTATAAAACATTTCTAAGGGCCACCTTGGATCTAACTTTCCTAGCAGCAAGTGCAAAAAGTGCTACTTTATGTGAGACCAGAGGATTTGTGTCCGACAAGAGAAAGATCAACTTTTCACTGTCAGGGAGATTGTGCACTTGGCTTAAGATTGCAGATAGGAATCTGCTTCCGAGGTCCGAGTAGAAAGGACAAATCATTATATAATGGAATAAATCTTCCACAGAGTTTCCGCATACACAAATGTGTTGTTCCTGTGGTAACTTAAGAGAACTTTCCAGACAGCACTTCGGTGGGCACAGACTGAAAGCGAAGTACGGTGAATGCCGCTCTTAGAATAGTCTAATATGCATTACACTTTAGCTTAGAAAAAGGTACTGGAACATACAAAGCTTCCTTATGCATTTCTCAAATGCGGAAAGTTCTTCCCGAACACTGCCTACTGGTATGCAAAGCATGTGCTCTGCCACTGAGCCATGGGCCCTCCCCTGTTGGAAACCAAAGAAAATGAGCTTATGGGGAACAATTATTTCTCAGTAGGTGAGAATAAGGACAAGAAGGCAATAAAAGATGTCTTACCTTCCAGGCCAGGTAACTGATGAAGGCATCTGCCACTGGGGTTCCTACACGTCTTCATGCATGGAGCTCCACAGGGTTTGTAGTGCCAATCACATTCTCTTTCAGCATTGTAATAGTCACAGAACATAGCTAAGAGGAACCAGGGGGAAAATGTGTTCAGAACCAAATGCTCCAGTATGGATTCATAGTACTGCCAATGTCATTTTCATTTTCAGTCATAGTGTAGGCTAATACTCACGGCAAATTGACGGTGTTCTCCAGGATATGCACACACCGAATTCACTACATGCTTGAGCATAGGCAGCCACAGCCGTGCAAAAACATTCACAATCTCCCCCAGTGTCACAGGCACAGGCATCAACCACACACGCTTCATAGTATTTAGTTGGTTCGACCTATTAAGAAATTTAGAACAGCAGCTATGAGACTTGGAATTTCCTAATCGTGTCTGACCAATGACAACTGACATCATGCAAAAATAACATTTCAAATGTTGTTTCATTGTGTTTGCAACTGCTTAAGGAGACACTAAACTACCCGAAGTCGCATAAAAGATCCTAACTTAATGAAGATATAGATAGACCCAACTTAGACCTGTTTGAGCACAGGAAAAAAGGCTCTACATCCGCTGGCCTGTTCGATCAGACATTACTTTGACTGAGTTCAGTGTCCAGTTCTTACTCTTTCCCCAGATGGCTGATCGGAACTGACAGAGCTGATGATCTGTTCAGAGATGGGCAGGAAAAACACAACCATAAACCACGGTCCAGGATCCACCCAGCCCCCAACACACAATTGGGATCGTGCAGATGAGAGACTGAGGCCGAGGACAGACTGGCAATTTGCCCCGGTATCCAGTCGCGGCAAAAAAACCCCGGAGTAAACGATACCGGGTTTTCCTGTCCACACAGCAGGGGCCTCTGCCGGAAGATACCGGACGGAGGCGCACGGGAGTGTTCAGACTGCCGCGCCGGAGGCGCGCTATATTCGCTGTTTCCCCATTATTTCGGCTGTGGGCGTATGTGTGCATTTTGCCAATTTTTTTTTTTTGCCCTGCAACGCCGGCACCGCATTGGGCAGTGGAGCAGAGTGGAGCCAATCACACCGCTGCTGCCTCATGCCCAACGCGGGTTGCTCCCGGCTTTTCGGCTGCGCGTTGAGACTCCCCGGAAGCGGAGAAACGCGCGACGAACGCAGGCTTTCAAGATTTGCGCCGGCTTTTATCAGGTGTTTTTTTAATCCGGCAGTGAAGCTGTGGAATACTTTCATCCAGAACCGATTAGAAATGGATTGCAGAGCAGTACGTATTTGTGATTTCTTTCAGAAGATCCAACAAGGCATTTCTTTTTTCAAGGAGGAATGCACTGAACATGAAGAAAGGTCTTCCTGGATTTGACTTACATTCTGTTTTTTCTATTGCCTTTCTAAATGGTTCCCAGAATCCAATGTATGGATTGAGTCCGGCAATCAGTTTGTTCAAGGATAATGGTGGTTTTTTGCTGCATTCCTCTTCTCCCAGGAATCCCTTCTGACTGCAAGAAAACTGATCCCTGGGGTCTGAGGACTCGTGTGGGTTAATCCCCACATAGGTTGGGGGGCTGCACTGAGGAAGAGGAAGGAGGGCTGCACTTGCAGAAAAGAGAGGAGGGGACAATTTCCCCACCTCCCCTCTCCTCAGTGCATCCCCCTGACATGCATGGTTTTTAGTCCTAGCAAGCCCCACAGATCTAGGAAGCAATTTTCCGGGTTTTGGAAGAGCTGTTAGGAGGAGGGGAATGCAGCAAAAATCCACATCTGCCAGCACCTTCCATTGATGTATTGCTGGATCCAACGTTATATAGAAGAAATAGGATCTCCTGGTGAAATCTAAATTTGAAGATAAAACACCAAAATCTAGAATGTAACCTGGAATGGATAGTGCAAAAGATCCTTCAGTAAGTACGCTGTGAACAAGGGTCATGACGGATGTCATCGTATGGGGTGATGCTTGCATATGTAACATTTTCCTGAAATCAGTGGAACCTCTTCATGCAATTAATCCATGTGCATTAGGAGTGGTGCCTCACTTTCCAGGGGCAGTGCAACTCTCTGAAAGCATCAGGTCGAATCTGCATTTGCATTTTTCAATCAGTTTCGTGCTGCCGTGATGCCGTCTTTCTCTACGCTTGTTTGAAGAGTTGTTTGGAGAAGATTCATTTAAAGCAGTGTGGAGGCGCAATGACAGCGGAGCCGCCACGAGAGGGCGATAAACATATGCATACACGCAAAAGTATGCTAGCACTGTTGAAGTGTGAAAACGAAAGCAGATGTAGACAGCTTTTTTCAAGACGGAGTCAGAAGGCTGGGACGCCGGTGGGAAAGACAAATGCAGATTCGACCTATAGTCTTCCGGAAAATTCTGCATTGACAATTTGCTGTACCTGAGAGTGGCAGGCAGCAAAGACTTTGCTGGTGATGATACTGCACTGTTTCTGCGACCAGGATTTTCTGTAAGGGTTCTTAGAGCAAGGATCCTTTGTGCATTTGGCATCAGGACATGTGGGAGACACTTTCCAGCTGTTTCCAAACTCCAGGACATCACCTACTACAGACTGACTCCGAGTTGTAAAGTCATTCATTCCATTGCCATCGTAGTTCCCACATAAGCCGCAGACTTGACCCTGAAGAGAGGATCAGACAAAACAATACTGAGTGATGGATAATTGGCATGAGCTTCTTTGTCCTACGCTGTTCATCAGCAGACTGCTAAACTCTAAAGATCTTTTACCAGACAATACAGTGAGTTCATTTTTTCCCTCTTTCCAGAAGAGAGAACACTAGCCTTGCATGCCTAGAGATAAGATTTTTGTCTTACTCCAATGAAAATTGCTTTACATTTCGAATGACAGCAAAAAAAGTGGAATTTTTGTATTGCATTTCACTTCTGAGAAGTTTGGTGACTTGGTAGGCTGCTGCTACCTCTTTATACACCATGTTCCTTTTCCATGAATCATGTTGATAAACAGTGCACAGAAACTGATTAAGCAGACTGGTAAACTTGTACTGAAAATATATTTCAGGTCAAGCACATTCACATGCAAGTAAAATCAGGGACACTAAAACTAGTGAACTTTACGTCCAAGTGATGTGCTTTTAAAATGAAGATGTGGAAGAGACAGACTTGTAATTGTGATAATAGGAATCATATACCTAACTTGTAAAGGGCTTCTCACCTTGAAATCAGGGCTCATTTTGATAAACACGCTTGTTTTCTTATCCCATAAGAGGATCATCCCGTTGATGGTCTCAATAACCAAATAGATGCCCATGGAGCGGATTCGGTATGGTAGTTCACCACCACCACCACCTCTGGTCACTACTTTAGAATGCTCCTCACTGAGTATCAGTTCATAGTTCTGGGGGAGCAACAAAAAGCATGAGGAATGATTACCATTTTCCACAAAGACATCTTGAGGTTTTAACTACATATTCTGTTTAGCTAGCATGAGCTGACAAAATTCTTGATGCATATTTATTTAAGGAAAAACAAAGTACTCCTGTTGTGCGTTATATGAAGATCACTTAGCAACTTATGGTAATAATGTCGACCAGTGCCAAAATACGCCTATCTACAACAGATGGTGACTGCAGCCATGAAATTAAAAGACGCCTGCTCCTTGGGAGGAAAGCGATGGCAAACCTAAACAGCATGATAAAAAGCAGAGACATCACCCTGCCAACAAAAGTCCGCATGGTCAAAGCAATGGTATTCCCAGTAGTAATGTATGGCTCTGAGAGTTGGACCATAAGGAAGGCCGAGGGCCGAAGAATAGATTCTTTTGAACTATGGTGCTGGAGAAGACTCTTGAGAGTCCCTTGGACTGCAAGGAGATCAAATCATTCAATCCTAAAAGAAATCAACCCTGACTGTTCCCTGGAAGACCAGATCCTGAAGCTGAAGCTCAAATACTTTGGCCACCAAAAGAGAAGGGAGCTCTCACTGGAGAAGACCCTGATGCTGGGAAAGATTGAAGGTCAAAGAAGAAGGGGACGGCAAAGGATGAGATGGTTAGACAGTGTCATCGATGCAACGAACATGAAATTGAGCAAACTTCAGAGGACAGCGGAAGACAGGAGGGCCTGGAGTGATCTGGTCCATGGGGTCACGAAGAGTTGGACTCGACTGTGCGACTGAACAACAACAACAACAACAACAACTGCAAGTTTTCCCTTGCAGCTGTTACGATCGTTTCTGTGTCATAAAAGCACCAGCGAGGAGACTCACTTCTAAGAAGACTTTAATAGATTTTGAGCAAGTGGTTCCAGTTGAGCCGCAAGGAATGTTTTCGGTGATAACTCGGAATTTCCCCTGGGTGGAGCTGTTCTGTCCACAGTGATCCTAAGCAGAGGGGTACAGAGAGGAAAAAAATATATATATTTCTTTGTGTTGAAGACACAGGTGATTTCTGCATCAATAATGCCAAGACTATTGTTCGATACCTGAACCAGAGTGTATTCACACTTCCCGTTGAAATTGTACCGCTTGTCATCGAAGGTGATGTAATGCCCATCTCCATAAACAGCACAGGTTCCCAGGCACTTGTTCTTGGTGCACTTCCACATCCTGTTCTGACATATGCTAAAAACATGAAGAAAGAAAACGGCACAGTGAAGTGATCCTCTGGCTTGTGGGAGAAAGAGGGAAGGGTGGTTTGTGCAGAGAAAACAAGCATCAGTGTGCACAGGTTCCCACGTTGGGACGTCATGGTGAATAAGAGTTTGAGTCAAGGTTTTTGAAACTGAAATTGAAAGCCTTCAATTGTGCTGTGGGGGGGGGAAGAAGAGCAGGCGAGTGCGGCAACAAGCCAGGTTTGTGTCCATCGCAAATAAACCTTTGTTTTGTTCAGGGCCGGCTCCAGGTATTTCTGTGCCCTAAGCGGGCGCAGATCCCAACCTCCCAGTTGGGCCTGGAGACCCAGCCATGCCGCCCCCGCCTCCTCCTCCCCGAGGGAGGAGGGGGAGGGCAGGCGAGCTGTGCCCTGGCCGGGTGCTCTGCAGTGGCGGTGGCAGGGAGTCCCTGCTGGCTGCCCCCACCTCCTCCCCCCCGAGAGAGGAGGGGGAGGGGGAGTTGTGCCCAGCCAGCGGCGGCGGCAGTGGCAGCAGGGAGATCCCACTGGCCGCCCCTGCCTCCTCCCCCCAAGGGAGGAGGGGGAGGGCAAGTCGCGCCCTGGCCAGGTGCTCTCTGCAGCAGCAGCAGCAGCGGTGAGATCCCACTGGCTGTCCCCGCCTCCTCCCCCTGAGGGAGGAGGGTGAGGGTGAGTTGCGCCCTGGCCGGGTGCTCTGCAGCAGCGGCAGCGGGGAGATCCCGCTGGCTGCCCCTGCTTCCTCCCCCCCAGGGGGGAAGGGCGGGCAAGCTGCTGGGCACTCTGGAGGTGGCGGCAGTGGGCGCCCAGTTAGGGCAGCCGGGGGGTTTGGGGGCGGGGTGCCATTTGGCACCCCTGAGGGGTGGCGCGCTCTAGGCAAGCGCCTAGTTCACCTAGCGGATGAGCCGGCCCTGGTTTTGTTTGGGAAGTCTGAATGCACTCTAGTAAACAGCCAGGGAAACCACATTATTTCAAAAATGAGAAGTTTATGAAAAGCCACAAAACCAGAGAGATACAATTAACCACATGGTTTCTTTAATATACATTTTTGGCCACTAAAGAATATTACAAATTCAGGGCCTATATACTGTAGAAGACCTAGTCAAATATCTCTGAAAGCACTTTTCTGGCATACTCTGAAACAATAAGGCCATTTTACATATTGTATGGCAGAAATTGGAATTAATGACAATATGTACTCTCAACAGAGAACTGCTGCCAATCATGGCTGTCTGATGAGGATACCTGTATGATATATACACATTTGTCATATCCACATTATATGTGTAGGTGCCTACTGAATTTTTTTTTAAAACTGTACACGTACAACGTTATAGGTCAAGCAGTCTCAGCCTACACGCCAATCCATTGTTCAACTAGATAATCTTTCTTCATAATGCTGGCCATCTTTGGAACGGGTAAAGTGATGGAGACAAGAGGCAGTCCTACTCTTTATCAAGTACTTACCATGTGTTACAGTCGACTTTGATCTTTTCTCCTGGATTATAAGTGGCATCGTTGTGAATACACGGACACCCTTCCATTGCAATGCAGTTACCTTTGCCGTCTAACACTAGCCCGGCAGGGCACATGCAGCCAGACATACACTGTGTGCTGTACTGTAAGAGCCAAGAAGAAGACAAGAGAATGACATCAATAGTCCTAGAACCTGCTTCTTTCTCTAGACCAGCTAAAACAGGACTTTGCGTCGGGAGCATTCGACAGAACAAAAACGTTGTTTTTGTTAAAGAGTGAATTATCACCTGATGCAGCAGTTTCAGGGCACGTTCAGGAACTCCAATTCACTTATAAGGCTCCAGTGCATGCGCAGAGTTCTGAACAAGCAAAGACTGGTCTAGTGACTGCCATGCAGGTGTGCGCAAGTGTTCCCCAATACTGAAGTGCATGGAACAACTCAGTATAAACCAATGCTGGCTCAACAAATTGACCGCTAATTCGTGTAGTACATTTAAGGAACAATTGGAAGCAGGTCAACTTAGTCCCAGGACCGTGTTCCTAAAATTGCAGCCTTTCAATACTATCCAGTGCACATTTACTCTGAAGTAAATCCCACTATATGATGTGCCTATCCTGTGTGATAAAAAGAATGTGGCCATGTATTAGGTCTCCGCAAACATCCTGATTCACCGACGGCAATCCTAAGAACATTTTCATAGGGGTAAGCCCATCAAACAGACCTTAGTAGGATCCTGTCCTCAAAGTATTGTTAGGCAAGCTCCAAAGAGCTAGCTTAGACGGAGGTCGAATCTGCATTTGCATTTTTAAATCAGTTTCGTGCTGCTGTGACGCCATCTTTCTCTATGCTTGTTTGAAGAGTTGCTTGGAGAATATTCATTTAAAGCAGTGTGGAGGCGCAATGACAGTAGAGCCGCCACAAGAGGGCAATAAACATATGCAGATGAGCAAAAGTATGCTAGCACTGTTGAAGTGTGAAAACGAAAGCAGATGTAGACAGCTTTTTTGAAGACCAAGTCAGAAGGCTGGGACACCGGTGGGAAAAACAAATGCAGGTTCGACCATAGTTTGGGTATGCCCAGGAGGATTTTTTACTTGGTCTTTGAATAGTGAAATACTCTACTTATGAAATTCCAGGCCCCCCCCCCTTTCAAAAGTAGTTTGCTAGGTTGGGGCAAGGAATGGGGTGGTGGCTGCTTGAAACAGTTAAGTCACTCAGTCCCTTGACTGACTTATGTACAAACAGCTGGCATGCCACAGCCAACAGAACAATGGATGATGTTTTTCAGTCACTACCTAAGTGAGTTTACATGGTCAGTCCATTCTAATGCTGGGCATCTCCTTCATTTCTGCTTTGTTATTGGCCACTAAAGGGAACATATCTGCCATTTCAGAAAGAAGAGGGATACAATTAAATGCCAGTGGCAAAAAAGGCAAGGGACAGCTGTGCTCCGTGGCCCATTCTGAGGAATTGTGGCATATAGAATGAAACTGACTTCCCCAGCTTTGAATCAATTTGCTGTTTAAAAGAATAGGTTAGTAGGGCTTGCACTCCCCTTTGGATGAACGTAGTCCCTGAATGAATCAAAATCCTTTCACCCTTGTAGCTTAGATCCCTCAAAGGTTTTCCATGGGTGGAAAGATATGCACTCACGGAGAGCGATTTTCTCCCCTTCCCACAGCAGCCTAAACACTCTCCAATCTTGTTCCTGAGGCTCCCTAGGAACAGGATTTGGGGGGGCTTGTCAAGCAACTGCCGGAGGAAGAAAGCAAGAAAGTTGCACTCGGTCTGACCATGGAAATCCTTTGGCGGATCTAAACCTATACCTGCATGAACACCAGTTAAATATCATTAGTTAGCATTTACATAGTTTCACAGTGCTCATTTCGCACAAAAATCTTAGAACCCTTACACCGATGCCGTAAGGCAGAGCAGTATTATTATTATATTACATCAGGCCCGTAACTACAGTGGGGCATCTCGGGGCTAGGCCCCCTGACTTCCTGGCAAGGCCCCACGATTTCCCATCCAGCCCAGGGCATCATGTTCTTCTCCCCCTGGGAGGGGCAGCTCTAGCTGAGGGCCTCTGGGGAGGGAGGCAGGCTAGATGCTCACAGCAGTGGGAGGGAGGCTCTAACCTGCCAGTGGCTGAAGCGGAGACCGGCGCAGTGCGGGGTTCCTGTGCCCCACTTTCTTTAATTACATTACCTTTAATTTTATTAGCTGGTGCCCCCTAAGAAATTTAAATGCCCCCTGACTTAAAAAATCCCGCCTGCGGGCCTGTATCACATGCAGATGAGAAGTGGCTGAAGTTAAGAAAGAGTGGGCTTTCTTAATGAGTTAATGGCAGAGATGATTCACAGCTTAGCAGTTGCGTTGCACCGGCTGCTGCATACTTACACACTGCATATCTAGAGTCTGACAGCTCTTCTGACATTCAGCTCCAGTGCTTCCCGTGGTGGCATTTTTGCAGTCAAAGTGGACCATGGGAGCAGTACACACTAGCATAGAGACAGAGTGGGAGAGAGAGTGGTGTAGATATCAGTACGGGCAGGGATGCCAGGGAGCATGAGATTGAGGAGGAGGAGGACGTGGTTTCTCGAACCACGCTTAACAGGGTGCTGTGAAGTCTGTGCCAATGTGCAGCTTTTCTTACATATGGCCTTCTAGTGTCAATACAATAGTTTTGCTACTGGTGTTGGGAGTTGTCTACACCCTCCCCCGAGAATAGATATCGGAAGAAACGACCGTTTTCAGCCACATCATGTGCGTCTTTTACTCAAACTAAGTTCCACTTTGTTCAATGACTCACAAAAGACTGAGCACAAGTTAATTGCTTTAGTATTTTTTTAAACAAAATCACAGATTCTACGGATATTCTTGCATCCTTCAAGCTTGTTTTGTTGTGGCCGTGACCAAACTTGTGCAAAGAAAACCAACAGCTGGACAGGAAATACAGGGTGTGTCCCCCCACTCTTACCTGACTTCAAGTTCTTGTCTCCAATGCAGTTCAGCTTCCCTTGAGCACAAGTGCTATGTAAATAAAAAGACAAATTATATGGACTCGATCTATATCACCTAGAAATTTACCAGATTGACTTCCTGTGCTTCAGGACTCTGGGCCTTTAAATTGCATTTCTGTAATCTCATCTTGAAAGTCAGCACAAAGTGCCCAGTAACCAGGGGTATTTCATGTAACTCAGGCAAAAACGTGATCTGAGTTAGGAATAATTGGAGTCTGAAAATAAGACCATGATTGCCATTGATGTTCAGGTCATTTCAAAATCATGTTACTCTACTTATTTAGGCATTTTAGTTTCTACCGTTAAGGGAAACGGAAAATATAGTCACCTAGCTATATGTGAATTAAATGGAAATGTGACAGTGCCACTCAAAAGATATCTATTGTGATAATAATAAAATTTAGACCGACAATCCGAATCTTCATACCAGACAACACCAGCTTCATGGAGAACTTCACCAGGTCCTACAGCCGTTCCTCTGTAATAGCAGGGACAACTACTGGCAGGCACACATTTTCCATAGTCATCCAGGTAGGTTCCATTTGCACATCCACAGCCATCAACTGAGACAAATTTGACGTGGCAGGTAACATCTGGTTCACTTAGGGACCTACAGGTAGGTTGACAGGAACTGATGGCATAGCTGTAATTCATGGATTTGGGGCATGAAGTCATGTATTTGGCTTGAAGGAGGAAAACAAAAGAAAATGGCATCAATGATTTGTTAATTAGGGGGCGAAAAAAACCATAATGGGCTGGCTCCAAAGTTTTCATTCTGATAGCAGGGGAGCCTTCCATGATGCAGGAGGGGCTGTGGCTCAGTGAGAGAGCATCTGCTTGGCATGCAGAAGGTCTCGGTTCCAATCCCCAGCATTTCCAGTTAAAGGATTTGGCAACAGATGATATGAAAGACCTCTGCCTGAAACCTTGGAGAGACACTGCCAGCCTGAGTAGGCAATCCTGACTTTGATGGATTCAGTATAAGGCAGCTTTAGGTGTTCCATACAATGCTGAAGGTGAGCACAGGCCCATAGCTACAGTGGGGCATTTCGGGGCTTGGGCCCTTGACTTCCTGCCAAGGCCCCCTGACTTCCATCCAGCCCCTGGCTCTCTGGACTGCTCAGAGGACTCCCTACCACCGCCCCTTCCCCAAGCGTGGCTTGCTTCCCCATGTAGGCAGGCAGAGAGTGAACGCTGCAAAAGTGATTTTTGAAATTTAATTGTAATTCTATGTTTTATTTTGTGACATCAGTGTCCCCTGACTTATTTAAAGGCCCCCGAATTACAAAATCCTGGCTACGGGCCTGGTGAGCAGGTAGCCTTCTGCTGGCAGAAGGCATCCTATGCTGGTGGAAGGTTCCTTGCACCAGCTCAAGACTCCACTCAACAAAACAAAGAATTTTGGATCCAACCCACAGGGAACAGAAGTCTGGAATTAATTAAGCAAAATATAGTACAACATTTCATTTGCTCAGTTTTGTGATGTGAGGGTTTAGAAACTGGTAGCATTCACTGGCAGGAAAGTTCTTTCGCTGGATTTCTGGAACGGTTTCTCAGATCACTTACAACAGACGTTCGCCCTCCACCCAGGAAGTTCAATTCCTTTGGCTGCACAGGCCCTGACGTAGGCGGAGAGGGCAGCACACATGCAGTCTTCGCTTCTCTCACAGTTGCAGGTGTCAAACATGCAGTTCTAGGAAAGGGCAAAGTACCCTTATTAAAATGTATCCAGATACGTATTCAAAACCATTTCCTTTTAAGCTTTCCTGTCCTGTCTCAGTTTCTTCACCAAGTGGGGTTTTATTTTCAGTCTAGGTTATTCACCAATCAGATAGCATGCCACCCAAGTATTATTTATTTATTCATTTAACTGTTACCCTGCCCTCCCACCGAGGCGGCTCAGGGCGGCGTACATAAAGCCAATAAAACAGTGTGCGATATAAAATACGTAATTTCATTTCAATACACACATACAATTTAAAACCATCTGTATATCGTTGGTGGCTCAGTATAATAAAGTGCATCCGAGACACCTTCCAAGGTGAACCGCTTTAAATAACCTCAACTGGCGGATCCGCACAGGCTCTGCCAATGAAGTGTCGCTCTTACTGGAATGCCTGTCAGAAAAGCTCTGTTTTCACGGCCCTGCGGAACTGCTGGCGGTCCCGCAGGGCCCTGATCTCAGTTACTTTTTCCCCACCATAGAGAACAATGGAGGGAATAGGGGCAACCTGTTTGTGGGCCCATAGAATTGGACCCCCTGATCCAATGTTCTTGAAACTTGGTGGGTATCTTGGGGAGAGGCTCCATCAGCTACCCTGTGAGTTTGGAGCCTCTCTCGCAAACCCTGTCCCCTCCAGCCCCCAGAATGTACCCTATGTTTTCACCATTGACTTCAACGGCCCATAGGATATAATGGAGCTGAAATTGACATTCGGCTGCCTGAAAGACTCCCTGGGACGCCGGCTGGGGGCGGGGCTTGGCTCCTGAGCTCCCGGAGCTGTGCTCCGGTGCACTCCCCCCACAAAAGATCCATGCATATGTTTATCGACCTTTCAGGGGCGGCTCCACTGTCATTGCACCTCTGCACTGCTTTAAAAGAATCTTCTCCAAACAACATTCAAACAAGCATAGAGAAAGATGACGTCACAGCAGCACGCAACTGATTTAAAAATGCAAATGCAGCTTCGACGAAAGACAGCGTCACAGCAGCACGAAACTGATTTAAAAATGCAAATGCAGATTTGACCGTCATCAAGCAGCAAACATATATGAGGGAGCTAGTCCTTAAAACTTTCCTTTGTCTTCTCTGTTATTAGCCAGGCTCTTAACCCAGCCTTCAGTTAATCTGTTTGAAGACTTCCATCTTACCTTCAGTCCTGGGCTCAGCTTTTCTCATCCCCGACACAAGACAAGGTATGGACTCCATCGACCCAAAATGGAAGGCAGTCTCTCAGCCATTTTGGCTAAGTGGTCCCAAGAATTTCTTTCCCTATAGATACTTTGAAGGCTTTTTTATTTTTTAAAGGAGGGATAATAGCTACCAAAGTACCTTGTAATGGGCAGCTGGATTCAAGGAAGGGTGGCATTTGGCAAAAGGTCCTTCAGAGTCCGTCAGCAATCCACACCAATGATGGGCATATTTTTCTACAAAGAGAGGAAATGGATGCATATCACTTTGAGCATTGCTTTAGGTGCAAGCGGCTGCTATTAGCACAGCTTCTGTCACATCTGGGAAATGATGGGTTGGACTCAAGATTTATGTGAGCAGGAGGACAGATGGCTCTTCCTTCCCTTCCCCTAGCAGCCGCTCCACCCATGATCATGTGCTCATCAAATCCTCCGTCTGTGGCTCAGGGGCCGTAGTAAGCAAAATGCACCGTAGCATAGGAGACAGTAGTGAGGAAGCAGAATTGAGTGAAATTATTTCCCTTCTGCCTTGAAGTCAAGCTTGTACTAAAGCAAAGGAGGGCACCCAGTTACCCCTTCCCCCTACAGCCCCCAGTGCCATGGTACATTCTGTCTGATTCTCAGGACAGGCTTTTTGGGGCATACATGGGGCTATTGTGGGAAGGGTAAAGTGGGAAATACCTCCCTCCAGTCATGTGATGATGGATCCACCTTGTTATTACAACAATGCTTGTTTGACTCAGTGCACTATTTGCTAAAGCTACCAAAGCCATGGATCAAGAACAGACTCAGTATATATACATGCCACATATAAACAAATGTGATAGATCAAGATGGGTAGCCGTGTTAGTCTGTCTGTAGCAGCAGAAAAGACTAAGAGCCCAGTAGCACCTTAAAAACTAACAAAATTTGTGGTAAGCTGTGAGCTTCTATGTGTCACTGCTCACTTCTTCAGATGCCTTCTTCCGTATCAGAAGAAGTGAGCAGTGACCATATACAAATGTGCTTATACACCATCACACTAGGCTTGCCAAGAACTTACCGTATTTCGGCGGGGGACAGATACGTCCTGGCAGGACCATCCCCGGGGGAAGGAAAGACGTGTGCATGATGCCATCACCAGGAAGTGACACTAGGTGACGCTCTGGCGATGCAGCTGGAAACTCGATAGTACCATCGAGTTTTCAGCCCCATTGCTAGAGCGTCACTTGGCGTCACTTCCTGGCGATGGCATGGTGCGTTACAGGGAGGACTGGTCCGGCTGGGGAGCATGCGTCCCCCGCTCCCACACGGTAAGTACTTGGGAATCCTACATCACACAGTTCCACATATAGCTGAAAATTTCTAAATCAACTGCTAAACTTACTACCCACAGTCCAACAGAGAATTAGCGATGCATAAATTATTTTATTCTGATGGATTTAAGTATGGTTTTCTGGATCTGTAGCGACAAGATTTTTACTTGAAGCATTGATTTATGATTATTTTCTAATTTTTTTTTCATTTTATTAATATTGTTTTCAGTAGTTCTCTTTTTTTAATCTATCAAATATTTCCATGAAAAGCAGAATCTAGGATTACAGTGTAGAAGTATTTGTGTGTCTTGTTTGTAATTCTTAAATTGTTCCTACCATTCTCAATGCTAAGAGAGCAAGGATCCTCAAAATTCTGTTTGATGTTGGGACAGATAGCCTGAGTTTTCCAGGTGTTGGCAAATGCAGGTGCTGTTCCTTCCACCACACCACTTATCGCTTTGAAGTCATCTGTCTGACGGCTGTCAAAGTTTCCACAGAGGCCTTTGGGGAGAGAAAAAAAACAACCACCAAAGAATTTGAATTGCTCAGGAAATTGCTAATGGCATTCTGCACTCAGACATGTCACCATTTGTCCCGGCCCGGCCCGGGACGAGCCCCACCCCCTGAGCGGGGACGGCGCTGGAGCGACTGGCTCCCCCGCGAGTCCCCGAAACGCACCTGAAGCCCCGGTCTGGGGCGAAGAGGGAGAGGCTGGGAGGCCGGCGGAGGAAGCCCCGGCGGGGACGGGCGCAACTGCGATGGGCGGAGGGGAGAGACAGCCGGGGAGAGCTCGGCCGAGCCCGCGCAGCCCGCGAGCAGTGGGGGCGGGGTCCGGAAGTGGGGAGGAGATCCGGGGGCTGAGAAGACAGGCAGGCCAAGGCGGGGCCGCAGGAGGATGGACGGAAGGCACAGGGGCGATCTCGGCGTCCTGGGTTTTAGGCGGGGGTGGAGCCAGAGAGCAGGCGGAGTCCGGAGGTTGGCGGGGGTAATAAAAGGAAGGTGAAGGGGCAGCAACCGGGGAGGAGGACATCTGGACTGGCTGGGGAAAGGAGGGAGTGTTAAGAGAGAGAGAGACTCCCCCCTGAAGCCCTGCAGGTGTGCCTGAGGCCAGGTTCCAGAGTGGGACGTGGAGAAGTGAGGAAACTTGCCCACCGGACCCACCATCTGAGGTTGCTTGTGCCCAACTCCTTTGAGGGCCTCGCCAACACCCAGCTCCGTGTGCCTCTTCCCCAGGGTGAAAGCAGGCGGAAAGTAGCACCAGTGGCCACGGCCACCGGAGACACGTCACTCCCCGGCACAGACGGGCGTGACACCATTTCTGTTTTTAAAATACTTCTTACCACAAGTCTTCCCTTTAAAAGAGGGATCCAAACGAGCAAAGAGCTGCATGATGGGTGTGAGCTGAATCTCCAGCTGAAGGCCAAAGTTTGTTTCCACCACGATGAAGAAAGATGAAGGTCTGAAGATGGTTACATTAGCTGTGGATAAAGAATACATTGGAACCATTCTCATGAGATACATGGCTATATCCATCATTAATTCTTCAGGACAGGAGGAATAAAATCTCTGAATGTTGTTTTTGTGGATGCGTATAAATTGACTGGATATGTGCAAAGTTTGATACATGCTGGAATAGTTGTTTAATTACTTCTAGCATGTGCCCAGTCCCTGACCCACTTCCAATTGTTTGAGTAAGGTATTATCCTCTCAATCAGGGCTATTTTTGGACAGGAACACACAGGAACAGAGTTCCGGCTGGCTCCCGAGTTGGTCACACCCAGCAGGAACTCATTAGCATATTATGCCACACCAAACAGCAGAAACGCATTAGGACTGGCTACATTAGGGGTGTGTGGCCTAACATGCCGAAGAGTTCCTGCTACAAAAAAAGCCCTGGGTTTTGATAACAAACAAGGTAAACAGAATAAGCAGCAAAAGGTGGCTGGATGACCACACTTCTGGCAACATGGGGGTGTGGCCTGATACGCTAATGAGCTGTGCCATCATGGGTGTGGCCTAATATGCTAATGAGTTCCTGTTGGGTGTGGCCTATTATGTTAATGAGTTCCTGCTGGGCTTTTTCTACTAAAAAAGCCCTGCTCTCAGTGAATAAGAGGCCTTTCTTTATTTTATCCTGGTAAACTCCTCCTTCTCTTCCCGTGCTTTTTGTGTGTGTCTCTCTCCCCCCGGCTTTGCAAGGAGCACGATGAATCTGCAGGTCTCTCCTGCAGCAGCAATGCAGTCTTACCTGCATACATCTGATGCCAAAGTAGCTAGCCACTTATAATAGGAAACAGTTAGATGAGGCTTGTCTCTCTCTCCTTTTGACTGCAATATGGATGTGAATTGAATCTACCTCAAAAAATGTAAATTCTACCTTTTGGCAATATACTTCTTTGGAGTTTATTTACCACATGCAGTACCACAATGTTATGACTGTGCAACTTTGCTATATTAACTAATACATATCCCCAGCACCAATAACCTAAACTGATACAAGCTTGCCAAATATTGCAAGGAAATGCTCACTTCATGTTTATTATATGCCGTTTCGCTCATGTGAATTGGCACTGAAATGAACAACAAAACTGTAACGTATTATGAATAATTCTGTACCAGACTCTTTTTTTCCCTCCCCAGAAGAGACAGTTTAGTTGGGAAAAATAAGCAACAACTATTAAATATAATCTTACTGCTCGTAGGAAAGCAGCCACGATGCTTGATTGCTCTTTGAAATGTTTAAGGCTGCACTGCCAGACGGAAATTTCTGATGTGCAACATACCTGCTGAGATAGGCAGCTGAGTGTAGATCCAGTTGACAAACACGGCACCACCAGGTTTCACCACAATGGTCTAGTGAAAAAGAGCAAAGGTGTGACAATTAGTACGACAATAAATCACGTCATCAAATCATACACTGGTCAGAGTAGAAAACTGATATCCTCACTTCAGTTCTGAAAAAATGTTTGCTTTTATGATTTAAAATCTTAGCCTTGTTGTCTTTGTTTCTCCTTACAAAGAATTGTTTTGTTGACTCATTCTTCCAACCACTTAAGGCCTGTTTTGTGTTCATTCTCTTATTTATCTTTTGCAGAAATTGTCCTCTTGTTTTATACTGAATTTTCTGAATGGATTGCCATTCTGAATGGCACTGTCTCCTCACACATTAAGCAAGATAAGAAATACTTCTAGGGATACTTCCTTGATGAGTTGAATCCTCTGAATTGTGAGTGTGAGGTAGCTTGTAGAGGTAGATCTTCCCTGCTTTCCCACAGCATTACCATGTGACCACTGAAAACCAATGCTGAGAGTTGGGGAACCTTTGCGGACAAATGCACATGAAGGGAGAACTAGGCAAAATTACTCCTTCTCCTGTGCTAGAGGTTTTAGGGTTGCCAACTCTGGCCTGGGACATTCCTGGATATTTGGGTAGGACCTGCGGGTGGGGAATGGGGGTACACTTACCGGGAGCAGGGAAGGAAAAAGCCAGAAATAAACACAATGTGCCTACGTCACCTGGAAGTGATGTAGGCACATTGGGGATGTTGCTCTGTTTTTTGGGCAAAGCTCTATGGTAGAATTAGCTTCTAACCATAGAGTTTTGCCCAAAAACCAGCGTGTCCCCCCCCCCTTGATGTCACCAATGTACCTATGTCACTTCTGGGTGATGTTGGCACATCATGTTTATTTCCAGCTTCTCCCCTCCCCGTGGGATTAATGGGGAGGCAGAGAGGAGTGTCTGAAACTGGGGGAACCCTGCCCTACTGGGGGACTGGCAACCCTAGATTTGGGGCAGTGCCCATGAATGGACAAATTTGACGAGAGAATTCAACTGCAGTCTATGGTATACCATACTTTACCCTCTGATGCTGCCATTTTCTCCAGAGGAAATGGGCTCTGTAGACTGGAAATCAGTTGTAAATTATGGGAGAAGTCAAGGGCTCACCTGGAGGTTGGCAACACTACTGGGCCCAGCACATTTTTTTAAAAAAATAACACTGGCAGTAAAAGTTTCTAATTAAACTAAACATTTAAAAAACCTAAATGTCACACATATACTGAATACCATTGAACCAACTTTAACCTGGGACAAATCAAAGCATAAAACAGCTCTATTCAGCACATTTTGGTTACTTACAGTTAGGCCTCCATTGATGCTGAGGGCTACCATCTTTAAACATGTTTCCGTGTCTGTTAGGCCACACTTTCGGAGTTCGCCCAGAACAGTAAAAGTTTCTTCATCACAGACCTGGGGAGAAAATAAACCTAATTAGCATGTGTTTAAGCTTATAACAGGAGAGCCTGGAATGGAATATGGTGCTCAGAAACAATTGTGGAGGTACAATCTAACTTTCTTTACCTATGGAGGCAATTTAGACATATGCCTTGGCTTATTGTATAGGGACTGTAGTTTATCTGTTCAAATGGGTTTTTAAAATGGAAATCCTGGAATAATCTACTATGTAGAAAGCTCCATTTCAAATTCCTGTGTCATTTCGTCCTTTAATCTCCAACATTTGCTTTCTCAAACAGTTTTGTGCACTGAAATACCTAAATGCTGAATGTGATAAACTTCTTACAAAATAAACCAGGGAATCCTTCTGGTTCCTTTCATTAGTTGCTACAAACTTTTATTTTGATTGTTCCCCCCCCCTTCCAACTTGGTTATCAGAGCGGTGCCATTGTAAATGTGTTACATGTTGAATCCCGTGATTCTTTTAAAAATACTGCGCTGTACTTTACAGCACTGTTCAGTAGTGTGCTTTATGGTGGCTTTACAGCAATTTTGCAGCACCGCCGCTAAGCAGATTATGTTGCTGCAGGAGTTGGTAGTGCTCATCTCAAGGATTCCATTGTGAATGAGGTAGGTCCCAAGGCAAAGTTGAGATATAATAGATGTCTGTTTGTACTAGTTTGTGTTTTCCCAGTCTTCTAGGTTGTTTCTGTAAATAAATAGTTTCCGGTGAGGGTTATAAATATCAGAGACTGTGCCTCTGTTACAACGTATCTGTTGGATATTTTATTAAGTTAGAGCAGGGGTCCTCAAACTTTTTAAACAGGGGGCTAGTTCACTGTCCCTCAGACCGTTGGAGGGCCGCCGCGTTTGCCCCTCCCCCCACCAGCCTGCTCACCCCGCCGCCGCGTTCGCCCCCCCACCATCCTGCTCGCCCCGCCGCCGCGTTGGCTCCCTCCCCCCACCAGCCTGCTTGCCCCGCCGCCGCGTTCGCTCCCTCCCCCACGATCAGCCTGCTCGCCCCTTCCTCCTCCTCAGCTCCTGGGCGCTCTTGCTGCCCAGGGCTGCTGGAGGAAGAAAGAGGCTGCGGGGACGCTGCTGCTGTGCTCCTCGAGGAGGCGGCGGCTCCGGGGGCGGGGGGGGCGGGCATAAACACTCGGCGGGCCGCATAAATGTCCTCGGTGGGCCGCATGTGGCCCGCGGGCCGTAGTTTGAGGACCCCTGAGTTAGAGCAAAATTGCTAATATTCCTGGAGATAAGAATTTGTGTGTTCTTCTCCACCCCCAAAGTAAGCTTGCTTCTGTACATATTTATAAGGACCCTGAGCGATCATGATGAATGGTTCCAAAGCAGCAAGGAAGGATCAGAGATATTTATAACTTAGAATCAGGAACTGAACAAAACCCAGTGATGTGATATCCATAGTAAATGATTTGCTTCGGGAACAATTGCTGTGGTTTTATAATCCCAGTAAAGAGAAGCTTAGTGTGGAGAAAACAAATATTTTACTAATTTCTGTTAAGTTTAAATCCTGGCTACTTGCCTTAGAGAGAACATAAGTACAGTCTCCGTGCACGTCATAACGCTTTTCATCGTAAGTGGAGATGTGTGATCCACCTTCTACTGAGCAAATGCCCGGGCAGGGCATCTCTGTGCAGCTCCACTGGCCTCCACTGCAAGAACTGGGAGGAGAGGGAAGAAAGGGAATCCGAGTGAAGCCGCGTCTGTTTTTAGGAAAGGTGATCCAACTGGCATTAGCTTCTATTGTTTTTCTATTATTCTATCCTTCGGTATCTTGTGCAGAAATAAACATTTTTAAAGCATAAGAACAGGTGCTTATTTTTGCTCAAAGGGTCAACACTTTGCAATTTAGGAAGAGTTCTAGCAATAACGCTACAGCTTTTTAATGTTGAAATGATGACTAAAGGCTGGATTTTAGTCTGTACTAAATACAAGTTCTTTCAGACAAAGGATGTACATTACCAGGACCGGCAGTGGTCTGAATAAGTTGTCCCTGGAGCGTAGGCCTTGCCGTTGTAAACGCAGGAACACTCCTGAATGGGGATGCAGCCAGAGCCATTGATGTCATCATATACGGTTCCTAAAGGAACAAATAATATATAAAGGTCCCAGTCAAACATGCCAGATAACGCGGCAGGGGGGGAAGCGAGGCTATTTGCCCCATAGTAATTTGACGCGCCACTGTGCGATCAGACACAATTCTTTGCTGTGTGTTTCCGGTGTGCTTTGACGAGGGATCACTGACGCAATGAGAGTGGGCCGGTGCGATCACACGGAGATGTCTGCCTGCGGCCCGTCGCAAACCCGTTTGCTACTGCACTCTCCCAGGTATTTTTTAACTCCGCTTCTTCGGAGGGGCGAGATGGGTAGGCGACAGGTGCGGGATGCTTGCCAGATGTTCCCGTGTGATCGCGCCCGTAAAATCCGCCCGGCATTCGTCCCTCTCGCACTGCTAATTCTGCGTGTGATCGGAGCCAAAGAATAGTCTACAGGGTGCTGGTAGGCAGTCACCACCCTGTAGACTATGTGGCCCTAGTTAGGTTAAAACCGGTTGCTTAGAACCACTGTGTAAACCTCCCAGAGACCCTCTGCGGTTAGGGCGGTATATAAGCCGAAAGAATAAATAAATAAATAAATAAATAAATAAATAAATAATGACTATTTAACACAGCTGAAGAAATGACAAATGGTAGTAAGTTACATAAATCAGTCTCACATCAAGATCTGCAGCAGATGTAAAATACACTCGGCTTCCCCAAGAGTTTGCACTAGTGTTTTAATTAATCTTTGAAGCACAATTTTTGAACTTAAGGAGATCTTCCTGCCTGCATGGTGAAAGCCATAAAGGGATTATTTGCCATTAAGATCAGTGACCCCTCACAAGAGCAAGTGTCTGGAATGTTTCAACCACTGCAATTTTTTTAAAGAACCAGAATGGTCCTTTTGGGGACAGAGTGAAGATGAAAGCTTACCTGCAGGACAGAAGCAGCCATCCAAACAGTGGTCTTCACAGAGCTGAGATCTTTCAGAGTTGGTGCAAGTGTCAGCACAGGGGGAGCCACATTCTTGATAGTGCATGTTGGAAGGACATGTCTTTGCTAAAAGGGTGGATATAGATTCAGATTTAGTTCTTTGGTATATACGACATTGTCTTCTTAAGAAAATAAAGCCTGATCATGCATCAGTGTTAGTAGACTGGTACTGTTATCTTCCACCTATTGGACAGAATACGCCAGTAAATGCAGCTCTCGATTGTTATCTGCCTTGTTGCATGACCGTATGCAACAAATAGGGTTCTCAAGTCTCCTGCTATACCAGCAACCTTTGCTGCCTGCTGCTGCTCTGGCAGGAGAGAAATGAAGAAATAAATTGCTGTCAGTGTGATGGCATGACATCACTTTTTTGGGGAAAAACCAGAAAGTGATGTCATTTCCAGCAAATCCTAGAAAGTCATGTGGGATCCACAGGGTTGCCCCCTAAATTGAAATAACACCATTGGGACAATGACTTGTCCCTGCCCCTTCCCCCCCCCAGCTCCCATTCCCTAGTCTTGAATGATTAATATTTTAGTGGGGATTTTAAAATAATTCTTGGGACTTTCACTTTGGTAAAGGAGGTCTTAATAACCTGTGTCTCACCACATACTTAATGTGGCCTGCCATATACATAACACTCCATGTGTCCTGTTTTTTCCAGTTCCTGGTAAATTTTGACTGTAAATTTTGATTGCATAGTTCGTATTTTGCATATCCATGTTTGATAATTGAGCTTAAGACCTTTGGACATAGAAACTAATAAACATAAGTAAGCAAGCAGCAGAAATAGGAGATTTATCAAGCTGGCAGTCACAGCTGGTGGGCCACTTCTTGCCTAGTAGGTCAGAAGAGACTGGCAAGGGCCCAGCTGGTATTCCCCATTATATTCTTTTCAGTCTGTAATTCTTTAGATTTGAGCACCTCAGCTTAGGCTCGTCTCTCTCTCTGTCTCTCTGTCTCTCTCTGTCTCTCTCTGTCTCTCTGTCTCTCTCTGTCTCTCTGTCTCTGTCTCTCTCTCTCTCTCTCTCTCTCTCTCTCTCTCTCTCTCTGCTCTCTCTCTCTCTCTCTCTCTCTCTCCATCTGATATTTTGATGTTAGTGGGAATGTGATGATTCACAGGGCTGAGACTAGTGATCATAATGAATGACAGTTCTAATGGGACTACTTATACCCATCACAAAGAATTGTACCATATTGTATCTGTGAATATGTATAGTTAGAAATGTGTGGTTTAAGTAGGGATGCCAGACCCACCAGTGGAGGTGGGGGTCTCCCGCTGCCAGGCCCCACCTCTCTGCTGCTAGCCAGTTGGCCAGTGGGGGGGAATTACCGCCCCCAAGGGAGGAACACCCGGCATTTCCACCATGTGCCTACATGACCTGGAAGTGATGTAGGCACATTGGGGACATTGGGAGTGATGCTATTTTTGGGGCAAAAACTCTATGGTAGAAGATAATTCTATCACAGAGTTTTGCCCCAAAACCACAGCATTCCCCCCTCCCCCGATGTCCCCAACATGCCTAATTCACTTTTGGGTTTACATAGGCACGTCGTGGAAATGCTGGGCATTCCTCCCTGCTCCCGTTAAGTGCACATTCCTTCTATCACCAGTGGGAGTAGCTGTGGTTCAGCGGTAGAGTATCTGCTTGGCGTGTAGAAGGTCCCAGGTTCAATCCCCACTATCTCCTGCTAAAAAGGATAAAGTGGTGGATTACGTGAAAGACCTCCACCGGAGACCCTGGAGAGCTGCTGCCACTTTGAGTGGACAATACTGATCATGATGGGCCAGTGGTCAGATTCAGTATAAGGCAGTGTCATGCGTTCATGTATCTCCCCCACCGGCTGCTCGGAGGGACCTGACAACCCTACTTTGAAGAGATGAACGACTTATAGGGTTGCCAGCTCAGGGCTGGGAAATACCTGGAGCTTCTGGGGTGAAGCCTGAGGAAGGTGGGGGGTGAGTAGGGGAGTCTACCTTCCAAAGCAGCCATTTTCTGCAGGTAAACTGATCTCTGTCTCCTGGCGATCACTTGTAATAGCAGGCGATCTCCAGCCACTGCCTGGAGACTGGCAACCCTAACTACTCATCACACACACACATTGTAAAAGAAATTGGAACTGACTATGTACTAAACAAAATGTGGTTGGTCAGTGCCAGATTATTGCTTCCCATCTCCAATTTAAATATGCAGTCGTTTCTGCAAGTAGGCATGCAGAGAATTATTAGAAGGAAGCTGTCAGGTGTACAAGTATGCCAGGCTAGCTAATGGCCCTGAAATCACAGCTTGCTAACTGTGAGGCTCTGAAAACACGCTCGAAAATCAGAAGGCCGAAGGCTGAGACCTGGCAACTGTAGGAAGGAAGTCCCCTCGGGAGCAGAAACGAGATGGACTCTCTGCACCGGCATCATTTTTCTGGTGATGCAAACCATTCCAATCAGGCTGGCCATTGCCCCCAACAGCAGAGGAGATGGGAAGGGAACCAGTGTGGATTGGAAACAGGAGCAATATGGCTACAGAGATTGGCAATAGGGACTGTTTAGTTTTTATCTATTTTTACCTATCTATCTATCCTCCTGAAAAAGCCAGAGCTCAAGGTGCCTAAAAACAGTGTTCTAATATACGAGGATAATTCTGAGTAATTAATTAAGATGATAAATGCAACCAGACCGAGGACAGACATCTATGGAACATGATGTCTCTTCCTTCCAGTTTGATCTGGATCTAGTAGTTTACACCCTTACAGGTTTATAATTCTACACCCCACTGTGTGTGCTCTCCTTCTCAGGGCACCTTCTGATTCATATTCTTCCAGGTTAATTGCTAAATACCATGTGGAACTGTATCGGATGTCCCCTCGAGGTAAACAAAGATTAAATACCACTAAGCACTCTTTTCTTCAAACACCTCTAAGTACCTTTTTCTTTGCTACTACGTATGGATTTCACTAGATGAATACTTACGGCATAAATCAGGGGCTCTCCAGTTCTGAGGGTGCCCACCAGCATGGGCACATTGCCGGGAGTATTCAGCAAAAGTGTCGCAGAGACAGGAGAATATTGCTTTTTGGTCACAGGAACACAAGTCCTGCTCACAGTATTCAATGTATTCGTTCACCTCCACCACATCATTGCAGTCAGAGAATGCAGGGCCTGTCAGTATTTCCTGGCAAACGTTCTAGATGGACAGGAAAAAACAAAAGGACATTATTAAGCCAGTATTAAGTTCTGCAATATCAAGAATGCCTTTTGGACGGTCATGCCATCAGCAGTCATGTCACGTGACAAAGGGACACAGTAAGTCGTGTTGCTGCCCAAAGGTCCTAACAATCTAATATCTGTCTGTGGATAGGGCTGCCAAACTCAAGGTGGTGGCTGGAGATCTCACGCTATTACAAGTGATCTCCAGGCAACAGAGATAAGTTCCCTTGGAGAAAATGGCGGCTTTGAAAGGTGGATTCTGTGGCCTTATACCCCAACGAAGTCCCTCCCCTCCCCAGACCTCACCCTCCACGGGCTCCACCCCTAAAATCTCCAGGTATTTCCCTGCCCCGAGCTGGCAACACTATCTTGCAACTCTTTCTTAAGATTCTACTTATACTCAGAGCTTTTTTTGTGGTGGTATTTGCCAGCATTCAGTACCGACACCTTTTCTCAAGGCTCTCCCAAATTGGGGGATGGGGGTTGGTGGAAATTCTCTCTCTCTCTCCCTCCCTCCCTCTCTGTCTCTGTCTCTCTCTCTCTGTCTCTGTCTCTAAAAAAGCCCTAAGTATACTGTTGGAAATGAGACTAATGCAAAGAGTTTTAAAATACTCACAGAAACATTAGCACAGCTTATCACAGATGATGACGTAGGGTCTTCACAGTCTTCTGTTGGCCCATTCATCTTTTGCATATTCCCAAACTGCAGTGGGGTTATCTTGGCATCTGTAATAAATAAAGCCATGTGGCATAACTGACGAATAGAGAAATACCTGTTATGGACATTCCCTTTCAGGCATTCTCTTAAAAGGGAGCTGGTGCTCTTGGAATGTCTGCAAAGCTGCTTCACTGCCCTCAGGAAGGTATTTCAATTAAGTAGGAATGCAGTAAATGTCTTGTTGAAATGCCGGTACTTTCTTGTCGGCAGTCCCTATCAACCATCTGGGCTATAGAAAATTAATACAGGATGAAGCAGGGCTCTTTTTGTAGCAGGAACTCCTTTGCATATTAGGCAACACACCCCTAATGTAGCCAATCCTCCAAGAGTTTACAGAGCTCTTCTTACAGGGGCTACTGTAAGCTCTTGGAGGATTGGCTACATTAGGGGGTGTGTTGCCCAGGGCTCTTTTTGGGCAGGAACGCACAGGAATGGAGTTCCGGCTGGCTCCCAAGTTGGCCACGCCCAGCAGGAACTCATTAGCATAACAGGCCACACCCAACAACAGAAACTCATTAGGATTGGCTACATTAGGGGTGTGTGGTCTAACATGCAAAGGAGTTCCTGCTCCAAAAAAAGCCCTGGGTTTTGACAACAAACAAGATAAACAGAATAAGAAGCAAAAAGTGTGTGTGGCTGGATGACCACACTTCTGGTAACATGGGGGTGTGGCCTAATATGTGAATGAGCTGTGCTGTCAGGGGTGTGGCCTAATATGCTAATGAGTTTCTGCTGATGGGTGTGGCCTATTATGCTAATAGGTTCCTGCTGGGCTTTTTCTACAAAAAAAGCCCTCGTGTCACCTAATATGCAAAGGAGTTCCTGCTGCAAAAAGAGTCCTGGAATGAAGTAATGTAGTGGAGGGGATGTCCTAGATGTATAGAAATAGTACATGCATCTGAATCCACTTCTGTCACTGGGGCCTTTCTGTACCTGCATGGGAACCACTTTTCCATGAAGGACGCCCCTGTGGCCAAAGAAGGTTTAAAGTGGCCTAGTAGCATGGACAGGGCATGTTGGGCATGTGGATCCTGACTATGGCACTGGCATCCTGGTAGGGATAACGCCCTGGAAGAGACTTGTATAATTGGCTCCTGCCCATGTAGTTGGACCATTTAAATGTCATTTCAGCTCAGCTGTGCAATAGCCACTGTCAGGGAAATGGTTCTCACAAGAATAGGTAAGTGTCCCCTAAATGTGCATTTAATATCTACTACTGCATTTCCATTGACCTGGAACAGCATTGGTCATATCCTGCATCAGTAAAAGAATTATTTTTCCCCCTTCATGAAATTGATTTCAAAGAGTAGAAAAAGCAGTGACAAATAAATTTGTCTCGTGCTTCTGCTTTTTGTCCTTCCATTACAAGAAGAAGAAGAAGAAGAGATTGGATTTATACCCTGCCCTTCACTACCCAAAGGCGTCTCAGAGTGGCTTACAAACTCCTTTCCCTTCCCCTCCCCACAACAGACATCCTGTGAGGTAGGTGGGGCTGAGAGAGCTCTGACAGAAACTGCTCTTTTTTCAAGAACAGCTCTTATCAGAACTAGGACTTGCTCAAGGTCATCCAGCCAGGTGCAAGGGGAGGAGTGGGGAATCAAACCCAGTTCTCCCAGATTAGAGTCCATGCACTTAACCACTACACCAAACTGGCTCTCAACACTCAAAGGGAAATTCATGGGAGACAGAGAGAGCTTGCACATCTTCCCACTGGATATTATGGAAGTGCACCAAAGCAGAAGACAAGATACCCACACTTCTCTTTGCTGCTGCCGCTGCTTATAATAGCTGAAACTCTCGTGTTTTGAAAAATACAAACCACAGTTAATGAAACGGCAATAAAAAAAACAACTACCCATTTCTCTCCCATTGTTAGGTGGGATTAGGAGAGGAAACTTCAATATGTAAAGGGGAAAAAACAAGGTTTTGAAACAAAGCACAGCCTTCTTTATCTCAGGTGGCTGTAAAAAACATTCAGCACTACAAATTAAACCTGGAAAAATTAAATCAGTCCCGGACTTCATAATTCAGAAAATACAGGGTAGGGTTGCCAAGTTAAAATTTACTCACGGCGGGGGAGTCCCGCGCTGTCCCTGGAGCTCATGCACGCGCATATAGCATGCACGCCACAGCTATGACACCACCCGGAAGTGACATCATCGCGTTGGGATGTTGGGGGTGGGGCCACTAGGATTCGAGGGAAAACCATAAGAGTTTTCCCTCAAATCATCGAGTGTTCTGCCCCCAACGTGGCCAGCGTGATGATGTCACCTCTGGGTGACATCATCACGCTGGAGACATTTGCCAGAAGGGGGTGGAGTTCCCCCTGGGGCCCGATTTTCTGGCGGCAGGTAACGGGCCTCTCGGGTGGGGGTTTACCTGCCCCCCGGGGGACTTGGCAAGCCTAATGCAGGGTTATATAGGGACGGGATTTCACCCTCTGGGTGATGCCAATTAACTGTGTGTTCTACATAGTAAAATGCTGGATAACAAAGTTTTTACTGTACAGGGATTCCTTGCCTGAGAAAACTAACTGTTTCTATGATGTGTAAAGTTTTCACGTGGAGTGTGATTTTAAAGGAGGGTTTGTGTGTTGGGGAACTCTTAAACAGGCAAAACCTCTCTCTATATATAAAGTTCGAGTGTAGTGCGTTCATATGAGATTAGAGATGTGAAGGCCCAGGGGGAAAAAAACAGGAAAAATATTCTCTGAGGTCTTCTCTAAAAAATTCCAGTGGGAAAAATTGGAAATTTTGGGGAGCACTGAAAAAAACCTCCAATTAAATATGTTCTCTTTTATATGAGTGAAATTATTTCTAGGATTGTTAAGTGTGACAACATTAGAGAATAACATAAACACACACACACCATGTTTTCAAGGATGTATTGTTTAAATGAGTTATTTTGTCCATAATACTCTATAATGTGTACTGTGGTACATGTGCTAGTAGCATACAGTGTAGCATAGGGCACTGTTCCACCTAAGCTAGTTAGTGTGAGCTAGCTCACAGATTTTAAGCTTCCAGCTCACACATTTTTGTCTTATCTCAGGAAGGATGGCTCCAGAGCAAACTAATTTATGCAGTAGCCAAATTGCTCACTCACAACTTTAATGCCAGTAGATAACAAAGTAGAATTTCTGCTCACAAGACTCCACAGCTTAGAGGAAGCATTGGCTTAGGGGTCCCCAAACTTTTTGAGCCTGTGGGCACCTTTGGAATTTTGACGCAGGGTGGTGGGTGCAACCACAAGATGGCCACTGTGGGAGGCCAAGCCAACCACAAAATAGCTGCTGTGGGAAACAGAGCCACATAAATACACAGAGAAAGCCCAAGTGCAGGGATATAAGGAGTAATTTTAAACAATACACTGGGGAATAGGAGTGTGAGAAAGTAAAACTAACACCGTGGTGGCAGCTTCTGTCAAAACAGTGTTATTTTAATCTCCACAGCCAATTAGATCTCCAGTGGCCTATCAGAAGCCCTGCTGGACAGGCTCTCCACTTGGCAGGTGCCATGGTGCTCTGGGGATCCCTGGTGTAGTAGTTGGCTCTCTCTCTCATATTGGGGGTATTTGCAATTTTTACATATAAATTGCATAAATATGCCAAGTAGTACAATTTTACATGCTAACTGAATTACAAACAATGCATTGTATATTATTAAAGTGGTAAAACAAGTTGGGGGGAGGTAAAAAGTATATATTTCAATTCTCTCCCTTCCCAAATTCCATTAAGAAAACACAAAACATTTCCTCAAAATTTCCAAAAATGTTACATCTTCATACAAGATCGGTAGAAAGGCAGAACATATAAGAGTTACCCAGCTATTCCAGTAAAACAAAGGGCTAAGAAAGACTTTCCTTGAGGACTCAAAGAGCTGCTGCCAGTCATAATAGACAGTTCCTGCAATTTATTTTATTTATTTACTTCATTCATAGGCCACCTTTCTCCACAAAGCAGCTTACATTGTTCTTCTCTCTTCTGTTCTGTCCTCACAACAACCCTATGAGGTAAGTTTGGCTGAGACTGTGTGACTGGTCCTAGAAGAGTAGGGATTCGAACCTGGGTCTTCCAGAACCTAGCTGGACACACTAACCCAGGGGTGTCAGACTCATTTATTATGAAGGCTGGATCTAACATAAATGAGACCTTGTTGGGCCAGACCATGTGTGTCATAAAATGTAATGCCAGGTAGAGGAGATATAAACTTCATAAAGGACACAAACATAAAGGGTGTTTTTTTTTACTTAAAATAAAAACATGCTTAAAGCCAGGAGCTCTTTTTGTAGCAGGAACTCCTTTGCATATTAGGCGACACAGCCCTAATGTAGCCAATCCTCCAAGAGCTTACAGAGCTCTTCTTACAGGGGCTACTGTAAGCTCTTGGAGGATTGGCTACATTATGGCTGTGTCGCCTAATATGCAAAGGAGTTCCTGCTACAAAGAGCCCTGCTTAAAACATTAGCACTCTTGCAATGTTTTGCTTATTTAACAGTGTCTGATAACTGACACCTCTTGCCAGGGGTCTTTTTTGGGGGAGCGCACCGGAGCGCAGCTCCAGCAGCTCAGGAGCCAAGCCCCGTCCCCAGCCAGCGTCCCCGGAGTCTTTCAGGCAGCCAAATGTCAATTTCAGCTCCATTATATCCTATGGGTCATTGAAGTCAATGGTGAAAACATAAGGTATATTCTGTGGGCTGGAGAGGAGGGGGCTTGAGGGAGAGGCTCCAAACTCACAGGGTAGCTGTTAGAGCCTCTCCCCAAGATACCCACCAAGTTTCAAGAACATTGGACCAGGGGGTCCAATTCTATGGGCCCCCAAACAGGTTGCCCCCATTCCCTCCATTGTTCTCTATAGTGGGAAAAAGTTACTTCTCTCTTTCTTTCTTTCTTTCTTTCTTTCCCTCCTTCTTCCCTCTCTTTCTTTCCCTCCTCCTTTCCTCCTCTTTCTTTCCCTCTTTCCTTCCTTCTTTCCTTCTCTCTACTCCCTCTCTTTCCTTCCGTCTTTCCTCCTTCTGTGGCCCAACTCTAGTGAGAAGAAGTTTAAACTTTAAACCCCTTCTCTCTTAGCTCCCCCACCCAGGCCAGCTGGGGAAGAGAAGGGGAGGCTTTTGAAGATGCCTCCCCCTTTTGCTTCTCCTTCTGACATCACTTCCGGCGATGTAAGGGGCGTGGCATATGCTAATAGCCTAATAGCTCATTAGCATACCATATGCTAATGAGCTCCTGCAGCTGTTTTTCTACAGAAAGACCCCTGGCCTCTTGCTCTGAATTGTTGCATCAAAATGTCTGTGCTGTTGCAATCCTGAGCATTCTGTTCAGGTGTGTATCTGTAAGCTGCAAACCTACGATGACGCAGCAGCAGCAGAACTGGAAGAAGAAGCAGAAGACAGCCAGTTGTACTACGGGCCTGATAGAAGCCCTCCAGGGGCCTTATCCGGCCCCTGCGCCTCATGTTTGACACCCCTGTTCTAACCTCTATTCTACCCTGGCAAAATAGACCATAAAGTATAAGGCAACTCAAAATAGTCTCATCTCAGAAATAATATTATTGTTTGTTGTTTATTTGAACCAGGGCTCTTTTTGTAGCAGGAACTCCTTTGCATATTAGGCGACACCCCCCTAATGTAGCCAATCCTCCAAGAGCTTACAGAGCTCTTCTTACGGGGCTACTATAAGCTCTTGGAGGATTGGATACATCAGAGGTGTGTGGCCTAATATGCAAAGGAGTCCCTGCTACAAAAAGAGCCCTGATTTGAACTATATTATCAGCTTGGAGACTGAAATTCATCTCGCATTTGTATGTTTAATAGGTGAAAGAAAAACTGAAGAATAACATGCTTGGGGCAAAACCAGCATTTTAATGCTAATGCTTAAAATGTGCTACTTCTTTTATTTCAAAAAGGATGAAAAGCAAAAAGATTGGGCGAGACTATAGCTCCACAGCACACTGAATGGTTGTGTGTAAACCCAAATGTAATAAACAGATATTTTTGGATACTTACTGTTCGAAAGGAATTCGTTGTAAGTTTTAATGCCATTGAAATCCCCACAGAGCCCACAGGTCTGATTGGCATATTTTTCGTCCAGTTCCAGCTGAAATTATATTAGAGAAAGTTGATAAAAGTTAATAGACAGACTGTGCACACGATCTAAATTGAAAGTGATTGAAAGCAGCTGCACTGGATGTACCAAAATAGACTCCACCAACATTGTATAAATATTTCAACAAGCTAATTCAAATTTAGCGGACAGAAAACTGAGATTTCATTTGTGATGCAGAAGCTCTGTACTATTCATTAAAATGTAGCTTTCATTGCAGTATCTGTAACAGAACAAGTTGTCTTTCTTCCCATTACGCAGTCTCTTTATTTGTAGCCCCATCCCCCAAAAATCTACAGGTCAAGTTATTGCCTATCAAAGTGAAATTTTATTAAGAAAGGAAGATTGAGGTAAACAGTTATAACCAGCAAAGGGATTTGGAAATCACTTTTTTTTTTTACTTTAAAAATGGAGATTAAATGTCAAGTGGGAACCCACCTTGGCAGCTGTCTTTAAGTATGCAGTGACTACAAAGATTTCTAGGAAAAGTGAGAACTGATTGGGAATAGAGCAACACAATGGATAGAAGAAGAGAAGAAGAGATTGGATTTATACCCCGCCCTTCACTACCCGAAGGAGTCTCAGAGCAGCTTACAACAATCCCCTTTCCCTTTCCCTCCCCACAACAGACACCTTGTGAGGTGGGTGGGGCTGGGAGAGCTCTGACAGAAACTGCTCTTTTTCAAGGACAGCTGTGCCAGAACTATGGCTTGCCCAAGGTCATCCAGCTGGTGCAAGTGGAGGAGTGGGGAATCAAACCCGGTTCTCCCAGATTAGAGTTCACATACTTAACCACTACACCAAACTGGCTCTCTTGCGCAGGGTATGCATGTACATCCAGTAACCGCAGAAGGAGAGCACCTTAACATGACCTTAAATTTGCAAATTGGCCTGAGTTAAGGTCTGCATGGTTGACCCAGAGCCCTTCATTTCACTTACCTTCATACCCAAATGGAGGCTTTTAAATTAGACAATGTTATTTAGGTAGTTTCCATACTCTGCATGTCCTGGGTGAATATGTATACAATATGTGAGTCTATGAAAAATATGTTGCAAACATTTGACTTTGGTAAGCGTTAGAACACTTAATTTCAAAGGTTTGCATAGCGTTGTGTCTGAATGATACCAGTCCTACCTCTAGCACTTATACTTACGATTAGGCTGTCTTCTTTATTCCACATGAGGTGTAGACTCTGTTTTACATACACTATCACGTAGTTTCCAATTGTCTCAATACTGAATCCAGATTCACTGTAAGGCAACTGAACCCTGATGAAGAAAGCACCAGAAATACTGAGCTGCATCCACGTACAAAGGGGAAGTACAAAGAGTGCAAAACATCTATGCTTCTGAGTCCAGGGTAGGCAGGCGCTCTCTTTGTATGATTCTTTCAGACTATGCCAGTCAGCAGATCAATTAATCAAATGTCTGGCTTAGAGATGTAAAATTTCCGGAAATTTCAGGAAAAAAACAGAAGTTTTCCGGGAAAATTGAAAAAAATGCTACATTAGCACTTCTTTTTTCTTTTCCAGACTGAAAGTGATTCTGTTACTTTAGGAACGTAAAATATGACCATGGACAATTTTACTTGGCATGAAATTATCACAACTAGCATATTAAAAATATCGTGTATCCAAACAATTATTACAAACAGAATTTACTTTTTTTTAATAATATTTATTTGTAATTGTAATAAATGGAGCAACAATCTCCTGAACTGTTTCCTAGTTTATGTGGAACGGACAAAAAACCTCCACAAAACAATTTTTAAAAATCCAGAAGTACCACTTATTCATATTTCCTCTCCACAGTATTAAATAAAAATTAAAAAGCCCATTCTCATAAAAAGAATTGAAGGGGGTGGGGGGGAAGTGTATAGAAGGGAGTGCTGGGACTACGTTTCAATGAATGGGCATGAAATTTAATCAGAATCATTTTTCTGAGCTGTAATTATCAGTATCAGTTTCAGTCTCTGCTTCTGCAGCTACTCTGTTGGGTCTGTCATTATCACGTTCCATAATCATTTTTCCCCCCCTTTTCTTTCCTTTTTCCAATTTTTCCAATTTTGGGGGGGGGGGGAACAAAAGGGCTTCAGGGAAAAAAACCGGGGTTTTTTTCTGATTTTTTCCAGTTTTTTTCCAGGCCTTCACATCTCTTGTCTGGCTCCTATATGGATGACGAAAGCAGCACAGTAGGGTTTGGGGGACTCGGCTCCTTGTGCATGCAGATTAATACGTACCCTAGCCAAAGAGGATGAATGACGAGAATTAACTAAAACAACCAAAATGATAAATTACGAAAAACAAACTTTAAAACTCTGCTTGTTGAGGACTAAAAATGTTGCAAAGGAGAGGAATGCTGAGAATAGTTGAATATCGGTTAAAAAAGAGAGAGGGGTTTCATTACCAGATGAATATGGAATTGTAGGATCTTACAGTCCATCTTTACAATAATAATAATGCAAAATATCCATGCCTTTCTATAGCAGGTCCTGCTCCTTTATTTCAGGACCCCTCTGTTCTTGTAAATGTATTATGGTTTCAGATTCAAGAAGTTAAATTGGGGAGGGGGGGAGGAATCGGTCTGCTCAGTCCTCTGAAAGCTTGTAGGAATCTGAAGGGAGAGATTGGGGGGAAGGGATTTCCAAATTGTTCCCTCTTCCTTTGAATTCTAGTGGGTACCCATCTAGTCGCTATATCTGATAGTAAAATCTGTCTGTGAATGATGGACATAGCAAAAGCTGGGCTACCTATAGTTAAGGTAGGGGGCCCCTCCCTGCTCAGAGGATGCCCCAGCTACTCAGAAACTGTTGTTGTTATTGTTGTTGTTCGTTCGCACAGTTGAGTCCGACTCTTTGCGAGCCTCATGGACCACATCACTCCAGGCCCTCCTGTCTTCCGCTGTCCTCCGGAGTTTGCTTAATTTCATGTTTGGTGCCTCGATGACACTGTCTAACCATCTCATCCTTTGCCCTCCCCTTCTTCTTTTGCCTTCAATCTTTCCCAGCATCAGGGTCTTCTCCAGTGAGTGCTCCCTTCTCATTTGGTGGCCAAAGTATCTTGAGCTTCAGCTTCAGTATCTGGCCTTCCAGGGAACAGTCAGGGTTGATTTCTTTTAGGATTGACTGATTTGATCTCCTTGCAGTCCAAGGGACTCCACTGGAGAAGGAAATGGTAAGCCATTCCAGTATCTTTGCCAAGAAAACCCCATGGACTCAGAAACATAGGACTATGTATTCTAGCCAAAATAAAAATATTTTAAAATGGCCCCATTGCTCCAGAAAGGATGGGATATTGAGAGCAGCGGAGTGTCAGTCAAAGGGGAATGAAGGAGAGGGAAAGAAAAATCACCCTATTCAAGATACTGAGCACTCTGAGATTCTTGGTGGGGATGGCATTTCCAACCCTCCCCCCTTTATAATTTCTCATGGGTCTTCAATTTGCACCTACAGATAAGGGTATGTCTTATATTATTTGCTTTGTTGTGGGCCTTACACCATGACACTATTGGTAGAAAAAAGGGCAAAGAAGATAATCTCCTAAGAAACACAAGATTATTAGTTGTTGTAGATTTTCCCGGTTGTCTGGCCGTGGTCTTGGCATTGTAGGACCTGACATTTCACCAGTAGCTGTGACTGGCATCCTCAGAGGTATAACACAGGAAGATGGAGTACTCTCTGTGTCAAGGTGAGAAGAAAAATGGTAGGCAAATTTATATCTACTCCAGAAGGTGGGGTAGGGCTGAGTCATTATCTTGTAGGAGTTCCCCAGGCTATGAACATTCTAATGGAGGAGCTTTCCTGAGGAGGTTCATTTGTATATGGATTGTTTCCTGAGGAGATTTCCTCTTTCTGGAGTAGATATAAATTACCTGCCTACCATTTTTCTTCTCACCTTGACACAGAGAGTACTCCATTTTTCTGTGTTATATCTCTGAGGATGCCAGTCACAGCTACTGGCAAAACATCAGGTCCTACAATGCCAAGACCATGGCCACACAATCCGGAAAAACTACAGCAACTAATGAACTCCAGCCGTGAAAGCCTTCGACAACATATTAAACACAAGATTGCTTTACATGTTACATACCCATATTAAGATTTTAGAAGAGGTAATTCTGCACATTTGGAGCTGGTCCCAGATAGGAAAGTGACACATACGGGGATATGGGAAAATATGAGAAAGTGTTTACCAAAGTTATACTTCTACCTTCTACTAACTTCAAGCAGAAATCTGACCCATGCAGGCTTTGCAAGTGGTTATCATGAGCCTAGGGGGAATGGTCATATGGATTAACCCTTAGATAAAGGTGTTGGGGTCCAACTATCTATTAATGAATCTGTTTGAGGAAACAACTCCGTCTGGTGTATAGGTTTCTACCTTTCATTATTAACTGAAACACCATCCATTTCCATTTCAATGTTCATCCCAACAACTTGCAAGATGACTGTCTTGATCTCATGGGCACCATTCTCCCCACTAGCGCGCCTGATCTGGATGCTGAAGTCCTCATAGGGAGCATTGCAGTGTGAGGCAAAGATATAGTTGCAGATTCCGGGGAAGTGATAGATGTCACCATCAAACGTCTTGTAGTAGAAGTTGCCCCATGTGCTACATACACGTCCGTTGTGAGCTGGATTGAAGGCTGTGAATTCACAAGAGGTTGTAAAGGTATATTGCATATTTCCTGTGTCAGTGAAGATCATTATCTACATTTTTATCCATGTTTTAATACCTTAAGGTCATTCCATGCACTTTTAACAAACGAATATGGGTTTTTTTCCCCCTTGCCTGGTTTTGCTCTCGCCAGGCATAAGCCTCTGTGTGCAGCTAGGAGCAAATCGCACTGATATTGCCACTTACCCATCTCTAGTCCAAACTAAGTGTGTGGAGGAATCAGGAGAAAGGCTTATGGTTCACCAAATTATTATGCAGAACCAGATTAGGGCCCAAATCTGCATCTAGCATTTGCTCCGCTGTTTTATCAATCCCACACTGGAACAGAAATCCCCGTCTACTTTGCATGCCACTTTCACTATGATTGAGTGTGGCATTTTATGGTAGTGTCCAGACTGCATGCCGCTTTGACTTTGTTTGATCTCTGATTTTATGGTGGCTGTCTGCATAGATTTATGGCTGTTTTATGGCCATTCGGTGTTGGCCCGGGATAACTGAATGTGGTTTTGAATCACATCTTTTTCTGTTCCAGTGTGGGTTTGGTAAAACAACTGAGCAAATGCTAAATGCAGATTGGGCCTAGGTCTGGCAGGAATGTCAGTCAACCTCCTTTCCATACTGAGTATGGGGCATAAGGTAAGAGAATGGGTAAGGTACCGCATGATGGTGCACAATGTTCCCTCCCTCCATTTGGTACAAATGGAGATATTTATTTATTATATAAAATTTATATATTTGTTATTTTGATTTATATCCCACCCTTCCCACAAGCAGGCTCAGGGCAGCTCGCAACAATAAATTCAATACAACCTTAAAGTAATTCAATTCAATAAATGAAAGTATTAAATCAATACAATGAAACCAGTTTAAAACATTTAAAGTAGGCAGTGCGATGATTTCCGTTTTCAATACCTACAGCCAGGAATGAACGGGCCAAAGCCAACATAGGCTATATTGGCAGCAACATCAGCCTATCTCTTACTCTGAGAATATGAAAGAGTTCGGTGAAAGGCTGGCTGAACAGCAAAAATGCAAAAAAGAGGGCAGGGAGAAGAGTACATCCCCATCCCTCATCCCTCTAGTCAAGCAGCTGTCAGACTCGGGCCCTTAAATTATTGCCATTGATCTTTGCAGAGCTAACGCTTGGTTTTGCTTTTGTATCCCCGCTTGCTTGTCACATCTGGTTTTGCTCTATGCCCTTATGTTTTAGTCCTCGCTGACATGACATTCCTAAGAGGGGGGGAGTGAGTGAGAGTCTGATTGTCTGTAGGCGGCCAATTGTAACTCTTCTCCACGCAGCCCCCAAGAAGTTCTCAGGTTTTCACATGGGAGTCGACCTTGGGAGAGAGAAGACTTTGGACTTAGCTAAATGGGTCGTATAACTTTCATGACCTGTAGTAATGCCGGTGTGTTTGACGTATGTATGGAATGTGGGACCTCATCTTTATTATCAATTCCTTGGGCTGGCATTGCCAGTCCTGACAAAGGCGTTTGTCTCTACAGTCAACCAAATCTTCTCAATAAACTTTCAAAAGAAAGATTGTGTTCAGAGTGGTTCTGCTGGGAGCCTGACAGCAGCTGCAGCAACTCCAGAATGGGGTTGTCAGCTCTAGCTTGGGAAATTCCTGGAGGTTTGGGAGTGACACTTGGGGAGGGAGCTCAGCAGGGACGTGATGTCATAGAGTTCTTCCTCCCACAACGTTGTCATGTCTACCAGGGGAACAGATCTCTGTAGTCTGAACTGGAGATCAATTGTAATTTTAGGAAAACTCCAGGCCTCACTGATGGCACCTGGTATATTTTGGCCGCTGTGTGACAGAGTGTTGGACTAGATGAGCCATTGGCCTGATTCAACATTGGCTTCTCTTATGTTCTAAGGCTAGCAACCCTTACTCCAGGGTACTCGTGAACAACAAATTGGTGAGGACAGGCCTTGATCTCACTACCCTGTAGCTCTTCCCTCATGAGCAGCAACTCCGTGGGCCCCCTTTCTGCTGTGACCTCTCTCCATGGTAGCCACTGGAAGCAGCAGCAGCATCATGGTTTAGTATTCGGGTATTCAGTATGACCCAGCCCCATACATCACCTCTATGTACATTTGCCTGTTTATTTAATTTCTACCTCCAAATAGAATAACTGTTTTCCCTTTCATTTATTACATGTCTACCAGTCTCCCCATTATGTTCTCTACCCCTCTGCTCAAGGCTCTTTTTGTAGCAGGAACTCCTTTGCATATTAGACAACACATCCCTAATGTAGCCAATCCTCCAAGAGCTTACAGTAGCCCCTGTAAGAAGAACTGTGTAAGTTCTTGGATTGGCTACATTAGGGGTGTGTTGCCTAATATGAGAAGGCGTTCCTGCTACAAAAGAGCCCTGCGCTCTGCTTATCAACAGATTATTGCATTCCAAGTTTACCAAGAGAATTGTCCAATTACTAACGTGTTGAATCACCAGCCTCTCTCCTGACCAATGCTCCCTCTAATCTGTGGAGTCTTGTGAGCAAAAATCCTACTTTGTGAGCTGCTGGCATTAAAGTCTTGAGCGAGTGATTTGGCCGCTGCATAAATTAGTTTGCTCTGAAGCCATCCTTCCTGAGCTAAGACACAAATGTGTGAGCTGGAGGCTAAAAACTTGTGAGCTAGCTCACACTAATTCAGCTTAGAGGAAACACTGCTCCTGACCTGTTTCCTTAAACATTTTGTCTTTCTTACAAACATATTTGCTATACAAGAATATGTTGAGAGAGAAAGAGAGAGACTTCATTCGCTAACTTACAAGTCATAACTGGTGTGGTTGTCATTGGTGGGATGATGGTAACTGTTTCGGGATTTTCTGTGCCAGAAGCTACAAAAGATGAAAGACAGGGTAAGTTTATGTATTTTAAATTAGAAGATAAATCATCTGGCATTTTTACTGTGGGTTGTGAGTCCAGCCACCGAGTGACCGGGAAGCAGATACGTGCATGACCCCATGCCTGGAATGCCTTTTGAAGAAGTAGCGGTTCAAGGCAGCTGGTGCTCCTCGAAGTCCCTAAAGGGGCATGCCACCCACTTCTCTGAGTGTAGGAGGCTGGAAGGAATTGAGCCTCAGAGCCTGGTGAGCAATCTAGCATGCAGGCGGCTGAGAAGTATTGGGGCTCTCTTAATTAAGTATTGGGAAGGGAATTGATAGCAAATCAGCCAGTATCATCATGCCCCTGTATAAATCATTGGTGCGACCTCATTTGGAATACTGTGTACAGTTCTGGTCACCACATCTCAAAAAGGATATTATAGCTTTGGGAAAAGTGCAGAGAAGGGCAACTAGAATGATATAAGGGTTGGAACACCTTCCCTATGAAGAAAGGTTAAAATGCTTGGGGCTCTTCAGCTTGGAGAAACGACGGCTGAGGGGTGACATGATCGAGGTTTATAAGATTATGCATGGGATTGAGCAGGTTGAGAAAGAAGTACTTTTCTCCCTTTCTCACAATACAAGAACTCGTGGGCACTCTATGAAATTGCTGAGCAGTCGGGTTAGAACAGATAAAAGGAAATACTTCTTCACCCAAAGAGTGATTAACATATGGAATTCACTGCCACAGGAGGTCGTGGCAGCTGCAAGCATGGACAGTTTCAAGACGAATTTAGATAAACATATGGAGCAGAAGTCCACCAGTGGCTATTAGCCACAGGGTTTAGATGAGAACTCTCAGTCTGGGGCAGGTGATTATTCTTGGTGCTTGGGGGGGGACAACAGTGGGAGGGCTTCTGGTGTCCTGGCCCCACTGCTGGACCTCCTGATGGCACCTGGTATATTTTGGCCGCTGTGTGACAGAGTGTTGGACTAGATGGGCCATTGGCCTGATTCAACATTGGCTTCTCTTATGTTCTTATGTTCTTAATTGAACAAAAAACATTAAGGGTGCGGTCCAACGCTCCCTCTAAGCTGTGAAGTCTTGTGAGCAAAAATTCAACTTTGTGAGCTACCGGCATTGAAGTTGTGAGCGAGCGATTTGGCCACTGCATAAATTAGTTTGCTCTGGAGCCATCCTTCCTGAGCTAAGACGGAAATGTGTGAGCCGGAGGCTAAAAAACTGTGAGCTAGCTCACACTAACTCAGCTTAGAGGAAACACTGGTGCGGTCACATGTGCCAGATAACGTGGAGGGGAGGAAGCGAGGCTTTTTGGCTGTATCAATTTGATCCGCCACAGCATGATCAGACGCAGCGGTGGGTGAATCAGGTTTTTTCCTCTACCATGTGTTTCCGGATGCGCTCCAACAAGGGAATCAGTGACGCAATGGGAGCGCGCTGGAGCGATCACACGGGGAAGTCCGTCTGTGGCCCGTCGCAAACCCATTTGCTACTGCCCTTTCCCCAGTATTTTTTTACTTCTAGTCTTTGGCGGAGCAAAACAGGTTGGCGACGGGTGCAGGACGCTTGCCAGATGTTCTCATGTGATCACGCCCAGAAAATCCGCATGTGAACAGGACCTAAGATGCCTTTTCCTTTCATTCTGCATCTCAAACTAAAGTTCAGGGAACTTGTTCCAATTTGTTCATTGTCTTTTGACTCTAATCTGGTCCTTCCATTTCACAATCAGTGGCAGCTGTTGCTGAGTAAATCGTTAAGTGATCTCTGTCTTAAAAGGAACGAAATGCTTCCTTCTATACGGTCAGCTCAAAGATGCAGACCGTAATCTAGAAATAGTTGTGCCTTGTTCTCACTGACTTCTATGAGGACTTAATTTAGCATGTGGTAATTAAGCTTAGACACCCCTCTCACAAAGAAACAGCCCCTCATTCAGGGACAGCACTTTTTATGTAGGGCTGCCCTCAGAATAGGTTTGGAAGTTATAATATGTTCAAAAACGCTGCAACTATTTTACTAGGTGGAGCTAGCTACAAAGAACGTAATTAGCTACTCATTTGCTTCCAGGACTTTCAAGGTGCTACTCATTATCTTTGAAGTCCTAAATTGCCCTTGGACCGGGATACTTAAAAGATCACCTTCATTGTTAGTTAGGAATGTATGAGAGGGGATTAGGCCCTTTTGTGTGGTCCCCTGCTTTCTGGGGAGTGGCCAGTCCCCAAGAAGAGGGCTAATGGACCTTTCACTCAGGGGAGGTTCACCTGTCACCCGGCCTTGCTAGTCTGATGCACCAAGCTACACATTCCTTCTCACCAAAGCTTGAAACTGAGGCTTTTGTGTTTGTTTGTTTTCTTTATGCTTACTTATGGTCCCAGGATGGGGTTTTATATCCAAATAAACAGAGGAAATATAATCTAGTCAATTAGAATTCGTACAGACTTCTACATAGGAGAAACATATTTTCATACTGTGAAATATAACAGAATTAAAATGTTTTCAGACATTTATATTGTTAGTAAAACAAGCAACTTTTCAAGGAAAGGGGCAATTATACTTTTTAAAATTTAATTCCCAACAGCTGGCTTCATCAAGATGTCATGAAACGTTTTCGCTTCAGGCAGTATGGAATTACATGCCCAGCTAACACACAAACGTTAAATATTTAATTGGAATAATATTAAAAGGGGGAAATCCCAATTTAAATTCAAACTTTTTTTATCATTTACAAAATTGACTGTTAATAACAGCGCTACCTAATCGCAGTTGTATTTTAAATATGAAATGAAAAGCAAATGAGTTTTTACCTTCTTGTTGGATACTGCAGATCATGAACATTAGGGCCCACAATGGGAGCCCCCTACCAAACCCCATCTTGACTGGAGTTTGGCACAAAGGTACCCAGCCGGCCTCTGGTCAGGACTACCTCACCTGTATTCTCCAAGCCTTATATAGCAGCCAGTTTTGAGAACAGTCCCTGTTTGTTTGACAGGGTCTAACAAGGTGGGGCTGTGAGGATCTTAGTAGATGCGGAGGTAAACAGAGGATGCTCTTCCAGTTCCTTGGTGACTGACCAAGCATGTTTGCCTTTTGGGAGGTGTATTATTTTTTTGTCAAGGTTCCATCTAATAAAGGAAGCTAGAAATGAATAGCGAAAAGGTAAGATTTCTTCCCCATCAAAAGCAATTGAAGTTCCTGGAACAAAAAAAAGAGTCAAGGATCTTTTGAGTCAGTATGTGGTGTTTTTTTTGAATGACAGACAGGCCACTGTTTTAGGATTCTGGTTACTGTTAAGTGATGCCCATTTAATCTGGCTAAAACCTGTCTTTCCTTGTTAGCACACAGAAGGAGTGAAAGCTTTTCATGTATGGGGAACCACTATGATTTGAGAACGATTGTGGTGATCCTGAGCAGATCTTCTGCAAGAGAGACTGATAGTAAGAAGAGTACTGGTGTGTGTCGGAATGGTACCAAGTAACAACATATTGGGAGCATATACATGAGTTATGCATTTTGATATGTTATTTAAAAACTGCTGGTACTGATTCTGGGACCTTTATGGCACTTAATGCACACACTGAGCTCTAACCACTGAGCCATCTGATCTGAGGCGGACTGGAGATTTTGGCAGTTCTGGGAGTATAACTCATTCCCTTGCTTTTTTGACATCTGCCCTCAGGGCACTGTCTTCCCAGCATGCAATTTTCTTTTCTTGACAGTTGGCGCAATCCTACCCACCAGTGGCTGAGTTGCTGTATCATCAAGGATTGCTCATGGATATTCAGCAACACAGTATTTTTAAAATAGTGCAGCTATTGCAGAGGAAGTAAAGAGTCAATTTGGATAGGAAAGTATACTTCTCACAGAATATACCAAGAGGAGCTGCTTTAAGTAGGGGCAGTAGAGCCTGTCCTAACCAGTTTGGTGTAGTGGTTAAGTGCGCAGACTCTAATCTGGGAGAACCAGGTTTGTTTCCCCACTTCTTCACTTGCACCTGCTGATGTGACCTTGGGTCAGTCACAAGCTCTGGCACAGCTGTTCTTGAAAAAGAGCAGTTTTTGTCAGAAGTTCTCTCAGCCTCACCTACCTCACTGGGTGTCTGTTGTGGGGAGGGGAAGGGAGAGGAGTTTGTAAGCTGCTCTGAGACTCCTTTGGGTAGTGAAGAGCAGGGTATAAATCCAATCTCTTTTCTTCTTACATGTGGTGTATGTATATAGGTACAGGTGTTTGTGTGAGTGGCAGATCTTAGTGGGGTATAACATCATAGAATCCAACCTCCAAAGCAGCTGTTTATCTTTGTTGGCCTTGTTGTAGTATGCAAGGTCTATAAAAAGTCGGACTCGACTGTGTGACTGAACAACAACAATGACATGAAGAAGATCTGAAGATCACCCTACAGGGGGACAGCTGAAGGACTTGTAGTTAGCACAGCAAGATTAGAGACTGCCCATAATTTCAAACTGTGTCCTTGCTGTCTCCTGATTGGCTCTTGTGGAAACTCCCTGCTCCTGTAGCACTTTCTTCTTCTTCTTGTTCCTCTCACAGCAGTTAGGTTAGACAATTAAGGCTCTCTCTCTTCTATGGTCTATCAAAATTTTTCTTTAATTAACCTTCTTATTTTTTCTCTAAACAGTCAGTGCTCCACTTCCTTTGCATATTTAAACTCTGTCAACAATCTGGAGATCACTTGTAATTCTGGGGGAATCTCTAGCTCTCTGGTGGACTGTGATCTAGCTTCGGCATTTCTTAACCATGTGCTCTCTAAGACTGTTTGTGCAAAAAAACTCTAACCTGATTGTGCATGTTCATACTGCTTTCCAATGGCTTCTTCCCCCTCTTCTGTCACTGCGTCATCCTCCTGCCCATGTGCTGTTCACCACATTCTTTGCACACATAAAACATTTATGTTTCACAGTCAGTGACTTACAGATCTGAGGTGTTTCCATCTGTCTCAATATGGCTGTCTGACTTGGTTTTCATTACTGGCATAGGTGGGCGACCAGTCCAGAACTGGAACAATTTGTACATACATACTATCACCCTGCTTATTGGGAACTGTAGTTTTTGACACCTCACTCCCACTGACTAAGCACAAAGAGGGGCAGAACTGTATGAAAAGTAGGTCATTTTAATTACTTGGACCATGTTCTGGGGAGATAACACTTCCAGTGATACAGAAACTTTCATCTAATGACTGTTTACTTGCAAAAGCTACTACTTGCTGCAAAGTAGCTTGTTTAGAAGAAGAAGAGATTGGATTTATACCCCCGCCCTTCACTACCCAAAGGTGTCTCAGAGCGGCTTACAAACTCCTTTCCCTTCCCCTCCCCACAACAGACAACCTGTGAGGTAGGTGGGGCTGAGAGAGCTCTGACAGAAACCGCTCTTTTTCAAGAACAGCTGTGCCAGAACTATGGCTTGTCCAAGGTCATCCAGCAGGTGCAAGTGAAGGAGTGGGGAATCAAACCTGGTTCTCCCAGGTTAGAGTCCACATACTTAACCACTACACCAAACTGGCTCTCTTTCCAATGGCTTCTTCCCCATCTTCCAATTTATCAAGGCACATTTTGCCCATGATGACCTTGTAGCATCTATATATCTAATTCCCAAGTTGCCCCCTGCATGCATATATCTGAATCCACACATCGGGGGCACCTGGGGGGCAGGGAGATTTTCCTGCACACATGGGGCAGTTCCCAGGTGTGCAGAAAAATCTAAAAAGTTTTTAAAACTGTATGTGGGATATTTAAATCCCCCCAAAAGTAGGAGCGTTCCCTGTGCACGCGCAGAGAACACTTTGGGAACTCTGCGGCCAGTCAGCCGGCTGCTGGGAGACACTCAGGCCTCGCCGCCGGTGCCAGTGAGCTAATTGGTGGGGGAAGAACATCGGGCCAGTGGCTTGGAGGTGCTCAGGCCTCGCCACTGGTGCCTGTGGGGGAGGGAAAATTGGGTGGGAATCGTCGGACCCAGTGGCTTGGAGGCGTCCAGGCCTCGCTGCCAGTGCCCACAGGGAGAGGGAGAATTGGCGGGGGCGGGATTCGTGGGCTCGATGGTTGGGAGGCGCTCAGGCCTTGCCACCAGTGCCCATGGGGGAGGAGGGAAGATCAGGGGGAATCGGCAGGCCCAGGGGCTTGGAGGCACTCAGGCCTCGCTGCCAGTCCAGGGGGAAATCAGCGGGCCGGGGGAGGAGAAGGCTGCTTCTGCACACCAGAAGCCTTTAGGAATATTCCCCCCCCTGCGAGTATCGTGGGTCCTGCTTCTTGTTATATATCTAATTCTGAAGTGGAACCTCAGTGTGCAGGTCATTAAACAAGCACACTGGGGTCAGGATGAAAGTAAGGGTGCATTTGGCTGGGAAGAGTGAGACTTTATTATGCTCGTGAGGTCATGAGATTTTGGACTCCATTTTCAGGGAGCAAAAGGGAGGAGCTGCCTGCCAACTGCTACGTGAGTTAGGTGTGGCCCTGTGAGGGAGGAGTGGGACTTGCTGCCTCCCATTGGCATCTCTGCATGAGCCAGACAAATGGAGATAGTGGAGCTGCCAGCAGGCTGGTGTGCAGGAAGAGTCACTCACTGCTGCCACCCTCTCCACATAAACCGCTCAGGCTGAGGAGCCAGTGCTGCCGGCGAGCGGGAGGGGAGGAGCTATCACCATGGGAACCAGACAGGTGGGCTGACTGGCAAGTGGAGGCCCATCAAGAGTGGCGGTGAGGGGAAGAGACCTCCCTCCCGCAAGTCTCATAGATCCCCTGTTTGAACAGAGCAATTTAGGTAGGACAGCCTGTAGTAGAAGGAGCTATCTGGGAATTGCTCAACATGGTTTCTGATTTGAACTTTAAGCAGAACACCAAGGCAATCTGTTGAGGGGCTTTACTTGTGTATAAATGATCAGTTCAGTCACAGGAGATTTGAATGTCAGTCACATTTTTCAGAGTTCTCAGCATCCCTAGTAAAAGTCACCTTTCATCTCTGTGTTTGTTCTCATAGATATACTTCTGTAGGACATTGTATATTCCAGTAAGATTCACCTTTCTTCTTCTTTGGCTTGTCATTGCTGTCTCCAAGGTCTAGATGAACAAGTAGACTGACTTGGTAGAAGGCACCTTCTTATGTTATCTTTTGTCCAAGTGTCCCAGAACACCTTACCTGTGTTTGCCTCTGTTTTACCCTCATAACGTCCTTATGAAGTAGGTTACCCTACTGGAATAGATTAGCCTGGGAAAGAGAAGGCTTAGAGGGGACATGATAGCAGTCTTCAAGTATTTGAAGGGCTGTCATGTAGAAGATGGAGTGGATCTATTCTCTCTTGCTCTGGATTGCAAGACTAGATCTAATGGGTGGAAATTACAAGGGAGTTGTTACCAGCTAAATATCAGGAGAAACTTCCTAACTGTAAGAGTGGTTGAGCAGTGGAACAGTCTGCCTCAGGAGGTGGTGGATGCTCCTTCGCTGGACGTTTTCAAGCAGAGACTGGACAACCAACTTTCGGGTATGTTGTAGGTGTGTAGGGCTATCTTTTGGCTATGCTCCTGCAGAGTGCAGGGGGTTGGGCTAGATGACCTGTAAGATCCCTTCCAACTCTAACATTCTATGATTCTATGATTTGCCTAAGATAAATGTCATTGCCATGTGGAGATTTGAATTGGGATATCCCTGCCAAAGTATGACACCTTAACAACACATTCCCTTAACTAGAAATATACTGGAAATGATTACTGTTCCTGTTTCCTCTTTTGTAACAGGCAGATCTTTTAAAAAGGGTTCCAGAGAAGATCTGGGAAATTACAGGCCAGTCAGTCTGATGTCAATACCGGGTAAGTTGGTGGAAGCCGTTATTAAGGCAAGAATTAGTAGGCACATTGATGAACAAGAACTATTGAAGCAGACTCAGCATGGGTTCTGTAAGGGAAGATCTTGTCTCACTAGCCTGTTAGTGTTCTTTGAGGGGTGAACAAACATGTGGACCAAGGGGACCCAATAGATGTTGTTTACCTTGACTTCCAGAAAGCTTTTGACTCACTGAAAATGTCGAGACAGTGTGCAACTTCAATTAAAAAATGCCAATGCTATGCGGGGGATTATTAGGAAAGGAACTGAGAACAATTCGGTTTGTATCATAATGCCCCTGTATAAAATGATGGTGCGACCTCATTTGGAATACTTTGTGCAATTCTGGTCACCAAACCTTAAAAGGGATATTATAGTATTGGGAAAAGTGCAGAAAAGGGCAACTAGAATGATATACTTTATACTTTCTCTATAAAGAAAGGTTAAGGCACTTGGGGCTCTTTAGCTTGGAGAAACGATGACTGAGGGGTGACATGATAGAGGTTTACAAGATTATGCATGGGATACAGCAGGTAGGGAAAGACATACTTTTCTCCCTTTCTCACAATACAAGAACTCGTGGGCACTCAATGAAATGCCGAGACCACGGCCATACAACCCGGAAAATCTACAGCAACTAACTCAATGAAATTGCTGAGCAGTTAGGTTAGAACAGATAAAAGGAAGTACTTCTTCACCCAAAGAGTGATTAACACATGGATTTCACTGCAACAGGAGGTGGTGGCAGCTACAAGTATGAACAGCTTCAAGAGGGAATTGCATAAACATATGGAGCAGAGGTCCATCAGTGGCTATTAGCCAAAAGGTATAGATATGAACTTTGAGGCAAGTGATGCTCTGTATTCTTGGTGCTTGGGGGAGGGCAACAATGGGAGAGCTTCTAGTGTCCTGGCCCCACTGCTGGACCTCCTGATGGCACCTGGTATTTTTGGCCACTGTGTGACAAAGTGTTGGACTGGATGGGACGCTGGCCTGATCCAACATTGGCTTCTCTTATGTTCATATGTTCTTAAATGCCCTGAGCGAGATTGTCCACTGTATAAACTACACTGGATATATAAACTATTCCAGATGCTTTGAAGATCTCAAAGACGGAATTTTGTCCCTCATTAAGAAGCCTGTTCCATGAGGTGTCCTGTAAGCTCCAGTTAAGGTATATCTAGTTGCCAACAGTAGTTCACCAGATGCCTCAAGATGCTCACAATCACAGCCAATAAAAGGACAACTGTAGCACTTTTAGCTTGTACTCAGGATCTAGTATTCAGATTTATAATACCTCTGAACATTTAGTTGGGGCTAATAGGCATTGGTAATCTGTCACTGAAATAAATAATTCTCATTTCAAAGCCATTTTACTTAGTCGCCATTACCATATTGTGTGATAATGAATTCCATAAGTTAACCGTGACTTGTATTATGTACTTTCTTTTGTCTGTGTCAAATGTGCTGTCAAAATCATATTCATAGGCTTTCTAACTCCAATTTCTAGTATTATGAGAGAATAGGAGAAATTCTTCTTTCTACTCTGGTCACGCTATAATTTATAAACATCTATAAAATGACTCTCATTAATTGCCTCTAAAAAAAGGTTCTGCCTTTCCATGTGGAGAAGGTGCTCCTGCCCTTTGGTCACATGAGCTGTCTGTTTTCCTCTGTCGAATCTCTCTAGAAAGAAACTGACGATACAATCCTATGCAGCTAACCCTGTCTAGGCCTACTGATATTGGGTTTAGATTGAAGAAATTTTGCATAGGTTTTCATTGTACAGGACTCTCTTTGCCATTACATACAACTGAATACTTGCATGCAGTATCTGTCAGAAGAAATATATCTATTTCTGCTACTGATGGATATTCAGAAACACTTGGCTGGCAACATGGGAGTGCAGAGGAGGAAAGAGTTGTTTAGGTGTTTTGATTATATTTTTCTAAGTGTTACTGACCTTGGGATGTGAAATAAAAGTTCACATGTAAATTAGGGTTGCCAAACCTCCCGGTTTGGCAGGGGTCCCCTGCTTTTTTGGGGGGTCCTACCCGATGCTGCGGTGGCTCAAGTGGTTAAGACGCTGAACTGCAGGCTGTGGAAGGTCAGTAGTTCAGCAGTTCAAGACCCAGGTGCCGCAAGATGGAGTGAGCTCCCATCTCTAGTTCCAGCTCCTGCCAACCTAGCAGTTCGAAAGCAAGAAATTGCAAGTAGATAAATAGGGACCACTTCGGTGGGAAGGTAACAGCGTTCCGTGCGCCTTGGTGTTTAGTCATGCCGGCCACATGACCACGGAAATGTCTTCGGACAGCGCTGGCTCTTCGGCTTTGAAACGGAGATGAGCACCGCAACCCTAGAGTCGGATTCAACTGGCTTTCGAGCAAGGGAACCTTTACCTTTACCTTTACCCGATGCCGGCCAGCTGGCCGGCGGGGGAAACCCCGCTACCAAGCCCTAACACCCAGAGCCACCCCTCTCCCTTCTCTCTTGAGAGAGAGGAGGGAGAGGGGTGGCTGTGGGCCATGTACCCAATCTCTGCGGAGATCGGGCATGCAAAGCCTTCCAGCTCCTTGCACTTAAAGGGGCTCCCTTTAAGTGCAGGGAGCTGGCGGGAAAGGGCCCCGCGCGTCCAATCTGCATGTGGAGATCGGGCGTGCAAAGCCTTCAAGCTCCCTGCACTTAAAGAGGCTCCCTTTAAGTCCCCCACCGGGGGGCACAGATGGACTTAGCAACCCTAATGTAAATATTTATCTATTTAAAACATTTTAAAGCCACCTTTCCACCCAACTTAAGGTCTCCAAGGTAGTGAACAGTCAAAAACATTAAAACAACCGTAAACACACATCGAGAGAGAATTAAATAGAATACATGAATATATAAATGTATGAACTAAGGGTTGCCAGGTCTTACCTCTTTGCCAGTGGGGGGTGAGAGGGAGCTTTCTGGGACTGGGGTGGGGTGGGGTGGCATCGCTGTGCATGATGTCCCAGACATGATGACATCATGCCGAGTCGGGGCTGTTGGAGGATGGCAACCCTAGAATGACCTGGAAGGAAGATTAGTGAGAGTCAGTGAGGGACGCTGGAGAGAAGGTAACTGAGCAAAAGCAAGCAGTGAAGCAGGAACAGGAAACAGGAGCTGGTTGTTTGCTGGCTGGATAGAAGCCCTGCAGGGGCCAGAGCTGGCCAATGGGCCATATGTTTGACACCCCAGAAGTAAAAATGTAAAGAACCTACACTGAGCCTATGAGAACTAATTACCTAAGTAACCACACATGCACATATCAAAAAGAGGGCACACTTATAAAAGGCAGGAGGGAGGAAACTGGGAAGTTTTTAGGGAAGGGACATATGATCTGAAATCCTGGGCTTGAGGTCTGGAGAGGTCCAAGGAGAAGAGCAAGGAGCCAGCTAGTCAAAGAGAAAAAGCCTGCAATGCAGTTGCAGGAGTGTTCAGGTAATGGGAAACCTGGCATACTTTTCACTCACCAGTTGAAGCTGGTAAAAGAGTCCCATAGCTGGACATGGGGACCCACTTTCCCAAGAACATGATTGGTTCAAGAGGAAGAGTTTGAATCTCACTGGCTGGTTTAAAGTTGACTGCTATCGAACTTTGGTGGGAAAAAGTGGGGGAAATATTTTGATTAGGTTACTGTGTGCCAAATCTGCATGGGCACAAGTAGCCTAGGTGAGGCAACATGATTAACATGAATACTTGAAGTGAGCCAGATCTGCATTGACACAAAGATTTGAGTGAGTCAAGATAGCTCCTGAAACAGGATGGAGTGTAAATTAATGACCTGAGTGCCCTTCTTGATTGAGTAGAAAAATGGAAAAAGAGGGACTGGGCGTTGGTTAATGTAATAGCAACTTTCTTGGTCTGGGCAGACACCTCTGGGATATGCTAGGAAATTTCGGTGTTGAAAAGTCTTCTGTTATTGTTATTGAGAATGAAGTGAAGTCTTATTTTTATTGAGAACCCTGAGCCGTGGGAGATGGTACTTAATAAGTTTATAATGCCAGCATACCCTACCTCTTTCCTGGGTCTTCATGGCTGTATCCTGGTGCCTTTAGGAGACTCTCCAGGTTTCAGGTCCCCTGAGACTTAGGCTCTAAAAGGGGGTGCCTCTTAAAGCAGCTAAGTCCAAAATAAGATGGGGCCCCCACTAACCAACGGGGTCTCAGCTGGAGGAGGGGGTGAGGTTCTTACAAGGCAGACAGATCCCCTTGGGAGGGAGTTCTGTAGGGTTTTTTTTTTTGCTACAACTGAGAAGACCCTTTGTTGGGTTGCCATTTGTCTAATTTCAGATAATAGGGGCACCTTAAAGCAAGATCTCTCAAGATGACTGTAGTAATTGGGTATGTTCATATGGGAGTAGGTGGTCAAGGGATGTTGTAGGGATGCCAGCCTCCAGGTAGGACCTGGGGATCCCCTGGAAGTACAGCTCACCTCCAGACTACAGAGATCAGTTCCTCTGGAGAAAATGGATGCTTTGGTGGGTGGGCTATATGGCATTGTACCCCACTAAGGTCCGTGTCCTCCCCAGGCTCCTCCCCAAATTTCCAGGAGTTTCCCAGCCTGGATCAGGAAACCCTTCCCCCCCATCACCAGTGGCCAGGGAGGACTTGGCATCCCTAGTATCCTGGCTCCAAGCCATATATGGCTTTAAAGATCAATAGCAGCAGCTTGAATTGGGCCTGGAAACAAACTGGGAATCAGTATGGGTGGAACATGACCGGAATAATATCCCTATGATTCACTCCAGTCAGAATTCTAGCCACAGCATTCTGCACCAGTTGTAGTTTCCAGATGCTCTTCAAGGGCAGCCCAACATACAACACATTGCAGTAGTATACTTGAGTTGTTACCAGGGAATGTACCCCAGTGGCAAGATCTCTTTTGCCTAGAAAAGGCTCACCAGTTAAAACTGGTAAAAGACATTCCTGGCCACCACTGTCACCTGATTTTTTCAGCAGGAGGTCCAGGTCTAGCAGCACTGCAACGTGTGAATCTCCTCCTTTCAGGGAAGTGCAACCTCATTCAGAACAGGAGACATCTCAGTTCCTGGATCAATACTCCCTACTACCAGTAGCACCTTTGTTTTGTTGGGATTAAGTCTCTGCTTGTTAGCCCTTATCCAAAAGTGCCTACAGGCACTTGTTCATGGTTTTCTTCTTCTTTTTTTAAAATTAATTTTATTGGTTTTCAAAAAGAAAAGAGAAAGTGAGAGTATTACATTGTAACAGTATCTAATCAGTTTGCTCACTCATAACATAAAGACAAAAGTTACTTAAAGCTTTACCAAGTTGACAAATACCTTTTTAATAACATTATATATTTTGATAGTTACTACTTTTCTTTACACTGCCATATATCTATTTATTTTTCTACTATATATAAATTTTAAATGAATTTAACTAATATAGTCCTCTAATGGCCTAATCAGTCTTCTACTAATATTTCAGCTATAAGAAATCAAGAATCATCCTAAAAATCATATTTAAGGAGTAATGAAATTATATGAATCACAATTAAAAAACCAGAACATTAACATTTCATTGCTAGGTTCTTAGTAGAGTCTTATTAACTACTATAAGATCAGTTTCAGCTAAGGTTTTTAGTGGAAACAACATGTAGGTAGTAATATAACAAGACAGAAGGTTAACAATTTCTATTTGCACCTCATGATAGAGTCATCACCAATATGAAAATCCAGATCCAAAATATCTTTGTTATTGAGTTACAGCTGTAATTTACATGTTTCTTGCCATAAACAAATTATCTATCTGTACCTTCTTTGCTATTTTATATTAAATGTTTAATTTATGTTTTGTTCATGGTTTTCATAGCCTCCATGTGATCTGTTGGAAGCACGAGACAGAGCTGTGCGTTATCCGCAAATTGGCAACAACCCTGCCCAGTCTCCCATTGACCTCACCTCGTGGCTTCCTGTGAATGCTAAAAGCACGGGGAACAAAGTTGAACCTTGAGGCTAAGGGGCCAGGTGGCTGTCTCCCAGCACCAAGTCACTGAAACCTGCCTTTCAGTTAGGAATGAAATCACTGCAGCATGTCCTAACCACAAAAAGCAGTCCAGAAGATCCATGGTATCAAAAGTCATTGAGAAGTTCAAGAGAATCAACGTGGTTGCACTCTCCCTGTCCATCTCCCAGTACAGGTCATTCACCAGGGTGCAGGCTTCCCAAGAACTGACCATAATCCGGCGGGGGACGGATACGTCCTGGCAGGACCATCCCCGGGGGAAGGAAATATGCGGCACATGATGCCATCGCCAGGAAGTGGGGCTGGCAATGGGGCTGGAAACTCGATGGTACCAGTTTGGTGTAGTGGTTAAGTGCACGAACTCTAATCTGGGAGAACCGGGTTTGATTCCCCACTCCTCCACTTGCAACTGCTGATGTGACCTTGAGTCAGTCACAAGCTGTGGCACAGCTGCTCCTGAAAGAACAGTTTGTGTCAGTGTTCTCTCAGCCCCACCTACCTCACAGGGTATCTGTTATGGGGAGGGGAAGGGAGAGGAGTTTGTAAGCCTCTCTGAGACTCCAAATGAAGGGCGGGGTATAAATCCAATATCTTCTTCTTCTACCATCGAGTTTCCAGCCCCATTGCCATAGCGTCACCTGGCATCACTTACTGGAGACAGCACCGTGCAGCGTAGGTGCTGCCCCGGGGGAATGTTCCAGCCAGGGACTGTGTCCCCCGCCGGATTATGGTAGGTACTTGGCAACCCTACTAGGGTGATCAAAGCTGTTTCAGTCCCATAACGAGGCCTGAAACCAGACTCTGGCTTTAAGAAAAGCTTTAAGGAAAACAGGCTGTAGCTTTAAGGAAAGCAAAGATGATACTCTTAACATAAATGGTCTAATAATGGAGCAGGGGGTCACCAGTCTTTTCTTTTATGAGAGCTAGGGCTTTTTTTCCCAGGGGAATGTGCTGGAACAGAGTTCCAGAACCTCTTTGACAAAATGATATTTAAAATGTTAAAAAGTTCATGAGTTTTCAGTATACAGGCTGAAAACTTCATTTCTCTCTTGAGAGTTCCAGCACCTCCCCCCCTCCAAAAAAAAGAGCCCTGAAGAGAGCTATTTCTGAGTAATAACAAAAAAAAAATCTCTACCCTGACATATTACAAAGTTTTGTTCTCTTCTAGAGACAGAATATGGAGCAGGAAGAACACTGGAAATTAAAGTAAATCGCAGCATAGAGGAAAAATCCTATAATGTTTTAAAATATATTTTTGTAGAACAGATTATGATCTTATCCTTGGTCTACTAGAGGAATGCTTAACTACCCAGCAGTAGGGTTGCCAGGTCTCTCTGGGTAGTCGGTGGGGGACGGAGGGGTGGGCTGGAAGTTTCATTGCACGGTTCCGTGACGTGCCTGCATGACTTTCAGCCTGACCTAGAAGTGGCAAAGGAATGTTGTGGACATTGGGACAATGCTCTGGTTTTTGGACAAAAGCTCTATGGTAGAATTAGTGTCTACCATAGAGTTTTTGCCCCCAAACCATAGCATTGCTCCAACATCCCCAATGCACCTACGTCACTTCCAAGTTATGTTGAAGTCACATAGACATGTCCAGGGCTCTTTTTGTCGCAGGAACTCCTTTTCAAATTAGGCCACACACCCCTAATGTAGCCAATCCTCCCTGTAAGAAGAGCTCTGTAAGCTCTTGGAAGATCGGCTACATTAGGGGTATGTCACCTAATATGCAAAGGAGTTCCTGCGACAAAAAGAGCCCTGGCATGTCACTGAAAAGTTGGGTATACCTCCCTTGTTTGGGTGGTAATCCCTCTGCCAGCCAGCTGATCGGCAATGGAGAGGTGTGGCCTGGCAGTGGGGGGCCCCCACCCCTATTGTGGAGTCTGGCATCCCTACCTAGCAGCCAAAAGCTACTGTTACCTCACAAGCTGCCCGATGTAGGCCCCTGAAATGGAGGAACATGGAATAATATGGTTACGGTTCTGACTCCTTACAATTCTCATTGGATCAGATCCTTTGGCTGCGATCAGACATGCCACTTAGTGTGAATGGGAAGTGCTCCTAATTTCATCCATTGTTATTTGACACGGTAACCTTTGATCAGACATCCCAGTATAATCCATTTTGTTGTGGGCTCAGCCCATCATTGTACGATTGGACAGTGTGGTCGGGTGAGAGATGGTTTTTTGTTGTTTTTTTGCTGCCTTTTGCACACGCGCATAACCGAGGAATTGAATCCCCACACAGAGATGTCTCCATGCAGGTTTTTTGTGCCTGCGCTTTCCCGCTTCCTAGAGTCAAGTCTCCGCTTTGACAGTTTGCCAATCCTTCTGTGGAGCACTTTGATGTCTTTGGTTCACAGTGAGCTGCAGTCACCTGACAGAGATCACTCCCTTTCCCACTCATTTTCAAATCTAGCCTGGACTCTAATTTGGGAGAACCAGGTTTGCTTCCCCACTGCATCACATGCAGTGAAAAATCCATCTGTGGCAAGACTTTACCCAGTGTCTTTTAACTTCGTTTCAGGGGCAGTGCAGGGCGACTGTGGAACCTTTCACAGATGTTATTATTATTATTATTTATTACATTTCTACCTCACCCTCCCCGCAAACGGGCTCAGGGTGGCTGTCCGAATGTGCATTTTAGATCCATCAGGCATCAGCAGCCATATTGGATCTAAACGCACATCTGACCACAGCTTTTGTCTGCATTAGTATACCATTAACAGAACTGCTGCTTTTGGACCAGTTTGGTGTAGTGGTTAAGTGCGCGGACTCTAATCTGTGAGAACCAGGTTTGGTTCCCCACTCCTCCACTTGCACCTATGGATGACCTAGGGCAAGGCATAGTTCTGGCACAGCTGTTCTTGAAAAAGAGCAGTTTCTGTCAGAGCTCTCTCAGCCCCACCTACCTCACAGGGTGTCTGTTGTGGGGTGGGGAAGTGAAAGGAGTTTGTAAGCCACTCTGAGACTCCTCTGGGTAGTGAAGGGCGGGGTATAAATCCCAATCTCTTCTTCTTCTTCTTGGACAGTTAAGGGAGGCTTACAACTCTAAATGGTGTAGTGAATTAAAACCTAAATGCCAGTTACCCATGTGTAAGGTAAAAGCATTTTCACACATATATGGGGTGGGGTTGCTGATTCCCTCCCCCTCCAAACCCCAGCATTCCTCTGTTCCACATCGTATATGGCTTCTGTGACTTTTCAGGGTTTTGCATGCAAAAGGCTGCAGTGGGAAGATTGATGTGCATGCAGAATCCCATGCATGTCCCTTCTCATAAACTGTCTGGCCCTTCTCAGATGCTAAAAGCAGCAGAACCAGGCCACCCACAGACAAGGCGAGAGTCTCTAAATATGCAGGAAGCTTCCCAGGTAGGCAGAAGAATATGCCTTTGTAAGTTACCTGAAAAAAAAGAGAAAACCTTTAAAACATTATGGAATGCCGAGACTGGCTGAGAGTCAGCTAAAAGAAATGAAGAGGAGGGACTCAACCTGCTCAAGCTCCTGAAATCTTGTAGAATTAAGGAGGGGGAGATAGGGGGGCTTCTAGGTTGTGATTTCCAAATTGTTCTTTGTTCCAGAACCACCTTGCAGGTCCTCAGCTTGTATTTTGTTTTTTACCTGAAAAAGGTAAATGATAAATATCCTAAATAACAATATATTGGGACAGCCAGTGTTGTGTAGTGGGTATAGTGTCAGGCAAGGATGTGGGAGACCCAGGTTTGAATCCCTACTCTGCTGTGGAAGCTTGCTGGGTATCCTTGGGCCAGTCACCCACACTTGGCCTAGCCTACCTCACAGAGGTCACAAAATTGCTTCCTGACCCCAAGGTGACAATCAGCATTTCCCTGGGTGTGTAAGAAAGGGCTGCAAGAATTAAGCTCTGAGGCAACCCTTCCTGCCCTCCCTCTCATGATCTGCCTAAGTTCACAGAATCAGCACTGTTATCAGATGGCTATCTAGTCTCTGTTTAAAACTCTCCAAAGAAGGAGAGCCCATCACCTCCCAAGGAAGCCTGTTCCACTGAGGAACCGCTCTGTCAGGAAGTTCTTCCTAATGTTTAACTGGAAACTTCTGATTTAATTTCAACCTGTTGGTTCTGGTCCGACCTTCTGGGGCAACAGAAAACAACTCCGTACCATCCTCTATATGACAGCCCTTCAAATACTTGAGGATGGTTATCATATCACCTCTCAGTTGTCTCCTCTCCAAGCTAAACATACCCAGCTCCTTCAACCTTTCTTCATAGGATTTGGTCTCCAGACCCCTCACCACCTTTGTTGCCCTCCTCTGGACATATTCCAGCTTGTCTATATCTTTCTTAAATTGTGGTGCCAAAAACTGAACACAATACTCTGGGTGAGGACATAACCAGAACAGAATAAAGTGATCCCATCACTTCACGTGATCTCGACACTATACTTCTGTCGATGCAGCCCAAAACTGCATTTGCCTTTTTAGCTACCGTATCACACTGCTGACTCATGTTCAGTGTATGGTCTACTAAGACCCCTAGATCCTTTTCACACATAGTACTGCCAAGACGAGTCCCCCATTCTATAATTATGCATTTGATTTTTCCAACTTAAATACAGAACTTTACATTTATCTCCACTGAAATTCATTTTGTTTGTTGTAAATGGAGGAAGGGAGAATGATGTACACTGCCCTGAGCTCTTTAGTGTGCAAGTTGGATAAAAATCTGCTAAATAAATATGAATTGTATCCAGGGTTATTTCTGGGGAGAAGCGCACTGGAACGGCGTTCCGGCTGGCCTCCCAGTTGGCCACGCCCACGCCTCCAAGGGCTGGCTTGCCCGGGCTCCCCGAAATCTATCTTATTGTTAAAACATCTTTATAGAGAAAGCCAGGAGGAAAGAGGCCTTGTGATATTCTTGCTCTGGCAACACGGATACTCCTCTTTTTTTTGTGTTGTTTCCTGAAAGGAGTGCAACTGGCAGGAGGAGTCAGAAAACTGCATTGCACGCAGGGAATCACTCCAGTGACGTGTGTGCACCCAAGCAATTTGTTTGCTATGCAGAATGCCATGCAAGTCTCCCAGGAAGGCTCCGACAGATATGATAGAGGATAGCTGGAAGATGACATTAATAGTAAAGTTCCTTCCTGGGATCAGGGAAAGCAACTTTCGTATTTTAGCCTTATGATTCACAAGTTTCCTTGTGACGCTGATGAGGAATGGGGGGGGTGGGAATTGCTGGGGAGGGGGAAATCTCTTGCTCACTGTTCCTCCAGATAGGCAGAGTCATACATTAGTCTAGCAGCACCAACATGTGCTTTATTCAGTTTAAGTGAACTAGAAGACTCTACAGACATATTTCGATGGTTCTTTGACCAGATCACAGCACTCATCTGGGTTTATTTATTTACTTAATGTCAGGGCTCTTTTTGTAGCAGGAACTCCTTTGCATATTAGGTGACACACCCCTAATGTAGCCAATCCTCCAAGAGTTTACAGTAGCCCCTGTAAGAAGAGCTCTTCCCTATGATTTTACTCTCGCCACTCAGTGGGTTAAATTAGGCTGAGACTGTGTGACTGGCCCGAGGTCACCCAGCAAGCTTCCATGGCAGATGGGAATTTGAACCTACATCTTACCGAGGCCTGATGTGAAGAGAAAAACACTCACCCTGGTCATAAGTTATAGTGGATGCACATGCAATCCATGTACACTGTAAGCCTGACTTTTCTTTATACATGCATTGAGTAATTCTCGTGTTACGTTCAATGCACATGCAGCTGAACATGTGATTGAAACTACATGGATTGGCCATTGAGTGTACTGGGGCACCTCCTGGCTGTGCCTGCCCTGCCTAAGACCCACACAAGGCAGGGGAGGTGGCACCCAACTCACCTGAGCCTGGCCTGAAGTGGGGAGGTGGCACCCAGCCCACCTAAGCCTGAGATAAGGCATAGGGTTGCCAACCTCCAGGTGGAGCCTGGAGATGTCCTGGAACTACAACTGACTTATTGTTGTTCAGTCATACGGTTGAATCCAGCTCTTCACGATCCCATGGACCACAACATGCCAGGCCGTCCTGTCTTCTGCCGTCCTCCAAAGTTTGCTCAATTTCATGTTTGTTGCATCGATAACACTGCCTAACCATCTCATTCTTTGCCCTCCCCTTCTTTGACCTTCAATCAGGGTCTTCTTCAGTGAGTGCTCCCTTCTCATTGGGCAGCCAAAGTATTTGAGCTTCAGCTTCAGTATCTGGCCTTCCAGGGAACAGTTGGGGTTGATTTCCTTTAGGAATGACTGATTTGATATCCTTGCAGTCCAAGGGACTCTCAAGAGTTTTCTCCAGCACCATAATTCGAAAGAATCTATTCTTCGGCATCTATCCTTCAGTGCTTGGCCTTTCTTATGGTCCAACTCTTGCAGACATACATTACTATTGGGAATACCATCGCTTTGACTATACAGGCTTTTGTTGGCAGGGTGATGTCTCTACTTTTTATTATACTGTCTAGGTTTGCCATTGCTTTCCTCCCAAGGAGCAGGCGTCTCTTAATTTCATGGCTGCAGTCAAGCCAACTTTTGCGCTGTCCTCTTTCATCCAAAGCAAGAGGCTCTTTAGGTCCTCTTCACTTTCTGCCCTTAGGGTGGTACCATCTGCATATCTGAGGTTGTTGATGTTTTCCCCAGCAATCTTAGTTCTGGCTTGTGATTCATCCAGGCCAATATTTCACATGATGTACTCTGCATATACGAGGATATACATCCTTGTAGCCTTTTGTTACTGTCCATGGGTTTTCTTGGCAAAGATATTGGAGTGGGTTGCCATTTCCTTCTCCAGTGGATCGCGTTTTGTCTGAGTTCTCCACTGTGGCCTGTCCATCCTGGGTGGCCCTCCACGGCATAGCCCACAGCCTCATCGAACCACGCAAGCCCCCTCGCCACATCAAGGCAGCGATTCATGAGAGGGCAACTGACTACTGACTACAGAACTGCAGCTGACTACAGAGATCAATTCCCCTGAAGAAAACGACTGCTTTGGAGGGTGGACTCTATGGCATTAAACCCTGCTGATGGCCATCACCTCTCCAGGCTTCACCCCCAAATTTCCATGAATTTCTGAACCCAGAGTTGGGAGCCCTAGGTGCCCTGCCCACCCAAGCCCCGTGTGAGGCCAGGGAAGAAGCACCTGGCTAATTGGTTAAGCATGCTGCCCTCTTCCTTCCTCTGTCCCCTTTTGATGGTGAGGCCAGGGTGTGGCTTTTTTCCAGGACCATTTCCAGGACCTGGTCCACCTCTGATGGGTCTCCATAACCAGAAGCAGCATATTTCTGAATACAAGTGTTGGGAGGCAACAGCACGCTAGGGCCTTGCGTGCCCTCCAGGCAATTGGTGGGCCTCTGTGTGAAACAGGATGCTGGACCAGATGGACCACTGGTCTGATCCACAGGCTCTTCTTAACATACTGCGGTGGCATAGGCAGTAAGAACGCCTGCAAAAGTAACATCAACGAACAGCCATTATGGCTGTTTGAAACTCACCGCGGCCTCCTTGTGACGTGGAGGTTTCGGCGATGGCGGCGAGCAGTTCCTGGCGATCCGGGGGAGCAACGTTGGAGGTGGAGCCCGGAGAAGTGGAGCCCTGGAGAGCATGATGATGTGTGGCGCAATGTGGTGGAGCCACCTGTGGGCAGTAGCCGGAACTGCAGCCAACACAGAGCCACGCACCAGGACGAGACCTGCTGGAGGAAGCTGCCCTGAAGATCGGCTCCGGAAAGGGCACCAGGACACCAATATCTGAAGCCATGGAAGGAAGCCAGATGACAACTAGCCCGGGGTGCTGGTAGGCAGTCACCACCCTGTAGACTATGTGGCCCTAGTTAGGTTGAAATTGGTTGGTTAGAACCGTTATGTAAACCGCTCAGAGACCCTCCGGGGTTAGGGCAGTATATAAGCTGAAGGTATAAATAAATAAATAAATAAATAAATAAATACTCATGTGGTAACAGGTGAATGCCTTTTCCAGAAAACTCCCTGCCTCTACATATTTTTGATTAAAATGCAGAAGTGGAGTGAAATTCTCCCTATCACTTGTTAGTCTGATAACAATGAATAGCTTTCCAAGTGGGACCATGATCATCCCTAATAAAGTACCATGTCTATAGTCAACCATTATGTGTGTCAATAAGAATGTGGGGAGATGGGTACAAGACAGGTACACAGCCCTGTCCTTCAGCAAGAATGAGGGCAAATACAGCAGGATTCAGAAATCAGGGAATGTTGGATAGCCCCATGCCCAAAGTGCTGCATCCGTGCAAAAATCTTGATTCAGTGGGATCAAGTACTAGGACTTTTCTTGAACTATATTACTCCAAGCTGCTGGTGGCCAATATTATCACCATTACACTTAGTATGTATTGATATTGCACTTTTTATTTCCAAGGTACTTCACACACATTATACTCCTGTAATTCTCACAACAGCCCTATAAGGTAGCCCAGACCACCAAGGAAGTCCGGAATTGCTACATAGCAGCAAGTAGAACAAAGCTGGAGTCCAGTGGCACCTTTAAGACCAACAAAATTTTATTCGGGGTATTTTGAATCCAGTGGCACCTTTAAGACCAACAAAGTTTTATTCAAGGTATACCTTGAATGAAACTTTATTGGTCTTAAAGGTGCCACTGGACTCCAACTTTGTTGTCCTGCTTCAGACCAATATGGCTACCCACCTGGATCCACCTCCATTAAGAGTCTTGCCTTGGAAAGCCCTATGCGGTCTCCATAAGTTGGCTGTGACGTGATGGCACTTTCCACCACCAGACTTGTTGACAATTGGATCCATTTTAATGCTAATTTTGTTTCTTTAGGAAAAAGCAAATATGATTTTATTGTAACTGTAGCGAGTTCTGGTATATTTTGCATTTGATAACCGATATGCTGTGTCTGAAGGTTTATGTTTGTTACACGACCATCTGTGACTGCCTGTATCCTCACGGATAATTGCTCATTTTGGGAGTTTCCCTTTTTTTGCTAATACTGATGGCTGAGTCCAACAGGGTTAATCAGAAGGTCAACACAGTCGCCTTCTTATTACACAATGTTATGTGATCCCTGTTGAGCAGTCCAGGATGTTTGTTGAGGCTACATCTTCTGAATCAGTAGTTAGCTGTTTACATAACCCAAGTTTACATCTTCACGGTTCATAAGATCTGGAAAATGGAATAAAGAAAAGAAAAAAAGCCTGGACTTCCTTCCAGTAGAACATTTTCTTTTGTACTAGTACTGGAAAAGGAATGCAAATACCTCTGCCTATGAAACAGGCAACTGATGCCTCAGCGACAGGACTCCTGAAGGCAGTGAAATGTTTCAAATAAATACATTCTATATTATTAATTAGATATTTATTCAGTTTAGCTACAGGGTAGTGATGTAGATAGCCAGCTGGCATTGAAAATACATCAAAAATAGCTGTATGTAGTGCTTCGTGTGATAAGTAGAGTTGAGTTTACACTTATATCCTGTTTTAGTTTTCTGACATGTAATCATACAATTTGAAGGTAAATAGGCCATCTAGTCTCATCCTCCAGCTCCAAAATGAGTTTTTCTCTGATCCACTCACACAATCCAGAACACAGTATGTGATAGGCAGAAAGTACATGCATTATGTAGCAAATCCAATGTCGGGTTCTTCAGTCAGCTCACGCAACACAGTGCTTCTTCAGAAGACAATATTTAATGGTGATCAGAACTAAAGACGCGTGTACAGCTTGTGTCTGTAATGGCCACATACAGTAGGGCCTGCTAAGATATACTACATTCAAGCATCCCCCCCATATAGCAGAAGCCAGTGAATAACATTTGCGCGTGTGGGCAAAAGCAGCGGGCAAGCAAGCAAAACAACCTAGAAACCGTTTGGTTCCCAGCCGAAACTCCAGCAGCTGGAGCGGCAAGGTCGGAGACCTGATAAGAGACAGTGAGTGAAAGTTCAGAGGATGGGAGACGAAGTACTCACTCTGCATACCATACACATGACAGGGCTACCTGACATCCAGAAGAGTAAAAACCTTAGATTAGTGAAATAAGCTTGCAAAAGCTATACCCTAGCAAGATAACAGCACATTTCTAGGACTCCTTGCCACTTTTACCAGAGAATATTCACTCCTGCCCCCAAATATGGCTCTGAAGTCTGGCTTACAAAGACTTGTTTGTGGCTCCAGCTTTTAGGTGGGAGGCAGAGGTCCTGCCGGTATGTATCCAACCCATTATAAAAGAACCAGACACGTGCCAGATTTTGGATAATTTGTGGAATAAATTGGCCACAACTTTTATTGGTTACAGCTGTTAAGAAGCATTGGCACAGCATGGGCCCACCGGATCCAGCGCATCAGCTGGCCTGCACCAGCCGATGTACCCCATCACACCCAGCCAGCCAGCTTGAGTGCAGAACTGTGGGATGGCAGGTTTCAGGAGCTCTCACGGTGGCCTCCCCTGTTATCTGCTTGTGTGGGCAAGCACTGGTAGTCCCTGAGCTGGCTTGCGCCCCTAAGCCCTCATGCTGAGACCCCTTCGGGGGGTCCCCATATCCAGGAAGGATATGCGCGTAGTGACCTCCAGGGAGTCCATGACCAAAACAGAATGATATATAAGGAGAGAAAGCCACTGATGGACCTCTGCCCATATATTTATCCAATCCCCTCTAGAAGCTGTCTATGCTGGTAGTAGCCAGCACTTCCTGTGGCAGTGAGATCCACATATTAATGACTCTTTTGCTGAAAGAAGTACTTCCTTTTATCTGTTTTAAACCTGCTGCTCATTAATTTTGTTGTCTGCCCATGAATTCTTGTAATGTGAAAAAGGGAGGAAAGTACTTCTTTCTCTCCCTTCTCTATCCCATGTATGATTTTGTAAACCTCTGTCACTCAATTGTTGTGTCTCCAAGCTAAAGAGCCCTAACCTCTTCAGCTTTTCTTCATAGGGAAAGGTTCCATCCCCTTAATCATTTTAATTTACTTTTTTTGCACCTTTTCCAATGCTACAATATCTTTTTTGAGGTTGTGCACTGAGTTGACTTCTTCAGTGAGTTATCTACCACGACTTCCAGATCTCTCTCCTGGTCAGTTACCGTCAGCTCAGACCCCATCAATGTATATTTATACTTAGGATTTTTGGCTCCAATGTGCTTTACTCTGCACTTGCTCACATTGAACCTCATTTGCCATGTTGATGCCCACTCGCCCAGCTTCAGCTGAAGCTCCTCACAGTCCTTCAGAGAGAGTCAGTTTGGTGTAGTGGTTAAGTGTATGGACTCTAATCTGGGAGAACTGGGTTTGATTCCCCTCTCCTCCACTTGCAGCTGCTGGATGACCTTGGGCAAGCCATAGTTCTGTCAGAGCTGCTCTCTCAAGAGCAGTTCTCGAAAGAGCTTTCTCAGCCTCACCTACCTCACAGGGTGTCTGTTGTGGGGAGGGGGAGGGAAAGGGATTGTAAACTGCTCTGAGACTCCGAGTGCAGGGCGGGGTATAATTCCAATATCATCTTCTTCTTCTTTTCTTCTCCCTGGTTCTCACCACCCTGAACAACTTTGTGTCATCCACAAACTTAACCACTTCATTACTTACTCCCAGTTATTAAAGTTAAAAAGCACGGGATCTAGTACCAAGCCCTGTAGGACTCCACTGCTTACCACCTTCCACTGTGAATTGTTTCCATGTGTGTAGTCTGTTGCCATCTGGGCCAGGAGATTCTATGATTGTCTGACAGTCAGAAGTTCTAGCTCTTTAGCGTTATCCAGGGTGAACCACAATAAATAAATAATAACATCCACTGTGAAAACTGCCCACTTATACTCACTCTCTGTTTCGTGTTAATTAACCAGTTTTAATCCACAAGCGGACTTGTCTTCTTATCCCATGACTGCTTAGTTTACCTAGGAGCCTGTGATGAGGAACTTTATCAAAAGCTGCCTGGAGGTCTAGGTAAACAGCATCTACTGGGTTACTCTTGTCCATATGTTTGTTTACCCTCTGAAAGAACTCTAAAAGGTTAGTAAGACAAGATCTTCCCTTACAGAATCCATGCTGATTCTTCCTCAATAGCTTTTTTTCATCAATGTGCCTACTAATTCTATCTTTAATAAGAGGTTCCACCAACTTACCTAGAATCAACATTAGACTGACCGGCCTGTAATTTCCTGGCTGGAACCTTTTTTAAAGATGGGGGTTACATTAGCTACCTTCCAGTCCTTGGGAATGGAGGCAGATTTTAATGACAGATTGCATATTTTTCTCAGGAGAGCCACAAGTTCACATTTGAATTCTTTTAGAACTCTTAGATGATTGCCATCTGGGCCTGGTGATTTGTCAGTTTTTAATTTGTCCATCAGTCATAGCACCTCGTCTTTCATCACCACAATTTGACTCAGGACCTTCAACACCCCTCCTGAAATCAGTGATTCTGGTGAAGACAGAGGCAAAAAATGAATTCAGCTTCTCTGCCATTTCCTTATCATCCTTTAGTAATCCTTTTACCCCTTGGTCATCCAATGGCCCAACTGCCTCTCTGGCTGGTTTTTTGCTTCTAATGTATTTGAAGAAATTTTTATTGTTGGTCTTTTAAGTTTTTTGCAATATGTTCTTCATACTCCCTTTTTGCCTGTCTGATCACCGACTTGCATTTTATTTGAACAAGCCTGTGCTCCCTTTTATTTACCTCAATCAGAATAGCCTTCCACCACTTAAACGAATCCTTCTTACCTTTTTTTTGGGGGGGGGCCCCAAAGGGGATTTTTTAATTTGCATTTCTCTATAAACTACAAACTACAATGAAAAAGGGGGAAGGGAAACAACTATACTTATGGAGAAAGAAAAGATAACCACAACTAACTAAAACCTCAAGAGTTGGAGATCATCAGTATAGCTTGTACACATTAGTCAAAAAGCTTAAAAACACTGAACATGATTGGATATTCTCGATTAAACATTTTATTAACCACTTTCCCTGTTCAACAACCCTCCCCAGATCATCTTAAAACCAAATGCTTTACACAAGCTTTCAGAGTCTCAGTCTTCATTTGGCTTTACGGTCTCTCAGTTGATAGCTTTGTTTGAGTGCAGCTGCCCCCTTTTCAGCGTCAACGTCCTCACTGGAAGACACAGAGTGAAGTTCACCAGTGGATTTGCTATCCTCGTCTTCCTTCGCGTCCTCTTCTGGTCCCAGTTGCAGCCTCAGAAACTCATGTGCTTTAAAAACAGAGTCAATTTTTTTTCCTTTTTATCCTTTATTTTGAAGGTTATGCCTTCAGGAATCAACCACCTGTATGCAATGCTGTTTGTTTGTAAAAAGAGAATCAAGTCCTTATACTTCTTCCTCTTCTTCCTTATTTCAAATGGAATGTCTTTTAGAATTCTAATATTATTACCTTCGATTTTCAAGGGTGTACTTGCAGTCGCTTTTAGGATTAAGTCCCTTATATGCCTCTTAGAGAATCTCACCACAATCTCCCCAGGCAGGTTATTCTTCTTAATGTATGTAGAGTAGGTTCTGTAGACCACATCCATTTCACTTATTATATATTCTGCTTTTAGATCTGTCACTGGGGCTAATGCATCGCTCAGTAATTGCTTTAGATTCTCATTTTTGGCTTCAATAATCCCTTGAAACTGGAGCAACAAGTTTGCTCTCTCCATTTGTAGCTGTAACAGTTGAAATTCTTCAGAACCTTGCTTATTTTCCAGCATTTGCATCTTTTCCCCTGCTTTTTTTGAATTGGCGTCCAATTCAAAAACTTTCTCAGCCACCTGCTCTGTATTTTTTGTAGTTTCCACAAGTTGGAGTTGCTGTGCTGTAAAGTTCTGATTTAAAGTTGTTAATTGCTGGTTAATATTGGTCATCTGGTCCAGTAGAGGGCGTAAGGAATCTGCTAAGAGTTTGGGGAACTCTATGGTCTCTTCCGCCCTCAGATTCATGCTGCCTGCTGGTTTCGGTTTCAGTCCGATTGTTAATTTTACTGAAAGTTATTAAAGTCTCTGAAAGTCCCCAAAACGCTTGGACGTACACTGGTAAGGTTCTTAAAACAGGATTCTTAGCTTTCCTCTCAGCTCCCCCCTTGCTGTATTACTTTTAGATCTCTGCGTCTGGGAGGGCCCCTCCCCTGCACACTTCACGCCAGTCCCAAGGGGGGTGCTTTCTTTTCAGTATGCTGTTTTCTCGCCTTAACTCACTGCTCATTGCCAGTCTTGCGACCTCGCTTCAATTCAGTTTCTCACTCGATCTCCATCGCTTGTCCTGGTCAGCAGCTCTAGATCCATATGGACGCATAATGGCTGGACTGTTGGGGCAGAGGAGCGCCTCAATTCCCCAGTATCATGCTGGCGAAGAGGCGACCCCTCAAAAGCCCCATGGCTAGGAACCTTTATATCAAGGCTCCTGGGGGGTAGCAGACATTCACCCCACTTCCAAACTGCTTGCGCACAGATCAGGCCCCCGGATCGACCGGCAGGCACATCTGCTAGTGAGTCACCATAAACCGGAAGTCCTTCTTACCTTTTACTGCTTCCATTACTTTGTTCATTAACCATGCAGGCCTTTTTTAATACCTATTCGCACCTTTCCTAACCTGTGGTATACATTTTATTTGCACTTCTAGGATTGTAGTTTTAAATAGTCTCCAAACTTTCCAAAGGGATTTGACCCTCCTTACCTTTCCTTTCAGTTTCTTCACAAGGTCCTTCATTTGACAGAAGTTATCCCTTCTAAAGTTAAATGGCATTGTGTTGGTCTTTGGGAAGCAACTCCCTATTTACATAAATGCTTAAACTTAGGACCAAATCCAGGATTGCATCCCCCCTGATAGGTTCCGTGACCATCCACTCCATGGCAAAGTCATTGAGAGTATCTAGAAACCTAATCTCTTTTTCCTGATTTGAACACATATTGACCCAATCAATGTTGGCTAGTTAAAATCACCTGTTATGATACAGTTATTTCATCTAGCCGCTTCCCTTAATTCTTTTGCTGTTTTTAAATCATCCTCTAACTTTTGTTCTGGTAAGTGATAAATAGATAGGTAGAGCAGAGGTGGAGACAAAGAAGCACAGGACTGCTGATCCACTACCCACATCAGATCCTTAGAGACAGACAGAGAGAGAGAGAGAAAGAGAGAGAAAGAGAGAGAGAGAGAGAGAGAGAGAGAAAGAGAGAGAAAGAGAGAGAGAGAGAGAGAGAGAGAGAGCTTTCTGTGTCTTCCAGCATCTCCAACACAACGCTCCCCTTCCTTCCACATCTCAGAGGAATATAAACTGCACATGCAGCTCTGAGCACTGATGTAGGCATCAAGAATAAAGTTTAGCATCAGGACTGGCCCAAGGATACTTTTTCATGAGGAAATTAAACTTTTGCCATTTGCACTTGTCAGAATCTTATGCAGAAAAACATGATAATTCATATTGAGCTGTCAAGGGTCGATCATGATACTATTTTCCCTCTTTAATGTTTGACAGTCTATGAAATGTAAGCAATATCTAACAAACTGCTAAAATGCCTCTGGGAGCCTTCTCCAAAAGTGTAGGCGGTGGCTCGCTTTTCAAGGCAGGGACATAGGTGCCCCGAGCATTTTGACACCACAGCCTGGCCTCTACAGTTATGTCTGTCTTCATTAGCCACTTGCTTCCTGATCTGTTGGGAATTTGTCTGCAGAAAACCAACCAACCAGTCTTGAGATTTCTCTGAATTTATAGGTCTGAATGAAATACATTGAATGGCAAAAAAATCTTTGTAGTGGTGAAGGAAACCATGGTCCCGGTCACATGAGCGAGATAATCCAGGGGGGAAGTGAGGATTTTTGCCCTGGAGCAAAGTGGAGTGTCACGATCAGATGTTCCCCTGAGGCTCCGTGCTCAGGCCTTCAGCCACCAATCACACGTTGATGGTGAAGTGTGGCATAGAAGGGCAAGGTGGTTCAGCAGTAATGCATTCATGCACATGCGTAGTTCCGAGTTTGCACGATACCACGGAGGCATTAAGAAAAAATGGGTGGGATGCAGATGGGCGCCGGATGTGATGGGATGCCTGTGCTTCTGTGATCCGATGCCTGCCTGCACTGTGCGTTTTCCGGAAAATACTGCACTTTCCCAGGTATCTTTTTACTCCACATCTTCAGCGGGGTGATACGGGTTGCTGACCGGTGCAGGACATTTGCTAGATGTTTTCATGTGATCGCGCCCGTAAAATCCGCCCAGCATTCATCTCTATTGCTCAGCTAATTCTGCATGTGACCAGACCCCATGTGAGTCAATTAAAGAGATCCTTTCCCTAAGATTTCTACATGAGAGCTGCCTGACTCCCTGTGTGGTATTGTATATCATAAATGAAGGAAATGCTCCAGGAATAAATATCCTTTCCAGTGGTAAAAGAGATATACAGTTCTTGATAACTTTGTGGTTGGCCAGGACAACAGGCCAATAAAAGCCCCTTTCTCCTTTACACGTGAAGATACACAAGAACATCTCATCCCTAGAATAAGACACATCCCAATATCTTAAAAGGACTTTTATCCAAGATAAATTGTCTACCCTCTGTAGCTTGGTTTGTGCCAAATACAGTTTCTCAAATAAACACAGATGGATAATCTTGGATCCGCCCTTAAATACTTTGTCATGGTGAAAAACTAAAAGCAAGCAGACACCTTTCAATAAAACTAAGGTCGAATCTGCATTTGCATTTTTAAATCAGTTTCGTGCTGCTGTGATGCTGTCTTTCTCTATGCTTGACGGCATCACAGCAGCACGAAACTGATTTAAAAATGCAAATGCGGATTCAACCTAAATGACTGACAGAAATAAAGTGAAGAGACAACTGTGTTTGATGCTAATATGTTTATCATTAATTATGTATAAAGTTCTTCAAATTATGCAGCGCAAATAAATAATCTAATGAAGACTATTTCTGTTCAGGGATATAGTTCATTTTATCTACTTTTTCCTAGTCCTTTTCTGATTAATTTATTAAATGTTTTTATCATTGCACATGGATAGCTTTGATGCCATGGCAAATATTGGAAAATATATAGAGTGTTCTGAAATGTTGGGAGTAGTCAGAGAAATCAATAGGTTGACTCCTCTTGCATAAATGTAAAACAGATAATATGCATGAGAAATATGACTTGCTTTTTATGCGTTATCTCTCCTTATAATAATTATCTGTTGGTTTCATAAGATTCCATGAGCTCCCATTGGCTGTAAAATGCCCTCCCTCAGCCATTGGCCCATCAGCCGCCACTCAAGAGTACTCGTGTGCCATTGGCCGGGTGCTGGGTCTGTTCCTCTTCCCCACCCACTCCCCCTGGCAGATAGCTCTCTCTCCTGAGGAAGACAGTTCTCTTGACTCCTGTGAGGGACTGTCCCCTCAGTGGCTGTTGGTAGGCAGCCAAGCTTGGTTCTGTGAGTAAAAAAACAAAAGACTTTCAGCATAACCCCCTCCCCAACGGCCACTTTCCTGTCAGAATAAAAGGAAAAAGGCTCTTTCTCCTGCTTAGCTTCAGCATGGCTAGCTAGCTAACGAGGTGGGCCAGCGACCATCAAACCATTTTCTTCAACTCCCCTCTGTGCAGCTGACTTTCCCCTAGGGTTGCCAATCTCCAGGTTGGACCTGGAGATCTCCCACTGTTACAATTGATCTCCAGATGACAGAGAGGTTTCCCTGGGAGAAAATGGTTGCTTTGGAGGGTAGACTATATGGCATTATACCCTGCTGAGTTCTTCCACCCCCCAAAAAAATGCTGCCCTCCACAGGATCCACCCCCCCCAAATCTCCAGGAATTTCCCTAATCAAGAGTTGGCACCTGTACTTTCTCCTCTGTCAGTAAAAGGCCCTTTCCACACCAATGTTGGCCTTTGGGAGAAAACTCATTGGGCCCAGTCCTGATCAGGTTGCCAACTCCAGGTGGGCAATTCCTGGAGATTTAAGGGATGGAGCCTGGAGAGGGTGAGGTTTGAAGAGGGGTGGCACCTCAGACAGGTACAATGCCATAGACTCCACCCTCCAATCCAGCCATTCCCTGATGGGAACCATTGTTGCCAATCTCCAGGTGGGGGCTGGAGATCACTCAAAATTACAACTGCCTCTAGGAGGGAGGGAGGAGGAGATGGAAAACTAAAGGTAGGTTGATGGTTGGCTGGGAGGGAGATAGGGTTACCAACTCCAGGTTGGGAAATTCCTGGAGATTTGAGGGGTCAAACCTGGAGAGGGTGAGTGTTGAGGAGGGGTGGGACCTCAGACAGGTACAATGCCATAGACTCCACCCTCCAAACCAGTCACTCCCTTCTGGGGAACCACTGTTACCAATCTTGGGGGTGGGCTGGAGATCACTACTGCTCTTCAGGTAGCAAAGATCAGTTCCTCTGGAGAAAATGGTGGACTCTGTCATTATACCCTGCTGAGATTGCCACAGCAAATTGTCACTGAGTGCCCAAAGCCGGGGCACTCTCCCAGAGCCTCTTTCTAGAGCCCGTTGTATTTATTTCCACAACGGGCCTTATTCCTAGTATATATATCAATCAATCAGTCCTTTATTACGGTCAGAGATCCATCAAACAGTATACAGAATCAAAAAAACTCAGCCAGGTTACCAAAAGGTTTGGAGCATTACAGAGTGGAAACAACATAAGGAGTATTAAGAAGGTGCTTACGCTTTGTGATTACAATAAAAAGGTATTTGGCAACATTCCTTGATATTTCTGTAGTTTTATCCTCCAATAAATGTTTCAACAAAAGATCCTCAGAGTGGATTACTAGCTGATTTTGAACCCTGAATGGACAATATAGGCATAATTAGAAGAGCTCTTTCTGCTGCGTAGTGGGGGCAATAAAGTAATATATGGGCAAGGGTCTCTGTTGTCTTAGAAATACAAGAACAGAGTCTCATATGCCTGGGGATACGTTGGAATCTACCAGAAAGAGCTGCAGATGGAAAAGTGTCCAATCTGGCTCTGGAGAATGCCCATCTGTGATTTGGGTTAGAAATATTGGCTAAATATGAAGGGGCAGTCATATAAGTTTTAGGTTTCAAAGGTTTGTAGAAGGGCGTTATATGTATATATGCTGTGGAAGTTGCTGTCAGATTCACTGGTTAAATCAATTCTCAACAACAGCCAGTCCAAAAGAAATTAACTTTATTAAGATTGTTGATAAATACCATCTGGACACGTCCTTTGTTAGAACTAAAGGTGAACACGTGAAGGTTACAGATATAGTGGTTTCAAATAGATGCAATAAAGACCAGGACCCAGTCACCCCCCAGTATTTGCCCACCAGGCACCCCCCCCCCCACTAAACACGTATTCCTGTTGAAGCATCCCTCCCGCCAAACTAGCCATTGCCTATCCCGTCTCAGACACGTAGACTCTATATGACAACAGAGAACAGAATAACAAACAAGACACTGGGACATTTGGCTCCACTACGTGTCAAGCCGCAGGTACATCAAAGGGAGGGGAACCTCCCTCTCAATGGCAGAAGTGCTGTAAAATTCACGGAGAGCCTGACAGTTGCTTTCCATGGGTTCATCCCATGATGCCAGTATGATGTTCTGTGCACTGTTCTTACTTGCTCAAGCCTATGGTCACCAATCCTCCATGTGAATTGCTTCCTAGGTTTTGTGAAAACTAAGATTTTTGATTTCTCATAATTTAGTTCTAATTGGTTGATCTTACAGTAATCCTGGAAGCTATTTAGAAGTCGGTGTAAACCCACATGAGTGCTGTGGACCCAGTAGGAAGGTGCTCTTCCTCCTTCAGCTTCTGTGTTCTCCTGAAGTGGGTGACCACTGGTGGAATGAGCCTAACCAGACAAACCTAGTTTTCTTTCTGAACTTTCTGCATTTAGACATAGATAAATAGCAGGAATTTCAGGAGGAGTCAATGATTCTGGCTAACTTTATATTTCGGAAGCTCCTCTCCCTCCTTAAATTTGTCTTTTGTTAATTATTAGTGTTTTGAATTACACACACTGGCCAAGAGAAAATGCTTCTCATCCCCTGGCCCTTACCTTCTTAAAAACTATTTTGCAATCGAAATTCTCTGTAATGGGATTTTCAAAAGATTTTATTGTGGGGGCATTATACAAAAGTGAATCATTATACAATTTACTTAGTGCATAATGGACTAATTTCCCCCTGCAGATACTGCATACTTGACTAGCTGTAGAAGATCTGGCTGGTTATGCTGAATCAGTGTTAGTTTGCCAACCTCCTGGTGGGGCCTGGAGATCCCCTGGGATTACAACTGATTTCTAGACTACAGAAATCAGTCCCCTTGAAGAAAACGGCAGCTTTGGAGGGTAGCCTCTATGGCAGGGGTCCTCAAACTACGGCCCGCGGGCCACATGCGGCCTGCCGAGGACATTTATGCGGCCCGCCGAGTGTTTATGCCCGCCCCCCCCGCCCGGAGCCGCCTCCTCCTCAAGAAGCGCAGCAGCAGTGCCCCCGCAGCCTCTTTCTTCCTCCAGCAGCCCTGGGCGGCAAGAGCGCCCAGGAGCAGAGGAGGAGGAAGGGGCAAGCAGGCTGGTCATGGGGGAGGGGGCGAGCAGGCTGGTGGGGGGCAGGGGGCGAACGCGGAGGCGGGGCGAGCAGGCTGGTGGGGGGGAGGGAGCGAACGCGGCGGTGGGGCGAGCAGGCTGGTGGGGGGCAGGGGGCGAATGCGGCGGCGGGGCGAGCAGGCTGGTGTGGGGGAGGGAGCGAACACGGCGAGCAGGCTGGTGGGGGGGAGGGAGCGAACACGGCGGCGGGGCGAGCAGGCTGGTGGGGGGAGGGAGCGAACCCTAAATCAGTTTGTGAAATTTACCCCTTCATAGTGACAATACACTATTATTTTTACCATGCCTTATACCTTACAAAATGATTGTTTGATGGGCAGACATGGGGAATGAGAGGCAGAAAAGGTTATTGCTGTATATAGTGTAAGTTATGGTCACACAATAAAATTTGGGAGAGTGAGATGGAACGTTGTGAATGATGCTCCCTCTAAGCTGTAGGGTCTTGCGGACAAAAATTCTACTCTGTGAGCTACTGGCATTAAAGTTGTGAGCCAGTGATTTGTCTACTGCATAAATTAGTTTGCTCTGGAGCCATCTTTGTGTGAGCCAGAGGCTAAAAAACTGTATGCTAGCTCACACTAACTCAGCTTAGAAGGAACACTGGTTGTGAACTGGTGTTGTATAGACAGAGGGACTAGAAAGACTGCAGAACTGTCATTGCTCTTGCCCTTTTTCGAATCCATAGAAGCTCCAGAGGAAGCAGGCTTACAAGATTAGCTTTTGGCTGTTCTGGCCAGGATGAGGGACAGCCAGTGAATGCATTGTAACTCTCAGTCCTGTCAATGAAATACCCATGACGACTGGAAACGTCTACTAATGCTAACTAATTCAGTATCTGGCACACCCTTGTTTCCTTGCTCCCAGCAGCTATCCTGGATTCCTGTTGCTTATATTCCCATGCATTTCCAGTCTTGCATTATTAGGGGTCATTTCCTGCCGGAGCACCCCAGAGCGGTGCTCTGGCAGTAAGGAGCCCAGGCCCCCCCCGGGGGGGGAATTAAATGCCTGGCTTCCCAGCCCAATCTTCTCCAGGTGCCCTGCAGCCTGGGGCACCTGGAGAACATCAGGCAGGGAAGCCAGCCAGGCATGTCTGCCCACCTCCCCTTCCTTCTCCAACCAGCCCACCATGACGGGCTGGCTGGAGAAGGAAGGGGAGGCGGGCAGACATGCCCCCTTTCCCTCTGAGCTTCTCCGCTTTTCCAGAGGGACTCGGGGGGGGCAGAGTTAAATGCCTGACATGGGCAGCACAATCTTTCCTTTGTATTCTATGGCCCCATAGAATACAATGGCCCCAATGGAAAGATCGTGCTGCCCCTGTGGAGCAACTCTAGAGAAAAGGGGTTTAAGCTTTAAACCCCCTCTCTCTTTGCTTCCCTCCCACCCTGCCTTGGCAGGCCTGCTGGGAAAGGGAAGGGGAGGCTTTTGAAGCTGCCTCCCCCTTTTTTTGCTTCCCCTTCTGATACACTTCTGGTGATTTCAGGGGACATGGCATTTGCTAATGAGTTATAGGTATGCTAATGAACGCCTGCACCTCTTTTTCTACAAAATGACCCCTGATTATTCTGAACCATACAATGTAGCAGGATCACCTTCCCACTATATGCACCTAAGCAAATTAGAAAGCAACTATCATAATACAAAAGGGGGCATAGAATAACTCACAGGGGAGAGGAAGTTCCATTTCAGCACTGGCATTTGGTCCCCCCTGGTTCCTGCACTGCTTTCCCTTTCCCCTTCCCTCTTTCCCCACTTTCCCCCACCCACTCCCTTTCCCAGCTCTTACTGCCCCCTCCCAGTTACTTACCTGCTTTATCTACATCTTCCCACCTGCCTAGTCTTTGCATTTCCTGTTCCCTTGTCAATCCATATTATCACTATATGGGAAATGTTACGTAACTACCTAGGAGAGAGTCGCAGGTACCATGCCACCCCAGGAGCCATTGTGAAGTGACCTAGGTAACAGAAAATGGCAATGTCCACTTCTGTGTTTTTTCACTGACATACACAGGCGAGGGAGACAGAGGGAACTTCCATGGATTAGACAGGCACCTTTTCCCCCATTTGTCTCTGAGCTCATTGTAGGAAAACAAGGGTGGTCTACCATGAAATGACATATAACTGATTATTTGGGCATCACATTCTGAGACAGCACCATTTTACTGATTATAATGTCTGTCTGGTGTATTATCGTAACAGTGAGCCAGGAATGGGCATAATAAATATTTCAGGTTCAGCATTTTCTAATGATTGCACTGGATCAACACTGTGTCAACCATGTGACCTAGCAGAGACCAACATAAACTGGAGCATCCCCAGCTTTGGTCTTCAGGGACTGGAAATGCAATAATGCATTGTATGCATGAGTCTGGCATCCGGAAATTCCTTTAGTTTAATCCTTTGGATAGCTGGTGTAACCAATGGCTAGCTAGTGGGACTCAGATCTGAGGCATCTTAATGTAAGTCCTGTATTTGCTGCAAACTCATTGTATGGTCTTTGGGCAAATGACTGTTTTTCAGCTTCAGTGTCTTATCATTAATGGAGTAATAGTGATCAAACATCATAAGGGGGCAAATAAAATAAAACATAGTAAAGCACTATGCAAATTAAAACACTATATGAATTATTGGTAGAAGTAATTATTAAATATTGCACTTTGAATATCTTGTTTTGAGATACAAATGAGTGAAAGGAGATTATAGGATGAAGATTATCTAGTCTAGTACACCTTTTCTAAAAATGGTGAGTTTTAGTTCTCTAAAACTGATATTTCTGAGAAATATCTTCAAACAAGATCATTTTTAGGGATTTCTGATGGGATTGTTTGCACAGTTTTAGCCCATTAGGACCTTTGTTACCGTTGTGTAGAATTTTTTTTAAAAAACAACTTTGTTAGTTATGGAGCTGTTTAAATTGTCCTTATTAGAGTGGGAAGAAGGTACAGAACATCTCTTACTGTTTTTACTGAATTAACATGCCACTCGTTTTATTGCAGAGCTTGATCAAAGCCTAACAGAATGTCAACAGGATCTCACACGAACAAGCTTTACTTTTGGGTGGAACGATAAGCTACCTTTTATTTTATCTAATATTTGCTCACCCTAACCTTTCTTTATGTGCGTGCATATAATTGCTGTTCTATTAGTGTAACTAGAAATGATTGTGTTACAAACCACAAGAACAAATAAACCTTTTCAGTTGAAGAACAGATTTTGGTCTTCACTTTCCTTTACAAATCCCTTGCAACCAGCAAAACCAAAACTAATTAATATTTGTCTGTTGAGGGCAGGAAAATCCCAGCATTATAACAGTAATTTTCTATAAACATATCTGGCTTATTGTTTTGGCTAAATTGAAAGAAGTTCCCTGATTTCTGGATTTCAGGAAATTCTGCATGAGTTTGGTTTTCAGAACAATGGGCTGGATTATATGGAATGTGAGTGAAGTCAAGCTTGCAGATGTTGATCTTTCCTACCCATCCCTTCCCCCCAGCATCCCATCCCTCTGAAAAGCTGGTGCTAGAGGTTGTGGGAAAATAAAAACAACAACAGTGGCAATAGATAGAATTGCTCTCTTGTGTCCTCCTCCTGATAGAAATTTGGTTCCACTGTTTTACATGGAGCTGGGAGAATAACTATTTTTGCTTCTCTTGCAGTTAGACTTTGGCCACTGGGTGGGAACTGTATATTATCGGGTTTTCCGGTTTAAGTGTTTCGCTGCTCGGTCAGATCCCTGTCTTACTCTGATGGGGTTGTGTCGAGACTCAGCTGACGGGAAGGGTCCGAGAGTGTCCTGGACCCTCCCGGGGTCTCTGTAGGAGGCCCTTAGCCTGGAGAGCTGAGGAGAGCCTCTTCCAAAGTGATGGCTAAGGAATAGAGGCTCACCTTTATCTCCGAAAGATCCCATCACCACAGAGCCAGCATGGCGCCGAGAGACGACTGCCAGACCAGAAGACATGATCAAAAGTTTTGAAAGGCTTCTAAAAGACTTCCAAGGCTTCAAAGTGTGAGTTAAGCAATGCTCAGGTGATTTAAGCAAACAAAAGAGCCTTGGCAGCAATTAGAAGTGCCTAGGGGCAAAGTGGCAGGGGGGAGGGAGAAGCTCAAGAATTAACCCCCCCCATCTAAAGCAAGGCGGTTTTAAAACAGAATTTAAAAACTTTGAATTAAGCTAAATGCATTAGAGGATTAGCGAAAACAAAAGCTGCATAATAATGAAAAGCAGATTAAGTTCTGCTAACTTTTACTTTGTTTTGGGAAACTTACTTCTTATTGATATTATGGCTGGGAGACGGCGGAAGCCAGGTCTGGAGAAAAAACGTCAACCGGAAATAACCTACCAACAACTCCCTCCCACAACCAGGAAGTAGCTGTAGATATGTCTACACTGTTGGCGAATGCACTGGACCCCCTAATGGAGCAGATGACTAACCTCAATGGTAAAATGGATAACATGCAAAAGCAGATGACTCAAATGAACAGAAGGACTTCAGTAACCAAAAAGACGTTTAAAAAAATGGAAAAACAGACTGAGAGTATCAATAAAAGAGTGGATGAAGCAGAAAAAGAGAGATCCTCAAATAAAACTCAACTAATACAGCTCCAGCTGGAAAGATCCCAGAAGAAAAGAATGGAGACTTAAAGGCTGTCTTAGCAGAGACTTTGGCTCCAATAATGGATTACAAACAGGAAGATTTACTGAAGGAGATGGACTGGGTTTATAGGACTTATCCAGACTTTATTTAAAAAAATAAACTCCTGGGAGAAATATGTTTGAAATTCACAAGAAGGTCTACCAGAGATCTGATGCTGAAATCTACACAGGGGAACCCCTTAAAAATCAAGAATGAAGAGATAAAAATCTTGAAGGAATATTCCCTTTTGAAGTTAGAAAGCAGAGGAGACTCTACAGAGAGCTTACTCTCTCTCTACAGAAGAAAGGGGTCCCTTACAGGTGGTTATTTCCCGAAGGATTGAGTTTCAAATATGAAGACAGAAAGTGTAATATTGACACTGTTCCTAAGGCCAAAAAGTCTGTGGATCAATATTGTAATTTAAAGCAACACAACAAAGATAAGAAACCTAAAAAGGATGGGAAGGAAGAAGAGGAAGAAGAAGAATCCTACTCACAGGATTCAGCAAGCAGTAGTCCAAAACTCTTTAGTTCTTCAGATACATCGGAGTCAGAGAAAGGAGCAGCCGCTCCCAAACCCCGAGGAAAAAAGAAACGCAAGAAAAAAAGAACCTAAGACTAAGATAATCGTTGACAATGCAGTTTTTGCTAACCAGTCAGTTTATGTAACTCTTTACTATTTTTTGTTTAATTTTTATAAGCAATAATAACTTTGTAACATTAGGTGACAATGACATATATGCAACAAGATTGTGTCACTATGTTAGTCTTCCCTTCCCTGTATCCAGTAGTTTGTTTAGAGTTAGGGTTTAGTTTCCTTTCCCCGTCCCTGTAGAGTATGTTGTATTAGTTTTCCTTCCCTATTTCCCATAGGTTTTAGAAGTAGGGATTTAGTAACCTTTCCCCATATCCTGTAGTAATGAAAAATCAATAAAATACTTATATATAAAAAAGGAACTGTATATTATCTTCAAATGTCACTCCTCTCAGACTGGAATTTAGCCAGTTAAAGTATATAACTTGTATAAAGTATAACTTGTTAAAGTATATAACTTGTAATTCATGTAACATTTAGAAATTGGAAATAAAAGATAATCTTGTCACTAAGCGACTATCCTTTTGGGTGTAACCATTAAGTTGGCATAAGTTTAGCTAATATTTGCATGGTAAGAGTGAATTAAATATATGCATATTACTATGTTGGCTTTACTTTGTAGGAGGATTACATGACTATTCAATAACACACACACATGTGTGTCACAATGGTTGCATAGACTTTGAAGCTAATTATACAGCTATGAGACTGTCCTGCAAACTATTTCAAAAATCCTTGAAGCCTAACTGCTCAGACAAGTGGACTAGCACTTGACCAATTGCAGCACTTCTAGAGATGCCCAAGTGTGCTGGTTCCCCTCCCCCGTGGTGCCAGTGTCTGCAACTTGGATTGCCAACTTGTTGGAAAAGAGAACCTGGCCTGTTCCTGTGCCTTTTACAGGTTTAGGATGCAGAAATAAGCAAGTGGCATGGAGCTGAATATGAGGAATATAAAACAACCTGGTCGTCATTTACATTTTCAGTTTATTTTAGTTTTAATATTTTTATTCTTTGTATCATTAATTTTATTACACCTGATCATTTTCTTTTCAGTATTCAGTATTATTCCCTCTGGTTCCGATTTTAGAAAATTGGGATAAAATTCTTAGGGTTGCACCCCTCACCTAAGGGACCCTCCCTGCCAACTTTCAGGCAGATAGGAAAGAAAGTACTTGTTCCATATGAAATAATAATTATCACTTCCAATTAACATTAGCATTATCCTGACTTTCTGCCCATACAAGCGCCACCAATGTGGCTAGCATGCAGATTTACCCTACATTTCCAGGATCCTGAAGGGAATTGAGTCTGTTTTAAAACAAAAACAAAGTACTCATGAGGAGAGGTGCCCTTGCCCCCTTGCCTTACCTTGCTATACTAAAATCTCAGCATTTTTCTGTTTGCCTGATACATTTTGAGCTTTCCTACACTGGGTTTCTAACTCTAGCTTGGCTTCTTAACTGTATGGGTTTCCCACCATCACACAGTATCTTGCTTTGAATTGTTCGAAGGGAAGCGATGTCCAGCGGTGTCTCTTGCATGGCACGGTATCCCCAAAGAGCACTACCGTCAGGATCGCAAAGCTGCCCCCCCCCGGCCCGAAGGACGCCAGGTTGGTATTAGGGGTGTGCAAAAAAATAAATTCGGACCGATTCGGCAGAATCAATTTCTGCCAGAAAGACTCCTACATGTCAATTTCTGTAGTAGGAGGGGATTGGGGAGTCTTTTGGCCAGCCTAATGTCAATTTCAGCCCCATTATATCCTATGGGCTATTGAAGTCAATGGCAAAAACATAGGATATATTCTGGGGGCTGGAGGGGAGGGGGTTTGAGGGAGAGAACCCAAACTTGCAGGGTAGCTGTTGGAGCATCTCCCCAAGATACTCACCAAGTTTCAAGAACATTGGACCAGGGGGTCCAATTCTACAGGCCCCCAAACAGGTTGCCCCCATCCCTTCCATTGTTCTCTATGGTGGGGATAAAAATTACTTTTTCCCCACGGTGCTGTTAGTGGCTGGGGGAAGGGGGTTGAGGGAGAGGCTCCAAATTTTCAGGGTAGCTTTGGGAGCCTCTGTCAGGTAGCCCTGCCATGATAGAAGGGTGGGAGGTGGGCTATGATGGATGACGGGAGGGAGGTGGGCTTTTGGCGCCTTAATGGCGGGACAGACGGGAGGTTGGAATCCGGGGAGTTGTTGATTTACACCTCGGGTGTGAGAATGGAATGTGGCTTTTATTCTTCCTATCTCTTGCAGCCCGGACGTTCTGACCTTGGCTAGTCGGGGTTGCGAGCTTCTCTATCGCTGGCATAGATGTAGCAGCTGTGGTTAATGGGGGCGGTGGGAAATTCATTTGCTTAGTAATTTTCGATTTCCCAGTCGCATGTTTATTCATTGTATGGAAGAAGGGGGGTCCCCATTCACCCCCTTCCCCTGTATAACCGCTTGCTTTCTGTAACCAAGTCATTCTGAACAAGAGACCTGTTTCAGTGATCTATCTATTGCAGCTTAATAAACGCTAACCTTGCTTGGGTTCCCAAGTGTGGAGAGTTTGCTTACTTGTCTACCCAACATTTGCGTCGCATTCAGCCGAGCCGCAAACTTGGTTGGAAATTTGTTGGTCCTTTTGAGATTGTGAGAGTGATTAACAATGTAACTGTTGAACTTGCGTTGCCTAAGTCTCTAAAGTCTGTGCATCCTGTTTTTCATGTGCGGCTTCTTCGCCCAGCGCCTGAAGGGAACAAATGGCGACCGCAACGGCCCGCCCCACCTCCGCTGCTGGTGGGGGGGGAACCTCACTACGAAGTCTCGCGGATTCTGGACTCTAAACTCTCTCGCAATCGCTTGTTTTACCTGGTTGAATGGATTGACTTTGGGCCGGAGCAGAGGGAGTGGGTTCGGGCGGAAAATGTTCTGGCCCCCCGGCTACTTAAAGCCTTTCACAAATTGTACCCCCACAAACCAAAGGGGTAGGATTATTTTCGAGGGGGCTGCATGTCAGGTAGCCCTGCCATGATAGAAGGGTGGGAGGTGGGCTATGATGGATGACGGGAGGGAGGTGGGCTTTTGGCGCCTTAATGGCGGGACAGACGGGAGGTTGGAATCCGGGGAGTTGTTGATTTACACCTCGGGTGTGAGAATGGAATGTGGCTTTTATTCTTCCTATCTCTTGCAGCCCGGACGTTCTGACCTTGGCTAGTCGGGGTTGCGAGCTTCTCTATCGCTGGCATAGATGTAGCAGCTGTGGTTAATGGGGGCGGTGGGAAATTGAATTTGGAGAAGAAATCTGCCCAGCGGAGCTGTTTGGCGTTTAAAGAACGGGGGGAGCGGAGCAGCTCGAGGTTCTTGTGGTCAGTCCAGACCTCGAATGGGACTCGCGCTCCCTCTAACCAATGACGCCAAGTGGACAACGCCAAACGGATCGACCCCGCTTCTTTCTCCCAAATGGACCAATTCCGTTCAGTGTCATTGAATTTCCTAGACACATAGGCAAGGGGGTGCAATTTACCGTCCTCCCCCTCCTGGAGGATCGCCCCCCCCATAGCGACGTCTGAGGCGTCAACCTGGACAATGAAGTTTTTAAGTTCATTGGGGTGGGCCAACACTGGTTCAGAGGTGAAGAGGGTTTTCAACTTGTCAAAAGCCCGTTGGCACTCTGGTGACCATACTAGTTTAGCGCCCGGTCGAGTGCATTCGGGTGGCTTCCCTTTGGTTTTTAGTAAGTCTGTTAAGGGGAGAGCCACCTGGGCAAAGTTCGAGAGGAATGATCTATAAAAGGTCGCGAAACCGAGGAAACCTTGGAGTTGCCTCCGTGTTTTGGGAGGTTCCCACCCCACCACATCCTTGATTTTGTCAGGGTCCATTTCAATTCCCCTTTGGGATATGCGGTAGCCCAGGAAAGGGATTTCCGTGATGGATGACGGGAGGGAGGTGGGGCGGGCCGTTGCGGTCGCCATTTGTTCCCTTCAGGCGCTGGGCGAAGAAGCCGCACATGAAAAACAGGATGCACAGACTTTAGAGACTTAGGCAACGCAAGTTCAACAGTTACATTGTTAATCACTCTCACAATCTCAAAAGGACCAACAAATTTCCAACCAAGTTTGCGGCTCGGCTGAATGCGACGCAAATGTTGGGTAGACAAGTAAGCAAACTCTCCACACTTGGGAACCCAGGCCAGGTTACGTTTCTTGTCGGCTTGGATTTTGTAGGCAGATTTAGCCTCCTCCAGAGTTTCTGCTAACGAGCCCCACGCCTCCTGCAGATGTTTGCACCAGTCACCAGCATCTCCCGCCGGGAGGTCGGGAGAAGATAAAAATGGCAGAGGCGGGGCGTCATAACCATGAACCGCTTTAAACGGAGACATCCCCGTCGACGAATGCTGAGTATTATTGTAACAGAACTCAGCCAAAGGTAAAAGAGAATGCCAATTGTCCTGCTGGAAATTAGAAAAACAGCGCAAGTATTGTTCCAGGGTCTGATTCACACGTTCAGTTTGTCCATCCGATTCAGGATGGTAAGCACTGCTAACCCCCCTCTCTACTCCAAGCAGCGACATTAGCTCGCTCCAGAACTTGGAAACGAACTGAGCTCCCCTGTCGGAGATTACCTTAGCAGGTAAAGTGTGGAGTCTCACAACGTGTTGTAAGAACGCAAAAGCCAATTTCTTGGCAGAGGGGATGGTTGCAAAAGGAACAAAATGCGCCTGTTTAGTAAACAGATCCACGATCACCCAAATAACAGTTTTCCCCCACTAGGGGGTAAATCCGTAATAAAGTCCATAGAGATCACTTCCCAGGGCCGAGCCGGCGTAGGGAGGGGTTGCAGGGCACCACCCCATGTCAGGTAGCCCTGCCATGATAGAAGGGTGGGAGGTGGGCTATGATGGATGACGGGAGGGAGGTGGGCTTTTGGCGCCTTAATGGCGGGACAGACGGGGATTCTGAACAAACTGTCAGAAGTCCTAACTTAGTCAGCAAACACCAGACCTTTTTGATGCAAGCAAGGTTAGCGTTTATTAAGCTGCAATAGATAGATCACTGAAACAGGTCTCTTGTTCAGAATGACTTGGTTACAGAAAGCAAGCGGTTATACAGGGGAAGGGGGTGAATGGGGACCCCCCCTTCTTCCATACAATGAATAAACATGCGACTGGGAAATCGAAAATTACTAAGCAAATGAATTTCCCACCGCCCCCATTAACCACAGCTGCTACATCTATGCCAGCGATAGAGAAGCTCGCAACCCCGACTAGCCAAGGTCAGAACGTCCGGGCTGCAAGAGATAGGAAGAATAAAAGCCACATTCCATTCTCACACCCGAGGTGTAAATCAACAACTCCCCGGATTCCAACCTCCCGTCTGTCCCGCCATTAAGGCGCCAAAAGCCCACCTCCCTCCCGTCATCCATCATAGCCCACCTCCCACCCTTCTATCATGGCAGGGCTACCTGACAGCCTCTCCCCACATAAACCCCCATGTCCCAAAGCAATTGGACCAGGGGGCCCAATTCTATGGGCACCCAAACAGTGCAAGTATGCCACAGTGCCACACAGAAATCCCCAAAGACCAAAAGGAACATCATTTATACAGGCCCTGCCCTGTATAAATTGATGGTGCAACCACATTGGACCACTCAGACCACACACACACACAAAAAGAAGAATATTTATAGCACTGGGAAAAATGCAGAAAAGGGCAACTACAATGATAAGAGGAAGACACTTTCCCTATGAAGAAAGGTTAAGGCGCTTGGGGATCTTGGCTTTGAGAAACAATGACTGAAGGATGACATGATCAGAGGTTTACAAGGCTATGCATGGGATAGAGCAGGTAGAGAAAGAAGTACTTTTCACCCTTTCTCACAAGACAAGAACTCGTGGGCACTCCATGAAGTTGCTGAGCAGTCAGGTTAGAAGTTAGAACAGATGAAAGGAAGTACTTCTTCACCCAAACAGTGATTAACACATGGATTAACACTGGTGGCTAGTGGCGATAGATGAAAGGAACTCTTGGTCTCTGTGGCAAGTGATGCTCTGGTGCTTGGGGGGGCAACCCCCTCACCTCTTTTAATAGTACTGTATTACTTATAGTCCTGAACACCAGCCACTGATGGACCACTGCTCTGCTCCAGCCTCCATATGTTTGTCAAATTCCATCTGGAAGCTGTTCATGCCAGCCACCACCACCACCACTACCCAAAGGAGTCTCAGAGTGGCTTACAAACTCCTTTCCCTTCCCCTCCCTACAACAGACACCCTGTGAGCAATGCTCCCTCTAAGCTGTGGAGTCCTGTGAGCAAACATTCTATTTTGTGAGCTACTGGAATTAAAATTGTGAGCAAGCGATTTGGCTACTGCATAAATTAGTTTGCTCTGGAGCCATCCTTTCTGGGCTAAGACAAAAATGTGTGAGCTCGAGGCCAAAGAACTGTGAGCTAGCTCACACTAACTCAGCTGACAGGGAACACCACCTGTGAGATAGGTGGGGCTGAGAGAGCTCTGACAGAAACTGCTCTTTTTCAAGAACAGCTGTGCCAGGTGCAAATGGGGGAGTGGGGAATCAAACCCGGTTCTCCCAGATTAGAGTCCGCACACTTAACCACTACACCAAATTATCCAAAGAATCAGCTGTGGGAAAATCAGCAGGGCTTCTGCAAAGGGCAGTCCTGCCTCTCTAGTCTCGTTGAGTTCTTTGAGCAGGTTAACAAGCATGTGGAGAAGGGCAATCCAGGAGACATCATATACTTGGCCTTCCAAAAGGCTTTTGACAGGGTACCTCACCAAAGACTCCTGAGTAAATTTAGCAGTCATAGGATAAGAAATTTGGTCCTCTCGTGGATTAAAAATTGGTTAAATGGCAGGAAGCAGACAGTAAGAATAAATAGACAGTTCTTGAAGGCAGTGAGATCCCACAAGGATTGGTATTGGGATCAGTGCTATTTAATTTTTTCATAAATGACTTGGAATTAGGGGTGAGCTGTGTAGTAGCCGTGTTTGCAGATGATATCAAATTATTCAGGATGGTGAAACCAAGGCAGATTGTGAAGAGCTATAGGAGGATCTCTGTAAATTGAGTGAATGGGGAACAATATGGCAAATGAAGTTCAGTGTGGTTAAGTAAAAAGTTATGCATATAGGGGGGAAGGGAATCCTGATTATAAATATATGCTGATGGGGTCTCTGAACTAGCTGAGTCTGAGATTGAAAGAGATCTTGGGATGGAAAGCCTGATGAAAATGTCAACCAAGTGTGTGGCACCAGTGAAAAGGCAAACTCATGCCAGGAATTATTAGGAAAGGGACTGAAAATAAAGCTGCCAATATTGTAATTCCCTTGTATAAAGTTACTAGCCTGATACCCATGCTTTGCTATGGTATTTAAGTTCCATAAATCCAGTTATAATACTGATGATGGAAAGTTTGAAATGTAACGTTTGTTGCAGGAATTCTAATAAAGAAGACTGTATTGTAAAAAATGAAGTGAGACATAACACAGGGTTGTTTTCCTTTACTGAAGGACCTCTTGGTAGACCACATTGGTGGTTCTGCTCTCAGGTGTTAGGATCACCAGCCTGCTTGGTGAGCTCACTCTGGAGCAGGCCACATAGAACTGTCCATGTGAGAAGCAGTCTCCTGTTAAGTCAATTCCTGCCACCTTAAGTGTCTGGCCTTGGGACCTGATGGTCATAGCAAAGCAGACCTTGAGGGGGAACTCGAAGGGGTTTTGCTGATGGTATGAGTGGTATGTGAGGTATGAGCAGCGACTTTCCCAGAGCACTGTCAGTGAGCAGTGTGGCCTTGATGATGTTCCTGTGCAGGGCCTTCACTTGCAGTCTGGTGCCATTGCAGAGTTTGGGTGGGTTGAAGTTCTGCAGCAGCAACACTGGAGCCCCCACTTTGAGGAGAAGCTTGTGGCCTGGGAAGCCAGGAGGGCTGAGGGTGTTGAGGAACTCTACAGGGCAGTGGACCATATTATCCGTTTGTACCACTGAGTCCACAGATCTGTACTCCATTTCTGTCCCTTCAAAGGAGTTAAGTAGAGTTTTATTGATGATGGAAGCCCTGTTGTTCTTGGGGGTCAGAATGGCATGCTTGTACAGGCTGTCCATGGTCTTTTCTGTGATACTGGCAGTATCAGGGTAGATCTGGCTGTTACTTCTGGTAGAGTCCTCACTACTGAGGCGAGGCATGAAGGGATGTGTTTTTACCTCAGAACATTGAGAACCACAGCTGATTGATCAGAAAGAAGTGGTTGCAAGCAGGCAGGTTTTTACCTCAGAACTCGGAGCTACACAGTTGACCAATGGGGGGGGGTTTTAAGGAGGCACATTTTGCCCCTTTCTTATACCCTTAGGGGTCGTGCTTCTCAGAAATCTCTCTGTAGTGGGAGTTGACATCATGGTAGGAATGCACTCCCGTTATTTTGGGTTTCTTGGTTGCAGGGGTTTGGTCTGGGCATTGAATTGGGGGGAGGATGCAGGGCATACTTCTTCTTTTTAACAAAAATGCTTCTCATTTATGTTACATTTAAGAAGTGGGACATAACCAGGGGTCTTTTCATAGAAAAACAGCTGCAGGAGCTTTTTAGCATATGGTATGCTAATGAGCTATTAGGCTATTAGCATATGCCATGCCCCCTGACATCACCGGAAGTGATGTCAGAAGGGGAAGCAAAAGGGGGGGAGGCATCTTCAAAAGCCTCCCCTTCCCTTCCCCAGCTGGCCTGGGTGGAGGAGCTAAGAGAGAAGGGATTTAAAGTTTAAACTCCTCACTAGAGTTGGGCCACAGAAGGAGGAAAGGGGGAAGGAAAGAGAGGGAGTAGAGAGAAGGGAGGAGGGAAAGAAAGAGAGGGAAGAAGGAGGGAAACAGGGAAAGGAGGAAAAAAGAGAAGAGAAGAAGGTGGGAAAGAAAGGGAGAAGAGAAGAAGGAGGGAAAGAGGAAAAGGAGAGAAGGAAAGGAGGGAATGAAAGAAATTTGGCTGCAATTCAGCCTCATTATATCCTATGGGCCATTGAAGTCAATGGTGAAAACATAGGGTATATTCTGGGGACTGGAGGGGAGGGGGTTTGAGGGAGAGGCTCCAAACTCACAGGGTAGCTGTTGGAACCTCTCCCCAAGATACCCACCAAGTTTCAAGAACATTGGACCAAGGGGTCCAATTCTATGGGCCCCCAAACAGGTTGCCCCCATTCTCTCCATTGTTCTCTATGGTGGGAAAAAAGTAACCAGAATATACCCTATGTTTTCACCATTGACTTCAATGGCCCATAGGATATAATGGAGCTGAAATTGACATTCGGCTGCCTGAAAGACTCCGGGGACACCGGCTGGGGGCGGGGCTTGGCTCCTGAGCTGCCTGCGCTCCCCCCCCCAAAAAAAAAAAGACCCCTGGACATAATTAGGTATTCAAAACAATGTCTGAGCAATCAGATATTAAGCAAGTTCATATGAACCAATTTTCTAGAACCCACACTGTGAGAAGTTAAATAACCAAATACAGGGAACCACTTTTCTACAAATCTGGGGTTTATTTCCATAGTGGGTGGCAATGTTCCCTCTAAGGTGTGGAGTCTTGTGAGCAAAAATTCTACTTTGTGAGCTACTGGCATTAAAGTTGTGAGCAAACTATTTGGCTACTGCATAAATTAGTTTGCTCTGGAGCCATCTTTCCTGAGCTAAGACAAAAATCTGTGAACTGGAGGCTAAAAAACTGTGAGCCAGCTCACACTAACTCAGCTTAGAGGGAACACTGGTGGGTGGGTGGCTAAAGCCATTGGAGAGGCTGGGCCAGCAGCATTGCTAAGGTGATCCTGCTGGGGCAGCCTCCCTGATGGAATAAAGTACCCTGGCCCTGCTCCTACACCTGACAAACACCCCCCTGTCTGGTGTAAGGGGGGGATTGTGTTTAAACACATCTGGGAGGCTGGGCCAAGGCAATCCTGCTGAGCAAACCTCCCCAATGGCTTTAAGGACTTCACACCCCTTCCAACCCTTGACAGATCATGGTCTGTCAGGTGTAGGAGGGGTAGCAAGTCTGAAGGCATCAGGGAGGCTGGGCCAGCAGGACTGCTAAGGCGATGGTGCTTGGGCAGCCTCCCCGATGGCTTTCAATTCTTTCCCTTGCTCCTGCACCTGACAGACAACTGCCTGTGTGGGATAGGAGGGGGCGGGGTATTGCAAGCCATTATGAAGACTGGGCCAGCATGATTGCTAAAGCATTATTGCTGGGACAGGCTCCCTGATGGCTTTAAGCACCTTGCACCCGCTGCTGTACCTGACTGACAGCCACCTGTCAGGTTTATGAGGTGGGGGGAGCATGTTTGAAGCCATTGGAGAGGCTGCACCAGCAGCATTGATGTACCTCACATGTGGTTGGCCATTCCTGATTTCCTCAACTGTCATTAGCTCTCTGCAGTCTCCTGTAACTGTTTTTTTAAAAACCTCAGAACACTGAGCTCTGCAGCTGACTACTCAGAGAGTGGGAAGTGCAAGGAGGCAGCAGCCTGGTAGCCACATAGGAAGCATAATTCCCTTATGTATTGCCCATTTCCAGCTCTCCCATTGGCTGTGCAGTGCACTCCATCAGCCATTGGCCCATCAACCACCACTCAAGAGTAATCGCGTGCCATAGGCTGGGTGCTGGGTCCACTTCTCTTCCCCACCCAATGCCACCTCAGCCACTGTTCCTTGTCAGAATAACTGCCAAACAGCTGTCTCTCCTAACAAAGACACTTCTCCTGCTTGGCTTCTGTGGGACTAACTTTTCCCTCAGTGGCTGTTGCTAGGCAACCAAGCATGGTTCTGTCAGTAAAAAGGCAAAGGCAGGAAATCCTTTTCATGCCTTTGTGGGGAATTCATTGAGGCCAGTCCTGACTAGGGTTGCCAACTACAGGTTGGGAAATTCCTGGATATTTTGTGGTGCAGTGATAGTTGGCTGGGAAGGAGACAGGGTTGCCAACTCCAGTTTGAGAAATTCCTGAAAATTTGATGGGTGGAGCCTGGAGATTGTGAGGTTTGAGGAGGTTGAGGTGGGACCTTAGACAGGTACAATGCCATAGACTCCACTCTCCAAACCAGCCATTCCCTCCTGGGGAACCATTGTTGCCAATCTACAGGGGAGGGCTGGAGATCACTTAGAATTATAACTGCTCTCCAGGAGTGGGGGAGATGGAAAGCTGAAGTCAGGCAGGCAGATGAAGATAAGCTGATGGTTGGCTGGGAAGGAGAAAGGGTTTCCAACTCCAGGTTGGTAAATTCCTGGAGATTTGAGGGGTGGAGCCTGGAGATGGTGGGATTTGTTGTGACTGTTCTAAGTACAGCATAGAAAGGGAGGGGTTTAAAAAAAAAAAAAGCAAGAAGCTTCATGAGCTCAGTATCTCAGATCTTTTCCTGAAGGGGTTTTTGAGAGACAGGGAGAGCACTATAGTGAGTCCAGCAGATTTTCTGAACACCACTAGATTGAATTGTAGTGCATAAATCCTGCAACTATGGTTACTTCTCTATTTAGTATTAATAGTTTAGCTATGCCCAATACAGTTTACTGTCCGTGCAGAGATCTGCTTCTGTTGTTCTTGCATTCACTTTGCTTATGCAGAGGTGTACAACAATCCTCACCTCCAATTAAATGGATTAGAAGTAGTGTGCTTTCTTCTAGTCTTAGATCTATGGAAGATCACAAGCACACACTCTCTGTTTTAAGAGTATGTTCATTAAACCATACAGGGAAATACACAGTCCCCTTTTGAATGCTGCAAATGACACTGTCAGCCAAACAGATAAATGGGTGTGTGTTCATTGGCTGGTGGCACAGTGCTATAACAAAATAGTTGCTATAAAGGAACATATGGTGCCATCATTCCTTCATAGCACATTGTTTCATGGAGATTCACCCAAAGTCAACTTGCACCCCCTTCTCTGAAGAGTTCATTATGATTGGTAGTTCTGGACAGGATGTGGGAATAAAATGTCCTGCAGGCAGGGGTCATTTCATAGAAAAAGAGGTGCGGGAGCTCATTAGCATAACTCATTAGCATAACTTATTTGCATATGCCACACCCCCTGACATCACTGGAAGTGTGTCAGAAGGCAACATCCACCACTCAGGCTACACCACTAGGGACTGTCTTTCCACTCTGGGGGCTGTCATTCCAGTCCCAAAGTAGCCTATCTGGGCCCAGGAGGAATGTTACACGTACTGCTTCGCACTCCTGCTGAGAGCTGGGGATGGGGCTTGCTGCTGCCTGTGCTTCTAACTGCCGGAGCTCCGCTCCTGCGTGCTCCTGCTCCAAATGACCAAATGCAGGTAGGTTTTATTTGTGTTGGCTGTGGTGCTCTGACATACTTGCATCTCAGACTTTCTGAAGTGACATTTCTTTATCGTTGCTGGAGGCTGAAATACTGGTTCTTCTTTCTTGATCCTTCCAAGTCTAAAGAAAGCTAACTTTCCTAGAAATTATGACCAATAGGGGACCAAAAACAAGCTGCTTGAAAGAGCTGCTTAACTATGGAAAAGTACTTGAAACAGGAAAATTGATGTCATAGTTCCCATTTAGAGCCATTTCATACAAGCCACTTCTTTACTCTAGTTCATGCAGTTCTGGGGGAAGCTCTAGGGCAGGGGTGTCAAACTGGCTGTCTTCTGCTTCTTCTTCCAGTTCTGCTGCATCATCATTGGTTTGCAGTTTACAGATACACACCTGAACAGCATACTCAAGATTGCAACAGCACAGACATTGTGATGCAACAATTCAGAGCAAGCGGTGTCAGTTATCAGACACTGTTAAATAAACAAAATATTGCAAGAGTGCAAATGTTTTAAGCATGTTTTCATTTTAAATTAAAAAACCCTTTGTGTTTGTGTATAAAGTTTATATCTCCACTACCTGGCATTACATTTTATGACACGCATGGCCCAGCCCAACAAGTTCTCATTTATGCTCTATGGTATATCAAAGACTGTTGTCTTCTATATGAACCCCTCATGCTACTTAGGTCATCCTGATGCTTTGACCTTAGACCTTTAGTCTTTGGACTCCAAGGAGCAGGGCTTTGTCTGGGGTGATGTTGTCCATGAAAAACTTCTTTCTTGGACAGGCCTTCCAGGTTTAATGTATTTGACCCTTTTGGAAGCTTCAGAGACTTCTTTTCTTTTGGAAAGTCTTTGAGCTAGTGGTGCTATAGGGCTAAGTTTTGTTGTTGTTTTTTTAATTGTAATGTTAGTCTTGCAATGCTAGGGGCAGCGTAGGGAGCGAGGGAGAAGGTAAGCAAATGAGGCAGACAGATCATCTGGAGGAAAGAGCAGTAAAAATATACACAAGAAGCTGTGGTAACAAGTGCTATATAATATAACAAAGTGCAAATCAAAAATATATATAACAATATTTGTTGTTGTTCAGTCACACAGTCGAGTCCGACTCTTAATACAGTTCTTAATTCTTAATACAATTCTTAATACAATTTCAGCAAAGTCAACAAGTGACAGAAAGGATCACATAATTTAAAGGTGTGACAGTAGTATAGTAGTTGTATGGTAGTTGACGAAAATCCCCGGAGTCGAGTTCTGTTTCAAAGAGATTTCCTTTGAACATCATCAATTCTTATAAGTAGCAACAAATGTACAGTAAGATGTAAAAAACAGGCCACAGCTTTTATTGAACTTGACCACAGGACCAGCACTAGATGTGGATCCAGCATCAGGGGACCTGCCTGCTGGCCAATGGCACCAACCACCTCCTAGCCCACCTGCAAGATGGCAAGCCCTTGGATCCACACAGGTGCATGCCGCTGTGTGGTACCCCTGGCATCTTAAGGGTTAGAGCCAGACAACAGCTGTGGGCCTGGCATATCCCCAAACAGTCCACCCCCCAAGACCCTCCCCAGACCAGCAGAGGCAAGCATGTAGGCTCACCCTCTCCCCAAAATTGGATTTGGCCCAATGCCCAAGCCACCTACAAAAAGCTGCTACAAGAGTATTTGTTATTTTATTTTATTAATCATATTTATACTCCCCGCCCTCCCCGCAATGCAGGCTCACAGCCAGTACATAAAATACAGTTAAAACAACATAAAATCATATAAAACAATTCCATTATTAATACAGTTTCATAAAGTGCTGAAGACAGTTACTCAAGATGGCTTATTTCAGTGTAGTCTCTAAGAATTCTTCTGCTCACGATCTTCCTGCGGCTCAGGCTGGATGTTAAAACCAAGAGCCGGGGCTCTATAATGGTGGCGGCACCCTAGCCGAAGGCCTGGCGGAAGAGCTCCGTCTTGGAGGCCCTGTGGAACCGCAAAAGGTCCTGCAGGGCCCTGATCTCCTCTGGGAGCTCGTTCCACCGGGATGGGGCCACCATCAAGAAAGTATGATATGGGAACTCCCCCTCCCCAAACATACACAACTACAAAGCATAATACTGGAGTGTGGGGGTGTGAGGAATCTGGAGCTGGCTGGCCAGGTGGCCTGGACTGCAGCTGCCTATACATGGGAAGGGCAGACCAGAAGGAAAACTTCAGCTTCCAGGTCTGCCTAGAAGACTTTCCCCTCCCCAGCCAACCTGGGTCAAGCCAAGGCCACAGCCAGGGCAAACCGCCATGGCTCCTGGCTGCTGCTGTGGTCCCAGGAGGGGAAACCTTCCCCTTCACTCACTCCCAGCCAGTGTTCCCTCTCAGCTGAGTTAGTGTGAGCTAGCTCACAGGTTTTTAGCCTCCAGCTCACATATTTTTGTCTTAGCTCTGGAAGGAGGGCTCCAGAGCAAACTGATTTATGCAGCAGCCAAATCGCTCGCTCACATCTTGAATGCCAATCGCTCACAAAGTAGTTTGGCTTTTTTGCTCACAAGACTCCACAACTTAGAGGGAGCATTGCTCCCAACCCCTCAGCCTCAAAAAACAGCCCCGCATGAATCTGGAACCTCTGCTTATGGCTATAACCCAGAGTGGTTTGTCGTTTTTTTTATCCTGTAGTTTTATATTTGCTAATGTGTTTTTTCCCCCATGATATATAAATATAAGCTGCCTTGAGGGCTTATCAGGATTTGAATTAAAAAATCAGTTATCCTCTCGCCCAGTTTTGATACACTACAGTGTACCCAGGTTTATGTTTCCGTCCCATCCCTTTGTACACTCCTGTTGGCAAAATGTCATATATTAAGTGACTTCTAGCTAACTGCAGACAGATATATGCAGGGCTCTTTTTGTAGCAGGGACTCCTTTGCAGGTTAGGCGACACTGCCCCTAATGTAGCCAATCCTCCAGGAGCTTACAGAGCTCTTCTTACAGGGGCTACTGTAAGCTCTTGGAGGATTGGCTACATTAGGGGTGTGTCGCCTATTATGCAAAGGACTTCCTGCTGCAAAAAGAACCCTGGATACATGTGCCCTCAGTTCAATAATCCTTTTTTTCCTGCAGTGTTTCGTAGTTCCACATTAGAGTCATGGTGTGCTTGTTGTAGCTGGAAGGGAACATGGAAGCCATCTAGTCCAGCCCTCTGTTCAGTGCAGGAATAAATTGTTACAGCTAGGGTTGCCAGGTCCCCTCGCTATTCTGGTGGGGGGATTTGGGGGCGTTCCAAGGGTGGGATGCACTGGTTTTGGGGCAGCAAACTCTATGGTAAAATTGGGCTTAAACCACAGAGTTTGCCCAAAAACCAGAGTGTTGTCCCCATGTGACGTCCCCAGTGTGATGATATCACTTCTGGGTGGTGACATCGTCGCATCGGGGATGTTGCATGGTGATGTCCCTTTTTAGGGATGGGGTTTCCCCTGCCAGCCAGCTGGTCCATGGTGGTGAGAAGCCCCCGAAACCAGGGGATCCCCCACTGGGGCCTGGCAACCCTAGTTGCAGGATCTCTGACAGACTCTACTTAAAAACCTCCAGCAAAGGAGAGCTCATCACCTCCTGTGACAATCTATTCCCCTGCTGAACAGCTCTTACCATTAGGAAGTTTCATCTACTATCTTGCTGAAATCTACTTCCTTGTAATCTGCATCCTCTTAAGCAAGAAAGAACAAGTCTGCTCTGTCTTCTATGTGACAGCCCTTCAGATATTGGAAGGCTGTTATATTATCCAGTTAATTGATTCCATAGTTAAATAGCCAGTGCTTTTTTGTTTAAAAAAGGTGCCAGTACTCATATATAAGGTTGCACTCAGGGCTATTTTGGGGCAGGAACGCACAGGAACAGAGTTCCGGCTGGCTCCTGAGTTGGCCACGCTCATCAGGAACTCATTAGCATAACAGGCCACACCCAACAGCAGAAATTCATTAGGATTGGCTACATTAGGGGTGTGTGGCCTAACATGCAAAAAAAGTCCTGGGTTTTGACAACAAACAAGGTAAACAGAATAAGAAGCAATATGTGGGCATGGCTGGATGCCCACACTTCTGGTAACATGGGGGGTGGCCTGATATGCTAATGAGTGCCTGCTGTTGGGTGTGGCCTATTATGCTAAAGAGTTCCTGCTGGGCTTTTTCTACAAAAAAAGCCCTGGTTGCACTGATTTTCACCAATTCCTTCACCCCCTGCAGATCCCCACTAAGCTGTTCCTGAGGGTCCACTGTTTCTTTCTCTGGCTAAGGGGTGTGGGCCAGCACATGAGGATCAGGACTTTGGAGAGCCACAAAAATGTGCATATATTGAATACCATCTCTCATACACACACACACACAAACAAACAAAACCACAACCTTGTATACAGTTATTGGTTACATCCAGTTGGTGTAGTGGTTAAGTGTGCGGACTCTAATCTGGGAGAACCGGGTTTGATGCCCCACTGCTCCACTTGCACCTGCTGATGTGACCTTGGGTCAGTCACAAACCCTGGCACAGCTGTTCTTGAAAAAGAGCAGTTTCTGTCAGAATTCTCTCAGCCCCACCTACCTCACAGGGTGCCTGTTGTGGGAAGTGGAAGGGAAAGGAGTTTGTAAGCCGCTCTGAGACTCCCTTGGGTAGTGAAGGGTGGGGTATAAATCCAATCTCTTCTCTTCTCTCTCTCTCTCTCTCTCTTTTCTCCAGGCTAAACACACCTAGCTTGTTCAACACTTCCTCACATGGTTTTGTTTTGAGACCTTTGTTTTGAGAGTCTGGACACTGTCTAGTTTGTCAGTGTCTTTCTTAAAATGTGGTGTCCAGAACTGGACATAAATACTCCAGAGACATTATCTTTGCAGAATAAAGAGGATTGCGCCTGTGACCTGAACATTATTCCTCATTCAATGCAGTCCACGAGTGCGTTACTTTTCAGCAACCACATCCCACTGTTGGCTCATGCTCAGCACGTGATCAACTAGCAATGCAGTCCCGACCAGAGTTACATCTAGGTCCATTGAAATCGATTGGCTTGGAAGAATGTAAGTGCTTATAATGGAACGGGATTATTGTAGGTATCACCTGCTTTTACTGCACTGGCATTAATTTGTAATCTATCTTCTGTACAGTGCATCTTGCTTTATATAGTCTGTTATTGCATTGTACTCTAATTCTACCTGTACTGCATTGTTAATTGGTTTTCTTATGTTGTCTGATTGCACTATTTATATCATTAAGAAAGTTGGGCAGGGTATAAATAAAGTAAATCAACAGAATAAATTAGGTTTGCACTGTAAGAGAGCACTCCTAAACAGATCTACTCAAATTCCTACTTATGTCTACACAATGGGGCTTACTCCCAGCCAGAAAGCCGGGTCACAGACTCACACAGGGTCCTGTTTGCAGTGCCATGGGGAGGGGGAGGAGGGGGCAGCCAAGGCAATCCTTGTCAGGCAGAGGGGGCGGGCCAGCAGCAAGCTCGGGAAGCTTGTGTACGCATGACTCGATGCTGGCCCTATCAGAGGGTCCTTAGAGTTGGGGGGTGGGGGTGCCCTGGCTGTTACTAAAGGCACTGCTCCGCCCAACTCACCTTCTTTTCGGCATCAAGGGACTTGGCCCAGCCTCCCGGTCCTTTAGTCTGGCATAGTTTGAAAGGGTTTGCATGCGGGCTTGGTTCATTAATTTCACTTGTCACAACTTGGCGGTATCAGCATGGGGCCAGTTCCATTATCAGGAATGCCCAACTGCATGCCCATTTTCCTGAGTTTGGGGATCCTTATAAGCGATCTTGGTGTGAGGGTCGATTGGTATGCCCAGCCCGGGGGCACGGTCGGGGATTACCCTCACGCTCAGATGGCAGGGGAGACCACCTCGGGGCGTCCGCCCTTGTGGGATCTGGAGACCTGTCACTCCAAGGTTACCTGTGGATCATTGACTGGCAGGCGGGTCAGTCGATGAACTGGAACCGGTACCCCATGCTGTGCCAATGCAGACTACAACTGTAACCAATAAAGTTGTGGCCAATTTTATTCCACATTTCTCTGAAAAACTTTTTGTGCGGTTGTATTATTTCAACTGAAGTGTGAACAGAGTTAGTATGTGGTTGGGTAGGGAGGGCCTCTTTGCCTTTGGCCCCCATGTCACCCCTCCCCTTATTGCTGGGGCTACAAACTGTTCTTATGATTGCACTATAAGACACCTAGATCCCTTTCACATGTACTTCTCCCAGGCCAACTCTCCTGCCTTTGATTATTTGTGCCTAAATATGGGTCTATTGATCCTTGTTGAAATCCATTTTGTTGGTCTTGGCCCAGTGTTCCAGCCTGTCAAGATAATTTTGAATAATTGTTTCTGTCACTCTCCTGGCTGCCTCTTTAGAGCATGTAGAAAGGAGCTCTTATTCTGATGATCTAGGGTTGCCAGGTCCCCTCATCGCTCCAGTGGGGGGGATTTGGGGGGCATTCCGGGGGTGGTCGGTGATGCCCAAGCCCCATCCCCAAGAGCAACCACCTGCCCGGCCACCCCTCTCCCTCCCTTCCTGCCCTATTTAAAGGGTCTTTTTGTGAGCAGGGTGGAGCCCGCAGCACACAGGGCTGATTTCCCCCAGACCCTTTAGAGGATATTTATTGTGAGCTGAGCGTGTGGCCTGCAACTGTCCTTCTCCCTCCCTCCTGCTAGATTTAAAAGGCCCTCTAGCTGGTCGGTGGGCCATGTGGTCCCACCAATCAGCTGAAGCCCTTTAGATTCGGCAGGAGGGAAGGAAGAGGGGTGGCCGACTGGGTGGTCACTCTTGGAGGCGGGACTTGGGGGTGGGACATCCCCCACCAGCCAGCTGGCCAGGGGCAGATCGAAGCCCCCCAAAGTGGGGTAACCCTCACCCAGACCCAGGGACTGGCCATCCTGTGATGATCAATCCATGTTCTGCTTCTAAAATATTATTTATTTAAGACATTTTTAGACTGCCTTTCCACCAAATCTCACAAAAGAAATAAAAACAATTTAAATAAACATAGGCATATGAATGGGAAGGAGGTGCAATGAAAATCATTGAGGGACCACCAGGGCTTTTTGTGTGTGTAGAAAAAGCCCTGCAGGGACTCATTAGCATATTAGGCCATGCCCCTGACAACACAGCTCATTAGCATATTAGGCTGCACCCCATGCCTTCCTTTGGCTTGTCCAGGTGCCCAGCAGCTGTGGGGAGCCCAGGCAAGCCATCCCTTGGAGGGAAAGGGAAGGCAGTTTAAACTGCTTTCCCTTGGTTTGCCCAGGCGCCCCATGACTGCAGGGAGCCCGGGCAAGCTGGCCCTTGAACAGGCCGAGGAAGGCATGGGGAGGCCCCTGGCCCACCTGCCTCAGAGTCGCTGGCGAGGTCACTCTCCAGGCCTTCCCTGTGTAGCCACATACACAGAGGTTTTGGCTGTAGTGGGCATGGCCAGCTCTGAAGCCAACTGGAACTCCATTCCTGTGCGTTCCTGCCCAAAAATAGCCCTAAGGACCACCAAGCAAAACCAAAAAGCCTTCACCTGCTAGCAGAGGACAATGATAGAAGGGGACAGTTGAATCTCACTGGGGAATGAATTCCATTCCACCCAGTGGTTCGAAAGTCTTAACAACTTACGAGTAGATAAATGGGTACCTGCCTTAGTAGGCAGGGAGCACCCTCGCTCCTCCATTGGGAGGTGAGTTGGGAACCTCAGCAGCAACGGCTCAACGAGGTGGGCGAGTGGAAGGGGAAAAAAAGGAGATGCAACATCTAGCGGTGAACCGGTGGTGAAGGTGGAGCCCAGAAGGCGTGAAGATGCTTGGCGCAGGCGCGGTGGAGCCTGAGGGATGGAGCCAGTGCCACGCCGCTGCAATCAGCACGACGCACGGGCCCACCAACTCCCGAGGAGCCTGAAGAGAGTAGAAGGAAGATGCCGATCCAAAGCCGAGAAGCCGAGACAAGACAAGCTGGAGACATGTCAACTAAAGCCCACCGGGTGCCGTTAGGTAGTCTCGCCCCTAATACGTTGTGCCCATAGATAGGGATGATACAAGCTGTGTAAGCCGCTCAGAGACCCATGGGAGGGGTTCGAGCGGGGTAGAAATTGAAAGATAAATAAATAAAAATAAAATAAATAGTTTGAGTGCCATGACTGAGAAGGCCCTTCCTAAAGATACCGCTAGTATCAGATGGCAGGGATTAACCATAGAGGTTAGGTGGGTTCATATGGGAGTGTGGGCCTTGAGCTATGTGGGCCATAAGCAGTATGAGGACCCTGGCTTAAAGGGTTCTCAAGTTGGATGTGGAAGCAAATTGGGAACCAGTGTAGGTGGAACAAATCTGGAATGATATGGCCTCTGTGACCAGTTTGAGTTCTGGCTGCAGCATTCTATGTCAGTTGTAGCTTCCGGACACTCTTCAAGGGGAGCTCCGCATAAAGCTCATTGCATCAGTGTAATCTAGCCAGGGTTGCCAGCTCTGGGTTGGGAAATAACTGAAGATTTTGGGAGCGGAGCCTGAGGGATGGTGAGGTTTGGGGAGGGGCGGGACCTCAGCAGAGTGTAATGCCCAAGCATCCACCCTCGTCCAAAGCAGCCATTTTCTCAAGGGAAACTGATCACGGTCACCTGGAGATCAATTGTAATCGCGGGAGATCTCCAGGTGATACCTGGAGATTGGCAACCCTAGATGTAACTAGGATATGCACCTCAATGGCAAGACCGTTTTTTTGCTTAGGAAAGGCGACAGCTGGCTTACCAGCCAGAGCTGTTAAAAGGCGCTCCTGGCTGCCGCTGCAACCTATGCTCGACACTTTCTCAAATCAAGTCTTCAAAGGCAGGTTCTGAAGGACAGAAAGGCAGGCCCAGAGTTTTGACAGGGGGGCTCCCCAAAATCACATCATGACAGCTTGGCAGTACCCCAGCCCCACTAGACCAGTGGAAATCAGAGTTTTCCATTTAAAGTGATTAATGATGCAATGACAGAAAGGCAGATATCCCCAGAGTTTTGATATTGCATTCTGATCCCATAGAGCAGAATGGTAATTCTGTTATTGGCTGCCAGCAGGCTTTGGAGAACTCCTACTGGTGTTTCCAAGGCTGGAGAATTCCACATACCCCCTGTTGCCTTGGAGTTTTGTAAACAGTTTAATTGAGCAGAGACAATCTGTCTGGAAAATGTATCCATTCATGAACCATCATGAACTGCTACAAATAGCACCAAAGTTCGTGAAATGTTTGTGCCAAGCACTCTTCCACAAACATCGCTTCACAAACTGGCGAAAATTCTTAGCGAACTTTAGTTCTTGGGCCAGTTTGTGCCCATCCCTAATTTTAAACCCAGATCTCCACAGTCCCAGACTGCCATTCTAATCACTATGCCCCACAGGCTCTCCATTGTAAGAGAAACATAATCTAAGAATGGGTGAATTATCACATCTCCATTTAACATTCAGTTTTTGGGTTTCATTTCATTGCTATAGCTGACATGTGTACCGTCCGTAACTATAAACATCATTTGGTGCTCCCTTTGGTGGGACATTGCTTGCATCTTGTGATTCTGATCATGGCTAGATTGTGGGGGAATGAAATCCCGCTCCTGTTTTGGTGGTCCTCCGCAGCTCCAGTTACTGCTTGCGGTATAGCATATCTCTGTGGCTCACTTAATAATCTTTTCATCTGACAGCTGTATTTTGAAAAGGATTTGCTGGGGATCCTGGTTGACGCATGCAGCACTGGTGACATAGTGTGGTGAGTGTGCATGTCACGGTGCACTGCAGCTGGTGCCACACCTCAAACATGAGACTGAAGGCTGCTCAGTCCACAATAGTAGGGTCTGTCTGCCTCTTTTGTGTGAATTCTGTTTGTGCAACGCCAGCCACATATGCAAGCTGAGATTGATTAGAGGATTTTGAAATAAGGAAAAACGGGTGTTGCTCTTGGCTTCTGGAGCATGCAAGGATGCATAAAGGTATTGATACTACAGTAGGCTTTTTAAAAGTCTTCTGGGGCATCGGATAACCAACTACCACATAATCTTCCTATTTCTTATGTAGTTTGTGGCTCTGATAGCTCAGGATTTATGTTATTTCAAGGCTCTGGATGGGCTGACACAGTCTTCTTTCAAAGCACTCAGCCATCCTTTTTGAACTGGTTTCATAGAGTGGCTGTGTTTGTTTGCAGTAGATTCGAGTTTGGTAGTATCTTAAGAGACCAACAAGATTTTCGGGGTGTAAGCTTTCGAGAGTTAAAGCTTCCTTCATCAGATACAAGTGGAAATGGAGATCTCTGAGTCCTTATATCTCCTTTTGAGCTGTTGCACTCAGGGTAGGCTGAATTCAGTCATATGACTTCAATAAACCCAGGTCTTCACCAGAAGACTGCAAAAAAGGGGGGGGGAAAGGATATGTGAATTTACTCACAACAGTAGGTCTTGGGGGAGTGAATCTGTATCACTCAGGGCTTTTTTTTTGGTAGAAAAAGCCCAGCAGGAACTCGTTAGCATAATAGGCCACACCCAACAGCAGAAACTCATTCGCCTATTAGGCCATGCCCCCGACAGAGCAGCTCATATGCATATTAGGCCACACCCCCATGCCTTCCCTTGGCTTGCCCGGGTGCCCTGGACAGGCCGGGGAAGACACAGGGAGGCATTTAAATGCCTCCCTGATCCTTCCAGCCCCCCCCCCTGACCTGCCCACCTCGGAGTCTCCAGGCCTTCCCTCTGTTGCCACATACACAGAGGTTTTTGGCTGTAGTGGGCATGGTCAACTCTGAAACCAGCCAGAACTCCGTTCCTGTGTGTTCCTGCCCAAAAATAGCCCCGGTATCACCTACAATGGCTGCAAGATAGTGAAGGTAACCCAACTCTTGAGACAAACAGCTGAAGAGGAAGAACACTGAGGCTAGGATTCCAGTACCCGTGGAGGAGAAGCAGCCCCAGAATATGGTCCTTTGTAGATACATCATTCAGCATTAGCTGTAGTCAGTGGTTTTGTACTCCTTATTTTCACTCCCAGGTGAAGTTGTTGGTCTCAAATCTTTTTTAGTTTTCCTGGTGAATAATTCCCTGTTGAATAATTTTGATTTCCAGAGAAGCTAAATAGAGTGCTGGCTTTTTGCTGGGAATAAATTTATACAGAGAAGCTACTTTCTGACATATCTTTAATTCTGTAAACAATGTTGCATATCCATGTGCATACCGATAACAAGGTCTTGTCACAAGGTTTTGTCATAAGTAGTGTAAAGGAGAAGCAATTATTTCAAGCGTATTTTCAAAGCAAACAAAATTGCAGCGCCACTGAAGGGAAACAAGTTTTGTGCAACATTGGAATTTTAATAGTCTACAGAACCAGTACATGTAGCATTCATTCCAGATTGGTGTAGAGCCAGTTTGATGCAGTGGTTAAGAGTGGCGGACTCTAATCTGGAGAACCGGGTTTGATTCCCCACTTCAGCACATGCAGCCAGCTGCCATTCCCCACTTCTCCACATGCAGCCAGCTGCCATTGTTTTAATGGTTTAAGCTGTATTTATAGGAATTTCTATGTAATGTTATTTTATGCTGCTTGCTGGTTCTATAGTGTATGTTGGTTTTAAGATTTTATGTAAGCTGCCCTGAACCGCTCCAGCGGGAGGGTGGGTTAGAAATCTAAGAAAATAAATAAATAAACCTTGGGTCAGTCAGAGCTTCCTCAGGCCCACCTCACAGGGTGTCTATTGTGGGGAGAGGAAGGGAAGGAGATTGTAAGCTGCTCTGAGACTCGAAGTGAAGGGAGGAGTATAAATCCTCCTCCTCCTCCTCCTCCTCCTCCTCCTTTCTTCCTCCTCCTCCTCCTTCTTCTTCCTCCTCCTCCTCCTTCTTCTTCCCATTTCTGATGCTAAACTCTCAAGTGACAACTGATGTGATAGAAATGGATATGGGCTCCTAATGATGTCAGCACTGGCCAGCATTATCAATGATGATCACCTGGTCGGCACTCTCAACAGTAGTTTTGTCACATATAAACCGTACAGAGGGGGGTGGTATACATCCATCACACTGTATTCCTGAAGTTTATGTTGCATCTCTTCTTAAAAATTAAAATGTAGGTGCAGTTAATACCAGTACTGTGCTGTGACAGAAAAAAGCTTGAAAAACAGGACAACAGCTTATCCCAGCTATATAAGCTTTTTCTGCTCTTTGTCTTACATTAATATAAAGGTGTGTGTTTTGTCATTATCGAGGGATCTTGCACTGTGCAATAACAGCTGAAGAATTTAGTCTTCGTTTCTGTGCTAAAGATAAGCAATATGTTGTATCTTTTCAGCTGACTGAATTTGTTGATAACAAGGCATGGATTCAGGGTTGGATCCAGACTACATTTTCCATTGGCAGAATGGAACTTTTCTGCCACCACCCTCCCTTTACAGCTCACTAATCTCTGTGAGACAATGCTCTTTGGGAAAAGGATTCCTGAGGAGTGACCTGAGGGGGAGCCTTCAGTTAGTGATGCCAATTTCCAGGTGGGACCGGGGGCTCCCCTGGAATTACAGCACACCCCCAGATTACAGAGATCGCCTCCCCTGGAGAAAGTTGATGGTTTGGTGGGTGGACTCTATGGCATTGTACTGCACTTGGTCCCTGTCCTTCCCGATCTATCCTCAAATCTTGCAACTTGGATCTGGAACTCTATCCCCCAGTCCCCTCTTCTGGCCAGAGGGGACCTGGCAACCCTAGCTTCAGTGGAAGGGTGTCAGGCACTTCAGAAAGGCAATCAAACACCAGGCTTCATAAGAAGATAGAGTTTATTCAGCAGCAGTTCTAAAAGCGCACTAATGTTGCATTGTCAGGTATAAAGCACACAAAGGAACATCTACGGATATACCCCACTGAGCTAGCCCCCCCTAAGCATTCTACCAATGGCTACATAGCCCGCGCACGGGAGAAAGGTGCGAAAGTTGTTCGAGCCATAAAGGGGCCCAGCTGTCCATACCAGAGAAACCAAAAGCGTATGACAAGGCCATTTGGTCAGATAGGAGATAGCCCAGGCTGAGAAACACCCTGTTGCCCCGGCAACCTCCCCACTTCCCCCCCTCCAAGCATAAAAAGTTACAGACCATCTCATCCTCCTTCCCTCCAACCCTAGCTTCAGTGGAAGGGGGAGATCACCAGAAATTGCCAATATAGTCTAAATCCAACCCATAGACCCCATGTTTTCCTAATATTAGTAGAGCTACAGCTGCTAAAAGCACAATGGTGTAAATATGATATATAATCCTCTTTTGAGTATATAAACTTTAAAATTATACCACAGTCCAATGTTCCCTCTAAGCTCCACAGTGCTGTGATGCGTGAGCAGAAATTCTACCTTGTGAGCAAAATTTTTTAGTAGCATTAAAGTTGTAAGTCTACATTTGACTATTGCATAAATTATTTTATAAGATTATTTATAAGATTATTTCAGAATGAATGAATTATTTTAAGCTATATTTTAAGAAACAGAATCAAGTCAAATTTCATTACACAAAATGTTGTCCTCTATAGGGGTAGACCAGGTCTCCAGAGAACAGGTCTACCTGCCCCTTTCAACTGTATTGGTAGACCTGACCTCAGGAGAACAGGTTTGCCCACCCCTTTCTACTATATTGGTAGACCTGGCCTTGGACCATCGCCCAGCACTGGGGGTGGGGGCTCTTGCAGTCTGTTTTTTTAGTGAAATATGACACCCAGCATTACAGGTCAACAGGCAGAGCAATCACTGTCAGAATGCTGCCTAACCTAACAAATAAGAAGTTGCTTAAATGTTATCAACCTGCCCAAACTACTTATTTATTCAGATATTTATATCCAACTTTTCCCTGTAACTCAAGACAGCTGACAGATCATACTGAAAAGCATAATAGGGTTGTGCAAAAAATCATATTTTATTTCTGGCTCAATTATAGCCTCTGGGGACCATTATAGTCAATGAGCCCCATAGGCTCTAGTGGATAATTGATTCAGGGGTATCTGGGGCTCTGGGGGGCTGTTTTTTGAGGTAGAGACACCAGATTTGCAGCATAGCTGCTTATGCATCTCCTCAGAAAACTCCCCAAGTTCCAAAAAGATTGGACCAGGGTGTCCAATTGTGTGAGCCCCAGAAGGAGGTGCCCCTATTCTCCACTGTTTCCTATGGAAGCTTGGTCATGAGCTGAGCAGAAATCCTCTGAGCTGGCCTCTGAAATGTTGTGCACCAGTGTCCCCTAGCACAGCTTAGAGGGAACTGTAAACAAGAATACAGAGTGAGTACAGCATTGTATGCCGATAAACAAATGCATCATACATGATCAGATGTGTCAGAAGAGCTTGGTAGCTTTCTTGTTCTCATGTTGACCCTCTTGCTTTGGAGATGTCATGATGCTTAGTTAGTTTCTTTAATGGCTTCTAATCAATCAAAAATAGTCACAGCACTTCAGGGCAGTTAGCTTTGTTTAGAATTGCACTGTAACTCAAGATTTCATTCGTTGAGAGTGTTGTGGGAAAATCCCTATGGTTTAGCAAGAAACAGGCATCTTCTGTCTTGACTTTGCAGTGAGGCCCAAAAACTCCAGTACACAGCGACACAGATGTTGGGGGTACAGGGGAGAATAAGAATACAAATGTCACACCTGGCCATCAACTGGCAATCCAGGAAGCAATGAAGAATTTCCTCTGATCTGATTCCAAGGACTTCTCCTTTGGACACAAATTGCTTCTTTGTACCAACACAGGGTGTCTGCAAAATACCTGACCCTAAAACAATAATTTCTTGGGCAAATCTTCCTTTGGTAAGAATTTCAAATGCGCTCCCACTTTCTGATTCCAGTATTAAAGAGAACTCCTTGCAATATGGGACAGAAAGAAGCCACGTTTTGTCATCTTTGGTCTACTGTGGGGAGAGAGATGCTGTGAAGTCCTACAAGTTGTTGTTGTTATTGTTGTTTTGCATTAAGGCTATTTAATAAATTCCATGTGAAAGCTAAATAACACGCTATTTATTTAGCTTTACTTTGAATATCTCTGAATGTTATTTAGCTTTCACTTTGAATATCTTAAAGCAACTGCATCATGTTACATGTTAATTTGCTGTTCAGCCTGTATCTATAAGTTTGAAACCTAGCTTCATTTCCAATGTATTTGGAAAAGTGTTCATGCACACAAAAGCTCATACCTTGAATACACCTTTGTTGGTCTTAAAGGTGCCACTGGACTCTAGATTTGTTCTACTGCTTCAGACCAACACGGCTGACCACCTGGGTCCGTCTTGAATACGATTATACTGAGTGATGTCCCATGCTGCTAAAAATGTCAGCTTTTAATCACAGGACAAACTTTAGGATTAGTTACATTAACTTGTTTGGCTATAACAAACTTGTTCTGAATGACTGCTGTTATTACACAGATCCATTCTACAACATAATTCTTCTGCATATTCAAATTTTAGGCACCACATTTTAAGAAGGATGTCAACAAGCTCAAGCGTGTCCAGAGGATGGCAACCAGGATGGTGGGAGGGTTGGAAACCAAGTCTTATGAGGAAAGGCTGAAAGAGTTGGGTATGTTTAGCCTGGGAAAGAGAATGCTTAGAGGGGACATGATTACAGTCTTCAAATATTTGAAGGACTGTCATGTAAAAGATGGAGCAGATCTATTCTCTCTTGCTCTGGATTGCAAGACCAGATCTAATGGGTGGAAATTACAAGGGAGTTGTTACCGACTAAATATCAGGAGAAACTTCCCGATTGTAAGTGGTTGAGCAGTGGAACAGACTGCCTCGGGAGGTGGTGGATGCTCCTTCACTGGACATCTTTAAGTGGAGGCTGGACGACCATCTTTCAGGTATGTTGTAGGGCTATCTTTCGGCTACGCTCCTGCAGAGTGCAGGGGGTTGGACTAGATGACCTGCAAGGTCCCTTCCAACTCTAAGGCCGATTTCCCACAAGCGCTGCTCCGTGCTTGCTCTTCCCTTTGCCCCGATAGTATGTGTCAATTTCACACTAAGTGCTGGGCGGCATTTGCCCCGCAGCTTCACGTGATTTTCCCCTCGTCTACTCAATCCTGTGTTTTTTTGAGGATTGAGTAGACGCGGATGAAATTGCGCGAAGCTGCAGGGCAAAATGCGGCCCTGCAACACTTAGTGTGAAATTGACACGTACCATCAGGGCAAAAGGGAAGAGTGAGCGCGGAGCAGCGTTTGTGGGAAATCATCCTAACATTCTATGATTCTATGAAATGTTGGATTGGAAATCTTGGTCCTGTGACCACTGAGTTCTTTCTTACCAAATGGTTGCTCAGCACCAAGGATCATCCTGGGGTCATATCCTGCCTGGAAAACTTGCTCCTGTATCAAAGTTTGACATATTAAGGCTGCAGTCTCACACACAAAATAATCCACTTTCAGTGCATCTTCCAAATGGATTTTTACAGTGTGACCTGGCAAAATCCAATTCGAAAGTGCGTTGAAAGCGGATTATTTAGTGTGTGAGACCGCAGCCTAAATTTAATAAAACTCTCATCATAAAATGTTCTCCATTAAGACAATTCTCTTTGTTATGTGACTCAGTTTCGAACAGTACTCTCAGTTGTGCACACATTGCCCTCTAGTGTGGGCTCAGCATATTGCAGAAGCCTATGAAAAGGATGTTCTGCTCTCTGAAGGAAGCAGGGTTTTTTTTGTGCAGTACTGATATGGCTAAGAACAGTCTGTATGGTTTAAAACATTGTTTACTCGTAATTGTATGAGATTTCATTCCTGCTTTGTATCATCATTGTTTTTTACCTGGAGACTTGGCTTGCGCTTTCAAGAATTCAAAGACAAAGGGTATGTAGAATGTTGTTTGTGTGCCATCAAGTCACACTTATGGTGACCCCATCGGATTCTCAAGGCAAGAGAGGAAGAGAAGTGGCTTGCCATTGCCTGCCTCTACATAGCAACCCTGGTGTTCCTTGGTGGTCTCCCATTCAAATACTGACCAAGGCTGACCCTATTTAGCTTCCGAAGTCTAGTGAGATCAGGCTAGACTGTGCTTTCCAGGGCAGGGCAAGTATGTAGACTACCTCTTAACTCTTAGGACAAAAAAAACCCCAAGTCCCCTCTATTCATCCAGGCAGCTAGTCGTTTGGGTGGAATGCTATGTTTTTATTGAATGGATTTTGCTTGCTGTAGTTTGCTGCTCTTATGACGGTGTGAATGTATAGTTTGTTTTCTATTATGGAAAGGTGCTTCAAGCTTGGTTGAGACAGAAAAATATTTAAATTAATAAAAAGTAACAGTGGTTTCCCCAGTTACTTCCTCCTGACTTGCCTTCTGTAGCAAATTATGTTCTAGTTGTGTCCCTACAGATTACAAGATGGCGCAAGGGGCCCCTCCCCCAATCCTTATCTCCACCTCACTCACCCCAGCCTCCTCCCTTTGATTGATTGCTTCTTTTCCCCCGCATTCTGGATGGCTGGGCTCAAGGCAAAGCCAGCTCCAGCCCAGGCGAGCGGGTGGTGGGGTTTGGCCCTGGGTCGGCCTCCACTGGGCCAGGTTTGGTGGGATGGGGCCTGGCCTGGTGCTTCTCACTGGGCGGTGCTGTGGCTGTACAGGTGAGCGGTAGGCCAGGGACTCCGACCCAGACAGCGAGGCAATTCATGCCCACCGTGGGTGGGGCAGAGCAGGAGGGAGGCAGGGCATCCCCGGTGGCTTGGAGCAATACCCACGCCACCCCCTTGAGAAAGGCCAGCCGAGGTGGCAGAGGCTGTGGGGGGGAGTGCCGAGCACTTCTCCCGGTGGGAGGGGGGAATGGGAGCAACAACGAGGGGGCACTAGCTGGAGACACCCAGGTAAGAAAGAGGCCACGCATAGCTGGGGGGGAGGGGACAGTGAACTGCTCGCCCCACAAACCTCTTTCCCCCCATGGCCCCCTAGGAAAAATGTTGGCCCCCTGAGCAAAAGGTTGCTAGCTAAGGGGCTGGGGTCTACTCTCCAAAGCAGCCATTCTCTCCAGGGGAACTGACCTCTGTCATCTGGAGATCCATTGTAACAGTGGGAGATCTCCAGATCCCACCTGGAGATTGGCAACCTTAAGGAAAAGTCAGCCACATGGCATGAGGTTGAAGAGAATGGGTTGATGGTATCTGGCCCACCTCAGTAGCCAGCCAGACAGCTATAGCGGAGCCAAGCAGGAGAGACAGCCATTTTTGTGATTTATTCTGACAGGAAAGTGGCCAAGCTGGCAGTTGGCGGGGGAGAGAAGCAGACCCAGCACCCAGCCAATGGCACACGACTACTCTTGAGTGGCGGTTGATGGGCCAATAGCTGATGGGGTGCATTGCACAGCCAATAGGAGAGCTGGAAATGGCCAATACATAAGGGAATTATATATGTAGGATTTGGGGATACTATATAACAAGGAAGTCAACAGAGAATGTCCGAACAGTGCACTTCCAAAGAGAATAGCTTTTCAAGAGACATAAAAAGTAGTTCAAGAAGAAGAACAAATCAAAAAGCACAACTATTGCAAAATGCTAAAATTTTATTAATTATTGTAACCTTTCTTCTTAAGAATCAAATAAAAACAGAAAGATGAAGATCACCCTCAGCCAGGCATCAGCTGATGCTAGAAATACAGACATTAATTCAAAAGAAGATAACCCAAGAAGTCTATTTTTTTCCAGAACAAATAAATAGTAATGGTACAACATTCAAAAAATAATCCATCTTTTTAGAAAAGAATTATATTAATGTTACTTATTACTTTGGCTTACAAACGTCTGACCCTTTGGCAAATGTATATATATCTATATTAATTTTGTAAACAGTTACAAAAAAATTCAGAACTCCAAATCTTCATAACTACACTGATGATGTCATGTAAACAAAGGTTATCCTTCAGCAGCAGCACACGTCAAGGGGTTTTCCTTTTGCAAAAGAAAAATCTAAACAAAATCGCCTAGGATTATAGCTAACCCCCCTGCCCCCTCCAAATTTTGAAAGACTGAAGTCTGTAGAAGGGATCTGAAAAGAAAATGAAGGACGGGGAGAACAAATCAGAAAAGCGACGATTACGTTTTGTAGTGGTGTTGGACTGGAAGAGACAACATTGCCATACGAATTTGGAATGGCACTGGTTCTGTACCTCAAGATCTTATGCTCCAAAACGAGGAGTTGGGCCCATGTCAATTAGTGATCAAAACTCTTGTGCTTATGTTCGTTCCAGAGAAAAATAAAGCCCGCATCCTATTTCACCACCCGCCACCCTAATTTCTCCCCAAATTTAGCTATGGGTGCATAATTCAGGATCACTGAAGTTTAGTAGTCCCAAGAACTTCTCAATGCTTGTCACAAGAGAAAAGGCATTGTACGCACACGGAGCCTGCTGGAAGTGCATTTGTAATAATTAGGGGGAAAGCAATTATGTTAAGGATGCTTCTTTGAATTCTTTTCTGTTTAAAACAACGAGGGAAATGAGCATCATTCTTTTGTTAGTTCTTTTTCTTGGTCGGTGGTTCTATTTCTGGACCGGTCCTTGTTGTTGCTGCTGTTGCTCTTCCTGTTGCTGCTGCTGTGATTGCGTAGGGATGGGCTGGGGGGCACAATGGCTGCTCAGACAAGCACACTCCTCCACCTGGATGTACGAGTAATCCACAGTGGAGCCATCGGGGCAGCTCAGGGCGACGTGCTGCTTGCTGGTCTTGACTTCTTGACAGCATCTGCACGAATGTTCCATTACATTCGTCTCTGAGGAATATCTGAAGAGTTGCAAACAGAAGGAAAAGAGAGGTTTAGCAAAACTGATGCAGAATCGAGGCACATCCACTGCACGAAATGTCTCTTTGCATCTTGCGACGTATTGAGCCTGAACTGTAGTTGCAAAAGGGCTTAGCTTAGGGACGCATAACAGTGGCTTGCTAGGATCCTTGAATGGGCCAGTAGGGAGACAGGGATCCTAGAGGAAACCAGCTGGGAGACAATGGAGTGTAAATAGCCTACCGTTGAGAGTGGGGTGTGTTTTGGGTGTAACCTTTTCCAGGCATAAATACCAGGCTTTGGGGGCAGGGATTTCAGTCTTCTTTCTCTTGCTGAATCACTAATAAACTAGGAGCTGACCACTTGAATGCATCTGAGCCCAGTATATTGCACATCTCTACAACAGTCAGGGCTGTGTGTATGCTACAGTTCCAGATGAGCACATCAGTGGGGCGGAATGTAGTGGTACCGGGCTCTCTAAGGTTATCAGTGTTCCTGTTCTTTTAGAGGAAGTTTCTAGCCATTATAATTTTGAGGGTGTGTTTCAGTGTGCATGGGCAATGCCTGCTGACATCTTGAGAGGGAGCTGAAAATATTTCCAGCGGTTGAGCGTAGGGCTTTTGTTGTCTGCATCGCACCTTCTGTTCTCCATGACTAGCAACATCCTGACCGCGGGTGGAGTGTCCCCTAGCTTTTGGCTCCCTCTCAAATAAGAGATGTAGTCTCTCCGGCTCCATATCTGACGAATTTGGTAATTCCGTCTCATCGAAGGGCCTTCTCTTTGGCTCGTTGTACTATTTTCCCTTCTGAGGTCGTAACAGGTCGCTACAAGAAGATACCCCTGGCTGAGCGTATCTGTCCTTGTGGTATTGGTGAGGCTGATACTATCAATCATATTTTGCTTGCGTGTGGGTTCTATCAAATATACGAGCTGTATTTATCCAACCCATACGGGAAAGGCTTTCAGGCCCTTCGGATTCTGATATTAGTCTTTTGCTTATGATAGATGCCAATCCACAGGTGACATTAGCATGTGCCAAATTTCTGGCAGCAGCCTACAGAATTAGGAAAGATCTCTTAAAAGCGTAACTCAAAGAGTCTTAGGCTAATGCAGTGTATTATCTCAAAAATGATTTTGAATTGTTTTGAGATGGATGTTATGTATGCTTGGTTGGACTGTTAGTGCTGGTTACGAACCGTAATAAAGATTTCTGACTCTGGGCCAATCTGCATTTAGCATTTTTACCAAACCCACACTGGAACAGAAAAAGATGCAGTTCAAAACCACATTCAGTTACCCCAGGCCAACACTGTATTGACTGCAGAGTCACCCCCAAATGGCCATAAAATGGCCATAAATCTATGCAGACAACCACAATAAAACCAGAGATCAAACTAAGTGAAAGGCAGCATGCAGTCTGGACACTGCCATAAAATGCAACACTCAATCAAAGCGAAAGTGGCATGCAATGTAGACGGGAATTTCTGTTCCAGTGTGGGTTTGGTAAGACAGCGGAGCAAATGCTAGATGCAGATCGGGACTCTGCCACTTGCCATATCTGACTGTGAACATCTGGGATTCTGTTTTATGGGTTTAAATTACAGAAATGAAGACAAAGATTCTTGAAGGGATTCAAGAATAAGTGGGACAAGCAAAAGTAAGATTTAGATATCGGCAAAGTTGTTTTAGAGCAGAGAGACAAACTAGAATGCTCTTGGGAGTACCTTGCGACTCCATATTCTGTGAGCACAAAAGTGCTAGAACCTGATCTCGAGTAAAGAACTATGGCTTCAGAAGGATTTTAAATTCTTTATCATTCTTCTGGAAATTGCACACAACAACAACAGAGATGCAAAAAGATTTCATAGTCGTTTATTTCCTCCCCGCTTCACAAGGATTGGCTTTTCTCAATCACCATAATACTTGCAAAGTCCGTCCCTTGCAGATGCTAATTAGTTTACCCATACTTGTGTAACTTTCTAATTGGATGTGCTTTTCATGCACACTCTTAGCTCATGTTTTGTAACATTTCTGTTGTCTGTAGCCTTGTGTCTAGTGAGAAAGGCAGACTATAAGCAATGTAATAAATAAATTTATGCATCTGATTATGTAAAGGTAAAGGTTTCCCTCGCTCGAAAGCCAGTCGAATCCAACTCTAGGGTTGCAGTGCTCATCTCGGTTTCCAAGCGGAGAGCCAGCGCTGTCCGAAGACATTTCCGTGGTCATGTGGCCAGCATGACTAGACACCGAGGCGCATGGAACCCTGTTACCTTCCCACCAAAGTGGTACCTATTTATCTACTTGCAATTTCTTGCTTTTAAACTGCTAGGTTGGGAGGAGCTGGAACCAGAGACGGGAGCTCACTCCGTCATGTGGCACTCGGGTCTCGAACTGCTGAACCTTCCAGCCTGCAGTTCAGCGTCTTAACCACTTGAGCCACTGCAGCTCCTATACATCTGATTAAGCAAGTTCTAATTCACGAAACCTTACAACAGAGTAATTTTAATCAGTTTCCAAAGCACCACCGGACTGTTTGATTTGAGTGGGACTGACAAAAATGTCTGTCTATCACATCAATATATCATAGGAGTCTAAAGTGAACCATTAAACCCAACTCCAGTTTTACATGGGTCATGCTAATGTGGAATTCAAGGTAGTTTCTGAACCATTGGCTGTAGGTCAACCATTAGAAACAAGCGGGACTTAGGAGCGCACGAGAGACAGTTCACGAGGACAGTAAGCAGTCCTCTTCACTCTACTTACTTTGAGGAAGTGCTACAGTTGCCTTCGCAGTATGTTAACTGAATAGGTGAAGAAGCTTCACAGCCGTTGTGTCTGATTATTTTCGGAGTCGTGTGGGGTATGCAGTCCCGTGGTTCTGAGAGGGTAAAAAAAAAGTATGATTATGTGGTCACAATCGTTTCCCAATGAGAAGCTGAGACTGGTAAAATGGGATGCGTGCGTGCCAATGTGGCAGGTGAAGGGGTCTGATTGGTCCATCTTTTAAAATTATATCCAGGTAACCTTCACAGAAAGAAGAAAAAGAGCAAGCTCATTTCTGTTTTCTGTGTCCATCAGTGTAAGCTTCGGATACTAATGAGTCATACTTCCTGAGTGTAATGATGCATCATCTACATTAATGACATTGGTGAAAGCCAGCGTCTTTCAGGAACATGTGAGGATCCAGGGCAGACCTATTTGTATGCATACTGAGGTCTCTCTTCACAACAGTGGGAGAGCTTCTCGTGTCCTGGCCCCACTGCTGGACCTCCTGATGGCACCTGGTATTTTTGGCCACTGTGTGACAGAGTGTTGGACTGGATGGGCTGTTGACCTGATCCAACATGGGCTTCTCTTATGTTCTTATTTCCCTCAGTCCATGCAATTATGCTGCACAATATCACAGTGCTTCTTTCCTGCTCTGATACTTTATCAGCTAATGTTATACCCTAAAGTGGTGAATACAGTCTAATGCAGCTCATTCATTTAATTTTTGGAATCCTACCCTTCCACTGTGTAGCTTAATGCTAAAACAATACACTCTAATTGTAATAACAATCCAAGTAAAACATTAAATACCATAAAGGTGATAACGGCAAACAAAAGAGAGCCAGAAGAACAGTAGCAAATGGCAAAGCAATTCACCCATCAAATGCCTGTACAAATAATTCAGCATTCTGGTGACTGAAATTAACAATATTGTTGCCATACAAATGTCTGGGAAAGTGTCACTTACTTTAGTTCGTTATAGGATATATATATATTTGGCATGACTTACCTGGACGAACACATACTTTGCAGCAGCCATCATCAGACAATTTCACATCCTCCTTAAGGAATTTAAAAAAATATATATTTGTGAATTGATTTACAGTTGCCAAATCAATCACTTTCCTTGGCAAAAGCATTTTCTTTACGCAAGTGAGAGGTTCACACTTGAATAGATACAATTTCTATTCCGAGATTAACAAGATTAGGATCGTTTTGTTGATAATGGGTAAAATGCCTATAATTATGCCACAGAGAGCTAGTGCAGTAGTGTATGTACTGGAGACTTCAAAATGGAAAATAAGGATTTTATAAAGGGATAGGGATGCCAGCCTCCAGGTGGGACCTAGGGTTCCCTGGAATTACAGTTTATCTCCAGACTTACAGAGATCAGTTCCCCTGGAGAAAATGGATGCTTTGGTGGGTGGACTCTATGGCATTGTATCCCACAAAAGAAGATAGAGTAGTTGGGTACTTGGACCCAAAGACTGCTGTTATCTCAAATACATAACATGCCGCCTGTGAAGGTTGTGTCTTAACAATAACATATAGTTATATAATATCAAGCTAGACAAAAAGTTCAGTCAAACTTACAGGTAGACAGTCAGGACTTAAGGCAGGACAGGTTCTCTTGACGGTGACAAGAACAAACTTGCCATCAATGACTTCACACTCATAGGAGGAACAGTTGTTTCCAGGACGGTACCAGCTCTTTCCAGGCTGAAAAAAGTTACAGTTTTAACTACATCGGTAGAAAGTGATATACAATTATCAGTAATTTTTAAGGGGGTTGATTATATCAGTGACACAGTATAGTTATGGCAAAAAAGCAGTTCTTTGTTAACAGGAAAGTATAGAAAGCTTTGTGGAAAACTTTCAAAGAAATAACAACAAAGCTATTCTATTTGCGGTGCAGTTTTCTTTATTAAAAGGAGGGAAATGCTATTCTTTTGTCTTCATTCTTTTGACTACTGTGATGTACTTTCTTGTCCTACTCAGCATGTCGAAATTACAATTATCCCACTGTAATAAAGTATGGATGTCCTTTGCCTTTGCCACCAGTAGTAATTAGTGTGCATATTATACAGCAGAAGGACCGGGCTAACCAATGCTCTGTTAAAATGGAGGTCCTTCTCTTTGCTTAAGATGAATAGAAGAAGAAGAAGAGTTTGGATTTATACCCCGCCCTTCACTGCCCAAAGGCGTCTCAGAGCGGCTTACAAACTCCTTTCCCTTCCCTTCCCCACAACAGACACCCTGTGAGGTAGGCGGGGCTGAGAGAACTTCTGACAGAAACTGTCCTTGAGAGAACACTCTGACAGAGCTTGTGACTGACCCAAGGTCACATCATCAGGTGCAAGTGGAGGAGTGGGGAATCAAACCCGGTTCTCCCAGATAAGAGTCCGCGCACTTAACCACTACACCAAACTGGTGTAGATAGAACTTTAAGACTTTTTTTGGCTTGTTCTTCTCCAGTTAAGGAGCCAAACTAACTCTCAATGATATCTTAAAAGAATTCTGCCCTAAATCACAACTCCAAGTAGGAGCAGGAGGTTCCATATTAGCATGTCAGAGGGCAAAACCTGAAAACACATGACATCAGCATGTTTTGAACTTTCGTATCTGGAATGGGATGGATATTAGGTTAGTGGAACACTACTTCCTTGTCCCCAGGAGCTCCCATTCTTCAGTCAACCATGAGGATAATGCCAGAGGACTCACAAAACATCAGATATTAACTACCTGAATAATGACTTTGGTGGATTCTTCTTTCAGAATACAAGCTGTTGGGGTGCATTCACCACAGCATTGCCCAGCAATTTCCTTGTAAGCGTATCCCTGCATTGGGAAGGAGATAGATGGAAATGCATAAAATCAAGGGTGTCTTTTACTTGTTTGAGAAGATAAATAGGTAAGTGGACAGACAGAAGGAAGGAAAGAAGGAAGAAAAAGAAAGATAGATGGAAATGCATTGGGAAGGAGATAGATGGAAATGCATGAAATCAAGGGTGTCTTTTACTTGTTTGAGAAGATAAATAGGTAAGTGGACAGTCGGAAGGAAGGAAAGAAGGAAGAAAAAGAAAGAGGGAAGGGAAAGGAGAAAGAAGGAAGGAAGGAAGGAAGGAAGGAAGGAAGGAAGGAAGGAAGGAAGGAAGGAAGGAAGGAAGGAAGGAAGGAAGGAAGGAAGGAAGGAAGCTATCAAGGGGTCATTAAAAATCAGCATGAACTCACATCTGAACATGTTGTGTTGCATGCTTTTGATACACATTCCACTGTGTATAATGTGCTGTGTAGACCTTCTTCAAGAGAGCATTTGCAAAGTTCACAGTGACCCCTTGGGACAACTGCTCCAGGCTGGAGGAGAGAAACAGTAATAAATCATTCCAACCACTCTCATATGACTAGTAAATGTAATTTACTGGGGCTTCACTGACAAGATATCTGAAATTAAAATCAGAATTGCTGATGGTCGAAAGTATAGAACAACATGGGTGTTAGGTATCTTTCTTGGTTAAAATGTCTGAGGAATTTTATGGAATTTTAGAAAGTCAGATTTGGAGGTGCCTCCTCAACCAGAGCTTCTGAAGAATTTCAAAGGCAACCAAAAGAGATGCAATGATATTGCACTCCTAAACAGAGTTACACCCTTCTACGCCAACTGATGGCAGTAGATTTAGAAAGCTATAACTGTGCTTTGGATGGAACTGTAAGACTAGCATAATTTGGGGGTGGGATGGGGATGTGTTGTACAACTTCAGTCAAATATTTCCCCAGACTCTTTATCTAGAAGCAAAATGACACTATAAAGAACTTCTTTTGTTTTGATTTTAAATCTGTGATTAAATTGTCCGGTGTAATGGTTAGTCACATTGATCTGTTGACTACTGCTTCTGGCACTCATTATGCAATGACATTATGAAGGCTACTCACTTGATAGAACACGCCACTGACAACGCATCCTGGCATTTTCACTGTGAGGCAAAAAGACGTGTAATTATACATGGTTTTATCTTCTCTTAAATCATCAGAATAGAATAATAAGGTATATAGCAGTGAAGTATTAGTATAAATTGCCAGTCATTTTTTTTTTAATGCATGCAGTAACAATGACAGTTTTAGAGGAGTAGAACAGCTAGGCTGTGGTCACACTAGCGAGACGATGCGGGGAGGGGGGGAGTGAGGCTATTTGCTCCATAGCAATTTGACCTGCATTTGCACGATCACACAGTCCCAGTTCCCCAGCGAGGTTTCCAACACCGGGAACGTCAAGTACTTTCCAGGTATTTGTGCTCCGAATCCACGATTTTGCCTGTCTGGACAGCCATCTCTCACTATGATTGTGATTAGGTCATCTGGACGTCCTTCTTTGGGTAGTTTTGTTTTTGCGACTTTCACCATTGTGCACATGCATATGCATGCACATATGCACATGTGCACAGGATTTTTTTTTTTAAAAAAATGTGCTGCACTGCCACTTGGGCAGCGCGGCGGTCTGCGATCACACAGGGAAAGTCTGTCTGTGGCCCATAGCAACCCATTTGATAGTGGACTTTCCCCAGCGTCTTTTAACTCCACTCTTGCAGCAGAGCAAAATGGGTTGCCGACAGGTGCGGGGCACTGGCCAGATGTTCACATCTGATAGCGCCTGTTAAATCCACCCGGCATTCGCGCCTATGGCATGGCTAATTGTGCGTGTGATCGGAGCCCTATATTCAGATCCAGTAGCACTTTAGAAACTAACAAGACTAACAAGCTATCTAACGAAGGGAGTTTTGAGTCTTGAAAACTTATGACCTGAGAAATCTTGTTGGTTTCAAAACATCTGAATCTTTGAGCAAACCTCACATTATGGAAATTGGGGGGTGGGGGGATTAGTTTAGTTAAAAATACACTGACTTACATGTTACCACTCCATCCAAAATGGTGAATGGCAGCCAGGCGAATGTCACATCTGGCATATATAACATGTGGAGTTTGTGCTGGTTGAATGCAAATTTAGGGTCCTTACATGAGGAAGTAATGACTATCATACAGTTGAAGAGACTAAGCCCACAATCTTAAAGATACTTTCCTGAGAGCTTATTCCCAAGTAGAGCTGCTTAGGGTTGCTTCCCAGATAGCTACTGAAAAGGAAAATGCTGACACACGGCCACCTCCAGGGGATTCTGGGTGACTTCCCTACAAGGAGAGCTATTTGTGGGGAACTGTTGTGCACAGAAAGGACACAGCAAGCTGGGCAGCTTCTTCAAGAACAGATCTACTTGCAAAGAAGCCAAATATCCTGTCATGCTGAGCAAAAGCTGGAGCTTAGTCCTCCAGCTAAGCCATTCAAGAGGACTGTGTGTGTGTGTGTGATGTAATTGCTGTGCGTATGTGAAAAGATTAACACCATTCTGTGTTTCTCTACACCTGTATACTTACCACAAGTGGCATTCATGCAGCAGTCTCCCGGCAGTTTTTCTTGTTTTAATTCATATCCTAGAGGACATCTATCGATGGATTTGGGGCAGTAGGTAGTATTGCATACTGTATAAAGTAAAGCAGAAAAGAAGGGAGAGGAAAAAGGAATGAACAAAGTTCAGTTCAGAACATTCTCACATTAAAAGAAGGGAGTTTCCTGGCATTAACGTACAGCCAATGAAACATCTGGCTGAGAGTGGTATCCTTTAGAGAAAGGAACTCATTAGCATAATAGGCCACACCCCGATGGCATAGCTCATTAGCATATTAGGCCACACCCCATGCCTTTCCTTGGCTTGCCCGAGTGCCCCGCAGCTGCGGGGAACCTGGCCAACCTGGCCCTTGGACAGGCCAGGGAAGGTACGGGGAGGCATTTAAATGCCTTCCCGATCCTTCCATGGCCCCCCCTGGCCAGCCTGCCCCGGAGTTGTCGGGGGTTGCTCTCCAGGCCTTCCCTCTGTAGCCATACATGCAGAGGTTTTGGCTGTAGTGGGCGTGACCAACTCTGTAGCCAGCCGGAACTCCGTTCCTGTGCGTTCCTGCCCCAAAATAGCCCTGGAGAAAGGAGCCACTGCTATAGCCACAACAAGTAGCACTATTGTCATGTGGACAGATTAACCACTAAGCTATGCACTCTACAGCATAGGAGCATCTACTGTGACGTAATTATCTGGCATTTCCCAAAAAGAAAAACATTCCTGTTTTGAACATTTTTGCTGAAAACTGCTTACAGTGCATCTTTTGCTTCAAGCATCTGAAGTCTGGGATCGTACTTACTGCATTTTTTATGTGGGCAGCATGGATCTTCTAGTGTTGCTACTGAGACAGGCACATAGCCTTCATCAATACAGGGCACTGGGGCAGGTGTGGTACATATCTTTGGTTTACACTGCACTGTCAGAGAATATTTCTCGCAAGTGCACTCCTGGCAGTTGCTGTTCCAAACTGATCCGGGCTGTGGGGAGAAAAGTGAAAAATATTAGCATGCACTTCCTTTTTTGGGGTGCTTCTTTGGTAATCGCCATCACCAGGGGCAGGGCCTTTTCAGTGGCGGCTCCTAGCTGGTGGAATGAGCTCCCGGAAGAGATCAGGGCCCTGCGGGACCTTTGACAGTTCCATCATCATCATCTTCAGAACTGGGGGCTGATGAATCCCCCCATGGTAAGAAGCATGATCTCCAGACACAGCAAGCTCACACACTTATCTGCGAGGCAGAGATGACGCCTGGTTTGGAAGGTCACGTCCCCCACATTCCCAGATCCTGCCTTTCAAGATACACCTAGCAACGCCCTTCTTGCTCAAGAGTCCCATCACATGCTGAAGGTAAGTCTTGACTATGTTCCTGCTTTCCAGATAAAAGTTGTCAAAACACGATTCAGGGTGAATCTATGTTAGATTTTGAAGACCTTCTTATGGTGATGATGATGCACCAAGTGACATGCACTTATCATTACCCCAAGGGTAACCTTGTACTGCTCAGTGTAAGCTGCAGCAGTATTCAAATAGATTACCTGCAATGTAGATTTGAAACAGTATAAATGGCTCTACAAAACCTCCAGGCTACATCAGCCACAGGTGCCTTTTACCAACCTGCCCATGCCATGCCAACGTCATTCCATCTCTTCTGCTAGCTGTGTAACAGTATGACGGTGGCTCTGCTGCTGATGGTGACTTCTAGTTGCACAGTGGCATCAGCAGCCCTCACAACTGCATCAGTGCAGGCTGTGCTGGATGGCCTTATAGTGCTAGCAAAATGCATCAGGTTGGGATTTGTCTACTCATTATACCCCAGATTAAGTACTTATTTACTGATCAGTCCTATGACTTAGCTGCAAGAAAGTTGTTCTAGGATCACAAAAAAAGTGCTTTTTTCAAATCATAAGTTACGTTTTGGTGATAAGGCTAAAATTCTAGTGGTAAGGCTAAAATGTTGGTGATATGGCTAAAGTTTTGAAAACCACGATAATTGGAAATATAAAGGTTGTCGCTGTAGTTGAGCTATTCTCCATTTATTCCATTATTCTTAAAAGCTTAAGTTTACAAATATTATGAAACAAGCTCATGAGACTCACAGGAGGGTGAGTCTTGCACACTGAGCCCATGCGTGGCTGCCTGCCACACACCACATCACCAAGTGGGACACTGCTCCAGGCCTCCAGTTTGGTGTAGTGGTTAAGTGCGCGGACTCTAATCTGGAAGAACCAGGTTTGATTCCCCACTCCTCCCCTTACACCTGCTAGATGACCTTGGGCAAGCCATAGTTCTGATAAGTTCTGTCCTTGAAAAAGAGGAGTTTCTGTCAGAGCTCTCTCAGCCCCACCTACCTCACAGGGTGCCTGTTGTGGGGAGGGGAAGGGAAAATGACTTTGTAAGCTGCTCTGAGACTCCTTTGGGTAGTGAAGGGCAGGGTATAAATCCAATCTCTTCCTCTTCTTCTTCTTCTCTGCAAATGCCTTCAGGCCTGGTGGCAGTGGTATCCAGGAGCCACTTAGGACCTGGAGCAGTTCCTGGACACCACCACCACTGCACCCAGGCCCGGAGTGGCTCCTTGGACTCTACTGCTACCATGGCTGGGGCCGGAGTGGCTCCCAGCACTCTGCTACAGCCTGGTCTGAAGTAGCTCCACTATTACTGCAGCCAGGACTGGAGTGGCTCTCCAAATAGCAATGACAATATCGCTAGTCCCAGCATAGCTCTTAGATTCCTCCAGGACACAGGAGGAAACCACCCCCAATGTATTTTTTGTTTAATTTTTAAGATTTTTCTGCAAACCTGGGGGGGTCTCCCAAGTTTGCAGAATTAACTCTTTACAGTCAGTCTGGCCCAACCAGCAAAATTAGATATTCACAGATTAGGTAGAATATAAGATGTTAAATTCCTCCAGTTGTTTTTGACACTCTTTAAAAATAAATTTGCCATGCAATTATCTATGAAGGAAGACTGTATTCTGCAGCCTCTTGGCTTTCAGATCTAAGCCTCTGTAAATGGATTATTTAAAAATGGGAAATGACAGTTTAAAAATCCTCTCCGTGTTGCAAAATACTTGGGGGGGGGAAATCGATTTTAATGAAGCTCCAAACATGGCTTGAGCTTACTCATCTACATTTCTTAAGTATAATCACATTGATACTTACCGCTTTGGGCATCCCATCTGGTCCCACACAAGCTGTAAGAAATAAAAGGATGCACATTTTTGTGTTATTGCCATTAAAGAATTGTGGAGCTAATACAACTAGCTTAAAGAGCAGGTCTATGGAAGCACTGTAAAATCTGACATAGTTATTGTTTCATGAGTATATAAACAGAAGTCGGAAGCATTAGAAACTGATCTATAAAAGGAAGCTTTGTAACCATGGAAATTAGTTTTGAAGGCTTCATGCTTTCATAATAACAGAAGTTTATCTGTCTAGAAAACCTCCAATCCATAGCCTTCTGGAAACTTGGGAAAAGCTGCTGTAACCACGCAGCACTGCAGGAGCAGCCACTAGATGGGAGAACGCTTTGTAGAGGACTGCTATGATGGAATGCCTGTTCTTTGAATGACAGTTTCCCTTGCTCGAAAGCCAGTCAAATCCAACTTTAGGGATGCGGTACTCGTCTCCATTTCCAAGCCAAAGAGGCAGCGCTGTCCAAAGATGTTTCCGTGGTCATGTGGCCGGCATGACTAGATGCCGAGGGGCACGGAATGCTGTTACCTTCCCACCGAAGCGGTACCTATTTATCTACTTGCAATTTCTTGCTTTCGAATGGCTAGGTTGGCTGGAGCTGGGGTCAGAGATGGGAGTTCACTCCGGTCGAATCTGCATTTGCATTTTTAAATCAGCTGCCTGCTGCTGTGATGCCGTCTTTCTCTATGCTTGTTTGAATGTTGTTTGGAGAAGATTCTTTTAAAGGAGTGCGGAGGTGCAATGAAAGTGGAGCTGCCCCGAAAGGACAATAAACCTATGTGGATGTGCAAAAGTATGCTAGCGCTGTTGAGGTGTGAAAACGACACCAAATGTGGACAGCTTTTTTGAAGATGGAGTCAAAAGGTTGGGACACTGATGGGAAAGACAAGTGCAGATTCGGCCTCCATCTTGCAGCACTCGGGTCTCAAACTGCTGACCTTCCGGTCTGCAGTTCAGCATCTTAACCACTTCAGCCTCTCTGCAAAAGCAAACTATATATTTCTCGACACTTCTTGCATGTCACTTGTATAAACAGTGCAAAAACATCCCTCTTGAAAACTTCAAATGTTCCTCTGCATTCTATAGCACTCTCCTTTATTTTATTGTCCTGTTTAGTAGGACAGTAAGTGATGTCAAATGCATTCTACCCTTGCTTTGCGGAAGAATTGCAGTCTAAGTTGAACTTCTAGTGTTGGTTACTGGAAATCATTTCCCCTTTGGGTACCTGCAAATTGCTGTACTCGAGATGACCTCAGCAGCCCTCTGCCACTGCCATCCTAAGCAGAGTGACCCGCTCCTAAGTCCATTGATGTTCATTGAGCAGACAGAGGTGATGTGGAACACCAATAACTACAATCCCGGAGAGCCATTGTCAGTCAGAATAGACAGGGCTCTTTTTATGGGAGGAACTCCTTTGCATAGTAGGCGACACGCCCCTAATGTAGCCAGTCCTCCAAGAGCTGACAGTAGCCCCTATAAGAAGAGCTCTGTAAGCTCAGGGAGGATTGGCTAAATTAGGGGCGTGTCGCCTAATACGCAAAGGAGTTCCTGCTGCAAAAAGAGCCCTGAGAATAGGTAATACTGCCCTTGAAAGACCAATGATCTGATTCAGAATAAAACAGCTTCATGTATTCCTGTGAATTCAAGGGGCTCAGAAGGGTGTAACTCTGCCTAGGACTGCACTATAATTTGCTGACTGTCCAAGAACCCTACAACACTGCTGAGTGGTCATAGCCACTCCTGCCTCACATAAGAATACTTACAGCATTCACGGACACAGACATCGCTGTAGGTGTTAAAGAGCTTGGTTCCTGTAGGGCAGTAGCAGCCTTCGGTTATACCTTCACCACTATGCTGAATAGCTCTATGGAAAAGAAGCATACATTAGAACAGCCCCACATCCTTGCAACATGAATATCCAGTATGTATTTCAGTTCTCTCTGTTATAATAATGTGCAAAGGGAGGGGGAGCCAGGCCATTTCAAAAAGTGTGACTAATTAACAAAGTTGAGAACAATGCCAGAAATCCAATAACTTTTAATGCAGGAGACATCTTAACAATATTGTTAGGTAGTTATTCCTTACTTATTCCTAGCTCAGCCTTCTGTCGAGCAGCGCCGGGCACACTTCATACACACAGTGAGCACATGTTATCCTCACAATATCTGTGTGATGTAATTATACTGAAAAGGTTATTATTGGCCCAAGGTAACCAGGTGTGCTTGATGGCTGAGCAGAAACTTGAGCCCAAGCCTCCTCAGTGCAAATCCATCACATTACCACCCACAAAGCAATGGTTATGCCAATAATAGTAATAGTAATAATGAAAAGAAGAAGAAGAAATACAGCATTAAACAGCTTTTCTATTCTTCCTTACTTTGTGTCACAGGTTGCAGGGTTGAGAGGGCCACATGGTTCATATACTTTTCCTTTAGGACAGGTGAGTGCTGCAAACGATAAGAAAAAAAGGATAAAGGTAAACATAAAAATGTATTTGCAGGTTCAAGGAGGGTAGAGGGTGAGGTGTTAGAAGGAATAAACACACGCACAACCATCCTTTGGTAAAATATATGGCCGCGGCTTATTTTATTGCATACAGGCAAGGAGCAACGGCACGGCATGGGGACGGATCCAAGCATCAGGCGACTCGCCTGATACCTGATGGAACCCCTACCCAGCCTGTCTGCTGGGAGACCAACCGCGGAGTGACAAGATTCTGGGACGCATGCAGGCGCCAGCCTCTTCATGGTCCCCTTGCCACCTGGTGGTGGAAGCCAGGCAACAGGCCCCGCCTTGGCATGTGGCTGAGTGGCTCCACCTCCCAAGGCCCCTTATGGGAGCCTCCAAATTGGGAGAGGCAGGCACGCAGGCATAGCCCTTCCCCAAAAGGATCCGTCCCAATGCCCAAACCGCTAAGCTGCGACAGCAAAGAACAGACCAGAGAAACACGGTAACACAACCAAAACTAGAAATAAAATATCCTATATTAACCAAAACTAGAGAGGGTGGGTGGGATGGCCTGCATGGGCTTGTTTAAATAGCCCGCCTGGGATCTGCAGCCCACCCCAGACTCAGACGCAACGCCTGACGTGGCAGGCTGTGGGAGAACTGACCCGCCCCCTCCTCGCATTGCCGGAGGGCACCATGCGGCCAGAGGATGTCTTCCTACCCCATACCCCTCCTCATGAACCGCAAACGCTGGTGGAAGGTGAACCTCAGCCGTGCTTCCCTTACATATTACATTTACAGCGAGCTTCAGCATGACCATTTCTTCCATTTTTGCCCCCTGTTCCTGAAGTACTGATTAATTAAAAGGGGAGAGAGGGTTTATTGAGTCTCATTAGAAACATAAGAAGAGCCCTGCTGGATCAGACATAAGAAGAGTGCTACTGGATCAGACTAGTGGTTGATCTAGTCCAGCAACCTGTTTCACACCATGGCCAACCGTTTGCCCTGGATGGCCAATGAACAGGGAAGAGAGGTCAAGGTCTGGTGCTGCCTCCCAGCAGTTGCACCCACAGGTTTCTTGCCTCTGTATATGGAGGTCCTCTAATCCCTCTAAAGCCATCTACTCCCAAGGCCATCATCCCATCCACTGTCATTGAATTTCACAGTTTATTCACTGGTTGAGAAATTAAATATTTCCTTCTGTCTGTCCTGAGCTACCCATCATCTTTACTGGGTATTCCCCATTTCTAGTATTATGGGAGAGGGATTTTATAAATCTGTCATGCCTCTCCTTAGCCATCTTCTTTTCGGCTGAAAAATCCCAGACACTTCAGCCTTCCGCAGGAGAAACTTGCCCTGACCTTTTAATCATCTTGGTAGCCCTCTTTGATACTTTTTCCAGCTTTGCAATATCCATCGTGAGATATGGCAACCAGAACTGTACACAGTATCCCAAATGAAGTTGCACTATAACTAGGGATGGGCAAGAACTGGCTGACAAACTAAAGTTCATTACAAATTTTGGCTGATTCATGGTTTGTGAAGTAATGTTCGTGAACTGAAGAACTGCCACAAAATTTCATTAATTTCGATGCAGTTCGTGGCAGTTCATGAAAAGCAGAAAGCTGGTGTTTAAACCCCTGCTTTCTGCTTTTCAAAAAAATGAGGAGCTCCCAGCCATTTAAACCAAACAGCTGAGTGATGGGGAACTCCCTGCCACTCAGCTGTTTGGTTTAAATGGCTCAGAGCTCCTTACCACTCAGCTGTTTGGTTTAAATGGCTTCTGGCTTCTGCTCCCCAAAGCTTTTCGATGGGAGCAGGAAGCAGGGGTTTAAATGGCTTGGAGCCATTTAACCCCCTGCTTTCCACTCCGTGTGAAAAGCCATGGGGAGCAGAAAGCAGGAATTTAAATTTTAAAAGGCTCACAAACCAATACAAACTGTTTTGGCTTGTGAACTGGTGTAGCGGTCCGTCAGCCACGAACCATGAACCAAAATGCAAAAATGCCCATCCCTAACCATAGCTCTATCGAAAAGCATTATAGTATTGGCCATTTTATTTTCAGTTCCTTTCCTTTCCTAATAATCCCCCGCATGGAGTTTGCTCACGACTGCTGTTATTGCTGAATTGATATTTTAATTGAGCTTTCCACTACAACCACAAGCTCTCTTTCAATCTCAGCCTCAGCCACTTCAGACCCTATTAGCATATATTTAAAATTACAACTTTTTTTTGTTCCAATATGCTTCACCTTACATTTACCAACAATGAAGAATGAATTGTATTTGTCACATTGCTGCCCGCTCACCCAGTTTGGAGAGATCCTCCAAACCATCTTCCTTGTTCAGGTATCATCTGCAAACTGAGCTACTATACTGCTGACTTCCAATTCCAAATCATTCATGAGCAAATTAAATAGCATCATCCCAATACTGGTCCTTGAATGATCCCACTGTTCACTTTCCTCCTTGTGAGAAGAGTCCATTTTATTTTTACTCTCCATTCTTGACATTTAACCAGTGTTTAATCCGTAAGGGGGCCTGTCCTCTTATCCCATAACTGCTAAGCTTACGCAAGAGTCTTGGTGAAGTACCTCATCAAAGGCCTTTTGGAAGTCCAAGTATATGACATCTACCGGAGGACGCTTATCCAGATGCTCCTTAACATGTTTAAAGAACTCCCAAAGGTCAGTGGGGCAGGACTCCTGTTTGCAGGAGCCATGCTCATTTCCCCTCAACAGGCCTTGATGTTCTGTGATGTCCCTAATCATTCTCTCTTTGACAACAATTTCTACTGGTTTTCCTGGAACAGATTTTAGGCTAATTGTCCTGTAATTCCCTAGATCCTCTCTGGACCCCTTTTTAAGAATCAATATGGCACTTGCTACTTTCCAGCCATTCAGTATCTGAGTTCCTTTAGAACCCTTGGGTTTATGCCATCTCAACCTGGAAGGCTTATTAGTTTTCAGTTTTTCTGGTAGTCCTAGAACTTCATCTCCCATCCCTTCAATTTGATTCAGTTTCTCAGACATCCTTCCCCAAAACAGGAGCTCTGGCATGAGCACGTGACCTGCATTTTCCACAGTGAATACAGATGCAAAGAATTCATTAAATCCCTCTGTCGTTAAATTTCCTCCCATGTTACTTAAGCAATCATTTCATTCCCTTTTCTCCCAAAGGCCCAACTGCCTCCCTAACCAGGTTCATGCTCTTGATATATTTGAAGAAATACATATTGTTCATGTTTTTAGCAGTCCGAAAAATTCTCTTTTTGCTCATCTTAACTGTCAGCTTATGTTTGCTTTGCCAGACGCAGAAACAGATTGCCAGCGGGTTACAATGGAAACCCTCCTGTCTACTCCTACCATGTTTCGTTAAATTGATATCTTCAAAGACATGTCTGTTAGTTTGAATTTAATATGAAATTGATAATATTAAACTAAGTAACTTGTTTTATTATTAAGATTTCATTACTGTATGCAGGGCTCTTTTTGTAGCAGGAACTCCTTTGCCTATTAGGCGACGCACCCCTAACGTAGCCAATCCTCCAAGAGTTTACAGAGCTCTTTTTACAGGGGCTACTGGAAGCTCTTGGAGGATTGGCTACATGAGGGGTGTGTCGCCTAATAGGCAAAGGAGTTCCTGCTACAAAAAGAGCCCTGACTGTATGATATGTGACCCTGGATAGCCCAGGCTAGCCAGATCTGAACATATCTTGGAAGCTAAGCAGGGTCAGCCCTGGTCCCTATTTGGATGGGAGACCACCGGGGAATACCAAGGTTGCAATGCAGAGGCGGGCAATGGCAAAGCACCTCTGATTGACTCCTGCCTTGAAAACCCTATGTGGTTGCCATAAGACGGCTGCAGCTTGATGATTAAAAAAAGAGAGATGTGAGTAAACTACAGCGCTGAATGAGTACTTACGGCAGGAGCCATTGGTCTTTGCTCTCCAGTCAATACAGATGCCTTTAGTGGCACAAAGAGAAGCATATATCTCCAGCCCAGAGCACTGCATGGAAGTATTGGTCATATAGCAAGAATCGAAGTGACAGCCTTTCCAGAAAGGTTTTGGAGGGATCACATCATGGCACTTAGAGAAGATGCTGTAAAAGGACCAGAAACGTCACGTGTGAAAATGAGCTTTCAAGCAGATGTTCTTCTTTTCCCTAAACCCCTATTAAAACTTTCAGCTAAAAATACAGAATGGTGGCGGTCACACGCACAAGATAACATGGGGGGGGAAGTGAAGCTATTTGCTCCGGAGTAATTTGACCCAAAGTTGTGCAATCACACAGTCCCTGGGAGCTGCGGGGGCAGCCTGCCACTGCATGATTAGACGCAAACCGTGGGTGAATGGGGGGGGTTTGCTGTGTGTTTCCAGTGTGCTTCACCAGGGGATCAATGATCCATATCTCTGCACTGAGTGCTCCCTATGCAGTGTGCAATGATGCACATACTGAAACGGGGAAAAAAACAATGGTATGGAGTTGGGATGGCCCGATCAGACTATCCCAACGCCATGAGAGCGCCCTGGCACACAGGGAAAGTCCATTCCTGGCCCATAGCAAACCCATTTGCAACTGGACTTTCCCTAGTGTTTTTTTACTCCACTTCAGCGGAGCAAAACAGGTTGCCCACGGCTGCGGGACGCTTCCCAGATGTTTGCGTCTGATCGCGCCCTTAAAATCCACCCGGCATTCGCGCCTATGGAGCGGCTCATTCTGCGTGTGATCGCAGCCAATGTTTTCTTTTCCTAGACAATACCCTTGTCATTAGATTCTCGAAGCAGGAAAAAGTAAAGTAAGTTGATTTGCCATCTTACTCGCTCCAAATCATCTGGCAAAGAGGGCTCGGTTTACAAGCTGGTGGTGGAGGTGGTGTGGTTGAATGTGGTGGTGATGGAGTGAAGCAGTACTTTTTCTTGTCATCGGGAACTCTCCAAGCAGGAGCCATGTGGGGACAATCAGTGACCACACCACTAGGTAAGCGGCATTCATCTTTTTTGTCATTTGTGCATGTGCCTGGAGGAAACAAAATGGAATCAGAAATGGAAGTGGGAAGCATGACATCCATGATTAAATGCACAGAGGTCTACATTCAGATTAAATGCAGAGATGCAACCAGCGACCTAGAGCTTTTGACAATCTTGTTTAGAGCTGATTGAAGAAATATCAGATGGCAAGGAGGTGAGCAGGCAGCGCCATAACATTAAGCCAAGGTAAGCCAGAAACCAAAGCTATGCCTCTGCAATCCAACAGCAACTTGAAAAGAGGGAATTAGATAAGCATATGGAGCAGAGTTCCATCAGTGGCTATTAGCCACAAGGTATAGGTAGAGACTCTGGGGCAAGTGATACTCTGTATTCTTGGTGCTGGGGGGGGTCAACAGTGGGAGGGCTTCTAGCCCCACTGCTGGACCTCCTGATGGCACCTGGTATTTTTGGCCACTGTGTGACACAGAGTGTTGGACTCGATGGGCCATTGGGCTGATCCAACATTGGCTTCTCTTATGTTCTTATGTCCTTAAGGTCAGGCCAGGGAAAAGGCCAGAGCAAAGCTGGCCACAAGGGGGTGCAGACCATTCCTAAGCCTTTCCCAGGGATGGGAGGCAACAGCTGGGATTGGCTGATTCCGTATGAACCAGAGGAAGGCGGGGGGGACGGACTTGCAAGGACTATGAGGAGCTATTTAAGCTCCTCCACCCCAAAGATAAGGAGAATACACTCACGGCTACTCTTCTCTCCATGGAACTAACTCAGAGTGAAGGGCCAGAAACTGAAGAGAGAATCCCAACAGGAGGCGGCAGACCACTCCCCTCCCAGTCTGAATTCTCTATAGGAATGGGGCATGAACTTGGTACCCCCTGTGGTGACCTCATCCTCAAGGAGGCAGACATGCCATGCCTTCACTCAGTGAATCACCAGCCACGGATTGTTGGATGGTTTCCCCTTTATGCTGCTAGTGCTGTAGGGATAATGACACTTTGGCTCTAAAGCATGAACAAAAGGGTCTATGGAACAATATGAGTTTTGATGGGAAGCATTATTCTTACCACACTGTCCTTCAGTATTGTTGCCGAATTTGCTATACGGAAGCTTTATGGAGAAGATTAAACCACTGAAGGTGATGGTAGCCCCAATCTCTGGTATCTCGACCATCATATTGATACCCAGCGTGGAGACAGAAATGCCATCTTTCTGGAAACCTGCATTGACAATCTGGTCGTTGAAGTAGATCTGCAAATGAATTTAATTTTACAATCAGGAATTCTCTTTCATTTGATGTAGGTGTGTCAGGTAGCCCTGCCATTGCTAAGGATGGGGCGGGCAGGGGAGCCATCTTTCACTGCCTGGAATGAGGGAGGATCAGGAGGCTCCAGGCACCCTGAGTTACTACGTCTGTACTGTGTCTTACAAGTAAGCAAGTAAGGCTAGTTATCACTGACAAAAGCTTTGTTCATGTAACTCTATAGTTAGCAGCAATAAACACTATCTTCCTATGAAGCCTGGTGTTTGACTGACTATCTGGAGAACTTGACAAGGTGGACTATCTGTGGAATGCCTTGGGGAAGGGTCCCTTAATCTTCTGCTCTGGCCTTCAGAAGAACAAGGGCGCTTGGTAGAAGGCTAGCTAACATTCCTTTTGCATATTTACATACAGATATGTAAACTTCTGACACTTGGGTTCCTCACAGCATTCCCCAATCCCCTGTTTATTTGCCTCTTTATGTACCTCAAGGAGACCCTAGTTGAATGACCAGTGCATAATGATTATCTTCATATCGCTGGCCATAATTAATTTGGGCAGCCAGTGCACAAGAGAACTGGATTAGTAACAAGAGTGATGATACATTTTACTTCACGTAGCTATATTATTAAAATTAAAAAAGATACAGTAATGTATTTTACTTCAGAAATATACATTTCCTATTCTGTGGTCATCACGGGTTGTATTCCACGGAACATTTCCCTTAGAGCAAGAGCTCTTACACAAGCAGAAACACAAGGAAGTAATAGCAAGTGGCTCTTGCGCTTAATCCACTTTACTGTATCCCATCTTGTGCTTCTGCTTGCACAAGGCGTAGTAGAAGACAGATTTCAGCAATTGTTCCCTCCCATAATGAATTTCTCCAATCGAATCACACTGCACCGCCAAACTGGGCTGTAATGACTTCTTCAAATAGCCGTTTGATTTTTGTACGCAACAAGACTGACTGGAAACGAAACTCAGTGCTTTATCTTACAGTAGCTCTTGAGCAAATGGAACTGCATTCAGTAAAATTTGGCTTCTGCTATTGCGCATGCGATCTCAGATCATTAGCAAACGATGAATTCACACGTGTATTGACGTTCATCTATTGATGTCTCAGACATCATGCAGTGCATGAAGGCTCATGGACAGAATTAATTTTCTCTTTCAGTACTGAAGTTTGCCTTCTGTTTCTCTTTGCTTAGTAAAGTAAACTTGTTTCTTCAGGGTTTTTTTTTAGTTCTACCAGTATTATATTTCCTAGAGGTCAGTACACTAAGGGATCCAAGCCAAACATTCTATGTAATATTTTTACCTTGTTGGCTTCTGCTCCATTAAAGAGTTCACGGGTTAGCAATATTTTTGCAGATTTGTAGAAAATAATAATAGACTGAGGACAGGAAAGTCCATCTTCCGAATCACAGAAGTAATTATCAATGAGAACCTTGAAATTGCCGTATTTTGGTGTAATCTGCTGCACCAGCACATATGTGCAGTTGTCCAGGAAGGTGTAATAAGTTCCATCAAATGTGATATAGTGAGGGTCACCCCAGCCACTGCAAACACCTTATAATGAAAGGGGGGAAATGATTAGGACTTTAACAAGACTTTGAGAAACATTCAATTGTGACAATAATAATAATAATAATAATAATAATAATAATAATAATAATAATAATAATAATAATAATACCACCTCTGTAAGTAAAGGTAAAGGTTCCCTTGCTCGAAAGCCAGTCAAATCCGACTCTAGGGTTGCGGTGCTCATCTCCGTTTCAAAGCCGAAGAGCCAGCGCTGTCCAAAGACGTTTCCGTGGTCATGTGGCCAGCATGACTAAACACCAAGGCGCATGGAACGCTGTTACCTTCCCACCGAAGTGGTACCTATTTATCTACTTGCAATTTCTTGCTTTCAAACTGCTAGGTTGGCAGGAGCTGGAACTAGAGACGGGAGCTCACTCCATCTTGCGGCACCCAGGTCTCAAACTGCTGAACTACTGACCTTCCACAGCCTGCAGTTCAGCGTCTTAACCACTTGAGCCACCGCAACTCCATACCACCTCTATAGTAATTCTAAAATTACTAAAATTGATCGGTATATGATATTTTCTTGCATGCAATCAGCTTCATTTCCACTTACATTCACATTCATAGTGATAACAGCAGCCATCATCACTGAAGACTTTCACTGGTGGATACCCATTTTCACAGACTATTTTCTTCACTGGGGGGCACTTCACTTGGTTTACAACAATTTTGTTATTTCCTTCGCAAGTTGACTTGGTACAGTTTGATGTCCACGTCTCACCCTCCTGCAAAGACAATGACATTGACATTAATGCTATGTAAGCATCAAATTGGTCCAACTGACCTATGCAGCTTTTTAAATTTTAATTTAAATTAGGGCCTGTTATGCACGGGCATTTCCCCAAGCTTTCGTCGTGATGTCAGTCGGGTTTTCTTTGTCATTCTGCATAGATTTTCCTCCCTTCAGCACTCAGTTCACTTTCTGGTCACTGTTTCCCCGGGTTTTCTGAGAGTGCTTTAGTGCTTATTTTCCCCTTGTTTCACTTCCAAGTCGAAGGTAATTCAAAAGCATATGGATCTCCTCAAATTTCCCCCCACCCTTTTGCCACCCCTCCAAGGTCTCTCCCCTGTCCACAGTGAGGTTGTTCCGGCCACTCTGCACCTTCCACCATCCTCCCCCCTTCATTAGTCTACAAGCTCCATTTTTCTCTCCTTTTTAATTTGTTTTTACAAGTTGCATCAGTCTAGTTATATGAGACTATTGCTAGTCTTGGATCACTGAATAAAATAACCTAAAATGATGGGGGGAACTGCATGAGGTTTAGTTCCCTGCTGGTAATGACTTGAAAGGGGGATCAGAGTGGAGGCAAACAGCAGCATCCCCAGTGCAAAAAAATAAAAGCATTTCAGTGCTGCATGCAAACAAAATAAGGGGCAGGATCATCAGCATGGAATGAAATTGACATGAGATGTAAAAAGAGAAAGACACTGGGATGGGAAGCCTAGAGCTTTGAAAATATTTTTCCCTTTCATACTTTAGAGAACGAAGTTTGTGGGGAGAACCATTCTGGCAGTCTCTGGAAGCCTAACATTAAAATGATGGCTGAGCCAGATGGACCTTCAGCAAACTGCTGAATTTAAGAATTGCTTGGGATCGATCCATTTGGAGGACAGAGTGCAATCCACACAGGACAGGCTCTGAAAAGCTGCCAAGATTGCATCCAGTGTGCAGGATCAAATTAGAGAATCACAAAGAGAAACCAGGCAAATTTCCAAGAAAGGGCAGGAAATTAGAATTACTATGCAGCTGAGCTAGGGCACTGGGGCACCCGGCAAGCCGGCACTCAGATGGAAGGGAAAGGGGTTTAAACCTCCTTCCCTTCCTTGGCCCTTGTCAAGGAAAGAGCGCGGGGTGGGAGGCGCCAGAGGGTGTCCTTGCCTAGTGTGCAAAAACACCTGGGGCTGGCCCTGTTCTACTGGACCAGATGATGAACATCAACTAACAGTTGACAACATTAAATCAGAACTTTGCAGCTCAACAGCTCCAATTGAGTGAAACCAAAAAATTGGCAGAGCAAACAGAGGTGAAGGTGAAGGAAATGGACACCTCATCAAAGAAGATTAAAAAAGGGTGCAGATGCTGGAAAAGAAGCAAGTCTCCTCTGAAATGCAGCTATGGCAAATGTAAATGGAGAAAGCTAATTTCGTCCTTCGCTTCCAAGGAGTTCCTGAGACCAAAGATGAGTATCTTAAGCAAATTTTGAGCGAGGCATTGGCTCCAATGGTGGATTTGAAAGCAGAAAAACTTATAAACGAAATGGATGTGGTCTATAGGGCCTATTCCATCTATATTAAAAAGAATAATCTGCCAGGAGAGATTGTGGTAAGATTCTCGAAAAGATCAAATCTTGAAAGCTACATCAGGAGTTCCCTTGAAAATCGGAGGGCATACCATCAGGATTTTAAAAGACATTCCATTTGAAATAAGGAAGAAGAGGAAGGAGTATAAGGACTTGGTTGTGTTTCTACAAACGAACAGCATCCCATACAGATGGCTGGTGCCTGAAGGGGTCCTTTTCAGACTTAAAAATAAAAAAGAAAAGATTGACTCCGTCTCTAAAGCATGAGAGTTCCTGAGACTGCATCTGGGAAAGTCTGGAGAGGAGGACAAAGAAGACAAAGACAGTAAATCTAGTGGTACAGTTACTTCATCGAACTGTTCCTCTGATGAGGACTCTGCTTCTGAGAAGGGAACAGCGGCCCCTATGATTTGATTTGAGGGATAGAAAGGATAAAAAAAGATGAAGGCCAATGTTTTGTACTTTGTATGCATTTATTAAATGTGATGCGCTTGGATTTTTCTTTAAACGGTTACACAGTATAACCTTCTAATTTAGCTTATGACCATGCTCAATGTAATAATAGCAGCATAGACTAAAACTGATATCAACAATTGTAATGATCTCCTATACTTGGGTTTTTAGTGGTTTTCTTTTCTTTCTCCCATAGATGTAGTTTGTTCTCCCCTCCCTTATTTTTGTTGTAGTTTATGGAAAATGCAATTAAAAAATTCCCTCTTCGGGGGGTACAAAAAAAAAGAAAAAGAATGATTAAGAAGAACTGTCAAACTGGGGGAGGGGAGTTTACAGTCTACCTGTCACTGAAATCAATGAAGAAACCTCAGTGGAACTTTTCTACTGTGTAAAATATACCTCCTGCATAAAGAGTTGTTTACAGTATCTTAAAGTAGTACCTTCCTGGGTGGCACAGCATCAGGACAACCGGGTACACGAGTTGCTGGTGCGCTGGTGGTGATTGGGGCTGTGCTGGTGGTGGCTGGTGTGGTCTCAACTGTTGTGGTTGGTTTGGGTGTAGTTGGTTTGGGTGTTGTTGATTTGCATAGCCCTTTGAATCTTTCAACAGAACATGTTGCACTACAAATGGCATAGAAAAGGCAACCATCGTGGTCTGTTTTATTATAAATCGTTTCACCTACAAGGAAAAAAAAATAGCTCTGTTAGATCCTACAGTTGGACGCACAGATTTCATTTGTAGGATGCAGATCCTTTAACCTGATTCAGCTAGTTTTCCAGCTGCAACTCTTGTTTGAGCAAGGGGACCTACTAACCATAGTGGCCCATGCTCTGTTGACCTCCAGATTAGATTTGAAGATTATTCAGAAACTTCAGTTAGCGTGGCATCATAATTGCTAGCTGGAGTGGAATACAGCAGGCATATGACTCTGGTTCTTAAAGATCTGCACTATCTTTCTGTTCATTTTTAGTTCCAATTCAAGGCATCGATTTTAACCTACTAAACCTCACCCAGTTTGGGGTCAGGGGTACTTCAAGGACTGCTTATTCCCATGCTCTTCTGCAAAGGCAATGCATACAGCTTCACATACAGATCACAAACTATTATCCAGAGTTGCTGGGGCAACATGCAAACAACATTCAGGCGTCCAGGCAATTCAGCAGCCTTGGTAGCAACTCTGGGGGATTCTTTGGGGATCAGGAAAATACCACAGAGGAGAACCTGCATTTTTTCCTACCTCACGCCCGATCCAAATCATACCTTCCGGAATCTGCTTTTTACCAAGGAAAGCAATAACCGGTACTCCAAAGCAATAACTGGTACTCCAACTTACCCAGTCATACTACAAAAATAGAAACTATTTTCTTTTCCTGTAAAATTGAGTAAAACAATTCTGGATATAAGTAGTAAAGCACTGTAAAATAAAATACATACCAGGCAGATAAACACTATCTCCAATTTTGCAGAAACATGGTGTAGGCGTGGTTTGGGGAACTGTAGTTGTCGTTACAGGTATGGTGGTAGTTGTAGTTGTGGGGGTGACTGTTGTAGTTGGTTCAGTCACTGTGGTAGTTGGTTCGGTCGTAGTAGTTGTTTGTATGGTTGTAGTCCTGCAGTTCAGGTTTTCCTCACAGCATAATACCCGTACCTCATAATTCAAACACTGCTTGTCCTGCCCCACTTGATTCACATTCTCGCACACGAGTCCTTTATTGACATCACAATCTACATTCTGGCCAACCTGGTGAATGCTTAAGTCGGGGTGATTTTCAGCCCTACATTGGATATTTTCTGGCTTCGCACAGATCTTGCCTCCTGCAGCCCGGATATTATTATATGTTTCTATGTCTCCCCCCTTAGGTCCAGGAGTGGGGAAGTCAACATCAAACCATTTGGACCACGTGCATACGGCAGGTCCGCAAGTTGTTCCAGGAGACGTGGTTGTCAGCTCTGTTGTGGTGGTTGTTGGAGGCACGGGAGTCGTAATGGGTGTGGTGACTTCTTTGGGACTTGTGGTAATTACACCTCTGGTGGTTGTGGCTGGTGTGGTTTCTGTGCTTGTAGGACTAGTGGTGGTAGTAGAGGTAGGCTCTGTGGTAGTAGTCTGGGGAACTGTAGTTGTTGTTACAGGTATGGTGGTAGTTGTTGTGGGGGTGACTGTTGTAGTTGGTTCAATCACTGTGGTAGTTGGTTCGGTCGTAGTAGTTGTTTGTATGGTTGTAGTCCTGCAGTTCAGGTTTTCCTCACAGCATAATACCCGTACCTCATAATTCAAACACTGCTTGTCCTGCCCCACTTGATTCACATTCTCGCACACGAGTCCCTTATTGACATCACAATCTACATTCTGGCCAACCTGGTGAATGCTTAAGTCAGGGTGATTTTCAGCCCTACATTGGATATTTTCTGGCTTCACACAGATCTTGCCTCCTGCAGCCCGGATATTATTATATGTTTCTATGTCTCCCCCCTTAGGTCCAGGAGTGGGGAAGTCAACATCAAACCATTTGGACCACGTGCATATGGCGGGCCCGCAAGTTGTTCCAGGAGACGTGGTTGTCAGCTCTGTTGTGGTGGTTTTTGGAGGCACGGGAGTCGTAATGGGTGGCGTTGTGGTGACTCCTTTGGGACTTGTGGTAATTACACCTCTGGTGGTTGTGGCTGGTGTGGTTTCTGTGGTTGTAGGACTAGTGGTAGTAGTGGTAGGCTCTGTGGTAGTAGTCTGGGGAACTGTAGTTGTCGTTACTGGTATGGTGGTAGTTGTAGTTGTGGGGGTGACTGTTGTAGTTGGTTCAGTCACTGTGGTAGTTGGTTCGGTCGTAGTAGTTGTTTGTATGGTTGTAGTCCTGCAGTTCAGGTTTTCCTCACAGCATAATACCCGTACCTCATAATTCAAACACTGCTTGTCCTGCCCCACTTGATTCACATTCTCGCACACGAGTCCCTTATTGACATCACAATCTACATTCTGGCCAACCTGGTGAATGCTTAAGTCGGGGTGATTTGCAGCCCTGCATTGGATATTTTCTGGCTTCGCACAGATCTTGCCTCCTGCAGCCCGGATATTATTATATGTTTCTATGTCTCCCCCCTTAGGTCCAGAAGTGGGCAAGTCAACATCAAACCATTTGGACCACGTGCATACGGCAGGTCCGCAAGTTGTTCCAGGAGACGTGGTTGTCAGCACTGTTGTAGTGGTTGTTGGAGGCACGGGAGTCGTAATGGGTGGTGTTGTGGTGACTTCTTTGGGACTTGTGGTAATTAAACCTCTTGTGATTGTGGCTGGTGTGGTTTCTGTGGTTGTAGGACTAGTGGTAGTAGTGGTAGGCTCTGTGGTAGTAGTCTGGGGAACTGTAGTTGTCGTTACTGGTATGGTGGTAGTTGTAGTTGTGGGGGTGACTGTTGTAGTTGGTTCAGTCACTGTGGTAGTTGGTTCAGTCGTGGTGGTTGTTTGTACGGTTGTAGTCCTGCAGTTCAGGTTTTCCTCACAGCATAATACCCGTACCTCATAATTCAAACACTGCTTGTACTTCCCCATTTGATTTGCATTCTCGCACACAAGCCCCTTATTGACATCACAATCTACATTCTGGCCAACCTGGTGAATGCTTAAGTCGGGGTGATTTGCAGCCCTACATTGGATATTTTCTGGCTTCGCACAGATCTTGCCTCCTGCAGCCCGGATATTATTATATGTTTCTATGTCTCCCCCCTTAGGTCCAGAAGTGGGCAAGTCAACATCAAACCATTTGGACCACGTGCATACGGCAGGTCCGCAAGTTGTTCCAGGAGACGAGGTTGTCAGCTCTGTTGTGGTGGTTGTTGGAGGCACGGGAGTCGTAGTGGGTGGCGTTGTGGTGACTTCTTTGGGACTTGTGGTAATTACACCTCTGGTGGTTGTGCCTGGTGTGGTTTCTGTGGTTGTAGGACTAGTGGTAGTAGTGGTAGGCTCTGTGGTAGTAGTCTGGGGAACTGTAGTTGTCGTTACTGGTATGGTGGTAGTTGTAGTTGTGGGGGTGACTGTTGTAGTTGGTTCAGTCACTGTGGTAGTTGGTTCAGTCGTGGTGGTTGTTTGTACGGTTGTAGTCCTGCAGTTCAGGTTTTCCTCACAGCATAATACCCGTACCTCATAATTCAAACACTGCTTGTACTTCCCCATTTGATTTGCATTCTCGCACACAAGCCCCTTATTGACATCACAATCTACATTCTGGCCAACCTGGTGAATGCTTAAGTCGGGGTGATTTGCAGCCCTGCATTGGATATTTTCTGGCTTCGCACAGATCTTGCCTCCTGCAGCCCGGATATTATTATATGTTTCTATGTCTCCCCCCTTAGGTCCAGAAGTGGGCAAGTCAACATCAAACCATTTGGACCACGTGCATACGGCAGGTCCGCAAGTTGTTCCAGGAGACGAGGTTGTCAGCTCTGTTGTGGTGGTTGTTGGAGGCACGGGAGTCGTAGTGGGTGGCGTTGTGGTGACTTCTTTGGGACTTGTGGTAATTACACCTCTGGTGGTTGTGGCTGGTGTGGTTTCTGTGGTTGTAGGACTAGTGGTAGTAGTGGTAGGCTCTGTGGTAGTAGTCTGGGGAACTGTAGTTGTCGTTACTGGTATGGTGGTAGTTGTAGTTGTGGGGGTGACTGTTGTAGTTGGTTCAGTCACTGTGGTAGTTGGTTCAGTCGTGGTGGTTGTTTGTACGGTTGTAGTCCTGCAGTTCAGGTTTTCCTCACAGCATAATACCCGTACCTCATAATTCAAACACTGCTTGTCCTGCCCCACTTGATTTGCATTCTCGCATACGAGTCCCTTATTGACATCACAATCTACATTCTGACCCACCTGGTCTATGCTTAAGTCGCGGTGATTTGCAGCCCTACATTGGATATTTTCTGGCTTCGCACAGATCTTGCCTCCTGCAGCCCGGATATTATTATATGTTTCTATGTCTCCCCCCTTAGGTCCAGAAGTGGGCAAGTCAACATCAAACCATTTGGACCACGTGCATACGGCAGGTCCGCAAGTTGTTCCAGGAGACGAGGTTGTCAGCTCTGTTGTGGTGGTTGTTGGAGGCACGGGAGTCGTAGTGGGTGGCGTTGTGGTGATTTCTTTGGGACTTGTGGTAACTACACCTCTGGTGGTTGTGGCTGGTGTGGTTTCTGTGCTTGTAGGACTAGTGGTAGTAGTGGTAGGCTCTGTGGTAGTAGTCTGGGGAACTGTAGTTGTCGTTACTGGTATGGTGGTAGTTGTAGTTGTGGGGGTGACTGTTGTAGTTGGTTCAGTCACTGTGGTAGTTGGTTCAGTCATAGTGGTTGTTTGTACGGTTGTAGTCCTGCAGTTCAGGTTTTCCTCACAGCATAATACCCGTACCTCATAATTCAAACACTGCTTGTCCTGCCCCACTTGATTCGCATTCTCACACACGAGTCCCTTATTGACATCACAATCTACATTCTGACCCAACCTGGTCTATGCTTAAGTCGGGGTGATTTGCAGCCCTACATTGGATATTTTCTGGCTTCGCACAGATCTTGCCTCCTGCAGCCCGAATATTATTATATGTTTCTATATCTCCTCCCTTAGGTCCAGAAGTGGGCAAGTCAACATCAAACCATTTGGACCACGTGCATACGGCAGGGCCGCAAGTTGTTCCAGGAGATGTGGTTGTCAGCTCTGTTGTGGTGGTTGTTGGAGGCACGGGGGTTGTAGTGGGTGGCGTTGTGGTGATTTCTTTGGGACTTGTGGTAATTGGACCTCTGGTGGTTGTGACTGGTGTGGTTTCTGTGGTTGTAGGACTAGTGGTAGTAGTGGTAGGCTCTGTGGTAGTAGTCTGGGGAATTGTAATTGTCGTTACTGGTACGGTGGTAGTTGTGGTGGTGACCTTTGTGGTTGTTTTCGTTAGCTCTGTTGTTGTGTGTTTTTGTTGTGGCTGTGTAGATGGTTTTTGAGTGGATGTAGTTTTTCCAATTGCTGTAATAATTGTTCTCGGTCTTGTGGTTGTTACTGGCACTGTTGTCGTTGTAGATGTTGTTGTGGTTTCAGGGACCTGAGTCGTCGTTGTAGTAGTTTCTGGTGTGGTAGTTGTTGGTATTTTGGTTGTAACTGTTGTGCTAGTTTCTGGAACTGTAGTAGTGGGTGTTGTTGTGGTTGTGACTGTTGTGGTAGTTTCTGGAAGTGCAGTAGTTGGTGTTGTGGTAGTTTCTGGTACTGTTGTTGTTGTTGTAATTGTTGTGGTAGTTTCTGGAACGGTAGTGGTAGTTTCTGGACCGGGAGTAGTTGGTGTTGCTGTCGTTGTGACTGTTGTGGTAGTTTCTGGAACTCTTGTGGTTGTAATTGTTGTGGTCGTTTCTGGAACTGTAGTGGTAGTTTCTGGAATGGGAGTAGTTGGAGTTGTTGTCGTTGTGACTGTTGTGGTAGTTTCTGGTACTGTTGTGGTTGTAATTGTGGTAGTTTCTGGAACTGTAGTTGTTGGAATTGTTGTAGTAGTTTCTGGAACAGTACTCATTGGTATTGTGGTTGTAACTGTTGTGGTTGTTTCTGGTACTGTTGTCGTAACTGTTGTGGTAGTTTCTGGTACTGGTGTAGTTGTAACTGTTGTGGTAGTTTCTGGTACTGGTGTAGTTGTAACTGTTGTGGTAGTTTCTGGAACTGTTTCAGTGGGTATTGTTGTGGTTGTCACTGTTGTAGTAGTTTCTGGAATGGTAGTCATTGGTGTTGTGGTTGTGACCGTTGTAGTAGTTTCTGGTACTGCTGTTGTTGTAACCGTTGTGGTCGTTTCTGGAACTGTAGTTGTTGGAGCTGTTGTAGTAGTTTCTGGAACTGTAGTAGTGGTGGCTGTGGTTGTGGTTATTGTAGTAGTTTCTGGAATTGTTCTAGTTGTAACTATAGTGGTAGTTTGTGGAACTGCAGTTGTTGTTGGTGTTGTGAGTGTAACTGTTGTAGTTTCTGGAAGAGTAGTTGTTGGTGTTGTCGTAGCAGGTGTAGTCACAGGTTTTGTAGTTGTAAGTTGTGTGGTTGTTGGACATGGTATAATAACTTTTTTGCAGCATTCAATCCTTATCTCATAGTTGTAGCAAATTGGTGCTGGAAACTGATCCTTATTACGACATATGAGTCCTTCTGTTTTACTGCATATAACTTTTTGCTCTAATTCATTTAAGGGTGTATTAGGGTATCTTTCTGCTCTGCATTCAACATTCTTTGGTGTCTTACAGACTTTATATCCTTTGGCCCTTATGTTTTTAAATGTATCAAAATCACCATCATTAGGTGCAGATCCTGGATAACTGATATCATACCATTGTGACCATTCACAGACTTCCTCACTGCAGTGTTCAGTTGTTGAAGGAACTGTCGTTAATGGACTTGTAGTTTCTGTACTTGTTGTTGTTGCTGGAATAGTTTTTGTTGATTCTTGTGTTGTAGTCTGAGAAACTGTTGATGGAGTTGGCGTAGTGAGTGTGGTACTTACTGAAACAGTTGATGTGCCTGCAGTTGTTTCTGGTGTAGTGGTTGCACACTCATTTTCACAGCAGTAGACCTTTATTTGATAGTTAAAACACATTTTAAACGCTCCCAATTGGTCTTCATGTCTGCAAACAAATCCAAACGATACATTGCACTGAACAATTTGACCAATTTCATCAATCGATTTCTCTGGGTATTTCTCTGCTCTACATGTTATACGTTCAGGTTTTTCACAGATGTCTTTTCCTGCAGACTTAATGAGGTCATATGTTTCAAAATCCCCTTTATTGTCCAAACTGGGAAAATGTATATCAAACCATTCAGTCCATTTGCATTTAGGTTTGCAAGTAGTTTGAGTTGTGACTTCTGTTGTAGGAGATACAATTTCTGTGGTAGATCTAACAGTGGTCCCAGTAGATGCAGGAGTAGTTTCTGGCGTTGTCACAGAGATGCTAGTTGTTTCCGGAACTGTCGTGGAAATAAGTGTAGTAGATAATGTGGTAGTTGATTTTATCGTTGTAGGAGCTGTGGTGCCTATGGTAGTAGTTTCAGGTGTGGACGTAGTAGTATAACCACATGGTACAAAACTACAACAAAGGATTTTGATTTGATAATTGTTGCAGCTCATTGGATGTTGGTCTGTATTGTAACAGATTAGTCCCACCGTCTTGCTGCATTCTACTTTTTGGCCCAGTTCACTTAATGGAGTATTGGGGAATTTCTCTGCTCTGCACTCAACAGCCTTTGGAGCTTTGCAGACTTTATAACCTTCTGCTTTTAAATTATCAAAGGTGTCGAAATCTCCATCGCCGCTTCCAGATTCTGGGTTAGTGACATCATACCATTGTGACCAATGGCATACTTCCTGAACACAAACAGAAGTAGTTGCAGGCACTGGGAGGGGGGTGGGTGGGGAGAAAGAGAATATTTTAGTATAATATTTTGTTTCCAGCTAAGTGCAACATGTAAAATATGACTTCTCTAAAAAGAGAGCTCTTTAAAGTCATTGAACTAGTTTAGATGAAATACTGTAAATTAGTGCATCAAAATACCACACAGGCGCATTGCTACTTAATAGCAAACTAGCTGACCCCCTGTGTGGGTAATGAAAGCAGCACAGGGAGGCCACACAGATAGTACAAGGGATCTATACCTGCTCAGGAAACTCCCCAGGTGTGCAGAATAACATACATTTGTAAACTAACCAAAGGGAAAATAACCTTTTGAATCAACCGAATGAGGACTGATTTCAGGAGTGGGATGGAGGCAGCCCCGTAGCTAGGGATTTTGGGGGGAGGGGGGTCCCACCAGCTAATTACATCAAAGGCTCCAGGGTAAGGGGGGGTCTGCTTGGCGTGCACCCACACAGCCCCCACTAGCGCCTTCCTCTGAGGCGAGCCAGAATCCCAATGTTAATAGGTACTAGAAGGTCTAGGGAAGATGCCGTGTTTTTTAAAAAAAGGGGAGCGAGGATCAAGCTTCCTCCCTCACTCCTTCCCCGAGCCGAGGATCTTTTCTGGAGCCTGGCACAGAAAATCCAGCAGGAGGAGCTAACTGCTGCAATCCGACCAATGTGTGTGTGGCTCAGTCAACCACCGGTTGCTGCTGGGTCCTAAAGAGACTCATCTCATCGTGGATGAGCTCAAACAGGGAGATGCCGGCTCAGATCGATCAGGGGGTGAGGGGGCCGGAGGGAGGGAGGGGGAGCTGAGGATTGGGGGAGGGACCCGCAAAAACAGCAGGGGGGGGCTGGCCCCATGGTCTCCATGTTAGCTACGGGCCTGGATGGAAGCACAAGAGGACAGCATTCACAAGCGGTGTGCCTGTACTGCTCACTGTTGGTGCTGCCCTTCTCTGTCTCCTCCTCCTTCATTGCAAAACTGCCAATTGGAGGGAAATCTCGCCACAGGGCTCCTGAGGCCCAGCAATTGTCCCCCCCCCCCAACAGCTGAGCCACAGCTCACAGCTGAAGTGCAGCACAGTTGCTAAGGGGGGGGGGAGAAGTAAACTGTAAAACTGCAAAAAGAAGAGGGGAGAATGCCAATACTTAGTGCTGCCATTCTGAATGTGGTCACAAGTCCCCCCCCGAGATTGGCTGCATGCAGTTTTACATGGAGGCTCAGCCTGCAGCTGATGTGCTGTTTACACTTCGTCAGTCCCGGTCACATGTGCCAGATAACACGGGGGGGGGGAGCGAGACTATTTGCCCCATAGCAATTTGACATGCCACTGCGCGATCAGATGCAATTCTTTCCCATGTGATCGCGCCCTTAAAATCTGCCCGGCATTCATGCGTATTGCACGGCTACTTCTGTGTGTGATTGGGACCTCAGACTGTTTTAGAATTTCCATTGTGTCTGTTACAGTTAATATCATCTTCTTGATTTAGAGATAAATTTAACATGGAAAAGTCACATTGTGGTGACATCAGTGAATCCTGTTTTGTACCTGGGGTAGTAGGTGCTGGTGAAGTGGTACTAAATACAAATGGTGTGGAAGCCGTTGTGGAAGTTGGACACGGGAAGATGTTCCTCTCGATTGTTCCATTCTGACTGCAGGATGCAGTGATGCACCCTCCGATGCCATCCGTCGTGTTGTAGATGATCTCCCCAGGCTTGCTTTTCTGCCCTTCATAGACGCAGTAGCATTCTGTCGTTCGAAAGATAATAGCATCACTAAGCGTCTGAAAATGTCAATGACTGTTCCAAATTATCACCGTTCAGACTGAAAAGCTGCTTTGTCAACCTACCGTCTTCACTGTAGACACACTTCTTTTGATCGTTCATTATGCAGGTGCTGGAAGGGAACAAAAGAACACCAGATTTTGAAGGTAGTCAGATTAAGTAGAACGTAAGACAGCAGCAAAAGCTAGTGTATAAAAGATTGAGAGAAGAACAGATAATACAGGTTCAGCGGGTTGTATGAAATACATGAAGACTCATATCATTTTTCATATTAAGAGGGATATTACCATGATTGACAGCTCTGTTCTGAAGGCATTTTTGCTCCTGGCTTGTAGTATTTTCCTCTGTCATCAAAACAACCACAAGTCTCGACACACTCCATGCCATCTTCTTCCAAATAAGGTGTCTTGTTTGGACACTGGGGATAGCAGCCTGCAATAAGAGAATTTGTTCTGAGTAATAATACTTGATATTTTTTTACACATGTGGACTTTGATTTGTTATTACCCCATAACGAATGGTGAGTTTAATCTTTCTCTTCCTAATAAGACATATTATAGTATTTTCCAATTTCATCTATAACTTATTTTGAGATTCAATCCTGTCCTCCAAACTCTGGTGACATGAATGGACTCCACCCTACGCTCCAAAACAAGGAATCAGTTTAAAATTCACAGCTTTCTATCTCAAAATGCACCAAGGAGTTGCTTGTTACAGGGTATTGTAGCCTCATCCTGGTTGCAGAATGATCATTTTATTGTTTTGTCCCTAAGAAAAAAGAATGTGGTAAGAAAAGGCTGAAGTCGAGAGTACAAGAAGGATTAAGGTAAAGTAAAGGTTCCCTTGCTCCAAAGCCAGTCGAATCCGACTCTAGGGTTGCGGTGCTCATCTCCGTTTCAAAGCCGAAGAGCCAGCGCTGTCCGAAGACGTTTCTGTGGTCATGTGGCTGGCATGACTAAACACCAAGGCGCACGGAACGCTGTTACCTTCCCACCGAAGTGGTCCCTATTTATCTACTTGCAATTTCTTGCTTTCGAACTGCTAGGTTGGCAGGAGCTGGAACTAGAGACAGGAGCTCACCCTGTCATGCGGCACCCAGGTCTCGAACTGCTGAACTACTGACCTTCCACAGCCTGCAGTTCAGCGTCTTAACCACTTGAGCCACCGCAGCTCCCCACAAGAAGGATTACTAAGGACCTAATCTGTAGGGGAAAATCAGTAAAGGATTCTAAGGGTCCGGTCACACATGCCAGATAACGGGGGGGGGGAGGAGGCTATTTGCTCTGCAGCAATTTGACCTGCCACTGCATGATCAGACGCCCTGGCGGGTAAACTGGTTTTTTTCTGCCACCTCGTGTTTCTGGTGCGCTTCAACGAGGGATCACTGATGCAATGGGAGAGTGACCACACGGGGAAGTCCGTCTGCAACCCATCACAAACCCGTCTGATACTGCACTTCCCCTAGTATTTTTTAACTCCGCTTCTTCAGCGGAGCAAGACGGGTTGTCGATGGGTGTGGGACACTTGCCAGATGTCCCCGTGTGATCATGCCCTAAAATCCGCCTGGCATTTGTGCCTATTGCATGGCTACTTCTGCATGCGATCGGGACCTAAGATTTGCTCTCGTGTTGTAAAACAGGGGTCATTTACCAAGTCCAGAGAAAACAAATGGTTTTGGAGGGATAGTCAATGTGGAGTAGTTGTCGTTTGAGTGTTGGACTAGCATCTGGGAGGCCCAGGTTTGAATCCCCACTCTGCCATGGAAGTGTGCTGGATGACCAGTCCCATATTCTCAGCCTAACCTGCCTCGTGGCTGGTTGTTGTAAGGATAAAATAGAGGTAGGGAGAACCATACCGTAAGTTGTATTGGGTCCCCCACTGGGGAGAAAAGTGGGGCATCAGAGTCTAAATGTCACATTGATTCAGTCTTGCTGACCTCCACAGATTTTTACCATAAGCATGCACCATCGTTATACTCTAGTCCCAAATGCTAGTAATATGATATTTCAATTAATCACACTTTTTAGGAAAATTGTAATATTCTGCTTACTATTCAACTGATTTGCTATAAAATTATTTTAAATTCTAAAGTCTTGAATATATTTGATCCTCTGACCTAGCCTTTGCTCCCCTTTCCACCATTACCTTTCTATACTCTGAAGCCTCTCTCTATAATTTTCTCTCTATAATTTTAGCCAGGTTTATGGTGCTGAAAAGGGACCAGGCAACTTTACTTCCCTTATCTACTGATACCTCCAATATACCACCTGGTTTCCATACTTCCAGGATATTGATCATTCCACTTTTAGGCATCACAGTGTGCATAATGTCAATTAATATCCAGAAATTATAAGTATACTTTGTATGCCAAGGGCAAAGTCAATAATCCTTATACCTTCCAAGCCCTGTAACTCATGTAGGCATTTTCCACTTGGATTTCTGCAGGTCTTCATACAAGGAGAGCCACAAGGTTTGTAGTGCCATTCGCACTCCCCTTGTGGATTGTAATAATCACAGAAGAGAGCTAGAGGAATGGGGAAAGAGAAAAATGTCAATTTCAAGCAATTTTTGTTGTTCTGTTAGCTGCCTTGAATTTAAGGAGATGTGGGCTATAGATATTTTAAATACAATTCTAGAACAGTTGAAAATAGACCCCAAAAATGAACAAGAATAAAAAGCACACAAGAAATCTTCTAAAGGCTAACATCTATTTTATTGGTAAGGCCTGTTCTCTTATTTAATCTGGGGATAGCGATGTCACCACAATATTGCCTTTACTTGTGGTTATGATTAGGGAACATTTGTTCTGTATATGTCCATCTGGTGTGGGTGAAGAGAGGGTTCTTCTTGGTGAACCACGGTTGCTATTCTCCTATGGCATCATCCTGTACTACTCCATTAACACCACAGCACTGAATCTCTCAAGTAAAGCCTGAGATCACATGGGAGGGCCAATACCATGGTTACTTCCTGTGTCAAAATATTGCAGTTCACAAGGGAAAATTGTATGGTCTTGAAGGTTCAAAGGGTCACCAGAGCAGTGAGGAATGGCAACCACATGGTTCTCAGAATTTAAGAACTGGCCACTGAGATTCAGTTCTTGCAATAGTAGGGGGCATTCAGAAGAAATATTTGTCCTGTTAAATTGATATGGAAAAGTCACATTGTGGTGACATCAGCAAATCAAAAGTTGATGTGAAGAGCTCTGACCTGGATAGCCCAGGCAAGCCTGATCTCCTCAGATCTCGGAAGCTAAGCAGGGCCAACCCTGGCAAGTATTTGGATGGGAGATCTCCAGAGAGCACAGAGGACAGAGGCAGGCTATCAAGGCACCTCTCTGAATGTCCTCCATGCCCCAGTAGGAGTCGCCAGAGGTCACCGTGACTTCCAGGAAGGGGCACGCACAGACACACACACATACTGAAGCTGATGTGAAAAGTGGAATGCAAAATATATGCATTATTTGCATCCTTTCGTTCTCCATTTGCAGTTGCCAGAAGGAACAAGTTGCATAGATAGAAGCATTCTCATTCCCATTGGTCAAATGTACAATCTCTTTCAAAAAACAAAAAACAATCCCATATAAATTATGGCCACTACTCACGGCAGATGGATGGTGTTCTCCAAGCAACGCAAACACCAGCCTCGTTACATGCCTGAGCATAGGCAGCCACAGCCGTGCAGAAACATTCACAGTCTCCCCCAGTGTCACAAGCACAGGCGTCAGACACACACGTGTCATAGTATTTTGTTGGCTCAACCTGTTAGAAAAATAAATAGATCTCATTTAGTATTTGTATATGCACTTTCAGCTTTAGCATGCCTTGGCCACAGAAAGAAAGGGACATTATTAAACTTTTCAGTTCCATTTCAGTCAAGAGAATACAATTTGCTACTTTAGTTGATGTTTTTGTTTTCAGGTCACATAATCCTTCATAATAACAGAACTGCATGCAAAAACAATTTGTTATAATAAGAAATATAAATGTTTTTGAAACATCAAACGGATATGAGAAGGTTATGCATCATCAAGCATTAGTAACTGCTGAGGAAAATAGTTTGGCGAAGAGGCAGTGCATTCATGGAGGGGAAAAAATGAAATTGGATGGCAAATCTTTGTCACATTAATCGTCCATCAGGTGTGTTAATGTCAGAGTCTTACTATGCTGGGGAGCCTAGCTGTTGTGGGCTTTACTTGTGACTTTCTTTTTTACCAGTTGTTAGCTGGTAGCATTTTTAAGTCAGCAAGGCAATTTTTATTTGTCTGACTTTAAAAGGAGAAATAACTGCCAATTTTGTTAACTGTAGTATTAATATACTGCAACAGCTTTGCTCATTCGGAGCAAGGTCTTTTGAAGATGCCATCCAGCAAATATGTGATCTGGTCAAACCTGAACATTCTTTATTATGGCCCCACCTGGTGGAATAACCTGCCTGACAAAGTTAGGAAGGCTCAGATATCACTCTAATCCTGCAGAATGTGAAAAATGGAATTATTCAGGAGGGCATTGTTATGAAGCTGACAGGGCTGTAGCTTTAGAGTCTATAAAATTTTTCTTAGTAGTTTTTATTGTATTTATTGTATTGTTTTTTATTTTGTAAACTGCCTTGAATCTCTGTAAGAAAGGAAGTAAAAAGTTAAATAAGGCTGTGATCACACGCACAATTAGCCACGCCATAGGCGCGAATGCTGGGTGGATTTAATGGGCACGATCAGACATGAATATCTGGCCAGCGTCCTGCACCCATCGGCAACCCGGTGTGCTCCACCACGAGAGTGGAGTTAAAAGACACTAGCCTCGCTTCCCCACCGCGTTATCTCGCGCATGTGACCACAGCCTAAGTAAATATATAACATTGTTTTAGCCTTATGCAGTCTTAGTATATTCTGGTTAAATATACTGAAAAAATACTGGATGAGTTTACCATTCATGGTGACAGCTTTTTAATGTATAGATTAGAGCCTTAATCACGCTTTGCAGTTTAAGAATAGCATATGAGAATTAATCATTAATACTCCTCGTTGTTGTTTTTTATGCTGATGTTTTTAAGACCAAGAAAGGACCTGGATGACCAGGATAGCTGTCTTCAGTACCGCCTTTGGAATCAAAGTCAGCCTTAAAGGTGGCTGTTTCACATGTCTTCAGAGCTCACGCTAACTATACTGCAATGCAAAGAGTTCTACGCTACAAGAGAATAATTTGTAACTTACTACTTAGTCAGATGTGCCAAAGAATGGCCTGTTCCCCCAAACATAAAAACCAGCTAAAAGAAGACTGTTTAAGGACTTTTGTGTCAGAGTTACAAAACCCTGGAACTGCAACTAAGCTATGTGCTTGCGATGTCATTGTAATGCCCTTTGCAATTTCAGGGTGACATTTTATGTTGGTGTTGTGGTTTATGCTTCCATTCATGTCCTACACATCTACATGCAGTCCTGAGACTAAGATCAGGGCTGTTCAAGTGGCCCGTACATTTACCTGAAGAAAAAAAAGGTGTCCATACCTGAGAGTGGCAGGAGGCAAACACTTGGCTGGTAATGATGCTGCACTGTTTCTGGGCCCAGGAATTCCTGTACGGGTTGGCAATACAAGGATCCCTGTTCTTTTTGGCATCCGGGCAAGTGGGAGATGCCTTCCAGCTGTTACCAAACTCAAGCACATCTCCTACGACAGACTGGCTTCTGGTGGTGAAATCGTTAATGTCGTTTCCGTCATAGTTTCCACAAAGTCCACACACCTGACCCTGTTATGGAGACAAGAACAAAATGACAAGTAGAAGTTTTAGTTTCCCGTGATCCATCAAAAACATTCATTTCATGTTTGAAGATTACATATGTATGGGCATCCTCACCAACCTTTGTAAGTTCTGCCCCTCATAATGGCTTTTTACTTAATTAACAATGGAGCAGATAACTCCTATATTCCTTTATATGTATAGATCTGCTTTGAAATGAATGGAAAGTCACATAATAAAGCACACATCGGGCTCCCTACCAGTCATTTACTTAAGAACATAAGAACGTAAGAGAGGCCAATGTTGGATCAGGCCAATGGCCCATCCAGTCCAACACTCTGTCACACAGTGGCCAAAAATACCAGGTGCCATCAGGAGGTCCACCAGTGGGGCCAGGACACTAAAAGCCCTCCCACTGCTGCCTCCCCCAGCACCAAGAATAGAGTGCATCACCTGCCCCAGACTGAATGTGGATTCATAAAATAAGTAATTATTTTTATTGTTTGAACATGTAAAAATGGGTCAATATCTGTAGCAATGCAATGGGTGCCACTTTTTTCAAAGGCTATCATATATTTTCTTGAAACTCTCTGTTCCCTAAGGGCCTTTTCTATATTGCTATACATTTTATTCTGTGAGCAATTTCTAAGAAATATATAGTTCTTTCCCATAAAATCAGTCACTGTTACTATGCATAAGAAATGCAAAATGCAGAAAAATTAAATGGTCTAGCACAAGAAATGTCGGGAATCTCCTACTGAGGAATTTGTGTGTCTAAAACTAAGCTCCTGTTTTACTTAATTGAATCTTTCAATAGGACTCTCTTAAGTGTTCTGGAGCTGTTAGCTGTGTCTCAGATGGAAAATCCTTTTGTGGAGGAGGGAGCAAGACAAATTGACTGTCGCATCTTTGTAGTGTCTTGAGTATAATTCATCTATTTGTCGATTTGGAGGGTAAACGTGTACCATGAAACCTGACAACATTTACAAAACAGTTTTGACATTCTCTTTCACAGCTGATTCCAGGAATCCATGCCAACATCTTAGCATTCACACCTCACCTTAAATTCTGGACTAAGTTTGATGAAGATGCTGGTTCTTTTGTCCCACATCAGGACCAGACCAATTATCGTGTCAACCACCATGTAGATGCCCATGTATCGAACTTTGTATGGCACTTCACCGCCTGGAGCTCTTTGTATCACATCAAATTTGCCATCTGTGAGTATTAGCTCATAATTCTGCAGAATGAAAACAGTCAACACAGATGTCTCATTGGCATTATCTATACTGGGAGTCGTCAACAGTTGTCTTTTCCCGACTCTATGGTAAACCCTGCCAGGTTGAAGGAAACTTTTGAAATAACAGTGTTGTATATTTACAGTGCAGTCTAACTTGCAGCTCTTTACTGTACTGTTCTACAGGTACTTGTTTCTTTGCTGTTTGTGGCTGGGACCCAAAATATTGCTTGGGCTTTTGCTGCAAAGTCAAATTTTGTCAAAATGTAAAATTTCTGACAAACAGACCTCCATGCCAAAATCTCCCATTAGATTAAAAACAGTTGTCATGCAGCACAGTTTAGGGGAAGAGACTGCAGTTTAAGAAGACTATAGCTAAAGCCTTCTTGGACTTATGAAACTAATGTCATGGGTTTTTGGATGCTACCCAGTGAAGTGCAATGAAACCTCTCTTATCTGTGCAGTATGTACCTGGGCCTTTCTTTATCCTGCATGTCAGTACTGATGCCCCTTTTTAATTAAGCTATTCTGTGCTCTTCTTCAAGACTTTCTTCTGCTGTAGGCTGATGTCACATATCCCAAAATTGTTTAGGTGCACAACACCTATGGTATACGCCACCTTTCTGGATGATCCTCAGTGAAGCTACTTACTCCCATAAACACTTTAATGGCCTTTGAGCAGGTGGTCCCAGTTGTCCCACAGGGGATGTTTTCAGTGATGACTCTGAAGGTTCCTGCCTTTGAGCTGTTTTTACCGCAATGATCCTGAAAAGAAGAACATTATTCAGTGTTCACAAACACAGACAAACTAAACTGAAGATTTTTAGTGCCATGATAGTGGTTCTTGAGGAAAAATGCTGAATACCTGGACCAATGTGTATTCACAGTCTCCACTGAAGCTGTAGCGTTTGCCATCAAAGGAGATGTAATGGCCATCTCCATAAACTGAGCATGTGGCCAGACAAGGTTCATCGGTGCATTCCCACATCCTTTTCTTACATGTACTACAGAAGCAGAAAGAAATATGTAACTACTGTGTTTCCTTCCACATGTGCTCAATACTTCTGATTCATTTTGATCCTTTCAATTCTGTTTCTAAAAAGCCCAGAAATAATGATAAAAATGATGCTCGTCTGTTAGTACATACCAAGTGTTACATTTCACCTTGATGGTATCTCCTGATTTATATGTGGCTTCATTGTGAATACAAGGACACTCTTCAGCAGCTATACATCCACCTTTGCCATCTGAGACCAGTTCATTGGGGCACATGCAGCCAGAAACACATTGTGTGCTATACTATAATAAGAGACGATGGAAGTTATTAAAATACGGGATAGACAAAGGATAAATTCACACATAACCACTAGCATCAGCCTTTCCCAGTGAGTCACCAATGACCAATCCATTCTACCTGTCTAATGCAGGTGAGATTGCTTTAAATTTACTTTTTCAAGGGAGTTTTGCTATGTTGAACTCTTCTTGAGAACAATTTAAAAAAACCGAGAGTGTGATTTGGCAAATTCTAGAAGAATGTCCACGTTATGACTCAGGGTATACCACATTACTATCTTGACATGTGTTTATTAAATCAAACTGTGGTACGATGTCCGTATAAACATTTGTTCTGTGGGTCACCCCTAACTATCACATGATCACCTACCAGCTTGGCTCCAATTCTGCATTATCTGCCTGAGGTGAGAGAAGGCTGTGTTGTCTGAATACTGGTACTGGCAGGGATTTTTTTGTAGAAAAAGCCCAGGAGAGACTCATTAGCATAAGAGGCCACACCCAACAGCAGGAACTCATTAGCCTATTAGGCCACACCCCTGACAGCGCAGCTCTCTCCCAGGATCGGCTTCCCCAGGTGCCCGCCTTGTGGGGTGCATGGGGAACCTGATGGAAGGAAGGCAGCTTTTGGATCGGCTTCCCCAGGCACCCTGCAGCTGCAGGGCACCTGGGGAACCCGAGGAGGGGAGACAGTTTAAACTGCTTTCCCTCCCTGGATCAGCTTGGCTTCCCCAAGAGGGAAAGAGGCTGTAGGCTTGGCCAACTCGGAAGCCAGCCGGAACGCCATTCCTGTGCGTTCCTGTCCCCAAATAGCCCTGGGTACTTTCACTTCTGTACATTCACATGATCAAGGGATAACTGCATTACTGAGGGGTATGTATGATGTATAAACAGGATATTAAAGCAAGACTGGGTTGCAAAATATTTACCCTCACGCATTCCATGTCGAGTGTCTGACAGCTCTTCTGACACTCGGCTCCAGTGACACCTGCTGTGGCATTGCGGCAGTCGAAATAGATCATGGGAGCGTCACACACTGATAGAAAGAAAGTACAGATGCAATCTCAGTTTTAGTCAGATGCTAGTTAGTACAAGAACACACACCATTATCAACATTTCACCTGAGGAAAACACTGGATCTTATGCCGAACCTTAGATTTTGAGGACTCCAATAACATGTACCAGCTGTGTCTCAGCTGTGTATGTGGAAGTACCTGCAGATCTCCCATACTTGATTGGTACACTGCCTTCACTAAAGATCACTTAAAAGTAGCAATGCAAACAGGTAATAAAATGATGCTTTACCTGGTTCTGGCTTCACCTCTCCGATGCACTGAAGCTTTCCTTGTGTGCAAGTGCTGTAAGAAGAGAAGAAGAGGAGATTGGATTTATAATACACCCTTCACTACCCAAAAGAGTCTCAGAGCGGCTTGCAAACTCCCTTCCCTTCCCCTCCCCACAACAGACACCCTGTGAGGTAGGTGGGGCTGAGAGAGCTCCGACAGAAATGGCTCTTTTTCAAGAACAGCTGTGCCAGAACTATGGCTTGCCCAAAGTCACCCAGCAGGTGCAAATGGAAGAGTGGGGAATCAAACCCGGTTCTCCCAGATTAGAGTCCGCACACTTAACCACTACACCAAACAGAGAGGGAGGAAATCACTTTTTAGTTAAAGGAAGAGGTAGGCTAACCCAATCTTGGCAGAGCTCAGAAGCTAAGCAGGGTCATCCCTGGTTAATTTTTGAATAGGAGACCACCAAGGAAGTCCAGGGTCACAACTCAGAAGCACGCATTGGCAAACCACCTCTAACCCCATGGAATCACTGTAAGTTAGCTTTGACTTCACAGCAAACCAAAAAAAGTTATATGGGGTTTGGCAGCCAAAAGGCAAGAAATATTCTCCTGCCAAAATACTGAAGTGTCACCTTGTGGTCAAAGGCAAAACTTTTTCTTTTAAAATAATTTTAGGCTGCGGTCACCCACGTGAGATAATGTGGGGGGGAAGTGAGGCTATTTGCCATGTAGCAATTTGACCCACATTTGTGTGATCACACATTCCATGGGAGGTGCAAGGGCACTGCGTGATCAGATGCAAACTGTGGGTGAATCGGGGGGGGGGTTGCCTTGTGTTTCCGATGTGCTTAAATGAGGGATTGATGAATCGCATCTCCACACTGAGGGCTTCCTATGGCAGTGTGAGATGATGCGCATACTGGGAAGGGGGGGGGGAATGGCACAGAGTCGGGATGGCCTGATCAGACCATCCCAACGCCATGAGAGCATGCCGGCGCGATCACACAGGGGAAAGTCTGTCCATGGCCCGTAGCAACCCGTTTGATAGTGGACTTTCCCTAGTGTCTATTAACTCCGCTCTTGCGGTGGAGCAAAACGGATTGCCGATGGGTGCAGGGCGCTGGCCAGATGTTCACGTCTGATCACACCCATTAAATCCGCCCGGCATTCACGCCTATGGCGTGGCTAATTGTGCATATGATTGCAGCCTTAGTTGCTTTGTTTAAGATTCACAAACTCTTGTCTATAATGGATTTGAGGAATCTGTAACCAGACTGGCTGTACTGTAGAAATACAATGAATTCTGGCAAAGGCCAGAAAGATTTTCCAGGGAAGCCCAAGTGTAGCAAAATGGCAGAAGCCATCTTCTTCCTCTGACATTTTTTATGGATTTTCATTATTCTTGTCGCCTCATACCAATGTTTCATTCAAATAATCTCTTACCAAATGACGCCATTTTCATGAATTACATCTCCAGATGGTAGGGGAGACCCTTTATAGTAACAAGGGCAGCTAGTAGCAGGTATACATTTGCCACTTTCATCCATGTATGTCCCTTCTTCACAGGTGCATCCATCCACTGAGATAAACTTAATATTGCAGGTGACATCAGGCTCACTCAGAGATCGGCAGGTGGGTTGGCATGAATCAATGTTATAGCGGTAAACCAGGGTTTTGGGACATATTTGGTATTTGGCTTGAGAGAAGAAAAATAAAATCATTCAGAGGGTTTACCTAAGGAAATATATGGCTACAAAGTGCTGGATGTGGTCAATATGACCTGTATCCAAGAATATTTGTTGGGTGGTTATAGATGCATATTCTCTGTTAATGGCAATGGTAGTTTGAACTGCATGCAACTCAGAAAAGAGATGTTACAGTACAGATGTTACAGGTGCATTATCTAGTGTGGCCATTCCATGTATTTTATGTGATTTTTCAAACCAAGTTAAATTATTCCAGATGTATCTTTAAGCCTCATCTTTGAAAACTCTTCATTTTGTAATGCATGTATCTTAGTATCTTCTCTAAAAATGTGCCCGTTTCCCCTCATTTCTAATCCAGAGCTGATAAAGGTATTGTCAGGTATCCCTGCCATAAGGGATGGAGAAGGGAGGGAGGATGGGACTGTAGGGTGTTGATTGATGCTTTGGGACTGGTGGGATGGAATGTGGGGAGATGCCGATGTTGCCTAGGCAACTGGGCCATATCTCATCTCCCAGGCCAAGAGTGGCCTTGAATGCCAGGCTGTGCATCTGCTATCGCTTTCTAAAGACAACAGCTAGGCTGGGAAAGGTGGGATGGAGGGTGAACTGTTATTTACTGCTTCTGGGGTTCCCGCGCGCACGATGTTCATTCATTGGTAGAATGGTGGGGGCCCTTTCCCCCCTTTAGGGTATATCTCAATGCTTCATGTATCCAAAGTATTCTTAACAATGCTTCTGTTCTAGTGACCTAGTCTTGCAGCTTAATAAATACTATTCTTGTTTCAATGAACAAGGCCTGGTGTTTGGCTGACTAACTAAGGACCCTGACAGGTATTTTGTTGTAACTGAAGGGAGAAATAAGCATGTGCTCATTTATTCATGTAATAGTGATCGAATCTGCATTTGCATCTTTAAATCAGTTTCGTGCTGCTGTGACACTGTCTTTCTCTATGCTTGTTTGAAGAGTTATTTGGAGAAGATTCATTTAAAGCAGTGTGGAGGTGCAATGACAGTGGAGCCGCCACGAGAGGGTGATAAACATATGCAGACATGCAAAAGTATGCTAGCACTGTTGAAGTGTGAAAACGAAAGCAAATGTAGGCAGCTTTTTTGAAGATGGAGTCAGAAGGCTGGGACACCAGTGGGAAAGACAAATGCAGATTCGACCAGTATTGAGTTTGTGTTGGCCTTTGCCACTTAGTGGTTAACCAAGGACTATAGTTTCCCCCTGCCCACCCTACAGTTCATCTTCATAGCCCCATCCCATCTCCTAGGCAAGATTTGGGGGAAACTGCTGTGGGATTTTCAAAAAAAAACAAGGGTGATCCACCAAAAAGCCAGCAAGTTCCACTAACCTTTTGCACAGGATAACTTGGAAACAGGCCCGAAGTTTACTTATAAACAAATTTCTTTCCTGAAGTAGAAACTTCTGTGCATAGTTCTAGTACTTACTGCAGACGTTGGTCCTCCATCCACTCAGAAGGACTCCTTTGGCAGCACAGGCCCTGACATAGGCGGAGAGAGCAGCGCACAAGCAGTCCTCGCTCCTCTCACAGTTGCAGGTGTCAAACATGCAGTTCTAAGAGGACAGAGAACACCAATTCATATTAGTCTACCTTGAGTCTCAATGAGAAAGGTGGACTGTAAGTAAATAAATGAAGAACAAAAACAGTTCCCTCAGTGACGTTTCATTTCAAGCCTTCCTATGATGCACAGTTCATAGAATGTTCAGCTTTTATTTTATGAAATGGCCAAATTCCATTTTGATCTTTGCTTTTATGTTTCTCTGTGTTGGGGGGGGAGAGAATTGGCTTTCATTGTATAGGCACAGGGCTATTTTGGGGCAGGCTTCAGAGTTGGCCACGCCTACTACAGCCAAAACCTCTGTGTGCGTGGCTACAGAGGGAAGGCCTGGAGAGCACACAACCCTGGCGACTCCAAGGCAGGCGGGCTGGGGGGGGCCCCTGGAAGGATCGGGGAGTCATTTTGGCTAAGGTCAAGTGTACTAACTAATTAGCATAATAGGCCACACCCAACAGCTGAAACTCATTAGGATTGGCTACATTAGGGGTGTTTGGCCTAATATGCAAAGGAATTCCTGCTACAAAAGAAAAGCCCTGGGTTTTGACAACAAACAAGGTAAACCCAATAAGAAGCAAAAGGTGGGTGTGGCTGGATGACCACACTTCTGGTAACATGGGGGTGTGGCCTAATATGCTAATAGGCTGTGCTGCCATGGGTGTGGCCTAATATGCTAATGAGTTTCTGCTGTTTGTTGTGGCCTATTATGCTAATAAGTTCCTGCTGGGCTTTTTCTCCAAAAAAAGCCCTGCCTATATCTATGAATAATCTAAAACCAGGCATATTTGTAATTTGTAATTACACTGTACTGATCATGTTAAAATACTGTAGTGGGGGTTGAGTTGCATAGAAGTTAACTGTTAAATGACATAGGATCTTTGCAGGGTAAAACATTTCCTGCTAGCATCTAAATGTTATGTTCTTTGTCAAAAGCTGGCAAGCATTATTACCTAGCACACAGGGTGAAATGAGATGTTTGCATTTAGTGGTGGAGCAAGAAATGTATATGTTGTCTTACATGATATGGGGATTAATAACGGCTCTTGGAAGCTTGACAAAAGGTAAATTGAGCACCTTATCCAGATTGGCAAGTTATTTTTAAATTTTTACTTGCACTTCAAAGGAAAAGTAGTTGTAAGATTACCGTGTGGTAAGCAGCTGGATTTACAATGGCGTGGCACTTCTGAAAAGGTCCATTGCTGTCTGTCAGCAGTCCACACCAGTGCTGAGCATATTTTTCTGCGAGTACAAGACATAAAAACAGGCTGTGCTTTAGAACCCATTAGAAGAACTATGAGGCAGTGACGACGGTGGCAAAGAAATTCTACTGTTCTGCTACTAATGCATCATCTAGTTCACATCTAGCTCAGCTGTTTAAAACAGCTAGCCAATTGTTGATGCCAGAGTGTGAGTCTTTAAATGCCCAGGAACTGACAGTTAGCTGAGACACTTTTGCAAAGTTCTTTGCTGAGAAAATCTCTCAAATATGGTCTGATTTGGACACTGGCTGCAATACAGCTGAGACACTCGTCACCTTCGATATCCCTTTAAGGGATCACTTTGATCTTGTCACTGCAATGGGTGCCAGCAGGATCTTGGGATTTAAGAAGGTCACCACGTGCGCATTAGACCCTTGCTCCATCCTGGGTACTTAAAGCTTGTAAAGATCACATCAATTTAAAAGGAAAAAAAAACTTTGCTAGAGAAAAATGATGTTGCCGATTATCACCAAGTCTGTAATTTGCCCTTGCTGGGCAACATTATACAAAAAGAGGTTGCAGATCAACTCCAAGCCATCCTGGATAAATCATCCACCCAAGAATCTGGGACTGAGGTGACGCTGGTGTCCCTGGTAGATGATGTCTGCATAAATGTAGACAAAGGCTCTGCCTCTTTGCTATTTTTACTAGACATATCAGCAGCCTTTGATATGGTCAAACATGCCATCCTGTTGAGATACTTAGAGGTGGAAGCAGGGATTTAGGGATTAAGCTATAACCTACAGAGCCATTAATGGCATTGACCCATGTACCTGCAGGACCACCTTTCCTACTATGTTCCACTGCAAGAGCTTTGCTCGATTAAGGAAAGCCTTCTTCAGGTGCCACCCTGCAAACAGGCAAGATTGGCAACCACCCAGTCATCTGCTTTCTCTGCGGTGGCTCCCACATGGTGGAATGGTCTGCTTGAGACTGTTAGGAAAGCCCACACACATCGATCATTTCGCCAAATATGCAAAACAGAATTGCTTGGGAGGGCATCCCTGTACAGGGAATAGAGCTGTGGTGTAATGGGTCAACTCCGGAGGTGACTTCTGCTAGGGATACAGCTTTCCTACCTTGATTGTCATGTTGCCTTAGACAGGTACAATCGCTTGTGCTGCTGAGTCCCAGGCCCACAGTATTATTTTGTTTTACTAAGAAGCTGTGCTCTTAGATTCAAATGTTATCATATTTTGTAATCTACCAGTGATAAAGGCAGACTGTAAATGAAAAGTACTGTACTGTACTGTATATTCCCTGGGATAAAAGTGGTTTAAAATCACCAGCTCCAAACCTGCCAGACTGAATGTGTAATAGTTGATATAACAGTGATCGAACTACAAAATAGGTCACAGTCTAAATACATTTCCATCCTGTTGAAAATACACTCAATCCTGTTGAAAAATCCAGCTTCACCAAGCAGAACCCAGCCATTTCTCCCATCCTTAATTCTGGCATTATACTTTGCATAAAATTACTTCAAAAGCATGGCTATAGAAGAAAACATTTATATCATATTAACACTGTAGTTTGCACAGGTTATCTCAGTTTGCCTTTTCTTGTATGGCTTGTCATCATGCTGTTACAGAATGCATTGTTTCCTTCCGGTTTGTCTATTGGTATGGTATGAAACGATCTATGAAGCTTGTTTTAGGTATACAAAATCTTGCCATCTTGCAGATAGATAATCTAGATCACCTTTATATCCTTACCTGTTTGTGGCAATTTACATAATACAAGAGTTAATATTTCCAACTTCTGGGTTTCTACTCTTTTTTCGAACCAATGGTAAGTTTTTTAAAGTAGTTATTTCCAAGGATGTGACAATTATTCTGATTCTTGAAGAAAAGCTGCAGTATATGTTTTGCAATGCACATACCGTTTTCTATGCTGAGGATACATGGGTTCTCAAATATGTTTTTGACATTTGGGCAATCAGCCTGTGTTTTCCAGGTATTGGCGAAAGCTGCTGAGGTTCCTTCCACCACCCCACTGATGGCTTTGAAGTCATCAGCCTGGATACTGTTGAAGTTTCCACAGAGACCTGAGAGAAAATCAAGTGGGTTTTTAATCCTTCATGCACTATAAAAATAATTGGACCGTTCCCTTATACATTGTAATGCACTAACTCACCACATGTACGTCCTTTGTGATTTGGATCTAAGCGTAAAAAGATTTGCATGAGCGGTACAAGCTGGATCTCCAACTGCATGCCAATATTTGTCTGTAAGATGATGAAGAATGATGATGGCCTGAAGATGGTGACATTGGCTGGGGAAATAGAACATAATTAGCCACGCTTCAAATGGAGTCAAACGTCTTATCGAGTATGAACTAATTATTGATTTTCATGCAACAGTTGATACATGGGGATGAGGGGAGATGTGTTCAGTGTATTTAACTTATACTTGACATTCTTATAGAGGATAGCAGCTACTTACAGATATACATTATTAACCATTTTCTGTGGGTGAGATTCTACCAGAATGAGCTTCTGCCATAAGGGGAATGTACTGAAGTTGTATTTCAAGTCCTATGCAATGTTAGTCTTCAACATTGTTATTCACAAAGGGTTGCATCCAGAGGACTGATCCAGGTGAGGTAGCCTTGTTGGTCTGAAGCAGGAGAACGACGTTTGAGTCCAGTGGCACCTTGAAGACCTTGAATAAAACTTGGTTGGTCTTAATGGTACCACAGTATTCAAACCTTATCCAGATGATCCTAAGTGGAGCTTTTCTCATGGAACATATATTTCCTATTTTCCTTTTCCTACTGCAGCCCAACAACACGTGGTACAAAGTAGGGGTCTACTGTAGAAAGTAGAATCAGCAAACCTCACCACTAGTGGAAGTGGATTTTAGATCCAAGCCAACGCTTACCATCGGTACATTTTGATGGAAATTACTACACCTCCTGTAATAATGTATAACCGAGGCTGATTTCGCATAAGGAGTTGCACCGCTGTCATGCCCCCCTTTGCCCCGTTTCCATTGGTCAATTTCCCACTCGAAGCCGTGTGGGTGTATTTTGACCCGCAGCTTTGCCTGATTTTCCCCGTGTTTTCGTGACCCTGTTTTTTGAGGATCACAAAACCGCGGGGAAAATTGGGTGAAGCCGTGGGTCAAAATGTGGCCTATGTAGATATAATACTATGAGTACTGGGAATTTAGTTCTAAGTCAAAGAATTCCTGTCATAGCAAACAGGTTCCCCATTTTCATTGACAAGGAGAAGGCTGTTCCATGGAAGCTTCTAAATTCAGATCTGACAGTATCTTTGTAACACTATAAAAGATGGCGTTACAACATAAACTCTATTTCTGATCCAGCAACTGCTTACTTGTATAAGAATTTCAATAGGTACTTTTAATTTCTGTACACGCAATGTTTCTCAGTACATTTCAGTGCATAAAAGACTATGGGCTTGGACTGAGTGCACCTACTACAGGGAAGCCTTCTTAAGCATGCATCTTGGTGCACAAAGGCCTCTGGATAGGGTAATCATCGGAAATAAATATCTTCCAATAAGTATTGAACAAAATGGTTTTTGGCAAAGTACATGAGCCATGGTAAATATCAATCAAACATCTCTGTAAACTGAATGTAGCCTTTGAATACTGCAATTGAAGGGTAAGAATTCAAAGAATGAAGAGTGCCAACAGGTTATCTCCAAAAGTGGGACTTACATGCAGAGACAGGCAGCTGGGTGAGGATCATATTCACGTACACAACCCCAGAAGGCTTGATCACAATTACCTAGCAGTGGAGAGAGAGAGAGAGTATAGTCTGATTGTAACCAGCCAGCCTTTTCTTTCTTTTACTGCTGGCTTTGAGTATAGTTGTTAAGAACATAAACTGAAATCAGAAGATCAGGAAAGAACAGCGACTTTGTATAAAATGGCTTGCAGGAAGAAACAGCAGTTGTCCTATCCACGTGCAATCCACATTTAAAGTACACCTTCAGACTTTTGGGCTTTTGTACTTACTGTCTGACCTCCATCGATGCTGATGGCTACACCTTTCAAGCACGTCTCAGTGTCGGTGAGGCCACACTTTCTGAGTTCGACCAGAACAGTGAAAGCATTGCTGTCACAGAGCTGAAAATGAAGTCACAGAGCATTAGCCGTTTGAATTGCCTGGACTTTATGCCAATTTGTGTCACACTGTTTTTGAGCTCATCGGATGATGTACTGATAATTATTCTACCCCGCCTTTCTTCGTGAAATCAAGATAGATTCCAGCAGTTAAGAAGAGATAAAGCATGACAGCAGAGGGCTGGATCCCAAGATTCCTTCCCACTGACAGCGCAGTCTTCCTCAGACCCTAGGGCTGAGTTCAGACTGGCAATTTGCCACGGTAGGGATCCATTTCAGCAACGCTTCAAACTCGCAGTAAACAGGGCGTTCACACAGGCACATCTGCCTGGCGTCCCTCACCCGTAGCCAACCGGCGCTGTTCCGCTTCACTGCCGCGTTAAAAAGATACCTCATGTAACTGGTGGGAAATCCTGAAAGCACACGTGTGTCCTGCTTTTCCCCGCTTCCGGGAAGTCTGAATGCTCCGCCGATAAGCCAGGAGCAACCCACATTGGGGAGAAGGCAGCAGCGGTATGATTGGCCGTGCTCCACTCTACTGCCCAATGCACTGCCGGTGCTGTGAGGTCCTCCCCCAATCGGCAAAATGTGCTTATGCGCATGAGTGCTCATGCGCACATACACCCATACACCCACAGCTGAATTAATGGGGAAACACCACATACAGTGCACCTCCAGGGCAGCAGTCTGAATGCTCCTGCGTGGCTCCGCCCAGTATACTCTGGCAGCAGTCTGGGCTGTGTGAACGGGAAACCCCGGAACAATTTGTTCCAGGGGTTTTTTTTTGCCGCGACTGACTCCCGGAGCAAATTGCCAGTCTGTCCTCAGCCTCGGAGTCTCCTGGTGATGCCAAGAGCCTTAATTAGGTGGAAGAGACACGTTTCACCCATGGAAGGCTCTGTGCTCCAGCAGAAAAGCCTTCCTATCAGGTAAATGCTGCACCATTTGCAGAACCCAACCTTTGGGTCTAGCTCGATATGAGGGACTGTTATTAACGAGAACAAAACATTGCAGCTTAGCAAATCAAGGCCAGGTCACGTTCCATTACTATGGGAGATTCAAAGCTTGTTTTTAAAAGGGGGGTTGGTTTTATCGCATTCATGTTGTAATTTGCAATGTGTAAATTTTCATGTCAGAAATAATGTTAATGTCAATTGCCTTAATTGAACCACATTCTGCTTTGCCATTCTAATCAACAACTTTGAAGCCCCTGGCATCCCTTTGAGCAGGGCTCTTTTTGGAGCAGGAACTCCTTTGCATATTTGGCGGCACACCCGTAATTGAGCCAAACCTCCAAGAGCTTACAGAGCTCTTCTTACAGGGGCTACTGTCAGCTCTTGGAGGATTGGCTACATTAGGGGTGTGTCACCTAATATGCAAAGGAGTTCCTGCTACAAAAAGAGCCCTGCCTTTGAGAATATTGTGTGGGGAGCTTCCCAATTCAACACCTCCCTGGATTAGAGAGTCCATTTTGATTACCTTAGTAAAGACATAGCTACAGTCACCAAAGAAGGAATACTGTTTCTCATCAAATGTTGAAATGTGGGACCCTCCTTCAATAGCGCATATTCCAGGGCATGAAAGGCTGACACAGGCCCACTGGCCTCCAGTACATGTACTGAGGAAAAAACACAGATATAATAATTGATTTTGTGTATTCAAATGACAGTCCATTTCTGAGTGCGCAGAGGAATGTGCAGTGCTCTTTCTTTTAGAGCTTGAAATCAACTTGCTCCTCAGGTTTTTTTTCCTTTGTGAGTTTTGATGTCCCATAAATCTCTGGATAGTCTCTGAACGTTGGAATGTTCTCCGCATGTTGGGTATCCATGTTTGTCAACCAACTATAATTGATTTCAGCATTTACTGTCTAGTTTTGCAGGATCTGATGGTTGACTTGAGCTGGCTTTTGGTATTTGATAGTGACTGCCTCTATGGCTTCTAGTGTCCTGGCCCCACTGCTGGACCTCCTGATGGCACCTGGTATATTTTGGCCGCTGTGTGACAGAGTGTTGGACTAGATGGGCCATTGGCCTGATTCAACATTGGCTTCTCTTATGTTCTTATGTTCTTATGTTTAATAGTTTGGCACAGTGCTTTTAAAACTTATGACCTTCAGGAAACAAATTCCACATAAACAGCTACCAGGAATCCTCTGTGGATTTGCCACAGGAGCCCAGCATGTGGCAGAGTGTTCTATGGGATGTTCTAAGGTGTGTACTCAGTTCACACGGGAAACTGTTTGGCCTCATCATTGCCACATGCTAAGGAAATTTTCAGACTGTGGAGTGGAAGGGCCACTGCCCTTTAACTTTCCAATCTATGTATTTTGGAATTTATGATCATGATATCAATTGATCTTAAGTTTCACAAAGGCCACAAATTAATGTGTGCAGAAAATACACACCGGAAGCACATGGTAAGAGGAGCTTTCCTTCTACATAGCTCTTCATATGTGGCACTGGTTCATTTTAATTTCTCAAAATGGAACCATCCCGTCACCAGGGCCGGCTTGCTCACTAGGCGAACTAGGCGTTCGCCTAGAGCACGCCAGCCCTTAGGGGCGCCAAAAGCCCCCTGCCCCTGCCAAAAAACACTGCCCCTTCCCTGGCTTGCCGGTGCACCAGGGGAGTGCAGGGGGGTGCGGGCACCACAACCTGGCCTCGCCTAGGGCACCCAGACACCTCGGGCCGGCCCTGCCCATCACGATCAGGCTAAAGCAGTGAAGCTCTACGGCAGTGTTTTCACAGACCGGACATCTCCAGCTGTAGCAGTTACATTCACCACGTTCTTAGCAGCATCCCATTAAATAAGGCACACAAAGTGAAACGTTCCTTTTTCAACCATCCAGTAGAGACTAGTGGTCTGCTTACCATGAAGTACACTGGGATGCAAAAGAAGCTCCAGGAGCGTAAGTACCCCCATTGTAAGTGCAGTGACAGTCCTTAACAGGGATGCAGCCCACGTTGTTAATGTCATCATATACAGTTCCTAAAAGAATGACAGAACAAAATCTGAGTCAGGTGACACCTTTAAGACCAACGAAGTTGAATTCTGGGTATACGCTTTCATGTGCATGCACACTTCTTCCGTTCACGTATTAGCCACATTAGAAAGATTAGCCATGATGAAAAGCACTTTTGATAGACACGCTCCACAGCAGCGCAGAGCCTTTCCACTAGCAAGATTCAATGCACTCCCATCAGCAGTCTTGCATGGGAGATATAATAATGTAGCATATGCGTCTAGACTTTGCCATTAAGAACATAAGAACATAAGCGAAGCCAATGTTGAATCAGGCCAATGGCCCATCTAGTCCAACACTCTGTCACACAGCGGCCAAAATATACCAGGTGCCATCAGGAGGTCCAGCAGTGGGGCCAGGGCACCAGAAGCCCTCCCACTGCTGCCCCCTCCAGCACCAAGAATAGAGTGCATCACCTGCCCCAGACTGAGAGTTCCCATCTATACCCTGTGGCTAATAGCCACGGATGGACCTCTGCTCCATATGTTTATCTCATTCCCTCTTGAAACTGTCCATGCTTGCAGCTGCCACGACCTCCTGTGGCAGGGAATTCCATATGTTAATCACTCTTTGGGTGAAGAAGTATTTCCTTTTATCTGTTCTAACCCGGCTGCTCAGCAATTTCATAGAGTGCCCACGAGTTCTTGTATTGTGAGAAAGGGAGAAAAGTACTTCTTTCTCAACCTGCCATTGTAACTCCGGATGCATTGAGACAGTCTCGCATATCTGTTTGCACTGCCCGTTTTATGTCGATATACGTTTTAGATATTTAAACCCTATTTTAGCCAACATGACGGACCTTCCTGATGCTTTAAAAGTGCACCGTCTTCTAAATGATTCTGTTACTGAAATATCAGTGAAGGTAGCCATGTTTTTACAATCAGCTATAAAGCTATGTCAGGAAAAACTATCAAATGAGCAACGCTTTGTAGCAAATTGTTTTATGTAACACTATGCAATATTACGTAGCTTGCAAAATACTTGGTTTTATATGTACGGTCTTATATGTATATTTTCTTATAGTAATCCTTTTTTAAGGTATTGTTTTATGCCAATAAAGGCTGACTGATTGACTGACTGAAAAGCATTTTCATTTTTTTGCTTCCCAGAAGAATGTGGATGGTTGCTCTTGGAAAGCTATGGTTCTGGACTTACCTGGGGTTGTTTTGTGGCTACAGGGCCACAGGGCAATGGGTGGGAACCAGAAGGTAGGCTTTTCATGCCTGCAAGGTATTGGGCTGCATGGGTGCAGCCACTAGCCACCTGAAGATGCCCATCAGCATCCTCTGGGCAGCCTTGCTGCCTCGATTCCTGGCATAGGTGGGCTGGGGGGGATGCTCTTGGCTCAAGGGGACTTACCCTGGTGTGCCCCTTCCCCTTTTAAGGTAGTATGGCTGCCAGGTCCCCCCAGTGCACCCTTTGACCATCCCTCCCCTCTTCCCTCAGTTTCTGGTTCTGTATCATGATTGTCTTTCTTGTTCTTTTTCTTGCCCGTCACAGCTTTGGGTGGTTTTAGGCACTGGGCCAAATCCATTTGGGGGGAAGCTGTGCCTGCGTGCCCACCTACATCTTTAGGGGGGTCTCTGGGGTGGAACCAGGTAGCAGCATGCCCGGCTTGGGGGCTGTCACTTGGCTCCAGTCACAGCTGGCATGGGAACCATGTGGGACCACTGATCTTGCCATTCCAGGTTTCCCTCCAGGAGTTGGGTCACTGATGCATGGATGGATGCCCTGTGCCATGCCAGTGCTCCATGGCCAAAATCAATAAAGCTGTAGCCTGTTTCACCCCGACTCAGTTTCTGGGTGCATGTGTTTTCTGCTCTGCTTCCTCCCCCGCCCTTCACCTGCCAATAGGAGGCTAGAAACGGGATGCTTATTTAAACCTTTAGTCTGCTCTGGCACGTTCTTATAAGTAGGGTAAGATGTTGATATCCCTTCTCTGATGTCTCCTTCAGACAGGAATCCCATGCACATTTATCTGAGAATAACACCACCTGAATTTGGAATTTTACTTATGACTGAACATGGGCTGTCATGCATCTAGTAGACAGAAATATACAGTCTCTAAATATGGGAGCTGTGTCAGGCTTCATGCACCAACACATGAATCCTTTATGAAGTCATCAGATCCTTTCAAAAACTACTTATACTAAAACTGTCATAGTTCTGTGAACAATGCGAAGGACTCCCTTTGTTTGTCCTAAACCTGCCGTCTATTATTTCATTTGATGATCCTGCATTCTTATGTGCTGAAGACATGAACGACTTTATACACCTCTGCCAAGTTCCTCTTCAGTCTCCTGAAAACTCTCTCTAAAAGAAGGATAATTATTTTGCCTCCTTTAGTTGTCCTTTTCTGTGACTTTTCTGGTGCCATGGAAAAGACCTGAGTGATCAACACATGGAATTCACTGCCACAGGAGGTGGTGGCAGCTACAAGCATGGACGGCTTCAAGAGGGAATTAGATAAACATGTGGAGCAGAGGTCCATCAGTGGCTATTAGACACAAGGTATAGACAGGAACTCTCAGGCTGGGGCAAGTGACGCTCTGTATTCTTGGTGCTTGGGGGGGGGGGCAACAGTGGGAGGGCTTCTAGTGTCCTGGCCCCACTGCTGGACCTCCTGATGGCACCTGGTATTTTTGGCCACCGTGTGACAGAGTGTTGGACTGGATGGGCCATTGGCCTGATCCAACACTGGCTTCTCTTATGCTCTTATGTTCTTAACCACTTCCAGGCTTGCTGACCACACAGGAGGGGAGGTCTGAGCTGGGATTTGGAGTTGTGAGATGTGTTCCATCCTCCCCCTTACTTAAGGCTTTGATTCCTCTGGTTGCCGTGGTTTTTTCCTTTCCCACACCCTCCCCCTTTTCTTGCATTCAGTTGTTACGGGTTTATTTCATGTTTATTATTGCCTTGTAATTGTCACAGCTGTTTGGCAGCTGGCATTGGGATGTATCCTTTTGTGGGGAAGGGGCGGTGCCTGCGTGCCCGCCTCCTCCAGGTTGGGGACTCCCTTAAGGGTTCTTGGGGGTGGAGCACTAAGCAACATGACCGGGGGGGGTTAGTTGGCTGGCTCTCACCTACAGGTGGTGATGGAACCATGCAGCAGCTGTCACCCACAGGGGAACCTGGAATTCACAATTCCGTGGTTACCCCTCAGCACATGGGCTGGGGGTGGATTGGTTCATGGGGCAGCAGGTAAGTCACACGATGCTGGATCTGTCCCCATGCTGCACCAATGCTCTTGCACTGCATCCTGTAAAGCTGTGGCCAGGCCCATAGCTAACATGAGGCCCACAGGCCCTGCCCCCCACTGTTTTTGCAGGTCCCTCCCCCGATCCTCAGCTCCCCTCCCTCCCTCCGGCCCCCTCACCCCCTGATCGATCTGAGCCGGCATCTCCCTGTTTGAGCTCATCCACGATGAGCCGAGTCTCTTTAGGACCCAGCAGCAACCGGTGGTTGGATTGCAGCAGTTAGCTCCTCCTGCTGGATTTTCTGTGCCAGGCTTCGGAAAAGATCCTCGGCTCGGGGAAGGAGTGAGGGAGGAAGCTTGATCCCCGCTCTCCTTTTCTTTTTTAAAAATATGGCAGCTTTCCTAGACCTTCTAGTGCCTATTAACATTGGGATTCTGGCTCGACTCAGAGAAAGCCTCCAGTGGGGGCTGTGTGGGTGCACGCCAAGCAGACCCCCCTTGCTGGTGGGCCCCCCCAAGGCTCACTCCCCCCAAAATCCCTAGCTACGGGGCTGGCTGTGGAGTGCAATGGTATTTCTTCTCACAATACCTCACACACACACACCCTGCTCGATAGCTCCTGGGTCCACAAGCTGCTTGCTGTTGTCTTAATACCACAGAGACGGTGCAATCAATCTAACAGATGCAAGTTCAACAAATGAATATTGCTGTTGGCTAACCTGGGGGACAGAAGCAGCCGTCTGTGCAGTGATCTTCACAGAGCTGGGACCTTTCTGGATTGGTACAAGTATCAGAGCAGGGCGATCCGCATTCCCGGTGTTGCATGTTCAAAGGACACGGCTTGGCTGGAAGCAGAAATAAAGGATGAGATGTCAGATAGTTCCCAGAAAACTTTTTTTTTTTCCATTTCTCGAAGTGGAGATAGCTAGCAGAATTCTAACAGTAGTTGATTTATGTTTCGTCCCTCTACAGTTTCTCATGCAATAAAGAGCTGAAAGACCATCTCAGTTACTTACCGCACAGATTTGGAGTTCTCCATTCAAGGGGCTGGCCACCAGAGTGGGCGCATTGCCGGGAATATTCAGCAAAGTTGTTACAAATGCAGAAGTCCGTCATAGATGAATCGCAGCTGCACAGATCTTGTACGCAAGCATCAATATAACTTTGCACGTCAACCAGCGCGTTGCAGCCCATGAAGGCTGCACCAGTCAACACAGTCTGGCAGATAGTACTCTGAAAGGGGAGAGGGGAATTCAGTGTTAAAACAATGAACTTGGTAGAGCACTGGTTACCGACTCATCTGATTTATATTTACTTTTGCCCTTCTTTCTGAGATTTCATTCTCTTTATTTTCTTTTGCAATCCATGAATAAAGAGTGAAGGAAAGTAGGAACAGGTTTTACTTTAAAAGAAAACACAAAGCCAGAAATCCTTACAAACTCTTGACTGCAATTCTTTGGGGCTGAGGGGACAGGATCTTGGCATTGTTCTGTGGGTCCATCCATCTTTTGCAAGTTTCCAAACTGCACAGGATTCAGCTGGATGTCTGAAATAGATATTGCATAGTATATTTTCAGAAGAGTCACCCAAATATCGGTGCATGGAGCAGAATCAGATGGAAGAGCAAAGATGAGAAGAAAGTGAACTTAGACTGAAGTTAATTCAGATCAGCCACTACTTTCTCCTGCCATTCTTGGGGAGAAGGGGAGGGATTGCTTTTATTCTGTAGTCTTAAGAATAGTTTGGGTGCCGTATGCCACTAAGACCTCTTAAAGACCACAGTGCCTTTCCCCATCTACCTCGGTGCTAATTCTCCTGCCTGTTTACTTACAAAGCCCAAGTATTTGCTTCAATTCCATACAGCAACACATTTTATCTATTAACCAATGCAACTGAAATAGCTGCTTCAGATTTACTGAAAATGCCCAGGGCTTTTTTTGTAGAAAAAGCCCAGCAGGAACTCATTAGCATAACAGGCCACACCCCTGACAGCAGAGCTCATTAGCATATTTGGCCACACCCCCGTGCTACCAGAAGTGTGGTCATCCAGGCACACCCACCTTTTGCTTCTTATTCTATTTACCTTGTTTGTTATCAAAACCCAGGGCTTTTTTTTTTAAGCAGGAACTCCTTTGCATGTTAGGCCATACACCCCTGATGTAGCCAATCCTTTCTGCTGTTGGGTGTGGCCTGTTATGCTAATGAGTTCCTGCTGGGTGTGGCCAACTCGGGAGCCAGCCAGTTCCTGTGCATTCCTGCCCAAAAATAGCCCTGGAAATGCCTGATCAAGATTATGGGGAGGAAGGTCAGACACCTGTACCCAGCAATTAGCACTAGGAATCTCAGCAAAAATGTCTTCCTGGCTCAGTCAGTCAATGACCCACTGAGAGCCAGAGTGAATTCCCTCCTGAATCAGCTGCCAGACGTTTTCCTTCAGGTGGGCAAGAAGAATTGACCAAAGATAGAATGCTGAGGCACAGACACATCCTCATTAAATGCCCATGAAGTGCATCTAGAAATGCAGGACCATGGTCCGCCCTGCAATAACGCAAGAGGGCCACGGGATAATGGTGGCCAGGGAGAGAGGGTCTAACTTAACTTGGCCGGCAAAACTCTGCAACCCCATGGAGGCCCTCCGTGTCTGTTTCCCCTGGGACATAAGCTTCTGCTCCCCTTGCCTGGCAGTGGCACAGCCTTTGCTCAAAAGTATCAGGCTCCTATGCACCATCTCGAGAAAATGCAATTTTCTGCTACATGATACAATTTTCTGCTACATGATTGGTTTTTTAAAAAAAAGAAACGGAAGACAGAGAAGCAAAGCAAGAAGTTAACAGCATTTATAAGATCTCATTACAATAGACTAACCCTCGTCCTTTTCAAATACTATACAGCAACAGTTAAAAGTCTTGCATAACAATGTTTGCAAAAATAAACAGTGCCATTCCACAATGGCACTGATTAGTATCCCACTTTTACAAGCAATACAAGCAGAAGAGTCTATTATATAAATTACTTACTGTTTGTAATAAATTCATTGTATATTGGAATACCATTGAAGTCTCCACAAAGGCCACAAGTCTGATTAGCATATTTCTCATTCAGTTCTAGCTAAAACAGGATAGAAAAAGTAAGATGTAAATACAGTGAACATTCAGTGTATTATTATAAATGAAAGTCTAGGTTATAGCAAGCTTTGGGTTTGGGTACCGCATCTCTTCTATGGACAGGAAACAAATGTTGACAATCAATTCCATAACTAGTAAATTGAGCTGATTTCTAAATGTTAATATTAGGATATTATTTCCTTCTGATCTTTAAATTCTCAAAGGATGACTCAGTGACCAAACACAGTGATCAAACCAAGCTCGTGATCCAAACGCCCAAGGAACCAACAGAAGAAATTTAATATCCAAACACTGATTGGTTCGTGCTATTGGGTAATTATGTCACGTGGTTGTATACCATAGTTTTCATAAAACAAGTCAACATAAGTAAAATAAAACAAGTCACTTTTCTCTGTCGTGTTTTGAGTTCCTTACAAGAGTTGCAAATTTTTTTCTTACCAAAAGGTTATCCTCTTGGTTCCATATTAACAGCAGACCTAATTTGGCAGTGATTTTCAGATAACCATTGCTTCTTTCAATCAGGATCCCTGAGTAGGTGAAAGGCAGCACAACTCTAGAGGAAAAACAAATTGCAGTTCAAGTCTGAGGCAACAAATCAAAGATTCCTCATTCACAGGTATCCAATTCAGCTTTCTAAGGGCAGAATGTTTCATGGTATCACTTATTTATAAGCAAATGTAGGTCTCATGGTTCAAGCAGACAACAAGAACTACTACTTACATTCGTTTGACTTACATAAAACAAACTTGATTTCCCTTGACACAAATGAAATTTTGCAGGAATTGAAACCCTCCATAAGGAAACAATACCTGCTAACTTTAATCCAAATAGATTATTTGTATTCTAGGGCAACTGAATTTGATCCTTTTAAAAGGCTTTTGCTGGTCCTGTCATGGTTTTTGTGGCAAAATTGCTTGGTTTTTGTGGCAAAATTGCTTAGAGGGGATGGTAAGTTCCCTGAAAGCATTCAGAAAGATCAATGCAGTAATTTCAAAGTTATCCATAAACATAGTATTCTTATAGTAAAGTTATAATTTCTTTTTCATACAATTGTCCTCTGAATCCCAGGAAATACGGGGCCAACCCTAGGTAAGTTACCTGCAAAATTTCAGAAAGACTGGTGCAGAGGTTCTCAAAGACATCGCTATTGGATAGGAGTGTAATAATATGTTTGTGTACTGGGATTTAAATGAGTCAGTCCAGACATTGACATAATAATTATGAACAATGGAATGGGGAAGGCTATTGATTTGTTGAACACACCAAAAACCAATATACAGTTCTTCAATTTCATAAATCCCTCCCAAGAGTTACACGGTTGAAAAGAGGAAGTAATTAAAATACTAATTAGAAAGTTTCATACACTTGCTGTGTGCTCACTGAGCTGTCAATCATGTTGTCCCTTGCCTGACCACCTCCTCTGAAAACCAGCTTCCTCATATGGAAGAAAATGGTCCAGAGCAGACCTCCCAAAAGGTGCTGGTAGCCAAAGGAAGCAGCCAGCAACCTGAAGCAGCACAAAGAGCTTCAGATTGCTTTTCTTCAGTTTGGAGTATTTCAGAAGATCCTTGCTACGTTTAGGAGTCCTTCCAAAGCAGGAAGATTTGTTTTGGAGTGTGATTCATTTCCAAACAGATATGCAGTTCTAGTGGGTACTGGTTTGAGGCAATTTCTACCTATTACCCCTTGTCCCCCTCACTCGCACTTGGAATGTGTAGCAGTACAAGAGGAGAAATGAGGCTGTTGATAAAAGTTATTCAACATACTGTTTTCCATCGACAAGAATGGAGTTCTGCGTCAGCTCAACGACTACTCCATCCACTTTTATGGCAACACGGCTAATAATGGTAGCATTCTGAGCCACGGTGCGCCTTATTTGGATGTTGAAGTCTTCATAGGTAGATTTGCAGTGGGAGGCAAAGACATAGTTGCAGACTCCAGGGAAATAATAGATGTCCCCATCAAAGGTCTTGAAGTGGAAGTTGCCCCAAGTGCTACACACTTGCCCATTGTGGGCAGGGTTTCCAGCTGTGGATCAGAAGAAACTGTTAGTTTCTACGAAAAGCCCTCCTGTATCTATTCATATATGCATTGTACACCCATCCAGCCACTCAAGAATCACAAGAGTTTTTCCAGTTCTTTTTAAAAAACACGATTATTTCTGGTCCAGTTGATGTTAACAAAATTATCAAAATGCTTTGAAGACTACAGTTTAAAGCATAAGTCTCTTGAGGTCTGGCCAACTTACCCTTGACAGCTAGCGTTGTCCTCATTGGTGGGATGATGGTCACATCTGGGTTGCTGAGAGCCCGTGTGGTCAAAGCTGAAGGAAAGAAATGCCGTTATAGCTACCAGTACAAACACTTCTATAATAATGCTTATTTATCTATCTATTTATTTAAAACGTTTATATCCCAACTTTCCTTATGGTTCAAGGTGGCGAGTGGCAAGAGTTAAAAACATTTTCAGTTAAAACCAAAAATAAAACAGCACCCCCAAATTTCCTCCCTTTCCCCCCTTAAAAGATGCCTGTCAATTCAGATTCCCTCAAAAGGTCCGGCAAACAGGCAGGCCTGGCAGCACTCCCTGGAGGTGTCCAATAGGGTTTCCAGGTCTCCAGTTGCTCTGGCAGGGGATTTGGGGGGTGTTCCAGGAGTGGGTGGGGACACCTAAGCCCCACCCCCAAAAGCAATCTCCTGCTGGGCCACCCCTCTCCCTCCTCTCTTGCTAGATTTAAAGGGCCCTCCAGGTGGTCAGCGGGCCACGTGGTCCCCACCAATCAGCTGAAGCCCTTTAAATCAGGCAGGAGGGGAGGGAGAGGGGTGGCCTGGTGGCTGGTTGTACTTGGGAGGCGAGGCTTCCCCCATCAGCCAGTTGGCTGGGGGCAGATTGAAACCCCCAGAAGAGGGGAAACCCCTGCCCGGACCTGGGGGCTGGCAACTGTAATCTCCAAGGAGGGGGCCCCTTCTCACCTCTTCGGGGAGCCCATTCCATAGAGCTAGAGCCATGATGGACAAGGTGCTGGCTCTGGTCAGTGCCAGATGGGCCACCCTAAGTGGTGAAATGGCCAACAGATGGCTGCCTGATGACCGTAGTTGGCACACCGGGACATATGGAAGGAGATGGTCCTTCAGATGCAAGTTACTCGAAAGTGAGTTCCACTAGAACTTTGTGGACTTATTCCTAAGCAAATATAATTGCAACCAGGGCTCTTTTTGTAGCAGGAACTCCTTCGCATATTAGGCGACACCCCCCCAATGTAGCCAATCCTCCAAGACCTTACAGAGCTCTTCTTACAGGGGCTACTGTAAGCTCTTGGAGGACTGGCAACATTGGGGGGGTGTCGCCTAATATGCAAAGGAGTTCCTGCTACAAAAAAAGAGCCCTGGTTGCAAATAAAAGATCTCCTCACCTCCTAACTCTCCTAACATAGTGTTCTGAATACACAAAGATAGTGTTCAGTGCTGACGTTATATTACTTCTTTCACAATTCCACTTGTGTTTCTAAGGGCACCGTGGGCACCCAACAAGGAAGGAGTAAAATACAGCAATAAGTGACAACACACAACTGATGATTGGAGAAAAGCAGGCCACATGTTACGTAAGAATGGGCATTCGATAAAGCTGTACAGTGTGAAACCATCAACATTACTAAAATGGTGTTAGCTTTCCTTATGTAATGAGGCCTTTCACCCATACAGTGTAAACTGAATCTGATATTGGCCTCTCCCAGCTAAAAACGGCATCTTTGGCAATTTCATTCTTGACCTAATGCATGTACCTCATGTAAATTGCTGGAAATGTGAGAAGCAGAACATTATGCGAGGGTTTCAGTTGACAAAAAAAATGATTATGTTATGCAGAATAACTGAAAGCACACACAAAGAATTTGAGACTGAAGATACTTAAGGGCTAAAGGACATGATACGTTTGTTTACGAGTTGTCTTTGCTTTCACTGTTTTGATCATTTGCGTAACTTTGGATCTGTGAGTACTCAGACTACTCTATGTTCAGTTACAAGGTCGTGTGAATAAGTTACCACTGGGGGTTCTTTAGGGTCAGGGAAATGACTGGCGGGACGGCAGGAGATCCCTCCTTCACCCATCATCAGCAAAATCAGTTTCTGACGTTTTCCAAGCCACATTCTTGGAGCTGATGTGTGACTCTGATCAAAGTAAACCAGGAGACAACGCATACCCAAGCATATTGTGTACTTAAGCCCTTAAACCAGGCCTGATGATATGATACAGCATGTCTTGTGATTTTGTGTGTTTTTGCATCAAAGCAGTGGCACAGAGAATTAGGTATTCTCGTCACAGAGCTGAACCTGATTCTGGGCTGCCTCTGCAGCAGGACTAACTTTCGGTTCTCCTTACATCAGTCTTTCTCCTCCCACTCCATCCCTAAACACGATGCCACACCAAGGCTTGGATCCAGTGCAGTGTTCCTACTAACAGAAGAATTTCTACCTCTGGAGCATAAATTTCTCACTGCAGCCTAAAATGCCCCCCAAAACACCAGGTACAGCATTTTGAGAGGCATTTTGGGCTGCAGCGGGAGGGGGAAGTGAGAAAGTTGTGTTCCACAAATGATAATTCTTCTGTTCACAGACACATTCCTCTGGATCTAAGCCAATGGCCACTTGAAAGGGCATAATTCCTCCCTTCCGTTTGCATAGCATTTTACAAGTCTAACTGGTATCTAGGAGACACCAAGGCTTGTAGTTCATCCATAGGAGTGAATTGGATATCACATGTGCAGGTGTTGTTGTTGTTGTTTTTACTGTTGTTTTATTTTACACATTTTCATTTTAAAAATGCCATACAAATATGCATAATTTTCTAAAGCTTTTTGGCCATGTAGTAAGCTCAAGGACAAAGTGATGTATGATAGTATTTGCTATCAGGGGTGTACTACTTGTACACCTATGCTCACACAGCATATATTTGTACATCTGTGTGTGGAGTGCAAATATATTTCTAGATTAGATACTTGCACTGTGAGTGTGTGTTTGTTTTCTCCTTAACTGATGAAAATAAATATAGTTTCAACATACATTAATCTTTTCCAGTGTACACAATCCAAGAACATAGCCATATAGCCCTAGAGGTTTTCATGGGTTAGAAACTTAAGTTCTTGCATTTGCAAACAGAAGAAAACACAGATGTAACTCGTCAGTAGGGCAGTAACATTTGGAAATGAAACCATAAGGTTGGATCTGGTGCGGGGACGCTGCACAGTCTATGCAAGGATTTCCAATCTTCCTAGCGTTCCCCTCCCTCCAGCAGCTATTTCCATTCCTGGGAAAGTTTAGTCCTGAGACTGTAGGGTCTGTGTGGAATAATACCCCCTTATACTGGGAGGATGCAGTGGTGAGGGAGAAGGGGGCGGAATGGCTCCTTTCATCACATTTTGTCAGTGGAGCTCCATTCACACAAACTAGGGTTGGGGGTGCAATTTTATTGCCTTCCCCTTCCCCACCGCAGCCTCCCCACCAGCACCACCAGGAATAACCTCCCCACTACAGCCCCAGAAATATACTTTACTAAGATTGGAAGCAGCTGCTGGGGAGAGGTGAAAGCAGGGAAGACTGGCGATTGTTCCTTCTGCTGAGGGATCATGGGATCCAACCCATAGTATCCCTCATGAATACAAATTAACCATGGAGCAGCCTGATGGCTGTAATGGGGATTAACACAGTGCTCTGGATAGAGGCTCAGTGGCATTAATACCATTAATATGTCAGGCAGAAATTCGATAGACTCAGCGTTCCCATATTCCTGGATTCCACCGTTGGCATGGGTCACCGGATTATTACTTATTATATCTGCCTACTTTACAATCAGTTAAAGGCACAGAGCCTCTGTTGATAGACAGATGGCAGCTATGACTTATACCCCTGGCCAAAGGTTCTCAACTCTCTCAGGAAGGAAGGGAGGGAAGAGGGGAACACAAGAGCACCGACACAGTTTCTGTGCTGCACTTTCTGGTGAAGGACTTATAAGAGCAGCTAGAGAGTAGCGAGTGGCTGCAGGGGGTCACCTGGTGTTGGACAGCGAGCTCAGTGCCACTGTGATCCAGATGGCCTCCCACCTACAAGCAGTATGTTTGCTGTGCCTCCAAAGAAGCCTCCTCGACTCTTTCGAGAGGGAGGGGAGAGAAGAGGGGAAGAAAAGAGCACCCGCACAGTCTTCGAGCTGCACCTTTTGGCGAAGGATTTATAAGAATACCTGAAAACAGCCCTCAAATATTTATTTTGCTCATTGTGCATTGTGTAAACCTTTCTGGGTTTTTAGATGAGGCCTAATTGCTTTAAGATAGAGTTTCAATTAATGCAGGCTTCAGGCAACATTATTGCATATAAGAAAATGTCTTTGGATTCTTTGTTAGAAAATACTTTGAATATTTTTACCCTACACATTGCAGAAGGGGAGGGATTTGAGATTTGTGACAGAAATACCGAGGAATAAGATTGTGTATAAACGGAGAACCCCATTTATAACAAAGGTACAAAAGACAACAATATAACAATGATAAAAACAGATATTACTTAAAGATATGGAACTGCTAAATGTGCGAGCTGAGATGTAATGGATCCTATTGGATACCAATGACCGTGTCACCCTCTCAGTGGCAAAATTCATAGGCGCAATAATCAAATATAAGAGAAATAATACTGAGCAAGGTCTTTTAAAATATTTTCTTTGGTTCTAGTTTCTGCTTAGGGTGATAGCTGTATAAGCAGCATTAGATAGAGAGGTAGATAGATAGACAACTACATAATATCAAGAACATTAAGGGAGGTGAACGTTTTTAAAAAGAAATACGATAAAATATGTGTACTTTATCAACCATTCATAGTTTAAAATGGATTTACTAAATATTGTTTCTATGTACGTGAATGGTTTAATGAGTCTATTAAAAGGAGATTTTTTTAAAAAAAATGCAGACAGAAACAGCAAATATAATCCTCCTTCTAGAAATGCAAATCAAAATGATCAAGTTATTATTCTATAAAATAGAATTGGGAAATGTGTATGTGGCCTCTACTGGTAACAGAACTAGAGGAGTGTCTGTCTGTCTGTCTGTCTGTCTGTCTATCTATCTATCTATCTATCTATCTATCTATCTATCTATCTATCTATCTATCTATCTATCTATCATCTATCTATCTATCATCTATCTATTATCTATCTATCTATCTATCTATCTATCTATCTATCTATCTATTATCTATCTATCTATCTATTATCTATCTATCATCTATCTATCTATCTTAAAAATGCACAATTCAGATTATATATACACACACACACACTTTATGACTCAACTGAAAAACAAAAAAAATAGAGGCGAGGGCCTCACCTCTGGACTCTGCAGACATCCTAGCCTCAGAGGTTCTGAGTGCATTGCTTGTGCGGTCACCGGGGAGGGTAACAACAGATAACTTACAAGATATTTGAGGTAGAAGATGTAATTAACAGAAAATCTTAGGAACATTATTTAAAAATGCATTTAATTACGTTGATTTATTAGATATATGGAGGAAACAGCATAGATTTGAAAAGGATTATACTTATTCTCTAAGCCCTGGGAGTTATATTCTGCAATTGATTTTATTTTTGGTCTCTAAAACATTATGTTCCTACTTACTGGAGAAGCATATTGAAATTAATGTCTGTGCTGATCACACCCCTGTTTTTCTGCAGGAGGAACAATTTAATATTTGGAGATTTGATAATTTTCTGTTCTTAAATACAGTTGTGACACAAAAATTTTTTTAAAAATAAAGTGACTTTTTTTTTTTTTAGGACATGTACATCAAGTGAAGTTTCTTCTGTAATGACCTGTGAAGCAAGTAAAGCCTATCTGAGAGGCCAGTGCATTTGTGTTGGAAATTACAATAATAAAGAAAAGAAAAGAAAGCAGAGAAAGACAATAAACAGAAGCACAATGAACAAACGTTCTGGGTGATGTGGTTGCAAAAGAGCTGTCTAGAGATGCTAGAGAAAGAAGAAACTCAAACGAAAATGCTGTTTACACAAAAGAGATTTTTTGAGTTTGGCAATAAAGTTAGTAAGCTGTTTAGCCAATAGGTTCAAGAAAAAGCAAGCAAAAGGAATCATTTGGGGCATAAAATTAAACGATGGTACCTTGGTTACAGAAAGGTCTAATGCCTGAGCTTGAGAAATTCTACAAAGAACTCCAAGAAGCCAGAGAAAAAGCTGCTAAAAGAAGGATGGCTGATAAAAGATGTATTTCCATGGATCCATGGAAATAAGAGAAAGAAAAGAAACAAGGTCTAAGATCAAAGTTACAGGAGGATAAAAGGTTGTAAGGAGATAGTAGGAAATGCTGGTGAGCGCCTGAGGGGGAATAAGAAAGGGAAAGAATGTTTTTTTTTTCCTGAGGTCAGATATATCTAGATTGATCTAGCATCTAACAGTTGTGGTACCACAGAGCAGCAGAATGTTGTGTTTTTCATGTTGTGACAGTATACAGTAAGGGCAGACTATTAGGTATTATTAACTGGCTATAAAAATGTATTTTATTTCATTCAAATATTATCTTATGGTATTGTTTACAGAGAATCACTAGTTCAGTGTTTTCATGGGTAGGAGGGTGGCATGGCATATCCCGATCTCATCAGATCTCGGAAGCTAAGCAGGTTTCTTGGACGGGACAGGAAGACTCTGCAGAGGAAGGCAATGACAAACCATCTCTGCTATGCACCTGCCTTGAAAGCCCCTTGCTGGGATCACCATAAGTCAATTGTGACTTTATGGCACTTGTCATGCACACATAGGCTGCAGTCACACGCACTAAATAATCCACTTTCAATCCACTTTCGAATTGGATTTTGCCAGTTCACACAGTACAAATCCAGTTGCAAAGTGCATTGAAAGTGGATTGAAAGTCGATTATTTCGTGTGTGTGACCACAGCCAGCATTTTCATAAACAGAATTGCACCCTTTTAAGACCATTGAAGTCAATGGGCTTGGAAGGGTATAGCTGCTTAGTACTGCAATTACGTTATTAATTATAACTATTAATTATAAATAATTATAGTATTATATTGAGAAAGGGGGAGAGCTGCTCAGGTGCACATTTTTAATTAATTGAAATGTATGCATGCTTAAAATTACTATAGTTTACCATGAAACTAGAGTTTACAAAAATGGAATTAACCAGATAGGAATTCTTTTCTTCTGCTCGTGAAGTGGGTTGAAGCCTGCCCGGGATGCAATCCTGTCCTTCACCTCCCCTACCTAACTCTGCCCAAAGAAAGTTAAAACACCTACAGTCCTGTCCCTGCTGGACATTTTGATAGTCGTCATAATTTGATTGCTGTTGATCATACTGAGATTGCTGGTCATAGTCCTGGACTTGTTGATCGTCATACTGGGACTGCTGATCTGCAGCTTGGGCATGGACTGTGGCGACAATGAAAAGAACAAGAAATAAAGAATTGATGTAAGCTCTGTGAGGTCACATAGTTGTGCCAATTCTATGAGCCATCGAGTGGTTAAGGTGTAACGCAGATCAACGTGTCTATTTATTCAAAGCATAGTGTCCAGCATGTAACAAAAATTAGTTCCAAACAATTAAAAACACATGATGTCACAAAGATAACCCACAATAAAATGTCACTGAAAATGCAGAATATAACGCAGCAAACAACTCTGTAAAGACATCAGTCTCTCTCTTCCTTCAAACATTAATGGAATGGTTTTCACTTGCCAGCTAAAAATGAAGGACAAACTGTTTTGGGAGATAGTATGCCAAAGCCTCGATGCCATTATAGAAAAAAGGCTTTTTTCCACCAGCTCTATCTGTCTTCCATCAGATGCTGGGAGCAACTGAGGCAGGGCCCCAAATATGACCTCAGCCCACAAGTGTGATCTGGCAGGCTCTGAAGTTGTGGATATACCTCCTTGTCTGTGTTGTCTGTGTTTTCCCAGTTTTAAATCCACTGACAATACAATCCAGTCTAAACCCATTGGAACCAGTGGGTTTAGACTGGCATAACTGTACATAGGATTGAAATGAGAGTTAAGTGATTTACTGGGTTCATAACACTTACATTCAGATCTCCTGGAGAATAACTAGTTATACCAGGGAATGCACCTGGGACCTCCTTCTTGCAATTCACATGCTATACTAACTATCTTGGCTTCTTTCCAGTGATTACTGTGATCATTTTCTGACTGTCTCAGAGAAAGTTCACATAACCTCCATTTTTTTAAAAAAAATCTAAATGCAAATAGACCCATGTGCCTTATTTCTGTGGCCCCTTCAATCATTTTGAAGGTGGAAGGATCTTGGAAATCATCAAATATACGCCAGCATCATTCTATGACTTGCACATGTGCACAGTGTTTCCAGGTTAGAGTAATGTGAACTTCCTCATAGAGTATAATTATGCCAGGCATAGTGGTAGTAGAGCCTTGCTAATTTGTTGGATGGAAACTCAAAGGTTTTTGGAAGGTGGAGGTATAATCCTGTATATGAGTGCAACTCAAAACATGAAGATCCTTGCTTGATCAAATAATCTAGTTCAACATCCACCTTGTTTCCAGCAGTGGCCAGGCAGATGCTTCCTGGAAGCTCACAAGTAAGTCCTGAAGGTCACTGTCCTCCCACCTTTTTGCTCCACCGTCTGCAGATGCAAGGATCACAGATTTCCCCCTTGTCCCCGTACCCCACAGCTGTCCTTTTCAACCCTGTGAAAATTTATTCCCAAGGTCATGGGGCTCATGTGGTCTAATAGCTACTTGCGGCGGGAGGACTCAGTGAGGAAAAAGGAGAGGGATGAAATCAGTGCAGCTCTGCTGATGGAAAAGAGGAGGGGGTGATTTTCCCCTTTCTCTTTCCCTGTGCAGCCTTCGGACTCACGTGGTGATTAGACCACATGGGTCCCACAATCCTGGGAATAATCTTTCCTGGAGCTGGAAAAGATTATTACGGGGAAAAGAACGTGAGAACGATTTGCAGCCATCAGTGCCCTCCGCTGATGGATTACGGGATCCAATCCAGTTACTGGTATTCAGATTTATACTACCACTGATCGTGAGAATCCCATTTATCTATCACAGCTAATAGCTGTTGATCAACCTCTTCTCTGTCAATTTGTCTTATTCTCTTCCAAAGCAATTTGTGTAAGGGGCCACTACTACACTTTCTCACAACAAATGCCACACGTTAGTTACAGTTTGTGTGAAACAGTAGCTTCTTTTGTCTGCTCTGAATCTACTGTTAATCAGTTTTCATCCTAGCATTAAGAGGGGAAGGAGATTTCTCTCTGTTGACTTCCTCCATACCAATAATTGTGTTATAAATCCCACAGGTTTTTTTTTTTTTTTTAATTGAAAACCTTAAAAGCTTCCAGTACTTTAGTCTTTCCTCACAGTCTTTCCTCACAGGTAACTTTTTTCTAATCTCTTCATTGTTTTGGTTGCCCTATTTTCACCTTTCTAGCTCTATGATATCTTTCTAGAGTTGGGGTGGCCAGTATTGTGCACAGTATTCCATATACAGGAATACCTCTGATTTATATAAAGGCTGTGTTATTTCAGTTCCATTCCTAACAGTTCCTACCATGGAATTTGCCTTTGCCCCTTTGCTGCTGTGATCTGAATTGACATTTCATGACCCTAAACCAGTGGAAGAAGGCTGTGGTGGAGCTGGACTCTGTCACTAGATCTTAGTAAGTCCTGATGAAAATTATTTGCCAATGACTCAAAAGCTTAAAATCTAAAACAAGTTCGCCATAGTGAATCTGTTCTTCTTAAAGAACAGATTCATATTATTGTACTGAATCCATCTGTGGTAGCTTTCTGTTTTAGGACTTGGCAGAGGTCATTATTGCTTATCAAAAGGAAACTTTGTGTAAACTATGTACAACTCTCCCTGAAATAGCTGCACGGAATACTGTGGTATTTCTCCATCATAAATTGGTTAGAGATGGTATCTTAACTGAAACAATTCTCAGCGATAGTAATGTAGTGCATTCCACATATCCTGCATCAGCTACATTAGTTCAGTCTCCATCGTATTTATTGGTGTCCTCATAAAAATAGCTTGGACTTATGTAAAAACCATCCAGTTTAATATGTATTTCTAATTGTTTAAAGTATGAAGGAAAAATGAAGATGACACAGATAAGACATTTGCACAATAACGATATATGTTGCTGTAGAAAAAAAACTGGCACTGGGTTTTTGTCCTTCACCAATAACTGTGTTTTGTCCAGTTTCAATGGCTGCAACATCCATTCAGATTTTTTTGTATGATCAGTCAGGTAAATATGAATGGATCTAGTACTGAAAAGTCTCTTGCAACAGATCTCCCTTGTATCACCTCTCATAAATACAGAAATCAAAGGATTTCTATGTGTGGTTGCCAACAGAAGTCTAAGGGATCTCTCTCCAAAAATTACGATGGCTGCCCTTTATGGCTGTCTTCAGATGACCGAAGATCACACTTAAGTTAGGGATTCCAGTCCATTGAAGTCAACATGAGTTGTTCATTGATTTTAAAGGAATTGGCAAAGATTGCATTCTGGTATAACAAGGGAATCATAACAAGGGAATCTATAACACCCGTTGTAATCATCAATTTCTTTTAACTGTCAGTTCTGTAGCTTTCAATATTCACAATTTCTAAATTATAGTTATATTAACAAAAGGGCCGGAACAATGGAACTATTTCTTGATGCCTCCTAAATTGAAGGCGCTGCACAAACGTGATTCTTTTCGATCCGCTGTTACATCTGGGGTCATAAAACTCGAATGCGCTGACACTGGAGTGGGACAATGGTGATAGGGAGGAAAAGGCAAATATTTTTAAAGCCTTGATTAGTTTTAATGAGGCATAACAAACAAAATCACTGTAAAGATTTTTTTGGACCTTGGAGGAGCTGGGCAATAGCTGGATGCATAGGAAATGTAGATCTGCGAAAGTCTCCTACCTTGGTGGTATGTGAGGGCGATCACTAGCACTGGTATCCATTGTGGTATCCATGCCCTCCTGCCTGTTCCCATCTTGGCTGGAGGTCGGCAGCATGTACCAAGCGACAGGCTTCTAAAGAGGCACCTGTCTTTTGATGACTCTTATATAGCAGGAGTGTTGACTTTGGCTCAGTTCCCAGATTGTTTCACAAGTTTCTCAAGAGGTGGGGCTTCAGAGATTTTAGCAGGTGCTCAGGTAAACAGATGATGCTCTTTTACTCTACTAGGGCTTGGCCAAATGTATTTGCATTTGGGGAGGAGTATTTCCCCCTCCCTACATTTCCCCCCTTCTAATAAAGGAACTCAGAGGAAACAGAAATGAGGTCTATTGCTCCCTGGGGCTAATGCCCTTCAGTCGTTTCCATAGCCATGGAGCAGGACCTTTTAAACGGATCTGGAATTAATATTGTTTAATTCTCTTTGGTGCAGGATGTGGAATGGTCTCTTTCATATTTGTGAGTCACCTTTTTGCGAAAGAGGTTTTATGCTGGTGGTTCTGCCTTTGAGAAGATCATGCTAACAGAAGGCTGTGGTGTTTCCAAATAGACAAGCGGGCTAGGATTACTTCCACAGTATTTAGTCCTTTTTTTTGTTAATCGGGAGTGCTCAAACAACATTGCATACAATAAAATTTAACACACACTAAGGATAACACCAGTCCAACAGACTATAAATGGAGATCAGAAAATAAAAGAAAAAGGGTTTTTCTGCTGGCAAATGCCACATAGGGGAGAAAGCCAGTCCACGCTGCCGTGGCAGGATGTTCCAGAGGGTGGGAACCCAAACTGGACAAGCTTTGCTTCATGGAAGAATGGTTCTCACTGTAATAAAAGGGGGGAAATTAAAAGCAGAGCCTCAATTGTCTATCTCATGTTTTTGCATATGTTTGAGAAGCAGAGTTGGGGAAGGGAGGTACATCACTGGTATATAATGCCATAGAGTCCGCCATCCAAACCAGCCATTTTCTCCAGGGCAACTGCTCTCTATAGTCTGGAGACCAATTGTAATACCGGGAGATCTTCAGGCTACACCTGGAGGCTGGCAACAGAGAAGGCACTTCCTTATGGGAGACATAGGAACTAGTGACAACTTCTTAGTCCTGAATGCTTAAATATTCATACGTTTTCAAGGATTTTATTCAGCTCAGTCTCCCCTGTGTTATTGCCCAACTGGTGGAAGTATCTTCCCAGAATAACTCAACTTTAGATGTAGTCTATGTCTATGTGGTACATGTAGAAATAAGACGGGTCTCACCCCAACTCTTCTTTCCTCACACGGTTGTATGAGCCCTTTCCCACATCGCACAGCAGACATATTTAAGCAGTTCTGTGCCTTTACAAAAAGTTATTTACGAAAGTTTCATTGTATTAAGAACAATGTAACTTCTGGACAGTGCTCTTTTATTTTTATTTTTTTTAAAAAAAACAGGCTCATGTATTTTTTTAGAAAAAGCTGTTACCCTTACCAAGTTCACTCCATTCATCAAAATGTACACCATTAATGCATTTAGCCTCATAAGGTGTGCTGTTCCTCAAGGGATTCTGTTTACGCATAGTGAATTTGTTTAGACCGGGAAAGGGTGGCAAGAAATAAGCCTCACACATGCCTCTCTTGTCAAGGCAACAGAAAGTAATGTCTCCTTTGTACACCAGTCAGCGGTATAATAAATATGCGCTGTACATAAGAATAGCTCAGTGGGGACCATCAATCACATTCTGCTGCATGAATCACAAGGCTGGGAAAACCTGTTGGCTGGATTAGGGAGCTATACAGGATATCTACCAGAAGAAATTTGTCCCAGACAGATTTGGCCCCTGTCACCGATGACTCTCCAAGGAGTGGGGTATGACACTCTTACAAGTCCAGTTGTAATAATGCTGCTGATTATTGAGCAGGGGGGGAGCTAGTCAGATAGTTACATAGGAGCAATGCTTCTGATCTCAGAGCTGTACAGTGAACAAAATCCACATCACACTGATGAATCTCACATGACTGCATATTGGCTGAGTTCAAACTGGCATTTCACAGCAGGAGCCAGTCGTTGCAAAAAAGCCCTGGAACAAACTGTTCTGGGGTTTCCCAGTCACATGGGGCCATCTGATGCGGGAGCATACTGGGAGGAGGCGCGCCAGAGTATTCAGACCGCTGGCCTGGAGGCACCGCTGTCAGCTGCTATTCCCATGCGCAGATCACCAATTGGGGGAGGATCCTGGCACCGCATTGGGCGGTAGAGTGGAGCATGGCCAATCAAACCGCTGCTGCTGTTCCGGCTTCCTCCCGGCTTATCAGCCCAGTGGTCACACTTCCTGGAAGAGGACTGATGCAGGTTAAAGGCCCTCTCCAGGATTTGCTACCACTTTAAAGAGGTATCTTTTTAATGCGGGAGATAAGCAGAACGGCGCGGGTTGCCTATGGATGGGAAATGCCAGGCAGATGTGCCTGTGTGAATGCCCCCTTTAATCTGCTTGGGAAACGAGGCTGGAACATGGCTCTAGCGAGGCTAATTGCCAGTCTAAACCCCACCATTGTTACAGCTTTAATGTGGTCAGGCAGGTATACTGTACATAATTCACTAATGTGTCTGTGAGCCCATGTTGCTCAAAGTCAAATGGTAAGGCCCTTTCTGGCTCTCCCCTCTTAAAAACTGCAGCAGCGCTTTCTTCTAGACTAGCTCTGCAATATTATGGAAAGTTATTCCACCACAAACCCACTGATTTCAAATGGCTTAAATGGGAGTAACTCTGTACAGAATTGCACGGTGAGGACAAGCTCTAGGAACGGATGGCTGCCTGATGCATAAAGACAAAGAAGCAAGTCAAGAAGAAAGCTAACAAGAAAACTTCTTTCCGATATGCTAGATACGCCACTAACTGCATGAACTGCACCTGTAGGTAGGTTTGTGTGTAAAGAAACCCTTTTTGTGTAGACTAAGTGATTCAAGGTAAATAAATTATTTGCATTATTTAATCAGCTTTTCTTTTAATTTTTTTGCTGTGTAAAGTTATTAAATATATTATAGGGTTTGATTGATTTTAATAAGAGTTGACTAATATCCTCTAGGCACATAGAGAGCAGTTTTTTTACCCCATCTAAGAGGATAGCCTGTAAAAGGATGGCTTTCATAGGTAACCCAATTCTACACAAGAACTTGAGGTGACATTACAGAAGTACTGGTACAAAACACAGCTGCGCTTGGTATATTTCTGTCTTCTCCTTTATTAACAAAACAGCTGTGATTTTGCACCTATGTCCTCTACGGCCATTTACAAGACACCACACATCCAGTGGAAATTTCCTCTGGTGTGTGTGTGGGGAGGGAACAACTTTGCTGATTCTCTTGACAGTTCTTGAGGGCTCCCAGGCCTGTAGCTACAATGGGGCATCTCGGGGCTAGGCCCCCTCACTTACTGGCAAGGCCCCACAACTTCCCATCTAGCTCAGGGCCCCTGAGTGCTGCCAGGTGCGGGGAAGGTGCCAGATATTCCTTTAATTCAGTTAGCCAGTGCCCCCTAAGAAATTTAAATGCCCCCCAACTTAAAAAATCCTGGCTACAGGCCTGAAGGCCCCCTGTCTCCAGGAGCATCTTTTTGAGGAGTGTTTTGGTCTGCAGCTGGAGGGGGACGTGGGGGAGTCCTCCTCTGCCAATTGATATCCCATTTGACACTGGAGATTTTGCACAGGCAGACCCACTGAGATAACCCAAGTGAGACAGGAGTGGGCAGTTTCCCACCACAGTGGCACCAAGACCCATGAAACAGCAGCAATTCACTTCAGTAGGCAGTGCTGGACCATCTCTTGAGGATACAGCCCTTAAGCTTGACCCTATGGAGATGGTGTGCTGAGACTTACAAATCAGGCTGTAAGGTTGTCAGCGCTTCCAAAGAGGAAAATCCCACCAAACACATCACAGACAGGTAGGTAGCCATCTGAGTCTGTTGTAGCTATTAAATGTTTTCCATAAATTTATATAAATGTTGGACTTTTAGCTATTGGGAGACTTATATTTATAACATTAACTTAAAATTAAATTAAATTAACTCCCCAAGGTTTTAGATTAGCCACATGTAATCCACTGGTCAGAACAATACGCAAAATTACTCAAGGAGAAAAGGTTTCCACGGTGCTTGGGAGTGATTCAGGTGATGCTTCACTCTTACTTCCTACTTCCCCATATTTTACAGTACAACTCAACACGTCTGTGAGGTCAATCGCTGCAGAGCTCATCATTTACAGAAATATGTCCACTAAACCATGAAGACTGAGCCCACTACTGAAGGGATTCCTGGGGAAGGAGGAAGGTACCTAATGAGGGTGGTGCAGGAGATGATATTGCAAGAAATGGAGCACTGATGTACAATGTGATGCTTTTTGGCCACCAGTTAGGCCAGACTGTAAGCAAAACCAAAGCATCTGACAATGCCCAGCTGATGCAGATATTCATTCTGCAAAATGTTTGATGTTTCCAGATTATTTTAAGTGATCATTTTATGGCACTCAATTGAATTCCAAGCTATCCATATGAGGCAAACAAATTTCTAGCGGCTGTTGTCAAATCACATGGCAACTTTTGCAGCAGCAGCCTTTAAATCCTTCCATGCTTTCCTGTGGAATGAGGTTGATTGTGAGATGAGGGTTTGCTGTTGATGACTCTGGTTGCAAAAACAGTAAAGACGATATATAAATGAGGCACAACGATGCTAAACAGGCCCATAGCTATGGTGGGGCAATCTAGGGCATAGCCCCTGACTCCCTGCCAAGGACCGGCAACTTTCTAGGCAGCCCAGCCCTCATGACTCTCCAGGCTTCCCAGAGGACTTGCCACCACCACCCCTTGCCCTTCCCCACCTGCCAGCAGCCCCACATACTGTCTCAGGCAGCCTCTGGTTTTGCTGCCCAAGGACAAGCTGGGCGCTTCCTCCTTACCCAAGGGAGGGGGGCTGGCATGGAGGGAAACCCTCTCAGCTTTCTTCTGACTGCCACACCTCTGCAGTGAAAAGGCATGACCCGGTGGCTGTCTGAGCAGCACACACGTGGAGGGGGGGGCACAGTCCCCAGGGCCCGGCTGGCTTCTCCAGCACTCTCCCTCACATGCTCCCTTCCTGGGCTCCAAGCAGCTGTTCCCTAATGGCTGGGGAGTGGCGGCCGATGGCTACAGCTTATGTAGCAGCAAGACCCGAGTGGCGTGGGGAAGGACAGAGCTGGGCTGTGCCACTCCAGGACCTCTTTCAGCACCCGGGAGAGAAAGTTGGGCAGAAAAGTTTGTGAGGGACACCAATGGAGGGAAGGGAAAGCCGAGCAGCTGGAAACAGGCGGGGGGGGGACCAGAGAGAGAGAAGGAGGCGGGGGATGCTAGATGCATTGGAGATCCAGGGAGGGGGCTTGAGGAGGGGTACACAAGAGAAATAATTAAATTATCTAAATTGGCTAAGTGCCTCCTGAGAAATTTAAATCCCCTCCCCCGCCTTAGAAATTCCTGGCTACGGGCCTGATGTTAATTCATAAGGAAGATGAAGATTTGACAAAGTTTGACACTGAGCCACACTCTTTGTTAAACCAAGTTTAGGAACTATTAGCACAGACATTAAACTTCATTCTTCCAGTGCAGCAGCTATTGATGTGTGGATGCAGGCTTCTATCTGTATGTCTCTTTATGGATAAGAAATGGCGTGTACAAAAGGGTGGTATGACAGCAGTTACCAGTGTGGGGTCTCTGCATCAGTCTCTCAGAAGTAGACATGCAGTAATATGGCACTGATAAAGCTGAATGTGTCTACATCCATATAGAATAGTTCAGACACAGTTCACAGATACACATGCATAGTAGTGCAAGGGCAGCCTACAACAATATCCATGTACCTTGGGACCAGGGCCAGTACTTACAGATTAGACTAGATTTATAAATGTAAAGCTAACATTAGAAGAAACCCCATTAATATAACTAATCTTTTCTGGATTATGGCCCCCAAAGCTTTTATTATGTATGTTTGTGTACTTATTATGTACTGTTATGTACACTGGCTTGAATCAACATGAACAATCAGAAAACACTAATTGATATGTCATGCCCGCTTCAGTTCTCATGCCTTGGAACAAATATCTGCTAAAATTTAGCCTTACAGTATCTCAGGGTCAGATAAGTATTGTAATCTGAATAGTTTTATAAAAGAACAGTTGTTTTAGTTCAAATAAATAGACGACTATCTTTTGAAGAGACAACATAAAGCAAACAAAGACATTGTTAGACCAGTGGTCCCAATCCAGACAATCCAGAATCAACTGAGCTCTGAGAGTGGGCTCTGAAGACTTTTATAGACATTATATGCCATTATATGGACAGGTCCCACCTGGAAGTGGGCCTACCCATATAAGGGCATATAAGGCCTACAAAAACCTTCAGAGCCAACTCTGGGAGCTCAGTTGAGCTGGGCCTCCTGACTTGACTGAGCTCCCAGAGTGAGCACCAAAAGCCTATGAAGGCTTTCAGAGGTCATTCTTGGAGCTCACTAAGGCCGGTCAGACCCAGATGTGGACTCCAAAGGCATTTAAATGCCTTCAGAGCTCACCTCCAGTCAGGCGGTCCAACCTGGAAGTAAGCTCCAAAGGCATTTAAATGCCTTTGGAGCTCACAGAGGTGGGGCTGTGGGCCAATGGTGGGCTCCAATGGCATTTAAATGCCTTTGGAGCTTACCGTTGGGTGACCCCAGACCCAGAAGTAAGCTCTGAAGGCCTTTGGAGCCCAAGAACATGTCTCCCATGAACCTCACAAACCTCCATGAAAAACATGAAGGTTTGTGGGAGGGTCATGGGAGCTATGTTCTCCCAAACCCCTGGCTCATGAACCACAAACTGGCCTGGTTCGTGCTTGAACCACGGTTTCTTTGAGCGGGGTTATGCCCATCCCTAACCACCATTATTATTAGCTGTGGCTTCTTATGTGTATAAATGTGGAATCCTGGGTTAATTCTGCTTTGTTTCCTGCCTCGGCTTTTCACCTTCCTTGGCTACAGAGCTTCCCTACCTGGCAAGACCAGTCTGAAAATGAAACCTCTGTCTCCCTTCACCATCTCTTGTTAGCACTGTTCCTTACTCACACCCTTGACTTCTAATGCACCAGGAAAAAGCCATGCCAAGTGTGTGTAGATTCTTAAGGAAGATTCACCACTCTCACAAGAACTGAAAGTTAGCAGTGTGGTGAGGTGATATTGCAATGCTTTTTCTTATGTTGAGGCCTGCAAGACTGAGAGTGGTCAGATCTCAGAAGGGAAAATGTAAAGGTGCTGGAATAAGCATTCGCCAAGAGAAACCAAGAGTGAGCATGGAAGCTGAATGCTGGTTTCATAAACTAACCATAGGTCATGATCACAGGCAGAATTAGCCACGCCACAGGCACAACTGCCGGGTGGATTTTAAGGGCGCGATCACATGAGAACATCTGCCAGGCATCCTGCACCCGTCGGCAACCCATTCTGCTCCACTGCAGAAGCAGAGTAAAAAAACACTAGGGAAAGTTCAGTAGCAAAAGGGGTTGCTATGGGCCAGGAATGGACTTTCCCCTGTGTGATCACGCCAGCATGCTCTCATGGCATCGGGATGGTCTGATCAGGCCATTCCAACTCCATGCCGTTGTTTTTTTCCTGTTTCAGTATGCACATCATCGCACACTGCATAGGGAACACTTGTTGCAGAGGTGGGAATCATTAATCCCCTGTTGAAGCGCACTGGAAACACATGGCAAAAAACCCTTGATTCACCTGCGGTTGCATCTGATCACACAGTGGTAGGCTGCCCCCACAGCTTCCAAGGACTGTGTAATCATGCAACTGTGGGTCAAATTCCTATGGAGCAAATAGCCTCGCTTCCCACCGCATTATCTTCTGCATGTGACCGCAACCATAGTTAAATTAAGCCTTGGCTTTATGTTACATCTGCACTGATGCAATGCTTATGCAGCAGCATATACTTTGATCCAGGTCCAACTGTGCTCTCTCTCTCTTTCTCATGTAACATTTCATAGCCCCCAAAATCTTGCTAGCAGAGTGGTATGAGATTATTACAGATTCTCACCCTACTAAAACATTCTTACTCTTGACCTTCACCATTTTAGTCCACACTTAGAATATTCATTTTGCAAAACGTTTCACCTTTTATCTCCAGTGAGGCCAGAGCCAGAAAAAAACATTGCAAAATTCTTCCTTCTTCCTCCCTTCCCACCTACTTAGCTGCTCTCTACACTGACCTGGCCTTTTCTTTCATTATCATCTTGCATTCTCAAATATTTCCTTCATTATCCTTTCCCTTCATTATCAACTTGCATTCTCAAATACTCTTACCCCTCTCTTGGTTTGGAACAGCTTGTCCCCCAGCTTCTCTGGAAAATGAAGCCACTGGGGCCTTGGATAGTTCTTCTAAGAAGAGTATGAATGAGTTAGACTCAGACCCGTGATCCACCCAGCACTATTTGTTCCCAAATGCTAGGTGAGTTTGGTGGGATTTGTGACTATTCTGACACTATTAAGGAGAAGCCTATGATAGCTGTATTAAGTATGGGGGGCACCACTGTGGAAAAGCAGAGGTTTACCCCACTATGTAACTATTCATCAAAGAATTCTTTGGCAATTTGGGGATACAGCTCAGGGAGGAAGAGGAGAGACCTCAGCAGGATATAATGCCATGAAGTCCACCCCCCAAAGCAGCCATTTTCTAAAGGGGAATTGATCTCTGTAGTCTGGAGATCATTTGTGATTCTGGGAGATCTCCAGGCCCCAAATAAAGAATGGCAACCCTAGCTCAACAGCAAAAAGCCAAATGCCTGCACCATAGAAAATGGCATGGCAAGTGATTGTGCAGACGCAACAACAAAAAAACACCCAGTTTTTCTCAGAGGCTGATCAAATCAACTGTGTAAAAGGGACGATCAAATAGAATTTTATTAAAATTGTTTTTATCTGACCTCTTAATGGTTTTAATATTTTAAAGTAAAAACAAGTAAAAGAAGTGAACATATTTTTTGGCAAATGTAATATTCAGATAGACATTATTATGGATAATGGCTTACTTGTTGATCTCAAAACCGGGAACTGGGACTTAAAATAACAGACTTGTTCAGTAATGAATTTCTCCTCTTGAAGCACTTAACATTTTAAAAATGTAATACTAAATAGAGTTATACCCTTCTAAGCCCATTGACTTGAATGGATATAGACGAGCATATCTCTGTTTAGGACTGTACTAACTAGTTGAGACTGGTTGGTATGTAGGGTTGCCAACTACCGGTTCAGAAATGCCTTGAAATTTAACAGCAGAGCCTAGGGATGCCAGCCTGCAGGTGGGGCCAGGGAATCCGCCAGAATTACAGCTCACCTTCAGACTACAGAGATAATTTCCCCTGGAGAAAATGGCTGCTCTGGGGGGTGGACTTGATGGCATTGTACCCCGCTGAGGTCCTCCCCCAGGCTCCACCCCCAAATCTCCAGGATTTTCCCAACCTGGAACTAGCAACCCTAACCCCGCCCCCCAGTGCCAGGATGGACCTGGCAACCCTAGCAGAGCCTGGGAGGGTGGGTGTTGTGGGACCAGGTCCGGCTGAGGGTGACTCCTCCCCAGATGAGGAAGAGGCAGGAAACAACTCAGCCTCCTCTAGAGACAGCCCAGAGGAAGAACCCTTAGCAGTACCTGAGAAGGAAGTGTCCCCAGCAGCTGCACAAGAGGTGCAGCCAGAAGAAGAGACCATTCCTGAGCCTGGGCCAGCAACCCCAGCTGCAGACACCCCAAGGCCAGACTCCCCACCTAGTTCCCCTGAGTGCCCCAGATGTAGGGTATGGCAGAGGCTGACTTTGCAGGAACGAAGATGAAGTGCCAGGCTGCAGCTCCAGCAATATCAATGAGAGGAGTTGTAAGCCTCTGCAGACTCAACTCCAAAGGGAGGAAGGATCTGTTTAAAATCCCTTGGTGCACCTGCTCCAGTGTGGTAACAACTCTGCAAAATCAGACCTGCTTCTGAGTGTGCAGCAGTTGCTCCTTGCCTTTGGAAACTGCATTCTTGAAACAACTTCATGGCTATTGGACCTTTGGCTTTCTCATGGACTTTGATTCCAGCTCGTGTTTTCAGCTTCTAGCCTATCGCCTTGGCAGTTCTCAGCCAAAGTCAGCACAGTGGGGTTTTCAGAGGGGAAGGGCCTCAGTAGGCTATAATGCCAAGCAGTCCACCATCCAAAGCAACCATTTTCTCCAGAAGAAGTGCAATAAATGTTTAAATAAATAATATATAAATAAGCAATCTATGTAGTCTGGAGATCAGTTGTAATTCTAGGCGATCTCCGTCCCTGCTTGGAGGATGGCAACCCTAATATAAGCCTTACTCAATTCTTATTTTTTTATGGTTAAAACTAATTCATTAATGGCATTTTCAGTAAGAATGCAGATAAGCAATTGCAATTGTAATGGCCAAGTAATCAAAGGATGGAATCTGTAGTGTGCCTTCATTAGTGAAAATTGCTTGAACTGCTACCTCCATTACTGGGGAAATAAAAAAAGAAGAAGAAAAAAATGGAGGTGAAACTACAGTCACCTTGTGGAAATTAAATCTTTCTTATTAGCCAATATATGTGTATAAAGACAGAACTTGAAGTACCTGTCTTAAAACAGCTGAACTGAATATTCAGCAGTGAAATGCATTTCTCTCATATTGACCATCTGATTGAAAACAGAATGATGGCAGTGAAAATGTTTGTTATTTTGCAAGCAAAGTTCTCATGAACAGAAAGAATGAAAAAAATGGCCCAATGATTCAATGTATTGCAAAAAAGTTAACTAGATATACCAAAATACAAATTCTAGTTAGTGAATACTTTTACATGCCAAGGCTACCAAATCTGGTACTTGTGTTCTCACAGCCCGGGGGACCGAGTGCTTTGAAACATGCCTAAACAATAAAATCAATACTGTTTCCATAAAATCACATCAATTAAGCCAACAGCATAGCCCAGAAAAATCCAAAAATCAGTTAAGTCTTCTGAAAGAATAACTCCCCCCCCCAAAGAAAAGGAAAATGTAGCCTCAACATGGCAGTTTTGGAGAGCAGATATAATAAAGTATCATACTCTAATAGAACATGCAGATGCTCATATACAATTGAAACCACTGAACATATGATTATGGAGTGCCCTAATTTAGTCACCCCTCTACTTAAAGATATGGAACTGCTGAGTGTGCGAGTCCAGGTGTCATGGCTACTATTGGATACCAATGATCATGTCACCCTCTCAGTGGCAAAATTCATAAATGCAGTAATCAAATATAAGAGAAATAATACTAAGGTCTTTTAAAATATTTTCTTTGGTTATGATTTCTTCTTAAGGTGATAGCCATATGAGCATACAAGATAGATAGATAGATGATAGATAGATGATAGATAGATAGATAGATTGATAGATAGACAGACAGACAGATGATAAATGATAATGATGATGATGATGATAGACAGACAGATAGACAGACAGACAGATGATAGATAGATGATGATGATCAGGGGTCTTTTCATAGAAAAACAGCTGCAGGAGCTCATTAGCATATAGTATGCTAATGAGCTATTAGGCTATTAGCATATGCCACGCCCCCTGACATCACCGGAAGTGATGTCAGAAGGGGAAGGAAAGGGGGGGGCATCTTCAAAAGCTTCCCCTTCCCTTCCCCAGCTGGTCTGGGTGGGGAAGCTAAGAGAGAAGGGGTTTAAAGTTTAAACTCCTTCTCATGAGAGTTGGGCCACAGAAGGAGGAAAGAGCGAAGGAAAGAGAGAGAGTAGAGAGAAGGAAAGAAGGAAGGAAAGAAAGAGAGGGAAGAAGGAGGGAAACAGAGAAAGGAGGAAAAAAGAGAAGAGAAGAAGGTGGGAAAGAAAAAGAGAAGAGAAGAAGGAAGGAAAGCGGAAAAAGAGAGAAGGAAAGGAGGGAATGAAAGAAATTTGGCAGCAATTCGGCCTCATTATATCCTATGGGCCATTGAAAAACATAGTGTATATTCTGGGGACTGGAGGGGAGGGGGTTTGAGGGAGAGGCTCCAAACTCACAGGATAGCTGATGGAGCCTCTCCCCAAGATACCCGCAAAGTTTCAAGAACATTGGATCAGGGGGTCCAATTCTATGGGCCCCTAAACAGGTTGCCCCTATTCCCTCCATTGTTCTCTATGTTCTTGAAACTTGTTGGGTATCTTGGGGAGAGGCTCCATCAGCTATCCTGTGAGTTTGGAGCCTCTCCCTCAAACCCTCTTCCCTCCAGCTCCCAGAATATACCCTATGTTTTCACCATTGACTTCAATGGCCCATAGGATATAATGGAGCTGAAATTGACATTCGGCTGCCTGAAAGACTCCCGGGGAGGCCGGCTGGGGGCAGGGCTTGACTCCTGAGCTCCCAGAGCTGTGTTCCAGTGTGCTTCCCCCCCAAAAGACCCCTGATAATGATAGATAGATGATAGATAGATAGATTAGATAGATTAGATAGATAGATAGATAGAATCTCAACACAGCAACTTCTGTGAAGGTAAAATAGGGTTACCATTCCCCAGGTAGGGGTGGGGGATCCCTCACTTTCACAGGCTCTTGCCCCTTGGTGGCCATCTGGCCAGCAGGAAGAAATACCCCCATCCCCCATCAGCAATATATCACCCAGAAGTAATGTAGGCACGTCTGTGATATGGGAGGGGGTGAATCTCTGATTTGGGGACAAAACTCTATTGTTTCAGGGCAATTTTACCATAGAGTTTTGCCCCAAAACCAGAGCGCTGCCCCTGACATCACTGGTATGCCTACATCACTTCCGGGTGACATATGCACGTTGCATGATGACCCCGCCCACTCCTGGAAAGCCCCCCGTCCCCCGCTGGAGCAACAATCAGACCTAATAAATCCTAACTTAAAGTCACCACGGCAAGAGCCCTAGCACAAGCTGCAACTGATCTAACCTCCCTTAAAGAAAGGCCAAAGTTACTCGGAAGAATAGAGTTGGTGCATGGGTTCATATAGGGAGAGGCAATCCTTAATAAGAAGAATCAAGTTCTTTCTACAAAATGTTGAGCAATGCCAAAATTGTGGCCTACCTAACAGGGTTGTTATGAAGACAAATGTGACATTGACTGTAAAGTGTTTTGTACATTAATAGTGCTCTGTAACAGTGCTGTAGTTTTCAAACAACCATGTATAACAGGAACAAGACAGCAAATGGATGCACCAAGATTTGTATAAATACTATTATTTAAATACTATTTGAGCATGTGGATTTCCCGCTAAAGTTCAATGGGACACCCTACTCTGGTGACTCTTTCATATTTCACTTGTACCGACACAAGAGAAAGTATACTATCTAAGATATGCAGACAGACTCTTTATGCATGTAGATTGACATCTTCAAGGTTCGGAGAATGTGAGGAATGAAAAAAGGAGACATTGCTCAACTACAGTACATTTTTTAATGATGCAGCATATAGCCAGTATTACTTAAATAAATTGGCACAAGAAGGATATTTTCATTTTGAGAAGAGGAAATGCCCAGACGTTAACTGACCACAAGTATTTAATTCTCAGCTACTACTGTTTTTCATGCATCTAGCACAAACAATATGCTACGCACGTGCAGACCCTACTGAGCTAGCTTAGGGTTGGTCTTAACATACTTGTTGAAGACCACAAAAGCTGTCTCTCCATCTTCCTTCATATACTTGAGTACAACTGGCCAGGACAGTCATCACACTGGGAATTTCTCTTTCTCTGATGGGGATAGTGAACTAGAAAAGTTCACATGGTTGGATCCAGCAATGTGCAGTTGGAAAGGAAAATGTACTTAGCACAATCTTGCATGTACAAGAATAGCACAGGCTGCAACGCATAGGTTTCAATATAATTTTAATGAAATAACAATGCATATATGGAACAACAGATTTGCAATATTCAGCAGTCTGTTTCATGTTTTAGATTCGTTGTGGAGCACTAGAATCTGAAGCGGTTCCAGCTAGGTTTACCAGGTCCTCTTAGCTCCCCGGTGGTGGAGTGGTGGTGGAAGCTGTCCAGGAGTGCAGGGGGTGGGGCAACATCGCCGTGCATGACATCCGCAGCATGATGATGTCACACTGAAGTGACACCATCATGCTGGGCACATTGTGCTGGGTGCCGGGTGTTGGGGAGGGGCTTCCCCCCCAGCCGGCTGGCTGGCGGCGGATTGGAACCCGCCAAATCAGGAGACCCCCTGCTCCCACCTGGGGGCTGGCAACTCTAGTTCCAGCCCAGGTTTTGCTCATGTCAGTCACAGGTTGTCAGGTCCCCCTTATTTCGATTTATAGCCCACCCTCCCCGCAAGTGGGCTCAGGGCGGCTCACAAATCGGGCACATGCTGATACATAAAACAGGTTAAAACAACATAAAAACAATCCTTTACAATATTAAGTGCTCTGGATGTTCAGTCTTTGATAAAAAGATGGCATCTTAAAGGGGGTACTCCCAATTCCGTGGTGTCAGTTCCACACAGTGCTGTCGTCCACTCCTCACAGGGCCAGTAATAGTGATGGTAAAGATAGTGATGGTAAAAATAGTGGTGGCTCCTACTCAAAAGCCTGGCAGAAGAGCTCCATCTTACAGGCCCTGCGGGAGCTCATTCCACCAGGGAGGAGCCGCCACCGAAAAGGCCCTGGCCCTGGTTGCCGCAAACCTGGCCTCCTTGGGTACAAGGTCTGCTCATTACTAGAGACAGGCCTAACAATTGGGTACTCTGTTCTTTCCCAGAGAAAGAGCTACGCCACTCTGCCACACTAACAAGCATAGCGACCCTTCACTCTGTCTCCTCTTTTTCTGAGCCAGTAATGAGCTATCACTGCTCTCTCTCCTGAGGCAGAACACAACTCTCTCTGCACTCTCCTTGAGGCAGACCTGAACTGAACTCCTGGCTGTGCTTCCTGCCAATACTCTGTCACCTTTCTGAAAGGCAATTGGATGCTAGGGAGCACTTCCATAGTCTCAGCTGAGTGACTGTTTTTCCCTGGAATCCTGTGTGGGTGAGAGGATCCAACCTAGTGGCTAGTTGGTAGAAGCCTGTTTGTGCCTGAAAGCATTCAAGAGAATTCAAATCAGACTCTGAAACCATAACGAGCTGAAATTTATGTGCCTCGGGCAGATTTCTCCTTTGACTATCTAGAGACCTGTGCTGCTGATCTGCTCTTCGAAACCAACCTGTAAATAAATAAATCTTCAATTCCTGCCTCAGTGATCTCCATTTTCTACTTGCATACCATAAAACTTACCTCATGGCAGTGAACCCATTCCCATACACTTGTTCCCTTAAGAACACCTGGTAACTGAGGGGAAGGTTTATAGCTTGAAACAAACCTGAGAGAGATATTTATAGATCCCGTTATAAAGTCATATCCAGGGCATGGTAGGGGACTCTCCTCTCAATTATGTTGGCAGATAAAAACCCGAATATAACTCGTATAGTGGCTAAATTTGGTTGGTTAGCCTATTGTGGAGGGACTATAACTAACGGGCTGGATTTGATTTTGTCTGAATTGTATTGAAATTCGTAAATATTTTAATGTTATAGTGTTTTATAACATACACTGCCACAAGATATAGTATTTTATTCTGACAGCTGTTACATTAACTCTATTCACTGTACTATGGTCTTTGACCGCAATAAACTATTGATTGATTGGTTCCCTAAAATCATAGAAGGCTATGTGAGTCCCCTCTGTTGGTAGAATAGACCTGTCACACAACCCTAATTCCATTTGCTGATTTTCCTGTTTGACCGGAAATCTGTTTAGTCTTTCTTTCCTTTGTTGAACTGAACTCATCCTTGTTGCTGTTGCAGAGTATTCCCTATATCTTGGGACTGCTCGTCAGTAAAGCCTTCCCTTCTTATTATAGGTAGATCCTTTCAGCAGGAAGATTGCTCAGCAGAAGAAACTCTAAGAAAAATGTGTAGAGAAAAAAAAATCTGGACTGGATTGAAGGCTGAGTGTTTTTGTTGTTGTTTTTTTGTTCACTCTTTGCCAATTTCCCCCTCCTGCTACACCCTATGGAATCCCCTCCAAATGCTCTTTCTGGGGAGAAGAGATCCTCAGGAACATCATGGGGGTGAAGTGGGGGTATGCAGCAAGAGGCGGGATCAGTGAAAATCTTCATCTTTCAAAGGATGAAAATGACAAGAAGATCTAACTCATGTTCTATTTCTGATTCATTTTAACTGTTTTATAAGGGACTAGGGAGCAAAGCCCGTTGTGGTGCAAGACAATGAGGCCTAGAAAGGGAGGAAGGGTGGGTGGAAGGAAGGGAGGAAGTGAGAAAGGGAGGAAGAGAGAGAGAAAGAGGGCGGGAGAGAAAAATATGAAGTTAGAAAGGAAGGAAGGTGGCGCGATCTTCTCCTGCTGGCCCATTTGTGGTGGGAGCAGGGCTGGGTGCATGTTCCCGTCCCCCCTTGCCCTTCCCTCCCCGATCCATGGCCCAGCAGCCCATTGAATGCGGCAGCTGTGGCGTCTCTGGGCAAGCGAGGCCAGGCGTGGGTTTCCGAGCCCCCTCGCATCCCCCTCCACTCAGGGCCCACTGGGCCAGCAAAGGTGGGCAATGGCTTCGTAGCCCCCCCTCCCAGGACCCGCTTTCCCCCATCCCCAGACCCCAGGGCTGTGCTGGGTGTGGCGGCCTCCTGGGCAGCCTAATGGGTCCTTGGCCGGGTGGCGCCAGGGCTTGTGGAGGGAACCCCCACCCCAAAGCAGAGCCCGTTGCCAGGCCACCTCAGGTGGAGCCACGTGAAGGAAGTGTGGTGCAGTCGCCCCACCTAGGCCAGTCAGGGCCAGTGGAGGGAAACCCGACGCCAAAGCAGGTCCCGCAACCTGCGCGGCTCAAGCCGTGCCGAGCAAGGGAAGCGCAGTGTGGCCCCCTGGCGAAGAAGGGGCTGGTGCCTACATGGTTGAGACCGTGGCTCGTGGGAGGTATTGAAGGGCCACCGGCCTTGTCCATCTCCTGCTTGGCTGCTAGCCGCCAGTTCCAGGTGCGCATTGACCAAGGTGGTTAGCCTTGTTCCTCCCCCCCAGCCAATGGCACGCCAGTAGTCTTGAGTGGCAGCTGGCAGGCCAATGGCTAAGGGCACACATTTTTCGCTTGGAACGTTGGAAGCGAAAACTCAATTATTATAAGGAGAGATTTGGGCTTGAGAAGCAATGATGAACAGATTCTCTCCCCCCCTATAATTAGTCTACCATTCAGCTGTGTTGATCACAACTTACAGACAGTTTATGGGTGATAGGGTATCCCCCGGTCCAACCCCATGTTTTGTTTTGTTTTTTAAAAAGTTTACTCCCCTTTTGCTAATTAATGACAATGTAGAGCGTATACACCCTGACCTGGGTGGTCCAGGGTAGCTCAGTCTGGTAAGATCTAGAAAGCTAAGCAGGATTCAGCCTTGGTTAGTATTCAGATGGGAGTCCGCCAAGGGCATCCAAGGTTGGTACAGAGATGCAGGCAATGGCGAACCACCTTATTCATTCCTTGCCTTGAAAACACGATGGGGATCATTGTAAGTTGGCCATGACGTGGCAGCACTTAGCACCAGGGTGTATGCATCAATGTTTTACAAAACAAGTGATACAGATTACACAATCCCTTCAAAAGTCCCACTGATTTCAACTGGAGAATATTAAATGTGTGCTTAACTCTCCATTGAGACCAACATGCTTAACTCTCACCGACTTGTACCCATTATTTTTGAAATGAGTATGTTTATTTCCCTTCCCACAGTACTCTGGAAGTAAAATGCTTTTGTTTGACACAATTCCTATCTTTTATCCCGAAAGAGCTCCCAGGCTGCTGTATAGACCTGATGGTCATTGCAATCCTAATCAGACAGTTCCAGATAAAGAACTGAAGAGTACCATGGGACAAAAAATGTAATGTAATTTTAACACTATTTGACATTTAGATTTTAGGTGTGGTTGTAAATGTTAATGGAGACCCCCTTGGACCTCCTTATCAATTCCCTTCCACTGTTAGCGTTTATTACGATAGCCAAGGCACTGGACTGCTCTGGCATTTTCCTTGAAAGGGAGCTAATATTCTAGATATGTGCAGTGAGTCATACCACTGATACTGACCAATGGAGATAGAGAGATGGACTTTAGCACTGAGTGCAGGACTGTAGGGAAATCTGTATAATGGATTTATTATATTTTTATCAAGCTTTTCAAGCAAAAATTCTGTACAATATAAAATGCTGCAGGGTCTGAGTCCAGGCATAATGGAAAGGTGACTGGCTGATGTTTCCTCTCCCTCTGATGGTCTGACCAGTAGCAGTTGTCAGAAAGAAGATTCGTAGCTGAATCTAGTAATGGTGGGAGGGGCTACTGCCACCCTGCTCTCTGATCTACCTCTGACTCAATGGCTACCTGGCAGGTGCCAGGGATCTTGAAGCAGGGACTCACTGGTGGGACCAAGACATCTTACTTGCTGTATCACTGTGATGGCTTTCCAACAGGATAGCTGCTGACCTGCTCTCTGCTGCAGTTCAACATTGCCAGTGCCATGGCCAGAGACTAGTACTTAAGAACATAAGAACATAAGAGAAGCCAACGTTGAATCAGGCCAATGGTCCATCTAGTCCACACTCTGTCACACAGCGGCCAAAATACTTGCTCAACAGATACCAGATGACACAAAGAGCCACTAGGATTTCACCTAATTCTATAGCCGTGTAATCTTAAATAGTTCAATGGATTTAGACAGGTGTAACTTTCTTTAGGATGGCACTGCAAATCCTCCAGTAACTCAGTCCAACTATTTTGTTGCCTGGGTGAAGCATGGGCTGTTCTCCAACTTCCTGTCCTCCCAACAGCTTGTTTTCGATCTTATCAACTTGGCTGCTTGCCTGGTCAATGTCTGCTTCACTGCCATACTGCCAGCCATACCGCCACCCGTTCTTTAAGGACCAGCTCCGACAGTTCCCTATTAAATTAAAACGCAAAACATTGGATTTGATTTTAGAATATACATGAGTTTTGAAGCAAAGAGGGGATTCTGTGAGTCTAACATCCTGCTTATGAAGCTGTCATATACAATGAAAAAAAAATGGTAACCATTGTCACTGAGGAATTGTGTGTTCTGTGGGGGAAGAAAAATGGTATATTGCAGCAAGCCTAGAGTACTGAATAGCCTTTCTGATCAGATTTTCAAACACCTAGATCTAGACCTCCTTTAACATCCAAAACTAGTCAAAGTCAACATTCTAATTCAGAATGCTCAGCAGTTGAGGGGAGTCATGTGAGTACGCTATTAATCCCATAATTCCTCCAAGGAGTTCTGTACAGTATACAATGTATCTCCCCCATTAAATCTTTACAAAAATCTATAGGTTATGCTGAGAAATAATGACTGCCCAAAGTCACCCAAAGAGCCTAAGCATGGATCTTCTCTATCCAAGGCCAGTACTTTACCTACTGCATCATACTGTTTTGTAGTTATATTGATGCTTATTTTTAACTATTTTATCATATATTTTATATTAAGAAATTAGAACTTGAACATGGGTGGTACTGCCTGTAAGTATATAACTAACTGTGAAAAGCTTAGTGGCTGATGTGGATGCATCTACATCCATTTATATCTATGTGGAAATGCATTTAGTACCAAAAAAGGGAAACTCAAATGAGCTGTATCTTGTCATTTGAATGTATAAATAATGGTGGTGCATCTATAGTGCCTCATTTGGAATCTAGGCTGCATACTAAGGTATTCTTCTGTAATACATTGATACATCTTTTTAAAAATACATTTCCTAGTGTGGAAAATTATATATTTTTGTATTAGGCTCCACTGGTGTTTTTTTTTAAAAAAAAATCCGTTGCTTCTGTATAACAGAGAATTGAAAATTGTTATTGAACACTATTGCCTTTTCAAACACACACAAACGCAAAACAAACAACAAACCCAAACAACAACAACAAAAAGCAGAAACAGAAGGTACAATTTGCTAATAATAAAAAAGTGGGATGTGACCTTATTCAGGGTTCTCATTTATTTCCAAATCTAATAACTAATTTTTGATTTGTTTAGGAAATTGATATGCCACCTCTACAGAGACCTGCTTCAGACAGCTCATATTTCTGCTGAAGATTTCTCGGGCTTATTCATTGTCCGTTCTCAGTTCCCTCTTCCCAGTTTCCAGAATGAGGTCCTTGGATATTATTGAGGAGGCAGACTGACTATCACCCCTCCTACCGTATTTATCATTGTAAGCCACCCTGAGCCTGCTGTAAAGTGGGGAGGGCGGGGTATTAATCAGATAAATAAAATAAAATAAAAATAAATACTCTCCTGAAATATTGCCGGATGGCATTTTAAATCATTGGACCAAGATTTTATTTCTTATATCTCCCAGTTTAAGATTATTTTTCTACAAGAAACTTGGATGCAAGACCCGTTTGAGCTTCATAACTACCTGGCTTTTCATTCATGTGCTTCTGTCAGTGCTAAAGGGGAAAGACCCTCAGGAGGATTGAGTATTCTGGCGTCTTCACCGCTAAATAGCTCCCCAAAGAAACTGGAAAGTAACAAGAATTGGATTCTGGCTGTTTGCTTATCATTTTCTAATTTTAAGATAATTTGTATTAATGTGTCTGATATCAAAAATGCTTGGGAAGAGTTGGAAGGATATGTTTGTCACGTATCAGGCATGTTTCCTTCGTCCACCATAATTACTGGTGGTGATTTTAACGCAAGGTTAGGTCACACTGATTGATGAGAGCGGTACAGGTGACCCTATCTCTGAAGATGAATTCTGGCCGCTCTTCAGGTGCCTCTCTTTAGACCCAGTTGTCAATTTTGCTGGCACATTCCTTTTCCAATAGGCTTTTAGGCTAAATCTTGTCATTCTGAATGGTTTATTATCGGGTGACTACCCCGGCCAATTTACCTATTGGTCAGGCTTGAAGAACTCAACCATTGATTACATTCTTATCTCACAAGATCTCTATAATGATTATATTGATTTTCTGATTGACATATGAACAGAAAGTGACCATTTATCCTTAGCCCTTAAAAGTTTTGGTCCACTAGGACTTCTAACGGGTCAACTCTGCCCTGAAGTGACTGAGCCTAAGCCTTCGGAACAGACAGGGAGGATTAGACTTAAATGATCCTCTCATATCAATGACAATTTCTCTCTCTGGACACAATCAGCTAATGGCCAGTTCTTCCTGCAAGTCCTAACAGCTAATAATGATGGGGGGATCTCTCTAACTGATTATTACCACCTATTAATTTCCAGTCTTCAGCCTCTACTCTTGAGACCTGGAGATCTTAAACATGATAGGATCTCCAGCAATAAAAAATGGTTTGATCTTTAGGGCCTTTCAACAAAATCCAAACCCAACTGCTAAACTAGAATTACAACTTTAAAAAAAGGAATATAAGGAGCTATTAAAAGCCAAAAAAGAGCTGCTGATTCCCTTTTATGGCAATCCCTTATTAAGGCCACTAGAGAAAAAGCTAATGTCACCTTCTGGAAAATCATCTCCAATTCACAAATCAAGATCTCTAATGTTCCCAATCCTAACTCTGCAGAAGAAGAGCATTATAACAGTTTATTTAGGGATCAGTGGTATCTTGCTCCTCCTGATATTCTTTTAGATCACTCCACACAATGGCCTCCAGTCTCTGTATCTGAAACTACCTTGTTAATATCATAATTGAAATCTGGAAAAGCCCCAGGAGGTTTTAAAATTGCACATAGATTGGTGGGCTCCAGTCTTAGCAAATCTTTTCTCTTATATAGATGCCTCAACTCAGATTCCTAGAGACTGGGGCTTGGCTATAATTGTTCCTTTATTTAAAAAGGATAGCCCCCATGACCCATCGAACTACAGGCCAATTAGTCTTCTGAATGTGATTTGTAAGTTATATACCAAGCATCTCAGTCAGAAGCTGTGTGAATGGCTAGGTTATAGCAACTTAGTTGAAATTGAACAAGCTGGTTTCACATCTGGTTGCACTACTATTGATCATTGTTTGGTCCTAGATTATTTTATTTTTAAATATATATGTATGCAGCCTTCGTGGACCTCAAGGCGGCCTTTGATTCTGTTTCTAGGGGAAGACTTTGGACCAAATTGGCTGACATTGGTATCGACAGAAGGCTATTGCTTCTATTAATTAAACTGCATGAAAATAATATCCAAATAAGACTCACACAAGATGGGAAACTATCGAAAAGAATTCCAGTGCAAAAAGGAGTCAGACAAGGTTGCCTTTTGGCTCCCTTTTTATTTAACATCTATGTTAACTCTTTAATCACGTGCCTTCACTCAATTGATACTCATGCTCACTCATTCAGCAGAAAGGTTCCAATTTTAATGTATGCTGATGATGCTGTTCTTTTAGACAAGGATTGGCCTGAAGCAAGCTCTGATAAAATTTAAAGAGCAATGTGGACACCAAATTATTAACTATTCACTTTGCTAAAACTAAAATTGTCCGTTTTGGTAACTCATTCAGGAAGTTCAATTGGAATATTAAAGGAAATGCCATAGATCAAGTTAAGAACTTTCAATACTTAGGCATTACCTTTTCTTATAATTCCAAATTCTCAGCACATCTGTCCTCATCAGCTAACTTGGCAGAGAGAAGTGCAAATGCCATTCTTAGATTTTTTAGAAGGAAAGGTGCAGGTTTTCTCCCCATGGTCTTAAACACCTTCCAGGCAAAATCATTGGCTCAACTCCTGTATGGTTCACAAATTGGACTTTCTGCCAATCTAAAGACCCTTGAAAGGGTTCAATCTAAATTCCTTAGATCTCTATTTGGCGTTCCTAGAATCACTTCTAATGTAACACTTAGGCAAGAGGCCAGGCTACTCAGAGTTGAAACAAAGGTCTGGGAGCAGGCTATAACACTCTGGCTAAAAATTCATTACAACCCGAAGGGTTTAATACCTTACCTTTTAGCCACGGACCCTTACCCTGCCTGGTCCACACAAATTCTTAATAAGTTAAATCATATTGGCCTATTCCCAGAAGATCTCTTCTATGGAAGCCTATACAAGGCAAGAACAACTGTCGCGCAGCAGCTTTGTGACATTGAATTACAAAATGAAGAAGGTCGTTGAATGCTTTCACAGCCGGAGTTCATTAGTTGCTGTAGATTTTCCAGGTTGTGTGGTCATGGTCTTGGCATTGTAAGACCTGACATTTTGCCAGTAGCTGTGACTGGCATCCTCAGAGGTATATCACAGAATGAGGTAGTGGCCCCCAGACGTCACTGTACCCTATCTTATATAGTACAAAGCTCAGTTTTGGTTCTATAGTTGCTTGTTCTGTATTTTAAATAGCACTCAATGGCAATCACTTTGGCTTATACAAGTTGTAGGCTGTTTTAGAGTCTGTGCAACCAGGTGGTAGCCCTTATTTGTGTCAAGAAGGTTTCCTGTCCTGAAAAATGCAAAATGCTCTACAGCTGACAATAGCACTACAGATAAGAGTAGAATTTCAACATCCATTCCACACAAATTTCAACATCCATTCCACACAAACAGGAAACAGGAAACCTCCTCAGGAAACAATCCATAGACAAAAGAACCTCCTCAGGAAAGCTCCTCCATTAGCATGTTCATAGCCTGGAGAACTACTACAAGGTAATGACTCAGCCCTACCCCACCATCCAGGGTAGATATAAATTACCTGCCTACCATTTTTCTGCTCACCTTGACATAGAGAGTACTACATCTTTCTGTGTTATACCTCTGAGGATGCCAGTCACAGCTACTGGCAAAACGTCAGGTCTTACAATGCCAAGACCATGGCCACCCACCCCGGAAAATCTACAGCAACTAAAATGAAGAAGCTTCGCTACCCAAGAACTTCAGAAATCTAAAATCTTGGCCTAATTTTACTGCTGCCCCTTATTTATTTAGCATCACCTATGAGCCCTATAGAGGGGCCTTTTCCAGGGCTCATTTTGAGGAACTCCCTTCCACTGCACTGCAAGGTAAATTCACTCGAGTTCCAATGCATGAACGTATATGCCCATGCATGGCTAATATGGTGGAATCAATTACTCACATCCTCCTGTTCTGCAGATTCTATCAGGAGGAATGAGATCATCTTATACTACCCCTTCTGTCTAGATTTAGCCCTCTGCAGTCTTATCTTGATTTTAGGCCAGAAGTCCTTCGTAGATTCCGTCTAGAAGATGTTCAGAGTTCAGTGACTTACACTGTGGCAAAATTTTGTTCCTTAGCTATTAGGAAACGTGAACTTATTTTAGCTGAAAAGTTGTATGATTCTGTTATTATTACTATTTTATTTTACTAATTGTATTAATTTTCTCTTGTTAATATTTTTATACTATTGCTATGCTATTGTTTTAATCTCTCTTATATCGGAATTGTACTGTTTTACTGGCTCTTGCTGTAATAAATTAGATCAGATCAGTTTCCAGAATGAATAAAAATATCTGTTAGCTCCCAAATCTTTAGACTTACACTCAGCTCTATGTGTAGTATCATCCCCTGTTACAGTATTTCCTACATCTTTTATTTGCCTCTTTTTTCTTAATGAAAGATTCACTAAAGAGAGTAAATCAAATCAAATTACTTGTTTACTCAGTGAGTAATTCAGTTGTGGAATTCACTGCCAGAGGAGACAGTGATGGCCATGAGCACAGATCTCTTTAGAAGGAGGTTAGACAGATTGATGAGGAAGAGGTCAATCAATAGTGCTAGCCATGGTGACTAAAAAGAACCTCCATATACTGAGGCAGTAATCCTCTGAAAACAAGTGCTGGGAGGCAACAGTACAGAAGGCCTGGGCCCCATGCCTTGTTTGTTGGCCATCTAGTGCAACTGGTTAGCTGCTGTGTGAAAGAGGATATCAGACTAGATGGACCATTGGTCGAGTGCTTATGTCTCTATATACTTCTGAGGAAATCTGCCAGCACTAGGAACTGCCATCAAGAACTGGTCATAGAGTTTTTGTCATAGAGACCACTGTACTTTCCTTTCCAGTCTTCTCATTGCCCACTGAAATATGAATTTCTTGCTTCAGCCATCTCTGCTCCTCTCAGTTATCTCCAAACTATAGAAGCTCATTCTATTTTAGAATTTACCAGTTTACTATGAAACTGCAAACAGTTTAATCCTATCAATATTTTGATAACTGAAGAAGGAGGATGGGTGATCTGACCTGATTTCTCTCCTTACTGCAGCCACCCCCATGTCATTTTGGGTGCAAGGATTCCTCTGACTCCTATGGTATTTTTAAGGGGGTCACAAGGGGCTTCTTGGGGAAGGGAAAGGTAGAGAAAGATCAGCTGATCCAACCAATATGGCCATTTCAGTTTCTTTTTTCATTTTTTTAGTTTGCTATTTTCATTGGTTTCAGTTTGTTGCCTCATTTTTGTTACTTGTTATTTTGATATTGGCATTGGTTTCAGTTTGCCTCGTTTTTGTTATTGTGGTTGATGATGTCATTTTAGTGCTAGTTATATGCATTGGATGCAAAGATAACATTGAAAAGGGCATTCTGAGGAAAGAGAAATTAGTGCACTTGTTCATTTCTTCACATGGAATATTTGATATTTTAATCAAACTACAGAGCTTTCAGAACTTGGTCTCATTCCTATTTAAATATTGTGAGGTATTCCCGTGTTACGTAATGGGAGCTGAACATAGCTACTGTGTTTCAGTGGTGGAAGTCTGGCCTTAGAAAGGATCCCTTGATCAGCCTGAATAAGTTGGGTGGCTTTTTACTCTCCCTTCTCTGCTTCAGATTTCCCATCTGTAAAATCTGTTATGAAGACTAACTAAAAACAATTAAAAAAAAAAGAGTCTATGTGCTATTTTGTGCATTAAACCAATATATCTAATAGCTAAACTCTGTTTTCCGTGAGAAAACTGATTTCTATCAATAAAGGGCTCACCTCCCCAACAGCTTTTCTACAGACTCAGGAGACTTTCTGGGTTTGCAGAAAAATTCATTAAAAAAACACAAACCTTCAGGGACGGTTGAATTTTCCCCCAATATCTTGCCGGGATCTACTTCAGGCATCAATGTTGAGAAATTAGAACAATGGGGGGGGGTGAGAAGGGCTACTAAGTGTCTCTGTTAGTAAAAGGCAGGGGGAGGGGGAAGGGCCTTTCCGGGCCTATTTTGGCCTTTGAGGGAGGGAGCCTTGGGGTCAGGCTTGACAAGGGTTGCCAGTGCCAGGCTGGGGAATTTCTACAGATTTTGTGGTAGACTCTGAGGGCTTGGTTTGGGGAAGGGAGAGGCTTCACCTGAGTATAATGCCATAGAGTCCACCCTCCAAAGCAGCCATTTTCTCCAGGAAGACAGATCTCGGCTGTCTAGAATTCAGTTGAAATGCTGGGGGTCTCAAGGTTCCACTTGGAGGCTGGGAACCCTAGGCCTGGCAGCAGTCTAGTGTTACCAGGCCCCCCTGATTTGCATGACTCAGCTCAGCCTGACAGCTTTTTACTGTTCATCAGCAGCCACCCTATGAAAGCCAGTGTGGTTCAGCAGTTAGAGCTTCAAAGTAAGGTCTGCAAGACCCAGGTTCAGATCCCTATCTTGTGGTGGAAGCTGACTGGGTGATTTTGGACCACTCACATACTTTCAGCCTAACCAACCTCACAGGGTTGTTATGCAGATAAAAAGGAGGAGAGAATAATGTAAGCTGCTTTGGTCCCCACTGTGGAGAAAGACTGACCTCGAGCCAGACATCCTGGAAAGCGAAGTTAAATGGGCCTTAGAAAGCATTACTAACAACAAAGCTAGTGGAGGTGATGGTATCCCAGCTGAGTTATTCAAAGTCTTAAAAGAAGATGCTGTTAAAGTACTGCACTCAATTTGCCAACAAATTTGGAAAACACAATAGTGGCCACAGGACTGGAAAAGGTCAGTTTACATTCCAATCCCAAAGAAGGGCAATGTCAAGGAATGTTCAAACTATCGCACAATTGCACTCATTTCACACGCTAGCAAGGTCATGCTCAAGATCCTACAAGCTATGTGGCTAGAGAACTGCCAGAAGTACAAGCTGGGTTTCGAAGAGGTAGAGGAACTAGAGATCAAATTGCCAACATTCGCTGGATTATGGAGAAAGCAAGAGAGTACCAGAAAAACATCTACTTCTGCTTCATTGACTATGCTAAAGCCTTTGATTGTGTGGATCACAATAAACTATGGCAGGTTCTTAAAGAGATGGGAGTACCAGACCACCTCACATGTCTCCTGAGAAACCTGTATAAGGGTCAGGAAGCAACAGTTAGAACAGGATATGGAATAACTGATTGGTTTAGCATAGGAAAAGGAGTACAGCAAGGATGTATATTGTCACCTTGCTTATTTAATTTATATGCAGAGTACATCATGCAAAATGCTGGCCTGGATGAATCACAAGCTGGAGTTAAGATTGGTGGGGAAAAGATCAATAACCTCAGATATGCAGATGATACCACTGTAATGGCAGAAAGTGAAGAGGACCTAAAGAGCCTCTTGCTCAGGATGAAAGAGGAGAGCGCAAAAGTGGGCTTGAAGCTCAACATCAAAGAAACTAAGATCATGGCATCTGGCCCCATCACTCCTTGAAGGGGAAGTCGTAGAAGCTGTAACAGACTTCATGTTCCTGGGATCCCGGATCACTGCAGATGGTGACTGCAGCCATGAAATTAAAAGTCACCTGCTCCTTGGGAGGAAAGTGATGGCAAACCTAAACAGCATGATAAAAAACAGAGACATCACCCTGCCAACAAAAGTCTGCATGGTCAAAGCAATGGTATTCCCCGTGGTAATGTATGGCTGTGAGAGTTGGACTATAAGGAAGGCCGAGCGCCGAAGAATAGATTCTTTTGAATTATGGTGCTGGAGAAGATTCTTGAGAGTCCCTTGGACTGCAAGGAGATCAAATCATTCAATCCTAAAAGAAATCAACCCTGATTGTTCCCTGGAAGGCCAGATCCTGAAGTTGAAGCTCAAATACTTTGGCCACCAAATAAGAAGGGAACCTTCACTGGAGAAGACCCTGATGCTGGGAAAGATTGAAGGTCAAAGAAGAAGGGGACGGCAAAGGATGAGATGGTTAGACAGTGTCATCGATGCAACGAACATGAAATTGAGCAAACTTCAGCAGACAGCGGAAAACAGGAGGGCCTGGCGTGATCTGGTCCATGGGGTCGCGAAGAGTCGGACTCGACTGTGCGACTGAACAACAAGTAGAGAAAGACTGTAGTTTTTCTAAGTAGAAGCTGTGGGGGAGGGGGGTGGTAATGGAAAGCTAAAGACAGAGAGGCAGAAAAAAGTAGGATGGCTGTTAGGTGGGAAGAAAATACAGTGGCCAACTCCAGGTTGGGGAATTCCTGGACATTTGAGGGGTGGAGCCTGGGGACGGTGGGGAGGGGAGGCGCTTCAGACCAGTATAATGCCACAGACCCTGCTCTAAACCAGCCATTTCCTCCATAAGAACTACCATTGCCAGCCTCCAGGTGAGGGCTGAAGATCACCCAGAATTACAACTGCTGTCCAGGTGACAGAGACCAGTCCCTCTGGATAAAATGGCTGCTTTAGAGGGTTGAGTCTATGGCATTATACCCTGCTCAGGCTCCTTGCCTTCCCAAGCCTCACTGTCCCAAGGCTCCACCCCCAAATGTCCAAGAATTTCCCAAACTGGAGCTGGCAGCCCTAAGGTGAATTGATCTCCGTAGCTGGGAGATCCGTTGTGATTCCTGGAGAGCTGCCACTGCTGCTGTGGGGAGAGAAAGCAGATGGGTGGCTGGGAGCACTGCCACCACTACTGCTGCTGCTGCTGTGTGGGGTGGGGGAGGAAGAAGGCAGGAGGCTGAGAGAGTGATGGGGACAGAAAGAGAGCATGATGGGGTGGTGGGAAGAAAGAGAGAGAAAGAGTGATGAGGTGGGAAGGCAGAAAAACAAAGAGAATGATGAGGGGGCAGAAAGAGAGAGGAAGTCACATGCATGGAGGAGAGATAGAGAGTATGAAAGGGGGGCAGAAGGGAGAAAGAGTGTGAGAGAGGTAGGGGGAGAGGGGAGGAAGTGGTTGTGAGGAATGGGATAACCATCCTGCAGGTTTCTTGTGGGTCTCCAGTTGTACGCTACTGTCAGGCACTTCAGAAAGTCAGTCAAACACCAGGCTTCATAAAAAGGTAGTGTTTATTGAAAGCAGTTCTAAAAGCACATTAGCAGTCTATTGTCAGGAATAAAGCACACAAAGGAACATCTACGGATATACCCCACTGGGCTAGACCCCCCCTTGAATCTACCAATGACTACCTAGCCCATGCGCGGGAAATAGGTGCGAAAGTTGTTTAAGCCATAAAGGGGCCCAGCTGTCCGCACAGCAGAAACCGAAACCATGGGACAAGGCCATTTGGTGCAGATAGGAGATTGCTCAGGCTGGGAATCTTTCTGTCCCCTAGGCAACCTACCCACCTCCCACATTCCAAGCATGAAGAGTTACAGACCATCTCTCCCTCCCCTACATCTCATGGCAGGATTACCTGACAACTACATATGCTTGCCAACTCCAAATTCAGACATTCCTGGAGACTGGGGGATAAGTCTTGGGGGATGTGCTAAAATTTGGGAAGAGGAAGGATTTAATGCCAGGGTTTGATGCCATAGAGTCCACCCCTCCAAAGCTGCCATTTTCTCCAGGTAAACTTACCTGTGTAGTCTGGAGATCAAATGTAATTCCAGAAGATCTCCAGGCCCCGCCTGGATGTCGGTAATCCTAAATGTCAATTATTATTAATAAGAGGTGAAGATGGACTCAGTCAAAAGAGAAACAAGTAAGGCTTATTATGGAGCTATCTTATATTATGCAATAAAGTTGCACAGAGTTTGCAATTACAGCTGGTAAATAGTTGATGGCAATTATGGATGCTGAAAACTTCATGGCAAACATGTTCATCTGACAAATATACTATCTCCAAAAGTTGTGATTACCTGCGATCCAAAACTTGGATTTCCACACCCTTACCTCCATTTGACTTCAACAGCCACTGAACAGCTTTGCAGCTGCTGCACAGGGGCTATAAGGATGGCATTTCATCTCTCTCTGCTTTGCAGCTGCTTTTGTACCTATACAGTAAATGAAATGGATTTTCCCCTCAGGGTCATGGGTGGTTGTGCTGGAAAATTCAATGACATCAGGTGTGTGTGTGTGTCTGTGTGTCTGTGGAAGAGACAATGACTTCCATAAAGCTGTGAAAATAGACACCAGTAAAATAATGTGGATAGTACCATAGTATATTATATATGGTGACACTGCCTTGGTGCAGAAGCTGATGTGCTCTGTCTCAAGTATTTCTTTATTTTTCACCTTGCCCTTCTCCCAAGGACCTCACAGTGGCACACACCATTATCTCCCCCTCCATTTTATCCTCACAATATATCCGTGAGGTAAGTTAGGCTGTGAGGTAAATTAGGCTGAGGTTGCTCAGTGAGTTTCATGCTGAGCACAGATTCAAATCTGAGGCTGAGTTCAGACTGGCAATTTGCCCCGGTAGGGATCCATTTCAGCGATGCTTCAAACCCGCAGTAAACAGGGCGTCCACACGGGCACATCTGCCTGGCGTCCCCCACCCGTAGCCAACCCGTGCTGTTGCGCTTCACCGCCGGATTAAAAAGATACCTGATAAAACCCGCAGCAAATCCGAAAGCCCGCATGTGTCGCGCATTTCTCTGCTTCTGGGGAGTCTGAACGCGCAGCCGAAAAGCCGGGAGCAACCCGCGTTGGTCAGAAGGCAGCAGCGGTGTGATTGGCTGTGCTCCGCTCCACTGCCCAATGCGGTGCCAGCGCTGCGGGGTCCTCCCTCAATTGGCAAAATGCGCTTATGCGCATGAGCCTTATGAACACATACACCCATACACCCACAGCCAAATTAATGGGGAAACGGTGCGCCTCTGGGGCAGCAGTCTGAACACTCCAGCGTGCCTCCTCCCAATATGCTCCCGCAGCAGTCTGGGCTGTGTGAACGGGGCTCTTTTGCCACGACTGGGTCCCACAGCAAATTGCCAGTCTGTCCTCAGCCGGTATGTCTCCAGTCCTAATCTGCAGTTCTAACTCCTACACCAAACCACCTCAACCCTAATCAACTTTCTGGCATAGTGGTTTTAGAATCTGGTTGTAAAAACATACTGAAAAGATGCAAGTTTAATTGGCTAGTTTACACAAGTATGCAATCTATACGTTTGCTAGTTTGGAAGGCTGTATTATGACAAGGCCTAGGCTAGTCCAATCTGGTCAGATCTTGGAGGCTAAACAGGGTCAGTCCTAGCTAGTATTTTAATGGGAGACCTCCAAGGAATACCAGGGGTGTGACGCAGAACCATGCAGTAGCAAACCACTTCTGAATGTCTCTTGCTCTGAAAAACCTATGGAGCACTGTCATGATTTGGGCTGTGCCACCAGAGGCCAACTAGATCCAGGGAGCCTGGCTAGCAGTAGGGGAGGGCTGGGCCTACAAACCCCAGAAGGCCTTGGGAAGTTTTGGTGCCGATTTTGACCAATAGGGAAGAAGAGGACTGGGGGATATAAGGGGTATTGGTAGAAATTGCTAGTTTAGTTTGGATTCAATCCATGGAATGTTTCTTAATATTTCAATAAATTGTGTTGCATCTTATGTTGTCTGTTGTCTGAAAACAGGAGGCCTGCCAGCATGCTTAATTACCTTTTGCTGTAATTACAATGGTGTTTAAACCTGGCGTTTGTCATTGACTGTGTAAATGGGATTTTAAAATTCCTTTCATTAACTGAAACAACAGAAATGAACTATTGTTGAAATAATGAGTAAATCACAAAATCAATGTAACAGAGTAGACCTCATTCCTTTATATGCGTCACCAACACTGTTTTTGAGTGACTTAATAGCTGCATTTACTTATTTAGCACTGCAGTCCTATGAACACTTTGCTGGGAGCAAGCTACTGAATGCAATGGGACTTGCTTCTGAATAAACATGCATAAGATTAACTGCAATTCCTTTTACTATTAATGAAACCCTCACGAGTGTCCAACTGACTTTCAAAGTCATTTAGGTAGTTTGTCTGGAGGCTGGCATCCCAATTCCCAGCAAAGCCAAAGCATTTGCTAGGGGAGAGACTTTAATGCACAATTGTTCTTTTAAATAAACCTTAACTTGAGAATGTAGTTCCTCTTTAACTTTCAGTTTGATAAAAAAAAAAAAAAACACCTTAGCATTCTTGCTTGTCTGTTTATTTCCTCTGTAGTTGTCTTCTTGTCTCATAAAGCTGCCTTCATTACATCTAGCAAATGGGATCCTCTTACCCACTGTTGTTTAAGGTTACTTGGAAAGTGCTCACAAGATTTAAAGAGGAAGAGACAATGTCAATACCATAAAGGACAATTATTAGACATCTGCAACTTCATATATCATATAAACCTCTCTCTGGGACACATAAACCTCTCTCTGGGACACCTCTCTCCTGACATTTATACCGCTTTATCTTGAGAAGCCAGGGCTAATACACTACACTTTGTCACCTGAAACGAGACAGGCCAGTTTCCTCCTTCTGTGTTGTCACTGCACAGGAGCAAGCTGAGTCCCAGGGACACCAACAGTATTGCAGGGGCCACCTCGGCTCATCTCTAGGCACCAGCGGTGCAGGTCTGGGAGGTGTCATCAATTGCTTTCTGCACCACTGCTGGTCAGCAGCACATTGATTCCCCGTGGTGCATAGCTTGTTGTGCTGTCCAAGGCAGCTGCTTGGGTGAAGAACGCCCCCTGCCCCCGATATGAGCAAATGTACTATGGTTTGTGATACCGTACTGGTATAGCTGTTGGTAACCTGTCTAAGAAGTTTGTATTGAGGTAGCAGGTTTAATATTTCTTCATGTGTCAGTTTTCTCTCTCGAACAATAGAGGTAAGGGGATAAGTGTTGTGCGGCTGATGTGCCAGTAAGGTAAAGGTAAAGGTTCCCTTGCTCGAAAGCCAGTCAAATCCGACTCTAGGGTTGCGGTGCTCATCTCCGTTTCAAAGCCAAAGAGCCAGCGCTGTCCGAAGACATTTCCGTGGTCATGTGGCCGGCATGACTAAACACCAAGGCACATGGAACGCTGTTACCTTCCCACTGAAGTGGTACCTATTTATCTACTTGCAATTTCTTGCTTTCGAACTGCTAGGTTGGCAGGAGCTGGAACTAGAGACGGAGCTCACTCCGTCATGCGGCACTCACGGGTCTTGAACACATCCATTAATGTTTGGTTCTGAGCTATTAAGTATCCCCTATTAGCCCTTAACTTCAGGCAGTCTCTGTGTATACCCTCAGCCCCAAGGAAGCTGCTTTCCTTTGATGGACTCACATATGATTGATGGCTGAATGGGAAAGATCCATGTTCTGCCCCACTGATTCATCCAGAGAGCGCATAAGGAAAAATGGCTCCACTTCATAGCTCCTCGCTTGAGAGTGTGGGTGGAGGAGGTGTTCAACTTCTAGTTGATTTTTTTGAGCTTCTGTGAGAAGGCAGCTTTCTTGGCAACTGCCAGCACAGTACAGAATAGTGTTGTGTACAAGTAACCATTCATTAGCAATGTTATCTATTATTAATATTGACAGAAGGGGTTGAGTTGAGTTGTTGGCCTTATCAACACAAGACTTTTTTTTTAAAATAAAGCCCCAGAGACGGCTGTAAGCACTTTAATTGTTGCTGCCGCCTCTGTAGAAAAACACATAGACAGGATAATTTATTGGGTGCCAGACTATTACATCCCAAAACAAAACAGAGAAACCTGAAATAAACACCATTGGAGTTTGGCGAATGGACCATTTTTTGAGACCACTGTGGACCATGTTCTATCCATCTTCTGCTCTTAACACCCAAGAGAGATGGTGGGAAAAAAAAGTAAATTTGCTTTTATGGTGTGGGTCTAGATGGTTTGGAACACCTTTGTATACTCATTCATTCACTCTGAATCATTAAAGCAAATGGGTGGGAAAGCCGTGCTGCTCTGACAATGTTTGGATTTAATTCAGTACCTCTGAGAAACGGATTCTCCTAGAATAAATGGTATAAACTGACATATTTCCATTAAAATCAGCCGGCTTTCAGGAGAATAAATGCCACATGTTTAGACTCATCTGGAAGTTACAGTGTTTCTACATTTGGGGAAATGGGCCCTAATTTAAGAAATTCTGGATGCCTTGAAATGCATTTCAGAAAAGCTTGCTTGCATAGCCTATAGAGATCATGGTAATGGTCTCTTCTGGAGAATATGCTTCCCTCAGTAAGTTAAAGTATCACCTCCAGCAGCTGAAAGTAGAGCATATTTCTTAGAGTTATGGCACAATCTAACTTCCATGATTGCTCATGACCTATGTCAAACATTCGAATAATCAGAAATTCAATAATGTCAACAATAAGACAGCACCGTGCCAGATACTCTGGCCATTTTGTATGGTGCAAATGGTCATGCTGGAGCAGAATGATGATACTGGTAGAAACTGGCTACACCAATATGGTACAGCAAATGCCTGTCTCTCTTCTACAGGTACTTTTCATGGCTCTTCTCATAAAGATCTGCTACAGCTGTTCCCTCCCATCAAGGAGTCAGTTTCATTATCTTTCCCATTCTCAGGTCCCTTTAATTAAAATCAGAGACGAACCAACCTTTGCTCCAGTTCCAGTGTCATAATCACCATAGGAAATGACAGGGCAGTTAGTTATCTCTTATTTGAAGGTACTTCTTTGAAAAGGACCCACACAAAAGTCCTGCTTCACTAGGGTTGCCAGACCCCCCAGTGGAGATGCAGATTTCCTGCTGCCAGGCCCCACTTCCCCTCTGCCAATCAGCTGGCCACTGGGGGGAGGGAACTTACACAGAAAAAGAGGGAGATCCATCCAATGTGCAGCAATGTGTCTGCGTCACTACTCACATGACCTGGAAGTGACATCATCACACCCAGGACATCAGGGCAACACTCTCGTATTTTGGGCAAAAACTCTATAGTAGAAGCCAAGTTTACCACTGAGTTTTTGCCCAAATACCAAAGCATCGCCATGACATCCCAGACGTGATGACATCACTTTCAGGTCATGTGGGCAGTGTCATAGACACATTGCTGAAAATCAGATGGGCCTCCCTGCTGCTCCCAGTAAAACAGCAATTTTGTTCTAAAAAAGCTTGTGAAGAAGAGATTTTGATGGGGAAAAGATGAATTATTCCTTCAGTTCTGTTTGAACAGGGAGTGCTTTGAGAGCTCAATGGAACATGAAGGAAAGGCTTTTTATATGCAGGTTGTTGGCAGTGACATGATTTAGAATGCATTTGTACATTAAAATATGGAAAACAGTTTTAAAGTCTTGAATATATTGAAGGATTAAGGGAAGGAAAATGGGCAAAATCTGAGGCAAAAGGATTCTGATCCTTTAAAAGAAGAAGAGAAGAGATTGGATTTATACCCTGCCCTTCACTACCCGAAGGAGTCTCAGAGTGGCTTACAAACTCCTTTCCCTTCCCCTCCCCACAACAGACACCCTGTGATGTCGGTGGGGCTGAGAGAGCTCTGACAGAAACTGCTCTTTTTCAAGAACAGCTGTGCCAGAACTATAGCTTGCCCAAGGTCATCCAGCCAGGTGCAAGTGGAGGAGTGGGGAATCAAACCCAGTTCTCCCAGATTAGAGTCCACGCACTTAACCACTACACCAAACTGGCTCTGTTAATTAAAAGAGCATTAAAGTGTACCCAGTCAATAATAAAATCTCTGGTATTTGACTAGGGCCATAGTCTTTGAAATGAGCAGGACTTGTTGCCAAATTCATAAATATGTTTAGGACTGAGGTCAAGATGCGGGGAAGTAAACAATAGGCTAGTGTCTTTGAGACAATCACCCTCTGTCCCAGCATCACATCCATCCCCTTTTCCTTAATGTTGGATGTATGTTATGAGCTCAGAACATCAAAAAATGTAGTATTTAAGGAGGCAGCAGTTCACACATGTTCCCATCTAGGTAAACACAGCTCAAAATGCTTGAGAAACTTGGTGAACACACAAAATGCAAAGGGATCAATTTTAAAAAATGAAGCTTAAAGGCATAACCAACAACTACTGATCTATACTGAAGTATGAGCAGAAGAGAGAACCCAGGGCAAACCCTACTGCAATCTTATATACACAATCAGTTCTGGGCAATGTTAGGAACAGCACACAAGAGATCTGCTCCTTCCATCGTTTTGTAATTACGGTTGTGAGCTGCACTTCAATAGAGGGTGGGAGCTGGATGCCCATTGTCACAGCCCACTTCAAGCCACTGTGGAGGGCAAGTCACTTTACGTTCCTGCTGGATCATCTGAACAAGGCTGCTAGCTGTGTTTCACGATGTGAAAGCTGCCCTCAATGAAATATTGGATATGTGAAACAATGCCTGTACTGGCTGGCATCAGTCTGTACTTTGTGCCTGTGCCACCTGTGAAAGCAACTTCTGCTAAGTGTGCTGAAATAGATCAAGATAAGAATCTCCTTATGCTGCGTTCCCCCATCCCCCCACCCCGCCTGGCATTTTCATTCCAATAACTGTAAAGTATAAAAGTCTCCACTTCATGCAAGTGCTAATTGAAAGTGAACCTGCACAGGAATGCAGAAGAAACTTTCCTTAATGGGTATAAGTTGGGTAAGTCAGGAGAGGTTAATTAGTTACTGTTTGAATCTATACAGCCAGTTCACTCATATCCTTCGGATGCCTCGCGTAATCCACGGAGCTGGAAAGATTTCCAGCAATGACCAAAAATCAGAGTGGGCCAGCCTGTGACATGGGTACCACAAGCAGCACATGGTGTAGGTATTTGTGTTCTGCCTGCATGGGAGCAGGAGGGCCCTTGTGACTCTTTATGTGATATGATTTGACCTCGCACACCTATTTGCTTCTTCCATGCCACAGTGCTGTCTGTTCTGTGGCACAATAGATTAGCGTGTGTGGGGGGGAGACCGAAAGGTATTATAATCAATGAACATTACAGTGACACTCTCTTGATACTTTACTTGTGGCAAGATTCCAATGATTGTATGAGCTGGGAAGGTTAATGTCCAATCCTCTATAGCCTAATCACTCCATTATTTTTATGTTTTACTTAGATTTATTCCCCTGTGTGTCTGTGTGAGTGTATGTTTCCTGGCACATCTAGCACACTGATTGTATGATTAGCCCTCCATAAGCAGAGTTGCCAGTGTGCCTAAACTGAGCTGGAACAAAAAAAATCTGTACATCTCATTGCAGCTACACAGGCAACGTGTGAATATGTCAGCTTAATGTACATTAGTTTGCTATGGTATACATTGAATCTTTGGTTAGAAAAATGTCTTGAGTAGCTTGAGTAAGTCCAAGATATGAATTGGCTGCAGGGCTCTTTTTGCAGCAGGAACTCCTTTGCATATTAGGCGACACCCCCCTAATGTAGCCAATCCTCCAAGAGCTTACAGTAGCCCCTGTAAGAAGAGCTCTGTCAGCTCTTGGAGGATTGGCTACATTAGGGGTGTGCCGCCTCATATGCAAAGGAGGTCCTGCTACAAAAAGAGCCCTGATTGGCTGTATCGTTCTTACAGGTCAAGAAACATTTGGTTAATGTATGTTCAAGAATATTGATTGGTATCTGCATGATTATTCACTCTATAGTGAACTTTTAGCAGTCCAGTCTGCTTCTTTGGGCTTGTCTCATTTAGAGAGGCACATATTCAAAGCAGGGTAACACATCTTATTTTACCACTATACTTATATTTAAAATACCAGTAAGTTCAAATAACATGCCTACTTTTGCTAACTTGTTGTGCATACTAGTAAAAAAGATGTGGCTCTGCACTTGGTGTGTACATTTCTCTGGGTGGTACTCCCATGAAGTAGAGATAAAGAAGTCCAAACGACACATACAAATTTGCCCTGGGTAACTAACAGTCATTTGCCACAGTGAAAACTGAAAGTACTGTTGGAACTTATTTTATAGTAGGGCTGGCAGAGTTATAGTGCAATCTGAAGAAGAGCTATGTACTCCCACTGAAGGTGTTGGGCCTAGAATAGGGTGCAACCCTGTTTTGCATACAGAGTTATTTGAAATGGTTCAACGGTAAGATTTTGTTCACGGTTAGGTTATGGCTCATTGCAAGGGGTTCGGAAAGAGTTGTCCCCACGATCAGATTGCCCTACAGTCCCTGTACTTCCCCCACGGTGATGTTTTGCTTGGGGAATGTTTCTTCACTACGTTTTCTCCCTACTTGTGACGCACTGATGTTCAGATGTAATGCCACTTTGTGGTTCAGTGCAATGTGAACAAGCCTATGTGCTTCCTCCCCTCCCTTTCCCTCCCTCCTTCATTTTTCCGCTCAGAGTCTGTTAGCAACTTTCAGCTAGGGAGCCACCACGACTATAGAGCCCTGGCCCTTGCTTTCTAACACCTTTCTAACATCAGTATTAATGGGTCAGAATTTGCACCAGCTGCTATAACTACTGATTTTAAATGCTTATAATGCAATGCTTTATTGTGTTTTAAAACTTTATGGTATTATTTGAGATGATGTGACCCACCCTGAACCCACTCACAGGATGGGCAAGATACAAATATGAAAAATCAAAAATATAAATAAGTAAATAAATAAATAGAGCACTCAGGGGGAGGTTCGCTTAGGGATGCTAAGACAACAATGTGAAGTCAGTGAAAGCCAATCTGATCTCTTCATACCTCTACAGAGCAGCAGCAGAAGAATAGCTGAAGCCAAAAATTCAGCCGAGTAGTTTATTCAAATACTTGGATCTCATTGGTAACCTGATATTGGGATGCCAGCCCCCTTGAGCTTTCCTGGCGCCTAACTTTCCTTTCCTTTGGGCACCAGGCCAAACCATTTCTTGTTACCCAGGCTCTTAAATGAGGGGTTGCGTCTTTTTAAGCTCTTTCATGGTCTCTTCAGATTGTTTTATTAATATTATTGTAGGCTGTTTTGTGTTTGCTTAATGCTGTGTTTATGCCCTGGCTTGTTTTTAATTATATGTTTGGTTCAGGCATATTGGCTTAGGTCAGACTGGCAGTTTGAAGCGCGAGGGAGTCATAGCAAAAAGACCCGGTGTAACAGGCCGGATTCACCCCCTGGCCAGAGTAACCCTGGGGTGGGTTACTCTGGCCTAGCCTAGAATAACCCTGGAGGGGTTACTCTGGCCTAGACCAGTGAAACCCCTGCTGGGCCAGGCCAGAGTAACCCCGGGGGTTAATCCAGACTAACCCCTGCCAGACAAACCTCTGCCGAGCTCTGTTGACTAATGAGATTGGATTCATACCCCATTCTTCACTACCCAGAGGAATCTCAGATTGGCTGACAAGTTTCTCATGGACCTCAAACCCTCAGAAGCTGACATTGTGCTGGTCACAATGACATTTAACTTACCACTCTATATTGGGGACTGGGAGACCCAGGTTCAAATAGTTTGGCATAGGCAACCTTACACCCGAGGGGTTACTTTGGCCCGGGGTTACAGGTTGTTGTGTTGTGCAGTTGGGGTAACTCTGGTGTGGCCCGGCAGAGGTTTGTCTGGCAGGGGTTAGTCTGGATTAACCCCCGGGGTTACTCTGGGGTTATTCTAGGCTAGGCCAGAGTAATCTCGGGGTTACTTTGGCCAGGGGGTGAATCTGGCCTGTGACAGGTCACACTGCACTGACTGATGTGGGAGCATACCGGGGAGGATGCACAAGGGAGCATTTGCAGTGTTGGCCCGGCCTTGGCAGAAGCACAGCTATAAGTGCTTTTTTTTTTTTGTAATCTGGTTAACAACCGGATCATCTTGTTCGCATCCACACGTCAGGGAAGTGGGATAAACGTGCTCTCCAGGATTTGCTACCACTTTCACCTGGAATTTTTTAAACGTGGGAGGAAAGCATTACAAGATGGGTGTTGGACCCTTGAGTTAATCCACACTCAGTCCAGTAGTCTTTTATAAAAGCTTTATTAGAAACAGAGATTTGGATGTGCACAAGAGAGGTCTCTTGTTCAGACTAAAGAACAGATCATGGGTTAGGTATTGCATAGGCAATAGATCAGTATCCCACAATGCAATGGTCATGCAGTGGGCATGCGCTCTCTTCTCCTCTTTCACTCCCCCCTTCATACTACCCAGCACTAAGAAAGTTTACTATCCAGCAACCGATGTTTCTCCAAGGATGAAAGGCTTCCTCTGGCCACACATCTTGGGGCTCGTTCTCATGGGAAAGTTGTTACAAGCAATGCTAACCTACCCCTTCACACATACACACAGATATTTTAGCACTCACACCTGCTCCTTCCATTCCCTCAGAATTTTATGGCAGAGAGGGCTAGAAAGGGATGAGACCAAATGGTCATGATAATTTGGAAGTGAAAGGAAACTACAAAGGAAACAAATGAAAACCTGTGTCACCATGACAATCAACAGAGCCCGATTCTGACAACGTGTTGAATGCGGCTGGGGAATGCCTGACAGATGTGCCTGTGTGAACCGGCCCTTTAATCCATTTGTGAAACTGCCAGTCTGAACTTGGCCACTGTTTTTCTCACCAACCACCTCAAGCAAGGTCTCCAAAGAAGTGGCATATACATGGCCTTGCTTGATAAATGAAGGCACCTTGGCCACAAATTTGTACATCCATGCAATGCTAACTGTTAATATATATCATGCAAGAAACTGAATATATAGAGGAACATTCATGTTCGCAGGTTTCATGAGGAGAGCCAGTTTGGTGTAGTGGTTAAGTGCGCGGACTCTAATCTGGGAGAACCAGGTTTGCTTCCCCACTCCTCCATTTGCACCTGCTGATGTGACCTTGAGTCAGACACAAGCTCTGGCACAGCTGTCCTTGAAAAGAGCAGTTTCTATCAGAGCTCTCTCAGCCCCGCCTACCTCACAGGGTGTCTGTTGTGGGGAGGGGAAGGGAAAGGAGTTTGTAAGCCGCTCTGAGTGTCAGGTAGTCCTGCCATGATGGATGGAGGGGAGGGGAGGATGGCTATGGGCGCCATGGCGGCGTGGAGGGCGGGAGGTTGGGATCGTGGGGGTGTTGATTTATGCCCCGGTGTGTGAGAATGGAATGTGTATCTGGCAGGCTCTATCTTGGGTAGACTGAACATTCTGACCTTGGAGGAGCCAGGCTGCGAGCTTTCCTATCGCTTTCAAAGCTGCAGCTTTGCTGAGATTAATGGGGGCGGTGGGAACTTCATTAGCGTAGTAACTTTCGATTCCCATTCGCATGTTATTCCCTGATTGGTAGAAAGGGGGTCCCCATTCACCCCCTTTCCTGTATAACTGCCTGCTTTGTGTAACCAAGTCATTCTGAACAATGTATCTGCTCCAGTAACCTTTCTATTGCAGCTTACCAATAAATGCTATTCTTTTTTGAACCACAAGACATGGTGTTTGGCTGACTGAGTTAGGGCTTCTGACACTGAGACTCCCTTGGGTAGTGAAGGGTGGGGTATAAATCCAATCTCTTCTTCTTCTTGACATTTAGAGCTTTCAAGTGATAACTGCTCTCTTAAGAGCAACTTTGGATGTTAATGATAGCAATGAATACATTGCACAGGAATGAACGTCATGCTTTGTGTTTTTCTGCTTGTATCTGTAGCAGGATCTTGCCTCCCCTGTATGTACATACCTCTCCTGTATGTACATTTTGGAGTACATGCATGGGGAAGAGAGATGTGATCTTTCTTTGGATGTTAATGATATGAAAATACAGGTAGCGTGACTGCCTTGCACTTCCTGTGTTTATTAATAGTCCAAGCCACATCTATAAAGTAGTAGTGTTTCACTAAAGGTCCCGAGTTCTTCAACAGTATCTCTTGAAGGGTGTGAAGGGGTTACTGTAAGCTGTATGAGAACTTACTGTCATTTTTTTAGTCATTACATTTTTCTCATTTCCACCAATCGCCCCGGATACTGGCTAACCTGATTTATACCTGTGCTTGTAACTGCAGCCCAAAATGTATCAAATCACTACATCAGCGCTTAAGACCTATTGTTAGATGAATGACCCATGACGCAGAGCAGAAATCCCATGAAAATTTCAGTGTTTTGCAAGATGCCAGTCTGAGTTCAAGCCTTTCATTTTAATTCATTATACTCACCTCTTCCAGGAAATGCTGCTGGGAAAAAATTTATTTGGCTTGTTTAATCACTCCTCAAACATAAACCTAAGCATCTGTGGCTACAATCCTAAGTACACTTGACAGGGAACTTAGCGAGGCGTGTTTCTATTCTTAGAAACAGGCGGAATACATTGTAGAATTTGATCAAATGGCATTCAGAGCAGGGTATCTATTAAATAAATCTATGCGATGGGCCACACACACGAAATAATCCACTTTCAATGCACTTTCCAACTGGGTTTTTACTGTGTGAACTGGCAAAATCCAATTCGAAAGTGCATCAAAAGTGGATCGAAAGTGGATTATTTAATGCGTGTGACCTCTGCCTATATAAACTTAAATTAATGCAAAGTTCTTGCTGGATACCCTGAAAGCTGAGTTGACATGTATAAAGTTCGGGGCTGCAGTGGCTTTTACGGGCTCATTCTTCCCTACCATGAGGTAAAAGGGAACAAAGCCATATTCTTCATTTGTGGATATTGCAGATTATATCAATGTCTACTTAGAGGGATTTTGCTTCTCATTGCTTATTTGTGGATTCTTTGCTGATTTCTGAGGAGAAAGAAGAAAATTCTCACAGAACGTTAAGTGGGCAAGGTTGCCGAGGGCACAGAAAATCCTTGAGAAGAAAACTGAGAGTGACTGAGAGTCGGTCAAAGAAACTGATTCCCTCCTTCTCCCAAGCCGTATGTTTTGTATCAGTAAGAAGTATAAGATCAGAAAAAAGAAAACTGCTGGATCTGACCATTTTGGCCCACATTCTGCTTCACAGATGAGCTGACCACCTACCCATGGGTGTGAAGACACAGCTCTCCCCTGCTGTTGCCGCTCAGCAACTGGCATTCACAGGTGTACTGGCTCTGGAATTCCTACTTCACTCATTGCACATTTTAAAATGTTTTAAGCATACACCTAAAAATCGAAAGTGTGATGTGTCAAACATATGTATCCCAGGGATACTTGACACGGAGCCAAGATTAGCTGCAACTCCTTGTCGGGTGCATGCTCAGCCGCAAACCTGAGTTCATCTTTCCAAAGTTTTTTAAAGGATCCAAAGACATACGGTGTTAAAGAGAAGTATGCACAAATGGATGCCAATGACAGCATTCAAATGTAGAATGAAAAGAATCTAGATGTGACTTCTTCCATATTCTGTTTTTATAGAATAAAGCTGAAGATCTGCTGATTCATTGCACCTCTTTGAATGCAGTAATGATTTTCCAAGTGGTGTCAGTGAAGATTTAAAACCCAAGGTAGAAGAAGAAGAAGAGGTTGGATTTATACCCTGCCCTTTACTACCCAACGGTGTCTCAGGCTGAGTTCAGACTGGCAATTTGCCCCGGTAGGGACCTGGGCCAGCAACGATTCAATCCCACGGTAAACTGGGTGGTCACACAGACACATCTGCCTGGCGTCCCCCACCCATAGCCAACCAATGCTGTTGCGCTTCACCGCCGGATCAAAAGATACCTCATGAATCTTGTAGCAAATCCAGAAGCCCACGCGTGTTGCGCGTTACTCCGCTTCCGGGAAGTCTGAACGCTCCGCTGATAAGCCGGGAGCAACCCGTGTTGGGCAGAAGGCAGTAGTGGTATGATTGGCCATGCTCCACTCTACTGTCCAATGCGGTGACGGCGCTGCTGGGTCCTCCCCCAATCGGCAAAATGCACTTATGCGCTTATGCACATGAGCGCATGAGCACATGAGCGCTCATGTGCACATACACCCATACACCCACAGTCAAATTAATGGGGAAATGCTGAATACAGTGCGCCTCCAGTGCGGCACTCTAAACACTCCTGCGCGCCTCCACCCCGTATCTTCCGGCAGCAGCCCAGGCTGTCTGAACGGGAAAACCCGGAACAGTTTATTCCGGGGCTTTTTTGCTGCGACTGGCTCCCGGAGCAAACTGCCACTCTGTCCTCCGCCTCAGAGCGGCTTACAAACTCCTTTCCTTTCCCCTTCCCACAATAGACACCCTGTGAGGTAGGTGGGGCTGAGAGAGCTCTTGACAGAAACTGCTCTTTTTCAAGAACAGCTCTTATCAGAACTATGGCTTGCCCAAGGTCATCCAGCCAGGTGCAAGTGGAGGAGTGGGGAATCAAACCCGGTTCTCCCAGATTAGAATCCACGCACTTAACCACTACACCAAACTGGCTCTCAGCATCTCTAGCTTAAAGACAGGAAATTGGAAGTTCACTCAGTCTTATCATATTATCACATTTGTTTATTTATTTAAAACATTGATATCCTACCTTGCCACTTAAAAACAGAGGTTTGTGGCACCTTATCAACTGTATGCAGAAGCAATAGAAGGAGATTCAATACAATCAAATCACTGAGCAATGAGATGTACGGCATCCCCAACATTATGCCCAGCACAGCACCCTCATTTTAAACAAACTAAAACAAAATGCATAATAATCAACCACATCGTATCAGCCTTGTCAGAAGCTTTTATGTTGCTTGGTTTTAATTTTGGTTTGAGTTTATTTCACTACACCACGCTGCATAGGAGGTTTACAGTAGCTATTAAAGTGACTGGCTGAGAAACAGTTGAGATCTTTTGAACTTTTAAATGTCTGAACACACTTCTCAGTCCTCTGGTGTGCAAACTGGAGCCCCCAGCCTCCAAGGTCTTCCCAGTCGTGTCTGTCTTAGAAGATGAAAATGATGCTCATGCTTGCTCCTACTTCTACTGTCTTGGATGTTGATGTGGATGGAAAGAGTTCCATCTACAGACTGTGACTTTCTCCCTTCCCCTCCCTTCTCACTGTGGGTGATTTCCACTAAAGCTGCCGCGGGTTGCGCCGCCGTTTGCCCGAGATTTTAGTCAATTTCACACCTGAAGCCGCGGGGCTGCATTTTGACCCGCGGCTTCGCCCGATTTCCCCGCATTTTCGTAATCCTGTTTTTTGAGGATTACGAAACTGCGGGGAAATCGGGCAGCCGCGGGTCAAAATGCAGCCCCGCGGCTTCGGGTGTGAAATTGACTAAAAATCTCGGGGCAAACGGCGGCGCAACCCGCGGCAGCTTTAGTGGGAAATCACCCTGTATCCCTGTGGGTCCCCTGTTCACCTGTGGGTCCCCTGTTCTCCAGAAGCACTTTTTCAGGAGGCATTCCGGGCTACGGCAGAAGCAGGAGGTGAGAAAGTCAAGCTCCATGGAAAAAAAACCCTTCTGCTTACGGAAATATTTGCTTGGATCCAAGCTTTGAATCAAATATATGTCATGAATGTGTCACGACCAGCCACTTTCCTTTATTGCCTTAAACAAGGCCCGGTCCTCTTTGATATCAGTAACTGAGGCCACAACCATTGTCTTTTCGCTGCTGGAGTAGTAGTGAAGATGAGTAAGGAAGATACAGGTGCCTTTGAAATAAGTTGACCTGGATAAAGAAGCTGAGGCAGAAATCCGGTTTCTGGCCTGAAACTGGTTGATCTCGAAGGGTGTCACAAGCTGAACTCTGCATAGCTGGTTGCACTGCATTATTGGTGCTCTTAGTACTAGCAGCCCTACTCAGTAGTGATAGGGACAGGCTGGTTACCTTTCCTGAGGTGGGTTCCAGAAAAAAACTAGTTAGGCTGGTTGAAACTGGCTGGGTGGGAAGCCGAGATGGGGGAAAGGATCGACAAGCGATGATCTTATCTTATCCCTGTGTGGTAAAGCTTATCTGTACTGTGTCTGTGTTGCCTAAGGTTGTCAGAGAGGCAATATGGTAAACGTCACTGGTGTTTCAAATGAATGGTGGGAAGGCGGCCTCAGTCAGATCTCCGTGCCTCTGTGCGGATGTCAGAGTCTCAAGAAACGTCGTCGTTTGAACTCTGAGTTACGCTCAGGGTGGCCTTTGAAGCCTGCAAGACTGTTTTGCCTCATTCTTCAACCATGACTGTGGAGACGTAGAAAACACTCGTCTGGTGTTAAGAATGCCTGTTCTTTTTCCTGTCCAAAATTTCTGTGAAAGAAATCTCTCTGAGGAGCATTAGCAGCTATATCAGAAACACAGTGAAGGACAAAACTGGCAATTTTTTTTTTTTGGTTATGCCTTCGTAGCCTAAATTCAAAATGTTGTTTTCAAGCATATATAGGTAAAGGTAAAGGTTTCCCTTGCTCAAAAGCCAGTTGAATCCAGGTTGCAGTGCTCATCTCCGTTTCCAAGCTGAAGAGCCAGCGCTGTCCGAAGACATTTCTGTGGTCATGTGGCCGGCATGACTAGATGCCAAGGCATATGGAACACTGTTACCTTCCCACCGAAGCGGTACCTATTTATCTACTTGCAATTTCTTGCTTTCGAACTGTTAGGTTAGCAGGAGCTGGAACCAGAGACGAGAGCTCACTCCGTCATGTGGCACTCGGGTCTCGAACTGCTGAACTACTGACCTTCCAACCTGCAGTTCAGCATCTTAACCACGTGAGCCACCACAGCTCCATCAAGCTTATATAAGGCTTGCCTAATTGACTGGATGGGAGGGAAGGCAGCATGGTATAACCCAATCTCGTCAGATCTTGGAAGCTAAGCAGGGTCAGTACTAGGGCTGCCAGAACCCTGGGCTAGGCGGGGGTATACCCACTTTCTGGGCTTCAACCCCAGGCGCCCCCAAGCCCCATGCCCAAGCCTGAACACCCACACCCATCCATCTCCCTTCTAGGGCTGCCAGGTCCATCTTCATCCCCAGCGGTGGACTTTGGAGGGGTGTTCCTGGAGGGAGCAAGGCATCCCCAACAAGATGACATCATGTTGGGGACATCCCAGCTTCAAACTTCGCCCCTGTGGGGATGGTCCCACCGGGCCCCGCAGACCCAATCTCCGAGCAGCATTGGAGGGCCGCTCGCACTCAATCTCTGAGCGGCAATGCCACTTGGAGATGAGGTGCGGGGCCCGCAGCCACTCCTCTCTCTCAAGAGAGAAGGGAGAAGGGTGACTGCAGGTGTTGGGCTTGAGGGCAGGACTTTCCCCACCGGCCAGCTGGCCAGTGGTGGGTTGAACCCCCCCCCAAAAGTGGGTAACCCCTGCCAGACCAGGGGGGTCTGGCAACCCTACTCCCTTCTCTCCTTCTCTCCTTGGTGTCGTGATAAAGTGCCCAGACTCTAATCTGGGAGAACCAGGTTTGGTTCCCCACTCCTTCACTTGCACCTGGCTGGCTGACTTTGGGCAAGCCATAGTTCTGGCAAGAGCTGTCCTTGAAAAAGAGCAGTTTCTGTCAAGAGCTCTCTCAGCCCCACCTACCTCACAGGGTGTCTGTTGTGGGTAGGGAAAGGGAAGGGAGATTGTAAGCCACTCTGAGTCTCCCTTGGGTAGTGAAGTGTGGGGTATAAATCCAATCTCCTCCTCCTCCTCCTCCTCCTCCTCCTCCTCCTCCTCCTCCTCCTCCTCCTCCTCCTCCTCCTCCTCTTCTTCTTCTTCTTCTTCTTCTTCTTCTTCTTCTTCTTCTTCTTCTTCTTCTTCTTCTTCTTCTTCTTCTTCTTCTTCTTCTCTTAAGAGATTTAAAGGGCTCTCCAGCTGACAGCTAGAGAGCCCTTTAAATTTGGCAAAGGGGAGGGGGAGGGGTGGCTGTTGGTGCACAGGGCCCTGCCTGCTGGAAGCACTTCAAGGGACCCTTTAAATACTTCCAGCCGGTGGGGACTGGCCTTGTGCTCCTAGTCTGCTTGGAGATTGGGCACGGGGCCCCACTGGCTGGAAACGCTTAAGGGGTTGCCACTTGGAGTTTAGGTACATGGCTGGCGGCAGCTTCTCTCCCTCCCCTCTTGCCAGATTTAAAGGGCCCTCCCACTGTCCTTGCCCACTTTCTAAGAACACTTGTTGGATGCCGGGAAAAGTGCTGACTGGACCCCTGCCCCCCCCCAGGCACCATGCTGGGGATCCTGGTTTAGACAGGCCTCCGAATAGCTGTCACTGCTCTTACATGACTGTTGTTTGAATGATTTTAATGTGATGTTTTTAATTGAATTGTGATTATGTTGTAAGCCACCTTGAGTGTCCTTGCAGAGCTCCTCATCCCCCCCCCTCCTCCAGAGGCACATATTTTGAAATCAAAAGTTGGTAAGACAATTAGTTGGCCAGGGATATGATTTTTTAAAATCAGCAAAATTTAAATGATGGAAAGAAAATTAAATATAATGTTAATAATAACACGTATACCCAACCGCATGCGACCGGGCTGCCACCATCCTGCACTTCCCCATAACATCTCTTTAAAAAACTATGTGTGATTGATGTCTCAGACTTTCCCCAGCTGGCTACTGCTTCTGAGAACTAGATGAAACCTGGATGCAACAGTACTGAGTCACACATAACCTTTTCCTAGATGTTCCTGGGGAGTCATGTGTTAGACATGTGGGTTGGTGGCAGCTGTATACCATTCTGAAATCTAGTTTTGACCCCAAAATATACAGCAGGGGTGCATTAAATAGTTTTCTTTTAAGCAAAACCCTGGTTAAGAAAACAGAAGGCAGCAGATTGTAAAATGATGCCATTGTCCCCGGTACACGGTAGGCACAGGGCAGGGTAATGAAGCTAGTGTCCGAGCAAGGCAAGGTGAAGGCACGATCTGGGATGGCAATGGTCAGAGTTCAGTTCCTAGGTCACACATGGCGTCAGCAACAGGAGCAGGTCTGGAGCAAATCCAAAAGTCGAGGCACACTCTAAAGTGACAGAGGCAGGGTCAGTGGTGGTGAGATCAGGAGTAATTTGACATGTGGCTTCCACAATCAGTCTCTCCCTCTCTTCACCCTTTATGGCAAAGAAGCTCATTTCACAGCTTAATCACATCATGTAGGTGTGTGCACTCTCCTCACTCTCTAGGCCCAGGTGTCTCTGAGCCACTAATCGCGCACTCTGCCTTCTTTCCAGCATCTCACGACAGACCCTTGTCCATCGATGCTCCAATGGTTCTGGAGATGAAGGAGGTGAGGTGGGTGGTGGGGCACCATCTGGCTATGAGCCCTGGGCCTGAACGGCTGGGAAGCTACTGTCAGACTGTGAATTGCTACTTGGCAGGATCCCAGTAGCTTTCTGCTGCAGGTTGTCTGGTTGTGAGCTGGGACCTCCCTCACCTGCCCGTTCCTCTTCTGGAAGTTCTCTGCCTCCTCAGTGTTGGCTGTGCCTAGTTGATCGATGACAGCAATATATAAACTTTATAGCAAAGCATTTAAAATAGACACAGCTGTGTGAAACAGAGAATGGAAGGAAGGTCATAAAATGAAATAGAAAATAAAAGAAGATGACAGTACCAATGGAGATACATAGAAATTTACTCATAAAAAATGTATTAATGCCCAGTAGAAGCCAGAGCCAATGTGGCAATGTTAGCTAAATCACTATCCAAGCAAGGAGGGGCATTTTTGCAAGCCCAGCAGAACCAGTACAATGTACAGAGTGCCCAGCAGTACCAGTTCCATCACAGGGTGCCCAGCAGAACCCAATGACACTGACACTCAAAGCTTAAAAAGGACTGATCTCAAAGCACAGAGTCACAAATCCATGCAAGGGGCGTGGGATTTTGCAACCTCTGTGCAAGAAAATGGGAAGTGAACACAGAGGAACTTAGAAAAAGGGGGAAACACTCTTGAAACTAACATGACTAGTTTGAACATGACAAAAGTCTTTCCAAGGCTGGAGAATTCTGCCCCTCCTGTTTCGTTGAAGTTTGGTAAACATTTTGTTTGAGTGAAGACAGTCTATCTGGAAATGTATCCATTCATGAACCAGCACGAACCTCCATGAACTGCTTGAAAATTTGTGGAAAGTTTGTGCTGGTAGACCTGACACAAACTTCAGTTCACAACCTGTGAACCAGCCAAAATTCATCATGAACTTGTTTTATTACTGGCAGGAATTAACTGCATTACAAATATCAGTACTCCTGTAGATCTTGTTTTAGCTGGCCGATATAGAACGGCAGTTGTCCAGTTGCAATAAACATGCAAAATATTGTGCATAAACCTTGTCCTTTCTTAGGAAGGAGGAAAAGAATTTCCCTTTTCCACAGTACAAATTGTTTAGTTTTATAAAAAGTCATTTCATTTTTTTCTTACCTACGTTCAACTCCAAAGAGTCGCATTTCACAATTGTTGTTCACAACTTATGTAGATGTAATTTTAGAGGTAGCTATTTAGCACAATATGTACTGAACAGTGAACTTCAAATGGCTGAGGACATTTCATTGTAAAACAACACTGAATGATGTATTGGGCTTTGATAGCCAGGTATTTAAATGTCAAGATATTAGTGCACTGCTCTCTGCCTTCTTGCCTCATCTTCCATGTCTGCTCTGTCCCTTTAAGCATCTATCCTTCCTTCCCCTTTTCTTACAATGACATTGGAGAAAAAGACTTGTGAAGAAATGATTATGATAGTCTTTTTTGAGGCTGTGCTGAAAGCTGGGATAGTCCCTGTTCCCCTACCCCATTTTCCCTTTCTGATGCCCTTTTGCACCTAATTTGCACCCTTCTTGCTGGGAACTTTGATGGCAACTGCACACACCATCGTCATCATTGTCGTCAGTGCCGTCGTCTCATCATCATCGTCATCATCATCATCGTCATCATCATCTATTATTATTGGCTATGAGCCATGGAATGATGATGTCACAGTACCATATATCCAATCAGATCTTTCACCATACCAATGTCCAAGGCTTTCTTTGTAGAAAAAGCCCAGCAGGAACTCATTAGCATACTAGGCCACCACCCAACAGCAGAAACTCATTAGCGTATTAGGCCACACCCCTGACAGCACAGATCATTAGCACATTAGGCCACACCCCCATGTTACCAGAAGCGTGGTCATCCAGCCACACCCACCTTTTGCTTCTTATTCTGTTTACCTTGTTTGTTGTCAAAACCCAGGGCTTTTTTTTTAGGAGGAACTTCTTTGCATGTTAGGCCACAGACTGCCCCAAAATAGCCCTGCCAAAGTCATTGTCATCTCTGTGATCCACAGGGTGGATCCTCTTTGGGTAAAAGGAATGAGGCTGTGTTGGGAGGGGGAATCATCATCTTATTTTCAAACTATGAAGAATATAAGAAAAGCATTGCTGGGTCAGACCAGTCGTCCACCTAGTCCAGCATCCTGTTTCACTCAGTGGTCAACCAGTTCTTCTAGAGGTCCAACAACCGGACATAGCAGCTGAGGCCTTCCCCTAATGTTGCTTCCTGGTACTAGTATTCAGAGGTATACTTTGAACATGGAGGTTCCCCTCAGTCACCATGGCCCGTAGACACTGATAGACCTATCCTCCATGATTCTGTCTCACCCCCTCTTTAAAACTGTCTATACCTGTGGTCATAATTACATCCTCTGGCAACAAATTCCACATTTTAATCACTCACTGTATAAAGAAGTATTTCCTTTTGTCCATCCTGAATCTACTGCTTATCAGCTTCATTGGATGCCCTCGAGTTCTAGTATTTGGGGAGAGGAAGAAAAAGTTCCTTTGTCAACTCTCTCCACTCACTGGAAAGGTGCTCCGATCCCCTAATCATCTTCATTGCCCTCTTCTGTACTTTTTCCAGCTCTGCAATATCCTTTTTGTGATATGGTGACCAGAATGGCACACAGTATTCCAAATTAGGTCACAGCACATATCTATACAGGAACATTATAATATTGGCTGTTTTATTTTCAATCCCTTTCCCAATAATCCCCAACAGAGAGTTTGCCTTTTTCACTGCTGTGGCTGTCCTTACTGAGGGAACAAAAAGGAACCCTGAAGCCAGTGCTGTGTAGTGGTGTGCAAAAAAAATAAAAAATAAATCCGAATTCGATTTGGCCGAATTGGGCCAAATCTGTTTCGGTTCCCCGAATGACCCCCAAATGCTACTTTCATCAATGAAAGTAGATTCAGGAACCATTTGGCCAGCCGAATGACTTTCGGCACTTGGAGGGAAGGGAAGGCGCTTTAATCTGTTTTGGCCCATGGCTGCCTGAAAGGGGGCCGAATGGGCCACTTTCAGATGTGCATTCGGTTCAAATGAACCCAATGCACATCCCTAACGCTGTGCTGCATTCACAAAATGCATTTGTTTTCTAATGCACTTCCGACTGCAGCCACTAGGGGCACAGGGAAGACAAAACACAGTAAAAAGCACTCCGTCTGTTGGCTGGGCCTTTTAGCAAAGTTTAGTAGGAGGCTGAAGGCAACCGTTTGCTGATCAGATCATAAGAACATAAGAGCATAAGAGAAGCCACGTTGGATCAGGCCAATGGCACATCCAGTCCAACACTCTGTTTTGCACAGTGACCAAAACCCAGGTGCCATCAGGAAGTCCACCAGTGGGGTCAGAACTTCAGAAGCCCTCCCACTGTTGCCCCCCAAGCACTGAGAATACAGAGCATCACTCCCCCATACATAGCGTTCCATCTATTCCAGGCTAATACCCACTGATGGATCCCTGCTCCATATGTTTATCTAATCCACTCTATGCTCATAGCAGCCACCACTACTTACAACAGTGAATTCCACGTGTTAATCATTCTTTGGGTGAAGAAGTACTTCCTTTTATCCGTTTTAAGTCTACTGTTTATTAATTTCATTGAGTACCCACAAGTTCTTGTACTGTGAGAAATTGAGAAAAGTATGTCTTTCTCTACCTTCTCTATCCCATGCATAATGTTGTAAACCTCTATCATGTCACCCCTCAGTCGTCATTTCTCCAAGCTAAAGAGCCTTAACCTCTTTAGCCTTTCTTTATAGGGAAAGTGTTCCATTCCCTTTATCGTTTTAGTTGCCCTTTAATGAACTTTTTCCAGTGCTATAGTATCTTTTTTGTGATGCAGTGAGCAGAACTGTACACAGTATTCCAAAGGCCACACTGATTTATACAGGGGCATGATGATACTGGCAGATCTGTTTTCAACTCCCTTCCTAATAATCCCCATGGTCAAAGCAATGGTATTCCCCGTAGTAATGTATGGCTGCGAGAGTTGGACTATAAGGAAGGCCGAGCGCCGAAGAATAGATTCTTTTGAACTATGGTGCTGGAGAAGACTCTTGAGAGTCCCTTGGACTGCAAGGAGATCAAATCAGTCAATCCTCAAAGAAATCAACCCTGACTGTTCCCTGGAAGGCCAGATCCTGAAGCTGAAGCTCAAATACTTTGGCCACCAAATGAGAAGGGAGCATTCACTGGAGAAGACCCTGATGCTGGGAAAGATTGAAGGTCAAAGAAGAAGGGGACGGCAAAGGATGAGATGGTTAGACAGCGTCATTGATGCAACAAACATGAAATTGAGCAAACTTCAGCGGACAGCAGAAGACAGGAGGGCCTGGCGTAATCTGGTCCATGGGGTCGCGAAGAGTCGGACTCGACTGTGCGACTGAACAACAACAACAACAATAATCCCCAGCATAGCATTTGCCTTTTTTATTGCCGTGGCACACTGAGTTGACATTTTCTTTCTTTTTTTTTGGCCCCCCGAAGGGGATTTTTTATTGCATTTTCTAAATATCTACAGAAAGGGGGAGGGTACTAGCAAACAAAACTACAAGAAAGGGATAATAGAAAAGAAAATCCAAGACGTGGTGATTGTATACAATGCTTACAAATGTGGCATTAACAAATAAAAACTTTCAGTTGTTAACCTTGAAGGTGACAGTTGAGAACATCGCTTATGAAGCTCTAGCTCATACAGACTGTTTGGAATATACTTCTTCAATACACTAAAATTTCTTTTATGCAAACATCAGGCATTCTCATCATCTAATTACAGTAATTTTTGCCTATCTGGCTATTACTTTCTGCCCATCTAACTCTTTAAAGTTCTTATCAATCATTACATGCAATCCAGCAACATTTAAGTACAATTGTTAAAAAACATCCAAGTTAGGCTTAAGTATGCTTCTCTTAAAAAACTCTCTATTTACCCTCTTATTAAAAAAGAAAAAAAAGAAAAACCAGGCAAAAAGGAACCTCAATATGCATCAAATAGCACCCCCTTTCCATCTTCCTTTTATGGAATTAGCCTAAATTAATAAAATGCATTTAAATTTAATTTAAACCTTCATTATCAATTTCTGTATAAACCCTTCCCCTTAATTTTTCCCAACATCCCCCCCTCAGCCAAAAATCTGATCTCTGAACAGGGTCTTCACTGTAGAATCTTCTCCTCGATCTTCTTTAGCTCACAGTCCATGTTGTTAACACATAACCACCTTTCACCAACATTCCATTAGCTTTGTCCCCCCATCAAAGTATATAATAACTTTACTTTTTAGGAGGAGAGTTTCCCCTCCCCCCCGCTTGTCATAGGAGAACATAGCTGCTTTGCTGTCCCATCAATCTTTCTCAGTTACTTTCGAATTCCTGAAGAAGACTCAGTTTCATTTTAATTTTTTCTACGCAACAGATGCCATTTCCAAAGCCAGAGGGTCTGTTTATCTTCTTTTTATTACCAGATCACCAGGGTCCCATAAATCCATCAAGTCATTCCGCCGCTTCTAAAAGTTCTCTAAATCTGTCGATCTTATTTCCAGCTCATTCCAAATTATTTTATTTTTTAAGAGGGGGGAAACTTTTTTAAGAGAGGGGGGGAAATTCAACATTTCACAGCCACCACTCACAGAAATGCTTAGAGTTTCTTTAAGAAGGAAAAGGATTCTTCCATGCCTAACAGGATTGCTTTCAGATGTTTACACAGTCACTTTGTCTTTTGAGAGGGGGGATTCCCCACCCTCTGCCTGCTAAAGAAGGGTTCTATATCATTTCCAGCCAATATTCAGAAAACACTTCAAACTGTCGTAAGTTTCCCATTCGTTGCATTCTCTCTTTTCTGGTATTCTCATCTCTCCCCCTACCCCCTGAAAGCTTTATTTTTATATTGTTATATTGTTATGCGGGAGAAGGGAATTCCCTTCCCCCCCGCTTCTTTTTTTGGGAGGGAGGGGAGGCCTTTATTCCACTCAGTCTCTTACTGTGATGTTAACAGTCTTTAAAGAAGAAGATTCTAATTCTTCCTTCTAGCCATTTCAAGCTAGGCATATAAAGTGTTTTCAATTGCTGTTTTTAAAGTCCCAAATGTTTGCTTGTGTGTTGCTCAGTTCTTAGATCTCAATGTTCCTCCGTCACAGTCCTTTCATGTTCCATTTATCCAATATTAGTTTCCTTTGTCTAGTCATCCGGGGGTGGTGGTCTGCAATTGTCTCCCCCACCCATGCTTACAGGGATATACTCTTCCCTCTAGTGCTTCGTTAGCTCGTACTCACACTTCTTTGGTCACTTCATCCATTCAGCCAGTCGCTTGGTTAAAACTTGATCACCGCCCGCTTGGTTTTCCGGTACGCAAAGCCTCGGCCATTACTGGAACACAGCGGAGAGACTGTCGGGGCAAAAGGATGCCCCCACCCCCAGTCTAGAAGCCAGGGGGGGGTGGCGAACCGCAGTGCCCCCTGACTCAGGGCTCATCCTGAACCCTGGGCAGGAGTGTACAATCGCCCCCTCTCTACCCGCTAGTCTGCAGTCTGTGCCCCCAGGAGAAGGGGAAAATGGCTGCCATCAGCTTGCCAAACTGGAAGTCGAGAGCTGAGTTGACATTTTCAATGAGTTATCTACCATGGTTCTAAGATCTCTCTCCTAGTCAGCCTTCGCCAGTTTGGACCCCATCAACATGTATTTATCATTAAGATTTTTGCTCCAATGTGCATTACTTTGCCCACACTGAACCTCATTTGCAATATTGATGCCCACTCGCCCAGCCTTGACAGATCCCTCTGGAGCACTTCACAGTCCTCCCTGGTTCTTAGCACTCTGAACAACTTTCAGGTAGTACAAGTACAATACCTTTATTGGCATAGTAAATTTAACATGACATTTAAGATCAATATATAGAATTAAAATCCATACATAAGTTAAAACATAGATACATAAGATTATATAAGAGTCAATTTATAATAGCCTTAGATTTGGCTTTAAGAATTTCTTCCAGAAATTTTGCAACTGCTCTAGTAATTTCCTCTATCAAGTCATTCAATAAGAACCAAAAATCCATTGCAACATTCTTAAGATCAATCATCTGGGATAAATTTCCAAATGATTCCCAACATAAATTGTGATTGGTTGTGATGGTGAGGGGCAGGGGTCTTTTAGGGGGGGGAGTGCACCCCTGCCCCCAGCTGGTGTCCTGGGGAGTCTTTCAGGCAGCCGAATGTCAATTTCAGCTCCATTATATCCTATGGGCCATTGAAGTCAATGGTGAAAACATAGGGTATATTCTGGGGGCTGAAGGGGAGGCGGCTTGAGGGAGAGGCTCCGAACTCACAGGGTAGCTGATGGAGTCTCTTCCCAAGATACCCACCAAGTTTCAAGAACATTGGACTAGGGGGTCCAATTCTATGGGCCCCCAAACAGGTTGCCCCCATTCCCTCCATTGTTCTCTATGGTGGGAAAAAAGTAAGCCACAGCCCTGTTTAAATAGCATGCAATTGCCACACCCAAACACACCTCATGCCCAAAGATAGGCTATTTACATAACATTACTTCTTGATTGGTTACTTCCAGAATCCTGTTGGGCTATTGTTCTTGGGCTCCAAGCTCAGCCCGTCTCTGGTAGAACAATCCTGGAATGTTTCAGTCCCAATACATGCATAACTTAGGTCCCGGTCATATGGGCCAGAAAACGCGCGGGAGAGGCATGGCTGTTCGCCCTGGAGCAAAATAAGGTGCGGTAGCCCGATCACATGGGCTACCAGGTTGCCACGCTCCAGCTCCGAGCACTGATCACACCATGCTGCTGCAGTGCAGTGAAAAAGCGGCGCAGCAGAGCACGCAAGCCGTGCTGGTGTAAAGTGCGCATGCACCATCGGGGGGTGCTGTCGGTGTCTTGTGTGTGCGCATGCACCATTTGGCGTTGGTGCGCATCCCATGGAAACTTACAACATCCGGAAACCCAAGGACATGGGCGGGCGTTGGATGCCACAGGATACTGGCGCTCCCGCAATCAGACACCGGTCTTTGTCCCCAGGGTTTCCAGATACTAGTGCTTCTTCCCTGGTAGCTTTTTACTCCGCATCTTTGGAGGGAAGCCGCGGGTTGGCCACGGGAGTGCTACGCCTCCCAGATGTGCCTATATGATCGCACACGGAAACTCCACAGGGCTACTGTGCCTACGGCAGGGCAAATGCTCTGTATGAACGAGGCCATGATGTATTTGAAGAAATTTTTATTGTTGTTTTTATGGGTTTTTTGTAGTATGTTCCCCATAGTCCCTTTTTGCCTGTCTGATCATTGACTTGCATTTTATTTGCACAAGCCTGTGCTCTCTTTTATTTACCTCACTCGAACTAGCCTTCCACTACTTAAAGGAATCTTTCTTACCCTTTTACTGATTCCATTACTTTGTTAACCATGCAGCCCTTTTTAAATACCTATTTGTACCTTTCCTAACCTGTGGTATACATTTTATCTGAGCTTCTAGGATTCTAGTTTTAAATAGTCTCCAAGCTTCCCGAAGGGATTTGACCCTCCTTACCTTTCCTTTCAGTTTCTTTTTCACAAGCCCCCTCATTTGAGAGAAGTTACCCCTTCTAAAGTTAAAAGTGGTTAAAAGATCCTGCTAAACCCATCAGCCAAGCCAGCTCTGAAACAAGGCAAGACCAGCAAGGACAAGCTACAGAATGCAGCCTCCTAACAAGGTCATTATCTTCACCAGTCTATGGCCCCAGTCATACGGGCCAGAAAATGTGGGGAAGAGGCACGGCAGTTTGCCCCAGAGCTAAATAAGGCACGGTAGCCCGATCATATGGGCCACTGGGTTGCCACACTCCAGCTCTGCACCCCGATCACACCAGCGCTGCTGCAGTGCAGCAAAAAAGCAGCAAAATGCGCATGTGCCATGGGGGGCGGGCCGCTGTTGATGTCTTGTGTGTGCGCATGCGCTGTTCAGCGTTGGTGCACATCCCATGGACACTTACAACATCCGGAAACCCCGGGGACATGGGCGGGCGTCAGAAGCCGCGGGATACTGGCGCTCCCGCGATCAGACGCCAGCCTTTGCCCCGGGGTTTCTGGAAACTAGTATTTCCGACCTACTAGTTTTTTACTCTGTGTTTTCCACGGGAAGCCGCGGGTTGGCCACGGGAGCACTACGCCTCCCAGATGTGCTGGTATGATCGCGCACGGAAAGTCCGCAGGGCTCCCGTGCCTTCAGGGGGGCAAATGCTCAGTGTGAACGGGGCCTATGTTTTGCTTTTTCCTTTAGTTCTACCCAGCTCTTGCACAGCCTGATCTTGCAAAGGGACAGTGTGTGATAGCAAAATAATAAAAAAACCCACCCTTTTATTGTCTTTTCCTACATTTCTCTTTTCCACACTTTTCTCCTTGTTCGTTTTGTTCTCCTCTTTTCACGATCTGCCATTAATCTGCCTCTAGTTCTAATTTCTCTCCCTACCCCCACTTATTTTTCAGTCTCAAGTCCAATCTCATCCATCCATCCAGGTTAGCACCTGAGAATGTGTTTAATAATAGTAATAGCAGCAAACCTTTCTCAATATTATGAACAGAAGGGGGGAGTTAGTATTTCCTCATAACCTATCAAAGTAGAAGAAGAAAGCTTCCCCCCCCTCCACCCTTAATATGCATGAAAACAAATGTTAATTTACCTCAGTGGTAGCAAATGAGGAGCAGAATTTAGAACTTATTTATTTACTTTATTTATATCCTGCCGTTGTACCCAAGGGAGACCTGAAGGACCTTACACCATTTTCCCTTCCTCTGTTTTATCCTTCCAACAACCCTGTTAGGTAGGTTAGGCTGAGAGTGTGTGACAGGTCCAAGGTCAATATTAAAATACAAAAATACATGTATTTATTAGAAAGACAGTTAAAAACATACATAAGGGCCCAATGAAAGCCTCGTAAAAAAGTAAAGCCTAAACACAAGGGCCAATACACATGATCTGACGCGTTTCTGCCCTATTGGGGCCTTCTTCAGAGGTTAAACAATATTGAGCTACGCATAGCTTAAATTCATATTGCAATAAAGATAACCAATAAGTGAATATTGTACCAGGAAAAGGAAGGCTGTAGAGAAAAGAGATAAAAATAATATTGAATATGAATAATCAAATATTTTTTAAACTTACAATGTAATGAAAATGGCAATATTACTTACTTAAGCAGCAAGATCTAAAGACACATGACAAAGATATTTGTGAGACCTCAAAAGGTGAAAGTCATGTGTATACAGTCTTCCTTTTCCTTCCTTTCAACCACACCTGTCCCTATATAATGGGCCAACATTTCTCCATTTTGAAAATCCCTGAAAAAAGTTGCCTCAATGAGGGCATTATCATGTGGGTCAAGTACTTTCATGAAAATTCTCAAAAAAACAACTCTAATCTTGATTAATATTTCATTTTAATTGTTTTCTTTTTCCTTTTGAAGGGTGCTGGTGTTCCCAATATATAGGTTGCGGTCACACAGTCCTTTTGATTGGGGTTCACTGCTGTTCCTTCTCGCATTTAATTTTGCTGATCAGATGGGCCAATCCGCCTCCCATGCCGAAGCAGGCTCACTCCTGCAATGCTCTCGGTTCTCTCCCGCATTTTCCTGGACTGGGAAAATCAAGTACTTTCCAGGTATTTGCACTTTGAATCCATGATTTTGCCCATCCAGACAGCCATCTCTCACAATGATTGCGATTAGGGCCATCTGACCGTTCTTCATGTGATTAGTTGTTTTTTTTTACAGCTTCCGGCTTTGAGCGCTTGAGCAATCATGCACTTAATACATTCATTATTTAACTGTTCAAGTGCTTGTCCAGCATGGAGAAAGTTCCTGCCCACCCCAGGAGTGAAGCTGTGGCAGGCAGGAGAAGGCAGAATGGGAAGTTGCAGGGGGAGGTGGGCGGGGAAGGAAGTGCCGGGTGGGCTTGCAGGCGAGCGGGTGGCAGAGTGCGCCCCAGGAGTCCCCGAAGCTGCAGCATTAGGAGGGAGGGAGGGAGGACCCAGCTTGCCAGCAGCATCAAGCCGGGGCTGGTTGGGCAGCAGGAGACAGTGTGGAAAGTTGCTGGAAGTGGGCAAGGGGAAGGAAGTGCCAGACGGGCTGGCAGGCAACTGGGTGGTGGAGAGAGAGAGGTCAGCTGCATCTAGACTTCCCAACCCGACAAAAAATATTCCTGATTAAATTATAGTGGTAACAAATCACAATTACCTTGCCATGTGACCACAGCCATAGTTGCTGATTCTGTTCTGTTTTAACTGACAAGCCAAATCAGTGATCATAATACCAAGAGAGAAAAGTTCAGTAACAAAGAAAACATTATGACAAACTGAAATCTCCCAAGAAATCATGTTTCATGTTAATCCTCTTTTTATTCTTGGGTAAACCAAGAATCAAGGCAACTATCTGGGCAACTGAAATCTACCTGCCTCCATTTTGCCTCTTATAATTCAACACAAATTGCAAATACCTGTGGCAAATGGCTTTGTACTAAAAGGCTATGAAATCTCTCAGCTTGTTTTAAAAGTTACAGCAATTAAGGGCAGGGAACAAAGACATAGTACCTCCATTTTGATATCAGAACAGGTCAGTCAATGAAGTAGGCTAGACAGATCATAGATCAAGGAGAGGGCAAAAGTGAAAAGTCCCAAGATGGAGGCACGGAGTGCAGAATCATTGAGGGAGGTCTTTCAGCAATTTGTAAAACACTATGCACATGTTGCCTAGGTCTTGTTCATATGAAATAGATGTGACATAATTCTTTTGAATTATGATGCTGGAGAAGACTCTTGAGAGTCCCTTGGATTGCAAGGAGACTGTTCCCTGGAAGGCCAGATCCTGAAGCTGAAGCTCAAATACTTTGGCCACCAAATGAAAAGGGAGCACTCACTGGAGAAGACCCTGATGCTGGGAAAGATTGAAGGTAAAAGAAGAAGGGGAGGGCAAAGGATGAGATGGGTAGACAATGTTATCGAGGCAACAAACATGAAATTAAGCAAACTCCAGAGCATGATGGAAGACAGAAGGGCCTGGCATGATGTGGTCCATGGGGTCACAAAGAGTTGGACTCAACTGTGCGACTGAACAACAACAAGACATTGTCTGGAGAGAGCTCCAGGCTAAGGGCTGCCTCCCCTGCTGGTGCTGCTGAAGTCTTACCTGGGTGTGCTCTTCCCATCATACCAGGGTGGGGTGGGGCAGAGGTCAAAACAACTCAGAGCACCCAACAAGGCCAACAGCAAGGCTGGGACAGCAGGTCTGGTCCAGCAGGGGCAGGTTCCAGTGAGCAAAAGTCCAACCAGAAGGTCAGGCTTGGGTGGAGGCAGCAGGAGGGCAGGCTCACTGCACAGTAAGCCACTTTGGACTCAGAGACCAAGTGACCCTCTGTCCATCCTGCCTGGCTACACAGAGGAGTCAGAGAAGGGTAGGACAAGGACTATGTGTAGACAAGGAGAAGAGGTAATGAAGGCCACTGACCTCTAAGGTCAGGGATTGGCCAATGCAATGGCTGAGGCAGAACCTGCCCTGGGATTGGGTGCCAGTGTGTCAGAAAACCATCCATGATTCTTTGGGTTATCAGCCATACTGTATTCATTGTTTATTGTCTTGTCTCTTGCTTCTGCGCTTGTGCTTAGTTTGCCAGCTGCATCCGTGGGAGAGCACTTCTTTCCAGCCGCCTGTTATCGCAGTGGCCTTGGCAATAAGGCTTCGGGGCGTTCCTCTGTCTGGGGAATTTTCCAGTTCTATGTGACTAGATGGTGGTGGGGGGGGGGTTGTTCTCCCAGTCATTAAGTAGCACTCCCACCAGGAGTTTTCCCTGCACGCGCTATAAGTTCATTTGCTAGTTTGGCTTTGCATCATACTATAATAGTGCCTAGCTGCTCCTACATGGGCATTCCTGACAATAGAAGTATTACTGTGGACAACATCCTTGTATTCCAGTAAAGCATATCTTTATCTGAAGAATGCCTGGACTTACTTGCTATTGAGCCTGACACAGTGGGGGAGGGGTGGAGACAGCAGAGGTTAAAAGGGGAGTCCTGATGATGACCAGGAAGGGGAAACAGGTACAGCTCAAGGCTGCAAGAGCTGCTGCCTTGGAAGTGAGGAACAAATTGAAGCAGCCTCCTTTGCCTCCGATTCGGAGGCCTAGGGAGGGCACAGTGCACATGGCAAGATGGCAGAAAGGCAGCTGGGCAAAACTGGGCAGGAGGAGCACCATATGCATCTCTTGAGCAGGGCTGTGCTGGTTTAGATATATCGCTGTGTCTTGCCCAGAGGACGCCCCCTGGGGGATGCTGCCTTCCGCCATCCTGCCGGTCACTCATGGGAATGCTCAGCAAACCTCAGAATGGGAGAGGAGGGGGTTTGGTCCACCCATGTCCTCCTCCTCCTCCTGGCTGGCAGACTCTCTCACAGCCTCAGGTCTCCAGCCCAGTCCTTCCTGGCTTGCTTCCCTGAGCCTCCTTTTAAGCCTCCCTCCCTTGTGCTGGCCCTGCTCCCCCCCTCCGTTTGTTGGCTTCGGCCCCTGCCCGTCAAACCATGGTTCCTGCCATTGGGCATCTGCTTCTCAGGCTCCACCACTTGCTCCTCCCCTCCATCCCACCCTTGACATCGAATGGGCTCGCCCCACCCTGGCTGGCACCATGACAGATGCCCAAGAGGCCAGGTGTGCCTCTGTTCTAGCTTCCTGTGGGGAAATGGCCTGGGGCACCTGCCGGTTGCCTCAGTTCAGCGTCTTCAGGGCAGGTACTATCCAAGCCAGCATGCTGGCCTCTTCCTTCCCTGGCACCACTTGAGCGGTCAGCCGCGGGGGGCATGTGGTACCTCACCCTCCCTGTGACTGTGACTGGCTCCCTCTCTTCCTCCAAGACCTTTGCTGGCCTTGGCTCTGCTGCCACCATGACTGGCCTCCTTTCCTTCATCAGGCTTCTTCCTGGCTCTACTGCCAGCACCATCTGCCTGGAGATGGACACCACAGGTGAGAGGGAGACACCAGGGGTTCAGGGCTGTAGCCAGGATTTTGTAATTTGGGGAGCCTTTAAATAAGTCAGGGGGCACTGACATCACAAAATAAAAAATAAAATTTTAAAAACTCACTTTTGCAGCATTTGCAGGGAAGCAAGCTGCACTTGGGGAAGGGGCGGTGGTGGGGAGTCCTTCAGGTGACCCAGAGAGTTGGGGGGCCTGGGGGCTTCATGGAAGTCAGGGGGCCAGGCCCCGGAATGCCTGCAGGGGTTGAGGCCAGCTTGGGACACATACCCCGGAGCTGGCCCCACTCCTGGACACCCTGACTGTTAAATAATATATATCATATTGAAATTATTAAAAGATAATCAGGATAAAGAACCAGTCCTGGAGTGATTTCAGCTGTCTTCTAAAGGTAATTTCTACGGGAACTACTGCCATTCATGACTGTTCAAGGTCATGGCTGGAACCTATTCGGTGAATTTTCCCATGTGCCCAGAACATATGACCTCTTTTTATTCCGACAAGGACTTCTTCTGGAAAGCCCCGTTTCTATTCTATGAAACAGTGAGCAAACATTTGGTGCAAGGACAAAAGAGAACCTTCAAGATTCTTAAAATGTTTATCAGTTCTCGAAAATCTCTTCTCTCATAGAATTATTGCATCATACTTTCTTACCCAAAGAGGTTTAAGTAGGTCTAATTACAAGTTTAGAAGAGTAAGGCAGAAACTAATATCCACTTCCCAATGCACATACTTCTGAATTTTCATAATACCTTAAAACCTTTGGGGAATAATGCAAAATATGCCAAGGCTGTGGTTACACAGTAAGGTCAGATTCTTTAGTGCCCCACTTGCCTAAACTATTCGTTATGTTTGTGTCTCCCACTTCCTGCAAGCAGCTTTGGGTAATGTTGTAGTGTCTCCAGGCAAAGTCCCAACAAGCTACTAATAATGCTTAATTCTGCTATGCTTTAGTGAAGCAACTTCAGTTACTTTCAGACTATTCACTATTTCATGTGTTATCTTTATCCTGTTTATTCATATTTTAAATCAGAAGAGCTCTTGTTAATAAAAAATATTTTAAATCAGAACTTTGAACTGCAGAGGCATTCTTTATAGCCCTGTGTATATATGCAGTTGTGCATACACTGCAGGTAGTGGGGTGCAGGATCTGACCCACTGTCCCCACACATTGATCTCCAGGCCTGCAATAAAAAGGTCACATTTCACTGGGGCCTATTATGCATCGGTGTTTTCCCTCACTTTTGTCATGCATGTCCATTAGGTTTTCTTCGTCATTCTGCATTGATTTCCCTCCCTTCAGCGCTCAGTTTGCTTTCTGGTTGCTGTTTCCCTGGGTTTTCTGAGAGTGCTTTTGTGCCATTTTTTTCCTTGTTTTGCTTCCAAGCCAGAGTTTATTCAAAAAAGTACAGATTCCCTCAGATTTTCTCTCCACCTCTTTACCATCCCTCAAAGGTCACTCCCCACCCACACTGAGGCCATTCCATCTCCTCTGCACCTTCCACTATCCTTCCCTATTCATCATTGTACAAGCTCCATTCCCCCCTTGTTTTTAAATTTTAATTTTTTTACAAGTGGCATCGGAGAGGAGGCAAATGGCAGCATCCTAGGTGCAAAAAGAAAAAAAAGGAAAAAGATTCCAGTGCTGCATGCAAACAAAATAAAGGGGGGGGGATCATCAGCGTGGAATAAAATTGACATGAGATGTAAAGAGAGACAGACACTGGGATGGGAAGCCTAAAGCTTTGAAAACATTTTTCGCTTCCATGCTTTAGTGAACAAAGTTTGGGAGGGGTAACCATTTTGGCAGTCTCTAGAAGCCTAACATTAAAATGGCAGCTGAACAACATGGACCTTCTGCAAACTGCTGAACTTAAGAATCGCTTGGAATCAATCCATTTGGAGGAAGAGTGCAATCCACACAGGACAGACTTTTAAAAAACTACCAAGATAATAATCAGTGCAGGATCAAATCAGATAATCACAAAGAGAAAACCATGCAAATTTGCAAGGAAGGGCAGGAAATTAGTGTTACTATGCAGCTGTGCTAGGGCATCAGTGAAAATCCCCCCCCCATTTTTTTTCAATTTAAAGACACAATGCCAGTGTCAGTGGGTTCTACTGTGCATTCTGTACCCTCAAAATGTTTCCCCATATCATGAGATCATGTGACTCCCATTTTTCACAGTGTCTGATAACATAGCAGAGAATCCCCTAGTGCTTGGCAATATGGAAAATGGGACTTGGTAGCTGCTTGTTAGTTTCAGAAAAAGTCTGGTCAGTTTCAACAGTGGGTTTTTCTCCCTCTGCCTGCCTTTCTGTTCTCTTTCATTCAACAAACTAATGCTAGAATGCATATGAAAAACCTGAACCATGAGGTTATAAATGGAAGTTGCTTGCTGGATGCTACTGCACAGCTGTGATAGAGCAATTGCATATTAAAAAAAACAACAACTTTGGATGCCACACACCCCCACATCACAAGTGACATTCCTCTCCAATTTAGAAAAGTGGTGTGTGTGTGTATTTAAATTGTAGCTGCAGAATAAATACACTGGAGGGGGGAAATGGTGCATAAGGCAGGCACAGAATCCAAAGTCAAGATTAAAGCTTTGCTGCTTGGAAAATCTGCAATAAGATATTTGTGTGTAATGGACCTGGGAAGGGGCAGCAGGTGCTATCTAAGAATGTGGAGTCAGGGCTTTACTAATGAAGATCCAGCTTGAACTGCACCCATTATTTAATGCCGTAAGTGCTCCAAATCTGAGCAGAATGATATCCAATATTTGTGAATAGTCCAGAACTTTCCATTCTGACAGCTGTTGTGGAACGTTACTGTCTGGTCTCAGTTTTCTGGGCAGCAGGAGGTGAGAGAAGTGAAAGGAGAGAATAATTCAGCAGATGTATACATGATCGGGACATCATCTAACCAGCACAGTTAGCCAATATTCCTGCAAAATAAAATGTTCTAATTTTTTTCTAAAAATAGTTTTATTAGTTTCAGAACTAAAGATTACAAACAAAGACAAAGGGTGATTTCCCACTAAAGCTGCCTCGGGGTTGCGCCGCCGTTTGCCCCAATACTATTAGTCAATTTCACACCCGAAGCCGCGGGGCTGCATTTTGACCCGTGAGCTCGCTCGATTTCCCCGCAGTTTCGTAATCCTGTTTTTTGCGGATTACGAAACTGCGGGGGAATCGAGTGAAGCCGTGGGTCTAAATGCAGCCCCGCGGCTTCGGGTGTGAAATTGACTAATAGTATCGGGGCAAACGGCGGCGCAACCCCGAGGCAGCTTTAGTGGGAAATCACCCAAAGAAAGAAAACACATAACAAAACACAATACACAACAATAAACACATATTGGAGCTTATATTCTAGTCTCTGATTTAGTTTCGCATATTATCCTCGAATCTTACACATATGCACCAAAGTTTGTTGAAATATTAACTTGCATGAGTGTATTCTACCAATGTTCCAAGATATTTTTCTATCCATGTATATATTCTCAACCAGTTATTCTCAAAAGTTTCTTCTTTTTTATCTTGTAATTGTAAAGTCAAATTGTCCATTTCTGCTGCTTCTAAATTTTATAAATTATTTCTTCTTTTGCTGGGCTTTCTTCTTTTTTCAAGTGCTTAGCATACTGTATCCTAGCTGTTGTTATGACATGTATTATCATATAAACATCTACTTTCTTGTAATTTTGTGGTACAATATTTAATAAAAATAATTCTGGTATAAATGGCAAACTAGTATCTAGTATTTTTTGCAATATCTCATGTATCCAAATCTAATACTTTTTTGGCAATCTTACATGCCCACCACGTATGAAAAAAAGAACCAGCGCTATGCTTACATTTCCAACAGACATTTGACATGTTTGGATACCCAAAATAAAATGTTCTAAATTGACATTTTGATGCACAGTGTCCCCCATTTTTGCGAGTAGTTGCAACCAGTACAGATCTTGAGGGGGAAAAATGGATCCTGTGGAAACATTAATCTTGTTTACTGACTTATACCCTCTTTTCTTCCCGGGGGGGGGGCACACTCAAAGTGGCTTACATTGTTCTTCTCTCCTCTGTGGGAATCCAGGCATGTTCTCTTGATGAAACTCAAGGCTGGGGAAACAGTACTGTAGCTCCTTGCTGTCCTACATAGTAATTTCTGTGTCAGAGTAGAAGAGAAAAATGCCCGCTACCACAACAGTTCCACTCATCTGAGCAGGGCCTTCCACTGGTGCCACCCTAGAAATGGGTAAGATTAACAACTGCCTGAACACACATTTTCTCTGGTGTGGCGCCCACCTTATAGAATGGCCTGCTCCAGCTCTCCAGGTATTCCGCAAACTAGGAAAAAATTAATTATTCAGGAGGGCCTTTTTACAAAGTAATAAGGCCGTATTCAATCTATCTGCAGAATGTATCATAAGGAAAGCTGGATTACACTTAGATGAAGATAGAGTAAAAAAATTGCTGGAAGGATTATTAACAGTTTGAGATATGCTAGACTGGAAAGACTTTCAAGAATACTTGTTGAAGAATTGGGATGTTAAACGTGGTTTGATTTGTTTTGACAGCTATTGAGGAGAAGTGGAAAGAGACCTAGATCTTTGAATTGTTACCATTAGTAAAAGAAAATATGTTTAGTAGTAAATGTAATCGAATAAGAGAAATATCAATGGGGATGGTACAGTGCGGGAAGCCTTGTTTGGGGGGAGAGGGAGAAAGAAAAATGGATATGTATTGGTTTGTTTGAATTGTATGAACATGAAAATATATCCAATAATAAATTGTATTTACAAAAAAAAAAAAAACAGTTTGAGATATGCTGAGATATGCAGATGATCCCACATTGCTGGCAGAAAATGGTGATTACTTGAAACAACTACTGGTAAAGGTTAAAGCAGAAAACTGCTGATCTTTTACAGTTCCTCAGGGCCTGCAAGACGGAGCTCTTCCATTGGGCCTTCAACTAGAAGCCACCCCCATTAGCACCATCAACGAGCCCGGCCCTCAGCTTACCATCGGGCTCACTCCATCGAGCGACTTAGGACGACACTGAGCCGGAATCCAGCAGCGTAGACATCTCTGGCACGCCATCGCAAGTAATCAGCTGTAGCACTTTATGATCTATCATTTTATCTGCATTTGTATTATACTGTTTTATATAGTTTTACATGGTTTTATCGGCAATTGATGCCAAAGTTGTAAGCCGCCCTGAGCCCGCTCGAGGGGAGGGAGGGGTATAAGTTGAATTTATAAAATAAAAAAAATCAAGAAGAAAAAGCAATCACTACTGGAGAATTATGCAGCTTCAAGTTTGATGATGAAGCGATCGAAATGGTTCAAGATTTCCCAATCCTTGGCTCTACCATCAACCAAAAGAGAGATGGCTACCAAGAAATCCATAAGAGGTTGAAATGGGGAAGGGTAGTGTCAGAAATGTCTGTTTGCTATTTTACACTGAGTCCATTGTTCTGTGTTCCCTATCTTGTCCCGGCACTGCGCTTGCATAGGTATGCTTGCTGTAACATGGGAGCTTCTTCTCTGCTGCTCGTTCTTATCACGGTGGCCTTGAATGCAGGCTTTGGGCTATTCTTAAGCTTATGAGAATTTTCCAGTCCTGTGAAGACGAGGGGAGGAGGGAGTCGTCTCCCGCCCATTAAGTAACTCTCCCGCTGGGAGTTTCCCGCGCGCACTTACATTTCATTTGCTAGTCGCATTTTGCATTATACTATAACATTGCTTGAGCAGCTTGTCCCGCCATTCCTGACAATGACTCTCCACTGTGGGTTTTAGCACTGTATTCCAATAAAGCCCTTCTTAACCAAAGAATGCTTGGATCTACTTGCTTTTGAACCTGACAGGTAGCCATAAAGGAACTAGAAAAGGTTCTTAAGTGTAAGGATGTGTCTCTGGCAAACAAGATCAAGATAATTCATAGCATAGGATTCCCCATTATTATGTATGGGTGTGACAGTTGGACAATGAAGAAAGCTGACAGGAAGAAAGTCTATTCTTTTGAAATGTGGTTTTGGAGGAGAGTTCTACGGATACCATGGACTGCCAAAAAGACAAACAAGTGTGCCCTAGATCAAATCAAGCCTGAACTGTCTTTAGAAGCTAAAGTGACTAAACTGAAGCTATCATACTTTGGCCACACTATGAGAAGATAAGAGCCAGTGTAGTGTAGTGGCTAGGAGTGCGTGGACTCTAATCTGGGAGAACCGGGTTTGATTCCCCACCCCTCCACTTGCACCTGCTGGATGACCTTGGGCAAGCCATAGTTCTGGCACAGCTGTTCTTGGAAAAGAGTGGTTTCTGTCAGAGCTCTCTCAGCCCCATCTACCTCACAAGGTGTCTGCTGTGGGGAGGGGAAGGGAAAGGAATTTGTAAGCCACTCTGAGACTCCCTTGGGTAGTGAAGGGCGGGGTATAAATCCAATCTCCTTCTCCTCCTCCTCCTCTTCTTCTTCTTCTTAACAGGAAAAGAATGCTGGGAAAAGTTGAAAGCAGCAGGAAAAGAGGAAGACCCAACATGAGATAGATTGATTCTATAAAGGAAGCCATGGCCTTCACTTTTCAAGTCCTGAACAAGGCTGTTAACGATAGGATGTTTTGAAGGTCATTAATTCACAGGGGTGCCATGCTGGAAGTGATTTGGTGGCACTTAACAAGCACAATAAGGCCATATCATAACAGAATGGTTCAGGAAGATGTTTTAATATAGGGAAAGGAACTATTGACTATATTACTGAATATAGTACATACTCTCTGTCACTGTATGTATTAGCCTACTATGCAATTTCTGCATTGTATCACATGTTAATTCTTATGCTTTGCTTCAGATTTCTACTGCATGCAGATTTCTGCTGTCCTAATCCCATTACATTGCTCTTTTGATGTCCCCTTCTGTTGATTGCATGCACTTACACTGTATAATCCACCTTAAATTTCAGCCAAAAAAGTGGACTATAAATAATGTAAATAAGTAATATAATACTATCATTAAACTTTTACCAAACACCTTCCACTTATTCATTTTTTTCTTTTGAAGGGCATGTTTCGTTTTGTTTTCATTCTCCCTTTTTGCTGCAAAATGGCTCTCTTTCCTTCAAGTGAATACTTTTGATACTGTGGGCAAATCACTGAAATTTGTTCAGACATGCAGATCTGCTAGGTGTAGTGGTCAGGAGCTGTGGACTCTAATCTGGAGAACCAGGTTTGATTCCCCACTTCTCCTCCATATGAAGCCTTCTGGGTGATTGTGGGACAGTCACAGTTCTCTCAGAGCTCTCTCAGCCCCACCTACCTTGCAAGGGACTGTTGTGGGGAGAGGAGATGCCTTCGGGTAGTGAAGACTGGGGTATAAAACCAACTCCTCCTCCTCCTACTACTACTACTACTCTTCTACTGCTGCTGCTGCTGTTGCTACTACTACTGCTTCTTCTTCTACTACTACTACAGAAATATAGGCAAACCATGCCCATAAATGTTCTGTTTATTATGGACACAATGTCTGACACAGCTTTATTAAAAATATGAACTTGTGGCTACCCTAATTCCTACCAACTGCTTTGCTGCTTCCACGGATAGTTATTTTTTTAATTCATATGAACAAAACTTGATATGGAAGTGACAATAGTTTCAAAAGAAATCAGTGGATGAAAGTACTGTGAAAGCACCATCAGCCTGACACTAAGGGTAACATCCAGGCTATGTGTGAAACCCTAGGGCTGTGGTATCTGCTATATATGCATTAATTTCAGCTGCGGTGGCTCAAGTGGTTAAGACACTGAACTGCAGGCTATGGAAGGTCAGTAGTTCAGCAGTTCGAGACCCGAGACTGCCGCATGACGGAGTGAGCTCCGTCTCTAGTTCCAGCTCCTGCCAACCTAGCAGTTCGAAAGCAAGAAATTGCAAGTAGATAAATAGGTACCACTTTGGTGGGAAGGTAACAGCGTTCCGTGCGCCTTGGTGTTTAGTCATGCTGGCCACATGACCACGGAAACGTCTTCAGACAGCGCTGGCTCTTCGGCTTGGAAACGGAGATGAGCACCGCAACCCTAGTGTTGGATTCAACTGGCTTTCGAGCAAGGGAACCTTTACCTTTTACCTTCAGTGCATGTAGTGTTGTGTAAAGAGGAAGCACGGTAATTTATCAGGCTCTGCTCCCACTGGTGAATTGTGTGTGTGTGTGTGTGTGTGAGAGAGAGAGAGAGAGAGAGAGAGAGAGAGAGAGAGAGAGCATGTAAGCACATTTGTGGTGTTTTTTTACTGCGAGAAAAGAGCAATTTTATTTTAGAAGCTCTTTATTCACAGTTCAACTGAAAGGCAAAAATCCAGGTCTGTCCCCCTACAAGAACTGGAAAACAGCCTAGACCCTGAGAGCCATACCCCGCTCTGGGTTGTTGCACCTCTTTATGTACAACAATGACTTTTATTTTCTGTATTACGTTGACAGAGTGACTCATTGTATGACCGTACTGAGAAAATAAAATCCCACATTTCCAAGAGATTATAGCAGTAAGGAAAAGGCCTCCTTTTACTGATAACCTGATAAAGCGGTGCGTACTCAGGGTGAGGTTTTGAGCTTCCTAATCACTTCTGGCTCCCTGCTGTAGGCTTTGTGCAACTATCCAGCCTTCAGCAAACTTTCCTTGCAAAAGATGGTTAGTGGCCTTTGAAGATAAATTGCTCTTTTATTTGTACACCCGGCTGCAAGCGGAGGCACCTCTGTTTGGAAGGTTCCAGTTTCTAAAGATCCGTATCAGGATATTTTGCTTTCCCATCAGATGCCCTTTGCAGAGTTGGTGTATTCTTGTGGCTTTCTTAGGCGACAGAGAATAAAGCATATTTGTGACCACAACTTTTTTAAAAAAAAAAACACGAGTTCATGGATTCAACAGTGATTTTCTGATCCACTAGTTCAGTGACATATGAAGTTGTTAGCAATTTTAATATGTTTTCTTCTCATCGAGAAAGCCATATGCCACCCTTTGCTGAAATTAGGGCAACCTTTCTATGTCGCTCTGTTTCGATATCAAGATAATCCTACTTGGAAAATTCTGAGGCACAAATTTGAAGTCAAAAGGGCCTTTCTCGATCAACAAACAGAGGATGCAATAAAGACTAGGGGTTTTTTAGTTTCTCCAACTGAAACTGAAATTAAAGGAACCTAAAGCATATATTTAACAAGGTGGTTTTGCCGCCCAAGGTAGCACTAATAGACGCCACCACCCTGAACCTGTACTCCACTGCTAGCGTCACCCTAGCTCAGGAGTGGGCAGAGATTGTCTCCTTAACTCTTTGCGACTCCAGCTTTTAGACGGGGAGGGAGATGTCCTGCCATCAGGGCTCTTTTTGCAGCAGGAACTCCTTTGCATATTAGGCAACACACTTCCTAATGTAGCCAATCCTCCAAGAGCTTACAGTAGTCCCTGTAAGAAGAGCTCTGTAAGCTCTTGGAGGATTGGATACATTAGGGGTGTGCAGTGTTCCCTCTAAGCTGAGTTAGCGTGAGCTAGCTCACAGTTTTTTAGCCTCCGGCTCACACATTTTTGTCTTATGCAAAGTAATTTATGCAATAGCCAAATCGCTCGTTCACAGCATTAATGCCAGTAGCTCACAAAGTAGAATTCTTGCTCACGAGACTCCACAGCTTAGAGGGAGCTGGGGTGTGTGTGTCGCCTAATATGCCTAATATGCCCTGCCTGCCATTATATATCCCTAACCCAGTATAACAGAACCACATACACACACACACCAAATTTGGATAATCTGAGGAATAAAATGGCCACAACTTTATTGGTTTCAGCTGTAAGAAGCATTGACATAGCATGGGTCTACCGAATCTGATGCATTGGCTGGCCTGCACCAGTCGATGTTCCCCATCACACCCAGCTAGCTGGCTTGGGCGGAGAACGGTGGGATGGGAGCTTGCAGGAGCCCCCATAGATGACTGTCCCTCAGTGGTCTCATAAGAACATAAGAGAAGCCAATGTTGGATCAGGCCAATGGCCCATCCAGTCCAACACTCTGTCACACAGTAGCCAAAATATACCAGGTGCCATCAGGAGGTCCAGCGGTGGGGCCAGGACACTAGAAGCCCTCCCACTGCTGCCCCCCAGCACCAAGAATAGAGTGCATCACCTGCCCCAGACTGAGAGTTCCTATCTATACCTTGTGGCTAATAGCCACTGATGGACCTCTGCTCCATATGCTTATCTAATTCCCTCTTGATGCTTGTGGCTGCCACCACCTCCTGTGGCAGTGAATCCCATGTGTTAATCAAAGTCTCCCCTGCCATCAGTCAGCCATCAGAAATAGAAGCTGAACTTTTGCAAGAAGAAGGAATCTCTTGAGAGTCTGGAAACTGTCTGGCACAGCTTGCCATGATAATTGCTCACCCACCCCTTGAATGAAACACGACCGAAGTTATGGGTTGAACTGGGAACTTTATTTACCACACGAGCTGATCTGCACAACTTAGTTAACACGTTAAAGCACGGGTTGTATTGGGCTTGCAAAGCAAGGTGCTTCATAAGAGGCCAAAACGCTTATCAAGTGATTAATCAGGCTGCAAAAAATAGGCATTTTTAAAATAAAAAAGACACCACATGCATTGTCCTATCAACTGCCTCCTTAATTTATATTACTATCTCAGTAACCAATGTAGAAACCCAAAGACTCATTCTAAATCTCAGATTTTTTCATGCTATGTAATTTCCCCATTTCCAAGGAAGTTATTTCTTTTTCTTGCCGTTAATCCTATAAAGCGTAGGATCATGAAATTCTGCATATGGTTTGCAGGCACAGGTGCTTTATTAATAACTATGTACCACTCTAAGAGCTAACTGTTCCTCACTGAACGCAACCAGCTGCATACCTCAACATATACATCGTGCACTCTCTGGTAAAGGAATCTCAGTGCCAAAATTTGACAACCCTTGCTTCCCTTCTGGATTGACTGCATGATAGGATGTAACATTTTTGTGGTATGAGGGACATAATTGCATAAACTAGAGGCCCCTGGGCAAGATTCAGCCAGTGCTAAGCACTTCTGACTTCCAATGGCAGCATTAAGCGTGTGTTTAAATCAATGTCACTTAAATCAAAGGCTTTGAACATTGGCTGAATGATGCTCTAGCTTTATAAGGTGGTAATAGTCAGGGTTACCAAGAGCTCCTGGGCAAAAATTCCCCCCAAGACCCTGATCCAAAACAAATACAACAAAACAAATCACTTGGCTTTTTTGTTACTGTGAATAAAGTAATAATTAAATTACATAGGAAACATTAAAGGAAAAGGGACAGGATTATTAACTCATTTTACATCGCATCATTCAGTAGTTTATAAGCCTCTAAGTTTATCTAGCACATATATCTACATAAACTGTCATGACTGTGTAAAAGTGGGACAGCTTCCCTCAACTATCTCCAGCCAAAGTGTTCCTGCTAAAAAAAATACCCTCTTCTATTTATTAAAGATTCTGAAAATTCCTCTATTCTATTTCAGCTTTTCTGCATTTTTGTCAGTTGCGCTTCCATGGTGCTTCCATTTATCCCTTGATTTCCATGTGCATTTTCGTGCCTTTAGTTTTCACTTCAGTCCCACATTGCAGTTTTTTTTAAGTCCTTTTGAGACCGCTTTTACCCTGATGTTTTTCTGGCAGCCGGTTTTGAGTCCCCTTTTCCCTAGTGTGCAATGTCTCTATCGGTTGTCTTTGTACCACCCGTCTCCAACCCACTTTTCAATGACCGGACTTTTGTTATCATTAAACCACTCCCTCTTCCCTACAAATGAGTGATTTAAGGAAGAAGAAGAAGAGTTGGTTTATAAGATTATGCATGGGATTGAGCAGGTTGAGAAAGAAGTACTTTTCTCCCTTTCTCACAATACAAGAACTCGTGGACACTCCATGAAATTGCTGAGCAGTCGAGTTAGAACAGATAAAAGGAAGTACTTCTTCACCCAAAGAGTTATTAACACGTGGAATTCACTGCCACAGGAGGTGGTGGCAGCTACAAGCATGGACAGTTTCAAGAGGGAATTAGATAACCATATGGAGCAGAAGTCCATCAGTGGCTATTAGCCACAGGGTATAGATGGGAACTCTCAGTCTGGGGCAGGTGATGCACTCTATTCTTGGTGCTGGAGGGGGCAGCAGTGGGAGGGCTTCTGGTGTCCTGGCCCCACTGCTGGACCTCCTGATGGCACCTGGTATATTTTGGCCGCTGTGTGACAGAGTGTTGGACTAGATGGGCCGTTGGCCTCATTCAACATTGGCTTCTCTTATGTTCTTATGGTTCCATACCCCACTTTTCACTACCTGAAGTAGTCTCAGAGTGGCTTACAATCGCCTTCCCTTCCTCTCCCCACAATAGACACCTTGTGAGGTAAGTGGGGCTGAGAGAGTTCTGAGAGGTCACTCAGCTGGCTTCATGTGGAGGAGTGGGGAGTCAAACCCGGTTGTCCAGATTAGAATTCACCACACTTAACCACTACACCACACTGGCAGCCCTGATATAATGCTATAGTGTTGTACTGATAGTTTAAACCGATTCTCTAAATTCCCAGCTTTCATTTAAAAAGTGAGTCTCGATCTCCTTCCTTTGTGGAGATATAAGGGGAAAGACTATTTTTGAAAAATGAATAAATAAGGGGGTGCTCTGACGCCACCGATAACAACACTGCTGGTCACAGCACCCTCCCTTGAAAATCCTCGCCATTTAAGCCGCCGGTGGAAGAAAATAAACTGACTTCACAACTGTAAAAATGCACAGGGGGCAGATCTGTGGAAGAACCCTGCTCAAACCGATGCCAACGCTTCTGGATGGAGTAACTCGAGCATGCAGAAAATATCTTTGTATCAGCCCCAAAGATTCTCTATAATATCTACTCAAGTTTTCACAGCTTGTGCCTCTCCATATTTCTCTATATGACCTTGTGTCTAGTATTGTAATTTTATATTTTCACACACCTGTATGTCTACCAACAGAGGATACCCATAGGAGATACCAATTGATTAGACGTTCAGAGGTTAGAACATCTAATCTCAAATTTCACATGTGCTTTAACTAAGTCTAAAATGATATGTATTTTAAAACCACAAATACTCATTATATTCACATTGTTAAGCTAGGGTATTGTTTGCTTTGATATAAATGGGAACTAAGGCAACCATTTCCCATATTTATAGCCTCTGATACAGATTAATACCTATCTCAATGCCTATAAGGTGTCTGTGGAGTGGGGAAAAATCACCTTTTCACTACTTGGTGTAGTGATTAAGTGCGTGGACTCTAATCTGGGAGAACCAGGTTTTGATTCCCCACTCCTCCCCTTGCATCTGCTGGATGACCTTGGGCAAGCCATAGTTGTGGCATAGCTGTTCTTGGAAAAGAGCAGTTTCTGTCAGAGCTCTCTCAGCCCTGCCTACCTCACAGGGTATCTGTTGTGGGGAGGGGAAAGGAAAGGAGTTTGTAAGCTGCTCTGAGACTCTGAGTGAAGGACAGGGTATAAATTCAATCTCCTCCTCCTCCTCCTCTTCCTCTTCCTCTTCCTCCTCCTCCTTCTCTTCTTCTTTGATAAATTCTTGGGACATGTTAACTTGACAGTCCTCCTATTCATAAAATGAACAGAGGTCTTCTGTTCTATTAAGGCCCCGGTCATACGGGCCAGAAAATGCAGGGGAGAGGCGTGGCAGTTTGCCCTGGAGCTAAATAAGGTGCGGTAGCTTGATCATACGGGCCACCGGGTTGCCACACTCCAGCTCTGTGCCCCGATCACACCAGCGCTGCTGCAGCGCAGCAAAAAAGCAGCGAAATGCGCATGCGCCATGGGGGGCGGGCCGCTGTCGGTGTCTTGTGTGTGCGCATGTGCTGTTCAGCATTGGTGCGCATCCCATGGACACTTACAACATCCGGAAACCACGGGGACATGGGCGGGCGTTGGAAGCCACGGGATACTGGCGCTCCCGTGATCAGACGCCAGCCTTTGCCCCGGGGTTTCTGGAAACTAGTACTTCCGACCTTCTAGTTTTTTACTCCGCGTTTTCCACGGGAAGCCGCGGGTTGGCCACAGGAGCACTACGCCTCCCAGATGTGCTCATATGATCGCACACGGAAAGTCCGCAGGGCTCCCGTGCCTTCAGGGGGGCAAATGCTCAGTGTGGACGGGGCCTAAGTATCTTTTTACTCCCCAGCCAGGGCAGGAATGAGAAGGAATGAGGCTAGAAAGTTGTGGGGGTGGAAGTTGTGGGGGAGGGCTGTGGCTCACTGGCAGAGCATCTGCTTGGTATGCAGAAGGTCCAAGGTTCAACCCCCAGCATCTCCAGTTAAAAGGATCAGGTAGGAGGTGATGTGAAAGACCTCAGCCTGAGACCCTGGAGAGTCGCTGCTGGTCTTAGTAGACAATACCGACTTTGATGTACCAAGGGTCTGATTCAGTGTAAGGCAGCTTCATGAGTTCATGTATTCATGTGAAGGGAGAGAGAAATGAATGCATGCCAGGTTGGTTGAAGAGCTTAGCAACATCTTGTGATAGGCAAATGTTTGCTTCAGCCTCATAGTTTTAAAGATTCGCATCCCTAGTGTTCTAAGAAAAATCGCTGCTAAAAAAGGCAGCAAACAGCACCAGATCAGGAAGTCAGAATGTCTACTTGCTCTGCTCTGCCTCGCCTGTGGCCCAGTGGATGTTGTGCAAAACTACACTAAAAGTAAAATACAGGTGTTTTTCAGACTACAGCCACCTTTTGCATTTTGTGCCAGTTCCGATGATCAAAGGTGCCCAAAATCTCATAAAGGCTGGGGACACATGCAATATATGATGGAAACACTGGGTCCTTTACTCGGCCCATCATCTGGTGCAGCTTTTAATCATGACTTGTGTGTTTCAACAGAAAAGGTGAGTAAAAATAAAAATAGAATGGAGAGTCAATAATTATTTACAGTTTGATTGTCATGTAACTTAACATAACTTTGCTATGAATATATTTCGCAGTACTCTCTTAAACAGGCTTTTTTTTAGGTCAGTATACCCAATACACAAAGCTCAAAGCAATGACAATTCTGTCCTTAAACTGAACCATTGGAGTATTGTTAGTGCCTCTGTTTGCAGATCATTGTAGTGCAGTATCAGATTATATTATAAATAGACGTGACAGACGGTAGCAATTCTTCTCGTCATTTATGACTCATGCTAAAGATGCCTTGCTTCCTGGTTTGTCAGACTGGTCAAGTCATCAAGACCACTTAAGAAGGTTAATCTCCCTTTTCCTTTCGCTAAATAGAATAGAAGGAGACATCTTTTGGAGTCAAGATTAACAGTGCAGGAATTTCAGTCCACTATGACTACAGGAATTAAAACAACAATACCAAACAAATCTTTAACTGCCTACAATAAAAACTGGCTGCTTTGAAATCCAAAGGTTCAGCTCAGACACTGCTTAGATTTCATTCAAGATTAGTTGAGGGGGTCTGTCATATTGTTGTTGACCAGTGAAACCTGGAACTATGATGAGACTTCAACCTGGTATATAGTAATTGATAACAAAGTATTGATAGCAATAACATCAGAATGCATGTACAACCTGTATAATACATTTGACGGTTCCACACTTAATCACTCTTTGGAGCATGGGAGCTTCTGGGAGACCCCGAGATATGTGAATCGTGGGAGCTATATGAATGGTCCCAACCAGTCTCGAGATTGTATTAAAAGAGGGCAGCTGCAACTGCATTAATTGCAAAGGGTACCTTGTAGTGCCAGTATTGTGGTTGCCAGGTAGTGGCAACCAGCAGGAGGGTTGAGGGGCACATCACTGCAAGAGACTTAAAAAACAAACAAACACAAAGCCTTATGTACTTACTGTAAATTTCCAGTGATTCCTAGAGCTACCCTTTGTTACCTCCGGCAGTGACTTCTGGTAAGGACATGAGGCTGCTTAAAAAAAAAAAAAAATCTGCTGCCACCACTCCAAGCGGCGGGGGGCAATCTGACCTGGGGCAGGGGATCTTCCACTCCTATTGAGGGCTTAGCAGCCTTAGCCAATACATATAACAAATGGGGGCCCTGTGAAACTCGTGGGGTGGATCCACTTCCCCCATCGCTGTCCAGCATGGCTCCTATGGAGCCCAGCCACGTAACGGTGATGTCTGGGAGTTGCCCAGAGCCCAGAGGGGCTTGTTGCCACAGGCAGGCTCAGATTGGCTCCTGGGAGCTGCCATGGCTGGGTTCAGAGTGGCTCCTGGGCTCCACTGTGGCCACTGCCATGCCTGTTGACAGCTCCTGGCCTCTGCCACATCCATGGCTGGGCCCAGAGCACCTCCAAGGCTCCTCTGCTGCATCTGGGCTTGGAGAGGCTCCCAGCTCCTCCGCAGCCATGGCCAGGCCGGCCTGCAGCTCCCAGGCTCCACCACTGTGACTGGAGCCTGCCAGCGGCTCCCAGGCCCTTTTTTTCAGCTGCTCAATGGTAAATTAATAAATTCAGGAGAAATTTAAGCCCTCCGTTTGTTTGTTTTAACTTTTCAGATTTTTCTGAAAATCTAGGGGGTTCCTGGAGATTTGGGGGTGGAGCCTAGAGAGGACAGGGACCTCAGTGGAGTGCAATGGCCACCCTCCAAAGCGTCCATTTTTTTCAGTGGAGTTGGTCTCTTTCCGGGGAATCCCAAGGTCTCACCTGGAGGCTGGGATCTCTAATGTGAACCACCAAATGAATGAAAAAAGGCTTGCAACAGTACCAACATAAAGGACAACGAGTGTGCTGCTGTCCATTGTTGTTTTTAGTTTCTGGTTCTGGGTGGGAGGTATTTCTTGGTGTTCTAGATATTTATTTATGTTTAAAATCTTTCTCTCGTATACCTTTTACTTCAAATCTTTATGCTTGTAACACACCTTGAGGGCTCTTTTAACTCCAAGAAGGGCAGGGGTGGAATCCTCTAGACAGTAAGTAAAACTGGATATGGGACATTTGTAAGACTTTATAGTGTCATAATTCAAAGCTGTCTCAGATGTTGAATTAATGTGTGGACTAGGCCTATCCACGGACAAAAAGTACTTTGTCTAGAATGGGCTTCAAACTTCAGAAAACAAATAACTCCCTACAAGTAAACATACAGTCTGCAAACAACAGCAATTCCATCTTCATAAAACCATGTGAAAATATTCAGTGCGCCTTGACCTGGACAGCCCAGGCAAGCCCGATCTCGTCAGATCTCGGAAGCTAAGCAGGGCCAGCCCTGGCTAGTATTTGGATGGGAGGCCGCCAAGGAATACCAGGACTGTGATGCAGAGGCAGGCGATGGCAAGCCACCTCTCAATGTCCCTTTATCAGGATTCCCAGTCAAGTCACTCCACAACGTTCCTTCAGAAGTTTCAGTTTATTGGGAGCTGGTACTTAAGACATCATGAACTCTGGTGTCAGGAATGGCGGGCTACAGTCTAGGAACCCCAGTTATACCCTTTTCATACATGACCCCCTGATATATCAAAGCAAATAAGCAAGTACCTGGAAACGTGGGCAAAGAGGAGGAGGAGGAGGAGAGGAGATTGGATTTATACCCCGCCCTTCACTACCCAAAGATGTCTCAGAGCGGCTTACAAACTCCTTTCCCTTCCCCTCCCCACAACAGACACCCTGTGAGGTAGGTGGGGCTGAGAGAGCTCTGACAGAAACGGCCCCTTTTCAAGGACAGCTCCTATCAGAACTACGGCTTGCCCAAGGTCATCCAGCCAGGTGCAAGTGGAGGAGTGGGGAATCAAACCCGGTTCTCCCAGATTAGAGTCCACACACTTAACCACTACACCAAACTGGCTCTCAGAGACAATAGTTACATTCTCAGCGGGAAACTAGGAGCAGGCAGTACTAAGCTTCAAGGACACTGTATAGATAACGATACGTATTAGAGGCAGAGAGGGGGAAAGGAGGAGGGAGACAAGTAACAACCCACACATTCCAAAATATGCCATCCTAGCTGACATCCTTGCTTTAAAGCCTCACTAGCGGTCACCAGGGAGCTGCGGTGGCTCAGGTGGTTAAGACGCTGAACTGCAGGCTGTGGAAGGTCAGTAGGTCAGCAGTTCGAGACCCGGGTGCCGCATGACGGGGTGAGCTCCCGTCTCTAGTTCCAGCTCCTGCCAACCTAGCAGTTCGAAAGCAAGAAATTGCAAGTAGATAAATAGGTACCACTTTGGTGGGAAGGTAACAGCGTTCCGTGCGCCTTGGTGTTTAGTCATGCTGGCCACATGACCACGGAAATGTCTTCGGACAGTGCTGGCTCTTCGGCTTTGAAACGGAGATGAGCACCGCAACCCTAGAATCGGATTCGACTGGCTTTCGAGCAAGGGAACCTTTACCTTTACCTTTTAGCGGTCACCAGAAATCAGCTTGACTTGGTGGCAATGAATGAATGAATGAATGAATGAATGAATGAATGAATGAATGGAGTGTGTGAGTGAGTGAGTGAGTGAGTGAGTGAGTGAGTGAGTGAATGAATGAATGAATGAATGAATGGAGTGTGTGAGTGAGTGAATGAATGAATGAATGAATGGAGTGTGTGAGTGAGTGAGTGAGTGAGTGAATGAATGAATGAATGAATGAATGGAGTGTGTGAGTGAGTGAGTGAGTGAATGAATGAGTGTGTGAGTGAGTGAGTGAATGAATGAATGAATGAATGGAGTGTGTGAGTGAGTGAGTGAGTGAGTGAGTGAATGAATGAATGAATGAATGAATGGAGTGTGTGAGTGAGTGAGTGAATGAATGAATGAGTGAATGAATGGAGTGTGTGAGTGAGTGAGTGAGTGAATGAATGAATGGAGTGTGTGAGTGAGTGAGTGAATGAATGAATGAATGAATGAGTGTGTGAGTGAGTGAATGAATGAATGAATGAATGGAGTGTGTGAGTGAGTGAGTGAGTGAGTGAATGAATGAATGAATGAATGAATGAATGAATGAATGAATGAATGGAGTGTGTGAGTGAGTGAGTGAATGAATGAATGAGTGTGTGAGTGAGTGAGTGAGTGAATGAATGAATGAATGAATGAATGAGTGTGTGAGTGAGTGAATGAATGAATGAATGAATGAGTGTGTGAGTGAGTGAGTGAGTGAGTGAGTGAGTGAGTGAGTGAATGAATGAATGAATGAATGAATGAATGAATGAATGAATGAATGAAAAATATTCAGTGCATTCCTATTGCTCTGTGGTGTTCTGTGGCTGGGAAAATCTGATGCTAACTGCTAAGGAACATCACCTACTTTGCTGAATAGACCGCAGGACCCCTTCTGGGCTCTTTGAGGGATCAGGACCATCTCCAGTGGCAATCAAGGCAAGCACTTATGCTAATCTGCTCAGCTGATCAGCAGTGCTGCTAAAATCCCAGAAGTATTCTGCTATGCTTTTAAGGCAGCTCTGTCCCTAAGCCCCACTTAGCCAATCTTGATGGAATTCAGTTTTTACATGAGCTCTTTTTCTTTCATAGTTGGCAATGGAAAAGCTTTTATGGGGCTGCCTCACTGTGTTATGATCAATAACCGCCTTATAGAGAAAGTTATGCCAGTGATTTCATTGGCACCAAAGCACAGTTTGTATTGTATATTGTGAGGCTCTGTTACACACATAAACCTCGATCATGTCACCCCTCAGCCATCGTTTCTCCAAGCTAAATAGCCCCAAGCATTTTAACCTTTCTTCATAGGGAAAGTGTTCCCAATCCAGGTTGGAAAACTCCTGGAGATTTGGGGGTGTAGCCTGGAGAGGACAGGGACCTCAGCGGAGTACAATGGCCAAAGCATCCATTTTCTCCAGTGGAGTTGATCTCTTTCCGGGGAATCCCAAGGTCTCACCTGGAGGCTAGGATATCTAATGCAAACCACCAAATGAATGAAAAAAGGCTTGCAACAGCACCAGCATAAAGGTTCTGTGTGAGGCTCTGTTACACACACAGAGGCCTATGAATATAAAGATGTGCCCCTTGTGCGGGGGATGTTCCATATAGGCAATGGGGATGGCTCCTTATACATAGGGAGCTCTCGCCCTCCCTGTATGGAACTCTGTCTGGAATGGAACTCCCATACGAAAAGGGGAGCACTTGCATCCCAGAGCACATGTTTAGGGGCAGGGTACAAGCTGTATATGAGAGTCCAGGCATCGTTTGTTTTCCAGAACTATAAATTGGAGTTCATTTTGGAATGAAGATATGAAAAACAACAACTAATCACTACAAATGTTTTATGGAAGTTTTGTAAGTAATCTTTTTTAAAAAAAATATTTTGGCCCATCTCCCCCCATACAAAAAATCCTGTTTCCCTTGTATAGATTTTACTCCATGCAGTTTGGGCGTTAATCCAGTCCAGGTAGTAAAGCTGCCTAGAATTGCAACAGACCTTTCCCCCCTCCCACTCAAAGCAATTTCCATATGAACAATAAAGTCTCTTTACAAAAAATGAAATCAATTGATCTGCCCTAAGAGTGTGAGAAAACATGTAAGATCAAAAGTGCATACAGTTGAGTGTTGGTATCAACGGACACTTATCAACGTGCTGGCTTAGTGCTTGTGAGCCTTTTCACTTGCTGTGTGCTCAATATGGCTTGGAGAAACTACATGTTAGTGCAAATATACACCTGTGATAAGTCTCGGAACCAGCCAGCCCCAGCAGCCATAGAGTATTTTGATAAGCAAAATAGTCACTGTTCCTTACAAATAAGAGTTTTGTTGAGTTTTTAGTAGCTTATGGATAACACCACATAAATGGGCCTGTTTTCTGATACTCATTCGCCGTATGTTAAAGAGCTGGGTGCCAATTCATATAAGGTTTGTCGCATTTTTCATCTTGCTTAGTTGGCAGCTCTTTTGTGTTCTTTTGTATTTGTCAAATGAGACAAGCCTATTAAAGCATATACTTATGGGCAGATATTTTGCATGTATTGTACAGAGGGTATTTTATTTTTATTGCATCCTTGTTCCTGATATCATGTGTCATGTTGAAACTGGGGAATTATGGAATCAGTACTTGTTGACCGAATAGGTAGAAACCCCATGGGTTGACCCATGGTGTGAATAATTGTTGTGCCATTCACAGGACTGGGTCAGTCGTGAGCAAATCAAGTTTAATGGTCAGCTCATGCTAACTTCAATCAGGAAGCAGTGGCTACTGGAATTTAAGAAAGCTGCAACTTTATCAGCAGAGCACCAGCTGGTCCTGTTAGCGTCAACTGAGAGATTTTTCTGATCTGTTTCTAATGACAGATATGTACTATCAATGTAGCATTATCCAACACAAGAAGTATCTGTTTTTCAGAACTTTGGTCTTTATTTATTGTAATCTGCTTTTGGGGCTAAGCTTGTCTTCCTCTTACTATGGTGTTCTTCTTGGGATGGAGGGAGCCCTTGGTTCTCTGTGCCAGAATCCCAAATATTATTCCCCTTACATCTGTAGTCACACAGTTAATAAACAGCTTCCCCACCCCCCCAACCCATAATACTAGAATCTGGGATCATCCACTGAACCTGAAGTGTGGGACATTCAGGACAGACAAAAGAAAGTATTTCTTCACATGGCATATAGTTAATTTGTGGAACCACTGTCATAGGATGTGATCATGGCTGCCAACTTGGAAAGCTTTGAAAGGGGAGTGGACAAATTCATGGAGATCTGGGCTGTCAATGGCTACTAGTCATGATGGATGTTGTCATGATCTGTGCAGGACTAGGCCTCTACAGACCTGTGTGGCAGTGGAAAGCAGACACAGCCTACAATCCCCACAATGCTTAGCGACAGTTGTAACCAATCAGTGTCCAGGGATTCTATGAGGTGATTATTAGAAGCTTTGTGGACCATGAAACTGGGTTCTTTTGCTCTTCTGCGGTCTTCCCTCTCACAGACTGAGGGGACAGTCTGGTCTGAGGAGAAAGTTCCCTCACTTGGGACAGAGTGAGTACAGGGACAGGCCTGGTAAGAAGGCTGTAGGCCTTAAGTAGTAACTAGTTAAGTGAATTAGGTAGTCACGTTAGATTTGTTTATTTTTGCCTTTGAACACTTATATCTTTTAAAGCACCTTGTCTTGTTTTCCTTGCCCCAATAATGTGTTAATAAACCATTTGTTTAATGTTCTCTGCCTGGTCATCATGCCTATATATTTCTCGGCTTAAAAAGAGGCATTTTGGATGGGCTTGGAAGGGTACTCTGGGCCTTCTCAAGGGATCTGAAGGCCAGAGTGGTGGCAGTGGAAGGTGGCGACCCACTGGGGTCATGACAGATGTCTACTCCCTCCAGGACCAGAGGTAGTATATCTCCTTAAATCAGTTGCGGGGAGCACAGACAGGATGACGTTGTTTCAGTCTTCCTGTTTGTGGGCTTTCTAAAGGTAGCTCATTGGCCACTGTGCAAACAGAATGCTGGACTAGATGGGCCTTGTTCTGATCCAGTGTGGATCTTCTTTTATGTATTTATTTATTTGTCCTTAAATTTCTAGCCCTCCCTCCCCACAAGCGGGCTCAGGGCAGCTCACAAATAGGGCACAAATGCCAATACATAAAAACAAAATTAAACACAATATAAAACAATCATGACGATATTACAAAGTGCTCTAGATGTTTCAAAATCAGTCTTTAGTAAGAGGGTGGTTCAGTGGGCACAAAAGGTAAGAGGGTGGTCGTCTTATGATGGGCACAAAAAATTTGTTTACGTGATAGTACTGTCATATCACTTTGTCTGTCATTATATGTGCCCAGCAGTGCAGTGCCCCAGCCAGATTTACAGCAATAATGTCAATTGTCTGTGTCTGGGAGTAGAGGACTACAGAGCCAGTATGGTGTAGAGGTTAAGTGTGCAGACTCTAATCTGGGAGAACCAGGTTTGATTCCCCACTCCTCCACTTGCACCTGCTGATGTGACCTTGGGCCAGTCACAAGCTCTGGCACAGCTGTCCTTGAAAAAGAGCAGTTTCTGTCAAGAGCTCCCTCAGCCCCACCTACCTCACAGAGCATCTGTTGTGGGGAGGGGAAGGGGAAGGAGTTTGTAAGCCACTCTGAGACTCCTTTGCATAGTGAAGGGCGGGGTATAAATCCAATCTCTTCTCTTCTCTTCTCTTCTCTTCTCTTCTCTTCTCTTCTCTTCTCTTCTCTCTCTCTTCTTCTTCTCTTCTCTTCTCTTCTTATTCTTTCTGTTCCCCACTTCAACAGATGATTGGCATTGCTACTATAAATTTCAGAGGACAGATTCATGTATTTTGGATATGGTTTTTCCTGAGTCCATTCAGGCAGTTTACTTCTGTGGGCCTATGATTTAATTGATTATACAGGTTTTTTTTAATGTAATATAAGCAACAGAGTACTTACAGTATTGGTATATTCTAAATTTCTTTGTTCATACTTGCACCTGTCAGATTAAGTATTTCTTGGACCATAAAGACCCAGACTTTCATCTGGGATGACCTTATTTTTATTTTGTTTTGTTTTGCTCCCCCCCCCCCGCCCCTTATTTAAGTCTTTGTGAGCAACCCTAAGTTCATAAGCAATTTCATTATATTCACTGGGGCTTACTTGCAAGGAAGTGTTTTAGGATTGCGGCTTTAATTGCATTTGGTGTACAATAAAGGTAATTCGTTTTAATTTTAATAACTGTCCTGTCTTAAATTATAAATTCTCTGTTTTATTGTAATGTCTTATTTATTTCCTTTCCAATCTGAAAATACATCATAGTATATATGTAGTATATAAAAGTTTATGGGAGAAAGTATCAGTTATCGTGAGTGAAATTGTTATACATTTTGCCTAATACCACATAAATACCTGGTTTCAAGTGAGTTTGTTGGGGGGGGTTGTGACAGACATACAGCCATCTCTGGAATACATTATGTGTGCTTCTACACAAAAATTAATGCAAGCGTCAGCTACATGAACCACCCCAGATTAGGTGGATATCCAGTTTGGTGTAGTGGTTAAATGAGCAGATTCTAATCTGGGAGAACCGGGTTTGATTCCCCACTCCACTTGCACCAACTGGATGACCTTGGGCAAGCCATAGTTCTGGCACAGCTGTTCTTGAAAAAGAGCTGTTTCTGTCAGAGCTCTCTTGGCCCCACCAACCTCACGGGGTGTCTGTTGTGGGGGAAGGGGAAGGGAAAGGAGTTTGTAAGCCACTCTGAGACTCCTCTGGGTAGTGAAGGATGGGGTATAAATCCAATCCAATCCAAACTCTTCTCTTCTTCTCCTTCTTCATATTGATCTATTTTTATTTATTTAAAACATTTATTAGCTGTCTTTCTTCCTTATGGACCTGAAGGTGGCTTACAAACATGGACAAAACACAGAGAGTAAAATACATTAAAAACAAAACAAAAAAAATCAAAATTTAAATCACTACTCAGGGCTGTTACTATACTTAACCAAATACAGTTCTAAATAAAACTGCCTTCAACTTGCCTCCTAAAGATCAAAAATGAGAGGGTCATGTATATTTCCCTGGGGAGGTTGAGCCATAATAATGAGGCTGCCACTGAAAGAGACACTCTCTCTTTTAACCACCAAATGAGCATCTTCCATTGATGGGATAGTCAGGTGGGCCTCTCACTGTGGTCTTAATTCCCAGGCAGAAACATATGGGAAAAGACAGCCCTTTAGATAACTGTGGGGCCACAGTGCCTCAGAGGTTAAGGCACTGAGCTGCAGACCAGAAGGTCTGTAGCTCGGCAGTTCGAGACCTTAGTGCTGTGTGACGGAGTGAGCTCCCATCTCTGGCCCCAGCTCCTGCCAACCTCGCAGTTCGAAAGCAAGAAATTGCAAGTAGATAAATAGGTACCACTTCAGTGGAAAGATAATAGTGTTCTGTGTGCCTTGGTGTTTAGTCATGCCGGCCACATGACCATGGAAATGTCTTGGGACAGTGCTGGCTCTTTGGCTTGGAAACGGGGATGGGCACTGCCCCCTAGAGTCGGATTCAACTAGCTTTCGAGCAAGGGAAACTTTTACCTTTACCTTTAGATAATTGTAGGCTAGCACTACAGCTCTAGCAGGGCTGCTTAACATTGGTGCTATAAATACCAACATAATACACAAAGCCCATGTGAGTGGTCTTAGTTTGCATTACTGCTGTGACATGGAACCTGACCATACTGAACTGGCGATGCGTCTCATAACTTTCATTGTGACTTAAGAAACATGATCTTAAGTAATGTAAGAAACACATGCAAAGAATTATGCAAGCAGAGCTGCCTTCTACACAGGGAAGCCATTATACTTCAGAAGCTCCAGGTATACATCACAGTTCCTGCCATGTATATCTTTAAGAGCAACATATTGTTCTCTGTTATGGATGTGCACCTTGAAAATAATTGCTATTTTTTGGATCTGTATATCAGGGACCTGAAAAATGTCAGTATTCTTGGTTATCTGGGTTCCAAACCCCAATTTGGTATTTAGATCGGGGGGGGGGGGTGTATTTAGATACAGGGGGCAGATTCCAATATTATTCAGTTCCAATTTTCCGTATTTGGAATTTTTCCAGAGGGCTGGAGGTGCTGGCTTTTGAGCAAACTGCACTAATATTGCAGTGGAGCTGCTGGTGCCTGTCCTCTAAATAACCCCCAAATCTCAGGTGAATTGGACCAATAGGTCCTGTTCTAGGGGCCCCTGAACAGTGTGCACCCAGCAATTTTCCATTGTTTGGGTGGGGGTATGCTTTTTTCAGGGCAAAGAATAGCCAAAATATGCAAGACCAAGCGAAGCAACCCCCATCTGAAAGCCTCTGAAAGCAGACAGAACTAACAAGCCCAAAGAATCAGTGCAGAACCAGGAAACCCCAGCAGAAATGCAGGACAATGAGGCAAACTTAACAACAAACGTGCAATCTGAGAATCCTCCAAGCCAAATCAGATAAGAACAAGAAGCGGGGACCCGTGATACTCATGGGGGGGAGAAGGAGCTCTATGTGGAGGTGGAAGCAGCCACAAGTGAGCCTTCTCCCCTTCTCCCCCACCACCAATGGCAAGGCCAGGGCCCAGCAATCCTTCTGCCCCACCCCCCGCCCCAACAGTGAGGCCCAGGCCCACCAATTCTCCTCCCAAACTCCCGGCACCGACAGCAAGGCCCACATGGCTCTCAGCTGCTGGGCCTACCAATCCTTCCCACCCCTTCTCCCGCCCCCTCAGGCACTGGCGGCAAGGCCTGAGTAGCTCCCAACTGCCAGGCCCACCAAGCCTCCCCCCCATGGCCAGAGAGTTCTCTGTGGATGCACAGGGAATGCTTTTTTACTTTTGGGAGGATTTCAGTATCCTCCGTATAGTTTTTAAAACTTTTCAGATTTTTCTGTACACTTGGGGACTCCTCCAAGTGTGCAGGAAAATCTCTCTGCCCCCAAGTGCCCCCAATGTACGGATTTAGATATCTGCCCAGAGGGGGCCTCTTGGCTATTAGTGTATAGATTGTTGCAAGCCCAACAGATATAAAATCAGAGAATCCAAGCCAATGTACTACCTGAGAATCTACGGCAATGTTAGAACAGAGAATCCACAGAAAACCACACACCTGACACAAACCAACTCATGCAAAGAATGCCATGTTGCAAGACCCAAGGAATTAATTTCAAAGCACAGAAACTAAGCTGAAACTAAGCTCTAGAAAAAAGGCACTGACAGAGACACACAGCAAAATTCAACAGAAATAAATCCCAAAAACAGTCCTGGGAGCCTTCAAACACTGGCTCCTGATATTTCCAGTTGCTTCCAAATATTTCTGGGATTTATTGGAGCACATTTCCCAGTATCCCAGAAAATCCCAGATACCATCCAAAGACCCGAATTTATCCATAAAATGCCAATAAGGTATTTCCCAGATATATATATTTAGACTGGATATATCCAAATGCACATCCCTTGTCTCTGTATCCCCCAGTTTATCATCAATAAAACTCAGATATTAACAAAACTTTCCTCCACTTGACCAAGTTCTTAAGATTCATAATTACATCTTGCATTGGAATAAACCTATTTTAATTGATACACTATATTAAAACAGACTGGTGAACAAGAATATAAAAGTGATACTGTAATAGATATTGTGATATCTATATCTCATGTTACACAGGAAAAACAGGAAGGATGAAAATAATAAATACACGTCTTAGGCTTGGAAAGAAAGCATGCCCAGAAACTCAGACCAACTCACCCTTCTTAATTTTAAATACAGAAGATGAATCAAAACTTGTAGACACTAATGTGCCCTCACTCCTTTTTAATCCAATACAAAAAACTGCCATTTTCCAGATTTGTGATACAGCAAGAGCACTTTGTACTGTTATAAATGATTATATATGATTGTTTTATCTTGTTTTAACTGTTTTAATTATTGGCATACGTGCCCAGTTTGTTAACCATCCTAAGCCCACTTGCGGGGAGGGTGGGCTGTAAATCTAATAATAAATAAATAAATAAAAATAAAGACAGGACATTCCTAAACGACCACTGACATTCTTTCCAGCAGAGGCTTAGGGTATCAGATTACTGATACAGTAAAGCTGCAATCCTAAAAATTCTTTTTTGGGACTCACATCTGAGTATAGCTGCCTAGATTGCTACCTAAAACTCACAACTTCCAACAGGAAAAGGCGAAATAGGCATTTTGAAATCTGTCAAACCATATAGTAGAATTCACAGAAGTAAGAACAGAACACAGGCACAACATCTTTCACTCAGAAATGTGTCCTGAATGACAGGGCACTTGGGGCTATTCTAAGAAATAAGATAAAACTATAATACGTCTTACAATTGTGGAAATGTTTGAAATATCTTCCTGGAAGGAACAGGATACAATTGCAACATGTTTACATTTAAAAATAACATAAATCGTATTCATTTAAGACTGTACTGCATCTTGCAGAAACCAGCTAAGCTACTTCAGTTATGTCTGGGTTTTTATAACTTATCCATCATTGACTTCAGATCCTTGCCCTATACCCATGAATCTTGTCATCTTAGTGGAACTAAAAGGCCTCCAGGGCACAACTTAAATTCTATTACTGTCATGGGTTACAGTGGTAAACACCAAAGGCAGAAGAATTTGGAGCAGTGTCTGATCCCTGTAATTACTGCAATTATGCACTGAACATTACATGACCTACATGACACACTTCATTTCCATAGACCATCTTATATGATTTATTTCTTTTTCTGCCCCTGCTCTCTGCTGTTTGTGGCACATTATACTGCAGATTGTGTAGGATGGAGGTGTGCACTGAATGGGTACAAAGTGGGAAAATGTGGTTTGCGATGGTTCATGGTGTGCCTGGTTCACAAACCACGAACCGTCATGAACTTTTAAGAGCTAAATGAACTGGTTTGTTCATGTGGTTTGTAAGTCATAGAACACCCCTTCCCAGCATGCTAGAGACAACAAACTCGGAGGAGATCTCTGGCTCACTGTCTACCTGCCCTCTGAATTTGGCGAGGATTGGATTTAGAGGGTCTGAGTTACAGCCTCTCAAAGAAGGGGCCCCCATCCTGCATTGTTTCCAACGGTGAGGGAATAACAGCAAAAAAAGCAAGAGCAATAGAAGCCCAGCAGAACAGAAGTCCCAGAGAATCCTTGAAGTAGAAACTGAAGATGGGGGGCATTTTTGGAAGCCCAACAGAACCAGTGCAAACCCAACAGGACTAAGGTCAAACCAGAGAATTTCTGCAATAGAAACTGAAGGGGGGCATTTTTGCAGGCCCAGCAAAACCAGTGCAGTGTACAAGTGCCCAGTAGAACCCAGTGCCATTGTGGCAATACCACCTCAACAAGATTGATGTCTGACACAGAATCACACTCCAAGAAAGGGGGGGGGTAGAAGCATAGCAGAACTCAGGGACAATATAACAATTCCAGCTCAACAGGACTGATGTCAAGCACAGAATCACAATCCACGTAAGAGGGGCCTGCGAGCTCAGCAGAACCAGTGCAATATACAAGTGCCCAGTGGAACCCAGTGCCAATGTGGCAATGCCAGCTCAACAGGACTGATGTGAAGCACAGAATCACAATCCATGAAAGGGAAGGATTGCAAGCCCAGCAGAACCAGTGCAGTGTACTAGTGCCCAGGAGAACCCAGTGCCAATGTGGCAATGCCAGCTCAACAGGACTGATGTGAAGTACAGAATCACAATCCATGAAAGGGGAGGATTGCAAGCCCAGCAGAACCAGTGCAGTATACTAGTGCCCAGCAGAACCCAGTGCCAATGTGGCAATGCCAGTTCAATCACAATCCAAGCAGGGGTTGCATTTTTTCAAGCCCAGCAGAACCTATACAATGTATAGAGTGCCAAGCAGAGTTGTGCATTCAGCAATACCAAGCTGAAAAAAAACACTGAAGTTTTTTCAACTTAATATAAATCTCAGTATTGTCCCAAACTATCCGAAACGGCCCATCCCAAAGGTACCAGATAGCTGGTGTTTAAATTGATTGCCTTCCTTTAAAACACCTTTCAGGTGAACTCACCACTTCAGAGTTCACTTGCAGTGTGGCTTGCAAAAGGCATTTAAAAGGACTGCGTTCCCTTTAAATGCCTTTCCCCCCTTCCATTGGAATAATGGAGGATGGGGGCACCTTATTTGGGGCTATGCTGCAAATTTGGTGCCTCTACTTTAAAAGCAGCCCCTACAGAGCCCCAGATACCCCTGGATCAATTCTCCATTATACCCTATGGGGACCATTAACTATAGTGGTCCCCATAGGGTATAATGGAGCTGAAAATCCCAAATATTTACTGAACCCAAATACCGTACCAGTATTGGTATTTGGGAATATTTGAAAATACTGATATTTTGGGTGTTAAGTATACCCAACTCCCCAAAAATCCAGGGTTTTTTGCACATACCTAGTGCCCAGCAGAACTGATACAATACACAGAGTGCTTAGCAGTACTAGTGCCACTGGCATTGCAAGTTTAAAAAGACTGATCTCAAAGCACAGAGTCACAAATCCACAAAAGAGGGGTGGGATTTAATTAATTAATTAATGTGTTTGTTTATTTATTAGATTTATATACCACCCTCCCCAATGGTCTCAGGACGGTGTACAACAATCAAATATACAATTAAAATAATATTAAAATAACAATTTACACATAAAACCATAAAATACCGTATAATTATAAGAGTTGTCAGTTGACTAGTCAGAATCAGGCCACTGGTGGACAATTGATGAAAGTTGGGCAGAAAAAGTTAGGGCCAGAGAAGTTGAAGGGAGAGAGGGAGAGGGGGATGTCTGCTGCCTCAACCAAATGCCCGGTGGAAGAGCTCTATCTTGCAGGCCCTGCAGAACTGCAATAAGTCCTGCAGGGCCCTGATCTCACTCAGGAGCTCATTCCACCAGGCAGAGGCCAGGGCTGAAAAGGCCCTGGCCCTGGTCGAGGCTAGCTGGATGTCCCTGGGGCCGGGAACCACTAACAGATATTGATTTGTGGACCTCAGTGCCCTCTGGGGCTCATATGTGGAAAGGTGGTCTTTTAGATAAGCTCTGTGCAAGAAAATGGGAAGTGAACACTAAGGAAACTGGCAAGGGGGGGACCCTCTTGAAACTGACACGGCTAGTTTGAAACTGACAAGAGTGTTTCCGAGGCTGGAGAATTCCACCACCTCCTGGTTGCTTTGAAGTTTGGTAAACATTTTGTTTGAGCAGAGACAGTCTGTCTGGAAATGTATCAATTCCTGAACCAGCATGAACCTCCACAAACTGTTTGAAAGTTTGTGGAAAGTTCATGCCAATTGACCTGCCATGAACTTCAGTTCGCAAACCACAACTTGGCCAAAATTCATCACACAGTTTATTTTGTGAACTGGTTCGTGCACATCCCTAACAGTGAAGAGACACTCCTGCCTCTTAAGAGGACAATTGTGTGTGTGTGTGTGGAGGGTCCTATTAAGGGGAGTTTAAGGGGGGTTAATTTATGATTCTTTAATTTTATTATTCCAAGTGCTCACCATGGGAATGTTTAGTTATATGTCAGCTGTGGCTTACTTGCTAAGAACTCACTTCTCAAGCACATGAAGCCCCAAATTCATATCAGAACTATCATGTGTGGTGAGATGGGGCTTTAGCCTCTCCCAGCCAACCTGAAAAGGCCCCCAGGGGTCCTGTATGCCTTTTTAGATGCTGAACGTGTGCTGATAAGCTACATTTTTAAAGGAATAGCTTTCTTTCTTTCTTTCTTTCTTTCTTTCTTTCTTTCTTTCTTTCTTTCTTTCTTTCTTTCTTAATCATGGAAAGGAAAAAAATGATTCATAAGTGCAAAAAGCAGTTATATATCTCTCCTTATAAATATTTATCTTTTGGTTTCACAAGATTCCATGCGCTCCCATTGGCTGTAAAATGCCCTCCCTCAGCCATTGGCCCATCAGCTGCCACTCAAGAGTACTCGCGTGCCATTGGCCGGGTGCTGGGTCTGCTCCTCTTCCCCACCCACTCTCCCTGGCAGACCAGCTCTCTCTCCTGAGGAAGACAGTTCTCTCTACTCCTGTGAGGGACTGTCCCCTCAGTGGCTGTTGGTAGGCAGCCAAGCTTGGTTCTGTGAGTGAAAAAACAAAGGACTTTCAGCATAACCCCCTCCCCTTCAGGCATCTGTTATCTCCCACCTATTGTACGGGGTACCTGTATGGATTCAGAACTTTAATAAAAGAGTAGAACTAGTAAGTTCTACCTTCTTCCGTAGGATTCTAGGTTTACCTAACTCTGTCTCCTATTTTTCCCTCTGTGCGGAGCTAGGTTTTCATCTTATTGAATCTCGGGCGTGGATCACCACTATCAAATACTGGTTGCATCTGCATTTTAGTTCCCCTTCCAACAGCCTTTTTGTTCAACTTCTTGCAGACCTATATATCTCTACCTGGTCACAAGCCATAGTGCATAAAATCAAAACTATGAGAATTGATTTGGACTCTTTGTACAATTGCGGCGAAACAGCTATTTTGCAGGTGGTGCGGAGGAGGATTTGGGATATGGAAGCCCAAATAATTAATGTTGGCAGTTCTGGAGTTTGTTCCCCATGCTGCCTTGACCTCCCCCCCAAGCTTCTATGGCTCTGTACCTCTCCAATCTAACAACTCCACTCTATCGGCGGGTCTTTATGCTTGCGAGATTTAATCTCTTTCCTTCAGCTGTTGTTTCAGGCAGATATAGGGGTATCCCCTATAGGGATAGAACCTGCAATTGCCTCTATGGTGAACCTGAGTCAGTTGCTCATATCCTTCTGTGCTGTCCCCAATACTCTACCATGCGCAGCTATTTGATCAGCCCCCATTTACCTCCCACAAGGAATTCGACTGACGACAATCTCAAAATTTTATTGTCTGATAAGTTCTCGGCAATTACTCTGTCTGTTACTGAATACTTAGCCTATGTTTGGAAGCTAAGGGTAAGGGCGTACCAGTCTTAATTTCCCTTGTGTTCAATTGGATTGTTATAGATATATTTTTTCCCCTCTTTTAACTGTGTTCACTACTTCTAAGAAGTTTAAAAATGACCCCTTGTTGGTATAACTTGGTGTAGTCAGTTATGACCTATTAATTTGTTCTAATAAGTCTATTTGTTCCATTGCCTTCTCTACTGCTACTGTGTTATGCCAATAAAGGTTTATGTATGTATGTCTAGTAACCCCCTCCCCCGCCCATAACCCCCTCCCCAACGGCCACTTTCCTGTCAGAATAAATGGAAAAAGGCTCTTTCTCCTGCTTAGCTACAGCATGGCTGGCTGGCTAACGAGGTGGGCCAGCGACCATCAAACCATTTTCTTCAACTCCCCGCTGTGCGGCTGCCTTTCCCCTAGGGTTGCCAATCTCCAGGTGGAAACTGGAGATCTCCCACTGTTACAATTGACCTCCAGATGACAGAGATCAGTTCCCCGGGAGAAAATGGTTGCTGTGGAGGGTAGACTCTATGGCATTATACCCTGCTGAGTCCTTCCACACACACCCCAAATGATGCCCTCCACAGGATCCACCCCCCCAAATCTCCAGGTATTTCCCTAATCAAAGTTGGCACCTGTACTTTCTCCTCTGTCAGTAAAAGGCCCTTTCCACACCTATGTTGGCCTTTGGGAGAAAACTCATTGGGCCCAGTCCTGATCAGGTTGCCATCTCCAGGTGGGCAATTCCTGGTGATTTGAGGGATGGAGCCTGGAGAGGGTGAGGTTTGAGGAGGGGTGGCACCTCAGACAGGTACAATGCCATAGACTCCACCCTCCAATCCAGCCATTCCCTGATGGAGAACCATTGTTGCCAATCTCCGGGTGGGGGCTGGAGATCACTCCAAATTACAACTGCTCTCTAGGAGGGATGGGGGAGGAGATGGAAAACTAAAGGTAGGTTGATGGTTGGCTGGGAGGGAGATAGGGTTGTCAACTCCAGGTTGGGAAATTCCTGGAGATTTGAGGGGTTGAACCTGGAGAGGGTGAGTGTTGAGGAGGGGTGGGACCTCAGACAGGTACAATGCCATAGACTCCACCCTCCAAACCAGCCACTCCCTCCTGGGGAACCACTGTTACCAATCTTGGGGGTGGGCTGGAGATCACTCAAAATTACTGCTGCTCTTCAGGTAGCAAAGATCAGTTCCTCTTGAGAAAATGGTGGACTCTATCATTATACCCTGCTGAGACTGCCACAGCAAATTGTCACTGAGTGCCCAAAGCCGGGGCACTCTCCCAGAGCCTCTTTCTAGAGCCCGTTGTATTTATTTCCACAATGGGCCTTATTCCTAGTTTACTATATTACCAGGATCATATATTTTAATGATGTACTGGTAATTTTCTAACATATGTAAGACATTGTTTTCTTATCATCTTACTAAGTGTTTCATATTTTGGAGCTCTTTATGTGGCAACCCCCACTCTCAGTGTGAATACTGGTATATCATAATTTCATGAACGCAGCAGTCTGAAGTAGCCCAAGAGCAAGATGGAGAGAGATGGGCAGTCTGAGACAAATTTGCACTGATTGTGGAAGTGTCAGTTTGCCCTCAGTCCTTCTAGAGCATATTGTAATGAAACATCGTGTCTCTGGTTAAGCAGAGAAGTATCTCCGAGTAACCTGCTATTGTCACCAAGAGAATGATTTTGTTGTGTGATGACTTAAATGCATTCAGCATATAAATAGGGTTTTTAAAAATATAATGAAACAACAACAGCTCCATCGATATATACACAGAACTTTCACATCTATATGCACTTCTAACATATTAATGGTGTCTTTTTACAAATGGAGAAAGAGAGAATTCAGTGATTTTAGAAAACTTACCTTACCCACCACAATATTTAATCACACTACAGCTGATTTTTCACAGAAATTCAGTCGATGCAGTCTCAGTTCCCAAATACTTTGACAGAAGAATACAGCTGTTTAAACCAATTATAATAGACCTATGAATAATTCATGTTTCTCTGGGCTGGCGAGACAGGTAAAGGTTAAAAACATGGTGCAGATAAACTTGGAATCTAAAGACTTCACATAAATTTGGCTGCAAGTGACTCATTTCTGCATCACGATTTGTCATCTACAATAGCCTGGTATTACCAATATGTGACTGCCTTATCTCTTCCAGCTATTTTTGTTCATCTAACTACATTCTGTCTTTGATAGAAATTTAGTAATTGAAGATAGTTGAATTACACTGGGACAAGCAGGAAACTGGATGCAATGTCTTTTTTTTAAAAAAATTGAAGCTTCATCTCCTGCTTATTCATCTCCTATAGCTAAGACTTTGAAGATATTAATATTATTTGATACTGTTAAATACAGGAATTGGTAGGAAATCTCTATCTATGACTACTCTTTTGTACTATTTATCCTGAAACAGCTGTACTAGGCATTATTCAGAAGACTGATAGTGTAGTGGTTAAGTGCGCGGAATCTAATCTGGGAGAACTGGGTTTGATTCCCCATGCCTACACTTGCAGCTGCTGGATGACCTTGGGCAAGCCATAGTTCTATCAGAGCTGTGCTTGAAAGAGCAGTTTCTCTCAGAGCTCTCTCAGTCCCACCTCAGCCTCACAGGCTGTCTGTCGTGGGGAGGGGAAGGGAAAGGAGTTGGTAAGCTGCTCTGAGACTCTCAGTGAAGGGCAGGGTATAAATCCAATCTCTTCTCCTCTCTTCTTCTCTTCAGTGGGACAAGCCTTGCTCACTAGAGCAGGTAACCAATCATATTGCACTTGGGACTGCACAGAAAGCTGACTTTGGTCGTCAACTTGCCTCATATAGGCAGTTCGTCTCTTTTTTGTTATGTAGCAACAAGGAAAAGACATGAGACACCGTTGAACATCTATATGCTTTTCAGTGTGTATAATGCAGATGCTGAGCTCATTGACTCAGGTTTGCCATTTAAATGATCAGGGTGAAAGGCAAGGCCAGGCCTTCATAGAAGACACACAGAAGGTGGTCTAGAATGGCTGATAAGGCTATGGTGATTTTGGAAAGGCTCGAGACAATAAGTGGAAGGAGTTGAAGGGAAGTTGTCTGATTGGAAGGCAATACTGGGGTAAAATAAAACAGAAATTCAGCGGCAACCTAAGGGCTTAATAAAATTATTTCAGCGCGAGCATTTATGAATTGGAGCTCATGTCATCAGCTCTCACGAAATGAGTTCTGACAAACAAAAGCTCATGCTGGAGTGATTTTGTGGCTGAGTTCAGACTGGCAATTTGCCCCGCTATAGCCATGTTTCAGTGATGTTTTAAAAGCGGATTAAATGGGGCATTCACACAGGCACCTCTGCCTGGCGTTCCCCATCTGTAGGCGACCCATACTGTTCCGCTTCGCTCCCGCGTTTAATAGATACCTCCAGGGCTTTTTGGGTAGAAAAAGCCCAGCAGGAACTCATTAGAATATTAGGCCACACCCCTGACATCAGAGCTCATTAGCATATTAGGCCACACCCCCATGCTACCAGAAGTGTGGTCATCCAGCCACACCCACCTTTTGCTTCCTATTCTGTTTACCTTGTTTGTTGTCAATGTTTTTGGAGCAGGAACTCCTTTGCATGTTAGGCCACACACCCCTCATGTAGCCAATCCTAATGAGTCTCTGCTGTTGGGTGTGGCCTATTATCCTAATGAGTTCCTGCTGGGCGTGGCCAACTTGGGAGCCAGCCGGAACTCCGTTCCTGTGCATTCCTGCCCAGAAATAGCCCTGGATACCTCATAAAAGTGGTAGCAAATCCCCGAAGAGTGCCTTTATGCCGTGTTTGTCTGCTTCCCGGCAGTGTGAATGCTATGCAGGAAAGCTGAGAGCAACCTGCATTGAGAATAAGGGAGCAGTGGTATGATCGGATGTGCTCTGCTCTACTGCCCAATGCACTGCTGGTGCAACGGGATCCTCCCTAAATTGACTGGATGTCTATGTGTGTATGGGCGCATGAGTGCTCATACATACATAGGCATCCAGCCGATTTACCAAGAAAAAGCTGTTTACAACCACGCCTCCAGGCCAGCAGTCTGAACGCTCCCGCGTGCCTCCTCCCGGTATGCTCCCACATCAGTCCGAGCTGTGTGACCGGGACTGGCTCCCACTGCAAATTGCCAGTCTGTCCTCAGCCTGTTAGTCTTTAAGGTGCCACTGGACTTCTGTTTAATTTTGCTACTGTAGACTGCCACTTAGGAAGGAGCGTAGAGCTACTAGGCAGGCAGGTGCAGCTGAAAAGTTCAGGCAGCTGAAAGCCAATCAGCTGTCTACCTCCAGGGTTCAAAAGCCTCAGCATTCAAAACTCACACAAAAACATGCCTTTTGGCAACACATATTTCCTTAGGAAAGTTCATCAAGTTAGGTTTGGCAGAAGCGCATAGCTGATGCAAGGAACAGAGTAGAAAAAGGTTACGAGAAGAACAGAAGGGAAACTCCAAGCGGGCAAAAATGATGTTCACACATAAGTGCAGAAACACTTTATTGATTCTGGCTTACTATCACAGGTACTCGACAAAACATAACTGCTGTCGGGAAGTGCGTCCCTTATCTTTGACCTTCATCAAAATGTCAATATTTTTACATTATCTTAATTACTAGGAGTAAGGCCCGTTGTGGGAAGAAATTATATGTCATTGCACTCCCTTTCAGCTGCTAGGAAGAATGTATTCATTAGTAGCATATGGTTCATTAGGCAACTATGTAATTTTTCCTTTTATTTTATTTTTTAAAAAAGAACCAACATTGAAATACTGCATTAGAAATACTGTAAAATAATTGCTTGGTAATGTCTACACAACAAGTTCATACATTGGCTGAGTTCAGACTGGCAATTTGCCCCGGTAGGGACCCGGGCCAATGACGATTCAATCCCGGAGTAAATGGGACGTTCACACAGGCACATCTGCCTGGCGTCCCCCACCCGTAGCCAACCAGTGCTGTTGCGCTTCACTGCCAGATTAAAAAGATACCTCATAAAAGTGGTAGCAAATCTGAAAGCCCGCGTGTGTCGCGCGTTTCTCCGCTACCGGGGAGTCTGAACGCGCAGCTAAAAAGCCAGGAGCAACCCGCGTTGGGCACGAGGTAGCAGTGGCGTGATTGGCTGTGCTTCACTTCACTGCCCAATGCAGTGCCGGTGTTGCAGGGCAAAAAAAAAATCGGCAAAATGCGCTTATGCGCATGAGCGCATGAGCGCTCATGCGCACATACACCCACAGCCGAATTAATGGGGAAACGGCAAATAGAGCACGCCTCCGGCACGGCAGTCTGAATGCTCCCGCGCGCCTCTGTCCCGTATCTTCCAGCAGCGGCCCCCGCTGTGTGAACGGGAAAACCCGGTATAGTTTATTCCGGGTTTTTTTTTCCTACGACTGGCTACCGGAGCAAACTGCCAGTCTGCACTCAGCCATTGATTGTTATTTTAAAGTTTACAATAGGCTGTCTGTGACTCTGCAGCATTTTGAGGCAGCAGCGGTGGCAATATGCTGCCCCATGTCGCACCCCTGCAATGTGGTGGACCCCGTAACCCTCCATCTCTACTAGCCATAACATAATAGGCATGTAGCAGCTGCTGCTTGCTGCCATTCATGTTGCCCAAGTGAGCAGCAAATGCTGCTAGTTGCAGCTGTGCCCGAAGATCAAGGGGGAGATGAGCAAATAGGGGTCACTGGCTAGCCCCTCTATCCTCCCTGTCCTTCAGACAGCTGGCCACTGCCAGTTTTCTGAGGAGATGCAACAAACAAACAAACATTGTGATATAGAAGACAGCATAATACAGGAGGTTTTTGCACCTATATAAAAGAAAACAAGACTGCCTTGCTCCTTTACAAACACTTGAACATGGAACCTATTATGTACTGAGATCGAGGCAGCGTTCAAACAAGTGATTTCTTTATTCAGCTCAGAACACAACAAACAGCACACAGAACAAGCCAACTATATACATTTTGAGCTAGGAAAACCACACCTCCTGAAACAGTGATGTCCAATCATAAACCAGTGCTTGGGACCAATGAGAACTGTTCCCACCAAAAGTCAAGGTCTCTCTGGATTGGTCTGTTTGCAGCATTGACCGATCCGGTTGCATATTTTAGAATGCCGGGCTTCTATGGAGCTGTGACCTAAGCTCACATCTAATAACACAGTAAAAGTTAAATACCTTTAATGGCATAGCAATAAGATACATAGATGGACAATAACACGGTATGGATATATAAAACAGAATAAACAATATGAGTCAATCCTTTACTAGAATAGATCTAACTTTGACTACTTCAGCAAGAAACTTGGCCACTATAGCTGTAATATACTCTGGTTTCTCTTTGGATTGCATAATAACAGAGTAAACGGAATACATAACAGAACCAGAAGTAAGTTTTTTTTTAAAAAAATAAAAAAATAAAAACTGAATAATTCAAATTATAAATTAATACGAAAAGTTAGTAAAATATTCCATTCAGCTTCATGTTGCTTATCCATTTAAAATACCATGGGTCATTTTTCAGGATTATTTGAAAATAGAAAGAAGAAATTAAACATTTGGTTGTTCTTAAACAAAACGTTGAACTGTAGCAAGAGGCTGACACCTTCATTACTATAGGATTACTCCTGAGGAAGATTGGGACGAAATGAGGCTATATCCGGATGCTCATTGAAAATGGTGGACCTGTAATATTGCCAGGTTTTACAATATAATATGATTCTTACTTCACATGTTTTGTCATCTATATCACAGTGTTTGTTTGTTTGTTGCATTTCCTATACCTGTGATCTCTTCTTGTTTTTTTCAGTTTTCTGTGGAGGCATGCTACTATCTTGTCGTCTCCCCATAACTCTTGGATCACTGGCTGATCCTAGTGTCTACTGCTCAGTAATAGTGTAACTACATGACACCACTGTCACGTGTTGAGTTACTGGAGCCTTACCAGGCTCACAAGCAAAAGAACTTTGTGGGAACTCATAGTAATAAGAGCTTGGCAGTGAGAGGGAGAAGGAGGAGCTTCTGGTTTTCTTCCTGTTCTCCTTTTGCCAGTGGAAAGAGCCACGGGGGAGGGGATTTTCTGTGGCTCCATGAATGCATTGAAAATGTGCCCCATCATTACATCAAGAACTTACATGCAAGCAGGTTTTGTAACATATTTACAAGAAACCTATTTGTAGAAGATAGCCAAAAGACTGAATAACTGTCTATAGCAGGAGCTGAGCCCGAGCCGTGGCATCACTGCCTGTGTAGGCTTATAGATGTACTGGATTTAAATTATTTTCACTTATGATGTGCCTGATCAGTTCTCACTATACTGTATCTGACCAGGTCACTATAAAAGTTTGTCTCTTTGGGGGTTTTGGTATATATATAACATAGATGTACACAGGACAACTGCCCAGTATAATTCCTTCACCATAAAGTCAGGCATCAGTATTTATAAAGGTCAAACAGTACATTTCTTTATTTCTCAGCAAGCCCAACAGGGGAATGGGATGTCTTTACATAGGATATTTTGTTTCCTTGTAGAATATAATTTTTTACTTTGCCTTCACATATATTGTAGGCTTATCACTCTCAGTTTTACACAGATGTTCTTCAGTACACTAAACACACTTATGATCCCACTCTCCAGTAACTGTTTCATGGCTGTTCTTTGGACTTTATCTGTCTGGTCCCTTTGAGTCTAACTGGGCACCTTTCCAGCTTTCCAGACTCCTCCAGACCCTTAGCCCTTTCTCTAGCCACCTCTACAAGTTCTTTTGGAGCAATGTATCTGGTGTCTGTGACCACTAAGGTCTTATACTGTACACTCTCTGTTCACTCTCCTCTTTCCTTTAGTGGGTACCAGTGCAGAGTTTATTTCAGCACCAGTTTTCTACTCAAAACTGATATCAGACTGTTTCCACAGAGCCACAGAGGTTTTGTTCCACCTCAGACCTATTCAGTTAGCTGACTGCTCTCTGCTAACTTCTCTTCCAACTCCTCTTCCAACTGTCAGCTCCCAACTGTCAGTTGTCTACCATTATCTGTCACTCTCTGAGAATTCCAAGCCAAATGGCCCCCTCCCTTCTCAGTCAAGTGACTCAGCAGCTTCTGTGCTTACCTGCTGCTGTCCACAAACCTTTAATTCCATCACACTGTCCTCATTAGATAACCTGGGATTTATGTAATGACCCTGTTTTTTCTTTTAAAAATTATTATATATAGCTTGTGGTAGAGCCTACTAGCATCTTCCTCCAGTGCCCACCTTTTCTAACTCAAAATTTGTTGCTGCGGATCAAGGGACATTCCAGAACAAAATGTCATGTGGCAATGAGGAGGGGGTAAAAAAGCACAGGTTGGAGCAACCACAAATATCAAAGTTCTCTAACTGTGAAAGAAAGATCTGGACAGTGAACTCATTTTTTTCATACTGGGTGACAAGTTGTTACCACTGAGCCCTCAAGCGTTGTATCTGAAAAATCTATGAAACAGCAATGGCCAAGTGTGGAGCTTAGAACTCACAATGTTTGTTACCTTCAGTAGAACTATTGTTCCAGTAATTTACCAGAATGTGTTGTAAATTCTTTTAGAGCTGACAGTTAAAGTATTTCCTTTCTTTTATTCCTGTACATGTACTAATCAGTGTTTCTCCATTTAAAGAGACACCTAGCGCAGATATTTTATGAACAACTGCAAGTTAAATATTGGTAGAGCTGACCAGGTCTCACTGGGGTTACCTGAGCAAGTTAGAGACTATGCTGGTTTGCATTGATATCAGAATTAAACAACACATTTAAAAGAGTAGCTGGATCTCTACCTACAAGAACACAAACAGCGTTGTCACGGTTGTGCAGCCTTCACCCTGCCCCTAGAACAGTCCGGCAGATACTCGAACTTCCTCGCTGACAATAGGTACTGTGGAGCCCGACCTGGGATAATGACAATGCTGACTGGTTGACTTGCACCTTTAGATGGATGTACTTTGCCACAAGTGCTATTACTGATTATACAGCACTCTCCCAACATACCTCCAACATATTTACTCACCATTGGACTGCTGACATGCTGGAGGTGCAGTAGCCTCTTCCTTTGAGGTGAAGGGGACCGGGGTCACCAGGACTGGGTGTCACATTTTTTTTTCACTTGTTTTTGGAATGTTCCATTACTTTGGCTGAGTCAGACTCAGAGGAACTACTTTAGAACAGTGTTATTATTTATTAAGTTTGATTTTTATACCACCCATTCCCTGTAAACAGGGCTCAGGGTGGTGAACAACAGTGGATAACACAACATAGATCAGTTAAAACTTTTGAAATTACAGTCAGATTTCAGTCAAATTAAATCAGATGGTGATCAAGATTCCCAGTTATGCTACCACCTTGTGGGGGGCAGGGTGAGAGTGCCAGCCAGAATGGATGCCATTGCTGTTCTCAGCCAAATGCCTGGAGGAACATCTCTGCCTTACATGCCCTGTGGAACTGCATGAAGTCATGCACGGCACGAATGAGAACATAAGAGAAGCCAATGTTGGATCAGGCCAACAGCCCATCCAGTCCAACACTCTGTCACACAGTGGCCAAAAATACCAGGTGCCATCAAGAGGTCCAGCAGTGGAGTCAGGACACTAGAAGCCCTCCCACTGTTGACCCCCCCCGAAGCACCAAGAATACAGAGCATCACTTCCCCCAGAGTCCCTATCTATACCTTGTGGCTAATAAGCACCGATGGACCTCTGCTCCATATCCTTATTCTAATTCCAGACTTTTTTTTCTGTGCGGATACCTATTCCCTCCAACAGGGGCCTCACTCTCCCCCAACAGCTTTTCCTACATAGTCAGTAGACTTCCTGGGTTTGTAGAAAAATCCAAACAGTGAGGAAATCCCTTCAGGGACAGTTGAATTCCCCCCAAAAGCCTTTTGAAATGGCCTCTGCAGGGACCTGACTCCAGGCATCAACGGTGAGAGATTAGAACGTTGAGGGGGGGGAGAGGAGGCTTCTGACTGGCTCTGTCAGTAAAGGGTGGGGGGAAGGGCCCTTTCTTTCCAGGCCTCTTTTGGCCTTGGAGGGGGGAGGGAGGGAGGGAGGGAGGGAGCCTTGGGGCCAGGCTGGGGGATTCCTAGAGGTTTTGGGGTGGAGTGCAAGGAGGGCAGGGTTTGGGGAAGGGAGGGGCCTCAGCTGGGTATCATGCCACAGAATCCACCCTCCAAAGCAGCCATTTTCTCCAGGGAGACAGATCTCTGTTGCTCACAGATCTCTGGAGTTCACTCTCCAGGCCCCACTTGGAGGTTGCCAACCCTAGGCCTGGCAGCAGGTATAGGGTTGCCAGGTCCCCCTTGGGCACTGGCAGGGGATGGGGTAGTGGGGTTGCCAGCTCCAGGTCTGGAAACTCCTGGAGATTTGGGGATGGAGCCTGGGGAGGACAGGGACCTCAGTGGGGTACAATGCCCTAGAGTCCACCCTCCAAAGCATCCATTTTCTCAAGGGAAGTTATCTCAGTAGTCTGGAGCTGAGCAGTAATTCCAGGGGATCCCCAGATCCCACCTGGAGGCTGGCATCCCTAGGCAGCACCCTCTGGGTAACTTGATACCACCTAATTTGCATGACTCAACTTGGCCTGGCTGCTTGCTGCTGTTCAGCAGCCACCCTATGAAAGCCAGCAGTGATGCAGCAGTTAGAGCCTCAGAGTAGGGTCTGCAAGACCCAGGTTCAGATCCTCATATTGCGGTGGAAGCTGACTGGGTGATTTTGGACCAGTCACATACTTTCAGCTTAACCAACCTCACAGGGTTGTTGTGCAGATAAAAAGGAGGTGAGAATAATGTAAGCTGCTTTGGTCCCCACTGTGGAGAAAGACTATAATTTTCCTTGGTAGAAGCTGTGGGGGAGGGGGGACGGACGAAAAGCTGAAGACAGATAAAGGCAGATAAAGATTAAGTTGGCTGTTGGGTGGGAAGGAAATAGGGTTGCCAACTCTGGATTGGGAAACTCCTGGACATTTAAGGGGTGGATCCTGGGAATGGTGGGGTTTGAGGAGGGGAGGAACTTCAGACCAGTATAATGCCATAGACTCCACCCTCCAAACCAGCCATTTCCTCCATGAGAACTACCATTGCCAGCCTCTGGGTGAGGGCTGGAGATCACCCAGAATTACAACTGTTGTCCGGGTGATAGAGATCAGTTCCCCTGGGTAAAATGGCTGCTTTGGAGGCTCCACCCCCAGAAGGGAGAAAGAGTGTGAGATAGGTAAGGGTAGAGGGGAGGAAGCAAAGGTGTGAGGAATGGGATGACCATCCCACAAGTTTCTTGCGGGTCTCCACTTGTGTTTATCTAATTCTAACGTTACTCAGCAGAGAGTTCCACCAGGTTGAGTGTCAGGTTTGAAATCAAGTAGATCCAGTCATTCTTGCACAAAGAAAGCTTTATTAGGATTATCTTGATAAAACCCACAGTAGGAGGTCATTGTCAGGAATGGGGGCAAAGCAAAGCAAGCCAACTTATAGTGTGATGCAATGAAGCGCCTAGCGAATAAAACTTGAGCACTCGCGCGGGAACTCCCGGCGGGAGAAATACTTAATGAGCGGGAGACTACTCCCCCTCCCCTTGCCTTCCCAGGACTGGAAAATTCTCAGCTTAACAAGAATAGCCCAAAGCCTACATTCAAGGCCACCGTGATAAGGAAAAGCGGCAGGGAAGAAGCTCCCACGTTTCTGCCTGCATAGCTACGCAAGCGCAAAGCGGGGTAGGAAACATAAAACAATGGATTCAGTGAGAAACAACAAAGGCACCTTTTCTGACATTCTGCCCTTCCCAAAATACCACCCGCCCACCACTCAGGAAGGAGAGAACAAGGGCCCTCCAGGTTTATAAGGGTATCGAGTGTGAAAGTCTTTTAGGTGATCAGGTGCATTGATATCAGATACTTTCACCCACTCCCTGTGTTGGGGCCCAAAGTGTACCCATTGAATAAGGTACAAGAGTTGTCCACGAAGAATCTTAGAGTCCAAAATATCAGCAATTTCATAGTGCTCCTCATCGTCAACCATCAGAGGGGGGGAGGAGCCGACATCTCAGCTTGCCATTTAGTCGGGGTAACGCAGGTTTGAGGAGGCTGTAATGGAAAATTGGATGTATTGCTTTAAGAGATTTAGGCAAATCTAGTTGTACAGTTACTTGATTTACACATCGCAACACTTTGAAAGGACCAATATATTTCCAAGCAAGTTTTCTAGACTGCTGCGCTAGCCTTAGGTTCTTGGTTGACAAATACACAGAGTCTCCCGGTTGCAGCTTCCATCCACCTGATCTTTTTTTATCGGCCTGTTTTTTGTACTGTGCCTTGGCTTCATTCAAAGTTTCAACAATCAGGGGCCAAGAATCACGGAAAGTTTTACACCATGCTGAGGCTTTCCCCCATTCTCACCAGGCTTTAAGAACGGGAGAGGGGGCTGTCATAACCCATGGCAGCTTTGAAGGGTGACATTTTTGTTGAAGCGTGCCATGAGTTGTTGTACGCAAACTCCGCCAATGGCAATAAATCAACCCAATTGTCCTGTTGATAGTTAGAAAAACATCTCAGGTATTGTTCCAACGTCTGGTTTACTCTCTCCGTTTGCCCATCGGTTTCAGGGTGATAGGCAGTACTGAGAGCCCGTTCAATACCCATTAGAGTCATTAATTCCGACCATAACTTGGAAACAAATTGAACCCCCGTCGGAGATTATCTTGAGTGGTAACGTATGTAGTCTGGCAATGTGTTGGAGGAATGCTTTGGCCAAGACTTTGGCTGTTGGCAAACTGGGGAATGGTATAAAGTGAGCTTGTTTAGAGAATAAATCCACGACCACCCAAATGACCGTCATATGTCTAGAGGGGGGAAGATCAGTGATAAAGTCCATAGAGATTACTTCCCAGGGTCTGCTCGGGGTGGGTAGAGGCTGCAAGAGACCTGGAGGTTTCCCTGGTCTGGCTTTGCAACGATTGCACGTTGGACAGGACTGTATATAGAGGGATAAATCCTGTTTCATTCGGGGCCACCAGAAACCACGTTGCAGAAGTCGTAAGGATTTTACATATCCAAAGTGCCCCGCAGCTTTTGAGTCATGAACTGTCTGCAACATTTGGGATCGGGTAGCTTCTGGGACAAACATTTTATTTCCCCTGTACCAGCAGCCACTCGGACCACAATTCACATCGTCTCTGGCTTGTAAATTATTTATTTCCTGCGGGGTGATGTCAGTTAGAAATTGTTTTTCCCAGGTTAATGTCTGGATGGGATTCATTGATGCTTGTTTGGCTTTCCGGGTTACAACTGCACCAACCAACTGTTCTGGGGTGAACATAGACTCCCTTACTTCGACCCTCTTAGAAAAATGTTGGGGAAGGCGGGAGAGAGCATCCGCCAGATGATTGGCTTTCCCTGGGAAATGGTGAAGGGTAAATTGAAATTTGGAGAAAAACTCAGCCCACCTGAATTGTTTAGCATTCAGATTCCGGGGTTTTCGCAGTACCTCGAGATTTTTATGATCAGTCCAGATTTCAAAAGGTACTTGGGACCCCTCTAACCAGTGTCTCCATGTGATCAATGCTAAACGTATAGACGCAGCTTCTTTGTCCCAAATAGGCCAAAATCTCTCGGTATCATTAAATTTCCTTGATACATAAGCAAGGGGTTGTAGCTGTTTCTGAGCGTTCTCTTGCAAAATCACCCCACCCATAGCAGTGTCCGATGCGTCTACTTGGACCACAATTTTTTTTGTTTCATCAGGGTGTGCTAGTATGGGCTCAGACGTGAACAACCGTTTTAGTTGTTCAAACGCTTGCTGACACTGCGGGGTCCAGTCCAAAGGGGCCCCTGGCACCGAAGCCTTAGATCCCTTCCCCTTAGTCTTTAGTAATTCCGTGAGGGGAAGGGCTACTTGGGCAAAGTGTGGCAGGAATTGACGGTAAAAGTTGGCGAAACCGAGGAAACTTTGGAGCTGTCGCCTAGTTTTGGGGGCTCCCACATTAATACATCCTGGACCTTTTTTGGGTCCATTTCCAACCCCGCAGAGGATATGCGGTATCCCAAAAAGTCAATGCACTCCTGGTGAAATTCACACTTTGACAGTTTGACAAACAGTTTGTGTTCTAAGAGCTTTTCCAAAACTTTTCGCATAAGGTTGGTATGGGATTCTTGATCCGGGGTATAGACCAAGATATCATCTAAATAAACAACCACCACCTTGAATAAATAGGGGTGTAACACTTCATTAATTAAGTTCATGAAGACCCCTGGTGCCCCCTGTAAACCGAAGGGCATCACCCGATATTCAAATTGCCCCAGCGGGGTATTAAAGGCAGTCTTGTATTCATCCCCCTCTCTGATACGAACCCGAAAGTAGGCATCTCTTAAATCCAGTTTAGAAAACACTTTCCCTTTAGCCACCTCTGCCAGTAAGTCTTTGATGAGGGGCATTGGGTAGGCATTAGTTGCAGACACTGCGTTAAGTCCCCGGTAATCCGTGCAGAGTCTGAGCCCCCCATCTTTCTTTTTACAAAACAATACAGGTGCTGCAAAAGGGGATGACGCTGGTCTGATAAATCCACGGGCCAGATTTTTATCAATAAAACGGCGCAGTTCTTCCTTTTCACTTGGACTCATAGCATAAATTTTCCCTTTTGGTAATTTCTGGCCCGGAAGAATCTCAATTGCACAGTCGGAGTTACGGTGGGGGGTAGTTCATCAGCTTCCTCCTCCTCAAAAACCCTGGTTATATACTGGTAATCCTCAGGGATGCGATTAAGGTCCTCCGTGGCTAAACAAGCTCGTGGAGGTTCATTGCATGGGGGATTTCCCCACCCTGGGTCCCATTTGTGTTCTGCACATTTTGGGGAGATAAATTGTACATCCCCTTCTTCCCATAGAATGTAAGGATTATGTCCATGTAACCAGGGGCTACCCAACACTAAGGGAAACTGGGCTTGCGGAGCTATCACGAACGAGCGTAGCTCCCAGTGGTCACCAATGCCTATTCTTAAAGGAACAGTCTCAAATCGGCATGGTTCCTTCATTGGAGACCCATCCATCTGCGTGAAAGTTATCGGGTCTTTCAAGTGGACCACGGCTGCCTCCAACCCCATAACCATAGATGGGTTTATGAGATCCCTCCCGCACCCAGAGTCAATGAGAGCTCGAACCCGAATGTGGGTCATCATTGCGGGATTCATCACCAGAACAGTCACAAAGAAGAGAGAGGGGTAATTGCTCACCAGTTTTGGCACCTCAGGTGTTGGATCCTGCTGTGTAGCGCCATTCACAAACAGGTCCTGGCACTGGTCAAGGACAGCTGGATATCTCTTGGACCGGGGACCACATGCAAGTTCTTATCAGCAGACCATAATGCCCTTCAGGGGGTATACCAGAAGAGGTGGTCCTGAAGGTACACAGGTCCCAGACCATTAAGGGCTTTTAAGGTAAATACCAAAACTTTGAACCTGATCCAGTGCTCAACTGGTAGCCAGTGCAGCTCACACAGCACAGGTTGAATGTGTGCTATTCACGGGGTCCCTGTAAGGACCCACACTGCTGCATTCTGGACCAGCTGAAGTTTCCAGGTCAGTCTCAAGGGCAATCCCACATAGAGCAAGTAACCATTCCATGGATTACTGTGGCTAGGTCAGGGCAGGACAGGTAGCGGGTCAGTTGCTTGATGTGGCATAGTTGGAAGAACACCAGTCTGGCAACATCAGTGAATCACACCCAAGCTCTTAACAGTTGGTACTGGTGTTAAGGGCATGTTGTAAAGAGCTGGGAGTCAGCACACGATTATGTGCCATGGGAGACCGCACATGCGGTCGGGCTGCACGTGGCCATGCGGACAGGCTAAGCTTCGCATGCTAAGACAATAGAAGCGGAGGGTCTGAAAACTCGCCAATTGGCCAGCCTGGATCCTAAAAGGAACCAATAGAGGAAGTTGTTTGTAAATAAACCTATCACGCGTGTAGGTGTGTGTGTTGAGTGTGGTTAAGAACGGGAATATAAGCGAGCCATGGGCCCCGCTAGTTATCTCAAGTTCTCCTATGCATTAATAAAGTATGAGCTGAAATCATCATGCTATATCTCCCTGCCCAGCCCCCAAACCTCCATCTTAGTAGGATTTAGTCTCAGACAGCTCTGTTTTAACCATCCCACCACAGCCTACAACCCCTCAGCCAAATATAAGGCACCTGGGTATCATCAGTGTATTGATGACACCCCAGCCTGAAACTCCCCACCAAAAGGGCAATGTTGAACAACATTGGGGAGAGGATTGCCCCCTGAGGACCCCACATACTAAGGGATGCCTAAGAGATCAATGAGCTGACTAGCAAGACAGACCACCGGCTATATTAATAGAACTGTCACCATCATCCTTAAGCAATACTAACTATAGATCTTGCTAGCACTCTATAATATTGTAAAATGGTATGGTTTTAGAAGGTTTGATGATTTTATAATTGTTATCTCTGTGTTTATCTTTTACGAAAGCTACCCTGAGACTGCTCTGGCAGGGAGGGCAGGGTGTAACTTGAATGAATGAATGAATGCATGCATGCATGCATGCATGAATGAAGGAATGAAGGCACTCACTGCGCTGCAGCCTACCAGGTCCTAGCAAGCAGAGCGATGAGAGAAAGAGAGAGAGGCGAGAGGGGAGGATTATTTCAGGCAGGGCAGGGCAACAGCTCAGCACTGCACCAAAGAAAACAAAAAGAGAGAGAGAAAGGCAAGAGGCAACATGGGAATGGAGGGCCGGGCTGGCCTGGCCAGCGAGGGCAGGGCAGGATGACGGGGCAGCATGGCCAAGACGCGAAAAATAAAAGAAGTTTTGAACCAGCTGGATGGGAAGTCAGGAGGCCTGGGCGGTAAGTTGGGGGAGTAGGGCGGCCTCAAGTCCTGCAGGGAATACTTTAACCATTTCCTGGCTAGCTCTTGAGTACACGGTCAGATTTACATAGCATTTCCCTCCATGCCCATACACAGCTGGGAAACTTTTACCTGTTCTTTGCTTCCTTCTTTCCTTCCACCTACACACCAAGCTACCTTTTATCTGCCCCCCAATCTGGGCTCTTTTTGTAGCAGGACCTCCTTTGCATATTAGGCGACACACCCTCAATGTAGCCAGTCCTCCAAGAACTTACAGTAGTCCCTGTAAGAAGAGCTCTGTAAGCTCTTGGAGGATTGGCTACCTTAGGAGTGTGCAGTGTTCCCTCTAAGCTCTTGGAGGATTGGCTACATTAGGGGTGTGCAGTGTTCCCTCTAAGCTCTTGGAGGATTGGCTACCTTAGGGGTGTGCAGTGTTCCCTCTAAGCTCTTGGAGGATTGGCTACCTTAGGGGTGTGCAGTGTTCCCTCTAAGCTCTTGGAGGATTGGCTACCTTAGGGGTGTGCAGTGTTCCCTCTAAGCTCTTGGAGGATTGGCTACATTAGGGGTGTGTCACCTAATATGCAAAGGAGGTCCCGCTACAAAAAGAGCCCTGTCCACCAATATTTAGATATATTTATTATTTATTTAGTTCAAATGTCAAAACAGCCCTGGAAAGGGCAAAACAGCTCTGCTCCTCCCCATGCCTTTAACTGACAGAAATCATACACTGAAGGTCAGCAATCCTGTTGCCGTTGCCTAACAATGGCCATTGAAGGTATTTATTTCCTAAGTATAGGCGCTGCTTTATTGGGAGGAGGTTAAACATCCACAGATTTGGTCATGGTCAAGAAGTATATCTTTCGTTAATGTATATAAGTATGCAAAACATTTGATGCCTCCTTTCCACCCAAATAGTGCCTCTACGGTGGCAAACATTAAAATATTTAAAATGTTAAAACAGCATTTAAAAGTTATATAAAATATTTAAACAATTCAATAAAAAACATATATATATCTACAAACACACATCATAACGTAACTACAGAGGAGGGCCAATAAAAGTTAATGGGGGTATGCCAAATAGGAATGGGCATGAACTCCATTTTTGTGGTTTGGTTTGTGGTTCATGGCTGAACCATGAACCACGCCATGAACCAGTTCATGAACCTCTGTCAGAAAAGGTGCCTTTGTTGTTTCTCACTGAATCCATTGTTTTATGTTTCCTACCCCGCTTTGCGCTTGCGTAGCTATGCAGGCAGAAACGTGGGAGCTTCTTCCCTGCCGCTTTTCCTTATCACGGTGGCCTTGAATGTAGGCTTTGGGCTATTCTTGTTAAGCTGAGAATTTTCCAGTCCTGGGAAGGCAAGGGGAGGGGGGAGTAGTCTCCCGCTCATTAAGTATTTCTCCCGCCGGGAGTTCCCGCGCGAGTGCTCAAGTTTTATTCGCTAGGCGCTTCATTGCATCACACTATAAGTTGGCTTGCTTTGCTTTGCCCCCCATTCCTGACAATGACCTCCTACTGTGGGTTTTAGCAAGATAATCCTAATAAAGCTTTCTTTGTGCAAGAATGACTGGATCTACTTGATTTCAAACCTGACAGAAATTGTCAGGAATCCTTCATCATTCCCTCACCGTCAGTTTCCGCCGTCTACCACGATGAGCGGAGCGGGGAAGGGAGCCACGGGCACAGTCCCGGTGATTACTACTGTGGGAGCCACGGGCGCCGTTCCAGTGACTACTGCTTCAGGAGCCACGGTTCCAGTTACTACTGTGGCAGCTCCAGTGGTCACTGTTCCGACCACCACCGTTGTTCCGGTGACTACAACTACAGTTTTGGCGGCACCCATACTCTACTCAGCAGCCGGGGTGGCTACCCCGCCATCGATTGGCACAATTGGTGCTCCGTACACACTCCCGATCTACAGCCCGGCCGGGCCTATACAAAGTCAGGGAGGTGCGGTTCCACGAACCTATGTGCCAGGAGTCCCAACACCCTGGGATAAAGGGGTGACTTATCGCAGATCACGCGATTGGACTAAGAACTTGTTGGATACTACCCAGACCACCTGGACTATGCCGGGAAGCCAGAGCCGGGACAGCCTTTTGGATCCCAGAGGTAGTTTTGGGCTTCCCCAAGGGAGGGTGTCTCGGGGATCTCCCAGAACGGGATCCAGCCAAGATACTGATGCCCGCATGGATTCTATTCAAGACGACACTCGTCGGCTGGTAAGGGATATGAGCAAACTAATGCAGTCCCTACCCCAGATGATGGACCAAGCAATTCGAGCCCATCCGTTGACACAACCTAGACCGGCACCAGCCCCGGTGCCACCGTTGATACCGGGACGGCCACCTCCTGCTCCTCCGGGCCCGGGGCCGGGCCAACCAGTACCACCTGGTCCAGGGCCGGGCCAACCAGTTCCCCCAGGGCCGGGGCCGGGCCAGCCAGCACCAGCCCCACCTCCACCGGTCGTCCCAGCACCAGGACCTGGGCCAGGGCAACCAGGACCCATCCAGCCACCAGTTTTGCCTCCGCCTCAACCCCCGGCTCCTGCACCCCTCATGCAGCCGGTTCCGGTACCGATCATGGCGCCAGCCCCCCGGTAATCCGCCCCAAGGACATGCTTGAGATCACATTTGATGGGGATCCAGAGACTGTGTCTTTTTTCATATTGCAAGTTGGAAAATTTGTGCAAAGATGGGGCTATGTATTCCCGGACGAAGAACAACAGGTGGAGTTTATCGCATCCAGGTTCCGGGGGAGTGCTACCAGCTGGTATGTAGCCCTTCATGATCTGGAGGCAGCGGAGTTGGGGAATGTAGATGACTTCATGTGGGCCTTGAGAAACCGTTTCGAGGATCTGGGGGCGGCCCAAAAAGCTGAAGCCTTCCTTCGCACATTCAGACAAGGCAAACTCTCAGTACGGGAGTACTCAAGGGAGTTTCAAAGGCACGCCGTGAAAATTCGAGACTGGACCGATGCGGTCTTGGCCCAACAATACCGAATGGGACTAGCTGTAGACGTTCGCAATAATGTCCTCAGCTCTCAGCAACCCCGCACCCTCCAGGGTTGGATGGAGGAAGCCGAGAAGGCCGAAAGTCGCTTGCGTATGATGAAACTAGACCTCTCGTTGGGTAACAACCGTCCCAGTTTTGCGGCAGGCCAAGCCAGACCCAAACCAACGTCCACCCCAAGTGGAATGAGGGATCAGCGTATGCGACAGGGCCTCTGCCTGTGGTGTGGGGAGAAAGGGCATTTCGCCGCAGTATGCCCGAAAGGGGATACCAATAGAGCTCTACCACAAGAAGAGCCCAGAAGGTGGACAACCCCTACCCCGAGAAGAGGTACAGCAAAACCACGCAACACGCGGGCTCTTTTTGCTAGCCCCGACCAAGCGGATACCTTGATGCTGGAGGAAGAGAGTGAGATGCAGGGAAATGAAATGGTCCTGTTTGTGAATGGCGCTACACAGCAGGACCCAACACCTGAGGTGCCAAAACTGGTGAGCAATTACCCCTCTCTCTTCTTTGTGACTGTTCTGGTGATGAATCCCGCAATGATGACCCACATTCGGGTTCGAGCTCTCATTGACTCTGGGTGCGGGAGGGATCTCATAAACCCATCTATGGTTATGGGGTTGGAGGCAGCCGTGGTCCACTTGAAAGACCCGATAACTTTCACGCAGATGGATGGGTCTCCAATGAAGGAACCATGCCGATTTGAGACTGTTCCTTTAAGAATAGGCATTGGTGACCACTGGGAGCTACGCTCGTTCGTGATAGCTCCGCAAGCCCAGTTTCCCTTAGTGTTGGGTAGCCCCTGGTTACATGGACATAATCCTTACATTCTATGGGAAGAAGGGGATGTACAATTTATCTCCCCAAAATGTGCAGAACACAAATGGGACCCAGGGTGGGGAAATCCCCCATGCAATGAACCTCCACGAGCTTGTTTAGCCACGGAGGACCTTAATCGCATCCCTGAGGATTACCAGTATATAACCAGGGTTTTTGAGGAGGAGGAAGCTGATGAACTACCCCCCCACCGTAACTCCGACTGTGCAATTGAGATTCTTCCGGGCCAGAAATTACCAAAAGGGAAAATTTATGCTATGAGTCCAAGTGAAAAGGAAGAACTGCGCCGTTTTATTGATAAAAATCTGGCCCGTGGATTTATCAGACCAGCGTCATCCCCTTTTGCAGCACCTGTATTGTTTTGTAAAAAGAAAGATGGGGGGCTCAGACTCTGCACGGATTACCGGGGACTTAACGCAGTGTCTGCAACTAATGCCTACCCAATGCCCCTCATCAAAGACTTACTGGCAGAGGTGGCTAAAGGGAAAGTGTTTTCTAAACTGGATTTAAGAGATGCCTACTTTCGGGTTCGTATCAGAGAGGGGGATGAATACAAGACTGCCTTTAATACCCCGCTGGGGCAATTTGAATATCGGGTGATGCCCTTCGGTTTACAGGGGGCACCAGGGGTCTTCATGAACTTAATTAATGAAGTGTTACACCCCTATTTATTCAAGGGGGTGGTTGTTTATTTAGATGATATCTTGGTCTATATCCCGGATCAAGAATCCCATACCAACCTTATGCGAAAAGTTTTGGAAAAGCTCTTAGAACACAAACTGTTTGTCAAACTGTCAAAGTGTGAATTTCACCAGGAGTGCATTGACTTTTTGGGATACCGCATATCCTCTGCGGGGTTGGAAATGGACCCAAAAAAGGTCCAGGATGTATTAATGTGGGAGCCCCCCAAAACTAGGCGACAGCTCCAAAGTTTCCTCGGTTTCGCCAACTTTTACCGTCAATTCCTGCCACACTTTGCCCAAGTAGCCCTTCCCCTCACGGAATTACTAAAGACTAAGGGGAAGGGATCTAAGGCTTCGGTGCCAGGGGCCCCTTTGGACTGGACCCCGCAGTGTCAGCAAGCATTTGAACAACTAAAACGGTTGTTCACGTCTGAGCCCATACTAGCACACCCTGATGAAACAAAAAAATTTGTGGTCCAAGTAGACGCATCGGACACTGCTATGGGTGGGGTGATTTTGCAAGAGAACGCTCAGAAACAGCTACAACCCCTTGCTTATGTATCAAGGAAATTTAATGATACCGAGAGATTTTGGCCTATTTGGGACAAAGAAGCTGCGTCTATACGTTTAGCATTGATCACATGGAGACACTGGTTAGAGGGGTCCCAAGTACCTTTTGAAATCTGGACTGATCATAAGAATCTCGAGGTACTGCGAAAACCCCGGAATCTGAATGCTAAACAATTCAGGTGGGCTGAGTTTTTCTCCAAATTTCAATTTACCCTTCACCATTTCCCAGGGAAAGCCAATCATCTGGCGGATGCTCTCTCCCGCCTTCCCCAACATTTTTCTAAGAGGGTCGAAGTAAGGGAGTCTATGTTCACCCCAGAACAGTTGGTTGGTGCAGTTGTAACCCGGAAAGCCAAACAAGCATCAATGAATCCCATCCAGACATTAACCTGGGAAAAACAATTTCTAACTGACATCACCCCGCAGGAAATAAATAATTTACAAGCCAGAGACGATGTGAATTGTGGTCCGAATGGCTGCTGGTACAGGGGAAATAAAATGTTTGTCCCAGAAGCTACCCGATCCCAAATGTTGCAGACAGTTCATGACTCAAAAGCTGCGGGGCACTTTGGATATGTAAAATCCTTACGACTTCTGCAACGTGGTTTCTGGTGGCCCCGAATGAAACAGGATTTATCCCTCTATATACAGTCCTGTCCAACGTGCAATCGTTGCAAAGCCAGACCAGGGAAACCTCCAGGTCTCTTGCAGCCTCTACCCACCCCGAGCAGACCCTGGGAAGTAATCTCTATGGACTTTATCACTGATCTTCCCCCCTCTAGACATATGACGGTCATTTGGGTGGTCGTGGATTTATTCTCTAAACAAGCTCACTTTATACCATTCCCCAGTTTGCCAACAGCCAAAGTCTTGGCCAAAGCATTCCTCCAACACATTGCCAGACTACATACGTTACCACTCAAGATAATCTCCGACAGGGGGGTTCAATTTGTTTCCAAGTTATGGTCGGAATTAATGACTCTAATGGGTATTGAACGGGCTCTCAGTACTGCCTATCACCCTGAAACCGATGGGCAAACGGAGAGAGTAAACCAGACGTTGGAACAATACCTGAGATGTTTTTCTAACTATCAACAGGACAATTGGGTTGATTTATTGCCATTGGCGGAGTTTGCGTACAACAACTCATGGCACGCTTCAACAAAAATGTCACCCTTCAAAGCTGCCATGGGTTATGACAGCCCCCTCTCCCGTTCTTAAAGCCTGGTGAGAATGGGGGAAAGCCTCAGCATGGTGTAAAACTTTCCGTGATTCTTGGCCCCTGATTGTTGAAACTTTGAATGAAGCCAAGGCACAGTACAAAAAACAGGCCGATAAAAAAAGATCAGGTGGATGGAAGCTGCAACCGGGAGACTCTGTGTATTTGTCAACCAAGAACCTAAGGCTAGCGCAGCAGTCTAGAAAACTTGCTTGGAAATATATTGGTCCTTTCAAAGTGTTGAGATGTGTAAATCAAGTAACTGTACAACTAGATTTGCCTAAATCTCTTAAAGCAATACATCCAATTTTCCATTACAGCCTCCTCAAACCTGCGTTACCCCCGACTAAATGGCAAGCTGAGATGTCGGCTCCTCCCCCCTCTGATGGTTGACGATGAGGAGCACTATGAAATTGCTGATATTTTGGACTCTAAGATTCTTCGTGGACAACTCTTGTACCTTATTCAATGGGTGCACTTTGGGCCCCAACACAGGGAGTGGGTGAAAGTATCTGATATCAATGCACCTGATCACCTAAAAGACTTTCACACTCGATACCCTTATAAACCTGGAGGGCCCTTGTTCTCTCCTTCCTGAGTGGTGGGCGGGTGGTATTTTGGGAAGGGCAGAATGTCAGAAAAGGTGCCTTTGTTGTTTCTCACTGAATCCATTGTTTTATGTTTCCTACCCCGCTTTGCGCTTGCGTAGCTATGCAGGCAGAAACGTGGGAGCTTCTTCCCTGCCGCTTTTCCTTATCACGGTGGCCTTGAATGTAGGCTTTGGGCTATTCTTGTTAAGCTGAGAATTTTCCAGTCCTGGGAAGGCAAGGGGAGGGGGGGAGTAGTCTCCCGCTCATTAAGTATTTCTCCCGCCGGGAGTTCCCGCGCGAGTGCTCAAGTTTTATTCGCTAGGCGCTTCATTGCATCACACTATAAGTTGGCTTGCTTTGCTTTGCCCCCCATTCCTGACAATGACCTCCTACTGTGGGTTTTAGCAAGATAATCCTAATAAAGCTTTCTTTGTGCAAGAATGACTGGATCTACTTGATTTCAAACCTGACAACCTCCTAGCCACTTCACCCCCAGCTTTCTTCTCGCTGCAGCTTTTGGCTGCAAGCAGAGGGTTAAATGGCTGGGAGACATTTGACCTCCTGCTTTCTGCTCCCCACTGCTTTTGTGGGGAGCAGATAGCAGTGGTTTAAATGGCTCTGAGCCATTTAAATCAAACAGCTGAGCAGCAAGGAGCTTCTCGCTGCTCAGTTGTTTTTCATGAAAAGCAGAAAGCAGGGGTTTCAATGGCTCAGTTGCCTGGTTTCTGTTGCCTTGCTGTCTTCAGCATGGTGCTTTTGCATTCTTTAAACAAACTACCTAATATGCAATATTAGCACTACAACACATGGAAAGAACCTCCCTATCTGACTCATTTTAAATAGGCTTGTAAGAAGTTTTCAGGTGTAATGTGGAGAATGAATTACAAAGGAAAAGTTATGCAACAGAATAAAAAAATGTTTTCTTCAATGTCATAGATATTCTGGAAGGTCTGTCACACACAGAGTACTGATTTAAGCTGTAAAATGCCCAATCTCTTCAGCACTCCCATGTTTTAACTAATTATATCTGAACACCTACTGGTATCTTGCCGATCAGCTGTTAGCAGGGAGCTGATCATTTCTTGAGCTGTTCAGGTGTGTCCATTTAGTACAATTAAATTGTTTTCTTGCAGGATGGGATGACTTTCTTGCAGTCATCACCGTCATACATCAGCCACTGCCACCAAATATAAAAGGCACGTAGTATAAAGAAAAAAGAGATTTTGAGGTCAGGCTTACTACTTAAGTCTCTCACTGTGCCTTCAGTGTTTGCCCATGAATTTTAAATAGATTCTGCTAGTCACACAGGTGAAAAGGGCATGCAAAGCATTATATTCAATGTCAGCCATTAAAAGGGTGCATCCAACTGAGCAGTTAGGGAATGAATTGCAAGTGAGTTAACAATCCAAATGGCAATGATTTCAGAAGATACTACTTCTCTCTGATAAATTAGATTACTTAGTTCTTGGACTAGACAAAAGCAGCTGCAAGTTGCCAAGCAGCTAATGTACAGGTGCAATGTACTATGCTCAAGACAAACTTCTCCAGAGAACATTGAGGTGATCTAGCCAGGTACTTGCCTTGCATGTAATCAGGAGAGCTTGAATAAGGTATGTTTGCCTGACAAGCACGTCTGCTGTGAAGGTGTCAGCATGCCTAGTTTTAACCTGTGATAAAGTAATAAACTGGGGTGCAAGCTTCTAATATAAAATCTCACCTAAATCCTAGATTAAGGATCTAGGGAGCAAATACTTTAGGGAATGAAAAGGCTAATTTACAAAGGCATAATAGCACTGATTTCAACTGCACTTCAGATCAGCATTCATAGTATTTTGTTCACCCTTGGTTTTTCGGTAGAGAAGAAGAATAAGGACCTGCTTGTGCTGGCCTGCACCTACCCATCTGTTTTCAGGGTGCTTTGAAAATAAATGCCATAATAATTTCAAATCTATTTTACGTATGAAAGTAACATACAATTGTTAAATTGTAAGAATCACCCTTTTCCACTTTTTTTCCCCCTCCTGAGAAGGATGTTATACCCTCTTTCTCCCTCTGGTGGCAAACAGTAGTTTACATTTGCTAGCCACAAAGAATCCTAAACGTAGCAGATTTTTTTTTGTTCCATGCTTCCAAAAGGACCAGGGCTGCCTCCTTTGTAATTTATTTTCCATTTAGCTAGCATATGGATCAAACCATTAACAACTATTAACACTGTTTAGAACACTGGAGTTACACATGTTTGGAAATCAGTAGAGTTCTATATACCTCTGGATTAAAGTGTTGTTTCCATCTAAGATTAGAAAAAAAATAAGGATTCTTTCTTATTGTTATTGTTGGCTGTATTCCTGATCTTTGAAGGTCAAGGATACCCCGTTTATGAACATCCCAGGGGCAAACAGCAAATCACTGTTGGAAATAGAATGCTGGGTTTGATGGTCTTTGATCAGCCATAGAAAGATGATTCTTATTAGCAGGGCTTTTTTTGTAGAAAAAGCCCAGCAGGAACTCATTAGCATAACAGGTCACACCCATCAGCAGAAACTCATTAGCGTATTAGGTCACACCCACGACAGCACATCTCATTAGTGTATTAGGCCACACCCCCATGTTCCCAGAAGTGCGGTCATCCAGCCACACCCAGCTTTTGCTTCTCATTCTGTTTACCTTGTTGGTTGTCAAAACCCAGGGCTTTTTGGGTAGCAGGAACTCCTTTGCATGTTAGGCCACACACCCCTAATGTAGCCAGTCCTAATGAGCTTCTGCTGTTAAGTGTGGCCTGTTATGCTAATTAGTTCCTGCTGGGTGTGGCCAACTCAGGAGCCATCCAGAACTCCATTCCTGTGCATTCCTGCCCCAAAATAGCCCTGCTTATTAGAATCATTGGGTAATCATGGTCCTCTTGCCTAATCATGGGCATTCTTTCTCACTCAGCAGGCTGCCCCAGTGCTCTGTATTAGGATTTGGGTCATGCATTAGATCTGCCATGCACTGAAGTGAGAACCAGTGTATCTCTTCTGGGTTAGAGGTGACATGGAGATACTGAGAAGACTTGAGCCAAGAAGTTCATTCACAGTCCTTTCACTGGAACATTACTACAGTCCAGGCACTGGTTTAGTGGGGTGTAAATGTTTGAGGCCTGATTAATCTTGACGCCAAACACATGAGAAATCATCCAGTTCACTGTGAGTTCAATGCCTGTGCATGGACAATTTCCACAGGCCCATTAAAGCCCCCTTTCTCTCCCTCTGCTGCCTACAAGTACACATGAGCATGCACACAGGCAGCTTGACTGGGGGAACGCAAAGTCCAGAGCACAAGCAAATTGCGTCAAGGTAAGAGGAAGGGCTGGATGGGAAATGGGAGGTATACACAGGCCTCTAATTCTTCCAAATGGCCCATTGCTTTGCCATTTGGCACATCTGAGCAGGATATAGCAGGAAACAGGGTTTTATAGAGAGAGTGGGAATTTTTTTCTGTTTAGACATTGTGCCTGGATTGCACTGGATTGTGCCTGTGGATTCCAAAGCCACGAAACTGAAAATGATGTGATCTGCTAAACATTTAAAAAGAAGGCATTCTTTACTAGACTGATGTTACACTTCAATGGAGTTCTCATGCATACTGGCACACAATCTTATAAAATGCCAGCCAATCACAGGGTGCAGCAATGCAGGGCTAAAGAACTCCCCCTCGTTTGAAACGATGAATCAGTCACCATTTTTAGTAATCAGAAGTAATGTTTAACTTGCTGTTCCTTCACAACAAGATATAGAAGATTTCTTTGCTAGATGATTTCATTCCTTTAAGTTACTGTTTTCCAAAAGCATTTCAAATCTCACAGAAAGCATATTATATTTATACGAAAAAACAAAACATGGTACATAAATGACATCTTATATATATAAAAGGCTTACTAATTTATTCACAATTCCAGGCTCTCCCATTGGCCCTTGAAGAGTACCACATTATCCATTGGCAGATGAACTGCCACTCAAGAGTAATCAGTTGGCATTGGGTGGGTGCTGGGTCCACTCTTCTCTCCCACCCACTGCAGTCTAGGCCACTCTTCTCTGATTGGGCCAGCGTTTCAAGGTCATTTGCATACGGAAGCTGATTGGACTTCACTCCATTCCACACCTCAAACTCCTTTCCAAAAAAGTTGGAACTGTCAGTTGCATATGCGACCTGGTGTATCCTGAGGTAAAATATGTCCCCACCCACAACACATCACTTCCCCTTCAAAAGAAACAAACCCAAGAACACAACCATACCATACCACAAAAAAGACAGACCACACCACAAGCAGAATACCGCAAGGCACAAAATGATAGGAAAAGATGCCAGCAGTCACCCTATTACTGCCACTGATATGTACCTGATAGAGCTTCAGAGGATGGTGTGCAGGTCCCAGGTTCATGTTATAGAAGCTGCCTGGGGGTTATGGACCATCCACAGACTTTCAACCTAACGTATCACACAGGGTTGTTGTGTGGATCATACAGGGGAGAGAAGAATGATGTCAGCTGCTTTGGTTCCCATTGCAGGGAAAGCCTGCCCTTTCCCTAGGGAGAGACTGCCGGGGGGGAGATGTAAACCTGAAGACAGACACGCAGATAAAGATAGGCTGATGTTTGCCTGGAAAGGACATAGGATTGCCAGCTCCAGGTGGAAACTTCCAGGATATTTTACGAATGAAGCCTGCTGAGGGTGGGGTCTGAGGAGGAGGAAGAAGGGGACCTCAGACAGATACAATGCCATAGACCCCACCCTCCAAACAAGCCATTTCTTCCTAGAAAACCACTGTTGCCAGTCTCCAGGTGACAGCTGGAGAGCTCTTAAAGCTCTGGTGCTAATTCAAAGTGCTGGGGATGTGTTACATTCTGGCAGGGGATGCTGTGAGTGTACAAAATGATTTATCAACACAGTAGTGTTTTGAAAAATCTTTGGGAATTGTTTGGTGCATTTACCATGGGGCACCCACCCAGAGCCTCTGGCATTTTCTCACTCTGCTGGCATCAAAACCAATTTAAGGTAAAATAGAGATATGGAGACTTTTCCATCCTCCTTTGCATCAATCGGTCTTTGTTGACAACCCTAGGCCTGCCAGCACTCTCAGGGTGACTTCATGCCTCCTGTCTGGCATTACTTTACTAGCCCTGGCTGCTTGCTCCTGTTCAGCAGGAGCCTCCCTATAGAAGCTGCCTGGGTGATTTCGGACCAGCCACAGACTTTCTGCCTAGCCTACCTTACAGGGTTGCTGCACAGATTACAAAGCTGAAGAGAAGTAAGCTGCTTTGCTCCCCACTAACGAGAAAGACAGAACTTTGCCTAGGAAGAGGCTGCTGAGAGGGGAGGAGATAAAGTTGCCAACTTTAGATACAGACATTCCTGGAGATTTCAGGTGTAGAACCTGGAGAGGGTGGGTTTGAGGAGGGGTGGGACCTCAGATAGGTACACTGCCACAGACGCCACACTCCAAAACTGTCAAATGTGTCCAGGAGTGGTTGATATTATTCAATGATTTTATGACAGAAGGGGAGACAGTAGTTCCTATGAGGGGGATTAGTTACTTTATTCCTCCTCCTCCTCCTAAATCAATCAGATATAATTTAGTTCTTTTACAATAATCTGAGATTCTACTCCCTCCTCTTTCCACTCCTTCACTCTTCTGCTTTCCACCCAAGCCCCCTTCCGCAAGCCAGCATATTTGCCCTCCAGCTCTTTCTGTTGTCTCACTTTAAAACTGCTGCTCTGATTCACTTCACCCATCTCTTGCACTATCCCACCATCTGAAAAACATGCCCGTGGGCCCATATTGGCCCCTTTGAACCACCACTTGTGCTGTGTTCACCACCTGACACATTACAGATTGAACAAAGCCATGATCTACCAATTATTCCTCCACTCAGCCAACAATTTTGGCTTAAAACTGACAGAGCTTCCTCATCTTTGGTGGGTCATGCACCTTCCACTGCACTTATACAAGTTGCAACACTGTTGACCTTCCTAATCTCCACAGCCCTTCTGAGCTTTCCTTAGAGAAGAAAGGCACCACTGTACCATTGCCTGAGACCAACACGATGGTTTCCCATCACAAGCAACTTCCAGGCCAGAGACAAAAACTTACAGCTGTTTTTGCACATGGACAACTTCATGTGGCTTTCTCAAGGGTACGCCGCTTCCAGGATCTCAGAGTTCACATCATTGATAGGCCCCAGCAAGGAGGACTACTACCCTATTCTGACAAAGTCTTTACTGTTCCACTTAGACAGCTGGCAAACTGAAGAAGTCAAAGAAAATGCATCTTCTAAGTATCTAGAACAGGCGTCTTTGCAAAGGCTGTTTGGACAATGTTATGACTATGTGGACTCCTATCAAGTTACACCGATTACATGGACTTTATGTCTTATCTACAAAGGAGGAAATATTGTATCTTATGCCTTATTGTAGTTACAGTATGCACTAATGTTGTTGTTGTGACACTACCAACTTTATAATTGTTTAATATATTGTTTGGCAATCTTTGATGGTGTTTTCTACTAGTGGAATTTGTATGTTTGGGACTACCCACTGCTTAGGCATACCTTGTCTGCCTCTACCTCCTGGCCCACAACAAACACCAACAACACACTGCCACTGCGCCTTCTGTCGGGTGCCAATTAACAACTCCCACTGTTTTTAGCACAAACACTCATATGGCCGCATTCCTCTTCTACCTGCACGTCACTTCTGTCCTGACCTCTGCAACTACCTCTGACCTTGCCCCCCCCCTTCCCTCGACACCTATTCTCTCGCAGGGCACACGCGACGACCACTTGCTCAGACATGCAAAAGAGACACCAGATGACTTTGTAAAATGCACAGATGCAGAACTTACTGAATGCTGCATCCTGTCACAGCTTTTCCAGCCCTACGCATCCCAAAATCCATTCACCAACATTGTGATTATGGGCACTGCAAGCTTACATTGTTTGACCATGGACAACAATTATTCTCTACTACCATAAGGTATGCTGTTCTTCACTCCCACATTAGTTCTTTACACTGCAAAACACTATTCTGTGTTTTCTCTGCCTTGAAGATACAAAATCATTGGCCCCACCCTCTTTCTAGAGCTCGTTGTATTTCCCCCACACACACAACGGGCCTTATTCCTAGTAATTACATAAATGACAATAAAAAAACTTCAGGGAAAATTAAAAAGAAAGAAACCAAGTGAAGAAGAGAGTAGAAGGGCATACTGAGAAAAGACTGGGGACTGGTTTAGAAATGGTTTGATATGTATATGGTATAAATATGCAATAATAATTTACTGCAAGTGGGGTGTCAGAGCCCCTGGAGAAATCAGTTCCCAATAACAGCCATTCAGAAAAAGTAAAATTTATTGAGACATTGATAGGACATTCTTTGTTAGAATTGAGGTCAAGTGCGCAAAGCCAGCAATTATAGTATAATCAAATAAGACATTAGTGGCTCTTGGACAATCACCTTCAAGCTAAAAGCCTGCCAAATTAATGCCCTAAGATTCCCAGGGAAAAGAGGATACTAAAGACAGTGCAGGTCTCAGGGTTAGATGGCTACACCAGACAGATAGTGGGCAGAAACAAAAGCGTACATTCCAGTTCACACACACCCCACCTCTCCATGGCAACCAAGCTCCAGACAGTCACTTTGGTTGACATGGGCGACCCATGTGGACTCACATAGAAATCTCATTTCCCTATTCCTTCTCTACCTCTTGCTTTTCTCGTCTTTCTCACCCCTGAGAGGCCCTGCTCCCACTCCCCTGTCTAATGTTGCAAGTAATAACATCATTGGTCCATGGTAGGCACAACTATTGAGTCAGCAACCATGAACTTATGTTGTACTGAGATACAGTGCTGGCAAGGGCTGCAACCCTCTCCCTAGTAAGCAGTGGTCAGTAGTGGATGCTGGGTTAATTCTTGCAAAGTGGTGAATGTGCAATCCATAACTGTGTCTGGAATGTAGAACCAAGCTGGGTAAATGTTACTCCATGGAGCTTGTACACTTTTCAGAAGTGGGGTGAGCATAACTATAACAACAAGGAAAGAAAGATTATTTTCAAAATGTGTCAAGAATTTCCCTCTTTCACATGTCAAAGGTAGCCAATTCAATAATAAACCAGCTATACAGAGCACTCAAGAGTGAAACTGATAAGAATTTTATCCCTATAAGCTTTTTTAGTGCTTTTTGGCATTCGGCAAAACAAGTTCAACAGCTGCGAATCCACTCCAAGTGTTTACTTATGACAAACACAATGTGACTCTTAAGCGTACACAAAAATTGAGAGAAGATTGGTCAATAGAGTAATCTTTCAAGAAATAACACTTCACATTAAGCTCTACAAATGCAACTCATGGAGTTTCCATTGTTGCTCAAACTAAGATCCACTCATCTACCACCAAGAATTGTAAATAAGTTCCAGAATAAGAAAGCCAGAGCAGAGGTGGGAATTAAGATGTAGCTCAATGAAATCAGCAGCTCTGGTGTATTCTATTTAAGATTTCTTTGTTCGCCCAAGTAAAAAATAATGGCTGCAATACAAAAAAGTTAGATGTGCTTAAGCCTCCTGAAGTCTGTGGGCTTAAGTTGCATAAGTCATGCGTAAGTTATAGCTAATGTCTACTTTAGATAACTACGTCATACTTAATCACTATGGTACCTGATTGTCTCACAACTGGGAGAGGGAAATCACCTATTTGCAGTTACAAGCTAACTGTTCCTACAACAGCATCAGGTTTCTGAACTGTTCTTGCAAATCGATAGAAAAAAAGACACACAGAGAAACTTTGGATTGCAATTGTGCAATTGAACTAATTTTCACAGAATGGAAAATGTACACTCGTCTGTCTGTTAAGAAACAGAGAAATGATAGGAGTGGAGAATGACCACAACAAACAGCAAACTTTAAATGGAGACTTATAGAGAATTAAGCCACTTCCCCTCACTCTATCCTTAAAACTGCTTGTTGAATTTCTTTAAGAAGGGGAAATAGGTATGCATAAGCCCCTCTATAAAAATACTCCATTGCAAGATTAGCTGTACACTTCTAAAGTGGCAAGAATGCACAATTAACAACACTATCTTAAGGTCCATCTCTGCAGGACTCAGGACAGGGACTTCAGGCACTATGCCACATTGAGCCCTATGCGGTCCAGGACCAACATACTTTCAGGACCGTCTCTCCTGGTATATCCCTTGTAGCACATTATGCTCATTAGATCAAGACCTGCTGGTGGTCCCCAGCCCTAAAGATGTTGGCTTAGCCTCGGCCAGAGCCAGAGTCCAGCCCATATGCACAGGGGTGCTCATGCATGCCCAGCAACCCTCCAAACAATCTGGCTGTGCCTCCCCCCGCCCCCCAAAGTGCCTGCCTCAGCTGACTGCCAGCCCCTGTGCAATTGCCAAGTCATGCTCACTTGGGCAGGTACAGGGAGGTGACACAAATAGAGCCCTGGGTGGCTGCAGGCAGAGTGCAGGCACCCTGGGTCCCACTGGCCAGCAGAGGAAGGAGGAGGTGAAAGCGTGCAGGGAGTCCTCCCACTAGCTGGAAGAACAGGTTGTCCCTCCCCACACTTTGTCCTGCACCACCAGCCTGCAGCAGGAAAGAGTGCAGCGGAGATGGAGACGAGTGTGACAGGGTGCTTCATGGGGCTGGGGCTGCCTCACCACTTGCTGGTGCCCCCCTGCTGCATCACGTCCTGGTGGTGATAGCAGGCAGCAAAGGGTCCCCTGAGCCAAGCCCCACCGTGGTGGCTGCCTCCTCCTTGGGTGGGTCCCCTTGCAATGCAGTGCTGCCACCACCCAGGAAACCAGGCAAGCAAGCAGAGGTGGGCTGGGAGGCATGCTTAGGCAGGCTCTGGGCATGTCTGTGGCCCTATGTATAAGGTAAAGGTAAAGGTCCCCTTGCTTGAAAGCCAGTCGAATCCGACTCTAGGGTTGCGGTGCTCATCTCCGTTTCAAAGCCGAAGAGCCAGCGCTGTCCGAAGATGTTTCCATGGTCATGTGGCCGGCATGACTAAACACCAAGGTGCACGGAACGCTGTTACCTTCCCACTGAAGTGGTCCCTATTTATCTACTTGCAATTTCTTGCTTTTGAACTGCTAGGTTGTCAGGAGCTGGAACTAGAGACAGGAGCTCACCCCGTCATGCGGCACTCATGGGTCTTGAACTGCTGAACTACTGAGCTTCCACAGCCTGCAGTTCAGCATCTTAACCACTTGAGCCACCGCAGCTCCTTTCTTCCATTTTAAGACCTAACAATAACATCTGTGGGTCTTTCTTAGAAGTACATTTCAAATTTTTTTGTATCTCATTGTGGATCTCAGTCCAATAACTTACAGCTTTATCACATGTCCACCACATATGGTAAAAGGACCCTTCATTTTTCTTACATTTCCAACATTTGTTAGACATGCTTTCATTTATAATAGCAATTTTTTTTGGAGTCATATACCATCTATACATCATTTTAAAGCAATTCTCTTTAACATTTACACAAGTTGAAATTTTCATTGACTTTTCCCACAAATATTCCCAAGATGACATGGATATTTCATTATTAATATTTACTGCCCACTTTATCATTTGCTCTTTTACAATTTCATCCTCAGTATACCATTTCAATAAAACCTTATACAGTTTTGAAATCATTTTTTTTCCCTTTTCAACCCATACAATTTCAATTTCCATATTATTTTCTCTAAAACCATGTTCTCTTTTGTCGGTCTTAAATAAGTCATAAATCTGTCTATATTTCAACCAATCATATTCAAATTCAACATCAGTTCTATCTTTTAATACAAAGTTTTTCCCTTCTAATTTTAAAAGACTTTTATAAGGTAACCAATCTAGACCTTGATTTCTTGAATATGGATTAATCACTTCTGCTGGTACAATCCAAAGTGGTCTTTCTTCCGAGAAGAATTTTCTATATCTCATCCAAGTCTCGAACAGTGATCGTCTTATGAAGTGGTGTTTAAAAAACTTATCCATTTTTACTTTTCCATACCATAAATATGCATGCCATCCAAACTTACTATCATGACCTTCTAATGCCAACAACTTTTTATTCTCAAGGTTGATCCACTGTTCCAACCATGTTAAGCAGACGGCATCATAATACAGTTTTAGATTTGGTAGTTGTAGTCCTCCTCTTTCCTTTGCATCACATAAAATTTTCATCTTAATCCTTGGCTTTCTTCCTGCCCATACAAACTTCGATAATTCTTTCTGCCACGTATTCAGTATTTTCCTTTGTTTCAGTATTGGAATAGTCTGAAATAAAAACATCAAACGAGGCAAAACATTCATTTTTACAGTTGCAATTCTTCCCAGTAACGATAGATTCAAGGTGTCCCATTTCTTCATGTCTTGCTGGATCCTGTGCCAAACCTTTTCATAGTTATTTTTAAACAGATCAATATTTTTCATAGTCAATTCAACTCCTAAATATTTAGTCTTTGTCACTACTTCACATTGAATTTTCTCTTGAAGTTCAATTCATCTCTGTTTCGTCATATTTTTACACATCACTTTCGTTTTATTTTTATTAACATAGAATCCCGCAACTGTTCCAAATTCTTCAATTTTTTCCATCAATCGTGGTATGTTCTCAATTGGATCTTGAATCATAAACATTACATCATCTGCAAAAGCTCTGTATTTATACGTAAAGCCTTTCACTGTAAGTCCTTCAATATTATTGTCTTTTCTTATCTCTGTCAGTAGTATTTCCAATATCCAAATAAACAATAGCGGAGATAGCGGGCAGCCTTGTCGTGTTCCCTTTTGAACTTGGAAAAAATCTGTTCTTTCTTTGTTTATGTTCAAAGCTGCTTTCTGTTCAGTATATATTGCCGCAATCATGTTTGAAAAAGACTGTCCCATATCCATTTTTTCAATTACTTGCAACATAAACTCCCAATTTAAATTGTCAAAAGCTTTTTCCGCATCTAAAAAGAGGAATCCAACTTCTTTTTCTGGATGTTTGTCATAGTATTCTATTGCATCAATCACCACTCTCAAATTGTCTCTAATTTGTCTATTTGGTAAAAAAACCAGCTTGTTCTTCTGCTATAGCATCTTTCAAATATTTTTTCAGCCTTTCCGAAATTATTTTTGCAAATAACTTGTAGTCATTATTTAATAGCGATATTGGTCTATAATTCTTTACATTTGTTAAGTCCAAACCTTCTTTAGGTATAAGTGAAATATTTGCTTCCTTCCATGAGTCTGGGGTCCGTTTGGTCATTCTTATCTCATTTGACAGAAGTACTAAAACAGGGGTTAGCTCCTCCTTAAATTTCTTGTAAAATTTTGCTGTAAAGCCATCTGGACCTGGAGCTTTGCCCAATTTTGCATCTTCTATCGCCCTTATTACCTCTTCCTTTGTTACTAATCCATTTAATTGTTCTTTGATTTGTTGTCCCAGCACTGGTACTTCGATATTCTCCAAATATTTCTTAATTTTCTGTTGATCAATTCCTTTCTTTTTAAAGGGTTTGGAGTAATATTTTTTAAAAAACTCTTTTTATACCTTTCAAGTCCACAACATCTTTTCCATCTTCGGTAATCTTGCTTATGGAATTTCTTTCTTTTCTATTTTTCAATTGCCACGCTAAGAATTTTCCTGGTTTATTCGCACCCTCAAATGCTTTTTGCTGTAATTTTTTCAGGTTCCAGTATAATTCTCTGTTTAATAGAACATTGATTTGATCCTGTAGGAAGTGAATCTCTTTAATGATTTTTTTCTTCCCTGGTTTTTTCTTTAGCTCCTTTTCTTTTTGTTGAATTTTTTCCTGAAGGTCATTTTGTTGTTGCATCCTTTGCTTTTTATCTTTAGAGTTCAGTGAGATAAACAAACCTCTCATTACCGCTTTGTATGTATCCCATACGACCTGTATATCAGTACCTTTATTCAAATTCATTTCAAAAAAGTTTTTTCGTTTCTTTTTTTAATGTCTCATTAATTAATTTTTGGTCCAATAAGTCCTCATTAATTCTCCAATATAATTGTTTTAATTTTTCTTTTGATGTCCAAAGTAAGGGATTGTGATCTGAGTTATTTTTTGGTAAAATTTCAATTTTATGCGTTTTTAATGCCATCTCCTCTGACATCCAAATCATATCAATTCTAGAAAAGGAATTATGTCTGTTAGAATAAAACGTATAATCCTTTGTCTTAGGATTCCACTTCCTCCAAATGTCTTCTAATTTCTCTTGTCTCATCAGCTGGAAAAAATTTTTTGGCAGTTTTCCAACCAATTGCATTAGACTTTCTGTCCAATGCATTATTCACTGTGCCGTTGAAGTCTCCTGCAAAAGCTATTTGGTCGTAGTTTAAGCAGTCCAACTCTCTTGTCAAGTCATTAAAAAAAGTCTCTTTTGCTCCATTAGGTGCGTATATATTTACAAGCAATGTCCTTTTTCTGTACATCGTTATTTCCACGCCAACATATCTGCCTTCCTTATCTGAGAAGATTTGTTTAGGTTCCAGTTCTTTATTGATATATATCACTGTTCCTTTCTTCTTATTAATTGCTGATGAATGAAATTCTTCTCCCAATTTTTTATTGATCAGATACTTATTGTCTTGTTTTCTGATGTGTGTTTCTTGCAGACAAATTATATTACATTTTTGTTTCTCTAGCCAATGATTCACTAATCTTCTTTTGTTTGGTGAATTTAGTCCATTTACATTCCAAGATAAAAATTTGTAATCCATCAGTGATTTAAATTAAATGTCTTTAAAATCATCAAAATTGTTCTCTTTAAATCTATACAAGTCTCCTTCTGTTTTGATTGTAAATCTCACCGAGTTGTACGAGAATGATAATCCATGTGGGATTTCCCATCTAAACCTGATGCTCATTTCTTTCAACCTATCTGTTAGTTTCTTGAACTTCTTTCTGTCTTGTAAAATCATTCTCGGAATTTCTCTTAGAATTATTATCTTCTTTCCATCAATTTCCAACGGTTGTGTGAATTGCTTCTTGAAGATGTCTTCTTTCATTTTTGTAGTCACAAATTGAACAATCACATCTCTGGGTAATTTCTTTCTTTTGGCATAAGCTGAATTTACTCTGTAAATTAAGTCAAAGTCTGATTCCAAATCTCCTTGATCCTCCCCTATGTAAGTTGTCAACATGTTGATTACTAAGGCCCGTATGTCTTGATCTTCTTCAATTCCTCTCAGCCTCAGATGATTCTGGGTAGCCCTATATTCCATCATGGACTCCAATCTTGTATTTTCTTGGAGAGTTCTTTTGACTTTCTGTTCCATTTCTTCTGATTTTGTCACCAGACTTTGAACCTCTTTTTTAACTTCTTCCATATCTTTTTTAATCCCTGCCACTTCTGTTAGTACCAGTTCTTTCAATTCTGCCATATTTTTTGTTGTACTTGGACTTGCACTTGTTCTATTTGCTCCAATTGTATTTGCATCTGTTGTTGTAACTGTGATTCTATTTGCTTTCCCAAATTCTGCACCACCTCTGTCATCCTTTTCTCCATCGCCTCCATGGCAGCCTGCCATTCTTTTTTTTCCTTTGCAGTCATTCTTGGACTTGGTGATGAGGCGGCCCTTGGTCTTGACCTCAAATCCGTCTTGGAGGCAAATTCAGAACTAAACAATCTTTATATTATCAGTCTTAAAGTCGAATCGCCACCTTTATAACTTTTTCCAGTACTTTTTCAATTTAAAAATAACTTTTTAAAGTTTAGTCCTCCTCAAAATGGCGGGCGCAATTTCTCTATGGTTTTCTGGCTAGAGTAGGCTCTTTTAAAACTTCCTGTGTAGCTGTCCGTCTCGGTAATCCAACTTCCGGTGTCACACTTTAAAACGTCCGACTACTTCCGGTAAAGCAACTTGAAAAACATCCACTCTAGCCTATTTCCTGTACCATAGAGTCACAGTCAGTTTCGTTTTTACTACGCAAAGTTTAGTCTTAACTGACCACAGGAATGCAAAACAAAGTCACTTTTCTGCCGTTTTCTCCGAAGGAAAGCTTTCTTTTTACTTTTAAATCAAACAGATTAGTTCTTTAGAGCTTTATACGCTTATCCGTACGTTTTAATTTTTCATTCTTCTTCAAACCGGTAAGCGAATGTTCATTTGTTACCTTACTTGTAATCTTGGGGTTTCGCAGTGCTTCTTCTGTAACCGATGTTAATCTTGATGTTGAAGAGGCCGGTAGATGACGGATTTATGCTGAATTCTCAGCCCGGCTGGTATCTGTAGTGCTGATTTGCAACTGCCCTCTTCGCGGAAGGGGATCAAGGTGTAAACAAGCCTCCTCCGAGGCTTATCCACACCGATCTCAACTCCCTCTCAGGCTTGGCTGCTTGCTTGCCACCCCCCCGCCTGGGGAGTGCTGCGTTGGGCCAGGTAAAGCCCAAACTGTCGTCAGATACCGCCGTCCACTTTGCACAAATCGCAAAGTGCGTCAATTCGCCATTTTAACTCCGGCCGGAAGCCGGAATACTGTGTACAGTTCTGGTCACCAAACCTTAAAAAGGATATTACAGCTTTGGAAAAAGTGCAGAAGAGGGCAACTAGAATGATAAAAGGGTTGAAGAACTTTCCCTTGGGGCTTTTTAGCTTGGAGAAACGATAGCTGAGGGGTGACATGATCGAGGTTTATAAGATTATGCTTGGGATACAGCAAGTAGAGGAATCGGTTCTTTTCTCCCTTGTGGGCACTCAATGAAATTGCTGAGCGGTCGGGTTAGAATGGATAAAAGGAAGTACTACTTCACCCAAAGAGTGATTAACACTTGGAATTCACTGCCACAGGCGGTGGTGGTGGCTACAAGCATGGACGGCTTCAAGAGAGCATTAGATAAACATATGGAGCAGAGGTCCATCAGTGGCCACAAGGTATAGATTAGGGACTCTGGGGCAAGTGATGCTCTGTATTCTTGGTGCTTGGGAGGGTCAGTGGGAGGGCTTCTGGTGTTCTGGCCCCATTGGTGGACCTCCTGATGGTACCTGGAATTTTTGGCCACTGTGTGACAGAGTGTTGGACTGGATGGGCCGTTGGCCTGATCCAACATTGGCTTCTTATGTCTCATGGGAGAAAGGCCATTTCTGTTTTGAACTGTTTGAAAGAGAACATCCCCCATGTGTTCAAATGAGTTAAAGAAGTAAATTTATTAATAAGAGTTTTAAGTATTTGTGTGCCTATAGTTAAGAGAAATTATTCTGTCTAGTTATTTAGAGGAACATTGATATATAATCAAAATGCTTAAAGGCAAGACTTATAGCTAATGGTTTTACATTGTTTAAAGCCAGCCGTCATTAAAAGCTGAAGTTGGCAGGCACATCTCTGAACAGATAACACACCTGTTTTTGCAAGAGCCCCATTGTTTTGCAAAACGTTACATGTTGCAAGATTTTGAGTGCCATGAAAGAAGCTGAAAATAAATTTTACTTTCAAGAAAGCAGAATGGCAAAGAGAACTAAGTTTTGAAGTTCACAAGATGTATCCCTTGTGCAAACTGTCTAGTTAGAAGGCTTTTCTTTTGTTGAAAGTAATCTTCTTGCCTTAAAATATAGGTGTCTCGTAATTGATTATACAGAGAGGGGGATCTTCCAAGAGCATATGCCTTAGACTATCTTCATGTAGCTTACCATGTAGAAGGTGATTATATGAAATGTATTAATACCAGTAATTAACCTGTTTGTAAGACAATATAGAGCTATCGGGACTTCAGAGCTGAAACTGTAAACAGAGTCCTATGGAAGGTGTTACTTTGGAGGGCACAGATGTTATATCTTTTGTGCTAAGTTCTTGCTTTGGCAAAAGGTCTCTTTGTTAGCCTGAGACAATGGGTGCGTTTAGACAGCGTGCTGGAGCAGTTTAAACTGCTCCGGCACGATGCGTGTTTTTTTTTAAACTGGAGAATCGCGATCACACTCACCTCCTCCTTCCCTCCTTCGGGAGCTCCCTGCCGTCCTCCTGCAGGTGTGGGGGTTCCCCTCTCCTTTGAGCATGCGCACAGGCAGCCCTCTCCCAAACAGGAAGTTTGGCGCGTGCGCAGAAGAGCAATCTTAACTGGTCCCTTTAAAGTTTAAATGAAGACTCCTTTTACATTGTCTCCTCGAAAATGGCCTCCCCGAGATCCTGGACTTGTCTAAATCTAAATGCCTAAATTAGGCACCAGTGAAGCTTTTTTTCATTTAACTTAGGAGCGGAGCTCCGCTCAAGCGCACACCGCTAAGGGGGGGGGGAATGGCGGACTAAAACCGAAAGCTGGAGGCAGCTTCCCAGAGGGGAGGGGAGGTTGAAGCACCCGGAAGTGGCTGGATGGAGCGATCAGACAGGGAAAAGTGCGGCTTGAAACGGAGAATCATGGAAAACACCACTTGGGTAAGTGGTGTCAAAATACTCCGTTTCAAAGGGGGTTTGCTCCAGAAAGTGACGGCTGGGGACGGTAGGCAGATGTTGGGCGTGTGAACGCGCAGGTAAAAGCCGTTTCTGAGCCGTGCCGAAAACGGCTCAAACGGCGCGTCTGAACGCACCCAATGTTGTGCCTTTTAAAGACACTCTGAATGATATCCAAATGTTAAAAGTAAAAATATGGACATGAGCTAGCAACATTGCCTCATGTCAGACCTAAAACACATGCAAGATGCCTTTAGTAATGAGCACCCCAGAGCAGGGGCATTTTACACAAAACAGGAGCACTTCAAGAAACAGCTAAGGAAGAGAACAAGCACTGTTTGTCCCATATTTTAAGCTCTGCTCTGTTCAGGTGTCCACCCATTTCAGGACACCTCCAATCAACAGATAAGGATTCTTCCTTATTGTTATGTTGACTATATTCTTGATCCTTGAAGGTCAACGATACCCTGCTTGTGATCTTCCCAAAAGCAAACAACAAATCACTGTTGGAAACAGAATGCTGGGTTTGATGGCCTTTGATCAGCCCTAGAAAGGTGATTCTTATTAGCATCAATGGGTAAAGCCTTTTGCCTATTCACGGGCGTTCTTTCTCAGCAGGGTGCCTCAGTGCTTCTTATCAGAATTTGGGTCATGGGTTCGATCTGCCGTGCACTGGAGTGAGAGCCAGTGTCTCACTTCTGGGTTAGAGGTGACAGGGAGGTACTAAGAAAACTGGAGCCAAGAAGTTCATTCACAGCCCTTTCACTGAAACGTCACTACAAATTGGGAATTGGTTCAGTGAGGCATGAATGTTTTGAAGCCTGATTAATCTCGAAGTCAGATATAGGAGACATCAGTTTCTTCTTTCCTCCAGCAGTGCATGCAAGGGCAACCCCCCTCCCAGTAAGAACTGGACTGGGATACACGGCCTCAGGCTGTGGCAGTTACAATTGTTTATCCTTCCCCCCCAAACCATCAATACCTATTCTGTTCATTGCCTCAGCAACCCTTCTCCCCAACAGTTGCTAGCAGTAAGTATGTACTTTTCAGAAAGGAAGGGGGCTTGCATGCATGCTGACCTGTCCATGTGCTTGCAAGTGGGGGACTTCCCCTTGCAGGTGGGGGGACGTAAGAAGTTCAAGCAGACTCCTGGGTCAAGTCATCCCACTCTGAACATTGATTTGATCTGGTACAGAGGTGAATGGGTGTGGGTGGCACTAACAACCCTTCTGAGTGCAGCAAGGGAATCATGACTTGGGGACTGCTAGCTAAAATAATTGGTGTGTGGGGCCACCAGTCAGCAAGGGTACGCCATCCCCTGTCTCTGTGTCTGATGGTACAAAACCACAGTGGTTCCTGGAACCCCTTCCTGGGATGATTGGTAACTATTTCCATATGGTGTTCAACCCAGGGACCCTAGGCATGCTATGCTGGTGACTTCCTATATGCTAAGCCTTTCTTTACAGTCTTTCCTGAACTGGTATGTATTGTTGGAAACGTATGAGTTGCAAGGTCTCAGATTCCAGTCATTATAGGGTTAATCTGTTTACCTTTCTGTGTGATTGTTTAGACTGACCTGGAAGGGAAACCTGGCACAGAACCAATGGGGAGAAAGCCCGGGAAATCTGAGTGTGTCTTGTAACATTGATTGGTTAATGTAATCAGGTGACTTCCTTCTAAGGGTCAAGAAGAAGGTGATTCTCCATTATTGCTTTGTTTTACTGTGACCATGCTTTTGTAGCAGTGAGATGTGGCAATGTAGCTCTAAGTGTGTTTGTTATTTTGTAGGTTTCCTGTGCATCTTTTACTCTTAGAAATAAAGCTTTTTAAACAGAAAGAAATGTCTCCCCTCCAGTGAAGCAAAGATCCATTGCAAACGTTGAGTATTTAAGTATTTTGACTATTCCCCTCAACATGTATAACCGGTGTTAATGCCGCAGCTACTGGAGGACACCTAGTGTTTCATGCTGTGTCTTATTCCTGTGTGATTACTTGGATATATAGTAAGGAATGTTCTTGTGAATATGCAAAGCGTGGGTTCTAGTCTAGCCTCTTCCTTCTGCCTTGCTGCTGATCAGCCTGTTGCTGGGTAACAGGTGTGCTTGGCCAGCCTTCCCCTTAGAACAGAGGGATCAAAGCCCGAGGCTCTTGTTTCCCCGGTGGGGGCTCTTCCCAGCAAGCTATCATGGAATTGACCAGGCAAGCTTCTGTGAATGCATAGTGGTGTATGCTCTTGTAGCTGCCCAGGATCTGCTTTCCCCTTGCCTGGTAGAAGAGTGGATCACCAATCTGAGGTTTGGCCCACTTTCAAAGCTGTCTGTACTGAGTAAGCTGCAGAGCCATATTGGTTGTTTCCTCCCCTGCATTTGCACATGGCAAAAGGGTGCAGAGTAGATTCAAACCGCCATCTGTGGAACTCCCTGGTGTATGTGTATTCCAAGGCTCTCACCACTGATGCTACAGTCCTGCTTACAGGGAATGGTGCTGTGTTCTCTCTTTTATTGTGTTCTGTATATGGGGGCGGTGGGATGTCAGAGAGGCATGACTACATCAGCATATGTTACTTGGCTGCCTTAATCTCTACATGTCATGGGGATATCATTGATATGCTGCACCATGATTGATGGGTTGCAGTGAGGTTGCTTTGGACTTCAGTGCAGTTGCTATGCTCTTTGTACCTCAGTGTGAGGTTTTTCATTTACTGTTCTCTGCTGAGTGAACATTGGATGCTAACTACTAGTGCTGGTGCCAGACTAGGGTTAGAGATCCTGGAAATTAACTGCCCACCTGGTTCCCATTCCTTTAATGAGAGAATGAGTGCAAAAAAAGTCAGTTGTGTGTGTCTTTCAAAAGAAATAATGCACAATAATTCCAGGATCCAAAGTGAAACATGAAATTACCATTTGGGAAATGTGACTCATACAAAAATTGCATATCTGTGTTTCTGAATATTTGGGACACAGGACAAAGTGAGTGCCTTGAACCTGCACACCACTTTCTCTGTTGTTGAAAACTTAGAGCTTGGCTTCTGCCATACTATTTGCTTGACCAGGGCTTTTTTATAGAAAAAAAAACAGCAGGAACTCATTAGCATAATAGGCCATACCTAGTAGCAGGGACTCATTAGCATACCAGGCCACACCCCCATGTTACCAGAAGTGTGGTCATACAGACACACTCACCTTTTGCTTCTTATTCTGTTTACCTTGTTTGTTGTCAGAACCCAGAGCTTTTTTTGTAGCAGGAACACCTTTGCATGTTAGGCCACACATCCCTAATGTAGCCAATCCTAATGAGTTTCTGCTGTTGGGTGTGGCCTATTATGCTAATGAGTTCCTGCTGGGTGTGGCCAACTCGGGAGCCAGCCGGAACTCAGTTCCTGTGCGTTCCTGCCCAAAAATACCCCTGTGCTTGACCCTTGCTAATCCTGTAAGCTTGCCACATGAGGTGTATGCAGGTAGGAGAACCAGTTTGGTGTGATTTTTCTCTAGTGCTAGGTTAGTTAAAGAGCAGCAAGGAAATACATGATTACGTCGGCGAGAATGGCCTTTGCTCAGCATTGGAAAATGGAGAAGGTGCCAGATATACATGACTGGTTGAGAAAACTGTTATTTTTAGCGGAAATGGACAAAATGACAAAGAAATTAAATGGACAAATGGCAGAACAGTACTTAAAAGACTGGGAAGGACTGAAATTGTATCTAGAAACTGAATATAGAATGAAGGGGAAAATATATAACTTGGATACGTATGGATATTGAACGAGAAGTGAAATGAATTCTGAACTGTATGTACTGTTATATATAATATGCTGAAATTGTAGAGGTTATATATAATTGAAATGTGTTACCTGGTTTGTCGATGTACTTAAGTCTAAGCTTGATTGCCTTATAATTTTTCTGTTTGTTATTAGCAGTGTTGGAAGCCTATTAGGGGGGTGGGGGGATTGGGACGGGGATCTTCTTTTTCGAAACTGTATTGGTAACGTGATTGGAAATGTTGAATGTATCCCAATAAAAATTTTGTTTCAAAAAAAAAAAAAAGAGCAGCAAGGAAATAAAGAACTGCACCAGTCACAGGAGATAAAAACAGAGCCAAGGCCCATGGTGCAAAATCAAGTAAAAATATATACTTTATTACTCCATTAAATGTCCAAAAATTCCCCTACGTATTTCACCAGCAGGGTTTATCAGGGGGAATCTCTGGTCTATAATAACAACACTGAGTTTACATAAGTATAGTTAAAATTATATAAATAATATATTATATTAAAAGTTACATCAGGTCACATACAAAACTGCTAGAGCTTATTCTGTCCTTGAGACGACTGCATGAGGAAGAGAAACTTCGTGTAAAGAACAAACAGGAGTTTATTGGAATGTCATGTTTGGCTGGATGTACAGGATGAAAGCAGGAGCTGCGGTGGCTCCAGTGGTTAAGACGCTGAACTGCAGGCTCTGTGGAAGGTCAGTAGTTCAGCAGTTCGAGACCCGAGGGTGCCGCATGACGGAGTGAGCTCCCGTCTCTGGTTCCAGCTCCTGCCAACCTAGCAGTTCGAAAGCAAGAAATTGCAAGTAGATAAATAGGGACCACTTCGGTGGGAAGGTGACAGCGTTCCAGTAGTTCAGCAGTTCAAGACCCGAGGTGCCGCATGACGGAGTGAGCTCCCGTCTCTGGTTCCAGCTCCTGCCAACCTAGCAGTTCGAAAGCAAGAAATTGCAAGTAGATAAATAGGTACCACTTTGGTGGGAAGGTGACAGCGTTCCGTGCGCCTTGGTGTTTAGTCATGCCGGCCACATGACCACGGACACGTCCTCGGACAGCGCTGGCTCTTCGGCTTTGAAACGGAGATGAGCACCGCAACCCTAGAGTCGGATTCGACTGGCTTTCGAGCAAGGGAACCTTTACCTTTACAGGATGAAAACATTAAATTTGACCTCCATGTGGGTGACAAGAAAACCAACCTTTTAGATGTCATGGTCATAAGGGAACACAGTATAATTTATACTAATCTTTATAAAACACCAACAGATAAAAACTCCCTTTTGAGATATGAAAGTCACCTCCAGAAGCATATGAGAAATAGATTCAGCCGTGTTGGTCTGAAGCAGCAGAACAAAATTTCACTCCAGTGGCACCTTCGAGACCGACAAAGTTTTATTCAAAGTGTAAGCTTTCGTGTGCAAAGCACTCTTCTTCAGACAAAAGTGGAATAAAATCTCAAAAGCTAGCTACAAGGAAAAAAAGAGGGTGGGGGTAAGCCATTGGGAGAGGCCTCTCAGAGCCCAGATGCACACGCCGAGCTGAACTTGGAATGGGCGGCCAGTAGGGTCAATGGATGGCAGCAAATTAGCATGTAAATGCAAGAGTTAACAAAGAGATGTGAGCGTGAAATTGGAGTCCAGCAGCACCCCGAAGAAAAACCAAGCTCAGCCCTCAAGAACAGAGTCTCGGCATGTGCTCACTTCTTCACATACATTGAGATAGATTTCCTCAAATATTACATTCAGCCAGTTCTTATGACTGTGAAGAAATTGCTCAGATATTTATGACTTCAAAAGGGACGCTTCCACTCTTAAACACAATTTAGGTAGTAGAGGGCCCCGGTCACACTGGTGGGATACTGCGCCGCTGAAGGGAGGCAAAGTAGAGTCGGGGCAAAAAGATGTGCGGTAGCATGATCAGACAGTCCCCGAGATGCTGCGCAGATGCCGATAGCCAGCGATCACACCGGCGATGTTGAAGCACATCAAAAGGACTTGCGCATGCACACTCTGACATTTCTTCACATACTGTGGAGGCTTGGAAAAAACTCATCTGGTCCGACGGGACACATGCAGGTGCCGGATGCGCCAGATTACATCTGCTTCCGCAATCCGACGCTCGCCTGTGACCCGCGTTTTCTGGTTGCTACTACCCTTTTGCTTCTACTTTTTAAATCCGCTTCTTCTGGCCAATGGTACAGGTTGGTGCTGGGTGCGCTATGCCTCCCAGATGTTGCCGTATGATCATGCCCATTTGATGTGCCCTCAACCCATTCATTTTGCAGGGCAAATCCTCTCGTGTGACCGGGGCCGAGCTTATCCAAATTGCATACTCCAGTCTGCTTATCAAAAAGCCTTCCCAATAAGTACAAAGAAATGTGAATAAAGGCTGCTCAACTTATGTTAAATTCTGTATACTTAATATATGGTTTATCCAATTAAAGGACTGAATACCTGTATTAAAACCTACAGTCGTTTTTATAGTCTGAATCAAAGAAAAATCACGTTTCAGCTTATATGAAACAAATAGCAAAATTCACTTAGTACAATAATAACGAAGTTCCAACTTGTAATAAATTGTGATAAGCTTAAGCTGTAACAAGCTGACAAGCACCAAGGTTTCAACTCGTTCTGTACGAAATCTTCCTCAGAAGATAGCCAACTCTGAAGGTGTTTTCAATACGATTTCTTCCATACAGTTGTCTGGAACAAAACACCCCAAATACCAAATTCATACACGAAATAAACCAGTCTCTGAATTCTCTTAATGAGGAACAAAAAGCCATCCAACTCTGACAATGCTGGCAAAAGTCTCTCTTAGGGTCCAAAGTGGTGATGCCATGCTTGGTGGATCGGTGCCCAGAGGCTCAGAAGTCGAGGATCTTAGGGTCCAAAGTGCAAAAGGGGGGAGGTCTAGCATGGGAGGGAGGTGGCAACTTGGAAAACCAAGTCGATGGGCAGGTACAGCAAGGGCAGCTGATGACACCAAGTCCAACCCCGCCTGTTGCTTTGACAATTAATTGATCAGCATCAGTGTATCTGGCTCACAAACTGCTGCCATGAACCTAACAAACCTCTGTGAAAAACATGGCAGTTTGTGGGCTGTTCGCGGCAGTTCGTGGGCTGTTCGCGGGACGATCTCACAAACTGGGGCCTCAAGAACCACAAACCGACCATGTTCATGACAAAATTAGGTTTGTGGCAAGGTTCATGCCCGTCCGTATTCTTGAGACCAAAATGTTTAGCGTGTTTCCTGAATCTGGTTAAGAAATTCTGTCGTATGGTTACACACAATACATAAAAGAAAATAGCCGAATGTGATTATAAAGTCATTACATTTTTATTTCAATAAAATCAATTTGCAAATGTGGAATGAGATCACAGTATGATAGGACCAACACATAATTCATGTTTTTTAGAGTAGTTCACAATGCAGCTAGAAGAACTGGGGCTGCCTGTACTTTATGTATCTGGCCACTAGGTCTCCAGAAATGCTTTGAGGTTAATGCAATATGTAGACATTATGGAGCTTGTGGCCTTATATTAGAATGCCCAGGTGTGAATAACCATGGAAGAAGAGAGATGGATTTGTACCTGTGTCACCTGTGTACAGGTCCTAGCAAAACCCAGGAGTGGTGGCAAGATTCAGGCATCACCTCTGAAACCATAGTAATCTCAATAGTCAAGTCAGTGCTCAGTTCCCTGGGAAATGCCAAGGGAGAGGACAAGTTGCCCAAGTGACAGGGAAATGGCATTTCCTCAAAGAAGTAAACATGTTTTGTGGGAAATAAAGAAGTCTCAGGGAACTTATGCAGCTCACAGAGTCAGAGGGAGGGGAACAGAGGACAAGGAGGAGACATGTGATCCTCGGCCCCAAAGATACCCAGGTGGGGAACAGAGGACAAGGAGGAGATGTGATCCTTGGCCCCAAAGATACCCGGCTGTTCTCAGCCAGAGCCAGGATTTTTTTGGCCCTGGCTCCGACTTGGTGGCATTCTTTTCCAAATACCACCAGGGCCCTGCGGGACTTAATACAATTCCACAGGGCCTGGAAGGTAGAGAAGAAGAAGAAGAAGAAGAAGAAGAAGAAGAAGAAGAAGAAGAAGAAGAAGAAGAAGAAGAAGAAGAAGAAGAAGAAGAAGAAGAAGAAGAAGAGGAGGAGTTTGGATTTATACCCCGCCCTTCACTGCCCAAAGGCGTCTCAGAGCGGTTTACAAACTCCTTTCCCTTCCCCTCCCCACAACAGGCACCCTGTGAGGTAGGTGGGGCTGAGAGAACTTCTGACAGAAACTGTCCTTGAGAGAACAGCTGTGCCAGAGCTTGTGACTGACCCAAGGTCACATCAGCAGGTGCAAGTGGAGGAGTGGGGAATCAAACCCGGTTCTCCCAGATAAGAGTCCACACACTTAACCACTTCACCAAACTGGCCACCAGGCTTTTGGCTGAACAGTTCCATCATGGCTGGCACCCTTTTCTTATTTCCCTCCATTTTTGCACTTCAACCCCCTCCTCGCCCTGCCCACAAGATGGCAACACAGTCCGGAGTTGGTACAAAGAAAATTATTGATGCTCTCTGAGATTGTTGAATTGATTTATAGATTTTATTAATTTTAACATTGTTTTAACTGTTGTACATCACCCAGAGCCTTGTGTGTGTAGGGACTGGGCGATTCACAAATCTAAAGTAAAGATAAGTACATTAATAATGTCATGCCTTAGCCAGAAGGCAGCTTCTGAGTGTTGCTCAGAGGAGGAGAAAGCAAATGGAGAAAGGGAGAAGAACACTAGAAAGACAGGTAGAATCTGCATCTGCATTTTTAAATCAGTTTTGTGCTGCTGTGACTCCGTCTTTCTCTATGCTTGTTTGAATGTCATTTGGAGAAGGTTCATTTAAAGCAGTGCAGAGGCGCAATGACAGTGGAGCCACCCCGAGAGGGTGATAAACATATGCAGACATGCAAAAGTATGCTGGCACTGTTGGGGTGTGAAAACGAAAGCAAATGTAGACAGCTTTTTTGAAGACAGAGTCAGAAGGCTGGGACAGCGGTGGGAAAGACAAATGCAGATTCGACCACAGTTGCTTCTCTGTAGAGGAATCAGCTGCATCTTTGGTTTTACTCCAAGTAAGTTTTCTAGGCAACCATGAGAAAGCCTACCACGGTGAGTTGCCCCCCTAGTCGGAATAATGAGACAGACAACAGTTTGGAAGTAAACAAGGGCCACTTTATTAACTATTTAACATAACATTGCTGCAAGGGACCAGCTAAGCGACCACGGAACAGGCAAGGCAGGTGTCACTCCGTTGACCAACCTCCTTGCCCTTTTCTCGGGTGGGTCACCCAGCTCTGGTCTTGAGCCATCTGTCTGGCTCGTGACCAGCAGCCCAGCAAACTGGTCGCCACCTAGGAGCGCCTACCCCTGAAGCCTTCAAACTTGCAGAGAGGAGCATACCCTAAGAGGTTCCCAGAGGAGGTGATCACCGTTCCCCACCCTGGACCTTAGAAATCCGAAGGCGGTTCCTGATGACCCCCTGTTCCCTAATGGGGAAAAATGCCGTAAGGTGTTCACCGGTTCCGGTTTCTTGCCCGCACCAACCTGCCAAGTGACCAGCCTATTTAAGTGTCGACCACCAAAACCAACTAACCAATCCACTGCTCTCAGTGTAAGGTAGGCGAAAACACCTTTACCCATTAAGCCAATACTGGGTAAAAGCGAAAAATTCCTACCTGGCCCCAATAGGCAACCAGCCAAAGCCTACACTAAGAACAGGGTGGGAGGGTGGGCGAGCACTTCAAGCAACTGAGAACGGGCGGGAACAGAGCCTGGCTGTTTGCCCAAGCCGGCTCTACTCCCCGCCCACGTCACGACGCTAAACGTCGTGACTCTGTTGCTGCCTGTCTTCCTGAGGGCGGCAAAGCAGCCCCCGGCGACCAGCGGCGCTGCCGGGTCGCCGGGAGCTTCGTTAATTTGTCGGTGTTCTCCAGCCCATCGCCACACCTCAGAGCAAGCTTTTAAAGCATGTCCAAGGCCAGATGCTGACCTTTCACTTCAGTAGAAGTCCTGGGAGCATTAGAATTCTTCTCATTTATTTGGGCCAAACTACCTTTGTTAGATCTTTTGTGTCTTTTAAAGCGAATGCACAGCCTCACACAACCATTTTGAAGAAAAAGGCAGAGGCACTGGGAGAGTATTGAACCCTTTCCGCCCCACTGTCTCATTTGCTATTCAATCTGCCCATTTGAAGTTGCACTTAGTTCTGTCTGTGGGACTGGGAAGATGAGTGAGGTAGTGAGAGATATTATAAACTGATGTTTCTTTAGTTGCAAAATAGTCCATGGGTGCGTTTAGACAGCGTGCTGGAGCGGTTTAAACTGCTCCGGCACAATGCGTTTTTTTAAACTGGAGAATCGCGATCACACTCACCTCCTCCTTCCGAGCTCCCCGCCGTCCTCCTGCAGGTGGGGGGGGTTCCCCTCTCCTTTGAGCATGCGCACAGGCAGCCCTCTCCCGAACAGGAAGTTTGGCGGGTGCGCAGAAGAGCGAGCTCAACAGGTCCCTTTAAAGTTTAAATGAAGACTCCTTTTTAAAATGGCCTCCCCGAGATCCCAGACTCCTCTAAATGCCTAAACTAGGCACCAGTGAACCTTTTCTTTTTTTAACTTAAGTGCGGAGCTCCGCTCAAGCGCACACCGGTAAGGAAAAAAAAATGGAGGACTAAAACCGAAAGCTGGAGGCAGCTTCCCAGAGGGGAGGGGGGTTGAAGCACCCGGAAGTGGCTGGATGGAGCGATCAGACAGCGGAAAGTGCGGCTTGAAACGGAGAATCATGGAAAACACCACTTGGGTAAGTGGTGTCAAAATACTCCGTTTCAAAGGGGGTTTGCTCCAGAAAGCGACGGCTGGGGACGGTAGGCAGATGTTGGGTGTGTGAACGCGCAGGTAAAAGCCGTTTCTGAGCCGTGCCGAAAACGGCTCAAACGGCGCGTCTGAACGCACCCCATAATGTTTTTCCATTTACTTGAGGGAGGGGGTAACAGTGCCTTCTGCATCTCGAGTCCTTTTGACTGAGCCCATATTATGGGTGTTAGATAGCTTGTTAGTGGCGAAAGACCTCACAACAAAGGTCCCGGTCATACGGGCCAGAAAACGCGGGGGAGAGGCGTGGCAGTTCGCCCCGGAGCTAAATAAGGCATGGTAGCCCGATCACACGGACCACCCGGTTGCCACACTCCAGCTCTGCGCCCCGATCACACTGTGCTGCTGCAGCGCAGCACAAAAGCAGCAAAGTGCACATGCGCCATTGGGGGGGCGGGCCGCTGTCAGTGTCTTGTGTGTGCGCATGCGCTGTTCAGCGTTGGTGTGCATCCCATGGACACTTACAACCTCCAGAAACCCCGGGAACATGGGCGGGCGTCAGAAGCCGTGGGATACTGGCGCTCCTGTGATCAGACGCCAGCCTTTGCCCCGGGGTTTCCGGAAACTAGTACTTCGGACCTACTAGTTTTTTCTCCGCGTTTTCCACAGGAAGCCGCGGGTTGGCCACGGGAGCACTACGCCTCCCAGATGTGCTCGTATGATCGCGCATGGAAAGTCCGCAGGGCTCCCGTGCCATCAGCGGGGCAAATGCTCAGTGTGAACGGGGCCAAAGTTAACTTTTCAGAATATGACCAACAGCCAAAATGCGAACGTAACCAATGATAGATGTAAAAATCCAAATCTCTTCTTAAAATTAAAAGTTCATAAAACTTAGACTGCTGGCTGTTGCTGGTTCTGATAACAGCTTTAGTGACTCAGCACTTTAAGCTTATCTCGGCTGTAGAAGCTCATAGAAGTTTCGGGTAGAGATCAAAAGCAAGATCCTTCATGAAAAGCTGCTGCAAACTGCAAGCTACTGACCTCTGTTTATAATTCCAGTGCAGCTAAACAAATAAAGAGTGAGATAAGAGAGTAAAAAAAGTCACTTGCGGAGTGTTGCTAATCAGTGCTGCTGTCTCAGCGCCATCTTGGATCGTCGAGTGAGGTAGTGGATGCAGCCACCACCTGCTTCTTGGAACTAACAATGGATGCTCAGGGATATTGAGAACTTTGGTGGGAATGCAAAATTGCCAGCAAAACTCACTTGGATTGCACTCCTTATTTACACACAAGTTGAGCCTTCTCACTGGATCCAATGACTGTTGCTGTCCGATGCTTGCTTCAAATGCCATGACGAAGAGCTTTGTAACTGGACAGTCACTGCCTGGGCTCCAGGTTCGGGGCCAGGTTGTGTCTTGGTAAGTTACACTTGAGATTTTTATGTGGCTGTCTGAAGCCACTTTCACACTTTGTGAGCTAAATCTTCTCGATCACTGGAAGGCGCATATTTCCCCAAGGTCATGGATAGGCCTTTAAAGTGACTGTCTCCTCAAGCACAGAACCTCTCACAGTTCCACCACCTCCTTGCACCTGTATGGGGCTATGCAACCTTTAAATGAACACATAGCCACAATTCAGCTGCCTTTGCTTTCATTGTCCATGTAGCCAGGATAGGAATACAGTGTGGCAAGTGCAACAAACTCTCCCTTTTAGTCATGAAATTTTTAAATAACATACTGTTTTGTAGTATTGTATAAATCAATAGTGCAACCGCATTTGGAGTACGTTTGGAGTACTGTGTACAGTTCTGGTCACCACACCTCAAAAAGGATATTATAGCATTAGAAAAGGTGCAGAAAAGTGTCGCATGAATCAGATGACACTCCCCTTCTCTGTCGCTGGACCCTGAGCTTGGTAGGCGTTCCACCTCATAGAATCATAGAATGTTACAGTTGAAAGGGACCTTGCAGGTCATCTGGAAGTGACATCATCACATTGGGCATGTCGCCGGCTGGTGCTCTAGCAATCAGCCTGGAAACTCTATGGTACCATAGAGTTTTCAGGCTGATCATAGAATCATAGAATGTTAGAATTGGAAGGGACCTTGCAGGTCATCTAGTCCAACCCCCTGCACCCTGCAGGAACATAGCCGAAGGATAGCCCGACATATCTACAACGTACCCAAAATATAGTCATCCAGCCTCCTCTTGAAAACATCCAGGGAAGGCGCATCCACCACCTCCCGAGGCAGACTATTCCACTGCTCAACCACTCTTACAGATAGGAAGTTTCTCCTGATATCTAGCCGGTAACGACTCCCTTGTAATTTCCACCCATTAGATCTAGTCTTGCAATCCAGAGCAAGAGAGAATAGATCTGCTCCATCTTTTACATGACAGCCCTTCAAATATTTGAAGACTGCAATCATGTCCCCTCTAAGTCTTCTCTTTCCCAGGCTAAACATACCCAACTCTTTCAGCCTTTCCTCATAAGACTTGAATTCAAACCCTCTCACCATCCTGGTCGCCCTCTTCTGGACATGTTCGAGCTTGTCAACATCCTTCCTAAAGTGTGGTGCCCAAAACTGGACACAGGACTCCAGGAGAGGCCTGACCATAGCAGAATAGAGAGGAACTACCATCTCCCGTGATCTGGACACAAGGCTTCTGTTAATGCATCCGAAGATTGCATTAGCTTTCTTCACAGCCACATCACACTGCAGGCTCGTGTTGAGCTTGTGATCAACCATAACACCGAGATCCCCTTCACATGTGCTGCTGTCAAGCCAAGTCCCTCCCATTCTATATTTGTGCCTTTGATTTTTTGTGCCCAGGTGTAGGACTTTGCACTTATCTCTATTGAATTTCATTTTATTTGCCTCAGCCCACTGTTCCAGCCTATCTATATTATTTTGAATCCTGATTCTGTCTTCTTCAGAGTTAGCAATCCCACCCAGCTTTGTGTCATCTGCAAATTTGATAAGCATCCACTCTATGTCTTCCTCCAGGTCATTTATAAAAACATTGAACAACACCGGGCCCAGGATAGAGCCCTGTGGCACTCCACTCGAGACTTCCCTCCACGTAGATGCAGAGCCATTTACCAGCTCTCGTTGGAGTGAGCACCTCCTTGGAGCACCTCCTTGGAGTGCGCCCCTCTGGGACAGTTAGGGCCTCAGACACCTGAGTGGGGGAGGAGGTTATGTCACCACCCTCACCTGCACTTCCTCTGGCCGGTCAGTCTTCTCTCTCTCTGCATGTGACTCTTTCCTGGTCCAGAGCTACGATCACACACACTAAATAGTCCACTTTCAATGCACTTTCCAACTGGATTTTTACTGTGTGAACTGGCAAAATCCAATTCAAAAGTACACTGATAGTGGATTGAAAGTGGATTATTTAGTGCGTGTGATCGCAGCCCAGGTAATCCTCCCCAGCTCTTTCTGCTGTCCCACCTTTTATTGCCTCCCTGTGCCACCCGCCTTCCCCTGTGCTCCTCCCTCCACCCCTTCCTGTGGCTCCTGCCCTCTCCTTAGTTGAAGACACGAGCCCTGGGCGTGGTCCTGGTTCCAGCAGCCTCCCTGGGTTCTGGGCTGGGTTCTAGCTGTTGGCGGTGTTCTGGCTGTGGGCCCCTGAGTTGTGGGTGTGCTCTTGCGCCGGGCCATTGGCCCAGTGCAGCTCCCTCTCTCCTTCCTTGGGCTTCCTTGTTTGCTGTGTCATGGTTGGCTGTGGCAGAGAGTGGATGGAGGGGAGACAGCACTTCGGCAGGGCTGGACGTGCTTGGTGGCATCCTCGTAGCCCCCTCCAGCTCCCAGGTGGGTGACATGGGGCTTGGGGCTGGGGTATTGGGCAGCAGCGAGGTCCCAGCTGGCAGCAGGGGGTCATGGATGGCCCATCGCCAGGACAGAAAGGGCAACTAGAATGATAAAAGGGTTGGAACGCTTTACCTATGAAGAAAGGTTAAAACGCTTGGGGCTCTTTAGCTTGGAGAAACAATGGCTGAGGGGTGTCATGATCGAGGTTTATAAGACTATGCATGGTATAGAGCAGGTAGAGAAAGAAGTAGTTTCCCCCCTTTCTCACAATACGAGAACTTGTGGGCACTCAATGAAATTGCTGAGCAGTCAGGTTAGAACAGATAAAAGGAAGTTCTTCTTCACCCAAAGAGTGATTAACACATAGAATTCACTGCCATAGGAGGTGGTGGTGGTTACAAGCATGGACAGTTTCAAGAGGGAATTAGATAAACATATGGAGCAGAGGTCCATCAGTGGCTATTAGCCACAAGGTATGGATAGGAACTCTCAGTTTGGGGCAAGTGATGCTCTGTATTCTTGGTGCTTGGGGGGGGGTCAACAGTGGGAGGGCTTCTAGTGTCCTGGCCCCACTGCTGGACCTCCTGATGGCACCTGGTATTTTTGGCCACTGTGTGACAGAGTGTTGTACTGGATGGGTCATTGGTCTGATCCAACATTGGTTTCTCTTATGTTCATATGTTTTTACTTTTTGCAGATGCGTGGGGGGGGGACTACAGTTCTTGATAGGCCATATGAGAACATGCATGCACAGGAGGCGAGGTTTTGGCACAATGAGAACAGTCGCACCGGGAAGCTCTCCCAAGTGTTGACCGGATCACCGGCTTCCTTAGAGGGGTTCGAGGGCTCCCAAACTCTAGTTAGTTCTCCATAGAGGAGCTCATTGCAAGGGGCTTGATTTGGACCCCCTGGCAAGCGGCAGTGAGCGGGCAGAGATCTGAATGTGCCCTGATGCAGGAGCTGGCTGAGAGTGCCCATGCAGACATGGCTGTGTGCAGTCGTGACTGCCCCAATGGAGAGGGGAGAAGCTGGGACCTCATCCATAACAGTGATGAAGCATAACACCATGAGTACGTCTTAAAGCAACAATATCATAAAATCTACTATCCATCATTAAGCCCCTTTAAAGTTTAAAAAGGCAATGGAATGGAGGGGTGAAGAATTCACTTCCTGCCCCCCTCCTTTCTTTCCAGTGATTATGAAGAGAATTTAAAGCAGCTTCTCAAATAGCCTCTTGGGCAAAGAAAATAAAGAGAAAGATCTTCTCTAAGATTGCATTTTGTGGAAATATAAAATTGGAGGAAACCGAGCTGAATTTGACTCTGAATCTTGGTGAATAGAAATGGACCCCCACCCCCACCCGTCTGGAAATAAAAAGAAAGCAGCTGGAACAACATGAAGACGCTGAAAGGACTAAAGTCATTTATACTTTAAATAAATGGAATATGAAGACTTGATTTTTCAAGGGGAAAAAGAAAATTGGACCTTACCCTGATTTTTTCACTTATTATATTCCCATAACAATTTTATGTTTTCCTTTGCTGAAACTATGGATCTCCATTTTGTTCTGATCTCAGTGTCTTGAAATGTAAATAATAGATAACATTCCTGACTTATGTTATGACTATAACAATTGTTGATATATGCTTATTATAGTTGATTATATGCTTATTAGATGTGGTGGCACTGTAAAACTTTGTTGGAAAATATATCTAGAGAGTCTTTGGCTTTAACATGTTGTTGGAAAAAATGGATGGCACAGATAGACTTCAAACGGTGCCAAAGGCTTTATTTTCAGATACAATGGAACTTATAAGCATTGAATTATTATAGGTCTCCTTGAAGGATTTTCATAGTTTAATTCAAAATACAGCTATGGTAGTTGTAAAGAGGGCAGTCAAAGAAATTTTGTACCCTACACAAGGGGAAACAGAAATGCTGATGCAAACAACTAAGAAGGAAACAGTTCAGATAGCCTGGAAAGAGGAGGAAAAAAGACCTGACTGTGGCCGAGGACAGACTGGCAGTTTGCCCCGGTAGCCAGTCGCGGCAAAAAAAACCCGGATTAAACTATACCGGGTTTTCCCGTCCACACAGCGAGGGCCGCTGCTGGAAGATAAGGGACGGAGGCGCGCGGGAGCGTTCAGACTGCTGCGCCGGAGGTGTGCTATATTCGCCATTTCCCCCATTAATTCGGCTGTGGGTGTATGGGTGTATGTGCACATGAGCACTCATGCGCTCATGCGCATAAGTGCATTTTGCTGATTTTTTTTTTTTGCCCTGCAATGCCGGCACCACATTGGGCAGTGGAGCAGAGCGCAGCCAATCACAGTGCTGCTGCCTCGTGCCCAACGCGGGTTGCTCCTGGCTTTTCGCCTGCGCGTTCAGACTCCCCGGAAGTGGAGAAACGCGCGACAAACGCAGGCTTTTGGATTTGCGAAGGCTTTTATCAGGTGTTTTTTTAATCTGGCACTGAAGCGCGAGGGCTCCGGTAAGCTCCGGGTGGGGGACGCCAGGCAGATGTGCCTGTGTGAACATTCCATTTAATCCGATATTGAGTCATTGTCAGCCCGGGTCCCATCCCGGGGCAAATTGCCAGTCTGTCCTCGGCCTGTGTAGAGGATATTGAGGAAATCTACAATCAAGATGACATGATCCACAGAATGGAGTTTATGCCTATAAAGAGAAACAAATCTTCCACAAATGTGTACCAGAGACTTTATAAAAGAACCATCGGTGATGAAATTGCCAAAATAAGGAGTCACATGTCACCTCAGAGAGACAAAAGAAACCAATACTTAGATCCACAAACTACTATAAAGATTGAGTACAGATGTTTATACTCAGAAGATTTCTACACTTATAAGGGAAAAAGACACAGAATTAAGACTTTAAAACTTAAGAGGAGAAATCAGAAAATCAAGAAGAGGAAAGCTACAAAAGGGATGAGAAATTTCTGAGGAAATCTCTGAGACTGATAATGGAGTAAGTTGTTGTTCAGTCGCACAGTCGAGTCCGACTCTTCGCGACCCCATGGACCAGCTTACGCCAGGCCCTCCTGTCTTCCGCTGTCCGCTGAAGTTTGCTCAATTTCATGTTCGTTGCATCGATGACACTGTCTAACCATCTCATCCTTTGCCGTCCCCTTCTTCTTTGACCTTCAATCTTTCCCAGCATCAGGGTCTTCTCCAGTGAATGCTCCCTTCTCATTTGGTGGCCAAAGTATTTGAGCTTCAGCTTCAGGATCTGGCCTTCCAGGGAACAGTCAGGGTTGATTTCTTTTAGGATTGACTGATTTGATCTCCTTGCAGTCCAAGGGACTCTCAAGAGTCTTCTCCAGCACCATGAAAATAAAATGGAGTAAGACCACTACATTAATATCCAGAAGAAAATAAAGAGTTATGCCTCTTTTATATACCCAAAGAAAGAATTTAACAATCTGTTTAGACAAAACCTATAATAGTAGAATAAAAGAAACTGTGTACTTATATATTGCAAAGATTATATGAGAACAGTAGGTGGAAAAATGATGTAGAATTAGTTAATGTATGAGGGAGTTTAATAGAGGGAAGATTGAAATGTTGTACCCCAATTTTATGTTTGTTTGTTATGAAAATAAAAAAATGTTACATCTATATATATAAAGAGAGAGAACATGCATGCACACGTTGATCCAAAGCTGGATAAATTGACAAACATTGATGAACACCAAGTAATGCTGTCATACAACACAGAGATACTATTTGTTTGCAATTGGATATATTTGAACTGTTCATATGCAGATGAACAGTATGTCAAATATTCCATTTGTGTAAGCATCCCCTATGAGCAGAACAGAAGCCAAACCAGCAGATGGGCAAGCACCCCTGCCCAGACCCCACTGACATGTAGCACTGCAAAGTATATTTGTACACATAAGGGAAAGAGACTCATTGCCCTTTCCCTAAGGGATCCCCATCAGTCAATATTCTTAAAATAAATTGTTGATAATTACTGAGAAAGAGAACGTACAAATCCAGGATGTTTAAATGCATTAACTTCTTGAGGAAATCCTTCTAAATGATCTGATATATGAGAGCTGAGAAAACATGCAGTTGTGTTTTTCCCCACCTTTCTTTCAATGGCAAGGTCATATTGGCAGCTATCTATATAAGTTATATGCAATTTAATCATGCCAGTTTCCTTGTATTGCCTGGACAAAAAATCTGGGCCCATGGAGACTACAACAAATATTGAAACTAATGTCTTAGACATGGCACTTAGACTTACAATTTTCTTCAGTCTGCTAACATCCTCATATACCCTGTTATTAGCGACGTGACTCAGGAGTGTTGCCATGAAGTACTGAAATAACACAAATGGTATTAACCTCATAGTAACCTATTGACTAGTACATGTTTGCCTCCTTCCCCCCAACCTGAGTTCTCCCTATTCAATTCTTTCTGGTCAGAGAGACATGGAAGAAAGCTTTGCTTCGAAAGGAAGTAAGGGAAAAAAAGGAAAAGGGTTTCTTTAACTCAGTCGAGTATGGTTTTTGAAAAAGTAACTTTGTCATATAACACCACAGTAAAATAAAATCCCCTTCAGTGACAGACAGTGTGTAATTAGGCAGGCCTTTTACATCAACAATATATCTCAAAACACAAAACAGGGCATAGCCACCCTGAGCCTGCTATGCGGGGAGGACAGGGTACAAGTTTGATAAATAAAAAAAACAGGGCAATTAGTTTACACCGCACTTGAGCAGGATGTGCTCCACTAGAGAAAAAAGTAACACAAGGGTTGTTTTTAACAGAGATTAAAATCATGTTTAAATTGCAAATAAAAGTTAAAGGAAGTTCTGAGTATTGTGACTGTGGCACCTCAGGCTGTCACGGGGCAACGGTGAACTGTTTAATGAGATCATGGGGCCTTATTGCCAAGGCAGTTCCAGGGAACTTCCGAAGAAAAATTCAGATGAGAAGAGCTCTGTGGGAGACATTTTGAGAGGTGGTTGCCAGAAATGTATCGTAAAATGAAAGCTCCTCCACTCAATATATTTTTTCCGTAAATAATGGTAAATTCCGATGGTGAACATTGGGGCACACAAGTGTATCATAAGAGAACTGCTATTTTGCCTCGAGAAATTTTTTAAAAAATCAGAATCCCCTGTTTGTTTATATCCCACTTTTCCTCATGGTTCAGGGTGGCCTACGATAATAATTAAAGCACCCCAAGCTAAACCCAGAGATAAAATAACAAGCCCTAAATCCTTCCCCCCTCCCCCATTAATAGATGCCTACTATTCAAGCCCCCTCAAAAGCCCTGGTGAACAGACAGGCCTTACAGCACCTCCTGAAGTTCTCCAAGGAAGGGGCTCCCCTCACCTCTTCAGGGAACCCCTTCTATGGACCTGGAGCCATGATGGAAGAGGCCTAGGGTCTTGTCAATGCCAGATGGGCCACCCTTAATGGTGCCTGATTACTGTGGTTGGCACATGGGAACATGTGGAAAGAGGCGGTCCTTCAAACATGTGGGTCCTCCTAGGTCCTGATCGGCTTTAAAGGCCAAAATCAGCACCTTAAATTGAACTTGGAAACAAACTGGCAGCCAGTGAAGCCTTTTTGAATTGAGCAACATATGTTCCCCTGACAGGGGTCAGGCTGCCACATACTGGACTAGATGTAATTTCCAGGTTATCTTCAAGAGCAGCCCCACATAGAGCACATTGCAGGAATTCAACCATGAAGTTACAGAGAGGAGAGAGGGAGAGTTGGTTTTGTTACACCCCACTTTTCTCTACCCTAAGGAGTCTCAAATGACTTCCTTTCCTCTCCCCAAAATAGGCACCTTATGAGGTAGGTCAGGCCAGGGGTCTTTTAATAGAAAAACAACTGCAGGACCTCATTAGCATATAGTATGCTAATGAGCTCTTAGGCTATTAGCATATGCCATACACCCTGACATCACTGGAAGTGATGTCAGAAGGGAAGCAAAGGGGGGGGCATCTTCAAAAGCTGACCTGGGTGGTGGAGCTAAGAGAGAAAGGGGTTTAAAGTTTAAACTCCTTCTCATGAGAGTTGGGCCACAGAAGGAGGAAAGAGAGAGAGTGAGAGAAGAAAAGAAGGAAGGAAAGAGAGAAAGAAAGAGAAGGAAAGGGGAGGGGAGGGAAAGAAAGAGAGGGAAGAAGGAGGGAAACAGGGAAAGGAGGAAAAAAAGAAGAGAAGAAGGTGGGAAAGAAAGAAAGAGAGAAGAAGGAGGGAAAGAGGAAAAAGAGAGTAGGAAAGGAGTGAATGAAAGATATTTGGCGGCAATTAGGCCCCATTGTATCCTATGGGCCATTGAAGTCAATGGTAAAAACTTACGGTATATTCTGGGGGCTGGAGGGGAGGGGGTTTGAGGGAGAGGCTCCAAACTCACAGGATAGCTGATGGAGCCTTTCCCCAAGATACCCACCAAGTTTCAAGAACATTGGACCAGGGGGTCCAATTCTATGGGCCCCAAACAGGTTGTCCCTATTCCCTCCATTGTTCTTTATGGTGGGAAAAAAGTTACTAATCTGTCCCTGGTATCCAACAAGGTGCATGCCTCTGTCTGAACCAGGTACCTCTTGATGGAGGAATGTTCACAAAGAAGAAATTATATCACCCCTCCCTCTCCTGTTTGAGGTTGGTGAAGGACTTTATACCCAGCCAGTGCCAGCTGCGTCAGTGTGATGATGTCAGAGTCATCCAGCCAAGTTTCAGTCAAGCAAGGCAGGTTGATCCATTTCTCATGCAATAGGTCAGTTATTGTTGAGATCCAATTTTTCACAGACCTGGCATTGCACAACACCATGGCTGAAGTGGAGCCACCTGACAGAGCATCCCTACTCACACTCTGAGGGATGTGAAGGAGATTAGGCCTGCAGTGAGCACCATCACATCTCCATGCACGTTTTCCTCCCCCCCTCCATGTTTATTTATATATTTTATAATACAAGCAATAAAGTATCAATCGCTATACAATCTACATTGAGTCTGTTCCTAAATATTCTTGTTTATCCATTTATATAATCTTGACCATCGTTTCAAGAAAAATGCTTCTCCTTTCCCCTGAATCAACAAACTTAATTTGTCCAGTTCTGCTAAACTTAACAGTTTAGCGAACCAATCTCCTCTCTACTGGGAGTTTTTCCAGTTTTCCAATATCTGGCCAAAAGTATTCTTGCGGACGTTATTATAATCGTGATTAAGTAGACATCACGAGAATTAAGACTTTCCGGTACAATATTCAGCAAATATATCACTGGATCCATGCATGTCTTCCAACACCAATACTCCTCCTAGCAGCTATCGTCCCACTCCTTGCACCACCTCAATCCGTGATGGAATGACAGACATGCTGGAAGGCAGCCCAATGGCAAGTTCTCTACCTCTACAATCACCATGTTCTGCACTCTATTCTTGGTGCTGGGGCGGGGGGGCAGCAGTGGGAGGGCTTCTAGTGTCCTGGCCCCACTGCTGGACCTCCTGATGGTACCTGGTATTTTTGGCCGCTGTGTGTGACAGAGTGTTGGACTAGATGGGCCATTGGCCTGATTCAACATTGGCTTCTCTTATGTTCTTATGTTCTTATGTTCAAGAGGCAAAGAGGTTCTTTCTACCCAATGGATTTGAGGGCAATAAGCACGTCAGTAGTGAAGGAAAGGTTTTTTTATTGAAATCTGTATAATACTGAGATATCAACAAAGTACAAGGATTAACAGAGGTTACACCCATTTTCCTTCAGCTGCAAGAACCTCGGCTCAGGCTGAACCACGGAGCAGGGCTGAGCACACTGGTCAACACCTAGAGTTTGCCCGCTGTCATTCAGGGTTCCTTGCAGCTGACGGGACATGGGTATATTCTCTGCTTTGTTCTCTGTTACTTCTTGTACTTTGTTGATCTCTCATTATTATAGAGATTTCATCAGAACCTCTTTCCCCCCACCACTGGTGTGCTCATTGCCCTCAGATCCCTTGTGGGGGGGGGAGAACCTCTTTGCCTCTTGGCAAAACACACTACTTGCAAGAAATCCCACACAGGGTTCGGCCAGCTGCCAGCACTCCCCATCAGAGTGTTAGGAGATGTACTTTGAAAATGCTTTTATTAGTTATTTTCTGACCTGCACACATACCTGAATGGTGCTAGAAAGTGTCTTTGGTTTGGGAGAACTGTGTGCTTTGTTTGATGTGACCACCTGCACTAGGAAGCTGCTTGCAGACTGCACTTTCATGCTAATGAAGTCACAGACACACACATATGTATACATCTACCCAACATGCACTGGGAACAAGAAAGCATCTCCATTATGGTCTGCTAGAAGGATGTTATAAACGACAACCTGCCCACCATCGAGGAATCTGAATTCCACATGTAACCCACAAGATGCTTGGCACTTTGCATGTGTTAAGACTGTTTCCTGTTTGTCACTTGGACCAAGCCAGAGTCATCTGCATTCTTAAGGTTTCCATGACAACCCATCTTTGCACCTTGGACAAAAAGGTTCCCCTTAGTAAAGGTGTAGACTTTCAATATTGCCCCACCTTAGTAGGAGGGTACCCCACATCCTATAGCCAATGGTATAGGGATGGGACGGACTGAAAGACCCTAATGCCAGCCCCCAAGATAGCTGATAAAAATAAGGTTCACCTTTTGTTAGGGGTGCCTTCCTTCCCCAACCAGCTAGCAAGTCACTTATTCCTCACACGTGTTGGCAGGTTCCAACAGTGTGAAGTAAAAGTAACCTTAGTTAGAAATAATTCTTGTATTCTTCACTGAGGAGGTCGAGCTTCAGGAAACAGATAAGTATTACGTGATTTCCCTCTCCTAAATATCTTCTAGTTTAAAACCCCATATGGTTTTTCATTACTATTGTATCTAAAGGAACGTGTGTGTATGTGTGAGTGCATCAGTATTGTTTGCCTGTGAAACAAAGATATTATTCAGTAAAGAGAATATTTGATTTTACTAAAGAAACATTGTCCAGCATTCTCTTTTGGGAAACTGGGTCTCTGAGCGAAACCACTTTCTCTGTATACATAGACCAGAACTCAATAATAAGTTTAGACCGATCAATGCGTAGATAAGCATTTCGGCTAACAAGAGGGACACACCAGAGCACCCTCAACAGGAGGGCTGCATTATGATGGCCCACTGGGCTAGAAGGGGCTGGCTGCTAGTGTAAGCGCTGAGTCAGTGTGAGGGCTTCTCCAAGTCTAGTCAGTGTCACAAATTAGGCACCTCAAGGCCCTTCCAATGCTCACAGTCTCTTCTGCTTGGCCTCTCTTCACGGACCAAATGCAGCAGATAGCAATGGGAGGATGGGAGGACTAGATGGATACTTTTTCCCTTCTCCCCCGAACTGCCGGGACTGCAGCCGCGAAGTACCCACTTATACAGGAAGCTGCCTGTTACATCCTTGTATGTTTCTTGGCTCTGGTCTTCTTTTCTTCCATTCTTCACTGGAGAGGAAGCATTCTGCTGTGCCTTTTCACTAGGCGTTATTGGCTAATTTGTTTATTCCTTATGCATAAGTGCATCAGAAATTACCTGATGCTCAGAATCCTTAAACCACCATTGATGTCATACATCTTTCAGTGGGGGATGGTCTGGGCCTTAACTGGAGCAGGAGGGAAGCTCAGGCAACATTGCCGTGATGATGTCTTCCACTGGGTACTGGAAAGTGAGGTCATCATGTTGGGATGTCCTGTCAACACTCTGGCATTTGGGCAAAAACTCTGTGGTAAAAATGGCTTCTACCATAGAGTTTTTGCCCAAACACCAGAGCATTGTCTGGATGACCTCAATGTGATGACATTGCCACATTGCCAGTCATGTAGCCGGGACCTCCCTCCTGCTCCTGGCAAGTCCCTCCACCAGCTGATCAGTGGCAGGGGTGGGGCCTGGGGTGGAGGACCCCCTGCCTCCAGGAGCGGGCTGACAAACCCTACTGACAGTCAGCAAGATACACAATTCCCTTAAAAGGCAGAAAGGGAAAAAAGTGCCTTGATAGTCCTTATATTAATAGCTATGGAATTAAAGGGGATACCAGTTGTGGGTAAATCCCCCAATGCACCAACACTCAGAACCTTCATGCATAATGTGTGGTCTCCTCTAAAGGCAAACGGTTCGATCTAAAAGTAAACCCTTTGAGGCATAATTAAAGTGAGCGTCCAATTTTAATTTAGGGGGGAAAGTGCCTTCATGATCAAAAACTGGGAAATGCTGCCCTATAGAAAAAAGGACTCTAGGAACCGTTTTTCTTCCATCCAAGCTCTTGTTAGCATTTGTAGCTTTTGCTGTCCCTAGTAGGTTAATACTTCATGAAAGGTGGCTATCTGTCTGCAGTCTCCCAACATCTCCCCATACCAACACCAAACACAGAGGGTCATTTCATACTGATTAATTTATGGGCACACAGAACACATTTTACATGTATCCATAGACAGGGGTCTTTTTGTAGAAAAACAGCTGCAGGAGCTCATTAGCATATGGTATGCTAATGAGCTATTAGGCTGTTAGCATATGCCACACCCCCTAACATCACCGGAAGTGATGTCAGAAGGGGAAGCAAAAGGGGGGAGGTATCTTCAAAAGCCTCCCCTTCCCTTCTCCAGCTGATCTGGGTGGGGGAGCTAAGAGAGAAGGGGTTTAAAGTTTAAACGCTTTCTCGTGAGAGTTGGGCCACAGAAGGAGGAAAGAGGGAAGGAAAGAGAGAGAGAGTAGAGAGAAGGAAAGAAGGAAGGAAAGAGGGAAAGAAAGAGAAGGAAAGGGGAGGGAAAGAAAGAGAGGGAAGAAGGAGGGAATGAAAGAAATCCGGTGGCAATTCGGCCCCATTATATCCTATGGGCCATTGAAGTCAATGGTGAAAACATAGGGTATATTCTGGGGGCTGGAGGGGAGGGTGTTTGACGGATAGGCTCCAAACTCACAGGGTAGCTGATGGAGCCTCTCCCCAAGATACCCACCAAGTTTCAAGAACATTGGATCAGGGGATCCAATTCTATGGGTCCCTAAACAGGTTGCCCCTATTCCCTCCATGGTTCTCTATGGTGGGGAAAAATTAACTTGAGTAAACACTGAGTCATTAAGAGAGTTGAGCTTGACTTTAGCTCCCCAGTGCGCACACACAGCAACAAATACATGCTTCTGTGGCAACTCCTGTAATTTCATCATTCAGAACCCCTGGGTGTTCAGTCCTTTTTCCATAGGTTGTATTAAGTCTTTACTTTGACGTAGAGTGCCATAGTACCGCACTCCTACAATTCTGAGAAATAATTTTCTCAGCTTCTCAAAGGAACAGGAGCACTTCCTGGAGCCCAGAAATGTGCTCCCAAGTAGATATTCTGGCACTTACAGAGGGTTCAGAAAGTGCCAAAATCTCTGCTGGGAGATCGTTTGTGGGCTAAAGGAAGCTTTCTGCTACTTACAGGAAGCTCTCTATGGGAAGCACACTTGTGTAATCTCTTCGTTTAATGGAAACTTGGCAAATGCACTCCTATCGGTTTCCTACTGTTCCCCCAGACTTTAGAGAATCAATGAGAGCACATTTGTCATGGTCAATAAATTATGAGATTGCACAGGTGCATTTTCACAGCACTTAGAAATTCTTTTCCCTAGCATAACTGGCCTTCATAAACACTGGGGCAAAAAAAACCCTCTCAAGCGTTGTCATGCTGCTCATCAGAAGTCCTATGGAATAGGATTTGATTTGATGAAGCTCAGGGGAGGGGGGTCCCCCCAGATGCGGAGCTGATTTTGAAACCATCATATTTCACAGTCATCTCTGCTAAACTCTATGCAAGACTGCCAGACACAGGGGGAGTGCAATGAATTTAACTTCTTTGTGTTATTAAAAATGAAGAGTATTTTTTAAATTAAATATCTTTATTCAACCCAATAAATTACAAAATTCATATACCAAACATAAGACAACAAATCTAAATATACACGTACTAGGAGTAAGGCCCGTTGTGGGAAGAAATACAACAAGCTCTAGAAGGAAGCTCCAGGTGAGTATCCCGGCTGTGGCTGGTGGGGCGGCAGAGGGAAGGGGGAAATAGAGGGAGGCAAGCCATGTTTATTTCCTTCTGCTTGGCTATAAGGCAGGGCTGTCTCAAGTTATTTTGCTGCCCCAAGAGGGTAGTATGGGAGGACAGCCTCATGGTAACAGGTATGGTTCCCTCCATCCCTGACTTATGTTGATTTGGGATTATGCAGTGGCAGCTAAGGTAGAGAAGCACCTCCTCCTATGCCGTGTCTTCTGGGTTCCAAGGGTCTAGAAAGCTGTTCCATAGCCAGTTACAGGGTTGCCAACTCTGGGTTGGGAAGTACCTGTAGTTTTGAGGGGTAGAGCCTGGGGAAGGGCAGGGTTTGGGGTGTGGAGGGACCTCAGCAGGGTATAATTACAAAGAGTCCATTGCCCAGAGCAGCCATTTTCTCCAGGAGAACTGACCTTGGAGATCTCCAGGTGCTGCCTGGAGGCTGGCAATACTAAGGGGAGGGTCAGACCTGTAGATTTGAGGGGTAGAGCCTGGGGAGAGCAGGGTTTGGGGTGTGGAGGGACTTCAGCAGGGTATAATGCCACAGAGTCCACTGCCCAAATCAGCCATTGTAATAGCTGGGAAATTTTCTGTAGGGGAAATGATGTGCTGTGGCTGGGGAACCCGGTGATTTCTGGGACACCTCCAGGCCCCACAGGGAGATTCACAGCTCCAGTGACCATTTAAGGGAAGACTGGGATATGTATTTTGGCAACTCCAGTGACTGTTTAAGGGAAAATTGGGATATGTATTTTACCTCAGGACACATTCAATGACTCCCAACAGCAACAACTAACTGTTTAGAATGTTAGATGCAAAGGCCAATTAGGCCACTTATGCAAATGATCTCTGAGTTCCAACTAGCTATTGGGGGGATAGGAACAGCAAACTGTTTAGAATATTGGAGGCGAGACTCAGGCAACGCAGCCAGTGAATAGGGACAGCTTCTGAGTGACAGGTCAGAGAGCCAACTGATTTGGGAGCATGTGGAATGTTCAGAAGAGTCCACCACCAAAACAGAATTATTATATATAGAGATAGCACATAAAAGAAATGCCAAACACTCAATATAACAAAGTTTCCATCTCTTCCAAGGCCATCACAACTTGTTCTCTGTGGGAAGGGAAATATCTCAGACAAGTCAATTTAATAACATCAGTTTAATCCAATCTTTCTCTCCCAAAGCCATCACAACTTTTTTTTTGCAGATAGGGAAATAACTGATACAAGTCAGTTTATTAACATTGATTTAGTCCAATCCGATTTATTAACATTGATTTAGTCCAATCCGATAACCATTGCCAGCTAGGCCTCTGGCTATACTAGCTGCCATGGATGTGTGGGGGGGACTCTAGAATTTTGACTTTTGTTTCTGCTGTGTTTCCAGTCTTTCTTTGGTCGAATCTGCATTTGCATTTTAAATCAGTTGTGTACTGCTGTGACGCCATCTTTCTCATCAGTGGCCCGACTGCTGGACCTCCTGATGGCACCTGGTATATTTTGGCCGTTGTGTGACAGAGTGTTGGACTAGATGGGCCATTGGCCTGATTCAACATTGGCTTCTCTTATGTTCTTATGTTCTTATGCTTGTTTGAATGCTGTTTGGAGAAGACTCTTTTAAAGCAGTGCAGAGATGCAATGACAGCGGAGCCGCCCTGAAAGGATGATAAACATATGTGGACGTGCGAAAGGATGCTAGCATAGTTTAGGCGTGAAAACGACACCAAATATGGACAACTTTTTTGAAGACGGAGTCAAAAGGCTGGAACGCTGGTGGGAAAGCCAAATGCAGATTTGGCCTTTATCTATGTAACCGAAGCCTTCGAACTTGAGTGTCTGATGTACTTTTCTCCTAAGAATTATTGCCCACTACTTTGGCAGGTTCCTACCTGGCCTCTGATTGGACCTGAGCCATCAGGGGATCCTCTTCAATAATATATATCTGCTTGCTTCGCACGCTTTAGGCCAGTTCTAACACTAAAAGTGTTAAGATATCTGCATACTCTCAATGTCTCAATAAACTTTACTTCTTTGAATGAAAGCTGTTGGGAACTGATTGCTGCAGGAGTCTGACAACCATCTTGTCTGGTTGTGTCCAGACACAAAGCTTAAAAAGGGAAACCACACAGCCTCAAAATTAATAGAATAAGAGTCTGATTCTGTATTTTGAATTTTCGTGGCCACTTTTTCTAAAAGGAACAAATCACAATTTTTTGGGTACCAGTGGTCTATATGCCTTGGTACAGAACTCTCCCATTTTGGGGCGATTACCAATTTTGCAGCAGTACATAACAACACCATTAGTTCTTTTTTCTCTGTCAAGATTTCCCTATCCAGCCACAAATTTAAAAGTAAAACTTGCACCTTGAATGGTATATTATATGAGACATCTCACTGATTTGGGCATGTACCATCTGCCAGAATTGCTCTACGAATGTACATGCCCACCAACAATGCCAATAGGTGCCTTTTTCATTACAACCACACCAAAATACCAGGGAGGAAGATGGATGTAGATGGTGCAGCCTCTGGGGTGTCAAATACCATCTAGACATCCATGTAAAGGTTACAGCTCTGATAAAGTTTTTGATCTCAAAGTATTAGAGCTCCAGATTGACTCCTAATGACATGTGGTGAGAGTCCCCCGAAGATCCAGATTCCATTTTTGAATGTGCATGGGTTCTCTGCTCTTTTTAGTGGTCAATAAGATTTTATAGACAATAGAAATTAAACCCTTTGAGGGAAGGGAGCTTTGATTCAAAAGGGTTTCATAAGCTGTCAATTGCCTTTCAGACCTTGTGAAATGGCTGGGACATTTACTGCATGTTTTAGTTGTATATATTGATACCAGTGCATAGGTTTATCCCATAATTTGTCCAGATCCTTTTTGTCCATAAGGACACCCCTCTTAGTTATATCTATTGATTTTGACACTTTAGCAATTCTCCATGAATTAAAAGATGCAGGGTCGAATGCCGGTCTAAAACAATTCTAGCCTACATAGCTACTTAGGGGGGAAGGGGGGCGGCTAACAGTTTTTTCCATTTATCACAAATTGACACAGTTGTGTCAAGAAAAACATTGTGACCAGTCACAACAGCATGGTCCCTAGGTGTGTTCCATAGTAATTCACAGAGTTGTTTAGGGCCTGCCAAAACCTGTTCTATATGTGCCGAGGACGATTCAGCAGTACACAAAGGGCTTAAAAGGGTCATTAGTTGGGTTGTCTGATAATATAGTGATAAATTTGGGTATGCTAGTCCTCCCAGGTTGGGGGTTTGCATAAGGTCAGCCTTGCCTTCTTGTCGTTCCAAAAAAAATTATTTAAAAGTTTTTGCCATTGTTTAAAAAATTGATTCAGAAATAATGATAGGTAATATTCTAAATAAAAACATAACTCTGGAAAGAATAAAGGACTTCACTAGATCTAATTTCTAATTGAAGAGTTAAGGATTGGATCCAAAGGTATTCTTGCATAATCAGGAGAACACTTTTCAGCAGAGGAAGAGCATCTTTGGATCCAAGCCCAAATAAATACCTGATAATATGGCAGGATTTTGTTTTTAATCTTACCACTTACTGAATGAACTATCCGGAAAGTCTTTCTCATGCTTAGATGCTATGCCTCTCATCTCCCAGCCTTCCAGCTTTTGACTGTATCTATTCTGTTTCTTCCTGATCTCTACTTACATTGGCAAAGACCACATATTGACAGTAGGCACTGACTGAAAAGCTCTTGTTGGCTGTACAGTGCTACAAATAGCAAATATAGTACTAAGGAAGACAAAGTTAGAAGCCCAATATTGTGGATATCAAACCTGTTAGTTTTTCCACCCTTCTGTTGATTCTCAGGGTGTATGTGAAAGCACCCAAGACAACCAACAAAGTGATCATACACCTTTTGTTTACACACGGTTAACAGAGTTCTGGGTTTTTTTTGGTTTTTGCCAAGTGCTGAGGCTTATTTTCAAAAGTATTCCAAAAGTAAATGGAATTCATTAGGACTGTGTTGAAACAAGGGAGGGGGTACTACATGACCAATTTCATTTTCTCTGAAATGCTTCCCAATTCAGAGATAATGGGGAGGGTGTAAAATAGGGTAATGGTGTCTTTTGGGAGGGCCCCCTGGAGGATTGCGCTCACTTTGACATGGGTGTGATTCCAAATTGGCAGAAGCACTAGCCACTCTGATAATCATTCTCTTTTTTTAAAAAAATGGTGTCAAAACAGATGCAAAGAAAGAGAAGCAGATGGGAATGAAACATCCAAAATAATTATGATTGGGTGCCTTCTTTGAGAACACGTTGGGACCAATGTTCCCTCTAAGCTGTGGAGTCTTGTGAGCAAGAATTCTACTTTGTGAGCTGCTGGCGTTATAGCTGTGAGCGAGCGATTGGGCTCCTCCTGCATAAAATTAGTTTGCTCTGGAGCCCTCCTTCCTGAGCTGAGACAAAAATGTGTGAGCTGGAGGCTAAAAAACTGTGAGCTAGCTCACGCTAACTCAGCTTAGAGGGAACACTGGTTGGGGCCTCTGAAACACTTTTTAAATGTCCATTTATTGATTGAACTTCTCTACCGCTCTCCCCACAAGCAGGCTCAGAGTGGTGTACAGTGATTGTATAAAACACAATAAAAAATCTAAAAAAAAAATACCACTTGAGCCAAGGCTACCTGAACTCTACAACTCCAAGTCCAAAGAATTCTGGCCCTGCTGCCTCATCAGTGTCACAGGAGCAGCTTTTCTTACCACCATAGGCAAGAATGTTTTGGGGGAAAGGAAAGACAGCAGCAGAAATGCTTGTGAAGGGGCTGAGGATACCTCCAGGCCTCACTATGTTTCCCAGCAGTAAGCAGAAACGGGGAATTTTCAAGGCCTTCTTATATTACTGATGAGAGGTTGGCTTAGGATCTGGGAGTAAAGGTAAAGGTTTCCCTTGCTCGAAAGCCAGTCAAATCCAACTCTAGGGATGTGGTGCTCATCTCCATTTCCAAGCTGAAGAACCAGCGCTGTCCAAAGACATTTCCATGGTCATGTGGCCGGCATGATTAGACACCAAGGTGCATGGAACGCTGTTACCTTCCCACCGAAGCAGTACCTATTTATCTACTTGCAATTTCTTGCTTTCGAACTGCTAGGTTGGCAGGAGCTGGGACGAGAGATGGGAGCTCACTCCGTCACGCAGCACTTGGGTCTCAAACTGCTGAACTACCAACCTTCCGGTCTGCAGTTCAGCATCTTAACCACATGAGCCACCACAGCCCTTGTGATCTGGGAGACCTGAGTCCATATCCCAAACCTGTTATGAAGTCACTGAGTGACCATGGACCAGTCATTCACTCTCAGTCTAATTTACATCACAGGGTTGTTGTGAGGGCAACATAGAAGAAGAAGAGATTTGATTTATACCTCGTCCTTCACTACCCAAAGGAGTCTCAGAGCGGCTTACAAACTCCTTTCCCTTCCCCTCCCCACAACAGACACCCTGTGACTAGGTAGGTGGGGCTGAGAGAGCTCTTGACAGCAACTGCTCTTTTTCAAGAACAGCTCTTATCAGAACTATGGCTTGCCCAAGGTCATCCAGCAGGTGCAAGTGGAGGAGTGGGGAATCAAACTCAGTTCTCCCAGATTAGAGTCTGCGCACTTAACCACCACACCAAACTGGCTACATCAAAATGTATGTTGCCCTGAGCTCCTTGGAGGAAGGATAGGATAAAGAGGTATTAAATAAATGAATAAGGATCCCTACAAAACCTTGAATGCACTGTGTTTACATTAAACTAATTGGGGCTCAATGTGCTGTCCCACAAATCCATGTAATTGCACTTGTAACCATATGTTTCAGATAAGCTAGAGCTAAACTAAGTTGAGGGAAGTTCATCCATTGTTAGTTCCAAGTACAGCAAAGTGTTTTTTCAAATAACCGGTGTTCATGTATTGATATTTGCAGACATGGCATAGCAAAGTGTTGGGAAAGTGCTCCAAGCAAATGTTACGAAGCATAAACTTTGTATGCTTTTTGCACTAAAACCCAACAGAATTTATTGACCCATTTCAATAAACACACACGGCGTGATTAAATAAATAACAGTTCTGCACGACCTCCAAAACAAGCTGCAATGAGGGGACAACACCCTTTTGTTACATTCAAAATCCTTCTCAAACATATCAGCATTTTAATTGATGATGTACTTTAAGAATCTTTACCATAGCAGAAACATTCAGCCATGTGAGCCTCCACTTACACGCTGTAATGGTACAGATCACAGAGCGGAGTGCCATCTCAGTGAGATCTAGGCCAAGGAGAAGATTGGCTGTTCATGGGATTAGTTGCTGGGGTCTGAGAGCCTTCACACCAGCATTAGAACTTGGTCCAGTCCCCTGCCAGCACAGATAAAAGCCACTGGCTCTTCTTGACATAGATTTGCTTCACAGGAGCAGTTAAGAAAACATAAGAGAAGCCATGTTGGATCAGGCCAGTGGTTCATCCAGTCCAACACTCTGTGTCACACAGTGGCCAAAAACCAGGTGCCATCAGGAGGTCTACCAGCAGTGGGGTCAGGACTCAAGAAGCCCTCCCACTGTTGCCCCCCAAGCACCAAGAGTACAGAGCATCACTGCCCCAGACATAATTTCTATCCATACTTTGTGGCTAATAGCCACTGATGGACCTCTGCTCCCTATGTTTATCTAATCCCGTCTTGAAAGCTGTCCATGCTTGTAGCCACATTTCCTGTGGCAGTGAATTCCACGTGTTAATTACTCTTTGGGTGAATAAGTACTTCCTTTTATCTGTTCTAAACCTACTGCTGATTAATTTCATTCAGTGCCCATGAGTTCTTGCATTATGAGAAAGGGAGAAAAGTACTTCTTTCTCAACCTGCTCTATCCCATGAATACTTTTGTAAACTTCTGTCATGTCACCCCCTCAGTCATCATTTCTCCAAGCTAAAGAGCCCCAAGCACTTTAACCTTTCTTCGTAGGGAAAATGTTCCATCCCCTTAATCATTTTAGTTGCCCTTTTCTGTGCTTTTCCCAATGCTATAGTATCCTTTCTGAGGTGTGGCGACCAGAATTGCACACAGTATTCCAAATGAGGTTGCACTAATGATTTATACAGGGTCATGATGATACTGGCTGATTTGTTTTCAGTTCCCTTCCTAATAATCCCCAGCATAGCATTTGCCCCCCCCTTTTTTTTTGCTGTCACACACTGAGTCGACATTTTCAGTGAGTTATCTACCACAACTCCAAGATCTCTCTCCTGGTTGGTCTCCGCCAGTTTGGACCCCATCAATGTGTATTCATAGTTAGGATTTTTGGCTCCAACATGCATTACTTTGCACCTGCCCACATTGAACCTCATTTGCCACGTTGATGCCCACTTGTCCAGCCTCAACAGATCCCTCAGGAGTGCCTCACAATCGGGGCCGTAGCCAGGATTTTGTAGTTCGGGGGGCTTTAAATAAGTCGGGGGCCACTGACATCACAAAATAAAAAATAAAATAAAAATAAAATTTTAAAAAAATCATTTTTGCAGCATTCAAAGTCTGCTTGCCTATGCGGGGAAGCAAGCTGTGCTTGGAGAAGGGGCAGCATTGGGGAGTCCTCCAGGTGGCCCAGAGAGTTGGGGGCCCCGGGGGCCACACAGGAGCCTTGGCAGGAAGTCAGGGGGCCAGGCCCTGAAATGCCCCCCTGTAGCTACGGGCCTGCTCACAATCCTCCCTGATTCTCATCACCCTGAACAACTTACTGTTATCCACAAACTTAGCCACTTCACTGCTTACTTCCCACTCCAAATTATTAATGAATAGGTTAAAAAGCACCAGACATAGTACTGAGCAGGGCTCTTCTTGCAGCAGGAACTCCTTTTCATATTAGGCGACACACACCTAATGTAGCCAATCCTCCAAGAGCTTACAGTAGCCCCTGTAAGAAGAGCTCTATCAGCTCTTGGAGGATTGACTACATTAAGGCTGTGTTGCCTAATATGCAAAGGAGTTCCTGCTACAAAAAGAGCCCTGGTACTGAGCCCTGCGGTACCCCACTGCTTACCACCCTCCTCTGAGAAAACTGCTCATTTATACTAACTCTCTGTTTCCTGTTAATTAACCAGTTTTTAATCCACAAGAAGACTTGTCCTCTTATCCCATGACTGCTGAGTTTACTAAGGAACCTTTGATGAGGAACTTTATCAAAAGCTTTCTGGAAGTCTAAGTAAACAGCATATACCTGGTCACCCTTGTGCACATGTTTGTTCATCCCCCCAAAGAATCCTAACAGGTTAGTGAGACAAGATCTTCCCTTACAGAACCCATGCTGAGTCTTCCTCAATACCTTTTGTTCATCAGTGTGCCTACTAATCCTATCTTTAACAACAGATCCCTCCAACTTACCCGGAATCGACATTAGACAGATTGGCCTGCCTGTAATTTCCTGGATCTCCTCTGGAACCCATATTAAAGTTGGGGGTTACATTAGCTAAATAGTTAAATGGGTCTTTAGGAACTAGGCATGGGGAAGTTTCCACTCCAGCCCTCAGGCACATTATACTGGTCTTTCTGGCCAACCTGCTCTGTCTTTACATGGATCACTGAGCATAAATCTTGTATGAGACACCAACACCTTGAATCCCCTCTAGTGCAACATTTCATGGATGTCAGGCATACTGACAATGACTTCAGATTTTTGGTTTTAGAAATCTTGATCCCAAATCAGTATAACAGAATAAATATACAAAAAGCCCTGTACCAACGTGAGGCTTTTTGGATCTATCATTTAAAAACTTATCACCCATATGGTCTCAATCAGGCATTGGAACTATCATGCTTTCTTTAAACAGAATACACTGTAAATGGATGTGTGTCCCTTTAACTTGTTCAGAGTTCTTCTTAGTTCCCTCTATATACTAACTGATACTTGGCTCACAATTTAGAGGCTAGACCAGCTCAGCATTAATACAGAGTGGCTTCTAAAAAGTGTTACTGGTGGCCCTTCAATAGAAATAAAACTGTCACTGCAAACCTCTTTAAATACCCTGGGAGGGTAAGTTTCATTCAGTATGTTACTCTGTATCTTGGAATTTGCTTTATGTCAGTCAGGCTGGTTTACAGAAACACCTTCTACATCAATAGTCTGAAGCTATATAGTTTTCTGAAAACTTATGCCTTTGAAATATTTATAATAGGTAGTCAATTTGGTGTTACTTTGGTATAATTTTACATATGGACCTTAGCACAACTGTTTCATACAATTGTTTCTATTATAGCAATTTTCAGCATGTTACTTTGTATTTTGAATTTTGTTTTATGTTATTCAAGGTTGGTTTACAGTAGCATCTTTTTTTCACAGGCAGTTCCTTCTACATTAGTAGTTTGAAGCCGTACAGTTTTCTGCAACTTGATGCCTTTGAAATACTTAGAATAGATAATTACTTTGATGTAATTTTACATATGGATCTTAGCACAACTGTTTCATAGCATTGTTTCTATTATAGTAATTTTCTTGAGGAAGATTATCGAAACAAAGTCTTCAATATCCGGATTCTTCGTTGGGAAGAACTACTTTGGAAAGAAAATTTTATGGAATATTTCATTGTGTATCAGAAGAGTCATATTTAGTATCATTGTGCTTTATTGTGCAAGGATTATATTCATGTACTGCACACATTGTATCAGTCCAATATATTAACATTGTTACTAGTTCTATTGTCTCCTGCTTTAACAGCTTTTTCCCATTGTTGTTACTACTATACTGCTGTGTGACCCCCCCCCCACAAGCATATCTCCATATGGAGGGAAAACACCTGCTGATACTTTAAGCTCTAGCTGTTGTTAAAGGTGTGGGTACCTGGCAGCAAGCACAATCAAGCCCATTTGGAAGGCACACAGCTTCCGAATTCAGCCTCAGTAGCATGTGTCACTGTGTAGGATCAATTTGCTCAACTTTAAAGTGTGCATGCAAACACTGAGACAATCTTCAGTGGCTGTATTTAGGACTGAAGTGTCACTCTGCTAATCCAACATAAGGCTCAGCTGTCAGGAAAGCCCAGGCAAGCCGAGGGAAGGCATGGGTTGTGGCCTAATATTCTAATGAGCTGCCCTGTCAGGGGTGTGGCCTAATATGCTAATGAGTTTCTGCTGTTGGGTGTGGCCTATTATGCTAATGAGTTCCTGCTTGGCTTTTTCTACAAAAAAAGCCCTGGTGGTATTATATTTAAACAGTCTTTAAACAATCTCTGGTTTCCTACATGCATAGTGTTTGTATCTCAGTACCCTGTGCTCCAGATGGAAGTTGAGTCAGTGTGCAAACAATGCAGACGTAGTGGTCAGCACACGAGTTAAGAACTTCTTCGACATGATGCTGGAACAGTAGGCAGGAAAGTGAGTTTACATGATTGGTGTCTTCTTTAAGTTGCCCTTAAAAAGACAAACTTCTTCTGTTTCATGGTTTTATCAACCAGATAATCTTTGTTGTTGTGCAGCCTAATTTTTTGTGATAGTAAACTTGATCTTAACATAGTAGTTTTAATTTTATTTCTTAATTTTGAATCATGTCGTGGTTTCATATTTTCTTCACAATCTGCTCACTCCCAGTTGCTGAGCAAGATTACAGCCAGTTTGGTCTAGTGGTTAAGTGCACGGACTCTAATCTGGGAGAACCGGGTTTGATTCCCCACTCCTCCACTTGCACCTGGCTGGATGACCTTGGGCAAGCCGTAGTTCTGATAAGGGCTGTTCCTGAAAAAGAACAGTTTCTGTCAAGAGCTCTCTCAGCCCCACCTACCTCACAGGGTGTCTGTTGTGGGGAGGGGAAGGGAAGGGAGTTTGTAAGCTGCTCTGAGACACCTTTGGGTAGTGAAGGGCGGGCTATAAATCCAATCTCTTCTTTTCTTCTCTTCTTCATTCATTTCACCAGTGCACTTGCAGCAGCAGAATGCTTTAAGCCGACAAGTTTTATTTTTTTTCTTCAAGATGATAGATACTGAACAGATTTCTATCAGCACAGCAGAGGTCCAGATTCCACAGCTGAGCAATCTTTCCAGGGAAATGGAACAGGAGATCGTTGTTCTTGCCCCTAACAGAAATAGATGTTATAACGCTGTCTTTTCTTTGCATTTACATGTAAATTACACTAAATACAAAGTATTGGGTTAATGATACATTACGCCTGAGGCTTTAAAGGTTGCTAAAGGTGGGCACTTTGCTGTTAAGGTTGCCACGGGAACCTTAACTCTACCCTATGCAGTATGCGTAAGCATCATGATAATGGTTTTCAGGAATGATCCCATACGATTAGGGCTATGTGACGTATTATCTAGCAAATATTTGTTCTTTGGACATGGGTTAGCCAAAGGGCAGCACTTCCTACAGGTTTGTCTTGCGGCAATCTTGTTGGATGGGATTGCCTCAAGAGATATGCAACTGAAACCAGCTTCATTTCCCTCCTACCAACTTGTGCAGAAAAGAGTGTATCTTTGGTTACTCTGATTAATGTAACTCCTAATGATGCAGGAGCTGAGAGGATGGAATGAAAGCTCGGGGGACATCTGCTCATATATATATATTTTTCTTCTGCCATCAGACTATGCCAGTAGACTCTGGCACAGTTGAGTAGAGAAAATCACAGTTCAGCCTGAAGTATTTAGGGAGGCAGCAGGATCGAGTAGTTTGGTGCGCCAGACCACGCATCTCAGTCAACAATTCCGTTGTGATGTAGCGGTGGACATGCAGATCACAGCATCAGACTTTATACTAATTTCATTAATTGCCTTGGAGCTGTAAAAAGAAGCAAGCTGGTTGTCTGAAAGACAAAGAGTTGTAAACTCCAGGTAGATATTTCCCACCCGAAAACCAAGCAATTTAATTAGTATAGCTGGATTTGTATAATATCTGAACATATGCTGCTCATCCTATGGCAAGTGGCTCAGGGTTTTGAAAAGATCTTTGTTGCTAAAAGGCAGACCAGTTTGTGTTAATAGCCCAGTCCACTGAAGCAGAACAAGCTCAGACCGCATCTTCCCGGAGTCTTAGGGGAAGGGGCAATACTCCTACTCACCATATACAATTTTATTGTGCAGGAAAACCAATTTTGGGTCTCTTCTCATCCAGATATCCAGATTGTGCCAACAGTACTAGTCCTAAACATGCAAACTACCAGTGTTCCATAATACTGGTAACCATACAGGAAATGGCAACTGTGGCAATGCTATCTATTTATACTCCTCACACTTGTATGCGTGTACCACTGATTTTACTAAAAGCTCAGCGTGGCTCAGAAGTGGTCCCTGGCTGGCTCTCCATCAGACAGTACTCACCCAGAGTAGATTGGCACTTATCTTATCAGGCAACTTCTACATGGGCCACTGTCCTGGGGCTACTGGCAGCTAGGAGAAAGCTCCATTGGGCCCCTGGAGCACTGGCAGTGTTTCAAGACCTGCTCAGCTCAGTCCCAGCCAACAGAAACATAACAAAAGCCAGTAGGAGAACCTATATCCACCATCATCGTTGCTACTGGCTGAATCTGAGGTTACTGGTCCCCTTGGCTTGCTACTGGTCTATTGTAGCATCCCACTTTCCCTCTTGATTCATAGGTCTGTTTAAGTCTAGCAGTACAGCTGTTTTCTGTAGCATTTAGTTATTCTGTTGGGCTTAAACTATTGAATCTTGTCAGGGCTATTTTTGGGCAGGAATGCAGAGGAACGGAGTTCCAGCTGGCTCCTGAGGTGGCCACGCCCAGCAGGAACTCATTAGCATAATAGGCCACACCCAGCAGCAGAAACTCATTAGATTGGCTACATTAGCGGAGTGTGGCATAACATGCAAAGGAGTTCCTGCTACAAAAGAAGTCCTGGGTTTTGACAACAAACCAGGTAAACGGAATAAGAAGCAAAAGGTGGGTGTGGCTGGATGACCACACTTCTGGTAACAGGATGTGGCCTATTATGCTAATGAGTTCATGCCGGGCTTTTTCTACAAAAAAAGCCCTGAATCTTGTAGAACCAGGGATTCAGCAACACCAATTGTCAGGCAGCCTGAAAATAGTGATTTGTGATGGTGAGTGGTAGAAATACTCCCCATCTTTAATTGGTGGAATATTAATCTTTAAAAAATAATAATTCTGATATCATTCTTACCCATTTGTTGTTGCTTTGTGACCACCATTTTTCTTTTGATTTCTGTTTCTTCTGCCCGGATAAATAAAAAGGGTGATCCCAGGCAATCAGGGATCATAGAATAGGTTTATTTATAGAGCATTGTCTTTTTCTCAGCACACTCAGGACCCAAGGTTCATAACAACAAATGTCATCTAAAACATTCCAGGTCCCAGCTGTGAGCAGAGTTAATCAGAAGTGAGATTCCAGAAAACAGACAGCGGCTTGTGAGCATGACCACAGACTGCGAAGAGCCACTAACAGAGGGTGTTAATAGTGGGGATGAGCAAGAGATGATCCCAAAGGCAAATCTTCTTTATGCAAGAGACAAAGAAATCTGTTGTGTGAGTCCTAGTCTGACTAGACCACATTAATCTTCTAGGTACCGGATTCTACACAGTTTTGTGTGATGATCCTTTCATACTTGTTGCCATGCAGCTGCTTCAGATGGCATTACTAAAGGCTGTGATCACATGCGCCTTTAGATCCGACATAGATGCAAATGCCTAGTAACATATGGGAAGCATCCTGCAGTCATCGGTAACCTGTGTTGCTCCGCTATGGAAGCAGAGTTAAAAGACGCCGGGGAAAGTCTAGTAGGAAACAGGTTCTGACAGGCCATGGACGGACTTTCACCTGTCTGATTGTGCAAGCACGCTCTCATGCCATCAGGATGGTCTGATCAGGCCATCCCAGCTTGGTGCTGTTCCCCCCTTCGCAGTATGCACATCATCACATCCTCCATAGGGAGCCCTCAGTGTGGAGATGCAATTCTTTGTTTATGTGCATGGAAAACAAATGGCCACCCCCCCCCGACTCATGCACAATTGCGTCTGATCACACAGTGATGGGCTGCACCCGCAGCTACAAAGAGAGGTGTGATCTCACAATTGCGTGTCAAATTCTTCCAGAGGAGACAGCCTTGCTTCCCCTCCACTCCAACTGGTGCATGTGACAGCAGCCAAAGACTCTTAAATATGACTGCCTTGCTGAACTGTGAAGAGATGTGTCAGGACGATGGACAATACTGTAGACCATAAGCAGTGTCTCCTGGACCCACAGGATGTGCTTTGGCAAAAGGGAGCCTTGCGCCTAAGCAGCATCCAAAGCCAGACAAAGACTCCTGGCCTACAAGAAGTCTCCTGCATCTCCATGCCAGCATCAGCATGCAGATCAGCAGCACTGACCTCCATACATACAGAACCAGCTGCAGATCATAGAAGGAAGCCATGCTCTGCAAAAAGAACAAGAAGTTCTTGCACAGATGCCATGAATAACTCCCTTTTCCATCACACAGGCATTCCCCCCCACCATGTATTAATGCCACCAGGTGAAACACGCATTCCTCTCCAGGCTAAAATCAAAGGATGTGCCCAATTATGACAATAACAAGCCATCAAGTCTTCCAGCTGCCCATCAAGATTACACAGCTGTCAAGCATCCCCTCGTTAATCCTGAGAGGGGTCACTCCTAGCCAAGCCATTACCTGCAATTGCCCAACCATTAATCCTTTTTTCTGCCCTATTCAATAGTTTAAGTTTTTAGTTAATATTTCCTGGGGACCATGTGGCAACAGGCAACTGCCTCAGGTCACAATTCAGGTATAAATAGAGAGCATCCAGCCATTGCTATCTCTCTTGCTTTTACCTTTCCTAACCCCACCCTATCTTGCTAGTTCCATTATTAGTGCTGTTTGGAACTTCCCATGTGTGTTACTGGCCAACTCATGACCCCCTTCCCATATTTTTATCCTTTTTTCACTGCAGAATCAACTCGCCTCACCAGGCAGGTAAAGTATCACCCCACCAACAATACTTCCTGCTAATGCAAACGTCAATGTATTTTCTATCTGAATTCCTAGATCTGTATTATTTGTATGTGTGTGAATCCTTTAGTGAAGAAATCACTGCTTTTAGTAAAGCTAGCCTCAGCATCTCTTTCTGGACTCTGGGAGATCCAACTCCCATATACACAGGTTAATGGCCCCATATTTAGTGCCTATTGCTATTTAATACTCATAATTCCCCACTGTTATTAATAAAACAAGGCAATTTGGCTAACAATACCCTTAGTACACCAAATCAACTATGAAGTCAGAATGCCAGCAGGAAAGACTATATAGGGTTTTGCAAAGGGTGTTACATGTTTGATGCCAGTTTGGTGTAGTAGTTAAGTGCGTGGAGAACCGGGTTTGATTTCCCACTCTTCTGCTTGCACCTGCTGGATGACCTTGGGCAAGCCATAGTTCTGGCCCAGCTGTTCTTGGAAAAGAGCAGTTTCTGTCAGAGCTCTCTCAGCCCCACCTACCTCACAGGGTGTCTGTTGTGGGGAGGGGAAGGCAAAGGAGTTTGTAAGCCGCTGTGAGACTCCCTTGGGTAATGAAGAGCAGAGTATAAATCCAATCTCTTCTTCTTCTTCTATAATTATCTACCCATGGGACAGAAATTGTGGCGTGTGCTCCATATGTGGAGCTCTTGGTTCTGAGGAAGCACATTAGTTCCCTTGAGGCCAGGATTGTCAACCTGGACAAGCTGAGAGAGACAGAGAGGTATGTGGATGAGACCCTTAAGGACCAGTTAGAACCATGCTACTCCTGTGCTGACAGCTCCTCTGCCGTCCCAGAGAGGGTCTCAAGGGTGCCAGAATGAGAAAGCTGGGAATAATCTCATAGAAGGGAATCCTTCCTTGCATTATGCATGATGAGCCGGTATCCTCTCATACTGAAGATACTCCTCTGAGTTTGGGTGTGGGGGGTGCCTTTGGTAATGGCAATGATTCAGTCATTAGGGACATAGAAAGTGAAGTCTGTGATAGGCATTTTGACCAGATAATGGCTTGCCTGTCATGTGCAAAAGGTTGTCTAGAGAGGTTAATATCTAGTGCAGGGGAGAAGCCAGCAGTCATTGTGCCTGTTGACAAGGAGAAAATAAAAGGGGCACACTAGCCACCAAGAGATAGAAAATAAGGCCACGGCCAATGGTGCAAGTAAAGTATATATGTATATATTTATGTGTGTGTGTGTATATATTACTCAGCTAAAAATGCCCTACAAGTTGAACCAACAGGATTCTTCAGGGGAATGTGAGTTCTCTCTCATATGTGTGTGTGTGTGTGAGTGTATTGGGTTAAAAATCAAATTGCAATTTGTACAGTAAAATATCAACCAGGTACGAAACCATTCAGTCTAAGCACTAGAGCTATCTTCAACACCCTCTCTTTCTGATTGGAAAAGATAATTTAGGAATCAGGTAGCCAGGGTTCTTCTGGGTTCCATAAACATCTATTAAAATAGATAAGCCATAAATTATCTTAAATACCTCCCTTTTACAGTCTCGCCAGGAGACCCCAAGGATACCTGCTTTCAAAGAGATTGTTCCACAGAAGCAGGAAAGCAACAGAAAAGGCCCAGGCCTAGCCTACAGCATATAGTACCATCAGGAGTGAAGGGACTGCTAGGAGACTGTTGTGAGATTGTGAGAGATGAGCCTACAAGATATTACCTTACAATGGGATTGCCACATGGGTTCATACTGTGGGAGATGGTCCTTCAGGTATGAGGGACCTCCCCATCATGAAGAGCTTTAAAGGTAAGCACCTGTACCTTAAATTGGACCTAGAAACAAATAGGCAGCCAGTGAAGAAACTTCAGGACCACCGTAATGTGGTCCCAAATGGATAATGAACAGGATAAGGTCAGAGCACTGCATTCCCAATAAGATTTATCAGTGAGGTATAATTAAGTTAACAGTCATATGGGTTGTGTCAGCTAGTCAAGAATAATGCAGTTAATAGAGTGACATCACTATCCTACTTAGGTCCCGGTCACACGTGTCAGATAATGCGGGGGAAGCAAGGCTATTTGCTCCATAGCAATTTGATCCACATTTGCACGATCACACAATCCATGGGAGCTGTGGGGGCAGCCTGCCACTGTGTCATCAGATGAAAACCGTGGGTGAATCGGGGGGGGGTTGCCACATGTTTCCGATGCGCTTAAACAGAGGATTGATGAATCTTATCTCCACACTGAGGGCTTCCTATGGCAGTATGCGATGATGCGCATACTGGGAAGGCAGTGGGGGGGATGGCACGGATGGCCTGATGAGACTACCCCAATGCCATGAGAGTGTGCTGGCGCGATCACACTGGAAAGTCCGTCTGTGGCCCGTAACAACCCGTCTGATAGTGGACTTTCCCTAGTGTCTTTTAACTCAGCTCTTGCAGCAGAGCAAAATGGGTTGCCGATGGTTGCGGGGCGCTGGCCAGATGCTCACATCTGATTGTGCCCATTAAATCAGCTCAGCATTCGCCCCTATGGCACAACTAATTGTGTGTGTGATCGCAGCATTCATCAATCAGATTTGACTAAATGATGCCACTTCAGGCACATGAAACTGTGCATGTGCATGAGACAAAGAGAAAAGAGAGAGAGAGAGAGCACTGTAAATGAACAGGCAAACATTTTCTGAAATGTGCTCTTCAACAATGCCAACTATGTTCTCTAAACAGTGAAGTACTTTAAGGTGAGCCTTAGGTGGAGCTGTTGATCTGTGGATAATATGGACATGGCCCTCTTCTAGCAGCATGCCAAATATAGGACTGACTCTCAGTAATTAAGCAAAAAGTAAAACAAGACAACAAAACCCCCAAAATGCTAAGCCAAGCACACTTGCTTAAGAGGTGAATCATTATATTCAAAGTCTGTCTGGTACTTGCCTCCCAGCCTTCTCTAAACATAGTTTTATGCCTCTTGACGCCATTGTGTATGCCATCCCTAACAGAGTAAAATACTTAAACAAATCTCATTTAAAAGCTCATAAAGACTCCCACAAATGGTGTGGGAGGAGAATGGGGATAAGAGTTTACAAGAGTTTGGGAACACAAGCACACAATACAGGTATTGTAGGTCTTTCTTCAACAAAAGCCATTACTGTGCTATCTTAATGGGAATGATTGATTTATGGCCTTCATGTGAATGTGTCTATTCTAGTGCCAACAATTCATATTTGTGCTGTGGATGATGAAAAACAGATTAAAGATCAATTCCCAGAATCAATGGAGAGTTAAATGTCCTATAATATTTTTGTTGTCGCAATATGTGTACTCAGTCATCACCAGCAGATGTACATTCTTTGCCCAAGTGTGATGTGCACAGATCAAAGTGCAGGTGCTTACTGTTAAAGCTCTTCATGATGGGGCCCCCCTCATTCCTGAAGGACCATCTCTCACAGTATGAACCCATTCTTTTTGAGGTGTGAATGGTCCCATGAGGTTGCACTATCAATTTATGCAGGGCAGGGCCTGTATAAATGTTGTTCCTGTTGGTCTTTTGGGGTTTCTGTGTGGCACTGTGGCATGCTTTCACTGCCACAGTGCCACTTGTTCTGGACTGAGCCACTTGTTCTCATGGCAAACAAGCACCTCCCAAGACAGTTCACTTTCCTGAGATTCTCTGGGAGAGTCTGACTGCTAGGCGACTGCCTGCTTGCCTGCCTTACGTGCTGCTGGCTGGGTTTCCCCACTGGAAATAATGGAGCAAATGGGGGTAACCTGTTTGGGTGCCCACAGAATTGGGCCCACTGGTGCAATTGCTTTGGGACATGGGGGTTTATGTGGGAAGAGGCTCCCGAAGCTACCCTGAAAATTTAGAGCCTCTCCCTTAGAGCCACTAACAGCACCGTGGGGAAAAAGTAACTTTTCTTCCAACCATAGAGAACAATGGAGGGGATGGGGGCAACCTGTTTGGGGGCCCATAGAATTTGACTCCCTGGTCCAATATTCTTGAAGCTTGGTGGGTATCTTGGGGAGAGGCTCTATCAGCTACCCTGTGAGTTTGGAGCCTCTTCCTTAAACCCTCTCCCTTCCAGCCCCCAGAATATACCCTATGTTTTTGCCATTGACTTTAATGGCCCATAGGATATAATGGGGCCCAAAACAAACCAAGTTGCAACCTTTGGATTTTTGCAGGCTCTCCATGTTCAGCAATATTAACCCTGTGGATACTTGCTTTGGGAGGCCACAAAATGGGGAGACTTTGGCCTCTGTGTTTTGTTTTCAGGGGCATCTGGGTGGCCTCTGTGTAACACAAGACGCTGACCTAGACGAAATAGTCTGATTTTATTTACATACCACATAAAATCACAATCCAAAGGCTTCTGAGATGAAATACATACAAAGCAATGGCAAAGCAACAGTGATTGAAACAGTTTAAAATGATGGTAAGCAACTAATACCAAAAACTCAGTTAACATCATATTTCTATACCAGAAAAGGCCAGCATCCAGCAGAATACCAGTCCTGTAAGTCAAATTGGGCATGACAGAGATCAAAGATTTCTGTTTGCCTCTGAAAGGTAAGCTGTTATGGATGTGCGTAGCTCAGCTTGCATTGGGGTCACAGAGGGAAAGGAAAAAGGAGCTTAACATTCCGATATCGGCACAGTTTTGCTAACTGAAACAAATTCCACCACCACCTTTGCCATGCTTTTTTTTTTTTTGGTAAATACAGTTTATTATTGGATATATCACATGTTCATACATTTTCAACCAACCTACATATCCATTTTTCTAATTTCCCTTCTCCCCCCCAAACAAGGCTTCCCGCACTGCTCCAACCCCATTAATATCTCTCTTATTCCATTACAATTACTTCTAAACTTATTTTCTCTTACTAACGGTAACAATACAAAAGTCTAATTCTATTTCATTTTCCTCTTAATAACTATCAAAGCAGATCAAACCACGTTTAATGTCCCAATTTTTCAACAAGTATTTTTGAAAGTCTTTCCAGTCTTCAAAGAAAGTTTCATCTTCTTCGTTGTTTAACTTTCTTGTTAATTTGTCCATTTCTGCCAAAAACAACGTCTTTTTAATCCATTCCCATGTTTCAGGTACTTTATCTTGTTTCCAACATTGAGCAAAAGTCAGTCTTGCTGCTGTAGTCAAGTACCATAGTAGTGTTCTCTTGGCTACATTTATTTCTTCCATTTTAAGACCTAACAATAACATCTGTGGGTCTTTCTTAAAAGTACAATTCAAAATTTTTTGTATCTCATTGTGGATCTCTGTCCAATACTTTACTGCTTTATCACATGTCCACCACATATGGTAAAAAGACCCTTCATGTTTCTTACATTTCCAACTTTTATTAGACATACTTTCATTTATAATAGCAATTTTTTTAGGCGTCATATACCATCTGTACATCATTTTATAACAATTCTCTTTAACATTTACACAAGTTGAAATTTTCATTGACTTTTTCCACAAGTATTCCCAAGAAGTCATTAATATCTCATTATTAACATTTACAGCCCATTTTATCATTTGCTCTTTTACAGTTTCATCCTCAGTGTACCATTTCAATAAAACCTTGTACAGTTTAGAAATCATTTTTTTTCCTTTCTCAAGCCATACAGTTTCAATTTCAATATTCTTTTCTCTAAAACCATGTTCTTTTTTATCGGTCTTAAATAAATCATAAATCTGTCTATACTTCAACCAATCATATTCAAATTCAACATCAAATCTATCTTTTAACACAAAATTTTTCCCTTCAGATTTTAAAAGATTTTTATAAGGTAGCCAATCTAGCCCTTGATTTCTTGAATATGGATTAATCACTTCAGCTGGTACAATCCAAAGTGGTCTTTCTTCTGAGAAGAATTTTCTGTATCTCATCCATGTCTCGAACAGTGATTGTCTTACAAAGTGGTGTTTAAAAAATTTATCCATTTTTACTTTTCCATACCATAAATATGCATGCCATCCAAATTTGTTATCATGCCCTTCCAGGGCCAATAACTTCTTATTCTCCAGATTAATCCACTGTTCCAACCATGTTAAACAGACGGCATCATAATACAGTCTTAGATTTGGTAGTTGTAGGCCTCCTCTCTCTCTTGCGTCACATAAAATTTTCATTTTAATCCTTGGCTTTCTTCCTGCCCATACGAATTTGGATAATTCTTTCTGCCACGAATCCAGTACTTTCCTTTGTTTTAGTATTGGAATAGTCTGAAATAGAAACATCAAACGCGGCAAGATATTCATTTTTACAGTCGCGATTCTTCCCATCAATGATAAATTCAAAGTGTCCCATTTCTTCATATCTTGCTGAATCTTGTGCCACACCTTTTCATAATTGTTTTTAAACAAATCAATATTTTTCATGGTTAATTCAATTCCAAGATATTTAGTCTTTGTAACTACTTCACATTGAATTTTCTCTTGAAGTTCTGTTTGTCTTTGTTTCGTCATATTTTTGCACATCACTTTGGTTTTACTTTTATTAACATAAAATCCCGCAACTGAACCAAATTCTTCAATTTTTTCCATCAATTGTGGTATTTTCTCAATTGGGTCTTGGATCATAAACATTACATCATCTGCAAATGCCCTGTATTTATAGACAAAACCTTTCACTGTAAGTCCTTCAATACTGTTATCTTTTCTTATCGCTGTCAATAATATTTCCAATATCCAAATAAACAACAGCGGGGATAACGGGCAGCCTTGACGTGTTCCCTTTTGGACTTGGAAGAAGTCCGTCTTTTCTTTATTTATATTCAAAGCCGCTTTTTGTTCTGAATATATTGCCACAATCATGTTTAAAAAGGACTGTCCAATGTCCATTTTTTCAATAACTTGCAGCATGAACTCCCAATTTAAATTGTCAAAAGCTTTTTCCGCATCTAGGAAGAGGAATCCAACTTCTTTTTCAGGATGCTTGTCATAATATTCAATTGCATCTATCACCACTCTTAAATTGTCTCTGATTTGTCTATTTGGTAAAAATCCAGCTTGTTCTTCCGCTATTGTATCTTTCAGATATTTTTTCAGTCTCTCTGAAATTATTTTTGCAAATAATTTGTAATCGTTATTTAATAGAGATATTGGCCTATAATTCTTTACTTGAGTCAAATCCAAACCTTCTTTAGGTATCAATGAAATGTTTGCTTCTTTCCATGAATCTGGGATCCGTTTGGTCTTTCTTATCTCATTCGACAGAAGTACTAAAATAGGGGTTAGCTCCTCTTTAAATTTCTTATAAAACTTTGCTGTAAAGCCATCTGGTCCTGGAGCTTTGCCCAACTTTGCATCTTCTATCGCCATTGTCACTTCTTCTTTCGTTACTAAACCATTTAATAATTCCTTAATTTGTTTTCCCAGCTCTGGAACTTCAATCGTCTCCAAATATTTCTTGATTCTCTGTTGGTCAATTCCTTTCTTTTTGAATAATTTGGCGTAATATTTAAAAAAAGCCCTTTTTATACCATTCAAGCTCATAACATCCTTTCCATCTTCAGTAATCTTAGATATAAAATTCCTTTCTTTTCTATTTTTCAATTGCCATGCTAAAAACTTTCCTGGTTTGTTTGCACCCTCAAATGCTTTTTGCTGTAATTTCTTCAAATTCCAATATAATTCTCTGTTTAGTAGAACGTTCAGCTGATCTTGCAGAAAGTGGATCTCTTTAATAATCTTCTTCTTCCCTGGTCTTTTCTTTAATTCCTTTTCTTTTTGTCGAATTTTTTCATGAAGGTCTTTCTGTTGTTGGATCTTTTGCTTTTTGTCCTTGGAGTTCAGAGAGATAAGCATACCTCTCATTACTGCTTTGTAAGCATCCCATACAACTTGTATATCCGTACCTTTATTCAAATTCAGTTCAAAAAAACTTTTCGTTTCCTTTTTTAAGATCTCATTAATTTGTTTTTGATCCAATAAATCTTCATTAATTCTCCAATATAACTGTTTAGGTTTTGCTTTAGATATCCAAAGTAGGGGATTATGATCAGAGTTAGTTTTCGGTAAAATTTGTATTTTATAAGTTTTTTGCGCCATCTCCTCTGACATCCAAATCATGTCAATTCGAGAAAAGGAATTATGTCTATTCGAATAAAACGTGTAGTCCTTAGTCTTAGGGTTCCACTTCCTCCAAACGTCTTCCAATTTCTCTTGCTTCATCAATTGAAAGAAATTTTTTGGTAACTTTCCAACTGTCTCTCCACTTGCTTTGGACTTTCTATCCAATGTGTTATTCACTGTACCATTAAAGTCTCCAGCAAGAACAATTTGGTCATAATTTAAACAATCCAACTCTTTAGTCAAGTCATTAAAGAAAGTCTCTTTTGCACCATTGGGTGCATATATATTTATAAGCAATGTCTTTTTTCTGTTCATCAGTATTTCCACGCCAACATACCTTCCTTCTTTATCCGAGAAAATTTGTTTAGGATCCAATTCTTTTGAAATATAAATCACTGTTCCTTTTTTCTTATTAGTTGCTGAGGAATGAAATTCTTCTCCCAATTTTTTATTAGTCAAATATTTGTTGTCTTGTTTTCTAATATGTGTTTCTTGTAAACAAATTATATTACATTTTTGTTTCTCCAGCCAATGATTCACTAATCTTCTTTTGCTTGGTGAATTTAGTCCATTTACGTTCCAAGATAAAAATTTGTAATCCATAGTGGTGTTGAGTTAAATATCTTTAAAATCATCCAGATTACTCTCTTTAAATCTGTATAAATCTCCTTCAGATTTAAGAGTAGATCTCACCGAGTTGTACATAAATGTAAGTCCATATGGAATCTCCCATCTGAACCTAATGTTCATTTCTTTTAGTCTGTCTGTCAATTTCTTGAATTTCTTTCTATCTTGTAGAATCGGTCTCGGAATTTCTCTCAAAATTATTATTTTCTTTCCATTAATTTCCAACGGTTGTGTAAATTGTTTCTTGAAAACGTCTTCCTTCATCTTTGTTGTCACGAATTGAACAATCACATCTCTGGGTAATTGCTTTCTTTTGGCATAAGCTGAAGTTACTCTATAAATCAAGTCAAAGTCTGCATCCAAATCTCCCTCATCTTCCCCTACATAAGTTGTCAATGTCTTAATTACTAGAGCCCGTAGATCCTGATCTTCCTCCTCTTCTATCCCTCTCAATCTCAAATGATTCTGAGTAGCCCTATATTCCATCATGGTCTCCAGTCTTGTATTTTCTAACAGGGTTTTTTTAACCTTTTGTTCCATATCTTCAGATTTTGTCACCAGACTTTTGACTTCCTTTTGAGTTCTTCTGTATCTTTTTTTATCCCTGACACTTCTGTAAGTACCAGTTCTTTCAGTTCTTCCATATTTTTTTCTGTACTTGGACTTGCACTTGTTCTATTTGCTCCAATTGAATTTGCAGCTGTTGTTGTAGTTGCTGTTGCAGCTGTGATTCTATTTGTTTTCCAAGATTCTGCACCACTTCGGTCATCCGTTTTTCCATCGCTTCCATAGCTGCTTGCCACTCTTTTTTTCCTTTGCAGTCATTCTTGGGCTAGGTGATGAAGCAGCTCTGGGTCTTGACCTCAAATCCGTCTTGGAGACAACTTCAATGCTAGTCAGTCTTTGTATTAGCAGTCTTCAAGCCAAATCGCCACCTTTAAAACTTGTTTAAATGCTTTTTCGGCTTGAAAATAACTTTTTAAAATTTAGTCCTCCCCAAAATGTCGGGCGCAATTTCTCTATGATTTTCTGGCTAGAGTAGGCTCCTTCCAAACTTCCTGTTCATCTGTCCGTCTCTGTAATCCAACTTCCGGTAAGGGTGGTGTCACACAATAAAATGTCCATCCATTTCGAGCACAACAGCCTCTAAAACCTCCACTCTAGCCCACTTCCTGTATCATAGAGTCACAGTTAGTTTCGTTTCTGCTACGTAAAGTTTAGACTTGACTGACCACAGGAATGCAAAACAAAGTCACTTTTCAGCCTTTTTCTCTAAAGGAAAGCTTTCGTTTTACTTTTAATTCAAGCGGAATAGTTCCTTAAAGGTTTCAACGCTTATCCGTACGTTTCAATTTCACAATCTTCTTTAAACCGGTAAGCTCTTATTCGTTTGTTACCTTGCTTGTAATCTCGGGGTTTCGCGGTGCTTCTTCTGTAAACGATGTTAATCTTGATGATAAAGAGATCGGTAGATGGTGAATTTATGCTGAATTCTCAGCCCGGCTGGCATCTGTAGAGTTGATTTGCAACTGCCCTCTTCACGGAAGGAGATCAAAGTGTAAACAAGCTTCCTCCGAAGCTTATCCACACCGATCTCAACTCCCCCTCAGGCTTCGCTGCTTGCTTGCCACTCCCCCGCCTGGAGAGTGCTGCGTTGGGCCAGATAAAGCCCAGACTGTCATCAGATGCCGCAGTACACTCTGCACAACTCGCAAAGTGTGTCAATTCGCCATTTTACCCCGACCGGAAGCCTCACCTTTGCCATGCTTTTAATAGGTCTTTAAAAAAAAAAAAAAAAAACCCTTTAAAATCCCTCTTATTTTTATTAATATGGTAATGAGTGCAAGGCTACCTGTAGTTCTTAATTAGCCAAACCATGTGGGCTGAAATGTTAACTCCCTTCTCTGTGTTGGAAATGTATGGGTTGCAAGGTCTCAGATTCCAGCCATTACAGGGTTAACTCTTCTTACCTTTCTGTGCTATTGTTTAGACTGACCTGGAAGGGAAACTTGGTTCACAGCCAATGGGGAGAAAGCCCGGGAAAAGTGGTCTGTCTTGTAACATTGATTGGTCAATGTAATCAGGTGACTTCCTTTCTGGGGGTCAAGAAGAAGGAGATTCTATAGCACTATAGAATGTGACTTCAAATGCACTCTGTGATCTGAAATAATTCAGGCACAATTAGCCTTAAGTATGCAAGCTGAGGCAGTACATGCAAGAACCATTTTGCCGTCAGGAGTGTATGAGCCCATCTGGGAGAAAGATAAGGCATGCAGAATATGTAAACTGTGTGTATAAGTCGGGTTCCAGATTGTGAAACAATTAATTATTGAAGTGGTTTATCAGCATTTGTATACTAGATGTTTGCTTGCTTTGTTATTATATTAGTTTCATAAGAATATTGGCTCTGAAGAAGAAAACAGTATCAAAACTCTCTTGGCTGACAGGAGAAGTCAACCAGCCTGTTACAGCCTCCCTGTAGACCTGGAAGTTGGCAACTTAGAAACCAGCCAAGAAGACCACAGTGTATTCAAGGACAGTGCATAGCCTATTTATTGGTCTAGCCTGGGAAGGCTCTCTTTGTATCATTTCAAGTCTTAGTGCTTTAATAAGTTATAAGCAGTAGTGGAGCATATTAGAATATCTACAGTTCATTTCATGTATTGCTTTTGATTCATGCATTGTGTTTGAGACATATGCCTTAAAGTAAAAACTTTGTGTGTCAGTAGACCTTGAACAGGTAGAGGAACTAGAGGTAGAGGAATTAGAGATCTAATTGCCAACATTCGCTGGATTATGGAGAAAGCAAGAGAGTACCAGAAAAACATCTACTTCTGCTTCATTGACTATGCTAAAGCCTTTGATTGTGTGGATCACAATAAATTATGGCAGGTTCTTAAAGAGATGGGAGTGCCAGACCACCTCACATGTCTCCTGAGAAACCTGTATAAGGGTCAAGAAGCAACAGTTAGAACCGGATATGGAACAACTGATTGGTTTAGCATAGGAAAAGGAGTACGACAAGGATGTATATTGTCACCTTGCTTATTTAATTTATATGCGGAGTACATCATGCAAAATGCTGGCCTGGATGAATCACAAGCTGGAGTTAAGATTGCTGGGGAAAAGATCAATAACCTCAGATATGCAGACGATACCACTCTGATGGCAGAAAGTGAAGAGGACCTCAAGAGCCTCTTGCTCAGGGTGAAAGAGGAGAGCACAAAAGTGGGCTTGAAGCTCAACATCAAAAAAACTAAGATCATGGCATCTGGCCCCATCACTCCTTGGCAAATAGAAGGGGAAGTCATAGAAGTAGTGACAGACTTCACGTTCCTAGGATCCCAGATCACTGCAGATGGTGACTGCAGCCATGAAATTAAAAGACGCCTGCTCCTTGGGAGGAAAGCGATGGCAAACCTAAACAGCATGATAAAAAGCAGAGACATCACCTTGCCAACAAAAGTCCTCATGGTCAAAGCAATGGTATTCCCCATAGTAATGTATGGCTGCGAGAGTTGGGCTATAAGGAAGGCCGAGCGCCGAAGAATAGATTCTTTTGAACTATGGTGCTGGAGAAGACTCTTGAGAGTCCCTTGGACTGCAAAGAGATCAAATCAGTCAATCCTAAAAGAAATCAACTCTGATTGTTCCTTGGAAGGCCAGATCCTGAAGCTGAAGCTCAAATACTTTGGCCACCAAATGAGAAGGGAGTACTCACTGGAGAAGACCCTGATGCTGGGAAAGATTGAAGGTCAAAGAAGAAGGGGACGGCAAAGGATGATATGGTTAGACAGTGTCATCGATGCAACGAACATGAAATTGAGCAAACTTCAGCGGACAGTGGAAGACAGGAGGGCCTGGCGTAATCTGGTCCATGGGGTCGCGAAGAGTCGGACTCGACTGTGCGACTGAACAACAACAACAACAACAACAACAAGACCTTGAACAATTGTTATTTACACCAGATATTTTGGTTTTGGTTTTCTCCAGGGGAACTGATTTCTACCATCTGGAGAGCAGTTTTAATTCTGAGTGATCTCCAGCCTTCACCTGGAGACTGGCAGCAATGGTTCCTCAGGAGGAAAAGTACAGTCTTTCTCCACAGTGGAGACCAAAGCAGCTTACATCATTCTCCTCTCCCCCTTTTGATCTGCCCAACAACCCTGTGAATTAGGTTAGGCTGAAAGTCAACTTCCACAGCAAGAACCTGGGTCTAGCACACCCTGCTCTGTAGCACTAACTGCTACGCCTAGGGTAGCCAACCTTCAAGTGGAGCCTGAAGATTGCTGGGTATCACAACTGAACTCCAGACAACAGATCTCTTCTCCCTTGGAGAAAATAACTGTTTTGGAGGGTGGGCTCTATGGCATTCTATTCAGCTGAGACCTCTCCCCTCCCCAAACTCTGACTTCCTTAGACTCCATCACAGAATATCCAGGAATTTCCCAACCAGGACTGTCCCCAATGAGTTCCCCGCGAAGGCCTGGAATGGGCTTCTTTCCTTAGCTTTTTTACTGACAGAACCACACGGTTGCCTAGCAACAGCCACTGAGGGGAAAGTTAGTCTCACAGGAGCCAAGAAGGAGAAGTGTCTTCATCAGGAGAGACAGCCGTTTTGATAGTTTAGTCTGTGAGGGAAGAGTGTCCAGGCTGGCAGTGGACGGGGGAGAGGAATGGACCCAGCACCCAGCCAATGACAGGCAAGTACTCTTGAGTGATGGCTGATGGAGCACACTGCACAGCCAATGGGAGAGCTGGAAATGGCTAATGGGATACCACATATTTTCACTGTGAATGCTTTGATTTGTGAAGGGAAGGTGGTACACCACATGTAATATTTGCACAGCAGATCTACAAGGGACCACACTTCTTAGGAGTATGCTTATCATGGATCTTCAGACATTTTCCTCCTCTTGACATTATGGTGTTTGCCATGTGGATGTAGAGCAGACAGGCAGGGATTCTTTTTCCAGACTGAGGCCAATTTCCCACAAGCCGTTGCTCCTTGCTCACGCTTCCCTTTGCCCCAATGGTACGCTGTGCAGCCACATTTTGCTCTGCAGCTTTGTGTGATTTTCCCCACGTCTACTCAATCCTGTTTTTTGAGGATTAAGTAGACATGGGGAAAATCGCACAAAGCTGCGGGACAAAATGTGGCTGCACAGCACTTAGTGTGAAATTGACACATACCATGGGGCAAAGGGAAGAGTGAGTGCGGAGCAGCGGCTTGTGGGAAATCAGCCTGAAAATTATCATTGCTGGAAATAACTAACTGTGGTGATCTTAAATGGAGCAACAACTGGAAACTGGAAACAAGGTGAAATATTTTAGTAAAACTGTTTGGAAGTTACATTGTTGTTGGGATGATCTGTAGTTGTGACTCCGTTTTAAGGATTATTAAAGGAGGGGAATGTTCCTTTAATAATAGTTAGAATATAGTCACTTCCAGAAAGGGGAAGTATGCTTTTTGAAAACTCAGGATTACTTTTGGCAGATTTCATAGTTATTAAATAACTTTAGGCGATTTCACACAAAGTCTTGTGCCGGGGTCAATCCTCTGTTTCATCCGTTGCATTTTGTCAATTTCACACCATTTGTCCCGGGGCTGGCTTTTGGTCTGGAGCTTCCCCCATTTACTCCAGATCAGCGTGATCCTTGATTCCCAGGAGTTTCCTGTTGCCCCGCATCAAATCAAACCCGCCCACCTTCCCCCTCTATGTTAACTGCAGGATTTCTTGATCTCCACCCACGTTCCTTAACCCTTTCCCAACCCAACCTGCAGAAACATGTGCAACAATTCAAACCCACCCCCAGTTATTTTTCTGTGGTCCCTGTTCCGGTTTATTTTCTCCTGCACCATTGAATGAGGAAGACAACAGTTTCACAAATACAAGAAATTTATTTCAGATGTATCTTCACAAACAATTCACCTTGTTCTGCTAAGCTGCAGTTGGGAGCTGTACATTTACTTGAAGGAGCCTGAAGGCGAACTGTGTACTTTTGCCCTTTAAATCACTGTACTCAAATGCAAAGCAAACCACACAACAGAAGCATAGGAATGTTGCAGGAAGCCACGCCAAGGCTGTAATGGGAAAATGAAACCCCCAGAGCGGATCCGGGGCAGACGGCTACAGTGTGAAATTGACAAAAACGATCTGGGGCAGAAAACTCCAAGGAAAACCAGTGGTAAGTGCCGTGTGAGAAATCGGCCTTTGTTTGGAGCAATTATGATAGGGCACTGGGAGTCTGTGTACCCTCCCTGCCAGGTGCTAATATACAAACCATCCAGGTCTGGATTTGACTGGGCCAACTAATTAGGTTTCTAAAAACTGTGTGAAGATTCTAATAGCAGATCTTTTGTGTTATGTCTGTTTTGCCTTGAAAGCTGTTGAGAAGGAAAAGTACCATCAAATGCTGTATCTCCCTGTATTACATTACTTTCTCCCATGCCTTCTACACCAGTATTGAAGGTACACGAGTAGATCCAGTTAATCCTGCTTACCCTGATATGCTCACACCACCACTTTTTAAATACTGCTTGGAATAGTTGATTTTCTTCTATACCAAAGTGACCAGCATGACATCTGCTGGCAAAAGGGAAGCATTAGGCTTTGAAAATATGGATCTCTCTCCTCTTGAAAGTTTTGGGTTGGAAGCAAAAATCCACAACCCACACATTCTACAGGAGAGCATATACCTGGAGAACATCCTCCATTATCTATGTATTTTAGGTATTCAAATTTCCTATGTACCCCACTGTGCTGAATAACAAAATTGCACATGCAAATTGTAAATGATGAAATACCATGGAAATTTCATTATGAAAAATACTTGCTGGCACTTCTCCATCAAATTTTGGTCCATCAGGTTTCAAATTAAAGACCTAAAAGCCCTGTTCACATGTTATAGTGAATACATCCTACATGAACATGCATACCTGTATACCTGTTTGTAAGAAAGAGACAACATGTGTTCACTTTACAAATTAAATTGGGACTAGTACTTGGGCTTAAATAACCTATTCAGCTGTACGTGGTTGAATGTAACAACAGAATTACTCAATAAACACATAAAGAAAAAAAATCCATTCTACACTGCATATAGGTTGTAAATGAACAGGGCTAACTGACATCATCTTGAAATGCAGTTATGTGAATCTATATAACAATCCATGGCATCTGTGGATATCCTTTCCCCATCAATACTGCAGCTCTCCTGTCCTTGTATAGGAACATGAATTTGCATTACTCTTATGCCCCAATTTGTGGTAATATAGATATGTGCACCTGCTACTATAACCTATGATACTAGAGATCACAAGCACTATGACTATGACTACAACCTAGGACCAGGAGTGGGTGAGGGTTGGTAAAATGGTCAACAACTACAGGGAGTGCAGTGGGATTAGAATCTGAAGTTATGGGTCCCCATTCTGTGGAGGTTCTAATGGAGTCCTCTGAGGCTTGGGTGGGACAGACAAAGCCCCACCACAGGCTGTAGATCTAGAGGCCAAACTGGGATACGAAGGATGGGGAAATGGCACGGTGATGCTGCATTTGATACCATGTCCCAAGGGCGGAGCATGCAGCACAATTTCCAGGGCCTGTTCAATGGACTATTTGTCAGTGTTGAGGAGGTATCTATACTCTATCACCTTGACCAGGTGCAGTGTGAGCAGAGGTTCATGTCCCTATTTCTGATCTCCACTGCCATCTATGAGGGAGATGATCACATTAGTGAATGCATGAGGACAGAGGAGGTTTATGCCTTGTATACCAGTACACTGGCTCACTAAGCTGGCGATTGCTGGAATTTTGAGCAGTCTAGTATGTATCTCAAATGGTGCCTGTTGTCCGTGTTAACCATGGTGCAACTTTGGTTATTGCTTCTCCATTATCCACTCTACCTATGATATCTCTGACCTATGTTCCCAGGAAAGAACAATGAACCCCAGACTAGCCCCTTAATGCAGTTTTACCTGGCCAGAGAGTGCCTGCTAGGCATCATTAGCAGTACTGATATCCACATCACCCAGGCAACAGAAAGATACCGTGGTGTAGCAGGGCAATGTTACCACCATCCCAGGAATGTACAGTCATACTTCTTGAGGTCCAGCCTCTTATGATTGCAGACATACGGGGTCATTGATCACTGATTGATGTTTGTGAGTCTCCTCCAGAACTTGGCTAAACCGTATTTATGAGCTGAAGCAGTGTCCCACCGAAGAAAATGCTCAAGAGCTCCTAGCATTGTTGGCCAAAATGTGTCAGGTAGCCCTGCCATGATGGATGGAGAAGGGAGGGAGGATGGGCTTTGTTTCGTGAAGGGAGGGAGGATGGGCTTTGTTTCATGAAGGGAGGGTGGATGGGATCGTGGGGTGTTGATTTATGCACCTGGAGTGTTCGAATGGAATGCGGGGAGCTGCCTCGACTGCCTGGCTGTGCAGGCCGTATCTTCTTCAGACCTAATACACTGACCTTGGAGGAGACAGGCTGTTAGCTTCCTTTTGCTTTCAAAAGCAACAGCTAAGCTGGGAAAATGGGGGCGGTGGGAACTTCATTAATTATCTCTGTCTCCAGTTCCCGCGGGTGCGCTATGCTTCTATTGGTGGAGGGGGGGGGTCCCCATTCTCCCCCCTTCTGGTATAACTGCTTGCTTCATGTAACCAAGGTATTCTTAACAATGTTCCTGTTACAGTAACCTACTATTGCAGCTTTAAAATAAATACTATTCTTGCTTCACTGAACAAGGCCTGGTATTTTGCTGACTAAGTTAAGGACTCTGACAAAATGCTTATCTACGCATTTATCAGACTAAACTTATATTGAGTTCTGGTCTATGTATACAGAGAAAGCAGCTTCGCCCCAAAGAATCTGTTTCCCAAAGAGAACACGTGACAAGGTTTCTTTAGTAAATCAGTTATTCTCTTTACTGAGTAATATCATTTGATTCACAGGCAAACAAAACAGATTCATACACACATACAACCAAGTTCCTTTAGATACAATAGAAATGGAATACAATATGGGGTTTTAAACTAGAAGGTGTTTAGGAGAGGGAAATCATGTGATACTTATCTGATTCCTGAAGCTCGACCTTCACAGTGAAGAATACAAGAGTAGAGATCTAACTAAGGGAAACTCGTATTACACACAGTTGGAACCAGCCAACACGTGTGGGCTCCTTGGTCGCGACTCCAAGGAAGCACAGCAGAGTTACCTATAGTGGACTCTTAGGTTCCTGGGGGTAGAGGAAGGATGACTAGCTAGCTGGCTGGGGATGAGGAAGAAGAAGAAGAAGCAGAGGCCCCAGAACAAAGAGTGAACCTTGTTTTATCAGCTAGCTTTGGGGGCTGGCATTAGGGTCTTCTTCCAGTCCGTCCCATTCCTATATCATTGGCTTATAGGATGTGGGGTACCCTCCTATGAAGGGGGGGCAATATTGGAAATCTACACCTTTTACTAAAGGGGGCATCTGGTCCAAGGTGATGATGGGTTGTCATGGAAACCTTAGAACTGCAAATGACTCCAACTTGTCTCAAGTCATCAACAGGAAACAGTCTTAAAACTTGCAAAAACCAAGCATCCTGTGGGTTACGTGTTGACTCCAAATTCCTTGATGGTAGGCATGTTGTTGTTTTTATCATCCTTCTGGCAGACCATAATGGAGATGCTATTCCTTTTTCCAAGTGCATGATGGGTAGGTGTATGTGCGTAGATGTGTGTGTGACTTCATTAGCATGAAAGTGCAGACTGCAGGGCACCTTCCTAGTGCAGGGAGTCACATCAAACAAAGCACACAATTCTCCCAAGCCAAAAACACTTGTATGCATCTTTCAGGTGTGTGTGTGGGGTCAGCAAACAGCAAAATAAAAGCAATTTAAAAGTACATCTAACAGTATATCTATTTTCCCTCTTTCTGATTCAGTTGTTGCTGGTATTTGTGATTTCGGTGCCAGTGGTTCGGATTCTGATAGCTGCTTTAAATGGAGCTCATATCCCCACAGCTTGCTATCCCCTGGTGAAAGCTGTGTAGCAGTTGCTATTAGCCAGCTGGCAGCCATGCCCCACAGCCCTTCATTGCAAATGGAGAGGGATGCATGGCAGGCAGTTTGGATAACTTGTGCTGGCATTTCAGGCTGTCCTGGCAGGGGAGACAGGCCTTGGGCCAGCATCAGGACAGAGCAAGTAAACTGTCTGTGTGACTGGGAGGCAGTGTTTGGCAGCAGAGTATGTGCAAGTTGATCTGGACCTTTAGTCTGATCCAGCTGGGTAGATTGTATGTTCTTATTAAGCTAATTACAATCTTCTGCATGACATGGGAGAACATCATCTTGGACACGGCCCACAAAGTCTATCCTTCGTCTTGAGTCCAGGGCTTCACGTAGCATTAGAACAGCCCAGTTTTGACAATCTCACCTGCAAAAGCAAGATGCTTGCTGCACAGGTTGTTCAACTTGGAACTAGAATTTCTGACCAAACCATTCTGAAAGTTTTTATTACAGCTGTTTTGAACCACGGTGGACTGAAGGCTGCAATGCAGGTCAAGCAACCCACACAAATTAATACGTTATCTGTATTCCCCATGGCCATTAGCCTGATATGTTTGTTTGCCACATATTGCAGGAAACCCTAGCAAGCCAGCAGATGGTGCCTTCCCCTTAGAACCTGTCATACTACAGGAATGTAGGCAAAGAAGCATTGCTGTTATGGGAACCGCTGTGGAATGCAGCCTATAAAAAAGATCCTTTGCATTGTGTTTACCAATCATTTCCTAATCCTTGTGTAAAGAGGATTCATCAGATTATAGTTATAAATGCTGCTTAATACTGTGCTCATGGGATATGGCTTTCTTTTCAAGACTACTACAACTTTCTGCTCCCAAACAGGACTATAACTGAGCAGCTTCTGTCAGATCTACCTATGCAATTCAGACAAAAGGATATTCCAAGGAAACGGAGGTAATGGAAAGCATTGTCAAGTCACAGCCACCTTCTGGCAACCCTATAAGGTTCTCAAGGCCAGAGACAAACAGAGGTGGTTTGTCTTTGCATGCCTCTGCAGAGTGTGGTGGAATTCACCAGATCCATTGTCTAGCCAAAGGTCCAAATAGATGGATGATCGGGTAACGAGCTTAAAGATTCATTTGCCAGGCAAATGGTGATTGCAGAAACAGGTCAGCAAAGAGAAATCACAACCTTACAGGGGCGTTGCCTTCCATTATATTTTTAGGTTACATAGCATTGAGTGTGCCCAGAGGCTAGAATCGAAACTTCAGGCTTCTGGGTAAATTTCCACTGCAGACCTCTACACTTTACAGGGGCCATTTGCTCAAATCAGCATCTTTGGTGTGTTGGAAATGTATGGGTTGCAAGGTCTCAGATTCCAGCCATTATAGGGTTAACTTGTTTACTTTTCTAAGCTATTGTTTAGACTGACCTGGAAGGGAAACTTGGCTCAGAGCCAATGGGGAGAAAGCCCGGGGAAAGTGGTCTGTCTTGCAACATCGATTGGTTAATGTATTCGGGTGACTTCCTTTCTAGGAGTCAAGAAGAAGGAGATTCTCCATTGTTGTGTGACCATGCTTTTTAAAAGTAGGATGTGAAAATGTAACTCTAGACATGTTTGTTACTTTGTAGGTTTCCTGTGTACCTTTTACCCTTAGAAATAAAGCTTTTTAAACAGAAAGAAATGTCTCCTCTCCAGTGAAACAAAGATCCATTGTAAACTCTGAGTAATTAAGTATTTTTGACTATTTTTGACCAATATGGTGTCTGTTACAGCCTCTTGGAATTGTTTACTCAGATGGTCTTAGCTGACTCCCATAGATAAGCTTATCTCAGTGCTCAGCACAAGCTTGTTCTTTTTGAACTTCTGCCAAAAGCAGCAGAGGCCCACTTGCAAGTTGCAAAGCTATTAAACATGGCACTGGCTATGCTAAGATGCATCTTAGTACTTCAGGAGCAACCCTGGACTTCCTTGAAGGTCTCCCATCCAAATATTAACCAGGGCTGACCCTGCTTAGCTTCCGAGCTCTGACCACAGTGGGCTAGCTTGGGCCATCCAGGTCAGGGCTCTTAAGGAAATTCCTCTAGCAAAATATGCTGGAGCTGTTGGGCAAATGAAATTATGACAACATTTCTTCTCAACCTCAAAATATGCCAGTTAGGCTGTGATGAGTATGTGGAAGGATCATCCAGTCAAAGAAACATTGTTAGGTACAAAGCCTGGCACTAATAATGGTAGTGTCATATACTAGATGACATGTTTGGAGGTGACGGAGATGAGTGAGTATGTATGTATGCATGTGTATGGGAGCACCGGGCATCTTAGACTCTCTGGTGGCAGCTCCTCTCCAGCAGCAGCAGCCCCCTTACCTGGCAACCCAGGGAAAGGCAGCCTTGGAGGAGTGGCCCGGCAACTGCCAGTAAACCCAGTTCAAGCCCCACCACTGGTGCAAGCAGTGGAATGGAGAGATGGGATGGTGAGGAGGTTCCCACACAGTGGGAACACAGAAGAAGGACAGCCCCACCCTCTGCAGTGACGGACAACTCCGGGAAAGGCAGGGTGGCATGAAACAACAAACCCAAGGGCTGGGGAGGTGTGGGGGAGGCTGGGTGTGGCGGCCTTCCAGTAGGTGGGAGGGTATTGGGACAAGCACGGGGGGCAGAGACAGGGTGGATAGGCAGGAATGGTGTTGAGTCAAATAAGGGTGGGAGTGCAGGGGGGACAGGGTAGAGTGGGTCTGGTTGGATGAGCAAGGAGGGGAAGGTGCAACAACCGCCCTCTAAAGAAGGATGCTCTCAAAAGGCTGGGTAGGAAGTGGTCTGGAAGGTTCACATGTGTGGGAACCTGCCAGCTAGGGGAAAGGAGCAGCTTAGAGCTCTGGCACCCATTCTAAGGCCTGGGAAGTGTCCTTGCAGGAGCAAAAACCACAGTGGAGTGTTGAGGTTGGACTAGGTGCTGGACACGCCTCACAGTATGTATAAATTCTGAACCTGGGTCCCATGCTAATGGGACCTAGCTTAGTGGGTTTTGCAGGAAAAACTGAACACCTTATATAAATGGAAGGGGGGTATTCATACTCCCCTAAATGGAGGAAGAGGAGGAGACTGGATTTATACCCTACCCTTCACTTGGAGTCTCAGAGCAGCTTACAAACTCCCTTCCCTTCCCCTCCCCACAACAGACACCCTGTGAAGTAGGTGATGCTGAGAGAGCTCTGACAGAAACTGCTCTTTTTCAAGAAGAGCGCTTATCAGAACTATGGCTTGCCCAAGGTCATCCAGCAGCTGCAAGTGGAGGAGTGGGGAATCAAACCTGGTTCTCCCAGATTAGAGTCCACGCACTTAACCACTGTACCAAACTGGCTCTCAAGAAAGAAACATGGCAACTTACGTCAGTGGAGAGAGAAAGAAGAGCCAGGTGAACCTGGTTGAGTCTGATTGGGTGAAGCAGATGCGAAGTAAGGGGGGGCAGTAGCACTACTGGGCTGGGAAGTGGCAAGTGGCTGGCCTGGCAGGTGGGAGGAGTAAGAGGATGGGTTTTCCCTCCAGTCAGTCTCATGGGTTCCCCCACGAGAGCCAGTTTGGTGTAGTGGTTAAGTGCGTGGACTCTAATCTGGGAGAACCGGGTTTGATTCCCCACTCTTCCACTTGCACCTGCTGGATGACCTCGGGCAAGCCATAGTTCTGTCAGAGCTGTCCTTGAAAAAGAGCACTTTCTCTCAGAGCTCTCTCAGCCCCACCTACCTCACAGGGTGTCTGCTGTGGGGAGGGGAAGGGAAAGGAGTTTGTAAACCTCTCTGAGACTCCTTTGGGTAGTGAAGGGCGGGGAATAAATCCGATCTCTTCTTCTTATATATATAACACATGCTGTGTATCAATTCATATACAGAAAAAAATGGCTCTGCTGACCCTGGTGAGTGAACAGGGGTACTACGATAGACATTGCCGTATATCTTTCATAAATGTATCAAACTCTATAGACATTGCTGATTATTCTTTAGTTCAGAATCCTGCATCTTTAAGCAGAAAACTTTCTTTTTAAAGTTGTAGTCAAGGCATAATTCATACACTGACCAGTCTTCTTCTGGGAAGGATATGATTTAAAAAAAACCTTCAAGCCCTTCAAACTACTATACTTCTTGTTGTAAAGTTTTTTGGAATGAAAGCCATGAGTGTGTGTTGCAGCTAATCTAGGTAATGTAATTGGAAGAGAAAATCGGAGAATGTGCAAGTACAGTTCGGCAGATATTCAGGGCATGGTTCTCTCGTCAATTGTCCAATTTCCCGGAGCAATCAGAGTGAGAGAGATGATGACAGCATTGCATCACTTTTAAACAGAATTCTGAATATCCCACATTACAGGAAAAAAATGGCTTTGGACATGTGTGCACCTTCCTCAAGAGACACGGCAAGGCTCATGACAGCCGTGAAGCATTTCCAAATAAAGAGTGTTTTCTTTTAAGAAAGGTGTCCCCTCCCCCAACACAGTTGATTCCTCGCTTTATGTAGGACATTTGGTCTCGACACAGCCACATTCCTCAGTGTGAAGATACTCGTATCTGATTCGCTTCCTTCCCCTGCAAACCAGCTCCACCTTCATTTTACGATATTTTGTCGCATGACAACAGGTGCATTGGTGCTTCATTTCGTTAGTGACAAAGGAATACCTGAGTGGGGGGAAACGTATAGGTGAAACGTTTTGACTGATATGCCACAATATCTGTATGAAAAAAGGTTTTAGCATTCCTTTCACTTGTAACCAATGGAAACCACAGCTACTCAGGTCTTTGATTTAACCAGGGCTCTTTTTGTAGCAGGAACTCCTTTGCGTATTAGGTGACACAGCCCTAATGTAGCCAATCCTTCAAGAGCTTACAGAGCTCTTCTTACAGGGGCTACTGTCAGCTCTTGGAGGATTGGCTACATTAGGGGCATGTCGCCTAATATGCAAAGGAGTTCCTGCTACAAAAAGAGCCCTGGATTTAACCCAAGTTGTACTTCCCTCTCTCTCATTACAACAGGGGGAGGAAGGATGGAGACTGAGCTTCTACTGTCCTTTTGGTTTTCCCAGCAATTATTTATTTATTTATGAGATTTTTATTTTGCCCTCCCCCAAGCAACATGGTCTCTGGCACACCTTCCCGTCAGAAAGTGCTCTTTGATTCTACACTAGGGCTGTGCAATTTTCTCTCTCGGCACTTTTCAGTTTGGGTCTATTGAACCTGAAGGGATTCCTGAAAAAAACCCAGATCCCAATACCAGTAAAGTATTCAGATTCAGGATTTTTTGGAAAAGTCACAGAAAAAACAACAACACCTACCTGAGAGGTGGCTCAGCTGGGGATCTGTGGGCAGTCCCTTTAAACTGGACTGCCCAAAAGAGCTTGCAAAAAAACAGATCCTGCTGGTAGAACTCTCCCTGCAGGCTTACTGAGAGAGTGGCGGATCCTGTGGGGAGAACTCTCTCTGCAGGCTCCACTGGGATTAAACTGGACCACCCGACAGAGCCCGTAAAGCAGCAGATCCCGTGGGAGGACTCTCCCACAGCCTCCCCTGGGGCTCTCCCACAGCCTCCCCTGGGGCTCCCCTGGGGCTCCCCTGGTTTAAACTGGACTGCCCGACAGAACACGCAAAGCAATGGATTCTACAGGGAGGACTCTCCCTGCCGCAGGTTCTCCTGGGGCTCTGCTGGACTGCTCAACAGAGTCCATAAAGCAGTGGATCCTGCAGGGAGAGTTCTCCACAGTTTGCTGGACTGCCCAACAGCGCCTGTAAAGCAGCCAATCCTGTGCGGAGAGATCCTGCGGGCAGGGGGACTGCTGGACAGAGCCAGCAAAGCAGCTGATCATGTAGGGAGAACTCTCCCCACAGGTTCCACTGGGGCTCTCTTTGGCAGTTTGGTCAAACAGTTTAAAAGAGCCCCAGGTGAGGCAGTGGTAGAGTGCCTCCCTTTGGCAGCTTTGCGGGCTCTCTTCTGCATTGGCCTTAAACACTCCCTGTTTAAAGGGACTCCAGAAAACAGCCCCAAAACAGCTGAGTTTTGTTCCAGCCCCTCAGCTGTTCCAGGTTTCCAGTAATTCCTAAATATATTTGGGATTTTGGGGGGATTTTTTATCCCAGTTTCCTGAAAAATCCCAGATACATTTGGGATGCCAAAATATACCCCAAAGATACTGATTAGGGTTTTTTTTAAAGTGTATGTATATTTGCAGTGTGGGTAGACCTGAATGCACACCCCTGTTCTATACTGACTGATGACCAATTTACATGGCCTTGCTCATGTTAGAACACCTGATCAACGAAGATTAGGGGCAGATAGTGAAGCATTTGCGTGACAGCTTCAAAAATATGTGTGCAAAGTCTGAAACAATTTATTTGGTTTGATTGTCTCTATAGGTTCAGCTGTTATTTTCCCCTTACCCAAATAGCCCTAACTATGTCTTAATCATGTTGCTGTTTTACAGTAAAAAATGTGACACACTCCAATTGCTAACATGTCTCATGCCCCCCAAAAGGGATTATATGGTCCTGGTCACACGGAGAAATAGCTACGCGGATGGGATGGATTAAGAGCGGATCAAACTGGCACGATCAGATGCCAACATCTGGCAAGTATCGCGCACCCACCCCTAACCCGTCCCATCCAGCCGAAAACGCAGATCAAAAAGGTACTAGGCAAAATGCAGTACCTAGCCAATGATCCGCAGCAAGGGCGCGTGTGAGATTGCCGATGCACCCGACTCCCGTTGTAAGTGAGGCTCTGCCAAACTGCACATGCCCACAAATGCGCAGTTGCCTCACCTTGCCCATCATCCCGTTGCTTCCCCCTCAGCATGTGATCGCGCCGGGGAGCAACTGCGCCACGGCTCAGGGGATCTGTCTGATCCTGCTCCCGCACTTCTTTTTGCTGCGCCTCTGAAAAGCTGCTCTTCCACTGCGGCTTTTCACGGTAGTGTGACGGGGGCCTATGTGTCTGTTCCATTATGCTTTAGAAGGGAGTTGAAGGAATTTCTTACTTACACAGAGTAGGTGCTGCATGATCCTTTGCAGGAGGACACCGAAATAGGTGTGGCTGATTTACACTGATTACGAGCAACATATTGTCTACTTAGACTAACTGAGCAGTTATGAGACAAGTGGTGACCTGAAAATGAAAAGATGAAACACCAGCTTCAAATTCAACACCAACTGCATCTGTCTCACTGAAAACAATTGGAATACAATTATCATAAGACCAGTTAGCATTGTATTTTAATTCACAAATCATCCTGGATGATCCTAGGTTCATAAACTTAAAGTTTATAGTTATTAGCTAGTTGGAAATTCCATGATATCAAAGGTACATTTCAAAAATTACATCATGTTTAAAAACCCCTACACTGTATGGCCAAACACAACATACACTCCAAGGTGGTAGGGCTGACTGAGGCAAACTAGGTCACAGTGGATGATAAAGAATGCCCCTTTACACTGACTGACTTTAACATAATTTAATATAATTATCTTTTCCCCTGTAACGTCAGTTCAATGCCACTGTAATGCCAAATGAAGAAACTTCACGTTTTGAACATGATATTTAGGATTGTTCTCCTCAACAGCAAACAACAAATAAATAAAACAAGTGAGGACCTGCAAGGACTTGTGGGGGATGTCTCATTTTCCTCTCTGTTATGTAACGAGTTCGTATTGCGCCAGAGAAACTGACCTAGCTTTAGTCACCAGAATGATGGGTAGCCAGGATCCTGGAAGGAACCTATTGAATAACAGTTGTGATGTAAACAGCCTATCACTGGGAGTGGGGTTGTGTTGGGTGGGGTGTTTTGCATGCATTTAATCAGGACTCCGGTCCCACTAGAGTTGTCTTAGAGTTTAGTTGAAATCACAAATAAACTATGAGCTGATCACTCAACGCATCTGAACCCAATCTATTTCACTCTCCTCCACTATTTCCCCTTTGTCTTCCCTGAAAGCCCCTATAGCCTCTTTCCTTTTCCTGCTACCTTCTCTTCAACCCTCATACCAGTCCATCTATCTTTATTTTGAAAACTGAGCCAGCTGGGCTCTGAGAAAGTAAACAAGGGAGATCTGCTGGGAAGGTTTTGTTTTTTTGCCTTTCCTAAACTGCTAAACTACTGGGGAGTATTAACAAGTTGCTTTGAGAGAGGACATAGTTTGAGGGTAAGAGGGTAGTTGTAGGCTGCTGGAGAGTGATGGTTTTATCTGAGTCTGCTTGGGTCTTTTGTCTGGTGTGTTGTTCATTGAGCAAGGCCTGTTTGCCTGGGGCCGATTGTAGGCCTCACCATCTGGTGCTGCTGCTGGGAGAGGTGGGGGCCAGTGTTCCCTCTAAGCTCCACAGTGTTGTGAGCAAAAATTCCACCTTGTGAGTGAAAAACCACACCCTAGTAGCGTTAAAGTTGAGAGCAAGTCTACATTTGACTATCACTTAAATTAGTTTTTTAGATTATTTCCATAACCTTGTAAAAATCTCAGAATGAATTCTTTTAAACTATATTTAAACTGCATTTTAAGAATAAGTCAAACATTATAACAGAAAACAGAATCAAGTCGCCTCACATTCTTGTGTATGCAGTGCCTCAGTTCCAGAGGACATCGTTCACCACATACTATTTTGTCCTGTGTATACAGCAGTTAGATCCAGATTTCTTGATAATCTGCTAATAGGACAAAAAATTTTCCTCTGACACTGACAAGCTGGTCTTTGCCTTGGCCGCCAAAAAAAATCAGGGCTAAGACTGCAGCGTTAGGAAATTAACCCTTTTAAGACTAACTGGATTTATTATTTTACAATTTTACTGTTCATAACTGGTTCGTATTTGTGCGGAAATTCCTTTTAATCACGGTTTTACAATTTTACTGTTCATAACTGGTTCTTATTTATTAGTGCGAAAATTCCTTTTAATCGCAGTTTTACCTATGTATGATTAGAATTATTCTCCTTTTATTATCTTAATTCTGTATTGTGGCAGCCTTTGGCTATATACACAATAAAATTCTGGTATTCTGGTATTCAGAATCAACTCAAATTTCAGTACAGAAAATGTTGTCCTCTATGGGGGTAGACCTGGCCTCCGGAGAACAGGTCTACCCTCCCCTTTCCATTATATTGGTAGACCTGGCTTCTGGAAAACAGGTCTGCCTTCCCCTTTCCACTATATTGGTAGACCTGGCCTCTGGAGAACAGGTCTACCCACCCCCTTTCCACTATATTGGTAGACCTGGCCCCCAGAGAACTGGTCAACCTGCCCCAGTCCACTATATTGGTAAACCTGACCTTGGACGGTCGCCCTGTGCTGAGCCTTAGAAAAATATACCAGCACTTGGGGGGTGCTTTTGCAGTTTACTTTTGTTTTTGTTTTTTAGTGAAATATGACACATTTACAGGTCAAGTATAACAGAGGTGGAACAATCACTGTCAGAACCCTGCCTAACCGAACAAACGGGAAGTTGCTTAAATGGTTTTTTTAAATTCTTTCATACATATAAGACAATGACTGAACAGACTTACATAGATACACATTGGAGAAGATTCATCTGTATCATTTTTTACATCGTCATTTGACCTCAAACTGTAACTAAAAAGATTCCATAAACACTCAGGGTAATACTGATAGGAGCATACTAGAACTTGGGAGTGAGGGTCCAATGGTGACTGAGGACCATCTGTGGCAACTAAGGGACCGAGGGAGGCGAGGGTTACTGGAGAGGGAAACACATTATAGGTGTCTATAAATCAATGCTAGAAGTCTCCGAGCCAAGAGAGGGGAGCTGGAGTGCTTGGTGTTCAATGACAATTTAGATATAGTAGGTAGCTCAGAAACATGGTGGAATGTGGAAAATCTATGGGATACAGTCATTCCTGAGTATAAGCTTTACAGGCAGGACAGGGAGGGATGGGTTGGGTAGGTGTTGCATTTTGCACATCAAAGATGGCATAGAATCAAATAAGTTAAAAAACATCATGGGTATTAACTCCCCAACAGAAGCAATATAGGTGGAAATACTGGGCCGTAAATGAGTCTTCCAGTCACCAGATTTTAGTATCCACAGATCTGGTCACAATGAGAATTCAGTATATTTGTATCCAGAACCCAATAAAGTAATTCCTTATAATAAACTTAGGCTTGGCTCTTATCACCTGGGACTCTTCTGCTGGATCATACAGGACCATTTTAAGAAATGTCAAAGGTGTGGCAGAATTATAAGCGAGACTGGGCCATTTCTGTATAGCAGCTTCAATTGGTTTATACTTCTGTGTTTGGGTTTTGATGCCATAAGGCTTTGTATGATTAGCTTTTGCCATATGCTTCTCACTAAGCATATATTCCTTTCAAAAGTGTTGCTTTGCCTATGCCCTTTCGCCTTCAAACTTTGCTTACATTCCACAAGTCATGGTGCCAGCCTTGAAGTCTGAACGTTGGGATATCAGGGTATAGGGCACCATGGCTCTGCCTTGACACAGGAAGGGTGTCTGGAGCTTTCTGACCTCACGGGGTATGAGTTGACTCCAAGCTTTCAGTGGGTCCTCAAGGGACAGGGTGTGGTTCTCGTCATACTTCTGATTGACAACTACACATGGCTAGGAAGGTATATGTACAGCTTGTTTTCTCATTATTAGTTGCTACCAACCAACCAACCCATGGATTTGGCAGGTTCTTGGTGGGTAGCCAGAATGTCTTCCTTTACTTGTTATAAGTGTGTATAATCCTACATATTGGAGATTATGCTTTTGTATGCTTTGTTCTAAGATTTTTATATGATTTTAAGGTTCAATAAATAGGCTTTAATGTGAAGCAACTTTCATGTTTGTCTCTCTCACTCTCTGGGAAGATTCAGTGTTTCGCCAGCCCAATCCAGCCCACTGACCTCTAGTGAGGTCTGGGGGTCTCAGGCAATTTCGTGGGCACCAGAATTCCTCTACAAAAGGACTATGAAGCCTGCTGCAAACTCATGCTGCGTTTTTATCAGATAGAAACATATAGATAGTAGCAGCACTAGTGAGAACTAAAGCAATGGGGGGGTGGAAGCAAGCCACAAGCAAACTATTTTTTCTCCAGTCTAACACATGGGCAAACACTGTTCTTTTGTTGTTGCTCACATTTCTGAGCCTCACCTGTTGATAAATTAGGGTTGCCAAGTTACTTACAAGTAATAACGGGGGAATCTTGCTTCCTCTCTGGGACATTCCCGCGCACGCTTTGCGCACATGCCATGATGATGGCACCCGGAAGTGACATCATCACACTGGGTACGTCGCCGGCTGATGCTCTAGCAATCAGCCTGGAAACTGGGCACTTTGGGGGCAGGGTTCCTCCCACTGGCCTTTTCCAGACCAGCAGATTGGGGACCCTTTTAGCAGGGGAGCCTCCGCCCTCCTGAGGGACGTAGCAGCCCTATGATAAAGAGGAACCCAAACCAGGTTCATCCAGATGAATTTTTATGATGAGGTTCATAACAAAATAGATACCCCCTTGTTTACATTAATAATTTAACACGAAAAGTACACTCACAGGTCTCACAGCATCCATCTGGGGTGGTTTCAATGGTTCCCTGTTTTTAAAACAAACATGGCGATACCTCAGATTTTAATGCTCTTTTTCACACCTTAGTTTTTTAAAAAGCTGCTTATTATATTTTCCCTTCAGTAACAGAGACATTGCTAAATATTGTACAGTATTCATTTGTTCCACTGCTATAAATCTACGGCCCCAGTTATGACTCCATAACTTACAAGTTCTGTGGTAAGTGTGAGTTATTGAATTGTCCCATAGAAACTAGCAGTGGAAATGGAGCCACAAAAAAGTGGGAGAGCCATAAGCCACGTTCACCCTGACAAGTCATTTCTACCACATGTTCCTTCATTACCCAAAGCAATGCCTACTCATGCCACCCAATGGAGGCTCTGAGCCATGATCGCTGGAAACTCCAGATGTTCACTTGCTTTGTAAAAGTGAAGCACATCTGTAAAAATACTTACTGGAATACACCCTGATTGATCAATCGGTGGGCAGGATATTCTTGTGCTGATCAGAAAAAACTGACCTGACGATTCAGAGCACATATATTGAGTACAGTTATCTTGTGAATCCTTATAGAGCTTTCCCACCTGAGTAATAAAAAATAACATCCTGAAAGAGGCAGTAAAAACAGGAATAAGAGGAATAAGAGGAACAACAATACAAGTAAATGAGCAAAAGGAAAACCAGAGTTTTCATTGATGCATAGGACTTTTATAGGGCCTTAGAGGAACAAGGAGCACAATTCCCATAGACATACAGCTAATATGTAAAATTCACCTATGCAAAGCTTGGCATGTGATGATCCAGATCATGGGTCCATCAAGATCAGCGTCCTCTAACTGGCATCAGTTTTATATATCCTCGGCAGAGCAAGGTCCTTCTCAGAAATCTGCTACCTGAGTTCCTTTAACTGTCAGGGATTTAATCTGAGACTTTCTGTATACCAAGGCAAGAATATGTTCCACTACTAAACCACCTCTCTTCCAATAGGTGTATTCCCTGGGCCAAAACTTGCAGAAGGTTTGGTTTATATTCAGATGCTTTTGGCTGAGTCCCATTGATTGGGAGAAAAATGGGCTATATTTTAAATTAATTAAAATACAGTAAAAGAACAAGTCCTTATATTGCCAAGCTCACATTAAGATACACAGATGAACAGAAGATTGAGAAGATAGAATATAGCTTAAGTATTTGCTTTCTTTTAGTTTAAAAATAACTCAGAAGAAGAATGTCAGTGAAAGAGCACTGTTATAATACTGATATGTATCTTCAGAAAGGGGGGAAACCTATGTTAATGTTCATGGACAGATTCTGTGTGTTAAGTATGAGACTCAACAAAGGATTCAGCTTCAAGTGATTTCAGCTTTATTAAATAGCAACTGTAAGTCAGGAACACACGACAACAAGGGGAGCACAGCTCCTTCTTTTAAACTCTCCCGGGCTGTCAAAGCCACACCCATTACAAGTTAAAGACCAATCAGAATACAGGGATAAAGGCCAATCAGGACCGTTCCCTCTTTGCAACAATATCACTCAGTGATTGGGTAATTACACAGGTTTCGCAGAAACCGACCAATAGCAATGCGACATCTGAAGAGCCACGTTCAGACTCAAGCTTAACATGTGAATAGATAGGAGCGATTCACATTCAGTACATAACACTATGCATGTTGCATTAAAGAATGCTGAAAATAAAAAAGTACTAAGCAAAATATCTTCTACAGAACGATGTTATGGCATGTAACTGAATATTAATTAACCAGGCTCAATCTAAGATCAGGCAAACGAAAACAGGATACACTTGATGTATCAGTGACTACTCTGATCAATAAAACAAAATTGGCCATGAAATGTAACTTGACGTTCAAAGGTATCCCTACCCTTTCCAAAGGACAGATTGCTCCACAAAAAAAATTTCACTTGTACAACAGTATTCTGATATGGATCATTCTGGCTGATGGCAAAGACAGGATATTGAGTTATATAGATGACTCCTTTCAATCCCTTGATTGTACTTTACAGCCAAGAAATAGAAAGTTTCAGTTTCACCCTCAGTGTACAGGGGTGGCTTGCTCATTATTTACTTATTTATTTATTTATCACATTTATACCCCGCCCTCCCCGCAATGCAGCCTCAGGGCGGCTCACAGTCAGTGCATTAATACAGTTAAAACAGCATAAAATCATATAAGAACAATTCATTATTAAAACAGTTTCATAAGGTGCTGAAGATAGTTATTCAAGGTGGCTTATTTCAGTGTACCGTCTAAAAATCAATCTGCTCGAGATTTTCCTGTGGCGCAGGCTAGGTGTTAATAACCAAGGGGCCGGCTAGGTGTTAGAAACCAAGGGCCAGGGCTCTATAGTGGTGGCGGCTCCCTAGCTGAAAGCCTGGCGGAAGAGCTCCATCTTGCAGGCCCTACGGAACTGTAAAAGGGCAACAGGAAAAGTCCTGGTGGGCTGATAGGCTGGGGGGGGGGTCTGCCCTCCACCAAGGCTACCCCAAACCCAGGGAAAGGGTAGCATTCATCCTATTCAGGGGGGGCATGACCTGCCACCTCCACCTGCCAGTGACCTTTGCCCCATGCAGGGATGACACGATCCCAGGCCTTTCCATGCAGCAAAGAATGTTCCTAGTCTGGCCCAGTCCTTCACAGCAAGATACATGCTCAGCCTGCCCCTACCCCACTGTGCACAACTCAAAGAAGAATGTGCCTGGACTCACCCTGCACAGCAAAGGAGGTGCCTGGCCAAGCCAAGAATGGTGCAGGGCGACTGGGCAGGCTCTTTCTCCCTCCTTCCCTCCCCTTGGAAGGCCAGAACCAGGTGGGCTTCAGTTGGGGCCTTTTTTCAGGGCTGGTATTGATTGATTGATTGATTGATTGATTGATTGATTGATTGATTTATACCCCACCCTCCCCGCCAGGACAGGCTCAGGGTGGCTTACATGAAATTCGACAGATAAAACAACAATTGTAAATATAACCATAAAAACATGACTTTAAAGTTAATAGTTTATGCGGTGATGGCAAGGTAGTCATAGCAGCGGATGTGCTATTTTATTATTTGTTTGTTTATTTCGCTGGATTTCAGGCCACCGTCCCCCTGCTATAGTAAATTCCAAAACATATAATTTTAAAGTGGTTTAAAACAATTAGAAACACACTGATTAACCTAAAAGATGATGCTAGAGAATTCCAGTCGTGCCACTGCCACACAGGGGGCAGGGGATGGGAAGTGCCAGCAGAAGGAGACCATTGCTGCCCTCAACCAAACACCTGGTGGAACATCTCTGCCAGTTTGGTGTAGTGGTTAAGTGCACGGACTCTTATCTGGGAGAACCGGGTTTGATTCCCCGCTCCTCCACTTGCACCTGCTGATGTGACCTTGGGTCAGTCACAAGCTCTGGCACAGCTGTTCTCTCAAGGACAGTTTCTGTCAAGAGCTCTCTCAGCCCCACCTACCTCACAGGGTGCCTGTTGTGGGGAGGGAGGGGAAAGGAGTTTGTAAGCCGCTCTGAGACGCCTTTGGGCAGTGAAGGGCGGGGTATAAATCCAAACTCTTCTTCTTCTTCTTCTTATAGGCCCTGTGGAACTGCATCAGGTCCCACAGGCATGGATGTTATTCAGCAGAGAGTTTGACCAGGTTGGAATCAGGGCGGAAAATGCCCTGGCCCTGGTCGAAGACAGTGGATATCCTTCAGGCTGAAGACCACCAGTAAGTTCGGATCTACTCAGAAGAAGAAGAGGAGATTGGATTTATACCCCGCCCTTCATTCGGAATCTCAGAGCAGCTTACAAACTCCTTTCCCTTCCCCTCCCCACAACAGACACCCTGTGAGGTAGGCGGGGCTGAGAGAGCTCTTTCCAGAACTGTTCTTGAGAGGACAGCTCTGAGAGAACTATGGCTTGCCCAAGGTCATCCAGCAGCTGCAAGTGGAGGAGTGGGGAATCAAACCCGGTTCTCCCAGATTAGAGTCCGCGCACTTAACCACTACACCAAACTGGCATGATGCTCTTCTAGGGGTACATCAAGAGAGGTGGTTCCAAAGATCTGTGGGTACCTGATCATTAAGGGCCTTGAAGGTGAACACCAGAACCTTGAACTTGATCTGGTACTCCACTGGAAGCCAGTGCAGCTCTTGCAGCACAGGGTGGATATGTGCTGTAGGTGGGGCCCCCATAAAGACCCATGCCGCTGCATTCTGTACCAGTTGGAGTTTCCAAGTCAACCTCAAGAGTAGGCCCACACAGAGTGTGTTATAGTAGTCTAATCTGGAGAGGTGACCATTGCATGGATTACTGTGGCTAAACCAGGGTGAGACAGGTAGGGAGCCAGTTGCCTAACCTGGCACAATTGGAAAAATGCCAGTTTGGCAACATTCACAACCTGGGCCTCCATTGTTAGGGAGGCATTCAGAACCACACCCAAACTCTTGATGGTTGGTGCTGGTCATAAGGGCACCCCGGCAAGAGCTGGGAGTTGGCACCCCAAAGCTGAATCTCCCCGCCCCAGCCACAGAACCTCAGTCTTGGAAGGATTCAGTCTCAACCGGCTCTGTTTCAGCCATCCCACCACAGCCTCCAGCCCCTCAGTCAGAGGGGTGGTACCTGGCCGGCTGCCCATCAACAGATAAATCTGGGTGTCATCAGCATATTGATGACATCCCAGTCTGAAACTCCTCACCAGTTGAGTGAAGGGACGCAAGTAGATGCTAAACAACTTAGAATCATAGACTCACAGAGTTGGAACGGACCCTAATATCCAGCTGGTACCTTCCCGCCCTTAATTTAAACCCATTATTTTGAGTCCTATCCTCTACTGCCAACAGGGACAGCCCTCCTCTACGTGACAGCCCTTCAAATACTTAAAGAGAGCAATCATGTCCCTGCTTAGCCTCCTCTTCTCCAGACTGAACATTCCCAAGTCCCTCAGCCTTTCCTCATAGGGCTTGGTTTCCAGACCCTTGATCATCCTCATCACTCTCCTCTGCCATCACTCTCCTCTGCCACATCCTTTTTGAAGTGAGGCCTCCAGAATTGCACACAATACTCCAGGTGCAGCCTGACCAATGCAGTGTACAACAAGACTACCACATCTTGTGATTTGGGTGTTATTCCTCTGTTGATACACCACAAGATAACATTAGCCTTTTTTGTCGCTGCATCACACTGGCCGCTCATATTAAATTTACAGTCCACCCGTACCCCAAGATCTTGTTCACACACACTGATGCCCAGAAGAGCATCCCTCATCCAGTATGGGTATTCCTCATTTTTGTTACCCAGATGTAGAACTCGGCACTTATTCTTGTTAAATCGCATCTTGTTCACATCCGCCCACTTTTCCAGTGTGCTCAGATCTCACTGAATTCTACCTCTATCTTCTGATGTGTTCGCTGCTCCTCCCAATTTGGTATCACCTGTAAATTTAATAAGTAGCCCCTCCACACCCTCATCCAGATCACTTAGAAAAAATATTGAAAAGTACCGGGTCCAGAACCCAGCCCTGTGGCACCCCACTGGACACCTCCCTCCATTCAGATGGAATGCCATTGACAACTACACTTTGAGTGCGGTTCTCCAACCAATGCCCTATCCACAACTTTCCTAGAGTCCATTGCACAGTCCTCTAGTTTACCCATCAGAACATTGTGGGGAACTCTGTCAAAAGCTTTACTGAAATCCAGGTAAACAACGTCAACAGCATTCCCTTGATCCAGTAAGCTCATCACTCAACCAAAGAAGGAAATGAGGTAGGTCTGGCAGGACCTGTTGAGGACAAATCCAAGCTGACTTCCCTGGATCGCCAAGTTGTCCTTTAGATACTTGAAGATTGATCCCTTTAAAATCTCCTCCAGTATCTTCCCGGGGACAGAGGTCAGACTGAGTGGCCTGTAGTTTCCTGGGTCAACCTTCCTCCCTTTTTTAAAAACTGGGATAACATCTGCCCTCCTCCAGTCTTGTGGCATCTCTCCCATCCTCCAAGAGGTCTGGAAGATGTTGGACAAAGGCTCTGCAATCTCTCTAGAAAGTTCTTTGTGCACTCTTGGGTGCTCATTGGGGAGAGGGTTGCCCCCTGAGGGACCCCACATACTAAGGGGTACCTAGATAACAACCTCTCTCCCAGCGCCACCCTCTGTCCCCAAACTTGGAGAAATGAGGTAAGCCACTTTAAGACTGCCCCATGAACTTCTATGTCTGTGAGGTGGTGGGTCAGGAGATTGTTACTGACCCTGTCAAATGCTGCTGTAAAATCTAACAGAAGCAGCAGCTCCAACCCAGCTCAGTCCAGTAGCCTGCAGAGCTTGTCTGTGAGGGAGACTAATGCCGTTTCCATCCGATGGCTGGGGTGGAAGCCAGACTGGCATGGGTTTAGGGCTGATGTGTCATCCAGGAAACTGGAGCTGTTCTGCTAGTAAAGGTAAAGGTTCCCTTGCTCGAAAGCCAGTCGAATCCGACTCTAGGGTTGCGGTGCTCATCTCCGTTTCAAAGCCGAAGAGCCAGCGCTGTCCGAAGACGTTTCCGTGGTCATGTGGCCGGCATGACTAAACACCAAGGCGCACGGAACGCTGTTACCTTCCCACCGAAGTGGTACCTATTTATCTACTTGCAATTTCTTGCTTTCGAACTGCTAGGTTGGCAGGAGCTAGAACTAGAGACAGAAGCTCACCCTGTCATGCGGCACCCGGGTCTCGAACTGCTGAACTACTGACCTTCCACAGCCTGCAGTTCAGCATCTTAACCACTTGAGCCACCGCAGCTCCATTGCTGTTCTGCTACTGCTCTCTTAATCACTTGGCAAACTTTTATTGAAGCTGTAATTACTCTTGTCGGCACTGTCGGTCTCTAAAAGCTGACTATATACATATGTGGTGGCGAAAGAATATCGGTCTTCAGTGGTGGAGTGTATGTAAAAAGGGTTTGCGTGTAGAAATTTGCAAAATGTTATTTTGTTAAACTGTTTGTCCATGCTTCCAAAAAAAAGTACTGTATAATCCTACATTAGGTAACAGCAAAGAGGACTGTATACAAATGACACAGAAAAATTGCTATTCCTAGAACAGTAGAATGGATTCTGAAGTGTAAAGTGTACATGGCTACTGGATCAACTGCCCAGAAGAAGAAGAAGAAGAAGAAGAAGAAGAAGAAGAAGAAGAAGAAGAAGAAGAAGAAGAAGAAGAAGAAGAAGAAGAGAAGAGATTCACCACCCAAAGGAGTCTCAGAGTGGCTTACAAACTCCTCTCCCTTCCCCTTCTCACAACGGACACCCTGTGAGGTAGGCGGGGCTGAGAGAGCTCTGACAGAAACTGCTCTTTTTTTTCTAAGAACAGCTGTGCCAGAACTGTGGCTTGCCCAAGGTCACCCAGCAGGTGCAAGTGGAGGAGTAGGGAATCAAACCCGGTTCTCCCAGATTAGAGTCCGTGCACTTAACCACTACACCAAACTGACTCCTAAGATGATGATCTGGCCCAATTAAATAGGTCGGAAATCTCCCCCCTCCCCCCCAAATTGCTATGAATATACACTTCAGTCTTTGCATTTGACAGCTATGATATTTTTATGTTTTATAACGTAATGAGCAAAATTGTAAATTAAAAGGAAGTGGACACGTACCTCAACAACCACTGTCCCAGATGAAAAGTTTGCTATACAAGAAACCTGTACGCATTCTCCACAGCATTTCCCTTCTTTATGGATGTAGCGGAAACCCTAAAGAAGGAAAGATGTTGACTGTTTTGTTAGGTTGCCCACAGCAGTGACCCAGAGTCCTTTGTTTGCTCCAGCGGCCTGTGGAGCTCCTCGTTGCCCACTCACTTCTCTGGGTGGGACAGCTGCATCTGCAACAGAACCGCAGGGCCGGGAGCGAGCCAAGGGGGGCTGCATCCTCAGCTCCGAGCCTGCTTCAGGAGCCTGGAGGGGGTCGGTGTTGGGGAAAACAGTAAAAAATACTTAAATACTCAAAGGCTGATTTCGCACTAGAGCGGCCTTGATGTTGCGCCACGGTTTGCCCTGATACTATTGGTCAATTTCACACCCGAAGCCGCGGGGCTGCATTTTGACCCGCGGCTTCGCCCAATTTCCTCCACAATTTTGTGATCCTGTTTTTTGACGATCACGAAACTGTGGAGGAAATTGGGTGAAGCCGCAGGTCAAATGCAGCCCCGCGGCTTCGAGTGTGAAACTGACCAATAGTATCAGGACAAACGGTGGCACAACATCGAGGCAGCTCTAGTGCGAAAGCAATGGATCTTTGCTTCACTGGAGAGGAGACATCTATTTATGTTAAAAAAAACCTTTATTTATGTGTAAAAGGTACAAAATAAACATATCTGGAGCTACATTGTCACATCTTGCTGCTATAAAAACATGGTCACACTAACAAAGCAATAATGGAGTGTGCTGAATACTGGGAATCTTTAATATTTACCAGATCGCAGACAAGAACATCAATGGATTTAGAGGGCAGGATTAGTGACAGAGAGTACCAGTCCTTGCTGGGTAAACCACAGCCTTTTCTCACATTATCAGTGTGTATCACAGGCCTAAAAATGAGGCTTGTAGATACTGGACACACTGATTCTTGTTTCTAGTTTCCCAGTTTTGGACTGTGTGCTGACAACTGGATTGGAGGCTTTCATGTTCAGGTAGCCATATTAATCCACATAATTCTATCTTCTATTCATCTGAAGGTATGTAGCCTAAGATCAAGCTTAATAAATTGAACAAAATGCAGCATACTGTTTAACACTAGCTGCATTTAGGTACCATTTGTGACTGACAGTAAATTGTACAAGACTGGTTTGTTGGACACTCACATATACTCTTTCTTTACCTCCTCCCTTCTTGCTTAGAGATCCCACCCAAAGAGTGATTAACACCTGGAATTCACTGCCACAGGAGAGGGGGCAGCTACAAGCATGGATGGCTTCAAGGGGGAATTAGATAAACATATGGAGCAGAGGTCCATTGGTAGTTATTAGCCACAAGGTATAGATAGGGACTCTGGGACAAGTGGTGCACTCTATTCTTGGTGCTGGGGGGGGGTCAACAGTGGGAGGGCTTCTAGTGTCCTGGCCCCACTGCTGGACCTCCTGATGGCACCTGGTATTTTTGGCCACTGTGTGACACAGAGTTGGACTGGATGGGCCATTGACCTGATTCAACATTGGCTTCTCTTATGTTCTCTTACGTTCTTGGTTAGAAATTAACTCCAGTTACCTATGACATATGACTACAGGCACATGGATTAAATAGATTTAGCCCCCCCAAGCCAGGATTTTAAACTGGTTTTGCCCGCTGGATATGTTAGTCTCATATCTCCTACTACTTTTGCTCTTGTCCCTGAATGCACTATGAACATATAAGTACAAAAAAATGGGGGGGGGGGGAGAAAGAAATAGAATAAAGAAATAGAAACATGAGTAATGTTGTAAAGATAAAATGGAGAAGAATTATGTAATCTGCTTTGGGTCTGACCTGAGAAAAAAGGCAGAGTAAATAAAACAAAATACCAACATAGGGTTGCTACAGGTCTGGATTGGAAAATACCTGGAGATTTTGGGGCTGGATCTGGGAGTGGGTGGGGTTTGGGGAAGGGAGGGGCCTCAGCTTGGTACAATGCCATAGAGTCCACCCTTCAAAGCAGACATTTTCTCCAGGGGAGCTGTTCTCCAGTGGGAAATCCTCAGGCCCCACCTGGAGGCTGGCAACCTTATACCAATATCAGGATCAGCCCAACTTCTCTATGGTGGAACAACCTCTTAAGGAAACTTTCTCTCACCATGCCTTTCTGGATCCACATTCTCAGGAGACTCAAACCACTATAATCAGAGGGCAGCCATGCTCTAATAAACATGATCATACAATGGCACAGGGTCTGGACAGAATGATGAGTTGAGTCTAAGACACGCAGCAGAACAGGAGGCTGCCGGCAGAATGACTACTTACCTGTGGACATTCTGTCGAGCACTTTACTGGAGAACATGCAATTTGGTTGATTTGGGTCTCAGGATCCTTTGTTTTAGTACAAATGCATTCATCACAAGAGTTTAAAGGTACCAGTGATCCAGGCTTAAAAGAGGTAAGCAGAGTGAAGAATTCTGTCAAGTAAATTTATTCTAAACCAGAAATATATATTCGTGCACATGGCTTCACTAGTCTGTACAGCAGGAGGAGACACAAGAGGTAAACTGCTTCTAGCTATCAAACGTCCAGGGAACCTTAAATAAAACACTCCACAAGGGTATTATAGAAGAATTTTCCAAAACAGAAATATTTAAATCTGCCAAAGTATAATGGAGAAAATCTATACATTAGAACAATGCTGCCACAGCATCATAAAGCCCAGATACTTGAATATGATCGCAGAGAGAGATGTACTTGGTGATGATTTTAAAAAATGGAATGCTGTCATATAGGGAATCTTCTCTAATGACAAGTGGATGCTTAAAGCCATACCTTAGCAGCCCTTACCTGATATTCCGTTCCTTTAGATACACATACACCTTTTGGTACTGTAAGTAAAATAAAAGAAGAACACATTCATAAATGCTGGCGTCTTCTTGTTTTCTATTACATGGTTTTACAGATTTTTTTCCCCTTGGTTTTCTGCTATTCAGATTTTGGAAAAAACCATGGTGGCAAATAGGTCAATAGTATTTTTAGTCAGATCATCACAATCAACAGGCTATATCATTCTCCTCAAAATATTAGATTTCTGTGAATAAATTCTACTTTAAAGGCTACTTTGATTTTTCATCTCTAGTGCTTTTAGTCCAAAATTATGAATCAAAACCATGATTCTTTGTAACATTTTCTGTTTTCTGACACTGAACTTTCTTCTGTATAATATGTGCATTTTTCCAATAGTATATATCAATAAATTAACATCATAAATTATACATAATAATATGCATGGGTGATATACATGGTATTTATAAATTCTATATATGCTCTGGATGAAAACCATATAACATGCATATACAACAAAGATGGATTTTCAAAATCCACAGTGCAATACAGAGAATGGAAACCTTTGACAAAATTATAAACCAATATAAAAAGAAATGAAATAGGGAATATTTGCTTATTCCTATTCTGTTTCCAATTTTTTAAAAAATATGGTAACTTGGTACTCACCACAGGAATAAATGGAACAACATCCGTCTTCAGAAGTCGCTGTTACTAACTGGAATCCTGGGTTGCATTCCCTTTTGGGCATAGTACAGGACTTTACATCACATTCTGTAAATTAATAAATAGATAAAATAAGGGAATTCACTTTTTTTGGAACATGGGAAATCTTTATTTATTAAAGCCTGGTACCAAATTTTCTGGGAATAAAATCTGGGATTATCTATCTTCCATATTCATAAAGAAATAGTACAGAAAAGGCTACATGTATTCTACATATAGTAATTCTTAAAATGTGTATGTTTTTATTCTACAGCTGAGAAAACTTACCACACACTGTCTCTGTACAGCAGGGGTCTTTTGAATGTTGATGTACTATAGGTACAAATCCTTCCTTTGTGCAAGTAATTGGTGGGGACTTTGCACAAATGTGGGGTGAACAAGTGATATTCAGTGTTTTGCTGCTGCAGGTACAGATCTGACAATCTTTTTCCCATATTTCTCCTGGCTGCATATATATTAAGCAAAAAAAAGAATAATTAATCAGGGTACTTCACTGAATAATTCTGGGAAGGAATTTCAGTCACAGCCTTCATACCCTAATGTCTATAGCCAAGGACAATTTTCTATATTATAAATTTAGCACGCAAGATTATCACTAAATCTCACCCTGCTGACATCATTAGTAATATGGGCACGATCACACGCACAATAAACCCCACCATAGGTGGAAATGCCGGATGGATTTAAAGGGCCCGATCAGACAAGAACTTCTGGGAAGCGTCCTGCACCCATCAGCAACCTGTTTTGCTCAGCCGCAGAAGTGGAGGAAAAAGACACCGGGGAAAATCCAACAGTAAATGGGTTGATATGGGCCATGGATGGAGTTTCTGATCACTCCAGTGCACTCTCATAGCGTCAGAATGATCTAATCAGGCCATCCTGACTCTGTGCCGTTGTTTTCACCCCTTCTCAGTATGCGCATCATCTCAAACTCCATAGAGAGATCTCACTGCAGAGATGTGATTAATCGATTCCTTGTTTAAGCACATCAAAAACAAACAGCAAAAAAACATGATCCGACTCACCTGTGGTTGCAACTGATCACGCAGTGGCGGGCTGTGCCCACAGCTTCCAAGGACTGCATGATCACGCAACTGCGGGTCAAATTTCTCCAGAGGAAACAGTCTTGCTTCCCCCACACACACACTTTATCTCTCTTGTGTGACCGCCCCCTATTTAATTGGAAACGCTTTACAATCATTATCTTATTTGCAACATTATTCCTACCAAGAAGAAACTAGGTATCAAGAAAGCGATCCCCTGAGGGCAAAACTAGATGAGATATCCAGCCATGAGTCAAGTTGGAAGTCCGATCTAAATCAGGTTCTGGCATGCTTAGGAACTTTGTTTGCTGCAGGTAACATTTGGGAATGACACCGTTAGAGTCAAGTTGTGCTTGCTATATTTAGCAACTTGTAGCCAAACCCTTGTCTACCTTGGCACTTAATTCATAGCAAAAAACAAAATAAAACCATTTAGGCTGCAATCACATGCGCCTTTAGATCCGACATAGGTGTGAATGCCTGATGATCTAAAGAGAGCGATCAGACAGCAACATCGGGGAAGATTCCCGCAGTCATTGGCAAGCTGTGCTGCTCCGCTGCAGATGCAGAGTTAAAAGACACCAGGGAAAGTCCAGGTTCCAACGGGCCACAGACGGATTTTCCCGTCTGATTGCACAAGCACGCTCTCATGCCATTGAGATGGTCTGATCATGCCATCTCGGCTTGGTGCCGTTCCCCTCCCCCCCTTTGTAGTATGTGCATCATCACATAGTCCATACGGGGCCCTCAGTGTGGAGGTGTGATTCCTCATTTATGCGCATGGGAAACAAACAGCAAAAAAAACCCCCAACTCACCTGCAGTTGCATCTGATCACACAGTGACAGGTTGCACCTGCAGCTACAAAAGAAGGTGTGATCTTGCAACTGCATGTCAGATTTCTCTGAAGGAAATAGCCTCACTTTCTCTCCGCTTCAACTGGCGCATGTGACCGCAGCCTTGGTGATTTTTATTAACCCCCATATTTCTAGTAGGACTTCAGACATTAATGCATGTTGTTCTATCCAAGAATGACTTAGAACCTTTCAAAATGTTTGGGGATAAATGTATAAATCATTTCTGCATGAAACTTTACAAGCTGGAGTGATTTGCAGGGGCATTTAAATCAATTAAAATTAACATCGGAGCAACTCTGTGAGTCAGTTTAACATATGGGAACCTCAAGGAATTGAATTATCTAGTCACTAAAAAGATTATTAATTGTTGTGGTAAAAGATATGCATTGTATTACTCTTTTGAAACTGTTTTCAGTATTTACACCTTTGGTCTAAATACTGTGTTAATTTCAGCCTATTTTTTTGTGTTTTTGCTTTGTGTGTATATTTGTGTGCACACTCATGGCTTTAAGTCATGGTAACCTCTGGCAACTCCTACTGGGGCATAAGGAGGACATTCAAAGAAGTGGCTCTGCCTCCTGGCCCTAGCGTTCTTTGGAGGTCTCCCATTCAAATACTTGCCAGAGTTGACCCTGCTTAGCTTCCGAGATCTGACAAGATCGGGCTTTCTTGGGCTATTCAGGTGAGTGCTAATTTCAGCCTACTCTTGATGCTGCTAACAGTTCATCTTCTTTTGCCTTGATATGGAGAGGTCAATATTTCATGTAACATTCCATGATATTTATTTATTTATTTATTACATTTATACCCTGCCCTCCCAGCCATGGCCAGCTCAGGGTGGCTTGCAACAGCATAAAAACAACAATAACAAATAATCCTAAAATCATAACAATCACAAGATTAAAAGGTGCTAACAATAATAATCCAATTACCAATAAACAGATATCAATTTCACATTCCATCTGAGATGGCGCTCAAACTTCTGTGCCATCCTAGTGGTCGATCCCAATCAATGACGTATGGGTGGCTCAGGCTGCTTTAAGAATTTCAGGGGACAGGGCATTCTCCCCTGGGGCAGCTCTGAATTGAACGCCTGGCGGAAAAGCTCTGCCTTGCAGGCCCTGAAGAACTGCATAAGGTCCCACAGGGCCCTGATCCCCTTGGGGAGTTTGTTCCACCAGAGCAGAGCTGTCACCAAGAAAGCCCTGGTTGTAGCTAGCCTGGCATCCTTTGGCCCGGGAAGGGTGAGTCGGTGTTGAGACCCTGATTGCAGTGCTCCCTTGTGTGGAGTGTGATTGGATGGTACATGCTTCCCTTGATATAACTATATGCACACACTTGTCCTGTCCCATCCAGTAAGCATAGTTATTATCGCTTATGCTACAGTCACACCGTTTAATCCATCATGCTTGCTATATTTAGCACTTGTGTCAACAATCACAGCATGTGAGTACGATGAAATCCTGGTTGCCAGTGAAGTTAGTAGAAAGTATTGCTATAGGCTTGAGGTCTGGCTCAGTGGGAACTGCATGTGCTCATAGCTCCCACCTGGTCAGGTGGTACAACCTCTGCCTTCAGTTATTATATTTTGTTAGCAAAGTGTTGATGAGATACATAGAATGACATTGCAGAGTTAGCAGAACCCATGGTTTGCATCTGGGAGTGGAGATCGGCCAGGAGGGAAGGGGGAAATGATGGCACAGACCACCAGAGTGGGGAAAATAAGGTCACAGCTTTATTGATTAGAGATTCCTCAGGTCTTGACAAGTGCAGGCACCCATTGCTAGCTCAATTGCTGGCAGTGGAACCCCCCCCCAGCCCACCTGTGGGGGGCAACTACAGAAAGAGGACCAATTATAAAGCAAGAAGTACCAGACACTGCTATTCATGCCTGTCACCAGCCTCTTGGGAATGTGGTCAGCATGCCAGCCCTGGAAGTGGCTGCCATGGCCCTCACTCATGAGTCCCTTGAGGAGATCCCCCCTTTTGGATTATGCAGGGAACCCACCCCTGTTAACCCTATATGGCGAAGGGGCTGAGCTATCTTTTTCTATCCTCCTTTAAAGGACAGGCATGGGCCGAAGGAAAAAATCCTGGCGTTATCCCCCAGTGTCTCACAGCCAGAAATCAGAAGGTGGGGTGGAGCCATGGATGGCATCACAGGACCCTCAACTGAGAGCTGATGAGAGGCAGAGCTGCCCGGCATCCTCTTCCTCCTTCCCTTCCTCCCTCCCTCCCTCCCATCCAGGCCCAAGGGTTGCTCCTCTCCAACAATAGTTATATGGAAACTATAGAAAGAGTAAGTGAGTCCATGAGAAGGTGATGGAGCAGGGATATCCACACTAGATGTGTTCATCCTCCCTGCAATTATGCACTCCTGAATGCTTAAAAAGTAGTTTGCATTTTCAGCCATTTGGAACTAATTGGAAATGGATCATAAGTGCTTTCTTCATGCATAAAATAAAGCAAAAAGAAATGTTATGACGATCCTCCTAAGATGAAGGGGAAAGCTACATGGTCTGTATCTTCATTCTTGACGTACCCAGTTCACCTGCCTGACCCTATGTTTATTCATGGGAATGTTCAGGTGCTGATTAGTAATATGATGTGCATGTATCCTCTAACATGGCTTCCCAATTGCTGTCCCCTTCTATCTATCTAAAGCACATGACACTGAGAGGATGACATTTTACCAGAGCAAATAAGTAAAGATTGTACAGGCAGCCTGAATGGAGCTCTGCCCTGGGTCTTGCTTCTACCTGAAGGAGAAATGGGCCAACTATTCAGTCTCCAGATGGTATATGAGTACTTATCACAAAGCATTCTTGTAGGTAATGATTCTCTAATTTTTGTCCCTCCCTAATTAATAAAATTGGGCTTGTACTCTTGCCTTATATGGTCTAGATTCCTGTCCCATTTCCAAAGACTACAGAATCTTAAGTAGACATTTGCCTGCTCTTACAAAGGCTTTCGAGCAAGGGAACCTTTGCCTTTACCTTTTTACAAAGGTTTAATGCAGATTCAGGTGGGTAACCAGGTTGGTCTGAAACAGCAGAACAAAGTTTTAGTCCAGGGGCACCTTTAACACCAGCAAAGTTTTATTCAAGGTATAAGTTTTCATGTGCATGCACACTTCTACAGCTTATACCTTGAATAAAACTTTGTTGGTCTTAAAGGTGCCCCTGGACTCAAAGGTTTTATATGTTATTCCATTCACCTGTAAAGTACAGCATTTCCGGTCCTTACCTGTTTCAATGGACCATCTGGTGTTGTGCAGCCTACAGAATAGGAGGATTAGAATATTAGAGACATAATTTCAAAAAAGGAAGTTACAAAAGCATGGCCCGTAATCATATCTTAGGGTCCCAGGAATGCAGGATAGTATGTATGAGAAAACTAAGGCCAAAAGCAGTGCTCACATATACAGACTCTCAAGGCATTGAGGTTTGCTCTCAGGGACATATACAGGAATCCCAAACATACTTACTTGGGAACAGGGCTTTTTTTGTAGAAAAAGCCCAGCAGGAACTCATTAGCATAATAGGCCACACCCAACAGCAGAACCTCATTAGCCTATTAGGCCACACCCCTGACAGCGCAGCTCCCTCCCAAGATCGGCTTCCCCAGTTGGGGAATCTGAGGGAAGGAAGGCAGTTTCTGGATTGGGGCGCCTGGGGAACCTGGTGGGGAGGAAGCAGTTTAAACTGCCTTCCCTCCCTGGATCAGCTTGGCTTCCCCAGGTGCCCTGTGGCTTGTGAGGTGCCTGGGGAACCCAAGGTGGGGGGGAGGCTGTAGGCGTGGCCAACTCAGAAGCCAGCAGGAACTCTGTTCCTGTGCGTTCCTGCCCCAAAATAGCCCTGCTTGGGAATAAAGGTAAAGGTAAAGGTTCCCTTGCTCGAAAGCCAGTCGAATCCGACTCTAGGGTTGCGGTGCTCATCTCCGTTCCCAAGCCGAAGAGCCAGCGCTGTCCGAAGACGTTTCCGTGGTCATGTGGCCGGCCTGACTAAACACCAAGGTGCACGGAACGCTGTTCCCTTCCCACCGAAGTGGTCCCTATTTATCTACTTGCAATTTCTTGCTTTCGAACTGCTAGGTTGGCAGGAGCTGGAGCTTGGGAATAAGCCCCAATAAATACAGTGAGACTTGCTAGGATTTGATATCCAAAGTAACAGTCAATATGACTTGGTCAAATCCTTTCCCCAGTTTTGCTGGCCTTGCTCTGTCTACCTCCTTCCAAAGCCTGGCTGGCTCAGAATGCAGCCTACGTTTTCTGCAGCAGCAGCATGCAGCGTTCACCCTCACGTGGCAATTTGGACCGGCTGTTCACAATACCCTTCGTTTCTTACCACAAGCAGAAACACAAACACTGTCATGGTCATTCAACTGAATCATTCCTTCAGGGCAGAAGCATCCTTCAGCAAGTAATCCTGAGATGTCAACTTGTGGTGGGTTGGTGCTGACAGCACTTTTCCTGTGGGATTATGGCAACAGCGTAAAAGTATCACTGAGTAAAGGCTTCCACAATTCAATTCGTGCTATAAACCATACAAGAGTGTAACTACAATTATGTCATTTTTCATTTCTTTCTGTTTTCTTACATACTCATTGTGAGCATTTTCATTCTCCCATTTCCTTAGCTGGTTTTCCTATTTCATCATTTTTTATGTAATTTTGTGGCATTTATACACAAAACCTAGCCACAGTGTCACCACCAAATTTTATTATTTTGGTCTAGAAAAAGCAGGGCTATTTTTGGGCAGGAACGCACAGGGACGGAGTTCTGACTGGCTCCTGAGTTGGCCACGCCCAGCAGGAACTCATTAGCATAACAGGTCACACCCAGCAGCAGAAACTCATTAGGACTGGCTACACCAGGGGTGTGTGGCCTAACTTGCAAAGGAGTTCCTGCTCCAAAAAAAGCCCTGGGTTTTGACAACAAACAAGGTAAACAAAATAAGAAGCAAAGGGTGGGTGTGGCTGGATGACCACACTTCTGGTAACATAGGGGTACGGCCAAATAGGCTAATGAGCTGTGCTGGCAGGGGTGTGGCCTAATATGCTAATGAGTTCCTGCTGTTTTGTGTGGCCTGTGATGCTAATGAGTTCCTGCTGGGCTTTTTCTACAAAAAAAAGCCCTGAGAAAAAGACTATCACAATTTCATCCTGAACATTCATAAAATCAATTGTTTAGCTGAACCAGAGCAGTTGTGAGATTTGGTAACATCTTCCAATGAAACTGTCAAAACACACTCACAACAGAGTTTTTATTTTGTTGGATTTTTAATGCACCCAACATTCTAGCATCCCTCAAAATAGTCCATTTTGGAGAGCTACCGTAAAGGACATGAAGCTATTTGTGGAGGAGAGAGGTACACGAGCCCAATTGCCTTAGCATCTGGGCTAATGCTTCCTGTTGCGTCATGCTCTGCTGCGGCAATGAAACCACCATGGCTTAGTGTGGCTAAACAGGAAGCAATATAGCACATATGCATTTTGTTTTGCATTAGAATGTACATCTGCGTGCTGAAGTTGCCTTGCCTCATTGGAATGCCTGCTTGAATGTACATTCTGATACTTTCCCGATCGTGATGCATCAAAATATTAATTGCAGCATACATTCTGGTATGACAAGAGCTTGATTAGGCCTTTTGGGGGCAAAATGGCTTTGTTCTGTGATAGGTTATGTAGTTCCATTATGTCATCGCATTCATTACATGATTGTTGCTGACTGGCCCCCAGCCAATCAGCAATAACTGAGCCTAACTGCAGAAATTACTATAAAGAGCGAAGAGAGGAATAATGGCTGTGAACAGGTGTGAAAAACAGCTGAAAAGCTGAGGGGTGTATGACTTTGAAGCACATTTCTTGAAAAATCTCAAGGATGTTTGAGGGTGAATCTCTCCTTATATATATAAAGAAGTTTTGGTGTCTCTCCTGCACACGCTCCCGCAGCCTTTGGCTCCGTCACCTGCCACTCTGAAGGATCCCCTGGCTGCATTGGCTGGCTCCCTTGCCTCCTTCCCACCCACAGAGGTGGTCCCCAGAGTCTCAAGCTCAGTGTGCTCTAAGCCAACCAATGGGATGGATGCTCCGGTGACCAGAGGGTGAGCATGACAACTGGGAGACGTGGGGAAAGGGAGAGAGAGGCCAAGGCAGCGGCTGCTGTGGCGGGAGGCTGCCCCTCTGCTGGCAGCCCTGTCATCATCCAGCTCAGTTGAACTGGCTCTGATGCTGCTCTGCACTGCGCCCCACCACCGCCACCACCGCTGAACACACCATGAGGCCTCCCTGATGTAGGCCCACCACCGTGCCAAATGCCTCCTCCTGTCCGACCTTGGCAGTGGGAGCCAGGATGCCGGCGGCAGAGCAGCAGTGCTCTACCCGCCTCTGTGCCCAGGGGATGAGGCTGCCACCGCCCCTTCTTCTCTTGAGGGAGGGGCTGCTGGGCATCAGCCCAGCTAGAGCTCATTGCATTTGTCTCTGCAACGGGCCTTATTCCTAGTATTCAATGTAGCTCTGATCCCAGGATCACAAGAGTAATAACTGCCTGTCCTAGTCCCCACCAACTGAAGCAGACTAATAGAACTGAAGCAAAAACTGGAATTCCTAGCACTTTAATATTGCTTGATTTTAATATTGTCTTATACAATTGTATTATTTATCAGGAATTGTATTAATGTAATGAATTGTGAGCACTTTTAGTTTGTTGTAAGCCTCCCTGAGCCAGCCTACACTGGAAGGGCGGGATAAAAATCAATAAAATCAATAAATAGCCAAATGAACATGTGCAGGATAGGCAAGAATGGCAAATTCTTTCTATGTACTGATATAAATCACATGAAAAAAATCAGCTTATGGATATAAGACCTTTAAAAAAATCACTCACCCATTATAGCATGTGCGTCTTTCCATTCTCCCACATGGCTTGTAGATTTGGCCTTGAGGGCATGTGAGTTCTATGACGCATTTAGAAATTTCAGTTATATCTATTCTAGTTTTCCATTTCCAAAGCATAAAGTAATTACACTGAAAAAGCTCCATGTCCATATCTCTTTGTACAAGCAGAGCTATCCTCTGACTGAGACAAATGACAAAGCCCTTCTTTGTGGGCTAGCATTGTGCCATCATTTCAGCAGGGCTTCTCCAAGGGCTCTAGTAACATGAATGGTGGCTGTGCAGCAGTAAGGTAAAGGTAAAGGTTCCCTTGCTCAAAAGCCAGTCGAATCCGACTCTAGGGTTGCGGTGCTCATATCCGTTTCAAAGCCGAATTGCCAGCGCTGTCCGAAGACTTTTCTGTGGTCATGTGGCCAGCATGACTAAACACCAAGGCGCACGGAACGCTGTTAACCTTCCCACCGAAGTGGTTCCTATTTATCTACTTGCAATTTCTTGCTTACGAACTTTGCACCTGGAATCATTTCAGCACATATTCAGGTTTCGGGTTTTAAACAAACATTATTAAGGCAAATCTTACTCCAAAAATACTGTTTCTGAGCCCTTGTCTGACTTGTATGTAAAATAGCTCCAGGATGCAGGCAGCATAAAATACTTTCTTAAAGGCCAGTCAAAGCCAGAAGGTAACAGGAAGGCACCATGGTCTGTGGAGACCATGCTGGGCCTGTAATTACACATTACACATGCTTGGCTCGCAAAAAGATTCTTTTTGCGAGCCATGCATTCAGCTTGCGACCGCCCCTCTCCCTCTCCTCCTCCTAGATTTAAAGGGCCCTTCAGCTGATCGGCGGGCCACATGGCCCCTGCCGATCAGCCGAAGCCTCTTAAATCGGGCAGGTGGGAAGGGAGAGGGTGGCCGGGTGAGTGGTCATACTTGGGGGGTGGGGCTTGGGGGCAGGGCTTCCTCACTGGCCAGCTGGCCAGGGGCATATTGAGGTCCCTTGAAGCAGGGGAACCCCCACCCAGACTTGGGGGCTGGCAACCCTAGCCCTTGCTGGCACCCCAGCAGGAGAATTGGGGACTATGTCAAGTTATTTAGCATTGTGTCAATATACAATGTCACTTCTGATGCAAAACTGGGAGTGAAGTAATCACATCAGTGCAATGCTCTAGGGTTCATCCGAAACATTGCAGTTAAGCCACATAGAGTTGTGGGTGAATCTTAGACAATCGTGCCTAATGGTGCATTCCACCCCCCCCCCACTGTCCTGTTGAGCAGGGGTGGGGAATTGTGGCTGATTCTGAGAGGTCTCCTGCTCCTGCTTGCCCCCATCCCTTCTCCGACTGTGCTACTTCATTCTTCATTTGTTGGACTGCATATATAAATCCCAACAAATCCTTAAATTTGTTATTAGTTGAGGAACAATTGGTGTGAGGGTGCATTCAATCATGTCGTTCTCTACCTAAAATTTTATAGGCCAGGAAGGGCTGTACTATATTTTGCTTCTGGCTGCGAGAGTTGGACTATAAGGAAGGCCGAGCACTAAAGAATAGATTCTTTTGAATTATGGTGCTGGAGAAGACTCTTGAGAGTCCCTTGGACTGCAAGGAGATCAAGTCAGTCAATCCTAAAGGAAATCAACCCTAACTGTTCCCTGGAAGGCTAGATCCTGAAGCTGAAGCTCAAATACTTTGGCCACCAAATGAGAAGGGAGCACTCACTGGAGAAGACCCTGATGCTGGGAAAGATTGAAGGTCAAAGAAGAAGGGGATGGCAAAGGATGAGATGGTTAGACAGTGTTATTGAGGCAACCAACATGAAATTAGGCAAACTCCAGAGGGTAACGGAAGACAGGAGGGCCTGGTGTGATGTAGTTCATGGGGTCATGAAGAGTTGGAATCGACAGTGCAACTGAACAACAACATGTGGACAATATTGACCTAGTCCATTTAAAATATATATTGGTTTTATGACATAGAATATTTGTTTACTGTTCAGCAGGGCAAAATATTTTGTGTGAATGTAAATATATAGGTGTGTTAAAATTCTTCAGAAGACACTATATTCTTGTGTTTTCACCATATGTTTACACTGATGAACTCAAGCTTACTTTGACAGCATTGGTCCAGATTTACATCAATATACATGGAAATAAAATGAAGCCTGCAGAGTAAACCGGCAAAAGAGCTGGAATATATAAAAACCAGGCTTGCCAACTCTGGCTTGGGAAAATCCTGGGTGTTTGGGGGTGGAGCATGAGAAGAGTGGAGTTTAAGGAGTAGAGGGTGCTCAGTAGGGACACAATGCCTTAGAATTTGCCCTCCGGAGCTGCCATTTCCTCCAGGGGAACTAATCTCTGTAGTCTGGAGTTCAGTTGTAGTTCCAAACAAACTCCAGGCCCAGGTCAAGGTTTGTTAATTCTATGAACAACCAGGCCCGTAGCTACAGTGAGCATTTTGGGGCCAGGCCCCCGACTTCCTGCCAAGGCCCCATGACTTCCATCCAGCCCCCAGTTGTCTGGGCCGCCTGGAGGACTCTCCCCACCACCCCTTCCCCAAGCGCAACTTGCCTCCCCACTTAGGCAGGTAGAGTGCGAATGCTGCAAAAGTGATGGGGTTTTATTTAATTTTAATTTAATATTTTATTTTGTGACATCAGTGCCCCCTGACTTATTTAAAGGCCTCCCCCAATTACAAAATCCTGGCTACGGGCCTGACAACAACCCACTTCTGGGAAGTCTTTCAACTTACCACACTTCCCTTTGGTTTTACTTCTCCAGTCCACACAGATTCTCTGGTGCCCACACAAGGCTGCGTAGGCCTGGAGACTCCGACATTCAGTGTTCTGCTGGGGCAGGGAACATCCATCCATAACACAAGCCTCATAGTAAGGACGTGGAGGGACAGCATCGTGACACTCCGTTAACTTCCTTATTTAATGAAGAATATTTATTTTACATTTCTGTGCTGCCCTTTAAGAGTTTTGAGTGGTACACACATCTCTCCCGCCGCTTTCATTTTCACAACAGGATAGAATTAGGCTAATGGAAAATGGCCAGCCTTTAGCAGGTATTTGAAGCTGTATCTCCCCAGCAACAATATTGTAATTCTTTTCATTCTACCACACTGGCTTTTTTTTTACAGTATGAAAGATATTATAACAATACAGATATTAACACATCAGTTATGGAAAAATCTGTTATTTAGGATCTCAAAACAATCTACTCCAAAAAGCTGTGGAACTATACTGAGAACTGGATGCTGATGATCCAGCACAATTATATTCTGAATTATAAATTTGTTTCAAATAGCATGAAAGACGGTCTGTCGTTACTATACACACATACACACACTTTGGTATGAGTACAATAGAGAACTGGTTCGTTATTGGTTCTTGTTCTTTAGGATTCTACACTAAGTTATTCTGCTGGTGTTTCATGCACATTGATGTATTCTGTTCAATTTTATTACACAACAAATACACATAACCATACATTAACAAAACAGCACACCAGAAAAAATATAGAAGGCAAATACAAAGCAAAATAAAGTTACGAAAAAAGAAACAAAAAATAAAATGTCAAAGGCTTTCATGGCCAGAGTTCATTAGTTGCTGTAGATTTTCCAAGTTGTGTGGCCAAGATGGCATTATAGGACCTGATGTTTCACCAGTAGTGGTGACTAGCATCCTCAGAGGTATAACACAGAAAGACAGAGTACTCCATCTTTCCGTGTTATACCTCTGAGAATGCCAGTCACCGTTACTGGCGAAACATCAGGTCCTACAATGCCAAGACTACGGCCCCACAACCCAGAAAATCTACAGCATCTAATAAAAAATAAAATGTTTACAATTAGTTAAATGAAAAAAACAATCATCTATGTACCGACAAATTGAAGCACAATGGCTTAATTTAATTGCCACAGTACTTGGGTGTCCAGCGTAAGATAGCAAAAATAGTATTTTCAAAAATAACAACACCCTTTTTTCACATTCTGGTTTATTTGAGCTATTGTAGCTTAGACAGTAACAATGTCATGCTTGTGTGCCATTCATTTAACTTGTTATATATTTTTTCAGGGAAATGTGCCTTACCAGATAAGTTTACAAACAGAAGGAGTTCCACAAGTAGCCATGCTGGGTGACAATATTTCATAGTGAGAAGATGCTGGATGTTGACCTGAATCACAGTATCTAGTGGCAAGGTCCATGACTTTCCAATCCATTGCCATCTCTGTGAAGGAATCTGCTATCTTACCGTTCCTTTTCATTGCATCATCTGTCTTTTTGTTGGTGCATGTACCTGACCAAGATGAGAGGATCACTTTGGGCAAAGCTTAAGACACTATAGCCATCTCTACATGTACAATACAAAGAAAAATGGTAACCTTTTAACCTGCTGTCCCTACCTAAGCTCCAAGCCAGTAACTGTCTTCACTTTGAACTGTAAATAGTTGGATCCTTCACTCAATCCCTTTGTCCTCCCCTCCTAGGGTTGCCAATGCCAGGTTAGGAAATTCTGAGAGATTCGGTGGGTCAAGAAGGATCTCTAGTCTGGAGATCAGTTGTAATTCCAGGAGAACTTCAGGCCCTATCTGGAGGTTGAAAGGAAGCAAACAACCGTGGTGTGTAGTGCCAAAAAAAAGGTTCTTCACCAACTTGTAAATTCTTTTTTCAGTATTCAGTTTACTGGAAGCAATTCAAACTCCATCAACACCAACGAACCATGCATATGACATCTCATTTCGGTATACCTTTATCAAAGTGAGTGGCGTTGAAATACCTATATAATGTTAATCCATTTGGCAAACACTCTAGTCATATTAGTGTGATGGATTTGATGAATGTGACTATAAGATATGACTAGAGTGTTTGCCAAATGGATTAACATTATATAGGTACTAGGAATAAGGCCCATTGTGGAAATAAATACAACGGGCTCTAGAAAGAGGCTCTGGGAGAGTGCCCCGGCTTTGGGCACTCAGTGACAATTTGCTGTGGCAATCTCAGCAGGGTATAATGACAGAGTCCACCATTTTCTCCAGAGGAACTGATCTTTGCTACCTGAAGAGCAGTAGTAATTTTGAGTGATCTCCAGCCCACACCCAAGATTGGTAACAGTGGTTCCCCAGGAGGGAGTGGCTGGTTTGGAGGGTGGAGTCTATGGCATTGTACCTGTCTGAGGTCCCACCCCTCCTCAACACTCACCCTCTCCAGGTTCAACCCCTCAAATCTCCAGGAATTTCCCAACCTGGAGTTGGCAACCCTATCTCCCTCCCAGCCAACCATCAACCTACCTTTAGTTTTCCATCTCCTCCCCCTCCCTCCTAGAGAGCAGTTGTAATTTTGAGTGATCTCCAGCCCCCACCTGGAGATTGGCAACAGTGGTTCCCCATCAGGGAATGGCTGGATTGGAGGGTGGAGTCTGTGGCATCGTACCTGTCTGAGGTGCCACCCCTCTTCAAACCTCGCCCTCTCCAGGCTCCATCCCTCAAATCTCCAGGAATTGCCCACCTGGAGCTGGCAACTTGATCAGGACTGGGCCCAATGAGTTTTCTCCCAAAGGCCAACATAGGTGTGGAAAGGGCCTTTTACTGACAGAGGAGAACATACAAGTGCCAACTTTGATTAGGGAAATACCTGGAGATTTGGAGGGGTGGATCCTGTGGATGGCAGCATTTGGGGGGCGGGGTGGAAGGACTCAGCAGGGTATAATGCCATAGAGTCTACCCTCCAAAACAACCATTTTCTCCGCGGGAACTGATCTCTGTCATCTAGAGGTCAATTGTAACAGTGGGAGATCTCCAGGTCCCACCTGGAGATTGGCAGCCCTAGGGGAAAGTCACCCACACAGCGGGGAGTTGAAGAAAATGGTTTGATGGTCCCTGGCCCACCTCGTTAGCCAGCCAGCCATGCTGAAGCTAAGCAGGAGAAAGAGCCTTTTTCCATTTATTCTGACAGGAAAGTGGCTGTTGGGGAGGGGGTTATGGGCAGGGGAGGGGGTTATGCTGAAAGTCCTTTGTTTTTTTACTCACAGAACCAAGCTTGGCTGCCTACCAACAGCCACTGAGGGGACAGTCCCTCACAGGAGTCAAAAGAACTGTCTTCCTCAGGAGAGAGAGCTGGTCTGCCAGGGGGAGTGGGTGGGGAAGAGGAGCAGACCCAGCACCCGGCCAATGGCACGCGAGTACTCTTGAGTGGCGGCTGATGGGCCAATGGCTGAGGGAGGGCATTTTACAGCCAATGGGAGCGCATGGAATCTTACGAAACCAAAAGATAATTATTTATAAGGAGAGATTTCAATGTGATAAAGATATACATTCATACATAAACCTTTATTGGCATAGATAAAGGTATACACGAAACGAGATGCCATATGCATGGTTCGTTGTGTTGATGGCATTTGAATTGCTTCCAATAAACTGAATACTGAAAAAAAGAATTTACAAATTGGAGAAAAGAACCTTTTTTTTGGCACTATACACCACGGTTGTTTGCTTCCTTTCAACTTCCATCCCGTGATTTCTCTCTTTGGTTTGCACCTATCTGGACGCTGGCAGCCCTATACCCTTCCTCCCCAGTTCCTCCCTCTATGTCCCCAGTTAAAAGCTAACATTTGGCCAGATTATATATTATGTATTTAGTTAGGAAAAAATTAAACTGCCTCTCCATAACCTGCTCTAAGTGGCTTACAAAATACAAAACAAAAAACCCCTAAAGATTAAAATATATTAATTACAATCCAGCATTAAAAATCAGGACAACATAAAAACAGTCCATAAAAACAGATTACTGACAGCTTAAAATAACATTTTCCTGATATAGGGCCCCCACACACTGTCTCCAAAGCTCCAAATACAAAGTAATACCCATGTAAGAGTATTATTTATGTAAACAAGACATAATTATTTTGACACCTTCATTATTCTACTTTAATGCAATACTTACCACATTGCCCTTCGGTATTGTTATAAAAAGTGCTGAAAGGCAGGCTTATATAAAAAGCTAGGTGAGTATAAGAGACCAAAAGTTTAATCTCAGATATTTTAACCACAACGTATTGACCAAAGGTGGAGATATCGATGCCATCCTTAGAATAACTTGAAACAATTTCTTTATTGTTTAGCAGAACCTTTAAAAAAAAAGAATTAAAATAATAGAAAAAAAATAGAATAATCCAATGGATTGAAACAGCTTCATAAACTGGAGATAGAGCCTATCCTAATGATAAAAAACACATCTATACCGAACTACACTAACTCAGATCCACCACCAGTATCTCTAATGTCTGATCTGTATGTAATGGAAAGAGGAAAGGAGGGTCCTGTTACAGTATTCTATTGTTTGCCCCCTTTGTGGAGATGTATGGCCCCACTCTGAAGAGAAAAGAGCTTTAAAAATGCAAAAGGTCATAAAATGCAGGGAGGCAGGAGGAGGCACAGATTAGACACCTGCATCTGCTAGGTGAGAGCTCCCCCAATTGCAATGGTAAAAGAGGAAAGCACTGTTTATAAAGATCTTAAAACCAAACAAAAAAGGTGTTTGCCAATTGACAAGAGCCTGTGGGAGGTAGCTGAAAAACTCATCAACAATGATGACAGTCACTGTTCAATAAGTGCCAACAACACTTGCCTAATTGCATGCCATACTAAAATCATGATAGCTGTAGATGTACTAGATGGGCGACAAGGTATCTCTAATCTTTTTTGCCAAAGTATCTAGCCCTATGAATTACTGGATGTCCTTGAATAAGGTATTTCAGTATCTCCCTCAGTCTCTCTGTCTCGTCATTGGGGTGTTAAATAATAATTGGGGTCCAAAATGTGCTATAGAAAAATAACCACAATAACAATAATAATAATATTTGACTGATAGATGGTGTTCTGCAATTTAAGATCTAGCCAAGTTCTTGGGAATTGCAGCTATATCTTAATGAGATTCTTGCTGTTCCAAGCAGCACTTCTTTGGGAGCTGAGCTGGTGTGATGTCCTCAATACCTAGACTGTCCAGGTGTTTCTTGAGACTTCCAGGCACTGCTCCAAGGGCTCCAATAACAACTGACACGAGGTAATTTTCTTCTCCCAGAAGCGCTCTAACTCTATTTGTAGGTCTTGGTATTTTGTGATCTTCTTCTGTTCTTTCATTTATTGCTGTCTCCTTGGATTGCCATGTCAATTATCCAAACCCTATTTCTCATTGTTTTATAATTGTGATATCAGGGGTGTTATGCTCCAGGTGTTTATCTGTTTGCAATCAGAAGTCCCAAAGAATCTTGTTACATCATTCTCCACAATCTTGTCTGGTTTCTGCTCCCATGAATTTCTGGCTGATGGTAAGCCGTATTTCCTACAAAGATTCCAGTGCAAAATAGCTGCAACTCTATTGTGATGTTCTTTATAGTCAGTTTGAGCAATTTTACTGCAGGCACTGACCATGTGGTCAACTGTTTCATCTTTTGTCTTGCAAAGTCAACATTTGCTGTTATTACTGGTCTTCTGAATCTTGGCTTCTATACTATGCCTGCTTTTGTGCAGCTAGAATGAGTCCTTTTCTTTCTTCTAGCGCCCATTTTGGAGCCATTTCCAGGTATTTTCACTATCATTTTATTCTCTATATCTTTCAAATATCGCCCATGCAAGTGCTTTTCCTTCCAGTTGTCAAAGTGAGTTTTGATTGCAAACTTTTCCTGTAACCTTAAATAAGTCTTCTGTGTACACTTCAACTAGAAGCTTCTCTTTGCTTTTCTTGGTGTAGCCATTCAGTGCTTGTTTACTACTACTGCTGCTGCTGCTGCTGCTGCTACTGTTATGTTCTGGGTTTGTTCTATGCTGTTTTAGTTATGGATTGCACTATGGTATCCTAGTTCCCTTATTGTGATTGGCTGTCTAATAAAGACCTTCTAGTGGTCCTGAAGCCACCCAGAGTAACCTATCAGAAAGCTCCACTTAGGTACAATCAGATCTCCTGTTTATAGTTGTATTGTATATAGTTCAGTTGTGGAACGGTATAAGTTTGGGTGCCGCTCTTAACTGAGCAGATCAGAGCTGAGCAATGTTATGAATAAAAGCCTTGTTATTGTTCATCGTCTCCTGCCTGTCAATACTTAAAAACTACTACTACCGCTGCTACTACTACTACTTCCAGCATTTTATGTGTCTATGTTTTAAATGACTGTTATTTTAAGTAATTTATATGCCTATGATAGTGTTTTAATTGTATTTAATTGTATTTTATTAACTGTTTCTAAGCCCCCCTGAGCCTGCCTCGGTGGGGAGGGCAGGGGTATAAATCAAATAAATAAATAAATAAATATGACGATGATGACTATATTGAACTTTATGTATTAATATCCATACTGTGAGGTGTAATGCGCTTTCAAGATTTTTGAATCCCAAGGAAACTAATAAATGTCTTACCAGGTTGCCTTCTTTTCCATCCTTGGCTCCTCGTGTCAAAACTATCATAGAATGGTTGTAATATATGAAAAGGGTCATTGAGTAAACAGCTCTATCTATGGCAGCAATATAGTGATTATCCATTTGGATCCAGAAGTTCTGAAAACTGGGTCTGATTGGTTTCATCAGCAAATAGGTGCAATTCCCACGGAAGTTATAATAGGATCCATCAAACGTTACATAGTGTTGATTTCCCCATCCACTGCAAGTACCTAAAAAGCACAAATTATTAAACTCAAAACAAGGGAACAATGGGTTGGACTGAAAGTCTGTTGCATCCACCAGCAGATGTAACCTCCCACAACAAGGTAGGATCATCAGTACATAGTCCACTCACAGATCAGCCCATATAATTCAGGTGACAGTATGACACAGACAGGAGCAAAAGCAACAAATACACTGCAGCAGGGCATTCTGGAGATCAAGGGGATGCACCAGTTGGACACGGTGAGGACATCCCTAAATGTATGACTATCATTACATAACCTTTTCTGCTCTGTCATAGTATAATGCAGTTACGCACCCACAACTAGTCTGCTGTCCGTACAAATCTAGGTTAATTATTTATGGCATATCAACATGACATTGGAAAGGAGGGGGGAGAGCTCTTTATCAATTTACATAAGTTTATTTGCCTAGATGCCTAGAAGAGATCCTTACCTATCACTGGCAACCAGGCAAGTATTATCTGCAAGATTATCATGGTGATATCTCATGAAGGAACCACAAGAGACACGGTCTGAGGGGTGAAAAGCACCGGCCTGCCTTTCAGGGGCAGCAGGTAGCTTTTATTATACACTCGGCTCCCAGCACCAGAGGGGGCTGCCCCTTGCACCACACAAAGGGAGACCACATGCTCATACAGAATGCCTGGAATGTTTGCACAGCATAATTAACAGTGATAATGTTATTTCTGGCATCGAAGAGACCTGCATTGACAAGATTAGCAAGTACACCAAGTTACTGATTACCAACAGAAGTAGGATGTAAAGCGATTAAGACTGGTGTGCCAAGATCGTTAATCTCCTACCATCTTAATAACATTTATACAACATATTTCAGTTTCTGAAAGGGCTTCACATAGAGTATTGATTGAAAAGAGCCCTGTAATGTAAACCAGTATTAATATTTAATTTAAGAATTAGTGGATTTCCCCTGTTCTCTTCCTTTATTTTGTGGGTTTGCTGTAACCTCCACTGAGCTTCTTCTGAAGTCCAGTTTAATCAGGAAAATGTCCAAAATTGTTTCTCCCACCAAAGGATGCACACAGGTTTCAGTTAGACATAGATGAACTCCCCCTAGCTGAATGTGGAAATGGGCTCAGCCAACCAAACTACTTAAAAATAGCATAACAGAAGGAGGGAAGAGACAAAAATGAACTGACAGCAATGAATTCAGAATTCTGTGGCAAACGTTATATGTTCAGTACTCTGTACAAAATTTAAAAATATGTATCATGGAAGATTTCTAGTTCATTGGTTATGCCTTGGACCAAATAAGTCAGGTAACCTTGAATACCAAAATGTAGGGAGAAATTTGAAAACATCCCTAATCCAGATATTGCAAGTGACTCAGGTGAGGCTGCAAGTGGGTGAACAAAATGACTTCCATTTTAAAACTGAATTCCTGAATCTTAGCTATCCTCAACACCAGCTGTCCCATGGAATTTAACTAGACATTTATTAAGTTTCTTTTCCTTGTGCCATTATTAAACTGTAGCTGACATTTCACTGAAGTTGCTCATTTATAGTGCAATCCTAAACATAGTTATACCCTTCTGAATCTATTGATTAGAATAAGATTAGAAGGGTGGAACATGACTTTGGATTGCACTATTAGTAACCCGGATGCGATTTCAAGAAGAAAAATTCTGTTTGATGAAGCTGAAATATCTTACACCAGACATTGTCTGGAAGAAGATGAATCAAGGAAATGTATGCCATGCATGTTTGGATTTTTCTCCTATTACTATACCCATATAGCCACTACTTATTTATAACTTATAACCATTAATACTTATATAACCACCCCCAGTTCCATGTTATTAGTTCTTATCCCTAAACAATCTCTTGTATTTTTAGAGCCTTGAAGCTTTCATCTCTGTACTTTCATACCACACAACTTTGTATTCATTATTTCATCTCAGTTTGCAACCCCCATCATTAATACTTTTTAAAACATTCTCCCTTAATTTTTTAAATATTCTGCTGATCAGTAAAAAATATTAACACTTCATCCTTTGACCACCAGTAATGTGTTTTTTGATCCACCAGAATGACTCTGTGTTTCTTTCTGAAAAACATTTCCTTGGGTTTATCTAAATGTTACTTTGGCCTACATGTCGTTCTTATAGGACTATTTCAGTGTTTTAAAACTGCATGAACAAAGTGGCATGTAACTCAGAATCACTGATCATGGCACATTTTGGACAGGGAGGATTAGCTAAGACTATTAAACTCCTAAACATGACATTACAGAAGCAGTAAGTTGTTCTTCATTTACCTATCTATGAGACAAACCTGTCTGTTACACGATCACAGTTACAGTAAACACTTTGTTATCCAGCACTTGAATATCCAGAACACTCAGTTAACTGACATCGGTCCAGAGGGCAAGTTCCTACTCTTCGGGTGCGTTCAGACGGATCTTTTGATCTGCCATAGGAACGACTCCCTTGCGGATCAAAAATGCACGACCAGACAGAAACATCTGGGAAATATTCCGGTCCCATAGGCATCCCGTTCTGCTGCGCCTCCAATCCTGATTTAAAAAGCAGCAGTTTCAATGTAGGGTTTTCGCTTACCCGCGCAACAACTGCAGACTTTCTTCCATCTGGTCACTCCATTAGCGCGCGATGCTCCCGTCGGCTCGGTCTGACGTCAGACCGAGCCGACAGGGGCGCGATTTTAAAAAATTGAAACCCCATGTGCGCTTTAACGAGGAAACGCATTCAGCGATAAGCGCTACGAGGAATGTAATATTCATGCTTATTTCTTTTAGGGACAAGATGTTACCGCGATGGGAGATGGAGGGGGAAGGACTGTTCTAACTTGCAAAATAGTCCCTCCATTGATCATGATGGCAATGGCAAGGGGGAGGACCGGGACTTTGCTGAAAACCCTCCGCGATCGCCTCAGTTCTCCAAGGAGGCGCAGCCTTGCCTATGCGAATGTACAAAACTTTTTTTAAAAAATCCTCGGTGGATGCCATGTAGACAAATCACGGTGGGAACAATGCGCGGTGAGGCTATTTCATGGGGGGCCGTCTGGTCGTGCTAGGCTGGATTAAAAAAATCGGGATAAAATTTTAGGAGGGCTCATGGCGCGATTGACTGGCCGTCTGAATGCAGCCTTCAGCTATCATACCCCTGCGTAGATGATTCCAGTTGTTGTTATGCTTCTGACAGATGGTTCTGAGATCATCCTCAGGTGACTCCTTACCCTTACCCTTCAGCTTGTCTTGAGTTGTCAGGAGTCAACTCTGCCAGTAGCTAGATGGCTCCCAAGGAGCTGAACTGCTTGTCCACAGGATGTCTCTGTGGCTTGAGGGGGATAGTCCCACCAGGCATGTTGCCGTGGCGTTCCCAGTGGGGTAGGGTTCAGTCGCTGCAATTTCTTCTGGGTACGGGGGGCAGGGTAGAACAATAATCCTGAGTATCCAGCACATTTGATTAACCAGAAAACTCCATTTCCCATGAGTGCCAGATAACAAAGCTGAATTAGAACATTGAACTAGAAGTGATCTCGCATGTCATTTCAACTTGATATAATTGCACGGTAGAATGCAGGTCCTTATTTAACTATCACTTACATTGGCACTCAGAAACTTCACAACAACCTGATGCTGCATATTTTTTTATCGGTGGCAATCCGTTGATGCAATATTTTAACTTTTGAGATGGGCAGCGCACATCAGATATTTTAATGTGATTTCCACCTCCTAAGCAAGTGGCAACTTGGCAGCTTCCAAATTTCCATGATTCTTGAAACTGTTGATACGGTAAAAAAAATATATTAAAAATTAGTAAACATTGCTATGTCATTATTTGTATGATGATGTAAAATACGTAGCCCTTCCATAATACAACATAATACAACAAGGAAACTTGCATCAAGTTTAAACAGTATACAAATCTTATTATTTATTTATTTATCAGTTCGATTTATAACCCGCCCTCCCTGCAAAGGCGGGCTCAGGGTAGCTTCCATAAAATACTGTTAAAAACATACATAAAACATCCATAGATAGTCAATTATCCATTTTCCTAAAGTGCTGGAAGCAATTAAAGTGCAAGAGCAGAGATTCCTGGCTTAAACTATACCATTACTCGGGTGATAGTCCTGATGGTATTCTCACATCAGCTCTGTTTGACCAACTGATTTCTGCAGTGAAGGTGGTAAAGCCAGGTAGGAAATGCAAGAAAATGCAGGAAAAAAATCTGTGGTAGCTGCTTACACTAAGTCAAACTTACTGTATCTCCCAGTTGCATTTCCAATAGTGCATGATGTGCAATCAGTTTCTGGGCACTATAATATGTAGGCATGAATGTGTTGGGTGTTGCACAAAGTGGAACTGTGGAACATAACTGTGGAAAGTTAATAACCTACAAATGTTAGATTTTTTTAAAAAAAACTTGCAAATGACTGCCAGAGGGTCCTGCCAAATTAGCATTGGTTACTGGAGCATAACAGAGGATTTCAGAAGAAAATCAACTTGTGTTTCATAGATTACAACAAAGATTTTGACTGTGTGTGTCAAAGACCCAAGCCTGACCCCCCCTCAAGTCACTGCTCCTTGGGCAAGACAGCAGCACTCAGGCCTGTGGGTCCTGAGGTTAAGTGCACACAAGAAACAAGACCTTTGTAAAATGAAAAAATGCTTACTGAATGATTTAAAAAACCCATAGACAGATATCACTGCAGCCCTGCAACACAGTCTCTGCAACCCTGCAGCAAGAAAACAAGAAAAGCTAACTTTCTATCTAATACTTCAATAGCTGGTATTAGATGGCACGCCTTTTTAGAATATCAAAGTCCAAGCTAGAGGCTTAAGCATTGTCTACATAGCAATCCATCGCAATGAAGCTTGTCATAATCTGAGTGACTGTCCAGCCGAATCATAAAGTTAGCATGACTTCCCTCTTGCCCAGGGGCGTAGCCAGGATTTTTAAAGTCAGGAGGCATTTTAAAAAGTCGTGAGGCACTGGGCAGGTGGGAATGTGGATGATGTGGATGAAATGTGCTGGACTGTGGATGAAATGTGGATGAAAACCAGGAAATGAGGGGTGCTGGACTGACCCCCCCCACCACCATTTTGCTTCTTTCTCATGTCCCGTCTGGAGGCATCCCATCCAGTGGCATGGGAATGGAGGGTGGGGCTGGGCAGCAAGGTCATGAGGGTGAGGGCAGGGGTAGGACTCCAGCAGGCAGGCTCAGTGAGGGTGAGGGTGTGGTATGGCCACACACTATGGCACAAAAAAAAAAAAAAAGAATTTGGTGGAGCTGGGCTGGACAAAAAGTCATGGAGCCTTGATGGCAAGTCAGGGGGCTGGGCCCTGAGAGGCCCCACAGTAGCTACAGGCCTGCTCTTGCCTATGGCTTAATTATAGTCATTGACCATCTGGCACCAGGTGGTCTCCCAAACCCAATCAGGGAGCCCACTTGATGGAACCCTCCCAAAATGATGACATCCATCCCTGCTTCTCCCTCCCATCTAGTTACAGAACTGAACATAGGTTCTCACAATTAGCCAATTAACACATTCTTGAATCCAATATTGAAGGATATAAGGATGGTGTAGGCAGGGAGGCCCAGTTATGGACACCTGCAAGCTGGAGTTGGTTGCTAATATTCATGTTAACCCTTGACAGGAAATCAAGAAGTTTTGCCTCACAGTGTGGATGATGAAAAGCTATGGTTGGTTGCTGATTGTTTTGATGTGCAACCTGTACTCCAGACAAGAGGCTACTGTTATGACAGAATATAGAGAAACAGAATGGTTTCCAATTGGTGAAGGTGTCAGATACGGATGTATTTTATCTCCCTGCCTCTTCAATCTAGAGGCATAAGGAAAGAGGAATTTGATTTCAGTGAAGATGGAGTGAAAACTGGGGGAAGGAATGTTAACAATTTGAGATATGCAGATGACACCACATTACTGGCAGAAAATAGAGAAGACCTGAAATGACTGCTGATGAAGGTTAAAGCAGAATGTGCCAACACAGGATTACAGCTGAACATCTAGAAGACAAAAGTAATGACTACTGGGGAACCACATAGCTTTAAGGTTGATGATAAAGAAACTGAAATTGCTCAAGATTTTCTGTTCCTTGGCTCTATCATCAGCCAAAAGGGAGACTAAAACCAAGAAATCAAAAGGTGATTGAGACTGGGAAGGGTGGCCATGAAGGAGGTAGAAAAGATCTTGGTGACTAAGATCAATTTAATTCATGCCATGGTATCCGCCATTACTATGTATGGGTGTGGAAGCTGGACAGTGAAGAAAGCTGATAGGAAACTTGATTGATTTGAAATGTGGTGTTGGAGGAGAGTTTTACAGATACTGTGGACCACCAAAAAGGTACATAAGTGGGTTCTAGATCAAATCAAGCCTGAGCTCTCCCTAGAATCTAAAATGACTAAAACAAGTCTATCATACTTTTGGTCACATTATGAAAACACAAGAGTCACTGGAAAAGACAATAATGCTATGAAAAGTTAAAGACAGCAGGAAAAGAGGAAGATCCAACATAAAATGGATTGACTTAGTCAAGGAAGCCACAGCCCTCAGTTTGTAAGACCTCGGCAAGGCCGTTCATGATAGAATGTTTTGGGGGACATTAATTCATAGGGCCGCCATAAGTTGGAAATGACTTGATGGCATTTAACACATTTATACATACATACAAAAGGTAGAAATCTTTGCTTAAGGGCTGGAGAAAATGTGATCAAACTTAACCGACAATCATATGCTTCACTGTTATTTGGATTGAGTACCTTCTGACTTTTGTATGGAGTTCCATGTTGTGTGGATTAAATTTTGTGCATGTGTGTTATGGCAGCATTCCTTGTATCGTATTATAAATGTGGTTATTATTTTATAAATTTGCCATGGCCTGTGGCTGAAATAAATATTCTAATTATCTTTTTGAGTCCAAACAAGGGACATACAAACATATACATACTTTTCCATATTGTTCCATTCTACTTATGCATTCATTAATGATTTTTGCTCACCTTTCTAGGAGGGTTGAGATTGGTGCAATCACTCACAGGAGTAAGTGTGGAATCAGATTTTGTAACTACATAGGGAGGAGGCTTATTCTGACAGCTCCAAAAATCCTCCTTACAAGGGCGCCTGGAGATCATAGAAGGCTTGCTAGTGGTGGTCATGGTGACGGAACACTCTCCATAGCTGAATTCAATCTGGCATGATGTATTACAAAAGGCATAGATGCACCAATCTGAAGTATCCATGGTCACAAAGTCACTACTGCCTAAAAATCCAGAGGAATAATTAGTAGAAGCATATGACAACATGATGGTCTTCTACTGAGATAGGAAACTATACGACACAGTGCCATAAATGGAAACAAGAAGTCGCAAATTCTTGGGATTGATACATACGGAAAGTTTTAAGAAGGATACAACTCACTCAACATGCAAACAGTCCAATACATATATTTTATTTTTTATGGAATTTATAAGTAGGCATCTGAATTTTCTAAAAAATGTTAGCCAGGGAGACACTGCATAGATACGCTAATGCAGATGTCCTCAACCTTTTTCACTCTGCAGGCACCTTTGGAATTCTGACAGTGTGGTGGGCACAGCCATAAAATGGCTGCCACAGGAGGCAGAGACAGCCACAAAATGGCTGCCACAGATTACCTTCAATCGCACAGTGAAGATCCTTGTGGCAGATACACAGCCAATCATTCTTCAATAGCCAATCAGCAGCCTTACTGGGCAAAAGGCCCACCTGGCCCCTCCCACTTTTAAAAAACACTTGGTAGATGCCAGGAAAGGTGCTGGTGGGTGCTGTAGTGCCTATGGGCATCACTTTAGGAATGCCTACACTAATGAGTGATGATTACTTTAAAAAAATCAATCAAGTGTAGCTGCAATTTGGAATAAGTATTTAATAAATAGTACGTACATACAGCTTGGGTCCAGACTAACATTTCTGATTGGAAAGAAAATTATGAATGTACAAGAAGTGGGGACCCGCGATACTCGCAGGGGGGAGAAGGAGCTCCATGTGAAGGAGGAGGAGGAAGCAACTGCAGGTGAGCCTTCTCCCCCACCCCCGGCATGCGCAGGGAACGCTTTTATTTGGGGGGGGGTTAAATATCCCCCATATATTTTTTCAACTTTTTAGATTTTTCTGTACACCTTGGGACTGCTCCAAGTGTGCAGGAAAATCTCTCTGCCCCCCGAGTGCCCCCGATGTGCAGATTTCGATATCCACACGGAGGGGACAACTTGGCTATTAGATATATAGATAAGGTTTGGATTCATAATAAACCAGCTTATGCTCCCTGTGCTTTTCTTAGCTTGTTGGCCACACTGAAAATATACACATAATGCTTTTTACTTAGCTGCCTAGTGCATAGCACGAATACAGGACAGTCCTACATTCCCTTCTCAAGACCTGACTATAAGGTAAATTACCCAAGATGTTAAGAAATCCAAAACCAAGGGCTATAGCCTGCATCTGGCAGGAAAGGTCTTTTAGTCAAAGGCCACATTTAATTATAAGGTAATAGTGTATTAGGGCATCTGGTTTCACACTTTCCTTCTACATCAGAGAAAGAGCAATGAGTTCCATATTATCTCATGAGCAAAGAGCACAGGGAAAACATCCTGACAAGGACCATATTAGTGTTTTAATTCAAAATGTAACGTTATCTGGACAGGTTCTGTAAACAATTTGTTTCCTTGCCTGTTACAATGAAAGAAAACATCTCTTGACTATTGTAGTACATCAAACCCTTGATTGATGTAAGAATTGATGTAATTGACAAATGTGTGAATTCTTGGGTAACCCTTTGATCAATGTGTATAAAATAGCCAGCTTGAGAAGGCATTGGGGCTCATTCTTGAAGCCAGATAATCCGTTTCCAAGCTGAAGAGCCAGCGCTGTCCGAAGATGTTTCTGTGGTCATGTGGCCGGCATGACTAGAGGCCAAGGTGCAGAGAACGCTGTTATCTTCCCATCGAAGCGGTACCTATTTATGTCCATGCAATTTCTTGCTTTTGAACTACTAGGCTGGCAGGAGCTGGGGCCTGAGATGGGAGCTCACTCTGTCATGCGGCACTCAGGTCTCAAACTGCTGAAGTACCGACCTTCCAGCCTGCAGATCAGCGTCTTAACCACTTGAGCCACCGCAGCTCCTGAAACCAGGCAGAGGGGTGCAAAGTTTTCTCTCTCTCTGATTCTGGAATAGCCCAAAGGCCTTTGCTTTCTTGTCAGTGTCTTAGCTTGTGTGTGTGTGTGTGTGTGGAATGCTTTGTAATTATTTTATCTTTGGTATTTGCTTAGATGAACAATAACAGAGTATTGTGGGTGCTGGGAACAGCGCTTGGCTGTGCCAGCCCCTTCCTGTGTTAACCTTGGTACTAACTTTTAAATAAAAGTAATTATTTGTGTTTAAGGAACTTGTGTGTCTGTGTTAAGGCATTGCAGACCGCTTACTAGTGGGTCTGCCTTTCTTTCTGTGTTCACTATCATGGCCTATGGTACGGGGCCATACGAAGACAAAGAACTGAGACTGCGAGGTTGACACATATTAGACACGTGTCAGCCCGATTCACACAACACTGACATCCCACAGAACATGGTTTTCCCACCCCCTCCCTACTGCAGCAGCACAAATTACCACCCCAAATCCTCTTTTTGGGAGTCCCCTCCCCTGGGGAATGGCATTTTGGGGTACTGTGGGAGGGGGGAAGAAGGGGAAATCACACTCCATAGGTGAAATACTTCAGTCTGGATCCAACCCATTACGCATCATTTAAGTAATAAGTAATTTCAAACAGGAAGACAGGAAGGCCTGGCATAATCTGGTCCATGGGGTCGCGAAGAGTCAGACTTGACTGTGCGACTGAACAACAACAACAATTTCAAACATAACTTTCTTACCAATAGTTATCAGCTTTTCATTTACATTGCAGTAGCAAGGGATGGCTGTCATTTTTGTTGTCACAGGTAAGGTTGTGGGAGGCATCGCTATGTTTCCTAAAATAATTAGAGGCAAGAGACATCCTTACTATTCATTTTAAGCCTTTGGCTGATTTCCCACTACAGCTGCCTCAGTGTTACGCCACCGTTTGCCCCGACACTATTGGTCAATTTCACACCCGAAGCCGCGGGGCTGCATTTTGACCCGTGGCTTCGTCCGATTTCCCCCGCAGTTTCATGATCCTGTTTTTTGAGGATCACGAAACTGCGGGGAAAATCGGGCAAAGCTGTGGGTCAAATGCAGCCCCGCGGCTTCAGGTGTGAAATTGACCAATAGTATCGAGGCAAATGGCAGCACAACACCGAGGCAGCTGTAGTGGGAAATCAGCCTCAGTGTAATAAATGGAGAAGCAGCAAGTAGTCCTTAGCGGATGGAACTCACATAATTCTTTCATAAGCACACGCTGTGGACAAGAATTCAAATTATGCAGTATTTAACTGGACACTTAGATAGGGGTTGTTTTTCTTGTGGAAAGCCAATTACATAACAAAAGAGATTGTGTTGGATGCTATGGATTCGTCTCGTTATGATGCCTTCCTCCAGCCTTCCCCATCACAAGAAGATTTTCTGGGGAAAGGCTCTGTGATGGGAGGGAAATGCCACCGCTTATGGGATAGATCTGTGGGATCCCACCCATCATTTTATTGAGAATGAATGTAATTCTATAGTTCAAGTCGTATCCACCAGTGTTCCCTCCCCATATTGTGTATTGCAAGCAACACTGAGCATTCTGTGGTGCCCTATAAATTAACACATCTGTTTATATATCTAGTACATTTTTATCTCACTCTTCCTCCAAGGAGGACAGAATAGCATATGTGGTCTCCAGTGCTCCCTCTAAGCTGTGGAGCCTTGTGAGCAAAAATTCTACTTTGTGAGCTACTGGCATTAAAGTTGTGTGCGAGCAATTTGGCTCCCCCATAAGTTAGTTTGCTCTGGAGCCATCCTTCTGGAGCTAAGACAAAAATGTGTGAGCCAGATGCTAAAAAACTGTGAGCTAGCTCACACTAACTCAGCTTAGAGGGAACACTGGTGGTCTCCCTTCTTTGTTTTATCTTCATAACTGTGTGAGGTAGATTAGGTGGAGAAACAGTGGCTAGCCCAGACAAAAAATCTTAGGTGGGGGTGGGGGGATGAGTAAAAGATGATGACCACCAGAACACAACTGGTGGATAACTGGGCACTTCCACTCACACAAGAAAATTTCTCCCAGTTCCCTCTACTTGCTGTAGCCTCCTGTTCTCATGCCACTAAGTTGATGAGGGCCCTCTGACACTCAACATCAGCATCTTGGGGAACCGAGAATGCTACTAAAAAGGGGAACCCAAGAAAGATCTTTTACTCCCTTTCTTGCCCAACCAGTCAAGTTGACTTTCAGCTGTTCACATACCAAGGACATCATTGATATGATAATGAATTGCCATTTCCATTGTGTGTTATATCTTAAGCATTAATTTTATTTGTTTACCAGAACATATCAGGTGTTGTTTTTTAAAAAACTCAGAGGTGGGAGGGAGCTAAAATCCTGTGTAGCTTTACCTGATCTCTGAACTGAGGGAGCAATTTCAGATCCTTGAGGTGAATCCACTAATTCAAGCCTCGTTGAATATCAGTTCTACCTCCTTTGTGGAATTCTATTAGTTTCCACATTCTAATGCCTCTCTTGTTTTAGAAGGGTTTCTCTTTGTTTTGTGCTGTTCTACTTTTTAGGATTTTTAAGACCATTCTCCTATTTTAATTCGATATTGTTTTCACTGATATTATCTTTTATTCTTTTAGTTCTATTTGTATGATATTTTATTATTTTTTGTTATGCTTAGTGCTTTATTGTTATTTTTGATGCTGTAACTATGAGCTACCTTGTTGGTATTTATGCAGAGCATTAGGTAAATGTATGGATAATTATTGTTTATCTTTGAGATGTAAAATGAAGTTGAGCAAAGAGCCTACTGAAATATGGCTTAATCTTTTAACCAACTACTTCCCTGTCCAGGATAAATGACATGACCATTGATTGTATGTTCTAAGCCTAAGATTAAGATAAATCAAAACAAATGTTTGCTTTGGTCCTCAGACAGCACATAGTGCACCAACCAGGCCCGTAGCTACAATGGGGCATCTTGGTGCTAGGCCCTCTGACTTGCTGGCAAGGCCCCCCCTGACTTCCCATCTTGTCCAGGGTGTCATGGCCATCTCCCTCAGATTAAATCGATAGCCAGTGCCCCCTAAGAAATTTAAATGCCTCCTGACTTAAAAAATCCTGGCTACAGGCCTGGCACCAACCCTCATTCTATATTTTACAATAATAACAAATAAGGAGCTGCCACTGTAAATCTTACCAATGGAATCTTTCAAGGACAGGTTTTCCTTTGGATCACTAGGGGAAAATAAACATAAAAATACACATAAATACTATTGATAGTTTATTGCCTCAATTTTTAAGTACAACAAAATATAATCTCCCTCTCCCTCTAACATCCCTCCATCATCATTATTATTTTTGTAGGTGAAGTGTCTGGTGAAAACATCAGCTTTGCAGACTGAGAAAGTCCAAGTGTGCTTACGAGACAATACTAGGAGTCCCCAATCTTGTTGAGTCTGTAGCCACTTTTAGAAATTTGAGAATACCCAATGGCTGTCTTAAGGGGCACAACCAATGACCCAACAGCTGCCAGGGTGGCTGGGTCCAATCACCAAATATTGGGGGGATTCCAAGCCATTCTTGGAAAATAGAGATATCTGGATGGTTGCTCCCTGCAGATGGAAAGGTGATAGCTCTTGGATTCTTCTGAAGTGCCTACTGCTCCAAAGAGATGGATGAAACTCAGGATTAACTTTGCTTTGGGGATAATATGCTTTGGGAAAGAAGAAAGTGGACACCAGAAAGCACATTGGTGGGCACCATAGTCTTCGGGAGAGCGGGCTATAAATAGAAGTTACTTACCACAAAGCACACTTGGATGCTGAGACACATTCTCTCCTTTCCTCATCATAATATGGTTTGTCAGCACTGCACTCTGGATAGCAACCTACATTGGAAACAGGCCAAGAATAATTTACCTTTTCATCATCAAACTCCCGCCCGGCTATAAAGCCTCAGTTGGTGGGGCTGTTGGTACTGTTGGTACAATTGGTAATCAGGCCAGGGCCATAAAATTGAGGTGGCACCCTACTTAAAAGCCTGGCAAAAGAGCTCCATTTTACAGGCCCTGTGGAACTGTAAAAGGTCCCACAGGGCTCTGATGTCCTCTGGGAGCTCATTCCACCAGTGAGGGGCCGCCACCGAAAAGGCCCTGGCCCTTGTTGTAACCAACTTGGCTTCTTTCGGCTCCGGAAGAACCAGGTGATTTTGGGAGCCCGATCTTAGTGCTCGCTGGGGTACATACATACAGGGAGAGGCGGTCCCTCAAGTAGGCAGGTCCCTGGCCATATAGGGCTTTAAAGGTAAGAACCAGCAACTTGAACTGTATTCGGTATGCTATAGGCAGCCAGTGTAGAGTTTTTCGGGCAGGCTGGATGTGTTCCCACATAGGAAGACACAATAACAGCCTCGCCACTGTGTTCTGCACCAGCCGCAGCTCCCGGATTTGGGACAAGGGCAGCCCCATGAAGAGAGTATTACAATAATCCAATCTTGAGGTGACCAATGCGTGGATCACTGTTGTTAGGTCATTGAGCTCAAGGAAGAGAACCAATTGCCTAACCAACCGTAGATGGTAAAAGGCCGACTTTGCAGTGGCTGCTACCTGGGCCTCCATCTTTTCACTTCATCTTCTGGAAGCCCAGATATTATTTTGTGGAAAATAGAGGCCCCCGTTGGCACTCAAGCTCATGGCTGTCATAGTGATGGTGAAAAGAGAAATAGACACAATGGAGAGAATTCTGAGGACAGATTACAAAGAGGCTCAAATGGGATGCTGCCAGATAAGAGACTCTTTCCTGTACAATCTTTCCCATGCCCATTTTCTCAATTAGGCTCTCATCTACTTTGTGTGAAACTAGTCCACCAGAGATCCATAACCCAGATGGCTGTTGCACAGGGATGCAAATATTGTACATGCACAAGCAACACCACACAGGTAAGATCTTTTTGCCCACCAGCAGTTTGGCACACAATTTGCTTCATGGACTATTTATGAAGGGCCTATATTTCAGACCACATGTCTAACACATGATCAAGCTTCAAGCACACCTACAATGATAGCAAATGCACAGGCTCTACAGGTGGAGTGGTTATGGTGTAAAATTATGGAAGACTATTATAATGTAGACAAAGGAGACTATTGAACATCAATTACAACAAATACTCTTAAATATACTACTTTTTCATAATTTGCATAGTCACTTTAACCTTAAAGGGAATAGGCCGTTGACAAATTTTATCTGTGCACATAAATGTCGGTTTGCATTTGTCAAATCACAGCAGAAACAAGTCTTCCATTTTAGTCTGTTTTGCATGATATGCCGATGCAAACTCTCCAGTTTGGCTTACCTTCCAAGCTGTATGGTAGATTGCCACACCTTCCTGCACAATTCCTGCAAGTCCTCAAACAGGGGCTTCCGCAGGGTTTATAATGCCACTCCTTTTTGTTGGGTGGGTTAAAGTAGTCACAGAACACAGCTGCATTAGAAGACATGATAGTCACAATTGGTAAAGCCTGTGTTCTCCTTTGGATCCTTCATTCGTCCCTCCACTTCCTGGCTTGCCTTTGGCCATGCATTTGCCACAGCAACTCAGCCATTAATTTCAATAGGAGGACTCACGGCATTAAAGACCCAGACAAGCACAAAAACACAGACCATAAGAACAGACCACCAAGAGCTTCAAATAATAGTATCCAGTCTGGTTCGAACAGATAAAAGGAGATCCTTCTTCACCCAAAGAGTGATTAACACATGGAATTCACTGCCACAGGAAGTGGTGGCAGCTACAAGCATGGACGGCTTCAAGAGGGAATTAGATAAGCATATGGAGCAGAGGTCCATCAGTGGCTATTAGCCACAAAGTATAGATAGGAACTCTCAGGCTGGAGCAAGTGATGCTCTGTCTTCTTGGTGTTGGGGTGGGGTGGTCAACAGTGGGAGGGCTTCTAGTGTCCAGATGGCCCCATTGCTCAACCTCCTGATGGCACCTGGTATTTTTGGCCACTGTGTGACAGAGTGTTGGACTGGATGGGCCATTGGCCTGATCCAACATTGGTTTCTCTTATGTCCTTAAAGTAGCGTTAAAAGATCAATCCTTTAATTAAAAGCCTGGGTGAACAGCAGTGTTTTGGCCTGGCATCTAACAGAGGTCAATGTAGGCACCAGGCAAGCCTCAACAGGAAAATCCTTCCATAAGTGAGGTGCCATTATTAAAAAAAAGCCCCATCTCTGGTCACCACCAGTCTCACCTTTGATGGCAGGGGCACAAAGAGTAAGGTTTGTGAGGCAGATCTTAACTAGAAGGCTGGGCAATGCGGGAGGAGGCAGTCTTTCAAGCACCCTGCCCCCAAGCCGTTTAAGAGATACTCAAAAATAATACTAATTGGGAATCCACTTACTGATGTCATTTAATTATTATTAGAGACTCATTTTTACCTTCACTTCAAATACTTGGCTTTTGTGTGAGCAATGATCCTCTGAACATAAATCCCTTTAGTGAATACTTACGACAAGCTGTCGGAGTTCGCCAGTCAATGCAGACCCCGGCTCTGCCACAGCTCCAGGAATACGCAGCCACTGCAGTGCAGAAACACTCCGAGTCTCCCGCACTGTCACAACCACAGAAGTCAGACACACAGGCCTCATAATAGGGAGTAGGGCTGACCTAACACAACCAAAAAGAGTGATATTGAATATTTCTTTCAATGCTGTACTTAACTTGCATTTTATTAATTTATTGTTTCGACAACACTTTTAAAAACAGAAGCTCTAAGACTTAGATATAAAGCATATGGGATATTTATCACAGAAGACTGCTCTGCAAAAGTGCATGGCTTCCGAGTAATAGCTACGTTGCCTCTATAGATGACAAATTAATAGCATACCCGTAGGATCATGCATACATTAATAACTATTTGTACTGTACAACATGCAGAGGATGAGAAATCATGTCTTGCAAACCATGCTATACTTTGTTCTTGAATGCATATTGGGAAAAGCTTCCCAAGTATACCACCTGAGGTCACCACTTCATCTCAGTTTGTAGAGCTGACCATGTTGGTAAAGAGCTGCACTGGTTTAAGGAATACTAGGATCTGGCCTATTCACACCTTGCTACCACTTTGTGAACCTAGCAATGGCACCAACCTCCTCTCAAGATGGTGTACACCCTGTGCTTGTTTTTATCGGTCTGAAATTATGATCTGATCTATAATAAATTCTTCTTGTTCTCCTTTAGCTAAGGTTGCCTGATGCCCTGGTGGAGGCAAGGGTCCCCTGCCACCAGGCCCTGCCCCCCAGGCACCAATCAGCTGGCAGGTGGGAGGCCCAGGCCTCTTCATCAGAGTCGGAGTCACACAGGAAGTGATGTCATCATACCAGCGACATCCAGGTGATGCTCTGGTATTTGGGCAAAGAGTCTCTGGTAGAAGCTGGTTTTGCCCAAATACCGGAATGTCACTTGGACATTCCAGCATGATGATGTCACTTCCTGTGTGACACTAGCAACCAGGTCTGGGCCTTTCTCTTTCTCCAGATAAGTCCTCCCCATCCCCCACTTACTACCAGGAGGGACCTGGCAACCCTATGTTTAACCCTTGGGTTACTGATAGTCAGGGCTCTTTCTGTAGCAGGAACTCCTTTGCATATGAGGCAACACACCCCTAATGTAGCCAATCCTCCAAGAGCTTACAGAACTCTTCTTACAGGGGCTGCTGTAAGCTCTTGGAGGACTGGCTATATTAGCGCCTAATTATGTGTTGCCTAATATGTAAAGGAGTTCCTGCTACAAAAGAGCCCTGTTAACTAATAAGCTTTGTTCTTGGAAATCTGAAAGGAACAGCAAGTTGGACAGCCACATATAAATTAAAAGGAAAAGCATGCATAAACTGATGGTGTTGGGACAAATCTCTATTGTCATGATCATGCTTCCCACTCCTGCATCATGATCTCGATGCTGCGCCTTTCAATAAAGCTTCTGTCTCTTTCTACAATTAAAAGACAAAACAATGGGACTGCTCCTAATTCTGTCATGCTAATTACAGTAGAACGAGCTGTCTTGGAGAGAAGCCTCTAGTATCCGGCCATCAAATTTTGAATCAAGTTAATTGTTAATCAGGTCCTCTTCTTTGTTAACATTAGGGCTTTAAGCCACATAAAACCAACTACTGTGATAACATTTCCTCTCAGAAATATTTTCCTGCCTCAGAGTGGTCCAATTTAGGCTGGAATCCAAAGCTCCATTCTTATAATTAAGTATGAGGTACACACACACCGGGGCTGCAGTCACACACACTAAATAATCCACCTTCAATCCTTCAATCCACTTTCAATGCACTTTTAAATTGGGTTTTGCTAGTTCACACAGTAAAAATCCAATTGAAAAGTGCATTGAAAGTGGATTCAAAATGGATTATTTAGTGTGCGTGACCACTGCCCTGGATATCATCTCAACTTTAAAAACAAAACAAAACAAAACTTGGGAACTTGAAACACACTCCTCCCCTTGGACAAGTCAGATTGCACACTTGGTTACCAATTGCCCCCTTCCTTCTTTACAAGTCTTTCCAAGGGGCCAGCAGGGTCAGATGACAGAGGAACATTATGATAGGCCTTAAAGTACCAGCACCAGCTGGCTGGAGAGAGAAAGGGCAGCCATTTAAAGGAGGTAGAACGCCTGGCCCAGTCATACTGGACTGGTAGTAGCTCTGACCAATCAACCCAGAAGGGTGAGGCAACCCTCAGAGAGGCAGGAAAAGGAAGGAGCCCACAAACCCCAATGACTGCCTTTCATTAGGACCAGACACTCAGGCCTGTGAGGACAGGTTAGCCCTCCTGCTACCTAATTGGCTACAGGGGATGTTACCTAAAAAGGCAGTCTCCTATTTAATTGGAGGAAATAAAGAAAAGGGAATGGGGGTAATTGTATTCTCCACCTATGTATACAGGGATCTTTGCCTTAGAGAACTCTCAAAATAAACCATTCAGATGTTCAGCTGGAAAGGGTTTTATGAAAATAGATGTAAAAGGGCAAAACACACTGATACAAACACACAAGCAATCTAAGAGGAAATCACAGAGGAGATGGGAGAAAGCAATTTCGGGGAAGGCTCGAAGAGTGAGGTCTGTGGAGGTAGCAGTGAAATGACCAGCGTTTCACGGAGAAAAGGAGAAGGCCCACAAACAAGTGGGGGTGTGAAGTAGGATGTCGAGAGCACACACACACTGCTATAGAGCAGAGTGCTACAATTATAGGGGAAAATGCTCCCTGGGGCATTCTGAAGTGTTTGCCCACAAACAATACCTTGGTCCTGGTCACACTTGCTGGAAAATGCAGGAGGGAAGCAAGGCTATGTGTGCTGCTGTAATTTGATCTGCCCCTGCGCGATCTGACACAACGGCAGGTGAAGCAGGTGTTTTCCCTTGCAGCTTGCTTCTGGTGTGCTTCATCCAGGAACCGGTGATGTGATCGGAGGGCGCCAGAGCGATCATACCGGCAACTCCGTCCTCGGCCCGTTGCAACCTCTTTGATACTGGGTTTTCCATGGTGTTTTTTTACTCCACATCTTTGGCTGCCTGCTATGAGTTGGTTACAGGCGTGGGACACTTGCCACATGTGTCCATGTGATCGCGCCCGTTAAATCCGCCCTGCATTCATCCCTCTCGCATGGCTAATTGTGCGTGTGATCGGATCCTTTGATGGGCTTTTTGGAGTTGGACAACGATTTGGGAGAACCTTGATGTAATTTCCTGAGGAGGACTATAGGCGTAAATGGTGCCTGATGACCCTTTAAATACTGGATGGGAAAAGCTACCAGGTTTGGTGAATAGTGTGGCTTTATTAAGGTAAATAGATGAGGGAAAGTGATATGTATGACACGTAGGCAGTTCTCAACAAAAGTGATTCAGCTTTAATAAGTAATTCAGCAACAGCTCAGAACAGACAACAAACATAGAGCAACAGGCTCTTATTTAAACAGTGCGGGCTAGCATAGCCACGCCCATATTCCTGGTAACAACCAATAGTATTACAGAGATAACATCCAATCAGTTTGCTTCCCTCCAGCACACTCCTTGTCTCCTGATTGACCTGCTACACAGAGCAGCCAATCAGGCATTGCCATTCAGGATACCAGCATGTCAATGGGATTTACATCAAGCTCGAGACATAACAGGAAGTGAGGCTGGAAGTTGGTAGGATTAATCCCATGTGAGGCAATAGGTTCTTGGGAGACCCATTGTTCCTAAATTATGCATCTCTCTGGAGTGGGGAGGCTGTTGTTAACTGGCCAGCCACTCTTTCCCATACTTCTATACTGTATGTCCAGAATTGCCCAAGCTAGCATTCATTATGTGTCATTTTAGGCCAGGCAGTGCATTGCAGTTTATGATACTTCGGCTGGTATACACACACAGAGGGCTATTTTGGGGAAGGAATTCACAGGAACAGAGTTCTGGCTGGCTCCCAAGTTGGTCACACCCATCAGGAACTCATTAGCATAATAGGCAACACCCAACAACAGAAACTCATTAGGATTGGCTGCATTAGGGGTGTGTGGCCTAACATGCAAAGGAGTTCCTGCTACAAAACAACAGACAAGGTAACAAACAAGATAAACAGAAGAAAAAGGTGGGTGGGGCTGGATGACCACACTTCTGGTAACATGGGGGTGTGGCCTAATATGCTAATGAGCTGTGCTGTCAGGGGTGTAGCCTAATATGCTAATAGGTTTCTGCTGTTGGGTGTGGCCTATTATGCTAATGAGTTCCTGTTGGGCTTTTTCTACAAAAAAGCCCTGCACACACACACACACGCACGGTGTTTATGGACTTTTCTAGCTATAAACTGCCCCTCAGCGAGAGGAGCGGTCTGACTGCTAACTGGGAGGGCAGTAAAAAGAGAGTAGAAAGACCTAGGGTGCTGTTCACTCCTTCCCTTCTCTAGTCTGAGGCCTATTAAGGCCTCCAAGAGGGACTCTGGAGGCTGTTGGCCCCAACCAGCCCTAATAGTGCCACAGATACTGAAGGCAATCTGTGCCAGTAAGCAGAGCTGCTGAGGACAGCAAATAAATATTATCGAAACAAAGGGATACAAGAGGGGGGAGAGAACAACAGAGAACAGGAGGAGGGATAAGCAAGAGAGGCAAAGACTAAAGAGAGCTCTTACCTTATTGTGGCAGGGTTTGAAAATTTCACTCTTGATAATACTACAGTGCTTCTGCCCCAGTACAAGCTTGAGAGGCTCAGTTGCACAAGGATCAGTCTTGTTCATGTCTGAACAGCTAGTGGTGACTTTCCAGCTGCTGCCGAATGCCTGTGCATGAGACTCCACAGACTGCCCTCTGCTGGTAAAGTCATTGTGGGCACTGTTGTCAAAGTCACCACAAAGGCCACAAACCTTGCCCTACAAAATTTGTACAAGTTATCCCACAAAGGTCTTTTTGACAGAAAAAAATTGTTGTAAGTAGTAAAGTCAAATCCTGCTTATGCAGACTACTACAGTTTATATCCTTAGCAAGATGTACATCCTCCACAAGCACAATATATCCAGTTCCATTCCAAACACCCTTATATACTAAGCAGTGACTCCATTTTCTGGAAACAGGAGAGAGTTTAACTGTATTTATATCTTGCAGAAAATGTTCTGGACTCAACTGGGAAAAGAATAGTGTCTAAATTTGCAAGTTAAACTGCCATACACCAGCAAATGCTGGTTTGAATTATTAGTTTCTATTATAGCTGAAAGAAGGTATTAAACCTCTTCTCTACCATTTTAAACACTACTTAAAATGGCAAAGTAGTCTCATATTGTAAAGAGATATGATTCGGGGGTTATGTTTGCAAACATTCTCTGTGGATTTTATAATACACAAGAGACACATATTTATTACGACCAGAGGACCACTTCAGACATGACAGTCTTTCTTTTAGTTGCAGATTTTCTGGGCTGTATGGCCGAGGTCTTGCCATTGTAGTACCTGACATTTCATCAGCAGCTGTGACTGGTATCCTCAGAGGTATAACACAGAAAGATGGAGTACTCTCAGTGTCAAGGTGAGAAGAAAAATGGTAGACAGGTAATTTATATCTACTCAGGAAGGTGGGGTAGGGCTGAGTCATTGTCTTGTAGGAGTTTCCCAGGCTGTGACATGCTAATGGAGGAGCTTTCCCGAGCATATGGATTGGCTGTTGAAATTCTAATCTTATCTGTAGTGCTGTGTAAGATGTAGAGTATTTTGTGGTTTTTCAGGATTGGAAACCATGCCCTATTTATTTTTAAATTCTCTTCCTTCCTGTTTAAATTGTGTTTATGTTTATGAATTTCAATGGCTTCCCTGTGTAATCTGACATGGTAATTGGATGTGTTGGCCAGCATTTCAATGTCTCGGACAACATGTAGTATACTCCTGCAGAAGTGAGGGGTTCTCTTCTGGTGAGGAGTCTCTTCTAACCCTAACCCTAACCAGAAGAATACACTATGATCAGCAAAAGACAGAAAAGACCCCCTCACTTCTGCAGGAGTATACTGCATAACCTGCAGTTGTGGACAGGTTTACATTGGAACCACACAGTGTAGCATCCAGACAAGAATAAAAGAACATGAAAGACACTGCAGACTTGGCCAACCTGAAAAATCAGCAGTGGCTGAACATAGCCTAAATGCCAGTCACAGCTGCTGGTGAAATGTCAGGCACTACAATGCCAAGACCATGGCCATACAGCCCAGAAAATCTGCAACTAATGAACTCTGGCTGTGAAAGCCTTCGACAACATATAGATTGAGTTCAGACTGGCAGTTTGAAGTGGGAGGGAGTCATGGCAAAAAAGACCGGGAACAACAGATGTGCCTGTGTGAACGGCCACTTTAATCTGTTTGTGAAACATCTCTCTCAGGGAAAACTGCCAGTCTGAACTCGACCGTAGTCTTTCTTTTGTAGGTATGTAGGAAGAATGCTGTAATCTGGTGTGTATGATGAACATACATGTTTTTCATTCAAGCTACAAGACATACACAGTCTTCATATGTGACAACACTTGCATCATGTTCATGCTTCTTTTAAGGAATGAAGTGATATTATGATAGAAAAAATACCATACATGACTTTGCCCTGACACAAAAATACCTAGTATGCAAATCACCATGTTTTCAACTACCTGAAAAGAAGGTGACACTTGTACAATCACTGTTGTCTTTTCATCCCACATAAAAGTCATTCCACGGTAAGTTTCAATTACAATATAAAGCCCCATGATGTAGAATTTATAGTTTTTTTCTGTGCCAGGCTTACTGGTTATCACCTCCATTTTTCCAGATGAAAGTCTGATTTCAGTGTTCTAGAAATAAAAAATAAACTAAAACAAATTTGCAAGTTGAAATCAAAGCACACGATCTCATAGCTACAAGCCTGAACAGCAATAGATAAAAATGCATACAGTTCCCCAACAAGACACAGAACTGAAGCAGCACATACTTCCTCTAACTTCTCATTCTTTGCTGCTATGATATCACAAAAGCCCAAAGGTCAGAGACAGAAGGCCCATCCTGAATTCCTGCAGTGTAATGAATATTCTAATTGCTAAAGAATCAAAGTTTCTAAAGAGCAACACAAGCTGAAATCTGTTGGTGGGGTGGATTAGAGAGAGCAGTATTGTAGTGCTGATATGTGCTTAGGCTGAATGAGTGAATAAGGGAGTACATGAGTGGTGTGTATGTGAATAGGCAGGATCATTGACCTATGTATTAACTAGGAATAAGGCCTGTTATGGAAATAAATACAACGAGCTCTAGAAAGAGGCTTTGGGTAGGTGCCCTGGGCTTGGGCACTCAGTGTCAACTTGCTGTGGTGACCTTAGCAGGGTATAATGACACAGAGCTTACTGTTTTCTCCAGTGGAACTAATATCTGCCATCTGAAGAGCAGTTGTAATTCTAAGTGATCTCCAGCCCTCCCCTGGAGATTGGCAACAATGCTTCCCCAGGAGGAAATGACTGGTTTATAGGGTAGAGTCTATGGCATAGGACCTGTCTTGGAGGCAGCAACCCTATCTCCTTCCCAGCCAACCATCAACCTACCTTTATCTGCCCCTCTGACTTCAGCTTTCCATCTCCCCCGCCCACCTGCAGTCTCTGCCTAGGAAAACTACAGTCTTTCTCCACAGTGGGGACCCAAGAAAGATGGAAGCAACCTCAGCAGTATCCTGCAAAGTGGCCATTTTCTCCAAGGGAACTGATCTCTACCATCTGGAGAGCAGTTTTAATTCTGAGTGATCTCCAACCCTAACCTGGAGATTGGCAGCAATGGTTCCCCAGGAAGAAAAGTACAGTCTTTCTCCACAGTAGAGACCATAGCAGCTTACATCTCCTCTCCCCCTTTTGATCTGCCCAACAACCCTGTGAGTTAGGTTAGGCTGAAAGTCTGTGACTGGTCCAAAATCACCCACTCAACTTCCACAACAGGAACCTGGGTCTAGTAGACCTGCTCTGAAGTGCTAACTGTTACGCCTAGGGTAACCAACCTCCAGGTGGAGCCTGAAGATCACCAGGTATCACAACTGAACTCCAGACAACATATCTCCCCCCCCCCGAGAAAATAACTGCTTTGGAGGGTGGGCTGTATGGCATTCTATTCAGCTGAGACCTCTCCCCTCCCCAAACTCTGGCTTCCTTAGACTTCACCACAGAATATCCAGGAATTTCCTAACCTGGAGCTGGCAACCCTAGTCAGGACTGTTCCAAATGAGTTCCCCATAAAGGCCTGGAATGGGCTTCTTTCCTTTGCCTTTTTACTGACAGAACCAAGCTTGGTTGCTGTTATGTCTGCAGACATTAGGGCACAGCAGTCTACACACTGAGCTTGGCTCCAAGAGAACAATGAGGACTAGGATCCTGAGACTCCTAGTCAGCACCTATGGGAACTGTGGCAGGAATTTCAAACCTGCCAATGGGACCTATGGGTGGCACCCAGGAATTGTATATTGTTGGTCGTTTGACCAGTTGGTGTATTCTTGTGTTGTGTCCAGTAAAGTGTTAGCTGCTAATCACTCAGCATCTGTTCTCCTTATGCATCGAACCCACTACACAACAGTTGCCTAGCAACAGCCACTGAGGGAAAAGTTAGTCCCATAGGAGCCAAGAAGGACAAGTGTCTTCATCAGGAGAGATAGCTGTTTTGATAGTTTCTTCTGTGAGGGAAGAGTGTCCAGGCTGGCATTGGGCGGAGGAGAGAAGCAGACCCAGCACCCAGCCAATGGCACGCCAGTAATCTTGAGTGGCAGTTGATGGACCAATGGCTGATAGAGCGGGAAATGGCCAGTACGTAAGGGAATTATATATATATGTTACATAAATTATGGCTGCAGTACATGAGTTAAAGCAGTGTATGTTTGGCCAACTATGCCATAAAGATCACTGAGTGTTCTTGGGACAGAGCACATGCACTGCGTGCATAAGGTCCCAGGTTCCATCCATACCATCTCCACTTAGAAGATCTTAGGGAGAAGGTATTAGGAAATATCTTTCCCTGAAACTTTGGAAACCAGTCAGTGGAACCACTGAGCAAGGTGGATCGGTTGTCTGACACAGTATATGTTCATATGCATGACAGTGCCAAAGCTCAGGTGGTCCTGTTTAAACCACCCCAAACCCTTTTCGGATGTCCAACAAGTGCAGCAACTAGATGACTGAAATGTTAATGAACGACTTGCAAATCTCGCCAATAGTCCAGATAATTTTGATTTTGGTAACAACTATACATGGCATTCTTATTTTCACTACATCAGATGACTATTGAGAATAATTCTAAGTATGTCTACTCAGAAGTAAGTCCCATGTGATTCAATACAATGGGGTAGGTGGGGAAGGGGAGGTCAGGTGAGAACAGGTGCTGACAAGTTGTAGCAAGCAAACAAAAACGTATCCACTTTTTTTTGCAATTGTCCATTTGTGAAGCTGTCTTACCTGCAAGATCACATTGATTTTCAAGGCACAGACACTTGGGGATTTACCACATGCTGCATTTGTCATTACAATGCGAAACGTACCTTCCTGGGGATTATTGGGGCAAAAATCCTTAAAACGGGAAACAAAAAAGCCCATTAAATATTACATTCTCTATCTCAGCATCCAACTTTCCATGACATATTCTTGAGGGAGAAGAATATGGCACCCCTGGCTAGGTAATTTCTGTAAAACGTTGCAGTGTCCTTATGGGACTGAACTGCTACAATATGCAGGTCAAGGATAATATTCTTAATGATCCCCTACTTTATTAAATGAAAACTCACTAAATATAAACTATGATTAATCAAAGACCAAGCCAGGCTAGTAACTTTTGCCCTGTTGTGTTAGCTTCTTATATGTAGGAAGGGTTTTTTTTAAGAAAAAAAACAGGAATACTCAGAAATAAGCTTGAAGTACACACTCTTGACCAGATTGTGCCATATTATTTTGGCAAAAGTGTAACTTAGATCTAAGAAATATTTGCAGTGCAATTGTGGCAACCTCACTTTTCTCACTGAAGAAGAATGTTAGAGGAACATGTGAAAAAGAAACATTCCTCAAACCAAGTTTTGATGTCTCAGATTCTTGTGTGTGGATCTGTACTACAGTGGCCCAGGATCCCCTAAATTCCAGCTAAGTGAGGAAAATGCAGATACTGCCTTTCTTTCCTTATTATGAAATCCATGACAATTGTTTAAACACTGAAAACATCAAACTGCATTTTGGTACCATGTGTACATGTAAGGGAGTAATAAAGAATCGATACCTGAGCTAGGATATAGTCACAGTTTCCCATGAAATCAAATTTCCCTCCATCAAAGCTGAGGTAATGTCCGTTCCCATACACAGTGCATGTTCCATGGCAAGGGTTAGATGTACAGTTCCATTGTCTCTTGTGGCATATGCTGAGAGATTAGATATAAAGGATCAAGATCTGTTCAGTTGTGTATTATTCATAAGTTTACCTAAAATATAAGAGTCCCACAACTTCCAGAACCATTGATCTATTGTTGGCATTTTCTGATCTTTCCATTTTAATGCTAATAATGTTCTAGCTGCTGAAACTAGCATACACTGAATTGTGGTCTCCTGTTATTCATTATTTCATGGAAAATAACATATTACCGAATGATGAGAATTATGTTGATTTGATATGAATATAAGCAGAGCTTTTTGTTTTGATGGTCGATCAGAGTTTATTCATTTCAGCCTCATGGCCTTATATGTTTTATTTATAGCTTCAATGTATTTGATGTGATCTTTTTAAAATTTATATATATATTTTGATCACATATATATGATCAAAATTTGCCATCTGCAGGAGTACTCTGCATGCAAGAAAAGCAACTCAAGGTATGGTAACCATTTGGATATGTGAGTCAAAATTATAATGTCAACAAAAGACATTTACAAAACCATTTATAACATTAATGTTAACAGAGAGAATTGACACAACCCATTTCATAAAATAGATCAGCTATCAGTAAAATAATGTCTAACGATCATGCTAGCAAATCACACATACACAGATTGTCCATAACTGAAAATTTTCGTGGCATAACAAGACTATCACATATAACAAAGAGTTATTGTAAAGCAGTGATTCCAGAATAACCAGTTACTGAGAGAAACTGGGGTGCATTCATACGTATAACACAGATAAACTGTAAACCTCAATTGACAAGGGCCTCATACTGCAAGAATTTTACATGTTGGCATTATGAGAGTTGACTGTGGTGAGCAGGGAAGGCAAGACTGTAACTGATATGGTACTGTGTATACACCCTGCATTATGCAATTATTGTTCATACTGCCAAACATAATTCAGGAGACACTTGCATGAAGCCATTTTGCTGCATACATGCTGAAAGAGAAAGTCACTTCTGGTGATTCTTGCAAATGTAAAATGGTAGCATGATTTGGCCTTAAATTCTGTAAACTTTTTTGGTTACTGTTTGAAGAACAGGACAGTGAAAGGAAATAAAAGCTCCCCCAACTGGATACATAGGAATCAAGAGGTATGGTGTTTAGAGAAACCCAATATCAGAAATGAAAAGGGAGGTCTGGGTATGTTTATGCAGGGCTCTTTTTGTAGCAGGAACGCCTTTGCATATTAGGGGCTACTGTAAGCTCTTGGAGGATTGGCTACATTAGGGCTTTGTCTCCTAATATGTAAAGGAGTTCCTGCTACAAAAAGAGCCCTGTTATGAATAACAAAAGCCCCTTCCTCCAAGAGAAACCTGACAGAACAGTCTCCCTAACCTTATCAGAAATCTTTCTATAACTTTGGACATGAGTAACATCGTCTGATATTTTACTACCAAATCCTCTTCTTTTCCACTTATTGCAGTCTGGTAGTGCCTGTACCTTTCTTCTCTTTCAGCTTTTCCACTGCATGACTGGAAAGATGCTGTCCTGTACACAACCAAAGTGTTTTCCCCTTTTCACTCCACCACACTAATTGTCCATTAATCACGTGGTAAAGCCATAATTATTCTATTTCCCCTATTGTACGAGCTCAAGAAGACCCATCATAACTGCACCATGAAAACAGGGTAATGTAGGAAGGTATTGGCAGCAATATGATCCCTGGTGCCTTAATGTAATAAGTATTTGATGGTTTCTAGGAAAGGGTCTTAATTTGTGGGCTGTGTTGGAAGTGAAGGCCAGTGCAACTTTTTTGCCTCAAGGACAACAGTACTGTAGAGAGGGCAGATGAGCCAGTTTCAACACCTATTCTCAGCATTTAAAATTTGTGTTTGTTATTATTTGCTAAAGCAATGGCATTAAGAATACTCTTAAAAATACTATACCATGTATTACAGCTGACTCTGATCTTTGTGCCAGGACTATAGGAATTTCCTTCATGGATGCAAGGACATTGCTCCTCTTCAATACAAGTGCCATTACCATCAGACACCCGTCCATCGGGACAAATGCATCCAGAGACACATTCTGTAGTATACTGGGAGGTGCAAAGACAAAATGCAAATTGATACTGTATGGAGCATAAATAACAATATTGCAAAGGGACCAAATCAGCATTGGGGAATGCTTATATACAGGGGACAAGTGATTGAAAGGTGAAAGTAATCTACCTGCAACATGACATTAAAGATATTTTTGCTCTTCATTTTTCCTTTCAAATCTAAGTGCAGTGTGAAGTGAATGATTTTTGATTGGCAAAACCATATCGAAGGTGAATAACTAAATCACCATCTGGTTCCAGTCTGGATCAGGGCCATGCAAAGCTGCAAATGAAGATCCAATCACACATCTCCCTAGTGGCTTGTCAAGTTTAAGATTCTAGTGTCCTGGCCCCACTGCTGGACCTCCTGATGGCACCTGGTGTTTTTGGTCACTGTGTGACACAGAGTGTTGGACTGGAAGGGCCATTGGCCTGATCCAACATTGGCTTCTCTTATGTTCTTATGTTAAGAGCAGAGGTCCATCAATGGCTATTAGTCACACGGTATAGATAGGGACTCTGGGGCCAGTGTTCTTGGTGCTTAGGAGGGTCAACAGTGGGAGGGCTTCTAGTGTCCTGGCTCCACTGGTGGACCTCCTGATGGCACCTGGTGTTTTTGGCCACTGTGTGACAGAATGTTGGACTGGATGGGCCATTGGCCTGATCCAACATTGGCGTCTCTTATGTTCTTATATTCTTAAGATTTCAATGACCTTTTTAAAAAGTAGGCAACAAAGTAGACACGGTATTAATTTTGTACATATAAATGTAGGACCCTTGTTTGAATCCTAGTAATAATATTAAACTCTTTGCATTCAGTTGAAATGCATTTTACAACTTACTTCTAACTAATTTGTTCTGTCCTAGCCGGGCAACGATACTCTCCCACCGTCCAACTACATATCTCTGTAGCATGAATGATAACGGACATTGCAGTGAACCAGGTGATTCTATTTGCTTAGCTCTCATGGACACCACACAGGTGGCTTTTGAGTAGGGTAAATTCAGTTCTCATTAGTATTCATTAAGATCTGTCAAGCATATAGAACAACTACTATGCAACACTGTCAAGAACTTACACACTGCATGTCTTGAGTTTTACAACTTTTCTGACATTCTGATCCACTTGCACTTGGACCAGCAGAGCTGCAATCAAAATAGTACATAGAAGGAGGACAGTCTGGAAGAAGAAGAAGAAACAGAATTAGAAAAGCAAGTGTAAAGTGTGCTCACCGTGAAGCAGACACAGAAAATATTATGCTGTTCCGTAAGCCAAGTAGATTGGAAGAAGGATAGCACATCTGAAAAGCTGGCCCTTATTCCTTTTAGAGTAGTTTTTTTTAATACTAGTGGTGGTGTCTAAGGGATAGAACACATGCTTTGCATGCGGAAAATCTCAGGTTCAGCTAACTTCCCAATATCTCCCATGAAAAGATCTCAGGTTCAGTGTTCCCTCTAAGCTGAGTTAGTGTGAGCTGTCTCACAGTTTTTTAGCCTCCGGATCACACCTTTTTGTCTTAGCTCAGGAAGGATGACTCCAGAGCAAACTAATTTATGCGGTAGCCAAACTGCTTGCTCACAGCTTTAATGCCAGTAGCTCACAAAGTAGGATTTTTGGTCACAAGACTCCAGAGTTTAGCGGGAGCATTGCTCGGATTGTAGGAATTAGGATAGTAGCCTTTTCCTGAGATTCTGGAGTAGACAGAGTAGGGTAAACAATACTGAGGTATGGGCCAATGTTCTGACTCAGTGTCAGGAAGTAAAGGGTTGACCCTTCTACCACCACACAGTTTTGCTAATCATCCCCCCCCCCCTTAAAGGACAAAGTGGGGGGATCATTTTTTTTTCCTTAAAGGGTTACGATGGCAGGAGGTATGTGTGTGTCATTTTTCATTAATGACATTGTATGGGGGTTCAAGTGGTTAAGATGCTGAGCTGCAGGCTGGAAGGTCAGTAGTTCAGCAGTTTGAGACCCGAGTGCCATATGACGGAGTGAGCTCCTGTCTCTGGTCCCAGCTCCTGCCAACCTAGCAGTTCGAAAGCAAGAAATTGCAAGTAGATAAATAGGTACCACTTCGGTGGGAAGGTAACAGTGTTCTGTGTGCCTCAGTGTCTAGTCATGTTGGCCACATGACCACGGAAACGTCCTTGGACAGCGCTGACTCTTCGGCTTGGAAATGGAGATGAGCACTGCAACCCTAGAGTCGAATTCGACTGGCTTTTGAGCACGGGAAACCTTTACCTTTACTATGGGGGTGGAGCAATTAAACCTTTAGCCTCCCTGCTTGTTTTATGTGGCTGTAATTTTGCCATAAAAGACAAAGAGGATGTCCAATCATACCTCTCTGCAGTGTCTCATCTGTTTTCACCCACACTTGTGAAAAGATAGGTGCATGATGACAAAGAGCAGAGGGGAAAAAATTCTTTCCTAGGAAAGCCTCATCCTGAATGGCCTCATACAGATGCAGCTCTGGGGGTGTTTGAGGCTTATTCTCCCACTGTGAGAGCCAGTTTGGTGTAGTGGATAAATGCGTGGACTCTTATCTGGGAGAACCGGGTTTGATTCCCCACTCCTCTACTTGCACCTGCTGATGTGACCTTGGGTCAGTCACAAGCTCTGGCACAGCTGTTCTCTCAAGAACAGTTTCTGTCAGAAGTTCTCTCAGCCCCACCTACCTCTCAGGGTGTCTATTGTGGGGAGGAGAAGGGAAAGGAGTTTGTAAGCCGCTCTGAGACGCCTTTGGGCAGTGAAGGGCAGGGTATAAATCCAAACTCTTATTATTATTATTCTAGGCTTCTCCCTGGACAACTCCCTAAAACCAACTCCTGCCTCTGAGAAATCTCCCACCTCTGTGTCACTGAGATGGAACAGGAAGCTGTCTCAAAGAAGACCAGGCTAAACTTTAGAAATTACATGGAAGAGCTGTAGGGGAGCAAAAGAAAAGAAGATGCAATTGGATTCGGGCCCATGGGACTGAGATGTCCCCAGAAGTTCAAAAAGAAACAAACTGTACCCTGTATACTGGGAAACTGGAAATAATTCGAAGCACATTTCAAATTCCAAACTTTAGCACACTGTTCAAAATAACTCTCACCTTTTTCAGCTCCCTTGTTTCCAATGCAGTCCAGTTGCCCTCGAATGCATTTGCTGAAGATGTAAAAATACAAAAGGGGAACCTCATGCAAATACATAATTAAAAAAAAAATCCGTTCAGAGTAAGTATCTCTGCAATCATTCACCTTGTATTCCACAAGACTACTTTACAGCAAGCTACTGCCAATCCCCAGACCTGTGATCTAATAAGATTTTTAGACTGAGTGCTACAGCATTAACTTTGTAGCATGGTGTTTAGCTTTCTATGGCAGAGGCAGAAATAAACGTAGGCTGCAATCACACGCAGAATTAGCCGCGCCATAGGCACAAATGCTGGGCGGATTTTAAGGGTGCAATCACACGAGAACATCTGGGAAGCGTCCCGCACCCGTGGGCAGAAGCAGAGTAAAAAAGCACTAGGGAAAGTCTGGTAGCAAACGGGTTTGCTATGGGCCAGGAATGGACTTTCCCTGTGTGATCGTGCCAGCATGCTCTCATGGCGTCGGGATGGTCTGATCAAATCATACCAACTCCATGCCATTGTTCCCCTCACCGTTTCAGCATGCGCATCATCGCACACTGCATAGGGAGCACTCAGTGTGGAGATGCGGATCATCGATCCCCTGTTGAAGTGCACCGAAAACACGCAGCAACTCCCCCCCCCAATTCACCCACGGTTTGTGTCTGATCACACAGTGGCGGGCTGCCCCCGCAGCTTCCAGGGTCTGTGTGATCACGCAACTGCGGGTCAAATTACTCCAGAGCAAATAGCCTCGCTTCCCCCCTGTATTATCTTGTGCATATGACCACCACCATACTCTGCTTTCTTTGCCAGGGTACAGGGTTGTCACCATCACAGTACCAGCCACACCATCCTAATGGTACTGTAGCTTCTAAAGCCATTTCTTCTCCCTACCAAACTTCTTTGATGTTTTCCCTCCCCCTGTTCTTTGCTCTGTTGCTGCATCTGTTCTAGTTCCTGCACCACAGCTTCCACCCACTGAGGTTTGCCAACAACCTGGAGGGGGGGGAAATGTGCTGCCCACAAAGTAGATGGGGTGTCATTTATCAGGTGCAACTATTTATCTTCATGCTATGCAAAGTTTCACCTGCTCATTTCCACACATTAAGCCTCTGTTAAAAGAAAGGACTTTTTTTTTTCTTCAGGTTGTTGGCAACCGTACATCCACTTATTCCCATTGCTCCCATCCTTTGCTTGCAACTTCATACCTCCCTCATCAGCTCCACAGAGGAGGAGGAGATTGGATTTATACCCTGCCCTTCACTACTTGAAGAAGTCTCAGAGCGGCTTACAAACTCCTTTCCATTCCCCTCCCCACAACAGGCACCCTGTGAGGTAGGTGGAGCTGAGAGAGCTCTGACAGAAACGGCTCTTTTTCAAGGACAGCTGTGTCAGAACTATGGCTTGCCCAAGGTCATCCAGTTGGTGCAAGTGGAGGAGTGGGGAATCAAACCCAGTTCTCCCAGATTAGAGTCTGCGCACTTAACCACTACACCAAACTGGCTCTGGGGGTATATATAACGTACACACTAACTCTGTGGGTTGTATATACTGTACACACTGTATCCCTTACAAAGGCCTAAATCCTATTCAGTGGATCCACACTGCATTATGCATGTAGGGATTGCTTTCTGAACGGGTTACAGCATTTTCAATTTTTAAAATCTTTTTTTCAAAGAGATAGTTTTAAAAAAGCAGTAACCTGTCAATTAACAGTATTTTATTTTTACTGTTAATTAACAAATGACCGATTTTTGTAATTGCACCCTTTTAAAATAAGCGTTTTGACTATTCTCTAAATAACTTTACCATATGAACTTGTCCTGTTGGAATGAATTCCCAGGCTGGATCATCTGGTCCTTATAGTAGCAGGGACAGTCCTCTGGAGAAACACATTTTTCCTCAGTCACTAGGTAGGTCCCCTCAGGACAGCTGCAGCCCTCTGTGGAGGCGCTCTGGACATTACACAGTACATCCGGTTCACTCAGAGAACGGCAGGAACTGTTACAGAACTTCACTTCATAGCTGTATTCCATTGTTTGGGGACACTTCTTGGAGACATCTTGGCAAGAGAAGTAACACAAGGGTTAGTTTGGGTTTGGGATACACACAGTTGTTCTTAACAGCATCCTTGTGAACTTATTTGAATTTTAGACAAAACAAATATTCTTGTGTTTAATCCCAAACAACAAGATCTCTTTTCATAAGCAATGGCTTGGAAGATGATTCCAGAAGATGAGACAAGTTTCAGTCTCAAAAACACCTCCTTGAAAGTAATTTCCCAGATTTATGGGAGACTGAATGCTGGTCTACACAACAGCTCGGATCCTATGCAGTTTGAATGGAGCTGCACTACATAAACGACACCTTTCCTGCCTTCCCCTCCTCCTTAGTCTTGTAGGTTCCCCACTGTGTCCACATGGGTCAGCAGAACCCAAGAACGTCATCGGAGTTGAAGCAGGAGCTGCACTGAAAGGGAGTGTTATGTACTGATGGAGTTTGGGTCTGAGCGAAGGCTCCAAAGGCCTTCAAGACTATTGGTTGTGTTGCCAGTAACAGCCAATCATATTTGTTGCTTATAATCCAATAGCTGCAGTGTTAATAGTTACATTGTATATGGTTCGTGCAAATGAAGGATCCTAGCTGCCTACTTGGTATTGGTTGTTGTTTAAGGTGGGTGTGGTTTTTACAAGTATAAATAGGTTTCTGTTGAGCCTTTGTCTTTGGTTCAGAAGTTCAATAAAGTAGCATGTTATTATGAAAGAGCTGCCTCATCTCAATACTTAATAGGGAGAATTGGACATAACCTTCCCTTCCATGAGCAGAAGTAGAAACCACAAGCAGAAAGGGAGAACACAATTCAAGGCAATAAATTTGGCCTCCATGTAACACTTTGAGAAGATGTATTTGCATGAATTATATGCATCAGGGGCTCTCTCCGTGTACAGTCCCTTTTTGAGGCCTATTCTCCTGATTGCAGTTGATTGCAAAAATCATTGCTGCAAAATAGCAGTGGTATTGGTGTCAATCACAGTTTATTTGAGACATTCTCTGCACAGATGTGTGCTCAGGGACCATTGAAGAGCTTTACTTGGATACAAAATTGATTCTGTGAACTAACCTGGGATTATGTGAGGCCAGTTCTCACATACATATTTATCACTATAAAGGTCAACATCAACCACCTGCATGCATTAAACAAACCTTATCAATTCAACTAGATAAACCTTCTGTAGCTTTCATATCAGATCAAGAATAACATTTTCAGTGAATTTTGCTCACACACTGAACTATAAATCATCAGTAGAAACCCATTGACCTCTGTTTGTGTGTTTGTGTGTGTGTGTCCCAGCAGGACAGCAGCTTCAGACTTGCTAAAGGAACCCAAGATATGTCTCAATGCATTTAAACGAATTATTAATAGTATCAAATAAAATCAAATAATATTTCAAAAATGTGAATGTGTTTGCATTTTGCTAATGAAATACTCTTTAGTGCTATACAGCATCACTTGAGAGTCTGCCATATGAAAGATATCATTTTAACAGTATCATGTCCATCCAGATAATCAGTGTGTTTTGTTACTTCATTAGTTTTTATTACTAGTGAAAAAATAGCCTAAGAATTAAAATTTGGACCAAATAATTTAACATGTGGTCATTTGTCAAATGTTAAACTTTTCAACTTCATGGAAAAGAAGACAAAGAATTTTTAGCAGATTGGAAAGATTTTAAAGACTATTTAGAACTTAACTGGGATGTGAAAAATAGACTGCTATGTTTTGATAGTTATTAATAATAGAGGTATTGTAAGAAAAGGGATTGTAACAGAAAGGTTACCTAACTGTGAAATATTGAAAAGGAAAATGTTGGAAATTATGAATTGAATATTGAAAATGAATTGAATGTAAGAGAATATTGATAGAAATGTTAATGGGGTGGAGCATCGTTGGAAGCCGGGGGAGGGGGGATAAAATTTTTTAGAAAAGGATATGTTAAGAATTGGTTGTTGAATATGGAACATGCTATTATATCCTGTTAATAAATTTTCTTTAAAAAAAAATGTTAAACTTTTCACTTTATAAACATAAAGATTTATATGTTGATCATATAGAGCTATGGTGGTGGTTTCACACAACTAAACTATCATTAGATATTTGCAGTTTCCATATGATAAACAAAATGTGAATTAAAACCTGTTGCCATAGAGAAAAGGTACAGAATTGATCTCTGAAGCCTATAGCATTCTTTTTCAGGAAGGATCAATTATTAATTGATAATTAATATGTAAGATTACTGAGGCATTCACTTATAGACATGGCTGGACTGTCATAGGCCAAATCTAGGTGGCGGCCTGGGGCACTGGCCTGCAGGGGGCGCTGGCCTGCCCTCCCCTGTTCATTTCCCGGCCGCTGCCGCCGGCCTAGGACTGCTGCCGCACCTGCCTCCCACAGAGGCGCGTCTGCTGTCCCGGCGCCCTTCCGCAGCATCCAGCGCCTGCCCTTTCTGGCCCTATGCTGTGCTCCGCCCTCTGTGAAAACCCTGGAGCTGCCCTGTGCCTCTCCCCCCCTCCAAATCCGTGGAGCCTCTCTGTCGGGGGAGGGCAGGCACAGAGAAAGGGAAGCGGGGGGGGGAGAGGTGCACTTTGGGGAGAGGGAAAGGGCGATAGAGCAGCCGAAGAGCCCCCCTCCCTCCCCTCCCTCCATGAGGGACCTGTCTTGCCGACGGCGCTGGGGGGGAGGAGGCGGGGCTGTGGCTCTTCCCCGCCTCTTCCCTGGCTTGCCTGCGCTCCCGGGGGGGGGCACAGGCAAGCTGCACTTAGAGAGCTTCTTCTAACCCTCCGGGTTAGGGCCAAGTCCTTCTCTCCCAACCCCTTTAAATCTCTCCCTGTCCTCCTTGTTGTGTGTCCCCACCCACCCCTTCGGGACAAAACTCCCTGGGTGTGCGCAGCTTGAGTGCGGAAGGAAGGCAGGGGGCCCTTTGGAAACCTGCCCTCAGTGGTGCGAGGAGGAATCCGGATTCTCTGCTCTTGGTGGAGCAACCCGGGAAAGCGGCTCTCCCCTTCTGGCTGTGGGAGTCACTCCGGGTTCGCTCCCCGCGCGCCCCATTTCCCCAGCCCCAAAGTGTCGGTGTCGATGCAGAAATATCAAAGCCTCGCCGCCACCGCCTTTTTATCTTTTTTTTTAAACAGCTCCCTCTGGGCTTGGGGGTGGGGGTGGAGAGCAGGGCGGTGGTGATGGTGGGGTGCATTTCTCCAGCTGTGCCTGTTTGCGAAAGGATGGGTGTGTGCATGCGGGCCCGTGTGACCTGCAATCCCATCCAAATGTTTCCTAGCCAGTTTCTCCCCCCCCGCCCACATCAAAAGTTGTTAACCTGCCTAGTTGAATGGTCGGGAGAGGCTGGACTCTCTCTCCCCACCCCCCAACTCCAGTTGTCACCAATGGCCCCCAAGTCAAAGAGCGTCTCCTCTTCCGTCCGATTGGGAAACCCTGTCTGCCTCTGGAACGCACAACTTTCCGCCTGCTTTCTTTGGTTGCTTGGGGTGGGGCCCGGTGGGAGGGCTTCTGGCTTGGTCCCAGTCCTGAGAGACGGGGCTGTTGCGGAGGAATGGGGAAGGCATGGTGGAACCTGATGGGGGGGGGAGGTCTCGCTGCTGCTCGGCCCGCCTCTTGCCCAGGAGCAGGAGGGGGTTCCTCCTCTCCAGGCCCTGCCTGGAGGTTGGCAACCCTGTAATTGGGGACATGTGGGGGGGCATCTTAAGGTAGCCCCGCCTAAGGCGCGAAAACCCTAGGGCCAGCCCTGCTTATAGAATAAAAAATCCCTATTGATTGCCCATCCAACATAGCTTCAAAAACACACCTTTCAAAAATATTGAAAATGTATGGGTTGTTTTGTTTCCTCCTGATAGAATCTGCAGAACAGCAGGATGTGAGTAATTTATTCCACCATATTAGCCATACATGGGCATATACGTTCATGCATTGGAACTCGAGTGAATTTACCTTGCAGTACAGCAGAAGGGAGTGCCTCAAAATGAGCTCTGGAAAAGGCCCATCTATAGGGCTCGTCGGTAATGCTAAATAAATAAGGGGCAGTAGTAAAATTAGGCCAAGATTTTATATTTCTGAAGTTCTTGGGTAGCGAAGCTTCTTCATTTTGCCATTCAATATCACGAAGCCTCTGCATGACAGCTTGTTCTTGCCTTGCATAGGCTTCCATAGAAGGGAGCTTCTGGGAACAGGCCAATCTGATCGATCTTACTAAGAATTTGTGTGGACCAGACATGGTAAGGGTCTGAGGCTAAAAGGTAAGGTATTAAGACCTTCAGGTTGTAATGAATTTTTAGCCAGAGTGTTATAGCCTGCTCCCAGACCTTTACTTCGACTAAGTAGCCCAGCTTCTTGCCTATGTGTTACATTAGAAGTGCTTCTAGGAATGCCAAATAGAGATCTAAGAAATTTAGATTGAACCCTTTCAAGGGTCTTTAGATTGGCAGAGTCAGATTTGTGAGCCATACAGGAGCTGAGCCAATGATTTTGCCTGGAAGGTTTTCAAGGCCATGGGGAGAAAGCCTGCACCTTTCCTTCTAAATAATCTAAGAATGGCATTTTCACTTCTCTCTGCCAGGTTAGCTGATGAGGACAGATGTGCTGAGAATTTGGAATTATAAGAAAATGTAATGCCTAAATATTGAAAGTTCTTGATCTATGGCATTTCCTTTAATATTCCAGTTGAACTTCCTGAATGAGCTTGTTTATATGGCGGGTTCCTGTCTAGAGAATTGCTTGTGGTGGATTGCATTTTTCCTCTACGCACTTTTGCTTAATAGACAGTGGCTTGGATCCACCAAAGTGTTTCTGCAGATGGAAGGACTTCTGCCTGCAGAGCACAACTTTCTCACTTGTCCTCTTCTATTATTGTTGAAAATGCCCCCCTGCTAGTTCTTCTGCCCCCCAGTAGCAGAATTTCAGGGGATATTTGGAGCTACAGTAGGAGAAGGGAGGCAAGAACATTGCTCTTTGTGGGCAGAAATCCTTCCATCTGTAGAAAGGATCCAGTGCCGTTGAAGTTTTGAATACAGACAAAGGAAAAGGGGTTCCCAAGCTGACATCCTGTCAGCATCACACAACCACTCTGCATGTGGCCGGCATTTGCTTTTTACAAAACCATTCCGGCCAGTATAACATACATAACAAAAGGGTCATTTGATACATTTGTTATTTTTGTTAATCTAAAATAGCATAACAGGTCTAAAAGGTCTTCTCACGTGGATATGTCAACCTACCACAGATACCACTTCTCCAGCCTTTTAGGAGTATTCCTCTTGCAGCACAACTTCTGGCATAGGCAGAGAATACAACACAGAGAGCCTCTTCACTCTTCTCAGCATTACAGGTATCATAAGCACAATTCTAAATACAGAAGCAGATATTATGGAAAGGAACCTCAGCCCTCCTGTTAAAGAACTGAACACTAGGGGTGTACATAATTCCTGAGGTGAAGATATACATGGAAATTTCTGGTTCGGGTTATTACCATTATTTTCTGGAACAGTATCACAAATCCGAGATTCTTCACTAATGAAAACTCCCTCCTGAAACAGTCCATTTTTTTTTTTTTACAGTTTTGGGTGCTGAGAGCCAGCTACAGGGTGTGCTCATATTTTACTTTGATTCTACTGATTTCCTGAGCAATGTAATTTCCTCTTCCAAACAGATCTTTGCAAGGCAGAAGCACAAAGTGCTTCCAGCCAATCATCTTTGTAGACAACCACAGAGAGCTGCAGTTCTCTTTCCCTTCCTCCTTTGAGCCCTTTTGTTTTCTGCAACAAATAGAGAGTTGGGGCACCTTACTTGTAGTATTCATCCCTGAGCCCAAACTCCATGAAACTCAATGGAGGACAGGCAGCACTAACTCCACTGCAATTCTGGTGACATTTGTTTGAAAAAACAGCCACTCCAGCCCTCCTGAAAAACTCCCCGTAGGAAATAATGAGAATTCAGTTACAGTGGCTGTGGGAACTGTGTTCAGGTGCTCATAGAATTCATCCCCTTGGCTTGAAATCTGATGGTTCTTTACAGGACAAGGAGCAATCACTCACAATGGCAGACCAATGGGAAGTGACTGGTGTGGGGGGAATTGGCAAAGGAAGCCACTTTCACTTTGTGAAAAGAAAAGAACAGACTGCTACAGGGAAGGATGGCAAATGCAGAGTTTTCAATGGAAAGGTGAGAATTTTTTATTGTCAGTCACTGTAACAGAAGGAAAATGCAAACAGGGTACCTTTTTTAAAATGCCATGGCCAGTCAGAGCTGCGCTGCCCAATGCTCCCTCTAGGCTGTGGAGTCTTGTGAGCAAAAATTCTACTTTTTGAGCAACTGGCATTAAAGTTGTGAGCGAGTGATTCGGCTACTGCATAAATTAGTTGGCTCTGGAGCCCTCCTTCCTGAGCTAAGACACAATGTGAGAGTTGGAGGCTAAAAAACTGTGAGCTAGCTCACACAAACTCATCTTAGAAGGAACACTGGCTGCCACTAGACCACCGTTTTAGGAATCAGTAGAAGTGTGGCTGCACAGAGATTCACCTACTTTGAGAGTCTATAAAATCAAACCTCTTCTGTTCAATCGGCCTGAAAATTAGATTACAGGGAGGACTGTGTTCTGTGCATGTTTGGTGCCATTATCTTTCTCAACAGCTGCCAGAGACCCTAATACACATTCCCTATTGAAAATAATGATCCCAAACTCCAGAGCCATATGGATTTAAATCCTGAACCAGCAATGTCCTACCATGAAATAAGTAATGATGGACCCCCTTCCAAAGCGTAGATCCAAAAATATAACAAATTTTCCATGTATGTCCCTAATGAAATGTATTTACTGAAAAACAAACAGACAAACCAATTACAGAGAGCTGGTTTATATACTCAGAGAAGAAGCAAAATCAGAATACACATGGGTGATTTTGGCTTCTTCATTTACTACTTCTTTGTAGCTATGACATAGCTCTCAGAAAAGCCTTCTGTAGAACAGTGACATCATGAGGAAAAGTAATCCAGCTTTACACCATGTTCTATCGTTAAAAAAAAACAAGAAGAGCATAGATTCTACAAGGCTGACAACACATTTTTTAAAAAACAAGCTGCACTGGATTTCCTTGGGCCAAATTACATGATCCTTCTTTCCCTCTTTTTTTTACATTACATGCTTTCACCTCAGACACACAGCAGCTGCAAGGAATGTCACTTTTAAAGCCTCCAGGAGCCAAGTTGACCCAAGACAGCTGGGGGGGGGGTGTCCCGCCTCTCCCCATGCCTTTTTCTTAAACTTAAGTGGCCTCAGTGAGAAGTTGTTTGAATAACTTTGGAGGTGCAGGTGGAGTATTTCAACTATAGGAAACTCCTGAGTTATGCAAATAACCTCCACTGGGGCCTTTCAGACTTAGGAAAAGGTGCCCCCTCCCCTTACACACCACTGCTGTGATTCAAATTTGCTTTGGTGGTTTTAAAAGTGTGGTTGCCTGCAGCTCCTGTGTGACTGAGGCGAAAACAAGTTGGGCTGTCCAATTCTCTCAGGCCTACTTTCTCTAGTCGTTTGCTTTCTATCACTTTACTCAGACAAGGGGGAAATTCTTCTTCACTGTACCAGAAATTGTCCTGTTTCAAAACCTTAACTAGCCACTAGAGGTCAACAGTCACTACATCTATAGATTTTTGCCCCAGCTCTAAGCCTGTTTTAGAAATAAATTTGACTAATTAATCCAGAATATGGATAAGAATGCGCATTTGAATGCATATTAAAATGTGCACCTGGCTGAAGGACATGCGACACAGGTAGACAACGTCCATACCATAATGTGTGTACTGATAGGCATTTGAAAGGGAATCAAATATGAACAAATCAACCTTTGACCCATTTCTATCTGAGTTCAGGCCTCGGTTTGGTACTAAGACAGCCTTAGTTGCACTAGTGAACTATTGTTGTTCAAAGTTGGACAGGGGATGCTCTTCCCTGTTGATACTGTTAGATACTCAGTGGCCTTTGACACAGTTGGCCAATCCATTCTTATCCACCAGTTTAAATACGGTGTTGTGTTAATGGTGTAGCTCTTTGTTGGTTTCATTCTTTTGTGTCTGTCTGGACAACAAAGAGTCTCCACCAGAGGTGCAGAATCAACTGGGCGGATCAAGAGGCCACTGAATGAGATTCCCTGGAGCTTTGGGGTTGAGTATCATCAGTATTATCCAATACAAACACAATATATACCATGAGATGGCAACCAATAAACACGGACTCTTCTTAAAATTACTTATGAATAATACAGTGGTGCTCAATGTAACTTACATGTTCCTTGTTATTTGTATCAATACAAGTATTACAACATACAACATTGTCTATTTCATACAATAGCCAGTAGTTATAGACAACAACATATTCTTTTACTCAATACAGCTTGTGAAAGATTCTGATGGGGCCCCGGTTTACTTTCAGACTGTTTCTTTATCTTTATCAATGAATCCTTCCTGTATACAGGCTTAAAGACTACATAAATGGAAGACTTCTACAATTACTACTGCTCCTGTTTCAAGTCACCTGGCAGGGGAGACACCATAATCAAGAAAGTTTTATATTGGGTGATTCTTGAGTTTTCATCATTTTGAAGAAGATGGTATTTCAGAAGTTTTTAAAGGCTGCATAAGTTCTACATAACCATAAAAGTTCACAGGAGCCTTACAGTCCTCCTTTGCACCTGATTATTGTAGAGCAGAATGCCCAATGTGGTTTCATACACTGTAGGGCTGGCACCACTGATACGTGGATTATGTTGACTCACTCGATTTATGATGCACAAGAGGAGAAAGCCTCCAGAGCAAAAATAGGTTACAGTGGTTCCTTAGCCTGTTATTTTTGTATTTGGAGCAGAATACTGGCCATCAAACAGGTGGCAGAATAGGTATATAACTGCCTACCTGGTCTGAATGCAGTAGATAGTCCGCCTGAAATTAGATTATTTAAAATATGATTAAAACCATGACTCACCTTAACATAAGGAGCAGGGTCAATAACAGGATGACATTTTGCAAATATCTCTCTTGGGTTTGCCAGAAGGGCACACCAATGCTTCCCAAATTTTTCTAACAGAGAAAATGAAGATACCTCAAAATGACTTAAAGAATCTTAATCTTTTATGGGTTTTTTCAAAAATTTACTTAAAAAGAATCACAATTTTATCTGTATGTATTTCTACCCATATAGGAGCACTTAATAACAGAGAGCCAATGGTTATCGTTCAAATACCCTGCTGATGAGTAAAACCATCATTGGTATTTACCACTAATGTTATTACATTATTAACAGCCAAACCTAAGACCTCCAAGTTATGCTGATGTCTGACCTATACTCTATACCAGGGAAGTCAAACATGCAACCTGTGGACTGGATCTGGCTCCTGCAGGGCTGGTATCTGGCCCATGAGCAACTGCTTCCTCCTCCCTGCTTCTCACCACTGCTGCTGCAAAGGGGGCGGAAACAGGGAGTGCACACACATGCACCAGAGAAATGCTCCCTCCACTTTCTCCTGCTCCCTCCTCTGGGGCTGTTGCTGCATTCCCAAGCCTCTCTTCCCTTGTTTGGAGAGGGAGTCCCATGGCACCTTCAGAACTAACGAAGTTTTATTCCAGGTAGGAGCTTTCCTGTGCATACACACTTCTTTAGAGAGAGTGAGGGAAATTCTTCTGACAAACCCTGCTCTGCTGTTTACTTTGGGACTTGATCTCCCTCCCTCTCTCTCTCTCTCGCACACACACACACATATTAAAAAAGGAAGGGGGCAAGAGATCCATCTGCGATAAGGGAAATTAAAGGGAAATTATTTTGGCCTATTCAGAATTTTTTTAAAAAAGATTAGATTTCTCTTTGCCTATCTGGGATTTTCTTTCAAAAAGACCCTGATTAGGAATTACAACACTTGGATTGGATCCCACGGTTTAATGACTGGAAATAAATGGCTAAGTATTTAAAACTACATTTATAGTTCCATTTCCATATATTCCAGTTCAACATGTGGTGTCTCTTCCCTCTCGCCTCACTGGATGCCTTTCTTCACATTAACCCCCCCTGCTTTTTAAACTTTTTATTATCATCACTAGCAGTGAGTGGATTTTGTCCAGTCTGAAAGTAACACATTATTTCACTTGGAGAGCCACCTTTCCAGTCCTAACAGATGAAAAAATAATAATAAAAGAAACCTAACAGCACAGCTTGCAATCCTTATTAGTGGAAGGCAGCAAGAGTCCAGTAGTACCTTAATGACTAACAAAATTTGTGGCAGGGCATGAGTTTTCATGAGTCACTGCCTACTTCTTCAGATACAGTTAGAATGTGAGTCCATCTGTCCTTATATCTTGGAGAGTGAAGTGATTTCAGATGCCAAATAACAATACCAGCCATTGGTAATGAGAGAAGAAACCTAGGTCTCAGTTCAGCCCAGGAGGATGCATTGAGCTTTATTATCAATTGCAATTCATCAGTCTCTTTTTCTAATCTCCCTTTGAAACTCCTTTGTAAAAGAACTGCTACTTTTAGGTCAGCAGCTGAATGTCCTGGAAGGTTAAAATGTCCCCCACTGGTTTTTGAATGATGTAGTTTCTTATGGCTGTAGAAACAGTAAAAGTCTAGTAGCACCTTGAAGACTAACAAAATTTGTGGCAGGGTATTAATTTTCATGAGTCACTGCTCACTTCTTCAGTCTTATGTCCATTTATTCTTTGCATTCTTCTGGACAGAATCCTTCTGGACCAAACTGAGACCTAGGTTTCCTGTCTCATTACTAATGATAATATCTCCACACCTACTACCCCTCTGCATATCAGACCTAATCCAATCAAGCCTATTGCCATTTGGTATCTGAAATCATTTATATAAAGTTTATATCTCCAGTACCTTGTGCTACATTTTATGGCACATATGGTCCAGCCCAGCAAAATGACATTTATTTCACATCCAGCCCTCATAACAAATGAGTTTGACATCTCTGCTCTATACCATTCAGAGACAAGGCATAGGATGGCACCCTTAGTTTGTTAATGTACATGACAAATATGCTATAAGTTTGCCCAGTCTATGATAACCATTCCATCCAATAAGGTTCTATATTCATCCAGTCAAATGGCTCAGGCCCTGAAGAAGCTAATCTATGTACAAAGGTTGCAATAAGTGTAAGACTAATTGATCTCTGCAGAACTTAGTTTGGAGTAAAGACACATGGGATTGAGCTGCTAGCAGGGCTATTTTTGAGCGGGAACGCACAGGAACGGAGTTCCGGCTGGCTCCTGAGTTGGCCACGCCCAGCAGGAACTCATTAGCATAATAGGACACACCCAACAGCAGAAACTCATCCGGATTGGCTACATTAGGGCTGTGTGGCCTAACATACAAAGGAGTTCCTGCTACAAAAAAGCCCTGGGTTTTGACAACAAACAAGGTAAACAGAATAAGAAGCAAAAGGTTGGTGTGGCTGGATGACCACACTTCTGGTAACATGGGGGTGTGGCCTAATATGCTAATGAGTCATGCTGTCATGGGTGTTGTCTAATATGCTAATGAGTTTCTGCTGGGTGTGGCCTATTATGCTAATGAGTTCCTGGTAGGCTTTTTCTACAAAAAAAGCCCTGGCGGCTAGATATTTACATTGCAAGAGGGGGCCAGAACCATCCCCTTGTTGTGGAATGAACTGCATAAACCATCCTTAATATAGAGGAAAAGCTGACATTCACATTTATCAGAAACCTTAAAATGCTGCATTTGGGGAAACTGTGAAGAGAACAAAAGCTGTTCTCTTCCATGAACACTGTAGCAGAATGGCTGAGTTACTAGAATTTTCTGCTGGATATTTCAGTTTCGCTGTGAATGTACCTTTTAAGTGAACTCTTATCTGTCATTCTGTAATATGTTGATGGTAGTAATACTGGGTTACTCTGAACAGCTGTTGTTAACTGTCACTGAGATTGTATTCATTAAGTGCTTTGACAACTCAGCTGCATACTAACCATCATTAGTGTTGTTACTATTACTAGTGATATGATTGCTATTAAAACTGCCAGAGTGTCTGTGAAGGTAGGAAGAGGGCTTGTACGTTGCAAGAACCCTTGCGGGGAGCTAAGATATTCAGCTATCAGTCAGGAAGCCCCAAATATGAATCTCCCCTCTATGATGAACTCAGTAGGGGGCCTTAATGAAGCTATTGTATTTACAATCTCCGTCTACATCATGATGATAATAATATTGCAGTGATATTGCAAGGGAACTATTGTTTATGAGGTACTTTGAACTTTCCAGAAGTTCTACCCAAGTTCTAAACATATGACAAATTTTAAACTATCGGTGGTGGTGGAAGTGCCACCAAGTCGCAGCTGACATATGGTGACCCTGTAAGGTTTTCAAGGCAAGAGATGTTCAGAGGTGGTTTGCCATTGCCTGCCTCTGTGTCGTGGACCGGGACTTCCTTGGTGGTCTCCCATCCAAAGACTAACCAGGGCTGACCCTGCTTAGCTTCTACGAACTGATGAGATTGGGCAAGCCTGGGCTATCTAGGTCCGGGCATATTAAATTTTAATATTTAAAATATTAAATGCACCAAAAAAAGAAATCCTGGTGGTCTCACCTTTATCCGCACTTTTCAGACAGGGATCTTCAATGATGTCTTGAACATCAGCACAGCTGGCCATGGTCTTCCATGAGTTTCCAAATGCTGAAGCTGAACCTTCCACAATCCCACTAATAGTTCGAAAATCATCTGTCTCTATGTTATTGAAATTTCCACACAGTCCTGGGTAGAATAGGGAATGAGAAAACCACAAGATACAAAATCCACCCCCAAAATTGTGCACAGTCTTTGAAACGATCTGTTTAAGGGAATCAGAGAGAGTTACACCCTGTTGGAGAGAAATAGACAAGATTATGTAAATTTTGCCTCAGCATGATGCACATCAGGCCAGGTGACAGAGTAATGTTGTCAAGATGCCCTCAAAGAGGACCAGTTCAGCTGACTGTGGAGAAAGGGGAGTAAAACCACCACCATTACCCCGCTATGGCCAGTTTGATACTTTCTTATGTGGCTGCTCTACAGTGATTTTACTCTCTCTTCTCTGCAATTAAGTTGCTTTCCTGTCCCTTGTTGAAGGCTGAATGTTTTGACGGTTTTACTGTATTCAGATGAGCTAGCATGTTGTTTGGTGTTTTTGTATGGAATTGACATGTATAGATTTAATTTAATTTTTTTTAACATTGCTTTCCTGTCTGACATTATTCTAGAGTCAAGATGAGAACACAGAGGCTACAGAGTACCTTATGAATCAATGGATTTATGCCCCAAATAAATCCTAGAACAAATGGAACAGAGTTTACAATAATTATCTAATAACAGCTACCCTATGTCACTTCCAAGTTTTCCCCAGAAATGACATAGACATGTAGGACAAGGGACCAAGTGGATGTGATTTCTGAATGTGATTTTTGATATTTTTTCAGGCATATATATTGACAACTGTCACTGTGTCTTTTAAAGTTTAATCATAGTAGATTCAGATCTTGGTATGTAACCTAGAAACTTCTGATGAGAGAAATCTATAGTAGAATATATATATTCTCTAACTGTATTTCCTTTATAAGTTATACTTAGAAAGAACTATTATTAGAGGTCTCTTAGATGGAATTACACAGCAGTAGAATGGAATGCATATCTAGAAGCTACAAGGACATTTAGCACTGGAAGTGTTCCCTAAACAATATATTCTCTTTGCATAGCAGGAGCACCTGGTACCAGGAAATCTGCCAAGAGCTAAGTTTAATATGAAACACTGAACCTTATCAGTCAGCACCCCAAAGCCAGGTGGAGGGAGGCTGGCTTCGACGAGGCCAGAAAGGGTCCCAGTGTTCCCCAATGTTTCCCATTGTTCTGAAGACCAGATAAGCAAGTGTAATTATTGACACCAATGATAGATGTACTGAGTCAAATGACACGTCCATGATGTTATCTGTTGGTACCAATTAGAGATTCTTTAATGTGTAAATTATGAGTGATGTCATTTGGGGTACAAGACCTTCTGCCCCTCCTGGTTATGGAAGGATACAGCTTGGCGTCGCTGGGGGCCAAAAGGTGCTCAGCCCTGTATCTCCTGTTTCATTGCAATAAACAGATTTATCTAACTCGTTGGACTGTGACTGCATGTTTCCAATTTGGCCCCAGGAGCACATTTGTGCATCAGACATACTGTCAAGTTGCAATTAATCTTATGGTGAACTGTCCCCAAAACCACTTTTTCTCCCCAAACCCTTCATCACATTTGGCCTTTGAGAGAGTATACGCTGTTTAGATGGCAGGAGAATAGAGGGCACCAGGCAAAATGATGAAAACCAGGGATCCTATGACTGAGTGGGTTTTAACAACAATAAACCTAAGTCTCAGATCTTTAAAATCAAGGCGGACCCAACAATAAAGTAACTTTGAAAACCCTTATAGCAGACAGACAAAAAGAAAAAGGACAAAGTACTATTACCAGAAGTCCGATTATGATAAGTTTCATCTATCATTATAAAGACCTGCATAGTAGGTTTTAGTTGCACTTGAATTTGTATTTGTGAAGATGTCACAATGTTCACATAGAATGTAGATGGTTTGAAGAGGGTGATGCCATCTAATAAAACAACAAAGACACGTCCAGATACAATTAGATCCAAGCAGAATATGTATGTATGAAGAATTAGTCATTAGAAATTATGAATGAAACTGTATAGTGACCTTTAGTTAAGGGCAACACAGCAATAACATTATTGATATAGACATTTCCACAGGAGCATATTTTTATATTCTGCAAAGAAAAGAAGAGATACATAAAATAAATTAAAATAAACAGATATCCATGCCATTTCACAAAAATCTTCATTCTAGCTGATTTCTTCTGCAACACTCAAATAGTCAGACTAGATCACCTCTTCCTCTTCCTCTTCAACCTCAGGCATGAATACATTAAGCCTCCTCCCCCATGCACACCCTGTGCCATTTCTCCAATTAACAAAAGTCCCAGAAGTGCACTATTTGTCCATCCAGGAAACCCATGTGTATGCTTTTGGATTCCCCAACAGACAAAATACCACCCCCATGGACCATTTTAGGTCATGTAAAGTGCCTTGTCCGTGCATGCCACAGTCACAATCTGAATTGGGTACCACATGGAGGGGAATTGAGGAGAATCTGCAAATCTCATGTGACTGTTACACAGAACACAGCGTAGAGACCCTGGACCCAACCTCAGTCATGTGTGATTCAATTATAGTATGTGGTACTCTCCAAAGTTTTTTCCTAACAATTAAAGCAACCAGAAAGTAACACAAACACTCCTGAGGAACCAGAAAGCAACTGGAAACTCATATCTCAGGATGGGCACAAACCAGCTCATGACCAAACATTTGTGATGGATTTTGGCCAGTTCATGGTTTGTGGACTGAAGAGCCGCCATGAACAATTCGTGCAAAACTAACCAGGAAGGGAGAGTGTAAATCTAGAAATGAAAAGGTGGAAACTTTCCCCAAAATTTTTTAAGACAAGTAATAGTACTCATGGGAATATGTTAAATATATTGAATATGTAAACACATACAGCATATCAGAAGAATATAATGCACATCATAGAGTCACACAAACCACAGAATGATGATTCGTAAAGTAGTACAATCCAAAAAAGTCCACAAGCACAAGCTCTCCTAGGGGCAATACCAGTCCATAGAGAAAATAATGTCCAGTAGACCCCGACAGTATCATATATAACATTAAGATCATTTAGAAGACAATTCTTCATCAAAGGGTATAGTGAGGCAAGTGGCCATGCACAAATCAAAATGCTATTTCGTATTAAGTAGAGTCCAAGGCCTCTTAGCAAATTCACAACTCAATGGTATGAAATTTAGCAGTCCCCTAGGAGGGCTTGTGCTTGTGGACTATTTTGGATTGTAGTACTTTAAGAATCATCATTCTGTGGTTTGTGTGACTCTATGATGTGCATTATATTCTTTTGATGTGCTGTATGTGTTTACATATTCAATATATTTAACATATTTCTATGAGTATTATTACTTGTCTTAAAACTTTTGGGGAGAGTTTCCATCTTTTCATTTCTAGATGAATGATTTGTGACAGTTCATGAAGAGCAGAAAGCAGGGGCTTAAATGGCTCTTCATGAAAAACAGCTGAGTGGCATGAAGCAGAAAACAAGTGTTTAAATGGCTCCGAGCCTGCTTTATGTTCCTTGCCGCTTTTCGTGGGGAAGCCTGTGCTTTCTGCTCTCCAATAAAAGTGGTGAGGAGCAGAAAGCAGGGGTTTCAATGGCTCAGAGCCATTTAACCTCCTGCTTTCTGCTCCCTGCGAAAAACTCAGAGTCATTTAAATCCCTGCTTTTTGTGCCCAATGGCTTTTCATGGGGAGCAGAAAGTAGGAGTCATGAACTGATACAAACTAGTTTGGTTTGTGAACCAAGCTCCTGGTTCATATCAGTTTGTAATCCAGCCACGAACCATGAACCGAAATTAATTGCAAAAATGTGGTTTGTGCCCATCACTACTCATACCATTTCTATTCAGTAGCTCATAGATTTTGCCCTAGAACTTTGTGCTGAGAGTTCACCACTGAAGAATTACAGTATTTATGAACATTTCATGAAATTCGAGCACCTCGGTCAATAGCTAGGAGAAGCTTATTGCATTAGAATAAAGGTTTATTAGGGTTTATTATTTATTTATTTATTATTTGGATTTATATCCTGCCCTCCCTGAAGGCTCAATAGAAGCTTAATGTATGGAAATGGGAAGCTAAAACTTTCCATGGTGTGGCAATAAATAACATTATCTGGCAAATACCATCCCAGTAAACTTCTGTTAAAGGGACAAGGACATTTTTCTCCAGGCAGCTGGCAACCCTAAGGAAAACAACCAGTATAGGATTTCTTCAGCAGTGCAATCTGATAAGGCACAGGCAGTGCTTGCAAACATAGTTTCACCAGCAACTTACAATAGCTCCTAACGTGATTAAAACATTCTTCAAGCATGTCATAGTGTCTGAAAAACCACACTGAACAATCTCTCCAATAATCACAAAGGAACCGTCTGTGTCCTGAAAATGAGACCAAAAAATGCACCATGAATGTTGCCATTGTTCTTTACAAGAGGGGTATTTAGAAGGGCATTTGTGGATGAAAGTGATGACCAGAATTTGAGTTAGGGAGCAAGCTATACCAGTTTATGTATAATTATCATTGTTTTTTAAAAATCTTTTAATTCAAATTCTAGAATTAGAAATAGATGCTTGAAGAATATAACAACACAACATAACTGTTACTCTATTTAATACAAGTCACAAATATTCAGAAAACAGCCGCAGCCCAGTTCACCATATATTGCATCTAGTAAACTTCTGGCCTCTCAAAACTTTTTAAAATGCAAACTGTATTTGTCTCCATTCACTGAGAAGGGTTTGTTAGTTGAGACAGGTTTCCACTTGGGAAAGAGTATGTTATAGGGGAGGGGGGAAGCGTATGCACAGGCAGGGCTCTTTTTGTAGCAGGAAATCCTTTGCATATTAGGTGACACACCCCTAATGTAGCCAATCCTCCAAGAGCTTACAGAGCTCTTCTTACAGGAGCTACTGTAAACTCTTGGAGGATTGGCTACATTAGGGGTGTGTCACCTAATATGCAAAGGAGTTCCTGCTACAAAAAGAGCCCTGTGCACAGGGATGTTGAAGTTATATCCAGCAGCTAAGATGCATATTGATCTGACACCAGCTATCATGTGTAGGGAGAGATGAGGAAGGTTTATCTGAAAAAACTACACATGTCTACACACCCTCTGTATATTGTCTATCTTGCTCACTGGGCCTCTATTAGAGGATGAGTATTTTAGTGTGGCCGATTTCCCACAAACACTGCTCCATGCTCGCTCTTCCCTTTTACCCCGACGGTACGTGTCAATTTCACACTAAGTGCTGCGCGGCCATATTTTGTCCCGCAGCTTTGTGTGGTTTTCCCCGCATCTACTCAATCTTCAAAAAACAGGATTGAGCAGACGTGGGGGAAATCGCGTGAAGCTGCGGGGCAAAATGCAGCCGTGCAGCACTTACTGTGAAATTGACATGTACCCTCGGGGCAAAGGGAAGAGTGAGCATGGAGCAGCGGCTTGTGGGAAATCGGCCTGTGTGTTGCTCCAGCTTTGTGTTATAGCTTGCCTAAGGATATCCATCAGGTCTTTTAGAAAGGCCTTTCAAAGGGGTGTATGCTGAGCTGTATTCTATTTGATACTGCTTTGGAAATTTGTTCTGTGCAAAATTTGATCATAACTGTATTTTATCTGTCTTTTCTATTTGTTTTAAGTATGATTTTTCATGTGTATACCCTTTGGAATTTTATTGTAAGCTGCCCTGGGCCCTGCCAAGAGAAGGGTGAGGTATCAATATTTCAAATCAGTAAATACATTCCATTTAGGCACAGGTGTGACCTGCAACACACATTTTTAAACAACTTAAAATCGAATGGCAGAAAGTACATTTTGTGCTGCCAAAAAAAGTTAAGGATGCTTAAGCCTTAATGGGTATTAAGCACACAGCTAAACACTTAAGCCCCACTGATTTCAATGGCCTTGAGAACTGACCATATCTGGACCATGTTCAAAAGTTTTATAGAAGCTCCAGACTTGATGTCACATAAGTCTCTGATGTGTGTACACCCTCAGAGACAAACAGAAACTGAATGTGACATAAATCTATAAGTACCAATTTACAAAATCTGGTAATCCTTTCTGGATCAGAATCCCCAAACAAACATATAGAAGATGTTTAAAGAAAGTCTTTCTCCATGACTGATGAAATTGCTGCAAGAAGCACTGGCATAACAACAACCCTGTGTTTGCCATGGAAAATCTGGAGGTGCCCTCAACACCTTCCATACAAGTTATGTTCACCAAATGATGGTGATTGGGATCTAGCTTGTTTTCCAAGTGGTTCAGATGCAGAGAAACTACATTTTCCTACCAATCAAATGCCAAACATCAAGTGCCAGTTCTTAACTACAAAGGCTGATTAAGTTATAAATAGGAAAGAAAGAATTAGATAATACCTTCCTGGTCAGACGGAGAAACAGCTTGAGCATCTTTTCTCGCCAACCGGAAGCCAGAACCACATCACACCAACCCCTCTGACGATACTGATTCCACCATATTAGCCCATGCATGGCTAATATGGTGGAATCAGTTACTCGCATCCTCCTGTTCTTCAGATTCTATCAGGAGGAACGAGACCATCTTACACTACCCTTTCTGTCTAGATTCAGCCCTCTACAGTCTTATCTTGACTTTAGGCCAAAGTCCTTTGTAAATTCCTCCTAGAAGACGTTCGGAGCTGAGTGACTTACACTGTGGCAAAATTTTGTTGCTTAGCTATTAGGAAACATAAACTTATTTTAACTGAAAAAATTGTATGATTCTCTTATTAATCTTATTTTATTCTACTAATCTTACTAATTTTCTCTTGTTAATGTTTTTATACTATTCCCATGTTATTATTGTTTTAATCCTTCTTATATCAGAATTGTATTGTTTTACTGGCACTTGCTGTAATAAATTAGATCAGATCACTACAAAGGCTATGTGGAATATATTACATGACTCTCATGAGTCTTACTGGATAGCCACTGATTCTGTATTACCATGGAGGACATCTGTGCAAGGATTCAGACATCTGATTGGACAAATCATTTAACAAGACTCAACATGAAGTACATCAAGTAACCCCAACAACACTTTCCAATACCTTTTTATTGATCATAAAAGAACCCCACAATGTTTTTAGAAGCCCACAAAACAACAAAAAGATACCTTAGCTAAGACATAGTGGCAGTTGCCATGGAAAATAAATTGTTTCTTATCAAATGTAGTTATGTAAAATCCTCGTTCTACGTTGCAATTTCCAGAACAGGGCAATGATAAGCAAGACCATTTTCCTCCAGTGCAGGTACTACAAAATCAAAAGAGTAGTTTAACTTACAGTAATAGTACAGGGATAGCTATGCGGAAACACAATGGGGATCAGCTCAAAACAATCAGGACAGTGTCATCAGAGACAGGCTTTTGGAACAGAATATCAAGGAAATGTCAACATAATACTAACATGGGCCCCGGTCACATGGGCCAGAAAACGCGTGGGGGAGGCGTGGCAGTTTGCCCTGGAGCTAAATAAGGCATGGTAGCCCGATCATACGGGCCACCGGGTTGCCACACTCCAGCTCTGCGCCCCGATCACACTGCGCTGCTGCAGCGCAGCAAAAAGCAGCGCAGTGCGCATGCGCCATTGGGGGGCGGGCCGCTGTCGGTGTCTTGTGTGTGCGCATGCGCTGTTCAGCGTTGGTGCGCATCCCATGGAAACTGACAACATCCGGAAACCCCGGGGACATGGGCGGGCGTCGGAAGCCGCGGGATACTGGCGCTCCCGCGATCAGACGCCAGCCTTTGCCCCGGGGTTTCCGGAAACTAGTACTTCCGACCTACTAGTTTTTTACCCCGCGTTTTCCAGGGGAAGCCGCGGGTTGGCCACGGGAGCACTACGCCTCCCAGATGTGCTCGTATGATCGAGCACGGAAAGTCCGCAGGGCTCCCGTGCCTTCAGCGGGGCAAATGCTCCATGTGAACAGGGCCATGGAGTAGTTCTTTCCTCCTTTAACGCTAACTCAGCAACAGCCTATGCTAAGACTTGAGGAGAAGTAGTTTACATTTTTTGGCTAAATTCCACAATAAGCCTCTATAAATATGTGAAGCTTCCTTTAATAGAAACTTCTGCCTTCCCACATACTTTCCTAAAATATTTTGGAACTTATGTTTAAACACAACCCCTTTAAGTTTTATCATCAGAAAATTAATACATTCCACTGAAGAAAATATGCAAAACATCTTGCGAGTTTTCTGTAAACGGCTATTGTACCTTATTAACTCTGCCTTCAGTATTGCTTCTTAAAGATGCTAGATAGTGAAGGCAAACTACAAGTTACGTTGGGATTTTTTAATGGAACTTCCTGGCATATAATTTAGGGGCAAACAGCAATCACCCGAGGTGAGAGCAAGAGGAATTGGGTTGACTGTGTTGCAGAACCGGGGGGGGGAGGGGGTTAAATCTTCTCTTGCACCATTTCTGTATCCTGTACTGGTCCTGGGAGGAGACATCAGCAGGGAGACTTTGAAGGATTTCAGACAGCCTATCTGTTCCGTTTCAGGAACTGGTGACTAATGCTTTTCCCCCCTGTCATTTCAGACAGACCCGTTTTAGTAACCGGCTGTTAATGGAATATATTCACCCGTTCATGCAATGCCGGTTGTCTCTCATTTGGGAAGCATGCCTGAGGCGTTGTTGATGCAAACTGCTCTCCTCTGGTCTTCAATCCCTTCTTCCAGATCTGAATTGCTACAGTGGGCTGTATAAAATGCCCCATAGCGCTTCCTCCAGTGATGGGTTTTTCATGCCCTTTCCTCCCCGGTGTGCAATCTCTCCCTTTTTTGTAAAAAAAGTTCTATTGGGAGCACTATAATGCAATAAAAGGATGTCAAATCAGTATCATGGTGCTCCCAATAAAATGTTTTTTTAAAAAAATCCTCTCAGGAAGATTGTGCACGTGGAGGAAAATGGCGGGAAAAGAAAGCAGCACAGTTTGAAATGGCCACAGTGCTTCAGAGATGGCTTCTTACCAGAAGGAAATGCTGTGTGAAACAGCCGTCCCTGTACCAGTTTCCTCCATGACGGGCCAATAACGGAAACCATGCAGTTTAAAAAGGTAATGTGAAAGCGACCATAAATAGTAGATGTAGCTACACATTTTTTTTTCTCAGCAGAGCAAACAGCAGCTTGCTGGCAGTGTTTCAGGACATGAAAATGGTGAGGAGAGAGGCTGTAGCCCCTTCTCCTCAAGCACTGCATGCATCTCGAGACTCCTGTCTCATGTCTAATACAAAGTCCTTGTGGTGGCTACAACGAGTTCACAATCATTTTGAGTCGTTTATTTACTTTATCTATAATCCACCCCTCTAAGGGAGACTCTAAGCAAGTTAAACGATGAAGCAGTGCAATCAGACAGCATAAGACAACCAATGAACAATGTAATAGGACCAGGGCTACCGAATTAGAGAACAATTAGAACAATAAACTATCTAAGGCAAAGTCTACTATAAATAGTACAGAGAGTGGATCACAAGATATGAGACAGTGCAGTAAAAGCATGGTGATACCCAGGGCTATTTTTGAGCAGGAACGCACAGGAATGGAGTTCCGGCTGACTCCCGAGTTGGCCGCACCCAGCAAGAACTCATTAGCATAATAGGCCACACCCAACAGTAGAAACTCATTAGGATTGGCTACATTAGGGGTGTGTGGCCTAACATGCAAAGGAGTTCCTGCTACAAAAAAAAAAGCCTGGGATTTTGACAATAAACAAGGTAAACAGAATAAGAAGCAAAAGATAGGTGTGGCTGGATGACCACACTTCTCGTAGCATGGGGGTGTGGCCTAATATGCTAATGAGTTTGCACTGCTGGGTGTGGCCTATTATGCTAATGAGTCCCTGCTGGGCCTTTTCTACCAAAAAAGCCCTGGTGATACCTACAGTAAGCGTTCCAATAAACTACAACCCTGTTCACTTTTAAAGGAGCCCTCCTGGCTGTTTCATGCTCCCACAGCTCTAATCTATTTTTAAAATGCCCTCTTGAACACTAGTAATTCTCAAGATGGCATTTCTGCAGAATGATAGCAGTGTGGGAGCCTTCCTGACCTTCTCAGGCAGGCTGTTCTGCAAGATGGGAGCCGCCAAGGAGAATGAATGGGAATGGGCAGCTGCCAATCTTACCGATGTTCAGGGCGGCACCTTTACAAGGCCTTGCTTGGATAAGTGAAGCTGTTGCAGATGAACATAACAAACGAGGTCCCACAGGTATGTAGGTCCAAGGCCATTATAGCCTTTGTAAGTGAGAGATGTTCAGAATCATTTTATTGGATGTGGCCATAGGCCTTCGCAATATCAAACACTTTCAGAAAGTTTGTGCATAACATATGATAAAAAAAACTCTATAAAACTTGTTAAAACTACCTCAGCCTATAAAATTTAAATCCGATAAGACCTTTTAAGAACACTCATAGGCCTTCGCAATATCAAACACTTTCAGAAAGTTTGTGCATAACTTATGATAAGAAAACCCTATAAAACATATAAAACTTGTTAAAACTACCTCAGCCTATAATATTTAAATCTGATAAGACCTTTTAAGAACACTCACTTAGTTGCAATGGCACTATTTGATTTCTTTGCTCTAATTTTTCTCACGGCCAAGGCAAAGAGAGCCAATCTGGAAGAGACGAAAGGGCCCTCATCTGAGAGCGTAAAGGCCATCCTATCATAATCAGACAGGGGGTGTAGGGCTGTTAATATCTTTGCTAAAAATTTGGCCCTAGGTTCTACGTATAGAGGACAGGCCAGAATATAATGGGGAAGGTCTTCCATTGATTGCCCACATATGCAGATACGTTGGTCTACTGGGGTTTTCTTATAGTGACCAGCTAGCATCTCTGAAGGCATCATTTGAAAACGCAGTGAGGTAAAGGACCTCCTGAGATTATACGAGGTTATGTTGTTTAAGTAAGAGGCTCTGGAATGATCCTTTTTAATTATTTTAAACCATGGAGCAAACTTCGAACCTTTGTAAGTGATAACAAGAACCTTGAATTGAACTCAGTAACTAATGGAGTGTCTGCAGAACAGGTGTGACATGCATGTTCCGCCCGATGTCCAACAGTAACCAGGCTGCAGAGTTCTGCACCAGGTGGAATGTCTGAGTAGGCAGCCCAATACAGAGTGCATTATAATAGTCTGTCCTCAAGCCTAAATTAGCATGGATGGATCTACATGGCCAGGGCAGCTAAGGGGGACCCTAACAATGTAGAATAGAGCTGGGTTCATTGCCCTGAAAGTGCTCCAGCTTCTCCTTTATCAAGAAATACATTTTAATTTGTAGGTCTTGAACTTTCCAGAGAAGTACATTGGTATCCAGATCTCGTGTCAGCTAGCTCTGCTAGCACTGGAAGAGCTCCTAGCAGACATTGAATTCTATCAACTTGTTATATTGCAACTAGCAAGTGTATAACAGTACCAGCTTTGACAGGGAGTGGAGTAGGTCTCTCCAGCTTTATAGACTTTGCCTTGATAGGTGCAAGGACAGCTGCCAATGGGGATGCATTTCTTACTGCTAATGTCATCAAGAATTGTTCCTGTTCAAATAGAAGGGAAACAAAAGACAGTTGCTGGACCTCTGAAAAAAAAATCTGTTTCTGTTCAGTTTGTATACCAGTAAAGATTTGAAAGTTTGGGACAAGGTGATAGATAATACTAATATGAATACACAAGTGGAGCCCCGCAAGAAACTTGCAGGTTGGTTTTTCCCATTCCTCACACCTTTGCTTCCTCCCCTCTCCCCCTACCTCTCTCACACTCTTTCTCCCTTCTGCCCCTCCTTTCTTAATTTCTCTCTCTTCCCTCCATATATGTTACTTCCTCTCTCTTTCTGACCCGTTGCTTTTCTGCCTCCCCACCTCATCACTCTTTCTCTCTCTTTCTGCCCTCCCTACTCTATCACTTTCTCTTTCTGCCCCCATCACTCTCCCAGCCTCCTGCCTGCTTCCTCTCCCCCCCCACCCACAGCAGCAGTGGCAACACTCTGGGAATCACAATGGATCTCCCAGCTACAGCGATCAATTCACCTTAGGGCTGCCAGCTCCAGGTTGGGGGATTCCTGGAGATTTGGGGGTGGAGCCTTGGGACAGTGAGGATTGGGGAGGCCAGCAGCCTCAGCAGGGTATGATGACACAGACTCAACCCTCCAAAGCAGCCATTTTATCCAGGGAAACTGATCTTTGTCACCTGGACAACAGTTGTAATTCTGAGTGATCTCCAGCCCTTACCTGGAGGCTGGCAATGGTAGTTCTTGTGGAGAAAATGGCTGGTTTGGAGGGTGGAGTCTATGGCATCATACTGGTCTGTAGTTCCTTCCCTCCTCAAATCCTACCATCCCCAGGATCTACCCCTCAAATGTCCAGGAATTTCCCAGCCTGGAGTTGGCAACACAATTTTTCACCCACCCAACAGCCAACCTACTTTTATCTACCTCTCTGTCTTCAGCTCTTTGTCTTCACACTCCTCCCCCACAGACTCTACCTAGGAAAATTACAGTCTTTCTCCACAGTGGGGACCAAAGCAGCTTACATTATTCTCACCTTCTTTTTATCTGCACAACAACCTTGTGAGGTTGGTTAGGCTGAAAGTATGTGACTGGTCCAAAATTACCCAGTCAGCTTCCACTGCAAGATGGAGATCTGAACCTGGGTCTTGCAGACCCTACTTTGAAGCACAAACTGCTGCACCTCACTGGCTTTCATAGGGTGGCTGCAGATGAATGGTAACAAGCTGCCAGACTTAGTTGAGTCATGCAAATCGGGGGGACCTGGCAAGCTTAGACTACTGTGAGGCCTAGGGTTGCCTACCTCCAAGTGGGACCTGGAGACCTCCCAGATTTATAATTGGACTCTAGATAGCAGAGGTCTGTCTCCCTGGAGAAAATGGCTGCTTTGGAGGGTGGACTCTGTGGCATTATACCCAGCTGAGGCCTCTCCCCTCCCCAAACCCAGCCCTCCTCACAGCCCACTCCAAAACCTCTAGGAATTCCCCAGGCTGGCACTGGCTCCCTCCCTGAAAGGCCAAAATAGAACTGGAAAGGGGCCCTCCCCCTCCTTTTACTGACAGAAACAATTAGAAGCCTCCCTCCCTCAACATTCTAGTCTCTCACCGTTGATGTCTGGAGTTAGATCCCTGCAGAGGCCATTTCAAAAGGTATTGGGGGAATTCAACCCTCCCTGAAGGGATTTTTTTTTACTTTTTGGATTTTTCTGCAGACTTAGGAAGACCCATGACTATGTAGGAAAAGCTGTTGGGGGGAGAGTGAACCCTCTGTTGGCAGAAATAAGTATCCACACAAAGGGGGCCTCTTGGCTAATAGAATATGGATTACTATTACAGGTAATAAGAGACAGAAGCACTTTGCACATTCTCAAATTCTTCAATGTTTGGGTAGCTGCTTGAATCTCAACCACATGGAAACAGCTTCAAATGCAAATCATTTCTATGACATTTCCCATGTATTTGGGATTCAAGTGAGTACCAATACACCAGGGAACACATGAGTTGGCTTTAGTCAGGGGTCTTAGCTGTAGAACTTGTTTTCATTTGCTGGAGCTCAGTATTGAAAATTGTGAGGCACAAAGGAGAGATTCCCCTTTGAGAATGTGCATAATATCCTTCCTTTTTCTGGGGTCAGAGGGAAACTTTTAATGGCAGTCATGATGGGGGCAGGTTTGATCCCTGCCATCATTTATTTTAGCAATGGTGCTAAATACTAGTGGGAATGCTAGTGAACTGCTTGACAGGGTCATTGAGAGGATGCAAGAGGTAAGCGTTGCAAAGTACACTGCACAGTTAAAATGCTAAGGAAATAGTAATAACACAAGCATAGCTGTTTACCCTTAGCACAGTAGCAGCCACCAGTACATGGAGCTTTACATACTTTGCTCCTTTCTGGGTTGGAGCAGGTATCAGTACAGGGGTTTCCACATTCCATGTATTCCAAGTTGGTTGGGCATTCTTGGTCTGCAAAGCCAAACAAAGTAACAGAGAGCAGCCTAAATTCAGATGGTAACTTCTCAAGCAAAGGAATAATCCTAAATCCAGAATTTTTACTATGGTCATGTTGAAATAAGATTATATGTCCTTCACTTCCCTAGAGCCCACTTCAGGAAATCAACACAGTCAGGAGACCTGGTTCACCGGCCTCCTCTCCCTGGAGGATGAAACCAACTTTTCACATCTCCCCAATTTTTCTTCCCCCATAAAGCACCTCCATGTTGTTATGAGTTTACCTTTTTTAACAGTCAAAATATTTTTAAAGTACGTTTTTCAGTTTAGTACTTTTTGTGAGGGACTGATGTCTCACTTTACTCAGTGGGCCTCATTCTCACGTAGCTTGTGTTTCATTTGTGTCTAATTGACAGTGCAATTAGTATTCTGGCTAGGTCCCATGGTTGAGTCTCTAATTCGGCTTACTTCTGCTTGTTTGTTTGCACCATATCTTGTATCAATCTGCACATGGTAAATCTTAGGTTAAGTAAAATCTATCAGGGTCATATGGGAGGGATGAGATGGATTTCTTGTCTGAGGGCACACCGTGGCTTGTGGCAGCCCTGCTCGCTCTATACAAGATATCATGAGTTCAATTTAGTTTGTCATACAAAAATATGCTAATACACTTCTGTCGTTGGAGAAGTCATCAACGGCTCCAGAAACAATAAATGCATTTAGGCAATAATAATCATCTTTCATAATGTGTCTGATAAAACTTATTTTAAAAGCAAGTCAGAGACAATGAATACCACCCTCAGGGATCCTACAGCATGTTAGACGGTGCTTGTGAAGCTGGCAGAGTTTTCCTGCCCTCACTGACTTACAGCAAAGCTGCTTCGATCTCCATTGTCCAGGGTCTCCCCCCCTGCGGACACAGTCCCGGGAACACTGGCTGAGAGTGCCGCATACACAGCTTGCAATCAGGTCTGGATGGGAAGACTTCTGTGTACAGGCACACATATCATCGGTGCAAGCAGCTACATAATAATCAGTGTCAACCACTTTAGAGCAATTTCCAAAGCAAGACAGGGCTTTCTTGCAATTAGATTTCTGAGAGAGAGCAAGAGAGAGAGAGAGAGAGAGAGAGAGAGAGATCTGAGTATCCCATATTATTTTAGGTTCACAAACTTCACAGTATACTTTTTCACACACAAATTGGTTAGTTTCATTGAGTTTGGTGCTGTTCTGGCTTCCTGCTTTTGTTCTCCACAGTTTTTGCTGAAGAAAGAGCAGAGGAAAAGAGCTGCATAGTCATCCTAATTCCTTTCAGTGGAGGAGAAAGCTCCACATCTGCATCGTTTTGCACACATAGAGCCAATGAGTGATTCCGCAGTAGACCTTAAATCCTGGTTCAACCTTGTCCCCGAACTTACATTCTACACTACACTCGCGTTTACCCCTGTAATGATCTCGGGGTATTTTTTTGTTTCCACATTACATTGAGGTCACCCCAGTTTCACCCCAGGATAAATGGTTGCTGTTATAACCAGAGATAAATGCACGGTATTGTGTCGCGAGTTGAACTCTAATAAAACCAGGGATGAGATCCAACTACAGAAAGGACCAATGTCTCCACTAAAGCAAATAGGGAATAATCAGGAGCAGGGTAAGTTCCCTTGTATTATGGAGCTCTCGCACGCAGTGACCAAATAAAAAGGAGAACATTTACACACCTTTACTAGTTCAGGAGAAACAGGGGGTTTTTTGGGGAGGGGGACCTGCACCTTCTGAGATGTCCTTTTCTATACATTGATACTACCATCCCCCAGCCAACCCACATTAGACAAAAAATTGGTGTCCCCAACTTCCCTTGAGAAACTTGGACCTTTGTATAACCTAGTTAGACTCTCAGGTGCACACCCAAATCATAAGCAAGAAATGTCAATCTACACAAACCTTTCCTAGAAATAAAATGAAACAAAAACGTCCATTGCAAAATTGTGCTATATTAAATAGCCTGTGAATTTACATGCTGGCAGCTGTTACCCAACATCTGAAGAAGTAGGCCATATCATACAAAAGTTTATGCTAAAATCAAGTGCCCATAATTAAAAATATCAGCAGGCTCTGAGTATCTCTAACCAAAGCCTATTACTTTGTATCTTGTGGGATTGGACTTGACATTAAAACAGGTATTATGGCTGAACACTCAAAAATATCCTATTGAAAAATATCCTATTGAATTTATCAAACTTTGTCTTGCATTTTATGTCTTGGTATGTAGTTTTCTGATAGTACACTGGTATCAAATAATCATGAGAAGAAGTCTTTATTGCACAGACAACCAAGCTAGTGACATACATATTTACTCTTGCATTTTTCTTTCCAACGAGAGGCATATTTGTTCTTCCTGTCATCTTTATTTTCCTCAGGTACATCTGGGCACTCCTCTGTTGGCTCTTCTACTTTTTGTAGGTTGCCATATTGCCGTGGGAGTAGATGATAGCCTGCAAAACCCCATGAGTATTAGAAATGAATGGCTGCTGGTGGAGAGTGCCATCAAATCGCAGCTAGCTCATGGCAACCCAGTAGTAGGGCCTGCAACAAAAGCCCTCTTCATCTCAGTTTCCCAGATGAGAAACACTTTGCTGTGAATGGTGTATTGTTTTGAGTTCCTTAAAACATTAAGAATTCACATCATTAATCTAAATAGATCTAGCCTGATACCCATGCTTCACTACGGTATTTAAGTTCTGTAAATCTAGTTACAATACTGATGGTGTAAAGTTTGAAATGTAACATTAGTTGTAGGAATTCTAATGGAGAAGATTGTAGTGTAAAAAATGAAGTGAGACATATGTACTCCCCTCCCTCTCTACTGAAGGACCTCTCTGTAGACCACATTGGTGGTTCTGCCCTCAGATGCCAGGATCACCAGGCTGCTTGATGAGCTCACTCTGGAGCAGGCAACATTTAAGAAGCAGTTGTGCCACCTTCCACAAAAGTGATGCCCTCTCTACTTGTGTTCCTGAACTATTTTGCTCATATGGAGACAGTGCTATTCTGTGCAGTTCAGTGCCCCACAGGAGTTCTATGTGCAAATGTCTTTGCCACATTCCTAAGTTGCCTCCTCCTTGTAGCATTGGTGTATCTGGCTCGACGTTTGCCAGGAGCTTTCTTGGGGGGTACTGAGAGGTGTGAGTGGGAGTTGGTGTGAGGGAGCAGTGATGTGGTGGACATTTCTTCATGTTCATGAGGAAGCACGAATCAAAATGGCTCCTAGAATTGTCCTTTACTATCTCCCCATGAACATTCATTAACTCAATTGCCATGCTGACTTTTTTGAAAAATGTCTATTCAGGAGTCTTGAATCGCTGATTTCTGTAACTGTCCTCAACTGTCTGCAATCTCTTCTGTGTTTTTACCTCAGAACATTGAGATCCACAGCTGAGCAATCAGAGGGAGGTGGGTGCAAACAGTCAGGTTTTACCTCAGAAATCTGAGCTATACAGTTGACCAATTGCATGGGGGGAAGGCAGCAGCCTGCCAGGCACATAAAAACAATTGGGGGGACACATTTTGCCCCTTTTTTACCCCTTTATGGGTGGTGTTTTTCAGAAATCTCTTGGGGAGGGGTTGATGTCATGGAAGGAATGCACTCCCTATTTTGGGTTTCTTGGTGCAGGGGTTTGGCCTGGGCATTAAATTGGGGGGAGGGCATACCCATTTTTTTTACAGAATTGCCTCTCATTTATGTTACATTTAAGAAGTGGGACATAACTACGTATTCAAAACACCATCCGAGCAATCAGATATTAAGCAAATTCATATGAACCAATTTTCTAGAACCCACATTGTGAGAAGTTAAATAACCTAATAAAGGAAACCAGTTTTCTACAAATTTGGGGTATATTTCCATTATGGGTGGGAGTGTGGCTAAGCTGGGTCAGCTGCATTGCTAAGGTGATCCTGCTGGGATAGCGTCCCTGATGGATTAAAGTACCCTGGTCCTGATCCTACACCTGACAGACACCGGCCTGTCTGGTGTTGGGGGGGATTGTATTTAAAGGAATTGGGGAGGCTGGGCCAGCAGCAGGGCTAAGGCAATCCTGCTGAGCAAACCTCCCCGGTGGCTGTAAGCATCCCATCTCCTCTCCTACACCGGACAGACAGCTGTGTTACTGCTGGGGCAGGTTCCCTTGTGGCTTTAAGCATCCTGTAACCACTGTTGCACCTGACAGACAACCGCCTGTTAGGTATAGGAAGGGGGGAGTGTGTTGGAAGCCATCAGAGAGGCTGGACCAGCAGCTTTGCTTCACCTCACAGACAGTTGGCCACCCCTGATTTCCTCAACTGTCATTAGCTCTCTGCAGTCCCTTGTAACTGTTTTTTTTTAAATCTCAAAACACTGAGCTCTGCAACTGACCAATCAGAGAGTGGGGGGAATGCAAGGAAGCAGCAGCATAAGAATCAATGGGGGCAGCACATTTTACCCCTTTTGACCCCCTAATGGGTTGAATTTCTATAAATCCCTTCTTAGTGAGCATGTACATCATGGTAGGAGCAGTATCCCCGAATTTGGTGTCTCTAGGTCCAGAGGTTTGGCCTGGGCATTGATTTTACGGTGAAGGGATTTTCTTTTATATATATAGAAGGGTTTGTAAATGGAGAAGTGTTGCAAATAAATATTTGTGTGGATAATGGTATGCACATTCTCCTCTATTGAAAGAGAATGAGAAAGAAAACATATGTCCAATAAGTGGGTCAATAAGCCTGTTCTAATGGAACAATTGTTTAGAATCCTCGTAATACCAATAGGGAAATTTTACTGCCTGTGAAATACCCATACTGAACTGATAGGCTTTGTCTTGCTGTGGCAACCAACCTGCTTAACAAACATTCAAGAATCATAATTCATTTGAGATGAACTGAACACTACTTCCTGGTTGTGCTTAGCAAAAGTTTGACACATATGCACACCCAACAGATAAAAAGGTAGTTTCATGATCAACCCTGATTGCATGTGAGAAAGCCGATGGTATACAGCTGATAACATGTTGGATTGGAAACGGTTCAGAGAGAGACCAAGTTTTACAATTTGGCTGTAAATCTCACAGAGTGATCTTGTGCCAGTTGTTGTCTCTGCTGCGTCATGATAAAAATGGGATAACCTCCATATTTGCTGTCCTGAGATATTTGGGGGAAGAGCAGGATACCAGTAAATTGATTACAAGCATGGCTCTTTTTGTATAGGAGCTGAGTAAGCTCCTGGAGGATTGGCTACATTAGGGGTATGTCGCCTAATATGCAAAGGAGTTCCTGCTACATAAAGAGCCCTGATTACAAGAATAATATAGAGAGATATACATAAAGACCGTCATACCATTCAACATCATATCATTCTTTTGATTGCCATCATAGTTCCCGCACAGACCACACGTTTTCTGTCTGTATGTATCTTCTAGATCTAGCTAAAAAAAGAAGCAGGGAAAAAAGAAACATTCTAAGAGGATTTGTTTTCAAATAGAGACGATTAGAAGCATAGCTGCATACCAGGAGCATAAAGTCTAAGCCTGGAGTGATGATATTCTCTAGAACTTCAAAGAGAATCTACAAAACTAAAACAGTAAGGTCATCAGACACAATGTTTTTTTTCCCCTTTACATTTATTTTCAAAGATGGAATTAATACTGCTTTATTTAGGCAAGAAAATATTTCTCAGAAAATAAAAATCTGTACCATGCTGAGGCCACCGTCAAGTCAATGGGTTTGACCACACTTAATTTGAACTGTGACCTCATAATCCAGACGTAGAATAGCAAATGCAGAGTCTTTATTGAAAATAATGCTGCCATATTATTGTCCATCTCAGCTGCAAGGCCAAAGATAGTTCTCCAGAGGACACAAATGACTTAGTAATATGACTCTACATGCTATCAAGTTGCAGCTGAGCTATGGAGACCTCAGCAAGGGCTTTCAAGGCAAGTGAGAAGCAGAGGTGGTTTGACATTGCCTTCCTCTGCAGAGACTTTCTCAGTAGTCCCCCATCCAAGTACTAACTCTTCTTAGGTTCCCAGATCTGATGAGATTAGGCTACATCATACCATTCCGCATTCCAAATTAGTAATACAGAAGAATTAATACTGCTACCTCATAGCCTATATTTATTGATAATACAGCTAGAAAAGTACAGGGTGCAAAGACTAGCTACCCATCACATCTTAGCAGTACTAAAACTCGCTGAAATAAATCCAACTAACTGGAGCATCATACTAGTAGCGTGTCCCTCCAATCCCACTTGAGAATCAGGCCCAGTGTGGAGGTGACTTGGAAGTAAGCAGTAATGTCTTCCATTAGCACACTCTTCAGACTGAAGGGTAGAATAATCCTAAAATAAAAGAAACAAAAAAGATAAATTACAAAACAAAATAGATCAGTTATTTCTTGCTGAAAGAAACACGACAGTGACCTATTGGCTGAGGACAGACTGGCAATTAGCTCCAGGAGCCAGTCGTGGAGAACAAAAAATTGTTCTGGGGTTTCCCGTTCACACAGCCCAGGCTGCCGCCGGAGCATACCGAGCAGAGCTGCGTGGGAGCATTCAGACTGCTGCCCCAGAGGCATGCTGTATGCGGCATTTCCCCATTAATTCAGCTGTGGGTGTATGGGTGTATGTGCGCATGAGCGCTCGTGTGCTCATGCGCATAAGCGTTCATGCACATAAGTGCATTTTGCTGATTGGGAGAGGACCCCGCAGCACCGGCACCACATTGGGCAGTAGAGCGGAGCACGACCAATCATACCACTGCTGCCTTCTGCCCAACGCGGGTTGCTCCCGGCTTATCGGCGGAGCATTCAGACTTCCTGGAAGCGGGGAAATGCAGGACACACATGCGCTTTTGGGATTTGCTACTGGTATCTTTTTAATGTGGCAGTGAAGCGGACCAGCCCCGGTTGGCTATGGGTGGGGGATGCCAGCCAGATGTGCCTGTGTGAACGCCCTGTTTACTGAGGGTTTGAAGCATCGCTGAAACGGATCCCTACCAGGGCAAATTGCCAGTCTGACCTCAGCCATTAATTCAGTCTGCTGGCCATTTATCCACAGTCTCTGGCCATTTATTCACAATTTATTCACAAATGCTGGCCATTTATGCACAGTCTCTGAAAGGGTGAGTGGCAGCCTAAAGGCACTAAAGGAGAGGGAAGAGACTGGCTGGCAGGACTTACAGTACAATCTGATTCACAGTTACACTCCTTTAACCCCATTTACTTCAACAGATTTAGAAGGGTGTAACTGTTTAGGACGATACTGGTCCTCCATGCATTCTTTTCTCAGTGCTCAGACAAGGTGGCTGCCAGGTGTATCCTTCTCAAAGTGCATGCAGTATTCTGGGCCTGTCTGTATCCAGGAATTGTGGTAGGTAGGAGTAAAGAGACGACTGAATAGATATTTATTGTACAATCTGCATTGGTGGAAGAGTTTTATAGGTAAAAGGTAAAGGTAAAGGTTTCCCTTGCTCCAAAGCCAGTCGGATCTGACTCTAGGGGGTGGTGCTCATCTCCATTTCCAAGCCAAAGAGCCAGCGCTCTCCAAAGACGTTTCTGTGGTCATGTGGCTGGCATGACTAAACGCCAAGGCATACAGAACACTGTTACCTTCCCGCCCAAGTGGTACCTATTTATCGACTTGCAATTTCTTGCTTTCGAACTGCTAGGTTGGCAGGAGCTGGGGCCAGAGACGGGAGCTCACTCCGTCACGCGGCACTCGGATCTTGAACTGGTACAGGTATTAAATTGGTGAGTCTTTATTTCAGACCACTGAAATCGACTCATTAGGCAACCGGGCTGAACAACACTATATCATGGCAGGGGAACATTTGGCAGGCAAAGTTTCTCCGATCACAGTGCTCCAATGGAGGAGGAGGAGGAGGAGGAGGAGGAGGAGGAGGAGGAAGAGGAAGAGGAAGAGGAAGAGGAAGAGGAAGAGGAAGAGGAAGAGGAAGAGGAAGAGGAAGAAGAAGAAGAAGAAGAAGAAGAAGAAGAAGAAGAAGAAGAAGAAGAAGAAGAAGAAGAATGGATTGGATTTATACCCCACCCTTCACTACCCAAGGGAGTCTCAGAGCGGCTTACAAACTCCTTTCCCTTCCCTTCCCCACAACAGACACCCTGTGAGGTAGGTGGGGCTGAGAGAGCTCTGACAGAAACTGCTCTTTTTCAAGAACAGCTGTGCCAGAGCTTGTGACTGACCTGAGGTCACATCAACAGGTGCAAGTGGAGGAGTGGGGAATCAAGCCCGGTTCTCCCAGATTAGAGTCTGCCCACTTAACCGCAACACCCATAGCCCATACCTATTAATGTTTTTGTTGATGCACTATTATTGTTGTACAGGGTCCCCTTCAGTTTGAGAAATAGGAACCCTCTATGAGACAAACATTCTTCCTATCTAGAAATGCAGTTAAATTAAATGATTAATCCTGTTCATTTCCTTGAACGCATATTCATAAAAGTGCATGTAACTGTTTAATGAAGCATGCTTTTCTTTGGAAAGGTACATAGCACTCAAAGTTCAGTTTTCCCAGCTGAACGTGAGGAACATTTTTTTTTTCCTTTTGATATATACTGGGATTTGATTCCTCTTTCTGATTTCTCTCAGAAAGCAAATACCCACCACACCTCCACCTTAATTATTAGAAAAGGCTGAACCTATGCAGACACTATCTTCATGAGATCTTGTGTACTTTCGTTTGGAAAGGCAGCTGGGTATCCAAGGTATTAATGAATAACAGTAGCCCCCCAAAGGGTTTCTGCATCCTTATTTGTCAAGCCAAAATAGATACAGTATTTAAATATGAGGCTGATATTATAATACATAGTAATTAAGTGTCTATACTGAGCTAGAGCGAAACAGAAAATTCGTGAGGGGCAAAAGAAACACAGTTGGGGTAGGACTTTCTTTACACTGGGGGCACTAATTTCCATTTAGAAAAGATGCAGATCCCTGGGTTGTGGATCTTTCTAGATACTTCTGGGAAGCAAAAGAAGTTTCCAAAATCTGCAGAAATGTTCCTTATACTCCACTTAATACTTTGACAGAAACCACCTTCATAGCAAAAATCGTGTCTCTAGGGGGAAAATGACTCCATCAGCATGAATTATCACCTGCCTCAGCAACCCTTTTCCAAGGCTTTTTTGGTATTCATTGTATAGCCATAGATTGTTTTTGTAAATTTTTTTTTTACATCACAACTATTTTAAAATATACTTAAACTGATGTATTGTATGGAAATGACATGTATTTCATACTGTGAAATACAGTATTGAACCCAGGTGGCTGGGAAGTCACCCTCTGGACCATGCCTGGACGTATTGCTAGAAGCTCAACAAGTGCTGAAATTGACCTTTCTTTTCTTGAAACCCTGACGTCAGTCAGAACAGATAGTAATGAGCTAGGCATACTGCCTGACTCAATATAAGGCAGTTTCATTTCTTAAGAAAACAGAACATCATAAACAGATTTTGAGCCAACTCACTCTTTCCCATTCACTGTGATGCCTGTTTTTTTCACCTCCAGAAGCACTCCATCTATGTTAGCAGTGAAATAGATAGCAGTCCTATTCTCGACACTCCTTCTGATCTGGATATTGAAGTCCTGATAGCTGTCATTGCAGTGTGAAGCAAAAACATATTGGCAAATTCCAGGGAAGTCAAATTTGACCTGGTCAAATGTCTCGAAGTGGAAATTGCCCCATGTGGAACATTCACTTGTAGTGACTGCGGGACGCTGAACTGCAGAAGACAATCAAGATGGTGAAAACAACAGATTCCATGGAAGCATTTATTTACATAGCACCAAGTCTAAGTAGGAGAGACTGGAATAAGCGAGGATCAGTTCAGTCCCTTTTCCCAACTAAGACATTCAAGAGGAGTAAAGATTTAAATGTACGTTATTCCTTTGAACATCCCTTCCAGGAATATGAGAATGTAAACTCGTTTGCCTCTTCCCCTGACAGAGCTTTGATATGTGGGAGCACAGAGCTTGAAGAACTATTATCCCCCTACATTCTCTCCTGGAAATATTGCTTGAGTCTTTCAGCATGACTGTGGGGTCTCTTATGAATTATGCACTGGAAGGGTCTACACTAGGGATGGGCATGAACCCCCAAATGAACCCAAGTTTAAGCACGAACCATGCTGGTTAAATGCCATTGGAACCCACTACCAACCCACAGTCCATCCAAAGGCATTTAAATGGCTTCAGAGCCCACCTCTGGGTCAGCTGGTTCGACTGAGCTCCGAGAGTGAGCCCTGAAGGTGGGGCCTGCCCATATAAGGGTATATAAGATCTATAAAAGCCTTCATATCCCATTCTGGGAGCTCAGTCAAGTCAGGCCACCTATAAAGGCCTTTGGAGTTCACTCTTGGATCTCAGTTGGGCCGGCCCAGCCTGGAGGTGGGCTCCAATGGCATTTAAATACCACTAGAGCCCACCAGCAGCCCACAGCCACACTCGAGTATTTCATGATTAAATGAACCACAAACCCCAACGAGCCATCATTTCCCCAGTTTATACCCATACCCTAGTCTAAACCTTATGGGAAATAGCCAAGAGATTCATTGGAATTGTTGGAGATACCCTGCCCTCATTCTGTCTGGAGACCAAAGAGTTTGGAGCAGCCCATCAACCACTGCTGACTGTGACAAGACCAAAGCAGCAGAACCAGGTGAATTATAACATATAACCAGTCGCTGTTCCAACCAAGCCTCTGCCTGAGGGAACTCAGGTGGGGTTGTAATTGTGAGCTGGTGACGTGCAAACTTGAGGAGGATTGACTGCTAACTGACAACAGTACTGGTCATCTTTGGGGGTAAAATAGAAAAGGAGGATTATGTACAGGCATGCTCCCTCTTTCAAACAACTCTAGCCAATTTTCTGATCAAGGTTTATAACAAGTAGCTCTAGCAAAGGAATTGGGCCTGGGGCTGTGTGGGCAGAGTATGTTCATGCAGTTATGGAGTAACTCTGAATAAGACTGCATTGTTAGTCCAGCTGCTATCTGTGGAAATTAAATGGGTTTATCAGCTTTCTCTCAATGAGTTTACAACCAATGAATTTGCTTCACTTGTGGGTGACATGAGGAAGGGGCTTATTCTTGTATCTACTTTAGATTTTCATAAGTATCGAGTTCTCCTTTTGCCAACCTGGCATGATGGAGCAGAGGTAAGGTGGATGGAGAGGGGGACACTGTATTACCGCATTCTTATGTATTATTTGTAGGAAATATGCCAAAAAAGTAGGATATCAACATTCAAATCAAAATTATTTATTTCCTCCTCAGTGAACTCTGAAAGGTTGTAAAATATTGAGAATAAGGAACTGAGAAGGTTTATTAAAAGTTTTTATTAGGTTGCCCTGACCTGGATAGCCCAGGCAAGCCTGATCTCGTCAGATCTCGGAAGGTAAGCTGGGCCAACCCTGGAAGTACTTGGAAGAGTGATCTCCAAGGAATACCAGGGCTGGAATTTAGAGACAAGTTATCAAGCAACCTCTCTGAAATGTCCTAGCCCCACTAGGGATCGCCATATGTCACTGTGACTTTCAGGCTTGCAAGCACACACACACACAGATCCAAAAAGTTTTTATAAGGTCAATAAAAGATTTTAAAATAAGGCTAATGTGCCAAGAATAGACAGGCATGCCTGGGAATCTGATATATATAATTGCCCTAACATGTTGGCAGTTTCCAGCTCTCCCATTGGCGGTGCTGTGCACTCCATCAGCATTTGGCCCATCAACTGCCAGTTAAGAGTACTCACGTGCTATTGGCTGGGTCCTGGGTTCACTCCTCTTTCACCCACTGCTGCTTTAGCCACTCTTTCCTGTCAGAATAAACCACCAAAATGGCTGTGTCTCCTAATGAAGACACTTTTCCTTCTTGGCTCCTGTGGGATTAACTTTTCCCTCAGTGACTGTTGCTAGGCAAGCAAGCTTGGTTCTGTCAGTAAACAGGCAAAGCCATGAGGCCCTATTCAGGTCTTTGTGGGGAACTCATTGGGACCAGTACTGACTAGGATTGCCAGCTTCAGGTTGGGAGTCCTGAAGATTTATCTTGTTATGGTAGAGCCTTTTAAGACAATATGAGCACTCTTGTGGCTCTACGGCTGTTATGGACTGTTTTTACTCTGCTTTTATTGTTTTATTGTTTTAATAATCAGCATATGTGTCCAGACTGTTAGCTGCCCTGAGCCCGTCATGGGGAGGGCAGACTACAAATCAAATGAAATAAATAAATAAATAAATAAATAAATAAATAAATAAATAAATAAGCCAGGGTTTGGGGAGGGAAGAGGCCTCAGCTGAATAGAATGCCATAGAGTCCTCCCTCCAAAGCAGTTATTTTCTCTAGGGGAACCATTGCTTCCATTCTCCAGGTGAGGGCTAGAGATCAGTCAGAATTACAACTGCTCTCTAGATGGCAGAGCTCAGTTTCCCTGGAGAAAATGGCTGCTTTGCAGGGGTACCCTGTGTCATTATACTGTGCTGAGGTTGCTTACCTCCTGCTTGGGTCCCCACTGCGGGAAAAGACAACTTTTCCTAGGTAGAGGGTGCAGGTGGTGGTGATGAGATGGAAAGCTGAAGTCAAAGGGGCAGATAAAGGTATGCTGCTGGTTGGCTGGGAAGGAGATAGGGTGCCACCTCCAGGTTGGGAAATTCCTGGAGATTTGAGGGCTGGAGCCTGGAGAGGAGGTTGAGGGGGGGTGGATCCTCAGACAGGTACAATGCCATAGATTCTACCCTCCAAACCAGCTGTTTCCTCCTGGGGAACCAAGTTGCCAATCTGCAGGGGAGGGCTGGAGATCACTCAGAATTACAACTACTCTACAGATAGTAGAGATCAGTTCCTCTGGAGAAAACAGTAAGCTCTGTGTCATTATACCCTGCTGAGGTCACCACAGCAAATTGATGCTGAGTGCCCAGGGCCAGGCACTCACCTAGAGCCTCTTTCTAGAGCTCATTGTATTTATTTCCACAATGGGCCTTATCCTAGTATGATATAAAGTACAAAACTGTGTACTTTTGAGCACAGAACAAATGTAACTATCTTAATCTTTTTGTTGGTGCTGAGTTTATAAAAACTAATTTAATGTCTGTATTAGCTGTTTGCAGGGTAATTTCATAGAAAAAGAGCTGCAGGAGCTCATTAGCATACCTAATAGGCTATTAGCATAATTGCTCATTAGCATATGTCACACTCCCTGACATCACCGGAAGTGGTGTCAGAAGGGGAAGCATAAAGGGGGAGTCATCTTCAAAAGCCTCCCCTTCCCTTCCCCAGCCGGCCTGCCAAGGCGGGCTGGGAGGGGGGGAAGCAAAGACAGAAGAGTTTTAAAGTTTAAACCCCTTCTCTCTAGAGTCGCGCCACAGTGGTGGCGCAATCTTTCCATTATATTCTATGGGGCCATAGAATACAATGGAAAGATTGTACCGCTGCTGTGACGTGACTCCAGAGAGAAGGGGTTTAAACTTTAAGCCCCTTCTCTCTTTGCTCTCCCCCCCAGCCTGCCTTGGCAGGCCGGCTGGAGAAGGGAAGAGGAGGCTTTTGAAGATGCCTCCACCCCCCTTTTGCTTCCCCAGCTGGCCTGTCAAGGTGGGGTGGGGGGAAGTGAAGAGATAAGGAATTTTAATTTTAAACCCCTTCTCTCTGGAGTCGCACTGCAGTTGTGGCACGATCTTTCCATTGTATTCTATGGGGCTATAGAATACAATTGAAAGATTGCACTGCTGCTGTGGTGCGACTTTAGAGAGAAGGAGTTTAGGGGTGGGGGAGGGGAGCTGGGGTGGGGCTTGCCGCCACTACCATTTGTGCCCACTCCTGGGCCCCTGGAGCTGCTCTCCAGCATGCTTCGGCCCCCAATGACCCCTGGCTGTTTGTATACTACAAGGGCTGGCCTGACCACTAAGTAAGCCTAGGCAATCACATAGGACACTAGATTTCTGAGGGTACCAACAGTTACCTATGTCCAGGAGAGGCCTGGAGATCCCCAGCTATTACAATTGACAGAGATCAGATCCCCTGGAAAAAATGGCTGCTTTGGAGGGTGGACTCTATGGCATTGTACCCTGCTGAGAACCGTCCCCTCCACAAACTCTGCCCCGCATCTCCAGGTATTTCTCCACCCAGACCTGGCAACTCAAGGGTGCCAAAAAGGTGACAAGAACCTCCTGTACTGGTTTGAAGGGAAGTTTAGTGTTAATTGGCTTCCAGAATCTCCATGTGTGTTGATTCTGGTCTTCTATAGCAGCCATGATGGTACATGGAGGGCTTTTGAAGTGCTCATCTATTTTTATTTTTACATTGTTCATTTTGAATGCCCACTAACCACCTGCGGGGGTTGGGGGGTAGGGTTGCCAGATTCAGGTTGGAGCCTGAGGAGGACAGGGACCTCAGTGATGTACAATGCCACCCTCCAAAAACACCCATTTTCTTCAGAAGAACTGACCTCTGTAGTCTGTTGATGAGCTGTAATTCCAGGGGAACCTCAGGTCCCACCTGGAGGCTGGCATCCCTACCAATAAGTAAAACATTCATTCTACACATCTCACTGTTCTCTTTATTGAATGGTGTGTGTGTGTGTATGTGTGTGTATGCGTGTGTGCACATGCACCAAAGTCATAATTCAACCAGGACATCGAAAAGCCTTGGGTCAACCCTGTGAATGACCACTCTCAGTTGCTCGCAATGATATCATAATGCAATCAGATCTGATTGGCTACACCACATTGTGGTGTCTTTGCATTTATCATGGGACCCCAGAGTGTGTGGAGTCAATCATGTGACTGGGGAAAGCAACGACAAACAAGGTTGCCAGGCAGGATCAATAAAAGGTAAATAATCTAAATACATTTCAAGAGAAATTACTCCTTCACACCAATTGTTAGTTTTTAATCAAAGAAACAAAGGTAGAGAATATTTGGCACACCTCTAATGTGAAATGAACTTTGAAGCAGGATCGTTTTGAAATCTACAAAGCAGAAGATATTCATACAGTGCAGGGAAACGTAGGATATCAAACACGTGGCTTCCGTGACAAAATTCCTCTCAGGCAATTAAAAGGATGGAAGGAGTAAAAACTATGAACCAGCACATCAGTGATCAAGAAGGTTAATTTTGTTCAAAATATGATATATTTTGACAAAGAACTTCATTAACATAAAACATCCCATGGACCGCATCAATACAGCAGATTTATAGTATCCAAAATCATTGATAAATAGTCCAGGATAAATAGTCCAGGAAGGTGAACCAGATCGAGGCAAATTTCAATTCAAATGATTCTGTAGCCTTAGAAAGAAGAGAATCAGTTTGTCCATCAGACGGAAATCACAGGTTTTATGTAGCCAGGCTGATAATGTAAGGTGAGTATTATTTTTTCCAAGATTTTGCAATTAAAAGTCTGGCGGCTGCACATAAAAGGACAATCATTTCCTTATGAAGCAGGGGTGAAGGGCTAAATTGCCATGTACCTAACAACAAGGATTCTGTGTTAAGTGGTAGTTGGAAAGCAGTAATGTTATAGATGTGATTAACTATCAGTTGCCAAAAAGCCTTGACATGCACACAGTCCCACCAACAGTGCCTATAGGAACCAATTTCACCACAATCCCTCCAGCACAGTGGGGATGTTGTGTATATGGGTGTATATGATGTAATTTTTGTAGCATGAGGTACCACCGAGATAACAATTTAAGAAATTGCATGTTGATGACTATTCTCTTAGACTGAACAAGTGAGGAGCACCAACTGGACTGCCAGTTTGCATGTGTGAAGGTTTTATTGCATATTGCATGCCAATAAGTAGTATAAAATGGCAGAGGAGTATTAGATGGTCCCATAATTATGGAGTAAAGGATGGAAATAAGATGTTTATAAGAAGATCTAGGAGTTTTCAATAGAATTTCAAAGTTTGTCAAGGGTCTCAACAAATTCAATTTAATAGAAAGTATATGTGTTAGGTGAGCAAGTTGTAAATACTGATACCTTTGTATGGTGGTGTTAATTTTGGTAGCTAAAGTAGATTTGTCCAAGATGAGGCCAGAGTTTGTAATATCAAGGAGCCTAATTAGATTGTTATTTCAAAAAATAGAAAAAGAATTGGGATGGATGTAATGCTGGTGGGAACCAAATGCTGGCCAGTAAAAGTAGACAATGGGGACATTGGAGGTGCTAAAGTCTTTCTGTATTTGTCTCAAACTGACAAAGTAGTAAGTAAAAAGGGATTAGCGGATATCGTAGATGGCCTGTCTAATTTAGTGTTCCATATGATTTCCTTTAAGAATCTGTCAGGGGAGAATGTCTCTTCTAAAATGGTCCAATCTGGTGCCATCTCAGGATGCAATATCATGATCAAATTTGTTAATTGGGCTGCTTTTTTTTGTTAATATTGCATCTACATTGTTTGTTATGTAGGTTTTATCAGATGTACCAATTAAGCTATATTTCTGATGTCATATGTACTTGCTTGTATTAAATAAAGATTAAAAGTTTTTTTTTTAAAAAAAAGATGATACATTTTGTGGAGAAATAATTTCTTCTCAGTAGGCATTGAAATCATTAAACTTCTGCTAGTATTCTCGCCATGTAATTTACTTAAATATTTGACACTTTTACAAAAATATAAACATAAAAATAAAAACATGACTTCATTTTGTATAGCATGGATTATCCCCGTCAAGTCTTTTCTTGTTAGCTAAATTAATGTCCAAAGGAATTCCAAGGGCTGGTAAAGAAAGATGCCCAAGGCCAAAAAAAAATCTGTGAAGGGTGTATGAATATATTACCCAGTGTTTGTCCCTTTAAAATGCATGGAAGTGCGTACCTGGAAAGAATTGGGCTTTTGCTCAGAGGAACCAGAAGGAAAGAATACATTCGTGTGCCCTGCACAATTGACAGTGAGTACTCAATTTTCTTTCCCATTATCTCAGAATACAAATTACTGCTTGAGAAGCTGCCCTGCTGGAGTAGCAAAATAACTGACCTTCTATAATGCAGCTAAAACCCTGGGCCATAATCCAACCATAGCTGTGCATTTTTATTTCCCATTGCTTTTAACGAAATAGCTAAGAAGGTGTTTATTTCTCACCCACTAATAATCAGTGGAATTGAACAGCACTTTAATGACGCTGGATCACACATACAGTTGTTGTATTTGCAGCATGATATTATACAGACAGCCCACATCTAATATTTATACACATCTGGATGATGACTATTAGAAGGAGATTTTTCTTACCTATCTGTACTGGTGTTTTGCTCTTGCAGCAACTGCTGAGTAAGCACAAAATCCATAACTGGCATCGTTTCTTCATGTTGCTATAGGATATACAAAGTGGTAACACGAAAAATCTCTCAGGAATGGATTAATTTCCTAGCATATAGGCACATTTTTATAGCCTAGTTCTTCTGACTTGTGAACAGAACATAGAGGGCAGGGCCCTTACAAGGTGGAGCATTGAGGTTTTTTCCCCCTCACTGATTTATGAGGGCTGAGAGGGAACTTGTTCTTCTTTCAGTTTTGAAATGACCAAGGTATTTGTTTCCTGGATTCTATCATGCTGAATTTAACCTTTGATTTTGTTTGGATTCCAGGCTTGGGTCTGTTTCACCTTCAGTCAGGAGTCAAGAAGCCCTTCCCACCAGGGTGGAAAGGAGTCTTGATCGCTGTCAGTGGTCTCCCATTCCTATGGGAAGGAACCCTGTGTGTCTGGCTTTCAGGAGATCTGTATTGTCGCTTGTTTATATACTCAGTTCTCTGTAGCAAATGGTTCAATATCTGTACTCCTGGGAAAATGTCAAGGCTACTCTTGATTTTTTAAAAAAATGTCACTTTCACGACTTGACTGCATCTAAAAACCTAGTCATCACAAACATCTGAGGAGGTGGTAGTTCTGTGTCTGGCGTATACCACTTCAAACTGCGTGTGGTGCTCTCATGATTAAATGGTCCTCTGTACAGAAACAAACAAACAAACCCTCAACATAGAGTACTGGATAGAAGAGGAAAATGTTCTCTCTGAAGCACCACTTTCCGTTGAGCAGGAATCTTTTTGTGTGAAGGAATGTTGCATCATGGATGATGCCCACCCCCATGGCAGTCTTGTGGTATTGTCTGGACATAGGCTTTAGCTGTTCATCTGCTGTCTATGAGAAACAGGCTTAACTTTTACTATTTTTGTTAGATTTGTTCCAAATGTGGCCCTAGAGGGTGAAGGAACTGCAGTCTGATTCTAATAATAACAACAACAACAACAACAATAACAATAACAATAATAATATATTTCGATTTATTAATTGCTCAGTCCTGCAGAGCTGCTGGCTCTGAGCGATGTACAGTTACACATTAACAAGGGACTAACAATGATTCATAGGGGTAAGGGAGGGCAACATATAAATCTTTAAATCGCACATGTTTGTTCAGCTGTAGACTCAGACGTGTTCCAGACGGCATTCACTCGGCTTGGCTTGATGATGTCAGCTTTTCCAGGACCGCTTCAAGTCGCAGCACTGCACTGCCACCGCCTGGCCGGATTGACCCATCACAGGCTTCTAATGCCGAAAAGATCTTTCCAGGCTTCCGGGCTTACGAGCTGCACATTCTGTTTCACCGGCTAACACCTCCCCCCACTGGGGGGGGGTTAGTGTGCCCACCCTCTCTAAGGAGTGGTACCCATTTTATCTACTCGCCAAAGCTTTCGAACCGCTGGGTGGACGATGAGCTGGGGACAAGGCTGATAGCACGGGCTAGAACTGACAGAAGTTCTGTTCAGTTCAGATGTTACTGTAACCAGAGCTGGGGAAAAGGCTGATAGCTCACACCAGCACGGGCTAGAACTGACAGAAGTTCTGTTCAGTTCAGATGTTACTGTAACCAGAGGATAAATCCTTTGTGCCACCACTCCCCAGATGTTCTTCTGCCAGATGTTTACTCTAAGATGGTTCAATCTAGTGCCATCCCAAGATGCACAAGAGACTCTACTGGTGCAAGAGACAGAGGTGGACGATCTCTCTTCCTTCCCATCCTCACAGCCAGCTGTGTTGTTTGGCCTTTTGTTCCCACAGACCCAGACATCAGCTTATTGTTAGTCAGAAGAGGCTTCCGTGGGAAGGAGAACACGTAGCAGAACTGTGCATGTGAGTTCCTCCTGCTCATGTGTCATACAATCCAAATAAGTAGAAGAAAAAGAGTGGAATTTCTATCTTCTGCATGTGGAATCTTCTGCAGTCTTCAGGATGGCATAGACTAGGGGTGTCGAACTCATTTGTTACGAGGGCCGGATCTGACATAAATGAGACCTTGATGGGCCGGGTCATGTGTGTCATAAAATGTCATGCCAGGTAGCGGAGATATAAACTTTATAAAGGACACAAACACAAAGGGGTTTTTTTAACTTAAAATAAAAACATGCTTAAAACATTAGCACTATTGCAATATTTTGTTTATTTAACAGTGTCTGATATCTGACACCTCTTGCTCTGAATTGTTGCATCAAAATGTCTGTGCTATTGCAATCTTGAGTATGCTGTTCAGGTGTGTATCTGTAAGCTGCAAACCTACAACGATGCAGCAGCAGCAGAACTGGAAGAAGAACCAGAAGACAGCCAGTTCCACTGCGGGCCTGAGAGAAGCCCTCCGAGGGCCTGATCCGACCCACGGACCGTATGTTTGACACCCCTGGCATAGACCCTTACAAGAACTGAGTGGCATGAAAGAAATGCCATGTTACTGCGTACATTCTCCCAATTAAAAAAAAAAGTGTAAAGTTCCAACAATATCGAAACAAAAATTTGTGGAGAGCGGGTGGCCATTAAGATGGCTGGGAGCCACCCTTGATCCTAGGAGCTCTCTGCCTCCCACCCATATTGAAACCCTTGTTTTAGAAACTGGGTATAGACCTCAAGGTAACTCTCTTAAAATCCAGGCCACAGAGTTAACTCTATTAAAATCCAGGCTCATATGGAGTCCCCATTGACAGAGATCAATACTACTATTTACACTGGTGGGATCAGTTGCATAATATCGGACTCCAAGAGAAACAGTTCTAAGCTTGATGATTACAAATGTGTAATCACAACACTTTCTGAACATATATCATGGAGTCATTGACAAATATGAAAGATGGCCTCAGCTAAAGAATCAGTCCAATTCAATCACCATAGCTTTATTTTTTTATTTGGGATCCTTTCTTGTAAAAGAAATTAAGCAAGTATCTTCCAGCTGTTGGGCTCTTGAGACGTTTTTGAAAAAGTATCTGTCAGGAAAAGATTTGCTGCTGTTAAAATAATCCTGGAATTGTTGAGCACATTGTGTGTGGCATGATTTATTAATCCATTCTGCCCTTTTCCCATTGCCCTTGCTGGGTTAATTCCATTGTCAACCAAACGAATGTAGGTCAAATCTATTTTAGAAGGTTTGCCATTTTGGCTGTTATGCATGACTTGTACTACACTTCATGAAACTAAAGAGGGTCTTTGTTTCCTTTTCTTCAAGTTATAATCCTACTCACACAATACCATCCCCCCCCAAAGAGATGAACTGATTATAGCAGGTAGGTCTTGGGAGAAGCCTCAGTTGCTGCCTTGTTGCCTGTCAATGCATGATGCTTGGTGGGATACTACTGTTGTTCAGTCAGAAAAAGTGTGATTTAGCTTTGATATTTGATTAGCAATGTCGCTTGGAACAAATGGCAGAGATGAAAACTATCCAAGTGAAATATTGAAGCAATATGTAACTTAATAGATAACTCAATACTGTAACTCAAATTTCAGATTCTGAGAATCATGTAAAAACATAAGAACATAAGAGAAGCCAATGTTGGATCAGGCCAACAGCCCATCCAGTCCAACACTCTGTCACACAGTGGCAAAAAATGCCAGGTGCCATCAGGGGGTCCACCAGTGGGGCCAGGAGACTAGAAGCCCTCCCACTGTTGACCCCCCCCCCCAAGCACCAAGAATACAGAGCATCACTTGCCCCAGACTGAGAGTTCCTATCTATACCTTGTGTCTCATAGCCACTGATGGACCTCTGCTCCAGATGTCTATCTAATTCCCTCTTGAAGCCGTCCATGCTTGTAACTGCCACCACCTCCTGTGGCAGTGAATTCCATGTGTTATTCACTCTTTGGGTGAAGAAGTACTTCCTTTTATCTGTTCTAACCCAACCGCTCAGCAATTTGATTGAGTGTCCACAAGTTCTTGTACTGTGAGAAAGGGAGAAAAGTACTTCTTTCTCTACCTGTTCTATCCCATGCATAATCTTATAAATCTTGATCATGTCACCCCTCAGCCATCGTTTCTCCAAGCTATTTCTAGGCTCAGGGACTTTTTCATATGGAACCAAGGGTTGAGTCTCAGCTTGGGGGAGGTGAGACAAAATTACATCCTGGACCATCCTACCCATTTTTTCCATTGTTTCTGCTGGTCCTTAACCTGCGTTATTACATTTTAAACTTTTCCCCCCTTGAATCCATCTGTCCAAGCTGTCAGTACTCTGCGCAGTGGTTTCCTGGCCCTTATCTTGGTCAGCTCCATAGTACCTAACAAAGCAACAACTCCCCCTTTTTAGGGTTACTGACATCTTCTATTTTAAACTCAGACATGTTGTGAGAGAAGCTAGCAGCACATAGTCAGTAAACGCATTTTAAAAGTAATAAAGTGTTGCTATTCCTGGAGATTTGGAGGTTGCACCTGAGGAGTGCGTGGTTTGGCGAGGGGTGGGAACTGAGCAGAATCCATCCTCCCAAGCAGTCATTTTCTCCAGGGAAACTGATCTGTGTAGTATCAGAGGGTAGCAGTTTTGGTCTGTGGCACAACAGTTAGATTTGAGTTTAGCAGCACTTTAGAGAAACTCTTGTTGGTCTAGAAGGAGAAGAAGGAGAAGGAGAAGGAGAAGGAGAAGGAGAAGGAGAAGGAGAAGGAGAAGGAGAAGGAGAAGGAGAAGGAGAAGGAGAAGGAGAAGGAGAAGAAGAAGAAGAAGAAGAAGAAGAAGAAGAAGAAGAAGAAGAAGAAGAAGAAGAAGAAGAAGAAGAAGAAGAAGAAGAAGAAGAAGAAGAAGAAGAAGAAGCAGAGAAGAGGAGATTGGATTTATACTCCACCCTTCACTACCTGAAGGAGTCTCAGAGCAGCTTACAAACTCCTTTCCCTTCCCCTCCCCACAACAGACACCCTGTGAGGTAGGCGGGGCTGAGAGAGCTCTCTCGAGGACTGCTCTCAAGAGAACAGCTCTGAAAGAACTTGTGACTGACCCAAGGTCATGCCAGCAGCTGCATGTGGAGGAGTGGGGAGTGGTTCTCCCAGATGAGAGTCCATGCTCTTAACCACTACACCAAACTGGCCAAATAAGGTGCTACTGGACTCAATTCTAACTGTTCTGTAGTATATATAGATACGTAGTTTTAATATTTGTAGCAGTCACCACTATCATTATGTTATTATTCAGGGATTTCCTAAAGTTAACAGCTCTTGGATGTGCAGCATGACCACGAACTGGCAGCACTGGCAATTTTCCTCTCTAAAATGGCATGTCGGGATTAATGACTTCTTTTCATTACGGCCTCTGGCCTACAAAGGGAGTTACGCTATCAGTCCTGTTTGCCAATCTATGGCCTTTGGAGGAACATTTTTCATGGCTCATTTGTCATAGAGGCACAACTTAAATATTAACTATGTGATTTACCTCACAGGATGAGAAAAAATGTTTTATGGGCCTCCGTCAATGCTCTGAAATAACATTAGCAGCCATAATGATAGTGTATCTTTTACCAGAAGTTTGCTTTTGATTGCCAGTTCTTGAGACATATGTGAGGAAAACAAACGCCCTTAAACACAGCAATTATATTTAAGAATTACCCTGGTGCCCAACTGCTGGTAGTGTAGTATCTCTCTGGTAACGTATGCAGAAGTAGCACGTAGAGAATCCCCCAGCAGTGTATTTAAACCTCCCTTCAGACAATTCAGTGTTCCTTTCCATCCTCATCCTTTGACAATCTCCTCCACAACTGTTATTATTGACAGTTTGATTCGATTGATTGATTGATTTTTGTCCCATCCTTTCTCCAAGGAGCTTGAAACTGAATATATGGTTTGCCTCCCTATTTGAACCTCAGAACCCTGACAGGTAGGTTGTCCTAAGGACCAGACCAGACATGATACCGGGAGTTCTGTGAATGGCATTCGTAGCTTTTTAAAAAGCTGTTGTTGCTGTTGCTTTGTTTGAACCAGGTATGAAAGATGGTTTTTATTTAATGTTCCTTTCCCCCCCAATGGTCAAAGAGATCCACAGGGCCATTTCAAGTCAGGAAATCAGTTCATCAGGAGGGAGGAAAGACTTAAACTCTCCTTTCTTCGTGCCATGGTTCTGATCAAAATTTGGGCATGCACAAACCTGCAGTAGGGTGGGGGGGGAACAGTGGGAGTTCCATTCATGGAACTACCTGCATTGCATCTGGTTTGACCCTGAGAGATATAAAGTATCTTCACATGTGTGGAATAAAGCACTTTCAGTCTACTTTAGTGCGAACTGGCCATCTCCAGTTTCAGCCCTTTCTCTTCAATATCCAGTGTTACTTCCTCCACCATCACTAGCATCTGCTCCTTAACCTTAACCAACCTTTTCTTAAACTTATATCCAGCTTTCCCCCCAAATGTGGACCCAGAGTGGTTTACAACGTTGTTCTCCCCTCCTCCAATAACAACATGGTAAAGTAGGAATTCATACCTGGGCCTGTCAGAGCACAACTACATTTGCCTACATACCCGGGTTGGTGGTCCTTAAAGTCCTTTACATATTATATCCTAACAAAAGAGGATAAAATGGTGATGTCGATCAAGGGCATTATTAGAGGGAAGAAGAGGATGAGATGTGAGTTAGAAAGCATGTGTGGTGTAGTGGTTGGAATATCAGAACCTGAGGGCAAAAGATAAGCATGATGGCATCCTCACACTGGGATACTGCTGCCATTTTAGTATCTAACAAGAAGTAGGACCCATGATACTCGTGGGGGGAGTATTCCCCACAGCCCCTGGCCTACAGAAGCAGGAGAAGCAGCAGCAGGTGAGCCCAGCCTTCTCTCTCCTCCCCCACAACAGCAAGGCCTGAGTGGCTCACAGCCCCAGCCCGCCAAGCTTTCTCCCTCCCCATCCCTCCCCAGCGGTGGCGGTGAGGCTGGCCCACCAAGCTTTCTCCCTCCACCCCCCTCCCAAGCAGGCAGCGAGGCCTGAATGGCTCACAGCCACTGGCCTGCCAGGCTTTCTCCCCCCCCAAAGAAGTGGCAGCGAGGCCAGACCGCCAAGTTTTCTCCCCCCTGAGCGGCAGCGGCAAGGCCTGAACGGCTCACAGATGCTGGACTGCCAAGCCTTCTCCCGCCCCCCCAGTGGCAGCAGTGAGGCAGTTCTCAGAGCATTCTCTGCGCATGCACAGGGAACGCTATTTTATTTTGGGGGGATTTAAGTATCCCCCCTATAGTTTTTTTTATAGATTTCAGATTTTTCTGCATATCTGGGGATTGCCCCAAATGTGCAGGAAAATCTCTTTGCCCCCTAGGTGCCCCAGATGTGTGGATTTAGATACCCGCTTGCAAGGGGCGCCTTTGCTATTAGGTATATAGATAGGAAATTTTTAAAAGCTGTGAGGATCCAATATCTACTTGTGCCCTCAGATTCTGGTATTCCTTCCAACTATCTTATGGGCCTTGCCTTGGAGTCATAGCGATGGTAGAGAATACAATGCTGCAGCAACCACAGGTGGACTGTGCAATGAGCCTAGTAACAGGTTTACCATTACTGGAATAAGTGACTGGAATCCCAAGTTCATGAGCCAAAAGAAATTATTTCACTTATTCAAAATCAGAGATGCTTCTTATGGAAGCATCAAAAAACTACAAAATTATTTTGAAACTGTGAAGCATAAGTTCTGCTTGCAAAGGTTCAAAAATAAAACCCAGATACAGAGGCTACGTTGTTGAAACATCTTTAATTATTTGAAGCAAAGAAGCTGATTCAAAAAGTGCCAGCTCATAAAAATCTTTCTCTTTACACTTAAGGAAGAAAAAAATCTTTTCTCCTACTTTTTTTACACAAATAAATAAAGCAAGCGCAACGGAAAAACAGTCCAAGAGGACACGGATGAAGAAGAAAAATAAGGCAAAGTGCTGAATTATTTGTGGAAATGATAAGTGTGTATAGTGATTTTGTGTCCCTTTTCCATTCAACTTGGTGTTTTGCCAGTTACGTTCCCGTCCTTCACTTTCTTGTCAAATGCCTCCTGCGACGTTTCGCGCCGGTCTGTTCTGACGAGGGTGCCTCATTGCATTCTGTGTCGAGACAATTACAGCTTTCCACATGGAGGTAGTGGTGTGTCTTGCTTGTTCCATCGGAGCATGTCAGTGTGACTGCCTTCTTGGTTGTCCTTTCTTCCCTGCAGCAGCTGCACCTGTGATCCATTGAGTTAGCTTCAGCGGAGTACCTGTTCGTATCAAGGGAAGAAAAAACAGGGAGAAATTACAGGGAATTATAATGACTAAGCAACCAAGTAGAATTTAGGATGCACTTATTAGAAAACCCTCTGTCTGATTTCACACAAGGAGCTGTGCCGCCGTCACGCCTCCCTTTGCCCTGTTTCCATTGGTCAATTTCCCACTTGAAGCTGCGCGGCTGCATTTTGACCACGGCTTTGCCCAATTTTACCCGCAGTTTCATGATCCTGTTTTTTGAGGATTGTGAAACCGCAGGGAAAATCGGGTAAAGCTGCGGGTCAAAATGCGGCCGTGTGGCTTTGAGTGGGAAATTGATCAATGGAAACAGGGCAAAGGAGGCTCCTTATACACTTTAAATAAAGTACTTTCAGTGTGTGTTTAATTTTTTAAAAGAAGGGCATCAAAACTGGGTTTTTAAGATGATGGTCAAGGTACTATGATGACTGGTTTTTACAATGGAAAAATCAGCTTTGGATCTGGTGCAGCATAATTGCTAGGAGCTACAAATCAGAAAGTCTCTGGTTTGCTCTGACATGGATAATCCAGGCAAGCCCGATCTCATCAGATCTTGGAACTAAGCAGGGTCGACTCTGGCAAGTACCAGAGTCTGGAATACCAGAGTCTGGAATACCAGAGTCAGAAGCCAGGGGCAGGCTTTATTCAGCCACCTCTCTGATATCTTCCAGGCCCCCAATAGGGGCCAGTCACCAGAGGTCACCATAACTTCCAGGTACGTGTGTGTGCGCATGTACACACTCAAACACAAAAATACCAAAAAAAGAGAAAGTATTTGTCATGAACTCCTTTCATAGTCTTAAGCAAGATTCAACTTCTCAGCCTCAGTACACCTTATCTTATGCAGCTGTTGTAAAAATTGCAATAAAAAAAATAAAGCTCCTTGAACATTCTTGAAAGCATTGTAAAGCAATAATATAATAGTAATAACAACAGTAACAATACTTTGAAATCCGCATCCCATAGTTGGATATCATATTTGTTTTGAGCTGTTACCAGCATTGACCATAGTTTCATTACAAAACTGGCTGAAGATGGACACTTCAGAAATATTTGCTGGTGTTACTGTATTTCTCTTTGCTGTCTGGTAGCAAACAAAAAACAAATTTCGAAAGAGATCTTCGTGACACCTCCTTAGTTATAATGACCACAGCAAGAAATCAAGATAGTATTTCTACCAAATTTGAAGAACATCTGAACATGGACAAAAAGTGTATACAAGACATCAGTGGATCTTGGATAGATTTACCATTAGATATGAAAGTAGGGTTGGAAACTAGCCTCTTGCCACAATCCTATAAATAACGGTGTAGTTGTAATAAGACATGTATAGTCATCTCATAACTGTAACTACAACACTTGCTACTTCTTTCCTATTAATTGCCATGCCATTAAAACTATAGTAACTGTACATTAGGTATATAGGATTGTGCATCTCAATATCACTTTTGAAGTGCCAGGTGTCTGAGTTATTCCCCATACATCTTGCTTTCATCACACTAAAAAGTGGTAGCAAAATACAACAGTGAGTTTTGCAGTCAGGTCTGTGGGTTCCCTTTCAGTCATCTCAACAGGTTGGATTCCATTATTTGGGATTTCTGATGAGCAGTCCAATCAAATTCATGTTTTTTAAAAATACACCCTTCCTCTACTATTAAAGAATCTTATATCCCTGACTCCTTTGTGTGAAATCATGTTAGTAAGCCACTAAATTTCCTTTATAAACCTGAATTAATCCTCAGATACATTTTTCCAGAGATCCCCTTTACCTCAAAAATATAAACCTAAGGATGCTGAACATTTTTCTTCAGTGTCTATGGGAGCAATCCTAAGTAGGTTTACTGAGAAGTAAGTCCAGTGTTATTCATTGGGGCTTACTCCTAAGAAAGTGTCCGTAGGACTACAGCCTATGACTGGTGGATGCGTGGGCCCTTTAGCATAATGGTGTTTTTGTTACAATCCTTAAATCACAGGATCAAAGAACAAGAGTGCAAAAATGGTACCATCCAGTCTGGTGGACTCTGAGGAACTTGAGGAGAACCACGGGGGATTTCATTTTATTTTGCCGTCAGATCATAGCTGATTGTCGACCCCACAGGGTTTTCAGGGTAAGAGATGTTCAAAGGCTTGCCACTGCCTTCCTCTGCATAGTGTCCCCAGAATTCCTTGGTGTCTCCCATCCAAATAAAAACCAGGGCTGACCCTGCTTAGCTTCCAAGATGTGACAAAATCAGGCCAGCCTGGGCTACCCAGGTCAGGGGTGGGGGGCTTGTATAATGATTCCTAAATGATGAAAATGTGGAGCTGCACTAGTCAGGCACGTTCTTAAAAAATCCCAGTCTTCCGTCTCTTACAAATACAGGAGTGGGGTGAAGGAATGATTTTGTAAAAAAAAATTAAAAAAATGGTGAGAGACGTTGAAGAGAGGACCTGTCTCAAAGTCTGCAGGCTTCAAGGGAAAATCTTCATGTCCCATCCCAAGGAATCGAGAAGGAGCAAACCCTATTTGAGACATTGGTCGAATCTGCATTTGCATTTTTAAAGCAGTTTCGTGCAGCATTTGCATTTTTAAATCAGTTTCATGCTGCTGTGACGCTGTCTTTTCTCTATGCTTGACGGCGTCACAGCAGCACGAAACAGATTTAAAAATGCAAATGCAGATTCGACCAAAGCTGAGTGAATAAGAGAATACCCCACACAACCATGGCAGTGGCTTCATGCACAATTGCCATAATACTGAGCGTAGTGTTCCCATTCCACTGCGTACCTCGATTTGTCTAAATTTAGCACTTCAAAATCTGGTTTCAACGGAGAGTTACTGAACCGGATTAGGACTTTATTTAGGTATTAGCATGACAGCATGCCTTCCTTGCATGTTGTACAAATTGTCCCAGTACCAGTGTAAATTGGGAGGCAAGCAACCCAGTTCGTAAGCGTGTTTGTTTACTCATCAGTACCCTGTGTTGATTTCAGTGGGACTTAGTTTTCAGTACATATCTTCAGGACCGTACTCAAAGAAGAATAATGAAGATCGCACAATGAATTTGAACAATCAAGCTTGGAAAATATGAGACAAATTTTTTGTACAAATATATATCATTAGAAGTTAGTTTCTCAGTGTAAATCCGGCTTACGTACAATGATTCAGTTTTACATCTTCCCTCACACTGAGTCACAGAGACCTGTTCCACAGAACGGCAGCCATTGTAACTGATATAGTCCTTTGTTACAGTCAGAGAGCATGATGGTGGTGTCTGTGGTTCCTTAAAAATGCCTGCAGAATAAGAGATTTTAAAAGATCATTGTGAAAATGCCTTCAGAAGTGTCAAATTTTGTTCTCACGTACATGAGTCTTTTCCTATATGCAATGGTCTACAGCAAGTCAAAACGCTCAAAACCATATCCCCATGTAATAACAAAATGGTGTCAGACTGTGTACCAAGATATGCAATTTGGTAACCTCGCTGAATGCCAAAGAACTAGAGCACAATCCTGCTGAAGTTAAGCACATGCAGTTCTCATTGATTTAGATGGACGAGGTAGTAGGTAAGCATCTATTTAATACATGCTCACTAAAAATGAGTGACGCTCGTATACGTTTGGGACCAAACCAGATATAATTAATTAATAATAATCGTATGGCATTGTGTGTAGAATAGCCAGGAGATCCTAAGATTGTCTGGCAGCCAGAAGTTCTAGCTGTTTTAGTGTTATGCACCACTAGGTGGTGAGCTAGATTTTGGTTTTTTTAGGCAAGAGACGTTTCAGAGGTGGTTTGCCATTGCCTGCCTCTGCGTCACAACCAGACAAGAAACAAAAGAGCCATGATTAGGATCTTCCATTAAAAACCAAATATACAGAGCCTAGGGGGAAGCTAGTGTTTAATATTTTCCTCCCATGCCTTTATAGCTGCAATTAGCCCTGTTTGGGGGGAGAAATTGGCACAAGCTCCTAAACATATTTTTTCCCCATGAAGAGCTAATTGCAGTTTTGGAGGGGTTCTTTCATTCATAGAAGAGGCATGGAAGAAAATGTTTAAGCACCCCCTCCCCCACTAACCCTGTCTCAGCTTTCAAAGTAACTGTCCAGGGCAGCTAGTTAGCTTTAGAAAAAACACACAAGATTCTAATTATGGATCTTTTGTAGAGTTGTCATCCCAGTGCTGGAAAACTGTGGGAGGTTTCTGGGGACAAAAACATAAAAATGTACCTTGTTTTGATGGGCACTATAACTCCTGGCATGAAACCAGGAGTGATGTCATCACATCAGGATGACACTCTAGGATTCCAACACAACTGTACAGTAAAACCATAGAGTTGTAGAATCTTACAGCATCACCCCAACACAGTGATGTCCAGGGCTTTTTTTGTAGCAGGAACTCCTTTGCATATTAGGCGACAGGGGCTACTGTAAGCTCTTGGAGGATTAGCTACATTAGGGGTATGTCACTTAATATGCAAAGGAGTTCCTGCTACAAAAAGAGCCCTGGTGATGTCACTTCAGGTGTCAATGCCAGAATTGATGTGTGTCAAAGTGGCACATATTCCTACCACCACCATTTCCCCCCACCATGAGAGACCTAGCAGCCCAAATCATTTGCACCTCATCTGGTTTAGTCATGAGTTAATCTGATTTGTGGTAGCCTAATTTAGATGTGTTGTCCTCTTTGCTCTTCTTTTGTTTTGAAATATCACATAAATTAGGGTATTGGCTAAACAAAACAGCTACATCACTGGAGAAAACAAATCATGCAATATAAAAATTTGATTGGTGGGGATAGAATGCATGGTGTTTTCACAGGCTGTTAAATTACTGGGCCCCTTCAGAGAATGTTTGGGCCTTTAAAAAGTCCATGCTTACATCCCAGGTCCTTAGCTAGCTCCTGATCCCCTTCAGTTGGATCTAAAGATGCCCTTCAATGACCAGAAGGAGTCACTCCAAGAGCAGAAGGGCAACTTCAGAGCCATTCATATATCTCTTCCTACCTCCCTCTTCTCAGTTTTCATTTCTGCAGGAAAGAAGGAAAGCTTAAGAGGTTTTCACCTGTGATACTAAAGCGCCTTGAAGCACAGCTGATCAGATAGCAGCTGCCCAACCTTCATCTTTCTTGCTAAATTGCTTGGCAGGTGAGGGAAGGAAAAGCCTTGTTCATAGAGTTGCTTTTGACTCTCCCTACATTTACAATGGGCTTTACAAACTGATATCTACAAATTCCCCAAACAGACAAAATAAACAATAAAAAGTTCTTAAGAAATTGCTATTTCAAGTTTTGTAGCTGTTCATACAATTTGCTTACTGAAAAGCCCTATTCTTATCAACTCTGAATATTACTTTGCTTGGCAAAGGTCTAACATGACTCCCTCTGGATAGAAAAGTTCTATAATTCTCTAATCTCAACAAATAAATAACTTGTATTTTATTTCACTGTCTTGTCAATTGTAAAATGGATGTTTTAAATATCACAATTAATAAATCAGGAAGAATACAATGCTGGGAATCTCAACTCACCAAAATAGCAATAGTTCAATGCATTAAAAAGTATTAATCTATTTCTCACTGCACAATATCAGTACTACTTTTCAAAATAGAGCCAGCAGCATGCTCTTCTCAAGTAGGTGCATAATGTATAATACTTACATGTTTTACAGCAGCCATTCGGCGAATAAGTAATAGTATCCTAGGACAAAAACAAACCCAGAAGATTATTTTTTTTCTCTTACTACATTGTAGGAATGGGCACAGATGGGGAAAGCCTGAACTGAACCCTGAACTGAACCCCTAAGCAAAAAGCTGCCCAAATCAAACTGGTTTGGGTGGCATCGGGGCCCCACCCCAATTCCAACTGTGTCATCCAGAAGTGACACAAACATGTCACCCCCCCAACCTGCTCACATCACTTCCAGGTGGTGTTGGGCCCTGCCTTCCAGGGTGCCCATGTCACCTGGAAGTGACGTGAGCATGTCACTTCTGGATGATGCAGATGCACCTGGATGGGGCCCAACGCCACCCAGAAGTAGTGTGCACGTATCAGGCTGAATACATGAGCCAAACCAAGCTGAAAAGCTTAGTGAGTGTTCAGGGAAAGGTGCCTTTCCTGAACCATGGCTCACGAACCCCAAACTGGGCAAAGTCTGGCCTGGACTTTGGCTCAGGTTTGGGTCTGTGCCCATCCCTACTACATTGTATAACCACCCAGAACAGTAGAACCATATCGTACAATAAAGCAACTAGTTTAAGACTATGGGTCAAGGTTATGGAAGGGAGGAGAGTTTTAGTTGAAAATTCTGCTGACAAACGAATTATTTGATGCAAGAGATTTATGCATGCAATGGAGATACACCAGAATTTTGCTTACATTATAAGCAATGATGGTCAAACTCCCCTTGATTCGGAACTGGGAGTGGCAAACTAGCTGGCTGGCAGCAACACAAGTCCATGATGTGATGTCCATTGCCACTGATACCACTGATGGCAAACAGTGAGCCAATCCACTGTGGTTCATCTGTGCCTTCTTCAGCATGCCATCCCAAGCAGTCACTTAGTTGCCACGGCTACAGCCCACATGGCATTCTTGAAAGTGCAACAGCACCTAAACACCTTCCCAGCCCCGCTATGTGTCTTTCTCATGAGGTGTTCAAGCTCCTCACCCATGAGCTTATGAACTCTCCCTTGCTAGTGCCTTCCCTTTCCCCACATTTTATCTGAAGGGGGTATAAATAACAAAATGACTGAGTAGCCCTTTAGAAGCTAAAAAGCTTCTGTGCTATACTTAGTAGCTGGCTGGCGCTTAAAAGGCAACTGTGTGGAACATCCCAATGTGATGAATGGTCATTGCCAATGTTCCATTTCCTTATAGATTTTTAAAGCTATCAGTCACGCTAACATTCTAAAATTTTGAATTTCCTTTGGACCATTTTTACTTATAGATGATAGATATTCCTGGAATGCAACACAAAATTTAGCTGCATCCTCTCTTGCTTATAACATCATTGAATCAAACTGAATAATTCACAAAACTGAACATACATATTCAAAAATTACTCACAGGTTGGCATCTGCTCTCATTAAAGTATGGGCAGTTAATTGTGGAAGTAGAGGAGATCAACTGTCTGTTGATGCTCACACAGGAATAAATAGTGCAGTTATCTTTTGGATCACTCCGGTGTGTACCAGGCTGTATAACACAAGGACATTAAATCAGTACAGACTTAAAAATACAAGAATTGGACACTGTTTTCTAATAGCATCTCTTTTAATCTTGTTTCCACTTTAAAAATATAATAAAATATAGTGTGAAGGTTTAAGACCAGTAGCACCTTAAAAACCAGCAAGTTTTCCAGGGTATGAGGTGAAGTTTTCTGAGACAGGTTTAGAGACATGATAATATGAACTTTTTAATGCATGAGTAACCTCACCCCTGACCTGGATAGCCCAGGCTAGCCCGATATCATCATCTCTCAGGAGCTAAGCAGGGTTGGCCCTAGCTAGTGTTGGGATGATAGACCACCAAGGAATACCAGGGTTATGACGCAGAGGCAAGCAGTGGCAAACTACCTCTAGGGATAGACATGAACCAGGCAAATGCAGTTTGATTCATGGCATGCCTGGATTGTAACCACAAACCATCAAAAACTTTTAGCAGCCAAATGAACCAGTTCAGTTTGTGAGGTTCATGATGTGGTAGAACACACCTCCCGGTGTGCTAAAGACACCAAACTCACAGGGGATCTCCAGCTGACTCTCCTTTACCTGTCCTCCAAGTTTGGTGAGGGGTCCAAGTTGCAGCCCCCCCAAAGTAGGTGCCTCCAGGAAAGTGCTTTCTGGAGAAATGACTAGCAGTCATTGTGACAGGTGCAGGTTCAGGAGGTTCAGGAGTATATAGAACAGATTCTGTGCAAGCTAGAGACAACAAAATACCCTCCAAGTTTGGTGAGGATTGATGGGGTCCAAGTAATGCTCCCCCAAAGAAGGTGCCCCCAGAAAAGTGCTTTCTGAGGAAATGACATGTTCTGGAATGTATAGAATGGATCCTGTGCAAACTAGAGACATCAAAGTCACAGGGAACTTCCCCCAGATGATCCTCTACATGCCCTCCAAGTTCTGCCCCCCATTGCTTTGAAGTTTGGTAAACATTTAGATTGAGTGGAGACAGTCTGTCTGGAAACATATCCATTCACAAACCAGGGTGAACCACCATGAACTGCTTAAAAGTTCATGGAAAGTTTGTATGGATTGACCTCCATGAGGTTGAATTCTCAAACCACAAACTGGCCAAAATTCGTTACAAACTTTAGTTCATGAGCTGGTTCGTGAGCATCCCTGAACACCTCTGAATTTCTCTTGCCTTGAAACCCCCCCCTGGAGTCGCCATAAGTCAGCTGTGCCTTGATGGCACTGTCTACTACTACAGACTCATTCACAACTGAGACTTAAGAGTTTCAAAGTTGGGGAAATGAAGGAACTGTGGGAAATTATGGGAAATAATTATCTACTGATCACACTTTTATCCTATCTGCCCTCCAGGGAACTTAGCGTGGCATTTTGTCATTAGATCAGGCTGAGAGAGAGTGACCAGGCCAAGAACATACAGTGAGCTTCTAGGGCGGGAGCTGAGTGGGGATTTGAACACAGAAGCACCCCATTCTTGTTTCTAAGTATTAGTCTCCCCAAGCTCCCAAGTGCAGATTTGTGAACAACCTCTTCTTACGTAGCCACTTATGGCAAGTAACAAGCAGAGTGGCAGCAACAGAAGACTGGTATAAAGATGGTTTGAAGATTCAAACAGTTGAGGGAAAGAAGGAGAATTCTCACAGAGAGGCTTGGGAGTCATGTGGACATTAGATTAAGGAAATGACAGGGCTCTTTTTGTAGCAGGAACTCCTTTGCATATCAGGCGACACACCCCTAATGTAGCCAATCCTCCAAGAGCTTACAGAGCTCTTCTTACAGGGGCTACTGCAAGCTCCTGGAGGATTGGCTACGTTAGGGGTGTGTCACCTAATATGCAAAGGAGTTCCTGCTACAAAAAGAGCCCTGGAATGAGATGTCTTTGTTTGAGTTGTATATATTGATGGTAAAATAACTAATCTCTTTCTCTCTTTTTCTTACAGTTAACTGCTTTTTCTCCTGCTACAAAATTTTGGGAACAAGAGAATCATTGCCATTTGAAGCCGCGTATTAAGAAAAGGAATATACTTACTGATAAGGTGAAAACAAGGTCATCTGTTTTTATAACGCAGCTTGTTTGCACACATTTCCCACAGCATTCACCAGGTTGTGGAAACAGAGTATATCCCTAGGAAGAAAGAGATGCACAAGTAATATGTCTAATTTCTTCCTACAGCATCTGGAACATGACAAATGACCCTTTCCCCATGCAACTGCTTTGTGCTTTTATTCCCACTTTATAAGGGAGTCTCTGGGGCTGAGAGATGGTGAGCTCCTAAAGGACATGTAGGTTTTCTACAATGAAGCACAATATGCCATTAACTGTGGCCAAAATTGAAAGTCACAAATAAAAAAGAAGTAATGGAATGATCATAATTGCAGCCCTCGAACCAAATTTTATAGTTTTGCTACGAAAGCATCATTTTAAAGTTAGCTACAAAGGAAAAAAAAAACATGGTAGGGAAGTATTAAATGGCTTGGATCTACACTAGCATTTCTCTGAGCCCAAGGATTCCTGCCCGCACAGCATAACTTTCCCATCTCCCCTTCTCGATGCTCCCTAACATGCCCTACCCCCGTCCTCCATGAGCAGCATTTCAGGGGCATATTGGACTGGCACAGGAGGGGCAAGGCAGAAAATTGCACCGCGCAGGCCCTTTCGCCCATGAAAATGCTAGTTTGGGTCCAAACAATGTTCAAATGCTTCCTTTTGGGGTTTTTTTGTAAATAAAATTGATCAGACCGAAAAGTGAGTATAACATCTATGATAGCAACACATCGGTGCCAGAATCTTCTCCTTTGCTCCAAAGGAAAGAGCAGCTAGTTAAGAGAAGATAAGACTTAAGAAAAGAATGCTTCGGTAAATATTTATAGCGACTGCTTAAAAGAAGCTTGGCTTGTGCTTACCGCTTCACACGACACTTTGCATGGAATGGGGTCACAGTCAATAACTTTCAGATGAGTGATGTTGTTCCATTGGTTTGTGCACACACAGTTCTGGCACTCGTCCCCTAAGACTTTTGAACCAGGCTGAAATAGAGAAGGAATAGTTCACCTGTTAGCAAAGCACAACGTTCAACTGCATTAATAAACACTACTATGTATTTGTAGTAATGTGAGAACAGCCATTGATACAGCAATTTGTTCCAATTTTCTAGAAGTCTCATTCGATTTCTATACATGTCCTTGCTCCATTCACAGACCTTTGTTCCATTTTATTTTACTCTCTTCTCACCAGTGGTATTTCTTTCTTGACTCAAGCATTGTAGTAAAAGTACAGGTTTATCTGAGCTCTGAAAACAGATTGCACGAGCTAACCATTCCCTCAACAGAAATGTCTATGAAACTATGACTCTGGAATCAAATGGTTTTCATTCCACAGAGTTATTCATTGGAAGAAAGGAAAACATACCTTGTATTCAGCACCACCATGCACACAAACCCCTTTGGGAGCTACAAAAAAAAAAAAAAGTAGCATTTTAAAGACTTGATTCAAATATAAACAGATCGCTAAAAATCATGATTATTATTATCTATCTGCTACACTTCTCTCTATAGGATAGCCTGAAATGAGCCAATCGTACAGACCTCTCTTTGAAGTGAAGCTTTTTCACCCAGTTTCATCCATTCTTAACGCAACCTGCATCCCACATGGCTTTTGTATATGATGCCTAGTGTAGCCTTGTTTGTGTGGTCATTACTTTTTCACCAGAGGAAAAGCTGACTGGATCCAACCCATTTTGTGTAACGGACTATCAAATTATTCGTTTATTTCCTTTATATTTCCTGGGGCGTAAAAGTGCCTGCAACGCTGCTACAGGGTAACCTAATCCTATCATGCCATACTTTCATGCAAGTGTTTCCCAGCTGTTGGATGGACAATGTAAAAGGATTAAAATACACTGGAACATTAAATATAGTAACTAATCTGCTATCTTTTCCTTGCCTGGACTAAGTGTGGCCAACGAAAGCCAGCAGAAGGGGAGAAAAATATCCCTTCTAGAAAATATTCCAGCATATTATCTGTTGAATCCCCAGTACCAGGTGGAGAAGCCTCCCAATGTTATTCAAAGAATCACTCAACTTTACTGGATTTTTATATTCAGTATGTATCTAGTATTTCACTCTTTGCATTGGTTCTGCATTGGTTGGATATATGCTTCTGCGATGCAGTGTGTATGTACATTAACTGGTGGATATTATGTGTGTGCAGAAACAGGCTTTTTTGAATGGATCAGATGAGTCCATGCCTGAATAAATTAATTACATGGAGGAAAAGGCCAAGTTCAGGAACTTTGTCAGAGTTTTACCAGCCTGTCCACAAAAATATTTTACATCTATTGTAGAACAGCTGAGCTGCAGCTTTGTGCTTTACCAAAGGTCTTCTGAATCATTCATGGCTTCTTGCACTAGAGCCTTATGCTAAGTACATTTACTCAGAAGTTAGTCCCACTGATGACGGCTGGATTTCCCACTGAGAAAACATACTTAGGATCAACATACGAAGGTGAAATGTCATGCTCATCCTCCTACAATCTGTTCAAATAAACATACCGCATTGATAAACAGGACAGCAGTGGCCTGGGGGAGTTTGAGACACAGCTTCAAACCCTAGATCACACGTAGGAAGTCTGATTGTGCAGACACTGACATTACATACTGTAAAACAGAAAAAGCAGAATGAAATTGTAATTACATTCTGTAAATTGTAGTCAACCAAAATTGTTGCACAGTGAAGCATCCAAGCATCTTGTAAATAATCTAATTTTAGAGTCTCTCCCGCTATTGGTACTTGTGTATCTTTAAAAAAAGAATTCTTGTGAAAATATTGTTGATAATTTTCTCTACAGGTACAAGGCACTGCCATAACAGAATCAGAGCAATAGTCTACCTAGCCTACTATTCATATATGCACGGCTTACAGTTCTCCAGTGTGTCCTAACATTGCTTCTTGAAACATTTCAACTGGTCATACTAGGAAGTGAATCCAGGATCTTGTATTTGCATGGCATATGCTTGACCTCTGACCTATGGTTATTGCATCTCTGATCATGGTCAATTATTTAAAATGCAAAAAGCTACTAACAGTGTGGTCACATGTGATAGATAACACAGGGGGGAGGGAAGCGAGGCTATTTGCCCCGTAGTAATTTTACCTTCCACTGCACGATCAGATGCAATGGTGGGTGAATTGGGGTTTTTTCTTCGCCACGTGTTTCCAGTACGCTCCAACATGGGATCACTGATGCAATGGGAGCACGCTGGAGCAATCACACAGGGAAGTCTGTATGCGGCTCGTGGCAAACCCGTTTGCTACTGCACTTTCCCCAGTATTTTTAAACTCCGCTTCTTCAGCAGTGTGAGACAGGTTGCCGACGGGTGCGGGACGCTTGCCAGATGTCCCCGTGTGATTGCGCCCTTAAAACCCGACCGGAATTTGTGCCTATTGCGTGGCTAATTCTGCGTGCGATCGGGACCTAAGATACACTTACCACAAGTCGTTTTAGAGCAGCATTGGTCATCAGGGTTGACTTCAGAGATCTTGTGGAATCCTTCTCCTTCACACTGTGGGTCATCTAGTGCTGGAGGGCATTTATGGTTCTCACAGATAATGCCAGCACCTCCTTCCAGGCAGACACAGTCCTTGCAGTCAAACTCAAAGGTGTCTCCAAACTGTCAACAAGGAGAACACTCGAGTATCAAAATGCACGTGAATTAGTAAACATAGTAAAATCTAACCCTGTCCATCAGCTTTACAACTGTTAAAGATATACAGACAAGGGTCTCAGGAGTCAGAAAAAGAGACTTATAAATTCATTACGCTGTAATCCAGAACAGTTATCATAATGCATTCCTTGAGGCAGGAGGCCCTGATGTGGTGCCTCTGGTTGCCACGGCACCCGCCTACACCTTTCCCGGTGCTCACCAACTGTTTTTAGGAAGTGGGGTTTGTACATAAGAACACAAGAATAACCCTGCTGGATCAGACCAGTGGGCCATCTAGTCCAGCATGCTGACTCACACAGTGGCCAACCAGTTCTTCTAGAGGGCCAACAACAGGGCACAGAGGCCGAGGCCTTCTCCTGAAGTTGCTTCCTGGCATCAGGATTCAGAAGTCGACTGCCTCTTAGTCACCGGGGCTAGTAGCTGTTGATAGACCTATCCTCCATGAATCTATCCAATCCCCTTTTAAAGCTGTCTCTGCCTGAAGCCATCGGTTCATCCTCTGGCAGTGAATTCCACATTTGCAACTGTGTAACAAGTATTCCCTCTTGTTTGTTGTGAATCTATTGCCCATCAGCTTCATTGGATGTCCTCAAGTTCTAATATTTTGGGAGAGGGAGAAATAGTCCTCTTTGTCCTCTCTCTCCATCTCATGCACAAATTTATAAATCTCTATCATGCACTCCTTAGTCATCTCTTTCTAAACAGAAAAGTCCCAGACTCTTCAACCTTTATGAACAGGAAAGGTCCTCCAACCCGTAAATCATCTTGGTTACCCTGTTCTGTTCTTTTTCCAGGACTGTAATGTCCTCTTTGAGATACAGCTACCAGAATTGGCCAGGGTCTGGCATACCTGAGGAGGTTCCCCACATTCCCCACATATGCCCCAAAGAGCACTTCGGTCGGGGTCACAACACCATCTGGTGACCCCTGGCCCTAGGAAGGCCAGGCTTGCTGCAACTAGAGCCAGGTCCTTTTCAGTGGTGGCTCCTACCTGGTGGAATGAGCTCCCAGAGGAGGTTAGGGCCCTGTGTGAACTTTCGCAGTTCTGCAGGGCCTGTAAGATGGAGCTCTTTCACCAGGCTTTTGAGTGGGAGCCACCACCACCACCACCATTGACATTGGGACCAATGGGGTAAGAGGACGGCCCCACGAACATCTGCTGGATGTGGACAAGTAACATCTATGGGACACATCCTCCTTGGTGAAGAAATATCACTGTTTTTAAGATTTGATACACCATTGTGTTTTATAGAGAGATGCTATTGTGACTGAAATTTGTGAGCACTTTATTTTGTTTTTACTGTTTTTATTGTTTACATGTAGGCACTTGGTGCCCTGTGTAAGCCGCCCTGAGCCCATTCGCGGGGAGGGCAGGGTAGAAATATAATAGTAAATAAATTAAATTGCACACAGTATTCCAAATGAGGCTGCACCATTGATCTATTCAAGGGCATTATAACATCAGCCATTTTATTTTCAATCCCTTCCCTAATATTTCCCATCATAGAGTTTGCCTTTTTCACTGCTGCAGCACACTGGGTTGACATTTTCACTGAGCTATCTACCACGACCCCAAGAACTCAGTTTGACTCAGTATTTCAGTGTTTTTTTCCCCCACTGTCTCAGCAAGTTCAGACCCCATTAGCCTATACTCGAACTTGACATTTTTTGTCATCACCTTACATTTACTGACACTGAACTTCATTCGCCACATTGTTGCCCACTCACCCAATTTGTGGAGATTCTCCTAGAGCTCTTCACAGTAAGCCTTGGTTTTCACCATCCTGGATAATTTTGTGTCATCTGCAAACTTGGCCACTATAACACTCACCCCTAGTTCTAGACTACTTATGGACAAATTAAATAGTACTGGACCCAGTACTGGTCCTTGCGGGACCCCACTATTTACTTCCCTCTATTGTGAGAAGTGTCCCTTTATTCCTACTCTTTGCTTCCTGTCATTTAGCCAATTTGTACCCCACAAGAGAACCTGCCCTCTTATCTCATGACTGTTAAGTTTACTCAGAAGTCTTTGGTGAAGTCCCTTGCCAAAAGCCTTTTGAAAGTCCAAGTACATAATGTCTATTAGGTCATTCTTTACATGCTTGTTCACTTCCTCAAAGAACTACAAAAGGTTGGTGAGGCAGAACTTCTCTTTGGAAAAGCCATTTTCCCTCTGCAAGCTTTGTTCCTTTGTGTGCCTAATAATTCTATCTCTGATTACAGCTTCAACTAATTTGCCTGGGACAGAAGTTGGACTAACTAGACTGTATTTTCCTGGTTCCCCTCTGGACCCCTTTTAAAAAATCAGTGTAACATTTGCTACTCTTCAGTCTTCTGGTATGGTGGCTGAATTTAGTGATAAGTTAGATATACAAGGTTGGTTGATCAAAAATCTCACATTTGAGTTCCTTAGGAACTCTCAGGTGTATGCCATCAGGACCTGGAGACTTATTGGTTTTTGATTTCCCGAGTAGGTCTAGAACTTGTCATCTCAGTTTCACTCAGTTCTTCAGACTCCCTTTCTGAAAATAGTGGCTGTGGAATGGGTACATGCCCCAAACTTCCCATAGTGAACACAGAAGCAAAAAAGTCATTGAGTGTTTCTGCCATCTCTCCATCTTCCTTTAGCAATCTCTTTATTCCTTGATCATCCAAAGGCCCAATTGCTTCTCTGTCTGGTTTCCTGCTCCAGATATATTTAAAGAAATTTGTATTGTTTGTCTTGATGCCTTTAGCAACCTGCTTCTCTTTTTGCATGCCTAATTATTGACTTACATTTATTTTGCCAGAGCCTGTGGTCCCTTCTGTTCAATTCACCTTCCACTTTTTAAAGGAAGTCTCTTTACATTTGATATCTTCCTTGACTTGCATTGTTAACCATGCAGGCATTCTTTTAGACTTGGCAGGCACAGTTTCTTTCTTAACCTGGGGAATTCATTCTAACTAGGTATCAATTAGTGTGGTTTTAAATAGCTTCCGAGCATCATATAGGGTTCTGACTTTCTTGTGTGTCCCTTTCAGCTTCCTTTTAACTATTCTCTTTACTTTTGTAAAGTTCCCTCTTTTGAAATCAAATGTTAAAGTTTTGGACTTTAGAGATCACTTTCTATTGACGGGAATGCTGAACGTAATGGCATTGTGGTCACTGTTCCCATTTAGTGCAACAACCTCTACATGCCTCACCAGGTCATGAGCCCTGCTCAGAACTGAGTCCAAGATGACTACCCCTCTGGTTGACTCTGTGATAAACACTTCCAGTGCAGCCATTTATGATGTCTAGGAATCTCATTTCTACAGCATGACCTGAGCACATGTTTACCCAGTCAATGTGAGGGTAGTTAAAGTCTCCCAGTATCACATTATCTACTTTAGTCACCTCCCTTATTTCCTTCTCAATCTCAAGATCAGCTTCAATTGTTTGATCAGGTGGGTAACAGTATACCCCATTTTTAAGGAACCCTCAGGGCCCAGTATTTTGATCCATATAATTTCTGTTGGGGAATTCATTTTCCTAGTGTTTTCTAACTTATTTGATTCTATGCCTGCTTTGATGTACAATAGAACACCTCCCCCAAACCCATCCCTCCCTGTTCTGCCTGTAAAGCTTAAATCCAGGGATGACTGCATCCCATAGATTTTCCCAGTTCCACCATGTTTCTGAGAGACCTACTATATCTAAATTGTCATTTAACACCAAACACTCCAGTTCCCCCACCTTGGCTCAGAGATTTCTAGCAATGGCATATAGACACCTATAACATGTCTATAAGCACAGCAAGGCCTGCTATTGGCCACTGGAGATTTGATTGGCTATGTCCTCCTGTGGTTGTGCCCACCACTGTGTGTCAGAATTCCAAAAGTGCCTGCAGTCTCAAAAAGATTAGGGACCCCTGCCTTGAGGAGAATTCATTCAAATGCCTTAATGTAAAATAAAAAATTAGGATTTTGCAATTTATTTTCTCAGAGAAAAATAAAATAAAATGGAATGCTCAGAGAGTGGCACAAATAAACAGGCAAGCATCTTACCGCCCTTGGTATATTATCTGGTCCAACACATCCTGTAAGCAGAATAAAGAAAATCTTCACTATTTGTGGCACAGTTCCTGATAGTCATACATTTTAAATTAATAAATATGTTTGAAAGAAAAAAGAGATAGAACCCAAACTTACCACAGGTTTTTACACAGACATCCACACCAGAGTCATAAAGTTTAGTTCCTTCAGGGCAGAAACAACCTTCCACTTTTGTTTCATTAGTTCCTGTTAAGCTACTATAGATGAAAAATTTTAAAAATTATTCTTGTACAGACTGGCATATTTATAGCAATTAAAGCTAATGAGATTCTAGAAGAGATACATATATAACAATTCTAACTTGAATATCTCCCACCATTGCTGCATGAACCTCCAACAGAGAATATTCTTGATTATTGTGTCTTTACTACACTGCATTCTAGAGGTAACATAGGTTTCAGATATTTATTTGTGCTGGGCCCTGGAATCAGTGTATGTTTGTAGGGACAGTAAAAGAGTAACGAGGGTGGGATAAACAACAGAATTAGGAATTTCACTACATTTCAGGTATCAAAGACCATACATTAGCTGACCCCTAAGAGCTCCCACAGTTCAAAACTCAAATAAGGACAGAGTTGCTTATCTTCTGTGAGGCTATATTTACACAATGTGTCTATGAAATAACCTGTATTAGCATAGCAGATATGCATTGGGCATATTGCCCACAGTACTCTCTAACAGAGAATATCCACACATTCATCTGAGAATACCCAAGGGCTGGGTAACTGAATGAGCTACGTTCATACATCTAGTTGAAGACTGTGCCCTCATGGGAGGGAAGCAGGTATGCTCCTCCCACCTCGTGCAAGGTAAAGTGTGATGATGAGTTATGTAAGGACACCAAGCTATGCATGGACAGGCAGATTCATGTATTCCTCTCCCCTCTACAAGGTGATGAAAATCCTGTGGGTTGGCCTCAGCAGACTACCAGTAATACCTGTATGACATGTCACTTCATGGAACAGGGGAAGTGCCCCCTTATCAACTGTACACATGGAATGCCTCGTGGGAGATGTTGTTTCAAGAATTTCCAGCACTTTTGTTTTAGGCTACTGATGAGAAGCAGGGAAGTACACAAAGCTAATGCCTAAACATACACATTTTACAAAATACACCAAGGAACTCATCCGTTTACACAAACGACTGAAAGGTCATAAGAGTACTTACTCTGATTTACAAGTCTCCTCTTCAGATGGACCACATGCCTTGTAAATCTTGTTGGATGGGCACTGGATGGCTAGATTAAGACACACACAGAGAGAGAAACAAAACAGATGAAAGATTGAAAAAAGATCAGTGGCATTATCCCAATTATTCTTTCTAAAAGTAATATCCCACATATTCCTATTTAACAATTTTCAGCTGGGAACAGGAAACAAGGGTCTCATGGAGGGGGTAGTGTGCAGACTTCCCACACAAGGAGGGCAGGAAACCAACAACTGAGGGCCAAACTACAAAAGAGGTTTTTTACAAGTTGGGTCTGGGTTCCCTGGACATGACTTGCTTTCCCCACAGCCAATTCAGCTCTAAACTGTGGCACAGAAGGAGGAGGAACTCCTGCCTTCCTCCTGCAGTGTTTTCTCAGACTGAAATGGCCCCTGGGGTGGGATTTATTTGGCCCATTCTGGAGCTGCACTTGCTGCATGTGTAGCTCCAAGAGAGGCAAATAACTGCCTTGGGAATTACTTGGATCCCTGCAGACTTTTAAAATGATGTTCCCTGTAGTTGCTGGCATTACAAAAAATCTTGTATGATTTGGCTCTCAAACAAGGGTGTAAAGAGGAGGGTTGGGGAGGAGAAGAGAAACCTATCTATTTATACCATCACCTTTTTGTACCATATCTTCTCTCTTAACGCTCATGATATATTGATGTAGTATTGAGTGCCAGTTTGGTGTAGTGGTTAAGTGCGCGGACTCTAATCTGGGAGAACTGGGTTTGAGTCCCCACTCCTCCACTTGCACCTGCTGGATGACCCTGGGCAAGCCATAGTTCTGGCACAGCTGTTCTTGAAAAAGAGCAATTTCTGGAAAGAGCTCTCTCAGCCCCACCTACTTAACAGGGTGTCTGTTGTGGGGAGGGGAAGGGAAAGGAGTTTATAAGCTGCTCTGAGACTCCCTTGGGTAGTGAAGGGTGGGGTATAAATCCAGTCTCTTCTTCTTCTATGTTATTTCTCATATTATTTTAATTGTGTCTTTATACTGCAATTCCTTTTTTATTTGGCAGATACATCATTTTAAAACTGTATGTTTTTATCCTATTATACTGAATCTATTACTAGATATTGCTTGGTAGTGTGTTTACTGTTTTTAACATTATAAGTATGAAATTACTGGTTTGTTTTTTACAATTGTTGTTTATATGGAAAAAGTAGCTCCACATTCTGGAAAACAGCCCACTTTCAAGCACCATGGCATTGTGGCAAAAAGGAGGGGGAAAAGGGGGAACAGCTTTTCTACCGCACCCACTCTCCCCCCTCCCCTCAACAACTTGCTTGCCAGTTTCTGCCCTTCAAAATGGATATGCATAACTTTTACTTGCATGTGCCTAGAGCATTTTCAGAGCAATGAAATTAAATATATAGAACTGCAATTTTTTTTTTGACAGAACCTCATGCATACATGACAAAGAGGTTTGTAAAACTATTTCAGTAAGCTTTTGCAGAGATTAGTAAAGGATCTAATACAGGGCCGTAGCTAGTGTGGGGCCCATGGGATGCCGCCCACTCCCGAATTTGCAACACCCCCCCCAAATCTTGGAGCCTGCCCTGGGAGAGAGGTGGTGGGCTGAGCAGGCAGGGCTGGGGCACAGGGTTGGGGGGTCGCTTTTGGAGCTGACCTTTCCCTGCTGTGGTGCTGCATCCATAGGGTCATGGGAATAAAGGCCTTGCAAGAAAGCTGGGTGAGAAGCCAGCAGGGCCCCTGGTTGTGGGAGGGGGGAGGGGAGGGGAGGGAATTGAGGCTGGCCTGTCAGTGGTCTCCCTGCATAATGAGTTGACCTTCCATGTGCCCATATATGGTATGCAAACCATATCTTGAATTCGCATATACAGTATCCGAGCTAAAATATGCTGTCTAACTTTATAGATGTTTTAGTGCTTTCAACTGCATATGAGAACCATGTACTTACAACATGAACCATTGGTGAACTGTCTCCAGTCAATGCAGACACCTTGATCTGCACAGGTTGCTGCATAGATCTGAAGAGTTGCACATTCTATGTTACGGTCAGGAATGCGGCAACTATCGAATAAGCAAGCTTCATAGTAGTTCCAGTGATCAACAGCCTCATGACATTTCTCGAATACACTAGATGAAGAAAAATACAACAAAATCAACAAAAGTTTTAATTCTCATTATGTCTCGAACCACAGTTTGAAAAAGAAGCTTGAACTATATGTCCTTAAACTATGGGAGCGGGAAACAGAATTTGCTGCAGGTTATAATTCTGGAATGGTTGATAAAACTTCCTTGTTGAAGCCAAGAAGTTGCACAGGTCAAAGATTCCATGGAGGTTAGAATAACAAAGGCAGAAGGACTTGTAGAATACTTATTCATAGCCAGGGCTCTTTTTGTAGCAGGAACTCCTTTGCATATTAGGCGACACAACCCTAATGTAGCCAATCCTCCAAGAGCTTACAGAGCTCTTCTTACAGGGGCTACTGTAAGCTCTTGGAGGATTGCCTACATTAGGGGTGTGTCGCCTAATATGCAAAGGAGTTCCTGCTACAAAAAGAGCCTTGGGTGTCACTATATACTCATTTACCTTGCCTTTCTCCATAATGGAGACCCAAAGTAGCTTAGATTGTTCTCTTGTCCTCCATTTTATCCTGACAGCAATGCTGTGAGGTAGGCAAAGCTGAGAATATGTGACTGACCCAGGGTCATCCAGTAAGTTTCCATGGCAGAGTTGGGATTTGAAGCTGGGTCTCTCAAATCCTTGTCTGACACTCTACCACTACACCATTCTGGCTGTCACTCATTAATCGGTTAAGGAAGTGGAATTTTTGCCTCCTGGTCCTTTTTAAAAAATTTGTGCAATGTTGATCTAATTTTAAATGTGATAAATTTGTGCATATAAAACACTACAGCAGACTGCCCAGAATACAAAGGATCTTCAAGGTGGTCTCTTAAATTATGTATTAAAAGAGCAACTCATCTAGGCCTCCATGATAGATTGCACACATTTCATAAAAAAAACCACAGTCACAGGAACATTAACCTTGTTACTTGTATTCTTATAACGCATGGAAAAAATTAAAGAAGTCATAACAACTGTGGTATCTTAGATAGTACCATGAAGCACTTTCATAATAGACTTTAATCTCCTGAACTGTAGGATGCTATCATATAGTATATGCCATTATAAATCTTATAATGTTGTATAATATTGTTTGTTCAAATCGTTTGGCCTGGAAGGGTGTTTTGTTTTGCCAGTAACACTTTCTATGTTCTGAACTTTTACGAATCAACAGGAGGCAGTCTGGCATTATTGTGAACCAGAATGGACCTCATCATGGATAATAAATTATGGAGCCCTTGTCTCAGTCAGTTGGATGAGCCATCAGTAGTGTGAATGTCAATTGCAACATTTGTACTGAAATCATGCAGAAATCAGTATACGTTCCATATTTGATTGTATTCACCCTTCTCCACTCAATTACAATTTGTGCAATTGTTCTTTGACCACACAACTCTCCATGAAAAGAAATTGTAGTAAAATGGATAGTAAAGAGTTAACTGGAACCCGATTATGGCTTGGAGGAAAACACCCCCCTGGACTATTCTCTTTTTCTTAGTTTCAGTTCCTGTGTTAGTCTGAAGTTGGTTGCAATAAAGCAGTTGTATTACATTCAGCTACTCATGTGAGTACAGCAATTTATTTCATAATCACTGTGAGATCACAACAGAAGTAGTATACAAAAGATAATTAATTAACTCTGGGATGGGGTAACTAATCAACACATCATTAACCTAAACTGCAAATCTGTCATTGGATTAAAAAGAGGACAGAAATATGTCATAAAACTCATCATACAACAGGACAGGTGGCTCAGTTCTGCACCCAGATATATAAGGAATGCAAAAAGCGAGGCCAATAGACCATATCTCTACTTTTTAACAAAAATTCTTTTAAACTGACTTGTTAAATGGTTTAAAAGGTCTGAACGGTAGCTCTACTTATTTCCTTTTATATTTGTTATAACTTTTAAGCTTTTATGTTACTATGAGTCTTTTCTGGTTCATTCCAGCTAGGATAGTGTCGGGAATTTTTCTACATTGTCTTTCAAATTGATATGTCCTGGTCGATGACTGTAATAATAAACTGACTGACTGACTGGTGTCATAAAACCATAACACTCTATATCCAGGCATCTTTAGGAAGAAATCAGTTGTGACCCAGTATGCTGACACAGGAGGTGCTTCTTAATTAAAATTATCGAAAGAGTAGACAACCATAGAAAAAACAGACTTAAAGCAAGGAAGAAAAAAATCATATTAAACACACACAAAATCCAAAGTTGAAAGCCATGCAGAACACGCTTACCTTTTTCGTAGGAGCTCACAGAGAGCAGAAGGTTTGCAGGGAGACACAGGTGGGGCTTTCGTTGGTCCTGAAGGTGGGAGGAGCGGAAAGCACTGGGGCTTCGATGGGTCATTAACAATCCAGTTATCTGCCATGACTTCACAGGTGGAGGCAAGAGATCCATTGCGTAACCTGCAGTCATCTGCCGTGTTGTTGGTGCACGTGCCTAACATTGACAAAAAGCAGAGGAGTTCACACGCGAGTTGATCTTTGTGTTTCCGCAATGGATAAGTGATGTGCTGAAGACTGTTTTTATTTTAAGCCAGGTTATACAACCATTTGGTTTTTTTGCATGAACAAACTAATCTTTATCGTTTTCATTAGCTGTATGCTTTACCTGACAGGAAGACAGTTCCAATCAATGAAGCAAGTAGCTCGCATATGATATGCATATAAGAACATAAGAACATAAGAGAAGCCAATGTTGAATCAGGCCAATGGCCCATCTAGTCCAACACTCTGTCACACAGCGGCCAAAATATACCAGGTGCCATCAGGAGGTCCAGCAGTGGGGCCAGGGCACCAGAAGCCCTCCCACTGCTGTCCCCTCCAGCACCAAGAATAGAGTGCATCACCTGCCCCAGACTGAGAGTTCCCATCTATACCCTGGGGCTAATAGCCACTGATGGACTTCTGCTCCATATGTTTATCTAATTCTCTCTTGAAACTGTCCATGCTTGTAGCTGCCACCACCTCCTGTGGCAGTGAATTCCACATGTTAATCACTCTTTGGGTGAAGAAGTATTTCCTTTTATCTGTTCTAACCCGACTGCTCAGCAATTTCATGGAGTGCCCACGAGTTCTTGTATTGTGAGAAAGGGAGAAAAGTACTTCTTTCTCAACCTGCTCAATCCCATTCATAATCTTATAAACCTCAATCATGTCACCCCTATCTTGGCATTATCATGATTTGAACTGGTTGTGTAAACGTATTCTCAGAATGTGTCTGACTTTGCAATGCTTTTCTTATCATCTCTTTTTTAGTGTTTCAGTCTAGAAGCACAAACAAAAGGAATCCTTACCGCACTGTCCCTGGGTGTTATTGCCAAAGAGTTGATAGGGCAGTCGAATTGTGAAGGCCATTCCATTGTAGGTCACGTTCATCTTAAGTTCAGGAATTTCCACCACTTGATTCACACCTGACTCATAGACTTTCAAACCATATTTTTTGTAAGGCAGAGCCACTGTCTGCCCATTTACGAGCACCTAATATGGGGAAGGGGAGACAGGATAAAAATGAAATATGGGCTTCTTTTAGATCAAGGTAAACTTAACTGAATTTAGCCCACCTGCATTTGACCTAGTACAGTTCTCAAAAACGTAATTACACTTTCTCAAATCAGTGCTGAGATGTAAGCCATTTTCTCATACCTGTACTTTCATGGGGACCTCTCTGACTGTCGTTATGCGCACTTCCTGGGTCTCGTGCCTCACAATGAGAGTGCGTGGACAGGAAACTGGTTCCCGTGGATCACAATGGTAGTTGTCTATATAGACCCCAAAATTGTCTATATTTTTGTTTATCTCTTCCACCAGGGTATAGGTACAATTTCCTTGGTAACTGTAGTACAAGCCATCAAATGTCTTATAATGAGGATCTCCCCAGCCCGTGCAGTAGCCTTTAGAGAAATAATAGAATCTGCTTAGCAACTCATAGAAGAATGTGAAAACAGTTTTGTAACAAGGCATCAGGCAATCCTAATAAGAGGGAAAATCTAGCTGGAGTTCACCGCAGATACAGCAACTTATACAGTAAATTATTGTCAGCCACATTAGTTGCTATCAGGCCCAACAAACTGAGTCTTCTGCAAGTTGTATTCAATAAAAAAAAATACAAATGGAAAATGCTGTTGTTTATTGTATTTTAGCCAGACTGTTTTAAATGAGATGCTTCTGTTTTTATGCCTATGGGTTTGATGATGTTGTAAGCTGCCCTGAGCCACCGAGGCGGGAGGGCGGGATAGAAATGGAACAAATAAATAAAATAAATCAATAAAGGTGTGGTGAGTGGAGGATAAATAAGCTAGTTTATAAGCTGGTGCCGCCCAGAGAGAAAGTTTGATGGTGGAGAAAACATATGTCTCAGCTGAATTCCAAATGAAGGTAGACTGGTTTAAAAGTTTACATTTTTTACTTCAGTGGCTCACCCCCCCCACACACACATACATACACACACAAGTGGAAACCCACAAGAAACGTGTGGGATGGTTATCCCATTCTTCACATCTTTGCTTCCTCCCCTCTCCCCCTACCTCTCTCACACTCTTTTTCCCTTCTGCTCCCCCTTTCTTACTCTCTGTCTCTCCCCCGTGCATGTGACTTCCTCTCTCTTTCTGCCCCCTCACCATTCTCTTTGTTTTTCTGCCTCCCCACCTCATCACTCTTTGGTCGAATCTGCATTTGCATTTATAAATCAGTTTCGTGCTGCCGTGACGCCGTCTTTCTTTATACTTGTTTGAGAGTTGTTTGGAGAAGAGTCATTTAAAATGGTGCAGAGGCGCACTGACAGTGAAGCCACCATGGGAGGGCGATAAACATATGCAGACGTGCAAAAGCATGCTAGCACTGTTGAGGTGTGAAAACAGCACCAAATGTAGACGGCTTTTTTGAAGATGGAGTCAAAAGGCGGAGACACCGGTGCGAAAGACAAATGCAGATTCGACCTTTCTCTCTTTCTGCCCCCCAGCCCATCACTCTCTCTTTCTGCCCCCATCACTCTCCCAGCCTCCTGCCTGCTTCCTCCCCCAATCCATGCAGCAGCAACAGCAGCAGCAGTGGCGGCGATGCTCCCAGCCACCCACCCACTTGCTTCCTCACCCTCCACAACAGCAGTGGCAGCTCTCCAGGAATCACAACGGATCTCCGAGCTACAGAGATCCATTCACCTTAGAGCTGCCAGCTCCAGGCTGGCAAATTCCTGGAGATTTGGGGGTGGAGCCTTGGGACAGTGAGGCTTGTGGAAGGAAGCAGCCTCAGGAGGGTATGATGCCATAGACTCAACCCTCCAAAGCAGCCATTTTATCCAGGGGAACTGATCTCTGTCACCTGGACAGCAGTTGTAATTCTGGGCAATTTCCACCTCATCTGGAGACTGGCAATGGTAGTTCTCATGGAGGACATGGCTGGTTTGGAGGGTGGTGTCTATGGCATTAGGATGGTCTGAAGTTCTTCCCCTCCACAAATCCCACCCTCCCCAGGCTCCACCCCTCAAATGTCCGGGAATTTCCCAACCTGGAGTTGGCAAGCTGATTTCCTTCCCACTCAACAGCCAACCTACCTTTATCTGCCTCTCTGTCTTCAACTTTCCGTCTCCTCCCCCACAGCCTCTACCTAGGAAAATTGCAGTCTTTCTCCACAGTGGGCACCAAAAGCAGCTTACATTATTCTCTCCTCCTTTTTATCGGCACAACAACCCTGTGAGGTTGGTTAGGCTGAAAGTATGTGACCGGTCCAAAATCACCTAGTCAGTTTTCACTGCAAGATGGGGGTCTGAACCTTGGTTTTGCAGACCCTACTTCGAAGCTCTAACTGCTGCACCACACTGGCTTTCATAGGGTGGCTGCTGATGAACAGTAGCAAGCAGCCGGGCCTACTTGAGTCATGCAAGTCAGGTGGTATCAGCCAGAAGGTACTGCTAGGCCTAGGGTTGCCAGTCTCCAAGTGAGATCTAAAGACCTCCCAGAATTACAGCTGAACTCTATACAGCAGAGATCTGTCTTTCTGGAGAAAATGGCTGCTTTGGAGGGTGGACTCTGTGGCATTATACCCTGCTGAGGCCTCTCCCTTCCCCAAACCCAGCCCTCCTTAGACTCCACCACAAAATCTCTAGGAATTTCCCAGCCTGCCACTGGCAACCAGTGTTCCCTCTAAGCTAAGTTAGTGTGAGCTAGCTCACAGTTTTTTAACCTCCGGCTCACAGATTTTTGTCTACGCTCAGGAAGGATGGCTCCAGAGCCAACTAATTTCTGCAGTGGCCAAATCACTCGCTCACAACTTTAATGCCAGTAGCTCACAAAGTAGAATTTTTGCTCACAAGACTCCACAACTTAGAGGGATCATTGCTGGCAACCCTTGTCAGGCCTGGCTCCAAGGCTCCCTCCCTCCCTCAAAGGCCAAACTAGGCCTGGAAAAGGCCCTCCCCCTGCCTTTTATGGACAGTACCATTTAGAAGCCTCCCCCCACACACAACATTTTAATCTCTCACTGTTGATGTGGTGTGGCCTGGAGTAGATCCTGTGACAGCCATTTCAAAAGGTATTGGGGGGAGTCAACCCTCCCTGAGGTTTTTTTTAACTTTTTGGATTTTTCTGCAGATCCAGAGAGTCCCTGAGTCTGTAGAAAAATCTGTTGGGGGAGAGTGAGCCCCCTATCTACAGAAATAAATATCTGCATGCAGAGGGGACAGTTGGGAATTAGTATATAGATATATGTACTCACAATCACATTCCCAGTGCCAACAGCACTCATCGTCATCCATCACTCGAACAGGGGCAAGCCCATTGGAGCATTGGGGCTCAGGTGGTGGTACACACTCTATAGGAACCACCTGCCATGTGTCGTTTGTAATGCATATGGCCTGGGTACAATTGCATATCCACCAAGTTTTACCTGGCTATATTTTGAGAAGACAGAGAGCAAATAAATAAGACTTCTAACAGAGGAAGGAAGTTAATGCCCAAACAGATATTAACTAATTGGAGAACATTTTAATATCCCAAAGTTCACAGACATATACATCTTCATGTTTCTGTTTAAAAATATGTGTAATTTTAAGCATACAGTACCCAGCACTAGAGTTGTACACATGCCTTTAGAGGAGGCCTAAATTGACTGAAACCAAGCTAATTCATGTGAGGTTAGACCCAGATCACAAAACAGATGAAACATGTGCCTATTAGTATAAGATTGATATATCTTGCAGCAAAATCCTAAGCAGAATTGCATTCCTCTATTGAACTCAATGGGTTTAGAAGGGTTTAACTCTGTTTAGGATTGTACTTCTATTCTCTACAATCCATCTATGCTTGAATCCAAAAGGGCCCTTGCTTGAGCAGATTCTGGGATTTTCTTTGATTTTTCCCTATTCATCCTTGCTGCTACAGGCCCACAGGCCACATCCCATGCCATTCTGGAGGGACTCTCCACCATTCACAAGTGGTTTTGTGGACAGGACAGTGTCCTATAGTGGCAAAGTAAAGACTGGAAGGCTCTATTTTATGAGTTGACCTCTACTGGCTGTTCACTGAATCTAAACGGCTTCCCACTCTTCCAATATGTTTGGTTCTTAATGGCAGGGGACTAGTGGTATTGAGCAAATTGATTCCCTGCCTTAGCGCTGTCTGTGAATACATCCCTTTCATAGGGTTGTCAGGTTCCCTTGTCACTCCAGTGGGGGGATTGGGGGGTGTTCCAGGGGTGGGGAGGGACACCCCTAAGCCCCACCCCCAGGAGCGACCACCCGCTCAGCAACTCCTCTCTCTCCCCTCCTGCCTGGTTTAAAGGGCTTCAGCTGATCGGCAGGGACTACATGACCTGCCAACCAGCTGGAGGGCCCTTTAAATTTAGCAGGAAGGAGGGAGAGGGGTGGTCCTGGGCCACACACTCAGCTTGCAAAAGGTCATTTTACAAGCCAAACATGCGGCCCATGACCACCCTGTCCCTCCCTCCTGCTAGATTTAAAGGGCCCTCCAGCTGGTCGGCGGACCACGGAGTCCCTGCTGATCAGTTAAAGCCCTTTAAACCAGGCAGGAGGGGAGGGAGAGGGGTGGCCAGGCAGGTGGTCACTCCTGGGGATGAGGCTTCCCCCGCCAACCAGCTGTCTGGGGGCAGATTGAACCCCCCCCATAAGCTGAAATAAGTACCTTCTTTCAAATACTTAGAGGTGATGATTCACTCCACAGGGAGTAGAACTACTTACCATGACTGTGCTGCAGTAACTGGTCAAAAATCTGCATAGGCCATTCTTAAATTTACATGCTCTAAGGGAGGCATGTATGTACCAGCAGCCCTCGAATTATTTCAGGCAAAAACATTGCCCTAATTAATGTATGAGACAACTCTTGGACCCCCCCTCCTCCCACTTTGCCCTGTTAGAAAAAATTCAATCAAGATTCTTGAGAGCTTTATTTCTGGTGCCAAGCTGTGTGTCCAATGCCAGCTTACATCTTGAGTCGGGCATGATTAAGGTAGAGGCTAGGGTAAGCTTTGCCTCTATTAACTATTGGTTAAAATTACCATATAACCCACGGGGTTTAATAGCATTAGTGCTGCAAGACTATTTTCAATCCTCTTGGGAGAAGGCCATTCATCTTAAACTGCAGAATTTGGGCTTCTCTCCTGAATTTGTCCTGCAAAGGGGTTTTGATCAAGCAAAATCAATGATCAAACAAAGGCTGTTTGATGTAGAGCGATAAAGAGACATTAACAATGTTCCAAACTTCCTGATACCAGAGAAGGTTATTTATTTATTTATTATTTTTATTTGTTGTATTTATAACACGCCCTCCCCGCAAGCGGGCTCAGTGCAGCTCATATTGCCTGGCACAATGTGCCAAGGTTCATATACAGTTAAAACATATGTTATGCTTAGCATATGCTCAAATTATGCTTAAATATGTTGTCGCCCTGGTGCCTTATCTCTCTGTCCTGGAGGCACCCAGTCAATGAAGAGCTTTTACTCTGGTGAGATGGTCAGTCCTCCCCTCTGCAGTTTTAGAGGGGAGATATAAAAAAACTCCCATGAAGGAAAAGATTTGTCTGTGTGGCATTGAAGAGGTGGAGTCAGTCGAGCATGTATTATTTCACTTTCGCTTCCATCAGGAAGCTCGTTCTAATATAATTGAGGTGATGAGAGAGGAGGTCCTATGACTGATAGACAACTTAAAAACTGATAAATCACCAGACCCAGATGGCATACATCCAAGAGTTCTGAAAGAACTCAAATGTGAACTTGTGGATCTCCTGACAAAAATATGTAATCTTTCATTAAAATCTGCCTCCATTCCTGAGGACTGGAAGGTAGCTAATGTCACTCCCATCTTTAACATGCAGCTAGCACGCTAGCACTCTAATTATTAGAATGTTCTAATGCTTAAACTGTTTTAACTTTTGTATATGGTTTACAGTACTGGGTACCGATTAATGTAAGCCGCCCTGAGCCCGTTCGCGGGGAGGGCGGGGTATAAATTGAAACAATAAATAAATAAATCTTTAAAAAGGGTTCCAGAGGAGATCCGGGAAATTACAGGCCAGTCAGTCTGACATCGATACCAGGTAAGTTGGTGGAAACTGTTATTAAGGAGAGAATTAGTAGGCACATTGATGAACAACAACTATTGAGGCAAACACAACACGGGTTCTGTAAGGGAAGATCTTGTCTCACTAACCTGTTAGTGTTTTTTGAGGGAGTGAACAAACATGTGGACAAGGGGGACCCAGTAGATGTTGTTTACCTTGACTTCCAGAAAGCTTTTGATAAAGTTCCTCATCAAAGGCTCCTAACTAAGCTCAATAGTCATGGGATAAAAGGACAAGTCCTCTTGTGGATCAAAAACTGGCTAATTAATAGGAAAGAGAGTGAATATAAATGGGAAATTATCTCAGTGGAGGGTGGTAAGCAGTGGGGTACCACAGGGATCAGTACTCGGTCCAATGCTTTTTAACTTGTTTATTAATGATTTGGAGTTGGGAGTCAGCAGTGAAGTGCTAAATTTGCAGATGACACAAAGGGTGATGAGAACCAGGGAGGATTGTGAGGCACTCCAAAGGGATCTGTCAAGGATGGGCGAGTGGGTGTCAGCATGGCAAATGGGGTTCAATGTGGCCAAGTGCAAAGTGATGCACATTAGAGCCAAAAATCCTAAATATAAATACACATTGATGGGGTCTGAACTGGCAGAGACTGACCAAGAGAGAGATCTTGTAGTAGATAACTCAGTGAAAATGTCTTGACAGTGTGTAACTGCAATAAAGAACGCCAACACTATGCTGGGGATTATTAGGAAGGGGACTGAAAACAAATCAGCCAGTATCATCATGCCCTTGTATAAATCATTGGTGCGACCTCATTTGAATACTGCATACAGTTCTGGTCACCACACCTCAAAAAGGATATAATAGCATTGGGAAAAGTGCAGAAAAGGGCAACTAGAATAATAAATGATAAAAGGCTTGGAACACTTTCCCTATGAAGAAAGGTTAAAATGCTTGGGGCTCTTTAGCTTGGAGAAATGTCGGATGAGGGGTGACATGATCAAGGTTTATAAGATTATGCATGGGATAGAGCAGGTAGAGAAAGAGGTACTTTTCTCCCTTTCTCACAATACAAGAATGCATGGACACTCCATGAAATTGCTGAGCGGTCAGGTTAGAACAGATAAAAGGAAGTACTTCTTCACCCAAAGAGTGATTAGCACATGGAATTCACTGCCACAGGAGGTGGTGGTGGCTACAAGCATGGACGGCTTCAACAGGGAATTAGATAAACATCTGGAGAAGAGGTCCATCAGTGGTTTTAGCCACAAGGTATAGATAGGGACTCTGGAGTGATGCTCTGTATTCTTGTATTCTTCAAGAGGAAATTAGGTAAGCATATGGAGCAGAAGTCCATCAGTGGCTATTAGCTACAAGGTATAGATAGGAACTCTCAGGCTGGGGCAAGTGATGATCAGTATTTATGGTGCTTGGGGGGGGTCAACAGTGGGAGGGCTTCTAGTGTCCAGGCTCCACTGCTGGACCTCCTGATGGCACCTGACATTTTTGGCCACTGTTTGACAAAGTGTTGGACTAGATAGGCCATTGGCCTGATCCAACATTGGCTTCTCTTATGTTCTTATGTAATTTCCCCTCTACTTATCAATATTCCTGGATGTTCTGATGTTTATATTGTAAAGAAACTTTTAATGGGTGCTAATCAACAGGTTACCATTAGTTGTGCCAATTTTTTTTTCAGTATGTACAGATCTTAACTAATGTTGCCAATGGATCAGACCAATTTTATTTTCTAATAACATCATTGTAAAACTTTTATTCTTGACTTGTACTGGTCGTTGGCCAAATAAAGAATTGAAACCCCCAGAAATGGGGGAACCCCTGCCATGACCTGGGGGCTGGCAACCCTACCCTTTCATTTCTTCCATGTAAATGGATGATGGCCATTCATGACTATCAGGGAAAATAAAGTGGTATACTTGGGGAAGTAGTTACAGTGAGGTTAAAACCCCACTCTTGAATCTGGGTGGCCCCATTCATCAGGATTTTGGAGTAAGATGTAATGCATCTATGTACACAAATAATGCAATTGATTATATAAAGAAAAAAAACCCATACCCAATAATAACCTACTTTCTTTTAATTACCTTTCCCCCAATATATTGCAATAGATCTAAAAAGACCATGAAATATGGTAAAAATCTTCATTGTTCTCTTTGTCTTTCGTACATATCAGAATTCATTTTGTATATTTTATTCTGCTCGACAGGGTGAGATTCCACTAGTACTGGGACTTGTGCAAACTGTGAGTTCACAATGTAGAGTGGGTGCTTGACACAAGGAACAGAAAATGTTAAAACAACAGTGCACACAAAATGAAGAGTTTTTTCCCCTTTCAGTCTCTCCTGCAGGGACTCTAGAACTTTTTATTTTAAATCAGAAGAAGTTAAAAAAAAATGAAGTTTTATGGGAGAGAGAGAAAAACTTGCAAAATAACTCCGTAACAACCCCATATTAAATACAATGGTAAATAATTAAAAATTACTAACCTGAACAGATCCATTTAAACATGGTATGATTAGTTCTTTCGGAGGAGTTGTAGTATTGACTGTCTCTACATGTGGAGAAATTGTGGTGCTTTTTATAGTTGTAGATGACACTTTTGTGCTTGTTGTTGATCCCACTGTACTTGTATTTAGCACTACTGTAGTTGTCGTTGGGACTGGTGTGGTTGTAGTTGGTACACTTGGTGGACAATCCCAATAAAAAAACTCTATCTGACACCATAGTGAGCAGTTGGCAAGAAAACAAACATCTTCATGACGGCCAGTGTTAACAGTTTGACCTATAGTTTGAAAGAAAAGGTTTAAATGAAATTGTAATATTAAAAAATTACTTTTTTCTGTAAATATGTAAACTATCACAAGCAATGGATAACTTTGTATAGATTTATACCATAGAAATGTTTCAGATTAGGGATAAGCAAAACCAGCTCTTAGACGTTTGCAGAATTGTCTAGTCTCTGAAATTCCAGGGGAGAATTTCTGCAAAAATTCCAGCACATTACAGAGGATTTTCCCCCTCCGGCTGAGAAATTCTCGTAACCCTTTATAGACTAATTTAAGTGGCAGACTGCCTGAAAATCACATTCACTGGAACAGTGGTGAATTTAAGTGCATGTTCACTAAAATTCCATCATGTATTCTAAATGAAAATATAAAATCTGCCGCTGAAATTTGGCAACACTCTGCTTTGGGTGACAGAAACAAAACAAAGCAAATCCCAATTTTAAACTATATAATTTACTACCGAGCAAGTCCCTGTTTTATTTGTTTCAGAATATGAAACCATGAGCTCCAAAGTTTTAAAAATGCTTGATTTCAAAGTGATTTTTTTTTGGGGGTGGGGGGGGGAATATTGTTTTTAAAACAAATGACTGGCATGTACCCGGGCTTGCAGTTCTTCCATTTGCAGAAGAGGGGACGGTGATGGCTACTGAGTTCCCCCTCCCACCACAGAACTCCCCCTTTGCCTTTCCTAAGGATCCACTAATACCAGGAACACATTTTGGTAGGTCCTCAGTGGACTGCAGCAAGAAGGGAAAGATGGAAGCTTCTGCTCGACAAAATGAGCAGATGATTGAATACACACTGGCAATTAGCATTAAGTGCAGCTTTTCTACATTGTCAAGTGGTTATTCTTCAGTCATTATCATCTATATGTATATGTGTGTTTTAAATAGGGTTGCCAGGATCGCCAGCAGAAGCGGAGGTCCCCTGTCCCTGGGGCCTTGCCTCTGAGCCACAGATCAGCTGGCTGGCAGGGGGACTTACAGGAGAAAGAGGAAGGTCCAAGCCACGTCACCAGTTTTGCACAGGAAGTGATGTCATCACACTGATGACATTCAGGCAATGCTCTAGTATTTGGACAAAAACTTTACGGTAAAAGCCATTTTTACCGTAGAGTTTTTGCCCAAATACCAGAGTGTGACGATGTTACTTCCTGTGTGAAACTGGCAACGCGGCCTGGGCCTTCCTCTTTCTCCTGGTAAGCCCCCCCACCGCTCCCCTGCCAGTTGGACCTGCAAACCCTAGTTTTAGCATAAAAGTGAAAGTGCCTTCCAATTTTAGCACACGGTGCTTTTTAACCACTTAAAATTAAGGCATTTTGTAATTGAACAAGCCACAGTTTAAAGAAGCACAGATAAATCAATGGAAGACGTTTTTTCTCTGCATCCCTAATAGTACTCTGATGCCTGTGGAATTAACAGTGGAATTCTAAACAGAGTTACATACTTCAAAACTCATTACTTAGAAAGATGTGACTCTCCTTAGGATTGCACTGTATTTCACTTAATTTCTCAGTAGAAAGAGATTAAGTGGTAGTAGTCACTATTGTTCCAGCGCACAAATCATACCTGTAAACAGATAACATACAACCCAATTCACCAGGTTTTGTTTGGTTATTTTAATGAGTATCCCAAAGACAGACCAAAAAAAGAGATCAAACATTCCTATTTTAAATTTTAATGTAATAAATTAGGCTCCTCAAAAATTAAAAGCAGAGTTCATCCAACCCAACTCCCTCCCACCAGCAAGAGTGAAAAGAACAAGAAAAAACTTACCAATTTTTATCTTATCTTCGACAAAGCTAAGTTTATATTTCTGTCCATGCCATAAAAGGACACTTATAAAATCCAAATTGTAAATGTATCTGTGGGCACTACAGCGGCACATTTCAAAATGCAACCCAAAACTTACGCTTGTGTAGACGGGAAACAGTTAAATTTCATGTGTCCTGAAAATAGTTATGCAATCATAACTATTCTGCATACTATTCTGCATAACTATTCTGCATAACAATCTGCAAACCTCAGCAAAATCCAAAGGAACTCATTCTACCAGTGTGTTCAGTTTTACAATCCTACTATAAAGACATATGCAACCTACACAAAGGATTATTTCAACGGCTGGCAATATTAAAGTAATATATATACCCCCCCCCAAATTTAGAAACACTGAGTTGCTCCTAGCTTTATATTTTACATGGCTTCGAAAAATAATGATAAACGAAAACTTGCACAGTGCAAAATTAATTCGATGCATAAAACCAAATATATTCACCTGGCCTATATGAGTTCCCATCAAGTTCACAGTAGCATGATGTAGTTGTCGATACTGTTGTAGTGGAGCTCCATGTAGAGGTACTTGTAGATGAGGTTGTGGTTGGCGTTGAGACAGAAGTTGCAGATGTTGTAGAAGGAAGAGAGGTAGTTCTTGATGTAGTAGTAATTATGCTCTCAGTGGGAGTTGTTGATGTAGTTGTGGTTGATGTCTCAGTAGATGTGGTTGTGGACAGTGTTGCGGTTGGGGTTTCAGGTGGGGAGGTGCTAGGGGATGCTGTAGTTGTACTTGGTGTCTGAGTAGAAGTGGTGGTGGTGGTTGGGGTGGTTGATCTGGTTGTGGTTGATGTCTCAGTAGGAGTGGTTGTGGACAGTGTTGCGGTTGGGGTTTCAGGTGGGGAGGTGCTAGGGGATGCTGTAGTTGTACTTGGTGTCTGAGTAGAAGTGGTGGTGGTGGTTGAGGCGGTTGATATGGTTGTGGTTGATGTCTCAGTAGGCGTGGTTGTGGACAGTGTTGTGGTTGGGGTTTCAGGTGGGGAGGTGCTAGGGGATGCTGTAGTTGTACTTGGTGTCTGAGTAGAAGTGGTGGTGGTGGTTGGGGTGGTTGATCTGGTTGTGGTTGATGTCTCAGTAGGAGTGCTTGTGGACAGTGTTGCGGTTGGGGTTTCAGGTGGGGAGGTGCTAGGGGATGCTGTAGTTGTACTTGGTGTCTGAGTAGAAGTGGTGGTGGTGGTTGAGGCGGTTGATGTGGTTGTGGTTGATGTCTCAGTAGGTGTGGTTGTGGACAGTGTTGCGGTTGGGGTTTCAGGTGGGGAGGTGCTAGGGGATGCTGTAGTTGTACTTGGTGTCTGAGTAGAAGTGGTGGTGGTGGTTGGGGTGGTTGATGTGGTTGTGGTTGATGTCTCAGTAGGAGTGGTTGTGGACAGTGTTGCAGTTGGGGTTTCAGGTGGGGAGGTGCTAGGGGATGCTGTAGTTGTACTTGGTGTCTGAGTAGAAGTGGTGGTGGTGGTTGGGGTGGTTGATGTGGTTGTGGTTGATGTCTCAGTAGGAGTGGTTGTGGACAGTGTTGCAGTTGGGGTTTCAGGTGGGGAGGTGCTGGGGGATGCTGTAGTTGTACTTGGTGTCTGAGTAGAAGTGGTGGTCGGGGTGGTTGATGTGGTTGTGGTTGATGTCTCAGTAGGCGTGGTTGTGGACAGTGTTGCGGTTGGGGTTTCAGGTGGGGAGGTGCTAGGGGATGCTGTAGTTGTACTTGGTGTCTGAGTAGAAGTGGTGGTGGTGGTTGGGGTGGTTGATGTGGTTGTGGTTGATGTCTCAGTAGGCGTGGTTGTGGACAGTGTTGCGGTTGGGGTTTCAGGTGGGGAGGTGCTAGGGGATGCTGTAGTTGTAGTTGGTGTCTGAGTAGAAGTGGTGGTGGTGGTTGGGGTGGTTGATGTGGTTGTGGTTGATGTCTCAGTAGGTGTGGTTGTGGACAGTGTTGCGGTTGGGGTTTCAGGTGGGGAGGTGCTAGGGGATGCTGTAGTTGTACTTGGTGTCTGAGTAGAAGTGGTGGTGGTGGTTGGGGTGGTTGATGTGGTTGTGGTTGATGTCTCAGTAGGAGTGGTTGTGGACCGTGTTGCAGTTGGGGTTTCAGGTGGGGAGGTGCTAGGGGATGCTGTAGTTGTACTTGGTGTCTGAGTAGAAGTGGTGGTGGTGGTTGGGGTGGTTGATGTGGTTGTGGTTGATGTCTCAGTAGGAGTGGTTGTGGACAGTGTTGCAGTTGGGGTTTCAGGTGGGGAGGTGCTGGGGGATGCTGTAGTTGTACTTGGTTTCTGAGTAGAAGTGGTGGTCGGGGTGGTTGAGGTGGTTGTGGTTGATGTCTCAGTAGGCGTGGTTGTGGACAGTGTTGCGGTTGGGGTTTCAGGTGGGGAGGTGCTAGGGGATGCTGTAGTTGTACTTGGTGTCTGAGTAGAAGTGGTGGTGGTGGTTGGGGTGGTTGATGTGGTTGTGGTTGATGTCTCAGTAGGAGTGGTTGTGGACAGTGTTGCGGTTGGGGTTTCAGGTGGGGAGGTGCTAGGGGATGCTGTAGTTGTACTTGGTGTCTGAGTAGAAGTGGTGGTGGTGGTTGGGGTGGTTGATGTGGTTGTGGATGATGTCTCAGTAGGTGTGGTTGTGGACAGTGTTGCAGTTGGGGTTTCAGGTGGGGAGGTGCTAGGGGATGCTGTAGTTGTACTTGGTGTCTGAGTAGAAGTGGTGGTGGTGGTTGGGGTGGTTGATGTGGTTGTGGTTGATGTCTCAGTAGGTGTGGTTGTGGACAGTGTTGCGGTTGGGGTTTCTGGTGGGGAGGTGCTAGGGGATGTTGTAGTTGTACTTGGTGTCTGAGTAGAAGTGGTGGTGGTGGTTGGGGCGGTTGATGTGGTTGTGGTTGATGTCTCAGTAGGTGTGGTTGTGGACAGTGTTGCGGTTGGGGTTTCTGGTGGGGAGGTGCTAGGGGATGCTGTAGTTGTACTTGGTGTCTGAGTAGAAGTGGTGGTGGTGGTTGGGGTGGTTGATGTGGTTGTGGTTGATGTCTCAGTAGGTGTGGTTGTGGACAGTGTTGCAGTTGGGGTTTCAGGTGTGGAGGTGCTAGGGGATGCTGTAGTTGTACTTGGTGTCTGAGTAGAAGTGGTGGTGGTGGTTGGGGTGGTTGATGTGGTTGTGGTTTCAACTGGGGAGGTGGTAGGGAAGGCTGTAGTTGTACTTGGAGTCTGAGTAGAAGTGGTGGTGGTTGTTGGGGTGGTTGATGTGGTTGCGGTTGATGTCCCAGTAGGTGTGGTTGTGGGCAGTGTTGTGGTTGTGGTTTCAACTGGGGAGGTGGTAGGGGAGGCTGTAGTTGTACTTGGTGTCTGAGTAGAAGTGGTGGTGGTTGTTGGGGTGGTTGATGTGGTTGTGGTTGATGTCTCAGTAGGTATGGTTGTAGACAGTGTTGCGGTTGGGGTTTCAGGTGGGGAGGTGGTAGGGGAGGCTGTAGTTGTACTTGGTGTCTGAGTAGAAGTGGTGGTGGTTGATGTGGTTGTGGTTGATGTCCCAGTAGGTGTGGTTGTGGGCAGTGTTGTGGTTGTGGTTTCAACTGGGGAGGTGGTAGGGGAGGCTGTAGTTGTACTTGGTGTCTGAGTAGAAGTGGTGGTGGTTGTTGGGGTGGTTGATGTGGTTGTGGTTGATGTCTCAGTAGGTATGGTTGTAGACAGTGTTGCAGTTGGGGTTTCAGGTGGGGAGGTGGTAGGGGAGGCTGTAGTTGTACTTGGTGTCTGAGTAGAAGTGGTGGTGGTTGATGTGGTTGTGGTTGATGTCACAGTAGGTGTGGTTGTGGACAGTGTTGCGGTTGGGGTTTCAGGTGGGGCGGTAGTAGGGGAGGCTGTAGTTGTACTTGGTGTCTGAGTAGAAGTGGTGGTGGTTGTTGGGGTGGTTGATGTGGTTGTGGTTTCAACTGGGGAGGTGGTAGGGGATGCTGTAGTTGTACTTGGTGTCTGAGTAGAAGTGGTGGTGGTGGTTGGGGTGGTTGACGTGGTTGTGGTTGATGTCTCAGTAATTGTGGTTGTGGACAGTGTTGTGGTTGTGGTTTCAACTGGGCTGGTGGTAGGGGATGCTGTCGTTGTACTTGGTGTCTGAGTAGAAGTAGTTGTTGTGGTGGCTGATGTAGTTGTGGATGTAGTCTCAGGAGTGGTGGCTGGAGTTGCTGTTGATGTGGTTGTAGTTGATGTCACAGTAGGTGTGCTTGTCGGAACTGTTGTGGTCGTTTTCAGTGAAGCTGTAGGGGTCTTCACTGTTGACATCTCTGTAGAGCAAGAACAAAACATACTGATTAATATAGGCCTGGAATTGCTGTCATTTAACCAGTTAGTTTAATTGATTAAGATGTTTTGATCACGCAGAGGTTTTCCATGGATTTAAGCATATGTAGTCTGGTTGTTCTGCTCTCTCACTGTCCCCTGCTGAGGCAGCCTTAAAAGCCCTGCAGATCCTGTTCCTGGGGGTCTTTGTTCCCTCAGGAACAGTGTTTCAGGGAGCATTTCAGGCTGCTCCAGGAAGGGAATGGTGAGAAAGATGTACTCTGTGAATACCAATCCCTCCACCTTTGTAAAACCTCCAGGGATCTAAGCTTGGATCAACCTTAGCACAACCCTAACACAAACTCATTTAATTGAAAATTATTGTTTTCTTCATATGCACATATGTGTGGGCAGGGCTTTTTTTGTAGAAAAAGCCCAGCAGGAACTCATTAGAATATTAGGCCACTCCCCCTGAAAACCAGCTCATTAGCATATTAGGCCACACCCCATGTTACCAGAAGTGTGGTCATCCAGCCACACCCACCTTTTGCTTCTTATTCTGTTTACCTTGTTTGTTGTCAAAACCCAGGGCTTTTTTTGGAGCAGGAACTCCTTTGCATGTTAGACCACACACCCCTAATGTAGCCAATCCTAATGCGTCTCTGCTGATGGGTGTGGCCTGTTATGCTAATGAGTTCCTGCTGGGCATGGCTAACTTGTTAGCCAGTCAGAACTGCATTCTTGCCCAAAATAGCCCTGTATTTGGGTATATGACTTGATTGATTGATTGATTGATTGATTGATTGATTGGTTGATTACCAATACTAAACTTCTAAGAATAAATGGATAATAGTCCAAATTAGAAGTCATCTTTTTATGTTATGTTGTGTATGTATCCTAAATTGAATTTCAAGCTATTTCAGACCTTTTAACTATGTATGTTAATCGTTTTAAAATAACTTCTAACCCCCCTATTTATACTATTGATGTCCTCATTTGATTTCTGAGGAAACATCCTGATTGAATTAATATTCCATGTGCTTTTATTTATACATTCTGATCTGCAATTTGTACTACAAATGATCTCTAGGGTTAGTCATTCTATATTTTGCGCTAGGTGTACTCAGCTGGTGGCCTCAGGAAATGGAAGCATGCAACCCTGCCCTCATTAAATGTACTCATTCAGTGTCTTCCTGATGCAGATATAGTTAGGCATCTTGATAGGCATCAACCGAGCATATAAAGCCTTGCTTACAACTGCTTCACACCTCTCTCCCACTCACCCCCTGCCTCCTTCATCTTCTATGGCAGGTTAAAGAAAAAGTATATATCAACTTGATTTGGCCAGATAGTATTTTAAAACTAGCGGTACTCAGGAGATAATAGTTTCATCCAGGGCTCCTGGCGACACACCCCTAATGTAGCCAATCCTCCAAGAGCTTACAGAGCTCTTCTTACAGGGGCTACTGTCAGCTCTTGGAGGATTGGCTACATTAGGGGTGTGTCTCCTAATATGCAAAGGCGTTCCTGCTACAAAAAGAGCCCTGGTTCCATCCCAAATTTGGAGACTAATCAAGGTTAAATATAGTTTATAAAGAAATACATGAATAAGGCAGAAAGGATGCATGGATCATAGAACTGCAAAGGTATAACATAAGAAGCAGGTGTAAAAGCATTTTTTTCCTAAAGGTATGATTCAAAATTGATCCAGAACCAACTAATGAATCACTAGAATAGTATTCTTCACAGCAGCTTCATAACATGTACATTCTTAATATATTTTATGGTGACATCCGCAGAATGTTTTTTTATACTGTGGGTAAGTTCAGAAATACAAATGTGGGCAAGATCTATCTGTAGAACTTTATACTAAAGTTTTGAAATTAAAAGAGTGCAGGGGGTTGGACTAGATGACCTGCGAGGTCCCTTCCAACTCTAACATTCTATGATTCTATGATTCTACTTCTGTGAATGAATACTTACCTGATGACCATGTTTCTGGTTCCTCAGTTGTGCATGGTATTGTTGTTGTTACAGGTGTAGTCTTAGTAGTTGTCATAGAAGTAGTGGCAGAAGTGGTGCTCTTTGTACTTGGTGTAGGGGTTGTAGTTGAGGCAGGCGTTGTAGTTGAGGCAGGTGTTGTGCAAACATTTGAGCAGCAGTAAACACTAATTTCATAATTGAGACACTGTGATGCCACACCCCCTTGACCTTGGATTTGGTCTTTGTTGTTACAGATTAGTCCAGTGGAAATATCACATATCACTTTTTGTTCCAGTTCTTTAATAGGAATGCCAGGGAATAGCTTTGCTTGGCATGAAATATTTAATGGTTGCAGGCATATATCTATGCCACTTTCTCTGATGTTCTCATACGTTTCATAATCGCCCCCATCATATTTGGGGTTACTCACATCAATCCACTTAGACCAATCACATACAATACAAGAGGCTGAAAGAAAGAAAAAAGACATTTTAAAAAAGAGAGCAACTAAATGGGATTGGTTTTAGAACAGAGAGATTTACACCCTTCCTAAGCCAATTGACTTCAGTTGACTACTCAGTTGATTACTCAGTGTAATTTTGTTTAGGATTGTACTTGATCATCAAAGTTCCCCTGTGTCCAGGACAATAAGCTGTTATATTAGTGAATCACATCTTTATCACTTTGAACTTAAAAACTGGTAAGTGTAGTCCTTGCAGATTCAACAGTTGCACACGTCCCAATCAGCATCTAGCATTTGCTCTGTTGTTGTACCAAACTCACACTGGAACAGAAAAAGATGCAGCTCAAAACCACATTCAAATACCCCAGTCCAATGCCATATTGACTGCAGAGTCACCCCTGAATAGCCATAAAACGGCCATAAATCTATGCAGACAGCCACAGTAAAACCAGAGATCAAACAAAGTGAAAGGCAGCATGCAGTCTGGACACTGCCATAAAATGCGACACTCAATCAAAGTGAAAGTGGCATGCAATGTTGACGGGAATTTCTGTTCCAGTGTGGGTTTGGTAAGACAGCGGAGCAAATGCTAGATTGTCAGGCCCTTCAGAAGGTCAGTCAAACACCAGGCTTCATAAAGAAGATAGCGTTTATTGAAAGCAGTTCTAAAGGCATGGTAACATCTCTTTGTCAGTGATGGCTAACTATAAGGAGGCATCTACAGTTATACCAGCTTGAAATGCACCCCCCCCCTTTCTATCTACCAATAGTCACTAAGCCCGCGCACGGGAAAAGGTGCGAAAATACTAAAGCAGTAAATAACCAAAATGCCCCGGAGCTGTCCCAGACAGAGGAAACCAGAACTGTGAGACCAAGAACACTTGGTGAGATAACAGAGCACCCAGGCAACGGAATTCTGAATCTCCTAGGCAACCTGTACACCTCCCTACATTCCAGAGTGTGAAAAGTTGCAGACCATCCCTCCCTCCTACCCTTCCATCCATCCGATGTCAGGACTACCTGACATAGATGTAGATTCAGCCACAAAATGCATCTGCCTTCAGGCAAAATGGGGCAATTTGCAGCTTGGCCCAAAGGGATTGTGAATGTTGCTGTTAGTTTGATAACTGCATCACAAACAAACCATTTCTATTTACCACCAGTAACTTTAAAAAATTATCTTAAAACGTCAGATTAAATTAACTCACTTAGATGCTACCTAACTTTTCAACTTGCCGGAGGAACATGGGGGAGAAGTGCTGGGCTGCACTTGGACCGGAGAATCAGCAGATCTTGCTGCTGCTTGCCCTTCCCCAGCAAGTGGGAAATGTAGATAGGATCCAAAACAAGTTTTTTTTCTTTTTAAAGTGAACATGGGCTGAGAAGAATACCAATAGCTCTGTGAAGATATCTTATTCTGATGGTTTAGATATGCAACCAAATTCTGCTGAGAGATTACTTACATGTAGTGATGCTTGAAGTTGTTACTGCTGGAAATGCAGAAAATAAAATAATAGTTATGACATGCTCATATTATCATTACACATTAATAACATATTTGCAGTACAATGTAGTCTGATTGTTATCGACACGTTAATCACAGTAACACTGATCTGCCTGAAGTTAGAGTAGAAACAACTACTTTTGGTTGTCCCTTGTCTCCAGCTATTATCTGATTTTTCTTCCATTATTTTTCTTTTCTTTTTTGTAACTTAATCAGATTTTGTGCAACCAGACAGCTTTTTCTGACTTGGCTCAAGGTTGGCTACTTCCTAATCCCATGGAGATGCTCAGAGTTCCCTTTCCCTCCTTTACACAGTGCACCATAATTATAGGTGTGGGTGTTGATACATAACAAGCTGCAAATATTCTGCATATATTATTATTTTCTTTAAAATAATTAAGATACAGTCTTGAGATAAGGACATAGGTACAGAAAACATGCAACATCACTACCAAGAGAGCATCAGTATTATGACAATAGTAAAATGAAATGGAAAAGAAATGTGATAAGCAATGCTCCCTCTAAGCTGTGGAGTCTTGTGAGCAAAAATTCTACCTTGTGAGCTGCTGGCATTAAAGCTGTGAGCGAGCAATTTGGCTACTGCATAAATTAGTTTGCTCTGGAGCCATCCTTTCTGAGCTAAGACAAAAATGTGTGAGCCAGAGGCTAAAAAAACTGCAAGCTAGCTCACCCTAACTCAGCTTAGATGAAACATTGATGATAAGGAGTGCTGTTGTCTCAAGATGGTAAAACTGTTGTTGGATTGTATGGATCAGGGCTATTTTGGGGCAGGAACCCACAGGAATGGAGTTCCGGCTGGCTGCTGAGTTGGCCACGCCCAGCAGGAACTCATTAGCATAATAGGCCACACCCAACAGCAGAAACTCATTAGGATTGGCTACATTAGGGCTGTGTGGCCTAACATGGAAAGGAGTTCCTGCTCCAAAAAAAGCCCTGGGTTTTGACAACAAACAAGGTAAACAGAATAAGAAGCAAAAGGTGGGTGTGGCTGGATGATCACACTTCTGGTAGCATGGGGGTGTGGCCTAATATGCTAATGAGTTCCTGCTGGGCTTTTTCTACAAAAATAGCCCTGGTATATATGTTGGGTTATCATTAAAATTTGCATTAAGCTCAGAAATGGCATCTTAGCCTCACAACAACCTTGTGAGTAAAGTGATTTGACCAAGGTCACCTAGCAAAGCAGACATTTAAATCTGTATTTCCCTTATCCAAGCATTATACTCTAGTCCCTTCACCAGCCTATCCAAGGTGCTGGAAAGACGTACAAGTCACAAATCCCAAAACCCTGGTTAGGCTTTTAATAAAACTCAAAACTGCAACTACAGGTTAATCTCAAAGGCATTAAAATTATATCAGTGTGAAAGCTTTGTGAAATCACCATTAGAAACATACTGTATGACTACAGTTTTCATATGAATACTAAAATAGAATACTATGGCGAGTCTCTTTTTTCATAGAGAAAATGTTCCACTTAGTTAAAAGGAAATCTTCAGAGGTTGTGAAACCCCCCCCCGCCCCCCAGCCAGTGAATACAGTTTTTAGTCAAGATGTTCATCGCCAGTAAACATCCTTTGCCAGAGGAATGGCATGTCTCTTGGAATAAGAATGCTGCTGAGTTATTCATGAAGTGAAATCTGAAGACAAATGTACAAGTTCCTGCTATAGGCAAGCACTGAAGGGGGGTGTGACGTAAAACAGTACATATAGTTCTATCCCTAAATTAAGACATGTTTGTTAATCACATGAAGCTGCCATGTACTGAGTTGTTAAAGTCAGCATTACCTACACTGACTGGCAGCTGTACTGTCAACAGGGTCAGGATTGTGTACTCTGAAAAGCAGCTCTCTAGAGCAGCGGTTCTCAGCCTGTGGGTCGCGACCCCTTTGGGGGCCGAACGACCCTTTCACAAGGGTCGCCTGCTTCAATACAAAATTTCATTTATTTGTAATTAGAAATAAACAAGTGGAGACCCGCAAGAAACTTGCGGGATGGTTATCTCATTCGTCACACCTTTGCTTCCTCTGCTCACCCCCTACCTCTCTCACACTATTTCTCCCCTCTGCTCCCCTTTTCTTACTCTATTTCTGCTCCATGCATGTGATTTCCTCTCTCTTTCTGATCTGTCATCTTTCTCTTTGTTTTTCTGCCTCCCCACTTCATCACTCTTTCTCTCTCTTTCTGCCCCCCACCCCATCATTCTTTCTTTCTGCCCCCAGCCTCCTGGCTGCTTTCTGCCCCCAGCCTCTCTCCCAGCCTCCTGCCTGCTTCTTCCCCCACTCCGCAGAGCAGCAGTAGCAGTGGTGGCAGTGCTCTCAGCCACCCACCTGCTTTCTCTCCCCCACAGCAGCAGTGGCAGCACTCTGGGAATCACAATGGATCTCCCAGCTACAGAGATCAATTCACCTTAGGGTTGCCAGCTCCAGGTTGGGAATTTCCTGGAGATTTGGGGGTGGAGCCTTAGGACAGTGAGGCTTGGGGAGGCAAGCAGCCTCATCAGGGTATGATGCCATAGACTCAACCCTCCAAAACAGCCATTTTCTCCAGGGGAACTGATTTCTGTCTCCTGGACAACAGTTGTAATTCTGGGTGATCTCCAGTCCTCACCCAGAGGTTGGCAATGGTGGTTCTCATGGAGGAAATGGCTGGAGGGTGGAGTCTATGGCATTACACCAGTCCAAAGTTCCTCCCCTCCTTAAATCCCACCCTCTCCAGGCTTCACCCCTCAAATGTCCAGGGATTTCCCAACCTGGAGTTGGCAACCCTATTTCCTTCCCAACCAACAGCCAACCTACCTTTATCTGCCTCTCTGTCTCCTGTTTTCCATCTTTACCCCCCAGCCTCTACCTAGGAAAATTACAGTCTTTCTCCACAGTGAGGGCCAAAGCAGCTTTCATTATTCCCTCCTCCTTTTTTTCTGCACAACAACCCTGTGAGGTTGGTTAGGCTGAAATATGTGACTGGTCCAAAATCACACAGTCACCTTCCACTGCAAGATGGGAATCTGAACCTGGGCCTTGCAGACCCTATTTTGAAGCTCTAACTGCTGCACCTCACTGGCTTTCATAGGGTGGCTGCTGATGAATGGTAGCAAGCAGCCGAGGCTAGGTGAGTCATGCAAATCAGGGGGGACCTGGCAAGCCTAGAATGCTGCCAGGCCTAGAGTGGCCAACCTGCAAATGTGCCCTGGAGACCCCCAGAATTACAACTGGACTCTAGACAGCAGAGGTCTGTCTCCCTGCAGAAAATGGCTGCTTTGGAGGGTGGAAACTGTGGCATTATACCCAGCTGAGGCCTCTCCCTTCCCAAACCCAGCCCTCCTCCTTAGAGTCCACCACACAATCTCTAGAAATCCCCCAGCCTGGCCCTGGCAACTCTTGTGAGGCCTGGCCCCAAGGCTTCCTCCCTCCTCCCTCCAAGGCTGAAAGAGGCCTGGAAAGGGCCCTTCCCCCTCCCCTTCCACCGACAGAGCCAGTCAGAAGCCTCTCCCTCCCCCTCCCCCCAACGTTCTAATCTCTCACCGTTGCTGCCTGGAGTCAGGTCCCTGCAGAGGCCATTTCAGAAGGCTTTTTTGGGGGAATTCAACTGTCCCTGAAGGGATTTCCCCACTTTTCAGATTTTTCTACAAACCCAGGAAGTCTACTGACTATGCAGGAAAAGCTGTTGGGGGAGAGGGAGGCCCCTGTTGGAGGGAATAGGTATCCGCACTTTTTGGCTATTAGAATAAGGATATTTCACAGTATATAATTACATATTGTTTTTGTGATTAATCACTGTGCTTTAATTATGTTCAATTTGTAACAATGAAAATACATCCTGCATATCAGATATTTACATTACAATTCATAACAGTAGCAAAATTACAGTTATGAAGTAGGAACGAAAATAATTTTATGGCTGGGGGTCACTACCACATGAGGAACTGTATTCAAGGGTCATGGCATTAGGAAGGTTGAGAACCACTGCAGAGTCTCAGGCACTGGTCCTTTGCATAAAACTCTAGCTTGATCATTTGCACTTGAGAAAGTTCTGGGACTATCTGTATCTAAGGCAGATCTTCTGTGATTGAGACATAGCCCTTCCCCATATAAAAATGCATTTATTAAGTTGTTACTGTGCAGCAATGAGTCATCTCTGTCATTAAGTACCAGTCAGAAAGTGCCTTGCTTGTAAAAAAAATTCCATGCAATGGATAAGGCAAAAGTGCAGGTAGGTTCCTATTCAAAAATAATATTGCGGGAATTTCAAAGGAAGTTTTACCAGCAATCCCTAGTGGATTCTGACCCGAGATATCAATTGTAATACCAAGACACAAAACCTTAGAATTGGCCTCCTGTAAAATCTGGCTAATTACCAGATGACATACTCTCCCAGACATCCATTAGTATCAATATTAAGACGGAGGATACACTATAACAAGTGGAAACCCTCAAGGACTCGTGGGAAGCATCTCATTTCCACCTCCCCCACTATTTCTCTTTCCCCTTCCTGAAAGCCTCCATAGTCTTTCCCTTTTCCTGCTTCTGTCTCTTCTTCTAGGGTTACCAACCTTCAAGTGGGACCTGGAGATCTCCTGGAATGACAGCAGAACTCCCAGCTACAGAGAGCAGTTCCCCCTTAAGTTTGCCACCTCCAGGTTGGGAAATTACTGAAGATTTGGGGGGAATGAGCCTTGGGTTAGCGAGGTTTAGGGAGAGAAGCAATCTCAGCAGGATATAATACCATAGAGTCCACTTTTTAAAGTAGCCATTTTCTCCAAGGGAACTGATCGTGGTCGTATGGAGAGCAGTTATAATTCTGGGTGATGACCAGCTCCCTCCTGGAAGTTGGCAAAACTAGTTCCCATGGAGGAAATGGCTGCTTTGGAGGGTGGAGTCTATGGTATTAAACTTCTCCGTCCCCTCCTCAAACCCTACCCTCTACAGGCTCCACCCTCCCAAATCACTAGGAATTTCCTAAACTGGAGTTGGCAAACCTATTTCCTTTCCAACCAAAAGCCAACCTAACCTGCCCCTCTGTCGTAAATTTTCCCTCTCCCCCACCACCCGTAGCCTCTACCTTGGGAAACTGTGGCCCAGTTATGTGGTCCTGGCCACTGGGCCACGCCCACTTGCATAGTAGGGAACCCTCAAGGACTTGTGGAGTGGCACCTGACTTTCATGTTTCCCCCTCTTTTTCTTTACTCTTTCCCTCCTCCTGGCAATCCCATTTCCTCCCCCCTTTCCCTCTCTTCTTGACTCCTCAGCCATTCACCAACCTACCTTTTATCTGTCTCTCATATTCAGCTATATCTATCTAATCTATCTATCTGTCTGTCTGTCTGTCATATATCTATCATTTATCTCTCTCTCTCTTTACTTCATTTATATCCCACCTTTCTCCATAGTGGGGGTCAAAGCAGCTTACATTATTCTTCTCTTCTCCTTTATATCCACACAACAATCCTGTGAGGTAGGTTTGGCTGAAAGTATGTGACTGGCCCATAATCACCCAGTAAGCTTCCACAGCAAGATGCTCTGAAGCTCTAACCACTATAGCACACTGGTTTTCATAGGGTGGCTGTGGTTGAACAGTAGCAAGCAGTCAGGCCTAGCTGAGTCATGCAAGTCTGGGGGTATCAAATCACCCAGAGGCTGCTTCCATGCCTAGGGTTGCCAGCCTTCAGGTTGGATTGGGAGATCTCCCACAATTACAAATGAACTCCAGATGGCAGAGATCTGTCCCCATGGAAAAAATGACTGCTTTTGAGGGTAGACTCTGTATTCAGCTGAGGCCTCATACCTCCCCAACCCTGCCTTTCTCGGACTCCACCTCCAAATTGCCAGGAATTTCCCAGCCTGGAGCAGGCAACCCTAGTCAGGACTGGCCTCAATGAGTCCTCCCAGGAAGGCCAAAATCGGCCTGGAAAGAACCCTGCCCTCGGATCCTGCCTTCTTACTCACATGATCCCAGCTTGAAATACAGTGGTTGCCTAGCAACAGCCACTGAGAGAATCCACTGCTCGAAGTTATAGGCACTTTTATCATTTTGGGTTTTTTGTTTTTTAAACCCCTCAATATTTTTAATTTTAAATTTCACATTTTTCTGCAAACATAGAGACTTTTTCAGTTTTACAGAAAAATCTACCTTGCCTGTTCACAGCTCCCGTCACCAGATTTAAGTATCCAGAAATTTGGCCAGCGTCCTCTATCAGTATGTAGACGGGGGGGGGCTGCAAAACTCAGTGTCTGGGAGCCCCTCCAAGCCCAGAGTGGCTGCTGGGCTCTGCTGCTGTGGGAGAAGCCTGGAGTGGCTGCCAGCTTATGCCATCTGTGTAGCTGGGCTTCGTGCGGCTCCTGGGCTCTACCACCACAGCTAGCCTGGGAGTGGTTCCTGGGCTCCACCACAGCCCTGCTGGCAGCTCTTGGACCACCACCTCCATGGTTGAGCCTGGATTGGCTCCCAGTCTCTGCCACTGCAACTGGGATGGGAGAGACTCCCAACTCTACCACAGCCATGGCCAGGCCTGCTGGTTGCTCCCACTGCTGAAGCCGGGCCCGCCAGTGGAATCCAGGCTCTGCTGCCACTGCAAGCACCAGGCCATTCTCCAGGGGCTCAACAGTAAGGGTGTTGTTTGCGTGCTTACTAGTTTAGCATTAAAACACAGAATATAGTAAAATAAGGTCAGAATACTATTCCAAAATTGTTACCTGTGCTTGGTCCCGCAGTGGTGGAAGTAGTGCTTGGTGTTGGAGTTGAGGGGGTCGTTGTGGTAGATGGTGAGGTGGTGGTACTAGTTGATATTTCTGGGGTGGTGGTGGTTGGGGTTGGCGTTGGAGTGGTTGGTGTTGGTGTTGGAGTGGTTGGCGTTGGCGTTGGAGTGGTGGTTGTAGTAGACAGGGAGGTAGTAGGGCTTGTTGTTTCTTCTGTTATAGTAGATGGCGTAGTAGTAGTAGTTGTTGTTGATCCACATATAATTCTACAGCAGTATATGCTGATCTCATAGTTGAGACAGGAAGAATCAGGCATCACAGAACCTGGAACCTGATCTTTATTGTGACAGACAAGCCCAGTTGAAACATCACATTCCACTTTCTGGCCCAACTCTTGGAAGGAGAGCTCAGGATATTTCACTGATCGGCAAGAGATATTCAGAGGGTTGGTGCAGACCTCTATGCCATGTGCTCTGATGTTGTCATATGTTTCATAATCACCACCTTCTGGGCCGTGAAGGGGGTAACTCACATCTATCCAGTCGGACCATTCACAGATTTCAGTACTGGGACTGCACAGTGCTGCAAGAAAACAGAGACAGAGAAACATATTACAACAGGTATACGGCAATTCTTGTTGACACTGGGAAATATATGTTACTGGGAATAAGACCCGTTGTGGATGCAGTACAATTGGGCCTTAGGGAGAGGAGAGAGGGAGAGGGAGAGGGAGAGGGAGAGGGAGAGGGAGAGGGAGGGAGGGAGGGAGGGAGAGAGAGAGAGAGAGAGAGAGAGAGAGAGAGAGAGAGAGAGAGAGAGAGAGAGAGAAAGAAAGAAAGAAAGAAAGAAAGAAAGAAAGAAAGAAAGAAAGAAAGAAAGAAAGAAAGAAAGAAAGAAAGAAAGAAAGAAAGAGAGAGAAAGAGAGAGAGAGAGAGAGAGAGAGAGAAAGAGAGAGAGAGAGAAAGAAAGAAAGAGAGAAAGAGAGAAAGAGAGAAAGAAAGGAGAGACAGAGAGAAAGAAAGAGAGAAAGAGAGAAAGAAGGAGGGAGGGGAAGAAGATGAAAGAAGGAGGGAAAGAAGTCAAAGAGTTGGGGTGGAAGGAAGGGAGAAAGAGGGAGGGAGGGAAAGAATGGGAAGAGGGAGGGAGGAAGAGAAAGAGGGGGAGAAGCAGGGAGGGAGGATAAGAATGCAAAGAGATGGGGAAGAAGGAAGGAGGGGAGGGAAAGACTGCGAAGAGAAAGGGGGAGGGAGGAATAGAAGGCAAAGGAAGGAAGGGAAAGAGGGAGAGAGAGAAGAGCAAGAGCTGCTGGGAGACAGAGGGAGGGAGGGGGAGGGAAGTGGGGGCTCTCCAGCTCTTATCCGGCTGGTGTAGGGTCCTTATTAGGCTTTTCCCCACCCATCCGCCGTGGTGAGCAAGCAGGGAAACGTGGTGTGGAGTCCTCAGTAGGCCTTTCCCCGGCTGGCCGCTGCATTGGGTGAGCGGGGAAAGGTGGCGTGGGGTCCTCAGTAGGCCTTTCCCACCCGGCCGCCATGGTGGGCGAGTGGGGGGAGATACCATGGGCCCTCCCGATCGTTGGGCCTGGACATCGCCCAAGAGGACATCAAGGGTGAGAGGGTGGGCGTCACATTCCTGCTCTTGCAGCCCGGCCGACTCCTGCCGTGGCCACGGATGAGTGGTGCGGCACTGCCGTGCAATGTTCCCTCTAAGCTGTGGAGTCTTGTGAGCAAAAATTCTACTTTGTGAGCTACTGATGTTAAAGTTGTGAGTGAGCAATTTGGCTACTGTATACATTGGTTTGCTCTGGAGCCATCCTTCTTAAGCTAAGACAAAAATGTGTGAGCTGGAGGCTAAAAAACTGTGAGCTAGCTCACACTAACTCAGCTTAGAGGGAACATTGTGGCCTCAGTGTCCCAAACGTCCAGGCTGCAGGGCTTCCATCGTCTTCAGTGGCTGTGTGTGAACTGAGGGCAACATGCTGGCTGCCAGCTGTGTGGGTGGGACTGAGGCCACGCAGCCACCCAGCAATTGGCAGAGGTTTGGAGTGGCAGTTCATACGGCCAACTGATTTTGGTATGCATAGAAACTTGACAGACCACTACCCTTTTATATAATAGGACAGGATTGGAATTGGGTGGGTGCTTCATTCCAATGGTCCCCCCAAAAAAACCAGCATCTATTATTTTTGGTACTTGTTAAAATATTTTCCCTGGGAAACTGCTGGTCAAGTTCTATTCAACAGCTTTTTATCTAAGGAAAGTATTTCCATTTTAATTTATGTGTAAATTCTGGTCTATTAGTTCATCCAATATGCTTTATGCCTTTGAAATGGTAGGTATTAAAAAAACACACCAGTTATTTTAGACTAGAGGCTGAAGTTCTGAATCGTGGCACAGTCCTTTTTGTTTTATCTTCTTTTCCTATATGGGTGCACTGTATTTCTCTCTTTTATAGTTCCCTTGGGTCCTCTTCCCTTTTTCCTCTAAATTCCGTTCTTGCTTTTTTTTTAATGGACACTTTCTCCCCTCCTCCCCTTGGACCTCCTTCTCTTCTCAGTCTCCTCGGGACCTTTCTCTCTAGCCTGCAGTAATAGAGTTCTCCTTTCATTGAGTAATCCTTCTGACTTTGGACTCTCACTGTCTTGTAGCTTCAGTGGGGTGCTCAGTGAATATATTTAGTTTGTTTAGTTTGTGACATCATCACTGCTTCATCTCCTCTGTTCAGAAAACTGAGTCCAGAGGTTTCATCACTGTCACAAAATTCTTAGACATCCTGCAGTACATAAGCTCCTCTTTCGAATAATACCTGAATAAAGTACAGTTTAAAAGTCTGATCTAATTGAATTCTTATTACATTTTCTCATATGTTGCTTCACCATATGGGATATTAAAAAAATGTTCCGTAGCATCTGTATTGTCTTCACTGGTTTTGCAACCCGAGTCACAAACAGCAAACCCTCCTCTGTAGCATCTTAGGGACCTCTTGGGTTCTTATGGCATTTGCAAACAAACACCTTCTTTATCAGGTGCGTGAAGTGAAGACCAGGAACAGCTATATGGTACAAAGGTTCATCTACACATGGGCTTAAGTACACTGGATGTATAAGTAATTTCCAGTGAATTGGTACAGCATGAATAAGCCAAACACAGCGAATCTGACACACTTCTCCTAGCTTGCAGAGATATGATGGTGAGCAAGTGAGTTGTTCATCCTTCTGAGAATGTCATGAAAGACAAAAGAGTGAAAGACAAAGCAAGACATCAGGTCCAAACTAACTACAATCCCCACAGTCTGCTCTTCATGATTACATTTTATGTGTTCTAACAAGCAAAGAAGTAACATGTCTTATATCTTTCGCACTTGAACTTACTTGGGGTAACTGTTGTCATTGGTGAAGAAAATCATGTAGGAAAAGAAGAAAGAAATATCAGTGAAACTATCCATCAGATTGCAAACAGATTATATTATTGCAGGTTAAATTCACATTCATGACTTCAATCGAAGGTAGAATGTTTTACTTCCTTGAGAGCTGGCGTTAAATTCCAACAGTGTGATACTTGTTAGGGCTGGCTTCTATGATACTTATCTTATAAAGATGAACATTTTCAGCCTTTTTAAGGCACACACTTGCATGGACAAATCTGCTGTGTTGGCTAAGAAAATACAGTATCTAGTCTTCTTCTCTAAATCGCACCTCTCCTCATAGTGGGGATCAAAGCTGCATACATTATTCTCCTCTTCTCCTTTTCATTTACACAACTACCCTGTGAGGTAGGTTTGGGTGAGAGTATGTGAATGATCCATAATCACCCAGTGAACTTCCACAGCAAGATGGGGATTTGACCTTCAGTTCAAACTTCAGGCCTGCAGAACTCAGTGTCTGCGAGCCCCTCCAAGCCAAGAGGGGAAGGCGGCTCTGCTACTGCAGGGAGGCCTGGAATGGCTGCCTTTCGAGATCTGCCATCTGTGTAGCTGGACTTGGAGCAGCTCCCAGGCTCCACCACCATGGCTAGCCTGGGAGGAGTTCCTGGGCTCCGCCGCAGCCCTGCTGGCAGCTCTTGGACTCCACCACCTCCATGGTTGAGCCTGGATCGGCTCCCAGTCTCTGCCACTGCAACCAGGATCAGAGACTCCCGGGTTCTAGCACGGCCATGGCCAGGCCTGCTGGTTGCTCCCACTGCTGAGGCCAGGCCTGCCAGCGGAATCCAGGCTCTGCTGCCACTGCAAGCACCAGGCCATTCTCCAAGGCTCAACAGTAAGGGTGTTGTTTGCGTGCTTACTAGTTTAGCATTAAAACACAGAATATAGTAAAATAAGGTCAGAATACTATTCCAAAATTGTTACCTGTGCTTGGTCCCGAAGTGGTGGTGGTAGTGCTTGGTGTTGGAGTTGAGGTGGTTGTTGTGGTAAATGGTGAGGTGGTGGTACTAGTTGATGTTTCTGGGGTGGGTGTGGTTGGCGTTGGAGTGGTTGGGGTTGGGGTTGGAGTGGTGGTTGTGGTAGATGGCGTAGTAGTAGTAGTTGTTGTTGATCCACATATAATTCTACAGCAGTATATGCTGATCTCATAGTTGAGACAGGAAGAATCAGGCATCACGGGCCCTGGAACCTGATCTTTATTGTGACAGACAAGCCCAGTTGAAACATCACATTCCACTGTTTGGCCCAACTCTTGGAAGGAGAGCTCAGGATATTTCACTGATCGGCAAGAGATATTCAGAGGGTTGGTGCAGACCTCTATGCCATGTGCTCTGATGTTGTCATATGTTTCGTCATCACCACCTTCTGGGCCATAACGGGGGTAACTCACATCTATCCACTCGGACCATTCACAGATTTCAGTACTGGGAGTGCACACGGCTGCAAGAAAACAGAGACAGAGAAACAGATTACAACAGGTATACGGCAATTCTTGTGGACACTGGGAAACATATATTACTGGGATTAGGTGGGTGCTTCATTCCAATGGTCCCCCTCCCCCAAAATCAGCAACTATTATTTTTGGTACTTGTCAAAATATTTTCCCTGGGAAACTGCTGATCAAGTTCTATTCAACAGCTTTTTATCTAAGGAAAGTATTTCCATTTTAATTTATTTGTAAATCATGGTCTATTTGTTTATCCAATATCCTTTCTGCCTTTGAAATGGTAGGTATTAAAAAAACACACCAGTTATTTTTGACTAGAGGCTGACATTCTCAATCGTGGCACGGTCCTTTTTGTTTTATCTTCTTCTCCTGTACACCTGCACGGTATTTCCTCTTTCGTAGTTCCCTTGGGTCCTCTTCCCTTTTTTCTCTAAATTCCCTGTTGTTCCTCTTTTTTTTTAATGGACACTTTCTCTACCCCCCCACCCCTTTTGGGCCTCCTTCTCCTCTCAGTCTCCTCGGGACCTTTCTCTCTAGCCTGCTGCAATAGAGTTCTCCTTTCATTGAGTAATCCTTCTGACTTTGGACTCTTGCTCTCTTGAAGCTTCAGCGGGGTGCTTAGTGAATATATTTAGTATGTTTAGTTTGTGATACCATCACTGCTTCATCTCCTCTGTTCAGAAAACTGAGTCCAGAGGTTCCATCACTGTCACAAAATTCTTAGACATCCTGCAGTACTTAAGCTCCTATTTCGAATAATACCTGAATAAAGTACAGTTTAAAAGTCTGATCTAATTAGATTCTTATTACATTTTCTCATATGTTGCTTCACCATATGGGATATTAAAAAAATGTTCTGTACTAGCATCTTTATTGTCTTCACTGGTTTTGCAATAATCCGAGTCATAAAGAGCAAACCCTCCTCTGTAGCATCTTAGGGACCTCTTGGGTTCTTATGGCATTTGCAGACAAACACCTTCTTTATCAGGTGCGTGAAGTGAAGACCAGGAACATCTATTTGGTACACAGGTTCATCTACACATGGGCTTAAGTATACTGGACATATAGATAATTTCCAGTGAATTGGTACAGCATGAATACGCCAAACACAGCGAATCTGACACACTTCTCCTAGCTTGCAGAGATAAGATGGTGAGCAAGTGAGTTGTTCATCTTTCTGAGAATGTCGTGAAAGACAAAAGAGTGAAAGACAAAGCAAGACATCAGGTCCAAACTAACTACAATCCCCGCAGTTTGCTCTCCATGATTACATTTTAAGTGCTCTAATAAGCAAAGAAGTAACGTGTCTGAGACTATATCTTTCGCACTCGGACTTACTTGGGGTAACTGTTGTCATTGGTGAAGAAAATCATGTAGGAAAAGAAAAAAAGAAATATCAGTGAAACTATCCATCAGATTGCAAACAGATTATATTATTGCAGGTTAAATTCACATTCATGACTTCAATCGAAGGAAGAATGTTTTACTTCTTTGAGAGCTGGCGTTAAATCCTAGCAGTGTGATACTTGTTAGGGCTGGCTTCTATAATACATTTCTTGTAAGGATGAACTTTTTCAGTCTTATAAAGGCACACACTTGCATGGACAGATCTGCTGTGTTGGCTAGTAAAGTACAGCTGTTCTAAAAGTGTTCGCCGGGATCATTTGCATTACACCATATTTTCAGATGTAAGCCATTACCCCAGTAAAACAGTTAGACAACATCATTATTGACTACTAAATATAAATAAACAACTTAAATTCAGCAGCCGGGGTGGGTGGGTGGAATTAGAAATAAAACCCATGGTTCATTTTGGTAAAACAAATGTGTGGCAATGATTCTGTGCCTCCCTAAGCCTTAGTTTCTATAGAATGACAAACCACAGTTTGCTGGTGTGGAAAAAAACCCACTGTGTGTTTGTGTTTGTGTGTGTGTGTAGTCAAGCATATACTTTCTTCCTATTCATATAGCCCACCGATGGATTATTTCTGTTTTCTTGTTGTCCGAAGATAAGGAGATCTTTGCTGGACTGGACCAATGGCACATCTAGCCAAGGATACTGTTTCACCAAGGAGTACATCTAGCCAAGCATGCTGTAGCCTTGGAAAACTGTGGCCTAGTTGTGTGGTGCTGGCCACGGGGCCAGGCCCACTTGCATAGCAGGGAACCCTCAAGGACTTGTGGGGTAGCACCTCACTTTCCTTTCTCTGTGCAGCTGGGCTTGGAGCAGCTCCTGGGCTCCACCACCATGGCTAGTCTGGGAGTGGTGCCTGGGCTCAGCCGCAGCCCTGCTGGCAGCTCTTGGACTCCAACACCTGGATCGGCTCCCTCCATGGTTGAGCCTGGATTGGCTCCCAGTCTCTGCCCCTGCGACAGGGATTGGAGAGACTCCTGGGCTCCACCATGGCCATTGCCAGGCCTGCTGCTTGCTCCCACTGCTGAGGCTGGGCCTGCCGGTGGATTCCAGGCTCTACTGCTGCTGCAGCCACTGCCATTAGCACTGCAAGCACCAGACCCTTCTCCAGGTGCTCAACAGTAAGTGTGTTGTTTGTGCACTTACAAATTCAACATTAAAACACAGAATATAGTACAATAGGGTCAGATTACTATTCCAAAATTGTTACCTGTGCTTGGTCCCGAAGTGGTGGTGGTAGTGCTTGGTGTTGGAGTTGAGGTGGTTGTTGTGGTAGATGGTGAGGTGGTGGTACTAGTTGATGTTTCTGGGGTGGGCGTGGTTGGCGTTGGAGTGGTTGGGGTTGGGGTTGGAGTGGTGGTTGTGGTAGATGGCGTAGTAGTAGTAGTTGTTGTTGATCCACATATAATTCTACAGCAGTATATGCTGATCTCATAGTTGAGACAGGAAGAATCAGGCATCACGGGCCCTGGAACCTGATCCTTATTGTGACAGACGAGCCCAGTTGAAACATCACATTCCACTTTCTGGCCCAACTCTTGGAAGGAGAGCTCAGGATATTTCACTGATCGGCAAGAGATATTCAGAGGGTTGGTGCAGACCTCTATGCCATGTGCTCTGATGTTGTCATATGTTTCGTCATCACCACCTTCTGGGCCATAACGGGGGTAACTCACATCTATCCACTCGGACCATTCACAGATTTCAGTACTGGGAGTGCACACGGCTGCAAGAAAACAGAGACAGAGAAACAGATTACAACAGGTATACAGCAATTCTTGTGGACACTGGGAAACATATATTACTGGAATTAGGTGGGTGCTTCATTCCAACGATCTCCCTCCCCCCCAAATCAGCATGTATTATTTTTGGTACTTGTCAAAATATTTTCCCTGGGAAACGCTGATCAAATTCCATTCAACAGCTTTTTATCTAAGCAGAGCATTTCCATTTTAATTTATTTGAAAATCATGGTCTGTTTGTTTATCCAATATCCTTTCTGCCTTTGAAATGGTAGGTATTAAAAAAACACACCAGTTATTTTTGACTAGAGACTGACATTCTCAATTGTGGCATGGTCCTTTTTGTTTTATTTTCTTCTCCTGCATGCATGCACTATATTTCTCTCTTTCATAGTTCCCTTGGGTCCTCTTCCCTTTTTTCTCCAAATTCCCTGTTGTCCTTCTTCTTTTTTCATGGACACTTTCTCTCTCCCCCCCTTGGGCCTCCTTCTCTTCTCAATCTCCTCAGGACCATTCTCTCTAGCCTGCTGCAATAGAGTTCTCCTTTCGTTGAGTAATCCTTCTGACTTTGGACTCTCACTGTCTTGAAGCTTCAGTGGGGTGCTTAGTGAATATATTTAGTTTGTTTAGTTTGTGATATCATCACTGCTTCATCTTCTCTGTTCAGAAAACTGAGTCCAGAGGTTTCATCACTGTCACAAAAATTTTTAAGACGCCCTGCAGTACTTAAGTTCCTATTTCGAATAATACCTGAATAAAGTACAGTTTAAAAGTCTGATCTAATTAGATTCTTATTACATTTTCTCATATGTTGCTTCACCATATGGTATATTAAAAAAAATGTTCTGTCGCATCTTTATTTATTCTCCTTACTGGTTTTGCAACCCAAGTCATAAACAGTAAACCCTCATCTCTCGCATCATAGGGACTTCTTGGGTTCTTATGACGTTTGCAGACAAACTCCTTCTTTATCAGGTTTGTGAAGTGAAGACCAGGTACAACTATTTGGTACACAGATTCATCTACACATGGGCTTAAATACAGTGGGTGTATAGATAACTTCCAGTGAACTGGTACAGCATGAATATGCCAAACACAGCAAATCTGAAACACTTCTCCTAGCTTGCAGAGATATGATGATGAGTAAGTGAGTTGTTCATCTTTCTGAGAATGTCACGACAGACAAAAGAGTGAAAGACAAAGCAAGACATCAGGTCCAAACTAACTACCATCCCCACAGTCTGCACTCCATGATTACATTTTGTGTGTTCTGACAAGCAAAGAAGTAACACGTCTGAGACTATATCTTTCACACTTGAACTTACTTGGGGTAACTGTTGTCATTGGTGAAGAAAATCATGTAGGAAAAGAAAAAAAGAAATATCAGTGAAACTATCCATCAGATTGCAAACAGATTATATTATTGCAGGTTAAATTCACATTCATGACTTCAATCGAAGGAAGAATGTTTTACTTCTTTGAGAGCTGGCGTTAAATCCCAGCAGTGTGATACTTGTTAGGGCTGGCTTCTATAATACATTTCTTGTAAGGATGAACTTTTTCAGTCTTATAAAGGCACACACTTGCATGGACAGATCTGCTGTGTTGGCTAGTAAAGTACAGCTGTTCTAAAAGTGTTCGCCGGGATCATTTGCATTACACCATGTTTTCAGATGTAAGCCATTACCCCAGTAAAACAGTTAGACAACATCATTATTGACTACTAAATATAAATAAACAACTTAAATTCAGCAGCCGGGGTGGGTGGGTGGAATTAGAAATAAAACCCATGGTTCATTTTGGTAAAACAAATGTGTGGCAATGATTCTGTGCCTCCCTAAGCCTTAGTTTCTATAGAATGACAAACCACAGTTTGCTGGTGTGGAAAAAAAACCACTGTGTGTTTGTGTTTGTGTGTGTGTGTAGTCAAGCATATACTTTCTTCCCATACATATAGCCCACCGATGGATTATTTCTGTTTTCTTGTTGTCCGAAGATAAGGAGATCTTTGCTGGACTAGACCAGTGGTACATCTAGCCAAGGATACTGTTTCACCAAGGAGTACATCTAGCCAAGCATGCTGTAGCCTTGGAAAACTGTGGCCTAGTTGTGTGGTGCTGGCCACGGGGCCAGGCCCACTTGCATAGTAGGGAACCCTCAAGGACTTGTGGGGTAGCACCTCACTTTCCTTTCTCTGTGCAGCTGGGCTTGGAGCAGCTCCTGGGCTCCACCACCATGGCTAGTCTGGGAGTGGTGCCTGGGCTCAGCCGCAGCCCTGCTGGCAGCTCTTGGACTCCAACACCTGGATCGGCTCCCTCCATGGTTGAGCCTGGATTGGCTCCCAGTCTCTGCCCCTGCGACAGGGATTGGAGAGACTCCTGGGCTCCACCATGGCCATTGCCAGGCCTGCTGCTTGCTCCCACTGCTGAGGCTGGGCCTGCCGGTGGATTCCAGGCTCTGCTGCTGCTGCAGCCACTGCCATTAGCACTGCAAGCACCAGACCCTTCTCCAGGTGCTCAACAGTAAGTGTGTTGTTTGTGCACTTACAAATTCAACATTAAAACACAGAATATAGTACAATAGGGTCAGATTACTATTCCAAAATTGTTACCTGTGCTTGGTCCCGAAGTGGTGGTGGTAGTGCTTGGTGTTGGAGTTGAGGTGGTTGTTGTGGTAGATGGTGAGGTGGTGGTACTAGTTGATGTTTCTGGGGTGGGCGTGGTTGGCGTTGGAGTGGTTGGGGTTGGGGTTGGAGTGGTGGTTGTGGTAGATGGCGTAGTAGTAGTAGTTGTTGTTGATCCACATATAATTCTACAGCAGTATATGCTGATCTCATAGTTGAGACAGGAAGAATCAGGCATCACGGGCCCTGGAACCTGATCTTTATTGTGACAGACAAGCCCAGTTGAAACATCACATTCCACTGTTTGGCCCAGCTCTTGGAAGGAGAGCTCAGGATATTTCACTGATCGGCAAGAGATATTCAGAGGGTTGGTGCAGACCTCTATGCCATGTGCTCTGATGTTGTCATATGTTTCGTCATCACCACCTTCTGGGCCATAACGGGGGTAACTCACATCTATCCACTCGGACCATTCACAGATTTCAGTACTGGGAGTGCACACGGCTGCAAGAAAACAGAGACAGAGAAACAGATTACAACAGGTATACGGCAATTCTTGTGGACACTGGGAAACATATATTACTGGAATTAGGTGGGTGCTTCATTCCATTGGTCCCCCTCCCCCAAAATCAGCAACTATTATTTTGGTACTTGTTAAAATATTTTCCCTGATCAAGTTCTATTCAACAGCTTTTTATCTAAGGGAAGAATTTCCATTTTAATTTATTTGTAAATCATGGTCTGTTTGTTTATCCAATATCCTTTCTGCCTTTTAAATGGTAGGTATTAAAAAGACACATCAGTTACTTTTGACTAGAGGCTGACATTCTCGATTGTGGCACGGTCCTTTTTGTTTTATCGTCTTCTCCTTCACGCCTGCATGGTATTTCTCTCTTTCGTAGGTCCCCTGGGTCCTCTTCCCTTTTTCCTATATATTCCTTGTTGTTCTTTTCTTTTTTTAATGGACACTTTCTCTCCCCCCCACCCCCTTTGGGCCTCTTCCCTTCTCAGGCTGCTCAAGACCTGCTGCAATAGAGTTCTCCTTTCATTGAGTAATCCTTCTGACTTTGGACTCTCAGTGTCTTGAAGCTTCAGCGGGGTGCTTAGCGAATATATTTAGTTTGTTTAGTTTGTGATATCATCACTGCTTCATCTCCTCTGTTCAGAAAATCGAGTCCAGAGGTTTCATCACTGTCACTAAATTCTTAGACGTCCTGCAGTACTTAAGCTCCTGTTTCGAATAATACCTGAATAAAGTACAGTTTAAAAGTCTGATCTAACTAGATTCTTATTACATTTTCTCATATGTTGCTTCACCACATGGGATATTAAAAAAAACGTTCTGTAGCATCTTTATTTATCGTCTTTACTGGTTATCAAGAACCACACGGGTAAGAAAAAGGTCTGATAAAGGGCCAGTATTAAAAACCTAGTGTAAACTTATAATATACAAAAATACATGTATTGATTAGAAAGGCAGTTAAAAACAAATAAGGGCCCAATGAAAGCTTCTACAAAGTTCAAGTGACCTGAACACAAGGGCCAATACAAGTGACCTGACGCATTTCTGCCCTATTGGGGGCTTTCTTCAGAGGTCAAACATTGTGAGGTACATGTTATACTATTACATACTACAATAACATATTTGTTTGAGGATACTCTAGCTCTGACTAAGATAGTCACACAGGTGCTTTCTTGACCAGAATTGAAAGATGTTCTAGTTCAGCAGGTGTGCATTTGGCACCAAACACATGACTCCCATCTTTAGAAGCTTCATAAACATTCCTTTCTTATGTCTATTGATCTTGCTGCTTAACTTTCCTTTTTGGTCCAGTACTAACTTATTGGTTATTTTATTGTAATATTGTAACGTGTACCTCAAACAGTTTGACCTCTGAAGAAGGCCCCCAATAGGGTGGAAACATGTCAGGTCACTTGTATTGGCCCTTGTGTTCAGGTCACTTGCACTTTGTAACAAGGCTTTCATTGAGCCCTTATTTGTTTTTAACTGTCTTTCTAATAAATGCATGTACTTTTGTATATTATAAGTTTACACTAGGTTTTTAATATTGGCCCTTTACCAGACTTCTTTCTTACCCTTGTGGTTCTTGATGCCAGTTTTTGGGTTAAGTTTGTCTTCTCCTCCCTGTGTTTTAGTGGTTATGCAGAGTCTTACGGCTCCATTATTTAAGTTTTTTAAGAGGGATCACTGTAGGTCCCCTTACGTGGAGACGTTAACCACCCTGGAATTAAGACCGGCTTTCATGGCTTTAAGATTCCAATCCATGCCCTCAGTGATCAGGACAGGACGTTTCTTTGATATTCCTGCCCCCCTTAGGTTTCCTCTTTGTGATTGAGGGAAGTAGATGATTTATTACATTATATTCTGAGATCTTCCAAGGTTAAAGTATATCATTCCCATCGTTCTGCCATGTAATGGAATTTCCAATTTGGATTTGGTTAAATTTTTACTCTCGGACCTTGACAACTATGTCTCTAGTAGAATGGCATTATTTGCCTTAGCAACAAGAAAAATCAGAATGAGTTTAGTATTTAATGCAAAGTAGAAAGAGTATAGGGTTTAATGTAAGATTTTTTATTGTTTACATTATCATTTTATAGTCCGTATTTTTCTCCAACTATGTTACGTTACGTTACGTTACGTTACGTTACGTTACGTTACGTTACGTTACGTTACGTTACGTTACGTTACGTTACGTTACGGCCTATGGCTAAGACAATACACTTATCTATCTCCCATAAAGAGCAAACCCTCCTCTGTAGCATCTTAGGGGCCTCTTGGGTTTTTATGGCATCTGCAGGCAAAAACCTGCTTTATTATGTGCGTGAAGTGAAGTGAGGACCAGGTCCATTTTTTGGTACACAGATTCACCTACACATAGGCTTCAGTACACAGGATAATTTCCAGGGAATTGGTACGGCATGAATATGCCAAACACAGCAAATCTGACACACTTCTCCTAGCTTGCAGAGATATGATGGTGAGCAAGTGAGTTGTTCATCTTTCTGAGAATGTCACGAAAGACAAAAGAGTGAAAGACAAAGCAAGACATCAGGTCCAAACTAACTACAATCTCCGCTGTCTACTCGCCATGATTACATTTTATGCGTTCTAACAAGCAAAGAAGTAACATGTCTGAGACTATATCTGTTGAACTTACTTGGGGGAACTGTTGTCATTGGTGAAGAAAATCATGTAGGAAAAGAAAAAAGAAATATCAATGTAACTATCCATCAGTTTGCAAACAAATTATATTATGGCAAGTTAAATTCACATTCATGACTTCAGTTGAAGGTACAATATTTTACTTCTTTGAGAGCTGGTGTTAAATCCCAACAATGTGATACTTTGGGGGTTTGGCTTCTATAATGCATTTCCCATACAGATGAACTTTCTCAGTCTTATGAAGGCACACATTTGCATGGAGGGATCTGCTGTGTTGTCTGGGAAAGTACAAAGTCTTCGCCAGGATCATTAGTGTTACACAGTGTTTTAAGATGTAAGTCATTACCCCAGTAAAACAGTTAGACAACATCATTTTTGACAACTTAATATAAATAAACAACCTAAATTCAGCAGCCGGGGGGATAATTAGAAATAAAACTCATGCTTTATCTAGGTAAAATAAATGTGTGGCAATGATTCTGTGCCTTTCTAAGCTTTAGTTTATATAGAATGACACACCATAATTTGCTGCTATGGAAAAAAAAATCTGTGTTTGTGTGTGATCAAGCATATACTTTCTTCTCATACACATAGCCCACCAATGGATTATTTCCATTTTCTTGACATCAGAAGATAAGGAGATCTTTGCTGGACTAGACCAGTGGTACATCTAGCCAAGGATGCCTTTTCACCAAATTATCTATGGCACGCCATCTGAAATTACCTACCATGGCTTAGTTTCAGACGGTAGCCATGTTGGTCTTCAGTAGAACAGTTAGATGGAGTGCCATAGCACCTTAGAGACCAACAAGATTTTCGGAGTATGAACTTCTGAGAATCAGAGCTCCCTTTGTTAGACATGAGTAGAAATGGAGATCTCAGAGTCTTTATATCCCCTACCATATCTATTGTATCTTTATATATCCTACCATTGCTTGTGCTTTCTGCACAAATCAGCATTCTAAACCATGTTTTGATCCTGGTTTGAAACCTTGGTTTGGAGGAGAATCGCAAATCAACAATTGCCAGTCTAGATTAAACAGTAAAGTATAGTTTGCCACAAAAGCAGAGAGAACTTGTTAGATGGAGGCATGGAAAAGGAAAAGGGCATGAACAATCCCAAAGATCCTCCCGGCTTCTCCATATAGTAGCAAGCCACTGTATGTATAACTGAAATGTATCATTTAATAATATCATTTCGGGTGGCTTGAGTGGTTAAGACGCTGAACTGCAGACCAGAAGGTCGGTAGTTCAGCAGTTCAAGACCTGAGTGCCACATGACGGAGTGGGCTCCCATCTCTGGTCCCAGCTCCTGCCAACCTACCAGTTCAAAAGCAAGAAATTGCAAGTAGATAAATAGGTATTGCTTCGGTGGGAAGGTAACAGTGTTCCATGTGCCTCAGCGTCTAGTCAAGCCGGCCACATGACCATGGGAATGTCTTTGGACAGCGCTGGCTCTTTAACTTGGAAACAGAGATGAGCACCGCATCCCTAGAGTTGGATTCAACTGGCTTTCGAGCAAGGGAAACCTTTTCCCTTTCCCTTTACAGGTGGGTAGCACTGTTGGTCAGCTCTAGAAGAGTAAAATTCAAGTCCAGTAGCACCTTGAAGACCAACAAGATTTCCAGGTCATGAGATTTCAAAAGTCAAAGTTCTCTTCATTGCTTCGTAATATCATTTCTGTAGAACGATGATCTGCATTACACAATCTTAACGTATAGTGGATTTCACTGATCTAAGTGATTGGTTCATTCACACAAAGCAATAATCCGTTCATTACCTGAAGTGGATAGGGTAGTAGTAGTTGTAGTAGTAGTTGGTGTAGTGGTACTTGGTGTGGTTGTAGTGGTAGGTAGCTTGGTAGTTGTGACTGTAGTGGTTGTTGGGGGACCACAATATTTATCACAACAGTAGACTCGTATCTCATAGTCATAGCAAAGGTCCCAGAGGCTCTTATCCTGGTCTTCATTTCTACAAATGAGCCCATAAGTAACATTACATTCCACTTTCTGTCCCAGTTCTTCCAGACTTTGTTCAGGTGCATTTTTAGCCCTGCACTCTATATTTTGAGGGGCTGAACAAAAGTTTTCATATTTATTTCTTATGGCTTCATAAGTCTCATAGTCTCCGCCACCTGGCTCATCTTTGGGAACGCTGACATCATACCATTGACTCCACCAGCAGAATTCATAGCATTTAGCTGTAAAACAAAAGCAAAAGTAATTTACTTGAGCTTTAATAGACGGTAATTCGAGCAGTTTTCCTTCATGAAAGCAACTCTTTTCAATCATGCCATCAAGACAGATATTCAATACATTTCTGTCTTATTAATGCCATGGTTATATTGTAGGTCAAACTGTATTCATAACTATGAATTTGTGATTGGTCAAACTGGCTTGTAATTTGGAGTGCCCAGCGTTCCTGCTGATATCATCTGCCCTTTTTATAAGAAATGAAATATGTCCTCCTGTTTCAGCTTATGAAAAGGGAACACGCAATCTTGTAGCTTTGACATTCTTTGCTTTTTGAAGGTTATTGTTGCAGCCAGTTTGACAGGGCCAATATAGTCTTTGTGGGAAGAAAGAGCAGAGCTGCCATTTTAGGTATCAGAGTTCAAGGCTGCCAAAATCTAGCACACATGAAGTCAGCCCAGCTGTGACTATGGTGACAATAATGATATAATTACAATCCCCCCCTCCAGAATTACCCCTGCTGCCAAATGCAGATGCAAAATGTATTCCAGTCTCTGATTATGAAAACAGAGCAGCCTTGAGTGACTGTGGTAGAAAGTTCCTACAGTTTCAAGAAGGGGAGATTTCAACAGAATAGGAACAGGGTAAGACAAATTCATACAAAGATAACTCATAGCCAGGGCTTTTTTTGTAGAAAAAGCCCAGCAGGAACTCAATAGCATAACAGGCCACACCCAACAGCAGAAACTCATTAGCATATTAGGCCACACCTCCATGTTACCAGAAGTGTGGTCATCCGACCACACCTACCTTTTGCTTCTTATTCTGTTTACCTTGTTTGTTGTCAAAACCCAGGGTTTTTTTTGTAGCAGGAACTCCTTTGCATGTTAGGCCACATACCCCAAATGTAGCCAATCCTAAAGAGTTTCTGCTGTTGGGCGTGGCCTATTATGCTAATGAGTTCCTGCTGGGCATGGTTAACTCAGGAGCCAGCCAGAACTCCATCCCTGTGCGTTCCTGTCCAAAAATAGCCCTGCTCATAGCTATGGTAGCTAAGTGGAACCTCTATATTCAGAGGCAGCATATCTCTGAATAACAGTTGTTAGAGGGCAAACAATGCCGAAAGGCAGTGCTTCCTTCATGTCTTTTGTGTACTGTCTACATGCCCCCTCTGGAAAATCTGGCTGACCATTGCTGGCAGAAGGACAGTGAGCTAGGTGGACCCCTTGAACTGATCTGGTAGGGCACTTCCATTCTTAGGAAAGAGTACACTTTCTGGTAGTGCTGAAATATGCAACTGTTATTTTCTGAGGACAAGGAAGGTATCATGGGGACAGTGGGTTAGTGGGCAGTCATCTTCCTGTACTTCAATTGATCTCATCAAAAAAGTCCCAAGTTGTGTAGGGAAAGAGTATATTTTAACCAAGGACTTCTTGCTCATACACCTGGCCTGGTACATAAGATTCCACTTAATTTTCCTCATTTTCGAACACCTGTTCTTTTACTCATGAGTTTATGTCTGTCTTTATATCTTATCGCTTTGATCTTGCAACTTTATTGCCCCTGTGTTAGAGAAGTGAATATATGAAGCTGCTTTATACTGAGACAGACCATTGATGTAGTTAGTCCATTTTTATCTACTTCAAGCTCTACAGGGTCTCTCTACACACAGATTCCCCACCACCACCATACTAACTGAGATCTTATAGTCACATAGAAAGTACCCTATCACTGAGCTGAGACCAATCCTCAGTGTCCTGATTATGACTTACTTGTTGGAGATGTTGAGGTTGTGGTAAAGGCTGAAACAGGGAAAAAAGACACATATTAATGTGTAGTCTTGAGAATTCTGGAGAACATTATGGATTTAGCATTGCAGAAGGATTCACATCATGTTAGAGCATCATCTTCATCGTTTAATTTCACACATCAAAGTAATATAGCTAGACTTGTAGACATGAAATATACTTTATATAAAAGCAACTTTATCCAAGGAGATAATTAACAAATGTGCATTAATATTCCAAGCTTACCTGTACTAGTAGAGGAAGGGATCATTGAAGTGGTAGTTGTGGGAACTGTAGTCGTAATTGATTTACAGGGGTATGGTTTTGTAGACACCATTGTGCCATTTTCACATGTTAAATTGTAACAGAATAATCCATTTTCCACAACAATGACGTCTCCTTTGCCATATTCTGTGCCATTATAAACACAACAGTCTGCAAGAAGGAAACCAATATTTTAAATTGTTTTCCTTAAAGAATACTCAAAAGTGAAAAAGATCAAAATGTCAACAAAATAATCCAAATATCAAAATGTAAATAAAATAATCCAATAATCGAAGATTTAATCCTACATAAACACTTTTTATTTACTTTGCTGATATGTGGGATACTGCCACAGGCTACTTGGAAGTAAGTCCTAAGTCAGCATGCTTAGGATCAAATGTGACTATTAAATAAATCTATGACGTACATGAACCTATGCTGTATTCACTATCAGGATAGAAAGAGATTCATATGAATGGCACCACCTGATAGTTTCTGTATTCAACATCTGTCCTTCGTAATTTGGGATTTTTCCGCAGTGAAGCAGGTCTCGTGCTATAACTGATAACTGTGAATGAGACCTTAATAAATTTAAAAATAGGTTTACAAAAAAATGATTTTAACTCCCCACCCCCAAATCTTGGGGTGTATTTACTACCCAAAGTTGTACTCTTTTTTTTTTTTTTTTTTGCAGACTGCAGAGGAAAATGGCTGTAGAACTTTTTCTTCTTATGACATTGTCACTTGTACAGCTGCAAACAGTGTCCCCAAAGTACAACTAGTAACCACCTACAGTTTGATTTCCATGAACAAGAAAGCACTTGGAGAAGGGAGGGAGGGAGGGAGGGAGGGAGGGAGGGAGGGAGGGAGGGAGGGAGGAAGGAAGGAAGGAAGGAAGGAAGGAAGGAAGGAAGGACGCATTTTGCCTTTTGGGTAGTTTTTATACCCCTAAACCCGTGTATCATGTGGGGTAAGATATACCCCAGGAGTTAATAAAAGTCTAATCCAGGGAACTATTTTATGTGCTCTGGAGGGATACAACTCTTCCTGACAACTTGGAGAATCTTTATCTCACCACACAGAGATATATTCAAAAATTAGAAAAATCCCTTAAGGCACAAATACGTTTTACTTTAAAATACATTAAATTTTATGAATTGTCTAGTATCTTAGGTTTAAATCATAGTTCTCATTGTTTCAAGACAAAACTATAGCTTAGTAAGGCTGAGTTCAGACTGGCAGTTTGAAGCGGGAACCAGTCGTGGCAAAAAAGCCCCAGAACAAATTGTTCTGGGTTTTCCCGGTCACACTGCACCGACTGATGCGGGAGCATACTAGGAGGAGGCACACGGGAGCGTTCAGACTGCTGGCCCAGGCTGTTGCACCGGCACCACATTGGGCGGTAGAGTGGAGCACAGCCAATCATATTGCTGCTGCCTTATGCGCAACGCAGGTTGCTCCCAGCTTTTCGGCTAAGCGTTCACACTTCCTGGAAGTGGAATGCAGCAGAATAAAGGCACTCTCCGGGATTTGCTACCACTTTCACCAGGTATCTTTTAATCCCAGGAGTGAAGCGGAACAGCACGGGTTGCCTATGGGTGGGGAACGCCAGGCAGATGTGCCTGTGTGAACACCCCCTTTAATCTGCTTGGGAAATGTGGCTGAAATGTTGCTATAGCAGGGCAAATTGCCAGTCTGAACTCAGCCTAAAGGATCCATACTGGTGTGAGTTAGTTAATATGCAAAAGAGGAGGAGAGAATCTATGCAAAAAAACCCCATTCTGCCTCCTGTGGTTTCAAGTTCTGAATGTTTTAGTACTGTGAAACACAATAATTTCTGCCACAACACACCAAAAGAGCTTTGTGGGACTTTTTCTACCCCCAAAATACATTAGAATTTGGATTGGGGTAGAAACATACTGCAAACACAATATGTGCAATTTTTTAAATGGGGTTGTTAGAGGGTTTTTAACTAGCATACCTAAAACTTACAAACACAACAAGTTGGGTGTGGAAGGGCTCTGCCAAGGGCCATTTTTATATAGTGGAGGGACACTGCTAAGAAAAAATCTATCACATTTCCACCGGTCCTTCAGCTAGTGCAAACAATTACACAATATCTATGACTCTATGATTCCCAGCAGAAACACATGGGAAACTATAGGCACTCATCTGTTTCGTTGTGATTTGTTTTGTATGAAGTAGAAAAAAGCAAGAGTTTGTTAGTCTTTAAGATGTTACTGGAGTCCTGCTCTTTTCTACTGCTACAGATAGACTGACATGGCTACCCATCTTGATTTTTTTGTATGAAGAAACAGTAACATGAAACATACCTGTTTTAAGGCTACAGTTCACTGCTCCTGCTTGGATGCAGGTGCTGAAATTAAAAAAAACAAAGCACTCCGAATGAAATGTTTGAAGATAGCTATTTGTTTGCTTGGTTTGTATTTCATGTTCATCTACCAGTGGCTGTTAAATCTGCTTACAACATTAAAATATTTAAGACTCTAAAACCATTCAAAATAATAATTAAAAGCATAAACTATATAATATAATAACTAATAGATAAATATAATAAAATTAACTGAATAATAGAATCAATAATAATGATAAAATATAAAAATTTACAAAACACAGATCCAAGCATAAGTATATGCCATCAGAAAATGCTACAGATTGTTGTTAATGGTTAAAAATAACACTTGATATAATGAACTTGCAGAATGGTCACACACACTCACACTCACACACAAATCAATCGAGTGACAGAGAAACCCAGAGAGAAAGTGTCGATAATATGGAGTTTTTAAAGGCAGCCTACTTTATCAGCCTGTTTGTTGTAAAGGCTCATGAGAAACAAATACAACCATGATGAATAAAGCAAAATATGTATGTGAAAATTTTATAGGGGAGAAATTTAAATTAAAGCAACAGGTCAGTGGGAAAATTTCAGCTTTAAATTAATCTCCAGTACTGTTCTGAAAAATGTCTAGTAACAGGCCTATAGGTCAATAGTTTTTAAGTATCAACACAGGCTCAAGTACTTTTCTGCCACTCTTAGAGCCAAACTACATGTGACAGCGACCTTGGGTTCATCCTGCGGCCTCTGGTGCCATTTTAGAAACAGTTGTGGTTCTTTCAAAAATTTCTGTGAGGCCCTAATCTAGATTGCATTCCTGCTGTCAGATAATGATGCTTATCTATCCCATAGAGTTTCCCTGTTTGCTGTAGCAGCATCTAATATTAGATCTAAAGGGCAGGCTACTTGATGGTGATTAAACCTGTTTTTATTCTTCTTTTATTACAGACTAGTAGTTAATCTTAAACCAGTCACTAAGGTTGTATTTTAACGTTTTATGAATGCTTTGCTGTATTCTGTATTTTGTAATGGCCAGTGGCTAAATACAATAAATGACTTGACTTGACTAGATTGGGCGCATGGTGTGGTGGCCCAAGGACCCCTAGTTCCCTGCCACACACCTTTCCAAATGCCAAAATGGGGGGGGGCTGTTTCTGCATCTGAAAAATGTGCAGGGAGGACAAGAGCTCCTGGGGCTGCCACACATGGAATCTGGACCTGGGCCTCGCAGTGATTCTTTAAAAAACTAGAACTGCTTCTAAAATGGCATAAATTGCTATGGCCACCATTATGTTTAGGTTGGTTTAATTCCATAAGCACTGCATTTTCACTTACCATTCCGTACACAGCTGATCTGTGGGTACTAGACTGCCAGGTGGATAGTATGTGTCCTCAACATAGCAGCCACAAATATCCTCACAGGTGAAGGTCTCTTCATTGAAGATAGGTTTCTCTGGAGGGCATCGAGGGTAGCAACCTATTGGGCAAAAAATGATCAATACATAACACAGCATGACATTGGGTTTTGATGGAAAATATGGGGGAAAGTCCAGCCTGAGTAGCCTAGTTCACCAACAGCACTATACTGGAGCAGAAACAGCTGTGCTGCCATATATGCCCATGGTAGTGTTTCATCCCAGAGAGAGAAGGATGGAGAAGAAATTCCCTCTATTCAACCTTGCTAAAGCCAGATAATTTAAGTCCTCTCTGTTAAATGAACCCCTTATCTTGTTCCTCTTTGATGATGTTCAAACCACACCCCTCAGTCTTTAGCATTACTGTGTAGAGCATAATTCAAGGGCCTGTCTGTCTGAATCACATGAGAAGTAAGATGACCGTTTGGTAAGGGAATTTTGTCCATAGGGATTCCTCAACCCTTTTCTAGCTGGAGTAAACAGGGGGGCTAATTATTCGGAAACAAGGTTACTCGTGAAGTCTGCCCTACTCATTGATAGTCCTCAGGCCGAATTCAGACTGGCAGTTTGGCCCGATATAGACATGTTTCACAAAGGGATTAAAGGGGCCAGTTCGCACAGGGACAGCTATTAGGCGTTCCCCAGACGGATTCAGCCCGTCTTGTAATACTTCCCTCCCAAGTTTAAAAACTACCAGATGAAAGTGGTAACAAACCCTGGAAAGCATGTTGATCCCACTTCCCAGACGTGGGCACGCTAAATGCTAAAATCCAGGAACAACCCACGTTGATAATGTGTGCTGGCTGTTCCCACAGGGATGCACCCATGAGCATAGGCGCCTGCTGCAGAGTGAGGAAAAAGCTGCTTATGGCAGCACCTCCACCAGGGGTGGGCCAACAGTGCAAACACTCCCTTGCGCCTCCTCCCCGGTATGCTCCTGCATTGGTCAGCACAGTGTGACCAGGAGTCTTTTTGCCATGACTCCCTCGCTGTTCATACTGCCAGTCTAAACTCAGCCTCAGTATTGCTATCCCACCGTTTGACAAGAGAGCTACACAAAATTTCAGAGCTACATAGCCCATTGAGTGAAGAGTGTATTCCAAAGTGTTAAGACATATTCTTTGATGGCCAAAAGCTGCCCTTAACTGATAGCTTCTTACCTTCCAAATATGGCACTGAAAAGTTGGTGGCAATGTTGTTCAGGATCTTGCAAGTCACAATATCACGTCCACAAGGCTCATAGTGCCATTCACATATATCCTTAGGGTTGTAGTAGTCACAAAAGATCGCTACCAGAACAACAGACAATAATCAGAGAACACGTAACAAGTATTTTGGATATATGGGCATTTTCTGAAGTCACATATAAGTAAATTTTGTGGATGCAACATATACCCATTGGGAAATATGTAATATATAATACTCACGGCATATATCAGGAGTCCTCCAGAATACACAGGCTTCAGCTTTGATACATTCTTGTGCATAGGCAGCAACTGCAGTACAGAAGCATTCACAGTCCCCACCAGAGTCACAGGCACATGCATCATGTACACAAGCTTCATAGAATGGCTGTGGGTCTACCTGTTAGGAAACCACAGAACCAAAGAGCTGTGATGGATCTATCTGTATTATCCATGGATAACCTATTCCAAACAAAACCCTTCATCCACCTTGATCTAAGACCATGAATCTCATGATTGTCAGTACACCTGAATGTTACCGGGCACGTTTGTGGCACATCCTTGGCGCATCGATACATACTCCACTCATATCATGGAGGCACTAAGAATGTAAGAAAAATTTTACCCCCATCAGCTTCTCACCAATTCCCATCTTGGTCAGAGATCTCTAACAGCTCACTTCTAAACAGAGTTATACCCTTCTAAGTCCCCTGAAGTCAATTGGCCCAAAAGGGTATCACTCTGCTTAGAACTGCACAGTTAGGCAGGCTAGTAGCATTTGGTATGTCCAAAGCAAGACATTTGATTTTATATTGTTTTCCATTGCCCCAGAAGGTTGGACCAGAACCAACGGGTTGAAATTATATCAGAAGAATTTTCGGCTAAACATTAGGAAGAACTTCCTGGCAGTTAGAGTGATTACTCAGTGGAACAGGCTTCCTCGAGAGGTGATGGGCTCTCCTTCTTTGGAGGTTTTCAAACAGAGGCTAGATGGCCATCTGTCAGCAATGACGATTCTGTGAACTTAGGCAGATCATGAGAAGAAGGGGATGAAGGGTTGCCTTAGTGCTTAGTTCTTATGGCCCTTTCTTGAATGCCCAGGGAAATGCTGATCACCACTTTGGGGACAGGAAGCAATTTTTCTCCAGGCCCTGGAGGGTTTTTTGTCATCTTCTGGGTGTGGAACAGTGGTCATGGGGTGTGGGGGGGAGGTATTTGTGTATTTCCTGCATTGTGCAGGGAGTTGAACTAGATGACTCTTGAGGTCCTTTCCAACTGTATGATTCTATGATTCTATATGCAGAGCATTTCAACAATTTCTTTTTTTAAAATTCTGGCAATATTTATTAAAATAAGGCATCAGAGAGTGAAGGAGGAGGAATGGGAATTCCATATGTAGCCCAGGACTATGAATTCTGGATATGGCTACCTCTCCCTTCATTTTTGCTCAGGGACCACATGCACTAGCTCAGGGGTGTCGAACTCATTTGTTATGAGGGCTGGTTCTGACATAAATGAGACCATGCTGGGCTAGGCCATGTAATAAAATGCAATGCAAGGTAGTGGGGATATAAACTTTATAAAGGACACAGACAAAAATAATTAAAGATTTTTTTAACTTTAAATAAAACATGCTTAAAACATTAGAACTCTTGCAATATTTTGTCTGTTTAACAGAACCTGATAACTGACACCTCTTGCTCTGAATTATTGCATCAAAATGTCTGTGCTGTAGTAATCTTGAGTATGCTGTTCAGGTGCATATCTGTAAGCTGTAAACCTACTTTTGATTTATTGACATTCATTATAAAAATCTCATGCTTGGTGTTCTGAGCCTAGGATCCGGGGGGAAACATGAAATGTCTGGGCATTGTGAGCTTTTGTACATAAGTTGCTTCATGTGCTGGTTAAGAACATGAGAAGGCATCCTGACATAGACTGAGGCCATGTGTTTGTCTACAAAACTATAGTATTCTCCAGAGAAATAACTACAACTTCCTACAAAGGAAATGTGCTAGGTGAACTTGGTCTGGACACACACTCTCAGCCTAATCCACCTCACTGGCTTGTTGTTATTCCTCCTCTAAAATAGTTCATATTGCTTTCTTACTAAGAAAGACTGGATCATGAGGGCATGAATACAGTGAAAAGGGGGAGGGAACCCAGTTGCACCCAGGAGAGCCCTGGCATAAGGAGTCCAACAAAGCACACACACACACACAAAGCATAAGAAGCCCAACAGAATACACACACAGTGTAGCAAGGCACACAAAAGCTCATACCTTGAGCAAAACTTTGTTGGCCTTAAAGGTGCTTCGTATTTCTGCCATGTGATTGAGGCAGCCCAGCAAAGCAAGCTCTCCCTCATTCCCTCCCTTCCTCCCCTCAGGGAGGAGCCTCAGCCAGTGGAAGGAAAGAAAAGCTTCCCTTTATCTCCTGTACACGATTGAGGAAGCCTAGCCAAGAAGTGAGCTCTGGCTGGTTCCCTCCCACTCACTGGGAGGGGGAGGAGCCTCAGCCAGAGCTTTACCAGACTCTCTCAGTTGCATGGGAGAGGCTTGCCTATCTCTCCTGTGTGATTGAGAGAGTCTGGTAAAGTAAGCTGTGATGTAACACCAGCAGCAGAACTGGAAAAGGAAGTAGGAAACAGTCACGGCCTTGTGGGCTGGATTGCAGCCCTCTGTGGGCTTGATCCAGCCCCCAGGCCACATGTTGGACACCCCTGCACTAGCTGGATATGAACCCTGAAGACACCTTCTCCTTGATAAAACTGTCTTTGCAGCTCATTCCAAGGACAAATTAGTGGTGAGCAATTTTAGTCTGATTTTATAGTGAACTTTTAACTTGTTTACCCATTACATGTAGGAAGCAATCCTAAGCAGATCAACTTAAAAATATGTCTCATGTTATTCTGTAGAGCTCTCTCCTAGGAAAGTGCCACTAGGATTGCTGCCAAAATATCCGATATTCATTTTATTTTATCTTTGTGGTCCTAGGAAAGGGAGAGGATGTATATTCTGCAGCCTTCCTCAACCATAGAAGTGACTAGTTGCAGTACTGATTCTTTTTTTGCCACCATCTGCAGCACTTTCCATTCAGCCCTTCGTGATATATGAGTGTAGCAATCACATAGAATATAAGAACATGAATTTTTGTAGCACTGCTTTAATAAATAGTTAAAAGCCCCAATCCAGAGAAGAGAACTCATGTTTAATCCCATGAAATCAGTGGGCTTAAATTACTCTCAACTAGGGTTGTCAAGTTCCCCCGGGGGGTGGGGAAAACCCTGCCCGAGAGGCCCATTCCCCACTGGCCCGCATCGGGCCACTGGGGGGATCCCACCCCCAAAGTGTGCATTGTGCCCGGCATGTACTGGGTGACCTCATCATGTTGGGCATGTTGGGAGCGGGGCCACAATCATTCGAGGGAAATCTCTATGGTTTCCCTTGAATGATTGTGGCCCCACTCCCAACGTGCCTGAAGTGATGATGTCACTTCCAGGTGATGTCATCGTGGCACGTGTACTCCACACATGCGCAAGGAGACTCCCAGGGACGCACTGGACTCCCCTCGCTATTACATGGACTTGGCTACCCTACTCTCAACAAATGTCCCAGTGATTTCAAGGGATGTGTGGCTAACTTCCTCAGGAATGGGCTGTAATGTTGTGATATTTTTTTTTCAAGATAACCTATTTTGACACCATTTGGAAAATTGTTTGTATGCCGTCACATGACAATAGTGTACTGTAGCAAAATAATAGATAGCAGCAGGGGTCATTTGAAGCAGGAGCACGCAGGAGCGGAGCTCTGGCAGTTAGAAGCACAGGCGGCAGTGGTGAGCTCCACCCCCAGTTCCCAGCAGGAGTGTGAAGCAGCATGTGTAGCATTCCTTCTAGGCCCAGATAGGCTACTTTGGGACTGGAATGACAGCCCCCAGAGTGGAAAGACAGACCCTAGGGGTGGAACCTAAGCGGTGGGTATTGCCTCCTGACACACTTCCGGTGATGTCAGGGTGTGTGGCATATGCAAATAAGTTATGCTAATGAGCTCCTACACTTCTTTTTCTACAAAATGTCCCCTGGATAGCAGCAAGCAACAACACTAACCTTGGGATGACATACTGCAAAAACTTCACTTTTAATGAGGCTACACTCCTTCTCTGCCCAGGATTTACGATGAGGTTTTTTGTCACAGGGCTCGATGTCTGCATCCACATCCGGACATGCACTATCCCTTTTCCATGAATTTCCAAAATACAGTGCACTGCTTGTTTGGACGTGGCTTCTTGTTGTGAAGTCATTATTAGACTTGTCATCAAAGTTACCACATAAACCACAAACTTTGCCCTGTTGAGAAAAAAAAATGTACAATGAAGAATTTGGTTTGTCATGTTTTCCCATTATTATTCATTTTGGATATTACTTTATGTAGGGATTTTTTTTTTGCCGGGTGGGGGGGAAGCAAAGTTAATATTCAGAAAATATGCACAGTCTAATCCTGGCTATGAAATTGCTTGTGCGAGCACAGCTCTTTGCATGTGAGAAGGAAGCCAGCAATGAACAGTGGTAGCAATAAGGAAATTTTGTGCACCATTGTGCGTATGCTGCAGAGTGACAAAAAAAAAAATACTAAACGGACAAGGTTGTCCCCTTAGTATTCATTTTTTAGTTTAAAAATATTTGTTATACATACTTAAAATGTATTAAATGAATATGCAGAACTTCTGTAGAGTGAACCATTACATCGCAAAAACATAATGGAATATTAAACCAATAAAGCGCACAGTGGCATCCACATAGCAAGACACATGTGCTGCAGGAACACTATTAATGCAAGCAATAAATGTCTTTTTAATTGCATTCATCTCTTAGTAGCAAACCTTCCATAGAATTAGGCAAGACATTCCAGAATCACTCACTTTATAATTCGGTGTCAGCTTGATGAAAATAGTAGTTTTCGTGTCCCAAATGACCATCACACCATTGCTAGCTTCGATAACAAGGTACAGTCCAATATTGCGAGTCCAGTATTTCACATGGTTACCAAGGTCCCGTGTAATTACTACTTTCTGTTTGTCTTCCAATTTTAGTTCAGTTCTCTAAATTATAGATACATAACAGGCTTTATGAGAAGCATTATATATATATTGTTTTCACAAATAAGACACAAATGATTGATTATGAACTCAAAACTTTTCCTAATTGGCTTGACCTCATGCAATGTGGTTTGGTTCTCTACTGCAGGCACTGTGCAATCTATTTCCAGGTCTGTTCACTTCAATGCTGCTACGTACCCCTAGAAATATTTTAATGGCTTTGGAGCAGGTAACTCCAGTGGTTCCACATGGGACGTTCTCTGTGATGATACTAAATGATCCATGGTGTCTTTCAAGGCCACAGTAATCCTAGTGGGAATGGAAAAGATGAACAAATCTAAGCAAAAAAAACCCAAGCAAAATATTCATATCCATAGCAAACTTAACATCTTTCACATGTAATCATCTTCTCTGATTCAGAGTGTTCAGGCCATGAGGATTTGTTGCTCTAATGGCTGGCATGATGCTATCACTGCATTACCAATGATGATCTTGATATGGTTTGGAGCTACAGTGTTAAAAATGGAGATCACCATACTCATCATGGATTCAGTGCATCGACCTCATTCTCCTCAGATCCATCGAATGGATGGCCAAGTCATCATTTGGATTCAGAGCACCTAACTCCTTCTCCTTAGACCCAGCATGTGGATGACCAAGTCAATCCGGGTGAGCAATTCATCATTCAGCAAGTAGTAAGCAGAACTGTAGCATGCATCAGATTCTGGTGTGATCTAACCATGTGCCACATGAGGTACCATGATTTCATATGTTTTGATTCTTGGGGATGAAATAGGAGGCAACCAATAGGCATCTTAAATAATAATTCATAATGCAATGGAAATACAACTGTAACAATATTACCTGAGAAGCTACGTATTCACAGTTCCCATCAAAGTCATAGTATTTTCCATCAAAGGTGATATAATGGCCACTTCCATAAATGATACATGTCCGATAACATACAAATTTGGTACAAGCCCAGGTTCCATTTTGACAAGTACTAGAGAGTACCAAAAAAAAGAAAGAAAGAAATGGTTACGACCTGGTCCCTGTCTCTGTTCTCTAATTTTATACTGCAGAACAAACTATGCAACCAATTTAGCAATTCATCTATCACGTATATTCTGTTTGCCAATCAGTACTCATAAGAGTAAACATACCCTGTAGATTAAATATGAGTCATTGCATCAGCCTATCACTAGCTAGCTGCACCCACAGGTCCAAAGCTATCTGATGCTGCTGCCTTTGCTTCATGGATACTTTTAATCGACTACTGAAGAGATTCTCATTTTCTTGAAACAGAAATGGAAGATTCTTCCATAAGGAATGGAGTTGGTTCAGAGTCACTTTAATGAAGATCTTGCCATGCCATGTTTGTAAAATATGAATAATGATATATCAAGATGGTAGTCACGGAGCAGGAAGTGTCACAATCACTCTGGATCGGTTGCCTCCACAACCTGTTATTATTTGTTTACAGAGCACCTAAATCACAATGCAGGCTCCAAGAGCCCCTGGGATGATTCATTTGAGGGCCTCTTATCTGATCTAAATATATCACTCTCATTTATAGAGAGCAGAAATAGCAAGTTACATAGGGCACAGCAAACGTCCTAGCTTTACGCGGGCTTGCCCTTGCGGCTGATCCGGAAACTCCGGCTGGTGCAAAATGTGGTGGCATGCCGGCTGACGGTACTGCCCATGAAAGCGCACGTTCAGCCGGCGCTATGCCAATTGCACTGGCTACTGATAGAGTACTGGATCTGCTTCAAGGTATTGGTAGAGCCTTGTGTGGCCTCAGACTGACATATCTGAGGGACCGCATCTCCCCATAGGTGCCCCAGAGAGCCTTGCGCTCTGCTGATCAAGATTTGCTGGTTGTCCCTGACCCAAGGGACGTCCACCTAGCCTCAACCAGGGCCCGGCCTTGGCCCCGGCCTGATGGAACATGCTCCTGCGTGAGATCAGGGCCCTGCAGGACCTACTGCTCTTCTGCAGGGCCTGTAAAACAGAGCTGTTCCGCCAGGGCTTTGGTTGAGGTGGCGGGCGGCCAGTGAAAAAGTTGGCCTCCCCTGCTAAGGTCCACCATCTCTATGTGGCCCAGATCAAGTAGACCTCAGAGACCCAGCAACATCAACTCTGGAGATTGCGGACACAAGCAAATAGTGCAATTTGTTTTAAATTATTGTTCTTAACTATTTAAATCTGCTTGTTAATTTATTTATATTGTGATGCCAAATGACTCTGTGATCCACTTGAGGGGAGGACGGAATATAAAACTGAAAAATAAAATAAAATATCATTGGGCAACATACTCCTAGAGCCACTCAGCTAGTTTCTGAGCTTTTATGTTGAACCCTGAATAGAACTGTCATCTTTTTGCCCCCTGCAAGGGTTCATGCACCTACAACAGCTTTATGAAGGGCAGGGGCTGGGTCACCTATGTGTTCTGTACTATGCTTAGCACACTCTTTGACTTTATGAATTTTAACTCCTTTTATTGCTGCTGCTATGAATATGAGTCAGTCGTAAAAGAAGGGCATACCATTCATTGCAGTCCACATCTATTCTTTCTCCACTGGCATAAAACTCTTTGTTATGAATACACGGGCAGTTCTCTTCTTTAACACATCCCCCCCTGCCATCATCAATCAATCCATCGGGGCATACGCACCCTGAGATACACTCTGTCTGGAACTAAGAGAAGAAATAATAACATTACTTTTGTACTTCACGAGAAATCAGTACATGGTGGTCAAACAGAACCCATAAGCTGTATTATATTTAACAAGGTCTTTTTAGACAGCCAACTCAGGCTCAGGTTTACTACCCAAGTTACCAATTGTTACCATTATAGGCCCAGTAAGGTGAGAGCTTTATGTAATTTGCCTGCTTAGAATCTTCCTGGCTGAGTTCAGACTGGCACTTTGCAGTGGGAGCCAGTCGTGGCAAAAAAGCCCCAGAATAAACTGTTCCGGGTTTTCCCGGTCACACGGGGCTGACAGATGCGGGAGCATACCGGAAGGAGGTGCACGGGAGCGTTCAGACTGCTGGCCCGGAGGTGCAGCTATAAATGGCTTTTCCCTGGTAAATTGTCAGGATGCCTACGTGCGTATGGGTGCATGGGCGCATGAGCACTCACGCGCTCATGCGCTCATGCGCCCATACACACATAGGCATCCAGCCAATTTGGGGAGGATCCCATTGCACATTGGGCGGTAGAGCGGAGCACAGCCAATTATATGCACTGGGAGCAACGCAGGTTGCTCCTGGCTTTTCAGCTGAGTGTTCACACTTCCCGGAAGCAGAATGCAGCAGGATAAAGGTACTCTCCGGGATTTGCTACCACTTTCAACAGGTATCTTTTAATCCCAGGAGCAAAGCGGAACAGCACGGGTTGCCTACAGGTGGGGAACACCAGGCAGATGTGCCTGTGTGAACGTCCCCTTTAATCTGCTTGGGAAACGCGGCTGGAACGTGGCTATAGCGGGGCAAATTGCCAGTCTGAACTCAGCCCCTGTGTCTGAAATGTGATATCCTACTTGATCACTGAAAGCTGTATGCATGTTCAAAACATAATTATATCATTCTGGTTACCTGTTTTTTGACACCAGCTTTGGCTTCTTTTCATATTCTGGCTAACAGAAACAGTTAACTATGGCCAAGGCCGGTGCCGACATAATTCTTGAACATGGTTAAAGATGGCTAGGAAAGGATATGTGTGGGGGGAGAAGGATTGTACTGAAAGATGAATAGGCTGGGAAGAGGGAGCATCTGATCTCATGGTCCAACCCCAATTCCTTAATCTTGGTTAAGGGACAGCCTGTGTTCTTCAATGGCACAAAGCTGATGAACAGATACAACCAAACTGGGTTGTAGACCTGATTGTGTTAGATCAATTTTGGACTGATCAGTGCCTCTGTCTTATACTGTATCTATTTCTCATGCATTTTATTTTTCCTTTTGCATGATTTTGGTGGGCCTGAGGATTATCTTCAGGAGGGAAGTATGATACTGCATTCAAAATTAATGTTTGTTCAATTAATCCGACATTATGTGATGAAAGAGAGTATTATTTGTAGGTGTCCAAGAAAGGACAGTAATGTAAAGGAACAATATTAGTAAAGTAAAACAACAGACAATGATCAAGAACAGGTGACATAAAACGTCAAACATTTGTTCCTCCAGGGCTGCAAAAGCACATTCATTAGAAAAGACTCCCATTTGATTTTATAGAAGTTAGTAAACATCCTTGGAATCAGAGTATGGGTTTCATGCTAATTACATTAGTTGCCGAACAAGGGGGGTGAGGAAGCTAAGCCGTCGTCAGGAATACGTACATGAGCGGTACCCAGGGTTTGGCAGCTAAGCTGTACTGGTGTTTGGGAAGACCAAGAGTCATTTTTGTTGCAGTCAAAATAAATCTTATTGGGTGAACAGTCTGCAAAACAAATAATAGACTTTTGAGAACAGAAAACCTCATGAGACTCAACAGGGAGGTGCAAGGAGAAGGAGTTTGCAGGGGCACATAGTTCCCACCTTCCTCTCCCATCAGTCGCAAGAACACCCAGGAATACCTCTGCTGTGGGTCAGGGGATCCTCATAGGCAACATGCACCTTAGGTGTTGCAGAAAGGAGGGGAATAAAGGGCAATTGCCTCCTTTCCCTCTTCCCCTGACTCTCCACCAGAAGAAGAGGAAAGAGGCAATCTTACTGAATTCCCCCTTCTCACTGTACCCCCTTCATGCCACGGGACAATTATTTTACAAGGATCCCCTGGACTTTCTTCTCCTGTTTTATGAGGAACTCCTTTCTTTTCTGAATGGCCACTTAGACTAAACATCTTGCAGTGCATTACTACATGTGAAGAACTTAACAGCTCTATCTACTCAACCAAGGAACAGCACCATCCACACACCATTCTAGCTTTAGGGACAAAGTATTAGATAGTCAGTTTTGTGGCTAGGGTATGAGGAAAGGTAGCTGATTTCTCTGAAAATTTGTACAGCAGCGCTTAATGTGCTCCTAAAGGAAACAAGTTCCAGGTCTTCAGGGAGAACATCAATAGGCTGTAACTTTGGGGGGGGGGAAACCCTAATACATTTTTAAGAAATAGTAAACTGTAACAAAAGACAACTCCCCAAATTAGTGACTTTTCTAAGAACAATAACACAATCACATGGCAGTGAAGTCAAACTGGAAAAATGCTAAGTATTGCCAAAGCTTTAAACCTACCGTGATCTGTTATTAGCACTGGTACACACTTAAGTTTTCCATGTTGGCAAACACTAGAAAGGAATACAGGAAAATTCATAAGATGGCATCTAGACATTTGGGTTTTGCAAGTTAACTGCAGTTTATATAACGTCATTAATGAAATTAAAGTCATTAATTTAAAAAACTACAGATACTTCATAGAAAGAAAGAAAAATCACATGTGAAAGGTCTTTTTCTTGAAAGGATTTTCAAAATCTTCCCAACTTTTTGTGCTGATATATACATATACTAAATACTTGGGGATGATGGGGTGGGAAAGTGTTTGGATCACGCATTAAAGACAAACACTGGACAAAAGAGCATTATGTGTAGCCATAATCCTACTTAAAAAAAACAAAAAAATCAACAATTCATGTCAAAGCATATCAACAACATGTCTTGCTGCTCTGGACATTCTTGCCCTTTAAAGATGTTCGTTTTTGGTGCTCCAGTTGTGCATAAGAAGAATGCATGCTACCTATAATTGTCCCAATACGCATGGTCACTATTTTGTATGAATAGGGAAGCAAACATATTTTCCAGTTTCAGTACACTTGCTTGAACCCCCAATTTTTGAGAGAATATATCTGCACATACCGGAAATGGAAGATATACATGTTGTCCTATTCACAGAAAATGGTGACCACAAGGATTAATAGGATCACTCATGGCAGCAGCTCCCATTATTTGTGGTTGGAACACCAAAATCAAACATCTAACAAAGACTACTGTAACGCTCTGTACATGGGGCTGCCCTTGTCGCAGATCCAGAAGCTGCAGCTAGTGCAGCATGCTCCAGCCCGGCTTTCAATGGGTCTCCCCAAGTGGGAGCACATCCAGCCTGTGCTGCGACAACTGCACTAGCTGCCAATAGCATACCGAATCCGCTTCAAGGTGCTGGTTCTTGCCTTTAAAGCTCATATGGCCAGGGTCCAGCATACCTGTGGGACCGCCTTTCCCCATATATACCCCAGAGAGCACTTCGGTCAGGATCTCAAAATCAATTGACCCTCCCTGGCCCTAAAGAGGCCAGGCTTGCTATTACCAGGGCCAGGGCTTTCTCGGTGGCGGCCCCATCCTGGTGGAATGAGCTCCCGGAGGAGATCAGGGCCCTGCAGGACCTTTTGCGGTTCTGCAGGGCCTGCAAGACAGAGCTTTTCCACCAGGCCTTCAGCCAGGGTGCTGCCACCATTAGGGAGCCCTGGCTCATGGTTTTAACATCCAGCCTGAGCCGCAGAAAGATCTTGAGCAGAAGGATTCTTAGAGAGTACACTGAAATAAGCCATCTTGAGTAACTATCTTCAGCACTTTATGAAACTGTATTAATAATGGAATTGTTTTATATGATTTTATGTTGTTTTAACTGTATTTTATGTACTGGCTGTGAGCCGCCCTGAGCCTGCATTGCGGGGAGGGTGGGGGGTATAAATGTGATTCATAAATAAATAAACAAACATGTATTTCTAAAGTTCACATCTAGCATTTTAAAGTCTACTCACTCTAATAAAAGGCACCACCTTTCTTGTTCTAGATCTCTCACAGTGGGTTTTTTTTTAAATAGTCTCCTCTTGAATTATGCCAAATCCCTATTCCAGACTCCTGTATTAAATTATGGTTACAAAAGAGTCCTTGTGCACTGCATGCCCATGCCCCAGCTTTGCCAGCACGAGTCTGAAATTCCCCCTGCTCTTGCATCGTTGCACTAGGACATCTGCAGGACGAAGAGGCCAGTCCCCAGTATTTCCAGCACATGGGCACAACAAATCAAGATGATAGCCTACCAGCGCTCCTCGTGTTTCATGATATAGTCACCAGGTTCTATGAATGAACCTCTGTAGTAACATGGGCACTGAGCAACAGGCACACAGACGCCCTTGTCATTCAGATAGTTATTGTCGGTACAGCCGCAGCCATCTACGGGAATGAAGCCCTGCAAGCAATGCTTATCGCCTTCAGAAAGTGAACGGCAGGTCTGCTGGCAGACCGTCAGATTGTAACGGAAGACCTGGGTAGCTGGGCAGGAAGACACTTCTTTGTCTGAAAGGAGAGGAGAAAAGAATAAATTAAAAATTTCAAGAAGATACCCACACAGAACCGTAAGAAGAGCCCGGCTTGACCAGACCCGGGGTCCATCTAGTCCAGCAACCTGTTTCACACAGCGGGCAACCAACCACTTGCCTTGGAGGGCCAACAGAGAACAAAGGCCAAAGCATTCCCCTGGTTTTACCTCCTAGCACTGGTATCCAGAGGTTCCCTTTAGCCATCATGGCTAGTAGCTGTTGGTGGGTACTATGAATCCGTGTGACCCTCTTTTAAAGCCACCCATGCTTCCGGCCATCACTACGTCCACTGACAGTGAATTCCATCATTTAATCACTGATTGAGTAAAGAAGTATTTCTCTTTGTCTGTCCTTTGTCAACTTCATTGGGTGCCCCTACATTCTAGCACAATGGCAGAGGGAGAAGAGGCCCCCTCTCAGTCTTCCCTTTTCTAAACTGAAAAGTCCCAGACTGTTCACCCTTTCTTCATAGGGAAGGTACTTAAGCCCCTTTCTCATCTCCATTGCCCACTTTGGTACTTTTTCCCAACTCTGCAATATCTTTTTGAGGATATGGTGACCAGGACAGCACACAGGACTCCAACCAGCCATTCAGTGCATGCTGTCTGAATTCTGTTCATAATGCCTTTCTCCTATAGGGAAAATAACCATGTTGACGTGACCAGGAGAACGACAAGAAATCCTGAGACAGCAATCAAAACACTGGAGGGAAATACATTGGCTGAGTTCAGACTGGCAGTTTGCAGCACGAGGGAGTCGTGGCAAAACAGACCCGGAACAATTTGTTCCCGGGTTTTCCCGGTCACACTGCACCGACTGATGTGGGAGCATACCGGGGAGGACACGAAAGGGAGTGTTCACAATGTTGGTCTGCCCCTGGTGGAGGCGCAGCTGTAAGCAGCTTTTTGTAATGTAATCTAACGATATGCACTTATGCGCTCATACGCATAAGTGCTCATGCACATAAGAGCATCCCTTGTTCATGTTCACACTTCTGGGAAGCAAGATGAACACAGGGTGAACGCACTCTCCAGGGTTTGCTACCACTTTCACCTGGTATCTTTTAAACTCAGGAGGGAAGCGTTACAAGACAGGTTGAGTATGGCTGGGAAGTGCCTGGCAGATGTGCCTATGTGAACCAGCCCTTTAATCCATTTCTGAAACATCACTGCAACGTGCCTATATCGAGCCAAGCTGCCAGTCTGAATTCAGCCATTATAGTTGATTGCCAACACCCATATTGATATGCAGTGATAGGAAAACATGCCTTTTGGCTACCAGCTTCCTTAGCACTGCCTCCCTCCTTTAGTTATACTTTAGAAATGCCATTGTACCTGACTGTATTTTCAGTTCTGAATTCACTATGTCATCCCCCCTGCACACACTTCATGTAGTCCCATGTAAATAGCAGCAAAATTCTCCAGTGTTTCCCCTTCAATGTAAATTCATCTAAACATTTTGCATGCCCCAAAATCTATGTTGATAAACTACATGTATTTGCTGTTATTCATCCCAATCTGAACCCCAAAACATTAATGATAATACACTGTTATACATGGGGCTTTGCTCATTTAATTCAAGATGAAGATGGATGTGGACACTTACTGCAGACAATATTTCTCCATCCCCACAACATGATCCCTTTGAATGCACAGGCTCTTGCATAAGATGACAGGGCCGCGCACAAGCATTCTTCATTGGCATTACAGCTGCAGGTATCATACTTGCAGCGCTAGGGAAAAAATGGTCAGTAAACTGTTAATTATGCTTGCAAGACAACAACGAACTGGAATTCATAATCGGCAATCGTGGTCCACAGGCATGATAGATGTGATAGATGCAGCTATTTACCTCTAAAAAAAAGGTTGTACATAGAAGTTTTTGTAATTACTGCACATAACTGTAACCTATATGCAAATTTAAGATCCTTTTCTATTCCTTGAAAAAAAAATCCCCTAATCTTCCTTTCAGGTAAGGAACTTTGAACAATTGCAAAGGCATGCCTTAGAATTTTCCCCATCTTTTCTTTCTCCATTTGAAAACACTTATGTGTTGAAAACTGTCTCCCCCCCAATTCTTTACGTTTCAAGTTTCAAGCAATGTTCCCTCTAAGCTGAGTTAGTGTGAGTTAGCTCACAGTTTTTTAGCCTCCGGCTCACACATTTTTGTCTTAGCTCAGGAAGAGATGGCTCCAGAGCAGATTAATTTATGCAGGCAGCCAAATCGCTTGCTCACAACTTTAATGCCAGTAGCTCACAAAGTAGAATTTTTGCTCACAAGACTCCACAGCTTAGAGGGGACACTGGTTTCAAGTAGTTATTTACTCTCATGAAGAATGAACGGGTTGCCTGCCTGCAGTAAGGCTATTGCCCCTGCAGCCAGTCTAACCCTAAACTCAAAGTTAGGGCCAAAATACATAATATGTATAGCACAAATTGGGTCATGAGTACAGAAGATGCCTGTGGAAATGGCACAGAGAGGAAGCCTGAAGCCCCTCCTCCTCCCCTGCAGAGCTCCTGAGTGAAAAGGAGGAACAGAACGCCTTTATCGTGAGTCGTCTTGATTCATACGTGTGACTACAATTCAGGCTGGGCACCCATAGCCCATGTCACACATATTGTGTATTTAGGCCTTTTGATCTTATGGTTTGGATCCTCTTCCCATAAAGCTTCTGTTTCTGCAAGATCAATAGTTTTCAATGGGTCCTCGAGAAAATGGAAGTTGAAGAGGAAGCATGCGGTGCTGCAAGGCCTATAGCACACACAGAATTTGTTCTTAGCCTCCAAGCCATGTCTCTAAAGCTGGAGCAGAGCCAGAGCTATTAAAGCACTACAAACATTGCATGTTTTTGTCATCTTGGGGCGTGCCCATAACTAGTAGCCAAAGAGCTGTACAACTGGTTCCAAATGTCACTGTGGACCCGGGACTTCTTAAACAGCACCTCCACCCACTGGTGACTTTTAAAAGCAGTTTGTGATGACACAGGAGTCTGCTGTTCAGAGACAGAAGTCAAAAATCTTTTGGTCTATTCCTAAGCCCCAGGTTCTCTTTGGAGCATCTGAATTTACGTTACTTAAATCTTTTCCACAGCTTTGTTTTGTTTTTTTTTAATTCATGCATTTTCAAACACGGTGTCAAAAATCTGGCTGTCCCTGACTCTGTCGTTCATTCTTAGAGCTATGGACTGGATCCTGAGTCGTCTTCTACAAGTGGAGGGGGGTGTGTGATTTTCAACCATTCCCCTCTCCCATTGCCCAACCCCATTTTGTACCATATGCTAAGTCAGCGGTGTCAAACTCATTTGTTCCGAGGGCCGGATCTGACATGTATGTCACTTTGTCGGGCCGGGCCACGTGTGCCATAAAATGTAATGCCAGGTAGCAGAGATACAAACTTTATAAAGGACACAAACACAAAGAGGTTTTTTTTACTTAAAATAAAAACATGCTTAAAACATTAGCTCTCTTGCAATATCTTGCTTATTTAACAGTGTCTGACAACTGACACCTTTTGCTCTGAATTACTGCATCAAAATGTCTGTGCTGTTGCAATCTTGAGTGTGCTGTTCAGGTGTGTCTCTGTAAGTTGCAAACCTACGATGACGCAGCAGCAGCAGAACTGGAAGAAGACGCAGGAGACAGCCAGTTCCACTGCGGGCCTGATAGAAGCCCTCCGGGGGCCTGATCTGGCCCCCGGGCCACATGTTTGACATACCTGTGCTAAGTATTCACAGACAATCGGGAGCCACATTTCAGAGACCACAGGTGGCTGCAGTGGGAAAGGTTTATGGGATCCTTCTTTGGATATAACCTTATGAAACAATTGAGGAGAACACTGCAAAACTTCCTTTACAATCTTCAGTTCAGTATTTCCCGGAAGTGGATAGATCCACGAGACAGCTTTGAATAATTTTGAAACCCATACCTTATAATAATCTGCTGGATCAATGGCTGAGTGGCATCTGGCAAAGGGGCTTTCTGAACTTTTCAATAAAGAGCACCAATGTTCAGCATAATTTTCTGTAACAGAAGTGGGTGAAGTAGACATTATTATCAACTGTTTATTTATAGTCTTATTGTAAAAGGTCAAATCTTCATTTGTCTTTAAGAACATAAGAACATAAGAGAAGCCAATGTTGGATCTAGTCCAACACTCTGTCACAGAGTGGCCAAAATATACCAGGTGCCATCAGGAGGTCCAGCAGTGGGGCCAGGACACTAGAAGCCCTCCCACTGCTGCCCCCCCCCAGCACCAAGAATACAGAGCATCACCTGCCCCAGACTGAGAGTCCCTATCTATACCTTGTGGCTAATAGCCACTGATGGACTTCTGCTCCATATGTTTATCTAATTCCCTCTTGAAACTGTCCATGCTTGTAGCTGCCACCACCCCCTGTGGCAGTGAATTCCCACCGGTGTCCCACCCTTCTGAAAAAAAAAGCTGTCTACATTTGCTTTCGTTTTCACACTTCAACAGTGCTAGCATACTTTTGCATGCCTGCATATGTTTATCGTCCTTTAGTGGCAGCTCCACTGGCATTGAGCCACCACACCGCTTTAAATGAATCTTCTCCTAACAACTCTTCAAACAAGCATAGAGAAAGACGGCATCACAGCAGCATGAAAATGATTTAAAAATGCAAATGCAGATTCGACCGTAATATTCTTGTGTTCATACCACAATAATACAAAGGAGCTAACTAGGGGAGTATTGTATGTATACAAGGAGGGGTGAGGAGATGAAGTGCTGTTCAAATCCCCATAACATTCAGATGACAAAAACAGAAACAGATACGAAACAACCAAATTAGGGGGAGGGTCACTCATTCTGGGTAATAAAGATAACTACTTTAGAATAGTTTTTGTCCTAAACATCAAATATGAAAGATATCTAGTAGAAATGCTGTTGAATCCTGTGACGTCCTTATGAAAATTATCCTTCCTTACCATTTTCAAGGTTAAGAGTGCAAGGGTGTTCCAGTTTATCCACCTGGTCAGCACAGCTAGTTTGTGCTTTCCATGTGTTAGCAAAGGCAGCCCCCGTTGCTTCAACCATTCCACCTGATGTCTTGAAGTCATCACCTTCTATTCCATTGAAATTCCCACAAAGACCTAGTGGCAAAAGCAACAGAACTGTTTATAACTGCTTGCCTTTTTTTTCTTTGTCAAATGGGGAGAGGAAGCAGTGGTGAACACCAGTGAGATCTACTTTAAGACAAGTTGTTTACAGCCATGCCGGTCCAAAAGAAAAAGTCTAAGAGGCAACTAGCAGAGTCAGTCTGGCTGGCTGCCAAATCCCACACGTTCCAATACTTTTTTGTAGGGATTTTACCAGATTTTGGACAACAAACACGAATTTCATTTCAGTTCAACAGTGTAAGTTTCTTGTATGGTTTCTCCATACCTGGGACAATAGTGCACCTGTCCTTTTTCCTAACTATATTAGCAAAGTTCAATTAAAAATTGTCATTAAAATATATCTGTTTTGTTTTATTTGTTTACAGTAAATATATTATTTTCCACTTTTATTTTTCTTTTGCTACTTTGTTTGAGTATCTGGAATATAAATGGCACAAATAGTATAAAATGGTCTTGCTAGACACATATGAAAATTGAAAGTAATTAAAAAATATTGATATATCCCTAATTCTTGTTTCCTGCTACATTGTGAACTAACAGTGTTTGAAGCCAGGTTATAACAAGCTATTGTGAAATGTCTCCAGAAAAGGAGATTTAATAAGTGAAAAGGAGACATAACTTCACATTTGAATTCAGAAACTTTGAAGAAAGGAGAAAGTTACCTAGAAAATAAAATGGCTGCTTTTACCAAATTGTCTTAAAGAAGTGCATTTCCTCCAGGACTTTGATTTTATGGAACAACCAGACTATTTTGCAAGTACTTAATTCCATTTTATTTAAAACATTTGTATTCCCTCTTTCCATCGGATTTAGAGCACTCAATGTTGCAAATAATCATTCACAACATAAAAACAAGCCTTAAAATACAAGTGGATGTATACATTTAAATCAATGAAACATTTAAACATACAGAAACATAAACAGGGGAAAGCATCCGTGAAAGTTACTGAGGGAATGTCAAATGAAACAGAAAAGTCTTCATCTGCTGGTAAAAGAGAATGACAGAAGGGGGCAGGTTAATCTCCCTGGGGAGACAGTTCCAGAATTTTGGTACCACGCCTGAGAAGGTCCTCTCTTGGGTTGCCTAGGGTTGCCAGCCTCCAGGCTGGGGCCGGGAGATCTCCTGGAGTGACAACTGACCTCCAGACAACAGAGTTCAGTTCCCCTGTCAAAAACGGCTGCTTTGGAGGGCGGACGGTATGGCTTTATACCCTGCTGAGCTCCCTTCCCTTCCCAAACCCCATCCTCTGCAGGCTCCATCCCCAAAATCTCCAGGAATTTCCCAATCTCAAATTGGCAACCCTACCTCGGATGGCAGAAGCACCCAAATCAGGGCCTTGAGTGATGACTGGAGTGATCAGGTTCATATTGGGAGTAGGGGGTCCTACAGATATGCTGGGCCCACACTGTACAGGGCTCTAAAGGTCAACGCCAGCACCTTGAGTTTGGCCCCGAAACAAAGTGGGAGTCAGTGTATGCACAACAAGACTGGAGAGAGATGTTCCCTGTGACCCACTCCGGTCAGTATTCTGGCCATAGGATTCTGTGTAGCTTCTGGATATTCTTCAAGTGCAGCCCAAGGTAGAGTGCACTGCAGTAGTCTAATCTAGATGTTACCAGGGCATGCACCACAGTGACAAAGTGCTTTTTGCTCAGGAAGATCTGAAGTTGGCTTCATCAACTGAAGCTGGTGAAAGGCACCCCTGGCTGCAGCCGCCACCAGACTAGCCAGCAAAAGTCCCTGGTCCAGCAGCACTCCCAAGCTACAAACCTGCACCTTTAGAAGGAGCACAATCCCATCCAGAACAGGAGACATCCCAATTCCTGAATCAAACCTTCCCTCCACTGGCACATTTCTTTGGGGGATGGGGCGGGGATTCATTTTCAGCTTCTACTTTCGGTTGTCTCAGCAGCCAAGCATTTTCTTCCCCTTACTGGTTCTGATACAAAATAATCTTCCATGCTAGATAAGAGTTCATACTTGCCTTGGACTATTCCCTTTACCGATTGATCTGCAATGGTAAACAACTGCATGACTGGAACCAACTGGATCTGCAGCTTGATGCCAACATTTGTCTCTACAATAATATGGTAGGAAGATGGCTGGAAAACTGAGAAGCTAGCTGGAAAACAGTGGAAAAAGACAAATCATGTTCTGCTGATTATAATTGATGAATCTCTTCCCTTAACAGTGGGGGAAAGAGCAATGAACCTTCCTTATGCTATGCATCAAATACTCTTCACTGCTGCAAAGAATATTTGCCTTGGCTGTTACGCCAACCTGGAGATGTAGAAAAGCCAGCTTTGGGGCTGGAATCATTTTCCATGGAGGACATGGACTGACTGAGCCATAAGGCACAAGAGAAGCTCCCATGGGGCTGACAATTTATTTATTTAAAATATTTCTGTGCTATCTTTTCACCCAATTCATGGTTCCCAGGGTGGCAAAGAAGAAGAAGAGGAGAAGAGATTGGATTTATACCCCGCCCTTCACTACCCAAGGGAGTCTCAGAGCGGCTTACAAACTCCTTTCCCTTCCCCTCCCCACAACAGACACCCTGTGAGGTAGGTGGGGCTGAGAGAGCTCTGATAGAAATGGCCCTTTTTCAAGGACAGCTCTTATCAGAACTATGGTTTGCCCAAGGTCATCTAGCCAGGTGCAAGTGGAGGAGTGGGGAATCAAACCCGGTTCTCCCAGATTAGAGTCCGCACACTTCACCACTACACCAAACTGGGAAACATTAAAATATTAAAAACACTTCAAACCTTAAGACATTAAAAGATTTCAGACAGTAAAAACTATGTAAAACACAGATATATATATTTACATAATATAAACACAAACAGGGAGAAGGACTAATGTGAGTTAGTGAGGGAAAACCAAACAAAAAAAGTCTTCACCCACCGGTAAAAGACAACAATAGAGGGAGACATATGAATCTCTCTGAAAAGGAGTTCCAATGTTTTGGCACCAAAACCAAGAAGGTCTTTCTTGAGTTGCTGCCCATCTAACCTCAGACGGTGCAGGCTCACAAAGCAGGGCCTCCAAAGATGACCTAAGTGGTCAGGTAGGTTCATATGACAGTAGAAAGTCCTTCAGGCATGTTGGTCCCAAACCATGTAGGGCTTTAAAGATATACCAGCACATTGAATTGGGCCCAGAAACAAATTGAGAACAAGACTGGAGTGATATGGTCCCCATGACCCACTCCAGTCAGCATTCTGGTTGCAACAGTCTTCAGGGGCAGCTCCACATAGAGAGCACTGCAGTAGTCTAATTTAGATGTAACCAGCACATACAACACAGTGGTAAAATCTTTGTTGCCCAAGAAGAGCAGCAGCTGGCTCACCAGACAGAGCTGGTTAAAGGTGCCCCTGACTACCACTGCCATATGTTTATCCAATAGGAGGCCTGGGTCCAGCAGCACACCCAGGATTATGAACCACTCCTATAGGGGGAGTGCGAGACATTCCTGTTCCTGAGTTGGACTTTCCTCCCACCAATAGCACCTCCATTTTGTCAGAGTGCATTTCTATGCTGCTTCTCAGGGACTTGCCTGAGGTAGCTTACAAAATAAAACACAGGGCATCATTAAAGTTGTTAATTAAACCCAGTCGGAGCATAAAAACATAAAATATTAAGCAGTTTTAAATAGTCTTCAGAGTAAATATGGCATTAAAAGTCAACTGTTTAACTAAAAGCCATGGCGGAAAGACACATTTTGGGAATGATGACACTGGCAGGCCAGAAGCATCCGTCACATAGCTGGCTGGATACAAGATTCTGGGGTTCAACTTGGCTTGGCTTCTGGGTCACTAAAGCTCTAATCCTCCCTTGGTATTAGCAAGGAAGGAATAGGGGTAAAAGGAAGGGGTAAAGAAAGCGCGGGAGAAAGGCAGGAATCCAATAATAATAATAATAATAATAATAATAATAATAATAATAATAATAATAATAATAATAATAATAATAATAATAATAATAATAATAATAATAATAATAATATACTTTATTGTCATTGTACATAGTACAACGAAATTAAAAGTGCAATCATTTCAGTGATCTACAACAATAATCATGCGCGCTCACACAGCCATTCACAACTGCTTCATAGCTCCCCTAAAGTTCACATAGCAACTAAACCACTGATGTCCCCAATTCCAATCTCATGCAGCATTTAGGGCAATAATGGCTCTTGGATAAAAACTGTTTTTTAATCTATTTGTCCTTGTTTTAATTGTCCTGTATCTTCTGCCCGAAGGCAGCAATTCAAACAAGGAGTGTTCAGGGTGTGATGAGTCCTGCAAAATGTTCTTTGCCTAAACCCAGCATAACGATAGGCACCAAAATATGGCTGCGGTCATACGCACAATTAGACCCAACATAGGTGCGAATGCCGGGTGGATTTAAAGGGTGCGATCAGGCAACAACATCTGGGAAGTGCCCCGCAGCCGTCGGCAACCTGTTCTGCTCCACCACAGAAGCGGAGTTAAAAGACACTGGGGGAAACCCGATAGTAAACGGGTTGCCACGGGCCACGGGCCACGGTGTCTAATTGTGCCAGCGTGCTCTCATGGAATCAAGAGGGTCTGATCAGGCCATTCCGACTCTGTGCCATTGTTTTTTTCCCCCCTTCGCATCATCGCAAACTCCATAGGGAGCCCTCAGTGCAGAGGTGCGCTCCCTCGGTTAAGCGCATGGGAGGAAAATGGCACACACAAAAAATGACTCACACACAGTTGCATCTGATCATGCACTGACAGACTGCGCCTACAGCTTCATAGGGAGGTGTGATTGTGCAGCTGCAGGTCAAATTCCTCCAGAGGAAATAGCCTCACTTTCTCCCCGTTGTTTCTGGCCCGTGTGACCGCAACCTATGCTTCCTATTAGTCTGGATCAAGTTTTGCCATATATACCAGTGAATGTATTTCTCGTGTTCCCTTCCAGAATCTTTTGTATTGTACTTCTTCCAACTCATAGCCATCCCAAAATTCCTGTCTCATTCTGTCATTGACCCACGAGTCTAAAATGGTCAGCCAAAGGATTAGCGGTGCAGGGGAGACATGAACAAGCATTCCCTTCTCACCTGATACATGGGGCAAGTGGACCTCATTCTCATTCAGTAATACGGTGCCATCGGGTTTGAAAACCACAACCTGTGTGGAGAAACAGTATTTGTTAGCAGGGTCTTAAGAGCATTCAAAATAAGGAAATAGCTCAAATAAACATAATGCTAACTAATGCAGTCTGTAAAGGGAAACTGGTTTTTTTATGCATGGAATTTGCAGTTTTTGAAAGTATTCTCAAACTTAGAAAAAAGCTCAGCAGTGATGGATTTATGACAACCAAATGATGGATTTATCACCAATCAAAAGGGAGATTGTAACCAAGAAATCAGAAGGAGACTGAGGCTGCGGTCACATGGTTGATTTGATTGGGATTCACTGCTGTTCCCTCTCACATGTAAATTCGGTGACCAGACAGACCAATCCGCCTCCTGCCCTGAAGCGGGCTCACTCGCACAATGCTTCTGGTTCTCTCCTGTGTTTTCCTACACCCAGAAAAACAAGTACTTTCCGGGTGTTTCAGGTGTGATTCCACACTTTCCCATATCTGGACCACCATCTCACAATGAGTATGATTTGGTCCCCCCCCCCAGTGACCGCTATCATGCCATGCACAGTTATGTACATGATAACCCTTGCACATGCACAAATATATATTTTTAATAAAAAATTCCCGTGCTGCCACTGAACAGTTTTCATTCGATAAAAAAAGTTGTGGGTATGCCGACAGCAGGAGCAAGTCGTGATAAGAGGTCAGTGTGACCGCACCCTGAGACTGGGAAAGGCAGCTGTGAAGGAGCCAGAAAACATTCTTAAGTGTAAGGAAGTTAATTCATGCTATAGTATATCCCATTATTATGTATGGGTGTGAAAGCTGAATAATGAAGAAAGCGGACAGGAAGAAAGTTGATTTATTTAAAATGTGGGGTTGGAGAAGGGTTTTATGGGTACTGTGGACCACCAAAATGACAAATAAGTGGGTTCTATATCAAACCAAGCCTGAACTCTCCCTAGAAGCTAAACTGAGGCTATTGTACTTTGATCATATTATGAGTAGACAAGAGTCACCGGGAAAGGCAATAAGGCTAGGAAAAGTTGAAGACAGCAGGAAAAGAGGAAGTGCCAACATTAGATGGATTGAGAAAGCCATGGCCCCTGTATGAGCTACCTTGCAGAAAATTCCTTCTAACTTGGCTTCATCCTAAAAGTTATTTGAGTAATAAGTCAAAATGTCAACTTCTCTTGAAAGATTCGATCCCTGAGATCACTAATGATGTCGCCAAGTTTCTCACAGAAGTTCTGAAGGTACAAAATTTTAAATAGTACTATTCTGATTGTACTAAATTTATATGGAATCTTAATTTTTAATTTTATGGTACAATGTTTTATATACCTTACAACTGACGATATGCCAATAAAGGTCTATGAATGAATGAATGAATGAATGAATGAATGAATGAATGAATGAATGAATGAATGAATGAATGAATGAGAAAGTCATGGCCCTCATTTTGCAAAACCCGAGCAAGTCTGTTAATAGGACATTTTGGAAGTCATTAATTCATAGCATTGCCATAAGTCAGAAGTGACTTGGACAACATTTAACCCAAACACAAAAGAAAGCTACAGTTTTGGGCTTCAGATTATGAGGAGCATTAAAAGATAAAAAATAAATAAATACTCCTAAAAAAATACTGAATTACCCTTTGGGACCTCTTAACTTGACCTAGTTTGGGCCTCATAATGTCTTAATTAATGTGGGCTTGCAGCTCAGTCAACCCAATGGACCTTAGTAATGGATCACAGACGTATAAACACACATGCATGCTCACAACATCTCTGTGTAAATCTCTGATGGACAGAGGGATAGAACATACTTCATACATCTGTCTGTGAATTCTGGTTTTGTTCGTAATATGCTGGATTTTTTTTGTTAGAGAACCATAGTCCCTTCATGGAATGTCCATTCAAATGGCTCCCTGGTTGGAAACCAAGACTGTTAAGCAAGTTTGAAACGGCTTTAAAACTGTAGTGTGCACTTGCCCCATGACAACTGGCAGCTGTCATGAGTGAACACTGTCCAGAACACACACTGTGTAATTCGGGGAGGGGGGGGAACCTCATTAAAATTTTAGAACATAACTTTCTGTGATAATGATACATCTTTAGATGCTTATTTTATATCTAGAGAGAGAGGCCTGTCAAATTTGTTTTTAAATGTAACTGTTAAGAAATATGAAAGCTGGATCAGGAACAGAAGAATAAGGAAAAGAAGGGAAAGGTGAAGATATAAGGACAGCCAGAAGGAAGAAAAGAAGAAATAGCGTGGGAAGAGCAATAAATGGAAAAGTGAGGTACCCTTGCAAGTCTTTACAGTTTCTCTGTTGCACAACTGGGCTCAGTGTGTAACTCAGCCAAATGGAAAGTGTCGGGGGTGTGAAAGGGAGAAAGGTGAAGACAAAGGTAGATTGGCTGATGCGTGGCAGGGAGAGAATGAGATGCCCCCACAAGGTCTTGTGAGTCCCCTGCTTGTAATGATCTATAGTCAGACTTACATTTTGCTTGTGGTCTGTTAAGAGAACTACCATCTTTAAACATGTCTGTTTGTCTGTAGAACCGCAGGGGCCCAGCTCCCCCAAGAGGGCATATGAGTCATTTTTACCGCTCTGCAACTAGAGAAGAACAAACATAATTAGTTACTCACTGCTGCTTAAACTGATTCCTTTTATAGAATGAGTGAAATGAAACACCAACAAAACATCATTCTTTAAATCTTTGCTTATGATACTCCGTATAGAGCAGCAAAACAGATGAAACAAGAAGGGGGAGCTGCAATACTCGCGGGGAGGGGGAGAAGCTCCACGGGAGGAGAAGGAAGCAGCTGCAGGTGAGCCTTCTCCCCTGCCCCCCCCCCCGTCCCTGGCACCCACAGCGAGGCCCGCACCCCTCCAAGCCTTCTCCCTCCTACCCCCCAGCACTGGTGGTGAGGCCTGAACTCGGCCCGCCAAGGTTTCTCCCTTCCCCCTCCCCTAGCAGCGGTGGCGGCAAGGCCTGGCCAGCCCGCCAAACTTTCTCCCTCCCTCCCCCCAGCAGCAGTGGCGGCGAGGCCTGAGCTCAGCCCGCCGAACTTTCTCCCTCCCTGCCGGGTGGCAGCAAATGCTGAGCAGCTTACAGCCGCCAGCCGGCCAAGCCTTCTCCTGCCCCCAACCCCCTCCCTGGCAGTGGCGGCGAAGCTGTTTTCAGAGCGTTCCCTGCGACTGCGCAGGGAACACTCCTTTACTTTTGGGAGGATTTAAATATCCCCCGCATATTTGTTCCAGGTTTTCAGATTTTTCTGCACATCCAGGGATTGCCCCAAATGTGCAGGAAAATCTCCCTGCTCCCCAGGTCCCCCCAATGTGCAGATTTAGATATCCGCACAGAAGGGGCATGTTGGGAATTAGATATATAGATAACTCCCACTGCATGGTTTTCACATACACACACACACACACACACACAAATGCAAAACTCCCTGGGGGAGAAGGCAAGAGCCATTCCTCCCCTCTGCAGCACCGATCTGAGCCTATTTGAGCTCCTCCCCCGTTTTACAAGCAGTTCTCTGCAACTGCTGAGAGGCTGTGGGGAGCACGGGGAAAACACAAGCGGAGAAAGGTAATATGCAGTTGAACCCTCAAACACAACAGTTCATGCTGCAAGTCTGCTGTCCACACAACAGGCCAGCAGAGGTAGAGGATGGCTGCCAGCAAATAAGTCAGTTAATCAGATACGAATTAGGATGAAGAAAATGCAAACGTTTGTAGCCTTGGCTTTTATTTCATAGTTCAGACACCGCACTATTGTGTTTTTAAATCCAGAGATTTAAACAAAGAAAGGCCATAGCTATATGCAGGGCTCTTTTTGTAGCAGGAACTCCTTTGCATATTAGGAGACACACCCCTAATGCAGCCAGTCCTCCAAGAGCTTACAGTAGCCCCTGTAAGAAGAGCTCTGTAAGCTCTTGGAGGATTGGCTACATTAGGGGTGTGTGTCGCCTATTATGCAAAGGAGTTCCTGCTACAAATAGAGCCCTGGCTGTATGTATCATTCAAGTTGTCATAAGAACATAAGAGAAGCCAATATTGGATCAGGCCAATGGCCCATCTAGTCCAACACTCTATCACACAGTGGCCAAAAATACCAGGTGCCATTAGCAGGTCCATCAGTGGGGCCAGAACACTAGAAGCCCTCCCACTGTTGACCCCCCCCCCCAAGCACCAAAGAGCAATGGATGCTAAGGCTGCTAGAACTATTCATTTTGTGCATTCTGCTATCTAGAACTTGGGTAGTCTTGTTCTCATATCTCAAAAGTATACTGCCACATTCCTTTTGATCAAAGTAGAAATGTCTAATGCACTTACCTTGGTCAGGACATAGTAGCAGTCTCCATGAAAGGTGTATTTCTTCCCATCAAAGGTGGTGATGTGAGCTCCTCCTTCCAGAGCACACGTACCTGGGCAGGGTAAGTCCTGGCATATCCACCTACCTGACTGGCAGGTGCTATGAAGAAAGAAAAAAAATAGGAATCGAAGTATACTACCACATTGAGTCAATCAAAGGTGGGCTTAGAGCTTTCAAGCAGAGAAACCGTATCGAACATTAGCTGCTGTAGATTTTCCAGGTTGTATGGCCGTGGTCTTGGCATTGTAGGACCTGACATTTCACAACTAGCTGTGACTGGCATCCTCAGAGGTATAACACAGAAAGATGGAGTACTCTCTGTGTCAAGTTGAAAAGAAAAATGGTAGGCGGGTAATTTATATCTACTCTGGAAGGTGGGGTAGGGCTGAGTCATTATCTTGTAGGAGTTCCCCAGGCTATGAACATGCTAATGGAGGAGCTTTCATGAGGAGGTTCTTTTGTCTATGAATTGTTTCCTGAGGAGATTTCCTATTTCCTGAGGAGGTTCTTTCTCAGGAAACAATCCATAGTCAAAAGAACCTCCTCAGGAAAGCTCCTCCATTAGCATGTTCATAGCCCGGGGAACTCCTACAAGATAATGACTCAGCCCTACCCCACCTTCCAGAGTAGATATAAATTACCCACCTACCATTTTTCTTCTCACCTTGACACAGAGAGTACTCTGTCTTTCTGTGTTATACCTCTGAGGATTCCAGTCACAGCTAGTGGTGAAACATCAGGTCCTACAATACCAAGACCACGGCCAGACAACCTGGAAAATCTACAACAGCTAATAAACTCCGGCCGTGAAAGCCTTCAACAACAAATGTATGGAACATGTTTGCACTCAGAGGTATACTGGGAATAAATCTAGTGCTTTCACATCTAGTAACTTCATCATCTCTTAGAAGTGATTCAGTATTCAGCAAGCCACAAAGCTGTCAGCCATGCGCTACACACAAATCCCTTCCCTCAAGAAATTTGCAGAAGGGATATCATGTAAAAGGCAGAAATAAAGTTTCAGAGAATAGCTGTGCTGGTCTACAGAAGAACAGCGAGATTTGAGTCCAACAAGATTCCGGGGGTCTAAGCTTTTGAGAGTCAACGCACCCTGTGTCAGATATCTTCAGTATCTGGTGAAGGGAGCTTTGACTCTCGGAGGCTTAGACCCCCAGGATCTTGTTGCTCTCTAAGTTGCTACTGGACTTGAATCAAGGCAGAGAGAGTTTTCTTTCACACAATGAGTCTGGTGTCTTCAACACAACGACAGGACATTGCGGTTTCCCCATTGCTGGTGAGGCTGCAGATAAAGCACAGCAGCAATGGGGCTTCCATGGCAGATCCCCCCACAGTTTCTCTGCCCTAATTCCCCCGACTGGCCACACACTTTCCATGGGCCGCCATGACTTTTTCAATTTTAAAAAGATATCTGCGCGAGAATATTGTTACATCAATATACCATTACACCAGTAGGGGGAGCAGTTTATCTGAATTTTCCCATTTTCTCTTTTTTAAAGACGTAAGTTTCTAGCTCCTTCCCTTTCGGAGGATATGCCTTTTCCCGTAAAACCCTGCAAGGGAAGAGACTTGTGGATGCAAAGAAGGGGAAAAAACACTTGAGCTTTGGGCAGATAATCTGCACGGAAGACCACCTTACCTGTTTAGGAGGACCATTATATAATTTGCCCTCGTTTTCAGTGGCGTCAAGGTTATGGAAGCCTACCTTCCACCCTCCTTGACAGCGCTGTGGCAGCCGGTCAAAGCAGAATGCACTGTTTATGGGGGGGGCCTTCTTCCTCCCTGCCATTTTCTTCACTTGCTCTGCTCAGTTTTGAAGCTCATCTGGCTGTTTTAGTTGGTTTTCCCTGTTCTGGGGGTGGGGGCATTTTTATATAGTTAAGGTCCCTGTGGGTTGCCTCATCTTAAATGTGGGGTATAAATATTTTATATAAATAAATAATTTGGGGGCTGGCTGGGGAACCAGGACAATTTTTTTCCTCCTTTATATTTATTTATTTATTTATACCTTTGATTTATATACCGCTCTAACCCCGAGGGGTCTTCGAGTGGTTTACACAGAATTCAATTCCTATCTAGGGCCACAAGGGGGCCTACCATCACCCAGGCAGCAGGGCTTGTAGTGTTTTTACTTTCTGGCTCCTTATAGCATATGTCATGCCAGATTAATTAGTATGATCTGCTGAACTATAAAATCTTACTGAATATTGGATGTGAAGAAACCGGATCTTTACACAAAGAGCTAATCAAGAAGATATTCATCTTATCTTTTAAGATACCCAGTTCCACTGTAAAGGTGACAACTTTAAACTAGACTGCTTTCTACTCTTAAAAAGACCGCACAGGGAGTTGAATTCCTTACCAGTTTTCACACTCATTGGTGATGTTTTGCCCAGGGGAATATAAATTCCCATGAAGCTTGCAGGAACATTGGCTTGTTGCCACACAGCCTTTGCCAGTCATGTCATCATATACTGTGCCTGCAAAACAAAACGAAGCCATGCTTCTTAATTCGAGATAATTTCGGCTGCAAACCTGCAAAGTTACAGTGATAGCTAGTAACGGAGCCATGACCATCTCAACCTGGGTTTTACTGATCACGTACATCTTTACATCCATCGTACAGCACTGAAATGTGTACCTTCAGGGCAGAAGCACCCATCCATGTAGTGCTCTTCACATAGGCTACTGATCTCCAGATGTGAACAGGAGTCCATACAGGGTGAGCCACTTTCCTTATAGATCATGTTTCCGGGACAAGACTTAGCTGAAAGAATGAAAGAGAAGCGAGAACCAATTAGAAGAAAATTCTGCATCCCAAGGACATACGTACTCACCAGTGGAAGGATGAGGGAACTGCACTAATGAGAAATCTAACACTAGGAAAACATTATTAAACAGAGAATAAAGTATCCATTTCTTGTGAGCAGCTGATTTTTTAAATATTGAATTAACCATTTTTCAATTAAAATAAAAGCATTTTCAGAGAGGTTTTAACAAATGTCAAAAGTCTCAGATTTGAGGTGTGTCGGGTGGGGGAAGACTGGAACCTGCACTGGAGGAAAAAACACAAGGTAGATACTTGCTAACATTTATAATCAGGGAACAACCCAAAGAAGGAACTGAAATTATAATTCTCTTTAATTGCATGAGAGTTAAGCACGTAAGTTTCCTGAGCTTTTTCTTTCTTTCTTATTTTCAGTTCCCTTTTTGCTTCTTCAAGCAGAAAGTGATATTCCAACGACCTGCTTCCATCACACAGTCATTGAAAAACTCCTGTTAGTTGTTATAAGAACACGGGAGCAGCTCCCAGGACTTCCTCTCATGGTGTTCGATAAATGCAGCTTGTATGAAGAGTCAGTTTGCTGTAGTGGTTAAGTGTGCGGACTCTAATCTGGGAGAACTGGGTTTGATTCCCCACTCCTCCACTTGCACCTGCTGGATGACCTTGGGCAAGCCATCGTTCTGTCAGAGGTGTCCCTTGAAAAAGAGCGGTTTCTGTCAGAGCTCTCTCAGCCCCACCTACCTCACAGGGCATCTGTTGTGGGGAGGGGAAGGGAAAGGAGTTTGTAAGCTGCTCTGAGACTCCTCTGGGTAGTGAAGGGCGGGGTATAAATCCAACCTCTTCTCTTCTACGAGCCAGTGAGCTCCACAGAAACCATGAGAATACTTACGACAAAATTGTGGTGTCCTCCAGTTCTGAGGCTTGCCACCGGAATGCGAACACTGGCGTGAGTATTCTGAGATGGTGCTGCAGAGGCAGAAGGAGTCCTCAACTTGGCCGCAAGCACATCTGTCCTGCATGCATGCTCGAATATACTGTTCCAGATTCAGGCGGGACTGGCAGTCCTCAAAAGCGGGAGCAGTCAGCAGCGCCTCGCACTCTTCCCGCTAGGCAGAAAAAGGAAATGCAGGTCAACAGATCTCCTAAACATCTGGTGTTATCTTTTTCCAAGGGGCCTCTAAAGCAACAGTAACAAACATTGATGGTTAAAATGGTGTATGCCAGTAGTGGATTCAAGATTCTGAAATGATGATGAGCCTAGGATATTGACTTCAGTGCAAGCTGACATCGCCAAGTAGTACTTCTTAGAAGGATTCACTTTTGAATGACATCAGGAATGTAGGGTTTTAGGGCCCTAAGATGAAACATCTAATATTGGGAAATTTGTTCTTGACATGTTTTCATGGCATTTGGGCTGCAAGCAGGGCTCTTTTTGTAGAAAAAGCCCAGCAGGAACACATTAGCATAATAGGCCACACCCACCAGAAGAAACTTATTAGCCTATTAGGCCACACCCCTGACGGCACAGCTCATTAGCATGTTAGGCCACACCCCGTGTCACCAGAAGTGTGGTCATCCAGCCACATCCACCTTTTGCTTCTTATTCTGTTTACTTTGTTTGTTGTCAAAACCCAGGGCTTTTTTTGAAGCAGGAGCTCCTTTGCATGTTAGGCCACACATCCCTAATGTAGCCAAGCCTAATGAGTTTCTGCTGTTGGGTGTGGCCTGTTATGCTAATGAGTTCCTGCTGGGCGTGGCCAACTCAGGAGCCAGACAGAACTCCACTCCTGTGCGTTCCTGCCCAAAAATAGCCCTGGCTGCAAGTATGCTATGGTATTACAGTCTCATACCCAAACTGTTTCTACTGTATACTAAGTCCAACAACCTGTGTTCTAGTCCTTGCCTGCTAGTAAGAGTACTACATCATGGAGTTCTTTGGAGTATAGGGTGTATTTACTTAGTCTACATGCAAAATGTGCTTATTTCCCTCCCCTTCGTCCCAAATCCACACAGCACAGGGGAGAAATTCAAGAAGTTGTACAAATTCCTAGTTCACACAAAGGAAGCTCTTCTTGATCTTCTTTTCAAAGCATTAACTGGGAACATTGTAAAGCTCACATTGCGCTCAGACTTATTGTCCTCTAACAGAGATTGATATCCTATACTTTAAATGTGTACAGGTGAGGGTTCCATACAGTTTTTAATTACTTACATGCTGGTTGCAAAGATCAACAGTTTGTGTCTCATCAGGATCTTCACATACTACGTCAGGCTTACTAATCTTCTGCAGGTTTCCAAATGTGATGGCATTGTATTCCAAGCCTGTGAGAAAGTGAGAGTGAACGGGGCTGCAAAGGTTTATTTAAACAAACAAACACCTGAACAAGAATGATCCTCTTTTCTTGCTTCTAATTGTCTGAATCCTGATCATTGGTCAGAAAAAAGAATCTGCTGGATTTACAGAACTGCACAGGTCAGTAACGTACACTACCAGAGGACTACTGGGAAAAAAATGCATGCCATTTTATTCCAATTAACTTGAAAGCACACCACCCTGGTTTTTCACTCACTACCAAGAACTGGAACCATCATTCAGAATTATATGGTACATTCACTTACTGAGCATTACTCAGCCCTATCCAAGCTTTAAACGAATCCCATTTTGTTTATATATTGAAAAATTGTAATTTTTGAATTTTTCTACAATTTCAATCTATATTTATGGGTTAATGTCTCCACGCATCTATGAGGTTCTATCAGAAACAGTAGATTTTCACTACACAGATAATTCTGCTCTTCATATGTTATTGTATCAATTTATTTAAATATTAGTTTTATCCAGGGCTCTTTTTGTAGCAGGAACTCCTTTGCATATTAGGTGACACACCCCTAATGTAACCAATCCTCCAAGAGCTGACAGTAGCCCCTGTAAGAAGAGCTCTGAAAGCTCTTGGAGGATTGGCTACATTAGGGGGTGTGTCGCCTAATATGCAAAGGAGTTCCTGCTACAAAAAGAGTGCGGCAAAACAGCTATTTTGCAGGTGGTGCGGAGGAGGATCTGGGATATGGAAGCCCAAATAATTAATGCTGGCAGTTCTGGAGTTTGTTCTCCATGCTTCCTTGACCTCTCCCCCCCCCAAACCTGTACATCTCTAATCTAACAATTCCACTTTATCGGCAGGTTTTTATGCTAGCGAGATTTAATCTCTTTCCTTTAGCTGTTGTTTCAGGCAGATATAGGGGTATCCCTATAGGGATAGAACCTGCAATTGCCTCTGTAGTGAACTGATTCAATTGCTCATATCCTTCTACACTGTCCCCAATACTCTACCATGCGCAGCTATCTAATCAGTCCCCACTTACCTCCCACAAGGAATTCGACTGACAACGATCTCAAAAATTTATTGTCTGATAAGTTCTCGGCAATTACCCTGTCTGTTGCCGAATTCTTAGCCTATGTTTGGAAGCTAAGGGTAAGGGCGTACCAGTCTTAATCTCCCTTGTGCTCATTTGGATTGTTATATTTTTAACGGCGTTCACTATTCCTGAAAGTTTAAAAATGATCCCTTGTTGGTGTAACTTGGTGGAACCTGTTATGATCTATTAATTCGTTCCATTAAACTATCCGTTCCATTGCCTTCTTTATTGTTGCTGTGTTATGCCAATAAAGGTTTAGGTATGTATGTACACAAAGAGCCCTGGACTTTTATCCCACTTTTTCTCATGGCTCAAGGCAATTTACAGGTCACAATGAAAACATTACCATTTAAAACTAATAGCATAAAACCTCAGGCCCACACGCCCTTCCTCAAAAGATGCCGGCAATTTGTACTCCATTAAAAGCCCTGGCAAATAAAATGTCCTTGCGGCACTGTCTGAAGATTTCTAATGACTGTACTCTCCTCATCACCTCGGGGAGCCGAATGGGAGCTAATAAAGGCTTGGCTCTGGTTGATGCCAGGCAGGCTACCTTAAGTGGACGTAGAGCCAGTAGATGGCAGCCTGGGGACCAGGGCTGGCACACAGGAGGCTCTCCTACCTGCTCTTAAGCCTGTCTGGAAATAGGAGACTGGTTTCTATAGGCGCTCTTCAAAACTAAGAATATTTTTGTTAAGATAGGATTCACTGGTGGATAAATTTCTTAGGGCTATCTATTTCAATGAAAGTTTGCATCCATTCCAATCTCTCAAGGCTGTATACTAATGCCCGGTCCCGGTCACACGTGCCAGATAATGCGGGGGGGGGGAGCGAGGCTATTTGCTCTGTAGCAATTTGACCTGCATCTGCACAATCATACAGTCCATGCCGCCACTGCATGATCAGATGCAAATTGCAGGTGAATAGGGTTTGGGGGGGGGTTGTCACATGTTTCTGATGCGCTTAAACAGGGGATCGATGAATCGCATCTCCTCACTGAGGGCTTCCTATGGCAGTATGCGATGATGAACATACTGGGAAGGGGGGAAATGGCACAGAGTCGGGATGGCCTGATCAGACCATCCCAATGCCATGAGAGCGCGCTGGCGCGACCACACAGGGCAAAGTCCGTCTGTGGCCCGTAGCAACCCGTTTGATAGTGGACTTTCCCTAGTGTCTTTTAACTCCGCTCTTGCGGCGGAGCAAAACAGGTTGCCGACGGGTGCAGGGTGCTGGCCAGATGTTCACATCTGATCACGCCCATTAAATCCACCCGGTGTTCGCGCCTATGGCACGGCTAATTGTGCGTGTGATCGCAGCCCTTGACTGCCACTTCTGTGTTTTGTATCCTGCAAATCCGGTCTCTGTACTGTCGTCCCACTCACCATTGGAGATGAATTCATTGTAGATCGGCTGGCCATTGTAATCTCCACAAAGACCACATGTCTTATTGTTAAACTTGGCATCGAGCTCCAGCTACATGGCAAAAGCAAAACCAGAAAGAACACCTCAGTTGGTGATAGCAAAGAGAGATACGAAGCTGCTTTATGCGGAGTCCCGTGATCACTCCATTCAGTCCACTATATGCTGCTCTGACTAGCACTCATACGCCAATGTGTAACTGCATGTTTTGTTTTCCTCGTGTTCTCTCTGGTCCTCCACAGTTCTGTTGGGAACTTAATTCTCAGGCATGCCCCAGGGACAATTTGGATGAAAACCATGGCACACCGGAAACAGGGGCTTAAGTCTTCCCCTGCACTCTTTTCCTGCCCTGAAACAGCCCCAAGAGCCAATATTTGCCCTGCTATAAAAGGGCTGTGGGCCTTGAATAGTAACCAGTTAAGATAAATAGATAGCCGTGTTAGATTTGTTTATTTTGTCTTTAGGCACTGTTACACATTTTTAAGCACCTTGTCTTGTTTTCATTGCCCCATTACTGTATTAATAAACCATTTGTTTAATGTTCTCTGCCTGGTCATCACGCCCATAGTTCTCGGCTTAACAAGGGGCATTTTGGTTGGGCTTGGGAGGGTACTCTGGGCCTTCCCAAGGGACTTTAAGTCCAGAGTGGTGGCAGCTGAAGGTCGCAACCCACAAGGGTCATGACATGGTGGCTTTTAGCAGTGGGATGTGCCAGGTGTTGTTGACCTGTAGAGGCAGAGCATAATTGGTTTCTTTTCTAAAAGGTTTTTTTTTCTCCTCCCCTTAGTCTGGCTTCAGGAAGCCTCATTTTTTTAAGGTGGCCGGATCTGTTGGCGGAATTTGGCCTGCGAGCCAATTCCGGAGCTGGGGGACCCTTTAAGGGTCTTGGCGTGAGGGCTGAACGGAGCTGGCTAGCTCAAGGAATAACAGTGCTTGCCCTCACAGCCAGAGGGCAGGGGAGCTCACAAAGGGGCAAGCGTCCGTGTGAGTTCCGATAACCTGCCCTCCCGCCTTCTCTACCCATGCCGGCTGGCTGGGTAACGGTTAACTCGGCTGGCACACGGGCCAGCCGATAGGTTGGATCCGGTGGACCCATGCTGTGCCAATGCTCTACAGCTGTAACCAATAAAAGTTGTGGCCAAGTTTATCCACCTAATTTTCTAAAGAAACTGGTTGTGTGAGTTCATCCAAAGGGGGGGGTGTGTATTAGGAGCCGACCTCGGGGTCCCAGGTAAGACATGGAACCGCAAGGGGTTTTATTTATTTCCAGCTGTTGGGTCAACTGGACAGAGAGGCGAGAGTTAGGCAGTATATTTCCCTCCATTCTGGGAGACAGAAGGGGGTTCTGTGTGTACTGATAATATACTTCTAGGATCCCCTAACAGGGCAAATAGCTAGTGCTCTGTGGGCGAATCTTAGGAGTATATCATCAGTACACATGGGTTGGCTATTTCTGGTTGGGAAAACAGAGTGTGTGGAATGCTTAAGCACCTTCTGTCTATGCACCACAATCCCAATCCAAATCAGACCCACGTATACCAGGAAATTAAATTCCCAGAATGGAAATAGTAACACATATGATTGTGCAAACCGGGGAGGATGAAGGAGGATGTAAGTAAAATGTAGTGCTTAGTTAGACCCTGAGGTCCTTTGACTGGAGACTCCAGGAGCTGAATCTTGGACACTGGAAACTTATGCATGCATCATACATGCTCTGTCATTGGGCTATGGGCTCGCTCTCTTTGAAGACTAAACTGAAAAACAGTCATAAAAGGAGTGGACTTGAAATACAGGAAATAGTTAATGAACTTTCTGAGAGGGGCTGGCTTATTTGCTGAAGGGTTTGGAATTAAGCCTTTCCAAGATACAGTACAGAGCAACTATTTATATTATAATGGGGTCAGACCTTGAGAACCAATTTGGTGTAGTGGTTAGGAGCGTGGACTCTAATCTGGGAGAACCGGGTTTGATTCCCCACTCCTCCACAAGCAGCTGTTGGTGTGACTTTGGGCTAGTCATAATTTCTTTCAGAGCTGTTCTCTCAAGAGCAGTTCTCTCTCAGCCCCACCTACCTTGCAGGGTGACTGTTGTGGGGAGGGGAAGGGAAAGGAGATCGTAAACTGCTCTGAAATTCCTTTGGGTAGTGAAGGGTGAATCTCTCCTTCTTCTTAGTGCTAGTGTATTCCTAGCTATCCAACCCAGAGCCATAGAAAGGTTTTAAACTCCAACTGGAATTGGTTTAAGCTCAACCTCTACTACTCAGTCCCTCACTTATGGAACAACCACAGAGAATACCGCTGAGTTCAGACTGGCAATTTGCCCCGGTAGGGACCCGGGCCAGCGACGACTCAATCCTGGAGTAAATGGGGCATTCACACAGGCACATCTGCCTGGCGTCCCCCACCCGTAGCCAACTCGTGCTGTTGCGCTTCACCGCCGGATTAAAAAAATACCTGATAAAACCCGTAGCAAATCCAAAAGCCCGCGTGTGTCGCGCATTTCTCTGCTTCTGGGGAGTCTGAACGCGCAGCCGAAAAGCCGGGAGCAACCCGTGTTGGGCAGAAGGCAGCAGCGGTGTGATTGGCTGTGCTCCGCTCCACTGCCCAATGCAGTGCCGGCGCTGCGGGGTCCTCCCCCAATCGGCAAAATGCGCTTATGCGCATGAGCGCATGGGTGCTCATGTGCACATACACCCATACACCCACAGCTGAATTAATGGGGAAACAGCGAATATAGCATGCCTCCGGTGCGGCAGTCTGAACGCTCCCGCGCGCCTCCATCCCATATCTTCCGGCAGCGGCCCCCGCTGTGTGAATGGAAAAACCTGGTATAGTTTATTCTGGGGCTTTTTTGCTACAACTGGCTACCGGAGCAAACTGCCAGTCTGTACTCAGCCTACTTCCTTACTTTCACTTGCTGTGTATATGTGCACTCAAGAGGATGTTCATGGTCCATCTTAATCAGTATGATGAGACACAGGGAAGTGATTGGTGTCTTAAGAATGTTGAGCCCAAGCTATAAAGCCTATCCCAAAGCATTAAAATAGAAGCCAAGTGCCATACATACCATCAAGGCATCTTCTCTGTTCCAAAGTAGAACCATTCCCACTCTGGCATAGAGCTTGGTGTACATATCAGTCTTTTCGATCAGGATACCTGAACTATAGTATGGTGTTCTTACACTGCAGAGAAAGCAGGCACACAAAAGTTATTGTGAGACTCTACTGCAGGTGAAGATTCATCTTTGGTTTCTACCTGTTTTATAGCCTGCTTCTAAACAGCTGCTCTTCAGTGTGCAAGATAAAGCTTTATTCATGAGGGATGACATCATTCCTAGCATAAATATGAATATTCCAAAGAAAGCCGATTATTATTAGTAATCTGTACAGCTCTACGAGTCAGTTAGGTTGTTCTCAGTTTTTCAAATGTGAAAGTTTGTCCAGGTAAATAAAAGGTTATGTTTTACTTGTGAATGAAAGAGGCAGTTCTATTTCCATCTAAAATCTTCTAGTGCAGACCATATTGTAGATCTAGCAGGGTCATTATCACTTATTACAGTTAAGTCCATGATAACTTGCCTTCACCCTGTCTCCTTCCTTCCTTATTTACTTACTGAAGGTTTATAGGGCACCATCATGCCAGAAAAAGAACTAAACAAAAGTCTTCTAGGGCAACAGGAAAAAAAAGACAATCACACAAATGCACCACGGTCCAAATAAAGAAAATCAGGAGCCTGGCATCTGAATTCATCTCTGCAGCTACATACTAGATTTCTGTGAACCAGAATGGATTTTGTGGCATTGTACTTATATGGACTGCAGGCACAATATGGAATACTGCTTTTGTATCCTTAAACCCACACGCCTTAAAATGCATGTAGGGAAATTAATTGTAGGAAAATTAATGCTTGACAAAGTGACTCCCAGCACGTCTTTATGATTAAAAGCCCTTTATGCCAAGTTTTCTCTGTGCAAAATGAGCCATTTTTCCAGAGAAGGATCTTACTGTATATTTTATTCACACCACAGTTTCTGCTACAGAGCATCGTAAGAATGGGGGAAGAGGTCGCATTACGGGAAAAGGAAAATATTAACATTCACAGCGAGAAGGAGTATGTTTCCTTAAACCAATTACTTAACAGTTGGCATGGATTTATAATGCCATAATCTGCTGAAGAATGTCCTCTACATTGCAAATTACTTCTTCAAAACCATCTACTGATTAAGGCTCCGATCACACGCAGAATTAGCAGCATGAGAGGGACGAATGCCGGGTGAATTTTCTGGGCGCGATCACATGGGAACGTCTGGCAAGCATCCCGCACCCATCGTCAACCCGTCTCGCCCCTCTGAAGAAGCGGAGTTAAAAAAAATACCTGGGAAAGTGCAGTAGCAAATGGGTTTGCCATGTCTCCGTGTGATCGCACTGGCATGCTCTCATTGCGTCAGTGATCCCTCATTGAAGCGCACCAGAAACATGTGGCAAAGAGTTGTATCTGATTGCGTAGAGGCGTGTCAACTTACTATGGGGCAAATAGCATCGCTTCCCCCCCCCCGCGTTATCTGTCACATTGACCGGGACCTATATGGGTCACTTGCCCATGCTGTTATTACTGCTGTTGAATGCCTCCTCTCTCATTGCTTTATGCCTGGCATGAACAGGGATAAGCCAGTAAGTTGTTCCCAAGCAAGTGATAAAATCCTTAGCCACATCTGAAAATGAACATTATCTGAAGTGAAACAAGGAGGAAGCAAGGGTAACACGGTCCAGACCTAAACCAAGGTGCCAGAAACTCTTAGATTGGTTGTAGAATCAGAAAAGCACCCATGACAACAATGGAGATCTGATGTGGTCCAGTGGTGAGCTTGGGTGTAAAGCTAGGGCTGCCAGGTCCCCTGGGAGGGCAGAGGTTCCTCTGCTAAAAGGGTCCCCAAACTGCCAGTCCGGAAAAGGCTGGCGGGAGGAACCCCACCCCCAAAGTGCCCAGTTTGGGCTGATGTGCCCAGCACGATTACATCACCCGGAGGTGACATCATCATGCTGGGCATGTCACTGGCTGACACTCAAGCAATCAGCCTGGAAACTCTATGGTACCATAGAGTTTCCAGGCTGATTGCTAGAGTGTCAGCCGGCGACGCGCCCAACATAATGATGTCATTTCTGGGTGACTCAATTGCATCAGGCATGTCAGCCCGAACTGGGCACTTTTGGGCACTTTTGGAGGCAGGGTTCCCCCTGCTGGCCTTTTCCAGGGGTCCGGACAGGGACCAGTTCCCCCTGCTATCAACAGTAAGTGACTTGGCAACCCTATGTCAAGCAGACCTACACAGAAGCTCCAGCCTGGCCACAGGCTTCTATGGTGACCTTGGTTAACTACGGTTTCTGTAACATAGTCATGATAATGTTTTATCTTAGCAAATTAAAACTATCTAATAAAAACAATGAACCTTATGAACTGTAACTCCAAAAATGGGGGAAAACCCAAAGACATCAGTTCATGGATTTTGCATGACTTAGAGAATGAGTAAAGTTAGAAGAACTTACATTTGCCCATCCACCACAACCATTTTGTGAGTGAGGTAGATTGCAACATCTTTAACTGTGACAAGAACATATTGGATGTCAGGGTGCCCTTGGTCATTCAGTTCACGCTGGATGTGGACAGAGAACTCCTTATAAGACTCTTGGCAGTCAGAAGCAAAGTTGTAATTACAGAGGCCAGGAAACTGGTAGAAATCACCATCAAAAGTTTTGAAGTGGTTGTTCCCCCAGGTACTGCAGACATAGTGGCCATGATTAGGATCTCTTCCTGAAGTGATGGAGAATGAGGACAAATTATGAGTGAAATTATGGAGGAAGAAAACAGAGGATCGATGCTTGTAAAATTAGATACCAATAAACTATAAAATCTGAAGAACCTCTGAAGAAGGAAGTGTCAACCACCTGTTTCAAATGTTCATCAAACTAGACATGTATTACAGTATTGCAAGCAACATGTACTTTTATAGTTCATGAAGATGCATACAATTTCTAGATTGGGATTGCAAACGCAGCAAGATCTTTGATATAAACCAATAAAAGACAGGCATATTTGAGAGGACAAGTTGATGCCCTGTGCAACAATGCAACAACTGAGCAATTTCTAACACTCTTGAAGCATTCCAAAGTAAACCACTCACAGAGAAAAATAAACAAACATACCCTCTACCAAATGTACTTCAGATTCAAGAATACTGAAAAATGATAGGGCCACTTATCTTTCGTTTCTAAAGAAAGTCTTGACCCACTTATAGGTCCTCACTACTGGATCATTAATAACTTCATAATCAAAATTACTGGACTTGAACGGGTCATCAAGCTAATCTAATACAGCTTCCTTCCTTCCCTTGACCTGCCACAAATATGCTGAGGCAGGATCCTCTATATCTCAACACACATAGAATCATAGAATGTTAGAGCTGGAAGGAACCTTGCAGATCATCTAGTCCAGCTCCCTGCACTCTGCAGGAGTGTAGCTGAAAGATAACCTTAAAACATACCCAAAAGATGGTCATCCAGCCTCCGCTTAAAAACATCCAGCGAAGGAGCATCCACCACCTCCCGAGGCAGTCTGTTCCACTGCTCAACCACTCTTACAGTTAGGAAGTTTCTCCTGATACTTAGCCCGTAACGACTCCCTTGTAATTTCCACCCATTGCATCTAGTCTTGCAATCCGGAGCAAGAGAGAATAGATCTGCTCCATCTTCCACATGACAGCCCTTCAAATATTTGAAGACTGCAATCATGTCCCCTCTAAGCCTTCTCTTTCCCAGGCTAAAAATCATTCACAACAACAAAATTATTATTTGCTAATAGCAGAGAGCAGGACCACCCAACAGCCTCCATGCAGAATCTACCATATTCCCAGAAGCCCTTTTGATCAGCTGAACAACTGAACGTCTTCACTCATTATGCACTGCAATGCACTGCAACAGCCAATGTTGCCCAGGCTTCCCCTAACACCTCTTCTGAAATTCTTACCTCTTTTAATGTCATTTGCATAACAAAGGGCCAGCCATACTATCAAAAGGCTGGGTAGCCTTAGTCCCATGGTGGCAAAGAGAGGACAGAAGCTGTTCTAAACCTTTCCTTTATATAATGCCCATTGATGCAGCTCATGCCATCACAGGGGAGGAGATGGGAGATGAGGAGAAGGAGGGATCAAATGGGTGCGATGTTTGCAAAGGTAAGTAAACAGAGATATATATATATTTTATTATAATACCTGTAACCCAGCATACAGGTAATATTGATTTAGTTCTTATACAGGGTTTTCTTTATTGCCCTTCTATATTTTATTTCTCAATACGGGTGCAAATGGTCCTTTGGTCACATCCCATTTTAATTTGCAGTGCATGCTAGCTGTAGAAAGCAGGGGAACAATGCTGACATTTCTTCGTTTAACTATAACCTATGATTCCTTCAGCGCCTCTTCCAAAATAGTTATGGCAACTTACTTTCTCTGAAGACTTAAGATTCCGAATAAGATTAATTCCCCCACACACTCTGTGTGTGTGTGTGTGTGTTTGGGTGTGGGTGGGTGGCTGTGGGTGTCTTGTGGGTGGAAGGAAAGAACTGAGGAGTTTTGCTTAATAATGTTGGTGGCTGCGAGTCAAAGAACAGAAGTGGTTCTGTGCCCCTAAGTGGCCAATAGGAGAGGTTCCCTCTCAAAATACCCCCACATGCCACATAACAAACCTCCTTTGAAACTGGCAAGGCTTTCAAAAGCAGTCTGTGATATGGCCTGGGGCATGAGAATTGCAAGATTAAGCATTTGCCAGGATCCCAAAATTACCAAGGGTTAATATTGGTCAAGGGACAGTAAGAGTGCCACCCCTCTCACTTTGCATTGACCACTGAAGAAGACCGGAAGGGGCACGAGCAGCCTGTAGCTACAGTGGGGCATTTCGGGGCCTGGCCCCCTGACTTCCTGCCAAGGCCCCCCGACTTCCCTCCAGCCCCAGGCCCCTCAGCTCCCTGGGCCACCTGGGGGACTCCCCACCACTGCCCCTTCCCCAAATGTGGCTTGCTTCCCCATGTAGGCAAGCACAATGTGAACAGTGGCAAAAGTGAGTTTTTAAAAATTTATTTTTATTTTGTGACGTCAGTGCCCCCTGACTTATTTAAAGGCCCCCCGAATTACAAAATCTTGGCTACGGGCCTGGGCACAAGCAAATTCAGGTTGCCTAACCTGCCTCTTCCCAGTCAAAGAATCACATGGAGTAAGCCTTGTCCAACAACTCAAAAAGTCTTGGGAGACAGCACTGCATGAGGATCTCCTCTTTGAAGAAAAGCATCATAAATCCTACTCCCTAGATCCAAATCCTTGCCTCAAGTATCTCTTTTGATTCTGGCCCACAGCTGGAAACAAACGATTACCTTTAAAGCTGAGGTATTTCTTATTTTCTTCGGACTCTCAGAGATATCGGGGGGGGGAAACTAGGACTTCTCTGCAGTAGAGGGTTTTACCCCAGATTAAGCTAGCCAACAACTACAAAACCAGTCCTACTATTGCATGCAAATCTAAAATAATTAGATTGTGAAAGCACTATTTTAGACAAAAGTCAAGAAATCAGAGAGCACCGGCATTTTTCTGTGTGTTAAAAGCAGGGCTTTTTTGGTAGAAAAAGCCCAGCAGGAACTCGTTAGCATAAGCGGCCACACCCAACAGCAGAAACTCATTAGCATATTAGGCCACAAACCCCATGTTACCAGAACTGTGGTCATTCAGCCACACCCACCTTTTGCTTCTTATTCTGTTTACCTTGTTTGTTGTCAAAACCCCAGGGCTTTTTTTGCAGCAGGAACTCCTTTGCATGTTAGGCCACACAGCCCTAATGTAGCCAATCCTGATGAGTTTCTGCTGTTGGGTGTGGCCGATTATGCTAATGAGTTCCTGCTGGGTGTGGCCAACTCAGGAGCCAGCCGGAACTCTGTTCCTGTGCGTTCCTGCCCCAAAATAGCCCTGGTTAAAAGGATTTTCACATATAGGATTTTTAGTCCAATTCTTGCCGCCTTTCTCCTTTGCTTAGTTCTTGCTGAGATAGTAAACGTGAGTCTGTCTTGTACTACTTCAAACTGCACACATGAATGAATTCTCCTCCATTAAAAAAATTCCCTCCACACGTCAGAAGAAAGGTTCTGGCCTTCGACATTCTAGTTCTCTACGGAGAATTTTAGGGGAAGAGCATTCAGTCATGTAAACCACTATCTGCATTCTGAAGTAGTACACAGGATTACTACCTCGGTGGTACTAGGTCTTTCTTTTCCTTCTCAGGGCTGGATCGCCCATAGGGCGAACTAGGCGCCCGCCTAGGGCGCCCCGGCCTGAGGGCGCCAAATGGCGCCCCACTCCCCCTCCCCGAAAACTCCCCCCTGCCGTCCTAACCCGGCGCCTACCGGCGCCGCCAGACCCCGCCCCTTCCCAGCGGGGCCGCAGAAGCCGGCGCTGGGAGGGAGGGAGCGGAGGCTAGAACCCCCCGCACCCCCTTCCCGGCTTTTCTGGGGGTCCCGCAGCCGTGGGGCCCGCAGAAAAGCCGGCGCTGGGAGGGAGGGGGCGGAGGCTGGACCCCCGCGCCCCCTTCCCGGCTTTTCTGGGGGTCCCGCAGCCGCGGGGCCGCAGAAAAGCTGGTGCTGGGAGGGAGGGGGCAGAGGCTAGACCCCCCCGTGCCCCCTTCCCGGCTTTTCTGGGGGTCCCGCAGCCGCGGGGCCCGCAGAAAAGCCGGCACCGGGAGGGAGGGGCGGAGGCTGGACCCCCCGCGCCCCCTTCCCGGCTTTTCTGGGGGTCCCGCAGCCACGGGGCCCACAGAAAAGCCGGCGCCGGGAGGGAGGGGGCGGAGGCTAGACCCCCCATGCCCCCTTCCCGGCTTTCCTGGGGGTCCCGCAGCTGCGGAGCCTCCAGGAAAGCCAGCGCCCCGCCGACGCCCCCGGTCTCCAGGTCCCACCGGGAGGTTGGCATCCCCAGTGGGGGCGCCCCAGGCTGTCCTGCCTAGGGCGCCCAGACACCTGGAGCCGGCCCTGTTCCTTCTCTCTCTCTCTCACGCACACACACACAATTTGCAAATAACTACATGAAGGAACGCTGTTAAGAAATCTTTTAGAAGTTGCTTCTTTGGCTTCAAGAATGTTAACCTTGGGAATCTATTGAAGTATCAGTCACCTCTTTGCCAAAGCCCCAGTGAAACAGGAACATTCGACAGCTGGCGAGCCCGTAAGAGGATAAGCTACAGCAGGATATGCTTAACGTAAGAGCCTCATAGAAGAAACGTCAGATGTCTGAGGGCTGCAAGATGTGAGCAAATACTACACACATGTTTTTAATTGGAAAATACGCAAACTTGCTTTCTATAAACGTGAACATTAAATAAGACTGCCAGAAATAAAAACAAAAGGGGTAAAAACAGATATTGATCATATTTTCTAAATGGCTTCTCCATCCCAGCTGGGGTGGGGCTTTGAGAACACATTTAAAGTTAAAATTGCTTTCTTTCTCACACACACCCCCCAAGCCTACTGAGGGAGGGGCACACTGGCTGGGGAAGGGAAGACTGGTTGGGGAGGCATGCCTCCACTTCACTTCCCCAGCCGCCCTGCTGGGAGCCGCACAGTAGGCGTGGGAGAGCCGCATGTGGCTCCCGGGCCACAGTTTGGCCACCCCCGTGCTACAGTGACTGGCTTCTTCTGGAATACTGGACCTTCAGTGAAAGTGTTACATAGCCTTCAGGCAATGTTAAAGACTGTATGAGCATTTCTAATTTCCTTATTGACATCTGGCAGTGAAACTGTTACACAGCCTTAGGGCGATGTTAAAAACATTATGAGTGTTTCCAGTTTCCCCGTTTACATTTGGTTTAGTATCTCTTGAGGTTCCTATCTTTTGTACAAGTTTGCAAGATTTTCTGTATGCTGTAAGATTCTCTCATTTCGGCATGATTAAGAATAACAAAACAGATCCAGGTGTAATTACTTGTTTGGTCTTTATTTTGGCTATATGCACTATGTTTGTAGGAGCTGTGGTGGCTCAAGTGGTTAAGACGCTGCACTGCAGCCTGGAAGGTCAGTAGTTCAGCAGTTCGAGACCCGAGTGTTGCATGACGGGGTGAGCTCCCGTCTCTGGATCCAGCTCCTGCCAACCTAGCAGTTCAAATGCAAGAAACTGCAAGTAGATAAATAGGTACCACTTCAGTGGGAAGGTAACAGCATTTTGTGTGCCTTGGCGTTTAGTCATGCTGGCCACATGACCACAGAAACATCTTCGGGCAGCGCTGGCTCTTCAGCTTGGAAATGGAGATGAGCACCACAACCTTAGAGTCGGATTTGACTGGCTTTCGAGCAAGGGAACCTTTACCTTTACTTTTTACTGTGTTTGTTATTTGCAGTTTGCTTAAAAATTATGGCAAATGATGGTCCTTAAGCATGATGGGCATTAGGTATTTCTGAATCCTCCATAAAAGGAGGGCCAAGATACACCCCCCCCCCAGTACCCTCCAGAATACCTGCTTGGATCATTTGGTTCCTTTGTTTTGTGGGGAAGGAGTGCAGGCTGTGAGGCTCATCCAGTTACAATCTCAGCTGCAGCATTCTACTGTGGAAACTCACAGGGTGACCTTGGTAGGGTTGCCAGGCCTTATCTGGCTGCTGGTGTGGGGGGGTCCAGTCTTGCTCCGGGAGTCTTCAAGAGTCACCATAGAGTTTTTGCCCAAATGCTAGAGCATCCTCTGAGCAATGTACCCAACGCGATGATGTCACCTCCAGTTGACGTCATCATGTGTTGGGTATGTCAGGCGGGACAGGGCTCTTTGGGGGCGGGGCTCCCCCACTGGCCAACTGGCCGGTGGTGGATTGGAGGGCCCGAAATTGGGGGAAAGTCCACCTCCATCGTGGGGATGGTAACCCTAGAACTTGGGTCACTTAGACATTCTCAGCCTAACAAACCTCACAGGGTTGTTGTGAGGACAAAAAGAAAAAGAATAATGTGAGCCACATGAAGTCCCCATTGTGGTGAAAGGCAGGATATAAATGAAGTAAATAAATAATATGAGGGAGCAGATAAAAGGTAGATTGATGCATGGGTGTGAAGGAGAGAAGGAAGCAGGGAAAGGTGAGGATATGGGAGTTGCTAGGATGGATGAAAGAAGAAATAGTGTGGGAGGCAATGCAGGACAAAGGGAAGTGTCCCTCACCAGTCCTTGCAGGTCCCCCCATACAAATGGGCCCAGCTCAGCTGGTATCATGCAACTGGGCCACAGTTTTCCTGGGGAGAGGCTTCCAGGGGAGGGAAGGAAGGAAAACTGAAGAGGGTGGCAGATAAAGGTAGGTTGGCTGGTGGATGGATAGAAGAAAAGGAACAGGAAAAGGAGAGGCTATAGGGGCTTTCAGGAAAGAGGAAAGTGAGGAAGGAGGAAATCAAATACCTTCTACAAATCCTTGCATATCCCCCACTTGTACTATATATTGCTCTTGCTCACTCTTTCCCCAACTCCACCTTCTTCTCCAGCCCTTAGAAAAGTCTGTCTTCCTGGTAATGGCCACTATATAAACTTTAATCTTTGTTGATTGCTTCCACTATTTGCCCTCCTTCCTATTGCTCAAATTACAGATAAATAGAATATTTAAAACTTTCTCAACAGCCCATGAAAACTGAATGTCCATTAAAGAAAAAGCAACAGATAACATAAGAACATAAGAGAAGCCAATGCTGGATCAGGCCAATGGCCCATCCAATCCAACACTCTGTCACACAGCGGCCAAAAATACCAGGTGCCATCAGGAGGTCCACCAGTGGGGCCAGGATACTAGAAGCCCTCCCACTGTTGCCCCCCCAAGCACCAAAACTACAGAGCCTCACTTGCCCCAGACTGAGAGTTCCTATCTATACCTTGTGGCTAATAGCCACTGATGGACCTCTGTTCCGTATGCTTATCCAATTCCCTCTTGAAGCCATCCATGCTTGTAGCCGCCGTCACCTCCTGTGGCAGTGAATTCCGTGTGTTAATCACTCTGTGGGTGAAGAAGGACTTCCTTTTATCCGTTCTGACTCGACCGCTCAGGATAAAGGAAAGTAATAGGGTTATAAGAGCAGCAGGAAGAAAGTAAAGGTAGAAAAAAAATGAACACATCACATTTTAAAGAAATGCTAAAATGGTGTCACAAATTTTCAGAAACAGAATATTTTATAGTTTTAGAAGAAGCTTTCAATTCGTCGTCCTCCAACATATTGAACACAAGAAGTTGCCTTATACTGAATCAGACCATTGGTCCATCAAAACCAGTATCAGCACTGTCTACACAGACTGGCAGTGGTTCTGCAGGGTTTCAGGCAGGTCTTTCACATCACCTACTGCCTGACTGAACCTCTTAACTGGAGATGCTGGGGACTGAACCTTGGACCTTTTGCATGCCAGCCACATGTTCTACCACTGAGCCACAGCTTCTGCTCCATATGGCCTGTTTGTCCAATGTAGAGATTGGAAGGGGATTGCTGACACATGATGGCATAAATCACATTAGAGGAAGAGCAGGAGTAGGACAAACAGGCCAGTCCTATCTACAAAGAATTAATGGACATAAGTCTGACATTAGAAACCACAACATTCTAAAGACAGTGGGGGGAACATTTTAACCTTCCAAGACTTTCAGTTGCTGACTTAAAAGTAGCAGTTCTCTTACAAAGGAATTTCGAAGGGAGATTAGAAAGACTGTTGAATTGCAACTGATAATCAAGCTCAAGACCAGGGCTCTTTTTGTAGCCCCTGTAAGAAGAGCTCTGTAAGCTCTTGGAGGATTGGCTACATCAGGGGTGTGTTGCCTAATATGCAAAGGAGTTCCTGCTACAAAAAGAGCCCTGCTCAAGACAACGCATCCACCTGGACTGAATTGAGACCTAGGCTTCCTGTCTCATTACTAATGCTGATTTTTCCACACCTGCTGCCTCCCTGCATATCACGCCTAAACCAATCACACCTTCTATTGTCATTTGCCTGCTAATGTCATTTGGCATCTGAAATCACTCTGCTCCCCAAGATATAAGGACAGACGGACTCACATTCTAGCTGTATCTGAAGAAGTGAGCAGTAACTCACGAAAGCTCATACTCTGCCACAAATTGTGTTATCTTTAAGGTGCTACTGGACTCTTACTCTTTTCTGCTGTTGTTCAGTGGGTTGTTACTGCGGAGAGGCATCTGGTGCTGTTTCACACTGAGTGCTCTGTTCTTTAAAATCTTAAAAACTTGGATGGCATGTTGAGTTTAATAAATCACTTCCTTTCCCCACAGCTGCACAACAGCTACCATGTGAGGGGAGAAGGGGCTCCCCTCCTGCCTCCCCTTTGTGCTGTTTTCTCCAGCCAAAACAGCCCTGGGAGGAGTTACTTTCCTCACACAGCATTCCATGCAAGTGCAGGCCCAAAAAAGGGGAAGTAACTCTCTCTGGGGCATTTTGGCTTGGGAAATGGTGTAGAGGGAAAGCAGAAGCCTCTCCTCCCTCCATGGCATGATCCTGAGTCACATTGGGTCCCTGTGGTATTATACAAAACAGTTCCATGGAGCTGCACTGGAGCTGCCAAAAAAGCTTCCTTTGAAAACTATTTGGAAACGAGAAGTGGTCCAAAATGCAGCAGCCAATTATTGGCCCCGTTCACACTGAGCCTTTGCCCCCCTGAAGGCACGGGAGCCCTGCGGACTTTCCGTGTGTGATCATACGAGCACATCTGAGAGGCGTAGTGCTCCCGTGGCCAACCCACAGCTTCCTGTGGAAAACACGGAGTAAAAAACTAGTAGGTCCAAAGTACTAGTTTCCGGAAACCCCGGGGCAAAGGCTGGCGTCTGATCGCGGGAGCACCAGTATCCCGCGGCTTCCGACGCCCGCCCATGTCCCCGGGGTTTCCGGATGTTGTAAGTGTCCATGGGATGTGCACCAATGCTGAATAGCATATGTGCACACACAAGACACCGATAGCGGCCCGCCCCCCCCCATGGCGCATGCGCACTTCACTGCTTTTTTGCTGCGATGCAGCAGCGTGGTGTGATCGGGGCACACAGCTGGAGTGTGGCAACCCGGTGGCCCGTATGATCGGGCTACCGCACCTTATTTAGCTCCGGGGCGAACTGCCACGCCTCTCCCCCGCGTTTTCTGGCCTGTATGACCGAGGCCATTGTCAGGGACTAGATTATGGATGGCTAACCTCTTACTATAGTGGTACTGCAGGAGGTGTAGTGGTTAAGAGTGGTGGACTCTAATCTGGAGAACAGGGTTTGATCCCCCACTTCTCCTCCACATGAAGCCTGCTGGGAGACCTTGGGTCAGTCACAGGTTTTCTCAGACTTCTCTCAGCCCCACCTACCTCACAAGGTGACTATCATGGGGAGAGAAAGGGAAAGGCAATTGTAAGCTACTTTGAGATTCCATAAGGTAGAGAAAAGTTGGATATAAACACCTACTCTTCTACATCCCTTCTCGTTGCCCTCCAGTGGCTTGGGCACTGGCAAGAGGAAATGTATGTCATGGTTGCACCAACGTGCTTAAATCATTTATGATTAAAAAAAACAACAGAAGTGACATAGAGGACATTCTAGCATTTTTCCAAAAACTCTACTTTAAAACCATACAGTAGTTAAATATGTTGTTGAAGGCCTTCAAGGCCGGAATCCATTAGTTGCTGTAGATTTTCCGGGTTGTGTGGCTGTGGTCTTGGCATTGTAGGACCTGATGTTTTGCCAGTAGCTGTGACTGGCATCCTCAGAGATATAACACAGAAAGATGCAGTACTCTCTGTGTCAAGGTGAGTAGAGCAGTTCATAGTTCTTACCTTTAAGGCTCTAAATGGCTTGGGGCCACGGTACTTGAGGGACTACTTCTACCTAGAGATGTGAAGGCCCGAAAAAAATCAGAAAAAAATGGTTTTTCCCCTGTTTTTTCCCTGAAGCCTTTTTTGTTTTTTTTCCAAAAAATTGGAAAAATTGAAAAAAGAAAAGGAAAAAATGATTATGTAATGTTTTATTTTAACATAATGAATAAAATATTTGAAGATAAGGTGTTCAAATATTTTCCAAATCATTTCTAAAAAAGATGTATGGTATCAGATTAATCTAATTTCTGTGCACTGAGGACAAGCAAGTCCTAGGTTACAAAAGGGTTTTTTATTTTTATTTAATACTGTGGAGAGGAAATATGAATAAGTGGTACTTCTGGATTTTTAAAAATTGTTTTGTGGAGGTTTTTTTGTCTGTTCCACATAAACTAGTAAACAGTTCAGGAGATTGTTGCTCCATTTGTTACAATTACAAATAAATATTATTAAAAAAGGAAATTCTGTTTGTAATAATTGTTTGGATACACTATATTTTTAATATGCTAGTTGTGATAATTTCATGCCAGGTCAAATTGTCCATAGTCATATTTTATGTTCCTAAAGAAACAGAATGACTTTCAATCTGGAAAAGAAAAAAGAAGTGCTAATGTAGCATTATTTCAATTTTTGCAAAATTTTCCATTTTCCCCTGAAAAAAATGGGGAAAAACGGGGGGGGGTTCCAAGCTTCAAAATTTCTGGAAATTTTACGTCTCTACTTCTACCCACATTATCCAACCTGTCAGTTAAGGTACTCTTCTGAAGATCTGTTTTCTGTGCCCCTGCCTTCAGAGGTGAGGTAGATGGCAACCGGGGGGGGGGGGCTTTTTCAGTTGTGGTGCCTCACCTTTGGAATTCCCTTCCTCGGTGCCTACCTTATTTTCTTTTCAGTGCCAGGCTAAAATATTTCTTTTTCTCCAGACTTTTCACTAAAGGGTTGGTATTTTTTTTGCCTCAAATATTCTGTAGTCTTGCAAGGGTCACTTTATCTACATCATCTTAGGCTGATCAATACGCATTTGGTGTTTTTATAGCCTGGCTTTTTTTTTTTTGATGGCATTGGCTTGGTTTTAATGGTCATGTTTTATCAAGCATATCTCAGAAGAGACAGCTAAATCTTTTCTAAATAAATAATAATGTTGTATGTGGCTCAAGTGGTTAAGACGCTGAACTGCAGGCTCTGGAAGGTCAGTAGTTCAGCAGTTCGAGACCCGGGTGCCGCATGACAGGATGAGCTCCTGTCTCTAGTTCCAGCTCCTGCCAACCTAGCAGTTCGAAAGCAAGAAATTGCAAGTAGATAAATAGGTACCACTTTGGTGGGAAGGTAACAGCGTTCCGTGCGCCTTGGTGTTTAGTCATGCCGGCCACATGACCACGGAAACGTCTTCGGACAGCGCTGGCTCTTCGGCTTTGAAACGGAGATGAGCACCGCAACCCTAGAGTCGGATTCGACTGGCTTTCGAGCAAGGGAACCTTTACCTTTACCTATAGTGGGTTAGACGCATAATGAAACCATGGACAACGATGTAGTGATCAGCATGGTTCGCTATTATACAACACAAGACAAGCTTACCTGGCCAGGTGGCCAACTATATACAAGCGAAGGGGAACGCCCCCTGGTGTCATTGGTGGGTTTGAATTCCCGCCGCCATTCCCATTGGTTCCCCCATGATGGAGCCAGGAGCCCCAGCCCAGGCTCCTTCGCTGGCGGCACGTAGCGGTCAGCGGACACAACAAATAATAAATAAAATGAGACACGTCTGGGAAACCTAGACCCAACATTAAATTATGCAACCTGTAGATTGACCAAGACAGGAAGAGGAGGAGCCAGAGCCCTTAGCTGTGTTAAAAATGAATACTCCGCTGGGGTAACCTTGCCTTGCCATCCTGCTGCGATTTAGTGGATTGAAAAATTAGATAGTGGTATTTAGTGGGATTGTTCAACTTGTCTGTATGCCTGTTGTATCACCTTGGTTATGTATTTTATATTATTATATGCTTCATGTGTGTAATTCTGCCATATGATAGATAGATAGATAGATAGATAGATAGATAGATAGATAGATAGATAGATAGATAGATAGATGATAGATAGATAGATAGATAGATAGATAGATGATAGATAGATAGATAGATAGATAGATAGATAGATAGATAGATAGATAGATAGATAGATAGATAGATAGATGGATGGATGGATGGATGGATGGATGATAGGTAGGTAGGTAGGTAGATGGATAGATAGATAGATAGATAGATAGATAGATAGATAGATAGATAGATAGATAGATAGATAGATAAAGTTTTATTCAAGGTATAAGCTTTTGTGCGCATGCCCACTTCTTCAGATACATTGAAATGTATCTTCCATCTCAATGTATCTGAAGAACTGTGCATGTACACGAAAGCTTATACCTTGAATAAGACGTTGTTGGTCTTCAAGGTGCCACTGGACTCAGACTTCATTCTGTTGCTTCAGACCAACATGGATACCCACCTAAATCTCTTTTAGATGGAGTCATTCACAGTTAAATCAGTAAAAAATCATATAAATCAGTCATGAACACATGCTGTGTTTCTAAAAATCCCATACCAGTGTTTGTCTAAGTATTCCTTAATGTTTGTGTGTATGTGTTCCATCAAGTCACTCCCAACTGAGAACCAAACAAACAGGGTGATCGGCTCATATTTGACCCTTGCCATGTGGACATGATGAGTTTGTCTGTCTAGCAGAGGTCTGGAAAGTGTCTCCCCAACTAGCTTTTAGAAAATCTTGCCAGTTAGTTCTGTTCTGAAAGACTGTTGTTGATTTTATGGGAATTATTATTTTCTGTCCCAACAAATGATGAATTATTTGAAAAAGAAGAGTCTGTGGTCTTTTTGTTTGATTACTTGAATAATTTGAGTAAACTGCCTTGCCCTTCCCCGCTACTTCTTTTCCCCCAAAGGTGGATTTAAAAGAAATAAACCACAATCAGGCCCACATATCAGAAGACTATTAAGGGGATTAGCTTTTACGGCTCAGGGGGTATAACTGTCACCACTTATTTGAGGTTCCACTTGCAATTCCCATTTTTGCTGCTTTTTTTTTTTTTGCTGGCTCTTGCTGTAATAAATTAGATCAGATCAGATCGGCTGCTTTGGTTCTACAGGGTTGGGGAGGATTCCATACACGTTCCTGCAGGCCAAATTACTTATCCCGTAGGTATGATCCAGTGAAACAGAATTGCCTCCTAGCCATGCTAGGCTGTTCAATAGGCAAGGGAAGCGAAACCTCCACACGGCTGCACTCCTCAAACTGCTGGCCCCAGGAGAAAACCCATATATTTATTTCTTTATGTAAAATATTTACTCTGTCTTTCCCCAGTGCTAAATTTTTTGTTCAGTCTTGCTCAACTGTTATCCTTACTACAGGCTCGGGTTGCCATGTGGGCCTTGCATTCCCCCGTCCCCCAACACTCCAGCAGCTGACTGGAGAAAGTTTTTTTTAAACAAAAAACTGTCAATGATAGAATGACATCACTTCTAGGTGAGAAGAGATGTCATGCCTCTCTAGGAATTGCCAGAAGGGCAGTGGAGAACAAAGGACACCCACACTTCAGAACACCCTCTCTTATTTAGCCACAGGGTATAGATGGGAACTCTCAGTCTGGGGCAGGTGATGCACTCTATCCTTGGTGCTGGAGGGGCAGCAGTGGGAGGCTTCTGGTGCCCTGGCCCCACTGCTGGACCTCCTGATGGCACCTGGTATATTTTGCCACTGTGTGACAGAGTGTTGGACTAGATGGGCCATTGGCCTGATTCAACATTGGCTTCTCTTAGGTTCTCTTATGGAACATGTTTGGCACCTACTGTTTTGTTTTTAGGAAGATAATCAAAATGCAGAGAGTACTCCATCTTTCTGTGTTATACCTCTAAGGATGCCAGTCACAGCTACTGGTGAAACATCAGGTTCTACAATGTCAAGACCACGGCCAGGCAACCTACAGCAACTAACATTTCCTTTTTGCTAGGCCTTTGGGTTGCCAGGCGAGCTTGACTTGGATTGGTTCTGTTTCCTTCCGCAGATAAGCCTTTTGATGATATCCTGTTTGCTGGATTGTTGTTTTATCTTTCATTGCTTTATATTTTCATATTTTTATGCTTCATAACTTACAGGGGTACTTCATGTGTTATAAAGTGAAATCTAAATATTTAAATGATAAAGAAATACATCAGTGTAGAATTTGGAGGTGGGGAAATCTAATTTTAGTGATTTCACTAAGTGGCAGCGTTCCAATTTTAGTCAAATACGGAGTGCAGACTGCGGCATGCAGCGTAATCCTCAATCGGGATTCATTGGCTAGAATCCGGGGCGGGGACAACGCTAGCTAAGTGGAATCACCTTAGTGTCTGGGATTTGTAATCCTGCCGCGTGACAAGAGTTTCCTCCTGCCAGGCAAATCCCTTCTGTGCACAAGTAATATAAGGTGTACGTACAATTTGCTATAGGTAATGTATCGCCAGCGAGGCACCAGCTAGAGACCAGCACTTTCACACGCCTCTCCTTGAGCCCTTTACAAAGATCGGTGTTCATTTTACAGTTTACTTTTTTCTACTCTTTGTCATTAGCAATATAGGGAACTCAGGTGGAAAGCCTTTGTTTTCGGGCCAGCTGAGCTTCATTTAGTGGATGCAGTTGTTGTGATCATCCTCTTTATTAAGGATTATGGACTGAGTGTTGCAAGCAAGGAACTGGATAAGCCAACTGCCCCTCCCCACGAGGGTTTCAATTACTTTAAAAAATGCATTGTGTCACTAATCTCTGGACACAGGGGGGATACTGAGCAAATTAACATACTGGCTCAATTCAAACACAACCTAAAAGCCATGGTCTAACTATGGTTGGTGAAGCCCAAATTTGACTCAACAATGATGCTCATTCTCCTGGTTACTATCCCAGCCTACAAAGCAGGTCCCCATTAAGTTCTGATGTGTCAACAGTTTACTTTGTATTGGTCATGTAAATCCACACCCACTTTTCCTGATACAAACCGTTCCCCCACACCAAACCAGAAGACGTCCTGATTAAATTGAATGGGCACACCGCCAAATTCTAAGGGTCCCACTCAGGGGTCATTTCGTAGAAAAAGAGCTGCAGAAGCTCATTAGCATATCCTCATTAGCATATGCCACACCCCCTGACATCACCGGAAGTGTGTCAGAAGGGGAAGCAAAATAGGGGGGAGGCATCTTCAAAAGCCTCCCCTTCCCTTTCCCAGCTGGCCTGCCAAGGCGGGCTGGGGGGGTGGAACGAAGAGAGAAGGAGTTTAAAGTTTAAACCCCTTCTCTCTAGAGTCACGCCACAGTGGTGGCATGATCTTTCCATTGTATTCTATGGTACCATATAATACAGTGGAAAGATCGTGCCGCCCCTGCGGCACGACTCGGGGTGGGGTGGGAATTAAATGCCTGGCTTCCCAGCCTGATCTTCTCCAGGTGCCCCGCAGCTGTCTGTCACAAGCAGGCAACATGGAGCCAGAAAAGACTGAAACTGAGCCAAATAGAAGTGTGGAGAGCAAGCATGTACACAGGATTCCATAACTGATACAATCTCGTCATGCCCATCCCTAATCCCATCTCCTCTGACCCCAGCACCACCTTGGTAAACTGCACTGTCTGCTTCAGAGTAATTCCAAGGGTCTAGCACCCTTCCCCACTCGACATCGAGCCACTGACACATAGAAACACGAACACTGGTGACTTTCCCAACCTCGGAAGTTAAAGCTAAGCTTAATCCAGCTACTCATTACACTCCTGGGCCGGCCCACCCTTGCCTCCCCCCCCAATGTAAACTGTTACTCTGCGCTTCAACCTTTGTACAGCTCTTGAGTCACCCATAAGAGCGTATCCTCAGACTCTGTCCGAGCCTTTGACATGAACTGCTGGTCAGCCATGTCCTCCTTCTGCCTCGTGCATTTCAGAATTCAGGATCAGGTGAATAGTACCCTAATCTAAGACCAACCCCCGTCTTGTCACTATCGATCACCTCTCCATTTCTTAGCTCTGTGTGTGTGTTGATGTATTGTTGTTATTTTTGCATGAGTGAGTAGTGTGAACTTTGCATTTATTCACAATAAAATACCATTTATTCTATCAAAGGCCCTTCCACTGGTATTTCTGACAATTTGACCTTCGTATACATAGAGTATAAGGAACCCTTGTATACACGTGCACTAGCCTGCACGTCTGTAATCAGGACCAGGCAATCTGTGTAGGAGACAGTAAACAAGCTGTTATTTTACTTAATAAGCAAAGTCCACACTTACTGCTATTGGTGGTATAAAATTATTAACATGGGAGAATGCTACATGGAATATTGTATATATCCCATAGAACAGTGTGAAAGTGAAAAAAAAATGGTAGAACAAAGTTTGAGTCCACCTGCACCTTTAAAACCTACAAAGTTTTATTTGGTTGGTCTTAAAGGTGCCACTGGACTCAAACTTTGTTCTTCTGCTTCAGACCAACATGGCTACCCACCTGAAAAAAATGGTATAAGTGAAGGAAACTGCAGGTATCAGGAATAGCCATGTCTTCTAGTCTGGGGGTTTCTGGGCCCACCTGGAAGAGTCTACCTTAAAGGACAGCAGTTGGACCACAGGCCCATGGAAACTGGTGGTCTTTTTTAGCATAATATGTGGGTCCTAATACAGGTTTTGCCAATGAATACCAAGGCCCTAGTCCTTGCATAGATGAGTTTCTTCAGAGAGCTATACCTGTAAACAACTCAAGGTCATCTGTGTCTAATTAACCAAGACTCATAGTATCAGAACCACCTACTTCTTGGATCTTTACTTCAACTTGCACTTCCTTGGTCTGCACTAAATGGTCTTAGGGCTGCTTGCCCTTCATAATTCTAAATTCTAGCCCCCTCATAACCTTTGAGCTTGTTTAATATCTTTGAAACTCAATTAAGTTTGAATTTTCTGAAGTTGTAATAAAAGGAGTAGGGGAGCATTGAAGGTTCCCTGGTTTGGCTATAGATAGAAGATAAATATCTTAGTTATCCTGTGCAGGAACACATCCAGCCCACCCTAAAAGAACTGCACTGGCTGCCTATAGCATACCGGATTCGGTTCAAGGTGCTGGTTATTACCTTTAAAGCCCTTTATGGCCAGAGACCTGCATACCTGAAGGACCGCCTTTCCCCATATGGTCCCCAGAGAGCACTGCGATCGGGGACCCAGAATCGGCTGGTCCTCCCTAAAATCAAGGAGGCCAGGTTTGCATCAACAAGGGCCAGGGCTTTCTCGGTGGCGGCTCCACTTTATTGGAATTAGCTCCTGGAGATCAGGGCCCTGCTTCTGTAGCCACCACCACCACTACCACCACAGACATCTGACAGGTCTTGGAGAGCGAGCCCAGCCCCTCGGGTCCCTAAGTATAGCCTGACCCGAGTGCCTGGGACATCTCTGGTAGACCATGATGCTGACTGTGCCCTGAGGAGTTAATGCTAGCACTTTATAATGTTGTATAGTTATGGTTTTAAATTTGTGCTTGGTTGGGTTTTATTATTTATTGTTCTGTTTTATATTGTTGTAAGTCACCCTGAGTCGGCCTTGCTGGGAGGGTGGCGTAAAAATCTAATAAATAAATAAATAAATAAATAGCACAGAACTGAATAAGACACAGAAAGAACAATCAAAAGCATTAAGAGGCTGGCACCCCTTTCTTACAAGGAAAGGCAAAAGTGTTCATTCTTCATATTTTATTTCAAAAGAGAGAACTAAGTGGAGATATGACAGCGGTTTACCCAGTTATGCTTGGTGTGAAGGTGGTAAGATATCTTTTCTCTGTCTGCCATAATATTAGAACTTAGAATAACCCAGAATAATGAATTGGTCGCAGGTTCAGACAAACAAAAGTGCCAGGTGAGGTAAAAGGTAGCATATAACTTAAGTAAACAAATGATACATTAGGGTTTAATATTAGAACAAGGTTTGAGTCCAGTGGCACCTTTAAGACCAATATAGTTTTATCCAAGGTATGAGTTTTCATGTGCACGCACACTTCCTCAGATACAACATTGTTTGTGCTTTTACTTTGGAGAGGGCTCATTCACTCAAGAAGACCATTTGCAGACAAGTTGCTACACTATGGCCCTGGTCACATGGGCCAGATAACGTGGGAGGGAGGTGCAGCTATTTGTGCTGTCGCAATTTGACCCGCCCCTACGTGATCAGACGCAACGGCGGTGAACCATGTGTTTTTTTGTTGGCGTGTTTCTGGCGCGCTTCAATGAGGAAGCAGGGACGCAATAGGGGCCCACTGGAGCAATCACATGCACACAGTCCATCTGTGGTCCATCGCAAACCATTTGGTAGTCGACTTTCAGAAGTACTTTTAAGCTCCGCATCTTCGGCCGGATGATACGGGTTGAGGACGGGTGTGCGACGCTCACCAGATGTGTCTGTGTGATCGCACCCCCAAAACTCCGCCCAGCATTCGCTACTTTCCCGTGGCAAATTCTGCATGTGATCGGAGCCTATAGTTGTTTCTACTGCTAGTTGATATTAGTGACACATACCTATACATAATCTTAGTGACACATACCCACGGGTCATTTCCTGCAGGAGCGCACAGGAGCAGAGCTCTGGCAGTAAGAAGCCCAGGGGGCGAGCATGCAACAAGCCCTGCCCCTGCTCCCAGCAGCCCTCAGGCCACGAGGATCAAGAAGCAGCCTGGTAAGTTGCAGTGCCCCCCCCTTCAGGTACAAGCTCTCCCTCCTCTGCGAGGACAGATCTGCACGTTCCCCCCCCCCCAATAGCTAGCAATCCAAAACAGTCCAGTGGAGCCTGAGCGGTCGGTATTGCCTTCTGACACACTTCCGGTGATGCCAGTGGGGGTGGCATATGCAAATAAATTATGTTGATAAGTTATGCTAATGAGCTCCTGCACCTCTTTTTCTATGAAATGACCCTTGCACATACCTATACATTACTGACATCCTGGAGACTGTGGTCATATAACTTCACAAAAAAACATACCTTTCTTTCTCTTTCAAGTGCATTATTTGGATTTACAGTATTTATAAAAGGTTCTTTATCACTTCAGCCACTGTATACCTCACTCCATAGTTTACATGCTTAGAGGGCTTAGGAAAAAGACGTCAAACACCTAATAAACCAAGCTATATTTAGTCTATATACTAGCCTTCCAGCTGCTACATGCAACATCTTCTGGAGTATATTTGATTATTATTAATGGCTGAATCATAAGAAAATGCATCACAGGTAAACACTATACCAAGGGGAAGTATTCATTTCCTTGTTTAAAGAAGCATTACAATCTGACAAGCAAGTACGAAGACATTATTGAAAACATCAGGAAGAAAAGCCTTATAGTGGTCAGAGAAGAGGCAGTGTGTGGCTGGGATGTGAACGGGAAGTGATGAAACTAATATTTGGGGGGCAAATTCAGAAGTTCTGTCCTTAGGGATACTAAAATGTGCAAGGTATCGCTGGTATGAATTGGTTCTTTCCATTCTCTGGCACACCCAGTCATTCGTGATGGCTTTTCAGCTCCTGCCATTGTAGAAGAATGTCAGTTTTCTGTTTTTTTAAAAAAGTCATTTAATTTGCATATGAACACTCAGCAGTTGTATATCCTGGGTGTACAAAAAAGGTCAGAAGTAAATGAAAGGAAGCAGAGGGCATTTTTTTATTACATTGGCTGCAGAACAACGCCCCTTCACATTCTCCTTAAGTCCTATTGATTTCAGTGGAACTTAATCATGAATAACAGGACAGGGGATACTGCCACTGGCCATGTTCCAGAACTCCATGCACACATACAATTCCCATTAAAACCCATGGTAAACAGAATCCTGTGAACAATAGAGCTCTTTTCTTCTTCCGCAGCTAGAAAATGCAAAGCATCAGAGGTGCTTGTGAGGGAATTTCACTGGACTCCACCTTCCTGGGAACCATCTGGTGAGTGGGTTGAATTGTGCACAAGCCAAGGCGAACAGGTAGGATGCAGACAGCTTCTCTGCTGGTGGAAAAGGGAGGAGGAGTTCCCTTTCACCACCCAAAAAGACTGTGCTGCAGATCATGGGTAAAGGTAAAGGTTCCCTTGCTCGAAAGCCAGTCAAATCCGACTCTAGGGTTGCGGTGCTCATCTCCGTTTCAAAGCCGAAGAGCCAGCGCTGTCCGAAGACGTTTCCGTGGTCATGTGGCCGGCATGACTAAACACCAAGGCGCACGGAATGCTGTTACCTTCCCACTGAAGTGGTACCTATTTATCTACTTGCAATGTCTTGCTTTTGAACTGCTAGGTTGGCAGGAGCTGGAACTAGAGACGGGAGCTCACTCCGTCATGCAGCAGTCTCGGGTCTCGAACTGCTGAACTACTGAACTTCTACAGCCTGCAGTTCAGCGTCTTAACCACTTGAGCCACCGCAGCTCCTGCAGATCATGGGACTAGGGCACAAACCAGGAAAACGGGGTTAGGGCCGTGGTTTGTGGCATGCCTGGTTTGCAAACCATGAACCATCATGAACTTTTAGGGGCTAAACAAACTGGTGAGGTTTGTGATGTGGTACAATGGTCCCTAGCAAGCTAGAGACACCAAACATGCAGGGGGTCTCCAGCTGGCTCTCCTCTCCCTGCACTCCAAGTTTGGTGAGGATTGGATTTACAAGGTCTGGGTTATGGACACCCAAAGAAGGTGCCCCCAAGAAAGTGCCTTTTGGGGAAATGAAAGGCACAGGTTCAGGATGTTCAGGAGTGTATAGAACGGACCCTATATAAGCTAGAGGGATCAAACTTGTAGTTATGAGCAGATTGGACTTAGAGGGTTCAAGTTATGACCCCCCGCCCAAAGAAGATGGCTCCAGGAAAAATAAAAGTCAGGTGTAGGTTCAAAAGTGTATAGAATGGACCCCCTGTAAGTTACACACATCAAACATACAGGGAACCTCACCCTGCTACCCACTTCTCTACAATCTCTCCAAGTTGGGGGCAGATGACACTTCTGGGATCCCAGTTACAGACTTCCAGAAAAAGTCTCCCCAGTGCTCTCTCTGGAAAAGACAGCTGCAGTTACAGGAGTCTCAGGAACAAGCCAGTGACACCAAACTCACCAAGTCTATAAAGGCAGGTTCTGAAGGACAGAAAGGCAGAGACATCCCTAGAGTTTTGCCAGGCGCCCCCCAAAGTAACCCCATGACAGCTTGGCAAGCACTCTAGCCACACAAGGGAAGCATGCCCACAACTCTCACAACCCCCCCCCCCAGCTGAAACATACAGGTCCAGAGTACACCCATCAACCAGGATGTATTCTTCTGCTCTGCAGAGGAATGGAAACATATTTTGAGCTGGCAGGGTCACCCCCAAGTCTCCAAAGGCAGATTTTGAATGACAGAAAGGCAGATATCCCTAGAGTTTTGTTACCCAGGAAGAAATGGCTGGTTTGGAGGGTGAAGTCTATGGATTGTACCTGTCTGAGGTCCCACCCCTCCACAAACCCCACGCTCTCCAGGTCCCATCCCTCAAATCTCCAGGAATTTCCCTCCTGAAGTTGGCAACTCTATCTCCTTCCCAGCCAAGCATCAACCTACCTTTATTTCCTCCTCTCTCTTCAGCTTTCCGTTTCCCACACACACACACACACACACACCTGCAGCCTCTCCTGTGCTCTGAAGCCCTGACTGCCACAGAGTCCACCATTTTCTCAGAGGAACTGATCTCTGCCATCTGGAGAGCAGCTGTAATTCTGAGTGATCTCCAGCCCTCACCCGGAGATCGGCAACAATGGTTTCCCAGGAGGAAAAGTAGTCTTTCTCTGCAATGGGGATCAACGTGGCACATCATTCTGCCTCTCCCCCTTTGGACTTGCACAGCAACCCTGTGAGGTAGGTTAGGCTGAAAGTCTGTGACTGGTCCAAAATCACCCACTCAGCTTCTACAGCAAGAACCTGGATCTAGCAGACCCTGCTCTGAAGCACTGGCTGCTATGCCTAGGGTAGCGAACCTCCTGGTGGAGTCTGTAGATCACCAGGTATCACAATTGAACTCCAGACAACAGATCTCCCCCCCCGAGAAAAGAACTGCTTTGGAAGGTGGGCTTTATGGCATTTTGTTCAGCTGAAGCCTCTCCCCTCCCCAAACCCTGGTTTCCATAGAATCTACCAGAAAATCTCCAGGAATCTCCTTACATGGAGCTGGCAATGCTAGTCAAGGACTGGCCCCAATGAGTTCCTCACAAAGGCCTGCAAAGGGTTTTCTTCCTTTGTCCGAACCAAGCTTGGTTGCCTACTGTGGTGAAATGGGCTCCACTTTACAACTCAGCTGTTTGTCTCCCATACTCATCCCTTGGGCGTATCTCACTCCTTAAGTTCACTGCCACCACTCATGGAACCGCCACTGCCTTTTCAGAGGGACAGTGAGACCCCTCTGGCCAAATCTGCCTATTTCTTCCGTGCAGAGACGATTCTCTGTATACCTCTGGTTGCTGCTGCAAAGGAAGAGGCATTCAGAGAGGCACGGAGCATCTAGCCTTGGGGACATCCGAAACAGGATCTCCAAAGATGCCCAGAGTGGATGGGTAGGTTCATGTGGGTAAAGGCAGTCCTTAAAGTATGCTGCCCCAAGCTGCATAGGGCCTTAAAGGTCAATACCAGTACTTTGAATGGAGCCAAAAACGCAAATTGGGAGCCACTGTAGATAGAACAAGAATGTCCCCTTAGGCTATAATGGAGCCAATGGCATTTAAAGGTGCCTTTAAATGGATTTGTGAAGCAGCACCTTCACCCAGAATGGTGTTTAAAGGGAGTGCACTCTTGTCGAATGCTGTTTAACTGCAGCTATTCTATTTTCCCGGATAATCTCAATTTTATTTTTTATTTTTTGCATTATTGGCTATGCTCAGTAGCTGAAAATACACTCCCCTCTATGCTACTTTTAAGTTTTTGGGAGTGACTATTGAGCAAAATCTGACTTGGAGCGTTAACACCATTGCTCTGGTGAAGAAGGCCCAGCAGAGGCTTTATTTTCTCAGACTCTTAAAGAAAAACAACTTGAGTGAGAAAACACTGATGTCTTTCTATCGTTGCTCAATAGAAAGCATTTTATCATATTGTGTCTGTGCCTGGTTTGCCAGTTGTACAGCTGCGGATAGGAAGGCACTCCAGAGAGTTACCACCACAGCTCAGAAGATCATTGGCTGCCCTCTCCCATCCCTGGAACAACTGTACAGTTCTCGATGCTTGAAAAAGGCAAAGAACATTTTGCAGGACTCATCACACCCTGAACACTCCTTGTTTGAATTGCTGCCTTCGGGCAGAAGATACAGGACAATTAAAACAAGGACAAATAGATTAAAAAACAGTTTTTATCCAAGAGCCATCATTGCCCTAAATGCTGCATGAGATTGGAATTGGGGACATCAGTGGTTTAGCTGCTATGTGAACTTTAGGGGAGCTATGAAGCAGTTGTGAATGGCTGTGTGAGCGCGCATGATTATTGTTGTAGATTACTGAAATGATTGCACTTTTAATTTCGTTGTACTATGTACAATGACAATAAAGTTTATTATTATTATTATTATTATTATTATTATTATTATTATTATTTTTATTTTATTATTATTATTATATCCAGCGGAAAGAACAGCCAATAAATACCGGTAAGGTATTTGCCAGCTATTTTTTTTCCATCTTGGATAAAGCCAAATGTACACCTCTATTTGAGAGGGATGCACATGGAGCAGTGGGGGAGGGAGGGGACACTCGCCGGCCAGCCAGATCAGCCCGATTAACCTTGGCGATCATTGTGGGGTGGCAGATGTCACAAGCCAGATCACCCTCACATCCATAAAGGAAATATAAAAACATCAAAAAGCATCTTCTTAACATTTGAAGGTATCCAGTGTTATATAGCCCTCGTGGACTTCAGCAGAACTCCTCTTAAAGTTTATTGTTGATTTTGTTGCTCCACTGTAAACGTGACACCCTTTGCACAAAGCAAATTTGAAGCACTATAAAACAGATTAATGAATTTAATATTGACTTAAGATTATACCTGTCAATCTCCTTTGCTGTCTGAAGGTACACGCTTCAGAGTTTACCAGGCAAGGCAAGCATGAATGATTTTAGGCAAATAAGCTTTTTTTGCAGCAGCGGCAGATCTGGCATAGAGCACCACATTCAGACCGGTACATCTTCCAGTGAAATAAAGGAATACCAGTACTGTATCTGTACAGTCTTTTGGCTTTTTAAAATCTGGATACAAAACCAAGCCAAATCTCTTAAAAGCAAAGACTGACCTTGAATCCTTGATTAAAAGAATTTCAGTACCATACTGAATTTTTTTGTACACACAGTTTTTCCTTGGCTTTCTCATGCTGTGGTTGGGTGGCAGTTTGGGACACTGCTGCCGCTGCCCCATTCTCCTTCCTCCACTTGGCTGATGGGGCTGCCACCAGTGCTCCCTCCCCTAATGGACATCTGATCAAGCCACCACAGCAGCCCCATTCTCAACTCTCCTCTCTGCCAGAAAGCTGATCTAGGGTCCTAAGACTGCTGTCTTGGTGCTCCCTCCCTCCACTTCCTCACAACTGACCCATGGGTCCTATTCAGGGCTGATGTCAGGTAGTCCTGTCGTGTGTATGGTAAACAGAGGGAGTACTCCGGTCTCCCATCCTTTGAACTTTCATTCACTGTCTCTTATCAGGTCTCTGACCTTGTTTCTCCAGCTGCTGCTAGATTATTTTGCTTGCTTGCTGCTGCTATTGCCCACGTATGCAAACATTATTCATTGGCCTCTGCTGTATGGGGGGGATGCTTGAATGTAGTATATCTTAGCAGGCCCTACTGTATCTGGCCATTACAGACATAAGCTGTACACGTGTCTTTAGTTCTGCTTCACCATTAAACATTGTCTTCTGAAGAAGCCTTATGTTGTGTGAGCCCCAGGACAAAGTTTTCATCTGCCCCCCCATATAGGGTTGCCTGGCAACCAGTGGGAGACGGGGAGGCAGGAACTTACAGATAAGTTGATGGTGATAGTCATCCTTAGCACAATGATGTCACTTCCAGTCACATCATTGCTCTCGAGGAATACTCTAGAACTCACTCAAAATTTTACAGTTTAACCACAGAATTTTGGATGACTGCTATAATGCCACCCAACATTATCATATCACGTCCAGGTCACAATAGAATTTGCATCGTCATCTCATGGATGAGGATCACACACAGCCTATTTGGCCTGCCATTTTCTTCCCATTGCCCACCTGACCATTGGTGGACAATGGTGTCAGGGGGCAGCAGGTCTTCCACCATACTAGGAATATGGCAAGCCTACCCCATATGACCCTGATTTATACTGCATATCAAGACAAAACAAATCACTTGGCTTCCTGACACCATGAATAGAATAATAACTGATGGAAAGCTAGTCTCAGTGAGGGTGATGAAAGGGAACACAGGTTGTGGCAAGTAAAATGCAATTCTGTGATCAGGCAGGTAAAAAGGGAATATGAGGAGCATACTGCAAAAAGCATAATGACCAACAATAAAGCTTCATTCAAATATATTAGAAGCAGGAAACCAGCCAGGGAGGCAGTGGGGCCCTTGGATGACCAAGGGGTAAAAGGAGTACTGAAGGATGACAGGGAAATGGCTGCGAAGCTGAATGCATTTTTTGCCTCTGTCTTCACTGTGGAAGATGAGAAGTGCTTGCCCACTCCAGAACCAGGAGGGGAGTTGAAATACCTGAGTCAGACCGATGTGACAAGAGAGGAGGTCCTATGACTGATAGACAACTTAAAAACTGATAAATGACCAGGCCCAGATGGCATACATCTGAGAGTTCCAAAAGAACTCAAATGTGAACTTGTGCCTCTCCTGACAAAAATATGTAATCTTTCATTAAAATCTGCCTCCATTTCTGAGGACTGGAAGGTAGCTAATGTTTAAAAAGAGTTCCAGAAGAGATCTGGGAAATTACAGGCTAGTCATTCTGACATCAATACCGGGTAAGTTGGTGGAAACTGTTATGAAGAAGAGAATCAGTAGGCACATTGATGAACAACAGCTATTAAGGCAGACTCAGCATGGGATCTGTAAGGGAAGATCTTGTCTCACTAACCCGTTAGTGTTCTTTCAGGGGGTGAACAACATGTGGACAACAGGGACCCAATAGATGTTGTTTGCCTTGACTTCCAGAAAGCTTTTGATAAAGTTCCTCATCAAAGCCTCCTAAGTAAGCTCAATAGTTATGGGATAAAAGGACAACTCCTCTTGTGGATCTAAAACTGGCTAATTAATAGGAAACAGAGAGTGAGCATTAATGGGCAATTTTCACTGTGGAAGGTGGTAAGCAGTGGGATGCTGCAGGGATCAGTACTGGGTCCGATGCTTTTTAACTTCTTAATTAATGATTTGGAGTTGGGAGTAAGCAGTGAAGTGGCTAAATCTGTGGATGACAAGAAATTGTTCAGGATGGTGAGAAACAGGGAGGATTGTGAGGCACTCCAAAGGGATCTGTCGAGGATGGACTAGTGGGCATCAATGTGGCAAATGGGGTTCAATGTGGCCAAGTGCAAAGTGATGCACATTGGAGCCAAAAATCATAAATATAAATACACATTGATGGGGACCGAACTGTCGGAGGCTGACCAAGAGAGAGATCTTGGAGTTGTTGTAGATAACTCACTGAAAATGTCAAGACAGTGTATGACTGCAATAAAAAAGGCCAATGCTATGCTCAGGATTATTAGGAAGGGAATTAAGAACATATCAGTCAGTATTGTAATGCCCCTGTATAACTTATTTATTTATTTAATTAATTTCTACCCCGCCCTTCCTGCCAAGGCAGGCTCAGAATAAAAACATATAACAAATTCTAAAGTGCTGTACATCAGTATTGCATATCAGGTTGGGAACAACAGTTTCCAAGTAATTATCCTTAACAGGTATCAGTCAATAGTGGTAATAGCCGATGGTAACAATTCCAGGGTAAGGCTCTGATTTTAAGTTAAGATGTTATATGTGGCTCTCATGCAAATGCCTGGTGGAAGAGCTCCATCTTGCAGGCCCTGTGGAATTGTAATCCATTCCCCAGGGCCTGATGTCCTCGGGGAGCTCATTCCACCAGCGCGGAACTGCCACCTTTAGGCCCTAGCCCTGGTGGTGGCCAGTCTGGCCTCTTTAGAACCAGGGAGAGTCAGAAGGTTCTTTGTCCCTGGATGCAGTACTCTCTGGGGAACATGTGGGGAAAGGTATGCTGGCCCCTGACCATAAAGGGCTTTATAGGTAAGAACCAGCACCTTGAAGCCAGTTTGGTATGCTATAGGCAGCCAGTGCAATGCTCTCAGTGTGGACTCTAATCTGGAAGAACTGGGTTTGATTCCCCACTCCTCCACTTGCACCTGCTGGATGACCTTGGGCAAGCCATAGTTCTGGCACAGCTGTTCTTGAAAAAGAGCAGTTTCTGTTAGAGCTCCCTCAGAAGGGAAAGGAGTTTGTAAGCCACTCTGAGACTCCTTTGGGTAGTGAAGGGTGGGGTATAAATCCAATCTCCTCCTCTTCTTCTTCTTCTTCTAAATGTGTTCTCTCACAGAGAGACCCAACAACAGCCTGGCCACCGCATTCTGCCCCAGCTGCAGCTTCCAAATTTGGGACAAGGGCAGCCCCATGTAGAGAGCATTACAGTAGTCTAGTCTTGAGGTGATCATTGCATGGATTACCACTGTCAAGTTGTCACATTCGAGGAAGGGAACCAACTGCCTTATCAGCTGAAGATGGTAAAAGGCTGACTTGGCAGTGGCTGCTACTTGGGCCGCCATCATTAAGGAGGCATCGAAGAGCACTCCCAGACTCCTAACCTCTGGCGCTGGCACCAATGGTGCCCCATCAAAGGTCAGGAATGAGATCCCTAACCGTGGACCGCCGCAACTTAGGCACAGAACCTCTGTCTTCATCAGATTCAGTTTTAGCTGCCTCAGCCTAAGCCATCCAGCCACAGCTTGAAACACCCAGTCCAAATCTTCCAGATCAGAGTCAGACTGGCCACCCAACAACAGATATAGCTCAGGTTAATCAGTTCTGGTTTCATTTGTGACTTAAGTTGTTCTGGTTTGGCATAGCTGAAATGGTTCTGTTCTTTTACGTGAGAAAATGTGATAAAAGGGTTGGAACACCTTCCCTATGAAGAAAGGTTAAAATGCTTGGGGCTCTTTAGCTTGGAGAAACGACGGCTGAGAGGTGACATGATCGAGGTTTATAAGATTATGAATGGGATGAGCAGGTTGAGAAAGAAGTACTTTTCTCCCTTTCTCACAATACAAGAACTCGTGGGCACTCTATGAAATTGCTGAGCAGTCGGTTTAGAACAGATAAAAGGAAATACTTCTTCACCCAAAGAGTGATTAACATATGGAATTCACTGCCACAGGAGGTGGTGGCAGCTGCAAGCATGGACAGTTTCAAGAGGGAATTAGATAAACATATGGAGCAGAAGTCCATCAGTGGCTATTAGCCACAGGGTATAGATGGGAACTCTCAGTCTGGGGCAGGTGATGCACTCTATTCTTGGTGCTGGAGGGGGCAACAGTGGGAGGGCTTCTAGTGTCCTGCCCCACTGCTGGACCTCCTGATGGCAACTGGTATATTTTGGCCACTGTGTGACAGAGTGTTGGACTAGATGGGCCATTGGCCTGATTCAACATAGGCTTCTCTTATGTTCTTATGTTCTTAAAATTGTGAATATAATTCATATTATCAAGATGTTTTACAGCAAATTTGCCTGGCGTCTTTGAGCTATCTACCTCAAGTGCAGCTCTGGGAGTCTATTGTCATGTCTAATGCTTGGGACCAGATACTACAGATTCTATCTGCCAGTCTGCAAGAGAACTGACAAGTTAATTATGGGGGGGAACCCTCTATCAGTCATAAGGTCAAATAGTCTTATTTATTTATTAACAGATACTTCTATATAGCTCATAGACTTTGAAGAGAGTACAAGACTGATGACCCTTAGAAAGTTTGCAGCAGTTGTTTTAATTGGTTTCTTCTCTCCATTTACACAACTACTTTCCTTAGAGGAAATGCTGCCTGCCACATTCACAAGAAGTATTTGGATAACCTCAGTTAGCAAAGTACATATATTTTATCAGCACTACTATGACCTTGAATTGTAAATGCTTAAACAAGCTCCTAGGTAAAAGCAAATACATACTACTTTTGAAAAGTGTGAAGGAAGATTAACCTTGCTGTATAAAGAAATGTAGTTCCTATACATACTCAAAGGGCATAAATCTACTGAGTATAATGCTGTGAAAAAAGCCATGATGATTTCTCCCGGAGGATCTTAAGCAAAACCGCACATTACAATTCTTGACATGTTGTGTATGGGTTCCCTAACCAGACCTTGAATCAGCCAGTCACACCACCTGGTATGGAACTTATTTCCCAAGTACATAGGACCTTGATTTGGATTGGGACCATGGCACATGAAAAGAACGGTCTTCAGCCTCCACCACTGTAGCACTATTTTTGTGACCTAGAACAGCCCCAGGAGTGCTATTTGCCCTGAGCAATGCCCCCCCAGGGCCATTAGGGGTTGGGGAAATGGTGGAGAAGGTTGGAGCCCATTCTCCCCATACACCAGAGTTGCAATTTGAACCAGCCCACCTCCCATGCATTTAGGAAATGAGTTCCTGGCTAGGTAGTGTGTGATGGACTGTCTCAAAGCCAGGACAGGGAACTCAGACACAACATGCTGAATATCATCATGTGTAGCTGACCTTTAGTTTCAGCTAGTTTAAGACCCAGTACTTTCATCTGTGCATAGTAATAACTAACATTTGTTGCATTGTGCCAATTGTCTTCAAATAATGAAGAAGAAGAGTTGGTTTTTAAACCCTGATTTTCTCTGCCCTAAGAAATCTCTTGAGAATCCCTTGGACTGCAAGGAGATTACATCAGTCAATCCTAAAGAAAATCAACCATGACTGTTCCCTGGAAGGCCAGATACTGAAGCTGAAGCTCAAATACTTTGGCCACCAAATGAGAAGGGAGCACTCCCTGGAGAAGACCCTGACACTGGGAAAGATTGAAGGTCAAAGAAGAAGGGGACAGCAAAGGATGAGATGGTTAGAAAGTGTTATCGAGGCAATGAACATGAAATTAAGCAGACTCCGGAGCACGATGGAAGACAGGAGGGCCTGGCGTGATGTGGTCCATGGGGTCGCAAAGAGTCAGACTCAACTGTGTGACTGAACAACAACAACTCAAAGCGGCTTACAATTGCCTTGCCTTCCTCTCTGCACAACAGGCACCTTGTGCGGTAGGCGGGGCTGAGAGAGTTCTGAGAGAACTCTGATTGGCCTAAGGTCACCCAACAGGCTTAATGTGGAGGAGTGGGGAATCAAACCTGGGCCTCCAGATTAGAGTCCACCACTCTTAACCACTGCTCCGCGCTGGCTCTCACTAAAAATTAGAATTTCTAGTGTAATAACTGGAAGGATCTTTGAAAATATTTGCAAATCTCTCAAGCTATGAATCTAAATGATTCTGTAGACCAGGTAACACTTTCAGAGAACTTTTCTAGATGTTTCTCCAGCAATCAGCAGACATATAACCTGGGTGTTTTTGTTTTGTTTTTTAATTCAGGACTCTAGTCTAAAATTCATTGGCAGAGTTGCAAACTTTTGTTGGTTTAATCAGTAGATTAATAAACGAGCCTCTAGTTGATTAAATCAGGGCTTGTTTATTTCAGGAGTAAATCAAGAGTAAAGTTTATTTATTAAAAATATAACATACCATATCTTTCTTTCTCAATGGAAACTCAAGATGACCAATAGCTTCAACATAACAATAACATTGCAGTAAAACTGACAGAAACAATGGCAATCCAAATGAATAATAAAATGTCAATCTCAAATTAACTCTGGTAGGAATGATAGATTAATCAGTTAAAAAGCTGATGATTAACTAGCAAAGGAAGCAATCCCATGCACCTGTCTTAGACCTATGGAATATTACAGTACTGAATGGTATCCGAAAAGCCTTTAAACAGCAGTTTGTGTGATTTAATGGAATTGTTTTAATGCAGTTGTCTCATTTTGTGAATTGTGAACTACTGGAGACTCTGATCAAAAATGAATAACATGCCATACTCATTGTAAATGTATTGCCAACAGCTGTCACCTGGAGGGAGATGGGGACACGGGGTTGGGGGCACTGGATGAAGACTGTATTGCATGACATGTACAAAATCTTCCCAGACTCACAAAAGGGAATGGGCCCTACCCATGTTGAACTCCATATGTGCATTATAACCTTCATGTGTACACACTGAAGGCATCAGCTCAAGGCAAATATTTGAAATCCGGGAATAAGCTTTTTGAGCCTACCAGATCTTTGAAGCTCATGTATCACAAGTAAGTGGGATTTATACCCTAGGTGGCAACCACATTGCATGCTCAAATGTATTCACAGTTAAGTACAAGTGCAGTCTATGGGACTGCTTTGGGCTACTTTTCAGGTGAAATAACTTTGTTACCTAGCAGAAGGACTTCCCATTAAAATCAGGTATGGGTGCACACCAAAAAAGGACTGTTTGGCCTATACAAAACCAAAGGCAGCATCCTACACGAGATATCTGGACTTTAAAATGTCAGGAACTTGGGAGCACAAAGCCCCAAGAACTTTTGGCCTCAGGGTATCAAAGTGAGGGGAAACATATTTTCTCTGTTCCTATACTCTTGATCAAATCACAGAATAAGTTAAAACATTCTGTACATGGGAAAAGCTCAGTAGCCCAGATGAGGCACTGATTTTAAAGTTCCCTCTGAATCTTCCAAAATCCTTCACATCTTCTTGGCCCTGGAGCATGACACTGGTTTTACAAGATAAATAATCAAAGCTATTTAGCTCTGCTTTACAAATACAGTTCCTGGAACAATATAATCAAACCGAGAAGGAGCATTTGGTTATCTGTCTAGTACCATATTTCCTCCAAAGGACAATGACCTTGAACGTAAGATGACCCACCCTAAATACTTTACACAAAAAATGGTCTGGTTTTTTTTTTTAAAGTATTGAGCTTAACAGTATCTTGTATGCTATTTGAAGACGACCCCACCTCTTTTTTTAATGGCATATCTGAGAAAAACCTAGTATTGAATTTGAGTAAATACTGTACCATCACCTACCTATGTCAGTCTTAACACTTACCGCAGGCAAACTTTTCAAATACATCCTAGTGCCCCTCTTTCAATAAGGCAAATATATCATCTTATCATAGGCTAAGTTCTCACCGTTTTTTTAATTACAAGCTGTTTAGATGTGAAATTTGTTTTGCTTTCATATTAAGAAGCACCTCATTTTCATAACTATTATAATTAATAATGAAAGAAACACACGTCTACTTTAAAGTGGGATTAGACAGATTAATGGAGGATCTCAGATCCAGAGTTGAACCAATTGGGATCTAGCCCAAAGGCAACACCAATGACAGTATCTTTCTTTCCCTAAATTTTTATTTCATGCAAGGTAAGAATTTTTTCCAGGCTCTCTTGTGCAGTCCTTTAAACTTTAAAGGGACTGCAGAAACAGCCCAAAACACTGGAGTGGTGGGGAGCACTTCCCTGCTGCACAGCTTTTTGGGGGCTGTTTTCTGCAGTCCGTTTGAAGGGACTGCATAAAACAGCCTGAAACAACTGAGCAGTGGGGAGCACCTCCCCACCACTCAGTTGTTTTTGCAGCTTTTGCAGAGAACAGAAAGCAGTTTAAAGGGACTCTGAGTCCTTTTAAACCCCTGCTTTCTGCTCCATCCATGAACCACCATGAACTGCTTTAAAAGTTTATGGAAGTTCCTGACAGTAGACCCATCATGAACTTCTGTTTGTGGTTAAGTTCATGCCCATACCTAATTATGACTACAAAATAACTTCAATTCTTGCTATCAGATTGAATTCCTTAATAGTTAATCACATATATCCAATCAAAGCTGGATTCATACCAGGACATAGTGTGACATCAAACATCTGATGAAAACAGAACAAGCCTTCAATAGGTAGGATAGTAAATACCTGAGAGTTCGTAGGGACCTCAAATGTGACTCAAAGGTGAGACTGCTGGTATACTAACCCACATATGTCATGCTTCCCCAACCTTTTGGAGTTCTTTGAAAAACTGAACAAGCAAGAAGAAGAAGAAGAAGAAGAAGAAGAAGAAGAAGAAGAAGAAGAAGAAGAAGAAGAAGAAGAAGAAGAAGAAGAAGAAGAAGAAGAAGAAGAAGAAGAAGAAGAGATTTGATTTATACCTCGCCCTTCACTACCCAAAGGAGTCTCAGAACAGCTTACAAACTCCTTTCCCTTCCCCTCCCCAAAACAGACACCCTGTGAGGTAGGTGGGGCTGAGAGAGCTCTGACAGAAACTGCTCTTTTTCAAGGACAGCTGTGCCAGAACTATGACTTGCCCAAGGTCATCCAGCAGGTGCAAGTGGAGGAGTGGGGAACCAAACCCGATTCTCCCAGATTAGAGTCTGTGCACTTAACCACTACACCAAACTGGCTCTCATGTAGATAATGTAGATAATAGTGATCCAGTAGACATTATAAGTAGTGATCCAGTCGACATTAGGCTTTCAAAAGGCTTTTGACAAGGGACTTCACCAAAGATTCCTGTGTAAAACAGGGAGTCATTTGATAAGAGAATGGGTCCTCTTATGGATTACAAATGACAGGCTAAATGACAGGAAGCAAAGAATAGGAATAAATGGACAGTTCTCACAGCAGACGGAAGTAAGTAGTGGGGTCCCACAAGGATCGGTACTGGGGCTAGTACTATTTAATTTGTTCATAAATGATCTGTAACTAGAGGCGGGAGTAGTGTAGTGGCCACGTTTGCAGTTGACACAAAATTATTCAGGATGGTCTCCACAAATTAGGTGTGGGTAACAATGTGACAGGTGCAGTTCAGTGCTGGTAAGTGTATGATGAGGTACAGTGGAATACAAAATCCCAGCTTCAAGTATAGGCTAATGAGGTCTGATTTGCTGAGACTGAGAGGGGAAAAAATCTTGGGGCCTCAATAGCCCCTGTAAGAAGAGCTCTGTAAGCTCTTGGAGGATTGGCTACATTAGGGGGGGTGTCGCCTAATATGCAAAGGAGTTCCTGCTACAAAAAGAGCCCTGGCTAAAGGAAAATGTCAACCCAGTATGCTGAAGTGGTGAAAAGGGCAAACTCTGTCTCATTCATTCATTCATTCATTCATTCATTCATTCATTCACTCAAATTTATACCCCACCCTCCCCACCGAGGCATTATTAATCAGGGAGTATTAAGAAGGGAGCTGAAAATAAAATGGCAGATGTTATAATGCCCCTGTGTAGATCTGTGGCGCAGCCTAATCTGAAATACTCTGTGCAGTTCTGGTCACCATATCTCAAAAAGGACATAGCAGAGCTCGAAAAAGTTCAGGGCAACCAAGACAATTAGGGGGCTGGAGCACCTCCTTTATAATGAAAGGCTAAAGAGGCTGAGATTTTTTCAGTTGAAAAGAGCAGACTCATGGGGGACATGAGAGAGGTTTATAAGTTTATGTCTGGGGTGGAGAGAATTGACAAAGCAGAATTTTTCTCCCTCTCCTGAAACACTAGAACTTGAGGGTATCCCATGAAGCTGATGGGGAGCAGATTCCGGATAGACAAAAGGAAATGCTTCTTCAGATAGTGAATTATTTGAATCTGGAATTCACTGCCAGATGGTGTAATGATGGCCACAGGAATAAACAGCTTTAAAAAGAGATTACGCAGATTCATGGAGGATAGGTCCATCTGTGGCTACTAGTCCCAGTGACTAAAGGGAACCTCCATGTTCAGAGGCAGTAAGCCTCTGAATCCCAGTGAACATAAGAGAACATAAGAGAAGCCAATGTTGAATCAGGCCAATGGCCCATCTAGTCCAACATTCTGTCACACAGTGGCCAAAAATACCACGTGCTATCAGGAGGTCCAGCAGTGGGGCCAGGACACTAGCAGCCCTCCCACTGCTGCCCCCTCCAGCACCAAGAATAGAGTGCATCACCTGCCCCAGACTGAGAGTTCCCATCTATACCCTGTGGCTAATAGCCACTGATGGACTTCTGCTCCATATGTTTATCTAATTCCCTCTTGAAACTGTCCATGCAGTGTCAGGAGGCAAGATCAGGGGAAGGCCTCAGTCTGTATGCCCTGTTGTTGTACCTTCAGAGGAACTGTTTGGCCACAGTGTGAGACAGGGTGCTGGACTAGATGGACCACTGGTCTGATCCAGTAGGGGTCTTCTTACATTCTTATGTACCTATTAGCCTGTCTAACAGCATTTGATTTTTGTGAACTGTTTATGCTGGGATGAAATTATATATGCCGGGTCAGAAGCAGGACTAAGTATATTTGACAGTGAGTCTGCAGAGTCCTGGTCCAATGGTAGGAAATACCCTAATACTGGGCCAATGGCACTTCTTCCCCATTGGTACCCAGGTAAGTTCAGGTGTGTGAGAGAGGCCCCCTGAGCCTTCTGTTCTTGGTAGATGGCTTCCATTCCCAACCTTACCCCAATTATCAGGTCCTTCCTCTTCAAGATTTCTCTTCCTCGTTCTGTTTTCTTTTGCAATTTAACCTTTCCACTCCTCCTCTCTTAGCTTTTCCACTGTCATGAAGATTTTTATTAGGATAAAATGCGGAAACAATCTTCTTGGAGAGAGGTAGCGTGCAAATGTGTTCAGCAAATAGCAATTAATCCTGCTATGTGCCACGGTGGTGTAGTCGCTAGATTGGGACCAGAGAAAGCCAGATTCAAATCCTCACTCAGCCATGAAGTTAATTGGTGACCTGGGCTGAGCCAGTGATACTCTCTTTGCCTAACCTACCCTATGTAGCATGCCTCCCTAAGCTTTTCAGAGGAGGAAGTGACGTATAAATAATGATGATAACATCTGTGCAGTGTCCATTCTAAGAGGAAAGAATGAGAATGTTAGCCTCCAGATTCTACAATCCAACCTATCCCATATACCCAAGCTATTATTTTTGAGGATATTTAAAACGTTAAGTTCTGCTTACTATATATTGACAAAGCAAAAAGGGGGCCATTGTGGTTTAGGGCCTTGAGTCTCTTCAACACCACTTCTGGAGAGGAGATCTCTATTCCAGACTGTTGTGTGCCGAGGAAAGTCCGGTCACTCAGCCAGCCAAAGAGAGGATCATTGAGACTATTCCAGATCAGAAACACAGTCTCCCCAATCCAAAAGGAAAGTTTATCGATCTTGTAAACAGAAACAAAGGTGTCCACGTAATAGAGAAGAAACACATTGAGCAAAATGGAAATAAAGAGCGACAGGGACCCATAGACCACTGCAATGGGGAGGCTGGAGAGACAAGCCAACATTTGGGAAGCCATGGTGGGTCACTCAGAGTCCTTTCGCTGCCCTCATCACCTCCAGTTCCAATGGGGCCTCTCCCTCCAGCACCTACTAGTTCGTTGTTGGGTCCAGACCATCATCATTCCTTGTAGAGAAAACACACTGAGATGAAAATGCTTGAAGCAGTTCCACTGGTGCATCTGTAAAGGTCACTGTTTTAACTTGAAGTCATTAGCAGATAGCATCACTGTAACTCCGGCCCGGCTTCAGCCTTTTGGTCAGCTGGCGCAGCCGTACTGAGCCTTCTGCTCTTCTGCTTACTATATATTATCACAGTAAAACTTAAAATGTTGTGCAAAAGTAACACATGCACTGAAAATAAGCAAGAAATCACATACAAAAACATTTACAGAGAACAAGAAGCACCCTTCTTTTCACTGCAAAACAAAATATTAATTCGAATCCCTCAACTATAGATCTTGCAAGTCTATGGGAAAGTACACAATAAATTAGAGGTCAGCATTGCTAATGGCCATTGGAAGGGAACCTGGATTTAACATCCCATGTCCCATATTAGGGATCAGTACTGTCAAAGGTGATTATGCTGATCAGGTGTTCAGCACTGTATGTGCAGTTGCAAATCAGCAGTAGCAACCTTGTGCACGGCCCCACATGATGCATATGAACCATGTACACAGCACTCATTTTGAACATATAAAACCTAATCCACAAGGATATCTATAAATCTGTTTCCAGCTTATCCAACTGCCTTCCCAGACATATGACTGGCCATTTACCAAACCATACTCCCCATGCAGTAGAAAAGAGCCAGGGTGATTTCCCACTAAAGCTGCCGTGGGGTTGCGCCACCGTTTGCCCCGAGATTTTTAGTCAATTTCACACCGAAGCCGCGGGGCTGCATTTTGACCCGCGGCTTCGCCCGATTTCCCCCGCAGTTTCGTAATCCTCAAAAAACAGGATTACGAAACTGCAGGGGAAATCGGCGAAGCCGCGGGTCAAAATGCAGCCCCACGGCTTTGGGTGTGAAATTGACTAAAAATCTCGGGGCAAACGGCGGTGCAACCCCGCGGCAGCTTTAGTGGGAAATCACCCCCAGAGTCCAGCAGCACCTTAAAGACTAACAAAACTCATAACAGGGCATGAACTCTCATGAGCCACTGCTCACTGCTTCAAATGCCAAACCAATCAAAACCACAAAATGCCAAAAGCAGTTCTGTTATCTTTATAGCACAATAGAGTGGGTAATTCATGCAAGTGAGTCTAGGCATATACTGAAAGGAAAGACATGCCATATCCTCATATTTCATATACTCATATTGCAAGAAAGTATAGGCTGAAGAGCCCACTCATTAATCTTTTAGCTCCCTTGCTGAACACATGAACCTGCCTTATACTGAGTCAGACAACTGGTCTAACAAGGTCAGGATTGTCTACTCTGACTGCCAGCAGCTCTCTAGGGCAAGGGTGTCGAACTCGTTATGAGGGCCAGATCTGACATTTGGGCCAGGCCATATGTGTCATAAAATGTAATGCCAGGTAGCAGAGATATCTATATATCTAATTCCCAAGTGGCCCCCTGTGAGCGGATATCTAAATCCGCACATCGGGGGCACTTGGGGGGCAGAAAGATTTTCCTGCATACGTGGGGCAGTCCCCAGGTGTGCAGAAAAATCTAAAAAGTTGGGAAAAGTATACGGGGATATTTAAATCCCCAAAAAAGTAAAAGAGCCCTCCCTGCGTATGTACAGGGAATGCTCTGCAAACTGCCTCGCCGCCGCCACCACCACCATAAGGGACGGGAGGCCGGGAGAAGGCTTGGGGGCCTGATTGGTGGGAGGAAAGAAGGGGGAAGCTTGGCAGGCAGGCCGGCCGGCCTCACCTCCACCTCCGCCAATGCTGCTGGGGAGGGAGGGTGAAGCTTGGCGGGTGGGCAGCCTCCCCGCTGCCACACTGCTGCTTGGGAGGGAGGGAGGGGGAAGCTTGGCGGCTGGCCAGCCTTGCCGCCACCACCCCCGCTGCTGCTGGGAAGGGGGAAACTTGGCGGCCTGCTGGCCTTGCTGCCGCCAGGGAGGGGGAAACTTGGCGGGTGGGCAGCCGGCCTCGCTGCTGCCACCCCCACTGCTGCTGCTTGGGAGGGAGGAAAGGAGGGGGAAGCTTGGCAGGCTGGCCGGCCTCGCCGCCCCCGCTGATGCTGGGGAGGGGGAAACTTGGCGGGCCGGCTGGCCTCGCTGCTGCCACCGCTGCTGCTGGGGGGGAGGGAGGGGGAAGCTTGGCAGGCCAGAATACTCCCCCCCACGAGTATCGTGGGTCTCGCCTCTTGTAAACTTTATAAAGGACACAAACACAAAGGGTTTTTTAAAACTTAAAATAAAAACATGCTTAAAACATTAGCTCTATAAGCTGCTACTTTTGATTTGTTGACATTCGCCACAGAAATCACATGCTCAGAGTTCTGCGTCTAGGACCCAGGTTAAAACATGCAATGGCTCAGTGATTAAGAGAGACTGGCGAAGCAAGCCATGATGCAGCAGCAGCAGCAGAACTGGAAGCAGGAGATGGCCAGTTCCACTGCGAGCCTGATGGAAGCCCTCCAGGGGCCTGATCCAGCCGCCGGGCCACATGTTTGACACCCCTGCTGTAGAGTCTCAGACAGGGGACTTTCACAGCATTTGCCACCTGAGCCTTTTAACTGGGAGACACCACAGACAGAATTCTGCATATAAAACAGATGCTCTACCACTGAGCCACAGCCCCTCTCCTGTTGTCTGCTGCCTAAGGTTGCCAAGCCAAGTCTTGCAACTGACAGAAGGTTGAGTGGTGGGAAAATGGAGGGGGCAGGATCATATGTGTCAATCATTGTTCAGGGGGCATTTAAATTTTTAAGGGGGCAGTTAAATCACAGTGAATTGAATTAATCTGAATGTCTTTCTTTAAAGGGGAGGCTCCAAGCCTGTTTCTAGCCCTTCCTTTCAAGGCTATTTGTGGGGCAGGGCTTTTAATTAAGGGACAGGCCCCCGAAATGCCCTGCTGTAGCTACAAAATGCCCCACTGTAATTATGTCACTTAATGGGTAGCTCTAGGAATCACCAGAAGCTCTGTGGTTTTACCATAGAGTTTCCAGCTATTCCTAGAGCTTCCTTTCCAAGTTGTACCCAAAAATGATGCCATCATACTTGCAATGCTGGTGTGTATGTTTTTTGTTTTTATATTTTCAGCAAGCGGCAGTGGACAACAGGAACTTGGAGCAGGGATCGGGGTCTTGGAAACCCTTCTGCTGCCCGACATGGTTTGTGTTAGAGCTGAAAACTGTAAGGGGCAGAACTGACAGCAGGAGTTTCTCGCGATGAATAATAAAGAAGAACACTTTTATTATGGTTGTTTTATGGCACAAGATAAACAGGTGGAGTAAAAAAATGCCATCCTGTGTCAATCCCCACCTAGTTTCCTAAAAGAACAAATAATGAATGTTCAGATCTAGATTGCAGGAATCCACAACAGCTGTTGGCCACAGCTCGATAAAAAGAATTTGCGTTCATAAAGCCTGGGTGTGTGCAGCACCTAATTTTTATAGGGCTTTCTCAATTTACAACAAGTTCCTGTAGCTGAGGAACTAAGCTCCGGTTTGAAAACCTTTACTGTAGAATAAATCTTTGCAAGAAAACCAGTTTGAGCCTCCAGCTGGAAAACAGATGACATCAACACAGGGTTGCATAGGGATTCCTCGTCCTCTTTTGTTTCTATTGCAGGTCTCTATCAACTCAGGTGGGCAGCCGTGTTGGTCTGAAGCAGCAGAACAAAGTTCTTCTTGTGAGCTCGCACACACCAGGCTTCATAGAGAAGATAGCGTTTATTGAAAGCAGTTCTAAAGGCACGTTAACATCTCATTGTCAGGGATGACTAGATCTAAAGAGGCACCTACAATTATACCCACTCGAAGTGCCCCCCCTCTCCATCTACCAATAGCCACTAAGCCCGTGCGCAGGAAGAGGTGCGAAAGTTCTAAAGCAGTAAATAACTAAACTGCCCCAAAGCTGTCTCCGACAGAGGAAACAAGAACTGTGAGACCAAGGACATTTGGTGAGATAACAGAGTGCCCAGGCCATGGAATCCTGAATCTCCTAGGCAACCTGCACACCTCCCTACATTCCAAGCATGAGAAGTTGCAGACTATCCCTCCCTCCTTCCCTTCCATCCATCTCATGGCAGGATTACCCGACAGAAAACCAGTGTGAGCCTACAGCTGGAAAACAGATGCCATCAACACAGGGTTGCATAGGGATTCCTCGTCCTCTTTTGTTTCTATTAGCAGAGCTGCGGTGGCTCAAGTGGTTAAGACACTGAACTGCAGGCTGTGGAAGGTCAGTAGTTCAGCAGTTCGAGACCCGGGTGCCGCATGACAGGGTGAGCTCCTGTCTCTAGTTCCAGCTCCTGCCAACCTAGCAGTTCGAAAGCAAGAAATTGCAAGTAGATAAATAGGGACCACTTCGGTGGGAAGGTAACAGCGTTCTGTGCACCTTGGTGTTTAGTCATGCTGGCCACATGACCATGGAAATGTCTTCGGACAGCGCTGGCTCTTCGGCTTTGAAACGGAGATGAGCACCGCAACCCTAGAGTCGGATTCGACTGGCTTTCGAGCAAGGGAACCTTTACCTTTACCTATCAACTCAGGTGGGCAGCCGTGTTGGTCTGAAGCAGCAGAACAAAGTTCTTCTTGTGAACTCGCACATGAAAGCTTATACCTTGCATCAAACTTTGTTGGTCTTTAAGGTGCCACTGGACTCAAATTTAGGTCTCTGTAGATTATACAGGTATGAAATCATCTTTTCCCTTCACATCCTTTAGGGTGATCATGACTAACCATTCTCTCTGCACTTGTCTTACTGCACTTTTGTCATGCTACTAAAGGGCAACTAGAATGATAAAAGGGTTGGAACACCTTCCCTATGAAGAAAGGTTAAAACGCTTGGGGCTCTTTCGCTTGGAGAAACGATGGCTGAGGGGTGACAGGATCGAGGTTCGTAAGATTATGCGTGGGATAGAACAGGAAGAGAAATAAGTCATTTTCTCCCTTTCTCACAATACAAAAACTTGTGGGCACTCAATGAAATTGCTGAGCGGATGGGTTAGAAGGGATAAAAGGAAGTACTTCTTCACCCAAAGAGTGATTAACACGTGGAATTCACTGCCACAGGAGGTGGTGGCAGCGGCTACAAGCATAGACAGTTTCAAGAGGGAATTAGATAAGCACATGGAGCAGAGGTCCATCAGTGGCTCTTAGCCACAAGGCATAGATAGGGACTCTGGGGCAAGTGATGCTCTGTATTCTTGGTGCTTGGGAGGGTCAACAGTGGGAGGGCTTCTAATGTCCTGGCTCCACTGCTGGACCTCCTGATGGCACCTGGTATTTTTGGCCACTGTGTGACAGAGTGTTGTACTGGATGGGCCATTGGCCTGATCCAGCATTGGCTTCTCTTGCGTTCTTGTGTTCTTATGTACTTTAGTTCTGCAATCAGAACTGGCAAAATATAGAAGAGACCTAGGAGGCATGAAATCTTTCTAATACACGGCATTTGACACAAGCCAAGGTTCATGGTTGGGACAAGCAGAGTGTGGGACTCGTTGATCCTGTTGCAGTGGCAGCAAAATCTGCCCTCGAAATCGGACATTGTGTGGCCCAGCCCCCCCACTGACCAGGATCCTTCATGGGAGAGCAATGAGCACTGCGTTTCGGAGGTCCGTGCAATACCCAGGTCCTACTGCCTCACGTACCAAACACACAATGATGGCCCTTCTGCAGGTTTATGATAACAGTATCAAAGCTCAGAGACACAGCGGAACGTGGCAGCAGGGCTTTCCACAGGGTGCCACTATAGCTATGTTAGCATAAACCACTCTGTGTGCCTTTGCATCCACATTTATAAATTGGAAAAGGATGCCAAAACTAAAAGGGGAGCCAGATGTTCATCCATTTTGAATGGTCTGCGAGATAGAAGTTTGTGTCAAATACTTTGCTTTTTTAAAAAGAGAGAGAGAGAGAGAGAGAGAGAGAGAGAGAGAGAGAGAGAGAGAGAGAGTGTTTGCCTTTTTCAAACCTGGTTCAACTTGCCCAGTGTAATTTTTTCCTTAATATTACTGTGGCCATTTTCTTTCATCACATCAGTGATCCCAGATAATCAAGGATGGTGAGACACTACTGCAGAGCCATTCAGATTTGGCTACATGAAAATATCATTGCAGGGAAACAAAGGCTTATTCCCCACCCTTCTGTTTCCCCAAAATTCCAGGTCGGAAAGTTAATCTCCCTCTACACTGCATGCCGCTTTCGCTTCCTTTGTTCATCAGGTTTTATGGCCTTTCAGGGGTGATTTCGCAGTCAGTAGGGCATTTCCCCAGGGTATTTGAATGTGGTTTTGAGCTGCACCTTTTCCTTCCTCCACTTCTGATTCGAAGGAAACAATAAGCAGACAATTGAACGCAGTTTCATTGATCTCTGTCATTTCCCCGCCCCTATTTCCCCTTCTGTATTTATCACCTCACCATAACTTATTTGGCTCAGTTGGGTGCGATCCACCATTCAAAGCATCTCCTATGCTGCTAATGACTGCTGAGGCAAGTGCTGACACAGGAAGATCTGCATACAAATGCAGGAGCGAGCGTTGAAAACAAAATAGATGGCAAGCTGACACAGGACTTAATGGGTAGCCAATGCAGAAACCAGGATCCGAGGCAATGCAATGAAAACAGATATTCCAAAGCAAGGGGGAACCCAATTCGAGTGCTGAGAAAATGTGGAGTGAATGCCAGATGCAGAATGGACCAAAGGCATCTGAGAGTCAGGGCAATGGCTCCTACATTGGTTACACAAATGTTCTTGGCCAGTTAGAGTACTGATTGCATTCAATTTGCACAGGCAACCACTTCTAACTCTTTTCAGAGTAATCCCATAAAAATCACTAAATGGGGGCTGTGTTTTAATACTGACAAGCAAAGTCCATGAAAAGTGGTTTACTCCATAAAACCATACCAGAATAATTATGAGCTGCAGATTTGCTGTGTGTATCCCTTTTCTATTTCTATTCAAGGCATTACAATAAAATAAAACATTGCTGTCCTTTTCCTTATTATCTTTGTCAGGTTTCCACACACATAGGGAGCTTTATCAGTGGTGAACTCCAAATATCCCTAATTTCTTGATATTATAACTTGAGATGGACTTGAGATGGACTGCAAGCTTTCTGGCTGAGGTCACCACATTTCCAGGTGCCGTTTCAAAGAAAAATAGAATATCAGTGATTTTCTGAAAACCAACAGAGGCTGCGGTCACACGTGCCAGATAATGCGGGGGAGAGGGGAGGCTATTTGTGCCTTCGCAATTTGACCCGCCACTACACAATCAGACATGATGGCAGTGAACTGGGGTTGTTGGCATGTGTTTCTGGTGCACTTCAACCAGGGAGCAGAGAAGGAATAGGAGCGTGCTGGAGTGATCACATGGGAACCTTCGTCTGCAGGCTGTCACAAACCCCTTTGATGGTGCACTTTCGCTGGTAGTTTTTAACTGTGCTTCTTCAGCGGTAAGAAACAGGTTGGGGACGGGTGCCGGATGCTGGGCAGATGTTCCCCTGTGATCGCGCCAGTAAAATCCACCCAACATTCGTGCCTACCCCGCGACTACTTCTCCGTCTGATCGGAGCCACAAATTTCTATAATCTTGCTGCCACGATGAAGTATCTGTAAGAGTTTAAGATCTATACATTGTTCAAAATGAAAATTTAAATAAGGACAGATATTTTAGTATTCAGAAATTTTGAGCTACTTAATGAATACCTACCATAAGTAAATACAACACTTCCTTAAAAGAGTTGAGGGCTAAGCACCCAGCCATGCTCAGGTAATGGGAGATTTTCGTAGGATAAATGTAATATGGTTGATAATGGTGTTGAAAGAGCCAGGAGGGATACTGGTTAGGCAGAAGAAGAAGAAAAGAGATTGGATTCATACCCCACCCTTCACTACCCAGAGGAGTCTCAGAGTGGCTTACAATCTCCTTTCCCTCCCCCTCCCCACAACAGACACCCTGTGAAGTAGGTGGGGCTGAGAGAGCTCTGACAGAAACTGCCCTTTTTCAAGAACAGCTGTGCCAGAACTACGGCTTGCCCAAGGTCACCCAGCAGGTGCAAGAGGAGGAGTGGGGAATCAAACCTGGTTCTCCCAGATCAGAGTCCGCGCACTGGGGAGGGCACCAAATTAACTGAAAATGTTACTCTAAAAACAAAACTTTCATTCTCTAAAGCCGACATGTCACATATTTAAAATCATGGTTTTTTAAAAGATATCTTAGATGGGACAAATCAGTGATTCAGGTGGGGAAGTATGAAACAAGATGACACTTCACCAACAGATACCCATATAAAAGTTACAACTGGAAAGTAAATGTTTAACCTGCACTCTGTTGGCAGTCGGGGGGTAACCTAAAAGCAACTTCACAGGCAAAAGATAGTACATCAAGTTTTGCCAGTTACCTTCCAGCTCACCTGGATGTGGAAGACAGAAAACCTGTCTTCCCCACTCTGCCATGGAAGTTCATTGGATGACCTTGGGCCAGTCACATACTCTTGGCCTAACCTACATCACAGGGTTGTTGTGAGGATAAAAGAGAGGAGAGAGAAGGATGTAAGCCAGGGCTCTTTTTGTAGCAAGAACCCTTTGCATATTAGGTGACATACCCTTAATGTAGCCAATCCTCCAAGAGCTTACAGAGCTCTTCTTACAGGGGCTACTGTAAGCTCTTGGAGGACTGGCTACATTAGGGGTGTGTCGCCTAATATGCAAAGGAGTTCCTGCTACAGAAAAAGCCCTGATAAGCCACGTAGAGTCCTCATTGGTGAGACAGGTTGGGTATGAATGAAGTAAATAAATAAGATACATTAAGGGGGTTCCCAAAAGAACAAAAAGTGACTCCTACATTGGTTACACAAATGCACAAAAGGTGTGGCAGTCTTTTTTATTATTATTATTTTTATGTGTTTATTGAAATTAAATATAACACACCACAGCATACAATAACTGCGAAACGGCATACAAAATCCCTGAGAATTCGAAATTACATACCGACCGGTTAGTCACCAACAGAATAGCAACGTTATTCAACAGTCAAAAAACGGTAAGTCAGTATCAGGTCAGTTCACAGATACGTACGTGAAATTTGAACCATGAATCCTTATAAACCGATTCAAATCTAACACACCACAGTTTCAGGAGTCTGTAGCCCTGGACCACAAAAGGAGTCTTGACAGCAAAGCAGAGGTCAGGGTGAGCTCAAAAAAAAATGGAGCCACGTGTGGTAACTCGTCCTAGAGGGAAGCACGTCATGTTGTGCCATGAAGCTGAGTACCGGTTCCCAGGTAAGTACAAATTGATCATAGGTTCTGCTGGAACTGTTTTGCATCCGATCCAAAGTATTAGAGATTTCATTCATCACAAATTGATCCCAGATCTTGTCATACCAGTTTGATTGTAGTGGTTTGGTGTAGAGCCAGTTATGTGTAGTGGTTAAGTGCATGAACTCTTACCTGGGAGAACCAGGTTTGATTCCCCACTCCTCCACTTGCACCTGCTGATGTGACCTTGGGTCAGTCACAAGCTCTGGCACAGCTGTTCTCTCAAGGACAGTTTCTGACAGAAGTTCTCTCAGCCCCACCTACCTCCCAGGGTGTCTGTTGTGGGGAGGAGAAGGGAAAGGGGTTTGTAAGCTGCTCTGAGACACCTTTGGACAGTGAAGGGCGGGGTATAAATCCAAGCTCTTCTTCTTCTTCTTCTTCTTCTTCTTCTTCTTCTTCTTCTTCTTCTTCTTCTTCTTCTTCTTCTTCTTCTTCTTCTTCTTCTTCTTCTTCTTCTTCTTCTACCAGGATGACAGAGTCGGAGGTTCAGAGGATTTCCAATTTGCCACTATCTTGAGTCTGGCTGCTGCAAGAAGAATGGCGGTAAGGGTCTTATTGGAATTGTCCCAGGACGATAAGTCCCAGAGATTGAGTAATAAAAGATCAGGCATAACTAAGAGTGATTGCGGTGTGATACTATTGGTTTGGGAGATTATTTCCTGCCAAAATTGTTGAATAATCCGGCGGTATGACAGTCCTAATACCATTCTGTCTACTCTTTGGTTCACCATCAAAGGGAGGGAGTAAATTTTTAGACCTAGGAAGAAAGAAGTCAGTGTTTAATTGCCCCTTTTATTTCCCCTTTGCTCATAGCTGCTAAATGATTTTTGCATGACTGTGCCCATTTCCCAGCAAAGACTGAATGACCAGTTCTTTCCAGATTCAATCCTGGCTTTCCAGTGATTGGCAAATGCCAGTCTTTTGGCAATTGAAGTTTCAGTCCAGGGGCACCTTTAAGACCAACAAAGTTTTATTCAAGGTATGAGCTTTCCTGTGCACGCCCACTTCTTCAGATGCAAGGAAATGGAAAATACCAGTCCATACATATAGGTAGAAGGTGAGCAGTAAATGAACAGAAAACATAATGAAGATGTTTAACTGATTCAGGACTAACAAGCTTCGTTTATATGATTACCATATGAGATCAGGTTTGCTTGGGCTATCCAGGTCAAGGCCTCATCCCTCCAGTTTGGTGTAGTGGTTAAGTGTGTGGACTCTAATCTGGGAGAACCAGGTTTGATTCCCCATTCCTCCACTTGCACCTGCTGGATGACCTTGGGCAAGCCATAGTTCTGGCACATTGGTGGTAGCAATGATCTGTTCTCTCCCAATGAAATCAGCAGGACTTAAAACTGCTTAAATCTGACTGATGCTCAACTTTGGCTATTTATGTATTGTTTGTCCTTAATTAAATGAATTCCAAGGCATTTTGTACATTGAACAGTATTACATAAAAGCCTACGTACTCCTTCCCTTTAAGTCATTGCTTGGCTCTGAATTGTATTGCGACAGGCTTCCTCTCATAAGGTTACAGAATGATACATTTTTTAAAAAAAAATAGAGGTTTATCTAAAACCTCTTGATGGAAAATACAGCTGTGGGTGCAGAATTTGGAGCAGAAAGATGATTGGCAGGGAAAGGATGAAGCTGCCGGTTTGGTGTAGTGGTTAAGTGCGTGGACTCTAATCTGGGAGAACTGGGTTTGATTCCCCACTCCTCCACTTTCACCTGCTGGATGACCTTAGGCAAGCCATAGTTCTGGCACAGCTGTTCTTGAGAAAGAGCAGTTTCTATCAGAGCTCTCTCAGCCCCACCTACCTCACAGGGTGTCTGTTGTGCGGAGGGGAAGGGACAGGAGTTTGTAAGCCACTCTGAGACTCCTTTGGGTAGTAAGGGCAGGGTATAAATCCAGAGCTCTTCTTCTCTTCTTCTTTTTGGAATCCCTCTCCTGGTTTGACATCGTTTTCTTGCAAGAGACCTGGGCTAAAGCTCCTGTATCCGTGGATGGGTTCTCCTCCTGTGAATTATTTGCTTCGGATGCAGGAAGGGGGAGGCAGACCTAGGGGAGGATTGGCTACTTTAACCTCCACAAGACTTCAGGTTACATCTGTAGAATTAGGCCTTAGTGCACAACATGTGCAGGCTGTAGTTTTACAATTTAACAGAACTTGTCACTTCATTGTTAATGTTTATATACCTCCTTCAGATAATAAGCCTAAATTCCAGGGAATCTGGAATCGACTCTCTTGAGTATTTTATACCTAGTCTTCTGTTGAAGTTTCCAGACGCCCATGTTTTGGTAGCGGGCTACTTTAACGCCAGAGCTGGCCAATCCAATGAGTCACTTTTAGGGTTGCCAAACCCCCCAGTTTGGCAGGGGTCCCCCACTTTGGGGGGGTTCTATCCACAGCTGGCCAGATGGCTGGCAGGGGAAGCCCCACCCCCAACACCCACAGCCACCCCTCTCCCTTCTCTCTTGAAGGGCTCCCTTTAAGTGCAGGGAGCTGGCATTTCCCGCTGGCCTGAACGCCAGCTCCTTTAAGTGCAGAGAGCCTTCCCCGCTCGCTCTATCTCAAGCTGAGATTGGGTGCACAGGGAAACGCCAGCTTCCTGCACCTAAAGGGGCAGTGGAGGAAGCTGGCATTTCCCTGCAAGCCCGATCTCCACTCAAGATGGAGCACGCAGGGAAGGCTCCCTGCACTTAGGCTGCGGTCACATACACTAAATAATCCACTTTCAATGCACTTTTGAGTTGGATTTTGCCGGTTCACACAGTAAAAATCCAGTTGGAAAGTGCATTGAAAGTGGATTATTTAGTGTGCGTGACTGCAGCCTTAAAGGGAGCTGGCATTCAGGCCAGCAGGGAAACGCCAGCTCTCTGCACTTAAAAGGCTCCCGTAGTTTCCCCACGCTCATTAGGCGCGCGGCCAGGGGGGGCAGGCCCAGCGGAGCTCCCACCCCCCTCCAGGAATGCTCCCCAAAGTCCCCCACTGGGGGCGAAGATGGACTTGGCAACCTTAGTCACTTTACTTAAGTCATAATGCAACCCACCCTTGGAGGATTTCACACTTCCCTTACTTCCTAGGCAGTCCAAGGATCTTAAATCAAACTGGAAAGGGTTGCGCTTACTGAAACTAGCCAGTAGGTTAGACCTGTTTATATTGAAAGGTTCAGTTAATGGAGACACTCCTGGCAAATACGCATTCTGGTCAGCCAGTGGAGCCAGCACTATTGACTATGTTTTAGCCTCACGTAAACTGTTATACCATGTAGCCTGTTTAAGAGTTGGATCACATCAAGATAGTAACTATTTGCCAATTAAATTAGCATAAAGGTTTCAAAACCTTCCAGTCCATTTAACTGAGAAATTTGATGTAGAGTTCTTGCATGCTTCTTACCATAAAAAGTCAAATGGTCTGAAAATGTAGAAAAGCATACTAAAGCCTTTCTTGGCTCCAATAGGATTGAACAACTTCTAAAGCAATGACTCTGAGTGTTCACTCTGAAGTTACTTTAGAATGTTACACATAAATGATTAAAGGACGGCAAGATCTGTTTATGAAAAGCAACACTGCCCCAGAGTATACAAAAGTAAGATCTCTCTCACAGCCGTGGTTTGATCACAAATGTCTGACAGTTAAAAAAACAACTAACAGCCAAGTTTGATAACTAGAAGCTACTGAACCTGTCAAAAATCCCCCCAGTTTTGTTTCCTTTAAAACAATACAAAACATTAATCCAAAAGAAAAAGAGAGAAGCACTCAATATGGTCTGGCTTCAGGCTGCCAAACTTAAAGATTCTTCTCTCTTTTGGAAATTAGTTTCTGGAGAGTTCCATTCTGATGATCCAAAACTCTCCTGTGAAATTTCTGCAAATATCTTGGAGGCCCATTTCTTTATACTTCATGATGCAGAGCATACCCTGGCATCTTGTCCTCCTGTCAGTATGGGAAATTAATCTTCCTGACCCCTGGTACAGGTCTCAGAAATTAAGACGCTTGTAGCCCGGTTAAGGGAGTGACCTGATCCCAAGGGGGCTGATTAGATCAGATTTTGACTGGTGGGCACCTGTCTTAGCAACTGTTTTTACTTATATCAATCAAACTGCTCAGATTCCTAGCAACTGAGATATGACTGTTATCATCCCAATATATAAAAAGGGTAAGACCTGATCCTTTCAATTACCATCCAATCAGCTTGCTCAGTATGGTAAGTAAGTTATACACCAGGCATTTGTATTGGAAGTTAGGGCACTGGATAGACAGGGAGAACAACTTAGCAGAGGAACAGGATTCGGAAGAGGTTGTTCCACTATGGACCAATGCCTGATTCTGAGCCATTCGATGGAGAAATACACCGCTAGACCACATGGGGCATTATATGTAGCTTCTATGGATTATAGAATGCCATTCAGTAGCATATCACATAACAGACTCTGGATAAAACTCAAAGCTTCCACAATAGAGTGCAGATTGCTTGCTCTCATAGGTGCACATCACGAGAATAATCACCTGCCTGTGAGATGTAACCCTTGAGGACATTTGTCACAAAAGGTCCTGGTTTAGGAGGAGAGTGAAACAAGCATGCCTCCTTGCTCCCCTATTATTTAATTACTATATAAACTCCATGGTGTAGACACCATCCAACCCTAATTTCCATCCACCAAATCTGGCAAATTGACCAGTTTCTACTCTCTTATATGCAGATGACACAGCCATTCTGTCACATACTGAAGTTGGGTTGAGAAGAGCTCTCCGAGCACTCACAACTTGCTGTAAAGAGGAACATCTAACTATTAACTTTTCTAAAATGAAATATTTATTAAGCATAGGTGGCTGATAGATGGTCATCAGACTGACCAAGTTGAAGTGTTCAGGTATCTGGGTGTCACGTTTCAACCGTCCAGCGCATGGGCAGCCCAACTCTCTCAAGTCACAGAATCTGCCCAAGTAACAGTGTTAACAACATTAAGATTTTTCTACACAAAAGGGGGATTCCACATCCCACATGCCCTGAAAGGAGTACCCAATGGGTCCCCAATGCCTTGCTCAGGCTAGAGGCAGGCTTGGTAGCATTAGAAGCACGGACATGGTTTCAAGCTATACGTTTCTGGCTTAAGCTAAAATCCCCCCCGCCCCCCGGATTAGTTTCTTTAATATTTTCAGACAATTTCCATTCAAGGTGGATGAGCGCAATTGAAGACAAACTGGTCTTCTTGGGTTTCTCTTCTACAGTCGTTTTGCAACTTGGTTTTCAAGGAACTAAGATAATAGTTAAACAAAGACTATGGGACGCCTCGCTTCAAGTGGACAGATCAAGAGCCTACTCTGTTCCAGCAGGGGGGAATTATAACCAAAACTTTGTCCCATCTAGCTACCTCTATCTGCTGGGACTCCCTAAACATTGCAGAGCTTTCATCTAGGACCAATTTAATGAGCTACCATCTGCCCTGCTCAATGAGAGATATGCATGTATCCCATATAAGAACATAAGAGAAGCCAAGGTTGGATCAGGCCAATGGCCCATCCAGTCCAACACTCTGTCACACAGTGGCCAAAAATACCAGGTGCCATCAGGAGGTTCACCAGTGGGGCCAGGACACTAGAAGCCCTCCTACTGTTGCCCCCCCCCCAAGCACCAAGAATACAGAGCATCACTTGCCCCAGACTGAGAGTTCCTACCTAAACCTTGTGGTTAATAGCCACTGATGGACCTATGCTCCATATGCTTATCTAATTCCCTCTTGAAGCCGTCCATGCTTGTAGCCGCCACCACCTCCTGTGGCAGTGAATCCCATGTGTTATTCACTCTTTGGGTGAAGAAGTACTTCCTTTTACCTGCTCTAACCCGAAAGTACCTCTTTCTCTACCTACTCTATCCCATTCATAATCTTATAAACCTCGAACCTGTCACCCCTTAGCCGTCGTTTCTCCAAGCTAAAGAGCCCCAAGTGTTTTAACCTTTCTTCATAGAGAGAGTGTTCCAAGCCTTTTATCATTCTAATTGCCCTTTTCTGCACTTTTTCCAATGCTATAATATCCTTTTTGAGGTGTGGTGACTAGAACTGTACACAGTATGTGAGACATCTCTGTCCTTGTCCATCCAGTTTGATAGAAACAATAGAGCGTGTCCTCCTACATTACCATTTTTACAACATTTGGATTTTGTATATCACTCCAATCATGCCTAAATATCCAGGCAGATCCAATCAATTTCACGTCTCACTGCTTCTGACTGTCCATTGTAATGAAATTACTATAAAGGTGGAGAAATGTTGTGCTTCTGCATGTTCAGTCAGACAGAAGAATATGCTCTTGTTTTAACAGATTTTATTTTGGCAAAGGCATGTATATGTATATTTTTTGTCATACCCAACGTGACCAGAACAAATTTTATCCTGGCAAATATGTTTTGATATTCAGTATATTCTGACACTTAGTAATGTCAGTGTCATTTGACGAACTTGATTTCTGATCTCAGATCGTAATAAACTGTTGATTGATTGATAGTGATACTATTGGTCCCTTAAGAGAACTTCTTGAGACAAAGATATAGAGAAAAAGTCAAAGGTACATCGACTACAAATAGGGTTGTAGGAGGGTTGTGGGGGTGAGTGTCCCAGGAGAAAAACTAAAAAGAAAAAGAAGGCCTTGTCTACTTACAGGAAGTTCTGACCACAGAATTCCTGGCAATTCCTAGAGCTACCCCGAAGTGACCTAGGTAGCTCTAGGAATTGCCAGAAACTCTATGGTAGGAGATTCAGGAGATTTCCCCCCCCCAATATGATTGCATCCCCCTTTGGCCCCAGTTCCTGCCCACTGAGCAGGTGAGCATCAGCAAGCAAGGGCTACAGTTACCTAGAGGTCTCCCACTATAAGCAGGCAAATGGGAACGCTAGCTGCAGAGTCGAATGCCTTGAGAACACCATAATGTACAGGGCAGGTTACACCTTCAAGTTATTCAAGATCTATACTAGTAAACTGGAGAATGAATGTATTTTTATAGTGTTTGCAGAATGGATCCATGTTGCTACAGAAACAGATACCTAACTTTTGACACATTCAAGGGCTTTCCCAACTATGCGACATCATTAATTCTATGGTTTTATACCTCTGACTCATGAGCCATCATATAGATTATCCATTCATTTACGCAGTAGTACCAAGTGATTAACAATGTAAATACTTTCGCAGAGCATGGTGACATTTAACCTGTTTTGAGTTTTGTTTGTTTCGACCTATACACAAGGTCCCCAGAACCTGGGGGTGATGTCTGAGAAGCATATTATGCTGAGATGGGAGGCTGAAAGTCGTTTTCTCTGCCTGGAACTCTACCTGTGGTTAGATACGGCCTGCTGACACAAGATTTTTATTTTTTTTTTAATCAAAAAGACAGATTCCTTCTTCTTCCACTTCCACCACTTCTGGTCTCCTTTCCCCTTCCAGGGCTTTCCTAGTTCCATTTGCACTGCTTCTTTCTACTCGCCTGACTAGGACTGCCAGAAATCTGTTTCTTGCGGAGAGGGGGAATGGTTGCTTTGGAAGATTAGCTCTGTGGCAAAACGGGGACCCACCCTCAGCCCTGGGAGACTGAGCAGCCATTCTGTGGCTCGCAAGCCCCTGTTTTTGCCTTCCCATCCTGCCTGGGGGAGCTATTTCCCTTTCTTACACGCTGCCACCACTCACTGAATTGACACCGCCTTCACCAAGGGTCATTGAGACCCCTCTGGCTGATTCCCCAACCTTGGGAAGTTGGTACCACAATCTTTGGGCACTCCCCAGAGAGTTGGCAACCCCTCCGATTTGGGCCCGTTTGGGTTCCCTGGCCTCCCTTCTGCTTCTGGTAATGAGCTGAGCAGGGAGGACTAAGTGGTCAAGGCACACCAGGCCTTAAACTCAAAAAAGGTTTATTTGAAAGATATACTCATTAGGCACAGAACTTAAGCACATGCACATCAACACAACCTGGGCACAGAAAATAAAGAGGATTTAAAACGCCATTCCTCTGTCCCCTACGAACACCCTCTCTGTCTCTGGAGGTTGTGGGCCTCAGGATGGGATTTGCTTTCCCCCTCCTGTTGTCGTGGAGAAACCCCAGCCCTCCTCGGGACTGGTCGCTGGTACTGTTACCCTCCTGGCTGTCCACCACGGTTTATAGTGGCCTGGATGCCCTGGAGTCTGTGGTACCAGGAGCCCCACCTGTACGCTCCCTCGAAGCTCTGCCGTTCACGCTGAACCAAAGGCCAGACCAGGCTGAGACTGGACCCCTCCCCCTCAGGGACCAAAGCCTTTATCTGCCTGACTCCGCCCCTGGGGTGTGTCCATATTTCCCCGCTCTTTTCCCTAAAGCTTCTGGGAAGTGTAGGTAGGAAGGCATGGCAGCTCCATTGTTCCCTATGGAGTACCTCCCCCCTCCTAAGGACTACCAGGCTGGCATCCATTTTAAGGTACTGCTGCCTCTGCCTGGCAGCCATTTCGTTACAAGCTTTATGGCATTATACTCTACTAACACCCCCACACACTCCTCGAACCCTGCCCTTCCCAGATTCCACCCCCAAAATCTCTAGGAATGTCTGAACCTGGAGTTGGCAACCCTACTCCCTGATGCCTAGGCCTGAGTCAGGCTGCTGCTCTTACTTTGACCTGACATCTCACCGGCTTCAGGCATTTCTAAGAGAGTCTCTCCCTCTTACCACTCGTTGCAAATGACTGAATAGTGAAGTCCCAGCATGTTAGAGAGGGGGCAGGAGTGGCATCTCCAGTTTTGTCCTCAGAACACAACTGCTCCAGGAACACATGTGGCTCTGGCCTACACTGTTTCCATGGTCCACTTCGCTTTTAAATAACAATTGTGGTGGTATATAGTCCTCTTTAAAGCATCAAAAGTTGAACAATTGTATCCTGCAGGTATTTTCTGCTAACACTAGAAGGCCCCAGTCACACGGGCCAGATAATGCGGGGAGGAGGCGTGGCTATTAGCGCCATCGCAATTTGCACCACTGCAACGCAATCAGACGTGACAGCGGCAAACCACATTGTTTTCGTCGGCGCATGGTTCTGGCAGTGCTGCAATGGGGCAAAAGGAGTGCACTGGGGTGATTGGATGGAGACAGTCCGTCTGCAGCCTGTGGCAAACCATTTGCTAGTAGCTCATGGGCGGTACTTTTTAAATCTGGATCTTCAGCAGTAAGCTATGCGCCAGGGATGGGCGGGCGATGCTTCCCAGATGTTTCTGTATGATCGCGCCCATTTACTCTGCCCGGCAGTCATGCCTCTCCCGAGGCAAATTCGCCGTGTGACCGGGACCGAAGTGTGTTAGGAGCCTGTGGCACAAGGAGCCTGGTGCAGGAGGCTTTTCCACCAGAGCAAGACTCCTTGCATGAAGAACAGATCACCTCTAACCAAAAAAGATCCACAGAATCCAGACCAATTCTGCAGTTCTGCTTCTTCACCTAGAGCATGCAATGCCTCCGAATGACTGACCGTGCCCAAACAGCTTCTTCTATTGCTGCCTTCAGCCCAGGGTATTCAGAACACCAAACTTTATTAATCATATTTAGGTTCCAAAAGGACTACTTCCTCTGTCTTCTTAGGGCCAATTCTCATTTCATCCTTTCGCTGTGGATAACCGGGTCACAAAAACATACATGCCGTGCCAGGTGTTAGAAGGTGTGTGTATATAAAATTAGTTGTTTTTCTCACCTTGATTGTGTAGATGCTTACATTAAAACATAGTAAAAGGAAACTAATCTGCTTATTTAGATGACACCGCACAGTAAGCAGAAACAGCCCAGGCAAAGCCTCAAAAGGCTCTCAAAAAACAATGGCATGGATGTATGTAAGTTGCCCAGAGACAAAGCATCAGTGGCTATTAGCCACAAGGTATAGATAGGGACTCTGGGGCAAGTGAGGCTCTGTATTCTTGGTGCTTGGGGAGGCAACAGTGGGAGGGCTTCTAGTCTCCTGACCCCACTGCTGGACCTCCTGATGGCACCTGGTATTTTTGGCCACTGTGTGACACAGAGTGTAGGACTGGATGGGCCATTGGCCTGATCCAACATTTGCTTCGCTTATGTTCTCATTTTAACTGGAAAGAACAGGGAAACAGCCAGCGAATGAAAGGTCCAGCAGGTCCTAACCCACACTATTCCTCTTTTTAGGTTTTCCAGTCTTCTGAGACTGCAGTTTTTTAAAAAATCATGCATACATGTATATGCTGTGGCCAGCTTCCACATCATCCTGTTAAATTCTGAAGAACCAAGTGTTCCTCACCTCTCCTGGGGAAAACAGAGGGTCACTAAAAGAACACCTTTTGATAAACGTCGCCATCTCCTGGGTATCGTCCAGAACTACAGCTCAACCAGGCTTTCTGACTTGGTGGCAGCGGTTTATTTTACACACCACAGCCAAGTAAGGAGGTCCCACCTCTTAACATCGAAAATCAGAGCCAAGCTGCATGACATGCTGAACACATGCCAGGTCAAGGGTGTTCAACTGGACTCACAGTCAGATTGGGGGAACTCACTTTAAAACATGCTCATTCACTTGGTGATACAAGGGAGCACTGATGGGGGGGCAGAGAAGGGTCTTCTGTTGCTCTCACCAGCAGAACCAGCAGAGGGGGCTTTTTGACCCTTTTCTCCGGCTCCAGATGCCCTAAGAAAAACATGGGACAGCAGAGAAAAGAGGCAAAAGGCCCCTACCACCCTTTCTGCTGGCAAAAGCAGGCTGCGAAGGAAACCAAAAGCTCCTTCTCCCCCTCACGGAGCTCTTTGGTAGCCCTAAGTGAACAAGCACTTTTTATGGTGCGTTTCCCCAGCATTCATTTGACTATGAGTCTGATTGCGCACTTATGAGCCAGTACATTGGACGTATCTTGTAGCATGGCCCTTAGCTTTGGGAAAGCACAAGTCTGAGCAGAGGCACACGAGAAGAAGAAGAAGAAGAAGAAGAAGAAGAAGAAGAAGAAGAAGAAGAAGAAGAAGAAGAAGAAGAAGAAGAAGAAGAAGAAGAAGAAGAAGAAGAAGAAGAAGAGGAGGAGGAGGAGGAGGAGGAGGAGGAGAGGAGGAGGAGGAAGAGGAAGAAGAAGAAGAAGAGGAGGAGGAGGAGGAGGAGGTTTGGATTTAAACCCTGCCCTTCACTACCCAAAGGAGTCTCAGAGCGGCTTACAAACTCCTTTCCCTTCCCCTCCCCACAACAGACACCCTGTGAGGTAGGTGGGACTGAGAGAGCTCTGACAGAAACTGCTCTTTTTCAAGGACAGCTGTGCCAGAACTATGGCTTGCCCAAGGTCATCCAGCAGGTGCAAGTGGAAGAGTGGGGAATCAAACCCAATTCTCCCAGATTAGAGTCCGCACACTTAACCACTACACCAAACTGGCAGCTTCATCCTTTCCCTGCCAATCACCTTTCTGCTCCAAATTCTGCGCCCACAGCTGCATTTTCCATCAAGAGGTTTTACATAAACCTCTATTTTAAAAAAAATGTATCATTCTGTAACCTTATGAGAGGAAGCCTGTTACAATACAATTCAGAGCCAAGCAATGACTTACAGGGAAGGAATACGTAGGCTTTTATGTAATACTGTTCAATGTACAAAATGCTTTGGAATACATTTAATAAAGGACAAATAATGCATAAATAGCCAAAGTTGAGCATCAGCCAAATTTAAGCAGTTTTAAGTCTTGCTGATTTCATTGGGAGAGAACAGATCATTGCTACCACCAATGACCTGCCTTCTTGTTTGGGGAAGTTAGCTATGTGGCAGGATAGGCCAGAGGGGCACAGGAATCGCACACCACTTGTATACTGTGGTCCAGCACAGTAGGAAAACTCCAGATCTGAAGAGTAAATTAAATCATTTTTATTACAGTATTTCCATAACTACAAGCAGACTAAACATTCAAAAGAGCAAGCAATACAGATCTAAGAAAGCAGAGGTGATTGATAGCGAATAGAAGGGTCAGTTACTGGGTAATATTACCTGTCCAGATGTGCAGAAGCCCTTGAAGAGAGTAGCGCCAACGGCCAGCATTATATGCTACTAGGAGTAAGGCCTGTTGTGGGAAGAAATACAATGAGCTCTAGAAGGAAGCTCCAGGTGAGTGTCCCAGCTATGGCTGGTGGGGTGGCAAAGGGAAAGGGAAAACAGAGGGAGGCAAGCCATGTTTATTTCCTTCTGCTTAGCTATAAGGCAGGGCTGTTTTAAGTCATTTTGCTGCCCAAGTGGGAAGCATGGGAAGACAGCCTCATGGTAACAGGTATGGTTCCCTCCACCCCTGACTTATGTTGATTTGTGGTTATGCAGTGGCAGCTAAGGCAGAAAAGCACCTCCTCCTATGCCATGTCTTCTGGGTTCCAAGGGTATGGAAAGCTGTTCCACAGCCAGTTACAGGGTTGCCAACTCTGGGTTGGGAAATACCTGTAGATTTGAGGGGTAGAGCCTGGGGAGGGCAGGGTTTGGGGTCGGTAGGGACCTCAGCAGGGTATAATTCCATAGAGTCCATTGCCCAAAGCAGCCATTGTCTTCAGGAGAACTGATCTTGGAGATCTCCAGGTTCTGCCTAGATCCTGGCAATACTAAGGGGAGGGCCAGACCTGTAGATTTGAGGGGTAGAGCCTGTGGAGGGCAGGGATTGGGGTGTAGAGGGACCTCAGCAGGGTATAATTCCATAGTGTGAGCATTTGTCCTTCTTTCCCCATGTTATACGAATGTTGAGAGCTACTACACTACAGAAAGCTCTCCATGCAAAAACCAGAAATCCTGCCAATTTTTGTCAGAGACCTGAGTCTCCTGGTCTGGGAAAAAGGTCCCAGACCACAAAATAAAAGTGAAAAATAGAAAAAGGGAAAAGGATTGCAAAAATAGAGCCTGGTCAGTCTGTACGCAAAAAATCCTTCCAAAAAGAGAGCTGGGAGGGTTTTTAAAAGAGAAGAGGGGTGGAAAATCATAAGGATCATGGATGATGCAAGGGCAGACCAGAGAGTGTTTCCAGTCTCTGAAGCTGTCTATGGACCCAGCATGTGAGGGCCAGCAAAGCAAAAATTAAAAAAGGATTTGAAAAACCACAATTATCTTTTTTTACAGACTAGATAAAAAGAGGAAAGAAAAACTCAAGATATTTCACTCTGCTCCCCCCTAGTTCCTTTGGGGTGGAGGTGATATATTTAAAAAAACCCTTCTCTCACTCAGGTTGAGAAGGGAAATTAGCCTTAACAAAAGGAAGAGGAACCGTTGCATTCCTTCTGAGTTTGAGAAGGGCCATTAATTACCAGGAGCCTTTTTATCTTGTGCCACTAGCTCTTTTCTTATGCAAAATTCGAGGAAGGGGAGACACTGAACATTCTGCTGTGATGCGAATGTCTGGAGGTTTAAACTTGACTTCTTTCAATGTCTTTAGGTAGGGCTGAAGTGGGCTCAATTTTTCCTCAAGGGTAGCTGAAAAGAGAGAATCTGCCTGGGGCTTGCCAAGCAGTACTATCTCATTTCCAGTCACTGCTCCTGAAGCTGGAGGCTCTACATTCGCACTCAAAATGAAAATTTTACTGCTATTGTCTGCTGTTGTCAGTTCTTTGGCCCCGAACTCTGACACCTCCCAAGGTCTTGAAGTACATTGCCAGTTTAAACCACTTTAAGCCCATTTAAACCACTGAATGCAACAACTCTTAGAATATTAAAATACAGTATTGCATAACTATCAATTAGTTTTAGAGTATGGTCAGAACGTACATGAGGTAGCAACTTTACATAACCTAGACAGGTTCGGTTCTGGTCAGCAATTCGATGGAAGAGTGCCTGAGAACCTTGTGCATTCTGCCTTGAGCTTCATGATGGAATAAACATGAGATATAAAGTGTTGTAACTATTATTCTCTACCTGTTTACCCTCAGCATCCCTAATCATTCAGTTCCAGACCAAATGTTAGGGATGTACATTATGAAATTCCTGAGCTGAAAATATTCATGGAAAAGAAGAAGAGAAGAAGAGAAGAGATTGGATTTATACCCCGCCCGTCACTACCCAAGGGAGTCTCAGAGTGACTTACAAACTCCTTTCCCTTCCCCTCCCCACAACAGAAACCCTGTGATGTAGGTGGGGCTGAGAGAATTTCTGACAGAAACTGCTCTTTTTCAAGAACAGCTCTGACAGAACTATGGCTTGCCCAGGGTCATCCAGCAGGTGCAAGTGGAGGAGTGGGGAATCAAACCCAATTCTCCCAGATTAGAGTCCGCACACTTAACCACCACACCAAACTGGCTCTTTCACAGTTTCAGGTCATTAACATGGCTTTCAGGAACTTTAATACAAATTTGGGGTTCTTAGCTATTACTAAAACCCCTCCCCAGAAATCTGTTTTATTTTTCATATTCACGTGCTGCTAGCTGGCTATGCAGGCATTTGCGTTTTCATTTGATTCTACTAAAATTTCCCAGGCAACAGCATTTCTCCCTTCCAATCAGATCCTTGCAAGGAAGGCACACAGAGCACTCCTAGCCAATCACTTTTGGAGACAAGATGCAGGGCGATACAATGCCTCTTCCCTGCACAGTGGCAGTGCCATTTCCCACCATAAGAATCAGTGCAGTGGAGAGAAATGCACCCACACTAAGTGGCATCTACTTTGGGGGTCTGTAAAATCACCCCCCTTGGTCCCATGCTCTTAACACTTGGGGGTTCTTTAGTGGACAGGCAGCATTTGGTTGGGGGAGGAAAAGTCCCTCCTTCCTCATTTTGTGAAAGAACACAGACGACAACAAGAAAAGATGGCAAGCACAGTTGTCAGGGGAAAAGTTTTTTTAAAAGTCAGTGTATGAGTAGGGAAATGAAATGAATGCAGAATACGGTGGTTGTTTTTAAACACTTGTGGCCAGCACTGAGAAAAAAATCATTACAATTTTGCTGCTGTAGATTTTCTGGGTTGTGTGGCCGTGAAATCTACAGCAACGAATGAACTCCGGCCGTGAAAGCCTTTGACGACATATTATAATTTTGCATCCAGGATTCAGGGAGGGGATATTGTGACTGCTTAATTTTGGGTAGGACGTTACCCTGAACTGGTAATGTCCTACCCAAAATTAAGCCATCGCAGTAACCCCTCCCCCAAATCCTGGATCCAGATTATATAGCGATTTTTTTTTCTCCGTTCACACCCCTACCAAATGCATTATTCAGATCCATTTTATCATCATACTTCTTTCCTGTCTTTCCCTTCCTTTTGGGGGAGGGGGGGGTGGTCTCCATTTTTTCCACAATATATTAATAATATTAATAATCTGTTTGGGTTATCTCATATGGGCGTGCCTAGATGTTCGAGGACTCCTACAAAGGCCCTGCTTCGAGTGCCTCCACCCATAGAAATAAGATTGGTAGTGATGGGACAGAGAGCCTTTTCTGTGCTGCCTTAGCTGACTAGCTGTGCAATGCTATGTAGAGTTAATCCAGGCTATGGGCTCAGACTGGAGTAACTCTGCACGAGATTTTATTGTGGGTTTGGTAGAAAGGCAGAATAATAAAAGGCTGCCACTGACACCCGACGGAAAAAAAGAAACTGGAACTAGCACCTGTTTGAGGAAGCAGGCCAAGAGACACAGGCACCATGCAGGGTTGCCAGCCGGGGGGGCTGGGGGGCTGGAGACCTCCTGCAATTACAACTGATGTCCAGATTACAGAGATCCATTCCCCAGAGAAAACGATAGCTTCAGAGGATGGACAGTATTCAATGTATTAGCATTAATAAATAAATAATAGCATTAATAATATCAATAGTATTATTAATATCAATGCTATGATTTTATGTTTATTGTTTATTGCATTAAATATTAAATATCATATGGTCATTATTAAAATATCTTAATATTGATATGATTAAATGATATTAATAATTATATATAATTGATAATGTGCCAGGCAATGTGAGCCTCCCTGAGCCCGCTTGCAAGGAGGGCGGGTTATAAATACAACAAAATAAATAAATAAATATAAATAAATATTCTCCTGCAATTACAACTGAAGTCCAGGCTACTGAGATCCATTCCTCAGAGAAAACGATAGCTTCAGAGGATGGACAGTATCCAACATATTAATATTAATAAATAATTAATACCATTAATAATATCAATAGTATTACTAATATCAGTTATAACTTTATGTTTATTGCTTATAGCATTCATTATTATTATTATTATTATTATTATTATTAAAACATCTTGATGATATTGGTATTGATTAAATAATATTAACATTAATAATTATATGTATTGATAATGTCATACTAATATGAATATATTAATTACAATATTATGGCACTCTCCTGCAATTACAGCTGATGCCCAGGCCACAGAGAGCAGTTCCCCTGGAGAAAACGGCGGCTTCCGAGGCTGGACAGTCAACAATCCCATTCGAGCTGAGCTCTTTCCCTCCCTCAAATTGCACCCACCCCAGACTCTGCCACCCAATCACCAGGAATTTCCCTAGGCCTGGTTTCGCAACCTTTAGTACCCTGCTAGCAGGCACATCTGTAACCAGGATTGTTGGGCTGCCAACAAAACCTTAATCGTCCAGTGGTGGGTGGGGAAGATGGGAACAAATATGGTTCAAGGTAGGGAACCAGTCAGGAGCAAGACCAAGAGAGCCCATGGAGAGATACCTCCCTACCATCATGGCAATGGAAAAAACTTTCCACCAGTCACAGGAGCATCAAGGGAGAGAAGAGAAAGCTACAACCAGCTGGAAGTTATAAAACTTGCTCGATGATGCCAGAACATCCACTGGCAATGTCTGAATCTCCAGCCGGAGTGGAGAAGCGAGGAAGTGGAGGAGGATAAATTAAGTGACAGAAATTGCTTCCCTATCTGGGATGGAGGCCAGTCCAGGTGTAACAGAAGCACTGAAGTCCTAACAATGGCCAAGGAGACAAATCTGTATTCACACACTCCCACTATTGGCTTGGCAAACCACTGCAATAGTGGTGATTGCAAGCCTGATATGTTTAATGACCTGCATTTTCTATTGTCTGTTGCATCGTTTGTGACTCTTGTGTAAACTTAACTGCTATTCATCACTGTCATTTTTCACCTTTCTGCTGCATTTGTGAAACCTAAGACTCATATTTCACGTGATCAATCAGGAAACGACTGGCACTGTGCCTGTAATAACTGACAAAAGCTGCATAAAATTGCTGCTTGGAACTGATGTCACAGCCTTAGAATCACTGAAGTAATCCAAGTCAGCCTGACCAATGGATAACAAGCTGTTCAGGAATCTGGGCAGTATAAAAAGTGACACAAAATTAATTCTCAGCAGGAATCAGTCAGCAAAGATGGAATACGGGATATATTGGCTTGCACTTCTGAAATGTACAGTGGGCATGCTGCAGCAAGAACTCATCTGAATCTGCCTTTGTGACCCAGGGCTGGAGAGCAAGAGGAAGTAGCCATTCAGTCTGCTGGCCACATGATCAGGAGCCAGGGGCAGGGCCAACAGGCGTCAGAGGCACGTCACGTCAGCCCTGCATCAGGGGTAGGGTGGAGCAGTGGTAGGTACCAGGAGCTATTAAGAACATAAGAACGTAAGAGAAGCCAATGCTGAATCAGGCCAATGGCCCATCTAGTCCAACACTCTGTCACACAGTGGCCAAAAATACCAGGTGCCGTCAGGAGGCCCACCAGTGGGGCCAGGACACTAGAAGCCCTCCCACTGCTGCCCCCCGCAGCACCAAGAATAGAGTGCATCACCTGCCCCAGACTGAGAGTTCCTATCTATACCTTGTGGCTAATAGACACTGATGGGCTTCAGCTCCCTATGTTTATCTAATTCCCTCTTGAAACTGTCCATGCTTGTAGCCGCCACCACCTCCTGTGGCAGTGAATTCCATGTGTTAACCACTCTTTGGGTGAAGAAGTTCTTCCTTTTATCTGTTCTAACCCGACTGCTCAGCAATTTAATTGAGTGTCCACGAGTTCTTGTATTCTGAGAAAGGGAGAAAAGTACTTCTTTCTCAACCTGTTCTATCCCATGCATAATCTTATAAACCTCGATCATGTCACCCCTCAGCTGTCGTTTCTCCAAGCTAAAGAGCCCCAAGCATTTTAACCTTTCTTCATAGGGAAAGTGTTCTTCTCCAGGGCTTTTGTTCTGGGGGAACACACCAGAACAGAGTTCTGGAACCTCTTCGACAAAATTCTTTTTAAAATGTAGGTTCACGAGTTTTCAGTATACAGACTGAAAACTCCATTTCCCTCTTGAGAGTTCTGGCACCTCTTTTTCCAGAAAAAAAAAAAAAGCCCTGCCCCTCTCTACATAAACGGCTGCCCCTGGGCTCCTGCCTTCTGTTCATTTCACAGGGTTTTTTTCCCCTCCCACTTTCTCTGCATTTCAGTTGTTAAACGCTTGGCTTTTGGTTATTCCTTTTGTGTGTTTTTCTTTGTTAGAGCTTTTTCTGGTGATTTGGGCACTGGGGCAGATCCTTTGTGGGGGAGGCCATGCCTGCATGCCTACCTCCCCCAGTTTGGGGACTCCCTTAAGAGGTCTTGGGGTGGAGCTAATTCAGCAGCATGTTCAACTTGGGGGCTGTTAGTGGGGTTTTCACCAACAGGCAGCAAGGGAATCATGCTGCAGCCAGTGCCCACATGGAACCTGGGGGTTGTCACTCCACGGTAAATCAGGGTGTGGTTAATCAGGCAGTAGGAGGGTTGCCCGATTCTGGATCCACCCCCATGCTACACCAATGCTCTTGTGATGCAGTCAATAAAAGCTGTGGCCTTTCCTTTATCCAAAACAGGGTGTCTTGTTCTTTATTCCTCACCTGAACTCCTCCTATGCCCCTGGGCCTGCAAGTACAGTAATCCTATAGGTCCCATTTTAATGTGTGTGATTAAGAGTACTCCAAATGTTATGCCCTTTTTTTAAAAAAAAAATACAGCATTGAAATATGAGCTAGAAGAAGTCGTCTGTGTAACTTTTCAAAGGGAAACTCTCACTCCTCAGTGCAGAAGGAAGTAAAGGATGATCAGTGATTGGGGATCCAACCTTGCTCCAAGGCGACGCACTAAATGGGAGGAGGAACTCTTCCAACTTTGCTCAGTGGGAGTGATAGGATAGGATTAGGATCCATTCCTGGCATTTTCAGTACCTAACTGTGGAAATCATCTAGCCCATAGGCGATGCCACCGAATGAGAGTGCATGGAGAATGTGAATGGCTTGTCTCATGGAAGTACAAATGGTGCCGATCTCATGTGCTGTGTCAAATATGAATGATCCTTGTACATGGAAGGTGTGATGTACAAACTCTAGAACCATTCGTGACCTTTGAAACTTTGGCATTGCCTTCTCCGTGGTCTCAGCTCCTGGCTTCCCCGTGTTTTCTATGTATCCCAAACTACTTCAAAAAGAGTACTCAAAATAAAGGCACAGCAAACCACACCATTGTAAAGCATGCGCCACAAACCAGGTCAGTCACAATAAACTAATTTGAGGGCACAGTGACTTATTAACTGTTTGGCATTGTTCAGTTTTGCCAGCAAACATGTCACAGACACTAACAGGCAACATGATATTGAAAGTTACTCAAGAGTTACAGTGAATCTGGTTCTTGGGCATTTGGTTTTCCTAGAGCAACAAGTAATCAAATCTGTTAGTGATACATTTATTTATTTATTTGGATTTATATCCCACCCTCCCCAGAGGCTCAGGGCGGCTAACAACGAGGCACACATGCCAACTTTAAAACAGATTCAAACAGTATAAAACCAAAAAACATATAAAACAACATTAAGTAAATGAAGAAGAAGAAGAGACTGGATTTATGCCCCGTTCTTCACTACCCAAAGGAGTCTCAGAGCAGCTTACAAACTCCTTTCCCTTCCCCTCCCCACAACAGACACCCTGTGAGGGAGGTGGAGCTGAGAGGGCTCTGACAGAAACTGCTCTTTTTCAAGGACAGCTCTTATTAGAACTATGACTTGCCCAAGGTCACCCAGCAGGTGCAAGTGGAGGAGTGGGGAATCAAACCTGGTTCTCCCAGATCAGAGTCCACGCACTTAACTACTACACCAAACTGGCTTGTGGTGATTTAAAATTTGGAATCTCATCTCTGCTCACTGAGCTTAATTTGAACCAGGGCTCAGACCCTATTCTGAAAGCCCCCAAGTATGTTAATTAATAGCAAATAGGGCACCATAAATCATGTCCAGAGCGTATGTCTTGTCGTACTGAGGTATTCCAGCTAACACTTAGCACACCTGCACTTTGGGCCAAGCTAGGTGCCTGCTTTTTCTTCCCTTCCTTGTACCCACACAGCAGCTTCAGGGAATGGCTATTGAAAAATTAAACAGAGTCCCTTTGGGCTCAGAACACCACCACAGGGGGAGGAAGGACTGTTTCCCATGCCAAGTGTTTTCCATGCCCAAACAGGGCTGGTGGAGTTAACTCCCAGGTTCTCTTGCTCCACAGGAACCCAGGCCCAGCTCATTAAACAAGTGAATGGGTGCGTTCAGACGCGCCGTTTGAGCCGTTTTCAGCACGGCTCAGAAACGGCTTTTCCCTGCGCGTTCACACGCCCAACATCTGCCCACCGTCCCCAGCCGTCGCTTTCTGGAGCAAACCCCCTTTGAAACGGAGTATTTTGACACCACTTACCCAAGTGGTGTTTTCCATGATTCTCCGTTTCAAGCCGCACTTTCCCTGTCTGATCGCTCCATCCAGCCACTTCCGGGTGCTTCAACCCCCCTCCCCTCTGGGAAGCTGCCTCCAGCTTCCGCTTTTAGTCCGCCATTTTTTTCCCCCTTAGCGGTGTGCGCTTGAGCGGAGCTCCGCACTTAAGTTATGTAAAGAAAAGCTTCAGTGGTGCCTAGTTCAGGCATTTAGACGAGTCCAGGATCTTGGGGAGGCCAGTTTCGGGGAGAAAATTTAAACAGAAGTCTTCATTTAAACTTTAAAGGGACGGGTTGAAATCGCTGTTCTGCGCACGCGCCAAACTTCCTGTTCGGGAGAGGGCTGCCTGTGCGCATGCTCAAAGGAGAGGGGAACCCCCCCCCCACCTGCAGGAGGACGGCAGGGAGCTCCGAAGGAGGGAAGGAGGAGGTGAGTGTGATCGCGATTCTCCAGTTTAAAAAAAACGCATCGTGCCGGAGCAGTTTAAACCGCTCCAGCACGCTGTCTAAACGCACCCAATGTCTAGTTTGGGTCTTATTTATTTATTTATTTATTTATTTATCTATTACATTTATGTCCCACCCTCCCCATAGGCTCAGGGCAGCTAACAAGAGGCATATGCCATACAAACAATTAAAACCAAGATAAAATATTCCATCCACATTAAAATATCGGTGTTCGAATTAAGTTGTTATTAGTACCCAGATGGGGTCCAAAGATCTTCTGGTCTCCACCACCAGCCCAGTTCCAGATGTTGTTCTAGCGATGTTCCCTTCATGTTGCCGGCTCTTCTGGTCTTCTTCTTGCCAGGGCCATCTCACTGCACCACCTGAGTCTTAGTGCTCAGGATTTCTAGTTCATGTTTCTTCCATACAGGTTTGAGTCCCAGCACTTCTGTTCCCAGAAATTAAACACTGACCTCTTGGTGGCGTCATTTCTCTGCTGAAATTCTTTCAGCCCTGCAAGCACCACTGTTGGTTTCTTCCTGGCAATGCAGGCCCCATGATGCACAAAGCCATGTGTGACCATGATACAAATGAGATGTACAATGAGGGACCAGCATTTGCTGTGTCACTTGGGGTTTCACTCGGCACTGCATGATGGACTTCTCTCCCATTAAAAAAAAAAAAAATCATCCCAGATGTAGAAAACTGGCACATCTGGGAGAAGGTTTCCAGTACGGTTTTATGCTTGCCAGGGCTCTTCTTGTAGCAGGAACTCCTTTGCATATTAGGCAACATAACCCTAATGTAGCCAATCCTCCAAGAGCTTACAGAGCTCTTCCTACAGGGGCTACTGTAAGCTCTTGGAGGATTGGCTACATTAGGGTTGTGTCGCCTAGTTGCAAAGGAGTTCCTGCTACAGAAACAGCCTTGCGCCTGACACTGCCGGCTCGCCCACTAGGCGAGCTAGGCACTCGCCTAGGGCACTGGGGCCCACACGGGCGCCAAAGCGCCCCCCGCCCCACCCCCTGTAAAGCCGGCACTAGGAGGGAAGGGGCAGCCGTTCAAACAGCCGCCCCTTCCCTGGCTTTCCTGAGCACGCCGCTACTGCAGCGTGCTCAGGAAAACTGGTGCTCCACCCCCCCATCTCCAGCTGGCGCTTGGGCTGGGAGGGAAGGGAAGGGGCGGCCATTTGAATGGCTGCCCCTTTCCTGGCTTTCCTGAGCATGCTCAGGAAAGCCGCTCCACCCCCCCGGTCTCCAGCCAGCGCTGGGGCTGGGAAGGGGTGGCCGTTCAAACAGGTGCCCCTTCCCTGGCTTTCCTGAGCATGCTGCTACTGTGGCGTGGTCAGGAAAGCCGGCGCTCCCCCCGGTCTCCAGCCGGCCCTGGGGCTGGGAAGGGGTGGCCGTTCAAACGGGCGCCCCTTCCCTGGCTTTCCTGAGCACGCCGCTACTGTGGCGTGGTCAGGAAAGCCGGCGCTCCCCCCGGTCTCCAGCCGGCCCTGGGGCTGGGAAGGGGCAGCCGTTCGAACGGCCGCCCCTTCCCTGGCTTTCCTGAGCACGCCGCTAGTGCAGCGTGCTCAGGAAAGCCGGCGCTCCACACACACACCGTCTCCAGGCCCCACCAGGAGGTTGGCATCCCTGTGGGGTGGGCGCCCCAGGCTGTCTTGCCTAGGGCGCCCAGACACCTGGGGCTGGCCCTGGCGCCTGACATGCTGTTTCCCTATCTGAAAGTATATCACAACGGTATATTGATATATCAATACTTTACAGCCTTTCTGTAATGTACCCAAGCTGACTATGTGCTCTGATCGGTTCTAACTGGTCTGACATGCGGCCAGGCCAAGTGCCTGAGCTTGGACCTTGAGGACAATAGAAGCTCAGATCCTGAGTCCCCTCCAATCGGGGAACTAGGATCTGAGAGGTTAATGCAATTACTGTAAATAGACCACTCACGGGTGTGTGGGGTGTGTTTTCCTTGGGGCATACAAGCCGGCCTGCGAGCTGGTTGCTTTGTCTTGTTCCTGATCTGAAATAAAAGTATGAGCTGATTTCACTCTACCCAACACTTCAGTCTCAGTACTTTTCACTTTTAAAAAAAGATCTAAAAGAAAACCACTTGTCTTCAGGGTGGAAGGGAGGAAAGAGAATGGTTTGATGATGGCTGCAGTCCAGTCATCAAAAAGTGGACTGGAGGTGGGTGAGAGTCGGCAGGACAAAGGAAACCCACAGAAACATTACACATGAGGAAAAAGGCCACTCAAAATCAGCTTCCAGAAAAAGATTGAGGCAAAAGTGGTCTCAAAGGAACCGGGGCGGGGGGGGACGACAGGGGAGAAACAAAACAACTGAAGCAAAAACTAAAAGTACAAAAATGTACATGGAAATCGGGATAAACCGAAGCAGCGATGGGCCAGAACTGACCAAAAAAAAACCTCACATGGAAAAGGCCACACTAGTTCCAAAATGTTAAGAATTCAACTTTCCTCTGATACCAAGGTTTGTTTGTTTTTTACATTGTATGTTATTTAACATCTAGATTTAGGATCTTTACAAGATTTAGATTTAGATTTTATTGTGACAGCAAAACAAAAATAAAAAACCTGCATAGTCTAGCCCAGAAAACAGCAATGGTTAACAATTATATGGAGTAAGATTCACTGCATGACTGAATGAAACCTAAGTAAGACATGAATAGTTCACAGAAACTTGGGGTGATTTCCCACTAAAGCTTGCCGCGGGGTTGTGCCGCCGTTTGCCCGGAGATTTTTAGTCAATTTCACACCCGAAGCCGCGGGGCTGCATTTTGACCCGCGGCTTCGCCGATTTCCCCTGCAGTTTCGTAATCCTGTTTTTTGAGGATTACGAAACTGCGGGCATCAGGCGAGCCGCGGGTCAAAATGCAGCCCACGCTTCGAGTGTGAAATTGACTAAAAATCTCCGGGCAACGATGCACAGCCGATAAGCTTAGTGGGAAATCACCCATGATCTCTGTTTCTGATATATATTATGATCTATTTTTCTTGCATTAACATTAGCCTAGATGTTATATTTTTCTTTGCTTTTTGGCTTATATTTTTTAATTTTTATATATTTTACTAACAAAAATTATACCCCACCTTTCTGCCCTCACATCAGCCACCAAGGCAGTTAGCAAATTAAAACACATTTTAAAAATCACATTTTAAAACTGTTAAAACCAAACAAAAACAGTTCTTTAAAACAATTAAAAACAGAGCTAAAAACATTCAAAGACATAAAAACAACAATTAAAACACTGAAAACAATTAAAACTGATATGCTGACATATTGATATATTAGTATGCAACTGAGTTATTTTCTTTTATTAATTTTAGTAATAAAACCAAAGCAATCCTGGTGATGAATGGGGCGACAGCTGTCACCGCCAGATTGCCCTCACATCTCTTTGATCACCTTTCACATGGTTCAAATGGAACCTTCTGTTGGAAATATGTATGTGTTGCAAGGTCTAATTCAGTTATTATAGGGTTAATCTGTTTACCTTGTGTGCTATTGTTTAGATTGACCTGGAAGGGAACCCTGGCTCAGAGCCAATGGGAAGAAAGCCCAGGAAATCTAAGTCCGTTTACTCACAATCATTGGTTAATGTATTCAGGTGATTTCCTTCTAGGGGTCAAGAAGAAGAAGAATCTCCATTACAGGTGTTGTTGTGAGACGGTGTGGTCGGTCGGTTCTGTAGCTGTAGAGATGTAGCTTTAGGTCTTTGTTATTTTGTAGATTTTCCTGTGTAGCCTTCCCTTAGAAAAAAAGATTTTTACACAGAAAGAAATGCCTCCTCTCCAATGAAGCAAAGATCCATTACAAACTCTGAATAGCTAATGTTTTTTGTCAATTTTTCCAACACCTTCAACAAGCATCAAAGCTACTCTGGCTCTGGAATGTACCAAGAGAGGATGGGGGTGCACCCACACTGCACCCTCTCCCCTCCTTCATTTGTGCACTAAGATTTGCTGGTGGGAAGGAGGAGCTTGTGGTGGTAGTGATTCCTTGTTCGTCCCCAACCCTGGTCAAAGGGTTAAAAGGTAAAGGTAAAGGTTCCCTTGCTCGAAAGCCAGTCTGAATCCAACTCTAGGGTTGCGGTGCTCATCTCTGTTTCAAAGCCAAAGAGCCAGCACTGTCCAAAGACGTTTCCGTGGTCATGTGGCCGGCATGACTAAACACCAAGGCGTACAGAATGCTGTTACCTTCCCACCAAAGTGGTACCTATTTATCTACTTGCAATTTCTAGCTTTCAAACTGCTAGGTTGCCAGGAGCTGGAACTAGAGACGGGAGCTCACTCCGTCATGCGGCACTCTTGGGTCTTGAACTGCTGAGCTACTGACCTTCCACAGCCTGCAGTTCAGCGTCTTAACCACTTGAGCCACCGCAGCTCCTTGGTCAAAGGGTTGGTATGTGCCAAAATGGCAGCACCCAGGTTCCGGTGAGGGTTCCTGTGGAGCAGGATTGGGATGAAAGTCTGGGCTGTGGCAGGGAAAAGATTTATTCTGTCAGCATCTTATGTGGACTAAATGGGAACATAGAGAAAAAAGATGTGCAGAATCTGGCTGAACTGGCTGCTTTGATAGACCAAATCTATGAAAAAAAGCTTCCAGTCTGCTCCTTAACTATATCCCAATTTATTGATATTTCTTCATGGGAGAAAGTGGATCATTCTGAGTATTATCTTTACTAATTTTGTCACAATCCTAATTGCTTTCACCTGAAAGACTGGAGCATCCACTCCTGGATCAGACAGTGTCTGAAATTCAGTGTACAGTACAAAGCCTTGTACACAATACAAAATCAGGCGCAATACGAAATTTTCCCAGATAATTTTATCTTTAGTATACTGTTAGATTCTTTTATAAGGGATGGGAGTTATAAAGACAGTACGGCCGTGGTTAGTGAGACAATGATACAAGAAAGTTTTGATGAAATGTCTACACATCATCTTGCACTTTACATCATGTGTAACTATCTGAACACCAAATTAGAATTTACGTAGGAAGAAGAGAGGTGTTTTGGAGCATCCCTGTCGTTAACAAACCTGAAGCAGCCCGACACGATGGGCTTCAGCTTTCGGTTAGTAATAAAATATCGGGAAAGGTGCTCTCCAGAGCATACACTTCTACAAGCCTATTGTAAAACTAAGTCCTGATATGATGGAATCTGATTATATAAACTATATGCTGTCAGATGGAAATCAGTCTACCTCTAAAGCTGTTGCCAATTTCTGTGCTGCTTGCTATTGTATTTGAAAAGCCCGCTAAATTGCATTTTAGTTCTAAGCCAATCTGCTGACCTATATTTTATGTAATATCTATTTGTTGTTACTCTATTTTAATGTATTTTTATGCATTTTTATTTATTCTAGCTATTTTATTGCTGTAGTCAGTATGTTTTCTAACATCAGTGTGATTCTGTTGATTTACTGGCTTGATGCCGTAATAAACTATACATACATCTACAATCAGACAAACAATTGCACCAGGCATTCGATGACTTTCGCCCCACCATCAACCTGACAATGAACCAATCTATGCAAGAAATATGTTTTCTGGACACAAAGGATGCATAAACACCATCTTATACTGGAAACCTACTGACCTACAAACATACCTACATGCCTCCAGCTACCATCTTCAACATACCAAATGATCCGTCATATACAGCCAGGCTCTACGCTACAACCACATCTGCTCCAGTCCTACCTGAGGGATCTACAACAAACCTTTTTGGAACTCAAATATTCACCTGATGAAGCCAATAAACAGATTAACAAAGCCAGAATGGTACCCAGAGAAAACCTATTAGAAGACAGACCCAAAAGAGACAATAACAGAATACCACCAGTGGTCACTTAAAGCTCTCAACTCAAAACAGTTCAACGCAGCGACTTACAACCTCTACTGGATAATGACAGTTCTCTTTCACAAGTACAGGGGATCAAACCTTTTCTTGCACAGACAGGCCCCCAATCTCAAACAGCTCCTCACCCACAATAATACAGCATCTTATTTGAACATGGACACTGGTACCAGAGCTTGCAATAAACCCAGATGCCAACTTTAGTGCAACATACACCCAGACAATGCAATCACTGTACCTAACAACACCAACTACACCATCTCAGGCTTATTCACATGCTCATTTTCTATGATTTTAAAACTTTGATTGTTTTATTGTTGAAATGTTATACAGTCTTATTCTGAAGGCTTTGTTTTTAGAACAGTACTTTTGAAACTTAAATTTATATTGTGTATATTTTATATTGTAACGGCCTACAGCCATATGCAATAAATTTACTTACTACTACTACTACTACTACATGCTCATTTAAGCCAACAATGCCCTTCGGTTCTCTACAAAGTGCAAAGGACAAATGGACACAAATCTGACATCAAGAATCACAAGACTGAGAAACCTGTAGGAGAACACTTCACCCATCCAGGACATTCAATAGGGGACCTCAAAGTAGCTGTTTTATTGCAAAGGATCTTCAAGAACAGACTAGAAAGGGAAATTGCTGAGTTGCAAGTCATTACAACACTCAGAACAATGGAATCCTCAGGACTTAACAGGGATAGTGGTTTCTTATCTCACTACATATGCTAACCTCATTTAGCCCTTACATCTGTATTCTCATCAGTCCCCCAGAAGGGCCATTTTATTTCATTTCTTATTTGGAAAAATGGGTTAGAACAAGTGGAGACCCGCAAGAAACTTGTGGGATGGTTATCCCATTCCTCACACCTTTGCTTCCGCTGCTCTCCCCCTACCTCTCTCGCACTCCTTCTCCCTTCTGCCCCCCCTTCTTACTCTCTATTACTCTTCCATGCATGTTACTTCCTCTCTCTTTCTGTCCCCTCATCATTTTCTTTGTTTTTCTGCCTCCCCACCTTATCACTCTTTCTCTCCCTTTCTTCCCTCCACCCCATCACTCTCTCTTTCTGCCCCATCACTCTCCCAGGCTCCTGCCTGCTTCCTCCCTCATCCCGCACAGCAGCAGCATCTGCAATAGCAGTGATGGCAGTGCTCCCAGCAACTCATCTGCTTCCTCTCCCCCACAGCAGCAGTGGCAGCTCTCCAGGAATCACAATGGATCTCCCAACTACAGAGATCAATTCACCTTAGGGCTGCTAGCTCCAGGCTGGAAAATTCCTGGAGATTTGGGGGTGGAGCCTTGGGACAGGGAGGCTTGGAGAAGGAAGCAGCCTCAGCAGGATATAATGCCATAAACTCAACCCTCCAAAGCAGCAACTTTATCCAGGGAAACTGATCTCTGTTACCTGGACAACAGTTATAATTCTGGGTGATCTCCAGCCCTCACCTGGAGGCTGGCAATCATAATTCTCATGGAGGAAATGGCTGGTTTGGCGGGTGGAGTCTATGGCATCATACTGGTCTGAAGTTCCTCCCCTCCTCAGATCCCACCACCGTTCAAATGTCCAGGAATTTCCCAACCTAAAGTTGGCAACCCTATTTCCTTCCCACCCAACAGCCAAACTACCTTTATCTGCCTCTCTGTCTTCAGCTTTCTTTCTCTACCCCCTCCCCCACAGCCTCTACCTAGGAAATTACAGTGTTTCTCCACAGTGGGGACCAAAGCAGATTACATTATTTTATCTACACAACAACCCTGTGTCAAATTGTCTCTAGTTTGCCATGATTTTTAGGGGGAGGGAAATTCCTGAAGGGTGTGTGTGAATGGCTGAGTGTGTGAATCACTCTATAATAGGTGACACAACTCTTCTCAAGATACGGACAACCTTGAATCCAAAGCTGTGCTTATTTCACTGTCTTAGATAAAGAATCCATATATTCACAGATGCGTGGGGGTGTAGAAGCACAAAAGCTAGGCAGGACATTTGCAGAGTGTGATTGGATGTACTGGAAGGGGGGGCTTCATTTGAACTGTCTATATCTTTGGATTCTCCTGCCAGAACCTCAGTTCTGACATGGGTATGGGTCTGGCCTGGAACATGATTATTTCTCAATAAACAAATCACTGTCAGAGAGTGTTGTTGAGAGTAACTCTGTCCAGGAGTCTGACATAGTGTCAGAATTCCCTCTCTTCGACTGTTGTTTTGACATACCTGTTGCAATACTTGTTACATTTGTGTGTGTGTAATCATATTCTGATCAAATGTTGCATAAGTTGTAATTCCTTTGTTATATCAATAAAAGTTTAATTTTTTTAAAAAAATACATGGACAAGATTTTATAAATGGGTTGAAGAATACAACAAATAAAATATAACTGATATACAACCAATTTAGAAGGAAGCAAGAACTTTACTTTTAATCATATGCAAAAAATTTCTACAAAAACACAAGGTGGAATATAGAAAATAAATAATTAAATATTGTATGAGGTACTTGAATAGACAATTTAATGATGTAACGGAAATCTCCAATTCATGTATGTATGTTTGTTTGTGTTCTGTTTGTTCTTTATAAAATAAAATAAAATAAATTTAAAAAGAGAGTAACTCTGTCCAGGAGTCTAACACCCTGTAAGGCTGGTTAGGTTGAAAGTATGTGACTGGTCCAAAATCATCTAGTCAGCTTCCACCGAAAGATGGGGATTTGAACCTGGGCCTTGCAGACCCTACTTTGAAGCTCTAACTGCTGCACCACACTGGCTTTCATCGGGTGGCTGCTGTTGAAGAATAGCAAGCAGCCAGGCCTAGTTGAGTAATTCAAGTCAGGTGGTATCAAGTCACCCAGAGGGAGCTACCTAGGGATGCCAGCCTCCAGGTGGGACCTGGGGATCCCCTGGAATTACTGCTCATCTCCAGACTACAGAGATAATTTCCCATTGAGAAAATGGATGCTTTGGAGGGTGGACTCTATGGCATTGTACCTCACTGAGATCCCTGTCCTCCCCACGGTCCATCCCCAAATTTCCAGGAATTTCCCAACCTGGATCTGGCAACTCTCCCCTCCCCCAACCCCTGCAGGTGGCTAGGGGGGATCTGACAACCCTAGACTGCTGCCAGGCCTAGGGTTGCCAACCTCCAAGTGGGACCCAGAGACCCCTGGAATTACAACTGAACTCTAGACAGCAGAGATCTGTCTCCCTGGAGAGAATGGCTGCTTTGGAGGATGAACACTGTGGTATTATACCCAGCTGAGGCCTCTCCCTTCCCCAACCTCAGCCCTCCTTAGACTCCACCACAAAATCTCTAGGAATTCCCCAGCCTTGCAGGCTTGGCCATAAGGATCCCTTCCTAAAAGCCCAAAATAAGCCTGGAAAGGGTTCTTCCCCCTTCTCCTGCCTTTCACTGACAGAAGCAGTTAAAAGCCTCCCCCCCTCCAATGTTGTAATCTCTCACTGTTGATGCCTGGAGTAGATCTCTGTGGAGGCCATTTCAAAAGATATTGAGGGGAATTCAACAAACCCTGAAGGGTGGGTGTGTTTGTTTGTTTTACTTTTTGGATTTTTCTGCAACCCCACAGTGTCCCCTGAGTCTGTAGAAAAAGCTGTTGGGGAGAGTGCGCCCTCCATTGTATTCGCATGCAAATGGAACTTTGGCTATCTCTCTATATAATAATTCTGTTTTGGTCGTGGAGTCTCCTGAACATTCCACATGCTCCCAAATCAGTTGGCTCCCTGATCTGTCACTCAGAAGCTGTCCCTATCCACTGGCTGCGTTGCCTGAGTCTCGCCTCCAATATTCTAAACAGTTTGCTGTTCCTCTCCTTCCAATAGCCAGTCGGAACACAGAGGTCATTTGCCTATGCAGCCTGATTGGCCTTTGTCTCTAACATTCTAAACAGTTTGTTGTTGCTGTTGGGAGTCATTGAACGTGTCCTGAGGTAAAATACATATCCCAATTTTCCCTTAAACGGTCACTGGAATTGCCAAAATACATATCCCAATCTTCCCTTAAATGGTTGCAAATCTCCCTGTGGGGCCTAGAGATCTCCCAGAAATCACCATGTTCCCCAGCCACAGCACATCATTTTCCCTACAGAAAATTTTCCAGCTATTACAGTGGCTGCTTTGGGCAGTGGACTCTATGGCATTAATTTGTATTTAAATTGTTTTAATGTGATTTTATGTGGTTTTACTGGTATTGTGTACCAATTGTGTAAGCTGCCCTGAGCCTGCTCGCGGGGAGGGTGGGGTATAAATTGAATAAATAAATAAATAAATAAATAAATAAATAATACCCTGCAGAAGTCCCTCTGCACCCCAAATCCTGCCCTCCCCAGGCTCTACCCCTCAAATCTACAGGTCTGGCCTCCCCTTAGTATTGTCAGCCTCCAGGCAGCACCTGGAGATCACCAAGATCAGTTCGCCTGGAGAAAATGGCTGCTTTGGGCAATAGACTCGATGGAATTATACCCTGCTGAGGTCCCTCCGCACCCCAAACCCTGCCCTCCCAAGGCTCTACCCCTCAAATCTACAGGTATTTCCCAACCCAGAGTTGGCAACCCTATAACTGGCTATGGAACCACTTTCCAGACCCTTGGAACCCAGAAGACATGGCATAGGAGGAGGTGCTTTTCTACCTTAGCTGCCACTGCATAACCACAAATCAACGTATGTCAGGGATGGAGGGAACCATACCTGTTACCATGAGGCTGTCCTCCCATACTACCAACTTGGGGCAGCAAAATGACTTGAGACAGCCCTGCCTTATAGCTGAGCAGAAGGAAATAAACATGGCTTGCCTCCCTCTATTTTCCCCTTCCCTCTGCTGCCCCACCAGCCACAGCCGGGACATTCACCTGGAGCTTCCTTCTAGAGTCCATTGTATTTCTTCCCACAATGGGCCTTACTCCTAGTTAGTATATAAATAGTAGATCGTAATGTAATGTAATGGATAGTAGAAATTATAATGTGTTTCTCTGGTCTGGGGACAGGGGAGATAAATCTGCACAGCCAATTGCCCCACTTAAAATAAAAAGATGCTGTAAAGTCACCTTCGTGCTTGACAGAAGATGGATGGCAGGGTCTCAATTAATTACTCTCAGCATTCTACAATTAAGGATACATCAATCTCCAATTTTGACATATTTATTTCCTTCACTGTTTTTCCCCCAGAATTGAACCAAAACAAATGGTAACCATATAAACTAAGCTTATTATTCCTGTTTGCTCCTTGAATCTGTTAAACATCTTCATTATGCTGAACGATAATTTACTACTCACCCTCTACCTATACTCATAGACTAGTAATTTTCCATTTTTGTTTCTGTTTCTGTCTTGACTCTAGTTGGCCCTTCCTGGCAACTAACCCCCCCTTCTATATATAATGGCTGAGGAAATTCTGTTTCACTGTATCTGAAGAAGTGTGCTTGCACACGAAAGCTTATACCTTGAATAAAACTTTGTTGGTCTTAAAAATGTCACTAGACTCAAACTTTCAATTGCACCAACTGAACACAAACCAAAATCTTACAACTTCTCATGCAGTTTCCATACTTATAAGACAGCAAATTTAAACACGCTTTCTAGCAAGCAAACTTCAGTGGGCACAGCAGGATTTCCTGCTGAGTATATGTACACAATTTAACAGTTTGAACAAATTTCATCAGGGTAGCCATATTAAGCGGCAAAAACAAGCAGACTACTTGTGGAACCTTAAAGGTTTACCATTTTGATTCTACTGTAATTTTTCATGGATTAGAGCCCACGCTTCTGATGAAGTGAGCTCTGCTCTACAAATGATAAGAAATGGTATTTTAAACTGTGCAAAGTCAACAAGCTAAGTGGCCATAATGTTAGACTTTAAAGGTGTTATAAGCCCAGACACAGATCAGGAAATCATTTTGTTTTATTACTTTCTGCAAAAGTAGTAAGTTTTGTGCTGCTCCAGGCTTGGATTGTGTCCGTTATGGAAAGTGGTTAGGCAAGCAGCTTCAAGTGTTAAATGTTAAGATTCATGTTTCTTTGGTAGATACAAGGAAATATTATTTCCCTGGCCAAACACCTGCCATTACTTAGCATCAGGCATGACAATTCTGTTAATGGAAAGATATTAATAATGTTAAGAAATGTCAGAATAGGAAAACTATCAAGTCCCACAGGTTTTTCTGAATGGTTTTGCCAGACAGGAAGCCCTTGATTGTAAACGTGGCTTCCTGCCTGGCAAAACTTTCAGCAAACCCTTTAGTGTAGTGTTTTCATTATTTAGAAATGCAATTCAAAATCAAAGTAATTTCCAGTAAGTAAAAGGATTGCCAACTCTTTCACGATTGTGAGTGTTCCCCATACATATATAGTGTGTGCCAGGGGTCATTTCCTGCTGGAGCACACCAGAGCAGTGCTCTGGCAGTAAGGAGCCCAGGGGCAGGCCACCCCCCACTGCCTGGAGGGATTTAAATGCCTTTCTTTCCCTTCCTCAGAAGGGGAAGGGAAAGAAAGGCATTTTAAACATGCCTGGTTTCCCTGCCTGATCTTCTCCAGGTGACTCACAGCTGCGGGGCACCTGGAGAAGGGGGAAGGGGAATGGGGAAGGGAAAGAAAGGCATTTTAAACATGCCTGGGTTCCCTGCCCAATCTTGAGAAGATCAGGTAGGGAACCCAGGCATGCTTGCATGCCTGTCCTTTTTCAGGGAGTGTGGCATATGCAAATGAGATCCTGCACATCTTTTTCTACTAAATGACCTCTGGTGTGTGCCAGTGCTGGGGCAGGAAAATCCTGGTGATTTGGGGGGAGGGCAGAGTTTGAGAGATGAGAGAGATCAGCAGGGGTGTGATGCCACAGAGTCCATCCAAAGCTGCTGTTTTCTCCAGGGGAACTGATCTCTGTAGTATGGAGCTCAATTATAATTCCAATTTGCCCTTGAAGGGCCATCAGTCCTTTCTAAAGGTAAAAGGTAAAAGTTTCCCTTGCTCGAAAGCTAGTCAAATCCAACTCTAGGGGGCAGTGCTCATCTCTGTTTCCAAGCTGAAGAGCCAGCGTTGTCCAAAAATGTTTCTGTGGTCATGTGGCTGTCATGACTAAACACTGAGGCGCACGCAACACTGTAACTTTCCCACTGAAGCAGAACCTATTTATCTACTTACAATTTCTTGCTTTTGAACTGCTTGGTTGGCAGGAGCTCGGGCCAGAGATGAGAGCTCACTCCGTCATGCGGCACTCGGGTCTCAAACTGCACTAGGGTCTCAAACTCAGCATCAACCTCTGAGCTATCACAATGCCCCAGTGATTTCTAGGAATCACCAAAAATGTTATTGTTTACCATAGAGTTTCCAGTGATTCGTAGAGAAAAATGATATCACATTTGGGTTTTCCTGGAAGTGACATCACTCATGGCTTTTCTAAAAAATTTGTCCCTCTGACAGCCAGTGTGCTAACAGGCAAGCAATGCTGGGGGTAGAAGATCCCAGCAGACACATGACAACCCTATGTATCCGTGCCCATGGTGTAGTAACCATTATTAATAGGCCGATGATGAAATAGCTTGTTTGAAACATAAATGATAGTTTTGGCCTCATATTTCCATAGAATTGCTTGTAGAGTTAGTCAGTCTCACTTTTTGAAGCAAGATTGATAACCATCACACTTGAGGGTAGACAGCTTTGCCCACCTACCCCTCAAATGAAACACAATACAGATTATGGGTTAAACTGGGAGTTTATTTATATACAAGCTGATCTGTACCGCTCAGTTAACATGTTAAACCATGGGTTGTATTGTGCTTGCAATGCAAGCTTCCTAACAGGGTAAAACCACCCTGTCTCAGAGCCAGGTCCAGAATCCTTCCGAATTTTTCTCCTCATGGCCCACACATGAGTGTTTAGAGGGGATGGAGGAGCACCATCCCGCCCATGATTGCTAAGCCTTAAGGCTTGTCATATGTCTCCCCAACCCCAAAGAGGTCCCCTACTGGGCCACTCAGACTGCCAAGCTAATAGGCACCCAGTTTGAGGACCCCCCCCATCATTGATATCTCAGGGTGCATGCCAACTCTAAATCCCCTCAACCCGTGCTCTTCCCACCTTCCCAGTAAGGGCCTAACCAGTTTTACCAGGCCTATTTATACCTTGCCCCTTCCAACCATGTGGAGCTGGCGAAAAAAGGACCCCCTCTTGGCCAATCAAATACATTTTAAGACATCAGATCATGGGAAGACGCTGAATGTAAAAAAAAAAAATACTACATTTCAATATTAGAACAATTACACATTTTTGGTTGCACTATGTGGCTTCTTAACTTTAATATTGCTTAGGGCTTCAGCAGGACATTGCAACTGTAATTCTGATTAGGGATGGGCACGAACCAGTTTATGAACTAAAGTTCATGCTTAATTTTGGCCAGTTCATGGTTCATGAAGTCAAGGTCATGGCAGGTCAACCAGCACGAATTTTCCACAAACTTTCAAGCTGTTCAATCATTTTGACAGGCCATCATTCCCGTGAAAAGCATTTGCATGGGGGCACCTTCTTTGGGGGGCTGTAACCTCGACCCTGTAAATGCAATCCTCACCAAATGTAGACAGCAGTTAGAGGAAAGTCAGCTGGAGATCCCCTGCAGGTTTGGTGTCTCTAGCACACTGGGTGGGGAGTGTTCTACCACCTCACAATCCTCACAAACTGAACTGGTTCATGAGGCAGCTAAAAGTTCATGACAGTCTGTGGCTCATGAACAGGGCACATCATGAACCACAAACCGAACCACATTTTTCCAGTTTGTGCCCATCCCTAATTCTGATTACGTTTGTCTGCACATGGCTTGAGAACAACAGTTTACTAAACCTTACACTGCTGTAGCCTCCCTTCCCTTTTTTTGTTTGCCCATAATTATATTTACAATCTGAAAGGCCTGAAAAGTCAGGGAAATGGAAAACATTCATATCACATCGGACCCTGATTAAAAAAAAATCTTACGAAATGGAAATAAACAATTTATGGATCTGAGGAGTGGAGGCAAAAAAAGGTCAGCCACTATGAGATAATCATTTTTAAACACTTCCTCTCTTAGGGAGATCCTGAAACGATGAAAAGAAATGGAACGCACAAACCCATTAGCCTAGACTTAATGTAAAATGTAGCCAATGCCATTTGTTGACATTCTTAATGCAACTATTTCCTTAACAAAAGTCCAACTTCCCAACAACTGCAAACTGATAAAAGACCAGGAGTTCAATAACCTGGGTAGTCAGTTGGAGATGCAGTCAGAGAGTCACTAAACATTTTCAAGCAAAGTACAAATAAGAACTCTTAATAAAAGTACAGCTACACTTAGCATGATCAAGCAAGATCTATATGTGAAAAACAATTGTGTTTTGCCAGTGTTCCCAGCAGGGTAAACAGAACAAAAAGCTGCTGGGTAGGACCTCAGGGGAGATCTTCTCTGGCAAAGCAATGATCAGCAATTAGTTCGGCAGCTGCTGATCATGTGTGAGAAGGCAGGAAATGGAAACTGGATTTGATCCCTCCTGACTACCTAACTAGTTATGTCCTGGGGGAGTTATGCAAGTCACATGATGTCGTATGGCCCAGTGGTTGCTGCCAGGCCTGACCTCCGTGAATCCTCCCTCAAAGGCCAGAACAGCCCTTGAAAAAGCCCTGCCCCCTCTCCTAGCCTTTTACTGAACATAAGAACATAAGAGCGTAAGAGAAGCCAATGTTGGATCAGGCCAATGGCCCATCCAGTCCAACACTCTGTGTCATACAGTGGCCAAAAATACCAGGTGCCATCAGGAGGTCCACCAGTGGGGCCAGGACACTAGAAGCCTCCCACTGTTGACCCCCCAAAGCACCAAGAATACAGAGCATCCCTTGCCCCAGAGTCCCTATCTATACCTTGTGGCTAATAGCCACTGATGGACCTCTGCTCCTGAAAGCCCCATACCTTCTCCTCTTTTCCCTGCTTCCTTTTCTCCTTTTAGGGTTGCCAACCTCCAGGTGGGACTGAGCAAAGAAAGGCACTAAGAAACCAGGATTTAAGGAGACAGTATGTGGAACTACAAACTTAAAGGAAACATTCTGTACAACATAAAATCCTGACAAAAACCACGCCTGGAATGCTAGCAAGCCAGAGGTGTGCCTTTTATCACTGTGGGGTTAACTCCCTATTTTTTAAAATTTCAGATTTTTATGCAAACCTGGGGTATTTTTCAGGTTTGTAGAAAGATCTGTCTTGTCTGTTCACAGATCCAAGCTCCCGGGTTGGGAATTAAAATAAATGATAACATTTGAAGGTGAAATAAAAGCAGGAGGTGTTAATAATAGGACGAATTTAGCATTTTGGATAGCTAAGCATTTAAATACAGCCTGACATAAAAGTAGACTTAGACAGGGCTCTTTTTGTAGCAGGAACTCCTTTGCATATTAGGTGACACACTTCTAATATAGCCAATCCTCCAAGAGCTTACAGAGATCTTCTTACAGGGGCTACTGTAAGCTCTTGGAGGACTGGCTACATTAGGGGTGTGTCGTCTAATATGCAAAAGAATTCATGTTACAAAAAGAGCCCTGGTAGACCACATATACAAAATAGTATATTTTTTCTGGAAAATGTAATAAGCCCTTACACATGGAAGCAGACAAACAATTGGATATTCATTTTCCAGGCTAACACAATTCTGTTCACATATCTGTAGGACATGGGGAAGTCATTTTAACTCTACTCATAGCATTGATGACATTTGTACCAGAATAGCTTTTATTTAATCTGAATTCTTTAGAATTCAGCAAATAAAAATGGACAAAGATGATCCCTCCTAGTCTTTCCCAATATATGACACCTGACCTCTAAGAAGAAACAAATACCATCAAAGAGAAGCCTGGGAATCAACAATAAATGGGAGGAACAGGCTGAAAACATAAGGACAGGCAAAATAGTAAATACCACCAGGGCTCTTTTTGTAGCAGGAATTCCTTTGCATATTAGGCGACACACCCCTAATGTAGCCAAGCCTTCAAGAGCTTACAGAGCTCTTCTTAAAGGGGCTACTGTAAACTCTTGGAGGATTGGCTACATTAGGGGTGTGTCACCGAATATGCAAAGGAGTTCCTGCTACAAAAAGAGCCCTGAATACCACAGAGAAGACAGTCCGAGAACCTGTAAATGCTTGCAGTTTTCCAGGGGTCACGAGAGGCTCCCAAATGTTCCAGAGCATAGTGGGAATCTCCAAACACATCTAGAAGCCCTGGCCAAGTTATTTGTTGGGTCCTGTGCATAGTTTTTAAAAATCCATTGCCCAAAGCACAAAGTAATTATTACAGACAAAAGGACCGTTATTGATATTTTTTAACAGAAACATTCATGATAATGTACTCCCCAAAAAGTTAACTATGGCTTTCACCTGCACAATCAATATCATCAATATGGAATAATATTCATAATATACAACAACATTCAATAAAATCTATATACTAATAGCCAAGTTGCCCCCTCTGTGCACATCGGGGGCACTTAGGGGGCAAAGAGATTTTCCTGCACACTTGGGGCAGTCTCCAGGTGTGCAGAAAAATTTGAAAAGTTTTAAAAACTGTACAGAGGGAGGGAAGATCAGCAGGGGGAGATTGGCGAGCCCGGCAGCTGGGAGGCACTCAGACCTCACCACCAGTGCACGGAGGGGGAGAAGGCTTACCCATGGAGCTGCTTCTGCAGGCCAAGAGCCTTTAGGAATACTCCCCCCCCCGTGAGTATCGCAGGTCCCGCTTCTTGTAATATTCTAATATTCATAACATTATGTGGAATAGTCTGCAAACTAAATTAGGAATAATCACACCGGGTTTTCGCTTGATCAGACCCATCCTGCACAATGATCACAATGATATATTTCCCAATTATTTGAAAACCGGAACCAGCCTTGGTAATACTCTTTTAATTCAGTCATTGATTGGTAATTTTATAATAGACTTAAGGTAAAAGTGCAGCAGTATGTATGATATAAATGCAGTGCAAAGATATAGGAAATCATAATTCTGTGCTCAACCCTAGCTCATGGGCTGTCCAAAATAAACGATAGAAGTGTCACCCATGTGGACAGAACTTAATAAATGAAGCCACATTAATCAGTTTAGAGACAGCAGCGCTGGAACTTAGAAGCAGCCAAATTTTCACATAGATTACAATGGAGAGTTCTAGGTGGCCAATCAAGTTCAAAAAGCAGACCTGCCAAGGCACACGGATTCTCCATGGGATAAAACGGATTTCCGTGCCCATACTCAGGAGGAGCTAAATGGTAGTTTAGCCCACAGCAAGAGGTGGGAACACACACTGCTGTCTATTGTTGCCTAGTTTTTCATACATGATTTTCTGAACTCTGTGTAGTACTGTGTTAAAAATATGGCACTTTATCACAAGTCCAAAATAGCTATGAATTGGATTTTCCATTACAATTAGCCAGATATCATGCAAATGTCTGTACTCCAGAAGAAGGCAATCTCATTTTGTGACAGATTAAAGGAAGATCTAGGCCATTCCTGAGCATGGAAATATACATACAGCTGTTTGCTAGCAAGATGGGAGAAAAGGTTCGAAAAAACAACTTCTGGAACAGTATAACAGTGAGGAGACTGTAGAAGAGGACTGGCTCATCTTCTAAGATATATGATAATATTAAGAGCCGAATATTAAGAGCCAAATTGACAACCTTGTCTGGTATATTAACAGCGCAACCTTATGCAGACTTATTCCATTCATGCTATTTGGTTGGAATGTCTCACTGGTACATGTTGGTACATGTTGGTATTGGTTCTCTTTTTACTTTTCTTTTTAGATAAAGCCAAAACCATTTAAGAAACTGAACCAACATTCAGTCAAAATATTAGACTCATTTCTATGGCTCGCTGTTCCAGCAAAGCATCACCCAGAATGATGTGCAGTTGGCATAATGGCTGTATGACAACCACAGCCTATGACAGTAGTAGTCCAGTACTAGTGTAACTCCCTCATCAGAGGATGCTACAAAGGGGTGATAAAGTAAATAGTCACTACTATCCATGCAGTACAAGATGCAGCACAGTGCAACACAGTGTGTAGCATAGCATAAGATAGCGGGAGAATTCAAAATGCTTATGCTTCACATCACCAGTGACAGACTGGTGTTTAAATGCTCAGTTTTCTAAGAAAAACGCTCAGTTTTCTAAAAATGCATACAGGGAAAGAAGCAGGGGCTCCACTTCCAAGTATTTTGTTGAGAAAAGTAATGATCTAAATATGCTCCAAACATAACCAATGTGAGGCATGAGTATCATGCACACTTGTACCTTTACCCAAATATTAGGGTACTGTTCAAAGCAGCCTTCGGACGCATTGAAAATGATAGCAACTCGCACAGACTGCAGGGTATGAAAGGGAGGTTTGGGGATTGGGTGAAAAGATGAAGAACTCTCCATTCACTCTGTTCAGCAAGAGACACCTAAAGCCTCTAGGAGGAAGCACTGAGACGAAGATGTTAGGCAGAAGGTGAGAGTAAAAACATCGGTGCATGTATCCATAGCTGTAACCCAAACATCCTTTGCTAGAACACTTCATTACAATGACTACTGTATTACATTACAATAAAAAAATTACTTTAAACTACAGAGCAAATTATATGCACAGAGTTATTGTTGCCTATGGGCTTAGACTGGAGCAACTGTGCACAGGATGCACTGTCTGTATATCAGTATCTGGATTCTGACCTCATATTTGATATTTATATCATATCTAAATGATTTGAAATCAGTTGGGAGATTGATTTGCCAAAAGTACATAACAGGTCTTTATCTGAAAGCTAACAACTGTAGGTCCTGGAAACTCAAGTCAAATGTAAACAGCCTTCGTACATGGCATTTGCGATAATATTGGCTGTGAAGTGACTCCTAACATTCAGAAGCCTAGACTTCACAGATCTTTTTTAAAAAAATGTTAAAATTAACCCTTTTTCGAGTATGTAGACAGCATGTTGTGAGGGTATTGAACATTTGACAATTTAGTTATTATCACAGTACATTTTTTTAAAAAAATCAATATATATCTCAGGAACCAGACAACATCATCCCAGTAGGTCAAAAAAATAAGAAACGTCTACCTATATTCAAGAGCTGTGGTGGCTCAAGTGGTTAAGACACTGAACTGCAGGCTGTGGAAGGTCAGTAGTTCAGCAGTTCGAGACCCGGGTGCCGCATGATGGGGTGAGCTCCTGTCTCTAGCTCCAGCTCCTGCCAACCTAGCAGTTCGAAAGCAAGAAATTGCAAGTAGATAAATAGGGACCACTTCAGTGGGAAGGTAACAGCGTTCCGTGCACCTTGGTGTTTAGTCATGCCGGCCACATGACCACGGAAACGTCTTCGGACAGCGCTGGCTCTTCGGCTTTGAAACGGAGATGAGCACCGCAACCCTAGAGTCGGATTCGACTGGCTTTCGAGCAAGGGAACCTTTACCTTTACCTTACCTATATCCAGCATCAATACCTCATTTTTCTTCTACAAACAGATCCAAGGAGAATGTTCCTAGCTTTGCTTCTTGAGAATAGTTCTGTTTTACTTGCCCTCCCACCAGTTCATCCAACTTGTTGGACAGTGATAATGGGGCTGATTGTTCACCAAGCTCTTCAGAGGTGTCTGAACTAATTCTGATGTGTCCATTTTCATGGTTAGATTCTTTTCTTCCAGCTTCTGTCCCCCTCCCATCTTCCACCATAGTTAGAAGGGGGAAAGTGCTTGTCCTGAAACTTACTATTTTGATGTCTTTTTCTTCAGTATATGCCCCTGAACTTAACTAATTTTGCATTAACATAAGAACATAAGAGAAGCCAATGTTGGATCAGGCCAACGGCCCATCCAGTCCAACACTCTGTCACACAGTGGCCAAAAATGCCAGGTGCCATCCGGCGGTCCACCAGTGGGGCCAGGACACTAGAAGTTCTCCCACTGTTGACCCTCCCTCAAGCACATTGCATTGGGTTCTTACAGTCATTTCACAAACAGATGCTGCTGATACAAGGGCACAAAAAACAGGCAATGCAATGTATTCAGTGTTGGTCATTTAAATGATGCATTCAGGCATGCAGGTGCAAAGAGGGGATGAATGCAAGTGATCCCTTGCTCAACAAGTAGAATATTTTAATAAGCTGGCCATGGCCATGGGGATGTGTGACTCTCTTCTGGTAAGGGAGAAGATGTAGTCAAATTTGTATCTGTTACTTGTTATCAAGGAATGACTTGGACAAGTAGCACAATTGGTTAATGTGCAGGCACAAATCTGCTCAGCATGATGCTTGACAAACCACGAAAGCAGTCCAATTAGGATCTTGCCTGATGTGTAATCATGGAAACTCAAAAAGTTAAGTGCAACTGGTAATAGTGTTCCTGTCTTAAGTTTTCAGCAGACCTTGCTTTCTGTGATAGTAGAGTGGGAAAACACCCTCTGCTGCTTTGCCTCCTAACAAGAGCAATGCACACTTCAGGGGGCTGGGTGGGTTCCTCTGTTATTCTGCAGTTATTTACATTTATGATACTATGTAAATGACAAACATAGTACAACAGTCTTCTTTTGTGATAGTTTGCACTTTATATGGAGAAAAGTTTAAGAATGCAGGGAGAGTCCCTCCAGACCATCCCATCAATGACAGAAGCTTGTTTGGTGGGTATACAAGAGACAGCAGCCCCATATTTATGGAACAATCTCCCCAGGGAGGTGCGCCCAGCCCCTTCAGTTTCAATCTTTAGGAGGCAGTTGAAGATGGTTTTATGTAGGACCACATTTGGTTAGGTTTTAGTCCGGTCACACGTGCCAGATAACGTGGTGGGGGAGCAAGGCTATTTGCTCCGCAGCAATTTGACCCGCCACTGCATGATCAGATGCACCAGTGGATGAATTGGTTTTTTTCCCGTCACCGCATGTTTCTGGTGTGCTTCAACGAGGGATCACTGATGCAATGAGAGCGCACCAGAGCGGTCACATGGGGAAGTCCGTCTGCAGCCCATCACAAACCCATTTGATATAGCACTTTCCCTGGTATTTTTTAACTCCGCTTCTTTGGCAGCATGCAACTGGTTGGCGACGGATGCGGGACGCTTGCCAGATGTTCCTGTGTGATTGTGCCCATAAAATCCGCCCGACATTCAGGCGTATCGCACAGCTACTTCTGCGTGTGATGGGGGCCTTTATTAGTTTTCCTGAATTGTTATTCTCAGTTTTGGTTTTTATGTTTGTGTATTGTGTCCATTGGAGCTGCGTTGGCTCAAGTGGTTAAGACGCTGAACTGCAGGCTGTGGAAGGTCAGTAGTTCAGCAGTTCGAGACCCGAGTGTGCCGCATGACGGGGTGAGCTCCTGTCTCTAGCTCCAGCTCCTGCCAACCTAGCAGTTCGAAAGCAAGAAATTGCAAGTAGATAAATAGGGACCACTTCGGTGGGAAGGTAACAGCGTTCCATGCACCTTGGTGTTTAGTCATGCCGGCCACATGACCACGGAAACGTCTTCGGACAGCGCTGGCTCTTCGGCTTTGAAACGGAGATGAGCACCACAACCCTAGAGTCGGATTCGACTGGCTTTCGAGCAAGGGAACCTTTACTTTACCTATTGTGTCCATATTGTAAGTCACTTTGAGCTCTGTAGAGAAGAAAGGCAAACCTGCTTTGCTCCAAATTTTTGGAAAATATTGTAGCAAAGCTCGGATGAGTTCTGTGTGGGTGGGAAAGTTCATATTTTCCTGGTACTGTTCACACAACAGCCATTTTTACTGTAGTGATCATTTCCTCCTCTGGAACTGGGGTGCTTTTTTTCAAAATCAGCAACTGAATATTGTTAAGCTGATATAATGTTGTGATGACAAGTATAACAGGTTCTCTTAATTTCAAGCTTTCATTTAAAAAAAAAAGTAAGACTCCAGCACCTTTCATTGCAGAGATATAAGGGGAAAGGCATCTCTCTGCAATGAAAGGGACCAGAGATTTTTTAAAAATGAAAGCTGAGAATACAGAGAACTTGTTGTGCATATTACTATAATGTTGCATAACTGCTAATTAAAAAAAAATCTGGAAAAGCCATGGAGGTTGGAGGAGGCGGGATAGCCACTGCTGGGGAACTGGGGCAGGGAAAATATGGGGGAAATTGTCATTTTTATTTTATTGGGTTTCTATCCCGCCCTTCCCACGAATGGGCTCAAAACAGCTTACATTTAGGGCACTATGTGCCAAGTACAGAAAACATATAAACCAGATAAAAACGAGATAAAACAGTCATATTATTACAATAAAGTGCTCAGCATAAAATTGATCTTCCAATCACATTAAAGATGGCATCGTGTAGATGGACACAAGTCCTAGTTCAGCCGTATCTGTCTCATATGTTACTGTGGCTTGGTCTCCATATAGGGCCAACCACTACCCTGGTGTTACTAAATAGAATAATTGGTGGTAGTGGTGGGCAGCTCCTAATTAAAAGCCTGGTGGAAGAGCTCCGTCTTGTTGGCCCTGCAGAACTGACAAGATCCTGTAGGGCCCTGACCTCCTCTGGGAGCTCATTCCACTAGGTAGGAGCTGCCACCGAAAAGGCCCTAGCCCTGGTAGCAGTGAGCCTGGCCTCTTTGCTCATGCGTACAAAGGCAAAAGCTAAGGGGGAAACTTATTGTGCAAAGAATGGTCAGACGACCTAATCATAATCATAATCGTTGCGAGATATGGCTGTCCAGATCGGCGAAATCACAGATTCAAAGTGCAAATACCCAGAAAGTACTTGATTTTCCCATGTCAGAAAACTCGCTAGGGAACTAGGAGGGTTGCACAACTAAGCCCACTTCGGTGCGGGAGGCAGATGCTGCCATCTGATCAGCAATTTTTAATGCGAGAGGGAACAGTGGTGAAACCCGATCAAAATGACCATGTGACCACCTCAAAGCAATCTGCGATGTGGCAGCAGCAGAAAAACTGGAAAATGAAGCAGAAAACAGCCAGGTCCTTGCTGGCTGAATTGGAGCCCTCTGAGAGCCTGATCCAGTCTGTGGGCCACATGTTTGACACCCCTGGTCTAAATCATGTGCTGCAAAAATTCTTGGTACTTCTTCGGTACAAGGCTATAAGGTGAGAAATTCTTCTTTGTTCTGATTCCCTTAATTTTGATGCTTCAAAATATAGAAGTGGGGAATCATTTTCTTTTGTTTTGTTATGGGCAAAATTAGCATAGACAAGGCTTTTTTCCACTCTGCTTCAGTGTGGGAATTGAACCAACACACTATCCTTTTGTGTCAAAGTCTTAATGTGCTGCCCTACTCTCATGCTAGAAACAGTAAGCTTCACAACTTCTGAGAAAACAGCTAAGCTTCCTGGCCAAACAACAACTTATGGATGATTTAAAAAAAAAAAGTGTAGTTCCAGATCGAACCCTTTAAAATCATTTTAATGAAGTGTGTTTGGGAGAGGGGGAGTTGATTTTAATGGTTTTTAAATGTAATTTCATCATGTATGTTTTAAATTGTTAGCCACCTTGGTGACCCTTGTAAGGGCAGAAAGGCTTAGCTGCTAGAATACATGCCATGAGAATGGTCACATCTCTGTATCCTTTGGATAATGCAAGAAAATGGACCAAATGGGACAATGTCATCTTGTGAGCTTCGTCAATGTATTCAGGTTGAAGTATCTCATCATATTCTAGTGAACGTTCTACCAAGTTGAGGTCTGCCCCTAGCAATTTGTGAACTGCTTCCAGGCTCACTGAAGACTGCAAAATGGCAAACGGCTTCATAATCAGCAACAGATCAGCATCGATTGCGAAGTGCTGATTCAGGAACTCAGCAAGTGAGTCAACAACTTCATTACAGACAGCACCAACATTTCTCCCGGTAGATACCCACTGGGTGCGTTTAGACAGCGTGCTGGAGCGGTTTAAACTGCTCTGGCACGATGCGTTTCTTTTTAAACTGGAGAATCGCGCTCAGACTCGCCTCCTCCTTCCGAGCTCCCCGCCGTCCTCCTGCAGGTGGGGGGGGTTTCCCTCTCCTTTGAGCATGCGCACAGGCAGCCCTCTCCCGAACAGGAAGTTTGGCGGGTGCGCAGAAGAGCGAGCTCAACAGGTCCCTTTAAAGTTTAAATGAAGACTCCTTTTAAAAATGGCCTCCCCGAGATCCCGGACTCCTCTAAATGCCTAAACTAGGCACCAGTGAACCTTTTCTTTTTTTAACTTAAGTGCGGAGCTCCGCTCAAGCGCACACCAGTAAGGAAAAAAAAACAAATGGCGGACTAAAACCGGAAGCTGGAGGCAGCTTCCCAGAGGGGAGGGGGGTTGAAGCACCCGGAAGTGGCTGGATGGAGTGATCAGACAGGGAAAAGTGCGGCTTGAAACGGAGAATCATGGAAAACACCACTTGGGTAAGTGGTGTCAAAATACTCCGTTTCAAAGGGGGTTTGCTCCAGAAAGCGACGGCTGGGGACGGTAGGCAGATGTTGGGTGTGTGAACGCGCAGGTAAAAGCCGTTTCTGAGCTGTGCCGAAAACGGCTCAAACGGCGCGTCTGAACGCACCCACTGGTGGTGTTCCTGACGTCTCTTCATCAAGTATTTTTTTGCCAGCTGAACTCCTTTCAGCATCATTGTTCCATCTGGCTGTGTGACAGCTTCATCCTTAAAAGCCTTGGCCCACCTACCAAGCAAGTGCTGTTCTTTCATTGTCAACAGCTTTGATTTTATCAATAGTGTCGGCTTCTCTATATCAAGGATGGTGACACCATCTCCTTGCAGTTGCTTCTGGTACCTACTGAAGACAGTAAGTACATCAGCTAGAAAGGACATAAGTAAGAGGTTATCTTCATAAAGGAAGATTGCAAGAAATCCACGAGCTGTTGTTTCCTCAGACTTCTTCATGAAGAGTATTAGGGAATACCAGGACACAAGGACTGAATGTACTAGTGAGAAGGAAAATTCTGTCCACCTGACCCCAAAATGCTTGGGGAGTGCAAGAAGGGAACAATGGTTGGCTTCTGCAATGTCCCAAAGTTCTCTGGATGGGTCCTGATGTGTAGAGACATGTACTCAGCTGTAAACTGCTTGAACGTATGGTCAGCTTCACAAACTGAGTTATTTGTAGATGTCCATGGGAGATTTGACCAGTGGACTCTACACCAGACCTTCAGAAAAGAGACAGAAAATTCTTGACCATTACCCCTCATTTTGGATTGGAAGAGAGTCCAAAAACCTGCCTTATAACCTGTTTTGACAGATGCTCCAACTGTGACCAAGGAGGATATATGCATGAAGATATGTCTAGCTGCTGTGGATCCAACTGTGTTGCCACAGGCATTCTCAGGTGCATCCAACACTCCTCTTGCACCATGGCTACAGAGTTCACTAGCACCTAGAAAGTCCATCTTTTCATCACCGAATCTTAGTTACAATGATTTTCACCATTACTTAAATTCTGTTGATTCTGGTTCGGTCTACAGTGCCATCACACCCAAGGACAACACCAATGTATCTTCAGTTAATATCTTGATGAGGCTGTCACTGTCACCTTCTACAATGCACTGCAGAAATCCCTTGTTTGGTGTAGTGGTTAAGTGGGCGGACTCTAATCTCCTCCACTTGCACCTGGCTGGATGACCTTGGGCAAGCCATAGTTCTGATAAGAGCTGTTCTTGAAAAAGAGCAGTTTCTATCAAGAGCTCTCTCAGCCCCACCTACCTCACAGGGTGCCTGTTGTGGGGAGGGGAAGGGAGTTTGTAAGCCACTCTGAGACTCCCTTGGGTAGTGAAGGGCGGGGTATAAATCCAGTCTCTTCTTCATCTTCTTCTTCTTCTTGTGGGCAATTGGAGTCAAGTACTCAAAGTCCATTTCAGTCTTGTGTGCTACTTCTGCAGTATTATAGGAAAAAACAGAGATTAAATTACAACTACTCTTGCAGGAGATGAGTATGCCTCAGAGACAGTTTCTTTGCATCTCCATAAGTGTGAAGGAGGAGGCCACCAACTTTGTCTGCCAGTTTTTCATTGGCCTTGCATATTGCTTTTCCCATAGAAGAATATGTGATGCCACAACAAGTATCAAGGTTGACACTTGAAGTGCCTTCAATGTGATAGGATTGTTCCAAGTATTTTTGAACTGCCTCAGTCCTATAAATAGTCCTACATTCTTTTGCAGTGGGGAGCATCTGAGTAATCTTTGAAAATGATTTTACTGTGTCAGGAAACGTGAAACATGTTCTATATCAAATATAGTGTCGGCCATTTCAATGAAGGCGTTATCTAATTTGGAAGCTGGGTTCATAACACCCTTCTGACCTGACACTCCATCACCAGACATAGTTGGCTTGGACATCTTGCTTTCAGCATCTGCAAGAAGAAGAAGAAGAAGAAGAAGAAGAAGAAGAAGAAGAAGAAGAAGAAGAAGAAGAAGAAGAAGAAGAAGAAGAAGAAGAAGAAGAAGAAGAAGAAGAAGAAGAAGAAGAAGAAGAAGAGGAGGAGGAGGAGGAGGAGGAGGAGGAGGAGGAGGAGACTGGATTTATACCCTGCCCTTCACTTGGAGTCTCAGAGCAGCTTACAAACTCCTTTCCTTTCCCCTCCCCACAACAGACACCCTGTGAGGTAGGTGGGGCTGAGAGAACTCTAACTCAAACTGCTCTTTCAGGAACAGCTGTGCCAGAGCTTGTGACTGACCCAAGGTCACATCAGCAGGTGCAAGTGGAGGAGTGGGGAATCAAACCCGGTTCTCCCAGATTAGAGTCCACACACTTAACCACTACACCAAACTGCCTTAACCACTACACCAAACTGCCTTAACCACTACACCAAACTGCCTTAACCACTACACCAAACTATGTGACTGCCCCCAATTTCTTCCTGATTATTGGCAGATGAAGGGGCATATGAGAGCACTAGTTGTGCAGCAGTAAGTGTATTTGGACCAGCAGACACTAGAGGTTCATCAGCAAGTGCAGATGAGAGTATAGTTGGGAATGAAGTGCCAACAAGTGGTGCATGAGGTGTGTGAGACAGCAAAGCTAGTGACGGTCATGATGCACTCTTGGATGGTACAAGCCAGTGCTTCAGAGAGCTTTGTCTTGCACTAGCAGTCTTGGATTGATGTTTTCCAGTTCTGGTATGAAATAGTACAAATGGCCCCCAAAATAAATTTTAGGTAGGACAGATATGCAAGGGATTAACAACTGACAAAGTGGGTTAAAAGAGAGCAAAACGTGTGTGTTTTCCCCTCCCTTCTTTCTAATTGAATCAAGGACAGACACAAACTTTATACATGCCCTAATCAGCGGGAGGCTTTCTCCAAAGGTGAAGTTGTTTAATGAAGACTGGGCTTCACTCTAGCAACCTGAATCCAGCTACTGTCTCCAGCACCTATAATTCTCCTTATCAGCCCTTCAACAGATTTCTTCCCTCTCAACCCTTTAGCAAAATGTTGTCTGGGTGCCAAGTTTGTTCAACTCTTTCTCAATGTAGAACAGGCCTACATTCCCAGGCCCCTTTGCAGCATGGTTGTTCCTGTTTGTCAGTATCTATTTGAGCTGCTGTAGATTTTCTGGGTTCTCTGGCCATGGTCTTGGCATTGTAGGACCTGATGTTTTGGCAGTAGCTGTGACTGGCATCCTCAGAGGTATAACACAGGAAGATGGAGTACTCTCTGTGTCAAGTATCGATTTTGTTTCACCTTTTTCAGAACTCTCATATCACATGACTGGGGTTTACCAGGTCTCAGAGAGGCTGAGCTTAGGGCTCAGCCCAGCTAGGCCCAGCCCAGCAGACTGCTAGGCCTTACAAATGGATTGTGGCCAAGGAGAATATTGGCGACACAATGGACAGTGAGTTATAGAGATGTTGAAATGTTTCTACATTCCAAGCATTGTCAATAAGACAAGTTTAATTGTCTGGATTCCCAGCCTTCTAACTCAGGTTGAATCTATATTTGCATTTTTAAATCAGTTTCATGCTGCATTTGCATTTTTAAATCTGTTTTGTGCTGTATTTGCATTTTTAAATCAGTTTTGTGCTGCTGTGACACTGTCTTTCTCTATGTTTGACGGCGTCACAGCAGCACGAAACTGATTTAAAAATGCAAATGTAGATTCGACCTCAGTCTCCTTCCAGTCTGTAAAGTACCTGATTTCTAAAAGCCTATCCACCAGTTCTGGTAGATTTATTTTCCAACATTTTATGAGATGAGATAAAAATTAGATATTACTGTTTTAAGGGCAGATCTGGTCTTCCTGGTGCACCTAGAGAATCATAACATTAAAGAAGAAATCTCCAAGATAGTTGTCCAAGTTACCCACTTCCCATGCAGGCAGTCCACAACTACAATATCCCCAATAGATGGTTTTCCAGCCTCTGCATATACTACCGATAGGTCTGCTTAAACCTATTCCTCTCAAGCCCTTACAGCAGATATGCAGATAAAATAAATAAGAACTCTGAAAAGCCATTTTGTGAGGCCTCAATATTTCGTGACAGCTTTAGAATGTTTCTATCCCTAGTACGCCATATAGAACTCACAATAATAATCAGGGGAGTGCATTCTCAATTTTGTGGGGAGACTCTGTCCTCAACAATCATTTATGTAATACAGATATTCTTTTCGTTTCTCCTCTTATTTTCCTCTCCTCTCCTCCTTCCTGTCAATCTGGTTCTTACCTTTAAAGCCCTATATGGCCAGGGTCCAACATACCTGCAGGATTGTCTTTCCCCATGTATACCCAAGAGAGAACTTTGGTCGGGGTCTCAGAACCGATTGCCCCTCCCTGGCCCTAAGGATGCCAGGCTTGCTACTACCAGGGTCAGGACTTTTTTGGTGGTGGCCCCATCCTGGTGGAACGAGCTCCTGAAGGAGATCAGGGTCCTGCAAGACCTTTTACAGTTCTGCAGGGTCTGCAAGACGGAGCTTTTCTGCCAGGCTTTCAGCTAGGGAGCCACCACCACTATAGAGTCCTGGCCCTTGGTTTGCAACACCTAACAGGGTAGGGTGAGGTTAGGAAGGTAAGAAGCAAGAGAGAAGCGTAATGGGGTGATGCTCTCTTTTTATACCCTAAAATGACTAGAAGCTGATGCTTCATTAGTCATGTAGTCCCCAGGAAATACTAGGAAAATCCAAATGCTAATGGGTCAGGAAAAGGGATTAATCGTTGGGCAATTGCAATAATGGTTGGCTAATAGTGACACCTCAGAGAGAGACAAAGGAAAGAAAAGAGGTGTTGTTATTCAGTCGCACAGTCGAGTCTGACTCTTCGAGACCCCATGGACCAGATTACGGCCGGCCCTCCTGTCTTCTGCTGTCCGCTGAAAAGAGTAGTAATGTTCTAGTCCCATTGCCAGCAGTTGATCTTAAATGATCTTGTGATTAACAGCTGCATTATCAGGCTGGGCAGCAGGAGGACATGACTTCTTGTTAATCCCATCATGGTGTAAGTTTTGTTTAGACTGAAGAGGAGTATGTGCAACATCTGGTGATGTTAATTGGTGATGATGGCGGGGAAAGGTGCCTGCATGATGGAGGAGAGATATTTTCAGGGTGTCTGTTCAGAAATGTCCAGGTTTCCTTTGCAGAGCATGGCCTCTCTTAGTAAACTGCTGCTGGTTCTGTGTATCTGGCATATGTCTGCAGAGACTGCAGGAGTGAGAGACTTCGGGTATTCCATAGGTCCATGTCTGGCTAGGCACGCTGCTTCAGAACAAGGTCTTCTCTTGGCTGGGCACATGCTCACAGTCCAGTAGAATGGCACGATATCATGGCTACCGTTCAGTCCATTACCCTGACAAGTTTGTTTTTACCGTCCAGCTTTGCAGTCATAGTTCATAGTCATAATAGATGTTGTATAAGGTGCTTCCATGGCAACGGGGGTGGGATGTTGGATGTATCCCTATGTCACTTTCATGGGGGGGGGGACATGGCAAAAAAAGAAAAAAACCTGCAATATTACACACTAAATAAAGAGAAAATAACTTTTTATAAATGTGTGCTGAATTCTTTCTGTGTGTTGTGTGCTGAAGTTACAAAATACATGCATTTGACAATACATATGTATTGTACAAAGTAATACGTAATTCATATCAAAAAGTATATGTTACAAAATGACAAACAATGTAGAAAAATCATAAGGACCATCCTACCAACACTGTGAGGAGGGTAACTTGGGCAGGTTCTCATTACATACCTTCTGATTACAAGACCACAGAAGCGGAAGATTCTGCCACTGCCTCAGGAGATGAGGGCCCTTCATTTAGACCAACTCTAGATAGAAAAACTAAAACACAAGCTACGGAAAAAATTCACATCAACTTCCCAACCACCAAGAGGGGAGGAAAATTTGATTCTAAATTTATCCTCTAGAAGTTTAACTGAGGAAGAACAATGTCTTTTGAATCTGGGCTTAGGATTTGTCCCCACCCCTAAGTACAACCCTTTTCAGACCAGAATCGACTTGTTTAAACATTAAATTATTAAAATTAAAACTATTTTTGATGAACCAATTAAAGCTGAATATAATAAATTTAAAATTAAGTCTCAATTTGTGCCTAATATTAAGGTGCCATCAATGCAAGTATTTGAAAGATTAGTTTTAGAGGGCATCGAGAATTTAGAAACATCAATCTCATATTAACTATACTAAATATAATTTTACTTTAGAGGAATCCAAAATACTTAGGAATTTGGCCAATAATGATTCCATTGTTAGAGGCTGACAAAGGTGGAGGGATAGTCCTCCTTGACAAAAAAAGATTATATCCAGGAAGTCGCCAGACTTTTGAAAGACACTGAATTCTACACCTTAATTCCTCATGATCCCACTGATGATATTTTGAGGACTGTTAAAATGGTTGTGAGAGAAGCCTCAGCATTGGACTACATTAATGAACACGTAGCCAAATATCTTGTCAATCATTTCCCTCAAGTCCCCATTTTCTATATCTTACCCAAAGTTCACAACCTGGGATGCCACCTCCTGGTTAGCCCACATTATCAGGTTCCATCTCAGTTCTGGAACCTTTAAATATTTGGATTCTTTCCTCCAGTCACTTGTAATTAAAACACCTTCTTACTTGAAAGACAAAAAAGATATTATTTGTAAAGTAGAAGGTTAGTCTGTTCCTATCGAAGCCACCCCAGTGACACTAGATGTCACATCGTTATAAACTAACATCTGTCATGATGAGGCATGACTATGTATACAAGCAGCACTTGAACAATGCACCTGTTTATTGCCCCCCACTTATTTTCTTTTAGATCTTGTAGAATTGATTTTTGGGAAGAGCTATTTCTGCTTTCAGGAATATTTTTATTTACAAATAAAAGGGGTGGCGAAATTTGTTTATGACTAACTTTGAACAAGATTGGATCTGCAATGTAGTAACTAACCGTGTGTGTGTGTGAGCGCGCACGTGTGCATTGTGTATAAAGGAGGTATATAGATGATCTGTTTCTTTTATTTGATGATTTCACCAAATTAGAAGACTTTGTTCACTGGTTAAATGGGATACATCCTTCTATAAAATTTACTTTCCGATAGTTGGACTAATATCAATTTTCTTGATACCTCTGTTTTCATAACTAAAGAATGATTGGCAGTAAGAACTTTTTAGTAACAGACAAAAATTCTTACCTACATTATAAATCCTATCATACTAGACACCTTAAACTTACCTTATGACTAATTTTTGTGGGCTAAAAGAAATTCTACCTTTACTGAACATTTTGAACAGGAATGTGTTAAGCGAAATAGACAGTTTACAAATTGTGGTTATTCACAGCATGTAGTCACAAATGCTATCAGCTGGGCGTGATTAGGACAACATGAAAGTTTATGTAAACAGACCATTCTTCCTAAAAACAAACATTTTTTGTGCTTTCAATTATACATGTCTTGCTGATTCCATTAAAAAGATAATTTTAGAACACTGGCTGCTCTGAGTAATCTCTTATAGGTTTTAGGAAAACTAAAAGTATTTGAAACACCCTAATTAGAACTGACAAGATAATGCACTCTAAAAGAAGAAGAAGAGGAGGAGGAGGAGGAGATTGGATTTATATCTCACCCTTCACTCAGAGTCTCAGAGCAGCTTACAAACTCCTTTCCCTTCCCCTCCCCACAACAGACACTCTGTGAGGTAGATGGAGCTGAGAGAGCTCTTTTCAGAACTATCCTTGAGAGAACAGCTCTGATAGAGCTATGGCTTGCCCAAGGTCATCCAGCAGCTGCAAATGGAGGAGTGGAGAATCAAACCCGGTTCTCCCAGATTAGAGTCTGTGCACTTAACCACTACACCAAACCAGCTGTTATTGGGCATTATAAAGGTGGACAATGGTCTGTGTGTCCACAATCATGGACGACAAAGAAATTAATATTTCCAGAAGTTAAATTTGAAAGTTATATTAAGACCTTCTCTCACTGTTCCACTAGATGGGTCATGTACCTTTAAAATGTTCCTGTCAATTGCTATTTGTAAGGATGTCCCCTCATTCCTTGTGTACTCGAATTATTGAACACCAGATCTCACATTAATCAATATACAGATGCAACTCTTGTGCAAGATTTTTTTAACCAGGTTATCATTGCAATTACTTAAAATTTTTGGTTATAGAGATGCTGGTTCCTAATAGATATAATAGGATATATATTCAAAAGGCACTGTATCAGAGGGAAGCCTTCTGGATACACAGATCAAAAATTTACAACCCATATGGTCTTAACCAATCACTGGAACTGTCTTGTTTTTTGTAAATGCCTGCATAAATGTATTCTATGGCTTTAATTTTTGTGAAACTAATTTATATTGCTTATATACAAATCAAATGCTTGACTAGCACCTGTGAGGCTATACCAAACTTGCTAAGTCTCAGAACTGACTGTTTGTGTGAAAATGATTGGTGGCCTGACATTGAAACTTTTGTTTCTTCTGTTTTGGTAAACTTTGTCTTAATGTAATTTTCCATTTTTATTGTTTTGGTAAGCTTTTGCCTTATTTTCAAATAACAGTTGATATTCATTTTTATATAGAACCTGATTGGCACATACCAAATAATATTGGAGCTTTGAACGAATACAGCTATAGTAGCTACTTTTGTTTTAGAAAAAACATTGTAATGTTGTTAAATATCATGATTATTACTCTTGCTTATCAGATTCTTTTCATTATTAGTTTCATGTGAGTTGAAAATAGTCCATCTCTGAAGAAGATACTCTGAAACAAAGTATTTATCCAGAATCTTTGTAGGATGATTCTTATAATTTTTCTACATTGTTTATTTGACATTTTGTAATGTATACTTTATAATATGTACTGTCAAATTCATGCATTTTGTAATTTGAGCGCACAGAAAGAATTCAGTACACATTTATAAATAAGTTGTTTTCTCTTTATTTAGCACGTAAATACTGCAGGGTTTTTTTTTCCCTTTTTGTCATTTTGACTCATAGACTGTGTTCCTTCCTCTTGCTTTATTTTCATGGGAAATGAAAATTCCTAGAGAGTAGCTCTAGGAATCACCAGAAATTCTATGGTTTTATCAGGTGGGTAGCTGTGTTGGTCTGAAGCAGCAGAACACTGGAGGAGAAGAAGAAGAAGAAAAAGAAGGAGGAGGAGGAGGAGATTAGATTTATACCCCGCCCTTCACTACCCAAAGGAGTCTCAGAGTGGCTTACAAACTCCTTTCCCTTCCCCTCCCCACAACAGACACCCTGTGAGGTAGGCGGGGCTGAGAGAGCTCTGACAGAAACTGCTCTTTTTCAAGGACAGCAGTGCCAGAGTTTGTTACTGACCCAAGGTCACATGAGCAGGTGCAAGTGGAGGAGTGGGGAATCAAACCCAATTCTCCCAGATTAGAGTCTGTGCACTTAACCACTACACCAAACTGGTTTTGTTCTATGTACCATAGTGGAACTTCATTAGAGCAGAGACAATTGTGTTTCCTGGAGTGTGTAGTGTTATGGGTATTCTATTATGGATGGATAGGGTCTGTTGACCATTGACTTTTAACTGTTTTATAGGTAATTGACTGTTTATTGTTCTTAGTGTTTTATGTATGGCATTTGCCTCTATGTTTGCCGCCCTGAGCCCATGTTGGAAGAGTGGGATACAAATCTAATAAATAAATAAATAAACGATTTTACCAGCATTTCCTAAAGAGGTATGATGTCATTTTCCCTGGATGGCCATTTTTTCCCTCCTGAGTGGCAATGGGAAAGAGGAATCCCCACCCCCTCTGTGGAGCTGGCAACCATACCAGTGGACAGGGCTATTTTTGGGCAGGAACGCACAGGATCGGAGTTCCGGCTGGCTCCTGAGTTGGCCATGCCCAGCAGGAACTCATTAGCATAACAGGCCACACCCAACAGCAGAAACTCATTAGGATTGGCTACATTAGGGGTTTGTGCCCTAACATGCAAAGGCGTTCCAGCTACAAAAATAGCCCTGGGTTTTGACAACAAACAAGGTAAACAGAATAAGAAGCAAAAGGTGGGTGTGGCTGGATGACCACACTTCTGGTAACATGGGGGTGTGGCCTAATATGTTAATGAGCTGTGCTGTCATGGGTGTGGCCTAATATGCTAATGACTTTCTGCTGATGAGTGTGGCCTATTATGCTAATGAGTTCCTGCTGGGCTTTTTCTACAAAAAAAGCCCTGCCAGTGGATCTTTAAAGGGTGCATCCAGGTAGATACAGGGTTTGGCACCATGTGGCAGCAAGAAGGATTGGGCCCACAAAATTAAAATATGGTATTTCTATTTATATTTCACTCGCCTATTGAATTGTGTAGGAAGGAAGGTGGCCTTGTATAGCCTGATCTCATCAGATCTTCAAAGCTAAGCAGGGCTGGTACTTGGAAGCAAGACCAGTATGGAAGACTCTGCAGGGGATGGCAATGGAAAACCACCTCTTCTTTTCACTTGCCTTTAAAGCCCCTTGCTGATGTTGCCTTAAGTCAGCTGCAACTTGAGAGCACTTTCCACACACATTTATTCATTTTAAGTAATTGCTTTCACTTTGAAAATTAAGGCTTGGTTCACATGTGATGTTGGCAGCATCCACATTATTCAAGAGTGTAGGGCTGCCATTAGGATTTTGGCCAAACTACACTCATCTGCAGCCATCATTTGTTTGAACTGGAGCTTCCATCGGGAGTGTTTTTCAAGGGGACACTGGGGAGGGTATAATGGCTCAACAGAAGAGCATTTACTTGGTGTGCAGAAGTTCCCAGGTTCAGTCCTTCATATCTCCAGTTTAAAATGTGAAAGACCTTGTCCAGACATGGGCTTATGACTGGACTCAACCTCCTCCACTTGGGGCTATGGAGCTGAAATACTTCCCTTGCCTGGAGTCTCAGGAGGGAAGGAACAAAGAAGATCCATTGAGCCAGTGACTAAAGAGAGCCTTCTCCTGGCCCCAGCTGATGATGTCATCAGCCAGGGCTGAGGAACAAACTGCTTCTTTAAATCAGCCTAGAAGATCATCTGAAGCTGGCCAGCAGCTGATTAAAGAGGGCCGCCTGGCCCAAGGAAACAAATATGACCAGGCTAGACCCAGGTGGAGGGGTAATTGGGTGGCTTCTTGGCTCCTTGAAGGTGGAGGAGGTGGAGCAAAGCCAGAAGGGAGAAATAAAAGGAGGGCTCCGCAGGCAGGCTGAGGAGGAAGGAGGCAATACAACACCAGATGGTGGGGCTGAGTGCTGGCCCTCCCACTCTGTGGTATGCATCTGGTATCTTACTGACCTACCCGATTCTGAGGTCTAAGAGGAACTAGTGGGGAGAACACAATGCCATAATAAAACAGGGAATAGGGCAGAGGATGAACTTTCACAAGGGGCTGCTCACAGACCTCTTGCCTGAGAACCTGAAGAGCTGCTGGAAGTCTAAGAAGACAATATTGACCTTAATTAACCAATGGTCTGATTCAGTATAAGGCAGATTCATATGCTCACTGTGATTTCTAAAGTGGAAGGGTCTCCAAAAGATGTCACTCCCTGAAGACATCACAGTGAACATCTGTACCATACTTTCTTTGAGATGACAGTTTATATAAACAGAAGTTCCACGTGATTGTGATCCTGCCATATTGACTGTATAGGGGTCCATTTAAAAACACAATCCGAAGAATACAAACCATGCATGGAAACATGTGCCTGTATGTGAACCTGCTGGATGTGAATGTAAACATGTTCAGAGAGGGCTACATAAACCTGGAACACAGATGGCATCATTGCTGTATGTTGCTCTATTGTATTACTCCCTGTGGAGATGTAAATATCCTTTGCCTTGATATTGGGCTATAAACAAACAATTTGACCCAGTATAAGTGCTATAATCCTTGCCTACATATGCAGCAGAATGAGGTGGTAGAATCCTGACATGGTGTGCAGATTGCAGTACTTTAGACTGCAGGTGGAGAATGCCAATTTGAGTATCCCTTACATAGTTTTTTAAAAATCTTCTTGTAGCTAAAAATATCAATCACAGGAGAAGGACTTCCAGTACCATTGGTCTCTGCTGTGCTGATTTAAAACACGAAACGTTTCAAATTTCTAACCTCTGTTCGCAGCCTGAAGTGGTACAGTACATTCGACGACCTTATGACTGTACTACCACACTCCCATCTCACTCTGCTCCAAGCCGGATCATTACCACCATCAGAAGACATTACGGATTCTAGAGGTTTGGGGGACACGGCGTTCCCTCGCGGCACACACCCCAGTCACAAGCACAGAGCTTCCATTCATTTCTATGGGAGCAAGTTAAGGGTCTATATTGTGCTCTGGAATAATGAAATTGCAGTACATTCCCCATAATTATGCTGGTCCAGCCCTCCTCCTGGAGACAAATGCCATTATTTAGAGCTGAAAAGTGTTCCTTCCCACTCCGTGTGAAAAGATAAATGCTGAAGGAAAGAATGAGATTTCTAACCAAGATAAGGAACGGTAATGCAACGGCTCTGAGACCAGTAGCTGCTTTATATTCTCATTCTCTCGCCTCCCTTGACCATTGCTTGTTCATACTGGCAGCATTTGAAGGCCTGCCTGACTCAGGTCTCCCATCTTTGGGCAATGAGCTCCATCTCACATTCCATGTTATCGGATGCTATCAGATTTTGCCCACTACTGCCTGGCATTCCTTTTTGGACACCTACAGTAAATACTTTTTAATGTGTTTGAATTGTTGTAAGCCACAGCCACTCAACTTGCTGTGTAAAAATGATAATGGAGTGGAGGTATGTGTTTTTCCTTTCCTTCTCTCTTTGCTAAATGGCAAGTGAGGTGTGCTGAGTCTGATAAAGTGGATATCCTGTTTGGCGGCTACCTCGCATTGCCCAGCTGTGTGGCCACTCCAGAAAGTGCCTGGGAATCAGGGAGTGCCTCGGAGTGCTCTATATAAAGCACCCAAGCTTGAAAAGGTGAGGCTAGCAAGTGGCAGCAGCAGCACTGCCCAGTTTAAGCAACTAGGGGAGGAGGAGAGCCCTGAAAAAAAATACTCTCCATTCAAGGTGGACATCATGCTTTGGCCACTACTAGTTCTCCTCAGCACCATCCTGCATAGCTCAGGTAAGTCTCAAAGCAAGTCTAGGTTAGCATGCCAAAGACATTTTTTCCCCCCCTTCTTCAGTCTGTCATTGTACCTGGTGCCAGAGCGAGGATCTACAGAAAGAGACAATGCCGTCATTACGTTAGAAGGTTCTATTGATCAATTACCTGATGGCACCGAGTCTCATTCTCTCCACCGCTTCTGGCTGAAATGACTAATAAATATTAATTTCCCAATAAGAAGATTTTTTAAAAAAAAAAACAAGAAGAAAAGAATCACAACGTGACTGCTGAACGGGAGCAAATATGGTTTGAAATACTCCACATTGAGGCAAAACGGACCCATCTGGTTGCTTCTGCCCTTCTCTTTCACGCTTGGCAAATTCTTCTTGGATATTTGGCAGCTTCATGCTTTTCATGCTGCTCTTCGCCAAGACACCACCTCCCTGATTCACAGAACCTTCCCTGGAATATCGTTTCGGAACGATGGGCGATAAAACAATACCCTGCAATGATCCTAGAAATGAGTAATCGTGAATGAACCGGCTGGATGTTAGGGTTTTATTTATTTATTTTACAGTTAAGAGTAGTTCAGCCAGTGGAATCCGCTGCCTAGGGAGATGGTGAGCTCTCCTTGTCAGGCAAGTGGTTGGACAAACACTTGTCAGGGATGCCTTAGGCTGATCCTGCCACGGAGCAGGGGATTTGACTAGGTGGCCCATATGGGCCCCTTCCCACTCTATGATTCCACGATTCTTCAAACACAATGGCTGACAATTATACCATGTAATAAAGTATTCTTTTGTCACCACCTATTTCCCTTTGAAGATGCCTTTAAGTTAGAGCAAAAATACTTCATCTATGTTTGATGTTGATGTTTGCTGAATCAGAGCTAAGGTCCGCGTAGTTGCCCTGGGCCGGTAATCACAGGCACTATGCTTCTAACTAGGAAGGTCCTGTTTGCATGTCATGGCTAAAAACCCTGGTACAGCTACATTACATACAATGTAATAGCTAATAATTACTCTGGCTTCAACGTCTGTTTAATAAAGAATTTTCCCCCTTATTTCTCAGGTCAGAACCATTTGGATCTTTCACATACGTTATCAGGTAAGCCTGTGGCATACTAATTTTTCCTACTTAACACATGTTGACTATTAATTATTTAACAAACTCTCCCTTACCTCTTGATTAATGTTGGTATTTTTCTGGATTGTGGTTTCTTGTTATTTATTCCTTTGGTCTGCCAAAAACAATTCAAGCACATGGTACAAGTTTCTAGGAACATACTGTTGACTGGGTCTCAACAGTCCTGAATTTATGTATATATTGTTTACTGTACCTAATGACCCATTTGACAATAACTACATAAGAGACTACATCCCTGAAAGATGGACTTGTAGCACAAGTCTAGAAGAAGAGAAATATATGCAATTAAAGTTTTCGTTTAAACATCACAGGCCAATTTATAACCATGTTTCAACATGGCAAAGAGACAGTTCAGGTGGATCCAAGATCAGAATTCAGCTTTAGAATTGTAAAACTAATTGTGATGGTAAATTCTGTTATGAAAATTCTGTCATAATACTTCTAGAATTCCCATTACTATGGTCTCCAGTGGAAGATTACAATTTGGTTTTCAAAAAGCTACAGGAAATTTTTGATCCATAAATGCTAATTCTCAAGACAGGTTCCAGTCTGTCAAGTATGTGCATGAATAAAGTGGCATTTTCCTAAAAGATGTGGATATTTTGAGGTCATGATGGAAATAATGTGGATGAATAAAGGGTGGCACAAATTCTGATATCATATTCTCAGTTTAAAACCTGGATTATGTATTATTTATTCATTTAAAACTTTTATTAGCTACTTTTCTACAACTAGGCAGCTGGCAATGTGAACAGAACAACAATGATTGAAAACCACATAAAATATCGGAATTTAAAATCACAATTAATGACTGCCAATAAATAAAAACTAAACTGGTCAGGTGCCATCTTGAATAAACCTGTCTTCAACTGCCTCCTGAAGTTCAAAACTGAGGGGGCCGGGAACATTTCCCTGGGGAACTTGTTCCATAATTGTGAGGCTGCCATTATGTATATATATGTATATAGCCACAGGCCTGTCATCTTATCAAAGATATCAGATATTAGAGTGAGGTTATTTTGCTCACACGAGTTCTCCTTTGTGTCACATGAAGCTGCCTTGAATTAAAATGTTTGTCTAAGTCTTGTCTGTCAGTTTGGATCTCCATTGTCTAAAAGTAGCAAAAGATCTTCCCCAGCACCTGCTACATTACATTGAGAGCCAGTTTGGTGTAGTGGTTACGTGCGTGGACTCTGATCTGGGAGAATTGGGTTTGATTCCCCATTCCTCCACTTACAGCTGCTGGATGACCTTGGGCAAGCCATAGTTCTCAGAGCTGTTCTTGAAAAAGAGCAGTTTCTGTCAGAGCTCTCTCAGCCCCACCGACCTCACAGGGTGTCTGTTGTGGGGAGGGGAAGGGAAAGGAGTTTGTAAGCCGCTCTGAGACTCCTCTGGGTAGTGAAGGGTGGGGTATAAATCCAATCTCTTCTTCTTCTTTAACTGGAACTGGCAGGGATTGAATGTGGGACCTACTTCCAGGACCCCTCCCCAACTACCTCTGGAAAATATCTTGGAAACCATTGCTATGTCATCTCTGATGAAAGAGACAGAAAGTGTGATTTCCTCCCCCTTCCCCTCCTCCTGACATGCATGAAGATTACTCTAGGGAATAAACTAGGACACAGAAGGGACTGCTAGGGGATGGGAAAGCAGGGAAGATCTACAACCAACAGTGCCTCCTATGACAGATTTGCTAGATCTAACTGTGTGGCTCCTCTCCAACTTAATGCATGGGGAAAGGCTGAAATCCTAAATGTTAGAGGTCAGTTGTTTGGGAAGGAAGAGGAAGCGAGATGTATGTATGGTTGAATTCATCCCCTCTTCCAAAACAGCTAGATGGATTTTAGGGTTGTTGGATTTGTTTGCTTTTTAAGAGCTACACATTCTCAGCCACAACTGTTGGATTAGGAAGGAGAATCAAGTGTATACATCATCCATTGGCAGTGAAAATTTCTCATCCAGCTAAGAACACACACATACAAGACTGCTGCACATTTGGCATAGCCTCCACCTAAATCAAGGAGCTGCGGTGGCTCAAGTGGTTAAGACGCTGAACTGCAGGCTGCAGAAGGTCGGTAGTTCAGCAGTTCGAGACCCGAGAGTGCCGCATGACGGAGTGAGCTCCCGTCTCTAGTTCCAGCTCCTGCCAACCTAGCAGTTTGAAAGCAAGAAATTGCAAGTAGATAAATAGGTACCACTTCGGTGGGAAGGGAACAGCGTTCCGTGCACCTTGGTGTTTAGTCATGCCGGCCACGTGACCACGGAAACGTCTTCGGACAGCGCTGGCTCTTCGGCTTTGAAACGGAGATGAGCACCGCAACCCTAGAGTCGGATTCGACTGGCTTTCGAGCAAGGGAACCTTTACCTTTACCTTTTACCACCTAAATCACAATGGCTGAGTTCAGACTGGCAATTTGCCCCACTGGAGCAACCTTTCAGCCATGTCTGAGAAGCGGATTAAAGGGGGCATTCACACAGGCACATCTGCCTGGCGTTCCTCACCTGTCGGCAACCTATGCTGTTCCGCTTCACTCCTGGGATGAAAATGTACCTCTTTAAAGTGGCAGCAAATCCCAGAGAGCACATTTATCCCATGGCATTCCACTTCCCAGCCATGTGAACAGTCGGTGGATAAGCCGGGAGCAAGCCGCATTGGGTCAGATGGCAGCAGTGGTTTGATTGGCCGTGCTCCACTCTACTGCCCAATGCAGTACCGGCACAACAGGATCTGCCCCCAATTGGCCAGATGCGTGCATCACCAATTTACCGGGGGGAAGTCACTGACAGTGGCGCCTCTGTGCCAGCCGTCTGAATGCTCCCGCGCACCTTCTCCCAAGTATACAGCCGCACCAGTCGGCCCCATGTGACCGGGAAACCCCAGAACAGTTTGTTCCAGGGCTTTTTTGCCGCAACTGGGTCCTGCAGCAAATTGCCAGTCTGAACTCAGCCAATGTGACGCTTCTCAGTCACATCCGTGTGGTTTAGTGCTCCCAGCTTTAGCGGTGCCAATCACTTATGAAGGGGACATATCTCTGCAGAACTGAAATATAAATTAAAATGGACTTTTTCCATGTTAACCTAAGGCTTGCCAAGACAGAAGATACATGCTAAAGATAGGGTATAGCAATATCAACAAATCAGATGTTATTACACTAGCAATTCAGCAGTAGTATTCCAGAAGGTCACAGATACACTGACACAGATGTTTAGGGCTGATGGTTAGCTTCTTAATAAAGCAGGGAATAATATGATAAATAAATAGGCAGCTGTAACTGAAATATATGTTTCATCTATTATTTCTAGTTAACTGCTTGGTGTGTGTGTCCCCCCTTTTCACATTAACTACATGGACTTTGTAGAATGGCATCTAAATGTGCTTATGATAGTCACCACGTTGTGAACAAAATGGGACAGGATCTAAAGGACCACTTGACTATTTTGGCATGCCCAATAAGCTTATGAAGCAATATCCCTACTGGGCGACTCTGTGCCCTATTCTTTCTGTTGATGGTTCTTTTGAAGGTAGCACCAACCTGTAGGTGCACCTAATAAAACCTGCAAGTAAAACCTGTGTATTACAATCACAATTGTATGTGAATAGGACAACAAATTAATTTTCAAGTGTTGCTATACACAAATGCATATTTGCAACAAACCTCTATTTCTAATTGTGCCTACTGATGCTGGAAAATGCACCTGTTGCCCTGTTCATGCATTCACTAGCAATTGTGAATATTGAGAGGATCACAAGTAATATGCTTTTCCAGCATGTGAGGTAGGAATGCTGAAAAGTAAGAACTGATAGGGCTAGTGTAGCACTGTATTTATTTACTGTGGCATACGAATTTGTTGAATAGAGCCCACTTCATCAGATGCATGAAATGTTGCATGCGCCTTTGTAGGGAAGAAAAAATTGTGATCAATGAGGCTAAAAGCCATGAAATGCAAAAGGTACAGTCTGTAACATTTTGGTGTAAGGTCAGATATAGTCAACAGAAATACGGTGACTCTAGGAAATGGAACAATTCAATCTGTAAGCACATTCTGTTGCTGAACTGAAAGTGAGCGTTACTCAATTAAAAAAACCACACCTTTGAAAAAAGACTTCAGCATGAGAACAGTGAACTAGAATTCATTAGCAAGCTGGGGTCTATTTTTTGTGGTTTAATTAGGGCCTCTCCTGCTAAAGGGGTTAGATCTATACAGCAAAGCCAGGAAGACAGTGTTATTGCTGATTACTGATGCTGAGTGTGGTCACTATATTTGTCTTCATGTATCTGAGAAGTGTGCTCTGGCCACAATAAACTCATTTGTCTTTAAGGTGTCACAAGACTCTCTTATTTTGGATGCAGCGGACTCATGGGGTCACCCCATATCCCTGGAATTTGTACTGACTTTTCATAGAAATGCCACAAAGTACATCTTGCATTTTGCGGCATTTGGCTCCACTATTTGCCATTTTGGTTTTGTGTAACTGCTCATACAGGCACATGCAAACGCAGACACCTGATAACTAAGGATAATATTTCATACATCTGATGGTGAAGGGCTCTAGTCTATGAAAGCTGATGCAGTAATAAATTTGCTAAGCCTGCTTTTAAGGCATCACTTGACTCTTTGCTAATGTTAATTTATGGCTGTGGTCACATGCACGAGGCTATTTGCTCTGTAGCAATTTGACCCGCATTTGCATGATCACACAGTCCGTGGGAGCTGCAGGGGCAGCCCGCCACTACGTGATCAGACACAAACCACGGGTGAATCGGGGGGTTTTTGCTGCGTGTTTCTGATGCACTTAAATGTGGGCTCGATGAATCACATCTCCACACTGAGGGCTTCCTATGGCAGTATGCGATGATGCACATACTGGGGGGGGGGGAATGGCACAGAGTTGGGATGGTCTGATCAGACCATCCCGGTGCCATGAGAGCGCGCTGGCACAATCACACAGGGGAAAATCCATCATGGCCCATAGCAACCCATTTGATAGTGTACTTTCCCTAGTGTCTTTTAACTCCGCTCTTGCGGTGGAGCCAAACGGGTTGCCGACGGCTGCGGGGCACTGGCCAGATGTTCACATCTGATTGCACCTGATAAATCTGCCTGGCTATGACTTACTAGTTAAGGGACAGTGGATATTTTTGGCAGGACCTAAGCCAATATGTGGGACTCAGTTGTCTGAAAGGGTCCAATATGTGGGAGGCTCCATGCCTCCATGCTTAGACATGAGACTTATTCACAAGTTATGATGAACACACATGCAGTCCTTATACTGTGTCCACTTGATGCATTAATTCTCATATTATAGTCAGTGTACAGATGAACATGTGATACAAACCCCACATTTATCCAGCTACTGGTCCCCAGTTTCATTTGTAAACTGAATGCACATTACAAGCAGATGCACGCATGTACAGGCAGGAAGGAAATGCATCTACTGTAACATATGAACAGGGCTAATCTACACATTTCTGAAGTCATGCTAGCCTAAGAGCCCATTAATTAACCTCGTGCTGTCACACTGTCTAGTTTCACATGAATCTTGACATGAATCAACGCAAAATGGGAAGAGGAGGGAATCTCTGAAATCAACCACAGCGTGTCTACATCAGTTTTTATGGGTGATGACTGCAGGAATCAAATGTAAAATGCACATTATCTACTGTCAGAAGAAAGCTGAAACAATAGACATATTGTAATTGATGAAGTATTTCACAATACATTATTGTTACAGTCATCTGGCTTAGCTACCAGGAAGCATTTACGGGTTGAAATATTGATTTCTTGGATGCAATTTTCAGAACCTTCTTATAGGAATACTGTGCATTGCCGCCCAAGCCAAAATAAGAGACAGACACCAGTGTTGGGTTAATTAATGGGCCACTTTATTAACTTTGTTATTAATTGAGAAAACTGTAAGGAAAAAATGGCAAGGGCAAAACTCTTCATGGGATGGTCAAGGCCAAGGGTCACCAAGACCCCTCCCCTGCCATGTAAAATTAAGGTGAGCCACCCTCCCCTGGGTGTGAGCCCACCATAAGTGGCTCACGCCCGGCCAGCACAGCAATTGGGCAATCAGCCTGGAACTCCATCCCCCAAGTCACAAGGCTGAAAAGTAGGATCCATCCATCCAGGGGCAGTCTGCTTTCCCTGTCCCAGGCCACAGGGCCCAAAGACTGTACTCACCAGACCCCCTATACAACCAAGCTGGGTGTCAGCTGGTACTCACCAGCCCACAATGTACATCTGAACACAACCCTGCCACTGCCGAGGCCAAACCTCTGCTTAGGCTCTTGCACCCACCAGGAGGCCCAAAGCCATCTGCAGCCCTTGCCACAGATCCTCCAGGATCCATATGCCCATACCCATTTCAGAAAGATGGATACCGTCATTCCTGTACAAATGACAGTGGCCAGCATGAATATCTGGTTGAGGCAAAAATTGGACAACCCCCCCTTCAAGAAACCTCTGGAGTTCCCTATTTGCTTTGCAGCATGCTTTATCAATTGCCAGAGGGTTCCCTGCCCCACACCACACCAAGCGTGGCACCATAGCAGACCAGATGATTAAGGTTCCTGGCCACTGCCACGCAATGAGCTTAAAGTCTGCCTGGGCCTGGAGGATTAATGCCTTTCCATTCATCAGGCCCAAATCGTTGCCACCCAGATGAATAACTAAATCATGGGGGGGGGTCCAACCCACCCCTCAAACAATAACTGCAACAGACCAAGCCACTGCAAGCAGCGTTGGCCCAGCCACTCCACCATAGCCCACTGACTAAGACCCAGCTGTGAGCCAATGGGCAACCACTTCGCCTGGTGAGCAGCCCAAAATACAAAACTGTGTCCACAGATGAGAATTCTCTTCCTCTCCCACTAGACATCAGGACCTGAAATGAAACAACAGTAAGCAATGGAACAACACTTCAACTCAACCTTGCTGAGGCCCATTTAGAGCCCCACCATGGGCAGCACATACAACTTGTAAACTGACAAGCACCACCTCCCCAGGCGCTAAATGTCTTGAGCTGTATAACCCATAGCTGCCACCCATAGAGATATGGACTCCAGGAAATAGATTCTTGGAGATCGCCAGGAGGTGCCTCTTTGACCTGGGCTGGCCAGGTTGGGGGGTGGGTGGAGTACCAGAGATGATAAAACTTTCTTGTAAGAGAAAGGCAGTCTCTTTTCCTGGGATGCTGAGGACATGAGAGCATGCACACAGACCTCTCCTCTGGGATGGCAACCACTGATCATGTGCTCGCCTAGAGAAGGAGGGATCTTCAAGGTAATGCAACCTTTGTAGGGAATTATAACTTCCTAAACTCAAGGAGTCTGTCCTATTTTAACATCTGATAGGGCATGTATAGTGAGAGGGACAAAGGATTTGCATTTTTACTCATTTCTTTTGGTTTCCTTGCTCAATCTGATGCTGTGATTAAATGTATACTTGTAAACGTTTTCTTTTTAACAAATACTTTATAACTTTTGGTGCTGGGAGTGGTTCTCTGTACCACATAGACCTCCACCATCTCAAACATGCTATCTGAGGAGGGGAGCTGGGGGAACACAGGCAGTTGGCAAGTGGCTATTCCTCCAAGGGTGCCCAAGGCATTATTCTGTCCCCGTGGTGACCAGTGGGAGATACTGAGGCAAGGCCTTTGAACTTGGAAAGGGAAGCCAGGAGTCCTGATCCTCCCAGTGGGAAATCCCAACAGCAATCTGGTGGTGGCAGTGAGCTACCTGAGAGTGGAAGAAAAGACCCTCCAAGGAGCTGACAACCCATAAAAAGCAGGGCGGAATAGGGCTTGCAGGCCAGAGAAGGCACATTCCACCACAGCATAAATCAAGAATAACCAGCATATTTCATTAATATCATCTTGGCGCACTATTTTTTAAAAAGCGCTAAGCAATTGTTTCACTTTTAAAAATCTTAATAATGCCTAATACATTTGGCAAATGGTAACCATTTTCAGTTATTTGAATATTAACTTTCTTTATTTGTTTTCCTTGTTTATTTTGCAGGCTTTCACAGAGAGGAACCGTTTGCAAAACAGATTGTTCAAACACAAGTGCTACTACAAAGAGGTAACCTATGCATATTTAATAACACTCGGTTCTTAGAGGACAGGAGTAGTGCAGTTGCCTTTACTTGGACTCTATTACACGTGGCTGTGATAGAGTTGCGTGGTCCATCCTGGCAACCAGCAGAGGATGGGGGCGGATTTACCAGGTGCAAGAGGAAGGCTCAGGCAGTGTTGCCAGTGACATGTCTCTGTCACTTCCAATTTGCAACAGAAGTGACTTCATCATGCTGTGCCGTCACGGTGATGCTGTGGTATTTGGGCAAAAAGTCTATGATAAAAAATGACTTCTACCATAGAGTTTTTGCTCAAATACCAGAGCATCACCCTGGACATTGCTGTCATGATGACATCACTTCTGTGTGCATTGGAAGTGACACCACCACATTGCAGGTGACATTGCCTGTGCCACCTTCTTTTTCTTGGTAGATCCCCCCACCAGCCAGCTGATCGGAAGTAGGGGGCAGGGCCTGGCAATGGGGGACTCCCTCCTCCACCAGGGGGCTGGCAACCCTAGCCTGTGAAAATGGTGGAATGGGAGAAATCCTGCAAGAGTGACCACTGTCACCTTGAGGGAAGTAACCGTGTGGTCAGCACTTCCCACCTCATTGCTCCTGCTGTAACATTACCATAGCAGCATGGAATAAAGCCACAGGAGAGCATCAGTCAACCCATTCCCATACTAAAAGACTCAGTCACTAGGCAGCGCACAAACTGAGCAAGAGTCTTCGCTGCACATGGCAGCTATTCTTCATCACGGGCAGGCAGACAGCACATAACAGAGCGAGTCCATGTTGGCTTTTGGTGCACTAATATGGAAATAGTTTTCCAAATAGGTGCTTCAGAAATGAGCACAAGCATGGAGGAAGCTGATTTCGGCAAGCTAATGTTGCATGAAATTGGATCAGTGTGCAGGAGAGAGAGGACTTCACATTCTATTTCCCACACATAAGCAGAAGTGAGGACTTTAAAATGGTAATCATGGATAAGTAATTACATTTGGAGCTGGTCCATACACAAAGTATGTTTTCCTTTGGAATCATTAGTAGAGACCACCTTCAGAATCTTATGGTTGTAAGGAAATATATAAATAATGTATATAGTACAATAGATTGTGTTTAAAACGCATGTTTCAAACCTTCAAGTCATATTGATCTCTTCTTCAGAGAGAAAACTAGGAATGGGTACAAATGTGGCTCGTGGTGTGCCTAGTGAGTGAGCCACTTTTAAGAGCTAAATGAACCAGTTCAGTTTGTGGAGTTCATGACATGGTAGAACAACCCCCTGGCATGGTAGAAACACCAAACTCACAGGAGATCTCCAGCTGACTCTCCTCAACCTGCCCTCCAAGTTTGGTGAGGTTTGGATTTATGGGGCCCAAGTTGCACCCACCCCCAATGTAGATGCCCCATCCTCCATTGTTTCCAATGGAGGGCAAAAAGGCAAGAGCAATAGAAGCCAAGCAGAACAGACTCAAAGTCCCAGAGAATCTTTGTAGTAGAAACTGAAGGTGGGGGGACATATTTGTAAGCCCAGCTGTACCAGTGCTATGCACCCAGCAGAAGTAGTGCCACTGTGACTGTTCAAACCAATAGGAATAGGGTCAAACCAAAGAATCTTTGCAGTAGAAACTGAAGGAGGGCTGGGCATTTTTGCAAGCCCAGCTGAACCAGTGCAATGTACTCGTGCTCAGCAGAACCCAGTTTCATTGTGGCAATGCCTTCTCCACAGGACTGATGTCTAGCACAGAATCACACTCCAAGCAAAGGGTGGAGGTTGGAAGCCTAGCAGAGCCAGTGCAATATACCAGCGTCCAGCAGAACCCAGTGCCAATGTGGCAATGCCAGCTCAATTACAATCCTAGCGAGGGGGAGCATTTTTGTGATCCCAGCAGAACCAGCACAATGTCCTGAGTGCTCAGCAGAACACAGTGCCACTGGTATTGCAAGTTTACAAGGACTGATCTCAAAGCACAGAGTCACAAATCCAAGCAAGGGGGGTGGGATTTTGCAAGTTCTGTGCAAGAAAATGGGAAGTGAACACAAAAGAATGCTGGGGGGGGCCTCTTGAAAGTGACATGACTGGTTTGAAACTGGCAATAGTGTTCCCAAGTCTGGAGAATTCCACCACCACCCCACCATTGTTTTGAAGTTTGGTAAACATTTTGTTGAGCAGAGATAATCTGTCTGGAAATGTAGCCATTCACTAACCAGCATGAACCTCCATGAACCACCTGAAAGTTCACGCCACTTCACCTGCCACGAACTTCCAGACACGAACCATGAACCAGCCAAAATTCATCATGAACATTAGTTTGCGAGCTGGTTCGTGCCCATCCGTAGACATAACTTGTGTGGACGGAGGTGTTAGGGATAGAATTAACATAAATTGGTGCTAGGACTGAGCTACAAAAAAGACATGCAAAGGATGAAGAAGTAAATTTATATAGGTTGCTTTTGAAAATGTAACATCCAAGAGTATTTCCACCCTTTCCCCTGATTTTTTAGAAAACGTTGCTGCTTTCTAGATGCGTTCAAATGATGTAGTTTACAATTTAGCGATAGGGTTCAAAAATCTAACATATATCTTTTACTTCAGGCAAAAGGAGTCCAGAATGGCCTGATTTAGGTGAGTGTTTCTTCTCCTATATGTAGAACTTATTACAACAGCTACCTTTACCAGACAGCATTAGTGAAGAAAGAAATACATTCCTTGGCATTCCTCTCTTTGCAGTTCCAAAATAGACTGGCCCTGTTTTGTAACCATGTAACACGAGAGGAAAGCAGCAGATGTTATAAGGGCTGGTTAGCATCTTGCCTATTTCAGATCTCTGAATCTGAAACTGTAATTGGCCATTTGAAAAAATGGATTAACAAATTTCAGGTTGTTGTTTTTTTAAAAAAAACCCAAACCCTGAAATACAGCCCTGACTCACCAGGAGACACATTGCCATCTGGGAGGTGGGTGAAACAACAGAAGTATGGCTTGCAGCCTCCTGCTGCCCACAGGCTGTGTGGGAAAGGCCAGCTGCATGGATTGGTCTGCTGCGTAAGCTGACGATGCTAAAGTGGGCATGGAGAGAGTTGCCCGGTGCATTTTAAAATCTGATTCCCAGCTGGTCTTCAGCTTTTCCTACCCTTCCCTCCCTGTTCTACAGTTTTAGCGTGACGCGTTGTTCTGGTTTGTTCATCATGTTCTGCTGTTTTATGCTACTTCATCGTCACAGGTTGGGTGGTTTTTTGCATTGGGATGGATCCTTTGTGGGGAGAGGACATGCTGGCATGCTCACCTCCCCTGGTTTGGGGACTCCCTTATGGTGTCTTGGAGTGGAGCCACTCAAGCTGCATGCTCAGCTCAGGGGCTGCCGGCTGGCTTCCACCACCAGGTGGGAAGGGGACCCATGCAGAGGATGGTGCCCACATGGATCTCAGGTCTTGTCACTCAGTGGTTTTATCCCCCAGCAAGTGGGCTGGGGGAGTGTTATCAGGCGGCAGGTGAGTCGCCCGATATTTGAATGCTGCACCAATGTTCCTTTTGACTGTAGTCAATAAAGCTGTGGCCATATGTTTTATCCAAACACGGTTTCTGGGGGTATTCTTCCACTGCATCGCCCTCCTATCCTCCATAGACCCACAAATAGATCTGTATGACAATCTGTGCTCGGGGAATTATTGTGAAGTAAGTAGTGAATTCAATGGAACTTGTATCACAATAATTGTGAGATCAAAAAACTCTACAGCTTTTTGAGACAAATGTTTTTTTAGTACAAAGATTACCTAGCTATTACTGAATTATTCTAGTGGAGGTCTAAATGTCTTTTTCCAAGGAAGCAGAATTATTATTCACTCCCTGCAGGAAGTCCCATTTTCTGCACTTTTCTGCTGCAAAGAAATCATGTTTTCCTAGTCCTCAAACTGCAATATTTTTGTTGACTGGGAAATCACAAATGTCTTGCCATTTTGAGGTACACCAAATACTGAGACATAGAAAAGGTTGCTATCACCTTTACATTATAAAAATATAGTTAATTGCCTGAATCCAGTCACCTCACCCATTTTATTGATTATTGATTTACTTCATTTATACCCCAACTTGCTCCCCAGTGGGGACCCAAAGTGGCTTAGATGGGTCCCCTCTCCTCCATTTTTTCTTCATAACAACCCTCTGAGGTAGGTAAGGCTGAGAGTGTGTGACTGGCCCAAGGTCACCTGGCAAGCTTCCATGGAAGAGTGCAGATTCGAACCTGGGCCTCCCAGATCGTAGTCTGACAATCTTAGGACCCTTAAGAACAGCAAAGAGGCAAAATGGGGTTCTATATCTAGGAAAGTAATTGGCAGAAATCGCTCTTCAGAGTGCCCTTATGTCAATTGAATGTGCAGATGCAGACCAATGTTATTTGATTGTTTATTTTAAATATTTATTCCTCATTTTCCATCATTTCATTGCCCGGGTGGTTTCAAGGGAATATAAATAACACATCTTTTAGCCTCCGTGTTTATATCAGTTTTTTGCATAACACTTATTTTCTGTTCCCCAAGCACTGTAGAAGACCTTATACACGCTCACATTTGTTATTTCCAGAAACATATTATGGAAAGATATTGATATCATATTCAGACATGTCTGAAATGTAAATGTTTGGCTATTTTCTAGATTCCTATTCAGAAGGGCTAAGAATTCTGGAGAATGTCAATCATCAAGCAGGTATTTCAGCCCTAGTTTTAGCAAAAACAAACAAACTTGAGAACTGTTTCCTAATACTTCTTCTGAAGAGAGCTATATGGAGGAATGTGGGTACTTTCTGATTGAAAGAAACAAATGAAGACGAATTTTGCAGTCCAAATTCTTCACCAAGCTCTGTAGCCTCTATAAGTTGTGTATGCTGAGAATATTATACAGTTTCTCTTCTTCTGAATAATGTAGGCTGAGTTCAGACTGGCAATTTGCCCCAGCAGAGCCCCGTTTCAGTGACGCTTTAAAACCGCATTAAAAGTGGCGTTCACACAGGCACATCTGCCTGGTGTTCCCCACCCGTAGGCAACTTGGGCTGTTCCGCTTCGCTCCCGTGTTTAATGGATACCTCATAAAAGTGGTAGCAAATCCCCGAAGAGTGCCTGTGTCCCGCGTTTGTCTGCTTCCTGGAAGTATGAATGCTCCGCCGATAAGCCAGGAGCAATCCGCATTGGGCAGAAGGCAGCAGCGGTATGATTGGCTGTGCTCCGCTCTACTGCTCAGTGCGGCCAATGCGGTGCCCACAGCCAAATTAATGGGGAAACACCTCATACAGCGTGCCTCCGGGGCAGCAGTCTCAATGCTCCGGTGTGCCTTCTCCTGGTATGCTCCGGCAGCAGCCCGGGCTGTGTGAATGGGAAACCCCGGAACAGTTTGCGACTGGCTCTCAGAGCAAATTGCCAGTCTGAACTCAGCCGTATTCCAGCTTTAGTAGTCAGGAGGATTAGTTATGCAATACTGAAGCCCTCCCCTCCAATAAGTGCACCCCTAGAAATCTCATCCAGCCACTCTGCTGGTTGTGAGATTTCAGCAAACATTTTCTACACACTGTCAGGCTTATACTCACAGCCATGATAGCTGGGAAATAAAAGTAAAAAGTATTGGGGAGTGTGATTTTTCTGCATTCCCAAGTATGCCCATGGAATCTTGGCATGCAAACCATCCTGGGTATGTGATTCCACTAAACTGAAAACATGGGTAACTATTACCCTCTTTTTGTTCTATTTCTAACTGCTGGTATTATCTCTACTGTTTTCAAAGAGTTTATTGCTGCTTATTCTATTTCTATAATTGCTTTTATTCTCCAGTTGTCTGTGGTTTCATATATTCAGGGTTTTTTAAAAAAATCAGTTTCATAATTTTATTCTGTTTTAATTTTCTGTTATAAATTACTGCACACCAAAAGGCAGATTGTATATCTTCCAAGTAAATAAACAAAATACATACCCTTCCCAGGCTGAGTAAAATAATTTAAATTGTCAATAGATTCAAATAAGTTTTGTGAAATGTGTTTTAAGCACCTTCCCCCCAATACTGGAATCCCACATTTTATGGGAAAAGAGGCTATGCTTTTTCTTAAATCTTAAAAAAAAAAAATCCTTAGTGGCTGGTGCATATGTTCACCATAAAGGAAGGTGTTAATTCCATTATTCTGCCCCCACCAGAGTTCCCTCTAAGCTGAGTTAATGCGAGCTAGCTCACAGTTTTTTAGCCTCCAGCTCATGCATTTTTGTCTTCGCTCAGGAAGGATGGCTCTAGAGCAAATTAATTTATGCAGCAGCCAAATCACTCGCTCACAACTTTAATACCAGGAACTCACAAAGTAGAATTTTTGCTCACAAGACTCCACAGCTTTAGAGGGAGCATTGGCCTCCACCCCATCATCCTCCACTTGTTTAAACCTAAGTACTTCTCAGACAACATCGATGAGAGGAATGAATGTGTGTGAAGAACAGGATCAGGGTGGCAGGATCCATGTCCAAAGGAGCACATATGAATCTGCATGCACTCAGGAAATACGGAAAAGCAGAATTACAATCACAGGAAGGGAAACCTGAGCATGTAGATTCTACATGTATCTCCCAATGAAAATGTATAAGAAAATTATCGTTCATTCTACTCATGTGCATTGCCTGGAGAGGAATCTGTTCCTGACTTGCTGTCTGGTACCTAGTATGATTTCTACATTCATCTTTGAAGTTCTTCAAAACTTTGACCAACTCTATACCCCACTGTCCTCATTACCGGATTCCTGCTTGTGACACTTGGCTCCTCCATTTTCTTTCAGCTATTCAAAGCTGCTAATCCCAGACCAATATCAGTGTTAGGCTCTGGTCACACTGCAACTGACATGCGCTTTGTTCCCAGTTTATTTAAATCGGGAACATTTTTATTCACATTGGGCTGTCTACATGCAGCCAGCCCCTCTTGCCCAGCACCCGCTTGCCTGCTGCTGCGCCATCCTTCCAGGCGAACCTGCCGGCCACGGGAAGGCTTGGGCGGCTGCTGCTCCTGCCGACACTTTGGGGGGGGGGTGCTGCCGCCGCCACCGCCATTGACCCATGAAAATAGGCTCCGCCATCTCCACCATCCTCCTTGCCGGCCCCATCCAGGCTGCCGGAGCCCCCGCCTCTTGTTCCCGCCTCCAGGGCCGTCTTTGTGCGTTTTTTGTTTTTTTTTTTAAAGCTTCTGGTTTGAGCGCTTGACTAAACATGCGCTTAATAAATCCATTATTAAACTGTAAATGGATTTATTAAGCACATGTTTGCTCAAGCGCTCAAACCGGAAGATTTTTTTTAAAAAAAAACAACCCAAGAACGTTCAGACGGCCCTAATCGCAATCCTTGCGAGAGAGGGGCTGTCCACATAGGCGAAATCGTGCAATCAAAGCGGAAGTGCCAGGAAAACACTAGTTTCTCCAGGGGTCAGGAAAACCCGGAAGCATTGCGCGAGTAAGCCCGCTTCGCGGCGGGAGGCGGATTGGCGCGTGTGAACGTGAAACTGACATGCGCAAGTAAACAGCAGCGAATCCCGATCAAAACGGCAGTGTGACTGGACCCTTAGTCTCTAGCAACAAAATAAAACATGAGTTTGGTGAACAACCGGATTCAAGTCCAGTAGCATCTTAGAGACCAAAAAGATTTTGGGGGGGAGGAATAAGCTTCTTTTGTCGGATACCTTTGTGAGGCTGATGGATTTCCATTCCATGCAGCCTTCCATGAAGATACCTTCAGAGGGCAGCCATGTTGGTCTGCAGTAGAACAGCTAGATTCAGGTCGAGTAGCGCCTTAAAGACCAAAAAGATTTTTGGAGTCAAAGCTTTTGAGAGCCAGAGCTCCCTTTGGTAGATAAAGGAGTTTGGTAGCATCGTAGAAACAAACCGAATTTATTCCAGGATAAGCTTTCCGGAATCAGAACTCACTTTACTGATTAAGTGAGCTCTCACTCACAAAAAGTTATGTTGGAATAGATTTTAGTCCCTAAAGGGTCACTGTATTTTTGTTTTCTTTGAAAGATTTTAGACTCTGCCTTTAGACCGTTTTTCCCTGCTGCTTGGTGCCTAAGAATCCTTCCCAGAACACACTTGGATCTACTTCTTCATTCTTCCTTCGTCCTCTGAACCAAAGTGTTCCATAATGCTATTGGTTTACCTCTGTATTTTTCATTCCCAGCCAAAGAGAACCTTAATCTTGGCCCCTATGCCCTGTTTGCTGGCCCTTCAGGGCAACTGTTTGGCCACTTGGTGAAACAGGATGCTAGATGGACCACCGATACAATCCAGCAAGGGCTCTTTTTACATTCATATTTGTTCACACACTCATCTCTTGTGATCCTTGGCTTGTTCTTTCCCCCTGAGGATTTACACTGTAAATTCTTGGGGGCAGAAGTCTGGGTTATGTTTGTTTGGGGTTTGATTGGCCTGTGCTTTTGTTAGAGTGTAATGGGCCGTGTATGCTGGTAGCACTATGCAATTCATCCCTTGATCAACAGATAAAAGAACAGTATCTTTGTCAGCTCTTTCACAGAGTTTTCCTTTCGGCCTCTCTTCTCTGAATTATTTGAATTGCATTGCAGACTTAAAGGAATATAAAAAGATGTTTGGATGGTTGCTGTAAATGGAAGTTCCTAAGAATTCCAGTGGGCACACAGAAATTACTTGCGTTTGCCTCTTGCTCATGATCTTGGAGTGCAATCTGATCTACGCAGCAAAAAAATTAAGAAGAGGAAACTGTTGCTTGACTTAAACAGCAGTTGTGAACTGAAGTATATACACAACAGCATTTAAAGTGGTTGATACAATCATAAAAGCCCAACAGACTCTTAGCATGTTTTTTGCTTTCATTCTTTCTTTAAGCAGCAAACAAGGGATCTTGTTCCACCTGGGGCAAAGGACACATCTCAACTTTTGATAAACACCTGTATGAATTCTCTGGAACTTGCAATTACATATTTGCCACTGAATGTAATACTGTCTCCCCGGACTTCAACATCCAGTTCCGCCGTAATCAGAAGAACAAAATTGCAAGAATCATTATTGAGATGGGATCCACTGTTGTCATAGTTGAAAATGGTATCATATCAGTGAAAGATGTTGGGTAAGTGTCCAAGGGAAAAGTAATATGTATTAATTACACCCCAGCTGCAAAGGAATTTTTGTGTGTGTGTGAAGGAGGGCATCTGGCAATCAAATAAATTCGCAATCTCAACATAGGGAATCCCTTAGAGAGTATTCCGTATCAGCAGCTGGTGGTGAATGCAGTAGGCCGTCTCTTCATCTTTGTTGACTCTCCTTTTAGATTTTTTAAATATTTTTTTTAGTCTTTCTGTTGTTATTTAATATTGTTGTGTAGGTGTTTTATGTTTTTATATTGTAACTCATCTTGAGTCTCTTGGGAGAAAGGTGAGTCAGAAATGCTTTTAATAAATAAATCCATATTTGTTCATTTCTCAAGTGGTTAAGACACTGAACTGCAAGTTGTGGAAGGTCAGTAGTTCAGCAGTTCAAGACCTGAGAGTGCCGCATGACGGGGTGAGCTCCCATCTCTAGTTCCAGCTCCTGCCAACCTAGCAGTTCGAAAGCAAGAAATTGCAAGTAGATAAATAGGTACCACTTCGGTGGGAAGGTAACAGCATTCCGTGCACCTTGGTGTTTAATCATGCCGGCCACATGACCACGGAAACGTCTTCGGACAGCACTGGCTCTTCAGCTTTGAAACGGAGATGAGCACCACAACCCTAGAGTCGGATTTGACTGGCTTTCGAGCAAGGGAATCTTTACCTTTACTTTACCTAAAGCACTTGCATTGCTGACTATTCTGAGTGTAATTCAAGATGCTGGTTGTAGAATCCTTAGGGTTGCTAGAGGATGTAGTGATGGTCACTGACACAGATGGCTTTAACACAGGTTTGGGCAGAATCATGGTAGATAGATCCATCAACGCTACTAGGCAGGGCTCTTTTTGCAGCAGGAACTCCTTTGCATATTAGGCGACACACCCCTCATGTAGCCAGTCCTCCAAGAGCTTACAGTAGCTCCTGTAAGAAGAGCTCTGTAAGCTTTGAGAGGATTGGTTACATTAGGGGTGTGTCGCCTAATATGTAAAGGAGTTCCTGCTGCAAAAAGAGCCCTGCTACTAGGTATGATGACGAAAGGGAACCTTCACATCAGGAGAAGGCCTTGGCCTCTACGCCACTGTTCATCACAAGAGCTCTTTATAGATGAGTCCCCAGCACGCACGCACGTTCACTCACCATGCAGGGAGGGAGAGCGTGCATCCCCAGCCTCTGTGCAATTGCCTGCTTGTCTGCACAGTATGACTGCATGGAGGAACTAGCCACACAGACACAATGTTCCCATAATCAGCAATATTCTGTAAGCAGCATCACTGATCATGGGGGGGAGGGTTACACAAGGCCACATCCTCCACATAGTCACACTTTGTATATTACCAGGCAATTGTGTGGAAACGGGGGGGTGGGGCCAGTGTGTTCATGCCTGCACTTACTCCCCATGTGGTGAGTCAATGTGGGGGTTTGTATCGCCTGTACCAGGCTACAGTGAAACAGGATGCTGGACTAAATGGACTAGTGGTCTGATCCCGCATGGCACTTCTGATGTTCTAAAACTACTTAGAGCTTCCATGGCATGCTGGGGGTTCATACCCAGGTCCCCAGATATTAGTCTAAAATTCTAATCCCTACCCCACACTGGCTTTTGTGGGGTGGCTGCTCTTGAGCAGTAGAAAGCAACTGGGCCTGGGTGAGTCATGTATAGGGTTGCCACCCCCTGGTGGGGGCAGGGGATCCCCCAATTTGGGGGGGCCCAATCCACTGCTGGCCAGCTGGCCAGTGGGGGGAACCCACCCCTGAACAGTAGCATCCTGTGGGCATGCCGCTGATGCAATAATGTCACCAATAGTGATGTCATAATGCTGGGGCAATTGCATGGTGATGCTCTAGCATTCAGGAGAAACTAGCATTTGGGGGAAACTCTGGCATTTGGAGGGGAACTTTGTGTGCGGGGCAGAAAAGTCCCAATGAAGAACCGGGAGCCCCCCACCTCAGGTAAGGCGAGACCTGGCATGAAAATTGGGCGGTAGCAAGTAGACAAATGGCTGATGGTGGGCCTGGCCTCTCTCAAATGCCAAAATAGCACTGGAAAGAGTAATTCCCCATCATCCTGCCTTGCAGTGACAGAAACCATATCTTGAAGGCTAGCTATACTGTTGCAACAGCCACTGAAGAATCAGACACTGCTTTTATCATTTGGGGGGTTAATCCCCAATGTTTTTTAGATTTGAGATTTTTTTGCAGATCTGGGTCATTTTTCAGGTTTGTAGAAAGAAAGACCTGTCTTGTCTGTTCATGTCTTCAGTTTCTGGATTTAAGTATTCACTGATCTGGCCAAATTGAAAATTTGATATATTGATGTATTTTTATAACCTATTACTTTTTCATTTTACTCTTTCTTGTCGTCTCCTGGTGGTTTGGCTGGGGAAAGGGGATTATGTGGGCTTTCTCTGTTATTGTTTCTATTTTTATAATAAAAACTTTAACTACAAAATAGATGCCACAAATCCCTACAGTTAGTTCCACTGGTTGCATACGCAGAGGATGAGAGCACTGTGGATAAGTGACATGGGATAATAGCTAAACCTTCTCTAACTGATGGGTCAGTTCCCATTCAGTCAAAGTACTGGGTTTGTCTCAAAAAATCACACTCGTGAAAGCCCTTGGTATTTCTAACAGTATGTACTTCTCCCCTTCACTTCTACAATAGTATAATCAGGCTGCCATATACCAGAAATGGAATTCTGATTGCGCCTTTTGGCTACAACATCCGTCTGTCGGCTAAGCTGCAAGAGATTGAACTAGAGGTTTCTTGGAACAATGATGACTATCTCATGGCAAGTGGCATTTCAGTCCTACCTAGTGATCACATTTTTGGAATCTGAAAATTCCACACCTGCTCTAAAAAACCAATTCTGCATGTGTTTTCTGTTTTGGCCGAATGATGATATCATGGAGGGACAGCAAAGTGATAATGGTTTTGCTGGTCAACTTGACCTTGTGACTGGATGAGTTAACGCACTGTGCAGACACAAACTGGGCAAATACTGACATAGGCTGTAACTCGACATAAGAAACTGCATGGGTACTGAATTCAAAACCAGTTTGTGATATGGCAGAGGGATCCGGTGTTCAGAGGACAATTAATTATACTTTTGATGGAGATGATCTGAGTCCCTTCCCAGATGCTTAAATATGGAACTACAAGAATTGTAGAGATTGCACTAAAATTTGCACCCCAAAATTCATAATAAAATGGCCTTGAGCAAATGTTGATGTCAATGCTGTTCATCTAAGGAAAAACATCTTCTAGAGTGGGGTGATTCTCTGTCCTGCCACTTTTCCTCTGAAACTCACTTCTCTTGAGCTGGTTCCCTCCCACAGACACACAAGCTTCCAAATGAGTCTTTATGTAGGTTAGGGTTGGGAGTAGGGGTAGCAGGGAAACAGTCATGGGTGGGGGAATAGTTAAACAGCTGCCCCCCTCCTTTTCTCCACTCCACATCACTCTTTCCAGAAGCTGCTTTTCCCTTTAAGACTTAACCGCATGTTCCGCATAATTTTCCCATGGCCTTCCACTAAATTGAAAGTTCCTTAAAGGAAAGACTTAAAATGTAAAAATTTAATTACCATATTTTGCAATAATAGCGAATAGGGATGCAGTACTGTCTGTGAAATTCTAGGCAATCAATTGCATTGTTAGCTGTTGTAGATTTTCCGGGTTGCCTGGCTGTGGTCTTGGCATTGTAGGACCTGACGTTTCGCCAGTAGCTGTGACTGGCATCCTCAGAGGTATAACACAGAAAGACAGAGTACTGCACTGTTCATTGTATATTTTAAATATTTGGTTCAAGTAAGGGTGGTGGTTGAGGACCCCACCTTGGGGTGGCAACCAGACCTGTATTCCCTCATCTGCACTTACTCCTTTCCACCCATTCCCACTACCCAGGGTTGGCTCAGGTATAGTTAGTAATCACAGCCATCTCTTCAGTTATTAACCTGGAAGATCCTGGAGCCCCCTTCCATCCCTGAGCAATGTTCCCTTTATTGCAAGGATAGTGTTCACTAAATGTTTTGATTAGGTGAGAACATTTATGTTCCATGCCTGATAGTTTCACAGACAATAATGTACATAGGTCAATCAAATCAGGAATACAGTCTGTGGAAATCACAAACATTTTGCTAAGTATATTGCTGTGATCATATCAGTGACTTGACCCAAGTGAACATTCCCCATGACAAAAATAACAGTGTTATACACCATGATGTGACCAAAAGACATGACTGAACAGAAGACAATGGGACATTCTACTAACGTAGTCGTTTTCTAATTAATTTGAGTTTGTTTTTCCTAGGTTTCAATTGAGGAAAGGTACATGGGTAAAACATGTGGACTATGTGGGAACTACGATGGACAAGAACTAAATGAGTTTCTGAGCGAAGGTAAGTCCATTGCCCCAAAATTCCTGGTCAAGGTATGATTTCATGATGTCTGGAGGAGCACTGTAGTGAAACCAAAGAAAAATTTACCTCTTACATTTTGTTTGGTTCTTAAACTCAGCAAGATAAAGTAAATATCATCCTAGCATTTGGGATGATCCCCATATAAGGCACGCACATACACAGTCGTAAAATCACATGTCCTTATTTCCAATCAGCAGGGCTGCCTTAGCAATTACCAAGGGGCGACTGTCCCTGGGAGAGGGCGTGGTTGGCCGGTTGTCCTCCGAGGACTCACCACTGACACCTGGCAAACCACCTCAACGGCTGCTTGGCCCAGGGGCTTGGGCTCTTCCTTCCCCATCCAACGGGGAGAGGAGAAGGCAGAAAGATTTTGACTTCTCCCCTGCCTCTTGACTTTGTCCTCCTGAGTGGCACTGCAGCAACACTCCTCTCATCTGTCAAACAGTGTGACTGGTGACTGGGACCAGCAACCACTGCTCACAGCAAGAATGTGGCCGTTGGTGGTAGTAGCTGCCAACATTGCAACAGTACTTAGACTCAGCCAATCTGTTTGTACTAATCCATACTTTTGTAACCTTATGGTTGGACTCCTGTAACATTCTGTACTTTGGGTAGCCCTTGAAGACAATTCCCCACAAGGCACTCATCTCTTTTTTGTACACGAATATTTGTCTTATATGAAAAATGAGTCTGTCACACAGCTGGATCCTTGGTTGACCTTGTGAACCAACAGTCAGATTGTAAAGGCTTGCTATTCACTGGTCTTTTTAGTTGTACTCATTAACAAGCTCAATTTAATTTATACCTCAATTAATAGGTAAACTGCTGGATCCATACAAATATGCTGCCTTGCAAAAAATGGATGATCCTACCGAGATCTGCCCATTTGAAAAGATGACAGTTTCTAATGTTCCCCACAAGAAATATGTACGTACTATTTTTTAAATTGTTTATAGAATTGTTAATTTGAGTTACATTGTACTTTATCCCATGAACTGATTACAGCTTACAGTAGGCTCACAATTTAATCAATTTGCAATAATTTATAATAATCTACTGCAATATAAATCTGGAGACTGAAGCTCAATCTTAGATGTGCTATAGATGGTGTCTCTGGAGCTCTGCCCGGGAGATACATGTATCTTCACTTCCAGGATCTGAAATGCCCGAATCTGTCCGGCAATTACATCAACTGGCATTACTTTTGAACAATGAGAGTGATTGATAATAGGGATGTGCATACCAATATTTTCAAGATAAACGTATATTCATTCCATGTATTTAGAGAATGAACAAAGGAATTAAAAGATTTTCCAGTGTCACAAAGAAAAAGCAAAAATTTGAGTGAAAGAAGGGATCTTTCTGGGGATCTGGAGCAGCAAATAGCACTAAATTAGCAGGGAATCATTCCACTCTCATCCCTAAAGAGTCACCAAGTCTTAAGAAGCTTGGACAGAGGATTCTGGTTTTACAGATTCTTCAACAAGGTCTGGAACAGGTGTTTTTACAGCAAATGGCACCAGATTAGTAGGAAACACTCTTTCCCCTAAAGAGTCACCAAGTTGTAAGAGGTTTGGACAAAGGAATCTGATTTTATGCTTCCCTCAAACAAGGTGTTCCCAACTAGGGGTATACATTCAGATACAATCAACCTGAAGATATACCTGGAAAATATCAGTGTTTTCCAAATATATTTCAGCATCCCAAAGATATCTGGAATCTATCAGAAAGCTTTTTTAAAAATTCCAGATATATTCTGGATTTTCTGGGAAGATCAGATACCAGCATTGCAGGCTCCCAGGGGCATTTTTTTCTTTTCTTTTCTTCTTTGTTTCTGTGTTTCCAGATTTTTATAGGCTTCTCCGCTGCTCTTGTCCATTTCAAGAGGTTTTGTTTTCTTTGCAAGTATTCCTTTGTGTTCCCTTCCCATTTTCTTGCACAGGGTTTGCAAAATCCCCTCTCCCCCCTGCTTGAATTTGTTGTGACTCTGTGCTTTGAGTTCAGTCCTTTTAAGCTTGCAATGCCAACGACACTGAGATCTGCTGGGCATTCTGCATATTGTAACTGGTTGTCCTGGGCTTGCAAAATTCCCCCCTCCACTTGGATTTCTTGTGACACTGTGCTTTGAGATCAGTCCTTTTAAGCTTGCAGTGCCTCAGCAGCACTGGGTTCTGCTGGGCATTCTGTACACTGAACTGGTTATGCTGGGCTTCAACCCCACCCCCTTGCTTGGATTGTGATTCAGTGCTTCACATCAGTCCTGCTGAGCTGGCATTGCCACAATGGCACTGGGTTCTGCTGGGAACTCTGTGATTGCACTGGTACTGCTGAGCACTCTGTACACTGCACTGGTTCTGCTGGGCTTGCAAAAAACCCTTTCAGTTTCTACTGCAGAGATTCTCTGGGACTTTGATTCTATTCTGCTGGGGTTCTATAGCCCTCGCTTTTCGCCCTTTTTTGCTATTTTTTCCTCCATTGGAAACAATGGAGGATGAGGCACCTTCTTTGGTGGCCCTTAGAATTGGACCCCTTGTTCCAATCTTTTTGAAACTTGAGGGTACTTCTGAGGAGAGGCACAAGCAGTTATACGCCAAAATTTGGAGCCTCTGCTTCAAAAAACAGCCCCCCAGATAACCCGAGATAGTTTCCCCATTGACTATAATGATCAGGGGGAGGATGGCAAAAGCATAACTACCCAGTGATAACTCTGGTTTACTTTAAAAGTTCAACTTCCTTTCCCACTTTCTCCACACTTATGACAAAACTGCAGCCATCCTTTTCCTTTCATCCACTAAAAAATCCTACAGAAGTATGGCAATTAAGACTTATCTGTTTACACTGACCATGTGTGTATTGGTGTGCAACACAAAAATGTTATAAAATGTAGAATAACATAAAATGGCAAAAAAAAATGCTGTAAAACCAACAAACAGAAATGGGAAATTGCCAAACAAAATAGGTGGAGCAAAAATCGTCTTCCTAATGGTGAATGAAAATAAAAAGGAAAGAAAATACATGTATGTTTGTTCATCCCTGCTTTCCAGCTGGCTTCATATCAACTTGGCCGAAGAAAGTAAATTTAAGATGGGAGGGACGGGGTAGCTAGATTGGATTCAAGATTGACCCTGCCCAGTCGGCATGAAATCAGTTAGAAATTACTGCCACCACATCCACGGATATCATCCCTACCCACATACATAAAGCGGCGTTGGTGAAAGGAGCACATTGCTTGACAGCCTACATGGGATTTTATTTGTATCCCATAGGGGAAGCCACAGATATACCTATGCTAGTGAGAAGTTGTCAGTGCAGTTTAGTTTGTAAGCATAAGCACAACCTGTCCCAAACTGTACCAGATGCACTTAAACTGCCTTCCTTTATTTTCTAGGCCAGGATCTGTGCCCACCTTCTAAGCAATGTGTCTTCGTCATGCAATATCTCAAGGAAAGCGTTTGTCATCCGTTGCCAACTCGATATGCAACACTGCAGAAATCCAGGGCAGAGAAACTGTACCTGCGCTACCCTTTCGGAATACTCCAGACAGTGTGCCATGTCCCATCAGAAAGTGTTTGACTGGAGAAGCAGTGACTTCTGCTGTAAGTTACAGTGTTCTAGACGATACCTTCATTGCTGAGCTTAAACTACTACACAGTGAGCAAATTATAAAAACATAAATTTAATGTACCAAAGTTGCAACAGATTATTTGGATTGTGAATACCAATCTATTGTCAGATACTGTATTTAAAAAGATCATCAATCACCAAAACTACTAAGGGTGTGAGGAAAGTATGTTCCCTATCATTTTTTTAATGAGTACACATGAAGCTGCCTTATACTGAGCCAAACTATTGGTCTGTCAAAGCTAGTATTGTCCATAGTCTGCCTGGCGGCTCTCCAGAGATCTTTCAGCTTACTTAGTGCTACCTGATGCTGTTAACTGGAGATTGTCCTGGAATATAGGCAGAGCAAGGCAACAGAGCTAGATCACAGTCGAGAGTTCAGTCCAGAGATCAAATACCAGTCAGAGTTCATAGGTAGTTCAGGAAAGCAGACTCAAGGTAGTCTGAGGTTGTTGATCAGCAAGATTCAGGCAGGTCCGAAAAGCATGGCCGAGGGTCAGTCCAAATGTCACCGGAGGCAGATAGAGTCCGGCACTGTGGTCATGAAGTTCACAGGGTTTTGACAAATTGTTTCCACAATCTGCAGTTCTCCAGGTCTGATTTATATGGGCATTTCTTAACAAGCCTGATTTATAGCCATCTGCTCAGAGGTGCTCCTGCACTGACTCAGAACTGCTATCATTAAACGGCTGGTGCTGAGCCAAGAGGCGAGCACTATGTCTGTGTGTCCTTAAGTCTTGTTGGAGCCTTTCCCTTCGCTGTTCGATTAATGAGGGAGAGCCTGGTGGGCTACTTTCCTGCAGCTGTGCTTCATTGGCTACTTCAGAGCTATGGGTGAGTGGGTTAAGGTCAGCTGCCGGCATTGAATCTTGAGGCTTGTGTATCTCTAATTCACTAACTTTAGCTGGTTCAGAGCTGGCTGCATGTGGCTCCTCGACTCCTGTGGAGTCTTCTGCCACACTGGACTCAGGCTGGTCAAGCTGGCCCATGACAGAGATTCTGAGGGTTGAACCTGGGACCTTCTACACTCAAAGCAGATGTTCTACATTAAACCATAGACCCACATCCTTCTCACTGCTCTCCATTTTGTTCCCACTCCACGTCTTCCCTTCATTGTTTCTATCTTCTCCCTGCTTACCTTCTCATCATTTTTGTTATACTTCGTTTCTCCCTAGCTTTTCCCATTCCATGGCTTTGGTGGCCCCATCAAAAGTCACTGGTATTCAGCACTCAGACAGAACAACTGAATTATAGCTGTAGATTAGTGTTGGCCAAGAACCACTCTGTTCTCTCAACAGCAGTCTGTGGGCAGGAAGTATCTTTTACCACACTCCCTCCCAAGGTGAATCTCTAATAAAATTACTGCAACCCAGTATTAAAGGATTGTCAGTTATAGTGAAGTGTGCAACCCTACTTTTGTCCTAGTCATTATTTAAAAGAAAAAGAAAAATTTTAAACATAGGCTATCTTTATATCTTACCACTTGGAAACTTTCTCCCCCTTACTAATGGAATGGTAGGCAAACATTTTAGCATACCTTAAAGGAAATTAATAGGCCTGCTGTGAACCAGACAAAATCATCTTGGGACCTTTATGAGCCCGTTGGCCACCAGCTATGGATAAGGGTTATTGGTATATTTTGGGTATATTGGGGGATCCCCATAAGGTGTTTGGGATTTTTAGGGATACCAGTAAATGGGTCCCAAAACATTCTGGAAATATTTTAGAATGTACAGGAATATTTAAGGGCAGCATTTTAAGGTAGGGAACCCTCAAGATCTTTTGGGAGGCACCTCACTTCCCTCCGTATCCCTCTCCCCACGGTATTTCCTCTTTCTCTTCTCCTATCAGCCCCCATATCCTCTCCCCTTTCCCTGCCTCATTCTTGCCTTTTCCAACCTGCCTTTTATCTACCTCCCATCTTGAGCTATATTTATTATTTATGTAATTCATTTATACCCCACTTTTCTCCACAGTGGGGATCAAAGTGGCCTACATTAGTCTCCTCTCCTTCTTTCCCCCCCAGACCCCATCCTCCCTAGACTTCACCTCAAAATTTCCAGGATTTTTTCAACTTGAAGCTGGCAACCCTAGCCAGGCCTGGCCCCAAAGAGTCCTCATTCAAAAGGCAAAACAGCCCTGGAAAGGGATCTGCCCCTTCCCCCTGCCTTTTACTCAGAGAAACCCAGCCTGGAATGCTGTGGTAGCCTAGCACCAGCCACTGAGGGAACATGTTTATTAAAGCTACAGGAGCTTCTTTTATCATTTGGATTTTTTAAAAAGAAAAATGTTGTTTTAGATTTCACATTTTTCTGCAAACCTGGGGTGTTTGCCTGTTCACAGCTCCAAACACGGTGTTTAAGTATCCTCAGATTTGGCCAGTATTGCAATTATTTATTTATTATTTTGTTCTATGTCTAACCCACCCTCCCCCACAAGTATATTAGCATACAGATGATGGTGATTATCTATGTTAAAAGATAATCCTTAGCCTACTATGAAGCAAAGTCCTCAAGTCCTAAGCCAACTATGAAGCAAATCCAACTGAATGGGATATACTTTCAAATAACCGTGGCTGGAAATGATCACTGAAGTGGGGCAACAGTGTGGATGCTGAAGTGCTGATTAGTATTTTCTAACTTGCAGGGATGCCATAAATTTAGAAGGGATAGTTAATTGTGAGGTATCTATAGCTGTCTTTGTCTGGATATAGAGAAAGCTAGTTCTTGGGTGACTAGAAAAGGAGTATGGAAAATGTGTGTAATGTTACATGATTGATACAATTGATATTTTAAATGTGGGGTAGACTCGTCTCAATTTTTTAACAAATAACATTCTACAAGCTCTCCAACCCATTCTGTATTGCAGCTCTAAAAAGATGTCCAGCTAACCAAATCTATAGAGAGTGTGGTTCTCCCTGTCTTAAAACGTGTTCCAATCCAGAACACAGCTGTGCCAGCTATTGTACATATGGCTGTTTCTGTCCAGAAGGTAGGTGAACATACCAAAAACATAATGACTTCGCTAGACCCAGAATGCCTTCCTGTCCTTTATACTCTGTGCATTCGGGAGCAATTAAAACACTTACCCTTGATTTGCTCTTTCCCATTTTCACCTTGTGACAGGTACTGTTCTAGATGACATTTCAAGAAACCGAACCTGTGTTCCTATCGAGCAGTGTCCATGTACACTGAATGGTGACAAATATAATCCTGATGATGTCATGACAGCACCATGTAGAACTTGGTGAGTACTGGGAGATAAAGATTAAAGGAGGATTTGAAGGAATTGGTCATCAAAACAGTTGGGAAACCTGGCAGCAATATCCACTCAATTTCTGGAAAGTCGCATTAAAATCCCTGTAACATTTCTTAGCTCCTTATTTTATATGGGGTGAGATTAACATTCTGTTTACTAGGAGACGGTATACCTCAAGTGACGTGGTCCACTATATGTTGAACTGCTGCCTATCAACGTGGCAATGTGCGTCGACATTCATCAACATGGCAAATGGGGTTCAATGTGGCCAAGTGCAAAGTAATGCACATTGGAGCCCAAAATCCTAAATATAAATACACATTGATGGGGTCCGAACTGGCAGAGACCGACCAAGAGAGATATCTTGGAGTTGTAGTAGATAACTCAATGAAAATGTTGAGACAGTGTGCAACTGTACTGTGTACAGTTTTGGTTACCACACCTCAAAAAGGATTTATAGCATTGGAGAAAGTGCAGAAAAGGGCAACTAGGTTGGAACACTTTCCCTATGAAAAAAGGCTAAAATGCTTGGGGCTCTTTAGCTTGGAGAAATGACAGCTGAGGGGTGACATGATCGAGGTTTATAAGATTATGCATGGGATAGAGCAGGTTGAGAAAGAAGTACTTTTCTCCCTTTCTCACAATACAAGAACTCGTGGGCACTCCATGAAATTGCTGAGCACTCGGGTTAGAACAGATAAAAGTCTACCTTGTTTTTTAATGCTTAAAGTTCTTTGACTTTATGATATTGTTGCCAAAAGTGTGAGAGAGAAGTATAGGGCTCATTTCCTGCAGGAGCACACAGGAGCGAAGCTCCAGCAGTAAGGAGCCCGGGGGGCAGGCACATGCAGCAAGACCCACCCCCCTGCTCCCAGCAGCCCCCCTGCCTTTCCCAGCCTGCTGGCTGACCCAGTGGAGTGCTGCTGCGATTTGGCCCTTGAGCTGCTCCACCACTGCCTGGGCCATGGCACCCAGCCCACCCAGGCTCTGCCCGTCCTCATGCCAGCCCTGGCATGGTGCCTCTGCAAGGTGGGCCCCAGCAACTCCTGCGAGGCCTGTGAGGAGCTCCCCCCTGGCCTCCTGTACCTCCTCGGCCTCCTCCTGCAGCTCTGCCTCACTGCCGCCCTGGCCCCCTACCTGCTCGAGGCCATGCACATCCTCTGCATTGCTCTCCTCGACCCACAAGCAGCCACACACTTTCCTGCACTTGCTGGCTATCCAAAAGAGTCCAGTGGCACCTTTAAGACCAAGGTTTATTCAGGTACAAGCTCTCCCTCCTCTCTGAGGGCAGATCTGCATGCTGTGTTGGGCAGAGTGTGTCTTGACTATCCAAGCCTGCCCCTTTAGGACTTCCCAGCCTCCAGCCTCTCACCTGCTTGCACTGTAGATCCAGCACTGAAGCCCCTTATAGTAACCACAATAAAGCAGTCCAGTGGTACACTATATACAAGGGTTTTATTCACAGTATTCACACGCAAAGTGCTACGCTAGGCATCCAATATACAGAAGAAGAGAGATATGGCAACTGTACAAAGACTTATATACAAAGCCCCACCAATCAGTGTAGTGCTGAGTCATTGTGACTGCACACTGTTCAGTGCTGATCAAAACAAGTCAGGACTTGTCCTCTCTATACACCAACTGACAGGTAGCTGTCAACTTAGATCCTAATGATCTATCTACTGGAGATTAACATACAACATGCTGACACCCCCCCCCACATAGCTAGCAATCCAAAAATGTCCAGTGGAGCCTGAGTGGTGGGCGTTGCCTTCTGACACACTTCCAGTGATTTCAGAGGGTGTGGCATATGCAAATAAGTTATGCTAATGAGTTATGCTAATGAGCTCCTACACCTCTTTTTCTACGAAATGACCCCTGGAGAAGTATATTGCCCTCAGGCACTCGAATGCGAAGTGATGAGCTCAAAAATGTATTAACAGCTGACATATACACTTTACTTTTCCCCAGTAAATGCAAAATGGGCCAGTGGAGCTGCAGAGAACTACCATGTCCAGGCACATGTTCCTTGGAAGGAGGTTCATTTGTCACCACTTTTGACTCGAGGCCATACCGCTTCCATGGAGTTTGCACCTACATTCTTATGAAGGTAATCTACTTAACAATCAAATGGTTTTCACGGGTTCATAAAAGGACTTTCTGAATGCCAACACTGGTCAACGTTTATCCTATATATAAATATCATCCTGGAACCTTACTGGGTGACTTTGAGGGAATCACTGTCTCTTAGCCCAATCTATTTCAGAGTTATTGTGAAGATAAAATGGAGGGAAGGCGGGATCAAAAACTTGACTCCCATCTATATTGTGCAGCAATGTTATAATTAGCCCCAAAATCGGCAGTGATAAACATTGTCAAGAATTTTTCAATGACTGGAATTTGAACAGGCAAAAATGTAGTAATATGGCCCAATTCACACATTACATTTTCAACTTAACACAAGGGACACGCATCCTAGAGACATACTTGTCTGCAAACCTAGGTGAAAAATCCTAATGAAACCCAAACATTTGATTCACAATGGTGAAAAGGAGATGTACAAGATGTTTCTTTTCCTTCCCATAAAATTTGCTTTGCTTTTTTCCCCCTTCTAGAGCCCAATGTTGCCGCACAATGGAACCTTGATGGCTGTATATAAAAAATCTGGATATTCCAGTTCTGAGACATCACTGAGTGCTATTGTTTATGTCTCTTCACAAGTAAGTGCTCATTCTATAAAAAACATTGCTATGAAAATAACAGAAGAGAACAGACACAATCCAGCAGTTAGACACATTTACCCCCAATTTCCAGCTGTACAAGGGATTATGAGCATGGAGCATGCCAGTCTCCTGATGAGGTGGGGCACCCCCAAACCCAGCTCCCATTTCCCACCACTGCTCTAAGTAGTGGCAGGAGGAAAAAAAAATTTCCAGACCTATGGTGTGACACCCCCTTCTGGTGGAAACCCAGAATGGATGTCATGACTCTCTAGGAAGCTCTGGAAACTCATATGGTAAAATCATAGATTTTCCAGTGATGTCTAGAGAGGACTTATGTCACTTCTAGGATTTTCCTGGAAGTGACATCACACTTTACCCTACAGCTGCCCCACATGTCCCTGCCCCCCTGCTCACCTGGCAATTCTACATGGAGCACAGACAAGGAGGGGTAAACTGGATATATTAGCTCCTGAAATCCAGTGTTGTCAATTACCTGGACAATGGCATCAAAGAAATGCCACTATGCTCTTGCACAATGTCATTAAATGTAGAACCACCACATTTTGTTGGGCAACAGTACAGCAAAGGAGTTTGTTAGCTTATCTTAATTGCAAAAATGATGACTATAAATATTACTGTCTTACTTCAGAGTCAGGGCCTGATAGGCTCTTCTTTTTAGGTTTCTAAAATACCCAAGAAGAGAACAAATCACTTGTGTTAAAAAGTGATGTTAATGATGTCTCTTGCCTTTTCTTTTTGCATGCCTACATTACATGTTGTTAGGTGAATTTTGTATTCTTATAGTCGAAGGGAAAAGTTGGTGTTTAGCCTAGCTTGTCATTTACCAAGTAACCAGACTTGCCAATCCATGTTTCCTTTTCCACAGGACAAAATTGTGATTTCCTCAAATCAGGTCTTAACTAATGAGGACGAACTTAAGTGGCTGCCTTATCAATCAGGTAAAACAAGAAGAGAGAATGTCGAATGTGCACTCGTTAAATAGACAAGTCAGTCAATGTCATTTTAAGTTATCGTCTGTTTTAAAAGATGTTGTGACCCACCCTACACAGCTGAATTTATATCCAAATGTACATAAATAATTTACCATCTCTCTTGTCATAGTAGAACAAGTCTGATCTTATTCAAGGAATTAAGAGAAGTCTATTCACAGCAAACATTCAAGTTTGCTTGGGACTTGGGGCCAGGGTACCTGAAGGACAGTCTCCTCTGATACTGTGCAGCCTGCTAGTTAAGATGTGCCTCTCTTTATGCCCTTGCCTTCAAAGGTGAGGTGGGTAGCGTCTAGAAGACGGGGCATTTTATGTGGAATACCCTCCCCCTTGAAGCTTTCCTGGCATTTATATTACTTTCCTTTAGGTACCTGGCCAAAACATATTTTCTTAGCCTGGCTATTAATTAGGGAGTTTATCAGCTTTTTACTGGTCTGCTTCTGTTTTATGCAGGGCTCTTTTTGTAGCAGGAACTCCTTTGCATATTAGGCGACATACCCCTAATATAGCCAATCCTCCCAGAGCTAAGAGAGCTCTTCTTACGGGGGCTACTGTAAGCTCTTGGAGGATTGGCTACATTAGGGGTGTGTCGCCTAATATGCAAAGGGTTCCTGCTACAAAAAGAGCCCTGGTTTTATGCATAGTTTGATGCTGCTTATGACCAATGGCTGTTTTTAATGGCTTGTTTTTATATTGTGGTGATTTTAGTTATAAACCACTTTGAACGGTACTCTGAAGATGTGTCATAGAGAATCCTAGATAAATAAATTTCAAGTGTCAAATAATCATTATACAAGACAGTATAATTAATGGTAACTAGATAAGCCATAATCACTATTTTTCAATCCTATCTTTCATTTCAGGGGACATCACTATCTTCAAACAATCATCTACTCATATTCACATGTACACAGAATTTGGGCTGGAGCTGATCATTCAAATTCTGCCAGTGCTACAAGCTTATATTAAAGTTGGCTTTCAGTTCAAAGGCAAAACCCAAGGTACAGAATTCCATATCCTTTGTTTCAGTGACTGAAGGCTTTGTACACAAATACTTATGGAAAGATTCTACTCAGCCCTGTTTTGTCTTCCACTTCAAATATGGCTGATCAGTGTTTCTTCAAACTTTCCTAATGATTTTCCTCCAGAGAGACATCATCTATTGTTAAGGGTATTCTGCTTTTATACCAGATGCAATGGTGTGAACTAATTTGGTCCAATCCAACAAAGGACATACATATATGGAAACAGGCTTCCATGCATGCATGTCTGCATGGATTATGAATTGCCCACACAGAGCAGAGACAAGCATACATCAATGTTTGCACTGAAAGCAAGTCATTAAATATGGTAATGGCTTTGCGTGGATTTATATCCACTTTCTTAGAATCGGATAGAATGTATGTATCCCCTTTTCTAGTCTGAACCTCTTGTTACATATAACTATCTCAAGATCCAAATCACACCACTATAATTTTTCTTTGTACCTTACTATGGTCATGTATGCTGGCAAGTTACATTTGAAGTAGATTCCAGGCTAGGTTCTGGTTAGGATATTTTTGGATGAGACCTGGGATACCTGGTTTCTCTTCAGATATGGTTGATCTCACCTTGCAAGATTTGCTGACAAGTTGCAGGGTAGATGATGTTATTGACATCATAGTATAACCACAAGAGGCATCCAAGCATATATAGAATAATATAAATTGATCTAAATTGAAACATCTCTAAACTCAGATAGACTTCTTCATGTAAACCTTTATTGCAGCACAGGGGCCAAAGACACTGGTGACCCTCTATAAACTGTGGGCTTCTGCTACTGCCCAATAAGGACAGGAGGTATACTGGATGCCTTTGAATTTGACCAGAGGCTACTTCAGACTGGAATGGACTGTGAAATCCCTTTTCATTCCATAATCACTCCAAAGCTTATTCATTTTAGGATCCTTTACAGAGTGAAACTTGGTAGTCTAGAACATCCCTATCTGTCATAGTCTCATAGAGTAGTACATTGGCTTACCAAAGAATTGATTTCATTCTTACTTGCTTTTCTTTCCTCCCATGTCTTTCTTTGTCACCAGGATTGTGTGGTAACTACAATGGAGAAACTTCAGATGACTTCTTAACCAGCATGGATATTGTTGAAGGAACAGCCCCCCTCTTTGTGGATTCTTGGAGAGCAGGGAATTGCCACCCTGCCTTAGAAAGAGATACAGATCCTTGTTCTATGAGTCAATTGAACAGTAAGTGAAATGGTCTTCTTCACTGGATCTCTTTATCTTCCCCTGGAGTGATTATTACTATAAACCAAAAGTATGTAAACTGAAGCAATAATTAGGATGACTGTCCTCATCCTAGAGACTCCACATGATAGGTAAGCTGCTAAAGCAAAAAGCTTAGCCTTTTTGAGATGTTTTTGCAGAATAAAAGAGCATGCTGGGCAGTGGGGTTATGACAGTGAACTCTGTCCCTTAACTCACTTGGACATAGTTCCATGCAGGGGTCGTTTGGGGCCAGAGTGCACTGGAGCACTGCTCTGGCAGCCCAGGAGCGGGCACAAATGGCAGTGGCAGCAAGCCCTGCCCCCAACTCCCCACCCTGCCCCCACGCTCCTTCTGTCTAGAGTCATGCCACAGCAGTGGCATGATCTCTTCATTGTATTCTATGGCCCCATAGAATACAATGGAAAGATCACACCGTTGCTGTAGAGTGACTCCAGAGAGAAAGGTTTTAAAGTTTAACCCCTTCTTTCTTTGCTCCCCAGCCTGCCTTGCAGGCCGGCTGGGAAGCAAATGGGGGGCATCTTCAAAAGCCTCCCCTTCCCCAGCTGGCCTGCCAAGGTGGGCTAGGGGGGAAGCGAAGAGAGGAGGAGTTTAAACTTTAAACCCCTTCTCTCTGGAGTTGCATTGCAGCTGGGGACGGGAAGGGGAGGCTTTTGAAGATGCCTCCCCCCCTTTTTGCTTCCCCTTCTGATATCACTTCTGGTGATGTCAGGGGGTGTGGCATATGCTAATGAACTATTACACTAATAGCTTATTAGGTATGCTAATGAGCTCCTGCAGCTTTTTCTACAAAATGACCCCCGCTTCCATGTATATGTATTTAAGGCTCTCATCAATGATGAAGAATCCTGCTTTCTCAAATTTCCTGATTGTACAAAGATAATCTGAAGCATGTAACATTTTCATGAGCTTTATCTACAGGGAAGGGGCTATGGCTCAATAGTAGAGCATCTGCTTTGCATGCAGAGAGTCTCAGGTTCAATTCCCAATACCTTAAAATGACCACTTAGAAAGATCTTTACATGAGCCCCCAGAGAGCTGCTGCAATAGAAGTAGACAATCCTGGCTTTGATAAACCAATGGTTTGGCTCAGGAGAAGGCATTTACATTCCAATCAACATCTATAAAACAGGGTGGAGCTTGCTGCCATGAGTTCACTCCCTCCCCATGTTTATCCATCCTACCCACATAGCAATTCTACAGAGGAGTCTTATCTTTCGTATAAGTGCATGTTAAGGAACTGAAAGCACACAGGAGTTATTCATGTTTTTGGTGGAGTATGATACAGGACTCATCATACTGTTTACTATTTATAGAGATTTCCAAAATGTGCATGGAGGTGTGTGTGTAAAGTGCCATCAAGATGCTTCCAACCTATAGACACCCTGTGAATTAACATCCTCCAAAAGGACCCATTGTTAACAGCCTTCCTCAAGTCTTGCAAACTGAAGGCCACTGAGTCAACCCATCTTATTCTGGGTCTTCCTCTTTTCCTGCTGCCTTCAGTTTTTCCCAGCATTAGTGTCTTTTCCAGTACTCTTGTCTTCTCATAACGTGACAAAATACGATAACCTCAGTTTAGTCATTTTAGCTTCTAGGGAGAGTTCAGGCTTGATTTGGTCTAGAACCCACTGATTTGTCCTTTTGACAATCTATAGTGTCTGTAAAACTCTTTTCCAATACCACATTTCAAAGGAATCAACTTTCTTTCTGTCAGGAATCGGCTTTCTTCATTGTCCAACTTCCACACCCATATATAATAGTGGCAAATACCATGGCATGAATTAACTTGATCTTGGTCACCAAGATCTTTTCTAGCTCCTTCATGGCTGCCCTTCCCAGTCTCAGCCACCTTCTGATTTCTTGGTTGCAGTGTCTCCTTTTGGTTGATGATGGAACCAAGGAATAGAACACCTTGAATAATTTCAGCATCTTCATTGTCAACCTTGAAACTGTGTAATTGCCCTGTAGTTATTACTTTTGTCTTCTTTCCCAAATTACTTTTTTCTTTTTTGCTGGATGTTTTTAAGCGGAGGCTGGAAGACCATCTTTTGGGTATGTTGTAGGGCTATCTTTTGGCTATGCTTCTGCAGAGTGCAGGGGGTTGGACTAGATGACCTGCAAGGTCCCTTCCAACTCTAACATTCTATGATTCTTGAAGTTCAGCTGTCATCCTGCTTTAGCACTTTCTGCTTTGAAGTCCATCAGTAGTCATTTCAAGTGTTCACTAATTTCTGTTAGTAATGTGGTGCCATCTGCATATCTCAAATTGTTAATGTTTCTTCCACCAATTTTCACTCCACCTTCATCACAAGCTAAACCAGCCTTCCTTATGATATGCTCTGCATATAGCTTGAAGAGACAGGGAGATAAAATACAATCTTGTCTGGCACCTTTGCCAATTAGAAACCATTCTGTTACTCCACATTCTGTCCCAACAATAAACCTCTTATTCAGTGTAGAGGTTGTGCATCAAAACAATCAGATGTTGTGCCACACCTTTTTCTTTTAAAACCAACCATAGCTTTTCATGATCCACACTAGGGATGGACATGAACTGCATTTTTGTGGTTTGGCTTATTGTTCATGACTGAACCCCAAACCAAATGGATATGCTGGTCCTGAACCAAACCATTCATATAGGTTTGTGGGCCATTTAAAGTTTAAAACCCTGCTGTCTGCTCCCCATGAAAATGAAGAGAGCAGAAGGTAGGAGTTTAAATGGCCCCGAGCCATTTAAACTCTTGAGTTTTGCTCCCCGCCACTTCAAACCAGAGAGTTAAATATGGGCTGAAGTGCCTCCCGGGAGCATTTCACCCCCTCCTTTCTGCTGGCCGCAGCTTTCCCCAGCCAGCATGAAGAAAGAGGTTTCTTCATTTCTCATTTTACGATTTTGAGCTTACCTTGATTCATACTTCTCACATTCCACATTCCTGTTATATGCAATGAACAGCTTTGGGCTTTCCGTTTGCATCCATTCGCATCAACAACTGAACATTCTTTTGGCTTTAGTCCAGTTGCATCATTAAGAACAGCACTACTCATGCTTGTCCTCAGCTCTTCCCCAGTAGCTGATTGAGTGCCATCCAACCTGGAGGTTCCATCTTCTAGCACTATATCTTTTTTCATTTTGGATTGTCTCATCATTGGGTTTTTGAGGTAGGTCAGAATTGGGTTACCATTACCTTCTTCTGTGCACTATTAACCAGGGTTAGGTGACGTGGCATTGCCATTGCCTACTAAAGGTCCTCGGCCAGTGTCACCTTCCACAACTGCTGCTGCCCAGTAGCTACTACCCTCCAAGGATTCCTTCACCCCCCTCACCACTGGAACTGTCTATTCCATTCTGCTAATGTAGCTGTTGATCCCTGATACGAGTGGATGCATCTTAGTTTGGTGTCTCAGCTGTGACCATTCTGCCTTGAGTGACTCTGTTACGAGTTCAAACCCCTGATGGTGTCGCTCTCAGCTTTTCTGACACACACAAACCCCACCCCAAATTAAGGTATGTGACCAAAATATACTAGGCATATAGAATGTCCAGGTGTCCTTACAAGCCCATATTTTATTCTAGATAGTCTTTCCCCCCTAGCACCAGAATAAAAAGGTGGCAGAGTTGGCCAGGGGTGCCTTTCACAAGCATCAGCTGGCGAGCCAGCTGTGGCCATTTCTAGGCAGGAAAGATCTTGTTATTATTGTTCTTGCCTTTACTCTAGACTACCGCAATGTACTCTATGTGGGGCTGCCCTTGAAGAGTGTCCAGAAGCTACATTTAGTACAGCATGCCAGAGCCAGAACACTTACTGGAGTGTGTTGTAAGGACCATATCATTCTAGCCTTCTTCCACCTACTTTGGTTCCTGGTTTGCTTCAGGGCCCAATACAAAGTGCTGGTATTGACCTTCAAAGCCCAATATGACTTGGGGCCAGCATAATTGTAGGACCTCCTGCTCTCCTATGAATCTATCCAATTACTCTGCTCATCTTTGGAGACCCTGCTTTGGGCGCCCCCACTATCCAAGGCTATATGGGAGGGCAACCAAAAAGAGGATCTTCTTTATAATTGCACCAAAACTTTGGAACTCTCTCCCAGGGAAATTCATCTTTCTCTTTCCATTGTTCTCTTCCACCGGTAGGTGAAGAAGACTTTTGGGGGTGGGGTATTCCCTCACTAATTTTTACTAGCTCTGTTTATATTTTTATATGTTCATGTTTTTTTTTTAAATTTGTTTTAAATATGTTATTTTTTTTTGTATTTTAAATGCTTTTTAATGTCTGAAATGTTTGAATGTTTTGTTTCAAAGTCCGCCACCTCGGGGCACTGAATTGGGTGGGAAAGCAGTGTAGAAATATTTTAAATACATAAATAAATAATGAGGAAGCTCAGGCTCTCGATCTGAGAAGCAAATACTTCATGCGTAAAATAAATTGGAACTGTCTTCGTAGATAGTCATGAGAAGTATGACAAATGACAAACCTAGCCACAAATATCAAGAAAATAAGGGAAGCAGGCTAGGAAATAGGCTACAAAAGTAACTGTTGCCAATTTGCCTTCATCTTGACTGTTTTAAGATTGGCTCAGAAATGAAGGAAGCTAGATTACGTCTCTCTTTGTGTCTTTTGTCTAGAAATGTGTGCAGAGACCCACTGCTCCATTCTTATAAAGAAGGGGTCATTATTTGAGAAATGTCATCCTGTGGTGAATCCTGCTCCATTTTATAAGGTAGAGATTACAAGAAACCAAACAGCACAAAACAGCTACATGTTTGATTGTGCGGATGCCTGAAATGGTTCAGAATGAATCGTAATGTGTAACTTGGTGATTCTTCTCTTTCAAATCAATATTAAATTCAGTCAAACTAATCAAATCCATGTTAAAGGCTACCGATTATGAGCTCAGTCTAGAAAGGGAGGAAAGAGGCAGCCCTATGCCCAGAGAACCACATGTAAGCAGTCCTAGTCTATCAAGGAAAGGGTTATAAGCATTTTATCAACATTCCTGGCAAAATACAATTGGCTACAGCCAACACAGACCTACCTCGTTACTTTGCTGCTATGATTACATAAGGAATTTTGGTGGGGCTCCTGAACGCATTCAGAGTCCCAAACCTTTGTCAGAGACTAATAAAATTTGTGGCAGCCACAAAAACTCACACCCTGCCACAAATTTTGTTAGTCTTTAAGGTGCTACTGGACTCTGGCTCTTTTCAACTGCTGCAGACAGACTAACACATCAGAGAGACAGAGTTGCCAACTACATCTTGAGAAATTCCTGGAGATATGGGGTGGTTCTGGGGGAGGACAGAGTGTGGGAAGGGGTGGGAACTCAACAGAGATGAGATGCCATGGAGTCCACCCTCCAAAGCTGCCATTCCCTTAGGGGAATTGATGCCTGTTGTCTGAAGATCAGTAACAAAAACCAAATACACCGTGGAGAGAATGTGTTGCTCAAGGTCAAATACCACTAAAGTGTTACTTAAAGGCATATGTCTCAAACATAATAAATGAGAAAATCATGCATGGAGATTAAACTGTAAATCTTTTAGTATGATCCACATGTACTTATCACTTATTAAAGCACCAAAGCTATGAAACAAATACACAAGTATAAAAAAGCCTTCCTAAAGCAAGACCAGTAAATGGGCTGTATTGAAAGCACTGTAATCTTCTATGCTGTTTCTTAGTTTCAAACTTTCATGTCTGCAGGGAGGCTGAGAAACCAGGCTGACGTCTCCTGTCGGCCAAGAGAGTTTCGATTCTACTTCTTCAGAGCCAATATATTCCTATGGAACCACACAGTTTACATATTTTGCATGCCTTATCTTGCTCCCACAAGGGCTCGTTACACTCCTTACGGCAAAGAAACAGCATAGAAGATTACAGTGTTTTCAAGGACTGTATACATCCCATTTACTGGTCTTGCTTTAGGAAGGCTTCTTTATACTTTTGTATTTGTTTCATAGCTTTTGTGCTTTAATAAGCGATAAGTACATGTGGCTCATACTAAAAGATTTACAGTTTAATCTCCATGCATGATTTTCTAATTTATTATGTTTGAAGCATATGCCTTTAAGTGAGGCAATTTGGTATAGTGGTTAAGTGTGCGGACTCTGATCTGGGAGAACCGGGTTTGATTCCCCACTCCTCCACTTGCACCTGCTGGATGACCTTGGGCAAGCCATAGTTCTGGTACAGCTGTTCTTGAAAAAGAGCAGTTTCTGTCAGAGCTCTCTCAGCGCCACCTACCTCACAGGGTGTCTGTTGTGGGGAGGGGAAGGGAAAGGAGTTTGTAAGCTGCTCTGAGGCTCCCTTGGGTAGTGAAGGGCAGGGTATAAATCCAACCTCTTCTTCTCTTCTTCTTCTTCTAAGTAACACTTTAGTGGTATTTGACCTTGAGCAATACGTTCCCTCCACAGTGTATCTTGTTTTTGTTATCGTACTTAGTATCTCCGTGGTCCTGTTGTATTTAGTGTTGTCTGAAGATCAGCTGTAGTCCAGAGACCTCCAGGCCCCAACTTGAATTTCATAGCTGTAATCAAGAACCCGTATAAGTAGCTCATGATTTTCTTGAAAACGTTGAATGGTACGCTGGCTGAAAGACACAGCTTTGGAATGTACTCAGGACGACTGTCTTTACGCAGTAGCAAACCAGTTCACTTCACACATAACATTTTCATCACCATTAAGTATTTAGTTTTGAATAAGCCATCATAGGTCTAACACCAAAGCCAGAACCTCTGTATAATATTAAACCCAACACTTTTAAATTGAGTCAGTGTGACATATTGAATTCATCTGTGTTGTTCAGTGTTGTTAGATCAAGCGATATTCACGTGTGAACTAGTTCAAGCAAACTAGTAATCAAAGTTCGTAAGAGAATATTTGCTTGTTTTCAGAGATGTGTATACCAAGCCTGTAACTATGAGGAGACCTTCCCCTATATTTGCTCTGCCCTGGGATCATACGCACGTGTGTGTGCTTCCATGGGACTGATTCTTGGGAACTGGCGGAGCAGCGTAGACAACTGCAGTAAGTAGTCCTCAATGACTTTTAAATATACAGAACAGGATATGCTAACTTTGTACCTACCTAAGCACAGATGGACGTTCAGTTTTGACTATCAAAGACAATTTCCATTGTTCAGTAAAACTTACACACACATACCCACTGTGGGGGGCCAGGAAAAGCTCAAAGGCAGTCCATGCTAGTCAGATCAAGCCTTTCAAAAGCCACAACTGTTCCCCCTCCCCCAACTTCTTAACTCTGCCATACTTGGCAAACCTGGCAGCTGTAACAGGTAAAGGTAAAGGTTCCCTTGCTCGAAAGCCAGTCGAATCCGACTCTAGGGTTGCGGTGCTCATCTCCGTTTCAAAGCCGAAGAGCCAGCGCTGTCCGAAGACATTTCCGTGGTCATGTGGCCGGCATGACTAAACACCAAGGCGCACAGAACGCTGTTACCTTCCCACCGAAGTGGTACCTATTTATCTACTTGCAATTTCTTGCTTTCGAACTGCTAGGTTGGCAGGAGCTGGAACTAGAGACGGGAGCTCACCCTGTCATGCGGCACTCACGGGTCTTGAACTGCTGAACTACTGACCTTCCACAGCCTGCAGTTCAGTGTCTTAACCACTTGAGCCACCGCAGCTCCGTGGTCTAGTGTAAAGAGTAGTATAACTTGTGTTTTTTCTTATCCCAGAAGGAAGGGTGTAATCTCACATTTATAATTTAGATTATTTTGTAGTTTGCTTTTTCAACCTCACTGGCTTGCAAAGTGGCTTACAAACAGTTTAAGCTATAAAATATAACATCCCACATTCAAAACTCTAAAACATCAGAATAATAAAGTAAACAATTACACACCGGCCAAAAAGAACTGAAGCCCACTATTTTTAACCAATTCCATAGGCCTGCAAAAGCAAACAGCGCTCACCTGTTTCTCAAGCAATAGCAATATAAGAGCAAGATGAAAGCTCTGTGACACAGGAGCCACCACAAAAAGGCCCTGCCCTTGTCTTGTTTGGTCACCCGCCATACTTCTGATGGTGGGGCACATGAAGCAGGGGTGCAGAGAGGATGTGTTTGTATAGATGGTAACTTTCCTGTAAGTTCACTACTCCCAAATTTCATTACTCACCTGAAGTGATTGCTCAACTATGAATTCTGTGAAAATGAGTGACTGTCAGAACCATTGCAGAGTTGAGTAAGTTTCATTGTCGGAGGACTTTCTGGAGCTCTTCTAACTACTGCACCATCAATAGTCTACCTGGAAGTAGAGCAATAAGAGTTGAGTTCCTATATAGACTTCACTGAACTGCCTGAAATGTATTAATCTCCTGCATGAAAAATATAGCACAGTAGAATGTGCCAAGAAGCAGTGGATCATTTCTGACCAGCAAAACCTACTTATATTTTTCTCCCATATACAGCTATCTCTTGTACTGGAAATCAAACATTCAGCTATAGCACTCAGTCCTGTGACAGGACATGCCTGTCTCTCTCCAACCGAGATTTAGAATGCCACTCCACTGACATCCCTGTAGATGGCTGCAATTGTCCAAAAGGGACCTACCTGAACTACAAAAATGAATGTGTCCGTAAATCCCAGTGCCCTTGCTACTTGGAAGACAGACAGATTATTGAGGCTGATCAGTCAGTTGTAATTGGTGGAATTACCTGGTAAGTATCTGTTATACTAAACTAATTGTAGCATGGGTTGTATCTTCATACTGGAGCTTCCTTTGTTTAGAACAGAATTTAAATTCTTTAATTTTTAAACACTGGAAATGTGAAAGAAAAAAAGGAATACTCTTTCTAGTTCTTGCAGGAAAAAGAAAAAACATAGTGGATCTGTTCCCTGTGGAAATATGCCTTCAGGTTTTTTTGTATGTCAGGCATCCTTTGAGGAAGTTAAAGTATAATCCTAGCAGTGCTTGTGTAAAAACAGGGGTTGTTTGGGGCCGGAGTGTGCCGGAGAACTGCTCCAGCAGCCCAGGAACAGGCACACATGGTGGTGGCGGCAAGCCCTGCCCCCAGCTCCCCACCCCTGCCCCCAAGCTCCTTCTGTCTAGAGTCGTACCACAGCAGCAGCATTATCTCTCCATTCTATTCTATGGCCCCATAGAATAGAATGGAGAGATTGCGTCCAGAGAGAAGAGGTTTAAACTTTAAACCCCTTCTGTCTTTGCTTCCCCCCCAGCTCACTTTGGCAGGCCAGCTGGAGAAGCAAAGAGGGGGTGGGTATCTTCAAAAGCCTCCCCTTCCCCAGCTGGCCTGCCAAGGTGGGCTGGGGGGGAAGCGAAGAGAGAAGGGGTTTAAAGTTTAAAACCCTTCTCTCTGGAGTTGCACCGCAGCTGGGGAAGGGAAGGAGAGGCTTTTGAAGATGCCTCCTCCCCTTTTGCTTCCCCTTTTGACATTATTTCTGGTGATGTCAGGGGGCATGGCATATGCTAATGACCTCCTGCAGCATATTGGGTATGCTAGTGAGCTCCTGAAGCTCTTTTTCTATGAAATGACCCTGTGTTAAACTATGAAGCAGTGGGAGAGTGTGAAGGTTGGTGTGGTAGGAATGGGTGCTAATATATATTTTGGTGCCCAGCCCAGTGCCACTATCCTTATAAGGGTAGCATGTATTGATTCTGGGATTCATTGAGAAGAACTGTCCACACCGTATCAGAGTGGAGAGAATGCCGGTAACTGCCAGGCTACCTTGGACTTTAGATTTCCCAACCTTTTAAACACTTCAGTAGAGCCTTTTAAAATTTGCAGGACCTCTGCCTGCCCCCTGGCTTGTAAATAACCCTGTAATTCCATGTATGAGAACCATAAAGCCATATGTGCCACACTATGTCATTGCACTGAACATTTCCACTTTTAAAGTGACTGGAAACAGAGGAATATCTCTAACCTGTGTAAGAAAACTCTAAATCTTATCTACTTGAAAGATCAGTTAAACAGCTCTTATTTCCTCTGCTCCTCCCCCTCCTTCTTCCCTCAGAAGGCTGTTCGGGGCCCCGATTGGCTGTTGCTGGCTTTCTCTCTAAAACACCAAAGCATAAAGGAGATTAGCAGATATGAAAAAGGGGATGGACTTGTTTCTGTCCATTCCAGAGAGGAGTAATGCTAGTTAGTGAAACAGCATCATAAGAAAATGAGTTAACAAACAGTATGCAGACCCCTACTGCCTTGGCTACCATTATGGAGCTGAAAACAGTACTTTGTTAAAAAACAAAAAACAAAACTCAAAACAGATTTGATTAAAGTTATTTCTAAACTTCAAGAAAAGTATGGAAATAACTAATTCAAAACCAAGTTTGAGCCCACTGGCAACTTTAAGACCAACAAAGTTTAATTCTGGGTATAAACTTTCGTATGCATGCTCCCTTCATCAGATATGTTGAAACAGTTTTCCTCAAGCCTTACATGAGGGGTGTTAGTTGCCAGGATGGGCTAGTTAGAGTCAAATTGTATAAGTTACTGGATGATAGGTGGAAGAAGAAGAAGAGATTGGATTTATACCCTGCCCTTTACTACCCAAAGGTGTCTCAGAGCAGCTTACAAACTCCCTTCCCTTCACCTCCCCACAACAGACACCCTGTGAGGTAGGTGGGGCTGAGAGAGCTCTTGACAGAAACTGCTCTTTTTTCAAGAACAGCTCTTATCAGATTGGATTTAAGCAGTTGTTAAGACCTGTGAATGGCAGCAAATTAGAATACAAGAGTTAACAAACAGATGTGAGAACTAAGTATCAGTCCAGTGGCACCTCCAAGACCAACTAATTTCAATTCTGGGTATAAGTGAGAACTTAGCACGTGTAGACTTAGCACATGTAGACACATTGAAACAGACCTCCTCAAGCATTACATATAGGTGGGTTAGGGGGTTGGTTGCCAGGAAGGACTAATTAGAGTCAAGCTGTGTAAGTACAGCTAAGATTGGAATAATGCAGTTGGTAAGGTCTGTGAATAGCAGCAAACCAGCATACAGATAATAAAAACGTTAACAACAGATGTGAGAGCTAAATTTGAGTCCAGTGCCACAACTGCTTTAATCCGATCTCAACAATACTTATCGCTCAGTTATGCACCTTTCTGGCAACTAACCTGCCCACCATATGTAAGGCTTGAGGGAAATTGTTTCAATGTATCTGGTGACATGTGCATGCACACAAATGCATATGCCCATAATTAAATTTTGTTGGTCTTAAAGGTGCCACTGGACTCAAACTTTGTTCTATTGCTTCAGACTAGGGTTGCCAAGTCCCCCTGAGGGGTGGGGAAACCCCCGCTCGAGAGGCCCATTTCCCACCGGCCCAGATTGGACTGACCAGGGGGAATCCCGCCCCCGAAGTGCCAGACATGCCTGGCGCCGTGATGTCACCTGGAGGTGACATCATCACATCAGGCATGTTGGGGGTGGGACCACGATCATTCAAGGGAAAACTCTATGGTTTTCCCTTGAATGATCATGGCCCCGCCCCCAACATGCCCAATGTGATGACATCACTTCCCGGTGGCGTCACCACAGCACACGCACTTCATGCACAGGCAGGAGGACTCCCGGCAGCGTCCAGGACTCCCCCCGCTAAAGCGATGGTAAGACTTGGCAACCCTATTTCAGACCAACCCGGCTATCCACTTGAATCTAATTCAAAACCATTTCATTATGTCCCATTCCTGTCCTGATATGAAAAAGTATATTAAAGTTATGTGTGTTTTGTCCTAAATAAGAATAGTACAGTCATATTGAAACTGCATCCACAGGGCCGGTGTTGTCTATAACCCTGTCATAGCCATAAATGCAGAGGTATTTGCACTGGCAATTGAGCATCTACACAGAAGTTTGTGAGCAAAAGGAGCCTGCTTGTCCTGTCTAATGTAAAAAGAAGGATTAACAGTGCAAAAAGCTCTTTGCTAGAAGCTAATAACTAATGGTTTACAAAAAGAACAATAATTCATAGAGTGGGGTTGAATGGGAGACACTCCTACTACTAAAATAAAACCACAGTCCCCCCACAAATATTTATAAGAATAAAAAACTATCAATAGAAGTAAGATTTATTGACCCCTTCCTAGAATATACTAACACAATTTTCTATTCTAGCTACTGCATTAATGGGAATCTGAGTTGTACTCGAAAAGCTATGGACCCTGCAGGTATGAATGTCAGCACACTTTTTTGAAGAGCATATGTATCTGAAGTGTTGTAGAAGTAAAACTTTGTGTCTATTTACTTCTTCATAGAAAACTGCAGGCCTCCCAAAAAATATATCTCATGCTCAGCGACTTCAGGAAACAAATATGGAGCTGCCTGTGCACCAACCTGCCAGATGCTAGCTACTGGAATAGAATGTGTAAGTTCATTATCTTTTCAGCAATCACCGCGACATCAGAGAAAATATTTTCAACCTTTGCAAGCCATGCCATTTGCCATTATGAAATGAAATGTGTAAATTCTTGCAGTGTTTAATGTGAAACGACAGTTGATTAGAACTTCTAAAAGTATTCCATATCCCAGCCTTCTAGATAGTGCTCCTATTTTGTGACTGAGTTTGGAATTGACACATTTTTCCAGGTTCCCAGCAGATGTGAATCAGGCTGTGTTTGTGCTGATGGGTTATATGAAAAATTAGATGGTACGTGTGTGCCAGCTGACGAATGCCCTTGTGAATATGGTGGCATTTCTTATGCAAAAGGGGAGGAAATTCACACCGAATGCAAAACCTGGTAAGACTTTATACTTGCATCAACTTGTTTTCATGAACGAAGTGTACAATGATGTAATTCAAATGACAGTTACTACCAAGCCTAAAAAATGCTGGCTCTGAAAATTCACTTAATTGCCGTTGGATGCATAACTACTGAAATACAGCTAGGCTGAATATGAGATTTCAGGAAATGAAATTAATGCCATGTGAAGAAATCCATGATGTTTACACATTACTGTCGTGTTAACTATATATGCATTCGAAGCCTTCCTGATCAGTTCTCTGTTCCTCACTAGCACCTGCACAAGGGGGAAATGGAAATGCTTCAAGAAATCCAGGTGCTCTTCAACATGCAGCCTCTATGGGGAAGGTCATATCACCACTTTTGATGGACAGCGCTTTGTTTTCGATGGCAACTGTGAATACATACTCGCTATGGTAATATCACTTTTATTGTTTACACACTGTTATTCCAACTATCAGCACTGATTTTTAAAATAACATATTGGAATGTAAAATAAACATCCTTGTAGAAATGTAACCATTCGAATCAAGCTTTACTTTGTAGTCCGTAGCATACCTTAAACAAAAACAGTGTCATTTCAAATATTTGAGTCTGTAGTCTCAAAAAGTAGTATTGCCTGAATTCTTCTTCCACATTTAACACAACTACCTTTCTTCCTGCAAAAATTAAATATATCTCCCACTTTATTCACATGAAGGGAAATACAAATAGATTGTAGAAGCAATATCCTCATAAACCAGGTATCTTTGTATAGCTAGTGTCTCATGAAAAATATTACATTTTCTATTGACTGAATGCCATTCAATACCAGCAACACTAATACGGACTGTAGTCTGATCCGTAATTCTTTAATGATTGATTGAATCCAAAATTAAGATCTTGTCAATCCAGTCCTTCTCCTAGCAAACTATGATAGATGGCATAATGAATAAAAATTTAAACTGCCACAAAAAAGCGAGAACTATCGTTGTTCTTTCTTTCCCTTTTTTTCCTTTTCAACATAACTGTCACAGATTATGTGAATATAATAGACTCTTCATTCTGATCTGAATTTGATACATGTCGTCTTTATTTGTATTTGCATTCTAAAATAAAAGGATTTTAAAAAAGCAAACTGTCAAAGAAAAGGATAGCTCAGGGACTATTAGCATGAACATTCCTCTGCATTGATTTGATCTAGTGTATATTCTAATACCCAAGGGTAGCCCCATCTGCAGATTCTTAAATGTGCAGACTAGGGCCATTGAAACAGAAGGAAGAATTTCCTGCAAACTCGGGGGAAACCTGATTCTTGCAGAAAAATCTGAAAACTTTTAGAAAAGGGGGAGGGATTTTAATCGCCCCTCAGCAGAGGAGCATTCTCGGCCCTTGTGCCGCACCTGGCTTCTGCTCCCCTGGCAGCATCCATCCTCCTTCTCACGTGCAAGAAGGCATTAGAGGAGCTGCTGCCTGAGCCAGATGGGTGCGGGCAAGCAAGCCACGGGAAGGGCAGGAGCCGCCCGCTGCCCTTGTTGTTCCCCTCACAGCAACAAAGAGGAGGCAACACTGAGGGTGGGGAGTCTGGAGGAGGATGGTGATGGTGGGCAGAGCCGGGGCGGGAAGCAGGCGAGCAGAGTGATGAGGACTAGGAGTCGCAGGTAGAGAGCTACCTTAAGACCCAAAACTGTTCGGAGTAGTTTCCCAAAGAAGGACACAAACTCCAGTGCTGGCACAGGTGCAGCCTCCTCCCCTCTCGCAGCGGCCGTTGCTGCCACTGTCAACATGCATCCCCCAGAGGGAGGGACTGCTTGGCTACCCCCCTTGTGGCTGGACGTTCTGAACCTCCACTGAGGACTGGGGTGAGGTGAGGCAGGTGATCAAAGTGCTGAGGACTGGGGATGACTGAGTAGACAAAGTACTGAGGATGGGGAGGTGGGTGGGTAGTCAGAGCGCCGATGATGGGGAGTGGATAGGCAAAGCAATAAGTATGGGAGAGGGGCAGGGCTATTTTGGGACAGGAACACACAGGAACAGAGTTCCGGCTGGCTTCAGAGTTGGCCACGCCCACTACAGCCAAAACCTCTGTGTGCGTGGCTACAGAGGGAAGGCCTGGAAAGTGACTCCCCCCAGCAACTCCGAGGCAGGTGTGCCAGAGGGGGCCCTGGAAGGATCAGGGAGGCATTTAAATGTCTCCCCGTGCCTTCCCCGGCCTGTCCAAGGGCCAGCTTGCCCATGCTCCCCACAGCCACAGGGTGCCCAGGCAAGCCAAGGGAAGGCAGTTTAAACTGCCTTCCCTTCCCTTCAAAGGGGGTTTGCCCGGGCTCCCCACAGCTGTGGAGTGCCCGGGCAAGCCAATGGAAGGTATGGGGGCATGGCCTAATATTCTAAGAAGCCGTGCTGTCAGGGGCGTGGCCTATTATGCTAATGAGTTCCTGCTGGGCTTTTTCTCCAAAAAAAAAAGCCCTGGGGAGGGGCAGAGTGCCAAGGAGAGGACTGGGCAAGCAGTCAAAGCAGCAAGGGCAGGGGTGGGTGTATAGAGTGGCAAGGGGAGGCAGAATGGTAAGGAGATCTGTGGGTCCACAGGCAGAGTGATGAGGAGGCGAGGGGTGTGCAGAGATCAGACTGTGGAAGGGGGTGCAGTGAGGTGGGGACCAGTGTTGGGGGTTGGGGGGAGGAATATAGTGTGGACGGGAAAGATGGGAGGAGGAGATGGTACTGAGAGGAAAGGGTAGAGGAAGGTGGCTGGGGGATGTTAGAAACCAGAGGACAAATTACTTTCCCCAGTAATTTGTCATGGATTCCAACTTGTTACATTGTGAAATGCACACCGAACTGCACAGTCGATTGAGAGTACCTACATAGTAGGGCTGATATCTAATACTAGAGTACACACGACTTTTACCTGGCAAAGAGCTTTTAGAAACCTTACCTCATTCATGTGCACAATTGCCCTACTGCATTGGGTCTGATCATTTCCTGTTTATGAATCAGGAAATAATATGGAGACATAATTTGTTCAAATGATCCAGTAAACACACGGTTAAGTGCAGTGTTCCCTCTAAGCTGAGTTAGTGTGCGCCAGCTCACAGTTTTTTAGCCTCCAGCTCACAGATTTTTGTCTCAGCTCGGGAAGGAGGGCTCCAGAGCAAACTAATTTATGCAGCAGCCAAATGGCTCGCTCACAACTTTAATGCCAGTAGCTCACAAAGTAGAATTCTTGCTCACAAGACTCCGTAACTTAGAGGGAGCATTGGTTAAGTGTGGTTTTTAAATCCAGCTATCTAATTCTCCTCCTACACTGAATTTGAATATCTGATATTTTTACACGCCTGTGTTTCACCTCATGTTAACATGTCCGTGGAGCTTCCAGTTCCAAAACTCTGTTTGTATCATGTTTGGGGCAGAGGCCATCAATTTGTTTTGCTTTGGAAACATGTAAAAGATCCTATTTGATCTTCATTATATTCTTCATACATTAAATCCTCATATACAATTTGTTACCTAGCTACTTTGAATGTATTAATGATTATCCAGTTGTTCTTCTTTCCCTTAGGATGGTTGTGGTATGAGCGGATCTCACCATACTTTTAAAATGGTGACTGAGAACGTCATCTGTGGGAATACAGGGGTAACATGTTCCAGATCTATCAAGATTCACATAGGGGTAAGAGTAATATGTAATTATTATTATGCTCAAACTTATTTTCTTTGTCTCAGTCAAAGGGGCACTCAAGAAACGGTTTCCTCATTTGAACATTATGAAAAGTACTGGGACTGACTAGTGATTTCAGCTCTCATACTTCTTTATTTGATCAGGAACAAGACAAATGAAGGCGGCTCACAGGCCGGCTTTTATTCCCAAAGAAAAGCACACCCCAACACACACAACACCCCGTGATTGGACTATTTACATGGATTGAGTTATCCCCTAGGATTCCGGCTCCCTGATTGGAAGGGAGCTAGGATCCTACTGTCCATTGTCTTCTGGAGCGAAGCTTGGGCACTTCGCCCAGCCGCATGTCGGACTGGTTGGAACCGGTCTGAGCACATGGCTGGCCTGAGCACATGTTCTGAGCTGGATACATTACACATTAACAGCATACATTTTTTTTTAAAGTATGTGACTCTTCCTAACATAAGAACATAAGAGAAGCCAATGTTGAATCAGGCCAATGGCCCATCTAGTGCAACACTCTGTCACACAGCGGCCAAAAATACCAGGTGCCATCAGGAGGTCCAGCAGTGGGGCCAGGACACTAGAAGCCCTCCCACTGCTGCCCCCCTAGCACCAAGAATAGAGTGCATCACCTGCCCCAGACTGAGAGTTCCCATCTATACCCTGTGGCTAATAGCCACTGATGGACTTCTGCTCCATGTGTTTATCTAATTCCCTCTTGAAACTGTCCATGCTTGTAGCTGCCACCACCTCCTACATTTCTACTATCTTAGTAATCAACCTAAGATAGTCCGATGTTATTATCATGACATATAACTAACCTACCAAGTTTGAAATCTTTCCATCTAAAGAAGCACGATGGGTCTAAAAGCTATGGGAACTAATGAATGAGTGACAAAGACAGCAATCCTAATCAGGTCTACTCAGAATCCTACTCAGGTCTATCCAATGGGGTTTACTTCTAGGAAAGTATTATATGGGTTGTACTGTTACTCCGGTCCAAGCCCAATGAAATCAACAGCCTTAGACCAGAATAACCCTGCATAGAAGTGCACTCTTAGGCAGGATTTTTATGAGACAGAAATGAAAGTTGCCAGAGAATAAATTATCCCGCAGATTAGATTTGTGCACATTATAACTATGTGAACGATTAAGGAATGTCCACTGAGAATTTGGGGTAAATCATTTAAACTTAATGAAATTTATTTTCTCTGTTTAAGGGACAGCTGAAATGCATGCAGCAAAGTAAACTGCAATAGATTATAATGGTCATTAAACTCTAAAAATGGCCAGCATTTAAGTAAAACCAATTATAACAAACTCAAAGTATGACCAGAATACAAAGTGTCCAGAGTACCGCATAAAAACTTTCCAAAACAGGCAAAAATGGGATGTTGTCAAAAATAGTAAATACAAGTAGCTCTAACTTGTGGGGGTTATCCTCTCCTGCACAATTTTCTCTTTCCCTTCCCTGAAAGCCCCCATAGCCTCTCAGCTTTTCTGCTTCAAACTACCTTTATCTCCCACACACACACCTGGGCTTAAGCTTTCCTTCCTTCCTCCCCCCACCCAGCAGTCTCTACCAGGGGAAACTATGACATAGTTGTGTGGTACCAGCTGCTGAGCCAGGCCCACTTCCATGGTAGAGAACCCTTGAGGACTTGTGGAGGATACCTCACTTTCCCCTGTATCCCCGCCCTGCACTTTTTTCTCTTTCCCTCCTTGTATCCTCTCGCCTTTCCCTGCCTCATTCTCTCCTTCGCAACCATTCATCAGCCTGTCTTCTGTCTGCCTCTCATCTTCAGCTATATTTATTATGTCGTGTAGTGTGTAGTGGTTAGGAGTGCAGTGTAGTGGTTTGGTGTAGTGGTTTGGTGTAGTGGTTAGGAGCATGGACTCTAATCTAGGAGAACCGGGTTTGATTCCCCACTCCTTCACTTGCAGCTGCTGGATGACCTTGGGCAAGCCATAGTTCTGGCACAGCTGTCCTTGAAAAAGAGCAGTTTCTGTCAGAGCTCTCTCAGCCCCACCTACCTCACAGGGTGTCTGTTGTGGGGAGGGAAAGGGGAAGGAGTTTGTAAGCCATTCTGAGACTCCTTTGGGAGTAAATGGCAGGGTATAAATCTAATCTCTTCTTCTTCTTCTTCTTCTCTTCATTTATACTGTCTTTTTCTACAACGGGAACCAAAGTAGTTTATGTCATTCTTTCTTCTTTTTATCCATATCGTTGTTATGGTTAGGCTGAAAGTAGGTGTCTGGTCCAAGGTTACCTAGTTAGCTTCCATGGCAGACTGGTGACTTGAACCTGGGTCTCCCAGACCCTAGTCTGAGCTCTAACTGCTACATCACACAGGCTTTCATAGGGTGGCTGCTGTTGAAGAGTAGCAAGCAGCCAGGCCTAGCTGAGTCATGCAAGTCAGATAGTAGCAAGTCACCTGGTGTTGCCATTGGGCCTGCCACCAATGAGTCCTCCATTAAAGGCCAAAACAGCCCTTGAAAGGGCCCCGCCTGCTCCCCTTATTTTTTACTGACAGAAATCAAGCCTGAAATGCCAGCAAAATCATTGTAGTTGCCTAGCAACAGCCAATGGGGGCATTCATTTACTGAAGGTACAGGTGTTCCTTTTATCATTTGGGGTTTTTTTTTTAATCCCCATGTATTTTTTTTTAAGGTTTCAGATTCTTCTGCAAACCTGGGGTGTTTTTCAGGTTTGTGGAAAGATCTCTCTTGTCCGTTCTTAGCTCCAGTCCCCAGATTTAAGCATCCTTACATTTGGTCAGGTTAAGAATTAGAATATACAAGTGGGAGACCCGCAAGAACATGTGGGGGGGCATCTCATTTCCCCCTCCCTTACTATATTCTCTTTCCCTTACCTGAAAGCCCTCATAACCCTTCCCCTTTTCCTGATTCCTTCTCTCAGTTCCACCCCCAGCTAACCTACCTTTATCTGCCCGTGTCTTCAGGTTTACTTCCTTCACTCTCACTCTCCCTAGCAGCCTTTCCCCAGGAAAACTATGGCCCAGTTCCACGGTACCAACTGGCCCATTTGCACTAGTAGGGAACCTGGAAGGACTTGTGGAGGGGACCTCACTTTCTCTTGCATCCCCTTACCACACTGTTTCCTCTTTCCCTCATCCTAGCTACTTCCATAACCTTACTGTTCCCCACTTCCTTCCCTCCTTCACACCCTTGCACCAATCTGCCTTTTATCCCCCCCATCTTATTTTTTTACATCATTTATATTCTGTCTTTCTCAATAATGGGGACCCAATGCAACTTACATCATTCTCCTCTCTTTTTTATCCTCACAACAACCACAAGATAGGTTAGGCTGACACTATGTAAGTGCCCCAAAGTCACCCAGTTAGTTTCCACAGCAGAATGGGGATTCGAGGTCCCAGTTTGAGACTGTAACCACTATATCACATTGGCTTTCATGAGGTGGCTCCTGTTGAATGATAGCAAGCAGCCAGTTCTGGATGAGTCATGCAATTTGAATGGGATCAAGTCATTCAGTGGTGGGTGCCAGGCCTAGCTCCAATTAATCCTCCTTCAAAGGCCAAAACAGCCCTGGAATGCTGTTCCCCTTCCCCTGCCTTTTACTGACAGAAACCAAGCCTGGAATGCTGTTATGGTTGTGTAGCAACAGCCACTGAGACCATCTGTTTATTAAAGCTACAGGCACAACTCTATTGTTTTTTTTTGGGGGGGGGGTTAACCATGCAAAGCATTTTTTAAAGATTTCAGGTTTTTCTGCAAACCTGAGACATTTTTCAGGTTTGTTCAAAGATCTTTCTTGTCCATTCATTGCTCCAATCTCTAGACTGAAGTATATTCAGATGGGGCCACACTTCACTATTAGAATACATGATGTTTTCTTCAAGATAATATTTCAGTTAAGGCATGATTCGTCCTGCTGCTCTGGGCAGGACATAAATTGCATGCCAGGCTCTGGGAAGAAGAGGGAGGATGGATCACCATACAGAGGTAAAGAACAACCAGCCCACTATATTTATGCGCTGAAACAGTTCAAAGGCTGACCAGGAAGGGGAAGAAAGGTATACAGGTTTCTTTGTTTAACCTCTCAGAGCCCCAGTCCAGGAGATAAGAGAGGTACAACTCCTGATACTCTGCCAGTATGTGCAGGATCTTACTTCTCTCTCATGCCCCTCCAGGAATGAGAGATACCAAAGACCCACATGCTTACACAAACCCAAGAGTATGTCTACACACACTCCTTTCTTCTCAGTAATCTGCCACCAAGACCTCAGAATACTAGGTTTCCCACCAGGCTCAGGAGAGAGGTCCCACCTCCTGTTTGGTTTCTGGGAATTAATAACTTATCAGCTCTGGGCCAGAGCTGCAGATCATTAATTGCCCCACGGTGGTAGACTTCAGCTGAGTAGCCCCAGGCCACAGAATTTAGGCTTAGACCCCAGTTGCAATACAGGACTCAAACTCAGATAATATTAATCTATATATTAGTCTTATTCAGCAAATCATGCATATAATCAGACTTGCAAAGATTAGAAAACAATGAACAAGGCCTATAGCTTATTTAGCTCTGACTATACATAGAGGTATTCCATAGTTACCAGTCCTTTATTTGTGCTTTGTGGAACCAGGGAATCTTCAGGATGAAACACATGTTTGCTGTGAGCAATTAAGTCCAGCTTCACTGCCCACTAGTAAAATTCCATGCTTCAGGTTTGTAATCCAAAAGGGAACTAGCTCTCAGAAAGGGGCCCTCCTTCCAAGAGAACTATGTCCCTTTTTCCAGAGGGTGAGCACAATCCACTCCTTCTCCTGTCCTAATAGAATATGGCCATTTACCCAATCAGGAAGGATGGAGAGGCGTGTCCAAGCAGGCATTGCTGACATGGCTAAAGGCATGTCTGCTTAGCTTTGATGTGTTGATATCTTAGGCCTAGCTCTTCCAATGTGTGGGAAGGTGCCTGAATGTCTCCTAAAGGTGACAATATGAGTATAAAGCTTGGCCATCTGTGCAGGCCATCTGCTCAGGTGACAGAAGTCACATGGATATGTTAGCAGCTAGACCATTTGGGGCCTAGTAGGAGTGAAACAGGAAAATCTTTTCCTATACGGAAGGAAAGATGTTTCACTGAATTATATAGCAGTCTCCTCCCATAGGCATAACAGAAAGATGGAGAATAGGGCCTCCAATTTTTAACATTTGGGTCTTTATTTTGGTCTTTGAAAATGAACATAAATGAAGCTTCAGAGTGTCTTAACTGTTTTTCAGTGCAGTAGCTCTCAATATGAAATTAAAGAAAGCAAAAGCAACAAGTTACATTTCCTACAAAAACTAATGCTACCTAAAACTCATGGTGCTTTAAAGAATCCATTTTCTTCTTTTTGTCTTCATAAGAAGATGGATACCTGGCATTTTTATATGTTTTGCTGACTTAAACAGTTTATAAGCATTTTCCGTAAAACAAAACTGATTAAGTATCCAAACCTGACAACACAAATTGAGACACAATAACTAACAAAGCTGTGTACAATAGAAAGTCCTGTCATCCTATAATCTAAGAAAAATCATTAGTCAAAGATTCTGTTAGATTTTCCACTTACTTGCCATTTTTCTTGCAGGACATGACAATGATTTTGGCAGACAGAACTTACACTGTCTCTGGTATGAATCCACTGATAAAGTACTTTGTCAGAGAGAACAGCCTCCACTTCATTATTGACATCGTAATCCCTGGCAAATACAATATGGTCCTTGTCTGGAACAGGCACATGAACATATTCATCAAAATCTTCAGAGAAGCACAGGTAATATGAAATGCATTCCTAAATTGTTTTTCTTCAGCTTTCCAGGAAAATATATCTCAAATGACATAAATCAAGCTGAATAGGTGGTCACGGCAGCATCATATTATCTCAAGCTGGCCTTTCCACAGAGAAGTAAGGCCATCATGGTGGGCAGACATTGTTGTTTTTTATTGGGATGGGTGAGCTCCCACAAAGGTTGGTAGCTGTTTGAAGGCCACCAGTGTGTCATTTTTCCTAGGCAATAGGTCTTTTACTCAGAAGAGAGGGTCATCCTGGAAATCTAGTTCAGTGTGATAACATAGTGTGAGATTCAAAAAAATTGACACAAGGTATATAAATGTCAGTATGTTTAAAAAATAACGCAGTGATATGATTTCAAGGACTATGTTTGTTTATTTAAAATCTAGGATCTCCTCTGTGGTTTATGTGGCAATTACAATGGGAACATAAGAGATGACTTTGAAACCCGAAGTAAATATGTGGCCTCAAATGAACTGGAGTTTGTGAATTCCTGGAAAGAGAATCCTGTATGTGGGGATGTGTTCTTTGTGGTTGATCCATGTAGCAAGAATCCCTATCGCAAAGCATGGGCAGAGAAGAAGTGCTCTATCATCAATAGTAAAGTATTTGCGGCTTGCCACAGCAAGGTAAAAGCATGAAAAAGAGCCGTTTTATTACATCCTTTATGTACCAATGGTTTAAATTAGTGCAAGATATTAATATTTTTCAATATATGCTTACAACTTTACAAGTTCCTTATTGATTCTGTTGAATGTCAATGAGCTATTTAAACACGTACTTTAAAAGGCAAGCTTTGAAAATATAGCCAATAAAAATGTATTCTGTTAGCTAATTGTCTATTTTTCAGTACCATGCAATATTGATATGATTATCACTGTATCCTGCATATCAAAATGCTTGCATAAACAGCTTACGAACAAAAGTGGATTCCCTTAGTTCCCTTTTGCATATTTCAGTAGCAAACCCTGAGTAACAGGTCTAGATTCTGAAATGGTAAAAACGATCAAATGTTTTCTCGAATACAGAATGCTATGTGAACATTGTAGACAGTTCTACTCAGGTCTATTCAGTGGGTCTTATTCCCAAGAAAGTGTTAAAGTGTTCTTAGGATTCCACTGTATATTTTGAAGATGGGATTAGATTCTGACAAGAAGAAGGACCCATGATACTCGTGGGGGGGGAGTATTCCCCCCAGCTCCCGGCCTGCAGAAGTAGGAGGACCTCAGGGCTGAGGAGGAAGCAGCCACAGGTAAGCTCACCCCCCTGGCTCTGGTGGAGAGGCCTGAGTGGCTCCCAGATGCTGGGCTGCTGAGCATCCCCCCCAACGGCCAGTTATGGTCGTTTTGGGGGATTTAAGTATCCCCCATACAGTTTTTTAACTTTTCAGATTTTTCGGTTTTCGGTTTCGGCGTCGCGAATGGCGGCCGCTTCTCGGGACGCTCCCGGAGGCGGTTAGCCCACGCGCAGTTAGGGGGGTCTTCGCATGTGCGAAAGACCCTAGTGAGCCTTAGGTAAAGGCTCCGAACCGGGGGCGCATGGGGAGTAGCCTCTTTGCCGGCAGACAGCCGGGAAATTGAGGCTTTCTCCCCGCCCCAATCGGCCCCGCTGCGGCGTGCCCGTAATGGGACTTAGCGGCGCCACCGAATTCCAGGAGTGAAGACAGCGTTATGGCTTAACATAAAAAGAAGAAGTGGCATCGAACCGTGAGTTGGAGATCTATTTTGAAGCGTAAATCGGAGCCCCCCTGCATGCGTATGAGCGTTGGGAGGAGGGAGGAATTCCCACCCCCTTTGAGAAGCAAGAGCTAAAAAGGGAGCACGAAGGGGGGCGGAGAGAAGAAAAGGCGTTGGTGAAAGTACCGTTGGGGTTGCATGGAAGATTTTGATCATCTTAGCTTTCTGGGGGATGCGGCACGAACTTTTTAAAAGTAAACAAAAAAACAAAATGTCGATACTGGAAAAAGTCCTGAAGATACCAGAAGAGAAGAGAGGAGGGACTTCCGGTCCAGTTAGCCCCCCCAAGAGCTTGCTGTCAATCAACAGGAAAAGGAGATGCTGTGCCCTCTGCTGGAACAACTGCGGAAAATCAATGAAAATCTGTTTAAAATGGATAGTCTTCTCATCAGTCGACAGAAACAGATATCGGAAACAACTAGAAAGATGTTGGAGATTGAACAGAAATCGACTTTGATCTTAGGTTTCCAGGGCGTTAAAAAAGAAGAGAAAGAGGATCTCGGATTTACCTTGACAAATGTCTTGGCACCCCTAACTGGCAGTGAAGCGATAAAATTAAAAGAAGAGGTGGATAAGGCTCCCAAAGCCTATTCCGCCTTTATAAAAGAGAATACTCTGCCAGTAGAAGGGGATGTTGAGCATACCAAGCGACAAACTGGAGATCTAATTTCATCTGAAGAGTTTGTGGAGCCCAGGAAGCCTGAAAGCCAGAGGTTCAAGGAAAAAGAGAAAAGAAAGAAGGATTTCATCTTTAAAATACAGAAACTTCTGAAGAGGCATGCCAGCAGGGAGGAAGATGCAGTATTCCAAACTGAGACAAGCGAAGAAGACAGCAGCCCAGGGGAAGGTGGTGATGGAACGGAAGACTTCAAAGTCAAAATGGACTCAATCCGTAACTGGAAGAGATTTAAAAAGAAGATACTTTGAGGACTGTTCGTGTAGCATCTGAATGGAGCTGTTTAATTACTAACCCCAATGGACTTTACTAACTGTTTTAACAGAGTGACTTTGGACTTTGCAATAGTTAAAAAGAAGATCTTCTAACCACGATGGATGCCAAAACTGGCATTGGTTATTAACCTAAACTAACACTTACTAACAGGAAAAAATTCACTCCATCTTTCTCTTTCCCCATCTGTCTACCCTTCCTGTTTCTTATAAAAAAGAATAAAATTCTCTCTTCTTTAAGAGAGTTTTACAAAAAAAAAAACTTTTTAGATTTTTCTGCACACCTGGAGATTGTCCCAAGTGTGCAGAAAAATCTCTTTGCTCCCAAGTGCCCCCGATGTGCAGATTTAGGTATCCACACAGAGGGGGCATCTTGGCTATTAGTATATAGATGAGAATGTACTTCACTGACAGTGCAATTTTATGCAGTTATTCCAGTATAATCCCACTGAAATCAATGGGTTTAGAAAGGTATAATGCTACATAGGACTGCACTGCCAGTTTCCCCTTAAGTATTCCAAAAATTAGAGATGCATTCAGTTCTCTCTTTTGTGCCCATATAGTGGCCCAATCTGCATCTAGCATTTGCTCTGCTGTTTTACCAAGCCCTAACTGGAACAGAAACAGATGTGGCTCAAAACCATGGGCCAACGCCATACTGACTGCAGAGTCACCATAAAACAGCCATAAATCTATGCAGACGGCTACCATAAAACCGAGAGATCAAACGAAGTGAAAGCGGCATGCAGTCTGGTCATTTCCATAAAATCCAACAATCAATCAAGAAGTCTTCAAAACCAGAGCTATAAAAGAGTGGGAATCAGATCAGGAGCAGGATTTCACTGACAGATTTGGGAAAATGGACATGTTATTAAGGCAGCCTCTCACCCACCCACCCACACAATATTAATAATATTCTGCATATAAATGAAGTTTAGGGATTGCATTCAAGCACTGGTTTTCTGTGACTACCAATGTTGATCATATCTGAAATACTGTATTGGCCAATATGGGGAGACTCCATGACTCAGTTTTACACTGTCTACAGTGTTGGAGAAAGTCTCAAGTTCAGTCTCCAGTGTCCCCAGTTAAAAGAATCAGGTAATGTGAAAAACTTCTACCTGAGAGCTGCTGTCAGTCAGACTAGACCATATTGACCTGGGTAGACCAATAGTCTGACTTACTAGTCCTGTTCACAACTTATACAATCCGTGTACAGCATACACTTTATACACACATTGAGTAATTCTCATGTTACATTTAATGGATGTACAGCTGAACATGTGGTTGAAACTATGCATACTGGTCCCCGGTTTCATTTGTAAAGTAAACAGGTGTTAGTTGTTTCTTAAAAACAGATGTACGCATGTATATGCAGGATGTATGTGCATTCACTGTAATGTTAACAGGGCTAATACAAGGCAGCTTCATCATTCACATGTTCATGGTCAGTTTTTAATATATACACTCTTCCACATCTTCATGGATCTAAAGGCATTTTGTACGCAATAATTATATCCTATTGGCAAATGGAAGTTGCCATAAACATGTTCTATAAAGGTTCTATGAAATAAAGATTATTTGATTTTGTCACCTGCTTCATCCTGAGGACTCAAGGAAAATATAAATATTACAAATTCACTCTAGATGCAGCGGAAAGTGCCGTCAAGTCACAGCTGATGTATGGTGACCCCATGGGGTTTTCAAGGCAAGAGATGTTCAGAGTTGGTTTGCCATTGCCTGCCTCTGTGTCATCACCCTGTTATTCCTTGGAGGTTGCCCACCCAAATCCTAGCCAGAGCCAACACTGCTTAGCTTCTGAGATCAGGCTCAACTGGGCTATTCAGATCCAATGTACACAATACCCTTTTTATGCATGTTGGTCCTGATCCAGATGGAAATCCATGTGTAAAAGCCTGACTGTGTTTTAAATTATATGTGGTTATCTCTTATTAAAATGTAAAACTAAAAGGAAATATATATAGTTATATGTGCCTTCCCATTAAATTCTTAATTCTTCTGTCCCTTCTACAGGTATACCGCATGCCTTATTATGAAAATTGTGTACGGGATTCATGTGGATGTGACACTGGAGGGGACTGTGAATGTATGTGTGATGCCATTGCAGTATATGCAAAAGCTTGCTTAGATGTTGGTGTCTGCATTGATTGGAGAGCTCCAGAGTTCTGCCGTAAGTTTTTAGTACTGCTTTTAAAAAATATGATGGATCTTATTATATTATTATATACAATGGGCCCTAGAAAGAGATTCTGAGAGAGTGCCCCGGCCTTGGGCACTCCACGTCAGTTTGCTGTGGCAACCTCAGCAGGATATAATGACACAGAGTCTACCTGAAGAGCAGTTGTAATTTTGAGTGATGTCCATCCCTCACCTAGACATTGGCAACAATGGTTCCCCAGTAGGGAATGGCTGGTTTGGAGGGTGGGGTCTATGGCATTGTACCTGTCTGAGGTCCCACCCCTCCTCAAACCTCACCGTCTCCAGGCTCCACCCCTCAAATCTCCAGGAATTTCCCAACCTAGAGGTGGCAACCCTATCTCCTTCCCAGCCAACTATCAACCTACCTTGATCTGCCCCTCTGACTTCAGCTTTCCATCTCCTCCCCCTCTCTCCTGGAGAGCACTTGTGATTCTGAGTGATCTCCAGACCTCACCTGGAGATTGGCAACAATGGTTCCCCAGGAGGAAATTGCTGGTTTGGAGGGTGGAGTTTATGGCATTGTACCTCTCTGAGGTCCCACCCCTCCTCAAACCCCACCTTTTCCAGGCTCCACCCCTCAAGTCTCCAGGAATTTCCCAACCTAGAGTTGGCAACCCTATCTCCTTCCCCACCAAGCATCAATCTGCCATTATCTACCCCTCAGTCTTCAGCTTTCCATCTCCCCCACACACTTGCAGCCTCTACTGTGCTCTGAAACCCTGACTGCTACATCACATTGGCTGTTATAGGGGGACCATCTCAGCAGAGTATAAGGACACAGAATCCACCATTTTCTCCAGGGGAACTGATCTCTGCAATCTGGAGAGCAGTTGTAATTCTGAGTGATCTCCAGCCCTCACCTGGATATTGGTAACAATGGCTCCCCAGGAGGAAAAGTACAGTTTTTCTCTCCAATGGGGACCAAAGCAGCTTATATAATTCTCCTCTCCCCCTTTTGACTTGCACAACAACCCTGTTTTACTGACAGAACCAAGCTTGGTTGCCTAGCAATTTTCATGGTTTATTTTGACAGGAAAGTGGTCAAGCTGGTAGTGGGTGGGGGAGGGGGTTATGCTGAAAGTCTGTGTCTGGTCCAAAATCACAGCTTCCACACCAAGAACCAGGCTCTGGCAGACTCTGCTCTGAAGCACTAACTGCTACGCCTAGGGTAACCAACCTCCATGTGGAGCCTGAAGATCGCCATGTATCACAACTGAACTCCAGACAACAGATCTCTTCCCCCCCCCGGAGAAAATAACTGCTTTGGAGGGTGGGCTCGATGGTATTCTGTTCAGCTGAGGCCTCTCCCCTCCCCAAACTCTGGCTTCCTTAGACTGGCTTCTCTAGACACAGAATATCCAGAAATTTCCCAACCTGGAGCTGGCAACCCTAGTCAGGACTGGCCCCAATGAATTCCTCACAAAGGCCTGGAAAGGGATTCCTTTGTCTTTTTCCTGACAGAACCAAGCTTGGTTGCCTACCAAAAGCCACTGAGGGAAAAGTTAGTTCCACAGAGGAGCCAAGCAGAAGTATCTTTGTCAGGAGAGAGAGCCATTTGTCAGTTATTCCGACAGGGAACGGTGGCTGAAGTGGGAGTGGGTGGGGAAGAGGAGCAGACCCAACACCCAGCCAATGGCATGCAAGTACTTTTGAGTGGCGTCTGACAGGCCAATGGCTGATGGAGCACATTGCACAGCCAATGCGCCAAGAGGATTATTATAGAGAGAGAGAGATATAACTAGAAATTAAAAAAACAAACACATTTATAAAAATGATTGTTAAACATCATGCTTCATTAACTATGCAACACTAGCAATAATGTACTGATTGCCAAGTGTATAGAAAAGGGAGAAATATGTAACGGCAGATTGATAATTGATGCTTAGAGGGCTGGCTTTTAAATTGTGGTCCTAGGATCTCTGGCTTTTTTCATATACTTAACAAGGGTTCCATATTGAGAAGAGCCGTGACAGTAGGCAGTTTTCATCAAAGGCAGCTTGTCCACTATACCAATGTTCTCTTACAATGTGCAGCCACAGAAGAGTATTAAATGGAATTCATTGTGCAATTCCAGTCATGGGATAGTGGGCAGGGATAATGAGGCCTGTCAAACCTTCACCCTGGAACATTTCCCAGGATCCTCTGCCATGCTTCTTGGTAAACACAATAATGTGGAAAGGGATTCCAGGGGCAGGGACTTTGAAAAACTCTGTCTTGGAATATTGTTAAAAATAGATTTCTGCATATTGCAAGTAACACAAATTTGTATTTTCCCTTTGAGGACAGATTTAGTGACAATAACCTTTTCACCTATTTTAGCTGTCTACTGTGATTATTTCAATACCCACAAGAAAAACGGCATGCAGGGCACCTATTATAATTACGTTCATGAACTGAATTGCACCTGGCATTACCGTCCCTGTAACTGTCCATTCCAGTTACAAAGCTACAAATATGTCAACATTGAAGGTAACAACCTTTATTCCTTTAAAAGAAAAATGATAGGTTTGCTACTGTGCTGTATCCAGTAATTATATCATACAAAAGACTGCCAGGCAAGTTTCTTGAAAGCTACTATTGCTTCTTCTAGCAGTTGATATTCGCTGTTAGCATTCCCAGTCATTGTACCATTCACCTCCAGTTCGAAACAACAAGATTCTTCAGCATTTCTTCCAACTGTGGATAAGCTGCATCTTTTCCCTCCCTATCAAATATATCAGACTTACTTCCCAACTGAGTGCCAAGGTGAATTGTTCAAATGCTACAGTGTCTAGACTGGCTTTACAGTTTTCCTGGGAGAGTCAAGCAAGCAAAGGGATTGGTATCCCCAAAGATGGTATAGGCCACTGAGGTAATACTGCGGATCAGTATTCTCAGATATTCTACTAATGCTTCAGGGAGGGAGACTCTTCTTTGTTTGTTTCTCCTCACAAATGCTCACTTTCCTTCAAGAGAGGCTATTTAGGCCTCCATCTAGGCTTTCTCAGAGTGAGTAGAAAGACATGCAATATAACTAGCAATTTGATATCATGTATTTCCTTCTGTAGAGTACAGGATACTAATTGTTGTATAACAAATGAGAGACTAATACTTTTTGTTGTTCTTCTTGTTCTGTTTCGGTTCTGGTTTGCACCAGGCTATAATATTGGCAAAATGATATCATTTCATCTCATGAGAGACATTTAAAAGTCAGATTCAGCCTGGCACTCACCTTCCTTGACCATGCATATGTGAAAACCTTTACTAAAGAATACAGTTTCTCACAATACTACAAGTTCTCAAATAATACAACTGCTTTTGACAGCCTTTTACAAGAGTTAAATGATCAGGAGTCTGTTCCACATGACTAGTGACAAGAAGCTTGGGGAAATCAGAAAAAGTTATTGAGAGAAAAAAACCTTTGTAGAAAGTAATGTCACTGAATGCTTATCATTAAGAGCCTAGAAAGAGGGAAGAAAGGGAACCAAATGACAAGAATTCTTACTTCTAGAACCTTTTTCTGTGATAAGAATATATCTAGAACTCTTGTTATACAAGGAACAATATATTTCTCTTTCCTTTTCTAGGCTGTTACAACTGTTCCCAAGATGAATACTATGATCATCAAACACACTCCTGCAGGCCTTGTAAGCCAAGAAACCTACTTTCCTTTCCCTTGGTTGTAAAAGTGACAGTATTAAGAGAGGTCTTTTATTTTATATTCAGGTTATGTCTGGAAGACTCTTTTGGCTCCTAAAAGGAGTCATTGAAAGGTGACCCTTTATGCACCCATGTACACATTGTAACCCAGACCTGGATAGCCCAGAGGTTAGGCCACTCTCGTCGAATCTTGGAAGCTAAGCAGGGTTGGCCCTGGTCAGTATTTGGATGGGAGACCTCCAAGGAATACCAGGGGCATGACATAGAGGCAGACAATGGCAAAGCACCTCTGAATGTCTCTTGCCTTGGGAACCCTACAAGGTTGCCATAAGTCAGCCGGGACTTGACAGCACTTTCCACCACTCACAGTTGTAGCTTTTTAAAATGGGCATACTGTTATTCAAAATTTGCCTGACACAAAAACAGTCAAATAGAAGTCAGACAGTTCTTAAGCATCTTATAGAATAAGAAGAAGAAGAGATTGGATTTATACCCCACCCTTCACTACCCAAAGGGTAGTCTCAGAGCAGCTTACAAACTCCTTCCCCTTCCCCTCCCTACAACAGACACCCTGTGAGGTAGGTGGGGCTGAGAGAGCTCTGACAGAAACTGCTCTTTTTTTCAAGAACAGCTCTGACAGAACTATGGCTTGCCCAAGGTCATCTAGCAGGTGCAAGTGGAGGAGTGGGGAATCAAACCCGGTTCTCCCAGATTAGAGTCCGCGCACTTAACTACTACACCAAACTAGCTGTTATGAGATTATTTGTGCTAACACTAAGTAAACCAGCACTTTGAGATTATCTAAACCCTGAAATTCTAACCAGTTTCTTTATATGGTAAGTGTAACTTGCATTGTAGAAACCAAGAATGGGTGTGATTTAACAAAGCCTTATTAATAAAACATATATATTTATAAAATGTATATGCTACCTCTTCAGAGAGCAGCTCAAGGCAGATCACAAAAAATACAATAAAATTATGAAAGCAGCAGCATAAAAATTATCAGTAATTAGACATAAAAACCAGTAAGGGCATAAAAACAGGAAAAAGCAATATTCAGCAGCACAAAATGACATTCGTAAAGCAGTCTCCAGGCTAGATGTAGACCATAGAGACAGCTTTAAAAGATGGAATATTTCAGTTAAAAACTGGATGAGAAAAATGTTCTGCCCTGGGACCTAAAGTACAGCAAGATACAATAAATATAGCGCTAATAAAATAATTAAGCATTATTATTTCGTTATTAACATCACAATACCATCAGAAATCAGGAGTGCTATAAATGTCACACACTTCGCTTACATGTAGGAAAACCAAATATAATTGAGTCAACATATACAAGGCCACAATTAGACACAATTTAATCCAAGACCTTCTGCATGCAAATTATGTACTGTATCATTAACCATGCCCCCTTTTACTGTGGTCACTAGAATTTCTAACTTTTAAATAATGAAACCATCCTAAGAAGGATCTTATATTTTACTATTTAGGACATCAAAGGCATGAAATATCCAATTGGCCTTTTAAACTTCAGTTCTGTAAGCAGTTTATAGTATTTAAATTGGAATGAACTTTGAAAATGAATACAAGAAAAGGAAAAGGAATAATAAAACTATTTCCTGAATTCAGATTGGAGAATCTGAATGGCATAAAATCAAAGATACAAGGGATTAGTTTGCCGCCAAATTCTTCTTGTCCAAATATTTACCGTGGAATTCTTAACTAAAGTTGGCACCGATCTGATGTTCATTCTCTTGATTTTATCTGCCACTTTAAGGGATACTTTGCTCAAGTTCCATAATTGAATTAACAAGCCTGCTTCTTGTCATTGTTGTGAAGTAGTCACTATGTATGAGAAATACTTGATCAAAGTTTGGAACCACCAGGCTTCCACCTTTAATGTTTTGCTGCATAATTCCTGTCAATTCTAGGAGTTATTACAAGTATGAAATTACTGAAGATTTTTCTATGGTATCTTATCTGTTATATTTACACACAAAGTATCTCTCCAAAACTGGATGCAAAACATGCATTGACACTGTTTCAGTTGTATTTATTTGTGTGATTTTTTTTAATGAATGAAATCTAGTGCATTAAGAAACCAAGTTCTTTGAATCATATGTCCTCAAAACTCTGAAGCCTTTTGATGATATAAAACATTACTTCTATTATACATTGTGTTCATATACTATTTTAACTTTTCAACAGGTCAACCACCCACTCCATCACCAAGCCCAACAGGTGAGTACAAGAATTTAAATAGCAGGGGTCATTGCCGCAGATACCATTTTTGCCACTTACGTTGTCTTTACATTGTATGTTGGCTCTCTTGGGTTTTATGTATTTAAGTCATTTGTTATACCAACTTTACATGAAAAATGTGCTCAAGATGGCTCATATGATAAACTAAGCACATAAATTCATGAAATCACCCATAACTGGTAGTGGGCCTCCAAGGACTTGCCAATAGCTTTGTGAGTCACCTGATAAGAGCTACCTAAGACGAAAAATGTTTTCCTGGCATCCTGGAAGTGCCACTTTAGGCTGATTGTTCCACTGTTTTTCTACTGCTACTGTTGCCTAAAAACACCTCCCCTTAGCAGCAGAGGAGAACACTTCAGGGGATAATTGTTCACTCAGGTTTCTAGTTGCAGCCATGGTCTTTTTTTCTGGGGGAATGCACCGGAATAGAGTTCTGGAACCCCTTCAACAGAATTCTTTAAAAAAATGTTTAATAGTTCATGAGTTTTCAGTATACAGATTAAAAACTTCATTTCCCTCTTGAAAGTTCTGGCACCTCTTTATTACTGGATAGGCAGGAAGTTAGCAGTTAAGAGTTGCCCAGCACTGGAAATGTTTGCCAGGCAACCATGATATTCTACTATGGGCTGATCTGCCAGCTACCTTTGGAGTTTAATCTGTTTGGAATTTAGCCTGTTACCTTTCATAACTAGCATATTTACATCTTATGTCTACACAGAGTTATAATTGCCCAAGACATAAGACGTAAATAATAACTATATCTACACAGACAGATAAATCTCTCTCTCATATTTCATCCAGTTCAGTGCTACTAAAATTGCCTTTGACTTTCTGTAACTTCAGCCATCACTAGACTTATGAACTGGGTGAAGGAACAGTGCTACAATACATAAATCCCAAGGGGCAAAATCACCTACAGATCTTCGAAGCACGGGGTCAAAACAATGCAGGACTATGTGCATTCTGTGCCAAGAAAATGTTAATTTCTGTCAAATCAATACTTAAATGCAGGGGTCTTTTTTTGGGGGGGAGCGCACCGGAGTGCAGCTCCGGGAGTTCAGGAGCCAAGCCCCGCCCCCAGCCGGCATCCCGGGGAGTCTTTCAGGCAGCCGAATGTCAATTTCAGCTCCATTATATCCTATGGGCCATTGAAGTCAATGGTGAAAACATAGGGTATATTCTGGGGGCTGGAGGGAGGGTTTGAGGGAGAGGCTCCAAACTCACAGGGTAGCTGTTGGAGCCTCTCCCCAAAATACCCACCAAGTTTCAAGAACATTAGACTAGGGGGTCCAATTCTATGGGCGCCCAAACAGGTTGCCCCTATTCCCTCCATTGTTCTCTATGGTGGGAAAAAAGTTACTTTTTCCCACCATAGAGAACAATGGAGGGAATAGGGGAACCTGTTTAGGGGCCCATAGAATTGGACCTCCTGGTCCAATATTCTTGAAACTTGGTGGGCAGGTTGGGGAGAGGCTCCATAAGCTATCCTGTGAGTTTGGAGCCTCTCCCTCAAACCCGCTCCCCTCCAACCCCCAGAATATACCCTATGTTTTCACCATTGACTTCAATGGCCCATAGGATATAATGGGGCCAAATTGCCACCAAATTTCTTTCATTCCCTCCTTTCCCTCTTTCCCACCTTCTTCTCTTCTCTCCTCCTTTCCCTGTTTCCCTCCTTCTTCCCTCTTTTTCTTTCCCTCCTTCTTTCCTTCTCTTTCTTTCCCTCTTTCCTTCTCTCTACTCTCTCTCTTTCCTCCTTCTGTGGCCCAACTCTCATGAGAAGGAGTTTAAACTTTAAACCCCTTCTCTCTTAGCTCCCCCACCCAGACTAGCTGGGGAAGGGAAGGGGAGGCTTTTGAAGATGCCTCCCCCCCTTTTGCTTCCCCTTCTGACATCACTTCCGGTGATGTCAGGGGGCATGGCATATGCTAATAGCCTAATAGCTCAGTAGCATACCATACGCTAATGAGCTCCTGCAGCTGTTTTTCTATGAAAAGACCCCTGTTTAAATGAAAAGCTTTCTGCATGGATTTGCATATATTCTATTTCTCTCATTTTGGGGCAAGGATAAGAGTTCTTTTCTGCCATTTTCATATTCCAAGTAGTCAACAAGTTTGCCTTTCCCCCATCTCTGTTCCTTGATTCCTTCTCCTTTATGAAATAAGAACCTTAAGTGCTTTGTTACTCTATCCCACTAAGTACATCTCCGGCCTTTTATTTAAGAACAAAAAAAGACGATGCTGAATGAAACCTCAGTAGATTTTGAGATTTCATGGATCACTGATAATAGTTTGTCTACTGCCAGATGAACCCACAGGGCCAAACTACACATGGGGACAGCAGTCATGCTTTCAAAAACTCTAAAGCCTTTGGACTGTATAAAACATTTCACAACCCAGATTATGTTCACGCACTATACATGATTTCTGTCTTTTCACCAGCTCCCACGCCAACTCCTACAACCACGACATCACCAATAACAACAGGTGAGTCTATTTTACATGTCTGCATTGAGTTTAATCTAAAGTCTGTATGGCATAAGAAAAGAATAAATGTATTCTTCATTACTGAATAATAATAAAATGCAGAAAATAAAATGCAGGCACCTGACCTAATTAGCAAGAGCCATGGGAGAATTTGGCTTTTCCAATGAACTCTGTAGCTGGATTAAGCAGGGTCAGCATACATGAGAAGTAAATGACCCCTCCCCCCCCAATGCAGTCTCTCCTGCCCACACTCTTCCTTGGTTATTCCCGCCCCCTGCTGCTTTTCTCACAGTCAATCTTAATTTTTGGTATCACAGCGTGGCTGGGGGGCAGGGCAGAAGAAGCGGATCAAAAGGGCAAAATCAGTAGGCAGGCGAAGGCTTCACCTGTGTTTAACACTTTCCATTTATTTATTCACTTACTTGCTTGCTTACTGTGTTTGTAGTCCATTTTCTTGCTAAGACTCAAGGTGAATTACACAGTGCGGTCAATAAGATGAGACACCTAATAAGCAGTATATTAGGACAAGGATTACAGGAATCTTCACAAACACAGAATATTAGACATGATGCGGAATGCAGATACAATGCAGGAAGGTGGTATTACATCAATAAAAGCAAGATGATAGTACAGCAAACACCTAATACGTCCTATAAACAGTGGTATAGTCCACAGTCCCTTTCCCTTTCTGAATCATTCTGTTATAGTACAACCCTGTTAGTTTTATAGTCTCAATCTGCATTTAGCATTTGCTCAGTTGTTTTACAAAACCCACACTGGAACAGAAAAAGATGTGGTTCAAAACCATATTCAACACCGTACTGACTGCAGAGTCACCCCCGAATGGCCATAAAATGGCCATAAATCTATGCAGACAGCCACCATAAAACCAGAGATCAAACTAAGTGAAAGGCAGCATGCAGTCTGGGCACTGCCATAAAATGCGACACTCAATCAAAGTGAAAGTGGCATGCAATGTAGACGGGAATTTCTGTTCCAGTGTGGGTTTGGTAAGACAGCGGAGCAAATGCTAGATGCAGGCTGGGCCATAGAAGTGCCCTCCTGAACAATTCTGTTTTACATAGTTCAGTGAATGGCACCGTGACAGTAGAATTTCCTCTTGCGCTTCCTGAGTCACACAGTTTGTAATTTACTACGTCTACTTTTTGAAAGAAAGGTAGAATTCAGGATGGGCAGGTAGTGAATTCTGACCCAGATGACAAATTCTATGTTTCCATCAGGCAATCACTGATATAGAATACAAACAAATCTTAGGATAAGTTTTGAATATTCAGTGATGCCCAATAATCATAGAATCTAGATTCTACTTGCAATTTCTCTTACAGAAAATGAAGACATTTGTACTTTTAAATTCCATAAACATGGCACAAGTACAATTTTACACGCTAAAGTATAAATACTCACTGTGGAGGAAAGGAGAGGAGATTGGATTTATACCCCGCCCTTCACTACCCAAGGGAATCTCAGAGCAGCTTACAAACCCCTTTCCCTTCCCCTCCCCACAACAGACACCCTGTGAGAACTCTGTAAGGGCCAAGAGAGCTCTGACAGAAACTGCCCTTTTTCAAGAACAGCTGTGCCAGAACTATGGCTTGCCCAAGGTCATCCAGCAGGTGCAAGTGGAGGAGTGGGGAACCAAACCCAATTCTCCCAGATTAGAGTCCGCGCACTTAACCACTGCACCAAACTGATCTAAGAGCAATAACACCTTAAAGACTAACAAGGAAAGCTCCCTTTTAAAGAGTCAAAGCTCTCTTTATCAGATACAGGTAGGAATGGAGATCCCTGACCCCTTTTATCCCAGTCAGATATGGAACATCTCATTGGTCTTTAAGGTGCTACTGGACTTGAAACTTGCTCTTCCGTGGCAATCCAACATGGTTACTCACCTGAAACCCAGTATTTGAGAATGGCTTGCAAACCGCTGCACCCTAGGCTACCATAGCGCCAATGCTCCCTCTAAGCTGTGGAGTCTCGTGAGCAAAAATTCTCCTTTGTGAGCTACTGGCATTAAAGTTGTGAGCAGGTGATTTGGCTACTGCGTAAGTTAGTTTGTTCTGGAGCCATCCTTCCTGAGCTAAGACAAAAATGTGTGAGCCAGAAGCTAAAAAACTGTGAGCTGGCGCACACTAACTCAGCTTAAAGGGAACACTGCAATAGCACATGTACCAAATATTTGCCATTAGATGGGGGGGGGGGAATTGAAGGTAGAAATCAAAATCAGTAGTAAAGAAAAGAAAGAGTATCATTTGGACAGTCATAATAGGTAAGACTACCAGTATATCAGGACATTAAACTTTATAACATTGAAAACAGTGAGCTTGTTAATATTGTATTATCATTAAATGCATCAATCGATATTGATGCAAACTGCTGCAAACTTGGGTGACCTCCTAGGTATGCAGAAAAATCTGAAAAGTTTAAAAAATACATTGAGCTGATTAAATCCCCCCACCAATTCAAAACTTTGAAATGTCCTGCGTCAGAGACTGCTGCCGGGGTGGCAGCAGAGCCTGGGAGCCACCACCGGGGCCACCCTGACTAGAGGTCTGCCAAGCAAGCCACTGAAAGCTGGGGAGGTGGCAACAGTGGGGGGGAGTGGGGGGGTGGCCTTGGCAGTCCACCTGGAGCAGCTCCAAGTGAGCTGCTGAGAGCAGTGGGAGGGGTGAGCCTTCGTGGGCCCAGCTGGGGCAACTATGGGTGAGCTGGCGGGGGAGGAGAGGTCGGCTGCCTCACTCAGAGTTATTCTGAGTGAGCTGGCAAAGGAGGAGAGGGAATATTGGCTGGCTCACCTAGAGCAGCTCTGGGCAAGCCAGTAAGGGAGGGAAGGTCAGATGGTCTGCCTGGAGCTGCTTTGGGCAAGCTCGTGAGGGAGGGGTGGAAGGTTGGCTGGGTTGCCCAGAGCAATTCCAGGTGAGCTGCCAAGACCAGTGGGTGCGGGGGGGGCAAGGCAGGAGAAGAGAACCAGGAGCCTCCTCTGCCAACCTCCCCACATACATTGCCCATCCGCCTGTCTCCACCACTGCCTAGGGGATGGGCAAGAAGTACAAGGAGCCTCTGTCATCTCCCATCAACATCCCCCCCTTCACTTCTGCCTTGGCAGCTGCTTCCAGGGCCACAACTTGAGCCAAACGGCTGGGTGCAGAAGTAGAATGCTGGGAGGGGGCATGCAGCTGGGCAGCCAGAACAGCTGAAAGGGTGACAGCTGGGCGGGCGGGCAGAGCAGTTGAGAGGGGATGGGAAGCAAGCCAAATTCCTCCCACAACTGCCAGAGAAACAACACTTTTGGTAGGCAGGGAAGGTGAACAGAGACCCTCTGCTGCCAACCCTTACAAAACACACCTCCTTCCACCGCTGCCTCAAGGAGTAGGGGATCAGAACCAGGAGCCTCCACCGTGGTCCCTCGACATCCCCCCTCTGCTGCCAACACATCACTGTGGCTGCTGCCATTGCCACAAGTCTGGCAGCTGGAACACTGGAGAGGGGACAGCTAGGCAGGTGAGCCAAATCCCCCTCAGCTACTGACTCAGAGCGTGGCCAAAGAGAAGCTGGAGCTTCTACCACCTCCCCATACCCCCCCCCCTTTGCTGCCACCAGAAGGGATGCAGACAGTTGGGCCACTGGGCAGGTGAATGGAGAGATGGGGGGGGGCATGTGGCTGGGCAGCCAGAGCAGCGGGGGGGGTGGCCAGGCTGGCACAGCAGCGAGGAAGGAGCAGGTAAGCAAGCTAACCACCCCAAGTCTCACAGAGAGGGAGGGAGAGCGAAGGAGAGGCAGCAGACAGGGAAGGGTCTAGAGAGAAAGAGAGAGAGAGAAGGGGAAGAGTGACAGAGGGTAATTCTGCACCTAAGCATCCGCTCCATGTTTTCTCAACTGGGAGGGGAAAGTGCAGCTCAAAACCACATTCAGTTACCTCGGGACGATACCGTACTGACGGCAAAGTCACCCCTGAATGGTCATAGAACGGCCATAAATCTATGCAGAAGGTACCATAAGAATCCAATGATCCAAGAGAGTGAAAGCGGCATCAAGTGTGGAAGCTACCATAATATCCGATAATCCAAGGAAGGGAAAGCAGCATGCAATGCAGAGGGGAATTTCTGTTCCAGCGAATGTGGGTTTCGTAAATCAAAGGAGGAAAAAGCCAGTGCAGAATCAGCCAGAGAAGGGATGGGGGAGAGGAAGGAAGTAAAGGCAGGAGGTGGCGTGCCCTTTCCCCACACGTTTCCTCCAGGTCACCTCTTGTTCTAGCATTGATCAAATTATTTGTGGTTCTTGAAAATATTGCATATAGCTATAGTATACATACAAAATGTCATTCTCTAACACTGTCGTCTACCTGATATAAAATTTTTCAAATTGCAGATTTTGAGTGAAAGCTGGTTTTTCACTTCACTCGTTTCAAAAGCGAGAGAAAAATGGAGGGGTGGGGGTGGTTTCCAGTGTTCCCAAAGTTTCCTAATTCCTCCATCAGAAAAACTGGGAAAGTCCTCAGCATTTTTCAGACCACGTGTTTTAAAACCTTGTTCTTAAAAGCGTTTCACTCATTCCAGAAGAGAAAATATTTCATGAAAGTTTTTTTTCAATGCTCCAAGAACTCAGATTTTTTTTTCCATGTGATACGATTCAATTATGTGAGACTATTTTTAAGAAAAGGGTTTCCCCACTCAAAAAGAAACTATTTCACAGGAGCTCTTTGTGCTATGGGTCTCAGACTGAAGGGGGTGTCTTTACATGCCCCTTTCCCCATCTTCTAAGACATTTGAAGGCTATAAAGGTACTGAGCTAACAACAGTCAACAGACAGCAAGAGTCTGTAGGAAATATGGGTCGAATCTGCATTTGCATTTTTAAATCAGTTTCGTGCTGCTGTGATGCCGTATTTCTCTATGCCTGTTTGAAGAGTTGTTTGGAGAAGATTCATTTAAAGTGGTGTGGAGGCGCAATGACAGTGGAGCTGCCATGAGCGGATGATTAAAATATGCAGACATGCAAAAGTACGCTAGCACTGTTGAAGTGTGAAAACAAAAGCAAATGTAGATAGCTTTTTTTAAGACGGAGTCAGAAGGCTGGGACACCGGTGGGAAAGACAAATGCAGATTCGACCATGGTTTACTTGATCAGACCAAATCCTTTTAAAGCAATTAGCTATGCCTGCCATTACCAAGCCACACTTTGCACACACAGTAATGGAGGAAAAGGTTATTTGGGGATATTGGAAAAGCCCTTACCACAAATGTTTTCCTTGATATTAGCTGGGTTACTAATATCAGCTATTACTGCCTGTCAGAAATTACCAAATAGTCAATCCTATGCGGGGTGCTATAAACAGATTAGAATGGTAGCTTTGCTAACAAACCTAAAACTACTTCTCTTTCTTTAAAAAAAATTATGACACCACAATGGGAACACAATATTTATTCATTTAAATATTTATTGCTAATGTTCCCACTGGGGACTCAAAGCAGCTTAAATACTTCTCCATTCCTGTTTTTTGAGGATCACGAAACCGCGGGGAAAATCGGGTGAAACCGTGGGTCAAAATGCGGCCACACAGCTTCGAGTGGGAAATTGACCAATAGAAACGGGGCAAAGGGAGGCGTGACAGCAGCGCAGCTCTTGTGTGAAATCGGTCACAAACAGCCTTTCCTAGAAAAACTCATCACCATGGAAAATTAATTGGTTGGCATTTTCTCTATAGGAATTTCACCTCCAAGAACAACAAAATCCACAAAAACGGAAACAACGCAGCCACAATCAACACACTGGAATATCACAGGATCAACACACTCTACCAAAATAATAAAAACTACACCACAGCCACAAACAACACCATACGAAGGAACCATCAGAACAGCCATACAAACACATTCTGCACCTAAAACAGCTTCAAAAGACCTCACTACGTCTAGAAAATTGATTCAAACCACACATCTATCGACCACATCAAGCAAAATCACCATAGCAACCCTGACAACTACAACACAGCCAAAAACATCCCACAAGCCCCCGCTTGCCACTACAAGGACGACCGTCCGGCCCACGACTCCATCCTCAACTGTGAGCTCCAAGGCCACCAGTGCTTCACTGAGCAAGCCCACCAGAACCACACCCACGACGGCTACCCACAGGACAACAGAAATGACCATAACTCCTACTACTTTGACTCCTGCCACCACAAGCATCAGAAGCAGAACTGGTAAGTGGCACCCAAACTGAAGGAAAATGCTTCGGCTTTTTCCATCTCCCTGATGCTCAAAAAGCTGCACAAGGCTTCTGGGTACCCACCTCCACAAAAAACATACCTGAAATGAGAGGGGGCCAAATATGAAAGCTCCCACAGAAAGGGCCCGGGGAATTCACCCAAAAAACTCCTCTTCATCCCAGCAGTTAAGCAAAGACCACGACCTTGGCCTTTCGAGCAGAAAACACCTTTGATTAATCCTATCCCTTCAGGCGAAAGGCACAACGGAAAACATGAATACCTCTTGATTCCCTATCAAACCACCATTTCTGAACAGACTGCAGTCCCCAAATGTCTTTCTAAGAGAAGAAAATTCCCCTGGGGGGAGCACACACCTTCCCATAGCTGAACCTCTACTTTCTGATCAACCCTCCTTCCGTTTCCAGGCACAACCTCTCCACACACCACAGCCCCCATCAGCACGATGAGCACAACGCCAACCATACCGCCGACCACGTCTTCAACCGTGACATCCAGAACCACCGCCTCAACGGAGTCCGCCCCACCCAGCACGCCAAGGACGACTCCCACCCCCACGGTGCCCAGCAGCCCTGCACCCACACCCTCGACCAGCGCGCCACCCACCACGCAGACAAGCCCCACCACAGCCTCCTCCCCTGCCACCACGTCCACCAGCATCAGTACCCCCACCCCCACCATCACGCTACCGCCCCGCACCTCCCCCACACCCCGGCGTCCCACGACAAGGACCACCGTCCCACCCAGTACCGCAACCCCAACTGCCACCTCCACTTCCACCAGCACTCCGGTGAGCACTCCCACCAGCACCACGCCTGTCTCAACTAGCTCCAGCACCACGGAAACGCCCAGGACTCCCACCACTTCCAGCCCTCACACCACGAGCGTCGTAATCAGGACTGGTAAGCGGCCCCCGGCGGAAGGAAGCCGCTTGGGTTTTCCCCACCCCCTTCTCCTCTGACGGCTGCCTCGCCGCCACGTGGCTAGCGGCAGCAGGCGTCTGGCCCCCCCACCCCGAGGTCTTGGCCGCTGTGGTGTGAGAGGGGCCCCGGTCTGGGCAGTTGCACTTAATCAACCCGGGGCGTTCTCCCCAACAAAGGAGCGGGGGTTCCCCTTGGCCCCAGAGGTGAAGTGTGGCCCATTTCCTTGGCCTCTCTGGTGGCGAGCAGCCTGGACCTTCCCCGCCCTTTGGGGTGGGTGGCAGATGGGAAACCAGGACTACTCGGCCCACCTCTGCGGGTAAGGGCTTCTCTCCGGGGGGAGAACATTCCCCGGGGGGGAGGGGGCATTCCTGCCCATAGCTGTTCCTCTGCTCTCTGCTCAACCCTCAGGAATGGCTTTTCTTTCCCTTTCCAGCCACCACTTCTCCACGCCCCACAGCCCCCAGCAGCACGACGAGCACCTCGCCGACGACATCTTCGCCGGCGACATCCAGAACCACCGCCTCAACGGAGTCCGCCCCACCCAGCACGCCAAGGACGACTCCCACCCCCACGGTGCCCAGCAGCCCTGCGCCCACACCCTCGACCAGCGCGCCACCCACCACGCAGACAAGCCCCACCACAGCCTCCTCCCCTGCCACCACGTCCACCAGCATCAGTACCCCCACCCCCACCATCACGCTACCGCCCCGCACCTCCCCCACACCCCGGCGTCCCACGACAAGGACCACCGTCCCACCCAGTACCGCAACCCCAACTGCCACCTCCACTTCCACCAGCACTCCGGTGAGCACTCCCACCAGCACCACGCCTGTCTCAACTAGCTCCAGCACTACGGAAACACCCAGGACTCCCACCACTTCCAGCCCTCACACCACGAGCGTCGTAATCAGGACTGGTAAGCGGCCCCCGGCGGAAGGAAGCCGCTTGGGTTTTCCCCACCCCCCTTCTCCTCTGACGGCTGCCTCGCCGCCACGTGGCTAGCGGCAGCAGGCGTCTGGCCCCCCCACCCCGAGGTCTTGGCCGCTGTGGTGTGAGAGGGGCCCCGGTCTGGGCAGTCGCACTTAATCAACCCGGGGCGTTCTCCCCAACAAAGGAGCGGGGGTTCCCCTTGGCCCCAGAGGTGAAGTGTGGCCCATTTCCTTGGCCTCTCTGGTGGCGAGCAGCCTGGACCTTCCCCGCCCTTTGGGGTGGGTGGCAGATGGGAAACCAGGACTACTCGGCCCACCTCTGCGGGTAAGGGCTTCTCTCCGGGGGGAGAACATTCCCCGGGGGGGAGGGGGCATTCCTGCCCATAGCTGTTCCTCTGCTCTCTGCTCAACCCTCAGGAATGGCTTTTTCTTTCCCTTTCCAGCCACCACTTCTCCACGCCCCACAGCCCCCAGCAGCACGACGAGCACCTCGCCGACCACATCTTCGCCGGCGACATCCAGAACCACCGCCTCAACGGAGTCCGCCCCACCCAGCACGCCAAGGACGACTCCCACCCCCACGGTGCCCAGCAGCCCTGCGCCCACACCCTCGACCAGCGCGCCACCCACCACGCAGACCAGCCCCACCACAGCCTCCTCCCCTGCCACCACGTCCACCAGCATCAGTACCCCCACCCCCACCATCACGCTACCGCCCCGCACCTCCCCCACACCCCGGCGTCCCACGACAAGGACCACCGTCCCACCCAGTACCGCAACCCCAACTGCCACCTCCACTTCCACCAGCACTCCGGTGAGCACTCCCACCAGCACCACGCCTGTCTCAACTAGCTCCAGCACCACGGAAACGCCCAGGACTCCCACCACTTCCAGCCCTCACACCACGAGCGTCGTAATCAGGACTGGTAAGCGGCCCCCGGCGGAAGGAAGCCGCTTGGGTTTTCCCCACCCCCTTCTCCTCTGACGGCTGCCTCGCCGCCACGTGGCTAGCGGCAGCAGGCGTCTGGCCCCCCCACCCCGAGGTCTTGGCCGCTGTGGTGTGAGAGGGGCCCCGGTCTGGGCAGTCGCACTTAATCAACCCGGGCGTTCTCCCCAACAAAGGAGCGGGGGTTCCCCTTGGCCCCAGAGGTGAAGTGTGGCCCATTTCCTTGGCCTCTCTGGTGGCGAGCAGCCTGGACCTTCCCCGCCCTTTGGGGTGGGTGGCAGATGGGAAACCAGGACTACTCGGCCCACCTCTGCGGGTAAGGGCTTCTCTCCGGGGGAGAACATTCCCCGGGGGGGAGGGGCATTCCTGCCCATAGCTGTTCCTCTGCTCTCTGCTCAACCCTCAGGAATGGCTTTTCTTTCCCTTTCCAGCCACCACTTCTCCACGCCCCACAGCCCCCAGCAGCACGACGAGCACCTCGCCGACCACATCTTCGCCGGCGACATCCAGAACCACCGCCTCAACGGAGTCCGCCCCACCCAGCACGCCAAGGACGACTCCCACCCCCACGGTGCCCAGCAGCCCTGCGCCCACACCCTCGACCAGCGCGCCACCCACCACGCAGACAAGCCCCACCACAGCCTCCTCCCCTGCCACCACGTCCACCAGCATCAGTACCCCCACCCCCACCATCACGCTACCGCCCCGCACCTCCCCCACACCCCGGCGTCCCACGACAAGGACCACCGTCCCACCCAGTACCGCAACCCCAACTGCCACCTCCACTTCCACCAGCACTCCGGTGAGCACTCCCACCAGCACCACGCCTGTCTCAACTAGCTCCAGCACCACGGAAACGCCCAGGACTCCCACCACTTCCAGCCCTCACACCACGAGCGTCGTAATCAGGACTGGTAAGCGGCCCCCGGCGGAAGGAAGCCGCTTGGGTTTTCCCCACCCCCTTCTCCTCTGACGGCTGCCTCGCCGCCACGTGGCTAGCGGCAGCAGGCGTCTGGCCCCCCCCACCCCGAGGTCTTGGCCGCTGTGGTGTGAGAGGGGCCCCGGTCTGGGCAGTCGCACTTAATCAACCCGGGGCGTTCTCCCCAACAAAGGAGCGGGGGTTCCCCTTGGCCCCAGAGGTGAAGTGTGGCCCATTTCCTTGGCCTCTCTGGTGGCGAGCAGCCTGGACCTTCCCCGCCCTTTGGGGTGGGTGGCAGATGGGAAACCAGGACTACTCGGCCCACCTCTGCGGGTAAGGGCTTCTCTCCGGGGGAGAACATTCCCCGGGGGGAGGGGGCATTCCTGCCCATAGCTGTTCCTCTGCTCTCTGCTCAACCCTCAGGAATGGCTTTTCTTTCCCTTTCCAGCCACCACTTCTCCACGCCCCACAGCCCCCAGCAGCACGACGAGCACCTCGCCGACCACATCTTCGCCGGCGACATCCAGAACCACCGCCTCAACGGAGTCCGCCCCACCCAGCACGCCAAGGACGACTCCCACCCCCACGGTGCCCAGCAGCCCTGCGCCCACACCCTCGACCAGCGCGCCACCCACCACGCAGACCAGCCCCACCACAGCCTCCTCCCCTGCCACCACGTCCACCAGCATCAGTACCCCCACCCCCACCATCACGCTACCGCCCCGCACCTCCCCCACACCCCGGCGTCCCACGACAAGGACCACCGTCCCACCCAGTACCGCAACCCCAACTGCCACCTCCACTTCCACCAGCACTCCGGTGAGCACTCCCACCAGCACCACGCCTGTCTCAACTAGCTCCAGCACCACGGAAACGCCCAGGACTCCCACCACTTCCAGCCCTCACACCACGAGCGTCGTAATCAGGACTGGTAAGCGGCCCCCGGCGGAAGGAAGCCGCTTGGGTTTTCCCCACCCCCTTCTCCTCTGACGGCTGCCTCGCCGCCACGTGGCTAGCGGCAGCAGGCGTCTGGCCCCCCCACCCCGAGGTCTTGGCCGCTGTGGTGTGAGAGGGGCCCCGGTCTGGGCAGTCGCACTTAATCAACCCGGGGCGTTCTCCCCAACAAAGGAGCGGGGGTTCCCCTTGGCCCCAGAGGTGAAGTGTGGCCCATTTCCTTGGCCTCTCTGGTGGCGAGCAGCCTGGACCTTCCCCGCCCTTTGGGGTGGGTGGCAGATGGGAAACCAGGACTACTCGGCCCACCTCTGCGGGTAAGGGCTTCTCTCCGGGGGGAGAACATTCCCCGGGGGGAGGGGGCATTCCTGCCCATAGCTGTTCCTCTGCTCTCTGCTCAACCCTCAGGAATGGCTTTTCTTTCCCTTTCCAGCCACCACTTCTCCACGCCCCACAGCCCCCAGCAGCACGACGAGCACCTCGCCGACCACATCTTCACCGGCGACATCCAGAACCACCGCCTCAATGGAGTCCGCCCCACCCAGCACGCCAAGGACGACTCCCACCCCCACGGTGCCCAGCAGCCCTGCGCCCACACCCTCGACCAGCGCGCCACCCACCACGCAGACAAGCCCCACCACAGCCTCCTCCCCTGCCACCACGTCCACCAGCATCAGTACCCCCACCCCCACCATCACGCTACCGCCCCGCACCTCCCCCACACCCCGGCGTCCCACGACAAGGACCACCGTCCCACCCAGTACCGCAACCCCAACTGCCACCTCCACTTCCACCAGCACTCCGGTGAGCACTCCCACCAGCACCACGCCTGTCTCAACTAGCTCCAGCACCACGGAAACGCCCAGGACTCCCACCACTTCCAGCCCTCACACCACGAGCGTCGTAATCAGGACTGGTAAGCGGCCCCCGGCGGAAGGAAGCCGCTTGGGTTTTCCCCACCCCCTTCTCCTCTGACGGCTGCCTCGCCGCCACGTGGCTAGCGGCAGCAGGCGTCTGGCCCCCCCACCCCGAGGTCTTGGCCGCTGTGGTGTGAGAGGGACCCCGGTCTGGGCAGTCGCACTTAATCAACCCGGGGCGTTCTCCCCAACAAAGGATCGGGGGTTCCCCTTGGCCCCAGAGGTGAAGTGTGGCCCATTTCCTTGGCCTCTCTGGTGGCGAGCAGCCTGGACCTTCCCCGCCCTTTGGGGTGGGTGGCAGATGGGAAACCAGGACTACTCGGCCCACCTCTGCGGGTAAGGGCTTCTCTCCGGGGGGAGAACATTCCCCGGGGGGGAGGGGGCATTCCTGCCCATAGCTGTTCCTCTGCTCTCTGCTCAACCCTCAGGAATGGCTTTTCTTTCCCTTTCCAGCCACCACTTCTCCACGCCCCACAGCCCCCAGCAGCACGACGAGCACCTCGCCGACCACATCTTCGCCGGCGACATCCAGAACCACCGCCTCAACGGAGTCCGCCCCACCCAGCACGCCAAGGACGACTCCCACCCCCACGGTGCCCAGCAGCCCTGCGCCCACACCCTCGACCAGCGCGCCACCCACCACGCAGACAAGCCCCACCACAGCCTCCTCCCCTGCCACCACGTCCACCAGCATCAGTACCCCCACCCCCACCATCACGCTACCGCCCCGCACCTCCCCACACCCCGGCGTCCCACGACAAGGACCACCGTCCCACCCAGTACCGCAACCCCAACTGCCACCTCCACTTCCACCAGCACTCCGGTGAGCACTCCCACCAGCACCACGCCTGTCTCAACTAGCTCCAGCACCACGGAAACGCCCAGGACTCCCACCACTTCCAGCCCTCACACCACGAGCGTCGTAATCAGGACTGGTAAGCGGCCCCCGGCGGAAGGAAGCCGCTTGGGTTTTCCCCACCCCCTTCTCCTCTGACGGCTGCCTCGCCGCCACGTGGCTAGCGGCAGCAGGCGTCTGGCCCCCCCACCCCGAGGTCTTGGCCGCTGTGGTGTGAGAGGGGCCCCGGTCTGGGCAGTCGCACTTAATCAACCCGGGGCGTTCTCCCCAACAAAGGAGCGGGGGTTCCCCTTGGCCCCAGAGGTGAAGTGTGGCCCATTTCCTTGGCCTCTCTGGTGGCGAGCAGCCTGGACCTTCCCCGCCCTTTGGGGTGGGTGGCAGATGGGAAACCAGGACTACTCGGCCCACCTCTGCGGGTAAGGGCTTCTCTCCGGGGAGAGAACATTCCCCGGGGGGAGGGGGCATTCCTGCCCATAGCTGTTCCTCTGCTCTCTGCTCAACCCTCAGGAATGGCTTTTCTTTCCCTTTCCAGCCACCACTTCTCCACGCCCCACAGCCCCCAGCAGCACGACGAGCACCTCGCCGACCACATCTTCGCCGGCGACATCCAGAACCACCGCCTCAACGGAGTCCGCCCCACCCAGCACGCCAAGGACGACTCCCACCCCCACGGTGCCCAGCAGCCCTGCGCCCACACCCTCGACCAGCGCGCCACCCACCACGCAGACAAGCCCCACCACAGCCTCCTCCCCTGCCACCACGTCCACCAGCATCAGTACCCCCACCCCCACCATCACGCTACCGCCCCGCACCTCCCCCCACACCCCGGCGTCCCACGACAAGGACCACCGTCCCACCCAGTACCGCAACCCCAACTGCCACCTCCACTTCCACCAGCACTCCGGTGAGCACTCCCACCAGCACCACGCCTGTCTCAACTAGCTCCAGCACCACGGAAACGCCCAGGACTCCCACCACTTCCAGCCCTCACACCACGAGCGTCGTAATCAGGACTGGTAAGCGGCCCCCGGCGGAAGGAAGCCGCTTGGGTTTTCCCCACCCCCTTCTCCTCTGACGGCTGCCTCGCCGCCACGTGGCTAGCGGCAGCAGGCGTCTGGCCCCCCCACCCCGAGGTCTTGGCCGCTGTGGTGTGAGAGGGGCCCCGGTCTGGGCAGTCGCACTTAATCAACCCGGGCGTTCTCCCCAACAAAGGAGCGGGGTTCCCCTTGGCCCCAGAGGTGAAGTGTGGCCCATTTCCTTGGCCTCTCTGGTGGCGAGCAGCCTGGACCTTCCCCGCCCTTTGGGGTGGGTGGCAGATGGGAAACCAGGACTACTCGGCCCACCTCTGCGAGTAAGGGCTTCTCTCCGGGGGAGAACATTCCCCGGGGGGAGGGGGCATTCCTGCCCATAGCTGTTCCTCTGCTCTCTGCTCAACCCTCAGGAATGGCTTTTCTTTCCCTTTCCAGCCACCACTTCTCCACGCCCCACAGCCCCCAGCAGCACGACGAGCACCTCGCCGACCACATCTTCGCCGGCGACATCCAGAACCACCGCCTCAACGGAGTCCGCCCCACCCAGCACGCCAAGGACGACTCCCACCCCCACGGTGCCCAGCAGCCCTGCGCCCACACCCTCGACCAGCGCGCCACCCACCACGCAGACAAGCCCCACCACAGCCTCCTCCCCTGCCACCACGTCCACCAGCATCAGTACCCCCACCCCCACCATCACGCTACCGCCCCGCACCTCCCCACACCCCGGCGTCCCACGACAAGGACCACCGTCCCACCCAGTACCGCAACCCCAACTGCCACCTCCACTTCCACCAGCACTCCGGTGAGCACTCCCACCAGCACCACGCCTGTCTCCAACTAGCTCCAGCACCACGGAAACGCCCAGGACTCCCACCACTTCCAGCCCTCACACCACGAGCGTCGTAATCAGGACTGGTAAGCGGCCCCCGGCGGAAGGAAGCCGCTTGGGTTTTCCCCACCCCCTTCTCCTCTGACGGCTGCCTCGCCGCCACGTGGCTAGCGGCAGCAGGCGTCTGGCCCCCCACCCCGAGGTCTTGGCCGCTGTGGTGTGAGAGGGGCCCCGGTCTGGGCAGTCGCACTTAATCAACCCGGGGCGTTCTCCCCAACAAAGGAGCGGGGGTTCCCCTTTGCCCCAGAGGTGAAGTGTGGCCCATTTCCTTTGCCTCTCTGGTGGCGAGCAGCCTGGACCTTCCCCGCCCTTTGGGGTGGGTGGCAGATGGGAAACCAGGACTACTCGGCCCACCTCTGCGGGTAAGGGCTTCTCTCCGGGGAGAGAACATTCCCCGGGGGGAGGGGGCATTCCTGCCCATAGCTGTTCCTCTGCTCTCTGCTCAACTCTCAGGAATGGCTTTTCTTTCCCTTTCCAGCCACCACTTCTCCACGCCCCACAGCCCCCAGCAGCACGACGAGCACCTCGCCGACCACATCTTCGCCGGCGACATCCAGAACCACCGCCTCAACGGAGTCCGCCCCACCCAGCACGCCAAGGACGACTCCCACCCCCACGGTGCCCAGCAGCCCTGCGCCCACACCCTCGACCAGCGCGCCACCCACCACGCAGACCAGCCCCACCACAGCCTCCTCCCCTGCCACCACGTCCACCAGCATCAGTACCCCCACCCCCACCATCACGCTACCGCCCCGCACCTCCCCCACACCCCGGCGTCCCACGACAAGGACCACCGTCCCACCCAGTACCGCAACCCCAACTGCCACCTCCACTTCCACCAGCACTCCGGTGAGCACTCCCACCAGCACCACGCCTGTCTCAACTAGCTCCAGCACCACGGAAACGCCCAGGACTCCCACCACTTCCAGCCCTCACACCACGAGCGTCGTAATCAGGACTGGTAAGCGGCCCCCGGCGGAAGGAAGCCGCTTGGGTTTTCCCCACCCCCTTCTCCTCTGACGGCTGCCTCGCCGCCACGTGGCTAGCGGCAGCAGGCGTCTGGCCCCCCCACCCCGAGGTCTTGGCCGCTGTGGTGTGAGAGGGGCCCCGGTCTGGGCAGTCGCACTTAATCAACCCGGGGCGTTCTCCCCAACAAAGGAGCGGGGGTTCCCCTTGGCCCCAGAGGTGAAGTGTGGCCCATTTCCTTGGCCTCTCTGGTGGCGAGCAGCCTGGACCTTCCCCGCCCTTTGGGGTGGGTGGCAGATGGGAAACCAGGACTACTCGGCCCACCTCTGCGGGTAAGGGCTTCTCTCCGGGGGAGAACATTCCCCGGGGGGAGGGGGCATTCCTGCCCATAGCTGTTCCTCTGCTCTCTGCTCAACCCTCAGGAATGGCTTTTCTTTCCCTTTCCAGCCACCACTTCTCCACGCCCCACAGCCCCCAGCAGCACGACGAGCACCTCGCCGACCACATCTTCGCCGGCGACATCCAGAACCACCGCCTCAACGGAGTCCGCCCCACCCAGCACGCCAAGGACGACTCCCACCCCCACGGTGCCCAGCAGCCCTGCGCCCACACCCTCGACCAGCGCGCCACCCACCACGCAGACAAGCCCCACCACAGCCTCCTCCCCTGCCACCACGTCCACCAGCATCAGTACCCCCACCCCCACCATCACGCTACCGCCCCGCACCTCCCCCACACCCCGGCGTCCCACGACAAGGACCACCGTCCCACCCAGTACCGCAACCCCAACTGCCACCTCCACTTCCACCAGCACTCCGGTGAGCACTCCCACCAGCACCACGCCTGTCTCAACTAGCTCCAGCACCACGGAAACGCCCAGGACTCCCACCACTTCCAGCCCTCACACCACGAGCGTCGTAATCAGGACTGGTAAGCGGCCCCCGGCGGAAGGAAGCCGCTTGGGTTTTCCCCACCCCCTTCTCCTCTGACGGCTGCCTCGCCGCCACGTGGCTAGCGGCAGCAGGCGTCTGGCCCCCCACCCCGAGGTCTTGGCCGCTGTGGTGTGAGAGGGGCCCCGGTCTGGGCAGTCGCACTTAATCAACCCGGGGCGTTCTCCCCAACAAAGGAGCGGGGGTTCCCCTTGGCCCCAGAGGTGAAGTGTGGCCCATTTCCTTGGCCTCTCTGGTGGCGAGCAGCCTGGACCTTCCCCGCCCTTTGGGGTGGGTGGCAGATGGGAAACCAGGACTACTCGGCCCACCTCTGCGAGTAAGGGCTTCTCTCCGGGGGAGAACATTCCCCGGGGGGAGGGGGCATTCCTGCCCATAGCTGTTCCTCTGCTCTCTGCTCAACCCTCAGGAATGGCTTTTCTTTCCCTTTCCAGCCACCACTTCTCCACGCCCCACAGCCCCCAGCAGCACGACGAGCACCTCGCCGACCACATCTTCGCCGGCGACATCCAGAACCACCGCCTCAACGGAGTCCGCCCCACCCAGCACGCCAAGGACGACTCCCACCCCCACGGTGCCCAGCAGCCCTGCGCCCACACCCTCGACCAGCGCGCCACCCACCACGCAGACAAGCCCCACCACAGCCTCCTCCCCTGCCACCACGTCCACCAGCATCAGTACCCCCACCCCCACCATCACGCTACCGCCCCGCACCTCCCCCACACCCCGGCGTCCCACGACAAGGACCACCGTCCCACCCAGTACCGCAACCCCAACTGCCACCTCCACTTCCACCAGCACTCCGGTGAGCACTCCCACCAGCACCACGCCTGTCTCAACTAGCTCCAGCACCACGGAAACGCCCAGGACTCCCACCACTTCCAGCCCTCACACCACGAGCGTCGTAATCAGGACTGGTAAGCGGCCCCCGGCGGAAGGAAGCCGCTTGGGTTTTCCCCACCCCCTTCTCCTCTGACGGCTGCCTCGCCGCCACGTGGCTAGCGGCAGCAGGCGTCTGGCCCCCCCACCCCGAGGTCTTGGCCGCTGTGGTGTGAGAGGGGCCCCGGTCTGGGCAGTCGCACTTAATCAACCCGGGGCGTTCTCCCCAACAAAGGAGCGGGGGTTCCCCTTGGCCCCAGAGGTGAAGTGTGGCCCATTTCCTTGGCCTCTCTGGTGGCTAGCAGACTGGACCTTCCCCGCCCTTTGGGGTGGGTGGCAGATGGGAAACCAGGACTACTCGGCCCACCTCTGCGGGTAAGGGCTTCTCTCCGGGGAGAAAACATTCCCCGGGGGGGAGGGGGCATTCCTGCCCATAGCTGTTCCTCTGCTCTCTGCTCAACCCTCAGGAATGGCTTTTCTTTCCTTTTCCAGCCACCACTTCTCCACGCCCCACAGCCCCCAGCAGCACGACGAGCACCTCGCCGACCACATCTTCGCCGGCGACATCCAGAACCACCGCCTCAACGGAGTCCACCCCACCCAGCACGCCAAGGACGACTCCCACCCCCACGGTGCCCAGCAGCCCTGCGCCCACACCCTCGACCAGCGCGCCACCCACCACGCAGACAAGCCCCACCACAGCCTCCTCCCCTGCCACCACGTCCACCAGCATCAGTACCCCCACCCCCACCATCACGCTACCGCCCCGCACCTCCCCCACACCCCGGCGTCCCACGACAAGGACCACCGTCCCACCCAGTACCGCAACCCCAACTGCCACCTCCACTTCCACCAGCACTCCGGTGAGCACTCCCACCAGCACCACGCCTGTCTCAACTAGCTCCAGCACCACGGAAACGCCCAGGACTCCCACCACTTCCAGCCCTCACACCACGAGCGTCGTAATCAGGACTGGTAAGCGGCCCCCGGCGGAAGGAAGCCGCTTGGGTTTTCCCCACCCCCTTCTCCTCTGACGGCTGCCTCGCCGCCACGTGGCTAGCGGCAGCAGGCGTCTGGCCCCCCCACCCCGAGGTCTTGGCCGCTGTGGTGTGAGAGGGGCCCCGGTCTGGGCAGTCGCACTTAATCAACCCGGGGCGTTCTCCCCAACAAAGGAGCGGGGGTTCCCCTTGGCCCCAGAGGTGAAGTGTGGCCCATTTCCTTGGCCTCTCTGGTGGCGAGCAGCCTGGACCTTCCCCGCCCTTTGGGGTGGGTGGCAGATGGGAAACCAGGACTACTCGGCCCACCTCTGCGGGTAAGGGCTTCTCTCCGGGGGGAGAACATTCCCCGGGGGGGAGGGGGCATTCCTGCCCATAGCTGTTCCTCTGCTCTCTGCTCAACCCTCAGGAATGGCTTTTCTTTCCCTTTCCAGCCACCACTTCTCCACGCCCCACAGCCCCCAGCAGCACGACGAGCACCTCGCCGACCACATCTTCGCCGGCGACATCCAGAACCACCGCCTCAACGGAGTCCGCCCCCACCCAGCACGCCAAGGACGACTCCCACCCCCACGGTGCCCAGCAGCCCTGCGCCCACACCCTCGACCAGCGCGCCACCCACCACGCAGACCAGCCCCACCACAGCCTCCTCCCCTGCCACCACGTCCACCAGCATCAGTACCCCCACCCCCACCATCACGCTACCGCCCCGCACCTCCCCACACCCCGGCGTCCCACGACAAGGACCACCGTCCCACCCAGTACCGCAACCCCAACTGCCACCTCCACTTCCACCAGCACTCCGGTGAGCACTCCCACCAGCACCACGCCTGTCTCAACTAGCTCCAGCACCACGGAAACGCCCAGGACTCCCACCACTTCCAGCCCTCACACCACGAGCGTCGTAATCAGGACTGGTAAGCGGCCCCCGGCGGAAGGAAGCCGCTTGGGTTTTCCCCACCCCCTTCTCCTCTGACGGCTGCCTCGCCGCCACGTGGCTAGCGGCAGCAGGCGTCTGGCCCCCCCACCCCGAGGTCTTGGCCGCTGTGGTGTGAGAGGGGCCCCGGTCTGGGCAGTCGCACTTAATCAACCCGGGGCGTTCTCCCCAACAAAGGAGCGGGGGTTCCCCTTGGCCCCAGAGGTGAAGTGTGGCCCATTTCCTTGGCCTCTCTGGTGGCGAGCAGCCTGGACCTTCCCCGCCCTTTGGGGTGGGTGGCAGATGGGAAACCAGGACTACTCGGCCCACCTCTGCGGGTAAGGGCTTCTCTCCGGGGGAGAACATTCCCCGGGGGGAGGGGGCATTCCTGCCCATAGCTGTTCCTCTGCTCTCTGCTCAACCCTCAGGAATGGCTTTTCTTTCCCTTTCCAGCCACCACTTCTCCACGCCCCACAGCCCCCAGCAGCACGACGAGCACCTCGCCGACCACATCTTCGCCGGCGACATCCAGAACCACCGCCTCAACGGAGTCCGCCCCACCCAGCACGCCAAGGACGACTCCCACCCCCACGGTGCCCAGCAGCCCTGCGCCCACACCCTCGACCAGCGCGCCACCCACCACGCAGACAAGCCCCACCAAAGCCTCCTCCCCTGCCACCACGTCCACCAGCATCAGTACCCCCACCCCCACCATCACGCTACCGCCCCGCACCTCCCCCACACCCCGGCGTCCCACGACAAGGACCACCGTCCCACCCAGTACCGCAACCCCCACTGCCACCTCCACTTCCACCAGCACTCCGGTGAGCACTCCCACCAGCACCACGCCTGTCTCAACTAGCTCCAGCACCACGGAAACGCCCAGGACTCCCACCACTTCCAGCCCTCACACCACGAGCGTCGTAATCAGGACTGGTAAGCGGCCCCCGGCGGAAGGAAGCCGCTTGGGTTTTCCCCACCCCCTTCTCCTCTGACGGCTGCCTCGCCGCCACGTGGCTAGCGGCAGCAGGCGTCTGGCCCCCCCCACCCCGAGGTCTTGGCCGCTGTGGTGTGAGAGGGGCCCCGGTCTGGGCAGTCGCACTTAATCAACCCGGGGCGTTCTCCCCAACAAAGGAGCGGGGGTTCCCCTTGGCCCCAGAGGTGAAGTGTGGCCCATTTCCTTGGCCTCTCTGGTGGCGAGCAGCCTGGACCTTCCCCGCCCTTTGGGGTGGGTGGCAGATGGGAAACCAGGACTACTCGGCCCACCTCTGCGAGTAAGGGCTTCTCTCCGGGGGAGAACATTCCCCGGGGGGAGGGGGCATTCCTGCCCATAGCTGTTCCTCTGCTCTCTGCTCAACCCTCAGGAATGGCTTTTCTTTCCCTTTCCAGCCACCACTTCTCCACGCCCCACAGCCCCCAGCAGCACGACGAGCACCTCGCCGACCACATCTTCGCCGGCGACATCCAGAACCACCGCCTCAACGGAGTCCGCCCCACCCAGCACGCCAAGGACGACTCCCACCCCCACGGTGCCCAGCAGCCCTGCGCCCACACCCTCGACCAGCGCGCCACCCACCACGCAGACAAGCCCCACCACAGCCTCCTCCCCTGCCACCACGTCCACCAGCATCAGTACCCCCACCCCCACCATCACGCTACCGCCCCGCACCTCCCCCACACCCCGGCGTCCCACGACAAGGACCACCGTCCCACCCAGTACCGCAACCCCAACTGCCACCTCCACTTCCACCAGCACTCCGGTGAGCACTCCCACCAGCACCACGCCTGTCTCAACTAGCTCCAGCACCACGGAAACGCCCAGGACTCCCACCACTTCCAGCCCTCACACCACGAGCGTCGTAATCAGGACTGGTAAGCGGCCCCCGGCGGAAGGAAGCCGCTTGGGTTTTCCCCACCCCCTTCTCCTCTGACGGCTGCCTCGCCGCCACGTGGCTAGCGGCAGCAGGCGTCTGGCCCCCCCCACCCCGAGGTCTTGGCCGCTGTGGTGTGAGAGGGGCCCCGGTCTGGGCAGTCGCACTTAATCAACCCGGGGCGTTCTCCCCAACAAAGGAGCGGGGGTTCCCCTTGGCCCCAGAGGTGAAGTGTGGCCCATTTCCTTGGCCTCTCTGGTGGCGAGCAGCCTGGACCTTCCCCGCCCTTTGGGGTGGGTGGCAGATGGGAAACCAGGACTACTCGGCCCACCTCTGCGGGTAAGGGCTTCTCTCCGGGGGAGAACATTCCCCGGGGGGAGGGGGCATTCCTGCCCATAGCTGTTCCTCTGCTCTCTGCTCAACCCTCAGGAATGGCTTTTCTTTCCCTTTCCAGCCACCACTTCTCCACGCCCCACAGCCCCCAGCAGCACGACGAGCACCTCGCCGACCACATCTTCGCCGGCGACATCCAGAACCACCGCCTCAACGGAGTCCGCCCCACCCAGCACGCCAAGGACGACTCCCACCCCCACGGTGCCCAGCAGCCCTGCGCCCACACCCTCGACCAGCGCGCCACCCACCACGCAGACAAGCCCCACCACAGCCTCCTCCCCTGCCACCACGTCCACCAGCATCAGTACCCCCACCCCCACCATCACGCTACCGCCCCGCACCTCCCCCACACCCCGGCGTCCCACGACAAGGACCACCGTCCCACCCAGTACCGCAACCCCAACTGCCACCTCCACTTCCACCAGCACTCCGGTGAGCACTCCCACCAGCACCACGCCTGTCTCAACTAGCTCCAGCACCACGGAAACGCCCAGGACTCCCACCACTTCCAGCCCTCACACCACGAGCGTCGTAATCAGGACTGGTAAGCGGCCCCCGGCGGAAGGAAGCCGCTTGGGTTTTCCCCACCCCCTTCTCCTCTGACGGCTGCCTCGCCGCCACGTGGCTAGCGGCAGCAGGCGTCTGGCCCCCCCCACCCCGAGGTCTTGGCCGCTGTGGTGTGAGAGGGGCCCCGGTCTGGGCAGTCGCACTTAATCAACCCGGGGCGTTCTCCCCAACAAAGGAGCGGGGGTTCCCCTTGGCCCCAGAGGTGAAGTGTGGCCCATTTCCTTGGCCTCTCTGGTGGCGAGCAGCCTGGACCTTCCCCGCCCTTTGGGGTGGGTGGCAGATGGGAAACCAGGACTACTCGGCCCACCTCTGCGGGTAAGGGCTTCTCTCCGGGGGAGAACATTCCCCGGGGGGAGGGGGCATTCCTGCCCATAGCTGTTCCTCTGCTCTCTGCTCAACCCTCAGGAATGGCTTTTCTTTCCCTTTCCAGCCACCACTTCTCCACGCCCCACAGCCCCCAGCAGCACGACGAGCACCTCGCCGACCACTTCTTCGCCGGCGACATCCAGAACCACCGCCTCAACGGAGTCCGCCCCACCCAGCACGCCAAGGACGACTCCCACCCCCACGGTGCCCAGCAGCCCTGCGCCCACACCCTCGACCAGCGCGCCACCCACCACGCAGACCAGCCCCACCACAGCCTCCTCCCCTGCCACCACGTCCACCAGCATCAGTACCCCCACCCCCACCATCACGCTACCGCCCCGCACCTCCCCCACACCCCGGCGTCCCACGACAAGGACCACCGTCCCACCCAGTACCGCAACCCCAACTGCCACCTCCACTTCCACCAGCACTCCGGTGAGCACTCCCACCAGCACCACGCCTGTCTCAACTAGCTCCAGCACCACGGAAACGCCCAGGACTCCCACCACTTCCAGCCCTCACACCACGAGCGTCGTAATCAGGACTGGTAAGCGGCCCCCGGCGGAAGGAAGCCGCTTGGGTTTTCCCCACCCCCTTCTCCTCTGACGGCTGCCTCGCCGCCACGTGGCTAGCGGCAGCAGGCGTCTGGCCCCCCACCCCGAGGTCTTGGCCGCTGTGGTGTGAGAGGGGCCCCGGTCTGGGCAGTCGCACTTAATCAACCCGGGCGTTCTCCCCAACAAAGGAGCGGGGGTTCCCCTTGGCCCCAGAGGTGAAGTGTGGCCCATTTCCTTGGCCTCTCTGGTGGCGAGCAGCCTGGACCTTCCCCGCCCTTTGGGGTGGGTGGCAGATGGGAAACCAGGACTACTCGGCCCACCTCTGCGGGTAAGGGCTTCTCTCCGTGGGGAGAACATTCCCCGGGGGGAGGGGCATTCCTGCCCATAGCTGTTCCTCTGCTCTCTGCTCAACCCTCAGGAATGGCTTTTCTTTCCCTTTCCAGCCACCACTTCTCCACGCCCCACAGCCCCCAGCAGCACGACGAGCACCTCGCCGACCACTTCTTCGCCGGCGACATCCAGAACCACCGCCTCAACGGAGTCCGCCCCACCCAGCACGCCAAGGACGACTCCCACCCCCACGGTGCCCAGCAGCCCTGCGCCCACACCCTCGACCAGCGCGCCACCCACCACGCAGACCAGCCCCACCACAGCCTCCTCCCCTGCCACCACGTCCACCAGCATCAGTACCCCCACCCCCACCATCACGCTACCGCCCCGCACCTCCCCCACACCCCGGCGTCCCACGACAAGGACCACCGTCCCACCCAGTACCGCAACCCCAACTGCCACCTCCACTTCCACCAGCACTCCGGTGAGCACTCCCACCAGCACCACGCCTGTCTCAACTAGCTCCAGCACCACGGAAACGCCCAGGACTCCCACCACTTCCAGCCCTCACACCACGAGCGTCGTAATCAGGACTGGTAAGCGGCCCCCGGCGGAAGGAAGCCGCTTGGGTTTTCCCCACCCCCTTCTCCTCTGACGGCTGCCTCGCCGCCACGTGGCTAGCGGCAGCAGGCGTCTGGCCCCCCCACCCCGAGGTCTTGGCCGCTGTGGTGTGAGAGGGGCCCCGGTCTGGGCAGTCGCACTTAATCAACCCGGGCGTTCTCCCCAACAAAGGAGCGGGGGTTCCCCTTGGCCCCAGAGGTGAAGTGTGGCCCATTTCCTTGGCCTCTCTGGTGGCGAGCAGCCTGGACCTTCCCCGCCCTTTGGGGTGGGTGGCAGATGGGAAACCAGGACTACTCGGCCCACCTCTGCGGGTAAGGGCTTCTCTCCGGGGGGAGAACATTCCCCGGGGGGAGGGGCATTCCTGCCCATAGCTGTTCCTCTGCTCTCTGCTCAACCCTCAGGAATGGCTTTTCTTTCCCTTTCCAGCCACCACTTCTCCACGCCCCACAGCCCCCAGCAGCACGACGAGCACCTCGCCGACCACATCTTCGCCGGCGACATCCAGAACCACCGCCTCAACGGAGTCCGCCCCACCCAGCACGCCAAGGACGACTCCCACCCCCACGGTGCCCAGCAGCCCTGCGCCCACACCCTCGACCAGCGCGCCACCCACCACGCAGACCAGCCCCACCACAGCCTCCTCCCCTGCCACCACGTCCACCAGCATCAGTACCCCCACCCCCACCATCACGCTACCGCCCCGCACCTCCCCCACACCCCGGCGTCCCACGACAAGGACCACCGTCCCACCCAGTACCGCAACCCCAACTGCCACCTCCACTTCCACCAGCACTCCGGTGAGCACTCCCACCAGCACCACGCCTGTCTCAACTAGCTCCAGCACCACGGAAACGCCCAGGACTCCCACCACTTCCAGCCCTCACACCACGAGCGTCGTAATCAGGACTGGTAAGCGGCCCCCGGCGGAAGGAAGCCGCTTGGGTTTTCCCCACCCCCTTCTCCTCTGACGGCTGCCTCGCCGCCACGTGGCTAGCGGCAGCAGGCGTCTGGCCCCCCCACCCCGAGGTCTTGGCCGCTGTGGTGTGAGAGGGGCCCGGTCTGGGCAGTCGCACTTAATCAACCCGGGGCGTTCTCCCCAACAAAGGAGCGGGGGTTCCCCTTGGCCCCAGAGGTGAAGTGTGGCCCATTTCCTTGGCCTCTCTGGTGGCGAGCAGCCTGGACCTTCCCCGCCCTTTGGGGTGGGTGGCAGATGGGAAACCAGGACTACTCGGCCCACCTCTGCGGGTAAGGGCTTCTCTCCGGGGGGAGAACATTCCCCGGGGGGGAGGGGGCATTCCTGCCCATAGCTGTTCCTCTGCTCTCTGCTCAACCCTCAGGAATGGCTTTTCTTTCCCTTTCCAGCCACCACTTCTCCACGCCCCACAGCCCCCAGCAGCACGACGAGCACCTCGCCGACCACATCTTCGCCGGCGACATCCAGAACCACCGCCTCAACGGAGTCCGCCCCACCCAGCACGCCAAGGACGACTCCCACCCCCACGGTGCCCAGCAGCCCTGCGCCCACACCCTCGACCAGCGCGCCACCCACCACGCAGACCAGCCCCACCACAGCCTCCTCCCCTGCCACCACGTCCACCAGCATCAGTACCCCCACCCCCACCATCACGCTACCGCCCCGCACCTCCCCCACACCCCGGCGTCCCACGACAAGGACCACCGTCCCACCCAGTACCGCAACCCCAACTGCCACCTCCACTTCCACCAGCACTCCGGTGAGCACTCCCACCAGCACCACGCCTGTCTCAACTAGCTCCAGCACCACGGAAACGCCCAGGACTCCCACCACTTCCAGCCCTCACACCACGAGCGTCGTAATCAGGACTGGTAAGCGGCCCCCGGCGGAAGGAAGCCGCTTGGGTTTTCCCCACCCCCTTCTCCTCTGACGGCTGCCTCGCCGCCACGTGGCTAGCGGCAGCAGGCGTCTGCCCCCCCCACCCCGAGGTCTTGGCCGCTGTGGTGTGAGAGGGGCCCCGGTCTGGGCAGTCGCACTTAATCAACCCGGGGCGTTCTCCCCAACAAAGGAGCGGGGGTTCCCCTTTGCCCCAGAGGTGAAGTGTGGCCCATTTCCTTGGCCTCTCTGGTGGCGAGCAGCCTGGACCTTCCCCGCCCTTTGGGGTGGGTGGCAGATGGGAAACCAGGACTACTCGGCCCACCTCTGCGAGTAAGGGCTTCTCTCCGGGGGGAGAACATTCCCCGGGGGGAAGGGGGCATTCCTGCCCATAGCTGTTCCTCTGCTCTCTGCTCAACCCTCAGGAATGGCTTTTCTTTCCCTTTCCAGCCACCACTTCTCCACGCCCCACAGCCCCCAGCAGCACGACGAGCACCTCGCCGACCACATCTTCGCCGGCGACATCCAGAACCACCGCCTCAACGGAGTCCGCCCCACCCAGCACGCCAAGGACGACTCCCACCCCCACGGTGCCCAGCAGCCCTGCGCCCACACCCTCGACCAGCGCGCCACCCACCACGCAGACAAGCCCCACCACAGCCTCCTCCCCTGCCACCACGTCCACCAGCATCAGTACCCCCACCCCCACCATCACGCTACCGCCCCGCACCTCCCCCACACCCCAGCGTCCCACGACAAGGACCACCGTCCCACCCAGTACCGCAACCCCAACTGCCACCTCCACTTCCACCAGCACTCCGGTGAGCACTCCCACCAGCACCACGCCTGTCTCAACTAGCTCCAGCACCACGGAAACGCCCAGGACTCCCACCACTTCCAGCCCTCACACCACGAGCGTCGTAATCAGGACTGGTAAGCGGCCCCCGGCGGAAGGAAGCCGCTTGGGTTTTCCCCACCCCCCTTCTCCTCTGACGGCTGCCTCGCCGCCACGTGGCTAGCGGCAGCAGGCGTCTGCCCCCCCCACCCCGAGGTCTTGGCCGCTGTGGTGTGAGAGGGGCCCCGGTCTGGGCAGTCGCACTTAATCAACCCGGGGCGTTCTCCCCAACAAAGGAGCGGGGGTTCCCCTTGGCCCCAGAGGTGAAGTGTGGCCCATTTCCTTGGCCTCTCTGGTGGCGAGCAGCCTGGACCTTCCCCGCCCTTTGGGGTGGGTGGCAGATGGGAAACCAGGACTACTCGGCCCACCTCTGCGGGTAAGGGCTTCTCTCCGGGGGAGAACATTCCCCGGGGGGAGGGGGCATTCCTGCCCATAGCTGTTCCTCTGCTCTCTGCTCAACCCTCAGGAATGGCTTTTCTTTCCCTTTCCAGCCACCACTTCTCCACGCCCCACAGCCCCCAGCAGCACGACGAGCACCTCGCCGACCACATCTTCGCCGGCGACATCCAGAACCACCGCCTCAACGGAGTCCGCCCCACCCAGCACGCCAAGGACGACTCCCACCCCCACGGTGCCCAGCAGCCCTGCGCCCACACCCTCGACCAGCGCGCCACCCACCACGCAGACAAGCCCCACCACAGCCTCCTCCCCTGCCACCACGTCCACCAGCATCAGTACCCCCACCCCCACCATCACGCTACCGCCCCGCACCTCCCCCACACCCCAGCGTCCCACGACAAGGACCACCGTCCCACCCAGTACACGCAACCCCAACTGCCACCTCCACTTCCACCAGCACTCCGGTGAGCACTCCCACCAGCACCACGCCTGTCTCAACTAGCTCCAGCACCACGGAAACGCCCAGGACTCCCACCACTTCCAGCCCTCACACCACGAGCGTCGTAATCAGGACTGGTAAGCGGCCCCCGGCGGAAGGAAGCCGCTTGGGTTTTCCCCCACCCCCTTCTCCTCTGACGGCTGCCTCGCCGCCACGTGGCTAGCGGCAGCAGGCGTGCCTGGCCCCCCCACCCCGAGGTCTTGGCCGCTGTGGTGTGAGAGGGGCCCCGGTCTGGGCAGTCGCACTTAATCAACCCGGGCGTTCTCCCCAACAAAGGAGCGGGGGTTCCCCTTGGCCCCAGAGGTGAAGTGTGGCCCATTTCCTTGGCCTCTCTGGTGGCGAGCAGCCTGGACCTTCCCCGCCCTTTGGGGTGGGTGGCAGATGGGAAACCAGGACTACTCGGCCCACCTCTGCGGGTAAGGGCTTCTCTCCGGGGGAGAACATTCCCCGGGGGGAGGGGGCATTCCTGCCCATAGCTGTTCCTCTGCTCTCTGCTCAACCCTCAGGAATGGCTTTTCTTTCCCTTTCCAGCCACCACTTCTCCACGCCCCACAGCCCCCAGCAGCACGACAAGCACCTCGCCGACCACATCTTCGCCGGCGACATCCAGAACCACCGCCTCAACGGAGTCCGCCCCACCCAGCACGCCAAGGACGACTCCCACCCCCACGGTGCCCAGCAGCCCTGCGCCCACACCCTCGACCAGCGCGCCACCCACCACGCAGACCAGCCCCACCACAGCCTCCTCCCCTGCCACCACGTCCACCAGCATCAGTACCCCCACCCCCACCATCACGCTACCGCCCCGCACCTCCCCACACCCCGGCGTCCCACGACAAGGACCACCGTCCCACCCAGTACCGCAACCCCAACTGCCACCTCCACTTCCACCAGCACTCCGGTGAGCACTCCCACCAGCACCACGCCTGTCTCAACTAGCTCCAGCACCACGGAAACGCCCAGGACTCCCACCACTTCCAGCCCTCACACCACGAGCGTCGTAATCAGGACTGGTAAGCGGCCCCCGGCGGAAGGAAGCCGCTTGGGTTTTCCCCACCCCCTTCTCCTCTGACGGCTGCCTCGCCGCCACGTGGCTAGCGGCAGCAGGCGTCTGGCCCCCCCACCCCGAGGTCTTGGCCGCTGTGGTGTGAGAGGGGCCCCGGTCTGGGCAGTCGCACTTAATCAACCCGGGCGTTCTCCCCAACAAAGGAGCGGGGGTTCCCCTTGGCCCCAGAGGTGAAGTGTGGCCCATTTCCTTGGCCTCTCTGGTGGCGAGCAGCCTGGACCTTCCCCGCCCTTTGGGGTGGGTGGCAGATGGGAAACCAGGACTACTCGGCCCACCTCTGCGGGTAAGGGCTTCTCTCCGGGGGGAGAACATTCCCTGGGGGGAGGGGGCATTCCTGCCCATAGCTGTTCCTCTGCTCTCTGCTCAACCCTCAGGAATGGCTTTTCTTTCCCTTTCCAGCCACCACTTCTCCACGCCCCACAGCCCCCAGCAGCACGACGAGCACCTCGCCGACCACATCTTCGCCGGCGACATCCAGAACCACCGCCTCAACGGAGTCCGCCCCACCCAGCACGCCAAGGACGACTCCCACCCCCACGGTGCCCAGCAGCCCTGCGCCCACACCCTCGACCAGCGCGCCACCCACCACGCAGACAAGCCCCACCACAGCCTCCTCCCCTGCCACCACGTCCACCAGCATCAGTACCCCCACCCCCACCATCACGCTACCGCCCCGCACCTCCCCCACACCCCGGCGTCCCACGACAAGGACCACCGTCCCACCCAGTACCGCAACCCCAACTGCCACCTCCACTTCCACCAGCACTCCGGTGAGCACTCCCACCAGCACCACGCCTGTCTCAACTAGCTCCAGCACCACGGAAACGCCCAGGACTCCCACCACTTCCAGCCCTCACACCACGAGCGTCGTAATCAGGACTGGTAAGCGGCCCCCGGCGGAAGGAAGCCGCTTGGGTTTTCCCCACCCCCTTCTCCTCTGACGGCTGCCTCGCCGCCACGTGGCTAGCGGCAGCAGGCGTCTGGCCCCCCACCCCGAGGTCTTGGCCGCTGTGGTGTGAGAGGGGCCCCGGTCTGGGCAGTCGCACTTAATCAACCCGGGCGTTCTCCCCAACAAAGGAGCGGGGGTTCCCCTTGGCCCCAGAGGTGAAGTGTGGCCCATTTCCTTGGCCTCTCTGGTGGCGAGCAGCCTGGACCTTCCCCGCCCTTTGGGGTGGGTGGCAGATGGGAAACCAGGACTACTCGGCCCACCTCTGCGGGTAAGGGCTTCTCTCCGGGGGAGAACATTCCCCGGGGGGAGGGGCATTCCTGCCCATAGCTGTTCCTCTGCTCTCTGCTCAACCCTCAGGAATGGCTTTTCTTTCCCTTTCCAGCCACCACTTCTCCACGCCCCACAGCCCCCAGCAGCACGACGAGCACCTCGCCGACCACATCTTCGCCGGCGACATCCAGAACCACCGCCTCAACGGAGTCCGCCCCACCCAGCACGCCAAGGACGACTCCCACCCCCACGGTGCCCAGCAGCCCTGCGCCCACACCCTCGACCAGCGCGCCACCCACCACGCAGACAAGCCCCACCACAGCCTCCTCCCCTGCCACCACGTCCACCAGCATCAGTACCCCCACCCCCACCATCACGCTACCGCCCCGCACCTCCCCCACACCCCAGCGTCCCACGACAAGGACCACCGTCCCACCCAGTACCGCAACCCCAACTGCCACCTCCACTTCCACCAGCACTCCGGTGAGCACTCCCACCAGCACCACGCCTGTCTCAACTAGCTCCAGCACCACGGAAACGCCCAGGACTCCCACCACTTCCAGCCCTCACACCACGAGCGTCGTAATCAGGACTGGTAAGCGGCCCCCGGCGGAAGGAAGCCGCTTGGGTTTTCCCCACCCCCTTCTCCTCTGACGGCTGCCTCGCCGCCACGTGGCTAGCGGCAGCAGACGTCTGGCCCCCCACCCCGAGGTCTTGGCCGCTGTGGTGTGAGAGGGGCCCCGGTCTGGGCAGTCGCACTTAATCAACCCGGGGCGTTCTCCCCAACGAAGGAGCGGGGGTTCCCCTTGGCCCCAGAGGTGAAGTGTGGCCCATTTCCTTGGCCTCTCTGGTGGCGAGCAGCCTGGACCTTCCCCGCCCTTTGGGGTGGGTGGCAGATGGGAAACCAGGACTACTCGGCCCACCTCTGCGGGTAAGGGCTTCTCTCCGGGGGAGAACATTCCCCGGGGGGAGGGGGCATTCCTGCCCATAGCTGTTCCTCTGCTCTCTGCTCAACCCTCAGGAATGGCTTTTCTTTCCCTTTCCAGCCACCACTTCTCCACGCCCCACAGCCCCCAGCAGCACGACGAGCACCTCGCCGACCACATCTTCGCCGGCGACATCCAGAACCACCGCCTCAACGGAGTCCGCCCCACCCAGCACGCCAAGGACGACTCCCACCCCCACGGTGCCCAGCAGCCCTGCGCCCACACCCTCGACCAGCGCGCCACCCACCACGCAGACAAGCCCCACCACAGCCTCCTCCCCTGCCACCACGTCCACCAGCATCAGTACCCCCACCCCCACCATCACGCTACCGCCCCGCACCTCCCCACACCCCAGCGTCCCACGACAAGGACCACCGTCCCACCCAGTACCGCAACCCCAACTGCCACCTCCACTTCCACCAGCACTCCGGTGAGCACTCCCACCAGCACCACGCCTGTCTCAACTAGCTCCAGCACCACGGAAACGCCCAGGACTCCCACCACTTCCAGCCCTCACACCACGAGCGTCGTAATCAGGACTGGTAAGCGGCCCCCGGCGGAAGGAAGCCGCTTGGGTTTTCCCCACCCCCTTCTCCTCTGACGGCTGCCTCGCCGCCACGTGGCTAGCGGCAGCAGGCATCTGGCCCCCCCACCCCGAGGTCTTGGCCGCTGTGGTGTGAGAGGGGCCCCGGTCTGGGCAGTCGCACTTAATCAGCCCGGGGCGTTCTCCCCAACAAAGGAGCGGGGGTTCCCCTTGGCCCCAGAGGTGAAGTGTGGCCCATTTCCTTGGCCTCTCTGGTGGCGAGCAGCCTGGACCTTCCCCGCCCTTTGGGGTGGGTGGCAGATGGGAAACCAGGACTACTCGGCCCACCTCTGCGGGTAAGGGCTTCTCTCCGGGGGAGAACATTCCCCGGGGGGAGGGGGCATTCCTGCCCATAGCTGTTCCTCTGCTCTCTGCTCAACCCTCAGGAATGGCTTTTCTTTCCCTTTCCAGCCACCACTTCTCCACGCCCCACAGCCCCCAGCAGCACGACGAGCACCTCGCCGACCACATCTTCGCCGGCGACATCCAGAACCACCGCCTCAACGGAGTCCGCCCCACCCAGCACGCCAAGGACGACTCCCACCCCTACGGTGCCCAGCAGCCCTGCGCCCACACCCTCGACCAGCGCGCCACCCGCCACGCAGACAAGCCCCACCACAGCCTCCTCCCCTGCCACCACGTCCACCAGCATCAGTACCCCCACCCCCACCATCACGCTACCGCCCCGCACCTCCCCCACACCCCGGCGTCCCATGACAAGGACCACCGTCCCACTCAGTACCGCAACCCCAACTGCCACCTTCACTTCCACCAGCACTCCGGTGAGCACTCCCACCAGCACCACGCCTGTCTCAACTAGCTCCAGCACCACGGAAACGCCCAGGACTCCCACCACATCCAGCCCTCACACCACGAGCGTCGTAATCAGGACTGGTAAGCGGCCCCCGGCGGAAGGAAGCCGCTTGGGTTTTCCCCACCCCCTTCTCCTCTGACGGCTGCCTCGCCGCCACGTAGCTAGCGGCAGCAGGCGTCTGGCCCCCCCACCCCGAGGTCTTGGCCGCTGTGGTGTGAGAGGGGCCCCGGTCTGGGCAGTCGCACTTAATCAACCCGGGGCGTTCTCCCCAACAAAGGAGCGGGGGTTCCCCTTGGCCCCAGAGGTGAAGTGTGGCCCATTTCCTTGGCCTCTCTGGTGGCGAGCTGCCTGGACCTTCCCCGCCCTTTGGGGTGGGTGGCAGATGGGAAACCAGGACTTCTCGGCCCACCTCTGCGGGTAAGGGCTTCTCTCCGGGGGAGAACATTCCCCGGGGGGAGGGGGCATTCCTGCCCATAGCTGTTCCTCTGCTCTCTGCTCAACCCTCAGGAATGGCTTTTCTTTCCCTTTCCAGCCACCACTTCTCCACGCCCCACAGCCCCCAGCAGCACGACGAGCACCTCGCCGACCACATCTTCGCCGGCGACATCCAGAACCTCCGCCTCAACGGAGTCCGCCCCACCCAGCACGCCAAGGACGACTCCCACCCCCACGGTGCCCAGCAGCCCTGCGCCCACACCCTCGACCAGCGCGCCACCCACCACGCAGACCAGCCCCACCACAGCCTCCTCCCCTGCCACCACGTCCACCAGCATCAGTACCCCCACCCCCACCATCACGCTACCGCCCCGCACCTCCCCCACACCCCGGCGTCCCACGACAAGGACCACCGTCCCACCCAGTACCGCAACCCCAACTGCCACCTTCCACCAGCACTCCGGTGAGCACTCCCACCAGCACCACGCCTGTCTCAACTAGCTCCAGCACCACGGAAACGCCCAGGACTCCCACCACATCCAGCCCTCACACCACGAGCGTCGTAATCAGGACTGGTAAGCGGCCCCCGGCGGAAGGAAGCCGCTTGGGTTTTCCCCACCCCCTTCTCCTCTGACGGCTGCCTCGCCGCCACGTGGCTAGCGGCAGCAGGCGTCTGGCCCCCCCCCACCCCGAGGTCTTGGCCGCTGTGGTGTGAGAGGGGCCCCGGTCTGGGCAGTCGCACTTAATCAACCCGGGGCGTTCTCCCCAACAAAGGAGCGGGGGTTCCCCTTGGCCCCAGAGGTGAAGTGTGGCCCATTTCCTTGGCCTCTCTGGTGGCGAGCAGCCTGGACCTTCCCCGCCCTTTGGGGTGGGTGGCAGATGGGAAACCAGGACTACTCGGCCCACCTCTGCGGGTAAGGGCTTCTCTCCGGGGGAGAACATTCCCCGGGGGGAGGGGGCATTCCTGCCCATAGCTGTTCCTCTGCTCTCTGCTCAACCCTCAGGAATGGCTTTTCTTTCCCTTTCCAGCCACCACTTCTCCACGCCCCACAGCCCCCAGCAGCACGACGAGCACCTCGCCGACCACATCTTCGCCGGCGACATCTAGAACCACCGCCTCAACGGAGTCCGCCCCACCCAGCACGCCAAGGACGACTCCCACCCCCATGGTGCCCAGCAGCCCTGCGCCCACACCCTCGACCAGCGCGCCACCCACCACGCAGACAAGCCCCACCACAGCCTCCTCCCCTGCCACCACATCCACCAGCATCAGTACCCCCACCCCCACCATCACGCTACCGCCCCGCACCTCCCCCACACCCCGGCGTCCCACGACAAGGACCACCGTCCCACCCAGTACCACAACCCCATCTTCTACCTCCACTCCCACCAGTACTACGCCTGTCTCAACTATCTTCAGTACCACGGAAACACCCATGACTCCTACCATTTTCAGCCCTTCTACCACAAGCGTCCCTATCAGGACTGGTAAGCAACAGCAGTATTATGGAATCTATTTCGATTTTTCCCACTTGCTTGCTCCTTCAACATCTCCCTTTCTGCTTCCTTGCTCGCTGTAGCAGGTCTCTCGCCTCCCATCTTTGCCTCAGTTCTAAAGTTTCTGTAGAAGGAAATTTGTTGTTTTTTTTTCTTCTGTAGTTCATTGGGAGCCCACTCTTATTCTTAAGATATAGTGTAAGCATCCTGTATTCGTTGGTCATTTCTGACAGGGATTCAATTTTTAGGCATAAAACAATGTGTATCTACATGTATTGACATGTTTCTGTCTCTGAAGTCGAACTTATCTCTTCAATATGCCATCGTTTGTCATTTTTTACTTTTCAAATTCTGCCCTTATACAGAAATGCTTTCTTTTTCTTTTGTAGCCACCACTTTTCCACCGACAACTGCACCAAGCCGCACGATAAGCACAACACCAAGTAAATCCCAATTTATGACATCTAAAACCAGTGCATCTACATTGTTAACAATCTCCCCCAAAACTTTTCCTACAATTACTAGTAGAAGAAGTACTGTTCCTATCACTTCTACGACTGTGACAAAGTTTTCTACACTATATACATCTTCGAGACCGCCAGGTAACTGTTTTTTGGTTTTTTCCTGTATGCTTGTTGTGTATGTCTGCTTCACAGCAGGTGTGTGTAGGGTTTTTTTTTTTACTTTTTCCAAGTGACTTCAACATTTTTTTTCTGTGGTATAAAAATATAGGTTTACACCTTTAAGTAGTGATTTCTTCACATGTACTCTTTTTTTAATCCTTTCAGTTTTACTGCTCACTTCATAGTGTTTTTTCCTATAGATTCAGTGTCTCTGTGACTTTTTCAGAATTTATTTAGTGTCATATTATCATACCATTGATTGGAGTAGGTAGGTAGTATGTACAAAGATGGGTAGGGAAAAACCTGCAAGCAATACACAAATTACACTGATGCAGAAAATATTTAAGAGTAAAGATGTAAGCAAAAACAAAATCTATTTTTGAAAATTAGTATCTTATTAAATATTCTTTAATCAAAGAAAAAAATATTTATAACCCCCATTATTTTCAAATTAAGTGTAAAACACCAAACTTTTTCTGACAAATTGTCTTTTTCAAAGTTCCCATTAGAAAATTCCATTGCTCCTTTATAAACAATATGCAGAAACCATAAAACAATATATAAAGTACTAAATTATCATATGTGGAGATAAATTATCAATACTTTATTGAACCATGCTCAGGAAGGTATCTTTACAGGTTTATTTCCACAGACTATAGCACAAACATTCCATTCAGTTGTTGTTGTTGTTGTTCAGTCGCACAGTCGAGTCTGACTCTTCGTGATCCCATGAACCAGATCATGCCAGGCCCTCCTGTCTTCCACTGTCCGCTGAAGTTTGCTCAATTTCATGTTCGTTGCGTCGATGACACTGTCTAACCATCTCATCCTTTGCCGTCCCCTTCTTCTTTGACCTTCAATCTTTCCCAGCATCAGGGTCTTCTCCAGTGAATGCTCCCTTCTCATTTGGTGGCCAAAGTATTTGAGCTTCAGCTTCAGGATCTGGCCTTCCAGGGAACAGTCAGGGTTGATTTCTTTTAGGATTGAATGATTTGATCTCCTTGCAGTCCAAGGGACTCTCAAGAGTCTTCTCTAGCACCATAGTTAAAAAGAATCTATTCTTCGGCGCTCGGCCTTCCTTATAGTCCAACTCTCGCAGCCATACATTACTACGGGGAATACCATTGCTTTGACCATGCGGACTTTTGTTGGCAGGGTGATGTCTCTGCTTTTTATCATGCTGTTTAGGTTTGCCATCGCTTTCCTCCCAAGGAGCAGGCATCTTTTAATTTCATGGCTGAAGTCACCATCTGCAGTGATCTGGGATCCCAGGAACGTGAAGTCTGTCACTACTTCTACGACTTCCTCTTCTATTTGCCAAGGAGTGATGGGGCCAGATGCCATGATCTTAGTTTTTTTGATGTTGAGCTTCAAGCCCACTTTTGCGCTCTCCTCTTTCACTTTGAGCAAGAGGCTCTTTAGGTCCTCTTCACTTTCTGCCATCAGAGTGGTATCGTCTGCATATCTGAGGTTATTGATCTTTTCCCCAGCAATCTTAACTCCAGCTTGCGATTCATCCAGGCCAGCATTTCGCATGATGTACTTGGCATATAAATTAAATAAGCAAGGTGACAATATACATCCTTGTCGTACTCCTTTTCCTATGCTAAACCAATCAGTTGTTCCATATTCAGTTCTAACTGTAGCTTCTTGACCCTTATACAGGTTTCTCAGGAGACATGTGAGGTGGTCCGGTACTCCCACCTCACTTTGGTACTTTGGCAAAGACTAGCTTGTAATTTCTGTTTAAGAATAGCTTAATTAATTGGGTTACAGTAAAAAGACTTCCCTCCAGATTTTACAAACCCCACATGCATACATTTAATATTGTAGGGATTTTCCTCATATAATAATGTGCTTTTCCTCATATGAACTGGATTTTTTAAATAATATGAATGCTTTTTAGAGGCTTGAGAAGATTGTTTGGTATATTTAGTAAACTCTGAAGGATGACCTAGCTCAATAGGCAGAGAAAGATACCTCATTATAGTAGTGCTCTCCTTCACTCCTAGTTTCCTACATCTATCTGTCTGTCTGTCTGTCTGTCTGTCTGTCTATAAAATAAAGTCCCCTCACCATAAAATCAATGCCCAGGCCAAACCCCTGGACCTAAAGACACCAAATTCGGGGAGACCGCTCCTACTGTGGCACACATGCTCGCTAAGAATGGATTTTTAGACATTTGACCCATAAGTAGATCAATCAGAGGAAAATGTGCTCTTCCCATTGATTCCTATGTGGCTACCAAGCAGCTCTGTTCCCGCACCCGCTACTCTCTGATTGATCAGCTGCAGAGCTCAGAGTTCTGAGATAAAAAACCCCAACAGTTACAGGGGACTGCAGACAGCTAGTGACAGTTGAGGAAATCAGAAGTGTCCAAGAACCACCTGTGAGGTGAAGCAAAGCCGCTGGCCCAGCCTCTCTGATGGCTTCCAACACACTCCCCCCACCTCCTACACCTAACAGGCAGTTGTCTGTCAGGTGCAGCCCCACCTCCACCATGGCTTCTAATACTCCTCCCCCTTCCCCCTCCTACACTGGACAGGCAGCTGCCTGTCAGGTGTAGGAGAGGAGGTGGGGTGACTTCCAAGAAACTCCCCCCACCTAACAGAAGGTTGTTTGTCAGATGCAGCAGTGGTTGCAGGGTGCTTAAAGCCATGAGGGAGCCTGCCCCAGCACTAACACCTGAGGCTCTGGTCACACTGCAACTGCCATGTGCTTTGTTCCCGGTTTATTTAAATCGGGAACATTTTTATTCGCATTGGGCTGTCTACATGCAGCCAGCCCCTCTTGCCCAGCACCCGCTTGCCTGCTGCTGCGCTGTCCTTCCAGGCGATCCTGCCAGCCACGAGGAGGCTCGGGCAGCTGCTGCTCCTGCCGACACTTTGGGGGGGGGTGCTGCTGCCGCTGCTGCCACCATTGACCCACAAAAATAGGCTCCGCCATGTCCGCCGTGTCCGCCATCCTCCTTGCTGGCCCCATCCAGGCTGCCGGAGCCCCCGCCTCTCGTTCCCGCCTCCAGGGCCGTCTTTGTGCGTTGTTTTTTTTTAAGCTTTTGGTTTGAGCGCTTGACTAAACATGCACTTAATAAATCCATTATTAAACATTAAATGGATTTATTAAGCGCATGTTTGCTCAAGCGCTCAAACCGGAAGCTTTTTTAAAAAAAAAACAAAAACCCCAAGAACGTTCAGATGGCCCTAATCGAAATCCTTGCAAGAGATGGGCTGTCCACATAGGCGAAATTGCACAATCAAAGCGGAAGTGCCAGGAAAACACTAGTTTTTCCAGGGGTCAGGAAAACCCGGAAGCATTGCGCGAGTAAGCCCGCTTCGCGGCGGGAGGCGGATTGGCGCATGTGAACATGAAACTGACATGCGCGAGTAAACAGTAGCGAATCCCGATCAAACCCTTAGTGATCCTGCCAGCCCTGCCTCCCCCCTCCCCGTCCTACACTGGACAGGCAGCTGCCTGTCAGGTGTAGGAGAGGAGGTGGGATGCTTACAGCCACCGGGGAGGTTCGCTCAGCATGATTGCCTTAGCCCTGCTGCTGGCCCAGCCTCCATGATGCCTTTAAATGCAATCCCCCCCAACACCAGACAGGCTAGTGTCTGTCAGGTGTAGGAGCAGGGCCAGGGTATGAATGTTTATGGGGAGATAGTAAAGGCCTAGGAGCCATTTCGATGCATGCCTCCCTCAAGAACCTGAAGAAATGTCCACCACATCACCTCTCTCTCACATCAACTCCCCCTTATACCTCTCATCTCTTACTGCCCCCAAGAAAGCTCCTGGCAAACGTCGAGCCAGATACACCAACGCTACAAGGAGGAGGCAGCTTAGGAATGTGGCAAAGACATTTGCACATAGTACTCCTGCAGTGCACTGAGCTGCACAGGCCAAGTACCAGCAAGATCACCCTGAGGTGCTCAGAACAACACAGTCTCCATATGAGCAAAACAATCCAGGAACACAAGTAGAGAGGCCATCACTTTCGTGCAAGGTAGCAAGAGGTGACTTAACAGACAACTGCTTCTTAAATGGACAGTTCTATGTGGCCTGCTCCAAAGTGAGTTCATTAAGCAGCCCGGTGATCCTAGCACCTGAGGACAGAACCACCCATGTGGTCTAGAGAGAGGTCCTTCAGTAGAGAAAAAAAGAGTACGTATGTCTCACTTCATTTCTTACACCACAGTCTTCTCTGTTAGAATTCCTACAACAAATGTCACATTTCAGATTTCCCATCAGTGTTATCGCTGGATTTACAGAACTTAAATACCGTAGCGAAGCACAGGTAGCAGGCGAGTAGTATATAGAGTTTCCATAGTTCATCCTGCATTAATTGAAAAGAAATATGGTCTTTTGCAGTGATTTGGGAATTATATCACTCGTGAGGAACGTAGACCAATAGTGTTCTCTTGTTCTGACCTGATGAAGAGAAATTTGTGGAAACACCATACTGTTCTGGAAATAATTCCAACTACATTTTAGGAGGGAAAGATGATTTGCAACACTGTGGTGCCCTTGGAAAATTAATGGAGGTAGCAATTGTAAGAGAGAGTGGGCAGATAAAAAGGGGTGTACTGGCAAAGGAGAACTGGTTGGCAGGGAGAGAGCTCTCCCTGCCAACCAGTTCTCCTTTGCCAGTACACCCATCCTTGTCTGTTGAAAGTTTGTGCCTTAGCTGGGTTTCAGAGGCAGATTGAGACCAAGTGGGGGAATTCAGCCTGGGCCAATGCTCCCGTCTAAGCTGTGGAGTCTTGTGAGCAAAAATCCAACTTTGTGAGCTACAGGCATTAAAGTTGTGAGCGAGCAATCTGGCGGCTGCTTAAATTAATTTGGTCTGGAGCCATCCTTCCTGAGCTAAGACACAAATGTGTGAGCCGGAGGCTAAAAAACGGTGAGCTAGCTCACACTAACTCAGCTTAGAGGGAACACCGGTCTGGGGCACCTTTTTAAGGGGAAAATTGACATGTTCAGGAGAAATAAGCACCACTTTTCATATCTGCCCACCCTTCTTACAATTGCCTCCCCCCCATTCTGTCAGCATATACACGGTTGCCCAAATAACATACATTTTTCTCTAAGTTTACACTTTTGATGCGATTGGGGTGGGTGGATAAATGGGCTAGATTTCCACTTATCTGGAAATAATCAGTGAATGAGGTTCAACTGCTGTGCCCAAGCGACTTTTGAGGGCGCACATGGTCACGGATCCTTGGCCAACTTTTTTGTATATGTTAATATATTTCCTAGTCCATGCATGTAAGCTAATATGGGAACTCATGAGAAGATGTGTATCCAACAGAGAGCGGAACATAGGAAGGGTGTCTTCAAACTGGCAAGGCTCCTGGTCTTGTGTGTTTAGTTGTAATTCCACTGATTACTTTTAAAAATAAAAGCAGTATAATTAGAGCGTGTCAAAGGAGCAGGAGAGGTTCATGCAATGCTGACCATATTGCATTTGACTTAGAAGTTCTATCCTGGCTTATATGTAGTCAATAGATCATCCTCACTATGTGAAATGGTTGTCCGTTGCTTTCAGCCTCTAATTCTAATCAGCTCTGGCATATTACTTCATTCAAAATTGCTCTTTTTAGCCAGTCTTTCACCAAAGGTTGCTTGACTTTCCCCTTACTGGTAGAACAATAGCAACTGATTGCAAGAGGTTGCTGTTATAGCCATTTAAGAAGTCAGCTTCCAGAAGAAGATTGGATTTATACCCCGCCCTTCACTGCCCAAAGGCATCTCAGAGCGGCTTACAAATTCCCTTCCCTTCCCCTTCCCACAGCAGACACCCTGTGAGGTAGGCGGGGCTGAGAGAACTTCTGACAGAAACTGTCCTTGAGAGAACAGCTGTGCCAGAGCTTGTGACTGACCCAAGGTCACATCAGCAGGTGCACGTGGAGGAGTAGGGAATCAAACCCGGTTCTCCCAGATAAGAGTCCGTGCACTTAACCACTACACCAGACTGGCTTCCAGAGTGTTCCTGTTGGAATACAAACATAAGCAGGAAGATCTCACGGTGCACACACATACCTGCCTTAATGACTGGCTATAAGACATCCTTACAAAGAAAACACATATAACAATTTGATGCAAACACACACAGTGCCGTGAGGCTTCTTTGTATACAGCTTCCAACATTATTCTTCTCTCTTTTGTAGGGTCTGGAAGGGTTGGTGTGCTCCCTTCAGACTTGCAAATGCAGAAGACGGTTTATAGATTGTGTAGTTCCACAGTATTATTATTTGTATCAGAGCCACTGTGTTTAGGATGGTGCTCGTGAGCGAGAGCTCCCTAAAATGCACATGTCCATCATAATAACAGACTATGCTGTTAGAATACTAGTATTCAGCAATGACATTAGCTGCCAGGTATGCTTGTGGAACTCCCTCTTGATGGTTCCCTCAGGGATACCTTTCACTTTACATTTTCTCATTTACGCAACAGAGACCTGAACTCAAAATGCATATACTTCTGTGCCAGTTATGAAATGTGCAAGAAATGTGCATATAAAGTTTTGATCCAGTTTTCCTGGAGAAACTGGAAGCAGTTAACAGAAAAGTGTTAACCAAGTTGCTGCTTCAATGTACATCTACAGGCACATGAAACTGCCTTATCTTGAGTCAGACCAGCAGGCTACCTGGGTCAAGTGCTGTCCTCCTGAGATAGGCAGAGGCTTTCGTATGGAGGAAGGGAATCTCCCATTGCCTCCTACTTGAGATTCTTTTACTAGCACTACTGCCAGGGATTGAAATTGAGACCCATTGCTTATGACATGCACACTCAGCTATTGAGCCAGAACCTCAGTGTATTTCATCAAGAACAGCCACACCTGACAGTGACACATCCCATTCTTAGTCAACAAGCTTCTGTGCTCAGTGTCAGAATCCATGCACCAAATTTAAGGTGAGAAGCAACCCTGAGTCTTATAAGATTTATGCTTCGCTCTGCAGGTTTAAGTGATCCTAGGCATTTCTATCAATAACGGACTCTTTAAACCACTGGCAAACTATGAGGAAAGGTTGAGGTGCTTGGGGCTCTTTAGCTTGGAGAAACGATGGCTGAGGGGTGACATGATCAAGGTTTATAAGATTATGCATGGGATTGAGCAGGATGAGAAAGAAGTACTTTTCTCCCTTTCTCACAATACAAGAACACGTGGGCACTCCATGAAATTGCTGAGCAGTCGGGTTAGAATGGATAAAAGGAAGTACTTCTTCACCCAAAGAGTGATTGACACATGGAATTCACTGCCACAGGAGGTGGTGGTGGCTACAAGCATGGACGGCTTCAAGAGGGAATTAGATAAGCATATGGAGCAGAGGTCCATCAGTGGCTATTAGCCACAAGGTCTAGATAGGAACTCTGGGTCTGGGGCAAGTGATGCTCTGTATTCTTGGTGCTTGGGGAGAGCAACAGTGGGAGGGCTTTTAGTGTCCTGGCCCCACTGGTGGACCTCCTGATGGCACCTGGTATTTTTGGCCACTGTGTGACAGAGTGTTGGACTGGATGGGCCATTGGCCTGATCCAACACTGGCTTGTCTTATGTTCTTAAGTGGTATCTGTCAGTTTTGGTATAATGGTTAAGTGCGCAAACTCTAATCTGAGAGAACCGGGTTAGATTCCCCACTCTTCCACTTGCACCTGCTGATGTGACCTTGGGCCAGTCACAAACTCTGGCACAGCTGTTCTTGAAAAAGAGCAGTTGCTGTCAGAAGTTCTCTCAGCCCCACCTACCTCACAGGGTGTCTGTTGTGGGGAGGGGAAGGGAAGGGAGTTTGTGAGCTGCTCTGAGATGCCTTTGGGCAGTGAAGGGCGGGGTATAAATCCAATCTCTTCTCCTCTTCTTCTTCTCTTCTTCTTCCAAGGGCAATTCGTAACTAGAGGGTTTTTGCTGGTTTAGTGGAGTTTGATACCACCTTATTATGCAAAATAGTCCTTATTCACACACACAGGCTATGCAATGGCCTTGTAAGCTGCCCTGAGTCTGCTTTGGCAAGGAGGGTAGGGTATAAATCAAATATATGTCTCTGTGTGTGATTTATACCCTCCCTCCTTGCCAAAGCAGACTCAGGGCAGCTTATAAGGCCATTGCATAGCAAATATTAAGTCAGTCAATATAGGCAGATTCTTGCTGGGGGGGAGGGAAGGCTAGGATGAAAGCTCTGCAATTGTTGAGCTGAGGGTTGGATTGTGGTTTGCAATCCTGGCTTAGAGCATAAGCACACGTATTAGTCTGCACTAAACAGCAAGGTGACTGATTGAATCGTATGCATGCAGGGGGAGGGGAGAAGGAGCACGTGAAGATGAGGCTAAGCCACGGAACACCAAACTATGGTTTAACATAACATACAAATTACCAAGAAGAGTGGATTTAATTTTGGGGTCGATGGTTCCGTCCGCTATGACTGGAGTATACACAGTAAAATCGAGTAGTTGTTGGAATAAAAAACCAGTTAATTAAATAGGCAGCGTTACATAGCCATACAAAAAAACTGAAGAGATTGTACATTTCATTGCCTTTCCCATACAGGATTCCGTAGTATTAGGACTTTAAACTAACGGTAGACTCCAAAACAGCCACAAACACAGCTGAAACTGAGGCAGAGTGGATATATTGATTTGCTACTACCCTGTGCTTCCCCTTACTTTAGGGATGGTAGATTACACCAACTGAGGAACAGCTGCTACCCATCTGTTCCCGAAAGAAAATCTATGCTTCTAGTGCTACTCTCATATACTTTTCATTTTTATGTTTGACAGAAAAGTGTAGCGCCGTCGAATATGAAGAGCAAGTGGTTTACAAGGGTTGTGTGAAAAATGTCACCTTGACCCGGTGTGAAGGAATGTGTCCGTCCTCAGCAAAGTAAGAATCCGTGGGGGGAAATGATCCACCCGTCAAGTTTTGTATCTACTGTCGTAGTAGTGGATTAAACATAGGTTGGATCCAGTGGGACATTTCTGGACAGGCCAATTTCCACCTGTTAGCAAACCGTCTTGCAGGTCCCGTTTCTGTTTGTCCGAAAATTCGGAAAACACTGCTGCCATCCCAGGCCTGCGGCCCGAAGAGGCACTCTTTTCACTTACTCCTGGTGTCCCAGTATATCCCTGGACATTGTCCACTACCACCCACTACTCTGGAAGAGTATCCCCTGCTAGAAGGAGTTGTACTTCTAGTACTCTTTACTACATTGCCATCTACAGGCTCTGTCTCTTTGCCATGCCTCCTGTTTCACTCATGCTACCTGTGAAGGAATGATTATATCGCACTTCGGGTATGGCAAGCTATGCCATTGGGCTCTCCTGAAATGTCTCTTACGCCAGTAAAGAAAAGAGAAGCCAGGATTGGTTCTTTGCTTTGGAGAAGCAAAGAGGCTTTGAGGAAGCAAAAGAGGGGGCAGGCGTGACAGCAGGGCCCACTGGGATGGTGCTCCGCTTCATCTGTTTTTTCAAATGGAAGCGATCCTTGACGTATGGACTTTCCTTCACATATTTCTAATGTAAAAAAAGTACACTCCTGATGTGAAAGCGACGACTATTTGTTTACCAATAGTACACACCTATGTACCGTATTGTTTCTTACTGACTCCTAAGATGTGCAGGTTCGGCAAAATATGCATTTATAAAAGAGAGCGCAAAGCTCCCATGCATGTCGCAAAGATGCTAGAGAGCGGCGTTTTACTTCGCCTCCTCCCTGTTTTCTTCCTCTCCCCCCCCCCAAAGCTTTTGCTTGCATGGAGTAGAGAACGGAAGGTGTGAAAGAGTATCTAAAGCCAAACTCTTCTCTCTTACAGGCTGAATATGGCCACAATGACGGTAGCCACAGAGTGCGGGTGCTGCATGCCACTCACCCTCTATAAGAAAGAGCTGACCATGCCTTGCCCAGACCCAGAGAATCCAGGACACAACCTCGTGACAGAAGTCATCATATTTGGAGACTGCAAATGTAACTACGACGGATGCCCACACTAGCCAGCCCAGCCAAGAGGAGACTTCTTCAAGCAGTTGGATTACCACTTAACATTACGGACAGTGTACAACACTAGAACCTCTTTCTTGTTTACAACCCTTTTCCAATCGTTGGGAAGGCAACTAGGAATAAGTTACTGACATATTCCACTGGCTTTATACATCAAGCAGCTCAAAGTATCTGACCTGGGCAGAAAGTTTTCATCCAAGTAATGTCTTCTCTACTGTAAAATAGTTAATGTAATTAAAATATTAGCTAGTTATTCTGATTACTAACGGTGAACAAACAGTGGTGCGTTCCTGTGAATCTTTTGTCTACTCCGCACTATAATTCACATTTCCTCTTTACTCTATTTAGAGTTTTCCACCGGCTCTAAGAAAGCAAAACTAGTTAAGTGCAGAACAGGAAAACGGATATTACTTAAAACCCAGCCAATAGAGGTGTTAATGGGAGGGACGACCATTTAAAATATGATGGTGGATATGATGAGGAAGGGAACACAAAGTTGCTTGAAAACACAGCTAAAATAATTTGGTTTCTTACATTATGAGCAGGTTAGACTAAGATGCTTTTGCCAGACATGAACAGGTTTACCTATACAATCAGATTATTTTAAGGAATTGTGTAAAGTAGCACGTTAGAAGACAATTTTAGATTTACATATATTGATACTAGTTTTATGTCTTTTTTGGGAAAAGTGTTTCTTCTTAAACATTTCTAGCACATTAGAAAAATAATTCAAAAAGAACAGATTTCAATTGAGTGCTAAGTAAATATATATCAAGATAGAAGGGATGTATGAAAACCAGTTTCCCTTCCACCAGCAAATACAAATCAGGATTGCTCTAGGTCATAAGGAAGGGTAGGGAAGCTCTAGTGGTAAACATTCAGTTTATATGCAAGAATTTCCCTTAGAAAAGCAACAATATCTCAGCACGTAAAACCTGTTGAGAAACTGGCTGTTTCATATTGAGATCTGCCAGAGAAGCTGAACTTAGGCCTGATTTCCTGTGATGTTCCTGTCACTAACCAGAGATCTTGCACCATCTTCAAGTTTCAGGGAAATGGGGAAGAGAGAAACCTAATCAAAGGCAGAATTCATTTAGTACTACTGTGACTTATGAGTAGTATAAATGTATGTCGAGGGATACTGGTGGGGGAGTGCCTGCATTTGGAGCGGTCAGACAATACAATAGCAAGAGGATGTATGTCAACAAAAGGTGGTGTCTGGGGCCGGCTCCAGGTTTTTTTGTACACTAGGCAAGGCTACCTTCTGGCGCCCCCTGGTGTGCCCCCAAATTTTCTGGTGCCCTCCGGTGCGCCCCCCGCCCCAGCACGACAGCCCCGAGGAAGAAGAAAAAGGAGGAAGAAGGAAACGGGCACCGCCAGGGGCAGCCTCAGCCCGGCTGCTTGCTTGCTTTCCTCCCAGGAAGGGCACCCACCAAGCTCCCCCTTCCCACACCATGGGCAGCCATCGCAGCTGACCAGGATGATGGCTAGCATGTAGTCCTTGCCCAGCATGGCCTCGGCAGGTGGATACGCAGCAGCCAGCGAGCGAGGGCCACAGTAGGGAGGCTCTGCTGCCTGAGGCTGGTGGTGGAGTGTGGGGCAGGGCAGAGCCGTGTGGGAAGGAGGTCGGAGCCTGGCAAGGGGCCTGCTGGAGGCTGGACCAGTGTGGAGTCCCCAGAGGAGCATGCCTGGGAGCTGGTCTCTGCTGCCGCCACCATGCAGGGTTGCAGCAGCGTCGCCTCAGCCTACCCTGTTTAGGCAAGGGAGGGGAGGGGTGGCAGGCCAGCAGTCCCAGGGCACCTCCTCTTAAGGGGCTGCTCTAGGCTGCTGCCTAAAAATTCTCTATGACAGGCCGGCCCTGTCTGTGTCTGAACACATTCCCAGAGCAAGTTATGACAATAGTCAAGAAACCCATCATGCAGTCTGCCAGAACACATCTACTGCAGTCACATCTTCTATACATATAAAAGAAAGTCCCCTCACCGTAAAATCAATGCCCAGGCCAAACCCCTGGACCTAGAAACATGATATTCAGAGACAGCACCCCTACCATGACGTTGATGCTAAGGTGTTTTTTTTAAAAGAAATTTGACCTCAAAAGGGGTAAAATGTGCTCTTCTCATTGCTTCCTTTGTGGGCGCCAGGCTGCCTCATCACCCCTACCCACTCTGATTGGTCAGCTGCAGAGCTCAGTGTTCTGAGGTAAAAAACACCACCACCAGTTACAGGAGACTGCAGAGAGCTAATGACCATTGGGGAAATCAAGAATGGCCAACTACCTGTGAGGTATAGCAGTGCTGCTGGCACAGCCTCCAATGGCTTCAAACATGCCCCCCACCTCCTACACCTGACAGGTGGCTGTCATAAGAACATAAGAGAAGCCAATGTTGAATCAGGCCAATGGCCCATCTAGTCCAACATCTAGTCACACAGCAGCCAAAATATACCAGGTGCCATCAGGAGGTCCAGCAGTGGGGCCAGGACACCAGAAGCCCTCCCATTGCTGCCCCCTCCAGCACCAAGAATAGAGTGCATCACCTGCCCCAGACTGAGAGTTCCCATCTGTCAGGTGCAGCAGCAGGTGCAGGGTGCTTAAAGCCATCAGGGAGCCCATGCAGTAATGCCTTAGCGATCCTGCTGGAGCAGCCTCTATAATGGCTTGCAATAGCCCTCCCTCTCCCACATTGTAAAGGCAGCTGCCTGTCAGGTATAGGAGAGGGAGATGGGATGTTTACAGCCTTCAGGGAGGCTTGCTCAGCAGGATTGCCTTAGCGCTGCTGTGGGCCCAGCCTCCCCAATGCCTTTAAACAGAATCCCCCCCTTACACCAGACAGGTTGGTGTCTGTCAAGTGTAGGAGCTGGGCCAGGGTACTTTAATCCATCAGGGAGGCTGCCCCAGCAGGATCATCTTAGTGATACTGCTGACCCAGCCTCCTCAATGGCTTTAGCCACACTCCCACCCACTATGGAAATATACCCCCAAATTTGTAGAAAAGTGGTTTGCTGTATTAGGTTATTTAACTTCTCACAATGTGAGTTCTAGAAAATTGGTTCATATGAACTTGCTTAATATCTGATTGCTCAGATGTTATTTTGAATACATAGTTATGTCCCACTTCTTAAACGTAACATAAATGAGAAGCATTTTTTAAAAAAGGGCATGCCCTGCACTCCCTCCCCCCAAAAAATTCAATACCCAGGCCAAACCCCTGCACCAAGAAGTCCAAAATGAGGGGAGTGCATTTCTACCATGACAGCAACCCCCACCATGAACAGATTTCCCCAATTGTTTTCCATGTGCCTGGCAGGCTGCTGTCTCCTTGCCCCCTCATTGGTCAACTGTGTAGCTCAAAATTCTGAGGTAGAACCTGCCTGCTTGCACTACAATCATCTCCATTAGAATTCCTACAACAAATGTGACATTTCAACCTTCACATCAACAGTATTATAACTGGATTTACAGAACTTAAATACCATAGCCAAGCACAGGTATCAGGCTAGTATATTGATATCTGAGTAATGCATTCATGTAATATGTAGTCCACACGACATCAGCCAAATATGGGGATGTTGCTGAATGGTACCCTATTGATTCAGGAACAGCCCCATATTTGGCTGATGTAGAATAGACTGCAAACACCTATAGGTTAATTTCTGACTTTCCTTAAAAAGTACCTCTGGGATAAGTGTTTCCCCCCCTCCTGCCTGGCACCCATTGAAAATATTTATATCCTGTTCCTCCATCTTATACAGGATGCAATGGAAAAATTATAAGAGAAATTGCAAATATAAAAATAAAGCAAACACCAACCCAGTATGCTACCAGTCTCAGCCCATAAAAGCAGCCACCCAAATATCTTCCTAAAAACAGCTCTATATTTGTACTGAAAAACAGGTGTTGAAGGTGTTGACAGTCATTTTTGGTAGATTGAGTCAATGCACCACCATTGCATAATACCCCTGTTGTAGCCCCACATAAATAAGACATTAGGGGGCACACAAAAGCCCTGTAAATATGACAAGTGTCCAGGTAAGGCTCATATGGCAAATGATCTTCAAGGTCCTGAGCCATTTTGGAATGTAAATGTACAAAACTGATATTTCGTACTACTGTACCCATTGCTAGTTAGTTTCCAGACCCAGATCAGAGTAGTTGAAGAAGAGTTGGTTTTATACCTCCGCGTTCACTACCTGAAGGAGTTTTGGTGGGGCTTACAATCACCTTCCCTTCCTCTCCCCACAACAGACACCCTTGTGAGGTAGGTGGTGCTGAGAGAGCTCTGAGAGAACTGTGACTGACCTAAGGTCACCCAGCTGGCTGCATGTTAGTGGAGTGAGGAATCAAAACCAAATTCTCCAGATTAGCGTTCACCACTCTTAACCACTACACCACACTGGCTAGAACCTTCTAGGTAGCTTGCTTCTATCAGCAACTTAGTAACAGCATTCTGGACAATTTTTGAACAGTCTTCAAAAATCATCTTTACATAAAAGGTACCCAATGTGGATGTCACCAAGACGTACGTAGGTACCTGTGGCCAGACCCCTCTGAAGATCCAGGAACATCCATAGGTCTGGCTCTGAACACACTCCGAATAGACTTAGCCTTTCAAGGGAACACTGGCCCATCTAATGAGGTCATAACTCCTACTCCCCAATCACCCATATTCTCAACCAGGGCTGTTTTTGTAGCAGGAACTTCTTTGCATATTAAGCAATACACCCCTAATGTAGCCAATCCTCCAAGAGCTTACAGAGCTCTTCTTACAGGGGCTACTGTAAGCTCTTGGAGGATTGGCTACATTAGGGGTGTGTCGCCTAATATGCAAAGGAGTTCCTGCTACAAAAAGAGCCCTGCATCTCAACCAATAGCACACCTTTCTTGGCTGGATTAAGCTTCAGTTTGTTCACCTCAATCTAGCTCATCCGTCATCTGTTATGATTCTTAAGAAGCCTACAGGCCATTTCACAAGTGGGAGATGTACCTTCCAGACAGAAAGGTTATCCAAGCTTGCACTGGAGGGATAACTTTTTAAACAGTGCATTGGATAACACACAAATAATGTGGAGGAAGACTAGCCCACATTAAGTTGAGAGTCACAATTTTCTATGATGAAAAAAAGTTACCAAAACAAGTTCTCACGAATAACCTTAGTTGAGGATTTTTTTGTGCCCAGCTGTGGTTTCTCTAGACTTTGGTCAGGACCTAACATCCCCCCCGGCCCAAAAAAAAAAGCAATTAATTCCATCTGATTCTATAAATGCAAGGCTTTGGTTACTGTTTGCAAATCCTAAATGTTTAATTTTATTTAAACTATTTATATCCCATTTCCCCCTAGTCAGAGGACTCAAAGTGGCAAATATCAATATAGACCTGGATACGCTTTCTTAAATTATACAAATTTGGGCCTCGATTTGAATACAAAGCATAGTACAGTTTAAAGTCACCCAAGGCAAACCTGGTAGAATTTCACACAGATACCCAATCATGATTTTAAGTTGTTTCATTTAAACCTTCTCCTGAAACTAAAAACTCTGGAGCACTTTTTTATTTTTACCCATGGTGTTTGAACCGAAACTCTAAATTACAGAACTTAAATCATTTTGAGCAAGGCTGAAACTGATATAGACACCCTGATTCCATAAATAAAACTAAGGGGGCTATCATTTGCCCAGAGAATATGTATGAAATAGAGGCCTGTAATCCTTCTACTCCATTCAGCCAAGTCTGAAGCTTTCCTCCGACTTAACTGACTTTTCCTCCAGTGAAAGGACCGCTTAAAAGAACAATTCAGTTTCGCTGCATGAAGTGACAAGATGAACGCCAGCATGTGTAGAGACGGCATAAGTAAAACAGACAATACTATTACAAATTTGTATCTAATTCTAGTGTAGGAATCATTTTATCAGAAAACTGCATTTTAAAAAAGCAGAGAGGCTATTTAGTCCACACTGGGTTGCCAGCTCCAGGATTCTACATGCGGTGATCTCAAGAAGGGAGTCAAAATCCGCACAGTCATGACCCCTAATCACTGGGCAAGGTAACGGAACCACAAATCCAGTTCTGAACACAATTTTTCTCTCACAGAGCCAGGAAGATTCTGCTAGAAAGCAGGTAGCCAGGAAGACGGGTGCACAGCCCACCCACCTCAGGCCGGCATGTGTTCTCTGAGGAGGGAGAACTCCGGAGCAAGCAAAAAGCAAACAGCACTGATAAACATGACATTTTCTTTGACACTAGATTTGGAAAAAATCAATTGCGCCCAGCATCAATAACCAAGTTTAATATATATGAATGCAATAATGAAAAACTTATTAAGGTCTGGCCTCAGATTCTTAAAAGCCAGCTCCATTATCCTCTTTTGCCTATTGTTTGCCTACTTTTCTATACAAAATAACAAACCAGGGACAAAAATGTGACTTCAGCATTACAGATGTGATGCATATTGTATTTCTTGTTGCACAAGTTACAAATATTTAGATTTAACAAAATGGAGGATTTACTGTTCATGTCATGGAAGGAACATTTTTACTGCCCATTTAGTACAGGTCTAAACATTCTGGACAATCCTGTCCTTATATATAATTTAATTTTGGCCACCAACATTCTATTCGTGCCACAATTGATTGGGCGCAAGAACTGGCAGTCAGAAGACGCTGGCTGGGGTTGACTGGCTGCTTGGCGGAGTCCTGCCCACATCAGCCCTGGTCAGTGTCTTCGGCTCAGTGTGCTCCAATCCTCTGACAGGAAAGGACCGTCTGCAGAGTGAGCACAGGGACAGGCCCTCAAGGCTGAGGCAGGTGAGAGAAGCCCGTTCTGCCCCCCCCCACCCCGTCTTCTGGGCCTCCTATGGGCCCAGTAGGCCCAGAGAAGCCCATTATGGCCCCCCATCCTCTGGGCCTTCTCGGGCGCAGTAGGCCCAGAGAAGCCCGTTCCGCCACCCCCTCCATCCTCTGGGCCTTCTATGGGCCCAATAGGCCCAGAGAATGCCCGTTCCGCCCCCCATCCTCTGGGCCTTCTCAGGGCCCAGTAGGCCCAGAGAAGCCGATTCTGCCCCCCATACCAACCTTTGGGCCTTCTCAGGGCCCAGTAGGCCCAGAGAAGCCCGTTCTGCCCCCCCCATCCTCTGGGCCTTCTCAGGGTCCAGTAGGCCCAGAGAAGCCCGTTCCGCCCCCCCCAAACTGTCCTCTGGGCCTTCTCAGGGCCCAGTAGGCCCAGAGAAGCCCGTTCCGCTCCCCCCACACCATCCTCTAGGCCTTCTATGGGCCCAGTAGGCCCAGAGAAGCCTGTTCCACCCCCCACACACATCATCCTCTAGGCCTTCTATGGGCCCAGTAGGCCCAGAGAAGCCTGTTCCACCACCCCCCAAACCATCCTCTGGGTCTTCTATGGGCCCAGTAGGCCCAGAGAAGCCTGTTCTGCCCCCCCACACCATCCTCTGGGCCTTCTCTGGGCCTCGTAGGCCCAGAAAAGCCCATTCCGCCCATCTTCCCTCCCTTTCTCCCCTTTCCTTTCTTTCACGCTCCCCCCTCTTCCTTCCACCCTCCCTCCCTTCCTAGGGTCCATTGTCTTCCTCCACAATGGGCTTTGCTCCCTAGTTCAGCTATAAATCTGGTCCAGTTTTCTCAGAGCCACACTAGTCTCTGGTTTCTTAACTACTCTCTCTAAATAATTCTGTAAAGCAGAAAGCGTGAATCAACTGGTTGTTTTGCTCTGGGAAAATATAAAGGCTCTGTTTAATTATTAGGTAGAGGAGCTGGAATTTTTGTTCAAAGTCTTTGAGAGAGAGAGAGAGAGAGAGAGAGAGAGAGAGAGAGAGAGAGAGAGAGAGAGAGATTTAAACAAACATGTAAATGATTCACACTGCAAATAAACAAGTTCACAGTTAAGTCATTCTTACATGCTTTCGTGCATTATTACATATTAAATCCACACCAGTTCTTCAAATAAGGAAATAGAAATTTTCACTCTATAGACATTTATTTTTCCATTAACGTAACATGATTAAATTTATATATTTTCAAACTTTATACAGTCATAATGAAAGTCTACCATATAAGCTTGTGATTTTTTTCCGCCTCAAAAGTGAAAATGACTACACATTACACATCGGAGTGTAGGGCTAAATATGAACAATTTTGTCTTGCTGTTCAGGTACTTCACGTGTCAACAATTCAAATACTGTCCCTTGATTACTAATACTGCTTTAGCCACAGAAACTATTGCTTCTGCTCAGGGCAGACTGATACACAACTTTGGTAATAAGGTCATTTATCCCATTAGGTCATCTTCAGAACAACACTGATATGGCTCATATCAGAGGCAAAGCCCCCTGTGAAAGGTTGAATTACCAATTATAGTCCCACTAGCTTGCTGTCTCTGTGTGGGGATAAAGGAAATTTCACCACAAAAATTGTACCTGTGAACAGGACGCAACAACAGTGGCCTTAAAAGGAAGGCAATAAACACATGCTCCAGAGTGACAGACGTGTGTTATAAACTAGATGACAGTTCGTCCAAACATCTGACATATGGCAAAGCAAACTTCAGAAGACCTTATGTTTTTATACTGGTTAATACTGTACAGATTACAATGGTACTACAATGCCATGATGGAAATGCCTGGAGTTTAAGTGACAGTAAATGTGGCAGTTATCCTACTTTTATTACTTTACCGAGTTATACACCAAATAACTTGATATAATGTGCTTGAGTTGAACTGTGGCTGTAGAACCTACCCCCATTAAAAAACCTCAACAGATTTTAAGCCAATACGCACTTTAAAAGGAGATCTATTTTTACAAAATGTAATGTAGTCTTGATGAGAGAACTCCAGCCAGTTTGGCCATGAGTTTCTTTTTAACACTTAATTCAAACAGCAAGGACATTTCTATCAGATCTGCCCAATATGGATCTGTTTGATATCCATGACCTCGTTGCAGACCCATTTCTTAACAGGCCTTCTCTCTCTCTCTTTCTCTCTCTCACACACATACACACGGACGTGAGTAACATAAGCAAAATATGTGTGCTTCAGACTTCAAAAAGGAGTCACTCACCTGCTTCTGTGTAAGATTTAATGCATACTATTATGCAAGCCATTGTTAGAGCAATCTTTATGGGCTTTTTGAACGAGCTGACAAGTTCAGGCATAAAATATACCGGAGATGTGACAAAGTTGCTTTGAAACAATCAAGGCCCCTCATTCTTGCAGAAGCCCACAATTTCATTCACATCTGACTAGGTGCTCACTCCACCATCAGAACCAGCTAGTCACATGATTAGTGAGCAGGAAATGGAAAACCCATACTAGCAACAACAAGGGGTGTGTGCGATATGCATAGCCTCTCTGGGAGAGGTTATTATAACCTAGGTTAAGGAATGTTTTACTGGACCAACTCTCTATAGCTTTAAGAAAACACCTCGTGCCAAGATCCCAACCCTTTTTCCTCCGGGAAAGATTTGTCGAGACAAGTACTCTTTGGTAGTTCCAAACCTGAAAAAAATATTGGACAAGTGGGTGGACTCTGATGCAAGTTATTCGACAATATTAAACTAGGAGTCAGACTATGGATGCTTTTTAGAAGTCAAATACCCAATGTTCCTGTTAAATGTTTTTGCAAAAGAGATACCGGTGACATTCATGAAGGCAGTATCCAACACTGCCCTTCCATACCCCGGACTCTTACTCTTCTAGTGCATTTTCTTGAAAGATGAGCCATGTACAGTTCACTGCCTTAGAGCACAACACTACGGGCATCCTGTCTGAAAGGAATGCTAGAAAAATGGGTAGAAGGCAGTGTACTACCAGGAACTTATGGTGGCATTTCCTTGTCCCTTCTCAGCATTAACCAACTTTGCAATCTGCAATTTTCAAGCAACCCAAACTTTGGCAAACATATACAGAGCATGGCTGAGTTGAAACACACAATATCCCCCCTCCCCCTGCAGCAGATGTTTGAAAGCCTTCTTCACGTTTAAAGTAGTTTTATACTGTACATATTTCACATAAAAAGGGACAGGTCCATTTAAGGCAGGGATGTGAATGTGGCAGCAATCGTTTTTGCAGACACGGGTGCACAAGACATTTCTGGAGCAGGACGAGGACGATGGCAGAAATGGAGCATCAAACCCTGATCTTGCATCACTGTTCAGAACTGCTCTGACAGCAAGTCACATAATCTCCGGGATACCGTCTCTTTACTCGTTCGCAGTGTCAATCTGTACATCTGGAAGAAAACGGAACAGTCTTTTCAAAGGCTGCTGTAAAACACGTCAAGGCTTCCAGGAAATAACTGGCACAGGTAACACTAGGGTGCAAAGTCAACAGTGGCTGTTGAGGCGTGTTTAAGCTCATGACACTTGGCCGATATTGGAGTGCTTATTTTCAAGACCATGTTTAGAAATTTTGGGACAACAGTTAGGTGGGCACAAAGGACAATCATGCCAGATGCTCTACAGAGCAAAAACTAATTATTTCAACTGATGTTTGGGAAACTGTTCAACTTCACTGGGAAGCAGGCCAAGGACCAAGTTTGCCAGCCCATCTCATTTGCAACAGGACACAAAAGCCTTGCTATACTTATTCCACCTCCTGCAGAAACTGCAGTCTTCTGAAAGTAAAACAGGCTATACAGTTGATTTGAGTAAAAGGGAAAAGCCAACCTGTGTAAATTCTGAACAGAACAAATTTACTTGGGTACGTAGTAGTAAATAAACTAAGGGGTACTATTCGAGGAGCTATAGAGTAAGGTATTTATTGCCACAAGGTTATGCTTCGACCAGCGGAGGTACTTCTAAAGCTGGGTGCTACAGACAATGCATTCTGCCTGTATTTGTATTAAATCTCTATGCAAATGTAAGAACCACTGAGCGCCTAAGGGGGGGGAAACACACAGCTGCTGAAAGCTTGCAAGTGTGTGCAGCATAGACAAACCAAGCCGCTACCTGTGCCTGCAGGTTGGGTTCGAGACGCATCAAACATCCTATTTGGATTGTTTTTGTGTGTATAATACCAGCTCCGACAAAATTAGCAGGGTTGGGATCCACTTCTTCAAGTAAAGCGGTGCCAAAGCCAATGATCTGTCAGTGAAAAACAACAACAAGGTGACTGTATCTTTTGGCTTCCAGGTGAAATGTTGGATGGCTGGGGAGGCGGGGGGCGGGGGGGGGAGAAGAGACAAAAAGAGTGGTCTACAGACATCCAGATCAAGACCAGCAGCTTTCATGTAACCTTTCCTAACTATCACTGACTAACAAGGACTGCTTGGAGAAGGTATGGACTATGCATTCCCATGATTTCTCCAACAACAGAAGTACCAGCTGGCACACTAGACTTCTTCAAAGGCCCAGTATAAGACTGCCGGACATTACCAAGAGCTGCCTGTGCAAACTTCAAAACTTTGCCTGGACCTATCCATAAGCAACAGATATGCAGTCAACAACCCTTTAAAGGCCTAGGCCGATAAGACTCTTCCTCTGTGTTTTCTAAAGGGAGCAAACAACATTTCTCAGTTTCCATTCCAGGGAATCAAGTAACTAAGTAATTAAGCACCATTATATTTTCTATCGACTAGTCACTTCGGGCATCCTAATTAGTGCAACACATCTCTCCATAAAGTGAAGGGGGGCTGGGAGACACCCCCACATCGAGACCACTTCAATTGTAATTGACAGAAAGACTTCACCCCTTCCCAAGTGCCAGAACCGTTACCAACCTTTGCCTTTGTGATCTCTGTATCCATCGGATGCTTTGCTTTAAAGATGTTCTGCACTTCTTGTTGGGGGCTACAGTGCAAGAATAAGGCAGCAGTAATTAACATTCACTACGTTTTTGTAGGAGACAGACAAGAATGAGAAAGCGGAGTTGTTTTACATGGAACCAGCAATAGAATGTGCAAGCAAATGCAGTAGTAGAGCTTGGGGCGACTTCCCCCTCCCTCCACATTTTTCCTTCTCAGTTGACACAGGTGTGTTGGCCAGGGAATCCGGTTCTGTTGTCCATTACCCCACTAGTAGTTCTTCAAGTGAGCTGTCCATATTAGAATCCTCAAAGTGCTACATGCACATTTAATCAACTACACATACAACTGTTTGCCCCTTTCTTTTAAAAAAGGGTTTTAAAAACATGGAAAAAACTGTTGAGTGGAACAGGGGAAGTTTATCAACAGTACTGCTATTTCATTGGTTTCGTGTTTGGAATTCCTCGATTTATCACTCACCAGCCTTGAATATACAGATGATTATTTACAAAGTGATAGCTAGGTGGTACTTAACTCCTATACAGATATCTCATTCTTTAGTTACAGCTTCACCCTGGTGTTGGAAAGGATGTGGAAATAGAGGTACTTATTTTCATACATGGTGGACTTGTCCATTTATAAAAAAAATTTGGACGCAAATAATGAAGGAAGTCAATTTTATAATGGAGTCTCGGATCCCTCAATCCCCTTTCATTGTTTTACTAAATTTATGGGAAGAGTGTGAAATACCTAAACTAACTCAAGATCTAGCTGCAGTTATGTTTGCAGCAGCTAAATCAGTTTTAGCATCAAAATGGAAGGAAAAAGGGATCCCTTCTGTTCAAACATGGAAGCTCAAAGTATGGGATTATTTTATTTTTGATAAAATTACAGCCGAAATTCAGGGTACAACTCTACCAAAAACTAGATTGAATTTTATTAATAAATGGCTACCTTTTATTACAAAGGCGATTGATTTCAACTATGCTAAAGAAGTTAATGTAATTAAAAAAATTGAAGTTGACATTTTGATATCTTATTGAAAATAGTTCTGTATAGTTAGAATTGTTATATTATTGTATTATAATTATTTGATTTTTTTATTACTTATTATGTATTAGATCTATTTGTTAAAAATTTTACCAATAAAAAATATTTTAAAAAAAACAAAAAAACAGTACTGCTATTTATTTATTGGATTTATATCCTGCCCTTCCAACATGGGCTCATGCTGTTCCACCCATTACCATGTATAGCTGCCTTCTGAGAGCCAGCGTGGTGTAGTGGTTAAGCGTGGCGGACTCTAATCTGGAGAACCGGATTTGATTCCCCCGCTCCTCCTCCACATGAAGCCAGCTGGGTAACTTTGGGTCACAGTTCTCTCAGAACCCTCTCAGCCCCACCTACCTCACAGGGTGTCTGTCGTGGGGAGAGGAAGGGAAGGAGAGTGTAAGCCGCTCTGAGACTCCTTCGGGTAGTGAAGGGCGGGGTATAAAAACCAACTCTTCTTCTAAACACAGTTTTGCCTACACACATTCTAAAAATAAAATAGTGGCAAATGGACTTTTGCAACAACTTGCCTGCTGAAGTCTCATGCAATGGAGAGTTTTCTCTGGACAAAATAATGCAGTATCTAAAGAGGAGCCATGCAAGATTCAAATCATCTTACTTGCTCAGCTGTTTCCACCGCTGGAAGAAGTCTTGAGAGGCCATTTCTGTAGGCTGGAAGAATTTGTTCAATGTGATGGGCAGCTTCACGGAGACATTTTGCAGTGTTCCACCATACCTGGGTGGGGGAGAAATGGAAGCCTATAGCAACTTTAAACATTATGTTTCTTGAATTCACCCAGCAAGAAGTATTTTTTGTTTTTGTTGTCTGGAGTACTGGATAGTTGGGAAATTTCCGGAAACAGTAGTCAGATGAGCTACCCCTAGATCTCAACTCTGTTGGGCCTCAGCTCTATAGGAACAGCAAATCTCACAGAAATCCTTTTGTGTATTGGAGTTAGATTATAACAAGAAAAGGGACCCGCAATACTCATGGGGGGGAGAAGGAGCTTCACGTGGACGACGAGGAAGCAGCCGCAAGTGAGCCTTTTTCCCTGCACCAATGGGGTGGCCCAGGCCCGCCAATCCTTCTTGCCCCCCAACCCCCGGCACTGACAGCGAGGCCCACACAGCTGCCAGTCACCAGGCTCACCAATCCTTCTCCCGCACTGCACCGGTGGCGAGCCATGCAGGCCTGCTGAGCCTTCTCCTGCTCCCCCCAGCACCGGCAGCGATGCCCAAGCATGCACAGGGAACGCTTTTACTTTTGGGGGGATTTAAATATCCCCTGTACATTTTTTTCAAGTTTTTAGATTTTTCTGCACACCTGGGGACTGCTCTAAGTGTGCAGGAAAATCTCTCTGCCCCCCAAGTGCTCCCAATGTGCGGATTTAGATATCCACACAGAGGGGACAACTTGGCTATTAGATATATAGATTGGGATTCCCTTTAGTATTGTTTACATTCCCCTCATTATTATTGTTTTTCCTGCCAAATTTAAATTATTAGAGGTTATTGATTAATTAATTATGGGTTTAGAATAAATTAGTTTAGAATAAATTGATTGGAATTATTATACTGATCAATTTATTGGGTACTTATTAGTTAGTAGGGCAGTGGGTTAGAGACAGGGCAGGTAAGATTATTAAATTATTCAATTTTCCCTACTAATTGGGTTGTTTTAGTTGATTAATTGGTTAGTTATAAATTGATTAATTAGAGACTAAATTTGATTTTAGTGATCAATTTTTAAGGTTGTTAATTGGCAGGAATTTTTGGAATTGGGAAGGGTGGTTGGGAGAGTAGTATGGAGAGAGTACGATATGTGAGATTGTCCCTGTGATGCTTAGTAGGATTGAGATCTTCCACTGCACTTGCCTCCAGATGTCTAGTGGGTCCGGATTCAGGCCAATAGGATTTGATGGGGGAGGCCATATTGGGGTTGGGGATCCTAGTGCTAACAGGGAGGGGGAAGGAGATATGGATATGCTTGTTCCCCTTCTAACCTTTGTCTCGTCTCAAGAGATGCTGGCTGTAGGGATAGGAAGGTATACCCTTCTCCGACACTGGTGTTGGGTAATCCAGATCTATTAACAATAAGATCTCTGTTCTCCAGAGCTATCTGGTAGAGTAGGCAGTAGACCTGGCTTGTGTGACTGAGACCTGGAAAAGGGAGGGTGAAACGGTTGCCCTGAGTCAACTAGCCCCCCCACCCCCCAGGTTTCTCAGTCCTTCACCAGTCCCAGACTGATAGGAGGGGTGGGGGGAGAGTGATGCTACTCATCTGGGAGACTTTCTCCTTCAGACCACTCCCTGAGGCAAAGATTGCTGGCTTTGAATGCATGGGCCTGTTGTAGGAGGCCGAAGACAGTTTGGCCATTTAGCTGATTTACTGTCTGTCTAACGTACCTGCAAATGCCCTGCCAGGCCTGTTGGAGGCTATATCTAGCTGGGCCTTGGAGTACCCCAGACTTTTGGTCTTGGGTGACTTCAACGTCCATACGGATGATGCAACCTCCTCTCAGGCCACAGACCTAGTGTCATCCATGGTGGTACTGGGACTCTCCCAGTTTGTTCCGACTCCCACACATCAAGCAGGCCACACACTGGACTTTATCTTTGCCTCAGGGATTACGGTGGACCGGATTACTGCAAATGCAGTACCATGGTTGGACCACCTGGCTTTGAAGGCCCAGCTAGGTATTCCTAACTCTCCATGTTTAAGCAGTGAGTGAATTTATGCTCGTCCACAGAGCCAAATGGACCTCAGTAGGTTCCAGGAAGCTCTGCAGGATCAGATTCCCTCTGGTGGCCTGTTGGATGCTCTGGTGGAAGACTGGCAATCCTGTCTTTCCTAAGCCTGAGTGATATGGAACAAGCATCTATTGCACGTGAAATAAACTCACTGCAATTTGTGTCAAGGCTGCTCTAGTTCTTTAAATTTCAAATACTCATGGGATAAGGGACACAGAATTACACTTGTGTCAGCGGACATGGGCCTGTATGCTCCAGCCTACGATGGTGTAGCCCAGGGGCCATGAGAATGAGCTGTGATCCAGGAGGTCACGTGCTAAAAACTCTGCCACAAACTCACTGTCGCTTTAGGCAGGACACTCATGAGTTATTACTACTATATGGCATTGTGTGTAGTATAGCCAGGAGATCCTAAGATTGTCTGGCAGCCAAAAGTTCTAGCTCTTTTAGCATTATGCACCACTGGGTGGAGAGCTAGATTTGTTTTAAAGCAAGAGATGTTTCAGGGGTGGTTTGACACAGCCTTCCGCTGAGTCACGATCCTGGTATTCCTTGGAGGTCACCCTTCCTAATACTGGCCAAGGCTAACCTTCTGTAGCTTCCGAGATCTGACAGGATTGGGCTAGCCCGAGCTATCCAGGTACCCACTATGAGTAATGTGGGGTAACGATACTAGGCTATCCTACAGGTCTACTGTAGCACTGTCTGAAGCTACATAAATATCGCCTACACAGAATGGGTGATAAGTACAGGACTGATGGGGGCTTCCCAGATATGCGTTTGAAACAAAGTAGGGAAAAGACTTGTTGGGAGTTCAGGTGGAGAGCAGCAGAGGGACGATTTCACCACCACTCTTCCCTTCTCCTCCCCACCACTATCAGCAGTGCATTCAGCTGTATTATTCCACCCCAAAACCCTCTTACATTCAGATGGTGATTATCACTGACAAGTTGCCTACATGCTACTGAACATATGCCAGAGCTTTATTTGGAAATGCCTCATGTCGAGAGACACCACCAGACTCTCCACTGCTGCCACGGGAAACTCAGCTCCTGGCAGCCCCAGCCCCACCAACGGAGAGCCCAGGGGTGAGAACACAGGCCCTGGAAGCAACATCGGGCTTGGGGTGGCTGAGACCAACAAAGCTGGGCAGGGGAAGAGTGGTAGAGCTGGCTCTTACCCAGCAACAGGTGCAGGCAAAGGAACAGGCTTGGACCCGACACTGGAGCAGCCCAGGGAGGACGGCAGCATCCATTCATTTGTTTATTTACTTCCAATTTATATCCCACCATTTCCGGGGCAAACTGGCTCAAGGCGGCTTACATAAGTTAAAGTACAATAAAACCAATAAATTAATAAAATTTATAATAAAAACAATTACATAAGGTGCTCATATATAGAGATGGTGGCTACCTGGTCCGATGAGAAGGGCCATATCCGGCGTTGTAACAAGGGCGATGGCATATTCAGATGACGATGGTTCATTCGTCAGTGGCGGCTCCTAATCGAAGGCCTGGTGGAAGAGCTCCGTCTTGCAGGCCCTGCGGGACTGTCGAAGGTCCCGCAGGGCCCTGATGTCCTCCAGGAGCTCATTCCACCAGTGTGGAGCCGTCACTGAAAAAGCCCTGGCCCTCATAATGGCCAGTCGGGCATCTTTCGGGCTAGGGAGAGTCAGGCGATTTTGTGACCCTGACCTCGGCGCTCTCTGGGGCACATAGGACAGGGCAGAACCAGAGAGGCAAGCTGGGGCACAAGGGCAAGCCGGGGCAGCAGCCAGAGCAGGCCAGAGGCCTGGGAGGGCCAGGGGAAAGCAGGAGTAGAGACGGAGGGCTGGCAGTCTACCACAACCAAGCACCTGGAGGAGCCAACAGGGCAGGAGAGAGGGCAGCGGAGGAAGGAGAGAAGCCCTCTAGCAACATGGGAAGAGGGGCAGGAGCGAACCACTGCCCTCCCTCAGCAAGAAGCTGGATATGCTCAGGGAACGGGTAGGGCTACTTGGGCGCTGGAAGTCAGGTTCCCTGGGAAAGGCCCAGGAAAAGAAGGGTGCAAATTCTGGTGCCAAAAAAAGGCTGTGATCCTGGTGAAAGGAGAAGGAAGGCACAACCAATGCTGCCTCTGAGCTGTGGAGTCCTGTGAGCAAAAATTCTCCTCTGTGAGCTACCGGCATTAAACCTGAGAGCAAGCAATTTGGCTACTGCATACATTAGTTTGCCCTGGAGCCGCCCTTCCTGAGTTAAGACAAAAACGTGTGAGCCAGAGGCTAAAAAACTGGGAGTTAGCTCACACTCAGCTTAGAGGGAACACTGGGCACAACCCTCTTTCCTCCCCCATTCTGAGGCCTGAGGAGACCCACTGGACACACCCAGCCAGCCAGCTTAGGGCAAAGCCATCAGAGCCGGAATGGGAGACGCCTCACACCTCCTCTCTGATTTCCTTTCTCTTAAAAAGAAACAAAACCCAGCCATTTTATTATCCGTTTTGCTTCAATTCCTTAATTTAAAAGCGAGAGACACATCACTCAAAGTCACAACTGTACCTGAACTGAATATTTAGGACCGGGGCTTCCGTGAAGTCCGATATACATTCGATATTTACAACTTGCTGCACTTGGGCGCCCCCCTCCACCGTGGGATCGACTGGCTTTGTCTGCAGATTCAGGCGTGGCAAGATAAGGAGAACGGACACTTTGCCAAGCGGACATCAGAAAATGTTACCAATTATTTCAGAAAGCAAGGTAATCCAATGGAAGACACCGATCAGGGAAAATTATAGGGCTGTGAAAGCTGATTCTGCCAAATTATCACAGGGCTGCATGTGACTGACACTCCGAACCTACACACCACTTGAGCATTTGGGGCAATACTTTACAAATACTCAAGAGTAACTATGGGCTTCAAATGTGTTACGAATGACCACTGACGCCATCTGATGGTTGAGAAAAATTCTGGCTTCGTTGTTTCAAAAAAGAAAAGTGTGCTATTTATATCACGGAATACCCTCCTGAGCACTGAATTCCCTACTATTGAGAGGGCAGAACAGGAAAAGGGGACCGTCTGCCTTCCAACAAGCTGTACTTTGTAATCATTTTAGATATGATGTTCCGTGTAAATATAAGCACCGTCTCTGGATTTCCTTGGCTTGCCATGGGGCCCATACAGCAGGCATTCTTACTCCTACATGCAAAACTGATAATCTCTCTCATAATAAGAGTGTTGGGTAACAAAAGGATATTTGACTGAAGACCATCTGAACAGATGAGTGTTGGAGAAAAGTTCAAAAACTGTGTTGAAGTCTTGTTACCATAAAATATGAACATCCGACCTGAAAAGAAAAACGTATTACTTCCTTCATATGATTTAAGTAATACACGACATCTGAGTTATCCCCACGGAGCCCATTAACTGAATTAACCGTAAAATGGCACCTATACTTTACTGCGTTCAGACTCCTTTTAGAAAGATCAGCGGGTATGTATGGAGATGAGTCATGGGCGGGGGGGGAGGGGACAGGCACAAAACTACAATGCAATTTCTGGTTCTGTAACTTGATTATATCCTGAAGAGGCACAGGCTTTTCCTTCGGAAGAAATCAGAGGACAGCTGACACCGGCAGAGGGAGACCTGGGTAGAGATACACGAGATCTAACCTCCAGCATCGCTCAGTAGGTCAGAAAACCCAGAAGCCAGGCAGTATTTAAGTAATTTGCCCTTTAAGGGCAATTGCAAACAAAAACTGTAACAAAACAGACTGAATGAGGAGGAGGAGGAGGAGAAGAGATTGGATTTATACCCCGCCCTTCACTTCCCAAAGGAGTCTCAGAGCGGCTTACAAACTCCTTTTCCCTTCCCCTCCCCACAACAGACACCCTGTGAGGTAGGTGGGGCTGAGAGAGCTCTGACAGAAACTGCTCTTTTTCAAGGACAGCTCTTATCAGAACTATGGCTTGCCCAAGGTCATCCAGAAGATGCAAGTGGAGGAGTGGGGAATCAAACCTGGTTCTCCCAGGTTAGAGTCCGCGCACTTAACCACTACACCAAAGCAACAACCACATTTGAATTGTACAACCTGCATGAATGAGGCTTTCATAGAATCCAGAACTGAAAGCCCCATAGATACACCACCAACATTCCTTGATTAAAGACAGTTCCTACCACTGCAAATAACTGCCAGAAGCCTTGCTCTGCCTTATTCAACTAAGTGCGCAAGTGCCAAACAAAGATAATGTGTGCAGAGAACAGGGAAAGGCAAGAGCATCCAGCTGGGAGGCTAACCTTGTTTCTCTCTCAACTGTCTGGGAAAGCATCCTACATGCTTCCACATTAACAGATGCCAGCCCTATAAAGCCTATGGTTAGTTTACAAAAAAAAACCACAACCCGCTATATAAGCCCAGCTGGTAAGTGGAAGATAACTGAACTCCCTTCCTGAGAACAGGGAACATGAGGCTTGAAGATAGCACAAAGGGAGAGAGAGAAAGACTTACGCAGCCCAGTCACCTATCGCTGGGACTTTCTAGCCAGCCTGAACAGCCAGAAGATTATAAGATTATGCATGAGATAGAACATATTTTTCTCCCTTTCTCATAATACAAGAGCTCGTGGGTACTCAATGAAATCAGGTTAGAACGGATAAAATTAAGTACTACTTCACCCAAAGAGTGATTAACACATGGAATTCACTGCCACAGTAGGTGATGGCAGCTACAAGCATGGACAGCTTCAAGAGGGAATTAGAAGAAGAGTTTGGATTTATACCCCGCCCTTCACTGCCCAAAGGCGTCTCAAAGTGGCTTACAAACACCTTTCCTTCCCCTCCCCACCCTGTGAGGTAGGTGGGGCTGAGAGAACTTCTGACAGAAACTGTCCTTGAGAGAACAGCTGTGCCAGAGCTTGTGAATGACCCAAGGTCACATCAGCAGGTGCAAGTGGAAGAGTGGGGAATCAAACCCGGTTCTCCCAGATAAGAGATAAGATAAGCATATGGAGCAGAGGTCCATCAGTGGCTATTAGTCACAAGGTATAGACAGGGACTCTGGGATAAGGGATGCTCTGTATTCTTGGTGCTTGGGAGGGTCAACAGTGAGAGGGCTTCTAGTGTCCTGGCTCCTGATGACACCTGGTATTTTTGGCCACTGTGTGACACAGAGTGTTGAACTGGATAAGCCATTGGCCTGATCCAACATTGTCTTCTCTTATGTTCTTAAGTTTTCCTAGGTCTTTCAGAAGATACGTGGTGAGCCGCAGAGATCTAACAAGCTCTCTTTTTTGATACATGGAATATCTGTTTTGACACAAGGAACACAACTTCTTTAAAAAAAATAAAGACAACTACAATGTTAGATCCCATCAAGACTGTTTATCATGGTCTGTACTGCTCTTACCCAAGTTCTGTCGAAATTCAGATTTCAGACCAATCTGTAGCAACTGATTCTCAAACAAGACTCCATTATTTTTGCAAACAAACCTGGGAAAGGAAGGACAGCCAAACTGTAGGAATCTCGTTACATAGAACTGCCAACCTATTTGGTAGTCATACTTGGTGCAACTGAAGGGGAAAGGCTACATCTAGGCTTATACTAAGGCAGGAGCATTAGAAGTATTAAGAAAAAAAAAAGAGTCGCAGAATAAATCATAATTAAGTTAAGCGGAAGGCCAGGCAGTTCTTGCAGTAAGTGGCTTTGCTCCACAACCATTCATAATCATTCTACTTGTGTGGAGCAAAAGGGGAAAAGGTCAGAAGACTGCAGAATACATCTGACACACAGTATTTCAAACTGGCCCTGGATTACGAATAATCTTACTGAGTACGCAAGACAAAATAAAAATCCCCTAACATTTTTATGCATCACAAAATGATACACAAACTGTCTGGGGTGATCAGAAGGAACTTTTTTCTGTCAGACCTTCATCCATCTACTGTCATTCTAAGTACTAACCTGCTACCAACCTGCTACCAAATCTGGTTAGAATGACGTTTGCCAGACTATTCACCTTTAACTAGGGTTAACTTTCTTCAAAACATTTTAAAAATATGAATTATCTTTTTAGTCACACGTTTCATCAAAGACAGACTGTAGCACGTTAGAAACAGCTGTAGATTCATTTTCCACCGATGATTATCCAAGGTATGATATTTATAAGAATATTTTGGGATTTCAAATAGAAGTAATGCTAACGTGAGAGAACTAGTAGGGTTCAGTGGGCACAGATCTGGGAACTCATCACAATAGCTTGGGCAAGCACCGACTTTAGCTTACTTTACAGGATTGTGAAAGCTGATTTCTGCCATCTAAAAGAGGCTGAAAAATAATTTATCACTTATCTGATAAATGCCTGCAAACATTCTTGGTATCGCCCTCCCATACTCCGGCATGTTATAAAGGCTAGAGGTTCTGGATTATATCGAACTCCCATCAAAAATGCCAAGTGCTCCTGAAGCATCATGGAAGCACAAGAAGATGAAGTCCACTAGCTCCAGTTAAAATGGCCATGCAAAGCCATGTTACCAACTTGGAATATGACAGAAAGATTACGCTTGTTTTACAGAGCCAATTCACACAAGCTTATTGCTCAGTTTCTTAGCAGCTGACGACTCAGAGCTGACTGCACACGAACCTTTCCGGTTGAAAACCATTGTTATCGAAAGTGATATAAAGATGCTGTGGCATGTGATTTGTGATTGTTCACTCATGTACGCCACCAATCAAGTAATGAACATCTATATATTTATCAGCTAGGGGGACAGGTAACGCTGAGAAGCTGAAAAATATCCATTCTGTAATTGCTGAGAAAACTGGTCGATGATGGACCGAGACGCACCAGTGGTTCTCTAGCAAAATAAGTAAGTTTCAATCAGTGCTCCCTCTAAGCTATAGAGTCTTGTGAGCAAAAATCCTACTTTGTGAGCTACTGGCATTAAAGTTGTCCATGAGCAATTTGGCTACTGCATAAATCAGCCTGCTCTGGAGCCCTCCTTCCTGAGCTAAGGCAAAAATGTGTGAGCTGGAGGCTAAAAAACTGTGAGCTAGCTCACACTAACTCAGCTTAGAGGGAACACTGGTTTCAATTACTCCTTATTCCTTCCTTCAAACTCCATTCAGCCTGATTCGGACTTCCATAGGCGGGCAATCAGTTTCGTAATCATAATTCAGCCTGCAACAGCCTGCAATTAAACAGTTTGCCCTTCTCAATTATGACTAGAAAACTGGATGGGAGACATCTCATCATGGTTTCATATATTTATTACCACTTACTCTCCAAGAAGAAGTGATTTCTGACCCAATATTAAATGGGCTTTTTAATTTAATCTTGTTTAAGTAAAAAGTCTATACCAGTTGCCCAGTCCTGCAAGATTTCAGTATTGCTTACTTGTGAAAAAGTTCATCAGCATCATGCACAGCATCAGCTGGTTCCTCAGAAACTACCTGCTCAGTTGAAGCCAGGTCAGGACTAAGTGAAACAGCAGAAAGAAAGGAGGCAGCAAGAAAGATGGAGGTAATTGTTAGTAGAAAACTTAAGGGGGTGGGGAGTCCTCTCTCTTTCAGGTACAGCATTTTATGGGTGTAACCTAAAAAAGCCAGTATACGTTTAAAGTATAACTTAACGTTATACTCCCCCCTCCCTCATATTGCTCAGTTTGAGGAACCCAATATTCAGGACCACCAGAAGCTGCTTGAGAGCCTAAAAAGGCAATGCTAAAGACTGGGGCACCCACGGGGACAAACAGCAAAACATGGGGGCCTACGCTGAGAAGGGGGAAGAGGAAGAAATCAACCCTCCTTCTGTCAAGTTGACAAAAGAGGGCAAAATGCCCTTGACAGAAGAGGGGGATTCTGCCCTCTTTGCTTTCCTCACTGAAGCCACACTGGTTGAGGACTCTGGGAATAAATTTTCCTGGAGTCAGGAGAGGAACACGGGAAAGATCTGTGATGCCTGCACCCACAACAGTTGTCTGCAAGCCCATGTCAAGCTCAGATATTTCAGTGATTTCCACTGATGTTTCATTAAGCTCGCAGTTCCTGAGCAAACACTATAGAGAGTGATGTTGTTAGCTATTTAAAAAGTGACACTGGGCTGCAACAAGGTAATAAATTAAATAGAAACTGTATTTTGGAACTGTAATTTAAGCAACCTTCCGTTTGATCAAGGGTAGCAAATCCAACTTATTTAGAATAGTTTCATGTATCTGGCACTCTCCACTAATGATAAAAGTGGTCCAAATACAAGTTCCCACATTCTTACATGAAGTAAAGGTCAAAAGATACACAACGTATGAAATTAAGATGCTAAAACATGGCAACCCAAATCTCAAACCAGCAATATTTAATGTACTCATCCTTGGAATGTTTATGGATGTTAAATTCAGCAAAAGTTAGTTTTGTAAGTGAAAATATTGTTATCCCAATTTGCCAGGGAAAGAAATTACACACTTTGATGTATAGTACCTGATTTTCTGCATTTTTATATAGCCAAAACATAGCAATATCCACACGTACCAAGTATTTTGCTCAAATATGTGCTCTATAATGAGGAATTTCTTATTGCTATATGCTGCTGAATTTAGCAGGTAGCCAAGACTGCTAATAAAGGAAATGACCCAAGACGTGAACTATATTTCCAATCCTTACATACCACAGGGTCTGCAGAAGAGGGTACCCATGCAAATACTACTCTAGTTAAGTATCAGCTTTTGGAGTCTTGGTTAGGTAAGTAGGAACTGTACTTGGCTGGGACCAGGAAAGAAAAAAGCAGATTTCCTCCCACTCCTATGATGCGTTGATTTAAGTACCTTGCAAAGTTATCTTCAGAATTAGGTGCGAGAGATGCGGGAACCGCAGAAGAATCTGAGAACACGTCCACCAACAAGCTACCACTGGATGTTGGGGGAGGTACAGAGTTTGTGGCTGGGGCTGCACCAAGACCTAAAAGATCTGCTGAAGGAGACGGGGTTGACTGTAAGAGAAGATGTTTGAAAAGCACACAATTAACCCAGGCTCATAAGAGCAGAATGCTGAATTTCAGAACAGCCCGTTACCAAATACCAGCCTAACCCTGCATTTTTTCCTACTCCATATTCCAATGGAATAGTAAGACTGGATCCAGCTAGCTCTGGTGAAAAAAGTGAGAGCTGTCCTTTGAGGGGAAAAAGCTACACTTTGGATCTGCACAGACAAAAGCCATGAGAAATTGGGTTAGGCAAGATTAAGTGGGAAAAGCTGACTGGACCCAACCCACTGTGCGGCATACCACAGTAATTTCCTGGTTTTGCTATCCTGCTTCTAAGGCAAGCCCTGACCTGGATAGCCCAGAGGTTAGCCCAATCTCATCTGCTCTCAGAAGCTAAGCAGAGTCAGCCCTGGTCAGTATTTGGATGGGAGACCACCAAGGAATACCAAGGTTGTGATGCAGAGGCAGGCAATGGCCAACCACCTCTGAACATCTCAGGCCTTAAAATTTCTACAGAGTTTCCATAAGTTGGCTCTGACATAACAGCACCTCCCCACAAAAAACACCAACTTTTGAGGGAAACTGATCCCCAAAGCATCCAATGAAAACTAGCTAGAAATAGAAAATAAAAATATATAGCTACACTGGGCTAAAACTCCAATTAACTAACCTATCAATCTAATTTAAAGTGGGCAGGAAGGCTAATAGTATTTCCTGAAGTCATGATACATGAAGACTGTATATTTCTGTCTTTACTCACAAGTCACTCCTGTATTCTTGTTATACTGGTATCATATTTATAAGCTACTTTTTGTCCCAGAGATCTGCAGGACAACCTCTGACTGAAAATCATCAGAAATGTCCTAAGGTCACACCTACACTGAGGCATTAGAGCTCCACTTTTACGGGAGGTGGGGGTGGGTAAGTTCTGAGGGCTCACAGAGCATACAAGTTAATGTGTTATCAACTTTAAGCCAGTAAAAACATAGATAATTATTTGAGAACTTCAACAGAACCAAAGGCTGTCTGCTAGACTTATAAAAGAAATTCCTGAAGTCAATACAGCGCACTAAAAATATACCAAACTCTATTCAAAACTACTTTTTCCTAAATTTCACTAAATTTCCCCTCCCCTCCACCTGGTGCCAAGCTTCTGATCGTCAGAAAATAGGGCTACTTATAAAATCACTTGAGACAATTAGAAGAGCCTTTAAACAATATTTTGGGAAATGTTTTTCTTATACACAGCTAGCAATATAGCTGAAAGCCTTTCAATTAGCTTATGCGCAACAACACCCTTTCCTTCCCTGGTCCCCCTAAAAGCTACCTAAACAACAGAAGAGGACAAGTAAGCTGTCAAAAGAATCTTACCGCAGTACTGGCATTGACAAGAGTAGCTTCAGTCCCGCCATTCACATCAGAGTTTCTCTCCTTTTTCGTCTCTTCTAAGTCAGTAACTGTGTTGGGGCCTTTTTTCTTCTTGAGCTTAGCCAGAATGGAAGACTCCCTCTCTGGAAATGGTGGCATTTCTTCTAGCACAGTTGCCTTAGAGGGAAAACAAGCCAGTATGAAACCCAGGCACATGTACCCTTTGGTAAGGTAAAAAAACATGCTGCTATTCATTTTTCGAACTGCAACCCCAGAATCAACTAAAATGATCACCTATTTACTATAGTCAGAAATCAAATAATCAGCACTCAGCTAAATGCCCCCAACAGAGCTTGAACTGAACAACATTCACAGATGCAAGGTTCACAAGTATGCAGTACTGACTTCAGCTGTGCATACATACCAGGATATCAGTACTTGCAATTGTACTGAGCCTCAGGTACTCAACAGCTCTCTGCTGTAGCTCAACGTCAGCATTTTTCAGCTGACTATCACTGCGCAGTACATCCTGAATGGTCGTTTTTATTTCAGGAAACAAATTCACAAACTTGATGTAAGTAGACAGAAGCAAAGCACGGGTAGGAACACTACACAAATGGAACTTGGAGTGTAGCAGGTTGAACTGGATCAGAGGACTGAGGGAAAGACAATTGAGATTACAGTTTGGCAAATACACAGTTACTTGATGCATGAAAGTTCATCGTTTAACAGCTTAGCATTCTAATACTGCATTCATGAGACTTCTGGAACCTTGAACTTGGCACTTTATACAGTGCAGCTGTTAGAACTCAGGCATGTATCATTTTGACAACAAAGATGGCGCTTTCAGGCCCACGACCCAACAGGACTCTCTCCACACAGCCTCCCACCACGCCCACCAACTCCCACTACTTGAACGACTGTGGAGTAAGGGCCGACCCTGGCGTGGATATAGAGCCAAATATCTGCAGGAGTCCAGAAGACCGCTGGATTGGGATCTCTGGTGGTACATCCCAGAGTGTGCCATCGGATTTAATGAAGGAGTGATTAGTTTTGCAAGAATTTTAAATGTATGATTGTTTTAATCTGTTTTATCTGTTAAAATATTTGTAAATGTTATGTGGACTAGGCACACTGTACCAACTTGTAAGCCACCCCTGAGCGGGGTATAAATGTAATCAATAAATAAATTTATAAAGCTACTAGGAAGGGAAGCCCGTTGTGGAACCGAGACAACGGGCGCTAGACAGGCCCCCTTCCCGCGAAGAAGGTGCTGGAGGCAGGCGTATCTGGCGGCCATTGGGGAAGGAGCTCACCCGCCGTCCCCAGCCTCCGCTGTCCCTCTCGCTGAGACTCCGTCTCTCCGGGGCTGCAATGTCCCCCTGGCACTGGCCCTGCCTCGCTCCCCGGCCAGCACCGTCGGCTGGCATCGCAGCCTCCGTTCCCTGGCTCCTGGTGGTGGTGTTCGCTCGCAGCGTTCGCCTCCCGCCTCCCAGCCAATGGCACACCAGCAGTCTTGAGCGGCAGCTGGCGGGCCAATGGCAGCAACGCAGGCAAGCAAGGCAGCCAGTGGCAAGGGACCCTGTCTCTGACTGACAGGTCCCTCAGCCAACTGATTCCGGCGCGCATTTTCACCATATAAGGTATGACGAAAATCCTTTTATATATAAGGAAGGATATAGTGCCATTCTCTCCATGGGTCACCACAGCCCGGAGGGGTGGGGGAGTGGGATGTATAAGAGATCTAACTCAAGGAATTTGTTCTGGAAAGCAGGGTACTAATGAAAGGAGCAGAGCCAAAAGCTGCTGTTAGATAACTGAAAGATTAGCTATGTTCCTGGGGGAAAGTCTCTCAGACACAGACCATTTTAGTGGAGAGTTACATACATGCATGCAAGTGGACATAAGGACAAGACATGGATGGAAATGTTGCATGCAGCCAGAAAAGTATGTGCAGAGATCAAAGCAATTGTGCCAGTGAGAGTGTTAAGAACGAATGCACATTACTGATGTAGACTACTATCCAATTTTAAAATTGGCTGCTTGTCTACCATACCAAGAAAACATCTCCCAATTCCTGTTCAAGAGTGTCTGTACCTAGATCTCGGATCACCAGCGATCAGATTTCCAAATTCTCCCAGGATGTAACCACCTACTTTTACCAAGTTCTCATGGCAGGCAGGTGCTTGAAGAGCCTGTTAAAATGAGACGTTTAATAAATTTAATAAATGTGCACTCACACATAACATTGCTGAAGATTCATTATTTTTATTTTTCATGGGTGCAGGAAGCTCGGCTCACTCACTTAAGTCGTTTAAATAGAAACAGTAACTTTAATGTTCCTGCAGAAGCATGGGCTAATTGAATTTGGGAGGGAGAGAGAAGGCTCGTGTATGGATAACCAACTGGGGGAAGATGGGAAAAATGGCAGATTTGCTGCTGACAAACAGGCAGGTTTATCTCATTGTGACAGGCCTAGTGTATTTCACCAAGGAAGCAGAAAGCAACTCAAGACAAGACAGCTCTTATCAAGAGCCCGCAGACTGCGGATCAGTTCTCCACATATTATCCACGTGAGATAACTAGGTAATCTGGACAGAAGAAAAAAAGAAAATACCACCTTGCTTTTGAGAGGGGTGTTGGTGCTAAAGCCCTTGTTACCAGTACCACCTCTTGCCAACAATTGTAGGGTTTGGCACACGAACTATGGCACAGGATAAGGACGACAGGTAAGCTTCTTCAGTATCCAGGCAGCAATCAAGACAAGAACCGTGAAAGGGCCATGAACAGTGTTCCCTCCAAGCTGAGCTAGTGTGAGCTAGCTCACAGGTTTTTTAGCATCCATCTCACACATTTTTGCCTTAGCTCAGGAAGCATGGCTCCAGAGCAAACTAATTGATGCAGTAGCCAAATTGCTCACGGACAACTTTAATGCCAGTAGCTCACAAAGTAGAATTTTTGCTCACAAGACTCCACAGTTTAGAGGGAGCACTGGCCATGAACCAACGTAAACACTGCACACTCAAAGGGGCAGCAGCAGCTTGAAAGAGTCCAAATCCTTAAGTAGCACTGGCTGAAGCTCTTTTTTTCCCAGTAGCAGAGTCCTGACAGCATGATTTTCTAGCACAAATCGCCTACACCCCATACTTACAATACTTATGCCAGGTGCAACGTCAAACTACAGATTCCCTTGCCCCCACTTTCAAAATAATTGTTATTCACACTTTACTGGTCTATAGTGATTTCTCCGTTTCACTCTAGAGGTTCCATGGCAATCCAAAATTGCAGACTTCTCTACAAATTGCTTCAATTTGTACGATAATTGGGCACAATAAAACAGCTTCTCGAAGGTCATATTTCAGGTCTTCTGTTAAAGAGTTATCATAGCCTATTAGCCACGTGGCACTGATGGGTAACGAAGAAGAACTCAAGTCAAACAGCGGTCAAGGGCTGCTGTTTACAAAAAGTATGAGCAAACCAAACAGTTCTCATTGCAGTTCAAAGACTTCTCACAATCGAAAGTCTAACTTCTTACCTCAAATACTGTCTTTGCTGCATATCCTTGTACATCATCTCTATTAATTACGATCTGAATGACTCTGTACCACACTTCTTCACTCACATAGTCCCCAGCTATTCGAATCAGATTCAAGATCGTATCCACGTACCACGTGTAGTCCACGGCATATTTCTCAGCTAAAATTGCAACCTTTAGCACCTGAGTAAAAGCAGCACAGAAACGTATAGGTAGCTTCATAATAGCCCCTGGATGAATTTGTACAGCCCTGACCGGGATAGCCCGATCTTCTCAGATCTCAGTGTCAGACTCGGGCCCCTGATTTGTGTTTACTGATCTCTGTAACACTGAGGCTTACTTTCGCTTTTGTAACCCTGCCTCCCCGGCACATCTGGCTCTGCTCTATACCCCTTATCGCCTCGCCCTCACTGACATGAAATTCCTAAGGGTGTGTGTGTGAGAAAGAGAGAGTTCGAATGTCTGTAGGTTAATGATGCGCCGATTGTAACTCTTCTGAACGCAGCCCCCATGGAGTTCTCAGGGCTTTGCATGAGAGCCAACCTTGGGAGAGGTAAGACTTTGGGAACAGCTAGCTGGGTCTTATAACCGTCATGACCCGTAGTAACGCTGGTGTGAATGACGTATGCTTGGAATGTGGGTCTTGCACTTTAATATCCATCCCCATGCTTTGCCCTTGCCAGTCCTGACAAAGACGTTCACCTCTACAGTTGACCAAATCTTGCCAATGAACCTTAACTGAGGAATATTGCGTGAAGAGTGGTTTATCTGGGAGCCTGACACTCAGAAGCTAAGCAGGGTAGGCCCTGGCTAGTATTTGGAGAGGAGACCTCCAAGGAATACCAGGGTCATGACACAGAGGCAGGCAATGGCAAACCACCTCTGAACGTCTCTTACCTTGAAAACCCTACAGGGATCACCGTAAGTCGGCTGTGGACTTGACGGTAGTTTCCACCACCACTGTAAATTTGTACAATGATTTCCACCGTACTGAACAGCCATTAATCCAGTATAAAGTACAGCAGAATTCAATAATAAAGCAGAGCAGGCTTCCTACATATTCCATTTCACCAAGGCCAGCTAGTACAGGGGAAAACCCTACTACTATCGATCCTACATCCTACCTCAACACAAATTAATACCCATGAACTAAAAAAGGGGAAGGTTAAACAATTTTAACACATCACATATCTTAAACATAGAAGTCAACGTAAACACACTGTGTGCTTAACAGTGAAACATCAGATTTCCTCAATCCCACTCAAGAGGTACTTTTTCTTTATATATAAGCAAGTCTAAAAATGGACTTACAACTTGGCTACTGTGCCCACAACACCATTTCAGATCACAGAGCACAGCGATATCCTCCATTCTCAAATGCCCAAATTTTAATTTCCTCAGTGATCTTACTTACCACAGAAGTTAACAAACACAAGCTACTCAGACAGACACTCGCATGCGCAATTTAATAAGTCCAGGCATATTTAGATTACATATTTTTTTAAAAAAAATTAACGATGAATGGAGCAAAATTCCACAGCACATACAAAAACCTCAAGTTTGTGGCAACTTGATATGTTAAATTAACTCAGGTCAGCAAAAAAGCTTACAATTTCCTCTCTAATGGAATAATCAGCCGTCTCCAAGTAATTCAGCATCTCGGCAACGATCTGCTGGGCATTGCTTCGGTCACACATGGCATACAGGAGGTCCACGGCTCTTTGTCGTACGCTCACATCTCTCTCGGTCTGCAAATGACATTGCAATGATAAAGATCAGCGCACGGCGAGACAGTTTTGGGAAGGAATGTGCAAACGAGTCAAAAGGTGGAAACTGACGAAACGTAAAAAAGAGGGGGGAATCCATTCACAGCTCCCAGCCCCACTCCTTGTGGAAGAGCCACCCCCCTCCCAGGGCTGCTACTTATCAGTCTGAGTGGTGAACAGTAAAGGCTACCAACAGGCAGAAGTCCAGCTATACATCCAGAATCCATGTATTTGGGCAAAGGGGCAATAAAGCAAGCAGCAAACATAATTAGTCCTCATGTACCGACTCTCCCATGATGCCCTCCTCACCTCTAGCATAGGTCCTTTCCACACTAGACCTTAAATCCTGGTTCAACCCTGTCCCCGAACTTACATTCTACACTACACGCGAATTCACCCCTGCAATTATCTCGGGGTATTTTTACATTCTATACAACACTCGAGTTCACCCCTGTAATTATCTCGGGGTATTTTTTTGTTTCCACATTACACTGAAGTCACCCCGGTTTTGCCCCACACTTGTCCTGGGATAAACAGATGTTGTTATAACCAGGGATAAATGCAAGGTATCGTGTCCCAGGTTGAACTCTGATAAAACCAGGGATGAGATCCAAGTGCGGAAAGGACCACAGTCACAGGCAGAAGTGAGATCAACAAGGAGCCACTGAGCTTATGTTTCAAGCACAGACTCTGTTCTACTGTTACGTTTTAGACAGCTTCCAGTGAAAAAGCCACTCCAAAGCCTCCCTCTGTCTGAAGGAAACTAGAGGCGAGCCTGGCTGCTGTGTCTTGTAGGACCAGCAAATAAAGGTTAATGAACGGAAGACTTCGGGTGATACACAAGAACCAGAAGTTACCTTCAGCGCATTGATAACTGTTTCTATGTGTGTTTTCACAGCCTCATGTGAAAACTCAGAACTGGCAAGAGTGCACATGCTTTCCAGTGCTAGGTAACGAAGATTAGTTTCCCGGTGCTGCAAGAACTGGCCTAGCTGATTACAGGCACGAACAAGCAGGTTTGGCTCACTAGGCAGAAAAAAGAGAGGGTGAACAAGGTAAAAAGGCAAACCAATCTGGGGAAAGTGAACATCAAGGAGGTACCTTCACTAGGGAAATCACGGCAGCAAAAACTCTGTGATTTGTTAGTGATTGCATAGTTTCATACAGCAGAATTTCTAAAAGCTGAACGTTAAATCAGCAGCTTTGCAAGACAACATTTCATTAGGATGTGGAGGGATCCCAGCCCTTACAATACCCTGGCAGCCACAGGCCCTGCTTCTTACGCTACAGGAATGGCATGGTTGCTTGCTTCACACACTGCTCTAGTGACACAGAAGACCACTGGAATAACATGGAAGCGGTCAACATGGGTTATTCCCGAGCCAGTAACTCCCTTATCCCCAAGAAGGTCAGACTTTGAAATCATGTGGGAGTGGACAGTCTTTTCAACAGTGAAGCTGCAGCTATTTTCTCAGCCACATAAGTGGGAATTGATTATGTTGCTTAGATTTTGCAAAATAAAAAAGTGCTGCATACAAAGGTGTTCTACATAAGTATACAAACACCTTTGCTCACTAAAGAAGAGGTGTGTCTGCAATTTCTACAAATTTCCCGCTTAAGATGCATCCCAGACATACTCCGTTAACCCTTCTCAGGAGTATCTCATCAGATAACTGAAAGAGGTGGTATAGACCTGTTCTGTTAAGTGAAGCTCCTTCCTCAAATACAAGTTTGCAAACAGAAGCAGGCATCTCTTATTGAATTACAAACATTCTCCTTATACTGCTCCAGTGATAGCAAGTCACACCTGACATCACTTAACAGAAATGAGAAATTCTTAGCCAATTTATGTCCTCTCAGCTCAAGATTAGATTGCAGTATAGTCTTTTCCCCCCTCTAGAAAAACACAACAGCATTTATGAAGAGGCAAGGAACGCACTGATACGTTAAGTATGGGAGGGAAAGATCATATTCTGCACTGGTGAACATTTCTGGATAAATCTGATCACCAGTCAAAAGCTATTGGACTGGAGATTATTGCAGCTCTTTAAGTTGGTCTGAGAAAGTGACTAGAAGAAGAGGAGGAGGAGGAGGAGGAGGAGGAGATTGGATTTATACCCCGCCCTTCACTACCCAGAGGAGTCTGAGAGCGGCTTACAAGCTCCCTTCCCCTCCCCACAATGGACACACTGTGAGGTAGGTGGGGCTGAGAGAGCTCTGACAGAAACTGCTCTTTTTCAAGGAGAGCTCTTATCGGAATTACGGCTTGCCCAAGGTCATCCAGCAGGTGCAAGTGGAGGAGTGGGGAATCAAACCCGGTTCTCCCAGATTAGAGTCTGCGCACTTAGCCACTACACCAAACTGGCTCTCGAGGTCAGAGGAGACACAGGCACTGTAAAAGATGCAGCTGCGTTGGTTAAAACAATGATCACAATGCTCCCTCTAAGCTGTGGAGTCTTGTGAGCAAAAATTCTACTTTGTGAGCTACTGGCATTAAAGCTGTGAGCGAGTGATTTGGCTACTGCATCAATTAGTTTGCTCTGGAGCCTTCCTTCCTGTGTGTGAACTAGAGGCTAAAAAACTGTGAGCTAGCTCACACTAACTCAGCTTAGAAGGAGCACTGATCAAGATTTAATTTTTCTGAAACACTTTGTGTCATCTGGATATCCTGGCATCCGTAAAATTCTGCTAATGTGGTCAAGCAACATGGTTCACAACTTCCTTTCCAATCGGCTAGGGTCAGAGTAATGGTTTACAAGTATTCCAGTCATATGTGACAATTAGAGAATAAAGACAACAAACCGGAGTCAGACTGGAGGCAACAGCAGCAGCCCTAAGTGCTGATGCAGGCCTACAGCTTAATCTCTTATGCAGTAATCAAGACTTTGTCTAAGTGCTGCCTACACAGAGCTGAATTCTTCCCCCCTATGTTTCTGACCCCCATCTCCAGCAGGGTTTCAATACTGGGCAAAATGACTTTTGAAAAAGCTGAGACTCTCTCTCTCTCTCTCTCTCTCTCTCTCTCTCTCTCTCTCTCTCTCTCTCACACACACACACACACACACACACACACAGTGTCTCTGAAACTACTACTATTTTCTATAAATTAAGCAGAACCACCGTTGGGACCTGCTAGGGCCCACTTTCAGTGGTGCAGTGGCATTCAGCCACAAATTACAATTGAAGTATGCAGATTTAGAAAAGTACATCTTTTTTTCCAGAGAAAAGCATTTCAGAAATATATCTGCCAAAGCTACGGGGTTGGATAACTCCAGAGCAATGGAAATTCCTGTGATAGCCCATTTCACTCAGCGGTTTCTCAAACACTGGTAGAAAGACTGCTTACGGCTGTGTGGCACGCTATCTTTAAAAGAAGACTTGAAGGTTTTCGGTGTAAAACATACTAAACACAACAGAAAGCTTAAGTCACAGACTGTCATTGCCAGCTTTGCACTATGAATGGCTGACTTACCTATCATGGTGGATAATTAAACTAATTGCCTCAAATAGCACTGCATTTTTTGCATTTGAATGCTGCACTTTCTTGGACTTTGGAGGTTCCTGAGCTTTGTTGAGAATAGTTTCCAGACACTCCGTGAGACGGCCTCGTGCAGACGGGTCTTCTGGAAGAAATAGGATGGTTAAGCAAATTCACTGAGGAATTGCCCATGCCCTCACCTGTAGCCCATTTGTGCCCATTAGATGGCACTGCTTCTCAGTTTCAGATCATGTCAAATAGCGCCAGTATTTGGGTCCTCCAAGACTGATTTTTTCCCTCCTTGGTAACAATATAGAAAGAGCCAAGTATTAAAAATTCAACAAAAGACCGCTTAGTGGGTTAGTAAGTCAGCCAACTGGTACGTCAACTTTTCGGGCAAGAATGTAAAAAATAAAGATTTCAAAACAAGACAATACTATTTATGTACTGCTATCATATTCTTCCTCCAGAAAGCTCAGAATGGCTTTCAGGTGGCTCCAAACAGCTTCCCACTTCAGACACATCTACATGTGCATAGTATTGTCAGAGGGCTTTGTGGGAAGTAGACCAGAGCCAAGACTTATCTTTCCTAACCCCATGGTTAGTGGGTGGGAGATCTAACCAGGAATCCCGGAAGCTTTTTTTAAAAAAACGTCCACTGACGGTGTATGTATATCATCTAGATACACACATGCTTTCCAAACTGAAGCTTGCTCTTATTGACATTTCAGGTCAAAGTATTCTCAAACATGCTTAATGATTAACTTGTCAAAGACCACCAGGCTGAGTTTGGCTAAGGATTGCTCCCCAGGGCTGACCTGGATGCAGAAATACTAAGGCGCCATGTGACCACATCCAAAACGCATTTTGGCAGCAATTCTCTCCCTCCAAGTTAATTAACGTTTAGATCTCACACACACTATTGGCCTTCAAACCACTGGCCCTTTACAAGTTCAAGCCTGAACCACTGTTATGTCCGATGCAAAAAACGTGCTCCCATCCCACCATGCCCTGCTCCAACAGAAGCAGGTCTGAACGAACGTTGGAGATCAAGAGCATTACACATCCTGCGCTGGGCCCAGGGCCGGCTCGCCTAGGGCGCCGGCCCTGCAGGGGCGCCAAAATGCCCCCCACCCACCCCCATGAAAAGCCCTCCGGGCCGCCCAATGCCAGCAGCCCCAGCTTTCTTGGGTGCCTCGCGGCTGCCCCTGGGAGGGAAGGGGGGTGTTCTAAGCCCGCCCCTTCCCCAGCTCTCCCCGGTGCCTCGCAGCTGCGAGGCACCGGGGAGAGCCGCGCTGCCACTGCTGGGAGGAAAGGGGCGGGCTTCTAAGCCCGCCCCTTCCTCGGCTCTCCCGGGCACTGGGCCATGTCCAGGCCCCACTGAGAGGTTGGCATCCCCGGTGGGGTGGGCGCCCCAGGCTGTCCTGCCTAGGATGCCCAGACACCTGGGGCCGGCCCTGGCTGGGCCATAAGATAGTGGTGACTGGACATTTTGAGCAATCATTTTCTTGAGTAAGCTTATGCGGAGTTTTCTCTCTCTCTCAACAAAACTTATGCTGTGCTGTCCCTCTCTAAACAAATGCAAGCGTTGCTTCAGCAAGAGCTTGTCTTTCCTGTGCTGGGTGAGGAAAGCAAGAGAACATGACAGTTCTTCGCTACTTTACCAGGAGGCGGGTAGCACTGTAAGAGCCTCAGAAGCTTCACAGATAACCATGGAGCAGGGACAAAGTAATAGGTATAATCCTGGAGATCAGTTGATGCAGATGTCACAATCTGTAAAACAAAGAGCTGTTTTATTCTCCTGTGGTACACGGCCATAATGTAAATTCTTGAACAACTCTCAGTCTTAAGTGCAGACAGAAGATGGAACACATGGAATTCACTGCCACAGGAGGTGGTGGCGGCTATAAGCATGGATGGCTTCAAGAGGGAATTGGATAAACATTTGGAGCAGAGGTCCATCAGTGGCTACTAGCCCACAAGGTATGGATAGGGACTCTTGGACAAGTAAGGCTCTGTATTCTTGGTGCTTGGGGGGGGCCTTCTAGTGTCCTGGCCCCACTGCTGGACCTCCTGACGGCACCTGGTATCTTTGGCCACTGTGTGACAGAGTGCTGGACTACATGGGCCATTGGCCTGATCCAACATTGGCTTCTCTTATGTTCTTACAGAACACAGGCCATTACAAATAATTGGCTTGATTCACTAAGTGCAGGCAAGGCTTATGAACAATAACTTGAATAAAAACAGAGCAGAGCATTTGTCAAGGAGTTCAGATAAATGAGAAGCATGGAGCAAGCCTAAGGGGAAATACGGAAAAGAGAATGTCGTAAAAAAACCAACAATCAAAGAGACAGCCTAGTTTCCATTTCAACGCTAGAACTGAAGGGACACTAAAAGGGAATTAGCATGTGCACACACACATACACACAAAAGAGTGAACAACAACAAAATCACTGAAGTGAATTGAACTAGGAAGTTACAACAACCAATAGTTGAACTGCAAAGAAATGACAGATTAATGGAAAACTAACTAACACGGCCACAGTGTGTGTCTCCTAGCTTAGGACAGGCCGCCCAACGCAAAGAGAGAGACTTGGGTTCAAGCTGCCTATTATTATCACTTGGTGCTGTTGTATACTTCCCCCCACCCCCCATCCCCACAATCTGTGAAAGTGGCTGTTGCAGGAGACAGCACGGATTAGGCTGACTGGGGAAGGCTGGTCCTTTGGTTCTCAGGGAGACGAAGATGTGTGGGCCAGGGCAGGAGCACTTTCACAAGGAAAGAGAACAGGACAGGAGATCTGACAAGGAGAAGTACTCATAGCTTTGAAGACGGGGAAGAGAAAGAATTTAAACTAACACAGTTGTAGAAGAAGAAGAGGAGATTGGATTTATACCCCGACCTTCACTACCCAGAGGAGTCTCAGAGCGGCTGACAAATTCCTTTCCCTTCCCCTCCCCACAACAGACACCCCGTGAGGTAGGTGGGGCTGAGAGAGCTCTGACAGAAACTGCTCTTTTTCAAGGACAGCTGTGCCAGAGCTATGGCTTGCCCAAGGTCATCCAGCAGGTGCAAGTGGAGGAGTGGGGAAACAAACCCGGTTCTCCCAGATTAGAGTCCACACACTTAACCACTACACTAGACCACAAGAAGACATGTGACAGGTTAACAAGCCCAGCTGGTTCAAACTAGTGTACAACATCTGACTATGTATTTTGTATTGTCTGTTTTGGATTCTCATTTACATCATCTTTTTCTAAGGGAATGAAGACTTTGAGATTTGGTAAGGGAAATGAGTCTTGGGACAAAAAAATGTTAAGTTCCTACATTAAATGAGCAACTAGAAATAGGAGACAACAGCACAGAGAAACTCAGCACCATTTAGGATTAATATCACAAGGCCACCATGCTGTTTTGCATGGACAACCATTTTTCACCAGCAGACCTAAACTGTGGCCTGTAGATTATTAGGTAATGGCAAACGCTGATAAAATCATTCAGACAAACTGAAAGGTTAAAGAGAAACACGGCTCACAAAACCCAGGAAATCCCCACCAAGTATGTCTTAACTGGAGGCAGGGGCACGTTTCAACAGTATTAACCCCCAAGCAGACTTAGAGCTGGGGCTCAGCCTTTAGAATTTATGAAGGGGCAGTAAGAAAAACACCTCTCACTTCTGAAGCATCCAGAATGTAATCTCACTCTTTCAGAAAAGGGGGCTTCCGATCAAGAAGCTGACTTGCAAGCAGGCTTGAGCCAGGCCTGGTCCTTCGTTAGAAGTTAGATGCTGCCCACGCAATACAGAATTGGACCACCCCAGAAGTCCTTTACAACTGGCCACTTTGCCCAAGACAAGTCACCATGCCCTTCAAGCTGTTTGCTAGTCACACAACTCAGTTCATTGCCTGCCCAAGCTACAGGCAAGCAGGCTTGCACTTTTCCCTGCTCTGTGCTATAGGAGTGAAGCTACCAGAAGATTTCAAAAAGGCCGGGGGCAGGGGGAAATCAAGAATGTTAACAAATTTGAAAACAAATCAGCCAGTATCATCATGCCCCTGTATAAATCAATGGTGCAACCTCATTTGGAGTACTGTGTACAGTCCTGGTCACCACACCTCAAAAAGGATACTATAGCATTGGAAAAAGTGCAGAAAAGGGCAACTAGAATGATCAAAGGGTTGGAACACTTTCCCTATGAAGAAAGGTTAAAACCCTTGGGGCTCTTTAGCTTGGAGAAATGACAGCTGAGGGTGACATGATCAAGATTAATAAGATTATGCATGGGATAGAGCAGGCTGAGAAAGAAGTACTTTTCTCCCTTTCTCACAATACAAGAACTCATGGGCACCCCATGAAATTGCTGAGCAGTTGGGTTAGAATGGATAAAAGGAAGTCCTTCTTCACCCAAAGAGTCTTAACATATGGAATTCACTGCCACAGGAGGTGGTGATGGCTACAAGGATGGACAGCTTCAAGAGGGAATTAGATAAGCATATAGAGCAGAAGTCCATCAGTGGCTATTAGCCACAAGGTATAGATAGGAACTCTCAGTCTCGGGCAGGTGATGCACTCTATTCTTGGTGCTGGAGGGGGCAGCAGTGGGAAGGCTTCTAGTGTCCTGGCCCCACTGCTGGACCTCCTGATGGCACCTGGTATTTTTGGCCACTGTGTGACACAGAGTGTTGGACTATATGGGCCATTGGCCTGATCCAACATTGGCTTCTCTTATGTTCTTATGCTACTGAAGCAACGTACAGATCAATATCTACAAAGCACCATATTTGAAGTAGTTAGAAATTAACAGGGGAAAAACAGAGCCACTGGGTGGGGGAGAGATTTCACACACCAGGAAGAGAGCTGCCAGAGTGCATTAAAAAACTACACTATTGTGATCATAAATTACATGGCCTTCTTCCTGCCCTGGTAGGTTCAGGAGTGTTCCCTAACCACAACCTTGGCTTTTCAGCTTCCTGCACTGCACCACATACTTGACACAGCGGTTTTATTCCTAAAGGCTTACAGTAGCTGATAAGCCCAAGGGAGCAGCGGGAAACCTGAACAAAGACATAAATAACAATTATGCCAATGACTCCTATGCAAGCGGGCCTTCCCCGTCATCTGTCACAAAGCACAGACTGACTCCCTCAGACCCAATATGGTCACTGTGCAGAAAACTTCAGGACCTAAACCTCAATCCACAGCCATTAAGCAAAATTGTCTGTCAAACTACTGAGGTGTCCCTAGAGAAGGCTGTTCTTGCTTGAACTTCCCCTTGGGGCTAAGCCAGGTGAGTTCTTACCAGTCAGCTTAATTTGCTCTCGCACAATTTCACTGGCAGCACTTGTGACCGAAGAACTGCTTACCCTACTGAGCCTGGAGACAGCCAGAGAGACTGAGGTCTTAAACTCATCCGGGTTCTTTTGTGCCAGAGTGGTGATCAAACTTGTAGCAGCAGTAACCACACCCTGAAAAGATAAAAGGGTTGCAGTTATCTAAAACCGACTCTAAATTACCAATCACACTTGTTTATACCGTTTTGCAATGCCATTCATTACTACTCCTGAGCCACACACACTTTTTAAAACCAAAGGGTCCCAAGTCCCTTTCCGCAGGCATTCACAGAACTGTCACATGGTCTAGCTGCTACTTCCTTAAGTATTTCAACCTCACTGCCACCCTTCAACTTGGGCTCCAAAAGGCTATGTTTGTCCTCCCTAGAACTGCAGCATCTGCTGGGAAGTCAACAGCACCTGAACCGAAGTATTGTGATGGGCTCCTCGAAGAGAGCGCTTGGCTGCCGGGCTAAAGCAGCTAAAGTGGTTGGAGGTATATTACGAAGCCACTCGATATACAACAATTAGTTGCTGTAGATCTTCCGGGCTGTGTGGCTGTGGTCTTGGCATTGCCAATCATTTCAAAGCAGCATCAAGACCACGGCCACACAACCCGGAAAATCTACAGCAACTAATGAACTTCCGCTGTGAAAGCCTTCGACAAGATATACAACAACCTTGCTGAGGCACAGTAAGTCTGTTCAGTGCCTGGATGGAGACCTCCTGGGAACCCCATGCATTTCTCACCTTGAACCCCATGAAAGAAAAGTGGGGTCTAAAATGTAAACATCAAAATAAGGTGGACAAGGATAACTGCAACTCTGGCTAACACAAAGCAAAGCTCGATTATTGACCTAAACCCCGGGCTGCATTCAAACATCAGGACAAACTGTAAGTAAACTGAGGGGGTTTTGTACCAGACACAATCACAGCTTGCTTGCTTGTGCTTGCACACTGTTTTGCACCTCTCGCCCCCCCCTCTAAAGTGCAGAGATGGAGTGAATACATCCCGGTTTGATTACACCCCAATTTGTTTGGCTTCCAAATGGACAACTCAGGTTTGTCTGCCCAGGACTTTAAACTGGGACTTAGTTTAAGTTTAGAGTTTGGGGTCTTGGGGAGGAGGCAACTGCTAGTTTCCCCAAGGCACTTACATCTGGATGTCATAGCAAACTGGAGCTTAGTCAAACTGTGAACTATTCAGTCAAACTCTGCACACAAAAGGAGGAAGGAGAAGCCAGGGGAGTACATGAACAAGCTGTGCCCATGTGAGATGCCAACAAAACCTCTACTTAATTAGTCCATTTTAACATCTGAATACATCCAAGGTATGCCTGCTTGTCCAGGAGCACATCATCCTAAATTTTAAGCTCCACCATTAGCCTGGTAAATGCCCCAGATGTTTCCATAAATGGGCCATGTACATCCGCACTGAACCCCAAGTATGAAACATCAGACAGTGTTTCCAGCACCCCAAAGAGAAAGGTCATTGAATAATCCTTCACAAGTCTCTTTTTCTGCATCTATCAGTAACACAGTTAGCAAGAGAGTCCTTCCCTTCCAGCCCTGCTTCAAAAGCGGGAAGTACTTATTGGGGTTTAGGCAGAGAAATACTGATTATACTAATATGCTGGAATCAAGACTGAAGACTTCCACAAAGTTTTTGCCAAATATATAAACTTGGACCCTAAAGTATTTCTCAATATTTCAGTGGAATGGACTATGTTTATTGCTATCAGCATTTTAGTTCTCTCGTCAATGGAAAGTGCATAGCCTTGTCCTGAACTGGGGTAACATTCAAATATTAACCAAAGCCACCAGTATGTAAAAAGTAGTAACTACAACACAGTCATCTTATGTAAACAAACAAAAGCAAACAGTTAGGAAAGCACTGAGGCCTGGGGCCAGCAACTGGTTTAGTATATTCATCATTTTATTGTGATATGAAAATCTTCAGTCAAGATCTGTGGTCAAACTCTGGGTCGTAATGCAACTTCATATCACAAGTGGCCAATCAGTGAAACCACAGTGAAGACTTTATATATAAGGCGCAAAGTGTTTTGAAGATAAAAGACCATTTCCTCTTATGGGCAAGAGTAGCCTGTGTTCTCTAATCTGCTTTCCTATTGCAGCAGCATCACTGTCCAAACTGCTACGTATTCTCAATACCTTGTTCATTTCATTATGTAGAAACCAAAACACATTGATGGGCATGATCTGCCAGGAACAGAAAATCCCTGCACACATTACAGAATGGAAGAGCAGATGGGTCTGGTTGTAACACTCCAACACCAGCACAGAACAATTACATCAGTAATTAGCAGCAAATCTACCCCAGGGCATTTCAGCAGCACATTTGAGATAATTCACTTGACCTTTGGCACATTTGTAAAGTATCTTTAGGAGCTGCGGTGGCTCAAGTGATTAAGACGCTGAACTGCAGGCTGGAAGGTCAGTAGTTCAGCAGTTTGAGACCCGAGTGCCACATGACGGAGTGAGCTTCCAACTCTGGTTCCAACTCCTGCCAACCTAGCAGTTCGAAAGCAAGAAATTGCAAGTAGATATATAGGTACCGCTTCAGTGGGAAGGCAACAGCGTTCTGTGCGCCTTGGCGTTTAGTCATGCTGGCCACATAACCACAGAAACGTCTTTGGACAGCGCTGGCTCTTTGGCTTGGAAACAGAGATGAGCACCGCAACCCTAGAGTCAGATTCGACTGGCTTTCAAGCAAGGGAACCTTTACCTTACCTAAAGTATCTTTACAGCTATGTTCTGAATTTATATTATTTTAAGAGGAAAAGATCCAGCTGGACTCAAAGTACCAGATGCTGGTCATTGAGAAGGTGCACAACTCTTGATGTCCAGTCCCCCATAGGAACCAAGTCAGGAGAAGTTCTGTATAATCGTAGCAAGCACAGGGCTGCACTCTGCTTCACGCTGTCCATGGTATCTCTACAAGAGAAATGAAAGTGTCTTATCATAGTAGAATTCAAAATACTCTGCATTCGCACTGAGTTTTTTTTAAAAAACTTTATTTTATTTTATTAAGAAGCTTCAACAAATAACAATAAAAAATTAATTGCATAACCAACGTTTGAGCCACAGAAAGAGTAAAAAACAAACACCTTAAAGAACATTTTTTGATTACATAAGAATGTACCCCCATCCAAAACACTCAGGGGTTTCCTATGCACCACAATCATGTAAATATACTAAGCACAATAAGGATTTATAACTGCAATGAAACCTGTTCACTATAAGAGACCCAAACAACCCTAAGAACCAGATTTAGATCAGAAACGTATCCAAGAAAGGTAAGAAGCATTAGCTGGAAGTACATTCTTATCTGTCATATATGGAATTAACCGGAACCAAATGGATTCAAAGCGTGAGGATGCAGAGGTTGAATCCCTATTTGAAAATTGAGTTTTGAAGTGGATGTTGAGCAAACTTTATTTACAAGATTAAAAAAAGAAGGAATCAATTTGGCTTTTCTGATGAAGGCCTTGAGATTTTCTGTGGCATTTTAAATATTTACTTGATACATATGTCAAAGTTCCAACTTCCTCCAAGTGAAATCACTATTTTTTGTTAATGATTGTACCTTGTGGATTGAACCATTCATTCATTACGTTGTATTTAATATCTAGAATATGACAGGAAGCCAGATAGTTTCTCAATGGAACTAAACTAAAAGCAGCATAACAGGAAGTGTTTGGGCTAAGCATCAAAAACTTAAATCTTAAACTGCTTTTATACTGGCCCAGTGCAGAAATCATGTTTCCTGTAGGGACATGACCCAGGCTCATGGGCTCTCTCCCCCTTTCACCTTGCAAGCTCCCATAAATAAACCACAGTCTTCCATGTTATCTGAATCAGGCAAATTATGGTTTGTGCAATGGAAGGAGAAGTGAAGAAAGCAGAGTGCAAAATGGAGGAGAGAAGAAAGACAAAGGCATGTTCCCAGTTTTTCAAATCATGATTTGGAGAATCAGAAATCTGGAAAGCCAGAACCAGGAAGGGCCCCTACAGAGACACTTAAAGCAAACTAATTCGGGGAAGGGCATAGGGCCACAGGTTAAGACACTGCAGAAGTGGGAGCTAATAATAAACAGCTTTCTTTTCATTCTCTATGGCATGCCTTTCCACAGAAAGCGCTCACAGCAGATGACAGAACGTAAATTAATACGTGCGAAGCAAAAAATCTTAATGCACTGGAAAGAGTCAGACAATCCATAACCAAGTTAGAAAAGGGGAGAATTAAGAACACAACACATTAAAATCAAACAACAGCTGTTCAGGAATAAAAGAAGTTTCATGTCATCACATTTTTCAGCCAAAAAGGACACAGTTCTTGCCTGGAAGCTTCTGTCTAACACAGAGCTCCTAAGCAAACAGGCTGTTCACCTAGAAGATGTTTACCCAGGTTCCAAGGCTCAAATGTACTGCTCTCCTACTGTTAACATCTGAAATCCTCATGTATTACTTACCCGGCTACAAGTATCTTTGGAATTTCACCAGCAAACGCTTCTGCCATCTCTCTACTGCCCACGTTGGCGATACAGTGCAGAGCTAACCCCATGAAAGTGGGGTTGCGGCTGGCCAGGTCATTCTTGATGGCATTGTTTATCAGGCGTATCAGCTCACTGTTTGAATTCACAAGTACGGAGATGAACAGGTATCCCTGGAATTAAGAGCAGCATTAGTGTGTTTGTGTGCACGTGCGCTTATGCAGCATTCAGCTAACAAAAAGCTCCTATCTTGCACCGCAGGACAAGATTCATAGGTAAGTTCTGACTCAAAGGCAGATATGAGATAAAACTGCTGGTTCCCAAGCCAATTCAAATGATTTAAACAAGCGGGATTAATGCCACACCAGCATTCAAATTCAGACATGTCAGTAAAATACAATAGGAGTATTATATGGGCTGGGAAAGAGACAGCCTCTGCATGAAAAGAAAGCACATCTGGATGCAGAACGGCTGCTGATCCTTAGCCACGGCTGTGTCTTACCATGGTTATGTCTCCCAGGACTAGCTGGGGGTGGGGGCTGGGGAGAGCAACTAAAGAGAAGCTGCAGTTGAGAAAGTGCTCTGATGGACTCATGGGAAGTGTGGCCCTCTAGATTCCAGCCAACATGTTTCAACAATCATCACAGACAAGATACATCAGATCCTTCACTAATTTTTAGAATATACAAATATATAATTGCTGCAAAAATTAAGTCAGTGATGCAAATAAACCGTGCTCCCTTTTAAATTTTGGAATTTTCCCAATTGTGGGCCATTCACCTTCTTATTTCTCAGCTCTCCATGTCCCACAATTGCGCAGAGCATTTGCACTTGCTAGATGCAACACCATTCCACCTGCAGTTACTTATGGCAGATATAACAGGATTCCATATTCAACTAGACTTTGTGCATGCAACCTAAATCAAGTTGACCCGGTCCTCCATATTTTACTGTATTGTTCCCAATATGATGATACACGTTCTACTTTTTTAGATCCAATTTTATCTGAAAGGTTGGCTGGATACTTTGAAGGTGTGCCATCTTCTGCACGATTCGTCACCCCAAATAACTGAAAAGGTAGCCTTATTCCTAAATCTGGTAATCAAGGATCGATTGCATAATGTCTAGATGTATATGATTAACTTATTTTTCCTTGATACCTCCTTATCTGTTTATTGCTTCTACCTGAACTCCAATATATGCCAATAAAGGTTGTGATGATTGTGTATATAATTGCTGTCACTTTAGCTGCATATGCCATGATGTGTAAGGCATGGCCAACTTCATGCTGCTTATTTCCTTTTTAAGCACGGGGGCGGGGGGGGGATTCCGGCAGATAGAGCCATAGCCGAATTCTGGCAGGCAGCCAGTCTCGGAGTCTTATGGGTGCTGATAGTATCCTTTTGAGTCTTGTAATATTGGTAGCCTTTCAGGAATTGGGTTGCTGGTCTGACATGCTATTTAAGGCTTCAAAACTTCAGTATGTTATCACAGTAGCCCTCTGCACACGGCATACGTGCACTGACTGAATGTGTGGGGACAGATGACAGGTAGGAGGGCGAGCCCTGCCCCCCACCTCTATGCAACTGCCAGGTTGTTTGCATGGCACAAACACACTGGGGAAGGATCCATGCAGATGTCGTCGGCGTCGTCCCCCCCACACCCATGACCGGGGACGGTGCTTTCCAAATACCGCCAATCATAAGGCTGAAGAATACGCTGGGACACTTCGCTTAGGTATGCAGGATCCATGTTCATGAGCCAGCAATTACATGGAGTCAGGTGGAGGGGCTAGTTCACTCATACTCGCTCTCAAGACGGTGTTGCATCAAGATCACCACTAACTGGTGGTGATCACTAGGCACTCATTATAGATATATATGAAATATAAATCTAAATACACTTATTCCCTCATTTATACAGAAGAGCTCCTGTTCTCCAATTTGGGCTACCACAGATAGCTATAGAGACCTGTTGTATTCTGCTCTGGTGAGATCTTATTATACAGAAAACATATATGCTGAAAAACATAATTTTAAGTGGCAGTGTTCCTGGTTTAGATGGAGGTGCACTTGGAAGAGATTCTCCTTAAGCATAGCTGTAGAGCAATGGCCCTTGATCTTCCTAGGCCCAGTGACACACCTTCAGTCTCAAACCATAATATGAGATCCCGCCTTACATAACATTGCCTCTATTAATTAAAATACTTACAAGCAACCTACAAGCTACTTTCATCCCCAAATATTAGTGTGCTCAGAAATTTCTTGCACAAAGTCCTGCACAAGGAGAAACACAAGTGAGGATATAATAACTTTGAGTTAGCACAAGTGGCTAGCTACTGCATCTTTTTCTTGTGCTTCTGCTTGCGCGAGAGCTTCGGCATCATTGGAGATTTTGCTCTGGATCCAACTACATGTCCTCCTTTCTCACCTCCCCCCTTTCTCTTCTTAGTCTCTCTCTTCTTAAACTATGGCCACAAGCAATGATCCATTAATGGAAGATCTGACAAATGGGTTATTGCTGTCTTTCTCAGTTACTTGCACAAATGCAGAGCTAACGAAAGAAAAAGGTAGCAGCTCCTTGGTCTCATAGATCACCTGCAGTTTAGACAGGAAGCAGAACTTTTAAAAGTGTGACACAAGGGTGAGACATTACTTACAATTTGCTTCTCTGTGTATTTGTTAGAACTCAGCAGATTCACAGCCTCCATGTGGCCAAAATCAATATCATGCCCCAGAAGGAAGATGAAAAGCAGCTTGCAGACATACTTTTTCTTGCTGTATCCATCAAGAGCTTTATCACCTAGTGAGCAATTAAGGTCAAATTTTTAAAAAGCCTCATAAACACGTCTGTGTAATGTAAACACCACAAAATGTTACACACACACACACTGAATTAGCTCAGGACACAGTGCCGACTCGAGACGTTCAGAACTTATGCAAATTCCATCTGGAATGAAAGTGGAGATCTTTCAGTTACTCCCAACACCCTGAGAGCTAGACCGAAAGTGCTGATAAGCTGGTAACAGTTTTCTACCCAAGCAACACGACCCATTTCCCCCTAATGGTGAGCAGTTTCAAAGCCTGTAAAGTGCCCTAAATTACTACCCAGTCTCCTGCATTTGCTTGCTTGCTGTCTGCTTATCCTGGCATTATTAGATACAGTATTCTGTCATGTAACTCTCACCTACAGCATGGATCCTATAAAACTGTAGCTATTTCCAACCAATGTCTTCCACGCATGGCAATGACTGAATGGCAAATTCCAGGCAATTCCTGCTATATAAGCAAGATCAATTCTATGAAGAGCAGCCGTAACAGCTAGAGGTAACATATTAATGGTATAGAAGGATAGTAAAGTAAATGTGAAGGCTTCCCTTGCTCGAAAGCCAGTCGAATCCGACTCTAGGGTTGCGGTGCTCATCTCCGTTTCTAAGCTGAAGAGCCAGCACTGTCTGAAGATGTTTCCGTGGTCATGTGCCCACTAGTTCTTTGTATTGTGAGAAAGGGAGAAAGGTACCTCTTTCTCTACATGCTCCGTCTCATGCATAATCTTATAAACCTCGATCATGTCACCCCTCAGCTGTTGTTTCTCCAAGCTAAAGAGCCCTAAGCGCCTCAACCTTTCCTCATAGGGAAAGTTCTCCGACCCTTTGATCATTCTAGTTGCCCCTCTTCTGCACTTTTTCCAATGTTATAATATCCTTTTTGAGATGTGGTGACTAGAACTGTACTCAGTACGCCAAATGAGGTTGGATTATTGATTTATACAGGGGCATTATGACACTGGCTGATTTGTTTTCAATTCTCTTCCTAATAATCCCCAGCATAGTGTTGACCTTTTTTATTGCAGTTGCACATTGTCTCGACATTCTCAGTGAGTTATCTACTATGACTCCAAGATCTCTCTCTTGGTCAGTCTCTGCCAATTCGGACCCCATCAATGTGTCATCTGCAAATTTAGCTACTTCACTGCTTATTCCCAACTCCAAATCATTAATAAACAAGTTAAAAAGCATCGGACTGAGTATTGATCCCTGTGGTACTCCACTACTTACCACCCTCCACTGAGAAAACTGCCCATTTATACACACACTGTTTCCTATTAATTAGCCAGTTTTTGATCCACAAGAGGACTTGTCCTTTTATAGCGTGACTATTAAGCTTACCTAGGAGCCTTTGATGAGGAACTGTATCAAAAGCTTTCTGGAAGTCAAGGTAAACAACATCTTTTGGGTTCCCCTTGTCTACATGTTTGTTCACTCCCTCTTAAAACACTAACAGGTTAGTGAGACAAGCTCTTCCCTTACAGAACCCATTCTGAGTCTGCCTCAGTAGTTTTTGTTCACTGATGTGCCTACTAATTCTTTCCTTAATAACAGTTTCCACCAGGGGTCTTTTGGGGGGGAGCGCACCGGAGCGCAGCTCCGGGAGCTCAGGAGCCCAGCCCCGCCCCCAGCCGGCATCCCGGGGAGTCTTTCAGGCAGCCGCATGTCAATTTCAGCTCCATTATATCCTATGGGCCATTGAAGTCAATGGTGAAAACATAGGGTATATTCTGGGGCTGGAGGGGAGGGTTTGAGGGAGAGGCTCCAAACTCACCGGGTAGCGGATGGAGCCTCTCCCCAAGATACCCACCAAGTTTCAAGAACATTGGATCAGGGGATCCAATTCTGTGGGCCCCTAAACAGGTTGCCCCTATTCCTCCATTGTTCTCTATGGTGGGAAACAAATAACTTTTTTTCCCACCATAGAGAACAATGGAGGGAATGGGGCAACCTGTTTGGTGACCCATAGAATTGGACCCCCTGGTGGAATGTTCTTGAAACTTGGTGGGTATCTTGGGGAGAGGCTCCATCCGCTACCCTGTGAGCTTGGGGCCTCTCCCTCAAACCCCTCCCCTCCAGCCCCCAGAATATACCCTATGTTTTCACCATTGACTTCAATGGCCCATAGGATATAGTGGGGCCAAATTGCTGCCAAATTTCTTTCCTTCCCTTATTTCCTTCTCTCCTTTTCCTCTTTCCCTCCTTCTTCCCGTCTCTCTTTCTTTCTTTCCCACCTTCTTCTCTTCTCTTCTCTTTTTTCCTCCTTTCCCTGTTTCCCTCCTTCTTCCCTCTCTTTCTTTCCCTCCCCTTTCCTTCTCTTTCTTTCCCTCTTTCCTTCCTTCTTTCCTTCTCTCTACTCTCTCTCTTTCCTTCCCTCTTTCCTCCTTCTGTGGCCCAACTCTCATGAGAAAGAGTTTAAACTTTAAACCCCTTCTCTCTTAGCTCCCCCACCCAGACCAGCTGGGGAAGGGAAGGGGAGGCTTTTGAAGATGCCTCCCCCTTTTGCTTTCTCTTCTGACATCACTTCCGGTGATGTCAGGGGGCGTGGCATATGCTAATAGCCTAATAACTCATTAGCATACCATATGCTAATGAGCTCCTGCAGCTGTTTTTCTACGAAAAGACCCCTGGTTTCCACCAATTTACCCAGTATCGACGTCAGACTAACTGGCCTGTAATTTCCCAGATCTCCTCTGGAACCCTTTTTAAAGATGGGAGTGACATTAGCTACCTTCCAGTCCTCAGGAATGGAGGCAGATTTTAATGAAAGATTACATATTTTTGTCAGGAGTTCCACAAGTTCACATTTGAGTTATTCCAGAACTCTCAGATGTATGCCATCTGGCCTGGTCATTTATCAGTTTTTAAGTTGCCTATCAGTCGTAGGACCTCCTCTCTCATCACCTCAATCTGACAGGTTTTCAACACCCCTCCCGAAATCAGCAGTTCTGGAGTGGGCATGCATTTCTCATCTTCCACACTGAAGACAGAGGCAAAAAATACATTCAGCTTCTCAGCCATTTCCCTATCATCATTCAGTACTCCTTTTACCCCTCGGTTATCCAAGGGCCTCACCAATGTTCCCTCTAAGCTATGGAGTCTTGTGAGCAAAACTTCTGCTTTGTGAGCTACTGGCACTTAGGCTGTGAGCGAGTGATTTGGCTCCTGCATAAATTAGTTTGCTCTGGAGCCATCCTTCCTGAGCAAAGACTAAAATGTGTGAGCTGGAGGCTAAAATACCTGTGAACTAGCTCACACTAACTCATCTAAGAGGGAACACTGGGTCCTACTGCTTCTAATGTATTTGAAGAAAGTTTTATTGTTGGTCTTTATGTTTTTTTGCTATATGCTCCTCATATTCCCTTTTGGCCTGCCTTGCATTTTATTTGCCACAGCCTGTGTTCCCTTTTATCAACCTCACTGAGACTAGCTTTCCACCGCTTAAAGGAATCCTTCTTACCTTTTACAGCTTCCATTACTTTATTAACCATGCAGGCTTTTTTCTATACCTATTTGTGCCTTTCCTAACCTGCAATATATATTTTTTCTGAGCTTCTAGGATTGCAGTTTTAAATATTCTCCAAGCTTCCCCAATGGTTTTGGCCCTTTCTACTTTTCCTTTCAGTTTCCTCCTCACATGTCCCCTCATATCAGAGAAGCTACCCCTTTTAAAGTTAAAAGTGGTTGTGTCAGTCTTTTTGGTCAACTCCCTATTTATACAAATGTTGAACTCAATAACATTATGGTCACTGTTCCCAAGTGGTGCGATAACTTTTACATCTCTCACCAGGTCTTGGGCGTTACTTAGGATCAAATCCAGGATCACCTCTCCCCTGGTAGGTTCTGTGACCATCTGCTCTATAGCACAGCCACTGAGAGTGTCTAGAAAATCTCTTTTTTCCAACTTGAACACACTGACCCAATCAATGTGTGGATAGTTAAAATCACCTATTATGACACAATTTTTTTCTTCTAGCCGTTAGCATTAATTCATTCATCATTTTATAACCCTCCTCTATCTTTTGATCTGGTGGGCAATAACAAACTCCCAGTGTTAAGCTTCCTTTTGGGCCCACTATTTCAACCCATAGCATTTCCAGAAGTGAATCCAATTCTCTTACCCTCTCAGTCTTACTGGACTGTAAACCCTCTCTGACATACAGAGCCACCCCACCTCCAACCCTTCTCCTCCTATCCTTCTGATATAATTTATAACCAGGAATCCGCAGTCTAACCTAACAGCCCAGGAGGGAAAGGACAAGTCTTCTGGTTTCTCAGGGAATTAACAAGGAAAGTCAGCCCTGCAGAGTGGGACTGTAGACTGAGTTTCCCAACACAAAACTGTTAGCTGGTAGGTGGTCAAAGGCCAAGGCTCTGGATAAAGGCTTTGAGGTCAATGAAGGCAAAACCCACGATAGAATAAAAATATAGTTATTTAAAGTGCAAAAATAATTAAACAAGACTAGACAGTGAAGGAAATAAAACAATTAAACATAACCTTTTCCAGCATAGCTAAAATATAGAATCAAGGTTCCAGTTGCCATTCTGATTCATCACAGGCAGTTAATTCCAGCAAGTCAAGATGGTCAAGGCTTAGCCTTCTAAGCAGCAATCAAGTGGGATGCCAAATCAGGAGCTGTAGGACCACCAACATACCTGTGCCAAGTGGTCACCCAGCTCTGCACAAAGGTGGCATAATGCAAAGACTAACTAGATTTATGGAAAGGGTCTCTGGTTGACCTTACGCCTGGTAGACCAATCAGACACCAGAGAGATGATGTAACTCTCTTTTGATTGCTAGGCACATGACATCCAAGGATGGACTAGAGTGGGAGAGAAATGAAATTGTACTGCAGATAGGTCACACCCATTCCCACACAGGTACCCATAGCTTCAGTTGTTTGGAATGTGCTAATTGGAAGGACCAGGGGCAGCTGGTACCCCCAAGCACTTCAGCTGCAAACAATTTTGCTCGCAAGACCACTGTATTCTAACTGTCTCTATCTCTGGGAAGATTTCTGTAGGCTTCTCTTCAGCATGAACCAAACATTTTTTTATTTCTTACAGCAAAGCAAGGAATCATTTTCTTTACACCAATACTATTGCCTTGAGCTAGATCACATCCCAGACCGAAATTCTAATTTGTGAAGTACAACTGAAATTTATCAGAACACTTCTTTGGGGAAAGGATCTGAATCTATTCAAGTCTATCATCCATGAACATTGTTCATTCAAATGCGTCATTCCCAGAAAAGCACAGTGGACTAAACCATCCCAATACAATCTTACCTCATGAAATGAGAATAGAACATGCTAAGTTAGTAGCAATTCACAACACTGGACCAGGCAAAAGTTAGTGTAACATGCCTTCTTGATGAGGAACTAGTTGTGCTGTACTAAAGCTGGAATACTCAGTCTACTCAATGGAATAAACTTCCACAAAAGCCCTTCGGGTTGCACTGTAAGAGCTGCTCACCAGATCCACATGAGATGCCACCACAGCACCTGACATTTTGGCAGACTAAAGTAAGTCTGAAACGGCATGTGAGAATCCACCTTAAGCACATGAGTCTGAAAGGACTAAGTACAAAAGCAAACTTGACCGACCATTTTATGTTTTGCCTGCCTAAATCAAGAAGAGTTGGATCCTAATTGACACAGCTACAGCCATGCTAGAGGAAGGCAACTTTCCTACCTCCCGCCCAGCTGTAAGCTCCCCTTTGTGCGCTTCGAGGAAAGTGAGAGGGGGAGCAACTGGCAAGTAGGCAAGAAGATGAAGAAGAAGAAGAAGAAGAGATTGGATTTATACCCTGCCCTTCACTGCCCAGAGGCGTCTCAGAGCGGCTTACAAACTCCTTTCCCTTCCCCTCCCCACAACAGACACCCTTGTGAGGTAGGTGGGGCTGAGAGAGCTCTTGACAAAAACTGCTCTTTTTCAAGAACAGCTGTGCCAGAACTATGGCTTGCCCAAGGTCACATCAGCAGGTGCAAGTGGAGGAGTGGGGAATCAAACCCGGTTCTCCCAGATAAGAGTTGGCGCACTTAACCACTACACCAAACTGTAAAGTTCTCCCTCCCTTCCACCACAGATGAGGAAGTTATTCTACCAGAGGAACTGGTGCTATGTTGAGAGAACAGGACCTTCGGATCCAAGCCGATGTGATTCAATGGTGTGTCCATCACACCCTTGATGGTGCAGCTTCATAAACCGTGGGTCAGTAAGAATTCAGTACGCAAGCTGTTACATAAGGGCTAGTAATTCAGCTGTAGACAAATGGGAACATTTTTGCCTTTTGGCACTTTTTCTCTTACTGAAAACATGAAGGGGACCGCTGACTAAAGCTGGCTGTGTGCATGAGAATATCCTTCTGGGTATGTATCAAGCATAACTGGTAGGTAAGGCCATGGCAAGGGATGGCCTTATGACTGGATTACTTTTGCTTAGCCCAAAGAGATTCTCTCCCTCAAGGCAAGTGCAACTGCCTCAGTCTCTAGAATGTAACACAGCTATTACTTTTGAAATGAAGAAACTGAACAAGGGGGATTCATCTGTTATCAACTAGTATTTATTTTAAGGCCCGCCTTTCTCGCTGAGACGCAAGGCAGATTATAAATATAAAGCGATGCATTCAGACAGCATAAAACATCTAATAAACAATGCAATAGGACTAAGATTATAAAACTGGAACACCATGAAAACAAAAGGTATGACATGCCATAAGCAATGGAGCACCTTCCTCTGAGGAAAGGCTGAAGAGTCTGGGACTTTTCAGTTTAGAAAAAAGACTACGGGGGGGACGGACATGATAGAGGTTTATAAAATTCTGCATGGGATGGACAGAGTTGACAAAGAGAATTTTTTCTCCCTCTCCCAAAATACTAGAAATCAAGGGCATCCAATGGAGCTGATGGGTAGTAGATTTAGGACAGACAAAAGGGAATACTTCTTTACATGGCAAGTAATTAAAATGTGGGATTTGCTGCCAGGGGATGTCATGATGGGCACAGTAATAAAGAGCTTTAAAAGGAGATCAGGTAAATTCATGAAGGATAAGCCTATCAGTGGCTAATAGCCATACTGATTGAGGGGAACCTCCACATTCACAGGCACTAAATTGTCTTTTTGGAAGAAGGCCTGCTTGGTCTTGATGAATTGTCTGTATCAATACTCTTTTCAGTCTTGCAGTCAAAACAGAGGCATAAATTTTATAATCCACATTATAATCCGCATCCAAATTTTATAATCCACATTTATAATCCACCATATAATCTACATAATGATATTGGCCTATAATTTTTTATTTCCTTCTCAACAGTGTTTTGTTTGTATATCAAGGTTTCCAGGTTTATGGTATTTTACCTTCAATTATTATGTTTTGCATTACATATTTTAAAGGTGTTATCAGTTGATCTTCAAAAACATGGTAAAATTCTGCAGGGAGGCGCCATCGGGACCTGGGGTCTTCCTTGTTTTTTTAACGCTTCTGTCAATTCAAAAAAAAGTTATTGGGTCATTTTAAATTTTCCTTTGTTCTTCAGTAATTTTTTTTGCATTATATTTTTCCAAAAAGTCCTTAATTTGCTCGTGTGACTTCTCTCTTCTGATATAACTTCTCATTAAAAATTTCAATAGTTTTTTTCAAATCTTTAGGTATATATTGTTTTCTTCTCCATCATCTCTCAGTGTTTTTATGTGTCTTTCCCCCTTTTCTTTCCGAATTCTGTATGCTAACCATGTGGTTGGTTTATTAGCATTTCCAAAATATTTTGTTTTGCATGTTTTTTTTGTTTTCCAGTTGTTGTTCTTTCTATCTGGAAATCTGTCAAATACAGCATTATAGTCTCCAATCAAACAGTGTTCATCAAAATTTTGTTTTGATGGGTTCTTGTAAAACTTTTTTAAAAATTCCTGATGTTGATTAGGTGCATAAATGTTTACAATCAAGGTAGCTTTACCCTGTCTTTGTACTTAGGACTATCAAAATTCTGCCATCTTCAGAATTGTATAGAAATTCAGTGTGTAAGTGTTCTTTCATGTATGGTCCTACCCCTCTTTCCTTTCCTCATCTAAAGAGATAAAGACTTTCCCACATTTTTAGATTTCCAAATATTTTTGGTCCGCATGTTTATAGGTAAACATATAATATCTAATTGCATCTTTTTCCAGTTGTTGAAATATCTGCCTTCTTTTTTGGGGGTGCATTCAGTCCATTAACATTTACTGAAATTAACTTATTTTTCTTCTATCCATCTTGTGATTGTATTTTGGTATTGTCTTTACTGTTCTGTCGAAGTCTTGTAACTATTTGGGATGCTGTGATCTTTACTGCTTTTCTAGTTCCTGAGGTTTTCCTTGGAATCTGTACAGAATTGCATTTTATATTTTGTACTTGCTGGTTTTAAATTGTGTGTTGATTTTAAATGGTCTGTAAGCCACCCTGAGCCGCCTCGGTGGGAAGGCGGGGTAGAAATTTAATAAATAAACAAATAAAAATAAAAATTGTTGTCCCTGATGCCCCTTGTACGTCCTGGTCGTCCTCTTCTGTATTCTTGGGTTTCTCCTCCTCAGTTTTCAAATCTTCTCCATGGGTTTTAATGAAGTCTCCTGCCTTGAAGATTGAGTTAATTCTGTATCTTTTCCCCTTGTAAGTATAAAGGATACCTTCTGGAAGTAGCCATCTGTATGGGATTTCATTTTTTCTCAAGATGCTTGTAAGATCAATATATTCTTTTCTCTCTCGCTCTCCATGGAATTTCTTTTAAGATTTTTATAGCTGTACCATCCTTGTTGTCTTCCATACAGTATTCTGATGGAGTCCTAAGTGCCTTGGGATTCCCACATTTCAGTCTTTTCCCTTGTGATCCACACTAATCGCCTGGGACTGGAACAATGATTGTATCACTCAATGCACTACTTCAGAATAGCTAGGGGACTACTACATACTTGCCAGAGTCCCAAGTTCGAGCAAGAAACACTGCAGAGTTATTTTGTTTGGCCAGATGCATGGTGTAGGATAGGATATGTTTGCGGTCTTTTTTGTTTTTTTCCAGAATAGATTCTCCCCTGCCACAAACACCGTGTTGCCATTTTTTGTACTGTTCCAAGTTTAATCTTTGGCACATGGCTTGCCAGGACCCAACACAAACCTGATATGTTATTTACCCAGTGGTTACGAAACAGGGATCCTCTAAATACTTTGATGTTGCTTCCCCGTAAAAGGGAGGCATACATGAAGACAGGCAAGACAGTTTCCTTTTACCACAGCAGGAGAAATCAAGCTCTGGATTTCTTCATACATTTGGAGACGGGATAACATGATGCCTGATAAAGGTTGACAGAGAAGCAAAACAGAAGAGCTAATCTGCAAAGGAGGACAGAGTGAGCCTCCAGCAATTTAAGCTTTTCGTAGAGGAGCAGAACCACAGAACTACTGAGAGTAAAGGAGTCATGTCTTCCTTTGCATCGGGCACCCCACAATACTAATCACTGTGAAATCCTGAGTTTTCAGAGGCATTCAGTGCAGAATCTGTTGCAACCTTCTTGTTGAGTATATATCCTCAATTCTGACACCTACTGAAGGCACTGCTATTCTATAGCTAACCAACAAATTGGGGGGGGACGGAACTGAGGTCAGGCACTACTAAGCTTGATGTGTTTTAACAAAGAATACACAAACCGTGCACATGAACAAGTTCATCCAGTCCTTAAAACCACTACGCAAATACTGAAAAGGCATACTGCAGAGTAGTATACAACTACAGAGTGTGCATACTACAGACTGATAGTTTTGAACGGAGGGTCCATGCTGCCCATCGACAAACAAGGGAAGAGGTTAGTTTGGCCCTAATTACAGTAGTGCTGGCTGACCAATGTTGAAGCCTTGAAGGAAAGGCCGGCAACATCTGCTGTTCTTGCTAAGATTCCAACTCTGCGGCTCTAGTTCTGTAACAGCATCCCCTACTATCCTTACCACTGGCCATAATTCATACTGGTCTTCAAAATCTATAGTCTGCTGATCAAGTTCCCTGCCTCAGGTACATGCAGCAGCTGCTGAAGTACCTTTATGTGAAAGACAGACCATGAAAAAGGGATTTCATCTTACACCTAGTAGGTCTTTGGTCTTTCAAATTCTTCTATGATCACAAACATCGAGCTTTGTTATTTGTCTTGAGGGAATCACCTAAAGATATTCTAAAACATCTCAACGCACTAACTCAACCAATGTGTAAACGCCTCCAAACCTCACATTTTGAGGCTCCCAAAGCAACTGGAAGTATAGCCTTGACAGAACTGCATCTCACTCTCTCCATCTGCAAAACTTAATTCATGAGAAACAGGAAAAAACAGAAGAATGCAAGTCAGCACTTCCTAAACACAGTGACTCGGTCAAAAAAGTCAGCCTTTTCTTGGAAAGTCTTTGTTAAACTGGACTAGCAATCTTTTTTACTCTATTAAAAGCAGAAGAATGCTTACTGGCCTGTTTCTTTAAACACATCCACATCTAGAAGTGTACACGTCAGCAGGCACAAAAAGCTTTATTTTAAAAGTTGTGTTTCTCTACTGGATACGAAGAGCTTAGGTGAAATCTCAAAAAGCTGATGAGCAAAATGCTTTGAGTGTTTAAGAATGCTTAAATAGTGAAGGTATAAGTGGAAACAAACACCACAAAATCTCCCACATCAGCAAAAGATTCGGGAACCACAAGGGAATACATACGGTCTGATCAAACAGTGGGGGGAAATAGTAAAAAAAACCCCACATTGCATAAAAAGAGGGACATGAGTTAGCCATATTGCTTCCTTCATGAGCTCCTTCATACAATAGTTTTGAGTAAAAGAGAAGAGTGCAAAGGTTAGCTTGAAACTCAACATCAAAAAAACTAAGATCATGGCATCCAGCCCCAACACTCCTTGGCAAATAGAAGGAGAAGTCATGGAAGCAGTGACAGACTTCATGTTCCTGGGATCCAAGATCACTGCAGACAGTGACTGCAGCCATGAAATTAAAAGACGCCTGCTCCTTGGGAGGAAAGTGACGGCAAACCTAGACAACATAATAAAAAGTAGAGACATCACCCTGCCAACAAAAGCCCGTATGGTCAAAGCAATGGTATTCCCAGTAGTACTGTATGGCTGTGAGAGTTGGAATATAAGGAAGGCCAAGTGCCGAAGAATAGATGCTTTCGAATTATGGTGCTGGAGAAGACTCTTGAGTCTGGACTGCAAGGAGATCAAATCAGTCAATCCTAAAAGAAAACAACTCTGACTGTTCCCTGGAAGGACAGATACTGAAGCTGAAGCTCAAGATACTTTGGCCACCAAATGAGAAGGGAGTACTCACTGGAGAAGATGCTGGGAAAGAAAGAAGAAGGGGACGGCAAAGGATGAGACGTTAAACAGTGTTATCGAGGCAATGAACATGAAATTAAGCAAACTCCACAGCACAACGGAAGACAGGAGGGCCTGGCGTGATGTGGTCCATGGGGTCGCAAAGAGTCAGACTCGACTGTGTGACTGAACAACAACAAAGTGGATCACTTGTGCTGCTGTCCAGTATAGGTATCATGACAATATTGGGTTTGTTGTTGTATAATACAGGAAACAGCTGTAAAAAACAGTAGCATCAGTTGAGTTCTACATGACACAGGGGTCTCAGACAGAGGTCTTTCACATCTCCTATTAACCGATCCTCAACTGGAGGTGCCAAGGATTGAATCTGGGACCTTCAGCATACCAAGCAGATGCCCTATCACTGAGCTACAGTCACTCTCATAAGTTCAAAGAGGAAACATGGTTGTGTTACCTACTGGTCACAGGAAGCCTATACCTAGGATCAGAAAACACTGAAGGCAAGGTTAATCTCCTTGATGCTACTGAAACCTGCTCCAATGTTTCTACATGTAATCAGGGTGGGTAAAGATGGGTCATTTAATAAACAAAACTGTTTAATAATACAAAAACAGCTTAGGCAAAATTAAACTGGAAGATAAGGAAGTTTATACTATAGTTATTCCTTTAAGACATGGAATTGATGGCCCAGTCTATCAAAATCCATTGGCTCAGTTCAGGTAAGGAACGTGAGCACAAAAAGCAGTGAATACTAGAAAGAATTATGTCCTCCAAGAAAGAGGCAAAGGGTGTCCCAAGCTACAGCCAAGTAAGGATAGCTCTTTAGCCCTGCCCTGTTGCAATATGACATCTTGTGGAAAAGGCTGAGACCTGTTATGCAAAACATTATAATTGTATTTTTGTACTGGCACATCCATCGAGTCTGACATAATGTATACTGCCTTGGTTTTGCTTGGTGGGAAAGAATGATTGTAAAATAAAAATACAAGAGCTCTGTATAATTGTAAATTAATAAGTTTTGGTGTCTAGACTAACCATTTAGTATGAATTATTATTTAGGAAGCTATTAATACAAATGAGACACAATTTAAATTAAAAATTGGTTTCTCTTCCTTGATGATGTTAGTTCACCAGTTGGTGATGTAAAAGTCACCTTGATTCAACATCAACCAATCCTGCGAACAACTCATTATATAATGGAAAGCCAGTAAGATAGTAGTTAGAAGTTAAATCAGCATCAAACAGATGGAAATTTCTCTACTCAGCCCTAAAGCCTACTGGACAAACTTGGTCTATTTATTCTCCTTCACAGGAAGAAAGCATGTAGGAATCACGCAGGTTTAAAAGAAAAGGGTCTAGGCTTGTTAAAGACTTGGGGTGGTGGGAGGGAGAGAAAACTGTTGGGCATATCTACCAGTGCACAGGCTAAAGCAGTATTTAGTTTTAAATTACAGGAAGGTTAAGAAACGAAGACTTCCTTACAGTTCTTCAAAGGCAGGCTGCACAGGTATCCGACGTGGGTGTCTAGACTGTGCTAACCACAGAACAAAACAATGCGGGGGGGTGTTTGCTGTTTGTTTTGTTTTTTAGTTTGTTAAAACTACACTGAGAGATTTTTCTTAATTTTACTTACGCTGTTCAGTGCAGATTCAGCCTCTCCAAGTAACAAGGTTGCCAGGTCCTCCTGGCCACCAGTGGGGGATGGGGGGTAGGGTTGCCAGATTCAGCTTAGGAAACTTCTGAAGATTTGGGGATGGAGCCTGGAGAGAACAGGGACCTCAGTGGGGCACGACATCACAGCGTCCACCATCCAAAGCATCCATTTTCTCCATGGGGAACTGATCTCTGTAGTCTGGAGATGAGCTGTAATTCTGGGTCCCACCTGGAGGTTGGCATCCCTACCAAGTAATGGCTTAATCATGACTATGTTCCAGCTCTGGCATTATTTTTGATTTTAGGATGCTATTGCTAGCAGTTATAGCCAGTCCATTGTTTAGCATTACACAGTGAATGAGGCTCAATTGCCAGTTGAGGACTGCATGCTAATGCCACCTACATTACAGATTTCAAGCTCCTCTTCCAAAGCACATATCATGTACCTATGAATTCACTCTATTTAATGAAGCAGTACCGCTTCTGGAGACCACAGAAGTGCCTTTTCTCTAATCTGCTGGAAGTTGCCCAGTGAACCAAACAATAATACAGAACAGGCCTAGCTGCTAGCAGTTTTCAGGAACTCACTGAAAAGGGATAATTTTAGAACTTTTCAACCTTGGAGCCATGCCAGAAAAAAAAGCCATGAGAGACTTGATGACCAAAAAAACACAACAAATTTAACTCTTGAAACATGCTTCTACAGTTAGAGCTGCATAGCAGATTGTGGAACAAGATATTTCGCTCTTCCAAACACTCACCTGTAATCTCATTTAGATCCCAAATTACTGTAGATTGCAGCATCAGTCTTTTCAGGCTGTGAGAATTCAGAGGAGATCAACAGAAAATGTGCATGCTTAAGAGGTTTGGGGGGAAGGGAAGCAGGGATCCTCCACAGAGAACAGCATGTAGGAACTTCCATGGAAGTTTCTTCTACCTGAAATTCTGAGTTTGGTCCCACCCTATCTAAGCGGAAGTGGTATACCCAGGAGTTGGTACAAGGCATCTATCCTTACCTTTGTTCACCATACATATTTTTCCTATTTACAATACATCACTTGTCCGGGCCTGTTGCTTCTCTATTGTTTTTCTTGGTTCTACATATTTAACTTTTCTGAGTAGGTTCTTCTGACAACTGCTTATATGGCAATGGAAGTTTCCAAACTGAAGGACTGGGTGGCCACTTCCTATAAGGCAGAAACAGAAGTCCCCAATCAACTTCCGGCCTCTCTAGGAATACTGGAAGTAGCTACTCATGAAAATCATGTCCTCAGGTTCCAGGGGAGAAAAAACTGTTCGATTAATATGCATTTTCAATTTCTGAAAATCCAGATTGCAAATTGCCAGGATTATAAAAACAATTAAATACTGAGTGACCACTAACTGAGTGAACTCCAAAGGGAAAGCATCTATACTTACTGTAACTGTCTGCTACTCAAAAACAGCACTCAGAAGCAGCAGTAGAATTATCCTGCAAAAACTGCTTTAAGTTACAAAGGAGTTCCTTTTTTCGCTTGTGAAATAAGGGCCAGCTTCTGAATCAGCAAGTCCTTTAGAGCTAGACTACACATTGCATGTGGTCACATATAATTTTCTTCAAAATTAAAAAATAAGAAGCTGAAAGAAGTTGCTTCCTGAGAATGGGAACTAATGCTTAGCCCTGTCTCTGTCAGCTGTTTTCTTTGCTCACAATACCCCCCTCACACACACACACAAACACACGGGAAGAAGAGTAGATAAGTCACTGAAAATGCCGAGACAGTGTGTGACTGCAATAAAAAAGGCCAATGCTATGCTGGGGATTATTAGAAAGGGTATTGAAAATGGATCAGGCACTATCATAACGCCCCTATATAAATCAATGGTGTGACCACTGACCTCATTTGGAATATTGTGTACAGTTCTGGTCAACCCTCCTTAAAAAGGATATTATAGCTTTAGAAAAAGTGCAGAAAAGGGCAACTTGAATGATAAAAGGGTTGGAACACTTTCCTTATGAAGAAAGATTTAAGCGCTTGGGGCTCTTTAGCTTGGAGAAATGACAGCTGAGGGGTGACATGATTGAGGTTTATAAGATTATGCATGGGATAGAGCAGGTAGAGAAAGAGGTACTTTTCTCCCTTTCTCACAATACAAGAACTCATGGGCACTCAATGAAGTTGCTGAGCAGTCGGGTTAGAACAGATAAAAGGAAGTACTTCTTCACCCAAAGAGTGATTAACATATGGAATTCACTGCCACAGGAGGTGGTAGCAGCTACAAGCATGGACAGCTTCAAGAGGGAATTAGATAAGCATATGGAGCAGAGGTCCATCAGTGGCTATTAGCCACAAGGTATGGATAGGGACTCTGGGGCAAGTGATGCTCTGTATTCTTGGTGCTTGGGGGGGTCAACAGTGGAGGGGGTCTTCTAGTGTCCTGGCCCCACTGGTGGACCTCCTGATAGCACCTGGTATTTTTGGCCACTGTGTGACACAGAGTGTTGGACTGGATGGGCCATTGGCCTAATCCAACATTGGCTTCTCTTATGTTCTTAAGAGGTACAGGTCTTACCTCTTTTCTCCTGCAGAGAGGAGAAAACTGGGGGGAGCACAATTTTGAACAAAAAACAAATTTGAAAAAAAAGGTTCAATAGGCATTCTGAACTACAAATTCCCACTACTACTTCTTATTAAATTAGAAGTTTGGCACTGAGAGTACAGATTTAAATGGCTTTATCAATTGGCAGATTTCTAGGGACCTGGTTCATAAGATTGTCGTATTTGGGGATGGGGGATGGAAGCAAAAGAGCATAGTTATGTCCCAAGTGGGCTACTTCAGAGATTTTTAAAGCCATATGTGCCTAAAGTATAAACATCACAAATGTTTGGAACAAATAACTATCATATAGGAGCAGCGGTCAAAACTGGGAGTGATTTTGAGCTGCTGCTGAATATACACCGTGTAGCTAAAGTGGGCTTTTTGTAGGTTAATATGTGAAAGAGCTCTACGCTCAGTCCAGAAAGCTAGAGGGTTTCAGAAATAATGGCTTCATTTTCAAAGTCTTAGAACTGATGTTACAGTTAACTATTGCTTTAAGGGCATAATTAACATTTAAAATCAAGAATTTAAAGCTAATATTTATGTTTACATGGCTGATGTTCTTTAACCTCCAGCAACTCAAATGTATCCTTGCAGAGTGCTTAATAAACCTGTTTTGCAGCGGCAGCACCACCCTTGTATATGGCACACAGACTATGCTATGAAACAAAGCCTTTCTATGAGTACAAAGAATAGATGATGTACACAATATGGCTTTATTTTTGCAGACTTCGTTGCCAGAAAAGATCTGTGCCAACTTAAGATGAGTCACTGTTATGAGTGTGCCCCGCATCGAGCACAGCACAGCCATGCAAGCTGGGATCACAGTGTTCTGGTAAACAAGTCCTGAAGTGTCCAAAATGCCAGTTTGGGATACTTTCTATCTCTTGAATGGCTGCTCCCAATTTTGAATTCAATCAGTCTGTCAGTTTCTGATAAAAATGATTCATGTTTGCAAGCCTAACAAGTCAGTCGGTTTTTAAAAGGTCCCAACAAAAGTTTCAAAATGAACTAAGTTCCAGTATCTTGACTTCTCGCTAACTTTTTTTTGGCGGGGGGGGGGCGGGGGACACAACTCAGTGACTATTAGTCACAGCTCCTGCTGAGCTCGAGCACACGGCTCCAGCGGAGGAGCTGAGTGCTGCTGGGGATGAGCTCCCGATGCCGGAAAATCCCGCACCTGACAGCGCTGAGACCGCAGAGGCTGCTCCGGCAACAGATGAGGCAGATTCCCGCCTGGTCAGCACTCCCCCCGATTTGCCTCCACCAGTTTCCCGTTTGAGAGAACAGTGCCGATGGGAGATGGTAGCCTGGCGGCGAGAGGCACGCGTGTGCAACAGACGCTCTTTCAGTCCCGAGTATTAGCGGGAGCCGGGACGTGCTTAGGGTGCGCTAATTGCCGGCAGCTTAGTGAGCTATTTAGCCCTTGCACTCACGCCGAAAAGTCGTGCCAGCAACTAGTCACTTCGACGAAGCTTTGCACCTCCTCGCTCGTGTTCCTGGTTCCTGTCTCGACATCCTCGGCTCCTTGACCTCAGCTTGCACGACTACGCTCAGACCTGCACCTTGAACCTTTGACTCCCGGGCTCCTGACTCTTAGGACCTCTGGCTTACTGACCACTCTGACAGTTTGTGCTTTGGACTGTACCCTGGCCACCCCACTTTTGCCTTGTGCTTTGGACTTGGTATTCCCAGTTGGTTGGTTTGCCTGGCTCTTGACCCGGGACCGTGCCTTGGCTTCCTTGCTCTTGTCTGGCCCCACACCCTGATCCGTGACACTATTTTGGTAAGAATTTAAGAGATCTCCAATCTGATAAGGCAGCAGCCAGTCCCTCTTTTGAGGAGCAATTTAAAGTCCAGAAATAGCAAATTTCAAGACACATTTGCTTAAATTGTATTACTTCTTCAAATTAGGTCTCCTAACATGAAGCACATAAAGTGCTTGTGTGCGTGGGGAATTAGGTCAACACATTCTATTTATTTTATTTATTTATTTTGATTTACATCCCGCCCTCCCCGAAGGCTCAGGGCGGCTAACAACATAAAGAATTTCAACAATATAAACAATATAAAACAATCTCAACCAGATAAAATTATAAAAACAAACAATACAACATAAGCACATTTAAACCCAAGATGACGGGTTTTCGAGGTGGAATATTGAGGTGGAATAGCGGCAGTGGCGGCTCCTACTCAAAAGCCTGGCAGAAGAGCTCTGTCTTGCAGGCCCTGCGGAACTGGACAAGGTCCCGCAGGGCCCGGATCTCCTCTGGGAGCTCCTTCCACCAGGTAGGAGCCGCCACCAAAAAGCCCTGGCTCTTGTGGCAGCCAGCCTCGCATCTCTGGGGCCAGGAATTTCCAAAGATGACGGCCCCCAGACCGAAGTGCCCTTGGGGGAACATGTAGGGAAAGGCGGTCCCTCAGGTAAGCCGGACCCTGACCATACAGGGCTTTAAAGGTAATAACCAGCACTTTGAAGCGAATCCGGTACGCTATTGGCGGCCAGTGCAAGCACTAACAAGCTAGCACTGCATAAACAATCTAAATGACATGATGGGAGATGGGTAATCAGGCAATGCAAGTTACACTAAATCCCCAAATACATATGTTGCACATGTAGCCCAAAACACCACATAGGTTACCAGGGGGCAAGGCTGCCAGCTCCAGGCTGGGAAATACCTGGAGGTTTTGAGGGTGGAGCCTGAGGAGCATGGGGTTTGGGGAGGGGAGGGGAGGAACTTCAGTGGGGTATCGTGCCATTGAGTCCAATTTCCAAAGAGGCCATTTTATCTGGCTGAACTGATCTGACGCCTGGAGATCAGTTGTAATAGCAGATCTCCAATCCTACCAAGGGGCATTTATCAGTAACTGTCTCCAGTGTGATAGCCTACATGTTAGACTGTACAGAAGGAGACAAGCTCTATACATAGGAAGTGGTTCAGGAACTCAAGCAGAATTTGCCTGTTCAGCATTTTCTGCATACAATATTGCGTCATCGTCTGGCTCAGATGCATATTCTTCCTGAAACCAGAGACCACGGACACAGTTCTGTGGAGGGAAAAAAGCAGCAAAAACCAACGGATTTCCCAAATTCACCCTAAAACTAAACCTGCAATACCAGTTCCATATCCCAGCTATCTTTCAACCTAATGCCTCTCCAAATTATTTACTATCTAGGAGGATATACAAATGTCCAATGATTTTGTTCTTCCCACAGCTTCACGTATTTGGCATATACACTCATCTCTTTTAGAAACGGCAAGGAAATGTTTTGGGTTAGCTGTGTCACACAGATCAGGTGCAGGAAGTTCTACCTGATTTTTACCCTACTCTTCTTCAAGGAAGCTCAGGGTGATATGCGTAGTTCTTCACTCCTCCATTTTACCCTCACAAGAGGGCCTTAGTCGTAGCAAAGGCCATAATACATTTTTTCCATACAGCAAAGCTGGCCAGTTTGTTCCTGCTGCTATTTCAGTTTTCAGTGTAAGTTTCTCTACATAGCTCTGGTATGGACTGAGGCCTGCAGAAGAACACCAGATTTCCTTTTGTCACTATTTTGTGGAAGATCACAGGGATATCAACTTGTGTGGTTAATGTCTCTTCAAGGGCAGAACTAGGCTTACAACCTCTGGAAGCATGAGCAGGGGTAAAGGCCTTTGGGCTTTGGCTGGAAATGTTATTTGTCACAGAATCTAATGGGTACCTCTTATCTATTAAAATCTGACTCCTATGCTACCCCCATGGAGGAAATTAATGGAGACTAGACTCCAACTGCTCAGTTTCAGCAGTAGGGAGTTGAAGATATTGGGAAGATTAGAAGTGCATTCTACAATTAGTAAACATCTGTATAACTTGGACTATATCAGCATCACGAACAGCGCCTAAAGGGTATGCTTCCCTTTATACTTACCCAAGGGCATCCTTACCATATTTAGATTTTTAAACTGTTCCTCAATGTAAAAGAGTATTTCTGGTCACAAGATTAAACTCTATCCCTTTTCAAGTAATGCAAGGTCGAATGGAAAGGACCACATACTCTGACAGACTTGTGACTGCACTTTGGACAAACAGAAACTTTGAAGCTTACTGAAATGCAGTATGAGGGATGGGCACGAACCCCAAAAAAGAGGTTCTGAGCAGCCCCTGAACTGAACCCTGAACCAACCCAAAAAGTTCCTACCCAAAGCAAGCTGGTGACTTCAGTTCCCCCTTTCTTTCAGCTGTGGCAAGCTGCCTCCAGGAGAAAGGAGGCAGGGGACTGCCCTGGAACTTCCCTTCCACCTTTCTCCCAGCTGTGGCTCTCCAGGGACAGGAGAAGGGGAATGCCCGTCGGTTTTGCTTCTTCCGCTTTGAAGGGGAGGGAAGCAAAACCAAAGGGTTTAATGGCTTGCAACTACTTAAACCTAACAGCTGAGCAGGTCATTTAAATCTAACTGCTGACTGGCAGACCCCACAGCACTCAGCTGTCAGGTTTAAATGGCTGGCCATGAACAGCGGAACTGAACCGCCCACAAGTCCGTTAAATGTTCAGAGAAGGCACCTTCCTTGAATATCAGTTCGCGAACTCCAAACTGGACTAAGCTTGGGCCAAGTTTTGGTTTGTGAACCAGTTTGTGCCCATTCCTATGCAGTACCTTTTGCAGTATTAGGGATTTGTGGATTACTTCTCTTTTCTGCAACAGGGAGTGGCTGTCAACATCAGATAAGGGTAAGAAACTCTTGGCAGGCATGGATTTAGGAGTCACAAGTTTTTTGCTCACATAATTGTATTCAAAGGACCTCAAACACCGTAACAGGGTGGTTATTTAAATTATTTATTTTTTGTGGTATCCAGTGTGACATTGGTCAAGGCTCGTAGGCTATACGAGCAGCATCATTAAAGTTTACTCTCACAATAAACTTGTTAAGTAAGTTAAGCTGAAAGTACATGACTGCCTGAAGGTCACCATGACAGCTTCATGGTAAGGAGAGTTGAATCAGGACTCTTCAGGTCCTTTACATGTACTCTAGCTACTACACCCTTCAGCTGCTGTGGCCCCCCGCACAATGTATCATGAGCTAGAATGCCACAGCTGGTTCACACCTTTTTAGTTATGTTAATATGTATAAACACATTCAGGGAGGACTTCAGCAGAATGGAAATCTGGTATCTCCAGTTAAAACCATCAGGTAGATGGTGATCTGAAAGACCTCTGCCTGAGACCCTGGAGAGCCACTGCCAGTCGGAATAGACAATACTGAAAGTTATTTTTACTTCAGTGGTGAGAAACTAAAATTCTGAGAGTAAGCCTTAAATGCAAATATCTGAATGTGCCCACTAGGGGAAAAAATTCAGAAGCAACAAGCAAGTTAGTTTTATTTAGCTTTTTGAATTGCGCCGGTGAAGCCTACTTGCCCTTGTGTTTTCAGAACCATTTCCATTACTGCGATGGGCTACAGTGAATAGTGACAACCTGGAGGCCAAACATACAATGTTGAGGTTCTACCTAGGTTAAAAGGAACACACTACCTACAGTAAACTTGTTCTTTGCTGCTGCAATATATATGCCAAATGCAAGTAATTTAAAACCAGTATTGTATAAACAAGCCACGGGGACAGGAGCATGTCCCATGTTGGCAGGTTACCATAAAACAGCTTGTTAACCACCAACTGAAGTTCACCCTTCTTTTCCAAGAAGGCCAACACAATATTTAATTGATAACAGTAGACAAACCACTATCAGGAGACAAACCACTATCTTTTCCAAACAGCATTTTTAAGAAGCATTCTGTCCCAGTGAAAGTACTCTTCTCATTGCCCTGTACTTTACAATACTTATCTAGCAAGATACAAAACACATCTTCAATTGCTTTTAACAGAAAAGGAGTGTAACGCAAGCTTGAAGCCAGAAATATAGAGCAATAGCCAGAAATCACTGAAATAGGCATGCAAATTTCCTGTTTACCATATATCTAATTCTCAACACAGCTCCATCTGTGAATACTTAAATCCAGAGACAGCCCCCATGAACAGACAAGACAGATCTCACTACAAACCGAAGAAGCATCCCAGGTTTGCAGAAAAATCCAAAATCTAAATACATTGAGAGGAGGGTTAAAAAAACCCTTACAGAAGTGCCTGTACCTTTAAAAAATGAATGCTCTCTGAGCTGTCACTGATCACTATGGGGGTTGCTAGGCAACCACAATAATACTGTCACAGCCTTCAAACCCTGGCTTCTGTATTTGGGCCTCCCAGTCTACTCCCGCTCCCCTTCCCTCCTGCCCTAGAAGGAGAACTCATCAAGGCCAGGCCTAGATGCAACCACTAGGCAACTTGCACAACTTATCCAGGTGTAGTAGAGGGTATGACTTGATACCACATAACTTGCCTGGGCCTAGCAGCAGCCTATGCACAACTTGTGTGACTTGGTCAGGCACAACAGTGGCCACTACACAACATAACTGAGTAACCTACGACTGCAGGACTTCTGCAACTTGGCCAGACTTTTCCCAGGGAGAGGCTATGAAAGGGAAGGAAGCAGGGAAAGTAGAGAGCCAGTCAGAGTTTCAGATTAGGATCTGGGAAACCCAGGTTCAAATCCCCATTCAGCCATGGAATCTTACTTGGTGACCTAAACCAGTCACTATCAGCCTCCTTTTCCTCACAGGGTCATTGTGAGGACTGAGTGGAGGAGAAGAGAACAATGTAAGCTGCTTTGGGTCCCCACTGGGGAGAAAGTGGTATATAAATGAAGTATATCTAAATAAAGCTGAAGACTTGGGAGGCAGAAAAAAGGAAGGTTGGTTGGTGGGCACGAAGGAGAGAAGCAAGCTTTCTTTCGGAAAGAAGAGCCATACGAGAGAACTGGAATCTCAACAGAAATTAAGTCATCATATGCTACAAAACAAACGTACTGCGCTTAACGCATATGCTAGACACTTCCCATCCAGTAAAAGCCACTATTCTGAACCTTACCAAGCAAGCCTTGTGGCAACTGAGACAAGGAACATGTCACTTAAACGGTGCCTACCAAAGACCCATATATACAAACTTAAGCTTTTAAGCCATCGCCTATGTAATTCAATGTACACTGTAAGGAAAAGTATATTATACACTTAATTTTCACAATAAGCTCTGCATATTTTTGGAAGCCTGATCACACGCGGTCGCTCACATTTAATTTGTAAATGAGTCATAAACTGCTCAACAGATCTTTGTTATGTCTTACATGTTTTCCTTGATATTGAAAGATATTCATGCTTTGATAGCTGCTATAAGACAGTGTGTACTACACACCCAGTTCAAAAGTCTCTTTGTCCCAACACCTTTGTGGGGCAGAAAACCTGAAGTACCATTGCGACAAGCATTTGCCCTCCACTGCCCTGGCCCGAGTCTCTACCTCTTTGGCCTGTAACCGGGACAGAACATCCCACAAACTCTGGACTGAGTTGTCTAGAGGGGTATTTGCAGGCTAAAAGGAGGCTGACTAGGAGAATAGACAGGATTAGACTGCTTTATGTGAGTCATCTCTCTCTGGACCAGTTCCTGCCAGAACTATGTCTTTCTGCAGCCAAGCTAACTGGCCTTATTTCATGATTAAAATTCGACTGGACATATGCAGCTCTGCAACCATTATTTTAAGCACAGTCCTGCAAATACCTCCCCCAGAAACAATTCTCACTCGAGTTATTCTGCCAGCAGCACCTTGACTCAACTGAAACACTTCAAAGTTAAAAAAAAAAAAAATGTAAACAAGAGTCTCTTTCTAGGTAAATGTAATCTTTAGGTTTACCATCACTTTATTTTTACAAAGCATATACATTCTTCTCTTGGACTGCAATCCCTATAGTCGTTCACTAGTTACTTACCTTTAAACTTGGACCGGATGTTTGCCAGTTCTTTGTTTATCCTCTTTATCTCTGCCTCTTTGCTTTTACCTGAAAACAAAAAAGAATCCAAATCAGAGTGCAATACAGTTTGCCTATAATAATACAGAGTCTAAGTAATCCTAAGAAGTTCTGCAAAGTAGTCAAGAAACATTTTTTTGAATGTAAACGTTTCTGTTCTTAAAACTGTCAGTGAACTGTCAGAAATATACTCAAGATTTAGGCTGCACATGAACTGGAAGCAGTTAAGAACTCAAGCCATTAAGCTAGAAAACCCCGGTTCAAATCTTATGCCCACCCCCCTACTCATATGGACACACGCACACGGCACAATGGCTCATTCTTCCCCAGCAAGAATACATGACTTCAAGCAGAGACTTCTCCCATATCCAAAAGGGACAGCCAATGAACCAAGGTTGGGACGGGGCAGGGTCCAAGTGGGACATTATATCACATTTAGCATTAAAAAGTTACTGTGGCTAGAGCTGACTCACAGAGATATTTTCAACAATAGCTATACATTCTCTTGAACAAAATTTGAGTCCAGTGATACCTTTAAGACCAACAAAGTTTTATTCTGGGTATAAGCTTTCGCATGCAGGCACACTTCTTCAGATACATGCAATAAATAAATAAAATGGGCTCGGACTGTTCTGCCGTTTCGGACCAACACAGCCACCCAGCTGCATCTATAAATTCTCTTGCCCTTGTTCCAGATCAAGCCAGAATCAAAATGCTTTCAAAAAGAACAAACTATAAGAATTGGTTCAGGGATTTCTTACAACATGGGGATGAGGGAATTATAATTTTTTTGCATTAGAACAGGCTGTATCCAACAAGATCTGCTCACAGAGTGGACCCTGCGGAGCACGACTTCTGTTTCCCCCTCCTATTGCAGCCCATGAAGTTAGCAGTCAGATCCCTCCTCCCGCAGAAGTAGTTTAGCACACAGAGACACAGAGGTAAACACCTCTTCATATTAACATCACCTCCAAAAATCATAAAGACAAGACACATTCTGGCCTGAAATGCCACACAAAATGGATGCCAGCCAGAAACAAGCTTCAAAATATATATATTTCTTTCTTTTTGGGGGGGCGGGGGGGAGGTGAAATCACAATGGCTGACTTGCTAATGACCTCCTCCCAGCCCCAGGGAGATGTATACTTCAAGACAAAAGGGGCTCTCAGGAATCTATTACCTCACCTTGAACTAATCTCATGCCCAGCCTCACTTCCCCCTGACCCATTTACCCTAATTATGCAACAATTAACAGTATTCTCCAAGCCTGTTCCCCATCCAACAATCATCAGGTCACCAAGGAACATTTACTCCTTTAGTTTACACTCCAAGAAACATATCAAGTCTTTTCCAATGCAATGTCTATCTCTGAAAAACCAATCAAGTTATTGTTTTAGGGCAATCATAGGCCCTATAACTGTAACACTCTGCTGCATTGTGATGTGTGTGTGCCTTGGATCCTCCACACTTGCATGTGGGCCTCTTCCTTCTCTCAGTGGAACGCTGGCTGTTTCGCTCTTGCTGCAGACCTTGCTCTTCAAGATTAGTAACTATCACCTTCCCAAATTGCTTTCTTCTCACTCCTCCCTTTTATCTCCTTCTAGCTTGCATGTTCTCTGTGTGCTTTGTGTGTGTATGTTTTGCTCTTTTTATTCTTTTCCAATAAAAACCTTTCTGGATGAACATCTACCTGCTTTATTTCTGAGAGTTCTCTAAGGGAAAAATCCCCGTAAACAGTGGTGGAGAACCCAGTTACCTGCCTCTTGCTTTGTCTCCTTTAAGCTAATTCCCCAATTAAATAGGAGACCACCTCTTTGGATAAAAAATGAAACATCCTATAACAGTACAAAAGACAAAATGGAGACTTGCAGTAAAGAGGGTGGAATCAGTTGTAATTGCCACCCCCCTTCTCCAAAGACAGATGTTCCGCCGGAACTACTTGGCTGGATACCAGCCAAAAGCAAGATCAGACAGTATAACTAAATGAGAAAGAGTTATCAGCTAATAGACAACTACTTTAATGGGATTCTGCTGTCAATGAGGATTGTTACAAAACCTTCAACCGCTAGTAATACCATCCAATTTGGCTTCTACTGACTTGCCACCTGTGCATAATCTAACAGTATCTACCTTTGTGGACAGAAGGATCTACCAAGTTTTTTCTCATACCACCCACCTTGCACAGACTTGCGCATACTGGATTGGGCCAGGAAAGGTTCTAATGAACTGCTGACTTTTACAGTTTTCAAAGGAATAATTATGCAATTTCCCCCTTTCTCCATTCCAGCAGGCTGGCACATCTTGAAACCTCTCTCGCACTGATTACCACGCAATCTAATTACATGCAGGTTCCTCCAACATAAACTCCTCCCTCCCATTTTGTACTTAACATTCAAGATAATGGAGATTTCTTGAAAACACAGAGCTTGCGTTCACTACTTTGTCAGACCTAAGTTAATACTCTACTGTTTTTGGCTCTTTTCTCTATTGACCAACAGTGCTACCTACATTGTTTCGGTCTCTAACTTGTGAGATGCGCTGCCATCACCAGCACTGAAAAGTATCACTGGAACAATATATATTCACCAGCAAGAGACACTTGCTAACAGTTACCTTTCACTTTGCATTAAATGTAAACTAAAACAAAAAACCAAGAATCAGCTTATCTGTGTACCACTAGTGCCCAAATCAGGGGAACTACTATTGTAGAAGCTGGAGGAGGGTCCATGAAGCAACAATATATTTTAAACATTTATCATTTTTACCAATATTTCTCGTTACTTTGTCTCCATTTCCCTGCATCATCAGAAAGACGGAAGCAAAAATTCCTATGCCAAGAACAACTGTTTTTTCAGTGAAGATTAGAACACTGACCTTCAAGCATGAATAATTCTACTTTACAAAACCTGCCCAAACTTCCTTTCAGAGGTCATTTAGATAACCATAAACATCCAGTGACCCTCTTTCTACAAAGTTGCCAGAATTAGTATAAGAGACAGTACTGGCTTCATGCTGAGGGATGCATTCAATTTCAAGCCCTGCAAAATAACCAGCTTCCTGAAACTGTAGGATACTCTTCAATGTGTCATAGAGTCAATTTTGGAACATGTAAGTGAAACGAGAGCCTCACTCTATTTTAATAAATGTCCAAGAGGATTTTTAAAATTGTGGATCCAGGGTTGGTGCTGGGTTTGAAGACTCCATGCAAGAAATCTCTCAAAGGTCTCCACTTTCCCCTTATACAGAGAGAGGGGGGCAGGCTGACCACGGTTGCTGCTACATTGCCAGGAAGGTGAGAGAAAAAGACTGCATACCTTCTTGGGGCCCAAATGTACACCATTTTTCCCTGGGCCAGGTCACAGGTGTATTTCAAGACCTCTGTGGCTTCCCAGGCATACATTGGCCAGATTAAGGCCCAGGACAGACTGGCAATTTGCCCCGGTATCGAGTCGCGGCAAAAAAAACCCGGAGTAAAGGATACCGGGTTTTCCCGTCCACACAGCGGGGGCCTCTGCCGGAAGATACTGGACGGAGGCGCGCGGGAGTGTTCAGACTGCTGTGCCGGAGGCGCGCTATATTCGCTGTTTCCCCATTATTTCGGCTGTGGGCGTATGTGCGCATGAGCGCTTGAGCGCTCATGCGCATAAGCACATTTTGGCGATTTTTTTTTTTTGCCCTGCAACGCCGGCACCGCATTGGGCAGTGGAGCGGAGCGCAGCCAATCACACCGCTGCTGCCTCATGCCCAATGCGGGTTGCTCCCGGCTTTTCGGCTGCGCGTTCAGACTCCCCGGAAGCGGAGAAACGCGCGACAAACGCAGGCTTTCAAGATTTGCGTTGGCTTTTATCAGGTGTTTTTTTAATCCGGCAGTGAAGCGCGAGAGCACCGGTAGGCTACGGGTGGGGGACGCCAGGCAGATGTGCCTGTGTGAACATTCCATTTAATCCGATATTGAGTTGTTGTCAGCCCGGGTCCCATCCCGCGGCAAATTGCCAGTCTGTCCTCGGCCTAAGATTGGACCATGGGGAAAATAAACCTCAAATGGCCCCAGGGGTGCAACATGCTCCACACGTAGCCATAACAGTACACATATAATACCCAGTAGGGCAAATATGGCCATTTCAGGTTGGGAAAACGTTGCCACGAGGAGGTCCCATCCCCTCTTCTCTGTATATGGTTCCCACATGCTGGGAAGGTAAAGAGCTCTCAGAACAGATCTCCAGGGATTATGTATCCGGGAAGAGTGTGATATGCAAGTTAAGTCCCCGGTGCTTCACCATTTCCACCTGGCTGCTGCACAGAGCAGCTGGACTGGAGCTTGCTTCTCTCTGGCACTGGCAGCCACAATGGTGGCATGACACAGTAATATGGATTTCTGGAAAGTTTTCCATTTCAGTGATCCTGATGCCTTAAATAGAGTGTGAACTGATGTTTTGGCTTGTTTAGTCAATAAAGTTTTAGAAGTATCTTATGTTAATTTTATGTCCCAATAACAGCAAGCACTTACGCTAAAACACCTGTTCAGGGAAAAATAAATCAAATGTGGTTTAAATATTATATTTGAACAAATACAGAAATTTGTGGGGGAAAATAAAGAAGGTATAGCACATACTTCCTTTACGTTGCTTAAATTTAAAGGGGATGAAACATGAAAACTGTTGAGACCCCCAAAGTCATTTCCAAGTAGCCATTGGCCTTAGCAACAAGTGATAAACAATCAACCTGCCCAATAGCTAGGGATTATTTAGAGATTATAGACCAGCCAAAACTAGTCCAAAGGGATGTCAAGAATCGGCACAGGTATCACAGAAAATGTAATGCCTAGTTAGCCACTACTATCTTAAACCTCCACTGTGCTAGGGCTTTCAGACACTTCCTGCATGGTAACTGACAGAGGAGCTACTGTTTGGACACACTTGGGAGTCAGGCCATCTTACCCATGTCTAAATAATCAAATTTAAAGCACCGCTGACCAGCAGTGACAAATAGGACAATCAATACATGCCAGATATGTGCAGCCATAGAACATCTTCAAATAGTTTTTAATAACTGAGGGAATTTATTCCTCATCATGGCTGGATTAAGACATGCTGAGGCCCCAAGCTATGTCAAGTTTAGGAGGTCCCATAGCATTAAGAGTATCCAACTAGTATCTGATATACCCAGATCTGAATCCCCATTTGTGCCATAGAACCTCTAGGTGACCTTGGGCCAGTCACACACTCCCAGCCGAACCTCTCTCACAGGGTTCCTGTGAGGAGAAAATGACGGTAGCCGCTTCGGGACCCCACTGAGGAGAAAGGCGGGGTACAAATGAATTAAATAAATGACCTAAAAGTAAGAAATTTAGTAATTTGGGGGAGGTGTTAGAGGATAATCTGAAGTTCCAAACTGTGGTTTACTTCACATGTACTGGGACAAAAAAAAGGGGAGGGGGGCGTGGACTGAACCTAAAAACTTTGAATCCAGAAACTGAAAAGATTAGTCAAGTAGAAAAGAGGGCCAGCAATAAAAGCTTAATATATATCGTATATAAAAGATGCATGTATTTATTAACAATTTTTAAAATATATATATATATATAAGGGCCCAATCATACCTCATGTAAGAATACCAAATTCTCACACACAAGGGCTAACGGACTTGACCTGACGCGTTTCGGCCTGCCTAGGCCTTCTTCAGAGATCAAACACAGTGAGGAACATATTGGCTAATATAATAGTACAGTACAATCATACAGATAACAAAATATAAATACAAGGAGGACCAGAAGAAAGTTGTTCCAACATGAAACCACTCAATTAAAGCTCTTTGCCTAAGGACAATTCTATTGAGGACACTTTGGCTGAACAATCATAGGAAGGCACTTTCTGGACCAGAAATTAATATCAGGGAAACACCACTTGGCATGTGACTGCACCTTTGGAGGCCTCATTTGTACTTTTATTCTGTGCCTAGCGGTTTCATTTTGGAACAACTTTCTTCTGGTCCCTCTTGTATTTATATTTTGTATCTGTATGATTGTACTGTACTATCACTACGTTTGACCTCTCAAGAAGGCCTATGCAGGCCAAAATGTGCCAGGTCAAGTATATTTGGTATTTTTACATTAGGTGTGATTGGGCCCTTATATATATATTTTTTAAAAAATTGTTAATAAATACATGTATCTTCTTTCTTCACATGTACATCAATTCAGCTCTGTTTCTCATTGTTTAATATATCTGTAGAGGATGTATGTTGAGATAAGTACATAAAAGGTCATTAAACACTGTACAATTCCTAGCACTGGCCAGTTCACCAATGGCACTTTGCCTTAAAAGGTCTCCTAAAGACACTAACCATGCTGCCAAAAGAAGATTATGCGTATTGGTTAACTATGCAGCAGGTAATTTGTAAAGCCTCAGAACAACTGTACATAAACTGTGCTAATTTAACTAATTTGCCTCCTAAATTCCTGCAATTAAGCCAGTGTAATTCAGTTTTTGTTGGCTGGTTTCTGAGCTGGTCAGGCAGTGAATGCATTCAGGGACAAGATTTACAACATTACAAATTTGGTTAGACCAATTTAGTACATATAGTCTTAGCTGGTCATTGTTGATAACTGATTTAAACAGCAAGCGTTCATGCAGGTGAGAGTACTCGTTTCTTTTCTGAAAAGAAACTCTAGTGGGCAACCTTCCCCCTAAGCTGTGGAATCTTGTGAGCAAAAACTCTACTTTGTGAGCGGCTGGCATTAATGTCCTGAGAGCAAGCGATTTGGCTACTGCATCAATTAGTTTGTTCTGGAGCCCTCCTTCCTGAGCTAAGACAAAAACGTGTGAGCCAGAGGCTTAAAAAAAAACAACAACGGTGAGCTAGCACACACAAACTCAGCTTAGAGGGAACACTGCCAGGGGCCACAATGCATTTCTTTCCCTGTATACCTAACCTCCCATAATTTATCTTACCCAAGTGATAGAAGAATATACATAATTTGAAGCTGCCACAGCCATAACCGGCTTGCGATTTCCAGTCTAGCCCAGAAGAGTGGGTCCATCTCTACCATATGCAAAAACACCCCCCCCCCACCAACCACCCGTCTCAGGAAGAAGCTCTCGTGATTTCTGCGTGTGCAAAAGCAAGCCAGGCGGGGAACAGAGAGAGGGAAACCCCGGGATCCTTACCAACCAACCCCCCCCCCAAAAAAAACGGAATAGCTTCCTAAACAGCCCATCACACCCAGCCCAAACGCCTTGCAAACAGGGCCCCTCCCTGCCAGCTCCAACCGGAGTTCACGCAGCACTCCCGACCCGGAGAATGAATGGAACTTCCCCTCTCCTGCTACACGGAGCGAGGAGCCCTCGCCCCAGGAAAAAGCACCAACCGGCCATTCCTTAACCCGCGGGAGACCAGGCTCAAGACACGCGTGTAGCGGCCCCCGAGGAACGGAGCCCCGCCAGGGGGACACGCCGGCCACCACCAGAGCCCCGCACACAGACGACGCTTCCCACGACCCTTTCCGACACGACGGGGAAGGACCCCTCCTTTCCTCTCGGGAGCGCGACTCACAGTTCCTGATGTCGGAGATGAAGACCGCCAGGCCCCGCATCCCGTCCCCCTTCGACACAGCCGGCATCCTGGCGACGGCGACGACAAAAGCACGGAGCCCCACCGCAGCGCCGCCTGCTATGGCCGCGGCTCACTATAAGAACCTTTAGCCTCTCCAGCCGCCTCTCCTCCCACGCCGCGGCCGCTCCGCCTCCGCGCAGGCGCGAAAAGTTCCGGGCCCTCGTCTCCCACGCTAGACTGCAGAGCCCGAGGCGACCCCTGGTGTCTGGAGACGGGCGTGGGCAAGTAGGTGGCGGGGCCGGGAGCCTAGGCTGACTCCCTGGGGGTGCTGCTGCTGCTGCTGGTTCATTACGAATTGACATCCCTTTTTTTTAATGATTTTTTTTAAAAAAAATTTACAACACTGTTTAAATTTTGCAACACTGTTTAAATTTTACAACATTTAACACGCAGAAAAATCAGCAAGGGGAAAGGGTTGCGACTTGCACACTTACATAACGGACTCTTGAGAGTCCCTTGGAATGCAAGGAGATCAAATCAGTCAATCCTAAAAGAAATCAACCCTGACTGTTCCCTGGAAGGCCAGATCCTGAAGCTGAAGCTCAAATACTTTGGCCACCAAATGAGAAGGGAGCATTCACTGGAGAAGACCCTGATGCTGGGAAAGATTGAAGGTCAAAGAAGAAGGGGACGGCAAAGGATGAGATGGTTAGACAGTGTCATCGATGCAACGAACATGAAATTGAGCAAACTTCAGCGGACAGCGGAAGACAGGAGGGCCTGGCATAATCTGGTCCATGGGGTCGCGAAGAGTCGGACTCGACTGTGCGACTGAACAACAACAACAATAACGGATCTAACATAGCCTATCACAAGAATATCTGCTAGAGCAGTGTTTTTCAACCTTTTTTTGTGCAAAGGCACACTTTTTTCATGAAAAAAATCACGAGGCACACCACCATTAGAAAATGTTAAAAAAAATTTAACTCTGTGCCTATATTGACTATATATAAAGTAATTCTCTTGAATAGGAATCAAATAAACACAAAGAAATTATTTTATAATTACTTTATTATGAAATAATAATACTTTATTTTAGAATTGTTCATATGTTACGGATGAAATTGGAATTTTTCCCACGGCACACCAGACAATATCTCACGGCGCACTAGTGTGCCACAGCACAGTGGTTGAAAAACGCTGTGCTAGAGGACAGTCAAGCCATTCTATGAGCCTTGAAACACTCTTGGGTTGCCTCACATTTAAAAGAAAAGTACATCTCTATACACCGGGTTGTTTGGAATCATTCCACTGTTTTCCAAGTAACTAATCTTGGGGTAACCAAACCGCCTGGAACCACTTTTGATATTTAACCGACTGCAGTGCTGATGTATTGTAGGTGGTGCGCCCATAGATAAAACAGTCCCAAATTTTCTTTTGCCGACCAGCTAAAGTTTTTTCCCTTGCTCGAAAGCCAGTCGAATCCGACTCTGGTGATGAGGTGCTCATCTCCGTTTCTTTGTCTCCATTTTTCTGTGATAGTTATTTTTGCTAATGTTAGTAACATGGATATTACAAATTGCCATCCTTGAAAACGGTGGTTGGTTGTTGTTTTTTTAGTTCTCGCGAGTAAACCTGCATATGCTGAGGTTGCACAAAGATTGTTTAAAAACCCAACCCAAACGTAACAGAACTCACTACTCTCCGACGTCTGAGGTGCTTTTTAACAAAAGGTTTCACAAGGCTATTGCTTTTGGACTTTTTTTTTTCATGAACTAACATTGACCACCCGCCATTTTTACCAAGCAGTGAGTCTGGACGTTGGGATGTGCTCAAGCCAATTTAAATGTTACTTGTTACTTGTTAAGGCAGGTCTCAGGGACATCAAGAAGATCAGAATCCTTACTTCTCCACACAGTGTTCACCGAAAGAGGAGTGAAAAGCCACATTTAATCACCTTCAATCTGCATACCTAAATTAAAGCTGTACTACTGTGCAGAGTGTTTTAGAAACTCAGACATACTTTGGTCAGTACAAGTGCAAATCTATGTACATACTTACCAGCAGGGCTATTTTGGGGCAGGAATGCGCAGGAATGGAGTTCCGGCTGCCCCCCCAGTTGGCCACACCCAGCAGGAACTCATTAGCATAATAGGCCACACCCAGCAGCAGGAACTCATTAGGACTGACTACATTAGGGCTGTGTGGCCTAACATGCAAAGGAGTTCCTGCTACAAAATGAGCCCTGGGTTTTGACAACAAACAAGGTAAACAGAATAAGAAGCAAAAAGTGGGTGTGGCTGGATGACCACACTTCTGGTAACATGGGGGTGTGGCCTAATACGCTAATGAGTTTCTGCTGATGGGTGTGGCCTGTTATTCTAATGAGTTCCTGCTGGGCTTTTTCTACAAAAAGAGCCCTGCTTATGAGTAGGTACAAAGATTTGCAGGGGGCATCTCATTTGCCCTTTTGCCTAGTATATTCTGTCCATTTCCCAAGAACCCCAGGTATGGTTGCCAACCTCCAGGTGGTGGCTGGAGATTTCCTGACATTACACTGATTTCAAGTCAATATAGATCAGTTCACCTGGAGAAAATTGCCGCTTTGGAAGGTGGACTATATGGCATTATACCCCACTGATAACCCTCCCCTCACCAAACCCCACTCTCCTCAAGATCCACCCCCAAATCACTTTGCAAAATACAAGAATATTAAAATTAGAAGGTCACAATTTATTACTGGGATGGCATGCATTTGTGTGCTATGACAGAGACAAAATACATAAATACTTCAAACGACATCTTCTTAGAAGAGCACTATGGGAAGAGGGAAAAACCAAAAGACTTTTTTATACTAAAATACCCAAATGGGTTTCACCACGTGAAGCTTTTACAAACCCAAATTTATTTCAAAAAAACTTATTGTACAGATATGAAGATTTGTCAGATAATAAAAACCAACTAAAGATAATAGAGAACCTCCAAAAACAAGATATAGATATGAATTCGTGGGAAAGAGCAAAATTCGAATCAAGATTTGTTAAAGATAAACAAATGGGTTTCTATGAAAAGCTAACTGAAATAGAAAAAATATTGATCTATACTGATGACAAACTTATTAAGAAACTGTATGTTACAATGTTAGAAATTAAAACCCAAGATGAAGTGGTCAAGTGCTCTATGGTTCAATGGGCTCAAAATCTGAGCCATAATATTGATTTAGATCAATGGTCTAAGATATGGAAACAAATATAAAAATTACCAAAGCAATTACCAGATATCTAAATTTTATCCTAATATGTCAAATGATTGTTGGAAATGTCAAAAAAAAGATTGGTTCTTTTTTCACATGTGGTGAACTTGTGAGAAAAGTAAAAAGTTTTAGGCTTGGGTACATGAAATATGAAAAAAAATTAAAAAATAATTTTACCTTTGTACTAGAATTGTTTTTATTGAATATACTTCCAGAAAATTGTAAAAAGCAAGACTCATATTTTATTATACATGTAGTTACAACTGCTGGAATATTATATGCTAAATATTGGAGAAGAAAGGCGATATCTTCTAAAGAAGAAATAATAAACTACTCAAAACTGCTGAAATGGCCAAATTAACTTTAATTTTGAAAGGATATAAAGAGGAAAACTTCGAAAATACATGGTCAAGACTTTACAGTTGGATTGAAGAATACATTAAATGAAACGTGAATACAACCGAAATAGAGGAAGCCAAATCCCTCTCGACTGCACCATCTACGTAACCAGCCATTCACCTCCAGTATCCTGTTCTCCCTTCCAGCTCCATGGCCCTCAACAGGTAAAATGGAAAAGGAGAACACCACCTGTGCCCCCGGATCTTTCACCTTCTTGCCCAGAGCCTCATAGTCTTTGGAGATCCATTCAAGGTTTCTTCGGGCCGTATCATTTGTTCCCACATGGATCAGCAGGAGCAGGTAGTGGTCAGAGGTTTTGACCAGTCTTGGGATTCTCTCAGTCACATTTTGGAAGGAAGACAACAAACTTCTCGAGATTCCTTGTCCGGCCTGCACACAACTTCTTTCGTCCCTCTCAGTAGGGAGTCACCAACCACAACTACTCATTAGGGGTGTGCAAAAAAATAATAATAATTCGGCCTGATTCGGATTGGGCTGAATTGGGCAGAATCAATTTTGGCTGGAAGAAAGACTCCCACATGTCAATTTCAGCAGTACAAGGCCATTCTGGAGTCTTCAGGCTAGCCCAATGTCAATTTCGGCCCCATTATATCCTATGGGCCATTGAAGTCAGTGGTGAAAACATAGGGTATATTCTGGGGGCTGGAGGGGAAAGGGTTTAAGGGAGAGGCTCCAGACTCTCAGTGTAGCTGTTGGAGCCTCTCCCCAAGATACCCACCAATTTTCAAGAACATTGGACCAGGGGGTCCAATTCTACGGGCCCCAAAACAGGTTGCCCCATCCCCTCCATTGTTCTCTATGGTGGGGGGAAAAGTTACTTTTTCCCACAGTGCTGTTAGTGGCTCTGGGGGGAGGGGGTTTGAGGGAGAGGCTCAAAATGTTCAGGGTAGCTTCAGAAGCCTCTCCCCACATAAACCCCCATGTCCCAAAGCAATTGGACTAGTGGGCCCAAATCTATGGACACCCAAACAGATTGCCCCCATTACCTCCATTGTTTCCAATGGGGAAACCCAGCCAGCAGCATATAAGGCAGGCAAGCAGGCAGCACCTAAGGCAGGCAAGCAGGCAGCACCCAGCAGTCAGACTCTCCCAGAGAATCTCAGGGAAAGTGAACTGTCTTGGGAGGTGCTTGTTTGCCATGAGAACAAGTGGCACATTCCAGAACAAGTGGCACTGTAGCAGTGCAAGCATGCCACAGTGCCACACAGAAACCCCCAAAGACCATCAGGACCATCAAGAATATTTATAGCACTGGAAAAAAATGCAGAAAAGGGCAACTGGAATGTTAAGAGGAGGACACTTTTCCTATAAAGAAAGGTTAAGGTGCTTGGGGATCTTGGCTTTGAGAAACAATGACTGAGGGTGACATGATAAGAGGTTTTTAAGACTATGCATGGGATAGAGCAGGTAGAGAAAGAAGTACTTTTCACCCTTTCTCACAAGACAAGAACTCATGGGCACTCAATGAAATTGCTGAGCAGTCAGGTTAGAAGTTAGAACAGATGAAAGGTTTTTTTGTTTTTACAGGTTTACAACTTTACAATGTTCTGCTGGTTGCTGTTGTTTGGGGGAGGGGGTTGGTTTGTTTTTTTCCTGTCTGCTCCAGCCTCCATACGTTTGTCAAATTCCATCTGGAAGCTGTTCATGCCAGCCACCACCACCACCACCACCTCCTATAGCAGTGAATTCCATGTGTTAATCACTGTTTGGGTGAAGAAGTACTTCCTTTCATCTGCAGTCTAAAATAGATAAATATCTTAAAAGAACAAAATGTATCCAAGATTTTAGAAGAACAAAGACAAATCTTGATTGGTCCTATAACAATTCGAGAATTGGTGGAGGCTATAAAAAAACTTAAACCTGGAAAAGCGCCGGGACCAGAAGGTCATCAGGACTGTATTATAAATGCTTTGAAGAAGAAATTTTACTTCCATTGCAATCTATAATGAATTTAAACCTTCAGGAGAGCAAGATGCCATAAACCTGGAAAGATGCAAATATATTGTTATTACCTAAAGAAGATCAAGACTTGACTTAAAAAAAATTATAGAACAATTTCATTTCTGAACAATGATTACAAGCTGCTTATGACAATTTTAGCGGAAAGACTTAAAATTTTCAGACAATATGGGTTCTGACATCTGATATACCATTTAAACAGTGGCAGAGGGATATATCAAGATTTGTGTGACAAGGGGGAAAAAACCACAGGTTAAATATAAAATATCAGAAGATGTAAAAGAAAGAGGTGGACTGGGCTTACCCAATTTGAAAGTATATTTCATGGCTTGTTGTCTGGTATGGTTGAAAGAATGGGCACTTTTGAGAACCAAAAGGCTACTGGAGTTAGAAGGTTAGAAGGTGACATGCATATTTATGGTATGATTACGTGAAAGTCAATGTTGATTTCAAAAATCTTTATATTAGACAAGCCATTCTGAGAGTTTGGAACAACCAGATTGTGTCCAAAAATGCCTTTGTGGATTTCAGCCCAAGAGGCTTTTTAAAGAAGTTTTTAGAGAAAATACTTTTAACGTATCGGGACATTTTAGACCTCACAAGTTGACTGTAAAATGAAAACGAGAGTGTCTGTTAGCACAAGGATACAGTTGTCAATATGGTTTTTATGCACAGTTACTAGAAAGATTTAAACTGGATAAAAGGTTGTGTGGTTTTGACCAATCTATGACTGTATTTGAAACAGAACTGTGTAAAAATGACCAACATGTCATTGTGAAAATGAATAAACTTCTGTTGGAATCTGAAACAGAGGAAGAACAGATAAAAGAATTTATGATAAAGTGGTTGAAAAATTTTGGTTATACTATTCTAATGGAACAATGGGGAAATCTTTGGGTGAAAAGGCTAAAATTTACTTTAAGTTGTAATTTAAAAGAGAACGTTTATAAAATGAGATACCGGTACTTTATAACTCCAGATAAATTAGCTAAAATGTATTAAAATTTTGAGAATAAATGCTGGAAATATGAACAAGATGGTCATTTAATCATATGTCACTCCAGTGGGGGTTTGGGCGGGGCATTCCAGGGGTGGGTGAGAATACCCCAAGGTCTGTCCCCAAGAGCACCTGACTGCCCACCCATCCCCTCCCTCCCCTCCTGCCCAATTTAAAGGGCTTCAGCTGTTTGGTGGGAACCATGTGGAAGGATAGGGGTGGTCGCAGGCCACACACTCGGCTTGCAAAAAGACCCTTTAAAGGGTCTTTTTGCAAGTGGGGTGGGTGCTGCAGCATGCGGCATTGGGGGAAATAAAACCTGCACTGATGTTCTCTCCATTGAAATTCAGAACAGTATTGATATATCTTGTTGGTAATCAATGTGTACATATATTTCCTTGAGTGGTTTTATTAGCTGTTTGTCCAAGGGTGAAAATGTGAAAGCATGGTTGCCATATTTTGGGTATATAAACATATATGATCTAAATTATTGAAAAAAAATATCTGTGGGTGCTTAAACAGGTCAAAGTGGTTATTATTTCCAAAAGATATTAAAATAGCTTGAGACTTGGACTTCACAATAAGGATTACATATGCATGACAGACCCCTGACGCTTCCCCACTCTTAGGCAGATTTTCCCACCAAAAATATTTTAGTTCCCCTCAGTAACTGAGTCGCCCTTCAGTAGTGTGTATTTCTTCTTTATTTGATAAGCTTAAATTGTCCCACACTGTCACAGATATTTGTTTAGGCTTTAGACCAAGTACAGGAACTTGAGGGAAATACATGAGCTGCCCTGTTTTATAAACCGTTGTGAAATGGCACTTGAGGCAGATTAACTTTCAAAAACAGAATAAAGATTTTATTACACTGTCAGGGAATTACATAAATATGAGAACTCAAGGTATAGAAGTCGCTGAGTTAAACTTTTTAATATATACAAAATTGAGGCTTTTGAACATTTAAGAGAGTGTTGTTGGAAGCTTAATTTCTGAGTTTCAAGTTCTTTCCAGTGAGAGGTTTCTGCTTATTATATATTTCAGTTGTTACACAGAATCTTGAATACAGTTTCTTAGAGAATAGCTTTGTCTTAGTGCTTCTAGGTTTCTCCCTTCAGAGTTCTAGGTTTTCCCTTTAGATATTACAGTTTTTCACTAAATCCTGAGGTGTCTAAGCTTCTCTCCTTTATCACAGACCTGGGTTCTTTTTCCAGCTCCTTTCACTGGCAGGAAGTTATTCTCCTTGTCCCTAAGAAACAATAACTCCTTTTACTGTTTGACTTGCATGGGAGTTCTAACTACTCAGACCTTCTGTTAAATCCTTCTCCAATATCTGTTGTCTGTATACACCTGTTTTGTAGCTTTCTTGACTGAGAATCTAAATTCTCCCTCACAGTAGTTCTAATATATATGACAACAGATTCCCCCCTCTTCTCTCTGTAGAAGTACTTTTCTGACTATTGCCTAACAGAAATCACTGACTTCCAAAATCTCTTCCCTCAGAAACCAAACTCTCTGGCTATTGATCCAGACATTAAATTTCAGACAAAGACCAAAAGGTGAATTAACCTTTCCTCTCCAGATCAGCTGTTTTATTTCCTCTCTCAGCTGATGCTGGCCAATCAGAGTCAGTAGAGCAGCTCTTCTTGCTAGGGAATATTAACTCTTGAAAGCCCTGACTCTCTGGCACAAGCAGCGTTTTAAAAATGCTGCTTTTCTTTGCAATCTGTCACTGGAGTTCTGACCCTGGAACTCCAGATGTGTTATTTGGTCTTTAAAATCAGCCATGTGGAAGGGGAGGGCCATATGGATTGTGACCAAAGGGGATTCCCACATACATGCACACAATTATAGACAAAGACGCAGAGTAGAATTAAAAGACTATGAAATGCAAGTAGATGTTTGTGACTATTTTTATTTAAATTTAAATATAGTCATCAATTATTTCTTTTGCAACTGATCCCTGTGTTCTTACCACAGTAATGTTTGAACTTGAAGTAGAAATCTCACATTCAGTCCTTGTGTGCTATGATCTTTTGTAAGGTAGCCAGTTCTCATCTCACCACATTCACACTAGGTGACCTTCAGCAAACCATTCTCTCTTTGTCTCCACCAGTGGTCCCTCTAAGCTGAGTTAGTGTGAGCTAGCTCACATTTTTTTAGCCTCCGGCTCACACATTTTTGTCTTAGCTCAGGAAGGATGGCTCCAGAGCAAACCAATTTATGCAGTAGCCAAATCACTTGCTCACAACTTTAATGCCAGTAACTCACAGAGTAGAATTTTTGCTCACAGGACTCCACAGCTTAGAAGGGAGCATTGGTCTCCACCTAAAGTACTTCACGGCCACTGTAATTTAGGGGTTAGAGTGTTGGGCTAGGTGCTGGGGGGTAAATCCCCTTTCAGTCATGAAGTTTACTTCAGGACCTTTACCCGGTTGTTCTCTGTCTCTCAGCCTAACCTAGTTCAAGGTTATTGTTAGAATAAAATGAGGGAGGTGAGAACTATATCTTCTGCTCTGAGCTCCTTGGAGACACTATGAGATAAAAAACCAGCTCTGGATTCTGCACAGGGGAAGATGCATCCCCCCTTATGTTTTCTGTTGTCACTGAGCACTTGTTATTTCTGAGCCCTCTGACCTTCTAAGTCTAAGACCTTAAAGCTGACCAAAAGCCTGTAAGAGTGTTCCTCTGAAGTGTTCCCCCTTGGAGGAGGGTCACTGCTGCTTCCCAATCTAGCCCAGGTTTTTGATTAAGAAAACTCTTTGAAGGACTGAATTTTCCCAGGTAAAAAAAAGGTGTTTGAATCTTTGCTACAGAAATGCAACTCTAAGGTGAGAAACAGAGGTGTGTGTGCTTAATGTTGAAAACTGCCTAGAGAAACCGTGCCCTGTCTCTTTAATAGCTTAATTATTTTCAGTTGGGCAGCCCTTTTAGCCTGTACTAGTGGGACAACATTTGAGTCCAGTAGCACCTTAAAAACCTGCAACCCCCCTCCCCCCTTTGAGATACAAGGGCTAATGGAACTTCATTCTATTTGTAAGTGTGCTTTGAGGAAGTGAGCTTTGACTGAAGAAAGCTTATATGTTAGTCCTTGAGGTGTCACTGAACTTGAATTCTGTTCCATTTACCAGGTGGTTATATTTAATTTTGATTCCATGGAAAACTTCCAACTACTTGTTTCCATATATTAGCCCTCTGTTCAAGGGACAGGATACTCTCCCCCTAAGCCTACTGGCAAACCTATGTATGCTGCACCTATAATTCTTTTTTTTAAAAAAATCAGAATTCAGCACCAAGAGTTTTCTGCAACTAGTATAAACAAGTGGAGACCCGCAAGAAACTTGCGGGATGGTCATCCCATTCCTCACACCTTTGCTTCCTCCCCTCTACCGTTACCTATCTCACACTCCTTCTCCCTTCTGGGGGTGGAGCCATGGACTCAACCCTCCAAAGCAGCCATTTTATCCAGGGGAACTGATCTCTGTCACCCGGACAACAGTTGTAATGCTGGGTGATCTCCAGCCCTCACCCAGAGGCTGGCAATGGTAGTTCTCATGGAGGAAATGGCTGGTTTGGAGGGTGGAGTCTGTGGCATTATACTGGTCTGAAGTTCCTCCCCTTCTCAAACCCCACCATCCCCAGGATCCACCCCTTAAATGTCCAGGAGTTTCCCAATCCAGAGTTGGCAACCCTATTTCCTTCCCACCCAACAGCCAACTTAACCTTTATCTGCCTTTGTCTGTCTTCAGCTTTTTGTCTCCACCCCCTCCCCCACAGCTTCTACCAAGGAAAATTATAGTCTTTCTCCACAGTGGGGACCAAAGCAGCTTACATTATTCTCACCTCTTTTTTATCTGCACAACAACCCTGTGAGGTTGGTTAGGCTGAAAGTATGTGACTGGTCCAAAATCACCCAGTCAGCTTCCACCGCAATATGGGGATCTGAACCTGGGTCTTGCAGACCCTACTCTGAGGCTCTAACTGCTGCATCACTGCTGGCTTTCATAGGGTGGCTGCTGAACAGCAGCAAGCAGCCAGGCCAAGTTGAGTCATGCAAATTAGGTGGCATCAAGTCACCCAGAGGGTGCTGCCTAGGGATGCCAGCCTCCAGGTGGGATCTGGAGATCCCCTGGAATTACTGCTCAGCTCCAGACTACTGAGATAACTTCCCCTGAAGAAAATGGATGCTTTGGAGGGTGGACTCTAGGGTATTGTACCCCACTGAGGTCCCTGTCCTCCCCAGGCTCCATCCCCAAATCTCCAGGAGTTTCCAGACCTGGAGCTGGCAGCCCCACTACCCCCATCCCCTGCCAGTGCCTGTGGGGGGACCTGGCAACCCTGCCAGGCCTAGGGTTGGCAACCTCCAAGTGGGGCCTGCTGGAGAGTGAACTCCAGAGATCTGTGAACAACAGAGATCTGTCTCCCTGGAGAAAATGGCTGCTTTGGAGGGTGGATTCTGTGGCATGATACCCAGCTGAGGCCTCTCCCTTCCCCAAATCCTGCCCTCCTTGCACTCCACCCCAAAACCTCTAGGAATCCCCCAGCCTGGCCCCAAGGCTCCCTTCCCCCTCCCTCCTTTATCCTTCTAAAGAGCCCTTCATATAACAAGTCCTAGAGAAATTAATTAGGAGCTGCGGTGGCTCAAGTGGTTAAGACGCTGAACTGCAGGCTGTGGAAGGTCAGTAGTTTAGCAGTTCGAGACCCGAGAGTGCCGCATGACGGGGTGAGCTCCTGTCTCTAGTTCCAGCTCCTGCCAACCTAGCAGTTCAAAAGCAAGAAATTGCAAGTAGATAAATAGGTACCATGTAAAGTACTGGGTTTCGGGCCTCATGACTCGGACGACGACATAAGAGAAGACGCGTTTATTCGTACTTCACATAAGACAAGAACTCACAGCAACGGCCGGAGGCCAACTATATACAGTTAGGGGGACGGCCCTATATTCCTATTGGCGGGTTTGAATCGCCCGCCAATGCTGCCATTGGTTCACTACTGGCGAGCTCAGGAACCTAGTCCCTATTGTTCTCAGAGAGCGAAGCTTGGCTGTATTTCACCTAGCTCTGCCTTCTGATCCCAGGACACAACATACCACTTCAGTGGGAAGGTAACAGCGTTCTGTGCGCCTTGGTGTTTAGTCATGCCGGCCACATGACCACGGAAATGTCTTCGGACAGTGTTGGTTCTTCGGCTTTGAAACGGAGATGAGCACCGCATCCCTAGAGTCGGATTCGACTGGCTTTCGAGCAAGGGAACCTTTACCTTTACCTTTAGAGAAATTAATATGACATACTTCTGAGTAAACACAGTTAAGACTTAGATTTGTATGAAGAAAGATTCAGGTGGGTGGCCGTGTTGGTCCTGGAAGCGGGGCTTGAGGAGGTTTCATTTCATTCTCCCTGACATAAATGTGCTTTGCCCACGGAAGCTTATACTTTGAATAAAACTTTGTTGGTCTTCAAGGTGCCCCTGGCCTCAAGCTTTGTTCGCATTGGAATGGCCTCTGACCGGCTGCATTCCTCACCACTCTTCCACCGAAGCCCAAGCATGTTTTACTCAGATGTTGGTCCCGTTTCAAAAGGGCATTGGGCGCGCAGCACTGATGAAGCGGCAATGGAGACGCGTAAACCGCAACGTCCCGTTTCCCCGTCGTTTTTCGCCGATCCCAGGACCCCCTTTCTAGCGGCAGGTGGGACGCTTCCAGCCGCAAACGGAACGACGGCACCCGGCTCCTTTAAAAGGCGTGCGCCGCCTGCCTCCGAACACGTTGCTTTCACTTCCGAGTCGAGGAAGGTCTGCTTTTTGCAGAGGCAAGACAGGGGTGAGGATACGAATCATCAATAATACAGCAGGAGGGACGGACGGGGACCTCCTCCCCTTGTCGGGAGAGCTGCTGCTGCGTGCACGGGAAGGGGGAGCGGGGGGGTTGCGGCGGCAGGTTTGACTGTCTGTCGTGGCTTGATCGGCCTGCAGTTACTGGGCTGCAGAAGCATCAGGCAAACAAAACCGAGGAACGAAGCTTGCCTTTGTAGGTTTGGTACGATCCCTCCATTCTTACCCCGAGGGGGGAATCTTGTCCGCTGGGGGGATGAGGGAATGTGTATGCCAATTTCCCACCCTACGAGGTGGGAAGAGGGGATGTGTATGCCAATTTCCCACCCTAATATTCTTCCTCCCTTCGCCAGAACCCCACCCGCCGCTCCCTGTTTTTAAACCTCGTTTGAGTCGAGTCACACAGGTAGGGTTGCCAGCCTCCAGGTGGGGCCTGGGGATCCCCCCGCTTTTACAAGTGATCTCCAGCGGACAGAGGTCAGCTCTCCTGGAGATAATGGCTCCTTTGAAGGGTGGACTCTGTGGCATTGGGCCATGCTGAGGCCCCTCCCCTCCCCAAACCCCGCCCTCTCTTGGCTCCACCCCCAGAGTCTCCAGGTATTTTCCAACCCAGACCTGGCAACCCTATAACAGGAGGTCAGGTCACACTCAGTGCTAATTAGTCTGCAAGAAACGTCACCGACCAATCACTGCAGTGAACTAGAATTTCTGTTTTGCCCCTAACAAGATTATTCTAAAGAAGAGCGTGGCAGTGGCTAGATAAAAGTTGTCAAGTGGCTTTGTAGAAAAGCCTTTGATCTGTCATTCACTCTCAAAATAACCATGGAAGCAGAAGGGGTAAAATAAAAACTAAAAATCACTGCTCCAGAGTTCAAAATCTATATAGATCCTGTGGGAAATCCACCAGCAGGAATCCACTCCCCTGCTCCCAGATGGATTTTGCATGAGTTTGTAATACACTTCCTTGGGTTAGTTCACTTGTCAATTAACTGTAGATCCAATTCTTCAAATATTGCCCACACTCTAAACTTTAGTTAGCAAGTGATTTTTTGATTATCTTTCTGGTAGTGTCTTTGTTTAGTAATATGTAGATGAGCAGTATCTCATAGAATCATAGAATGTTAGAGTTGGAAGGGACCTTAGAGGTCATCTAGTCCATCCCCCTGTACTCTGTACCTTGGTCGAACTCCCTGCACTCTGTACCTTAGTTGTAGATTTTCTGGGCTGTATGGCCATGGTTTTGGCATTGTAGTACCTGACATTTCGCCAGTAGCTGTGACTGGCATCCTCAGAAGTGCAAGACGGATATGTGAACTGCACTTTCTCAGTGATGAACTAAATCATCTAAACCACGCACTTCAGACAAACGGCTACTCCAAGAATGAAATCAGAAGAGCGATTAAATCAAATGCAAAACAAACAACTGAGGAAAAACAGTCTCCCACAGGAAAAGGAATCACTGGTCGATGGGAAAACTTATGAAAAAACACAACCAACAAAAAGTATTTAGACCCACCAGAAAAATACAACAGATGCTACGATCGGCAAAAGACAGAAGAGACCCCTTCACTTCTGCAGGAGTATACCACATACCCTGCAGTTGTGGACAGGTTTACATTGGGTCCACACAACACAGCATCCAGACAAAAATAAAAGAACATGAAAGACACTGCAAACTTGGCCAACCTGAAAAATCAGCAGTGGCTGAACATAGCTTAACTCAAACAGGACACAGTATCTTATTCCAAGACACTGAAATGCTGGACAACATATCCAATTACCATGTCAGATTACACAGGAAGCCATTGAAATTCATAAACATAAACACAATTTCAACAGGAAGGAAGAGAGTTTAAAAATAAATAGGGCATGGTTTCCTGTCCTGAAAAACACAAAATGTTCTACATCTTACAACAGCACTACAGATAAGATTAGAATTCCAGCATCCAATCCATATACAAAAGAACCTCCTCAGGAAAGCTCCTCTATTAGCATGTCACAACACCTACAAGATACTGACTCAGCCCTACCCCACCTTCCTGAGTAGATATAAATTACCTGCGTAGCATTCTTCTTCTCACATTGATGCCGAGAGTACTTCATCTTTCTGTGTTATACCTCTGAGGATGCCAGTCACAGCTGCTGGTGAAACGTCAGGCACTACAATGCCAAGACCATGGCCATACAGCCCAGAAAATCTACAACAACTAATGAACTCTTGCTGTGAAAGCCTTTGACAGCATCTGTACTCTCTGGAGTTAGTTTCCAGCTGGGTAAGGTATCAACAGAAAACTATTGGTTAACATCTGATGCACTGAACTGTCTAGAATGATAGTTTCAGGCCTTGCAAATTGCATGGTCTTTTCCCCAAGAAATATGTACCTATTTTCTTTTGAAATAACATTACATAATGCCTAGGCCATCATTTGTGATAATGTGGTCATATGATACTCAAAATGCTTTTTTTTGCTTTTCTAATGTCTATGATGAGCATGTGGAAATGTACATTGCCAGGCTGGAAAAAATTACACATTTGACCATGCATTAACAGCATTCACATATGTGCTTAAATATCATAACGCGGGGGTGTCAAAGATAAGGCCTGGGGTCTGGAAGCGGCCCATCCAGGGCTCTTACCCAGCCCATAAGCAACTGGTGTGAGGGAGGGAAGAGAGGAGGCTGCAGGGTGGGGGGAGAGGGACCGGGCAAGCAGGAGCATGTGATGAAGTGTGTGTTGTCAAAGCTGTCAAGAAATAGAAAATGGCTGGAGCAAGACTATGAGGCTGAGGTAAAATAGTGCATGGGAGGGAATGGCATCAAAGGTGGAGAAAGAGGAAGTGTGGTGTTTTTTCCCCTCCCGCCTCCTCTGATCACAGCTCAGTGAGGATTGGAGAAGCCACTACATGGGAGGGGCGGAGCCTGTGTCCTTTATAAAGTTTATATCTCCGGTATCTGGCATTACATTTTATGGCATGCATGGCCTGGCTTGATAAAGTAACATTTATGTCAGATCTGGCCCTTGTAACAAATAAGTTTAACACCTCTGTCATAAAGAGTATGTGGTGTGTATGTGTGGGAGAAATTGCTCTTAGGCTGGATTTCTAACATTACGCTGGTTTGTACTAAAAACAACAGTGGAGCCAGTAATTGTCCTGTACCTTTATTTTAATCTTTGAATGAATTGTGACTAGGAGGCTGGGGCGGTTTCTCTGCGAAGAAGCATTCAAGCTATTGAATTTGGCAAACTGAGACGTGGCAGGAAAATTTGTAGCTGAAACAAGCCTGCTTTATTTATTAGCCACAGTATATGCTAAAGAGCAGGTAAGCTTATTCCTAAAGCTAATGTTGGGTACAGAAAGAATTACTCTGGCATCCGCATAATAATGGCCTCTATAAATTGAATCCAACTGTAACTAATTTGCTCCGGATAAATTAAAATGTAAATGTTCTTGAAGTAGAACAAACATCACAACCACCACTACTTATGTATATGAATGGTTCTGTATCAGAGGTAAATTGTACCAATGTTCATCTGAGGGTCTTCCTATGCAAGGGTTTCACTGTGTAGAAAACGTCAAATGTGCACCCGGTTGTGTGGGATCCTTCCCCTAGATGGTGTGTGAGGCTTGGAAAAATATTGCTGTGGCTGGAAAGTGTAGTTTTCCCCATCAGCCAGCAATTCCACTAAAGTTATCTTAGACCCAGTGGGCCTGTTCGGCCCATTGTTATCTAATCTGATGTTGGCTCTCCAGGTTCTCTGGGGAAGGCCTTTCCTGGTCCTGTACCTGAGAATCTTCTGACGAATTGTCAAAGAGAGATACACATATGCTGCCACTGAACTATAAGTCCTCTCTGTCAGGTCCCACTTTGGCAACAGCCTGTCTTGTTAATCAGAAACAAGTTTTCTTACATTCTGAACTCTCTTCTTTTTTAAAAAATAATTCACTGTAGAAGATAGAGGTGACTGGAATAGCTAAAGCTGCCATGAGATGCATCTGTATCGGACTACTTGTTTTTGCCCTGGCTTCTCCGATGGTTGATGCTACGTTATCAAAGACAGATACAAAAAAGACTACCTCAAAAATCCTGGAAGAAAAGGTAGGACAATGTGCTTGGTTATATGGCAGTCAGGCTCATTTGTTTTATTTATATCTCACTTTTCTCTACTGGGGGCTCAAAGCAGTTTACAGAAAAACATAATGTAGGCGAACAAAACATAGAAGAAGAAGAGGAGGAGGAGGAGGAGTGGGGGGGGGATTGGATTTATACCCCACCCTTCACTACCCAGAGGAATCTCAGAGCGGTTTACAAACTCCTTTCCCTTCCCCCTCCCCACAACAGACACCCTGTGAGGTAGGTGGGGCTGAGAGAGCTCTGACAGAAACTGCTCTTTTTCAGGAACAGCTGTGCCAGAGCTTGTGACTGACCCAAGGTCACATCAACCGGTGCAAGTGGAGGAGTGGGGAATCAAATCTGGTTCTCCCAGATTAGAGTCCACGCACTTAACCACTACACCAAACTGGCTCTCATATGCAGTACAGCTTCAACATCCTGGCCTGGTCCTGGATCCACTTACATGTCCCCCTCAGGGCCATAGGCTACATGCTATGGATTAAGAATCAAGAGCCATGAGCACCTTGACTTTTACTCCTGAGCTTTCACCAAAAGTTTATGTTTTTAACCATATCCTGGTTAAATCTCTACAACAAAGTAGGAGCAGAAGCTTAGCCCAGATCTCTTTCAGCTGGCAATGTGGTGTTCCTAACCTTTTTTCTACAGTTTGATTGCGAGGATGCCTGGCAGCCCTATGGAAACATTCTCATGCCTGTTTTATTGGAAGGTGCCTGTAAGGCAAAATAATGAAGTCAAACTAGATGTGATGGGGGCAGTCATATTTGTTGGTCCATTTTAGTGGTGTGTAAAAAAAATAAATTCGGCCCGATTCGGATTTGGCCGAATCGGGAGAATCAATTTCCACTGGCCGAAAGAATCCTGCATGTCAATTTCATCAGTACCAGTGGATTGGGGAGTCTTTGGGCTAGCCGAATGTCAGTTTCAGCCCCATTATATCCTATGGGCCATTGAAGTCAATGGCAAAAACATAGGATATATTCTGGGGGCTGGAGGGAAGGGGGTTTGAAGGAGAGACTCCAAACTCGCAGAGTAGCTGCGGGGGCCTCTCCCCAAGATACTCACCACATTTTAAGAACATTGGACCACGGGGTCCAATTCTACGGGCCCCCAAACAGGTTGCCCCCATCCCCTCCATTGTTCTCTATGTTGGGAATAAAATATCCTTTTCCCCCACAGTGCTGTTAGTGGCTCTGGGGGGGAGGGGGTTTGAGGGAGAGGCTCCAAATTTTCAGGGTAGCTCCGGGAGCCTTTCCCCACATAAACTGCCATGTCCCAAAGCAATTGCACCAGTAGGCCCAATTCTACGGGCACCCAAACAGGTTACCCCCATTACCTCCATTGTTTCCAATGGGGAAACCCAGCCAGCAGCACTTAAGACAAACAAGCAGGCAGCCGCCTAGCAGTCAGACTCTCCCAGAGAATCTCAGGGAAAGTGAACTGTCTTGGGAGGTGCTTGTTTGCCAGGAAAACAAGTGGCACTGTGGCAGTGCAAGCATGCCACAGTGCCACACAGAAACCCCAAAAGACCAACAGGAACAACATTTATACAGGCCCTGCCCTGTATAAATTGATGGTGCAGCCGCATTGGACCAGTCACACCACACACACATATAAAAAAGAATATTTATAGCACTGGAAAAAATGCAGAAAAGGGCAACTACAAGGTTAAGAGGAGGACACTTTCCCTATGAAGAAAGGCTAAGGTGCTTGGGGATCTTGGCTTTGAGAAACAATGACTGAGGGGTGACATGATAAGAGGCTTACAAGGCTATGCATGGGATAGAGCAGGTAGAGAAAGAAGTACTTTTCACCCTTTCTCACAAGACAAGAACTCGTGGGCACTCAATGAAATTGCTGAGCGGTCAGGTTAGAAGTTAGAACAGATGAAAGGAAGTACTTCTTCAAGCAAACAGTGATTAACACATGGATTAACACTGGTGGCTAGTGGCGATAGATAAAAGGAACTCTTGGTCTCTGTGGCAAGTGATGCTCTGGTGCTCTCACCTCTTTTAATAGTACTGGATTACTTACAGTTTTTGACTTCAATGGCCCATAGGGTATAATGGGGCTGAATTGCCGCCGAATCTGAATCAGCCCAGAGCAGCCCGAAAGAGGCCCTAGTCCATTTATGTGGAAAGCACCAGTTTGATGTAGTGGTTAAGTGCACTGATTCTAATCTGGGTGAACTGAGTTTGATTCCTCACTCTTCCATTTGCACCTGCTGGATGACCTTGGGCAAGCCATAGTTCTGGCACAGCTGTTCTTGAAAAAGAGCAGTTTCTGTCAAAGCTCTCTCAGCCCCACCTACTTCACAGGGTGTCTGTTGTGGGGAGGGGAAGGGAAAGGAGTTTGTAAGCCGCTCTGAGACTCCCTTGGGTAGTGAAGGGTGGGGTATAAATCCAATCTTCTCGTCTCTTCATCTTCTTATATAATATCTCATTCAACAGGCCCTGAATTGGATAGCCCAGGCAGGAAAAAAGAATAAACAGACTTGGATGGGGTAGCTTAAGTTAAGAGCATGGGATGCTGCTGAGTTTTGCCAAAGGATAAGCAGTGTTGTTGCTAGAATGCTTCTTTCAATTACAATGTGTTTGTAATCTGGCCCTTTCTGTAGACCCTGATGATCTGGCCACATTAATCCATGCTACACTAACCTCGTAATGCACTATACATGGGGTTGGCCTCTGAAGTGTCTCAGAAGTTCTGGGTGGTGTAAAATTTGGCTTAAAGGCTCTTCTGTGGGGTCAGAACACAACACCAGTATTGCATCAACTGCACTGGCTTCCTGTTCAGTTCTAGGCCCAATTCAAAGTGCTGATTGAAAGCCCTTCATGGCCTAGGGACCTCATACTGTGTCTCCCAGCATACTTTCTCTTCCTATTTATTACTGTTCATTTCACCCAGTGGTCTTGAACGGCTGCTGAGAGTTTATGTTTAAGCAGCTAACGGAAAGCAACCCACATAATGGGATCTCCCCAAAGAAATATGATGGGGTTTATGCACTTGTTTTAGAATGTTTCAGTATTTCCGTATTGGCCTCCCTTTCCCTTGAGGTGAACAAGACAGCTCTGCTGGTTAGCTCTTGTGTGAAGGAATGTGTGCAGGCTCACCCTGAGGATCCTGAAAGCGATCTGTTGGCATCCTTTGGCTTACTTCCCATTTCTGAACAAAATGATATGCTTTCAAGATTGCAAAATTTAATAGTCACTCTGGAAAATATTAAGGCACAAAAAACTCAGGACAATGAAGGCCTCTATATGCTAAGGGGCAGCAGTTGATTAGTCCACAAAAATTTAGTTCATACAAAGCTACTAGCACTTCAAACCCTTTTGGTTGACTCTACTGAGTCCCAGCTGGAGAGAAAGGGAAAGTTGCCGCCTCTAAAGGCAAGAATGACTGAGTAGATCAGGGGATTTGTCTAAATACTGGAGTAAATTAAGTAAATACTTCTGGTATATTAATTCTTTATATCCGGAGGCTATGTTTATGTTGGCTGATGACCAGTGTTCCCTCTAAGCTGAATTAGAGTGAGCTAGCTCACAGTTTTTTAGCCTCTGGCTCACACATTTTTGCCTTAGCTCAGGAAGGATGGCTCCAGAGCAAACTAATTTATGCAGTAGCCAAATTGCTCGCTCACAACTTTAATGCCAGTGGCTCACAAAGCAGAATTTTTGCTCGCAAAACTCCACAGCTTAGAGGGAACATTGTTGACGACTTGAATGCATGCACTGGGGCTTCCAATGAAGAACTTTTCTTTAAGAGCTTCAGTGGTCAATCTGCAGCTAATTTCTCCATTGGAGTAAGAAAGTTAAAGGACATTAAGATAAATGGAGCAGGAGGAAAATTAGCTTCCCTAGTAGTAGTAGTAGTAATAATAATAATAACCATTGAAGATTGTCAATGGTTGCCCTCAAGTTGATAACTGCATGGATTAAAGATGTGTAAACCACTGCGATGCTAGTGTTATTGATTATTTTATTGTTTCCTTTGAATTGTTTGGTTTAATTGAATTTCTCTGAACAACTGAGTCTCTGGACAGTGAATATCACCATTTAGAAATGGTCCTTTTGGTCCCAGGTAAAGTTAATTATCTATCTCCAGAGCCCTTGCAGTTTTGGCAAACTCATGGTAAACTTAGACCTTTCAGCTGGCGTAGGGTTGCCAGGTCCGCTTGGCTTACTGGCGAGGGGATCTGGGGCCATTCTGGGGGTGGGCGAGGATGTCGCATGATGTCCTGGACACCATGATGTCACATGGAAGTGATTTCATCACATTGGGGATGCTGCACAGCGACGCTCTGTATTTTGGGCAAAACTCTATGGGTTTTCTGGCCTAAAACCAGGGGTCCTTTGGGGGGGGAGCGCGCTGGAGCACTGCTCTGGCAGCTCATGAACCACAACAAATGGCGGTGGTGGCAAGCCCCACCCCCAGGCGATGTCCCCAGACCCACGCTAAAGCGCTGCGGCCTGGGGGACACACGAAGAGGCTCCCCGCCGGTGTTCCCAGGCCTGCACAGAAGTGCTGCAGCCCGGGGGATGCGCGAAGAGCCCCCTGTCAGCATCCCCAGGCCACTCAAAAGCTCTGCAGCCCGGGGGACGCACAAAGAGCCCCTCCGCCGGTGTCCCCGGCCTCTGCTGAAGCGCTGAGGCCTGGGGGATGCGTGAAGAAGCCCCTTGGGCCGCGCAGGAGCGCTGTGGCTTGGGGGACGCCAGGAGAGCGCCGCCGCTGTGTCTCCTGGGCCCACGCAGGAGTGCTGCAGCTCGGGGGAGACCAGGAGAACCCCACTGCCGGCTTCTCCGGCCCCCACTGAAACAGTAAGTAAGGGCTCCGTGGGGGTGGGAGTGGCGGGGGCTTGATGGGGGGTGGTGGGAGAGCCTCCCTCACTCTATCTCTTTGCCATCTTTCCCTTCTTTCCTTTTCTTTCTTTCTTTCTTTCTTTCTTTCTTTCTTTCTTTCTCTTCTTTCTTTCTTTCCTTCTTTCTTTCTTTCTCTTTCTTTCTTTCTCTTTCTTTCTTTCTTTCTTTCTTTCTTTCTTTCTTTCTTTCTTTCTTTCTTTCTTTCTTTCTTTCTTTCTTTCTTTCTTTCTTTCTTTCTTTCTCTCTCTCTCTCTCTCTCTCTCTCTCTCTCTCTCTCTCTCCCTTCTTTTCCTTCCTTCCTTCCTCTCTTTTCCTCCTTTCCTTCTTTCTTTCATTTCCTCCTTTCCTTCTTTCCTTTTCCTCTTTCCCTCCTTCTTCCCTTCTCTCTTTCTTTCTTTCCCGCCTTCTTCTCTTCTCTTTTTTCCTCCTTTCCCTGTTTCCTTCCTTCTTCCCTTCTCTCTGTTTCTTTCCCTCTTTCCTTCCTTCTTCCCTTCTCTCTACTCTCTCTCTTGCCTTCCCTCTTTCCTCTTTCTGTGGTCCAACTCTAGTGAGAAGAGGTTTAAATTTTAACCCCCTTCTCTCTTTGCTCCCCCCCCCCCGCCAGCTGGGGAAGGGAAGGGGAGGCTTTTGAAGATGCCTCCTCCCCCTTTTGCTTCCCCTTCTGACATCACTTCCGGTGATGTCAGGGGGCATGGCATATGCTAATAGCCTAGTAGCTCATTAGCATACCATATGCTAATGAGCTCATGCAGCTCTTTTTCTACGAAAAGACCCCTGCCTAAAACCATAGAGTTTTGCCCAAAAAGCAGGTTGTCGCTGCACGATGTCCCTGTTTGGGGGCGGGGTTCCCCCCCACCAGCCAGCTGGCCAGCAGCGGGACAGAAGCCTGAAAAATCAGGGGAACCGCTGCCTAGACTAGGGGTCTGGCAACCCTATGCTGGAGTCAAACTATAGGGAAGAAGGATGAAGAATTAAGAACCCATCCCAAAGGAATTTACCTTAAGACCTTGATCTCTGCTTGCACTAACACCACAGATCTCTTAGACATGTTAAAGGGTAGACTTATTTCAACCAATATGTACATCTGACTGGCTAAAAGTTCTTTTGGTGTGACATTGGGAAGCTTGTGGTTTGATGCAGTATACTTCCTTGTGCCAGTTATATTCTTCAGACAGCCTCTCCCTTAGAACTGCTTGTACCACCACAGCAGATCACTGGCCTCTCCTGTGGTGGGTCCATTCCTTTGGAACAGACTGCCAGAATGTCCGAGGAGGCTGCCTTCTGTTGCTGCATTTAGGAAGGCATGTAAGGCAGTCGTATTCCAGAGAGCACTTATTGGAGGTTGAAGTTTTCTAGCAAATTTGGCCCGTGCGTCTTAAAATCTGAATACTTTTAAATTAGTGCATTGTGTATTAATCTATGTTAATTTTGATAGTTGAATAATTATCGGTGTTAGCTGCTGTAGATTTTTATTTATTATTTGTTTATTAATCATATTTATACCCTGCCCTCCCCGCGGTGCAGGCTTTTCCGGGTTGTGTGGCCGTGGTCTTGGCACTGTAGGACCAGACGTTTCACCAGTAGCTGTGACTGGCATCCTCAGAGGTATAACACTGTGTCAAAGTGAGAAGAAAAATCCATAGAGGTATAACACTGAAAGATGGAGTACTCTCTGTGTCAAAGTGAGAAGAAAAATCCATAGGCAAAAGAACCTCCTCAGGAAAGCTCCTCCATTAGCATGTTCACAGCCTGGGAACTCCTACGAGATAATGACTCAGCCCTACCCCACTTTCCTGAGTAGATATAAATTACCTGCCTACCATTTTTCTTCTCACCTTAACACAGAGAGTACGCCATCTTTCTGTATTAGACCTCTGAGGATGCCAGTCACAGCTACTGGCGAAACATCAGGTCCTACAATGCCAAGACCACAGCCACACAACCTGGAAAATCTACAGCAGCTAATGAACTCCGGCCGTGAAAGCCTTTGACAACATCATTATTGGTGTCTTTGCAACTTGGTTGCTACACTGTTTGCTGCTCTGGGTCCAAGGAGATAAGGTAGATGTGTTTTAATCCAAGAAGGTACACAGGTGATTAGCTCCAACACAAGGAAAAAATGCATGGGCTAATGGAACAAGGGAGGGTTCTGTTTCTTTTATCCACGTGCCTTGGTTTCCCTCAAGACTTTTATATGTGAATAGGTAAACTCATGAATAAATAAATATGATTGGCTGCATCATATTTAGTTTAGCATTTACATTGGGCAGCAAAAAGAAGAAGAGAGACTGGACTTATACCCCACCCTTCACTTGGAATCTCCTTCCCTTCTTCTCTCCACAACCCTGTGAGGGAGGTGGAACTGAGAGAGCTCTTTGAGAACTACTCTTGAGAGAGCAGCTCTGAAAGAACTGTGGCTTGGCCCAGGGTCACCCAGTAGCTGCATGTGGAGGAGTGGGGAATCAAAACCGGTTCTCCCAGATTAGAGTCCACGCTCGTAACCACTACACCCAACTGGCTTATTTTGTGCTGTAAAACCATTTCTTTGTGCTACAAATTCACAGTTCGGCATCCTATCCTTGTTAATTCTATTACTCCATTTCAGTGTTGTCAACAGTGTGTACATTGTGACAGCACCAGCCTCCTTGTAGAATTTAGACATATGTTGTTCATCTCACCTTTTTACCTCTGACAGCCAGTTAGGATATATTTGCATCAGGAGTTTTCTCCCTGTGGTGAGTCCCATGGCATATGGGTTTGACGGGCACGTTACTGTGACCAGTTTTGCACAAGGAGCTGCACCGCGGTTATGCCTCCCTTTGCCCTGTTTCCATTGGTCAATTTCCCACTCAAAGCCACGTGGCCACATTTTGACCCGCAGCTTCACCTGATTTCCTGTGCGGTTTCATAATCCTGTTTTCTGAGGATCATGAAACCGCAGGGAAAATCAGGCGAAGCTGCGGGTCAAAATGCGGCCGCGCAGCTTCGAGTGGGAAATTGACCAATGGAAACGGGGCAAAGGGAGGCATAACCGCGGCGCAGCTCTTGTGTGAAATCGATCTGTATTTATCGATGCATAAATCAATCTGATGTTCTTTGCCATAGCATTTCATGCTTGTCACTTCCCTGTGAGAGATTCAGGATAGCTTTCCGGGTTGCTTTTCCTCCACTAGTTTGATAATAGGTCAGTTACATAGCCAGTGCTATTCCCAAACCAGCTTTGGTATAGTGGTTAAGTGTGCGGACTCTAATCTGGGAGAACCAGGTTTGATTCCCCACTCCTCCACTTGCAGCTGCTAGATGACCTTGGGCAAGCCATAGTTCTGGCACAGCTGTCCTTGAAAAAAGAGCAGTTTCTGTCAGAGCTCTCTCAGCCCCATCTACCTCACAGGGTGTCTGTTGTGGGGAGGGGAAGGGAAAGGAATTTGTAAGTCGCTCTGAGACTCCTCTGGGTAGTGAAGGGTGAGGTATAAATCCAATCTCTTCTCTTCTTCTTTTTTTTTAATTTCAAAGCAACTTCAGACCTTGGTATTCCTAAGACTGCTTCTGTCGGCTTGTTCCAAAACACAGAGACCTCCTTTTCTTGTGGCCACATTCAAATAGTATAAAACTCTTCTGTTCAGCTGCTCAATACTTCATTCCCTATCAAGGGCACGGCTTGGATCTTTCTCCTTCTCTAATAATATAATATAAACCCTCATGTGTATTTGAAATAGGAAGTGGCTACCAGTTACAGCTTCTCGTGTTCTGTACCTATAGTTTGGTTGTTCAGACAAGCTGCAGAACCAGCCAATTTCTTATTAGACTTTTGCAGACTGGAGTAGAAATGTTAAGGGTACAACTGTGCCTTTTGTTGTAATTGCTTATTCACCTTCTGCCCTTAATGTAGCTCTTTACAGGGCAGTCTTATGCATGTTCATTCAAAACTGAGAGCCACTTATAGTGTTCATCCTAGTTCGAGAAAGTACTCCCTTTTTGCCTGGCAAAGTGAAAACATCTAGTCAACCATGCTGGAGCAATTGATATGGAACTGATATGGCTAATACCCCAGGTACATAACTTCCATGTGAGCCTCTCTGACATGGATGTTTGTTTGGATGTTTTTGTTTTCTCTTCTTTCCCTGTGGTATAATATTGTTCTGTTCCCTAGTCCTGTCCGTCATGTCTCCCTCCTCTTCACTGTTCAGTGGTTCTTTTAAGTTTTAACCCTTTGCTTGAATCATATGCTGTCCATTCTCCTCCTCTCCGATTTCCTTAAATGCAAGGAACAGTAGCAAGCCGTCTTCCCATGTTTCAGTAGAAACGCCAGTCGGTAAATATGTAGAAACCTCAATTCCTTTTGCATGTTCCATCACCTAGAGGATGCCATGAGGGAGAAACAGTGATTTATGGATATTTCAGTCAATCTAAAGAAATTATATATATTTTCACGTTCATTCACACAAACATGCCCTTACAATATGAAAAGGCACAGGTCCACAGATTAGACTGAAGTAGCTGTGTTTGGGTTACACCCAAGTAACAGTACATAGGATTCCAGCTCTTGTCTATCCTAGCATGGTTACATAGTTGTTAAAAGTTAATGTCAAACTTCTACTGAGTGTAGGTTTTGTCAAAATCGAGCTTTCTTTGAGGTAGTTTTCTCCTGTGGAGAAATATGTGATCTTGCTTGAGGGCATTTTCAGACTCAGCTCTACTGAATTCTTCATGTTTTCATCCATATTAATGTCCTTTAAGTGGAATATTGAGTTAGGTGATGTGATCAACATTACTCAGCTTATTGAATCACCGTAAATTAACTCAAGGATGTAGAAGAGCTGAATTGGATTAGATTTCCGTCTAGTCCAGCATTCTTTTTTTTTCACCTGTGGCCAGTCAAGGTTTCTGTGAAGCAAATTAAGGCAACCAGTCTCCCTTCTGGTTTTCCCTAGTATCTGGTATTCAGAGGTATACTGCTTCGGAACACAAGGATTACCTTTAGCTGTCACAGCAAATAGCCATTTGGAGGCCTACCCATCCCCTATAAATTAGTCTAATCTTTTTTTTTTTAATTAGTCTAATAGTGGCCGTCACTGAATCATGCAACAATAAACTCTGCAGGTTGTACCTAAAATAATTGTTTCTTTACAGACTCACCATTCAGATAAAACAGTGCAAGACCGTGGTCTAGTAGTCACAGACTTAAAGGCTAAAGATATTATTCTGGAGCACAAGAGCTACTGTGCCAAAAAAGCAAGAGAGCGATACTTCTTTGGAAATGTTCTGGGCTACATTACACCTGTAAGTACAGAGAAAATTAACGTAGTTGACCTACATGTGTCTTTTATGATGTATTCTGGTGGGGGGTTTTTTTTGCAAACAAAAGTGTAAATTCTAGCCCCGAATTGGGAATACTGTCTTCATGTTTCCTACATATAATATAGCTCAGATAGATGAAGAAATATAGTCTGTGGTAGATTTGTCCTTACACGTTTCCTTGGTCTTTTTTCCAGTGGAACAGCCACGGCTATGACATTGCTAAAACATTTGGAAACAAATTTACAACAATCTCACCAGTCTGGCTGCAAGTGAAAAGAAAGGGCAAGGAGAAGTTCCAGTTCATGGGACTCCATGATGCTGATCAAGGTGCTCATTCTGCTCTTCATACTCTCTACCTGGTGGTTTGAAGCTAGCACATTTGCAGCTACGTGAGTGAGTCAGCAACTGTTTGACTTGCTAGTGTTAACATGCATTGTCCTGGGTTTTACTGTGAAATGTTTTATGGTTGATACTTGGAAAATCTTGTTCCGTAGCAAATTTAACAGGGCAAAATGAACTTGCTGTAATGGCTTAATTGGACATATGCAAAATGGTAAAAAGCATAGAATGGCTGTATTTACAGCCTATTTACTCTGAGGTCTCCCAAAAGAAAGCCCAGGCCTATGGTACCTTAAAGACAAATACATTTGTTATGATTTCCTGGGCTTTTATAGGCAAGAACTTGTTTTATTGGATGTGTCAAGCAGACAGTGAAAATGATTGAGTGGGGTACATGAGTGAATGTCCAAAAATGGTGATATATATAAATGTTGTTGTTGTTCAGTCACACAGTCGAGTCTGACTCTTTGTGACCCCTTGGACCACATCACACCAGGCCCTCCTGTCTTCCATTGTCCTCTAGAGTTTGCTTAATTTCATGTTCGTTGCCTCAATAACACTGTCTAATCCTCTCATCTGTTGCCGTCCCCTTCTTCTTTGGCCTTCAGTCTTTCCCAGCATCAGGGTCTTCTCCAGTGAGTGCTCCCTTCTCATTTGGTGGCCAAAGTATTTGAGTTTCAGCTTCAGTATCTGGCCTTCCAGGGAACAGTCAGGGTTGATTTCTTTTAGGATTGAATGATTTGATCTCCTTGTGGTCCAAGAGACTCTCAAGAGTCTTCTCCAGCACCATCATTCGAAAGCATCTATTCTTCGGCACTTGGCCTTCCTTATGGTCCAACTCTCGCAACCATACATTACTACTGGGAATACCAACGCTTTGACCATATGAACTCTTGTAGGCAGGGTGATATCTCTACTTTTTATTATGCTGTCTAGGTTTGCGATCGCTTTCCTCCCAAGGAGCAGGTGTCTTTTAATTTCATGGCTGCAGTCACTGTCTGTAGTGATCTTGGATCTCAGGAATGTGAAGCCTGTCACTGCTTCCATGACTTCCCCTTCTGTTTGCCAAGGAGTGATGGGGCCAGATGCCATGATCTTAGTTTTTTTGATGTTGAGTTTCAAGCCCACTTTTGCACTCACCTCTTTGACCCTTAGCAAGAGACTCTTTAGGTCCTCTTCACTTCCTGCCATTAGAGTGGTATCGTCTGCATATCTGAGGTCATTGATGTTTTTCCCGGCAATCTTAATTCCAGTTTGTGATTCATCCAGGTCGGCATTTCACATGATGTGTACTTTGCATATAAATTAAATAAGCAGGGTGACAATATACATCCTTGTCGTACTCCTTTTCCTATGCTAAACCGATCTGTTGTTCCATATTCCATTCCAACTGTCGCTTCTTGACCCTTATTCAGGTTTCTCAGGAGACAAGCGAGGTAGTCTGGTATTCCCATCTCTTTAAGAACTTGCCACTTCCGCGTGGTAAGCAGAAGTAGAGGTTTTTCTGGTACTCCCTTGCTTTCTCCATAATCCAGCAACTGTTGGCAATTTGATCTCTAGTTCCTCTACCTCTTCGAAACCCAGCTTGTACTTCTGGCAGTTCTCTATCCATGTACTGCTGAAACCTAGTTTGTAGGATCTTGCTAGCTTGTGAAATGAGTGCAATTGTGCGATAGTTTGAACATTCCTTGGCATTGCCTTTCTTTGGGACTGGAATGTAAACTGACCTTTTCCAATCCTATGGCCACTGTTGCGTTTTCCAAATTTGCTGGCATATGGAGTGCAGCACTTTAACAGCATCATCTTTTAAGACTTTGAATAGCTCAGCTGGGGTACCTTCAGCTCCGCTAGCTTTGTTGTTAGTAATACTTTCTAAGGTTCATTTGACTCCGCACTCCAGGATGTCTGGCTCAAGGTCAGTGATCACACCATCATGGTTGTCAAGTATAAATGTTAGCTATCCATAATTCAGAGAACGTCTAAATGTATATCCCCCTGCTATTCAGATGTAATTTGTGAATCCTGATAATTATATGACTGTCAATAATCACTGATACATCTCAGAATATTCAGATAATTATAAAATTTGCCTGGGATTGTCATATGTGAATGTCGACATTTACATAATGTTTAACTTTTACAAAATGTTTTAACATTTGCTGTAATATGCCGTATTCTCCTGCACTCATCAGTGGGTTAAGACAGTTTTGCAAGCTGATTGTGTCTGTGTATATACTGTCTAAAAGATACCATAAAGGAGCCAGTCAGTGGAAGTTATTTATATTTCTATATGCTACTTTTGTTGCTGGCAATAGTGGCTGAAGGCAGTTTATAAAAGAAACCAATCCTGATTCACAAGTAACACTTAAAACGAACAAAAAAACCCCACAAGAAAACCCAGCTTCAGAAGAGTCTCCCATGATCATACTTTCCTCACAGAACTAACAGCCAATGCACTTGCTCATGGACAGCATTCCATAACAGTGATGCTGCTACATGGCCAGTTGGGCAGCTTGAAGGGAGGACTCAACCATCTGTATAAGATGAGCTCCTGTTTCTCTTTCTGTGACAGGTATTTAAGTCTGGGCAAGAGCTAAAGGGCCCTGATCTCTCAGTGTGTGGCTTGTGGCCTGCAGTCCTGAATGAACTAGGCCAGTAGATTCAGGACCAGCCCAGGATGTGTTGTACCACACTGCTTGTTTTTGTTTTTCCTACTGGTTTATGTCAATTGAATTTTTGTATTTTATAACTGGTTTATTTAAACTGTGTTTTGTAAGCCTCTTTGGGTGTCTGCTGGGGAGAAGAGCAGAGTAATCTTTCAATAACTTTTATTGGCCTTATGCACTAAGAAGTATACAAAACATAAGGAGTACTCAATACAGTTAACACACATCTCGCTTTTTAGAAGCCAGATACAAAAAAGTTGCCACTATTTCAACAGTTACAGCATTTTTTGAGGAAAGAAGAAAAAAGGATTTATAATGATCATATTGGCCTTTTAAATCCATTAACATCCGATCTAAATACCTAACACGAATGTCAGAAGGACGTGTTCAATACTTTCTACTCCCTTTCTTCCACACTCACATAACCTCTGTGTGTGAGGAATCTTTGAAAATCTCCCTTGAAGTACTGCAGAGGGGAACACATTAAAAACATGCTAACATAGAAGCTCTGCGAGTACATGGATCATTGATGGAGAAAAAACATGTTGCTGTCATCCCCACAGGAGGAATCCCTAATCTCAGGGGAGAACACCTGCCAGAGGCATGGCTACGTAGTTCTTGCAACTCAATATCCAAGAGTCTTTGTTTAAGTAAGACAAAAGCATCTTTTTCTGACAGGGAAAGCGGCTCATCATAGCTTATCCCTATAACAGCGATCTTCTTCTCTATAAACGTCAACCAAGGGGACTGATGAAACTCCGTGAAAACTAAGGAAACAAGACAGTTGGAATGAGAAGTGGTTTTAAAATGCAATTTTAGCCAGAATTTAAATGTTATTAACCATGAAGAGCAGAGTAAAAGTACTTAAATAAATTAAGGCCAGGAGGAGGCCCTGAGCAGAACTAAAGTGACAAACAGCATCACGAATAAGCTGGCACGAGTTTGCGTAGGGCTTTAAAGTCAAAACTAGCATCTTGAAATTGGACTCCGAAGCATTTTGGTAGCCAGTGCTGCTCCATGGTGGCATTAATATGCTAACCAAAATGCAGGCCATCCTATTCCGCACCAATTGTAGCTTCTGGATCAACTTTAAGAGCAGTCCCACAAACAGCATGTTGCAGTAGTCTAGCCTTAAGTTTACAGAAGAATGGTTCAGCATGGTCAGGAAGCAAGATGATTTTTGTCCCCTTGCAGGGTTGTTGTGATTGATGCAGTATTAGGCTCCACTCTGTTATTGGGCCGAATTCTAGGATTCAGCCTCTCACTGGGGGAATTGGAGCAATACTAGGATCTGGGTCCTCCCTGGGAGAAGTGTCAGGATCCCAGCAGTCATTTGAACATTAACCGTTTTCTGCATGAGATGTGCTAATGGAGAATGTGCCTAGATGTAATGGGAGAGGGAGTTGGGTCTATCTGAGATTATTGAATTCCCTGTGCGACAGACCTGACTGATACCTGACCACAGTGCATCAGGAGATGGGTGGGTGGTTCTGGCCAGGCATTTGCTTAGCTTTCCAGCAAAGTCTGCATTGGAAGGGAGATTCCTGAACCGTCTGCAAGTGCAGGTTATTTTCCTACAAGTGTGGGTCAGGTGTGGGTCCCAGGGTGTGGGAGCCATAGAGGATGGCACAACAGAAGCTTGATTAATGTGCTCCGGAGTAATTTTGGCTGCCAAGCTACTTCCTCTTGCAAGTACCTGAAGCAGAGTTCCCAGGTCTGGGCTGGCAGTCGCCGGCAGATGGGGGGTGGGGTAGAGAGACATATCTATTTATTTACAGATTTGACTTAACGAAATTGCATCTCACAATGTCCCAGTGTCATTTTGACTGCATAAAACCCACGGAGATTTCAGAGGACCCTAGAGCATCCTGCGACATGATGAAGTCACTTTTAGTTACATTGCCAAAAGTGATGTAGGGCTGTGGGATGCTGAGTGGCAGCGAGGACCAAGGCAGAGGGTAGGAGGTTGTGCCACCCCAAATGTAAAGTGACACATTCCATGAATATGGTATGATATCAAAAGATGGATTCCCTCAAGTCTTTGACTGCTCCAAGCCTGATGATTTTGGGAGTGCAGAGATGTAACTCTCAGTGTGGGGTGGTAGTCCTGGGGCAACAGTAGGTAGACCCAGTCATTCCCAGCACTTGCAAGCTAATGTCTCACAGTAAGGGTCCTTTATCTCCGAAAGGATCCTTGCTGCCTTAATTTTGAAGTCTCAGGGTGCTTATTTGTACCTTCCTGAGTGAGCCAGACAATTGGTGTAAGCCAAGAGGCATGCACGTAGCTCTGTGCTGCTGCTGGAAATGTTGCTTAGCAAATTTACACATCTGTGATAAAATGTAGCCAATAGCTTTTCTGTTGTTTTTAATAAAATGAACTATCTCACCGTTACATCTGACTTCTTGCCATGTACAAGAAGACTCTTAAGATGTACCTGTATTGGATGATGTGATTATTGTGATTATTATTGTGATTATTAATTTCATGTTTTGTCTTCTGACAGGCTGGATGAAAGAGGTCAAGAAGAATGCCAAAAACATCAAAATAGGTGACTTTGGATTTACACTTTCACATTTGAGTTCTGGAGTTATTGAAGAAATTTACTTCTAGGAAGAATTAATTACAGTTATCGATGCCCAGCTTGCGTCTACATTTTGTGTTTTTTAGAAACAGCTTAATCTAGATCACCTCCAAATAATAAATAAAATCTTGAAGTACGAGCTACAGCTTTGAGGGCTCATGTATACTAAGTCTAGGTTCCTACATTTTATCACCTGGCAAAAAAATGCATGGTTCACATCCTACTCATTTTTTGTAATGGCTAAATGTGCTGTTACTTCTGTTCTTGTAGTTTCAAGTTAGAATGGTTATTCTGCTAGTGCTCTGCATTTGAAGAAAGTTTAATGTGAAGGCTTTTGTAGCTTTCTCTTTCAGAAAAATTGGGGAGAATGTACCTTATTGTCATAAGCTATATGTCACACCAGTTCCATAGTCTTCTGTGGCCCAGTTTAGATGCCTGCTCGTGTCAGAGATCCTGTTCTTGTGGTAGATAATGAGTGAATATTTCCCTCTCCACTGTCCTTGATTTCTTTCTGTGTGGACATCTGTACATGTGGAAGCTCGAATGGTTTGATTTTCTCCTCCTTGCAAGCAAAATAATGATGTGGTTTGGGTCCCTGTACTTGTGGTTGCCTCATATGTTATGTTTTGATCATAGTGAAGGCAGCTGTCTTGATTTTTGCCACAGATAGGAAGATTAAACAATATTTTTAGATTTTAAGTCTGTTTGGGCATTTTAAAAATTAAAAAGTGTTGTGGCAGAAGCTTTCGTGAACCAGAGGCCGCTGCTTTAGATGCAGCAAGTAAACTCTGGTTTATAGAAAGCTTATACCACAATAAATGTCTTCAAGATACTTTACGACATTGTGTCTTACTTGTAACAGATAACCTGCTCCTCTGGAATTTCTGTATATTGACACACTTATTCATAAACGTTGAAAAAATCTGTGGTAGATGGCCGAGGAAAGAGCTGAACCTATCAAGGGGCATGTTTTATGAAATTGTTATTAATCGTTATTCAAAATCTTAATGTCATAAAGCAGCAGCTTTCTTAATTGTGCAGGGAATTAATACTTATTTTTACAGTATTTCTCTCTTTTAAATCCATAGTGCCAAGGGTTTTATTTGAAGACTGGACTTACCAAGACTTTGAAAGCGTCTTTGGCAGTGAAGATGAAATAGAAGAGCTTTCTAGCACTATGGTTCAGGTTGCCAAGGTAAAATCACAGCTGTCAGAAATAAAGAAGTGATACTATTTCAAAATTCTGTTTGTTAGATGAAAAGACTTAGGCTAATTTCCCACTACAGCTGCCTCGGTGTTGCGCCGCCATTTGCCCCGACACTATTGGTCAATTTCACACCTGAAGCCGCGGGGCTGCATTTTGACCCGCGGCTCGCCCAATTTCCCCGCAGTTTCGTGATCCTGTTTTTTGAGGATCACAAAACTGCGGGGAAATCAGGTGAAGCCGCGGGTCAAATGCAGCCCCGCGGCTTTGGGTGTGAAATTGACTAATAGTATCGGGGCAAACGGTGGCGCAACACCAAGGCAGCTATAGTGGGAAATCAGCCTTATTGTAAGTAACGTGTTTGAGGTTAAGAATTTAAATTTTTATCATCTAAAAATGAATGAAACATTGTTTCTGTGTGGTAAATATGTTAATCAGTTGTTAGTATGACCTATTCCTGTGTAGGTTCTGTGGGCTAAATCAGGGGCTTTACTTGCAAGATGAATTAATTTAAACAGAATTTCTTTAACACAGAATCCTCCAACCTACAGAACACTATTATATAGCAAAGTAGAACAGTGGACAGATTTGCAACAGATAGTCTTTCTGAGTTCAGCTGAACAACTGGATCTTCTTGAAAAAAACCTTTGTGGTGAACCAAGTCCAATTTCCAATCCAAAGTGTTGGGTTCTTCCAGTGCATTCCTCTTGCAAAAGGAATTCAATAAAGTGGACAACATAGAAACCAGACTGTAGCTTGAAAGACACAGCACTGCAATGTAATTACAACGCTACTGCCTGTTAACTAAATTCAGTATTCCCCTTTTACTAATTTAACTTCTCATGTTCAGATTTTCCAATTACCTTACACAAAGCGTAAAAGCCTAGAAAATCTTATCCAGCTCTCAGTGCAACAAACATTCACTCTGCTGTTATTTTTCATTCACTGACTTTGTCCCTAACTAGCTAAACCAGCTAGTTCTTGGAACCTTCCATTGCTTCATTTAGGAAGGCATGTAAGGTAGGGAGTCTTATTACAGAGACCATATGGTAAATTGTTTCAGAGGATTTGGTTGTGCTTGTTGTAATCCTGTGTGCATATTAGCCATATGTGTTTATAATTATTGTGTGTTTTAAATCTTGAGTCCTTCTGAATATCTGTATTTTAATCTATGTTTCAGTTTTGTTAATTTGGTCTGTTACAACTTTTGTCCGGTCGCTGCTTTGTTAGCCAATCCAAGTTAGTGAGATAAGGCAGGATAGAAATGCTTTGAATAATTGTTGGCTATACGGATGGAACTGCAGTATTAATCTTATATGCACAAAATTCCTGGTTATCATGATGGCATTGCATATTTGAGCAGCATGGTTATGTCTAAAATTAGTTGAATCTGTCGATTCAAATGCAAAATAGTCATTTTACAAGTGCTCAAAGCTTAAAATCGGTAAACTCAGTCACCCAATACACAGTAAAAACAGCTATAGAAAAGGCATCACTGCAACTAAGGTACGATGCAAAATCTAGAGTGAACAAAAGGCTTTGCAAGCAGTCTAAAACTGTTAGTCAAAATAACTGTCTGCCTCCATGATATTTGTCTCCTTCTACTGAACGATCTCTAATATATTTATTCTAGGATGAAAATTTTGATGGGTTTGTCGTTGAAGTTTGGAGCCAGCTAGGAAATCAACAGCAGAAGTAAGTACAGAATTTGGTGTTTTTAAAAATTCTCTTGTACTAGAAGCAATTTTCACTCAAATGCTTATGATCTTTGTGTGAGTAAATATTTGTTTTTAGTTATTTAAAACATTTACATGTGCCTTTCCTTCCAAAGTCCCAAATGGTTCAAAATCTTAGTTTGTATTCTAAACTATACCTTTCCAATTTTTGCCAATTACCACCTCTTCCTGCAGTCACTGCTTTGATCTTCACTATGATGTTTTTGGAGATCCACTAAGGGAAATAATTTTCTTGACTGCAACAGTAGCAGGGAGGTGGGAAAGTTGCCATTTACATAGTACAGGTCTTGGTGAATAGTTTTCGAACCCTTGTCTATAGTATAAGGTGGTTTTAGTACCTTTCAGTTCCTTCTCTGATATCTCTAAGGCAATGAGGTGTGAGAGCTGTTTTAAAGTGAGATGCCCCAGTAACTTATGAAGAATGAAGCCATGTAGTAGAAGCGTACAGCTTTGATTCTGGGATCTAGAATAATACTGCTGTAGGAAGAAGCTAAATTATGACCATACCTCGGGGTATAGATCTTTTTCTGTTATCAGAACAGTGTGTAAGAAATGCATGCCGAAGAGGCTCCCACACTGATGCGGTGAAATAAGGGACCATGAAAAAGTAGTCAGTTTTCTGCGAGTTTTTTTTTTGCGACCTAGCCGTTTGCAAAAATCACAAAATAATCTCTGCTAGTACTGATTCTGTAAAATCAGATCATATTGGGATAGGTGGCAAATAGTAATATGTGAACATTGTTTTACAAAAAATTCTGTTCTGCCTTCTTCCTTATTAATCATCCTGTCTAATCATCGTCTCATTGCATAACAAAAGTTGGCCCCAATAATTCTTGGGGGCCTCTGTTTTAAACAACTGAGGCATCAGCAAAGAGGGCCTGGAGTCATAGCATTTACTGCAGTTTAGGGTTGCCAAGTGCTTACCTTTGTTTAGCGGGGAAGTTTGGTTCCCTGGCCGGAACATAGAGTTTTCAGGCCAATTGCCAGAGCGTTGCCCGGCGTGATACCGTCACTTCTGGGCTACGTCATTATGCCGGGCATGTCGGCCCGATCTGGCCACTTCGGGGGCGGGGTTCCCCCTGCTGGCCAGATCTGGACTGGTGGATTGGGGGCCCTTAGAGTGGGGGAATCCCTGCCCCCCGGGGGGACTTGGCAGCCCTACTGCAGTTAGGCTTGGCTTCTTGCTTGCTGTTACCTTGCAGTTTCAGGCTATCAGGGCCTGGCAGCTTCCTGGAAAGTCAATTCAGGAAAGAAGTAAGAGTATGAGTCCAAACAAGAAAAACAATAACCACAGAAAAATAACTAGTTAATTCTAAACAAATCCTCTTTTTGATATGCCTATATACTAAGTCCATAAATATCAAATAATGGAACTAACACCTAATGAACACAGAGGTGTTAGTTCTATTATTTGATATTTATGGACTTCGTAAAATGGTATGTTAAAAAGATTTGTTTAGAGTTAGTTATTTTTCTATGGTTGTTGTTTTTCTTGTTTAGCTTCCTGGAAAGAGCAGGATTGGTGGTTTCTATTGCTGCTTGGGAATAAAAACTAAAGCATTATTATCTGTAGGAACTTTGTGGGAATGCAGTTACTCCAGACAGAATGGAAGAATTATGTCTTGAATTAAGTATTTCCGAAACAAAATTATAGTGGCAGTGGTGGCAGATCTGCAATTCCAAATATGTAAAAATAAATCCGTACACAATTGTCTTCTATATGCCATGCGTTTAAATGCTTATATAGTTCTAAAGTCCTCAATTTACCAAAGGTGGGCTTTTAATTTTCCATTGGTGTTATAATTTTGTCTTTTTTATGTACTTTTTCTTTTCATTTTTAAAAATCTTCCTGGATTTTAAGCTTCCCCCCTTGTTCTTTTTTTGACTTCTTTGAAAGAAAGACCTTTTTAAAAAAAACATAGGAAATTCGTAGAGTATTTATGTTGTCGAAGACTTTCACGGCTGGAGTTCATTAGCTGCTGTAGATTTTCCGGGTTGTCTGGCCGTGGTCTTGGCATTGTAGGACCTGACGTTTCACCAGTAGCTGTGACTGGCATCCTCAGAGGTATAACACAGAAAGATGGAGTACTCTCTTTGTCAAGGTGAGAAGAAAAATGATAGGCAGGTAATTTATATCTACTCAGGAAAGTGGGGTAGGGCTGAGTCATTATCTTGTAGTAGTTCTCCAGGCTATGAACATGCTAATGGAGGAGCTTTCCTGAGAATGTTCTTTTGTATATGGATGGTTTCCTGAGGAGGTTCTTTGGTATGTGGATTGGCTGTTGAAATTCTAATCATATCTGTAGTGCTGTTGTTTTTCAGGACAGGAAACCATGCCCTATTTATTTTTAAACTCTGTTGAAATTGTGTTTATGTTTATGAATTTCAATGGCTTCCCTGTGTAATCTAACATGGTAATTGGAAGTGTTGTCCAGCCTTTCAGTGTCTTGGAACAAAATACTGTGTCCTATTTGAGTTAGGCTATGTTCAGCCACTGCTGATTTTTCAGGTTGGCCAAGTCTGCAGTTGTCTTTCATGTTCTTTTATTCTTGTCTGAATTCCAAAACTGGCTTGATCAGAAAAACATGAAATAATGTGTTTATTTTGACAGTGTTGACCATTTCAGGTTTCTTTTGGAGAGTGAGATGGCAGGCTTAAGTGGTTCCCACTACATTCAGTCTCGTGTTGTTTGATATGTAGCTGCTCAGATGTGGGACTTTGGTGATGTGTTATTTTTTGCTTTGGATTATGCTCCCGGTTCCTCTGAAGTGACCCATTTCTGCTGAATTGCTTACTTGAGGCAGCCTTCTGGCTTAGCGCTCTAACTCATAGCTTAAGCAATTATTGCAGTTTTCCTGACTGCTGATAGGCACTGCAACCCCTTCTTTGGTATTGTCAGTCAGTGTCTCTCCTCTAATTAGCACTTTGATATTCAGAACAGCTTTCTTTAGCAGATTAATTCCAGCTTTCACAACTTTGTCTTCTTCTTCAGTATGAATTTTCCGTTCTCCTATCTCCTTTGGCAAGGTGCTTCCTTTTGATTTGGGTTAAACTATTCTTTCTGCTCATGGTCTAGATATAGCTGCTCATTGTTAGCGTGATGATTCACGCAGCCCTCATCCTTGTTCAGAGAGTCACAAAGACCAGAAACGCCAGGTACTGCGATTCAGGTTCTCTTTATTCAATTGCTTTCTATTCTCACCACAAGGTGTCTCCCCAGGATCAACTACGCCTCCGCTTCGACTTTACTGCAAGGTGTTTAAGTTACCCATTTGCCAGCTTCTGTTCCATATCATAGAATCATAGAGCTGGAAGGGACCTCAAGGGTCATCTAGTCCAACTCCATGCACAATGCAGGAAATTCATAAATACCTCCCCCCCACACACCCCCAGTGACTGCTGTTACATGCCCAGAAGATGACAAAAAATCTCCAGGATCTCCAGCCAAACTGACCTGGAGAAAAATTGCTTCCTGGCCCCCAAGTGGTGATCAGTATTTCCCTGGGCGTGTAAGAAAGGGCCACAAGTACTAAGCACTAAGGCAACCCTTCCTGCCCTCCCTCTCATGATCTGCCTCACAGAATCAGCATTGCTGTCAGGTGGCCATCTAGTCTCTGTTTGAAAACCTCCAAAGAAGGAGGGCCCACCACCTCTTGTTCCACTGAGGAACCCCTCTAACTGTCAGGAAGTTCTTCCTAATGTTTAGTCGAAAATTCTTTTGATTTAATTTTAACTCATTGGTTCTAGTCTGACCTTCTGGGGCAACAGGAAACCACTCCACGCCATCCTCTATATGACAGCCCCCCAAGTACTTGAAGATGGTTATCATATCACCTCTCAGTTGTCTCCTCTCCAGGCTAAACTTACCCAGCTCTTTCAACCTTTCCTCACAGGACTTGGTCTCCAGACCCCTCACCATCTTTGTTGTCCTCCTCTGGACACGTTCCAGCTTTCCCCAAGTCTCTCACCCAGGTTGGCCCTCTGTTTGCAATTACCACAGTTGTTGGCCCTCTGACAGCCCCTACCTCAAGGCCAGTCCTTTCTCCTCTAGGAAGGCTGCCAACTGCCTTCTTGGTTTTTTCTCTCAAGGAGGCATATTTTACTTCACCCTCCTTGCTAATGCCAAAGTCTGAGACTTTCCAGGTGCCTTTCACAGGCTCCTGGCTGTCGGAGCCAGTTTGGTTAAGAGTGGTGGTCTCTAATCTGGAGAACTGGGTTTGATTCCCCATGAAGCCAGCTGGGTGACCTTGGCCCAGTCATAGTTCTTTCAGAGCTCTCTCAGTCCCGAAAAACAAATCTAGCTCTCTAGAAGCACAATACTTGCGGCTGCCACACAATCCTAGGATCTCCTGGCTAGTCTACACACAACATTGTATGAAAATTAATTAATTAATTAATTCCCAGCTATCACTGTTGCATTCTTGATTCCCGTTGCCTCCTGGACCTTGGTCAGCTGTCCGGTCATGCTCTTGCACTGCCCCATCTCCTTGCAGATGCACTCCAGCCCCATCCTCTTCCTCCTCTATACTCCCACATCTCTCTGGCCCCTCTGCCTCTTCCCTGTTCACAGTTATTTCCACTTGGGCTTCTGTCCTAGTCCTCTGCTGCCTGCTCCCTCGTAAGCTGCTACAGTTCAGTTCTTGCTTCAGCATGTATCTCATTTCCCAGTTTGCACTGTTTCTCTATTTGCTAAAATCTCGTTAGTTTTTCAGAAGGGTATCATCCATAGCCTGACTGTCAAGTAAATAAAGTTTCGTTGTGATCAGAACATTGTCATTTCATTGTCCCATTATATAAAAAAAATGTTATATGTTTTCTATAAGAGTGGGGATCATATATCTGCCAAATGTGAGGTAAACAGGAAGTCTCTCCTCAAGGTAGATATGTCTTTTGTTTTACTTAAGCTGAGGTTCCTTTCTTCCTCCAAATAGCTTCAACACTGAGCCCGGGCAAACTGCCTTGCTCACAGATTTTATAATGTCTGCCTCACTGTACATCTTTTTGACTCCACTTTCAGTCTGATGGGCCAGGCTTCTAAAGCTCAACATGTCTTTTTACTGATTGCTCTTAATGGTTATCTTAATTGTTCCTGCAGATTGAGTTGACTCCCACTGACAGTTCCTCCCCAACAGAGTTTTCCTTTTCCCTTTCTAACCTTTTTCTGAAAATAAGCCTCTGATAGCTTTTCTCTCTCTGGTCTTTTACTCCTGCAGTGTCTTGGTTGCAGCACGGAATTATGCAAACTAGCTTTTCAGTATCAGGGATGGGGACAGCCATAATCCCTTTGTTCAGCACCAGTCAGGGCCAAACACATTACAAATTTTGGCTAGTTGCATGTGCAGCACCAAAATAGTGCAAGACACCCTAGATGCTGGCCTATGTTGCCCTGTGGTTAAGCTTGTCTATAATCCCCAAGATATCTTTCTTGTCCGCTTCACGTCTGTTTTGTTTGCTGGACTACTCTCACCCCTCCCCTGCACAAAAAATGAGAAGATCAGGAAAAAGTCATGCCAGTTTCTATTTTTCTTGCTTAAAATGAAATTATTACTGTATGCAACAATACTAGTGTATGTACATGTTCTTTTGAAGAACTCCTGTGCTTCACTCAGTGAAAAATACAAGGTTTAACCATCTCCTGTACCTCATGGTGAGGTGAAAATGTCAAAAAAATCCATTCCTTTTTTTTTTTTTAACACTGTTTTTATTGATTTTCAAGAAACAAAACAAAACAAAAACAAAACAAAAAACAAAACAAAAAAAAATCCTCCCAACAAGGAAATATAGCATATACAATTACAGAGACCTTCATCTTACATCAAAACAATCAAATTGTTACCACCGCTTAAACATGCCAGACAGGTAATTCTTAGTTTAATACATAGTGCCAAAATTTGATTCTTTCAACCATTTATGAAAGCTAGACCAGTACTTTTCATAGATCTCCAGGTTTTTTCCTTCAACAATAAAAGTTAATTTTTCCATTTGTGCAACATCACATAACTTAAATATAAACTCCTCTTTAGTCGGGATCAATCTATCCTTCCACTTTCTAGCGAATACAATTCTGGCTGCTGTTAACGTATGCATTATAAAATATATCTCCTCTTTCTTAAATCCTTCCGGGATTACATTCAACAAAAAACATTCCGGTTTAAAAAAAAAATCCATTCCTAAATGTGTGACTTCCTTGCAGAAAAAAAATATTATTATATGTAGCCCGTATTTTTAACAAGGGGCTCTGGGTGGCAGGTATGATTCTTCCCTCCTTCATTTTATCATCACAACAGCCATATGAAGTCAATTAAGATGGAAGAGAATGCCTGGCCCAAGATCATCCAGTGGGTTTCCTGGTGAGCAGGGTCTCTGCCAATCCTAGTCTGGCACTCTAAGCCCTGTACCACACTTGTCCAAAAAAGGATGGGCAGGGTAACTGAAAATGCGCTTGAAGTAGAATGCATCTGTTCATGGATAACATAAGTCCAGGAAGGCTACAGATCTGCTTCCCTGCATTGGCTACAAGCTGACTTTCAATAGGTACACAGAAGCAAAACTGTCTTGTGAACATGCACACTGATATTAGGAGAGGCACTCAAAAGCACCTTAAACCAGCATGACTGAAAATGAAACCTTCTGGGTTTGAGCACTCTTTCTGAACCTCAAACGATAGCCAGCTTTTAAAGACGCATGCAACTGGCTCCATGTAGCCAAGGCAGCATCTGTTGTGTTTTCTTAAATAGCAGTCTGCTATGCTGTGTTGGAAACTGCATTTGAAACTAGGAGTTTGAGAAGCTGTTTGATACAGCATTGTGGAACGCGGTGTTCAAGGAAGAAACAGCCATCACTCCCACTAGGCATTTGCAATTCTTTGGGTATGCCTAAGGTAGCTACTTTTTCTTTCATACCACTTCTAGTGAGTGAGAAACAGTTTAAACACTTCCTTTTGTCATAATTTTCTGTATGGCGATATTTGTTTCTAGCCTGGTGTGTTTTGCAACTGTAGTACTTGGTTTGCTTCTAAGACGGAGCTAATGCCTTGTTTTGTGTCAGTCTTCCACGTTTTATGCATTCTTTCAGTGTATGAGTGTCAGTTCCATCTCCTAATTATGGTTAGAGGAAAGCCATGTGTTTGTTTCTTGCACAAACCCCATAAATAAAATAAATAAATATTTTTACTCTGCTGTTTATTTGAAACCAGGCTGTTCTTACTCTACCCATGCAGTAACAGTAGGGCAGCTTCTCTATCAGCTATCTCTAACTAAAATGTCACAGAAGTAGTGAGCAGATGTCTGAATTCATTAGCGCACTTCTTCAGGTGATGTTAAAAAGGGGGAAGGGGAAAGATGTGTAACTGGGCATGAAGAAAATGTTGGCGTCTGCAATTTGCCACAATCTTAAGATGGAACAGAGGAGTTGTTATGGAGACGTAATGAGGTTATCAGTGTTCTGCACTTTGGGGAGGGGCCAGTCATAAGATGGGAGACAGAGTGAGTTACAAAATTTGGGGGAGTTTAAGACTAGCATTGTTCATTGTTCAAGACCTAACGGAGGCAGCTGCTTCTGAATGGGTGCTTCCTGTATAAAGAAAGGGTGTGTTCAGACAGATCTTTTGATCTGCCATAGGAACGACTCCCTTGCGGATCAAAAATGCACGACCAGACATAAACATCTGGGAAATATTCCGGTCCCATAGGCATCCCGTTCTGCTGCGCCTCCAATCCTGATTTAAAAAGCAGCAGTTTCAATGTAGGGTTTTCGCCTACCCGCGCAACAACTGCAGACTTTCTTCCGTCTGGTCACTCCATTAGTGCGTGATGCTCCCGTCGGCTCGGTCTGACGTCAGACCGAGCCGACGGGGGCGTGATTTTTAAAAATTGAAACCCCATGTGCGCTTTAACGAGGAAACGCATTCAGCGATAAGCGCTACGAGGAATGTAATATTCATGCTTATTTCTTTTAGGGACAAGATGTTACCGCGATGGGAGATGGAGGGGGAAGGCCTGTTCTAACTTGCAAAATAGTCCCTCCATTGATCATGATGGCAATGGCAAGGGGGAGGACCGGGACTTTGCTGAAAACCCTCCGCGATCGCCTCAGTTCTCCAAGGAGGCGCAGCCTTGCCTATGCGAATGTACAAAACTTTAAAAAAAAAAATCCTCGGTGGATGCCGTGTAGACAAATCACGGCGGGAACAACGCGCGGTGAGGCTATTTCATGGGGGGGGGCGTCTGGTCGTGCTAGGCTGGATTAAAAAAATCGGGATAAAATTTTAGGAGGGCTCATGGCGCGATTGACTGGCCATCTGAACGCAGCCTAAGCCTACTTTTCCTGGGTTCTTCTGAAGACTTTCCAGCTCCAAGGGGGCAGAGGATAGCCAGAGTCAGTTTTTGCATCAGTGAAGAGATGCTGTTTGGTCAGAAGCGCTAGTCTGTTCCATTCACCTTTTATATCCAAGGTTCAAGAAGAGAATGGATGTTACGAAATGCACTGGCAGACACCAAGGAGCTGGGGGAGTTCTGGATAAAACCACACTAAGCGGGTGGCAAGCCTATGGCTCGTGGACCAAAACTGGCCCGCCCAGGGCTTTAATCCGGCCTGCAGCACTCTTCTCCCCCCTCCCCTGCCTGTCCTCAGCCTTCTGAGCTCAAGCTCAAGCTGCCACTGAGCACAGGGAGCAGAGGGCGGGGGGGCCAAACTTCCCAGTTCATTTTCACTAGCTTCTCTTCAGTTTGGAAGCTTCTTTGGGTTCCGTTGAAATACATTGCAGCACAAAAGAACTTTCAAAGGAAATGCAAAATGGATTTAGCCTATCTGGGCCCACAGACCTTAATGGAAAATCCATTCTGCATTTTCCTTGCAACTTTTTTGTGCTGCAGTGTATTTCAATGGAGCCCATGCAAGTCGATTGGCGTTCTAGGCTCCCATTATCTCCAGTGGGTCTTCAAGCCTCTCCCATTGTTTTCAGTGGGCAATACTGTCATTCCTTTTAGCACATCCCCAAAAATTATTATCTCAAACCACCCTGTAAAAAAACCTGAGACCCTGGAGAGTCACTGCCACACACACACACACTCACACACATAGAGAGTTTATAATATGCCAGTTGAGAATAACAATACATTTGATAAAATGGGTTCTTTTTTACAGAATCTCACACCATAATTTGGGGCTTTTTAGCTTGGAGAAACGACGGCTGAGGGGTGACATGATCGAAGTTTATAAGATTATGCATGGGATAGAGCAGGTTGAGAAAGAAGTACTTTTCTCCCTTTCTCACAATACAAGGACTCATGGGCACTCCATTAAATTGCTGAGCAGTTGGGTTAGAACAGATAAAAGGAAGTACTTCTTCACCCAAAGGTGATTAACACATGGAATTCACTGCCACAGGAGGTGGTGGCGGCTACAAGCATGGACAGCTTCATTAGGGAATTAGATAAACATATGGAGCAGAAGTCCATCAGTGGCTATTAGCCACAAGGTATAGATAAGAACTCTCAGTCTGGGGCAGGTGATGCACTCTATTCTTGGTGCTGGGGGGGGGCAGCAGTGGGAGGGCTTCTAGTGCCCTGGCCCCACTGGTGGACCTCCTGATGGCACCTGGTATTTTTGGCTACTGTGTGACACAGAGTGTTGGACTAGATGAGCCATTGGCCTGATTCAACATTGGCTTATCTTATGTTCTTAATTTCGGATAAATGTTTATGAGAACAATAGCAAGGCCGGTGTCTCAAGTAAAGAGAATAAAGGACAGATTTCAGTGCAAGCACTGTGAACCTGGACACGACCTAAAGATACCAAGGATGCCTAGCTAAAATATTCACAGTTTAATTTCTACAATATAAATAAATTTTGCTTATTCAGAGTAATCTTTTTAATCAGCCTGTGAAATAGCCTTATATATGTGGTGTGAAGATGCAAAGGAAGGCAAGGCTTTTGTGCTTCCATTACTGGTATAGAGATTAAGGAAGATTTTGGATCTCTCCTTTTCAGTAAGGATTGGAGATACCTCTACTATTAAAGGATTTTTTAATTAAATGAGTTGTGATAGTATTTTACACTACATAGGTTGAGACTTATGATTGTTGGAAATGCCAGTGTAGCCCGCTGTTCAATGTCTTTTCTCGATACATTCTTTTTTATACATGACTATGGTAGAAATAGTCATGCTTCAATCAGATACGTAATTTCCTGCAGTGGAAAAAGTCATGAATCTTGTTGGAAAGAGAAAGCTGATATCAAACTGTTCACTCAAGATAACTGTTAACAGAAGTCAAAATTTATCTCATTTCGCTAACAACTGACTTGTTTAAAAAGAATCCACACAATCACTGTATAAGGATACTCTGATTTACAGTCTAATATCTATTAAGAAGAGGCTTGTGTGTGTATAGAAGTTCCATCAAGTTGCATCTGACTTACGGTGACCCTATAGAGTTTTCAAGGCAACTTTCGAACTGCTAGGTTGGCAGGAGCTGGGACCAGAGACGGGAGCTCACTCCATCATGCGGCATTCGGGTCTTGGAAGTGCTGAACTACCGACCTTCCAATTTGCAGTTCAGCGTCTTAACTACTTGAGCCACCACAGCTCATTACATTATGTTAATTTATGAACTAGCTCTGAGATGAGCCAATCTCAGTTGTACTAAACAGTGCCTTAATTTGCTACGGTAGCCGGTAGATGAAAAGAAAGTAGAACAAGGTCTATAAAAAGCTGTTTGGCCCTTCTAGCATTTTCTGTTTGGCCCTTTTAGCATTTTCTATTTACAACTCTTTTTGAAGAACTTCAGTGAGGTTTGTGTATATGAAGAATGTATTACATTGTGGCTGTTATCTGCTGATCTTGAAACAAATGGAAGCGCCTCTCACTTTTTGGAGTGCATTCTGTTATCTGAACTGTAATCAGAAGGCGAAAATCTTGATTCCTTCCAGATCCTCTTTGCAGCAATTACTTGGATAATATTAGCCCTTATCAGCTCAAACAATTCAGTGTGCTAAGGCATTCTCACATCATCATTTTGAACACCAGCATGAGTTTGATTGTGTAGAGATGGACAGCAGACAGTAGATGGTGCCACTGTCACACAGATGACTTGAAGGCACCATCTTCCCCACATGCTGCAGATACATCTGCATTTGACCTTCAGATATGTTATTAACTTTGGGAGTAAAAAAATTAAATTTCTATTGACACATCAGTGCTCCAGTCTAAGCTGTGGACATTTTATCTATTAATCAAAAGCTTACTGTAAGTTACTTCCTTCCTTGCTATTATGTAGGCTCTGAAAGGACCATTGACAACCATTTTTGAACTGGGGGAACTTTGCTTTGTTGATCTCTTTTGATTTTTCTTTGGTCAAGATTGGGCTGTTAAATATGAATATTAGTTACAGTTGAATGAAGAAATGAAGGGGAGTGTCACAAAATACTGTGGTCTGGGGTAAGCCTTCTGCTTTTAGGGGCTACAGTGGCTCAAGTGGTTAAGACGCTGAACTGCAGACTGGAAGGTCGGTAGTTCATCAGTTCGAGACCTGAGTGCTGCAAGACAGAGTGAGCTCCTGTCCCTGGTCCCAGCTCCTGCCAACCTAGCAGTTCGAAAGCAAGAAATTGCAAGTAGATAAATAGGTACTGCTTCAGTGGGAAGGTAACAGCGTTCCGTGTACCTCGGTGTCTAATCATGCCAGCCACATGACCACAGAAATGTCTTTGGACAGTGCTGGCTCTTTGGCTTGGAAACGGAGATGAGCACCGCATCCCTAGACTCAGATTCGACTGGCTTTTACCTTACCTTCTGCTTTTAGTTGGACAAAAGCAGTTCTGTGATACCTATGTCTGTATATAGTTAATGGAAGGGATGGAGGAGGAGGCAGAAGGAGGCATTGCATATTCAGAAGGTTGACATTATGAGAATTATGGCCAGAAATAATGTTTTAAAAGATACCCCCAACTTAATTGGTTCAGAATAGATTGTCAAAGTGGCCTGTGCCTCACAGGGATCTCTGAAGATAAATTTGACAATGGCAAAGTACATAATGAATATTTAACAATGTTTTGGCATGAAGATGGAATTTTCTTCTAGCTCATTATGCTTTTAAAAATGTGATGCCATGCTTTCCTACCCTTCGTTTCTAAGTTGTCAGTGGTAATACGGGGAAAATATGGCTGTAAACACCAGAAGGCTACTGTTGAGAGAAAGCAAAGTTGTAATTTATAGGATGTTTTCAATGGGCATTCAGCAAGAATTGTTTGGGGATGGTGACATGCCCACTCATTTGGTTTATATAATCCATTTTAGGTGACAAATGGGAGTGCTCTTAAATGAAGTCTGAGCATTAACCACTAATCCTGTAAATATGTATGATACTATCTTGGGCCAGAGAGATGGTCTGACAAGTCAGTCTGCCATAGTTAAAAGTCCTGGCTACATTTCATGCCATCCTCCTCTCACCTTTGCCATAAATTGAGTAACATATATTGTATGAAGTTTAGTAAACCATGTGTCACGATGATGGATGTCTTCAAAAGAGTACAAAATCACCCAGGGAGAAACAAGGCTGAAATCTTTTTGTGGCTTCTGAATGTTCTGATTGCTGATCCTTCTGTCTGCGTGTGATTGTGGAGACAATAGTTTAGGCATTAATAATTATTTATTTTAAACATTTCTGTGCCACCTTTCCACCCAAATAGGGTTCCCAAGGTGGTGAACATCAAGGTATCAAAACATTTAAAAGAGCATTTAAAAGGTATATGTAAAATGTTTAACATATAGACATGCAAATGCGACACAAATAGGGAGGGGGGCCAATAAGAGTTTACTTGGGGGTATGCCAAATGGAATAGAAAAGTCTTCACCTGCAGGCAAAAGACAAGTGAGAGGGAGATTGGAACTCTCTCCCCTGGTAGGTACTAAGTTTTGGCACCGCAACCAGGAAGGCCTTCTCTTGGGTTGCCACCAGTCTAGCCTCAGACAGCTGGAGCTCCCAAAGCAAGAACTCCAAAGATGACCAGCATTGGCTGGTGGGTTCATATGGGAGAAGGTGGTCCTTAAGGTATGGAGGAGGAGGAGGTTGGATTTATACTCCGCCCTTCACTACCCAAAGGTGTCTCAGAACGGCTTACAAACCCCTTTGTCTTTCCCTCCCCACAACAGACACCCTGTGAGGTAGGTGGGGCTGAGAGAGCTCTGACAGAAACTGCTCTTTTTCAAGGACACTTCTGACAGAACTATGGCTTGCCCGAGGTCATCCAGCAGGTGCAAGTGGAGGAGTGGGGAATCAAACCTGGTTCTCCCAGATTAGAGTCCATGCACTTAACCACTACACCAAACTGGTGTGCTGGCCTCAAGCCATATAGTTTTAAAGGTCAGTACTCTAGACTGAAAGAAGACCAGCAAAGTCTGTAACAAAGAGAGTAAGAAGGCTTCTGTCTCTCATGGACTAAGAGGTTAAAGGGTTTTTTTTTTTCTTTTCTGAGGGACTTTTAGCGAATGTGATATACAGTTTTGACTGCCTAGGAGAAATGGCCATATTCTCTGTTTTATTTGGAAAGGCCTCCTTACTGACAAACTTTCTGGAGGAGTGTTCAGGAAAAAAGCTCACCCCATCCTGTGAGTTGTTTCAGCTCATTATGTTGGTGCACACATTTTGATATTGCTGGCTGTAGATACACAGGAAAATGCAGGGAAATAAATTGGTTTCTTCTAGGTAAGGATGCTTTAATTTTTTTAAATTAAATGTTTGTCTGCACTGGAGCTCTGTTGGGCTGTTGAAAGACATAGAAAGAAAATTTGTTTCCTCCAGGGAAGAGAGGGTTTTTTATGGCATTTTAGTGTGTGTGTGTGTGTGTATATATATATTTCATTTTTCTTTGCACTAGAGCACAATAGTACTCCTTTGGGTGCCATTTCATTCTAGTGCAGAGGAAATATGTATAATTTTTAAAGTCTTTGTCCTATAAAGAAACGGGGTTTTTTTCTGTGTTTTTTTTTTAGTCTTTTGCAAGAGCACTGCAGTGTAGAGAGAAATTTTAGAAAATAATAATTAAAATTTGCTTCCCTTGAAGTGTTGAATATTGACAGACTTAGGTTCATGTACCTGCAAAGCTGTCTACTTAGCTCAGTCCTTCATTTTATATTCCAAACTAGAGAAGGACTTTCAGGTATATGCTGAAATTATCTATTTTCAGGTATATGCTGTTTTACTCCAAAGGGCTGTGAGCATTATAAGCTGAGCGAGTCATATTTCAGATCAGACAATTACAAATTTCAGTATTATCACTGCTGATTTCTAACACTTTGATGCTGGTGGCTGAGTTATCATCTTGGGCAAAGTTAATGTAAAAGCTTGAAACTACCTCCTAAAAGCTTGATGGCTGAATATTCAGTTCTATCCCCCCTTCTGTTGGTGGAGGTATCACTTTTTTTCTTTCTGCTTTAGTCTAATATTCTGTGATGTATGACGAAGTTCAATACAGTGCAATTACTGCCATTTAAATTACTTTTGAACATGACAGACAAATGTAGCAGATTTGTTGTTCTGCATTGCATTAGAGTTCAGGATATGCCATGTCCATGTCCACATAGGTTGTCACTCCTGCGTTCAAGTCCTGCTTCACCACAGCATTTGTGCACCTTCCAGGGTTTCCCCAGATTTTTCTCTGATCTTTCTGAAACCTAGTTTGCTGTGAAGTTTTGAGAAAGACAAGAGTAAAGCCTGGATGTCTGCCATGGAGACCAAGTCCTATGAGGAAAGGTTGAAGGAGCTAGGTATGTTTAGCCTGGAGAGGAGATGACTGAGAGGTGATATGATAACCACCTTCAAGTACGTGAAGGGCAGTCATATAGTGGATGGTATGGAGTTGTTTCCTGTTGCCCCAGAAGGTCGGACCAGAATCAACGGGTTGAAATTAAATCAAAAGAGTTTTCAGCTAAACATTAGGAAGAACTTCATGACAGTTAGAGGGGTTCCTCAGTGGAACCAGAGGTGGTGGGCTCTCCTTCTTTGGAGGTTTTTAAACAGAGGCTAGATGGCCTTCTGACAGCAATGCTGATTCAGTGAACTTAGGCAGATCATGAGAGGGTGGCAGGAAGGGCTGCCTCAGTGCTAAGTTCTTGTGGCCCTTTCATACACCCCCAGGGAAATACTGATCACCGCTTTGGGGACAGGAAGCAATTTTTCTCCAGGCCAGTTTGGCTGGAGATCTTGGAGATTTTTTGGTGTAGTGGTTAAGTGTGTGGACTCTTATCTGGGAGAACCGGGTTTGATTCCCCACTCCTCCACTTGCACCTGCTGATGTGACCTTGGGTCAGTCACAAGCTCTGGCACAGCTGTTCTCTCAAGGACAGTTTCTGTCAGAAGTTCTCTCAGCCCCACCTACCTCACAGGGTGTCTGTTGTGGGGAGGGGAAGGGAAAGGAGTTTGTAAACCACTCTGAGACGCCTTTGGGCAGTGAAGGGCGGGGTATAAATCCAAACTCTTCTTCTTCTTCTTCTTTTGTCATCTTCTGGGCATGGAACAACAGTCACTGAGTGTGTGTGGGGGGGGAGGTATTTGTGAATTTCCTGCATCGTGCAGGGGGTTGGATTAGATGACCTTGGAGGTCCCTTCCCACTCTGTGATTCTATGTGCGTGAGAAGGTTTGAATTTTCCCACCCATATGGCAGCAATTTTCTTTGATGCTGTCCCCACAGTAGCCATTTCCGCCCCTGCTTTAAAAAAAAATTAAATAAACATATTGTTATAACATTATATCAAAATGGTAACAGGTCCTCTGAATTCATAGGTTTCATTTTTTAAACAAATCTCTAGCCCATTTTGTTGTGCCCTACCCTTTAAGAAATTAAAGCTGGGATTTCGAAGAACCTGTTACACATATTGTTATATCTTTATAGTAATATTCAATTGCTGATTTAAAAAAAATAATAAAAAAGCCCTAGGGAAGGGGGAAGGGCCACTGCAGAGGGACTTGGGACAGGGAAACCGTGGGGGGAAACCTATTTCTGCTATTTTGTATTGGTAACTGCACTAGCAACAGGGAAACCGCTCATCCCTGTCCCCATAGGGGAAAACACCCATGTCTTTCCAACTGTTTGCCTATTGACTTTTCTGGTAAAGATGGCATTCTTTGTGATATAGAAGAAGAAGAAGAAGAAGAAGAAGAGATTGGATTTATACCCCTCCCTTCACTACCCAGAGGAGTCTCAGAGCAGCTTACAAATTCCTTTCCCTTCCCCTCCCCACAACAGGCACCCTGTGAGGTAGGTGGGGCTGAGAGAGCTCTGACAGAAACTGCTCTTTTTCAAGAGCAGCTGTGCCAGGACTATGGCTTGCCCAAGGCCATCCAGCAGGTGTAAGTAGAGGAGTGGGGAATCAAACCCGGTTCTCCCAGATTAGAGTCTACGCACTTAACCACTTCGCCGAACTGGCTCTATAAGCAATAATCTTCACATTCTTTTAAAAAAATTGTAGATAAATATAGAAGTCATATAGTAATATGAATATGAAATATGAAACAGAGCAAAGGGCAATGTCAGATAACTGCCATGTTTTCTGTATAACCTCATATCTTGCTTACTCACATGCGCATAGCTTTGCTTTGCTTTGCTGAAGCAACCGTGGGAGACATTCCTCTGCTAGACACCACTATCAGTGTAACCTTGACAGAAGGGAGGTCTTGGGTTCCCAGGTGGTGTGAATATATCAGCCCTACAGCAGGGGTGGTGGTCTCCTGTTCATGATGTAATGTCCCGCTGGGAGATTTCCCGCGCACGCGCTTGGATTTCATTTGCTTGGCTAGTTGAAGCATCAGAGTATATACACAGCCCCCCATGCACTACCCGTTATTCCTGACAATGAATCTGTACTACTGGGCAACAGACTGGTATTCCAATAAAGCATAACTTTCTGAGTGAAGTGTGCCTGGACTTGCTTGCGGTTGAACCTGACAGGCAACAATAACTAAAAACAGACACAGTCACGTGCATACAAGAAGTCCTTCATAATAGCTGAATTAAATCATAGCAAGTACTTCCTGTTGCACATCTTCAGCCAGTAATGTACTGTTCAAACAACATACATAAAGGTACAAATTTTCCTCCTTGCTTTTAACTCAACCTTCTCCAAAATGCTGTGTTACTTTAGTTCAGCATTATATCTTCACATTCTCAACAGTATCTAATACACTGAATGACAATGTTGATGGTATAGAATTGCAAATCTACTGTAAGTAGCAGCAAGCAGAGAATTTAGAGGAGCAAAAGAGAGAAAAATCTAGCTAATACAGTATGGTGGTTACCTTCTGGCAGTAAGGAAGGGCCACAACTCTGTAATCAGAAGCGAGTCCAATTGTGGCTTTGACTTTTCCTGAGGATCTTGAGAACATTGTTGCTCCTCATCCTCGCTCATTGAATAAACAGTTGGAAAGAAAGAAACGATATGTGGCTTGCATAATGAGAAGGGGGCTTGAGTTTGTTGCCTAATAAGGGAACCAACTAGGGAAGAGAACTTGTCTATCTTCGTAACTCTGAAATAAAAATGAAAACTTTTTTTTTTAAACTGTGTTTTCTTTCTTGTTGTATTCTATGCTTGGAGCATTCTGGGCTAAGCTCTGCTGCAGTGTGTCTTTAGCATGTAATTTTGGAAGAGACTATTCCCCTGACTGTAGATTTTAAACAAAAAATCTTAACATGGTTCTAAAAAACAAGAAGCGTGCAGGCCTAAATGCTGTCTTTGTCTTGCAGGGGTCTAATTCACTTGCTTACCCACCTCTCGGAAGCACTGCATCAGGCCCGACTTGAGCTAATACTTGTCATCCCCCCTGCTGTCATGCCAGGGTAAGTATCTTATTTTCAGAGGAAATCCCAGAGGATTCTATTTTCAGCTCCATTCAAGCTATTCTGGGCTTATTGTTGCTGAAAGCCCAGTGTACATGTAGCTTAAAACACGCAGTAAATGCCCCAGCTATGTTTCAATAGACAACTGTGCTTCCAGGTCCCGTCGAAAATAAAAGCAGCCCCTAAGTGGCTGACTAAGGGAAAGCTGAAGAAATGCGAGCGTGCAAGGGATCGTATCATTCAAATACAAACTTCCTATAGTGTCAGGTCATCTTTATCCAGTTGAACTTTATTTTGCATTTATCAGATATTACTGCTTTTGACCACTTTTCCATGAATCATTTTGTAATAATTCAGAGGAAGCACTGTCCCTCGCTAGTGCTGAACTGTTGTCTAGGGAGACATCTGTTTGAAAAAGACAGACTTTCCCATTTGCTGATTTCATAATAACTAACATATAGTGTGTGTGTTCTTCGTTTCTTAAGTACCTATGAGTTTTTTTTTCCAATATTACTTAAGTACCTATGAGTTTGTACCTATGAGTTTGCTTTCAGTATTACTGAGATGCATACTTTCAAGCTTTGAACATATCTACAATCAGTGGAGGTGCTACATTAAATCGTGTGTTGCTTATCTGAAATGATTGCTTTATATCCGTGATACTCCCTCGTGGTATTTTCTATCTGAAACATAAGGCATCCAGGCCTGTTTATCAGGTTTCAGGCAATAGCTGGCGTGTGTCAGTGAGGGTTCAGGGGTGCTAGATTAAACCAATTTTTTATAACTGTTTAAAAAGCTCCATCCTCCTTAGCTGTATACAGATCTTCCATTCATTTCCATGGATGCCTGTACTGGTAGAAGCTAGTTGGTATTAACAGTGCTGAGAACTTCCCAGTAATTGCCATCAAGATTTAAAGTTACCCTTTTTTTTAATTGAGTGCATGTTTTTCCATCAAGTTGAACATGTCTGTAATGGCCCCAGTGGGTCTGGTGTGAGAGCAGGCAGAAATCCCACAGGACAAACAGGCAGAAGGGACCAGGTAGTCACTCACAGTACAGGTACAAGCAGGTGAGTGGTCAAGAGTCCATGGGTCAGGTATCCAGAAAGGGGAATCATCAGTCAGTCCAAGAGTTGGAGGTCCAGTGTTCAGTCCAGGTTCAGAGCAACAGAGGGTCCAGTCAACAAATCAGGAGACAAGGTGGGTGGTGATGCAGCCATGGTACACATTGCATCCACAAGGAGCAACTTCCCTCTTCCTGGATTTATAGCTGACTCTCCATGGGCTGGTTAGCTGCTGCTAATTGTCACATGCATCCCTGCAAGTACTCATGTGGCGACAGGTGTCTGCGATTCATCAAACATTCACTGCGACGGGCTCTGAGCACTGATTTCCACTGATGGTGACGGCACTGTTGGAGAAATGCTGGGTCCGGCCTCCTCCCTCTCCTCTGTGTCTGATGCCAGTAACTTACTTGCAGCTGGAGGAGAGGGCAAATTGGTTACAGCCAGTGTTTGGTCAAGAGCTTGCATCTCCTATCCCTGAAGATTGAGGGATCTATTGCAGCTGGCTGTTCCTCCTCCTCTGAAGAGGAGATATCGTTATCAAGTTGAGCACCCGTCTGGTCAGGCTGGGAACCGGGGAGACGAATGACAGTGTCTTTTGGTCGCCTTGAAAATTTGCTTGCTAGCAGTATCATGAGCAGTTTTGCTTCTGTGCACTAGCAGCATTTGGCATCACGGCCAGGTCACAGATGTCTGATTACTATACTCTGGGTTCTTATAGGATGCATCTTTTAAAAGCCTCTAAGTCAGGCCGTATATGCTGCTTTTGGACCTGCTCAATTGGTAGCATCCTTCCCTTTCTTCCTCTTTCCTAGCATTTCACAGCCAAGATATTTCTTTCCCTTCTTTTTGTTTCGCTTTTCCTATATTTCCTGAAAGCATGGGCCTCGATTTCTTAAAATGAAAACCCTTGGCCAATTTCATTTCACCTCCTTGGACTCTTGAGCTGTGTTCTTTCAAGCCAGTATATTAAATGGTACAATTCTAAGCATATATATTTAAAAGGAAGTCTCATGAGGAAAAAGCAGTCATACAAGTGGACACAACTGAATTTGATTGGATGCAACTGAACAGCTTATCAGACAATTGACTCACTGCAGCCAACAAGCAGGATGTGAGATGAACGGCTGGGTGATACAGAATAACTAGTTTGGAGTGCTCCTTTTTGCAGTGAACACTTTGCAAGGGGAAAACTAGCATAGCAGAAAGAGAGCTTCTACCCTCTCCCTTTGCTTCGTGTGCTGGGTTTCTATTTACAGGGAATTCTTAATGTGTTCCAACGTGACCATCTGCCTATAGTCTTATATGGCGCAGTCTACCCTGTCAGCATTTTACATGCTCATTCCCACTTTATTCTCAATGATTTGACAGTCATTATATTGGTTTAAGGGAACATAGCTCTGGGACTAGGAACCTGAAAACTTTGCACTTGATGTTTTGTACAGTGTACTATAGGAAGGATCAAGTTATGTGTTTGTGTGGCACTTATGTGCTTCTTGTTGAGATTTTGTTTTCAAGGGGGTTTTGCCTTTTTTGTGTACTGTATCTCTTTTTATGTTAATACTGGTTAACCTGTATCTTGTTATATAAATTGTACTGAAAGAAATTGAGCACTGAAGTTTTTGAATGGCCAGCAGACCCCCTGTCCCCTTCAGAGTGGCAGAATACGGATCTCCTTGCAGATCGGAAAGATTTCCTGCCAGTTAGTTGCAGTCTGCTGCAGGAAGCAGACAACTACTCTGAAGCATGCTTAGCTTCTACATTATGGCAACAAAGCTTCTCGTAAAGCTAATGCATTCTTTTCAAGATAAAAGATAATTGTGGCAAGCAAATGCACACTGTAGAATGCATTCACACATTTCGAATGTTAAATACAATGTAGGTACTCTTCCACAATTGATAATTTCCCCCCTCTAATTGCTTGTGACTCCTTATAGAATTAGGTAGAGTTATTAGGCTGGACTTTAGAAAGGCTAATTTTAACAGACTTAAAGTTATACTGGGTAGAATCCCATGGTCAGAATACTTACAGGGAAGGGAGTTCAAGGGACTCAATCACAAATGATTCCAATGAGAAGGAAAAATGGGAGGAGCCTAAAGAAGCCAGGGTGGCTCCATGAACAGCTTTCTAAAGATATGTGAATGACAAAAGACTTATTTAGGAAATGCCGGGAGGGCCATATAACCAAGGATGACTGTAAGCAAATAGCCAGTGCTTATAGGAAGGGTGTTAGAAGTCTAAAGCTCAGTATGAGTTTAGACTAGCAAGAAATGCTAAATACAACAAAAAAAAAACCTGGTTCTTTGGTTGTGGGCCCATGGCCTATTGTGGAGTGAGCGTGCAGAAGAAAAGACCCAACAACCAAATTGTGGAAAGGAAAATGGCTGCAGCTTTATACTGTACAAACAAAGGAGCATTGAAGCAACATGGGGATGGATCCTTCATTGGACAACTCACCTGCTGCCCGATGAACCTCCCCCCCCAGCCCGCCTGCTGGGGGAGTAACTGTGGGGTGGCAATCCCGTGGGGACCACATGGGTTCCAATTGCTGCCTGGTTCCCTTGCCAACTGGTAGCGAGAGTCAGATGATCGCTCCTGAGCTGAGTATGCTGCTTAATGGCTCCATCCTCAAGACCCCTTAAGGGAGTCCCCAAACGGGGGAAGTGGGCGTACAGGCCCATCCTTCCCCCAAAAGGATTTGTCCAAATGCCCAAACCACCACAGCTGTGACAAAGATTATAAATTCAACACAATATCCCATAACAACCGAAACGAGAGTGGGAGAGCTGGAAAACTCACTGGTCAGACACCCGGCATGGTGCTTTAAATAGAAGAAGAGGGCCCAGATGTGGGTCTTATGTCATGAGTCCACCCTAAGATTTCCCCACCCTCGGGGACAGCCCTATGATGACATGGCTAGCCAGTTGGGGAAAGTGCCGCTGGGACCAGCCCTCTGCTTTTTACCATGTGCTCTGCCTGGCTAGCTGCAGCTGGCATCATCTTCCTAGCCTACTCTAGGCCCGTGTCACAAGTGTGGCTCTCGGTAAGATGGTGCTGGTTCAGAGCAAGAATAAGAACAAAGAAGTGGTAGGCCCATTGGCAGGGAGAAGTAAGTGAAATTTTAACAGGTAAAAAAGAGGGCAGAACTGCTCAATTCCTACCTTGCCTCAGTCTTCTCTTGCAAGGGGAATGGTGCTCAACCTGGCAAGAGGGGGAGGAGGAGAAGAAGAGACTGGATTTATGCCCTGCTTTTCACTTGGAGTCTCAGAGTGGCTTACAATCTCCTCTCACTTCTTCCCACAACAGACACCCTGTGAGGTAGGTGGGGCTGAGAGAGCTCTTTCCAGAACTGCTCTTGAGAGAACAGCTCTGAGAGAACTGTGACTGACCCAAGGTCACTCCATCAGGTGCAAGTGGAAGAGTGGGGAATCATACCTGGTTCTCCCAGATTAGCGTCCACACTTGTTACCACTACACCAAACTGGCTCTTATGAAAACACAAGATGAGGGAGGGGAGTTGCAGCCTAGGATAGGCATGGGATGGTACATAAACACTTAGTTTCTTTAAATGAAATTAACTCCTCAGGGCAAGTTGAATTGCATCTGGCGGTACTAAAGGAACTTTCTGATGTAATTCTGATGAGAATTCTTGGAGAACAGGTGAGGTGCTAGAAGATTGGAAGCTGACAAATGTTGTCCCCATCTTCAAGGAGGAAGAGGAGGATCCAGGTAATTACTGATCTGTAAGCTTGATGTCTATACTTGGCAGGCCAGCCACGGAAAAGATTTCCAAGCTTTCTAATGGACTAGGAGTGCCCCTCCTCCCTCTGGCACTTTCCTGCCAAAACACTCACATGACCAGGAGGAGGGGTGGTACTCCCTCTGTTCTCTTTTGCTGCCGCAAAGATCTCCACTGCTGTTCTCTGTGTTTTTCCTCACCTCAGTTCTGAGGCTGAGGAGACTTTTTTTCTGTTAACAGTTTTTATTCCAGTGAACAATGAAAATACGTCTAAAGAAGAAATGTTTTGTGGATTCCCACTGTGTCATCATGACTAAAAATGGTGCTGTTCAATGGCCATTCTCTGTGCCTTGGCTGCCTAGAGGTTCACACAGCAGATCTGCCTGCTCTTGCTGTCACCAGTTTCCCCTGAAGGCATGTATGGAAAGAGCTGGACTCAGAAGAGCTCTCTTCAAAGGCTTCCCCCTCCCTGGTGAGGAGGGGTGGAAAAAGAGCCTGGCTTCAATGGCCCTCCTTGGAGGTTGCCTGTGTGGAAACAGCCTGATGAAGGCCTATTCCCACCTCTGTTGAGGTGTGGTGGGAAAAGAGCCTGGCTTCAATGGCCCTCTTTAGAGGTCGCCTGTGTGCCCAACATCCTGATGAAGGCAAATCTCCCCCCCCGCTGAGGTGTGGTGAAAAAAAAAAGTCTCAATGGAGGCGTATACCCCTCTCCGTGCTGAAGTGTTGTAGACAGAGCCTCAGAATAATAGGCTCTTTTCATGGGCTTTGCCAGTGTAGCTTGAAGTCACAACCCCCTCGATGTCAAAGCATTTCTGCCTAGTCATTCCCTAAGGGGTCTCTGGCCTCTATGCCTTCAATGTTGACCTAGAAGCCCTTCCCTTCCCCTCCCTTCTCTTGGTGCTGAGAAAGAGAAGAAAAGACTGGGAGGTGTGGCCTGGCAAAGGCTGCTTGAATGAAGGCCCCTCCCTTCCCTTTGAATGAAGAAGCTTGGAGGTGCGGCCTGGAAGAGACTGCCTGCCTGAAAGATTCTCTGGCCACTCTCACTGCTTCCAGTGAAGCAGCTTGGAGGCATGGCCTGGCAAAGGCTGCCTGTCTTAAGGAAACTTCCCCCTCTCTGCCTTTCTGTCAGTTCTGACCAGAAGCCTGTAATTGTGGCCTCATGAAGGCCCGTTTTAAACCTTTGCTGTGCATGACTGAAGGAACCTTTCTCTGGCTGTCCTCAGGTCCATGGTGGAATCTCTGGAGGCATGGGTTCACACAGCCTTGTCATTCTCTATGCCCCTTTGTGGGAGGTATGTGTCAAACTTGGGGTTGTTTGGACCTGTTCAGCTTCTGTAGTTTTGAAGAGTGGCTGAGATGGGCAGAGTTTCCCCTCCATGTTGTTAGCCATGTCCTAGACAACAAACTATTTATGCTTAAGTCCTGCTGTGGTTTTTGACCACTCACTCCATTGGGACTGCCTGGATTCCAAGGTCAGAACCAGTCCTCTGCTGAGTTCCGCTCCAAGCCCTATTCCTAAGATCTAGTTTTAAAGGCTGACATTTTGACACAGCAGCCTCAGTCCACCGCCCTGCTGCATTCTCTCAGCATTGATACTTAACCCTATAGGACTTTTCAATGCAGCTGTTATTTCAAGCGCAGGCAAGGCTTACTGTTTCCAGCTTCATGGGGAACTCAGAATTAATTGGCAAGTATTGTTTGGGAGGCAAGCCTAAGTAGTTTGCCACTCCTCTTGGTTCCATGGTATCCTTCAGAACTGTCAGTGAATCGGGGGATTCCTTAGCCTGCAAAAGTCACTCTTATGTGACATCATTCACAGCAAGACCCGGTGTCATATGTGGATTCAGTGTTGGTCTGGCCCTAGGAGATCAGGTTCAAATATCAAATTGTGTTACAATTTCCTGACCTTGTACCTTCACAGCTTCTCATGGTCCCCTACCTTGCAGGGTTCTAGTGAGGATAAGAAAGAAAGATGGATGAGGTGTTATAAGACTCTTTGAGTCCAGGTTACAGAGTAGGATAAACTCCTTACTACTCGTTTCAAAAAAAGAGCATATGTTTTTTCTTCTCAAAACAGCTGCCTTAATAGACAAGGGTCCAATGGGTCCAAACTATAATTAATGGCTCTTGTTGCATCCTCTGCTACAATCAATGATTGTATTCTTGATTCCATGGGTCATCTATATTATTCCTGTTGGCCTATAGGTCAAATACCACTTACTCTTTATTTAACTTGTGCAGAGTTTTAATGATCTAAAGTAAACCCAGTTGGGATACAGTTTGTTTCTTTTTCGTTCTATACTGCACTTTCCCATTAGTTTATAAATCAACAGGTCACTATGACCCTTATACTATTCTGTTTGAATGTATCTTAATGCACTGTGGCTCACAGCCTATGGTGGTGATCTGCATGATAAATCTGTTCCTTTAATTCAGATCACTCATGTTACCCTACCCTAGTCCATGCTAGGAGTTAATATAAACAAAATAAACAAGCAAAAAAACAACAACCAACAGAACAAAACAAAGCATTAAAGTAAATGACCTCCTCACAGACGCTGTGAATTCTGCTGTCCAGTCGGACAACATTCTGTGGGCAATAACAGGCTTGTTGTCGGATCCCTGAGTCACATTCTTTCCCGCCTTCACTTAACGTGATGTCTCAGGGTTCTGCATACCTTTTGTCCATGTACAAGAGGCCAAGTTCCATCCTTGGCATCTCTTACTGACAAAGTCTTTGATGATCAAGATCCTTTCATCTCTGCTGTTTTGTCCACCAGGCTTCCTGCAATTCTGTGTGCACCTGTGTCACTTGGTGGACTTAGATCCAACCATTTGCCCTCTTCTCCTCTATATGAGGGCTACTGGTCTCCAACTGATTATATCATTTCATTTAGTGATAAATGGGGAGGATCCATAGATCAGTGGAAGAGCGACTGCTTGGCATGCTGGAGGTCCTAGACCCTCCAGTTAATGGTCTGGCAGTAGGTGATTGAAGGACCTTTCTTTGTCTGACACCAATGGTCTGATCCACTATAAGCCAGGTTTGAGGTGCTCTGTTAAATTCCACCCCTCTCCCGGGACAGGAAAAATGATGTGATTTCAAATTATTCTTATGTCTTCAGTGCAGCACCTATGATAGGCCCAGATCTGGTGACTCATAATACATGTCTTTTGCTGGGCAGTTCTGTGTCTTGACTGCTCTACTGTTCCTGCAAGATAGTACCCTCTTGTTGAAGAGGGAAGCTTGCAGTGGTAGAATTCCAATGTTCCCTTTCCCTGGGTTTATACTTAGCTGCCTCTCAATGTGTGCAGAGATTAGTGTAGCCTATGTGAAGCTTCTATATTAAATTTTCCCTGCTACTTTGACAGATCTTTATTGATCCTTTTCAAAGCAACCTGCCTGAATCCCAACACCTCCCCCCCCGTTTTACTAAGCTTATCAGCTCTGTTCAGCTTCCGCTGTTGCGTTTCCTGGTATTTTTACATATCTATATGTGACACCTTGAATAAGACTGTTGTTTTGCTGTGTCTTTTACCCTTCATGGGATGCCTGGACTTAGTTTTCTTTCTTTCTAAGACAGACCTACTATGCATCATGCATGTGGTCTCAGCACAGTGCTTTCTCTCACAGTATTTCTTTTGTCACAGCATTTCTTTTGTCTACACCAGTTTGGTGTAGTGGTTAAGTGTGCGGGCTCTAATCTGGGAGAATTGGGTTTGATTCCCCACTCCTCCACTTGCACCTGGCTGAATGACCTTGGGCAAGCTGTAGTTCTGATAAGAGCTATTCTTGAAAAAGAGCAGTTTCTGTCAAGAGCTCTCTCAGCCCCACCTACCTCACAAGGTGTCTGTTAATGAGGAGGGGAAAGGAAGGGAGTTTGTAAGCCGCTCTGAAACACCTTTGGGTAGTGAAGGGCGGGGTATAAATCCAATCTCTTCTTCTAGAAGTAGTGCCATCTCTGATGGCTCCTTTGCTATATGTGGGAACCTTTCCCAGTAACTCCTGATGTTCTGCAATATTAATTGTCTTGTCAGTACTTTACAACAGTTACAGTAAGTGCAACCTTGTTTTCTCCTTAATGAGTGCTTAGCTGCTTTCAGACTCTGTTCCTTTTCAAATACTGGTACTCACCTTTGCACTTTTTCTTTTTTGGTTAATTTACAAAGGCTGCCATTCTAAAGACACTGGTTTTGCTGGAGAAGGTGATGCAAGACTAGGTTTTTTCCAAGGGATACCATGGCGGGGGGAATCTTACATTTCATATGAATCATCTTCCTTGCAGGTAAATAAGGTAGCTTTTCAGCACCCCCTCATATGTCCAGCCTCAGTTGCTGAGCACAGCTGTGATCCATCTCTCACTCTTCGTTTCCTTTCTTCCCCTGTCCTACCACTGAGGATTTTAAGGAGGCATATCAGACTTCCCCTTTCACTGCCCCATCCCCCCCACCAACAACCCTGTGAGGTGGTCCAGGCTGAGCGACTGGCCCTGGGTGACCCAGACAACAGAATCCTGGCTCAGGAGCAGTGGGGGGGGCTGAACCTGGCTCTTCCAGATTCCCCCCCCCAGTTCTCAACCCTCCTGCATTTCCCATAGAAGTTGCAGGGCTGAGGGGAAGGCCTGATGGAGAGGCTGTTTCCAAAACCTCCAAGTGGTGCTTTTTGCCCTCTTGCAACTCCTTTTCCTTCATGGGCTGAGAACAGGTGTGTAGAAGAAAGGAGGTCACCTCCCCCGGCACTCACTCTGCTTCCCAGCTCTGCAGCTGTTCAGATGTGTGACAGCAATGCCCGTTTCCCCCTTCTCTCCTCTGCTTGCTTCCAAGGCTGGGACATCTTTCCCCTCAGAGTGGCATGTACAAGACATCCCAATTGCCTCCCAATCCACACGCTGGCCCTCCGCCTCCTCTCTCCCCTTCTGGCTCTATTTCTTCATCTGCAAACGACTGATCCGTGCACCCGCTCTTGGGACTCCCCCACAGTCACCGTTTGTTGTGGTGGTGGCAGTACTGGCCCCTCAGCTCGGCCCCCCCATGTAGTGGCTTCACCAATCCTTGCTGAGCTGCAGTTGGAGGAGTTGGGAGGGGGAAAAACTCCATGCCTCTTTCTCTGTCTTAACTTCCATTCCCCCACACTATTTTACCTCAGCCTCATAGTCCTGCTCCCTAGCAATTTCCTTTCTATTTCTTGACTGCTTCAACCACACACACCTTATTGTGTGTGCCCACTCCCCCCCCCCGCCTCCTGCCTGCCCTTCCTTGCACTAGTTGCTTGCGGGCTGGATAAGAGCCTTGGACGGGCTGATTCCAGCCCCTGGGCCGTATGTTTGACTTCAATCCAATTACCTTTATTGGCATGTAATGTTTGACTTCCATGATCTAACCTTTTTTTCTTTAATGCTCTGTTAAGCTTCTTGGTGTTAAGCATATTTTGTAAACTTCACTTGGAGAGCCAGTTTGGCGAAGTGGTTAAGTGCGCAGACTCTAATCTGGGAGAACTGGGTTTGATTCCCCGCTCCTCCACTTGCAGCTGCTGGATGACCTAATCTGGGAGAACTGGGTTTGATTCCCCACTCCTCCACTTGCAGCTGCTGGATGACCTTGGGCAAGCCATAGTCCTGGCACAGCTGTTCTTGAAAAAGAGCAGTTTCTGTCAGAGCTCCCTCAGCCCCACCTACCTCACAGGGTGCCTGTTGTGGGGAGGGGAAGGGAAAGGAGTTTGTAAGCCGCTCTGAGATTCCTTTGGGTAGTGAAGGGTGGGGTATAAATCCAATCTCTTCTCTTCTCTATACTTAAAATGGCATTGGTGGGGTGGAGACAGACAGGTAACAGTAAATTCCATAGGTCATCAGAAACCATTGTGACAATCTAACTCATGACTTTACGATTTGTCAAAATGGGGTCAAATTATCTCTTGTGCATGTTATTGTATCCATGAAGGGAAAAAATCTAGATACTTCTTTTGGAGTTATGGTTCTCAGCTACCTTTGGCCATATTTCCATTGTCTGTTCATTGCCTTACATTCTTCTTCATAAGCAAAGTCATAATCAGTGACCATCACAGCATACACAGAAGGATGACAAACATATATTCAAGATCATCCCTATAGAAAGTTATACTTACTAAGACCTTGGCTTGTCTTTTATTTATTCAGCACAAAATACAAATTAAAACAAACTTTCATAGTTAGGATGGGCTCAGAAAGGAGAAGAGAGATTCTTTTTTTTAAAAAATAGCATAGTTAGGCATAAAGCAATAACCAATAAAGCTGTACCATTGATGGAAGGAAAAAAGTTATACTCAGAAGTTTCATTACTTTACATAACTGTCATGTATGCAAATTTTAGATGCCCCCCTCTTCTTTTCTTGATGGCATACATGTAGGGGGGAAATAGTCTTCCAGATAAATCCCAGAATTCTCTGCAATGCTTTCTAGCAAGGAAGAAAGCTTGGGCAAGAGTACAAGAGTCAGGGGTACAGATACTGCTCTTTAAAGAGATCTGAACTTCTGTTTCCTTGTCATGTGAACTCCTCTTGGTGGGAACAGAAGAACAGAAGAACATAAGAGAAGCCAATGTTGGATCAGGCCAATGACCCATCCAGTCCAACACTCTGTCACAGAGTGGCCAAAAATCCCGGGTGCCATCAGGAAGTCCAGCAGTGGGGCCAGGACACTAGAAGCCCTCCCACTGTTGCCCACCCCCAAGCACCAAGGATACAGAACCTCATTTACCCCAGCCTGAGAGTTCCTATCTATACCTTGTGGCTAATAGCCACCGATGGACCTCTGCTCCATATGCTTATCCAATTCCCTCTTGAAACTGTCCATGCTTGTAGCCACCACCACCTCCTGTGGCAGTGAATTCCTTGTGTTAATCACTCTTTGGGTGAAGAAGGACTTCCTTTTATCCATTCATCAGTGTAATCATTCCTATGAAAATAGTCTAAATATAGTGCCTCCCCAACAGCGGATTTCTGTTTTGTGTTTCTTGAGAGGGCATTTTTTTAAATTAACTGTTTGATTAACTCAGAACCTGGCTCCATGTTATACTTGCCGTATGAGAGTTGCCTTGCAACATGAATGTTCTGCCTGTTCAGAATTCCAAAGACGCTCCCCATCGGCAGGCAGAAAAACTGGAGGGGATAGAAACTTCTCATGTGTGGTAAAGGTGGAGCTGCTGGCTGTCTTTCTCCATCCATTTATTTCCCTTTATTTTTTGCCTTTGAGCTAATTCCCCCTGCTCCTCCCTCCTTTCAAATCCCTGGGAAAATGAACTGTTAAGAGGAGACACTAAATATTTAATTCCCTCTCTCCAGCTATATTGGAGAAACTAGGTTTTAATATGGTTTCCATCTTCAAGGCATTTATATGTAGTGAGTGTGATGTGCTTACATCTTCCCATCAATAATACAGGTAGATTAAAGTTTTTATATGATAGATGAACATTTTTTCCCTACACTTTAAGGTGTACTGCTATTTTATAAATTCTCTGCCACCAAGCAGTATATCCACCCATGATATCATACCCACGCAGATTAACACAGCAGGGCACCCTGCATGTGCAAGTTTATATCATGTTACCCTGGGAACTAGGATTTATCCTGTCTGGGAATTATATAGGTCCTTTGCAGCTATCTATACGTTCTGTCCTACTGGGCAATAGTCATCCCAGCGGGGGTGACAACCATCAGGAAAAGAGAGCTAAGAGTTAAGTCCAGACTACCATTTATCATAAGGAGCTCAAGTGGTTAAGACGTTGAACTGCAGGCTGTGGGAGGTCAGTAGTTCAGCAGTTCAAGACCCGTGAGTGCCGCATGACGGAGTGAGCTCCCGTCTCTAGTTCCAGCTCCTGCCAACCTAGCAGTTCGAAAGCAAGAAATTGCAAGTAGATAAATAGGTACCACTTCAGTGGGAAGGTAACAGCGTTCCGTGTGCCTTGGTGTTTAGTCATGCCGGCCACATGACCACGGAAACGTCTTTGGACAGTGCTGGCTCTTCGGCTTTGAAACGGAGATGAGCACCGCAACCCTAGAGTCGGATACGACTGGCTTTCGAGCAAGGGAACCTTTACCTTTACCTTTTACCATTTATCATAGCCCTGATCTAACTTAGTATGCTGGTCTTTTTTTCTCTTCAGGACAAAAATATAGGAGATCCACAATCAGTGTGAATTTGCTTCACTCACATCTCTGGATTTTGAGATTTCTGTAGGCATTGCCCACAGGCTTTCAGTCATTTTTGCAGTCATGAAAACTGGTTCTTGCTCCTGTTATCATGTACAGTGTCATGTAGGTTGGCGTTGCCATGTAAATGTAATGCTGTGACATATTCTGCTCACACAAGGAAAACACTCTCTGTATCAAAAGTCTTGAACTCGAGTTCAGCTAAGCTGAGTAGCTTGACAAGACCTCATGTCTCATGGGCAGAATTTACAAATAATTTCTGTTCAAGTCACTTGATCTTTTTTAAAAAGTACCCAAGTGGAAATATGTAATAAATTAGATTCATAGCATTACAAAACTTCTGCTGAAAGCTGCTTTCCATTGGCGTATTTAATGTTATGTCATCTTTATTCATTGTCACTTTAAAATCAATTTGGGTCTAACCTGTACAAATGATGGAAAGTGTGCTTTTAATAATCTAATATCCTTCATGTGTCGGACAGAGTAGATTTAATCAGCTGTTCAGCAAAAGGTGCAGGAAAAGATACTTGTGAAGAATCGAATAACATTTGTGGACTCCATATCTGCTGGAGGACTGATAAGGTAGACCTGAAATGTTTTGTAAAGTGTCACTCTTTTGAGTTAGACCCCTAGTGAATAAACTGATGCTCTTTTGTGCTCCATCCCAGTGAAAACCTATGTTTAAAGGCTTGTTATCATGCTCCATCAGTGTACATGAAGATCAAATCAATGGAGAATGCTATCTTAAAAGCAAAGCCTGAGGGCTGAAAAATACTGAATTGAGGAAAAATCTGGAAAATGTCACTAAATGAGCATTGTATAAATACCCAATTGGTTTACCAGTGCTAATTGTTACATGAAGGTTCACACAGTTTAGTGTTCAAGGTTGGTAAAATATAATATAAATCAGGGCTCTTTTTGTAGCAGGAACTCCTTTGCATATTAGGCGATACACCCCTAATGTAACCAACCCTCCAGGAGCTTGCAGTAGCCCCCGTAAGAAGAGCTCTGTAAGCTCTTGGAGGATCAGCTACATTAAGGGTGTGTCGACTAATATGCAAAGGAGTTCCTGCTACAAAAAGAGCCCTGATATAAATATATAAAATATATATTTTTTACATTTACATATTATATAAATATAATAATAGAAGCTGCAAAGGTAGAACGTGGATACCATGCTGGTTTTTAACCTGGGAGATGCAAAGTCATGTCTCTGCTAAGCCAGGGATTTGGACTTGGGTGATGGTAGATGCCTTATTATTGTTTAGCTTTAGTCCTCAGTATATAAAATTGGGACATGTGGTAAAATGCCTTACTCCCAAGAAGTTAATGCCAGAGTTGCAGCCCCTAAGGATAATTCATGGGTTTACATTCTGTATTGGCTCACAGTTTGCTGGCTGGTGGGGGTAGAGGAAGAGAAGGAGGAATGAGGTCTTGCCTCCCAAGCACAGCCATTCAGTGCCATAGAGATGTGTGACCCTAGTCGGGAGAAGTACAATGGGCAGCCAGTGTCACATCTAAAGCTATAGAACACAGTAGGCCAAGAGACAAAGCGGACACGAAAGCAGTCCTTGTTGTGGGAAAACAAAGATTATAAAACCCCTAGCATGAACCCCTGGGATCATTTTTCTATCCACCCTGAGGAATTAAGCAATCTCCGTTTCAGTACAAATCTTTTGGTACTTGAACTCTTTTCTTGATCATGTTTGAAACTACCAAAATTTTCTAATTTTCTAATTGCTGTAACTCTGAGAATTAAATACCTATCTATATGCCGACATCTATATTTGGGGTATGCAAAAAACCCTGGTATTTTTCAGGTTTGGATATATTGAACCTGAAAAATATTGGTATTTCATGATATTCCTGAATCCCAGTACCGGTATGATATTTGGATTTGGTAAATATTCAGGGTTGCCCATTTCCCCCCCTCCATTATACCCTATGGGAACCATTATAGTCAATGATCCCCATAGGGTTGTCATGATCCTAGGCCTATAGTAGTGCAGCCTACAGGCTCTAGGGAGGCCTAGTGGCTCCAGAGAAGCCTGTATTAGAGTAACTACAGGGCCTGCATTTCCCAGGTCACCCTCTGGACTCTGTGATTGGCTAACAGGATTTGGAGGAAAATCGTACTCCAGCAGAGAAGTAGAGGGTGGTGCCTGGGAAGAAGGAATAAAAGCCCAAAGTGGGAGGTAGTTCATTCCCAGGGAGCAGAGCTGGTGAGGCTGCTAGAGAAGGAGGGATCCGTCATCCAAAATGGGTGACTCAGCTTGAGGCAAATAGCCAGAGAAGGCTAGGACAGTACAGTCAGATGTGTTAGGATTTCTTATTTGTTGATTTACCTACCTTTACTGTGCTCACTTTGCTACATGTTATTAGCTTACAGTTGCTGTTCAATATCTTTAATAAAACTAGTTTGTTATTCTGCCTGGGTCCTCATGCCTCATTTGGTCACTTATAAGGGGAAACCTGTAGGAAAAGAGTATATAAAGGGGTAGGGAGAGTGCTCTGGGCCCTCCTGAGGAGACCCATACCAGAATGGTGGCAGCCATTAGAGAACCTTTCTAGCCACTGCCCGCAACAATGGTATAATGGAGAATCGATCTGGGGGTATCTGGGGCTCTGTGGGAGCTGTTTTTTTTTTTTAGGTAGAGGCACTAGATTTGCAGCATAGCTGCCTCTCCTGAAAAAAAAACCCCAAGTTTCAAAAAGAGTGGATTAGAGGGTCCATTTCTATGAGCTCCAGAAGGTGTCCCTATCTCCATTATTTCCAGTGGAGGGGGGAAAGGCATTTAAAGGGACCACGTTTTCTTTAAATGCCTTTTACAAGATGTGCCGTGAGTGAACTCCAAAGTGGTGAGTTCACCCAGAAGCACAGTTCTCTCAGAGGGCTGCTCAGAGGATTTTAGCTTCAGCTCACAACATTTTTTCCCTTCCATAGGAAACGATGGAGAATTGGGACACCGCCTTCTGGGGCCCATAGAATTGGACCCCCTGGTCCAATCTTTTTGAAACTTAGGGAGGGGGTTGAGGAGAGGCACCAGCCACTATGGTGCAAATGTGGTCCCTTGACCTCAAAAAACAGCCCCCCGAGCACCAGATACCCCCAGATCAATTCTCCATTATAGCCTATGAGGCTCATTGACTATAATGGTCCCCATAGGCTATAATTGAACCAGAATCACAGATTTTTTGCACACCTGTTATGCTTTTCAGTATGATTTGTAAGCTGCCTTGAGTCACAGGGGAAAGTGGGATATAAATATTTGAATATAATAGTTTGGGCAAGTTGATAACATTTAAGCAACTTCCTGTTTGTTAGATTAGACAGGTTCTGACGGTGATTGTTCCTTCTCTGTTTCACTTGACCTGCAATGCTGTTTGTTATATTTCAGTAAAGAAAACCCAAAGTAGACTGCAAGAGTCTTTTCTCCCCTAAATGCTGATATGTTTTCTAAGGGTCAGTGCAAGGCAACGGTCCAAGCCCACTCTACCAATATAGTGGACTGGGGCAGGTAGACCTGTTCTCCAGAGGCCAGGTCTACCAATATAGTGGAAAGGGGTGGATAGACTGTTCTCCAGAGGACAGGTCTACCAATATAGAGGATTGGGGCGGGAAGATCTGTTCTCTGGAGGCCAGGTGTACCAATATAGTGGAAAGAGGCAGGTTGACCTGTTCCCCGGAGGCCTGGTCTACCCCTGTAGAGGACAACATTTCATGTAATGAAATTTGACTTGATTCTGTTTTCTCTTATAATGTTTAAATAATTCTTAAAATATAGTTTAAAAGAATTCATTCTGAGATATTTACAAGGTAATGGAAATAATCTTCTAAAAATAATTTATGCAATAGTAAAATGTAGACTCGCTTACAACTTTAACGCTACTAGCTTTTTTTTGCTCACAACACTGTGGTGCTTAGAGTAAACATTGCCCAGAAGGTGTTTAAAAGGAAGGCCATGCCTTTAAATGTCTTCTCCACGTTCCCTTTAAATGCCTTTTGTAAGCCGTGCCGTGAGTGAACTCTGAAGTGGCGAGTTCACCCAGAAGGTGTTCAAAGGGAAGACAATCCCTTTAAACACTAGGTATCCAGTGGCCCCAAAAAATCCTGTATATTTTTGTGATTTTTGGAGGGTTGGCCATTTATGATAGCTTTAGACCAGGGGTGTCAAACATGTGGCCCGTGGGCCAGATCAGGCCCTTGGAGGGCTGCAATCCAGCCCACAAGGCCTGGCTGTTTCCTGCTTCCTTTTCTAGTTCTGCTGCTGCAGTAACTCAGAGCAAGAGGTGTCACTTATCAGAGACTGTTAAATAGATGAAATATTGCAAGAGTACAAGTGTTTTAAGTAAGTTTTATTTAAAGTTTAAAAAATCTTTAATTGTGTTTGTGCCCTTTATAAAGTTTATATCTCTGCTACCTGGCATTACATTTTATGACACACATGGCCCGGCCCAATAAGGTGTAATTTATGTCAGATCCAGCCGTCATAACAAATGAGTTCAACACTCCTGCTTTAGACAATACCAAGGTTTATATTCAGTTGAAAAAATATCTGGAAAATACAAATAAAGTATTTCGGGGCATTTTTTTTGGCTTGGTTCTGCTTGAATGCCCACCCCTAATCTATATCAATATGTATAGTGTTAGGGTTTAGAAGATTGTGTGTTTTCACCTTTTCTTTGATCTTTGCTCAGTGTGTTGTGCTTACCTTTACAGTGGGTGCTCTTTTCTCTTATTAAGCTTCTTTTATTGACTTCTGTAGGAGAAGTTAACGGTGTTTCAGTTGGAAATACATTGAAGTGGGGGAAGAGAAGAATACTGGAAGTCTTCTAAGCAGAATGGAATGGGTGTGAAGTTTCTGCCTCTGGACCTTAAGTACATTGGCTGTGGTCCTCTTGTTGCCATAACTTCCCTTGGATGATAAGTAGTGTTACTACAGATACCATGTAAAGTAAGGAAGGTCTTTTTCCTTCCCCACTTCCCCCAGCCCTCCTTGTTTTACTGATCCCAGAGATAGTGTTGAGTGCTTTGCACACACAGGAGGCTGTTTATGATTCCCAGCTTACTTGCTGCAAGCCTTCTAAAGATGAAATATGTTGTATTTAAAACTTGAGCATACCTACTGGCTAAATCTACTCCCTCCACACTACTGTCTTGGTTCTGGTTTCATCAGTCAAGGGTAGCCTTGAACAGGCTGTCAGTTGTGTCTGGTTCATTCATCTGAAATGTAAAAGTGAATGAAACACTAACTTTCCTTTGAAGGAAGAGTTTGCTGTGACTGCAGTTGGGTGCAGCAGATCATAACTTTTTGAAAGCACGTAGTCTTACAGGAGGTGAAGTATTTACTGCTTGATATGCATCACCAAAAAAGGGAATGATTGAAAAAGACCAAGGAAAACAGTTAAAAGGGTACTGTAGTGGGAAAAGTTTATTGAGACTAGGGCAAGTGAATAATGAAGGACGTGCATCCTTGCAAAACACGGATGTGTAATAAGTTGGGCAGTGTCAGACAGCGTTTCCTTTTTTCCCTTATTTTGGCTGACCAGGTTCGTGATATGAAACAGAATAAGCTATTCATGATAGATCTCTTATATTTCTCTGTTTTTAACTTACATAATTCATAATGCAAATCTTTTAATGCCAGCTGTTAGCGCTTCTTTATCTGTAACCCCAGAGCTACTGTGCTGACTAACTTATTGTATATTTTTAAAGCACTCAGAAATCCCTCTTGTCTCATTGCCTCTTCTGCATTCAATAAAAGTGCAGATAAAGAGCAAGGAACATTCTCTGCTAAAAAAAAAAGTAGTAGTAAAGGACACAAAGGGCAGCTTGTTTGTAACAAAATGCAGAAAGAAGTTGGTAGGAAATGTGCATTCAAAGTGTAGGGAGAATAAATGTATTTGGATGTCAGGGTCTTAGAATGAATTCAGATTTTTCTCCATCTTACAATCAAAGTAGTATATCAAATATAACAAGACAGGGAATAGGGAATCATATAGACGGTGCTGTTGGGTTGCAGATAACTGTGTGTGACTTGTTAGCATATTTTGTTCATCTGTCAGTTGAAATTTCCGTGCAGTGATCTTTTCCCCAACCCACCATTCCTTGAAATATTACAAAAATCAAAAGTGGGACTTTTCTGCCACCACTGCCTGAGCTGTGTCATATGGTTTTGTGCTTCCACTGGATTATCGCACTGGGGTTTGGCACCACACTTCAGGAATGATGACAAATCAGTCAAGTCAGGCAACAAAACAATGACTCTGTATCAGGCAAAGCATAACTCCCATTCTTCCTGGACTTCCTCAGACATTAGACTCTCTTGGTACTGTAATCCTTGGTAGTTAAGTGTTACAGCTAGAGAAGAGCATCATGCCATGACCTGGGCGTGGCGATGTACCTACTTCCTGGGCTCAGTTTGGTGTAGTGGTTAAGTGCGTGGACTCTAATCTGGGAGAACCGGGTTTGATTCCTCACTCCTCCACTTGCACCTGCTGGATGACCTTGGGCAAGCCATAGTTCTGGCACAGCTGTCTTTGAAAAAGAGCAGTTTCTGTCAGAGCTCTCTCAGCCCCACCTACCTCTCAAGGTGTCTGTTATGGGGAAGGGAAAGGAGTTTGTAAGCTGTTCTGAGACTCTTTTGGGTAGCGAAAGGCAGGGTATAAATCCAATCTCTTCTCTTCTTCTGGGCAGGGATCTAAGGACACTGTGACCACCACTTATAGATGTAGTATGGATTTCTGCCAGCCAATTCCTCTCTGCAGAAGGTGTCTTCCTGTAGAAAATACTGCCCTTTGGAGCATGCAGGATTGGTTATGTATGGTGTTCTCTGGGTATTTATTTTTAAAAATAGATCTTAATGCCTGTAGAATGTTGCTTTTCTTTCATTTTTGGCCTTTCTTATCCTCAAACACGGCTGTTGCCCCTTACTCTGTTGTATCCTTTTAGCTAGGTGTCTGCTACCCCCAAAGGGAGGAATGGCCGTCAGCTGTTCTTGCTAGTACAAGTGTGCCCTTCCTTGAATTCATCACAGTATGATACAGAAGATAATTGGAACATGAGCAGACTGTTTGGGTGTCAGATTGCATATGTGATGGCTGGATCGGTCTAGTCATTGATCCTAATTAAAGATGCAGAGGTGCTTGCTTTAATTTCTCTCCTTTCTATTTGGCCGTTGCAGCCCCTTCTGCCCACTGGACTTTAGCTCAGTAAACTAGTATTGGCTGGCTTTTATTGTTTTAAGGCTTTCCTTAAATAATATGAATTAGAGAAACAATATTATTGGAGCAGAGAGAAATATATTCACAGGTACTGCCTTGGAGATGGTGTGTGCCTGATACGGTATGTGGCTTGAGCAGTACAAACTGAATATTGATCTAGGACATCCTCGAGTAGACTGCTGCTCATCCCAGTAATTCAGGAAGGAGGAATCCACATTTTATGATTCATACTGGGTGTACAGCATGTGCTGAGGATTCAGAAAGCAAAGGCATTAAAAGCTGCTTTCGCATGAGTGTATGTCATAAAGAACATCACACCTGAAAGCAAGCTGTCTGTTTTCTTTTTATAGAGATTTTTATTACCCCTCAGGGAGAATCCACTTGTAGACTGGCAGTAAAACAGTAATATTTGCCAGGCTATTAAAAGCAATGATACAACATGCTCATTTTTGCCCATCAGAATATTCCTACTAACCTGTAATAAAAACTCTGTGGTTTGTTAGTTTCGCTCAAAAGCCAGCCTCTGTTTGGAAACCAAGTTTAAGCAACGTACTGAAATCTAACCTTTCTATCACCATCCCCCCCCCCCATGCACAAATAGGCTGTTTAAAGTAACTAATGAAGAGAGAAGAAGAAGAAGAGTTTGGATTTATACCCTGCCCTTCACTGCCCAAAGGCGTCTCAGAGCAGCTTACAAACTCCTTTCCCTTCTCCTCCCCACAACAGACACCCTGTGAGGTAGGTGGGGCCGAGAGAACTTCTGACAGAAACTGTCCTTGAGAGAACAGCTGTGCCAGAGCTTGTGACTGACCCAAGGTCACATCAGCAGGTGCAAGTGGAGAAGTGGGGAATCAAACCCGGTTCTCCCAGATAAGAGTCTGCACACTTAATCACTACACCAAACTGGCTCTCCTATGCAGTGCAATCCTATGCAGAGTTGCCCTATTGTAAGCCCACTGAAGTTAATGGACTGGACCTGGAGTAATGCTGCATAGGATTTCACTATAAATTGCCTTAGGGTTGGAAAATTAATTGTTGATAATCCATAGTGCTCTGTTTCTTTGTGTATGAATGCTCCACATTCCAAGTCTTAATTGTTGCTTAATTGGATTTTAAGTGTCTGTTTCCTTCCTTGCAGTGCCAGATAACAGGGAGTGGCTGCTGGGCCCTTCCAATGCCCTGCCCTTCAGGCTCAGCTCAGATGTACTATTGCCTCCAATAGTTTGGAGGTCTATTATTAATAGCTCCTTTTAAAAATTCTAACTGTCCAGACCCAGAGACTGAAATTTCTTCAACATGGAGCCCTTTGCCTTCTGCAAAAGGTCCCAAATACCACTCCAAACCTCTTGGTTTCTCTAGCTACTGTACCATGGCAGCCATGGAAACCATAGGTAAGTAGCAGTAGAAAACAGCAAGGAGATTAACAAAATCTGTGGCAGGGTATGAGTTTTCACAAGTCACTGCTCACTTCTTCAGATATGAAGTAGCATTACCCATAAAAGTATGCCCAGTGTGATTTACAAGATCAAAACATAAGATATATCGTAAAGACACTAAAATCAGTAATCAACTAAATCAGTAAAACAGCAGCATACAAGTCATAGTAAGCAACTTCAAGAGGTGGAGAACAGATGCAATAAAGCAGTTTCCACAAGGAAAATAGGAAGCAAGATACAAGTAACATTAACAACGGACATAGTCAAATAAAAAGGTGCCTAAAACTTAAAAGGTGCCAAGTGAGTTACTGTGGGAATGTATTCTCCCTCTATCAGAGAAAAGGCCTGTTCTTGCTTTGCATTTTTTCTGAGCCTAAAAACAAAGTTATTACAATATAAACAAGTCTGTGAATGTAAATCGTATGAAGTCGTAAAATGGGTATGTGTTAAGTGCTGCCAAGTAACTTCTGACTTATGGTGACCCTGTGAATTGAAGACCTCTAAAATGTTCCATAATTGACAGCCTTGTTCAAGTCTTTCTCTTCTTTTCTCTATCCATCTATCTATCCATCTATCTATCTATCCATCTATCTATCTAGTACTGCTCATACGGCTATCACCTTAAGCAGAAATTAGGACCAAAAATATTTTAAAAGACCTTACTCAGTATTATTTCTCTTATATTTGATTATTATGCCTATGAATTTTGCCACTGAGAGGGTGTCACGGCTCAGGTGGAGTGTCACCTAGTGCTGACACCACTCTGGTTTTAGGATCCCTTGAGAAGGCCCAGAGCACCTTTCCAAGACCTTCAGATCTCCCTTATTTGGCCAAATAATAGGCATGAGGACCAGGCAGAGTAAACAACAAATAAAAGGTTTATTTATACAGGAGGTCAGCCCAATATGGGAAACAAACAAGGTGCAAGAACAATAGTGATAAGTGGGTGAAGAGAAAAGAAACCAAATGCCCTAACGCGACTAGACTCACAGTCACTAGTTCACTGTCTCAGTTGGGCCTCAGTCTGCTCACTCTTCCTCTCAGGGTGAGGGTCTCTCCCAGTAGCAGCCTTCCCTCTGGCCCTGCTCTCTTGGAAGAAGAACAGCTCTTCTTCTGTACCAGCTCTTTTATTATAAATCCCCTTTCTCTGTGATTGGCTAAAATTGGCGCCAAAACCTCATAGGGGGTTCTGGGAGTTGTAGGCCCGGCCTCATCCCAATGCTGCTCAGGCTTCCTGGGCCTGCTAGGCCTTTGCTTGCACAGCCCAGATCATGTCATCCCCCACACCAGACCAAATCGTGGGGTCTTTCCCTGGATCCCCATTGATGCGGTCTGCATGCAGGATTTGGGCTGTGTTTCACCCTTTCAACTCAATCAACATTAACATAAGCACAGTAATAAGTATTAACAAGTGAACCACAAATCAGATTACTCCTCATTGCAGGTCCTTCTGGGAGCTGCTAAGCCTCCCCAGAGCCTATAGGCCACACTACAGGCCCATGATCATCATACCCCCTCGCTGGACCAAATCATGGGGTCTGGCTATCTGGATCCCCATCGATGAGTCCTACATACCACGAACGAAAGTGTCGTATCTTTGGCAAGACCTGAAATCCAATATACAAATGTTAAAATCCATTTTCATAGAACTTGGGGTAACTACTGTAGGCTATTCTGTGGTGAATATAATTAAACACAACAGCAATAAAACATCAGATAGAAAATATATATAGTAAGGTGGCTAATCATCACAAGCTCTGCTAAGTTTGGCTGTTCGGAGCCCCTTCCACCACCCTGGTTTCCTTTGCCACCAAAGGTTCCACGATTTCTCAGTGGCAACTTGCATTCCTCACTTGGCGAGGGCTTTTTTTATTGGAATATATTCAACATTGTTAAAACATCATTACCAATTCAGTTTAAAGATTATATCCCATCCCCCTTCCCCCCCAATAGGCTTCCAACACTGCTAATAACAGAAAAAGAAATTAAAAGGTAATCAAATTTAGACTTGTAACAATCACCAAACCAGGTAACACAGTTCTAATACATAGAAACCTGACTTTTTCTAACCTATTTTCCAATAAAGGTACAGTACAATCAAATATTCATTTCATTTCTCATTCGATTTCAATAAGAATCAAGATTGTACATTCTCCCTTTCATTTTATATTCAGTTTCCATATACAATTTCAGGTCTTCCCAGTCTTTTAGATATTGTTCTGCCATTTGTCCATTTAGTTTTTTCGTCATTTTATCCATTTCGGCTAAAAACAGCAATTTTCTTAACCAGTCCTGTATATCTGGCACCTTCTTCGCTTTCCACTGTTGCGCAAAAGCCATTCTCGCCGATGTGATCATGCACCATAATAATGTCCTTTTTTCTTGTGGAATTTTTTCCATTGTCAAACCTAAGAGAAGAAGCTCCGGGCTTTTTCTAATAGGAATTTTTAATATCTTCTGTATCTCACAATATACATTTGACCAGTATACTTTTGCTTTTTCACATGTCCACCACATATGGTAAAAAGAACCCTCTATTTTTTCACATTTCCAACACTTATTACTCAAGTTCTTATCCATGCTAATATTAGCAATCTTTTTTGGTGTCATATACCACCTGTACATCATCTTATAGCAATTTTCTTTTATATTGACACAGGTTGACATTTTAAAAGATTTTCTCCACAAAAATTCCCAAGATTCCATTGAAATTTCCTTATTCATATTTATGGTCCATTTTATCATTTGCTCTTTAACAGTTTCATCCAAAGTATACACAGTTAACAAGGTTTTATACAACTTAGAAATCATTTTTTGCCCTTTTTTCAACCAGGTATCTTCAAACTCATCGTTCTTAGCTCTAAAACCAACCTCTTTTTTCACTTCACAGTTATGTCCATCCACTTTATGTGGTCAAGCTGCCATGGCAGCATCTGCCTCCTCCACACAAGAATAAGTTACAAAACCAAACCCATGGGAACATTTTGTGTGTGTGTTCCTCATTACCACACAGTGCCCCATGCAAAGTGTTCTCTCAAACAATCACTGGTAGTTTCAGAGCTTAAGCCACCAACTAATAGCTTCCTCAACTGTTCTGGTTCCTTAGAATTCTGGCCCTGGGAAGATCTTCTCTTCTTGTCTTCACATGCCATTTTGGGGAAGTGTTCTGACTCAGTTGCTCCTTGTAACAGCCTGCCACCCTCTCCTTCCGTGCAGTGCTGATCACTCCCTCTGTTTTGTCCTTCCTGCCATCGAAGTACATGTTCTGCCAGATTGTCCCCTACAAACATAGCCACAGCAACCTTCCACTGTCCATTCCACCCCTCATATTAGATAGGTATCCTGGCCACCAGGAGGGTAATCCCTTTGGCATCCTGCAGGTGCTGCACCCGTCTTTCTTCACCTGGGACAAGATACTTAGGATCCACAAGAGAGCAGTGAATGGTTGTCAACAGGGACCCGGTGTCTTGCCAGGCTGCAACACCACACCTGTCCACAGTGACTTCCTTATGGTGGTGTCAAGGAATACAGTCTGCGTTGAACTCAGGAGGAGTGGGGTGGGTCCCACTGGAATCATATGGCATGAGGGGGTACTTGCCTTAGGGCACTTCCTTCCAGTGTGTCCCAACTTGTTGCAGGCATAACATCGGAGTGCCTTCCGATCTCCCATCGTCAACTGCATACCAGCACTTGGCAAATCAGGACACTGTTCCCGGGATGGCTGTCCTTTTACTTCTGGCTGCTTTCTGGGCTGGGGACTTAGGAAACTCCCTCTTATGCCAGTCCCAATTAGTGCAGCACCTCTGCCCTCCATAGGCTTCAGCCAGTCGCTCTGCCCACTGTCCTGCTTCTTGAAAGGTACAAGGGTGCTTGTCCACCAGGGGGCACCTAATGTACTCAGGAAGAAGAGTCAGGAACCCGTCAATGCACATCAGGGCCTTGACTTCATCCAGGGTCTTGGCATCAGCAATCTCCACCCACAAGTCATAGGCTTTTCCCAGTCTGTATATTAACTGTGGGTAGGACTCTTTGCCTTCAAGGCTGATCTCTCTGAAGCGCTTCCGGGCCCCTTCCTTGGTGAATTTCTTTCTCGCACTCTCTGCTTGAACAGCTTGTAGTCTGTTCTTTCTTCACTTCCATATGCCCAGACACTGAAGCTAGGACACCACTCAACTGCGGTCTCAGCTTTTCCATGTACAGCTCTGAGGGGACCTTGTAGTCGATATAGACTTGTTCAAAATTCTGCAGGAAAGCCTCAGTGTCCTCCCCTTCCCTGAGCCAGGGATACTTCCGATGGCCCTCTTTCACCATGGCATCTGGAAGAAATTGACCCTTTTCGAGCTTAGCCATCTCAAGCTCATGTACCATCATCGGCTTATAGAAGGATTGGAACTTCATGCTTGGATAAATGTAGAAGATGACATGCTTCCTTCAGGATACAGGCTCTGAGGTCATTTATATATAAACTAGGAATAAGGCCCGTTGTGGAAATAAATACAACGAGCTCTAGGAAGACGCTCTGGGAGAGTGCCAAGGACTTGGACACTCAGTGCTAATTTGCTGTGGTGACCTCTTCAAACTCCATCCTCTCCAGGCTCCACCCCTGAAATCCCCAGAAATTTCCCAACCTGGAGTTGGCAACCCCATCCCAGCTAGCCATCAACCTACTGCTGTTTGCCCCTCTGACTGCAACTGACTTTTGCCCTCCCTCCTGGAGATCAGTTGTAATTCTGAGTGACCTCCACCCCTCACCCCTTCCCAGCCAAGCATCAACCTGCCATTATCTGCCCCTATGATTTTAGCTTTCCATCTCCTCCCCGCTCCCTCCCGGGGATCAGTTGTAATTCTGAGTGATCTCCACCCCTCACCTGGAGATTGGCAACAGTGGTTCCTCAGGAGGGAATGGCTGGTTGAGAGGGTGGAGTCTATGACATTGTACCTGTCTGAGGTCCCACCCTTCCTCAAACCTCACCTTCTCCAGGTTCCATCCCTCAAATTTCCAGGAATTTCCCAACCTGGAGTTGGCAACCCTATCTCCTTCCCAGCCAATCATCAATCTAGCTTTATTTCCCCCTCACTTTTCAGCTTTCCTTCCCCCCCATATGTGCAGTCTCTACCCTGCTCTGAAGCCTGTTCATTTCCCAAAATATTATTTCCTTCAACCCAAGATTCCAGCTTTTCAAGAAGCATTGCAGCAAAAAGTTTTCCTATAGTGGATAGCAAGCTTACTGGACGGTAATTCATCGGGTCTTTTGGGTCCTTCTTTTTATAAGTTGGAACAATTATTACACTGCGTCAGACTTTGGGCATATTTCCCATCTTGTTTCTTTCAGTGAAGAAAGCAGCCAAAATCTGTGCCCACCAGTCTGGGTCAAACCTTACCCAAGTCTTGCAAACTGAAGGTCATGGCTTTCTTTACTTAGTCAATAAAATGGGGGATTCAGGCTTTATTATCCTTTGCTTAGCAGCCCTGGTTCAAGTTGCCACCTTTCACTCTCTTAGTATTTGTGATAGCAGATGAAGACAGAATTGGGGGATAATTTGTGTATTGAAAAGTGTTTATGTTGAACGATTGTGTTTTACTGAGAGTAGGGTTAGTCAAGGAGTGATGAACAAGGTATTTTTCGGAAAGTTGGGGAAGGGTCCTTCAGCTCAGGATTTTAGCTTGTAAACTCAAATTGCCTCAGTAAGGTTTGAAGGACTTACAAGGAAAGCTGTGGGCTCTTCTTTTGCTGAACTGGTAGGACTAGATTAAAAAATGTAGGATATCTGAGTGGGGCCCACTTAGCTGAATGTCTCATTGCTTACATACGTGAACTTGGCCTGCGTCTGCAAAATGAAGCAAACGTCTTGAAATACTTTTCTGCGGCTTCAGACCAAGATGTCTACTCACCTGAATCTATCTTGAAATACCATTCTTGTGTCTTGTGCTACCTCTTTCTTCTCTCAGGCTATTGTTCCAATGAGCCTATGTTCTGTTCCCACTGCCATTTTGTTATGTATTCTTGTCAGTAGACCCTTTTTCATTTATTTTTTTTTGTATGTTGAAAATAATAGCACTTTTAGTGTTTTGAGCAGTCTGATCCCTTAAAACCTTATTCTCAGCTTATTCATGTCCAGGCCATGTCTTCCTGACATTAAAAAAAAAAAAATCAGTGAAAATCATGCCAGCTGAGAATTGTTCTTCCTGCTCTTCAAATGCAATGTTGAAAGAAAGGATATGAAAGAAAATTGGAAATATCTTACTAGGATTACAGGATTTACAGATACAGGAAGCGTCAAAACCTGACATCTGCAGTATGTCTTCCGCTCTTCTTTTCAGCTAGCTGATTCTTTTCCAGTTATGGCCAAAGAGGGGAATGTAAGATGTTCGTGTGTCTTGGTTTAACTGACTTCAGTGACCATTTTAGTTCAGAAAATGTTCCATAATTTGGAATGGGAACGGAAGAAGTGTGCATTGTATTTGGCAAAAAAATATGTTTCAGGCCATTTCTGTGTGGATTATTTGCTCTGGTTTCAATGTGTTTGGGAAGTTGTGGGGTTTTTCCCCCAACTTCCCCACAGCATTGTGGTTAGGGTTGTCAACTCTAGCTTAGGAAATTCATGGAGGTTTGGGAAGGGATCTCAAGCAGGGTGTAATGCCATAGAGTCCACCCTCCAAAGTAGCTGTTCTCTGGTGGTCCTGGGAGTGGGGCAGTCCTTACTCTTGGGAATAGGCTCCTCCTCTGGAACAGGGTTGGTTTCCTCAGATCAATCCAGGAAAGGGAAGGGGCTGTCCCCTGGGAACATTCCAGTCTCACTGGCCCTGCTGCTTGAGCAGGACGTGTTTCACAGGTGCTCTACAGAGCACAGCAATCCAGGAATGAGAAGAAGAGAGGAGGAAGGGAGAGACCCTCCCTCTTCATTATTTCGAGCTGCAATCAGCAGCAGACCACAAAGGTAGCCAATGGTGCACAGAGATCCGCAGCAGCCATGGCTGTGTACACAGACTTCCACTGGGCCCAGCCTGTGGCTGGAGGTCGTCTCCCCAATCAGTGCACATCAGGGAAAGTGGCTGAGTCTGCAAGGAGACTGAGGCAACGCCGCAGACATGGCAATCTCCCCGGTCTCGGAGGACCCAGTGTGCGGTGCAACAGACAAGCCAGGTGCCTCTAGCCCTCGCCAGAATCATGACATGCCCTTACGGGGCCAAAAAACGTAGACTGGAGGTGAAGGAGGGCAGGGTGGTAGACTGAGGAAAACCCCAAAGCAACCCCCCAAGCTATTCAGGAAGGATGAAGAGGAAATTGATTCCTGGGGCTTCCAACCTCCCCAACCTGGGACAGGCTGGAGTGGATTTAAGAGGGGGAAAGTTCCCATGGAACAAACAGGGAGCTAGAAGGCCCAGGGAAGGCCATAGAAAGGTGGGAAAACTGGTGGTGGCCATCCTGGTTCTCTGGACCCTCATGGCAGACTTACTTTCACTTTCGCTTCCAGGCAAGCAGATAGAAAATGGCTGCCAGTCAGACCTGCCAGTTCCGTGTGCACAGACCTGGATAACCCAAGCTAGTTTGATCTGTTGAGATCTCAGAAGCTAAGCAAAGTCAGCCCTGGTTAGTACTTGGATGAGAGACCACCAAGGAAGTCCAAGGTTGCTATGCTGAGGCAGGCAAGGGCAGCGGCCCTGACCTGGATGGCCTAGACTAGCCCAGTTTGATCAGATCTTGGAAGTTAAGCAGGGTCAGCCCTGGTTGGCTCTCCAGCTCTGGCTGTCTCTTGCCTTGAAAGCCATATGGGGCTGCTGCTTGATAGCACTTCCACCACCTCCACTGCTTGCCAGAGAGAAGCTATAACACTTAGCAAGTCAGATCTATTCAGATCATAAGCCTCACAGTCCCCCACAAGACTCTATGGAGAACCAGGAAACAGAGGTAGCAAGGATAGCTCAGGATAGCCTTAGCTCATCAAATAAGCACAGCCAGCCCTGGTCAGTATTTGGATGGGAGACCACCAAACAATTCCAGAGGCATGACACAGAGGCAGGCAAGGCCAACCGTCTCTGAACATCTCCTACTTGAAAACCCCAAGGGGGTCACCATAAGTGAGCTGCAACTTGATGGCTGCAAAATGTACAGGAAGGACTCAGACTCCCCAGTTCTGTCCTCAGATAGGATAGAATTGGAATGGTCGGAGGAAGGAGAAGAAGTAGTACCAACAGTACAGTCCTGGTTATTCCCTCAAGAGCTGTACATGAGATTACTTTCCAATACTTAGAATTTCTGCCTAAGGAAAACAATGATTTTGACCCAGAACTTCCGGTGGGATCTGGCCAGATGGTGTACAAACTGGCAGTACCACAAGCAGGGATGCCAGCCCTGACCTGGATGGCCCAGGCTTGACCACGCTTGTCAGATCTCAGAAGTTAAACAGGGTCAGTCCTGGTTAGTACTTGGACAGGAGACAACCAAGGAAGTCCAGGGTTGCTACGCTGAGGCAGGCAATGGCAAGCCCCCTCTACTCCTCTAACTGCACGCAACCTTTTATAGTAGGATGAAGGTTGAGTGGGAACTCTCTTCCAAGCTAAACACTAACCATCAAATAAGAACATGAGAGCATAAGAACATAAGAGAAGCCAATGTTGGATCGGGCCAATGGCCCATCCAGTCCAACACTTTGTCACACAGTGGCCAAAAATACCAGGTACCATCAGGAGGTCCAGCAGTGGGGCCAGGACACTAGAAGCCCTCCCACTGTTGTCCCCCCCAAACATCAAGAATACAGAGCATCACTTGCCCCAGACCAAGAGTTCCTATCTATACCTTGTGGCTAATAGCCACTGATGGACCTCTGCTCCATATGTTTATCCAATTCCTTCTTGAAGCCATCTGTGCTTGTAGCTGCCACCACCACCTATGGTAGTGAATTCCATGTGTTAATCACTCTTTGGGTGAAGAAGTACTTCCTTTTATCTGTTCTAACATGACTGCTCAGCAGTTTTTTCCAAGCTTTGTTCCCTGATACCAAAGGCTCCCAAGAGACTCAAGGTACCAATGGTGGACAAACCTGGGACTAGCTTGACCTCCAGCTCAGTTCTATCTCTGGATGCAGATAGGTTGCCTAAGACCCCAGCGATAGGGGATTAGAACAGGCCTTACGCAAAGACTTCGAAGTTTCAGCCTGCTCCCAATGCAGTTCCAGGTAGCCCTGTGGGATCCGATACCCCCTGGCAGCTCATTGGATAAGCTTGTGGAGGATTGGCATAGCCGGCTCCAAGGCGCCCTCTACACCCCCGCACTAACATGGCTCCCTGATACACCCAGGAATTGCAGCTTATGAAGCGGGAGCTCAGACGGCTAGAGAGACGGTGGCATTGAGCTCGAGACGAAGCAACAAGAACATCCTACAGGACGTTTATGAAAGCCTATGAGATGGCAGTCAAAGCTGCAAAGGATTTCTATGCGGCAGCGATTGCGTCCGCCAGCTCTTGCCCAGCCCAATTGTTTAGGACGATTCAGTCAATAACAGCTCTGCCCCAGGGCAGACCAAATGCTAGAGAATTGGATATTGGCTGTGAGGCATTTGTGAGCTATTTCACGGATAAAGCCTTGGCACTCCACCGCGACCTCCCCCCCCCCCACTTTTGAAACAGTGAATGAGCTCGAGGCCCATTGCATGTCTTCGACTTCGATCCTGGATCGCTTCAGCCCACTCGGTCTGGAGGAAGTCTGCTCACAGCTGATGACACCAAGCTTTATCTGATGTTGACACCCAGCTCTATCTGATGTTGAGCGGCCAGTCGGACTCCAGACCGGAAGATCTGGACCGGACTCTGCAAGCCATGTCTGGTTGGCTTAGACTGAGTCAGCTGAAGTTGAATCCAGTGAAGACGGAGGTCCTGTGCCTGAGCCAGGGTGGTTCGGGGATGGGGATCCCACTCCCGATCTTCGGGGGGCAACATTGGTGCCAGCGCCAGAGGTTAGGCGTTTGGGAGTGCTCCTGGATCCCTCCCTTACAATGGAGGCCCAGGTAGCAGCCACTGCTAAGCTGGCCTTCTACCACCTTAGGCTGATTAGGCAGTTGGTTCCCTTCCTCGACTGCTCCGACCTGGCCACAGTGATCCATGCAATGGTCACCTTGAGATTAGACTACTGTAACACTCTCTACATGGGGCTGCCCTTGTCGCAGATTCAGAAGCTGCAGTTAGTGCAGAATGCCATGGGTCTCCCCAGGTGGACACTGCACTGGCTGCCAATAGCATACTGAATCTGCTTCAAGGTGCTGATTCTTACCTTTAAAGCCCTGTATGCCCGGGTTCCAACATACCTACAGGACCACCTTTCCCCATATATACCCCAGAGAGCACTACGGTCTGGGTCTCAAAATTGGTTGACCCTCCCTGGCCTGAGGGAGGCCAGGCTAGCTACTACCAGGGCCAGGGCCTTTTCAGTGGTGGCCCCTACCTGGTGGAATGAGCTCCTGGAGGAGATCAGGGCCCTGTGGGACCTTTCACAGTTCCACGGGGCCTGCAAGACGGAGCTCTTCCACCAGGCATTTAATTAGGGGCCGCCGCTGTCATTGAGCCCTGGCTCGTGTTTTAACATCATGCCCTGGCCCTTGGCCTTAACATCGAGCCGATGCCATACGAAACTTTGAGCAGAAGAACATCTGAAAATATCTGGGATGTGGTCATTCATCTTGAAAATGAGCCATCTAAGTTAAGCTTTTAACTGTTGCCAGCCACCTTGTGTTTGTATTTTATCCATTGTGTTTTAAACGATTGTATGATTTTAACTGTATTTATGTTTGTACGGAAGCTGCCCTGAGCCTGCTTTGCGGGGAGGGCTGGATATAAATTTGATAAATAAATAAATAAATAAATAAATACTCCGTCAGGCTCAGTATTTGCCGGGGTGGCATATTCTTGGGCATCAGGATTGGTCTCAGCTGAAAGTGGAGTCCCAAACGACAAATTTAAGAAGGCTGCCCTAGTGACAGTGATTGTGGCAGATACTTCACTGGACATCCTGCAGGAGTTAGGGTGTCCCTAACCCTAACCCTAACCCTAGAGCCATGACATGCAGTGTAGCTGCCAGAAGGAACATGTGGCTCAGAACTGGGATGGGGACTCTGCGGCACAAGCTAAAGTGACATCAGTTCCCTTCATGGGCATAAACCTTTTCAGAGATGGACTCGGCAGATGCCTTATTAAGTTTATTTAGGTTTAATAGCCCATAGGCCATACCCATAAAAAGAAAAAGTTTAAAAGTTTAAAAGAACAGTAGAACAAAAATTGGCCACATTCACTATGCAGCTTTTGCAGAGGCTGCTCAGGAGTAGTCTTAATCTTGCTGCCTGAGGAAAAGATGAATATTTCAACAACCATTTTCTTAGGAATCTTTCTCTTGCCACTGCATGTTTTGGACAGTAGAAGAAGACATGACTTAATGTGTCAAGTTCTGTCAATGGGCAGTCACAATACCGCTGGTCCAGAGGGGTCTTGAGAAAGCAGCCCTTCATCTGGAAACACATTACGGTGTGCAATCTTGTATGACCACCTCAGTTTTGGAATAGTCAACATGTTTAAGTAAAGAGGCAGGTCAAATTTGGTGGAGTATGTAATTCCTGGATGAAGTGGGGAGCATTTTTATCTAGCATCTGTTTGAAGAGTGTCCCAATCATTTTGGAGCAACTTTTCTGTGAGTAAAATTTGTCTTCTCTTGGTTAGGTTCTCTTCCGTAGGCTCAATTGGCTTGTTTTTTGCATCTACAGTATCAGTCCATTTTGACCAGCAACGTTCATGTTCTGTCAATATGGTAAAGGCTGGGAGGCTTTCAGCATTTAACAGTCGATATTTATAACTGACTACGGTCCTCCAGATCAGAGTTCTTGGCATCCAGACCATGACTGGGAACCATTAAATGCATCAGTTAGAGGCGTCTTAGCTTTCTCCAAGATGGTTTGGATAGAGGGCTAAGTATGAGTACATTAAAGTGACAGGTGGCAGCCATATCAGCTGTGATGGGGGCTAGGAAGGGAAGTCCCTAAAATTGCCATCCACACATTAAGAGATTCCTAAAGGGTTACTACGTGGTTAAAATGGCCACAAGTGCAGCGGTTTCTGACTTGGAACCCACATAGGATCCACTGGAGCACAGTAATTAGAAAAAGAAGGAAGAAAGAAGAAACCAGAAGGAGAAAGGCAGGAACAGGTAGCTTCATAGCTCCTCTGTTCCCCCTCCTCCCCACCTTCCTTCTGGCTGTCTATGGCTGCAGAAGTGCAGCTTCCTTTGGAAAGGCCTCGACATACCTGAGAGAACCCTGGGGAACCGTGATGCCGATGAAACTCCCACTAGTGCTTCCAGTCCCGGGGGGTGAGGGACTGGTCAATGAGCCTCCGCTCCCTGCCCATAGGGAGCCTAGGAGGGAAGCAGTAGAGTCTCCAGCATCAGCGGGGCTGCCACAGCTGTACTGGAGAGCTCTTGCCTGCTGACTACAATCAGCTCCTTGTTCTTACAGACGTGGGAGGCCAATTCCAAGTCCCAGTCCACGATGGTGCAGTAAGCAGGGAAAGAGACTGGAAGGGTTCCTTCCCAAGGCTGATCCAACCCCCCCATGGATTACAGGGGGCAGAGGGAAGGTACTGCGGTGGCCGGGTCATTGGAGAAGAAAAGGGGATGGGGAAGGGCTCCTTTACTAGTGCAGCAATCCCCCCCCTCCAGCCTAGCTTACCTTGAAGCCTGGAGACAAAGAAAGACCCAGAGCTTGGATGGGAGACCACCTGGGAGTTCTAGAGTCATTAGGTAGAGTGAACAAATACCTCCCAACCTGGGGTTTGTTCAAAGCTCCCCCCTCCGACCTTGAAGGGCCATAGAAAGCCTGGGCAATGGGAAATAAAGGTGGGAAGCAGCCATTTTGGGGACAAAGCTGTTACTTTCACTTTCAGGGAGAGTACAAAATGGCTAGTAAAGCAGGATCCTCCACTTCTCTGGAACTGGAAACTGAAACTTGTACTTTTGACCTGGCTGAGTCTCCTAAATCACCTGTAAATCAAGCACAGGAACACCCTTTTGGGGAAGAGGCCCAATCTAACCTTCTTTCATGGTTGAAACTAGAAATGAGGAAGGAGTTTAAGGCAGGAGTCTCACAGGCATCCCCACACTCCCCAGCATTACAAAAGGCACAGCTCTAGTGAGTGGGAGCCTGATTTTCTTGAAAAAAAGAGGGAAAAGGCCCAAGAATACCAAAGGGAACTTAGTCCTCTATTGGATGAACTAGAGTCTGGTTCAGCATCCAAGGAAGAGAGTGAGTTGTCAGAGGAGGAGGTGGTTCCTGTGGCCCAATCTAAGCTTTTCCCACAGGAACTCTACAATAGACTCCTTCCAAAAGTCATTAGCTTACACCCAGAAAGAAAAGGAGGAAGATGATTCTGGCTTTCCTGTTAGGGCTGTGCAGGGGGGAAAAATCAGTATTTTTTTGGATTCGGATATATTGAACCGGAATTTTTTGGGGAAACTCGAAAAAACCCTGAATTGTATAGTATAGATGCCTGAAAATTTTCAGGATTCGTGAAATATTCAGGTCCATTATGCCTTATGGGGCCATTGTAGTCAATGGCAAAAATCTTGTAACAAGTTTTCAGGGGGCTGGGGGGGGTTGAGGTAGAGGCACCAAATTTGGACTGTAGTTCCCCAAAAGACCCCCAAAGTTTTGAAAAGATTGGACCAGAGGGTCCAATTCCAGGGGCATCCAAAGAGGGTGCCCCTAATTCTCCATTGTTTCCTATGGAGCATGGAAAAAGGCAGGCAGCAGACAGTGTCTCACCAAGAATCTCTCTGTAAAAAAGCAAATGAGGTGTGGTGGTGGTGTGAGGGGGCATGGTTGCCAGGCCAGCAGCAGAACCTGTGCAGTGTGCCCACCAGAACCAGTGCCACTTGTGCCAGTCAGTGCCCAAGCACCAAACCGAACAGAACTCAGGTCAAATCAGAGGATGTCTGAAGGATAACCTAAGGGAGCATGTTTGCCAGCCAGGCCAGCAGGAGAACCTGTGCAGTGTGCCCCACAGAACCAGTGCCACTTGTGCCAGTCAGTGCCCAAGCCCAACAGAACTCAGGTCAAATAAGAGGATCTCTGCAGCATAACCTAAAGGAGCACGTTTGCCAGCCAGGCCAGCAGCAGAACCAGTGCAATGTGGCCCCCAGAACCTGTGCCACTGTGCCAGTCAGTGCCCAAACCCAACAGAGCTCAGGTCAAATAGGAGAATCTCTGCAGCATAAACTGAGGGGGCATGTTTGCCAGCCAGGCCAACAGCAGCAGAACCAGTGCAATGTGGGCCCCAGAACCTGTGCCACTGAGCCAGTCAATGCCCAAACCAGCCCTGTAGCTCACAACTTTTTGCTGGGCGGGGGCCAATGTTTTGCTGGGGGGGCGGGGCTGCCATTATATGTCTGTGTGGTACTGCCATGCCATGCTCATACTTCTAAATAATAAATGCAAGTGGTTTATTGCATATTATAGTCCTCACATATGTATTTTCAGCAAAAAGGACTTTAACTCCTCTGTATGTTAATGTATTTTAGTGTATTACTTTTTCAGAATAACATATTAGAATACTGAATGTATGCAATAGATATTAGGATGTCCCCTTCCTCTTGGTTGGGAGGGGGAAGCCACACGGTAAGGGAAAGGAGGTGAAGAAGGGACGGAAGGCAGGTCCAGGATGCCGGCAAGGCAAGCTTCCAGGCTGCTGCTGCCGCCGCAGGAGAAAACACTTGGATTCAGAGAGGATTACCCACTGCTGACCCCACCAGCGCCACCAACCTCAGAAAGACAGCAGCGAGGGGGTGGAGAGAAAAGGCCAGTGCCAAGCCCACCTCGCACAACCTGCCCCTGAGGCGGTGAGGAGAGGAGCCCCCTCTCACATGCAACTCTCTCCCTTTTTACGCAAATATTGTTTTATTTCTGCAGAAAGCTATGTTTATCCCTTGACCTAATTTGTAAACTAATGCTTTTTCGAAACTGGATGGACCCTCCAGTTTAGGGTTGCTGGGTTGCTTACCTGGTGCGGTGGGGGGGAGTAGGTCCCAGTCCTGGACATGTGCATGCACCATGATGACATCATCCGGAAGTGATGTCATCGTGCTGGGCACTTCGCCAGTAGACGCTCTAGTGTTCAGCTTGAAAACTATCATAGAATTTTCAGGCCGAATACTAGAGTGTCCCCCTGGTGACGTGCCCAGTGACATCATTGCGCCGGGCATGTTGGTCGGATCTGGGCACTTTGGGGGTGGGGTTCGTCCCGCAGATCTAGGCTGGTGGGTTGGGGGCCCTTTGAGCAGGGAAACCCCCACTCCCCGGGGGACCTGGCAACCCTACTCCAGTTACACTGTTAAAGTTTTTCAGCAAGCAGTTTTTTGTATAAAAAGCCTAGAAATTTATTGCAGGCCAAATTGCCTTACTTGAGCCATGTGTTCTATCAAGACTTAAAAGAAATACAATATAATCTGGCCTTTTACGTAACTATCTGCAGCACATGATGAACCTCTATCATAATGTGCTTTGGGGTCATGAAGCTAGTTGAACACTGTTATTGAAAAGCGTTGATTGATCTGCTGAAGTCTTAGATTTCCACCATAAGTCAGTTGATAAATACAGCTGTCCTGAAATACTCATCCATCATTGTGTCATTTAGTCCACCGCTACTGGAGTAGTGAGACAAAATTCATTTTCCCCACAGATAGCTGAATTGTGCAATATTGCTAATATTTTCCTGTACTCTGCAACTTGTTCTTTGGACTTAACATCTGTAATATATAAGCCCACTACTAGCCATGCAAAATGCATTTGAGTCTACAAACCACTGATGAGAGGAGCTGGTCAAATAGGTCTCTCTCTCTTCCCCGTGCTGCACCCCTCAAAAAGCTGCACTTGAGGATTTGGTGACCCCTGGAAACAGAGTGGGTAGTAGCATCTGAGGCTGCAGTAAAAAAAAGGCAGAAATCCCCCCTCCCGATGCACGAACACTTTCTTCTTCTTTACAAAAGAGATCATGTAGGAGGAGGGGTGATTTCTTCTCATTTGCTCTCAAGCTGCAGTCCTCCATGCATCATCTAACTGTGGTCCTCAGGAGCAGCTGTTCAGGGAGATGTGGGAACTGGGAGAGAGGTTAAATGAAAGCCTTCCATTCACAGATCTTAGACTCTATATATCTAATAATGATTTGTGGTCCTCATCTGCAGATATTTAAATCCACGGATTGGGGCCATGCCGATACTAAACAGGTTTTTCTGCAAACCTGGGGGATGCCCCAGGTTTGCAAAAAAATCAGAAACTTAAAAAGAGACATTGGATGGTTTAGATTCCCCTCCAAATAAAAATGCATTCCCTGTTTAAGCACAGAGAATGCACCTACCTCAAGCATAGTCGTTGGTGGCTGTGGTGGGGCCTAGGAGGCCCTGTGAGAAAGGGGGGGGAGATGAAATTTGTCATCCGCCCGTGAGTCTGGTGGGCCCACACTTGTCCATTCCAATGTCTTTCTTTGCTTCATGGTGGACTGTTCAAATAGGTAGGGTGTGCTTTTCTTTACATTTTATAAATTTGGGTCCAGTTTGGAGGGCTGATAACATCATGTTTTACTTGTCAGATGGAAAGCTCCTTCCTTCTTGCCTTGCTGTGATCTTTTGAAAGTATCAGGTAGTCTGCTGCTGGTAAGGGTGCCAACCTCCATCTGGGGCTTGGAGGTCTCCTGGTATTGCACTTGATCTCTAGTCTACTATGGAGATAATTTCCGTTGGAGAAAATGGGTGCCTTGGATGGTGGACTTTATGGCATTCTACCCACTGAGATTCCTCCCCTCCCCAAACCCTGCCACGCCCAGGCTCCAACCTAGAGCTGGCCACCTTAGCTGCTGGTAGTGGAATGCTAAACTTGATGGGCTTTGTTCTGATTCAGGCAGCCAGTCCTTCAGTTCTGCAGGGGTCTTTTGGGGCCAGAGCATGCCAGAACACTGCTCTGGCAGCCCAGGTGCAGCACAAAGGGTGGTGGTGGCAAGCCCGGCCCCCAGCTCCCCGCCCCCAAGCGCTGCGGCCTGGGGGAGGCCCATCACCGGCCTTCCAGGGCCCACGCTGGAGTGCTTCAGCCTGGGGGAGGCTCGAGGAGGCCCATCACTGGCCTCCCGGGGCCCGCGCTGGAGCACTGCGGCCCTGGGGAGGCACAAGGAGGTCCGTCGCCCTGGGAAGGCCTTGATCGCGGTAAGTGAGCGATCCACAGGGGTGGTGGGGGGGCTTCATGGGGGAGTGGGAGAGCCTCCCTCTCCCCATCTCTTTGCCCTCTTTCTGTCCCTCCTTTCCTTTTCTTTCTTTCCTTTCTTTCCTTCTCTCCTTCTTTATCTTTCCCTCCTTTTGTTCTCTCCTTTTTATCTTTCCTTCCTTCTTCACTTCTATCTCTTTCCCTCTTTTCATTCTCTCCTTTCCCCCTTTCCCTTCTTTCCTTCTTTCCTTCTCTCTACTCTCTCTCTCTTTCCTTCCCTCTTCTTCTCTCCCCCCTTTCCCTTCTTCTTTCCTTCTTTCCTTCTCTCTACTCTCTCTCTCTCTTTCCTTCCCTACTTCTGTGGCCCAACTCTAGTGAGAAGGGGTTTAAACTTTAAACCCCTTTTCTCTTCGCTTCCCCCCAGGCCGGCTGGGGAAGGGAAGGGAGGCTTTTGAAGATACTTCCCCCCTTTTGCTTCCCCTTCCGACATCACTTCTGGTGATGTCAGGGGGCATGGCATATGCTAATGAGCTATTATGCTAATAGCCTAGTAGCTCATTAGCATACCGTATGCTAATGAGCTCCTGCAGCTCTTTTTGTATGAAATGATCCCTGTTGGATATATGTATACAGAGGTCATACATCCTGTCAGCTATTTTTGGGCAGGAATGCACAGGAACAGAGTTCTAGCTGGCTCCCAAGTTGGCCACGCCCAGAAGGAACTTATTAGCAGAATAGACCACACCCAACAGCAGAAACTCATTAGGATTGGCTACATGAGAGGTGTGTGGCCTAACATGCAAAGGAGTTTGTGCTACAAAAAAGCCCTGGGTTTTGACAACAAACAAGGTAAACAGAATAAGAAGCAAAAGGTGGGTGTGGCTGGATGACCACACTTCTGGTAACAAGGGGGTGTGGCCTAATATGCTAATGAGCAATGCGGTCAGGCTGTGGGCTAATATGCTAATGAGTTCCTGCTGTTGGGTGTGGCCTATTATGCTAATGATTTCCTGCTGGGCTTTTTCTACAAAAAAAGCCCTGCATCCTGTAAATAGGATTCTGAAGTATATTGGGAAATAAAGCTACCTTGGATATAATTCTCTGTTGAGTAGGACCTGAGTCCTACTCAACTATTTTTGGAATAGTTTAATCATTTGACTAAGATATTCAGAGAAGTTTCATGGCATGCTTCTGAAGGGTTTTTGCAATGAAGGCCTCACTGTGATCCAGAATTTAGAAATCTGTTTCTATTCCATGTAGAACAGTGACTTGTCTCTAGTATACTCATCTCCAGTTGTGAACGGAATTTCTAATTTTCTTCTTTGAAAAGTATTTAAATAGGAATATGGTCATGTATGTATGAAACACATTTCTCTCATGCGATAGTAGGAACCCCTGCATGCATTAAATTTTTTACAAGAGCCAATGTCTTTATGTCTGCCCCCCTATGCTAAAGTAATTATTTCAAACATAAAGACACTGGCTTGGATTCAACAATGTACACGCAGAAACATGAACCAACTTAGGACAGTTCCAGTTTTGCAATATCTTGTGCAACATCTAGCACTTTCCTCCCTATATATTGAAGTGCCCCAAAATTAGTTGCTTAAGATCTTGTGCAAATGGAAATGTAAGTGGAGGTACAATAAGTCTGACTTAGTGCAAGTGTCTATTATGATCTTTGTCTTGGATTTCCACTACGGCAAAAGTTCTGACAAAGTGGAAATTTTGCATTGGATCCAACCCTCTCTGTTCAAATTAGTTAAAATAATAAATCCCTGTGTACTATGGAAAAAGCGATACAAAACATATCAAAACCCCATATCCCTAGCATACAGTATGGAGTATACAGAGGTCACTATAGGTAGGTTTGAAACCACTCTTTCCCAGAGGTAATTGCCACTTACTGTGGCAGTAATTTGGAATGAAACCAGGCAGTTGGGTAGAAGTTCCAGTTGAGTACCTGGTCATACCTTGTGAGTGCTGTAGCTCAGTATATTTGTGGTGAGTTTGTTCACTGAACAGCAATTTCTGATTTCTTTCTTTACCAAGACATGTGCTATTAGAGCTTATAATTCAGCCACTGCCTTTTATCTTTATGTTTTTAGATCGCCCAGCTTTGAAGAAAATACATTAAAGCTATGCAGTCGCAGCAAATAATCCTTATCAGATTGTTAGCCTCTCTCAGTTTAATGAGATTGAACAGCAGTAATGCTGCCTGCTTGTAGCTTTTGAAAGTCAGATAAACAAAAAAGCCTCCTTGCAGTCTTAAGCTATTTTTCAGTGTTTGCATGCCTCTCACATCATTACTGAATGAAGTCGCCATTGCTCTGGGTGTCCAGCATGTCCTAAATCCTGTGGCACCGTTATGCTTGCAATCGCTGTTCAAGGTACTAATTTTAAGTCCTTCACAGCTTGGGACCAACATGGAATGGCCTGCTACATGCGTGTCCACCGTCCACTTGAGAACAGGACATAAAGCCCTACCACCCGCTTGACAGGCAAAAGTTGTTCTGAGGATGGTTCCCACTTTGGGGAACAATTTTCCTGATGGGGCGCTTAAGGCTTCTCTTGAATTTTGAATATTTTCTATCTGGCACGGACTGAATAGAGTTCTGTGGATGTTTGTTTTTATGAATTATATCTGAGCTGTTTTAGTTTTAGATTATGGGGCTTGTTCTGAACTATATCATTGTATCATTAAGGGGGGCTGAGCACAGGGAAAGAGGTCTAGAAATATTTTAAATGAAGTGAGGACATAGGATTTTAGTTCAGTATGCCATCCATTTCTGCAGAAACCAGGGCTATTTTTGGGCAGGAACACACAGGAACGGAGTTTCGGTTGGCTTCAGAGCTGGCCACGTCCACTACAGCCAAAACTTCTGCCTGTGTGGCTGCAGAGGGAAGGCCTGGAGAGTGGGCTCCCCGGCGACTCCGAGGTGGGGAGGGCAGGGGGGCCCCTGGAAGGATCGGGGAGGCATTTAAGTGCCTCCCTGTACCTTCTCCGGCCTGTCCAAGGGCCGGCTTGCCCGGGCTCCCCTCAACTGCGGGGCTCCTGGGCAAGCCAAGGGAAGCCATGGGGTGTGGCCTAATATGCTAATGACCTGTGTTGTCAGGGGATGGTCTAATATGCTAATGAGTTTCTGCTGTTGGGTGTGGCCTATTATGCTAATGAGTTCCTGCTGGGCTTTTTCTACAAAAAAAAGCCCTGGCAGAAACCAATGCTGTTTTCTGTTCCCTTGGAAATATTTCTGCAGCTTGAACAGGAAAATAACAAAGGACTTAGCTGTATCACAAACTCTCATTGCATTATACTGTATTAATTTACGGGCCGTGGCTTTCTGTGTAACTTGGTGCTAAAGTATGTACTTTGCATGTGAAAGGTCCCAGGTTCAGTCCCTGACATTGTGGCTGGGGAAGACCTTTGCCTCAGACCTTGAAGAGTTGTGGCGAGTAGAACAGACTGCAGTGCAGTAGACAGATCAATGGTCTGTCTTTGGTATAAGGCAGCTTCTTATCCAATTCCCTATATACTATAGATAGTTTAAGTTAATTAAAGCTACAATGATGTGGTCAAAATGTTTAATTAAAAATTCAGATGAAACTGTCTTTGGTACTCCAGGAGGCACAATCCATTGATGATTATCTGAACGAGCACAAAATAAGACATTTAGTCTATAACTTAGGACAAAGTCACCTCTGCAACACAGGGATGATTACTGGTGGGGTAATTTGCAGCTTGGGGGAAGTAATACTGCGTTATGTGAGGTATGTGCTGCGACGTAAAATATACAGCATATCAGTCTTGTTATACATACCAGAGTTTCTTAAGTTTAGAATTTCCATTATACATGTTTCTAAAACCTGGCAACCTAATTTACATATTATGGGAATTCCTTGCTAATTATGGCAATCAAACAGATAATTATGATTCATTATTGTATCTGTCAGTTGCATGTTTTCCGGTTAAAGGTAAAGGTTCCCTTGCTTGAAAGCCAGTCGAATCTGACTCTAGGGTTGTGGTGCTCATCTCTGTTTCAAAGCCGAAGAGCCAGTGCTGTCCAAAGATGTTTCTGTGGTCATGTGGCTGGCATGACTAAACACCAAGGCACACGGAACATAGTTACCTTCCCACTGAAGTGGTACCTATTTATCTACTTGCAATTTCTTGCTTTTTTTTTTTTAAATCCCCCCGAAGGGGGTTTTTTATTGCGTTTTCTAAATATCTACAGAAAAAGGGAGGGGTACTAACAAATGTAACTACAAGAAGGGGAAGATAGGAAAGAGAGTCCAAAACGTGGTGATTATATGCAGTGCTTACAAATGTGGCATTAACAAGTAAAAGCTTTCAGTTGTTAATCTCGAAGGTGACAGTTGAGCACATCACTTATGAAGCTCTAGCTCATACAGACTGTTTGGAGTATAATTCTTCAGTACACTAACATTTCTTTTATACAAACATCAGGCACTCTCATCATCTCGTTGCAATAATTTCTGCCTATTACTTTCTGCCCCTCTAACTCTTTAAAATTTTTATCAATCAATACATGCAATCCAATAGCATTTAAGTACCGCTATTAAAAAACATCCAAGTTAGGCTTAAACATGTTTCTCTTAAAAGAAAACTCTCTATTTACCCTCTTGTTAAAAAAGAAAAGAAAGACAGACAAACTGGAACGTCCATATGCATCACATAACACCCCTTTTCCCTCTTCCTTCTATAGAGTTAGCCTAAATTAATAAAATCCTTTTAAAATTAATTTAAACATTCATTATCAATTTCTGTATAAACCCTTAATTTTTCCCAACATACCCCCTTAGACAAAAATCTCATCTCTAGAAAGGGTTCTTCACTGTAGAGCCTTCTCCTCAGTCTTCTTTAACTCAAAGTCCTTTGTTGTTAACACATAACCACCTTTCGCCCAACATTCTATTAGCTTTGTCTCCCCATCAAAATACAAAGTAACTTTATTTTTTAGGAGGAGAGTTTCCCCTCCCCCCCGCTTGTCGTAGGAGAAACATAGCTGCCTTGCTGTCCCATCCAACTTCACAACTACTCAGTTACTTTCGAGTTCCTAGTGATGATTCGGTTTCGGTTTAATTTTTACTGCGACACAGACGCCATTCCAAAGATGCACTCCAGGGTTTGAGAGTCTGTTTATCTTCTCTTTGTTATCAGATCGCCAAGGTCCCATAAATCCATCAAATCGTTTCGCCGCCTCTAAAAGTTCTCTAAATTAGTCAGCCTTATTTCCAGCTTATTCCGAATTGTTTTCTTTTTAGGCGGAGGGAAACTCCCCCCCCCAACCTTTCACAGCTACCACTTACAGAGGTATTTAGAGTTTCTTTAAGAAAAAAGAGGGTTCTTCAATGCCTAAAAAAAATTGCTTTCTGATGTTTGCACAGTCACTTTATCTTTCGAGAGGGGGGTGGGAAGAGGGGGGTGGGTTCCCACCCTCTGCCTGCTAAAGGAGGGTTCTGCATTGTTTCCAGCCGACACTCAGAAAACACTTCAAGCTAATGTGAGTTTCCATTTCCATTCAATGCTTCTCTCTTTTCTATTATGTTTTTCCTTCACTTCCCCTGTCCCTTAAAAATTTCATTTTTATATTGTTATGCGGGGGGAGGGAGTTCCCTTTCCCCTGCTTCTTTTTTTAGGGGGAAGGGGAAGACTTTATTCCAACTCAATCTCTCACTATGATATTATCAGTCTTTAAAGGAAATTCTAGTTCTTCCTTCTAGCCATTTCTAGCTAGCCGTATAAAATGCTTTCAATTGCTGTTTTTTTTTAAAGTCCCAAATATTTGCTTGTATGTTACTCAGTTCATAGCTCTCAGTATTCCTCCATCACAGTCCCTTCATTTTCCATTTCTCCGATGTTAGTTTCTTTTATCTAGTCCTCCATGGGGGGGTCTACAATTGTCTCCCCCACCCATGCTTGCAAGAATATTCCCACTGATGCTTCGTTAGCTTGTACTCACACTTCTTCAGTAAGAAATCGATTCAGCCAGTCGCTTGATTACAGCTTAATCACCATCCGCTTGGTTTCCGGTACGCAAAGCCTCGGCCATTACTAGAACACAGCAGAAAGACAGTCGGGGCAAAAGGACGCCCCCAGCCCCAGGCTAAAAGCTGGGGGGGGGGGTGGCGAACCTCAGCGCCCCCTGACTCAGGGCTCATCCTGAACCCTGGGGAAGAGCGTACGATCGCCCTTCCTCTCTATCTGCTGGTCTGCAGCTTGTCCCCCCAAGAGAAGGGGAAGAGGGCTGCCATCAGCTTGCTCATCCGGAAATCATCATAAGAAAGAGCACAATTTCTTGCTTTCGAACTGTTAGGTTGGCAGGAGCTGGATCCAGAGACAGGAGCTCACTCCGTCTTGCGGCACCCGGGTCTTGAACTGCTGAACTACTGACCTTCCACAGCCTGCAGTTCAGCGTCTTAACCACTTGAGCCACCGCAGCTCCGTTTTCCAGTTAATTACCACAAAAAAAAAAAAAAGCTGGGGAAGATCATGGAAAAATTCTCTTTACATGACTCTTTGCTCATGCCGAGATTTGCTTAGGCTGTCTTCAGAAACAACAGCACAGCTTGTCTGGGAGACAGAAAGATAAGGCACTGTGCACTATGGTCTCTGAATTTCTTCCCTCCTTCTTCTTCTTCTTCTTCTTCTTCTTCTTCTTCTTCTTCTTCTTCTACTTCTACTTCTACTTCTACTTCTTCTTTCTTTTTTGGCTTCAACAGCACTTGGCTCTGTCTGTTCAATGGCTGTGAAAGCAGAACTTCCCAAGGAGGAGGTTCTTATCTGTTTTTATCTCGTGTATACCGTTAAATAGCTGTAATGGCTCTAATTAAGCGCACACATGCACATGAACACATGTACCATAGCTCAGAGGTGTCAAACTCATTTGTTACGAGGGCCGGATTGGACATAAATGTGATTTGGCGGGCTCAGCTGCTGCATGGAGGAGGGGGCACAAATACGGCAGTGGCACTGGCCGCCAGCAGACCCCCAGTAGAGGATCATCTGCACCCCTCACATACAAACATCAATCCCTGTGGCCATCAGGGACAGCATCCCTGGAGCTGCAGGCTGAGCGGAAAGGTGTGCAACCTTACCTTGGAACCCTGAGCTGGCATGAATGCAGCTGCTGTGGCTTCTAACTTACCAGTGAGGCTGCCGCCAAAGTGAGGGGGTTCTGCTTGACTGCTGCAGATGCAGTTGCTCTGCTGTACTGAAGTGACATTTGGAGGGGCTCTGCCTGCCCTCCTCCCGGGCAGCCTCCTGTTCCCTCCCTCACACCAATTGCTCATGGGCCAGATAAGAACCCTGGGCAGGCCAGCCCTGCCGATTACACCTCATCAGTCCTGCTCAGACGCTCTTCGCAGAGCTCCGAGGCATTGAGGTCTTTCTTCTCATCTTTTGCATTTGATTTGTCTCACAGAGTTACTCCCTACATTAGAATAGTGTATTAGGGTAGCCCCGTAGCCTTGTAGGTCAGACTGTTTGTTTTGTTTATAGATAAGACTTAAAGAGGACATCGCAAATGCTGGAGCTGCAGCTGTAAATCTTTTTAAAAGTTTTCAATTACAGAGAGACTAGCAGCTACAACTTTCTACCTTTGTGTGCCGTCTTACTGCTGCCAAAATGACTAAGAAAAGAAATAGAAATGACTCGAACTCTGGCTCTCCGGTAACATCTTACAGTAAATCCTCAAAGCCGCTTCGCATAAATGATTTTCTAATGGAGGGGATTCCTCCTTCGGAAAACAGGTTCAGTGTATTGGAGTCCTCAGAAGACCTGAATTCCTCTAGTTCCCTGCAATTTCCATTCCTGAATAATGAGGTTTTTGCTGAGAGTGTGGGAGAGACTGCTACTTCCCACCAGGAACCTACTCTGAATTCAAGTCCTTTAGAAGAGAAGGAGTTTGGATTTATATCCCGCCCTTCACTGCCCAAAGGCGTCTCAGAGCGGCTTACAAACTCCTTTCCCTTCCCCTCCCCACAACAGACACCCTGTGAGGTAGGTGGGGCTGAGAGAACTTCTGACAGAAACTGTCCTTGAGAGAACAGCTGTGCCAGAGCTTGTGACTGACCCAAAGTCACATCAGCAGGTGGAAGTGTAGGAGTGGGGAATCAAACCCGGTTCTCCCAGATAAGAGTCCGCGCACTTAACCACTACACCAAACTGGCACTCTACAGCTTTAAGAGAAAACAGAGAAACCTCAATAGCAGACTTAATCAAATTGATTGGTGATCAGTGTCTTCAATCCACAAGGCTTGCTTCCCCTGATATTCCAGGATGATTTCCAGTCCAGTTGGATCAAGGCAGCTCACTATCGTATTAATAGAATTGGCTTCTCACCTCAACTACTTTTATCCTATGGATTTGAGCAAGCCAAAGGGCTTATTTATTTATTTATTGTCACATTTATACCCCACCCTCCCCGCAAAGCAGGCTCAGGGTGGCTTCCAGATAGCATACATACAGAATAAATATACATAATTAAAAGCAGAACAGTTAAAATAATACAATACAAAGTGCTGGCAGCGATTAAAATTTGAGTTAGATAAAATGTTATCAAGGATTTCCAACAGTACTAGATGTTCTTCTGCTCGTCGACTCATATGACAACTGCTCGGTGGTAAGAGCTAGATGTACTTCTACTCGTCGGCTCTCGTGGCAGCTGCTCGATGGTAAAATTACAGGCTGGGCGCTATGGCAGCGGCGGCCCCTAGTTAAATGCCTTGCAGGATAGCTCCATCTTACAGGCTCTGCAGAACTGAGGAAGGTCCCGCAAGGCCCTGATCTCCTCCAAGTACTCTTTCCACCAGGTAGGGGCCACCACCAAAAAGGCCCTGGCCCTAGTAGTAACTAGTCTGGCCTCCCTCAGGCAAGAGAGGGTCAGCCGGTTTTGAGACTCAGACCGTAGTGCTCTCTGGAGTATATACGGGGAAAGGCGGTCCCGTAGGTATATTGGACCCCGGCCATATAGGGCTTTAAAGGTAAGAACCAGCATCTTGAAGCAGATTTGGTATGCTACTGGCAGCCAGTGCAGGCTGGATGTGCTCCCATCAACAGCCTGGCCATGGCATTCTGCACTAGCTGTAGCTTCCAAATCCATGACAAAGGCAGCCCCATGTAGAGAGTATTACAGTATTCTAGTCTCTAGGTGACCATTGTGTGGATCACTGTAGCTACGTCGGCATGGTCGAGGAAGGGAACGGAATCTTTGCCCAGCAGGTAATTAAACAAAGAGTTGAGGATATTGAGTGACAATCTGACATCTCTAGAGCGCCAGTTTGGTGTAGTGGTTAAGTGTGCGGACTCTTATCTGGGAGAACCGGGTTTGATTCCCCACTCCTACACTTCCACCTGCTGATGTGACCTTGGGTCAGTCACAAGCTCTGGCACAGCTGTTCTCTCAAGGACAGTTTCTGTCAGAAGTTCTCTCGGCCCCACCTACCTCACAGGGTGTCTGTTGTGGGGAGGGGAAGGGAAAGGAGTTTGTAAGCCGCTCTGAGACGCCTTTGGGCAGTGAAGGGCGGGGTATAAATCCAATATCCTCCTCCTCCTCCTCCTCCTCCTCCTCCTCCTCCTCCTCCTCCTCCTCCTCCTCCTCCTCCTCCTCCTCCTCCTCCTCCTCCTCCTCCTCCTCCTCCTCCTTCTTCTTCTTCTTCTTCTTCTTCTTCTTCTTCTTCTTCTTCTTCTTCTTCTTCTTCTTCTTCTTCTTCTTCTTCTTCTTCTTCTTCTTCTTCTTCTTCTTCTTCTTCTTCTTCTTCTTCTTCTTCTTCTTCTTCTTCTTCTTCTTCTTCTTCTTCTTCTTCTTCTTCTTCTTCTCTAAGGCTTCCAAACTCAGGGTGTTGTTAAATAACAAAAGCACCATTGAGCCAGCAATAGATTTGATTTCAGTGGAGGGAAAGAATTCTAGAAGGGCATTTGCCTTAGCTAGACGTTCTGCCCTTCCATCTGCAGTTATTCAAGGCAGGTACAATAAAAACCCCTACTCTGAAAGGTTATGCCCATGCATTTTTAAGCGAGGTTGAATCAGTAGAGCATTCTGTCCATTTTACAGGGAGGCTTATCTTAAAATTATTACCCTACTAGGAATAAGGCCTGTTGTGGAAATAAATACAACAGGATCTAGAAAGAGGCTCTGGGAGAGTGCCCCTGCTTTGGGCACTCAGTGACAATGTGCTGTAGTGACCTCAGCAGGGTATAATGACAGAGTCCACCATTTTCTCCAGAGGAACTGATCTCTGCTACCTGAAAAGCAGTTGTAATTTTGAGTGATCTCCAGCCCTCACCTGGGGATTGGGAGCAGCGGTTCTCTAGGAGGGAATGGCTGGTTTGGAGGGTGGAATCTATGGCATTGCACCTGTCTGACGTCCCACCCTCCTCAAACTTCACTCTCTCCAGGAATTTTCCAACCTGGAGTTGGCACCCCTATCTCCCTCCCAGACAACTGTCAACCTACCATTATCTGCCCCCTGGCTTCAGGTTTCCATCTCCTCCTCTCCCCCCCCGGGACAGCAGTTGTAATTTTCAGTGATCTCCAGCCACTGCCTGGAGATTGGCAACAATGGTTCCCCATCAGGGAATGGCTGGTTTGGAGGGTGGAGTCTATGGCACTGTACCTGTCTGAGGTTCCACCCCTCCTCAAACCTCACACTCTCCAGGCTCCACCCCTCAAATATCCAAATTTTCCAACCTGGAGTTGGCAACGCTATCTCTCTCCCAGCCAACCATCAACCTACCGTTATCTGTCCCCTGGCTTCAGCTTTCCATCTCCTCTCCCTTCCTCCTAGACAGCAGTTGTAATTCTGAGTGATCTCCAGCCCCCACCTGGAGATTGGCAACAATGTTTCCCCACCAGGGAATGGCTGGTTTGGAGGGTGGAGTATATGGTGTTGTACCTGTCTGAGGTCCCACTTGTCCTCAAGCCTCACAGTCTCCAGGCTCCATCCCTCAAATCTCCAGGAATTTTCTACCTGGAGTTGCCAACCCTATCAGGACTGGCCCCAATGAGTTTTCTCCCAAAGGCTAACATAGGTGTGGAAAGGGCCTTTTACCGAAAGAGGAGAAAGTACAGTTGCTAGCTCTGATTAGGGAAATATCTGGAGATTTGGGGGGTGGATACTGTGGAGGGGCAGCATTTTGGGGGGAGATGGACAGACTCAGCAGGGTATAATGCCATAGGGTCTATCCTCCAAAGCAGCCATTTTCTGCAGGGGGACTGATCTCTGTCATCTGGAGAGCAATTGTAACAGTGGGAGATCTCCAGGTCCCACCTGAAGATTGGCAACCCTAGGGGAAAGTCAGCCAAATAGCAGGGAGTTGAAGAGAATGGTTTGATGGCCGCTGTCCCACCTCATTAGCCAGCCAGCTATGGTGGAGCCAAAAAGGAGAGAGCCATTTTCAATTTATTCTGACAGGAAAGTAGCCAAGCTGGCAATGGGCAGGGGAGGGGGTTATGTTCAAAGTCTTTTTACTGACAGAAGCAAGCTTGGTTGCCTACCAACAGCCACTGAGTGGAAAGTTATTCCCACACAGAAGCCAAGAGAAGTGTCTTCCTCAGGAGAGAGAGCCATCTGCCAATAAATCTGACAGGGAACAGGGGCTGAAGTGAAAATGGGCGGGGAAGAGGAGCAAATCTAGCACCTGGTCAATGGCACACGAGCAGTGTTCCCTCTAAGCTGAGTTAGTGTGAGCTAGCTCATAGTTTTTTAGCCTCTGGCTCATACATTTTTGTCTTAGCTCAGAACGGATAGCTCCAGAGCAAACTAATTTACGCAGTAGCCAAATCACTTGCTCACAACTTTAATGCCAGTAGCTCACAAAGCAGAATTTTTGCTCACAAAATTCCACAGCTTAGAGGGAACATTGCACACGAGTACTCTTGAGTGACGGCTGATGGCCCAGTGGCTGATGGAACCACACTGCACAGCCAATGGGAGAGCTGGAAATGGCCAATACACTAAGAGAATTATATATATTAGATTAGTCAATAGGACATCTGGGTACATTAATACAAACAAGCAAGGCTTCACTGGCTCCTATCAGATAAGAATGCAGAGATTACACATTCAGTCGCTGAGTTTTGTGCACTAATTCTTCGACTGCAGGAATCACATTTTAAAAGTTCCTAAATTCAGATTTCTGTGTTTGCATATTATGACTTTTTTCTCTCCCTCACATGTTACGCTTACTCTGTATGTTGGTCTTAAGACAACAACAACAACAACAACAACAATAATAATAATAATACCCCTGCCTTAGCTGTTCGTAGAAATGAAAAGTCCTATTAGATTTGGATTGCTGTTCTCTACACACCTACTCCCTATTTAATTATTTAGACCACTTCTGTGATGTCTTTTCGGAGTCCTGCTCGAGGTGGTTTAAAATTAGAAACAACAGTATAAAACCCGCAAGTCATTAAAAATAAGCCATTAAATGTAAGCAGCATAAAAACTATTGATTTCAGTGTGGTTTCATGGTTTTCCTGAAGCTTACTACCAATGAATTGTGAACAGGACTACAGCATTAAAGTCTAACTCTAAATTATTCAGAAGAATATCCTTTCCATTTAAATGAGACTGACTTCCAAACAAGTGTGTCTGGTATTGCAGCCTTAAATATCGCAAATATCTTACTACAGCGCATAGGAATACTATAAGAGTTTTTGTGCAGAACCAGTTAAGAAACTCACTACAAATCTCAGGATTAACACCTAAATCCATAACTTTGGTCACTTAACTGAACCCCATGATCTTCTGTCAGATTTACTTTTAGAAACCAGATAAAGTGTAAGAAGCAGAAAATGGAGAGAACTACCAGTTGCCGCTGCAGGCCTTCAACTAAACACTTGAAGCAGCTTGTGAAAACAACTGAAACAAAACATTTCCTAACTATTTTCCATACCTATCAATCACAGCCATGACTTACCTCTTTGGCTAGAACAAAGGGAAAGCAGGTAAAACCTAGTGGTACTAAATAAACTAGGTAATAAATGTGTGCACATTTTGACTTTTATTTCAAGGTTTAAATTTCACGGAATATCATATTAAGATCTGGGGGAACCAGGTTCAGATCCGTACTCTTCATGGAAATACACTGGGTGACCTGGGTCCATCACTATCAGCCTAACTTATTTTACAGGATTGTTCTTGGGACAAAATGATATTGTAAACTGTCAAAACCTAGCCATGATCCAGGCATGGATCTCCATTGGGGAGAGCACATAGATATCTGAATAATAAAGACTAGACTTTTAAAAATGAAAGCTGCTTGAGGTAGTGTCAGAATCGGGCTCTGTTGAATGTCATAGTGACGCAGGTTTTCCTTTGCAGGTTCCCTCTGCTTCAAAGTCATCCTGACCATTTGGTTTCTTTCCTTTCTTCCCAGCCCTCTCTGCCATAAAACTCCAGGAATGAGAAGAGTAGGTGTGAATGCTAATGTGTGTGTGTGAGTGGTAGAATAGCAACAACTTTCCCATGAGATTGAACCCCAGGATGTATAGTTGGCGGAAGCCTTTCATCTTTGGAGAAACATAGATCGCTGAAATATAAACCTTTTAGTGCAAAGTAGTATGAAGGGGGGGAGTGAAAGAGGAGAAGTGAGTGAATGGGCGCTGCAAGACTATTGCATTGTGGGATCTATTGCATATACAATGCCTAAACTTTGATCTGTCCTTCAGTCTGAACAAGAGATCTCTCTTGCACACATCCAAATCTCTGTTTCTAATAAAGCTTTTATAAAAGACTACTTGGGCTGAGAGTGGATTAACTCAAGGGTCTGACAGGTAGGCACACAATATTTTGTATTACCTAAACCTTTGTAGGATCCTTTCTGTTGCACAGGGTTTTACAGGTAAGCAACTAATAAATTAAGTCGGCATTTTCCATCTTCTGACACTTAGGGTGCTGTTTTTCTGAATTACAGTTGGAGGCACAGCTGGTTCTCCACCAGTGTGGTTGAGTATCACTGTTTTGGGGCTTTGTGTTTAGGAACACTCTGGATACCAAGACAATGCTTTGTACTGTAGTAAATAAATTTACTCTGTAAATTTTGCATGCCACCATCAGTCATTATGGGCATACTATTTGGGAATCTTATATTGCTGGGAACACTCATCCCAGGAAATTTAATAACAGGAAAGGTCTGAGTATAATTGAGCAACAGGTGACAGTGTGATAGCAAAACATATATTGTTTATTTTTGAAAAAAAATATAAAGCTAGTGAACACTAGCTGCTGTTGCCTCATCTTTAAGAGTAGCAAATTTATCCAGGGACATACATTTTCATGCACCCGGGAATACTGGAATAAAATTAGCATAAGGCCCAGTTGCTTTTAGAAAATCCAGAATTTTTTTTAAATATATTTTTTATTTCAATTATGTAAGACAAACAAACAAAAAAACCCATACATAAATACACACAAAACGGAGATTCTATCTGTATCATTCTACCTTTTGTCTTTGGTATCTTATTATAGTCTAAACAATTTTGTCACTTTTTTCCACCATACAATTATATTTTATCAGTAATTACATCTATAATTCTTATTTCTTTTTGTTTCAGTTAAGGGTTAGAGGTCCGGGAATTTTAATTGTTATTTTCTTTTATCCAGTCATAAAATCTTGACCATGTGTTGTCAAAGTCGTCTTTCTTGTTTCCTCTTAGGATCATAGTCAATTTGTCCATCTCAGCAATTTCCAATATTTTGGCTATAACTTCTTCTTTTGAAGGTACTTCTGTTCTTCTCCAGCATTTCCTTGCTACTGTTAGACTATGTATAGTAAGATAAAAGTCTTGCCTCTTATAATTTTCTGGCATTATATTCAACAAAAACAGTTCTGGTATATAAGGCACAGTGATTTTCAACGTTTTTTGTAACAGTTCATGTATCCAAGACCAATACTTTTGACTTTTCTCATATGTCCACCACATATGAAAAACGAGACAACATTATTATGACATTTCCAACAATAACAATAACTTAGGATAAATCATAGCTAGTTTATCTGGAGTCATATACCATCTATAGAACATTTTATACATATTTTCTTCATAAGAAGCTGCTTTAGTAATCTTTACATTAATTTTCCAAACCCTTAAACATTGGTCTAATTCAATAACATGTCCCAGGTTTTGTGCCCATTTAACCATACAATTCTTGACTGTTTTACACTGTGTTTTATCTTCTAACATTAATATACCCCCAAGCTTCCGGTTTTCGGCGCAGCAAAGGCAGACAGCCCTGGGAGAGCTCCCATGGAGCCAGCTGGATTGCTGGGTTTGGAGGGGGGTTAAACTCCTTTGGAGCCCCCATGGATCTCCCTGTAGAGGGGTCCAAGCAAGGGGCTTGATCTGGGACTCTCTGCTAATGGTGGCAAGCGGATTGAGTCCAGATCTCCCCAAAGCACAAACCTGAGCGAGAGCAACTGAGGCTCCCCCTCCTCAGCTGCGGAGCCATGACTACTGGCACAGGGAGAAACAGCGGCTTTCAAGATACTACAAGACTTCAACATAAATTGCACCACCGTGAGTACCTTTTAAAATCACTAGTGTTAGAAACTGGATAGCCCTTTTAAAGAGCTTTAAACATCTAAGATTGAAGGGTGGAAGGAAGTTCCTTCCCCCTTCAAAGCGGCTTGGCAAAGAAGGAGTGGGATCTTTGCAACAACTTTAAGGGTGCAGAAAGAACTGGTAGATCTCTGGGACTCTTATTTTTGGCACATCTTTAAATTTTAATGACCTTGTGGATTATAATTTTTATTTGACTTTGATTTGGATTACAATCCAAAATTCGTGGATTAATTTTGAGCTTAATTTTGGTTCCATCACTTGGCTAACTGGGATTACTAAAATATCTAAGTGGATTACAATTTGTTTTACCATTATTTGGATTACAAATTAAAGATAAAGAAGAAGAAATGAAAAGGGAATATAAAAGGTTAATAATATGTCTGGAACTCACTTTCACTTTTGAAACATCATTTCCGCAAAAAAGAGACATTATATTAAGAGTTGTTATGTCTTAGAAATCCGTTTGTTATTGTTACCAAAGTACAGTTTATATAGATTGCAAAGTAAATGCTGATAACTGTCCTTCTTTTCTGCATGGGCTTGGATTGGGCTGTGGGATCTAGTAAATAACCAAGAGGCTCTCTTATTTTAATACAGGGATATACTAGAATAAAGTAGAGATTATTGATTTTAATATGGGTCAGAACATGGATAAGAAAGCTAGATCTACTAACAATCCATCTCCTGGTCAAGGCAGATCAGTGACAGCCACTTTGGCACAGATTTCTGTAAAAGATCTACAAGCCCTAATACAAGAGGCTGTGACTGCAGCAGTCGATCCTATACAAGACAGAATAGACACCTTGTCACAAAAAATGTCACAGCAGATGACAGAAGTACAAAATTAACTTAAAGAAAACAGGCAAGAGATTTCTACTTTGAATAAAGCAGTCACCTATATAGAGGAAAAATCTGAAAAGATTCAAATTGAAATGGAGACAGTGGAATCTAAACAAACCTCTCTGGAAGCAACACATTAAATTAGAATTGGACAAAGCAGCATATATTCTAAGATTTCAGAATATACCAGAAAAACAAGATGAAAATTTGAAGATGGAAATGGCACAAACAATGGCAGACTACATGGAAGCAGAAACCCAGATGAACTACATAATGAAATTGATGTGGCTTATAGAATGAACTCAGCATATGTCAAAAGACATGGACTATCAAGGGAAGCACACGTGAGATTTCATAAGAGAACAACAAGAGATGCCATACATAAAGTAACATATGAAAAACCTTTTAAAACAAATGGGACAGAAATTAAAATATTAAAGGAGATCTCATGGAGAGTAAGAGAGAAAATGAAAGAATGCATGGAACTTACAAGCCCATTCGCAGGGAGGGCAGGGTATAAACGGAAATAATAAATAAATAAATTACAAACATCCTCAGAAAGAATGGAATCCAATATAGATGGCTATTACCTGAAGGCCTCCTTTTTACATACAGAGGGAAAAGATACAGAATTAACTGTACGTTCAAAGTGGAAGATTTCATTAAAGTACATGGCGATGACTTAAAAAACGAAGAAGAAGAAGAAAAAGAAGAAGAGACTCAACAAGAAACAAAGGGAACAACAGGCAAGACTACAACATCCCCGAGGATTACAGGACTTAAACTGAAGAAAAAAGATGAGAACAAAATACAAAAGTAAGATGGACAAAGGTAAAATCAAGATAATTTCAGTAAATGTTAATGGCTTGAATGCACCCCCAAAAAGAAGATGAGTTTTCCAACAACTAAAGAAGATGCAATTAGATGTTATATGTCTTCAAGAGACTCATATAAAGGATTCTGATCAAAAATTTTAGAGAGTAGAAAACTTGGGGGAAATTTTCTATCCTCAGACAAAGAAAAAAAGGAGAGGTCTAGTAACAAATGTGAAAGAACATCTACATCCAGCAAATATGCAGTTGTGATGATGGAAGAATATTGATAGTTCAAATACAAAGACAAGGTAAAATAGCCTTAATTATAAATATATATACACCTCATCAACATCACAAACTACTCTAAGAACTTATCTCCAAACAAAATTATATTGAAGTTGTTTAATTGGAGACTACAATGCTGTTTTTGATAGATGTGTGAATAGAAAAACAAATATTAGGAAACAAAAACGTGGTAAGGAACTACCCAACACATTTTTACAACTTACAGAAGACGTTTGATTGACGTTTGGAAAACCAGAAACCCAAAGAAACAAGATTATAATATGTTGTTGAAGGCTTTCATGGCTGGAGTTCATTAGTTGCTGTAGATTTTTCGGGTTGTGTGTCAATGGTCTCAGCATTGTAGGACCTGACGTTTCACCAATAGCTGTGACTGGCATCCTCAGAGGTATAACACAGGAAGACGGAATACTCTCTGTGTCAAGGTGAGAAGAAAAATGGTAGGCAGGTAATTTATATCTACCCCAGAAGGTGGAGTAGGGCTGAGTCATTATCTTGTAGGATTTCTCCAGGCTATGAACATTTTAATGGAGGAGCTTTCCTGAGGAGATTCTTTTGTCTATGGATTGTTTACTGAGGAGGTTTCCTGCTTCCTGAGGAGGTTCTTTTTGTATGTGGAATGGCTATTGAAATTCTAATCTTACCTGTAGTGCTATTGTCAGATGTAGAGCATTTTGTGTTTTTCAGGACAGGAAACCATGCCCTATTTATTTTTAAACTCCTTCTTTCCTGTTGAAGTTGTGTTTATGTATATGAATTCCAGTGGCTTCCCTGTGTAATCTGACATGGTAATTAGACATGGTCAGATTTCCTTTTGAGACTCTCTTTTTTTGTATTTGAATTATGATGTTACACTAATAAGGAATGAATGTAAAGCTTCAATAGTGGCCTCTTAGCTGAAATTATGGTAAAGGCTCAGATTGGGTTCCCAGGCATTGAAGTTGGGCCATACATTTTGTCACTGAACTATAATTAGGGTGTGCATGTCCACACACACAAAATTGGCTTATTTTGGATTCAGGTCTATAGGACCCAAAAAATATTGGTATTTCCTGATATTCTCAAATCTCAAAATCAGTATGATATTGGGATTCGGGTAAATAATTGGGAACCCAGGTTTATTTGGCATTTGAAATGCCTCCTCTACACTTTCTGGAGTTGCACCATCTAGGTGGCACGCTTCCAGAAGTGAAGGGAAAGGAAATTGCCTTCCCTTCAATCCTGGAAGTGTGCTGCAGCCTTCCCTTCACTTGTGGAGTTGTGCCACCTTGGTGGCACACCTCCACAAATGAAGAAAATGCTTTCTCCAAACTGCACGGCAGCAGAATATCGACGAGACACACTGATATAGCTGGCCTGAATAAAAGCCAAATAGTGTTGACTTTTATTCAGGCCAGCTATAGCAGTAGCAGAATCAGATTGGAGAATCTGATTTGGCTGAATAAATAACCAAATAATACCCATAACCTATTATTCAGCTATTTATTCAGCTTGGTACATACCAAATGCATACCCCTAACTATAACCATTGACCTCTACTACTGTTCCTTCTCAGCTGAATGATGTGCTGCCATAATGAATGAAATATGGAAACAGAAATTACCCATAAGAATCTTTTCAGGTGGGTCTATTTTTGTTGCTGTACAAATCAGTACATAACTGAAAATCCAAGAAAGATGATTTATTGAATAATATTTACCTAAAAGATGGTAATCACCAATTTTCTAGGCAGAGAATAAGCAAAAGTATTGGTAATTACAAACTCTTCAGAGTGCTGCTCTAATAAAGTCAAGTATCTGTGCTGTTCTGTCATCCATACTTTTAAAAAATTTCTTTAAACCGTTGAAGTGCAGCTGTGCTTATGAGGGGCTTTTTATTGATAACATTATCTTAATAGCAGCCATTATTAAGAATATCTTAAAGCTGTTCCTATCTGGATTTCGTTATATGCTGTTCTGGCCAGTAAGTGCTTAGCTCAGTGTTGTTTGCTGGTTTGCCAGGTTAATTATGGCAGCCAAAGGAAGGCCTAGTATATTTTTATAGATTATGAAGAGGTTATAAACATTCAGAAACAACTGTGCTTTCAAAGAAAAATGGTGTTTGAAGACTATACTTAACTTGGATTTATTCTTGTGTGTTGAAATGTTCTCCAGTTTTCATTTAACTATTAGGTCGCGTATCCTCCCCCTCCTCCATACAGGAGGGAGAAAAGTATTTCAGTACTGGTTACTTCTTTCTGTCAGGCATAATGGCTGTTTTTCGGTATCAGTCAGTACCTGGATCGCCATACAGAATATGGAAGTGGGTGTACAGCACAGCCCTGTGAATTTCCTCTCACCGCTGGTTCATGATAGTTTGGACCTCTTCACAGAGCTTTTGAAGACTTTTTAGAGCACCCATGTAATATTTCATATATATCTTGACGATGATGAGGCAGCATTGTGAAGTGGTTTGAGTGTCTGACTAGGATGGGGAGTTCAAATCCATACTTAGCCATAAAACCTACTGGATAACTTCAGTCTGTTTAGTCTCTCTCGGCCTAACCCACCTTACAGGATTGCTGTGATGATAAAATGGAGGGGAGAATTCTATCATATGAATGTGATGGATTAAATAATTGTGCCCCACTAGTTCATGTGTTATCCTTAGTTTCACTTAAAACAATTAAGTTGAATACTGTTAGAGTATGATTGACTCACCGTTCTGTGAACATACACATACCTTGATATGAACAAAACTACCCAAGCTGATAGAGTCATATTGCTGTCAAACACACTGTGAAATTTTGCTGATACCATAATAAGCCGTTTTACTGTAGGTACAGAAGAATTTCACTAACGATACCGTGCACACTTGCAGCTTCTAAGCTTTCTTGCAAACTATTTACAAATTGAGCTGAACTCACCTTGAAAGGTGCAGTGTGTAAGGCTGCATTTCTCAAACTGGGTTCCAGGTCTGTAAATCCGTTGACCAGGCAAAAGGCAAGTCTTCCTTATGCCACCTGTCTAATACAAAAACAGAGCCCCCCTCAGCTTTCTAGGAAGGGGTGTGGACGGGGAGTCTCTGCCTTAGGGGAAAGGGGATGGAATCTGCTTCCTCATATTTCAGTGGACAAAAGCTCGTAAGGCTGCTGCCTCCCACAGCCACCTACCTGGCAGATCACCTTAGATGAAGAAGAGATTGGATTTATACCCCACCCTTCACTTGTAGTCTCAGAGCAGCTTACAAACTCCTTTCCCTTCCCCTCCCAACAACAGACACCCTGTGAGGTAGGTGGGGCTGAGAGAGCTCTGACAGAAACTGCCCTTTCAAAGACAACTCTGGTCAGAACTATGGCTTGGCCAAGGTCATCCAGAAGGTGCAAGTGGAGGAGTGGGGAATCAAACCCGGTTCTCCCAGATTAGAGTCCGTGCACTTAACCACTGCACCAAACTGGCTCTCTTAGAGCCACTTAACGGCTACACCAAACTGGCTCTCTTAGAGCACTACCCAGAAGATATGCTGTTTGTTTGCTGGGAACCACTGTATCTCAGCCCTAGGAACTGAGTGGCACTACCAGGGATGTTCAGTCCTAAAGTTTGAGAACAGCTAAATAGGGTAACTATAATCCTAAATAACTTTCTTTTTTGTAATGTTAACCTAGAGTCCTTTTAAAATCAGTCATTTTTTCCCAGCTACGATAATAACGGTATGTTGTACTGTAATAGCTGATTAATACAGTAGAATCTTAAGGTGAAAGAGAGTTGACGATCTTGTTTCTGCAAACTTGCTCATGCGGAATATGTCACACTTTGGGGCAGCCGGATTATTTTGGTATTCTATCAATGTTTACTGTGGTTTACAGTGGATGCATGTCAGGGAACTGTAGCCAATAAAGTTTGTTCCAGTCTGTGGTGGTGAGAGTGTATGGGTGTGCACCTGCCCTTTACAAAGTGTATGTTTAGAGAAGAAAGAAGAACATGCCATCAAGTTGCAACTGACTCATGGCAACCCCCTCCGCAGTATGTTCCAGGCAAGAGATGAGCAGAGGTAGTTTGCCTTTGCGTTTCTTAGAGAAGGAACCCCCTAATGGCAAACTCATGTATCATGGCTACAGGGAGGCTCACCTAGGTAGGAAAGGGCTAATTTTGCCCCACCCCCTCCCAAACTGCATCAGAGTGACGGCAGCTAGACAGACAACCCTAGGTACTCCTAGGCTCATGGCTCAACCCAGACTCCCATGGAGGTCTCCAACCCTTGGGCCAGGAGGACCCCCCTCCTCAGAAGTCGCTGAAAATGTGGTTGAGTCCAAGGCAACCTTCAATGGAGTGCCGACACTCTAAGCTAACTCTCCCAGGCTCAGTGGGAGCAAGCTCCAGCACAACATAGGAGAAGCTCCAAGGAAGGTGACCCGTCTGAACCGTGGTAAGACTGACCTGGAGAGGGAAATGGGGACCATGAGGTGAGGCACGAGTACTAGCAGGAAGACTTTACTCTAGAGGAGTCATTTTAAGGCTGCCCTCCATCATTCTCCCACAGAGGTCCCTCTGTGCTTCTACTTTTGTTTTTGCTTTATTCTGGAGGGAATATCTTTGAGAGTGGGACTTTCAACCTCTCAGCCCCCGAGAGCTCTGTCTACACCATAGGTCTGCCCCATTCCCCTGCCTCTGCTGCCTCCCCAGCTTCTCAACAGGCCATGGAAGGGGAGAAGATTCAGAAGACAGACTTGTCCGACGAGGATGCCAAGACAAATTTACTAGCTTGGTTAAAAACAGAAATGAGAAGAGAATTCAGGGAGTTCTTGCAGGAACAAAGGCAGGATTTTACAGCAGCAGGTCCCACGGGGGGCTCTGCTCCAAAGAGAGGAAAAAGACTCTCTTGTTAGCCAAATTGCTCTATTATTTAATAAAGTTTGGGGAATTATAATTATGAATATGCTATTGGCTTATCTATAGGATCTGACCTGTGTATACCAGAGTTAGAATTCCCAAGCACCCAGGAACAGACATAGAAATTGGGTGGCTAAAATAATGATTTCTTTACTAAATATTCCCAAGCATACAAACAATATTCACGCAATATAGAACTAAGAAGACAGAGGTGATTGATGGGTTATAGAGGGATGATACAACCTGTCCAGATGTGCAGAGGTCCATGGATTCTGGCCTAAACTCAGAGTTCAGGGGTGGCCTGCCGTTTTGGATCATGGCAGAAAACACATGGTCTAAGGCCATGTGTGAGTTGGGATATAGGCACTGGCAAAGAATGCAGACCAATGGGCGGCCCTGGGGGCTGGTCTCAGGTGAGAACAATAGATTACCTGGACCAATTATGAGTCCCAGGGGTGTGTGATGCCAGTAGGGGCAGACCTTAGGTATGACCAATGAGCTTCCAGAGAGGCAGGGTCTGGATTTAACAACAGAAGCCAGGTGTTGGGTAGCTAGTTAAATGGATTATCTGACTTACTAATGGTCCTGTCCAGGGTGGTCAAAAGATGGGAGACGTCCCTGATTAGCTTAGGAAGGATTGCTAAACATTTGAATGAATGATTGATTGATTGATTGATTGGTTTATCCCAGTATCTTGAGGGACAGAGGCAGGAATTTACACATTGGACACAAAAGGGCTGGGTGAGGTGCTGGAGAGTGCCAGGTGCCTTCTAAAGACTTTACCTCTGGAACTCATTGTCATTCCATAAGCATAATCTCTGCTGGGTGGAGGGGGAAGACTGGAGGCTTGTTCTGAGGTCACCTTATGAAACCTGAATATGAAATCCCTTTTGCAGAGCGCTTGCAGCCTGACTCTGTGGTTCAAGCTGAGAGTGCCTGGCTTTTGTGGACTTTGGTTCAGGTTAGAAAGTAGGGCACCCCTGTTTTGGAGCTACCCAAAAGTAAAAGGCAGTGCCTCTGGCAACACTATATCCTTCCATCATGTAACCCAAAAAGAAGGAAAGGGGAGAATGAGGAGATGACCAAGGAGCGTAGCCCCCTGTTTGACATCCAGTCTGAGGGCTCTGACTTGTCAGACCTATCCTCAGACAAGGAGGAGGGGGAACTGTCTGAGGAAGAATAGGAGGTGGTTGCTCCCACTCCAAAGAGGTTCTTCCTTCAGGAGTTACACAGTAGATTGCTCCCAAAAGTCTTAAGGGTCTTGGAGATTAGGGGAGCTAGGAGACTGACCCTAAATTTCTAGAAGGGTTAGAAAGAATCCCAAAGCTGGGAACAGCCCCATTAGGGGTTCCTCTTCTTGCTACCTTCTATAATCTCATGAAAGCTGGGTGGGAAGCACCAACTAAACCTAAAGTGAACAACCCTCTTTTCTCTAAGTTTAATCTTTAGTTCTAGAGGCCATGAAAAGTATCAGGCTACCATTAGTAGATGATCCAGTCACTAGCTTGGCATCTAACTCTGTGCTACTTATGGATTCTGATGGTCTGCTCAAGGATTCCCGCAACAAGCAGATCGAGCAGGCCTTGCATAGAGATTTTGAGGCCTCTGCAGCAGGCCTTAGGGCAATGGGTTCCTTGTTTGCTAGAGTTGCATATGTGTGGGCTTCAGACCTGGCTGCAGCAAGTAGTAATATCCCTAAGGAGTTGAAGGATGGGATCAAGAAGGAGGTGCTGGTTTCAGCCTTTGCAGCAGATGCATCCTTAGATGCTTTACAGATGTGAGCCAGATCTATGGCATTTAGTGTCACAGCCAGACATAACTCTTGGCTTAGGAATTGGGACCTAGACCCATTGGCCCAAGCAAAGTGGCCACAGTCCCCTTCAAGGGCATCAGTGTCTTTGGAGAGGGACTGGATAGGTACCTAACTGAGGACAAAAACAAGAAGAACGTCCTCCCTTCAAAGAAAAAGGAAAGAAGATCACAGAAACGCTTCCAGTCCTTTCGAGATGTCAGGTGCCCCCCGTGTACAGTCACAGGAAGATGGTAAGCCAAGCTATGGGAGAACAGTAGACCTTCATCCTTTCCCAAGTCCGGTCAGAACAACAAGGGGCCAAAGAGTGGAGCTTCATCTTGACTATGCTGGGCCATCAGATGTCTGCAAGGCTTTGTAAATGTTTGGCACCAAACAGTAACAGACTGGTGGGTGCTGGACACAGTTACCAATATGTACCTACTGGAGAGCCAGTTTGGTGTAATGGTTAGGAGCACAGACTGGGCTTGATTCCCCACTCCTCTACATGCAGTTGCTGGTGCGACCTTTGGTCAGTCATATGTTGTTTCAGAGCCGTTCTCTCAAGGGCAATTCTCGAGAGAGCTCTCTCAGCCCCACCTACCTCACACGGTGTCTGTTGTGGGAAGCGGAAGGGATTGTAAACCGCTCTGAGGCTCTTTCAGTATAAATCCAATCTCCTCCTCCTCCTCCTTCTTTCTTCCCTCCCAGATGTTTCCTCCAACTTCCCAAGAAGAGAGCAGAAAAGAAACACCAGCTTTTGAAAAAAGCCATTCAATGCCTACTGTATATAGGAGCTATAGAGGCGCAAAGCGCAGGGTGTGTATTCGGTGCTCTTTATAGTCCCAAAGAAGAACAGGGATCTCAGGGCCATCCTGGATTTGAAATGGCTAAAGGGGCTCTAAGAAGGGTAGAACCCTAGCGCAACATCCACATATCAAGAGATTCTTAAGGGGGACCTCATTGTTAAATCCACTGCAGGTTCAGAGGTTCCCCACCTTTAATCTTAATGTGGTACTGAGGGCTCTGTCCAAAGAACCTTTTGAGCCCATGGCCTCCTGTCCCCTGAAGTAGTTGACCTTCAAGACAATTTTCCTGATAGGGATTACATCAGCTAGATAGCTGTTGGAGCTGCAGGCACTGTCAGTGGACAAAGAGCTTTGCATTTTCTTTTTTTTTTGGTAAAACTCTCTTAAAAAAGAGAGAATTTTATTCTTTTTATAAGAAAGGGGAAGGATAGACAGATGGAGAAAGAAAAAGATGGAGTGAAATTTTTCCTATTAGTGAGGGTTAGTTTAGGTTAATAACCAATACCAATTTTGGCATCTATCATGGTTAGAAGATCTTCTTTTTAACTATTGTAAAGTCCAAAGTCAAACTGTTAACGCAGTTAGCAAAGTCCATTGGGGTTAGTAATTAAACAGCTCCTTCCAGATGTTACACGAACAGTCCTCAAATTATCTTCTTTTAAATCTCTTCCAGTTACGGATTAAGTCCATTTTAACTTTGAGGTCTTCCGTTCCATCACCACTTTCCCCTGGGCTGCTGTCTTCTTCACTTATCCCAATTTTGAGTGCTGCGTCTTCCTCCCTGCTGGCGTGTCTCTTCAGAAGTTTCTGTATTTTGAAGATGAAATCCGTCTTCTTTCTTTTCTCTTTTTCCTTAAACTTCTGGTCTTCAGGCTTCCAGGGCTCCATAAACTCTTCAGATGAAATTAGATCTCCAGTTTGTTGCCTGCTATGTTCGACATCCCCTTCTACTGGCAGAGTATTTTCTTTTATAAAAGCGGAGTAGGCTTTGGGAGCCTTATCCACCTCTTCTTTTAACTTTATCGCTCCACTACCAGTTAGGGGTGCCAAGACATTTGTCAAGGTAAATCCGAGATCTTCTTTCTCTTCTTCTTTAACGCCCTGAAAACCTAGAATCAGAATCGATTTCTGTTCGAACTCCATCATCTTTCTAGTTGTTTCCGATATCTGTTTCTGTCGACTGACGAGAACACTTTCCATTTTGAACAAAGTTTCATTGATTTTCTGCAATTGTTCCAGCAGGGGGCACAGTATCTCCTTTTCCTGTTGATTGACAGCAAGCTCTTGGGGGGGCTGTCTGGACCGGAAGTCCCTCCTCCCTTCTCTTCCGGTGTCCGCAGAACTTTTTCCATTATCGACATTTTGTTTTTTTATTTACTTTTAAGAAGTTCGTGCCGCATCCCCCAGGAAGCTAAGATGATCGTAGTCTTCCATGCCACCCCAACGGTACTATCACCAACACTCTTTTTTCTCTCTGCCCCCCTTCGCGCTCCCTTTGTAGATCTTGCTTCTCAAAGGGGGTGGAAACTCCTCCCTCCTCCCAACGCTTATACGCATGCAGGGGGCTTCGATTTACGCTTCAAAATAGATCTTCAACTCACGATTCGATGCTATTTCTTCTTTTTATATTAAACCATAGCGCTGTCTTCGCTCCTGGAAATCGGTGGTGCCGCTAAGTCCCATTACGGGCACGCCGCAGCGGGGCCGATTGGGGCGGGGAGAAAGCCTCAATTTCCCGGCTGTCTGCCGGCAAAGAGGCTACTCCCCAAGCGCCCCCGGTTCGGAGCCTTTGCCTAAGGCTCACTAGGGTCTTTCGCACATGCGAAGACCCCCTAACTGCGCGTGGGCTAACCGCCTCCGGGAGCGTCCCGAGAAGCGGCCGCCATTCGCGACACCAAAACCGAAAACCAAGAGCTTTGCATTTTCCACAATGACAGGGTAGTCCTCCAGCGTGATCCAGCCTCCGTCCCAAAGGTTAATTCATCCTTTCATAGGATGGAGGAAATAGTTCTGCTCTCCTTCTGTCCTAACTCTAAAAATGAGAAGGAAAGGGAACGGTACTGTCAGGATGTGCATAGGACTTTGAGCTTCTGCCTAGATAGAACCAAGCAGTTACACAAGTCTGATTGTTCATGTCCTTTAGAAAGTCCTCCCTGGGGCAGAAAGTATCCACTGCCACCTTGAGTAGGTGGATTAGGGGATGCATAATCCAGCCACCTGGAAATCCGTGCTTTCCTTTACAAAGCACTGTAGAGTAGATAAGCTTGCCTGCACTGATGCGGCATTCAGGAGGAGGGTACTTCAATAAGCTATCTAGACCTGGAAGCCAGACATCCCACCCCGGGGAACACTGCTTTTTGTGTCCCGAAAGTGAAGAATACTCCACTCCCAGGACCACAGGAGAATGGAAAATTTGTTCACTTACCATGAAGCTTCTTTTCTCAGTGATCCAGGAGTGGGGCATTCCTACCCACCGAAGATTTCTTGGAAGGGGCTTTCAGGACCCTGGGGTGTCCAATTGATGGTAGTTAAACACTCCTCTCCCTGGGGCATGCAGGGAGGGTTAAAGAACATTACACTGGGAGTAAGTGGTCCAGGAACACATTTGAGTTTGAGGTTCTCATGTCCGCTGCTGTTGTTTGTGCTTAGTGATGTCAAGTTGCTTCTAACTTATGTCAACCCTATGAATTAATGACCTCCAGACAGTCCGGTTGTTAATAGCCTTGCTCAAGTCATAGAATCATAGAAAGTTAGAGTTGGAAGAGATCTTGCAGGTCATCTAGTCCAACCCCCTGCACTCTGCAAGAGCATAGCCAAAAGATAGCCCTACATACCTACAACATACCCGAAAGATGGTCGTCCAGCCTCCACTTGAAAACGTCCAGGGAAGGGGCATCCACCACCTCCCGAGGCAGACTGTTCCACTGCTGATCCACTCGTACAGTTAGGAGGTTTCTCCTGATATCTAGCCGGTATCAACTCCCTCGTAATTTCTTGCCCACTGAGAGCCGTGGCTTCCTTGGTTGAGTCAATCCACCTCATGTTGGGTCTTCCTTTTTAACTGCTGCGTCCACCTTTTCCTAGCATTGTTGTCTTCCAATGACTCTTGTCTTCTCTTGATGTGACGGAAATACAATAGCCTCAGTTTAGTCATTTCGCTTCGAAAGAAATATTAGGCTTGTTTTTATTTAGAACCCAACCTTTTTTCTCTTTTTGGTGGTCCACTGTATCTGTAAAACTCTCCTCCAACACCACATTTCAAATGGAACAACTTCCTTCCTGTCAGCCTTCTTCACTGACCAACTTTCACACCCATAGTAAACAGGATCTCCGGTGGGCACATGGATTTCGTAATGTGTTGTTAGGCAGACTCATTGAGTGATCTCTTGGTGGCAGCCCCATCCTGGTGGAATGAGTTCCCAGAGGAGATCAAGGCGCTGCGGGACCTTCTGCAGTTCTGCAGGGCCTACAAGACGGAGCTCTTCTGCCAGGCCTTCAGCTAGGGTGCCGCCACCATTACATAGCCCTGGCTCTTGGTTTTAACATCCAACCTGAGCCGCAGGAAGATCTTGAGCAGAAGGATTTTAGAGAGTACATTGAAATAAGCCATCTTGAGTAACTTTTTTCAGCACTTTGTGAAATTGTATTATAATGGAATTGTTTTATATGGTTTTATGTGGTTATAATTGTATTTTATGTACTGATTGTGAGCTGCCCTGAGCCTGCATTGCGGGGAGGGCGGGGTATAAATGTGATAGATAAATAAATAAATAAATAAATAGCTTCCTGTCAGATATCTAGTTGACTTAACTCTCATTTTGATATAGAGGTTTCGCCACGTGTCAGGACAAAAATGGAAAAAGCCAAGAACCATGTTAACAGAATGCCAGTGTTTTAAAATGTTTTAACTCTCAAGGTGAAGTTTGTACTTGTGGTTTCAGTTGCAGTGTTCGTAGCCACAGTTTTAACTGTGGACACAAACCAGAAAAATGACCTGCGTTTGCATAACTGTCCTGTGTTCAGTACCGTTACTTCAAGTTTCCTGAGTGTCATTATTACGGTGATCCCTTTGGCTCATGAAGGGCCTGTTGCTGCATACAGTAGTAACCATTTGCATGCAAAATTTGTGTACTTTGGATTACCAAATAAATTCAGGATATTTCAATTTAAGAAACTGAGCATTGGCTAGTTTATAAGCTTAGTTATGTTAAACAATGAATTACTTACATGAATAAGATGAGATGCTTCAAATTAGCATAGAATATCAGCAGAGTCTTTTGGTGAGGGTGTAGGAGAAGAAAAAAATAGCTGAAATTAAATTTTAAAACTGTTTATAACAGATATCTGTAATCTCTCTCCAGTGGTCCGGGATGGGTCAGTCCTCACATCTGGGATATAGCTCCTCCCCTTTAATGGCAGGGTCATGATATCTCTTTGCGATTCCCGGAAGGGAGGGGCTTATCCCCCAGATCCCCAGTTCTTCGGCCCTGTCTGAGGCAGCAGAATGCAATCGGCCGTGTTCCGGAGAGTGCTGCGATTTCTGGTCTCTTTCCTTTTTTATTTTAGTTTGTAGTTTTTCTTTTCTTGAGACCCAATTCCAGGGGTCTCTTCTTCCGGGCTGGGGAAGTATGCTAGGAAGTGGGGAAGAACTATGTCCCCTCTGGGCCTATACCACATCTGAGGCGGCCAGAGAAATTAGGAGCTCAGCAGTGGTGGGAGTCTCCTTCAACCCCTGCACCTCCCAGGTGACCTGTAGCCATGGGACTCCATCCATAGTGTCGGGAGCTTCCCCTGCCACCCAGGAGAGGAGAGGAGTGGTGGCTATGGAGGCAGAGAACCAAGCACGCAGAGGGCTTTGGTGGGAGCTGCAAAAAATCAGCTTGGTTCCCAGTCGGTTCTGAGCGATCCTGAACAGGCCAGCCCCCACACAGTTGGCCTCAGTTGAAGGCAGCCCTCCCCTCAACTCCTGTGAACTGTGGTAAGGCCTATGCCTCCTGGGCTCCTCTCCTAGGCAGGCTTTTGAGCAAGGAAGACCTTTGTTCTTTGTTTCGTGACTTAGCAGGAAATGGTGGCGAAGGCAGGACTTTCCTTAGATCAGTCCCTCAAGAGCATTGTCTCTGTGTCAGACCTCCCTAACTCCCTGGCGTACACCTCCACCCCAGGGTCCCAGCAGAAGAATGAAAGGGAAGGGGACCCTATGGCAGGGGACAATGCCCACTCCAGCCTCCTGGCCTGGATCAGGGAGGAGATGAGGAAGGCCATTAGAAAGGCCATGAGGCAGGCTCCCACAAGGCCTCCTAGTAGGCAGGGAAAGACATCTTCCTCAAGTAGTGTTTCCGGGGGCGAAAGCGAGGACAGCTGGGCTCAGGAGGGGAAAGCTGGGTTGCCCTCCCAGACAGAACAGGGAGTCCAGTCCTTTGCTGGGTCTTTGCCATGAGGACTATGAAGATTCAGAATCCTCATCTACCAAGGCGGAGAGGGAGGTCTTTGAGAAAGAAGAGCCCCCCATTAGTACTATGCAGACTCATGTCTTCCCCCAGGAAGTTTACAATAAGCTCTTTCCTAAGGTGCTGCATGTCCTAGAGATTCCTGGCAGTAGTAAAGACAAAGTAGATCCAGACTTGAACTTCCCAGATTGCTCCTTCTGGGCCCTCCCTAAGGCAGGGTCAGCCCCTACGGGGGTCCCCTTCCCAGCAGTTTTTAATGACATTGTCAGCACAGAATGGGAAGCCCCTGCCAGACTGAAGGGTAACCAACCCATTATTTCCAAGTTTTATTCCCTGGTCCCTGAGGCAGTTAAGAAAGTTAATCTGCCCTTAGCGGATTGACCCCATGGCAAGCCTGTGTTCCACCTCAGTGCTTCCGATGGAAGTGAATGGTTTTCCTAGGGACCCTTGCAGCAATCATATTGAGCAGGCCCTTCGCAAGGACTTGGAAGCCTGTTCCACTGCCCTGACAACCTCCATGGCTCATTCCCTGTTTGCTAGAGCAGTTTGTTCCTGGGCATCTGACCTGGCCCCCAAGGCACTTAAGGTCTTGGCCTCACTGTTAGACCTCCTGATGGCACCTGGTATATTTTGGCCGCTGTGTGACAGAGTGTTGGGCTAGATGGGCCATTGGCCTCATTCAACATTGGCTTCTCCTATGTTTTTATGTTCTTATGACAAGATAAAGAAGATTGCCCTGGCTTCTGCCTTTGCAGAGGATGCTTCCCTTGATGAGCAACCATTCTGAGCAACCATTTTCTCTAGATCCTGAGACATCATTCCAAACTGAAGCATCTCCTTTTGCGGGGCGGTGGGGGGAGTCATCTTGTTAGAATAGGTGAGATTTCAATTGTACTAGACAAAGGTGGTCAACAGACTCTACAGCACTTCCCTTCCCTCTCCATCTCCCACAGAAGTCAAGGTGTTCTGTGAGGTTAGCAATGGCCTCAAGAGATGACAGATAGAAAGGCCAAGAGGCACTACTGCATCTGATCTCATCCTTGCTGCTTCTGGACCAGTCTGAAAGCCTCAGAACTGATGGACTTTCCTAGGATGCCTGCATGTGTCCCTGGCTCGTGTGCACTGGTAGTTTCCTTCCTAGCAAAACTCGCTGTGTCTGCCCTAACAGTGGATACAAGTAAGCCATGGACTGGTCAGATTAGCCCCATTGGCGTGACATCTTTATGTCTGCGCTGTAGTGGCTTCCTGGACACATTCTTTTCCCTTTGGCCTTTGTGGCTTGCTTCCCTTTCTCCCACTTCCACAAATAAGGGATCAAGTGCCATAGTAACCTTCCATTCTCAGGTACAGCCTTTTTATGGTATTCCCCCCCCCCCGGTCCCATCAAACCTAAATGCAGAGTTTGGAAGTGTGGCTAAAATTGATTCACCTAGAGGTATTTCAGGCTGCTTGGTGCCGAGTAATCTGTTATGATGGGGAATGAGTGAGTTGGCTAGTCTAGTATCTGCTTAAGGGGGGTCTGTGGTGGCAGGAGCAAAACACCTGAACAGAGGTATCTCCTGATTCTAGAGGCCATCCAACATTTGCTGGACATCGAGGCCAGAGAACCCGTGGAAAAGACACAAAGGACATTGGGGGTTTATTCAGTTCTATTCCTGGTTCCAAAGAAGAATGGGGACCACAGGACCATTCTAGACCTCAAATGGCTGAACAGGCAGATAAAGAAGACAAGTTTCAGAATAGAGTCCCTCAGGTCCATCGTGGCAACAATCCAGAAGGGAGACTATTTGGCCTTGATAGATCTATCAGAGGCCTACTTGCACATTCCCATCAGAGAAGCTCATCAGAAGTCCCTCAGGTTTGCGTACAACAGGAGGCATTTCCACTATTGAGCCCCTCCCCTTTGGGTTAAAGTCTGCACCAAGGGTTTTTACCAAAGTCCTGATTGCCCTCATGGCATGCTTGAGGACTCAGGGAGTGTCCATTTTTCCCTTTCTGGATGACATCCTAGTAAAGGAGTGGAGGATGTGAGTTGATTTGTAATCAACTGGCAAAAGAGCGACCTACAGCTGTCACAGTCGATACTGCACCTGAGAGTGCAGATAGATACGATTTGGGACAAAGTCTTCCTGTCCACAGAGAAACAGGAGAAGTTGCAGATGACCATCCTCCAGCTGACTCAGAGTCCTGAGGTGGAACTCATGTCTCTGGCAAAGTTACTACTAAGGATGATGTTTTCTTGCCAGAAAATGCTACAGTGGTCCAAGTTCCATACGCGCCCACTTCAGAGGTTCCTGCTCCCCTTCCAGGACTCGATCGCCAGAAAGAGGTTCAAGCTGCTGTGGCTTCCTGGATCTCTGATAAGATGGTGGCTAGCCCCCTCCAGGGTCCAGGAAGGGATACCTCTGAGGGAACCAGCGAGAATGATCGTAACCGTGGAGATGAGCCTCATGGGATGGGTGGGCCACGTGCAGGGGAAAATGGCACAGGGGGGTTGGTCTCCAGAACAGTCATCGTACAGCATCAGTCTTCTGGAACTTAGAGCTATAAGGCTAGATCTCCTGGCATTCTAGGATTTCCTCTTAGGACAGCATGTTCTGGTCCACATGGACATGACCACCAAAGCATACGTGAACAGGCAAGGGGGAACAAGATACAGGGCCTTCTATGAGGAGGCAAAGTCTCTGATGGAGTGGGTGGAAGTCCACCTGAAGTCACTGAAGGTGGTGCATGTGGCCAGACAAGACAATTCATTGGCCAACTGGTTGAGTCGGAGGGACTTAAATCAGTCAGAGTGGATGCTGAACAAGAAAGTCTTCCAGCAGATTTTCCTGAGATTCGGAAAAGCAGAAGGGACCTCTCTGCAATGGACAAAAATTGCCAAGTACCAAAGTTTGTCACAAGGTCAAGATCACCCCAAGCCATAGGAGTGTATGCTCTGAATTGTGAATGGCCAACCCAGTTGCTGTATGCATTCCTGCCAACACAGCTGTTGCAAAGAGTGATACCGAAGATTATCGATCTACAGGTGGAAATGATCCTTTTTGGCTGCAGAGGTCCTGGTTCCAAGACCTGAGGAGGCTGTCTGCCAAGGCTCCCTGGCAGCTACCTTTGAGGGAGTACCTCCTTCTGCAAGGGATAGTAAAGCATTCCCAGCCAGGATTGTTAAACCTAGAAGCCTGGAGGTTGAGCGATCGCTGCTTGTGAAGTTAGGGTATTCAGAGGGAGTGATCCACATTCTGCTAGCCTCTAGAAGAGGTTCCACTAATAGAATTTATAAAAACACCTGGCAGGGTTTTCAGTACTGGTGCCAGGAGGGCAACCTAGAACCCCTCTCAGTTTCTGTTTGTGAAGTCCTTTCCTTCCTGGAGGAAGGTCTCCATAAAGGGCTAAGCATCAGTACTCTTAGAAGGCAGGTTGTGACTATTGCAGTCATTGGGGTGTCAGGAGAGAAAAATCGCTGTTCCAACACCTCCATGTTAGAAGGTTCATCAGGGGTACTTCACTGATCACCCCCCCCCCAAAGGTTCATCGTTTCACAATCTGGAGTCTTACTCTTGTTCTACAGGTCTTGTCCATGGACCCCTTTGAGCCCTGGCTACACGCCTTTTCCTTGTGGGAATCACCTCAGCTGTCTGAGCTGAGGGCCCTTTCAGTCCATAGGGAGCTCTGTATTTTCCATAATGACAGAGTAGTCTTGTGGCCTAACCCAGCCTTCATCCCAAAAGTTAATCCCACCTTTCACAGGACAGACAAAGTGGTTTCGCCTTCCTTTTGCTCTAAACCTAAGCATTCCAAAGAAAGGGAGTGGCACTGCCTGGACATTAGGAGGGCGTTGAGTTTTTACACTGATAGAACAAAATCCTTTCATAAGACTGACTCCATGTTTGTCTCTTTCAGGAAGGCCTCCTTGAGACAAAAGGTCTCCACATCCACTATCAGTAGGTGGATTGGGGGTGTATTATCCTGGCTTACCAGGCCTCAGGTACAGATCTGTCCTAGGGGTAACCACCCATTCCTTAAGAAGGGCAGCAGCTCCAGCAACCTATAGATCATGTCCTTCCATGGAGATCATATACAAGGCTGCCACCTGGAGGTCTGTGCCCTTTTTTACCAGACACTTTAGGATAGACAAGATGGCTTCTGCTGAAGAGGCCTTCAGAAGGACCTACAGCACACCTTTTTGGCCTAGGAGCCGAGTTCCTCCCTGGGGCATACTGCTTTCATATGTCCCAGCTGTGAGGACGGACCCACCCCAGACCACTGGAGAATGGAAGATTTGTTTCACTTACCTTGAATCTTCCTTTCTCGTGATCCAGGGGTGGGTCAGTCTTCCCCACCTGAGGTTATTTTTAAACTTTCTGGAGGTGGCTCCTAGTGTTGGAGGGGCTGGTTGTTGGGATCTGAGATTATAAGGGCCATCGTTAGATATCCATCCTGGTGGTTTTGCTGGAGGGCTGACGCCGGTCCCTCCTGTGTTATTCCAGTTTAAGGAGTGCAGGTTTCTGAGTTGTGAGCTGTTCTTAAAGAGGGAGAATCAAGGCTTGTTGACAGACTGGAAATCTGGGAGATAAGCCCCTCCCTTCCAGGAATCACAAAGAGCTATATGCCAAATATGAGGACCTCCAAGAAAGGAAGATTCACAGTAAGTGAAACAAATGTTCCGTTCCTTCATTCTGAATCACTTCCAGTTTATATTTGCTCTTTAAAGTCTATTTATGTAACTTTAGGAATGGAGATCCCCCCCCCCCCCAAAAAAAAAAGGTCAGATATTTTGAAACCTGTGGAGCGTTACTTTATTCTTCATTAATGGGCATCTTCTTCTCTGTGATCCTTCTTTGGACATTTGTGGTAAACTTTGAACAGGAAAAGGTTGTGGTTAAGAGGCAAGGTTAACTGTATGTACAAAGCTTTTGAGCTATTATGTTATATTAAGCTAGCCAATTTTATGCTGTGCATACACAGAGATAACTATTACCTAAATAGTAGTTGTTCTATAAATGCCCTAAATCATATAATTTATTGGTAATTTGCATCCCAAATGCATAATGTGCTTCTCTATGAAGATGCAGTGCAGTTTTTCTCCTTTCCCTCCCACCATTAATTTTTGACCATAGTTGAAGAAACTGATATTTCAAGGGTAGATGTGTGACAACTGTGATAAGAAATAGTATTATTAATGCCATGCATAAATTATTTTTTATTTGAAGTCCTTGACCCTTACTGGCTCAGTTGTTCAGCCTATATGCATGTTCTTATAGGATATTTCTATCTTTAATGAAAAGCCAATTAGACAAGAAGGTCAAGGAAATTTACCCAGCAGAATTTCTTGACCTGATTTTCCTGCATTTGTAACTGTGGATAGATTTATCTATATATCTAATGGAATAAGGCCCATTGTGGAAATAAATACAACAAGCTCTAGAAAGAGGCTCTGAGCAGGTGCCCTGGCCTTGGGCATTCAGCGTCAATTTGCTGTGGTGACCTCAGCAGGGTATAATGACACAGAGCTTACCGTTTTCTCCAGGGGAACTGATCTCTGCCATCTGAAGAGCAGTCGTAATTCTGAGTGATCTCTAGCCCCCCCCTGGAGATTGGCAACAATGGTTCCCCAGGAGGAAATGGCAGGTTTGTAGGCTAGAGTATGGTATTGTACCTGTTTTGAAGGTAGCAACACTATCTCCTTCCCAGCCAACCATTGATATACCGTTATCTACCCCTCTGATTTCAGCTTTCCATCTCCCCCACACGCACCTGAAGCCTCTACCTAGGAAAAGTACAGTCTTTCTCCTCAGTGGGGACTCAAGCAGGAGGGAAGTGACCTCAGCAGGGTATAAAGACTCAGAGTCCACCCTGCAAAGCAGCCATTTTCTCCAGGGGAACTGATCTCTGCTATCTGGAGAGCAGTTGTAATTTTGAGTGATCTCATGCCCTCACCTGGAGATTGGCAACAATGGTTTCCTTGGAGGAAATGGCTGGTTTAGAGGGTGGAGTCTATGGCACTGTACCTGTCTGAGGTCTCACCCTCCACAAACCCCACCCTATCCAGGCTCCATCCCTCAAATCTCCAAGAATTTCCCAAGCTGGAGGTGGCAACACTATCTCCTGTCTTTATCTGCCCCTCTGACTTCAGCTTTCCATCGCCCCCTCCCCACCTGCAGCCTCTACCTAGGAAAACTACAGTCTTTTTCCGCAGTGGGGACTCAAGCAGGAGGGAAGTGACCTCAGCAGCCATTTTCTCCAAGGGAACTGATCTCTACCATTTGGAGAACAGTTTTAATTCTGAGTGATCTCCAGCCCTCACCTGGAGATTGGCAGCAATGGTTCCCCAAGAAGTGGAGACCTTTTGATCTGTACAACAGCCCTGTGAGATAGGTTAGGTTGAAAGTCTGACTGGTCCGAAATCACCTACTCGACTTCACTCACAGCCCACCATTTAATTGTTGCTGTGACCGGCGTTTGGATGCTGACATTTGTCACTGGACTTGGTCGGCTTGGGTGTGTTTCTGCCTCCCCGTTGACCTCTATTGTGCCTCGGGACAGCCTGGGGGGGGTGTGGACATCGAGGCGGAGTTGCTTGCAAGGCCGCCTCCTCCATCTCCGGTGACGGCAGCGAGGTTCGTGTTGTGGTTTCACCTCCTGGGAGACGTGGTGCTCCAACTGCAGAGTTACGATGTGAAGGCAGCCTCCCCTCCCCCTGGTTCAGCTGGGCCTTGGAGCTTGGGACAGAGGAGTGTGTGCCTCATGTCTTGCAGGACATTTCACTCTTAGTAGAACACTAACAACTCTGGCTGGCTTGGACTGGCAAACAGACCCTGAGCAAGGGATGTTGGTGGAAGCCTTTGAGCCAGGAAAGGAAGATCGACAACCTGGTGTAGAGTTGAGCCCCCCCCCCCGAGAAGGAGTGTGAAAGTTTCTGGGCTCCGCTTTCAACTTGCAAACTTGCCACTCTGTGACTTTGCTGGGATATAAGGCAGGGAAGTAGTCTTTTAGTCCACCTGCTAGGTTTATATAAGATTAGGTTACAATAGTTAATTATAATAGTTAGTTTATGTTAGGTCTTTCCACCCTTTAATGTCAGTCACTAGAATAGAGTAGTTTAATCTTTCTGGGGAAGGGAGTAGCAAGAAGGGAGGTTGGGGTGGGTAGGGTTGTTTCTTGTATTGTATTTTGAGGTTCATTCATTGTAATCAGTAATTGCTGAATTTGGTTTGATTGAATTTGAGTGGTTGTCTATCTTGTGTTATAGCTATGTGTAATATATTTATAGTTTATATTGTAATTTTAATGAAATGTTGGTTGTAGTACATATATTGGCGTTGTATTGAACATCTATATTCATGTTGTTAGCCGCCCTGAGCCTGCCGAAAGGAGGGAGGGCGGGATATAAATATAATAAATAAAACTTCCACAGCAAGAACCTGGATCTGGCAGACCCTGCTCTGAAGTGCTAACTGCTACGCCTAGGGTAGCTAACCTCCAGGTGGAGCCTGAAGATCACCGGATATCATAACTGAACTTCAGACAACAGATCTCTGCCCCCCTGAAGAAAATAACTGCTTTGGAGGGTGGGCCCTATGGCATTCTATTCAGCTGAAGCCTCTCCTCTCCACAGATTCTGGCTTCCTTAGACTCCACCACAGAATATGCAGGAATTTCCCAACCTGGAGCTGGCAATCCTAGTCAGGACTGGCTCCAATGTGTTCCCCACAAAGGCCTGGAAAGGGCTTCCATCTTTTGCCTTTTTACTGACAGAACCAAGCTTGGTTGCCTAGCAACAGCCACTGAGGGAAAAGTTAGTCCCACAGGAGCCAAGAAGAAGAAGTGTCTTCATCAGGAGAGACAGCCGTTTTGGCAGTTTTTTTCGGTGGGAAAGAGTGTCCAGGCTGGCAGTTGGAGGGGGAGAGGAGCAGACCCAGCACCCAGCCAGTGGCACACAAGTACTCTTGAGTGGTGGTTGATGGGCCAGTGGCTGATGGAGCGCACAGCACAGCCAATGGGAGAGCTGGAAATGGCCAATATGTAAGGGAAGGCTGGAGACCACCCAAAATTACAATTGCTGTCCAGGTGACAGAGATCAGTTCCCCTGGACAAAATGGCTGTCTTGAAGGGTTGAATCTATGGCATTATACCCTGCTGAGGCTGCTTGCCTCCCCAGTCCTCACTCTCCCAAGGCTCCACCTCCAACTCTCCAGAAATTTGCCAATCTGGAGCTGGCAGCCCTAAGGTGAATTGATCTCTGTAGCTGGGAGAGCTGTTGTGATTCCCAGAGCACTGCCACTACTGTTGTGAGGGGAGAGGAAGCAGGCAGGAGGCTGGGAGAATGATGGGGGCAGAAAGAGAGAGTGATGGGGTGGGGGGCAGAAAGAGAGAGAAAGGGTGATGAGGTGGAGAGGCAGAAAAACAAAGAGAATGATGACGAGTCAGAAAGAGAGAGGAAGTAATATACGTGGAGGAGAGAGAGAGTAAGAAGGGGGGGTAGAAGGAAGAAAGAGTGCGAGAGAGGTAGTGGGAGAGGAGAGGAAGCAGAGATGTGAGGAATGGGATGACCATCCCGCAAGTTTCTTGCAGGTCTCCACTTGTAAACAGCTGTTATCCATGATGGTTAAATGGAACTTCTGTGATTGGAGGCAGTGTATCTCTGAATACCAATTATATTGTTTGTTCTTCTCCAGCAAAACTCTTCATATATTCTTATGTCACTCCCATCCAGTGGGGATCAACCAGCTATCCATATCTTGTTTGGAGATTCCTTTCACATTAGTAGAATCCTGTCTCTCCTTCAAGTAGTAGAATCCTATCCCTCTTTTTCAGAGGAGGGTCTAACACCTCTAACACCTAACTTCTAGAATCACTGGTTTTAGAATTACTGGTCTTAGGATCCACTCAGCATGTTCTTTTGCTGTCTTCGATAGCATATGCTAATATGCAGAGAAGCTGAGTGATGCATTTGCCACCTGAATTAATCTGAAGAGGTAGTTAGGAATAACTTTCTTAGAAGGTAGGTGCATAAATCCTTGGGGATAGAATAAGTGTGGAGAAATCAACCAGTGCTGATATGTCCATGCCTACTACTCGTCTGCATAGTACACCTAATCCATTCAAGGCTTCTATTGTCATTTGCCTGCTATTGTCATTTGGTATCTGAAATCACTTCACTCTCCAAGATATTTGGGCAGGAACGCACAGGAACGGAGTTCCGACTGGCTCCCGAGTTGGCCACGCCCAGCAGAAGCTCATTAGTATAATAGGCCACACCCAACATCAGAAACTTATTAGGATTGGCTACATTAGGGCTGTGTGGCCTAACATGCAAAGGAGTTCCTGCTACAAAAAGAGTCCTGGGTTTTGACCACAAACAAGGTAAACAGAATAAGAAGGAAAAGGTGGGTGTGGCTGGATGACCACACTTCTGGTAACATGTGGGTGTGGTCTAATATGTTAATGAGTTTCTGTTGTAGGGTGTGGCTATTCTGCTAATGAGTTCCTGCTGGGCTTTTTGTACAAAAAAAGCCCTGCCAAGATATAAGGACAAATGGACTCATATTCTAGCAGTACCTGAAGAAGGGAGCAGTGACTCACAAAAGCTCCTCCCCTGCCACAAATTTTGTTAGTCTTTAAGGTGCTGCTGGGCTGTTGCTCTTTTCTGCTGCTACGGACAGACTAGCACAACTACCCATCTTGATCTGTCTCCTCGAGAATGGCAACTAAGTCCTGATGCACTTGAAGCTTTAATGATACGGTGGCTTCCCCAGGTGCTTCCTTCCCATCTATAGCAGGAAATTTCAGTTGGTGCAGAATGCTGCAGCCAGGCTTGTTGACAGGAGTGGGTTATACGGAACATAGAGCTCTAATCTTTCTCCACCTACACTGGCTTCCAACTGGTTTCCAGGCACAATTGAAGGTGCCGGTGTTGACCATTAAAAGCCCCGTATTGCTCAGGAAAAACACACCTGAAGAACTGCCTGCTCCTTTACAAACATACCTGACTGAGGCTTTGCTTTGGGTGACACTTTCTGCAATTAGTTGGGTGGTAACCCAGGAGAAGGCCTTCTCAGTCGGGGCACCAAAACTCTGGAATTTTCTCTCCAGAGAGACTTGCCTGTCCTTTTGGTTGCCATCTTCCACCAATGGGCAAAGGAGGCTTTATGTTTTGCTTAGCATTCCCCCCAGTAATCCCTCCTCCCTGTCCCATGTTTTAAGAGGGTTTTTTCATGTTTTTAAATGTATATTTTAGCTTGTTTTTTATTGTTTCATGATGTGTTTTTGTTTGATTTTAATGGTTTTTAAGACCTGATTTTATTATGTGTGTTTTTAATTTGTTAGCTGTCTTGGTAGCCCTGTTGAGGGCAGAAAGGCAGGGTGTACATTTTTGTAAATGAATAACTATAATAAGAATTTTCACAGTGGAGTCTGAGCAGAGAGGGAATCCATCCGTTTCTCTTTTCTGATGGATTACAGGCTGATGAAGACTGATCTTTTTTGCAAAAGCAGAGGCGAGGGAGCTCTGAAACTATTTAAACCAGATTGCACATAAGGGGCAGCAGGTTTGCGTTGGGTCACTGCTGCCTCTGGCAAAATGGAGTACTGTACTCCAAATAGCAAGCGGAAGACTGTGGTTGAATTCTTTCCAAGGAGAACAAATTCCTGTATATACAAATTAATATGTTGCACAGAAGTTGGTCTTACGCTTTCCTTCTTTTTTCTGCCGCCCGATGAGAGTGGCTGGGATGACACGCCCCTGCCTCTGTAACAGGAAGGGGACAGTGGGCAATATAGTTCCGTTGTTTCCATTTTCCAGGGACAGTCGGTTCAGGTGCGTTTTGTAAGCATATTCATTTGTGATGTGTTCTGCAAGCATATTCATTTGTGATGTGTGCATTGGTGGCTCTAGCTCATTTAAATCTGAGCCTGAAGGTATTATTACTCTAGATGAAGAAAAGGAAATTTGTACAGGGTGAATTGAATGTCGCCATGGACTTCAGTAATGGGGATGGAGGTGGGATTTTTATGGTATGAGGTGTAAGAACAGACATTTGGGAATGAATAATAAGTAATTTTGCTATCTGGGGGAGAGTCTTTTGCTTCAAATGATAAACCAAGGAAGAAATTATGTCCTTGTGATATGCTTTAAAGAAAGTAAAACTATCAGGAGATCCATTTGCAGTGAGCGTATTTTAAAAAAAGCACACCATCGTGTCACCTACAAAGGTAGCATTTGTAATATTTTGTCCAGTGAGTCCTGGTTTGTTAGAGTAATTTAACCAGCTTTGCTCTTGTTTCCCACACCTTTTGTGGATGGGCAGCTGCCTTTAAGGTAGGAGATAGAGAGGACAGAGAGTGCCGCTCTAATTTGCTATGGATTCTGTGGCACAGTGTTGTTAATGTGCTCGGTCTTGTAGGTCCTTGTCTGCTTTAAGCCAAAAGACAAAGAAGGAGATGGGTCAGGCCGCCATCCTAACTACTGCCACCAAGGCATCCCTGGACTCTCCCAAGTCAATGAGATTTTCTTGGAAAGAAGTGCAAGGCCAGACATTTAAGATCTTCTTCCCAAGCCTTGCTGACTGTGCCCCTGCCTGCAGAGGTTAGGCAGGTAGTAACCAGAGATGGGACTTTTCCAGTGGTGGCTCTTTGCCTTTGGAACGCCCAGGGCTCTTTTGTAGCAGGAACTCCTTTGCATATTAGGTGACACGTCCCTAAGATAGCCAATTCTCCAAGAGCTTACAGAGCTCTTCTTACAGGGGCTACTGTAAGCTCTTGGAGGATTGACTACATTAGGGGTGTGTCGGCTAATAAGCAAAGGAGTTCCTGCTACAAAAAGAGCCCTGGGAATGCCCTTCCCTTTGAGGTTCCCTTTCCTTTAAGTGCCAGTCCAAAATGTTTTTTTCTTTACCCAGGCTTTTGATTGAGAGGTTCAAAGAAAAAATTGTGGTAGGGTATGAGCTTTCATGAGCTGTATCTGAAGAAGTGAGCAGTGACAATCTTTAAGGTGTTACTGGACTCTTACTCTTTTCTACTGCTACAGGCAGGCTAACATGGCTACCCGTCTTGTTCTAGCCCAAAGATTGTTTTAAGAATTATTATTATGATGATTATGATTATGATTATTAATTACATTTTTACCCTGCCCTCCCTGCAAATGGGCTCAGGGCAGCTTACAATAGGGCACCATGTGCCAAAGCATAAAACAACATAAAAACAAGATAAAACAAAAAGAATATCACTATAGACTGTTTTGGGGGGTTTTTTAGGCTCCTGACTTGTCTTATTACTGTTTTATTACTTACTAGTGGCAAAGCCTGTTGCAAAGAGACAGGCAACGGGCACTAGGCAGAAGGCCAGGGGGAGCACGGTGGTGTGCTGCAGGTGCCTGGGCCAGCAGCGGTCAGCGCCCCTTAGAAGCATGGGGAGTGGCGGGTGAAGACGGGGCGGTGGCAGTGAGTGCACCACTGGTGGAGAGGCCCCATGCCACTCTCCCCTCCCAGAGGCCTTCCAGCAGTTTCAGGGCCGGGGCCAGAGGGAGCAACCAGGCTGTGAGGAGGCCAGGCGGGCCTGTCCTCCTGGCTCCCTGCTGGAGTGGCCGCCGGAGCATCCATCCTGGCCGCCGGCCCCGCGCAGAATGAGGGCAAGATGCTGGGCAGCAGGTCTGTGGGTGGGACTGATGCCACGGTGGAAGGGAAGGCAGCCAATCGAGGGACACCTTGTGATGGGCATTTCCTGCAGCCAACTGATTTTGCGGCGCATAGAACATTGCCAGACCACTACACATTTATATAATAGGACAGGATATACTCCTTTTCCCCTGTTTCCTCCCACCTCTCCTGCATGGTGAAGGTACAGTCTGAAATCTGATAAATTAGTGCCATTTGAGAATTGTTTTTAAATAGCTGGAATTGTTTCACTATGTGTATTTTTATTGTTGCTTATTGCTCAGAGCCCTGAGTAAATCTAATCTATAGATCAATAAATAATGCTTATCAAGTTGGTTTGTGACTTGCTCTGCGCAGGAACTTACCCATATTCTCATCTTTCGTTGTAGTGAGTTTCAGTAAAGGGACAGAGTGTATGCTGCCACCTCCCTGGACTGTGGAGCCAGTGGAAGCAGCAGAGAACATAAAATGTTTCTGATTTCCAGTGTGGCCATCCTAGTGTTTCCAAGAAGCCCACAAGCTCAGGGGAGTGATCCCCATGTTCACCAGCCACTCATGTCCTCTGGACATGAGTGAGTATAAATGGGAAACTTTCTCAGTGGAGGGTGGTAAGCAGTGGGGTACCACAGGGATCAGTACTCGGTCCGATGCTTTTTAACTTGTTTATTAACGATTTGGAATTGGGAGTAAGCAGTGATGTGGCTAAATTTGCAGATGTCACAAAGTTGTTCAGGGTGGTGAAAACCAGGGAGGATTGTGAGGCACTCCAAAGGGATCTGTTGAGGATGGGTGAGTGGGCATCAACGTGGCAAATGGGGTTCAATGTGGCCAAGTGCAAAGTGATGCACATTGGAGCCAAAAATCTTAAATATAAATACACGTTGATGGGGTCTGATCTGGCAGAGACGGACCAAGAGAGAGATCTTGGAGTCGTAGTGGATAACTCGCTGAAAATGTCTACACAATGTGTAGCTGCAATAAAGAAGGCCAACGCTATGCTGGGGATTATTAGGAAGGGAATTGATAACAAATCAGCCAGTATCATCATGCCCCTGTATAAATCATTGGTGCGACCTCATTTGGAATACTGTGTACAGTTCTGGTCACCACATCTCAAAAAGGATATTATAGCATTGGAAAAAGTGCAGAGAAGGGCAACTAGAATGATAAAAGGGTTGGAACACCTTCCCTATGAAGAAAGGTTAAAATGCTTGGGGCTCTTTAGCTTGGAGAAACGACGGCTGAGAGGTGACATGATCGAGGTTTATAAGATTATGAATGGGATTGAGCAAGTTGAGAAAGAAGTACTTTTCTCCCTTTCTCACAATACAAGAACTCGTGGGCACTCCATGAAATTGCTGAGCAGTCGGGTTAGAACAGATAAAAGGAAATACTTCTTCACCCAAAGAGTGATTAACATATGGAATTCACTGCCACAGGAGGTCGTGGCAGCTGCAAGCATGGACAATTTCAAGAGGAAATTAGATAAACATATGGAGCAGAAGTCCATCAGTGGCTATTAGCCACAGGGTATAGATGGGAACTCTCAGTCTGGGGCAGGTGATGCACTCTATTCTTGGTGCTGGAGGGGGCAGCAGTGGGAGGGCTTCTGGTGCCCTGGCCCCACTGCTGGACCTCCTGATGGCACCTGGTATATTTTGGCCGCTGTGTGACAGAGTATTGGACTAGATGGGCCATTGGCCTGATTCAACATTGGCTTCTCTTATGTTCTTATGTTCTTATGCAGCAGTTCCATACCAACACAGGTAGTGGTGCAGGTTGTCAGACTACACATATAGAGCTCTGTCAGTTGGTCTTCTGCCTGAAGCCACGGCTATCTTTGGGGCCACTTGTGTGCTGTAGCATTCATCTTACGGTGACTTAAAGACCGATTTCACACATGTAGCTTACCCCTGGTTTTCGGCGGGGCATTTTGCCGCGGATCGTTTGTGTCAATTTCCCATTAAGCTTTTGGCACACAATCTGCCCCGGAGTTGCTCCTGGAGTTTGAATTTCGCATTACTGCCTTGGTATGGTTTCCTGTGTCTTATCTCCTCCCACTCCCGGTTCTTGGCCTCCGAACCCCTCCCATTCCCCCCTCCCCCCCTTTTTAATGCATGTGCAAGCACGTTACATCATTATTCTGCAATAAAAGGAAGGAACAGGCACCATGTGGTACATCGCCGCTTTTTGATTGGGCATCTTTTTACTTTATGCCGAGAATTTTGAGAAAAAGTTCAGGGTCACAAAGAGCACTGTGTAGTTCGAGAATTCATTGCAGAGAGATCTGATCATGGGCAGAGTACTACCAAAAAGGCTCTTCATTCTTGTAATTCATCTGATGAGTGTTACTGAGACGAGTTTCACATGCAGTCATCATGGGGGGAAGGAACTCTTGAGGACTGTGCTTTCACTCCAAATAATTACTGTAATTAATAATACAGTAGATGGGGAAGTGTTACTTAGGTTATGAGTTGCTCATTAAAATATGCTGGGGGGAAGTGTTGTATCCCAGTTTCATTAAAATACCATCCATCTTTAAACTATGTGAAAAGGTATAAGGTACGGTAAAGCACAGTATATGGTAAAAGGGAATTATATTCCTTCTCTCCATTGAAGTAATGAAAATACATTTACTGCAATACAGGTTGCCAGCTTTGGGGAAAGAAGCTGTTTTGCCTCTCGACATTTTAAGTCCCTGTGACATAACAAATGCCCTTCGTTTTATGTTTACAGTGTTTGCAATTTGAATGTGTAACAAACGCCAGATAACTGCTGTGAAGACTGATGGGTGCAAGTGGGTCCTAGAAAGGATGATTGCTTTTAATTTATGTTTGAACGTCTGTTGGGCAAAGGGGCTGCTTCTTAATATGACAAGTAAATTATTGGTTCCTGGAACATGAGGTAGCTGCAGCATACATCAAAATTAAGTACTTGCTGGAATGTTAAACCCTATCACAGGTAATTTACCTTTGTTGCCTTTGTGTTCTTTATGTGTAGAACTTCCTGCCTTGACTGAAAAATGTCACTTGGCTATGCTTATAATTCAACATTATTACGCACATACTTTTCAGGAGTGTCGTTATGGGGAGTGGAATTTCTTTTTCCAAAGTTAACTTTTTTAGATCCAGCCATTGGCTCCTCTTATTCTGTTTTTTTCTCTTTTTAAAAAGAGGAATGTCTCTTTGCAGAGAAGTCAGTGCAGCGTTGTGTAGCCTCCACACTTGCAAGTGTTCTATGTTACACAATGCAGGGCAGTGCTCTAGCAGGTGAATAGGAAGTTTTGGGAAAACATTGCCTGTATCTCAGCACCAACAGAGTGAAATTCTGAAATTTTACAGAAACTCACTCTCTGCCACTCCTCTCTTCAAACGTCTCTCTATCAAAACAGAATTGAGTAGAAACTGATTCCAAATTCCTAAAAAGAGGGTAAACCGGAATTAAGAGAATTTTTTTTTAACATCTGTGCTTTTTAGGCCAATAAGATGACAGGGCAGAACTGCAGTTCGGTAATCCATTAAGCAAGAGAGTGGTTTTAGCTAATAGTATGTGCATACTGTCAGTGGTGAATGAGTGTTCCGATTTTGCTGACATTTTTTTTTCTTCATTTAACAAATATGTATTTTAAGATGGATCATTTCCGTGGTGTACTTTGGTAGGAAACATAGCTATAAAAATAATGATGTGGACCAAATGTGTTTCATGTAAACAGTTGAAAGTTTTATCTGTATTATGAACTGCTGAGAGTTTATGGTTAGTAATTTTTTGTGCAACATAATTCGGATTTAAAGTATTGGCATTTTCATTATAAATGTGTATATAAGGTAGTAATTTCTTCTGATTTCAGTAACTTTTCCATTGCAGTGTTTCCAGCTTTATCCCCTTGAAATCAGTTAGAGTAAGGCAGCAATTCCAAATACTATAGTTAGGGCTGGTGTAACAGCAAAACAGTCTACTGTCAGATTTTGCAACTGGATCCTACGAAGCATTTTTACTCATGATCCAACATGTCCAGTAGCAATAACTGAAGCCCTCTGTCCTTTTATTGTCCACAATTGGTATCATATCTAATTACCCCATAGAAAATATGGTCAAAGTAAACCTTAATCAGAGGGACAATGTGTTCTCACCCATTTTCTGAAAGTCTTACAGGCTTTTAATAAGTATTTGTCTGAAGAAGAGTGCTTTGCACACTAAAGCTTACACTTTGAATAAAATTTTGTTGGTCTTAAAGGTGCCACTGGACTGAAACTTTGTTCTGCTGCTTTAGACCAACATGGCTACCCCCCGGAATTTAGTAAAGCCCTGTAAGCTTTTAAGGAAATAAGCAGGAACATTGTAACCGAGGAGCAAGAATGCTTCACCACTGTTGATTGGGATTGCTAGACAATCCCCCAAATGGTGGCCATAATCTTATAATGCTGTGTAGCCAGATCTCCGTTACCATTTTCAGGTGTGATTGGCAGCCCTATCGAAGTTGCTGAGACATTCATCCTTCAGTTATGGTACATTTGCCTGGATATTGGTCTAATTACTTTTTTATTTTTTTAATACATTTATTAAGATATTAGTCTAATTACAAAAGCACATTGGGATACTTGTGAACAAGATGGGTTCTCTACCTACTTGGAGGATCCTTAGGTGTGCAGGGAAAAGATATGACTTTGTAAATTAGTACCCCATAAATAAAGCCTTAAAACCAAGTCTGATGGGGATGGAGAATGCTCCAGAACGGATGGAACGTTGAAAATTGCTGAGTTTCTGTTAAGGAGTCAGGGGAGAAAAATTGACCTGCTCAAGCCTCTGAGAATTTAGAGAATCCCGGAGAGGGGATATTTTGTGGGGTAGATGAAGTTTCCAAATTGCTGCCTCCCCCCCCCCCGGCAATTCTTTGTAAGGGCTTACAATGTTTTTTAAATGGTTGATCACATAGAGTATTTTCACGCTGAGATGCAATTCATACATTTTATAAATTATTGCATTGGTGATGTTGTCCTAAACCCATCTGCAGTACCTGTTCTTACTGGAAAAGTAGAGAGAAAAACCCAGCTTCTGTGTTAAAGATACTGCTTAATATTCTTAATGCAGTTGCTGGCTAAATAGCTGCAGACCACATATCTATCACCCCCAAACGATCTATTATGCAAGAAAAATAATAGGTTCAATATTTTTAACCTGTCTTGCTTTTTTTTAAAATGGAGTTTCACATCTCAGCACCGCTGGAGCCTGGCTGTAAATAAAGATAATGTAATAATAGAACATTTCAAGGGTAGATTTATTTTTTTATAGCTGCTTAGATTAGAGATTTCAGTGTTGGAACTCATAATTGAATGAAGCAAAAAATCCAAATGCATTTATGTAAACCAAATGCTCCTAATGTGTTTGCTATCAGTTTAATTTGATCTGCGTTTCAGATTGTGCCTACGCTGAGTAGAAAAATTGTCGCTTTGCTGGCTTTCAGCTCTGTTACGTTCTGTCATTATATCTTGAATATACCTGGTTAAATTAATATTTTCCTTTCTAAATGCTTAATTTCAAGGTGTGTAACCTTATGTATTGGAAATGTTCTGGTGATATGCATACATAGAAAATGGGTTCTACTGAAATTGCTGTGACTCTCCCCCCCAAGTAAATATACTTAGAATCAGGATGTAAGAGGGCCACCTACCCTTAAAACAAAGTACCTATAAAAATTCTTTGTTCAGTTTGCTGCATGGCTCATGCCCACGAAGCAGAAGGTAGGCTGCCCCTTAGGAGCAAGCAGAATCCTGTGAGGCTGCTGCCAGGAGCACAGCCTTACAGTCAGTCCATTTATTTCAAGGCATGCCCCTCAAGACCAGTGTTCCCTCTAAGCTGAGTTAGTGTGAACTAGCTCACAGTTTTTTAGCCTCCGGCTCACACATTTTTATCTTAGCTCAGGAAGGGATGGCTCCAGAGCAAATTAATTTATGCAGTAGCCAAATCGCTTGCTCACAACTTTAATGCCAGCAGCTCACAAAGTAGAATTTTTGCTCACAAGACTCCACAGCTTAGAGGGAGCGTTGCTCAAGACCATTCTCCTCAGATGCCTGGCTCATCCAGTACTAAGCTGTGGGAGGAAGATGAACATGTGGATGGTTATAGGGATGGAATATACATATAGCAGCTGGCTGTGGTGCAGGGGAAGTTTGGCAATTAGAACAAGGCAGGCCTGTAGCTACAGTGGGGCATTTCGGGGCCCGGCCCCCTGACTTCCTAGCAAGGCCCCCTGATTTCCTTTTCGCCCAGGCCCCCAACTCTCTGGTAAGATGCAGTGGCCACCATGAACTCCCCTGTGCTGCCGTGGCTGCTGGTTCTCCTTGCCTCCCCCTGTGTCACACCTTTCTCCTCTGCAGTGAACTATATCAAGTTAATTAAATAACATTTAATTGAGTTAGCCAGTGCCCCAGTGCCCCCCAAGGAATTTAAATTCCCCCTGACTTAGAAATTCCTAGCTATGAGCCTGGAACAAGGGCTCCTATACAATAGTTTATATGCTGTTTATGTTTGTTTATGTGTGTATGTAGGACAGGCAACTTTGCATCCAATGTTACAGTGCTGTTAAGAGAGTTGGGCCAAAACAGACATAATTCTGAGAAATTCACAACTAGTTCTTCCCACTGTTGTTTAAATTATTTCTTCAGTATATTTTTATCTCATACTTCTTCCAGAGGTCTTAGGGCAGTACACATTGGTCCATTTCCCTCTCATAATACCTTCTGGTGGTTGGATTGTGATGCACAAATTCCAGTTACTATCTAGGCCAAGGCAGACATATGGCATCTGGATTTCTACAAGCAAATACAAAATGAGAGCCAGTGTGGTATAGTGGTTCAGAGCAGTGGACTCTAATCTAGAGAACCAGGCTTGATTCCCCTCAGCTTCACATAAAGCCTGCTGGTGACCTTGGGCCAGTCACAGTTCTCTCAGAGCTCTCTCAGCCCCACTAGCTCACAAGGTACCTGTTGTGGAGAGGAAGGGGAGACAATTGTAAGCTGTTTTAAGACTCCTTAGGGTAGAGAAAAGCAGGGTATAAAAACCAAGTCTTCTTTCTTGTGAAATTGTGAAGAGTAGAAACAATTGTTTCACATGCAAAATCAGATTGTGGCCTTTATTATGGAAAATTGGCAATCTCCAAAGTATATAAACAAGAGTTATTAATGTCACCATCAAAACAAACCACGGTATGGCCACTTAGTATACATCTTCTCAAAATCATGGGTAGAATCAAAGTTTTTTGATGGTGTAAAGACACCTCTGACAAAGGGATATGTGTGAATTTGCACCAATCCCTGCCCCACAGAGACCCCCCTACATTGTTCCTAGCACTATTCTTGAAGGTTCAGTGTATTCTGGAGGCAACATTTTAGGATGTGTTGTGGGCACCCAATAGATGTTGTTTACCTTGACTTCCAGAAAGCTTTTGATAAAGTTCCTCATCAAAGGCTCCTAAGTAAGTTCAATAATCATGGAATAAAAGGATCCTCTTGTGGATCAAAAACTGGCTAATTAATAGGAAACAGAGAGTGAGTATCATTCTAGTTGCCCTTTTCTGCACTTTATCCAATGCTATAATATCCTTTTTGAGGTATGGTGACCAGAACTGTACACAGTACTCCAAATGAGGTCGCGCCATTGATTTATACAGGGGCATTATAATACTGGCTGATTTGTTTTCAGTTCCCTTCCTAATAATCCCCAGCATAGTGTTGGCCTTTTTTATTGCAGTTGCACACTGTGTAGACATTTTCATTGAGTTATTTACTACGACTCCGAGATCTCTCTTCAGTCTTATGAGCACCACCCCCTAGAGTTGGATTCGACTGGCTTTTGAGCAAGGGAAACCTTTACCTTTAAAATACTTCAAATGCAGGAGCAGAGTTCCCTGATTCTTCTGTGAACCAAACCTGGGGTTTTCAAACAGGTAATGGAGTGATCTCTCTCTCTGTGTCTTTTTCTTTTTCTTTAAAAGAACCAACCAGTTGGGAATGTTCACAAAGAAAGAATTTGATCAACTAGCACCAATAGTGGACAACTTCAGCCTTATGACGTATGATTATTCAGCACCACAACGGTAAGTTAACAAGGGGCAGAAAACCAAGCCTACTGAACTGGGCTACAGAGGTGCACCTATGGCATCAGTGAGCATACTTGGATCTCACCAAGCTACTAATTGTCCTTTAAAAGTAATAGGATGTGCCCTGTCATGGATAGCCCAGGCAAGCCCGATCTCATCAGATCTCGGAAGCTAAGCAGGGTTGACTCTGGCAAGTACTTGGATGGGAGACCTCCTTGGAATACCAGCAGTCAGGGATAGGCTTTATTCAGCCACCTGTCTGAATATCTTCCAGGCTCCCAGTAGGGGCTAGTCTCCAGGGGTTGCCATGACTTCCAGGTGCACGCACACACATGCACATTTAAAAAAAACAACCAAAAAAGTAATGGACAATACGGGATTGAAATTGGGAAATGTGAAGGCATTCAGCTAAATTGTTTGCTTGTCAAGTTCTGGACAGTTGAAAGCCGTCTGTACTGGGTGTTGGTGAAAATATGGTGAGTTAGCTGTTTTAAGTGCCAACTTTGAATGGCCATTTCTATAATACTTTGCACAGATACTTGTGCTGCCAGCTTTAATGGGTTTAGTCAGAAGATAAATACTTCCAGGTTAGTGCTGCTGGATAAGCTGAAGCAACACAAACATTTCTTTGAGAATGCACTGTAAGCACATTATCTACTTTTCCCCTTTTGTGTATATATTATATTTTTGTGTGCATTTTCACTTTGGTAAACAGCTACCAAACCCCCATGTCTAATACCGTGCCTGTAGGTGTGCCAATAAGAAGTAAGCCTTGTTTGCTGTTCTTCCCCTTTGCTTTGAAACAGCTCTGGCAGTTGCTCAATAAGTCCAAAACAGCATTTCTTTCCACTGTATCAACGGGGACCTTAAATATTTGTATCTAGTTATTTTCTACTGTCAGTTAGAAGTATGCACACAAGATAAAGAAAGTCACCCAGTAGCTTGTCCCAGGAATGTATACATTTTTTTCCCTTTGTATTGCATAAAATGCATGACATTCAGGCTTTTTATCAGCCAGATGCCAAGATGCCGCCAGCCAATGATAGATATACTGCAAAGAAACAGTTTACGGCAGCAGCAAACTATGCTAGACATGCAGGAAGATTTCCTGTCCCCATTTAAATCACTTTATTTGAATATCTGAAGTTTGTGCTCCTGACAATCTCATGACAATCTCATTGGGAGGAAATCTATTCTTTGACCTCTGCTTTATTTCTTTGTTGTTCTGCAGGCCTGGCCCTAATTCCCCGCTACCCTGGATGCGAGCCTGTGTTCAAATGCTGGATCCTGAATCAAAATGGAGAAGTAAAATTCTTCTGGGGTTGAATTTTTATGGCATGGACTACTCAGCACTAGGTGCTTCTGGAGAACCAGTAATTGGTAACAGGCAAGGCTTCTAGAGAATTAGCTTTTTGAAAACGTTATTAACTTGTTTTTCATTTTTATAGAGAAATAGATAACTAGAGGCTTCCTAGCCAAAGGTCGGTCTGTCTGGTTTAAAGCAATGAGAAAGCCAGTTCCTCCGTAGTCCCCCCTCCAAGCTCTCTGGCCTTGTGGTTTGTTTAGCTCTTTAGTCTTCCAAAGTTCTTTGTCTTCCAAAGCTTCCTTACTTGTCCAGCATGCATATCATCTTTTCATATTTACAGATTCTGACTGAGGCTTTTCCTCAGCTCTTTTTTCTTCTTGGTCCCCCTTCTTCCGATACATGTCTCTTCTCGCCATTTTTGCTCTGCATGGCTCACCAATCTGTGTCCACCCCCCCGCCTTCCTCAGGTTCATGCTTTTCATCCCACTACTCGGTTGCCATTTCTTCAGCCCACCCTGCTTCTGTTTCCTGACTTCTCTACCCAAACGCCATTTGCCACCTTTGGCCCCCCCTTGGCCCAGTAATACCTGCTCATGAAATGCACAGGGTGACGTGTAAATGGAGATGCAACTAGAATAGGCTTGGAAGGAAGCCCTGGCACTAAGGAAAAGATGCTGCTGTGGAATCCTTCATTCTTTTCCTCTCCCAGCAAGGAACCTTAGGACCAGTGTTCCCTCTAAGCTGAATTAGTGCGAGCTAGCTCACAGTTTTTTAGCCTTCGGCTCAGACATTTCTGTCTTAGCTCAGAAAGGAGGGCTCCAGAACAAACTAATTTATGCAGTAGCCAGATTGCTTCCCAGCTTAGAGGGAGCGCTGCTTAGGAGATATGGAGAATTATTTCTGCAGTGGATGAAATGAAGCTCTAAATGTAGCTACTTCCCGCTGAATATCAGAGCGCTACTTGCATACTTATTGAAATTCATTGGCCAGAAGATATTTTATTGTAGAATGGGTTTAGAAGCCGTACCTTGTGAACACCTGCTCCCTTTTATATGAGGGCCCAGTACACTACTGCACCCTTGAGTTTAAGACTGCTCTTTCTTTGAAGTATCTGTGCTTTGTCTACCTGGTTTATCACAGCTAACTGCTAAAAATTCTGTAACCAGCATTATGTAAACACACAGTCATGTCTTTAATTTACATGGTATTCTGATGGCATACATGAAATATCCAAAAGCTGTTTTCCCTGATTGCAGAATTTTAAAAAGCAAAACCTTTGCAGGTTTCCCTGTTAAGTAGAACAGCCTGTAAACATTTCCCTTGTGCGGTTAAGAGAGAAGCACATTAAACACTTCACAGATTTGCGCAACTACAAATGTGTTTCTTCCGTGCCAAGGAGGACATTTGAAATGTGTTCAAGACCTGCTCTGAAATAAGGGTGTGACGGTGTGCTTCTAACTCCTTTGAAAGAATCTTGGGAGTCTTTTATATCAGTTTATATACTGAAGAAGATGTGATGTAATAAACCGCCAGTTGAGAAACCTAAGAGATTTGACATTGAATTCTGCTATTCAAAGACAAAGATTCCTTATAGAGTCTGTACAGATTTAAAATTCCACTGAGAGCTTCATTGGCCGCCTGCCATGCTGTAAATAATAGGCAATGAAAAGTGATACCTAGAATGGCTAGAGGTGAGATCTTCCCTGAAAATTATGCCATTGAAGCATGTTAAAGGGATGGCTGCAGAGATCTTGGGAAAGAGACATTTTTAGGAGTGTCAAGCAATGCTCCCTCTAAGCCATGGAGTCTAGTGAGCAAAAATTCTATTTTGTAAGCTACTGGCATTAAAGTTGTGAGCAAGCAATTTGGCTACTGTACAAATTAGTTTGGTCTGGAGCCATCCTTCCTGAGCTAAGACAAAAATATGTGAGCCAGTGGCTACAAAACTGTGAGCTAGCTCACACTAACTCAGCTTAGAGGGAACACTGGTGTCAAGGCTTGTACCTACAGAATCAATCAGTGTGACCTACAGTACCATGTAGGGTGGGGTGATAGGGGTGCATGGCCCAGGCACGACTTGGACAGGTAAATGAAATGGGTCTCAGAGATAATGTCGTGGCAGTTTTAAAGATAATAGCAGACTAGATTTGGTGAGGGCAGTTGGCTAGGTGGAGTGGCATTCCCATTTTTTCCCATTCACTCACTTCTTTCAGTCTCACAAGGCAAAGCATGTGTAGGCACTGAATACGATTATTAAGGGAGGGGAGTATGAGATAGCTGCAGCGATCAGGATTTTAGTACTACAACTTCTGGGTTGGCTGTTGGAGTTCCAGGAGGAGTCTATTTCAGTAGCTGGACATCTGGCAGCAGTCCCTGAAAGGTGCAAGGTTATCTTTAATTTACCTCAGGTTTTGTTAATCACCCTGGGAGAAGTGTGTGTATATCAAACCAAGGGCGATGCTTGTTTTGTAGTATATTGTAACACCTTTGTCTTATTTCCGAGGGTTGTTCCGCTGGATTTATGTAGTGCCCAGAACTGGGGATGGAGAGAGACTTGCTTTTGCATAGAAATGACCAATTACAATGCTGCTAGCTTCTGAGTTACAGAGGGAAAGATATTAACAAAACCATACCTCACCATTCTGTGTTGCATAGCCGTGAATAAGCGCTCACTGCAGAATTCAGTCACCTTGAATCTTATTCCAGTAGAATCAAGGTGACTGAATTCAACGACGAGTGTTGAATTCAACTCTTGGGCGATGGCCAACACATGGCCAGGATGTGAGTAGGCAACCGGTGGCTTAGTCCAGCTTCCGGGCTCATCCTGTTCAACATTGCTCTTGCTCCACCATTCCTATTTTTCAGCTTTTGCTGTTTTCCCTGGTACAAGTGAAAGATAAGGGAATAAGGGTCCTTAACTCCACCCACTGCCTGTAGGAATAGCAGTGGGGGCTTTTGGAGAGGTGTCCCTTCGTTTGCACCTCAGGCACTTCATTTGTCTGTGGCATTGTTTGCACGCATGACTCAGAAGAATCTTTGTTCATATTGGGGAGGAGGAGGAGGTTCAAGGAATCTTGCCTGATTCTTAGCTCATGTAGAAGTGAGTGAGTGGGCAGAGCCTGTGTTGCTGGCCCTTCAGTCCTTGTTCAGTTATTCTAAAGGCCCTTGTTAAAAACTAGTTCCTAACTAAGGCATACTCTATACTTGCCAATCTCACTATCAGCCAGTGGGAAATATCACTTCTCTGCAGTTATATAAGCAGTTACTGTTCACAGAGGGGAGTTAAGAATACACTGAAACTAATTGTAGGCTTTGTATTTTATAAGCATGCAGCCATACATAATGCTTGTCTACTGGAGTTTTTCTCAAGCTTTTTGAGTTCAGACCCCCCACTGTTAAGCTTACGCTATCTTCTGTATGAGTCGGCCATCTGTTCCACATGTGGGCATAGAGACAGCCTTCTGCTGTCTGAAAGGATATGTGGACTGGGGCATCTGTCAACACTGGCAGAAGATGAGGAACCAAAATAGGGCATTACTGATTTTCTTTAAAAAAAGAAATTGTTATAAGAGGAAGCAGCCACTTATTTTCCCAAATCGGACTGAAATGATAGATCAGTGGAGGAGTATGCACGGTGGAGGAGCACGATGTGCTCTTTTTCACCCCAAAATGGTACTCAAGGCAGATAACTATGTATAAAATACATCTGATAAAACAGTACAAAAGATACAATAAATAATTGAGATTGCCAAATTTATTCGGCTCCATTATACCCTCTGCCTGGGGTGGCCAAACTTGCTTAACATAAGAGCCACATAGAATAAAGGTCAGATGTTTGAGAGCCGCAAGACATGGACAGATATTACACGCACGTTTTTATTGAAAAATACGCAGATTTGCATTTCATTAACATTAGATGAGACTGCCAAAAATTAAAACAAAAGGAGTAAAAACAGATATTGATAATGATGTTTATTTGTCCAATGATATTTATTTCTGCTAATGATATTTATTTGTCTAAGAGAGAGAAACAGAGAGAGCTTTGAGAATGCATTTAAAGTTGCTTTCTTTCTCTGCTCCCCCCTACCTCAAGCCTACCCAGGGAGGGGAAACACTGGTGGTCTTCCCTTCCCCAGCTGCCTTGCTGCAAGCTGCACAATATGCATAAAAGAGCCACAGTTTGGCCATCTCTGCCCAATGGAGATGGTCCCCATAGGATATAATGGAAAATCGATGTCCAAGCCATATGAAGTGCGTGAACTCGCTGGCTGCTCAGAGTTCACTGACGCACAGCAGGGTTTGCAAAAGCCATTTAAAGGGACATCACCATTACATGGCTTTTGCAAAGATGTGTGCCAGTAAACTCCAGTAAACTCCAAAGTGCCTGGCGAGCTCACCCGGAAGTGAGCCATTTCCACATGAGCTCACCACTTCAATGTAGGTATAGCTACCCAAATAAAAGCGGAAAATTTCTTGGCTTTTATATGGGTTCAGCCGTTTGGTAGCCAATCTGGTTCCCTAATCTGAATTCGGCTTAATAAATAATAAATAAATAAACAAATAAAACTTATTCAGTTCAATTTTTACCGAGTGTACTACCCTAATAGTATTCATGCACAAACAGCATAGATTTCCACGCTTATAAAAAAAGGACAGTTTTTTATAGAATTTAATGTTAGGTTATTAAAGTAAAGGTAAAGGCTCCCTTGCTTGAAAGCCAGTCGAATCCAACTCTAGGGTTGCGGTGCTCATCTCCGTTTCAAAGCCAAAGAGCCAGCGCTGTCTGAAGACGTTTCCCATGGTCATGTGGCCGGCATGACTAAACACCAAGGCGCACGGAACGCTGTTACCTTCCCACCGAAGTGGTACCTATTTATCTACTTGCAATTTCTTGCTTTCGAACTGCTAGGTTGGCAGGAGCTGGAACTAGAGACGGGCGCTCACTCCGTCTTGCGGCACCCGGGTCTTGAACTGCTGAACTACTGACCTTCCACAGCCTGCAGTTCAGCGTCTTAACCACTTGAGCCACCGCAGCTAGGTTATTAGCTTTTAGGTATTTAGAGGGTCAGTGGGAGACCTTTGAGGATATCTTCATCTATGTTATTTTGCCTAAACTGAAGTTCAGAGGATTCACTGAAGGATTATCTTACTGTGCAGTTACCTTTAACAGTTGTCACGTTTCAATCAAATGGATGCCCTGCAGAGTGCAAATCAGTAGCTGCTGTGTTTTATTCATCTAATATATTTAGCATTCCTTCTACAGATACTACAAACTACTTTAGTTATTTTGACTGCTGCAGTCTATGTTCCTGTGATCTTTCTTAGTTTCTTTAAACTATTCAGGGTAAAAACATAGTCCGTCGACCTCTGATATTTGCTTAAGGATCCCTGATCTCTTCTGCTTTTCATCATTGAATTGTTCTGGTTTTGAACACCCAATGATATAGCTTTAAGGTTTATAAATGATGTTTACATGGAGCATTTGGCCTGCATTGTAAAATGGTCCCCCTAATGGCTTAGGATGCCATGCTTCTGTGCATGTTCTATCTGAGTGTTCATTTGCTTTGTGCTGCTGGGTGATTGCTTCCAGCAGAGATACCAATGAGACTAACCTGAATATTGAAAGATTTTCATTCTTGTCATCCAGTTTCTTGGCTAATCTTTATTTCCAGTCAATAGGACCATTAATTAGCTTTATAGTATCAGTGAAAGCAAAACCTTTTCAGCAAGCTGGAGTGCAAGAATGGAGATCAGATGCTCTGTGTGGAGCAAGGTTAATGCCGGTGTATTAAAATCCCAAGCATTGATCTTGCACTACTCATCTACTATGAAGAACTGAAAATAATGTTTAGTGCAAGTCATACCGCTTGCTATCTTATTGGTTAAACCAAAGTGAAATGAGTTACTTGTGTACATGGAAGACTGCAAACTGGTGTGCAGTTTTGAGCTTTATCATGTCTTCCTTAAACCTTGGCTATACTCATAAACCTCTGTAGCTGTATATATAATACATGTGTAATGATGGAAGCCGCCCTCTTAGAACTGGACTGGACAGGAAGAAAATAAATTAATAGCTTTTTCTGACAATCTGTATTAAAAACAGAATTCCACTGTATAGTACTCCAGTGTCCTCAGTGTTCTCTGAAAAAGCGAACCATAATAGAACATTCTTCCGATGTAAATGAAGAGGCTTTTAATATTGGGTATTGAGGCCTTAGATAATACATCTGAAGGATTGTATTGTTAACAGCTTTAGCTACCTATGCAGTTTGGGGTTAATGTGTATGTCGCGTCTTGTGAAAGTATTCATAGCACCAAAGTTTTCTAAATAAAGGGTATAGACTCATAGAGTTCGAAGAGACCTCCAAGGTCATCTAGTCCAACCCCCTGCGCAATATAGGAGATTCACAAATACCTCTCCGTTACACCCCCAGTGACCCCTGCTCCATGCCCAGAAGATGGCAAAGAAAAAACCCTCCAGGATCCCTGGCCAAACTGGCCTGGAGAAAATTGTTGCCTGGCCCCAAAGTGGTGATCGATATTTCCCTGGGTGTCTAAGAAAGGGCCACAAGAATTAAGCACCAAGGCAACCCTTTCTGCCCTCCCTCTCATGATCTGCCTAAGTTCACAGAATCAGCATTGCTGTCAGATGGCCATCTAGCCTCCATTTAAAAACCTCCAAAGAAGGAGAGCCCACCATCTTCTGAGGAAGCCTGTTCCACTGAGGAACCGCACTATCAGGAAGTTCTTCCTAATGTTTAGCTGAAAACTTTTGATTTAATTTCAACCCGTTGGTTCTGGTCTGACCTTCTGGGGCAACAGAGAACAACTCTGCACCATCCTCTATATGACAGCCCTTCAAGTACTTGAAGATGATTATCATATCACTCTCAGTTGTCTTCTCTCCAAGCTAAACATACCCAGCTCCTTTAACCTTTCCTCACAGGACTTGGTCTCCAGACCCCTCACCGTCTTTGTTGCCCTCCTCTGGAGACGTTCTAGCTTGTCTATACCCTTCTTAAATTGTGATGCCCAAAACTGAACACAATACTCTAGATGAGGTCTAACTACAGCAGAGTAAAGCGATACCATCAGTTTGCATGATCTGGACACTATACTTCTGTCGCTGCAGCCCAAAATCGCATTTGCCTTTTTAGGTACCATGCAGACTCATGTTCAGTGTATGGTCTACTAAGATCCCTAGATCCTTTTCACACATACTGCTGCCAAGATAAGTCTTCCCCATCCTATAATTATGCATTTGATTTTTCCTACCTAAATGCAGACCTTTACATTTATCCTCATTGAAATTCATTTTCCCAGTTTCCCAGCCTGTCAAGATCATCCTGTATCTTGACTCTGCCTTCTACCATATTTGCTACTTCTCCCAATTTAGTATTATCTGCAAATTTAATAAGCATTCCCTCTATTCCTTCATCCAAATCATTTATAAAGATGGTGAACAAAACAGGTCCCAAGACAGATCCTTGAGGCATTCCACTTGTCACTCCTCTCCAAGAGGATGAGAAACCATTAACTAGCACTCTTTGGATGCAATCTTTCAACCAGTTACAGATACACCTAACAGTAATAGGATCCAAACCACATTTTACCAACTTCTCAACAAGCATATTATGTGGAACCTTATCAAAAACCTTACTGGGCGGGGCATCGCATGTTGAAGATGGCAGAGTCCAGATTCTAGTCTCCTGACCCCCCTCGCCCTGACCGACCAATGAAGCATCTATCCCCCCTCTTTTATTTGTTCCTGATAATGGGCAGATATGGGGATCCAAAGGCAAAAACAACAAACCAGCCTCACTGACACTGAAGAATTTCTCCCCCGGCAGATAATACGAGACTAAATGACAGCACGGGCTACTCCGACACTAACAAAATAGTGCCATCTGAGACAGCCGATACAACTCAGCCTGCTACTAAATCTGACCTGCATGATTTTGAATCTTGCATGCTTCTCCAAATGACCATATTGATCAACCTCATGATGGAATGACTTACTGGAATTAAAGAATCACTTGCTTCAGTCTCCCAAACATCAGACACTGCACTCGAAATGGGAATTACTCTCCAGAATGAACTCCAGAATGAACTCCAGCAAGAACGAACTTTGGATGAGAAATAAGGTTCTGGACTTAGAACTTCATTCAAGGCTTAACCACCTTAGGCTTAAAGGCTTGGAAGAGGGAACAGAGGGTAACTGCAATCTCCCCATTTTTACTGCTTCTTGGCTCGCCTCAGCTTTACAGATGGAAGAAGGCATAGCCCCCTGCATTGAACAAGCTTACCTTGTTGGCCCTTTAAGAAACTCATCCCAGGCCCTGACCTGGATAGTCCAGGCAAGCCAAATCTCATCAGATCTCAGAAGCTAAGCAGGGTCGACTCTGGCAAGTACTTGGACGGGAGACCTCCTTGGAATACAGTCACGGCTCCTGCTGAGTCCGAGCACACGACTCCAGCGGAGGAGCTAAGTGCTGCTGGGGATGAGCTCCCGATGCCAGAAAATCCCGCACTTGACAGCACAGAGAGTTCAGAGGCTGCTCCAGCAACAGCTTCCACCGGTTTCCCGTTTGAGAGAACAGCACCGACGGGACATGGCAGCCTGGCGGCGAGAGGCATGCATGTGCAACAGACGCTCTTTCAGTCCCGAGTACTAGCAGGAGCTGGGACGTACTTGGGGTGCACTAATTGCCGACAGCTTAGTGAGCTATTTAGCCCTTGCACTCATGTCGACAAGTCGTGCCAGCAACTAGTCACTTTGATGAAGCTTTGCACCTCCTCGCTTGTGTTCCTGATTCCTGGTTCCTGTCTCGACATCCTCAGCTCCTTAACCTCAGCTTGCACGACTACACTTAGACCTGCACCTCGAACCTTTGACTCCCGGACTCTTGACCCTTGGAAATTCTGGCTTACTGACAACTCTGACGGTTTGTGTTTTGGACTTGGTCTCCCCGGTTGGTTGGTTTGCCTGGCTCTTGACTGAGGACTGTACCTTGACCACCCTGCTTTGCGTTGCGCTTTGGACCTGGTTTTCCAGGTTGGTTGGTTTGCCTGACTCTTGACCCTAGACTGTGCCTTGACTTCCTTGCTCCTGCCTGGCCCCGCACCCCGATCTGTGACAAATACCAGCAGTCGGGAGGCGGGACAGGCTTTATTCAGCCACCTCTCTGAATATTCTCCAGGCCTCCAGTGGGGTCAGTCACCAGAAGTCGCCAGGACTTCCAGGTGCACTCACAGTCAGTCACCAGAGGTCACCGTGACTTCTAGGTGAACACACATTCAAAAGTTTCAAAAGTGGAGCAGGCAACTAGCAATGCAAGCATGTCTGAAAATTATTACTACATGGAGCATCTTGGACTTTGCAAGGGTAATGAGTGGCAGTGAGGAATGAGTAAGATGTGCTGGTAGAGAGAGAGGTATGAGAATGGTGAATTTATACAGGCTGAAGGATAAGAGTTTTGAAGGTGTTTTGTAAAAGCTTTCTTGTAGTTGTTTCAATAGTAACTCTGTTCCTTAAGTACTTTTCAGATTTCTATACAGGCATTTTATGATCTCTGAATCAGTGCCACACCAGTAAGAAATAACCCATGTACTTAAGTGTTTGAAAAGAGCTTATTACCTTAATGTATTCTCTTCAGTGTAGGAATAATTTTCAATAGCTTATTGTTGAAAACAATCAAAGTCGTACAAAGACCATTAATAGCACAATACTTAGACATGGCAGGCACAATTTCTATTTCAATGGGGAAATGAAGTGATTTTCTTAATTTAAAATCTCTTGGGATAATTAAATGCAGGTCTGTAAAGATTAAAGAAGTATCTGGTTTCTGTGCTTTTAATGTTTAGTGGCAATTTATTAAAATTTGATTTGAAAACACTTCTCAAACGAGAAATTTTTAAGAAGTTTAAGCCCTTGAATATAAAAACTTCCAATGCTTTGTAGGATGGTAATTTCATAGTATACAAATTGTGTTCCAGTGAGGAAGACAGTGGCAATAATATTGCTTAATATTGTTATAAAAGCCATTGTCCTTATTTAGGAATTTGTTTAATAAGATGAAACCTGTCTGGTGGATTTTTTGGTACTTCAGATATGGAGGATGGGGGAAAAAACCATTGCTTTAAAACCTTCTGATGGCTTCTTCAGATGTCATTTCTCAATATAAGGAATTGACAAATAGCATTTCCCATCCCTATCACTGTATCTCCTTTAAATCATTACTTTTTCATCTTTCTGTCATTGTGTAAGATGATAAAAGGATTGACTTTTAAAGGATGTGAATATATATGTATATATGTGTCGGTCTGTCTATCTATCTATCTTGCTCGATATGGTAGGTTCAAGAATGTGAATGAGATTTTTATTCTCTATTATATCTTCTACCATATTTCATGCATTACAAATAAGTTTCTATTTTGCAAATATTTTCCTGCTTTTTTGTAATGAAGGCAAAAGTTGTTAAGTGAATATTTGTGTGACAAATACATTATTTCCTTCCAGTTAAAAGTACAGTTTTAAAGTTATGTGGAAGAAGTGAATTATTTCACTTCTTTGATATTACTAATGAACTAAGAAAATGCCTATCCTTACACTGGCCAGTTCGGTGTAGTGCTTAAGGGCGTGGATTCTGATCTGGGAGAACCAGGTTTGATCCCCCACTCCTCCACCTGCTGGATGACCTTGGGCAAGCCATAATTCTGGCACAGCTGTTCTTGAAAAAGAACAGTGGGCCAGATTACTGCCAAGGCAGTACCATGGTCAGACCACCATGCTCTAAGGGCCTGACCACCCTGACCCTGTTTGGGCGGTGAGCATATTTTAGCTCACTTGCGGAATCAAATGGACCCTATGCAGCTTCAGATGCCTCTGCGGGATCCTATGCCCCCCTGACAGCTCTTTAGATGAGCTCATGGAAGACTGGCATAGCCGACTTTCCAGAGCCATCAACGAGGTTACTCCCAGGTGCCCTCTGTGTCTCCGCTCTAAGCTAGCTCTGTGGTTTACCTGGAGCTGCAGCTGATGATGTCAAGGTCTTGATACAGAGAGTACTACATCTTTCTGGGTTATACCTCTGAGGATGCCAGTCACAGCTACTGGCGAAACGTCAGGTCCTACAATGCCAAGACCGCGGCCAGACAACCTGGAAAATCTACAGCAACTAAATAATAGTTAATATACCACAATTAATAGTATTTATATACCCAAATCAATCAATTAAGCCTAAAAGAATCTTAAAATCACTCTCTATAGGTTAGTAGCAATACAGTTGAAGTCGATGGTTCAGTCAATAGCTGGAGAAACCCAGCCATAGTTCAATGAGTCTTCCATAGTCCGTCCAAGTCTGGGAGGTGAGCAGTGCTTACATTCTTTGGGACCAGTCTCCAATGTCCCACCATCTCTCAAGGTCAATGGGCTCCAGTTCCCCATCTTCCTGTTCCTGAGCAGCAAGTCTTCTCAGTCTCCAGTGCTCTGTGTCAGCCGTCTGGACTAACACAGAAGTAGGTCTTTCCGCTGCAGCTGCTGCTGCCTTCATTGTTGTTGTTGTTACCATTGTTATTGGTATTGCTGCCACTCTGTATAGGGCAAATTCAGGTTCATGGAGAGGGGGTCTAAGAAACAACTTTTACTCACGTCATCTCTGCTCCATAAAACGTTTCACATTTTACCACTTAGTCATTGCTGTGCTCTGTTTCTCACGAGCCAATACATTCATAATAAAATGCTACAAACTTGAAAATGAATATACCTTTCAGCCTTGCAGATCTTTGTAGTTCTCAGTCATTAGTTTTCATCTTGTCCACGAGTAATGTTAGTGAATTTTAATCTGATTTGGCCTCTGCCGATTGTTTTGGGTGATGGTGTACCTCTTATGCTCCTGGGGCAGATTTCCTCTCCAGTCACTTAACGTTTGAAACAGAAAATGGACTGCAGGATGGAAACCGTAAATAATATATGCTGGCGCACAGCCAAGTATTTTCGGGGCGGGGGGAACTCCCTAATAGCATCAATATATTCCACTGTGGTATATAATTAGTTTTGTTAACCTCACATTTGGAACATCAGTGCTGAAAATCCCAGAGCAAATGTGTTCCATTTGAAATAATAAAAGGTGATTAATACAAGGGTTAAAATGCCTTTACTGGTTAAAAAGCTAAAGGAGATCCTTTTCATCATAATTTGTGTACACTTGCAGTATAATTTTGTTCAATTTTAGCTTTAAATTGTTCTTATATATCTAGTTAATGGAAGCTTTCTTCCATTATCACTTTTGAGTATACTTGTCCTCTGTAATCTTGTCAGTCGCTAGTGCTATTGGCCATATGGAAAACATGACCTGTGTGCGGATATGTAAGAGAGAGGGATAATACTAATAGGAATAACAATATGTAAGAGAGAGATAATAATAGAGATCCACATTAAAAATTCCAGCCTTTGACCAAAAGGTTTCTTCTTCCCTCAGGGGCTGTCATGGTGATTTTTGTGGACCTGGGTAAAAGATGGGCCCCCAAAATCACTAGCATACCCCTGCTGGAGCCAAGCAAGGGACATCTCTCACCCTGTGTGGGGCAGACAAATCAGCAATTGAATGTACTGGAAGACTGAAATGTTTTGAGTATTTTGAGTGTTGTGATTTTTGAGGCCTGGTTTATGTCCATTTAGTCTTTTGCATAGAGACTGACACGTTTGTCTGAAGCAGAGAGTGGAAAGGCATTGTTGACACTTGATGGTCTATGTAACATTGGAAGGAGATCTAAGAGTGGCAGTCCTCACACCAAGAAGCTTCAAGGGGAGATTACAATGCAAGATAGCTTAACTGAAGTTCATTCACAAATCCAGAATAATGGACACCTCCAGGGCTGAATAGGGACATAGGCTTCTTATCTCACCACAGATGCTAATTTTCTGCCCCTAAGAATTTCTCCTCTGCTCTAATCAAGTTGATTACATTTTGCATTTTACCTCTGCATCCTTACTTCTTTCTTTTCAACACCCCTCCCACCTTCTGATTGTAACATAAGGACTAGGGGGATCTCCATTCCTACTGGTATCTAATAAAGGGAGCTTTGACTCTCAAAAGCACATACACTGAATGTCTTGCTGGTTTCGAAGATGCTAGTGGACAAATCCTTCCTTCCTTCCTTCCTTCCTTCCTTCCTTCCTTCCTTCCTTCCTTCCTTCCTTCCTTCCTTCCTTCCTTCCTTCCTTCCCTCCCTCCCTCCCTCCCTCCCTCCCTCCCTCCCTCCCTCCCTCCCTCCTTCCTTCCTTCCTTCCTTCCTTCCTTCCTTCCTTCCTTCCTTCCATCTCTTAGTTATAGATAAAAACAAAAGTAATAATGATTAAAAACAAGACGACTCTGATCTTAATGAATCTCTTGAGCATTTGTTTTGCAAATAGGAGCTTGGAGTGGAAGGATTTGGAGGTGCAGGAGAGGAAGGTTTTAATAAACCTTCACGCTGTGCTGTGCTGTTCTCACATGGACCCAGAGCTGCTATTTGTCCTGCTGCCTTTGTTCCTCCACACAGGGCAAATAGTGGCCATTTGAAGTTGGGAAAAGTGATGCAAGGGAAAGAATTAACTCTCTCTCTCGGTTCTATCTGCTATATATATAAAAAAACTCCTCACAAATCCATTTATGGACCTCTCAGTGTGGCCGATTTCCCGCAAGCCACTGCTCCGCACTCACTCTTTCCTTTGCCCTGATGGTATGTGTCAATTTCACACTAAGTGCTGCACAGCTGCATTTTGCCCTGCAGCTTTGCTCGATTTCCCCCATGTCTACTCAATCCTCAAAAAACAGGATTGAGTAGACACGGGGGAAATCGCGTGGAGCTGCGGGGCAAAATGCGGCCGCGCAGCACTTAGTGTGAAATTGACACGTACCATCGGGGCAAAAGAGAAGAGCGAGCACGGAGCAGCGCTTGTGGGAAATCGGCCTGTGTCTCATCTCATTTGACCCTCAGAAGAAGCACTCCATGCAATAGGAGGAGCTATTGTTGAGAGTAGAAATGGAGCCCCCCAGTCAGGGTTGTCAGCTTTCAGGCAGAGTCCGGAGTTCTTCCTAGACTTACAACAGATCTCTAGATTACGGAGATCACATCCCTGCTGAGCTCCCTTCTTTACCCAAACTCTGTCCTCCCCAGGCTTTGCCAGTAAGTTTCCAGGGATTTCCCCACTTGGAGTTCTGCTAGCCCCAGAAGTGTTTTTTGTAACAGGGAGTTTTCTAACAAAACTGTGTGTGATGCTTCCCTGGAAGTCTTTGAATGTCACTACTAACTCTTGTATCCGAGTGGTTTAAGGACAGTCTTTGAAATGTGTGCTGATTATTTTCCAAGGTGGAGTGTCCACAGGCAGGACTTCTGCCACCTCTCCTGATACCTTTGTACAGTGCCTAGCAAACATTAGACACCATAAGAATAACAAACAATTTTTATTTAAAAACTATTTTGGTGTTGTGCTGTGGCATGAAAGGTGGAAGAGGAACAATTAATGTCCTGCACCTGTTCATCAAAGCAGTCCTCCTAGAAAGTTATCGTATCCACTTCCTTTATTCTTTTTGGATTAGTTCATGCAGCATATTCTCTTGGTCTTCAGTCCATGATTAATCCTACCAATAAAATTAAAGCCAAGGCTATTAAATCATTATGTCATGGGAAAAGGAGCAGTTCTCTGCCATGGAATCATTACTGCAAGAAGACTAGTTTTGTCAGACTGTTGACTTTCTTGCAACATTAGGTGGCTAGTTGATTAATCCAGCTATTCATAGGAACAAACTGGTATAAAGGCACAATTCAGTTAACTCATTCCAAAACTTCTGTGAAATTTCAAACCTTTGATATAGTTTACTTGTTGCATCATTAATCATATCATAATCTTAATCATTTTAACTATGATCTTAATCTCAATCTGTGGTAGCTAGCTCTTTGTGGAAGAAGGGAGGAAATGCTGCCACATAAAATTTTGTTTTATATCACTTGGGATTCAACAGCACTTAGTCCATATGGGGGCATAACAGTGTGATGTCAGCTAGACAAGACAAACTAGTTGAGCTCAAGCAAGCGAGCTAGTGTTAGATTCAGCAAATTGTTTCTTTCTTCCCACTGAACCTGGAGAACTGTAATTCCATGAGTAGAGGGCCTTTTCCAGTTTTATTTAACTTTGCATATGAGGAGAATGTTTTATATGTGATCCTCCTGATACATGAGATTGCCATTTTATTTGAAATGGACAGTGTGCAGCTTCTTTGTCTTTTGTGTCCAATTCTCAACATGGCCCTCTGCGTGCCCCCTGCGTGCAGGTACTTATTTCCACAGATTGGGGACACATGGAGGGAAAAGTGATTATCCTGCACACATGGGTCACTCCCCAGGTGTGCAGAAAAATCTAGGAACTGTTAAAAATATACAGGGGAGGTTAAAAAGGGCCAAAAAGTAAATCAGCGTTCACTGCGTCTGGGCAGGAAACGGACTTACCAAGGCAGAGGACGAGGAGCCTTTTCTCCCCCTCCTGTAGGTCTGATTGCATTGAGTCCTCCCCCATGGCCACGCCCCTCCACCAAACATTCAAGCCCGCAGCAGCCGACAACAGGATCTACCTTGCGATTTTTAAAGTGCTTTAGCAAACCGCAGCAGCTTTCAGCTCCCTCCACTCTGCTCAGGCGGCTCCTTCCGCTTTCCATGCAATTGCAAGAAGAAAGCACACACTTGCACCAAAAAGGGGGGGGGGAAGCCAGCAGAAAATAAACATGTCTTTGATTCCGCCCTTTGGAGCAGGTGAGAGAAGTTCCACTCTTCCCTCTTTCTCCGCCTCCTGCCAGCCGATTAGTTTTATGATTTACTGTTACAGGGAAAAGAAAAAAACAGAGTGGGTGAGGAGGAAAACCTTTTCTTCTTCAGAGACTACAGGGGTGTGAGTCTGTACAGTATTTTGCCTGGAGATGTGTGGGCTTGGCCATTTCTTCCCCTTCACTGAAATGCCAATAAGCTGGGCTGGCAACATTTTGTTGCGGGTCCCTGCCTCTTGTGTAATCTATTTGATTTCTGTATTGGCCGCCTGGTGATGTCCACATATACATTTGTCCGTTAGTTTGCCTGAAACGTGTTTGGAATGAACAAATTGTTGTCTTCACAGAATTCTATGAGTCGCTCTCCTGCTTCATTTTGTATTCTTATCCCAAATCTTCCAACAATATTTAATTCTGCTTTGTTTCCTGCTTTTGTGTTCCAGACGCCTGTGATTATCAGCCCATGTTGTGTAGGTGTGTGATCAGTTTCTTTGTGGACACTTTGCATAAAAGCTTTCCATTTCTTCTTCTTCAGCATCTGTAATTGGGGCATAAATTTGAATGATGGTTAATGTTGAAATGCTTTCTATGAAGTCTGAATGATATTATTTGGTCAGGCTTTGCATTTTAGTCCCGGACTGCTTGTACTTCATCTATTAGAGCAACCCCATTTCTTTTATGTTTTTGCATATACATGCTATTATATCCTACTCGTCGCAATGCTAGGAATAAGCCAGTATTATTTCTTATTAAATTTTGGTCCTTATTTAGTCTAGTCCCAACCCCATGTTATCTAATAACATCCTGCTACTGTTATTATCTGGACAGTATAAGGAAATATGATTCTCAAGTGTGTGGCCATTTAAAGTTTTGACCCGGCAGGCAGCTTATTGCGTTTACATAGAGCAAGTATATTCTATCTAATCAGTCTTCACTTAGAGGAAGAGACAGTATTCTTGTGTTTTAACAAAGTGGGGATTTGAGTAGAAATGTGAGTATCTAGAACAGTAAATTTAGAGTAGCGTTTTCACAATTGTTGTTCAAAGTTCTAGAGCTCCTTGGTCTAAGAATTTCTCAAGTATTTATTTTAAGCTGCCATGCACTGCTTTCTGGATTTTGATAGTTAACCAGAGGTAATAGGTTTGGGGGACAGAGCCCCAGAGCACTACAGAAGACAGGAGGGCCTGGTGTAATGTGGTCCATGGGGTCGCAAAGAGTCGGACTCGACTGTGCGACTGAACAACAACAACAACAAATCAGTTGCTTGTAACCGATCCAGAGACAGATCCCAGCAGATGTGTAAATTTTAAAAGAAAATATATAAACTGTATTGCATTCATATAATTAAAATGTCATAACAGTTTATATGTTCCACTGCTTAATTAAGAGCAATAAAGACCATGCTAAATCAGAATGAATCTGTAGTTTCTGCTTTAATCACACAAACGCCAGTGTCAGCATCGTAAAGAGATGCACAAATCTGGCAGTAATGAAGCTGTGACTGTTGGGAACATGAAAGTGATTGCTGGCACAAATGGCGTAGCAAGGTTTGTTCTGGTTGTTTTTAATGCCATCCCCGAGCAGAGAACTGTAACAAACAGTAGTTGTGATCTTGCACCCAGATATAGAACACAGGAAGCTGCCTTTGACTGAACCAGACGCTTGGTCCATCCCAGTCAATGTTGTCTACTCAGACTGCAGTTATGATATGCTAGTGAGGTATGTATCCCATTGCATTTCTTCAAGATACTGGTTTCATATGGACTAGTCTGTGAAGAATCTTCAGACTTGGTATGATCATCAGGCTGATGTGCAGACAGCAGTACTACCAACATTAAGTTGCCTTAAAGGTAAAGGTTCCCTTTCTCGAAAGCCAGTCAAATCCAACTCTAGGGTTGCGGTGCTCATCTCCGTTTCAAAGCCGACGAGCCAGCGCTGTCCGAAGACGTTTCCGTGGTCATGTGGCTGGCATGACTAAACACCAAGGTGCACGGAATGCTGCTACTTTCCCACCGAAGTGGTACCTATTTATCTACTTGCAAGTTCTTGCTTTTGAACTGCTAGGTTGCCTTACATTTATGGTATTATTTGCATTTCAGTTTATTCTTAGGTCATCTAACAAAACAGCAAAACTGTTGACGGAGTCCATTAATACAGGTTTGCTCTACTGGTAACCCACCAAGCCATATATGGAAACTTGCCAGAGGCTCAGTAAACCATCTGCTGTTTCTGCCTGCCTGGGGTGGCAAAAACAGAGGCTTTCAGGCTGCCGTACGTGGCTGTGGTGCCGCGCTTGGTTTGGTGCCTCAGTAGATGTTTGGATCTGGCTTAAGATGTGAAGGCTCAGCTTTGGTGACACAGTCTGAAGGAAGTTGGAGTTTAAATTATGTCTCAAGGCTGGAAATCCCGCAAGGGGCCTGTCCGTGCACCTAAGGCCCTTCTGTACAAACAGGACTTTCAGTTCTTGCTTCTGTCTGTGGTCCCTCTAACTCAGTCTGGTACTGCAAGGATCCACATGACATCTTTTTAGGAGGCACAGAGAGAGTCTGCTGGGCAGAAGGGAAGGGAATGGGAGCCTTAAAACAATTTTGCTGCTGTTCGGATGCCAACCCCTTTTGGGACATTGTCATGAATAACAGTACTAAGACTTGGGGATACTTATCTAATCATGGGTTTAAATAATCCACCAGTGCTGCCCGTATAGAGAGAAACATTCACGGTGTGTGTGTGTGTGTGGGTTAAACATAAAATCCAGCAGCAAAAGAGCAGACAATGTCCAGAGCACGGTGGTAGTCCTTTTGAGTGGCCGGTGATCTCTCCTTCTCTTTCCTTTGTTTTACAGTTTGCTTTCCACAGCTTCCTCCAGCTCTTCTCATTGCTTTTTAAAATTTCCTGTTCATCCTCTTCTCTGAAGGCTCCAGTTAGGTTGCAATTAGCTGTGCCTGTGACTCATTAGCTCTTCCTGTGATTCCAGCTGCAGTCTACAAACACTCATTCACACGTTCTCACATTCTCGGATGCAGTGTCAGGGCTGCGGCATAAAACACCAGCGTCACAGTCTGCCTCTTTAATGGCAAGTTTAATCCCCCTGTCATAAGCACCCTTTAGCTTTTGGGGGTTAAAAAGCTGACCCCAAAGGAAAAGAAGCTGTATCTCTTAACTATTTTGAGCATACTTATAAAATTAGGGATTGGCGGTTTGGGGTACATTCCTTCAAAACTGTTGTCTAAAGCACCTTCAGCCATTCAGAGAGGCAGTTATTCACCCACTACCAGGGCTATTTTGGGGCAGGAACGCACAGGAATGGAGTTCCGGCTGGCTTCAGAGTTGGCCACGCCCACTGCAACCAAAACCTCTGCGTGCGTGGCTACAGAGGGAAGGCCTGAGATTGTGTGTCCCCCCCCCGTGACTCTGAGGTGGGCAGGCCTCCACCAGCCTGTCTAAGGGCTGGCTTGCCCGGGCTCCCTGCAGCCGCGGGGCACCCGGGCAAGCCAAGGGAAGGCAATTTAAACTGCCTTCCCTTCCCTTCCCTTCCCTTCCCTTCCCTTCCCTTCCCTTCCCTTCCCTTCAAGGGGGGGCTCGCCCAGGCTCCCCACAGCTTCAGGACGCCCGGGCAAGCCAAGGGAAGGCATGGGGGTGTGGTCTAATATGCAAATGAGCTGCACTGTCAGGGATGTGGCCTAATATGCTAGTGAGTTTCTGCTGTTGGGTGTGGCCTATTATGCCAATGAGTTCCTGCTATGCTTTTTCTATGAAAAAAGCCCTGCCCACTACTAAAAAAAATCCCTATAGAAAGTTGGACAATGAAGAAAGCTGACAGGAATAAAGCTGTTTTGTTTGAAATGTGGTTTTGGAGGAGAGTTCTACGGATACCATGGACTGCCAAAAAGACAAACAAGTGGGTTATAGATCAAATCAAGCCTGAACTCTCCCTAGAATCTAAAGTGACTAAACTGAATCATACTTTGGTCACATCATGAGAAGGGCAGACTTCCTGGAGAAGACAACAATGCTAGGAAAAGTTGAAGGCAGCTGGAAATGAGGAAGAGCCAACCTGAGATGAATTGACAAAGGCCCCCAGTTTGCAAGGCCTGAGCAAGGCTGTTAATGATATGACATTTTGGAGGACATTAATTCATAGGGTTGCCAAAAGTCGGAAGCAACTTTATGGCACTTAACACACATTCATACTTATATACATACATACACAGAAAATGATGTGGCCCAGTTATTGCCTGGTCCCTAATCTGCAAAGTGATTAAAAGAGCAGTAGCAGATCAACTCCAGGTCTTCTTGGATAACTCATCTGCTTAGACCCTTTTCATCTGGCACTTGGAGGCACATGTAGATTATCAGGGGATGTACACTGAACTGGTTCAAATCATTTCTCACAGATTGGACTGAAATGGTTACTATTGGAAGCTAGTAATCATCAATGTGGCACTTATACTGTGGAATTCCACAGGGTGCAATTCTATCCCGAATGCTTTTCAATCTCTATGTAAAGCTGTCATGATCTGTGTAGGACTGGGAGACAAGGCCTAGAGGCCTAGGCCCAGGAGAGACCTGTGTGGGAGTGGAAAGCCAACACAGCCTACAATCCCCGTAATGCTTAGCGATGGTTGTAACCAATTGGTGTCCAGAGATTATGTGAGGAGATTGTAACTTAAGCTTTGTGGGCTGTGGAACTGTGTTCTTTCTCTACTGCGTTCTTTCCTCTCACAGAGTTAAACTGAGGGGACAGTCTGATCTGAGAGAAAGATCCCTCACTTGGGACAGAGTGAATACAGGCACAGGCCTGGTATAAAAGGCTGTGGGCCTTGAATAGTAACCAGTTAAGAAATAGGTAGCCGCATTAGATTTGTTTATTTTGCCTTTAAACACTGTTATGTATTATAAGCACCTTGTCTTGTTTTTCTTGCCCGATTACTGTATTAATAAACCATTTGTTTAATGTTCTCTGCCTAGTCATCACGCCTATGTTTCTCGGCTTAAAAGGGGCATATTGGTTGGATTTGGGAGGGTACTCAGGGCCTTCCCAAGGGACCCTAAGTCCAGAGTGGTAGCAGAGGAAGGTGGCAACCCAATAGGGGTCATGTCAAAAGACCTTAGGACAAATCATACATAACTTTGGGGTTGGTTGTGATCAATACGCGGATGATACCCAGCTCTATATATCCTTAGCCAAATATCCTGGTGATGCAGTAGAGATCCTGAATAATCATCTGGCTGCTGTGGTAAATCGGCTAAGAGTGAGCAAATTGAAACTAAACTCTGAAAAGACTGACGTAATGCTGTTTGGGAAGGCAGAGATATTGAACGACATTGTTCTCCTCACTTTGATGGAATTTACCTGACCCTTGCTGACTCAGTTAAGAGCCTTGGGGTTATACTGGACCCAACATTATTGTTGGAGAAGCAAATTAAATGCAGCAGTGAAAAAAGGTTTTCTTCCAACTCAGCCTAACTCTTAAGATGGGCCCTTACCTTGATATGGCTGATCCTGCCACCTGGATCCATACCACAGTAACATCAAGACTAGACTACTGCAATACACTCTACATTGGTCTCCCCTCAAAATCAGTCCAGAAACTCCAATTCGCACACAATACCATGACAGCTATTACGGACAGCCAGACGGAGCATGCATATTACTTCCACTCAGGGCTTTTTTTGTAGAAAAAGCCCAGCAGGGACTCATTAGCATAATAGGCCACACCTAACAGCAGAAACTCATTAGCATACCACACCCCCGACAGCATGGCTCATTAGCATATTAGGCCACACCCCCATGTTGCCAGAAGTGTGGTCATCCAGCCACACCCACCTTTTGCTTCTTATTCTGTTTACCTTGTTTGTTGTCAAAACCCAGGGCATTTTTTGTAGCAGGAACTCCTTTGCATGTTAGGCCACACACCCCTAATGTAGCCCATCCTAATGAGTTTCTACTGTTGGGTGTGGCCTATTATGCTAATGAGTTCCTGCTGGGCGTGGCCAACTTGGGAGCCAGCCGGAACTCCGTTCCTGTGCATTCCTGCCCCAAAATAGCCCTGCTTCCACTATGTAGTCCACTGGCTGCCCATCAGTTACCAGGCTCAATTTGAGGTATTGGTGGTCTCATACCAAGCCTTCCATGGCTTTGGACCCTCATATCTGCAAGACAGCCTCTCCTCCTATATTCCGCTATGACAGCTTCACTCATCTGAGCAGGGCCTTCTGCAGATGCCAAACTGCAAATGGGCAAAATCAACAGCTGCCTGTATATGTGGCTTCTCCACTGTGGCTCCCACCTTATGGAATGGTCTGCCTGATGAGGTTAGGAAGGCTCTCACTTTCCTGACTTTCCTCAAAGTATGCAAATCAGAAATTATTCAAGACGGCTTTTCTATGTAGGCAATAGGATTGCACTGTTCAAAATAATACATAAAGTTACTTGGATAAACTGCTAGGGACTATGGTCTATATTCCAGGGGACTGCGGTGGCTCAAGTGGTTAAGAGGCTGAACTGCAAACTGTAAGGTCGGTAGTTCAGCAGTTCGAGACCCGAGTGCCGCATGACGGAGTGAGCTCCCGTCTCTGGTCCCAGCTCCTGCCGGCCTAGCAGTTCGAAAGCAAGAACTTGCAAGTAGATAAATAGGTACCACTTTGGTGGGAAGGTAACAGTGTTCCATGTGCCTTGGCATTTAGTCATTGTTATGTCCTGAGTTTGATTTCATCCCCATTGACAGGCTGGTATCCAGAATGGCAATACCTGATTGGCTACTCTGCGTAGCAGGCCAATCAGGATACAAGGATTGTGCTGGAGGGAAGCAAACTGATTGGACTTTAATCTAAGCAATGCTATTGGTTGTTACCACTGATGTGGGCGTGACTATGTTAGCCCGCACTGTTTAAATAAGAGCCTGTTGCTCTATGTTGATTGACTCTTCTGAGCTGTTCAATCATTACTATTAAAGCTGAATCACTTGTTGGAACGCTGCCTTTAAGTGTCATACTTATCAGTCATGCCGGCCACATGACCATGGAAATGTCTTTGGACAGCGCTGGCTCTTCGGCTTGGAAACGGAGATGAGCACCGTATCCCTAGAGTCGGATTCAACTGGCTTTCGAGGAAGGGAAACCTTTACCTTTACCTATGGTCTATAGTACTGTGTATAGCTTGCTGTAAGTAAGATCTTCCAGTATAATTTTGCGTTGTTTAACTTGTCGTGTTAATGCTTTGGTTCAATTCCATCTGTAGATTTCTGGTTGGTTCTACAATGCTAATCCTACTGCATTGTTTATTGGGTTCCCATCCTGTTGCTTGTATTGCCTCACTCTGTGTGATCCACCTTGAGTCCCAGTAAGAAAGGTGTACTATAAATAATGTAAATAAATACGGTTCTACGATCTAGGACACCAGCAGGACTTAAAAGGGCATTAAGACAGCTTGGCACCTATTGTGATTTAAACTTACTGGAGATTAATTACCAAAAGACCGTGTGTATTGGAGCAATGCTATCCTCGCATTATGCCCACTGTGCAGGGATAGGATTGCTTTATAGTCTCTGTATGAGCAGAGGATGTCATAAGCGGAGAAAGTTTTTTATTGGAATAGCTATGATCAGTGACGGCCCCAGGTTTTTTTACCCTCTAGGCAAGGATACATTCTGGCGCTCTCCTCCATGCGGGGCAGGACAGGGGCGGGCGCCAGAGCCGCAGCAGGTGGGCCAAGGGGGCGAGCTGCAAATGCACGTGGGGGGCAGGATCGCTTGAGGGGAGGGGGCGGGGGCCTTTGTCAGGCTGCAAAAGGAGCTCCAAAGAGACCGTGAGGGCGGCAGAGGGTGAGCGGCACTTTCCCTTCATCCCAGGCTGTTCCCCACACCTGCCCCCCCCGCCTCCTTCTCTTTCTGTTGGGGGGGCTGCAAAGAGGGGAGTCTCTTGCCAGGGACGGTGCAAGAAGCAGGCAAGGGAGGCTTCCTGTGCGGGGTGAAGAGGGGACGAGGCCAGCCAGAATGGCGCCCTCGTTGAGCCGTCACCCTAGGCGACAGTCTAAAATTTAACAATAACGGGCCGGCCCTGACTATGATCATGCTTTGATCAAAGGCTGGCACTGGTGGAATGTGTACACAGACCAGTTGCTGCCAACATGAGGGTAGGAAATAAGGACAAGTTGAGCACTGGGCATTCTTTGGTCAGACCCCATCCCCAGCAGTGGTATAAGACTACATTTGAAAAAGAAGTGTTGTCGTTGTAAACGTTCCCGTTGGTGTCCATGCAGAATACCAGATTACTGCCTGTCCTCTCCATGTGCTCACATAGCTACAGTGGAAAATAGAATTCCAACTAACTCTGCCGCTAATCATGGTACAACATCAAGACTATATTAGACTGTGGAAGAGAACACAGATCTCATACATCAAAGCATGAGGCACAGGGCAGTACTACCCTCTCCCATAACTAGAGAGCTAGAAGTGTACAGGCAGAGGTATTAGGGTGGGCCACCTAGCACAAAAAGACAAACAAGGACCCCTCTTTCTTACTGAGTTTAATGGGCAGTTCATTGTGTTGCCTGCCAGTCTGGTGTAGTGGTTAAGAGTGTGGACTCTAATCTGGGAGAACCAGGCTTGATTCTCCTCTCCTTCACATGCAGCTGCCAGTGTGACCTTGGGTCAGTCACAAGTTGTTTCAGAGCTGTTCTCTTAGGAGCAATTCTTGAAAGAGCTCTCAGCCCCACCTACCTCACAGGGTGTCTGTTGTGGGGAGGGGAAGGGAAAGGAGATTATAAACTGCTCTGAGACTCGGGTAGTGAAGGGCGGGGTATACATCCAATCTCTTCTTCTTCTGTTGCTGCTGCTGCTGTGAGCTTTCTGTTGGTGCACTCCCCCGCAAAATGCTGCATCCCTTCATTGTGACAGCAGTGCAAACAAGGTGTGTGCAATGTTGTGTGAAATGAAAGCAGTGTTTCCAGAACACAAAGTGATCTCTTAAGCTGGGAAGCTCCTGGCTTCTCTGTAGGTCTCTTATATGCACTGTTACTTACAGCCTGTACAAGGAGGCACTGCAGAACAGACTACAGTTTCTGGCCCCCTGGTTATGCGTTGTGTGTGTACTGGATAGAATCATGACACTTTACTGTTTAGGAGTCACCATGTATTGTCTGGTGCCTTTCATGCATGGATAATATGGAGGTGTTTTCTGTGTCCAGTGTTGTGATTTGATAGATGGTGGTTTAGTTCCCAGGTCATGGTGGTCGGTGCTGGTATATAAGTTATTTCCGCAGTGGTTGTGCTGCTAGGCATGCATAAGATTACAACTAACACTACAAGGACCATGGGATCATACTTCTTGTCAGTTTGGGTGTTTTTCTCCAATTTTAACATTTCTTTGAGAGAATCAGGTTGGTGATTTACTGTGTCTCATGCAGTAGCTCACTGCCAGTTGGGGCTTCTAAGCAGATGGTATGGTCTGAACTGTTTACCACTGGGATAATTTTGCACCTCCAGTATACTCCTCCTTAACTTATATCCTTGCATTATTTTATATTGTTGAATCCTATCCTATGGTATGCCGTATGTTTATGTTCTGATGGCATCTCAGCTGGTGGTACCTGTGATGGAATTCAGATAAGTGAGTGTATCAGCCATATCCTGCAGAAACCTTTTCAGCATCTATCACTATTCCTGCCTTCTGATCCTGCTTTTCTTCTGGTCCTACCTACTTACATCTGCACAACTGATTAAAGACGTGTGTCTTGGTATTGGCACTACAAAAATTTCGACATCGAATTAGCATTTAGGGAAAAAATGCTTGCTTCTTGGATCCATCAGCAGGCTTTTATTTCACCTCTGAAGGTATTTTAATATGGATTTATCTGCTTATTCGATATACATGCCTTTAATTTTAAACAATATTTCCTGATATTTAGGTATGGTGTGTATTGTTACCATGCTCAGAACTTGGAGTGGCAGATTTGGGGCCACATGCTCTGTGACTTGTGCTAGTCAGGGGCGGAGCGATCTCCTAACGAAAATCTGAATGTCTCTTGAGGTTTGTGAAGTAGGCTTGTTAATTTATTTTTTTTCCTCTTATTTGTTGCTATGTAGAATTTGAGTTTATGTTTACTCCCAATTCATTATGGAAATTATGTTCATCAATCTGTGAAGCCTTATCACCAAGAAATATTCAACATAGAAATTACAGGGCTAAATTCTTATGCATACAGATGAGTCACAAATGTGCCTCTGTTAGCAGGCAGACTTACTATATCTGTAACTCTATATACTAATTATATTTCCTAAAACACACTTCAGCTGAAGCTTTAAACTTAGCGGGTATAATCTGTAGTTAGCAGATGGGCTTCTGTTGCTTAATTAGGGAATAATAACTGATAGAAAGAGCACTAAAAATAAACTTTAAAAGCCAATTTTCTGAATAATTTTAAAAATTTGTATTGCCAAGAACTCCAAGGGCCACTATTGCTCATGTATGATTTCTTCTGTAATTTGAAATGAAATTAATAAAATCTTGACATCTGGTAGATTTTAAAATTCCACCCTGTCCCGGACCTGGCGGACCGGGCCGGGCTGCGCCCCCCCCGCCACGACGCAACCCAAGCACTCACCCGAGAAACCCAGGCCAACGCAGGGCACCCGGGACGTGCCCCAGCCCCCTCCGGCGGAGAGGACGTCAGGATGAGCGAGGCCCCGTCGGCGCGAGCCCTGGGAAGCGACAGAGACGAGCAATCCTCCCCAGACGATCGGAGGCACCGGCGGCGCAGCCCTCGGGCTGGCGAGGCCGGCGGCGGCACAAGAACGCACGCCCCTGACGCAAGGAGGGCGTCCTACCTTATCAAGGGGGCGGGGCCTGGGGGAGGTGGAACCGGGGAGAGGCACGGGCGGTACTGGGGCAGTGGGAGGAGGATATAAGGGAGGAGGGACGGAGGGGCCGGGGAGGAGATGCGTGTCAAGGAGAAGAGAGCCGTGCGTGTGCGAGAGAGAGAGCCCAGCAAACCGGCAGCTTCCCTGGCACGGGACAGCGGGGCAAGAGGGGTGAAGTCAACCCCGCCCCCTGTCATTCTGAGGCCCCCTGTCTCCTTATCCCTGGGACTCCGCCTGCCTCCCAGTACCGCGCCCCCCCCCCCCGTTTGGACCGCCCGACAACACGGCGACTGGAGGAAAGGTCCCCGGGGCCCAGGGGGAGCTCGACACACCCTCAAGATTTTGATGGCCACACGTTATCGTATTCAGATTGTGCAACTGAAATTGGGCATCAACTTTCATATACCTGTTTTGGTACATGAATGAAATTAATGTAACATTTACTAAATTATACCGCAAGTCTGCTGTCAAAGAAGCATTGGTACCGTCTGCTGTTATATGTTGTTCAATGTTGACAGCACCTGCATGTCAGCAATGAAATTTTAATTGTTATCTGTCTGGTACTGTCAGATTCTGATAGTTACTGCATGTCATCTGTGAGATACTGCAAGATTGTTAGATGCAGATGCTGAATTTTAAATCCTTCCAAAATATATAGCAAATAGTAATATCTACAATCCAGAAATATTTGCCATCAGCATCTACAGAAGGCAATAAATCTAGCGCAGTATTCCATGGTTTCACAATGTAGCCACTTTCACATCTTGGTAATTCCTTTTTCCACCAGCTGCAGTCACTGGCATTGCTGCTGTCTGTATCCATAACCTGACAATATACTTTATGTTTAGCCATGTGGACAGGTCAGGAGGACAGAGCACGCATTGAAGAAAAGTGCTGTGTCAAATTGACCTTCTAATACCCAGGAATAAATGTTATGCATCAGCAATGTGCAAACGTTTGCATAATATTGGAGCTGGTAAGATTTTCCAGAAGGAGGGGAAATGTGCTTCCCAACCTCTGTAGGTACCTAGATGCCACTCACTTCACCCAGTTTTTTGGGTGCCAGTGACTACTGGGCTCCTGGATTTTTGGTGCCCTGTGAATGATCCTTGTAGAGAAAAGCAGACGTGAAGCAGATAATTTTTTCCCCCAGAGATAAGGTTCATTATACCTGTGTATCTGTGGAAAAGTTAAAAAGACGTGTTTTTAAAAACTTTCACCCATGTGATTTAGAAAATAAAAGAACAGGCAAGCTTTTAACTGAGGGAGCAGAAGAAGCGAAACTTTTTACAGTTAAAACTGAGCAACAATTTTGAACAGCATGCCAAAAATCATTGCTAAACCATGCTCTTTGATCATACCACTATGAGTTCCCAAAAGTTTAAACTGTTAAGTAATGCAGCCAGAACGTTATGACTGTGTTTTAATGCTTATTATTTTAATTGTTTAATTTTAATTGTCTTTATTTTATGCTTTTATGATGTTACCTGCCCTGAGCCGGCTTGCGGGATGGGCGGGCTATAAATACAAATAATAAATAAATAAAAAAAATAAAAACATGATGCTTAAATACCTTATTAGAATATGCATGTCAGTTTGTCATGGTAAAGGTAAAGGTAAAGGTTCCCTTGCTCAAAAGCCAGTCAAATCCGACTCTAGGGTTGCGGTGCTCATCTCCGTTTCAAAGCCGAAGAGCCAGCGCTGTCCGAAGACGTTTTCCGTGGTCATGTGGCCGGCATGACTAAACACCAAGGCGCACGGAACGCTGTTACCTTCCCACCGAAGTGGTACCTATTTATCTACTTGCAAAGTCCTGCTTTCGAACTGCTAGGTTGGCAGGAGCTGGAACTAGAGACAGGAGCTCACTCCGTCATGCAGCACTCTCAGGTCTCGAACTGCTGAACTACTGACCTTCCACAGCCTGCAGTTCAGTGTCTTAACCATGTCATGAATATAGCCAGAAATATAGGAGAACAGTTGCTGGCCTTGTCCAAAAAGAAAAGAAAATGTCTCTGTGCACAAAAACAGAGCTAGTTTGGACTCTTGGTGAAGCAGGCAAAAAAGGGAGCTTAGAGACCCAGAATAGAATAGCCTTGAAGAGGGACAAGAAACTAAGTAGTAACGTATTTATATAGCCTTGTGTAGAAGCCATCCAACCCATTATCAATAGACGTAATTTGTTAAGGCCCAGATTCAAGAAGCATCTGAGGATGTCCAGCTTTGCAGAACTGAAGATATTATTCAAAGGTGAGTGTGTTGGTTGAGGGCCAAAAGCTATTTACGAGGAACCTGTAATCACTATTTTTGAATATACTTTAAGATAAACAGTAGTAAGAATGAGCTAACAGGTTTTTATGTATTTTAAGAAGACATTTTAAGTATAGATAACTTTGTATGGTGTTTGAAGTTCTAATAGTTAGAATGTGCACCCTTATCAAGTAGGACAGTTAGCTATTGTTATTACTGCCATCCAGAAGAAGTATGCTGAATATAGACTTAAAACAGAAGTGTTTTGTGTGTAATTATAGCACAGTTTATTTTATTGAAATGCTGCTTTCCCAATAAGCTATTTTACCAGACGTATAATGTGATTATTCTGTAGGGTTGTATTCAGAGCTACGCGTCGCTACTTTTACTCATTATACGAATTAAGCTGTTGGTTGTGACACTACTGATCTGAAGGTATAAATCACTGATTTTCAACTGTGTGGCTGCTCATATCAGTGACGCTGGATGCTGGTGCTGCTTAAGTATAGTAATTTCTACTCAAAGGGAAGTAAAATTGGGCTGAGCAGAGAAAGCTAGAGGATGAGCACTGAATCTAGGGGAAAAGATCTTCTCAGGTTCTGTTCTTTTGAGTCCTTTTGTGTTGAAAGGGGCGGGGGGGGGAGTTTGAATCGCCTAAGACAGTGTTTTTCAACCATTTTGTGCAAAGGCACACTTTTTTCATGAAAAAAATCACGAGGCACACCACCATAAGAAAATGTTAAAAAAAATTAACTCTGTGCCTATATTGACTATATATAAAGTAATTCTCTTGAATAGGAATCAAATAAACACAAAGAAATTATTTTATAATTACTTTATTATGAAATAATAATACCTTATTTTATAATTGTTCATATGTTATGGGTGAAATTGGAATTTTTCCCACGGCATACCAGACAATATCTCAGGGCACACTAGTGTGCCACGGCACAGTGGTTGAAAAACACTGGCCTAAGAAAGTAACTTAGAGAAATGGTTCAGTCTTGTATCTGTTTTGCTCCTTCAGTGCCGGAAACAGGCAGGTCAAATGTATGAGAAGGCATGCTGCAAAAGCCCTCAAATATGCTGGAACCTTAAAACTGAGACTTTTTCATCCATTCCTTTCTTTCCTGCTGTCCTCAACTTTGCCTTGCTTATTAATCCAGTTGGTTTCCCCGTATCCTGCCAACGATCATGTTCAGAGACGCAGTAACTTGTTGTAGCAAGGGAAAGAGTACTTGGGAAATATCACACAAATAAATATTTTATCCCGCATCTGGAGCCTGCAGTGCTCTGTTACAGGGTGGAAGCAGAAGGGAGGGCAAGGGGCAGTTAGGGGTTTGGAGTGAACTAGGACTAGTGAGGAGGTAGGGTCTTTAGCTGAACCCTTGGAGATTCTCGTGGTTAATAGCCTTTTGGCATCGTGTTTCATGTGCTCTACGGTGTGTTTCAAGAATGACCATATTAATTTTCCATAATGCTTGTACAACAGCATGTTAGATCTGAAAACTGCTAAGAAATTCACATGCAAAAGCATTACATATTCTCTGGCTTGGCGGGCTTGCCGCCGTCGATGCTACTTTGTGCACTGCGAGAATCTTAAGCACCACTCGCAGCAACAGCTGTCGTAATTAGCCAATTAAACTGTTTTTACTGATAATCTGTGATGGCTAATAAACTTTAACAAGCTATAAAACACCCTATGGATCAATTTAAATATTAGTTAGTTGGATCATAACCAAATAAGCATTGGGGGTCTCGTGAATGTTGTTGTGAGTATAAAAAGTGGCGCAGTAACAGGCTTGTCTGCTTAGCTGTGAAGAATTCACTTCAAATTAATTAATAATTTCTTGCAAGCAGCCTAGAGAATATTAATGATTTGGTAAGACTTGAGAAAACAAATTCTTTGAAAGGTGCATATGTTTAACTCATTGCATTAGGTGCCAGCAACTGCACTGCAAACTCAGTGAAGAGCACAATAATTACTTTTGATTAAGAATTGTCATAAAATGTGTTTACTTACATGAGTAGGACTAAAAAAAATGGTAAAATAACAGAAGGAAGGAGTGGTAGAGTCATTATATGACATAAATTATGGAATATATTAACATTTTTATTTGGATTAGTGCTTCAGAGTAGTAGCTTACTAATATAAAACGATGGATTTAGATGGATGATTTTACACCTTGAGGTTGTTAGACTAAGTATGCATACTTGGACATTACAGTACATTGAATTGGCGCTTGGGGGGAGGGACATGTGATACTACAGGAATACTTAAATGTTGATCAACCATCATCAATATGTCTTAATTCTCAATTTGGTCCCATCTCTGGATGCTTAAATCCAGAAATGGAAGCCATTAATGGACAAGACAGATCATTCTACAAACCAGAGGAAAGCCCCAGGTTTTCAGAAAAATCTGAAATCTTAAAAAGAAACAAACATTGGGGGTTTACTCCCCAATAATGAAATAAAAACTTTTGCTTCATTGACTACGCTAAAGCCTTTGATTGTGTGGATCACAACAAACTATGGCAAGTCCTTAAAAAGATGGGAGTACCAGACCACCTCACATGTCTCCTGAGAAACATGTATAAGGGTCAAGAAGCGACAGTTAGAACAGGTTATGGAACAACTGATTGGTTTAGCATAGGAAAAGGAGTACGACAAGGATGTATATTGTCCCCTTGCTTATTTAATTTAAATGCCAGCCTGGATGATTTCAGAAGCCAGAATTAAGATTGCTGGGGAAAACATCAACAACCTCAGATATGCAGACGATACCACTCTAATGGCAGAAAGTGAAGAGGACCTAAAGAGCCTCTTGCTGAGAATAAAAGAGGAGATCGCAAAGGTTGGCTTGAAACTCAACATCAAAAAACGAAGATCATGGCATCCAGCCCCATCAGTCCTTGGCAAATAGAAGGAGAAGTTGTGGAAGCAGTGACAGAATTCACGTTCCTGGGATCCAAGATCACTACAGATGGTGACTGCAGCCATGAAATTAAAAGATACCTGCTCCTTGGGAGGAAAGTGATGGCAAACCTAGACAACATAATACAAAGTAGAGACATCACCTTGCCAACAAAAGTCCGTATGGTCAAAGCAATGGTATTCCCACTAATGGCTGTGAGAGTTGGACTATAAGGAAGGCCGAGCGCCAAAGAATAGATTCTTTAGAATTATGGTGCTGGAGAAGACTCTTGAGAGTCCCTTGGACTGCAAGGAGATCGAATCAGTCAATCCTAAAAGAAATCAACCCTGATTGTTCCCTGGAAGGCCAGATACTGAAGCTGAAGCTCAAATACTTTGGCCACCAAATGAGAAGGGAGCATTCACTGGAGAAGACCCTGATGCTGGGAAAGATTGAAGGTTAAAGAAGAAGGGGACGGCAAAGGATGAGATGGTTAGACAGTATTATCAAGGCAACAAACATGAAATTAAGCAAACTCCGGAGCATGACGGAAGACAGGAGGGCCTGGTGTGATGTGGTCCATGGGGTCGCAAAGAGTCGGACTTGACTGTGTGACTGAACAACAACAAATAAAAGCAGTGCCTGTTGCTTTAAGAAACAAATGCCCTCAGTGGCCATTGTTAGGCAACCACACAGCATTGCCAGTTTTTCAGCCTTGGTTTCTCTCAGTAAAAGTCAAAGGGAGGGGCATGGCCTTTTGAGGGAGGACTCCTCTGGGGCCAGGCCCAGCAGTAACCACCTGGTGACTTACTACCACATGACTTGCATAACTTATCCAGGACTGGCTGCTTGCTATTGTTCAGTAGCAGCCACCCCACAAAAGCCATTGTGCTATAGGATTCCCCATTGTTCAACTGGACCTGGCCTGGGATATTTACAACTGGAGATTAGGGCCATGTAGAAATATAAGACATATATTTCTACAGACCTGAAAAAAAAAGCCCCAGGTGTGTAGAAAAATCTGAAATCAAAAAGAAAAAAAAAGTAAGGAGTTAATTTCCCCAAATGATAAAAGCAGCACCTGTAGCTTTAAGAAAGAGATGCCCTCAGTGGCCATCGCCAGGCAACCACAAAAGCTGAAGCCTTCAGGTGTTGGTTATGGTCAGTAAAAGGCAGGGAAAGTGGTGATGGCTCTTTCCAGGGGTTGTTTTGGCTTTCCTGGGAGCACTCATTGGGACCAGGTCTGTAGCAATCATTGGATGATTTGTTACCATAAAACTTGCATGACTCCTCCAGGATTGGCTGCTTGATACTGTTCAGCCACCCCATGAAAGCCAGGGAATTGGTTAGAGTTTTTAGATGAGGATCTTCAGTATTCAGGATCAATTCCTCACTCTGCTGTATTCCACATTTACTAAGCAAATCAAAGTAGAATTTGACATTCAGTATATTATATCTCTAGGACCACTTCTGAGACTGTAGTTTGACCTCAGATATCGATTCCTGTCCTCCTTCCTTTGGACTACATACTAGGAAGTTTTACTTCTTTCACAGAATACATTTTCTGTAGAGATTATTCAAAATTCATGTTTGGATTACTGATTCCAGTGAACAGCATTGCCCCCCTCCCCATGAAAATCCAGCTTGGTTCTACTGATTTTTGTAATAGATAACTTTGGAAAGCATTAGATTCTTAAAAGTCCCACACACCTTCTTCTAAAAAGAGTGCCAAACACCCTCTCCGATGCTTTAAAATCTTCATCCTTGCATACAGATTTTTTTTTTTAAAAAAAATGCCTTTTTTCCCCCCTCAATATTGGGCACGCATAAGAGGATAATGCTTTAAATGGTGCTTTTCCACAGACAGCTGATGGAATTGGTATGTTTTAAATGCCTTCAGAGATAAAGCTAAATACGCAAATTCTTGGTCAGTCTTAAAAGTACACACAATAGAATGCGCCATCAGAATCATAACAGCTACATGTGTCTAAATTCTCCCTATAGTGTGGGTGTTTAATAAAGGCTATTTGTTTAATGAACTGAAACAAAAGCTGTCATGAAAATAATCAACTGCTCATCTACATCAACATTTTGTTCACTTGTTAATATGAACTTTGAAATCTCCAGGGTCTCAGCTGCGTAGTCAGATACATTTTTGTAATTCATATTTTGACAAGTGGATGTGCAAAGAATCTCTGTATGAGGGTCTTTTTAAAAAAAATGTGAGGGAAAGATTCAGGCAATTATTGTTATTCAGGCTTTTCATGGTGATGCTGTGAATTAAAATGGGATATTCTGTGGCCAATATGTAAGGGACCTAAATAGCTTTTGTAAATTAACATTCCGAACATACCTGTATAATAGTTTGTTTTGTTGTGGGAATCTGTTTAATTTTGTTTTTCAGTGCAATGTATTTAAGAACCTTGTAGCCACAGAAAAACTCTGATCTTAAATTTATTCAGTACCCTAAATTTCGAATGCTTTCATGCTGCAACTCAGAGCCTGTTTGAAATTTTATAACTTCTGTTTGATTTGGGGTGTTTGGAGAATTTAACGGTTTCTAATCCTGCTTTCGTTTGACAGCAGTGCTATAATATAATGATCAAGATAGCCATGTGTATGCTGGTTCAGCAGGTTGCCCACCCCCTGTCTCATGTTCTTAACGTCTCTGATAAGCAGGGCTTTTTTTGTAGAAAAAGCCCAGCAGGAACTCATTGGCGTAATACAGCAGAAATGCATTACCATATTAGGTCACACCCCCATGCCTTTCCTTGGCTTGCCTGGGCGCCCTGCAGCTGCGGGGAGCCCGGGCAAGCCCCCCCTTGAAGGGAAGGCTGGGGAAGGCATGGGGAAGGGAAGGTTGGGGAGGCATTTAAATGCCTCCCCGATCCTTCCAGGGGGCCCCCTGGCCCACCCACCTCGGAGTGGCCAGGGGGCACTCTCCAGGTCTTCCCTGTGTAGTCACACATGCAGATGTTTTGGCTGTAGTGGGTGTGGCCGACTCTGAAGCCAGCCGGAACTCTGTTCCTGTGCGTTCCTGCCCCAAAATAGCCTCGCTGATAAGTGATGACAAGCTGTTGTCTGGAATAATAAGAAGGGTAAAGCTTGTACCTTGGGATCAGCTGCAGCCCTGAAACCAAAGAGGAGGATAGCTTTAAGCCTCCCTATCCCTTTCAGCTGCACAGTGTAATTGATCATTCAGCTCCAATTCAACTGACATGCAAAAGAACTTGAGTGATTTGCATCAACACTGTGGCATAATTTAGTGTCCATCTTACTTACATTATGCTGGGATAGCCATTCTGCTTCTGGAATATCTCCCACATATTTCTCCTATTTCAGTAGGCACTGGTATAACAAAAGTATACTGATACAACAAAAGTAGATATGGAGACACATTCATAGAATAGATTGGAGTAATGGTCTCCACTGTGCCCATATAAAACAGCCATTTTTTTGCTGCCTTTTGGGAAAAGCCTGTGTCAATGCATGTGTGTACAGGTCAAAAGGCACCATGCCTTCTTCCGCTTTATGCACACAGTGAAACTAGCAGCAGTACAACAATTAGGGTTGCCAGATCTGGGTTGGAAAATACCCGGAACTTTGGGGGGTGAATCCGGGAGAGGGTGGGGTTTGGGGAGGGGAGGGGCCTCAGCAGGGTACAATCCCATAGAGTCCATCCTCCAAAGCAGCCATTTTCTCCAGGGGAGCTGATCTCTGTCAGCTGGAGACCAGTTGTAAAAGCGGGAGATCCCCAGGCCCCACCTGGAGGCTGGCAACCCTAACAACAATGCAAGGTCATTTAGTGGTGGAGAGTATTCCTCCAAAGGATGTGACACATGGCTTGTTCTTTACAACGTTGCAGCTTCTGGTGCTCAGCTTCTGGTGTATCTTGTCCCCAACTCACTTGATCTGTTGCCTAGAAAACTAAACTTGGGCACCGTGAATTTTGTCCCCCTCTCATTGGTGGCCCTGAAAGAGTGAGCTGCTTTGCTCACTTCCATCCACCTCTTTAATAATACAACACAACGGTTTCTGCATTTACTCTTGGTAGACTGTGTATGGCTTCAGCTCACCATCCATGTGAGAAGCTGTCCAGAAAACTGATGATTCAGTGTTTCATGAAAAGAGATAACTACCCATCCTATAGGGATTGTGGTGGCAGGAGGGCAAAGACTATTCTAGTTCTCCTCCAGGCAGAACTTTTGACTGGTTCAGAGCTGTCTTTTGTCTCTGGTAGTAGAACTGCAGCCTCCAGACATGAATTTAAAAAGGTATTCCCAGACTAGTGTGTTCTCACCATCATAAGTGAAGCATGTGATAGAACTGTGTACTTTGCCACTATGCAAGCCAAGTGAGAAAACAGCACTTTGTGATGGTGCCCAAGGCCCTCTTGAGCAAGACTGATCAAAAGAGTTTGAACTGATAATGAAGACTTCCCTTTACTGTGGATCCATAAAAAGGAAGCCAAAGGTCTCGTTTTCATTTCGGGATCTTGAGCAAGTTTGTTCACATGGAGAAGTTCTGTGTGGTCCTCTTAAGGAACATGTTGCTTAGCAAGGACATCTGGCTTGCAGCTCTGGATCTGAAAGATACATACAGCTGACTTTTGGTGGATCAAATGAACACTCTGGTACTTTAGGTTATTGATTTCAGTCTTTCCTACAAACACCAGGAATGGCCATTAACTCAAAAAGGCCAAACCTTATTTTGGTGTCATGCATATATGAGCTCTTCCTTGTCATTACTTCGACAATTGATTCTAATCAAGCATTGCCTGACTTGCTAAAAACCTTTATTTGTCAATCCTGAAATCTTTCAACCAGTTCATAAATATCTGTATGTGTGTGTTTGACTTATTGTGTCAAACTAGCTCTCCTTTCTCAAATTTCTCTTACCTCCAGTGTGATTAGATGCATCAGGCCGGCTCAGACTGGGGGGGGGAATTCAGAGTACTTTCTCTAGTGGTCCTGGGAGTGGGGCAGTCCTGACTCCTGGGATCACAGCTCCTCCTCTCTGTAGACAGGGCCAGACAACAAATCTCAATCCCAGAGGGGAGGGGCTTGTCCTCTGATTCCCTGGTCGTACTGACCCTGCCTTCTGAGCGGGACGTGCCTCAAAGGTGCTGTAGAGCACAATTAGTCCCAGAAGAAAGAAGAGAAAAATTCAGCTAGGAGAGGAAGGACTTGTCCTCAACCGCTCCAGGCAACCAAGGCTTGGCCGCGGCAAGGCCAAGAAGCCTTTTTTGGATCTGACATCCCCGGGAGATCTCTGGCGACTGCAGATGATCCCCAGCCCTGCGGAGGCTGTCTTCCCTTGGGTTGGCTGGGCCTGCCTCCCATGCCAGCACAGAGGGGGTGTAGGACAGCTGCTTTAGTGTGCCTTTTGTAAGACCAGCAACGAATATCAATGTAACTATAAAAGAAAGTTTCCCCCTTTGGAAGACTTCAAGCAAGGAGAAGCGAGTGTATAATTCTGGAAACCCCTGTTGTGGTTTGACTTTGAAAATAATGATGTAAATTGACAGGTAGTTATTATACTGAATGAACTGATTGTTATTGTTTATTGCATGTAATGAATATATATACCTGTTTTAGGATATTATAATAGCACACAATGCACTTTATAAGATATTAGTTATAAATAGAACACATTAAGTTATAAAAAGGGTTTTTGCAGTGTATATATTTGTTACTTGACTCTTCTAACACTGCAGTTCAGGTTGCTATACCTATCCGGAGGCTGGCAACCCTGTTGCGTTCCAGCCTGAGTGCTCGTTGCTATCCTTGTGTCCTCCTTTAGTAAGTCACGTGGAGCCAAACCAGAGCAGTGCTTTGGCCTTTTGTTTGGGGGGGGGAACGGTGTTTCTTCAGTGGAAGATGATGTGAATCAAAGCAGCCATGCATCCAAGAAACTACACATTCTTCTGTGAACAAAGCCTATTTGATACTCAGAGGAAGAAACAGACACTTTATACATTGGTGTGGTGGTGGAAGATTCCCATTTGGCCCACAGCAACCCAGGAAAGTGGAAGTGGGGACAAATAATGGGGGCAGGGGAATCTTCATGCTCTACTCATTGCGTGTAAAGAATGGAAGGGGAAATCTGTTTTTTTTTTAAGAAAATGGATTGCTTAATCTTCTTTCTAGAATTATCCCTTTTTGTTCTAGAGTCAATAATTATGTAAATGATAAGTTTCAATAATTTCAGAAATGAAATCTTTAAGATAGCATATCACGGTAAAAAAACTGCACAGATAGGTTTTATGATGACATTAACTTATATGTGGCACATGATAATTTAGTGTCAGGCAGTGCATTCCTTTATTATTAGGTGGGTCCATTTTTTTCTCCCTTACGTACATATTACAAACTCAAAAATAAAAGGGAGGAGAAGGTCAGAAGTCTTTACAAAAGTTGAACTGTTTGTAGTGTTGTAGAATATAGTTTAAGGTAATAGAAATCCTTGGAGATAACAATGCTACATGTTGTGTGGCAACTTTTAGTAACCTTGAGCAAATGTTAGAACATCTTGGCCTATTTTCTCTGGAGGAATTACGCCTTGGAAAGACTTAATTAGGTAATGCTTGTGGACTACTTTGAGGATGCAAAAACATGGTTTTCCATCTGATGTCAAAAAGCATGCATAGAATCATAAGTAACATGCTTGTTTTGTACATCTCTTATTTTTCCACATTTTCATCTCAAGTCATACCTTTTTGACTGTTTTGCAGTCATTAAATAGTAATCAGTTCCTGGTGGCAGACTAACTTTCAGACTGACTTATCCTTTGTGATAAATCAGCAGCAGGGTTCATTAGCCATTGTAATGCCTCTGGAATGCATAAGTCATAAAAGTTATTACTGCTTATCACACTCAGTGATTGCATAATTTTATTAAAATGTATTTGGAGGCACAGGAGCTTGAGCAAGCAATTAGTTAAGTTCAAGAGGTGCCAGAGTTAAATTATTCTGTGTTTGCTTCTACTTGTGGAAGGTGTCCTGTCTATTTTTTTCCCCTGGTATAATGCAACTGTACTGTTTTTTCTGCAATGAGTTGTTATGAATTGAGTACATACATCACTTAATTTTCTTCACAAGATTAATTTTCCCTCCCTAAGGGTACTTTATAGCCAAACATGGATATCACAGTTTTTCAGAAACAACCCTTTTCAGTTGGCAAGCGCACATTCTCAGCTCAATCATAAAGTAATTCTATGTCTTCTCTTCCTTCAACTTTTCTCTGTAGCTTCTCTTTTCTTTTTCCAGAGCCATGCAATTGAGAAATTAGTGTTAGGAAAGGAACTGAGACATTGGTTTAGTTTAGGTCTAATGCCAAACCCTGGTTTGGCACTATGCAAAGGGATTAAAACATTGGCATCATTTAGCATCCTCCCTCCTTTTCCTTGTATTGCAAGGTAATTAACTACTTCTTGGTTTTCAAGAAAAATGCAGTTTTCCAAAACATCATCAGTGATCTTGGTTTGTAGAAATCCTTGCATGTTTTATCAGTGGCAACTGGAACGTCTGTTTTGCACCTAAATCTCACTGAAAGCAATTGAATTTGTTATTGCAAGTAACTTATTTCCTGTATTACATAAATAACTCTAGCTGGATTGATGCCTGTAGTGTTTGTGTCTTTTGTAATGATGAACTACATAACTTTAACACTTTCATTTGTAAAATTTCACGTCATTTACTGTAAATATAAGGTGGAATTATCATGGTCCCTAAAAAAAGAGGTCTTCTGAGTCCTTTCAGTTCCTCACTTCCTCCTCGAGCCCCGTAGCCAGGATTTGGGGGGCCCTCTGGGGCACCAGGTGGGGCTCTAATAAAATTAAAGTTCTGCTCAAGGAAGGAAGGAAAGAGGTTTACCGGAATCGCCTTAGGCTGGCCCCACAAGGACAGGGACTTCTCGGGGGCGGGGAGAAGACATCATGGCACACTAGTGCTGCGCGCCCCAATCTCCCTCCTCCCACCAACAGAAGGAAGGGCTTCAAGCCGGCTATGGGGTTTTCAGTTGCTTAGGAAGCCCCACAAAGCCAGGTACTTCTCTGGAAGGGAGGAGGGAGGCAGGGGTGAGGTTGGGGACTTTAAGGCATCTTCTGAGGCTTTCAGGGTATGCACCTGCTGGGGCTTTGGGGTACATGATAGGGGGCTCAGCCCCAAAAGACCCACCGCTGCCCTCCTCCTTAAATGATATGGTAAGTACAGTCAGAACACCCTTGTCTAGGAAGGGAAGACTACACACAGTGATTCAGTGGATCCAGTTGTATTTTCCACTGCCTCTGCTTGTGACACTGAATTGCAAAAATGCCCTTGCAAGCTCCAGGTTTTAAAAGGGGAATGGATGCTCTTGCATTGGGCCAGAGTAAATTCTTTGTCATGCTAGTTTTTTGACTTTAGAGCTTTTGATTATTGCAGTACTTTTCAAAAACATATCTGCCAAAATAGCTTTAATGGCAATGATTAAAAAGAGATAACTGGCAAGATATCTGTAATTTTTAAATGGATCCAAATTTTCTACTTTAGCCATATGTGAGGTTTTTCTTCCATATGTTCTGACTGGAGCCAACTACCATTATGATAAGAGACTGGCTAACCTAACTTGTAAAAATAATTATTGATACTTAATGGTAGTTGATGATAAAAGAGAGACTTCATTACAATAAATCTGGACACACAGAAAAGAAAAAGCCCAGGCCCTCCATTAGAACTGAATTATGTATCCTGTCAAAAAGATGGAAAATATGCATCTCAGATCCAAATTATTTTTTTTTAAAAAATAACCTCCGTCCTGAACAAAATCAAATCAGTTGTATAAGCATACATACATTTTAGTTAGTTAGTGAATTCATTAAATGGGACTTCCTTGCCTTAAGGATAACAGCTTGCTATAGAGGCAGGCTATACAAGAAGAAATGTGGCTTTTCCCTAATATGCTTTTCTATGTAGGGATGGGCACAAACCGGGAAAATACAGTTCAGTTCGTGACTTGTGGCATGCCCAATTTGTGAATCACAAACCATCATGAAATTTTAGCCACCAAATGAACTGTTGAGGTTTGTGAGGTTCATGATGTGTTAGAATGGCCCGCTGGCATACTAGAGATGTCAAACTTGCCAGGGGTCTCTGATTTGACTCTCCTTTACCTGCCCTCCAAATTTGGTGAGGATTGGATTTATGGGGTCCAAGTTATGGCCCCCCAAAGAAGGTGCCCCATCCACCATTGTTTCCAGTGTTTTATTTATTTAATTTCATTTATAATCCCACCCTCCCCGCCAAGGTGGGCTCAGGGTGGTTTACATAGAATTGCATATAAAATGCAATTAAAACCTCTCATAAACATATAAATATAAAATAACAGTTATTTAAAATGCTCCTGGAACATGAATTGATAAAAGTGAGAGCAAAGTTATTTATAGTACAGCTTAGGTTGACCATATGTTCCAATGGTGTTCACTCCAGCTTTGTTCACCCAACTTATTGTGTGGCGGTAAAGATGGTAAAGTCTGGGCACAGACTAGAGGTGAAGATGGTAAAGCCAGGGCACAGGGACACTCCTCAGTGTATGATGCAGCTCCTTAGTCAAAAGCCTGGTGGGAGAACTCCATCTTGCAGACCCTGTGGAACTGTAAAAGGTCCCATAGGGCCCTTATCTCTTCTGGGAGCTCATTCCACCAGTATGGAGCCACCACCAAGAAGGCCCTGGCCTGGTTGTCGCCAGCCTGGCATCCTTATGGCCTAGGAGGGCCAGCTGATTTCGCGTCCCTGAATGCTGTGTTCTCCGGGGAACATGTGGGAAAAGGCGGTCCCTTAGGTTTTCTAGACCCTGACCATATAGGGCTTTAAAGGTTAAAACCAGCACCTTGAAATGAATCCAGTATGCTGTCGGTAGCCAGTGCAGTGCCTTCAGTACTGGCTGGGTATGCTCCCACATAGGGAGACCCATAAACAGCCTGGCTGCAGCATTCTGCACTAGCTGCAGCTTCTGGATTTGAGATAAGGGCAGCCCCATGTAGAGAGCATTACAGTAGTTCAATCTCGAGGTGACCATCGTGTGGATCACTGTTGTCAAGTTGTTGCGTTCAAGGAAGGGAACCAACTTCCTAATCAGCCAAAGATGATAAAAGGCCAACTTGGCAGTGGCTGCTACCTGGCCCTCCATTGTTAAGGAGGCATCCAGGAGCATTCCCAAACTCCTAACCTCCAGTGCTGGCACCAGTTGTGCCCCATCAAAGGTTGGGAGTGGGATCCCTACCCCCAGGCCATCCTGACTCAGGTACAGGACCTCCGTCTTTGTTGGATTCAATTTCAGTCAGTTCAGGGGGGGAACAGCAAAAAAAAGCAAGGGCAATAGAAGCCCAGCAGAATAGAATCAAAGTCCCAGAGAATCTCTGCAGCAGAAACTGAAGGTGGGGGGCATTTTTGCAAGCCTAGCAGAAACAGTGTCACTGTGGCAGTGCAAACCCAAAAGTACTAAGGTCATTGGCCGGGTGCTGGGTCTGCTCCTCTTCCCCCCCTTCAGACAGATTTGCATGTCAGATTTACTGGCAGACAGCTCTCTCTCCTGAGGAAGACAGTTCTCTTGACTCCTGTGAGGGACTGTCCCCTCAGTGGCTGTTGGTAGGCAACCAAGCTTGGTTCTGTGAGTAAAAAAACAAAGGACTTTCAGCATAACCCCCTCCCCTGCGCATAACCCCCTCCCCAACAGCCACTTTCCTGTCAGAATAAATGGGAAAAGGCTCTTTCTCCTGCTTAGCTTCAGCATGGCTGGCTGGCTAACAAGGTGGGCCAGTGACCATCGAACCATTTTCTTCAACTCCCCGCTGTGCGGCTGACTTTCCCCTAGGGTTGCCAATCTCCAGGTGGGACCTGGAGATCTTTCACTGTTACAATTGACCTCCAGATGACAGAGATCAATTCCCTGGGAGAAAATAGTTGCTTTGGAGGGTAGACTCTATGGCATTATACCCTGCTGAGTCCTTCCACACACACCCCAAATGCTGCCCTCCACAGGATCCACCCCCCAAATCTCCAGGTATTTCCCTAATCAGAGTTGGCACCTGTACTTTCTCCTGTCAGTGAAAGGCCCTTTCCACACCTATGTTGGCCTTTGGGAGAAAACTCATAGGGCCCAGTCCTGATCAGGTTGCCAACTCCAGGTGGGCAATTCCTAGAGATTTGAGAGATGGAGCCTGAAGAGGGTGAGGTTTGAGGAGGGGTGGCACCTCAGACAGGTACGATGCCATAGACTTCACCTTCCAATCCAGCCATTCCCTGATGGGGAACCATTGTTGCCAATCTCCAGGTGGGGACTGGAGATCACTCAAAATTATAACTGCTCTCTAGGAGGGAGGGGGAGGAGATGGAGAACTAAAGGTAGGTTGATGGTTGGCTGGGAGGGAGATAGGGTTATCAACTCCAGGTTGGGAAATTCCTGGAGATTTGAGGGGGTCGAACCTGGAGAGGGTGAGTGTTGAGGAGGGGTGGGACCTCAGACCGGTACAATGCCATAGACTCCACCCTCCAAACTAGCCACGCCCTCCTGGGGAACCACTGATACCAATCTTGGGGGTGGGCTGGAGATCACTCAAAATTACTACTGCTCTTCAGGTAGCAAAGATCAGTTCCTCTGGAGAAAATGGTGGACTCTGTCATTATACTCTGCTGAGATTGCCACAGCAAATTGTCACTGAGTGCCCAAAGCCGGGGCACTCTCCCAGAGCCTTTTTCTAGAGGCCATTGTATTTATTTCCACAACGGGCCTTATTCCTAGTCTGTCTATAAAGCCAGAAAGCAATCAAACACACACTAGCCTTATCTAAGGCAAAAACTCCAAGAACAGTAGAACCAGGTTCAAAACCAGACAAAAAGACAGTGCAACCTATAAAGTTTAAACCCACACAGACACAACCCTAATCCCACCAAACGGGGGAAAAACCAAGGCAAGCAAGACCCCACCCACCCACCCAAGCAACAACAACAGCAACCACCAAGACAACTTTGTAAACTTATAAACTATAAAATATTACAGAAAAAAACTTTAAAGTGGTTTAACAGGGGGAAAAAAGGCAGGCAAGCCCCCTCCCCGAGCAACAACAATCAACCAATAACAATACAACTTTTTAGAAATATGCAACAGTACAACTTTTAAACTGTTAAAAATAAACTTTTTAAACTGTTACAAAGAAAAGGCCTAACCCCCCTGACACCCACCCCAGAAGAACCCACCCACCCAGACTAATCAATCCCCAACCCAAAGAAAACTTAAAAATAGAAGGAAAAAAGAGAAAAGCCCTTTAAAAATTAAAGTAAAATCAACCAACCCAAAGAAGCTAAAAAATGAGAGGGGGGAGAAAAACCCTTTAAACATTAAAGAGATCTCACTTTAATTCTTACCTTTTTATGGCTTCTGGAGTCCAGCAGTCCAGGGAGGCAGCAGGCCAGGCAGGCACAGAGAGAGCAGCCAGCAGCTGAAGCCAAAGGCCAGCACAGCACAATCTCAGGTAGCCAGGTAAGCACACAGCAACAGCAGTGGACCTCAACCACTAGGCAGGACTCCCTTATATGCTCTTTGGGCCAAGCAGAGGACAGTTTCAGAAACTGACACTGTCCTGTGATTGGACCAAAGAGGATGCAACTCACCCTTATTGGGTACAGCTGAGTCTCCCTCCCCCTCCCAAGCAAGGAAGGTGGTGTGGAAAGCAACACCACCAACCTTGCTTGCAGGCAGCAATTGGCTGAAACTGGCCTCCCCCACTCCTCCCTGGAACCAGGGAAGAGGTGGGAAAAGGTCAGTTTAGGCGGGGAAGGCTGCCTTTCCCTGCTGTTTTCCCTGGCTGGCAGCCGATTTTCAGGCTGCCACTGAATTTCGGTGGCAGCTTTCAGCGGCAGGCTGATTCAGATCAGAGAATCTGAATTGGCCCATGGCTGCCCAAAAGGGGGCCAAATGGGCTATTTTTGGGGGTGCATCCCTAATAGAGAGTATGAATGAAATTTCAGATTGTTACACTGCTTAAGGCACTGAGCCATAGAGCTTTTGTTGGACAAAGGAAAGAAAAGGAAAGAATCACACTCCAAGCAAGGCTGGGTTGCAAGCTCAGGAAAACCAATGCAGTGTACTAGTGCCCAGCAGAATCTGGGGCCATCATGGCAATACCAGCTCAACAGGGCTGATATGAAGCACAGAATCACAATCCAAATGGGGGTGCAAGCCCAGCACAACCAGTTCAGTGTACGGAATGTGCAGCAGAACCCAGTGCTGTTGTGGCAATGCAAGCTTGAAAGGACTGATCTCAAGCACAGAATCACAAGAAATCCAAGCTGGGGAGGGGATTTCGCAAGCCCAGCAAACCAGTTACAATGTGCAGAATGCCCAGCAGAATCCAGTGTCACTGGCATTGCAAGCTTAAAAGGACTGCTCTCAAAGCACTGAGTCACAACAAATCCAAGCAAGGGGAAAGGGATTTTTGCAAGCTCTGTGGAAGAAAATGGGAAGGGAACACAAAGGAAGATGGTCAAAGGGGGGAACCCTCTTGAAACTGGCAAGACTCATTTGAAACTGATAAGAGTGTTTCCAAGGCTGGAGAATTCTGCCCCCTCTCCGTTGCGGGGAAGGTCTGATAAACATTTTGTTTGAGCAGAGACTGTCTGGAAATGTATCAATTCACGAAACGCCATGAACTTCCACTAACTCCATGAAAGTTCATGGAAAGTTTTTGCCGGTTGTCCTGCCATGAACTTCATTTCGCAAACCATGAACCAGCCAAAATTCATCATGAACTTTAGAATGTGAGCCGGTTTGTGCCCATCCCTAATTCTGTGATCATTCAGTGATTGGACTTGTATAAACCCAAGCTATAGGTTGGGATCTTAAGTGCCATTCCCTTCATAGAAGGTTTTTGTTTTTGTTTTGGAATAGGTATCTGAAGAGGTGGCATATAAATATTCTAAATTTATAAAAAAAAATGACTTGAAGGCCATAATTAGGCCCACCCAGTGTTTTTTTGTTGTTATGAAAATGCCACTAGCTTTTTAAAATTTAACTTTTAAAAAACAAACAAAAATCATGGAAAGTTGCAGTAAGTGGAGGGAGGAGGGAGTCAGGCAAAATCTCCCCTGCCTCCCTCTTGTGCTCATAGAGTAAACTTTCTGTTTTCATAAGAGGCAGAAGACCTTTTGTCCCGTTGATCAGTAGCATTAATGATCTTAAAAGGTTATAATAAATCATGGAAGATAGATTTGGCCACATTTTGGTTGCAAATTGTGAGCTGGATTTTACAAAAAATGTGTTTTTTTCTTAAAACGATTGAAACTGGATCAAAAACCGTTATATGTATGTGTACCCACTTTTCATCAATTATTTTTGATTTCTTCTTAATTTTTTAAAAAACACCAGTCATTGTGAACAAGGTATGTCTTAGTGAGGATGCGATGTCAGTTGGGGATGTCATGTCTTACCGGGGTGGAAAATGGTCAGTAAAATCAGTAAAAGTCAGTTTTTTCCTCTTGGTCAGTAATTTGTCAGTTTTTTAAAAAAATTGGTCCGTAAAGTCAGTATTTCTTTGATTTTAGTGAATGCAGTTGGTGTTTTTCCGTTTTCATTACTGCATTTTGGGGAAACATGATGACTTCCCAGTGAGAAGACAGATTGTTTTCAGTTTAGTTATGAAGAACTTTAAGGACTTTGTTCCTAAGAGTAAAAATGATTTGGTGAAATCTTCCACAAAGTATAGAAACATAATTAATCTCTTAAAACATGAGACAATGAAAGTAGAGATGATGGATATTGCGAGATTCTACATGGCACAGCTCATGCTAGGAAGAGTTGAGAAAGCAATGGAAGAAGAGGACAAGGGAAAAATGCTTGTGGATGCAGTGCAGAAACCTGTTGAGAAATGAAAGAGTTCATGAATAACTTTATTTATTTATTCATTCATTCAATTTATTCAGTTTGTACCCCACTCTTCCCGCCGGAGCGGGCTCAGGGTGGTTTACAAAGAGATTAAACATATAGGTAACAAATCATATACAGTCTTAAAACAAATAATAAAACTCTGCATTATCATAAAGTGCTAGTAAGTGATCAGGTACTTATAACAATGTTTACAGAAGGCAGAACCAAGACTAGTGTTGTAATCAAGATGATCTATATTGGTGGTTGGCTCATCTTGGTCTCTATATTTGGGCAACAGCAGAGGCCAGGGACCAGGGCATTGTCACTTCTCAGTTATTTGGTGCGGCTCCTTAGTCGAAGGCCTGGAGGAAAAGCTCCATCTTGCAGGCCCTGTGGAACTGTAAAGGGTCCTCAGAGCCCTAATCTTTTCTGAGAGCTCATTCCACCCGTACAGAGCCACCACTGAGAAGGCCCTGGCCCTGGTTGTGACCAGCCTGGCATCTTTATGAACTGGGAGGCCAATTGATTTTGTGACCCTGAGCGCAGTGCTCTCTGGGGAATGTGTGGGGAAAGGCGTTCACTCAGGTATGTGGGCCCCTGACCATAAAGGGCTTTAAAGGTAAGTACCAGCACCTTGAAGCAAATTTGGTATAGTATAGGCAGCCAGTGCAGTGCTTTCAGCACAGGGTGGATGTGCTCCCACATAGGGAGGCCCATCAGAAGCCTGGCTGCCACATTTTGCACTAGCTGTAGCTTCTGGATTTGGGTCAAGGGCAGCCCCATCTAGAGAGCATTACAGTAGTCCAATCTCAAGGTGACCATCGTATGGATCACTGTTGCCAAGTCATTGCATTCGAGGAAGGGAACCAACTGCCTAATCAGCTGAAGGTGGTAAAAGGCTGATTTGGCAGTGGCTGCTACCTGGGCCTCCATTGTTAGTGACACATCCAGGAGGACTCCCAAGCTCCTATCCTTTGGCACTGGCACCAATGGTGCCCCATCGAAGGTCGGAAGTAGGATCCCTACCCCTGGCTCAGGCACAGGGCCTCTGTCTTTGTTGGATTCAATTTCAGTTGGCTCAGTCTGAGCCAACCTGCCACAGCTTGCAATGCCCAGTCTTCCAGTGTAGAGTCAGACTGGCTGCTCAACAACAAATAGAACTGGGTGTCATCCACATACTGGTGACATCCCAGCCCATGCGTCTGAGCAAGGGGGTGCATGTAGATGTTAAATAACATTGGGAATAGCACTGCCCCTTGGGGCACTCTACAGATCAGTTGGTGCCTTTGGGATAGCTGCTCCCCTAGTACCACCCTTTGTCCCCGACCCTGAAGGGAGGAAGCAAGCCATTGCAAGGAAGGCCACTGGACTCCAGTGTTGGCGAGGCGGTGGATCAGTAACTGATGGTCAGCTATGTCAAATGCCACTACCAAGTCCAATAGCAACATCACTGCCAATCCGCCCTGATCCAGATGCCTCTGGAGGTCGTCCATGAGGGTGACCAGAGCCATCTCCATCCAGTGGCCTGGGCAAAAACCAGACTGGAAAGGATCTAGAATGGAAGTGTCATCCAAAAAGCTCGGTAGCTGAATTGCCACAGCCCCCTTAATTATTTTGCCCAAACAGGGCAGATTGCAGACTGGCCAGTAATTGGCCAATTCAGCCAGATCCAGATGGCTTTTTCAGGAGGGGATGAACCACAGCTTCCTTGAGCGCCCTAGTGAACTGTCCCTCCGAAAGGAAATTGTTGATAATCTCCCTTAGGGCATCTCAAAACCCATCATGGCCAGCTTTAATTAGCCATGATGGGCATGGGTCAAGGCAGCACGTGGTAGGGCGTACAGTCGAATGCAGTTTGTCAGTTTCCTCCAGGCTGAGCAGACTGAAATAATCCATAACCTGACTAGAAGACATGCACGGAGCCTCGAGTTCACTCACTGTCTCAACTGTGGTGGGGAGGTGTATGGAAGTAACACGTGTGTTTTTATTTTTATATGACTAACTTGAAATAAGACATTCTAAGTGGTTTCAGCCCCAGCCCTGTGAACTGTTGTAGCTGAAGATCCTGGAGCCTTTTCCTCTTTCTTTAAGAGCTCCACAGCTGCAATTAATAATTAGCTACCTGGCCTTGAGTGGCCAGCAAGTGGTAATAAGGGAGTTTGCTTTTTAGAAGATAGCTAGCTTACTGAGCGGGACCGCGGGCCGGGGAGCAGGAAGTTTTGTGGATGCTGAGATGTCGTTTGTTGTAATTGTCTTCAATAAACTCTGTCAAGCTTTCTGAGACTTGGATTGAGAAGCAGCGTCGTTAATGGGCACCCCCCTTTCCCCAGAGTCGAACCGAAGATCGAAGAGGTGAGCTTTTTTAAAGTGCAGAGCGCTTTGAGTTTTGATAAAGTAAACCAACCTGCTCTGTGTCGGTTTGAGGCCTGAGTTCTAATAGACTCTGGCAGAAGAACTGAGAGTGAAGCTCCCAGTTCACACAGGAGGTCACGGAGGAGCGACAGGACTTTTTCTGCAAAGTAGCTCGCAAAGCCCTCACAGCCAGCGTCCAATTTCCTGATGTTTGGTCTGCCTTGTGGCAGAACAGACAGACTGAATTATTCTAAATAATAGAATGGGCATGAGCTCACAGACGCAATCGTGGCCATATAATACTCTCAGCAGCTTTGACTGCCATCTCATAGGATCTCGTAAACATCCTATAAGATGTTCTTGTGGCTTCGTCGCAGGTGCACCGCTACTGTCTCTCTAGCCATCTTAGCCTTCGCGTCATCAGCTGCAACTCCTAGGTAAACCAAGGAGCCAGCCTAGAGTGAGGGCACAGTGGGCATCGGGAAGCGATCTCATCGATGGCTGCTGAGAGTCAGCTGTGCCAATCCTCCACAAGCTCATCTAACAAGCCGCCAGGGGGCATCGGATCTCGCAGGGCCATTTGAAGCCACATAGGGTCCATTTAGCTTCACAGATGAGCTGAAATCTGCTCACTGCCCAAACAGGGTTGGGGTGAAACATTCAGATGGGCCTTCAGGGCATGATGGTCCGACCATGGCACTGCTGAGGCAGTGACCTGGTCCACTGTGACCCCTGCCGTGAAGATCAGATCGAGTGTGTGTCCGGCCCAGTGAGTGGGAGTTGTTACATATTGGGAGAGTCCTAGTGTCATCCGTCACCTGAGTGGAGGCCACATCGTCCGTATGGACATTGAAATCATGCAGGACAATCAGCCTAGGGTGTTCCAATGCCCAGACCGACATGGCCTCCACCCGGGATGGCAGGCTGCTGGCCAGTTCTTTTTTCACCAAAAAACCAAAGATAAAGTGAAAGCAAAGACAAGTCTTACCTTACAGTAATTATGTTTTGTTGTCATAATTATTACTTTGTTTGGTTTTTAATATGTTTTTGCTGTTTTATTATCTGCAGTATGTGATTATTTTTAAAAGAGAATCTTTTTTTGCCTTAAATTTTGTACAATAATGAAAACATTGTCCTCTATTCATAAAAAAAAGTGTGCAATCCTTTTATCTGAGTCACATCTAACTATGGCGCTGGCTATGGGGATGGTGGAGGCCATATCATAATCATTTTTAATGAAGTCCTAGTTTTACATTTAAAACGCTGGTTTATCAGTAGGCTGACATTAAATTGGTCAGTGATTTGTCAGTTTTTTGTCAGTATTTGGTCAGGTTTTTTTTTAATTTTGGTCAGTAAAATCAGCATTTTTGACCCTCTGACTGGTTTCCACCCCTGTGTCCTATGATGTTACTTCAGGGTCAAAGTATGTCTTGAGTCCATCAGAGCACTTTCATGGATGGAAGAACTTCTGCCTGTGGAGCATGATTTCTTGTGTTCAGCCAAGCCTAAAACCATTGGGGACATTTAGGGAAGTAGTTTGGACTGCAGAGGTGGGACGGGGGGAGAGGACAAAATTACATTCCCCAGTAGACAATGTTCTCTCTGTGGAAATGCTCCAGTGGATACATGGTTAAGTTTGGATGCTGACCACAATTTTTTTAGTGTTCTCAGCATCCCTGTTCAAATGTGATATGATTCTGATTGCCATGGAGAAAGCAGGATGGGTGTGATCTCTCTGTCAGGGCCAACTTGTGAGCAAATTCAGTAGGCATCCAGTTTGCCTACAGGATGCTGGATCTTGGTGTGACCCAACAAGGCAGTTCTTAAATAGTGCTAAAGGCTATATTGCTTGATTTTTTTGCTATTCTATGAATCAAATTGTGACTGAGATATGTAGTAGCACGAAAAGGATTTGTTTTGTTTTGGAATATAAGGCAGGCAAACACTGATTACTAATAAATTAGCTTTTAGGACACAAAACACGCTTTGCTTTTCAAATCTGTTCACACCTTTCCATTTCAATACTAGGTACCTGTTTTTATATATAATTGAATGCTCAGTCTGCATTTTCCCAACACCTACCTTAGGATTCATTTTCTTTTGTGATGCCTCTTCTTCACAATGCCCCTCAGGGTTCATCTCTGTAGGTATTATAGTACCAAGAGCTGGTGATAATCAGATACCTTATTAGTATTTTTCAGGTATTAATTCAGCCAAATACAGGTCAAAGAATCTTATCCGGCTACCAATATAGCTGAGCCCGAATAAAAGCCGGCTTTCCCAGCTTTTATTCGGGTTAGCTATACCACGGAGAGGATCAGCTAGGGTGGCAGGAGCTGAGAGCTTTGTGCTTCCTCAGCTGGTGGGCTTCTCAAGCCAGGTCTGTGTGTGGTGGGGAAGGACCTCCCCGCTGCATCTAGATCCTAGGGCCAGCTTCTCCTGCCTGGCAGTTTAAATTACTGGGCAGGAGAAGGCTCCCAGCCAGGTCTGCGTGTGGCAGCGAGAAGCCTCTTCATCTCACGCAGATCCTGGGGCCAGCTTCTCCTGCTGGTGGTTTAAACCACTGGGCAGGAGAGTCCCAGCCAGGTATGCATGCCGAAAAAAATCGGCAGTCCTGAATATTCCCAAATCCCAATATCTTACGGATTCGGGAACATCGGGAAATACCCGAATCCAAAAAATACCGGGTTTTTTTTCCTGTGCACACCCCTAGTAGGAAGAATTTCTAACTAAGGACTGTACTATAAGTTTTGGAAACTGCTGTATGTACAGAAACATTAATTCCATCAAGGCACTTTTTTGCTTATGGTCCGTGAGGTTTTACAAGTAGTGTTGAATACCCCACCCTACCCCCATTCAGTGGGATCCTCTTTCTAATTTAAATAAAGCAGCAGTGTTTTCTTGAAAGACACTTTGTATTGATGAATTAATAAAAATCCCCAAAGCTTTTGGAGAGAAAAAAGCAAAGAAGTTGATGGGGGATAATTTTTAAAAAAAAAATATTTGAAGGACTGTAGTGGAGGGTAGGGCTCTATTTCAGCAACAGCAACAACAGCCACAGCGACCACCACCACCAAAATAAACATAATAGCAATAACAACAACAACAACAATAATAATAGGAAAAACTTTTTAACAATAAGGGAAATTTAGTCATGGAATCATATTGCCCAGGGATGTTGTAAGTTCTTCCTCCTTGGAGGTGCTTAGGTGAAGCTTGGATGCTTTAAATTATTCTGCATGGTGCAGGGGGTTGGCCTGGATGGTCTATAGGCCTCTTCCAACTTTTCAGTTCTGTGATTAGTTCTGCGATTCTACCCCCCCCTCCATTTTGGCTGGGAAAACTGAGCAGAGGAAAAGAGTTCAGCACCCTATCCCTGCTGCCAATATGAACAATGAGTTCAACTGGAATCCCCCGCACATTGGCTGTATTGTAGTTTTAAACAGTGGGCAGATCAGTTAAAAAGAATAGGAAGGTGTTTTTTTTAAAAAAATGGGAAGATCAGTCATGAACAGCCCACCTAACATTCAGTTTTGCCCTCAGCAGACAGGTGCAGAGATAATCTGAGATTTTCCTAAACCATCTGAAATTAAAATGTGTTTATTTATAAATGTTCAGAAACATTACACAAAAATTAACTTAATTTTAAACATTTCTGTATAATTCATGTTCATAGTAGTTTGGTAGTTGAGGCTGACACCTGTAATCCTCAAACAATACAGATTATGGTTAATATTGTGCTAGCTCCCGTTATGATTATGCCCTGACAGGGAGCCTTACTGGTAGTTGACCCACCATGAGTTTTCATTCTGAAACTATCAGTAGAAAGTCTAAGCCCAATAAAGTTGTTTTTGGAGTCATTTGAGAGTTGGCCTGGGTTGTGCTGCATTTGAAGACCAGCTATAGGTTGTGCACGCCTATTGAAACTTTCCGTGCCTTTATTGTATAATCTGTTGAAACGATAATTTAGCAATTCTGCTGGTTTCTCAAAAATGCCCTACTTATACTTGCAGCCGTCATACAGCAGAGGGAGCTGCCATTCTACCAGTGATTGAACTAGAATTCCATCAAGCAACACAGAACAACATTTTTTTCAAAAAAGAATAACCATTCTCCATTTGTATCGTGATTATCCCGTGTATAGATTTGCACTCTGCTCTCATGTTGGCAGTGGAGAGCATGGGCCAGGAACAAGCCTGTATAATGAAGGAGTCTGTTCTCTGAGCTCAACGCCCCTGTTCCATGGGATCCTTTTAACTTCAGAAAGGAAGGTGGTCTATCTACGTTGCTTTCAAATAAACGTGCCCCTTAGATGCATGTCCAAATACTCATTCACTGATCTGAATTGGGATGCATGTCCAAGTGTGCATTACATTGAGACTAATGCAGTATAGACAAAGCATCCATTCTCTAATGTACACTTAATTACCCTACGCCCTGTAGTTCCTCATCAGAGCGAGTGATGTGCCTGCAGAAGGCTTTTTCTGGGTGCAGACTGGCTGGACTAGGCAAGGAAATAGATGGTAGAGATGGAAGATAAAAGGAAGGCACAAATGTTAGAGCTATGACAATTTTTTTAGAGTTCCAGGCTTTTGTGACTTTATTTGAATGAACTATGTTAAAAATGGATTTTTTTTTCTGAAGTAACACACATCTGCAGGCATGTATTAGATGTGTATTGTAGCACTGTACACTTTATTGTTCCTGCAAATGCATATAGCATATAACATATTCTTCATTAATATATCCCAAGTCATTTAAATAAACTTTAGTTGCTGTAGATTTTCCGGGTTGTGTGGCCGTGGTCTTGGCATTGTAGGACCTGACGTTTCACCAGTAGCTGTGACTGGTATCCTCAGAAGTTCATTTAAATAAACGTTTTGGACCACATACAACTAAAATGTTTTTAAAGAAAAATGACAATTTTAGCACACTATTGAAAAACACATAAAAGACACCAACATTATTTCTTAAGGACATTACAGATCACCTGAACTTTTCTGTTTTTCTCTGTGAATTTTTCTTAGTAGTCCTGTAGAGCTGCTCTGGAGTTAGGCCAGGAATTGGAGATCACAATGTCCTCCGAGGGCCCATTTAACTAGTTTGCTGCACTCTTGACAAGTTTCATTTCATGAGCTGATTATATTTATTTTAATCCTAGCTTGGGGAGTCCAGAAGAGCCAGTGCTAAGCTCTGGATTTCCACCAAAAGAAATAGCATCACCCAGCTATTCTTGCCAGATACTCTCTTTCCTCCTGTTACGGCCATATGCCATTTGTTCACAGAGGGAGTACAGACTGAAGCTTGTTGTCTGATATCCTTTCATAAGCCACGGCTGTGTTGTTAGGTGAACTCACAAATATTACAATGAACTCGCTTAGAATCCTGTGTAGATCACATACATACACAGACCTTTATTGGCATATGTTAGGTTACAGGAGGAAACAAAAGCAGATAAAGAGGTAAGAAGGAGAAATGAATCAATCATATGCATCTATACATTGTGCAATCGATCCTTGATTACCAAACTTAAAAATGAGGCTACATTTTCAGTTATTTTGGGTGACAAATCATTCAGGAGATGGCACACCTTTAAAGCATCTGGGCAGCCTATCATATTAAATAAAATTGGATCTAAAAGAGAAAGACATATCTCATCGTATTGGGGACAGGGTAGGAGAATATGGAAGACCGAGTCAACTTGATTTTGATTACACGCACAGTGTCTAGTTAAATATGGAATCCCTTTATATCTACCATAAGTAACAGCAGATGGAACAGTATTGCATCTAGCAAGTGCAAATGCTTGGTGCAATTGTGGGGTGTGGAGGGCTGATAAGTACGAAGGCGGATGGCCAATAATTGGAAGGATTCCAAAATTCAAGGGGGAGCAGGATTTATTTGCATCGCTAACTAGTTTTTGCATTTCTATATCCAAGATTCTACGTTTAATTAACTGATACGCATTTGTGAAAGATAACATATACAGAGAATCCATGGATAACCCCATTGTAATTATTTTCTTCTCTATGTAGGCAATCCATTTAGACAAGATAGATTCAGAAAGCACTTGATATATATAGCTCCCATTGTCAGCAGTGTAGTGCATTTGTAGCCAGTATTTGATTGATATATCTTGTTTTTATCATGTTAAGGCCTGTTTCTATGTAAATTCAAAGGAGCTTTTTTTGTCCTGGAGGACACCTACCCTGGTCAGAAGACATCTGTATGATTTGTTTGGACCCCCAAATAGGACCCGTGGATATAAGATAAGTGGAACCTTTGAACAACCTGCCTTCAACTCAGAGAGTCCTCCTATCATTCAACAGCTCCAAAATATCTAACTTAATTCGTAAGCAGAAAGCTTATTTAAAGTCTAAAGGGATCTTTCCTATGCAAGTTTTCCACAACACAACCACTGAGCCACTTTTTCCCAAAGGCACAAAAGGGAATATTCCAGCTCACCCCAATGCTGCCTCTCAGAAGTTGCCACCATCTCCTAAGGTTGAACACATGGATACTGACCTACTTGACCAAGAAGTTCTTGACCAAGAAGTACAGAACCTTTTCAGCGATCTTCCTATTTCTGAGAAAGCGGCAATAGTTGACAAATTGGAAACAATGACTGCTTGCCTGCGAGAGAACATTTCAAACGCCACCAGCCATGTGTCTACTTCATTGCCACTTCCAATGAACAGCACTAAGAATCCTCAACAAAACCTTGAGAGTAACTTACATCCCTCAACTCAAGCTGAGATATATTCTTCCGAGGGGATTAAAATAACTCAACATAATTCATGGCAAACAACTTCTGACTCCTATACTGGCCCAGCTAATGGCTGTGTATTCCACGATATGAACAATTCTCTGGATCGTCTCTCTCCAGCAAACTGACCCACAACTGCTCCTCCTCCTACCGCAATAAAAATTCTTCCTTGGAACATCGCAGGGTGGAGGAGCAAAGCCAATGATGTCGATTTTCTTCAGTATATAAAAGGCTTTGATATTATACTCTTCCAGGAAACGTGGAAGGGTTTAATTCCTTCTCTCTTCCAGACTACAGAGTGAAATCCAAAGGCCGACTCCAAGTTGGGTTATCTATCTTCATTTCCCTGTCCCTAAAATGTGATATTACAACGCTACCATTTGATAATCCTACAGAACTAGCTGTTAAACTTGTTTTTGAAAGTTCTATTTTGAACATTATGAATTTATATGTGCCCTCCTCCCTAGATAGATATGCCCTCTTACAACATTGGGAACAGTTATCCACCCTAATGGAAACATTAGAAAGGACATTTCCCGCAGCTGAAATTATTTTGGCTGGGGACCCCAATGCGAGAGTTGGAAAGGTCATTTAGTTTTTTTCAGAGCTCTCGAACTGAACCAGAATGATGCCCTTCCCCCTTTTTTCTCCCTAGAAAGGCTGTCCAAAGATTGCCATATAAATTCGGCTGGAATACATCTTACTAAGTTTTGTTTCCAATTTAATAGACTATGGCTGAATGGATTTACCTGCTTTCCTAAAGCCAGCGAATTCACATTTATTTCTCCAAAAGGAAGCAGCGTAATTGATTACTTTCTAGTGCCCCTCGCTTTGGAACCTAGTGTTCTGAATTTTGAGGTAGGGGATTACATTGTTAGTGACCACCTTCCCCTGGTCTTAACTCTTAAAATTAGCTCTTTTGCTGACTCTCCCTACCTATCTACTCCCCCGACCTCTGAGCCAGAAATCTTACCGAAAATCCTGTGGAATGACCATTCCACCCAGGTAACTTAGTTTACTTAAACTTGGACCTACTCTTGACCTTAGAGCCTCTCTGATTGATAATATGGAACCTACTCTAAAGATTTCAGTTTATAATACCTTGATTTCACATTTCTCTCAGGCACTTTGTATACATTCTAATTATTCTACAAAAAAAGAGTAATGGGGTACCAGATCTTGGTATCCTGCAGAGTGCAGAGCACTAAAATCTCAATTACACAGTATCCATAGCCAATTCCAAACTTCTAATAATCCTGCCCTCCTACCAAAGTACTTTCAGGTAAAAAAACAGTTACAGGAGAGCACAAAAAAGAAGAGAGAGTTTTTTTAACAACCAATGGAAACAACTATATCAAGCAACTGTCCTAAATAATTCCAAGAAGTTTGGGGGCATAGTTTCAGGTTCTTTATGTACAGGACCCTCTCCCAGATCTGCAATTTCATCTCACGCATGGGAACAGTATTTCTCTGCTCTGAATCAGGAAGGGATGCAGCTCACACACTGGCCATGAGAGAGCAAACACACTCCAAGGCATCATGGCCACTTGGTTTTCTAAGGTGACTGCTGTGTCAAGCAGTATTCCCAAGCTTTAAATAGCAGATCCTTGGGTGCCTGTTTCAGATTGGAAGCACTGCATGATATTTCAAACCTCTACCATTTTCCTGATTTGAAATAGTCCTGTATGGCCTATTTGTTCCATTTGTATCAGTACACGTATGTTTCCCCAACAAGGGAAATTATAGCTCTTTGGGGCCATTTCAGATCACGGCAATAGGATGAGGAGACTTAAACCTCCCCTCTTGTTGTGCAGCACTCCCAATCTGAATCAGGCCCCTGCATGTCTGCTATTTAAAGGAGGGGAGAAGCTGGCCACCAAGTGAGAAGGGAGCACTCACTGGAGAAGGCCCTGATGCTGAGAAAGACTGAAGGTCAAAGAAGAAGGGGATGGCAAAGGATGAGATGGGTAGACACTGTTATCGAGGCAACAAACATGAAATTAAGCAAACTCTGGAGCATGATGGAAGACAGGAGGGCCTGGCATGATGTGGTCCATGGGGTCACGTTGAGTCGGACTTGACTGTGCAACTGAACAACAACAACAGAAGAAGCTGGGAGCTCCATTCATAGAAGTCTCAGTGTCACATATGTTTTAGCCATTAGCCTGTTTTGTTTTATATGGATTCACTAGGCTCTGGCTTTGTTTTGGTGGAGTAAATTACTCTACTATTAGCCTGTCTGCATCCTGACAAGAAAGGTATCTACTATGGATTACAAAAGACAAAGATGTTCAGAGCATACGTAGGCTGGGAGGGAGGGTTATGTGTGCTTTTTTTAAGCCAAGGTCTCATTCTGTCAAGGCGGACCAAACTGTCAAAATGAGACCTGCTGTAAAAAGTGACCTGTCAAGTCTTTAGATTGGATAAACTGAAGAGAAAAATGGCTAGCTGAGCAAATACTAGAAGAAGATTGCCTTCTACTTTAGGTAGAAAAGAAAGTTCAGTAGTCGGTTACAGTAGCAAAGAAAACAACAACCCTGAATTAGAAAGACAGAGAAGTGTTATAAATGACAAGGCATTTAATGGACAATTTTCACAAATAATTAAAGCAAAAGGAAAGTTGTTTACCTTACAGCCAAACAAAAATAGCCTTTACAATGGAAAAGTACAATAGATACATGCACTGTTATTTCTGGTAACACCAAAATGATATTAAGTGTTTACAAATAACTGAGAATTCTTTTTGTCCTTTTACTAGGAAATCCTATATTTGTTTTGAAAATAAGGATGTCATTTCATGAATTACTTGTATTTTCACTAATTTTGAACATAAATGTGCCATCGTCTTCAAGCTGGCAATTCTGTTCCAGCTTTAGTTTACTAGATAAGCTGTGCAATTGTTTTAGAATAAAATACAAGTGAATTTCTTGTTGTCACATAGTGGATGATAGAGAGGTTGTGGCTGTGATCCAGAAGGGTTTGTCTGAACAGACCTCAGAGGTTTGGAAAGCTTTCATGTTTGGAAAGAAGGAAACCACATGGGTATAAAACAGCACACGTGCATTAGAAGAAGAAGAGAAGAGAAGAGATTGGATTTATACCCCGCCCTTCACTACCCAAAGGTGTCTCAGAGCAGCTTACAAACTCCTTTCCCTTCCCCTCCCCACAACAGACACCCTGTGAGGTAGGTGGGGCTGAGAGAGCTCTTGACAGAAACTGCTCTTTTTCAAGGACAGCTCTTAACAGAACTATGGCTTGCCCAAGTTCATCCAACCAGGTGCAAGTGGAGGAGTGGGGAATCAAACCCGGTTCTCCCAGATTAGATTCCGTGCACTTAACCACTACACCAGACTGGCTCTCCACACCAAACTGGGATGAGTTATTTTGGAAGCAATCCCTGCGCTAAACCACCGGACTGTTTTTGAAGTTGTACATTTTAAAAATGGCTTGAGTTTTTGTGTAGGCAGTTGATGAAAGGAGAATACTCCAAGGAACTTATGAATGTTTGATTTTAATGCATGGGTGCCACTCTGCATATTGTCTTAATTTACAGCACAATCCTAAATGGAGTTATACCATTTTAAGCCCAGCTAGCTAGATGACTTTAGAAATCTGTAACTCTGTTTAGGATTACATTGTTAGAAATGTCAAAGATTGCATATGGTGACTGCTTGAATTAAAATTTAAATGCTCCTTGGGTGTGTTCAGACAGTGTGCTGGGAGCGGTGTAAATTGCTCCGGTCCAATACGGTTTTTTTTAACCCGGAGAATCGCGATCACACTGACCTCCTTGTCCTGGATTGTTGCACAGCCAAATCGCTCCCCACTGGGAGCGTGAATTGGTGGGTTTTTTCCCTCTCAGTTTGAGCATGCGCACAGGCAGCCATCTTTAGAACTAAAATTTTTGCGCGTGCACAGAACAGTGATTTCCACACTTTCCTTTAAACTTGAAACTAACACTTTAAATGAAACTTTTACCCCCAAAACTGGCCTCCATGAGATCCCGAACTCGTCTAAGTGCTAAAACTAGGCACCATTTAAACTTTGCTTTTATTAACTTAGGAGTGGAGCTCCACCCATGCACATACCGCCAAGGCATAAAAAAATGGCGGATGAAAAGCGGGAGCCTGAGGCTTCCGCAGCAGCTTTCCAGAGGGGAGGGGGTTGAGGCACCCGGAAGTGGCTCGACACTGCAGAAGCGATGTTGGAAACTGTGGCTCGAAACCAGAGAATCAGGAAAACACCACTTGCGTAAGTGGTATCAAAATACTCCATTTTAAAAGGGTTTGATCCTGAAAGCAACGGCTGGGGACGGTGTGCAGATGTTGGGTGTGTGAACGCGGATATAAAATCCGTTACTGAAGCATGCTGAAAGTGGACTAAACGGCCTGTCCGAATGCACCCCTTAACTGCTGGATTAAGACTTTTTTTTTTTTGTAAAGAAATTTTATTAACAGGATATTTTAACATGGTCCATAATTAAAAACATTTCATAAGATATCCTTTTCCACAACTTTTTTTTTCTTCCCCCTCCCTCCCTGGCTTCCAACAATGTTCCGCCCCATTATCGTTTCAATCAACATTGCCTTACAATAAACACTTATTCAATAGTCAAATCTTCTATTAGAACATTTTCCTTTTTCATTTCTCTCTCTTAGGTAACATTTTAAATACAATCCATTTCTTACTATATTTCTAATCTTAATAGTTATCAAAGCAAAGTAGCTTATTTTTGACATCCCAATTCAATTCTAAGTAATCTTTAAAGTCTTTCCAATCTGCTAAAAATTCTTGATCTTTTTTTCCATTTTTTTGTTAATTTGTCCATTTCTACCATAAAAATCATCTTCTTTATTCATTCCCATTTATCTGGTATCTTCTCCTGCTTCCAAAATTGGGCATATATCATTCTCGCTGTTGAAATCAAATACCATAACAATGTTCTCTTTGTCACATTAACTTCCTCCATTTTAAGACATAGAAGTAACATTTCTGGCTCTTTTTTAAAAGTACATTTCAGGATCTTCTGGATTCTGGATTAAGACTTTAAGTGCTTTGTTTGTTCATTTATAGTGTTTTACCCTACCCTCTCACTTCATGTAAGTCCTAAGTATTTTTGCAATATTTATAAGATTACATTATTTTAAATTAAATTATAACAATGTAAAATATATCAATAAAACTAAAAGGCACTAGCAGTACAAAATAAGCAACAAAAGAATGGCAGTATGAAGATCATCAACCACAGAAATCACATTTGGCAGTTTCATTGTCATTAACATAAAAATAGTTACTGTTAAGAGCTTGGTTCAAAAGGAGGAACTCTGCATACCACCTGGAGATCAGCAGTGAATCTTTCTGGAGATGATGTTCCTGAAATAATACACTATGCTTGTAGTAATATTATTGATTAAAAAAAATAGGACTCCTGAATTATTCAGTTAGGCTGGGCAGCTACTAAGGTAATATTCAAAGTGTTTATTGCATGGCGACACACAGTGGCGATAATTAGTGAGGAAATAGCCAATATGGTACAGTTTTCCTGTGAAACAAGATCACCTACATAGATGTGTATGGTAAGCAATTACAGCTCAAACGTGAGCTCTCACCCACCCGCTATGGAGAGCACGGTACAAATCTACACATCCATGCTAAATAATATGCATATCGCAATGCTAAAGTTGACAGAAGGCAGTACTCCTGCCCCCACATTACTGTGTGTATTCACTTCGCACAGTTAATCTATTTTTGTAATATAGATATGTTGTGGTGTCTTATTCCCTTTTATTTAAATTTGCATAGTACCTCTCCTTATTCATAAGCAGTGTGGCAAGAAGTATATGCAGGAAAGATCTGCTACTGCCCAGAGGGACATTTGTACAATCCATACCAATGTCTTTGCAATGTGACATCATTTCCATAGGTTTTCCTCCTGAGCTGGGCCTTGATGTAGGAAAAGAAAGGGTTTGGGAGTCAGTAGCTTAAAGGAACTCATCCTAAATGCACAGTTTAAAGTGTGTACCTTGATAAACCACAATATTTTTCGTATCCCAAAGTTTCATATCCCATATGTTGTAGATGTTTTCTCTCGTGAACATTTGCTTTAAATCTAGAAAACTGTGTACTAGTATTTGAGTTTGCCTGGGTTAGTATTCTTCTGTGGATTTACGGCAGAGGTCCCCATCCTTTTTTGGACCTGTGGACACCTTTGGAATTCTGGAACAGGGTAGTTGGTGCAACCAGAAAATGGCTGCTGCAGGAGGTGGACACAGCCATATGGCAGAAGTCCAAGTGTAAGGAAGAAGAGGGTTAATTTTAAAAATACATTGAGAAAGAGTAGTGTGAGAATAAAACCAGCACTGTGGTGGCAGCAGCCACTGAAACAATGCTATTCTAATCTGCACTAGCCAATTGGATCTCCAGTAGCCAATCAGAAGCTATGCTGGGCAAAAGCCCCAGCTGGCCCCACCCACTTCTAAAATCACTTGGTGGGCACCACTTTGGGAATCCCTGGTCTGCAGGGTTAATGTCACATATTTAAATAATAGTTCTCAATTATTGCTGTTCTTCCAGCTTTACACACATACAATTGGGTGGGAGATTAAATTCATGTTTCCTAAATAGCATCTGGTCAGGAACTGGGTGACTGTTGAAAGGAACAAACGATATGTCATCAGAACCTCACTGTAAAGTGAGCTGATGTAACAAGTGGTTAAGAGTAACTGATTGTGACTAAAACTATATAGGATGTGTGCATACCTGCATACATGCATCATCTTCTTTATTAAGGGCAGAGGAGCACGCGGGAAGGGCTAATGGGATGCACCCCTCCACACCTCCCCAATGGACAAGATTCACTTTATGAGTCTTCTTCGGAACTGCTCCCGAGTTCCGGTGGGAGGGAACGCCAAATAGAAGAACTCCAGTTAAAGAAGGAGAACATAATCATAGTAAAAGATATTAAGATAGCAGAGTAATGAAATGGTGTAACATATTTTTTCTTTCTTTCTATTTTACTTTATTGTACTTCATCTTGTGTTATAAATTTTAAAATGAAATATATACAGAACGTATGGTCATAAACATAAGGAGACCTACCAAGACATTACTCAAATAGATATAAGGAAAATTATGGGAAATGGAGTTTATAATTGCATTTGTACTGGAGTAATTTTGAGAGGCAGAAATATTTATTTAGGCGTGCCAATTTCTATCAGACTTAATTAATGACTATAATATGCAAATGAAATAGAAGCAGAATAGAGTCAACAACTTGTAGTAGATTATTATTAAACAATGTTAATTTTATTTTCTTTTTGTAAAAAAGCTTGTAAATAATTTGTAAGATTTTGAAATTAATAACAATTTAATTTTTTAAAAAAGAAATCATCTTTTTCTGGTGGTTGTAGGACTGTCTGTTTAGCAGAATTGCTGTTCCTCTCGGCAACAGACATGGCCGCCCTTCAACTATATCATTTTCTGCAGGAAGGGAGTCCTCATCTATCTTGACTGACCCATCCTGGACACAGGCAGCAGGATTATTGTCGTGTTCACGGGGAACCTTCATGCTTTAAAAACAAAGAAGACATGTTACTAGCTTTGTAGACTTTTATCCCTTCTAATGACACTAGTCAGATATGGGCTAATTTGATGAGGGATTATAGAGCTATTGTGCATAAATCAGGTCTTGTCACAGAGATAGTAGTGTATAGAAAAAATATTTCTCTGATTCATTGATTAAACTCAAATGGTTGAGCTGGGAACAGATCCCTGTAATTTTCACACCTGACCAGATGGCAAGCACAAATGGCAAGCCTGGTTCTACATTTCAAAGGACATTCTCACACCTCACAGGGACAGCGCAGACATTCAGTCTCTGTCCCACACTTCAAAGCCTAGTTTACGTGACCCATCACATGTAAGCTATGGTGGGCAGTTGCAAAGTAGACACGCCTGTCTGCTCTGGCATAATTGGGTACTGGCCATACTTAATTATGACAGAGGTAGGCGGAGAGTTGTCTTTTGGCCTATCGGACCCTTTCTAAGAGTTAGTCTCTGTTTGGATTACAATCTGGCAACACTGAATTTTGCAAGTAGAATGGAGGCTTGATCGCAATCATACCACAGCACTTTCACACCAAAACCTAATGAGGGTTTCAACTATTACTCCAAGGTGCTGTTTTCCACATTTAAGCCCACTTTTCCCCATCAGTTGCCGGGACAGTCATATCATTCACTTATTCCGGCCTTTCTGTGTCAATATAGAACTGAATCCTGAAAGCAGATTTGGAAGATGTAAGGATTTCTGACTTAGAAGAGGCAGCATCTTCATGTCCAACATCATCAGCAGAGGTTTTTCTTTTAAGGAATTCTCTAAGAATAATATCTCTGGTTATTCTTTAAGAATATTATTCTCTAAGAATAATATCTGTCAGCTCGTTACTACATTATTCTAGTAAGTAGACTGCCCTATCTCTACTAGACAGAACTGGAAATGTACAACATTAACATTAAAGTTTATAATCAGGACCAATTAAAATATCACAAAGTAGCCAACAAGCTTTTGAGTTTACCAAAAGTCTTCCGATGGAATGTTACACAATAAATAGAGAGAGAAAAGGAAGTTACAGAGTATGATGGGAAAAGCTCCAGTCTGCATGACCAGGTAATAGTCATGTTATCTATGGATTGTGTCTGTGGAATCAGTGGATAGATGGTGTTGCTTTCAGAGAGATTGGCATGTTGGTCCCTTCCAGTTCTGTGATTCTATAATTCAGTCAGCTTCGTAATAAAGCCACTAATATCCCCACTCCTGCTATAGGATCCAATAATAATCTAATGCGATAGGTGTGTGAAAATAAATGATTGTTAATTTAGCTGTGAAATATGCAACTTCTTTTAAACAAAGATTTAAGTAGCTCGTAGGTAAATTATGGCATATGGATATTATGGGTGGGTTGTAATACACCAGCTATGTACACAGTTGCCATATATTTAATTGACCAAATTTTTCTCTATCGGAATAAATGACTGGGAAGTTAATTTACATCTAACATTGAGCTTTCTGGGAAATAAGCTGAATGGGTCTATAATAGAGAGGGAAAAACGGATAATCAAAGGACTTTGTAAAGTAATAGGCTATCTGCGTTGGGAAACTACCTGATGCTTGGCCAGACATGTTCTTAGACTGGACAGTTTCATTCCCCCAAAACTTCCCTGAGCTGGCCTGCAGTCCTCAGCAGTCTTAAAATTACCATTTGTGGAACCTGTGTAGCTTTGCCTGAGCTGTCATTGGCATCCCGAATTAGACAAAAAAAAAAAAAAAGGTAATTTGATTGCACACGCATTGCACATGTACAGAATCTTGTTTTATCTTCTGAGTTGTAGAAGAATGTCTCAAGGAAATTACACTGAATTCCTGATAACAGCAGCAGGAGCGTATGGAGGCTGAAATGTTCACATTTGTCAGCTTTGCCCTCCTGAAAAGCTTATTGCAGCTCTGATTTTCTTGTTTAATTATTTGTTTTTGAGTGTTAAAACTTGAAATGCTAGGCCTCCGTTCTTCGCATGCCCCTGGCATTTTCACAGCAAAATGATGGATGTTTGCATACTCCATTTTAGAATTCCTGTCTGAAGAGAACCCTAGAATTTGAAGCCACAGACATCAGTTGTTACACTGCTGTCTGCTGGGCCAAGGGAAACCCAGTCTGTCAAGGGAGGTGCTGCAAATTCTCTCTGAGTTCGTTTTGTCTGTTTGGAGTGGATGGTAATGTGGCGTTGTTGAGCATTTGGTGCCTTCTGCTCATGGGTAATATAAAGACATTGGTATGGTGAAGTTGTCAATGTTTAATGTTTACATTTGTTTCTGTAACTTTGTTTTTGCTTTCTGTATTGCAGTTAGGGTTGCCAGGTCGTACCTGCCTGCTAGTGGTGGCAGCGGAGGGGGGGTGTCCTCTTCCTATCTGGGAGATCTTTGGTGCACGCACTTTGCGTGCATGCCGCAATGACGTCACCCAGAAGTGATGGCAGGGCGTGCTGTGGGCAGGGACTCTATCATTCATGGAAAAACCATAGAAAAACTTTAGGCCCCTTGCACATCTTTGACTCCGGTTTTGGATCACTTCGACCTGCTCAGCCTGGAGGAAGTTGACAGATTGCTTATGACTGTACACCCAACCACAAGCAGCCCAACCACATGCTGGTTGCCCTTCCTGATGACCTCCGGCAACATCTGGATTGGGGCGGTGTGGCAGTGCTCTTGTTATTAGATCTGTCCGCTGCGTTTGACACAGTCAACCATCAGCTGCTGTCCCACCGCCTCACCGACGTGGGGATACAGGGGCGTGCCTTGCAGTGGCTTGCTTCCTTTCTCCAGGGTCAGGGACAAAGGGTGGTGCTAGGGAAACAGTAGTCCAGGAGACGCCCACTTGAATGTGGTGTGCCTCAGGGGGCGGTGCTTTCTCTGATGCTGTTTAACATCTACGTGCGCCCCCTTGCCCAGATTGTCCGGAGGTATGGGCTGGGGTGCCATCAGTACGCTGATGACACCCAGCTGTATCTGATATTGGGTGGCCAGTCAGACTCCAGTGTCAGCATTTGGTTGCTGCAAATAAGACATCAGGTGGTGATCTAGATGATCTACCTGACAGCTTCTGACAGTCATCTTATCTGGACTAAACCGGTTCTGTCCAGTGCTGGCAGACTAAGTCAGAATGACTCAACACTGATAGCTGATTGGTGGATGGTTGTTGTACAATTGTATATAAGTGTTCATGTACTATATAGTTCTCTCTCTGCGTATGAATGTGTGTATGGCGAAGCACTTTGAAAGTGTGTACCAGCATCTTCTTTTGTAAATAAATTGTATATAGCTATTGCACAAGACTGTGTGAATAGTTCCCTCCTTGGCTAAATCTCACCACACCAGAATCCATGGCATGCTGCAAGAACATCCCGCCCGGAAGATCTGGACCGGGCACTGCAAGCTGTGGCTGGTTGGCTCAGACTGAGCTGGCTGAAGCTAAATTTGGTAAAGACGGAGGTCCTGTGCCTGAGTCAGAATGGGGTGGGGATGAGGCTCTTGCTCCTGATCTTCGATGGGGCACCATTAGTGCCAGCGCCGGAGGTTAGGAGCTTGGGAGTGCTTCTGGATCCCTCCTTAATGATGGAGGCCCAGGTGGCAGCCACTGCTAGGTCAGCCTTTTACCATCTTCGGCTGATTTGGCAGTTGGTTCCCTTCCTCAAACGCGATGACCTGGCTACAGCGATCCATGCGATGGTCACCTCAAAATTAGACTACTGCAACACTTTCTACATGGGGCTGCCCTTGTTGTGAATCCGGAAGCTGCAGCTAGTGCAGAATGCCACAGCCAGGCTTGCGATGGGTCTCCTGAGGTGGTAGCACATCCGGCCAGTGCTGCACTGGCTGCCAATAGCATACCGAATTCGCTTCAAGGTGCTGGTACTTACCTTTAAAGCCCTATATGGCCAGGGGACATACCTGAGGGACTGCCTTTCCCCATACCCCAGAGAGCACTACTGTCAGGGGTACAACATCAGTTAGTTGTTCCAGGCCCTAAGGAGGCCAGGCTCATGGCTACTAGGGCCAGGGCCTTTTCGGTGGCAGCTCCTTCCTGGTGGAATGAGCTCCCAGAAGAGACCAGGGCCCTGTGGGACCTTGTACAGTTCCACAGGGCCTGTAAGACAGAGCTCTTCCGCCAGGCTTTTAATTAAGAGCCACCACCACCAGCACCATTGCTACCACCATCACTATCACCAACTATTATCAAAAGTACCATCTAAGGTGGGGGGCTGTCCCTGCAGGGAAACTGTCCCGGCGGCAGCCGGGATGGCGCCGGCGGGCGCGGCCCCAACCTGGCACGGCCCACGGCGGTCCCCGGTCTCAACGGCAGCAGCCGCCACCACAGCAAGCCGGGAGTGGCCCCGGCGGTAGCCCCCAGCCCCGAGAACATACCTCTTGTTGTTGGCGAGGGGCTGGGAGGCGGCAGCAAGGGTCGGCCGCCTTCGGGGGCGGGAGGACGGAAGAAGCGGGACCCGTTGCGCCGCGGGCGGGACGGGCGAGGCCCGGCCCGCGGCGCGAGCGGCATGCCGGCCCCCTGGCCAAGCAGGAGGGGCGGGCCGAGGGAGGCGGAGGCGCTGGTCCAGCCCGCGGTTCGGGGCAGGATGCGGAGATAGGAAGGGCGGAGGGCGCCTCGGCGTCCTCAGTCTTGAAGGGAGGCGGGACCCCGGCGGGGGTGGAGCCAGAAGGGGAGGCGGGAGTAATAAAAAGAGGGGAAAGGGAGACGGCCGGGGAGGAGGAACGCTGGGCTGGCTGGGACGGAAGGTGGCAGAGAGAGAGAGACAGAAACCCAGTCCCTGTGAGCAGTCCGCTCTGGAGGCCAGACCCTGAGCGGGAAAAAGGGGGTGAGGGAACCCCCTTTGCATTGCCCGGACTCTGAGGCTGTTTCCCTGACCTCCTAAAGACTCCCATACCTGCCTTTCTGGCCCCTCAGGAACGCCGGGGCGAGGCAGGAACGCTGCGCCAGTCTCAAGGGGACTTCCTCGTCAACAGTAGAGGGCGCTCTCCCCCCCGCTTGCGAGGGAGGGCGTCACAACGTGGTGGAGAATGCAGGCACTAGGGACCCGCTAAAGAAGCCCCGCCCCAGCCTCCCCACTCCGCAGGGGTGGCGTCCCCCGGCAGCCCGCTCTCTGGACTTTACCCACGCTGCACGAGGCACTCTGGACTCGGCCTCCTCAAGCGCAACGGACTCTGACGACAGCCAGACTCAGTCAAGCTGCAGCCCGGTGGCGCTGCCCCCCCCCTGCGCCCATGGATCTGGCAGTTTGGGCAATGGATGGCTGAGCATCAGGCAAAGCTCCTGCGGGATGTTACGCAACAACAGCAGCAAGTCCAAGCAAGCCTTATGCAGGACTTCCAACAAGCCCTGCAGGCGGTGGGATAAGCAGTGGCAGGTGTGGGGTCGGGGACAGCAGCCCCCAAGGGCCCCTGGGCCCCCTGACGAAGCTTGGTCCGGAGGACGATATTGAAGCGTTTTTGGAAGCTTTTGAACGAGCAGCAGAGGCGGCCCGTTGGCCCGGGGACCAGTGGGCGTGTATCTTGGGCCCTTACCTAACAGGAGAAGCCCAGGCCGCGATGAAAGCTCTCCCGAAGGCAGAAGTGGTGGATTACAAGAAGTTGAAGGCGGCTATCCTTGACCGATATGAAATCACCCCGGAGGCCTACCGCCAGCGGTTTCGGTCCCTGGTGCTTCCCCCTGGGGGCCGACCTCGAGCGACCATTGCCGCCCTCCACGATGCCGCCACCCGCTGGCTTGTACCAACCACCGCTGACGGGAGGCGGGTTGTGGAGATGGTGGTCATCGAACAACTCCTCCACATACTCCCACCACGGATCCGGCACTGGGTAGCTTGCTGGAAGCCAACCCGCCTATCCGAAGCGCAAGACCTGTGGGAGAATTACCAAGCCGCGGACGGACGAGAGGCCCCGCTGAAGGCCGAAACCCCGAAGCCGAACAAGCTGGTACCACAAGGCGGGCGAGGTCTCCCTGCCACCGGGGGCTCCCAGCCCGGGGACCTGTCCACCCGGGGGGTCGGGCCCGACCTGCTGTAGCCCGAGCAGGACCCCCTTGTACATTCCTCGGGGAACCCCGGTGGTCGGCCTAGGCGCCGGGCCGGCTGGGGGTCCGCCGGGGCGGATGGGGCCCGAGGCACGCACCACAGGGCTGCCAGGGCCGTCAGGAGTCGGGCCCTGTTACACCTGTGGTCAATGGGGGCATCTCAAACGGGATTGCCCGGTGATGGAGTGTGACCTGGGGGAGGACTACTCGATGCAGGCGGCCGAACCCCAGGAGAGGCCACCAGCGTGGACGCTCTCGGTCGAACTCGGGGGCAGAAACTGGACGCCCTGCTGGACAGCGGCAGCTCAATTTCCATGGTCCTGACACAACTGTTACCCCCAGAGTTGCCGGTACACCGCTGGGCTACGATAGTGTGCTTTCACGGGCACGCTGAACGCTGCCCGGTCATGGTGGTCCCATTACGCTACCTGGGGCAGGAGGTGGAGGTACCCCTGGCCCGCATGGAAAAGCTCCCCTGCCGACTCCTACTGGGGTGGGATGCACCCGGTGTCTGGGAAGCTATCAAGGCCTTCCACGCCAGGCCATTGGGGCCCAGCCCTCCAGGGGATGGTGAAGAGGAAGCAGGGGAACTGACCGAGGCAGACCCCGGGCCCTCGTGGGAGGAGCCGGATCCTGAGGATGTCGAGGAGGGGCCCTCAGGAAGGGCCGACCCAGAGCCCGATCCGCGACCAAGATGGACTGGAAATCCGCGGTTTCGAGAGGCGCAAGCACAGGACGAGGGTCTGGACAAGCTATGCTCGCAAGTAGCGGTAAGGAACGGGGAGGTGGTTGATCCCCGTCGGGAGGGCAGGCTGCCCCACATCCAAATGAGGGAAGGGGTCTGGTATCGAGTGGCCAAGGGGCGGATGGGTCCTATCGACCAGGTGTTAGTCCCCGCGGAGTTCCGGGAGGAAGTGATGGGTCATGCCCATCAACATCCCTGGGCGGGGCATCAGGGCTTTAAAAATACAATGGCAAGGTTGTTGACTCATTTCTTCTGGCCCACGATAGCTATGGATGTGCGCGGCTATTGCCGGGCGTGCGAGGTATGCCAACGTATGTCCATGCGCGCCGCACCCCGGGCCCCGTTATCGCCCCTGGAAACGATCACAGGGGTGCCCTTCGACAGGATCGCTATGGACTTCGTGGGTCCCCTGCCGCGGACCCCGAGGGGAGCGCGGTATATCCTGGTGATCATGGACTATGCCACTAGGTACCCGGAAGCGGTTCCCCTCCCCAGCTTGAAGAGCGCCGGAGTCGCCCGGGCCCTGATGCATCTATTCGCCCATGTGGGGCTCCCACGAGAAATTCTGATGGACCGAGGGTCACCGTTCACCGCTAAGTTGATGCAACAAGTCTGCGCTACCCTCCACATCCGGCAACTGTTTACATCGGTCCACCATCCACAAACAGATGGGTTGGTGGAGCGCATGAATCAAACGATAAAAGGGATGCTCCGTAAGGTATCCCAAGACCGCCCTACAGCCTGGGACCTCCTGGTGGATCCCCTCCTATTCGCCATCAGGGAGACGCCCCAAGCATCCACTGGTTTTGCCCCCTTTGAATTGCTGTACGGTAGGCTCCCTCGGGGTATCCTGGGGGTAATGGAGGGATGGTGGGCCCACCCGGCGGCCCCCGCCGAAGAGACAGAGGTTAGCGACTATGTCACACGCCTACGAGAGCGACTGGACTGGGTACGAGCAGAAGCACAGCGCAACCTGCAGGCCGCCCAGAAAGCACAGAAGCAGCGATACGACAGGGGCACCCGTCTCCGGTCTTTCGCCGTGGGAGATTCCGTCCTGGTCTCGCGGAACGCTCTATCACGGACACAGGGCAACCCATGGCAAGGACCCTTTCAGATTAGTCGGGTATTAGGCCCACTCTCGTATGAGGTGCAATGTGGGCCTCAGGCCCGCCATCGGAAGTGGCTCCACGTAAACGATCTAAAGGAATGGGTGACCCCAGCCCATCCAGAACCGGTATGTCTGGAAGTGGACCCGACTACTCTACCAGAGGGGACGCTCCCCTGGACAGTGGAGGACAGGACAGCTGAGCTACCCACTCTAGATGCAGACCTGACCCGAGACCAACAGGCTGAAGTAAGGCGGATTCTTGCCGGAGTGCCAGGGGTGTTCCAGACCACCCCGGGTTGTACCCACTTAGCGACCCACTATATCCCCACGGTGCAGGGGAAGGTGGCTCGGGCCCGCTGGCGACCTGTGCCCCAGAAACGGTGGGAGGTGATTAATCAAGAGGTCCGGGACATGTTACGTATGGGGGTTATAGAGCCCTCCCAGAGTGCTTGGCGGAGTCCCATCGTACTGGTACCAAAGCCCGATGGGTCGGTACGCTTTTGTGTGGACTACAGAGGGGTTAACCAACTCTCCCAGTTTGATGCGTACCCGATGCCACGGGCTGACATCCTAATAGATCAGCTGGGGCAAGCCCGATACATCTCCGCCCTTGACCTTACGAAGGGGTATTGGCAGGTGCCCGTGCACCCACCCGATAGGGAGAAAACGGCATTTGCCACGCCCCAAGGGCTGTTTCAGTTCAGGCGTATGCCCTTTGGCCTTCAGGGAGCGGCCGCCACATTTCAGCGGCTGGTGGACACGGCATTAGCGCAGTGTGAAGGATTCGCTAGGGCCTACATAGACGATATAATCATTTGTAGCCCCGACTGGCCCACTCATCTCCAGCACCTACGGACCGTTCTAGAAGCTCTCCTAGAAGCGGGATTGCACGCTAACCCTAAGAAGAGCAGGATAGGCTTCCAAGAGCTGCGCTACTTGGGATTCTTAGTGGGACGGGGGCAGCTCCGTCCAGTTCCCGAGAAAGTGGTGACGGTGGAACATCACCCCCGGCCCACAACCAAACACCAGCTGCGGCGATTTCTGGGCATGGTGGGATATTATAGTAAATTCATCCCTCATTTTGCATCCCGCGCCAGCCCCCTCACGGACTGTCTAAAAAAACGGAACCCAACTCCATACGATGGACGACATCCCGGGACCAAGCCTTCGAGACCCTGCGGCGTAGTTTATCGGGGGCCCCGGTCCTCCAAAACCCGGACTTCTCTCGGCAGTTTACCCTGCACACCGATGCCTCAGCCTCGGATCTTGGGGCAGTGTTGACACAGGGGACAGAGGGGGATGAGCGACCAGTGCTCTTCATTAGTCGGAAACTACAGCCAGCGGAACGCCAGTATTCCACCGTTGAAAAAGAGGCCCTGGCCGTTAAGTGGGCGGTGGGGGCCCTACAGTTCTACTTAGATAACAATCCTTTCCGATTAGTGGTAGACCACGCCCCGCTCCTGTGGATGGAGCGTATGAAAGACCACAACCCTCGCATCTTACGATGGTATTTGTCCCTTCTTCCGTTTCAGTTCACAACGCAGCACCGAGCGGGGAGCCAACACCGCGTGGCAGACTACTTGTCCCGTCTTCACGAGGGAGACCCGGCTCAGGACTTAAGGAAGGGGGTGTGTCCCGGCGGCAGCCGGGATGGCGCCGGCGGGCGCGGCCCCAACCCGGCACGGCCCACGGCGGTCCCCGGTCTCAACGGCAGCAGCCGCCACCACAGCAAGCCGGGAGTGGCCCCGGCGGTAGCCCCCAGCCCCGAGAACATACCTCTTGTTGTTGGCGAGGGGCTGGGAGGCGGCAGCAAGGGTCGGCCGCCTTCGGGGGGCGGGAGGGACGGAAGAAGCGGGACCCGTTGTGCCGTGGGCGGGACGGGCGAGGCCCGGCCCGCGGCGCAAGCGGCATGCCGGCCCCCTGGCCAAGCAGGAGGGGCGGGCCGAGGGAGGCGGAGGCGCTGGTCCAGCCCGCGGTTCGGGGCAGGATGCGGAGATAGGAAGGGCGGAGGGCGCCTCGGCGTCCTCAGTCTTGAAGGGAGGCGGGACCCCGGCGGGGGTGGAGCCAGAAGGGGAGGCGGGAGTAATAAAAGAGGGGAAAGGGAGACGGCCGGGGAGGAGGAACGCTGGGCTGGCTGGGACGGAAGGTGGCAGAGAGAGAGAGACAGAAACCCAGTCCCTGTGAGCAGTCCGCTCTGGAGGCCAGACCCTGAGCGGGAAAAAGGGGGTGAGGGAACCCCCTTTGCATTGCCCGGACTCTGAGGCTGTTTCCCTGACCTCCTAAAGACTCCCATACCTGCCTTTCTGGCCCCTCAGGAACGCCGGGGCGAGGCAGGAACGCTGCGCCAGTCTCAAGGGGACTTCCTCGTCAACAGTAGAGGGCGCTCTCCCCCCCGCTTGCGAGGGAGGGCGTCACAGAAACTGAGCCAGAATACCACTGAACCAGGATTTAGAACTACTTGTGATAACATGCCTTAGCTGATTTATGGACAGATTGGCTACTATTGCGAGCACCAAAACATTATTATTTTATGATGTTTTATTGTCTTATGTATGATGGTTTTAATTGGTTGTTTTATGCTAACTCGGCTCTAGTGGCTGGTAAATGTGAGCCGCCCTGAGCCCATTGCGGGAAGGGTGGGATACAAATGTAATAAAATAAATAAATAAATAAAAAACCTCTGGGTGACGTCATCATGCCAGGCACGTCGGCCTGATCATGGTAGTTTGGGGATGGGATTCCCCCCGCTGGCCGGATCTGGGCTGGCGGATGGGGGGCCCTAAAAGTGGGCAAACCTCTGCCTCCCCGGGGAATGGCAAACCTAATTGCAGTTGGGAATATATAGGATCTCAGCTGTGTTTCACTAGCATATATCCAGCAGCTTCTAACATAGTGAGAGGATAGGAATGGCCTATAAATACCACCAGTAAAATCTGCACTTCTGCTTAGACATAAATTCCGATTCAGAAAAGTAGGGGTTTTTCCCTGATATGTATTCTGATTGAAATTTCAGGATGAGCAAGACAGATAATTATTTAATTGAAATCTGTTTCCTGTCTCCAGCTTTTAAAATGGAAGCATTCTACTAAAAAAGTTTAGAAGTTGATTGCCCTGAATGTAATGACCAGAGTTGTTATTGCCACTGTAGTATCCCTGTAGTTGCTAGGAGGGAGGTTTCTCAGGGAAGACTCCAGTGAGACCTCCCTGTTACTGCTGCTAGGTAGTTAAAGCCAAAGGGAGCTCAAGTGGAGGGCTGAGAGGTTTGAGAATGGATGAAAGAGAGAGAGAAGCAAGGAAAGTTTCGCCTTGAGCTTAAATTACAGTCCTGATTGGTGAAGAATGTTTGATGACTCAGTTCTAGTCTCTAATTGTATATGTCTCATAAACCTTTAATGTTCATTTACAAAGCCAGGTAAATATGAACTTCAGCAACATTGCTAAGTGGAATCCATGAATCCCATGAACTGTGGGTGTACAAGGAGTAAAAAGGATCTTCAGCAACTTCCCTTCTGATAGCAGTCCCCCTATGACTTCTCCAAGCTGATGATGAGGATCAAGGAACTGTTGTAGACAAAATGCCATGCAGCAGATGGGTTTTGGGTGAGGAAAAGTCTGGCAAAATCATTTCTTTTCTGCTAGTGGAGAGTTTCAGCTACTTCTTGTTACAACTCTTCAAAGCTCCACTAATGGAAGAAAAAAATGGGTTAATTTTTCCTAATTCCTCTTTGTCACTGAAGGTCCTGTATTGTAAAGTATTTTGTCCACAGTAGTCCCTTGACCTTCAGCACTGGCTTGGGACGGGGGGGGGGGGCACAGGGTGTGCTGAGGGAGGATTTGCCTCTATGAGTTCTTTTTTCTCGCAATTCATATGATCAACTCCATGTGTTAAACTTTAATATTTCCTCAGACCAAAAACAGTAGATGTGCAAAGGAGGAAATGCTTGTTAGAAGACTTCTAAACAAAAGGCAGTTATACTGAAACACAGGCTGTGCACAGAGTTCAAACAAAGTAAAAGATGAAAGATAGCACTGATGAGTTCTGACATAACCAAGTGCCAGTTATTCTCAAAGAGCATTTACCGCTGATGTTTTTAATGCTGTATGTGAAGAAATGCATTTTTGCTTTGGAGGGCTGAAATGAGCAAAACCTCCACTCTGAGTTTTAAAAGATTTTTTTCCCTTCTGGGTAGAGAGCAAAACAGGAGGGGAAAGGCAGTCCAATTGCTTTGCAACTTACCTTCATACAAATGCTAATAGCAGGAGAGAAAGGGTGGGTAAAGCTTCTAACAGGGAACAGAGATTTGGAGGAATGAATTACTAGAGAGGCAACAGAAAGGAAAATTCTGGAGGCTGCAGGAAAAGCTTCACTGGCCTGGCGCCACTGGCCTGGGGGAAAGAGAGCTGATAAAACTCAGGGGAGTGAAGAGGAAGTTCTCTTTGGCTGGTGTGGAGTCCATGAGAGTAGACAGAACTCTTAACTGAGGCAGCCATTTTGACCATGTGCTCGCATGAAGAGCTGGGAGAAAGCTTCAAGGTAATGGAAACTCTGTAGAAATTTGTAACTTTTTAAAGCTAGAGACCCTGTCCTATATTTAAACATTTGATAGGGTATGTATAGAGAGAGGGACCGAGGGATTGTGTTTACCAATTTCTTTTGGATCCCTTGATCAGTCTGGTGCTGTGCTAAAAGTATGTTTATGAACATCTTTTTAATAAATACTTTATAACTTTTGATGCTGGCAGTGGTTCCCTGTATCACAAAGACCTCTAATGTCTTGGCCATGCTATTTTAAAAGGAGCAGCAAGGGGGAAGGCAGGTAGTTGGAAAGTGGCTATTCCTTCAAGGGCATCCAAGGCAGTAAAGCAATTTATATAGAAATGGTCGTAATGCCCAGCCATTTCATGTTCTCCCCTGGGTCCTAGGCTCAGACCACTGAGCATGAGATTTCTGTAATGAATGTCAATAAATCAAAAGTAGGTTTGCAGCTTACATATACACACCTGAACTGCATTTTGATGCAATAATTCAGAGCAAGAGGTGTCAGTGACTGTTAAATAAACAAAATATTGCAAGAGTGCTAGTGTCTTAAGCATGTTTTATTTAAAGTTAATCTTTAATTACGTTTGTGTCCTTTATAAAGTTTATATCTCTGCTACCTGCCATTACATTTTATGACACGCTTAGCCCGGCCCAACAAGGTCTCATTTATGTCAAATTTGGCACTCATAACAAATGAGTTCAACACCCCTGGCCTAGTCTGTGTGAGAACAGAGAAGTAATTCCTGCTCAAACCTGCTGGCATTGTCTTGTTCCTGCACTGTCGCTGCAAGCCACCTGGGGAGCAACACAAGCTGGCTGGTTTGAATGTGGATGTGAAGCCCCTCCCCCTAACCCCCCTCAGCCAGTCAGCTGCTTTCCATCCCAAGCAGCAACACACAGGATGAAAGCACACTGGCTGGCTTGAAAGGGGGGAGTAAAGTCCTTTTTTCCAGCGCCTGGAAGAGAAGATGGTTGGCTGGCCTGAAAGTGGTGTTTGTATGTGTAAAGTTCTTTCCCCTCATCCTGAACACCGCACTGGGGCTGAAGGCTTTGTGGCTTTTTGTGTGTGTATGTTGGGAGGGGGGGAATCTCACACTGTTGCATCAGATTATAATGGAGGAAGAAAAGGGGGTGGTCTGAAAAAAAAAAAAGGAAATCTATCTGCAGTTCTCCTTAGATTTACGTGCAAATTAGGACTATTCTTATTTCACCCAACATTGCTTATTGATGGTCTTTGTGCTGTTAAAGATTATGTGTGTGGGGGGGGGTTTATTGTGGTGCTTTAATATTTTGTTCATGTTATTTGGTAACTTATCAAAAGTCACTTATGTTCCTATTGAAATCTGAGCAGAATCAATCTCTCTCTTACCGTACGCATCACGTACTCTGACCAGCCCTTCAGCACCAACTGTCATTGTTTTAAAAACTAGTGCAGGCTCAAGATGTCTGGGCTCGTAAGAGAAGGGCTTATGTAAAGCTAAGAAACCAGGAGAAGTGGTTTTCCCCCCCCCTTTTGCATAAGTGTGTTAAATGCCTGCAAAATGAAGACAGAGACAGCAAGATAAGGGTTTCTTAGCTAGGTCATGTGTACTCATTTTGTGTGTATGCAAGAAAATGTTTTTAAACAACATGTTAATTTTAAAAGGCATCCCGTTAAACAGAGCTTCTGTCTGTAATGCTGAAGAGCTGTTTTCAGAGTTAGGCATAACCTCATTCCCTGATATTTTGTGGTTGGCTCTTCCTCCCGTGGCAGCCATTTTGTGGTTGAACTCACCACCCTCTGTCAGCATTCCAAATGTGCCTGCAGACTGAAAAAAATTGGGGACCTCTGATGTACATAAAATGCCTATTTTGTAAAGCTCATAGACAGATATATTGCAAACTGTCAAATTCAAAAAAAGATGAAAATGTTTTTTAAAAAATATTTTAAAAATCAACATTTACATGTTATAAAGAGATGAAACTATGTTCAAATGTGATGGCGCTTTCAAATTTAGCAAAGAGCAAGCGAAGAACAGAACATTGTTGATGTAAATGAAGCTTGATTTTTTTAGTAAAAAAGTTAGAGGGGAGTTTTGAAAGCCCCTTTTCAAATAATACCAAATCTAAATGGTACTGAATAAAATTACAAGAAAAATGCAATCATTTTGATCATATTTCTGTTTACAACGAGGGGGGATATTTTTTAATTGCAAGCAAGTTTTAAGTGCTAGTATTAGTATTGCAGGGCTACCTATAAAAATAATGTAGTCTGCAGGGCTATTTTTGGGCAGGAACGCACAAGAATGGAGTTCTGGCTGGCTCCTGAGTTGGCCATGCCCAGTAGGAACTCATTAGCATAATAGGCCACACCCAATGGCAGAAACTCATTAGGATTGGCTACATTAGGTATGTGTGGCCTAGCATGCAAAGGAGTTCCTGCTACCAAAAAAAAAAGCCCTGGGTTTTGACAACAAACAAGGTAAACAGAATAAGAAGCAAAAAGGTGGGTGTGACTGGATGACCACACTTCTGGTAACATGGGAGTGTGGCCTAATATGCTAATGAGTGGTGTTGTCAGGGGTGTGGTATAATATGCTAATGAGTTTCCACTGTTGGTTGTGGCCTGTTATGTTAATGAGTTTCTGCTGGGCTTTTTCTACAAAAAAGCCTTGTTAGTCTGTATAGCTGGAAGATATATTTGTCATTTATTAAAGTACTGCTGTATAAACTCTACAATGAAATTTTGAAATTCTACAGTATAAATTTAAACTTTGTTTTATGTTTTGTAGGTATATAGACATTTTGAAGGAGTACAAGCCTAAACTCATCTGGGATGAACAAATAGCCGAACATTATTTTGAATACAAAAAGTGAGTTGTGCCTTTGACTGTTCACTTTTTTAATCGCCTCAGCTGAGGCAGAACATTTGTTTAACTATCTAAATTCCCAGGGCTGGGTGCCTGCAGGTTTTTATCTTTTATTTATTTGTTTCTTTATTTTATTTACAAAATCTGTACCCTGCCCTTTTGCCCTCATCAGGGCCACCAAGGCGGCTAATGAATTAAAAACATGACATAAAAAATATACCTTAAGAACCATTAGGATCAAACAAAAACAAAAACAATTAAAACATAGAGTAGGAAGGAGGGGTCACTGAGGGAACACCAGGCAAAACCATAAAGTCTTCAACGGAAAGTGGAAGAATGTAACAGAAAGGGACAGAAAGTTCCAGAATTTTGAACATAAGAACATAAGAGCCAATGTTGAATCAGGCCAATGGCCCATCTAGTCCAACACTCTGTCACACAGTGGCCAAAAATACCAGGTGCCATCAGGAGGTCCAGCAGTGGGACCAGGACACTAGAAGCCCTCCCACTGCTGCCCCCTCCAGCACCAAGTTGGTGCCACAACTGAGAAGGCCCTCTCCTGGGCGGCCATTTTCCTGATCTCAGGAGGTGCGGGCACCCAAAGCAGGGCCTTGGAAGATGACTGTAGCAGTCAGGTAGGTTTATAAGGTAGAAGACTGTTTTCCTCATGGGTATAGCAGCCAGAGGTTATTAAAAAGTAACAGAGTGCTAGAAAACTATGGTAACTTCTTCCTAAAGCAATTGCCCATGTAATTGGATCAATAGCAGACTCTTGCTGCTTCTATACTTAGAATGTGACATGCAGACAAATGCTGGTCCCTTAATCAGAGAAGGTGCATTTAGCAAGGCCCTATTAAGAAAATGTCATTGATTTTAATACCGATCTTATGTGAATAATCGTAAGTTTGTAACTAATCATGGAACAACCTCCCCCAGGGAGGTTCACCTGGCCCCTTCACTGTCAATCTTCAGGCAGCAGCTGAGACGAATTTTATTTAAGACTGAATTTGACTAAGTTTTTATTTATTGGCAGTCGTAACTGGAGTTTTTAAATTGTGACCTTTTGATGTATTTTTATAATTATTCTTTTATTTATATTTTATTGTATTGTTATAGTGGTTTTATTTATATTGTAAGCTGCCTTGAGTTCCCTGAGGGAGAAAGGCAGCAAATTAATATTTTTTTAATTAATTAATTACTCAAAAGCTATCACATTTTAAAATTTTAGTGGAAATTAAAAGAGATGCCAACGCCTATTGCTATCTTTTTCTTTGTGTAGTGACACTCAAAAAATAATTGCATCCAACCGTCTTCATCTGATGGCACTGGCACATTATTCTACCACACAGTGCTTTCTGCTGATGCAAGATATTTTTGCATTGATGAAAGAGGATCTTGCCTCAGCAGGAGACGCCTGGTGTTAGAAGAATGTACCCCCACAACACCCCACAATGAAACAAAATGGTAGGATTCCAGCAACACTTTCAAGTATAAAATCAAGGGCTGGATTCCAACAGACAGTAAAATTAAGGAACATAGAACAAAGTTTGAATCCAGTGGCACCTTTAAGACCAATAAAGTTTAATTCTGGGTATAAGCTTCCGCGTGCAAGAACGCTCTCAGATATAGTGAAACAGTTTTCTCAAGCCTTACATATGGGGGGGGGGGTTAGTTAGTTAGAGTCAAGATGCATAACTAAGTGATAAGTATAGCTGAGACTGGATTAAAACAGTTGCTAGCCCTGTGAATGGCAGCAAATTAGCTTACAGATAATAAAAGAGTTAATAAACACGTGAGAACTAAGCTTGAGTCCAGCAGCGCACTGTCATTTTTTGTCACTCCTTTGCAACTATTGCTTTGGGTCATCGTCCCCCTTTTCCATATGTTTTTTGCTCCCTCTGGGACTACTCGAGAGAGCAAAACACATTGGGGGAAAAAAACCCTGAAGCAAGAGGGACAAACGAGTGGCAAAAATGACAGTGCGGACGTATTTCAAATCCACTGAAACAAATTTCCTCAAGCGTTACACAGGGTTAGTTGCCAGGAAGGGCTAATTAGAGTCAAGTACAGCTAACGGATGACACAGAGGGCATCGCGGAGCAATCTCATCGATGGCTGCAGAGTCAGCTGTGCCAGTCCTCTACAAGCTCATCCAACAAGCCACCTGTGGGCATCGGAACCTGCAGAGCCATTTGAAGCCTCATAGGGTCCATCTGGTTCCGTGGGCAAGCCCAAGCAGGGTCGGTGTGAAACATTCAGATGGGCCTTCGGGGCATGGTGGTCTGACCATGGCACTGTCGTAGCGGTGATCCAGTCCACTGTGACCCCCACCACGAAGATCAGATCAAGCGTGTGAGTGGGAACCGTTATATATTGGGAGAGTCCCAGTGCTGCCATGGATGACACCAGGTCCGCTGCCTGTGTGGAGGCTGCATCATCCACATGGACATTGAAGTCACCCAGGACTATCAGTCTAGAGTGCTCCAATGCCCAGCTTGACACAGCCTCCATCAGAGACAGCAGGCTAGCGGCCGGTGCATTGGGCAGTCGGTACACCACCCGGATAGCCAAACCCTCCCCTGCTTTCCACACTAGGCCAGCACACTCAATGCCTGCAAGCTTCAGTGGCAGGAGTGTCCTGAAGGAGTAAGCCTCCCTAATGAACAGAGCCACTCTGGTCCCCGCCCCCTAGTCCGTGATTGGTGAAGGACCGAATACCCAGGTGGAGCCAACTGGGAGAGAGCTATTGTCTCCCTGTCTTGAACTCAGTTTTTGGTCTGCATGCTGCTCGGGCAAAAAGTCCTGAAGGACTGTGGTTTTATTTTTGATAGACCTGGCGTTACACAACACCTATGACGGGGGGGGGTCAATAAGCTGCAGGTTATTTACATTGGGGGGGGCGTTGTCAGTGTATCTTCCTTAGGTTCAGGAAGCTTACCTTTGTGCTTGCCAGTTCCCTCCAGGGAGAGTCTGGCTGCCCCTAGGACAGCAGTGGCAATTAGAATTCTGGCCAAGTTGGACAGCCTCTTTAAGGAGCTATGCCCAACAAATGGGCTGTCTGCCAGCTGGCCAGAATATGGCCAGTGGAATTCCACAGCCATGGACTGAACTACACCCCCATCTTAAAATCTCATGGGACTACTCACCCTCACAAGTTTTCCCTATAGGCAAGACTCCAGTAAGTAATTTAAAAGTAGGTTCAGCACAAAGCCAGGGAGGGAGGGGATTTCTCTAGTGGGCTGTGGAGGGACCTGAGGAGAGAGGCAGAGGAGCTAGGGTGAATTTTATCTCCTCCTTTCTCTGTTCTGAAGCTAAGGGACCTTGCAGAGGAAGACCCTGGAGAGCTCACTGATGCAGGAGCCTGACCCCCAAAGCCCAGACACTTACACAGTGTTTATTTTATTATACAAACAATGCCTAATTCTTTGCATTGCTTCTCAGGAAGGAAACTAATTTGAAAAATAGTGTTGATTTCAATGGCTGTTCTTCTTTTGTGCTTTACAGAAGTAAAGGAGGCAAACATGCAGCCTTCTACCCAACTTTAAAGGTACACATTCTTTTATTTTCTTTTGATGAAGGGCTCAGTGTGATTTTAATGGAGCCAGATTACACCCAACCATTTGATTTAATGGAGTTAGATGACTCCCCAAATATATTTCTGTGTAATTCCTTCAAGGCACACAGTTATATTGGTCAGATTCATGGTGCACATTATGCTCTCTGGCAATGCCAGACTCTAGCTGTTTTTGTGAGCAGGCACACAGATTCCTTTATGCCTTCCCACACTTTGTCTTTTCTGGCAAACCTTTGTTTGTGCGCCCCAAACTAAGAGGGTCAAGCTAACAAATCAATTATAATAAAAACATACAAATATTTATTAGGGTGTACACATGATTAAAACATACATAAGGTTAAAAGAAATAGTCAAACTATCAGACTTAAAGCTTATATCATTCAAAGCTGGTTGTTATACAAATCCAATTGATGGGTAAAACCTTTGACCTAAGGACCATACGCGTTTCGGCCCCTTTGGGCCTTCCTCAGTAGACAGTATTCTTTATTTTATATGGACACACATCCAGAAATACATGCATAAAGAACGTTGTATATATTTATGACAAGGTGTTGCTTTCTTATATGTTTTGAATTTGCCACAAGTTTGTATATTGGGCCATAGATAGTAGCTGTAGAAATTCTCCAAATTGTTCTGGTAGCGATTATCCCATTCGTCAGAATGTGTGTCACTTCCATCAGAGATAATAATCTGAACTGATCACATCTGTACTGACGAATTATGGGTTGTGCTGGCCCTTCACTTCAGAATTGCAAGCCATGTCCAAACAGTGGTTTGCAAATCCTTGGCTGTTGGTTTGAATATAACAGAAAATTATGGTTTAGTATGAAAGCAGGGGGCAGTGGGAGTGTATGAGCCCAAAGGTAGTCCCAAACCATGGTACTGTATCCTTTGTTTCCAGGGGTTAAACTGTCAGATTAATGATTAACTGCTAATCACTGACAATTGACTTTCATGGGTTGGTCTGAAATAAAAATGTAGTTGATACTACTGTTTCTTCATACAAGCAGTCATATATTTGCCAATGCGTATGTATATTCAGAAAAACTAATTATCCACCATATTTCTCTTGTGTTTTTCAGTCCATACAACTACGGTTAGAACTTGCAAAGGAACTGGGCACAGGAATAGCCATCTGGGAGCTGGGCCAAGGGCTGGATTATTTTTATGACCTACTTTAGAATAAGACATGTTATTTTCTTCATTGGCATTTCATCATAATTGAAGACAGTGGGGGGGAGGGGAGAAGTACAGGCAAGAATTATTTTGTTCCTATTTTAATTTAAATGGAATTGGTTTAAAATTTTTCAATAAAGAACTGGTTCTGAGTTACTGTGCTATTTGTACTGCATGGTGATGAATAATTATAAAGTTGGGAGAGCCCTCCAACGTCTGTGTTCTGACGAGGTAGCTGGAGAGTTGACCACTGAGAGAGAAGGTGAGTGCTCTTTATTTTGTTCATTTTTGTAGCTACGCTGAGTGTAAAACATGCAACCAAATCCCATGTGTGCTAATTCAGAGGAAAATCGTACTGACTCAGTTCAATGGATCGTACTGTCACATACACATGTATAAGAGTGCCTGACTCTACAGCAACCTTGAGGTCCTACAGTTACATTTAAACCTAATTGACTACCATGAAATGTAAGGCTTCATTTATACTGCATACTTTGTTGTGGTAGTTAGATATGTATTACATTTTGCTTTAGTTGTTTTTTTTAGTTAAGCCTGAAAAGTAAAAATAATTTGTATGTCTGCTCCTTAGTTCAGTCTAAAGGGCCTGGTCTGACCTACATTGCCAACGTATATACTTCACCGTTCAAAGAATCCTGGGAATTGTAATATGGTAAAGAATTCAGAATTAGGGATCTCTAGCATATACTGTCACAGAACTCTAATGCCCTAGGAACAGGGAATGACTGTTGAACCAGTTTGTCTGTTGTGTGGATATGCTCCTCGTGTATAAGTCTAAGGCTTTAAACTAATTTTTAAACTTCAATTCTGTATTGTTAAACAATGGTTCAGTTTTACCTTTAGCTTGGACAATTTTTGCTGTAGATGCTTCCATTGTTCTTATGAGATTATTATAATGCAGTCTACCAGAAGCCTCTCCACAGGTCCAACATAGGTTTCATCAGAACAAAGTTAGAGTCCGGTGGCACCTTTAAGACCAACAAAGTTTTATTCAATGTGTGAGCTTTCGTGTGCAAGCACACTTTGTCAGACAATGAAACGGTATTACAGATCATAGTTGTACATATAGAGAGGGTGGCTTGTTAGATTAGCATGCAAAATAGTGAAGATTTTTTTTAACAGTTAAAAAGAATATCAAGCTTGGTTTCTGGTTAAGAACAAGAATATAAGAGAAGCCAATGTTGAATCAGGGCAGTGGCCCATCCAGTCCAACACTCTGTCATACAGTGGTCAAAAATGCCAGGTGCCATCAGGAGGTCCAGCAGTGAGGCCAGGACACTAGAAGCCCTCCTCCACTGTCCCTCCCCCCGGACCGAGAATACAGTTATCATCTGTTTCATTAGTTTATTCTGATCAGGCCAGTCTGCTGACCACCAAACTATGAGTGTGTGAAGACCTTATGCATTGCCGTTAAGGATAGCCACCTAAAATCTATGTTCCATGGCTCCCCCTCCCCTTTCTCACCCACAGACAAGCCTCTTTAAACATAAAAAGCCAAACGATATGTGGAAAAATAATGGTAATCCATTTGGGTTACCAAAAATAATAACAAAGACTACACGTACCACTATAAATACAAAAGAAAATAGAGCTGAGCAAAAGTCAACGGAAACCGAAGCCAGCAAAATGGCGAACTAAAACTCCTTGGTAAGACTACTAGATTCAGCCTTTCATAAACAAGATTTACCAGCCCTATTTGAAAAAATGGAAAATAGAATCAGCAAAAAAATGCTCCAAACATTACAACCAATAAAGGAGCAACTCCAAGAAATACAAACAATTTTAAAAATAACAACACGGCGGAATCAGCACTGAAAATGGGTACAGCAATGAAAGCTGACATGAAGGACCTACTTAAGTCTGAAGCCCAAACTAAAGACCACCTACTCATAATTGAAACACAACTAAAACAGTTGAACCTAAAATTTAAGGGAATCCCAGAAGGAGGAGAAGAACCAGCAAACCCAACCAAATTTATCATGATTGGCAAAGACCAATAATACACTTCAAAACAACTAAAGCCCCTAGTATAATGAGAGCATTTAGACTTGGCTCCCCCTTAAACCCACGTCGAAGACCTACTTGTACAATTTAAAGAATGTGAGACTCACACAAAAATACTAAAAGAAGCGAGACTTAAGGATTACCTCATATTTAATGAAACAAATATAGCAATCTATCCCAACACTCCTTAGGAAGCCCTGGCAATCCGACATCAACTAAAACCCGTCACCTCAAAATTAATGGCTGCAAATGTTAGATATAAATGGCTGCCACAGGAAAACTTCTGGTCTCGCACCAAGGCAAAACAATGCAAGCATCAGGCGAAGAAACAGGACTGGAGCTCCTACAAGCCTTGAAAATCACAGATGAAGCAGACTAGCGTAAATCTCAAAAATGCAAACTACAACAATCAGCAATGCGGGGGGAAAATACTAAAATGCCAATACATCCAAACTCATCACCTGAACCAGAAGCAGTTTTTTTTGCACACTAGGCGAGGCTACCTTCTGGCATGCCCCCCCATGCGCCCACCAGTTTTCAAACTTAAATGCATTTTAGGAAGGATGAAAAACACACAAATTGAAATTTGTGAGCTAGCTCACAGCTTTTTAGCCTCCAGCTCACACATTTCGGTCTTAGCTCAGGAAGGATGGCTCCAGAGCAAACTAATTTATGCAGTAGCCAAATCGCTCACTCACAACTTTAATGCTAGTAGCTCACAAAGCAGAATTTTTTGTTCATAGGAATCCACAGCTTAGAGGGAGCATTGTTTGGGACACTTTATACTATAATCTTTCCCTGTGTCTCAACAAGCAGCCAAATCCAATGCCTGTCTCTCTGTGTTAATGTGAGTTTACTCCCACTTCACAAGACTGTGGTTTTAAATGGATGCAGTGGCTTGAGGAGACTACCACACCAGTCCTGCTGTATCCATTCCTTGGAAGTAAAGCCAATGGATCTTTCTAATGCATAAGATGTTTTTGGCATGGTAGTGGTCTGAGTTTTGTAGCCCTCCTCCCCATGAAACAGAAGTGAGCCCTTGCAAATGCCCCTTATCTTATTGAGTATTCTCCCCCCAACACATCTCAGCCGCACAATCCTCCTTGATTCTGAATAACAATCATTTTCCAGAGTTTTGAGGTGGCAGTCTGACTACAGATACCACCACCACAGAATTGGGCCGCAATTTTAAAAAAAATTATTTGTGACAGGGATTAAATGAAGAAATAAAATAGGGGGATCTCTCTCTCTCTCTCTCTCTCTCTCTCTCTCTCTCTCTCTCTCTCTCTCTCTCTCACACACACACACACACACACACACACACACATACACACACACACACACACACAGGCTGTCTCTGGTGAATTCCTGAAGGGAGCCCCTCCTAAAGCATGGATTTTTGTCCTCTCCAAGAAAGGAACTAGAGAGGGCCAAATCCTTCACGCTCAGCTAAGCTGGGCCCTCGCAACTCCTGCCCAGCCACTGCTGGAGGCAAGCACTCATCTCCTCCTGGATGACCAGGATGCAGTGCTGCAGGGCTTCTTGGGAGAAAGCCCACATGATGACCTGCAGTGGGCCAGAAGAAGAAGAAAGGCTGGATCAGGAACCAGGGGGGCTGGGGGGGGCTGGAATGCCCCCGGTATTGTCATGCAGATCCAGAGCACTTTCTTCTGAGGGGGAGGGGAGCGTGTGGGTTGTGCAGCCGGGAGCAGCTCCATTGGCAAGGAGGAAGTTGTGGATGCCATCTCAGAAGCCCCACTGGTTCCAAATGCCTGGCTCTAAAGGGGGGAGGGGGCACCCCAATGACCATTGGGGAACTTGGGCCCCAGAAACAGCAGCCTTTTCCACGAGGCTTCAACAGTGGAAACGAGCAGGAGTCCAGTGGCACCTTCATGACTAACCAAATGTGAAGCATGGTAGGAGCTTCTGTGAGCAGGGCTTTTGGCGGGGGTGGAGCAGCAGGCCACCATGGTGCCCCTCTATGAGGGGGCGCGCCCTAGGCAAAATTTTTCTATTGGCGGGCCAGCCCTTACCAGAAGACATAGCAGACACTCCACCCACTAATTTAAAAACATTGAGTTTCAGCAGTTGTCACAGCAAAATCTCAGTTCTTAATCACTCATATTAATAACTTAACAATTTTTTGTTATGCAAAATAAATAAAATCAGAACATAAAGGGGGCAAACGGGCTTGGATGCTCCTCTACTATAAAGGAATCGCCTGGAGGCCAGCTATAGCAGTTCTCAGCATGAAGGACTCGAGGTTAGCCGATTATTTCCAGCATGATCCTACAGTGTAATCTTAACTACTTAATATTTTAAGAGAGATATGCAAATTTAAATGTATATTAACCTAATAACTTTATACAAAACAGCTAGACTCTTTTAAGCACTTAATAAATGTTTATCAAACATAGCTTATGAACTTAGGGAAGTGGGAGGGTTAAGGGGTAAGTACTCAGTCATAATAAAATATATACTATAATCTATATACTTTTAACGATAAATACCTATTTATTAATTCTATTTATTATGTATTAATCAAAATTGATGATACTTGTCAGTATACTTATAGAGTAGTAATTGCAGAGAAATAGAGTAAGCTAAGTAGCAAACTGTAAATTTATTGATGTTATTTATTGTTACTGGTATACTTATTGAAAAGTGTTTACATGACATTAGTCTATAAAATCTAATAATGACAAAAACTATTGGTCATTAGAAAACTCTTGACACTAACTTCCAGTGCAAAACATAATTACAGTTTCAGTCGCAAAGTAAAAATCTACTTCGTATCACACCCATAACACCAGCATGGCCCTGATTCTGAGAATTAGCTCAGTGAACATTAGAGGACTAAATAATGTTGTTAAAAGAAAATGATTGATACAACACCCGAAAAGTATGAGACCAGATATTTTGTTCATACAGGAGACCCATATAAGAACACAGAATGAACCAATAATAAAAAACACTACCTACCCATTACAAATTCAAGCACCATGATCAACCAAGTCAAGAGGAGTAGCAATCCTACTAGCCAAAAATCTTAATTTCATTCTGAATGCCACAGTTAAAGACCCAATTGGTAGATAACTTCATCACCTATGCACAACAAATTCACAAGAATGGATTACATTCTAGTCTCACAGTCATTAATACCTGCAAGCAGCTCAATGGACATAAAATCAAGATACTTAACAGATCATGCCTGGATGGAGGGAATAATCAAATTATATACAAACAAAAAACATAGAATGCAAATGATCCCTAGATAGAAGTATTTTATTAAAAGCAACAGCCAGAGAAAAAATAGAAAAGACATCAAAAACTTCTTCATAGATAATCGTCGAGCAGATGTCTCACCAGCCCTTATATGGGATATGATGAAAGCAGTGATGAGAGGAACTTCGATTGCAGTCACATCTAAAATAAGAAAAGGTAATGGAATTATTTAAAAAGAAATAAAAGAACGCATCAGCTCATTAGAGCAGGAACACAAAAGAACAGGAAACAAAAAGACATACCAGAAACTTAACATGAAACATAAGAAAACCTAGAAACAACACAAACACAGAAAAAACTGATTTATCTAAAACAAAAGTTCTGGCAGAAATCCCCCCAAAATATTCACTTATTGTCAGAGATAAACGGGGAAAAACCTTCATAGGTGCTATAAAAAATAAAGAAGTGCCCTTCAATACTCACCAAAAGATATAGCCAACACCTTTGCAGAATACTACGTATCTCTATATAGCTCCAAAAAAACCAAACAAAAAGAGATTGACACATATCTGAACTCCATACCATCATTACCCCAACTATCACAAAAACACTCAAACCAATTGGAAGCCACAATTACTCTAAAAGAACTACTCGACACTATCAAACAGCTTAAATCTAACAAGGTCACCAGCCCAGATGGAATATGCTCAGAATTCTATAAAATTTTCAAACCATCCATAGCAGATCATCTATTAAATTTGCGTATGCTAAACACTGACTGGCACACTATATGGAAATCAACAGCAGACATCTCCACAATATACAATATACATCTACAATTATTAAAATTAACAACGAGATGGTACATCACCCCAAACCAGCTTCACAGAATTAACCAAACCAACAACCCAACCTGCTAGAAGAAATGTGGACAAATCAGTACATACCTTCACTGCTGGTGGAACTGTTCATCAACCCAACAATTCTGGAAAGAGATGACAACTCAGATCAATGAGATCACCACACAACTAATTCCTTGTAAACCAGAAATAATGCTATTGATCTTATGGGATGACTCAATAAAAGAAAATTTACCTCTTTACTACTAGCAACAGCCAGGTTAACAATAGCGTCATCCTGGAAATCTCCCACACCACCAACGCTCACAACCTGGTACAATATACTGTGGGATAAATTCATAATGGCCAAAATAACTGACTCAATTCAAAAAACTCACACTAACTTCACACTAGTTTACTCTAAATTTGTTCTCACATGGGCTCCTGTGCTAAACTTCATTTCAACACATGACTTGCTCCCATCAAACCCAATATACCACAGATGGTTATACCTGTAAGACATCAACAAGATACACCATACACAAAGAAACTTTCTAACAACCATAGCAAAATCTGTTCTAGGTTTGTTCTTTTAAATGACTTCAGAGAATACTAATTTAAGACTAACTTCTTAAATTACAGTTTACAGTTAAATTACAGTGTACAGTTTATGTTACCTTGGAGACCTATAAGTGAAACAGCTTAATCTATAAAAACTATCTGTATGTGAGAATTCTGTTATGTATCAATGTATCATTACAAAATAAATTAAAAAATAATGGGGGGGAACAGTGCTCTGCATGCCAGCAAGAGAGGAAGAACTGCTAGATCTCAATGCATGTATGAAGGCTGTGTTGGTAGGGAGAGTTTGGATTTGTTGTGGGCTGGGAATCATTTAGAACTGTAATAAGAGGTCAATAGTGGAATCTGCCTGCTTGGGGGGTGTTGTTTGTTTGTTTGTTTTTAACCTAAAAAATTGTAGAGTTGGTTTTAAACTAACTTTGGATGAACATTTTTTTAGCTAGAAGATCTGATAAAATGAAGCTGACAATATGTGAATTTTGATCATTTGAGGAACATGTACCACAGATTTTTAAAATGCCACAGACAACTAAAAGGGAGCTGTCATGGTTGAACAACACAGTCTTGTCCAAATGGGGGTGAGGAATGGAGTATGAACAAAAGGTCTGCAAGAAAATGTTAGACTGAATTGGTAAGCAGGAAAACTGGAGGAGTGAATGCCTGAGCTAGACAACTTTTCATAAATCAGTCATGAACAAATAAAATTTAGAATTCCCCCTCCCCAAAAAAGAGAATGTTATCAACAAAATCCTATGAGAAGAAGAGCTAAAAAAACCAAACATGTTAAGAGCTAAAGATGTGAAAGAAGTCATAGCTCTGGCATTATTGAATGTTCAGCAATGTTCATTACTGATGAAGCGATATAGGGAGACACAAAATGGTAGTAATGGAACGTCAAGAAAAGGATCATTTTGCTATGAAAATATTCACACAGAATCTAATGATAGGAAGGGTACGCACTCTTTGGATATTTGAGACCCTGGCAACATGTACCTGCTCCCCTTCTCTATGCTTAGTCTCTAGTAAGCATCATGAGCAGGGGCTGAGACGCAGGAGCACAAGGAAAAGATGAATTCTGGTATAATTTACATTCTAATATGCTTCTAATGTTTATCATTGCACATAAGTCTCTCCAGCCATTGGTTTTTAACAGAACAAGCACTTCTCTTCAGTTCCTCAGAGGCAGCTGAGGAAGAGTGCGAGGAACGTGACCTTCACTGAAAGTGGAACGTTGCACACCACCAGAGACGTCTTGGCAGTAGTACTAAAAATCCACTGATCTTCTTCTTGCCACTTACAGCTCTCACTAAGATAATGGTTGTACTTTGTCCCCTCGCTGCTAATTAATCTCAGCAGGGAACTTGCCTACATCTGCTGGCTCCAGGCAAATAAATCCTCTGCAATCCACTGCTGATTAAAGTCCCATTGATTTTCACCTCTCATATTCACTTCTGGGGCTTCTCCGCTCTATGTGTTGCAATTTGTCCAGCAGCTTTGCTAATCAGCCCCCCCCCCTTTTCCTTGTGGTGTCAATATAGATGTGGCTGGCTGTGCTGGTCCTCTCATTCAATTAACCTGAACTTCTTTAGTTTATTCAAAATTTACAGTAAAAGTTAAACTTGCATGTGGGTAATTTTATGAGATTATGGTGTAAATAAAAATCATAACTGCATGAGATACCACTGTGATAAATCACCACCATAGCCATCAGTATATCAAGAGTTTTGTTATTATCTCAGCCTCAGGTATATACTGCCAGTGCCAGAAAGCCCTTCCAAGCATTCTGAAAACCTGATATGGCCATATTTGGCCATTTCTTACTAAAGATGACTGTGGTTTAATTGGACAAGGGGAATACAAACTTCTCAAGTAATGTTTGTTTAGCACATGCCAGTGTGGACTGCTTTTCTGGTTCAAACCAAGAATCCATCTGATCCAGCATTCGGTTTTAAGCAGTGTTGCTCCAGATGCTGTTGTGACCTCACAAGCAGGGCCTCCTGGTGAGGACTTTCTTCCTGTCCCCCGTTTCTGATATTCAAAAGTATGCCTCTTTGATACATGGAGCCTGGCTGTTTCCTAGGAACTCAACTCGGTGAAAAAAGCTCTCTATGTCATGTACTGTTGGTACATGTTGGTAATATTTTTTGACGCTTCTTTTGGCAAAAGGTGAGGAATAGTACAGTGAACAGGGATGGGCATGAACCAAGCTATGGATCTTCATGACAATTTTTGGCTGGCTCATGGTTCATGAACTGAAATTCATGAACTGCAGCCCAGCCACAAACCTCCACAGACTTGTAAGGCAGTTTGTGAAGGTTTGTGGGGACCAAAAAGCAGGGGTTTAAATCTCTGCTTCCTCCTCCCTGCGAAAGCCACCACAAGACTGGAAACAGCTGAGTCATGGGGGCAGCCTGCTGTTTCCTGCTCAAACCAGCTGAGCCTGCTTCCACAGCTTGGCTGTTTAAAGAAAGGAATTTTCTTGGGCAGCACTGGCTGCCCAAGAAGGCCACTTTAAACAGCTGAGCCGTGGGAGCCGGCTGTCCCTGCAGCTCAGCTGTTTTAGGCATAAACTTCATGAACCCAGTTCGGTTCATATGCGAACTGACTGGGTTTATGGGGTTCATCGTTTGGTTTGTGGTTCGCCCACGAACTGAGTCACACTTTTGTGGTTCTTGTCCATCCCTAGCAGTGAACGTGCAGAGGGAAAGGTACTGGGACAGGGACGTGCGTAGTAGCAGCAGCACTAATCAAAGAAGCATCTACTACAATACTACAAGGTTGTTGGTTTGGGGGGGGGATTTGGTGTTTTTTTAAAAATAAAGCTCTTATTTTACACTAGCAAAAAATTATCTGGATCACTGGATTGAATGTTGTGGTGAGATTTATTTTTTTGCAAGCTGCTTTTTTTGTTTGCTTTTTTATGGGATTTGTAGGCTACTTCTTTTCTGTTTCTTCCAGCACTGTATTTTGTTTTGAATTATATTGTACAAGTGGGGACCCGCAAGAAACTTGCGGGGTGGTTATCCCATTCCTCACACCTTTGCTTCCTCCCCTCTCCCCCTACCTCTCTCATGCTCCTTCTCCCTTCTTCCCCCTTTTCTTTCTATCTCTCCTTCATGCATGTTATTCCCTCTCTCTGCCCCCTCATCGTTCCCTCTGTTTTTCTGCCTCCCCACCCCATCACTCTCTCTTTCTGCCCCCATCACTCTCCCAGCCTCCTGCCTACTTCCGATCTCACCTGCACAGCAGCAACAGCAGTAGGGGTGGCAGAGCTCCCAGCCTCCCACGTGCTTCCTCTCCCCCCACAGCAGTGGCAGCTCTCCAGGAATCACAATGGATCTCCAAGCTACAGAGATCAATTCACCTTAGGGCTGCCAGCTCCAGGTTGATTTGGCGGTGGACCCTTGAGACAATGAGGCTTGGGGAGGGGCACAGCCTCAGCAGGGTATAATGCCATAGACTCAACCCTCCAAAGCTGTCATTTTATCCAAGGGAACTGATCTCTGTTACTTGGATAACAGTTGTAATTCTGGGTGATCTCCAGCCCTTACCTGGAGGCTAACATATTTATTATTACACTAGCAAAAGATTTAACAATGCTTAATGATGTTTTTGGCTCTCAAATGTTTCATTATTAGCACGATTTCCCATGAAGAGGCTGGTGGCTGGTGAAACAGGCATTATAGCTGGCCTGTTGGAGTCATGTTTGTGAGCTTTGTGGAAGCACAGAACAGAAGTCAGCTGACAACCTCCATTGTTTCCAGTTTTCAACAAGGTGTCAGGTTCAACAACAAGCAAGACCAGGCACACTTTACTCAGAAAGTTATGCTTTATTGGAATACCAGTCTACTGCCCATTAATGCAGAGTCATTGTCAGGAATAATGGGTAGTGCATGGGGAGCTGTGTATATATTCTGATGCTTCAACTAGCCAAGCAAATGAAATCCAAGCGCGCGCGCGGGAATTCTCCCGGTGGGACATTACATCATAAATGGGAGACCACCCCCCGCCCCCGTAAGAGGGCTGATATATTCACACGGCTGGGAACCCAAGCCCTCCCCTCTGTTCAAGGTTGTACAGATAGTGGCTTCTAGCAGAGGAATGTCTCCCACGGTTGCTTAAGCAAAGCAAAGCTATGCGCATGCGAGTAAGCAAGGAATGAGGTTATACAGAAAACATGGCAGTTATCTGACATCAGGTCAAATCAGCAAGGACATTTGATGGTTGGAATATATGAAGTTCACCTGTTGAATGAATGAATGTGACTGCGTCAGCAGTTTAGAAGGGACACTAAAAGATTGTTGAATTGTTGGTACATAGAAATTGAGATATTAACTGCGTTACAGAAATTCAATTGTTTATATAATTTGTAATTTTTGTCATTTTTCATGGTTTGTTATTTTCTTTGACTCACCTGGAGGCTGGCAATAGTACTTCTTGTGGAGGAAATGGCTGTTTTGGAGGGTGGAGTCTATGACATTACACCGGTCTGAAGTTCCTCCCCTCCTCAAACTTCACCTTCCCCAGACTCCATCCCTCAAATTTCCAGGAATTTCCCAACAGAGTTGGCAACCCTGTTTCCTTCCCACCCAATAGCCAACCTACCATTATCTACCTCTCTATCTTCAGCTTTCCATCTCCACCCCTCACAGCCTCTACCTAGGAAAATTAGTCTTTCTCCACAGTACACACCAAAGCAACTTACATTATTCTCTCCTCCTTTTTATCTGCACAACAATTCTGTGAGGTTGGTTAGGCTGAAAGTATGTGACTGGTCCAAAATCACCCAGTCAGCTTCCACCACAAGATGGGGGTCTGAACCTGGGTCTTGCAGACCCTACTTTGAAGCTCTAACTGCTGAACCACACTGGCTTTCATAGGGTGGCTGCTGATGAACAGTAGCAAGCAGCCAGGCCTAGTTGAGTCATGCAAGTCAGGTGGTATCAAGTCACCCAGAGGGTGCTGCCTAGGGATGCCAGCCTCCAGGTGGGACCTGGGGATCCCCTGGAATTACTGCTCATCTCCAGACTACAGAGATAACTTCACATGGAGAAAATGGATGCTTTGGAGGGTGGACTTTATGGCATTGTAACTCACTGAGGTCCCTGTCCTCCCCAGGCTCCACCCCCAACCTGGATTTGACAACCGTATCCTCCCCCATCCCTTGCCGGTGGCCAGGGGGGACCTGGAAACCTCAGTGCTGCCAGGCCTAGGGCTGCCAACCTCCAAGTGGGACCTGGATACCCCCCCCCCCCGAATTACAACTGAACTCTAGCCAGCAGAGATCTGTCTCCCTGGATAAAATGACTGCTTAGGAGTCTGGACTCTGTGGCATTATATCTAGCTGAGGCCTCTCCTTTACCCAAACCCAACCCTCCTTAGAGTCCACCACAAAATCTCTAGAAATTTCTCAGCCTGGCTCTGTACCCTTGTCAGGCCTGGCCCTATGGATCCCTCCATGAACGACCAAAATAGGCCTGGAAAGGGTCCTTCTCCCTTCCCCTGCCTTTTACTGACAGAACCAGTTAGAAGCCTCGCCCACCCCCAACAGTCTAATCTCTCACTGTTGATGCCTGGAGTAAATCCCTGCAGCGACCATTTCAAAAGATAATGGGGGGAATTCAACCTTCCCCAAAGAGGACCTTTGCCTGTATGGAAAACAGATGTTGAGAATGGCCAAGACATTGGATATTGACATCACCACCACCAAAAATAACCCAAAGACAAGATCCTTAGTTGTCCGTACCATGACTCTCCAGGCATTGTTGCATTTCCAGTCTTAGAAGGCCTCACCGGCTTCACAGCCCCAGTTTGGCATAAACCTGCATCCACACCTGCCACCTCTCACAAGGTGTAAAACTTTATATATATAAAGTCAAGCAGGACTTATCTCCTCACCCACCACCTTCTTCCCTCATCATTGAGGAGATGCAGATGTGACAGAGGCCAAGGCCTGCACTCAACTCCATCTGAGAGTCGACATTTGAATTCTCTGGGGAACAAATTATATTCTTCAGCAGCTCTGAACTTTGGAATCATGAACTATCAGGCCATCATGGTGTTACCCAAATTGGGGGTTATCTCCTATTTAATTGGGGGAATTAGCGAAGGAGACAGAGCTTTGCGAGAGGGGGTAACTAGCAAGATCTCCACAAACTTTTACAGGAATTTTTCCCTTGGAGAAACTCTCAGAAATAAACCAAGCTGTAGCTTAACAAGAAAGGTTCTTTTTGTTGAAAGAGGATATAATAAAATGGAGCACACATACAGAAACAGAGGCACACAATAATATATACACCCAATCTACTAGAAACACAGGAAGGAGCGGGAATATAGAAGGGGGTATAGGGAAAATAATAATTAGCAGTCCAGAAGAGGAGAGGTTTGCAGAGAAGAGGCTGTGAAATGAACCAGTGTTCCACGCAGTGAGGATAGAAGGAAACCCAAATGAGTTTGGGGGTGAGATGTCAGTAGGTGCCCAAGACCACATGGGGCAAAGCATGTCCAGTTATAGGATAAATTGCTACCTGAGGGCATGGTGACTTGACTGTCCCCTAAAACAATACCTGATGGGATTAGCTAGAAGTGAAACACTGTGTTGGGAAAAGACTGAACAGTGTTCCCAGGACTAGACAAAGATCTGGGAAAACTTGTGATATTTTGCAGCTGATGGTTGCTTGATGACTCTCTGTTGTTGGAAAGGGAAGCTGCTAAGGATGGATATAAGATGTTAGGGGGTTTCATAATTGTGGTAAGTGGGTCAGGGAAGGTCAGGCTAGGTGGGGAAATGATTAGTTTAAGGTGAAACAATGTCTCTTCCTGGAGGCCTATTATTGCGACTGTGCATGGTTTCAAAGTAAGGACAGGGGTCGTTGGTGGACAAACCCATGACTTTACTGTCAGTATTTGTATTAGTACTGGCAAGCTGTCAGTCTGCTATGAGCAGCAGTCTTAGATCTGTCTGATCTAGAAGTGACAGTCAGGAGTCAGGTGACTGGCAGATTGCATCAGACTCTGCTATTATCACCATGAGTCAGCTATATGTAAATTGCTGCAATCTGATTGGTCTTTGTGCATATATCTTGAGACCTGTACAATACAGGTTGCCCCTTGTGTGGGATCAGTTGTCCACAAAGCACCTTGTCGGAATGTACTGTGAGTTGGCTTCAGAAAGGACTGTATATATATTCCAGTGTAAATAAACTGTAAATACTCTGTATATACTTCAACAGAGTCTCTACTATTTTTGGACATTTCTACACCCGCCATTTACACCTCCCAGAATTGCTGCCCAGACATGTCTCTGGTCTGTGTTTTCTGGCATTCATTTTGTGTGGCACCAGAACCATTTTGGTTTCATTTTCAGACCAGGTAGTACCCAGAACATGTGATTTTGGGGTGCTGTTAAAATGAAGTGTGCTTGAACTTACTCCTTTCAGAAGCTGAACTATACTTTCAGCAGAAGGAGATGTCTGGGGGCCAAAAAAAAAAAAATACAGAGACAGAGAGGGAGGGAAAGACCCAGAGGGAGCATGGCAGAAAGAGAGAGTGAGAGGGAGTCCTGTGTTTAAGGCCAAAAATGTTTTATTCCAGGTATAAGCAGTGGTGCGAAGATCATCAGTTATTGGTAAGCAACCTGGTTTTTTGTAAACCCTTGAGAAATGGCACCTGAGACAAATTAACTTTCAAAAACAGAATAAAGATTTTATTAAACAGACAGGGAATATATGTATAATAGGAATAGTCAAGGGTTTGGAATTGCTGAGGTAAAAAACTTTCTAATATATACAGTTGAATTCTTAGAACATTCAAGAGAGTTTTGTTTTGTTTCAAGGCTTTTATTTCTCTGAGAGATGCTTTGTTTAGTATAATTCAGCACTAACAGTTCTTATTGATGTTTCTAGATTTCTTCCTTCAGATATTACAGGTTTTCCTTTAGATAGTACAACTTTTCATTAACTCCTGGTGTCTAAGTTTCTCCCCTTTATCACAGACCAGAGTTCTCTTCCCAACCCCTTTCACTGGCAGGAAGTTATTCTCCTTGTCCCTAAGAAGTAATAACTCCTTTAACTATTTGGCTTGTATGGGAGTTCTCTCTAACTACCCAGACCTTCTGCCAAATCCTTCTCCAATATCCTTTGTCTGTATAAGGTTGTTCTGTGGCTTTTCTAAAAACCTAAAATTCTCTCTCAGAGCAGTTTCAATATATATAGAAGACAATGGGGTTTCTCTTCTCTCGGTAGAAGTACTTTTCTGACTATTGCCTGTTAGATTTCAAAAGACCAAACAGTGAAAGACCAAATTGCAAAAGACCGCTTTTCCCTCCAGATCAGCTGTTTTATTCCCTCTCTCAGCTGATGTTGTCCAATCAGAGATCAAGTAGAGCAGCCAATCACATAAGCTCTTCTCTCCAGGGAAGATTAACTGAAGAACTCCCTGATGCTCTGATTCAAGCAGCATCTTAAAAGCCTGCTTTTCTGTGTGAACTGTCACAACAAGCTAGTTTTGAATGGAAGAGCAGTGTGTCCATCCCATCAGCTGATCAGCTGCAGTAAACAGTTTCAAGTACCCTCTGTGAACATTTACGATGGTGTAGGACTGGGCCCTGAATTATTCATTTTGCATTCTCAAAAGTACTGCCAGACACAGAAGCAATTTGTTTTATAGTGTTTTTATAAATAACATCTAAAGGAAGCAGAAAGGGGTGTGGCTATCAGTGGCACAGTAGAATATAAGAAACCTTGTTGTTTCTTGAAATAATTAAAGTGCTTTATACCAGCAGTAAATCTAATATGTTGGAATGTTTTGTTGTGTTAAATATAAATCATAACTAAGCAGTATCTGTCTGGCAAAACATATGGTCATTGCAGTTTTGCTCAACGTAGCTATTAGGCTTTTCCAAGTTGCCTGTGTTAGCAGTAACGTAATAAAGAAAACAAAAACTGTTTGGCTAGTGAATTCTGAAACAAAAACAAAAACTGTGTGTATACAAAGATCATCCAATTACAACATAAGAATATCTGAAATAATCTATAATTTACAACTATGAATGATATTAGCACTGTAAATATACAAATAACAATTAGTACCCAAAACCACCTTCTGCTATCATAGTCACAGTAATGAAGAATGATCACTGTGAATGCTGGGATGTTTACAATCCTGGTTTTCCAACAAGATACGCCTATGGAAGAAATATACAAAAATGAATGTTCCAATGTAGAAAATTTTCATCCAGGAACCACCTCATGAAGAAAGGATTCAAGATTCCAGCATGACTTTACGCAGTGGCTAGCTGCTAAGTTCCTGTGTTTTGCCAATGCTTTTTCAAAAGCCAAACCTTTCTTTCTGAAAAAATATATTACAAACATTTTAAATAAAAAAACAAATGCTTACCCTTCATTACAAATCTCTCATACTAATAGATTGCTTCAAATGCTGCTCTTCCAAACTCAATGGATTAAAATGCTCAAATGGCCAGGAAAATGCTCAATATTTATTTAAGCCCTGGGCAGTATATTTAAAGTAGCACATTGCCCGGGGCTTAAAGGGACCATCTTTTAAATTGTCTCTTAAAAATTGTGTTTCAAATGTTATTTACAAAGAACTTATTTAAACCTAAAATCACAAAAAAAAAACCCAGCTGTAATCGAGGTTCTGATTTAAACCAAAGGGAGACATGGTATTAAATTTGTAGATCATTTTCACTTCTTGTTGTAGCAAAAACTTACCAACATCAATATCATTATACATATGTCCTTTGAAAATGTACAAAATAAAGATAATACAAAACCTTTGTGCATACACACTTTTGGTTATCTTTATTACGTTCTTCTTACTGTAGTCAATTTCCCACTACTTGCTGCGCAGCTGCATTTTGCCCCGCAGCTTCACCCAATTTCCCCCATGTCTACTCGATCCTCAAAAAACAGGATCGAGTAGATACAGGGAAAATCGGGGGATGCTGTGGGTCAAAATGCGGCCGCGCTGCAAGTAATGGGAAATTGACTAATATAATCGGGGGAAAGGGAAGTGTGAAAGCGGAGCAGCAGCTTGTGGGAAATCGGTCTGTGTATCTCTGGCTTTGGTTTGTTCTCTGTGTTAGCAGTAAAGCAGCTAAAAGGGACAAAATACCTGTAGAGCCAGTCTGGTGGGTTGAGCAGCTTTCTTAAAAAGGCATCAAAGAATTGAAATTGAAGATATCTAAAGGGTAATTAAGCATAAGCAACTGCCCTATACTGAGTCAGAGCACTGGCTCTCAGAGTAGCAGACAAGAGGATTTTCATCCACACTACCCAAGTTCCTTTAAATGGAGATGCCAAAAATAGAATCTGAGATCTTCTCCATGCAAAGCACCGTGCTCTGCCATTGATGTATCGCCTCTCCCATACAGCATCAGAGTCAAGCCTCCCACCCTAAGGAAACCCCTTATGTACATAAAATCTTTTTGTCTGAAGAAGAGTGCTTTGCACACGAAAGCTTACACTTTGAATAAAACTTTTGTTGGTCTTAAAGGTGTCCCGGACTCAAACTTTGTTCTGCTGCTTCAGACCAATACAGCTACCCCATCTGAATTTTTACACATAAAATCTGGGTTTTTTGGCCCTTCAGGGCAACTGGTTGGCTGCTGTTTGAAGCAGGTTGCCAGGTTGGATGGACCAATGGGATGTTCTTATTTTGTGTATAGGTTACCGTTAGCCTACATATTATGGATTACAGGAGGGTAGAAGTGATTGAGGTAGCTCTGCCATTCGTTTCCTGTGCATTTTCCCGCTGCCAATTAGAAGAAGCGGCGAAAGAGAGAACTGTGAACAAGAACAGTTCACATCTTGCCTCTGCTGATTTTATTAGGTGGCCGTAAGCAGGCTCCTATTGCTCAGGATTAATCCTTTTCTGCAGTAATGGGGTAATAATACTGTCAGGATTACTGCAGTGATGCATGTGAAATCCTCTGAACACTTCGAAGTGTTAAGTTGTAGTGTTGTTATGCTGTACTGCCTTTAAATTTTAGTTCTTTGTAGTGTGTGTTGTGTTTCATAAAGAATTCTGGGGCAACTAGTGAAGTTGGTAGGCGCTAGATTCAGGACAGGAAAAGAAAGTATTTCTTTGCTTTTTGTTGTTCAGTCACACAGTTGGAGTCTGACTCCTTGCAACCCCATGGACCAGATCACAACAGGCCCTCCTGTCTTCCGCCGTCCTCTGGAGTTTGCTCAATTTCATGTCCGTTGCCTCAATAACACTGTCTAACCATCTCATCCTTTGCCGTCCCTTTCTTCTTTGGCCTCCAATCTTTCCCAGCATCAGGGTCTTCTCCATTGAGTGCTCTCTTCTCATTTGGTGGACAAAGTATTTGCGCTTCAGCTTCAGGATCTGGCCTTCCAGGGAACAGTCAGGGTTGATTTCTTTTAGGATTGGCTGATTTGATCTCCTTGCAGTCCAGGGGATGCTCAAGAGTCTTCTCCAGCTTCTCCATGCCAGTGGATGTAGTGATAGCCATAAGTACAGATGGCTTTAAAAGGGGATAGCTCCATAAGTTGTTACTCGTCATGATGACTAAAGGGAACTTCCACATCCAAAGGCTGAGTACTAGTACTAGGAGGCAACATCAGGAAGAACCTTGGCTGCAGTGCTATTTGCTGGCCTTCCAGGACAGCTGGTTGGTCACTGATTGAAACAGGATGCTGGAGGAGATGAGCCATTGATATGATCAATTATAGTTTTTCAGTTAGTTGAGTAGCTTCTGTGTCCAGTTTTCAAACACTATGTAGCTCCATGTAAGGGCTTACGATGCGGTATAACAGCTGCTATACCACAGGCCACAAACTATGATATGTAGGCATTGCTTAGATTTTACACTACTACTGGTACAAACGTTTCATGAGTGAGGGTATAATTCCTTTGTGTAGACAGTCATTGAAAGAAGAGAAGGCTGACCTTATTTATGAGATCCTAGATTGCAATCCTGACTGTTCCCTGGAAGACCAGATACTGAAGCTGAAGCTCAAATACTTTGGCCACCAAATGAGAAGGGAGCACTCCCTGGAGAAGACCCTGATGCTGGGAAAGACGGAAGGTCAAAGAAGAAGGGGACGGCAAAGGATGAGATGGTTAAACAGTGTCACCGATGCAACGCACATGAAATTGAGCAAACTTCAGAGGACAGCGGAAGACAGGAGGGCCTGGCGTGATCTGGTCCATGGGGTCGCGAAGAGTCAGACTCGACTGTGCGACTGAACAAGATTCTTTGTCATTGTCAGAGAAGACCTGTCTACTGTAGAAAATGTCTCAAATGTTAAAGTTAAGCCCTGCACTTAAAAAGCCAGTTTGATCACATTGTAAATATGTATAAAACAATGGTGTGGATCAGCAACAGAGTCTGTAGCACAATAGGCCCTTGCTTATCCAGGCTCATCATGCCTTGGAAAACTTGCTTCTAGTTGCTTATAACTATATGTGCAGAGGGCTCAACCCGTAGCATTGGTGACCCGGAGACTGTTGATATGTCTTCCAGTGAAAAAAGAAGATAGAGTTTGGCATCTGTTATGCAACACAAAAAGAGAAGGACAAATGTGATGTGAAGGATGCTGTGAGAAGAAGCCTTTCAACCCCATTTTAAATTTAAACAGGATTTATATGTGGCACCAGTCTTCTTTTAGCCTTAGGGCCCGGGTAACAACAGATAAAAGCTTTTGAAATTTTTATTGTAGCTCTTAGTCCTTTTTTTAAAAAAAGCTTATCTGTAGAGAATTAATGATTCTTTCTTTTGGAATATTACCTCCAGTGTCTAGTAGGTATCTCTTGAGGCCGTGGAAATGATTTTGATGGGGGCTCCATACAAAGCAAAACATAAATCCCTGCTTTCCTCTCTAAATGTGAAATGGACCATTGATTATAAACAGAGCCTGTTATTTTCTGTTCCAGCATAAAGGCTTGTGCTGCAAGAGCTGTAAGCAATATCCTTGAGAGCCAGTTTGGTGTAGTGGTGAAGTGCGCGGACTCTGATCTGGGAGAACCAGGTTTGATTTCCCACTCCTCCACTTGTACCTGCTGGGTGACCTTGGGCAAGCCATAGTTCTGGCACAGCTGTTCTTGAAAAAGAGCAGTTTCTGTCAGAGCTCTCTCAGCCCCACCTACCTCATAGAGTGTCTGTTGTGGGGAGGGGAAGGGAAAGGACATTGTAAGCCGCTCTGAGACTCCTTCGGGTAGTGAAGGGTGGGGTATAAATCCAATCTCTTCTCTTTTTCTTCTTTATGAGTCAAGCAGGGCAGGCCTGGACAGTTCCTCCCGCTTGCCTCTAAAGACGATATTCACAGCCAAAGCAACTAGGAATGGGCAGAAACCAGCTCACAAACTAAAGTTCATCACAATTTTGGCTGGTTTGTGGTTCATGAAACAAAGTTCGCGGCAGGACGACCAGTGTGAACTTTCCACAAACTTTCAAGCTGTTCGTGGCAGCTCATAAATGGATAAATTTTCAGACAGACTGTCTACACTCAATTAAAATATATACAGATCTTCAAAGCAACAGTGGAGGCAGAATTCTCCAGCATTGGAAAGACCAACAGGGGCCCTCCAGAGCTTAACATGCACTGCTGGCTGCCAGTAACAGAGTTCCCATTATTCTCTCTGGGATCAGAATGCTATATATACACCCTCAGCTCAGCTCCGCAGCCTGTCCTCTTTTGGCTGTGGGCAGTTAGACAGAGAGGCAGGGAACTTGTTAAAACCAGAGCACATTCATTTATTCCTGACTATGAATGTGAACACCTCTCCCCTGCTGGGGTTTGGGTGTTAGGTGCACTCAGGGCTCTGAGCCACCCTGTACCTCTGCTCATACTGAGCAGAGGTGCTTTAGTTACTGGGTTCCTCAGCTAAGAACACACATTTTATATCCTTCTGATTCTGAACTCCTCTCCCCTGCTGGGGTTTGGGTGTTAGGTGGGCTCATGGGACTTGGCGAGGTACTCCCTCACCATTACCTCTGCCAAATCCTCCACCATTGCATGCCCGGCATCCCCACTGCTGCTGACTTCCCCAATTTACCACTGACACCCAATAGTTCTCCTGGGTTGAACTCTTTGGGACAGAGGTGCTGGTCTGCAGCTCCTCCTCTTTCTCCCCAGCCTCTTCCACCCACTGTTCCCTCTGGCTGGGTCTGTTGGCCTGCAGCCTCCACATTTCTTTGCAGAGCTCATGCTTCCATTGCATGAGCTCTGCATTCAGGAGAGCAATGCTGCCTTTTATCCGGGGGGTCAGCTTGCACTCTCCTTTCTTGCAGAGATGATGCAACCTGGTGGTGATGCCCAACTTCAATCTCTGCCATGGCCCTGACCCATGGGAGAACAGCTGGCTCCAGTGTGCAGGCCATCACCTGGTCCAGACCTCGAATCAGGGGGATAACGTGCCCCAGGCTGGCCATATGGGCACAGAGCACATTGGTGGTGTCCTGGAAGGGTTTGAGGACATGCAGCATTTGGGAAAGTGTCAGCCAGTCATTGGAGCTCAGGCTGAGCTCCTCTTCCCCAAGCAGGATGGCCATGGAGGAGATGATATCCTGTGCCATGCTCTTCTGCTCCATCAAATGTGCAATCATTCCTCCCCCTGCCTCTTGTGCAGCAGATGGGCAGACTTGATGCTGCACAAGAAGTGGGTGGTCAGGCATCTGCGTATTTCTCATTGTCAAGGAGAGGAAATGTGTAATGGCTAAGAGAAGCTGAAACGAACAGTGGAAAAGAACAGCCCCAATTCAGATCTTGTAACAGGAAGCTTTAGACAAGTTACTGTCTCTTACTTCCAACCTTCTCTCTGCAATAAGGGTAACAATGTTATCTTATAGAGCTATTTTTTTCTGAGATAATATATGGGAGCCACATTGATTTTATTTACTCTTTTTTAACTTTTAATAAGATTTTATTAAAGTCAAAGACAACATACATAATCTCAGCACATAAAACATTACAAAGGTCACATAAGCATAACATCCACAGCCATTACACAAACAAAATCAATACATATAGTGTGAAAACATGAAACAGTTCACAGAGTCAAATACGATTAAATGCAATACCTTTAATACTTACATGCATAGAACCTGTTCAAGAGTTGTGCATTGGTAAAACAAGGTGCCTAAGGCTCTGTTCAACCGAAGAAGTCTCCACAGAGAGACAGAACAAAGAGTGTGATTAAAAGTGGAGCCATTTGTGGTAACTCAAATTGGAGGCGAGCAGGTCTTGTTCCACCATGAGTCAGAGCACCGGGCCCCAGGTAAGCACAAATTTGTTGTAGCTCTTAGTGGAGCCATATTGTGGAACCCTTAGTGGAGCCATATTGTGGAACCCTAATCCAAAAGTTCAGAAATCTTATGCATCACAAATTGATCTCATGTCTTATCATACCAGGTTGTCAGTTTTGGGAATGAAGAGGATTTCCAAGCTGCCATGATTGTGAACCTGTCAGCAGCAAGATTGCGAGCCTGGCAGCAGATTCCTGACTGAAATTAAAAAAGATTTGGAAAACTGGAAAGACTTACAAGTATCGTTTATGGGAAGAATAGCTATTGTAAAGATGAATGTCCTACCTAGACTTTTTTTTTATTTCAAACAATCCCAATTTTAAAAAATCAAAAGTATTTCAAAGAACTGGACAAACTGATAAGACACCAGAATTGCTGGATGACTGGGCATTCCCACCAGCTGTGGAAGTATGTGCCGAGGGAGCTGCAGTTTTTCCAACATAGAGGATTATATTATTGGTTCGTGTGACTCAGTCGTTTTGGTGTGAAATACCATCTGTTGATGAGTTTAAATGAGTTCACTTGAATGTTAAAGACCCTTAAGTATTAGCAGGTGAATTCCAGAAGGTGAGCCATTGGGATTGTTGCAGGTCAATCTGAAGGTCATCCTTCCAGATTTTTTGGCAAATTTACTCTTTTTTTAACAGGAATACCTTTGAAAGTTTACTGTTGCATCCCTCATCTCTGAAACAAATACCTTCCCCCTTCTGCTTAAATTGTTATGCGCAAGGTTCTACAGTTTCAACCATTTTTGTTTGTTTCTCTGCCTCTTTCTCAGTTGGCAATGGCAACTACTTTTTATAGGGACGATTTTTGAATTCTGCAAGAATCGGAGGATTAGCTATTTTATCTGTCCAATAACTCAACTCTTTTGTTTATTACTAGGCAAAGGGCTCTTTATCTCTCTCCTCCCCATAGTAACATAGACAAAATTTTCTCTATGTAAGCCATGGAACAAATGAAGAAGACTGAACAGATGTTAAGTTAAATAGCTTTTATTGGCATGGGAAAAAAATTGATATAAGTTAATACAGCTTAAAAGGTAAGTTAAAACCACAACATCAGTGTAAATATAAGATTATTTCTGTGAGATCCCTTGGTGTATCTTTATAGCAGAGTAAAGAAACTTAGCCACTTTCTCGGTGACGTTAGATGAGAAATCATTCAAAAGTCTATAAACTTTTAATGCATCAGAACAGTCCCTCACCCTAACTAGAACAGAACGTAAATGCATATAACGTAAATCTGTATCCAAGTGACAATAGAGAAGAAGATGAGTGATTGACTCAACATATTTTTGATTACAAGGGCAGTATCTGGCTGAGTAGGCTATCTTTTTGAATCTGCCATAAAAAATAGCAGAAGGCATGGCATTACGTCTGGCAAGGGAAAATGCTCTACGCTGCTGTGGCGCCTGCAAAGAAGATAGATATGGGGCCATTTTCCCAGTAATGAGGGGAATCTTAAAACTCAGCGGGGGAGCAGGTTTTGTTGGCCTGACTAAATAACTTCTGGCATTCAGTATCTAGCATTCTGTTTTTAATTTGATGAAATGCAGCAGTGATTCTATACATAAGCCCGTTGCTTTAATTTTCCCCTCAATATATGCTGACCAGTTTGACATATTGGATTCAGAGAGCATTTGAGATAAAGCTCCCAGGTTCCAGGTAGTAATGCAAGCGTAGCCAGAATTTGACAGTCATAAGCACTAGTTTCAATTAGAGACATGCCAGTTTCCAAGCAGATAACTGTATATGAAACACGTTTCAGCAGACCCAAAAATTTTCACAGGAATTTGGATTGGGTCCATTCAGTAGCACATTCAAAGTCTCCAATCCAAATCAGGATGCCATATAATAATTTTTTTTTTTTTTTGTAAAAACTCTCCTAAAGAGGAGAGGATTTTATTCTTTTTATATAAAGAAAAAAGGAGGGTATATAGTTGGACAAAGAAAAGTTGAGAGTGAGTTTACTGTTAAATTTGTTAATGTTAGTTAATATAAAAATCGCTTTGGCATTCACCATGGTTAGAGAGTCTCTTTTAGTCAGCTAAAGAGTCCAAAAACAATCTGTTAGTCAGGTTAGTAATGTCCTCTGGGGTTAGTCATTAGTCATCTCCTTTCCTCCGCGTCTACGAACTATTACTTCTTGGGATGTCTTCCTTTAGTATCCCTCAAGTTGTATGATGGGCCCTTTTTCTCTTCAACGTCTCCCGCTCCGGCTCCTTCCTCCTCTGAGTCACTGTCTTTTTCGCTACTCAAATCTTGCCACGTTGCGAATGCTACATCTTCCTCCATGCTGGCGTGTCTCTTCAGAAATTCTTGTGCTTTGAAGATGGAGTCAATTCTCTCTTTTTGTCCTTAAACTTAAAGTCCAGTCCTTCAGGAAATCTCCATCTATAAATGATCTGATGGTTTTGTAGGAAAGTGGTCAAATTTTTGTAAGCCTTCCTTTTCATTCGAATTTCATATGGCACATCTTTCAGTGTTCTTATAGTCTGTTCCTCAATCTTCAAGGGCGTCGCTGAAACTGCTCTCAATATTTGATCTCTCGTACGCTGTTTAGTGAACTTGACAACCACTTCAGCTGGCAGATTATTTTTCTTTGTATAAGTGGAGTAGGCCCTATAGACCACATCCATCTCTTCTTGTAATTCTCGCTTTTCTCTGCCAGTTACTGGTGCCAAGGCCTTCGCTAGTAACAGTCTGAGATCTTCTTTCTCCTCTTCTTTAATGCCCTGAAAACGGAGTATCAGACTTGATTTTTCCATTTGCAATTGCAAAATCCTTTTTCTTGCTCATCCTGATGTTTTTCCAACTTGTTGACCCTTTTCTTTACTTTCTTGGTATCTTCCGTTGAGACCAGACATTTCTGTACTAATTCCTCCATCTTCTTTGACGTTTCATTCATTTGCTTTTGCAGGCTGTTGAGAACACCTTGCATGCTGCTTAATGTTTCATTAGTTTTCTGCATTTGCTCCAGCAGAGGGTGCAGTAGCTCGCTTTTCGATTGACTGACAGTAGACTCTTGAGGGGGATTTCCCGGACCGGAAGTCCCACCTCCCTTCCTTTCCGGTTTAATCGGGGCTTTTTTCATTGCCGACATTACTTTTGTTTACTTTTCCCAAAGTTCGTGACGCGCCCCTCCGGAGATACGCCAACACTTTACTTCGGAAACCCCAGAGGTACTTCACCAGCCCTCTCCGCTCTTTCACCTCCCCCTTTCCTTTTAACAGTCCCGTTCCCTAGTGGGGGGGAAACTCCCCTCCTCCCGCTTGTTCTCGTAAGGGGGTGGTTTTAGATTTCCGCTTTAGTTTAGACCTCCAACTCACGGTTCAGTGCCGATTCATCTTTTTATGTTAGTTCATCTCGCTTTTCCTCACTCCTGGAAGTCGGCGGCGTTGCTAAGCCCCATTCGGGGCGCACTACGCAGCGGGGCCGATTGGGACGGGGAGAAAGCCTCAATTTCCCGGCAGTGTGCCGGCAAAGAGGCTACTCCCCAAAGCGCCCCCGGTTCGGAGCCTTTAACTAAGGCTCACTAGGGTCCTGCATACATGCAAAGACCCCCCCAACCGCGTGTGGGCTAACCACCTTCGGGAGCGCCCCGAAAGGTGGCCGCCATTCGCAACGTCGAAACCGAAACCCCGATGCCATATAATAATTGTGAGGCCACTTTGGCAGCTGGCACAATTTTATGGCAGCTGGCACAAATTGGTTACCTCTGCCATAAAAAAAAATGTTATAGCCGATACACTAATGTTAGCTGATTTCACTGCATACTTATGGTAGGTAGACCAAGTCGCATTATATTGAAAATAAATACCTAAATATTTAAAATGTTTGACTTGCTCTATCTCTTTTCCACCAATGACCCAATTGTAAGATCTCCACTTTCTCGAAAAGCTTTAAGGTGGTGTAGAATATCTGCCGCAGCTAGAAAGATTGTTGGGAGCTCTGCTGTTTCTGGCGCGGCCGCCATTTTGTTTTCGGCCCTAAGGGCCTCGGGGTGATGAACAAAGCTCTCGAGGTGTTCTTTTACAGTTTTCCCAGTTCCTGAGGTGGGTTTGTGTTTTAAGTGCTCAAGTTTGCCCATTCTTCATTGTTTTTATATCATTTTCGATGGAGTTGGGCGAGAACAGGACAGGAGGGATCCGGAGTGGCAAACTCACATGTCCGCCATCCCTCACAGCAGTGCCACACCCCAAGAGAACCCATTTCTTAAAGCCACAGACTCTCCTTTTATTCTTTTAGAGTTTTTAAACCTTCCAGTGTTTGTTTTTTGGGTTTGGTGTTTTTTTTAGATTTCAGGTCTTTTTCTGGAAACCTGGGATGTTTTTCAGGTTTGTAGAAAGATCTGTCTTGCCCATTCACAGCTATGGTCACCAGATTTAAGTACCCTCAGATTTGACCGACTTCACTGTTAGAATATACAAGTGGAAGAAGAAGAGGAGGAGGAGACTGGATTTATACCCCGCCCTTCACTACCCAAAGGTGTCTCAGAGCAGCTTATAATCTCCTTTCCCTTCCCCTCCCCACAACAGGCACCCTGTGAGGTAGGTGAGGATGAGAGAGCTCTGACAGAAACTGCAGGAAGAGACTGATTACCCCACTTCTATCCCTCTTGGTGTTTTTTTTCCCTTTTCCTCTCCATTCTCATTTGGACCCTCTTACCTTTCCTTCTCTCCCACCCATCTGAGCACCTACTCACATGGGTTTTTTTTCCTGTTTTCCCCAGGCAGCTTCTGTTCTCACTCACCTCTGTTCTCACTGCTCCCCCTTTCCATTTTCCTTTTTCACCTTTCCTGATTCTTCCCTCTGAAGTTTTCTTTCTATCCTATCTTTTATTTGGACTCTCAGCTCTCTGCTTGTCTCCCCCCACCATCATTGTCTCTCAGTTCTCTGCTTGCCTTCCCCACCATAATTGGCTCATTGCTCGCCTCCCCCCCATCGTTGGCACTCTGCTTGCCTGGACCCCTATTGTTGCTGCAAAAAGACCGGGAACACAGCCAGATCAGTAGAAGGGAGTATAAAAGCTGTGTAGCCCTAAACGGCTCTAAAATAGAAACTTTATTAACAATATTATCAAATGTCTTAAAGACAACAAATTTAACGATCAATGTTACGACACAAACATACAGCAAAAAAATCATAAATGAAACCTTGCTCATAACATTGAAGGGGCCATATAGTACAAATTGATGTATAAACAATTATAGAGACATTGTGAACGTCTTCATGAGTAACGTGGCTCCAGAGTCTGTATACAGCCATGGAGTCAATAATACACTTTTGTCATGAGACAAGGATTACGGATGTGACCTTGTTTCGAAATCTTTTTCAATTGTGTCTGTTGTGTCAGTCAATGTATCATATCACAAAAAGGACGATTTCACATTATTATCATGGACCCAAAAAGGGTTCACAGTCTGGTGTATAACGATCCACATAGACGGGCTCCCAACTAGATAATATTAACAAAGGTGATAACTCAAATGTAACCACTGTAATTGGAGATTGCCTTTAAGACATTTGATAATATTGTTAATAAAGTTTCTATTTTAGAGCAGTTCAGGGCTACACAGCTTTTGTACTACCTTCTACTGGGCCCCCATTGTTGGCATGGCACTTGCCCATCCACTTCCCCCTATTCTCAGCAGGGTCCTCGCCCACCCCCAATCCTCAGCACAGCACTTGCCTGCCTGCTTCTCCCCCGTGCTCAGCACCACCACTCTCCAGCTCGCAGGGCTACTGCTGGGCTGTCTGAAGCCCAGAGGAGGTGGCATTGTCTGCAGTTGCGCTCATGCGCGTGCACACACACACACCCCGATTTGTGTTGGGGGTGAATTTAAACTCCCCAGTATTTGGGGTTGGGTTTTTTTTCCAGATTTCGGGGTCGGGGGTGTTGCAGGAAAGTTTGCAGGAAAATCTGTTTAGTGACAGTGTGGCCCCAATCTGCAGATTTAGATAGATAGATGATAATCTTAATCTGGACACATTTAAAGTGACTATATGTTTGAAAGGTTACACTGTACTCTTAAATGCAGAAGGCTGTGGTCCTGCACATGAGTGCCACGGAAACCAACGGACTGCAGCCTCATTTATCCACTCAGATTTTTCATTGGAGCCCGCTTTATTTCTGCTTAACAATTTCGAATTATTGTTGACGGTTGTTCTTTCTTTTTTTTTTGGTAAATACAGTTTATTATTGGATATATCACATGTTCATACAATTTAAACCTACCTACATATCCATTTTTCTAATTTCCCTTCTCCCCCCCAAACAAGGCTTCCCGCACTGCTCCAACCCCATTAATGTCTCTCTTATTCTATTACAATTACTTCTAAACTTATTTTCTCTTACAAACGGTAACAATTCAAAAGTCTAATTCTCTTTCATTTTCTTCTTAATAACTATCAAAACAAATCAAACCACGTTTAATGTCCCAATTTTTCAACAAATATTTTTGAAAGTCTTTCCAGTCTTCAAAGAAAGTTTCGTCTTCTTCGTTGTTTAACTTTCTTGTTAGTTTGTCCATTTCTGCCAAAAACAACGTCTTTTTAATCCATTCCCATGTTTCAGGTACTTTATCTTGTTTCCAACATTGAGCAAAAGTCAGTCTGGCTGCTGTAATCAAGTACCATAGTAGTGTTCTCTTGGCTACATTTATTTCTTCCATTTTAAGACCTAACAATAACATCTGTGGGTCTTTCTTAAAAGTACATTTCAACATTTTTTGTATCTCATTGTGGATCTCAGTCCAATACTTTACTGCTTTATCACATGTCCACCACATATGGTAAAAAGACCCTTCATGTTTTTTACATTTCCAACATTTGTTAGACATACTTTCATTTATAATAGCAATTTTTTTAGGCGTCATATACCATCTGTACATCATTTTATAGCAATTCTCTTTAACATTTACACAAGTTGAAATTTTCATTGACTTTTTCCACAAATATTCCCAGGATGTCATTAATATCTCATTATTAACATTTACAGCCCATTTTATCATTTGCTCTTTTACAGTTTCATCCTCAGTGTACCATTTCAATAAAACCTTGTACAGTTTAGAAATCATTTTTTTACCTTTCTCAAGCCATACAGTTTCAATTTCAATGTTCTTTTCTCTGAAACCATGTTCTCTATTATCGGTCTTAAATAAATCATAAATCTGTCTATATTTCAACCAGTCATATTCAAATTCAAGATCAAATCTATCTTGTAACACAAAATTTTTCCCTTCTAATTTTAAAAGATTTTTGTAAGGTAGCCAATCTAACCCTTGATTTCTTGAATGTGGGTTAATCACTTCAGCTGGTACTATCCAAAGTGGTCTTTCTTCTGAGAAGAATTTTCTATATCTCATCCATGTCTCGAACAGTGACTGTCTTATAAAGTGGTGTTTAAAAAATTTGTCCATTTTTACTTTTCCATACCATAAATATGCATGCCATCCAAATTTGTTATCATGCCCTTCTAAAGCTAATAACTTCTTATTCTCAAAATTAATCCACTGTTCCAACCATGTTAAACAGACGGCATCATAATACAGTCTTAAATTTGGTAGTTGTAGGCCTCCTCTCTCTCTTGCGTCGCATAAAATTTTCATTTTAATCCTTGGCTTTCTTCCTGCCCAAACGAATTTGGATAATTCTTTCTGCCACGAATCCAATACTTTCCTTTGTTTTAGTATTGGAATTGTCTGAAATAAAAACATCAAACGCGGTAAAATATTCATTTTTACAGTTGCAATTCTTCCCATCAGTGATAAATTCAAAATGTCCCATTTCTTCATATCTTGCTGAATTCTGTGCCACACCTTTTCATAATTGTTTTTAAACAGGTCAATATTTTTCATGGTTAATTCAATTCCAAGATATTTAGTCTTTGTAACTACATCACATTGAATTTTCTCTTGAAGTTCTATTTGTCTTTGCTTCGTCATATTTTTACACATCACCTTAGTTTTGTTTTTATTAACGTAGAAACCCGCAACTGAACCAAATTCTTCAATTTTCTCCATCAAATGTGGTATTTTCTCAATAGGATCCTGAATCATAAACATCACATCATCTGCAAATGCCCTATATTTGTATACGAATCCTTTCACTGAAAGTCCTTCAATACTATTATCTTTTCTTATTGCTGTCAATAATATTTCCAACATCCAAATAAACAGCAACGGGGACAACGGGCAGCCTTGACGTGTTCCCTTTTGGACTTGGAAAAAATCCGTCCTTTCTTTATTTATGTTCAAAGCCGCTTTTTGTTCTGAATATATTGCCACAATCATGTTTAAAAAGAACTGTCCAATGTCCAATTTTTCAATAACTTGCAGCATAAACTCCCAATTTAAATTGTCAAAAGCTTTTTCCGCATCTAGGAAGAGAAATCCTACTTCTTTTTCAGGATGCTTGTCATAGTATTCAATTGCGTCTATCACCACTCTTAAATTATCTCTAATTTGTCTGTTTGGTAAGAATCCAGCTTGTTCTTCCGCTATAGTATCTTTCAGGTATTTTTTCAATCTCTCCGAAATTATTTTTGCAAATAATTTGTAATCATTATTTAATAGCGATATTGGTCTATAATTCTTTACTTGAGTCAAATCCAAACCTTCTTTAGGTATCAGTGAAATATTTGCTTCTTTCCATGAATCTGGGATCCGTTTGGTCTTTCTTATCTCATTTGACAGAAGTACTAAAATGGGGGTTAGCTCCTCTTTAAATTTCTTGTAGAATTTTGCTGTGAAGCCTTCTGGTCCTGGAGCTTTGCCCAACTTTGCATCTTCTATCGCCATTGTCACTTCTTCTTTCGTTACTAAACCATTTAATGATTCCTTAATTTGTTTTCCCAACTCTGGAACTTCAATAGTCTCTAAATATTTCTTAATTTTCTGTTGAACAATTCCTTTCTCTTTGAATAGTTTGGCGTAATATTTGAAGAAAGCTCTTTTTATACCATTCAAGTTCATAACATCCTTTCCATCTTCAATAATCTTGGATATAAAGTTCCTTTCTTTTCTATTTTTCAATTGCCACGCTAAAAACCTTCCTGGTTTATTTGCACCCTCAAATGCTTTTTGCTGTAATTTCTTCAAATTCCAATATAATTCTCTGTTCAATAAAACATTCAGTTGATCTTGCAGAAAGTGGATCTCTTTAATAATCTTTTTCTTCCCTGGTCTTTTCTTTAATTCCTTTTCTTTTGTCGAATTTTTTCATGAAGATCTTTCTGTTGTTGGATCTTTTGCTTTTTGTCCTTGGAGTTCAGAGAGATAAGCATACCTCTCATTACCGCTTTGTATACATCCCATACAACTTGTATATCCGTACCTTTGTTTAAATTCAATTCAAAAAATTTTTTCCGTTTCTTTTTTTAAGGTTTCATTAATTAATTTTTGATCTAATAAGTCCTCATTAATTCTCCAATATAGTTGTTTAGTTTTTTCTTTAGATATCCAGAGTAAGGGATTATGATCAGAATTAATTTTCGGTAAAATTTGTATTTTATAAGTTTTTTGCGCCATCTCCTCTGACATCCAAATCATGTCAATTCGGGAGAAGGAATTATGTCTATTCGAGTAAAAAGTGTAGTCCTTAGTCTTGGGATTCCACTTCCTCCAAACATCTTCCAGTTTCTCTTGCTTCATCAATTGAAAAATTTTTTTTGGTAACTTTCCAATTGTCTCTCCAGTTGCTTTGGATTTTCTGTCCAATATGTTATTCACTGTACCATTAAAGTCTCCAGCTAGGACTATTTGATCATAATTTAAACAATCCAACTCTTTAGTCAAGTCATTGAAGAAAGTCTCTTTTGCACCATTGGGCGCATATATATTTACAAGTAATGTCTTTTTTCTGTTCATCAATATTTCCACGCCAACATATCTTCCTTCTTTATCTGAGAAGATTTTTTTAGGGTCCAATTCTTTTGAAACATAAATCACTGTTCCTTTTTTCTTATTAGTTGCTGAGGAATGAAATTCTTCTCCCAATTTTTTATTAATCAGGTATTTGTTATCTTGTTTTCTTATATGCGTTTCTTGTAAACAAATTATGTTACATTTTTGTTTCTCCAGCCAATGATTCACTAGTCTTCTTTTACTCGGTGAATTTAGTCCATTTACGTTCCAAGATAAAAATTTGTAATCCATAGTTGTGTTGACTTAAATATCTTTAAAATCATCAAAATTGTTCTCTTTAAATCTGTATAGGTCTCCTTCAGATTTAAGAGTAGATCTCACCGAATTGTACACGAATGAAAGTCCATATGGAATCTCCCATCTGAACCTAATATTCATTTCTTTTAGTCTGTCTGTCAATTTCTTAAATTTCTTTCTGTCTTGTAAGATCGATCTCAGAATTTCTCTCAGAATTATTATTTTTTTTCCATTAATTTCCAACGGTTGTGTGAATTGTTTCTTGAAAACATCTTCCTTCATTTTTGTTGTCACGAATTGAACAATCACATCTCTGGGTAATTGCTTTCTCTTGGCATATGCTGAGTTTACTCTGTAAATCAAGTCAAAGTCTGGATCCAAATCTCCAACATCTTCCCCTACATAAGTTGTCAATGTATTGATTACTAGAGCTCGTAAGTCCTGATCTTCCTCCTCTTCTATCCCTCTCAATCTCAGATGATTCTGAGTAGCTCTATATTCCATCATAGACTCCAGCCTTGTATTTTCTAACAGGGATTTTTTAACCTTCTGTTCCATTTCTTCAGATTTTGTCACCAGACTTTTGACCTCTTTCTTGACTTCTTCTGTATCTTTTTTAATCCCTGACACTTCTGTCAGTACCAGTTCTTTCAGTTCTTCCATATTTTTTTCTGTACTTGGACTTGCACTTGTTCTATTTGCTCCAGTTGTATTTGCAGCTGTTGTTGCAATTGTTGTTGCAGCTGTGATTCTATTTGTTTTCCAAGATTCTGCACCACTTCGGTCATCCGTTTTTCCATCGCTTCCATAGCCGCTTGCCACTCTTTTTTTTCCTTTGCAGTCATTCTTGGACTAGGTGATGACGCAGCTCTAGGTCTTGACCTCAAATCCATTTTGGAAGCGACTTCGGTACTAATCAATCTTTATATTAGCAAGCTTCAAGCCAAATCGCCACCTTTATAACTTGTATCAGCGCTTTTTCGGCTTAAAAATAACTTTTTAAAATTTAGTCCTCCTCAAAATGTCGGGCGCAATTTCTCTATGGTTTTCCGGCTAGAGTAGGCTCCTTCCGAACTTCCTGTTTATCTGTCCGTCTCTGTAATCCAACTTCCGGTTAAGGTGGTGTCACACAATCAAACGTCCGTCTGTTTCCGGCACAGCAACCTCTAAAACGTCCACTCTAGCCTACTTCCTGTATCATAGAGTCACAGTTAGTTTCGTTTCTGCTACGTAAAGTTTAGACTTGATTGACCACAGGAATGCAAAACAAAGTCACTTTTCAGCCGTTTTCTCTAAAGGAAAGCTTTCATTTTACTTTTAAATCAAGCGGAATAGTTCATTAAAGGTTTCTACGCTTATCCGTACGTTTCAATTTCGCGTTCTTCTTTAAACCGGTAAGCACTTAATCGTTTGTTACCTTGCTTGTAATCTCGGGGTTTCGCGGTGCTTCTTCTGTAATCGATGTTAAACTTGATGTTAAAGAGGTCGGTAGATGACGAATTTATGCTGAATTCTCAGCCCAGCTGGTATCTGTAGTGCTGATTTGCAACTGCCCTCTTCACGGAAGGAGATCAAAGTGTAAACAAGCTTCCTCCGAAGCTTATCCACACCGATCTCAACTCCCCCTCAGGCTTGGCTGCTTGCTTGCCACCCCCCGCCTGGGGAGTGCTGCGCTGGGCCAAATAGAGCCCAGGCTGTTGTCAGATACCGCAGTACACTCTGCACAACTCGCAAAGTGTGTCAATTCGCCATTTTACTCCGACCGGAAGCCGTTGACGGTTGTTCTTTCAAGGTGAGTGCTGCAGTATCTGCTTTAATTCCTTTGCTTTAAAACAAGAGAACAGTGTGGGCTGAACTGAGTGGCTGCCAAACTCGCCGGAGAAGGTACTCAGAGCAGAGTGGAGTGAAGGCTGTAGCTGCTTACTCATCGGAGAATCTCAGACTCTGAGTACAAACAGAACTCAAAAGCTGCCGTTGACTATGTGAAGGGACAATGCATAGTCATCTTTAATGTGCAGCCTGTTTACACTGAAAACTTGTTATTCATGAAGGTCACATGTTCGATAGTACAGAAGGAAGAATGTGATGAGAAGCAGAGGAGACCAGTGTTCCCTCTAAGCTGAGTTAGTTTGAGCTAGCTCACAGATTTTTAGCCTCCAGCTCACACATTTTTGTCTTAGCTCAGGAAGGATGGCTCCAGAGCAAACTAATTTATGTAGCAGTCGAATCCCTCGCTCACAACTTTAATGCCAGTAGCTCACAAAGTAGAATTTTTGCCCACAAGACTCCACAGCTTAGAGGGAGCATTGGAGGAAACAGAACCTGATCCCGCCAGTTCTTTGATTCATGTTTGACGGAACAGTGTGACATTCTGGGTGTACTCCAATTCACTCACGTTGTGTATCTTATTGAATATGCCGATGGTTGCTGTTCTTGAATATCTTATCTTTTGGCTCTTGTGTGCCGTGTCACTCTCCCTTACATCAAGTGATAAATATCTAGCACCTGAAGAATAGAAAAGAGATGCCAAACAAAGATGGCCCGTGTCCTTATTGTGCAGTTAACTTCTGGGCCGTTTTTAACAAGCCCCTTGCCTGGTTCTCAAGGACAGTATGTGATTGAGTTATCAGTGTACTTCACCTCTTGAAAACAGATTAGTCCCTCTTTCGGTGTTGCATTATAGGCCAAGGTAGTGGGGTATGGAAATAATTACAAGTGAGTTAAGGAAGGGGAAAGTAAACTGGAAATGTTTCTATGCGGAGTGTGCAATCAGCCAGAGAAATTAACTGCTGCATGGGGTCATAAAGTCAAAGACCGGAGCTGGTTCAAAAAGGCTGAATAATTGGCCATAATAACACTTATGATTATGAGCCTCAGCATAATATAATGAAGACTCATGCTTGACGGGTTTTGCTGGTTGGTGCTGGAGCCAAAGACGAAACCCCTTGCCAGACATATTCTGTTTATAGAGTTGTTCCACTGGCTACAGACATGTTATTTACCTAGATATGCTTTTGAAAGCAGGCTGGACACGATCGATACCACGACTTATTAAAGCTTAGATTTCTGATATTATTGTTTACCTTGTGTTAAATTAAATGCAGCTATCTCCATGGGAAGGTTTTATCCTGTTAAAAAGTGATTTTGAAAGGCTATTTGTTTATTTAGATATATATCCCATCACATAGACTCAGACATGCATGCTGAGTGACTGGAATTGCTGACAGAATAGTACTGTGGAGGGTGTCAAACATCTGGCCTGGGGGCTGGATCAGGCCCCTAGAGGGGCTTCCATCAGGCCCACAGTGGAACTGGCTGTCTTCTGCTTCATCTTCCAGTTCTGCTGCTGCTGTGTCATCGTAGGTTTGCAGCTTAAAGATACACACCTGGACAGCATACTCAAGACTGCAACAGCACAGACATTTTGATGCAGTAATTCAGAGCAAGAGGTGCCAGTTATCAGACTCTGTTAAATAAATAAAATATTGCAAGAGTGCTAATGTTTGAAGAACGTTGTTACTTTAAGTAAGAAAATACCCTTTGTGTCTGTGTCCTTTATAAAGTTTCTATCTCTGCTACCTGGCATTACATTTTATGACACACACATGGCCCGTCCCAACGAGGTCTCATTTATGCCAGATCCGGCCCTCGTAAAAAATGAGTTCGACACCCCTGGGGTAACCTGTTGCCTTTCAAATCTTTTAGGAGTTTAAGAGAAAGTTGAAAGCCAAAAAATTAACTTCAGCAAAAGTTCAGTATTTTTGCAGCTAGTGAGTTCTTAGAGGTGGGTAAGGAATTACCGACAAATCCTGGGAGCCAGTTTGGTGTAGTGGTTAAGTGTGTGGACTCTTATCTGGGAGAACCGGGTTTGATTCCCCTCTCCTCCACTTGCACCTGCTGATGTGACCTTGGGTCAGTCACAAGCTCTGGCGCAGCTGTTCTCTCAAGGACAGTTTCTGTCAGAAGTTCTCTCAGCCCCACCTACCTCTCAGGGTGTCTGTTGTGGGGAGGGGAAGGGAAAAGGAGTTTGTAAGCTGCTCTGAGATGCCTTTGGGCAGTGAAGGGCGGGGTATAAATCCACTCTCCTCCTCCTCCTCCTCCTCCTCCTCCTCCTCCTCCTCCTCTTCTTCTTCTTCTTCTTCTTCTTCTTCTTCTTCTTCTTCTTCTTCTTCTTCTTCTTCTTCTTCTTCTGATAGGCAAACTGTTTGAGTTGTAGCAAGGTAGCAAAAGAGCCTATGAACTTAGCATGTTGGAGCTATGATTCTGAACCATGAACCAAAGATGGGCACTTTTGGCATTGGAATATGATGCCAGAGCTAGTGCAAGCTAGTGCAAGCTAGCAGTTTCCTTTGTTGCTACTCCACTGGCTGTCAGTGTCATCCCAAAGTGGTGTAGTAGTGCCGTTTAAAGGCACTTTCATAGACAGGGAAGGGCTATGCATGACTCCTCCGTACAGCATCCTATGGGCTTTGTTGGCATATCAGAAATGATTGAGGTTGGTTTCACCTTCACCTATGGGCCTCCTTAGCATATAATAGGAAAGTTGGAAGGGTTTCCTTGGCTGAGGATAGAACCAGTGGAACGTGTCATCTTGGATACTGGTAATATTCTGGCTAAATCAGATTGGGTTGTATTTCATAAGTCTGTTAAGGCTCCTTAGAGAAGGGTTAAAAAGCCTATTATTATTGTCCACAGAAAACTGTTCTCCTACATCTTTTGTCACCTCCAATATTGTCCAGCCCACCAGTTAAGATCTGCCTCTCAGGCCTTGCTTGATGGGGCTCCCCAGGGCTCATTTCCTGCAGGAGTGCACAGGAGCGAAGTTCCGGCAGTAAGGAGCCCACATGCAGCAAGCCCTGCCCCCTGCTCCCAGCAGCCCCCTCTCCTTTCTTGGCCCATTGCCCAACCCAGCAGAGCACTGCTGCAAGCTGGCCTTCAAGCTGCTCCGCCACTGCCTGGGCCATGGCTGCCCAGCCTGCCCAGGCTCTGCCCGTTCTCATGATGGCCCTAGTGCAGTGCCTCTGCAAGGCAGGCCCTGGTGACTCCCATGAGGTCTGCAAGGAGCTCTGCCCCGGCCTCCTGCACCTACTTGGCCTCCTCCTGCACCTCTGCCCTGCCACTGCCCCTGCCCCCTACCTGCTTGAGGCCATGCGCACCCTCTGTGCTGCCCTCCTCGACCCATGAGCAGCCACGCACTTTCCTGCACTTGCCGGCCATCCAAAAGAGTCCAGTGGTACCTTTACAACCAAGGTTTATTCAGGTACAAGCTCTTCCTCCTCTGTGAGGACAGATCTGTGCGTCCCCCCCCCTCATAACTAGCAATCCAAAACAGTCCAGTGGAGCCTGAGCGGTGGGTGTTGCCTTCTGACACACTTCCAGTGATGTCAGGGGGTGTGGCATATGCAAATAAGTTATGCTAATGAGTTATGCTAATGAGCTCCTGCACCTCTTTTTCTATGAAATGACCCCTGGGGCTCCCTATGTTCAGCAAGTGGCAATTAGGGACAGGGAATTTTTCAGTGGTGGCATCTCACCCATGGAATGTCCTTCCCTTTGAAGCTTGCCTGGCTGAGACGCTACTTTCTCTTAGGTGCCAGGCCAAAACCTTTCTGTTTACCAGACTTTTAACCAAGGGGCTTTATATTTTTCATTGTATTACACTGCGCTTCAGTCTGACTTGACTAGTCCAGGCTAGCCCAATCTCATCACACCTCGGAAGCTGAGCAGGGTTGGCCCTGGCCAGTATTTGGATGGGAGAGGCCATCACGGAATACCAAGGTTGCTACACAGAGGCAGTCCGTGGCAAATCACCTCTGGGACATCTCTCACCTTCACGAGATGGGTCTAGCCTGGACTAGCCAAGTCAGATTGAAGCATACTGTTAACACAACAAAAAATATAAAACCCCTTCATTAAAAGTCTGGTAAACAGAAAGACTGGAAGCTGCCTTGAGCGGGACTCTGGAGAGGTGGCACTTAAATTTCCTGAACAAATACATTTCTAGTGACAAAGAGCAATACACCTGCTGCTGTGTGTTTGTTGCTGCATTTTTTAAAAATGTAATTCATCACATTGATTTAGTTACAAATGATGTTTACAGGCCTAACTGCAGGTAATGTTTTTCTCTGGGTCCTCCCCAGGTCCACACAATCAGATATGAGCTGGGAGCCCAGTTCCCCAGTGCATGGGGTCCATTTCAGATCGGGACTGCTACATGTGGGGAGAAGAGGCTTATGCCTCTCCCCATGCCATTTCCCCACAATTGAAACACCCCCGGAGGGCTGATATCTGCCCACTGGGGACTCTCTGTGTACTGAGATGTATATTTCCCCAGTGGGGCAAATGGGCGTTTTAGGTCAGGAAAGTGGTGCTGGAGGCAGGCCTAACCCCTAGAGATGCCAGCCTCCAAGTGGGACCCGGGGATCCCCTGGAATTACAGCTCATCTCCAGACTACAGAAATCAGCTCCCCGGGAGAAAATGTATGCTCTGGACGGCACTGTTTCCCACTGAGGCTCCATCCCCAAACCTCCAGGGGTTTCCCTACCTGAATCTGGCAGCCCTACCCTCCATCCCCCACCGGTGATCAGGGTGACCTGGCGACCCCTACTAAGCCCCCTTTCTCTGTGTGCCATAGTCCCAATCCAAACTGGGCTTCACACACCTGGGGACTGACTGAGTTCTCAGCACAGTACTTGAACTATCTTTCAATGTGGACACCGGGAAAATACATCATGTAGTTAGGCTCTCAGGGCTGACCTCTTCCAAGCTGAGGTACATGGCCTTTCTACAACCAGGGCTTGTCTTGAAGGATTAATTCCATTTTGTTTCTGCTCTCATCAGTTGTCAAAGACTATTGGCTCCCTCTCGCTTTGATAGAAGCTGCTCACTTGAGTTTGAGCAGAGCACTTCCAATTCATTCCTGCCAGGGTGAAGTTAGACATAAAGATCTGAAGCGATAAGGAAAAGGGATTTCATTATGACAAGAAATGTTCCCCAAGTCTTGTCCTGAGACAATAAGAGTTGACAAAGTAAATTTGATTTAGCTGTTGCTGAATGTAGATTTTAAAACAGTTCAGTAGATACCAGTAAAGGAACAGAAGTGTTATCTCATTTCATTTAATGTGTCTTAGATTGTTTCACAGTGTTGGGTTATCTAAGTAATTATTTTCTTGGGTTTACATAAGCAATGCGTGATGTTGTCAATTCATGTCTCTGAAGGTTTTGTCTGTAAAAGTAACTTGGGGAGGATTAATTTTTTTTTGCTTGCTTGCTGAAGCTTCACTTGTATGTTCCTTCATTTCAGTTTAAAATCTGTTCTAAGGAACATGATGGAACCTCTTTTTCTGTTTCGTTTTCATGGAATTCTGATCCCCACTAAAAACTGCTGGATGTAAGAGCAATTCTTAAAACTGACCATTTTTTAAAAGTGTATCTTTTGCTTTTCAGAACTGATGTGGTTGGGGTTACTATTCTCTTGTTTTATGCAGTTTTCTGACTCCTACAGAAAATATTAAGCCCTGCAGGGTTTAATACAAAAGTAGACTGAAATTAGTATTAAAAGGATAACCTGAGCAAGGCTGTTAATGACAGGGCATTTTGGAGAATGTTAATTCATGGGGTCACCATAAGTTGGAAATGACTTGATGGCACTTAACACAGAGGGAGAGAGAGTTTAAGTCTGACTGGATTGGTCCTCCAAGCAGTGATCAGTAAACATTCTGTTGTTGGGCCCACATTGTTACTGTAGCCTGCTTATTCTATTTACATATGAGGCTGCTCTTCCTTCAGGTACGTTGGTCCTAAACCATATAGGGCTTTGAAAGTCAGGACCAGCACCTTGCATTGTGCCTGGAAACAAATTGGGAGCCAGTGTAGATGGGCCAAGACTGGAGTGATATGGTCCCTGTGACCCACTCCAGTCAACATCCTGGCTGCAGCGTAATGTACCAATTGAGGTTACCAAATACTTCTCAAAGGCAGTCCCATGTCGACTGTATTGCAGCAATCTAATCTGGATGTTAACTATGGCATGCACCACAGTGGTCAGATGTTTTCTGCCCAGGAAAGGTCGCAGCTGGCTAAGCAAATGAAACTGGCAGAAGGCGCTCCTGGCCAGCTGCTTATCCAGAGCCCTGAGCCCAGGAGCACCCCCAGTCTATGGACCTGTTCCTTCAAGGGGAATGTAACCCCATCCAGAATGGGTGAGACCTTAAATCCCAGGTCAGATCTTCTGCCCACCCGTAGCACTTCCATCTTGTAGGAATTAAACTTCCGTTTATTAGTTCACATCCATTCCAAAACTGCCTTCAGGCAGTGGTTCATGGTTTCTACAGCCTCCCTGAGATCATCCGGAAATGTAAGATAGAGCTGACTGTCATCCACATATTGGTGACAACCCAGGTGAAATCTCCAAATGATCTCACCCAGCAATTCCATGTAGATGCCACAGAGCATAAGGCATAAGGTGGAACCTTTCAGGACTCCATAGGTCTAAGGCCAAGGGGCTGAACAGCAGTCCCCCCCCCCTTCTGAAATTTACCTTCCAGGTATGATTGTGACCACCACAGAATGGTACCTCCCAATTCTAGCCCAGATAGGTGGTCCAAAAAGATACCATGAGTGATAGTATCGAAAGAATCAACAGTCACACTCCCTCTGTCCATCTCCTGGCACAAGTCATCCACCAGAGTGACCAAGTTTCTTTCCCATAATCAGGCCTGTACCCAGATTGCAAGGGATCTAAACCATTTGCCTGATATGCAATATTGATGTATCGCACTTTAGAATTTGTTATATAATTTTATTATGTTTTTAAAAAAATTATGTGAGCTGACCTGAGTTTGCCTTGGTGGGAAGGGCAGGTGAGAAATCCAATAAATAAATAAATAATAAAAAATATTTTAGGGCACTCTTAATCTCAGGATTATACCATAGCCACATAGATTGTATGAAATTTTATCTGGCTTTCACTGTCTTGTGAGAAAATGGTGCATAGTTAGTCTTCTTCTGAGAGAGTTACTTCAGAAAACCAAGGGAAATAGATCTTTGGAGATAGATAATCAAGACCCAAACAGCCTGACTTAAATTGGTAAGCAAAATTAGGGATTTGGCGTGAGATTAGAGGCAAACGAAATTTATTTTTTATATTATTTTGGATGACTAAGGTATTAAAAGAACTTTTTAAACCATCTCTTCTTTTACTAGTCCTGGCCTGTTTTTCCCTGCCTATTGATATTTTAGGGCCTGCTTTTATGTTCAAGATTGGTTTTACTGTTTTTAAAATTGACTTCCATTTTCACACAGTTTGTTTTACTGCAAGGAAGTTACGTTCTATTGTTTTAATGGTTTTATTGACCCATTTTTTTTAAAATATATATATTGTTTTATTTCTTGTAGGGTGCCTCAAGTAGATATTTGGAGAGGCAAAATACACAAATGCTAAATAAATACTCTAGGGAGGCTTATTTTTAGCCTCTCGCTGGCAGATAACATTGTGCTTTCCTTGCAGTATTGCAGTTCCTCTGTCATCCAGCAGTAATTAAGATTAAACTTTTAATATTTAATAAACTCTCTGTTGTTACATGAATACCATGCTAATTTTAAATTGGTGTGGATTAACAGAACCTTACATCAGGGTGGGAGCCCCCAGTGATAATCTCTAAATATGCTTATGTGCTGCTGTCACTCTGCAATACCGCTCAAGAATCTTTCTCTCTGTTTCCTGAATGTTAAGCATCATGGAAATTCCTAGGTTCATAGAAGTTTTTTGGTTTGTTTTTGTTCTGAAACAGCAGTAGAACTAGGGTATGCATTTAATGGGGCATGTATGTGTATTCATGCTTTCATCTCCTGACATCTGGGCACAGAGAAAATGTGACAAAAATCAGAAAGGAATGAGGTAAAGATGAGTAAAACAGTCTCTTGCCCTTTAACATAAATAGAGGCACTCACGGTCTGGCAATACTAAATGTGGACAGGAAACCTAATATAAAAGCAAAGTCTGCCAAGAAACAGGGGACATTTGGGTCACCAGTCAGCCTTTAAAAGTGTTTGTCCCTTTCCATTTAAAGCCGGTTTCCAGATTTTAGGTTACACATTCTAGAGTTGCCTGACTTCAGGTAGTATTTCTTGCCAGTGGCAGCAGCAAATAGTAAATGATGCATTCTAGAATAAATGAACCCAAAATTGCCAATATAATTCTAGGGACAATTAAATGTAAATTCTCTGCTTTGTTGCCACCAGATTACTATGCATATATTTATGTGGAGTGGTTGGCACTTTCAATTTAAGTTTAAATTTTGCATTTAATGTGCTGCAAAGCATCAAGGGGGAAATGGTAACATCAGTGGGAGAGCTGACTAAATTAAAATGAAAAAAGCCTTGTGCACCATCAGCAATAACAATGGAAGTGTCATCTATTATTTCTGTTTATATGCAGCAATAGCTCTTCCTATAAACAAGGCACCGGAGCATTCAATTAATCAATAGCGCGGATTGGCTGTGCAGCCTTAGATCCTGTTTTGTAAGAGTCTTGTATTTCATCTCTACATGTAGAACCTTTTTTCACGTTAGAGCTAACCAACTCAGAATGAAGTATAAAAGAGCAGAACAGAACTGTATGTCACTGTTTGTGTGACCAGTGTGCATTGCATCAAAATTGCAAGGTTTTGTCGTGATTTGTGTGATCCGTAGACACTTGGCTAGTTTTGTTGCCCAGCAGAAGCCAAATTTCACTGACTTTCTGATACACAGTTATGGCCACTCTTCATGATCTGTAAAGATCTCATGCTTATGTTTGCTACGGTTATTAATAATATACACCTGACCTTGCTTCATCTCACTGCCATTTTGAAAACTACGAAACTCCATCCTGGGGACCGCAAGGCTTCTTGAGTCTTCAGAAAGTTAGTTGTAACAGATATAGGTAAAGGTAAAGGTTCCCTTGCTCGAAAGCCAGTCGAATCCGACTCTAGGGTTGCGGTGCTCATCCCCGTTTCAAAGCCGAAAAGCCAGCGCTGTCCGAAGATGTTTCCGTGGTCATGTGGCCGGCATGATTAAACACCGAGGCACACAGAACGCTGTTACCTTCCCACCAAAGTGGTACCTATTTATCTACTTGCAATTTCTTGCTTTCGAACTGCTAGGTTGGCAGGAACTGGAACTAGAGACAGGAGCTCACCCCGTCATGCAGCACTCTCGGGTCTCGAACTGCTGAACTACTGACCTTCCACAGCCTGCAGTTCGGCGTCTTAACCACTTGAGCCACCGCAGCTCCGTTGTAACAGATATACATATCGCTAATGTCTGATCTTCTTTCCCTAAGCCATAGAGAAACATATGCCCATCTGTTAGCTGCGGAGGAAGCTGGATCAGTCAGTACTGAAAATGGGCACTATGTATGCTGTGCCTGCATTCCCATCCCTCCCTGCTACATATATTGTTTTAATGGTATCTCTCCTTATATATATTTGAGTTTTCGTGTCCCTCTTGCCTGAACATTCCACATCCCCCCACAGCCTTTGGCTCTCTGATGCATCAGCCACCCATTGGTGGCTGCATTGCCTCAGTCCCGCCCTTCCCTTTCATCTCGTGCTGCGATGGAGGACGCTGAGGTTTCTGCTGGGATGGAAGCAAAGCTGCACCACTTGAAGCAAAACCTCGCTCCAGCCTTCAATGGCCTGCTTACAGGGGGGAGGGAAACTAAGCCAAGCCCGGAGGCCCCTTTTGTTGGCCACGCTGCCTGCCTGTCCCTCGCCCGCCACTGGAGTCTCACAGCCACTCTCCACTAGCAGTCTCTCAGCCACCCTCCCCACAGAGCAGCAGCCTCAGAGAGCTCTTGCCCCCACCCTGGCTGCCCCTTCCGTTTCCTCAGCCGCCCGCACTCCTGCTTTGCATAGCACCACTTCCATGGGGGGGGACAGGACATGAGTGGGACACCACTGAAGCTCCTCTGCGGGTAACGTCAATCTCCTGGGCCGGCCCATCCTGGAAAGCGCCAGCTCTTCGCTCGGAGCGGCTGGCCTCGGGACGCGCCTGGCAAACTGATGCTTAAAGGAGTCCTCAAGCCCGGCTCACTCGCCCACAGCTTATTTCTAGAGCTCGTTGTCTCTGTTTCCACAATGGCCCTTATTCCTAGTATTGATATAATGATATTCAATTGCCAGTTAAACCAAAAAGCTTGCTGGTGTGTGTGTGGAGGAGGAAATGGCCACTGCAGCGACAGTATCAGTGGGAATTGCTGTCACGTGGGTGGGAAAATGTGAGCCTTCCCACCCACGTGGCAGCCATCCAGGATTTACTGTGATCTTTCCCAAAACTGTGCAACAAAGCAGTTTTGAGGCAGATTGGAGAAAAGCTGGGGAAACCCTGGGAGGTACACCACAATGCTGTGGAGAACGAGAAAAAAAGAGGGTGTCCCAATGACATTGAAGATGGGACGTATAACCTAAATGGAAATGGCCCCCACAAATAAAAGACGGACACTCAGAATTCAGTGTCAATTGCCAACCAGGGACCCTGAAGACTTATGTTAGAGCTCAGCAGAATTTTTATAGTGGAATTTATGTTCTTTCAAGCACTCTTTCGGCACAATGAACTGACTACAACACACTTCTTAGATGGTACAAGTTTCTCAAGCAAGGGGTGTCAAACATATGGCCCGTGGGCCAGAACCGGCCTGCCCAGGGCTTTAATCCAGGCCGCAAGCAAGTGGCAAGACATTTCCCCTCAGTAGTGGAAGGCTGGCCTTAGTCCCACCCGCTCCCCATCACCTTTATTCATGGACACCCTGGCTTGTCCCACAGGGAATAATCAGCATTAAGAGGTGGGGGGCATGGGGGGGCGTGGCTGGGCTGGGTGCAAGAAGGGCCGTGTGGGAGCAGAAGCACCTTCCAGCCAGCCCGCACAGATTGGGTTTCAGCCGAGCCTCGGCTTACTTCATCTGCCCACTGCAGCTTCCCAGCCGAGCCACGGGCAGACCCTACTTGGACCGCAGGAGATCCCCCCCGGCACTGTCAGATTGCCAGGGGTGGAGATAGAGATAGGTGACCCGGCTTTGTCCACTGCAGGAGGGAGCGAGGGCTGTCCTGATGTCAGAAAGTGATGTCTTTGATGTTTCTCACTGCATCCATTGTGTTATGTTTCTACCCCGCTTTGCGCTTGCGTAGCTATGCAGCCTGAAACGTGGGAGCTTCTTCCCTGCCGCTTTTCCTTATCACGGTGGCCTTGAATGTAGGCTTTGGACTATTCTTGTTTCGCTGAGAATTTTCCAGTCCTGGGAAGGCAAGGGGAGGGGGGAGTAGTCTCCCGCTCATGAAGTATTTCTCCCGCCGGGAGTTCCCGCGCGAGTGCTCAAGTTTTATTCGCTAGGCGCTTCATTGCATCACACTATAAGTTAGCCGGCTCTGCTTTGCTCCCCATTCCTGACAATGACCTCCTACTGTGGGTTTTAGCAAGTTAATCCTAATAAACCTTTCTTTGTGCAAGAATGACTGGATCTACTTGATTTTACACCTGACAGAAATTGTCAGGAATCCACATCTTTCCCTCACCGTCGACGACCGCCATCCACCACGATGAGCGGGGCGGGAAAGGGAGCCCCGGGCGCAGTCCCGTTGATTACCACCTCGGGAGCCGCCGGGGCAGTTCCAACGATCACTACGGCGGGAGCCACAGGTGTCGTTCCAGTGACTACTGCATTGGGAGCTACGGCTCCCGTTACCTCTGTGGCTGCTCCAGTGGTTACCATTCCGACTACCACCGTGGTTCCTGTGACTACAACTACAGTGGTGACGACGCCAACTGCCTATTCAGCAGCCGTGTTGGCTACCCCACCATCGATTGGCCCAATTGGAGCCACGTACGCACTCCCGATCTACAGCCCGGCCGGGCTGATACCAAGTCAGGGTGGTGCGGTTCCACGAACCTATGTGCCAGGAGTCCCAACACCCTGGGATAAAGGGGTGACATTTCGCAGATCGCGCGATTGGACTAAGAACCTGCTGGACACTACCCAGACCACTTGGACTATGCCGGGAAGCCAGAGCCGTGACAGCCTCCTGGATCCCAGAGGTAGTTTTGGTCTTCCCCAAGGGCGGGTGTCCCGGGGATCTCCCAGAACGGGGTCCAGCCAGGACACTGATGCCCGCATGGATTCTATCCAGGAGGATACCCGACGGCTGGTAAGGGATATGAGTAAACTAATGCAGTCCCTACCCCAGATGATGGACCAAGCTATTAGAGCCCATCCGCTGACACAACCCAGACCTGCCCCTGCACCGGCTCCAGCCCCGGCGCCACCGTTGGTGCCGGGACGGCCACCTCCTCCTCCTCCGGGCCCGGGGCCAGGCCAACCAGTACCGCCGGGTCCAGGGCCGGGCCAACCAGCGGCCCCAGGGCCAGGGCCAGGCCAACCCGCGCCACCAGGGCCAGGGCCGGGCCAGCCAGCACCAGCCCCACCTCCAGTAGTAGCCCCAGTACCGGGAGCAGGGCCAGGGCCACCAGGACCTGTCCAGCCGCCAGTTGTGCCTCCACCTCAGCCTCCGGCTCCAGCACCCCTCATGCAGCCGGTACCGATCATGGCGCCGGCCCCCCGGTAATCCGCCCCAAAGACATGCTTGAGATCACTTTTGATGGAGATCCAGAGACTGTGTCCTTTTTCATATTACAAGTTGGAAAATTTGTACAAAGATGGGGCTATGTATTCCCAGATGAAGAACAGCAGGTGGAGTTTATTGCATCCAGGTTCCGGGGGAGTGCTACTAGCTGGTATGTAGCCCTTCATGATCTGGAGGCGGAGGAGTTGGGGAATGTGGATGACTTCATGTGGGCTTTGAGAAACCGTTTTGAAGATCCGGGGCGGCCCAAAAAGCTGAAGCCTTCCTTCGCACTTTCAGACAAGGCAAACTCTCAGTGCGGGAGTACTCCAGGGAGTTTCAAAGGCATGCTGTAAAAATTCGAGACTGGACTGATGCGGTGTTGGCCCAACAATATAGAATGGGACTGGCAGTTGACGTCCGCAATAATGTTCTCAGCTCTCAACAACCTCGTACCCTCCAGGGGTGGATGGAGGAAGCCGAGAAGGCCGAAAGTCGCTTGCAAATGATGAAGCTGGATCTATCCTTGGGTAACAATCGTCCAAGTGTTGCGGCGGGCCAGGCCAGACCCAAACCAACTTCCACCCCAAGTGGCTTGAGGGATCAGCGTATGCGACAGGGGCTCTGCCTGCGATGTGGGGAGAAAGGGCATTTCGCCGCTGCCTGCCCGAAAGGGGATCCCAATAGAGCTCTACCACAAGAAGAGCCTAGAAGGTGGGCAACCTCTACCCCGAGAAAAGGTACCGCCAAACCGCGCAACACACGGGCTCTGTTTGCTAGCCCCGACCAAGTGGATACCTTGATGCTAGAGGAGGAGAGTGAGATGCAGGGAAATGAGATGGTCCTGTTGGTGAACGGCGCTACACAGCAGGACCCAACACCAGAGGCGCCTAAAATGGTGAGCAACTACCCCTCTCTCTTCTTTGTGACTGTTTTGGTGATGAATCCAGCAATGATGACTCACATTCGGGTCCGGGCTCTCATTGACTCAGGGTGCGGGAGGGATCTCATAAACCCTTCTATGGTTTTGGGGTTGGAGGCAGCTGTGGTTCACCTGAAAGACCCAATAACTTTCACACAGATGGATGGGTCTCCGATGAAAAAGCCATGCCAATTTGAGACTGTTCCTTTAAGAATAGGCATTGGTGACCACTGGGAGCTACGCTCATTCGTAATAGCTCCGCAAGCCCAATTTCCTTTGGTATTGGGTAGCCCCTGGTTACATGGACATAACCCGTATATTTTATGGGAAGAAGGGGAGGTACAGTTTATCTCCCCAAAATGTACAGATCACAACTGGGACCCCGGGTGGGGAAATCCCCCATGCAATGAACCTCCACGAGCTTGTTTGGCAACGGAGGAACTTAACCGCATCCCTGAGGATTACCAATATATAACCCGGGTGTTTGAGGAGGAGGAAGCAGATGAATTGCCCCCCATCGTAACTCCGACTGTGCAATTGAGATCCTTCCGGGTCAAAAGTTACCAAAAGGGAAAATTTATGCCATGAGCCCAAGTGAAAAGGAGGAACTTCGCCGATTTATTGATAAAAATCTGGCCCGTGGATTCATTCGGCCAGCATCATCCCCTTTTGCAGCACCTGTCTTATTTTGTAAAAAAAGGATGGGGGGCTCAGACTCTGCACGGATTACCGGGGACTTAACGCAGTGTCTGCTACCAATGCCTACCCGATGCCCCTCATCAAAGACCTACTGGCTGAGGTGGCGAAAGGGAAAGTGTTCTCTAAACTGGACTTAAGAGATGCCTACTTTCGGGTTCGTATTAGAGAGGGGGATGAATACAAGACTGCATTTAATACCCCGCTGGGGCAATTTGAATACCGGGTGATGCCCTTCGGGTTACAAGGGGCACCAGGGGTCTTCATGAACTTAATCAATGAAGTGTTACACCCCTATTTATTCAAAGGAGTGGTTGTTTATTTAGATGATATCTTGGTCTATACCCCGGATCAAGAATCCCACACTACCCTTATGCGGAAGGTATTGGAAAAGCTTTTAGAACACAAACTGTTTGTTAAGCTGTCAAAATGTGAATTTCACCAAGAGAGCATTGACTTTTTGGGATACCGCATATCCTCCGCGGGGTTGGAGATGGACCCAAAAAAGGTCCAGGATGTTTTGAGATGGGAACCCCCCAAAACCAGGCGCCAGCTCCAAAGTTTTCTCGGCTTCGCCAACTTTTACCGTCAATTCCTGCCACACTTCGCCCAAGTAGCCCTTCCCCTCACGGAACTTTTAAAAACCAAGGGGAGGGGATCTAAGGCTTCGGTCCCCGGAGCCCCGTTGGACTGGACTCCGCAGTGTCAGCAAGCGTTTGAACAACTTAAAAGATTGTTCACGTCTGAGCCCATACTAGCCCACCCTGATGAAACAAAGAAATTCGTAGTGCAAGTAGACGCATCAGACACTGCTATGGGTGGGGTGATTTTGCAAGAGAATGCTCAAAAGCAGCTACAACCCCTGGCTTATGTGTCGAGAAAATTTAATGACACAGAAAGATTCTGGCCCATTTGGGATAAGGAAGCGGCGTCTATCCGTTTAGCCTTGATCACATGGAGACATTGGTTAGAGGGGTCCCGAATACCTTTTGAAATCTGGACTGATCATAAAAATCTTGAGGTATTGCGAAAACCCCGGAATCTAAATGCCAAACAGTTCCGGTGGGCTGAGTTTTTCTCCAAATTTCAGTTTACCCTGCACCACTTCCCAGGGAAAGCCAACCATTTAGCGGACGCTCTCTCTCGCCTTCCTCAGCATTTTTCTAAGAGGGTCGAAGTTCGGGAATCTATGTTCACCCCGGAACAATTAGTTGGTGCAGTTGTAACCCGTAAAGCTAAACAGGCACCTATAAGTCACATCCATACATTGAATTGGGAAAAGCAGTTTTTATCTGACATCACCCCACCAGAGACGAGGGAGTTACAAGCCAGGGATGATGTAAAGTGTGATCCTAATGGCTGCTGGTACAAGGGAAATAAAATGTTTGTTCCAGAAGCTACCCGAGCCCAGGTTTTGCGCACAGTTCATGATTCAAAAGCTGCGGGACACTTTGGATATGTAAAATCCTTAAGGCTTCTGCAACGGAGCTTCTGGTGGCCCAGAATGAAGCAAGAGTTGTCTCGTTATATACAGTCCTGCCCAACGTGTAATCGCTGTAAAGCCAGACCAGGAAAACCTCCAGGCCTCCTACAACCACTACCCACCCCGAGCAGACCCTGGGAAGTCATCTCTATGGATTTTATCACTGATCTTCCCCCTCTAAACATATGACTGTTATTTGGGTGGTAGTGGACCTATTCTCTAAGCAAGCCCACTTCATACCGTTCCCCAGTATGCCAACAGCAAAAGGTCTGGCCAAAGCATTCATTCAACACATTGCCAAATTGCATGCATTGCCCCTCAAGATCATTTCCGACAGGGGGGTTCCATTTGTTTCCAAATTTTGGTCTGAGCTAATGACTCTAATGGGTATTGAACGTGCGCTTAGTACTGCCTATCACCCTGAGACTGATGGTCAGACGGAGAGAGTGAACCAGACGTTAGAACAATATCTAAGGTGTTTTTCTAATTATCAACAAGACAATTGGGTAGATTTGTTGCCATTGGCGGAGTTTGCTTACAACAATCCATGGCATGCTTCCACAAAAATGTCACCATTCAAAGCTGCCATGGGCTATGACAGCCCCCCTCTTCCTTTCTTAAAACCTGGTGAGACTGGTGGGAAAGCCTCGACATGGTGTCAAACTCTCCGTGACTCCTGGCCCCTAATTATCGAGACTTTGAATGAGGCCAAGGCACAATATAAAAAACAAGCAGATAAGAAACGGGCCGGGGGATGGAAATTACAACCGGGAGACTCTGTCTATCTCTCGACTAAGAATCTAAGACTAGCGCAACAATCCAGAAAATTGGCGTGGAAATATATTGGTCCTTTCCGAGTGCTAAGATGTGTGAATCAAGTAACTGTACAACTAGACTTGCCTAAGTCTCTTAAAGCAATACATCCAATTTTCCATTACAGCCTTCTCAAGCCGGCCTTTCCCCCAACTAAAGGGCATCCTGAGACGTTGGATCCTCCCCCCCCTCTGATGGTTGACGGTGAAGAGCACTATGAGATCGCTGATGTTTTGGACTCTAAGATACTTCGTGGACAACTTATGTACCTGGTGCAATGGGTACACTTTGGGCCCCAATACAGGGAATGGGTGAAAGTTTCTGATATCAATGCACCTGATCACCTTAGAGACTTTCACGCTCGATACCCTGATAAACCTGGGGGGCCCCTGTTCGCTCCTTCCTGAGTGGTGGGTGGGTGGAGTTTTGGGAGGGGCAGAATGTCAGAAAGTGATGTCTTTGATGTTTCTCACTGCATCCATTGTGTTATGTTTCTACCCCGCTTTGCGCTTGCGTAGCTATGCAGGCAGAAACGTGGGAGCTTCTTCCCTGCCGCTTTTCCTTATCACGGTGGCCTTGAATGTAGGCTTTGGACTATTCTTGTTTCGCTGAGAATTTTCCAGTCCTGGGAAGGCAAGGGGAGGGGGGGAGTAGTCTCCCGCTCATGAAGTATTTCTCCCGCCGGGAGTTCCCGCGCGAGTGCTCAAGTTTTATTCGCTAGGCGCTTCATTGCATCACACTATAAGTTAGCCGGCTCTGCTTTGCTCCCCATTCCTGACAATGACCTCCTACTGTGGGTTTTAGCAAGTTAATCCTAATAAACCTTTCTTTGTGCAAGAATGACTGGATCTACTTGATTTTACACCTGACACCTGACCTGCCTGGCCCATGCCGCTTTGGCCGCTTGGCATCTGGGTGCAGGAGCGGCATGGTGCCACCCCCTCAGCACCTGCACCTGGCTGGCCTGGCCTCCCCTCCCCCTGGCTCTGCGGGGTCCCAGAGCAGCCCTGCCGTGTTTGCACTGTGGAAACCACTGGGAGTGGCAGCATCAGGTCTGGCTGGCCGGGGAGGGCAGCCCCTGGCTCGTGTTTCACAGACTGTGCCTCGCCCCTCCTCTGGCACCAGGCACAGCACAAATTGGAAGCAGCTGTGGTAATGCTGAACCACTGTGAAGGTCACTCCTGCCCAGCTGCCCCAGCCCTGGAGTCCCGTGGAGTGAGGACCCTCAACGTGTGCCACGGGGACTGGGCGGCATGGGGCGCTTCCGTCGAGGGCTCCTTTTGTCAAGGGACGGCGCTTCCCAGCAAGTGAGCAGAGTGCAAGGTGCACCGTTTGTATGTGCTGGCTCATTAAATCACCCCCAGAGAAGCAGCAGCAGCAGCAGCAGCAGCAGCTCAAGAGATATCTGAGTCATCAGAATCATGGGTAATAATTGGGGTGGGGGGGAGACTGTGCGAGGTTTGCATCTCCTTCCTTGGAGTGGCAGCTGTTTGCAGCTCAGCTGGAGCAACTGTCAGCAGATTGCAGAGGGGAAGCAGGCTTTGTGCGTCCGGTTGTATGTTTTGAGGCAGTAGAGGCTAAGCCAGGGGTGTGGAATTCATTTGTTATGAGGGCCAGATCTGACCTAAGTGAGACTTTGTCGGGCTGGGCCACGTGTGTCATAAAATGTAACGCCAAGGTTCCAGAGATATAAACTTTATAAAGGACCGAGACAAACACAATTAGATATTATTTTTTTGCTTACGATACAAACATGCTTAAAACATTAACAGTCTTGCAATAATTTTGTTTATTTAACAGCCTTTGAGATTTGACTCCTCCTGCTCTGAATTATTGCATCAAAATCTGGAGACATTGTCTGTGCTGTGGCTTTCTTGAGTATGCTGTTCAGGTGTATATCTATAAGCTGTGAACGTATGGTGCAGCGGTAGCTACCAACAGCTATCGGGCCTGAGAGGGGAGGGAGGCTTCCCTCTGGCCTGCTGCCTACATTTGGGGATTTCTTCCTTCTCTTTCCCGGCAGTGAAACCCCCCCAACCCCTTCCAAGCCACTGAAAGGGGCAGCCTTCCCCAATTGATAACATGCCATGTGCAATTGAAGCTAGTTTTTGTGTAGTGGTTAAGTGCGCGGACTCTAATCTGGGAGGACTGGATTTGATTCCCCACTCCTCCACTTGCACCTGCTGGATGACCTTGGGCAAGCCATAGTTCTGGCACAGCTGTTCTTGAAAAAGAGTAGTTTCTGTCAGAGCTCTCTCAGCCACCACCTACCTCACAGGGTGTCTGTTGTGAGGAGGGTAAGGGAAAGGAGTTTGTAAGCCACTCTGAGGCTCCTTTGGGTAGTGAAGGGTGGGGTATAAGTCCAATCTCCTCCTCCTCCTCCTCTTCCTCCTCCTCTCCTTCTTCTCCTTCTTCTTCTCCTTCTTCTTAAGACAAAGCACCATTATAGCAAAATTCAAAGTGCCTGGCTGCTATGAATTCGTATGAACCTTTTTTCAAATCATCACCCTTTTCCTTGCAGCACTGTCTTTGCATGCGTGTGGTTTGGAAAGAGATTGGCCATCATAGCATTCACCAAGAAGAGAAAAGTAGATGAAGAGTGTTGTGTTGTTAAAAAAAACAAATGGAGAAATCTTTATTTTTCCATGGAACAGAATGGAAAACCAACATACCTGACTTGTTCACAGCAAATATCTGTTCCAAAAGAATATAAAGTTAGGTGGCACTATGAAACTCATCATGCTGTGAAGTACGATAAATACAATGGAAAAGAATGACGGGAAAAAAGTTTCTGAATCAGAGCAGTCATCGAAGGAACAGCAATCACTTTTCAAAAAGTCGCATCAAGTGACTGAAGCTGCAGTCAAGGCAGGCTATATGATCACACACAAGCTAGCTGTATCATCAAAACCCTTTTCAGAGGGGGAATTTGTTAAAAAGTATATGCTCATGGCTGCAGAAGTAGTCTGTCCAGATCAGCAGCAGGCTTTTGCGAATGCAGGTCTCTCAAGAAACACAGTTGCAGAGAGAATTTGTGATTTATCTGAGAATCTTCACAGGCAACTGACAGAAAGAGCTCAGACCTTTATTGCATTTCTAATTGCAACAGACGAAAGCACAGATATTACTGATGTAGCACAGGTTGCAATCTTTATTTGTGGAGTTGATCAAGAGATGCACCTTACAGAAGATTTTGTAGAAGTCATCTCTATGAAAGACAACCACAGTTTCAATTTATTAGGTTTAAAAGCCCATAGGCCGTACACGATACAAGTTTTTAAAATATGTTAAACATTTAAGAAAACAGTAAAGGAGAACTGTGCCACATCTGTTATCCAATTTTGGCATAAACTACTCAACAGGAGTCTCAACCTTGTAGCTTCTGGAAAAGGTGAGAATTTCAATTGCGATTTTCCCAAGAATTTTCCTCTCCCAGCTGTATGTTTTGGGCAATGAAAAAATATGTGAGCGAGTGAATCCATAGCGGCTAATGGGCAGTCACAGTAGCATTGGTTTGCCGGAACACCTTGAAAGCAGCCCTTCATCTGTGCAGATGGAAAAGCATTGCAACCTGCCACCATGTATGCTCTCCTCAGCTTGGGGATAGACAGTACATACAGATAGTATGGTGGCTCGTATTTGGTGGGGTATTTAATCCCTAAATGGAGTGGTGAACATTTTCGCATGGGTCCATTTGGAGTGCGTTCCAGTCGCGTTCCATTAACTTCATGATGAGCTTCGCTCTAATTTTCCCTGTATGCCGCTTTTATCGATTTAAAGGTGGCTTTCGACTCAATGTCTCACATGTGGCTATGGAACAAATTGAACACCACAAGCATCCCCAAGAGACTATTAAAACTTATAATGAACCTTTATTCAGGAAATGTGGCATATGTCAAGTTGAACAGCGAAGACAACCACAAGTTATGACATCTTCAAGAATGTGGTAGGAGCTCTGGATAAAAATTGGTGCTGACTGGACAAAAGTGGTGAGTCTGGCCACAGATGGAGCACCACAGATGGTGGGTAGAAAACCTGGAGTTGCTGCAAAAGTCAAAGAAAAATTGGTAGCTGCAAACCAATAACGTCAATTTTTCAGTGTTGCATTTTGCACCAGGAAACTCTGTGCAAGTAATACATTGAAGACGGATGTTATGAATGTGTTAATTTTATTCAATTTTATTCAAGCCAGAGGTCTCGACCATAGGCAATTTAACAGTCTTCTGGAGGAAAGCTTGATCAGACATGGAGTACCATATCACACTGAAGCACGATGATTAAGTCACGGAGCTGTACTGAAATGCTTCTATGAACTGTGAAGTTAAATACAGATATTTATGGAGAAAAAGGGAAGGCTGTCCCTGAATAACAAGATAATGAATGGCTTCAAGATCTTGCTTTCATGGTGGATATTACAGAACACCTGAACTCTCTCAGCACAAAGATGCAGGGTCGAAACAAAGCTGTGACTTGTGCCTGTGAGATGATGCTTCAGCTTTGGGGAAAGCAACTTCAAGAAAATAATTTGGCGCACTTTCCCACCATGAAATCTCTGTCCGGTGATCATATACCCACAGAGAAGTACAGAAGAAAAAATTCTGAACTCAGAAATGAAATCCAAGAAAGATTTTCTGACTTCCGAAACCTAAACAGAGGTTTTGGAATTTTCCGTAATCCATTTTGTGTGGATGTTCATGAGGTTCCAGAGGAGCTCCAGATGGAAATAATTGATCTGCAGTGTGACGCTGTGCTGAAAGATAAGTTTTCTGAAGTGGGCATTAGCAAATTTTGCCAGTTTCTGGGTCCTAATTAACCCCCAAACTGAAGTCTTTTGCTTATAAAATTCTATGTTTGGGACAACGTATGTCTGTGAACAGCTCTTTTCTGTAATGAATGTCAGTAAATCAAAAGTATGTTTGCACCTTACAGATACACACCTGAACAGCATACTCAAGACTGCTACAGCACAGACATTGTCTCCAGTTTTTGATGCAGTAATTCAGAGCAAGAGGTGTCAGTTATCAAAGACAAATAAACAAAATATTGCAAGAGTGTTAATGTTTTAAGCATGTTTGTACCTGAAGTAAAAATAATATCTAATTGTGTTTGTCTCTGTCCTTTATAAAGTTTATATCTCTGGTACCTTGGCACTACATTTTGTGACACACGTAGCCCAGCCCGACAAAGTCTCACTTAGGTCAGATCCGGCCCTCGTAACAAATTAATTTGACACCCTTGAGTCATAATATGTTCAGACAGCCAGGGAAGAGCAATCCAAGTGAAATACTGACATGCATGATGGCAACCCTCCAAAATTAGGACATTTGAATGCTATAATTTCTCGGGACACTTCTTCAGGCAAATAAGGTAACATTGGAAAAACTGTGTAAAGTTGTTCTCAAGGTATTCAAATACCATCCTGGAAATGAGCCAGATCCTGAAAACGTGAACAACATTTCGACCGAGAAGCCCATATTCATGTCTCATTCATTTTAAAAACATGCCAGATAGCAGCCTTTCTTATGTATCTTCAGATCATTTTAAACTGGTTGTGTTGTCTGAATTTAATTTGTTGCGTGACTTCCTTTTTCATGGAGATGCAACTGTCAGGGCCGGATCACCCATTGGCCGATCTAGGCGCTCGCCTAGGGCGGCCCGGCCTCAGGGGTGCCAAATGGCGCCCCACTCCCCACCCCCAAAAAGCGCCCCCCCGCAGCCCTAACCAGGCACCCTCCGCAGCCGCTAGATCCCCACCCCCTTCCCGGCTCTCCTGGGGGTCCCGCAGCTGCGGAGCCCCGAGGAAAGCCAGCTCTGGGAGGGAGGGGGCGGCTAGACCCCCTTCCCGGCTCTCCTGGGGGCCCCATAACAGCGGAGCCCCCAGGACAGCCAGCGCTCTGCCGCTGCCCCCCGTCTCCAGGCCTCACCGGGAGGTTGGCATCCCCAGTGGGGGCGCCCCAGGCTTCCTGCCTAGGGCACCCAGACACCTGGAGCCGGCCCTGGCAACTGTAGTCATTTGGTGATGCCTCAGCAATTTAAAAAAAAGATAAAAAGATAAGCAAGAAATTTCTATTTGATTCCAATCCTCAGCTCTCTCTAATTTGTGCCCGGTTTCTGGCAGTAGCTTATAGAATTCGTAAGGATCAAGTAAAGAACTGAAGCAGATAAAATAGGAAGCACATTGGATGAATTTCATTTTATTTGTCTATAATGTAATTTATAAGTAGTTTAACGAAAGGGTCTCAGATAAGACTGATATGAGTGCAGATTGGTTTATAAATGTTTTATGAATGAACCCGAGAGGTTTTAAACTGTTCTAACTGAATTATGCTGGTTATGCACCGAATAAAAACTGCCTGAACTAGGAACTGTCAAACATGGCTTGGGACTGAAGGTCTTCGCCCATACATTCTACGATCACAGGGGTTTGCCCTCCTGAATGTCCCACTGATTAAATATGTTCATTTGGGGGTACATCAGAAAGGGCCTTTTTACTGGGAGACAAACAATTTAGTGGCAGACCAACAAAAATAGGGCATGGTTTCCTGTCCTGGAAAACACCAAAGGCACTGAGATTAGAATTTCAACAGCCAATCCACATACTAAAGAACCCCCTCAGGAAACAAGAAACCTCCTCAGGAAACAATCCATATACAAAAGAACCTCCTCAGGAAAGCTCCTCCATTAGCATGTTCATAGCCTGGGGAACTCCTACAAGATAATGGCTCAGCCCTACCCCACTTTCCGGGGTAGATATAAATTACCTGCCTACCATTTTTCTTCTCTCCTTGACACAGAGAGTACTCCATCTTTCTGTGTTATACCTCTGAGGATGCCAGTCACAGCTACCGGTGAAATGTTAGGTCCTACAATGCCAAGCCCACAGCCAGACAACCTGGAAAATCTACAGCAACTAATTATGGAGAAATTTCTCCAGGGTGCGCCTGGCCCCCTCATTGCCGATCTTCAGTAGGCAGTTGAAGGCAGTTTTATTTAGGAATACATTCGGATTGATTTAGCTTTTATTATTGGTAGTCCTAAATGGGGGTTTTATACTGTGACTTTTATGGGTTTTATAGTTGTTGTTGTTGTTGTGTTTTTATAACATTTTATTTATATTGTAAGCTATCTTGAGTTCCAAGAGAGAGAGAGAGAGAGAGAGAGAGAGAGAGAGAGAGAGAGAGGAAGCAAATAAATGTATTGAATAAACAAATAATAAAAACTAAAATACAGGTGCCATAAAAAGCACAACCAAATAATAGTTTAAGTAAAATCAAAAGAATATGTTTATTATGACTAATCTTAAGTACTATTAATTAATTTCAGTGGCATTTCAGCACAGCCAGTTTTCTGGCCACTGTGTTCCATTTTTATGTATACAGTGTAAGATGTCTGCCTGAATTGTCCCGATCCTAATAATGGCAGGATCATCTTTCAGTCTACAAATATGGCAGCTTTAAATCCTTTGCTCGAAGAGTTCTTTAATGTTTTAAATAATCTTTGCTTTCTTCAAATGTTTTGACTAAGCAGTGTAGCTAATGCAGCCAACAAATGTAAAGCATAAATATTAAAAAGCTCTCTACATTATTAGCTTCCCAGTGCAAGAGTTAAGCCTTGATCATTTGCAGTATATATTCACCAGTTTGTTGGATGAAATCAATCAGAGCTAAAATTTGGCCATATTATCTTTTTAAAGTTCTTCTGTTTTAGATTGAAATGATGAATATAATTAGTGGCATGAATGTGGAAAATTGCTTTGAGACAGTTATTGAAAGAGAAGAGGGTTGGAAAAGCAGCAAAGTAGATTCTCATAAATTATTTCTTTGTACTCCTTAATTTTAAATTCCTCTAATAGTTTTAATTTCCCCAGCATCTTTTGAATGAGGGCCTAAACTAAACCCTAATCATTAGTCATATGTGAGAATAAATACAGAAACAATAGTGCATTTTAATATTCGCTTTTATGTACCTTGTACAAAAACTTTTCTTTAAAACTTAGCAGTGATTCAACTGCCATTGAACAAAATTACATACCAAATAATTCTAGGCAAAAGTAGCTTTCAAAGATTTTATCAAATAAAGATGCCATCTGGATTTAGTTTACGCATACAAAGAAATTTAATAATTGCCTCTTTACACAGTAACTCCATATCATTTTATACGTACAGAAAATACCTGCTGAGCGGGTTTTTGAGTGAGTTTGTAGTATTTTTTATCACAAACTAGCAGGGCTTCTCTATCACAATAGTCATTCCATCCCCGAGACTATCGTTAACCTCAATCTACAACACCAGGATCTGCATATTGTTGGAAATATGTGTGTTGCAAGGTCTAAAATTCAGTCATTATAGGATTGATGTGTGTTTACTTTGTGTGCTATTGTTTAGATTGACCTGGAAGGGAACCTGGCAGAAAGCTAATGGGAAGAAAGCCCGGGAAACTGAAGCCTATTTACTGGCAATCATTGGTGAATGCATTCAGATGATTTCTTTCTAGGGGTCAAGAAGAAGAAGAATCTCCGTTGTTGTAGACCATGTGGTCAAAGTGTAAAGATGTAGTCTTAGGGGTCTTTGTTGTTTTGTAGATTTCCTGTGAACCCTTCCCTTAGAAATAAAGATTTTTTTACATAGAAGAAGATGCCTCCTCTTCAGTAAAGCAAAGATCCATTGCAAACTCTGAATATTTAACTATTTTGCCAATTTTTCCAACACATATAATACTTCTCCATGGCTCTCTCAGTCCTTTACTCTTTCCCTTGGCCTTCTCCTGCTCTTAAAATATCACAAAATCATGCTGTTAGTGTGACCCTCACAAGGTTAGGGCACAACTTGCAGCTGACAACCATACATTGGTTTAAATTTTGAAAAGAAGCTGGCTTTTTGGTATGTGCAAGTCAATCCTTGGCAATTAACTGACTAAATTTGTTTAGGGAAATGTGGATCTTTGTAAGTATGCATATGGTCAACACAGATATAAACTGACATTTACATTAAAACCCAGCATCTCTGCTTATTTCTAGTATTGAGAGCCAAAATGTCAGGGTTTTGTTGAATTTTTGTTAAATGTATGGCCTGTATCAGAGTTCTATTTACAGAAGTGCATTTCCAATCCACATCCAATGACGTCGTGAAAGCAACATGTGGAGGCTCACTGTCAATGAAAATCGTAATGTGGGAAGTGGTCTTTTGACTGAGCTGTCTTGTGTCTCGTCGGGTTAAGTTTTGACTTGCCAGTTCACACTGCATGAGTTTCTGTGATGCTTGGGTTGATCAAATGCTTTAATGATTGTGGTTTGAATAAATCAACACATTAGGGCATGTCAGCACTGGTGCACCTGCTAAACTACTGTATGCTTTGCTGTAATATTCATGTCTATGGCCTTTGGTGACTCTGAAGTTGATACCTTGTGTCTTTGTTGCCCCAGTCTTCATTGGTAGGCAAATATGTCCGCAGTCTCCTCAGTGGTGATAACAATCTAGGGATATACGACTGGTAATGATGCTGTCACTGTGAACTGATGTGATGAACACACGACTCGTCTTTTTCACTTACTGTCAGTGGTCTGTAATGCTATTTTTAGAAATGGAAACTCTCACCTGCATACCATAGCAATTGTTATATGGATAGTACATACATCTATACGGATGCAGACTTTTCATGCGGCTGTATATGTTGATGACCATGAACTTTCCTAATACAGTAGGGAGGAAAATTCCTGATGTTCTTATTTGATCATAGTTTGCAAATAAATAAAATCCTTATTCGGAGATGTTTGAGAGCAGTTGTTTTTGCCTGCTAAGCAGGACAGAAGCCTGGTCATCTCTAAAAATGATGATTGCATACAAGGGAAAAGCTGGGGAGAGCAAGAACCTGGCTTGAGTTTGGCCCCCCCTTCACTTCAAATTGGGGGTCAGTGAAATCAACTTGTAGTACGAATCATCAGCAAGAACCTCATGAATTTGGATATGCCCCCCCCCCACCTGCCTGACAGCAGGTCTTTCGTGTAGAAACTTCAGATGGCCCCTGAACTTCATTAATGGATCCTTGTTTAAAGAGTGAAAAATCTACTGCACTCAATAGTCAATTGTGGCATGAGTTTATGTCAAGAAAATCCCTTTACCAATAGTTTTACAAACTGTTGTGAGCTTATAGACAGTAGACATATTGCAGGAAGCTGCAGTCCTCTCATCATCCTGTTAATGGTAAAAATACAGTTCTTGAGAAGGATCTCTTTGAGTTTTGCATGCATGCATTATTTTGATGGCAGCTTTATATGCCGGTATGTGTGTACACTTTATATCTTCAAATGTCTTACTCTTTTCCCTGTATAGATTTCCAGATACAACATGTTTTCAGAGCACAGAAATGTGAATTATGCTAAATCTAGGAAGAAACATATTAATAGAGTATTTAATCTTAAGAATCAGTTGAAATTGGGCTCTTAACAAACAGTGCTAGGCCTTAGCAGGGGAGTTATAACCCAGACTATTATTCATTGGGCATTAACAGTTTCCAAATGGGCTCACGTAGTTCCCTTTCTGCAATATTAACCAAGGCTGGGTGCGCATATATATATATATATGTGTGTGTGTGTGTGTGTGTGTGTGTATATATATATATATATATATATATATATATATATATATATATGAAAATAAGCTATGAAATTTAATTCAGGTTTTATTTCATGAAAGCACTGGCCTCATGCAGAGTAATGCCTATTTCTCATTTTTTTTAACTCCCCCCAACAAACAAAATACAAAAATTAGCAATGAAAACTTGAGAATTGCATCATGTATTTCTTCACATAAATATAGGTTAAAAGTGTTTCTATATATATCTTTGACAGTATATACTATCAATTTGTTTATGCATATTAAAGGATACAAAACACATTCAGCTGCAAATTTTAAAGAATATTTAATAACTTTAAAAAAAATGTATAGGTTTCCCCCCCCCTTCCTGTGAGGTGCATGAAAATATACCATTCCTTTGTTGCAGCAAGAAAAAGCTACAGTGACCAAGAAAAGCTACAGTGAAGTGGAACAGGTATAAAATGTAGCTTGAAAGAAAGCACAGCTACTTACTTTAAAGGGGTTTTGTAAGCTGAAAGTAACATTTCTAAAAGTGAAGGACTTGGGCACCGAGGACTTAAATATCACACATCATCAGTGGGTCTTAGTCTCTTTTATGTATACATCCAAGATGTATTAAGTGCTCATCTAAAAATCCAAAATGTGAATGCTACAAATCCATATTAATAAACACACATTTCAGGGCTTAGTTATACATGATGCCTTTGGGCCCTCCTCAGGTCCCGGCAATGAGATGTACACTACATGTTCCATGCGCAAAACGTAGTTCCTAGGTACACAGGGCCTGATTTGGATCAGGACTATGATGTGTAGGAAGGGGGAGGGCTTGAGCCTTCCCTCCCATCTTGTTTTCCAGTCCTGAAATGGTCCTAGGGTTCTGTTTGTTCATTGGGGAAACCATATATACTGATGGGTCATGCATAGGTTTCCCCAGTGAAGTAAATAGTGCTCTCTGGCACTGTTTCAGGTCAGGAAAATGGCACAAGGGGGATTCTTAAGCTCCCTATTCCTGTGCACCATGGTCATGATCCAAACTGACGTCTGCATGCCTGAGAACTGAGGTCCAAACACGGACGTCACAGTGCACATCTGGGCACCAGGACCCAGGGAGGACACGAGGAAAACAGAACCTGTAGTTAGGCCCTCTCAGAGAAGTGTATCTACTGGGTAGACAGGAACATCGTGATGCTCTGGGCCAAGCTAGATGTGATGTAGTGATACATCTTTCCCCTGATTTTTTTTGTGTTTTTCAAATAAGAGCAGCCGCAGGAAGCTGCGTTTAAGAAAATACATGCCCGGGGGAGTGGCCGCTTTCCACCTCTGGATGCCTTTCTGTAAAAACCATCTCATTAATGTAATTTTCTCCTGAGATATGGTTTCCCTTAAAGGGAACCAATTTTCAGCAGAAAAATTGCCAGGGACAGCAGGGTTAGCAGCCTCCCCCACTGTTCCTTCATCCAAACGCCAGCATCTGCTTTCCTCCTGAATCAGAGAAAGATGGCATATGGCATCTCACGTGGACCCTCATGAAGTGTAAACATGATGGCCATCCCAGGTTTCCGCACGAAGACACAGAAAGGCTCATGCACACCTAAATCTGCAATTCTGAATCTGCAATTCTTGGGTGTTAGCTCAGCTGAGTTCGGTCGTGCTTCAAAGAAGAAGTTGGTGTTTATACCCCACTTTTCTCTATGCTAAGGAGTCTCGGAGCAGCTTACAATCTCCTTCCCTTCCTCTCCCCACAACAGGTGCCTTGTGAGGCAGGTGGGGCTGAGAGAGTTCTGAGAGAGCTGTGACTGGCCCAAGGTCAACCAGCAGGCTTCATGTGGAGCAGAAGTGGGGAATCAAACCCAGTTCTCCAGATTAGAGTCCGCCACTCTTAACCACTACACCAGGCTGGCTTTTCTTCCCAAGTAAACATGCCATGGATTGGGCTGCATGCTATTTAGGTGCTTTTGAAAACCTGGCCTTTGTACACACCCAGTTCTCTCATTTTCCTCTTTGTTCCACCCTTAGGGCATAGCTGTCAAGCATACAACTAACTCTTTGACACACACAATCCGTTCCTGTAGAAGTATATGGGAAGCCCTGTCCTCAGAGCTCAGAGATGTCACTGCACAGCCTTCTAAAGAAGTCTTGGTGCTGTTTTATAAGGTGCAAATCCTTCCATAGCACGTATGGCCAACTCACTTTTAATGTTGTTATGTATAGTTACTGTGGGCAAACAGCAATTCAACTGAAAGATAAATAAGTGTCATAGCACGTAGTCATAGATCAGAAATCTATCATTAACTGCGCTGCAGGGAGCTGGGCAACCCTTTCCCCCCACCCCTCCACAGATAATAAAGCTGGGCAGAGATTGATAGTTATTTTACAGTATATTAAAGCACACAATGTATCAGATATATTTATAGCAGACACAAGACAACACGGTCCCAACATGTGACACAGACGGATATGTAAATCCACATTCCAATTGTGTTGACTCCAATAGGATTCCAGTAAGCCCTGGGCTGTGAACCAGATATTAAGCACCAAGGACTCCAACCTGGATATTTAAGGGAAACCTCACCAGCTGAGCCCTAAATAACTTTGGTCGTGTTGATTAAAAGCCCTGTGCTTACCATAACATGGGCAAGAGGCTGCACTGGTTTCTTCCATGCTGCTGCGAGTACCCGCGCAGTTAACAAACTAGCCTCGCGGGATGTTTGTTTCGGAGGGGAAGTAGGTTGTTCAGTTCTGTATTGCTCGTAGTGGACTCATCAGTAAGACAGTTGCTCATGAGCAGAAACATTTTTTAGCATTAAAAACAGGACTCGAGTGGATGCCAAATACCGCGGATGGGCGTGAATCAGCTGCTGGGACCTGGCTTTTGCGGCTGGTGCTGAATGGGCTGTTTCCCTTTGCTGTGTCCCTTTCAGAGTCACAGGCAACCAGCATCCGCCTTTGCTCCAGGACTGGCAGTGTTGTATGCTGAGGACCTCTCTCCAGCAGAAAATGTCACCAGTGGTCGAGCAGTTTCCAGGGGTCAATTTTATTTCCTTTGGCTTTAAAGGGAAAACCCCATCAGATCTCTTCTTAAGGAGCATGCTTTCAGAAAGTCCATCAGTGATTCCACAGGCGAAGACAGTATGGCAAAGGTTCGGGCTTTCGGCATCTTGTCTTCTGCATCCATTCCATGAGGCCCAAGGGTAGGGCAGGGCCCCTTTCACCAGTGGGCTTTCAAGTCCGCTCAGGAGACTGTAATGCTGGTTTCTGGCAATTGTGAACTGCCGTGCTAGGAAGGGGTTTTTCGCTGCCAGCAGATTGTTGCTGTAGTGCTTACTCTATGGATACTGTGCCGTTTACATGCTTTGCTGCTGGTGTTGTGGGAGAAATGGCAACTCCCTTACCTCCCTGTAACGGATGGCGGGGCTTCGTGGGGAAAACAGGAGGGCTGCTCATGTAAATTTCCCGAGGAGCTACAGACTTTTTGGGGAAACATTAATATGCAGCCAGTTTGGCAACACTTAGCTCCCTCCTCTTTGCCGACGACAATACAAAACGGTCAACTGAGTCCTCTGGCGGGAGGCTGCCGTCTCGCTCCCTTCCGCAACGCAACTTCTCTGCTGCGATCTGCTGAGCCACCAAGTCTGCCGTGTTAATTTTTAACGATGGGGATCTCCACAAATAGATTTCATCTGTCTCTTACCTTTTCAGAAGCAATGTTTTATTAATGCGTTCATCGCTCCATTATTCCGCTCTTCCGAGATGGGAATCCACAAGCTGTCAACAGGAATGCTTGTGAATACAACAGTGGTAATGAGCCGTGACAACAACTAACAGGATGGCACTCCCACGTAACGGTCACTTTGCATGTACAGAAAAGGAGCAGGAAGGAAGGGGGAGGGGGAGAAATAACATGCAAGCTCTTGCTTGAGGACTTAATTAATCAAAGCCTGCATAGGTGAGAGTAAAGATGAGAGGGGAGGGGCTAAGGGTGGGTATGGTTAGCATCTAGATCTTCCTGTGCAATTGGTACACGGATCCCTTAACTAGCCATAATAGCCCCTTGACTTGTCTATTGCTCTTTTTCATCTCCTCGTGTGGTAGGATCACTCTACCTTGAAGTTCAGGTTCTTAGACCATAGCCAATTGGGTGGGCCAGGACTGAGATCAAAGCCCATGAATGAATGACAGCCTGGCCGCAGTGTCACTAGTGGTGCTTGTGTACACAGGAAGGCAGCAAAGTGCTAAATGTCCTCAGCCCTTCAATGATGTCATAGAGTTTGCAGGTACAAACAAAGCTCGGTAGTGCAGTGACAGGCATTTATCGTTGACTACAGCCCCTGATTCAGAAGGCTCAAGTCTCCTAACCTTTGGGCTACTACATATACTACATGTACATTCCCCACCACAGGGAATCATGGAAATGGCAGTCTGGGATAAGAGTCCTAAGACTTTTTAACAGCATTCTCACCAAATTATGGTTTGCAAGACTCTTTGGGGGAAATCATGACAGTAACTGGTATAAAACAAGACCATGAAATAGAACCGGCATACATACTCTGCCACACTGCTGGACTACAAATAGTCAACAGTGATTGATGCCGGAGTTCACAAAGTGAAAAACAGACTAAATAGCCACCCGGCCCTCACACCTTCCACTTGACCATAGAGTACACTGTCCTTAGTGACACAGAGCTGACCATGGATCCTTGCTTGCAGCTAATCCCACCTGGAGCTTGGCTGTGCCTGGTAGGCAGGAGAGATAAAGCAGCCGTCTGTCAGGTGGTGACCTTGATTTGGTCTTGAGATGTAGTCATATTTTCACAGGTCCATTTTCTTACGTCATTAGACTTGTCTGCCTGGGATCTTAATGCTTCAGTGATAAACACTCAATGATTAACTCTCTGGCTACCAAATAAAAGGTACAAAGGAAGCTATGCTTGATTTTCAACTTAATTAATGGGAACGTTTTCTACAGACTTCTACATCTGGGAAATTGTATTGGTATCAGCACCACTTAGACTATGGATAGCACCAGTCAGCTGTTTAGCAGGAAGGAGAAAAGGTTTGGGGCAGGAGAGAAATTGGATTTGGATAGGGTTTATTCCTCCTCAGACAGTGATGGGCACTTATCTACCAGGAGATACACCTGTCTCTGTTTGCTGGATCTGTGCCATAGTGTCTGGCGTCAAAGTCTACTTTTGATACTGAGAGACCAAAGTGCAGTATGAAATGGTTGCCTATGCAGAGCTGTATTTTCCCCCCTGCAGTATCCACCGCCATCAATTGGGCTACCTATGTTTCTTAGTGGGGAGATTAGGCATGTTTCTTACTCTGCTTGGAGGCCCTTTGATTTAATTCTTGTAAATGGCCTGCTGAAAAGCAAACTTGAGTCATTCTAGTTTCTGGGTACTTCCTATGGTCGGGAAACCCCATCCTACTTGGGACTGAAATGATCCGAGAGAGCAAATTAATGAAACAGTATACTGGTGACAAGTAGCTGACAGCTCTTGATGGGTCTTCAAGTCTGGAAATGAGTGACACAGAATAACTTGAAACAGGAATGATATTTAAAAGAAAACCCAGAGCATGGCAGAGACAACTACTCCTTGTTTACTGAAGTAGAGATCCATCCAGAGTAATTTACTTGTTTCTCAATGGCCTAAATTTCTCCTCCAAGAAATGATATTCCATTATTTCTTTCTGAATGCCTGGTCCCACGGAATACAAAACAGAGAAAGCCTCTCCCTGCTTTAGAAGGCAGCTACTAGACTACATTAACTTTGCTTTAGAGTGATTTATGTGCATGAATATATTTATATTTTTGTATAAATTCCCACCCATTCTCATTTGCATGCCACTATTGATTTAGGTTGTAAGACCTAAACATAGACCAGAATATAGCCTGCTTTTTCATATCTTGCTTCAGAGAGCTTTGAAACCACTGCTTTAAATAGAAAACTTTCCTGAATCTGTCCCATTTCCAGTGATAAAACCCTAACAGTTCAGAAGCATGTTCCTTGCTTTGACGCTCTAATTGTCTACAAGGACAAATTGCAGTAAACTTGTTCTTTTGAGTTATTCTGCAGCCTCTACACCCACATTGGCCAATGACTTCACTCTGCATTTCTACGACTTGCTGGATCCACTAGGCTAGAAAATGTCTACTGACCAGCAGCCTCTAGGGGGGAAAAAAAACCTTTTAAGCAGCCTCTTCACTCTTGTCATAATCCGTGCAAAAGGGAGCAATTTCGTCTTTCTTAGTTTTCTTGTTACGTTGCGAATTTTCTTTTGCCCAACCAAGTCTGAGTTCCTTGATGTCTCCTTTTCCCCCTTCCTTTTGTATGACGGTGATCGATAAATTAGGGTGATTCACAAAATCTCTAGAGAGGATTATACACAGTTTATTTTACATAGAAAAAGAATGAGAATGAAGAGTCCTCTTGCATCTCGTAGGGAGGAAAGACAGGGCCAAGGGGTTCAGAAACGGTTCTTACGCACAGTAGGTGTCTGCCTTGACAACCTGACAGTACATGGTCATTGCAAATGTCAGTCCAAGAATCTGTAAGCACAAAAGGAAGTCTTGATTAACCGATGTCATAGTACAGCTTCATAGTATAGTAATCAGGTGTCATAGCACAGCTTCCCTTTGTGGCATGTCTCAATCCGTATCCCACCCTACTGACTGGCTGGATAATGTGCTTAACAAAAGGAGGAAAATAACAAAATGGCACGGCACAGTTTCAGGTGTCTGCTCAGGTTGTGAAGCAGATGTGCAAGGAAAACTTTATTTACCACTGATACATGGATTTCGTTACCATGGCATTCTTGTCTTAGCAAATAAAGAAAGTCCATGCTCCAGTAGGAGAAGAAGAGTTGGCTTTATTCCCCACTCTTCACTATCTGCAGGAGTCTTGGAGTGGCTTACCATCGTCTTCCCTTCCTCTCCCCACAACAGACACCCTGTGGCACAAGTCGGGCTGAGAGAGTTTTGAGAGAACTGTGACTGGCCCAAGGTCATCCAGCTGGCTTCATGTGGAGAAGAGGGGAATCAAACCCGGTTCTCCAGATTAGAGTCTGCTGCTCTGAACTACTACACCAAGGCGGCTCTTTGACAAGGACACTTACTGGTCAAGGTGTACACCATGGAATCATTTGTGAAAGGATGGTCATGCTGATGTGTAGCCACAAAAAATTGGTCTCGTAACTGTTTTTAAATTATCTTGTAATAAATACATGGTTTTTAAAAATAATTCTGCATTATTTATATATTTATGATTTACAATTATTGTTTTTAGGAACTGGCCCTCAGGTTTGCATTGACAATCTTCCAGGTTCTTAATTCAATTGTTTGGGGTTTTTTTGTTCCCCTCCTTTCTTTCCTTTCTTCTTGTAGCCACGAAAAGCCATGAAGTGCTGTTTCCCCTTACATACTAAATGGCTTTACTAGGTGCAGGCATCATGGCTGTGATGCAGGCAGTTGACCCATGTCATGATAATCCAGTTATCTGTTCAGAAGTTCTCTTGTGCAAGTACCCCTGAAACAGGTCTTGTGGAGCTTGCTTGTGCAGAAGAACCTGTGATGCACATTTAGCCTCAGAAGATAGCCACACTGGCCTGGGGTAGAAGAGCTAAATCCAAGTCTAGTAGCATCTTAGAGACCAGCAAGCTGTCAAGGGTCAAGACACCTTTTGTCAGATACCGTGATGAAGGCAGCTTTGATTCTTGCAAATTTATACCCTGGAAATTCTGTTGGTCTCTAAGGTGCTTCAGGATTCTAATCCATCACATTCAGCCTGTGTGTCCCCCATTCAGGTCAATGAGATTTAAGCTAATGAAATATATGAAAGATTGGGGGACTTCAGCACTTGCTTATGTATGCTACGGTAAAACTGGTTTCATTGTCTGTCCCCAGGAAAGCTTAGGAAGTGGAGTTCTGACTAGGTGAGTGGGACAATGGCTGATGATAACTGACAGGTTTCTCAGCACTACAGTCAGCAGGATTCCTTGAAAGAAGCCACGGCTCTTAAGCTGATGTAAAACAGCATATGTTTGTAGTATACATATACCATTAGGCAACTATCCGTCACAAACATAAGTGCACAGACCAAACTGATTTCATTGAGCTTGTCTGGTTAACTCAAAGTTGGAGTGTGCTGTTCACCTACCTTTTGGGTAGGGCTGTAAGTAATCTTGTGCCGGCTCTGGCCAGTTGCCACAAATACAATATACTGGAGCTAGATGCAAACCAAGCTGAGAAACAGTGCCAGGGGTCAGAATCCCGGGAGATCAGGGAGCGATGAGCGGAGGCTGGCAGCCAGAACAAGGTCTCAGATCGCACAGTTGCGTCCGCACTGAGGCAGGTGAGCGTGGCTGCTTATATCTGGATCCTCCCTTCCCTGGGAGGCAACCTGCAAAGACTCACAGCCCCTCACGTTGCCTTTGCAACAGCTGAAGTCTGGCATCCTTCCTTGTCTCCTGTACATCCAGACGCTGGTGTGCCCTGCGCCTGGAACATTCAGGTGAGCTAGGTGGGGACTCTGGAGACTCAAGGGGGAATTTCAGACAGATGATATAATCCGGAAGAGGAACGGTTCCCAAACGGTTTCTGGTCTGGCATTTCAGACAGAACCGTTTTAGAACCGGTTCCCTACCGGAATATATTTGTAATTTCACACAGAATTGCTTCTGTCCCGTTCAGGAAACGGGGCTGAAGCGTTTTACCTGTCAACCGCTTCCAAGTAGTCGTCAGTTTCTTCTCCCGGATCCGATATGCTTTTTTCCCGCCTTTTTTCGCCCGTGCTGGCGATCTCTGGCTTTTTTTTTTGAACGTTCACTTTAGAGCGCTATAGTGCTATAGCGCTATAGCATTATAGCACAATAGCATCATAGCAACCCCATTGGAATGCCTGCAGTGTTGTTTTATAGCACTATAGCGCTATAGCGCTCTAAAGCGAACATTTTTTTTAAAAAAAGGCGTGGCGGGAACTGGTGGGAAAACAAAGCGGTGCAATCTGAATTGCCAAACCGCTTCTGATTCGGATCTTTTCCGGTCAGGGAAAGCCATGTGTGAAATGACAGCCCTGTACCGGTTTACTTCAAGACGAATCAGAAACAGCTTCAAACTGACAGAGTCTCGGTAATGTGAAATTCCCTAAGGTGTCTCCAACTGGAGGTGCTGGGCCAGGCTCTGGGCCAGGCTCTTCCTCCAACTGCACCTCAGGCTCTTGGCCTTGCTGCCCCTCCTGCGCAGATGCTGGAGCCTCTTCTCCCTCAAGTGCTGGCAAAGGTTCCTCTTCTGGGCTGACTCCAGAGGAGGCTGGGTTGCTCCATGCCTCTTCCTTGTCTGAGGAATAGGACTGAGACAGGACCCATGACAAATTTTGTTTGGTAGGCTGGCAATCTTTAATTAGCTTAATTTGTATGAGTTAAGACGGTGGCAAGTTTTAATAGCCAGCAACATAAGTTAAGGACAAATATGTGGACTTTTGAGCCTGTTTTGATGGCAACTAACAGGGAATGGTAAAAGAAAATTTTAAAGATGGTGTATCTAACAACATGGATCTCTTTTTTGTTTATTAAATTGTACGCTTCCTCACGCTTCCTTCAAAAAGGAAGCTTGTGATATGAAAATGTATTGAAGTTGAAGGCGGATCAGTTGACAGCCCTACTTCGTCAGCTGACTTGAGGAATTGCTGAGGGTGCAGACTGAGGCTTATAGGATTTCAGTCGTTTAGAGCTCCCTGGTATGGGGCGTCTCAGCCACGCTCAAGTGCCTCTGCTCATACTCAACTCTCTCCTCACTTTGCATATTTGGGCTACACTCCAGAGAAAGTTAGCCTCTCAAGTCCCACAGAAACCAGTGGGGCAAGTTAATTGATTTCAAAGGGATAAAGGGCCAGATCAGATTCGTTTTTTGATGGCTGGGTCTGGGTTCCATACTAGATCCCTTCCAGTCCGGCTTCTGACCAGGCCATGGGACGGAGACAGTACTGGTCATCTGTGAGGGAGGCATCTGGATCGGAGGCATCTGGACCAGGGCAGCTCAGCAGTGTTGCTGCTGTTAGACCTGTCACTGGCATTCGACATGGTCGACCATCAACTACTGATCCACAGCCTTGTCGACGCTGGGATTCAGGGGTCTGTCTTGCAATGGCTTTCCTTGTTCCTTCAGGGTTGGGGACAAAGGGTGGCATTAGGGGAACAGATGTCCCAAAGGCACCCACTTGTCTGTGGTGTGCCCCAAGGGGTGATACTTTCCCCAATGCTATTTAATATCTATATGCACCCCCTGGCCCAGATTGCCTGGAGGCATGGGCTGGGATATCACTAGTATGCAGATGACACCCAGCTCTATCTGTTGCTGGGCGGCCAGTCTGACTCTAGTCTGGGAGATCTGGACCTGGCATTGCAGGCCGTGGCTGGTTGGCTTAGACTGAGCCAATTGAAATTGAAGGAGGGCAGAATGATGTGAGAAGCTGCTTTGGGTAAGAAAAGTGGGGTGTTAATATCTAAATAAACAAAGTTTTTAAATGGTGCAGGTGAAAGGCTTTATCAAGGTCTCACACCCTTGGGAAATTAATTCCCTTCAGTGAGACATGTGGCTGATAGGATGAGAGTCAGGACAGGGAACCCAGACTCAGTTCTCAACAGACCTTCTGATCTGGCTCTTACTGTGACTAACTTTGTCCAAGTTAGAGCTCTGGAGTAAATGCCATTCTATTGCTTACACTATCCCTTAGTAAAGGTAAAGGTTTCCCTTGCCTGAAAGCCAGTTGAATCCGACTCTAGGGATGTGGTGCTCATCTCTGTTTCCAAGCCGAAGAGCCAGTGCTGTCTGAAGACGTTTCTGTGGTCATGTGGCCAGCATGATGTCAGGTAACCCTGCCATTGTATTATCTAATTGAATGGGTTGCTTTTGGTCCTGAACACAGGGAGTGGGTCCGCGTGGATCACATCAATGCTCTCCGCCTCCTCTGCTGGTTTCACCAGCGCTACCCAGAAAAGCCGGAGGGAGGGTCAATTATCGGGAGGGCAAGATGTCAAGTAACCCTGCCATTTCTGGAAGTGGGTGGGGGGAAGATATCAGGCATCTTTCACTGTTTTGGAATGCGGGAGGGACTGGAGGCTCCAGTCTCACTGATTTAAGAGTGTCTGTTCTGCTTCTTATCAATGCGCCTGACCTTGGGTCTCATGCCGCCCTTGCATGGGGAATGTCAGGACTGGTCTGGGGTGTTAACGTTCATGGTTTAGCGCACGCGTGAAATGTATTCATTGGCTTGTAGGTGGGGGGGGGGTGATAGTTTGAATGGGCTATATCTTCTATTACTTTGTATTGCCTGGCATCACTGACAAAGAACTGGTTCATGCAGCTCTATGACTGGTCTTTAATAAATACTATCTTCTTATAAAGCCTGGTGTTTTGACTGACTATCTGGAGAACTTGACAGATGACTAGAAGCCAAGGCGCATGGAACACTGTTACCTTCCCACCAAAGCAGTACCTATTTATCTACTTGCAATTTCTTGCTTTCGAGCTGCTAGGTTGGCAGGAGCTGGGGCCAGAGACGGGAGCTCACTCCATCATGCAGCACTTGGGTCTCAAACTGCTGAACTACTGACCTTCCACAGCCTGCAGTTCAGCGTCTTAACCACTGAGCCACTGCAGCTCCTACATTAACCCTTACCCCTGGCTAAAAAGAAGGTGAGACAAGGATTGGTAATCAGCCATGTTTTTCCCCTTTCCTTGAGCTTGCTCCCCCCAATTGAATCCATTAATTAAAATCAAGTTAATATAAACTGTTATTAATTGAATTGTTTCATCGCACAATGAATGGTCATATGAACAAATCCTAATAATAAATAACAGAAATAAGATGAAGCAAAATTTTAAAATCATTCATACAGAAATAGCTGATGATTGCATGTGTACATGCACAGAAAAAGGAGAAAGCGTGAAGTCTTACATTGCTGATGTATGTAACTTTTGCGAGGGATGTCTATAATGACAGTTAGTATAATACTGAATACATACGAAATACATAGTAAAATAATGCTAAATGCATGTAAATGCAAACCTTTCAAAACAGAAATTACTCAGGCGAGAAGAGGTCAGTATAATGTACCTGAACCAAAGCTGTACACAATCCAAAAATCCCCACTGCTAGCAGGTTTTCCTGAAGCCACATTTTCACTGTTTCATAACAAGGCTAAAAAGAGAGCGAGAGAAAAAAAGAGGGGAAGAGTAAATACTTATTTGCACAGGAACATAAGTGTTTGTTGTTTTTGAAATCAAAAGGCACAAGTAGAAATGGAGGAGTCAGATCAAACCAAGCAACTGGAGGTTTTGATTTCAGCATTCTGTCTAGGGATGCCAGCCTCCAGGTGGGGCCTGGGGACCCCCCCGGAATTACAGCTCATTCCCAGACTACAGAGATCAGTTTCCCTGGAGAAAATGGATGCTTTGGAGGGTGGACTCCATGCCATCGTACCCCACTGAGGTCCCTGTCCTCCTCAAGGTCCACCCTCCAATCTCCAGGAGATTCCGGACCTGGATCTGGCAACCCTACCCACCCAATCCCCTGCCGGGGGGAACCTATCAACCAGTGTTCCCTCTAAGCTGAGTTAGTGTATTTTAAGAGGGTCAAGCTAACAAATAAATTAATATTAAAAATACAAATGTTTATTAGGGTGTACACATTAATAAAACATACATAAGGTTAAAAGAAATAGTCTAAATTCAGACTCTTAAAGCTTATATCATTCAAAGCTGATTGTTATACATATCCAACAGATGGGTAAAACTTTTGACCTAAGGACCATATGCGTTTTGGCCCCTTCGGGCCTTCCTCAGTGGTCAGTATTCTTTATTTTACAATGACACACTTCCAGAAATACATGCATAAAGAATTTTGTATATATATATATATATATGGCCAGGTGTTGCTTTCTTATATGATTTGCATCTGCTACAAGTTTGTATAGTGGGCCATAGATGGTAGCTGTGCAAATTCTCCAAGTTATTCTGGTAGCGAATATCCCATTCATCAGGATGTGTGTCACTTCCATCAAAGGTAGTAGTTTGACCACCGAGGAAAGCCCAAAGGGGCCGAAACACATATGGCCCTTAGGTCAAAAGTTTTACCCATCCGTTGGATATGTAGAACAATCAGCTTTGAATGATATAAGCTTTAAGAGTCTGAATCTGGATTATTTCTTTTAGCCTTATGTACGTTTTATTCATGTGTACACCCTAATAAACATTTGTATTTTTATATTAATTTACTTGTTAGCTTGTCTCTCGTAGATCGCAGCTACATTTTGGGTTGAGTTTTCTCCTGCCGCCTTTTTTTCCTTCAGTGTGATTTAACTCATTGTGTCTGAAGAAGTGTGCGTGCACATGAAAGCTCATAATAAAACTTTGTTGGTCTTAAGGGTGGACTCTAACTTTGCTCTGTTGCTTCAGACCAACACAGCTGCCCACCTGGGTCTACTTTTATGGTGATACATTGGTGGGGTGGGGGGATTCCCATTTGGCCCACTGCAACCCAGGAAAGTGGAAGTGAGACAATGTGGGGGTGGGGGTGTTCATGCATTTACAAGACTCTGTTCGTCATGTGTAAATAAAGGAAGAGGATATTTGGTTTTAAACAAAATGGATTATCGTTTCACCTTATTTTGTAGAATGATCCCTTGTAGAGACTTTGCACTACATCGTAGCTCATAGCATTGAAATGGAAAGACAAAAATACACCTACAATTGAATGGTGGTACAGGAAAGTTTGGGACTCCTTCCTAGCAGACAAATTACAGATTGGATGACACACAATGAGAATACAACTGAGCAGAAGAGTACAATGTTGAAATGGGTTCGTTTTATAGAATCACAAAATGCTCCAAATAACAAAACCAAGCAAACTAGTTGGATAGATCAATCAATGCTTTTTAACTTGTTTATTAACGATTTGGAATTGGGAGTAAGCAGTGAAGTGGCTAAATTTGCAGATGACACAAAGTTGTTCAGGGTGGTGAAAACCAGGGAGGAGTGTGAGGCACTCCAAAGGGATCTGTCGAGGATGGGTGAGTGGGCGTCAATGTGGCAAATGGGGTTCAGTGTGGCCAAGTGCAAAGTGATGCACATTGGAGCCAAAAATCCTAAATATAAATACACATTGATGGGGTCTGAACTGGCAGAGACAGACCAAGAGAGAGATCTTGGAGTCGTAGTGGATAACTCAATGAAAATGTCTAGACAGTGTGTAGCTGCAATAAAGAAGGCCAACGCTATGCTGGGGATTACTAGGAAGGGAATTGAAAACAAATCAGCCAGTATCATAATGCCCCTGTATAAATCATTGGTGCGACCTCATTTGGAATACTGTGTACAGTTCTGGTCGCCACATCTCAAAAAGGATATTATAGCATTGGAAAAAGTGCAGAGAAGGGCAACTAGAATGATGAAAGGGTTGGAACACCTTCCCTATGAAGAAAGGTTAAAATGCTTGGGGCTCTTTAGCTTGGAGAAACAATGGCTGAGGGGTGACATGATCGAGATTTATAAGATTATGAATGGGATTGAGCAGGTTGAGAAAGAAGTACTTTTCTCCCTTTCTCACAATACAAGAACTCGTGGGCACTCCATGAAATTGCTGAGCAGTCGGGTTAGAACAGATAAAAGGAAATACTTCTTCACTCAAAGAGTGATTAACATATGGAATTCACTGCCACAGGAGGTGGTGGCAGCTACAAGCATGGACAGTTTCAAGAGGGAATTAGATAAACATATGGAGCAGAAGTCCATCAGTGACTATTAGCCACAGGGTATAGATGGGAATTCTCAGTCTGGGGCAGGTGATGCACTCTATTCTTGGTGCTGGAGAGGGCAGCAGTGGGAGGGCTTCCAGTGCCCTGGCCCCACTGCTGGACCTCCTGATGGCACCTGGTATATTTTGGCCGCTGTGTGACAGAGTGTTGGACTAGATGGGCCATTGGCCTGATTCAACATTGGCTTCTCTTATGTTCTTATGTTCTCCATTATTGTTTCATTAAAGTTTTGTTAAGAACTAAGAGAAACCTGGATAAGAATACTAGGGAGAAATGTGTAAGAGAGATAGTAAGTTCCTATTTACTATGATATAAGGGGGTTTGGGGTACAATAGTAAGAGTTATATTTGTTTAAATCTTTTTGCAGCACATGTTAAGCACAGTATGCTTCATGTTTTAAATCATTTGATTGAATTGTATCTTGCCTCTTCTTATGTATTGTAATGAAATAAATAAATAAATAAATAAATATAGCTCATTCAGAATAAAGTAAATAAATAATGATGTGCTTACTACCACTGTGCTCATTTGCTCTCCCCGCCCGCCCATAGAATTTTTCTGGCTACAGGCCTGCTGAGCATCATTAACTTTGACAGCCACTCACTGCTTTCCACCAGGTCCCTGGAGAGTGAAGCCCGCAGTTCTCACTGAATTCCAGGCAGCACGAATCTGGCACCCGTGTGGTATTGTACACTTCAAACCAGTCGGTGTAGTTTGACACTCCGCAGCATCTGAACTGGAGGGAAAAAAGAGTCCATTTGACAACAAGAATAAAAAAGAACCAAGCCAGCCTCGTGGGTTTGGCCCATTGGGTGGAGCCAGTGGGTATCCCCCACATTTCACAAAATACCACCCCCCAGAACCTGGAAGGGTGAATTATTTAGTGGGAGTCTCTGGGGTAAATCCAGTCTTTTATACTTGAATTTGAATTCTAGATTCAATGACAAATTCTAAGATACCTGTGGTATTCAGACAGTTAGGCTAAGATTGGCTGGGCCCCTTGTGCTACTGAAATAGCTCAGCCAGTGGCAGCCAGACCTGTAAACCCTCTCCAGATCCACAGTGACATTAGAGTAGATCACTTGCTGACTGGTGATACTTGAGCATAGGTGACCGTGGTAATGGGTTTCCAGAAGTGCTCCCCATCTTCAGGTGCTGTAAAAAAGGCGAGAGAAGACTGTCTCCCTCCCACTTAAGCAATACCCACCCCAATCCTAGGTCTGATCGTAGCATGGCTCCCCCTTCGCTTTGGTTGTTCAGTTTAACCAGAGGGTGAGGGTGTCCGGGCCAAACCTTGGGGGACCCATCGGGCAAGCACAAAATAAAACCCGGGAACCTATTATTTTAGGACCTTGTGCTGGTTAACAAAAGTAAAAGAAAGCCAACACTCTATCAATGACAAAAAATAATCCCAGCATGAAAATCAATTTCTTGCCACCATTTCTTGCGCTTGGGTTTTTTAAAAAAATGTATGACTCAGCAAACCGTTTGTAGTCAAACACTGGATTGTCAGCACTACCGAGTGCAATGATGAAAATAATATGTATGCTATTACAAGTATGCTATTACCACCAGGAAAAATGAATAGCAAATGAAATGGTTACAGCAATGAAACATGTTTTATTATATTTTTGTAAAGATGAGTGGCTTCAGAGTCTCACATGCTCTGCTTTGAAATTGTCTTTGACATTTAGTAATATACATATTCATGATCAGGGAGCTGAGATTGCAAGCAGCAAACTTTCTCCAAGTAGCAAAGTACTAAACTTTGATATGTATCTTTTCCATCAGACCTACCCAGAATATGGATGAGAATTTTAGTGCTTCAGGAAGGTGAGCAATTTATCGCTCTGGTTAAAAAGGCTGAATGTTTTCTGGATGAGTCTGAGCTTCTCTTACACGCTTTGCTCTGTGAAGTGCTAAAATATGGCTCTCCGCATTCTTTGCTGCTTGGTCCATGGAACATTTATTGCTCTCAGACAACCCAGTGACAGATCTAAAATAATCTCCATCCAATTTACAGCAGTCCCTATGCTTCTTTGGCTGGGTTACTACTCATTTCTGCTAGTGGACCCTCCCCCCCAAGCCTTTTGACCCTGTGGGCACCTGTGAAATTTTGAGAGGGAATGGTGAGTACCACCCTAAAATGGCTGTCACAGGAGGTGGGTTGCCACTCTTTGCAAAAGAACAGCAGAAGGCGAATAAAAAGAAACAAAGGAAAGTCCAGAGTGGAGGTGGGAGGAGGGAAAAAGAGAAGGGGGAATAAACAAAGAAACCTTGAAGGAGGGATGGAACCACCAGTTCTTCTGATTCTCCAATGGCAGGTGTTGCTGTTGCATTCATGGAAAACCCTTTAATTTGAATGAGAGCAGCCAATGATAAGCCCTGCCTTACAAAGGCCCTGCCTACTTTCTGAAAAGCTTGGCAGGTGCTCGGGAAGTACTGGCAGGTACCACACTGACCATGGGTGCCATGTTTGGTGTTGGAAATATGTGTGCTGCAAGGTCTAAAATTCAGTCATTATAGGGTTAATGTGTTTACTTGTGAGCTATTGTTTAGCCTGGCCTGGAAGGGAACCTGGCAGAAAGCCAATGGAAAGAAAGCCTGGGAAACTGAAGCCTATTTACTAACAATCATTGGTTAATGCATTCAGGTGATTTCCTTCTAGGGGTCAAGAAGAAAGGAAGAATCTCCATTACTATCCATGTGTCTGTTGTTGCAAGCATGTAGTCTTAAGTGTTTGTTGTTTTGTAGATTTTCCTGTGTACCCTTCCCTTTAGAAATAAAGATTTTTGCATAGAAAGAAAATGCCTCCTCTCCAGTGAACAAAGATCCATTGCAACCTCTGAATATTTAACTATTTTTACCAAATTTCCCAACATTTGGAAGCACTTTACTAGTGCAACTTGCGTCTTACAGCACATCAGCAATATTTGTCATTTGAATTTGTTGACCTACTTTAGTCCCTAACTGCTACAGGATAATGGGAAGCCAATGTACTTATAATTTTGAGATACCATCCGTATTTTTATAATAAGGTAAAGCAATCTGAACTATGTACTCCCTGCCCTTCTGAAGCAATCCTGGCATTCCTCTACTATTAGATTTGTGAGGAACATGGCACCAGAATAATTCAGGGGCTTGGGGTGACGGGAGGAACAAACCACTGACATCACATTCAAAATATGTTTTATTATATGAGACAGCCTTATTGTTTTCTCCGCAGAAGCACAGGATTTTGGGAGATGGCAATCATAGACCAAACATTTTGTTTACAGCCTGAGAATTCAAGCATCAGTAGACTAAGTCATCTCAATGCCATCTGCTGACAAAACAAATGGGGAACTGTAGTGATTTGTAGCCATGGTGGCCACATGGGGGAAAACTAGAGCAAGTGAGGGGATAAAAAGTGTTGCCATTGCAAGCTTTTGAGTCTCACAAGATTCTTCAGGTTGAATATGCAAGAAAAACAGAAAAGTTGCCCAACTGATTGATGCTGATTATCTGGTGTGTTTCATCTCTAGCAGTAGAGGAACTTGCTGTTCTACACCTTCTTACAGTAAAGTCCACTCTCTCAAAAGGCTGACGGATCTAGATGTTTATTTCCTCTTATTATGGTATTAAATTATATTACCTGTTTGATACCAACTGCATTAGCAGAGGGGTATCTGATAGATCTGATAATTCAAAACTGGGTGCTCATTTGCAGATAAAAATCATTTTTTATTGTCCTAGTAAATTAATGTCTTCAAATGACCATCATATATTTTAAGGAAGTTCCATATTCTATTTTCCCCACAACCTATGCTGAATAGGTTATTGATCCTCCCATTTGCTTTCTTGAGATTGGATTAATACAGACCTGGAAGTAATCTCCGTAACTAAACCCTTTTTCTCTCGCTACTGTGCAAAAATGGGCCGTGTGCCTGACATTATTGCTCTTTCCTATTTGTACACAGCAGATTAGGATTCAGAAGGTTGAACATCAAATCCTTGCAAATGTGCAAGAAGAATTTTGGCAGACAATGTAGCTACTCAGGCTGGAAAGAGAACAAGCCACTGGGATTATGACAAGCTTCTCCTATTGTGTGGAGTACAAAAGGAATATTGAAACACAAGGTTCCCAGTGATTAATTGTACTAAATCTGGAGCAATTACAACCAGCAAGGGAGGGCATGGAATAATTCAGACAGCTTACATAGTGTTGTACCTAGTGACAGGGTTTTGTTTTTATTCAAGGAGCAAGGTCACAAGAAAGAAATAGAGGTGTGATCACGAAGGAGGGAGACGTAGAAGACCTGCCCAAGTCTGGCAGAACCTTGCAAGTGGGGGACACTTGTGTACCCTCCCACTGACCTCAGACTGACAGGGAAGGAGGTTTCCACATCCCAGTGACAAGCCATCTCCTTGTTTCCCCACCCCTGGCTCAAGGCTCCATCAGGCAGTGGGCTGTTAAAGGGCCAGCAGGACAGCAGGCTTTGCATCATGTGTGTTACTGCTTTGGCTCCTGGACCCTAATCCTGATAACCCTAACCCTAGTAACCCTAACCGTAATCCTAACAACCCTAACCCTAGTAACCCTAACCCCAGTAACCCTAACCCTAATAACCCTAACCCTAGTAACCCTAACCCTAGTAACCCTAACTCTAGTAACCCTAACCCTAGTAACCCTAACCCTATTAACCCTAATAACCCTAACCCTAGTAACCCTAACCCTAGTAACCCTAATCCTAACAACCCTAACCCTAGTAACCCTAACCCTAACAACCCTAACCCTAGTAAACCTGACCTAGTAAGCCTGACCTAGTCACTCTAGCTCTAGTGACCTGGCCTAGTAGCCTGGCCCTGGTGACCTAGCCTGATGGCCCTAGCCTAGTAGCCCTGGCCTAGTAGCCCTGGCCTGGTGGCCCTAGCCCTGGTAGCCCTAATCCTAACAGCCCTGGCCTAGTGGCCCTAGTCCTAGCAACCCTGGCCCTGGTGACCCTGACCCTAGTGACCCTGACCCTGGTGACCCTGGCCCTGGTGACCCTGGCCCTGACGACCCTGGCCTGGCCCTGGTGACCCTGGTCCTAACAGCCTGGCCTGAGTGACCCTGGGCCTAGTGACCCTGGCTCTGGTGACCCTGGCCCTGGTGGCCTGGCCTGGTGGCCCTGGCCTAGTGGCCCTGGCCTGTGGCCTGGCCTGGTGGCCCTGGCCTGGTGAGGCCAGGCCCTGTGGCCCTGCCCTGGCCTGGCCTGGTGGCCCTGGCCTGGTGACCTGGTCCTGGCGACCTGGCCTGGTGGCCCTGGCCTGGTGGCCCTGGCCTGGTGGCCTGGCCTGGTGGCCCTGGCCTGGTGGCCTGGTCCTGGCAGCCTGGCCCTGGTGACCCTGGCCTGGTCCTGGCAGCCTTGGCCTGGTGGCCTGGTCCTGGTGGCCCTGGCCCTGGTGGCCTGGCCCTGGTGGCCCTGGTCCTGGTGGCCTGGCCTGGTGGCCTGGCCCTGGCCCTGGCCTGGTGGCCTGGCCTGGTGGCCTGGCCCTGGTGGCCCTGGCCTGGTGACCTGGCCTGGTGGCCCTGGCCTGGTGGCCCTGGCCTGGCAGCCTGGCCTGGCCTGGCCTGGTGGCCTGGCCTGGCCTGGTGGCCCTGGCTCTGGTGGCCTGGCCCTGGTGGCCCTGGCCTGGTGGCCTGGCCTGGTGGCCCTGAGCCTGTGGCCTGGCCTGGTGGCCTGGCCTGGTGGCCTGGTCCTAGCGGCCCTGGCCTGGTGACGCCTGGCCCTGGCCTGGCCTGGTGGCCCTGGCCTGTGGCCCTGGCCTGGTGGCCTGGCCTGGCTGGCCTGGCCTGGTGGCCTGGCCTGGGCTGGCCTGGTCCTGGCGGCCTGGCCTGGTGGCCTGGCCTGGTGAGCCTGGCCTGTGGCCTGGCCTGGTGGCCTGGTCCTGTGGCCCTGGCCTGGTGGCCTGGCCCTGGTGGCCTGGCCCTGGCCCTGGCCTGGTGGCCTGGCCCTGGTGGCCTGGTCCTGGCGGCCTGGCCTGGTGGCCTGGCCTGGTCCTGGCGGCCTGGCCTGGTGGCCTGGCCGCGCCGTGGCCTGGCCTGGTGCCCTGGCCTGATGGCCTGGCCCTGGTGGCCTGGCGCTGGTGGCCTGGCCCTGTGGCCTGGCCTGGTGGCCTGGCCTGGTGGCCTGGTCCTGGCTGGCCCTGGCCTGGTGGCCTGGCCTGGTGACCTGGCCTGGTGGCCCTGGCCTGGTGGCCCTGGCCTGGTGGCCTGGCCTGGTGGCCTGGCCTGGTGGCCCTGGCTCTGCTGGCCCTGGCCCTGGTGGCCCTGGCCTGGTGGCCCTGGCCCTGGTGGCCTGGCCTGGTGACCTGGCCCTGGCCTGGCCTGGCCCTGGCCCTGGTGGCCTGGCCTGGTGGCCTGGCCTGGCCCTGGCCTGGCCTGGTGGCCTGGCCTGGTGGCCCTGGCCCTGGTGGCCCTGGCCCTGGTGGCCTGAGTCCTGGCAGGCACTGGCCTGGTGGCCCTGGCCCTGGTCCTGGCGGCCTTGGCCTGGTGGCCTGGCCGCTGGCGGCCCTGGCCTGGTGGCCATGGCCCTGGTGGCCTGGGCCTGGTGACCTGGGCCCTGGTGGCCCTGGCCTGGCCTGGCCCTGGCCTGGCCTGGCCTGGTGGCCTGGCCCTGGTGGCCTGGCCTGGTGGCCTGGCCTGGTGGCCCTGGTCCTGGTGGCCCTGGCCTGGTGGCCTGGTCCTGGCTGGCCCTGGCCTGGTGGCCTGGCCTGGTGGCCTGGTCACTGGCGGCCCTGGCCTGGTGGCCTGGTCCTGGCGGCCTGGCCCTGGTGGCCTGGCCTGGTGGCCTGGCCTGTGGCCTGGCCTGGTGGCCTGGCCTGATGTAGGCCTGGCCTGGTGGCCTGGCCTGGTGGCCTGGCCTGGTGGCCTGGCCTGGTGACCTGGTCCTGGCGGCCTGGCCTGGTGACCCTGGCCTGGTCCTGCTGGCCTTGGCCTGGTGGCCCTGGCCCGCTGCGGCCTGGCCTGGTGGCCGCTGGCCTGTGGCCCTGGCCATGGTGACCTGGGCCCTGGTGACCCTGGCCTGGTGGCCTGGCCTGGTGGCCTGGCCTGGTGGCCTGGCCTGGTGGCCCTGGTCCTGACGGCCCTGGCCCTGGTGACCTGGCCTGGTGGCCCTGGCCTGTTGGCCCTGGCCTGGTGACCTGGCCCTGGTGGCCTGGCCTAGTGGCCCTGGCCTGGTGGCCCTGGCCTGGTGGCCTGGTCCTGGCCCTGGCCTGGTGGCCTGGTCCTGGCAGCCCTGGTTCTGGCTGGCCCTGGCCTGGTGGCCCTGGCCTGGTGGCCCTGGCCTGGTGGCCTGGCCTGGTGGCCCTGGCCTGGTGGCCTGGTCCTGACGGCACTGGCCTGGTGACCTGGCCTGGTCCTGGCGGCCTTGGCCCTGGTGGCCCTGGCCGCGGTGGCCCTGGCCTGGTGACCATGGCCTGGTGGCCTGGCCATGGTGACCCTGGGCCCTGGTGGCCTGGCCTGTGGCCTGGCCTGGTGGCCCTGGCCTGGTGGCCTGGTCCTGGCTGGCCCTGAGTCCTGGCGGCCCTGGCCTGGTGGCCTGGCCTGGTGGCCCTGGCCCTGGTGGCCCTGGCTCTGGTGACCTGGCCCTGGTGGCCTGGCCTGGTGGCCTGGCCCTGGTGGCCTGGCCTGGTGGCCCTGGCCCTGGTGACCCTGGCCTGGTGGCCCTGGCCTGTTGGCCCAGGCCTGGTGGCCCTGGCCTGGTGACCCTGGCCTGGTGGCCTGGCCTGGTGACCGTCAGTCCTGGCTGGCCCTGGCCCTGGGAGCCTGGCCTGGTGGCCCTGGCCTGGTGGCCTGAGTCCTGGCTGGCCCTGGTCCTGGCTGGCCCTGGCCTGGTGGCCTGGCCTGGTGGCCCTGGCCTGGTGGCCCTGGCTCTGGTGGCCTGGCCCTGGTGGCCTGGCCTGGTGGCCTGGCCTGTGTGGCCTGGCCTGGTGGCCCTGGCCTGGTGACCTGGCCTGGTGGCCCTGGCCTGGTGGCCCAGGCCCTGGTGGCCTGGCCTGGTGGCCCTGGCCTGTTGGCCTGGCCTGGTGGCCATGGTCCTGACGGCCCTGGCCCTGGAGGCCCTGGCCTGGTGGCCTGGCCTGGTGGCCCTGGCCCTGGCTGGCCCTGGCCTGGCCAGCCTGGCCTGGTGGCCTGGCCTGGTGGCCCTGGCCCTGGTGGCCCTGGTCCTGACGGCCCTGGCCTGGTGGCCCTGGCCCTGGTGGCCTGGCCTGGTGGCCTGGCCCTGGTGGCCTGGCCCTGGTGGCCTGGCCTGGTGGCCTGGTCCTGGCTGGCACTGGCCTGGTGGCCCTGGCCATTGCAGGCCCTGGCCCTGCTGGCCATGGCCTGCTGGCCCTGGCCATGGTGACCTGGGCCTGGTGACCTGGCCCTGGTGGCCGTGGCCTGTGGCCTGGCCTGGTGGCCTGGCCTGGTGGCCCTGGCCCTGCTGGCCCTGGCCTGGTGGCCCTGGCCTGGTGGCCTGGCCTGGTGGCCCTGGCCTGGTGGCCTGGCCTGGTGGCCTGGCCTGGTGACCTGGTCACTAACGGCCCTGGCCCTGGTGGCCTGGCCTGGTGGCCTGGTCCTGGCAGGCCTGGTCCTGTGGCCCTGGCCCTGGTGGCCCTGGCCGCGCTGCAGTCCTGGCCCTGGTGGCCTGGCCTGGTGGCCTGGCCCTGGTGGCCTGGCCTGGTGGCCTGGCACTGTGGCCTGGCCCTGGTGGCCTGGCCTGGTGGCCCTGGCCCTGCTGGCCCTGGCCCTGGTGGCCCTGGCCTGTGGCCTGGCCTGGTGGCCTGGCCCTGGTGGCCCTGGTCCTGGCAGGCACTGGCCTGGTGGCCCTGGCCCTGGTCCTGGCAGCGCCTGGCCTGGTGGCCCTGGCCGCCGGCGGCCTGGCCTGGTGAGCCATGGCCCTGGTGGCCTGGCCTGGTGGCCCTGGCCTGGTGGCCTGGTCCTGGCAGCACTGGCCTGGTGGCCCTGGCCTGGTCCTGAGCGGCCTTGGCCTGGTGACCCTGGCCGCCGCGGCCTGGGCCTGGTGGCCATGGCCTGGTGGCCTAGGCATGGTGACCTGGGCCCTGGTGACCCTGGCCTGGTGACCTGGCCCTGGCTGGCCCTGGCCCTGGCCCTGGCCTGGTGGCCTGGCCTGGTGGCCTGGTCCTGACGGCCTGGCCTGGTGACCTGGTCCTGTGGCCCTGGCCTGGTGGCCCTGGCCCTGTGGCCTGGCCTGGTGGCATTGGCCTGGTGGCCCTGGCCTGGCAGCCCTGGCCCTGGCCTGGTGACCCTGGTCCTGGCAGCCCTGGTCCTGGTGGCCCTGGCCCTGGTGAGCCTGGCCTGGTGGCCCTGGCCTATGGCCCTGGCCCTGGTGGCCCTGGCCCCGGTGGCCTGGTCCTAGCAGCCCTGGCCTGGTGGCCCTTGCCTGGTGGCCTGGCCTGGTGGCCCTGGTCACTAGCGGCCCTGGCCTGGTGACCTGGCCTGGTGACCTGGTGGCCCTGGCCTGGTGACCTGGCCTGTGGCCTGGCCTGGTGGCCTGGCCTGGTGGCCCTGGCCCAGGTGGCCTGGCCTGGTGACCTGGTCCTAGCGGCCCTGGCCTGGTGGCCCTGGCCTGGTCCTGACAGCCTTGGCCTGGTGACCCTGGCCCGCGTGGCCCTGGCCTGGTGACCATAGCCTAGTAGCCCTGACCATGGTGACCCTAAGCCCTGGTAGCCCTAGCCCTAGTAGCCCTAGCCTAACCCTAGTAACCCTTCTGGGAATCCATCCACAAACAGGTGTGCTGTGTTCATACTTTCATGGTTTTAGAGTATGAATTTTTGTGAATCACTGCTCACTTCTTCAGATACCAAGGAGTGACTCATGAAAACTCATACCCTACCACAAATTTTGTTAGTCTTTAAGGTGCTACTGGACCTTTTATACTGCCACAGACAGGCTAACACAGGTACCCATCTTCATCTATTTAATTGTTTTGCCAGCCTTGATTTTAGCCAAGTATAGGAATGGTTCACGTTACTGCACTTGGGCTTGTTCTCCATGACTGTGAAAACATTAAACTGGTCCTCTGGGTGGGCCTACAGTGTTACGCTGCAGCTGCATGGTATGTTCAGCTGAAAGTCACCCCCCTGGCAAGGAGCCCCCATCATTATTGACCCAAAGTAGCAAGTAAATGACTAGGTTTTTATATGGGCCTCATGAAGCCATTTGAATCACTTTCATGTTTCAGACTTAAAGTATGGTATCTTGCAGATTTCAGCATGATATCCTTCTGACATGAATCCACTGAATTTGTTTCTGAGTAAACCTGGTAAGGAATGGTCTACGAGAACTATTAGGATGTGCTAAGGAGACTGCAGACAATGCAAAAAATGGTTGAGATTTGTGTGTGTCTTTATAAATAAACACAGTGTTAGCTGTCTGACCCCGACTCTCACAGAGGGGCAGTTTATAGCTTAGAGAGGCAGAAACACCCTTCTTAAAATATAATTTAAAAAATCTTAAGTGCAGGACACTGCCTGGCCCAAAATGACACAAAATGGATGCTAGTCAGAAACAAGCATGGGCAAGTATTTTGGAAGGTGAGTCAGAGTGGCTGTCGACTGCCCCCTCCATGCCCTGGAGAGATGCATAACTATGGGACAATGTGGTCCACCAGGATCTATTGACTCACCTTGGACTAATCTCATCTAGTCCAACCTTACTTCCTCTGCAACCACTTACCATAATTAAGCACCATTTAAACAACTCTTAATTATGTTCACCAAACCCATTAGCTTTCCCGTCCAGTACTTGCTGGGTCATCAAGCTTTGCTCACACCTTTTGTCTACCTTAGGAAAACCCATCAAGTTATCGTTTTTTGGGCAAATATGTCAGCTTGAATCAGGGTGCGGTTTGCCCTATATAAAGAGCATCCAGCCACCAGTGTAGTGTGTGTGTTGGATCCTCTGCATACACCCCCACTTTGTTGGGTTCTCTTCTCTCTCAAACTGCTGGTAGTTTTGCTGCTTTCATGGACCTCTCCAAGAACAGTAATTATCGCCCTTCCCTGAAATAGCTTTTCCCTTCTCCTCCCTGTGTTTCTCTTCGTTAGCTCTTATGTGTGTGTTTATTGTGTGTATTTTGTTTTATTCTTTTTCTTAATAAAAACCTTTCTGGTTGAACGTCTGCTCAGTTTATTTTGAGAGTTCTCTTAAAGGGAAAAATCCCCGTAAATATAGGTGGAGAATCCCTGTTATTCCCTATTGCTCTGTCTTCTTAAAGCTAATCCCCCCAACTAATTAGGAGATTGCCTATCTGGGTAAAAACAGAGCCTTGTGGAATGTACTCCTTCATTGCCCTTGCACAGTGAAAGGTGCCTCAGGCACTGAAGAGAGCAAGAGGAAATGGAAAAATCAAAAGACCCAGCCATATGTAAGTGCTGGAGAGTCCAAATTACTCATTTCCTCTAACATCCCATTATGGTCCAAAAATTTTAATGGAAAGGTGATATCTCCTATCCATTATCATTTTGTGGGCATGCGAAGATTGGCTGTGTTCTCATTAACCAATTTTCACAACCGTGCCACTAAAAATAGACGTAATTCATCTATTTGGATGTGTCCCTGTCTGCATGGCTGAGAGCATCGTGCAGATGAAATTGAGCCCAATGCTGCAAGTTTGTCTCCTGGAGGCAGTAATCATCCCAGAAGGGTAAGCAAGTTTGTTGCAGCAAAAATAAACAGGGAGTCTAGTGGTCTTAAAGACTGAAAAGACTAGTGGGCCACTGCAGTACATCTGATGAAATGGGCTCTAGCCCACAAAAGCTTAAATGTTTAAAAGCTGATTTTTTTGTTTCTATAAGGATGATTCTATAGGGACGCTCTAGGCTGATTCTGCATTGAGCAGGGGGTTGGACTAGATGGCCTGTATGGCCCCTTCCAACTCTGTGATTCTATGGTTCTAGTCTTGAAGATCCTATTAAACTCCTATTTATTATTCCTATAGGTGGGCTTTAATATAGCTACAAGTAGGACTCTTATGCTACAGGATCCACAGGTAAGGTACAATACAGGTGACACATTTTTGTAGCGCCAAGACAGCAAACAAAATTAAACCTTCTCATTATCTTGGAGATTCAGCCCCAGATGCATGTATCAAAGATGTAGGGGGGGAAGATGAAAAGAACAACAGCAAAAGAAAGGTAGGCTTACATCTGTTTGTATGATGCTCCATGCATTGGTTAAGCCAATATTTCCATCAGTTCCATACAAATGAAGCCCTTTCTTCAGGTCCCGCTGAGCATACTTATCAATCTGAAAACAAAACACAGGCAGTTATTTATAAGTACGCTGGATAAGGATCTCCACGATGACACTTTACAGCTTAAGTTTCCCCGGGGAAGCCATGGCAAGTGAGAGCACTAGAAGTATGACCTGTATATAAATTGTGGCAAGCAGCTGGTGACATGATCCCCTCGAACTATTCACCAGCATAAAAATGTATACTGGATGTAGGACCATCTCTGCGTTAAAACCCCCCCAAACCTTAGACTCCTTAATTGTATGACTTTTAATATTACATCTGCACATGAATAAAATATATTCCTTGTTGATTATGCCCACTGTGACACATGAGTGCATTATCCCAAAAGAGGCATTCCCTTGTATTCAAAGGCAGAATACCTTTCTGAGGAGGTGCCTGGCAACCGTGGATCTGTAAATATTCACATTCAAAATGATGACCTTTTTTAATCTGCCCAGTTCATTGGGGCACATTAATTGAGTAAATGTTGCAGCTGCAATCTAGTATGAAAGTAAAATTAACTGGCAGCTGGTTCCTCTGCCCCAAGTTCACTCACTATAATCGTATTCTGATTCTAAAGCAGAGGTTTGTGCATGTTGCCTCTGGCTTGCGTAGCGATCTTTGGAAAGCACAATACCCAACTTTTACATCTATAGAGGTCTCTTTGGCGAAGGATTTGTTCATTATAGAAATCACTTAAACCATGTCTTTCTTTTGGGTGCTGAGCTGCCTCCTTGCTTTCTATTTTCACTAAACTCCATATGGCATAAACAGAAAATAACCCTGTGTGGAACAGCTCTGTGTTATGGGAGAACTGTTGGTACTGCAGATGGGGAGAGCTGCATTTTAGCTGCCTGCTTCCAAGAATAGTTCCACTTAACAAAAACAAAAGTCTCAACAGAAGTAAACAGCTTCTGATTTATAGTCATTTCCATTTGAAGAGTTTTATTTATAGCTGAATCAAAATAGGATTCAGAGTGGGTAGAAGACTTTTCATAAGCATTTTTGCCCCCTACCAGGGCTTTTTTGGTACAAAAAGCCCAGAATGAACTCATTAGCATAATAGGCCACGCCCGACAGCAGAGACTCATTAGCATATTAGGCCACACCCATGATAGCACAGCTCCTTAGCATATTAGACCACACACCCCATGTTACCAGAAGTATGATCATCTGGCCACACCCACCTTTTGCTTCTTATTCTGTTTACCTTGTTTGTTGACAAAACCCAGGGCTTTTTTTGTAGCAGGAACTCCTTTGCATGTTAGGCCACACACCCCAAATGTAGCCAATGCTAATGGGTTTCTGCTGTTGGGTGTGGCCTATTATGCTAATGAGTTCTTGCTGGGTGTGGCCAACTCAGGACCCAGAGTTCCTGTGCCTTCCTGTCCCAAAATAGCCCTGCCTCCTACAAAAACTACCCTTGGTGGTAGCTATTTTTGTGCAGATGCTGCAAAGCGTGTGCTGTGTGGTTCCATAACAACCAATCAGAATGTGGAAAATATTTCCTGCCCACGCTCTGAACTGGCTTTACAAATCTCATCATGCAGCCAAACCCGAATGGCTAAGTAGCAGCCTCCTATCAGTACATTCACTGAATGATTTCCTATTTGATGGAATCATGTCCCAAAAGAGAAGAAAATGGTGTTCCTGGAGCAACAAAATGAAAGGGGGGGGAATGTACTGGCAGTGAATAGCCATAAGCAGAATAAAAATGATACCTTGACCAGGATTTTTTAAATTTCATTGCTGGGATAGGTGAAAAATAATACGTCATCTGTGTCCTACCACTGGTTTGTTATAACTTCACAGAGATGTGGAGCAGCCTTCACTGCCCAGTTTGAAATCAAGGGGGCATACTGATGGATAAACTTGATTACATTTGGATTGTCCTATCATTTTATTACTTTCTTGCTGGGGTTGTCATTACTGTGTGAAATGTCATAGAACGTTTTCAAACTGGGAGAAAAAAGGGGAGGGGGGAGACTGAACCTAGAAACCTGGGATCCAGAACCTGAAAAGGTTAGTCAGAAAAGAGGGCCAACAATAAAAGCTTAATATATCTATAGTGCATAAAAAGATACATGTATTTATTAACAAAGAATTTAAAAATATATAAGGGCCCAATCACTCCTCATGTAAAAATACCAAAATCTAACACACAAGGGCGAATGGACTTGATCTGACACGTTTCGGCCTGCCTAGGCCTTCTTCAGAGGTCAAACACAGTGAGGAACATATTGGCTTATATAATAGTACAGTACAATCATACAGATAAACAAAATATAAATACAAAAGGGACCAGATGAAAATTGTTCCAAAATGAAACCACTAGGCACAGAATAAAAGTACAAATGAGGCCTCCAAAGATGCAATCACATGCCAAGTAGTGTTTCACTGGTAATAATTTCTGCTCCAGAAAATGCCTTCCTACGATTGTTTAGCCAAAGTGTCCTCAGTAGAATTGTCCTTAGGCAATGTAGGTTAGATACGCAAAATGACAAGCCCAGTTGAAGGAGAAGCCACACTAAGCCTTGTGCATGGAAATGAGTGGGCACCTCATGCAGGGAAATGCTCATAGCCAAAGGTGGAGCCTCTTCACGTTCCTCCTGAGAACTGAGGCAGGATTCAAATGAGAAGCACAGGATAGACAGAAGTCAGCCAAGAGCAGATTGTACCTTTCAACCTTTCTGCTCAAAAGCTTGAGCTTGTTTCTTCAAGTTGCTCGATTACATTGTTTTCTGACAGATCGTTCTGGTGTCAAAGAGAATGGGGGCCTAGCTGCGAAATAACTTGTTCTGCACCTTACGTAGGATGCACAGCAAGACAGAGTTGGGATGAAACTTACATAGCCCAGAGCATCTGTGGAGAGAAATGCACAGTACCTCCTCTTTCTTTAATTGCTATGGGACTGGGAAAGTAAATATATTCCTCCAGGCAAAGTCATATTATCTAGAGCCAGAGGTATCAAGATAGGTATGAAGAAATGTCTCACAGGGTGATCCTAGCTTCATAATTGTACTATTAACAATTACAGTGTGCTGTAACCTTGATTTAGGAAGCAGCAGGTAGTTTTATTCAAAAACTGTACAATGCAGATGTTAGTAGGACAAGAGAATTTGGCAGCTGCATTCGTTTATTGACAAAAATTTTGCCTGGCTCATGATCTAAATTAAATGCAGAAACAGGGCTTCACATTCTCAGATTACAGTCTACACTATTTCTTACTTTACCGGTGTTTCTGTGTTATAGGAAAAAGAATGACACACTTCCCTGAGCAGGGCAGGGCAGGTGGACAGACATTGGTGTCTTTTAGGAACTGAGTCAGGCTTCCCAAGAACTTACCATAATTCGGCAGGGGATAGATACTTCTTGGCAGGACCATTCCCGGGGGGCAGGGGAAGATGCAGCGCACAATGCCATCGCCAGGAAGTGATGCCAGGTGATGCTCTGGCAATGGGGCTGGAAACTCGATGGTAGAGCATTGCCAGAGCATTGCCCGGTGTCACTTCCTGGCGATGGCATCGTGCGGCATGGGTTTTCCATGGAGGAATGTTCTGGCTGAGGACTGTGTGTCCCCTGCCAAAATACGGTAAGTACTTGGCAACCCTAAACTGAGTTAGTTAACGGGTAGCGAGCGACATTGCTCCTGGGAATAAACTGCAGAAGCTGAAGTGAAAGGAGGAAAAGAAACACCAAACAAAAAAGGCAGCTTAGACATTGAAGGGAGCTGACAAGGTGTGTCAATTTGAAAATAAGAGTTGCTTGAAAATGGTCCTTAGCACAAGGAGGCCTTTATATAAGCCAACATTTTATCTGTGGATTACTGTGGACCAGGAGGGTGTGGGCTGAAAAATAAGACTAAGAAGCACGTTTAAGGAGGGGCAAAATGCCAAGGTGGCTTTTCTTCAGTCAGTTCTGCAAGCCATTTGACATAGCCACAGCGCATGCTTATCCCTCTCTAGACTTCAGCCATTGGTCTACTTAAAGTAATCTTCATGCCCTGCTTCAAATCAATAATTTTTAATAACCGAAAGTCAACATGTATAAAATGCTTGAAGGATCCGGAGCAACAGGTCTGCGCCTTAACACATTTTCTCATTTTGATCATTATAGATTGCTTAACCAGGCATTTCTGCTCAACACTGTAATATGCTAGAGAATCACCCATATGCAACTTCTGTACATTAGCAGGTGAGAGTCTAGGCACTCTTCACCTTTTCCCAGGACACCAGCCCTAGTAGCCATAAACAGTTAACCTAATTAACAGCAGATATTTTATGGGTGCGTGCAATGCCTGTTGAGATATAGCAAGTTTGCCCTTCCAACTATGCTGGAGATTTAGTCCAGGGAGACAGGTGTTCCATGTGTTGCAAGAATTATTTCCTTTCTCTGTAAGGAACAGTAACTACTCAGATGATATCCAGCATCTTAGGGTCAAATTATTTCTGATATATTTCCTCCACCCCAAGGTGTATATGAATATACAATACAACAATATGCAGCTGTGCAAACTTATGGTGCAACTGGAAAGACTAGGGTTGCCAGTCTCCAGATGGGATGAATGGCATTCTCCCGGAATTACAACTGATCTCTAGAGTACAGTCATCAGTTTCTCTGGAGAAAATGGCGGCATTGGAAGGCAGACTCTATGACATCACATCTCTGCTGCACTTCCTCCCTTTTCCAAACTTTGATTCCTCGGGTTCTGCTCCAGAATTTCCCAACTCAGAATTGGCAACCCTAAAGAAGACCAGTGTGGGAAGGGGCTTTTAAACTTCCCTCTGAGGGTTTTTATTGCTGTGCCACCTGCTTTTTCCTACATGGTAAAAAGTAGCTTGCAATGGGGGGGGGTTCATCAGAAAAGCCACCAGAGAAATGCTTTACAAGCCCCTCTCTACATAGGCATTTCAAGGTAGTCTACAGACACATTCAGTGAAAGATGCACCAGTGTCTCATATCATCTGACTCTTGTTGGCCTATTTTACTCATAAAATTGGGATGTATCTGAAATCTAGTCTACCTGGTCCCTGACACAAGTTTCTCCATACACAACACCCTACATTTAATCCTATCACAGGGAATTCAAAACTTTTCTTTAATGAAAGGCCTTTCTGAGTAATGGAAAATATTCCAATCTACTCCTCTCCCCACCAGTCATGTTCCCAAACTGTCTTCTATCTCGGAAACAGAGTACAGACTAGGAAGAGCAGTAGAAATGAAGCTATCAGCTAAGAAAAACACAGGAAAATCCTAGGAAGCAATTGTTATTTTTTTAAAAGCCTAGAGATCTTCATTGGTCTTTATTCCTAAGTTATGATTGGTTGTTAACTGAAGTATGGGCGTGGCTTTGACAGCCCGGATTATTTAAAAAGGAATGATAAACGAAAAATGGGAAGATGCTGAACTAAATTCACAGGTTTACACGTATAAACACAGATGTATTTTGGGCTACTAAAAATCCTTATTCTAATTGCCAAAATGTGCGGATACCTATTCCCACCAACAGGGGGCTCACTCTCCTCCAACAGCTTTTCCTACATAGTCAGTAGACTTCCTGGGTTTGTAGAAAAATCCAAAAAGTGAAAAAAATCCTTCAGGAATGGTTGAATTCCTCCAAAAACCTTTTGAAATGGCCTCTGCAGGAACCTAACTCCAGGCATCAAGGGTGAGAGATTAGAATATTCGGGGGGGAAGGCTTCTAACTGGCTTTGTCGGTAAAAGGGTGGGAGAAGGGCCCTTTCCAGGCCTACTTTGGCCTTTCAGGGAAGGAGGGAGGGAGCCTTGGGGCCAGGCCTCACAAGAGTTGCCAGTGCCAGGCTGGAGGATCCCTAGAGATTTTGTGGTGGACTCTAAGGAGGGCTGGGTTTGGGAAGGGAGAGGCCTCAGCTGGGTATAATGCCACAGAGTCCACCCTCCAAAGCAGCCATTTTCTGCAGGGAGACAGACCTCTGCTGTCTAGAGTCCAGTTGTAATTCTGGGGGCTCTCCAGGGCCCATTTGGAGGTTGGCAACTCTAGACTTGGCAGTAGTCTAGGGTTGCCAGGTCCCCCCTGATTTGCATGACTCACCTAGCCAAGGCTGCTTGCTACCGTTCATCAGCAGCCACCCTGTGAAAGCCAGTGAGGTGCAGCAGTTAGAGCTTCAAAGTAGGGTCTGCAAGACCCAGGTTCAGATCCCCAGTGGAAGGTGACTGCATGATTTTGGACCAGTCACATATTTCAGCCTAACCACCTCACAGGGATGTTGTGCAGATACAAAGGAGGAGGGAATAATGAAAGCTGCTTTGGTCCCCACTGTGGAGAAAGAGTGTAATTTCCCTAGGTAAAGGCTGGGGGGTGGAGATGGAAAGCAGAAGACAGAGAGGCAGATAAAGGTAGGTTGACTGTTGGTTGGGAAGGAAATAGAGTTGCCAACTCCAGGTTGGGAAATCCCTGGACATTTGAGGGGTGAAGCCTGGAGAGGGTGGGATTTGAGGAGGGGAGGAACTTTGGACTGGTGTAATGCCATAGATTCCACCCTCCAGCCATTTCCTCCATGAGAACCACCATTGCCAGCCCCCTGGTGAGGACTGGAGATCACCTAGAATTACAACTGTTGTCCAGGAATCAGAGATCAGTTCCCCTGGATAAAATGGCTGTTTTGGAGGGTTGAGTCTATGGCATCATACCCTGCTGAGACTGTTTGCCTCCCCAAGCCTCACTGTCCCAAGGCTCCACCCCCAAATCTCCAGGATTTTCCCAACCTGGAGCTGGTAGCCCAAGGTGAATTGATCTCTGTAGCTGCGAGATCTGTTGTGATTCCCAGAGTGCTGCCACTGCTGCTGTGGGGGGAGAGGAAGCAGGTGGGTGGCTGAGAGCACTGCCACCACTGTTGCTCCTGCTCTGCGGAGTGGGGGAGGAAGCAGGCAGGAGGCTGGGAGAGTGATGGGGGCAGAAAGAAAGAATGATGGGGTGGGGGGCAGAAAGAGAGAGAAAGAGTGATGAAGTGGGGAGGCAGAAAAACAAAGAGAAAGATGACAGGTCAGAAAGAGAGAGGAAACCACATGCATGGAGCAGAAATAGAGTAAGAAAAGGGGGGGCAGAGTGGAGAAATAGTGTGAGAGAGGTAGGGGGTAAGCAGAGGAAGCAAAGGTGTGACGAATGAGATAACCATCCCGCAAGTTTCTTGCGGGTCTCCACTTGTAAACCTGTATTTCTTCGCTCCAGATCCTAGACTGGGAATGTCACACTGGCGGCTGAAGCAGCTGTTGCTATGGCAGGTTTCGTAGGGAAATGAAAGAAGGCAGTGGGGTAAAACAAAACTAACCTAAGCACAGTAAATTAAGAGGCTTTTAAAGGAGAAACTGCATGGAATAAATTATTCAGGTGGAAGATGCTCACACAGTGCCACAGCTTCAAACTTGGCCGCAGCTTCAAACTTTGCTTGCACAAAAATGAGGACCCAGCTGCACTGGGGGGTCTGGCATCCTCCTGGAGGGGCCTGGGTAACTCTGGGGGGGAAGCTACCCTCGGCCCCTGGCCACAGTCTTGGTACCATGTATTCTTTTCCAAAACCTACATTTCCCATTACACCCTTGACACATCTTCTTAGATCCCATTACCTAAAATGAACTCAAAGCACGTTAACTGGAATGAACTCTGTTTCCCCCCAATTCTTCCCCCACTCGTTTCCCCCCATTATGTCATTTTTTTGGACTGGAAGCTCCTTAAGGTAAGCACCCAAGGCTCATAGGTGAATCAGTCACAGAAATTGTTGTCTGCTGCCTTGTGAAATGGCCCAGAGCCTGGCCGATCTTCACAGGGACTCCCTGCGTCCATCTCTCCATGAGCCCTCCTGCAACACTAAGCAAATTTCTAACTGTATGAAAAGAAAGCCACCATATGACAGAAATTCACATTTCTTCCCAACGTCACTTGAGTTGAAACCCCGATTCATGGTCTGGGATCACATTTTAATACATCCGTGTCATAGGGCGCCTCCCCACCTATGTATGTATTAATACACACACATACACACATAAAATAAGTTAGTGTTTTCTTATACTAAATTAATACTACTCTTCACAACCTAAGGGTAATGTGGCTGGTTGGATCTGGAGAGAGTAAGGGTGTGTGTGTGTGTGTGTGGGCACACTCATGCGTGCGCTGAGCTCGTGACAGTGTTTCCATGAATTCTCACCTGCGGACAGAAATTCTCATTTCAAGCCCCACTGCACTTACAACGTCAGATTTCCCGTACCCATGCCCCAATTACTGATATCCCAAGCAGCAATTATTTCATAGTGAAGGAATACGCCTAGGCACTGTTTCAATATTGGTAAGTAAATATTTCTGACCTTTCTGATGATTGCTTCCCTCCTCCCACTAACAAGGGAGAAGAAGCTGTAAAAGAAATGACAAAATATCCAATTGTTTCCCACTGGGTGAAACTTCTAATTTCATGCCTTGATAATCATTCTTTACAGACAGTGAGGAGCTGAAAATTGAATGTAAATAGAGAGCATCAAATCTATAAGGTCATTTGCAGGAGCCCCATTTCCTTCTGGGGAAAGATGTGATTGATTGTATCTCTAGATGAGGACAGCGTAATATTGGGGACATTATCCTCTACATGAACTTGTCATGTAGGTGAACGATTCAGAACCCCATTTTAAGATTGAGGCTGTGCAAGTCTGAGACATGAGGATGGATGAAATCCACATCTGCCATGGAAAAGGTGGTCTTAAGGCCTGATCCAGTGCTTTTGAGCCTGGCACAGAGATTTAAATGGACTTCAGAATTTGGTGCCGGTCAGGTTTAACACCTGATTATGTCTTATGATCATTAAATGGTTATCGGTAATTTAAATTTGCAATTTTTGATGCAGTGTATGAGTTTCCAGTTTTACCATCTAGTGTATTATCCTAAAACTGTAATGTCTTGAATTATGGTCAGAAATTTGCCAAATGATAGCATTTCATATTGACATGTCATGGTACTGGATCATGACATTACTTTCCAACTTTTTAAAAAGCAGAAGTTAAATGGAATGTGTGGAGTAAGCCAAAAAATAAATTGGTAGTTTGAAGGTGCTGGTTAAATTTCTAGGCATGCCAAAACTCTATGCTACTAAAAGACCATACTTTTTAGGATCATAAAAAGCTTCCCGAGCACAGTGAAAAATTGGTGTGAAGATCCAAATGCATAAACATGCACGCATTGAGACTAGCACATATTCAGGACACAATTTATTGCTTTCTGCAAAACAACTGCCATTCCTGATAGGCAAGCCAACCAGTCCACTTAAGAAAAGGCTTGTCCTTCAGGAATGGAGCTGCATTAGGGAAGCTATTTACTAAACCTGGCTGTGCACATGATTCTCCCATAATGTACACATGCCTTTGAAATCCTAACCATAGAGAAGAAAGTTGTTCTGGGCAAACCTGTATGCTTGCTCAGTACAAAGCAAAATGAGAGCCTCAATAAACTAGTGGAATACCAAGAAGACCATATGTTTAAATATGGTTAAGTTTGTTACAATGTAGCAGTACCACCTTTTGGGTCATATCCCTTCTTGGAAAATCATAGAAATGACACCTGATCTCTCTCTCCCCCTGGAGAAAATAATTGCTTTGGAGGGTGGCCTCTATGCATTCTGTTCAGCTGAGGCCTCTCCCCTCCCTAAACTCTGGCTTCCAAAGACTCCACCACAAAATCACCAGGAATTTCCCAGCCTGGAGCTGGCAACCCTTGTCAGGACTGGCCCCAATGAGTTTTCTCCCAAAGACCAAAATAGGCATGGAAAGAGTCTCCTCCTTCTGGCTTTTACTGACAGAACCAAGCTTGGTTGCCTAGCAATAGGCACTGAGGGGAACGTAAGCTTGCCAGCTCTGAGTAGGGAAATACCTGGAGATTTGGGGGGGGGGTGGATCCTGTGGAGGGCAGTGTTTGGGGAGGGGAAGGACTCAGCATGGTATAATGCCATAGGGTCTGCCCTCCAAAGCAGCCATTTTCTCCAGGGGAACTGAAGTCTGTCATCTGGAGATCAAGTATAGCAGCTTGAGATCTCCAGGTCCCACCTGGAGATTGGCAACCCTAGGGAAAAGTCAGCCACACAGCAGTAGGTTGAAGAGAATGGTTTGATGGCTAGCCATGGATGAGCCAAGCAGGAGAGACAGCTGTTTTGGCAGTTTATTCTGTGAGGGAAGAGTGTCCAGGCTGACAGTGGGCAGGAGGGAGGAGTGGACCCAGCACCCAGCCAATGGCATGCAAGTGCTCTTGAGTGGTGGTTGATGGGCCAATGGCTGATGGAGTGCACAGCACAGCCAATGGGAGAGCTGGAAATGGCCAAAGCGTATGGGGAATTACATATATAAGATACCAACTGCTGCAAAAAGTTGAGGCCACCAGTCACATGACATGTCAGTTAGACCACCTCATGAGTGCCCCTCACATATACGCTGGTGAATGTATAAATTTTCTTTCTCAAAAAGTGAAGAAAATCCCCACACCCTGTGGATAAACATGTCACTACAGACAGAACTCCCATTAGTGATCACAAACGCTACATGAGGCAGAAGCAAATCAACAGAGGAAGTAATCATTTCCATTGTTAAAACTAATGACCACTATATAATTTTAAATTGAGCAGAACAAAAACACTTAGTATATAATCTCTAGCAGGAGCTGTCAGCCAGCAAAGGAAGAACTGTTGGTTTATGCAGTGATGAGAAACTTGGCTGTATGCCCACAAAGCCATTTGAGGGAGCAATCCCAAGAGAATAACCTTTGTATCAATTGTTTTTATTTTTAGCTAATTTAGACACACATTGGAAAGATTTATTAATTGCAAAATGCAGTTTGAAGACTGAAAGCGGCGTATGCTTGTTTTACCTCCTGCAGATCTGGCAAATAGTGTAACTTGACCTTGCACTAAGAAGGATCACCCCAAAGGGTGAAATGTGGTGGTTTTGCTCCTCTGAGCTCAATTACTGCCCTTTTCAATGGACATCTCCCCAATAATCTGATAGTCACCTTCCACCAGTTTTGTGTGGTGATTGTAATAGGCGTGTGCTGCCTTGAATGTATTAATGCATTATGAGGCAGCATGCCAAGATGGTGGCTCCTTAACTGCCTAGCTCAGCCGGCTATTATATGACAAGACTCTCCTAGAGAAAAAGTAAAGTCACGTGGAAACGGGGGGTGACTATTACAATCATTCAGAGTTCCGTTTAAGATTGTGCAAGAAATCAAAACCATGCAAATGTGTTTCAAGATGTTATCTGCATATGGACAGAGCTTGTAAATGGAATTGTCGCGCTGAAATGTTAATGGCATTGTCACACTGAAATGTATTTATCTATTTATTTTTAAAATATCCAAACCGCCTTTTGCAACGAGAGGGTCCAAGGCAGCTCTGAATCACAATAAATATCTATAGACTAAAAGGAACTTAAGACGTGAGCCGGATATCCCAGGCTAGTCCAATCTCATAGGATCTTGGAAGTAACACAGGATCGGCCCTGGCCAGTATTTGGATGAGAGACTTCCAAGGAATACCAGAGTTGTAACACGGAGGCATAAGAACATAAGAGAAGCCAGTGTTGGATCAGACCAATGGCCCATCCAGTCCAACACTCTGTCACACAGTGGCCAAAAATATCAGGTGCCATCAGGAGGTCCACCCAGTGGGGCCAGGACACTAGAAGCCCTTCCACTGTTGTCCCACCCCAAGCACCAAGAAGACAGAGCATCCCTTGCCCCAGAGTCCCTATCGATACCTTGTGGCTAATAGCCACTGATGTACCTCTGCTCCATATGCTTATCTAATTCCCTTTTGAAGCCGTCCATGCTTGTAGTTGCCACCACCTCCTGTGGCAGTGAATTCCATGTGTTAATCACTCTTTAGGTGAAGAAGTACTTCCTTTTATCTGTTCTAACCTGACCGCTCAGCAATGACAAACCACCTCTGAAAGTCTCTTGCCTTGAAAACCCCACCAGGGGTCTCCATAAATCTGCTGTGAGTTGACCGACACTTTTCACCACCACAAAAGGAACTTAAACAGTGAAAAAATATATCAGCAACCAGTAACAACCATTCTTATCAGGTAGACAAACATTCTGCTAGAGGACTGGATGGATGCCAGGACTGCAGATCTTTCTCATGTTTCCTTCTTTCCCAGCAGTCTTTTCTGATCTCTGGAAGTTTATCTCTGTGGTCATATATCACATGTGGGGCAGGAGGCTACCATAGGGAGGGGAAAGGGAGGAAACCCTATTCTCTTTCCCGGGGTTAGAAAAGACTGCTGGGGGAGGGGCTTGGTCATGACTATCAGCACCTTTTGCCAATGGATCACTGGACCCCACCCAACAATTTGGAATGGTCTCTAGAACAATTTAATTAAAAGACACCTGCTCCTTGGGAGGAAAGCGATGACAAACCTAAACAGCATATTAAAAAGTAGAGACATCACCCTGCCAACAAGAGTCCATATGGTCAAAGCAATGGTATTCCCAGTAGTCATGTATGGCTGTGAGAGTTGGACCATAAGGAAGGCCGAGCGCCGAAGAATAGATTCTTTCGAACGATGGTGCTGGAGAAGACTCTTGAGAGTCCCCTGGACTGCAAGGAGATCAAATCAGTCAATCCTAAAAGAAATCAACCCTGACTGTTCTCTGGAAGGCCAGATGCTGAAGCTGAAGCTCAAATACTTTGGCCACCAATTGAGAAGGGAGTACTCACTGGAGAAGCCCCTGATGCTGGGAAAGATGGAAGGTCAAAGAAGAAGGGGACAGCAAAGGATGAGATGGGTAGACAGTGTTATCACAGCAACGAACATGGCATGATGTGGTCCATGGGGGCATGAAGAGTCGGATTTGACTGTGCGACTGAACAAGAACAGCAACTAGAACAACTCTGCCTTACAGCACCATTTAAATACCATGGGCAAAAGGGACAGCCTCAGGAAGAGTGTTCTTTACTGTTGGAGCTCTACAGAAATTGGACGATGGCTGTCTATACCATCTGACAAGAAGAAATAACCTGAAGGCCTTGCATGGAGATTTAACCCACTTTAAAGATAAGCAGCCACATTTTAAACCAGTTGTATCTTCCAAGTAGTCTTCAAGGGCAACCCCATGTAGACCATGTCAGAATAATTCATTCTTTACTGTGGCATGGATTAGAGTGTCAGGTCAATCAAGTCCAAGAAGAATACAGCTTCCCCAATATACGTAGCTGCAAAAAACCCACATTTTTCTGCTGTTGCAACCTGTCTAACAAAACAGTCAGATCAAAAAGGACAGCCAAGCTCTTAAATGAATCTATTAATGAAAAACTCACCCTATCCATAAAAGGCCAGGGCCTTTTCAGTGGCAGCTCCATACTGGTGGAATGAGCTGCTGGAGGAGATCAGGGCCCTACAGGATCTTTTACAGTTCCGCAGGGCCTGCAAGATGGAGCTCTTCCACCAGGCTTTCAATTAAGAAGCTGCCACTACCACAGAGCCCTGGCCACTACAGAGTCCTGGCCCTTGGGTTTGACATCTAGCCTACGCCGCCCGTATATTACAAGATCATGAGCAGGAGGTTTCCTAGATCTCTGGGTGCACTGTTAAAATAGACCAACATAAATAATTAACCATTCATCACCAGCACTTTATGAACTTGATCGTATATCTGTATTGTTTTAAATGATTTTATGCTGCTTTTAATTGTGATGTATGTGTCAACTTAGGTTTGACTGATGTGAGCCGCTCTGAGCCTGCTTTGCAAGGAGGGCGGGGTACAAATGTGATGATTTTATTCCTGCCCCTCCCTACTTCTGGGCTTCATTTAAGGGACAAAAGAATTAATAATAAAGAACAAAAGAAACTGATAATAAAGAAGAGTACTTCTAGCATGGCGGAGTTCCTATCTTTGCACATGTCATTCTAGATTACAACTTTATATTGGTTTTATACCGGTTAAAGCATTCTTCAGATTGTCATTTTGTGAGCATGTTGAAAATTTTCCATTAAGGGATCCCTATTACTCCTCCCAGAATGAACAGAATGTTCACAGGAAAGGGAATCTTTATTAAGTACAGTAATGTGCCCTATGCAGGGCCGCTGGTTCAGGGGGAAAAAGCCTTGCAACCCTCTTGGAATCACTCTGGGATAATATAACTAAGGAGAGGGGAGGGGCCTGTGGCTCAGTGGGAGACCATCTGCTTGACATGCAAAAGGTCCCAGGTTCAATCCCCAGCATCTCCAGTTAAAAGGACTAGGCAATAGGTGATGTGAAAGACCTCTGCCTGAGACCCTGGAGACTACGCTGCCAGTCTGAGTAGACAATACTGACGTTGTCGTCACACAGTCATTTTGATTGGGCTTCACTACTGTTCCCTCTCGCATTAAAAACTGCTGATCAAATGGCCACATCTGTCTCCTGCACCGAAGTGGGCTGACTCATGCAATCCTCCCAGTTCCCTAGCGAGTTTTCCTACACCTGGAAAATCAAGTACCTTCCAGATATTTGAGCTTTGAATCTGTGATTTCGCTGATCTGGACAGCCATTTCTCACAATGATGGTGATTAGGTCATCTGAACGTCCTCCTCGCAATTTTTTTTACAAGCCTCCGTCGTTGTGCACATGAGCAATCCTCTGCTGAATAAATTCAATGTATAAATGTTCAAGTGCACAAATAGACTCCAGTATGTCACCGGTTAATTTTGTTTGCTGTTGGGGGGGTACCTGCAAGAACAAGGGAGTACGGCGAGTCCCAGTGGGAGTGGTGATTCGGCCATGTGTATATGCGCATGTGCAAAATCAAATTTGAAGGGGGGAAAAGCCGCACTGCCCAAGCAGCGGAGTGGCTATCTGAACTGTGCCCAGAGCCTCATTGCGCAATGCAAGCGGTTCAGGGAGGGATGTGTGGTCATCCCAACCAGCCCCCCCCAATATTCCCGATCAAATCTACAGTAGGAACAAATTGTGGTAAGCTTGCCATGTGACCACACCCTGACTCAGATGCACCAATGTTCATGTGTGTTCATGAGTGAGGTTATGTGGGATAATTGAAAAATTTAAGGAGAAAACAAGCAAATGCAAACAAGCAAACTACACTCTTAAAGGACATATTTCACCTGTATCTTAATTCAAATTATGATCTGTGCTGAATGCTGAGGAAAAAGACAAGAAACAACACTGGATAGAGCAGGGAGCCTCTGTTTTAGTCCATGAACTCACAGCTGCCAGCTAAGCACAGCTGAATTTCTCTCACATTTTGGCTTCTTTCCCCAAAGGAAGAAGCAGAGAGCATCGCTAAAACCTGAGACGAGACACCCTCCAAGGCACAGAGTTGCCAACTCATCTGGTAGTTCTGTCAGTGCAAACAAGCAGCTCATGAGATTATCTACCAAAGGTGCCATTTGTCACAGGCTTAAGGTTCACAACCCTCCAACAAAGGGAGTCCTGCAGACAGCCAAGTCAGAGTTCAGGTATTTTGAGATGCTGCAGTGTTTACAGATGGCATCTAAAAGCAAATGAAGCAGAAGGGAGACAAAGATTAAAGCGTGTGGAGTTTTAGACTGCATCCAGTAACTACCTGCAACTTCTTTTGCAGGGTGCACAGAATTCCAGACTGCCATCTCGATGGTAACCTGCCCTCCCCATTACCTCACAGAGTAAAAAGCCAACACGCATTGATTCTTACAGTATCGCCCCCTTCTAGATGGAGCCCAAGGCTACAGAGTTTCACAGGATTCATCTCTGCCTGGTCCAAGAAAGGGTGTTGATCACTGCACGGGGGGGCCTGTGCTGGGGGAAGGTGGAGCTGTGAGAGGGGGAGGAGCTCTCTGCACTGCCTGGTTGCCGACTAGACAGCAGCTTGTCTTCATATCTGTGTTGCTCGTGTCCTGCCTCTTTAGCCCCTGAGGCTGGAGAAAGGGAGAATTTGCCACATTTGTTCAGCACAAGATGATAAGAAAATGGGAGCTTTTCCTTTTCCTTTAAAGAGGGAAAAGGGACAATGTGTCTCTTAGGTGGGGTTTAAATTTTTTGCAAAAAAAAGAAAGAAAGAAGAGTAATTTATTGGGGGGGGGGTTCATGCTCACCTCTGCCTTTATTTTACTGATTTTAAACATTTATTCCTTACCTTTCTCCCTACCAAGGTGACTTACAAATATACGTGTATAGATGAAACAGTGAAACAATCCCTTTAAACGCTGCACCCAAAACTGTAACTCCTTGGCCAAAAATTATCACCACTACCAACTCCACAAACACAGCTGCCACATGGGCAGCAAGGAAGAGAAATATGGAAGGGGAAGGGGAAGGGGAAGGGGAAGGGGAAGGGGAAGGGGAAGGGGAAGGGGAAGAAGAAGAAGAAGAAGAAGAAGAAGAAGAAGAAGAAGAAGAAGAAGAAGAAGAAGAAGAAGAAGAAGAAGAAGAAGAAGAAGAAGAAGAAGAAGAAGAAGAAGAAGAAGAAGAAGAGGAGGAGGAGGAGGAGGAGGAGGAGGAGGAGGAGGAGGACATTGGATTTATACCCCGCCCTTCACTTGGAGTCTCAGAGTGGCTTACAAACTCCTTTTCCTTCCCCTCCCCACAACAGATATCCTGTGAGGTAGGCGGGGCTGAGAGAGTTCTTTCAAGAACTGCTTTTGAGAGAACAGTTCTGAAAGAACTTATGACTGACCCAAGGTCACGCCAGCAGCTGCAAGTGAAGGAGTGGGGAGTCAAACCCAGTTCTCCCAGCTTTGTTACCCAAATTTCTCTGAATTAATTGGTCGAATTAGCAAATTGGAGACTAGCAAGAGGGGGTAGCTAAGGGATCACCACCAATGTTTACAGGGACTTTTCCCTTTGAGAACTCTCAAATAAACCAGATCAAATTACAACGAAAGATGTTTTCATTATAAAAAGATTAAAGAGCAAGCATACACAGAAAGCACACCGGGGGGAAACATATACACCATCTAAGAGGGAAAAAATTAAAGGAACTAGCGAGAAAAGGTGCGGGAAGGGTGACATTTACCAGGTCCTGGAGAAACAAAGTCCGCAGGAGATGAAGAGGGAAGCAACCAACCAATGTTTCCCGGAAGGAAGAGGCAGACCACGCTCAAGTGGCTGGATGTGATTTTAGGCGCTGAGAACATCCACACACTGCAAGGGGCAGAGTGTGCCATTTTATAGGGAAATTGTAGCCTGAGGCAAGGCTGACGTAGGCGCCCATAAAACAATACCATGATTGGCTCTTTTGGGGTAAAACGATGTGGTGGGAGAGGTTTGATGGCTTTCCCGTGGATTGACAAAGTCTGAAGGCCAGTTTTGCATAAATGTTGCTACTGGTGCTCGATGAGATTGTCAGGTGTAAGCTGAATGTGTTAATTTTCTCCTGATGAAATTATTAAATGGAAACCAAAGGTGTTGGCATTCTTCTGACGGCCCCTGAATACAGGATGGGAGAGGCTATCGAGTTAAGTGAATAGCGTATCAATTAGGGTCCATTCTTATAACATGTCGGCTATTTTAACCCATTCTCATTTTAGGTATGTGATTTCAGGTTTTACTTTTTCACGTACGTCATCATACTATTTTACTGTTTTAGTGATCTATTTGAATGTTTTGTAATTTTGTTATGGCCTATGGCTAATGGAATAAATCCTTCTGGAAGCTCTGGTATTGATTAGGGTGGATGGGCAGGGGAAGTGCGACCAGGTGCAATGAAATCACTTCAGAGAAGGGTACTGTTTCATGAGAAACATTGATGAGATTAAATATCTCTTTTGAGTGGGGAGGAAAGGTATTAGCGACTCCATGAACCTGAGCACCTTCCCCAAATAGTTTCTCAGGCTAGTTTTTGACCAGTGTCTACCCAGCTCCATCCTGTTTCTGCGACTAGGCCAGGCTGTACAGTACACACAGCATTTGGGTGTGTGTGTGGGATAATTTACGAGAGGTACCTAGAACAAGACTGCCCTTCCTCAGGAGGGGTCTGGCTGACAGCAGTTTGACTGGAGGCTTGGAGTGAGCAGAAAGAGCTGCAACCTGGTAGAAGGGGGGATTGGTGACCGTGGACAGGAGGGGAGAGATGAAGTGGTGGCGGGGGGGGGCAAGAGTGGAGAAACTGGGGGCCGGAAGAGGGGTGGAATTTCCCTCCCCTGTGACCCTCACGGGTCTCCCACTTGCCAGGTACAATAACAGAACCTTCCATAGGTGGAGCTGTGATAGACCTGATAGGAGGTACTTTGAGTGAGTAGAGTCAAGAGAAGCCTCAACATAGTCCTTCTTTTTTATGCTGCTCCAGGTATTTTATTTTTTATTTTATTTATTTGGATTTCTATCCCGCCCTACCCCTTAACGGCGGTGCCATACAACTCTAGTAAAAAAACCCCGGATACCTCAGTGGTTGATGGCATTAGAATTTAAGATTTTTGAGATCTTTAAGATTTAGGGTCTCAGGACCTCTTGGGACCCGGCCACAGATGGGGGCTGACCTAAGGAGGGGGATGCCCGCTGCCTCAAGCAAAAGTCCAGCGGAAGAGCTCCATCTTGCAGGCCCTGTGGAGTTGTAATAAATCCCACAGGGCCCTGAGGGTCCTGATCTCATACAGCTCATTCCACAAGGCAGGGACCAGGGCCGAAAAGGCCCTGGCTGAGACAAGTTGGACGTCCCTGAGGCCGGGGAACACCAAGAGATGTTGGTTGGTGGACCTCAGTGCTCTACAGGGTTCATATGGGGAGAGGCAGCCTCGAAGGTATGCTGGTCCCTGGCTGTGTAGGGCTTTAATGGTAAGCACCAGCACCTTGAAATGAATCCAGAATTCAATAGGCAGCCGGTGCATGTTGCACGGCACCAGGCTGATGTGCACCCACACAGGCATTGCCGTCAACACCCATGCTGCCACGTTCTGCACTGGCTGGAACTTCCGGAGCAGGGTCGAGGGCAGCCCCATGTAGAGAGAGTTACGATAATCCAATCTGGAAGTGAGCATTGCATGGATCACTGTAGCCAGATTCTGGGAAGTGAGATATGGGGCCAACTGCCTGATCTGCCTCAGGTGAAAAAAGGCAGACCTGGCAGTGGCAGTGACCTGGGCCTCTGTAGAAAGGGAGGCATCCCGGAACACCCCCAGGCTCTTCACCCCTGATGTCAGAACCAATGGAGCCCTGTTGAAGGCTGGGAGCTTGATTCCCTGTTCCAGTCCCCTACGACTCAGGTACAGGACCTCCGTCTTAGATGGGTTTAACTTCAGTCGGCTCTGACACAACCATCCAGTCACAGCTTGTAACACCTCCTCCAGATCTACAAAGGCCGTATCCGGGTGGCCACCCATCAGTAGATAGGTAGAAGAATGTGTAGTTTAAAAACTGGCTCACAGTGTTATAGCGACTAGCAAATGTAACCAAAGGTTACATTGCCTTAATACCAGTACTCAGCATTTATACAATAAATGCATTACAAGTGTTGATTCCACATACATGACTTTAGCAATACTTGCACCAGGCTTGTAAAGTCAGCCAATATTTGTAACAAATGAAATGAGATTCTGGAGATCTACAAATGATCCTTCCAAATGGTTTCTAGAAACCATGATTCAGACAGACACTGCAGCAAGGAAGAAGGTTTTTTAAAGCCCTTTCCAAAGCTTACTTTCTAGCTGCTATTGGCCCCACCAAGGGAAACATACAATCCGTGTGTTTCCCACAGGGGATCAATAAGCTCCAGGAAGGCATTTAAGATTGGCAAAACAGCATTGAAGGGGATTAACCCAGTTTGGTTTCAGCCCAAAACTATTTACCAATTTTTTTAAAAAAAAATGCTTGAGAGATCAATTCACAGACCTCCTTGTCGTTTCTCAGCTAATTTGTTCCTTATCCCCCCCCCCATGCAGTTTAGAGCTGAGAAAAGAGCTGTTCACCTGAGGGTCTCACCTGATGCGACATTTTCCACAGGCACAACACTGTGTTCCCCTCCTTGTGGGGAACTGGGAAGGACTCCCATCAATCAGAAGTACAGGTAAGGGCAGTTGAACTGTTTTCTGTCAATGGGCAGTGCCATCACAGATGCCGTGGGTTGCTGCTCATTCTCTGCTGTTCTGGGAGGTCATCCAAGAGTACTGGTGGTGTAGGAGATCCCACCCATGAGTCAAAAGGTATGTTTCTTAAGAATATAAGAGAAGCCAATGTTGGATCAGGCCAACGGCCCATCCAGTCCAACACTCTGTCACACAGCGGCCAAAAATACCAGGTCCAAGGGCAGATAGTCCCCCACAGAATAATTCTGTATCCCCCACTGAGAAGTGCTGTGTCCTCATGGGTCAAGGAGGTACTAGTAGCCGCAGTGGATTCCCTCTCTTTGGAGTCAGGCTTGGCAGGTCTTGAAAATTACACTTAATTCCCCGATCTAGCATGAGGTGGAGGGATGGCAGACCAGATTTATTTGGCCAAGTCTGATAACTGTTACTCTAGAGAATGTGATATGCTTATTAGATTACGGCCAATACAGTTACCATCTTCCTGCCTTTTAAGAAGTTTCAGTTCAGCACCAGATCATAGATCAAGGGTGTCAAACATAAAGCCCAGGGGCTGAAACCAGAACCAGACCATCCAGCAGGCCCGTAGCCAGTTTTTTAGTTGGGGGGCATTTAAATTTCTTAGGGGGCACTGGCTAATCAGATTTAAGGACTACCCGGCTCCTTCCCGCATCCACCACCTCTTGTGGCCCTTGGGCTGGATGGGAAGTTGTAGGGCCTTACCAGTAAGTCGGGGAGGCCCTAGCCCCGAGATGCCCCACTGTAGCTAGGGACATGCCACCCAGGGCTCTTATCTGGCCCATGAGCAACTGTTGCAAGAGAGGCGACAGAAGGGTGCTTGGGGGGGGGAGTGCACAGAGCCCCTTTGATTGTGGCTTCAGCATGGCAGAACAACCTCATCTGCAGCAGTCAAGCAGAACCCCTTCACTTCAGGGACAGACTCACTGGTAAGTTGGGAGCCACTGGAGCCCCATTCATGCTGGCTCAGGGTTCCAAGGAAGGACACACACCTTTCTGCTCAGCCTGCAGCTCTGGGGATGCTGTCCCAGATGGCCATGGGGATTGGCATTTGCAAGTGGGGGTTGCAGATGATCCTCCACTGGGGCCTGCTAGTGGCCACCGCCATATTCATTCCTACCCCATGAGGCGGCTGTGCTTTGGCCCATTGGGGGGGGGCATTCTTTAACAGTTTCTTCCACACATTAGGGGCCTAGCCTTGCCACCAAGCACACAACTTGGTGGCTGGGCCTCCCTCCCCTATGGACCACCCAGAGGCCTTCAGCCATAGGCAGCTTCTGCCTCATGAGAGGGAGATGCCAGCAATCTCCAGTTGCACTGGTTGCTGGGTGGCCTAGGGCCTTTGTCACACATGCAGCCTTGCACATGCAGTGCCCATTCCCCCATCCAGCAGCCTTCAGCCTGGGGTGTCTGCCACCGCATGGGGGTGGCATGGCTTGCTGACAATCTCTGGCATCACCCCACCATAGATTGCCTGGTGGCCTTGGCCAGAGGTGGCTGCTGCTGCACAGGCATCTCCAGCTTATCAGGCTTTGCTTGACCTGGGTCCCACTGTGCACATGGCCTTGGACCTGGGTCACCACCCCCTGCTTCTGCAGGCAGGGGGGGTTCATTCAACTTGTCTTCCCAGTCTCCTTCCATGTTGGCTTGGAGGCAGGGGGGAGCTTGCAACATCCAGACGCTTTGCGTTTTTGCTCTTGGGCCCAGGCTGACAGCATTGGCAGCAGAAGTGGGCTGGGAAAGGAGTGTGCCCTTCTCCAGGCAGCACAGGAGTGTCTGCCCAGTGCTGTACTGCTGGCTCTCCAGTCTGCCCATGTGGGTTTTTCCCTGCCCCCCCAGCCCATGGCACCTTGCAGTGAGGACACACCAACCCAGAACTTACAAGCTGTCCTTTATAAAGTTTATATCTCCATTGACAGGATTTGTGGATCCTTAAAGTTAGCAGAGTGCTCAAGGCTTACAACATTCTTTATTATAGGGAACACCATTTCTAGATAGTATGGAGATAGATGTCTAATCTAGTCTAACTAACTAGATGAGTAGGGATGCCAAAATGGAGAGTTCTGGCAAGGTATGTGCAAGGGTGGGAGTCAAAGGCAGAAGGAAAGAAGTTTACCCTAGGAGTAGCAATCTACATATCAGAGAAGCTGAAAGGAAAGGGTGATCAGACCTGACCTCTCTATCACTCTGATTTTGACCGATTTCCCACAAGCAGCTGTGCCGCCCTCGCTCTTTCCTTTGTCCTGATTGTATTTGTCAATTTCCCACTACTTGCTGCAAGGCCACATTTCCTCCACATCTTCTAGATCCTTGTTTTTTGAGATCGAGAAGATGTGAGGAAAATCAGGGGATGCTGTGGGTCAAAATGCAGCTGTGCAGCAAGTAGTGGGAAATTGATGAATACAATCAGGGGAAGGGAAGAGCGAGGGTGGTACAGTTGCTTGCAGAAAATCAGTCTCTATGTTTAGTCCCCCTCTGAAGGCTGAGGCAGGAGACAGTGCCAACCCCCCCCTTCACTTCTAACATCTGGTACCTCATTATATTTTATGGCACACGTAGCCTGGTCTGACAAAGTCACATTTATGTCAGATCTGGCCCTCAACAAAATGAGTTCAACACCTCTGTAAGATGATTGGAAATGGTTACTGAAGCTGTCTCTTAGCCACAACTCAATATCTTTGTTCAAGGATGCCAAAATTCATCAGAAAAGCTGAGCCCCCTAAGGGATGGTGGGCAGACAGCTTTCTGTGTGATCAGCATCAGCACTAGCAGACTGAAAATTGTGTGTACCATCTGGAAAGATGTAAAGTTGGCAGGAAAGAAAGAACACAAGGCACATTTGCCCTCACCCAGAAATACAGAACACCTTCTAGATTTTGGATCCTCACCTAGAAAGGCATGTACTACAATGCTACACAAACTCTGCTCAATCATATCTTTTGTTTATGCCATGTTGACAGTATACCACTCCCTCTCCTCTTCCAGACAAATTAGGAATCAAAAGATGAGCAGCTGTCTGTATAGATCTCACTAAAAGATTCCTAATTTACTGCCTGTCTAGAAAGATGGACTTTTCTGTTTCACCCAGACACATGTTAACTCATTCAAATACCAGGTTACTGAACAGCTCTATTATCTTATAATACACTTGAATGTGTTTTGTACAACACATATGAAATGCAATAGTGTTTAAACAGTTTCTGATTTCACAGAACTACTCTAAAAAGTGGATCTTCTTGTGGGTCTCTTATGCTTTTATATTGCTTGAAGATATGTTCCTATGACGGTGCTTGGTATACTAGACCTGTTTCAAAGCTCCCTGGCACCATATTATTTAACCATCAAATGCTTGGAAAAATGCATCACTAGTTGGGTACTGTGGTCAAGTATACCTCAGTTAAATCACACTTTTTTAAAAAATCCACAAATCTAGTCAGATGTCTTTGACATAGTCTCCACTGTAATATAAAATATGATTTTTAGCAAAAGGTTGTATATTTGCAATATAGGGAAATAAATATACAGGGAAGATATCTAGGATCAATAATGGCCCCTATGTCATTAACCATACAAAATGTACTCTGGGTCAAAGTGACTCCATATTCCAGAAACACAGAAAGATATAGAAATTATTTATAACTGCAATAAAAATATTAATTACCAAAATAAGGTCAAATGGAAACAATAACTTTGATGTATATCCAGCAGGTAGGTATTGTGAGATAAGTTGTGTTGTTGAAATGATTATCCATTACATTCACAGTACTGCGTATTGATATCATTCTCCTGGGGTTCCATTTTTTACTCCACTTTTTGGTAGCTTTCTGTTACTGGCCTTCCTTTTGATACCATTCTCCTGTATTCCCCTGTATTCTTCCTTTTGTACCATTTTTCCTATTAGGAAGAGTACTGAAAACAAATCAGCCAATATAATAATACCCCTATATAAATCAATGGCGTGACCTTATTTGGAGTACTGTGTACAGTTCTGGTCACCACACCTTAAAAAGGATATTATAGCTTTGGTAAAAGTGCAGAAGAGGGCAACTAGAATGATAAAAGAGTTGGAACACTTTCCCTATGAAGAAAGGTTGAGGCTCTCGGGGCTCTTAACTTGTAGAAACGATGGCTGAGGGGTGACATGATCGAGGTTTATAAGATTATGCATGGGATAGAGCAGGTAGAGAAAGAGGTACCTTTCTCCCTTTCTCAGAATACAAGAACTCGTGGGCACTCAATGAAATTGCTGAGCGGTCGGGTTAGAACGGATAAAAGGAAGTACTTCTTCACCCAAAGAGTGATTAACACATGGAATTCACTGCCACAGGAGGTGGTGGCAGCTACAAGCATGGACGGCTTCAAGAGGGAATTAGATAAGCATATGGAGCAGAGGTCCATCAGTGGCTATTAGCCACAAGGTATAGATAGGGACTCTGGGGCAAGTGATGCTCTGTATTCTTGGTGCTTGGGGGGGGTCAACAGTGGGAGGGCTTCTAGTGTCCTGGCTCCACTGGTGGACCTCCTGATGGCATCTGGTATTTTTGGCCATTGTGTGACATAGGGTGTTGGACTGGATGGGTCATTGGCCTGATCCAACATTGGCTTCTCTTATGCTCTTATGTAGCGATTATCTCCTGAACTCTCTGGAAGTGGACTTCCTGGGAGACCATTCCCACTCTTGCCCTTCATGGTTACAGTCTTATTTTCATAACAGCCTTATGACTTCCTTCGAGCCAGCTTTTCTAGATGTATCATTACTATTGTTACCTCCTTGACTCTTCTTTTGATACCATGCTCCTCAAGGAAACCTTCCTTTTGATACCACTCTCTGATAGTTGTTACCTTTCTGGCCCTCTTTTGGATTGCATTCTCCTGGAGATTACTTTCTTTTTGGATCATGAATGAAGGTTTAATATCTTCAGCTATTGTTCTGCCAATTGGTCATGTCTGTGATGGGATTCAGACCCTTGGGTTGAGCCTTTGTGCTGGTACAAGAACTACCTAGAAGTTTTATCAGAAAGCCAGCATGACAAGAGCAACACAGCCCTCCGTCCAACAGCAGCAATGCACTAGCTGACTTTTATTTACTGTTTATGTGGGGTCACAGAACACCAATAACTTATTGACCTCATTATTAAAAACTCAGGCTCCTGGAGTTGCAAGCAAAACAAAAACAATCTTCCCTGCAGCATGATTATAATGCAGCAATTTAAGTAATTTCACCATAATTTTTAAAGTATATATTTACGTTCATTTAGATCACAATATCATGGACATCCATCACTTGTCCCCAGTGCTCGAATTAAAGGGAGACAGGGGAGGCAGCTAAGCCCCACCCCTAACTCCCTATCCCATTGGTCCTCAGAACTGACATCCCCAGCTCTATTCCAACAGGGGGATGTACAAAAGAGTCCTATAACTCTGGGGTTATTGTGAGCCAGGTTTACAAGTCCATAAGCACAATACTCATTTTATGACCTCTTCAGTCCAATTGCAAACTGTACCGAGACCACCAAATTCTCACAGCTCCTTAATGGTTCTGTAAGGACAGAATGAAGTACATGATCTCATGAACTTTTTTTTGGTTCCTCTACCCCATGCAAAAAAAAGTCCCCAATCTTGCAGCAATAACACTCTTCCCGTTTGTTCTCACATAAATGGAAATAATCCTTAATTCTGGGTTCACCCAGCAGAGACTCACCCAAGGAAAGGGTATCGTTTGAACTTAGGTAGCAAGGACAAATTATGTCAACCCAGAGCCTTCTAAAACAATAGCTCGTGAGCCCACTTCTCTCCCCTCCTTAATCTTATATCCTAATAGCCACTTGTGGCCCCTACCTGTGGATAGCTAAATCTGTGGATCAGGGCCACATGGAGGCTAAAGAGATTTCCCCCCAAGTGTGCAGAAAAATCTTAAATCAAAAGGGGGGATTTAAATTCCTCCAAAATATAATTGCATTGTCTGCACATGTACACTTCAGGAAACGACTCTAGCTAGCTGCCGCAGTGGAGGACACCAGTCAGTGCTCTGGGCCCAGCAGTGGGGAACACCAGTGGTCACTGCAGGCCCAGCCGAGGCGGCGAACGCTGGTAGCCTCTGCGGGTTTGGCATCAAAAGACGTGGACACTGGCAGCCACTCCTGGTCCAGCATTAACATATGTGGACTCCAGCATCCGCTGTGTGTCCGGACACCACAGTGGCAGACACCAGCAGCCGCTGTAGTTCTGGGATCAAGAGATGCAAATGCCAGCAGCCACTCTGGGTGCAAGTGCTGCGGTGGCAGATGCAAGCAGCCACGGCTGGCCCGAGGGCAGCAGTGGCAGATGCCAGCTGCCAGGCTCAGTGTTGTGTGGTGGGAGCTGGAACCTCACTGGCTCAGCAATTGGGGGGTGGTTATGGGATCCCTCCTGTGAGTCTTGTGGGCCCTTCCTTGTTCTTCTTTAAACTGGCCTCAATATCCTTTTAGTGAAAAACTCAAATTAAAAAATACAGGAGAGCAGTAAAGCACCACAGTTGATCCTTTCATTATGGAAGAATATATGGTGCAGGAAGTGGCACTGATTAGAATATTTTTTTAAAGAGAACATAAGAGAAGCCAATGTTGAATCAGGCCAACAGCCCATCCAGTCCAACACTCTGTCACACACTGGCCAAAAATACCAGGTGCCATCAGGAGGTCCATCAGCAGGGCCAGAATTCCAGAAGCCCTCCCAGTCTTGCCCCTCAAGCATCAAGAATACAGAGCATCACTGTCCCAGACGGAGTGTTCCATTTATATCTTGTGGCTAATAATAGCCACTGAGAGACCCCTGCTCCATCTTGTACCACAATTTTTTCACTATTCCTCCTAACCTTTGGAGGGTCCAAGAAGCTTCTCTAGAGAATTTGGAATTTTAGAACTCCATCCCTGGAGAGATTCGTTCATCTCTCCCTATTGGTGTCTTCCACTAGCAGATAAAGAAGTTTTTGTTGTGTTTGGCATAATGCCAATAATGATTATTGGCCTCCTCCCTGGTTCTGGTATTCTTCATGTGTTGCTATGGAATCTTATATATATAATTCCCTTATGTATTGGCCATTTCCAGCTCTCCCATTGGCTGTGCTGTGCACTCCATCAGCCATTGGCCCATCAACCGCCACTCAAGAGTACTTGCATGCTATTGGCTGGGTGCTGGGTCCACTCCTCTCCCCCGCCCACTGCCAGCCTGGACACTCTTCTCTCACAGAATAAACTATCAGAACAGCTGTCTCTCTTGATGAAGACACTTTTCCTCCTTGGCTCCTGTGGGACTAACTTTTCCCTCAGTGGCTGTTGCTAGCCAACCAAAATTGGTTCTGTCACTAAAAAAGCAAAGGAAGAGAGCCCTTTCCAGGCCTTTGTGGGGAACTCATTGGGGCCAGTCCTGACTAGGGTCGCCAGCTCTAGGTTGGGAAATTCCTGGATATTCTGTGGTAGAGTCTAAGGAAGCCAGTGTTTGGGGAGGGGAGAGGCTTCAGCTGAATAGAATGCCATAGAGCCCACCCTCCAAAGCAGTTATTTTCTCCAGGGGGGACTGTTGTCTGGAGTTCAGTTGTGATACCCGGCGATCTTCAGGCTCCACCTGGAGGTTGGCTTCCCTATGCGTAGCAGTTAGCACTTCAGAGCAGGGTCTGCTAGACCCAGGTGGTTGCTGTGGAAATTGAGTGGGTGATTTTGGACCACTCACAGACTTTCAGTTTAACCTACCTCACAGGGTTGTTGTGCAGATCAAAAGGGGGAGAGAAGGATGTAAGCTGCTTTGGTCTCCACTGTGGAGAAAGACTGAACTTTTCCTCCTGGGGAACCACTGCTGCCAATCTCCAGGTGAGGGCTGGAGATCACTCAGAATTAAAACTGGTCTCCAGATGGTAGAGATCAGGGCAGATAATGGTAGGCTGATGATTGGCTGGGAAGGAGATAGGGTTGCCATCTCCCGATTGGGAAATTCCTGGAGATTTGAGGGGTAGAGTCTGAAGAGAGTGGGGTTTGAGGAGGGGTGGGACCTCAGACAGGTTCAGTGCCATAGATTCCAGACTCCAAATGAGCCATTTCCTCCTGGAGGACCATTACTACCATTCTCCAGGTGAGGGCTGGAGAGCATTCATAATTAAAACTGCTCTCCAGATGTTTTTATGTGTGCCATCTTCAAGACCCTGGTCAGGGGGGAAAGATGGGATAAAAATATTTGTTGTTTGGTACTTCTTCAGAGTAAATGAGGTCTTCAGCCATGCAGGCCTGCAGTGCTCACTAGTAAGTACAGTGGACTTTGGTGGGACATAAGGAATATAAAATGTGTAGTTATTTTCTGTCATTTCTACAATGATGAAATAAGAGTTACGTATGCTATACAGAAATGCAAAAATGAATCCATTTAGTTTAAAAAACACACACCTTAAATCCATCTAATGCCAGATATTCTGGCTGTGGTGTCCACTTGCTACTATGATTCATGCGTCACACCGAAGAAAGTGCATTTAATAGACCCTGATGGCAATTCAGGTGGACTAAGCTATTGTCAATTATGATCAAGGTTATCCAGAAATGGCCTCTGCCACAAGTAATGAGTTACCTCATTATTCACCAGAATGAGCAGAGGCTCCAGAAAAAAGGTAGATCTGTCATGGATGATAAAGGAGCGAGGAATAGTCTTTGGTTTCTGTTGTACCTCAGATTTATTTTGCTTTAATTGGTTTTTGTTTGTTCTCTTTTTTAAAAGGACAATTTACTCCACAACATCTTGGACATGCAACTCTTGTCTTTAGTGTTTACGTTACAGGGAGACAGGGATATGTAGATCCATCAAAGCTGCTTTTAACAGAAATGCTTCTTTACCATTATGGAAATGGAAATGCCAAATGGAAAAGGCCTTGTCAAGTCATCTTACATTCCAGTAGCCTCCTATGGCCTCCACCTGCGGATAGCTAAATCCAGGGATCGGGGCCACACAGAGATTAAACAGATTCTTCTTCAAACTTGGGACACTCCCTCAGTTTGCTGAAAAAAAACCTGAAATCAAAATTTTAAAAAAATTAAAGGGGGATTAATTCCCGCCAATACATTTCCAAGTGAGGAGATGCACCAGCTCGGCCCAGTGGCAAATCCCAGCAGCTGCTGAGGGCCTTGGCCTCAAAGTCAGAGGAAGAGGACACTGGCAGCTGAGCCTGGTGATGGAGGAGGATGCCAGAAACTGTGCTGGGCTCAGCCACAGAGGATATCAGCAGCTGCACCAGGCTTGGCTGTGGTGGCGGAAGATGCTAGCAGCTGCACCCGGCCACAGAGGATACTGGCAGCCATTCTGGCCTGGGCAGTGGCCAATGAGGACACCGGCAGCTGCATCGGGCTTGGCTGTAGCGGCAGATGTTGGCAGCCGTGCCAGGCTTGGCTCATATATGACAACATCGCATAAGGCTCCAAATATTTCTCAAATGTACACCAGTATTCAATATATGAAATACATAAACTGCAATAAATAGGCTGGAGATTTAAAGCAATATCTAACATTTACTATTTGGCACTCCCAAAAGAAAGACTTGACAGGTTCTCAGTTCATAATTTCAATGGACTACCAAACATGATCTTCAAATGTCCAAAAAGCAAGTACATCCACTTCTTAAGACTAAAGGTAAACAATATTAAACAATATAAAGTATGTTGTAAACAGCAAGTAGATCCAGTCCTTAAGACTTGAGACAAACAATAAGGAATAGGCTGCAGTCAACTTATCCTCTAGAGTATTCAATGAATTTTCAATGCCTTCATCGGGACTGCAAATGGGGACTCCCAGAGAGGCACAGCCACAGGAACTTCTCAGCAAAAATTGCCTCCAAACTGTCTTATTGTACAGCAATGTCTTATTGTACAGCAATATTTTCCTTTGATGGATACGTGTAACCCAGTTCTATAGGTGTTCTTCCATCTAAATGAATGTAAAGACGGCGCTCTGCTTGGCAGCAGAGGCAGAAGACCCCAGGCTCATTATTAGCAGTATCAGGCTTGGTGCTGAGGGGGGATATAGGATTCCCCCCAGTGAGTGTCTCCCCCCACTGAGCCATGTGGGGAATTAGCAGCAATGGGGGTAGGGATACTCCCCCCACGAGTATCGCAGTTCCCCACTTGTAAATATCGAATAAGTACACGCTCCCCCCCTCCCAAGGATCAGTGCAGAGTATCTACAGACTCTCAGATTTCCCTGACTGACCCATAGAGAAGCTCCAGATAGGTAGATGGTTGTCATTTGTTAAATATATTATCCAACACACACACACGGGTTATTAGAAAATTCAAGAAAACACAATAACTGTTCCTCATGAGAGCAGTCAGGGCTATTTTTGGGCAGGAACACACAGGAACAGAGTTCCGGCTGGCTCCAGAGTTGGCCACACCCAGCAGGAACTCATTAGCATAATAGGCCACACCCAACATCAGAAACTCATTAGGATTGGCTACATTAGGGCTGTGTGGCCTAACATGCAAAGGAGTTCCTGCTACAAAAAAAAAGCCCTGGATTTTGACTACAAACAAGGTAAACAGAATAAGAAGCAAAAGGTGGATGTGGCTGGATGACCATACTTCTGGTACCATGGGGGTGAGGCCTAATATGTTAATGCGCTGTGCTGTCATGGATGTGACCTAATATGCTAATGAGTTCCTGCTGGGCTTTTATTACAAAAAAAGCCCTGAGAGCAGCTAATGTACAATAAAGGGCTGCCCAAGCCAATGTGGAGGGGCCAGAGAAGTATAGAAGTCCCCCTACATGTACTCCAATGATCCTCAAGATGGGGATTTGCAGAGGCAAGCATCACATTTTTTATCTAGGAGGTACACAAGACAGTTGTTGTTTTTCTGCAAATAGAAAAGTTTCCTGTTGCACCACATGAAAGGCGGCACCAAAACATGAGAGTTTTTGCAGAAGCAGCTTTAAATTCCTTTACACAGGATCATAGCAACTGTTGCAGAACCTCCTGTATTTTTTACCCACTGGGTGAAGCACAGAAAAAAAGAGGGAGGATGAAGAAAATTCCACCCTTGAAATTACTTTGGCCCTGTAGTTTTTAACTGTCACAGGCAATTTCTTTGATATATAATTCCTGATTTGCTGGCTTCATTAGCCTTTCACAAGTAATTTTAAACTTGAACCACCATTGGCAAATCCATCATTTATTGACAGAAACATTAGGACACTAATGGAGTGTGACTCATGATGAAATAAGATAGGAAGGTACAGGGGTGGGTGGAAGAAATTGGCCCCCTCCTCTCTCTTCACTGATTTTTTTTTCTGTGGGAGATCATGTACTACGGCTTTAGCCTTTTGAACTGATGTCTAAGATTCTAAAAACATGACAATATGTTATACGTATGTATGTCGTTAGATACAGACACTAAGTTCCCCAAATTTTCTTCTCTAGAGGTGCTGCATGAACGATTTCATGAGCAGAATGATTTAATGAAGACGAGTCATTGAGCCAGTAATATATAACAAATCTGCCTCTCTCCCCTTGCATAGCATGAGGATTTAAATGAGGAAGGGCCGGCCGGCCGCTCATGAAGAATATTTATTTCTCACCTCTCCACAAGTGAAAGGGAGCTTACAACGTCTTAAAAGCAGTTAAAAATCGCACACAAATTTAAAAATAAAACCAATAAATGCCGCCATCAAAACAAATTAACTGAAAAATGTTCTCCCTCAGGGTGGGTTTTTTGCATGCATGTCCTGAAAAAGATCACGGAGACCACTTTAAAAAAGAAAGCCCAAAACAGGCTATCCTGTGTTAATTGCAATCCGTATAACCGCCCCCCAAACAAAACCATCACTTATGCAGCCCCTGAACAGAATAACAATCATTTTGCAGGTCTCAGATTCCCTAACTAGAATCACAGAACACCTTCATGCACACTTTCCCATTTCACAATGCATATCTCACTCAGAACACATGGGCTGGGATGGGAAGCTGCTTTTGTCTGTGCGTGGAAATAATGTGTAGCAGTTTGGTGTAGTGGTTAAGTGTGGGGTCTCTGATCTGGGAGAACCAGATTTGATTCCCCACTCCTCCACTTGCACCTGCTGGATGACCTTGGGCAAGCCGTAGTTCTGATAAGAGCTGTCCTTGAAAAAGAGCAGTTTCTGTCAGAGCTCTCTCAGCCCCACCTACCTCACAGGGTGTCTGTTGTGGGGAAGGAAAGGGAAAGGAGATTGTCTGAGACTCCTTCGGGTAGTGAAGGGCGGGGTATAAATCACATCTCTTCTTCTTCTAGCAAATCCACTAAGGGTATAACAACCCTAATCGGATGCAGAGATAGAAAAGTCAGCATTTTGAAAAGAGTTTGTGCTAATACAGCACATGCAAACACAAACTAGAATAATGTGCAGGATATATTTAGCTCTGCTAGTGGTCTGAGGCCTGCATAGACCACTAGGAGTGGTGATGACAGGGCAAGGGATTCCAGTGCTCCTGGGAAGGAGAAAGTATAGCGGTGGGACCAGACATGGAGACAGAGGAAGGGGACAGAGAAGCAGAGTAGCTCAGCCCCCTTCCAGCCTGCGTCCAGTTGTGCAGAGAAGGGCAACTAGAATGATAAAAGGGTTGGAACACTTGCCCTATGAAGAAAGGTTAAGGCACTTGGGGCTCTTTAGCTTGGAGAAATGATGGCTGAGAGGTGACATGATCGAGGTTTATAAGATTATGCATGGGACAGAGCAGGTAGAGAAAGAGGCACTTTTCTCCCTTTCTCACAATACAAGAACTTATGGGCACTCAATGAAATTGCTGAGCGGTCAGGTTAGAACGGATAAAAGGAAGTATTTCTTCACCCAAAGAATGATTAACACATGGAATTCACTGCCACAGGAGGTGGTGGCGGCTACAAGCATGGACGGCTCAAGAGGGAATTGGATAAACATATGGAGCAGAGGTCCATCAGTGGCTATTAGCCACAAGGTATAGATAGGGACTCTGGGCAAGGGATGCTCTGTATTCTTGGTGCTTGGGGGGGGGGGAATCAACAGTGGGAGGGCTTCTAGTGTCCTGGCTCCACTGGTGGACCTCCTGATGGCACCTGGTATTTTTGGCCACTGTGTGACACAGAGTATTGGACTGGATGGGCCGTTGGCCTGATCCAACATTGGCTTCTCTTATGTTCTTATGTCCCATCCTAAAGGTTGCCGGCAGTGGGGCTAGAACGAGTTACCCTCCTCTAACATTGGTGCTGTGTAACGCCAGGTCTATAAACAACAAGACCATGGTCCCTCGGGACTTTCTGCTTGAACAGAATGTAGACCTGGTGTCATGATCTGTGCAGGATGGAGACAGGGCCTAGAGGCCTAAACTATAGAGGGGGCCTGTCTGGCAGTAGAAAGCAGACAGCCTACAATCCCCACAATGCTTAGGGATGGTTTTTAGCCAATGGAAGTGCAGGGATTCTGGGAGGAGACTGTTGCATTCTGATGGAGGTGTGTCTTAAGCTGGTAGCTGTGGAAAATGGTGTTCTTTCCTCACACAGGAGTGAACTAAAAGGGACTGCGATAAACTCTCTATGTTGTGAGGAAACGGATCTTGCTGTCCCTCTGCAGTTTTCCCTCTCACGGAGTCACTGAGGGAGAAGGGCTGGTCTGAGAGGAGAAGGTCCCTCACTAGTCAGAGTGACAGGTAGTGAGGCCTGGTAAGAGGGCTGTAGGCCTGAGTAGTACAGTTAAGGAGTAATAGGTAGCTGTGTTAGCTTTCTGTTCTTTTTGCCTTTCATTACTGTTATACCTTTTAAAAGCACCTTGTCTTATTTGCCTTGCCCCAGTATAGATCTTAATAAACCATTTGTTTAAAAGTTATCTGCCTGGTCATCACGCCTGTGTTTTCTCGGCTATAAAAGGGGCATTTTTGGATGGGCCTGAGAGGGTACCCTGGGCCTTCTTAAGGGACCGTAAGTCCAGGGTGGTGGCGGCGGAAGGCGGTGACCCGCTGGGGTCATGACACCTGGCATTCATGACCAAGCCATGGGTGCGAGAAGGGGACAGTAGCTGTCTCCCAGGTTCTCAGTCCTTCGCCAGTCGCAGACTAGGGGGTGGGGGGAGGAGTGGCTCTATTCATTCGGGAGGCTTACTCCTTCAGGACACTCCTGCCACCAAAGATCGTGGGCACAGAGTGTGCCAGCCTAGTGTGGGAAGCTGGGGAGATTTTGGTGATTTGGCTGGTGTACCGACCTCCTAACACACCAGCCAATAGCCTGCTGTCCCTGATGGAGGCCGTATCGGGCTAGGCACTGGAGCAGTCTAGACTGATAGTCTTGGGTGATTTCAATGTCCTTGCCGACGATGCAGCCTCCACTAAGGCGATGGACCTAGTGTCATCCATGGTGGTGCTGGGACTCTCTCAGTATGTAATGACTCCCACTCACTGGGCTGGATATATGCTTGATTTGATCTTTGTGGTGGAGGTTACAGGGGATTGGATCAGTGCCTCGGCAGTGCCATGGTTGGACCACCTTGCCCTGAGGGCCCATTTGAATGTCTCACCCCGACCCTGTTTGGGCAGTGAGAATATTTTAGCTTGCCTATGGAGCGAAATGGATCCTATGAGGCTTCAGATGGCTGTGTGGGATCCGATGCCCCCTGGTGGGTTGTTAGAGGAGCTCATAGAGGATTGGCACAGCTGACTCTCTGCAGCCATGGACAAGATCACTTCCTGATGCCCTCTGTATCCTCACTCCAGGCTCGCACCTTGGTATACCCAGGAGTTGTGGCTGATGAAGTGAGGGCTAAGACGGCTAGAGAGACAGTAGTGGCGTGCCCACAATGAAGCTACAAGAACACCCTATAGGATGTTTATGAGATCCTATGAGATGGCAGTCAAAGCAGTGAAGAAAGAGTATTACGCAGCTTCGAGTGCATCTGTGAGGTCACCCCCAGCCCAATTGTTTAGAATGATTCAGTCCATGACAACTCTGCCACAAGATAGGTCAAACGCTAGGGAATTGGATATCGGCTGTGAGGCTTTTGCGAGCTAATTTGTAGACAAAGTCTTGTCGCTCTGCCATGACCTCCCCCCACAGTTGAGACAGTGAGAGAACTTGAGGCCCCATGCATGTCTTCTAGTCAAGTTATGGATCATTTCAGTCCACTCAGCCTAGAGGAAGTTGACAAATTGCTCTTAACTGCACGCCCCACCATGTGTCTCCTTGATCCATGCCCATCGTGTCTAGTTAAAGCTGGTCACAATGGGTTCTGAGGTGCCCTAGGGGAGATGATCAACAAGTCCCTCTTGGAGGATCTTAAGGAGGCCATGGTTCATCCCCTCTTGAAAAAACCATCTCTGGATCTGGCCAAATTGGCCAACTACCGGCTGGTTTCCAACTTGCCCTATTTGGCCAAGCTAATCAAGAGGGCCGTGGCAGTCCAGTTGCAGAGGTTTTTTGGATGACACTTCCACTTTAGATCCCTTCCAGTCCAGCTTTTGCCTGGGACACGGGACGAAGACAGCATTGGTCGCCCTCATGGATGACCTCTGGAGGCACCTGGGTTGAGGTGGATCAGCAGTGCTGCTGTTGTTGGATCTGTTGGCAGCGTTCAACACAGTCGACCATCAGCTACTGATCCATCATCTCACTGACTCTGGAGTTCAGGAGCTTGCCTTGCAATGACTCACATCCTTCCTTCAAGGTCAGGGACAAAGGGTGGCACTAGGGGAACAGCTGTCCCGAAGGCACCCACTGACTTGTGGAGTGCCTCAAGGGGTGGTACTTTCCCCAATGCTGTTCCACATCGATATGCACCCCCTTGCCCAGAGGCATGGGCTGGGATGTCACCAGTATGCAGATGACACCCAGCTCTATCTGTTGTTGGGCAGCCAGTCTGAGTCCACCGTGGAAGGTCTGGACCGGGCATTACAAGCTGTAGCTGGTTGGCTTAGACTGAATTGATTGAAACTGAATTCAATGAAGATGGAGGATCCTGTGCCTGAGACAGGGTGTCCCGAGGGCAGTCAGCACCAGCGCCGGAGGTTAGGAGTAACCCTAACCCTAACTCTTGGATGCCTCTTTGACAGTGGAGGCCCAGGTAGCACCCACTGCCAAGTCGGCCTTCTATCATCTTTGGCTGATTAGGCAGTTGGTTCCCTTCCTCAAACGCAATGACTTGGCAAAAGTGATCCATGTGATGGTCACCTTGAGATTAGACTACTGTAATGCTCTCTACATGGGGCTGCCCTTGTCCCAAATCCGGAAGCTGCAGTTAGTGCAAAATGCTGTGGTCAGGCTGTTGATGGGCCTCTCCACATGGGAGCACATCCAGCCTGTGCTAAAAGCATTGCACTGGCTGCCAACAGCATACCAGATTTGCTTCACGGTGCTTGTTTTGACCTTTAAAGCCCTTTATGGTCAGGGTCCAGCATACCGAAGGGACCGCCTTTCCCCATATTTTCCCCAGAGAGCACTGCATTCAAGGTTCCCAAACCAGCTGGCCCTCCCAGGCCCCAAAAATGCCAGGCTGGTGATAACCAGGGCCAGGGCCTTCTCAGTGGTGGCTCCATACCAGTGGAATGAGTTTCCAGAAGAGATCAGGGCCCTGCAGGACCTCTTACAGTTCTGCAGGGCCTGCAAGATGGAGCTCTTCCACCAGGCCTTTGATTAGGAGCCGCATCAAATACCTGAGGGTAACCTTGTGACCTGGCCTTGATATCTTCAGCCTGTCTTTGCGGCACAAATAAGTTGATCAAACTGAGCTGGTGTGGGAATACCATCACGAATGTCACCTGAGTAGTACTATTTAAATCTAGAACCTCTGCTCTTGCACTTTATTCGAGTATTATTCCAGCACTTTAAGATAACTGACAATTGATTTGTTTACGGTTGTTTTTATGAATGATTTTAATTGTATTTATATGCACTTTTATGTAAGCCACCCTGAGCCTGCCTTGGCGGGGAGGGTGGGGTATAAATTGAATGAATGAATGAATGAATGAATGAATGCATAGACAAATAAAAGACCTCATCAGGGCTATTTTTGGGCAGGAACTCACAGGAACGGAGTTCCGACTGGCTTCTGAGTTGGCCGTGCCTACAGCCTCCCCCCTCGGGTTCCCCAGGCACATCACAAGCTACCGGGCACCTGGGGAAGCCAAGCCGATCCAGGGAGGGAAGGCAATTTAAACTACGGGGTGTCAGGGGAAGCCGATCCAGAAACTGCCTTCCTTCCCTCGGGTTCTCCAGGTGCCCTGTAGGGCACCTGGGGAAGTTGATCCTGGAATGGGGCTGTGCTGTCAGGGGTGTGGCCTAATATGCTAGTGAGTTTCTGCTGCTGGGTGTGGCCTATTATGTTAATGAGTTCCTGCTGGTTTTTTTCTACAAAAAAGCCCTGGGCCTCATAAAAAAAAAGACAAAAACAAACCCTGAACACTTAAACCAGAACTTACAGAACCTGCCAGTGTAAGTTTTAAGACATAAATCAGAACATAAAAGAACATTCGGCACTAGTTAAAGAAAAAGCGAAAGTGAGCAATAAAATACATGTGTGAATTTTAGTGAAATCAGTGATTCCAAATGAGCTGAGTTTGGATCTTTGTCTCACCTAACATAGCCGGCCAGTGGCACTGGCAGTGGGAGACTGGGGCGGGCAGGGACAGGGGGAGGTGTCTTCAGTGTGATGGCATTATATCACTGCTGCGGAAACTCCAAAAGTGATGTCGCTACATTTTAGGAATCCCAGAACAAAATGACATCACTGCTGGATTTCTCCTGGAAGTGACATTCTGCTGTTGTGCCGGTGGGGATTTCTATTTTTTTTTCTGTCCCACTGGCCATTAGAGGAGCAGTGGGCAAGAAGAGATCTCCTGCTCCAAGGGGATAAAAGACATCTGTAGTCTCACCCATGCGTGAGGATCTAGTTAAGTAAACCTGACTTCAGGACAACAGCTTTTACGCTGCTCATAAAAAGACTGCCTTTAAAAATTGTGTTCAGTAGCTTCACGTTTAAGATGTAATAGGGGAAGAGTGAAGGCGCTCAACGATCCCCACGAACTAGCAGATTACTGATTACTGATGTATTTTATTTAAAACATTTTTTATGTCACTTCTTCACCCAATCAGGGTCCACAAGGCAGCGAACATAAAAACTTTTAAACATTTAAACAATTAAGACCCAGTTAAAATATAAAATCCAATGGGCTTCCGGTCTGGGATTCATGGCGTCCTGACATGTTCTGGCTTTGCTCTCAGAGCTCCCAGAGCATACGGAGGGTCTTGACGACAGGGAGGGCTTTTACAGCCCTCCGCAGATCCCCCCAGGCAGGGGGGTGACTGGCAGCGAGCTTTGGCCTGAGAGGGAGTTGAGATCGGCTGATAGCGGGGCTTTAAAGAGCGTCGCGACCAGACTTGATCCCCTCCCCCAGAGAAGGCACTTCGGAAATTCTCTACAAGACCCCACCGAGTTGGATTCTCAACATAAGAACGCATGACCCAGACCTCCAAGACATTCTACAGAAACTGATATTAAGGAAACACTGCTATAACAAGACACGGACTTTGAAGGTAACTTTTTTAAAATTGCTCACCGGAGACGCGTTTTGGCCGAAAGTAAACAACATCTGATGAAGCGCATGATCTGTCGTACTAACATCAAATCTGAAAAAGTGCAGTTAAACAGCTTAAAAAGGCCAAAAAGCCGGTTTGTTGATCATTCCTGCGGTTGGATTATTGACTTTAAAATAGAAACTAACAACAAACTCCACGAGAATTAGTGTGGAAAAGTACTCTAGCTGCAGCAGAAATCGTCAGAACAGGAAGTGACCTCAGACCAGACAAGTAATCGTCCTAGAGAAATCCAGGGAGGCCAGAAGAAGGGAGGAAACCAGGGACAAGGGGACCATCAAGGCTGCCGGACAGGAAGTGAGTAACCATAGAGAAATTGCGCCCGCCATTTTGAGAAGGTCAGAAAAATTTATTTCGATTCTAAACGAAAGACTTAATAGAAAAAAGTGAAATTAGAGCGTTTTAGGTGGGCATAAGAAGGACTTTGATTTGATGTAGGTTGGAGGGAAATTTTGAACAACGGCTTACGATCTGCGGCAACGACAGAGGGCGAATTCCTGGTCCTCCCCGAAAATGGCTGCGAAAGAAGAAAAAAAGCTTCAGGGCATGATGGAAGCTATGGAGAAACGGGTGATGGACGCGATTCAGAAGTTGGAAAAAACCCTTATAACAGAAGTAACAGAACTGAAAAAAGAAATGTCTGGGATTACAAAAGAGATACAGACGTTGACTAAAAGAGCAGATGAGACGGACGAAAGAGTGAAGAGAGTGGCATCTAATGTTGCTGAGGTTACTCTAGAAATAGAAAAAGTTAATGTGATGGTCCAATATAACGCAATGCTTAACCACATGAGATTCAGGGGGATCCCTGAAGACAAAAGTGAGAACATCCATTCGGTTATGGTGGATGCTGTTGCAGATTTCTTAAAAATGGAAGAGGAGAAGGTGGCGGCACAGATTGATGTGGTGTACAGAGTCAATTCTGTGATTGCACAAAGGAAAAAAATTACCCAGAGATGTAATTGTCCAGTTTATATCTAAAAAACTGAGGGAGGATCTATTTAAGCAACAATTTCAGGAAGATTTCATAATTGACAACAAGAAAATCATGGTTTTAAAGGAACTACCCAGAGCAATGCTTCAGGATAGACGACTCTTCAAAGATCTGATTGACCAACTGAAAACAGAGGGTATAAGATACAGATGGGAAATTCCTAAAGGTGTCAGTTTCACATTCAAACAGAAGAGAGTCACCATCAAGTCAGTAGAGCAAATGACCAGATTCATCAATGATAATTTTAAAGACTCTGATAAATAAGCAGAAAATCAACATGGAGAGTCAAATTATATCATGGAATGTTAATGAACTTAATTCACCTCAAAAAAGAAAAAATGTTAGACTTTGGTTGGAAAAACAAAAATGTGATATTGTTTGTTTGCAAGAAACACATATTAAAAAATCTGATGCCAAATTTTTGATTCAAAAAAGACTAGGAGAGGAATTTTACTCCCTCTCCTCTCAAAAGAAAAAAGGAGTTGTTATATATATCAAAAAAGAATTGGAACCAAAAGAAGTGTTTAAAGATAATGAAGGGAGGCTTCTGGCGGTAGAAGCCATGCTGCAGAATAAAAAGACTTTAATTGTTAATCTCTATGCCCCAAATGGTGCGAAGAAAATTTTTTTTCAAGATCTGTGGGAACAGCTACGACAGTTAACCTATGAACAAATGATTTTGACGGGTGACTTTAATGGTACTGTTGATAATGTTGTTGATAGAAAATCCAAAAAAGGAACTGAAGTCATGGGCAAACTTCCGAAAGTCTTTTTTCAATCGACTAAACATGAACATTTGGTAGATGTTTGGAGAGTTAAAAACCCCAGGGATAGAGAATATTCCTTTTATTCATCAAGACACGAATCCTTTTCAAGGATAGACATGATGTGGATGACGGAGAATCTGATCTTGCAGACACGCAAAATTGAGATGTTACCTTGAATTCTTTCTGACCATAGTCCGGTAAAATGGTCAACGTATGTTAAGAGAAAGAAATTCCGATGGAGACTTAATGAAGATTTGCTGGACAAACAAAATATTGTGGACAGAATAAGGACAGAAACCCAAACATATTTTCAACTGAATTTAAATAAGGGTGTACAGACGCAAACGGTATGGGAAGCTTACAAGGCTGTGATGCGAGGACATCTGATTGCAATTAATAATAATGAAAAGAAACAACAACTGAAAATAGATAAAGAGATCATGGAAAATATTCGGAAAAAAGAAATGGAACTTAAGAAAAGGCCTGGTAAAAAGAAGATTTTGAGAGAATTGAGGATTTTAAGGGAGCAATACGAGGCGAGGTTGAACAAAGAAGTATATTGGAATTTGAAAAAATTGCAACAGAAATCCTTTGAAGGTGCAAATAAACCTGGCAAATACTTGGCATTGAAGAAAAGAAGAGAGAATAAAACAATTACTAATTTGAAAGATGGAAATAAAGAGATTTCAGACCCAGGAGGGATCAAGAGGGAATTTTACAAATATTATGCGAATCTTTTTTAAGCAAAACAAGTGGATCCACAAAAGATGCAAGATTATCTATCCAAGGTTAATTTGATACAACCAAGCCCTGAAATGAAAGCATTTTTAAATGCTGTAATAACTAAAGAAGAAATTAGTAAAGCAATAGGAGAAGCAAAGATTTCTAAAGTCCCAGGCCCGGATGGCTTCTCAGCCAAATTTTATAAAAAATTTCATGAAGACCTGGTTCCGGTGTTGGAGATTCTTCTAAATGAAATTAGAAGGACAGGGAAGATTCCAGACTCCTGGAATGAAGCTGCAATCACCTTAATTCCTAAAGAAACGCAAGATTTAACAAATGTAAAGAATTACCGGCCTATCTCATTATTGAATAACGATTATAAGATATCTGCAAAAATATTAGCAGAGCGCCTTAAAAGGTTTTTGAAAGACACTATTGCTGAAGATCAAGCCGGATTTTTACCAAATAGACAAATTAAAGACAATATGAGGGTTGTTTTAGATGCAATTGAATATTATGATAAGCACCCCGAAAAAGAAGTTGGTTTTTTATTTTTGGACACAGAAAAAGCATTTGATAATCTGAATTGGGAATTTATGTTTAAGGTGTTTGAGAAATCCTTGATGGGCGCAGAATTTATAAGAATGATTCAATCAATTTATAAAGAACAAAAAGCCACGGTGATTGTGAACGCAGAACCAACAGAAGTGTTCCAGGTAAGAAAAGGTACTAGACAGGGTTGTCCCCTGTCACCATTGTTATTTATCTGGATTTTGGAGATTTTGCTACAAATGGTTAGAGATGATGAAAACATAAAAGGTTTAAATATTGGAGGCTTTTCATTTAAACTAAGAGCATTTGCGGATGATATTATGTTTATTGTGGAAGATCCTGTCAATAATATGCCTAAGGTATTTGAAAAAGTGAAAGAGTTTGGTGATCTCGCAGGGTTTTATGTTAACAAGAATAAATCTAAGATATTGTGTAAAAATATGATTGGTACAAAGCAACAAATGTTACAAAATGTGACAGAATGTGAAGTGGTTAAAAAGGTTAAGTATTTGGGAGTTGAAATTACAATGAAAAATATAGATCTGTTTAAGAATAATTATGAAAAACTGTGGGGTTCGATAAAGAGTGATTTAGAAAAATGGGAAAAACTAAGACTATCTCTTCTTGGAAAAATTGCCGTTGTCAAAATGAATGTACTGCCCAGGTTAATGTTTTTGTTTCAGACAATACCAATTGTGAAAGATGGGAAAGTGTTGGTAAAATGGCAAAGAGAAATCTTTAAGTTTATCTGGGCAGGAAAGAAGCCAAGAATTAAAATGAAGATAATGTATGATATTAAAGACAGAGGTGGCTTCCAAGTCCTGAATTTGCGTTTGTATCATGAAGCAGTATGTATGTCTTGGTTATCTGAGTGGGTTAATTTGGAAAATAGAAAACTTCTAGCTCTTGAGGGGCACGATTGCAGATTTGGCTGGCATGCCTATCTTTGGTATGGGAAAAATAAAGTCGATTCTATGTTTAAGCATCATTATGTAAGGAGGACATTGTTTGATGCATGGACCAGGTACAAGGATAAAATCTCGGATGAGAGGCCTTTGTGGATTGTTCCAGCAGCAGCTATACATCTGTTTTCAGATTATAAAGGTAAAGATTGGTTGAAATATCATGAATTGTTGCAAAAAGAAGGAAAAAAATATGTTTTAAAGCCAAATAATGAACTAGAATTTGAGTATGGTTGGCTACAATATTGTCAAATAAGGGACATTTATAAAAAAGATTGTAAAGAATTTGGTTTTAGAGCTGCGAATGATGATTTTGAAAGTATATGGTTGAAAGGAGAACGGAAAATGATATCAAAGATGTATAAAACCTTGTTGACTGTATATACTTTGGATGAAACTGTCAAAGAACAAATGATAAAGTGGGCCATAAATATGAATAAAGAAATTCCTATGGAATCATGGGAATTTTTGTGGAAAAGATCTTTCAAAATGTCTACCTGTATTAATGTAAAAGAAAACTGTTATAAGATGATGTATAGATGGTACATGACACCAAAAAAGATTGCTAATATTAGTATGGATAAGAACTTGAGTAACAAATGTTGGAAATGTAAAAAAACAGAGGGTTCTTTTTACCATATGTGGTGGTCATGTGATAAAGTGAAAGCATACTGGTCTAATATTCATTGTGTGATGCAGAAAATATTAAAAATCCCGATTGAGAGAAAGCCAGAACTACTTCTCCTTGGTTTGACAATGGAAAAAATTCCACAAGAAAAAAGGACATTGTTATGGTACATGATTACGTCGGCGAGAATGGCCTTTGCTCAGCAATGGAAAATGGAGAAGGTGCCAGATATACATGACTGGTTGAGAAAATTGTCATTTCTAGCGGAAATGGACAAAATGACAAAGAAATTAAATGGACAAATGGCAGAACAGTACTTAAAAGATTGGGAAGAATTGAAACTGTATCTAGAAACTGAATATAGAATGAAGGAGAAAATATATAACTTGGATACGTATGGATATTGAACGAGAAGTGAAATGAATGAATTTTGAACTGTATGTACTGTTATCTGAGAATATGTTGAAATTGTAGAGGTTTTATATAATTGAAATGTGTTACCTGGTTTGTCGATGCATTTAAGTCTAAACTTGATTACCTTATAATTACTTTTGTTTGTTATTAGCAGTGTTGGAAGCCTATTAGGGGGTGGGGGGGATGGGATGGGAACTTTCTTTTTCAAAATTGTATTGGTAACGTAAATGGAAATGTTGAGTGTATCCCAATAAAAAACTTTGTTTTAAATAAAATATAAAATCCAATGAAAAGCACATAAACAGCATTAGAAGGAGGGCCAATAACCATTAATAGGGTATGTCAGACAAAACTAATGAGACAAAAGATAAATACTATACTAAAGTCCCAAGATGGGTATCTCCCCTTGAAGCTTTTATAAAACCAACTTTAGTTACCTAACATAATGTGGGAAGATATGAAGAACTTTTAGATAAAAATAACAAATTAAGGCCCGAAGAGTCTCTACAGGCTCAAAGTATTAAATTATCATGGTGGGAAAGACTGCAATTGAACTCTAGATTTTATAAAGATAAAAATATTGGCTTCTATGAGAACTTAATAGATATTGATAAGATTTGGCTGTCTTCTGACGAAAAATGGACAAAAAAGTATACTTTTTTCTTTTCTTTCCCCCCCATGTTTATTTATACATTTTTACAGTATATGTATCACATTATCAGATATCATATCTCCTACATTTGAGCCTATTTTACATTGTTTTCCATCCATTTATATACTCTTGACCATCTTTTTTTATATACATTATCGTAGTAACACGTTTCCTTGTAGTTAATCTGTCTATTTCCGCAAGTTCCATTAGCTTATGCACTATTTCCTCTCTGGTGGGTACTTTTTCTGTTTTTCAGTATTTTGCCAACAATATTCTAGCAGACATTATAATATACATCAACATATATACATCATGGTATTGGTAACCTTCAGGAATTATATTTAGCAAATAAATTTCTGGTACTAGTAATACATTTATGTTCAAAATTTCTAAAATTATTTTATGTATCATCTGCCAATATGTTTGAATTTTTTTACACCTCCACCACATATGGTAAAAGGTTCCTACATTCGTTTTACATTTTCAGCATTTGTTAGAAGCATTTGCATGGCATCTAGCTATTTTGTCTAGAGACCAGTACCATCTATGGAATATTTATAAATATTTTCTTTGTAAGATACAGCTCCCATATATTTTAGTTTTTTTTCAAATTTTGGACCATTCCTCAATCTCTATATTATGATCTATATCTTGCATCCACAAAATCATCGATGTTTTAACTGTTTCATCCTGCATGTAATCTTCTAATACAAATCTGTAGATTTTCTGGATCAATTTGTCATTCGAGGATAGCCAAATCTTATCTAACTCATTTTTAGTCTCATAAAAGCCATGGGTTACATCTTTGTTATACTTGGATCTTAATTGCACACTTTCCCACCACGATAACTTAATATTGTGATAAGTAAGGAGATTCTCATCTGATTTCAAAGTGTTGCTTTTATCTAATAGTACCTCATAACTTTCTCTATTTTCTTTTGTAATGAGCAAGGGTTTTATAAATGCCTCTAATGGAGATACCCACTGGGGTATTTTTTTATAAAATCGCTCTTTCATATTATTCCATTTTTTAATTAATGTTCCCCTTAATGTATGGTGTTGAAAGTTTGTGTGGATTTTGTCCTTCCCATACCATATGTAAGCGTGCCATCCCATACACAGATCATGACCCTCTAACTTTAAACATCTTATATTTTCCAATGTTAGCCATTCTTTTATCCAACATAGGGATGCTGCTTGATAATATAATCTCCAATTGGGTACTCTCAATCCCCCCCTTTCTTTTCTGTTTTGTAACGTTTTCCACTTTATTCTAGATTTTTTTGGGTACCAAATAAATTGTCTGGTTATTCTATCTAACTCATCAAAATATTGTGATCTCTTTAATATTGGTATGTTTTGTGCTAAAAACAAGAACCTTGGCAATATGTTCATTTTTATTGTTGCTATTTTACTCATCAGGGATAGATGCATGTCTCCACTTGGCAAGGTCTTTTTTAATTTTGTTATAATTATCTTCTACTAAGGTGCTGCTTTTGTTAGATATTATTATACCTATTTAACTTTTTCCACAATTTCCATAGTAGTTATTTTTTGAATCTCTTGAATCATAGCCAGTGAACAGTTTTTTGTAAGCAGTTTGGTTTTTTTTAATATTGACTTTGAGGCCTGCTACCTGCCTGTAATTACCTCCATCAAATGAATAATAGAGAATTGTGGATTTTCTAGTATAAACAGGAGATCGTCAGCAAATGCTTGCAGTTTGAATTCCTCTCCTCTTACTTTAAGGCCTTCTATCTGCTCATTTTCCCTCACTAAATTGTTAGTTGTTTCTAGAGCAAAAATAAACAATAAAGGAGATAGTGGGCAGCCCTGTCTTGCTCCTTTCTGTATTTCTATGTTTTGAGTCATGTCGCCATTTATCGCAATCTTGGCATATTTGTTTTTTATAAATTGTTCTAATCATGTCCAAGAACTGTGATCCACAATCCCACAATGCCAGTTTTTGTATCAGAAATTCCCAGGATAGATTATTGAAAGTTTTCTCTGCATCTAAACATATTAATGCCATCTGTTTCCCTGGATGTTGTTCATAGTATTCCAAAACATTAATTATTGTGCGTAAATTAGCTTTCATTTGTCTTTTTGGCAGAAATCCTGTTTGGCCTTGATGAACCGTTTGAGATAACACCTTTTTCAGTCTAGTTGCTAAGATACTTGCAAATATATTATAGTCTGCATTTAATAATGATATTAAATAATGATATAGGTCTATATTTTTTAATTTCATTTCCGTCTCTATTTGGTTTATGTATTAATGTTATGATTGCATGATTTCATGACTCTGGCAATTTTTCTGATTTCCCTCTCTGTTGAAGCAATTCTTTAAATGGCAGACTTATCTGTTCTTCAAATAGTTGGTAAATTTCTGCCAGTAAACCATCAGGCCCTGGGGATTTTTTGTTTGTTTGTTTCTTGATTGCTTCTACAATCTCACAAATTGTAATTGGTTCATTCAAAAGACTTTTTTGTTTATCATTAAATCTGATTTTATTTCTATGTATTAAATATTCCACTATTTGCTGAGCATTGTGTTTCTTGCTGGTATAAAGTTTTATAAAATTTTTCCACTATAATCTTTAAGTCTTGTAATTTATATTTTTTCACCCCTTTCATTTCTTAACTTTACTATTGTTCATTTTTCTTGTTCTTTTCTAAGCTTGTACAATAGCCATCTTGACGGTTTATTTGCGTTCTCAAAGTAGTATTGTTTAGTGTACTCTATTTTTTAGCTATTTCTGGTGTTAGAAGTAGGTTCATTCTATGCTGTAGTTATTTTAGTTTAATTTTTATTTCATCCATCTCTGTATTGTTTTTCATTTTGTCTTCTACCAATTTAATCTGTTTACTTAGTTGTTCATATTTCTTCTTTGCTTGTTTTTCCAGGCATCCTGATTAATAAACCACCCTCCTATAAATGCTTTAAATGCATCCCATACTATTTCAACTGGCATATCTAGTTGCATGTTTCTTTTACAGAAATCTAATGTCTCCTCTTTAGTTTTTTTGACAAAATCTTGATCTCTTAGTAGCCCGGTATTCAGCCTCCATCTTTACTTCTTTAAATGCTAATATTAAAGGGCTGTGATCTGCGAATGTTTTTGGTAAGATTTCAGTCTCTACTAATTCACTTACCATTCTCATTGTTATCCATGCCATGTCAATCCTTGACCATGAGTCATGTCTTATTGAATAATATGTGTAGCCTTTCTTTTTTAAGTTTCTTGTTCTCCAAGCATCAATCAAATTATATTGTTCCCCTATTTGTAAGAATGTTTTGGGGAGAGTTCTTCCTAGTTTTTTAGCTTTTCTCTGATTTTTCCTATCCATTTCTGGTTCAAATACTGCATTATAATTGCCTCTAATGCAGATGTTTTCAAATTCTTTTAGCGTTCATATTTTCTGTAGTTCCTTAAAGAAGCTCTCATGATTTTGATTCAGTGCATATATATTCACAATAAGTGTTTCTTTTCCATTTCTTATTATTACAACTGCAATAATCCTTCTGTCTTCTGACGCATTGAACAAATCAGGCTGCAAGAAATCTCTTGCATATATCCCGACACCTCTTTCCTTCTTTACATCTGCAGCTATAAAAGCATTCCCTAATTTTTTAGATAGTAAATATTTGGTGTCATTTTTTCTTATATGTGTCTCTTGGAGACAGACTACATCTGCTTGTAATTTGGATATTTGATGGTATATCCTTCTTCTCTTTCACGGGCTATTGAGCCCGTTTACATTTATGGAGAGAATTTTGAATTTTTTAGTTCAAGTCATGATTATTTTTATTGTCTTTTACCTTGCTTCTGTATTGAAATCTGGTTAATATTTGAGATAGAGTCATCCCAAGTCTTCTCCTTTCCCTTTTGCAGCAGCCTTTTTGTTTTTGTCTATTTCTTGTCCTACGTTTCCTTCCTCTGCTTCTGCTTCGTCTTCTCTTTCTTCTTCTTCTTCCTTTTGCCATCCTAGATCTTCTCCATATCTAAGAAGTTTTCTATTTTAAATACAGAGTCTATCCTCTGTCTTTTGCTGTCATAGTTGAATAGTACCCCTTCCGGTATTAACCATCTGTACATAATTCCATTATTTTTCAAAAGATTAGTCAAAATTTGATAACTCTGCATTTTTTCCCTTGCTCTCCAGAGTATTTATTTCAAAAATCTAATCTCTGCTCCTTGAATTGTAACTTTTTTTTTCATTTGTAGTTCTGAGAACTTTGTCTTTCATTTCTTTTTTGTAGAACTTTAAATGAAGTTCTTGTGGCACCTTGTGTCTTTTCGCATATGACAAATTTCATCTATATATTGCCACAATTTCTGCTGAAATTTCTTCTTTGGATCCTATTTCTAATTGTTCTGCTAGGTTCTGTGCTACTTCTTCTTTCAATTTTTTTTTCTATATTTTCTGATATATTTTGGCATCTTATTATCAATGTTGCTTTATCCATTTCCAGATTAATTAAAGTTTCTTCTATTTGATCATTTTTGATCTTTAGCTCTTGTATATCATAATCTAGATCCTGTACCTTTTCCTTTATTTTATCATTATTAGTTGTAATTTTTATTGTTTATTTTCTATTATTTGTTTTTTGATTTCCTCCATTTCTATCTTAATCTGCTCTGTTATTTCATCCATTTTAGATTGGATAGGTTCTATTTCCTTCTTAATAAGTGTTGGTATACTTTTACACCAGTGATTAGATGGATGCAAGATACAGGTCATAATATCGATCTGGATAAATGGTCAAAAATTTGGAAAGTAATGAAATTTACCAGAGCCACAGCATATAAAGAAAATATATATAAAATGTACTATAGGTGGCATTGCGATAAAATTGCGAAATGTTTTATACGTGGTAAAAATGATTATTGGAAATGTAAGAAAAATATTGGAACATATTTTCATATGTGGTGGTATGAGAAAGTACATAAATCTTGGCAAAAAATACAGAAGATAATCCAAGAAATTTTGGATGTTAAACTTCCTTTAGAACCTGAGTATTTTTTTTATTAAACATACTACCAGATGGCTTAAAGAAATGTGATCTGTATTTGATAATATATAATTTGACATCAGCCAGAATTATGCTCACAAAACTTTGGAAAACTGAAAGGATACCCTCGAAGGATGAGCTAATTCAGAGAATATTGGAGATTACTGAGATGGACAGACTAAATATTTTATTGCAAGGCAAAGATGAAGAAATTTACTTTCAATAATGGCAAAGACTATACAACTGGATGTATATGTATACCGATATGTAGGCTCGCAATATGTTTTTCATTTGCTATTCAGCATATGTTCTTTGTATAGATTAAAAATTTATAAGTAAAGTAATTAAAAAAAAGACAAAATGAAAAAGTCTTCATGTGTTGGCAAAAGACATCAATAGAGGGAGAAAGATGGACCTGGGGAGGGAGTTTTGGTCTCATAACAAAGAAGGCCCTTTCTCAGGTTGCTACCCATCTGCCTAGATGGCAGGAGCAACCAAAGCAGGGTTTTGCAAGCCAGGCCAGGAACAGCATAGGGCGTGCTTGTCAGAGCACAGAGTGAGTAAGACAAGAGCACCAACTCAAGAAGGGGCATGGGGAGGTGTTATCAGTGTGATGGCATTACATCACCTGGGGAAAACCCAAAAGAAGGACGATCAACTGAATTTCACCTGTTGAATCATGGCTGGAGGGTGCCGGTGGTTCTGCACCAGCTTTTGGCTGTGACTCCTGACAAGCCTGCAGCTTGTCTCAGAGCTGGCTTCATGGGGCTCCTCTTCTCCTGAGGAGTCCTCACTCTTGCTGAGCCCTGGCTGACCCACAACACAGGCTTCTGAGGATGACTGGAGTGAATGGAATACCCATATCTGGAAAATTTATCTGAACATTGATCCAAGGAGAGGGGCCACAGTTGATTAGCAAGGCACATACTTTGCATGCAGAAGATCACAGGTTCAATTTCTAGCATCTGTGATTAAATTAACCTCAAGTAGCTGTGATGGGAAAGATCTCTGCCTGAGACTTTGGAGAGCCATTGCTGATCAGCGTAGACAATACTGAGCTAGATGAGCAGGCTCATAGGTTCATTTGAAATGAGCCGCTGATTGATCGTTAGAACAGGGAAGACACACAGGTCTATCATTCTAATAAATGTTTTATGCTTACTACATTTTAAAGTTATCCATGTTTTTCTACATGTTAAGCAAGTTAGAATGGGGATATTAGCAGTAAATTACACTGCTGCCTTCTCCAGCTTCTTGTTATTTTAAAAATGCAAAATAAATTGGGTTTTCTGGGGGGGATGCATATTTTAGTTTTTTTTCCCCGTCTCAGAAAATGAAGACGGCACAAGAGTGCGCTTTCAGAGGCATAACTGCTAAAAAGCCTCCCCCGCTCCCACCCCTTCTGTCTCTAAACAAAATATATAAAGAGAGACTTTAAGAAAATTAATTGCAATGGTCTGCCTTCATGAATTTCAATGCACACACAATTCATTTTCCCACTGACAGCAATGCCAGGAGAAGATCTTTTGCTGCCACGGTGACAGGATTCATGAGCAGACCTGTTCAGGACTAATGAGGAATAAGTTGAGAATCTTCATTGGGGTTCTCCCAGGAGGGCCTGGCTTTCAATCACATACCATCATTGCTGCTCGTCAAACCTTGCTGCAGTGCGTGCGGAGTATATTTATATAACAAATGCACATTGTGGACTGAGCACAGAATTCCTCACTCCCTCTTGAAAAAGATCAAAAGAAACCCAAACATTCCCACAACAGAGACTGCAGTTGTCAGAACTGGAGCAAAGAGGGTATGAGGTCCAAATGCCCCTCATGCCTTCCTGTGGGGGTACTGAAGTCTGTGTACTCCCCTACAGTTTATTTAAGGTGCTGGCACTTCAAGGCCCTCAACACACTTATCTACAGGAATGCCTTTCTCAGTGTGCTCCACTCAGACAGCTTCGCTCATCTGAGCCACCCTCTTAAGGAGTAAAAAAACTGCCCGTGCCCAGTAGAACCTACTTGGTGGAACAGCTCTTTCAAAATCAAAAAGGGTAATCATATGTCTAATGTTGTAAATGGCTGTATGTACAGATTGTTAAATCCATAGTTAAGATACTGAATTGCAGACCATAAGGTCTGTAGTTCGGCAGTTCGAGACCCGAGTGCCGCATGGCAGAGTGAGCTCCCGTCTCTGGCCCCAGCTCCTGCCAACCTAGCAGTTCGAAAGCAAGAAACTGCAAGTAGATAAATAGGTACCACTTTGGTGGGAAGGTAACAGCATTCCGTGTGCCTCGGCATTTAGTCATGCCGGTCACATGACCACAGAGACGTCTTCAGACGGTGCTGACTCTTTGGCTTGGAAACGGAGATAAGCACCGCCCCCTAGAGTCAGATTTGACTGGCTTTCGAGCAAGGGAAACCTTTACCTTTACAGAATAGGCAGGTCTTTCTATAAGCTTAAGGGAAACCCTAGGGTATGACAAAAATATCAAATTGTCAAACAATTAGTAAATATTAAATTGTTAAAAAATGTAAAATAATAAAGGGTTTTAAAAATTTTAAATGCCCCTGGACTCCAACTTTGTTCTGCTGTTTCAGACCAACATGGCTGCCCCCTGATTCTTTCTTCCACCATGTTGTTTGAACTCACAAGTTATGTAGCAGCTAAGTTACTACCTCTTTATTCCGTATAGGACTATTAAGACTGAGCAGTGGTGATGGGAGGAGTAGTCCATAGGATATTCTGATTCCCAGCTGGCTCTCTTTCTTCTGGCAACACAATGGCAACCATCAACTTACATGGGAAATGTTTACAAGGCCGCCATCAGAAGTGTTGATGCAGGGAAAGGAGATCCAAAGCATCACGCTAGGGACAATGACTCAGCACTCAAGAGACACTCTAAAATTAATGCCATGCAGATGTTGTTTACTAGTCCTGAGGAATGGGAAACATCCATTTCCTTGCTTCGGCCACATAATTTTCTGATATGTGCAAAAGTGACACTTTGCAGAGCAGGGAAGAGGGGGACTTATGATCATCACCTTTCTGTGCTCATCTGTGATAACAGAAGTCATTACGAAAAGGTTGCCTCTGTTGTCTGTACATAAATCAGCATCAAATAAAGCTGTAACCACCCCCAGACAATGAACAGCTTTCCTACATCCTACCAAGTGTATTGGCACCTGATGGCTGAATGGCTCATATTGTTGGTGGCAGCAGCAGGAGAGGTTTAGCTGACATTTACTTAAACACTAAGCCATCTTTTCTGCACATTTGGTGGTTCATGACAGACATCTTCCTCCAGCTTTATTTTCCCAGTACGGCCGTTCCCCAAAGACAATCCATTTGCCTCTCTTCCCCTCTATCTAAGCTCGACAGGTCTGCCCCTAGAAAGTATTTTACGTTGCTTTGTCAAAACGTATCAGGCACTTCTCTGGTGACTGCAATCTCCATCAAGAAAATGGTGGTCCTGGAAGGAAACAGCCCGTTTCTCTTCTTTTGGTGCTATCAAAGAGCAACATTGCTTTTGCTGTCTCTCCCACCGAAAGGCTGTATTTAAGTATTCCTTCAGCAATCTTGTCTTACTCTAGTCTTATTATACCTTTTTTTTTTTTTAATCATCCATCTTTAAAGGAAAAGCTGATATGTCAAGCGGAGGATCGAACAAACATCTGTTTCCCTGTCATTAGATCTTTTCTCTGACATGTTTCATGACTTTCTCTTTCATGAATCTCCAGGGGGAGGGGGGATCAATTCCTTTTTCAAGAGACATCAGTGCTTTAAGTCTTTTTGATTTCTCCTAATTTAAATAATTTCCCCGCTTTATTATATTTAATGCTCCAATTTGCACTTGTAAGAGGATATTGCAGCTGAGAATCTCAGAGTGGTTCCCAAGTACAGAAATGTAATTCAATAATCTTAATCAGGCCCCCCACGATCCCAGGAATCAACTTCCACACAGGAACTCCCTGCATACATCCACTTGACAGTCCTCAGGAACAACATATAGCCTAGTTAGGCCCTGACCAGTGTTCCCTCTAAGCTGAGTTGGTGCGAGCTAGCTCACAGTTTTTTAGCCTCTGGCTCACACATTTTTGTCTTCGCTCAGGAAGGATGGCTCCAGAGCAAACTAATTTATGCAGCAGCCAAATCGCTTGCTCATAACTTTAGTGCCAGTAGCTCACAAAGTGGAATTTTTGCTCACAGGACTCCACAGCTTAGAGGAAGCACTGGCCCTGACCAGATGACAGAGAAAAAACAGGGCATTAGTACCAGCCTCACACAAGCCCCAAACCAGTCTGAATAGATATATCTATATATTTAATTCTCAACAGTCCCCTCTGCCTGAGGATATTTATTTCCACAGATAGGGAGCACACTCTCCCCCAACAGGTTTCTCCACAGACTCAGGAGAATCCACAGGGCTGCAGAAAACTCCAAAAAAAATTTAAAAAAAAACAAATGAGGGAGGGTTGCATTCCCCCTCAATACCTTTTGAAATGGCCGCTGCAGGGGTCTACTCCAGGCCCTACCGCATTGACAGTGAAAGATAGACTGACTGATAGCCAGAAAGAAAGAGAGACAGAGAGGGGAGGAAGCAAAAGCAGAACTGGAGCTTGGATTGGGGAGGATTCCTCCTGCAGTATGAATGGCTAAATAGCAGGGGGTTTGGAGCCAGGCCTGGGACTAGGACTGCCCATTCTGGTAGATTCTGTGTTGAAGTCTGAGGAGTGCAGAGTTTGGGGTAGGAAGAGACCTCAGCTGGATATAATGCCACAGAGTCCACCCATTTTCTCAAGGGGGACAGATCTCTGTTGTCTGGAGTTCAGTTGTAATTCTGGGGGATCTCAAGTTCCCACCTGCAGGCTGGCAAACCTAGACCTAGCAACACCCTCTGCGTGACTTGATACCACCTGACTTGCATGATTCAACTAGGCCTGGCTGCTTGCTACTGCTCAACAGCAGTCACTCTATGAAAGCCAGTGTAGTATAATGGTCAGAGCTTCAGAGTAGGATTTGCGAGACCCAGGTTTAGATCCCCATCTTGCTGTGGAAGCTGACTGGATGATTTTGGACCAGTCACATACTTTCAGCCTAACCTACCTCATAGGGCTGCTGTGTGGATAAAAAGGAGAGGAGAATAATGTCAACTGCTTTAGTCCCCACTGTGGAGAAAGACCAGTTTTCCTCCATAGAAGCTGCAGGGGGAAAGGAGACGGAAAGATGAAGACAGAGGGGCAGATAAAGGCAGGTTGGCTCTTGGGTGGGAAGGAGATAGGGATGCCAACTCCAGGTTGGGAAATTCCTGGATATTTGAGGGGTGGAACCTGGGGATGGTGGGGATTGAGGTGGGGAGGGACTTCAAACAGATATAATGCCATAGACTCCACCCTCCAAAACAGTCGTTTCCTCCAGGGGAACAAATGTTGCCAACCTCCAGGTGAGGGCTGGAGATCTCCTGGAATTACAACTGACCTTCAGATGAAAGATATAAGTTCCCCTGGAGAAAATGGCTGCTTTGAAGGGTGGAGTTTATGGTATTACACCCTGCTGAGGTCACTTGCAAACTCAAATCTCATCCTCCTAAGGCTCCACCCCAAATCTCCAGGAAATTCCCAACATGGAGCTGGCAACCCTAAGAGGAACTGATCTCTGTATTTGGGCAATCAATTGTGATTTCTGGAGAGAGGCTGCTGCCACTGCTGCTGTGGGGGGGGGGAAGTAGGTGACAGGCCAGGAGAGTGACAGGGGCAGAAAGAGTGATGGGGTGGCAGCAGAAAGGAAGTGACAGGCATGGAGGGGGGAGGGAGAGAGTGACAGAGAAAGAAGGGGTGGCAGGAAGGAGAAAGAGTGTGAGAGAAGCAGGAAAGCTTCCAGGCTTACATCATTTTGCAGAATGCAAAACCGAATTGTTCAGGAAGGCATTTGTATAAAGGGAATAAGGTTGCAGTTATGTCTGCAGGGGAAAAAAACATTGGCAGTATTATTGCATTGTTTACTATATACATTATACTGTTTTATTCCCTAGTTTTCTAATTTTGTAACCCAGTTTTCTTTTGCTGGTTTGTATGCATTATACTGTTTTGTGAACTACCTGGAGTCTCAGCAAGAAAGGATGACTATAGATGAGATAAAGAGATGAATGAGTTTATGGGAGGGGAGGGAAGCTGAAGCCCAAAAGCAAAGAACAGGAGTACAGGTGGCAACACGCATGCAGCAGCACTGACCTGGGGGAGCGCAGAAAAAACGGTGTGGTCTGCAAAATTGCAAGTGCTTTGCTAACGGCGAGGGAAATTTTACTGGGTTTATTATCCCTTTTTTTTTTTTTTGCTTGTTTGTTTGTTTGAAAGAGTATTCATATACCTGACTGTATAATATGAGAGATCTCAGGCTTTTAGGAAATACTCTTTATTTCAACATGTGTTTAAATACTTACTAAAAAGTTTAAACTATTAAAAGATTTACACTATAGAAGGATATATTTCAATTCATATAATAGTCAAACACGCACACACATATATATGTGTGTGTTTGTGTGTGTGTTTGCCTATTGTGTGTGTGTATTGCTTATCATTAGAGAATCCAAGATAAAGGTTTCCCTTGTTCGAAAGCCAGTCAAATTCGACTCTAGGGATGCAGGCTCATCTCCGTTTCCAAGCCAAAGGGCCAGTGCTGTCTAAAGACGTTTCCGTGGTCATGTGGCTGGCATGACTAGACGCTGAGGTGCACGGAACCAGTGTTCCCTCTAAGCTGAGCTAGCTCACAGTTCTTTAGTGTGAGCTAGCTCACAGTTCTTTAGCCTCCGGCTTGCACATTTTTGACTTCGCTCAAGAAGGATGGCTCCAGACTCCAGAGCAAACGGATTTATGCAGTAGCCAAATCGCTTGCTCACAACTTTAACACCAGTAGCTCACAAAGTAGAATTTTTGCTCACAAGACCCCACAACTTAGAGGGAGCATTGCACGGAACGCTGTTACCTTCCCACCGAAGCGGTACCTATTTATCTACTTGCAGTTTCTTGCTTTCGAACTGCTAGGTTGGCAGGAGCTGGGGACAGAGAAGGGAGCTCACTCCGTCATGCGGCACTCGGGTCTCGAACTGCTGAACTACTGACCTTCTGGTCTGCACTTCAGTGTCTTAACCACTTGAGCCACCGCAGCCCTTGGAGAAGGCAGTAGCTAATAGGAGCTCATTAAACATTCCTTAGTGCATTCACTATCACAATTGATTCACCACATGAAGGAAGATTAAAATATATTTTTTTCTAATGGCAAACGTTATATCTGAGAGCTGGGCATGCACAATTTTCCTGTTAATGAAGGAAAATATCCAGATTCTATGCCTTGCACGAATAAAAATCAAGCAATTACTGCTCAAAAAGCATGAGCTCCAATCTATAAGAAGCTGTGCTTCCCAGGTGAGCCACGATGAAACTATTTTCTATTTGTCTTAATGGGTGTCTAAGGGCAGACATGATGCCTTCCCCCAACCTGGTAGCTGCCCCCATTCACTGTGCTGAGGCCCCTAGAGTGAGCCTCCCTGATGCTCCGACATGCCAGCCATAAATGGCGATGACATGCCCAGCTGACTGATGGGACCATGCCTTCAAGGTAAGAGGAGGGCCCTGTGCAGCTAGAGGGTGGATCAGCAGCCTTGGGACTGGTGAGATGGCTGGGAGAAGCCAGGGGGCAGGGGGGAAGCCACCAAAGACTAATTTGGCCCAGACAGCAGGATGTGGCGCATGCAAGGACTATGAGGGTGTATTTAAATCCTTGTGGATCAGCAGCCTTGGGGCTGGTGAGATGGCTGGGAGAAGCCAGGGGGGAGGGGGGAAGCCACCAAAGGCTAATTGGCCCAGGCAGCAGGGTGTGGAGCATGCAAGGACTATGAGGGTGTATTTAAATCCTTGCAACCCCAAGGAGGAGGTGGTCAGGGCTGCTCCTTTCTCAAAGGCAGTCATTCACTTAACACTGGTCGAATCTGCATTTTTCTTTCCCACCGGTGTCCCAGCCTTCTGACTCCCTCTTCAAAAAGCTGTCTACATCTGCTTTCGTTTTCACACTTCAACAGTGCTAGCATACTTTTGCATGTCTGCATATGTTTAGCGTCCTCTTGTGGTTGTTCCGCTGTCATTGCGCCTCCGCACGGCTTTAAATGAATCTTCTCCAAACAACTCTTCAAACAAGCATAGAGAAAGATGGCATCTCAGCAGAACGAAACTGATTTAAAAATGCAAATGCAGATCCGACCACTGGAGAAAAAATGCCATTTCTCTGCTAGGCCATTCTTAAAGGTAAATGCTCTCAGTCTGACTCCTTCTGCTTTCAAACAAAATATCAACAAAAGATTCTTGCTTGTAGATACATTTATAGTCCAAATATTTTCGGTTTGTGGATTATTTATTCTTTTTATATGAATGTCATCAGTCTCCTCAGGAATTTATTAGACGGGCAAATAACCTCCATCCAACAATTAAGTTTGAAGGTAGGAGCAGCACACAGGCAATGCCCTTCTTGGATACGGTGCTATGCATTAGTCATATGTCAAATTGCATAAGAAAAACACAAATAAGAATTCTTATCTTAGGTTTAACTCATTCCATCCAATTTCTCTTAGAAAGGGAATCCTTTGTGGTCAAATGCTTAGGGTTAAAAGGAATTCAACCAAAATGGATGATTTTCAAAAAGAAAAAGAAATATCGGGCAAGCAGTTTTTAAATAGAGGATACCCTGCGGGTTTGATAGATGAGGCTATGAAGAGAACTGATTCACAAAATACGAGTGAACTATTAGCATATAGAAAAAAATAGCAATGAAATAAATTTGTATGGGCTTTGCAATATTCAAATCTCTCAGCAGGTATTTCAGAGATTATAAGGAAACTTTGGCATTTGGTGTCAAATATACCAGGATGTAATGAACCACCAGTAATTGGGTACCAAAAGAGACAGAGCATTAGGGACCTATTGGTTCATTCTGACACCACACCAAAGGTCCATGATATTAAGGAGGTGGGATATTCTCCTTGTCGCAAATGTAAAGCATGTGCATTTGCCATGACTGCACAAGAGTTTAAAGAAGAAGAGAAGAAGAAGAGATTGGATTTATACCCTGCCTTTTACTACCCAAAGGTATCTCAGAGCGGTTCACAAACTCCTTTTCCCTTCCCCTCCCCACAACAGACACCTTGTGAGGTAGGTGGGGCTGAGAGAGGTCTTGACAGAAACTGCTCTTTTTCAAGGACAGCTCTTATCAGAACTACGGCTTGCCCAAGGTCATCCAGCCAGGTGCAAGTGGAGGAGTGGGGAATCAAACCCAGTTCTCCCAGATTAGAGTCCACGCACTTAACCACTACACCAAACTGAAAGTTGTAATACTATCTATGTATCTATGTATTTTGTGAATGTCCCAAAATGTATGTGGGGAAGTGTTATATCTATTAATACACAAGATTTCTAAAACTAGAAATTTAAAGTAATCAAAATAATGTCCCTTGTCCCTTTTTTAGCAATACACAGAGCATTGGCGAGTGGAAGGTTTCATTACTAATTGTTTCCTTGTTACTTGATTGTGTTGGTTCGTATGGAATGTTAACAGATAGCTTTTTGCTGTTATAGATCGATATTCTTACCTGACTTAGTCTGAAGAGTTAAAAGAAAAACAGTTGTGCAAGTAATGTTATATCATAAACAACACAACACTTTATAAAATTTATAAAATTGCAAAAATTGCAAATATTGTTTAAAACTATTAAAAAGGTTAAGAAATTGTTTAAAAATTGTTATAAATACCTGTAACCACTTAATTAATTTTTTATAGTTATATTGGTCCTTCTCTGAGGAAGACCTCGGGAATGAACATATTACCCGGAAACTTTGTTAGAATACAGATATTGGACATTTTTGAATACTGGACCTTATAGAATTCAGATATTGGATCTTCTTTGGATTTTATTATAATATTTTAACTAAAATTGATATTTTTGTAAAAGAGACATATATGACTGCAGAAGTGCTTTGATTATTGATGTTGTGGACTATATAAAGACATATATTAGCATATTGTTCAGCTTTTTTGTTCCCTTGTTCCTTTAAGCTTGGGGGCTGCAGTTCTCTCATTGACTTCACAGGTCTCCCACTTTGGCAGGAGGCCCCTTGCCCCAATCTCCATCACTTCCACTGCCACTCAGCGGAGAAGTGGGAGCAAAATGGGGGGATCTGCATCATGCCAACACTGAGACATCACTTCCATCACAAACTTGGAAATGACAGCTTCATGGCAGCATAACGCTCTAGGATTCACTGGAAATGCAACAATTTTACCAGGTTCACACTGAAAGTGAGATTGAGGTATCAGTGTGATGCTGCTCATTGCGACTCCACTCCGGTCTCCAAGAGTTTGCCAGTGCTGGGCTGGCAACTCTGTTCCATGATCACCTCCTACCCCACTCCAGGAAAGACACCATGTTGATTGGATATCTCAAGACAACATGATCTAAATATGATAGAGAAATGGCGAGTCCTTCTGGCTCCAGACAACAGAGTCTCCCACTTATTAAATCAGGACTACAGAAGACTGTTTACATTAATGCGTTGGGATGTACTCCCATCTGCAGTCCTGGAAGGAAAATTTAACAAGACTCCTTATGAAGAAAGGATATGCCCCTGTTGTGCGGATGGTATTGAATCTGTAGAACATGTAATTTTTGATTGTAAAGCATATAATATCCGCGAGTCTCTTCCTTTCCCTAAGACACTCCCCGGCTGATTTCCCACTACAGCTGCCTCGGGGTTGCGCCGCCATTTGCCCCAATACTATTTGTCAATTTCACACCCGAAGCCGCGGGGCTGCATTTTGACCCGCGGCTTCGCCCAATTTCCCCCGCAGTTTCGTAATCCTCAAAAAATCAAATGTAGTGGGAAATCAGCCCCCCTCTCTCGCAGGCTCTCACACAATCTCTAATCAGGTCCCGTCGTTGACCTTGTTGCTCCAGCTGGAGGCTTACACTGGGAACTGTAATGCTTTCTGAATTGTTTTTGCTAGCTTGCCCGCTTCTATTGCCCGCGTGCACGAAATGTATCAATTGGCTTCGGCTGTGGGGGGGCTATTTGAATGTAGTATAACTCCGCAGGCTTTGCTGTACGTAGTCATTACAGACACAGACTGTACACGTGTCTTTAGTACTGATCCACTATTAAACATTGTGTTCTGAAGAAGCCCTATGTTATGTGACTGACTGAAGAACCTGACACAGGCAAAGAATCTGCCTTCATTCATTCATTCACCTCCTAGCCCCCTCCAGTAAAGACACCAAGTCCCCTTCAATGGTGGAAGCTACAGTCATCTCAGTGAAGTACCTCTGGCCGCTATGCTAACTTGAATCAATTTAGGTTGCCCACATATTCACAATTGTGTTTTGTTCATTATCTTGACATACTACTTTCCCATCAGATCTATCTCACAAACACATGAAGTTCCCCTTTATTGAGCCAGACAATTAGTAAATCTGGCCCAGAAGATTCTGACTAGTTTCAGGCAGATGCACTATCCGTGAGTGTGCCTCCTCCTCTACCCCAACCGGGAAACACTACAACTCTTTACCTTTTTACAGTTTGGCTTCCAGGTAAAATCTATCTTACATTTTTCTCATGCACCTCTAGCTGTATGAGCAATCATGACCTGATTTTACTTCCCTAACTAGGATACCAAGTGACAGGGAGGAAACTTTGCATTTCACTACACGAGCTCTACCGTAAACATATGGTAAATCATGTCACATCCTTCTAAGCCCATTGAGATCAGTAGAAGAATAAAACTCTGCTTAAGATGGCACTGCTTGTGTGTCACCGAGGGCTGAATGATTACTGCAAGTAGACATGTCCCCCCACCTCCTTTTAATCCCTGTGCTCTGGCACCCAGAACCTCCATTCCTTGTTGTTTAGTTTTCTTTGACACCTTGCCCCAACAGACAGTTTGGGGACAATTTGGGCACTGCTGCTGGTCTAAAGACATAACCATTGAGTTAAACAAGAGAAGGACTTTGGCTTAAACTTGTATTTAATGAAGTGTCACAATTGAAACATAACTTTTTTATAAGCAGCTGACAAGTATTGAGATGAGGGTTGTCATCCACTGGCTTATGTGCAGTCACAGAATGCGAACATACATTTTATACTCTGGTTTTATATATGTAAAAATCAATCTTTCGATTGTAAAAAAACATGAAACATTTAGTTTACTGTCAACATGGTATGTTGGCTTGAAATATATAGTGACGCTACAAAAATGTCCTTGGAATGAATAAAAAATGTGCTGTCTGATTCGATACACAGCCCCATGTTTCCTTTTCATTTAAAGCAGTTGTTTTGTTGTTGTTTTTGCTCCGATGGCTAATTCAGCTTTTAATGGCTAATTTCTTTTACTAGGTTGGGGAAATTTGTTTTCTTGCTGGCTGCTTTGCTCTTTTGGGCCCTGACTACCTCCTTTTAAGGAAGGTGCTAGAGAAACTGCACAGAGAATGAAGAACTGTGCAAAGCATCCAGCAATCTGATTTTGTTTTGAGTGTGACTGGGCAGTAAGAATAAAAGCAATGCAGGGGCACAAGGACAGATCAGCCTGGCACTCCAACGGCTGAGTTATCCTGGATGCCCAGCTCCTTGCCACACGATTTTGCTGTCTTGCATTTTAACATTTCTGATTCCTTTGAACAATTCATCTTGACCCATGCAATCATCCCCTCCTGGTTCCTGAGAGTATTCAGAATAGGCTCTTCAGGTACACTACTTGTCAGATCTACAAACTCAACACTGATTTAAAGTACCCTCATAATGGATTATGAGTCTACCTCAAATCAGTGGAAACCAGTGTAATGAGAATGAACCTTCTCAGCAAGGAACAGCAGCAAGGTCTGCAAGAAACCCCGCACTGTATCTGTTCTGGAACTCTGGCTGTAAGGTTGCTGAGGAGGCAATCTACATGGGTTCTGTGCTGAGGATACATCCCTAATCTTAGAAAAATATGCTTTAGGAACAGAAGGGAGTATAAATGCTATGCAGCCCTAAACTGCTCTAAAATGGAAACTTTATTAACAATACTATACTATCAAATGTCCTAAAGACAATAAATTTTACAATCAATGTTACAACTTGAACATACAACAAAAAAATTGTAAATGAAACCCGGCTCATAACTTTAAACTGCCTGCAAAAAGAGCCATGTACTATAAATCAATGTGTAAACAGTTGTAGGGACGATGTAAACGTCTCACAAGTAATGCAGGCTTTGGACTCTATATGCAGCCGTGGTATCTGTTGCCCTGCAAGGCTTTTTCATGCCTTTTCTGAACAGCAATAAAGTATGGACTGTGCAGAGTATGATTAAGGAACTGTAAAGCATGGTGACCCACTATGAAGCCAGTTGAGACTGCACCCTAAGAGAAGAACACATTCCTTTTTTCACTGCTGCTCCAGTGGCCATCCAAGGTTGCCAACCCACTCATCTGATGGTGATTGAATCAGTTCCACAGTATGCACAAAGCACCTAAAACCATGTCATGCCAGAGCATGAAGACAAAGGCCTCCAAAACACCATTAGGAGACCTCTCCTTTCCTCCCCCAACATACCTGCAAAGCTACACGTAGCCCAAAGACTCTATTCATAGTTGCTTAGCAACTAATCACTCGCCCATCAAGGACCATCAAGAAGACAATGGCCTTGGCTCGATGACTCATCTCACATACACCCAGGTGCCAGCCACAAGTTAAGCTTCTAGCTCTCAATATTGACCACTCCTTAGCTTCCCTCTCCTATTCCTTCCAACCAATAGCATGTTTTCAGGGATGGACTAACTAGGAGGTGCAACCAGGGGTTATGGCCAACCTCCACACCCGCTCATAAAACAGGCAACCCGACCACATGCTCAACCCTTCTACTCTACGACCCCTATCTAAGCCTTATCCCTCTTATGTCCAGCTTGCTATCCCAATACCCTTCCTCCATCTCCAGACTCTAGGTCTGCAGCCAGAGTTCCACGTGCTGCTTGCTGGTTCAAGCCATGTGTCCCTTTTTCATTTCTTCCCCTCCTTCTTCCATTGGAACAGCTCATTCGACGAGGACAGGTAATTATTGCCCCACCAACGAATTCCTGCTCATGCAACCATACTAAATCTCTCTCTTTATTTTCCTAGTCTTGATTAATTGAGTGTGTGTATGTATATTGTTTGTGTGCGGAGAAGATTTCCAGTAAAAGACTTTAATTCTAACCTAATACAGTCTCTATGTCTATTACCGATACTTCTGGAAGGGCGGGACCTCTGTATAAACAGGTGATCGCTCCCTTAGCTGATTGCATATTAATAATAACTTGCAAATCCCCTAATTTTGATAATAACTAAGAGCAATTAGGCTAACAAATCAATAATACACATCTATATATATAAAAGAAAGTCCCCTCACCGTAAAATCAACGCCCAGGCCAAACCGCTGGACCTAGAGACACCAAATTTGGGGAGAGCGCTCCTACCATGGCGTAGGTGCTCACTAAGAAGGGATTTTTAGAAATTCAATATCTAAGTGGGTCAAAAGGGGTAAAATGTGCCCCCCATTGATTCCTATGCGGCTGCCAGGCAGCTGCCTCCCTGCACCCCCCACTCTCTGATTGGTCAGCTGCAGAGGTAAAAAAAGTCCTGAGGTAAAAAAGACAGTTACAGGGGACTGCGGAGAGCTAATGACAGTTGGGGAAATCGGGAGTGGCCAACAACCACCTCTGAGGTGAAGCAAAGCTGCTGGCCCAGCCTCTCTGATGGCTTCCAACACACTCCCCCCGCCTCTTACACCTAACAGGCAGTTGTCTGTCAAATGCAGCCCTACCTCCACAGTGGCTTCTAATACTCCTCCCCCTCCTACACTGGACAGGCAGCTGCCTGTCAGGTGTAGGAGAGGAGGTGGAATGCTTACAGCCGCTGGGGAGGTTTGCTTAGCAGGATTGCCCTTAGCACTGCTGCTGGCCCAGCCTCCCCGATGCCTTTAAATACAATCCCCCCCAATACCAGACAGGCCAGTGTCTGTCAGGTGTAGGAGCAGGGCCAGGGTATGAATGTTTATGGGGAGAGAGTATCCCTCATGTGTCCCTCCCTCATGAACCTGAAGAAATGGAAGTGGTGGCAGCTACAAGCATGGACAGTTTCAAGAGGGAATTTTATAAACTTATGGAGCAGAAGTCCATCAGTGGCTATTAGCCACAAGTTATAGATAGGAACTCTTAGTCTGAGGCAGGTGATGCACTCTATTCTTGGTGCTGGGGGGGCAGCAGTGGGAGGGCTTCTAGTGTCCTGGCCCCACTGCTGGACCTCCTGATGGCGCCTGATATTTTTTGGCCACTGTGTGACAGAGTGTTGGACTAGATGGGCCATTGGCTTCTCTTATGTTCTTATGCCCCTTCCAACTCTAACATTCTATGATTCTATAACTGTAACTTCTGGATTAGGGCTGAAATTCTGTTTAGGAGAGCCTGTTTAATGAATGAATGCTTCGTTCCAAGATTCCATTTTGCCTTGAACACCAAAAGTCAGGGATTACAGGAAGAAGTACTAATTCATTTTATATGCTGATTTCATTTTTTTGTTGCATTTGAGTAACTCCTGGTTCTTCATGTAAGCTTTATTTTTTCCAGTACACTGATACCCTTCTGAACCCTCAGAACTGTAGCCCGTAGCATGGCACAGGAGAATTTTCATGTCACATTTATCACTGGCCCGGTACAGTGGTTTTTCAGCCTTTCTAGACCCAGGGTCTATCTTTAGCTCCCAGGTGGCAGCACAGAATCCACTGAGCTGCAATTATATTACAGGAAGTCAGGTGACAGAAGATTCACATGACAGGAAGTGTCAGAACCAGAGCTGTGACCACTGGTGGGGAGGGGTGCTCCATTCATCTTAGCTGTATCTTTGAGGCAATAGGGAGAATTAGACAAGACAAAGGAAACATATTGTTCCCAGTGCTACTAAAAGAAGGGGAAAGGCTATCAAGGAAAGCAAGAATGAGTAGCTGGGAGGACTAAACATCACCTATGTTCCGCAAACTGATTCTTCTTGGCAGATTTCCTCCAGCAGTTTTTAATTGACTCTTTTCACCAACAAGTCTCTGCAAATACAAATAAGTCCAGCTAAAGGCAATGTACCTAGAGAGGGGATTTTGCTGGAGATAATCAGCAGGGGAAAGGCTAAATGGGTGGTAACTCAAGAAATGGGCCTTCTCAGTCATGCCACCAAACTTGTAGAGTCCCCCTCCTCCGGGAGATTGGTCTGTTCCCTCCCCGTCATCATTATTGTTATGTACTGAAGCCTGAATCATTCCTATACTGTCCTATGTTAAGCTTCAGGCTGAATGTGGATTGTAAGCTGTCACATTCTATTGGCTGGTTTCTGAGAAACCAGTGACCATGTAAATATGTATCAAAGAGGGAACAGATCTGATTGGTCTTTATCCACAGTATTTGATTGGATGTTAACTTATTATGGGTGTGGCTTTGACAGCCAGGATAGTTTAAAAAGGGAGCTGTGCTCCACTTGTTTTGTTGTGTGTTCCGAAGTTTGCTGTTTGAAGTTTGCTGTTACAGTAAAGCTGAAATCACTTTTGTTGAAATCCTTCGTGTTGAGTTGCATACTTAACAATTATATTCTGCCAACTGGCAAAAAACTTAGCTGTTTTCATTTGGTATTCCCTCCCTGACCATCCTCCCTGGGTACGTATTTTGTTTAACTGCTGTTATTTGTTATTATACGATGTATTTCTGAAGCTTACTTTAAGGTTTTGGATTGCTCACTGCCTTGGGGACCCTTGGGAAAAGACAGCACAAAAATGGATTCCCAGACATGAAACTGAATTACCAAGGTTGAGTTCAGACTGGCAGTTTGAAGCGGGAGGGAGTCGTGGCAAAAAAGACCCAGAACAACATGTTCCAGGTTTTCTTGGTCACACTGTGCAGACTGATGCGGGAGCATACCGGGGAGGAGGCGCAAGGGAGCATTCACACTGTTTACCCACCCCTGGCGGAGGCACGGCTGTAAGGCACGGCTTTCTTTTAGTAAACCGGAGATATGTGCTTATGCGCATAGGCTCATATATGCATAAGGGCACAAGCAAAAATCGCGGCTTTTCGCGTTCAAACTTGCTGGTGCGGGGTGGACACGGGATAAACATGCTTTCCAGGGTTTGATACCACTTTCACCAGGTATCTTTTAAACTCAGGAGGGAAGCGTTACAAGACGAGTTGAGTACGGCTGGGGAACACCGGACAGATGTGCCTGTGTGAATGGCCCCTTTAATCCATTTGTGAAACGTTGCTGAAATGTGCCTATCTTGGGGCAAACTGCCCGTCTAATACCAAAGGTCCCTTATCTGGACTGGACTGTGGCACTGGGGGATTCTTTTCCTCCCCAAAATGCCACCCTTATGTTATTTCCCTGATCAGAAATGTCTGCCCTGTGCAGCTTTAACCTGTAGAAAGAAGGGGAGGGGAGATAGGCACAGGACAGATAACTGCCCCTTTCCCCTATCATAGGAAAACGCGGCTCAAGAGGTTTTTTAAAAAAAAAAAAAAAAAAACAGGAACAGCATCAGGAGAGAGTTAACTCCCCCAAGCAGAGTTACAGCCCAGTTCTGATAGCTCCCACCCAGGCCTGTAGCCAGGATTTTATAATTCAGGGGGCCTTTATATAAGTCAGGGGGCACAAAATAAAATAAAATATTTTTTTTAAAAAACTCACTTTTGCAGCGTTCGGACTCTGCCTGCCTACCCGGGGAAGCAAGGTGTGCTTGGAGAAGGGGAGGCGATGGGGAGTCCTCTGGGTGGGGAGAGTGGGGGGCTGAATGGAAGTGGGGGGCCTTGGCAGAAAATCAGGGGGCCAGGCCCCGAAATGCCCCACTGTAGCTACAGGCCTGCTCCCACCACTACCTCATGCCTGTTTCAGCTCCATAGAGGCCTGGCATGGATCTCTGGCACCATGTCTGTTATGGCCCTTCACCAGCGTTCCCTCTAAGCTGAGTTAGTGTGAGCCAGCTCACAGTTTTTTAGCCTCCGGCTCACACATTTTTGTCTTCACTCAGGAAGGGATGGCTCCAGGGCACACTAATTTATGCAGCAGCCAAATCTCTCGCTCACAACTTTAATGCCAGCCAGCTCACAAAGTAGAATTTTTGCTCACAAGACTCCGCAGCTTAGAGGGAGCACTGCCCTTCACCATCTTTCACTGGTTTTACCTCAAGTTTCTTCAAGAAGGTTGGTATAGAAAGTAAACTTGGCCTAGTAGTAGCCCATATCACCCTCACAAATTAAGCCGCTTTCCTATTCTCATTGTTTTTCTTTGGAAAGGAAAAATACTTTGGGCTGTTTTTCTTTCTTTTTTTAAAAATAGCGGGGTTTATAACTCCCAGTTTGCAGATGCTAAATAGCGATAGCACAGCTCTATGCATAAATCACAAATATGGGGACACCTGAATAAATAAGCCTATTGGGGAATGATATATAATGCTGCAAAAGCAAGTAAATCTGGCCTTTATTTTTGCCTTTGGGAGAGCATCCATAATAGCAATATAAATACAGATGTTGTAAGTGGAAGGGCAGCATACGTTATTGCCAGCACATTATTTACAAAGTCAACACTGAAAATAATGTGCCTCCAATCAGCGACATGACTGAAAATTCTGCACTCATATTCTTCCTTCAAATTGGCGGGAGGAGAGAGAATACGAGAGAAGACTTGTAGTTGTTTATGGGAGATGACACTGAGTTAACAGCTTCACTTACTAACAGTGCCACTGAAGTTACACATATTTTCCTCTAAGAAAGTAATGTTCTACAAAGAAGTAGTTCAGGTTCTCTCCACACATTATGGGTTGGATCCTATACTTCTATAAAGTGAATACATTTGTGAAAGTTATTTTTTCCCACTCCCCTTTCTCATAGGAAGTCTTTAAGCCCCCCCCCTGAAAAACATTTTCCTAAGGGTTGGTTGACTCTCGGAAACAATGTAGGATGGGCATCTTTTTCATGTGCACTTTTGTGAGCCACACAAAAGGAAAGGCAATTTTTGCTAATTCCCCTTCACTTAATTCACTGCCACAGGAGGTGGTGGCGGCTACAAGCATAGAGGGCTACAAGCACAGACAGCTTCAAGAGGGAATTGGATAAGCATATGGAACAGAAGTTCATCAGTGGCTATTAGCCACAAGGTATAGATAGGGACTCTCAGTCTGGGGCAAGTGAGGCTCTGTATTCTTGGTGCTTGGCGGGGGGGGGGAGAACAGTGGGAGGGCTTCTAGTGTCCTGGCCCCACTGCTGGACGTCCTGATGGCACCTGGTATTTTTGACCACTGTGTGACAGAGTGTTGGAGTAGATGGGCCATTGGCCTGATCCAACATTGGCTTCTCTTATGTTCTTATGTTCTTATGGTACAGTCCTCCATGCCACATCCCATGTTATTCTTGACAGACCCTCCTCCCCAATCCACAGGAAATGACTTTAAAGAAAGCCTCGGGTGTTGCAATGGAGAAGGAGAACATGGCAAAAAATTATTCCCACAGGATCCAACCATAAGGAGTTAACACCTCAATGTTTCAAGCATACACCAAAACTGCGAGATATGATTGCAACTAATATGTGCTGGAAAAGCGAGCGATCACACAAGTACATTCATCAGAGACCTCGGACTGGATCCACTAGAAGAGTTCACTGAAGGTTCACTGACTGGTTCTGTCCCACTTTCCCCTTCCCTAAGCCAGTGTGCTGGTTGTATCTGATTTCCTGATATGAGGATCAGGATTGCCCCAGAAGCAAAAGGTGCCGTAGGATGGGTTGCTGCAGTGGCAACAGAGAATTAAATAAAACTGCCACTTCCTCCATGGTCTGCTGACATAAGCCAGGAAACAGACAAAGGAAACAGGCCCAGGGCTATTTTTGGGCAGGAATGCACAGGAACGGCATTCCGGCTGGCTTCAGAGTTGGCCACGCCCACTACAGCCAAAGCCTCTGTGTGCCTGGCTACAGTGGGGAGGCCTGGAGAGCGACACCCCACCCCAGTGACTCCAAGGCAGGCAGGCTGGGGGGAGGCCCTGGAAGGATCGGGGAGGCATTTAAATGCCTCCCCGTGCCTTCCCTTCCCTTCAAGGAGGGGCTTGCCTGGGCTCCCTGCAGCTGTGGGGTGCCCGGGCAAGCCAAGGCAAGGGTGTGTGGCCTAATATGCTAATGAGTTTCTGCTGTTGGGTGTGGCCTATTATGCTAATGAGTTCCTGCTGGGCTTTTTCTACAAAAGAAAGGCCCTGGAAACAGCTATTTTAATTGATTGCCCTTGGAGCTATAGCATCCTATCCTGTGGTGCATTTTGCACAAATGTCTCTTCAGTGGGATGTCAGGACAAAGGGCAGGCAGCTTGAGAAAGGGGACAGCAGGGAAAGACCTGCTCCAGCAATGTTTTCCATGAAATCTTGTGGAGGATCCTCACACACACACACACCCCACACCGGCTGCAGCCGTTCAGTGTACACGGAGCAGAAGACCTGCGTTTGCAATGTATAACAAGTGAATTGGCTGAATTTTGTTTAGGGGCAGGGAAGTGATTCAGGATTGCTTCACATATGACGGGAGCAAGGAAGGTCAAAGCTCCGTGTTACAACTGGTCATCAAAGCAATCGATAGTCACAGAAATTAAACCATGCTTTTATTACTCTCCGAAGTGTAAAGTAATTTAATGTCTTCAATGTGTCTTGGAGATGGTGTGCACACAGAGCACAAGGCTGTCAAGGCATGGTGTGCTGTAGCAGGTTGAGAATGGCTTGTCAACACATTTAATCAGGACTTTTTTCTCCTTGCCTCTAATATAGCTGAGAGGAATACCCATTAGGGGACAATTTCTACGAACATGCAAGTAGCTTGCACTACAATGAAATTAATTGAGATGTATCTGCCGTGTGCCCAAAGTGAATCTAGTTCCTGAACTCCAGGAAACAAAACGATTGTACTAGTTCTAATTGGTAACTGTCCTCCAAAACTTTCTTGAATACTTTAATATAAAGTGCACCGTATGGATGCTGGGTGCTGTGAGTTCTTATTTACTTAGCCACTGCAGCCGTACGATGCTTTATTCAAATATGCCCAGAGGCACCCTTGGTCAGCCACGCCCAAAGTCAGGGATCACTCCTGCTCCCCTCCCCATAAGACAGAGAATTAGTGGGCAAGCATATTCCCACTATCCCCTCTTCATCGTGCCATAGAGTTCTTATGCAGTCATCGGCTTGTTGTGCCTTCAGTCTGGAGTTGCCATATTACTGGCCTGGTGTCATGATTACAAGCACGGGGCTAGAACTTGAGAGATACAGGTTCAAATCCTGTTCTGCCATGGATCACAATGGACTGCCATAGGCTACTCCTTATCTCAATGGAGATAAAATGGAGAAGAGGAACATGGGCCGAGTTCAGACTGGCAGTGTGAAGTGCGAGGGAGTCATAGCAAAAAAGACCCAGAACAACGTGTTCTGGGTTTTCCCGGTCACACTGCGCCGACTGATGTGGAAGCATTCTGGGGAGGAGGCACAAGGAAGTATTCACACTATTGGCCCGCCCCTGGTGGAGGCGCGGCTGTAAGTGGGTTTTTGTAATGTTAATCTGATGATATGCGCATAAGAGCATCCCTACTGGATCAGCTTGTTTGTATTCACACTTCTGGGAAGTGGGATGAACGCGGGATGAACGCACTCTCCAGGGTTTGCTACCGCTTTCACCTGGTATTTTTTAAACTCAGGAGGGAAGCGTTACAAGACAGGTTGAGTGCGGCTGGGGAAGACCTGACAGATGTTTCTGTGTGAACTGCCCCTTTAATGTGTTTGTGAAACGTTTCTGACACATGCCTTATCTCGGGCCACAGTGCCAGTCTGAACTCGGTGATGTATGAAGTCTGGGGCTGAAGGCCAACTCAGACTTTCCCCCCACCCGCTGAGTGCCCTGCAGCTTCTCCGTTGCCCAGGAGACATAGAGGTGACTGGGAGAGGGTGGGCCTCTTACCTGAGGCTGGCAGGGATGCTAAGAACGGTGCCGGCAAGGGGAGAGGAGGCCAAACTGCTCATCAATGGGGCACCTGGCATCTCTCTGAGTGTGGGAGCGGTGGCAACACTGACATCCCTGCAGCTGATAGTGGCAGGGGCAACCGGCTGCAGGGAGGTGGAGAGTCCGCCAGCAGCACAGGAAGAGCCCCGGAGAAGGAAGCCACCCTGAGGATGGGCCGGCCACTCGCTCAGCCTCCGCAGCTCTGAGACGAGGATGGAGGCAGGGCAGGAGAGAGCTGGTTGGGGGCAGGTCATGGCCTGGTAGCAGGGGGGGGTGAGTTTGTGGGATGAGGAGGAAATGGAAGAGGAAGAGAGAATGGAGGGTTAATCAACAAGCTAGCCCCAGATTGGCCAGCTGCGATGGGTGAAGGCAGGGGCAGGGCAGCTGGGACCAGCGGAGGGGAGGGATGGTTTGCCCATAAAAGCAGGGACAGCTAGTCAGGCCAAGGAGGAAGCAGAGGGTAAGGTGCTTTTCCTGCATGAAAGGAATGGCTAACCTCAGGGCTAGTTTTGTAGCGGGAACTCCTTTGCATATTAGGCGACACACCGCTAATGCAGCCAATCCTCCAAGAGCTTAAAGAGCTCTTCTTACAGGGGCTACTGGAAGCTCTTGGAGGATTGGCTACATTAGGGGCGTGTCGCCTAATATGCAAAGAAGTCCCAGCTACAAAAAGAGCCTATCTTTGTGAAGGGAGAGGAAGGATGGCTGATTTGCTTCCCTCCCATTTCTGAGGCTTGCTTGGGGGAATTGATGGGGGAAGGCATCAGACATGGACGGAGGGGTGAGAGCATCACATATGACCTTCGTGCTCCGCCCAGTTCTTTTTAAAGAAGCTTTTAGCACACGGACAACTCCTAAAACTTTCCCCTGGAGTAGAAAAAGGCATCCCCGTGATTCGGTGAAGATGCCTGTCAAGATTGACAGGGATGGGCACAACAGAACATCAGTCGGATTTTCTGTAAATATATCTCCTCATTTCAGGAGGAATCAAAAGAACTTGGGAAGTTTTTTTCTATTGAAAAGGAAAAGTAGAAAACAGTGCAAGTGGAACAATCTCATAGAAGGGCGAGTTCTTCACACTCCTTGGAACAGCAGGGGTTTCTCCTAAAGCAGAGAAAATTATGAGCTCTTAACAACATGCCATGAGTGATTGGCTGTGCATTTTATTCTTATTGTTACATGATGACACACGCTAAAGTGATTTACATAGAAATGGTCTGCTTTGAAGCCGAGGCACCCGTGCTCTGTGTGCGTGGTGTGCGCCCATGCCCCCACTGCCTGCTGCTCAAGTTTCTGCCTTGGCTGCATGAGTAGGATTCCAGAAGGGATCCCCAAGAAGGGAAGCGGCACAATCAACCACAAGTAACACTACTGTGATCAGTTGACCCCAGTTAACTTTGGCGGCAGTGCTATTTTTGGAATCATGCATCCGAGGTTAAGTGCTGGTTCAAAGACTGATAAACACTCTGGCCCAATCTGCATCTTGCATTTGCTCCGGTGTTTTACCAAACCCACACTGGAACAGAAAAAGATGTGGCTCAAAACAGCATTCAAATACGTCAGGCCAATGCCATACTGACTGCAGAGTCGCCCCTGAATGGCCATAAGATGGCCCTAAATCTATGCAGATGTCTACCAGAAAACCAAGAGATCAAATGAAGTGAAAGGCGGCATTGCAGTCTGGACACTGCCATAAAATCCGACAATCCATCAAAGTGAAAGTGGCATGCAATGTAGAGGGGAATTTCTGTTCCAGCCATGGGTTTGGTAAAACAGCGGAGCAAAAGCTAGATGGGGATTGGGCCCCCGTCTTAGGCCACCTGTATTTGGAAAGTCAGAAATGATCAGTATCCACAGGGAACTCGTTCCACATCATAAATATTAATTGGAAATAATGTCAATTAATATGTTGTTGAAGGAAAGAAGAGAGTTCAAAATTAAATAGGGCATGGTTTCCTGCCCTGAAAAACAATAGCAGTACAGGTAAGATTAGAATTTCAACAGCCATTCCACATACAAAAGAACCTCCTCAGGAAACAGGAAACCTCCTCAGGAAACAATCCATAGACAAAAGAACCTCCTCAGGAAAGCTCCTCCATTAGCATGTTCATAGCCTAGGGAACTCCTCAAGATAATGACTCAGCCCTACCTTCCTGAGTAGATATAAATTACCTGCCTACCATGTTTTTTCTTCTCACCTTGAGACAGAGAGTACTCCATCTTTCTGTGTTATACCTCTGAGGATGCCAGTCACAGCTACTGGCGAAATATCAGGTCCTACAATGCCAAGACCACAGCCAGACAACCTGGAAAATCTACAGCAGCTAATGTCAATTAATATTGTTGCGGTGGGGACCAAGTTCTCAGATTTGTTATACATGCAACAGGGTGGAAGCAGTGATTTTTCTGCTTCTTTTTCTCAAATGGCATGAAGAAACCATCCTTATTTCTCTGTTTTGTACCAAGGGGGATTGCATATGACACAGCAAATCAAGGGTACCCCTGCATACTGCAGCTACCTGCTGATCTCCAGGTACATACAGCATACGGGAGCCAACTGAGGCTGGCCTATTTGAAAGATCAACCGAATGCTTCTTGCTTTGGATGCGTTCCCCACAATAGCAGGTAAACAATACTTTTCACCTCTATGCCAGCAGGAGGCTTGACACATAAATCTATGCATGCTGCGAGCAAATGTTATTTCCAGGATGCGGGATTCCTTTTAAGGTAATCTTTAAACAGGGCAGAAATACAGAAAAGAACAGGAATCTTTTTGAAAATGGGAGCTGTAGTATTCCTGTGTGAATATCTTCTGCCTATCAGGCCCTATCATTTCATCTGGCCATGCCTTTCAGCATACTTTAGAATAAAATTCAGGCTTATTGCTCACTGACACGGTAAACCTGTGTCTCAAGTATACCACTTCAGACTGCAAGATGTGGGCTCCCCTGACTAAAGGTTCCTTTGTGTAAGCAATTCCCTCCATGCAAAAGTAGACGTCCAGGAACAATTAAAGCAGACAGATAACATGGCCAAATAATTCCTCGTGGCACAGCAGAGCGAGAGTTTCCTGAAATGTACGGAAAGAACTCCCAGCGTAAAGTACTGTCTCACTTGAGAAGTGATCAACAGTTCCTTCTTCATTTTGACATTGCATTATTTTGTTTGAAATTTCATGGAGAGCTTTTGGTGTCAATCTCCTTTCCTCATATCTATTCTGAATGCGCCTCCGTGTGCTGAAGTGAGTACCCCATTATGATTTATATATATAAAATCACCCAAGTAGAGGCATACTGAGAATAAATCAATCACCCTAAGTGCCTGCTCACCACCCAGAACAGTTATGAAAGTCAGCGTGGGCCTGGTTCTGATGCCTCCTCACTCCCACCTGATAGCCCCAGGAATGTGCCAGCCAGGTTGGGACCAATGCTCCCTCTAAGCTGTGGAGTCTTGTGAGCAAAAATTCTGCTTTGTGAGCTACTGGCGTTAATGTTGTGAGTGAGCGATTTGGCTACCGCATAAATTAGTGTGCTCTGGAGCCCTCCTTCTTGAGCTAGGACAAAAATGGGTGAGCCAGAGGCTACAAAACTGTGAGCTAACTCACACTAACTCAACTTAGAGGGAACACTGGTTGGGACCCTTCCAGCACACAGCTTCACGAAACAGTTCCCATCCCATCCTGACTGTTATTAGGCCTGAAAGAGAACAGACGGGAGAAGCTGTCCATCTTGAGTCTTTGTGAGAAAAGTGGGCTATAAAGGAAATAGGGCCCCGGTCACACGGGCCAGATAACGTGGGGGGGAGGCGTGGCTGTTTGCCCCGGAGCAAAATAAAGCACGGTAGGCCGATCGCACAGTCCCCCAAGTTGCCACGCTTTGGCTGTTAGCTGCCAATCACACAGCAATGCTGAAGCGTGGCAAAGAAGGGACGCGGTGCGATCACACAAGCCGCGCTGCTTTCGGTATCTTGTTTGTGCGCATGCACCGTTCTGGGGGGCGGGGCTGCTATCAGTGTCATGTTTGTGTGCATGTACAGTTCCGCGTTGGTGCGCATCCTATGGAGACTTACAACATCCGGTTTGCAATGGGACGTGGGCGGGCACTGGATGGCACGGGATACTAGCACTCCCGCGATCAGGCGCCCGCCTTTGCCCCGCATGCACTTTCTTAGGTACTTTTTAACTCTGCATCTTTGGCGGGATGCCACAGGTTGGCCACGGGAGTACTACGCTTCCCAGATGTTGCAGTATGATCGTGCCCCGAAAATCCACCTGACATTCATGCCCTCTGCGTGGCAACTTCTCCATTTGACCGGAGCCTAAAATGAATATATTTCCCTTACAGACTTACAGTGTGGAGGCAGGGAACAGTTTTGTTCAGCAAGCCATGACAAGGTAAGAAGTGTTGAATTCCCCCTCCACCACGCGAATGGCCCTGATCTGAACTGTGGGCCCATGTGGCTTCTGTTTCCATTTTAAGGCCATCTGGTTTGACCCTGAGGAGAAAGGGCTGCTGGCTAAGAAATTCAGTGGCATATTTTGTTCTCCTTCAGTGGCAGAGGGAGGATGAGAGACATAAGAGGATGAGAGACATAAGACAGACATGAGAAAAAAGAGGAGAAGAGCCCTGCTGGATCAGACCAGTGGTCCATCTAGCCCAGCATCCTGTCTCACACAGCGGTCAACCAGTTATTCTGGAGGGCCAACAACAGAGCCAGAGGTCTTCCCCTGATGTTCCTCCCTGGCACTGGTATTTGGAGGCTTAGTGCCTCTGAATGTGGCAGTTCCCTTTAGTCACCATGGCTAGTAGTCATTGATAGACCTATCCTCCATGAACATAAGAACATAAGAAGAGCCTTGCTGGACCAGACCAGTGATTCTTCTAGACCAGCATCCTGTCTCACACAGTGGCCAACTAGTTCCTCTGGATGGCCAACAACAGGGCATAGAGGTTAAGGTCTTTCCCTGATGCTGCCTCCTGGCTTTGGAGAGGCTTGGTGCCTCTGAATGTGGAGGTTCCCATCAGTCACCACGGCTAGTAGCCATTCACAGACTTATCCGCCATGAATCTATCTAATCCCCTTTTTAAAGTTGTTTGTCCTTATGGCCATCCTCTGGCAGCAAATTCCACATTTTAATCACTCTCTGTATAAAGTAGTATTCCCTTTTGTCTGTCCTGAACCTACTGCCCATCAGCTCCATCGGATGCCATTATAAACCTCTTATCATGTCATCTCTTTCCGAACTGAAAAGTCCCAGACTCTTCAGCCTTTCCTCATAAGGAAGGTGCTTCAACCCCCTAATCACCTTGGTTGCCCTCCTCTGCACTTTTTCCAGCTCTGCATTTGAGGTACAATAACCAGAACTGTACACGGTATTTCCAGGGCTTTTTTTTTTTGTAGAAAAGCCCAGCAGGAACCCATTAGCATAACAGGCCACACCCAACAGCAGAAACTCATTAGCATATTAGGCCACACCCCCATGCCTTCCCTTGGCTTGCCTGGGCGTGGGCAAGCCCCCCGTTGAAGGAGACGCAGTTTAATCATCTTGGTTAGCCTCTTCTGTACTTTTTTCCAGCTCAGACCAGTGGCAGGTCTGATGAAAAGAGTCCGACGATGGGAAAGCACCAAGCAAAAGTAGAAATCGCATACTGACATTCACACGCAAACCTAAGGCTGCCAAAAGTCTAGAGAAAAAAAAAGTTCTATCCTTAATGTTTGGAAATGGGCAAGTGAAGTTTCATGGCACAGAAGGAAAAACATCCCATTAAAACTCTTAAAAGTCTTTTTCTCCAGGCTGCTGGCAACCTTACCCCACCCCTCCACCCACTGCTTGGCTAACTGATCAGAAAAGTTTGAAGGGAAGCAGGGCTTCTCTCCCCTTGACGCATCTGCTGTTTGTGGCGAGGCTTCGCTGACAAACCCACAAGGCAACACAAAGTAGCTATGAAGCTTCAGAATACCATAATGCTGTTCTTAACATTTTCCCTTTTCAATCTGTTCCATTCTTCTGTGTAGCCTGTAAGTAAAGATTTTCGTTAATTTCCCCAGACTGAATCTTCCTGATGTTTCCGACACCTTCTTAGCCGATACTTTCTAAAATATTTTGTTGCCTCATCAGAAATTATGGGTAGGGAGGAAGGGACGGATAGGCACCACTGTACTTTACTCCCCTGTAAAAGCTTGTCGGGTCTTATTAATATAAAGGCATGATAAAATTCTTTATCTCGTTTCCCTTCTTAGCACGGGCAACAGTGTTTGCTGCCTTTCCTTCTTTTTTTGGAATAATGTTGCACACTGTGCAGAGCCTTTCATTAATCTGTCTTTTATTATGCATAAGCCTCTTGCTTAAGAGGCCACAACTAATTCATAAACCATTGCAGCACATAAGTAATTTAAAATCATCATTGGCAATGTAAATCCTCTTGCATGACGACTCTGAATTTTTATCTGCCAAGCAATCTACTTTTTAAGACCTTCCGGAACACGCGTCACGATTTTACTATTTTTACGAGTGCAAATAAAATAAAAGTCTCGGACGTTCAAAAATACTGGCTTCAGATATAGGAGTAGTGGTAGCTCAGTGGTACAGCATTTGCCTGGCCTGCATAAGGTCCCAGGTTCAATCTTCACATTGCCAGTGAAAGAGATCGGGTAACAGGTGATAAGAAACGCCTCTGCCTAAAACCTTAGAGAGCTGCTGCCATCTGAGTAGACAATATTGACCTTGATGGACCAGTGGTCTGGTTTAGTATAACACAGCTTCATGTATTCATACAAAATTCTGGGCAAGTCAAATAAGCCCAATTATTATCAGGGGCTATCCAATGGGAATATATCTGACCATTTTGAAACAGCTACGCACTGGCTGCTAATTTCTTGCTGAACTCAAGGTGCTGGTTATGACCTTTAAAGCTCTTCATAGTCTGGGGCCAACATATCTGAAGGACCATCTCCTCTCATATGTTCCTGTGTGCCAGCTACAGTGTTCAGGTTGTTACCTGCTACCTGTTCCCCCACTTAAGGGTTGCCCACCTACTATTAACCAGAGCCCAATTTGGTGTAGTCGTTAAGAGCAGCGGACTCTAATCTGGAGAACTGGGTTTGATTCCCCACTCCTCCACATGAAACCAGCTGGGTGACCTTGGGCCAGTCACAGTTCTTTCAGAGCTCTCTCAGCCCCTAAAAACAAGTCTAGCTTGCCACTAACATAATGCTAAGAGCTAAAACTTGTAGCTGCCAGACAATCTCAGGATCTCCTGGCTATCCTACACACAATGCCATATGATAATTAAATAATTAATTAACCAGCGCCCAGGCCTTTTTCAGCATGGCTCCCACTCTGTGAAATGGGTGAGGCAAGCCCCCTCTTTGGAGATGGTCAGAAAGTGCTCGATGCCTTATTTGTTTGCCAGGGCATTTGATGGGGTATGAATAGTAGGCCTATTGGTTTTTTTAATACCTGAAGGTTCTATTTTATTGAGTTTTAATCTGTTATATTTTCATTATTACCTATCAGATGCTCTGATCCAACAGGAAAGGCATTCTCTATAAAATGAAAAGCAGGTATATAGCTTCACTTTAGTGCTGGTTTCAGGTTACAGCATATTCTGTAGGAAGCAAGAAGCAAGTCATGGCGGGTGTATGACACCCAGTTTGAAGAAGCAACAAATACAAAGTGCTTTTGCTAAGGTACCTCTGTTTTGGTTCATATGCCGCTTCACTTTTGAGGATGTTATTGTTTGGCCTCCCCCCCCCCCCCAGCTGTTTATATTGCACAGTATGTGCATGCTTGGAACAGTAGGCTGTTAATGTGGGCATTCTAATATTTTGTATGGTTGCTGAATGCTTGATATTATTCTGACGGCTTTAATTCGCTAATTCCTCCAGGTCATTTGCTTATGTTATTCCCTTCAGTATAAACTAGGGACGAACCAAATGCACCCCCAAAAACAGCCCATTCAGCCCTGTTTCGGGCAGCCGCAGGCAGAATCAGATTCTCTAATCTGATTTGGCCTGCCACTGAGAGCCGCCGCTGAAATTTGGTGGCATTTCAGTGGGCGAGCCGGAGAAGGCACGAGGAAGCATTTAAATGCCCCCCCTGCCACCTCCCAGGCCCCTCCTGGCTCTCCTGCTGAGGTGGGCAAGCCAGGAAAGGCAGGAAGGGGGCTAGCTTGTGGGGCAGCCAGCTCCCTTCACTGAGCTGGCTGCCCCACAAGCTAGCCCCCTCCCTGCCTTTCCTGGCTTGCCCACCTCAGCAGGAGGGAAGGAGCATGCTGCATCTGCAGCGCAACTGGGGAGGATTTAAAATTTTAAAACTCCAGTCACGCCTCAGAGACGGCATGCTCCCTTCACTGAAGGGAAGGCAATTTGCCTTCCCTTTAGTGATAGGAAACCCCCCCTTCAAGGGGGGATTATTATTATACCCTATGGGGAGAGTCCTCCCCGTAGAGTATAATTGAGCCAAATGTGATTTGGCTGGCCGAATGCCATCTCTATTGGCTTGCATTGCTGAAAGTGACATTCGGGCATCATTCGGCCAGCCGAATCAGATTCCGCCCGATTCAGCCAAATCCAAATTGGTCCGAATCTTTTCTTTTTTTGCACACCCCTAGTATAAACCTTGTTGCCATTTTCATTCTATCGGAATTGTCAGTATTTGTTCCAAGTATGTAGAGGAGCTTCACAACTTTTTCAGGAAATCCCTTACAAATGTTTGTGTGGGTCACTGCCTAGAGGTGGGCGTTCTTTAGCACAGGAGTGTGAGGGGCAGTGGAAGGAAACATTCTTCCTCATGCTTAGGTTAGGGTGCTTACACACGTGCTGAATAACGCACTTTCGATCCACTTTGCAACTGGATTTTACTTTATGAAATGGCAAAATCCACTTGCAAATGGCCGTTGAAGTGGATTGAAAGTGGACTGAAAGTGCATTATTCAACATGTGAAAACAGGAAGGTGGCCCTATTCACATCGATATGTATCTACTGTATATGTGTCTTCCTGATCACACCCATTGTTCGTTTCAGAATTTCATATTTGCTGATGAAAGCCAGAAGTGTTCAGTTTGGGATTGTCATAGCAATATATATGCCTTTATTAATTATCATCTGCTTTCTAGAGCCTGAGTTCTCATCAGCCTTCCCTGATTAGAGTTCCTTATATTTGAATAGTCATTGTGTTGCTCTTACATTTGACCTTGAATTGCAAGTGAGCTGGGGGGGGGCAAAGAACCCAAGTCGTAGACACTACTTGTGTATTCTGAGTACACTGTTCCTGCAAGGGGATGCCGTAAGAAAACACGATATGCAAGCCAAGCCAAAGGCTTCATGGTTTATTTATGAGGAAAGGGGCATACAATTTGCTGAAGGGGAAAGAAGGGGGGGGTCTTTTGACATACCTTGTCGGTGTACACAAAGAAGAGAATCACGACGGTGAGCTCCAGCACGAATATAATTAACAGCATGATAAAAAACTGTCAAGAAAAGAGGGGATGGGTGGAAAAGAAACAAAAGCCCAGAGACATCAAAACCTGTTTAATTTTCCTTATATTGCACAACAGAAGCATCCATGCAAAAAGATTGGTCTCAATCAGACATAATTCTCACTGCTGTGTGTCTTGGCTGTTCCCAGGGCTTTTTTTTGTAGAAAAAGCACAGCAGGAACTCATAAGCATAATAGGCCACACCCCTGACAGCACAGCTCATTAGCATATTAGGTCACACACCCATTCCTTCCCTTGGCTTGCCCGGGCACCTCGTGGCTGCGGGGAGCCCAGGCAAACTGGCCCTTGAACAGGCTGGGGAAGGCACAGGGAGGCATTTAAATGCCTCCCCAATCCTTCCAGGGCCCCCCTGGCCCACCCGCCTCAGAGTCGCCAGGGGGGTGTTCGCTCTCCAAGCCTCCCCTTCTGTAGCCATGCACACAGAGGTTTTGGCTGTGGTGGGCGTGGCCAACTCTGAAGCCAGCCGGAACTCCATTCCTGTGTGCTCCTGCCCAAAAATAGCCCTGGCTGTTCCACTTCAGACTACAGCCCACATGACTGAATGTGCCTCCATACCCCTTCTGGACATGCTCATTTCCTAACTGTTTTGCACAGAGGTATATGCAATTGTGTGAATTTCACCCACAGTCTGAAGTGGAACAGTTCAAGGATAAATTTACCGCCTTAAGGAGAGCTATGCCCCAGTTGCTCACATGCAGAGCGTGGGCTGGATCCCAACTAAAATTTCTGTGTGTGGGGTGGGGGGAGGTTTGATTTTTGCCAGCTCACCCCTCCCATGGCCAACCTCGGAAATTCTTCAGCCAGCAGAAGTGGGTGGGGTTCAGATTAAAAGAAACCAAAGAACCCCTGAGAAGAACCAGAGTTCTAGACACACAGAGGGCCTGCTTTCAAGTGCAGCTGTGCTTGCATTAGCTTCAGTAAGAGTGGCAGTAAAGGCACTGGTGGCTACTTCGTAAACGGAAGTGCCTTGGACCGAGAGAGATTATCTAACTTTGCAACTGCACTTGGCCATCTCATTTGGGGATCTTGTTCTGGTACATAAATGCATACCTGAGGCTCTCTAGCTTCAATTTCCAAGGTGAACTGAAAATGTGAGGAGGCTGTTCTGAAAATAACTAATACACTTCAAACATGACAGTTGTATGTAATGACAGAACAAAGTTTTGGTTCAGTGGGGCACCTTTTAAGACCAACAAAAGTTTTATGCTGGGTATAAGTGTTTGTGTGCATGCACACTTCTTCAACTATGTGATGACAGTGTGGTGACAGAGGGCATCGTACAGACAAACATGCATCTTTCTGCCAACTTTTTCCTTTCAAATTGAAAGCGGCTTCAGGGAGTTTTCAGTTTGGTGGAGGAACCGTGGGAGACTGCCTGATCCTTCCTCAGGTGGCAATTTCTGTAGACATAACCATCCCCCAGCTGCTCTCCCCCGCAGTGTCTTTTCCCATGTGGGGAAAAAAAGCGGGGGGGGGGCAAATCCTGTTGGGGAAACAGCCACAAAGGAGAGAGTGAGAAGTCCCCCTCCCCTCCCATTTCTCCCCTTCAGCCTCCCTGAGCTACTTGTGGTTTTTAAAAAGTCTGGGGAGCAGAAAGATACAGCTATATGTCACATTGAGTTTGGTCCTGAAGGACTCAAGAAGCTAGGAAGTGAATTAAAAAGTACCGTGCATTTATTTTGTTGCCAAACTCATGGCTTCCAAGTACATTTCATGAGCTGACACATGGGAATAAGACACAACAAGGCTTGCAAGCTTCAGCTGACTGAAACACTCAGCAAGAGAGAGAGAGAGACAGATTGTGCTTCTCAGCAGTTGTTTCCTGGAAATCAGTGACAGACATGAGCATCCAAGACTTTTGCTTCACTTGCCTTCACAGCATCTATCGAGGGCGTTTTTATTCTGCCCCACCTCCCAAGAGCACAGAGAAGTGACCAAGGTTCTCCCATCATCCATTTTATCTTCCCTACAATCCTGTGAGGTGGGTTATGTTGGGGGGGGCTGACCGGACCAAAGTCACTCAGCAAGCTGCAAGGCAGAGTGGACATTAGAACCTGGGTTGTTCAGATCCTGGTCAAGCACCTTAGTAACTGTGCCATATTGACAAAACATGCACACTGTATGTGGCCTAACACCCCATGATGTGCTTGCTAACTGCAACCGTGCTGTATTCTTTACTTGGACATAAAAATTTACCTATTAATTGTGGTTCATTGGTTCATCACACCCCTAAAATGCCCTCTGTGGCTATTCTTATCAAGATTCTATTTCCAGATGAAAAGGCTTTTTATAAAGGAGTGAGCTGTCTACCAGAATTAACGGGAAAATGTAATTAAACCACATGGTTACCATGCTTACCTTTTCAGCAGAGATTGAGGAAACAGGAGGTGTGTGTGTTTTTTGCCTTAATGGAGTAAGTCCGGTTCACTTAAGATTCCTTCACTGTGATAATATTTATTTAGATAATTCAAAAATGCATTCCATCTGCACAACGGATTACAAGATTAGCTATCTGTAGACAATACGGTCGCATTTCATTCATGTGTTGCGGAAGCCCACCAGTCACACATATTGGGAGCATGCAGGTCTCTGCACGGTACCCAAGATGTGTGATCCTGTAATGTGTAAATTGGTCAATGGATGGGTTTTCTATGCAGGTACAGCTTCGTTTTACATGAACCAGAACCCTGATTTCCCAGGATTTTTGGTTAGTGTGAATGGAAGCTGCCACTACATGGGAAATCCATGCATTGCCTAATTCACACATTATGAGATTGCACATATCAGGTACATTGGGGAGGGCTGCTGTGTTCCTGATATGAGCAGCTGGTGGGCTCCCACAACATTTGAATGGAATACCAACAGAATGTCTGCAGTGGGCATCTTCTCAGGCAGGCAGAAGGTGGTAAATATGCATGGATTAAATCCAGAGCTGAGCTATAATACTGAATTGTATCCCCCATTTTGCATTTTGAAGGAGGAGATTGATATGAATGGATCTGAATTTATTCAAGTATTCAGGAAATACTACCTTCATGCTGCATTGGCTTTGTTTGCCTTTAGTGATATGGCCATATAGTTGAACTGGATTGGCTGTGTAGAATTATATTATCCCATTCGCTATGTGATCACCAGTTGGCTAGGACAGACCATTTGACTTTTACCAGGGAGTACTGCCCTCACTCATGTTTGGCTTTGCTTACCTTCTGTGACATCATCACATGACCAAAACTGATTGGCTGAATGATTCCTAATTGGCAGAGGATATCAGTATACCAGGAAAATGACCCAGTAATTATAGGAAAAACAGCATCAAAGCAGCAGCAGATTTTAAAAAGAAAATATTTACCAAAAAAAGTTTTTGGAACAAGTTTCCTTCCTGCCACACTACTTTGAAATTTATTTGTTACAGATCTAATCAAACCATTATATGAAGACTACTATAGGGGAACATGCCATACATCCAATCCCACTTTTTTTAAAAAAATCTTTCCATAGAAAAAAATCCCTATTTGATCTTAAAGCACCATAATTTACTCCCACATAAACAGAAGTAGGTTGCATCAGCCTGAAGAAAAATCATTACCACAGGGCTTTGATTTCCTCGTTTTTAGGAAATCATTCCTCCTCAATGCAATCATTCCGTTTTCAGTGACAGGAAAATGATTAACCCATTTTAGCAAGAAGAGACAAACGTCACGGTAGTCAGGGGGGATGTGATTAATGGAGAGATGTTCCACCATGGTCTCATTTCACAGCATGCCAGTGTGACAAAAAATCTGGTTTCAATGGGACTAGCCAAGTGACCATTTCCCCACATGTGCTCTGTCAAGTCAAAACTACATGATACATTTTTTAACATATAAACCCAGGGTGGTGGGGGGGGAGTGGTTACTCGTCCAGTTGCTGGACTGCAGGTGTAGTATTCACTGCGTATGCTATCCTACAGTGGAGCAAAAAGTCCCATGGGGGGCCATTCTGACTCAAGGAAACAGCACAGGGGGAAGGCAGAGGCCAATTTTCCCCCCACCCCCATGGTGTGGTTGGACCAGAATTGGGCCTTGTAGCATTTGGGAAAATAAGTTCCCAGCAAGTGCCACCTAGCTTTGGTGGAAAATGAGCCGTATCAGGCGAACCCTGACTCGATTCACGGCAAAACTGATCAAGCCACTCTCAAGCAGGTCTCTGGAGAGGCAACATATGCATTTCCTAAACAAATACATTTATTCCTGGTTTAGAGAGCTCTCTCTACGGTGCTGGTCTGCATTTCCTCTGTCATGCAGCAAAGACAAAACTTGGAATTAAAGACTGGTGACTGACCACAAGAAGGCTGCTCTTATCAGCTGCTGAGCAGAAGCCCTCCATGGTTACCTGCACTGCCTCACACCTGTCTCAGCTATTTCAGCTTTTTGCACCCAGTCTTTACAAAGCCCCCGTATACATGCCATATCTAGGGATGGGGGGGGGGAGCAAATGTCCTGATCTTACACCTCACTAAATATTGTACACGTAAGCTTCATCCCCTTAGGAATGTTTGCATTCCTGATCATGACGATGGAGCCAGCACAAGATCATCCTCGTTCACACATAGGTGCTATGTCTATGTTCAGGCAAACGCACATAGGTGGGAGAAAAAAGTGTGAGTCCAGTGGCACCTTTAACAAAGTTTTATTCTAGGCATAAGCTTTTGTGGGCACACACACTTCTTCAGATATGAGAGCCAGCACGGTGCAGTGGTTAAGAGTGACAGACTCTAATCTGGAGTTCGATTCCACACTCCCCCACATGAAGTCAGCTGGGTGACCCTGGGCCAGTCACAGGTCTTTCAGAGCTCTCTCATCCCCCCAAAATAAGTCTACCTCGCCACCTAGTGGTGCATAATGCTAAAACAGCTAGAACTTCAGGCTTCCAGATAAGCTTAGGATCTCCTGGCTATACTACACACAATGCCAAACGATAATTAATTCCTCAGATACACACACAAACACTTATACCCGGAATAAAACTTTGTTGGTCTTAAAGGTGCCACTGGACTCAAACTTTGTTCTGCTGCTTCAGACCAACATGGCTACTCACCTGAATCTATACACATAGATGGGGTTAGTCCACTCAGTCACAAGCAGGGATAGGGCCAGAGTGCAGGTTCCCACATTTTTTAAATCTGCGTTGACCCTCTACACAGGTACAATGTATACACAATGCTAAAGCTGCCTGACATTAGTCAAACCTACATCTTCATGTCTGGTATAGTAGTTAAGTGCGCGGACTCTAATCTGGGAGAACCGGGCTTGATTCTCCACTCCTCCACTTGAACCCGCTGGATGACCTTGGGCAAGCCATAGTTCTGATAAGAGCTGTTCTTGAAAAAGAGCAGTCTCTGTCAGTGCTCTCTCAGCCCCACCTACCTCACAGGGTGTATGTTATGGGAAGGGGAAAGGAAAGGAGCTTGTAGGGCGCTCTGAGAATCCTTTGGGTAGTGAAGGGCGGGGTATAAATCCAATCTCTTCCTCCTCCTCTTCTTCTTGGATATACTTGTTACCCTGCAAGCGCCCTGTGCAGCTTTTATAAGGCTATGGACTATGGTTGTAAGCTGGACTGTATGATCAATATGCCAGGGACTGAACTGTACGGTAGACTGATGATGGTGCCAACCTCCTGGACTGTAGACACATGCCCAGCTGAGGGAAACCTTGCCCGGAAACAGTGTGCCAGCCAGACATTGACCCACAGTGCTTCTCATCCCTGCATCCCTGCAGGAGACAAATCAACCTCCCTGATGCCAGAAATAAGAAGCAGCCAGCAAGCAGAAGTCATGCTTTACACCAGAAGCCTGAGCGTTTCTGCAAAAGACTCTGTTGAAGAACTTCTCATCTAGCACGCAAGCAGCCTTCTCCCCCCCCCAACCTTCTCCTAGCATTACCACACGTACTCATCCTCAAGTTAAACAATAGAACTTCGCCATGACGAGATTACCTGAGCAGCCAAGCACACCCACCACCCATCAAGATAATGATGATGCAGATCAGCAGATGGTTGGCTAACCAAGCACCTGGAATGACTGCCCTTTCTTTCCCTTTGTCCACTCTCAGAGGTGTCATCATTAGCAAACATTATATCAATCGCCCAACACGTAATTCCATTATTTTGACCCATTAAGGAACTGGTAGCTTCTAGTATCTTCCTGGGGACTATGGGCTTGGGCGGCTCACACCCCCAAGCCCCTCTTAGGGTATATAAAGAGAGCATCTGCCCATTGTTTGCTCTCTCTTTTCTCTCGCCTATCTAACCCCACCCTATCTCGCTGACTCCATTCATTGTGCTGTCTGGAGTCTACTACATGTGCCGTTGGCTATCACACAATCCCTTCCCTAGTATTTTCCCCATTTGTCACTGCAGGATCCCCTCGTTGCATCAGACAGGTAGAGTATCACCCTACCAACGACACTTCCTGCTCATGCAACTGTCGCTATATTATTCTGTCTAATTTCCTAGTTCTGTACTGCTAGAGTGTCTGATTGTTTTATTTTAATTGTATGTGTGCGTGAACCATTCAGTAAGAGAAACCATATTTAAGACATATTCTCCTGGTCTATTTCTGGGGACCTGAATAAACTAGACTATGGTATATACAGGTCATTGCTCCCTTAAAGCTAATTGCTATTTAATATTTATTAAAGAAATAAAGCAATTTGGCTAACATATTTCAACACATTATAGAGTACACAGGTTGAGTCTTGGGCCTCACAATCATACATGAGTTGTGGATTCTCCTCAAATCCTGATTAAGTTCAGGACCACAGTAGGCTTTAGCCATCTTCCCCTGCATCATTTTCACAACCTGAAAGAGTCCCAGGAAGAGGTGCTAGTTGAGCAAACCCACATGTTTCCCAGAATACGTGTGGGTTTCCCAAACAGGGAACTGGCAAGAAAGCTGTGTGAAGTCTGCAACAGCTATGGTTCGCTTTTATAAGTGCAAGGTGTTTTATGCCCATATCTCAGGGACAAATGCCAAGGTAAAATTAGTGACTAGGCAAATCTAGTGAGTGACTGGTTTGGGTCCTTATCTTAGATTATGTAACACATCTGCAGCCTTGTTCTGCTATGAATTCCCATTGCCTTCGTGATCTTAGAGACAGGAGTGTTGTGGTGGCTCAAGTGGTTAAGACGCTGAACTGCAGACCAGAAGGTCGGTAGTTCAGCAGTTCGAGACCCGAATGCCGCATGATGGAGTGAGCTCCTATCTCTGGTTCCAGCTCCTGCCAACCTAGCAGTTCGAAAGCAAGAAATTGCAAGTAGATAAATAGGTACTGCTTCGGTGGGAAGGTAACAGTGTTCTGCACTCCTTGGAGTCTAGTCATGCCAGCCACATGACCATGGAAGCATCTCTGGACAGTGCTGGCTCTTCGGCTTGGAAATGGAGATGAGCACCACATCCCTAGAGTCGGATTCGACTGGCTTTCGAGCAAGGGAAACCTTTACCTTTACCTAAAGTCCTTTTTTACTTTCAGAGGTCTCTTACTGTGCCTCGCCATTCATCCACACAGAGATCAAACATCTGTCTGAGCTAGGGGATGAGCAGGTCAGGAAGGAGGGTGAGAATTAACCCATATGCACACACACTCCCTCAGTACTCTACTCTTTGTGAGCTAAGCCATTGCAAAGAAGATGTAGAGTCGTAGTCCAGATGATGGCAGCATGTTTACCAGGTTAAAAGGGCAAGGGCTAGGGTTTCCCTGCAAGTAGGCTCTGTCCAGCCCCTGGCATGCATTCTGATTGCCCAGCTTCTCAGAAGCTTGTAGCCTAGGAGGGGAGGTGGATCAAGATAATACCAACGTTCAATGTATAGGAAAACGGAAACTGACACAACCAGACATGGGGAATCAAGGTACCAGGAATGGATATACAGCTGATCTTTCACAGTTTTATCTTTCCTTAGGCTGAACAAGTGGGTAGGATTTCTTTGCTGCATTCAGTGGCAGGGGAGCTTTCAGGTAGAGGTGACATGATCAGATTCTTAATTTACCTATTTACTTTGAAAAATCTAAAGTAATTTAATATGGGGATCTCGCTGACCCCTGCTGTTCTTCTGGGAATGTTCTCTTGCTCCTTTTTTTTTTTTTTTAGCAGAAATAAACCTTTGCTGCCTCTGGTTTCTTTGTCCTCTAGGGAGCTCCTTCTGCTAAGCAAGCCAATCCCACTTCATAAAAATGATACTTGATGACGAACTCAGCATTAGACAATTGAAGAGGAGTTAAAATACCATCGCTTGCAACTGCGATAAAAGAACAAAGATGTGTATGTATAAACATGGGCTTTTCTGTGTGGCTTTATTTATTAAAGGAGCTGCGGTGGCTCAAGTGGTTAAGACGCTGAACTGCAGGCTATGGAAGGTCAGTAGTTCAGCAGTTCAAGACCCATGAGTGCCACATGACGGGGTGAGCTCCCATCTCTAGTTCCAGCTCCTGCCAACCTAGCAGTTCGAAAGCAAGAAATTGCAAGTAGATAAATAGGTACCACTTTGGTGGGAAGGTAACAGCGTTCCGTGCGCCTTGGTGTTTAGTCATGCCGGCCACATGACCACGGAAATGTCTTCAGACAGTGCTGGCTCTTCGGCTTTGAAACGGAGATGAGCACCGCAACCCTAGAGTCGGATTCGACTGGCTTTCGAGCAAGGGAACCTTTACCTTATTTATTAAAAAGAGGTCCACCAGGGAATTTGTCTTGAATGTCTAAAAATTTAGCTATCTCTGATTCATTGTCCCTTGTGACAAGTTTATGTGGAAACCTTCCAAAGAGTTCTTCCTTTTACATTTTGTGAAGCTGAAAATAGCACAGTCAGTTTACCTCTTCATGTGCAGGGTGATATGAGAATATTTGGAGAGCCAGCACAGAAACATTTATTTATTTAGAAAATTTGTATGCCCCCTCTTCAGAACTGCTTGAGATCGCTCACAACAATACAACAAAACCAAGCAGACAATAAAAACAATTATTCTAATAAAACAAGTCAGTATTTAAACTAGAAAGCAGTCTGGGCAAGTGGTTGCAGGAGAAACAAAAATATGTAGTTTTGTCCCATGTACATAGCCTGGTTACGGAGTTTCCACAAGTTGGGTACGACTTGACAGCAAAAAACAAAGTATAGTCTAAACACTGGATAGTTCTACACCCTGTCCACAACACAGCATATCTAAAAGATATATGCGCCTTTCCTCATATGATAGCACTAGGGGTGTGTGCTCTCTTTAAACCGAGCAGAGCAGAAAAAATATCCAATACATACCTTACTGGGTATTTTCTCAGCCGATCACCAAGGGGGCTAGTGATTTGGCTATCCAAAAATGGCAACCCCAAAATATCCTGAAAATATTTGGGATTATTTTTGGATAGTTGAACTCGCAGCTTGCAAAAGGCATTTAAAGGGACCACATTCCCTTTAAATGAGAACCCTCAGCTGGGGATGGCTCCTGTTTGCAGCTTGGTTTCAACTGAGCTGCAAAGAGGAGCCAGCCCAGGACTGGACTTTTGCAAGGCATAGAGGGGGAAAGGCATTTAAATACCTTTTTCCCCTCTGTGCCTTTCGCAAGCCATGCTGCGAGTGAACTCTGAAGGCTTCCAGGTGAACTCACCAATTTGGAGTTCACTCTCAGCTTGCAAAAGGCATTTAAATGGACTGCATTCTTTTAAATGCCTTTCCCTCCTCCATTGGAAACAATGGAGGATGGGGCACCTTCTTCTGGGGCCCATAGAATTGGACCCCCTGGTCCAATCTTTTAGAAACTTGGGGTTTTTTTTTGAGGACAGGAACCAGCAGCTAAGCTGTAAATTTGGTGCCTCTACTTCAAAAAACAGTCCCCCAGAGACCCCTGGATCAATTTTGCATTATAGCCTATGGGGTCTGAGAGAGCTCTGAAGGCATTTAAATGCCTTTGGTCTGGGTTGGGCCATCCAACCGGAAATAAGCCCCAAAGGCACTTAAATGCCTTTGGAACCCACCTTTGGGTCTGGCCAGCCCAAGAGTGAAGGCTTTTATAGGCCTTTGGAGCTCAGTTGAGTCAGGTGGCTCAACTCTACTGGGCTCCCAGAGTGAGCTCTGAAAGCTTTTATAGGCTTTTATGCCCCTATAAGGGCCTGCCCTATAAAAGTCTTCAGAGCTCTCTCTGGGAACTTAGTCGAGTCAGGCTGCTCAACTCGACTGAACTCCAAAGGCCCCTGAAGGCCTTCAGAGCTCACTCGTAGGCAAGTCGGACCCAGAGGTGGGCTCTGAAGGTATTTAAATGCGTTCAGGGCTCACATCTGGTTGGGTGGCCTGAAACAGAAGTAAGATCCAAAGGCATTTAAATGCCTCTGGAACTTACTTGGGTTGGGCCACAAGCTGGTTGGTGGGCTCAGTCAGCATTTAAATGCATTCAGAGCTCACTTTTGGTCAAACCACCAACCAGGAAGTAAGCTCTGAGGAATTTAATGCTGTCAGAACCGTCCCACAAACCTCCATGGAAGTTCGTGGGTGGATCATGGGAGGCAATTCTCCCAAACCTATGGTTTGCAAACCACAAACCGGCCTAGTCTGGGCTTGAACCACAGTTTATGAGTTTGTGCCCATCCCTAATAGAAAACTCTATTACTGTACAAGAAATACGCAAGAGTCAACTATTCCTCCAGGACACAAATATATGTGGATAGAACAGTGCACAAATGTACTGTGCTACAGAACTTCAATAGCAAGCAATGCCTTGATTGAAAACTCATTCCAGGAGGTGAAAATCTACTGTGCCTTCAACTTGGAGTTCCTAGGACTTTGATAGCTAAAAAGTCTCAGTTGAGGCTTTTTATGTCTTATTTGATGAGTGAATGTCAAACCTTTCGGCCTGTAAACGTCCAAGATAAAATAAAAAGCCAACTAATTCCTCTGGAGGTCCAACAACAGGGCATAGAGGCTGAGGTCTTCCCTTTATGTTGCCTCCTGGCACTGGTATTCAGAGGAAGTGCAGCATACCTTTACTTTGCTGAACTGGGGGAGTGAGGCATACCTGTACTTTGCTGAACTGGGGAAGTGAAGCATACCTTTACTTTGCTGAACTCTTGTCTAGAGTGGAGACCAGCCCAAAAGGAAGACAGAGAAGGACACACATTGACCACAGGTTCCTCAGGTCCTGATGCAGCTAAGAGCCAGACCACTAATGGTGATTCACCCCTCAGCCTGCCTATTGGGGGGTTGCCAGTCTCCAGTTGGAGCTTGGAGATCTCCTGGAATTACATCTGTTCTCCAGATGACAGTGATCTATACCCCTAGAGAAAATGGCTGCTTTGGAGGGTGAAGTCTATGGCATTCGAACCTGCTGAGCCCCCCCCCCGAAATTCAGCCCTTCCCAAGCTCTACCCCCCAAATCTCCAGAAATTTCCCAGCTCAGAGTTGGCAACCCTAGTTGGGGGTAACCAAACCAGTCCTAGGGTCAGAAGCCATTGTTTGTTCCTGTTACCAGCACTTAGGGGGCATAGTCCACGCCAGCCCCAAATATGGCTATCATGCCCCTTGCCCTCAGAGCCCCTTGAGGGGGCCTCCCTTCCAGAGTCATGCAGGGAGCCCACACCTGCACACCCTGTGCTATGTCCCTCTCCCTTTTGGGCTGGCATGTTGGACAGACGGAATCCAGAGGTCCTGTATTTCTGTCCCTTCCCAGTGAATATTGCCCAACATGATTTTTGGTCTGCTGGGAGCCCACCAGGCTCCATTCTCTCCCATCCTATTTAATTGCACAGGAAACTCCTGGGAAGTTTGTCAGGAAATTCAAGGTACAATGCTAGCAGTATGCAGTTGACAACACTTCTACTTTTTTTCATTCGATGCTAAGAAAGCTGCATACTTGCTTAACACTGGATGAGGGCTTTGAACAAACGGAAGTTTAATTCACAGCACTTTCACACATGCTGAATAATATACCCCTAATCCACTTTCAATCCACCTTGCAACTGGATTTTACTGTCTGAAATGGCAAAATCTCCTTGCAAACAATTACTAAAGGGCACTGAAAGTGGACTGAAAGTGCATTATTCAGCATGTGTGTGAAAGTGTGGCAAGAGAGAAATGCAGTTGGGTTGTGGGTTTGGTTCATCTGGAAAACTGGGTTCAGCTGCTGCTTGATAGTGGACGATAAATAATAATCCCCCAATGGACCAGGTTTGCCGTGTAGGTGTGTCTTTGCACCTATATTTGGTCCTGGTTATTCAGATAGCACCTGTGGCCTTTTAACGACCAAGGTGTTGTGTCTCTTCAATAATGCCTCCAAGTCAAATTCCAAAATCTGTCTGTTAAGGTCTCAGCCAAATAGGAGTTAAAACACATTCCTAAAATTGCATTCAATCCCACTTCCTACATCTAACACATATACACCTCCTCCCATGACAACAGTTCTCTTAAATATAAACACACACCTTCACCACATTTGCCCCCTTTCTTAACTCATAACACAGTCCATCGACCAAACACATGGTCATCTCATTCTTGCTTCTTTTTTCTGAACTGCTGCATCAGATGGTATACCTTAAGATGATGATGATGGTCATGTCTCTTGAGACGTATCTAAAGGTGCCAAATGAAGACCTGAACTGACTCCATCATGATCAGGCCCAACCTCATTTTGGATTACTGGTAGCAAAAAAAGAGTAATCTCACTCAGAACCAATTTCAGTCCCACTAGAATACATGGATACCAAATGGGAAACATTCCATACATGGCCATCTAACTATCTATAAGTATATGGTCCTTTTCTTCTCCATAATCTTAAGAGGCAAGGTAAATTTACATTCTCCCTTCCACAGAATCCCAGGGTTTTTTACTCTAACAAATTAAAATCTGCCACCATTCCTGAGGACTGGAAGGTAGCTAATCTCACCCCCATCTTTAAAAAGAGTTCCAGAAGAGAACCAGGAATTACAGGCCAGTCAGTCTGACATCGATCCCAGGTAAGTTGGTGGAAACCGTTATTAAGGAGAGAATTAGTAGGCACTTTGATGAACAAAAACTATCGAGGCAGATTCAGCATGGGTTCTGTAAGGGAAGATCTTGTCTCACTAACCTGTTAGTGTTCTTGAGGGGGTGAACAAACATGTGGACAATGGGGACCCAATAGATGTTGTTTACCTTGACTTCCAGAAAGCTTTTGATAAAGTTCCTCATCAAAGGCTCCTAAGTAAGCTCAATAGTCACCACGCCTCAAAAAGGATATTATAGCATTGGAAAATGTGCAGAAAAGGGCAACTGGAATGATCAAAGGGTTGGAACACTTTTCCTATGAAAAAAGGTTAAAGTGCTTGGGGCTCTTTAGCATGGAGAAACAATGACTGAGGGGTGACATGATCGAGGTTTACAAGATTATGCATGGGATAGAGCAGGTCAAGAAAGAAGTACTTTTCTCCCTTTCTCACAATACAAGAACTCGTGGGCACTCAATGAAATTGCTGAGCAGTCGGGTTAGAACAGGTAAAAAGAAGTACTTCTTCATCCAAAGAGTGATTAACATTTTGTGTTAATTCACTGCCACAGGAGGCGGTGGCAGCTACAAGCATGGACAGCTTCAAGAGGAAATTGGATAAACATATGGAGCAGAGGTCTTCAGTGGCTATTAGCCAGAAGGAACTCTTGACCTGGGGAAGCGATACATTGTATTCTTGGTGCTTGGCAGGGGCAACCGTGAGAGGACTTCTGGTGTCCTAGCCCAACTGGTGGACCTCCTGATGGCACCTGGTATTTTTGGCCACTGTGTGACACAGAGTGTTGGACTGGATGGGCCACTGGCCTGATCCAACATTGGCTTCTCTTATGTTATGTAAATGAACCACATTCAAATTTAAGGTCCCTAGCACCTCCACATTTATCTGTGCAAGCCTTCTACTTCTCTTGCTTCTGAACCACTCTTTCTCTCAAATTAGATTCTAACAATACATCAGAACTTGCCTTTGAAAACCCAGTAGCATCTAATTTAGTATGCATCTTTCTCCCATGTAATAATTCTGCTGGTGATCTTTGCATTGTAGCATGTCGTGTTGCCCTATAGGTTTGCAGAAAATCAGCAGTAAAAGCAGACCATGCCTTCCCTTCTAGTTTAGCTGCATGCAAGCTATCTTTTAAACTTCTATTAAATTACTCAATTTCTGTATTCACTGGTGAATAATACACTGATGACCTGCTATGGATAATGTTTCATTCCACAAGAAAAGTTGCAAACTCCAAAAAAGTAAACTGGGCACCATTATCAGATTGGTTCCCCTTCCCTACTGAAAACTACAGTCCAAAACTGGATCACAGCAGCAGAAGTAGCTTGTGATGTAAATGCTATCTCTGGCCACTTACTAAAATAATCTATTAAGGTAATAGCATTACAACATTCAATGGGGGCAGTATCAAAAGATCCCGCAATATCTATTGCAACCTTTTCCCATGCAGAATGGGGAAATGGGAATTGCTGCAATGGTACTGGGTGTGTTACCACTGACAAGTCGTAATGGCTGCTTCCACTTGAGAATCCATCCCAGGCCACCAATACAAATCCTGCAATCATTGTTTAGTCTGTACAATTTCCTTGATGAGCAAGGTGCTTAACCATAGGCTGCAACTTTTCTGGAACAAGCGGTCAATATGTACCTTGGAAAATGTAACCATTTGTAATGAAAGCTCACCATGCATTCTAAAATAAGGCAAAGACTCTGGATCAATTCCCTTTACATTATTACGCCATTTAGTCATAGAAAATCCCTTTAATTTCTGCTGAATTGGGCATGCAAAATATGCAGCTTGGAATTTTTCCTCTGTAACTGCAACTGGGATACCTGAGAGAAGTGCAACAACTTCTACATTCTCTTCTGACAAAATGTCTGAGGATGGCAAAGGCAGCTGAGACGAACAATCAAGCTGTTACATTTTCTGCTCCTGGCTTATATTCCATCTCACAAGTAAAAGAACTAAGCAACCACCTAGCAATTCGATTATCTGCCCTTTCCAGTCCTTTTGATGTCAACAATCTTGTCAGCAGACTATGATCAGTATGTAATTTAAATGCATGGCCCCCACAACTAAGTTCTCCACTTTTCTGTGGCCCAAACATATGCAAGTGCTTCCTTTTCAACAACAAAATAATTCCTCTCAGCCTGAGTAAGTGTTCTTGATGCAAATGCAATTGTCCTTTCCACCTTACCCTCATGGAGCTAAGTCAACACAGCTCCCAGTCTATACTCAGAAGCTTCAGTTGTCACAATTATAGGCAATGTTGGATCAAATGATGCTAAAGCCAGGCTATGAACAATCAAATCCTTTACGGTATCAAAACTGACCTGACCCACTGGTGACCATATCAGATTTGCACTTCTACATAATAACTCTCTAAGTGGTTCAATAACAGAAGCATAATTAGGAATAAACCACAAAGTCAAACCCAAAAAAGAACACAAACCTTGTAAACCAATCAGAGGTGGTTCCTGTAAAATTGCTTCCACGTGATCCAAATCAGGTTTTAATCCATCTAAAGAGACAATATGTCCCAAAAAGGAAAGTTCTGTCCGACTAAATTTACATTTTTCTATGTTAAGTTTCAACCCACCTGCACTAACATATATCAATACAGACTGCAAATTTATCTCATGTTCTTCAGGGGTCTTTCCAAATACAATATCTTTTAAATAACACTGAACTACCTCATGAACCTTAAGTACCAAAGACCTTTGAAAAGCAGAAAGGACCAAAGCCAACCCATATGGAACATCTTTAAATCAAAACCATCATGTGTAATAAATGCTGAAAGATCTCTGCTCTCTTCATGCAATACAACTTGATGATATATTCTCTGCAAAGCAAGAGTAGAGAACATTTTTGACCTTGCCAATTCAGAAAACAATTCTTCTATACGTGTCAATGGGTGGCTATCAACCACAATAGCCTTATTTGGTTCTCTTAAATCTACACAAAGACGCGTGCTTCCGTTTTTCTTCCTTACCACAACCACAACTATGGGTGAAACACATTCTGATGAATTGATCTCTTTGATAACATCCTTCTGCATCGATTTCTTAAGCTCCACTGACACAGCATCTCTCACTGCAAACGGCAACCACTGTAACATCTGTTTTACAGGGACCACGTTAGTCCTCACCTTTACTTTATGGATAAATCCTTTTGCACAAACAACTTCCAGTTTGGTGCAGTGGTTAAGTGCGCGGAGTCTAGTCTGGGAGAACCGGATTTGACTCCCCACTCCTCCACTTGCACCTGGCTGGATGACCTTGGGCAAGCCATAGTTCTGGCACAGCTGTTCTTGAAAAAGAGCAGTTTCTGTCAGAGCTCTCTCAGCCCCACCTACCTCACAGAGTGTCTGTTGTGGGGAGGGGAGGGGGAAGGAATTTGTAACCCGCTCTGAGACGCCTTTGGGTAGTGAAGGGCAGGGTATAAATCCAATCTCTTCTTCTTCTGTATAGAATTCTCCCCACTCACAGCTGAAACTACCCTCAGTGATGATTCAGCATCTAATTGGGGAGCCACAATACATTCATCCACCACCATCAATTTTAACACAGAGAACAAATCCCTGTCAAGGATAGGTGAACCATTAGGCACAACATAAAATTCTATTTGTGCCCAACATGCACCAGAACTCACTTTAGCAGGTAAACAACCTGTGAAGAAATGGATTTTTTTCCCCCTTTGGAGATTTGAAATGAGCAAAACCTTCACTCTGAGTTCTAAAAGTCCCCCGTCCCCCCCGGGCAGAGAACAAGGAGGAAGAGGGGAAGTCAGTTCAATTACTTTCCAGACTTACCTCAGACCACTTTCCTACAAATGTCAATAAGTCTAGACAATGGGATGTTTAAGCTCCCGTCCCCTTTCAAGCAGGGAATAGAAATTTGGAGGAATTAAACACTTGGCTTGGCTGACCTGAATAATAGCCTAAATACTGCTTATTTGGCAGTATTCAGGCACCCCAAATGCTGAATACAGCAGCCCTGAATAGCTGCCAAATTATTTGGCAGCTTTGGGGGGGGGCATTAACAGCGGGAAACAGGCAGGAAAGGGCAGGGCCGGCTCGCCCACTAGGCGAGCTATGGGCTCGCCTAGGGTGCCGGCCCTGCAGGGGCGCCAAAATGCCCCCCGTGAAAAGCCCCCCGGGCCACCCAATGCCGGCAGCCCTGGGAGGGAAGGGGGGCGTTCTAAGCCCACCCCTTCCTCAGCTCTCCCGGGTGCCTCACAGCTGTGAGGCACCCAGGAGAGCCGCGCTGCTGCCCCTGGGAGGGAAGGGAGAGCCGTGCTGCTGCCCCTGGGAGGGAAGGGAGAGCCGCGCCGCCGCCGCTGTGAGAGAAGGGGCAGGCTTCTAAGCCCGCCCCTTCCGTGGCTCTCCTGGGCGCTGGGCCATCTCCAGGCCCCACCGGGAGATTGGCATCCCCGGTGGGGTGGGCGCCCCAGGCTGGCCTTCCTAGGGTGCCCAGACACCTGGGGCCGGCCCTGGGAAAGGGGTTTAAAGTTTAAAATGCTCCCTCACCTCCTTCTGCCTTTTCCTTCTCCCTCTGGCTTCCCCACCTCTTCCCTGGTTTCCATGGGCTAAGGGGGAGAGGAGGAAAAGGGCAGCTCACAGTCAATCACTGCCATGCATCTGCAAATTGCAGATGAATAGTGCAGCTCTTTGCAAGGCTGGTGTTGCTTGCTGCTGGTCCACCCAGGCTCAGCTCCACCTACCTTGCTTGGGGGGGAGGGAGAACTTGCATAGCATTTAAGCAGGAGTCCTGCCTTGTGGCTAGTAGACTCTATTGCTGGCTGGCTGCTTGGCTAGAGAGACTGTGTAGCTGCTGGCCTTGTCTTGGCTTCAGCTGCTACTGCTCTGTGCCTGGCCTGCCCGTCTCTTCCCTGCTGGACCATGGTGGACTCCTGCCTGACCGGACCGAAAAGAAATTTTAAAGAGGGTTTTTTTTAAAAAAAAAAAAAATAAAAGACTTTTTAAAGGGTTTTTAAAGTCTTCCTTTATGGCTCAAGTGGTTAAGATGCTGAACTGGAGACCGGAAGGTTGGTAGTTCAACAGTTCAAGACCTGAGTGCCGCATGACGGAGTGAGCTCCCGTCTCTGGTCCCAGCTCCTGCCAACCCAGCAGTTCAAAAGCAAGACATTGCAAATAGATAAATAGGTACCACTTCAGTGGGAAGGTATCTGCGTTCTGTGTGCCTCAGAGTCTAGTCATGCCCGGCCACATGACCACGGAAATGTCTTCGGACAGCGCTGGCTCTTTGGCTTGGAAACTGATATGAGCACCGCATCCCTAGAGTCGGATTCGACTGGCTTTCAAGCAAGGGAAACCTTTATCTTTACCTTTATGTATCCTGTCTTGGGTGGGTGGATTAATTGGTCTGGGTGGGTGGGTTCTGTTGGGGGGGGATTGGGGGGATTGGCTTTGCTCAGTTCAATCTTGAAGTTACCGTTGAAGTGTCTTAAAAGTTTAAAAGTTTGTTTTTCTGTTTTAAAAAGTTTTACTGTTGGTTAGTTTATTCCTTTTTGGGTTCCTTGGGAGGAGCTGGTGGGTTGTGAGTTGTTGTTCAAAATCAATAATGTGCCTTCCAGTGTTCCCTGTAAGCTGAGTTGGTGTGAGCAAGCTGACAGTTTTTTAGCCTCCAGCTCACAGATTTTTGTCTTAGTTCAGGAAGGGATGGCTCCAGAGCTAACTAATTTATGCAGTAGCCAAATCGCTTGCTCACAGCTTTAATGCCAGGAGCTCACAGCTTAAAGGGAATATTGCTGTAAGTTCTGATTTATGTTGGTTGCTGCACTTCCACTGTTATTGTGAAGGTTGGGGTTGTTTTTTTTTTTAAGTTTTCCTATTTAGATTGTTCCTTCTGGTTGTTGTGGGGGGGCTGGTTGTTCTTCACTAGTGTGCATTTTTGTTCTCTTGTGGTTTGTATTAGTTGTTGCAGTGTTGTGACTTCAAAATTGAACTGAGCAAAGTTTTCCTGTTTATGAATAGATTCCAGTTTGATGTAGTGTTTAAGAGCTCAGACTCTAATCTGGGAGAACCAAGTTTGATCCTCCCCATTCCGCCACATGCAGTTGCTGGTGTGACTTTGGGCCAGTCACAAGTTCTCTCAGAGCTGTTCTCTCAAGAGCAGTCCTCAAAAGAGCTCTCTGAGCCCCACCTACCTGTCTGTTGTGGGGAGGGGAAGGGAAAGGAGATTGTAAGCCGCTCTGAGTGGAGGGCGGGGTATAAATCCAATCTCTTCTCTCTTCTTCTTCTTTTGGTTGTTAGGTGGGAGCTGGTGGGGTGTGGGTTGTTGTTCAATAGTGTGCCTTGTTGTAAGTTCTGGTTTGTGTTAGTTGTTGCACTGTTCTTGCTTTCTGATAAAGTGCCATACAGGCTGGCAGTGGCACATGATTCTGTTGCTGGTCGTTAGTGCATTCAATGCACTGGTTCTGATGTCCTGGCAGAAAGCACCCCCCCCCTCAGTTTGTAAAACAGAGATTCCCGGGTTTGAAGTTGGTCCTATTGGGATTCGGTGTGGCACTTGCACTGCCACAGTGGCACTTATTCTGCTGGGCACATAGCAGCGTTATGCTTCTTGCAAACAAGCAACCTCCCAACAGTTCACTTCCCACAAGATTCTCTGGGAGAGTCTGACTGCTGGATGCCTGCCTGCCTTGCTGATTGCTGGGTTAGGTTTCTTTAACAGCATAGGAAACAGTGGAGGAAATGGGGGCAACTTCTTTGGGTGCCTATAGATTTGGACCCATCGGTCCAATGTCTTTGGAACTTGGGGGTTCATGTGGGAAGAGGCTCCAGCAGCTACACTGCAAACTTGGTGCATCTCCTTCAAACCCCCTCCTCCCCAACTCACTGAAAATATTGTGGGAAATTTGACACCCCCCCCACAATAGGAACCAATGGGGAATGGAGGCAACCTCTTTGGGGGCTCATAGAATTGGACCCCCTGGTCCAATTTTTTTGGAACTTGGAGGTTCTTTTGGGGAGAGGCTCCAGCAGCTACACAGTGAATTTGGTGCCTCTCCCTCAAACGTCCTCCCCCAGCCCCCAGATAACATCCTCTGAGATTTTGCCATTGACTTTAATGGCCCACAAGGTATAATGGAGCCATATATTCGGGATTCCTGAATATCTCCTGAACCAGTCAGGACTGCCGAACCTGGTATTCGGGGATATTCAGGAGTCCTGAATATGTTATCCCCGAGTAGCCCAGAATACGAATTTTACCATATTTTTTTTTCAGTGCTCACCCCTATTAAATACTAGAGAAACTTCAGGAAAAGCTTCTCTGACCTGGCTTGACCAGGTCAGTGGGAGGGGAAAGGGAGATGATAAAAACTCCTTACAATAAGAGGAGGTCTTTTTGATGCTGAGTTCATCAGAGCAGACAGAACTCTTAACTGAGGTCTGGAGGAGTTAGCCATTAGCTGTGTGTTGGCCTTAAGAGCTAGAGAAAGCTGCAAGGTAATGGTAACTCTGTAGAGATATGTAACTTCCTAAGCTAAGTAGCCTGTCTTATAGTTTCAACTTCTTATAGAGCATGTATAGAGAGAGGGACAAAGGAATTGCAGTTTACCCATTTCTTTTGAATCCCTTGCTCAATTCAGTGCTTGGCTAAAAGTATGCTTGTGAACATTTTCTTGTTAATACAACTTGTTAATAATTCTTGTTAATCCATCAGTGCAGTAAGAGCAGTCTGATATTTACCATCAGCAAGACATAACATGTAAATAATATGCTGTCCTTCTACTCCCAAGTTTTATCTCTTCAGACACATCTGTCTGAAGTGAGTTGCAAGCAGATAATTATCAAAAATACAAATTCATGAAGTAACTTTATAACTGTTGATGCTGGTAGCAGTTCTCAATACCACATAGACCTTCAACATCTTGGACACGATATTTTTTAAAAAACTGCCAGAGGGAAGGCAGTCAGCTGGCAAGTGGTTATTCCTCCAGGGATGCACAAGGCAATAAATGTTCCCAATGGTGACCAGGCACTGGGTAACAGGAGACACAGAGGCAAGGCCTTAGCACTTGGAAGGGAAGCTGGGAGTCCTGAGCCTCCCAGCGGGCAATTTCTACAAAGGTCAGGTGGTGGTGGCAGGTTACTGGAGAGAGGGAAAAGCCTCTCCAGGTGTTGAGAAAACCTTGGGGGGCAGGGTGGAACAGGGCCTACAGACCAGAGTAGGCCTGTTCCACTGCACAACCTGTTCCACCGTACAACCACATAAAGGTATTTGGTTCTTTAAACAACATACCAACTGCAGTTTTGGTTCCACCGATGGCACATTCTTAAAATTTTGTTGCATTGTGGTTCTTTTGCAGGACACCTAAGATAGCTTGCAAGATACTGTACAGAATCACAGCAAAAACACATTTTGTAGATGTTCTACTTTACTGACTCCATAACTTTTTAGTGTGTTACTTGATTTCCTTTGTAGCATCTTGAGTCTATATTGGCGCTTTCTGCAACAAGTCCACATTTTGTACTCTATCTCCAGTGCTCAAACTTATCATCTTAGTTTCATTAAAAGCTGACTCAGTTTGAATTGCGATTGCTTTTTCCAAAGAGAGTCCTGGTTCTAAAAGCAACTGTTCTCTTATGTGAGGCATATCTGTCTTTTCAACCAGCTAGTCTCTAAACATCTCATCATCCAATGCTCCAAACTCACAGAGGTCAATTAAGTCTCTCAAAATAGCAATATATGATAAAGTTAACTCTTCTGGCTTCTGATGAAATTTATGACAATTAGCTACCACATTAACTGAGCACAAAAAAATCCATCAGTGCAGTAAGAGCAGTGTGATATTTACCATCAGCAATACGAAATGGGTAAAAAATATGCTGTCCTTCTACTCCCAAGGACACGTCTGTGCCACTAATTGCAAGCAGATAATGATCAAAAATACAAATCCATGAAGTAAAAGCAATTGCAGTCTCACCTGGACTTTGCAAAAAAGGTCCTGGTAGATTCAAAGGCAAAAAAGCCATCCCATCCTCGTCACCAGTGTTTTGGGTTTTTTTTAAAGAGGTGCCAGAACTCTTGAGAGGAAAATGAAGTTTTCAGTCTGTATACTGAAAACTCATGAACTTTTAAACATTTTAAAAAGAATTATGTCGAAGAGGTTCTGGAACTTTGTTCCGGCTTGTTCCTCCAGAAAAAAAGCCCTACTCATCACCAATTTGTTATGTCTGTTCAATAATGCCTCCTGGCAAATTCCAAAATAGGAGTATATAGGAGAGAGCCTTCTTGGCAATGGCAAGGCCTGGGATGCATCCCCTTGGGATGTTTGCTTAGTTACTTTCCTCCTGGGATTTAGAAGAATAGTGCCAACTACTCTCTTTCAATCAGTGTTTATGACAAGCTGTTTTTATTTTGCTTTTCAGGATGTGTACTACTTTTAATTTTGGATTTCAACAATGATTGCAGCTTTAATATTTTATGTTGCTTTTTTGTATTTTTAAAATTTTTATTGGAACTTCTAATATATTGTTTTTAAAATGTTTTACTGCAAACCATCTTGATTGCTGAAAGCTGGGATACAAATAAAGATTGGCCCTCCTGAATCGGATTAAAGGTCTATCTAATCCATTCTTCAGTTTCCCACATGAATTTATCACATTTATCACTAAAGTTCATGATAGATTTTGGGTGGTTTGTGGTTCACGAACTGAAGTTTGTGGCAGGTCAAATGGCATGAAATTTCCTCAGACTTTCAAGCAGTTTGTGAGCAGTTTATGCAGTTCCTGAATGGATACATTTCCAGACAAATTATCTCCACTCAGTCAAAATGTTTACCAAACTTCTTGTCAGTTTCAAGAGGGTTTTTTTCTTTGTCCTCATTCTTTTGTGCTCCCTTCCTATTTTCTTGCACAGAGCTTGCAATATCCTTACTTGGATTTGTGACCACGCTTTGAGATCAGTCCTTTTAAGCTTGCGATGCCAGTGGCACTGGGTTCTGCTGGGCACTCTGTGATTGCACTGGTATTGCTGTGCACTCTGTATATTGTACTGGTTCTGCTGGGTTTGCAAAATGCCCCCACCACCTTCAATTTCTACTGCAGAGTTTCTCTGGCTTGACCTTAGTCCTGTTGGGTTTGCACTGCAACAGTGGCATTGGATTTTCTGGGCTTGCAAAAATGTCCCCCTTCAGTTTCTACTACAGAGATTCTCTGGAACTTTGATTCTGTTCTGCTGGGCTTCTGTTGCCCTTCCTTTTTGCTGTTCTTCCCCTCCAGTGGAATCAATGGAGGATGGGGGCACCTTCTTTGGGGGGTGTAACTTAGACCCTGTAAATCCAATCCTCAAAAAGCTTGGTGGGCAGGTACAGGAGAGCCAGCCAGAGATCCCCTGTGAATTTGGTTTCTCTAGCTTGCTACGGGGGGATTCTACTGCATCATGAACCTCATGAACCAAACTGCTTCGTTAGGAAGTGAAAACTTCATGATGGTTCATGGCTCACAAACTGGGCATGCCACAGACTATGAACCAAACCGCATTCAGTTTGTGCCCATCCCTACTCAGTATGTAATAAGAAAGCCCACAAAAAGAGAAAACAAGCAATAGCCTTCTCTTGCTGTTGGAGGTTCCCATTTAGCCATTATGGCCAGTATCCATTGATGGACCTGTCTTCTATTAATTCATCTAGCTCTCTTTTGAAGGCACTTTAGCTAGCAGCCATCTTTAGATCATGTATCAAGAACACAAGTGGAGCTCTACTGGCAGAATTATGATTTCCTACCTCGCTTGTTTTGGTGCAGCACCCCTGTAGCTCTCACAGGCTGCTTGAGAATGGCATGGAAGGTCAGGAGGCTCTTGAGAATGGCATAGAAGTCTACAAAAGAAAGAGAGAATTGGGGGAAGTTGCCCCCCCTTTTGAACAAATGGAAGTGTCCTTCCATGCCTAGAAGAAGGATTTTGGATACAATCCAATAACTACTTATTTCTCTTTTTCCTCCCTGATTTTACATCTTAAGGATGCCAATAAAAATAATAACTTTGTCATCTTCAAAGTGATACCATTGTACTAAACCAGTGGCATCCACTTTGTGGCTTGAGAGTTTTCTCATGTCATTCTTTCTAAAAACAGATTCAAATAAATCAGTGGAATTTAGTTCTGTTGCACTGAAAATGTGTTTTGGTTATTTTATAGATGTGTATTCAATATTAGTAGTTAATGTTATAGGTATGTACTTAAAAATGTATTATTTAGTTTCATTATTTCTGAAAGGTCATGATACTGTTTTCCTGCAATTTTGGAGCATTGGTATTATTTCCAAAATCTGTTTCAAGTATATTGGGTTTTGGTAGACCTGGTCTCTGTCTGGATGCCAGGTCTACCACACATTGGCATCAAAATGGGGAGGGTAGACTTTGTCTCTGGATGCCAGATGTACCATACAGTGAAAACAGTGAAAGTAGACCTGGCCTCAGACTGAAAAATGCCAAAATAACCTGTAACAATCCTGAAAATTCAAGAAATAAATTTTGGAAATTTGGGGTGTACGGTGCTTCCTTTTGGGGTATTTCTGATCTAAAACACAACAGGGAATTTTGGACACTGTTTTGGATTGGAAATATTCAAATGCATACCCCATTCATTAGATATGTGCTGGTTGGGGTGCAGGGCAGATAGTAGTTATGTGACTCTTTTAGTTGATAGTGATTGCCAGTGAAGATCTCTGTAAGCCAGATAGTGCTAAAGAAAATATTTTGCCTTTTGGTTTTATTTGTGCTTCTTAAAAATAGTTCTATATTAATGAATACCACTGTACACGGTCATATAGCTTATTACTGAGAGCCAACATGGTGTAGTGGTTAAGAGCAGTGGACTCTAATCCAGAGAACTGGGTTTGATTCCCCACTCCTCCGCATGAAGCCTGCTGGGTGATCTTGGGCCAGTCACAGTTCTCTCAGAACTCTCTCAGCCCCACCAACAGTCCCGTAGCTAACAACTTTTTGCTCAGGGGGCCAAAGTTTTTCTTGGGGGGGGGCCTGCCATTATATGTCTGTGCAGTACTGCCATGCCATGCTCATACTTCTAAATAATGAAATATTAAATAATAAATACAATAAATAATAAATAATACTTGCATTAAAGTTGTGAGCGAGCAATTTAGCTGCTGCATAAATTAGTTTGCTCTGGAGCCATCCTTCCTGACCTAAAAAAAAAATGTATGAGCCAGAGGCTAAAAAACTGTGAGTTAGCTCACACTAACCCAGCTTAGAGGGAACACTGGCGGGGACTCAGGCTCAGCTCCTCTTTCTGTTTGTCCCCTTGTCGTCCTGCTGGGGGTGTTTCCAGGGGGCCTTCTTTGGCACAAGGGGGTTCCATCCAAATGGAGAGGGCGGAATGCAGCCATTGTAAACCCCCAGCTGGGACACGGAGTGGGGGGTTGGAGTCTAAGGAGCAGCATGAGAAATGAGACGCTACTGGAGTCGGACTGATTTTCTGCTCTCCGTCTCTCTGCCGCTCTGGGGCTCTTCTACCCAGCAACAGCCAGGTCAGCACCCGGGGCCTTTTCTCATTGGCTGCCTTGGCCCCGTCCTCTTCCAGCCCCCTCTGAAGGGCCAGGACCGGGCTCTGTCTGACTCTGGCGCCTCTGCCCAGCGCCCGCTGTTGCTCCTATAGCTGCCTGGACCTCCCTCCGCACTGGATTTGGCGGAATGGGGGGCTTTGCAGGGGGGGCTGTGGCTCCTGCTGCTCCTCCTGAGTGGGCTCTTGGTGGTAGGTAAGCCCACCCCACCCAGGGGGAAGGGCCCATAAAAACCATGGGGGGGGGCGGGCCTGCCCACTGATCTCACAAGCTAACTGTTGTGGGGAGGGGAGGGGAGGTGAAGGTGACTGTAAGCCACTTTGAGACTCCTTACAGTAGAGAAAAGCAAGATATAAAAACCAACTTTTCTTCTTCTTCTTCTTCTGTTAGAGAGGTCACAGCTCATTGGTAGAGTAGTACATGCTTTGCATGAGCAAGTTCCAGGTCTGGTCCCTGCAATCATCAGTTAAATGGATCTTCATTAGAAAGGGGGGGGGGACACCTCTGCCTAACGGTCTGGTGTGCTCCTCAGTAGGAGGAGATGGTACTGAGCTGGAGGGACCAATAGTATAAGGCAGGTTCCTATGAACGCGATAACTAAACCCCAAGCTACTAATAAAGACTGCATACTCTGAATTTCTACCTCCTGTCAAAAAACCCTTAAAAACAGACTTGTCTTTATTACGGTCCTGGAAACAGGCAACTCCAGGGGACCAACCGAATTCTAAGAATAACTTGAATGGGCCAAGGAGCAATGCAGGCATATACAAGCAAGCCCCTAAAAATTCTTGAAGGTCCTTCTTAAGTGAACTTCCCAACCAACATGATAAACAAGGAGGGGAATAAAAATGAGCCTTGCTGTGGTTTAGTGGGGCTGCAGGCTGCTGATATAACAAAGATTTATGCCTCGAGACAACACAATCCCAATGCAAAGCACTCACATAGAACCTTATAAAGAAGATTAATCTTACTTCACAGTGAGACATATTTCACCACAGAAGTTCTCTGTGGCTAAGATGGTATCTGGAGAAGGTTGCTGAGCCAGTGTCTATGGGCTCACTAGGCTGCTTTTTATAAAAGGCCCTTGTGGGTGCTGGGACTCAGCAGAAGTGCTGGTGGTGGTGGGGAGAAAGTAGTTTATTGCATGACTTACTACTACTGCTGGTACACTGTTGATCACCACAGTTTCTCAGTGCTGCAATCCCCTGTGGCTTTTGTGTAGATTACTCAGCCGCCTACGCTAACACACAGGAGACAGTGCAACAGCTTGAACTTCTAGATTTACCTAAAAGGCATTAAGGTTATATCCACTTCCATTGCCTGCCCTCCAGCATTTAATACTTGAAGATACATTGCCTCTGAACTTGGAGGTTCCACTGTTATTAGGATGACCAACCTCCAGGGGGTGGCTGGAGACCTCCTGGGATTACAATTGATCTCCGGGTGACAGAGCTCAGTTCACCTGGAGGAAATGGCCACTTGGACAGCAGACTTCATGGTACGGAAGTCTCTCCCTTTCCTAAACCCTGCCCGCCTCCCAACCCGGAGCTGGCAGCCCTAATCGTTATAGCCTTTGACAGACCTATGCTACATTAAGTTGTCTCATTATTAGCTCATTCCTCTGCTCAGGTTGCATAAGGAGATCTCTCTAACGTTGCAATCCTATGTACATTTACTTCAGTGTGAACCTCACTGAAGTCATAGAAAATTAGAATAAGAAGAGATTGGATTTTTACCCTGCCCTTCACTCAGAGTCTCAGAGCAGCTTACAAACTCCTTTCCCTTCCTCTCCTCACAACAGTAGGTGAGGCTGAGAGAGCTCTTTCAAGAACTGCCCTTTCAAGGACAGCTCTTGTCAGAACTATGGCTTGTCCAAGGTCACCCAGCAGCTGCAACTGGAGGAGTGGGGAATCAAACCCGGTTCTCCCAGATTAGAGACTGCACACTTAACCACTGCACCAAATTGGCTTTTGATACATTTGATAAATACATATAGGATCAGGCAGCACAGACAGAGATTCTTTGGGAGTACCTGGGAACTCTTTTTCTAGTTTGAGGATTGCAGCCAAAATCAGTAATCTTTACCAAAGCCATTACAGACTATTGAGCTCATAGCCTGACATAGGCCTGACTTTCACAAACAGCAGATAAGGTGGTAAACCTGTATTTGAACTGCTCTACTTCAGAATGTAAATGGAAGCTTACTGTTAGACTCTTGGACAAAATTACTCTCAACAACACTCTCTGGCAGTGAATTTGTTTATTGAGAAATAATGATGTTCCAAGCTAGGACTCTTGCTGGGTCAGAACTAAAGTTCTGGCACCAAGCCCCAAAGATGTTCAAGGTTCAAACAAGTCCCCATCCCGGTCCCTTCCAAACATACTCCCCAATCATCCCGCCTAACCTTCATGTGCTCCAGCCCCCTCCCATAAATCTACCATTATATTATCTAAGGCAGCAAAGCCAGCACAGTCAGTGTCCAAGGTCATCCCTGGGAAGGGAGGTATCTTAGATGAGTTACTTTGCCACTACAACAGAACCATTCTCACACTCTCGCACTCACCACCCCCCCACCTGGAATTCCAACTCCTTGCAGGACTCTATGCATTACGAAAAGACCAAGCCTATGGCAAAACAGAGAATATTGGATATCTCAAGACAACATGATTTAAACATGATAGGGAAATGGCGAGCCCTCTTGGCTCCAGGTAACAGAGTAATCCCTATGCCCTACTGTCCCGGCCTGGGCCGGTGAGCCTCATGGCAGCACAGCTGCCCGGACCCCCCCCCCGAGCCCCAGAAACCTACCGGAAGCCCCTCTCCGCAATCCCAGGAGAGGGGCAGAAGAAACCGCCAGCCAGAAGCCGGTGGCGGACAACGACGGGGAGCCGGGGGAGAAGTGGAGACAGGCGGGGCGAGTGTGGCCCGGCTCGCGCAGCGCACGGATGCCCGGTGCAGCGTCCTCAGTACAGGGGCGGGGCACGGGAAGGGAGCGGCTCCCGCCCACAGGGAGGGCCTCGGGCAGGCAGATGGGGGAGGAGGCAACAGGCCCGGCATCTCCGCTTTTAGGCGGGGGTGGGGCCAAGGCGAAGGAGGAGCTCAGGGGTCTGGCGGGGGTAATAAAAGGAGGATAAGTCCGGGAGCCGGGGAGGAGGTAAACTGGGCTGGCTGGGGTTGGCAGCGAGAGAGACGGAAGACCCCCGAGCGAAGTGGAAGCTGAGCCAGAGGCCAGACCCAGGGCAGAAAAGGGGGGATGAAGGAACCTCCCCTACATCCCCTGCCATCTGAGGCCACCCGGGCAATGCCTACAGGACCTGTTCCAGAACCCCTGGGCTCCTGACCCCCCCTTGTAGGACTAGCGCCCAAGGGACCTCGATCTTGCGGAGACGGCCACCGGCGTCAGGGCACCCGTGGGACACAGGAGGCGTCACAACAACCTCTCCTATTTACTAAATCAGGACTACAGAAGAACATTTACACTAATGTGCTGGGATGTACCCCCATCTGCAGTCCTAGAAGGAAAATTTGATAAAACTCCTTATGAAGAAGGGATATGCCCCTGTTGTGCAGATGGTATTGAGTCCACAGAACATGTAATATTTGACTGTAAGGCATATAACAACATCCATGAATCTCCTCCTTTCTCTAAGACACTTCCTCTTTCTCGTAGGCAAAGAATCTGCCTTTTAAGAAGTTTTTTATCGCATAGGCAAGCAGAAGTTACTCATCGGGTGGCTAGGTTTGGATGGCTTGCCCTAAGAATTAGAAAAACCATAGTAGCCCAAAAAGAGGAGAATTAAGATTTCGTTTCATTAATTTTAATTATTATGGGTTTTATGGAGGGGTTTTTTTTCCTTTTTAAAAACCTGCTTTTAAAATTCTGCTTCTATTTTAATGTCATAAGTATCATCTATGGTGCAAGATATGCCATCGGTGTATTATGTGCTGGTCAATGACTGTGAATAAAACTTACTTAACTCCTTGCAGGCCCCTGGATCTTTGTGAACCATGGCAAACGAGATCTCGAGTTTGACACTCACACGATTGGTTGCGAAAATAAATAAATAAATAGAAATCCTGCATATAAGAACATCAAATGGCAAAGGAAGAACCCAGCCTTCTTCCTGACATGTTAGCTTTCTCTGTGCAAGGTTTTGTTTTGTTTTTGTTTTTTTATATGGTGGACTAGTCAGTCATAAGAGCCCCTGCTTGCAGTATGCAGTGGTGCAGCCCAGACATCTGCATCTACTGTTTGTGAGACTTAGGCCATAGATACCCAGTGAGAATGATACATTCCCTTGACAAAACTATTAGGGATATCTGTATGATTCCCAAAGATAAAATGTAACAGGACTAGTGAACTAAGGCTGGAAGACAGCACAGATGCTAAAAAAAAAAAAGTATTGTTCAGTGCCGAAGGTCGGTTAGGAATCTGTAATAGAACACTGAGAGAAGTTACAGCTGCAGCATAAAGTTTCTACTAGTCAATACTTACTAGTTTCCAAAGCAAAACACAGATACTAGCAACACCATCAACTTAAGTGCAAAAGACACATAAATCAAGGTCTAGGGTTTTATTGAGCCAGTCTCACCTGCGTTTCCAACATGCATCATTTGGTATTATTAGTTTAGCAATCTAGAGGGTTGGGGGCTGCTTGGTCCCTCAAACTGTATGTCAAGCTGCAGATTCAACTGGCATTTTATAGCATTTTCTGTATTCCTATGACTTTTGGAGGAAAACAATATCCAGATCAATAAAATGTCATAAAATACCAAAGCCACAAATCTCTGTCACATTCCAAGCACACAATACTGCTTCTGCTCGTTAACCACCAGCGGAGAAGACTGAAATATTAACTTAGGGAAATGGCACTCGGCTTGACTGTTCCTTCACTCTTGTCCTTCCCCAGGCTACAAGAGATACACAGATAAAGATGTCAGAAGCCTTGACCTCATTCAGCATACAAGTGTTCCACTGTCTGTAACCACCTGCTGAGAGTCTAATAACCTGATTCCATCTGGACTAGGAACATATCTCTTTGAGAACATTTCGCAATCATCCAAAACTTTCAAGGCTAGGATTCTCCAGGGTAGCTAAAAGACATCAGAGCCTCTCACACTTGGATTCAATGACTGGTTTCAGGCTTCTTTGGAAACCACAGGTCATCGATTTAAACATGGCAATGGAGTGTTTTCTGGAGATGTGTGGAATATCTAAAGCAGGGGTGTTGAACTCATTTGTTATGACGGCCGGATCTGATATAAATGAGAGCTTGTTGGGCCAGGCCCTGTGTGCTATAAGAAGTAATGCCAGGTAGTGGCGATACAAACTTTATAAAGGACACAGACAAACTTTATATAAAGGACACAGACAAACACAATGAAAGGTTTTTTAAACTTTAAATAAAACATTCTTAAAACACCAGCACTCTTGCAATATTTGTTCTATTTGATGGTCTCTGATAACTGACACCTCTTGCTCTGAATTATTGCATTGAAATGTCTGTGCTGTAGCAATCGAGTATGATGTTCAGGTTTGTATCTGTAAGCCGCACACCTACTTTTGATTTATTGATGTTCATTACAGAAATCTCATGCTCAGTGTTCTGAGCCTAGGACCCAGGGGAAAACGTGAAATGGCTGGGCATTGCAACCTTTGGTACATAAGTGGCTTCACATGCTGGTCACGAACATGAGAAGGCATCCTGACACAGACTGAGGGCCATTTGTTTGTCTACAAAATTATAGTCTTCCCCAGAGAAATAACTACAACTTCCTACAAAAGAAATGTGCTGGTGAACTTGGTCTGGATGCTCACTCTCAGCCTAACCCACTCCACTGGCTTGTTGTTATTCCTCCTCTAAATAGTTCATATTGCTTTCTTACTGAGAAAGACTGGATCATGAGTGCATAAATACAGTGGAATGGGGGAGGGAACCCAGTTGCACCCAGGAGAGCCCTGACATAAAGAGCCCAACAAAACACACACACACACTGTAGCAAGGCACACAAAAGCTCATATCTTGGGAAAAACTTTGTTGGTCTTAAAGGTGCTTAGTATTTCTCCCATGTGATTGAGGCAGTCCAGCAAAGTAAGCTCTCTCTTGTTCGCTCCCTCCCTCCCTTCAGGGAGGAGCCTCAGCCAATGGAAGGAAAGAAAGGCTTCCCTTTATCTCCTGTGGCCTGGCTGTTCCCTCCCTCCCCCTGAGAGAAGGAGGGGGAGGAGCCTCAGCCAGTTCTTTACCAGACTCTCTCAATCACACAGGAGAGGCTTGCCTATCTATCTCTCCTGGGCAATTGAGAGAGACTGGTAAAGCAAGCTGTGATGCGATGGCAGCAGCAGAACTATAAAGAAGCAGAAAACAGCCAGGTCCTTGAGGGTCAGATTGGGACCCTCTGAGGGTCTGATCCAGCCCTCAGGCTGCATGTTTGACACCTCTGATCTAAAGAGACAAAGCCACTGAACTTTAATAACATAAGCATCTTTGCTCCAAGACACAGCTCTTTATGAAGATTCAGTGGGCCAGATCCTAAGCAAGAGAAAGCTAGCTTATTCCCTACTCTTAAATGGGTTGAATTGAAAAAATAAGTCTACCTTGCTTCACAGCAAGCACAGCAAGACCTGGTGACTGTACAAAAAGCATAATGTATGTATGATACCTGTACAAGGAGGCACAATGATATATTTTGTGCAATGCAATGTAGACAACCACAGGTCTACCCAAAGCACAAGGTTGGAGGTCAAGGGGCAGCCACCCATTTTTCATATAATGGCACTACTATTATGCAGGACAAGATAGCAGGCTTAGGGTACCATTGAACTAATTTATATTTTACCAATGAGGAAGGCAAGATCTGTGGGTATAGTAGGAGTCTCAGGCACCAAGATGTCTTGCAACCCTTGTCCCCTATCCTCAAACTTCTCAAGGATGGGGAGGGACTCCAACCTTAGCCTCCCTTCTTTCTCTCTCTCTCATGGCAGCAATATAAACCACTGACCTCAGAAAATACAAGGGAGAAACACAGCTGACATATTTTGCAGTGGGAGTTACTTCACACACATTTATAAGCTGCTCTTCAAGTTTAACCCTGTTAAAAGGGAAATAGCCCCTCCTTTCTCTGCTCCCCTCCACGCAGTATCTAACTCTTGTTGCCTTCTGCACCCCACCCCATTTCTGCACCTGCACTGTTTGAGAGTCCCTTGGACTGCAAGAAGATCAAATCAGTCAATCCTAAAAGAAATCAACCCTGACTGTTCCCTGGAAGGACAGATACTGAAGCTGAAGCTCAAATACTTTGGCCACCAAATGAGAAGGGAACACTCACTGGAGAAGACCCTGATGCCGGGAAAGATTGAAGGTCAAAGAAGAAGGGGACGGCAAAGGATGAGATGGTTAGACAGCGTCACCAATGCAACGAACATGAAATTGAGTAAATTTCAGAGGACGGTGGAAGACTGGAAGGCCTGACATGATCTAGTCCATGGGGTTGCAAAGAGTTGGACTCGACTGTGTGACTGAACAGCAACAACAACTGTTTGAGGAAGGAAGCAGTATACTTCACCTAGGTAAAGTGACAAGGCTGGGACACAAAGGATGCTGGGAATTTGATGGCCAAAGCTCCCAGTTTTTTTCCATAGATGTCATGACAGAGCCAGGGAGCCGGGCAAAGGAGGAGAGTCCAAGAGGGAGTGCCAAGAGTCAGCCGGGGAAGTTAACAAGAATCCAAGCAAACAGTTCCAAATACACTAAGCCAAGCCGTAGTCAACGTTACCAATAGTCAGAGTCCAGTATCAAAGTCAGGAAGTATAGCCGAGGGTCAGGAACCAGAGGGATCATCAAAACACAGACTGGATTTCAGGAACCAAGAGATCAGTCAGGAGCGAAGGCAGAGCTGGAGGTGCAAGGCGTCTGGTCCACGGACAAGTTTGCCAGCACAGTTTGCTAGCAGCCAACGGTCTCTTCAAATACTGTGCTGGGTCGTTAACTCATTAACAGTCCGTTGCGAAGTCCCTGCTCCCGTCAATACTCATGACTTAATGATCGCTGTCCACACATGCATGCCTCCTTGCACCTGGCTGCCAGATCCCGGCTGCCAGATCCCGGCATCTGCGCTCTCTCAGCCAGTCTACAGGTGGCGGTGAGTCGGGTGGTGATTTACTAGGGCCAGGTATTGCCTGATTAGCTTCAGGTGCCAGCTGTCTTGTAGTTTGGAGTTCATCCTTCCCGGCACTTAGGTTTGATGAGGACTCTTGTGCTTCCGATGGTATTAAAGGTGCCGAGTCCTCATTTTCCAGGCTTCCAGGTGCTGGGTCGGGGACAGGCATGACAATAGGCACTGATGCCAGTGGAAGCTTCAGAATGGGGTGGTGAGGGCTTAAGCCTTTCCCCTCAATTGTTTTCCACAGGGCTGCTATTTGTCATGTTTGGTCAAAGATATAGGCAGCATATAGAGCACCTGTTTGCTGGCTCCAGTGTACAGTTTGGCACACGTCATTCCGAGTCAAGAAAACATTGTGACCAATTCCACAAAGGCAGTTGTTGCGCCCTCGGTCCACCGTTTCCCCCACTTGTACTGCTCAATTTCCCACTATTTGCTGTGTGGCCGCATCCTGACTCACACCTTGCCCCGATTTCCCCCGCTCCTTCTTGATCCTAAAAAATAAGGATCAAGAAGATTTGGGGAAATAGGGGGGAAATGCGGGTCAAAATACAGCCTCACAGCAAATAGTGGAAAACTGAGCGGTACAACCGGGGGAAATGGCAGACCGAGGACACAACAACTGCTTTTGTGGAATCAGTCTGTGAGGGAAAGACTCCTAACCTCTGTGCAACAACCCCAATATGAACTGAGGTCTCATATGCTTTTTTTCAAAAAAGCAAAAAAATAGTTCATTGCTCCAGGCAGGGAACTCCACACATTCTTGTCTTTTGGGGGCCTGAGAAGGAAGAAAGAAATAAAGTTCCCTCATGCACATGGTGTCGCTAAAGGTGTTGTTACTGGGGGGAATCTTTGCACAATAACCATCCACACTTGTGGCAGCCACAGCCCTTTGTCACGCCATCCAGCAAGAGGCACTTTTTGTTCGTGTTTCTCCCATTTGTTTTAATTAGTAATCAAAGTCATTTTTGAAAGGCCAGGCACGGAAATGTAAATTAAGATGTAAAACCTATGCACTCACAGTTGTTTTCCCCTGTTCAGCTTCCTTCGACCTATTTTCTTTGACCTGCATAATACAAGGGGACCTCAGATATTTTAAGGCAGGCTTTGTTCTAATTGCCCTACATGCCGAGACTTCTAACAAGACTCTGGATTCTCTTGTGGGCAGAGCAGACCTGTAGTTAGCATCTCATGGAGTGGCTGCAAAGTCGAACTAACTTTGAGTTAGGGGTGCCAGCCTCTAAGGTGGACCTGGGGTTCCCCCAGAATTACAGCTCATCTCCAGACTACCAAGATCAGTTCCCCTGGAGAAAATGGATGCTTTGGAGGGTGTACTCTATGGCATTATACCCCACTGAGATCCCTGTCCTCCCCAGGCTCCACCCCCAAATCTCTGGGAGTTTCCCAAACTGGATCTGGCAACCCTACCCCATCCACCCCTACTAGTGGCCAGTGGGACCTTGCAACACTAGTTACTTCAGAGCAGGAATAGTGTACAAAAATAAGTCTCTAGAAAGATGTAATAAATGTTATTGGTAACTACTCTCAGTAGTAACTGTTCTCCAGTTGATGGTTAGTTTCCTGGTAGTTTGTAACTCTTTTTCTTGAAAGGAAGCATCTCACACTTGAAGTAAGTTAGTTACTTCATTTCTACCCCACGTTTCTCCATGTTTCTCACCCAAAGCAGTTCTGATCATTCTCCTGCCTTCATTTCTCCTTACAACAACCCTGTGAGGTAGGTTAGGGTGAGAATGTGTAACTGGTCCAAGGTCACCCAGTGAACTTCCATGGCAGAACTGGGATTAGAACCTGGGTCTCCCAGATCCTGTGATACTTTAACCGCTACACCATTCTGGCTTCCTTGCAGTGGCTGCTGTTGAATCAGCGGCAGGCCGCTAGGCCTGAGCGAGTTTTGCAATTTACTAGGTGGCTGCTGCTGCCAGGCTTGGCCCCATGAGTCCTCCCTCAAAGTCCAAAACGGGTCTGGAAAGGGACCCGTTCCCTCCCTGTCTCATACTAACAGAAACCAAGGCTTGAAAGCTGGCAATACTACTGTAGCTGCTTAGAAATGGCCACTGAGGGCATTTGTGTCTTAAAGCTACATCTGCTGTTTCTGTCACTTCAGAGGGTTAATCCCCTCAATGTATTTTGTTTTTTTTTAAGATTTCAGATTTGTTAAAAAAAAAAATCTGCAAACCTGGGGCTTTTTCTGGATTGTAGGGAGCCCTGTCTTGTCTTCTCATGGCGGCAACCTTCAGATTTAAGTATCCACAGATTTGGCCACGTTGAGAGTTAGATATATTGAATGAACCCCTGTTTCTCTCTTTTGTGTCATTTTAAATGGTTTTTTTTCCTAGCTTGTGAATTGGAATGAATTATGGTGACTGCTTCAGTGCCTCCTGAGCATACTTAGAAGCAAACCACATGTAGTAGGCCTCACCAGGAAGTCCACTTATAGTTCTATTGCCAGAGACTTGAGAATTCTCATACATGTGTGATAATGACTACCTATCTGTCTTCCATGGAATTCAAGGTGGTATATATCCTGGGTGATCTTCCATACAGACCCTGATCAGACCCAGACATGTCTAGCTTTGGCAAGGTTGCTGCCTTCTGTCCATTGTAACTCAAGAGTCTGTCTGTGTCGTACAAGACGTTTTGTGTTCTTGCAGTGCAGGATTGCCTGGTACATTGCTGTGAAAATGCCAAAAATAGTGAACAGAAGCTATGAACATTTGTAAAGACATCGCTCATATTCATTTTTAGTTCTTTATAAAAGGACAACCAGAGGTGAAGTACTAGGAGGTCCTACAGATGGGAAGGAAACCCTGAAGTTCCTCTTGGCTAGAAAAGCATATCTTCTGGAGCAGACCTGAATGCAGTGAGACTTCAGTGAATATCAGAATGTAATGCCAGACACTGGAATCATGGACGTTTGTGGTGGTGGAGAAAGAATGGTATATAAAACAGCAATAAGTTAATTTTCATTAGCTGTGATGTTAAATAAAAGGAACAACCATTACCACTGTGTAGACTGGGAGATAAAGCCAATGGAGAATTAGTGTTCTTATTTATTTGTTTAATATGTATCTCTGGCTTCCTCCAAAAAGCTAAGGATGGGATTTTAGTCTTCTACGAACTTGGAGGCAGCAGTTCAGCTGAGATGTAGAGTCTGCCAAAGTGAACGTCATAGCAAAGCAGGGGTTTACCCTGGGTTTTCCCACCTCTAACCATATTAGGGAAGAGGAAACCACAATAATTAGACATGCATGTGGGGAATACAGGATGCCAGTCCACTCATACACAATGCATAGGTCAGAGAAAGCTAAGCAAACCCCTTGAAATGTTAATTTCAAGGTTCCACTCGATAGTGGGTAAGCCCGGGAACACTTCAGAGCCTTGGGGAAAAGAAGCCATGCAGTCCCAGAGCTTCTCTGTCCAAGTTCCAGAAAGCTTCCCAACCTTGATTGCCTTGGCATTATGATTGTCTCTCCACACCTTCCTAATCCTTTTATATGCTTTTCCAATTGTTTCTTTGTTTTTGCTTCTGGTGAGGAAGCAACAGATCACTAGTCAGTTCATACTATTAGGAGTATCCTCCAACAACGTTTGTGATTGCTGATCGAGTTCTGTATTGAGGTGAGGCGGAGTCATCCACGACTAGAGACAAGGATTTCTGGTACTGAGGGACTTACATCAGATCTGACAAAAGGTAACACGAGGAGAAGAACGTCCTGCAGTACACGACATTATATCTGAGATGGCCAACCCCTTTTGTCCTTTCTGTTTCACTGAGGGGGTCTCGTGCCGCCCAAATGACTTGTCGATATCACCTTCCTCCATTCCAGCTCCTGCCTCAAGCTATTAAAGCAACAGAGGCTGAAACACTAGGCACGGATCAATATCTACATCTCTCTGTGTGAAAGCTATTGACAGGAAATCATTCATGGGATAATTCCAACCATTCTCTCTCTCACACCTTTTTACATTTCCCTGGATAAATTCCATGCTGCTGGCCGAGCTGTTGCTGTCAGTTCTTTGATAAAGTCCAGCATTAGAAGCAGAACAGGTTTAAACATCAGGTTTCTCTCCTCATTTTCATAATACACAGGCCTGTCATAGATCGGCCTGATATTCTTGTATACTTTTCTTTAAAATTAAAATTAACAGCCATAACGCAATACGGGTGGATTGGAAGATGACTTTTTGAAAATATTGAGGCTGTTATATCCAGTGTGGTGTAGTGGTTAAGAGCGTCGGACTAGGATCTGGGAGACCCGGGTTCGAATCCCCACTTGCGCCATGGAAGCTTGCTGGGTGACCTTGTGCCAGTCACACTCTCTCAAATTAACCTACCTCACAGGGATCTTGTGAGGATAAAATGGAGGAAAGGCAAATGATGTCAGCCACTTTGGGCCCCTGATGTGGAGAAAGGCTGGGGACCAATGGATTAAATGTCCGCTTTGTTTATCATGAGCAGATTACTGCAAGCAGGAACAGTTGAATTTGCTTTTTTCCAGGAAAAAACGTACTGAGGTGATTTGTGGTGGTGCAAAAAATGAAGAGTCTATGATGACGCAACCTCAAAGAGCAGATTTTGGGGTGGTGCTCTCCCATCCTGCCCTTTACCACTAGCCAGCCAGTTGCCACCTGCTGCCCCTAATCAAGACCCAGAGGGGGTTAATTCTTCTTTGCACATTGTCAGTCCCCAAGGCTTCTTTACGAGCAATATGGCCATCTAACTCAGTGCCTGAGATACCTTGGTCCTGGTCACACATGCCAAATAACGTGTGGGGGGGAAGCGAGGCTATATGCCCCGTAGTAATTTGATGCGTCACTGTACGATCAGACGCAGTTCTTTGCTGCGTGTTTCCAGTGCACTTCAATGAGGGATCACTGACGCAATGAGAGTGTGCTGGTGCGATCACACGGAGACGTCCGTCTGTTGCCCAGCGCAAACCTGTTTGCTACTGCACTTTCCCAGGTATTTTTTTAACTCCGCTTCTTTGGAGGGGTGAGGCAGGTTGGTAACAGAAACCAGAAAGAAAGCTGAAAAGTGTTCTTCATGCCTCATGGTCCCCAGTACTGCTATGTGTCTCTTGAAGGTCCAATACTCAATCTATGGGCCAATCTGCATTTAGCATTTGCTCAGCTGTTTTACCAGCTGGAACAGAAAAAGATGAAGTTCAAAACCACATTCAGCTTCCCTGGGCCAACACTGTACTGACTGCAGAGTCACCCCCGAATGGCCATAAAACGGCCATAAATCTATGCAGACAGCCACCGTAAAAACCAGAGACCTTCAAGTGACACATAGCAGTACTGGGGACCATGAGTCACAAAGAACACCTTTCAGCTTTCTGTCTGGTTCCAACCCCCTTGGATCATTCTAACTGAGCTCTGACCTTCATTAGCCTCCTGTCCAAGGATCATGTATGTTACACAGGTACAGAAAACATTATTATGGCAGCGGTTGCTCAAGTTGCTTGAAGGAAGTGAAACCCTCTTGTCTTCCATCTCAAAGGAAGTGGCCTCTTGGAGTGGCTCTGGGCAGTTCCCATCCTAACTGGTGCTGATGAAGGAACGAGGAAATGTATGTGCATTGGGTGGTGGGATATTCAGTTCTTGGCAAGCACAATACTGTTTCTGTGCAGGTGGAACCATACATGTTGACCTTCTTTTAAAATTACAAAACTGGCCAGAAGATGCACACAATTCTCCACATCTATCTTGCAGGAGCTAGATATTCCACAGAAGGTCCGTGTCCTCATACGGGGGAAACCAGCTTTCCAAATTACGCATCCCGTGAGTTGGATCTAATCATTCTTTCCTGCTAAGAAGAATCTTTAATTGGAGGAAGCCTCCAACCATCAGAGGAAGGACTCTTTCATCCAGCAGAAGACTCCCTGTTCAGTGGGAGGAAACGTTCAGGCTCATTCTGTAGTGTCTATACGTTTGGGTTTCACCAAGCTGTTTCGATGAACCCTGGGGAATATCTTGATTTAAAAAAAAAAAGTTAAGAGCCAACATACCACTGTGCAATTCTCTGACTGCTGTGAAAAAAGAAGAAATGTTAACCAACTATCACAAAAAGCACAAGCTACCCAACTATATATGCACGACATACCGTGCTAGGCCCAGATGGGAGGACAAGGTGAAAGCTTTTCTTTCTGATATGGCAGGGTACAATTTCAGGCATGCAATACTTCACAAAAATCAAGAAACAATGGGAATGGAATGTGCTTCAAAGCTACTTTCTTCCCCCTCTCATCTTTAGCTTTCAGTCTGCTCTAAATTGTACTGACTGGAGTGATTTAATGGGAATGACTGCTCTGGAATGAAAAGTAGCAGTTATGCTCGCTTCTCTGCCTCTGGCAGACAGACAAGGATTGCGAGGAGCCATTTCAACCAGGTGAGACCCGAGAACCTACCAAAGCATTCCACTCACTGGCTAGTGTCGGTTCTGAATCTGAAAAGTCAACCCTATTTATGATCTTCCAAAGATGGTAGTTCAATGAGCTGCCATTTGTTTAAAATAAAGAAGTTTTTTTAAAAAACATATTTTATTGAAATTTTGAATAAACAAATTACAGGAAAAGTAGCAGTGCCATAAATAACATATGACACCAGGCATAGACGGTGCAAATAAAACAAACAAATAACCTAACTGTAAACAAGAAGCCATCAAACAGTTATGGAGCTTTGACCATTCGAGAGGACAAAGAAAATACACTTGTATAAACAGGGCTTTTTTGTAGAAAAAGCCCAGCAGGGACTCATTAGCACAATAGGCCACACCCAACAGCAGGAGCAGATTAGCATATTAGGCCACACCCCTGACATCACAGCTCCTTAGCATATTAGGCCACACCCCCATGTTACCAGAAGTGTGGTCATCCAGCCACACCCACCTTTTGTTTCTTATTCTGTTTACCTTGTTTGTTGTCAAAATCCAGGGCTTTTTTTGGAGCAGGAACTCCTTTGCATGTTAGGCCGCACACCCCGAATGTAGCCAATCCTAATGCGTTTCTGCTGTTAGGTGTGGCCTATTATGCTAATGAGTTCCTGCTGGGTATGGCCAACTTGGGAGCCAGCCAGAACTCCATTCTTGTGCATTCCTGCCCAAAAATAGCCCTGTGTACAAAAATACTGTTAACACAAAAACATTTTGACTTTAAACAAAGACCATTTCTCACAAACTAATTGTTCCGCATCCATCTTTTCCAGAAAAGGAAACCATTTATCTAATGGATCGAAAACATCTCACATCAGCATAGAGCGATCATCGTAGGCTGAAAAGTTTTCCAGAGTTAAGAAATCCCACACCTTTGCTTGCCATTGGGACAGCGTTGGAGGATGTTTATCCTTCCACCTCTGAACAATAACCGCCTTAGCAGCTGTGAGAAGAACTAAAATTAGATCCCTACGGACCTTTGGCAACTGATCCACTGACCATAAGTTTAATAATATAGCCACCAGATCTAGAGGCAATGTGAAACCAGTAATTTCTTGAATAGACAATAGTACTTGTTTCCAAAAGTTGTTTATGTGCACACACTCCCACCATGTATGGAGGAAAGACCCTTTCTCACCACACTGCTTCCAGCAGAAAATAAAGAAGTTAATAGAACCCTCCGAACAGACTCACACCTAGGGGTGCCAATTCTGCATTGGGAAATACCTGGACATTTGGGGGGCGGAGTCTGGGGAGAGTGAGGTTTGGGGAGAGGATGGGCCTCAGCCAGATATAATGCTATGGAGTCCACCCTCCAAAGCAGCCATTTTCTCCAGGGGAACTGATCTCTGTCATCTGGAGATTGGTTGTAATTCTGGGAGATCCCCAGGTCCTGCCCAGAGGTTGGCAACCCTAATTCTAAGTCCATTGACTTTAATGAACTTAAAGTAAAGGTAAAAGGTAAAGGTTTCCCTTGCTCAAAAGCCAGTCGAATCTGACTCTAGGGTTGCAGTGCTCATTTCCTTTCCAAGCCAAAGAGCCAGCGCTGTCTGAAGACTTCTCTGTGGTCATGTGGCCAGCATGACTAGGCGCCGAGGCACACAGAACGCTGTTTCCTTCCCACCAAAGTGGCACCTATTTAACCACTTGCAATTTCTTGCTTTCAAACTGCGAGGTTGGCAGGAGCTGGAACCAGAGACAGGAGCTCACTCCGTCATGCAGCACTTGGGTCTCAAATTGCTGAACTACTGACCTTCCAGCCTGCAGTTCAGCGTCTTACAAGGGCGTAACTCTGCTTAGGCTGGTACTGTAAATTGCACAAGGAATGTGATGTTTTTTAAGGTGTTCTGAGAAACATCAAAAGAGAGCTTAAAGCGTCTTCCAGGACCCAAATTTTGGGCCCAACACAGGTCATTAAAAACAACAACAACAACAACAACAAAACCTCTCCGCTATTCTCCTGCCAATCATCTCATTCGCAGACTCTGCAGTCAGAAAGATAAAGTGAGATGAAATGCTATGTAGGCAAACGCCAGGGAACAGGACGGATTTTTGAAGGCTTCGCAAAAGCAGTGCTGAGCCAAAGCCGAGGCAAGAGGGTTGCAAACGTTTCCCTCCTGGCACCTCCAAACTTAGTGATTTTTCACATCCCTTTGCAAGTGGTCAAGGAGAAAATGGAATATATCCCACAATGTGAAATGACTGAGCGGATAATATCTTGCTCTCAATTTAGTCATATATAATTGCCCAATTATGGATGGAGATAGTCATGCTCCAAATACCCTCTATACTCTGCCCTCTAGTCATGTATAACCATTTGCAACTCAAACCTGACTGAGGTGAAGTTTTGCTGCTCAGCCCCGGCAGGCAATGAAACGTTTTCCTAGTCTTTACGGTGCCACGGGACACCTGTTTTATTTTTTTTTCAACTGTGCAAGCCATGCTTCTATAGACTAACAGAGCTGCCCATCTGGAATTGTGCACATACTGTGCTGACGGTGGCCCTTACCAGTATACATTAAGAGGGCACTCAGCTACCTATCCAATCATTCAGTTAGTATACATTAGTATACAGTACTGGAAAAATATTGTTCCAGACTTCAGGTGCTTTTGCAATTAATTACAAATGCAGTAACACAAATGTGTAACTACACAGCGGAAAAGAAAGCAGCCCTCATGTCCTTTAACTACCTTGTGGTGTATTAACTCATCAACATTCATTAATTCAGGTGCTGTCACTCACATTGGCTCAAAGCCCATGTAAGTTCAACTGAGATTTTATGTTCCTCTCTTCTCTTGTCAGACACATAATTTCTTTCTTTCTTTCTTTCTTTCTTTCTTTCTTTCTTTCTTTCTTTCTTTCTTTCTTTCTTTCTTTCTTTCTTTCTTTCAGGGAGGGGAATTGTTAAGTGTAGCCAAGAGAAACACAGGTATTAGTTTAGTAGGAAAAAAAACATTGTTTCTGCATTCCACATTTTGGTTCCTATCGGCAGACTTCCATATGCCACTGAATTAGTGTCTAGCTCTCCCTCACCCAGGTCTGTCTTTCTGTTGGCCATACCTGAGGAAGGGTCTCAGAATTCAGACACAAGGGGAGTTAGCAACACCTTTGGACACTCTCTAGCCAGCAGCCTCTCTCTGACTGACATGGGATAGGTCTGTGGGTAGACTGACTGTGGACTCCCCCAATGTACTCTCTTCAGAGGTGGGCTCATGGTGACTGATGTGAATCTGAGCCACCGGCCTCTCCAGATCAGCTTTCTGCCCTGCCCTCCCCTGATGTTTCAAGAGGCTTCTCCATCTGCCTGCGGAGGCCCCAGCTGCTGCCAGCTTCCTCCTCTGGTCCATTGCCAAGGGCAGCCTGACGTCTGAGCCCCACCTTCCAACTGAGGCCTGTGCTGGGCCTGCCAGGCTCTGAGGCTGCTGGTGGCACATTTCTGGCATGGCCTCACTCTTGTCCCTTTCACCACAGCCGCTTGTTGAACTGCCTGCCTCAGCAGTGTCTGGGTAAGGCTGTCCTTTGCTGGAGTCTCCTCTGGAGTAGCTGAGTGTGTTGTGGGGGAGACAAGTAATCTAGTTGTTCTAGACCACTGTGCCTATCCTGGGTGAGAAAAACCTTCCTTAATCTCTCCCCATCACACATAGCAACAAGGGCATAGACTTTCTAATTTCCTGGGGTGGGGGCTGGGGCAGAGCTGCCGCTGCCCCCCCTGCAAGCCTGGGGCTCTTCATGGGTGCCTCCAAGGCACTCCCCCCCTCCACAGCCCTGCCATGAGACCTGTGGGCAGAGCGGGCTCCAGGGATCCAAATGGGCGCCAGCAGGAGTGGGGCTGAACCACCTCCCATGATGCCTGCAGCAGCTGCTGGCACACAAAGGGGGGACCGGAGAGCAGTGCATCCATCTGGCTGGCAGGTGCTTGAGGTGAGCCAGCTCTGTGAGAGGCGGTGGCTGCGGCATAACAGTTACCTAAGGTGGATGGTGGCGACTATGATGACAACCTGCCAGCAGGCAGAGAGGGTGGGCAACCCTGTGGCTCTGGCACGCACTCTGCCAAGCCACCCACCAAGTTTGCCACAGGTCCTTTTTGCCCCTGAGCCTAGGCTGGAGGAGGAGGAGGAGGTGGGGGTGGGGGGAGCGGGGTGGGGGGGGGGGAGAAAGCCAGCTGGGCCACCCTCCCAGGCCAAGAGTAGGGGCAAGCGGACTGGGCCCTTTGGTGCGCCTTCTTCTTGGGCTATATGGCTGGAGGAATGGGAGTCAGTTTAGAGGGAACACTGGCTGGCACTGGTTGCCCCAGGGGAGGCTCAGTCCTCCCAGGGAAATTTTGGGGTACGCCTCAGGCCCCAAGCCCCCCCCCTGTAATTGACGCCTATGCACAGCAATAATCTTGAACAGTGTACCACAGAGTACTGCAATTGGGAAACACCTGGAGGTTTTTGGCGTGGAGCCTGAGGAGGGCAGGATTTGGGGAGAGGAGAGACTTCAATCCAGCTTCCAAAGCAGCCAATTTCTCTCTATCACCTGGAGAGCAGTTATAATCCCAAGAGATCTACAGCCACCATCTGGATGTTGGCAACCCTAGCAGGGGCATCAACAATGGTAGTAAAGGTATTTTACATAGAAATTTGTCCACCATTTCTGATCTTCTCTTTGAAGAATTCCAATAATGAAGCCATGGAACCCTGGGACTTCTCAGAGCAATTTTTTACAAAAGCAGTGTACATAAGAACATAAGAGAAGCCAATGTTAGATCAGGACAATGGCCCATCCAGTCCAACACTCTGTCACACAGTGGCCAAAAATACCAGGTGCCATCGGGAGATCCACCAGTGGGGCCAGGACACTAGAAGCCTTCCCACTGTTGAGCCCCCCAAGCACCAAGAATACTTGCCCCAGGCCGAGAGGTCCTATCTATACCTTGTGGCTAATAGCCGCTGATGGACCTCTGCTCCAGATGTTTATCCAATTCCCTCTTGAAACTGTCCATGCTTGTAGCCGCCGCCACCTCCTGTGGCAGTGAATTCCATGTGTTAATCACTCTTTGGGGAAGAAGTACTTCCTTTTACCTGTTCTAACCTGACTGCTCAGCAATTTCAGGGATTGGCTTGTCCCTCATCCCTATTAGCACACTCCCATCCCTCCTCCTCATGGTCTGGCCAGCCTCGCTGCAGGTGTCAGCCACCCCCTCCCAGGTGTCCTCCCTTGACTGCCGGGGAACCTCTAGCTGGTCAGCAAGGTAGGAGTCTGAGCCCTCCTGGGTAGCTTCTTTGACTTCCCTCTTCCTGTTGGCATCAAAAGATGGGGACTCCGTGGCTCTCAACCCCTGGATCCAAACCCAGCCCTGGGCCTCGCTTCTTTCTGTGGGGCAGGTGGGTGTTCCCTTGGCCAAGGGAGGAAGTGGCAGGAGGGGGGGCGCTGTTCCTCCCCTCCTGACACACAGTTATTTCATCTAGCTGCCATCTTTAATTCATAGTTATGTACTGAGCTCGCGTTTTGCCTGAGCATGGACTTAGCTTCATTTACAGAACAATAGGGGACCAGGGTCCTGGAAGGAACCTATTGTACTGGAGTTCTTATGTAAATAACCAGTCATGGGGAGTGTGTGTGTATGTTGGGTGTGGTGTTGAGCACGCATTTAAGCAGGGCTTCGATCCTGCTTGGGTTGTCTTTAGTTTGAGCTGAAATCACAATAAACCATGAGCTGATCACTCCACGCGTCTGAGCCCAGAACATTTCATTCATTGTGTTAGAATCCTCCTCTATCTTTTGATCTGGTGGGCAATAACAAACTCCCAGTGTTACACTTCCTTTTGGGCCCACTATTTCGACCCATAGCATTTCCAGAAGTCTAATAGACAGCCTGCCCTGATTCTAAGCTATTAGCTGTTCAGGGGAAAGTGTGCAGGCAACCCCCCCCCCACCCAAAACCAATTATGCTTCTATATGCAATAAGCGGCCAGTACAGTCAAGGTCACAGCATTCTTGGTTCTAATTTCCAGATCTCCACATACTCAAAGTATTTTGACAAACCAGCCTTCCCTGTGGGTGACTGCTGAATGAGATGCAGTTGTCAGCACTGACTGGCAAATAATGACCTTGAAATTGTGCGGTTTCGGATACCTATAAAAACCTCTGGCTCCTAAACCGTAGGAGTAATCTCCTTCTCCAGAGAGAGTTCTGAGCCCTTCCTTCTTCTATAAATCCAAGGTGGCTTAAAAACCTTGGGATTCCTTCTTCGGAAAAAAGGAGAAAATGATTCAAGCTCAGTAAAACCGAGTGGTCAGTATTACACGAGCTTAACCGAGCAATGTCCAAAGGGTGTGCCTTTGAACGGAAAGAGTCTCCGTCCATCCAGAGCTCTGGAGTGGTGGGGTCTCGCTGACGGAGGAGGTGAGCAGCAGCAGTCCCTGCTTCTCCTCCTCCACCCACCTGCAGTGCTGCTGCCTTTGTGGTGGGGGTCCCGCTCCTCCTTGGCCACCCTCAGAGAAGAGGCATGAAGCACTGGAGCTGACATTGGCAGCCCTGGCAGCAGAGGGGTGATGGCAGGGCTGGCTCCTGTTCCTTCTCCCCCTGCCTGCTTTGGTGTCACCTCAGCTGCAGGGGGAGGAGGGTGGTGGCAGCGCCTGCCCTGCCACACTCAGCAGCAGCACCACCTCCTCCTGTACTATATTGCTCAGGAAGCAGCAACTCCCTCCACCTCCTCAGTCTCATGCCTGCTGCAGCTCACAGAGGCAGGTTTTCTGCACAAGTGCAGACAACACTCTTCTTTAGTGGACATTTCACCCTCTCTCTCCATTTCTTTCTTTTTTTTTAAATCAGAGTTTTCTGCAAACCCGGGGTTTCCTCTAAGTTCTTAGAAAAATCTGTGTTCTTTGTACATGGCCCCAATCCTCAGATTGAGCCATGTTGAGAATTAGATATATTGACAAGTGGGGAACCCACAAGGACTTGCAGGAGGCAACTTATTTCCCCCTCCTCCCCTGCATCCTCTTTCCCTTCTGAAAGACTCCATAGCATTTCTCCTTTTCCTGCTTTTTTCTGTCCTACTCACCCACTCACCAACCTAATATCTGCCCCATCTTCACCCATATTTATTATGTATTTACTTCATTTATACCCTGCTTTTCTCCACAATAGGAGCCCAAAGCATCTTACATCATTCTCGCCTCCATGCTCACAACACCCCTGAGAAGTAGGTTAGGCAGAGAGTGTCTAACTGGCCCAAGTGAGTTTCCATGGTAGAATGGTGACCTGGGTCTCCCAGATCCCAATCTGAAACTGTAACCATTACACCATCCTGGATTCTGTGGGTGCTGTTGACTAGTAACAAGTAGCTGGGCCTGGGTGAGTCACGCAAGTTGCATGGTATCAAGTTGTCCGGTGGTTGCTGCCAGGCCTGGCTCCAATGAGCCCTCCCTGAAACAATCCTGCCTCCTCCCCCTGCTTTTTATTGATAGAAACCAAGGCTTGAAAGCTGGCAATACTGTTGTAGCTGCCTAGCAAAGGCCACAATGGCCACTGAGTTTCTTAAACCATTGCTTCTGTTATTGGGGGAGGGTTGTTAATCCCCCCATGTACTTTTTTCATATTTTTCTACAAACCTGTGGCATTTTCCATTTTGTAGAAAGAGCTGTCTTTTCATGGCTCCAGTCTCCAGATTTAAGTATCCACAGATTTTGCCACATTGAGAACTAGATATATTGATGATGTACCTTTAACATCATATATAGTTTGTGTAGCCTAGTAATGAGCACCTTACTTAAAAAATGGGTAGCCATTTTCAGCATAGGGCAGCAAGGTTTGGTGAGAGACTAAACTTGTAAACACGAAACCCAACTTTAAAAGTGTGCTGGGCCTTAATCTAGTGTGTCCAAAGCATGAAGGTTGCAAGACAGGCTGCAGGCAGACAAAGGAAACGGCTTGTTTTGTACTCACACTGAGCAGGAGGCACTTGTTTTCTTTGATGGCTCCTATGCATCCCACAAAGCCGATGATCATTACAAAAGTCCCCGTGACGATCAGCAAGTTGGCAGCTGACAGGGAAGGGAAGGAAGAAGACAGAGTGGCAAAGTTCCCTTGGGTGACAGCTAGCCATATGCCAACTCCAAGGATTCCACAGCCTCCCAGCTAGAAAAATACAAACAGAAAGAAGGTAACTCAGACACAGCACCAAGGAAGATGCTATTATTGTAATTATCACCACTGCTATCCTTCCCTTATCTACATTAACTAAAGCAACAGTATCAAGGAAACCTAAAACAGAGCAGTGATTTTCTTACGTTTATTCATACTTATGTCCATTGGAATCATACCATGAATATACTTAGGTGTAGGACTTCCACCTGGTGCCCAGTTACGCTGAGTACACTTATCGGGAACATAGTAAAAGATGTTTGCATATCTCTTAAGCCTTCACATGAAAGGAACCAGGGAGAAGGAGAGGGAGTTATCAAAATGCTGTGATCCCTATTCCACGGCAAGAAATGGAAACGATTTGGATCAGCTTCACAAAGAGAGCCTGTCACACAGCTAGGATTGGAAATTAAGCTCAAGGATTTGAACCAAGTGCCTTTGCTTGAATTGATGCTTTTCACTTAAAGGATATGCACACAGCGAGACAAGCTAATGAAGCCTGGGTGTATCGCTGAAGACTAAACAAGTGACACAGAATAAACCAGGCAGCTCAGTGGTTTGTAATTTGGGTTCGGTGTCAACTGCAGTCCTGCTCACTGCTAAGGGCAAAGAATAGCCAGTGGCTCTTCCGCGTCCAGCTATAGGTCAGGAACAGGCAAGTTCTAGAACCAGGGGGAGGGTGGCTTCTCCCTGGCCAAGGTGCGTGATCCACCAGTCTTCAGTGGTGACTACTTATTTCCCAGTAGGAGAAAAGACTACAAGGAAAAAGCCGTGTGTGGCTCTCCTTGCACCCAAACCAAAAAAAGCACTGTATAAATAACGCAATCCAAGGCACTATGCTGAAGTGCAAAGAAAGACAGAATATTTATATAACACAAATGTGTACAAACAAACAAAATATAGTGTATACATATGATATACAACAACACAGAGTGTACAAAAGAAGCCGGCACAAAGGACATAGAGTGACTAAGACTCCGGATTCAAATCTTTGTTTCGTTGATACTTCTTCAGTTGTACCACTTAGCTTCATCTAGTGCTCAATATACAGAAGCCTTCACGTTATTATGCAGGGGAAAATATCCACAATTCACATCAAACTAGTTTAAGCAGGGCAACCAATCGTCGGTAGAAGACATTCTTACATTGTCAGAGGCTTACTGACAATGTAAGAATATCTTCTACTGACGATGTGAATTAAACTGTTTACAAAACTCCAAGGCAATAGGGGTGGAATTCTCCAGTCTTGGAAACACCAGTAGGAGCCCTCCAAAACTTAACTGGCACTGCCAGCTGCCAGTCACAGAGTTCCCATTCTGCTCTATGGGCTCAGAATGCTATATATTCATTCATCTCCCCTCCCACCCTTTCCTTTCTGTTGGCTGGTGAGAGAGAGACATGGAGCTTGTTAAAGGCAGAGCAGATTCACTGCTTTCTGCCTGTGATCTACTCTCTGCTGCTGGGGTTTGCGGAGGCAGATGCAGGGCTCTGAGCCACCAAGTCTCCTTGCTCACGCCAAGCACTGGGGCTCAGCTACTGGGTGCCTTGGCAGTGAGGACCCAGATTTCATACCTCCACCCCTCCTGATTACGATCTGCTGGGATTTGGGTGTTCTCTTAGCTTATGCCTACTCCTCCTGATTGTGAAGACCATAAGGGTGAAAGTGGGTGGGAAGGGTGCTTGTTGTGAAGAGAAGAAGCCCTCCCCCTGCACACCAAACCCAGCCTGCCACCTCGCTGGAGCCCCACCCTAGCAGGGCATCACCAGGGGTCTCTGAGTCTCCTTCCCCTGCTCCATCCATGGGGCTCCCCCAAGAGGCAAAAAAGTGCCAGGTGTGCCATGTCCATGTCTGGAGGGGCACAAAACCCCCAACACCTGAGACGTGGGACCCACGTGGCCTAATAGCTAAGCAGGTCAGGAGGCTGCAGTGGGGAGGGGGAATAGGGCTGCCAGGTCCCCTTGGCTTGCCAGCAAGGTGGGTGCGGGCATTCCAGGAGGGGGAGGGGACATCCCCGACATGATGATGTCACATATATGTGACATCATCACATTGGAGATGCAGCTGCCGGCGCCCACTTTGAATTCCAATTGGCGCCTGCATGTAAAGGGACTTATCTGAGCCGCTGAGCCCTCCTGCAGATCCCCAACAAACTCCTCGCTGAGAACACTGCTGCGAATGCTACCAACACTGCTGGCCTGCAATGGAGTGCCAGGACCAGCTCTGCCACCTCAACACCTTGTTCTGACGAGCCCTCATTCAAGCCCCCGGCAAACTCCCCACTCGCCCTGCTTACCACTGAGAACACCGCCGAGAATGCTGCCAGCCCGCAACAAAGCACCAGACCCAACCCTGCTGCTGCAACACCTTGCACCTCCAGAAACTGGCACCTCACCTCCTGGGGTCCCACAGAGCTTGCCCTGGTTACCAAAAGATACATGAGCATGTTGGTTCGGGCCACGGAGAGGAAGCAAGAGGGAGGGAAGGGGGAACTTTGGATCTAGGCAAGGCAGCTACCCAGGGCTGGAGCCATAGCCTTGGGAGAAGAGGGGAGGAAGACGCCTACCCCAGATACACACATGTTCAAGGGGGAACGATGCTGAATCCAGACATGCCCCTTTCCAACAAAGAAGGCAGACACTCATAGAATCATAGAATGTTAGAGTTGGAAGGGACCTTGCAGGTCATCTAGTCCAGCCTGCTGCACTCTGCAGGAGCATAGCCGAAAGAGAGCCCTACAACATACCCAAAAGATGATCGTCCAGCCTCTGCTTGAAAGCAAAGTAGCGTCCACCACCTCCTGAGGCAGATTGTTCCACTGCTCAACCACTCTTACAGTTAGGAAGTTTCTCCTGATATCTAGCCGGTAACGACTCCCTTGTAATTTCCACCCATTAGATCTAGTCTTGCAATCTGAAGCAAGAGAGAATAGATCTGCCCCATCTTCCACATGACAGCCTTTCAAATATTTGAAGACTGCAATCATGTCCCCCCTAAGCCTTCTCTTTCCCAGGCTAAACATACCCAACTCTTTCAGCCTTTCCTCGTAAGACTTGGATTCCAACCCTCCCACCATCCTGGTCGCCCTCTTCTGGACACGCTCGAGCTTGTCAACATCCTTCCTAAAGTGTGGTGCCCAGAACTGGACACAGGACTCCAGGTGAGGCCTGACCATAGCAGAATAGAGCGGAACTACCACCTCCCGTGATCTGGACACAAGGCTTCTGTTAATGCATCCTAAGGCATAGAAGGCACAGGGGAGGAGAAAGGAAGGGTGGATTTAAGAGGCAGCAGGGGAAGACCTCTGGGAAAGGAGAATTTAGATCTTGCAGGAGGGGAGGGAGAGGGATGGCCACTGGTGGGGTGGGGCTTGGGGGTGGGCTTCCCATGCTGGCTCCCCCACCACTTGGGGACTGGCATTCCTAAGGGGGAAAGAGGCAAAATAGCCTTCTCCTCTCTTTTCCATCAGTAGAGTTGTGATGATGGAAGACGCAGCAACAGCCGTTTGGTCCCTTCACACTCGTCACTGCAGCCTCTCTGTCCACCTGAGTCCCAGGCCTCTGTTTGTAGCAAGAACTCCTCTGCATATTAGGCGACACACCCCTAATGTAGCCAATCCTCCAAGAGCTTACAGAGCTCTTCTTACAGGGGCTACTGTAAGCTCTTGGAGGATTGGCTACATTAGGGGTGTGTCGCCTAATATGCAAAGGAGTTCCTGCTACAAAAAGTCATGTGACTATTACTCCACTCGGGTCCTATGAGTCCAGGAATAAACATTCCCAGAGAGGAGTGCTTGGGGAGAGGAATGCGAGAAGTTACTATTTTCACTGACACATCACAGGTTCCAACCCACATCACAGGGTCCAACCTTAGCCATTGACAAGCCAGGAGACTACATCTCCACTGAGAATCTGGGTAGTCACCATTTCTTTACTCTTATCTTCTGGGCCAATCCCAAAGTTATTTGCTGTGACACAGATCAAAGCTTGCACAACTTGTGAACCACCATGTTAAATGATGCCCATAAGTGATGTATGTAATGGCAGCCTACTAGCGGTGTGGTGAACATCGTTTCAGCTGTCTGCCTGGGGCTGCAAAAATAGGGTTATGATCAAGTGCCTTGCAAGCCGCATTATGCAGCTGCTGAGCTGCATTTGGTTTGGTGGATGACAAGCTTGATGCAGACTGATGGGCTACAAAATAATAGCAGGTATAAGATCAAAATTAAAAGAAAATGAATGTATGTCTATAAACAGGCACAGTTTGACATTCAGCTCACATAAACAAGTACTATTCAATAATCTTCCAATGGAAAACAAACAAAGATAATTATCTGGCTGGAAATGTTCTTTGTTTTTCTACTTAATTCTTGTAGTGTAGAATGAAGCCTTCCTTTAAGATGATAACAGACTGCCACTGTTTCTGCAGACTGGAGGAACATGAAGGGCAATATTTGATGTGCGTTTCCAGCCCCGATTAAGAGGAGCATTGTTGAGCATTTCTTGATTGCATGGAATGTGACTGTTCATATTAGTGCCTCAAAGATAAATCTTTCCATCAACATAATAGGAAAACTTGAAATATATTGACAATGTCAGTACACAGCTTTCTTCCAAAGGCAAAAAAAAAGAGGGGGAGGGGAACACGCAAACTACAGGAAGAATTAAACAGCAGAGCCATCCGGAAGAAAATTGTAAGCATGTCTCATTTGGTTTATCAACAAGGGAATGGAAAGCTTTTAGCTAAAGATAAGGACGGCATGAACTGAAGGCCAAGAAAAAGTCACATTGCTAGCAAAGTATCCTTGTGCATGATTTCGTTGAATACAGCCTGTGATCAGACTAATGTTCTATCTCTTTCATGAGAATTCCTATGCCGGATCCAATCAATCTAGCCCAACACTTATTTTCCAAGAGCAGCAGTCTAATATCTCCATGGATTCACAAACAGGGAATGAAGGAGGTTACCTTCCTCTGTTGGTTCCCCCACTGAGTACATATGGATCAGAAGCAGAAGAAGAAGAAGAAGAGGAGGAGGAGGAGATTGGATTTATACTCCGCCCTTCACTACCCAAAGGAGTCTCAGAGCGGCTTACAAACTCCTTTCCCTTCCCCTCCTCACAACAGGCACCCTGTGAGGTAGGCAGGGCTGAGAGAGCTCTGACAGAAGCTGCCCTTTTTCAAGAACAGCTCTGACAGAACTATGGCCCACCCAAGGTCATCCAGCAGGTGCAAATGGAGGAGAGGGGAATCAAACCCAGTTCTCCCAGATTAGAGTCTGCACACTTAACCACTACACCAAACTGCTCCTACACCAAAGGAACAGATGGCTGATAATAACACCCATCCCCCATAATCTCCTCTTTGAGATTTGTGAGGATGATGAAGTACGCCATATGCCAAGGAGCAGGGCCTCTTCACTGGTGGGTTCCACTCCATGGACCATATTGCCCATAGAAAGAGCAACGCCAATTTGAGCAACTACGTCTTTAAGATTTTTTCCCATTCTGCCAAACTTTTGGAGACTATTTTGGCCATATAAATACAACCATTTTTATTCAGTTTGCTACCTTTTTATTTATATATTTTTATATGTAATGATCTTATATGTTAGGATAGCAAACATGTAATGCAGAATATGGTTCTTGATCTCCATCTGGTACTTTCAAGACTTTCGAGAAGACACTGATGAGTATATAATCTTGTGCCCCCAACTGTTCTCTGCTGCCTGCCTGTTTTGATTTCTTCCGTTTGGCATCTAAGGACTCCAGATTTATGGATAATTTTACTCGTTAATGCCATGCTTTCCCTCCTCTCCCTGGTCCCACACGATCCCTTCTCTGTGGTGCCAAACAATTCACAGAAGAGTGACAAGACAATGGCTCCTGACAACTTTCAGAGTTATCTGTATAAAATACAAACAGACCCACTAACAGAGATGGCTTTGATGGCTTTACTGGAAGGCTCTCAGATTGTCAGCGGTGAAAGGAGACACTAATCACTGAAACAAAAAAGACTAACAAAGAAGGGGAGGGGAGAGACTGCAGAGATGGCATGATATATTAGCAAATAAGTACTAAGCCTGTATTGATTTCACAGGAAATATGTGAAGCCAGCCCTGTTTATCAAAGATGACACCTTCGGCTAGCTTCTTGATGACGGCAGCATTTACCCCATCTCAAATTAAAATGCAGCAGGTTCTGAATGCTGGTACTGAGTAATTAGTTTTGACACCCCCTATATCCACAAAGTTACAGCCAATACACACCACTTCTGCCAACTCCCTTTCTTATCTATATTCTCTAGCCAGTCTGGGGAAAGGTAATATGAGGAGGCCACATCTGTGAACAAGGCAATGTGTATTCATTCTGGCCTTGTGCGTTAAGATATGGATGAGGGCTCTCATTTTGACCGGGTGAATTCTTAGCACATTTTCTGAATTTTCAGAGCTTAATTTGAAACGGTTTTAAAGAAGCAGGCCTGACATATTCGACGAAGCATGGACTCTCTCATTGTGCCTGGAGTGGGTACCAATCCACAGGGGTAGGGGAGAGAAGGACAACACAGACAGACGTGGTGGGAAGAACTGGCCACAACTTTATTGATCCCAGGTTGGTTCCTCAGACCTTGGCACAGCATAGGTTGGGGGTGGCGGGGATGGTTGACAGCCCAACTGCTGTCAGCACCTTCCCCAACCCACCTGGTAGGGTAACCAAAGGCAGAGGAGCGGTATTAGGCCTGGAAGTGGCAGAAATCACAATTCCTAGCCTTGTCCTCTGTTTTAGCAAGAGGTGCAAATGAGACTGTCTCTTTGTCGAGAGTGGCTGAAGGCCAAGCCTGCTCCTCTCAGTCTGAGCAACATGCCAGAGGGTCCAGTCACATGCAGAATTAGCGCCATGATAGGAACAAATGCCGGGTGGATTTTACGGGCATGATCACACAGGGACATCTGGCAAGCGTCCCACACCCATCGGCAACGCATATCAGTCAGCTGAAGAAGCGGAGTAAAAAGATATCTGGGAAAGTGTAGTATTTACCGGAAAATGCAGGGTGCATTGGGCGTTGAAGCACTGGTATCCCATCAGATCTGGTGCCTGTCTGCATCCCATCTCACACCTGATGTTTTTTTAAGCCTCCGTGGTCATGCACATGCAGGAACTCCAGTGTGGGAAAAAACAACCGCCCATTGGGAAGTGGCGGCTTGCAATCATCGCATATGTGATTGTGCCATGCCGCTTCTCCCCCTCCCCGCCATGCTTCACCATCAACGTGTGATCGGTGGCAGAAAGCCTAAGCACGAAGCCTCGGGGGAACGTCTGATCGAGCTACTGCGCTTCATTTTGCTCCAGGGCAAAAAGCATCACTTCCCCCCCGGATTATCTCTCTCGTGTGACCAGGACCAGAGATAACCTGCAGCCTGCAGGTCTGCATGCTGCAACCATTCCGTGATGGGCTGACTTCTGGGGTAGGCTTCGGGAAGCTTCTTGAGAGCTGACTGGCTGACAGTCACTGCTGGACTCAATTGCCCAAAGTTATCCTTGCCGCCTCCCACATCCTAGCACAAAGGATGCCCCAGCACATATCTGAAGCTATACTTTTCCCTGCCCTTGCAGAAGGAAAAAGGGCTGGGCAATCAGCTTCTTGCTCATTCAAACAGGTTAAGAAGTGAATCACTCAGACATGAAATGCATATACATGAACTGATTGCGTACCACTGTAAACAAAGTAATCCCACATAGCTACTAATATAAGCATACAATTGAAGGATTTAGTTTTGCACACACTAGATAACACAGCAGGAGAAATTGCCTCATTGTTCATCCTAACAGTCTGGGTGCCCCTAAGTGATTTTTATTGTCCTGAAAATGCATCTAATCGGTGGCTCTTGGGTCTGTTATCAGATTAGGATCCATACACACTCACCGCTCATTTAGCTATAAGTAAGCCCTCTTGCATCCAGAAAGCCAGCTAATACTTGTCATGCATTATACATAGGGCGTTTCTGAGAAAAGCCTGTTCTTCTATTCAGCTGTATTTTGCATCCATTTACTTGCACCAGTTGGAGAATACTACTATGCTTTCAGAATAATTCTGGTTAATTTTCTGTGAGGATATCCTCCTACAGTCTTAACTAACAAGTAAAATAAAGGGTTTTTTTTTTTTAAAAAAAACATGATATTATTGTAATAGCATTAATAAGATTTGTAACAGCCTGCTGGCCCCATTCTCCTTGAGTAACTCTGTACTGTTGTGCCTCTAAATCCTCAGATTCATCACACACCCTGGCAACTTTAAAAACAAATTAGAGTTATTAGTTCTAAGATGCCAGCTTCCTAATAACCACCACAACAAAAAATATCCTTGCAAAATGCTCAGAGGACTATTGAGTGGGAAGTGCTGTACCGTCGCAGGCCCACCACACAGGCTGAGACTGTTTTCTATTCACCACGTTACAATGCGCCCACAGTTTTAGCATCTGAAAGTTTTCCATTGCAACAGTGCAATTCTCATGGGAGCAATTTGGACTTTAAGACCACAGTCTTTGGATAGTCATATAAGGTAAGTGTGAAAATTCTGTATCGAGTGGGCAGAGATCATAGCCCCTATATAAGGCATCAACATCTCTACCCAATCTAGCATTAAAGTCTCCTCCCACTATCACGTGAATAGTTGGATTTTCTCTGATCAGTTGCCGAATATAAGTTTCCAACCCTTGCCAGACCCGTCCTGTTTGGCCTTTGGTTTTAAGAGGGGGAATATATATGTTCAATTAAGACTACGGTACTCCTCAGTATTTAGCCCAGCCTTAGTTCATAACCATGAAGCTCTCATCAACTTATCTGGACAGACCCTATAAGTTATATGTAAAGGATAAAGCTGGAACTCACACACAGCAACTTTCTGTGGTAGCCGAGCTGCACTTTACAAGCTGGTGTGTAGCATGAGTGTAGGCTAGAAAGGGAGCGAAGCCATCCAAGAAGATGCCAACAAAATCCAAAAGCAATGCCAAGGAAGCCATGAAAGGTAAGAAAGACTCCGTTAAAAATGGAAGTCTTGCTCAAATTAGGAGACTAAAAGAATCGCATACTCTGACAAAGCAAATACATGCCCACGATAGGATAAGCAAAGAAGCAATTTGAGGAGCAAAATGCTAAAAGCAAAAAAACAAGCAACAGACATTTATTTAAATGTAATAGCAGCAGACTATCCAGCCAGGTAGTAGTATGCCTGGATGTAGAGTTGCCAGGTTCATCTTTGTCCCCAGTGGGGGAATTGGGGGTGTTCATGGAGGGGGAAGGGTATCCCCAACGTGATGATGTCACATTGGGGATGTTCCCACTCCAACCCCCCCCAAGAACGATCCCCGGTGGCCACCCCTCTCCCTAACCTCCTGCGAGATTTAAAGGGCCTGCCAATCAGGTGGAGGGGCCTCTAAATCTTGCAAGAGGGAAAGGAGAGGGGTGGCTGCCGCCATGTGCGTGAACTCCAAGTGGCAATGCTGCTTGGACTTCAGGCATGCAAGGCCTGTCCCCACCAGCCAGAAGCACTTAAAGGGGTCCACTTGGATTTTAGGTGCACGGGGCCAGGGCCGCTGGCCAGAAACACTCGAAGGGGTCTCTTTAAGTGCTGCTGGCCAGCGGGGCCCCACATGCCTGAACTCCAAGTGGCAATACTGCTTGGAATTCAGGCCCACAGCCCACAGCCACCCCCTCCCTCCCCTCTGCAAAATTTAAAGGGCCCTCCAGCTGTCAGGAGAAGGAACGGGATAGAATTATCCCATATCTGTTCCATAAGTACAGGTTTGCTGACAGAACAGTGGGAAGGGATAATTTAGTGTAGGCCCTCAGTGTAGCCCACTGACCCACATGGTTATTATTCCACACAGGTCTTCCAACCTGAGAATCATGTGTAACATCACAAGCAGCCCTGGGTGGGGACTTGCAATTTTCCCTCTAAGCTCCACAATGCTGTGAGCAAAAATTCTACCTTATGACTGAAAAAAGCTAGTAGTGTTAAAGTTGTGAGCAAGTCTACATTTGACTATTGCATAAATTAGTTCCTTAGACAATTATTTCCATAACCTTGTAAAAATCTCAGAATGAATTCTTTTAACCTATATTTAAACTACACTTTAAAAATAATTTAAACATCATAAGATAAAACAGAATCAAATGTTGTCCTCTATGGGGGGTAGACCAGGCCTCTGGAGAACAGGTCTACCCTCCCTTTTTCACTATACTGGTAGACCTGGCCTCCAGAGAACAGGTCCACACACCCCTTTCCACTATATTGGTAGACCTGGCCTCTGGAAAACAGGTCTACGCACCCCTGCCCACTATATTGGTAGATCTGGCCTCAGACCATCACCCTGCACTGAGCCTTAGAAAACATACCAGCATTTTTTGGGGGGACGGGGATGGGGACGGACTCCTGCAGTCTGCTTTGGATTATTATTATTTTTTTGTGAAATATTGCAAATTTACAGGTCAAGTATAACAGAGATGGAACAATCACTGTCAGAACCCTGCTTAACCTAACAAACACAAAGTTGCTTAAATGTTATCAACCTGCCCAACTACTTAGCTATTCAAATATTTATATCCCACTTTTACTGTGACTTGAGGCAAATCATACAAAAAAGAATAAAAGGTAAAGGTTCCCTTGCTCGAAAGCCAGTCGAATCCGACTCTAGGGTTGCGGTGCTCATCTCCGTTTCAAAGCCGAAGAGCCAGCGCTGTCCGAAGACGTTTCTGTGGTCATGTGGCCGGCATGACTAAACACCAAGGCGCACGGAACACTATTACCTTCCCACCAAAGTGGTACCTATTTATCTACTTGCAATTTCTTGCTTTCGAACTGCTAGGTTGGCAGGAGCTGGAACTAGAGACGGGAGCTCACTCCGTCATGCGACACTCTTGGGTCTTGAACCGCTGAACTACTGACCTTCCACAGCCTGCAGAGGCATGCAAAAAAAAAAAATCTATTTCCCTCCTGCTCCATTATAGCCTATAGTCAATGGACCCCATAGGCTATAATGGAGAATTTATCTGGGGGTAGCTGGGGCTCTGGGGGCCCCCATTTTTGAGGTAGAGGCACCAAATTTGCCAGATAGCTGCTGGTGCCTCTCTTCACCCCTTCCACAATTTTCAAAAAGATTGGACTAGGGGATCCAATTCTATGGGCCCCCAGAAGGAGGTGCCCCCATCCTCCATTGTTTCCAATGGAGGGAAAAAATGCTTGTGCGCTGGAAGCTAAAAGCTCTGAGCAGCCAACTAAAATGTTGTGCACCATCACCCCCTAGTGCAGCTTAGAGGGAACACTGGTTGGGAGCCATTTTTGGGGTTATCTCCCAGACTCCTTGGGGCATAGGTTCCTGAGATTGCAGGAGATACTCCATGTTTGCTATTAAAGATGAGAAATTAAGATCATGGTATAGGCAATCAGGGCATTTAATTCATTAGGAAGTAGCCCGGTTCTCCGAGGGGGCTGGATGATCCCCTGTCAATAGTTCTATTCTAGGGCTTCCTGAGGGCTCATGGAAGTTCAGGCCATAACTAACAATTGAGATTTGCAGAACCATCATCAACTTCCTAGTACCATTCAGGAACCAGCATTTTCTGTCCTCCTACCCCTTTCCCCTCTGTCTGGGGACACTGGATGCTTATAACAACACTGAGGGTGGGTTATGCCTTTCTGGATCAGCCTTGGGGAGGAATATCTAGCATCGCTGAAACAGTTTCCATTGGGAAACTTCTAAATTACTTATTGTTGCTCGTTTCATATATGCTGGTGTGGTTTTTGTATGTCATCTAGTTATTTGAATTTCAGTAATTCCCCAAATTCACTATATTTATATTGCTCTTTCCATCTACCTGTGATTCCTTCTTTTCCTTCTGTTAATTTTACATGTTCAACAGTTTTACATGTTAAAACCTGAGTATTGTCTCCCTCATGGTCTGCCACCCCTAGCACTTCCCAGAGGTATTGCCCAAGTTTGAACTCATTTCAAGCACAGGCAAATGCTCTGACACACAAATCAAGGATTGCATATGGGAACAGAGTTTTACACATGTCCTCTGAGCATTTCCAGTAACAAATCACCTTTCCCGTCACTGGAAGGGACTGCCTGTGGGTAACATGGGGCAACCATTGGATCCAGCCCAATGGGTAGGAATCTGAATAACAGGATCGTTTTCATAATAAAGAGGTGTAAGCAGTGGTGTCCTCTGAGGATCAGTACTGGGATGAGTGATATTTAACATTTATAAGTGAGCTATAGTTATAGATGATCAGTGAGGTAGCCAAGATTGCAGATGGCACCAAATTATTGAGGTTGATGGAATCCAAAACAGATTGTGAAGAACTTCAGGGTGAATGGGCCTCAAAATGGCAAAGGAGATTAAGCAGGGCTCTTTTTGCAGCAGGAACTCCTTTGCATATTAGGCGACACACCCCTAATGTAGCCAATCCTCCAAGAGCTTGCAGTAGTGCCTGTAAGAAGAGCTCTGTAAACTCATGGAGGGTTGGCTGCATTAGCGGTGTGTCGCCTAATATGCAAAGGAGTTCCTGCTACAAAACGAGCCCTGGTTAAAGGTAAGTGCAAAGTTTTGCACATTGAGGCAAGAAATGAAATCCTAACCATAATGGAGGGGAGTGAACTGGTTGTGACTACTCAGAAAAAGATCTTGGCATTATTGTGGCTAGCTGAATGTCAGTGTCCTGTGAAAGATAATGTTGCCATAATACCAGTACATACACACTAAACAGTCATTTATAAAGAAAACATAAGGCGACAGTGGAACCTCAGTCTTCAAACAGAGAAAGAATCCAGTTAAGGTAAATTCAGCAGACCAGGAACACTTGGGTAGACCAGCCCTTTATTCAATGAAACTGTCTATCGAAGGCATGTGCCTATTCTCCTATCCACTAGGTGAGGTTCAGCCAACCAAGGCTCCAGTAAGGCTATTGTAGAAATGGTGTGCTGTTTAATGCCATTATATTCACAACGCCATTCCTCACTTCCTGTTGGAGCCCACCATATATATATATTTTAAATCAGACACTTATGGATAATGTTCAGTAAGAAGGAGAGGTTTTGCAAATCCAAATGAAAGAAACCAGCTGGACGGGGGAAAGGGGTACAGAAACATCTCTCTTATGGTACGCCTTTCCTTGTGTGGTGTAGGTTAGAATGAAATAGTCAGTGGCTCGAGATCACCAAGTCAGCTTCACAGCTACGCAGGGTTTTGATCGCAGCTCTCCCCCCTCTTAGACTGACGTTCTGACCACTAACCATTGCGGCTTATGAAAATATAGAAATTGGTACCATTTCCCAGATGAACTGTGATAAATTAAAGTCAGGCATATTACAAGTAAATACTCCCTTCCCTTTCCCCCCAAGATTTGTAAACCAACTTTCAACAGACACTTTTCTAATTTCCGTTTGCATTGCAAGATCTGTCTCACACCAGCTTGCTCCCTAAGGACGGCCGGGGCAGAGATTAGAATGAATTAGCCAAACATCTCTCCCATTCATCTTCTCACCCAGTTGCAATTTAGCTCTTACTACTCTACGTGTGAGAAAACAGATTCCCTTAAGTCACAATAACAGTTAAATCCTCCATATCATTAGCTAAGATGAAAAGGTTTTCACATGCTCCCTTCAGAGGCATTAGTATCTAAACCAGATTGTTTTTAAAGTGGCCATAAGGGTTCTATTCAGGCTTATCTGATTTCATAGCCATCAGAGACAAGTGGGCCCCCTACAGAGATTATGTGTTAACACTGAACTCTGACAGCAGAAGTGGACTTGCAGCTAAAGGCTGTTAAGCCATGGTCTCCCAGTGTATTCCTGGCTCTCGAAATCCAGTCAGAACTAGAAAGTAAAGCCAGCTGGTCCTTTTCACTGGTGAAGAATACATTACACAGCCCAAAGGAATATCAAACAGATTAGCGGCATCCAACCTTTGGAGCAGCTATGCCCAAAGTCAAGCTCCAAGTATCTCAGTGCGGCACTCCCAACAACACACATGCAGCTCCTGCCCCTTGATTCAATTTTTCCTCATGTCTACTGAGTCAGGGAACAGACATCAACACGGCACCAATGCAGACTGCAAATGGCATAGGTGGGAAGAGTTCCTTGCCCTCCTGGAGGCAACACTGGAGATGGACTTGGCCATAATACCGAGCTGTGGGTATGCTCAGGGACAAGCAGGGATACGGGCAGCCTAGTGGAGTCAGAAGCCAACAGGCAGGGACATTTAAACAGTCACACAGCAAGTTTTAGAGAAAATCACAGCCGAGAAAAGCAAATAGAAAAAAGAATGCAGGAGGAAATTCAAGGTCAAGCCAGTGCATTCTAAAAAGGTGCTGTTGACCGGTCTGTCGGCAAACTCTTCCTATGACCTTTTACAGCATCTGTTGGGAGGCTGGTAGCATTGTAGAGTATGGATACTACTACCTGGCCTTAGTCTAAATTCTTAGTCTACGAACCCATCTGCCTGTTGAGATAATCTTCAAGGTTTCAGTGCCAGAATACAGATCCTCTGATTGTAGAAGGTCTAAACATCTACTGCAAGGGACTGGGCCTTCATTGAGCTTACTCCAGAGTTATGGAACAGCCTCCTCTCAGAAGTGTGCTCGTGTTCCTCTCTCCTGAGTCCTACAAGGCCCATGTGTTCATAAATGCCTCTAGATAGAAAGATGGTGGATTGTCTGGAAGGTACGTTGTTGAAAATGTTTTCTTCTGTCCTGTAGTGATTTTGGTTTTTAACTATACTTTGAGTAGAATTTATGAATTGTTACTCTGTTTTATTGAAAGATGCTTTGAACAATGGGAAAGGCAGGTCATAAATATTTTAATTTAACAAACAAACAAATAAGAAGTGTTAACAAGAGGACGGGCAAGCCACTTGCAAGCTGCCACGCGATGCGTGCCAAACGCTAGCAAGATAATCCATTCCCCCACCAACTGTGCTCTTCCTCTAGCTTGCTTTGCTTCTAAGCCACATTCAGCTTTCTTTCCAAACAAACAGCAAGTCAGCCAGGCACGTAGACTTCCACCACCATAAGTAATAACACATCACACAACAGCTGCTTCTCCTTGATGGGTCTCATGGCGTTAGTTTACAACAAAATCTATTGCTTGCAGTATTTTTGTTTTAACACTCCTTCATTTCATCCTAGTGTCATTTATTTCTCTTTTGTCCTATTGCAGCGAGATTTGCCACAACCCCGAGGAATAAAATGAGTTTCAGATGTATGGGATTGAGTAAATCAGAGAGAATTACAGCTGCCACTCCTTGCAGCTCTGAAGATGATAAACTGTGTGTGGTGATTAAAAATTAAAAGCTCTTTGAGACTAATTGTTTAGCCTGCCGTCCCACATTCTTGTTATCGACTTGAAAAATTAGTCTGAAATGCTACAATCTGGAATGCCGGTGCAATCCCAAGCTTCAAAACCAGCCCATGATTTGGAACAGTGCATAAGATGCCTACACAAACTTAGCACACTAAAACCTCAGCTATCCTTGCTTATACCACAGAAGAATTGTTGCAATATATTCATTAGCTTCCAGCATGCTCCTGTCTGCTTCTTCCGCTATTCAGGAGGGAAACATGGGCTGTTGATGCATGGAAATTTCCTTTGACTGAGTTACAAACATACGAGCCAGGACTCATGAGGGAGAGAAATCCCATCCCTATAACCAGGGCTATTTTGGGGCAGGAACGCACAGGAACAGAGTTCCGGCTGGTTTCAGAGTTGGCCATGCCCAGTACAGCCAAAACTTCCGTGTGTGTGGCTACAGAGGGAAGGCCTGGAGAGCGACTCCCTGGTGAATTTGAGGCGGGTGGGCCAGGGGTGGTCCTGGAAGGATTGGGGAGGCATTTAAATGCCTCCCTGTGCCTTCCCTGGCTTGTCCAAGGGCCGGCTTGCCCAGGTGCCCCGCAGCTGTGGGGTGCCCCGGCAAGCCAAGGGAAGGCAGTTTAAATGCCTTGCCTTGCCTTCCCTTCAAGGGTGGGCTTGCCCAGGTGCCCTGCAGCCGTGGGGTACCTGGGAAAGCCAAGGGAAGGCAGTTTAAACTGTCCTCCCTTCCCTTCAAGGGGGGATTGCCTGGGCAAGCCAAGGGAAGGTATGGGGTGGGGCCTAATATGCCAATGAACTATGCTGTCAGGGGTGTGGCCTAATATGCTAATGAGTTTCTGCTGTTGGGTGTGGCCTATTATGCTTATGAGTTCCCACTGGGCTTTTTCTACAAAAAAGTCCTGCCCGTAACTGCCCCCACTTCCCAGCCCTTTCTCTGCCCCGTCTCCCAGCCCACTCTCCCCTGCTTCTCTCCTCCCTCCCCTGTATTTTTCACTCCTTCATGCACCTCACCACTTTCTCTCCCTCTCCTCACTTCTGTTACTTTCTCTAAGGCTGCGGTCATGTGGGAGCTGCCGAGGCTCTGCTGGAGACAAAAGGTATGACCGTGGTGCCTAAAGACACTGCTTCCATTCTATGATAGCGCCCCTTATTTCAATGATAAACTGAGGGTCAAAGGACATGTCATGTGTAATCCCATTATTATAAGTTTTGCAAAACTATGAAGGCTAAAGTTGGAAGTGGGGAGTGCAGGGGAGGAAGGCCGATTAGCCATCTCCCCTTCCCCCCATTATCCCACTGTAAGTTACCATCCCCACCAGCTGTTTTTATTCCTGCTGGGTAACACTTACAGGTACACATTTATTTTAACATGCCCAAAACATGCAAGGGGGCAATTTTAATGGGAAAATGGCTCAAGGGTTAGATAGCCCCCACACACACCACCAGTCTTCATCTTCAAAACACAGTCCCGGAATCTACTTTTATTAAAAAGCAAAAACAGAGGTAAAAAGAATAATGAAACTACACAATTTGACTCTGAGACCCAGCAGCACATCATTGGACATCCAGATCTAGCTATGTAAGGACTGAGCTCCTCCTAGTCTGATGCCCATTTCTGGAACATTGTAGCAGGCCTTGCATCACAAGTTCGAACCTCTCATGTGGTGCAGTTGTTGGTGAAAGTCTTGTTTTGTGTTGTTTTCTATCCCTGTCTTTCCCCCTGAAAAAACTATCTATGGCAGAGTTCAGACGGGCAGTTTGGCCCGAGACAGGCACGTTTCATAAATGGATTAAAGGGGCCGGTTCACACAGGCACAGCTGTCAGGCGTTCCCCAGCTGTATTCAACCCGTCCTATAATGCTTCCATTTAAAATGTACCAGGTGAAAGTGGTAGCAAACCCTGGAGAGCATGTTGATCCTGCTTCCCGGACCTGTGCACACTAAAAGCCATGCAAACAAGCCGCATTGATAATTGCTGCTGCATCTATGTGCCTGTGTGCATAGGCGCATGTTGCCGGAGTGAGAAAAGCCGCTTAAGGCTGCGCTTCTGCCGGGGGCGGGCCAACAGTGTGAACGCTCCCTTGTGCCTCCTCCCTGATATGCTCCCGCATCTGTTGGTGCAGTGTGACCGGGAATATCCAGAACACATTGCTCCAGGTCTTTTTGCCACGACTCCCTCATGCTTCATACTGCCAGTCTGACCTAAGCCTATGTTTGTGTGATCTATGTCCTCTTGGACAACTGGAACTGAGATCAACCAGTTGCTGCATAGAGTTTCTAGGGCAGTGGAAATACTGTTAGATTTGCTTTGGAATTTAAGGATATAGGGTCTAAGGTTCCCAGCTCAGTGACTGCCAGCATGTCCCTCACAGAATGCTAGAGATTCAGCGCATTGCACTACCAGTGCTTGCCCCCATTTTCCAAAAGTCAGTGAGTTATTCAGCAGTACCATCTGCTGCAGCTTTTGTTCTGAATATTATCTTGCCAGCTAACATAAATAAAGGATCTGGCCTTCATGAATCATAAGTAATGGACAAGTATCGAAACAAATGTCCAACTTTAAGATCTTTTGGTCGATATTATTAATAAATTCATTTGTCAGGTGGTAGACCTCAGATTGTCAGATTCCTGGCTATAAACCTACATAAACGAAGACTGGTTCATACTTCACGATCATCTGCTTATTTGGATGTTTAACAGTTCACATATGCGTGATTCATGAAACCAGGCCCATAACTACAGTTGGGCATCTCGGGGCCTGGCCCCCTGATTTACTGCCGAGGCCCCCTGACTTCCCATCCAGCCCAGGCACTCCCTTGGGGGGGTGCAGGGGTGTGTGCAGAGTGCCCCTGACTTACTTAAAGGCCCCCCCCCCCGAATTAAAAAATCCAGGCTAGGGGCCTTCATGAAACATATACAAAATCATGCAGTACTGAAGGAATAATGTCTGTGAGCATGGGTGTGTTAGTTTCCTTCCATGCAATACTGTTAAAACAGACCTCTTATGTGAAGTATTAATTGAACAAACAGACATCTTACTGCTATATACAAACTGGTTCAAATATATTAGTTACATTGGGAAATTCTTATGTTGACCATTTGCATTCTTAACCACTGACTTGTAAGGGCAGAAAGGAGAGATATACATTTTGTAAATAAATATATTCAGAGCTCTTTTTGTAGCAGGAACTCCTTTGCATATTAGGCAACACTCCCCCCTAATGTAGCCAATCCTCCAAGAGCTTACAGATGCTCCTGTAAGAAGAGCTCTGAAAGCTCTTGGAGGATTGGCTACATTAGGGGTGTGTTGCCTAATATGCAAATGAGTTCCTGCTACAAAAAGAGCCTTGTTTTTCTGTTAAGAAACAATCAGCATTTCAGTTACATGTTTGGTGTAAGAATGTTGCAAATTCTGTAAATGTATTACATGATGTTAAAACAATTACAGTAGTTTCATATATAGAAGAGTGGTTTTGAGCCGTGCTCTGTGATTCAGCAAAATACTTATTGGGCAATATCCTGCTACTCTGTGCATACTATGTTTCTCCCCATTCTTCTCTGCTTTTGCAACCCCTTCCAACCCCTGGAAAGATCACTCATTGGGACTCACTGGGACTGCACAGTCACAGGAATAACTGTGCAGGTGGAGGAGGGGGGGGCGAGAGAGATAGTACAAGAAGTGGTAATCACTCCTCTTTCTGCAGCCACAGCTTCACTGAGGATAGAAGTCAATTTCATCTCCTTCTCCCTACTCATTCCAGTTCACTGACCAGCACCCAGTTCGGTGTAGTGGTTAAGTGTGCGGAGTCTTATCCAGGAGAACCGGGTTTGATTCCTCACTCCTCCACTTGCACCTGCTGATGTGACCTTGGGTCAGTCACAAGCTCTGGCACAGCTGTTCTCTCAAGGACAGTTTCTGTCAGAAGTTCTCTCAGCCCCACCTACCTCCCAGGGTGTCTGTTGTGGGGAGGGGAAGGAAAAGGAGTTTGTAAGCCGCTCTGAGATGCCTTTGGGCAGTGAAGGGCGGGGTATAAATCCAAACTCTTCCTCTTCCTCTTCTTCTTCTTCCTCTGCACAGTTCCTGCAAGCCCAAAAATGATCATTCTGAGGATGTACAGAGCTGCAGGAAAGCAAAAGCAGGTGAAGAAGAGAAGAAGTTGGATTTATACCCCGCCCTTCACTACCCAAAGGAGTCTCAGAGCGGCTTACAATCTCCTTTCCCTTTCCCTTTCCCTTTCCCTCCCCACAATAGACACCCTGTGAGGTAGGTGGGGCTGAGAGAGCTATGACAGAAACGGCTCTTTTTTCAAGAACAGCTGTGCCAGAACTATGGTTTGCCCAAGGTCATCCAGCAGGTACAAGTGGAGGAGTGGGGAATAAAACCCGGTTCTCCCAGATTAGAGTCTGCACACTTCACCACTACACCAAAAGGTGAGTAAACTTCATGAGACTTTCACACATGAATGGTAAGATATTGCCCAGTAATTTTCTGAGCAATCTACCTCAGAATAATTCCATGCATGTTGAGCAACCACGTAGAAAGTATATTACAACATTTAATAGGGAAGGAGCATAGTTTGGTGATAGGACCATGCTTTTGCATGTCGAAAGTTCCAAGTTCAGTCCCAAAGTTAAAAAAAAGCCCTGCTTGAAAACTTAGAGACCAGTACTGGGCTACATAGACTAGACAGTACTGAACTAGAAAGACCAATAACCTGATTCATTAGTACTGTACTAGGAATCTCTGTTCAGCTCAGAGGGATCATAATATGAAGTCACATAATCAAACACAGAAAGGGGACAGGGCAAGATAATTATAAAGGCTAAAGAAGGGAAAGTGCAAAAATAACAGAACACTCTGAAGAATAGATTTATTGTAGCATAAGCCTTTTGGCCCCCAAATGAGAAGGGAGCACTCACTGGAGAAGACCCTGATGCTGGGAAAGATTGAAGGTCAAAGAAGAAGGGGACGGCAAAGGATGAGATGGTTAGACAGTGTTATCGAGGCAACGGACATGAAAATAAGCAAACTCCGGAGCACGGCGGAAGACAGGAGGGCCTGGTGTGATGTGGTTCATGGGGTCGCGAAGAGTCAGACTCGACTGTGCGACTGAACAACGACAAAGCTTTTTGTGGACTAGAACCCACTTCTTCAGACATATATAGTAGCCTCTAGCCTGCAAAAGTTCATACTGAAATAAATCTGCTAATCCTTGAAGTACTCGGTTGTTTTTGCTGCAACAGACTAACACATCTATCCCTCTGGAATGTAATATTCTGAAACTGATGATTAACATTGTCACAGCATCTAAACTTGCATACTCTCAAATTCTAATTAAAATGAAACTCAGACTTTCGGCACAGAGGAATGTTAAAGGCAATTTCAACAGGAAATGAAAATGGTATGTATGCAAGAGAAAAGGGGGAAAGAATATGAAGCAAGGGAAAATTATGTATCTATGGCAGATTCTAGTTTTAACAAATGCCAAATTGAAAACATTAAAATTTAGTCATCTACTTCTCAGATCTCATTTCCAAAATGCAGCTGGGAATGGCCATAATAAAATCAATACATTTATGAGAAAGGTTCGAATTATGAGCTCCAAAATCAATCTGATCAAATTCTATCTGTTCAGAAACGTCAACTATTGCCAGGTCAAAAGCAGTTCTCTGGAGCTCTTACTCTGCAGAGGAATTCAACAGAGACTGTGAAAAACAGCAAACAAATAACACTAGCTTACTTTGTGTTTGAAAAGAAGGATGGCCGACTCCCACACTGCCTGTTTCCCAGGTCCGTCTCCTAAAGCAATTTCATCTGCCCCTTGATGACCTTATCAAATTTTAATCAGAGTCTGGCAAAACAGATTTCTCATAGCTTTATTCATAAAAAAACAAAAACAACATTTTGAAGTTGTAAATATTTGTGCAAGACATTTCTTCTCTCGTTTGTATGTAATGCATGCCTAATATGCCTGAGCACAAACATGCTATAATTTTAATAAAATTTTATCCCATTTGGGAAGTTCCAAGAAGCCTCTATCCAATTCTATTTTGCAAAAACTATCCTGTGTGGGGGAGGGAGGGAGGGAGGGAGGGAGGGAGGGAGGGAGGGAGAGAGAGAGAGAGAGAGAGAGAGAGATAGAGAGAACCCCAAGATCACTCAGTGAGCAAAGGCACGATGCAAGAAACCCATAATCAAAATCACTCATTCGAAGTAGCTGCATGGGGCTGTTAATTTGATCAGGAAAGCATTAGTTGCAGAGGGGGTTGTAACCCTTTCTGCCTATACTGTTTTCCATATCTAAGGTGCCATTAACCCCACAATGGAAAATGAGACGTACAAACCTGGGTCTCCCCAGTAAGTCCAACATTCTGGTCACCAGGAGGCCCTCCTATTCGGTGGTGCAGGTTTCATCATGGCACTTCACCATTTGAAAGGAGGGCAGTTATACAAATTATAGTTCTAACCCTGAGAACTTCAAGTTGATCCTATGTCTTCTGTCTGTGGAACTGTCAGCATAGCCCTCCCATCCCTGTGGGTATTAATCCACAGAGGTCCTGTGACCCTGGGAATGAATTTTTCCAGGTCAGGAAGGGCTGCTGCAGGTGAAGGGGATAAGAGAAAGATCCACATGCCTCAGTGCCTTCCACTGTCAGATCAGTAAATCCAACACACTATCTGGAGAATAGATGGATGCCAGCACCCGTACAGTCATCTAGGGCCTCAGGCTGCCCCAGGACATAGAGAATGGGGCAGTTGAAGGCATCCCAATTTGCTTTCAGACATGTAGAACTGATGCCACAAGGCCAAGGGAAGGAATAGCATAGATCAGATTCTGAATCGCACAAAGAAATAAACGGTCAGCTAAAATGTAAAGTGAGACACCCTTTTGCAAGAGGGAGCACATCCAACCTGTGCTAAAGGCGCCGCACTGGCTGCCTATAGCATACCGGATTCATTTCAAGGTGCTAGTTATGACCTTTAAAGCCCTTCATGGCCAGGGACCTGCATACCTGAGGGACTGACTTTCCCCATATGTTCCCCAGAGAGCGCTTCGATCGGGGACCCAGAATCGCCTGGCCCTCCCGAACATCAAGGAGGCCAGGCTAGTGATGAGGGCTAGGGCTTTCTCGGTGGTGGCTGCACTCTGGTGGACTGAGCTCCCGGAGGAGATCAGGGTCCTGTGGGACCTGTTGCAGTTCTGCAGGGCCTGTAAAATGGAGCTCTTCCTCCAGGCTTTTGGAGCCGCCACCACCGCCAACCATCATTGATATCTGATAGCCCTTGAAGAGAGCCTGACCCCTCTGGATCCCCAACTACCGCCCGACCTGATTGCCTGAATAACTGAAGGTCAAGGGACTGACTGTACGCTGAGGAATCACGACTAGCACGTTAGTATTTTATGATGTGTATGCTTTTGGAATTTGTGTTTAATGGGTTTTATATTGTTGTGAGCTGCCCTGAGCCATCTTTGCCGGGAGGGCGGGGTAAAAGTCTACTAAATAAATAAATAAATAAATAAATAAATAAGAAATTTTATCCTAAAAACAAACAGCCTCGGCTTGTTAAGATCATTCCTGATCCCAGACATAATGGTCAGTGTTAGTGACAACAGTCGGCAAATATTACAGAAGACTTAAAGGGACTCTTAAGACAACGAGGGAACAATTCTTAAGACATCAAATGGAGCAATCGGGGCTCCTCCCTGAGCTAATTATCATGGCAAAACCCCATATCCTAAATCACGGCACATATGTAAGCAAATATTCAGCCGTCATGTTTTCGTTCATCACAATAGCTAGAACGTCTGTTGTCAACACTTAGCTTTTGCCCTAAACAAATATTAGCAAAAGGAAATAAGTTTCCTGAGTCCTGAAACTAGCAAATAAGATGACTCCACTATCACAGGGCACCCACTCCCACAAAGATAGGAAATTAAGTACATAAGGTCATACACTCAGTATCAGGTTATTCCATTTTAGCCTTTCTCTGTCACAAAGGAGACAACACACACCCTCCAAGACAGGGAGCAATGATCTAACTTCTCCCTTTTTCTTAATCTCTCCCTCTTTCTCTCACTATGGCCACGGTGCTATTATTCTACATTGTTCTGTCACAGAGCCCACCACAGAGCCTCCCTTTGTCTCTCCCCAAAGCCCTTCTCCAGATCCCCTGGTTCTCTGAATCTGGTCACCCTCCATGTTGTCCAGGTCTCCAGCATAACTTTCCCTCTCAGATCCCCAAGTCTCCTTCCGTGCATTGTCTTTTATCCTCTCTACCTCTCTCACCGAGCTTTCCTTCTCCCATACTGTTCAGACATATGCACACATCCACGCAACTCTCTCATGAACCAGCTATGAGTAAGACACAACTGGCCACCTCAGCTATCTAAGACTGTAATAATTGTTTGATTAGGACTTGTCAAAATAGATATTCATGGTATTATATTCTATCAATATTTTGATTGCCAACTGCCTTTTACATTTCCTTTCAGTCTTGCCTTCAATTTATTCATTTGTAGTTAACAGGGCTCTTTTTGTAGCAGGAACTCCTTTGCATATTAGGCAACACACCCCTAATGTAGCCAATCCTCCAAGAGCTTGCAGTAGCCCCTGTCAGAAGAGCTCTGTAAGCTCTTGAAGGATTGGCTACATTAGGGGTGTCTCATCTAATATGCAAAGGAGTTCCTGCTACAAAAAGAGCCCTGGTAGTTAATAAAAGTTAAACCTTTTACAACAAGGCTCTCATTCTTTTATGTGGGAAATGCCATACCAGTCTGCAGACTGTGTATGCAAAGGCTCATGGTCCTAGAGGCCCAGAGTTGGGGGTGCCTGTCTGAATGTACATATACTTCCCCCTGATACCAGCATAGCATAGACAGGTCCCCAGCTATATAGATGTTGGCCACATGGCTGATTTAAAAGAATGTGAAGAAAAATATGGTTTGTGTCAAGGAATAGATTTAGAATAATGAGGGATTATATGCGATTAAAGTGATCTAAATTCCCTAAACACAGAGTTATTTGATGTTTCTCAAGGCAGTTCTGGTAAAACAAGGAAATATTTTTCTAGCATACAAATCTGCTTCTTGAACTGCTTATAAAATCTGATAATGTGTAAATCATAGACTAGTCTGACAGTAATAACACTTTTAAAATGCTGAAATAAATTCTAACATAAAAGGGGACAAAAACCTACCAATCTGAAACTCAAACAGCAAAATCATCAAAGAGAGAAGCCCATATCCCCACATGACCTTGGGCAATTCATTTAGTTAGCTTGAGTTAACTTTTTAAGAGTGAAGCAAGCATACAAGGACTACAATAGTATATTAATGGAGGATGTCCAAATAGGTTTTTAAAATATCCCTAATAAAGACCACATATATCCAAAGAAAAGACTTGCTTGCAAGGCAGGATTGTGTGCTGCTGTCCTTGGTCCTGAAATATAGAGTTTGACAGAAGATGTATTGCTGCCCTTAATTTTAGCTTTAATAGCTTGCAGATGGGTTTCAAGAGCAACTTTCCTTCTCTATCCGGCTGGTTCATGTTTTTAACTTAATTTATGCTGCTTAAACTTCTAAAGGGTAAAATAAAGTTAAAAATCTATTGAGTTTGCAAGGTATGTCTAGGTGCCTTCTGAAAACTCAAAGCTCTAACTCATAACTGAAAAACAAGCCCTAAAAGTGCTAGCCAGTTAACTGTTCACCATTCAACACATGAGTTGTTAATTACAGTAACAACATGTCCACCAAATGACTATTAATATACATTGTGAACTGGCTACGAGTGTCTGTTTATAATACGAACCCAGTTTCTTATGACTTAAGTACCTCAGCATAACATGTACTTCCAGATAATTTAGCCCTGACTGCAAATTGACCTAGCCCGCAGTTTATAATACCTCCAGAAGCTTGCACACATGATACACCCCACTTCTTCCCTGGAGTTGACCTTTTTATATATATATATATATATATATATATATATATATATATATATATGTTTATTTTTTGGATTTTCTATATATTACATAATATCTTTTGTCTCCTTACTTTACATAACTCGATAAGTTCCCCCTCCCTCCCTCCCTCCCTCTACCCCTTGTTTGTTGATCCTTTATTCACAGCCACGGGCACAAAGTCTGAATCTTCCACCAAATGTCCTGGCTGCCTTCCACTGTTATCCACTTTAGATAGGTCTTCCATCTCGCTTTAATTTCTTTGGCTTTATCCTCCCATGTGGTCTTCTGGCGCAATTTCTCAATGATGTCCGACTGCACAAAATCAAACAAATAAGTGTGCCAGGTATCTAATGTCCATTTGATCTTATCTTTCCAGCCCAGAGCTATCACTGCCTTGCCTGCTAACACCATAGCTTTGAGTATAGCCTGGGTTTCCTTATTGACTGCCTTATTTCCTAATATACCCACTACATTCCTAATATACCCACTACATGTAGTTTAAAGTCTACATTCAATGAAATTCTACATATTTTCTTTATAGTTTGTATTATTTTTGACCAAAAGACTCTCACCTCTGGACATTCCCACCACATATGGAAGAACCAACCCTTAAATTGTTTACAGTGCCAACACATAGAACTCGATCCCAGAAACATGTTTGCTATCTGCGCTGATGTTCTATACCACTTTGTGAAAAATTTATGTTCCAGTTCATTAAATTTAATAATTTTGGTTTCTTCTATTCCCTTCATTATTCTGTTTGCATTGTTTTCCAATATCTGGCCTTCCTTACACCATGTTTTCTGTAAATATAGTATTGCCTTATCTTTATTGGATAACATTTTCTTGTAAATATATCCTGCTAATCCTTGTTTAAATTTTTGCATCCTATTATGTATTTCTTCAATTGGTTCTTCTGTCCAAATATTTCCTTTTTCATTAACTTCCTTAATCATTCTATAAAGGCCTGTAATTTTTAACCAATGTTGCTTACCTATCTCCTCGGTTAATTCCTGTGCTGGTTTTAGAGTGCCTCCTCTAAATAAGTCTCTTAGCCTATAATATCCCTTTGATCTCAGGAGTTCGCACCATTTATTTTCTCCTGTTTCGTTATAGAGGGATTTTAGTGGTGCCCACTTTGAGGTTCTTTTAAGCCATGAGGGCTGCCACTTGTTCCACACTGTTAGTGTTGAATACCTAGGTCCCTTAACTTGTATAAGATCTTTATTTGTCATTTTGGAGAATACCCCAAAACTCCCTATGTTATTATTGATTTCATTCTCAAAACTCACCCATTTTAGTCCCTCTCCATTGCCTATCTTCAGTATCGATTTTATTTGGAAGGCTTCGTAATAGCTAATCAGGCCAGGGACTCCCCATCCCAACTCTGATCTATGGCTATAAATTATCTTTCTCTGTATTCTGCATTTTTTACTGCCAAAAATCCATTCCTTAATCACTCTGTTCCATTGGTCTAGTTTTTTGGTATACATTCCTAGTGGTATTGTCTGGAAGAGGTATATTAATCTCGGCAGCCAAAACATTTTAACACTTTTGATTCTAGTAGATATATTCATTATTTTATTTTTCCACTTTTTCATATCTTTTTCTATTTTCTTCCAGACCTTGTTATAATTGTTCTCTGATATTTTATCAATATTCTTCTGTAGTACAATACCTAAATATCTGATTTTTTTGGTGCCCATTCCAATATTAGTAATCCCATGTATTTGTTCCTTTTCCTCTTTAGTCACATTAAGATACATAATTTCTGATTTCGCCATGTTGACCTTCAGTCCTGAACATTTTTCGAAGTCCTCTAATATAACTTTTATTTCTTTTATTGCCTCTTTGGGGTTTGTCATAGCGATTATAATGTCATGGGCAAATAAATTGATTTTCATTTCTTCCTTCCTTACCCTGTATCCTTCCACCCTTGCAGAATTTCTTATTCTTTTGGCTAGCTGTTCTATTGCTAGTATAAATAGGAGGGGCAAGAGCGGGCATCCTTGCTGGACTCCTCTTTGAATCTTAAGGGGTTGTGAGTGTTCTTCGTTAACTCTTACCACTGCTGTCCCTTCTCTGTATATATCTTGGATCGCTTTTATATATGGCTCCCCCATCTCGTATTTAGTCATTACCTGCCACAGAAAATCCTGGGAGAGTGTATTGAATGCTTTGTAGACATCTAATTTCAGGAGGCCTAGTTTTTTTTTGTAGCCATGTTGTAATACATTCCCTGGAGCTGACCCAACCCAATAGCTTCTGTCATGTGGTATGAAGATTTACTTGAATGATGGCTGATCACTGTTCTAGCAGGGAAGCGCAGCTAATGTATACCCTTGACCAAAGAACGGTACACTCTTTCTATCTGGGATGGTCATCCTCTTTGACCAAGTGTGCAGCTTCGGGAGGGACGCACATGGAGCGGTGAGGAAGGTAGGGGACACCCACCTAGCCAGCCAGATCAGTCGAATCAACCCTGGTGATCAATGGGGTGACAGATGTCCCAGCCAGATCACCCTCATATCCACTGATCACAGTTAATTTGTCAACAAATGACATCCAGGTGTTTGCCTAATAATTCATAAGCTGAAGTCAAAAACATATCATCAGGACTGAGTTCCACATATAAGAGCTCCACAGAAAATGAATCCGAAGACAACAATACTAAACTTTCAGTTTTTTGACCTGTGAACCCCAGTAAGGGACTGGAGCCTTTAGTGTAGACTGGAAATGTTGACACAGAAAACTGTTAGCTAAGGATATGCAACCAAGTTTTCCCTCTACCACATTTCTCTTCCCAATCATAGGTATGATCAAAACTCCCGGTGAAGCCGCAGAATTATGTTTTTATAACCAGCATCTTAAGCATGAGATGGTACATATTCCACTCCAAACACACAAGCATATATTCTTTATTATTACAGATATTTAATGTGCTGAAATATGGAAAACTCATATGCTTTCAAGCATGAATAATATTAATGAAATCCATTAAATAATGATGCCGATAGAAACCATTTTCTGCATCTCTTATAACAAGGCACTCCAGGAGGACAAACTTGCTCTTTACGGGCAAACAGCTTTCAAACATGCCTTTCAAATATTGTACAACTTTCCCAGCCTGTGGCAAGAGGTGCCCCTGCAGCATGATGCATTGATTGACTTGATCAATAGTAGCTTTATGAACAATAATCACACTGTAATAACAAGCAATGGCATTTCACAGAGCAAAGACTTTATCTGATGGCTTTGAAATTCACTAGAAAGCTAAAATACATGTAGACTTGTTTTCAGGGTTGCTGTTGTTTAGTTTGAGCCAAAGGGAAATGACAAATTATTCATTTACATTATGTGAACAAATACTGTTATGCAGCCATCTAAGTCTGGCATCTCCCTCTTCCTCAAGGACACACTCAGGGGTCTTTTTGTAGAAAAAGAGCAGCAGAAGCTCATTAGCATATGGTATGCTAATGAGCTACTAGGCTATTAGCATATGCCATGCCCCCTGATGTCAGAAGGGGAAATAAAAGGGGGGGAGGCATATTCAAAAGCCTCCCCTTCCCTTCCCCAGCTGGCCTGGGGGGGAAGCAAAGAGAGAAGACCCCTTCTCACTAGAGGTGGGCCACAGAAGGAGGAAAGAGGGAAGGAAAGAGAGAGAGTAGAGAGAAGGAAAGAAGGAAGGAAAGAGGGAAAGAAAGAAAGAGAACACAAGAAGAAGGGAAACAGGGAAAGGAGGAAAAAAGAGAAGAAAAGAAGGTGGGAAAGAAAGGAAGGGAGAAGGAAAGAAGGAGAGAAAGAAGAAAAGGAGAGAAGGAACGGAGGGAATGAAAGAAATTCGGCTGCAATTTGGCCCCATTATATCCTATCGGCCATTGAAGTCAGTGGCAAAAACATAGGGTATATTCTGGGGGCTGGAGGGGAAGGGGTTTGAGGGAGAGGCTCCAAACTCACAGGGTAGCTGTTAGACCCTCTCCCCAAGATACCCACCAAGTTTCAAGAACATTGGACCAGGGAGTCCAATTCTATGGGCCCCCAAACAGGTTGCCCCCATTCCCTCCATTGTTCTCTATGGTGGGAAAAAGTTACTTTTTCCCCACGATGCTGTTACTTTTTCCCTACAGAGGGTCCATCAGCTACCCTGTGAGTTTGGAGCATCTTCCTCAAACCCCCTACCCTCCAGCCCCCAGAATATACCCTATGTTTTCGCCATTGACTTCAATGGCCCATAGGATATAATGGGGCTGAAATTGACATTCGGCTGGCAGAAAGACTCCCCAATGGGATGGTACTGCCGAAACTGACATGCGGGAGTCTTTCTGCCCTCCGAAACTGTTTGTGCCTGATTTGGCGGAACCGAATTGGGCCGAATTATTATTTTTTTTGCACACCCCTACCGGGGACGCCAGCTGGGGGCAGGGCTTGCCACCACTGTCATTTGTTGTGGCTTGTGAGCAGCCGGAGCTGTGCTCCGGTGTGCTCCCCCCAAAAGACCCCTGGACACATTGGACCGTATGCATGGATGGAATTGTCTCATTTTCCCTTCTCATGTTCAGAGGGATAAAATGAGAGGACTCCATGCACACTGTCCTGTGCGCCTTTGAGGAAGAGCAAGATACTAAGGCAAGATGGCCGTGTAACAATGTCACGTGCATACTTAAAGCAAATGAGTATTTCATCATTTCCCAACATACTTTATGGGGAAAGTGACATACTCAAGACTGCCCAGTGAGCTTCAGTCCTGAATAGAGGTTGGAACCCTGGTCCCCTTGGGACCACTTCAGCACTCTATATACTATACCGCTTCTCTTTGTGTTTATAAAAGTGAAACAGTGAAACACAATTGGGTTTTTGACGCATACTCTGTCATCTCACAATTTGTGCCCATCATTTTAACACCCTAATCTAAGTGAGCAATACACTAGCAGTGTCAACTAAACAGTCCTTCCTTTGCTTTGTAGCACCCTCATGGAACTATTTGCCTTTTCATCAATATACCTAGGGTAGAAAAACATGTCCTGGTATGTATTTATTGAACCATTTATATCCTGTCCTTCTCCTTGGTTCAAGGTAGCTTACAATAACTCACAATAGGCCTATTGAGGTAATAAGACTGTTCTTCAGCAAAGTGAAGCACAGGGTTTCTGGGACATGCTGTTAGTTTACATGTGGGTCATGTCTGCATCATCATTGTCACAGGGGTCTCTCCAATGTGCTCACATTTTGCACAGAGCCCATCCAGAGTTGAGGCAGAGGATCTTCCTTTTTAATATATATATATATAGAAAGCAAAGAAAGAACACTACAAAGAGGAACCCAACACACAATACAAACAAGCAACAATTAATAACTACAAAGACGGAGTCTGTATTTATGTTTGTTTAGAAAATGTCTTGAGTTGAATCATATCTAATGCATCTATACCTGTTTATAACATCTTTCTTGAGGCAAAACATCTGATTTCTTTTGTACTATTTTTACAATCTGTTGTTGTAAGTCTCTAAGCAGCTGTAAAATCTTGACCAGATCTTATCAAAAGTTCCTCCTTGTTTTCCTTGTAACTGTAATATTAATTTGTCCGTTTCTGTAGCTTCCATCGGCTTGTATAATATTTCTTTTTTTAGGTGTTTCAGTTGTTTTCCAATATTTTGCATACAATACCCTAGCTGCTGTCACTACATGTACAATCATGTAAATATATTGTTTTATAAAACTTTGTGGTACAATATTTAATAAAAACTATTCAGGATCAAATGGTACCTTTGTATCTAAGATTTTTTGTAATATTTCACGAATTCATGTCCAGTGTGATTTAGCTAACTTACAAGACCACCGCATATGAAAAAAAAGAACCTGTTTCTTTTTGAGGCAGAGGATCTTCCCAGGAACTCACAAAAATTTGGATCAGGACCTGGGTAGTAAGTGTTTTCAGTATGCTAGTAAATATTTTCTGTGGTTGCACTATATGTCCTTCTGACAGGGAGCCTCAGCAAACTGCCCATGGATGTTATATATGACATTTTAATCCTCATCTTTCATTGCCCGGTGTACAGACTGCTCACACAGATTGATAAAGGAGACTGACTGTCACTAAATTTATAGCTTTTTACTACTTTACCTCCTCATGTTATAAATCCACGATGCAGTTGCACTTTACTGCAATATTATATGTGCCGATTTTATTTACAGACTTCCTTTGCTGTCTGAGGAAGGAAATGTGGAGGGAGAGCTGGACTTCTGCAGACTGTCACTGCTTCTCAGTCTTTAGCAAAGCATTTTGATTTTTAAAGAACTGCAGAGACTGAAGCCATCCCCACCCCCGTCACTGCGGCACGCCATGCATTCTCTACCCTCTTTCAAAGTGAATAGCAAGCCCCCTATTGAGGCTTCTGTCATAAGAATACAAAGGGAACCACATCAGCTACACTTTCATAGCAAATCTAAAGGAAATGGTTGTATGTCTGTATATAATCCAAAAGATCAGGTCTCAGGGGGTGGCTGTCTCCATGAGGCCACAACTCAAAAAACCCTGTGCCAAGTTCTCATCAGTCTCAGCCTTGATAAGAAGGGACTTTGTGAGTAAGCAAGAAATTTCCTTGTCGGGTAACAATTTCTAGCCGGCCAGTTGAACTCAGCTAATAGGGGGCCTGGAAAACTTTCAGAGTTGCTCATAAAATCAGTGTCACACAAAAACTAATCTTCTGGTATGCTGCTGAAAATCGTACCTGATCATTATTTTTTATGAATGCAGAGTGGCCTCTATTTTCTGTGAAATTCTTTGCGTTGGAAACCAGAGTGAAAATCAGTTCACTTTCAGACCTGAAGTTAACTATGATAGCTGTATTAGAACTGCACATTCTTGGTACTACCCAGCCAAAGAGTTCCTAAGGGTAATCTAATGGATCTCAACAACTAAGGAGCACATTTTCTGGATAGTACTCTGAAGTGACCAAGAAGCTAGGTGACAGGGAGTGGTGATTAACTCTACAAGCTCACACACCTCAAAAGCAGGAGAAAGTCGATTCTGTCCCCTTCCCATGAGGTGGAAAGGCTGAAAACCATGATCACAGAAACATCTTCAGACAGCGTTGGCTCTTTGGCTTGAAAATGGAGATGAGCACCACAACTCTAGAGCCAAATTCGACTGGCTTTTGAGCCTTTACCTTTACCTATTTAGAAAATACCTGTGGACACCCCACAGTGCTTCTCACGGACCTTCAAAGCCCAGTTTGAGAAATGCTGTCAGTTCTAAAAAGACTAAAACAGACTGGCATTTGTCTAATGAAAACAGCATCCTAGGAGCAAAAAAATTATTTAATCTGTTCAGGGCTTCTTGAGAACAATTCTTTCTCGATTAAATCATGATAAGCATGTCTTTATAAACTAGTGCACTTATTTCCAGTCTCACAATACTAACAGCAGTTATGCCTCTCACAGAAAGTCATACATTAATGCATTGTCAAGATACTTACACAGCCCTAAAGCATCAGTTACTGGTTTCCAAAGTATCTGTATCTCAAAATTAAATTTCATTAGCTGTAAGTTGCCTGATGTTGCAATTAGCCATCTTACGAGCAAGAACAGGAGAAAGTCAAGTGAATTGATACTCTGGTTCATAGTGCAAAACCCACCTACACAGGATGGTTCATTACCACAGCAAGGAAGTAATGTATGAACTGAATATTCCAGCCTGATTCACACTGGCATATATTCATGTTGAAGGCACCTTCCCACGCTTTCTTCTTCAGAAACAGGGAGACATGACAGGACACTGGCATGGAGCATCTAGCTCATATGATAACTTTGTTTACAAGCCTATAGCATAATAAAAAGCCTACAGCATAATAAAAAGTAGAGACATCACCCCACCAACAAAAATCCTCATGGTCAATGCGATGGTATTCCCAGTAGTAATGTATGGCTGCAAAAGTTGGACTTTAAAGAAGGCCGAGTGCCGGAGAATAGATTCTTTTGAATTATGGTGCTGGAGAAGACTCTTGAGAGTCCCTTGGAATGCCAAGAGATCAGATCAGTCAATCCTAAAGGAAATCAACCCTGACTGTTCCCTGGAAGGCCAGATACTGAAGTTGAAGCTCAAATACTTTGGCCACCAAGTGAGAAGGGAGCACTCCCTGGAGAAGACCCTGATGCTGGGAAAGATTGATGGTCAAAGAAGAAGGGGAGGGCAAAGGATGAGATGGTTAGACAGTATTATTGAGGCAATGAACATGAAATTGAGCAAACTCCAGAGCACGATGGAAGACAGGAGGGCCTGGCGTGATGTGGTCCATGGGGTTGTGAAGAGTTGGATTCGACTGTGCGACTGAACAACAACAAATTACAAGCCTATGGCCTGGGCAGCTGTACATGGAACAAATCTGCATGTATGTCTGGGCAACATCACAGAATTGCAACTACTTGCTGCAGCCACCACCTGTGACAGGTCCTAGCTCTGCATGCAAGGAGAATAGCCTCAAAAAAGCTGTCAACCATGGCTATTACATGTCACGATCAATTTTAAGAACTAGATTACAAACCACTGAGAAGCTTTGTTTCCTCATATGAGGTGGCGGTCGTTTTATATAACTTTTATATGTGCCCTCCTGTTTGGGGGAGGGGGGAGTGAGAACGTGTGAGTCAGAGTTTGTAAGACAGCACAAGACTAGAGCTATGTGGGAGTGACAGCAACCACCACCACCACAAGAAAATGGTGAAAAAACATTGGAACTTCCATTCACCTCTATTTGTTCTCTTTTTAAATTAATTATTAAGATTATGGACTGCCTTTCTTTGTTTCTTCAGACCTTCTATGTTCCAGGGCTCTTTTTGTAGCAGGAACTCCTTTGAATATTAGGCCACACACCCCTAATGTAGCTAATCCTCCAAGAGCTTGCAGTAGCCCCTGTAAGAAAAGCTCTGTCAGCTCTTGGAGGATTGGCTACATTAGGGGGTGTGTTGCCTAATATGCAAACGAGTTCCTGCTACAAAAAGAGCCCTGTAATTATTACTTAGATTTCAGCCTTTTTGAAGGTGGCAATGGGACTGTCATTTTTAAAATTAGTATTTGGACAGAGTTCTTCTCCGACAGGAACCCAGGCTGGAGCCCAAAGTTCCAACTAGGCAGAAGGGTTTTGAAATGACTCTAGATCTATTCTAGAAATGGAAGGGGTGATGGCCCTAGCAGAGTCCAAGAATGGTGAGAGAGTTATCACCGCTATGCCAGAAGCTTGAGGTAAGCTGGCCCTCTGGAGTGGAAAGCAGATGGCCAAAGAGCCGATCACTCACTTCACTAGAGGCCCTAGAGCATAACAGATGAGGCCTAATTCTTCTTGGTACTTGATGAAGGTTCCCTGTTTTGGAACATCCACCACTTAGAGAGGAGAATCACAGGTTGAGCCCACAGAACTATTTTCTTCATATCCACCACTGTTACAAAAGTTACACGAAGAGAGAAGCTAGCCATTCTACTTCACTCAACAATAGGTAGTCTTTGAAGCAATATTACAACTTGCAACTTTGCCATAAAGAATCTGCTTCTGATTAAAGACCCTTAAGATCCTAACGCTCAATGAAAGTGAATAGTCAGTGCCTGGAGGAAGAGGATATTCTGGAAGGGGAAAAAACTTTTGAGAGATCCATTCCAATCGCAATAAACGATTGAACAGGAGAGACCGTGCAAGAGGGATAGGAAGCTGTTAAGACTCTGACTGCCTCCTAATAGCTCACCTTCAGATGACTTGGAGAGTCCCCTGTGGAGCAACAGTTTCAATACTGTACCTGGGTTTTCCAGAAAAAAGAATCTTTGGATGACCCAAGGTAAGGGCTACGCTACTGTGAGCAGACATTCTAAGCACAGGGGCAAGTGCAGTGGATAAAGGATAAAAGAAAGGAAAAGCTTGCTGGCACGGAAGCAGCAAGGGATGGCTCACCTCCATTAGGAAACGTACACTCTCTCCTCCCTTGCTGATTATTCTGACCCACTTGCCCATGTAAAAGCAATAAACTTTGCTCCCCAGAGGCTCAGATTCATTCCCAGGCTTTCAAACATATGCCGATGTCATGTACACGGAACACATCAGTGGCTGCCTCTGCCTGCAGGCTCAGCACGCAAGGACCTTCCTAACGCTATAGGCTACTTTTGTTTAAATGCTGTTTTTTTAAAATAAATAAATAAATAAATAAAATTAACAACTCACATGAGATGGCCTTGTTTTGCTATGGCCACACAAGTGTTGAACAGGAAGTAGGAAAGAGAAAACCATGCTTCTGAAAACACCACAGACACACTTGGCTAATCACAGGCCCCGGTCATACGGGCCAGAAAAGACGGGGGAGAGGCGTGGCAGTTCACCCCGGAGCTAAATAAGGCGTGGTAGCCCGATCACATGGGCCACCGGGTTGCCACACTCCAGCTCTGCGCCCCGATCACACCGCGCTGCTACAGCACAGCAAAAAAGCAGTGAAGTACGCATGCGCCATTGGGGGGGGGCGGGCCACTGTCGGTGTCTTGTGTGCGTGCATGCGCTGTTCAGTGTTGGTGCGCATCCCATGAACACTTACAACATCCGGAAACCCTGGGGACATGGGCGGGCATCGGAAGCCGCGGGATACTGGCGCTCCCGCGATCAGACGCCAGCCTTTGCCCCAGGGTTTCCGGAAACTAGTACTTCGGACCTACTAGTTTTTTACTCTGCGTTTTCCACGGAAAGCCGCAGGTTGGCCATGGGAGCACTACGCCTCCCAGATGTGCTCGTATGATTGTGCATGGAAAGTCCGCAGCGGGGCAAATGCTCAATGTGAACGGGGCCACAGTCTGGAAACACATGCTTCACTTGTACACTTGACAGGCTAACTGCAGAAAACACTGGTGCATCCAAGGCACATACAACTGTTACATGAAGTGTGTGACGAATGTCACTTTATTTTTGCAGTACGAATTATCTTGCATTTGGTGTGAAGTGTTGCTGATGTGGATTTGGTGTAGTATGTCAGGAGACAACACGACTTGTCCAATTTTTAATGAATCCGAGGAAGCAAATTAGTTATCCTGATGCCTGCTGGATGCTTAAAAATTAATTTAGCTTCCCCCCAGATTAATTATAAACTTGCCTTCTTGGCTCCTCACATACTTGGGGAGGTTGCCTGGCACCCTGTCTTTCCTGCTGTCTTCTGGAAGGAAGGGAGCAGCCGATAAGAGTCCAGGGATGCACAGCTTTGGAAAGGCTGAAACAACTCCCACACATGGTTCATGTGCCAATGGCATCATGTGAACACAAGCATTTGGCATGTCCTGAAAAAGTACCCCTTCATTAGGGGTACTGGCATATTAGACATTGTCTTGTGTCAACATCTCTTGCCAACCTAGCAGTTCGAAAGCAAGAAATTGCAAGTAGATAAACAGGTACCACTTCAGTGGGAAGGTAACAGCGTTCCGTGCGCCTTGGTGTTTAGTCATGCCGGCCACATGACCACGGAAATGTCTTCGGACAGCGCTGGCTCTTCGGCTTTGAAACGGAGATGAGCACCGCAACCCTAGAGTTGGATTCGACTGGCTTTCGAGCAAGGGAACCTTTACCTTTACTGTGTCAACATAGCTGCAAGTGGAGCTTCTATGAGACACATAGAGCACCTCAATCCTACTGTCCAGTTTTTCTTTTCAGTTTATACTAATAAGTTGCTGCTGTATTAGCGAATACACAGGTTCACATCAGCATATACAGCCACATCAGGGCCAAAATATTTTTAGGTTGGTGGCAAGCCAGTTTGGTGTAGTAGTTAAGTGCGCAGACTCTAATCTGGGAGAACTGGGTTTGATTCCCCACGCCTCCACTTGCAGCTGCTGGATGACCTTGGGCAGGCCATAGTTCTGACAAGAGCTATCCTTGAAAGGGCAGTTCTGTCAAGAGCTCTCTCAGCCTCACCTACCTCACAGGGTGTCTGTTGTGGGGAGGGGAAGGGAAAGAAGTTTGTAAGCTGCTCTGAGACTCCAAGTGAAGGGTGGGGTATAAATCCAATCTCCTCCTCCTTCTCCTTGAGACACATGGTCAAAAGGCAGTTTTGTTAAGGGAATGACTGGGATAGAATCTTGCTTCCTAAACTTATCAGACCAAGCTCTTTCTTCAACTCTTTCTTCCTCCTCCTCCTCTTGATCTTTAACCTGTCCTGTGACAGCAGCTTGTAAAGAAAACCCACTAGATTTAGCCTACATGATGTGCTAGGAGCAATGCTGTAGGTCATGCAACAATTGTGCTCCATCCTGATTTGGTGGGGAGTAACTCAGGGAGCAAACCCACATGGAAGGCCCAGGCAGAAACAAGTTTCACTTTATTCAATAGGGCTTACTCCCAAGAAAGTGTTGTTGGATTACAGTTGAAGGGACCCACTTGGTAAAGGCTCTGACACATTAAATTCCAGGCTAAATTGGTCACTTTGGGGTATTAAAATCAGAAGTCAGTTGTTTTCAGATATGAGAGTGAGGGAACCAAAGTTTAAATGCTAAGGACCAGTCCCTGAGATTCGAGGGTGGGGGTGGGGTCCAATCCACCTAAAGCCAAGGAAAACATCATATGAAAATGCTACGGTACGAAAGGGATATCACAAGTTTCTCTACTCCACTGCTCTGAAAGCATTTTTCTACCACCATGTTCATTCTGACATGCAAACTCCAAAGTCGCCTCTCCCCCCATTTTGCAGATGGCTTTTGTTCCTTGTAAAAGATTCTCTTCTGTACTGAAGAGGAAAGAATCAACTGGCACACCAATGCACCTGCTGACTGGAGGTCAGGGTCTCACAGATGGTGATCTCCTGTGAGCTGGCAAAGGAAATCATCGCGTACTTTCAACCTTGAGAAGTCAGCAGAAGCGTCCCAAGGTCTGCTCATTCCTGCACGACCAATGTCTTAAATTCTCAACCGGCCTTAATTTTCAAGATAGGAAACTATCTGATATTTAAGCCTCAGTTGAAAAGATGTGCAAATTGACTTTAAACAATGATTCTGCTGCGCTAGCTCAATTCATACACTTGGCCTGCTCCGGCAGTAAACCCTCCCTGCTCTCAAGACTGAACAGAAATATCTATTACTGCAAAATCACGGTGATGATGTCACCCGTGTATGCCCTGTTCAAAACAATGGAAGGCTTCCCCATAGCAGTCAGCTGGAATTGCCCGGCTCTCAGGGCCCAAGAAATGTGTTATGCACTTCCCTGCCCCTCCAACCCTAACCCTTCCCTGTCCTCTGGTAAGAACCTCACTTTCATAGCTCATTGTAAAGCACCTCCATTTGCACTCTCTTGAGATGCTAGGCATAGGCTTGGGACACCATGTTGTACACTGGTATATCTGGGTCAGCAAATCAACCAACAGGAACACTGGAAACTGGTGACCCAAGGAGCTGCATGGTGGGAGGTGCAGATGGGAGGGGCTCCCTGGTACAGAGCTGTCTTGGGCTGTCTCGTGCAGTCCCGTTCAACTTCAAAGGGACTGCACAAGACAGCCTGAAACAGCTGTTTTTCACACTGTCTTCTGCTGTCCCTTTAAACTTTAAAAGCACTGCACAAGACAGCCCAAAACAGCTGTCTGGGGGAGCACCTCCCCCGTGCAGCTGTTTTCACTCCTTTCTGCTCCATCCATGAACCACCATGAACTGCTCTAAAAGTCTGTGGAAGTTTGGCATGGTAGACCCAGCACAAACTTCTGCTTGTTAATGAAAAATTTTGCTTTGTGCTTTGGTTCATGCCCATCCCTATCTGCCACAGAGGCTGCAGGAAATGGGAGGCAGGGCAGAGGATCCTTTGCCACTGATGGGAACCTGGTAAGCCAAATTATGGAATCCATATCTAATACTGATTGCTAATAGATTATATGATATGAACTGCTTCATTACATGCATTAAATGCAAAAAAGAGCCAGTTTGGTGTAGTGGTTAAGTGCACGGACTCTAATCTGGGAGAACCGGGTTTGATTCCCCACTCCTCCACTTGCACCTGTTGGATGACCTTGGGCAAGCCATAGTTCTGGCACAGCTGGCACAGCTGTTCTTGAAAAAGGGCAGTTTCTGTCAGAGCTCTCTCAGCCTCACAGGGTGTCTGTTGTGGGGAGGGGAAGGGAAAGGAGTTTGTAAGCCACTCTGAGACTCCTCTGGGTAGTGAAGGGTGGGGTATAAATCCAATCTCTTCTCTTTGTCTTCTATATTTCTGCTTCTGTGCCTGCAGAACCAGGGAACAGCTGCCTTGCATTCATAGCTGTACCTGAAACTGTTTAGAGATGGAGTATGTTTGCAAGTGTGTGTGGGAATTGTGTTTGTGTGTAGGTACAACAGAAGTAACATCCAGGTCAAAGATTAAGGATCCTACCCCCTGGAAGAGACTGTTGCATTCTGAGATGGCAGACGTGAAGTTCTGGAACCTGTCCATGTAAGCCCATCCTCCTCAGCCCCTCTCCCAGCCAGTTCTGCGAGATAAGGGGAAGCAACCTTGGAACAGCAATGAGATAAGAGGAACAGCACAGACAGGCTGGATCAGAGGAGCCTGCCAAAAGGACAACAAAGATTTCAACAAGGGCCAAACAAGAACTGGGCGCACCCAAATTTTGGAGAGTAAGGGGGGGAATAGTGCTAGAGAGATCGAGAGGGACAGAGACATTGTGACATCATCAGTCTTACAAATTGGGGGGGGATACAAGCTAGGCAGAATTCTATTTCCCATCATCAGCGAAGCTCTCCTGCTCGGGCAGTCTTTGTATGCAAGTAACAGGTTTGGCTAACCTCGGAAAATAGGAAGTGTGAATGAGATTAGTTTAGGGTTTGTAAGCCCAGGGCCCTTCCCTTGGGTCTGATCAGCCCCAGGATAAGGACCCAAGGGGCCACAGGTGCAATTTGCAGCTAACCTGCAGACTTAGAGCCAGGCAGGAACTGGAGATCAGCAGTGGGGCTGGGGGAAGAATTTTAACATACAAAATGTGGAAGGGGACACATGGGTGGATTTATACATTTACAGTAGATCCTTGCCATTTGTAGATTTGTAATTCACAATTTCACGTATTCACAGTCCGTGATCCAGTCACATAACGCAGTCTCCAGCCCACTTGGCCATCGTCATAACCATTACCTTGTTAAATTTTGCAGAAATCTGGTTGTTTCCTCAGTGGGGGCGAGCAGACCCCCGCCTCCCAGTATCTGTGGATTTTGCCAGCCACAGTGATCCCAGGAATGGATCCCCACTGAATAGTGAAGGTCTACTGTATTACCCGACCTTTCTAAAACATCGAGACAGATTACAAAAGCAATAAATGTACATCAGACATGCCAGAACAATACAGAAGTCTAACATAACACCTCCAAAAAGGCCATGTCCTTCAGAAAAGGACTGCTCTACATGCCCTACAAAAAGCCAACAATGAAAGAGCCCTATGCACATCACGCAGAAAGCCTAAGATTGCACGGAAGATAAACAAACTAGCTGAATGGAGAACACAACCAGCAAGAGCAACTGAGAGGATCTCAGCTGATGCACAGTTCACACTACTGCTCCCCCTCCCATTAAAAAAAACAATGTGCTGCCAAACACAAGGAGAATAAACCTTGGGGAACACAGTTTGCCAACCACCCACGGCACTCCCCTGAGCACCATAACATTTTGCTTCTGGAAGTCAGGAGATTCTCAGAACAACATGGGTTTCAAAGTGGTGGCATACAACAGGAAGGAGAAATCAGTGTGTATTGTCGTCGTCCCCCCCCCGGCCACTGTGCCTTCCACTGGTGGGGAAATGTGGTTTGATGCAATGCAATGATATGTTGGTGGGGATAATAGGTGTGGCCCCTTGGCATCCGCTAGATGGGGGTTTTGCCTTTCCAAGCCATTTGTGTTTCGTGACCGGTTCCAGAGCAGCCAGGTATGAGCCTCTGAAAATCGTCTTAATAAAAAACAAATAACAGGCATTGATTTCAAAGGTTTAAGAGACATTGACAAGTTTCAGTGCAATAGACTTGCTGAGAGTATTATATTTCCATTTGACCCATGTGATCAGGCTCTTGGGTTTTCCCAGTCCTGCTTTAATCATTCATCTTTACTTGTTATTTATGATTGTATCTGTGATAAATTTAATTTTGCTTTATAATGACATGGTAGTGAACAGTACCCCCTTTCAAAATGTTATATAGATCAACAATATTAAAGACAACAATATGTCATACAAAAACGTGATTAATTCAGAATTTATAGCTAACCCACATAGGCTTCAAGGTACTAATGGAAGATTAAGAAAGGAAAACAAAGCAAAAAATAAAGGGAGAGAAAATGAAAGGCAGAATGGGGGGGCAGATAAAAAAGGAGAAAACAAAACCGTGTTATTATTGTGTCAATATTGATATAAAGAAATTAATCCAAATTAGTCATAAAATTAGTGACAAATTCCAAGTTTAAGGAACAATAACTTGCCGTTCTCCAACCTCTAGTTAATATTACTGAATTTAGAGGCTACTGATCCAGCATCCACTGCATTTTCTGTATTTAAAAAGTTTTATTAGCATGAATTGATGGCTGCATTCAGACATCACAACTATACAGAGAATCATGCTCCCTGCCTTGGATGGTGCACCACTTGAGCAAGCTGGATGACCTTGAGCAAGCCATAGTTCTGGCACAGCTGTTCTTGAAAATGGGCAGTTTCTGTCAGAGCTCTCTCAGCCCCACCTACCTCACAGGGTGTCTGTTGTGGGGAGGGGAAGGGAAAGGAGTTTGCAAGCTGCTCTGAGACTCCCTTGGATAGTGAAGGGTGGGATATAAATAAAATCTCCTCCTCGTTAGCCCAGCCGCCTTATTGGGCTATTTCTGGACTGTTTTTATGCTGTTATAAACCTGCTAGTGTGCCAGCCAAGAGACTGTATGATAAGCACCACCGGGGAAAAACCCAGTGAGGACACAGAGGCCAGCCAAGGACGATGAGATGCTGGCTAAATTCACTCCAGAGGTGCCCCACAGCCTGCTTGCTGCTTGTCACATCTTACACTCATGGGTTTACACTCAAACAAAAGACTCTTGCATACAGCCCAGACTCCCGGTCTCCACAATAAAGGGATTAACCCCCCCTATGTGCCAACTCATGGAGAATCTGCCCGGATACTGAAGAGTCATCCTCCTTTGTTCCAACTTCCTCTTTTCCCGCTCCCTGGTGTCCAACGGTCAAGGTAGCCACTAGTATTTGAAATTGACCCAGAGAGCCAATCCTTAGCCAGCAGGGAGTGTCCCCAGGTGTAAGCTGCCTGGCCTCCCACGCCCACTGCACAAGAAGCTTTTAAAAACACTCACACACACTTCTCAAGTACGGCAGCCTTGCCTACCCCCTACCAACGACCTCTCTATGCCTGCTATTACCTCTTATGCCCAGCTTATTCTACCCAAAACCCCTTACCTCGCTTTGAGGCTTCAGTCTGCAGCTGGAGTAGCGCACGTGTCTCTAGCAGGCCTAGTACACGTGTTCCCCCATTCTTTTCTTCCATATTCCTTCCCTCCCTGAACCTCCTGCTGGAAGATCTAGGAGCTGCACACCCTGAGGTAAATATTGCCCCTCATCGCTTCAATACTTGCTCATGCAAATGTGCTATTTATTTCCTTCCTGTTTTTATTAGTTTCTGGTATGCCAGTGTGTGTGATTGTATGTTCTGATTGATATTACTGCACAGTAAACAAAAGATTTATTTTACTCCTGTCTCTTGCCTCTTTATTGGGAAATAGCATGGTAGCCCATCCTCCCAATATTAAATGCTGTTCCGAGTGCTCTATTAATTATAGATCAGAGCATTTCGGCTAACCTCCTCCTCCTCTTCTTCTTCTTGTGCCGGTCCGAAAGGTGAGGAGCCTAGGGGTGATCCTGGACGCCTCACTCTCTTTGAAGGCCCAGGTCACCGCTGTTGCCAAGTGTGCCTTCTATCGTCTTTGGCAGATCAGGCAACTGGTTCCCTACCTCTCCCCCCAGGACTTGGCTATGGTGACCCATGCAATGGCCACTTCCAGGCTTGATTACGGTAACTTACTTTACGCGGGCTTGCCCTTGAGGCTGATCCAGAAACTCCAGCTGTGCAAAATGTGGTGGCGCACCTGCTGACTGCAACATCTGTGTGGGCGCGCATGCAGCCAGTGCAATGCCAATTGCACTGTCTACCAATTGAGTACTGGATCTGCTTCAAGGTGTTGGTACTCACCTTTAAAGCCCTGTGCGGCCAGGGACCAACATATCTGAGGGATTGCCCTTCCCCATATGTACCCCAGAGCCTAGTGCTTGGCAGACCACCATCTGCTGGTTGTCCCCAGCCCAAAGGACATCTGCTTAGCCTCAACTTGGGCCAAGGCTTTTTCTGCCCTGGCCCCAACCTGGTGGAACATGCTCCCACCTGAGATCAGGGCACTTATTACAGTTCTGCAAAGCCTGTAAAGTGGAGCTGTTCCACCAGGCTTTTGGGTGAGGCAACAGGCGTCCATTTATTCCATCTTTTGGCCTCCCCTGCTGAAACTTGCTTAAGCTTTCCATTTGATACGGCCCATCTGAAAAGATCTTATAGTCTGGTTTATAGCACAGTTGCTCCAGTTTTGAGAACATTGTATTTGTAAATTACAGTGCCAGCTGTTTCTCAACTCATATTCCTTGTTTTAAACTGTTTTAATTACTTATTTCCTGTATTATTTTAATTGTTTTTTCGAATCGTTGTGGCAATCCGTCCTGAGCCCGCTTACTGGGAGGGCAGAATATGTATTTGAAGGAATAAATAAATGAATAAATAACAGACTACATTCTGTTTGTAAATTCCAGTTACTCTGTTTGCCTCCTTTTCCGCCTCCATGTAGAAACCCCTGAGACGATTGTTAGCCTGCTGCCACTTTATATGGATTATAACTGCATAGCTGAACTGTGCAAACCATGTGCCAGGAAAAATGGACTGAATGGTGACCATGAGATGGAGCCAACTTACTAGACAGAGGACATGTGCCCAGCCAAGGGAAGCCTTGCACTGAAGCACCATGTTAAACCAGATGTGGACTCATGGGACACCCGATGCCATCCATCCCTGCATCTCCAAAGATACTGCAGACCCAGGTTGACGGCACGCCAGCCTCCCTGACATCGCAGCCACATGGAGCCAACAGCCAGACCTCCAGAGAAGCCCTGCTTTGCAGAGGCAGCCTGGACATTTCTGCATAAATGCCATGGACAAGCCTCTTCTCCATCACACAGGCATTCCCCCCACCCACTTCTCCTAGCAGCATCACCCAAACTGCACGTACTCATCCTCAGGTAAAACAATAGAACTTGACCATGAGGAGATTAACTGAGCTGCCAAGCACACCCACCGCCCAACAAGATAATGCAGTTGCAGATCGTCGGGTCATTGACTCTAACAACTGGCCAAGCACCTTGAATGACTGTCTTTTCATCTCCTTTGTCTTTGGCCCCTTACTCTGAAAGGTGCCACTTAGAGAAACATTATTTCAATTGCCCACCCATTAATCCTATTCTCTAGCCCCATCAGGACCTGGATTTTTTTCTAGCACTTCCTGGAGAACTATGTGACAGAGGAAGCATGTGCCTCTAGTCATATCTAGGGTATATAAAGAGAAGGTCACCCTACTGCTCTCTCTCTCCTATCCTCCCAATCCCAACCTATCTTTGGTTCCATTCCTGTGCAGCTTGGAATTTCTCAAGTGCTCTGCTGGTCAGTACACGATCCCTTCTCTTAAAGTCACTCTATTTTTCCACTGCAGATTCTACTCTCCATGTCAGGACAGGTAAGGTATCACCTCTCAGTGAAACTACCTGCTAATGCAAACATCTCTATATTTTTCTACCTTAATTTCCTAGCTCTGTATTGTGTGTTTTGATTGCATGATTTTATATTTGTGTGTGTGCGGATATTCCTTCAGTAAAAGAAACTAGTTATTCTTAAGATCTAGTCTTTGCATCTGTTTCTGGGACTTGGATAAGTGGGACTCTGGTATATACAGGTCATGATCCTACAGTTATGCCAATTGCTCATTAATATCATATTTCCCCAACCTTTTATTAGAGAAATAAGGCAACTTGGCTAACACTATCCCAAGCTTCCTTGCTTTGCAGGCTTGCTGTTATTGGACAGCTGCAATAAATGGGAGCAAGAGTAAGTGTCCCCCTTCTCACTCTTAGCTACAGATCATCAGTTTCCTTCTCTTTTCCCTTCTAGCTGCTTCACTGAATTGCTAAACTTTTTTTAAAAAAAAAATAACAGTCCTCACCCTTTTGTCCCTTGCTTTGTTGACCACCTTTCCCTCCCCGCTTTCTAATCAGCTACTGTAAATGCATCTCAAAACTGTAGTCTGAAACAAAACAGAACTCTAACAGTCCTTGCCTATGTCACTGTTCCACCACATTCCCTAAGCTCATTTTTCTCTCAGGGAGAAAATAAATAGAAACACAGGATCATGCTCAGGAGACCTGAGTGACTGAGATCTGTTGTACAGCTGCTTTTTAACCCTCTCTGTTAGAAGTCTGAAGGACAGTCCTGCTTGGTGAGTTATCAGTCACTAGCAGGGAGGAGGCATGGGGAACAAAAAGGTGAGAGGAACTGTCTTTAGAAAGTGCCATCAGCAGTAGGACTGGCAAGATTTGTTCCTTGATGCTTCTTTGTATAAAGAGGCAATGATGAGTGCTGCTACTGAACAAAATGGGATTTCGGCATTCAGATGTCATGACAAATGAGTACAATCCCAGCCAAGTACAAACCACAGCTTGTTGTACACCCTGCATTCAGACATCACACCATGATTTATAAAATGTGGTTTACTGTGACATCTGAATGTGGGCAAAGCTGACTGAGATGGTAGAAGACAGAGTCAGGATACAGGATGATCTTGACAGGCTGGAAAATTGGGCTAAAACAAATAAAATGAATTTCAGTGGGGATAAATGTAAAGTTCTGCATTTAGGTAGAAGAAGAAGAAGAAGAGAAGAGATTGGATTTATACTCCACCCTTCACTACCCAAAGGTGTCTCAGAGCGGCCTACAAACTCCCTTCCCTTCCCCTCCCCACAATAGACACCCCTGTGAGGTAGGTGGGGCTGAGAGAGCTGACAGAAATGGCTCTTTTTCAAGAACAGCTCTTATCAGAACTATAGCTTGTCCAAGGTCATCCAGTCAAGTGCAAGTGGAGGAGTGGGGAATCAAACCCAGTTCTCCCAGATTAGAATCCACACCCTTAACTACTACACCAAACTGGCTCTCCTATCTTTGGTTCCATTCCTGTAGGAACTAGTAGGAAAAATCAAATGCATAATTATAGGATGGGGGAGACTTGTCTTGGCAGTACTACATGCAAAAAGGATCTAGGGGTCTTAGTAGGCTCACTGAACATGAGTCAGCAATGTGATATGGTAGCTAAAAAGGCAAATGTGATTTTGGGCTCTATCAACAGAAGTGTAGTGTCCAGATCATGCAAATTGTACCACTTTACTCTGCTCTGGTTAGAACTCTCAGGTGAATGCCATCAAGACCTGGAGACTTATTGGCTTTTAATTTCCCCAATAGGTCTAAAACTTCATCTCTGGTCACCTCAATCTGTCTCAGTTCTTCAGACTCCCTTCCAGAACAAAAGTGGCTGTGGCATGGTCCCACACTTTCCACAGTGAAGCCAGAAGCAAAAAAATTCATTGCACTTCCCTGCCATCTCCCCACCCTCCTTTAGCAAACCCTTTATTTCTTGGTCATCCAAAGGCCTGACTGCTTCTCTGGCTATTTTCCTGCTCCAGATATATTTAAAGAAATGTTTACTGTTTATCTTGATGCTTCTAGAAACCTACTGTTCATATGCCTGATTATTGACTTATTTTTTCTTTTGCCAGAGCCTGTGGTCCCTTCCATTCAATTCATTGGGGTAGACCTTCCACTTTTTAAAAGAAGCCTCTTTACTTTTTATAGCTTCCTTGACTTGCGTTGTTAACCATGCAGGCCTTCTTTTAGACTTGGCTGTGCCTTTCCTAACCTGGGGAATGCATTCTACCTGGGCTTCAATTAGTGTGATATTAAATAGCTTCCAAGCATCCTCTAGGACTCTCTCATGTTTCCCTTTCAGCTTCCTTCTAACTAGTCCCCTAATTTTTTTAAAATCCCTCTTTTAAAATCAAATGTTACAGTTCTGGACTTCAGGGGTAACTTTCCATTGACATGAATGCTGAATTTAATAGCACTGTGGTCACTGTTCCCCACTGATGCAACAACCTCTACATCTTTTCCCAGGTCTCAAGCCTCACTGAGAACCAAGTTCAAAAGCACTACCTGTCTAGTTGGCTCTGTGACTAGCTGTTCCAGTGCACAGTCATTTATGATGTCTAGGAATACCATTTCTACAGCATGACTCAAATGAAGTGCTTCATTTTGGGCTTGTAATTTGCTTGGACAGGGTGTTTTTTATGGGGAGAGACTCACTGTCCTTACTGGAATACAGGAGGAAGATGAATGACCTCCTGCAATCATCCCCCTCGCATATTATGAGCTTTAATGTTGGGTCAAATAACTAGACTAATTCCATATTTTTCAGGCCAAAAACCTTCATCCTCAGACTGCCTGTTTCCTGATATGTGAATGAGAAAATTGTGTCTGTCACTCTGTGGCAGACAACTGAAATGTCTTCCTTCTTCTAGTTAAAGCATGCATGTTGGCATGTCTTCCATCCCAGTAAAACACCCCATAGGAAGTGTGAAGTAGCCTGTAACTCAAATACACATATGCTTGGCTCAGAATAACTCTTATGTGCATCTGTTTTCATTTAATGGTTACTTGGCATGAGACCGGAGTTGGTTCCAAGTTCCCAAGTCTAATGTACAGTTCTGCTGGGGGCACCCCGCTTTGGAGCAGCTGGGACAAGAACTGGGCTATGGAGCAGGAAACTTCTGGAGGGCAGAGTCACCTGAACCTGGGGGTATGATGTATGGATGTCCAAACCTTATTTTGGGGTGCAGAAGGCATGCAGCCATTCCAGTTCCTTATTCAAATATTCTTTGCAGTACAGGCTTCTTGGTGGCAATCCAAATAGAAGCTCATGGTGCCAGAACCAGTGTTTGGACCAGGCAATACTCACTGTATGTCTTCTTGCAGAGGGTCAGGGCTATTTTTGGGCAGGAACGCACAGGAACGGAGTTCCGGCTGGCTCCCGAGTTGGCCACGCCCAGCAGGAACTCATTAGCATAACAGGCCACACCCAGCAGCAGAAACTCATTAGGATTGGCTAACATGCAAAGGAGTTCCTGCTACAAAACAAGCCCTGGGTTTTGACAACAAACAAGGTAAACAGAATAAGAAGCAAAAGGTGGGTGTGGCTGGATGACCACACTTCTGGTAACATGGGGTGTGTGGCCTAATATGCTAATGAGCTGTGCTGTCATGGGTGTGGCCTAATTTGCTAATGAGTTCCTGCTGGTGGGTGTGGCCTATTATGCTAATGAGTTCCTGTTGAGCTTTTTCTACCAAGAAAAGCCCTGCAGGGGGTAGTGTCTAGAATATGGAGATGTGTGATTTGGGGTGATCCACAGGTTGTTTAGGGTGCAGCTCAGCTTCTGTGTCTGCATGTCTGTTCATCCTGGGGGCACCCCACTTTGGAGCAGCTGGCACAAGAACTGAGCTTTGGAGCAGGAAATAGCATATGTCCCCTTGGATGGCAAAGTCCCATGAATGTGGGGGTGTATGATTTGTGGTGGTTCAAACCTTATTATGGGGTTCAGAGCTTTTAAACTCTCCTCAATACTTGTGGTTGGATTCATCAATAAGTCACAAATACGGAACTAGGAAATGCAAATAAGGAACCGGGAACCAACTTCAGTAGAGACCCCCTATTTGGCTAATCTTTGATGCTTTCTGTTATTGGGAAGAGCCTTTTATCTCACCCAAGGGGAGGAGCCCAGGTGATGCAAAAAAGTTTCTAGTGGGCTTGGGACTAAATTTTAACTGTAGATAATAATAGTTTAGTAAAACTGCTGTGTATCTTTCAGAGCAGTCGCCCCTGGGAATTGTAGTCCTCAGTTGGGTGTCCCGAAAGCATCCCTCTGACTGGCTCATTAAGGGTAATTTCCTGAGCTCAGAGGGGTGAAGATAGGAATTTATTGTTCTTTTCCGTTTCTTTGTCTATCCTTACCACAAGAAGAGGGGAAGCCCATCTCTTTCTCACTGGTCCTATCCAGTGCTAGCTCTGGTTGAACCCAGTGCTTTTTAGGTGTGAGCAAATGCACAGCCAAACTGAAAAGACTTAAATCATCTTTATTGAACTTCACATGCATTCAGAAGATCTTTACTCACAATCTAAGCTGATGGCTAGGTGGAAAAGGACTGAGGACTACAATTCCCAGGGGTGACTGCTCTTAAAGATACACAGCAGTTTTATTAAACTATTATTATCTGCAGTTAACGCTGACTGGGGGCAGCACAGCTTAACTTCCTTTAATGCCAGGAGCTCACAAAGTAGAATTTTGTTACCAGGATAAACCTAGATAATATTAGAGTTCTTTGTTGTGTTTTATTGCAGTGTGAATTATTGCAGTGTGTTTGGGGCCAGAGCTGAGAGGTGAACATTGCCCTACATATCCAAATTAGTTGTGGAAGGCAGACAAAGGGATTGTGTGAAAGCTAAATACACATCCCAGGAGCTCTTGAGACACAATGCCAACCAGTGTTCCCTCTAAGCTGTGGAGTCTTGTGAGCAAAAATTCTACTTTGTGAGCTCCTGGCATTAAAGTTGTGAGCAAGCAATTTGGCTACTGCATAAATTAGTTTGCTCTGGAGCCATCCTTCCTGAGCTAAGACAAAAATGTGTGAGCCGGAGGCTAAAGAACTGTGAGCTAGCTCACACCAACTCAGCGTAGAGGGAACACTGGTGCCAACTTACTTCAGGTGGGGAACTAAAGAAGGGAAGTTGAGGGGGGGAAATACCCCATCGCCTAGATCTCTCTCCCTGCTCTGCACAGGTCTCGATCCATATAAAATCATTCTGTCTTTATTTAGAATTCTATATAACCAAACACTTGAAAAAGCCATCAAATCCCAGATCTGCATGGAGTAAACTGAGAGCAGAGAAACGGAAATATAGATTTCCCAAATCTCTTACCTCCCTATAGTTAGTGACTCATATGAAGCAATGGAACATCAATAAATTTAAGTTGCATTCCTAGGTAAACTGCATCTACACAGATCATTGGATAAAGATCTGCAGGAAGAATGCTCACAGAGCACAACATGCCTCTCCACCCAGCAAACATCCTCACCAGCACCTGCCGTGTGCACCTGCTGTCTGGCAGCGATGCTCTTGCTTGCTGTATTGAAGACGGGCTGGCTTGCTAGGAAGAGCATGTTCTCCCTCGATGAGGCTGGCTGTTTGTTTTTGATTTAACATCAATTTTTTTTAAAAAAAAATAGCTTCCATTGGCTGATATAATTACAGAGGAGGCAAAGGTTAATCTCACACCTGCCTCTAGGTTTCAGTGTCTCAAGACTTTTGGCCCCAAAGAAATGAAGGTTGCGGCAGGTGCATCTCACTCACGTGAAAATGAAAACAACAGATGAGCAGATAATGATGGCCGGATGAAGAGTGCGCCCCGCCTGCCTAATAGCGTGGCTGTCTGGTACGAAAGGGGTGCGGACTGCACAGCTGGATGTCTCATATGCTACCGTTACCCGGAGAAAGGGCAAATTAAAAATGATGGCATGCTTTTGTCAGTGATAAAACCTGGTTTCCTGGCTGACATTTTAAAAAAAAACCCTCATCCTCGTTCCCTTTGATGCCTCAATCCTTCCACTTTAATAGTACAAAACTAGCCACATGGAATTAAAGGCTTGCAGACTAGAGTTTTATAAAGTAGGTTTCTCATAGAGGTAACCTGAAACAAAAACCATGGGAGGAAGATTTTTTTAAAAAAACAATGTATGTGTCATGCAATGGACAGGATGTAGACCTAGTGCTCCGGAGACTGATGTTACATTCCTTATGTTACAGAAGACACATCACCTGAACTGGCTCCCCTCCAGTTCTCCGCCTAGAGGACACAATCACCAATATTATTTCTACAGTTTGGTGTAGTGGTTAAGTGCGCGGACTCTTATCTGGGAGAACTGGATTTGATTCCCCACTCCTCCACTTGCACCTGCTGCTGTGACCTTGGGTCAGTCACAAGCTCTGGCACAGCTGTTCTTGAAAAAGAGCAGTTTCTGTCAGAGCTCTCTCAGCCCCACCTACCTCACAGGGTGTCTGTTGTGGGGAGGGGAAGGGAAAGGAGTTTGTAAGCCGCTCTGAGTCGCCTTTGGGCAGTGAAGAGCGGGTTATAAATCCAATCTCTTCTCTTCTTCTCTTCTTCTACTTTAACTGCATTTTCACATGACAAATAATAGTTTGATAGGTTTTTGTATTTCACAGAGCAGGGTTTTGCGATTTATTTATTTTTTTGCACGTCTCTTACCACATATCACAGAACTGAAGTTTAATGGCTTGACTGCATATTGGCTTAGTTCATAAAGTATCAGTTAGCAGGGCTAGTTCTCAATATATGAAAAGGAATGTAATATTATGGTATGTTGATGTATGCTTTTATCTTTCCTTGGTGGCATGGCTTTTAATTTTTTTTTAAGTGTCCCCGCTGTCTGATTTAGCATTCTGTGGTCAGTCTTGCCTTTTAATGGGGATGGCCTTCACAATCGGTGCAGCCAATTTGTACTTTCAGCAAGGACAACCTGTGTACAGTAGGGCAGGACATGTGCTCTCTTCCCCTTACATGCATGGGGCAATGTGTGAGCTGTGTGCTCCATGCACAGTTCTCCATGAATGCCGTGCATTCTGCACCTGCTCAGGGGTATTTAATCTTGCCTTACATCACATGTCCAGGGATAAGGCCAGGCATACAAAATATGTACCTTGGTTGAGCCTTGGCCATCAGTGTAAAGGTCTGATTCGTTCTATCATTCAGACAAAAGCGGGAGGGGATGGATTCTACAAATCAAGCGTATGCATGGAATTTTCAAGTCGCACAGTATATATATATATATATATATATATATATATATATATATATATATATATATATATATATATATATATATAAAAAAAATTTTTTTTATTATTTTCTTCTACAAACTACAAACACTAAACTACTAAAGAGAGTAACAAGGTACAATAATGAACTATCTATATGCTTTCATCATTTCTCTACCTGGTACATAATCCATTTCCATTATTCACTACTAAAAAAAAATAAAACCCAAAAAGAATATGTTAGAGATTCTATCACATCAGAGCTTACAATTATAATTTTAAGGATATAAATAGTAAATCTGAGAACTTTATTTGGAAGTCTTATCTTTGTGCTTCTTATTTTGCCACGGAAGCTTAACCTTCATAGGCTTGGGTGCAGCTGCACCTAAATCAGAGTCCGTGTCAGAGTCAAAGATTTCTCCCAGGGATACTGAAGTATCAGAGGAAGATAAGTTACCTGTGTCAGTCTTTTGGTGTTTGCTGTTTTCCTCTGTTGCCTTCTCGCCCTCTGCTCCATTCTTTTGTTTATTCAACATTTGGTGTTGCTTCAAGAATAATTCTGCTTTCAGTAAACAGTCAATCCTTTCTTTTCATGGAAATTAAAGATGAGTCCTTCTGGTAGTAACCATCTGTACTGGACATTGTTCTTTTGAAGAAAATCTGTAATGTTTCTATATTGTCTTCTTGTTTTCCATATATCAGGAGCTGTGGTGGCTCAAGTGGTTAAGACACTGAACTGCAGGCTGGAAGGTCGGTAGTTCAGGAGTTCGAGACCCAAGTGGCCGCATGACGGAGTGAGCTCCCGTCTCTGGTTCCAGCTCCTGCCAACCTAGCAGTTCGAAAGCAAGAAACTGCAAGTAGATAAACAGTATAAACAATAAACACTTTGGTGAGAAGGTAACAGTGTTCTGTGCATCTCAGTGTTTAGTCATGCCGGCCACATGACCACAGAAATGTCTTTGGACAGCGCTGGCCTTTTGGCTTTGAAATGGAGATGAGCACCGCAACCCTAGAGTCGGATTCGACTGGCTTTCAAGCAAGGGAACCTTTACCTTTTACCTTTCCGTATTTCATATGGAACGTCTTTCAAGACTTTAATCTCCTCCTCTTGAATCTTCACTGTTGATGCAGTAGATGCTTTAAGAATTAAATCCCTTGTTGATTTTTTTGCAAATTTTACAAAAATTTCCCCTGGAAGATTTTTTTTTTAACAAACTCTGAATATGTTCTGTATATCATGTCAATGTCTGTTTGTATAATTTCAGGTTTGCTATTAATCAAAGGGGCCAGTGCTTCACTTAAAATTTATCTTAAATTCTCGCCCTTTTTCTCTGGAACCCCTTGAAATCTTAAAAAGTATAAAGATCTTTCCATTTGAAGTTGAAGTTATTGTTGTTTTCCAGATGCTCTTTCTTTATCAGCAGTGTCCATTCTTTGATCCATTTCTTTAGTCTTAGTTTCCATTTTTTTAAATCTTTTTTCCATCTTCTCTGATTTTGTTGTGTCTCTTTAAGATCTTTTTGCAAGTTGTCAAACTTCTGGTTGAGATTCATCATCTGGTCTAGCAGGGGGCGCAGGGCTTCAGAAATTTTTCTAGTCAAATCCCTAGTATCTTCCTGTTTTGTGACTGGTGATGCTGTACTAGCATTTCCTGTGCTGCCTCTGCCCCTGGATGCCATTTTTCCTGCATACTGGGTCATTGTTTATACTTAGATAAGAGTTCGCAAAAAAGTTCAGAGTTTTCCCTAGGAAGTAACGTTCAGTCCCAATGTTTTCTGCTTGAATAAGGTGAACTTACTCTTGGCTTGCCACTACGAATTAGCTACTGGGAAGGGCTCTTCCTCCGCGGGTTTCCCCCTCCCCTTTCGCTCTGTGCCGCTTTGCTGTTCCAGCACCCTCTTTATAATCATATTTCTTTTTGGAATTTAACTCAGTTTTGCTTGAATTATTGTATTGCTAAATCACCATGTAGGGAAATCACTTTTTAAAGACCTTGTACGCTCTGGTCCGGTAATGTCTCTGGGTGCCATTGCTGGCCTCAGCGCAGTGGGACCTTGCAGAGCAAAAAAAGGACCGGCTCCTTCAGCATTCCAGGCTAGAAGCTCCCTCCAAGAGCTTCACAGGGGGGATGGAACCAACTGAACCCCCTCCATGCCTCTCCGATCCAAATTGCACCCATCGGAGCTCGATGAGGTGCATTTGTTCGCAAGTCACTGTAAACCAGAAGCCAAGTCACACAGTTTTGTAGGGAGGGCCACAAGCCCCACAAAGATAAACTTTGACTGGGTGATATGAAACTGGTCCTGCTCTGCGCAGGTCTTAATCCATATAAAATCATTCTGTCTCTATTTAGAATTCTATATAACCAAATGCTTGAAAGAGCCATCTAATCCCAGATCTGCATGTAGTAAACTGAGAGCAGAGAAACAGAAATATAGGTTTCCCAAATCTCTTACCTCCCTATAGTTAGTGACTTATGTGAAGCAATGGAACTTCAATAAATTAAAGTTGCGCTCCTAGGGGAACTACATCTACACAGATCATCAGTCTGTAATGATGCACCCTTTGTGACCTTGCCAATAGTAGCAAGAAATGTCAGAGATATCAAGAACACTCCTGACATCTCTGGCTTTGAGAACAGTGAACACTCAAAGAACTGTCACTTGGAAGGGAGATGACAGAAGAAGTGGACATTAATACTCACTGCCAGGATCAGGGCAGATATTTCATGAAGGTTAGGGAGGAGGAGAGGTCTCATCCCAGCATTCAGCATGGACACTGATGCCTTAAGCAACAGCCCCTAACTTCACATACCTATATCATCTTTACATAAGAAGTCTAGTTTTGAGTGCCTGAAAGCCAACAGAGACTTTCTGCAGAGCAAGTGGGCCTAGAAAATTATATACGTTCAACAAGTTTCCAAAGTTCACTTCTTACCGCATAAGACTTTACAGAACGATACTATTCACATTATGCACACACTAGCTATTTCACTGCACAGGGAAGGCTAAAACAAACAGTTAAAACAGCTTAGAAAGTAGGCTTGCCTTAATTATCTCAGGGTTGCTGCCCTGGGGTAATATTGGAATCTTATTTGCAGCACTTCTGTTTCTAAACATAATGCTGTTAAATTGTTATTGCTCTGCAGAAGCTCATTTAGGTACCCTGCACTGAGTCACAGGATGTGTTTATTCAGAAGTCCCTTATAAATTCAGTACAGCCTCACAAGAGATCGAAACAATTATTCATAGGAAGAAGGTTTTATGCTCTTCTGTGATAGAACATGAGCAGGAAAAGGAAGAGAGAACGGTGCATGTGCATTTGTGTGCATTTAGAAGCATCAGTGGGAAAACACACACACACTTCTTAACTGTTTCTGTCATGGTGGAGCATGAATACTTGCCTGTATCTTAATATTTTAGCTTATTAAAGCCAGAATGCAAGAGTTTTAGCTGCTCTGTGACCTGAATTCCAGGTTTTGCAAACTTCAATTCCTTGTGGAGGCAACCCTGTTGCCAAAAACTGTAGAGTCAGCACAGCAGTGGGAAGCACTGCAACGACAACAAGATGTTTAAACCATGGCAATGGCCCATGGGGTGCAAGCTTGAACAGCTCCTTACTAATCACGAGGCATCCCTGCTGCACCTGGGCCTCATAAGGAATGGCCTTCATTTGAGGGACTTGTGTACTTCAGCACTATTCCCTCAAAAAGTATCCCTAAGAGTGCCCTGACCTGGATAGCCTGGGCAAACCTGATCTTGTCAGATCACGGAAGCTAAGCAGGGCTGACCCTGATAAGCACCTGGATGGGAGACCTCCAAGGAATACCAGGACTGGGACGCAGAGGCAGGCAACACACACACACACAGAGACCTTTATTGGCATTACAGCACAAATCCAAATAAAATACACTGGAATCTGTGGTCAGAAAGAACATCTCCTCCTAGAGGCCTGGTAGAGAAATTTTGCTACAGGTTCAATGATTCCGCTCTTGTTTGAGACTAAAAATATAAAAGTCTTACGATCCTTGGATTGACCCTCCAAAGGTAGCAGAAAAGGCTTTAGAAATACAGCACGAAGATCATCACAAAACTTACAGTGCAAAATAACATGATTGTTATCTTCAATCTCACTCATCCCACATGGGCACAACCTATCTGTATATGGAATTTTCTTGAATCTCCCATATAGCACCATAGATGGGAGAACATTGAAACGGGCTAACATAAACGCCCTACACAGATGAGGATCACACAAACAAGACAGGTATTCAGGAAGGGAAAGCTTCCCAACGCGGTGGGGAACGACGACTAGAGGCAGGCAATAGCAAGCCACCTCTCTGAAATGTCCAAGCCCCACTAGGGGTCACCAGAAGTCAACCATGACTTCCAGGCATACAGACATGCGCGCGCACACAAAGTACAAAAAAGAGCGTCACAGGCCTCCGCCAATCAGCCGGAAGAGACTGGCATTGCTTTGCAGCGTCTGAGGCATGTTTCTCTGACGATGTCATAGGAAAAATTATATATCCCATGCTAGATTAGAAAACGCTTACACAGCAGGTATTTATTTGTCCCCCATTCAACAGAAGAAGAAAGTAAACAAATGCTCAAAGGAGACAGCTGACCTATTTAATGAACAGATGTAGGAATTAGGTCTTTTAATGCTCTGGATGTCACACTTTCTTAAATCAGTGGCAAGGTGGCCTAGATTTTAGACATGCCACATCTTATTTGATCCCCTCAGGAATTAATAGTGTCAAGTTCAAGGAGTTACCCAGTCCATGCAGCAGCAGCAGCTCACGCTGTATCAATTTCCTGAGAGAACAGTTATTTTGCTCTCTCGCCCTCGGATATACAGGTAAGTATAATGGCAGGAGGAAATTATTTTGTGAACTGGTGAAATGTGTCTGCATTTGGCAGCTATTTCTGCAGTGACAGCAGTATTTTTGGAACACAGTAACTGCCACAACACCGAAATACACAGAAGCTGACACAACACCCCCCCCCCCGATTTTGTCACACAATGGCAGACTCAGAGTGGGTCGCCTGAAGGATAAAAAATGTTTTAAAAAGTGAAATCACACACTATTTGGTATAGTGGTTAAGTGCGTGGACTCTAATCTGGGAGAACCGAGTCTGATCCCCTACTCCTCCACTTGCACCTGCTGGATGACCTTGGGCAAGCCACTTGCCAGCCTGGTCCACTCCCCTCCCCACTTATGAACTGACTCCCGGCAGTGGAAGAGGCTGCAGTGAGGGCTGGCAGAGGGGGAGGACGTGGCTGAAGTACAACGGACAGAAAGAATGACTCAAGACAGAGAAAAAGTGTGTGTGTGCGAGCCAATCTCTCTCTGTGTGTGTGTGTGTGTGTGTGTGTGTGTGTGTGTAAGAAAGAAAGAAGGCATTTAGGAACAGAATGAGAGAAAATGTGTGCAGCGAGTCATTTGAGAATGGAACAAGAGACAAAGAGAGAGAGAGTCTGTGTCTGAGAAAGAGAGAGACAGAAGTCACTGCAAGAGACAGAGCAAGAAGGAGAGACAGAGTGACAGCAGGGGTTGGGGGGCGGACAGAGAACAAGAGAAAGACTGACAGGCTAAGTGAGAGACAGAGAGAAGGAAGGAGAGGGGAGGAAGCTGAAGAGCAGGGAATGGGACGGCCACTCCCACAAAGTTTCTTGTGGGTCCCCGCTTGGTTTCATATGCTATTGTACTTAGTGAGCATCTTATAAACTATTTGTTGATAATAGCCTATCCCATCTTGGATTACTATGAAAGAAGGGAAATAGACAACATAAAAAGGGGCTGATGACAATGTAGTTCTCTTGAGAGATGGTAACGGAGTGCAGTGCGACATGGCACAATGCAGGCATTCGAAAATGACTCCATGAATGAACGAAACTTATAAACACTGAAAAGCTGTAAGCTCAAGTGACCAGAGGATAACAGCAGAAGATCTGGAATATCCTTCAATCTTAATCTTCTTGGAGTGGCCCATACCAAACAATGGCTCCGATCACACGCACAATTAGCCTCATGAGAGGGATGAATGCCGGGCAGATTTAATGGGCACGATCAGATGTGAACATCTGGCCAGAGTCCCATACCTGTTGGCAACCTGTTTCACTCTGCCACAAGAGTGGAGTTAAAAGATACTGGGGAAAGTCCACTATCAAATGGGTTGCTACAGGCCACAGACAGACTTCCCCTGTGTGATCGCAGACAGCCACGCTGCCCAAGTGGCAGTGCAGCACAATTAAAAAAAAAAAATCTGCATATGCATGTGCACAATGGTGAAAGTCACAAAAACAAACCTACCGGAAGAAGGACCTCCAGATGACCTAATCGCAATCATTGTGAGAGATGGCTGTCCAGATAGACAAAATCATGGATTCAGAGCACAAATACCTGGAAAGTACTTGATTTTCCCAGTGTTGGAAAACTCTAGGGAACTGGGACTGTGTGATCGCACAAATGCGGGTCAAATTGCTACAGAACAGATAGCCTCGCTTCCCCCTGCATTATCTCGCTCATGTGACCGCAGCCTATATTATTTTAAATTTGGATTATGTTCTTAATTGCATTGTTATGACCCACCCTGAGCCTGCTTGCAGGGGAGTGTGGGCTATAAGTCAAATAAATAAATAAATCTTAAAAGTAAATGTAATAAATTTCACTCTTGTATACTACGGTACTTCGATGTCTGAAGGGACTCCTACATGGTACTTGCAGTGCATATTTGTCAGGTTCCTAAGGGAAAGGAACAGAAACATGGCATATTTTTCCCATTTCCACAAGAACAGCATGGCCTACAGTAACAATATGCTGACACTGGGTTGGATCCTTTGGTATCTTCTGTTTCCACCAGGAAAGATTTGGTGCTATTGCTCCCAGCTCACAGGAACAGTTTCTTGGGTTGTGCATGAGTTTCAGAATATGTGAGAAGGAAGGCAGGAAAGCTTCATTCCACAAACACTACTCACCATGCTTTGGCTCCAACCCAATACTTTGAAATGCCTTTGCTAGCTCCATGCCTAAGCCCGTACAGGTGCCTCCCTGGCACAGTACTACTCATGCAAGTCAGATCTATGGTTGGGCCTGCAAAATCACACAAATGCAGCTAAATCTACAGAAACTCCGCAGGTGAAGTAGCAGCAGAAATACATCCAGAATCAGACAAAGACTTGCTGTCGGAAAGGAACATTGTAGGGGGTGTCTGAACAGTCTAGAGCAGGGTTCTCCAGGAGGCAGCTCATGAGTAGCTCTCAAGCGGCATCCCCTAGAAGACCCAGGAAAAAGAATGGGAAAAAATCTGCCTCACTCCACCCACACCCAAAAAACCTTTCATTTGATAGGATTTTTCTTTGTGCTGTTTAGCTGATAGCATCATTTCTGGTGCTCTTCCTCGTACAAGTTCTGTTTCAAGAACAAAACTTGGTAATACGCTGGGGGGGGGGAGTAGCAGTTCTGGATTTTTCCAATTACTCTGAAGTAGTTCTCTTCAAAGCAAACCTGGGAGCTGTGGGAGGAAGGCAACATTTAATCTACCCTTTGTCATGGTATTACAGATGACCAGCTTACCACTTACAAAGTTTAGGATTTCCCCCTGAATTTTTCAATCAAGTAGACTACCCTTCCATGTGGAAGCAAATTAAATCTAGTGTTTTAAGCTTAGATAAATGGAGTACAAGTTGCCAAGCTCGACGGGTTTGTTCTTTGTATTATTTAGGTCTCCCAATTCCAGAATCTTTGCCCTTTTACTGTAAATCTTTGATGGTCCCCAAATATAGAATACTAAGGAGCAAAGCCCATTGTGGTGCAAGAAAGGAAGGAAGGGTGGGTGGAAGGAAGGGTGGGTGGAAGGAAGGGAGGGAGGAAGGGAGTGAGTGAGAGAGAAACAGAGGGGGGAGTGAGAGAAAGAAAAAGAGGGGGGAGACAGAGAGGGGGGGGGAGACAGATATTAAGATAGAAAGAAAGGAAGGGAGGGAGGGAGGGAGAAAGGAAGGAAGAAAGGGAGGGAGGGTGAGGGAGGGAGAGAGAGAGGCAGGAAATAAGTAAGTAAGGAAAGAAGGATGGGAGAAGGGAGGGTGGGCAGAGAGTGCGAGAGAGAGACCATCTCAGGAGTTGGGGGGCCCCCTCTGTCTGTCTTCTCCTGCTGGCCTGTTTGAGCAGGCCAGCAGGAGAAGTGGCAGAGAAGTGACCACGGGAGGGAGCTCTGTCGGTCTTCTCCTGCTGGGCCACTCAAGTGGGCCAGCAGGAGAAGTGGTGGGGGGCCCTGGAGAAGCTTCTCCCAGGCATCCGCTTTGTTGGGTGAGAGGGAGAAGTGGCACTGGGGGTGGGGTGGGGCTTGGAGAAGCTTTGGCGGGCAGGCGGGAGAAGCGGCAACGGGGGGTGGGGGGCCTTGAAAAGTGTCTCCCGGCCATCCGCTTGGGTGGGCAGGAGAAGCGTTGCCAGGGGTGGGGGGCCCTGGAGCTGCTTAGTCGGATGGTGGGCGCCAAAATCGGGCCCACGGCAGGTGGATCAGCACTGCCGCCGCCACTGCAACCCTCCCACGGCTCCCCTGAAGGCCTGCTTAGTCGGGTGGGGAGGCACCGAAACCAGGCATGCAGTGGGCAGCTCAGTGCTGCCGCCATGGCCCTCCAACAGCTCCTCCAAAGGCCTGCTTAGTCAGGCGGGGGGTGTGCCAAAATTGGGCCTGCAGTGAGCAGCTCAGTGCCACTGCCATGGCCCTCCAACAGCTCCCCCAGAGGCCTGCTTAGTCAGGGAGGGGTGCCGAAATCTATAGCAGGGCCAGGGAATCCACAGGGACAGTTGGGGGGGGGTCGGGGGAGAGGGAAATGGGACTTCTCCAGCTGGGCTGCTTCAGCTGCCCAGCCAGAGAAGCCCCGGGCCTTTCCCTGCGCTCACTCTGCAGACAGTCCTCTCCTGTCAGAGGATCGGAGCAGACTGAGCTGAAGATGTTGATGGCTGGGGCTGATGTGGGCGAGACTCTGCCAAGCAGCCAGTCAGCCCAGCCAGCATCTTCTGACTGCCAGTTCTTGCAGCCTACCACTGTTGGTGCACATCAAACTTTGTGAAGCAAAAACTCGATTATTACAAGGACAGAATTGTTTTCCAAGGCAAGATTAAATATTTTGCCTCTCGGGGAACTAGCAGGCAGATTCCTAGGGACCCCTTTTTCAGAACAACTTTGTAATTGTAATTCAGGTGATTTGGATACAATTTGGCATTTTTTCATTGATTGCAGAAAACACAATATGGCTCATGACAGGTGGATCTCAGTGTATATTCAAAAATGGAGCCCTACTACTAATCAGGAACTTGCAGCTAATCTCTTAGCTGATACCAATCCAAATGTGATGTTGGCAGTGGCAAAGTGGTATTAAATGAATTGGGTGATATTAAATGAATTGGTGGTATTAAATGAATTGACTCTTTTAGGCAGTTAATATATATTTGGTAACCAAATTGCTTAATTTTGTGAAATTGTAACTGTAATTGTACTGTATGTATATATGTTGTATTTTGTATTATATCCTATTTGCTTATGACTTATGGGTTTATGAACAATAAAAAATGAATGGATGGACCAGCTTAACATGTGGTTACATTTGCATCCTGGTGAGTCATCACTAGATAATAGTCAACTGTATTCATCCTGAGTGTCCCTTATCTCTAGGAAAGGTGTATACGTGCAGAGGGATTCATATGCTGGTACAGTGAGGCCAAAAAACACTCCCCTTGTTGGCAGAGTAATTAACACAGCAACGGTGCACAACCTGATTAAAGAGTACATAAAGGTTTATTTGAGAATGAATGTACTTGATAGGAAAGAGGAGAGACAGAGATAACTACATCTCTAGCTGAGAGGGAGAGTAAGATTGAGTGTGGGACTTCTCAGAAGAAGGGGGAAACTGCCCCAAGAATAGTAATCTGGAGACAGACAAGGAATGACCCTTAGCAAGAGAGAAGGCGCTGACCTCACTGTCCTATCTAATTGTCTTCTTGCTGCCCCCAGCAGGGTCTTCTTCTCTTCTTCTTTGTACACCCGGCATTGCCTTTTCCAACACTCCTATTAAAGCAAATCTCCCTTCATAGATAGGTCACTCTTTCCCATACCAATAACAAAACATGTAAGAATGCTTTAGAATTAAATGGCCTTGCAAACTGTGTGCAATGTCAATATCTGGAGGTTCCATTTAACTTGCTAGCTCCCTTACTTAAACAACTGTATTAGTCCCTAAGAGGTAACTATAACAGAGTTATGGGGTGCTTGAGAAGAAGTGAAAACCGAGGGCCAGTCTCACCTAGTAATTCACTTCCTCATACCACCCCCCAGGCACACATATAATTACATTATGAGGACATTTTGCCCAAAAGAAAACAATTAGGGAACAATACATAATTTACTGTTTACATTTAAGAAGGATGGCTTAATTCTTCGCAGATACACATTGCAGTAACCATAAAACCAGAACAATACAGGGAGCCGGTATTGGAAATATAGCAATGGTATATTTTAATGTTGTGTATGCAGGAGGTGTTTTATATCCTGAACCTACAGCCAATAAAGCACTCTAATTAGATGTAGATTCATAAATACCTGACAACAATTCTAATAAGTTTTTTAATAGGATGCTGCGTGATGGATTATAGATTTGCAAGGAAGCTGTATAAATCTGAAAATTGTGACCAATTGTGCACAAACTTAGCAGCTGACCTGAACTGACCAGTCCAGATCCCTTTTTCTGTAAGGGTTATATGCATGAAGCTGTGTCAGCTAACCTGGGGAGAAACCATGGATCCAGAACCTGTCTGCACTCACTAGAATGGTAAAAGGGTTGGAACAGTTTCCCTATGAAGAAAGGTTGAGGCACTTGGGGCTCTTTAGCTTGGACAAACGATGATTGAGGGGTGACATGAACGAGGTTTATAAGATTATGCATGGGATAGAGCAGGTAGAGAAAGAGGTACTTTTCTCCCTTTCTCACAATACAAGAACTCGCGGGCACTTCAATGAAATTGCTGAGCGGTCGGGTTAGAATGGATAAAAGGAAGTACTTCTTCGCCCAAAGAGTGATTAACACATGGAATTCTCTGCCACAGGAAGTGGCGGCAGCTACAAGCATGGATGGCTTCAAGAGGGAATTAGATAAACATATGGAGCAGAGGTCCATCAGTGGCTATTAGCCACAAGGTATAGATAGGAACTCTGGGGTAAGGGATGCTCTGTATTCTTGGTGCTTGGGGGGGTCAACAGTGAGAAGGCTTCTAGTGTCCTGGCCCCACTGCTGGACCACCTGGTATTTTTGGCCACTGTGTGACAGAGTGTTGGACTGGATGGGCCATTGGCCTGATCCAACATTGTTCTTATGTTCTTACCCAGCTGGGAAATGGTGGGTAGCATCCAGCTTGAGTGCATACATGCTACCTAAGTGGTTTGGGGACAGAAGTGCTTTCTGTACTTGTAGTACCATTGAACACCTGTTAAGCTGTTTCATGCACATAACCTGGAATGCCCATCCAGAGAGGCACATCTTTTCCCTACACCTATTTCTTGAATACATGAAGCAGCCTTCTACCGAGTCAGATCATGGGACTTTCAAAATCAGAACTGTCTACTCTGGCTGGTAGCTAGGTTGTGCTTGGCAACTGATGGGAGTTTGGGGGATGACTCCGGCAGCGGTGAATTCAGGGCTCTTTTTGTAGCAGGAACTCCTTTGCATATTAGGTGACACACCCCTAATGTAGCCAATCCTCCAAGAGCTTACAGAGCTCTCCTTACAGGGGCTACTGTATGCTCTTGGAAGATTGGCTACATTAGGGGTGTGTTGCCTAGTATGCAAAGGAGTTCATGCTACAAAAAGAGCCCTGGCGGTGATGGCATTCCTCTCTAGGAATTCCCAGAAACTTTATTGTAAGACTGTAGCTTCTGGCTATTTGCCTTCATTTTGGCTCCTCTTGTTTGGACTCAACTGCCCTAGTACCTCTTCTTTCCTCTGATCTGGCATGTTTCTTTTTTCCATTCCACCCAATCTCGTCCCTCCCTTCCTCCTTCAGTCTTTTCACCTCATCACCCTTCCCTTCTATTTTGCTTTCCTTTACCTCTGTCTTGTTCTCAGATAACTTGGGATTTTATCTAGGGTTGCCAGCTCTAGGTTGGGAAATACCTGGAGATTTTTGGGATGAAGCCTGAGAAGGGTAGGGTTTGGGGAGGGACTTCAGTGCCATATATCCCACCTTCCAAAGCAGCCATTTTCTCCAGCTGAACTGATCTCTGTCACCTGGCAATCAGTTGTAATAGCGGGAGATCTCCAGCCACCACCTGGAGGTTGGGAACCCTAATTTTACCCCAGGAGAAACACATGAGGGAATTTCAGATAGATGATATAATCCGGAAGAGGAACGGTTCCCAAACGGTTTCTGGTCTGGCATTTCAGACAGAACCGTTTTAGAATCGGTTCCCTACCGGAATATATCTGTAATTTCACACAGAATCGCTTCTGTCCCGTTCAGGAAACAGGGCTGAAGCGTTTTACCTGTCAACCGCTTCCAAGTAGTCGTCGGTTTCTTCTCCCGGATCCGATACGCTTTTTCCCCGCCTTTTTTTGCCCGCGCGGGCGATCTCCGGCTTTTTTTTTTTTGAACGTTCGCTTTAGAGCACTATAACGGTATAGCGCTATAGCGCTATAGCGCAATAGCATCATACCAACCCCATTGGAATGCCTGCAGTGTTGTTTTATAGCACTATAGTGCTATAGCGCTCTAAAGCGAACATTTTTTTAAAAAATGGTGCGACGGGAAATGGCAGGAAAACAAAGCGGTGCAGTCTGAATTGCCAAACCGCTTCTGATTCGGCTCTTTTCCAGTCAGGGAAAGCCATGTGTGAAATGGCAGCCCTGTACCGGTTTACTTCAAGACGAATCAGAAACGGCTTCAATCCGGCAGAATCTCGGTAATGTGAAATTCCCTATGGTCTTCTTGAATCACAGTTGGGTATCATGACTACAGTGAAAGAATTCAGAAGCTTCAAGTACCAGAACCTACTGGAATCGCTAGGAAACTTGCGGCAGACAGAAAGCTGGGGTTGTCATTAGGAATAAATGTGAAATAGTATATAATCAAGAAGCTGAATGGGGTTGTTGTGTAAACAAGAATGAATTCTAATTATTTGATTGATATTGTGTTGTTGCTGTTTGTTTGTTTTTTTCTTTTATTGACTATAAATGTTCTATAGATATTATGATTGAACAGTAATTAATCTGTATAGTAATGCACTAATTATATTTTGGAAAGGACTGAAAATGAACTTGGATATAAATTGACCAATGTTAATTGTAGTAGGAAGAAAAGAATTTATATATTAGGTGTAATTAACTGATTATAACAGTGCGATGCGATGAAAGGATGTGGATATGTATTTATGCCCTTTTTCTTTTCTGTTCTTCTTTTTCTTTCTTTCTCTATTTCTTCATCTTTTTGTTTGGAAAATTAATAAAGAGAGTATTAAAAAAAAAAAGGAATAAATGGGAAATGAATCCCTTTGTTTGATAGAATGGCAGAAATACCTGTGGAAGGAGAGGACAGATGCAAGACACTTGAATGCGATCCACCTTATAGTAATGAGGGAAAAGCTAATTTATTCTGAAGCTCAAGTTAAAATACCGAGTTGCATTTCCAGCACTGGGGGCATGTTACACAGGAACATCTGAAGCTGTCTTACACTGAATCAGACCCATGGCCCAACCTACTCAGTATAGCCTACTCAGACTGACAGTGGCTCTCCAAGGTCTCATGCTGAGGTCCTTCATATCACCTCCGACCTGATACTTTTAACCGGAGAAGCCAGGGATTGAACCTGGGGCCTTCTGTGTGCCAAGCAGATGCTCTACCACTGAGCCACAGCCCCTCCTTTTAGATCTGAGGTCCCCAGTGTGCGCCTGTGGGTGCAATGGCACCTTCCGACACCTTTCCCGGTGCCCACCAAGTATTTTTAGAAAATGGCCAAGGCTAGGTGTGGCTTTTGCCCAGCAAGGTTTGTCACCCTGCAGGAGCCTTGTGCAGCATTGATAAGGCTATGGACTATGGCTGTGAGCTGAATGGTATAATAAATATGCCAGGAACTGAAGTGTGGAATAGACTGAGGTTGGCGCCAGCCTCCCAGACTGTAGACATGTACCCAGCTGAGGGAAGCCTCGCCCTGAAGCAGTGTGCCAGCCAAACGTAGGACCCACGGTGCTCCTCACCCCTGCATCCATACAGGAAGCAAGTCAACCTCCCTGATGCCAGAAATACACGGCAGCCAGCAACCAGAAGCCATGCTTTACATCAGAAGCTTGAGTGTTCCTGCAAAGGACTCCGTAGAAGGACTTCTTCTCCAGCATGCAGGCAGCCTTCTCCCCCTCCCCCACTTTCTCCTAGCATTACAGCACATACTCATTCTCAAGTTAAACAATAGAACTTGGCTGTGATGAGATTACCTGAGCAGCCAAACACACCCACTGTCCATCAAGGTAATGATAATGCAGATCACTGGATTGTTGACTAGCCAGGAACCTGGGATTACCTTTTCATTCTCTTTGTCCTAAGCCATATACTCTAAGAGGTGTCATTGTTAGCAAACATTAAATCAATTGCCCAACACTTAACATCATTCTTTTGACCTCATTAAGGAACTGGCAGCTTCTAGCATCTTCCTGGGGACTACGGGTCTTGGTGGCCCACGCCCCAAGACCCTCTTAGAGTATATAGGGAGAGCATCTGCCCATTGTTAGCTCTCTCTTGCTCCTGCCTCTCCTAACCCCACCCTATCTTGTTGGTTCCAAATCTAGTCCTGTTTGGAATCAGTCCATGTGTGCTGCTGGTCAGCTCACAGTCCTTTCCCCCTTATTGTGTTATTTTTTGCTGCATGATCCAAGCGTCTTGCCAGACAGGTAAAGTATCACCCCACCAACAATAATCCTGCTCATGCAAATGTCTCTATCCTTTCAACTCTATATTCTTAGTTCTGTATTGTGTGTGTGAGTGTTTGATTCTATGCTTGTATATGTGATAATCCTTTAGTAAAAGAAATCACTGCTTTTTAAGATCTAGTCTCAGCATCTATTTCTGGGATTTGGATAAGTGGGACTCCAGCATACACATACAAATGCCTATTGCCATTTAATATTCATATTCCCCACATTTATAAATCAGGGCAATTTGCCTAACAGGTTCCTGATTACTAATTGGAAATTTGATTGGCTGTGCAGATTTTAAATATGTTGCTCTGGCAGCAGCTGCCACCACAACACAAGAATCTTCTTGCGCGACTGAAGATGCAGCTGCCATTTTCTGGCTGGATCTGCCTCCTACAGCAGCTGTTTTGTGGTGGCCATTTTGTGGCTATGCCCATCACGCTGTGGCAGAATTCCAAAGGTGCCTGCAGACTCTAAAAAAGTTGGAGATCCCTGTTCCTTCCATACTTTTATTTTTTTTCCTTTGCTCAGTTTCTGTAACTTAAATTTTATTATTCTCATTTTCTAAAAAGTCAATAGTTTTTATCTGTATGGTTTTGTAGTCAGCCTACAACTCCGTAACTTCATGGTTATAAGCAGGGCTCTTTTTGTAGCAGGAACTCATTTGCATATTAGGCGACACCCCCCTAATGTAGCCAGTCCTCCAAGAGCTTACAGTAGCCCCTGTAAGAAGAGCTCTGTTAGCTCTGGGAGGATTGGCTACATTAGGGGTGTGTTGCATAATATGCAAAGGAGTTCCTGCTACAAAAAGAACCCTGGTTATAAGAGAATTAAGAGGTATGGGAAGGAACTTACTTCCTGAATACACATTTGCCAAAACAGGCTGAAGTCTCAGACATTTGTCCTGCAAACCATAAACTGATACACATGACAGAGGGAAAGACCAAGGAGCCATATTAGATTTCTTACAGTGCCTTAGAAAAGCAAGTTTAGTTGCTTGGAGCAGATTTGCAGTTCTGTACTTTCTCCTAGTGGTGACAGTGGAAAAAGTAATTAGTTGAAAAAGGCTGCTCTTGTTCCAGGAGTGGAGAGGAAATAGCTGGAAGAACCTCAGCGAGGACCAGCTATTTGGCATCCAGGCTCCTCCCCTCCCAGGTAAACCAAGGGGACCTGCAGAGCCTGTTTTATCCCAAGAGGCATAACACAGAGTGGGATGTGGGAAACCTGGCCCTTGATTTGTGAGGGCTTCTGCCGTATGAGCCTGAATATCTACCAAAAAAACCTCTGGAAAGTGTCTCAGATATCCTCACTTTCAGGAACTACAGGTATGTCAGATACATGACGTCAGAATGCAGACATTGCTTTACATGTGCATCCAGGTACACGTCGCTTTTCTCCCCACCTTTGAAAGAAAACCTATCACTTATTCTAGTAACAAGTCTCCGAAACTTCAATCTGGCCACAATTACTGGGAGGCGCTATGAACAGCCACCTCCACTCTCTGCCATCTTAAGAAATGAACACCACAGGAGCTGGAGGCAGCTGGCAACCGTGCACAAAAGCCTACCTCTGGCAGAGGAGTGATCTGGAGCCCTCTGCCACTCGTTTATCTTAAAACATCCCTTTGGCTAATGAGTCTGGTTATCAATGGCTCCCCCATATTCTCCGTAGTTTCCTTACTGGTTCGACAGATCTCATTACGCAGATGGGATAAATGCACAGTTCCGACAGCCTGGCTCCTCTCCTAAGTGCTGCCGCAGCGCAGCACTGCCAAATGACTTACAAATGTGCAGCGTCCTTCCCTGCCTGCCGCACTCCTCGTCTGTTTCTGTGGTCAAACTAGTCTTCTGTTTCCTGCTGCCAGATATCTGTTGAAAGCCCCTAAGCAGGGCCTAGGGGAAGAGCCACACACCATTCGTTTCCAGCACTGCAGAAAAACAAGAGCTAGAGCGTGGTGTAAATTGTTAATATCACACTTTTGCTCATAAAAAGGCGCCGTCAATGCCCGGCTGCTGTGCCTCATGCATTATTCACTGTGCTCCACTATGTGCAAAGCCCTCCCCTGCAGTCCATTTCTTGACATCACATTTAGCCATAAAAATCAGGTTCCTCATGAAAAATGAATATGTTACCTGAATTGTAAGGGGGCCACTGGATGCCTCACATTGACACTAATGAAAAAAACAAGCCAGCTACAGGGTTAGGCATAGAAACCATTCCAAAGCAGGAAGACCAGGATGGAAGCAGAGTTTTGGAAGAGGAGAGCGGGACGCCGCCTGAGCCAAGCATCAGCATTCTTCACAATGTGATGCTGCCTTTTGTTTGGTTGTTTTTTTGAGCCATTCTAATTGCAGTAAAGGCTCTGTGGGTGACCTGGGATGAAATCCTTTAGATGAACAACACGGCCCTTGCCTTCTCAAAGCACCATATGCAGCTGAACCTAGATAAACATCAAGTCATGCCCTGTGTCAGGAGACACCATTGTCCAGGTGCCACGTGACGACAGCTGTTAACACTGGCATGGTTGGTGAGACCTGTCACTAGTTTAGCCAGTCATGAAACTGAGTGCATTTGTCCTGTAGCTCCCATCTGCTGGCTATTGTGACCGCTCCTTCAGTCGCAGTACACTTCTTGGCGGTTCTACAGGAACTGGGCTATGGTGTCTTCCACCTCCACATATGGACTGGGAGTACCAGTGCCATGCTAGATATTGCTAGCATTGGTGCACTGGAATTTTGCACTTGGACTATAGTTGCAGGAACAGTGGACATACCCAGCAAAACCAGGGATCTAGATGTAGGAATTATGGGTAAAATGGTCTCACAGTATTTAAAAGACATGCATTTCCATAAGGGCACCAAGGTGGCCCAGTTTCCCCCAATCACATCTCAGATTCCCACAAAGTTTACAAACTTTTGAATGATTCCTCTCTTGAAGTGATTGAGTAATTGCTTTTAATGTTGTTAGCCGCCTTGAGCCAGTTCCGTGGCAAGGCGGGATACAAATTGAAATAATAAGTAAATAAATAAACCTATGATTTTATTCAATGCATTTGTGGTGCGGTGTCCTGCCTGTATATTTTTATAATGACTTTGATCTACTGATACATGCCAATCAAGGCTGACTTAAATTGAAAATCTCACAATGCCTCAGCAGTAGGGAGACTTGGAGTTCAATTTCTGATGCACGTATGGTTGTTCCACTGGTTCGGATTAGGAAACTAAATAGTGGCTAGATGTAGAGACTTTTATGGTATCCAGATGAGGTTGGGTGGGTGGGAAAGGGTCTGAATATGTATAAGATTGCAGGTGCCTATCAGTAGCAGTCTTTAGTGTCAGACCAGAGAAAGACTGGGGAGGTAAGGGGAAGCCATAGTAAAGGTAAAGGTTTCCCTTGCTCGAAAGCCAGTCGAATCTGACTCTAGGGATACAGTGCTCATCTCCGTTTCCAAGCTGAAGAGCCAGTGCTGTCCAAAGACATTTCTGTGGTCATGTGGCCGGCATGACTAAACACCGAGGCACACGGAACACTGTTACCTTCCCACCGAAGTGGTACCTATTTATCTATCTGCAATTTCTTGCTTTGGAACTGCTAGGTTGGCAGGAGCTGGGACCAGAGACGGGAGCTCACTCCGTCACATGGCACTCGGGTCTCGAACTGCTGAACTACCGACCTTCTGGCCTGCAGTTCAGCGTCTTAACCACTTGAGCCACTGTAGCCCAGGAGAGGCCATAGGTTTCACTAAATTCAGACTGGCCAAGGATTCCCCCTCCCCCGATAGTCAGCCTTCCATGTGGCTCCAAGGGCCCGGCTCCATTGCCTGGTGATTTTTTGCTGCTGCCACCACCCCCTCAGCTGAGGCACAATTGGGGATGGAGATAGCCCCTGAAATGGCCTTCTCTACCCCACCCTCAGCATAGCATGCAAGGTCACACCATTTTGGACTGTCAAGTTCCTTCCCGTCCACCAGACCCCTGCTGCAAACCCCGCTCCTTCACCCATCACTTCCCGCATGGCCTTCTGATGCAGATATGGTTGTTGTACTGATTCTGATTAGGAAAACAAATAATCAGTGGTTAGACATGGAAACTTCTATGGAATACAGATGGAGCTGGGAGTGGAAAAGAGGCTGAATGTGTCTAAGGCTGGTGGTCACACTGCTGTTTCCTCCCACTTTTAAAATCGCTGACCAGATAGGCTGATCTGCCTCCTGCACTGAAGTGGGCTAACTCCCGCAATGCTCCTGGTTCTCTCCCGCATTTTCCTGCATCGGGAAAATCAAGTACTTTCTGGGTATTTGTGTTTTAAATCTCTGATTTTGCCCATCTGGACAGTCATCTCTCGCAATGATTGTGGTTAGGACCGTCTGACCATTCTTCGTCCTCTTCGCCTCGTTCACGCCCAGCCCCATTCCAATGCACGTCTGGAAGCTTGCAGTTTGCATCTCTCCCCCCCCTTAAAACTAGCTTCTTATTAACCTCCCTTCCAAAATCTCGTTCGTTCAACTGCCCCCTTCGGCCTCCACCATCTCATGTGCAGTTCGATGTGCCCCTCCCCCCATGTTCATTTTTTTTGCAGCTGACTTGCCTTTCCCTTGCCTGGCTTTTTCTGCCCCAGGTCTGGATTCTAGAATCTGTCCACGTCAGAATCCGTTTATCTCGACTGCCCTCCCCTCCTTTCTCATCAGTGCAGATTCTCTTGCTGTCCTTTCCCTCCCTATTCAGAGCCCTCTTTCTGACCCCATTTTGGAGGGCTGTTTTCAGCTTCCGCCTTTGAGTGCATGAGCAATCCTGCACTCAAAAAATTATTACTTAATCATTCAAGCGCACATCCAGTGCAGAGGTCGTGGTCCTGCCCACCCCAAGAGTCCCCGAAGCTGTGGTGGGCAGCAGGAGGCAGCGTGGAAAGTTGCTGGGGGGGAGAGGCAGGTGGGGGGGAGGAAGTGCCGGTGGGCTGGCAGGGTAGTAGGCGGCAGAGAGAGAGGGGCCCACTGCATCTTGACGGTGCCCAGAGCCTCCTCGTGCAATGCTTCCAGTTCGGGGAGGGATGTGTGATCATCCCAAACTGGAAAAAAATAGTCTGAATCAAATTTATAGTGGGAACAAATCGCAATTAGCTTGCCGTGTGACCACAGCCTAAGACTGCAGATGCCTATCAGTACTGAATTATTCTCAATGGGTGTATATTCCAGTGTGCATTCCTATCCACAGCTAGACATCAGAAGTTGACTCTCAGCTGATCCTTGCAATCAATTATGAGTTCTCTTCTCATCCCCCCCCGCAACAAAGCTTTTCTGGTTTGCAGCAACCCTGGAACCCTAGCAATGTTTTCCCAGTAGGAGGTCGGAAACTTTTACGTGATGGAGAATTAGCTGGGAGTAATTTCCAAAACTTTTGCTTCAAATAACCTATTGGTCCCAAATGACACAAACAGGTTGCAAACACCCAAACATCATGTCAGTTAATCAGCTCCTTGATCAGAAGTTAGGATTACCAGACCAATTTGCCCAATTTGGAGGGACTCATACCCACCTGACAGCTAGCTGGCAGGGGAAGCCCCGTGCCCAAGAGTGACCACCCAGCCTCCTCTCCCTGCTGGAGAGAGGCAGGGGCTGTGTGCCAGCACTCTAAGCCCCGAATTCAGAGCTTGGAGTGCAGGCGAATGCAGCCTCCCCCCCTCGCAGCCTCCCCCCCTCACCTCTCCCCAGCAGCTTTTAAAGGATGACTTTAAATGCTGCTGGGGAGAAGCAAGGGCACTGCTCCCCAAAATGATGATGTCATCTCTGTGTGATGTCATCATGTCAGGGACACACACACCCCAAATTCCCCCGCTGGGGACTTTGAAGGACGTGGCAACCCTATCAGAAGTGGCAAACAGGTTGTGAGCCAAACCAGCATTATGCCCTCAACTTTGTTGAGCCTGTGGGCACCTTTAGAAATTTGTGAGCAGGAAGCAGGTGCCACACAAAATGGTTGCCATTGTATGCTGGACCAATAACAAAATGTTGAGATAGATCAAGATGGGTAGCCATTTTAGTCTGTCTGTAGCAGCAGCAGGGATCATTTCCTGCCAGAGTACAGCAGAGCGGCACTCCAGCAGTAAGGAGCCAGTGGCAGCCCGCCCGCTACCATTCCTGGCCCGCTTGCACAGGCAGACGGGCCAGGGAAGGTCTGCAGAGCTCCCTGCCACCTGGGGGGATTTAAATGCCTTTCTTTAAATGCCTAAACATGCCTGGGTTCCCTGCCAGTTTGGTGTAGTGGTTAAGTGCGCGGACTCTAATCTGAGAGAACCGGGTTTGATTCCCCAATCCTCCACTTGCACCTGCTGATGTGACCTTGGGTCAGTCACAAGCTCTGGCACAGCTGTTCCTAAAAAAGAGCAGTTTGTGTTAGAGTTCTCTTAACCCCACCTACCTCACAGGGTGTCTGTTGTGGGGAGGGGAAGGGAAAGGAGTTTGTAAGCTGCTCTGAGACTCCAAGTGAAGGGCGGGGTATAAATCCAATCTCTTCTCTTCTTGTTCTCTAGGTGCCCTGCAGCCACGGGGCACCTGGAGAACATCAGACAGGGAACCCAGGCATGCTTGCATGTCTGCCCTTTGTTAGGGGGTGTGGCATATGCAAATGAGTTATGCAAATGAGTTCCTGTACCTCTTTTTCTACAAAATGACCCCTGAGCAGCAGTAAAGAGCAAGAGTCCAGTAGCACCTTAAAGACTAACAAAATTTGTGGTAGGGTATGAACTTTTGTGAGTCGCTGCCCACTTCTTCAGAAAATGTTGGACATTTGCAGTCAAGCATCCCCTTACGATGGAGGCAGCTGTTTCTGAATTTGTGCTTCCCACAGACGAAAAGGTGATATCTGCTGGACTGTTTTGAAGTAACTCTTGGTCAATTTTTTAAAATTATTTTTATTAAAATTTTCAAATGTTTAACAGAGCAATACAAACATTGTCAACTTGGTGAGCTACATTAAGAAAAGCATTCTAAAGAAAACAGTTTAATAATACATTTTAATGTGCCCTTATACTATTTAATTGAGTAGTGCTAATTACATAGATATTTTGTTTCAGGAGGCAATTTAAAGAAAAGGACTGAGCTGACTAAGTACTAACTCTTGGTCAAATGAGGGAAGCCAGGACTGGTTCTTTTCTTCAGGGAAGACCTGCTTTATCAAAGAAGCACCACAGCATCACACTGGTGATTACTATCTTAAAGGAAGGAATGAGAAGCATTAGCCTAAAAAAGGGTGAAGAGGGCACCAAACACTGGTACAAAGTAGACAGAGGCTGAGATCATACGGAGGGGGGAAGAGGCGGGCAGGACGCGAGGCTGTTTGCCCCGCCTGCAATGACGCACATTTGCACGATCAAACTTTCTGCCGCGCATCCGCAGTTCCCCATAATACTGGGTTATCGGCAGTATTTTTTTACGCTACTGCCGTGCGCAACGACGCCCTGCCGACGACTCCGGGATGCCAGACAGATGTGCCTGTCTGATCGCGTCCCTTTAATCCATGGGGGAATCGCATGGCTGCCGTTGCTTCCAGTACGTATGATTGCACCCACTGTTTCCCAAAAGCTTTACTGGACAACCTCCCTACCAACCCCACTGCAATCCCAGGGTTTTTAGAACAATACATCCCTCTTCAAGAGAATATCATGGAGAAAAATGCTACTTTTTGTAACTGCCTAAATGAAATTAGATAACTAATTCAAAATGGCTGTTTTTCATTCAAGCAATTATTTTAGGCTGAATAGTTTTCATATGGCTACATTTGATAAGTACAGGGGGAGTGTGTGGCAGTGTGTGTGTGTGTACAATATTCCCACAAAGAAGAGCTGCAGAGCCTAAAATGTGTTGGGATTGTGTGATTCAACAAATCTTTTGAGAACTTGTAACAGTCTGCATTTTATTTAAGTTGCACTGAACACAGACAAGGAAAAATGCTTCTTTTACAATTTCAAATTACTGGAATAATTTATTAAATGAGTCATCCTCCCTTTCCAATCCCTCCCACTTCCTGTACATCGTACATTATGCATATGGATAATAAAATGACAACATATTCTAAAGGCGAGCGTAGGCTGCTTTTAAAATATTTTGCCATGTAAATTATAGTCTCAAAGAGCATAGGAAAAGACATAGTGAACATTAGATATATAGTAGAAAGAACATCAAAAGTGGGCTAAATTAAAGCTAAGGTAGTTTAAAAGGTTGGAAGAAGTCCAATCTTCTATAAGAAAGTCAAATACAACAAGGGCATTGGAAAGTTACATCCCAACAGGGGCTGAAAGCAAACGAGGAATGGTCACAAAAATCTGCATTTCGTTTATTATTATGTAGGCACTTAAACTGTCAGTCTGAATTGGCTTTTTGCCTTTGCAAATTAAAATAGCACAACTTTTATAACAAAAGTGCTCTCTCCTGTCTCAAGAGATCTATCAAACATTTCCACTCTTTTAAAGGTACGATAGATCACAAGGTGAGAGGATCTCTGAAGAAGACAAGTTAATTTCAATGTGTAGGCCTCCCCGCTTCCCTGAGGCTTTGAAATGTCCATTTGAAGATGGATAAGAATCGAAAGCGAGTTGCAAAGCTTCTTTACCAAAAGCTTTCTCTTAAAAAAATGCCCCATCAAAGTAGGGTTAGATTAGTATTTATTAAAATACTCATGGGATTCCCACCAAATGGTAGTTAGACTACAAGACTGTGCAAACCTGGATTTTAATCCAGGTTTGGGCCAAAAATTCACTGGGTGACAATGGGCCAGTCACTGCCTCTTTCAAGCTAACCTACTTTACAAGGCTATTGTGAGGTGAAAGGGTATATATACCAACTGGAGTGCAGGGCTCTTTTTGTAGCAGGAACTCCTTTGCATATTAGGCGACACACCCCTAATGTAGCCAGTCCTCCAAGAGCTTACAGAGCTCTTCTTACAGGGGCTACTGTCAGCTCTTGGAGGATTGCCTACATTAGGGGTGTGTCCCCTAATATGCTACAAAAAGAGCCCTGGGAGTAAGGATGGGAGCCAGGGTGAGACAGAACATGAATAAATGAATGATCATGGAAACATGGTCAAACCAATGGGCTGCAGTTGAGTGGGAGGGCAAGTGCCCCCCACCCCCGTGATTCCTTCTCCACACTATCCTTCATTATTCTCAGTTCTGTCAGCTGCCTCATCTGTGCTTCTACCCTTCAGCCCTTCTCAGCTAAAACTCATTCCTGTGACTATATGTCAGCAGGATATTAAAACAGTGGAACTCTAATGTAGCCTACAGATTGGGAAATTTTATTCACTGACTAAGAATTTCCTTTGACATTCCAGCCCCAGAGTAGTCTATCTGGGCCCAGAAATCTTAATGGGAAATCCAGTCTACATTTTCTTTGCAACTTTGTCTGAGCTGCAATGTAATTCAATGGATTGTAGCTCAAGAAGTTTCACCTTCCAGTGTTTGTATACTTGGAGCTGTTGCTTGTTGGAGTTGTCTCCTTGCAAATACAGGGCTGGTGTTTTGAGCCAGCTTGTCTCTGCTGAATGGACCTGACAACGGGTGCCTGAGTGAGTACTCTAACCTGGGAACCCACAGCCAAAGGGGGACATTGCACTGGAGAGCCATTGCTACTTTGAGTAGACCTGAGGGGGAGGGGAGAAGCCTGCAATGCCCAGCCATTTTATGTTCCTTAGTCTCAGAGCATTTTATATTTTTAGTTTATATTTTTAGTTTCTGCTGTGATCCTTGTGCTTTGTCTTGATGTTTTATTTTAACAATTGCATTGCCAAACCCCACTATTCCCCCTACCTTTCCATTTTGGTCAGGCATCTTTGGGGGGGCAGGGAGGTTTGAGAAGTGTCAGTTATCAAAGACTGTTAAATAAACAAAATATCTCAAGAGTTTTAAGCATATTTGTATTTTAAGTAAAAAAAATAATATCTTTAATTGTGTTTGTACCTTTTAGAATGTTTATATCTCTGCCACCTGGCATTATATTTGATGACACGCATGGCCCGGCCCCAGTCCCATTTGTGTCAGATCCAGCCCTTGTAAGAAATTAGTTCAACACCCCTGGGTTAGAGTTTCAGATTAGGATTCGAGAGACCCAGGTCTCCACTCTGCTGTGGAAGCTCATGGGGTGACCTTTGGGCCATCACAGATATTCTCAGCCCAATTTACCTCCCAGGATTGTTGGGAGAATAAAATAGAAAAGAGGAGAATGATACGAGCAGCTTTGGGTCCCCACTGTGGAAAAAAGCAGGGTATGAATGAAGGCAATAAATAATAAATATAGCTGGAGATGCGGCAGGTAAAAGGTAGGTTGGTTGATAAGTGGAAGGAGAGATGAAAGCAGAGAAAGATGAGGAAATGGGGAATGTCAAGAGCACGGAAGGAGGAAATACTGTGGGAAGGGGGATACAGGGTGTTAAATCCTGAGTTCTAGACGCATTGCAGTGATCAGCTCTAGTTTATTAAGTGATTTCAGCAAGCTACAAGAACAGTTAGCAGGGCTTGAGCCCTGCTTATAAAGCATGCAAACACCGCACCCAACAGACATCCACTCCCAGCAGGCTTGCCAAGAACTTACTGTACACCGGCGGGGGACGGATACATCCTGGCAGGACCATCCCCGAGGGAAAGAAAGACGCAGTGCATGATGCCATCGCCAGGAAGTGACGCCGGGCGACGCTCTGGCAATGAGGATGGAAACTCAATGGTACCATCGAGTTTCCAGCCCCATTGCCAGAGCGTTGCCCGGAGTCACTTCCTGGTGATGGCATCATGCGGCGTGGGTGTAGCTCGGGGGAATGTTCCGGCCAGGGACTGTGTGTCCCCCGCCAGCGTACGGTAAGTACTTGGGAACCCTAACTCACAGTGATAGGCTATTTACATTACACCGCTTATTCTATTGGTTTGTTCCTGGATCCAGGCGAGCTATTTTTCAAGAGCTATTGTTCTAGAGAAGCAAGCTCAACCCATTCTAGGTACAGCTTGAAGAATGGCTTTGGCTCAGTACATAACACAGGGGAAGGTGATTCTCCCCCCCCTCCAGAAGCTTTTAGAGGCTCCCCATCACATAACTAGGCCTAGCAGCTTGCACCATACAACTGGGGAATAGTTTTCTCACACGGAGTGTACCAGGGGCAAGGAAGAAAGGAAAGTGGAAGACAGGCAGATAAAAGTAGGTTGGCTGATGGGTGAGAAGGAAGCAGAAAAGGGGGAGAGGCTATGGGGGCTTTCAGGGAAGGCAAGAGGAAATAGTAGGGGAAGGGAGAATGAGATGCCCCCTGTAAGTCTTTGCAGGTCCCCTGCTTGTGTGTGTTTACGTATATGAAACAAACACAGATAACCAGAAGACATCCCACCAGACTCAAGCTGCTTAGAGCTGCAGCAACTGAGGTCATCCTCCCCAGGGAAGACACTTGGAGAACTTTGCAGAATAATTCAACTACTCCAGTGTCTCTAATGACTACTGAGTAGAAGACAGGGTAGACTGTAACACCCTGGAACAAGTGAGAAAGGAAATTCACAGTAAATGAATAAAATTTTCCATTCTCCTAGAGGGCTGCAGTCTACATTGGGATATAGAAAAGCTGTCAACAGTATGGCAGGAACACCACACTAAAGATTGCTCATCACTTGCTGGAGGACCCTTCTATGGTAATGCCGTGTAAACATATGGACAGATTTCCACATAGTTGTCTTACAGAGTGCATCCATTAAAAGAATACTGCAGAATAAGCTGTGCCCTAGAAAGGTGGAACTGCATAACAAAAGACCAGCGCCGGAGAGAGAGTTTGCCGCCGGACTGTCCCCTTCGCAACAGAAGATCTGCTACAGAATAGGGGTGCCTGGTAGGATATCCACCTCCCCCTGCACATATGTGGCCCTAGGCTAGGAATGGACCCAATATATATATATGTAAGCCGCTCAGAGCCCTTAGGGGGTGAGCGGGATAGAAAGTCGAATAAATAAATAAATAAATAATACCCACTGGTAGAGCTCTCCTCTGAGCCTTGCATGCTATAGACATACAACCTTTAAACCAACTCTTCAACATACACAAGGAGATTCTGCCCGCCCCTTCCCTGAATGAAACAACCAGTGTAGATAAATAACATCTAAACAGTTCCAGTCCCTCGTTTACTGGAGTACTGGTAATGTCAGAAAGGATGCAACCATATTTCCTATAATCTATTGAAAGGAGAATTTACTTTGAGAATGGAAGACAAACTGGTCAGGAGGAGCACTCCATCCCAGAGGAAGACACATGGTATGCAGTGACAAAGTGAAAATGTTTGGGGATTTTACACACTAATGTCATCACCACCAGGAAAACAGTTTTAAAAGCAAATTTCCCAAATGGACTTGTAACCAACATTCTCCGTAATGTCAAATAATACAAGACAAATAAAGTGATATTGTGTTACAAGAGTCACTGCCCATTGCATTTTATGGGTTACTGGGGGACATTGTCTATGTCACCTATTCTGTGTAACTAGATGTTCACAGGGAAGAGGAGACAGAGAAATAGGGCTAGTGTTTTCAGTTGTCCATCTAGTTTCAACCAAGGGCTTACATTCAAAGACAGAAAGAGCTCTTGTAGTCTGTTCAGTCATTTCCAGAGAACTGCTGTAGGAGAAATTCCGGTGTAGTCATTGCATTAGATTCTCTGAGTCTGTACCAAGTCTAGCAGCAGAGTCTTCTGCCAGCAAGTAGCCCCGCAGTGCCAGAACATGCTTTTATGGTTAGCTCAAAGCTCCTTATAACGGAGGAGGGCTCCATATTTATTCAAATGGACTTATATGACCCTATTGAATATCTTTTCCCCTAAACCACAACACCACAAGACTAGAAAGAATCTAAGCCAGAACTTTCATCCTAGTTATTCTTAGCAGAGTCACCCATCTCACTCGACTGCAGTGCAGTACAGGTATGTGGAGGGGAGGAACAACTATATGCCTAGTCTAAAATATTTTCATGACTATCTAGGAACAGGCCAAACAAAACTATTTGTAGGATCAGTGAACTAAAGAGCGATCCCTAGAAGTCACCAGCTAATTTGACAAAGGCAAGCATGTATTCCCAGTCCCAAATATGGTAATGGCTTCCAACCTCAACATTCAATGTAATGATTCTCAGATTTGTCACTTATTAAAGGGAGAAGTACTTCGACCTTAGTTCTTTGCTACTGAAGTTTTGTCATTGAATTCATAATTCAAAGACACTTCTGCTTGCATCTGCCTTAGTGAAGCTGGCAAACAGCTCCATACAATTAATTAAAAATTCACATCACATCTATGTTAACAGAAATGTGTTCTAATAAAATTTCCAGGACATCCTGGGTTTTGCTCTGCTTTGCTTGAAGATGGCCATACAAAGAGATCTTTTCCAGCATACTGTAGTGGCAAGTAACTCACAATAGTACATATATACAATGGTGGGTGACACCAGCAGTCATTAAAAACAAAATTCTGTATATGTGTGTGTGAGACAGAAAAATCCAGAAGAGGGACAAGGTGACATGGTTCAGATGCATTGATAAGCCATACCGGGGGGGGGGCTATCCAAAATGCAAATGAAAACGACACAAGAGGAGATTTAACAGGTCAGGTACAGTTTTAAAACCCTGCATGTCGAACTCAGCCTGCCCAATTCCTTTTCACTTGAATGGAAGTACAAAATCTCCTGTCCTGCTTTCTAATTTAATCCCCTAAACACTTAAGGAGAATGAAGGAAATATTAAAAATGCCATAGGTCCCATGGTACATCAGGATTCAGGGTGGTGTCACACTCATGCAGCAATCAGTTCCCAATAGCTTTCATTCAAAGAAGTAAAGTTTATTGAGACATTTAGAATATGCAGATACCTTGGCACTTTCAGTGTTAGAACTGGCCTAAAGCGTGCGAAGCAAACAGATATACATTATTCAAGAGGGTCCCCTGATGGCTCAGGTTCAATCAGAAGCCAGGTAGAAACCCACCAAAGTAATGGGCAATTATTCTCAGGAGAAAAGTACACCAGACACTCAAGGTCGAAGGCTTCGGTTACTTAGATAAAGTAAGAATGGGAATACAGCAGAAATGAAAAGTAAAATTCCAGGGTGAATTGTGGGATTGTGAAGAGTTGGACTCGACTGTGCAACTGAACAACAGCAACAACTTACAATTTTAAAAAGGCCTTGTATAGGAAAAGCCTTTCCTGAACTATTCCTGTCAGGGCCAAATAGCCTAGCTGCTAACACTTCCATGTGACTTTCGTCACCTGGGCAGATGGCATGCCAGATGTCAAGCCTTCTCTGCATATACAAGTCACTTTGACACCTTTGCTGGAGCACATAGACTTGCAGGCACCTTCCCAAGCCTGGGATGCAGCTGTCCCACGATATTAACACATCAAAGCTTTTCTGACATGACTTCTGTCACGTAGGCAATGGCTAGTAACTGGAGATTTGGACACGGCCCTTCATTCCCTCACCATTGGATAATGGCCATATTCAGTGGTGATGGAAGAGGAGGACTATTGTGATCACCCTATGGGAAGAGGGGAAGAGTTTTCTTGGAAAGAGAGTTCCTTTTTGGAAGAGAGTTCCCCTTTGGACTGTATCCTTGCAACATGGAATTTTACTAGTGGGCAGTGAAGCTGGACTTAACTGTTCACAGCAATCATGTGGTTCCTTCTCAAGATTCCTGGGTGAGACTTTGGACTAACTGCACAATGAACCATTTGAGACCTCTGAAAGCTGGATAACTATGGAATATCTCTATGTGTAGTTAGAGCTGACTATGCTATAGGCATGATTTGTTTGTATTTACCTTTTGCTATTCTCATTATATATGCATGCTTCTGCACTGAATAAAGATAATATATAATCAATATTATCTGGTTTTGTGACTCTGTTGCAACTTGACTCTAAGCCTGAATCTTGTGCCTAGCTGGCTCAACTGATGCAACTACCACTGTGTTAATTAATTGTTTGCAGCTCTGGTACAGAAATTCCCAGAAACCAGACAGGAGGTGGGACCTCTGCTCCTGAGCTGGTGGGAACCTGTTGTCCAGAGGTCCTGGTGGCACAACTACTGATACCCTAGAGAGTGTGCAGACATTCTCTTGGAGTTGTTTAACTGTTATTGAAGTCTTGGGTTTTTCTGGCTCTTATCCCTGGACAGGAGTGAGAGGGAGAATCCATGACATAGTGCCAGCTCATGGGATTGTAACTCTTATCCCTGGACTGGGGTGAGAGCGCAAAACCATGACAGGCCTACTTCCATCACCACACGGATTTTGCAAATGGGAAGGGTAAATAATTCTGAAAGTGAGTGGAAGGGGGGACATATGTTCTAGATTCAGTATAACATTGTGTTTTAATTTTACCAGGGAAATTCTTGCATCATCTAGTTCATTTTGAGGGAAGTGAATAATTAAAGTGAGCTAAAGCAACTGTAGCTGTGTGGACAATGGCTGAATTATGAGTCTGCCTGAGGAATTAGGGAAAGTAACCAAAACCTGGAGATAAGATGGGAGGGGTGTGTGAAAAAATGTGGACTACAAGGAATAGCCTTGATTTACATATACGCTTATCAACCACGCAAGCCTAATAAACTCATGAGAAGAGGTGATAAATGGAGGTTGTTTGGAATGTTGAGTTGAGCTCGCCTTTGTTCAACTCCCTTTATCATGCAATAAAGCACAACTAAAAGATATTCCAGACTGAGTTTCTTGCCTTTGATGTGTTCCTTGGAGTGGCCAAGGAAGACAAACATTGTTTCCAACAATTTGATAGGGTCAACAATCTTGTATAAGACAACACCCCACCCCCGAAAGAGTATAACAAGAGATTTTCCTCCACTGTTATTTTTCATTGCTTGTGGTCTTGTTTTAAAGGGGTTGTTTTTTTAACTTGACTCATCTTAACTGCAGCTAAACTATCAACCAAATATGGCTGCAAACCTTCACTAAATTAGGATACGTAACAATCAGTGAGATCAGGACTGCAATACTTTGTGTACTTGCTTTGGAATAAACTCCATTAAACACAACTGGACTATCTTCTGAGTAAACGTGCCCAGAATCAGGCTGTTGAATGACAGGACTGTGGCCCTGTGTTTGCAAAGCAGTGGATTAATGACCACCACCCCAAACACTGGAGTATCCCACCATGCTTTATTCATTTAGATCCCAATGGGATATAGTGATTTCTCTCCAATGGAGATACAAAGGAGCTTATGTCACGCCACTCTCCCTTCATTTTACCCTCACAAGAACCCTGTCGGGTAGGTTAGGCTGAGAGTGTGTGACTGGCCCGAAGTCACCCAGCAAGCTTCCATGGTAGAGTTGGGGGGGTTTGAACTTGGGTGTCCCATCAGGTTGCCACCTTCCAGGTGGTGGCTAGAGATCTAGGATTACAACTGATCTCTGGGTAACAGAGATTGGGAAATGACTGGAGTGAAGCCCGCGGAGGGTGGGGTTTGGAGAGGGGCAGGACTTCAGTGGGGCATAGTGCCGTGAAATCCACCCTCCAAATGGCTATTTTCTCCAGGTGAACACTATGGCACCATGCCCCACTGAAGTCCTGCCCCTCTCCAAACCCCACCCTCCGCGGGCTTCACTCCAGTCATTTCCCACCCAAATCTGGCAAACCTAGGCTCCGATCACATGCAGAATTAGCAGCACGAGAGGGACGAATGTCGGGTGGATCACACGGGAACATCTGGCAAGCGTCCCACACCGGTCGCCAACCCGTCTCGCCCCTCTGAAGAAGAGGAGCTAAAAATACCTGGGAAAGTGCAGTAGCAAACGGGTTTGCGATGGGCCGCAGATGGACGTCTCTGTGTGATCGCACCAGTGCGCTCTCATTGCATCAGTGATCCCTTGTTGAAGCGCACTGGAAACTCGTGGCAAAGAATTGCACCTGCTTGTGCAATGGCGTGTCAAATTACTATGGGGCAAATAGCCTTGCTTCCCCCCGGCGTTGTCTGGCACGTGTGACTGGGACCCTAGTCACACAGCTTTTAATCTGATACGCTAACAATTATGCCATAGTGGATCTTTATTCTATGCTACCATACTTTGTTGAGTTGCTTTTTCTTCTAATACCATATTGTATCAATTTGTTACTCTGAGATCCTCCTTGTTTACATTTTCAAGGAAAACTGTATCTAAAATGCCTGGAAAAATCACACAGAGGAATACACAGACTGAACACTCCCTATGAACCACACAGAAAACAGGCTTGTCTGATATGTCATCAGCGTCTTGTGCCGGGAATTGTATAGTCAACGGAGGCCAGTAAAAAGAGAGAGCACAAGCACAGCTCAGTGCTTGCCTGGCCAATATGATGACCAACTGCCATCTACGTGTACTGCTAAATCTTAGAAATATTAATGGGAGCATCTGTGCCCTTCCTTCAAACAAGGGGTGATGCAGTTCAAGCAATACGATACGTGTTTTGCAGCATCTTTTAAAGTCATAGCCATTAGTGACACACGACTTGCAGCCAGTTCAAAGAAGTGGAGTAAAATCAAATGAGCCTTATCTCCACCCCCCTTTCCTGGTGCAGGAATGAATGCTGATGGGAAGGGAAACTGCCAGTGAGATCTGGGGGGGAGGAATAAGTAACCGCTGCAGAAAGAGAACAGGCAAGAATATGTGGCAGAGGGTTGTATGTGTACAGTTCAGAGACACTGACCACCTAGTTTAGATAGGCAAGTCATATTCTGGCTCAATTGATCTTTAATTCCACACTGGCCCATGATGAATTCACAGTATAGGGAAGCCCAAAATAAGGCAATTCATCCAGCCACAAAGCTTTAAATATGGACTTCCATTACCTTCTGTGATGGAGAAATGTCCAGACACAAATCAGCACATGCACAGAGGATTTTTCCTGACCCTAAAACGACTGGGCTAAATCCTCCAGGTATAAAATTCATGTGCAAATGAACCCACATATGTCCAACAAAGCTGTTTGTGTGCTGTTTTCTTCCATAGAGATGCTATTAGAAGATACACCGGCCGAGTTCAGACTGGCAGTTTGGCCCGAGATAGGCACGTTTCAGAAACGGATTAAAGGGCCGGTTCACACAGGGACATCTGTCAGGCGTTCCCCAGCCGTACTCAACCCGTCTTGTAACGCTTCCCTCCCGGGTTTAAAAAATACCAGGTGAAAGTGGTAGCAAACCCTGGAGAGCGTGTTCATCCCACTTCAGGGATGTGTGAACGTGAACAAGTTGCACCGGTAAGGGATGCACTTATGCGCATGAGCACATAAGTGCATATAACCGGATTACGTTTAAAAAGCCACTTACAGCTGCGCCTCCGCCAGGGGTGTGCCAACAGTGTGAGCGCTCCCTTGTGCGCCCTCTCCGGTATGCTCCCACATCAGTCAGCGCAGTGTGACCAGGAAAATCTGGAACAGTTTGTGCCAGATCTTTTTGCCACGACTCCCTTGCGCTTCAAACTGCCCCTCTGTCCTCAGCCACGTCATTCCCTTTTAGAAATGAATTCTCTATTTGCATAATTATAATCCACACAAACTCTGATTTCCAACAATACAGGATTTTTTTTAAAATTTAGTAGCAAGACACCGTGCAGTGACAAGGAAATGTGCTAGAGATTGCTGCCAAGAGGGACAAACGAACATATTGTGTGCTAGCCATTTTGCATCTTCTGCTTCTGTTCCTTTCGTCTCTCCTGCTTCTCCAGCTTTAAAAGTCCTTTTGGTGTTGAAGCACTTAGCTGGAGTTGCTGCACAAAAACCTGTCAGTGACAGTTAAGAGGAGGAGTTCCCCCTCCCCACCTCTTCTCATTGTATGTATCAGTAAGACAGAAGAAGCTTGCAAATCTATGAAGCCACACAAATAATGCCTTCCCATTCCCAGAGGGTCAAATTAGCAACAGAGTAAAGAAAGGCTCTTCTCCATAGTCAGAGTAACAACTCTTTCATGTATGCACAGAAAATATATGTTTCAAACTTCTAAAAAGATTGGGAGGACGAGTGTTCCCTCTAAGCTGAGTTAGTGTGCGCCAGCTCACAGTTTTTTAGCCTCTGGCTCACACATTTTTGTCTTAGCTCAGGAAGGAGGGCTCCACACACAGCAAACTAATTTATGCAGTAGCCAAATCACTTGCTCACAACTTTAATGCCAGTAGCTCACAAAGCAGAATTTTTGCTCACAAGACTCCACAGCTTAGAGGGAACACTGCTTTCAAGGGTGGGAAAGATATATAGGTTAGCAAAGCAACATAAAGAAAAGTACTTTCACATACAGTTCTATTTCGGGGCTATAAATACAGAGAAACAGTTCTCAAAATAACTCCCCTAAATCGCGTAGGATCTCACCGACTTTATTATAATTATTTTCTCTTTCCCTTCTCGCATTCTTCCCTGAAAAACTTTTCAATCACTTCATTTTTTAGAAATTAAAACCCCTCTGTATAGGAGTGTTCAACAAATTTATGAAATATAGTATGATCTTATGACTATTCACTGTGTCAGATTATTTCTGAATGTCCTTTGGGAAGATCTGTACTTCTTAGGGGTCCCATTCCCCCAGTGGGGATGGGGGGGAAACCCACAGCATCAGGTGTGGTGCCATGTCACTTTCAATAAAAAAGTGGAAGTGAGATAGGGTAACTCTAAGAATTGCTAGAAACTCTATGGTTTTACCATAGACCTTCCAGTGAATCCTAGAGCTACCTATGCCACTTCCATTTTTTTTTTTTTTTGCTGGAAGAGACATGTGCTGCAGCTGCATTGTTGCCCCCCATATCCTCACCCACAGCCCTCCCGATGGTTGCCAGGTACTGTCTGGCAGTCCTATTCTGTCTGCCTTGTAGGTGAAAAGCATCTACAAAATAAACCCTAAGAATCACTCTAGACCACAATCACAGATCTAATTGTTTTTACAAGATCTCTATGATGCAATTGCTGCTCTTCCTAAGATAATCTAAATACATAAGCATAATTTAAATGAAAACACTGCTGATGATGCTTTGCAAAACCAGTTTCTCTCATTAAAGGTTCTGATATTATTCCACTTTCAAAAGAATCCTTTGATATGAGAACTAGGTGTCTTGTCTAATTTAGGATTTTACTGACCGAGAGAGACACCAACTAATTTTCCCTTTACTTGCCCAATTTAAGCCCTTGGACAATTACTTGAAATTTGCAGATACTGTGCTGCTGAAATATTTGTTGGAAGACACCAAGAAGTTGGTAACTCTGGTAGTAGCAAAATATTGGTTTTTAGTAATAAATAAGTGAAAGTTTTTAACGCAAAGGACAGACTGAGGAGAATTTTAGACAAGACTTAGAATTTGGGGAATAGAATTACAGTTTTAATAGGGGTTTGTGGCTTGTACTATGATTGTACTATTGTCTGTGATTGTACTATTTTACTATTGTACTATTTTACTGCACTGCTGGTCAATTGGCTGTAATAATAAATTTGAACTTTGAACTTTGATTTTACTGACCACCCCATAGACATACCTTGATCTTGACAGACGAATACTCTGATGCATGGCTATTTTTTTACAAGCACTAATGGTGCCATCCTAAACAGAGTTATACCCTTCTTAATCCATTGCAGTCACTGGGTTTAGAAGGGTGTAACTCTGTTTAGAATCGTGCTGTAACTAATTTTGTTTTGTAACTTTCAAGAAAGGAAGGATAAACCCAGTGTTTCTTTAATACTGAATTATATACTATCTAATGACGCCACAGGCCATTTGGATTCTGAAAATCCCTTCTGCATTTTATTTGGTTGCCATGCTGAAGTGGATGGAGGAGAATAAGCAAGTATAAGATACTTGATAAGTAAGTATTGAGGACAAGTCCTCCTGCTAACAACAAATGCAGTTCAGTACAGGTACAAAAGCTAAAAAACTGGACATTCTCTAAACAAAAGACTTTTCAGTGTAGTTTCAAATGTGTTCCTTTCTGTAGAAATGTGTTCCATCTGCTTATACCACCTCTCAAAACATGGAATTTGAAATCCACTTCACAATGTGTGTGTTTACTTTCAACTTCAGTGATTGCAGTTGGTAATTCCATCAAGTGTTATTCATTTGGCCCCTGTTACAAGGCAAGCTGTAGTCTTCCAAATTGTTTTCTACAGCATAAGCAGGTTGTTTTCAGTGGCACTACTTCAAAGCAAGTGACTGACAAGCTATTTCCATAGACTCTCATTTCCTTATGTTCAATTCTCTCTTCACAATTATAGGGGAGAGAGAATGGCTACCATCCCCATTTTACAGATGAAGACTGAAAATCCTTACCAGAGGTCACATAGGAATTCTCCTGTGTGCAACCAGGCATGAAAGCATGAAACACTGTGAACACTTGAACATCTATTCTCAGTTTTTAGACAGAAATGAGGGGAGGCTTATGCAGTCTGTGTATGTATATAATATATATATATATATATATATATATATATATATATATATATATATATATATATATGTATATACCCTCCAAAACTCTTAAAAGCTGTATTCTTGACATAAAGTTTGTTTTCCTGAGGTGGAGGGGCGGAGAGCAGTTTGGGATCTATAAAAAAGAGCTTTGAGATGGCAAACTGAGAGGTCAGGGAAGTCCATCAGTGCCTATTAGCCACAAGGCATAGATAGGAACTCTCAGGCTGGGGCAAGTGAGGCTCTGTATTCTTGGTGTTTGGGCTTTTTTACGAAGAGTCCGGCTTTAACTTCGTTTCGATGGAAAACTTCATCAGAAGTGATTACCAGCAACCATTATGTGTTTGAATCCTATTTTGCAGATGAACAGAACATTCTTTATGTTGCTATGCAGTATACTATCTGGGACTAGCCCTTCAATAGGCTTGAAAGCTCTTTATATGTGAGCAAATCTCTTTGTAGAGTTCTTACAGGTACTAAATGCTTCTGATGAAGTTGAAGCCGGACTCTTCGTCAAACTGTTGATACTGTTGGACTGTAAATTGTTGGAAAACTGTTGACACTGTTGGTCGGTAAACTGTTGGTCTGTAATACTGGATGTTCTATAAATGTATTTCTATTTGCACACTTGATGTGTTTACTATTCTACTATATACTTTTTGCAAATTATAGTGACTTCCCCAGTTTGTGTGTTTTTTGACTTGGTATTTTTGGCCACTGTGTGACAGAGTGTTGGACTAGATGGGCCATTGGCCTGATCCAACATTGGCTTCTCTTATGTTCTTATGTTAGGGAGGCGATCCTTTATGTAGGAAGCCTATTGGCTCACTGGTTTATAGGTTATATGGAGACTGCTGGCCATTGTCATCAAGATCTAATGCTTATTGCTCCAGGAGTACAAAAATCCTTTCTGGATGTTTGTAGGGATATGTTGAAAATGAGCTCACCTACATAGTGAAATTCATGCTGTGGTAACAGCTGCCACATGGAGAAATGTAATATATTTGGCATCAGTAAAATGTAGATCTTTCTTTAGTCCTTGATGAAGGTGACAAAACGCTCCCTCTAAGCTGTGGAATCTTGTGAGCAAAAATTCTACTTGGTGAGCTACTGGCATTAAAGTTGTGAGTGAGCGATTTGGCTGCTGAAGAAACTAGTTTGCTCTGGAGCCCTCCTTCCCAAGCTAAGAGAAAAATGTGTGAGCCGGAGGCTAAAAATCTGTGAGCTAGCTCACACTAACTCAGCTTAGAGGGAACATTGAAAGTAAGAACTCCATTACTCTATCTGGTGCCAATGTGGAAGAATCCTCAAGGAGGATTAGGGATGATGTGGTCAGGTGACACCCCCCCCATTCTGACTTCCAGCATATTGGCAACCAACTTTCTGACTATAAGTATCTAAAAGATTACTTCCTCCTTGCAGTCATTCAGCCTTCCCAATAAAGGGATAAGGGAGCTCCAGGTGCAGGTGTTAGCCTCTAGCCAGCATGACTTGTATAAAGGAGTATAAAGCCAGCATGACTTGTATAAAGGAGTATAAAGCCAGCATGACTTGTATTGGGGCTATTTTTGGGCAGGAATGCACAGGAACGGAGTTCTGGCTGGCTTCAGAGTTGGCCACGCCCACTACAGCCAAAACCTCTGTGTGCGTGGCTATAGAGGGGAGGTCTGGAAAGCGACCCCCCGGCAACTCCGAGGCGGGCAGGCCAGGAGGGGCCCTGGAAGGTCTGTCCAAGGGCCAGCTTGCCCAACTTCCCCACAACTGCGGGGCGCCTGAGCAAGCCAAGGGGTGTGGCCTGATATGCTAATGAGCTGTGCTGTCATGAGTGTGGCCTAATATGCTGAGTTTCTGCTGTTGGGTGTAGTCTGCTAATGAAGAAGAAAAGATTGGATTTATTCCCCTCCCTTCACTACCCAAAGGAGTCTCAGAGCGGCTTACAAACTCCCTTCCCTTCCCGTCCCCACAACAGACACCCTGTGAGGTAGGTGGGGCTGAGAGAGCTCTGACAGAAACGGCTTTTTTTCAAGGACAGCTCTTATCAGAACTACGGCTTGCCCAAGGTCATCCAGCCAGGTACAAGTGGAGGAGTGGGGAATCAAACCCAGTTCTCCCAGATTAGAATCCGCGCACTTAACCACTACACCAAACTGGCTTAACCACTACACTACACCAAACACCAAATGAGTTACTGCTTGTATAAAAGAGTATAACAGAGGAAGAGGAAGCATGGCCACTACTGTTAGAAGCCCCCCCATGATTAAGAGGGACACAAGAGTCTAGTGTATTTGTTTATATTGTGGACTGTTTCTTTTCCTTAGTTAAACCACGAATCATGAAGACAGTTTCAGGTGACTGGTCAGCTGCGTTGGTCTGAAGCAGTAGCACCAATTTAGGGTCCAGTGGGGCACCTTTAAGACAAAGAAAGGCTTATTCAAGGTACAAACATTCGTGTGCATGCACACTTTTTCAAATACATTGGAATGGTAGGTAAGGTTCAACCATGTTTGTCTTAAAAAGATTCAGACGGGGTAGTTGTGTTGGTCTCAAGTAGAAGGACAAAGTCTGAGTCCAGGGGGGGCACCTTCGAGACCGACAAAGTTTTATTCACAGTATAAGCTTTCATGTCTGTATCTAAAGAATTGTTCTTGAACATGAAAGCTTCCACCATGTATAGAACTTTGTTAGTCTTAAAGGTGCCACTGGACTCAAACTTCGTTGTGTGTTGTGAGCCAGTTTGGTGTAGTGGTTAAGTGCACGGACTCTAATCTGGGAGAACCGGGTTTGATTCTCCACTCCTCCTCTTGCACCTGGCTGGATGACCTTGGGCAAGCCGTAATTCTGATAAGAGCTCTCCTTGAAAAAGAGCAGTTTCTGTCAGAGCTCTCTCAGCCCCACCAACCTCATAGGGTGTCTGTTGTGGGGAGGGGAAGGGAGAGGAGTTTGTAAGCCGCCCTGAGACTCCCTTGGGTAGTGAAGGGTGGGGTATAAATCCAATCTCTTCTTCTTCTTCTTAAAAAAGTATCTTGCCTGTGAACAGAGTTTGAGTCCAGTGGCACCTTTAAGACGAACAGTTTTTTATTTATATTTAAAGGTGCCCCCACTGGACTCAAACTTTGTTCGGCTGCTTCTGACCAACATGGCTCCCCACCTGAATGTGTCTTGCCTCTATGAGCTTCCTTGACCATCCCTTAAAGGACGCCTGCCTTAGGCAAAATACTTCTGGGAAAACACTCCAGGAATTATGCTTCTGATGGAACTGATTTAGCTAGGCTGATGGCTGTGACAGGTGATGCTGTCCAACCACGATACACCTGCAAAAAGCCTTACCTCACTCTTGCAATCTGTCATCCTGGCCTCACATATGGCCATGCCCCCATACATCTGTGAGGCAAACTATGAATCTAAAAGGTAGCATCATGAGCATGAGGAACATAAATTTCTTTTAATGGTTTGCTGGATCCTAGCCATAGAGAAGAGAATTGCAATATGATTTCTTGGACACTTGCTGAACTGCGGGAGGTTGATGAAAATCACAACTGAATCAAAACAAGTCGGCATATGTTAGCTGAAGCAGGACAGGTTGTATTATATGAGTGAAGGGGACTTGCTTTTACCATCAGCCAACCATCTACTATAAGAGAACTTGCAAGCACAGCTGACTTAACAAATCAAAAGTTTTTGCTAATACTTCAGGCACTTTTCTATGAAGATCATACCAATAGACTTCTGTCTTAATAGAATTAAGAACCACTTGCCCTTGCAATGTATCCTGGTTTATTTGTTACATTTATATCCTATCTTTCTTCCACTATGGAACTCAGAGTGGCTTACACAGGGTATTTCTTATCCTGCCACTGACCAGACACAGGTTGCTATATCCTGTGCCCTCTCAACCATGCTTGTTATATAAACTTGAAAGATTCTCATGAACTTTTGCCTAGTTCTGAACTCAGCCAGTTCTGGAGTTGAAATGGGAAAAAGGCAACAGTACCAGTGAAGCAATCGCATGACAACACCCTCATTCTTAAGAGGAGGACAATTTTTTTTTAGCTATACTAAGCCCATAGTTGGCCACCTTACAGTAGGCAAGTATACCAGCCCATCAGTTGGAATGGTCTGAGATTTATTTATATATCGTTTCACATCTCTCTCTCTATAAAAAAGTTCCCTCACCGTAAAATTGACTCCCAGGCCAAACCCCTAGACCTAGAAACATGAAATTTGGGGAGAACACTCCTACCATGACATAGATGCTCACTAAGAAGGGATTTTTAGAAATTTGACCCCTAAGGGGGTCAAAAGGGGTAAAATGTGCTCCCCCCATTGATTCCTATGTGGCTGCCAGGCTGCTGCCTCCTTGCACTCCTCATTCTCTGATTGGTCAGCTGCAGAGCCCATTGTTTTGAGGTAAAAACAGTTACAGGAGACTGCAGAGAGTTAACGACAGTTGAAGAAATCAGGAATGGCCAACCACCTGCAATGCTGCTGACCCATTCTCCCCAATGGCTTCAAACATGCATGCCCCCCCACCTGACAGATGGTTGTCTGTCAGGTGCAGCAGAAGGTGCAGGGTGCTTAAAGCCATCAGGGAGCCTGTTTCAGCAGTAATGCCTTAGCAATGCTGCTGGGCCAGCCTCCCCAATGGCTTTAAACACACTCCCACCTACCCCTCCTCCAACTGACAGGCGATTGTCTGTCAGGTGCAGGGACAGACCATTGAAAGCCATCAGCGAGGCTGACCAAGCAGCATTGCCTTAGCAATCCTGCTGGTCCAGCATTCCCAATTTCTTCAGACATGCTACCCCCCTACACTTGACAGACAACTGCCTGTCAAGGGTAGGAAGGGACACAGAGTCCTTAAAGCCAGGCTTGCTGAGCAGAATTGCCTTAGTGCTGCTGATGGCCCAGCTTCCCCAATGCCTTTAAACACAATCCCCCCCTTATACCAGACAGGAGGGTGTTTGTCAGGTGTAGGAACAGGGCCAGGGTACTTTAATCCATCAGGGAGACCACCCCAGCAGGATCACCTTAGCAATGCTACTGGCCCAACTCTCCAATGGCTTTAACCACACTCCCACACACTATGGAAATATACCCCACATTTGTAGAAAAGTGGTTTCCTGTGTTAGGTTATTTACCTTCTCACAGTGTGAGTTCTAGAAAGTTCGTTCATGTGAACTTGCTTAATATCTGATTGCTCAGATGTTGTTTTGAATACATAGTTATGTCCCATTTCTTAAATGTAACATGGCAATTACAGAGAGGTCCTTCAGTAGAGAAGAAAAACAGTATGTATATCTCAGTTCATTTTTTACACCACAGTCTTCTCCATTAGAATTCCTACACAACAAATGTTACATTTCAAACTTCACATCATCAGTATTATAACTGGATTTACAGTACTTAAATACTGTAGTGAAGCACGGGTATCAGGCTAGTTATTCTTTTACTGATTACAGCTTGTGAGCATCTGCAAGACAAACCTGCAGGTGACTGAGCAACCTTAGGCAAGCCACAGAAGTGAGCAAAGATGGATCATTCCCATTCTGCCACTACCAGCCAAAATAAGTGCTACAATGTAGTTTTTCATTGGTTGGAGGAAGCACTGTATATGACAATTCACATTCATCAAAGTGTAATAAGAATGTAGACCATAAAATTCTATAGGTGCTAGCACTGATAGCAGGGGGCTACTGTACATCCCACAGAGTTCAATGGAAACCAGTCCCAAATAAGCATGCATAGCCTCTGTGCTTATTCTGTAATGGTCTATAGATGTAGCATGAACCCTATGACATAAATGAGATCTAAGACTGCCAGTGTTTTTGAGAAGTACGACTGCTAAAAGCCACGTACTTGAACTTATTAGCTTAATGGTGCCAGTTTCTACTGAAAAATGTCACAGGAATGGTTTTACCCTTTGGCTAAAGCAGTAACTACAGGGGGGCCATTACAAGAGCTAGGGGAGCTAGTACCCCCTCCCAGCCCCCTGTAATTCCAACACTGCATCATGTTGTTCCAGTCTCTTTCCTTACTTAACATCTTTCTTTTGTCATTATACACCCAAAGCCATTCTGTCACTGCAAAGCTGCTCATAGCTTCATGTATTATTTTAATTATTTTTTGCTTTAGGGAAAAGAGCACTGACTTGAAAATATGATAAGAACCCACTCCACACTTCATTTCAGCCTTCTATGGAGCTATTAAAGGCATTATGTTGTCATTTTCATGGGACAGAGCCCAATATATTAAAGCACAATGGAAGAGTGGCAAGTTAATAAAGAGGGTATCAAAGCTGAATCTCACGTTTTATTAATGCAGGTTATCAAAGCTATTATTACTACCTAGTTATGCTATCACGGACCTGTATTTTTAAGTGATTTCCTTCCAGGAGGCTAAGAGCTGACAGGTGACGTTCTAATGACCACATAGTCAATACATTAAATTTCCAAGGAGTATGGCTGAGATATCCCTGACCTGGACTGATCTTATCAGACCTGAGAAGCTAAGTCGTGTCAGTCCTGGTTGGTACTTGGATGGGAGACCAGGGCTGCGAAACAGAGGCAGGCAATGGCAAATCACCTGTGTTCATCTCTTGCCCTGAAAAACCTACAGGGGTCACCATAAGTCAACCGCATCTTGACAGCACTTTCCACCACCACCACAGATGAGATAAGCCACAGCAGATCTTGCTTCACATCACTGGGGTGAAACTCTTCCTTCAGAACTCCATCTGGAAAACTCTGCAGCCAAAAGGCAACATGTCCCAGACTGAGTCCAATTGCACAAGCATTCCAGCAAGTGGTTTCAAAGCAGATGCAGCATTCTAGAGCCTTTTTCAACAGTAGAGGATTTTAGGGCTGTCCGTTGCTTTTCTCATGGCCAAGGCTCGTGCCTTCAGTCTCCTGCAAAACATGCTTTCAGGATGTCATACTTTCATTGCTCCTGGTAGTTTCAGGAGTACAATTTGGTCAACACCAAAAATTTGAGGGTGCTCTAATGCACACACGCAGATCTCAGTGAGCACAGGGGTTGGATGAGGGCGCCAGGCTCCCCACACTGGAAGGGGCACCTTTGGTGCCAGCCCAGACAGGGAGGAGTCCGGGAGTGACACTGGATGCCTCTCTCTCCATGGAGGCCCAGGTTGTTGCAGTTGCCAGATCTGCATTTTTCCATCTTAGGCAGATCAGGCTACTGAAGCCCTATCTTTCCCCCAAGACCTAGTGATGGTGACCCGTGCAATGGTCACTTCCAGGCTTGATTACTGCAACTCGCTCTACACAGGCTTACCCTTGAAGCTGATCCAGAAATTACAACTGGTGCAGAATGTGGTGGAGCACGTGCTGACATCAACGCCTGTGTGGGCTCACGTTAAGCATGTGCTCCGCCAACTGGATTGAGTTGCCAGTTGAGTACCAGATTCACTTCAAGGTGTTGGTTTTGACCTTCAAAGCTTTATACAGCCTGGGGCCAACATATCTAAGGGACCACCTCTTCCCATATATGCCTCGAAGAGTGGTATGCTCAAAAGATCATCATCTCCTGGTGGTCCCTGGCCTGAAGGACACCCATCTTGCCTCAACCAGGGCCAGAGCTTTCTCCATCCTGGCCTCAGCCTGGTGGAACATGCTGCCTATTGAGACCAGGGCCCTGCTGGATTTCCTTCAATTCCACAGGGCCTGCAAGATGGAGCTGTTCTGCCAGGCCTTTGGTTGAGGTGGCGGGTACCCATTTAGGGCCTCCCTGAGGTTGTTGTCACCCGCTTGTCACCTGTCTACTGACCACCAACGGCTGGCCTTTAACTCATTGTACCATCGGGCCAGAACTTTATAGCCAACTGACGCTGTTCCAAGCAGTCCCCATTGTTTTAATTGTTATAATGTTTTATCATGTTTTAATGTTTAATGTTTTAAACTGAAATTGTATTTACTCTAATGGTGTTCTCCACCCTGGGCCTGCCCGTGGGATGGGTGGGATATGAATGCAAATAATAAATAAATGTGCAAATAAGTGAACAAATTCTCTCCAGATGACAGCAAATTAGCAAAAGTTGGGGTTTCAAAACATTCACAGTGCTGACCTGTTGAGTGTCAGAAAAGATAGTTTTGTAAAGCATGGGAGGAGCATAATAATTTTCAACTTTTTATCCTATGACCAGTGTTCCCTCTAAGCTGAGTTAGTGTGAGCTAGCTCAGTTTTTAGCCTCCGGCTCACACATTTTGCCTTAGCTCAGGAAGGGATGGCTCCAGAGCAAACTAATTTGTGTAGTAGCCAAATTACTTGCTCACAACTTTAATGCCAGTGGCTCACAAAGTGGAATTTTTGTTCACAAGACTCCACCGCTTAGAGGGAGCATTGCCTATGACTTGGAGTATCCACTGCAATATTGTGTACCAATGAAGTGCCCAAACACATAAATGTGTAGGAATACAGCCTGTAAGCGATGCCAAAATTGTTGGGTGAGTTCCCTTTACTAACTGGTTCTCTTTTGTCCCCATGCTCTCTCCGTTGGTTGGAACCTTCAGTTCTGCAACACTGCTACACCTCATCCCAGGTACCTGCCTTCTTCCCTTCATCCCTCAGTCCTGGTTATCTGTGCCCATGTACATAAGAACTTAAGAGAAGCCAATGTTGGATCAGGCCAATGGCCTATCCAGCCCAACACTCTGTCACACAGTGGCCAAAAATACCAGCTGCCATCAGGAGGTCCAGCAGTGGGGCCAGGATACTAGAAGCCCTCCCACTGTTCTGTGCCCCCCAAGCACCAAGAAGACAGAGCATCACTTGCCCCAGCCTGAGAGTTCCCATCTATACCTTGTGGCTAATAGCCACTGATGGACTTCTGCTGTTTGTAAGATGCCTGCCAAATGATGGGATGGTGTATGAACAGGTGACCTAGAGGTCAGCAAAAAATATTTTTAGGGATAAGCAGAGTTTTCACTTGCTCCACTTCTTTCTTGTTCTAGCCCATCTCTCTGTACTGAGCAACCCCCAGCCCCAGCCCAGTTTAGCAAAAAAGAACTTATAAAAACTATCCTGAACTTACAAAAACAATCATCAACAAGTTGCTGTAGCTTATGGTTCTTTCAATTCATAAGTGTCTCCCCTCCCCAATACCGTGTTATTGGTAAGGTGTGCATTGATAAAACACTGTAAAAGAACAACCTAGCATGATTGTACGGTTGCCTTAAGATTCCTCTTGCACTATGTTGTACTGTTTTTGATATAACTTTATGACATAACCAGCTGCAGCAAAAGGCACATCATGCACAGTGATATGTGCAAAATTTGAAAATAAAGTGAATGGCCCTGGATAATATTCCCCCACATCCTACCCAGATGTCATTCCAAACAGCAGCTGTACTGACAGTTGTTGGCCTGTGTATGATCAGATATATAGCAAAATCATGTGGAAAGTGCAAGAAATGTAAACTCTTGTTTTGTTTTAAACTAGCTCAGCACAACAGACAGGAAGCATACAGATAAAACACTGTTCTGCAACAGATCTAGACAGAACCCTTTTCAAAGTTTTCCACTGAGTCATAATATAAATTATACATTTTTTATCAGATGTTGCAGCCCTCAGCCCTTTTTACCAATCATTAGTGTAACCTGTTTTCTCTAGAGCAGGAATGGCCAACTGGTAGCCTCAGGCTGATCCAGCCCCTGAAGCAACTTCATCTGACCTCTGGTGGCTCCATCAAATTTTAATTAAGATGCGATTTTTAAAAAGTTTCACTTACAATTTCACTTATAAAGAAAAAAGGAAATGAGTCTTCATGCTTACATGTAACTGCACAGCTTGTGTGAGAAGGGCAAAGATCAGTTGTCTGTCCGTCTCTTGGGACCTTCCATGAAGCACATTTGTGACTCTGCATGCTCTTTCTATCAGTGGCCTCAAACCATCTATGCCACAAACCTGGGAAGTTCCTCCTGAGAGGCATGCCAGCTTCTTTATAAACGACAACCTTCCATGAGATGGTGTTCTTGTTCTAGACTCAGGGTTGAGCTCCAGGGCAAGGAACAGCAGCCCCAACAAGCACTCCTGTAAGGTTACAGGTAGTGACACAGAAGCAGGTGTGTTTTCAGTTTGAGCACTGCTTCAGTGCTCCTTGGCCTCATAAGTTATCAGTGCCAGAAAGACGTACGAAATGAATAGCTGAAAAATTACAACACAGGCAAGCGTTATCATTATGTCCATGATAGCATTACCTTGTTCTATATACTCAACTGGCATGACAGCATTACCTTGTTCTATATAGATGTCAAGGTTATCTATGAAAAACCTTATGTATGTGCATGATTTCTCAGGTATATTATCCAAACAGGTCTTTCCCTTATATTAAGCCGGCTTCATCATTAAAATGCCACCAACAATCGTGAGCAGAAGTTCAGGAAAAAATAAAATTATGCACTGCAGGTCAGTCACACAACAAGGAGCAAAGGTATTAAGATTCTCTGCAGTCAAATGAAGACATTGGAGGAGAAACATAAGCTTAATGCGATGTGAAAGATTTAGGAACAGGCATTCCGGGAGATGCCTCTTTCCCGGCAAGGTGAGCAAATCTATTAATACAGGAAGCCATCCCTCTCCCTCAGCAGTAAAGAAAACATGGTTACCCTCAATGTTTTTTGTTTATTTGCTGCCAGTGCATTCAAGTGTGCGTGTGTGTGAGTGTTTTGTACATTTAGTCCAAGTATTAAGCTGCACATGAGGAAAAAATAGTATGGAAGCAATCGTAGAGCCTGCTGCAGATGCTGCCCACCTCCAGTGCAAACACATGTTCACGAAACGAGAGGGGTTCGTCCATAATTTTTGAAACTTTTTTTATTTTTCATAATAACACAACCACACATAGATACACAGGGACATAGGACACAACAAAAAACAAAAACACAAAAGAAGAAAAAGAGAAATAGTACTGTTTATACAACAAACAGAATTAAATCTTGCCTCATTAAATGAAAGCACTTTTTCATGTCAGACTACCTACAGTATGGAAATGTTCAATTTTTATAATCACACAATTCCACATTCTTGTAACAACTTTCAATATCTTGAGATCTTTGTAACAAAATTAATTTCAATAACATAGGTTTCTTGCAGAGAAATAATAAGCATTACTGATCAGTGCTGGAATTTTCCGGTTTCAGGGAACTCTCAGCTCAGTAGAGCCCTTTTGGAATTCTTTTCTTCCAGCTGTTGGTGTTAGGAAGGCTGTGTGGATTAGTTATACTGACTCTTGTGTCTATTCTTTTGAATAGGGGGGTTGTGTTACCAATTGAAATATTTTGAAATACTTGATGTTGTATGATTAACTTTGATTAAGTTATACTTCAACTGGAATTTAGAAACAGAAACTATTATTTAAATTTTCTATTTTTGATGGTATGAGCAGGCAAACAAAGAAATACACTCCCCCATCTTGTATGGTAAAAGTACTTTATAATACCAGTACTTTATAAATATTCTGCAGGTATCCCATCTGGGCCTGGCATGCAAATAAATCAGAGCAATGGCTTGCCTATAAACTTAGAAAGGAAAGTGAAAAGAGATTGATCTATTCTTTATATGATGGGGAGAAGGAGAAATTTCAGAAAGAAGAACTAAAGAAAATTATGAAATCTTTTTATACTCTGTTATACAGGGAAGAGCAAATATCAAAGAGAAATGAAAAGCAATATATACAAAAACAGGGATAACCAGTTATAAGCAGCCAGCAAGGTGGTGAGGGTGTTCCCTCTGTATAAAAAGTGTGATACAGCCTGACCTCCTAAGAAAATATGTTCTTTGAACCGTGCCATCTGACAGCATTTAACAGCAAGTATGCCATAACTCTGCAGAAGAAACAGAAACCTGCCTTCCTCTGCCGGCATCTTTGTGCAGATATGCAGCAGAAGGGTTGAATCAAGCTGCAGTTCAATGCATCCCAGTTGGCAGAACAGATGGAAATATTTGGCCATTTTGTAGCTTCTCACTTTGGCTTCCTCTGCCAAATTATCCATACTTTCCTTCTGTTTAGCAGTAATATTTCCCAGAGTTACACCTTACTTAGAGAAATATTGTACTGTGTATTACTAACATGAGCATAAAACAATAAACGGATGTATTTCTTATGTGGTGTATTCATTAGCCATCTGTGTGTATACAGTGCAAATTGGAAGCAGCAAAACCTGGGGCCTCAAGACACAAAATGGGGGGGGGGGCTCCCTTGCCCTGTTTGAAAGAGAGTGTAACATTAATGAACTTATTTCAGGGACTGTAGATGCCTGTTAGGTTTTGGTCTAAATAACTCCATGAGAACAAATGTACTGCATTATTAGCAAGCGCTTGACCTTCAGAGGCGTTTTACAGGCAATAATTATTCTAACCGTTTCTCTGACCTCTTGTTGCTTCCATTTTAGTAAGTTTTTTCTTCTTTTGATACGTCACACTTGAAATATAAACACATTATTGTGCCAGTTCATAAATTTCTCTGTATGGATGGAGAATAATTAAAGGAATGGAGTTGGATCTTGTACTAGATTTCTACTTGGGGAGGGAAGGATTTTTATACCAGTTGCCCCCTCCCACTGTAGACCTTCTGTTGCTCCCGGGGGGTTCCCTGTCCCCCAGGAGCAGCATTTTACATTGAAGCAGGAAACAGGAAGTGAGAAAGTCCCATTCTGCTGAAGAAAACCTGTTGGTCTGCGAAAGTTACAGCTGGATCCATCCAAGCCATGAGGTAAACATCTTTACTGAGATGGCCTTTTATCTTTATATCTTTGTGGCCATACTTTATGGCCATTCGTTCACTCATGAAACCCTTACAGATTATCATGGTGGCCGGAACCCTCAACTTTTACTTGTTAGATCTACATTTTTAACAATCATAGGCAGCACTGAAGTCTAAGATTGGTTCCCTTTTGTGCTGACTGGAATAAGACGCTGCCCTTAAAATGAGGCATGGTGAACCATTGATTTGTGAACTGACAGGAGGTCCTGTTGCTGAACTTAGTGGTACAAAAGAGGAACTTCGTTTAATTGCGCTTGCTGTTCATTTTAACGGTACATCACAATATCACAGTGGTGACCTTGCAGCTGACTTCCTCCTGGCTCAACCATTCACACATCATGGGAACATTGTGCTGTCATTGCATTACAGCAGCCATTCCCAACTGGATTCTTTTGTTTGCACAGGAAATCCTATCTGTAAATGACCAATATAGGATGGTGACAGCACAATATCCAGCAATGTGTGAATTCAACCCTGGGGGGGTTGGGGGGGTGAAGGTGAACTGCAGTCTCACCACCTCTGATTTGCCAAAGAATTCAGGTGAGAAGGTTATGTCACAAGGCATATCCGTAATGCCTGATTAGCTGATACCAGACTATCATGCTTTGAGCATAAGGAAAGCTGGTATAGAGACGGTACATTTTCTCCAAAAATACTATGACTCTTCTCTCACTTTGGCCATAAATCCCGGCTTTTTATGTACGTAAGTGCTGTGACGTCGCAAGCGACTTTTGAGGCAAGTGAGAAACTGAGGCAGTTTGCCATTACCTTCCTCGGCAGAGCTCTCCTTGATGGTCTTCTGTCTGAGTACTGACCCTGCTTAGCTTCCCAGATTGTGCTATACCATGCTGCTTTCCCTCCCTCAGCCATCTAAATATATGTGAAAAAATACATGAAAATCTACTTTATCTTAAACAGAGGTTCTTTGAATCTGGTGGTAAAACAGGGAAGTTACTAGCACATCAAGGGTAAATAAGCAGAAAGCAAAAGAAATCATTATAGGCATTAGAAATAGTGATGGTGCAATAGAAACCAAAACTGAATGCATTGTTAAGGAATCTGAGACATATTACGAGAATTTATATAATGCTGATAGTCCAAAACTGAAAAAAAATGACTTTCTTAGAAAGTTACTGAAATTTACTAAGGATGATAAAGGTTGATTAGACCATCCCTTAACTTTACAGGAAGTAATTTCTACTATTAAATTTCTTTAAAAGAATGAAGAACCAGGTTTAGTTGGTTTCACTACTAAATATTATCAAACTTTTGTGGATACCTTATCTATATCTCTATTTAGGGCACTGAAGGAGATATACCTTACAAAACAATTACCAGTGTCTTGGACTATGAGAAAGTTGTATTAATTTTAAAGCCTGGCAAAGACAACAAAGAGATTGGTTCTTATAGACCCATAATTTTATTACAGAATGATTATAAGATCTTAAAATCGTTGGCATCTTGTCTGGTACAGATTATTTCAGAACCTATAGGTAACAATCAAACTGGCCTCATCCCTGAACAGTCTTTAACCTAAGTATAAGAAAATTTTGTAATCTGGCACAATATATAATTACCCCAAAACTTACAGTGGCCTTCCTATTTCTTGATGTGAAGAATGCATTTAATTGTGTGGAACCTAAATTTCTACCTCAAGTCCTGTTATGTCCTGAAGCTTAAATCCATCCTATTCTTTCTCATGTTAAGCTTCAGGCAGAATGTGGATTGTAATCTGTCACATTACTATTGGCTGGTTTCTGTGAAACCTCTGTATATAACCAATCACCATGTAAATATGTATCGAAGAGGGAACAGTCCTGATTGGCCTTTATCCCTGTATTGTTATTGGTCCTTAACTTGTTATGGGTGTGGCTTTGACAGCCCGGGATGGTTTAAAAAGACAGCTGTGCTCCACTTGTTGTGGTGTGTTCCTGAGGTGAAATTTGCTGTTAAAATAAAGCTGAATCACTTCGTCTTAAATTGTGTACTTAACAAGTCCAGTAGCACCTTAGAGGCCAGCGAGATTTGGAGGGGGGGCGTATAAGCTTTCGACAGTCAAAGCTCCCTTTGACAGATAAATTTTTACTGCCAGTTCTGAAAAAATTTTGGGTTTGGAGAGAGCTGTATTAGTTGGGCTAATATAATCTACTCAGATTTGCTTGGAAGATTAGCAAAATCGGGCCTTTTTGTTGGCACCAGTTAAAATTTTAAGTGATGTTGAGAAGGGCTGTCCTCTTTCAACTCTCCTCTTTGCAGTAGCATTCAAAGCACTAGCGATCTATCTATCTATATATATGAGTCAAGTGAAATCCAAGACATTAAAATTCATTACCACTGTTATAAAGTGAGTTTATATGCTGATGATTTGGCAGTTTTGTTGCTGAATGTCCATAAATATAGTATAAAACTGAAGGAAATTATAGATGAGTATGTGACAGTATCTGGACATAAGTTAAACATCTTTTAATCTGAACTACTATTATCTAACATGATCAAAGAAGATTTAAATATTGATAACTGGTTATGTAAATTGTCTTATTCAGAAGTGATTAAGTATCTGGGAATTCAAACAGCTATTAATTTAGATATGGTTTGTGAATTTAATCTGGTTCCAGTCCTCAGAGAAATTAATATTGAAGGGCTTTATATAACTTCATTGCAGTTGTCCCTTCTGATAGAATCAGTGTTATCACAGTCCTTGTTCTTCTGAAGTTAGTTTTTTTGTTCTGTAACTTGACATATCTAATGCTGATTTTTTTAAAAAGTTAGAAATTAGTATTGGAATTTGAGAAAAGAAAGTGCCAAGGATGGATTGGAAGCAGGCACAGCAGAAGTAGAAGGGGCCAAGATGAATAAATTTGTTTATTACAAAATCAGAATTCAGTGTCAATTTACTATACTAATTTATTGGCAAATACCAGTAATTTGATTCCTAGATGGAGGAAGTCATTAGGAAGAATCTAGTCCTATATATTCAGTTGTGGTTGCTCTTTCTCAGTTTCCACTATGTTGAAGGAGAATATTTGTAAGATGGTACATCAGTGGCATCTTTTCACTGGTTTGGTTTGCTAGAATTTACAGAAACAGCACTAATTTTTTATGCATGTAGTGGTATTGTAGTAGAGCAGAGTTGTTTTGGGACCTGATAATTAAACTGATGTCTGCAACATTTGGGGTGAATTTGAGGAAATCTGTCAACTTTTGTCTTGCTTAATTTACAGCAATATCATGTTGATGCATTATAGTTATTGACAATAGTGAGGTTGTCGAAGGCTTTCATGGCTGGAGTTCATTAGTTGCTGTAGATTTTCCAGGTTGTGTGGCCATGGTCTTGGCATTGTAGAACCTGATGTTTCGTCAGTAGCTGTGACTGGAGTTTTTGTGTAAAAACTCACACAGACTGTTATTTACACAAAAACTGCAGTCACCACCCTCAGCAAAAAAGTGGCATAATCAAAACATAATAGACCTTGCAAGATGGATATGTGAACCACACTTTCTTAATGATGAACTAAATCATCTAAACCACACACTTCAAGCAAATGGCTACTCCAAGAATGAAATCAGAAGAGCGATTAAACCAAAGGTAAAACAATCAACTGAGGAAAAACAGTCTCCCACAGGAAAAGTGTTTTTGCCATATATCAAAGGAATCACTGATCAGATGGGAAAACTTATGAAAAAACAGTATTCAGACCCACCAGAAAAATACGACAGATGCTATGATCGGCCAAAGACAGAAGGGACCCCTTCACTTCTGCAGGAGTATACCGCATACCATGCAGTTGTGGCCAAGTTTACATCAGGACCACACAGCATAGCATTCAGACAAGAATAAAAGAACATGAAAGACACTGCAGACTTGGCCAACCTGAAAAATCAGCAGTGACTGAACATAGCCTAACTCAAACAGGACACAGTATTTTGTTCCAAGACACTGAAAGGATGGACAACACTTCCAATTACCATGTCAGATTACACAGGGAAGCCATTGAAATTCATAAACATAAACACAATTTCAACAGGAAAGAAGAGAGTTTAAAAATAAATAGGGCATGGTTTTCTGTCCTGAAAAACAATAGCACTACAGATAAGATTAGAATTTCAACAACCAATCCACATACAAAAGAACCTCCTCAGGAAACAGGAAACCTCCTCAGGAAACAATCTGTAGACAAAAGAACCTCCTCAGGAAAGCTCCTCCATTAGCATGTTCACAGCCGGGGAACTCCTACAAGATAATGACTCAGCCCTACCCCACCTTCTGGGGTAGATGTAAATTACCTGCCTACTATTTTTCTTCTCACCTTGATACAGAGAGTACTCCATCTTTCTGTGTTATACCTCTGAGGACGCCAGTCACAGCTACTGGCAAAACGTCAGGTTCTACAATGCCAAGACCATGGCCACCCAACCCAGAAAATCTACAGCAACTAATAGTGGGCTTGTTGTTTTTGAAGTCTGGAAATCAACATTTAGACCATAAATAAGTGATTGGGTAAATAAAGTCAAAGAAATATATGGTTTTAAAAAAAACAAACGATTTTTATTAAATTTTTAGAATACACAAAGATGGGGAAGGCGAAAGGGGAAAGGGAAGGGGAAAGAACAAAAGTAATAATTTATAACTTTCCTCTACTTATCAGTTCATATTATACAGAGATAGACTGTGAGGTTTTAAAAGTTCATAAAAGCTTCATAATATTATGATATTAGAAAGTTCATACCTTTATATTTCTCTGTTATCCAATTATAAAATGGAGTCCATAGTCCGACACAGTCTTCTTCCATTTGCCGTTTTAACATTGAGGTCAATTTATCAATTTCTGTACTTTCCATAATTTTCACTATTAGGTTGTGTTCAGAAGGTATTGATGGAAGTTTCCAGTAAGATGCAAAAAAATTTCTAGCTGTAGTTACTACATGAATTATAAAATATCTTTGATTTTTATCAAAGTTCTCTGGTATACAATTCAATAAAAACAATTCTGGTTGAAAAGGTATTGAAATCTGCAAAACTGCCTGTATAAAAGTATGTGCCATAGCCCAAAACTTACACTGTATCACATGTCCACCACATACAGTAAAACAGGGGTCCTCAAACTACGGCCCGCGGGCCACAAGCGGCCTGCGGAGGACATTTATGCGGCCCGCCGAGTGTTTTGCCCCCCCCAAGCCGCCCCCCTGGCCTCTTTCTTCCTCCAGCAGCCCTGGGCGGCAAGAGCGCCCAGGAGCTGAGGAGGAGGAAGGGGCGAGCAGGCTGGTCGTGGGGGAGGGGGCGAACGCGGCGGGGCGAGCAGGCTGGTGGGGGGGAGCAGGGGTCTTTTTGGGGGGAGCGCACAGGAGCGCAGCTCCGGGAGCTCAGGAGCCAGGCCCCGCCCCCAGCCGGCGTCCGGGGGACTCTTTCAGGCAGCGGAATGTCAATTTCAGCTCCATTATATCCTATGGGCCATTGAAGTCAATGGTGAAAACATAGGGTATATTCTGGGGGCTGGAGGGAAGGGGGTTTGAGGGAGAGGCTCCAAACTCACAGGGTAGCTGATGGAGCCTCTCCCCAAGATACCAACCAAGTTTCAAGAACATTGGACCAGGGGGTCCAATTCTATGGGCCCCCAAACAGGTTGCCCCTATTCCCTCCATTGTTCCCTGTTTCTGTTGCTAAGGATGCTAAGATCCGGGGATACACCAGCAGAAGGGCCTTATATATAGTGCATATCTTTCAAAACTGGCCAGACATTGCTTTCCATTATGTACAAGAGAAGTCAATTAATTGGGGGGGGAGTCTTAGGTAAAGGTAAAGGTTTCCCTTGCTCAAAAGCCAGTCAAATCCAACTCTAGGGATGAGGTGCTCATCTCCCTTTCCAAGCCGAAGAGCCAGCACTGTCCAAAGACTTCTCCATGGTCATGTGGCCAGCATGACTAGACGCCAAGGTGCACAGAATGCTGTTACCTTCCCACTGAAGTGGTACCTATTTATCTACTTGCAATTTCTTGCTTTCGAACTGCTATGTTGGCAGGAGCTGGAACCAGAGATGAAAGCTCACTCCGTCATGCGGCACTCGGGTCTCAAACTGCTGAACTACCGACCTTCCAGTCTGCAATTCAGCATCTTAACCACTGAGCCACCACTCAGTCTTACTGACCAGTATATAATGGCAGAGAAGTATTTACATTGTTTTGTACAATTATCATCCCTAAGAAATTCATTGGTCCCCTTCTACAGTTTTAAATTCTTAGTGTACTGTTATGCTTCTAATACAAAAGCACAATGAGCTGCCATTTGCAGATTTTGTGACAAACACAAATTAATGTCAACCTATCTATATTGTTGTCGAAGGCACATGAAAAGTGTTTTTACCATATGTCAAAGGAATCACTGATCAGATGGGAAAACTTATGAAAAAACACAACCTACGAACAGTATTTAGACCCACCAGAAAAATACAACAGATGCTCCGATCAGCAAAAGACAGAAGAGACCCCATCACTTCTGCAGGAGTATACTGCATACCATGCAGTTGTGGACAAGTTTATATCGTGACCACACAACGTAGCATTCAGACAAGAATAAAAGAACATGAAAGACACTGCAGACTTGGCCACACAGACTGTTATTTACACAAAAACTCCAGTCACCACCCTCGGCAAAAAAGAGGCATAATCAAAACATAATAGACCTTGCAAGATGGATATGTGAACCACACTTTCTTAATGATGAACTAAATCATCTAAACCACGCACTTCAAGCAAATGGCTACTCCAAGAATGAAATCAGAAGAGCGATTAAACCAAAGGTAAAACAATCAACTGAGGAAAAACAGTCTCCCACAGGAAAAGTGTTTTTGCCATATATCAAAGGAATCACTGATCAAATGGGAAAACTTATGAAAAAACAGTATTCAGACCCACCAGAAAAATACGACAGATGCTATGATCGGCCAAAGACAGAAGGGACACCTTCACTTCTGCAGGAGTATACCGCATACCATGCAGTTGTGGCCAAGTTTACATCAGGACCACACAGCGTAGCATTCAGACAAGAATAAAAGAACATGAAAGACACTGCAGACTTGGCCAGCCTGAAAAATCAGCAGTGACTGAACATAGCCTAACTCAAACAGGACACAGTATTTTGTTCCAAGACACTGAAAGGCTGGACAACACTTCCAATTACCATATCAGATTACACAGGGAAGCCATTGAAATTCATAAACATAAACACAATTTCAACAGAAAAGAAGAGAGCTTAAAAATAAATAGGGCATGGTTTTCTGTCCTGAAAAACAATAGCACTACAGATAAGATTAGAAATTCAACAGCCAATCCACGTACAAAAGAATCTCCTCAGGAAACAGGAAACCTCCTCAGGAAACAATCTGTAGACAAAAGAACCTCCTCAGGAAAGCTCCTCCGTTAGCATGTTCACAGCCTGGGGAACTCCTAGAAGATAATGAGTCAGTCCTACCCCACCTTCCTGAGTAGATATAAATTACCTACCTACCACTTTCCTGCTCATCTTGATACAGAGAGTACTCCATCTTTCTGTGTTATACCTCTGAGGATGCCAGTCACAGCTACTGGCGAAATGTCAGGTCCTACAATGCCAAGACCACAGCCAGACAACCTGGAAAATCTACAGCAGCTATTTATATAGGTTGTTCAGTCTGTATATTTTTGCTCTGCTTTTTACAGAAAGCATCTGGTCCCCACCGCCCCAGTATCTGGATACAAAGCAACCAATAATTAACTTGATAAACACCTACGAAATAAAGAATTGCTATCTTATTTTCACAAAGGTAAACAGAAACATCCAAAGCACCTTCGGACGTGTGTAGAAACAACTGCCAATGCAGGCAAGACTGAGCTGATCTTCCCCTAATGTACCGCAGAAGCACCTCCACTGGCTGTGGACTCCCACCCCATGAGTTTCCAGAATAGCTTCCAAAAGCCAAGCAGTCACTGACCGTTACCTTAAGCGCAGTATGTCCCCAACCACACAAGGGATGTGTGGTTGGGGACATTACAGGACAGTCATTTACTCGAGAGCCACATTCCTAAGGACGCTGAAACTTAATGCTTTAGGCTGAAGACAGACACAACAGTTGTAGAACAGTGGGGATGATTTGGAAGCACCCCAGCTGTACTAAATACAAAAGCACTTTCCCCCGTCTTGGGGTGATCTCTGGGGGGGAAAGTCTTTTGCAGAGGGAATCAGTTTGAACCAAGGAAAAGTACGGGGCACCGTCTAAAATGGCTCTGTAGAAAAAACACCACAGTGGTTCCCTGAAATGCCACTCCCTAGAAATGGTGCTTATCTCCCTGCTCATAGGCTGCCCCTCCTGGAGCCCCCCCAAGCTCTGCCAGCCCCATTTCCCCCCCCTTTGCTCCATGTGAGACTTTTCGGCAAAGAACTCCCCAATGCTACTTCAGCTTTGCCCCACCTGCATTGCTGAGCTGCGGCAGCCCTCCGCAGCCCACAGTGTGGCCGAAGGAAGGGCAGCAGCAGCTGGCTCAGTAGTGCTCAGCTGGCCCCGTGGTGCTTGAGTCAAGCGCTGCGGCTCCTGCTTTGACCAGCCACACCATCTGCTTCCTGATGCCCAACACAGATGAAGCTGTGGGCCAAACTAAACATGGCAGCGCCCTCATGGCCACACCGAGGACGCCACCGCCATTTTAGGTTAAAGGTAAAGGTCTCCCTTGCTCGAAAGCCAGTTGAATCTGACTCTAGGGCTGTGGTGCTCATCTCCGTTTCCAAGCCGAAGAGCCAGCGCTGTCCAAAGACGTTTCTGTGGCCATGTGGCCAGCATGTCTAAACGCCGAGGCACACAGAACGCTGTTACCTTCCCACCAAAGCAATCCCTATTCATCTACTTGCAATTTCTTGCTTTCGAACTGTTAGGTTGGCAGGAGCTGGGGCCAGAGACGGGAGCTCGCTCTGTCATGCGGCACTCTCGGGTCTCAAACTGCTGAACTACCGACCTTCCGGTCTGCAGTTCAGTGTCTTGACCGCATGAGCCACCATTTTACAGACATTTTAAAATGCCACAAGGGCCTGATCCTGATCGAGCCCACAGCATAGTGCTCTTGTCTCCCCCCACACACAGATTTTTTTAAATTGCTGAAACAGCCACAGGGAAGCTTGGTCCACACACAAACATCACAGCTGTTTCAGAACTACACCAGTTATAGTGGTTATGAGCGGCAGACTCGAATCTGGAGAAGCAGGTTTGGTTCCCCACTCCTCCACGTAAAGCCAGCTCTGGGCCAGTCACAGTTCTCTCAGAGCTCTCTCAGCCCCACCTACCTCACAGGGTGTCTGCTGCGGGGAGAGGTAGGGAAGGCGATTGTAAGCAACTCTGAGACTCCTTCGGGTAGGGGGAAACGGGGTATAAAAACCAACTCCTCCTCCTCCACTTGAAAAGTTGTGTGGGCGGGGCAAGAGTGCTGAGCCCTTGCAGCATTTTAAAATGTCTTTCAAGCGGCCTTGTGGCGGCCACGAGGACACTGCCACGATTAGTCTGGCCCCGTGGCTCCTCATCACTTGGCCCTGTCAGGCCCAAGCAGCTTCTACCATGCAGTGCTGGCCGCGGATGACGACCTACAGCTGGTCCCTGTTGAGCCACCACGGTATGCGCGTGTGCCACTGGCTGGCTCACCGTTCCCTTCCCTCCATCATCCCCTTCCCTTTGCTTCATCCGAGCAATCTTTAAGAAATTGTTATGCATTTTACGAGGTATGATTGAAAGAAAAATGAATAAGCCTTGATGGCAAAACTGTGACTGGCTTAATTAATACGTTTGGAGGTAAATGTTTTTTTTCCGAACCAGCACTTACCTCTAAGTTGATAATGTCAATAGCTTTTTAGAACATGATCATGTGTCATGTTCCACAACAAGCGCAGCGTTTTTGCTAATTATCCTGTTAGTTTCTCTGAGACTTTTATATCCAGGTGATCTTACTGATATAAATAGTATTAGTGTTATTAATCCGATTAAACATCTGCACTGCTGCTGAATGACATTTTGCATAGTAATCTCCCCTTGATCACTTGTTATGCTCGTGGTAAAATGTCACCTCCCACCAGCTGCACCTTCCGTGCTTCAGGCATTCACGAATCAATTATTTTTTTTGCTTCCTGTCAAACAATAATTACCCACTGCCATGTAATGATGGAAATCAACTTCTCAGTTTGGCAACAATGAAATATCAGCCTAGTCAGAAAATGAGCGCATTTACTTTGAGGGCTGAATCGTGGCGTCTGTACAAGCACTGGGCATAGGCTGTTTTTTTTATACTCACGGGAGTAGCGCTGTCATCTGCGTGCACATGAACAATGTGTAACACACATAAACAGAAACCTCATGGATCATAAGCAAGGTCATACACTCCAACAGCACCTATGTTCTGTCCCTGCACAGGAATGCTGAAGATTTCTTTCTAAAAGGAGCACATCGTTACACTTGCCATTCTTTAGTCTTACGCCCCTTCCCCCCAAGGTCCATAAAAAGCAACTGGACAGAAGACACCTCTGGACTCAAGTCATGCATGTCAATGGTTGTGTTCAGACTGGCAGTTTGGACCGATATAGGCACATTTTACAAACAGATTAAACGGGCATGATCACACAGCCACATCTGTCAGGCGTTCCCCGGGCATACTCACCTCGTCAGAGGACGACTTGGAGCAAGGTTAAAATGCCACCATCTCCGAAGTGGTGTTTTTGGTTCTCCGCGCATTAATTGCTCATGGCCGATGTCTGAACATAGGGGAGCGCCCGCAGAATGGATTTGGCAGTGTGAACCCACAGATCCATTCTGCTGCTACGGAGGCATTTTTTAAAAAGAATAGCCTATGTGCGCATGCGCACTATGCACACACATGGTTTTTTGGATTTTTTTTGCAGTTCGCTCTATGGTCGAGGTGCCACAATGATGTGGATGCTTTACCATGGGATGTCTCCATGGGTAACCCACAGCAAGGTGTGCTGTCTGGCTGATATATCCCACTACACTTTAACCCAGTTCAATTAGAGGCAGTACCGTATTATGCCAAGCCGCCAGTGTGAATACAGCCAATGTATGCACACAGGATCAAAATGCCACTGAATACCATTCCTCATATCCCAACAGGGGACAACGGCCTACCCAGATGATAACACATGCTACTGAATGTATCTGAGTCGCACAGGTCTAAAATAAATGCAACCAGACCTACTGAGACAGTAACCATTGTCAAGCCTTCTTAAGTTTTTTAAAAATAATAACCTGTCTGACCAACAGCAGGCAGAGAAGGGCCTTCAGCAATGTGTAATGGCAGGGGGACCTCAGCAGGCAGTGACCCAAGGAGTAAGAAGAAGGGGTATATTATGAAAGTGCATCTCCATTTCCATCTATAAAAAGCTGGAGATACGCACGTCATATTCAAGAATCTCAAATTCCAAAATGCACTATTGAGAATAATGAAGTTGGTTTAGCTGAAGTCCATGAACTGTGAGGTCACTTTTTATGCTGCTCACATGAACCAGGTTGTTGCCAGTTACACACTTCCATTGGGTATAAAATAGCACCCCCAAATAACCTTGAAAATAGCCTCCTCATCCCCCAGGTATAAAAACTACCCATTTGGGTCAAAAGCACAACCTGGGCTGTTCTATAGTACAGCTGCTAACTTTTAAAGGCAACAAACTGTAATCAAATTATTCAAGAATTGTGTCCTATCTCACTGTTTCTAGTAGTTCCAGATCTAGCAGATGTGTCTTTTTTTAAGAGGAGTGTTCCCTGTTAGCATTTTTCACATATAAAATTAAAAGTCTCACCAATTATGCTTCCATGAGCAACAGTTAAAAGGCATTTTTGTGTAACCCTAGTTTTTGTTTGTCCTGAATTATGCTCCAAAACATAAATTATATATAAAAACCAATTATATTAAAAAAATAAAACATAAATTATAATAAAAAAGACAGTCAGTATTGCATCTGTTAGTGAAACGTGGAGCAAAAGAGAGCAAAAGAGTCACACTGAGCTGCCTCCCCATGCGCATCATTAGCCCCAAATTCAGTTACAACCAGGTCTGCTTCTCTGTCTTCATAGTCAACCTTCAACAGCCCTCTACTGAAACAAAACAAACACTTCTGAACTCCACAGGAACGGCAATAATTACTTTTCATTTCTATAACATGTTTGAACACCATCCTTCCTCCTAGCAGCTCGGACAAACATTATGAGGTCAAGCCATTTTACCCTCACGACAACCCTGTGAAATAGGTTAGGTTGAGAAATAACTACTTGCTCAAGGTCTCCAGGTGTCCAAACTCAAGTGTGCTGTGTGTCTTGAACTAGTGTCCCCAAGAAATCTCAGAAGGAGATTCATCCTGATCCACTACTATCAGTGCTGTAAGGTCTCCTAATGTGGTTCCACAACTGAACCTCGTCTAAAAGTTGAACCGATTCTGGGTCTGCAGTTTTCACCGGATGTCTTGATCATGCGACTCAAGTGTCTTAGTAAAGGTAAAGGTTCCCTTGCTCGAAAGCCAGTCGGATCCGACTCTAGGGTTGCGGTGCTCATCTCCATTTCAAAGCCGAAGAGCCAGCGCTGTCCGAAGACGTTTCCGTGGTCATGTGGCCAGCATGACTAAACACCAAGGCGCACGGAACGCTGTTACCTTCCCACCAAAGCGGTACCTGTTTATCTACTTGCAATTTCTTGCTTTCGAACTGCTAGGTTGGCAGGAGCTGGAACCAGAGACGGGAGCTCACTCCGTCATGCAGCACTCTCGGGTCTCGAACTGCTGAACTACTGACCTTCCACAGCCTGCAGTTCAGCGTCTTAACCACTTGAGCCACTGCAGTCCACAAGTGTCTTACCTGGTCTATATTCTGCTTGAGGATTACCATATTTTTCGCTCCATAAGACGCACTTTCCCCCCCAAAAAAAGTGGGGGGGAAAGTGCGTGCATCTTATGGCGCGAACACTGCAAAAGTGTGTGTGTGGGGGAGCACCGGCTTGCCCCCGGAAAGCCAGGGAAGGGGCAGGCATTCTAACTCCTGTCCCTTCCCTCCCAGATGATGTGCGTCTTATGGTCAGGTGTGTCTTAAAGTAAAGGTAAAGGTCCGCAGCTCCACCAGGTGTGTCTTATGGCGCGAAAAATACAGTATATCACATCAAGTGAAGGAGTCATTGACCTTACTGGCACCCAATCCAAGTTTTTGCAATTTATCAGTGGTACCCAGAGATCTATGGTCTGCATAGAGCTGGAAGGACTCCAGACCATAAACCTGCTTGGAAAATCTTTCACATGCCCCAACAGCTGCCAGGCACCCCTTCTCAGTTTGGGCATAACAGGTCTCTGGGTCTGTTAACATTCTAGACAAAAAGGCCACAGTTTTCAGCTCTCCCTTATGTTTTTGGAGTAACATTCCCCCTAATCCATAGCTGCCAGCATCAGAACCAAAAACAGTGCAGCAATTCACATTGAGTCTGGCAAAAATCTGGCTGAATAGTGTACCACACCCCATAGTGTACCATACCACAAAACCATACCCAAAAATGCCTGAGATGTCCTCTAATTTCTTTGGATCAGCACTTACCCTGGACTTTGAATTGCCAGGCATTACCTGGCAGCCAGCGGAGGAATCCTTGATCCTTTCTGGGATCTTCTGCTGTGGGCACATGCAGCGGAATGACATCACCTGGCAGTGATGTAATATGTCGCCAATGTCAGGGGGTGATGCTCTAGTTTTTGGGCAAAACTCTATGGTTTGTAGCTGATTTTACCATAGAGTTTTGCCCAAAAACTAGAGTGTCACTGCACAATGTTGGCAATGTGATGATGTCACTTCTGGGTACCCCACAAAAGTGAGGGTCCCCCCACCCCCAGTGTGGGGCCTGGAAATTCTACCTGGACTTATCTATGTAGTATGCAAGGTAGCTATGCTTTTTCTTGCCCCTTTGAGAGATTCCTGGATTCAGCCATTGATTGCTTTTGGCACTTCTTCTGCGTCCCCAATTTTTGAGTTAGCTGATAATGATTTCGGTATAACAGTTTCGGCAAAAAAAAAATTGGCTGCAGTGGCTTCAATATTATTTATTTATTTAAAATATTTATCAGTTGCCTTTCCTTACAGAGCTCAAGGTGGCTTACAATATTAATAAAATACATAAAATAAATTGTGTAAAAACTTAACACCAAAATTTAAACTCATAATTTACGATATGAGGGTGTGGATAAGAGGGCAGTAATAGTGTCATTTATGCTGTCCAAGGCAGCTGGGTCACTGAATTATTTGAAATAAAGTAGGAGACACTTGTTTTCATTCAATTTTAAGCCTACTTTATGGTTGCTAGGACTTTGACTAGTCTCTTGTCATGTTCTTCCTCAGTACATCCATACACCAAGATGTCATCCAAATACACAGATACTCCCTCCAGGTATTGCAACAGCTCCATCATTTCTCTTTGTAACAACTCCAGGGCACTAGAAATTTCAAAATATTATCTGTGGGGAAAATATGCCCCAAACAGCAGGTATGAATGTGGTTAATTTGGCGCTTCTTGGATTCAACTGGATCTGCCAGAACCTTCTGGTGGCATCCAGCAGCAAAAACATGCAAGCATCTGCTAGTCGTGGAAGGATATCATCCACGGTGGGAAGAATGTATTTTTCTCTTTTTACTACTTTTGTCAGCTGTTTCAAATCTACACACACACAAGTCCACTATCATCCTTTTTTGGGTACTGGTACCATTGGAGCACACCAGTCTGTAGATTCTGTAATTGGTTCTATAACACCAGATTGGACCATCCCAGCCATTTCAACGTTTACTGTTGGAAGTAATGCAACCGTGGCAACAGGCCTCCAACAGGGGTGGTCTTTTCATGGGAGAAAAGACACCCCAACACCTTAGAGAATCTCTGAACCTCCTAACAACTTTTGTTGTTCAGTCACACAGTCAAGTCCAACTCTTTGCAACCCCATGGACCACATCATGCCAGGGCCTCCTGTCTTCCATAGTTCTCTGGAGTTTGCTTAATTTCATGTTAGTTGCATCGATAATACTGTCTAACCAACTCATCCTTTGCCGTCCCCTTCTTCTTTGACCTTCAAACTTGCCCAGCATCAGGGTCTTCTCCAGTGAATGCTCCCTTCTCATTTGGTGGCCAAAGTATTTGAGCTTCAGCTTCAGTCTCTGGCCTTCCAGGGAACAGTCAGGGTTGATTTCTTTTAGGATTGACTGATTGGATCTCCTTGCAGTCCAAGGGACTCTCAAGAGTCTTCTCCAGCACCATCATACGAAACCATCTATTCTTCAGCACTCGGCCTTCCTTATAGTCCAGCTCTCGCAGCCATACAGTACTACTAGGAATACCATTGCTTTGACCATACAGACTTTTGTTGGCAGGGTAATGTCTCTACTTTTTATTATGCTGTCTAGGTTTGCCATCGCTTTCCTCCCAGGGATCAGGTGTCTTTTAATTTCATGGCTGCAGTCACCGTCTGCAGTGATCCTGGATCCCAGAAACGTGAAGTCTGTCACTGCTTCCACGACTTCAGCTGACCAGCAGGGGGGAGTGGCGTGCATGGGCTCCTTTCCCAGTGGCAATTCACCGCTTGGGATTCATGCCTTTAAAGGGTCTTTTTGCAAGCAGAGCTGTGGCTGGCGACAACCCCTCTCCCTCCCTGCTAAAAGTTTTAAAGGGCCCCCCAGCTGGTTGGTGGGCCATTGGCTCCCCGCCAATCAGCTGAAGCTCTTAAAATCTTTTAGCAGAGAGGGAGAGTTGTGGCTGCTGGTGGCCATGGCTTGGGGGGCGGGGCTTCCCCCAGCAGCCAGCTGGCCAGGGACGGATTTGATCCCCCAGGAGTGGGGGAACCCCCGCCTGCACCTGGGGACTGGCGACCCGACCTCCAAAATGCCCTGTCATTAACAGCCACCTTTATCAGGTCTTGCAAACTGAGGGCCCTCGTGGCCTCCTTGACTGACTCAATCCATCTCATGTTGGGTCTTCTCTCTTCCTGCCGCCTTCAGCTTTACCTGGCATTATTGTCTTTTTCAGTGACTCTTGTTTTCTCATAACGTGACAAAGTATGATAGCCTCAGTTTAGTCATTTTAGCTTCTAGGAAGAGTTCAGGCGTGATTTGATCTAGAGCCCACTTATTTGTCTTTTTGGCAGTCCACGGTATCTGCAAAACTCTCCTCCAACACCATATTTAAAATCGTTCGTCTTAGGCACAAAATATCCATCAAGTTTCACAGGATTATAGTATATTTATTCTTGCCCCATTCAGCAGCAATTTACAATTTAATTTACTCAGTTTATACCCCACTTGTCTCCATCTTATCCTCACAGTAATCCCATGATGCAGGTTAGCCTAAGAGTGTGTGACTGGCCAAAGGCCACCCTGCAAGCTTCCATGGTAGAGTAGGGATTGGAACCTGGGTCACCCAGACCCCAGTCCAACACTTGAAATACAAAAGACCTAAATATCTGTTCTGCTTATGGGCCCATGGCATAAACTAGAGAAAATACCTGAATGTCCTCCTGCTTTCAGCTTTGTAGCAGTTCTGTACTGAGAGAAATGCTGCTTCCAATCTGCTGATGCTTCAGATGTAATAAAACAAAGGTCTTCGGGAAAGAAAACTTTGCCACGCTAGGCCTCATTTTTCTATCCTCTGTTTCTGTTTTGTTGAGAGCTCGACAGGGCTGCTGGGATGGAATGGGGAAACTGAAAATGGCGGGGAAAACTGGGGCATGCATTGGCATTGTGTCATGCCAGAGATACTGATTTGCAGAATCATCATGGATAAGATGCCTGTAAGTTTAGTCAGGATCAGCACATCCAGTGAGTTAAGCAAATGGGAGACAGCTGGGTCAAGGCAGCAATTTCTAATTAGCCTAGGACAGGGATTGGGAAAGTGAGGAATAAGAATCCAGTCCAAGAAGCAGAGAAAGACCAGAGGAACCAGAGGAACCGGAGGAACCGATGGACTTGCCTGAACACGCACACGTCTACGCGTTCGTAGGAAGCTGTGAGACCGGAGGTTCTCGACAACTTGATGAATGCCAGGAATGCTGCACATGGCCTTGAAGAGCCAGAGACTGTGGCGGGAATCTTCCTGAACTGCTCACCGTGAGGTATAGTCCGGGTGCAGGAGCTGCTCAGAGGACAGCCAGGGTGATTTCCCACTAAAGCTGCCGCGGGGTTGCCCGCCGTTTGCCCTGAGATTTTTAGTCAATTTCACACCCGAAGCCGCGGGGCTGCATTTTGACCCGCGGCTTCGCCCATTTCCCCGCAGTTTCGTAATCCTGTTTTTTGAGGATTACGAAACTGCGGGGAAAATCGGGCGAAGCCGCGGGTCAAAATGCAGCCCCGCGGCTTCGGGTGTGAAATTGACTAAAAATCTCGGGGCAAACGGCAGCGCAACCCCGCGGCAGCTTTAGTGGGAAATCACCCCCAGTGTCGGCAAGCAAGTGAGTATTGGCAGTTCTGTGTAAACCCTGAAGCAAGTGGCTAAGTCAGAGGGAGCCGGACGTTCAGGGAGAAAGGATCAACAAACCGTCTGTGTATAGTAGCTAGATAGTTAGGATTAGTTTTGTCTATTGTCCGTTTTATTCCACAACTCCCCCTTATTTGTTTTATTTTTTTTGAATAAACCTTTATGTTTTATAAGCCGGGAGTCTGAACAAGTCTTTGGGCAGTAGAGACTGTTCATGTGCCCTCCTTGCTTCTCCTAAGCTGAGCCGGCTGGCTCTGTAAACGAAGGGGACTCAGGATAAGGGAAGTACGCTACCAGAGTGACCCTGAGCCCCAGTTTAAATTGAGGCCCAGACCCAAGGGGTTGCCTGAGAGATACTGTGGCCAAACACCCACCTGGCACCCCAGGGCTCTAATAGACGAAGCATTTACAACACATGTATGTGATATGGTGGCAGTTATATGACACATTGCTGTCTAGGTTTCTGTTTGTAAATCCTAAATCAGTTCCAGTTTACATTAGAATTGATGTTGTCATGCCAGAGCCAGTCCCCTCCCCCTAGTTTTCCCCAGGGGTTGCCAGCTGTGGCATAACCACCCTAAGCTGCAAACAACACACGTGCCCTTTTTGGACCAAATGGTGAGCCTGTGTAGCACCCTCTTCTAGTACGCATGATTCCGATGCCAGAAATAAAATGCCTGAAAAGAACTCTAGTGGTGCTCATTTCCAGATAGTGCTAGTTCTACTCTAGTAGCTACATAATGGCTCCAAAATGTATTCGAAGTAAAATGCATCTCATGCATTTAGGGATGCTAGTCCCTAGGCAGGGGTGGGGGGATCCCCTGATTCTGGGGGCTCCTGTCTGCCGCTGGTGAGGCGGGCCCAAGCCCTGCTTTCAACAGTGGCCACCTGCAGCCACCCCTCTCCCTCCCTCCTGCCAGATATAATTCTTATAGAGGGAATTAGATAAATATATGGAGCAGAGGTCCATCAGTGGCTATTAGCCACAAAGTATAGATAGGGACTCTGGGGCAAAGGATGCTCTGTATTCTCGGTGCTTGGGGGGGGCAACAGTGGGAGGGCCTCTAGTGTCCTGGCCCCACTGCTGTACCTCCTGATGGCACCTGGTAGTTTTGGCCACTGTGTGACCCAGAGTGTTGAACTGGATGGGCCAGTGGCCTGATCCAACATTGGCTTCTCTTATGTTCTTGTTCTTAAAGGGCCCTCTGGCTGATCAGCAGGAGCATGTGGAGGGCCCTTTAAAAACCTTACAGGAGGGGAGGGAGGGGAGGGGAGGGAGAGGGGCGGCCACCAGCTGCATGCCTGCACTCCAAGGGGCAAATTCAACACCTGGTTTTCTGGTGCACAAAAAGCGTGTAAAGAGTCCCTTTAAATTCTTTTGGAGACCGGGGGCTGTGCACGCCTAAATCGCCGCTTGCAATTCAGGCACGCATGGCCCCCCAACCTGAATTCTAAGTGGCAAATTTACACCTGAATTCTAAGTGGCTAATTTGCCACTTGGGACTCAGGACATCCCCAATGTGATGATGTTACTTCTGAGTGATACCATCACTTTGGGGATGTCCCCGCCCCCTCCAGGGATGCCTCCCAAAGTCCCCTGCTGGAGAGGAGGCAGGACCCAGCAGCCCTACTTGCATTTCTTCACATTCGTCTTTTGCCTCACTGTCTGGATGCTGTTTGCCTCACGAGAAGGGTAAGCTGGTGTGTTTAGCTAGCTTGCTGAAGAATGTTGAATTGGTAAGCTTTTGAACTTATTTTATATTTTAGTACCAAAAGCTCCCTAATATACAAGCCTGGAGTAAGGATCCCCCCTCCCCAAGAGAAATTCTAATGAATGTGGAAGAAATTGGGTAAAGGAGGATCTAAGAACATTGCATTTGGTGCTGGTATATTTGTTAGCTGTATTTTCTTTGTTCTTTGTTTTGTTTTTTAAAGTAAAAAATAAAATGTTGAGCTTGGAAGAGAGCCTACATCGATATCTGGAGAAGCTGGCCAAAAGATATATCTTCACCTTACGTGTTTTGTTATGTTGTGCTTCCTGCTCTCTTTACTAAGCGAGATATAAATAAAGATGTTTCTCGGCCCATTCCTCTAAGCTACAGAACCTGCATGATTTGTGCCTTGAAACACTGAAGCTCCGGGCTGCTGGGCTCCAGAGAATGAGCCTGAACCTTTTGTTGTCACACAGAGAATATGCCTTCTTCACCCCAAGTAACAGCAAGAACCTCCCTGTCTTGGAAGAGACCATTGTCTGGCTTTCACAGTAAATTGACCTTTAAAGCCAGAGAAGGCTGAGGGATTGTTATGTAGCTCTTAAAGAATTGAGGCTCAGAGCCAGGCTGCTTATTAATCTTTCCAAACATCTGGCTTGAAAGGAATATATATATATATATATATCAGAAGCTATTTTATCTTGTGAGTATGATGGAGAAATTCTATCAGGCAAATCAAATAACTTATAAAGGAGTCAAGGGATTGCTGTTATATGAAAGTGTTGCATTCTGGGCTGTGTTTTTAAATTCTGTAGCGTGACCTGAAAATGAAAAACAAACAAAAAGGACGGTGTTTGCAAGGTGTTCGGAGAAATACGGATCTGCATTCTGATTATGGAGAGAATCATTCAAAATTAAAATGTGTGAAGCTTTGGAAATGTAGATTTGGTACGTTGTCAAAGCTTCAGTTTTAAAATTAAATATCCGCAAGTGTAGGATTGCCAGCCAGCAGGTAGTAACTGGTAGAAGCTGGGGGTGGGGACACTGGGGTGCTGTCAGCTTGATGGTGTTGTGTCACTTCTGGGAAAACTTGGAAGTGATGCCACGCTTCTCTGGGAATTGCCAGAAACTCTATGGTAAAACCATAGCGTTTCAGGTGATTCCTAGAGAGGCATGATGTCATATCCAGGTTTTCTGTGGAAGTAGCACAGTGATGAAGAAGTGATGAAAGGGGAATCTGAACACTATAAAATTGGCCATTTTCATTCTGGAGCCCTGCCTGTTAGGCCTTTTTGCTCCCAGCTTCTTCTTTCTAGTCTCTGAGCCTGGTGTTGCCCTCCTCCCTTCTACATCTCTCCTGGAAATGCTCCCTCTCCCCCACTTTTATGTTGTGTAGCAAACACCTCCTGGTGGGGTTCTGATCCATAGTCAAACTTCATATGAACAGTCCTTGCCCAAATAATTATCCCAATTCTGTAGGAACAATTCATGGAAAAGTGGCTTCCTTTGTTCTATTGCTTCAGACCAACACAGCTGCCCACCTGGGACTTAACAGCAAGTATTAGCAGTTGACATGTGAGAAGCTCAGAAGAGTTAAATTTGCAAAGACAAAGCTGCATCAGCAGAAGGAGGAGGAGGTAATAATAATATGTGGTCCCTCAGCCTACCCCAAATATATAGCAATATTACTTGTTAATACTAATTTATTTTATTTATTTATTTGACTTTTATCCTGTTCCTTTCCCCGCCACACAGGGCGCAGGGCGGCTGGTAATATTGGTGGTCATATCTGGTAGAAATCTTAAGGATGTGAAATGCTTTAAAACTATGAAAAGTTCCTTGAGTTTTCTTTCTCACAACAATATCTAATACTTCTACGGGACACACTTTTTAGAAGTTTAATTGGCTGTTTTATCAGACTATAACCTTGCACCAGTATCGGTTAATTTTCACTTAAACTTTAGACTCCTACTCCCTGAGTAGCTGTTATTTCCCCTGTTTATCCTAGTTCATCACTTTGCTTATCTGTTTGAATCTCTGACCTCTCTCTTCATTGACTAATTCTGTTGAGAGGATGATGGGATTCACACCTAGTCTTTCTACCTCAGTTCCTCGCCTTTCCCCTTGCAGAGAATTTACACTTGAAAGATTCATGACAGAATTCACACTGAACATCTCTGCCTCAGCTCCCCCAAAACTCTTGTTATCTTCCTTTCACATATCTGAAGTGAGCTGTGACTCATGAAGGCTCACATTGAAATAATGTTGCTAGTCTTCAAGGTGCATTGGACTTTTGTTTTATTTTGCTACAACAGGTGCCACCTTTGCAAATACCTAGAAGGAAGCCACTTTTCCATGAATTGTTCCTACAGAATTGGGATAATTATTTGGGCAAGGACTGTTCATATGAAGTTTGACTATGGAGCAGAACCCCACCAGGAGGTGTTTGCTACACAACATAAAAGTGGGGGAGAGGGAGCATTTCCAGGAGAGATGTAGAAGGGAGGAGGGCAACACCAGGCTCAGAGACTAGAAAGAAGAAGCTGGGAGCAAAAAGGCCTAACAGGCAGGGCTCCAGAATGAAAATGGCCGATTTTATAGTGTTCAGATTCCCCTTTCATCAGTTTTCCACTTCACTGAGGGCTCCAAAGGGGATGATGTGGGCTGCAAATCACATGAGATTTATGTAATTTGAGGAACAAAAAATACTGTTTTCATGGCTCATGGGATTGCATGGTGGTATGAGGAAAGGTTGAGGCGCTTGGGGCTCTTTAGCTTGGAGAAACAATGGCTGAGGGGTGACATGATCGAGGTTTATAAGATTATGCATGGGATAGTGCAGGTAAAGAAAGAGGTACTTTTCTCCCTTTCTCACAATATAAGAACTTGTGGGCACTCCATGAAATTGCTGAGCGGTCGGGTTAGAATGGATAAAAGGAAGTACTTCTTCACCCAAAGAGTGATTAACACATGGAATTCACTGCCACAGGAGTTGGTGGCAGCTACAAGCATGAACAGCTTCAAGAGGGAATTAGATAAACATATGGAGCAGAAGTCCATCAGTGACTATTAGCCACAAGGTATAGATAGGAACGCTCAATCTGGGGCAAGTGAGGCTCTGCATTCTTGGTGCTTGAGAGGGTCAACTGTGGGAGGGCTTCTAGTGTCCTGGCCCCACTGGTAGACCTTCTGATGGCACCTGGTATTTTTGGCCACTGTGTGACAGAGTGTTGGATTGGATGGGCCATTGGCCTGATCCAACACTGGCTTCTCTTATGTTCTTATGTTCTTATGTGTGTGACAAATTTGCACTGGATCTGTGTACTGGTCATGTACAAGCTTTATTAGGTCTTTCTTGGAATAGTGCTTGGGTCCTGCTCTCCCATATCCATTATTCGGCAAAAACAGGGTTAGGAAAACCATGCCTGTTGATACCATGTATTTAGGGTCGTCAACTCTGGGTTCAGAAATACTTGAAGATTTGAAGGTGGAGGCTGGGAGGGTGGGTTATAAGGAGGGGAGGGAACTCAGTGGACTATAATGCCATTCAGCCTACCTCCAAAGCAGCCATTTTCTCCAGGAGAAGTGGAATAAATGTGCTAGATAAATAAATAATAAACCAGCAGTCTATGTCGTCTGGAGATCTCCAGCCCCCACCAGGAGATTGGCAGACCTACATGTATAGTTCCACCCAATAAAGCGAAATGAGAGAAAATATTCACTCCCAGCAATTATTGTAAGACTTCTCTGCTTGTGTGCTCTGTCGTCTTATAGATGAGTGAAACATTCCAACAATTTCAAAGCTAAAATTTACCCTTTGAGCCAATGGATGGACACACATTATATGCAAGGGGAGTGGGTGAATAAATTACTGCTGTCTTTATTACTCTCACCCTTACCTGGATGGCCCAGGTGAGCCTGTTCTCATCAGATTTCAGAAGCTAGGCAGGATTGGCCCTGGTTTGTATTTGGATGGAAGTCCAGAATGACTACGCAGAGGAAGGCCAGGGCAAAACGCCTGTACTAGTCTCTTGCCTGGGGTCGTCATACGTTGCCTGTGACTTTACTGTACTTAACACACACATGCACACACATCTCTATTACTCACCTTTAAAACCAACAACATAGACGAACAAATAATCCCCTCTTTTGATAACTGAGATCCATCCAGTTCAAAACATTCATTTGGAAGCAACAGGAAGCAAGGGTATAGAGATGAAGGATATATAGGGACACTTAGATATCCTCACAGGATCCTAAAAATCTGATTGTTTACATGAGCCACTAATGCACTGGCATGCTGGTCCAGATCAACAGAGCTTTTAACACATCGCCTTGTTGATAGCCCCTTATAAAAGCCCAAGTATAAACGAGAAGTGCTGAATGCACTTACTTCACCATACCGTCCAATAAAATGCTAATGCACTTAAACTGCTGATCTAGTTCCATTAAATTGTCTTTCCGTTTCTGCAGAGGTGTTTTACGCTTTCCTTCACGACAGCACCTCTCTGGGCTCCAGGGGGAGCCACAAAGTCTCAAGGAGAAGAATCTGCCCTCATTCACACGCGACGGCGCAGCAGCGGCTTGGAAAGCCAGATACGTTTCCTCACCAAGTGTCATTTTTGACAGTCAGCAAGGGTAATACAAGCCGATCAAAGAAATACGATCGGGAGCAGTCAAAGGTCAAGGCAGTCGTCCTTAGCACTGGCAACAAATACATTTCAAAGGGTGAAAAGTATATCCACTTTTCCTTCACGTTGCCCACACTCTAAAACACATATTTAGAGGCTACAGGCTGATGCACCTATGAATGTATCTCACCTGACATTATCAAATAGTGACTTTCATCTGAACACGTGAGCCTTCCTGTCGAAAGGCACAGATTTTGAGGTAATACACAGTCTAAAGCTGTGGTGTTTGAAGTTTCAGCATCAAATGATTTCCATGCACGTGTGAACTAAGCCTGAGGGGCCTTCTACATAATGAAAGGATTTTTAAAAATTCTAATTGCTACAGTTCTGTTAGTAGCATGATATACCACCCTCAGGTAAGGCATGGGGGGACGGGGGAGAAGAGAAACACAGCCTTTACTGGCTGAGGTAGAGGGGGAAAGAGCCTGTCTGGGTTTATTTTCTTATATTTTTAAAAAACATCAGGGAGGGCAAGTGAAAATGGACGTGGACAACATTGGGGAAACGAAAAAAATTAAAATGAGGAAAAAATAAAAGCAAATAATATTCTCCAGATGATGATGGGGAAATCCTGAGGAAGAGAGGTAGTATTGTAGATATTTAAAGCTCTGTATTTTGGGGGTGAAGGTAAGAAGCTGCGTGAGCACACCTCATTTAGCATTTCAGAGCAGGGAGTGTTCAGACTTCTTTCAAAGGCCACAAAATGGCGGACTGGCTGTGTGCGTATAAGAGAGAGATGGCTTTTGTCTCTCGACACAATAATACCGCAGGAACTGCCCAATCAACACCCATAAGACTCGAAGCAGCCACATTTCCCTCACTGCTCAGTGCTGAAACAGATGCACTTAAGGAGGAGAAATAGCCAAGACCAGAGCAACAAAATATGGTGGCTTGGATTTCTGGGGTAAAACAAACCCAAAACAGAAGTGGTATCTTGCTACACCTTGAATATACCTATCAGGTCAGCAAATAATTCATTTCATTTCCATTGGGGTGGGGGAAGAGAACGTGAGAACTTGACAGGTGCTATGCCGGATCAGGCCAGTGGGGTCCATGTGGTTCAGCATTCTGTTTTACTCAGTGGTCAACAGCACTGCTGGCCCACCCGCTAGGCAAACTAGGCATTTGCCTAGAGTGCGGGCCCTGGATAGGGATGGCCCCCCGCCCCCACCAAAAGCCCCGCGTGGCGCCATCTTCGGGCTCCGGCCACCGTGCCAAGGGAAGGAAGGAGCGGAGGGAGGGAGGAAGGAGGGAGAAGTTCTGTGGCAGTGCCCCACCCCAGAGGGGAAGAGGGGAGAAGGCGGGCGGGCTGGGAACCCACATGGCTGGAGACATGAAGGCAAAGTGTAGCGCCCCCTCACTAGCTCCGGGGGACCAGCCAGCGACTTGCCTCAGCAGCGACTGCTGCCCCCGCTGCGAACGCTTCCACTTGCTCTGAGGCTTCAGCATGTTTGGTGAGCACTCCTCTGGCGGGCTCCAGTGCCCACAACACAGCCCCCAAGCCGGGCGCCCTCGATCCCTCTCCTCGCCTGCTTGGGAGAGCTTTCTTTGTTGTGCGGTGCTGCTGCAAGGCAGCCTGGAGCCAGGGAGCCCCCACGGGAAGGGAGCCCAGCCTTGGGGCTGCCCCCAGGGTGGGGAGGAGAGCCTGCTGCTGCCGCCGCTGCTGGTCCTGCCTCATAAAATCCCCTCTTGCTCACAACACCTGTTAGAACCCTGTGTCCCTCTCTGGCACTTCCCTTAACAGCACCACAGGTCAGGAGCCTCCTGCCCCATTCCCAGGAAGTCCAGGGAAGGAACCAGCACTCTGCGGTGGCACTGGGCAGCCGGCCTGCCCCTGTGGACACAACAGACGGGTCAGGGGTCGGTAGTCACGGATCCTTTGGCCAGATGCTCAGCTAGGATAGCCGTCTTGATGCCTGACTGTAGTCCCTTCATTGACCTCTGACCACAAGGTATAGGTAGGAACTTTTGGTCTGGAGCAAGGGATGCTCTGTATTCTTGGTGCTGGGGGGGGCAACAGAGGGAGGGCTTCTAGTGTCCTGGCCCCACTGGGGGACCTCCTGATGGCACCTGGTATTTTTGGCCACTGTGTGACACAGAGTGTTGGACTGGATGGGCCATTATGTTGTTATGTTCTTATGAATTGGATAAACATATGGAGCAGAGGTCCATCAGCAGCTATTAGCCACAAGGCATAGATAAGGACTCTCAGTCTGGGGCAAGTGATGCTCTGTATTCCTGGTGCTTGGGGGGGTCAACAGTGGGAGGGCTTCTAGTGTCCTGGCCCCACTGCTGGACCTCCTGATGGCACCTGGTATTTTTGGCCACTGTGTGACACAGAAGAGTGTTGGACTGGATGGGCCATTTGGCCTGATCCAGCATTGGCTCCTCTCTTATGTTCTATTATGTTCTTATGATCTCAGCGCGCCCAGGTGTTCTCTCCAGGGACTGGAGGCTCCAGCTGGACGTGGCGAGGTTACATAAGTGCAAGAAATTAACAATTTCAAATATTGTGTTTTTTATTCTTCCTAAAATTGGTGGGCACACCGGGGGAGGGAGGCAACAGAAGGGATCCTCGCCTAGGATGCAAAATAACCCTAACCCTAACCCTGCCTACAAAGCCAACAAAAAAGATGCAGAGGGCAAGGCTGATTTTGCTTCCTAGCACTAGTAATCAGAGGTTTACTGCTTCTGGACATGGAGGAAGAGGAGGAGGAGAGGAGACTGGATTTATACCCCGCCCGCTACCCAAAGGAGTCTTAGAGCAGCTTACAAATTCCTTTCCCTTCCCCTCCTCACAACAGACACCCTGTGAGGTAGGTGGGGCTGAGAGAGCTCTGACAAAAACTGCTCCTTTTCAAGGATAGCTGTGCCAGAGCTTGTGATTGACCCAAGGTCACATCAGCAGGTGCAAGTGGAGGAGTGGGGAATCAAACCCAGTTTTCCCAGATTAGAGTCCACACACTTAACCACTACACCAAACTGGAGATTCCCTCTGATGAAGCTATCAGCCCTGAATCTGTTCCACCCCCTTTAAAGCCATCTATGCTAGTGGGATCTATTGGACATCGACTTAATTGGGTGACCCTCAGTTCTAATATTATGGGAGAAGGGGGAAAGTTATCTGTATCCAGTTTCTCCATAACTGTCTTGTTTTCTAAACTGAACTTTAGCCCAGTGATTCCCAATCTTTTTGGTACTATGACCCACAAGTCCAAGTTTATTTTGTACAGTGACCCATCCAGGGCTGGCCCAAGGGTGTTTTTTTTTGTGTGTGTGCCCTAGGCAAACTATGACCTCAGCATCCATCTGTTCCAGCATTCCATTTTCTATAGTGCCCAACCCCAATGTTTTTGAGAAACCAACAATCACACAAAGGGTGCAGCTGCCCCAACTATAAACCCCAGGCAAATGAGAGTCCATCTCCTCCTCTGCCAATTGGGCCAAAGCTGGAGTTTGAGGAGGAGGGCTTAGGGGATGCTGGGTTGAGATACTTGAAGATGACAGATGGCAGTGAAGAGGTTGGTGGTAAAGGGCTTGGTGCAGTACATCTCCCACGGAGGGCAGTGAGGCTCTGGGGGGTGCTGGGTAATAGGTTGGGCTGCTAAAGGAGCAGCACCAAGACTGTGCCCATGCTAGACTAGATGACCCTGGAGTCCCCTTCCAACTCTATGATTCTATGCTTCTATGCATGCACATGTCTCTTTCTATCCTCCTTTGGTTTTTCATGGCACGCTGAACAGCTCTTTCCTACTCTCCAACCGCCCTCCTTTCTTTCAGCTACTACCATGTAGTTGCTGGATGGCTCCCCCCCCCATTACTGTCACTAAGAAGAAGGGGGAGATGAAGAGCTGGTGAGGAGGAAAGAATGAGAAGGATACAAAGGGCAGGAGTGTCCCTTAGGATGTCTGACCTGTGACCCACTTTCAGAGGCTTTGGTGTAGTGGTTAAGTGCATTGACTCTAATCGGGGAGAACCAGGTTTGATTCCCCACTCATTCCCCACTTGCACCTGCTGGATGACCTTGGGCAAGCCATAGTCCTGTCAGAGCTGTTCTTGAAAAGAGCAGTTTCTGTCAGAGCTGCCTCAGCCCCACATACCTCACAGGGTGTCTGTTGTGGGAAGGGGAAGGGAAATCCAATCTCTTCTTCTTCTTTATTCTCTATCCCTTTCCTAAAAATTCCCAGCATGGAGTTTGCCATCTTTTCTGCTGCCACACACCAAGTCAACATTTGCATTAAGTTATCCACTACAACAGTGTAGAGCTAACCCCTTGCCCTGCAGATTATCATTGGAAAAAGTGCAGAAAAGGGCAACTAGAATGATAAAAGAGTTGGAACACTTTCCCTATGAAGAAAGGTTAAAGTGCTTGGGGCTCTTTAGCTTGGAGAAACAATGGCTGAGAGGTGATATGAATGAGGTTTATAAGATTATGCATGGGATAGAGCAGGTCAAGAAAGAGGTACTTTTCTTCCTTTCTCACAATACAAGAACTTGTGGGCACTCCATGAAATTGCTGAGCAGGCAGGTTAGAACAGATAAAAGTAAGTACTTCTTCACCCAAAGAATGATTAACACATGGGATTCACTGCCACAGGAGGTGGCGGCAGCTACAAGCAGGGACAGCTTCAAGAGGGAATTAGATAAGCATATGGAGCAGAAGTCCATCAGTGGCTATTAGCCACAAGGTATAGATAGGAACTCTTAGGCTGGGGCAAGTGATACTCTGTATTCTTGGTGCTTTGGGGGGGCAACAGTGGGAGGGCTTCTCGTGTCCTGGCCCCACTGCTGGACCTCCTGATGGCACCTGGTATTTTTGGCCACTGTGTGGCAGAGTGTTGGACTGGATGGGCCATTGGCCTGATCCAGCATTGGCTTCTCTTATGTTCTTATGTATACCCCGCCTTTCTCCCCAGCTTTCTGAACCACATTGCACAGCCCTATTTCCTGTCCAGAAAGGCCTTCTTGAATAATTCAGTTTTGCATACTTTGTGGAAAGTCAGGAGAGGGGGAGCCTTCCTGACCTCATCAGGCAGGCCACTCCATAAGGTGGGGATCACAACATGTGTATGGACAGTTGTTGATTTTGCCGATTAGTAAGGCGGCACCTGCAGGAAGCCCTGCTCAAATGAGAGAAGAGCATAGGGAGAGAGGAAGCCCTGCAGGTACAAGGGACCCAAGGCCATGAAGAGTTTTCTATGTGATAGCCAAGACCTAAAATCAGCCTGGTAATGATGGGCACTCAATGGAGTGATTGCAGAATGGGAGTAATATGCACTCTCCATCCAGCTCCCAATAATAGCAGAGCTATGGCATTCTATGTCAATAGTCTGCAAGCCATTTTCAGTCCTATGATCAAGGAGAAAGGAGCCTAATAAGTATTAAAAATTAAATCCCAACATCTCTTATCCTCTCAGTCACCATCAGCTCAGATCACATCAGTATATATTGAATGGGATTTTTTTTGGCCTGTTCGATATAGTGGTTAAGAGCAGCAGGACTCTAATCTGGAGAACCAGGTTTGATTCCCCACTCCTCTACATGAATCCTGCTGGGTGATCTTGGGCTAGTCACAGTTCTCTCAGAGTTCTCTCAGCCCCACCTACCTCACAGGGTGTTGTGGGGAGAGGAAGGGAAACAGGATTGTAAGCCGCTCTGAGACTCCTTCAGGTAGTGAAGGGCGGGGTACAAAACCAATCTCCTCCTCCTCCTCTTCTTCTTCCTTGTACTCACTTACATCAATCTTCATTTGCCTTGAGTGTTGCCCACTCATCCAATACGGAGAGATTTGGTTTTCGCCATCCTGAATAATTTCATATAATCTGAAAACTTGGCTGCTACAATGGATGCCAACTCCAGGCTGAGAAATTCCTGGTGATTTGGGGGTGGAACTTAGAAAAGGTGGGGTTTGGAGAGGAGAGGAGAGGAACCTCAATGGGATATAATGACATAGAGTCTGCCCTCCGAAGCTGCCATTGTTTCCAAGGGAACTGATCTCTGTAGTTTGGAAATCAGCTGTTGTTCTGGGAGATCCCCAGGCCCCACCTGGAGGTTAGCAACCTTAGTAGCTACATAGCTCACCTCCAATTCCAGATTATTTATTAACAAGGTCAGTAGCTCTGGTACCAATACCAATCCTTGTGGGACTCCACTGTTCACTTCTTTCCTTCCAAGAGTTTATTCCTACTCTCTGCTTGCTGTCATTTAATCAGTTTTTAACCTCTAAAATAGCCTATCCATCCTGAGAGCTGCTAGTATGAGTTCTTCTGCCCGTTAGATTACATGGCAAGGAATTCTAGATTTCTTACAGCCAGTCTTCCAAATACATAATTCATCTCCCTCTGCAGTGGGGGACTTCATCTTGTGCCGTGCTTGATTTCACTTCACAGCAACAGGAAATAGCAACTTGTTGGGATGCTCCTTTTCTTGCAGAAGATGGCACAAGACTGACTATGTGGAAAGCTACCAAACTTTCTAAATGGCTCTCTGTCCCAATAATGTACAACACAAAAAAGAGAAATTCCAAGGCTCTGAAGAAGCCATTTATTGCCTACGTGAATGCTGATGTTCAAATCAAATGCTATTTTGGTACTCTTGTTATGCCTAATGGTGCAGTTTGTATATGATCTTGGGTAAAAGTGTTTCCTAATGTAATTAATTCACTCCTAGAGTCAACCTAAGAGAGCAAAATGACTTCTAAAATCAGAGATCAGGATTTTTATAAACAAGCTACAATCAGGTTGCAGTCACACGCACCAGAAAAAAACAGGGGGGAAGCGAGGCTATTTCCTCCGGGGGAATTTGACCCGCAGTTGCATGATCACACCTCTCTTTGAAGCTGCAGGCGCAGTCCGTCAGTACGTGATCAGATGCAACTGGGGGTGAGTTGGGGTTTTTTGGTGCCGTTTCCCCCCCCCCATGCACTTAACTGAGGGTTCGATGAATCGCACCTCCACACCAAGGGCTCCCTATGGAGTTTGCGATGATGCACATACTGCGAAGAGGGTGGTGGTGGAAAATAATGATACGGCGCCTGATCAGATCTCGACGCCCGATCTCGACACCATGAGAGGGCACTGGAGCGATCAGACACAGGAAAGTCTGTCCATGGCCCGTCGCAACCTGTTACCTACCAGATTTCCCTGGTGTCTTTTAACTCCGCTTCTGCAGCGGAGCAGAATGGGTTGCCGACGGCTGTGGGGTGCTTCCCAGATGTTGTTGTCTGATTGCGCCCTTTAAATCCACCTGTCATTTGTACCTATGTTGGGTTTAATTGTGTGTATGATCACAGCCTCAGTAAAGCTTACAAAGCATCTATTTAATTTTAGAGTCTATATTACATCTAATCCATATCATAGCTAATGAAAAGGCAAGAGATATATTAAATACATATGCTAACAGCTTTGCAAAGGACCCCAATGATAATCTTACATTTCAAGACATTCCCATGAGGTTTTTTTTTAAAATCATGCTTCAAGTTGCCTCTTAATTACTGTAGAAGGTCTCTAAGTCCGGCTATTAATAAACCCTTCTAAATAGGGCTACCAACTCCAGCTTCGGAAATTCCTAGAAATTTAGAGGCAGTGTCTACAGAAGTCACCAGCAGAAATTTGGAGGGCAGGGACATGAAGGGCAGCTGTCAAGGCGATGGTGTGATGTCACTTCTGGGAGAATCAGGAAGTCATGTCACCTCTCTCTAAGATTCACTGGAAATTCCATGGTTTTACTGATACCTCCTTTGGATTTTCCCCAGGAGTGACATCATGTTGTCAGCCCAACAGCCACCCCCTATGTCTCCTGCTGGTCCATCAGTGTAGTGTAATCTGTAACTCTAGGAGAGTTCCAGGCCCTGTCTTGAGGCTGGCAATCCTACTTGTAAATGAATGTAACCTGTTCCCACCTAAGCAATCCAAAATAGCATATTTCTCTTTCTCCTCCTGTCCTCCACCCTCTCTCCAATTTGAGCCTTGCAGAATTTTGTATTTCAAGAATTGTCAACTCTCTTACACACCCTTTTTGGAAACCAGAGCTATTAATGTAATAGGTTTTGGAACACTCTGGTGGCTTATTGACCAGAACTAGGTAAAGCACCCCAGATTAAGCCAACACCTACCCAGAACTGAGAGGAGATGCTGCCTCTCATGTGCAGAATACAGGGCTTTTCTTCCAGCAGTCCAAAATGGCGCTTGGCTTCTCTCCTGACTCGTGTCCTCTCCACTATGCTGATGACAATTTGCTCTAATCCTTCATATCTGTCCCTGTACTACTAAAGCCCAGCCAGCTCCCATTCCAGGCAACGTCATCTTTTCACATTCATCTTAGCAATGCTGCCACTGCCCATTCATTTCCCAACAGGTCAGTTTGTTAAAATATTCACGTACAATATATCTACTACAAAGGACAAAACCTCACTCAGAACATGTTAATGACTTGTCTAATATGCAGCGACACAGCTTTCGCGGGAGTCAGGCCAATAAAACTGCCTTCATCCCCTCACACGGGCTTAAATGCCATTACTCAACAATGTAATAATCACCACAAGGTACTTCCAACTGGACAGTAGCCAGCAAGGAACACAGAACTGGCTTCTCTCTCTCCCTCTCTGCTCAGCTGAACCTCAAACCCGCAGAAGGCCAACACAGCAACAAAATACAAAATGATACTCACGCTATAGTAAACTCCGATCACCAAAAATAGCTAGGATTTTGATTAAGTAGCTGCATTTTAGAAGGGTTTTTTTTTCATATAAAAGGCACTTTAAGCAGCAGTGTGTGGTTTGAATTCAACATTCTTTCAGCTCAGGGGACTGATTATTTTTAATTAATTCTGGTAAATCATCTTCCCTCTTGTTTTACGAAATATTCTGCTTCGCATTTAATATTTTAACAATCTGGGAGGGGTGGGGAGCCAACACTCATTCTGTTGCTAAAGAGAATAAGCACCTCAAAGTCAGGAGGGCTAACACTCAGCTCAGGAGATATACAAAGAGCCACAGGCTGCAAAATTCTTGTGTTTCTCTCTGGATGCATGTTAGTGAGAATGCCAAATGTGGAACTCTTTCGCTCTCTCTCTCTCTCTCTCTGTCTCATGCGCACCCCCAAGGACCTCTGAATCCCTGCAAAAGAGGTGATATGCTGACAAGTTTCTTTCCAAAGCTACATAAAAATGCCACTGAATAACTTCCTGGGGACTAACAGAAAAATATATAAACCTAAAGTATGCAACGTTTGTAGCATTAAACTGGAAATATGGTGGATTTTAGATTTCATGTTGAGGCTTTCTCAAATTGCACGCCTTAAAACATACACTGCAGAGTGCCACTGTGGCCTCATTATGGAGAGGTTGCGCCCTCGAAATCCATTTCCCCTCTTGTATTTTTTTTTTTTTGAAATTCAAAACAACTTCCAAGCTGTTTCTGGCACACCGTGCTGGAGTAGTTTAGGCTACACCAAAGGTGGCAAGGTTTTGGGGAAATGCTTTCAAAGCCCCAAGTGCCAGCACAAATTCACAGGTGACTGGGATCAGCAAATGGTTCAGTGTCGACGAAGCACACATGAACAAAAGAAATTACAGCTCCTTTCCTGTGCAGGCAGCGTGGAGTCTGGGAGGCTGCAAGATGGATCTAAGTGCAGTTGGCAGGGAAGGAAAGGGCAGCACCACCTCATCTTCCAAATACACACCTAAACCCTGACTAGGAAGGGCTGGGACCAGGGCTCCCTCTACGCTGTGAACAAAAATTCCACTTCATGAGCTACTGGCATTAATGTTGTGAGCGAGCAGTTTGGCTGCTGCATATATTAGTTTGCTCATCCTTCCTAAACTAAGGCAAAAATGTGTGAGCCGGAGGCTAAAAAACTGTGAGCTAGCTCACACTAACTCAGCTTAGAGGGAACACTGGCTGGGACCCACAACAACTCTCGAATGGGTCATCAGGGAGGCTCCCATGTCAATAGAGTTGCCAACCTCCAGGTGCTCTGTGACTGTATGAATGTGACTGTATCAGCAGTTTATAAGGGACACTAAAAGATGGTTGAATTTTGGGCACATAGAAATTGAGATATTAATTCCATTACGTAAATATAATTGTTTATTGTCGTTTTTGTCATTTTTCCACGGCGTGTATACTGAGTTTGACAACCTGTTCCAAGCAGTGTTCCCTCAAGGCTGAGTTAGTGTGAGCTAGCTCACAGTTCTTTAGCCTCCGGCTCACACATTTTTGTCTTAGCTCAGGAAGGATGGCTCCAGAGCCAACTAATTTATGCAGTAGCCAAATCGGTCACTCGCAATTTTTAAGGCCAGGAGCTCACAAAGTAGAAATTTTGCTCAGAAGACTCCACAGCTTAGAGGGATCACTAGTCCCATGATCTTTCTACTTTTGTTACCTCCAGGTGGAAGCTGGAGATCTCCTGGGATTACAACTGACCTCCAGGCAACAGAGATCAGTTCCCCTGGAGAAAACAGATGCTTTGGAAGGTGGACTCATCTCTGTGGCCATTATACCCCATTGAAGTCCCTCCTCTCCCCAAACCCCGCCCTCCTCATGATCCACCCACAAAATCTCCCGGTATTTCCCAACCCAGAGCAGGCAACCCGACTTGTCAGTACCTCCAGCCCAGATTAGCTGCTAGCATAGGAATTTCTTACACAATCCAGTTGTCCAGTACATTTTGTTCATACAAGTAATTTGGGGGATGCACTATATCTAGCCATAGCAAAGCTGTAGCCACACACTGCCCTTAAGAAGTAAATTCAGGATGTCAGAATTTACCTGTTTGAGGACAGGCAGCACTCAGAGACAGGCATTCTCCAATATGCACGTCAAAATACTTATGATGCAAAATTCAGGAAAAAAACCCCAACACGTTAATTTCTTAGGTAAATGCAGAACCTTCTTTACTATAGCTAGATATTGAATAGCCATGTGTATGTAGATCTAAAGTCCTATACTACAGGGCCGCCTAGGGCTGGGATACAGGTTTCTTCAAACACAGGAGAAAGCCCAGGTTCAATGGAAAATCTGAATTGTTAAAAAGAAAATTATGTTAAGAGTGATGTGTTCAGGAAACATATAAGGTTGGTAAAGAAATCCAAAATAAGAAGGAAAAACAAGGTGTCAATGGCCACCTCTAGTAAGTGAGGAGGGATACTTGTAGCCAGCTATGGCATGCCTCCCTCATCTCCCTAATCTTCCCCTTATCCCATATTATGATAAATCTGGGAAGATGCACAGGTAGAGGAAAGGGGAGAGAAGACTGGCCAGGTTAGGAGAGGTTGGGCAAGCATAAAGAGCAAGGGGAGGAAAAGAAGATTAGTCAGGGAGGGTGAAAGAGTGACTGAGCCAGCAGCTGGGCATGAACTAGAGAAACCAAACAGGAATAGAGGGCTGTGGGTGAGTAGGTGACCAAGCGAGCTGAAAGAGGGAAGAGAGATCAGGTGAGCAGAAAGAGGGAAGAGGAGCCAGAACAAGAAAGGGGAAAATGGGAGTCATCTGGAGGGAAGAATGTAGGTTTGCCAGACCCCCACTAGGGGCACTTCCCCGTCACTGGACAGCTGGCCAATGGGGGGAAATCTCACCCCCAACTGGCCCAAAAGGCAATGTAAAGGCATCACCCGGAAGTGACATCATCACATCACCGACATCGGGGGTGACGCTCTAGTTTTTGGGCAAAACTCTATGGTAAAATTGGCTACAAACCATAGAGTTTTGCCCAAAAACTAGAGTGTCATCCCCCCATGTTGGCGACATGATGACGTTACTTCTGGGTAGGACCTGGCAACCCTAGGAGAATGGGATTTCCTCCCCAGCTTGAACATCTATGTTATATATTTCAGTTTCAGAATAGTCTCAAAGCAACACATGGTTAGACTGGAAAGCAAAGAAAGAAAAAATGTGGAAGCATCCCTAAGTTATCAGTGTAAGGCCTAGAAAACTCATTTGACACCACTGACTAAACAGTTACTAAAATGAAGAAAATTTATTAACAAAGACAATATATGCAACAATGAAAATGTAGAATCAAAACTTTTGCTTGGATCTTGACAGGGAGGGAAAAGACTTAGCACTAAAGAAGTTGTGATTTTTCTTCCATTACTTTAAGTTCCCTTTCTGGTACAATCTTATGAACTTCATTGTGAACAGTATGCTCACAGCATTGTCTCTTAATTCTAGACAGACTGCATGTGCCCTCTGTGAGACCTTCTGTCTTTCAGAATAACAGCAGATATCTTTGGGAACAGAGGGCTGACAGAAGCCAAAATGATGGCTTTCTGTAAAAGGGCAATGTGATATTTAGCCTTAGAAATGGAAAGATCTCTACTCTAGGGTGATTTACTTTACCTAAACACTATCTCATTTCTCTGAACTGGGCCTCAAAGTGATTAACTGTTGAATCACTAGCTACAGTTTCATAGGACCAATATATATTGAAGACCAGGATCGTTTGTTTTTTTTGCCTAGATCAGGGGTCGATTGGCCATTAAGTCATCAAGAAAAAGCTGGTAGGCCAATGGCTGGGCTGAGAGCCACCCCAGCCCTGAGGAAATCACAGCATGCCTCGTGCATATCCCGTAGCTTTATTAATATCTACACAGACCTTGCTGTACCTAACCCTTTACAGGCTAACAAGCAAAAGATAGATTTCTATCTACCTACAATCTAAATTTAGACAAAGGGGTGAGAGAAGGGAAATAGAGACAACTGTCACAACTCTTGAACAATAATGGCTCAATACTATATAATGCCCACTTATCTTAAACTAAATCTCCAAATGTTAACATACTGGGGGGGTCAATGGGGGGAGGGTTTCTAGTGTCCTGGCCCCACTGGTGGACCTCCTGATGGCACCTGGTATTTTTGGCCACTATGTGACACAAAGGCTGATTTCCCACAAGCGCTACTCCTGATGGTAGGTGTCAATATCACACAAGCTGCTGCGCAGCCACATTTTGCCTCACAGTTTTGCGCTATTTCCCCCACGTCTACTTAATCCTGTTTTTTGAGGATTGAGTAGACATGGGGAAAATCACACAAAGCTGTGGGGCAAAATGCCACCCGCAGCAGCTTGTGTGAAATTGACACTCACCATCGGGGCAAAAGGGAAGGCGAGCACGGAGCAGCGCTTGTGGGAAATCAGCCAGAGTGTTGAACTGGATGGGCCATTGGCCTGATCCAAAATTGGCTTTTCTTATGTTCTTATGTTCTTAATTATCAGATGGGGGAGCCGTGTTGGTCTCAAGCAACAGAACGAAGTTTGAGTTCAGTGGTAATTTTAAGACCAATAAAGTTTAATTCTGGGTATAAGCTTTCATGTGCATGAAGAAAGTATGCATGAAGTGTGGATGCACAAAAAAGTTTATACCTAGGATTAAACTTTGTTAGTCTTACTTACAGGTGCCACTGGACTCAAATTTTAAATACCTTTGCAGGGTTACTCAGACCTCTTTACATCTCTTCTGAATGAGCGATCCTTTTCTTCCTTCACCTTTTGTGTGCTATACTAATAAAACTGCAACAGGAACTTATTTAGATAAAGATCTGAATCTTAGTAGATAAACTAGTAAGGGCAGAAAATATGGTTCAAATGTGACTATTTCCACACAAGCACAAACCTCTGTATTCTTAAATAATCAAAATTTGTAAAAGTTTCCGCAAAACTTTTGCCTCCCCAGGAGTAAATCCAAATTTAGTGCCCCATTACCCTGGGTTTTTTTAAATCTACTTTCTCTGTGATTCCCCCCCCTTTGTATCTGAACTTGCAATTTTTCGGTGAGGAATTCCCAATTTTGAATTTTGTTTCTTGCCACCCTTTTGTGTCATCAGTGTTGCATGTCACCTCTCCTCCCCCTCCTGCCCCCCTCAGGTTGTCCCCTGAGCAATCCACTAATTTTTAAAAAGTGTAATATTGATTGCTTTATGAAGCAGATTTTTAAAATTATAATATAGCAACATTATAACAATGGGACAAAATGGGCAGCAAGGTTTCATGTAGCCCATCTATGAAGTTCTTTTCCTTTTTTTTTTTTTGGGGTGAGTAGGTTTTGATGCTCCAAAGCATGACAGAGCACTCCAGAGCATGATGGAAGACAGGAGGTCCATGGGGTCACAAAGAGTCAGATTCAACTGTGTGACTGAACAACAACAAAAAGGTTTTGATGCTACACACTTGTGTTGTTTCTTCACACACATCCTTCTCTTCTCCTATAGCTCCCAGTGTGTTGGCTTTTATTTTTTCCAAAGTTATGATGCTATAACATTACTGTACATGCAAAAAAGGAGGTTCCATCTCTGACGATGTACATGAGGACACATTTAGCGTGCTTCATAATTATAACAGTGATATGAATTGGTGTATTTAGTTTGACAATCGCCAGCCATTTTCTTAGTTGGCAACTATCGAGGAGTGGGGGGGCCTTTGAAATGGTGGCAACCATGCTGTTCCCCGTGATACATCACCCTTTTTTTTACAGTGTTATGATGTTATAACACCACTGCCTAGGCACACAAAAAAAGAGAGTCCATCGCTAATGAAAAACATCACATTTAACGTGCTTCATAATGATTGAATAACACTGTTATGGATTGGTGTATCCAGTTCAACAATTGCGAATGGAATACTATTTTCATTAGGATTTTATGGGAATCTTCACTGGCCATTTCCCTAGTTGGTGACTAAGAAGGAGCAGAGGATCTTTGAAATGGCAGCAACCACGCTGTTCCTCATGACACAACCAGCCATTTTTTTTACAATGTCACAATGTTATAACATTACTGCATATGCAAAATAAGGAGGTTCCATCGCTATGAAGTAGGACAACACATATAGCGTGCTTCATAATTACCAAATAACAGTGTTATGAATTGGTATATCCAGTTCAACCATCACCAGCGATTTTCTTAGTTGGTGATGAAGGAGGAACAAGGGACCTTTGAAATAGCAGCAGCCATGCTGTTCCCCATGATACATCCCATCTTTGTCTTACAACATTATGATGTTACTAGGGAGCAAAGCCCATTGTGGTGGAAGACAATGGACCCTAGAAAGGAAGGGAGGGAGGGTGGAAGGGAGAGAGGGTTGGAGAAAGGAAGGAAGGAAGGAAGGAAGGAAGGAAGGAAGGAAGGAAGGAAGGGAGGGAGGGAGGGAGGGAGGAAGGGAGGAAGGGAGGAAGGGGGGGAAGAGTGAAAGAAAGGAGAGAGGAAGAAAGGAAAGGGGGGAAAGGAAGGGAAGAGAAGGGAAGAGGGGCGGAAAAGGGCTTCTCTGGGCCTACTGCCCCCATAGAAGGCCCAGGGGATGGTGTGGGGGTGGAAAAGGGCTTCTCTGGGCCTACTGCCCCCATAGAAGGCCCAGGAGATGGTGTGGGGGCAGTAAAGGGCTTCTCTGGGCCTACTGCCCCCATAGAAGGCCCAGGGGATGGTGTGGGGGGCAGAAAAGGGCTTCTCTGGGTCTACTGCCCCCATAGAAGGCCCAGGGGATGGTAGTGGGGGCGGAAAAGGGCTTCTCTGGGCCTACTGCCCCCATAGAAGACTCAGGGGATGGGGGCGGAAAAGGGCTTGTCTGGGACTACTGCCCCCATAGAAGGCCCAGGGGATGGTGTGGGGGCGGAAAAGGGCTTCTCTGGGCGTAGTGCCCCATAGAAGGCCCAGGGGATCATGGGGGTGAAAAGGGCTTCTCTGGGTCTACTGCCCCCATAGAAGGCCCAGGGGATGGTGTGGGGGGTGGAAAAGGGCTTCTCTCACCTGTTTCAGCCTTGAGGGCCTGTCCCTGCACTCACACTCCAGACAGTCCTCTCCTGTCGGAGGACTGGAGCAGACTGAGCCGAAGACACTGACCGGGGCTGACGTGGGCAGGACTTCGCCAAGCAGCCAGTCAGCCCTGGCCAGTGTCTTCTGACTGCCAGTTCTTGAGCCGAATCAATTATGGCAAGCATAGAATGTTGTGGAACCAAAATTCAAATATTAATAAGGACAGGATAACATGTACAAAAAAAGGAGGTTCTGTCACTGACGAGGTACATTATGACATGGCCCTAACCCTAACCCTTCTTCAAAGCAAGTGCAGAACACATGGAGAGGGTTGAATCCAAATTCAAGAAAAGATCCCCCAAAAGAAATGCCATTTTGTGGAAGGGGTGCTGCAAAGTCAGAGCATCAGCTGGGGATTCAACTCACCTGGAACCAGCATCAGGAAAAGGTCTGTGATACTGTATTATCACTGGTTTCCAATGCTGGTTTAGTAGCTGGTGAATAAAAGGTTTCCCTTGCTCAAAAGCCAGTCGAATCTGACTCTAGGGATGCGGTGCTCATCTCCGCTTCCAAGCCCAAGAGCCAGCACTGTCCGAAGACTTCTCCATGGTCATGTGGCCGGCATGACTAGACACTGAGGCACACAGAACACTGTTACCTTCCTACCGAAGCAGTACCTATTTATCTACTTGCAATTTCTTGCTTTCGAACTGCTAGGTTGGCAGGAGCTGGAACCAGAGATGGGAGCTCACTCCGTCATGCGGCACTCGGGTCTCGAACTGCTGAACTACTGACCTTCCAGCCTGCAGTTCAGTGTCTTAACCACTGAGCCACCGCAGCTCCTAGCTGGTGAATACTAACTTCCAAAAGACTTCAGAAGAAGAACAGAGGCATTTAATGAGGTAAGTGCTTCATTTTGCAAGAGCTGACAATTATTTCTTCCTGGATATTAATTTTTGTGTGTCTCTTGGCATTGCAAGACAAATATTTGTCTGATATGCAACAAGAGAGGGTATGCCTGCCCAAGGGAATCTTTTTTATACCTGTTTTGTGCTTCTTATTTAAGTAGCATACCTGCAATTTTTTGCTGTTGTTGTTCAGTTGTACAGTCAAGTCCGACACTTTGCGACCCCATGAACCACATCACGCCAGGCCCTCCTGCCTTCTGTTGTGCTCTGGAGTTTGCTCAATTTCATGTTCGTTGCCTCGATAACACTGTCTAACCATCTCATCCTTTGCCCTCCCCTTCTTCTTTGACCGTCAATCTTTCCCAGCATCAGGGGCTTCTCCAGTGAGGGCTCCCTTCTCATCTGGTGGCCAAAGTATTTGAGCTTCAGCTTCAGTATCTGGCCTTCCAGGGAACAGTTGATTTCTTTTAGGATAGTTCCTTCAAATTAATAGATTTCAGAGAAATCTCTGAAACACTCTAAGACTACAGTAGTTAACAAGGATACAAAGGAGAAACATACAAATGCTTCTTGTTAGGAATTTGGCATGTTGCATCTCAGGCTCCCAGTTGCATGGTACATGCCGAGCCTTTCAGAGAATCAAAGCCAAGCGACCCATGAAGACACTTCACAGAAAAAAAGAAAAAGAATCATACACATTGGACACCCTTGTTGGCTACATTAAAAAACAGCTCAGTCCAGGAAGCAAAAATGCAAAAGAGGGCCTTGAATTTTCAACATGGGAATCAAATTTAACAAGTTCTAGAACAAATACATTCTTCCCTCCCTTCCCATTGCCTTAAGCCAAAGATTTATTAAGGCATGGCCCAGTGGCCCAGGTCAATTATTGTGAAAAGGCCAGAGCACAGTATGTCAAATGAAAAACTTTCTACCTCATTAAAGGCGAAAATAAAAGGGATTTGAGCAACAGAAGAGTCCTGCATGTTTGCTGATGGGATTCAAGATTTGCTATTGATTTTCAGCACTGAGGCACTTAGTTCTTCTTACTTTGTTGAAAAGTCATTTTTATCATTAAAATGATTGTGACTAAAATACCCACTTAACAAAAAAGCTTCTAACCTACAAAAAGAGCTATCAAAATAAAAGTTAGGGTACACTAAATGTTCTTTCTGTCGTACAGCTTTATTATAAGACCTTTCAAAAACTGATGTTTTTATGCAAGGAAGGAATGTGAGAACCATTTTCTATTAGATAAAAAAAAATTAAAACGGTGACATTTTTGAAGTTCTGTACCACATTTCTAAAACAAGTCATTCAACGTAGTTAACAATAAAACCTATGAACAATCTCCAAATAACTAAAAGCAGGAACTCATTAGCATAATAGGCCACACCCAACAACAGAAACCTATTAGCCTATTAGGCCACACCCCTGACAGCACAGCTCATTAGCATATTAGGCCACACCCCCATGCTGTCAGGAGTGTGGTCATCCAGCCACACCCACCTTTTGTTTCTTATTCTGTTTACCTTGTTTGTTGTTAAAACCCAGGGCTTTTTTGGTAGCAGGATCTCCTTTGCATGTTAGGCCACACACCCCTAATGTAGCCAGTCCTAATGAGTTTCTGCTTTTGGGTGCAGCCTATTATGCTAATGAGTTCCTGCTGGGCAGGCCAACTCGGGAGCCAGTAGGAACTCCATTCTTGTGTGTTCCTGCCCCAAAATAGCCCTGATTAAAAGAAATAACACCAAGTCATTTGAACGTGGGAGCAATTAAAGGTTACCTTGGATTCATCTTAGATCCCCCCTAATAATGCTAACTATTAGGAGAAGCAAATAATGCCTCTTCACTTATGTGGATTCTTTCCCATCAACAGCATAAACCCGCTCAATTCCCATGCTTTTCGTAAAATCCCTCCTTGAGCATGCTATGTCACCATAACAATTTAACCAGTGATGAGAGAAGGAATTGCCCATTGTGACTTTCATTTCCTTTTCTGATATATGGTTTTTCCGCAGTACCCTGACTCCTCCAAATCTTTTGCTCTCGACTTTCTGTTTTTCCACTGCTTATTGTGTTACGTTCCTGCTTTGCTCTATCAGCTATTTGCTACACGCTCATCACATCCTTAAATTTATGCCAACAACTTCCCCACCCTGCATCTTTCTTGTATCTTTGCATTTCCTATGACTCCTCCTAGTGTCTATGATAGTACATCCACTCAAAAAGGGATTGGAGTAGGCATTATACCTACCACTGGAGGTCTGCAAAAAATGGTATTTGTGGAATTTCCCCTTTCTGTCCATAGCACATATAAGACAACCAATATTAGCACTGGATTTGTACTGTTGCACTATGATAGCTCAATATGGCTTCATCCACATGGGTGGGGAGAAGCTTACATTTGTAAACATGCAGTGGATTTCTGAACAACTGTTGTTTAAAACAAGAATGAACCAGGAAGTCCTTGAGTTTGCATGGTCCCGCCCACTCCTTTCTTTATGCAGCATAGAGACTGAAGATGTCCTGATTTGGAACAAGCTGCAGTTTGTTGTGGCATCCAAACTGGGCAAACTGTCAAAAGTATCATTTGTTCTCTTGTTACAAAACAAGAAAACAAACCAGTAATGTATCCACTTGAGGACATGGGCTTGGGACAGCCATTTGCTGGGACCGGTTCTAACCGGTCCACCATGTGGCCAGGCGAAGGGCCTGAGCTTCGCCCCGAAAGACAATGGACTAGAGGATCCTAGCTCCCTTCCAATGGAGGAGCAGGAGATAACTCAATCAATGTAAATAGCGAATCACTGGGTGTTGTGTGTTTTGGGGTGTGGGCTCACGGGGGATAAAAAGCCGGCCTGCGAGCCGGCTTAGTTGTCTTGTTCCTGATCTAAATAAAGTATGTGAGAGCTGAAATCACTCATCGGTCTCAGTACTTTTCAAAACCAGTGTGTCATTTCCCTTGATACAGGTGATGTGGCAAATTACAGTTTGTTTTAAACCAAGGCAGGAGAAAGTAGGGAGGTATCATGTTAGACTAGCGTCTTCCCAGCTCTTTCTTATCAAGAAGAAACCATGCAGCCTTTCTCTCTTACCCAAAGCCATGTTTTTACATATCTGATTGCTTTTCAAAAACACATTTAACAGCCCTTTTTGACATTACAGTTTGCAGGCACTCCCCCCATTAACAATTTTTTAAAACTTTCCATTAACAAATGTGAGGTAGTAATTTTGTTAGACAAATCCCACTAAAACCAATAGGATTCTTACTTTTTTGCGTTAGTTTGTAACATTATTTAAAGACAACAATATGCAAATATGTAAATATGTAAATTACACTAGAAGGCATCAATAGTCTAGATTACAGTCCTTGCATGGACATCAAAATAATTCTGGTGACATTTTGAATTAGTATGTTCAGTATTTTCCCCCCTCAGTTTAGCAATTCACGTGCAATATTTAAGACACTGTAGACAGACATACTCAGCAAAACCAAACCAAAAACTTAACGAAATGGAAAAGAGACACATGTAATGGTCTAAACACTAAACTAATTAATGGGGGAGAACAAACAGCAGGCAAAAAGTCAACAAAATAAAAACCATTGTCATTAACAGCCATTAGTGTCACTGTTTGTCATTTTGGCTATTATTAACCACAATGTTCATGCATGTTACCATGCTCAAGGAGTGTCTGAGACTCTGATTACCACATACTAGCTGCGGTCACCGACACTAAATAATCCACTTTCAATGCACTTTCCAACTGGATTTTGCCAGTTCCCCAGTTGGAAAGTGGATTTGAAAGTGGATTATTTAGTATACACACGACTGCAGTCACTGTAAATCAACAGCAAAAGAATCCCCTTCTTTGTCATACATTCATGTTCAGAATGAAATAACTATAGCATCAAGAGATTGTAACTACAGCTCTTCCTCAAAAAAAAAAAAAGTGTGTTTTGGCCACAGTGAACCATACTCTGGTCACATCCAAATTAGAGTACTACAAGCAGTGGACCCACAAAGACTTGTGGAGGGCATATCTCCCCCCCCCATATCACCTCACTTACTATTTCCACTTTCCCTTCTGTAACAGACCCATAGCCTCTCTCCTTTTCCTGCTTTCTTCTCCTCTTACCACCCACCAGCCAACCTATCTTTATCTGCCCCCCTGTCTTGAACTCTCCCTCTTTCCCTCTCCCTGGTAACTTTTTCCTGGAAAAAGTCTGGCTGAGTCGTGTGGTCCCGCTGGGGAGCCAGGCCAGGCCCAGTTGTGCAGCAGCCAGTGGCAGACCAAGTAGTTTGGTTAGTGAATATCTGGTGGTGACCATCAGACCCTGTCTCTAGCGAGTCCTCCTCCATCAGGGAATATGCTGGGAGAGGGGAGGGAACTGTTTCCAAGGTGGCTTTGGCCTCCCCACTCCCTCCTGGTAGCTTTGCCTTACAGAAACCAAGGCTTGAAAGGCTCAGAAATATTGTTGTGATTGTCTAGCAACCACCAAAATGGCCACTGAGAGCTCAGTGGGCATTCTTTTCTTAAAGCTACAGACATGTCTATTATTTTGGGGAGTTTTAATCATCCAGTATGTTTACAGATTTCAGGTTTTTTTCAGGAAACCTGGGACATTGTTCAGCTTTTTAGAGAAATCCTCTCCATTTGTCCTTAGCTCCATTTTGTAGACATATCTGTTGGGTCTACTCAGCCTGGTGGCAGCAGCCACCATACAACTTATCTCAGCAGCAGAAGCAACCATGCAACCAGGCTGCCAATGGGAACAAAAGAGAGCAGCAGGACAGATAACGGTAGTTTGACTGGCAGGTGGGAAAGAGAGAAGGAAGCAGGAAAAGTGGAGAGGCTATGGGGGCTTCCAGAAAAAGAAAATAGTAAATAGTGGGGAATGCAGGGGAATACAGGGGAAAATGAGATGCCCTCCACAAGTCCTTTTGGGTTCCCTACTCCTGACAAAATAAGCATAACATATAAAACTCTCCCACTATCTGTTGTAAGAGAAAAGACAAAACACATTTGGACAAGCTGTCTTCATCAGTGGTCAAAGAGAGAAAAAGAGGACAGACCAGGTCCGTAGCTACATTGGCTCATTTCAGGGCCTGTCCCCCCGACTTATTTCAAAGGCCCCCCGACTTTCCATCTGCCGCCTCTTCTTGCCTTCCCCTGCTGCTAAATGGCCAGGGGAGAGGCATCTGTGCCGCCCATCGGGGCCTCTCATGGTTTGGTCCCCTCCGGCAAAGCAGTGGGGCTTCCTGCCCTAAGCTGGAGCTCCGCTTAACTGCTGGGAATGCCGTTGGGAATGTGGATTGACACTGGAGGAGCAGGGCAGCACAGTCTCCTTTGCTCTCCACCCATAGCTGGAATCCGGAGGTGGGCACTGTGGGTGAGAACCCGGATATGGTGGGTGAGGTGCCAGCGGGCTGGTCACCTATCTCTCCAGCAGCCAGCCTGGGCCCAATTGCCACTGAGAAGCCAAGGGCAGAGCAGGGCATCTGCACTGCATGCACCCTTTGGTGGCCACTGTGAGGAAATGCACTGCCCACCTGCACCTGTCCTGGCTGGGAGGCAAGAGGAGAGAGGTGCAGGAGGATAGAGATTGCCGCACCTGGGGATTTCCCTCCTTCTGAATCTCCAGGTGGGGGGTGGGGGAGAGACACCATTTCTCGGCAGGGCTCTGCCCGCCAGGGCTCTTTTGCACAGAGTGGAGCACAGGGGGCTGGAGAGGCAGAGGAAGTGCTGCTTTGGCCATAAGGCGCCATCCTCCCCCGTGCACTCTGGGGAGAGATCCCTGACATGTCTTGGTTTCTCTGGGCTTTGCAGAGGCCTGGGAGGTCATCTCAGTCCCCGCTTAGCAGCTTCTGAACCCGTCCAAATCCTGGGGAGGGGATTTCCCCAGCTTGAATCCTGGGACTTCCCCGTCCAGAGCGGGAGCCACTTTGCAGGGCACTGGTGGCTTTGGCTTGCCTCGGGCATCCTTGCGCATGTTTCCCCATTTCACGGGGCTGCCCCTCCGGCTGCCCCTCACAGAAGGAAGTGCAGAGGATGTCGGCCCCGAGTGCCCAGCAAGCCCTACTGCTTTGGCACCACCCCTCTCCTCTGTGGGATCTGGAGACAAGGGAGAGCTTAGTGGGCTGGCGCTGGGGATGGCAAAACAGTAGGGCGGCGTGGTAGTTAATGAGAAGACCAGCTGAGGCAAGGGCCGGCCAGCCAGTGTGCATGAGTTTTTTTCAATTTTATTTTTATTTCAGTGCCCCCCCACTTTTTACAAGGCCCCCTGATTTAAGAAATCCTGGCTACGGGCCTGGGACAGACCTCTGTAGGATGCTGCAAAAGGTACTGAGTACTAGAGGCCAGTCAAAAGGAACAGGAAAGAAAGCATATAATCCTTAACTGTGTAAGATTGAATTGTTAATACATACAGTGCAAAACAACACAGTGCATACAGCAGAAACAGTACCTATATCCCATGCACAATACAGTAAAATATAACAAAGTATAACAACACAGTGCATGATACTGTAAAGTATAACAATTGATGATCTGCTGGCTAATTAAGACACTGTTTCGATATCTCCTTCAGAATTGTTTCTTCTGTTACAATCCTGTTGGACTCTGGCCTTGTACAGTTGTTGCAAATTGTCTATAACAGACAAGAGTCAAAACATCTACGAGTATGATATAACATCTCAGCAGACTTATTACAGTGGAAAAATAACATACTGTTTATATCAGCCAACGACAGAAGAAAAAAAGGTGTAGATGTTTTGACTCTTGTTAGCCAGCAGACAGTTATTATACTTTACTGCATGCACTGCATATATTAACACTTTGGTTTTACATGGTTAAGAGTTTTTTTTTTCTTTTCGTTTTGTGTGGCCTCTGATACTCAGGACCCTTTTTGGTTCATCAGTGGTCAACCATACAAAATGTTTCTGAAAAATATAGCCGAGTCCTATATCAAAAATACATGCAAACCATACAAGGCATCTTCTAGATGTCTTGCACTGGTCCCCCCACGTTCCCCAGAGAGCACTGCAGTCAGGGGCCCAGAATCGACTGGCCCTCCAGAGTCTTAAGGAGGCCAGGCTGGTAACAACCAGGGCATGGGCTTTCTTGGTGGCGGCTCCATCCTGGTGGAATGACCTCCCAGAGGAGATAAGGGCCCTGCGGAACCTATTACAGTTTCACCAGCCGTCGGAAGGACACCTGAAAGACACCTATAGAAGATCTGTGCTGGCCATGGGAAGAGAGAGCTGATGGTAGCCATCGCGAACTCTGTGACAGCAAAACTAGCACTTATCATGGAATTGCAATCTCTTAAATACTGTTTTAAATGTTTAAATGTTTTCTGCTGATTTTATGTAAGCTGCCCTGAGCCAGCCTTGGCTGGGAGGGTGGGGTACAAATCTGAATGAATAAATAAATAAACAGGCACACAATGCACACAGAGTTAGATAATCACAGATACAAATTGTGCAGATCATATTAGACCATACAAACAAAGCAGCAGCTATGCGCCACAGTCAAAAAGGGGATATTTGGCCACCAGTTTATTTATTTATTTCATTTATTCTCTGTCTTTCTTCTCAAAGGGGACCCAAAGCAGTTCACATTGTCCTCCGGCCCTCCATTTTGTCCTTACAACAACCCCTCAGGCAGGTTAGGCTGAGAGTGTGTGAGTGGCCCCAGGTCACCCAACAAGATTCCATGGCAGGGTGAGCCATTCGAACTTGGGCTTTGAACCTGGATCTTACTCCAGTACTCTAGCCAGCACACCACAAAATCCAAGTAGGCGCATGGCCTTATCCAAAAGGGATTTGATTCAGCCCAATGCACCCACCCGGAAGACAGCTGCCATCCCCTTTCCTCCCCAAAACTTACTGAAGTGAAGGGGGTGTGGAAGGATCCAGAAGTCACAGCTAGACATGGGGTCTCATTGGTCCTCAAAGCCTCCAGTTCTGAATCACACTGGGGAGGGTTCCACCTATTACTAACAAAAAAGTCCCCAAATTTCCCCACAAAACAGCATCGATATATATCCCATGGGTTTCTTTCATCGCTGCAGTATCTACCTCGGAAAGAATGAACGGCTTTTATGTGGAACATTCCAAGAGATGGATAAAAAAGTACGATTAATCAAATGAATTGCTATGTCCCATTTTTCCAAAGGAAACTGCTTAACTTGTACTTTCTTCCCATTCTAGCTAAAGATCTTAAAGTCAGAAACTAAAAAAAAATGTATTTCTTTTCATAGCTACATAATTTTAGGTATACTTGTCATATGCTTATGGAACCCCCCAAAAGAAAGCTAGTAATTCCAAGGGTAAATATATCAAGTAATATATGTCTGATCTCTACATTCATTATAAAAAAAATGGCGGAGCAAAGCCCACCCCCTTGCATAGACACTTGTGCTGTCATGCAAACATGAGCCTCCCCATGAATTACAGTTTTGGAGAGTGCTCCATCCAGGCATTCTTATTAAAATATCCGATTCTTCATAAAGCTAGGTAATTATTTATTATTTAATTTATTTACAGTCTAGCTTTTCAGTGAGACTCAGGGTAGATTGCAGGATATAAACATTACAATCAGAGAGGATAAGACAACCAAGGAATGACGTAATAGGACTAGAATTGCAGAATTGGGGAATGTTTCCATCAACCTCCAGGTGGGCTTGTCAAACTCTGTACTTTGTTGGCCATGTTGATTTCTGTTCTCTGTGATGCTTTCACTTAGAGAGCTGGAAACAGGGGAGTGAATGGGGGGAAAGTATGTGTGGGAACGAGCTTTGCTAGACACCTGTAACAAATTCCAAGTGGCCTCCGGAGGAGAGAAGATGAGTGACCTTGAAGCCTTTGCTGTCAGGAACACTGTCAGGAATAGATACATTTTGTAGTTCACAGGTGTGTGTGTGGGAGAAAACCCACGCTTTGGCTTGGCGGGATGAATGACCAATGTGATTGGATCCTGGCATAGGGGGGTAATTTGAAGTGGATATAATAGTGAGCTTGGAGTCAATACTCACCAGTTCTGTCACAAGTTGGCTTATACCTGTATCGACTGCATATCTCAATAAACAAATCTTACACCTGGGAATGAGTTTGCACAGGGGTCTGATAGGGCCCTGGAGACATTCTGAAATTAATACTGATCTCCAGATTACAGAAATCGGTTCCCGCGGAAAACATGGCTGCTTTGGAGGGTGAACTCTATGTTGTTTGCCAACCTGGAATGGGCAGCCCTATTATGGAAAAATGCAAACAAAAAACTATCTAAGGAAGGCAAACTATAAATAATTCAGAAAGTGGATTACAAGGTAAAGACAATGCAGATACCTACAAAAATTGCTGAAGTGCATTATTCCATTATACAGGTGCTGTTCATTCTACTATAGGTCTAATCTCTTTTATAAAATAGGGTTGCCAACTCAGGGCTGTGAATTCCTGGAAATTTGTGGGGTGGAAATTGGGGAGGGCAGGAACCTTCAAAAGCAGCCAGTTTCTTCAGGAGAATTGATTTCTAACATCTGAAGAACGGTTATTTTTATCATTGTAAATAGATATGTAAATTTCAATTCTACACACTCTGACCAAGTTTGTGAATGAAACAAGACTTGATATGCATAGTCCATTGTGTTGATGGCATCACTACAAATGATTCTTGAGGAACTGAATTGCTCCAAGTAAACTGGATCCTGGATAAAACCTTATAAGTTTGTGGATATTTCTTTTTGGCATAATATATCATGGTTGCCCTGGCAGTAATGGTGGGAGGATTATTGGGGGGGGGGGGATGATCCCCATAGTGTATAATTGAGCTGAATAAATTCAGCAGTACCAATAATTCCTGAAACCCAGTATCTTGCTGATACTGGGATTCGGAAATATTAGCAGATACCGATATTTTTGGGGTTTGGTATATCCGAACCCGAAAAATACCTTTTTTTTTTTAGTGCACACCCCTATTCTGAACCCTGAAAAGCTTCTCCCACCAGCCAGCTTCCTGGAAGCAGGGGAACCCCCACCCGGACCTGGGGGCTGGCAATCCTATTTAAGAGCCATCCTGCAGGTCATGGCATTAAATTTTATAAAACTAAGAATACTGAAAGAGATTTCATCATACACAGTCAGCCTTTTCTCAGTCATGAGGACTAGAAAACTGCTTTTTAAAATAAATGCCTAAAATGCTGAATCCTGTGCATCATTGTGAATTATACTATAGGTGGGGTTGCATTGAAAAGTCTGGATTGCACATCCTACCACGTGCAACAAACACCATCATCAATACCAATATATTATAAGGTGCTTAATAAGGTACAGAAGAAGAAAAAACACTGGAGTGAAATAAAATCCTAACTAAATTCTTAATCCCTCCCTGATAGACTTCTTTTGAGGCACCTGTATCCTCCCTCCCCAGCCCCAATGGCGAAGCGAAGTGAGCAACCCCCCCCCCTTTGCCCCAGAGGGGGAGATAAAATGCACATTGGTTGTCCTGGTGGGCACTACTGAGGTGGGGCCCCCACACAGAAGAGGAGAATCTAGAAAAGCACAATTCTCATATCCTGCAGTTTGGAGGCTGTTTTCTGGATGGGAGCCTTTGGAATCCTCACAACTAGGAAAGGGGGGGTGAAAGGAAGGGGGTGGGGCAATCTTTATAGTCATTAAGCAGCAGCTGGACAAACACTTGTCAGGGATGCTCTAGGCTGATTCTGCATTGAGCAGGGTTTGGACTAGATGGCCTCTATGGCCCCTCCCAACTCTGTGATTCTATGATTCAACCCCCCACCCTCTTTATTGAAGTCAATCATCTTCAGAGCTAGGGTTGCCAACAAGCCCAGAGAAATATATCCTGCTCTTTAATGGAGGCATAATGTATGGTAAAAGGTCGTTTTTCTCCAGGCAGTTCACTTTTGTTGGGGAGAATTATCCTCAAGCTCCATATATTTGATATTGTCTGGTTTAGTCCTCCAGCTAAACCGCCCCGAGCCTGCCTTTGGAAAGTGATGCAAAGTTGGCTCCTTGCCCCCCATCAGCCAGTTCCTCAGTCCTGAGAGAAGCTTCCTCATTTTTTAGATGTTCTAAGTCAACAGCTGTGCATTTGGCACCAGACACATAACTCTCATCTTTGGAGGCCTCATAAACATCCTTGTCTTGTGTCTATTAATCGTGCTGCTTAAATAAGTAATGTAGCCATTTTTACTACACTGTAAGTTAAAAAAATCATTTGATTATTCATATTCAATTTTCTTTTTTCTACAGCTTTCCTTTTTTGGTCCAGTATGAACTTATTGTCACGGACTGGGGTGTGGGCAGAGAGAGAGAGAGAGAGTTCAAGTCCGGTCCGAGGTCAGAGCCGAGGGGTAGCAAAACAGGAGCCAGATCCCAGGAGTCCAAAACACGAACCGAGAGCGTAGTCATTCAAAGACGGGGTTGAGAAGCCAAGAGTTCAGAGCACGAGTCAGGAACCGGAACACAGGCGAGGTGGGTGCAGAAGTGTCATCAACTTGACTAGTTGCTGGCACAAGGAACCAATGTCAGGTGGGGAGCTAAATACCCCTCAGGTGCCGTTGTCAATTGGCGCTCAGCATGTGCATCCCGGCTCCTGCTAGAACTCAGGGCTGAAGGATTGCCTGCTGCACAGGCGCGCCTCTCTCCGCCACGATGCTAAGTCCTGATGGAGCCGGCTCCGTAAGCGTGTCACCCATGGAGGTGAATCAGGGGGCTGTCTGCCGGGCATTGTTCTTCCCCAGCTGTTGCTGAGACGGGCAGCAAGGATGCACTAACGGGCTCTGGGGCTTCATCGAGGTCAGGTGTGGGTTCTGCTGGAGCCGGGAGCTCATCCTCAGCAGCACTCATGACACTTATTGGTTATTTCATTGTAATATGTAACACTGTAACATGTGTCTATCTGTGCCTCAAACTATTTGACCTCTGAAGAAGGCCCTCAAGGGGCGGAAACGCGTCAGGTCACTTGTATTGTCCCTTGTGTTCAGGTCATTTTGGTGTAGTGGTTAAGTGCGAGGACTCTAACCTGGGAAAACCAGGTTTGATTTCCCAGTCCTCCACTTGCACCTGGCTGGATGAGCTTGGGTATGCCATAGTTCTGATAAGAGCTATTCTTGAAAAAGAGCTGTTTCTGTCAGAGCTCTCTCAGCCCCACCTACCTCACAGGGTGTCTGTTGTGGGGAGGGGAAGGGAAAGGAGATTGTAAGCCACTCTGAGACTTCTTCGGGTAGTGAAGGGCGGGGTATAAATCCAATCTCTTCTTCTTCTTCTATATAGGCTGCGTTCACACTGGCAGTTTAATCCACTGTTGCCCCACCTCAAATTAACCCAGGTTATTTTATGGCAGAGAATCCTGACCAGACTCACACGTTTTAGCATGCTTCAATGCTGTTTTATCCCTCCTTGCATGACCAGATGGCAGAAACCAGGGAGTCAGCCCATCAGCCATTTTTTTAGAAGTTTGCCCATAGGAGCATGCCCAGAAGCATTCAGCATGCTGGGATATGGCGTTCATGGGGCTGCCGGCCATTTTCTTTTAAAATTAAGTCCACAGAGCAATCGCACAAATGGTGAAGAGACTGCTGGGAAATGGAGTCCACTGTCGTCCTCCCTCTAATCTTTTCCATTTACTCCTTTCCTGAGCAATATTAAAAAACTGCAGAAAAAGAAGTGTCTTTGAGAGTTTTTCAAAAGAAAACGAGGTTTTGAGCAGCCCCCGGGGGGGGAAGAGGTGCATATATACAGTCATGCAATCCTTGTTAACTGTGGGGGGGGGAGAGACCTGCTGTGCAACAGAGTGACTAGACGACAGGAAATCCATTTTTGAAGCGGCTCAGACCAACAGGACTGGACTTTATGAAGTATCAAAAAAACACGGGGCAAAGGGAGGGGGGAATGGAACTCAGACGACTCAGGCACGACAGACAGATGTTGCTGTCTGATCGTGCACTTTAAATCCATAAGGGAACAGCAAGGGGAACGGATCAAATTGCCCATGTGAACGCAGCCGTAATGAGGCTTTCATGGGGCCCTTACTTGTTTTTAACTGTCTTTCTAATAAATACATGTATTTTTGTATATAATAAGTTTACACCAGGTTTTTAATATTGGCCCTACACCAGGTTTTTTTCTTACCCTTGTGGTTCTTGCTTCCTCATGAGTAACAGCCTGTTTGTAAGTAAATACCACTAATCAGCAATGGGCAGAGAATGGATGATGCTCAAGGCAAGAAATGGGGAGGCTGAGGTGTAAAAATTTTAGAGTGCAGAGGCTGCTGGGGGGTGGTAGACTAGCATTTTTGGGTGCTGGTCATTGTTAATTGTGCCCAACTCTCTCCTCCTAGAAGATCATGATCTTTTGCTGTAGCCTGGTTAATACACTTCCTCATATATCTCAGAGAGGACGGAAACACTGCATGATGTAGCAGAAGTACTTCTGTGCTTTCTGTTATTCTGTAAGCCCAGTGGCGACAAGGGACCTGACCACATCCCCCCAGCCCCAACAACAAAATGAAGCACAGGCATTGGCAACCCCCCCCACCTGCCCAGAGAGCATGGCCGCAGTTCAGACATCCATCCCAGTCCCAGCTAAGCTTCCCAGGGGTACCAAGGGTCCGCACCCACCCACCCCGAGCACTGGACCTTTCTCCTGGTCTCAGCGAAGCTTCCCAGCAGCAGTGAGGGCCCACACCCACCCACCCACCCCAAGCACCAATGGCTCCGAAAAGTGCAGCACGTGCCGCTGCCTCATTGGCCCAGGCTGGGGGGATGGGCAAAATCCAGCTCACCCAGCCCAATGAAAGAAAAACGACCTTCCCTTCCCTACAAGGGGCCCCACACAGCACAAGCACAACCCCCAACTTTCGGCTCAGATCTGGAGTGCGGCAGCATGGCTGCTGCTCCATCTAAGACGTCTGGCTCGGGTCAGACTTGGGAGGGACACGGGCAATGGCCAGCAAGCAGATTACCACCTGACCAAATTAGGGCTGCCAGGGTCAGGGGTGCCCTTATAGGCGTCTACTAAGGAGGAGGACAACCCCATCTGCCCTGCCAGTGTCCACTCCTTGGAGCCTGCTGGCCAGTCAGAGACCTGTGTGCTGGGGGTGGCGTGTGAAATAAACTGAACTGGGCTGAAACAAATGGCTCCTTGGAGGACTGCAGTGCTCTAGCCCTCATCTCTATGGCTTTCATAGAGACTTGGATGATAGAAATGCTAGAGCATCACAACATGGCCACCACTTTGTCCTGCATTCTTTAAAAGCAGGGGTGGGGATTAAAATTGGGGGATCCCCCGCCCCCAGCAGGGGGCTGGCAACCCTAATGAGATGTGTGGAGTCTCCCCTCCAGTTAAACCACCTGAGAGAGGGGTGGCGTACACAAAGCAGATTTTAGGTCTGATACGCTTTAGGAAGCTTCCAACCAATTGTGCCTCTAGTGTTAGAATAATAAAGAACCAACAAATATAGAGGAACAAAGAACCAACATATATGGCCTCAACTGAATTATGGAGGAACCCAGCATGCAAAGGTAATCTTGATAAAGTAAAAAAAAAAAAAAATCCCCCCAAAAGCCATAGTTGAAAAGAGCAAAGATCAGGAGACAAGATCTGGAGGAGAACTGTTTTATTATGCATCAAGTGTCTTGTGAACAGCTGGAGATAAAAAAGGAACTGAATTCCTCTCCTCCTCAGGGGATGACACCTCCAAAGCAAGAGACTTGTATCAAGTACAAGAGATTCACATTATGGAACCACTGAAAGCAAAAATGAGGGTGTTAATGTTCACAGTGCCCAGCAACCATCAGTGTTTTATAATGAGAGCAAGGAGCACACTGGCTGTGTGTAGGAAGCCTCTTCAGGGCTTGTAAAACTGAATCAGCTTCAGTTTTACCAGTCTCAGGCTCTGATCACACGCAGAATTAGCAGAGCAAGAGGGACGGATGCTGGGTGGATTTTACGGGCGCGATCACACGGGAACATCTGGCAAGCATCCCGCACCCGTCTTGCCCCTCCAAAGAAGCGGAGTTAAAAAATACCTGGGAAAGTGCAGTAGCAAACAGGTTTGCAACGGGCCTCAGACAGACGTCTCCATGTGATTGCACCGGTGTGCTCTCATTGGGTCAGTGATCTCTCGTTGAAGCGCACAGGAAACACACGGCAAAGAATTGCATCTGGTCGCGCAGTAGTGCAGCAAATTACTATGGAGCAAATAGCTTCGCTTCCCCCCAGCGTTATCTGGCACATGTGACCAGGACCTCAGTTTCTTATATGCTTCCCAACTAGTAGAAGAGCAAAACAATGCATTCCTACCCATGTACTATTTTTTGGGGAAGGGACAGGATGAGAGATTATTCATAAAAATATTAATGCCCCAACTTTTGGTACAAACAAAACAATCAAAACCAAAAATGCACATTAAACCCACACTGCAACAAAAATTGATCAAAAGAGCTAACAAAATAGTAAAAGGTGATCAAGAAAAAACATACCCCCTAGCAGCAGGATTTTACAGATAAAATCAGTCTGGGGTACCCCAAAAAACTGCTTGGCAGAAAACTGCCTTGATCAGTTACCTAAAAATTCTGAAGGAGGAATGACATGGATATCCTAGAAAGGGAGTGCCACAGTTTTTGGTAATACTCACAAAGCAGGCCGTGTCCCATTCAGCTACCAATCATGCCGCTGTGGGAGGGACACAAGGAACAGGGCCTTTTAATGTGGTATTCAGATTAGGTAATTCTTTAGATAACCAGGGCCCAGATCATATAAAGCTTTACTTGAACCAGAATTTAAACTAGGCCCAGAAAACAACTGGGAATTAATGCAGCTGTTGCAAAATTGTGATTACATGCTCTAAGCCAGGGGTCTCCAAGAAAATGGCAGCAGCTGCCATAGTGCCCATGGGTACCACACTAGAGATGCCTGCTCCAAGCGGCCACACTCTGACAGTCAATACAACAGTTTAGCTAATCAACAGAGCTGCAGATTGCACAGGATTCAAAACCCTATGCCACTAGTATCCAGCAAGAGATAAGCAACTGAATGGACTGAAGGCTAGGAATTTAGAAACATATACATTTTCATTTTTTAAAAAAATGTTCATAGGATCTGTATTCACTTCTCGTAATTACTTTTTTAAAATTTACTGAATTTGTTTCTTTTACTTTTGTTTGACAAATGCTTAAGTTTCCAACTGAGAAATAATGCATGGGATGGCCGTGAACCAGGAAAATGTGGTTTGGTTCGTGGCATGACCGCAGACCAAACCACAGGCTGTCATGGACAAAAGCCCATTTGTACAACCTGGATTGGTTTGGTAAATTCATGACTTGGTAGAATGCTTCCCCCTCTGGTAATCTAGAGACTAGAGACTGACAGCAAACCTCACCTCTAGCTGCCCTCCCAGTTTGGTGAGGATTGGATTTATGGGGTCTGAGTTAGCCCCCCTGAAGGTGTCCCCAGAAAAGTGCTTTCTGGGGAAATGAGGTCCAGGTTCAGGAGGTTCAGGAGTGTATTGAATGGTTCCTGGAGTGCTAGAAACACTGAACTTGCAGTACATCTCCGGCCGACTCTTCTCTACCTGCCCTCCAAGTTTGGTGAGGATTGGATTGATGGGGTCCGAGTTACACCCCCTCAAAGAAGGTGCCCCCATACTCCATTGTTTCCAATGGAGGGGGAGAAACAGCAAAAACAGCAAGGGAGAAGCTCAGCAGAACAGAAACAGAATCAAAGTTCCCAAGAATCTCTCCAATGGAAACTGAATATGGGCGGGGGGCATTTTTGCCAACTAAGATAAATTAAAATATGAATATAAATATAATATAAATACTATAGTTACTACGAATACTATAAATAATATACTGCTAATACTAATACTAAAAATAAGAGAACATATAGCAATTAAATAAATATGCAAATCCATTTGCTCACTACTCCTAAAGTAATTCACTCTCTCTCTGACTCTTATACTCCCAGACTCTTTTGCTGTAAGAGATTCACCAATGAAGGATGGTCACCGCACCCACACCCTCAACGTACTACTAACTAAACAAGCAAGGTCTCTTTCCCTTTCTGTCTCAGCAAGTTCAGACACCACATATTTACAGTGGTGATTTTTTTTCCAATGAGCATCATCTTACTCTTACCAACACTGAACTTCATTTGCCACATTGCTGTCCACTCGCTCAGCTTGTGGAGACCTTCCCAGAGCTCTCCACTTTCAGCCTTAATTTTCAACATCCTGAATAATTCTGAGCAGGGCTCTTTTGTAGCAGGAACTCCTTTGCATATTAGGTGACACACCTCTAATGTAGCCAATCCTCCAGGAGCTTACAGTAGTCCCTGTAAGAAGAGCTGTGTAAGCTCTTGGAGGATTGGCTACATTAGGGGTGTGTCACCTAATATGCAAAGGAGTTCCTGCTACAAAAAGAGCCCTGATTCTGAGTCATCTGCAAAACTGGCCACTACACTACTCATCCGTAGTTCCAGACCATTTATGAACAAATGAAATAGTACCAGACCCAATACTGATCCTTGTGGGTCCCCACTACTTATTTCCCTTCATTTACTCCTACTCTCTGCTTCCCATTGTTTAACCAATTTTTAATTCATAAGATGACCTGTCCTCTTATCCCATGACTGCTAGGCTTACTCAGAAGTCTTTGGTGAGGTACCTTGTCAAAGCCTTTTGAAAGGTCAAGTACATAATGTGACACTTGTGGGCACCATGGCAGCTGCCAACTGTCAGACTCTTGAACAAAGTTACTCACAACACTCTCTCAGCAGAGATATGTTTATTGAGTAGTAAAGATGATTCAAGCTAAGACTTCTTCATGTCAGAACTAAAGGTTTGGCGGCAATGCCCAAAGATATACAGAGTTCAAACCAGCCCCCCTCCAGTGTCCCATCCAATCAGTCCAAGCATTCAGCCCGCCAAGCTTTCACGCTCTTCTGCTTCCCCCCCACCTGTGAGGCACCCATTAGGTTATCTATGTTAGTGGAACAAGCAAAGACAGCATCCAAGGTCATCTGTGCAGTCTTCCCAGAGACAAGGAGGCATCTTGGAAAAGAGTCTGTGCAGCTGCATAACAAAGCATCTCCAGCCACAGCCACACCGACACACAGAAATCCCTCCCCCCAGTCATCTACTTAAAGAAAAACTCCAACCATCACAACTATTTGGCATTTAGGTGCCGAGGGGTCCATAATGCCTCCAGTTTTTTATGATCAGTCCAGACTTCAAAAGGCACCCACGCTTCCTCCAACCAATGTCACCAGGTAGTTAGTGCTAACTTGATGGTGGTGGCCTCTTGGTCCCAAACTGCCCAAAGTGGCTGAGAACTTCTTTGACACATAAACCATGCATGCAAAATGCACCCCCAGACACAGCTGCAAAATGCACCCCCAGCCACAGCCAATGCATCCACCTGGACTACAAACGGCTCCAAGGTGAACAAAGACTTCACCTAGTCAAAAGCCTGCTGACACTCAGAGGGCCATTGCAACTTACTGCCCAGCTTTTTACAGTCCAGTCCCATCTCTTTCATTTTCAAAAAGTCCATGAGGGGAAGGGTGACCTGGGCAAAGCTGGGAATCAATGGGTGGTAGAAATTGGCGAACCCCAGGAACAATTGTAATTCTCTTCTTGTCTGAGAGGCTTCCCATCCCATCATATCTTGTACCTTATGGGGGTCCATGCCCAGGCCCTTCCCAGAAATGTGGTACCCAAGAAAGTCCAGTTCCTCCTTATGGAACTCAAACTTAGATAGTTTAACAAATAGGTGGTTAAAGGGCTGTCAATACATCTCACACCAACTTCACATGGGACTCCTTATCTTTTGAATAGATCAAGATATCATCCAGATAAACCAGCACCCCTTTATACAAATGCTTGCACAATACTTCGTTAATCAAGTTCATGAACACCTGTGGGGCCCCCACTAATCCAAACAACATACCAGGTATTCAAACTGGCCCAGCGGGGTGTTAAAAGTGGTTTTGTATTCATCTCCCTCTCTGATACGTATCAAAAAATAAGCATCTTTCAAATCCAGTTTAGTAAAAATCTGCCCCTGGGCTGCCTCAGCCAGTAAGTCTTTAATCAACAGGAGGGGGTAGGCATTTGACATGGTCACTGCATTTAAGCCTAGATAGTCTGTACACAATCTCAACCCTCCATCCTTCTTTTTCCTGAACAACACCAGAGCCACAAACAGGGAGGCCACTGGCCAGATGAATCCTCTGGCTAGGTTCTTATCGATAAACCTTCGCAATTCCTTTTTATCAGTTGGACTCATGGAATAAAGTTTCCCCTTGAGTATTTTATGACCTGGCAGTATCTCAATAGCACAGTCAATCTCTCTGTGAGGGCGCAATTCATCTGCCTCTCCCTCCTCAAACACCCTGGTCAAATCCTGGTACTCTGGAGGTATAAGACTCAGTTCCTTGTTGGCCAGGCACACTCACTCTGCCATGGGACGAGGCGCTTCCCCCCACTCTGAGTTCCAGGTGTGCTCTTTACAATGGGGGTCCAGGAAATGCAAAGCTCCAGCACTCCACTGCATGTAGGGATCGTGGGCTCAGAGTCAAGGACTCCCCAACATCATCGGAAATTTAGTGGAGGGGTTCACTATGAATGACCACTGCTCCTATTGGGAGGCCACTCCCACTGGTAGGTGGACTGTGTGGTATCAACAAGGCTCCCCTTTCATGGGGGTTCCATTCATTTGAGAGAACACTAGGGGAACACCAGCCCCCAGTTCTGGGCCTCCAACGTTGTACAGCCCCACAAACCAGCCCCATGAACCAGCCGCCTTTTCTACTGTGGTACAGACACTGTGGAATTGTTGTAATAATATTAGAACAGACTTTCTAGACCGGGGTATGGTGACACCATCAAAGCCTCATACTCAATATGTGAGCACCAAGTACCATTGTATGTTACTTTGGTAGCATGGGAACCACTGTACAGCTGCTCCTTTACTCACCACTTGGGTAGTGTCAGAAGCCACAGGCCACATGCGAGTCCGTAGCATAGCTCCTACCAACACCCACGGGCACCTCTCAAGAAAGTGGGCCAATGCAGGTGAAGGAAGAAGCCATGGTTGAATTCTCATATGTAGCCCAGGACTTCTCAAGCAATATGGGTACTGCAAAGGTGATGTCAGAAGGGTTCTGGGGATGAAATCCTGAGTACACTTTTTTGACAATAAATCCCTCTGAAATCAACTTGGCTTGTTTAGGATAAGGCTGTAAAGGTGCAATCCTAAAAGCAGTGAAGCAATCATGCTGAGGTGCTTTGAACACTGCAAGTTAACTGACAGGATTTTTAAAAATTGACATTTTAACTCTATTTTCATTTTTTTTTTTTTAACACAGAACATTCCTCAAATAAAATAATCAGCCTATTCTCTAAGGATCCATCATGCATACATTTCTAGTTTCTGGAGCACTAGAGACTCTGAAACCGGCTGGCTGTTTCCTGCTGTGACAAAAATTAGGATGAATAAATGTTGCATAAGGGGACTATTTCTATGCAGATAACGTTTGAAAATATTCACACAAGCTCTCACTGTGCTGTGGGGCAAGAGAAACCTTCTTCCTTGTCCAGGTAAATGAGATGGGAGTGAAGCAGACGTTACACAGGAAACGCATGAGCTATCTTCCAACATGGGGGGCAGTGGAAGTTAGAAATGGAATTTCAAATTTGATCATCGCCACAGGTAAGATGGAAGGTTAAACTCATTTCTAGTGGGCCATTCTCTGATCAAAATCACCTTCCACATGCTACTTTCTTGCACATAGTGGAAGAGAGATGAATGGAGGATGATTTGGTAGGTAAAACACCACCTTCCACTACCTTTGCTGCTGCTATGACCATATATTATGGAATCATAGGTAAAGGTAAAGGTTCCCTTGCTCGAAAGCCAGTCGAATCCGACTCTAGGGTTGCGGTGCTCATCTCCGTTTCAAAGCCGAAGAGCCAGCGCTGTCCGAAGACATTTCCGTGGTCATGTGGCCAGCATGACTAAACACCAAGGTGCACGGAACGCTGTTACCTTCCCACCAAAGTGGTACCTATTTATCTACTTGCAATTTCTTGCTTTCGAACTGCTAGGTTGGCAGGAGCTGGAACTAGAGACAGGAGCTCACCCCGTCATGCGGCACCCGGGTCTCGAACTGCTGAACTACTGACCTTCCACAGCCTGCAGTTCAGCGTCTTAACCACTTGAGCCACCGCAGCTCAATCATAGAATGTTAGAATTGGAAGGGACCTTGCAGGTCATCTAGTCCAACCCACTGCACTCTGCAGGAGCATAGCCAAAAGATAGCCCTACAACATACCCAAAAGATGGTCGTCCAGCCTCCACTTAAAAACGTCCCGCGAAGGAGCATCCATCACCTCCCGAGGCAGTCTGTTCCACTGCTCAACCACTCTTACAGTTAGGAAGTTTCTCCTGATATCTAGCCGGTAATGACTCCCTTGTAATTTCCACCCATTAGATCTAGTCTTGCAGTCCGGAGCAAGAGAGAATAGATATGCAGTCCCAGTGGCTGTATTTTGCTTTTGTTTTTAAACTGATTGGAAAGCTTCTCATGCACATCCCATCTCATGTTGAGTTGGCCCCTGGGATGGAATCTTAACTTGGTCTTTCCCTGCTGTGCCCTGAACTGTCCACACACTGCTGCTCAGGCAGATGCAAAATTACTTTCCATCCCCTTTATGATCTGAGAAGAAAATCCTGGTCCCTTTTGCTTTGCTTAGCCTTGTGTGAATGCACTCCGCATGCCCACCTTCCACCCCCTGCCCCAGCTGAGTAAATGTTTGGCAGTGACAAGCAATCAAGCACATGTGGCCCAGGGAGAGGACAGTGGCTGTGCGGAGGTGCTGAGTGCATGACAAGCCTTGGTGGATCCTAATGAGACATTTAAATGCTGATTTCAGGGAGGAAAATGACATCATGTGTTTCCCACAGCTGATTGAAGAGACGGCGCCAGTTCCCAAAAGTCAGCAATGCATCTTTTCCACACTTCACACCACTAATAGCACAAACCTCTTCAGCGTGAAATACAAGTTCCCAGCAAGAAGACTGAGCCAGTCAGATCCCATTATTTCTAAAGACAGACTATGATTTTTCTTTCAGGCTAGGGCAATAGGTCTCAACTGGACCGTATTCTTCATGCTGTTGCCTTCCTAATATCGTCCTAAGTGTTCCGGCTATTTCTTGCCACCATTTCAAGGGTAACCAAGTTAACAGAGCTCAGTGATATTTGTGATTTTCCTCCTGCTTTGTTCTTTCAAATATTTTTACTGGCAAAAAGTTTGCCTTGAATTCTGCCTGCCCATCGGATGCTCCTGAGTTCTAGTATTTGGGGAGAGAGAGGAGCAATTATCTCTGTTCAGTTTATCCACACCAGGCATAATTTTATGAATCTCTACCATGTCCCCCCAGTCATTGCTTTTTCTAACCTGAAAAAGTACCTTATAGGGAATGAATACTAACACTTGGTTGTCCTCGTCTGCATCTAATACACAACAATGTCTTTTGAGGGACTGGGGCAACCAGAACTCTGCACAATATTCTAAATGTGGCCACACCATAGATCTATAAGTTTATAAAATTATGATGGGACAGAGCAGGTCGAGAAAGTAGTACTTTTCTCCCTTTCTCATAATACAAGAACTCGTCGGCACTCAATGAAATTGCTGAGCGGTCAGGTTAGAATGGATAAACGGAAGTACTTCTTCACCAAAAGAGTGATTAACACATGGAATTCACTGCCACAGGAGATGATGGCGGCTACAAGCATGGCCGGCTTCAAGAGGGAATTGGAGGAGGAGGAGGAGGAGGAGGAGGAGGAGGAGGAGGAGGAGGAGGAGGAGGAGGAGAAGGAGAAGAAGACGAAGAAGAAGAAGAAGAAGAAGAAGAAGAAGAAGAAGAAGAAGAAGAAGAAGAAATTGGATTTATACCCCACCCTTCACTACCCAAAGGTGTCTCCAGAGCAGCTTACAAACTCCTTCCCCTTCCCCTCCCCACAACAGACACTCTGTGAGGTAGGTGGGGCTGAGAGAGCTCTTGACAGAAACTGCTCTTTTTCAAGAACAGCTCTTATCAGAACTATGGCTTGCCCAAGGTCATCCAGCCAGTGGAGGAATGGGGAATCAAACCCGGTTCTCCCAGATTAGAGTCCGCGCACTTAACCACTACACTAAACTGGCTCTCCATAAGCATATGGAGCAGAGGTCCATTGGGGCTATTAGCCACAAGGTATAGATATGGACTCTGGAGTGATGTTCTGTATTCTTGGTGCTTGGGGGGTACAACAGTGGGAGGGCTTCTAGTGTCCTGGCCCCACTGCTGGACCTCCTGATGGCACCTGGTATTTTTGGCCACTATGCGACAGAGTGTTGGACTGGATGGGCCATTGGCCTGATCCAACACTGGCTTCCCTTATGTTCTTATCTACACAGCGTCATTACTTACTGACCATTCCCCCCCAAAACCATTTCCTAATAATCCCTAGCACAAAATTCCCCACCACCACCACTGATACACAATGCATCCACATTTTCATTGAGTTATCCACTACAATCCCAAGATCTGTCCCATGTTTGGTCTCCTAGTTGCAGCCCTGGCTAGCAACTAGGGGTTTCGGTGGGGGGGGGGGGTGCTAGCAGAGGAGAAATTGCAAGCTCTGTTGCAACATTTCTTTAAGCTTCCTTTTAACAGATGGATGGAGTAGGAAGGTTGCCAGCGCCTCTTATGGAACAAAATTGTCCCAGAAACTTAAGTTGCTGAGCCCTATTCTGTTGTATGACCTAACATCAAATAAGGCTCCAAATATTTCTCAAATATACAATAGTATTCAATACATGAAATACAAGAAATACAAAAAAAATACGATAGGCTAAGGATTTAAAGCAATATCTAGGATTTACTATGTAACACTCCCAATAAAAAGACTTCACAAATTCCAATCTCAGTGGACTGAAAAACATGCAGCTTATTTCTTATTGTTTGTCTCAAGTCCTAAGGACGGGATCTACTTGCTGTTTGCAGCGTACTATACGTTGTTTACCTTAAGTAGTGTATGTACTGGCTTTATGGACATTTGAAGATCACGTTTTCCAGTCCACTAAAATTAGAATTGGTGAAGTCTTTCTATTGGGAGCGTTAGATAGTAAATGTTAGATATTGCTGTAGATCCCTACCCTATCTATTGTATTTTTTTTGTATTTCATGTATTGAATACTGTTGTATATTTGAGAAATATTTGGAGCCTTATTTGATGTTAAGTCATACAAGATTTATATTTATTCATCTATTTCCTTAAATTATTGTTAGTTGAGCCCTGTTCTGTGGCGTCGCCCAATACTTATGATGTGTGAAAAGGGGTCTTCTGGGCTGAGATCTGAGTCCCTGTACTTCACAAAGTTCTACACAAAGAAACCATCAAAGTTTTCCTTTTCTATAATCAGAGAGAGAATATTAGTTTAGGAAGACATCCAAAAGCCTAAGGATTTCTGCCCTTGTCCCATCACACACACTTCCCTTTTTTGTACAAGCAATAAATCTTTGCAACATGTCAGTGACTGCTATAAAAGTTCAGTTGGGCTTTCAAAGGCACAACAATAAAGCTGGTGATGCCTCCACAGTTTGAGATACACACACATTAAACACAAAAAAACTCTAGATAAACATATCAATCGCAAAGTGATATTTAGTAGATTATCTACCAATAAGCTGCACCTAGAATCATGTATTGCCCCCCAAGCCAGAATCCAGAGCCAGACATCTAGATTGAGTACTAACGGGCCACTTTATTAAGTGTAAAAGCATAATGGCAAACATAACGGCAAGGGTAAGCAGGTTGTGGCATGGTCAAGGCCAGGGGTCTCCAGACCCCTCCCTCACTATATGGTCTAGGGTGAGCCACCCAGCCCTGGACACCAGCCAAATGATATGGCTGACATCCAGCCAGCACGGCAAGTGGAATTCCAGGGAAATCTGAACCCCCAAGCTGCCAGGCTCAAAGGGAGGAGAACCCCACACAATCCCATAGGCAGTCTGTTTTCCCTGCCCCACATTGCAGGGCCCAAAGGCTGTCCTGACAAGACCCCTATGCCCCAAAGGGGTTAGAAGCCAGTGCTCACCATGCCGCAATCTGTATTGACTAACATCCTGCCAACTGAAGTGACCAACCTATTTAAACAAGGCCACACCCTAAGCCAATCTCCCAAACCACAGCCGCAGTACAACGTAGGCGAAAACACCCCCTCCCCAAGCCAATTTGGGAAGGGGCAAGAAATTCCTACCTGCCCCCTCCAAAAGGGGCGACCAGCCTTAGCCTGAACTGCCAACAGGGCAGGAGGGTGGGCCGAGCAAGAGAGGGCGAATGAAGGAGGAAGATGAGGACCGGATCACAAAACCTCCACCCCCACCCTCCCCTTAGCACCCGGATGCGGCTTATGCCACGTCATGCTCGCCTTCGCTCCTTACGGGGAGGCAAAGGCGACACACAGGCAGCACGGCCCAGGGGCCAGCAGCCTATGAATCAAAATTCACAAAAGGGTATAAATGCCTGAATCCTTCGAATCCATTCGAAGAAGAGATAGGCAAATCGTTCGTTATTAAACTGAACACAGGCCAGTGTATGAGTAGATGGAGGTCGTCATGCCTTCATGATAATTTAGAAATCATTTAATAATGTGGCAATTTCCGAAGCCCAACACCAGTGCACCTGAGCAACAGATGAGCAGCCCGGTCCTGTGCATGTTTACTCAGAAGTAAGTCCCTTTGAGTTAATTGGGAGTCATTCCCAAGTAAGCATGCACCCTTTAGCAGTGTTGCTAAAGCAGATGTGAGGTCCTGGATTCACAAGTCCACAGGTCTCTGTCTAATACCATATGGAAAATCTGTTTCAGAGACTGTGGAATGCACACAAATCTTATACCCAGAATTAAATTTTGTTGGTCTTAAAGGTGCCACTGGACTCAAACTCGGTTCTGTCGCTTCAGACCACCACGGCTACCCACCTGAATCTATAGTTAGCTGAAGTATATCACAGAGTGGATCACCTTTTCTGCCAGTTTGGTGTGGTGGTTAAGAGTGGCAGACTCTAATTTGGAGAACTGGGTTTGATTCCTCACTCCTCCACACGCAGCCAGCTGGGTGACCTTGGGCCAGTCCTGCTCTCTCAGAGCTGTTCTCTCAAGAGGTTCTCTCAGAGCTCTCTCAGCCTCACCTACCTCACAGGGTGCTTGTTGTGTGGAGAGGAAGGGAAGGAGATTGTAAACTGCTCTGAGACTCCAAGTGAAGGGCATGATATAAAACCAACTCGCCTCCTCCTCCTCCTTCTCCTCCTCGCAGGATATCTGGAATGGGGTGTAGGCACATGAAATGAATGGGGAAGTTCTGACCCAGCTCGGCCAGTCAGAGGTGCTTATATCAGCAAGTAGAATGCACTTCATAGACATCTTTATAGCATTTTTATTTTCCCCAAAACAAACATAAAATTGGGGATACAATAGTTCATATGAATCTTTTCTCTATTACAACACTCCATACATTAATTAAATCTGTCTCATTTTTCCACCATATATTGCTATATAAGGTTTGCAAATATATGAATACAGTTTCTTATTTTCTACTAAAATAAACTTTTCCTAAATATGTTATTAAATCTATGAGTTATTTTGAAGAGTGTGTGACTCTTTATTCTGAATACAAGTATATTAGGATCTTACTCTGTCAAAAGTATCTGGGATTCCCTCAATAGAAGAAGAAGAAGAAGAAGAAGAAGAAGAAGAAGAAATTGGATTTATACCCCACCCTTCACTACCCAAAGGTGTCTCAGAGCGGCTTACAAACTCCTTTCTCTTCCCCTCCCCACAACAGACACCCTTTACTGTATGGTATTGCATCCTAAGACCCAGGGAATTCCCTCATACATTTCCCTGAGTTTTTATAGGTATCTGCTTCTTCTTGATTTTCTGATTTTTCCTCTTAAGTTTTAAAGTCTTGATTCTGTGTCTTTTTCCTTTATAGGTATAGAAATTATCTTCTGGAAGCAGCCATCTATGTTCCATCTTAGTGATAGCTTATAATTCCATACATTGGTATTTTGTTCTCTCTGAGATGATAAGGAAGTCACTATTTTGGGAGTTCCATCAGCCATGATTCTTTTATAGAGTCTCTGGTACATTTTTGTAAAAGTTGTGTTTCTCTTTGTAGCCACAGATTCTTTTTTGTAGATCCAGTCATCTTGCTTGTAGGTTTCCTCTGTGTCTTCAAAGCAGTCATGTCTTTTTTCCTCCTCTTTCCACGCTGTCTGGGCTGTTTCCCTCTTAGTTTTGACCTGTTGCAACAGTATTTGGATTTCTGTCTGTACAGAGTGGAAAACTTCTTCAACTGCTTTTTTTTTACAGCCACAGCAACTGTATTTTGAAACATTTTGAGAAAATCCTTCAGGAAGCCTGTATAGGTTCATTGTCCATAGATTCTGGTGTAGCTAATAGTAAAACCTGTGGGGTCTTTTCCAGTCTATCAATACAATTCATTTTCCCCAAAATGTGTTAAAACAAGAGACTCTCTATAAACATTTTCCCAAACCAAGTTTTACAGAGGTAACAATTTTAGAGAGTATATACCAAAAACTATTGAGGTCCTGACAAAGCTAACAAAGGGTGAAAAGCTTATCAGTTGTTTACATACCAAAGCAATACAGTCAGAACAAAATGGAGTTTTAAAGTTTCAATAGAGATAAACATACATTGTTATGGGAACTAAGTATATAAAAAATTGAGAATAAGATCCAATAAAATGTAAAGCCTTTATAATTCAAGTGTTAAAGTTATAACAGGTCCCAAAGTTCAGTATTTGTTCCAAGGTCTTCATAAAAAAAACCAAGAAGGTTAATTTGGCTCTTACTAAAGTTCAGAATCATAGAAGGGATGATAACTCTTGAAGATATCAATTTAGACTGGGTCCTCTCTTGTTTTCTTTGCCCAGTAGATTATTTGTACAATTATTTTAGATCCTTTTCTTAGGTAAGGGGGAGGCACAGAAAAAAGTTCTTCACCCCTCCTTTCCAGTCTTTTTAAATTTTAAAGGGTTGATGTTGTACAGTAGAGTTTCTGGTAATGTTGCTTTGAAAAGTACTCACGGTGATACGCTTCATCGATGTTGTGGATGAGGTGCAGACTTTTAAGTCCATCTTGGTGGGTAGCGCTAGCTAGGCACTCACTGCTGCCATGAGTACTCTTCTTCGTTTCTTTCTGGGGACAATCCAGGGGCTTCCACTTGTTTGTCGCCACAGGCAGGGGGCCCAGATCGCATCCCTTAAACTGCATCCCCTCCAGGGAGTGCAACAGAGCTCAGGAGCCCCTGAGACTCCTCTAAAGATAACAAGAAGCCAGCAGTGCCTGGAAGCAAGTCCCGACTCCGTCTGTCTTGCCATGCTGCAACCCAACAGCTCTCCACTTCATAGACATGTTTTAAATATGTGAGTCTTCAAACAAGGAAGGAATCTAACTAAATCAGAACCCCAGTGTGGCAAAATCTTGATTGGTAGGGCTTAATTTGGACTAGGGCTTTTATATGGAACCTCTCCAGAATTCCAAGATGTGAAATAGTAGGTAACAATGAATCAGAGCACAAGCAAACTGCTTTTTCTGCTCTGCTGAGCCCCTCATATCCACATTCTGAACCTAAATCAAATGGTGTAATTTAGAGCAGAAACTTTTATAGCAGAAACTGAGTACTACTCACATTCAGAGAGAATTTCAGTCTCTTACAGTTGGGTCCTAAACATGTTGTTTGAATTACACCCATTGCTTCCAATTAATGTCCTAAAATATTCTGGACTATCAACAGAACACCATTTGAATCACCCATTCCTGTTTCTCTGTTGAACAACTAGTGAGAAATGTTTCAAACAGCCAGTAGGAGATTCTCTATGCTTGTTTCAGTGGATGCTCTGAGAGGCAGTAAAATGTGGTAATGTGTAATGGGATGTGATCTCACTTGGCAGTTTTTCAACAGCTGCTGCAATATATAATTAATTAGACGCATTAAATGTCTGAGTGTTGCTGTCATATCTGGGACTAAACTTGCTTTGCCTGCACCCACACATTGATGGGTACTGCAGTCTTTATTTAATTGCAGTAAGTTTGGGGTTTTTATTTTATTTATTTATTTATTTAGATTGTGGAATGCAGCTAGAGTGGCAGAGCCAGAACTTTTCTCTCTCTCGCCATTTCATTTAGAGCTTGTCTCTGGTGATTCCAAAGGCAATTAAATGTGTGGTCAGTTTTTGGTTGTACTTTCTAAAAATTCATTGTTTTAACCCTAATGCCCCTTTCCACTCAATATATGGCTTTTCAGCTGCTCCCATCTGGTGATGTGCCAATTAAAAATATTTCCCGAGTCCCTTTTGAAAGCCTATTTGAGAATATGAGCAAGGCTTCTCACTACCAATGGGAATTTTTCTTTGTAACCTTCTCTAAGAACCTGTGCAGATCTTTACTGGTTCATTAGCTGGAGACGGTTAGTGTGATTTTCCTAATTAGCCCATCATTGGGACAGGTACAGAGCAATCCTAAAAAATACCTTCCTGTGAGTAAGCCTTGTTGGATAGGCCTGAGCAGGATTCTTAGTAAGCCTGTCTGGGGTGTAATGTCAGTTTTCTGTTTCATAAGCTACCTCCTCCTGAGAAATTCTACTTCTAGGCAGAGGCTTATGACTCATCAGTTGGGGGGTCTGCAACCCACCTGGGGGTCTTGACCCATGGTTTGAAGACTGCCATTTAGGAGCTCTTTCTACCCTCACTACCACTTCCACAGTCTCTGAGGCAGATTTTCATTCCCTCTGTTTTTCCTCGTGTTCATTGTTGAAAAGTAGTTTTCGAGCAGCATGGCTTTGTTTTTTAAGACACGCAGGTGCCAATGCAAAGTTACATGCTCAGGACTTGAAGAATGGGAACTGAAGTTCTGCACTGTTGGCCAATTAATTATGTCTTTTTGAAAATTAGAACAAATGTTGTTTATACCAATAACAGAAATACTTGTAACTAAATACAGAATTATAGATTTCAGATCAAATTGTCCAAAGCAATATTAATAACCTTGGCCCTAGAAATGAGGGCTACTCCTTTTTTCTCCTTGCAATACAATCTTTATTTTGAGACAGGTTTAATGAATTCTGCATGCCCATCTCATTTACCCAGTACAAATCTTTTTTGGGTTAACCCCCCCCTCATCTTCGGAATATGCAAGTGGTCTCTTTTGCAGAGTACAGATTCTGTCCTGTTATAAAAATATGCCATACATTGTACTTAAAAATAAACTGATTACTATTCTAATACAGATATGTTTCATTCCCAACAGTCAATTTCTTATCAAGAAATTCTATAAGGCCACTACCAGTTCGTATCACTTCTGCATCTGAGGCCCTTTCATGCTTCCTATTTGAAATGACTCTGCTGTGCAACATTAAATCATGCTTGTTGGAAAAAATCAATATAAATGCTAAATCGTCATCTGCAATATTCAATCAGTGTCGTGCAGAGCAACCCACTGCAAAGTCATTATTGCACTGTAACAGCATCCTCTGCAGAAACATAGATGATTACAGTGGTAGTGCTATCAAGTCCCTATTATCTATCGACATTATTATAATTATATTAAAAGGAGAGTCTCAAGTAGCCTAGGCCCAAACATGAAAAGGCTCACATTCTACCTTGGGAATCTGTACATGGGTCACCCAGCTTTTAGCAAGCCTGTTCCCTTCATTATGTACCACATAACTTGTATTGGAGAAGCCTGGATAGATACCTCCATGATGGAAAAGTTTAGAAAATGTAAACTTGATCATATTCTGAAGAAGCGCAGGTGTTACCCAAAGTGGTTGTGAGGGTTTCCTGAGTTTGTTGGGGAATTCAGGGTGGTGACAACCAGGGAGGATTGTGAGGCACTCCAAAGGGATCTGCCGAGGATGGGTGAGTGGGCAGCAACATGCCAAAATGGGGTTCAATGTGACCAAGTGCAAAGCGATGCACATTGGAGCCAAAAATCATAAATATAAATACACATTGATGGGGTCCGAACTGGCAGAGACTGACCAAGAGTCATAGTAGATAACTTGATGAAAATGTCTAGACAATGTGTAATTGCAATAAAGAAGGCCAACGCTATGCTGGGGATTATTAGGAAGGGAATTGAAAACAAATCAGCCAGTATCATAATGCCCCTGTATAAATCATTGGTGTGGCCTCATTTGGAATACTGTGTACAGTTCTGGTCGCCACACCTCAAAAAGGATATTATAGTATTGGAAAAAGTGCAGAGAAGGGCAACTAGAATGATAAAAGGGTTGGAACACTTGACCTATGAAGAAAGGTTAAAATGCTTGGGGCTCCTTAGCTTGGAGAAACGATGGCTGAGGGGTGACATGATCGAGGTTTATAAGATTATGAATGGGATAGAGCAGGTTGAGAAAGAGGTACTTTTCTCCCTTTCTCACAATACAAGAACTCGTGGGCACTCAATGAAATTGCTGAGCAGTCGGGTTAGAACAGATAAAAGGAAGTACTTCTTCACCCAAAGAGTGATTAACACATGGAATTCACTGCCACAGGAGGTGGTGGCAGCTACAAGCATAGACAGTTTCAAGAGGGAATTAGATAAACACAAGAGGCGGGACCCGCGATACTCGCGGGGGGGAGGGAGTATTCCGGCCGCCAAGCTTCCCCCTCCCTCCCCCCCGAGCAGCGGCGGCGGCAGCAGCGGTGAGGCCAGCCGGCCCGCTGAGATTCCCCCTCCCCAGCAGCAGCGGAGGGCGGCGAGGCTGGCCTGCCTGTCAAGCCTCCCCCTCCCTCCCACCCCCCCAGCAGCGGCAGCGGCAAGGCCCGCTGGCCCGAGATTCCCCCTCCCCAGCAGCAGCAGAGGGTGGCGAGGCTGGCCGGCCCATCAAGCCTCCCCCTCCCTCCCCCAGCAACGGCGGCGGCAGCGGCAAGGCCAGCCGGCCCGCCGAGATTCCCCCTCCCCAGCAGCAGCGGAGGGCGGTGAGGCTGGCCGGCCCCTCAAGCCTCCCCCTCCCTCCCCCTCCAGCAACGGCGGCAGCAGCGGCAAGGCCAGCCGGCCCACCGAGATTCCCCCTCCACAGCAGCAGCGGAGGGCGGCGAGGCTGGCCGGCCCCTCAAGCCTCCCCTCCCTCCTTTTCAAGCAGCAGAGCGGAGGCGGCGACAGCGGCGGGGGGGGAGGCCGGCCGGCTGGCCCGCCAAGCCTCCCCCTCCCTCCCAAGCAGCAGGGCGGCGGCGGCGGCGGGGGGGGAGGCTGGTCGGCTGGCCCGCCAAGCCTCCTCCCGCCTTCCCATCCCTTCACGGCACGGCGGCAATGGCCAGTTTGTAGAGCGTTCCCTGCGCATGCGCAGGGAACGCTCTTACTTTTTGGGGATTTAGATATTCCCCTTACATTTTAAAAAACTTTTTAGATTTTTCTGCACACGTGGGGATTGCCCCACGTGCGCAGGAAAATCTCTCTGTCCCCCACGTGCCCCCGATGTGCAGATTTAGATATCCGCACACAGGTGGCCACTTGAGAATTAGATATATAGACAAGGCCATCTTATATTATTATATTACAAGTGGAGACCCGCAAGAAACTTGCGGGATGGTCATCCCATTCCTCACACCTTTGCTTCCTCCCCTCTACCCTTACCTATCTCACACTCTTTCTCCCTTCTGGGGGTGGAGCCATAGACTCAACCCTCCAAAGCAGCCATTTTATCCAGGGGAACTGATCTCTGTCACCCGGACAACAGTTGTAATGCTGGGTGATCTCCAGCCCTCACCCAGAGGCTGGCAATGGTAGTTCTCATGGAGGAAATGGCTGGTTTGGAGGGTGGAGTCTATGGCATTATACTGGTCTGAAGTTCCTCCCCTCCTCAAACCCCACCATCCCCAGGATCCACCCCTTAAATGTCCAGGAGTTTCCCAATCCAGAGTTGGCAACCCTATTTCCTTCCCACCCAACAGCCAACTTAACCTTTATCTGCCTTTATCTGTCTTCAGCTTTTTGTCTCCACCCCCTCCCCCACAGCTTCTACCAAGGAAAATTATAGTCTTTCTCCACAGTGGGGACCAAAGCAGCTTACATTATTCTCACCTCCTTTTTATCTGCACAACAACCCTGTGAGGTTGGTTAGGCTGAAAGTATGTGATTGGTCCAAAATCACCCAGTCAGCTTCCACCGCAATATGGAGATCTGAACCTGGGTCTTGCAGACCCTACTCTGAGGCTCTGACTGCTGCATCACTGCTGGCTTTCAGGGTGGCTGCTGAACAGCAGCAAGCAGCCAGGCCAAGTTGAGTCATGCAAATTAGGTGGTATCAAGTCACCCAGAGGGTGCTGCCTAGGGATGCCAGCCTCCAGGTGGGATCTGGGGATCCCCTGGAATTACTGCTCAGCTCCAGACTACTGAGATAACTTCCCCTCGAGAAAATGGATGCTTTGGAGGGTGGACTCTAGGGCATTGTACCCCACTGAGGTCCCTGTCCTCCCCAGGCTCCATCCCCAAATCTCCAGGAGTTTCCAGACCTGGAGCTGGCAACCCCACTACCCCATCCCCTGCCAGTGCCCGTGGGGGACCTGGCAACCCTATACTGCTGCCAGGCCTAGGGTTGGCAACCTCCAAGTGGGGCCTGGAGAGTGAACTGCAGAGATCTGTGAACAACAGAGATCTGTCTCCCTGGAGAAAATGGCTGCTTTGGAGGGTGGATTCTGTGGCATGATACCCAGCTGAGGCCCCTCCCTTCCCCAAATCCTGCCCTCCTTGCACTCCACCCCAAAACCTCTAGGAATCCCCCAGCCTGGCCCCAAGGCTCCCTCCCTCCCTCCCCCTCCCTCCAAGGCCAAAAGAGGCCTGGAAAGAAAGGGCCCTTCCCCCCACCCTTGACTGACAGAGCCAGTTAGAAGCCTTCCCCCCCCCCAAGTTCTAATCTCTCACCGTTGATGCCTGGAGTCAGGTCCCTGCAGAGGCCATTTCAAAAGGCTTTTGGGGGGGAATTCAACTGTCCCTGAAGGGATTTCCTCACTGTTTGGATTTTTCTACAAACCCAGGAAGTCTACTGACTATGTAGGAAAAGCTGTTGGGGGAGAGTAAGGCCCCTGTTGGAGGGAATAGGTATCCGCACAGAAAAAAAAAGTCTGGAATTAGAATAAACATATGGAGCAGAAATCCATCAGTGGCTATTAGCCACAAGATATAGATAGGAACTCTCAGTCTGGGGCAGGTGATACACTCTATTCTTGGTGCTGGGTGGGGCAGCAGTGGGAGGGCTTCTAGTGTCTTGGCCTCACTGCTGGACCTCCTGATGGCACCTGGTATTTTTGGCCACTGTGTGACAGAATATTGGATTAGATGGGCCATTGGCCTGATTCAACATTGACTTCTCTTATGTTCTTATGAATTAGCCAGGAAACCCAAACAATGAGAGAGGGGGTAATTAAGCAGGATTTCTATCTATGTTTATGGGGATTTCCCCCTCATTAGAACTCTCAAATGAACCAGGCTGTGATTAATGAAATGGTTTTTATTAAAGAAAATTAAAGAATAAAATCAAAACTTATTCATTGAAGAGCACTCTAGAAACACACATACAAGTTTAGAAAATAAAGGTGGTAGCTTGTAGAGACAAAGAAGGGAACTTATGCCATGGGACTATATTTACCTGTCCAAGAAACAAAGACCCGAGAAGGAAGATGAGTGAAAAGAACCAGCATCTCACCCCAGGCAGGGTACTCAACCTTTGCATTGGGGGCGTAAGCTAGTGGATGTCCAGATACACACACGACTGAACAAAGTGTGTCTGGTTATACCCCTTGGATCAGGACATGATTGCTCCTAGAACAATGTTGTGATGGTGTGAATGAAACAATGTTGTCTGAACCAGGAAATTTCATAACATTCCCAGGAGTTGCAAGTGCAATGTAACATTTATGTGAAATGTCTATTGTGTTTGGTGACCTCTAACTGCCAGGACAAGACAACTATCACACAAAGGATTATGGAATTAAAATGGTTTCTACTAGGTTTTTACTTAGGATGGCCAGGCAGGGAAAGGTCAGGCAAGGTAGGGAGTTGGTTAGATTTACTATCCTTTTTGAGAAATCAGTCTTTGACACTGATGGATTTAAAGAGGGAAGAGAACTGGCCCAAAACCAGACCTTTGCACCTTTAGGATCAGGCTTCAGACAGGCCTCTAGTCAATATTCAATGGCACAAATTCCATGTGACTGTAGGATCTATTTTGATCTCTTACTTGCAGACCAGGGAAGAGTCTTGAATGCTAAGAGAGGGAAGGTTGCTTGTGTCACCTGTTTATAGGTAGCAAGCCCGTCCTTCCAAGTGAAGAGGGGTCCAGGCCTAACATAGGCTTTTCCTTTGGAAGAAATCAGAGGACAGCTGACACTAGCAGAGGGAGACCTGGGTGGAGATACACAGGATCTAACCTCCAGCATCACTCAGTACAGAGTCCATTCCAGACTGCGTCTGTCTCTAGTAACATATCACACAAAACCCACCCCCCACGCAGCTTTTCAGAGGCCAACGGTCTATTGTGAGAGAGCTCTGGAGCCAGCCTAGATGTGACTGCAATGGCCATGTGTTTCAAGAAGGAACTACTATGGTAATGGAAAAAGGAGGTACAATTTTAAAAGCAATAGGGACACATGGGTGAGGAGTACAGAATTCTACACCCCTTAACCTTACCTCTCTGAATCCTCTCCCCCCAGGAACATTTCTTCCAGCCAGAGCTGTAATTCTGGAAGTGACTCTAAAAAATGGGTTTCCATGGGTTTCCAATACATGGAAGGGTTCAGTTCCTTTAACCAACATGAGCCTTTTGATTTTTAAAATTATTTGTTTAAAACCACGCAGAGCTGCTGCCATCATATCTAGCTGGGCTGTTGGAAAGGGCAAAGCTTTTCTGAAAAATTATATTTGTCTTCCTGTAACTCTCAAATTCCTTCAAAACTGCTGTAGAGACTTTGTACGTGAATCTGTGAATCCAGGCTAATTTTACCCAGACACATGCAAAATATAGATTAATATCATGTACTGTCTTTTTAATTTTTTAAGCAACTTCTAAATTTTACTTCTCAGGAAGAGGCAGTCAGTACATACCTGCTGCTTTAAAAGCCTTTAATGCCAAAAATAGGGGCCCAGTTATTATATGGGGGTGCCCATTTGGATCAATTCAGCCGAAAACGTCACCAAACAACAACAGTCCCATTTCCTGAGGAAAATTTTTGGGGTTCCAATGTGTGTCCCCTATGCAGCTTTATGTCTGGAATGTGGCCAGAGCGTGTTGATAACTAAAGGGTGGCTTACTACTATTAAGTATTGGCTTCATCTTCTTTTTAATTTGGACTCCTCTAGTTACGCCCATCAGCTCCTATTAGAATCTAATGACTCAAATTGGATCACTTATATTGAATCCAAAATCAAATCTCTGGATATCACCTTAGATTCCTTATTCCTTACTTCCAAATCTGAGGCTTTCTCAATTATAAGAGCCAATTTACTTCGCTTTGAGCTACAATCATTATATAACGCCGCTAACAAAACCTGTTCACCTTTGTACTTTGGAATATCTCCTAAAGTTGGCCAAGCTTCATATCCCTAAACCTTCATATCCCTTCATATCCCTAAACTCCGTAGAGCCCTTTCTTTGGCCAGATTCAATGTACTACCTTGGCCTTATTATCTGGCTGTTTCCAGGATGTGCCCTTCACTGATAGATGTAGTCCATGTACAAACGATCACATCGAAACGATCCCCCATGTCTTGTTTCAGTGCCCCTTTTACCACGCGCTATGTCTGAAATTCTTAAATGCTGTTTTGACTCAACCAGAAGAATATTCTGATGGTCTAAAGACTCTTACTCTCCTTGACAATCCAAACCCTGAGATAACAGAAATTGTTGCCAAATTTCTTTCTGGTGCCATTTCTGTTCGCCCTTTGCTTAATTGATTGGTCCTTTTTTCGTTGGTATATTTACACGGTAACCCTGTTCTTTTTGCAAGTACTATTTTCTGCTGTAGTTGTTCTTGTTGTATAGGAGTCTGTAAGTGTTACATGCCAATAAAGGTAATTGGATTGATTGACTGATTAATATCATGTATTATTAATGTCTTTTTAATGTTTTGCAATTGTAAATAATCAATGTATCATAATAATGCAAAATACATATCTGTGACATGATATATGCAAAAAAACCCAAACACTAGGAAACTTTAAGATACCATTCCAAAAGAGAAACACAATTAGGAATCATGCCATTTCCTCTCCCCAAGGTATTTAATGCTAGCCATTATTACATGATAATCCCAGATGTTGATTGAGGCCACGTTATTACAAAAAGCAATCAGCCCTTTTAAGGCAATGCACCTTTCTTTATTCTTTACAGAAAAATATATCTCTGTACAGAAGCTGGCTCATAATTTTGGCAGAGAGGATTAAATATGAGCTAGTTCACTGGATCACAATAGCAAATAAATAAATAAATAAATAAATCCCCATAAATCAGTAACTCAGCAGCAAGAGCCTAAGTACAATTATTAGAACATGAAAAGGGGTGCATGTGAAGAATTTGTGACTGAAAAGGACAGCATTGCCAAGTCCCTCTTGGAGAGTTTTCTAAGCCACAAAAAAAAAGAATTTAAGATCATACATGTCACAAAAGGTCATCATTTCTAACCTTAAATGGAAAAGGAAATGAAAACGAAAGGGTTCATGCAAATATGGGGTTCCTCATTTGGGGGTGGGGTGGGGATGATTATGTTTTTAGCATTGGATTAGCTACAAGAGATGCATCTTGCTCTATACCAGAAATGGACCCAACAACCCCCAAATCCTTTAGAAGAAATACTTCCTTTTACTCAAAAATGCCCGAATTTTCTTACAGCGTGCTTTCCCGGATTTCTCACTAGGCTAATTAAATCAATTAGAATCATACCATGGAATCAGATCCTGCCACCATAGCAGTTGCAACTAGAATAATGGCTTTTGGTAGTAATTTGACAGCCTGTCCAGAGAGAGCTCTCTCTTAGGATAATCAGTGTAAAAGCTGGTTAACTGGCAAAATCTTCTCCTTTTCCTCCCACACACACAAAATAAATGAAGGGACTGATGTGTAATATCAAGCTACTACTTCATCGGTCTCAAGCCAATTTTGTTGATGCTCTATAATTAAAAGGGGGGGGGAATCTACTCCAAAAGATGAAGTGTTAAGGGCAAAGCCATTAAGGAAGGAGAGAAGGTGTGTTTAGAAAGGAGCAAAATGTCTTGATAAATTGGCCCAAACTCTATGTAATTAGTTTCCAACAGCTTGGCATTACCCAAGGAGGGTATGGATAATTGGGTTCAGCATACCCGCAAATCTGCCAGGCTTCAAATGACAATAAGCTGTTTGTGCTTTGAAAGTGTTGCCAGTTTCCCAAATTCTCTCCGTCTTGCAAGGGCTACCGACCCAATAATTTGCTTGTCAAAAGTTGTTAGGCGAGGCAGGACAAAAGCAATGAGGCATGTTGTTAATCTGAGAGATTAATTTGTTTTAATGACTTTCAGGGATTCAACTGTTCTGTTGAGGATCAAAGTAATTCTGGTAAAGCCCAAATGTGCAGGGGTGGGGGGGGAAGTATCTAGGAAAGATCGTGAAGCTGTTTTATCGGAACGCAGCTACAGCCAAATAGAACTGCACAGAACTCGGTTTTGAGAGATGAAACCTATTTCTACTAAGTGTTGCTGGGGAGTCAAGATATGAAATAATTTGGAAGGAGAAGGGATGAGAACCTAATCTGTTAGAATAGCAGGACGTACATGCCATAAATCCCGTCCATAGGAATAAACAGTGAGATCCGAATGCCTGAAGTGCAGGAGCACAAGCTACTAAGAAGTCTTCCATTTTCTGCATCCCACAGTTAATGTGATAATTGTAATAGGCAGGGCTGCCAGACCTGAAGTCCAGGGGGAAGAAGCAAGTGGTGACTCTTCTAGGAGGATGGGGGAAGCACTCATAGTGGCACAGAGCAATACAGAAGGAGTCATGATGCAGAATACCCCAGGGAACATTTCGAAAGTTGGGAGCAAAGATTCATGCTTGATCTGGAGCTCATAAATCCTCACCGCGGCTGTTGTGATAGCCTCACTACACACACAGTTCTCCTCTTGTTGATCATCTCTTGGACATGATGAAAGGCTCTGGGATAACTCAAGCAGGCTGCAGGTTTTAAATTACAATCGCCCCATGAAAAGCATGGTTGCATAAATCATGGCAGCTCCCAAAAGCCATCTCATTGAGGAAACAATCTAGTAGTTGCCCTCAGACCGAGCAGAACGGTCTGTCACGTAGACTTGGCCTGATGTGCAAAGTCCTCCATCTTTATCTTTTGCCAAGCAAAGCCCACATGAGTTGGACTACAGCCCCGTCATTAAAAGGCAACCGGCCAGCACAACAGTAGAAGCTGGAAGAAGCTGAAAGGAGGTGTGTCAACACTAGGATCAGCTAAGCATTTCGACAAAGAAGAATGCTGGTTTTTGTACTCCGCTGTGTGTGGTTTGATCCTCTTTCCCACACTGCCAAGCCTTTGTTCCAGGACTTTCTGTCCCTGCATGCTCGCTTGATATTACCAGGCTACCAGGACCCCACCACCATCTATCAAATGCCAACATCTTTTGCATTCCAGGCATACAGCAGGCTTCAGCAGCCGTGGAATTTAATGTTTTTGTACTCTGCATGCATGTGGGAAAAGGATGGAAATTATTCTCAATGTATTATTGTGAAAGGTAAAAGCAATAGGGAGATTCTGGGAGTGCTCTAACCCCCCCCCCCAAAAAAAAAAAAAAACCCTTTTCATTTTATTATTCAAGCAGAACGTAGACATATTCACTCAGGGATTTTTAACAGTTTGGCTGTTTGTTTTGAACTAATAAAAGTTCTTCCTTTCCTCTCACATCTCTTGCAGAGGCCTTTTGACCTCATTCAGCAGCAAGGCGCCAGGCACGCCCACTATCTGGAGTCTCAATGAGTAGCCATCCACCACCTTCTGCCTGCTGATGATTTTAATCAACAGCCAGACCACCCATTTCCTGGTCTCAAACAGCTCAGAGGTCAACAACAGAGTTCTTATGGCACAGACACACTAAATTCTAGGCCACACCCTGCAACAGTAACATCAAGGCTTCTGATCCCTGTCCAACTAGCATGAAAATTCATACTCAGACCACAAGTGAAAAATGTCAGTCAGTGCCATCACATTGCCAGTTTGGTGTAGTGGTTAAGTGCATGGACTCTAATTTGGGAGAACTGGGTTTGATTCCCCACTCCTCCACTCGCACCTGCTGGATAACCTTGGGCAATGGCACAACTGTTCTTGAAAAAGGAGCAGTTTTTTTCAAGAGCTTTCTCAGCCCCACCTACCTCACAGGGTGTCTGTTGTGGGGAGGGGAAGGGAAAGGAGTTTGTAAGCCGCTCTGAGACTCCTTTGGGTAGTGAAGGATGGGGTATAAATCCAACCCCTTCTTCTTCTGCTTTTCACATACTAGCCAGATTAACATTTAGTACTGCATTTTTCATTGACTCCATTTTCTTAATGAAAAAGAATCAATCTTTCCTCTCCCTTCCTTTCTACCAACCCTTTTCTGGAACAGGGATATGCAGATTTGTGTTAGCATCCTGAGAATTCCAGTTTGTTTGGTTTTTTAAAGTAGTACATTCCTAGAACCCATGCTTCTCAAGCATTTTTTAAAATGAGTTTGATGCATTCCCAAACTCCAAAATCAGAAGACGTGATGTTTCCTGTACCATCTCACAGTTGGAATTTGAGACTCAGAATTCCAAACTGAACAAACTTATATGTGCTGTTGGACAAGATTCTTCGTAAGGCTTCTTCCAAGTGCTACGACACAACTTCACATCCCTTAGGCTCACTGAAGTCATGTGAAGTGGCTTGTACCCTCTCAACCCTCTCCTGAACAACCTCACTCATTGCTGCCAGCCTCACAGCTGCTTAGAAGCTTCCCCAATCTTCTCTAGCTCCTGATGTCCATCCACTTTGCCAGCCTTTCCACATGAGATCCTTTAACCCATTATCCACAGCACTTATGCATGTTGTGGTGCCTATGGCTCCCACGGCACCCACCAATCTGTTTTCTGGCACCCACCTGCTTCTCACTTAAAGCAGAGAACCATTCCTGGGTTTCCTCTTCTTCAGTAGTACAGGAGGTGCTTCAGAAGAACCCAGAAAGCATCATCTGTTTGTCTTCTGGGAGTATCCATTTGGAAAAAGCTGCCTGCATCGTATGATGATCCTAGGCTCGAAAACTCTTTGCTCAGTCTCCCAATATTTTCTGTTTGGACCTGCCCCTCTCCCATAGCAGCTATTTTGTTTTGACACATGCAACCTGTTGAAGTGACCTCAAGTTCTTTATGTTTTAACCAGGGCTATTTTTGAGCCGGAACATCCTGGAACGGTGTTCCGGCTAGCTTCTGAGCCCTCCCCTTCCTGGCCCCTGCCCAGGTGCCCAGAGGAAGGGCTGCGGAAGGGGCGCCTTTTCCAAGGGAGCCCAGTGCAGCTGCCCCACATCGAGCCGATGACACGGGCCCGGGAATAGGCCAGTGTGACCGCCCCATTGTTTGCTGACCACTGTTGTCGGAGGAGTTGGCCTGATGGCACTGCCCACCGCTGGGGCAGGAGGAGGGCGATGGAGCAATTGTGAGTCCTGGAACTTTACATCAGCATCGGGGAGATGCAACAGGTCCTGCAAAGTACACCTTCCCTTCCCCCTCCATCGCTGGAGTGCTTCTTTGCAGCCACAGCCCAGGCGCCTCGCCGCTTCCAGGAAAGGGGTGGGGACGTAGCTCAGATGGAGATGGTCTCCTGGCTGTTGCTGTTGCCTGGGTTGTAGACTCTTCCTGACACTGAGCTTTTCCCAGTAAATCCTCAAGTCGGACAATCACAGCCATATAAATTCACATGGTGGTGAAGGGCCATGGCGTGCAGAAGATCCCAGGTTCAGCCCTTGGTAAGGCTGCTTAAGAAAGGATCAGGTGATAGGTGACTATGAAAGACCTCTTCCCTGACCAGGGTGTTGCCCTGCAAGGCACTTGTAGAGCTCTTATGGACTTATAGTTCCATAAGTGATAAAAACCTGGACTGTGCAAGTAGTGTGCAAAAGGGACTGAACTGTGTGGTGACCCAAAAGTGATGCCAGTTACAGATACACACCCAGAAGAAGGAAGCCTTCCTTTGAGATGATGTGCCTACGGTTCCTGAGGTTACCTACCCTCTTACCTGCTGTGAGATGGACCAGCTCCCTAGCCACAGGAAGCACTGAAAGCCAGGCAGATGCCATGCCAGAGCAGAAGACCAAAGACAAAGAATTCAAACTCCATGTGGAGTTTTCTTCCTTGCACACACGGGCAGCATTCCCCTTCCCCCACCCAGCCTCATCTAGCTGAAGCTGCAGCTGCAGCCATAAGACAATCAAGGAATATCAATGACAATGACTCTGGCTGCATGAGTCATCATCCCTCAAGGTATCACTGCCCTGACCAGAATTACTAGATCTCAACATTGTCCACTCCCTTAGACCCTTCCCCCTGAACCCAGTTCCAATCAGCATGCTTTTGGTGACCGACCAGCAGGAGGTGTGCCAAGGGATGTGGCCAGCCTACCCTACCCCCCATGCCCCCTCATAAAAGAGGGCATCCAGCCATGTGCTCTTCTCTCTTGCTCTCTTGCCCTCTTGCGCTCTTGCCCTCTTGCTCTCTCTCTCTCTTCCCCCTGACCTCTATACCCTACCTCCACAACTCTCAGGCAGCACTGCCAGAGTCTCCACATGTCTCTGCTGGTTCAGGACACGACCCCATTACCCCATAGTCTCCCTTATTTTTCCTAAGGATAGCTTCATCCTGCCGAGGGCAGGTAAGGTATTACCCCTCAACAAAATACCCTGCTAATGCGAATGTGCTATCCTCTTCTCTCTAATTTTCCTAGATCTGTGTGAGTGTGTTTGTACTGTTGTATGCTTATGATACAATCCTTAGTAAAGGAACCATTTTATACAGTAGTCAGTCTCTGAGTCTATTTCTGGTGCGTCTGGAAGAAGCGGGACCTCTGTATACATAGGTGCTCGCTCCCTTATTTGCCTATTGCCTTACGTAATGTCATAATTCCCCATAGTAACTAATAATTAGAGACAATTTGGCTAACAAGGGGACAATAGATTCTGACCTTGATAGATCAATTGCTTGACTCGGTATAAGGCAAGTCACTATCAGTTTCAGCAGCAAATCAGCAATGACGAGGTTAATAGTAATGATCTACCTTACAGGCTTGTTGTAAGAGTTACAAGATTAAGTGCTTTGGAGATTCTAAAATTATCAGGTCATGTTGTGTGGTGCTTAGAGCACCAGATAAGGACTGGGCGGATGAGGCTTCAAATCTGTGAAAGTGACTGGATGATTTTGGGCTAGTCTGTTTCCCACAGCCTAATCTACTTCAGTGTAAGGAAGATGTGGAAGGAGAATCATTAATGCTGTCTTGTCTCAAATTCCTGGGAGGAAATGTGTGTTATGGTAATAAAAGTGTTATGGTAATAAAAGCCTGTTGCCAGTTCTCCAGTTCTCACACTACTGTTAAAGCATTTGTGAACATCCTGACCTGTTTTTTGAATGTGCATTAAAGGGGAAAGGTTGTTTGTGAGATTTCTGCTTCTCGGGCAGCTATTAAAGGCCCAGGAATGCTGTCAGGAAAAGGTGGTCATTTTCTTCTGGTACCTTCCAGGATTCACAGTCTAAATGTTTGAATCCCTGTTCTCTTCTTAATGCAGACAATAGGTACTTCCCATTATTTCTAATTATATGTGTGGGGTACTGCTGTCAGTGGCTTCTGGCAGTTGTACTCAGCTTAAAAGAGACTGTCCTGTGAGAGCTGTGCAGTCTACATGTTTGGCATTGCCATAATCAGAGGAGTCAGGTGTGAGTGTGCGAGACCCCTCCCTCTCCTCCCCCCCCGTTTCTGCATTCCTGGTGGGATTCTACAGAATACCAGCTGTGTTAGTCAGTCCAAAAAAAATCCACCACCCAAAAACCCAAACTAGAATCTTGTTGCACCTTATAAAAGCTAATGCACTGTGGCATAAATTTTGTGGATTAGAGCATCCGGAGAAATGGGCTATAGCTTATGGGAGCTTATGCCAAAATCAAAATGAATGCTCTAAAGTTATCAGTTGTACCTACTCAGCAGAGTGGAGGAGGCTTATTTCAAGAAGCTTATCGAGAATGAAGTTTTGGCTATAATGATTTCAAAAAGCTACCAGTAGGTGTGAGGGGGGGACTCTTTTGTATCAACACATCATTGCCCCAAAATACCTGAGCTGCTTACTTATTTTGGCGGATGGCAGTGAAAGAAATGGAGTTTTTAAAAAGACTGAACCAGTGAGTCTGCTCTATTCCCTTCCTAAGTAAAGCCTACAGATTTTACCCTAATACAATGTAAGACCAGTATTTTGCACTGTTGTAGCTACTTCCAAATTGTTAGTGAGCAAAACTTGGATATAAACAGCATATCCATTTTCCAGCATCCTGATTTTACAACTGTTGTCACATCTGTTAAGCTTACCTTATAATTACTGAGGTTATGCCTACCCTACATAAAAATCCTTGAAACTGAAACCACAGTCTGCAAGCACATGCATACCAGCACGAGAGTAATGTCCATAGTACACAGTGGGGTTTACTTTTCAGTAAAAATGCACAGAATTGGGTTGCGTGTGCCAGGATCAAGGGTTGATAGGTGGTGTCTGTTAGCCAAAAAGGTGAGATATGTGTGATGTTTTGCTGACAGGCCATAAATACTTTATTTATTTATTTATTTATTTATACATCTGTACTGCTCTCCCTGTAAGCATACTTTGCTGCAGTAATATACAACCTGTTGTGTCTTTTATTGCTAGACCTGATCTCTGTAGTTTAGAGCTCAGTTGTAATTCCAGGAGATCTCCAGACCCCACGTGTAGGTTGGCAACCCTAAAAATGCATATTCAGTGTACTAGTTCTGCAGGAAAGGAAGCTGATTTCCATAGGAACCTTTAGGAATTGGTTCCAATCCAGTGTGGGAATAAAATAATAATATTAATTATTAAAAATATGGAATTGGAAACTTTTTTTAAAAAAAATGTTTTTATTGGTTTTGTCAAAACCGTTTTGGCAACAAACAAGGTAAACAGAATAAGAAGCAAAAGGTGGGTGTGGCTGGATGACCACACTTCTGGTAACATCGGGGCATGGCCTAATATGCTAATGAGTTGTGTCATCACGGTGTGGCCTATTATGCTAATGAGGTTTTTTGCTGTTGGGTGTGGCCTATTATGCTAATGAGTTCCTGCTGGGCTTTTTCTACAAAAAGAGCCCTGGTTTTAACTAATATTCAGGCATTCTCTCCCTTTCAGCTGTCCGTGCACAATCTTCTGATAAACAGGCTTCCAGCTTGCTGTTGAGAGCTCTGACACATAGTAATAGGACCTGTTAATTTAAAAAAATAAAAACAAAACCCATGCATCTTGCCTTTCCTCCTAAGAGCTCAAAGTACCCAACATACTAATAAAAACACATCTCATGTAAAAATCCATAAAGCACACAAATGACAGACCGTATGAATGGAAAGCAGATGCAGCTAAATCCCTGCAGCATTCCAGAAGCCAGGGGACTGAAATGACCTTTCTTTGGGGGAGCTCCATGGCAGAGCACAGGCTTTCTAGGCAGAAGCACCAATGACTGACTGGTAGTTCCCACTACATCCTCGCCCCCTCCTATGCACTGGGGCTTCCAAGATGCTCAGCTGCTTAGTGATCCACAAAAAAACAATCTCCCTGGACATTTAGCCAATTTGCTTCCATAGCTGTACCACAACGTACATCTCAACTAAGAGAATTCTGTGTTCCAGAATTACTTGATGGGAGTATGGGCAATGAATGTAAAATGGGAGCAGGGCATCTTGATACTGGATTTGATTATAAGAATCTATGAATGTGAAGAAATGCATTTTTTTTCCCCTTTGGAGGTTTGAACTGAGCAAAACCTTCACCAGGAGTTTTAAAAGTTTTTCTCTCTGGGCAGAGAACAGGCAAGGGAGATGGGAGTAAATTCAGTTGCTTTCCAGCCTCACCTCAGCCACCCTTTTAGAAATGATAACAGGTCTAGTTAGAGACAATAAAATGGTCCAGTCCCCCCTCCCACCTCCAGCTAGACAGGTGATCTCTAGAAGGGAACAGAGATTCAGAGAAATTAAGTACTAGAAAGACTTCAGGAAGAAGCTCCTGGAGACTTCAGGAAAGACTTCTTTGATGTGGTAGCAAGAAGCCTTTTTTACTGATTCCACCAAGGAAGACAGAACTCTTAACTGAGGTCTGTAGGAAACAGCCATTATCATGTGCTGGCCTGCACCCATGAAAGAGGCCTGAAGGTAATGGAACCCCTGTAAAACTTCTGTAACATTCTAAGCTAAGGAACCTGCCTTGTATTTAACATCTGCTAGGGCATGTATAGGAGCTGTGGTGGCTCAGTGGTTAAGACACTGAACTGCAGGCTGGAAGGTCGGTAGTTCAGCCGTTTGAGACCCGAGTGTCGCATGATGGAGTGAGCTCCCATTGCTGGTTCCAGCTCCTGCCAAACTGGCAGTTTGAAAGCAAGAAATTGCAAGTAGATAAATAGGTACTGCTTCAGGGAGAGCCAGTTTGGTGTAGTGGTTAAGTGTGCGGACTCTAATTTGGGAGGACCGGGTTTGATTCCCCACTCCTCCACTTGCACCTGCTGATGTGACCTTGGGTCAGTCACAAGGTCTGGCACAGCTGTTCCTGAAAGAGTAGTTTGTGTTAGAGTTCTCTCAGCCCCACCTACCTCACAGGGTGTCTGTTGTGGGGAGGGGAGGGGAAAGGAGTTTGTAAGCTGCTCTGAGACTCCAAGTGAAGGGCAGGGTATAAATCCAATCTCTTCTTCTCTTCTTCTTCAGTGGGAAGGTAACAGCGTTCCATGCACCTCGGTGTCTAGTCATGCTAGCCACATGACCATGGAAATGTCTTCGGACAGTGCCGGCTCTTCGGCTTGGAAACGTAGATGAGCACTGCAACCCTTAAGTCGGATTCGACTGGCTTTTGAGCAAGGGAAACCTTTACCTTTACCTAGGGCATATATAGAGGGAGGGAGAGAGGAATCATGCTTTACCCCTTTCTTTTGAATCTCTTGCTCAGTCTGATGCTGTGCTGATAGTATGCTTATGGATGTTTCCTTTTTAATAAATATTTTATAACTTTTGATGCTGGCAGTGGTTCTCTGCACTACACGGACCTCCACCATCCTGGACATGCTATTTTAAAAGGAGCACGGGGGGGGGGGCAGTCAGTTGGCTAGTGGCTACTCCTCCAGTGGGGCACAAGGCAGTAAGTTGTCCCCATGATAACCAGCTACTGGATAGTGGGAGGTGCAAGGCCTCAGAACTTGGAAGGGAAACTGGGAGTCCAGGCCCTCCCAGCAGGCAGTTCTGCAAAGGTAGTGGCAGAGGGTGAACAAAGAGAGAGAAAAGCTCCTCCAGGGGTTGGAAAAACCTTGGACGGCATGGTGGAATAGGACCTGCAGGTCAGAGCAGTTCTGCTACAAGGAGAAAGAGCTCCTTGGGAAGAAGAGCCTCAGTGCATCTGTCCAAAGGCAATTGTTTGCAGAACAGAGGGTTTGTTAACAATATGGGCATACTGTGCTGCTCAGTGTGCATCTTACAGAGCCTCAGATAGCTGTGGATCAACATCCATCATTCTAGCAGCCATATTGTGAAGAAGAAGAAGAAGAAGAAGAAGAAGAAGAAGAAGAAGAAGAAGAAGAAGAAGAAGAAGAAGAAGAGGAGGAAGAAGAAGAAGAAGAAGAAGAAGAAGAAGAAGAAGAAGAAGAGGAGGAGGAGGAGATTGGAGTTATACCCCACCATTCACTCGGAGTCTCAGAGCAGCTTACAAACTCCTTTCCCTTCCCCTCTCCACAACAGACACCCTGTGAGGTAGGTGAGGCTGAGAGAGCTCTGAGAGAACTGCCCCTTCAAGGACAGCTCTTGCTAGAACTATGGCTTGCCCAAGATCATCAAGCAGGTGCATGTGGAAGAGTGGGGAATCAAACCTGGTTCTCCCAGATTAGTCAGGGAAAGTGCTTAGAAGGAACCTTGCAAGAAGTTTGCACCCTGTGTTCACCCAGCCTTTGAGCCACTTCCACCACCTTTCCAAATGTGGCCAAAATAAGCTTGTATATTATAGTCTTGGGTCGTGGTCACGTGGTCATTTTGCTTGGTTTTCACAACTGCTCCCTATCACATTTAAAAGGGCTGATCAGACAGCCGATTCCATCTCCCATATCGAAGCGGACTCACCCCCGCAATCCTCCCAGTTTCCTAGCGCATTTTCCAACACTGGGAAAATCAAGTACTTTCCTACTACTTGTGCTATGAATCTGCAATTTCTCCTATCTGAACAACCATCTCTCGCTATTAATTTGATTAGGTCATTTGTACATTCTTCCCGTGGTATATTCCCCCCCCAGCTTTCACCATTGTGTGCATGACCAGTCCTGCGCTGAACATATTAAATGCATGAATGCTCAAGTGCACTCGGTTACACAGCAGTAATTCATTTTGTTCGCTATTCGGGAGGGAAACTGCTGCATCCAAGTGGGAGCCATGTTTTGTGCATGCACAAAGAAATTTATATAAAATTGTGCCACGCCGCCACTTGGGCAGCATGGCAGTCTGGACGGTGCCTGGAGCCTTGTTGCACAATGCAAGTGGTTGGGCAAGGGATGTGTGATCATCTGAACCCACTAAAAATATCCCCAATCAAATCTACAGTGGGAACAAATTGTGGTATGCTTGCCGTGTGACCTCACCCTTGGTTCTAAATGTAAGCCAAAACATTCTGAATGTAATCCTTTGACTAGAGGCTAAATTGTGCTGCATTGATACAGTGGGAATTCCTTCAGTTTCAGCACAAACCAAGGATAACTATTAAAAGTGCCATAATTAGCAGCCCCTTATAACAGGCATAACACTGATTGGTATGATGTCACGTCATTGAGATAACAAGGATTCATTTGCACTTTAAGACGATAAAAATAGATTTAAAAAATAGACCAAGAAAATTGTCTGAGGGAACCTGGTGCTGCTTGTTTGGGTTTGTTTTTTAAAGCACCTTGTAACCTCCCTTTCTTTTAAAGCACTCAACACTCCTTTGATATCAAAACATTATAAAATACCATCAAGCCACCATAAAAATGAAAACACTGAAAAACGAACCACTATTCCTCACCCGCTAAAAGCATCCACATCAAATGCACATACATTCTTACAGTCCCAACTGGTAACATAAACTGTGCTGCCTGAAGGGAGCATTGTTAAGGCCAAGGGAGGCCTCTCTCAGCCTGGTGAGTGCCTGGAGGAGTGACTGCCTCCACGTAAACCTCTCTGACCCTCTTGAAAGAAGAACAGGATATAAAGGTAATAAGTGAACAAACAGTATTATAGCAATATCAGGAGATCAAAAAGCGCTACTGTTGAAATTGAGTGAAGCGGCTGAAACACTCATCATTTCTTGAGCGATTATCTAGAAATATGAATACGATAATCCCATAGCAACAGGGAATGGTATGGTTTGCTAACCCATGTTTCACATATAGCAGCATTTCCCAAACTGTGGGTCTTGAAGTCTGTGGAAGTGGGTCACAGGATCTTGTAGCCTTACGGGGGTCCTTCCCCTCCTTGCTTGGTGACCAGCCAAACTCACACTGAATCTCTGAGATGTAGAAGGTGGGGCACAGCCAGGCTTTGGGGGGCAGTGCCCCTCATGGATGACCCCAGCTCCCCAGGAGGATGCCAGACCGCCCCTCCTGCCCAACCCCGGGAACCCTGTTGGCAAATATATGTGCCTGCCTGCCTGCTCAGCTCTCCCTCAGCAGCAGCTTGGTGGCTGGGCTGGCTGGCACAGGCACAGTGAGGTGCCAGGGCAGGGCATTCTCTAATGACACCTCTTTCTGTTTGCTGCCCACTGCCCTGCTTGCCTGCCTCCTCAGCTCTCCCTCAGCAGCAGCGTGGTCCCTCTCCATTCCCGACACACAGGGGTCTCCTGAGCCTCCACAAATGGTGGGGGGGAGAAAGAGAGCCCACCTGCCAGCCAATCACTTCCTGGTGATGTCACAAATGATGTGTCAGGGGCACAGCTCTGTTCCTGCTGGAGCGGGGCGGAGCACTGCTTCAGCAGTAAGGAGCCTGCCCCCCCCGCCGCCAATGTCATTCTGGCAATGCAAGTAAGTGCACACGGCCGTTGCCACCTGCCAGACCTTTGCGGCACTCCCGCCTGCCCCAGATCAGGCAGAGCGCCAGGGGGAGGGTGGCACAGAGAAACTTCCGGTGGCATCCCTTCAGCCGCCCTTGGGGGCAGGAGGAGGAGCGAGGCAGGAAGACCCGCCTGAGGGAGAAGTTTGCCCTGCCAGGAGTGGGTCAGGTGGAGGGGAGCGCTTGTTGCTTGTTATGTCGTGGGTGGCTGAAGTCGCTTCGGTGACGCTGTGCATGGCTTTGAGGGAAGGGTGGTTGGTTTGGGGGGTGAAAGACTAGAGGCGCGGTGTAGCTGTTTAGCTGTTTCCTTTGGGGGGTGAAAGACTAGCGGCTGCCATGAGAGAATCCAAAGCGATGAGGAGCCACTACTAGGGACTGCTGTTGCGGTAGAGGACAGACGTTCCCCTGGTCGTGGCCTCCACGAGATTACTGGCTCTGCAGCCCATGAGCAGCTACAACCAATGTTCCCTCTAAGCTGTGGAGTCTTGTGAGCAAAAATTCTACTTTGTGAGCTACTGGCATTAAAGTGGTGAGCGAGCAGTTTGGCTACTGCATCAGTTAGTTTGCTCTGGAGCCATCTTTCCTGAGCGAAGACAAAAAAGTGTGAGCCAGAGGCTAAAAAACTGTGAGCTAGCTCACGCTAACTCAGCTTAGAGGGAACACTGGCTACAACAACAGCAGCAACTTAACGATGGGCTAGAAGTCTTGCTCCCGAAAGCCTCTGAAGACCTGCCGTCTTTCAGATTCCCAGGAAACTTTCAGATTCCTGGGAAACTTTCAGATTCCCAGGAAAAACAAAGAAAGGAAAGGTTGTTTGCTCGTATCATTTCCCTTCCGCCTCCCTCTCTTTCTCTCCCCTTCCTTTTCAGACTCCACACAAAGTACTGCCTCACACTACTTGTCAGGTACCCCTGCCATAGGGGTGAAGGGAGGGGAGGAGGTGTCAATGGATGTATCTGTGTATTCTCTGGTATGTGGGGAGGTGATGGGGTTGCCTGGGAGATGGTGCAGTTTCCATCTCGGGCTATCTCCAGATGGCCAAATGGCCTTGAAAGCCAGGCTGTTTGTCTCCTTTCTTTTTCGTAAGAAAACAGCTAGGCATGGGAATTTATTGCTTTATGGTAATGTAGTAATGTAGCACCTTTTGCTTTATTTCCCGCGTGCGGGCTCTATCGCCATTGGTAGAAGGTTGGGTGGGTTTCACCTCTGTAGAGTATAACCAGAGATGTTTCTATTGTAGGGGTTATTCCTGACAATGCGAGTGTTCTAGTGCTTTTAGAATTGCAGTATAATAAACGCTATCCTTTTTCATGAGGCCTGATGTTGACTGACTTTCTGAAGCGCCTGACACTACTGCATGCAAAACCGTGTCTGGTGCAGAGGAAATGCCGGCAGTGCTTTGGCCAGATGATTCATAAGGAGGGAGGCTAGTGGAAATCACCCCCCACTTAGCTTTGAAAGGGCTGCGTTAGGAAGTGGGATGGATGCAATATGGGGGGAGAGGAGCGGGAGTTGCTTTAATGTCCCTGCCTCCTGTCATACATTTGTGCTTGCTCACACGGAAAATGGTTGTCTGTGGAGCAGGAGAAGGTGCTTTGCTTCCTTTAAGCAATCAAAGAGTATCTAGCCGCAGGGCAGGCTACATCAGTGCTGTGATGCTTCTGAATGAAGGCTTCTTCGTTGCTGTTGAAAACCATTTGTGCCTCCCTCCTGATTTAGGAGGAAAATGGATCCCAGCACCATGTGTCTTCAGGGAAAGTTCCCAGCCCTCCCCCCTCCATCCTCCACACTTGGAGTGTAAATGCGCAGCCTCACTGAGCTCTGAAGGGCTGGTGCCATTCATTCCCTCCAGAAGGTTTTTTTTTAGTCCCATTCAAATCCATTGGCCTTACAAGTTCACGCGCTGGGTGACTACCTGCTCTGAAGTGCCTTGACTCAAAAGGGAATCAACTGGTTTCTATATGACCTTCCAGTTCAGCCTTATCCCCCTGGGCCTGAGACTCTAACCTAAGGCTGGGGGGTGCTAAGCGGGCCTATTCAGAAAGAAAAGTTCCTAGGAAGTCCGTGACTCTGGGGCTGCAAGGGGATGCATTTGTCTTGCACCAGTCCAGAATGCATTAACCCCCCACCACCACCTGTACGCACGCATTCTCCCTTCCTCCCTCCCTCCAGCAGCTAGTGAGGGGATGTTGGTTCTTCCAGTCCCCACATGACCTTACTGGTCATAGACTGAAGGGATTGATTCTAGAATGGGCTCAAGATGTGAGAAAGTGGAGCTCAGGGTCACTTTCTGGAAAGGAGGTCGCTTTAAATCCTCCTAAGTAAAACTGGTGCTGACCTGGATAGGCCATCAGGTCATGGGAGCTAAGCAGGGAGCTCAAGGCATGTGCGGCTACATTAGAGATGGAGATTTTGAAAATTGGAAGGATCCTGCCTACAAGATGGGTTGACTAGTACAGAGCTGTCGTGGCTATCTGGAAGGGTTACGAAGCCCTAGTGCTTTATTTTGACAAAGTTTTGAGAGTGGTCGAGATAGAAAGGAGAAGGGCACACATGCTTTTGAAGCAGTTCTCCTCCAGGAAGGCTCGCCAGCTCTGAGTAGGGAAGTACCTGGAGATTTTTGGGGTAGAGCCTGAGTGGTGTGTTGCCTTCTGACGCACTTCTGGTGATGGCAGGGTGTGTGGCATATGCAAATAAGTTATGCTAATGAGTTATGCTAATGCGCTCATGCACCTCTTTTTCTACAAAATGACCCCTGGTCAGGGGCATACACCCCTCGTGCCCCTGCACCCTTGCTGAAAAATTTCTGACCACTGGGCTGGGCATAGCTAGCCAGTCAGCAGTCTGTAGTGACACGGGATGCGTACTTTCTTGCCCAGCTTGGCAGCAGCTGTTTCTGTCATCCTCTGTTATTCCTCCTTGGAAAGTAGTTGAGGTAAACTTTGGGGAGATTGCAAAACACATTAAGCAGCAGTTTCTGCTGCAGCAGAGCTGCTTTTCTGCCTCCTCTCGTCATTTGCCAACTGATAAGACTAGTGAATATGCAAGGACTTCAAACAATAACAATCATTCACTAAACACTGGAGAAAAAAATGCCGTTTCTCTGCCAGGCTGTTCTTAAAGGTAAGCACTCCCAGTTCGGCCGCCTGACTCCTCCTGCTTCCAAACAAAATATCAACACAAGATTCTTGCTTGCAGATATATTTATAGTCTAGGCGGAGAGGGACAGAGTCCGGATGCTGCAGTGGGGGATGGAGGGAGTGGGTAATAGCGAGCTGCTGCTTGGACCTTATCCCCTCACCTGGATTACACAAGTTTAGCTGTTGCATTGAAGCCCCTCCCCTAATTTCCCCCCAGGAGACTGCTTTGCCACATCCTTTTGAACAGCTTTGGGCTTTGGGCATGATACTAACATTCCATTGGGCAATGGGCCTGATCCAACATTGACTTCTCTTATGTTCTTACGTTCCTGAAATATACTGGGCTCAGATGTGTTCAAGTGATCAGCTCATATTTTATTAGTGATTCAGCAAGAGAAAGAAGACTGAATTTCCCGGGCGAAACCGGGTATTTATGCCTGAAAAGGGTTACACCCAAAACACACCCCACTCCCAACGATAGGCTTTTGTTGTTCAGTCGCACAGTCAAGTCCAACTCTTCGCGACCCCATGGACCAGATCACGCCAGGCCCTCCTGTCTTCCGCTGTCCTCTGAAGTTTGCTCAATTTCATGTCCGTTGCATCCATGGCACTGTCTAGCCATCTCATCCTTTGCCGTCCCCTTCTTCTTTGATAGGCTATTTACACTCCATTGTTTCCCATTTGATTTACTCCAGGATCCCTGTCTCCCTACTGGCCCATTCTAGGATCTTAGCAATCTATTGTCATGCACCCCAAGCTAAGCCCTTTTGCCAGTACAGTTCAGGCTCAATACATAACAGTTCCAGTTCATTTTTACAGATAACTAAGTCTGTTGATTCATGAGTTACTGACAAGCAACATTAGTTTTTTAAAGCTGCCATTTCACTGGGAGAGGTTTGTGATCGGTGTGGTAACACTGATGGAGGAAGTGACTGATCTTTTGCACCTTCCTCTCATATATTATTTTTCGATCTCGGAACGATCTCTCTGATGCGCTCCCCAAGCCTGTATCTCACCAGCTTGAAATGCCGGCTTCGTTCCCTTCCTCACATTAGCCATTCAGAGAGACAGGATGCGTCTGGGACTCCGGACAGGATGTACTAGTTTGAGCTCTCATGCTCAGAAGAAATCAGAAGGTACTTACCGTTTGGGAACAGATGCATTCCCCAAAGCGAGAAATGTGCCACTAAAGTTAAATTGAATGGGAGGGGCGGGGATCCTTCAGTTCTCAAACAGTATTGTAAGAGAGAGGAGCTTCAGAATCTGAAATGTTTGGCTAATTAGGACACAAGCCAAGTAAACCCCAATCTTTTTTCTATGTTTTGCTTTCCCAATCTCTACTTTAGAGAAGTAAATGGGGAGACAGGGGCTGGAACCTGGTTTTGTATGCCCAGATGAGGAACTGGCCACCCCCACCATGTTTCTTTGTGTTTTCTTTGAAGTAACTCCTATTTAATTCAATGTGGCTTACACACAAGGCAATGTGTAATAATACTATGCCCATTTACCTGGGAGTAAGCCAACCTAGCAGTTCGAAAGCAAGAAATTGCAAATAGATAAATAGGTACCGCTTTGGTGGGAAGGTAACAGCATTCTATGCACCTTGATGTTTAGTCATGCTGGCCACATGAACATGGAAACGTCTTCAGACAGCGCTGGCTCTTCGGCTTGGAAATGGAGATGAGCATCACCCCCTAGAGTCAGATTCAACTAGCTTTCAAACAAGGGAAAACTTTACCTTTTACTTTTAAGCTCTGTTGAATACAGTGACTTACTTCTGAGCAGACATGCATAGAACAGTGCATTCTGACAGGTGTGGAAGAGACGCATCAATTCTTAGTGCTTTTGTAAAAAAATAAATTTCAAATAGCTAAAGAATAAATAGATCTGGTACTTTTCAAAGTTCAACAAGATCCTTTTGCTGTGTCTATAATTTTTATAGCTCATAAAGCTATAATCTGCAATCAGATAGTTGTGTTCTTACATTCATATAAAATGTGAATAACATTGTAAGTAAAATAAATATTTCAACAGATTCCACATTAATAGGTGCATTCAATAATTTTTTACTTTAATAAATTAAGTAACAGTTCTAAAACAGGCAAACTTGCAGTTAAAACACATTTTTAAAAATGGCTGTCAAAAACTTATGGTCCAAAATTCATGTGACATTAAATTAGTGGACCACTGCAACAAATAAATTTGAATCAGTGAGTCACCGTATCAAAATGGTTGGGAACCAATGACATATGGGGAACTGAAGCACAGATCTATTAAGCAGAGTCACACAAGTGATAGTTCAAGCACTAATATTCAGTTTTCTTTATTCAAAGCCTTTCAACGTAACATCTCCTTTCTCTTCTCCAAAGCATCTGAGAGAAAGAAACTGTTGACTGGCAACATAATCTGAATCTTTTTTCCTCAACTGATGCGGAAGAAAAAGACCATTTCCACAATGAAAAACAAACTATTTGAAGTAACAAAATTCTGACATCGGAAACTGGCAGGTTGTTTTAACAGACACACAGTAAGAGACAGCAAAGTATTTCTCTACTCATTAGACTTTCAGAGAGGACTTCAGAGGACGCTACCCCGACTGCACTGCCGTTTGTCCCACTTGCACAGCACAGACATAATGGAACACGATCAGAACACATTGTGCATCTGAGAACCAAGGTTCTACACGCCACCGGCAAAACTGGAAATGGCAGACAAATAAATACCGAAAGGGATAGATGAGCTGGATCAAATACACCCTAGACATGCAGACAAACAGCCAGCTAGCTGTGTCAAAAAGTCAAATTCAGTCTTTCTACCACCACCATGACTGACTCTGTGACTCCTTTAGCTCACATGGTGGAAAGTGTCTTCAAGTCACAGCCAACTTACGGTGACCCTGTAGAGTTTTCAAGGAAAGAGAGGGACAGAGGAGGGTTGCTACTGCCTGCCTCTGCATAGCAACTCTGGATTTTCTTGATGATCTCCCATCCAAATACCAACCAGGGCCATTCCCACTAATCTCCTGACATGGGGCTCGCCGGGGTCATCCAGGTCAGGCCAGGGCACCTTATCTTTCTGTTTCCAGAACATTCCCTTAGCAGTCCACACAATTCCTTGCCAATACTACAGTTTCCCACTTCTCGATGATCACACCTTTTCTCTCTCCTCTCTTTCCTCCTCTCCCCTTGATTCTAGTTTTCTACCCATCCTTGCCTCAGACCTTTGCTCCTCAAGCCACTGACTGCTCTTTCATCCTTCAGTTGCTGTCCGTACTTATCCTAACAGTTCAGGTTCAGCAAGGTTTTCAAAACACTTATTTGAGCTAAAAGACAGGCTGAGATCACACGCAGAATTAGCTGCGCCATAGGTGCAAATGCCAGGCAGATTTAACGGGCGTGATCAGATGTGAGCATCTGGCCAGCGCCTCACACCTGTCGGCAACCCGTTTTGCTCCGCCGCAAGAGCGGAGTTAAAAGACACTAGGGAAAGTCCACTATCAAAGGGGTTGCTACAGGCCACGGATGGACTTTCCCCTGCGTGATCACACCAGCACGCACTCATGGCTTCAGGATGGTCTGATCAGGCCATCCTGACTCTGTGCAGTTCTCCCCTTACCCAGTATGTGCATCATCGCATATTGCCACAGGAAGCCCTCAGTGTGGAGATGCGATTCATCGATCCCCCATTCAAGAGCATCAGAAACACGTGGTAAAAAAAACCCCAACCAATTCACCCGCAGCTTGCATCTGATCAGGCAGTGGCGGGCTGATCATGCAAATGCGGGTCAAATTGCTACAGACCAAATAGCCTCACTTTCCCCCCGCGTTATCTCGCACATGTGACCACAGCCACACTTTGGCAATTAGCTTTCAAAAACATCAGTGGCACAATATGTTTTCTGATCTCTTGGGCAAGTTAAGAGATTGGGAACACTGGCCAGGTTTGTGGGCTCCCTCCTCTCACCACCCGCTCCGCCTCTCACAAGCCTAATTACCTGCCATCTCCTCCATGGTTAGCATTATATCTATATAACCATCTATATAACCATTATATCTATATAACCATCTCCTCTATATAACCATCTCCTCATTATATAACCATTTCCTCTATAGTTATATAGTTATAGCTATAGTTATATCAGCACCAAGCTGAACCCTAATCCTGCTTAACCTTTAAGCCATCATTTGAAATCAGAATCAGAAGCATATTCCAAATGCTGGTTTAAAGGTAAGTATGGTTAGGGTTCAACTCAATGAAGACCCAGTGCTACCCACAGTTAGTGCAGTTTAAACTGCCTTCCCTTGGCTTGCCTGGGTGCCCTGTGGCTGCAGGGTGTTTGGACAAGCCAGCCCTTGAACAGGCCAGGGGAGGCACGGGGAGGAATTTAAATGCCTCTCCGATCCTTCCAGGGGCCCTCCTGGCCCACCCGCCTCAGAGACACCAGGGGGGGTTGTTCTCCAGGCCTTTCCTCTGTAGCCACGCACACAGAAGTTTTGGCAGTAGTGGGTGTGGCCAACTCTGAAGCCAGCCGGAACTCTGTTCCTGTGCGTTCCTGCCCAAAAGTAGCCCTGGTTAAAATGTTCATAAATATAAATTATAAACATGGAAGTTATTATGGCTAGGCCTTCAAAAGCCGGAAGTGGCTAGGCTTCTTGTTCAGAGTACGACAGAGCAAACTTTTTGGGAAATTACTTGTGCTACATTGGCTCAAGCCAAATGAGAATATGATCCTAAGAACTGATGAAAACAATATTTTTAAAAGTATAGCAATATGCTAACTCAGGGGCAACAAGGATGGTGGTGCTCATTTGGCTTATGCATTAAAAGCAAATACCAAAGCAGCCCTTGAATGCTTGGATATTACGTTTTAATATGTGGAAGATTTTCTTAGCTATTCTAGTGGTCTTTACATTGTCTTGAAAGTTTCTGAATGCACAAGACGACGCGAGAAAACTTTACAGAGTACATCAGTCCCTGGCAGCAGTTCATCAAGGCCACAGGGATTCACTGAGCATCAATGAATAACGCTCCTTTTACAAACCTAGAAACTGCAGCCCTGTGGAATGGAAATGAAATGAAATCTACCAGGGAAAAAAAATAGAGAGGATTTTAATTAAAAAGAGAAAGGACAGCTGCTGGTGAGAGGTGGAAACAGGGCACATTGTTATATGAACCAGGAAATCTTGGCTCAATGAGGCTTATTTATATCTGAGTGGTTTTTAATAATGTCTGAGCTGGTGGGCAAAGATGCCCTTGGAGTAAAACAGCTAAACTAAAAATAGAATGCCCCAAAACTAAAACACGCACCTTTATATGATCCATCTGTAGTACTAGACAGACACACACACCCCTCTCCTTTACATGTAGTGCACCCTACATAATGCACTGGTATTGAGAGCCAGTTTGATGTAGTGGTTAAGTGCACAGACTCTAATCTGAGGGAACTGGGTTTGTATTCCCCACTCCTCCACTTGCAGCTTGCTGGATGACCTTGGGCAAGCCATAGTTCTGGCACAGCTGTTCTTGAAAAAGAGCCGTTTCTATCAGAGCTCTCTGCAGCCCCACCTATCTCACAGGGTATCTCTTGTGGGGAGGGGAAGGGAAAGGAGTTTGTAAACCGCCCTGAGATTCCTTTGGGTTGTGAAGGGAGAGGTATAAATCCAATCTCTTCTTCTTCTTCTTCTTCTTCTTCTAGATACCTTTTTAGTTTCACCAGATGCTTTTCTGTTGTTTTTCCCCTGTGTATCAAAGACCCACTGGAGGTCAAGTACCCATATATTTCACCCCTCCCACAATTCTATACACCTAAGGAGACCTGCAGTAAGCTGGCTATCTCAAATTATTCAAACTCAAGACAATAATGAATAATATATCATACTTCAAAAATGCTGTTTCTAGTTTTATTTGTTCTCAGAAAGGATCAGTTCAGATTGGATCATATACAAACCAGAACAATGAGACCGACTGTAAAAAACATGTTATGAGTAGAATTCTGGAGAGGGAGAGGGAGAGAGAGAGAGAGATTGGACTGTGCAAACAGAAAGTAATTACACAATATTCATTTTTATTTAGCTTTTAAAATAAGCTTATTTTTTTCCAATAAGCGTAAGACTCACAATATGTAAATTAGTAATTAGTAATACAGGAAACTGATTTTCTAAGTATGTACTGCCCGACATATCTGGGACTGTTCACATGTTCTCCATCCACTAGGTAATGCCACCCACTTTGGTTAATGCATCAGCTAATGTTATCTTCCAGCTCTGAAAATATGTTCCTGCTTTATCTTTATGCAACTCTCAACCTTATAGACTAGGAAGTCAGACCCTCCAGTTTAGCGTTGCTGGGTCTGGGTTGGAAAATACCTGTAGACTTGGGGGGTGGATCCGGGGAGAGGGCAGGGTTTGGGGAGGGGAGGGGCCTCAGCATGGCCCAGTGCCACAGAGCCCGCCCTTCAAAGCAGCCATTTTGTCCAGGGGAGCTGATCTCTGTCAGCTGGAGGTCCATTGTACAAGCAGGAGATCTCCAGGCCCCACCTGGAGCCTGGCAACCCTATTCCAGTTTAGAGGGGACCTCCTGGCATTCCAGCTCTTTGCCCACTGGCACCTGAAACAGAGTGGAGAAACGGAGCATGTGCCACCAGTGCGCTGATGTTTTTACCAGAAGTGACAGAGGGGACACTCAAGCATTTGCAAAAACTCTAACCCTTAGAGGGGTGGGGAGGTGGGGGCTGGTAAATGGTAGAGCATCTAAAGCTGTTGCTTCCAGTTTCGACTAGAAGCGATGGCCTGCTAGGCCCTGGCCGCCCAATTTGTTCCTGGTGGTTGCCAGTGGCCAACCCTATTACAGACAGAGCTCAGGAAGGGAATAATAAAACATATATAGAATGCCCTCTAGGTCCAGCAGGCCTATATGTGAGCAAATCAGCCCTTGAGACCTGTAATATCCTTTAGGGCAGGGGTATCAAACATGCGGCTCGGGGCCGGATCAGGCACCCGGAGGGCTTCTATCAGGCCCGCAGTGGAACTGGCTGTCTTCTGCTTCTTCTTCCAGTTCTGCTGCTGCTGCGTCATCGTAGGTTTGCAGCTTACAGATACACACCTGAACAGCACGCTCAAGACTGCAACAGCACAGACATTTCGATGCAGTAATTCAGAGCAAGAGGTGTCAGTTATCAGATACTATTAAAATAAACAAAATATTGCAAGAGGGCTAATGTTTTAAGCATGTTATTATTTTAAGTAAAAAAAAAACCCACCCTTTGTGTCTGTGTCCTTTAAAAAGTGTATATCTCCGCTACCTGGCATTATATTTTATGACACATGGCCTGGCCCAACAAGGTAAGAACATAAGAACATAAGAGAAGCCAATGTTGAATCAGGCCAATGGCCCATCTAGTCCAACACTCTGTCACACAGCGGCCAAAATATACCAGGTGCCATCAGGAGGTCCAGCAGTGGGGCCAAGGTCTCATTAATGTCAGATCCGTCCCATATAACAAATGAATTCGACACCCCTGCTTTAGGGAAAGGTTTTTCCATCCCTTTATAATCAAGCTAAGCTTAATTATAATTAATTATTGATGACACACGAGGGACAGCCAGCACAAGTGTACACTAAAGATGGGTAATGGCAAAATGACACCATATTGTCATGAATTGTTAATTTCAGTTGACAGGCATTGTCCTAATAAATATACACCCGACCAGAGATACCGCTGATGGGAACATCAACAGAAGAAATTAACAACATTGTAATTCAAGGGGCAATCCCCCAGTTCCAGCCAGTCAGTGCAGGGAAGTATCCTAAGCTTCTGAGTTAACTTTTTTCAGTCATAAAGTTTTCATGCAATCTGAAAAACAAATACTGTGCCTAACCAGGTACGGATGATCTTGTTGAGAGCACAGCGTACAGAGTGCATGGGATGTTCCTCAGAACATCAGGTCTTCCCAGTGGATGGACTGTGCTTGTTAATACCATCTGTGTCCACAGTCAACATTAGCAAATGAATCCCAGACCCACTGACTTATAACTCCTAGTATGGCTCCCCTTCGAATCTGTAAATGTTTGCTGACCATAGGCCGCCAACTAGAAAACAGTCAAGAGAACTTCTCGGGCAGCCACCCACTTTTGAGTTACTTGTTTTGTGTTGACCTGGGTTTGAGTTTACTGGCACACTCGGGTAATGACTCCAGCACCCGCTGGGTCATAAGGTTGCCACATCTGCATTCAGGCTAAGGCGAATGTTATTTGGAGTTGAACGTGAACTACTATACAAACGTTACAAAATGAAGCAGCCTCCCTCAGCCTCAACATTAGAACGACCAGTTCCCTAAAGATGAACATTCCACATCATACTTATTGCAGGACACTCCCTTTAAAGTCAACGCATCTAATCTTCCGTAATGCTTAGGGTGGGAAGAGGAGGAGGAGGAGGAGTATGAAGAAGAGGAGTTCGTTTTTATACCCTGCTTTTCTCTACCTTAAGGAGTCTCAGAGCAGCTTACAATCTCCTTCCCTTCCTCTCCCCACAACAGTTCCCCTTTCAGATAGGTGGGGTTGAAAGAGCTCAGAGAGAACTGTGACTGGCCCAAGGTCACCCGGCTGGCTTCATGTGGTACAGTGGGGAATCAAACCCAGTTCTGCAGATTAGAGTCTGCTGCTCTTAAACCACTACACCATGCTGGCTTGATTTCAAAGTTAACTAATTGTATTTCACTATGCCTAGGTAAGCACTAAACATACCTTTTTACTCAAACATGATTTCATGATCCCTTCAAGAAAAACAAATAGCAATATAAAAATAACCATAATATGGAATCTGTCACTTTTAAATATACTTGTAGGACTTTTATGCCCAAATAGGTGCCCTTCAAGCAAATTATATCGTACTATACGATCCCTAGGATGAGTGCTAATAAATCAAAAAGCCACTTTAAAAAGTACTTCATTTGATATCCCCAGCAAGAAAATGTGTTCACATATGGAACCATCTTCTTTGAAAGAACAGCCTAAAATTAACCAGCGCTGAATGATACTCTTTCATGATTTCTCTGTCAACATGTATCTTACTTTCTAAACTGGAACAGTAGAGACTAGCAGTCAGTCGCTCATGGATTTCACAGTTATAAGGGGAAAAAACGCTGCTTTTTAGAAATATTACTTCATTACAGAGCCTCGGTTGCCTCTAAGGGTTTGCTGAACTTTAGAAACTGTTCCTTCTTTTGAAGCATGGAATCAGAACGGTTGGCAGAGATTCCAAAGGCCCAGGTATAACAACTGTGTGAGTTGGGAGTCATTACTGCTAAAGTATAAAAAGACTAACCAAAAATAAAGGCGATAACAGCCCAATTAAACAGTGAAGTTTCTGTTCGAGATAGAAAGCTGCAAGCCAAACCCACGTGCGTCGCTGAGCCGATTTAAGCCGGGTGAAACTGCTGGCTTCTGAATTCTCATCTTTCTAAGTATGCAGCAAGAGGTCTTAGCCGGTGGACTGAAGGCAGCTCTGGGCAATGTATGGCTGGAGGGCTCTTGCTTCAGTCTTGAAAATGTGACCTCTCATTTTCTTTTTAAGGTGCATCAGTCATTCTGATAGCATTTTCAGCACACGCATTTGTGAGTTATTTCATTTAGGTAGGATAAGCTGCCAGAAAGCAATCTGCCCAGGGCTATCCAAGTGGAGACTTGAACCTTGATTTGTTGTACCCAGTCCAACACTCTATCCAATATGCTGTTATGTTCCCCTGAGTGCCTGCAATGGTAATCTTGGAAAACACAGAAAAAATATGAAGGTGACTGATATCAAGCCAGAGCATTAGCCTGTCTAAACAGAACAGAATGGCAGTGGCTCTTTAAGACTCCAGGCAATCTTTTACAGCTCTGTTATCTGATATTAACTGGGCCACCACCTGTGCTCTGGACCCATGTCCATCATGGCTTTTAAAACCTTTTAAAATCTTGCCAGGAAAAGGTATTGGTGCCATTAGTGAAAGTCGTCAATTCCCCCCTGATTGGGGGGGGCGCTTTCCCTAGGCCTTTGAAGAAGGCAATTATTAGACCTCTGCTCAAAAATCCTTCATTGGCTAGGGATGAGGTGGCCAATTAAGCCAGTCTCCAATACACCTTTCTGGGGAAGGTGAGAGAGTTTGTGGTGGCAGAGTAGCTCCATCTGCCCTTAAACCATTTCAGTCTGGTTTCAGGCCTGGGCATGGTACCACGACAGTTTTAGTTACATCAGTGGACCGTCTTTGTTTAAAGGTGAACAGTGGACAATCTTCCCTGTTGATACTGTTGGACCTCTCAGCAGCCTTTGACACAGTTGACAACTCCATTCTTATCCACTGGCTTGAATACAGAATTGGTATTAAGGGACCCTTTGGTGGTTTCACTCTTTTCAGTCTGACTGGACACAAAGAGTCTCCATCAGAGGTGCAGAATCAACTGGGTGGACACAAGGTTCTGTTCTCCCACCCATACTCTTTAATACATGTATTAGGCTGCTGAATGAGATTGTCCAGAGTTTTGGGAGTGTAGTAACATCAATATGCAGATGACACCAAGGTCTACATTTCATTATCCCAGCCTCCAGGTGTGTTCATCTTGGTTCTGAACCAATGCTTTGAGACTGTGGTCAAGGGGCTACAGCAGAACAGACAGAAGCTGAATCCAAACAAGACAGAGGCAATGCTGGCTGGGAAGGCTGGTATTCTACAGGGGCCAAATTCACTTGTGCTAGATGAAGTGATGTAGGCTTTTTTGGAGCAGGTTAAGAACTTGAGGAGCTCATGGACCTTGCCTCACTGTCAGAAAAGCAGGTTGGCATGGTGGCCAGGAGCACCTTCTATTAGCTACATCTGATTCACCAACTCTACCTAGACTCAGCCAATCTGGCCATGCTGATCCATGCTTCTGTAGCCCCACGGCTGGATTACTACTACATGACTGCCCTCAAAGAGAACCTGGAAACTACAACTGGTCCAGAATGCAGCAGACCAACTACTATCAGGGGCTAGGCACTGGGGACATAGTTTGCCCATTTTGAAACAGCTACATTGGGCTCAACGATGGCAGACATGTGGTGAGTTTGCTCTCTGCACGAGCCAGTCTGTTTACTTTCTAAAAGGCTTTTTCTATCGCCCAATACTCTCCTGGAGAGAGAGTTCTGGCAAGGGACTTTTGCTGGCTAAGTGGAGCAGGGGTGATGACCCCCTCCCAGTTATGGTACAGCCTTGTCCTGGAGCAGAAAGTTCTCGGAGCCCAGAAGAGACGCAAGTCAAGCTGAGCACAAGAGGGGTCCAGTTGAACCGAGTGGAGTCGAAGGAAGAATACTCAGCAGGAAGAAGACTTATCAAAGCTAAGGATACTTTGAAGTTATTCATAACTTACCACAGTTGGTCTCTTGAGGGGGGCTGCAGAGGTAGTGTGTGTGAGTGTGAAGTGTGAAGTGTGGAAACGCCCAAAGCAAAGAAGGAAAAAGGCTGGGGCTTCCCCAGAGCAGCTATGGGAGGGAAGACATGAAAAAGGTTGGGGAAGAGTGCTCAGGTTCAGAAGGGGCAGGCAGGAAGAGATTGCAGCAATTAGTATAGACTGCACTGAGGTCTTTTTTTCCCTGTGTGTTTGTTTTGCATGCTTGGATGAACACCGCATGGGCGCCATTAGCGGGGATTGTTAGAGGAAGAGACACGACGCAGTGACGTGGTGGCAGGGTGTTGAGGAACGGACGTGCGAGTGATGTGGAAAGTGGGCGGCGAAGGAGGAACTAGGAAACGAGAGCACAGCAACAGAGGCTAAGCGAGAAGAAGCAGGAAGATCAGATAAAGGGGGAAAGTGAAAGACTGACAACAGTAAAGCAGCAAAGCAGAAGAACTGAGCTATACATAAGGAGGAAAGAAGAAAGAAAAAATGGCTGAGTGAACTCTTTGTTCCTTTTTTTTCCCTGTCGTTTGTTGTTGGGTTGAGTAGCTTTGAAACAGCAAAAGGAAGGAATTAAAAGCCTGTAATAGTAACTGTAAAAATAATTGCAGGGAAATAGTATTAACAATAACAATAATATAAATAGAGATACACGGAAAGAGAGAGGAAGGATAGAATAGGGCTGGTGTAGGAGCTGATACATGAGCTGAACACCATAAAGTAATAACAGGCTTGGGAAGCAAATGGATATATGGCCACTGGCTCTAGGAAAACGTCTGTGACATCACCGGGGCAAGTGGGCGGGGTGAGTCAGTTGAAAGCAGGCACTATGAATATTTCTCAGATGACTATGAAGGACTTAAAGCTATTAATCCAGGAGAGTGTAGCACAGACTGTTAGAGCAATGGTGAAAGAAATCTTGCCAACACTTATAAAAAGGGAAATAGAACTTGTACAAACTATAACTGAGCAGATCAAATTAGAAACTGAGGAAATTAAAAAACAAATGGTAGAGAATAAACAAGAAATAATACAAATTATAGCAAATAGTGAGAAAATGAAGGGGAAGGTAAGAGATTTAGATTTTGAAATACAAGCGCTTAAAAGTAAAAATGAACTAAGAGAGGAATCTCTGATTAACTTAGAAATGGATAAGGCAGCCTTGATAATCAGATGTCAAAAAATACCAGAAAATTTGGAGAAAAATTTTAAGGAGGTGGTAGCTCAGAATCTAGGGGAGCAGTTGCAAATAGGTTTCAAAGAAAAAATAATGGCAGAAATGGAATCTATATGCAGATGGAATTCGGCTTATGCAAAAAGGCACAATGTACCTCATGAAGTGCATATTAAGTTTTATAAAAGAGAAATGAAGGGAAAAAATTCTTAAAGCATCAAATGAAAACAAGGTGATGATACAAGGAGAAGAAATTAGGTTCTTAAAAGAGATCCCCTAGAGAGAGAGGGGACAAAGAGAAGAGTTATCAAACTTTGACAAATCTATTAAAAAATAACGGAATTATGTATAGATGGTTGATACCTAAAGGAATACTATTTCATTTTGAGAGTAAAAGACATGGGCTTGACTCAATATCTAAAGCAGAGAATTTCCTTGAGAAACACAGAGAAGATTTGGGATAGCAGAAGGAAGAAGATGAAGGAAGGGAAGAGAAAGAAGCAGAAGAGGGTAATACAGGACAGGAAATGGAAAAGGCTGGGAAGAGTACTGGAAGGAAAGAAAAGAAAGGATACCAGCATCCCAAGTACTAACAAGATTCCAGTATAGAGCTAGAGAAAAAAATAACAGAAACAAGCATGAATAAAGGGCTGAAAATTCTCTTGATTAATGTGAATGGATTAAATAGTCCACAGAAAAGAAGAAGAATATTTCAACAAATAGTCAAATTGAAAGCAGATGTAGTATGTCTCCAAGAGACACATATAAAGAAAGAGGATGTCAAATATTTGCCCAATAGAAGATTAGGAAATGTGTTTATTGCAGCAGATGTGAAGAAGAGGAATGGTGTAGTGACATATGTTAAAGAATATATACACGCTGATTTGTTTTATGTGTCGAAGGACGAAAGGATTGTAGCTGCGGTTATAAACAGAAAGGGGAAGGAAACATTACTGGTGCTGAATCAAAATCAGGAGAGGTTTTACAAAGAGTTACAGGAAGTACTAAAAGTGAGTTTGACAGCATCTGTATAATAGGAGACTACAAAGCAGTTTTAGATTCAGAATTAGATAGGAAAAATCTGAAAAGCATTAAAAAGCCAGGAGAAACTTTATCTAAATCCTTCATGCAAATAGCGGAGGAATATAATTTATTGGATGTTTGGAGAACTAGGAACATAAAGAAGAAAGATTATACATTCTATTCAACACGGCATAAAACATGGTCAAGGACTGATATGGCTTGGGCAACAATGGGAATGTTTGAAGAATTAATAGATACTGAAATACTACCAAATACTTTTGCAGATCATAATCTGATAACAGTACCCTTTGAAGAAATAAAGAAGAGAAGGAGATGGAAGCTAAATATCAGATTACTCAGAGACCAAATTAAGGAAGAGATAGTTGATTTCTTTAAGAGGAATTTGCAACCTGATATGCCAATTGAAATAGCATGTGATGCATTTAAGGCATATATGAGAGGGTGGTGTATCAACCAAGAAGCTGGGAGAAATAAGCAAAGTAAGAAGAAGTATGAAAGGCTAAGTAATCAGATAAAATTGGAAGAAGAAAAGCTGAAAAATAGTGATGCCACGGTGGAAATAAAATCCAAGTTAAAATTGTTACAACATGAAATGAACCTGATTTTAAAACAGGAAATAGCAAGGAAAATAGAATATACCAGGCAATACTATTTTGAGAGTGCAAATAAACCATCAAGATGGCTGCCTTACAAACTTAGGAAAGAGAAAGATAAACAGATGATAGTTAAGAAATGAAAATGGTGAGGAAAAATATGAACATCAAGAACTAAAGAGGATAGTGGAAGACTTTAAGACTTTTACAAATCCTTATATCATCAAGAAGTACAGAGCTCATACCAAATAGAGAAATACTTAGAGCACCATAACAAAGGTGGATTCAATGAAGATCAAAAATGTCTCTTGCATCAACCAATTTCCATGTGTGAAGTGACAGAAGCAATAAAGAAGCAGAAGAAAAAGAAAGTACCCAGTCCTGATGGACTACCAGCAGCGATTTATCAAACGTCTAAAGACCAGATTTGACTTCCATTTAAAGAGTGGTTACAACAGACAGGGATGGCAGGGAAATTACCTGAGACGTGGAATTATGCAGCTATATCCTTAATACATAAACCAAACACAGAAGGAGAGGAAATTAAAAACCATAGGCCAATCTCACTTTTAAAGGCAGATTATAAAATATTTGCAAATATCCTGGCAGTCAGATTTTAAAAGGTGTTAGCACAAACGATACATACATCCCAATCAGGCGTTTTTTTTTGCCTAAGAGACAAATGAAAGTGAATTTACGTACGGTGATAAATGTCTTGGAATATTATGAACAATTCCCGAGAAACAAATGGTATTAATGTGCTTAGATGCCAAGAAGGCATTTGATAACTTATCTTGAGAATTCTTGATACAAAAGCTCTGAGTATGGGATCCTGGAGAGATGTTTCTGGATATGATTAAGGCAATTTATAGAAAACAATATGCCCATGATATAGTAAATGGAGATATGACTCATATTATAGAAATACAGAAAGGTGCAAGGCAAGGCCACTGTCTCCACTACTGTTTATATTTGCATTAGAAACACTAAATGATTTAGTGAGAGATAATAGACAAATTGAAGGGCTGAAGGTAAAAGATGAGAAGTATAAATTGCAGGCATTTGCAGATTATCTCTTGTTCATTTTGGAAAAAACCCTAAGGTCTATTTCAAATCTGTTGGGGGTAATTAGAGAATATGGGCAAGCGGCTGGTCTCAAGGTTAATATCAGAACAACTAAATTGGTGATTAAGAATTGTTTACCGGAAACATTGCAAGAGCTACAGGATATAACTACCATGGAAACTGTGAAAAAGTTAAGTGTCTAGGTATAACATTTTCAAATAAATGTAGTACGTTAATGGAAGATAATTATAATAAGCTGTTGGAGGAAATACGGACTTGGCTAAATGGAAAGATCTGCATATATCAATGACGGGGAGGATAGCAACTTTAAAAATGAATATATTGCCAAGGTTTCTTTTCTTAGCACAAAATATACTGATAGTCAAGAAATTACAATATTTTGAGGAGTTAGACAAAATGACCAGGCAATTAATCTGGTCGCTGAAAAAGTCTAGAATAAAGTGGAGGACTTTACAAGATAAAAAAGAAAGGAGCGGATTAGGACTATCTAATTAGAAAGTATACTATCAAGCGGCAGCCTTAAATTGGATAAGGGAGTGGATACTATTGGAGAACACAAGATGCTTGGTATTAGAAGGCCATGATCTTTGTATGGGGTGGCACGCCTACATTTGGTATGGTAAGGACAGAATCCATGCAAATTTTCAGCAACACACATTAAGGGAAGCATTGCTCAAAGTTTGGAATAATATAAAAGAATATTATTACAAGAAAATGCCCTTATGGGTATCTCCATTAGAGGCATTTGTGAGACCCTCACTTATAACAAAGGTACACAGGGAAAAATACGAAATATTATTAGGTAAAAGGAAGAAGTTAAAGTCTGAGGAGGTTTTAGCAGCCCAACATAACGTCAAATTATCTTGGTGGGAGAACACCCAATTAAGATCTAGGTATGACAAAGATGTAAATTATGGGTTTGAGGGAAGTAAGAATGAATTGGATAAGATTTGGCTATCATCGAGCGATAAGTTGATTCAGAAAATCTATAGCTGGTTACTCGAAGAATCTATGTAGGATGAAATAGTGAAAATGCCTATGATCTCCTGGATGCAGGACACAGGCCATACAATAGACTTAGAGGAGTGGCACAGTGTTTGGAAAAAACTGAAATTCCTAAGGACAGTTTCATATAAAGAGAATGTTTACAAAATGCATTGTAGATGGTACTGGTCGCCTGACAGAATTGCCAGATGCCAGAAAAATGTTTCTAATAAGGGTTGGAAATGCAGAATGAATGTGGGCACCTTCTACCATATGTGGTGGAGGTGCCAAAAAATACAAAAATATTGGAGAATGGTGCAAAATATGATTTGGGAAATTTTGAAGGTAAATGTGGAATTAAAACCGGAGATTTATTTGTTAAATATAATAGGTGACCAACAAACACATCGAGGGTATACTCTGCTGCATTTTCTAACCAACTGCTAGGATTTTGTTAGCGAAATATTGGAAGACAGATAGGCTACCTGCTCGAGAAGAAATAGCGACTAAATTGATGGAAGCTGCGGAAATGGGTAGGGTACATGCTCAGTTGCATGGGATTAAAGATAATGTCATAATAAAAAGATGGTCAAGGGTATAAAAATGGGTATAACGTAATGTATAGAGGACTCGTATTTTGGAAATCAGATGATGTAATGTATTTATATACAATGTTAGAAAACTAATAAATATATTCTTTAAAAAAAAAAACCAGTTACGTTGCCTTCCAGTCTTTTCCAAGTTCAATTCAGGGTGCTGGCTATAACTTTTAAAGCCTTCACAACCTGGGACTTGCATATTTGAAGGACCATCTCCTTCCATACATCCCCATGCGCCAACTATGGTCATCAGGTAGCCATCTGTGGGCTTCCCACCATGTAGGTGGTGACAGCCACTGTGTTATAGTGGTTAAGAGCAGCAGACACTAATCTGGAGAACTGGGTGTGATTCCCCACTCCTTGTACACATGAAACCAGCTGGGTGACCTTGGGGCAGTCACAGTTCTGTCAGAAGTCTCTCAGCCCCACCTACCTCACAGGATGCCTGCGGTGGGGAGAGGAAGGGAAGGAGAGTGTCAGCTGCTTTGAGACTACTCAAGGTAGAGAAAAGTGGGGTACTCTTCTTCCTCTTTTTCGAAGAGTGGCCATCTGGCATTGACCAGAGCCCAGGCCTTTTCCCTTTGTCCATACCCGGTCATATATAAAACATTTATAATAAATTTAATTAATTGGTTTATTTTTATTGATTTACATTTTTGAGTGTGAACTTTTAAGGACAGCATTAATGCAACTCCTAAAAATCTCAGATGGAAAATTCCACTGGTAAGATCTAATTTTAGTAATGTATGGCTCTGATAGCTGGACCATAAGGAAGGCAGAGCATTGAAAAATACATGCTTTCGAATTATGGTGCTGGAGAAGACTCTTGAGAGTCCCCTGGACTGCAAGGAGATTAAATCAGTCAATCCTAAAAGAAATCAACCCTGACTGTTCCCTGGAAGGCCAGATACTGAAGCTGAAGCTCAAATACTTTGGCCACCAAATGAGAAGGGAGCACCCACTAGAGAAGACCCTGATGCTGGGAAAGGTTGAAGGAAAAAGAAGAAGGGGATGGCAAAGGATGAGATGGTTAGACAGTGTCATCAAGGCAACGAACATGAAATTAAGCAAACTCCAGAGCATGATGGAAGACAGGAGGGCCTGGTATTATGTGGTCCATGGGTCGCAAAGAGTTGGACTCGACTGTGCGACTGAACAAGATCTAATTTGACCACTACTGTCCCTCTGGAAATTATATTCAATTACACAGATAAAATATGCAAGTCAGCTATGGCCCACAATCATTTGACACATTTTCAGCTCTACTTTATCTTTTATTTTGTTAACATGCTCATTAATTTTCATTTCAGTGTCTTTCCCTCTCCAAGGGAGATAACACATTATGGTGCGCTCTACGTCTTTATCATCATCTCCCCCTTGAAAACAGGTATGGAGGATCAAGCTGGGATTCACGCCCAATAAGCAAAACTGTGTTCTTGATGCATGCAACAACCTCCATTCCCATATCTCAGTCCTGAAGGGGAATATGTTACGTTAAAACAAGTGCAGGGAGGTCAAGCTGATATTTATATTTGAAACATAATTATGTTCTGAATATGGGTATCAGACTCCATTCTGATACCTCAGTATTCAGTGAGCGACTGCGTTATTAACAGGAAAATCAAAAATCAAAATGCCAAACACATTTTGCTTTCTTCAGTGAAATGTATCAAGCCCGGCTGGTGTAAAAATCCACAGTATTGTTGACAGCGCTCTGAGCAAAGACAACAAACATGGCACTATTTCTTCCACCCATGTAGGTATTTTCCTCTGGCTACTTCAAAAACTGCTCATTTCACTTTGGATAGGATCAGGGCTTTTTTGATAGAAAAAGCCCAGCAGGAACTCATTAGCATAATAGGCCACCCCCAACAGCAGAAACTCATTAGCATATTAGGCCACACCCCTGACAGTGCAGCTCTCTCCCAGGATTGGCTTGGCTTGGTTTAAACTGCCTTCCATCCCTGGATCGGCTTGGCTTCCCCAGGCGCCCTGCGGCTTGCGAGGCACCTGGGCAACCAAGGAGGGGGAGGCTGTAGGCGTGGTGAACTTGGGAGCCAGCCAGAACTCCATTCCTGTGCGTTCCTGCCCCGAAATAGCCCTGGATAGGATTGTAACAACAGAAGAGATTCAACAAACTGGCCCAGTGGAATGAAGAAATGAGAAAACTGTAGAAAAATATGTTAGTAAGTGAGAAGATACCCAACAGATCCGACAGAGCCATCCTAAATACGCTTGCAAACTCATTAATTTCAATAGGATTACAATGGCATAATTCTGTTTAGGATGGCACTCTAAATGATTTTATGGAGGCCCAATATTAGGGTTCATTAGGGTTGCCAGACCCCTGCTGGGGGCAGGGAATCCCCCACCCCCTGCCGCTGATCAGCTGTCCAGCTGGGGGATTTACTAGGGGCAGGAGGGAGGCCCAGGCCACGGTGCCAGCAATGTGGTGACATCACTTTCGGTGTGTATCAGAAGTCACATGATCATGTCAATGACATTCAGGCGATGCTCTGGTATTTGGGCAAAAACTCTATGGTAGAGGTCATTTCTATCACAGAGTTTTTGCCAAAATGCCAGAGCATCACCAGGACATTCCAGTGTAATGACATCACTTCTGGTACATGCCAGAAGTGATGATGTAGCCTGAACTTCCCTCCAGCTTCTGGTAATCCCCCACCTATCCCCTGCCAGGTCCCAGAAGGGACCTGGTCACCTTACCATATATTTGTGTGTTGCTATTTTTCAACTGAAGCATACACAACATTGTATGCACAAAGCCTGTTCCACCAAAGGAGTCAGCCTAGATATAGAAACAAAAGACTCCTCATCACCAGACATGCGAGCTGAAGGGTGAAAGCTAAAGGGTCCCCACTGCTGGACCTCCTGATGGCACCTGGTATATTTTGGGCGCTGTGTGACAGAGTGTTGGACTAGATGGGCCATTGGCCTGATTCAACATTGGCTTCTCTTATGTTCTTATGTTCTTATGTTCTTAAGGGCTCTTGGCCTATGGCTCTTAGCCTGAGGATCTGCCTGAGGGGCCCAAAACTCTGCTCAGAGTACTCCTGGAATATATTTGTATGGCAATGATGTCGACTGAAGGCCCCTTTCCAGTCACCTGCATGGAGTGTGCCATGTTTGTTTTCCTCCAGGTAGAGAAGACGGACTTCACTTGTCAGAAGTGTAAGCTGGTCAGGCTTTTGGAGGAGAACATTTGGAGCCTGCAGGAGAGGATCACCACCCTTCAGGAAATCAAGGAAGGGGAGGATTTTATTGACAAGAGCCTGGGAACTCTGCAAACACAACAAGAAGAAAGTAAAGGAGAAGAAGGAGGAGTCGATCTCCCTTCTGAGCCTCCTCTCAGTTCTACAATACCAACCCGAAGATGCCGACTAAGACGATGCTCTGGTCCACTGGAACTCAAGAATCGTTTTGAGGTGCTTGAGAGGGTGATGGAGACGAGAGTGGAAGGAGAGCCTCAAAGACCTGGAAAAGGGAGTGAAGAAGTGCTGCATGGAAGTGGAAGGAAATGGAAAGTGGTGGTCGTCAGGGACTCTCTGCTCAGGGGTATGGAACATAATGCGTCCAGGCTGGATCCCCTACTCCGAGAGATGTGTTGCTTACCTGGGGCCAGAATTCAATACAGACCAACTGCCAAAAGTGATAAGACCTACTGATCAGTACCCGTTTGTGCTGGGGTCAGAATTCAGGAGATTACAGACCAACTGCCAAAACTGATAAGACCTACTTACCAGTACCCATTGGTGCTGGTTATTATGGGGACGAATGACATGGCCGCGAAAATTAAAGAGGACTATGAAGCTCTTGGAAGGCAGTTAAAGGCATTGGGAGCACAGGTGGTATTCTCTTCTATCCTTCCAGTCATTGGAAGAGGAATGCAAAGAAAACAGAATGCAAAGAAAACAAAGTGAATCGTTGGCTGAGATGGTGGTGCCAGCAGGAGCACTTTGGGTTCTGGGACCATGGGATGTTTTCTTAGAGAAGGCCTTCTAGCACATGATGGGCTTCACCTCTCAAGGTCAGGGAAGGAAATGTTCGGAAAGAACCTGGAGAGCTTAATCAGGAGAGCTTTAAATTGAAACCGCAAGGGGAAGGGGATGATCAACATGGGGACTTCAGTGAAGAAGTGAAAACAGTGGGGGCCCACCTGGGTAGGACAGGTCAAACGAAGGTACAAGGCTACAAGTGCCTATATACCAATGCCTGTAGTATGGATGATAAGAAGGAAGAGCTTGAGATTCTCTTGGAAACAGAGGGCTACGATATAATAGAAATCACTGAGACTTGGTGGGATGATTTTCATGATTGGAAAGTGGGTATGAGTTGTTCAAGAAAAAACAGAAGGGAAGAAGAGGAAGTGGAGTAGCACAGTATGTGAAGAGAGGGCTAGATTGTCAGGAAGTTCTGGAGAATGTGGTTGACAGCCCCATAGAAAGTATATGGGTGGAAATAAGGGGACAAAAGGTATTGTTGTTGGAGTCTGCTACAGACCGTCAGACCAGGGACGGGAAATGGATGCTACTCTCCTTGAACAGATTGGTAGAGTATCCAGACATCAGAACCTTATAATTATGGGTGACTTCAGTTTCCCCGATGTGTGCTGGGAGACAGGCTCAACAAAGCAACAAGAATCACACAACTTCCTGACCTGTCTGGCTGACAACTTCCTTTTTCAAATGGCGGAGGAAGCTACAAAGGACTCAGCCATACTGGACTTAATATTAACCAACAAGGAAGAATTGGTAGACAGGGTGAAGGCGGTGAGGACCTTAGGAGGAAGTGACCATGTCCTCCTTGAATTCCAGTTGCTGTGGAAATCAAGGAAGTTCGTAGCCAGACTCCTAGGTTAGATTTTCACAGGGCTGACTTCAACGAACTCAGAGGCTTGATGGGAGTCATTCCATGGAGGAGTGCGCTGGAAGGGAAAGGAGCGAGAGAAGGGTGGGCTCTTCTCAAACATGAGCTTTTGTGAGCTCAAACCCTCACTATTCCAGCAAGACGGAAACATGATAAGGACTCCAAGAAACTAATATAGATGAACCGAGAGCTCCAGAATAATCTAAGGGAGAAAAAGGAAATGGAGGGAAAGTCAGACCTCTAAAGAGGAGTATATGAGAGTTACTAGGTACTGCAGATCAGCCATTGGGGAAACCAAAGTTCAGTATGAGTTGGGTCTGGCCAGGGGGGCTTGCTACAATAAGAAAACTTCTACAGATACATGAGAAGCAAATGCAAGGTAAAAGAGGCAATTGGACCATTTTTGGGACTCGAAGGAGAAACAGAGAAAAAGCAGACAGGCTTAATGACTTTTTTGCCTCTGTTTTCTCCCTGAAGAACTCGAGCCCATCTAGAGATGGTAGAGGACTTGACAGGACACCTTAGTGTCCAGTTGACATTGACAGGGAGGTTGTGGAGAGGCACCCGGCTGCACTGGATGAATACAAATCCCCTGGGCCAGATGGTGTGCACCCAAGAGTGCTCAAAGAACTTTCTAGTGAACTTGCAGAGCCTTGCAGACTGAGGATGGGCTACAAGGTTGGAGAAGAGCGAATGTTATCCCAATCTTTATGAAAGGGAAGAAAGATGACCCAGGAAACTACAGGCCAGTCAATCTGACTTCTGTTGCTGGGAAGATATTACAGCAAATTTTAAAGGGATTGATCTGTGAGCATCTGAACGACCATTTAGTGATCCAGGGAGATGAGCATGGTTTTGTCCCCAACAGATCTTGTCAGACCAACCTGGTTTCCTTCTTTGATCATGTGATGAGCTTACTGGATCATGGGAACTCTGATGATATGATTTATCTGGATTTCACTAAAGCTTTTGATAAGGTTCCCCATGACATTCTGATGGGAAAACTAGAAGACTGTGGACTGGACTATAGGACAGTTTGGTGGATAGGGAACTGGTTCAAGGACCGCACCCAAAGAGTAGTGGTCAATGGCGTTTCATCAGATTGGAGGGAGGTGTCCACAGGGCTCGGTTTTGGGCCTGGTACTTTTCAAATTTTTTATCAGTGATCTGAATGAAGGGGTAGAAGGGCTACTCATTAAATTCACTGATGATACCAAATTGGGAGGAGTAGCAAACACCCAAGAAGATAGAGTTAAAATTCAACAAGACCTGAATACTTTGGAGAAGTGGGCAGTTGTGAACAGGATGCAATTCAACAAAGATAAATGCACAATATTACATCTGGGCCACAAAAATGTCAAGCACAAATACTGGATGGGGGACACATTTCTGGGGAGTAGTATATGCAAAAGAGATTTTGGGGAAAGAGTGGACTGTAAACTAAATATGAGCAGTCAGTGTGATAAGGTGGCAAAAAAGGCAAATTCAGTCTTGGGTTGTATTAAAAGGGCCATAGCATCAAAATCTCAGGAGGTCATAGTTCCTCTGTATACTGCCTTGGTCAGGCCACATCTGGAGTACTGTGTGCAGTTCTGGAGGCCTCACTTCAAAAAGGATGTGGGCAAAATCGAGAGGGTGCAGAAGAGAGCGATGAGGATGATCAGAGGTCTGCAGACTGAGCCCTATGAGGAAAGGCTAAGGGCCTTGGGAATGTTTAGTTTGGAGAAGAGGAGACTGAGGGGCGACATGATTGCTCTCTTTAAATATTTGAAAGGCTGTCATATGGAGGAGGGCAAGGAGCTGTTCCAGTTGGCAGCAGAGGATTGGACCCGAAGCAACGGGTTTAAATTACATGCAGAAAGGTATTGGCTGGATATTAGGAAAATCTTTTTCACGGTCAGAGTGGTTCAAAGGTAGAATCAGCTGCCGAGGGAGGTGGTGAGCTCCCCTTCACTGGCAGCTTTCAAGAAGAGGCTGGAGGAATATTTGTCAGAGATGCTTTAGGCTGGTCCTGCATTGGGCAGGGGGCTGGACTAGATGGTCTCTATGGCCCCTTCCAACTCTATGACTCTATGATATGTCTATCACAAGTAGGGGCTAAATGTTTGAAAATACATCTATTTTCATGAAATGATACCTCAGCCACTAACATGTTACTAGCTGCATTGTCCTCACATCCATTTTCACTTTATGCAAGGCATTCTCTCTCTCTCTCTCTCTCTCTCTCTCTCTCTCTCTCTCTCTCTCTCTCTCTCTCTCTCTCTCTCTCTCTCTCTCTCTCTCTCTTTTAGAGGAATCAATACCAAACATACTGATCAACAACCTTTGAACACCACATAAACTGATAGGTACAAGGCAGGTTGACAAATGCTCATAAGAACATAAGAACATAAGAGAAGCCAATGTTGAATCAGGCCAATGGCCCATCTAGTCCAACACTCTGTCACACAGCGGCCAAAATATACCAGGTGCCATCAGGAGGTCCAGCAGTGGGGCCAGGATACTAGAAGCCCTCCCACTGCTGCCCCCTCCAGCACCAAGAATAGAGTGCATCACCTGCCCCAGACTGAGAGTTCTCATTCTATACCCTGTGGCTAATAGCCACTGGTGGACTTCTGCTCCATATGTTTATCTAATTCCCTCTTGAAACTGACCATGCTTGCAGCTGCCACGACCTCCTGTGGCAGTGAATTCCATATGTTAATCACTCTTTGGGTGAAGAAGTATTTCCTTTTATCTGTTCTAACCTGACTGCTCAGCAATTTCATAGAGTGCCCACGAGTTCTTGTATTGTGAGAAAGGGAGAAAAGTACTTCTTTCTCAACCTGCTCAATCCCCTTCATAATCTTATAAACCTCGATCATGTCACCCCTCAGCCGTCGTTTCTCCAAGCTAAAGAGCCCCAGGCATTTTAACCGTTCTTCATAGGGAAGGTGTTCCAACCCTTTTATCATTCTAGTTGCCCTTCTCTGCACTTTTTCCAATGCTAGAATATCCTTTTTGAGATGTGGTGACCAGAACTGTACACAGTATTCGAGTATGCTCGAGTCTGAACTGCAAGCCATTCCGACCAGAACGTCCTTTGCATTCAGTCCTACCAAGCACCGTGTATCTTAGTCAGAGGCTTGTTCCTGCTGCCATTCAGTTACATTCACAATCGCTTCCCAAGAACGGCAATTCAGCCCTAGTAAAACCTATTGCAAGAATTAGCCCTTTAGGAAAATAACAATATGAAATGCTGTTTCAATAAAGAGTATTGGGGACTCAATGACATCTTGTACAGGCTTTAGTTACTTGGCAACACAAAAATGTAACATCAAACCCAGGCCAAATTGAATCTCTTTGTCTTAATTCTTTCAGGTCAGAAACAGAGATTTATTATAATGGCAGCATGATGCCTTCCCCAGAACTGTTAACACCCATTAAAGCACGGTCACAACACCTCTCCTAAAACACAGTAGGAAAACACACATAAATAATGAACTCTATTGCACTTCTATGAATACAGCTGTGTCGGATCCACAAGACTTTTGGCAGTGATGCTTTATTAGAAATATGCTTACTACAGGAACTGGATCTTTGTCAGGACTAAGGAAAGTGCATGAAATTCAGAGGTTATAGGTAAAATCCAATATATCTCACAACCCATGCATACCTCAGCATTCGGGCCCTAGCGTTACTATGACAACCCTGACAGATATACGGTGTCTTATCTATTCTAGCCTGGCGAAAGAGTCTCCAAGGCCAAATCCCATGAGAACAGGCCAAGGGGTGCAACTTGAGAAATGGTTATGGCCACTACAGGCAAGCACCCAACCCACACACACTCCCCTCAGGAATTCCCTCCCCCCAATACATGGCACGGTAAGCAGTGAAGCAAAATGAAGAGAAACAAAACTGAAGCCTTGACAAGCAGCTATGTTCATTAGATCAAAATTCAGTAATATTTTACTTGACTATGCTAGAGCAACATTATAACACTGTTCACTTGTGAGCAGAAATGTTCACACATCTATGGATTCACTGGCACCAGTTATATAGAAACATTCAGCAAAGAAAGGTCAAGACAGCTTAGGGTTGCCAGGTTTGGGTTAGAAAATACCTGGAGAGTTTGGGGGTGGAGCCAGGAGAGGGCGGGGTTGGGGGAGGGGAGGGGCCTCAGCATGGCCCAATGCCATAGAGAGTCCCCCCTTCAAAGCAGCCATTTTTTTCCAGGGGAGCTGATCTTTGTCAGCTGGAGATCATTTGTAAAAGCGGGAGATCCCCAGGCCCCACCTGGAGGCTGGCAACCCTAAGACAGTTACCTATATAAATGTCACCCTATTTTCTTTTGAATTGTTATGGTCCATTATTATTAGCAGATATAACCTATACGGAGAACAGCCTGCCTGTATGCATGTCAAGCTACTTTCAGCCTATGGCAAACTGATCACGCTTACCATCTGCCACGTATACGGTTATTGGCAACCCACTGTAAGCCATCCTAACTGTGGTTTACCGGGGACTTGATGCTGAATCCTATGCATTACGCTGAGCATTTTTGTTCAGGTCCACCATGAGCTGGGAATCAACATGGAGAAGTTTTATTTTCTTTTTTCCCATGATCAGTTCTTAAAACAGTCCCTTACTTTCAACACTACACTGGAGGATTTAATCAGTCTTTGAAGAATAATGGACCAGTGGTGAATGTTAGCAGGAGCTGATCTGCTAGTAGCCAGACACCTAGTCCATCAGGTGTGGCGTGCAATATGAAGTCAGGAAGTCATGAACTGGAAGATCAAACAAATGCCAGTAACAAGCAGCACTGGGAGATCAAGCTGTAGGAATGTAGGGAAATCAGTCCATTGCAGAAACAAAGACAGGTAAACAAAATGTGCCATAGGCAAAGAGAGTAATTGGGAACAATGTAACAGACAATGCAATATTAAACAGTACACACTCCTCAAAATACATACCATTACGACCCTTGGTTTTAAGGAAAACACGACTCTCACCTTCTGAATTATGCATAACGTATCATGAACAAAACTGTTTCTTGCTGTACCCTTACCAAAAGAATATTAGAGAATATTAAATAATATTGTGGGGCTACTCATTAAATTTGCAGATGACACCAAATTGGGAGGAGAAGCGAACAAACCAGAAGATAGTGCTAGAATGCAATGAGATCTGAACACTCTGGAAAAGTGGGCGGATGTGAACAAGGGATAATTTAACGAGAAGTGTTGCGTTCTACATCTGAGTAACAAAAATGAGGAACACGCATACTGGAAGGGGGATACACTTCTGAGTAGCAGTATGCATGAACAAAATCTTAGGGTACAGGTGGAACGAAAGTTAAATATGTGCAGCCATGTGATGCGGCAACAAAAAAGGATAATGTGATCTTGGGGGTGTATCAACAGAGGCATAACATCCAAATCGCAGGATGTCATAGTCCTGCTGTACAGTGTATTGGTTAGGCTGCACCTGGAGTATTGTGTGCAGTTCTGGAGGCCTCACTTCAAAAAGGATGTGGACAGAATGGAGTGGTGCAGAAGAGAGTGAGAAGGATGGTTGGGGGCTTGGAGACCAACCCCCATGAGGAAAGGCTGAGGGACTTGGGAATGTTTAGTCTGGAGAAGAGGAGGTTGAGGGTTGACATGATGTATGAACCAGGAGCTTCTCTCTTGGTTCTCCTGCCAAGTCTACAGAGGCTCCAGACCTCAAGTTGGCAAGGAGCAGCTTATTTACTTTGGCAGGACTCAAAGCACTCTGCTCTTTGAAGGCTCACCTCTTCAGTCTCCAGTTCAGCTCTGGGAAAGGGGAGGGAGTCACCCATTAACAACGCCGCTCCACACTTCAGCTTTTGGGAAGCCCGACAAAGTTTATTGAAGATGATTGGAAAAAATAACAAATCACTGCATGGTGGCAGTGAGAAAAGAAACGTACCAGCGGCGACAAAGTCTCAAGCTCTCAGACCCACATGATCTGGAAAGTGAGTGAGTTAGTTCTAAAAAAGCCAATATTAAACAACCTGCCGGCCAATCAAGGCCAAATAGCTAATTATTACTTGCAGGGGTAGAGCTCTTAAAGAAAAAAAAAACCAAGGTCTTCAACTGAAACAGTTCACAGGACTCAAAGCTGAAACAACGTAGAATCTCTGTTTCATATTAATCATCTGAAAATAAAAGCACATACTGCTTCCATACATATGATTGCTCTCTTGAAGTTTCTGAAGGGCTGTCACTCTTAAAGGAGGGCAGGGAGCTGTTCCTATTGGCAGCAGAGGAGAGGACTCGCAATCATGGGTTGAAATTAAGGGCGGGAAGGTACCGGCTGGATATTAGGGAAAACTTTTTTTACAGTAAGACTTGTGCAACAGTGGAATCACCTGCCTAGGGTGAGCTCCACCCTCGCCGGCAGTCTTTAAGCAGCGTCTGGAGAAACCCTTGTCAAAGATGCTCTGGGCTGATCCAGCATCGAGCAGGGGGTTGGACTAGATGGTCGGTATGGCCCCTGCCAACGCTGTGATCCTATGATTCTAGCGATGTTTGGGGAATTCCACTCTATTATAGAATGAAAATAAGCACACTAATAGCAAATAATGCAGGTCATCACAGTGTTTATGTTGTCTTTAACAAGAAGCTGTTTTGTTCTGAAATAATTCCGCTGTCAACACTATACTTAATAGTAAACTGGGTGGCTTGTGCCAGGCACAAAACCAATGAAAGACAACTCGCATACCTGACAAAGGAGAGGTTTCCAGCAGACAGAAGACACAAGGTAAGTGTCAGTGCGAATATGGCCACTGAGCCCAAATCTACGCTGTGCGTCTGGCACATGTCACAGATGACGTCTTGGAACCCTGTAGGGTTTTCAAGGGAAGAGACTAATAGGGGTGTCTGCCCTTGCTTGCCTCTGCATAGCAAGTGTGATATTCTTTGGTGGTTTCCCATCCAAATACTGATCCAGGGCCAACCCTGCTTAGTGCCTGAGATGTTATGAAATTGGCCCATCTGGGTCACGGAAATCCATACTAAACTAGCCTAACTATAAGGAAGAAAGCTATCCATCCACTACTAGCTGCTGGTTTAGGTAATATGCTTGACGACACTCTCGACATCCAGGTAGTGACCTTTGTACAGTATTAAGAGATGTTGGGCTAAGGGACAAGGTGGTACTACAAGCACAGAAAGAAGAAAGAGATCTGGATAACAGAAAAAGAGAAAAATGTCTAGGCTGGGAAATGAACCAATCTCAAGCAGTCAAAAATAATATCAAGCAACCACCAATGATATGGTTCTCTGATAGGAGAGTTAAAGAAACAGCTTGAAACTTATTTAATGATCTGATATGACACTGTGCCTTGGTGTTTAGTCATGCCAGCCACATGACCACGGAAACATCTTCGGACAGCGCTGGCTCTTAGGCTTGGAAACGGAGATGAGCACCGCAACCCTAGAGTCAGATTCGACTGGCTTTTCGAGCAAGGGAACCTTTACCTTTATGACACTGGTAGAGTTGCCTGGTGCAATCTTTGCCCTGGTGGTGGGGTTTGGGGGGCAGTCTGGGAGCAGATGGTGATGTCCTTGACACGATGACATCACATGGAAGTGTCATCAGCGATGTCAGGGATGACGCTCTCCTTTTTGGGCAAAATCTATGGTTAAAGTTGGGCTCCAACCATAGACTTTTGACCAAAAAAGAGAGCATTGCTGTGCAACATCGCAATTTGGGGGCAGGCAGAAACCCCAAAAATCCCCTGCCTAGACTGAGGGCCTGAGAATACTACGTGACAGTCAGAGAGGAGCAAAACCAGTCTGACACCGGGATGTGGAGGACACAAATGAAAATCACATGAAACACTTGGAGGATGCCCCCTAATGTGCAGGAAGTTATGACTTTGTAATTTAACAAAAAGAAAAACAAACTGGCCTGATGAGGAATGAGCACAGTCCAGAACATACAAAAGTCTGTGAGCAACTGAAAGCCAGTTAAAGGGGCAAATGGGGAAACTGGCTTGCTCGGGTCCCTGAAAGCTTGTAGAATCCTGAGGAGGAAAGAGAGATGTTTGAGCTCAGAGGTAAACTTCCAAATTGTTTCTTTCTCCTCAACTCACCCCCCCCCCAAAAAAAAATCCAAACAATTCTTCATGAGCCTCAGTTTGTGAAAGTCAAATCCTTTATTTAGCCAGCATGGTGTAGTGGTTAAAGTGCTGAACTAGGAGCTAGGAGATCCAGGTTTATATCTAGACTTTTCCATGGAAGCTTGCTAGGTGAACTTGGGTCAGTTATTCTCTCTAAGCCTAACCTACCCCATAGACTGCTGTTGTAAGGATAAAATGGAGAAGAGAGAATGATGTTATAACTGTTTGGGTCCCCATTGGACAGAAAAGCAGGTTGTAAATATCTAAAATAAATAAAACTGGGGGAAATGTATATTATTTTCTAGTAATCACACATTATTGAGATCATACATGCTGCTGCTGCTACTGCTGCTGCAGTTATTGTAATTATTGTATAGCATTGTGTGTATGAAATTAAAAGACGCCTGCTCCTTGGGAGGAAAGCGATGGCAAACCTAAACAGCATGATAAAAAGCAGAGACATCACCTTGCCAACAAAAGTCCGCATGGTCAAAGCAATGGTATTCCCCGTAGTAATGTATGGCTGCGAGAGTTGGACTATAAGGAAGGCCGAGCGCCGAAGAATAGATTCTTTTGAACTAAGGTGCTGGAGAAGACTCTTGAGATTCCCTTGGACTGCCAGGAGATCAAATCAGTCAATCCTAAAAGAAATCAACCCTGATTGTTCCCTGGAAGGCCAGATCCTGAAGCTGAAGCTCAAATACTTTGGCCACCAAATGAGAAGGGAGCATTCACTGGAGAAGACCCTGATGCTGGGAAAGACTGTGCGACTGAACAACAACAACAACAAAATTGTGTGTAGTATAGCCAGGAGATCCTAAGATTGTCTGGTAGCTAAATGTTCTAGCTCTTTTTAGTGTTATGCACTCCTAGGGTGTTGAGCTAGGCCGTGGTCACATGGCAAGCTTATCCTGATTTGTTCCCGCTATAGATTTGATTGGGATTTTTTTTTTTTCGGGTTGGGATAATTACACATCCCTCTCCGAACTGCTTGCATCATGCAACGAGGCTCTGGGCTCTGTCCAGATAGCCGTGCCACCCAAGTGGCAGTGCGGCTTGTTTTTTAAAAAAAAAAATTGGCTTTGTGCATGCACGTATATACATGGCCAAATCACTGATCCCACTGGGACTCGCCGTACTCCCTTGTTTTTGCAGGTTCCCCCCCAACAGCGAACAAAATTAACCAGCAACCTACAATTGAGCACTGGAGTCTATGTGTGCACTTGAACATTTATACATTGAATTTATTCAGCACAGGATTGCTCATGAACACGATGCCGGAAGCTTGGGGGGGAACATCATGAGAACGATGTTCAGATGACCTAATCGCGATCATTGCGAGAGATGTCTGTCCAGATCAGCGAAATTGCAGATTCAAAGCGCAAATATCTAGAAAGTACTTGATTTTCCAGGGGTAGGAAAGCTTGCTAGGGAACCGCTAGCGAGCCCACTTCAGTGCAGGAGATGGATGCAGGTGTCTGATCAGCCTCTTTAAATGCGAGAGGGAACAGCGGTGAAACCTGGTCAAAATGACCTTGTGACCACGGCCCTAGACTTGTTTTTAAGGCAAGAGACATTTCAGAGGTGGTTTGTCATTGGCCGCCTCTGCATTACAACCCTGGTATTTCTTGGAGGTCACCCTTCCATATACTAGCCAGGGCCGACCCTGCTTAGCTTCTGAGATCTGATGAGACTGGGCTAGCCTGGGCTATCCAGGTCAGGGCTATCATATACGTGAAATGCCTGGATGCTCAAAGGTACTAAAATGACTACGTACAATTAGGCCCAGTCCAGCCAGACTGAAACATCTTTAAGCATAGTTACCTGCGACGTAAGAAAGCAGGCACACAGAAGGCTCCTAGGGTCCTTCAGGAGACAGTGGTGGATCTGGCCCTGGGTGGGTCCATGCTAGAACCTCCTGGCTCGAGGGCCCTGCTGACTCAGAGGGCAGCACTGGGACTAACGCAGGGTCCCTTTGGGGAGGCCCTGAGACACAAGACTCACACTGAGAGTCTGCCAAGGCAGAGCTCGGGATAGGTTGCCCTCATCCTCCAATGAGGACTCATTTTCCCACGGTAAACCAGGATGATCCATGACACCGGGATCCTAAACGAGGGTTTAATCCAAGTTTAGAATCCTGATTAGTGGAGGGAAGGGAAATTAACCCCAGTTAATCCTTGCACCTGTATTTGTACCTCATGGGTTGTTGGAGTTAGATTTTAACTGGGAGTCTCCGTATAAGAAGGGATGGTGAAATTGATACACACACGAGTATGGAAAACAGCCACATATATGCACATGTTTACTTAATTACAGCTAGGACACACATCTGAACGTAGGGTTCCCATTTCCCAGGCCTGGGCAGGGGATCCCCTGCTTTGGGGGGTTTCTGTCCACTACTGCCCAGCTGGCCAGTGGGGAAAACACCGCCCCCAAACAGCAACATCATGCAGCAGCGTCCCTGACGCGATGACATTACACGGAAGTGACACTGTCTCATTGGGAATGTTGCACAGCGACGCTCTGCTTTTGGGGCAAAACTCTATCGTTTTAGGGCAATTTTACCATGGAGTTTTGCCCCCAAAAGCAGAGCATCACCATGTGACATCCCTGATGTGATAGTGTCACTTCTACATGATGTCACCACGTCAGGGACATTACACAACATCCCCTCCCCCTCCAGGAATGCCCCCAAAATTCCCCTGCCAGCTGGAAAGGAGGACCTGGCAACCTCATCTGAATGCAGCACCATCATATGATTGACTTTCCCATTCAGGCCAGTACTTTTAGAGTGTTTAACTTTGGCTTTCTTGTGCCTATTTCAAAATGACGCCATTCCATACAACCATATAGTTTTGAACAGTCAGATGTCAATGTGCCCCTAAAAGACAAACTATAGAAATCTTCATAAACTGAAGGTACAGGAGTTCTTCAGCTACTTTCTGTAATGCTTCATCGTCAACCAGACCTATCGCCTTGAAGAAATATATTCAAAGAACATTTCTCTGGATCAGCAGCTACAAAGCTGCCTTTGCTTCAAAGGCATTCGTCGAGACCTGCTTCAATATTGTGAGCGGGAAAGACCTTTGCCCAGAGGCTCTAACTGTATAGAAACAGAGGTCCAGGGGGCATTCCAAGAACTAAAGAAAGCCACCTCGCCATTGTTTCCAAGCCTGCCTAAGGGAATTTCCAGACTAGAAGGCTTCCATCAGATCTGCTGCTTACATTTCAGTGCTATGATCTGTTCCCTCACATAATTTTTTTCCTATTCAAATTATGGGATTTTTACACCAGTTGTGTATAAATTGCATCAAAATTGTCTAAAGGCGCAGAAAGAAAAGGATTGAATACTCCATAAGAGTGGTTGAGCAGTGGAACAGACTGCCTCGGGAGGTGGTGGATGGTCCTTCGCTGGACAGTTTCAAGCGGAGGCTGGATGACCATCTTTCAGGTATGTTGCGGGGCCAGGTCTCTTTTTGTAGCAGGAACTCCTTTGCATATTGAGCAACACACCCCTAATGTAGCCAATCACCCAAGAGCTTACAGTAGCTCCTGTAAGAAAAGCTCTGTAATCTCTTGAAGGATTGGCTACATTAGGGGTGTGTCGCCTAGTATGCAAAGGAGTTCCTGCTACAGAAAGAGCCCTGTGCGGGGCTATCTTTCAGCTTCGCTCCTGCAGGGTGCAGCGAGTTGGATTAGATGACCTGTGAGGTCCCTTCCAACTCTATGATTCTATGGTTCTATGATTCCATAATGAAAAGGGCCAACAACAAAAAGGCTCACAATGACAGGATACGAAAACAAAAATAAATTTAAAAGGGTGTAGTCAGCATCCCTGCTGTCTTCTGTGACCTATAAGAGTTTGTATGGTGGAAACAACAGGCAATGAGAACAATCTTGTGCCATGCAGAAGAGGCCCAAGTGTTTGTGCGGTTGCTCCAGATGGAAGAAACACAGTGTCCTAGTGACTGTGGCGGCAGCAGTGAGAAAGATAAGCTACTTGATGAGGATTATTAGGAAAGGGTTTGAGAATAAAACAGCCAATATTGTAACACCCTTGAACAGAGTAACAGTGCATCTTCACTTGGTATTCTGTGCACAGTTCTGGCCACTCTCTCTCAAAAGGGTAATGCAGAGCTGGGAAAAGTGCAGAAGCGGGCAAGCAAGGCGATGAAGGGATTGGAGCACCTTCCCCATGAGAAGGCTGGGACTTTGGCTCAACAAGTAATTAGATTGTGGAATTCACTGCCAGTGGATGTAGTGATGTCCACAAGCATAGGTGGCTTTAAAAAGGGGGTTACAAAACAAGTATGAAGCCAACAGTCGTGAGAGTCCGACCTGCAATTCAAACAGTCAACAAGACTTGCAAAAGAAAATTGCACTCTAATGGACTCATCGTTCATAAGTGATAAAATCTGGACTGTGCAAATCAGTGTGCAAAAAGCGACTGAACTGCGTGGTAACCCTGAAGTGATGCCAGCTGTAGACACACGCCCAGAAGAAGGAAGCCTTCCCCTGAGACGATGTGCCAATGGTTCCTGAGGTTACCTGGACCAGTCCCCTAGCCACGTGAAGCACCATGGAGCCAACAACCGATGCTGGCTTAAACAAACGCCATGCCAAGGCAAAAGACCAGAAACCTGGAATCTAAACTCCATGGAGAATACCTTCATTGTCACACAAGCAACCTTCTTCCTGCCCCCAGCCTCGCCTAAGAAGAAGCCTCGCAGCCATAAGTTAATCAAGGGACTAACACAGACAATGACTTTGGCCACATTAGTCATCACCAGGTGCCACTGCCCAGAGTAACTAGAACTCAATATTGCCCAATCCCTAATCCCCCTCCCCTGAAACCAGTTCCAGCTAGCATGTTTTGGGGATGGACCAGAAGGGGATATGCCAGGGGAGGTGACCAGTGTAGCCCACTCCAAAGTCCCCTCATAAAAGAGCCAGCTTGACCATGTGCTCTCTCTCTCTCTTCCATGTGTTCTGCTGGTCCAGAATACGACCCCTGTTCCCCATAGTCTCCCTTATTTTTCCTGTGGATTGCTTCATCACACCGAGGACAGGTAAATATTGCCCCTCAATGAATCATCCTGCTCATGCAAATGTTGCTATCCTTTTCTATCTGATTTTCCTAGACCTGTGCAATTGTGAGCGTGTTTGAGTAATTGTATGCTTGTGAAGTACTATCAGTAAAGAAACCATTTCATTTTGAAATTGGTCTCTGCGTCTATTTCTGGTGCTTCTGGAAGAAGTGGTGCCCCTGTATACATAGGTGATCACTCCCATATTTGCCTGTTGCCTTTTATAATATCATAATTCTCCAAAGTTATTAATAATTGGTGGTAATTTGGCTAGCGTAAGTCCATTAATATCTGCTAGCCATGCTGAGTCAAAAGAATCTTCACATTCAGATGCAGAAAACCTCTGAAACCCTATGCTAGGAAGCAACATCAGAGGATGTTTGTTGGCCTTCCAGGGCAACTGATTGGTCATAATATGAAACAGGATGCTGGACTAGATGGACACAAGTCTGATCCAGCAGGGTCTCCTTATGTTCTTAGGGTTTCCAGCAGTGTTCCCTCTAAGCAGAGTTAGTGTGAGCTAGCTCACAGTTTTTTGGCCCCTGGCTCACACGTTTTTATCTTAGCTTAGGAAGGATGGCTCCAGAGCAAACTAATTTATGCAGTAGCCAGATCACTCGGTCACAACCTTAATGCCAGCAACTCACAAAGTAGCATTTTTAGTAAAAGGCAAAGGATTTATGCGATTTGAAGAGAAACCAGAGCACACTCAACCAAACTCAACCAAAACCTCCCAGCACAGCAGCTCCAGCTGGCGGAAACAGTTAAAAAGATGGAGCAAATGGAGGAAGTAGTGAAAGAGATGTACACCGCAAGCAAGAGTATGAAGAAAAAGATGGGAGAATTAACAAATAAGCAGAATTACCAAGAAAACCGATTACTGCTACTACAAATGGAAAAAGCAAATATGGTCCGCAGATTCCAGGGGGTTCCTGAATCACCGAATGAGGATCTGAAGAAATTACTTAGTGAAATTATCATACCACTAGTTGAAATCTCCCATAACCACTACATCCTGCCTCTGTGAAAGTTAGAAAGCTGTTGTACAAATGCATCATCCTGTTCCTCCGGTTGGTTTGGAGGTCTATAGTATACCCCCATATCAATATCCCCTTCTTTCCCCCCCTGCTCTATCTTTACCCACACGCTTTCAACAGGGCAACTCTCAAAATCCTGAATTTCAGTGCAAGTGTATTCATTCTTGACATATAGTACCACCCCACCACCCTTTTTGTTTATTCTATTCCATTTGAACAAGGTATATCCTTCAATCGCTGTGCTCCATATATGAGACTCATCCCACCAAGTCTCAGTGATACCTATCAGATCATAATTACTTTCCAATATTGGAAGTTCAAGTTCCTCCTGTTTATTTCCCATACTCTGTACATTCATATAAAGATATTTCAGATTACAGACATCCTTTACTACAGTAGGTCCCTTCGATTTTACCTGAAAATTACTGGACTCACCTCTCTCCTGTTCATTTATTCTCTGGTCACTTCCCTTCTTAAACTTAGTGTTGGGGATGCTGCACAACATCAGGCTTTTTCTTCCCATCCCCTATGTCCTCAGTTTAAAGTTCTCCTGATCTGGTTCGCAAGTCTTGCAGCAAAGACATTCCTCCCATTCTTCGTAAGGTATCACCAACAGTCCTTCATCTTGGAGGTACATACCATGGTCCAGGAAGCCAAATCCCTCTCGATGGCACCATCTATGTAACCAGCCATTCACCTTCAGTATCCTGTTCTCCCTTCCAGCTCCATGGCCCTCAACAGATAAAATGGAGGAGAACATCACCTGTGCCTCCAGATCTTTCACCTTCTTGCCCAGAGCCTCGTAGTCTTTGGAGATCCATTCAAGGTTTCTTCGGGCCATATCGTTTGTTCCCACATGGATCAGCACAAGTGGGTAGCAATTGGAGGTCTTGACCAGTCTTGGAATTCTCTCAGTCATATCTCGGATACACGTTCCAGGAAGACAACAAACCTCTCGAGATTCCTTGTCTGGTCTGCATAGACCTTCTTTTGTCCCTCTCAGTAGGGAGTCACTAACCACCATTACTCATCTCTTCCTCTGTGGGATAGCTTGGTTCCTTTTCTGCTTATGTGCTTGTGAGTCAGTCACATCCCGTTGATCCCGGTGTGTGCTATTCTGATCTTCCATCATCAGAAGCAGCTGGTATTGATTTTGCAGCTTCACTGGCTGTGAGTGTTTCCTGATTATCTTACTCCTCAAGGTCACATTCTTCCACTCACCCACCTGTTCCTTGTTATGTCTTTCCTCTTGCATAGGATTTGCTAGCTCTTGCCATTCTCTCAGGAGTCCCTCTTCCTTCATGTCTAAAAAGCTTTCTGCCTCCCTGATGTTCCTCAGTGTACAGATTTGTACCTCGAGTTCTCCTACCTTCTCCTCAAGCATTCTTATAAGCTTGCACTTGCAGCATGTATAATGCATTTCATGGCATGGCAGAAAAATGATCATGGCATAGCCCAGGCAGGTCACCGGAATAGTTCCTTTGTTATCCATCTTCCAAGGAGCAATGCTATCTTCTACAGCCTCAGGAACTTTCCTCAAACTCCAAAGTAAATTCTTGTTGTGGTGATGTACCCTGAAAACTTTGAGTCTGACCAAATGGCTATCTTACCAGCAGTTCTCTCTCCTGAACTCAGTAGCAGCCCTCTACTAAGGTTCTTACAAGGCCTCCAAGCAAGACCCATGGGCTACAACCCACAGGCTAAGAGCCACAGGGCCCCTGGTGAGGAGCAACCCTTTGTTTCAAAAGGCCCCTTCCTGCTCAGCACAGCAGAGCCCAGCACAATAGGGGCAGGGCTTGCAATCAACAGCACTCCACAGCAACTCACTCAGCCTCCAACAACCCCCAAAGCACAAACAGCCCCAAACAGACTTAAACAGAACCACTCTCTATCAGGCTACAAAAGAACCCACTCTCTCTCAGCTCCCACACAGCAGCTAGGAAAGCAAAGGGAGAAAAACAAATCCTTTACCTTCTATCAGCAACTCACCAGGTGCTCTCCACTCCTTGTCTCAGTCCAACTGACACAGCTTAACTGTGCAAAGACAGCAGGCAGGCCACATGTGAGCAATGAATCTTTCAAAGTGATGCACAATTTATTTCCAAAACAGATCAACTGGATACAGTGTCTATATATACACCTCACCAGTTCGCAAAACTTCTTAATGTGAAAAGGTAATAGTGAAAGTTCTCACATACACAAAGCAGCCGCAGTTTCAAAAGCAATCACTCATTCAGACTGGTTTAATGTCAGTCTAGTTCACTGTTCATTATAGAGTGACAGGGAAAACATATCTGAGAGAACTGCTAATGATGCCAGAAAACTATGAGAAGTCTTTTGTTGTTCAGAATCTATCAAAATAGAAGGAAAAATAAGCCAATCAGCAGTTGCCAGTACCTTGATTTCAAATCAAATTGCGGTAAATGATTCCACTTAAGAAGAGTTTTGCGTTCCTCTCCTGTGCCTCAGTTAATTAGATTTCATCAGTGAGGTCTCTCCCTCCCTTCATCCCTCCAAGGAGCTTACTTTGGGTGAAAAATTTCCTGTCTACCCACAGCATCTGCTAAGTATTTTCCGGTAGAAATTCTAATCCATATGAGCCCAGCCTGCTCACTTCAAATATCCATTCTTATTTATCACTCTCACTTCCAATAAGCCCAAAGGTTCCCAAAGATGCACTGCAGAATCCATCCTGCTTGAGTTCAGACAGCCCACATTTATATCCCCACAGGACATCATGTTCAAAAATGCATGTAAGTTGTCTACACATAATTATATAGCCCGATCATTTGCCTGTTATTTGTTTGTGTGTTTAGTGTAAAGGCTGCTCTCAGTAATCCAACTCAGACTGAGGCTCAAGAAAAGCAGAATTGTTAATCTCCTGCAATTTTATGTGAGCAGTGAATGAAGCTTGTCCATCTGTTTAGTTGTGAATATAAAACATTCTTTCAAAAGAAAAGAAAAAATCAAAGCATAGTAAATCTGTTTTAGGCTTATTCAATCTAGATAGTCAGATCCAGGGCTCTTTTTGTAGCAGGAACTCCTTTGCATATTTGGTGACACGCCCCTAATGTAGCCAATCCTCCAAGAGCTTACAGTAGCCCCTGTGAGATGAGCTCTGTAAGCTCTTAGAGGATTGGCTACATTAGGAGTGTGTCGCCTAGTATGCAAAGGAGTTCCTGCTACCAAAAAAGCCCTGGTCAGATCAGAGAACCAATCAACAGGAATATGCCCAAGATGGCCACTAGGACTTGTGTTGACAGTAAACCAGTAATTCCCAAGCATTGACAGATTAAACATATTCTCTGGCCAACTATGCATAGCAAAATTGATATTATCCTTATATTCTTGTTTAAATTTGATTTTCCTTGTGACAAGACTTGCTACAGGCTCCAACAGATGCCAGTTGCCAGGACTGTGAAGGCATTTTCCCCATTGCACCAACCTTGCATATTACAGTGGCTGGGTTTCCATGGTCCACACAGTAATCTATCTATTCTGCACAGTGATTTTAGCTCCAGCTACGCAAACATTTTCTCACAACTTCCAATACCTGGAGCAAGGACCCCATATAGCCCATGAAGGAAAGGATTTGTCTGTGTGGCACTGAAGAGGTGGAGTCAGTCAAGCATGTATTATTCCACTGTCGCTTCTATCAGGAAGCTCTTTCTAATATAATTTCCCCTCTACTTATCAATTTCCCTGGATGTTCCGATGTTTATATTTTAAAGAAACTTTTAATGGCTGCTAATCAACAGGTTACCATTAGTTGTGCCAATTTTTTTTTAGTAGCCAGTAGAATTTGTAGATATATGTATAGATTTTAACTAATTATTGCCAATAGGTTGGACCAATTTTACTTTCTAATGACATTATTGTAAAGCTTTTATTCTTGACTTGTACTGGTTGTTGGCCGAATAAAGAACTGATTGATTGACCCCATATAGCTGGGGTTAAGGCAGGGTCAGTACGGTCCCCTTACAAAATTGAGATGGTAGGGTATTTTCAGGCTCCAACGGCAAATAATTAATGTGTAGATACTCTCCCAAAAAAACCCCTTTGCAGGAAAATTTAATCACAGCCATAAGGCATGATGAAACGGTAGGGTAGAAAAGCAGCAAATGGAAGATACAGCTGGAGAGGCGGAACATGAAACATCTCGAGAGCTGGTTTGGAAGACGGACAAGGGTTAAATTAAGCACCATGGCACGCAAGGTTGGAGCAATTGGATGACTAAATGGAAGGATACAAGGTTAAAAAGAAACTTGTTTAATTGCAAGGGAAAGTCCATGCTTCCCTTTTTTAATTAAGGTGAGTTAAAGCCTTAATATCAGCAGAAGTAATTAATTGTACACATTTGCATATTATAGGTACTAGTAAAGAGGATTTTTAGGGCAGCCTATTATGACATTTTTACGGGTTTCTGACTGTTCTGCCAATGCAGAGAACAGGGCCCATGTGGCCTTTTGACACCTCCCCTCTAGCTCTTTTTTCACAGAGAAATCGACTTTCACACTGACACTTGATATTCAACCAGCGTTAGAGACTGCCTTCAAATAACAGTGTTATTAAATCTAAACTTTCTCCGACTCACTTATTTCAGCTCAACTGATTTCTAAGTGCACGCACTGCACAACTCAGAAACCCATTTGAAAAAGTTTGAGACATTTTCTTCAGGGAAATCCTACCATTCTCCCACCTCACCCCATTGCTATTCATCAACACCTCCCCTTGGGAGAAGGCGACACACAATTGATCCTGTGGGCAGCAATCCTGTCAGCAGTACTAAGAAGATTACTTATCAGCAAACAGAGGTACATGTTAGCCATTGGGCCTTATTATTAATCATAGCAATATGGAAGTATCCAATTAAGAAGAAGGAAGAGGGTAGGAAAGTACTGAAATCAGAACAGCCTGGAGTCCCCTCTAGGTCACAGAAGGTCAGGTCCCTGTTCACTATGGGTGGCTTGATTAAACAAATCCGTCCTCCTTCCAGGTTTCCAGCAGCTGAATTCTCAAGAGAAATGGCTTTTACTTTGGGTTCTTTGCCCAATTATGAACATCTTGTCTTCAATGAAGAGCTCAGAGTGTTGCAAGAGGTGGAAGGCGGGGAAACAAACCTGAAGATTAATTATGTAACTTTCCCCTTCAGACTAGGTCAACATTACACTTTGCATGAACTGGAACCGAGAAAATGAATCCTGGCAGAGGAAGCACACAGGAGTATTGATTCTCTAGCATTATCGCAGCCACTCATGGCCTGCAGAGGAATGTAATGAATTAATGAAGCTCAGAGCACTGCTTTTTCGCACAGCCAAGCCATTTCCATCTGAGTACATGCAAAACTGGTATTGCAGGCTGTTTTTGATTACTTTGCCCAGAGACTTCTTCATGTGGACACAACCCCAAGAACAAAAAAACCCTCAGATATAGCTGGTACAGGTAGTTCAATAAAGATCTTTTCTTCGAGCCCTTCCATTGGTACAAACCCTGCTGTGGTGAATTTTGGAAACTGAGCTGATTTTACTTAGAAAGGAAGATTAAACCCAGACATCATGCAGAGAAGTTTCTGAGACAACTTGAACCTCTCTGTTTAGATGGCTTGACATCAACCATCAATATCATCGTGCCCTATGCTTTGGATTCTACAAGGTGATTGCAGCAATAGCACCCTGTAATACAACATCTAACAGGACATATTTTTATGCTGCCAGCTGGCCCTGGGGCCATAATACCAGTAACAGCAGAAACCGTTACAAGGCAAAGGAATACTGCTGAGACACCACTGTGTTTCTTGCTGAGATTATGTGAAGACAAAACTAAGCACATATATCTTCAGACTACGTGCTGTAGGCACTCCAAGTTTAGGGGAAGTCCCAGATCTGGGACCTAGTAGATGTCAGACGAAAGATTCAAAATGAAAAGTTCCACTTGGTCAAAGGAGGGAAAAGCAAGTCAGCAAGTCAGTCATATCAGAACCAGCAAAGCAACTAACTGGCAAAGAAGGTCACATGACTTAGCCTTGCCCTCACAGGAGCTTCCAAGTCCCCACCACAGCCCTTCCCCCCCCAGTATCTTGTCCCATTACAGCTTATCTAGTAAATCAATGGATGTTTTGCTGGGTTCGGCCTGAAGAAACCTGAGTTCAGACTCAGTCAGTTATGAAATGCATTGAGTACTAGCAGGGTCTTTTTGTAGAAAAAGAGCTGCAGGAGCGCATTAGCATATGGTATGCTAATGAGCTACTAGGCTATTAGCATATACCACGCCCCCTGACATCACCAGAAGTGATGTCAGAAGGGGAAGCAAAAGGGGGGGAGGCATCTTCAAAAGCCTCCCCTTCCCTTCCCTTCCCCAGCTGGCCTGGGGGGGGGGTCCAAAGAGAGAAGGGGTTTAAAGTTTAAACTCCTTCTCACTAGAGTTGGTCCACAGAAGGAGGAAAGAGGGAAGGAAAGAGAGAGTAGAGAGAAGGAAAGAAGGAAGGAAAGAGGGAAGGAAAGAGAGAGTAGAGAGAAGGAAAGAAGGAAGGAAAGAGGGAAAGAAAGAAGGAGGGAAAGAGAGAGAGAAGGGAAGAAAGAGAGAAATAGGGAAAAGAGGAAAAAAGAGAAGAGAAGAAGGCAGGAAAGAAAGAGAGAAGGGAAGAAGGAGGGAAAGAGGAAAAGGAGAGAAGGAAAGGAGGGAATGAAAGAAAGAGAGAAGGAAAGGAGGAAAAGAGAGGAAGGAAGAGAAGGGAAAGAGAGAAAGGAAGGAAGAAAAGAGAGGAAGGAAGAGAAGGGAAGGGAAAGAGAGCAAGAAAAATAGGATAAGAAAAGGAAAGGAGGGAAAGATGGCAAAGAGATGGGAGGCTCTCCAACTCCCCCATCAAGCCCCCACCACCCCCTCCCCTGCGGATCCCTTACTTACCGCTTCGGTGGGGGCCAGGGAAGCCGGTGGTGGAGCTCTCCTGTCACCCCCTGAGCCACAGTGCTCCTGCGCGAGCCCGGGGAATGCAGCAGCGGGGCTCTTCAGCCTCCCCCAAGCCACGCTCCTGCATAGGCCCGGGAGACACGGCGGCAATGCTCTCCTGGCATCCCCCAAGCAGCTCACGGTGCTGGAATTCCTTGACTGGGCTGGGACTGGCGGAAAGCCAGCAGCCTGTGCTTGCAGCACTTGGGCAGCCAGCGCAGCCAGCGCAGCAGGTCCCTGAAATAGCGCAGCTCTGGGAAACCCTGGAAGTGGCCGGGCGTCAGATGCCTCTGCAACCCCTGCAGCTCTGGGAAACCGTGCTCGTCGGTGCCGACTGCTGCTGCCCCCCCCTCCTCCTCTTCCATCTGGGCGGTGGCTTGGAACATCACTGGACACCATGTCGCCAAAAGGAGGGGGGGGGAGTTCAGAGGTTTGGAACTCGAAAGCAGGAGCAAGGCAGTGAAGAGCAAGCTCCTCAGAGATGTGCCTTTCTACAGAAACTTAGATCCCCAGAGCACCAGCGAGCTCTTCCATGTTCCACCATGGCTCCCCACAGGCACTCCGAGGACCTAAGTTTCTGTAGGAAGGGGCACCTCTGAGGGGCTCGCTCTCCATTGCCTAGCCCCTCCCCCCCTTTCCTTTTGGCGTCCTGCAGCACTATCCCCATGAAAGAGGAGGAGGAGAGAGGGGCGGCAGCAGTCAGCCTCAACGAGCAGGGCTTCCCAGAGCTGCAGGGGTTGCAGAGGCCTTAAAAGAGCCTCGCGCTTAGTGTGGATTTGGAATGGCGGAGGGGTTGGTGGCGGGCTTCTGGGAGCAGGGGACGGGGCTTGCTGCATGTCCCCGCCCCCTGGCCTCTTCACTGCCGGAGCTTTGCTCCGGTGAGCTCCGGCAGGAAAAGAGGCCTGAGTACTATCTAGTTTTATGCATTACAAGATGATGCTGGGGCAGTTGCATTGAAACACTAGAATCACCATCTCTGAGGTTAAGTTGTAAGAACAAAATGGAAAGACTCTCTCCATACCGTCCTGAGGTCTCTGGGGAGGACAAGATATAAATGCGATTGCTGAAAACAAATGAAGCCCATTGAGCGTGTTGTAGGACAGCCAAGTGGGATCATTAGAACAGCATTTCTTCTAACAGGCTTGCTTTTTAAAAACAAACCAAAAAATGTTCAGAGGCAAGAAATTCAAAAACGGCAAAGCAGGCAGTACTAGTTCTTATCCCAGCTTCTATTCTGCAATAAAGTTATCTTAGTCCTCTTCCATAGCTTTTAACTATAAATCACTGTGCTGAAATTCCCGAAGAACACCACTAACCCTCTGATTGACATAATGGTTCACTTGGCCTAGTTTGCTTCCTTCCACCCTAGCAAACCATTTGTCTGTTCACCAAGGGGTGAACTTAATTTTATGTTTCAGTGCAACACCTTTTAAAGTACCCGAGGTGGGGGGAATTTATCATTTCTACCTTCTGAATCACCTCACCCCTTAAACACACACAGTTTTCTCCCTACAGGGTTGGCACCATCTGTTTACTAGGGCAAGAACACAATTATAGTCCCTTAGAAGGTAAGCAGCTTCAGGCGCAGTTTGGAGCAAAGAAACAGCGGGTGGGGAAATAATTAACTGTATGGTTTAAACTAGTCCCTCTGCAAACAGCTTTTTTTAAAAAAAAACATTTCTTAATGTAAAGATGTGATTATTTCCTTTTTAAATTTTTATTAGTCTAGAAGTAAGTAGGATTCTGAAGAAACCAATAAGAATAATCCAGCCCAAGTGTCGACTCCAATTGTCCAGTAGGAGAGAGGCAAGCTTGTGCCTCACTTTGTCCCAATAATAACTCTGTCCCATTGAAATAGATGGAAATGTTATAGGCCCAAAATATATGTGTAATTGGTGGGTGTGCAATTGACCAGCAATAATCTGAAATTATTGCTGGAAAATTGAGCAGTAACTTAAGCCTTGGGATGCTTGAAAGACACAGTACAAACCTTGGGAAGTTACAACTATTTCTACATATACTGCAGACATTTAATTTTATACTCGGCTTTCACAGTACCGTGGTTAAGTCCTGAAATTCATGAAAGGATAAAGGAAGCAACCTCTGAACATGTACAGAGTACCTTCCTTTCACCTCTCAGAAAGGGATAACAAGCAAAGTTTCCAGGCAGACTTGACATTGGTAATAAAAACATGGGGATAGTGACCTCCTTCTCAGAGTTGAAGGCTACAGTCCAATGTATTCACAGTATTGTTCCCCCCTCCCTCCCTCCACTGCACACACAACATATCTCTTTGCAGATTTTCTGGTATTGTACCATATTTCCTGAGTCAGTAAAATGCTTTTGTAGATACAGACACATGCGCTTCATATATGTCCTCCAATAAATCCAATTTATACCATGCTTGTTATACATCACAAGCCTCATACACTATCTGGATAAGGCACAGACCAGTTTTCTTTCTCCCGGATGCATGCCACACTCTCTCACTTGGTGCTGGACTTCTCAAAATCCAGCTGCATAAATTTATATAAAGGGAGGAAGAGGCTCAACTGTCCATGATCGCAACATTAAAACTAAGCCATAACAACAGGCTCTTGCTACAGCCAATTAGTATCTAAGGAAATATCAGTGATTATACCATTCTAGTAGTACATGATTATAAAGAAACAAGATGGAGGAATTACTGGATTTGGGGAAGGAAATTTCTAATCAAAGGACGGCAGATGGTAGAGGAGCTAGCCCAGTGAAAAGGGTATTGCTCTCAGAGTATGAAAAACTTACTTCTCTGATCAAGCACATATGGTTTCAGGAATACAAATGGTCAAAAGAGGCTATGATTCATTTTTTTTAAGAGGAGGAGTGTTCCTCAACTGAAAGGTGGCCTAGAACGTGCCATTGTAAATGAACTCATCACTGTGCCAGGTCGTTTATTACTTTCTACCTAGGGAGAACAGTACAGGGAGAGAGTCACATAAGCCTGAAGATTACTCCCCTCTCAAACCAAATCATTTTTTAAAGCACCTGACATCATTCAAAGAAGACAAGACTATCAAGGCCAGAGTACAGTCTGGCTACTCCACCAAGAGCTCAGGGGAAGGGCGGAGGGGGAGAGAGAGATCAATCTGTTGCCACAATTCAAAAGCTATGAGGTCTTCTCATTGAGGGCTTATCATCAGTCCATGCCGTTCCCCAAGTCCAAGTAACTGGCAAGAACAGAACAAAGGCACAGAAAGGGGCACGGAAAGGGTGGGGGGGTTGAGAAAGACAATTTAAATAGATTATTGGTTTTCTTTCCTCTAGTTCGTTGTTTTGATTTGAATTACTTTTTTTAAAAAATGTATAAAGCATTTCTTTATTGTCCAGAGCATTGTTGCCCTTCTGCATCTCCTGATGCCCGGGATACCGGAGCAGCGCTATATGCATGAGAACCTGTTGTCCTGGAATTCCGAAAGAGCAACAGAATGGCCGCTGGCTTAGAAGCAGCAGCACTCAAACAGAAGAGGCTGCTGTTACAGAGGTCAGAGAAAAGGAATTTCGAACACTGGGGAAGCTCCAAAGAATCAGGCTTCCAGCATGAGCTTCTCAGTCTCCTTTGTTGACTCCAGCAACACAGAGCTTGCTCAATAGGCAGATTACCATCTAACCAAAGCGCACCACTCTCCACAGCATTCAGACCAAGAACGATAAAACTGCAGTCTGATTCCAGCATACATGCAGCTGTCCGTCTACTGAAGTTCAATTCCCCAGGAAGAACGGTTTACGGGGGGAAGGGGACAGGCCCGTAGCTACCGTGGGGCATCTCAGGACTAGGCCTCCCGACTTCCCATCTAGCTCAGGGCATCACAGCCTTCTCCCCCAGATTAAATTGATTAGCCAGTGCCCCCTAAGAAATTTAAATGCTCCCTGGCTTAAAAAATCCTAGCTACAGGCCTGAGAGGGGGAGACACCGCTTTGATGTTCCAGCGACACAAATCAGAAGACAGTACCTTAAAGGAGAAGGAAATGGCAGGGGCAGGATCTAACATTCTAAAATAAAGATCCCTAAGGAATGTAGATCAATCTGAAGAATGGAGAGAGAGAGAAAGAAGTGGTGAAGAGGGCACCATCTGGTAGCGACAGAGGCTAGAGGGATGTTCGGAAGGAAATGGTAGCAATAACTCTTTACCTTTAGGAAGCTTTGGCAATCGACTTTAAGGCTGTTGAAGCTTTGGTGCCTATTCAGATGTCGTTTTTATTATTTATTTATATATTGAAATATTTATACCCTGCCTTTCCTCATGGTTCAAGGTGGTTTACAATAATATAAAAATAATACAAGAGGACAAAGATGTACAGGCAGATAAAACCCATTTATGTAGGGGAAACAGCTAAGCTATTTTTCTACAGCAGTCGTCACAGTAACCACTATTTCTTCTGAGACTGCAACTCTGTGCTGCATTGGGTACACAACCAGAGAAGTTTACTTTGATGGCAGATAACTGGAAGAGACTTTTCCATCTGTTCCACCTTCTATTTACAAAACATAAGATGAACATAATGCGCCATCGTACCATAAAACAGTGAGCGTGATCTGTGATTTAAATGCATGGTGCATGCTCCTTACTTAACGCAGAAGGCATCTGTTAAGATTATTTCGGGTCATCTTTCAGACAACTGATTAGCATACTCTGCTTCACTAAAAATGTGGCATAGGGGGCATTTTCTACGGCGTAATCAAATCTCCCTGATATGCAGTCACAAAATTTTAGGCCTGAAAGGAAGCTCAATGGATAGCTAACCCAATCAATGCAAGCAAGGAAATGAGGATGACAGATATTCTCAGGCATCAGTCTACTATATTACTTGTATCTAAACCTAACCTCCTGCAAAACGAGCAAACAAACAAACCCACATTAGAAGTAACCTATCTTCACTGTTATAATAGAACAAGTGGGGACCGTCAAAAAACTTGCAGGGACGGCTATCCCATTCCCCCTAACTTTGCCTCCTCCCCTCTCCCCCTACTTTTCCGTCTCTCACTCTTTCTCCCTCCTGCCACCTGCTCTCTCTCCTCCATGCCTGTTACTTCCTCTCTCTTTCTGTCCCTCCATCAATCTCTCTTTCTGCCTCCTGCAGCAGCAGTGACAGCGGTGCTCCCAGCCACCCACCTGCTTCCTCCCACATGCAGCAGCAATAGCAGCAGTGGCTCTTCAGGAATCACAATGGATCTCCCAAGTAGATAGTTCCCCTTCAGGTTGCCAGCTCCAGGTTGGGAAATTCCTGGAGATTTAGGGGTGGAGCCTTGGAAAGGTGAGGTTTGGGGAGGCAAACAACTTCAACAGGGTATAATGCCATAGGCTCCACCCTCCAAAAGAGCCATTTTCTTCAGGGGAACTGATTTCTGTCATCTGGAGATCAGTTGTAATTCCTGGTGATGTCCAGTCATCACCTGGAGATTGGCAACCTGAGTTCCCCTGGAGGAAATGGCTGCTTTGGAGGGTGGAGTCTGAGGTCCCTCCTCAAATCCCACCTTCCCCAGCATCCACCCCTCTAATCTCCAGGAATTTCCCAATTTGGAGCTGACAGTCCTATCTCCTTCCCACCCAACAGCCAACTTACCTTTATCTGCCCCTCTGTCTTCAACTTTCCATCGCCTTTCTCCCTTCAGCCTTTACCTAGGAAAACTGCAGTCTTTCTCTACAGTGGGGACCAAAGCAACTTACATTATCCTTTCCTCCTTTTACCACACACATGCATGTTAAAAGAAAGAAAGGGGGCACAGGAAAGAGATGTGTTGTGATAAGGGGAAAGGGGAATTAAAAGAGGAGATAAAATGCTCCCCTTGGTCGCATTTTATCTTTAAAAAAAAAATCCCAGTGAAATAGGTTAGGCTGAGAAACTTACTGTGCCCAGGTCATCCAGTGAGCTTCATGACAGAATGGAGGTTTGAATCTTGGTCTTCCTTATTGTGGTTTGACACTCTCGCCACCATTCAAAACTGCAAATGAGGTTTCCAAATCCCATTTCCAAGTTATGGGGAAGAATTAGAAGGATTAGCTTTCATAAATGTAGGTAGCATGGGCAAGGGGGGAAAAAATAACCTTTCTCACTGATGATCTGGCCTAGAAGGCAGGAAAGTTCACTGCTCATGAAATCCCAAGAGATCCAAAGAAGGGAGGAACTTGAGGAGCAGAAAAACAGTATTTTCAGTCCCCTTCCCATTTCTCCAGGCATACAGACCTTTGTGCCCGGGTTACACATGCCAAATGAGGGTAACACCCGATGAAATAAGTGCTGCTGCACAAACATTCTTGCCATAATAAATTTACTGAAAGTGCCAGAAGATTGTTGTTTTGGTTGCAAAATATCTCTTTCTCACTCTCTGCTATTATTATTTACCCAATTAATTGGCCCAGCAATTGTTATATCATCAAATGAACATATCAGCTAGTCAGGAACAGAACCATTAACAGGAACTTTTCAGCTCAACTTGTAAATGGAGCTGTTGGGGGAAAGAAGTTGCTGGTTTGGCTGGGATTAAAACCTCATGTAGGCTGTAGAGACAACAGGAGCTGTGAAGGGCGAGCTGAGAGCCTGAAATCTGAAACATAAGGCGTTTGAGGAGACAAGGAAACTGAAGGGCCAAAAGTTCAAAGGCAGGATGGCTGAAAGGAAATGGGCAGAACTGGGAGTAAGATATAGGAGCCTAACAAAAGGTAGGTGGAGAAGACAGAGCCTTAAAGCAGAGGAAATGGAGACTGGAAGCAAGGAGTCCGATCAGACGGCTCTTAAGATCCATGTGAGGCACAATTGCCTCACAGATCTAAAGGTAATGTCCAGACACAAACATCTGGGAAGGTCCCTCTTCCGTGGGCATCCCGTTTTACCATGCTTTGGAGCTGTACTTAAAAGATACCACTTTAAAACTGAGGTTTTCGGTTACCTGCGGGATAACTGCGGACTGTCATCCATCTGATCATTCCACCAGCACGCAGTCCTCCCTTCAGGGTGGTCTGATGTCAGACCATTCTGAGCAGGCGCCATTTAAAAAAATCTCTATACATGTGCAGATCAACAAGGACATGCTGTCACGTCTATGTGAATGTGCAAAAAGGTTTTTTTAAAAAAACCACCGTGCACCTCCTTCAACAAGGATGCGCCGTGACGCCTATGCGCATCCAGAAAAAGGTTTTTTTAAAAAACCCACTGCGCGCACCTCCTTCAGTGGACGCCGTCTAGACAATCCACAAAGGAGGCAGTGCACAGTAAGGCAGTTCCCCCGGGGGATGTCTGGTCATGCGACAATGGATTAAAAAGATCAGGATTAAAACTGAGCTGTCATAATGGCGGGATTAGCCGCCCATCTGAACGCACTCAAAGAGAGACTAAGAAAGAGCCTGCTTGCTTTGCTGGAGTTGGAAAAGAGAGAGACCAGGTGGCTAAGGAAGCGGGTCAGAATGGGAAATGGGCTAAAAAGCAGGGGCCGAGGGAAACGACAGACAGGGGAGGCAGATGAAGGGGACAAAAGGACGAGGGGGGAAAATCTCACCTACTGTCAAGAGATGGGAACTGCTCTGAACTAGTGTACCATGAGGCAAACCCACAAATGGGCACTGCCTGGCAAATAAAGGCATCAGCACCAGTTTCCCCTCCCACCCCTTGACCACCACCCCTTTGGTGGTGGTGGCGGCGGTGGTGGCAGCGGCGGCGGCAGCAGAAACTCTGTTTTTACTGAGAAGCACCTTTGCTACTGAAGAGAAGCTGGTGTGCAAGATGAGGAAAACATTTACCTTATTATAAGGCCTGACAGGCAACCCTAGACATCTACTCCTGTTCTGAAATAAAAGAGAAGAATAACCGGGGGGGGGGGATCACTAAAAGAAAGTTATTCTGGTGTCTTGAACAATGAGAAGTTTTTTTAAAAATCGAAAAGCGTAAGCGTGCCTCTTTGATTCATCTTAAAAGCTGACAGAAGCAAGACCGTATGGGGCAATTCTTCTTGCTGTTCATGGATAATGAGCTGTCCCGTCCCTTCTGAATACTGCTGAAAGCTTATAAGGTTGCCCACTTTATCGCTATAACACTGCCCTGCCCCATTTTTCTCAAGTGCCATCTCTGCCTCCCGAGAACAGGAAGGGCTTAGCTGGAGAGAGACTGCATTAAGCAAGGGTAAGTCGCAGAGTCGGAATAACCAACTCCAGTAATGCAGGAAATAATTCTCTTTCTTTCTCTCTGGTACATGCACTCCCTTCCCTTAGAGTCATTACACAAAAAAACTGGACTATTAGTAGTAATTTTGTCTGCAGAATTTATCCCAGATGGAGTAGAATACATCTTGCAGAAAGATACCTAATCAGGATGGCAAACGTACACCCTCTTAAGTAATTCCAATATTGAACCTCTCAAATATCACCTTAGCTACATGTTATTCCAGAGTCCCCACTTAGGGGAAGGCGAAAGATTACACTGCAGTGGCAGTTAAACAAGTCCCAGTGGCCTTTACAACACCCCCACAGAAAAGATGCTTTGCTCCATTTATTCTATAGAAGGACTGGAGAAAGCGATGGTATTCTGTCCTTCCTCTTAGAATCTTAGAATCATAGAATGTTAGAGTTGGAAGGGACCTTGCAGGTCATCTAGTCCAATCCCCTGCACTCTGCAGGAGCATAGCTGAAAGATAGCCTTACAACATACCCAAAAGATGGTCATCCAGCCTCCGCTTGAAAACATCCAGGGAAGGAGCATCCACCACCTCCCAAGGCAGTCTATTCCACTGCTCAACCACTCTTACAGTTAGGACGTTTTTCCTGATATTTAGCCCGTAACGACTCCCTTGTAATTTCCACCCGTTAGATTAGTCTTGCAATCCAGAGCAAGAGAGAATAGATCCATCGTCTACATGACAGCCCTTCAAATATTTGAAGACTGCAATCATGTCTCCTCTAAGCCTTCCCTTTCCCAGGCTAAACATACCCAACTCTTTCAGCCTTTCCTCATAAGACTTGGATTCCAACCCTCTCACCATCCTGGTTGCCCTCTTCTGGACACGCTCGAGCTTGTCAACATCCTTCCTAAAATGTGGTGCCCAAAACTGGACACAGTACTCCAGGTCAGGCCTGACCATAGCAGAATAGAGTGGAACTACCACCTCCCGTGATCTGGACACAATGCTTCTGTTAATGCACCTTAAGATTGCATTAGCTTTCTTCACAGCCACATTGCACTGCAGGCTCATGTTGAGCTTGTGATCAACCAGAACACCCAGATCCCTTTCACATGTGCTGCTGTCAAGCCAAGTCCCTCCCATTCTGTATCTGTGCTTTTGATTTTTTTGTACCTAAGTAGGGTTGTCAGCTCTGGGTTGGGAAACACCTGGAGGTTTTGGAGACGGAGCCTGGGGGTGGCATGGTTTAGGGAGGGGAGGGACCTCCACTGAATATAAGGCCATTGAGTCCACTTTCCAAAGCAGCCATTTTCTCCAGGGGAACTGAAATCAGTACCCTGGAGTTCCATTGTAATCCTGGGAGATCCCCAGCCACCCCCTGGAAGCTGGCAACCCTACTTGACAGCCAATTCTCCCCTGAAAATCCCCCAAGCAGACTTACAAGCCCATGTTTGTGAAGTAAGTTTGATTTAGACCACCAGCAGGGGGAAAGGCAGCTAAGAACATAAGAACATAAGAGAAGCCAATGCTGGATCTGGCCAACAGCTCATCCAGTCTGTGTCACATAGTGGCCAAAAATACCAGGTGCCATCAGGAGGTCCACCAGTGGGGCCAGGACATTAGAAGCCCTCCCACTGTTGACCCCCCCAAGCACCAAGAATATATAGCATCCCTTGCCGCAACTGAGAGTTCCTAGCTATACCTTGTGGCTAATAGCCACTGATAGACCTCTGCTCCATATGCTTATCTTATTCCCTCTTGAAGCCGTCCATGCTTGTAGCCGCCACCACCTCCTGTGGTAGTGAATTCCATGTGTTAATCACTCTTTGGGTGAAGAAGGACTTCCTTTTATCCGTTCTAACCCGACCGCTCGGCAATTTCATTGAGTGCCCACGAACTCTTGTCTTGTGAGAAAGGGGAAAAAGTACCTCTTTCTCTACCTGCTCTATCCCATGCTGAGGGAGAATGTCAGGATGAAGATTATTAGCAGGGCAAGAACTGAATTCCCTTCCTTTCATGCTAGGATAGCTTGCAAGGCAAAATTGCTGAAGGCAATTCATTCTTATAAACTAATGATGATTAGAGGTTTAACAATTAAGGTCCACATTTCCAATACCATAAGTGGTATTTAAGAGGTATATTCATGTTGTTTAGAGAGGCTCTTATTTCCAAACAGTGCCACTATCATTTCTCTCTTCAAGCTTCATGAGCATGATCCTGACAAAGTTGAGCACTGACTCCCAGTTACACTGATGTCAGTGGGAGAGTTAAGTAAATGCTTTGAGTGCCTGAATTTTGTCCTATATTCAGCTGCTGAAATGTCCAGGTCCTGGGTCATGACTCCTAGCATTGTCCATAAACTCTCAAGCCAACCTTTGTAGGTTTGAAGGTTAGTATCATTCTTTACTACATGGAATCAGAGTCTCACAGAGGAATTCTTATGCCTTTCTAAATTCAAAGAGGCCAACAGGCTTAGAATGATATAATTCTGTTTAGGACTGTATTGTCAGGACAGTGAATTGTTGTTGACTAATTACCAAATTCCAGCCCTGGGGGGTTTCTTGTGTGAATTCTGAAATTTCACATGACTGTGTTCATGGAATACATCTGAATGGGAAAGTCTTGTGATTTCAAAGAGATAGGCATATATAACCTGCCATAGCATTGCGACCTTAATATGCATTGGCTTTTAAAATATCCCATGCCCACACACTGCAGGTCTGATTTCAATTCATAACCATGTCTGACAACGTCCCATGCCCACACACCACAAGTGTTAAGGATATCTGATTAAATCTGCAGTATCAACAGTGGATACTTTTTAAAAAAGGTGAAAAGCACAAACTCTTTATGGACCATTTTAACAGAGATTTTGGCTCAGTGAAAAAGAAGTATGTAGATAAGTCCACATAATGTTTTCTGCTGCATTAAGTATAACAGCAACAAGAGTGTGTTCTTCTCATTATATTTCAGTCAATCCAGTTTCGACTGAAGACTGTGCCCCAAGAATAGCCAATAATGCAATCATGTGTAAAAGGGGGGTTGCTCTCTTACCAATGCTCAAGTGATCTTACTAGCAGACGTGTGTTTATTTCAAAGTGTAGTTCTTCCTTCTAATTAGATGATAAAGAATTGGATTTTAAAACCACTGGCCAATTCCCCAATAGCATTAGGCATGACTGTCAGACCCTTGGATTAATCCACTCTCAATCCAAATAGTCTTTTATAAAAGCTTTATTAGAAACAGAGATTTGGATGCGCACAAGAGAGATCTCTTGTTCAGACTAAAGGACAGATCAAAGGTTAGGTATTGTATATGCAGTAGGTCATTATCCCACAATGCAATGGTCCTGCATCGGCCATTCACTCACTTCTCCTCTTTCACTCCCCCTCTTCTTACTACTTTGCATTAAAAAGTTTGTATTTCAGCAACCTATGTTTCTCCAAAGATGAAAGGTTTCCGTCAACTATACATCTTGGGGTTCATTCCCATGGGAAAGTTGTTGCTAATCTACCCCTTCACACACACACATATTTAGCATTCACACCTACTCCTCTCATCCCCAGAGTTTTATGGCAGAGAGGGCTGGGAAGGAATGAAACCAAATGGTTCGGGATGACTTTGAAGTGGAGGGAAACTACAAAGGAAAATCTTTGTCACTATGACATTCAACAGAGCCTGATTCTAACAATGACCTACTGTTTTCAAAAGAGTATTCAACTCTAGCTCAGCTGATCTTGTATTGAAATAAGGTTTTATTTGGATTAACTGCTCCTACAGTAAACAGAATCTCAGCTTGGGAAACTGCCAACCAGGTATCACAAAACCAAGTACTGTAAATGTGTAAGAAAAACACCTGAAGGTAACAAGCAAGATCCCTTGGCTGGAGGGCACATTGATTTCCTCGGCTGCACATCTTTCAGCACTTTGCCTAAACAGAAAGCATATTATTGCTTTCCAGTCTTAAATATCTATAACATAATAACTGAAGCTTTTTTAAAACTAAAGATCATGTACTTGTCTAGAAAGTCTTGTGGGAGATCTTTCAAAACCAGTCAACGCATTATCAGAAAATATTCACTTTTTAAAGAAAAATCTCACCTCCAGCAATTATAGGATGTTTGGGATTTACTGTGGTTTAGTCAACAATGCAAATTGGTTTGGAGGCTGAAGCCATTCGGGGCTAGGGTTGCCGGGTCCCCCCCCCGGCCACCAGCAGAGGATGGGGGGGTAGGGCTACCAGATCCGGGTTGGGAAAAGTCCTGGAGATTTGGGAATAAAGCTTGGGGAGGACAGGGACCTCAGTGGGGTGTGATGCCACGGAGTCCACGCTCCAAAGCATCTGTTTTCTCCAGGGAAACTGATCTCTGTAATCTGCAGATGAGCTGTAATTTCAAGGGTTCCCCAGGTCCCACCTGGAGGCTAGCAACTCCATTTGGGGCACAGAGCTGGGTCCGGCCCGAAGCTATACTCAGCATGTAACAATGTGTCCAGCTCAGAAATGATCCCGAGTGCTTTTCTCCAATCCAACTCACACCTAAGATGAAACCTTTTTGACTGTCTTTAGAACTGCTGCCTTATTTTGCTTTGACCATCATCTTGCCCAAGCGAAAATACTGTTTGCTTTTGAGGCAGACTTGAAAGTACTTGCGTGTGCCAATGGCTCAGTTCACAGTGCCATCTACTGTTGCTGAATAAATTATATGCATGAAGGAATGCTTTTTATTGATTCATATGTTTTAGAGCTTAAGGTCAGATATCTCAGTCCCAGGGGACACTATCGCCATTCTTCTACACGGGAGCTGGCCTTGACTGCCATGGACAACAGCCAAAACTGATTTCTGCTACTTCAGTGGCACTTTTTTGACTTGACATAATCCCAGGATCATTTGCAGCTGTCTCAGAAAGTCATCCAATTCCCACTATTGCTTCACCTTTCTTTTCCTTTTGTACCCTTAGAAGTTCATTGAGCCAAGAATCTCGAGCAGCAGAAAACGCTTATTTCCTATTGCTTCACCATGCACGGTGAATATTTTAGGACAGCTTGCATCTGCTTATGTGTTGAAGGAAGGACTGAGTGAACTGGACTGATACATTCAAAGGTTTTTCAATCGTAGGATACTTCTGGGGAAATGGGAGCACTTGAAGGGAGCACTTTTTAGAGGCTCCAGACTTACCTTGCTGTTGGGCGTAACAAGTCAGGGAAGACTGCGGGGGGCACTGCAGGCAACAACCTTATCCATTCTTCAATGCCCCCACCCCAATCTTCCCCTTAATGTCTCACCGCTGCTGCCCCTGTGCTTGCATGCTGCCACCACTGAAGGGAGCACAGCCGGCTTGAATTACACCTCCAGTTGTACTGGCAAGCTCTTAAAGGGAGGCAGTGGTAGGCGGAGGAAGAGGAGGAGGGAAGGGCAGGAAGCACTTGTGAGCCAAGCCCAGCCAGGTGTTTGTTTATGCTGAGGTGACACACCACCAGCCCACTTAGGAAGGAAGGTGGCCCCTGTGCCACTGTGTGCCATCATCTCAGCCCAGTGGCCTGCCCGGGCAACAGACGTGGCTAGCCACCGAGCCCACAGGCCTGCTGAGCACCTGGGTCAGCTGCTGGGGCTGCTCAGTTTGCTGCACTGCATGCCTGAGCATCCACCATGACTCAGGGCTGGTTTTCTCCCTCCTTCAATCCCACTTACTGCCCGCCACTCCTCGCTTCTTCTTTTTCCCCCTTTCTGGCCTGCCTGCCTGCCTGCCAAGCCTTACTGGTTCTTCCAGATCCGTTAATTTAATCAAATATGTCAAATAATCAAATTTAATCAAGCCTGCAGGGAAGGGGGAAATTTATTACTCTATCCTTACCTCTCCCCCACAGGGGAGACCCAACTAACAGGTGAACTATGGGGGCGGGCATCTACCTCACAGGGTGCTTGTTGTGGGCAGAGGAAGGGAAGGAGATTGTAAGGCACTTTGAGACTTCAAATGAAGGGTGGAGTATAAATCTAATTTCCTCCTCCTCCTCCTCCTCCTCCTCCTCCTCCTCCTCCTCCTCCTCACCGAGTTCTGATTCCAGCAAGGGAAGGGCAGATAAGGTAGCTTCTGCCTCCCTCAGCTTTTGTTATTTTTTTCCTCTGTCAATCAGTAAAAACTGTATCAATGGCTCTTTTTTTACATTTTCCCAGACCACAGTTCCAACACAGGAGATAAACAGATTGCCAGCAGCACCTGATTGTAGCAGTAAGAGGAGACATCTTGAAAATTTCTGGCTTTGGGACGCAACACATCAGGAAAAGGGAGAATTTATTTCTCTATTTATGGCTTTTAAAATGCAGATACTTAACAAAATATCTATGTGAAGTGCCTTTGCAAAGCAGGGTGGAAATATTAATTTAACCAGATAAAGTATACCAAGTATATCAAGCCTTTTTTTTCCTTTCCACTTTCTTTCCTGGATGAACTTTATAATTGTGGATTATCCTCTGTGAACCATACAACCGGTTATTTCTCTTTCCTCTTATTTTCTCCCCCACCCCCCAATGAAAAAAGGTTCAGTGTCTTGGCTGTGGGATGACACAGTAAAGAGAAAGCAACACATAAATTGATTAATCAAAAGATCACTCAACGGAAAAGCAAGAGTTATTTTCTCCTCCTGAGTATTTATTTACCTAAGCACATTCTTTGATACTCCCTAGAACAAAAAGCAACATGAAGATTCTACACTAATTTTTACAATATTTCCCCCCTTTCTTTTTCTAAAAACCTAAGATGAATCAACACACTGGGAAACAAAAACAGAGATCTTTTTATTTTATAAATCTAAATTAGTCTGTCATAATTCACCCAAGAGAAGCAAAGGTCAGCATATCAAATAATTTTTTTTCTTTATCTCTCTTTTGTTTTTGTTCTCCTTTCCTTTCCTTTTTTCCAATATAATTTTTCGAATATTATTTAATATAAACTTTAGCCAACTTTTCTTTAATAAATACACACACGCACACACACTGAGTTTAATTTTTTCCCTAATTTTTATTTTATATTTTTATTCCTATCTTCTTTTTTCCCCTGCTTTACCCCCTCTTCCCCTCCCCGTTTTCCTTTTCCTCACCATCCCCCCATTTCATTAATTTTAAATCTTAATAGATGCAAAAGAAACAGTTCTGTTGGTGACATGTTTTTATAACACTTACTTAGAATAATCGTTATTTATGACAAAGAGCATGAATGGAAGGTAATCTTCTTCTTAATCACTCTTATTTAGAATATTCATTTCTTGTTACGAATACTTGTTATATAATGATTTAAGATAACATTTCTTCTTATTATAACGGATATATACTCCAGCTTAGTTATTTTAACAATATAAAATTTGTCAGTTGTATACACCTATATTTACATAAAAGTAGTATATGGAAATAGTATATGGAAAGTTTGTATAATATTTTTTAAAAGAGAAGTCTGAAAAGAAAAATGGCAACTGGAACACATCAAAAAGATAAAAGGAAAGTAAAAGAAACAGATGAAGACCAAAGAATCAATGAACTGGTGGAAAAGCTATTATGAACACTGGTGCATCAAATGTGACCATTTGAAGAAAGAACCCAGAAGAACATTCAGAGTGTCCAGAGAGACACTCAAGAATCTGAGGAAAGAACTCAGAAGAACATCCAAAAAGCATGTCAAGAGCTATCAGCTGGACTATCAGAAATTAATGTAAAACTACAACAGCAATCACAAAAAAACTGTAAAAATTAAAAAGAAGCAAAAAGATAGTGATAAATATCTAGAAAGACAAGACCGTCAGATTGAGAAAGCAGAACAAAGAATTGAAATCTTGGATATCCCAAGCAGATCAAATAACCTGTGTTTTAGAGGCATCCCAGAATACTTTGGGAGGCTAAATTTAGAAAAGAGCTTTTGTGAGCTGCTTCAAAATTATCTGAAGAGACAATGAGATTTTCCTGATATTGACCAGATATTTAGAGTAAATTCAAGATCTTCATTCAAGTGCAATCTGCCTTGAAATATATTGGCCTGTTTCACTCATAAGAAAACATGTGATCCAACATTTAAGAAGCAATCTCTACTTAAAGTAGCAGAAAAAGAAGGGAAGATCTTTCAGCATCTACCAACAAGTGTATTAAGAAAAAGGAAAGACTGACTTTCTGAGACAGATTTTACAAGAGAAAGAAATAAAGTACTGCTGGAAAATACCATTCACAATACAGGTATACTTACCAAAAGGAAGGAAAGTAATTGTGACAGAAGAACAAGCCAAGCAATTGGTTGAAGAACTGGAAGCGGAGGATTTACACAGAGGAACTGAAGGAAAACCTCCAAGCAACTCAAAGCAAAGTTCGAAGACTAATAGCTTAGATGAAGAAACGGGACAAATGAATAAATTAAAAATAGTATCAGTAAACATTAATGGATTGTACTCTCCCTCAAAGCATATGAAAAAAAATTATTAGCTTAAAAAGCAAAACACAGATATTTTATGCCTACAAAAAATTCATATAAAGAAGAAACATAAACATATTTTAAATAATAAAAAATTACATAAAGTATATCTTGGCTCAGCTCAAAACAAAGACTGCAGAGTAGCCATTTATATAAGTAACCCACAATTAGATGTATTAGAAGAACTAAGAGATCCAGATGGAAGATATTTAATTTTAAAAATGAGATTTCTGGAAGGCAAGGTATGCACAATAGCAACAATATATGTGCCAAAGTATGCTAAAGTTAAATTTTTGAGAACTTTTTTCCAAATCATGCTAGAATTTCAAGCTGAAGATATAATGATCTTTGGAGACATGAATGAAGGACTAGATCCAAAGAAGGGTAGATCAAGGAATTTTAAAGGTGGGAAATTACCTCAAAATGTATTCCAATATTTGGAAATGCTGAAATTAGAAAATGCACCCAAAGGGTAGAGAGTTTACATTCTTTTCAGACAGACATCAAAGACATTCAAGAATAGATATGTGTTGGATATCAAAAAGCTTAACAATAAATTTAGACAAAGCAGAGATTCAACCAAAGATATTTGCAGATCATAGTCCCATGGAAGTAGTTTGGCAATGGAACAGAAAACCAAGAGGAAGATGGAGATGAAATTGTAGAGTGTGCCCAGGTTCTAATTTTTTTTAATTGATTATTGCTGTTTTACAGAAGCCTTTGGGAGAAATTCTTTGGGAATCTCCTGGAAGGGTTGACAACCTGTTTTAGACCACTGGACACTGTATTGTATAACACCAAGAAGTTTAAATCATTCTTTAGTTGACATGTTTTTCCAGCCCTTGTTTCAAAGGAATAGGGAGTTTTGCTCTTTGAACTGCAGGTGTGTTTCTCCCTTGTTAAAATCTCTGCCAATTTTCCACTAGATGGTCAAATTGACCTGGCAAGACACCAGCCAAGCCAAGGAATGGGGTTAAGTGAAGTGCAATCCTATTCTCTATGCAACATTTATATTAAGTTTTTAAGAGTACCATATAGCAACTCTGAATGTCTATAGCTGACAATGAAAGCCTGTAGTTAAGATGCAGTGGTTTGTGAGTTATATAGAAATGAGAGAGACTACTGCCAACTGTAAGATTGATTGTTCCATCTTGTATTTCAAAGAGAAGAGCCTAAGTGGGTTAAAAGGACAGTTATATACAATCTCTTCTCTTGATTTAATTGTATGTTTTGTAAACTTTATGTTATGTTTAAGGCTGAATATGTAAAGCTTCAGCAATTTTAAGGTTTGATAAGGACAAAAAGACTGTTTGCTGAAACAGAAATCATTATACACAAGCAGGTGTACAAATGACCCAGCCAACATAGAAAACGTAGATCATGGACATATCTATGAAAGAAACTAAGTTGAAAGAACTAACGAAGGGAGGTGTTCCAAAGTGTGTGCTTTGAAGTTTCAGGGAGTAACAAACAGATGATGTCACAGAGATGGATCATGCACATCTGCTAATTAAAAGGTACAGGTGGATTGTAGATCATAACTCTTGGCATCAGTTAGGAGGGTCAATTAGGAATACAGAATTTGTATTGTAGAACAGTGTCTCCTACAGGCTGGACTGAGCTATGTGTTTTACAAATTATAAACTTTAATTTTAACAGAAAAGGCTTTATAAAATGACCAAAAATGTTCTGTATAATATTCTGATAGGCTAAAATGAAAACTAATAGATGGGTTCAATGTACTTATAAGAGCCTCATGCCATAGGCTACTTTAAAACAGTAAAATAATTTATGTAAAGAGTTTAATGCTTTAGAATGTCATTGTAATTATATTGTTTTCATATTTTGTATACTTGTTAGTGAACATAAGCTTATAGGAATGTTTTAAGAGTGCTGTTATATTTCTATATGCATGTATGTAAAAGAAACTTAATTTTGTAACTGAACTGACAGAATTTCGTGCTGAACTGAAAATGAACTTAGTTTAAGAGTTCAGTCAGCGGTAAAAGGAGCCTGGTAGTAATGCCAAGAGAAGTAAACAAAATTGTAAATTAAAAATAATGATTGTGGGAGGTGAAACTGCATTGTGGGAAGTGAAATTCAGCCAAGTAACAGCCTGTGTGTCAAATATGTGATTGATGACTGACCAGACAAAGAAAACTGAACTGAGCATGTCTAAATGATGTCAATGATGATGTAAAGAAATGGTAGATTAGATACTGGGCAGTAGTTATTAAGGACCATAGGGTCCAGAGATGATTTTTTTAGTAGCAGGCAGACCACTGCCTCCTTTAAACTCCCTGGGAAGGTCTTGTTGATAGAGAGAAGTTGACAGTCTCCCTCAGGGGAGTCCCTGCCACATCACCGCAAGTTTTAATTAGCAGGGGTCAAGAGGGCAAATGGTAGGTTTCACAGCTGCCAAGGTCTTGTCAACTGCATCCTGGGTGAGCAGACTGAAATGGTCCAAGACTGGACCCAAAGATGGACAAGGGGCTTCCAGCTCCCTTATTATATGAAGTGTGGCTGGTACTTTGTTTTTATATATAATAATATTCTGTAATAAAAAAGGGGATGGGGAGGGAACGTTCCTCATCTCTCTGTCTACAACTGGGAGCTGGTGTACTATTGTGGCTAACCAAATAAACTATAAACAGGGAAGTTGCTGGTTCAAATCCCACCTTAGCTACAAGCTCAGTAGGTGGCCTTAGGCAAGCTATTCTCTCTCAATCTCAGTCCTTCCACTGCAATATAGAAATAATAATACTGATCTGCTTTACAGGGTTGTTGTAATATTACTGTGATAATACATCTGAAGTGCATTAAACACTGACAGTACTGTACAAATACTATCTCTAGTTGGACAACAATACACATAATTCTTTTTCTTATGTATATCATACTCAGCATACAATCTGCGAGCCTGGATATATTTCTAGTTTCTACCCAAAATCTCTTCTGCTCACACACTTGTTAAAACATACAAAGTACAAAACCTCACATATGAACGGCTTATTGAGAGCCAGTTTGGTGTAGTGGTTAAGTGCGAGGACTCTAATCTGGGGGAGCTGGGTTTGATTCCCCACTCCTCCACTTGCACCTGCTGGATGACCTTGGGCAAGCCATAGTTCTGGCACAGCTGTTCTTGAAAAAAAGAGCAGTTTCTGTCAGGGCTCTCTCAGCCCCGCCTACCTCACAGGGTGTCTGTTGTGGGGAGGGGAAGGGAAAGGAGTTTGTAAGCCGCTCTAAGCCTCTGAGTGAAGGGTGGGATATAAATCCAATCTCCTCCTCCTCCTCCTCTTCTTCCTCTTCCTCTTCTTCTTATCTCATGGTCAGATTCACATTATTGGCTGCAGTTGCAAATCTCTGCTTCCCCAACCCAGCACTACTTCAAAGGTGTGAAGAGGAAAATATCTACAATCAAACATCCTTCTGCCTCTTGGCTTCTCCTTGTGCAGGAGTTATGCGGTAGAATTTCTGTTTATTGGACATATAAATGTGCCATTTTCAGCAGCCAGGCAGTCTGAGAGTACCAGCCATCTATCTTTGTCCATTCTTTCTCCAAGGAACTCAGAGCAACATTGCACATAGTTTCTCCCACCTCCATTTTATCCTCACAAAAACCCTGCACAGTGAATCAGAGAATGAGAGATACTGTCCCTGGTCCAAGGTCACCCAGTGAGTTTCATGGGTGAGCGGGGTCCCAGGCCCCAGTCTCCTGAGTCCCAGCCCCATATTCAAACTACTGTATCACAGTCAGTCAGTCAGTCAGCCTTTATTGGCATAAAATAATACCTTAAAAGAGGATTACTATACAAAGATATACGTATAAAACCATATAAAGCCATACATACAAAACCAAGTATTTTGCAAACTACGTAATACTGCATAATGTTACAAAAACAATTCGTTACAAAGTATTGCTCATTTTGATCGTTTTTTCCTGACGTAGCATTATAGCTGATTGTAAAAACATGGCTACCTTCATAGATATTTCAGTATCGGAGTCATTCAGAAGACGGTGCACTTTTAAAGCATCAGGACGGTCTGTCATATTGGCTAAAATAGGGTTTAAATATCTAAAACATAGTAAAGTAAAGGTAAAGGTTCCCTTGCTCGAAAGCCAGTCGAATCCGACTCTAGGGTTGCGGTGCTCATCTCCGTTTCAAAGCCGAAGAGCCAGCGCTGTCCGAAGACATTTCCGTGGTCATGTGGCCGGCATGACTAAACACCAAGGTGCACGGAACGCTGTTACCTTCCCACCGAAGTGGTACCTATTTATCTACTTGCAATTTCTTGCTTTCGAACTGCTAGGTTGGCAGGAGCTGGAGCTAGAGACAGGAGCTCACCCCGTCATGCAGCACCCGGGTCTCGAACTGCTGAACTACTGACCTTCCACAGCCTGCAGTTCAGCGTCTTAACCACTTGAGCCACTGCAGCTCCTCATCTAAAACATATATCTACATAAAATTGGCAATGCAAATGTTTACTACTGTATCACACTAGCTCACCTTAGATATTCAGAGGGCATACTTCATGCCAGCCATTTCAGTGGGGAAAAATCCCTGTTTCCAGACTTATGCATATTTTTAGGATGTCTAGGAATACATATTTTTGTACAACATTCCAGCTTCATTACTGACACCCCATGTGAATGAATATGCAGAGAGAAACCACAGGACCAGTCACTTGAGCTTCAAATACTCACAACAGTGCAAGAGTATGACCCACGATGAGTTCCTAGGTTTCTTTCCCCCTTTTCAATGCAACCCTAAATTGAGTTACAGCCTTCTAAATCCACTGAAGTCACTGGGCTTAGAAAGGGGCTACTCTGTTTAGGATTACAATAATAGTTACCATTCCCGAATTCCTTAAAGAGGAAAAAAATTAAACCATTGCTGTATTAAGTCCTGTGTGGCAGGGACACCATATACTTTATAGCTAGAATTTCCAGGAACTTCCCCGTTAGTTTCACTAGTGCCATAAAAACCATCATGAGATCTAAGGATTAAGTCAGTTGTGAAAGAAGCGCTGGAAGCTTGCCATTCCAGCAGCTGTTTCATGGCTTCGTTTTATGTACTTTTTTGCCATAGAATATAGACAGTCATTCCTAGCCCAGCACTCATTTATACCAGTAAAATTTGCTCATGCAAAGGGAACTATTATCAAATGCACATAGCAGCAGGCGCTGAACGGAAGCCTCCGCTTCTAATTCAATTTTGACAGCCAGTTCCTTCCCACTGAGGGCTGTGGCCTGAGAGACGTCTCTCTACCTCCGCCCAGTGGTTATGTTCAGGGGGAAGTTGCTGTGCACATCGAGGACTGAATCCCTCATCCATTCAGCAGCCAGCCAGTTATCGGTTTAAGGATTAAACTGCCCCTACAGTTTAAAGCACACACTGGATTGCCTCTGCTTTTGGAAGCTTTGTCTTTTCCAGAGATTAAGGAGCTCAGCTGTGACATTTCAACACAAATCCTAATAAGGGCAGCAGACTGGCATGCCCATCTTAAGAGATGCGAAAGGAGGGAGGGAATGCTCCATAACCGCCTGTTCATTTTGTTGGCTCTCAAGAGAGAATATATTATTTGTGACTACTAGTGAAATGGTGGGACAACGATGGTGAACAATGTTGCACACGGAAAGGTATTTTCAACGATTTCTGGAGACATGCTGTGCAACTCTTTGCATTCAACCTATAAAGACATGATGCACCCCCCTGCCTCGTGACAACTGGGGGCCACACTAGAATTAAGAGTGATAATACCCAAATAGAGGACTTTCCTTTTCCACTTAATGGCAGTCATTCAGTTACATGGAGAACACAAAGAGGGATGCCAAGGAACTTCTGGGATAAAGGTTCAGATGGCTCCCTACGCCTGCTGACCCAGCTCGCTGAGACTCAAGCATGTTTCTACCTTCATACCATCAGCCCATCTTGTATTCTCTTTCCCGGTCACCATGGAATGTGATGAATGCTGGGGACTGGCTTTTACAGACATAAACAGACAGCAACAAACTCAGATTTAGCCTGTTTGTCCAGAAGCAAATGTCTGCTGCTCCATCTTTGCAGCCCATTGCTTAGCTGATATCAGCTGAAAGTTTCTGACTGTCTGCAGAAAAAAGAAATAATCTCTTTCCCCAGATTCAGCGATACATTATTTAATGGTGCTGTGTAGTGGTGTCTAGAAGCTATCATTCACATTCATTGAGATCTGTGATTAAAATTGCTTCATTTTTCTATGTGGGAAGCAGAAAACCCAGAGCGAAACATCCTAGGTGGGAATAACTCACACACTTTATGTTGTAACAAACAAGGTTTTTTTCCCTCAATAAACTGACATTTTGTTTGGGGGAAAAAGAGAGGTTTGTATGGGACTAAAGTTAGGGTGACCACCAGTTCTTAAGAGAGAAGGGCAGAGAGAAGGCTTTCCATCTACAACACCAAAGGCCCTAAGTAGACAGCGGGAGGTGCAATAACTCCCATGCAATTTGTATACTTGCATGGGAAACGGCAAAACTGAGTTCATTGCTAATGACGCTTTGTATTTACATTTTGTATTTACATTTAAAAACACAGACTGAGGTCCAAAGAGACTCTTGACATATCAAGGGACTCAGTGTACCAAGTGGAATTTTTATCCCCCCCCCCCCATAGAAGATACCCTCTCCACATGTCACATCACACACTGCTTTGGAACCCCTCCTTAGTTTCAAAAGTAGCTCGCTATGTGAGACCATTCTAGAAACACAAATCCAAAACCCCCTTTGATGTGAGGTTTATTGGATTCTGGCCATACTTTGGGGGAGGCCTTCAGCTGGATACCTTACATGGATAAAAGCAATGACATTAATCCTACGGGGAAATGTGCGTATTATTTTCACTAAACAGATATTTTAAAAGGACAACAAGCATTCAAATCGGGTCCATAGCTACAGTGGAGCCTCTCAGAGCCTCCCCCCCCCAATTTACTGCTAAGGCCTCCCGACTTCCCATCCAGCCCAGGGCCCACAAAAAAATCCTTATTCCATATTTTTTGTGTTGTGGTACACAGCCGTGCCGTGCTACTGCTCTCACCAAGGCTGCCTACTGGAGCCAAACCTGCTGGAGTCCCACCCCTGCCCTTGGCATGTGGCCTTGCCAGCCAGCCCCACCCTCCATTCCCATACCGCCGAATGGGATGTCGCGAGATGGGGTGCGGGAAAGAAGCAAAGTGGTGGCAGCAGGGTGGGTGGGTCAATCTAGCACCCCCGTCCTTCTGGTTTTCATCCACATTGTGAATTGCAGTGTGGTGATGGCCACTGCGGTGGCGGTAGCACAGCCCCCTCCCCGCCTGCCCCATGCGCCCCGACTTTTTAAAATACCCCCAAACTTAAAAAATCCTGGCTATGCCCCTGATTCAAATATTATGGGATTCTTCTTCATACTGATGTCTGGATCAAAGATAAAAGATGACACAAGTTCTTAATCTTTTGAAGAATTTCATCTATCTGCTATTTCTGCTCAGACGTCTCATCACCATTTCAGCCTCAGCATGTCCAAAACTGAACTTTTCATCCCCTGTCCGTCATGTGCATCAACAGCAATGCCATCCAACATTATCTTGCACTGTGTACTGAACTGATCCATGAGGGGGCTTACTAGGGAAACAATTTAAACTTATTAAAAACACGATAACTAAATCCAAAAAGCCTGTTAAAAATCTTTAGTAGCTAGCAGCCCCACCAACAGCACAACATAGGTAAAGGCCAAAAAGAGAACAGTGAGCAATAAAGCAGACAACAACCACTAGGCCATTACTAAAGAAATACAGCAGTTCCTCCTACTACCAAACGATAAATGCAGTAACATTAATAAAACACCTGAGGGGAAAAGTGGTGCCAACAGCACAAAATGTTCACTGTCAAAAAAAATGGATGTAAGGAGATCACTCCATAAATGAGGCACCACAACACAGAAGGCCCTGCCTTTGGTAGCCAACCACCTCACAGAGTACTTCTGAAACATACAGAGCAGGATCTTCAATCACAGCCTCAGAAGGCAGTTGAGTTCATGTCAGAACAGCTTGTCCCTTCAGTCTATCTGTGACCTCCACTCTCTTTCTGCTCCCTTGTATTCAGTCTGCTGCCAAGTCACTTTCTTCACAGCATTGGAAAAATATGGCTATTCCATTTCATCCCCCTCCTGACATTTTGCTTATCCTTCATTTTGGCTACTGCAGCCTCCTCCTCTCCATTCTTCCACTAGCTGCACCTCAGGATCTCACCTTGGAGACTTAAGGGAACAAACAGCCTATCCCCCCCACCCCGGTACTAACACCCATTGTCATGCAGCATGGCCGAGGGATCCTTCTCCAATTCCGCCTTGTCAGAGTCATTGAGGGCGGTACAGAATGAATCGACCCAGTTGCCCAGCCTCGCTTTCGCACCCCTTCCTGCCTACACCCATGTCACTACGTCCCCTCCCAGCTGAGAGGGCATGGTGTCAATGACATCTTTCCTCTGGCTTGCATGTTGGGGGAGGCGTGAGAGGGCATCAGCAAGGGGGTTGGCTTTACCTGGGAAGTGGTGGAGAGTGAAACCGAATTTGGGGGAAAACTCCACCCACCGCAACTGTTTAGTGTTCAGATGGCAGGGTGCAGGCAGCGCTTCTAAGTTCTTGTGATTGGTCCACATCTCAAACGGCACCCGTGCCCCTTCCAGCCAGTGCCGCCATGTAGCTAAAGCAAGTCTGATGGCGGCTGCTTCCTTGTCCCACACAGCCCACTTACGTTCGGTGGCATTGAATTTCCAGGACACATACGCCAAGGGATGCATCTTCCCATCCTCCCCCACGTGCAGAATGCCCCCCATTGCCACATCTAAGGCATCAACCTGTACTACAAATTTCTTATTTTCATCTGGATGATGGAGGATGGGCTCAGAGGTGAACAAGGATTTCAGTTTCTTGAACGCCTTCTGGCATTCATTGGACCACTCCAATTTTGCCCCCCGGCTTGGTCCCCTCCGGCCCTTTCCCTTTGGTTTTTAGCAAGTCTGTGAGTGGCAAGGACACCTGGATGAAGTTGGAGTGGTCTCCCTCCCACACACAGCTAAATGGCAGCTAGCTGACATCAGCCCCCTCACTATGGCTGCCCAGCCAAAAGTGACATGAGCTCTGGGAGCCACTCATTGGGGCAATGGAAACTCCATGATGAAATATCATTGCCAGGTTTCAGGATGGCTGTGGGTGCCAGTGGGGGTGGGGAGTCCTACAAAGGCTAATTCATTTTGGCCCCCACATCTGTCTAGCAATAGTATTCCTTGATACCCATCTTTCAATCCCAACATTGACCTACTGTCTGCTCCTAAATCCAGCACAAACTTCTGATCCTTACTTCCAAAGTTTTCATGGATTCGCCCCCTTATCTCTTCACTTTCATAGCATGATATGCCTGCCTTTGACCTTCACTCTTCCAGCTTCACCACCATCAGATGTGTGAAGGTTTCCTGATCCCTCAGAATTTCTCCTTTGATTAGTGTAGCCATATGCCAGCTTTTTCAGAACAGCTCCCTTTCTCGAGGCCTCTGAAATATCCAGATTCTTCTTCTGCCCATTAAAGTCAGCTGAGGTGACTGTAAAGGCTACATTCCTGAGTAGTCACAGGGTACCCATAGTTACTAGCAGTTGTGGGGAAGATGGCTAAAGGTAACTAGGCTAATGAGCTGCCAGAAGGGAGGGCAGCAATCCTGAAAAGCTCTCCACCAATAGTTGGTATCTGGATAGCAGACTGAGCAGGTATTACAGTGAGCTGTGTTTTTATTTAGATTGCAGTAATTAGGTATAGATACACATCTATTAATGTAAATTAGTATATGCTCATTTTGTTTAGATTTTGTCCCCTTTTTGATAATTCTTAGATGCACTTCGACACCTCTTAAGCCTGAAGCGAATCCCTTGGCACCTATATGATGCCAGGTCTGCATGCTAACATGTGAGCCACTCCTGAATTGCAAAATGGAGGAAGGAAAAGGCTGTATTTTGCCTTCTGAGGCTCAAGCATATCCCCAACCTCCTGTTAGCCCTCTGGGTCCTCCCTCAGCTAGCCTAGTTATGAAAAAAATTCAGGCAAGGTCTTTTTCTTTACTTAAGCCAGTTTCAGTTTCAGTGTAGTTTATTGTAATTAGCCATTGGCCATTACAAAATTACAAAACACAAATTGTGAACAAGCTATAGGTTAAAAGTCAGAATATACAAAAATACCAGAGATCAGTAACAAAATATGGCTAATTTAATAGTGCCCCTTCCTGGTGCCACCTTCGAGCGTATATTCTTTGCAGCAAAGGGAAATAATGAAACTTTATAAGAGACATATGCATCAATGTCAGATAACAAAAATGAATTTTTCCCCCTCAACTGGGTAAGCACTAAGACCAGATAAAATACCTGCTAAAAATTTAGCCCTCAGACTAGAATACAATGGGTAAAAGAGAAGGTAGTGAGGTAAATCCTCAAGTTCGTGGGAACCACAGATACACAGACGATGGGCCAATGGAGCTTGATTGAATCAGCCCTCCAAGATTGCTGTTGGCATTGATTGAAACTGTAAAGGGGTAAAGGACTCTCTAAGTACGAATTCAGAGATACTAACTAGGTATGGAGTTCTAGTGTGGTTCGATTTAATTAATTTGTACCATGGTGCTGCTTTTGATTTTAATATTAAAGAGCAGTCTAGCCAAGCGTCAAGGTCATAAATCCAGTTTCTAAGTTGGGATTTATCAGCTGATGTTCCCTTGCAGACCTGAACATTGACAATGGCTTGTTATTTTTGCTCCAAGAGCTACATACAGATATGTATACTTAAATCACAGCTACTTGACCTTACCTTTCTGACTACCTCTCCTTTTGCTGCATTTTAGGTTACTTCCCTTTCTTCATGCCACTTCCCTGATTATCATTTTGAGACTCCTTGGACCTTAACTTAGATTCACTGGCTTTTTTTTACTATTGTCTGACCTTCTGGCCAAATGCTTCTGAAACTCCCAATCCATACTCGGTCCAGCTCTGCTTCAGTTGCTTACAGCCCAGTGCTAACACAAACTGAGAAAAAGTTTTATTATACTTTGAAATAATCAAAAAATGTAGAGCCTCCCTACTATGTGTAGACTGCCCATTCTTCTCTTTGCCTTCATTTTGAAAATGCTATAAATCCATGCAGCTTTGAAATGTGCATACACACATACCTACGCTCAGCAATTAATTGATTCCCCACTGTGAACACTACAAATCCCATGATGCAGAGTATCTTGATAACAAAGCAATTGGATCTGCCAAAATCGAATGCAGATGCAGATCAAAAGATGGTGGATAAAATATATTCTAGAGTTCCAAATTTCTCCAGGGAAATTCAAAGCAGCATTAAAATATATACCAAGAAAGGAACGGGAACAGAAAGTGAATTTTTTTCTGGAAGAAAGATATAAAACTGCCAAACAGTTCGATATTGCAGGGAGCTATTTACAGAAAACATATATGATAAATGGAAAATCATTATAATTTCTAATGATGGTTTCCAATGATGGTAGTGGTATTTATACTATGATCAACAGATAGACAGACTCAGCTTACAGCTGCACGTTACCTGTGGACCTCATATTCCAATCGAAATCATTATAGCGGCTGAGAAAATGCTGCTTTGTCTTCCATTTTTCAACCAGCCTCTTATCATCCATGCTCCCTTTTCGGCTCATTTAAAATGCATTCTGTCACCATGATTACTATCTGTAATTGTTCTGAAGAAATATCCTGGCCAAGCACAGATACTTCAGATTGACTGCTGTCGCTGGAATAAAGTTCCCCATCTTTTAGTTCCCCACTTCTCTTTGAACTCCTATTAGCCACTCTGCCATTCAGTTACAGTGAACATATGTACAATCTACGTATTGCATATACTTGATTGTTCTTCATACAGTAATTCCCATGTTGCATTCAACGGCTAATGTGTGGCTGAAAAATCACATTTATCTAGGTACTGGTCCTTAGTTTCATTCATAAAATGGATAGACATTCTCATTTTTACAAACAGGTGTACAAACAGATAGGCAGGATGTACAAGCATTCATTGTAACATGTAAACACAGGGCTGCTGTCTCACAGTTTAAAAGTTTAAGGGCGCTCACACACCCAGACCGATTTCACACAAGAGCTGCATCACTGTCACGCTGTCCTGTTTTCTGAGGATCACAAAACTGCGGGGGAAATTGGGCAAAGCTGCGGGTCAAAATGCGGCCGTGTGGCTTCCAGTGGGAAATTGACCAATGGAAATAGGGCAAAGGGAGGCGTGATGGTGGCACAGCTCCTTGTGCAAAATTGGTCCCAGTCTCTGTGGCCACATTTTTATGGTCCTTGCAGACTGTTATTTACAGCAATCAACTGGGGTATCCAGTTCTGGAAAAGGAGTGAGGCTAGCAGCTGGGGTTGCCAGGTCCCTTCCGGCAACTGATGGGGGACGAGGTGGACTTACGAGGAGAAAGACCAGTGTCACATAGGAAGTGATGTTATCACACCAGCAATGCTCTAGTACTTAGGCAAAAACTCTATGGTAAATCTGGTTTCTACCATAAAGTTTTTGCCCAAGTACCAGAGCGTCAACCACACACTTCCTGTGTGATGCTAGTGCCAAGACCTAAGCCTTCTCCTTTCTGCTGGTAAATCACACCCCCCCAGCAAGCTGATCAGAAGCTGGGGGTATGGCCTGGCAGCAGGGGACTCCCACCTCCATCTGGGGGTCTGGCAAGCCTACTAGCAGTTCATTGCTTTAATGATTTCTGGAGGCTGACTACTGAAAGCCCTTCCTTTGAGAAACACTCCAAGGACATGTTTTGCAGCTTTACCATTCTAAGCAGTAATTCCCTTTCTAAAAAGAGACACGTGTGTTAACAGTGCAGGAAGAATTTACAAAGTGCATAGAAAATGCCATTCGGGGCTCAGCTGTGCATTATTTTTAAAGGAGACTATGCATGCCGGCCCTTTCAATTTTCTTCTGCACCCACACTTCAGCTGCCCAGGCTGAGCTACAAACCAAGTCAGAGATGGACAAAAGCCTCTGAAGGAGCGGGCGGCTTAAAAGGGCAAGACGGCCACAGTCTCCGTCTTTTTAGAAAGCTCTGGGCTAAGCTGGGATAAATAACAGGGATATTTAGGACCAGTGCTCCCTCTAAGCTGGGTTAGTGTGAGCTAGCTCATAGTTTTTCAGCCTCTGGCTCACGCATTTTTGTCTTAGCTGAGGAAGGATGGCTCCAGAGCAAATTAATTTATGCAGCAGCCAAATCACTCATTCTCAACTTTAATGCCAGTAGCTCACAAAGTAGAATTTCTACTCACAAGACTCCGCAGGTTAGGGGGAACATTGTTTAGGACCCCAGCCGTGGGAGGGAATCAAGACCTAGAAAACAGACTAGTCTGACTGATATCTCCTGTTAGCTTTATCTGGAGCTTAAATGGTGTCCCCCTCCTTGGCTCCTTTAGGGAACGAGTCCAATGGTTGACCACACATAATCTTGTCCAGTACTTTAAGGGATGGGGTTTTTAGAAGGTGGGGAAGTGGTGGAGTAAGCCACCTCGCATCTTTTCGAAGTGGCCTGTGGCAGTCCCAACTCTGCTCCGTGACCCGGAGAACGAGGCCCCAGCTGCTCCTTCCTCCCCATCTCTCTAGCCAGTTTGCAATATCTGTCAGTTTGAAAGAGGACAGGGAGGTAAAGGAACTTAGGCTGGCCACTGGGATGCTGCTGCAGGTTTGGCTCAGTCCCTGACAGCTGCTGACCCCTAACGTTTCAACCATTTCCTAGAGAGCTGGCACTGGATGAACATCTCTCCGCTTAGTGGTTCTTGGCACAAAAGGTACCATAGTCGACACGCTATATGGTTACCCTTGCTAATGTAAACCTGCAAACAGTGCAGGTCCATCTGCACAAAAGCAAAGACGGCACAGAAAGGAGTCTGAATGACACTTCCTTTGGTGGCAGAACTGAAGTCCCAGGAAGACAATTGCAGCTGCTATGCAAAAACTTGTCACGATCTACCACCAACACACAGCCATCTCCCTTAAGGACTTACGTGAGGATACTTTAAAAGTAAAATTCCTTTCAGTACTGTCTTTTCAGATATCCTTACAGGTAGAAAGTAACGTGACAGCACATCACAGGATTGGAAATCACTGCCCTAGACATACAGTACATATTTTGCCAACTGCCTCTATTTTTGTGGTCCAAAGTCTTTCCTCACTGCAGAGAACAACATGTTTAACCTGCTAACCTACCATATTTCAGCTGCAGAATCACTAATATTGTTGATCTCATCAGGCACAGGTGAACATCGCACCACTGGCAGTTCTGTGATACATAAACCCACTCAGATAATTCCAAGTCACGAAACAATGATCTGTTAGTCCAATGCTTCCTTAAAACAGATGTTCCCTTTATAAACGTGGTTGAATTCAAGTTTGAGCAGAGCTTAATGATCCAACAGCATAGTTAATCACACTTAAATCTGAAAATGCACTCAGAAGTTTTTGGTGGAGCAGCCAAAAGAGAGCTCCCATTCTCCACAGCATAAAATACCATCTATACATCTATGCAGTTTAAGAGAACTGAAGTACACAGAAAAAAGAACAAGAGAAATCTATACTTTCTTGCCCCATAACAACTCATCAAGAAACCGAGGTAGTGAATAAACTAGACCGAGAGCTCTTCTACACATTATGGAGAAGGACTGAGGTGGCAGAACTCTGGACTGTACCGCATCAGACTGAAGAAAGGGGTTCCAAAATTTTAATGCACCCTCCCATGTGAAAAGCCCCCTACATACAGTAAACCAGCATGCAGGAGAAAGGACTGCACACAAAAAACCTTTCTCTTTGATGTGTTACTTTACTGAAGACTTTTTTTTTAACACGGTGGAGCAGTCGGACTACGGAAAACCCCACCTGCACTCAGAAGTGGATCAGCCCAGATTTCTACCACCTCATTCTACCACCACATTGCTCACAATGAGTAGAAGAGCTCTCACTTTTCCATTTCAGCACCATGCACATTGCCTAAAAGAAGGGGATGGGGATCTGTAGACCTTCTGAGATAATCAAATGACAATTCTACATTCAAATACGTACTTACCCAAAATAGAAGGTTGAAGACAAACATGAGGTACTTAATACACTGCAGGCAGTTGTGAGCCATGCTGCACCTCTTCAGTTCTAGAAGAAAAATAAAGGAGAGATCCAAGTAAAAGACCACATACTTGTTCCCCTTGGGGGATGTGTACTTAGCCTTGGTGGCCTTAGGGCCTGGGTTGGTGTGGAATCCAAAAAAAGAGTTGCTCGCGGCCCCAAACTGGCCGCCATACATGCTGCTGTAGCGACGGAAGGCGCCATTTGGAAAACTGTAATCCTTGCTGTCCAAAGAAGGGCTCCTGTGATAGGTCGATTCATCCGTGCTAGACCTGCGCATGGTGACGTCAAAAGTGTTCCACAGTGGTTACTGACAACAATATTTGCTGGCTTTATTTTACTGAGGGATGGGGAGCTTTGGAAGGTTTACTGTTTTATTCCAGCTGTTCTTTTGCCTGCCATCCTGTCAAGGAGCAAAGTGCACTGCAGAAGTAGCCAGTTGGCTAAGTGCAGCCAGCTCTGCCCGGAGTTAAGAAACAATGTGCTTACTTGTTGAGAAGTCTCTCCTGCCTGGAAAACATTCCCTTTGGTAACACGCTCTCACCCTCCCCCCGTTAGCACAAGGGGGAGGAGAGAAAGAGATCCTGTACCCAAAGAAATCATTTTGGTTTTGTTGTTGTTGTTGTTTTTTAAAAAATGAGTGTGATCTTGCTTTTTATCCCAAGTACCATATAAAACCTCGACTCCACATTGCCACTCAAAAAAGAGGATGCTAAACAGAGCTGAGGCTCACAGATTATCCAAAAGAGAAGCAGCTCCCATGCTCCGTTCCTCTTGGCCACATCGCTCTGCCCAGAGATGCTCAGCTCACTTTAATGATTCCCCGTTTCTCCTCGCACAGAGGATGCCTATGGCAGAATGAGCGGCCAGTGCTTCATTCTCAACGCTGTCACTCCTCTGAAATTCCAATCCAATCATGCTCTTTCTCTCCCTGCACTACTACACAGTCACAGCGCCCTGGTCCATTCCTGCATGTGAAGCGAGAGGCAAGAGGAACGGATGCTTTTCTTTACTGTATCTCATGAATGCCTGCTCAGCACTCTCTCCGGCTCATGGCCCCCTCCCCCGGCCAATCACAGTTACTCTCACACTACGCAACTCCCCCCCTCCCATCCCAGTCTTTAAAATAAAAACCTCCCCTCAGCCTCTTCACAGCAAATCCAACATGAGCTGCATTTAACCAATCAGTGGACAGGTGGAGGGGCTACAGTATGTGTCTTAGATTTAGCCAGATTCATTCTCCGGGATAATTGTATTCTCACTCCATCCTGCGCATCGTGGTGTCTGAGGGTGGGATTTTAATCAGCCCCAGCTGCAACGGGCTCCTTGGATTTATAGTCCCGGAGCAAGGAGCCACGGAGTTTATAGATGTTCTAAATGCAATGGTCTCTAAAAGCAGGGAGTGGAGGAGTCTCAGACAAAATGTTTGTTTATGCAGATGCTGCCTTTTTCAGTCTTATCTGACTGCTGTCCCGAGTCTCCACTGCGGGGGCTTCAATGCTTCACTTTCTGATCAGACGTGTCATTCATTTGATTGTTCTGACAGCGGATTTTGTTTCGGTCTTGAGTTCCCCCTCACGGCAGGTTCCCCAAGCCACTCTCAGCCCTCTGAATTCAGTGCCATCGCATGCAATCAAGGATGTGGAAAGAGCAGGTGTTTTTCTTCCCCACCTTAAGGAAAAACCAGATACAGAAACTGTATCCTGACTCTACAGCACAGACTGATCTGACAACAATCCCTGCCACTTACGTAGGGGCATAACAGGGCAAGGTCTACTGAGGGGAAAATGCATTAGGAGTTTCTACTGCTCTGGTGTGCAGATACACCCTCTCTGTTCATCACTTTTAACAGGCTTGCCCCTCCAACAGCAAACTAAGGAGTCTTCATCCAGATTGTCAAACTGGCCATGTTGGCTCTACCAGTCCTAATTCAGCAAGCAGTAAGGCTTCCGGCGTGATGGGCCAGATAGTTCTGCAACAACAGCCCCTACTAATAGTCTGTGGAAAACCATTAGAAAAACCAGACAACATCCTGCGGCCATGATGCCACAGATTGTTAATTATTTTGATTTAATTCTAAATATTGCAATCACTGAACCTCTGTCTGCTTGAGGATCCCCAACTGTTATACAGAAACGGATGCCAGTTTAGAACTGTTCACAATTTCAGAGGCTAAGAAAGCAACTTGAACGAAGTAAGACCACAGAAAGCCAAAACTAAACAAAAAGAGGGGGGGAAATAACATAGTTTTTGCTAGACAGACCAATTTCACTTTTTAAAACATTTTAAAACTTTGTTTAGCTTAACTAAGATTGCATAATGAATTAACAGAAATATTTGAGATAACATTCCGCTGAAATCTTTGTACTCTGCTTAATTACATCAGTTGAGCAACTCTTGAAAAAACGGTTTGTCAAACTATATTCAGTTGTGATATATCCTTCCCTCTTTTTAAGAATGTCAATTTGATTACCAAAAGGGTTTCTTTACATTTCATGATCCATTCTTCCATTGGTGGAATATTATCTGACAATATCGCACAAAGGTAATTCTAGCTGCTATTATCTTGTTTCAAAATGCATTCAGAAACATGAGTATATAGCTTAACAAGATGACCTCAGGGGAACAGGGAAATTCCTGGACCTACACTACAAAATGTTTCCTGTGCCCCCATTTCACAATGTGAGAGGAATAATATGCTTGCTTTCCCCCATTTTACTTCTTTTTAAAGACAAATTCTTCAGGGTGTTTCATATGTGATGTGTAAATGCAATTTGAGAGCACTGCCTTTTAGAAGAAGAGGAGGAGGAGGAGGAGGGAGGAGGAGGAGGAGACTGGATTTATACCCCGCTCTTCACGCAGAGTCTCAGAGCAGCATACAGTCTCCTTTCCCTTCCCCTCCCCACAACAGACACCCTGTGAGGTAGGCGAGGCTGAGAGAGCTCTTGACAGAACTGTCCTTGACAGAACAGCTCTGACAGAACTATGGCTTGCCCAAGGTCATCCAGCAGCTGCAAGTAAATCAAACCTGGTTCTCCCAGATTAGAGTCCACGCACTTAACCACTATACCATACTGACTCTCATTCCTGCTAGTTCATTGCTTTCATTCCTGCTACTTCATTGCTAGGAAGCTGTGACTTTGCAGGTCAACCTGCAGAGACTTGTTTCTTTCAACAAAGGAGGGCACTTGGTTTGATTCCCAATATAGCAGCCTGGTGAGTAGCACCAGATACGCACAATTCATAATCCAGTGGTGCATCGATACCCCTCAGGAACGACAATCACTGACAGAAGCAAGCAGTGAAATAAAATTATCATGAGGCAAAAGGCAGAGGTGACTGGTTAGCAATTTAAACACCTTTGCTTCAGAAAGCAAATACACCAGATGAAAGCAGACATTCTGTCAAATCACCTTTCTTGGAGAAGATGAAAAATCCCATTCAATTAAAACCATAAAAACAGAAAATGTAACACCTTGACTTGGATAGTCCAGGCAAGCCCGATCTCGTCAGATCTCAGAAGCTAAGCAGGGTCAACCCTGGCAAGTATTTGGATGGGAGACCTCCAGAGAATACCAGGGTCAGGAAGCAGAGGCAGCCTGTCAAGCCACTTCTCTGAATGTCCTCCATGCCCCAGTAGGAGTTGCCAGAGGTCACCATGACTTCCAGGCACGGATGGGTGCACACACACGTGCACACACACACAGAAATGCAAGCAAACCCCCCCAGAAAATGTAAAAATAGGTGGTGGTACAAGTCATCCCTCTGTAAGGTCATCCTTGCAAGTCCTCCACTTGCCTGAACTACAAAAACATTAAAATGACAGCAACCATCTTCCATTGCTTTCCCTAACCCACAGGCTCTACCACACACGGGCTTCCATAGCAACCTTTGGATGAATATACCAAATAGAAATGCCATGAACAGCCGTGAGGAAGTTAACAATGTGGCATTTTACTCCTCTCAGTGCAAGCCTAAATCTCCAAGAACTGAACCTACTCAAGCTCTGCTTGGTTACTTCCTTCACTTTTACAACAAATTTTAAGTGAGCTAAAAAACATGGTTACACTTACCTGTAACTGATGTTTATTGAATGTCTTCTGTGCAGGCACACATGGGACTGCCTCGGTGCAGGGCTGCCGCAGAAGGAAACTCCACAAGCTTTAGAACAGGGGTGTCAAACTCATTTGTTACGAGGGCCGGATCTGACATAAATGAGACCTTGTTGGGCCGGGCCATGCGTGTGTCATAAAATGTAATGCCAGGTAGCGGAGAGATAAACTTCATAAAGGGCACAAACACAAAGGGTTTTTTTTTTTACTTAAAATAAAATCATGCTTAAAACATTAGCACTCTTGCAATATTTTGTTTATTTAACAGCGTCTGATAACTGACACCTCTTGCAATGAATTATCGCATCAGAATATCTGTGCTGTTGCTATCTCGAGTCTGCTGTCCAGGTGTGTATCTGTAAGCTGCAAACTGACGATGATGCAGCAGCAGCAGAACTGGAAGAAGAAGCAGGAGACAGCCAGTTCCACTGCGGGCCTGAAAGAACCCTCTGGGGGCCTGATCCAGTCCCCGGGACGCAATTACAAGGAAGGTTCTTGCGTTGGCCTATCTCCCAAAGATGTTGTCCCTGTACAGGTCTTGAGATAGAGTCGGTCCCACATATTCTTTTACATTGTAACTTTTACGCTACGGAGAGGCAGCTGTTAATTTTCCCATTGTTGTCTACATTTAAACCTCTGGATGTCCACTTGAAATTTGCAGAACCAAGGATTCTAACCTTTTTGTTGGAAGATCGGAAAGAGAGGATATCTTTAGCTGTGGCAAAATTTTGCTTCCTCGCACTTAAAAGAGGAAGCTTGTACCTCAGACAGCAAGTCAATGATAAAGTAGTATTGCTCCTGTTTCCACCTTAATGATACACTGTGTTGCTCCCGCTTTTGCTCTTAATGCTGTTTTATATATTTATTTAATTTTATGTATCTACCATGTATTTTACCTCAATCCTTTTTTTTGGAAATATTTTATATTGGCTGGTCGCTTGACCGTACTAATAAACTTGACTTGTCCCCGGGACGCACGTTTGACACCCCTGTTCTAGAAAGCTCCATCTAATGAGTGCTCCCCCTCCCCTCCATCAAAGTCAGCGATGTTTTCCCATCCAGTGGTCATGTGATGGAGGGGGAGGGAGCACTCTACTCTCAGTTCTCCCTTCACCGCCACACAGCATAGAAGAGAACATGGCCGTGCAGCCCACGGTGGGGGAAGGAGGGAGAGATGTCTGCCTGCAATTGTCTCAAAGTTTTTGGCAATTCAAGTTCCACAGTCACATCATTGATTTTTATGTTTCACAGGGAACGGGCCCACATATTTCCAGCCCAGCTTTCAACTAGGCTGGAGTCCCTTGATATTTTTGGTTGACACACGGACTGAGTCACCAGCCTGGATGCCCCAGCCCATGGAGCGTTTCTCATCCACCTGCTGTTTATAATCCAGTTTAGCCTTGTCTAAGGCTTCACATAGGAGCAGCCAGGCTGCTTGTAGCTTCTTACATCAGTCCCCTACCTCACCTTCTGGCAGGGCTGCATCAGACAAAAATGGAAAGGGTGGCGCCTCATAGCCATAAACCACCATAAACAGAGAGACCCCTGTGGAAGAATGGCACACATTGTTGTAGCAAAACTCCGCCAGAGGGAGGAGCCCCTCCCAATCGTCCTGTTGGAAATCAGTGAAGCAGTGGAGGTACTGTTCAAGGGTTTGATTCACCCACTCCGTCTGACCATCAGTCTCGGGGTGGTAAGCACTGCTTAAACCACAATCAACTCCCAGGAGACCCATCAGTTCACCCCAAAACTTGGAAAAAAAATTGTGAGCCCCGGTTGGAGATAATCTTCCTGGGAAGTGTATGCAACCTAAACACATGTTGGAGAAAAGCCTTGGCTAGCACTCGTGCAGCGGCAGGGACTTAAAAGGAACAAAGTGAGCCTGTTTCGAAAACAGATCCACCACCACCCAGATAACAGTCTTGCCACGACTGGGGCAGTGATAAAGTCCATAGAGATAACTTCCCACAGCCGTCCAGGCGTGGGTAGGGGTTATAGGAGCCCCGGCAGCTTCCCAGGTCTCGGCTTGTCCATAATGCAAGTCTGGCAAGACTGAACAAACAAGGAGAGGTCCTTCCTATGGCTGCACGGCCATAGTTCAAGGTCGTGATGCACCACATCTGTCATGATTCCTGGTAGGTTGCAGAACGACTCTTCAACCATTTGAAAGAGTCGATCCTGCCCGCGTTCAAGCAAGTCCAGCCAAGTGTCTACGATGCCTTCGGCCTCACCCGTCTCTCTGAAGACGGCTCCTGCCCCCATCTCAACAATGAGTTTAGAACATAAGAACATAAGAGAAGCCAATGTTGAATCAGGCCAATGGCCCATCTAGTCCAACACTCTGTCACACAGCGGCCAAAATATACCAGGTGCCATCAGGGAGGTCCAGCAGTGGGGCCAGGGCACCAGAAGCCCTCCCACTGCTGCCCCCTCCAGCACCAAGGATAGAGTGCATCACCTGCCCCAGACTGAGAGTTCCCATCTATACCCTGTGGCTAATAGCCACTGATGGACTTCTGCTCCATATGTTTATCTAATTCCCTCTTGAAACTGTCCATGCTTGCAGCTGCCACCACCTCCTGTGGCAGTGAATTCCATATGTTAATCACTCTTTGGGTGAAGAAGTATTTCCTTTTATCTGTTCTAACCCGACTGCTCAGCAATTTCATGGAGTGCCCACGAGTTTATGCACAGGCCAGTCATAATGACTTTCCTGACGCAGTCCCGGGGTGGGTGTCCAAGTTTCATGGGTATCCACACGAAACTTTCCCCAATGTAGTCCCTTCTGCCTTGTGGTCACTTGTGTGCTCGCTCTCCCAAAGGGGTCCAAGAGAGACACACCCGTGCCTGCGTCCCATATGCAAAGCGGGCAAAACAATTTAAAAGCCATTGATTCCCAGCAGAGGAGTTCTGCAGCTGGAGACACTACAAGGTCAGGAAGATAATAACATACAGACGGTAGAATAGTAATGGTCAGAGGCTGGTAGATTGAGAGTATTCCCCTTGCATTCCAACTCCATGACAGGGCTACCTGACAATGCCATTCTAACTGCAGATGTCACCCCTCTGGAAAGTGTCTGAGTCGACACCGCTTTCCCTTTTTTAGGCTCTTTGAAGCAGACAAAAAGGTTGCTATCCAGGCCTGTAACTACAGTGGGGCATATCGGGGCCTGGCCCTCCGACTTCCTGCCAAGGCCCCCCAACTTCCACCCTGCCCTCAGTCTGCCCAGCTCTCTGGGCCACCTGGAGGGCTACCAACTCTCTGAGCCACCCAGAGGACTCCCCACCACCTCCCCTTCCCCAAGCATGGCTTGCTGTCCTGCATAGACAGGCGGAGTGCGATGCTGCAAAAGTGAGGTTTTGTTTTTTTAAAAAAACCCAACATTTTATTTCATTTTGTGACATCAGTGCCCCCTGACTTATTTAAAGGCCCCCCGAATGAAATCCTAGCTACGGGCCTGTTGCTATCCTTTCTAAGTGTGGACGTACGTTGTAAATAAAACAGTAATGCTCTCCTCACATCTCGTGTGTGTAGTGCTTGCTCTGCTGTGAGTGGTGGGTCTGGGAAAAATACAGGTAATACAATGTCCCAGGACATATGGAATTCTGGAAACCTTGGGGAGGAAGTCTAAACTAGGCTGTAACACAACTTTATCCTGAAACCTGGTAAAAGGAGGGTCATACCTCAGGGCATGCAACTTCCCCAATCTCGGTGCAGAAGTAATTGCCACTAAAAATGCAGCCTTATATGAAAGTAAGGACAAATCACATGAAGCCAAAGGTTCAAAAGGTTTATGAAAAAGCTGTGATAATACTAGAGACAGGCTCCATTGCGGGACAGGTGGCTAAACTGAGGGGTGCAAATTGTACAAGACTTTGAGGAACACCTTTGATAACAAGTTCAAAAACACAGGCCCCGAGTCTACCCCTAAATGGAAGGCAGATATAGCAACCAAATGAACCTTCATTGAGGATGTGGACAGCCCCAAATCTTTTAAAGGAAGTAAATACTGAAATATTTCAGACAGAGAGCAATTGGCAGGCCTAATACATCTGTTTGAAGTCCATATCTCAAACTAGTGCCATTTAGCATTATAAGACTTCCTTGTAGAAGGTTTGCACGCTGATATTAGGATCTTTGAAAACTTTTGGACCACTGGTCTAAGGAGAAACTAATCATGTGATGAGATGTAGAGCTTCCATGTTGCGATGCAAAATTTAGCCTATCTGCAGAAGGTCTTCTGTTACTGGAAGGGTCATGTGTCTCCCCTTGGCTAGCTTCCACGTGGTTGGAAATCAGATTCTCCAAGGCCAGAATGGGGCTATCAGGATGCACATACCACTGTTGGCCTTCGGCTTTATTATGACCTTATGAATTAGGGGGAAAGGAGGGAGTGCATACAACAGGCCATGGGACCACTGAAACTGAAAAGTATTCCCTAGGCTAGACCCTGGCCTCTCTTGAGCAATATATTGGGCTCTTGGCATTTCCCGCTGAGGCAAACAGATCTACACAGGGTCTGAAGACTGGATCTAAATATTGCCTGTTGAGGGACTACTTGTATAGGTTGAGGGACCACTCTCTGCTTAGATAATCTGCTGTTTCATTGTCCTGACCCATTATGCAGATGGTTGACAACTCAATGTTGTGTTGGACGGCCCGCTCCCATACGCATATAACTTCTTTACATAGTCTGAGGGAGCCAATGCCCCCCTGTTTGTAGATGTAGAATTTCACTAACATGATTGTGGTCAGAAGGAGATGCTTCCCCTGGAGTATGGCTGAAAAAGAAGGAAGAGCGCAACTGATAGTCTAAATTCCAACGTGTTGATGTGTAGTCTAGACTCCCTGGGATACCAATGTCCGCTGACATAATGCAAACCACAGTGTGCTCCCCAACCACTTAGAGAAGCATCAGTGAATAATTGGATGCTGTGTGCAGAGTATGCAAGTGGGGTGCTTTCTAATCTAGAAGGTTACTATCTTCTGCCCACCACTTTAGGGATTAAAATTAAAATTCTCAGACCTCTAACCCTTAACTGAAACAAAAAGAACTAAGAATTATAGATGTAATTACTGATAAAATATAATTGTATGATGGAAAAAAGTGACAAAAATTTCTAGACTCTAATAAGATACTAAAGACAAAGGGTAAAATGATACAGATAGACTCTCCCTTTTATGTGTAATAATGTATGTTTGTTTTTTGTTTGTCTTACGTAATTGAAATAAAAAATATATCTTAAAAAAAGAAAACAGCTCTGCATCAGTGTCCATATGATAGCCCTTCAAATACTTGGATGGTTATCATATCACCTCTTAGTCCTCTCCTCTCCAAGTTGAAGATACCCAGATCCTTCAACCTTTCTTCATAGGACTTGGTCTCCAGACTGCTCACCATCTCTCAGTATAGAGATTATTAGCCACTGAGGGTCAGAACCCATGTTAAATCTCCTCAAAAGCCAATTTTGGAGAGGCCTCTGATTTGCCCACAAATAACCAATCATCTAGGTATGGATAGATGGAGCTGCTTTTCAAATGCAAGTCCACTACTACCACTGACACACACTTAGTGAAGATTCTAGGGGCCAATGCCAGACCAAATGGAAACCTTGAGTATTGCTAAGAGTGTCCCCTACATCTGAACCTCAGAAACTTTCTGTAGTCTTGATGGATAGAAATATGGAAATACACGTCCTTGAGGTCCAGGATGCAAACCAGGCATCTTTGTCTAGTGGTGGGAGAATGTCACCCAAAGCTAACATGCAGAATTTAGGGACTTTCATATGTTTATTGAGCTTCCTGAGGTTCAAAATTGGTCTCACACCCCCACCCTTCCTTCTTGATTAGGAAATATCTTGAGAAGGGGATATATTATTAAAGTTAAAAAAATGTTTTTAAAATGGAAATATGTTGAGAAGAAGCCCACACTCTCCTCTGATAGAGGAAGCTCTTGAATAGTTCCTTTCCCTAGAAGTTATACTGTTTCCCAGAATTTAAAGGAACTAGATTGCTGGGGTATGATGCCAAGGGATTTGGCTGTTAAGCTATTCTTCTGGATCCTGTCCAGGAAAGAACATGCGACTTCAGTGCATGCTCTAGTAGCACCTAAATTAAATTACTGCAGTGTGGGGCTGCCCTTGAAGACTGTCTGGAAGCTATAGTTGGTATATAAGGCTGTGGCAGAATGTTGACTGGAGTGGGCTGTAGGGACCACATCACTTCAGTCTTGTTCCATCTACACTGGCTCTTACTTTACTTTCAGGCCCAATTCAAGATGCTGGTGTTGACTTTTAAAGCCCTCTACAGGTTGAGGCTGGAGCTGCAGTGGCTCAAGTGGTTGAGATGCTGAACTGCAGGCTGGAAGGTTGGTAGTTCAGCAGTTCAAGACTCGAGTGCTGCATGACAGAGTGAGCTCCCGTCTCTGGTCCCAATTCCTGCCAACCTAGCAGTTCAAAAGCAAGAAATTGCAAGTAGATAAATAGATACCGCTTCGGTGGGAAGGTTACAGCATTCCATGTACCTTGGCGTTTAGTCATGCTGGCCACATGACCACAGAAAAGTCTTTGGACAGCACTGGCTCTTCAGTTTGGAAATGGAGATGAGCACCACAACCCTAGAGTTGGATTCAACTGGCTTTCGAACAAGGGAAACCTTTGCAGCTTGAGGCTAGCACACCATAAGGACTCGCTACTCTCAAATGAACCCACACACCCACTCTGGTCATCTTTGGAAGCCCTGCTTTGGGTGCCCTTGCTGTCTAACTGGTGGCAACCTGAGAAAATGCTTTCCTGACTGTGGCACCAAATTTTAGACCTCCCTTCCCAAGGAGATTTATCTATGTCCCTCTATCATTGTCTTCCACCAGGAGGTTAAGAATTTTTTGTTTGTTTGTTTAGCTTTCCCCCACTAACTGTTACTGGACCCCCTCCCTGGTCGTGTGGTTGTGTCCGTTTATATGTTTTACTGAATTGTCTAAATATTTCAGCACACTTAGAATTTAAATACTGTTTTAAGGTCTCAAAGTTTTAATGTTCCAATGTTTAAATGTTTTGGTTTTTGCCACCTTGGGAGATTTGATTTGTGTAGAAAGGTGGCACAAAAATGTTTTCAATAAATATATAGCAGGCTAAAACTAGTAATGAGTATGACCTCATGGCTGGACAGTAGATTTGTTGAGAATCTGAATCAAGCTTGGTATCAACCTAAAGGGTCTCACAGGGTACATGAAAAGAGAAGCGCTATCTTGACAGGTGGCCCAGGGCGGCAGTGCCAAGATGGAAATAAAAGCTAGAAGAATGAAGAAACAATAGTTAGCAGAATACTACCCAAGCACATGCATGAAACCTGACACTGAAATGAACAGCAAGTCAGGGTTTCAGTCAAGAGCAGATGCATGTAAACTGGTAGATGAGATCATGAGATAACAGACAAAGATTGAGCCATAGTTGATGGATGGCAACTTATGGTGGCTTACTGCATGGGGACTGGATCTCACATGTTATTTGAAAGTGAGAGAATAACAGAATTCAAACTACTGCTCGACTGTAAATCAGATAACATCCATAAAAAATCCCACTGACTTCAAATTAGTTTGAACAAGTTTGGGGAGAGGCCGCTGCTCAGTGGTAAAGCTTCTGCATTGTCTTAGGTTCAACCCGTGATATGTCCAGTTGACAGGTGATGTGAAGGACCATTCCCTGAGATCCTGGAGAGCTGCTGTCAGTCAGAGCACACAGTACTGGCCATGATAAACCAGTGGTCTCTCCATATAAGGCGGCTTCATGTGTGCAAATGAATGCCTCTCTCTAAGCATACACAGGGCTTTTTTGGTAGAAAAAGCCCAGCAGGAACTCATTTGCATAATAGGCCACCCAGCAGCAGAAGCTCATTAGCATATTAGGCCACACCCCATGCCTTCCCTTGGCTTGTCCAGGCACCCTGTGGCTGTGGGGAGCCCAGGAAAGCCCCCCCTTGAAGGGAATGGAAGGCCATTTAAATTGCCTTCCCTTGGCTTGCCTGGGCAAGCTGTCCCTTGTACAGGCTGGAGAAGGCACAGGGAGGCATTTAAATTCCTCCCCGATCCTTCCAGGGGCCCCCTGGGCCACCCGCCTCGGAGTCACCAGGGGATGTTTCTCTCCAGGCCTTCCCTCTGTAGCCACGCACACAGAGGTTTTGGTTGTAGTGGGTGTGGCCAACTCTGAAGCCAGCCAGAACTCCGTTCCTGTGCGTTCCTGCCCCAAAATAGCCCTGAGCATACATATAGTGCCATTTCCCACAAGGTGTGTTTTTAAGTCATGGACAGAGAGGATTATTGTTTCGGATAAGAGATATGCAGTCCTTATAACTGATCCCTTAAGAAGCAAACATCCCATTCACATGCTAATATCAATAGTAAAAAGAAATGCAGGTCACATTTGACACACTGTATATAAACTAGTTTCTGCTCAAGAGCATCTCTTTGTTAGACATTTCAATACTTCTTCAGCAGCCAGCCACAATGCCAACACAATTTATAGGCCAGCTGTCACACATCCTGACGCACCCTCTAACCTGGGAGATCAGCTGAGGTGCAAAGCGGCAGCCACTCAGATGCGCACATTCAGTACAAACTCACAGAGCAGTACAAAGTGTTCCATCGCAAGCTCAGAAGCAGCTTGAGAAAACAAGCATTTTCAGGTAAACTGGGGGTGGGGGAGAGATGCAAACAGTGCTACACCGGCCTGTTAAGAGGCTAATAGCAACAGTTCTATGGAGCCATCTCTACCATTTTTATTCTTTAGAACAAGCCGCTTCAAAGTAAACATGGGCTGCAAATCCTAAGGGCGCTTTCCTTAGAGTAAGCCCACTGAATAAACAAGGGACTCACGTTTGAGCACACCAGCTTAGAATTGCTCCCTCTGTCTTCTATAAAGAGAAAAGCAGGGGGAGGGAAGAAAGCGAAAATACACTGTTTAGATTTCAAGAACGAACCATTAAAATTAGCTTATGGCTGCTATACTACAGCTGTGGTCACAAGCGTGAGATAACGTGGGGGGAAGCGAGGCTATTTGCTCCGTAGCAGTTTGACCCGCATTTGCGCGACCACACAGTCCGTGGGAGCTGTGGGGCACCCCGCAACTGCGTGATCAGACGCAAACCGCGGGTGAATTGGGGGTGTTTTTTTGCTGTGTGTTTTCCAATGCGCTTAAATGGTGGAATCAATTAATCACATCTCCACACTGAGGGCTTCCTAAGGCAGTATGAGATGATGCGCATACTGGGAAAGGGGTGGGGGAATGGCACAGAGTCGGGATGGCCAGGTCAGACCGTGAGAGCACGTTGGTGCAATCACACAGGGGAAGGTCTGTCCGTGGCCCGTAGCAACCCGTTTGATAGTGGACTTTCCCTAATGTCTTTTAACTCTACTCTTGCGGTGGAGCAAAATGGGTTGCTGATGGGTGCAGGGCGCTGGCCAGATATCCACGTTAAATCCACCCAGCATTAGCGCCTATGGTGCAGCTAATTGTGTGTGTGATCGCAGCCTATGCTATACTAAGCCCACTCAGGGCATTTTCAAAAATGAACCACCTTTCTCCCCAGATCAATAACACTGCAAAAATGGTCAACTGCGAGATTTCTGATCTTGAGCTTTCCCCCCCAAAAGAGGCGCATCCCCCCTCCCCACCCCCGCATGAAGCTGAGTGCTCCGCTGGCCCTGGACCAGCCACCACTGTCCCCAGAATTTTGAATCTTCATACAATTTAACCACCTAATGCTGATCTACATCTCTATTTATAAACTGTGTGTAAAATTCATACATCAAACAAGGCACAAATCTCATACGGAAAGCTAATAATAACAAAATCACATCTGCTCCCTTGCAGATTGATCACTCATTGTCAAGGACACAGTGCAAGCTCAAAGCCCCATTGAACTGAATTGAGATAGGCTGTAGGCGTTATGTGCTGCCTGGCCATTTCCGACTTGCAGTGAACATATGGATTAATGGCCTCCAAAGCGTCCTACAGTTAACAGCATTTGCTCAGGTCTTGCAGACTGAAGGCCGCGGTGGCTTCCTTTATTGAGTCATGAGATAGGCTGCAAAGGCTACTTAAATCTGACTGAGAATCCTGACCTCAGAAAGAACTTTTCAAATTTTACTCCAACAGCAGCAGATTTTTATATGCCTTCCTTCTAAATCATTTTTTTTTCCTTTTGAAGTATTATTTTCTCTTGAAAGAACACAACCTGATGACAACAGGCTCAAAGAAGACTATTTTGACAACAAAGTACATTGAAATAGTATAGTAATTCTAGACTATTCTGTGTTTACAAATAAAGCTTCACTAGAACATTTAACGTTAAAGCAGAAATATGGAACCATCTGATATTTTAGAGAGAGTATCTGGGGGGAAAAAATAAAAAAATGCTATTAAAGATTGATTTGAGAAAGGAACATAACTATAGCGGAGGGGGAAACAAAAACAAGCCAGTCTTCTACAATCATTTTGCTTTCTTTCTGAGGGAAAAAAAATGAATGCAATATATCTCATGCAAAATACCTATAGGTAGGGCTTTTTTGTAGAAAAAGCCCAGCAGAAACTCATTAGCATAATAGGTCACACCCAACAACAGAAAATCATTAGCATATTAGGCCACACCCTGACAACACAGCTCATTAGCATATCAGGCCACACCCCATGTTGCCAGAAGTGTGGTCATCCAGCCACACCCACCTTTTGCTGCTTATTCTGTTTACCTTGTTTGTTGTCAAAACCCAGGGCTTTTTTTGTAGCAGGAAATCCTTTGCATGTTAGGTCACACACCCCTAATGTAGCCAATCCCAATGAGTTTCTGCTGTTGGGTGTGACCTGCTATGCTAATGAGTTCCTGCTGGGTGTGGCCAACTCGGGAGCCAACTGGAACTCCGTTCCTGTGCGTTCCTGCCCCAAAATAGTCCTGCTTATAGGATACAGTAAAAGGTCTCTTTCCTCATACACAAGAAAAGAAATTCACTTCCTGAAGACAGGGGGAGAGGTGAATAGGATAAACTGATTTTCACAGGGCACTGAGGCCACCACCCCCACGGGGGTAGTTGCTGCTGCAGCTGCTAATGGGGAACTGTCATATGGCAAGTTGCCCTGCATTTTCCCTGGCCCAGATCCCTGTAGCCAGCCATCCCACCTCCACTGGGGGATCAGCTGTCCCGAAGGCACCCATTGGAATGTGGAGTGCCCCAAGGGGCAGTGTTGTCCCCGATGCTTTTTAACATCTATATGTGCCCCCTTGCCCAGATTGCCTGGAGGCATGAACTGGGTTGTCACCAGTATGCAGATGACACCCAGCTCTATCTGATGTTGGGTGGTCAGTCTGACTCCAAACCAGAAGACCTAGACTGGGCATTAGAAGCTGTGGCTGGTTGGCTTAGGCTGAGCCGGCTGAAATTGAATCCAATGAAGATGGAGCCCACCCCCGACCTTCAATGGGGCACCATTAGTGCCAGCAACGGAGGTCAGCAGTTTGGGAGTGCTCCTAGATGCCCCCTTAACAATGGAGGCCCAGGTAGCAGCCACTGCCAAGTCGGCCTGTTACCACCTTCAGCTGGTTAGGCAGTTGGTTCCCTTCCTCAAACGTAACAACTTGACAACAGTGATCCATGTGACGGTCACCTCGAGACTGGATTACTGTAATGCTTTCTACATGGGGCTGCCCTTGTCACAAATCCAGAAGCTGCAGGTGGCAAAATGCTACGGCCAGGCTGTTGATGGGACTCCCTATTCGGGAGCCCATCCAACCTGTGCTAAAGACATTGCACTGGTTGCCTGTAGCATACTGAATCCGCTTCAAGGTACTGGTTCTTACCTTTAAAGACCTTTATGGCCAGGGACCTACATACCTAATTGACCGCCTTTCCCCATATGTACCCCAGGGAGTGATGTGTTCAGGGACCCAGAATCGGCTGATTCTCCCAAGTATTAAGGAGGCCGGGCTAGTGACATCCAGGGCCAGGGATTTTTTGGTGGCAGCTCCACTCTGGTGGAATGAGCTTCCAGAAGAGATCAGGGCCCTCCACGAAATGGAGCTCTTCCACCAGGCCTTTGGAGCCGCCACCACTACCACCCCCATCACTACTACCAACAACTGACATCCTATGGTGGGAGAGTCCTGATCCGCTGGACCCTTCAACCACTGCCGGCTCGCCCACTAGGCGAGCTAGGCGCTCGCCTAGGGCGCTGGGGCCCACAGGGGCGCCAAAGCGCCCCCGGCCCCACACCCGGTGAAGCCGGCGCTCCACCCCCTGTCTCCAGCCGGCGCTGGGACTGGGAGGGAAGGGGCGGCCGGCGCTCCACCCGCGGCTCCCCCCCAAGCCCTTGGGGGGGTGGAGAGGTAGGGCGGCATGGCGGCGGCCGGCCAGCGGGGACAGACCCCGCTTGCTGGCCACCGCCAGTCTGAGCGCCCGTCCGCTGGGAGGGAAGGGGCGGGCGTTCCAAGGCCGCCCCTTCCCCGGCTCTTCCCGGGCCCCTCGCAGCTGCAAGGGGGCCGGGAGAGCCGCCCGCCCGTTCCCCGGCTCTCCCCGGCGCCCCGCGGCTGCGAGGGGCCCGGGAGAGCCGCCCGCTCGTTCCCCGGCTCTCCCTGGCGCCCCGCGGCTGCGAGGGGCCCGGGAGAGCCGCCCGCCCGTTCCCCAGTTCTCCAGGCCCCACCGGGAGGTTGGCATCTCCGGTGGGGTGGGCGCCCCAGGCTCTCCTGCCTAGGGCGCCCAGACACCTGGGGCCGGCCCTGCCTTCAACGACTGCCTGAGCCAACCACCCAAGGCAATTGAAGAAGACCAAAGAGCCAACTGTAAAATTAGGAAATTATGTTCGCTGGCAACTTCATTATGTTTCTGACTTTTAACATTATTATTTCTATCAAGTGACTGTTGATGATTTTATGTTGTATTGATGGAATTTTATTCTGTTTTTGCGTAAGCCGCGATGAGCTGGCCTTGTCTGGAAGGGCGGGGTAAAAACCCACTCAGTCAGTCTATCAATCATCCCATGCCACTGGGTAACGTTGAGGTTTTTTTCTTCCTATTAGTAATTCGCTCCCTGACCTGTCATTCACATGGAGTGCCAATGGCTGCGTGGCTGGAGTCCCGCCCACCCACCCACAGAGGTGGTGTCCAGCATCTTCTGCTCAGTGTGCTCGGAGCCGATGGAGGGGGCAGACAGGACTCTCCGTGGGGATGGAGATGGCCAGGGCCTCCTTTCCTCCAGCTCACGTGCACCGTCAGGAGTGGGGAGGGGAGCCCTCGCTTCAGTCCTCTCCCACCAGTCCCCCCTCCCTCACATGCCCCATGAAAGGAGCACAGACCCAGCATTCCCCCCTCATGCCTCCCCGCTGCCCCACCTCTCCTCCCTGGCGACAGCCACTCAACCTGAGTCCACCTCATGCACCACCTCCGTTGCCCACCTCACGCTCTTTATAATGGCTGAGAGGCAGGGAGCCAGAGGAGGGCTGTGGAAGATCTGCATGGCCACAGCCAGAGTGCAGTGGGAACCACCCGGGTGGAGGGCAGTGGACAGCTGCCCACCGCGACGCCCACTCCGGAGCCAGCTCTGCAGCTTCACGCAAGCCCCGGGCATGGGGGAGAAAGGCAGGCGGAGGGAGAGGGGGGCCATGGCGGCATGCCTCCTTCTGGGGGGATGGCATGATGGAGGTGCTCACCTGCGAGGCTGCAGGGATGGGGCCAGCTGGCCCACGGGTCAATGGGGCCGCCCTAACACAGGGATGACATAACACGAGCCAGGGAGAGCCCGGTCGCTCATGTATGTCGCTGCCACAAACCTCAACACGGCCTTGCTTTTCTCCTACTTGCTTGCTGTTTCTAGGGCCTGTTGCATTTCTTTCTGCAACGGGCCTGATTTCCTAGTAGCATTGTAATGCTGTTTTAAAAACCCTCCAGTGGCAGGGGGAAATGGCTCAGACAGGGGAAATGGCGACAATGTGACAGGGCGGAACGGGGAAAGATCCAGACTTTCCTGCCCACATGGCAGCCACCCCATCTTTTCTGCCATCTTTTTAAAAAGGTCATAGTAAAGCAGGCTTTGAACAAATCATAGGAAAGCATGGCAAAGACAGAGGGCACATGAGCGTACCATGATGCTGTGTGAAAACAGGAATCCAGGAGAAACCCATCTTGTTAGGGCAGGGCTTTGCATGCCTGTTCTTCAGCATGTCGCTACCCAAAATTGAAAACTGAGCAGTTTACATTTACTGGTGGCCTGGAGTTCACCACTAAAGGCTGACTCTGTGCATGTGCAAAGGGCAGAGTTTCCCAGCTACCACTCCCCTTTCTCTGTTTGCATGCTAGGTGCATGGGCAGATGTTTGAACACAGTCACTTTTCTGTCTGTCAGATTCGCCGGTGGAGTCGAGGACACGAAAACCACAGATGGAGCACAGGCCCTTTTCTCTGGCTCTCCTAAGTGCTTTTCCGGGGAGGTCTCCAGGGCCCCAAGTGCTTTCTCCCACAGGGCTGCTTTGAGGCAGGAAGGCCTTTCATGCCAGGCCTTGAGCATACATTGACAGCAAACTTTCCAGGTCCCAACAGTATGTCCTTCGCCCAGACACTTTAGACACAGCTCCCGCTCCTCTGATTGGGCCACTTTCATGCCACAGTCTGGGAACTTTTTAAATAGCACCATTATAAGTGATTTATAAACCTAAAAGAAATCAACCCTGACTGTTCCCTGGAAGGCCAGATCCTGAAGTTGAAGCTCAAATACTTTGGCCACCAAATGAGAAGGGAGCACTCACTGGAGAAGACCCTGATGCTGGGAAAGACTGAAGGTCAAAGAAGAAGGGGACGGCAAAGGATGAGATGGTTAGACAGTGTCATCGATGCGACGAACATGAAATGGAGCAAACTTCAGCGGACAGCGGAAGACAGGAGGGCCGGGCGTGATCTGGTCCATGGGGTCGCGAAGAGTCGGACTCGACTGTGCGACTGAACAACAACAACAAGTGATTTTTGTTGTTGTCTGGGGAGGAAGAGAGTTTTCTGAAGAGAAATCACTAATTGGAAATCATGGAAGGTGATGGTACTACCACGGCAGTGAAGGGAGGACTGAGGAAGGAACAGTCTCCCTGCCTCTGTCACAGACTGGTTTAGGCAGGGATGCCAACAAGCACTGCAGGGGAAAGGGAGCATTCCAAGCATCCTGGAAAGCACTAGCAAGCTTTGAAATCTCAGTCTCCATGGCTGGCCTGCATATGCACAGTCCCATATGGATCTGGACAGGAGCTACAAAGATGGATCTTATTTATTTATTTTATTAATTCCTTTAATACCCTGCCCTCCCCGCAAACAGGCTCAGGGTGGCTTACATTGGTCGGTACCCAGTACCATAAAACGATACACAAAAGTTAAAACATTTTAAGCACTGATAACAGATAATCAAAGTTGTTGTGTATGAAGACAGACCGCGCATGTGTACCAAGACAGACTGGGCTCGCACGTGGCCAAGTGAACTGGCTGAGCTTCGCATCCAAGGACAATAGAAGCAAAGGATCCGAGAACTCGCCAATCGGCCGGCCCGGATCCTAAAAGGGAACCAATAGGGGGAGTTGTTTGTAAATAAACCAATCACGTGTGTGTCTGTGTGTGTCTGTTGGGTGTGTTTAGAACGAGAATATAAGTGGGCCATGGGCCATGCATGCTAGATATCTCAAGTTCTCCTATGCACTAATAAAGTATGAGCTGAAATCACTCCTCTATGCATCAGTCTCAGTACTTTATAAAAGTGCTAGTGATAGTTATCGACGTTCAGTAATTAAGAGGGCATACTATAAATACACAAGCAACTGTTTCCGATTCAGTGATCTTTCAGCCTCACGCAACGGTATGGCTCAATCTCCAGACTGGGGCCAAACCATAACCACAGATGTTGAAGGCCCAAAAGAAACTGGAGCAGAAAAGCAGGTGGGAAAAGGGTTTAAATCTCTCCTCACACCCCGCTGCTTCCTAAAGTGGCTTCTTTTTGTCTTTCTTACCTGCCAGGGCTCTATCACCTTGACCTTGAACAAATGTGAATTCTTGAGACTTGCACTTCATATGGACTGGAGGCCTTTGATCATTGCACACACACGCCTGGCAGTAACAGTATCCTCCCCACCCTCTTTTACGTGGCTTCTGAACCCCATTACTTTTCTGTAGCTTTAACACTTATTTCATTCCATTCCTTACTTCTCAGTTCATCTGTTTATTTAAAATGTTAATATCCCCATCTTTCTCCCAAAGGAACTCAGGATCCAAGGCAGGTCATTCTAGTTAAGATTTCAATTGCTCACGAAAGCAGCTCATATTGACAGGGAAAAGGTCAGTGCACACTTTATCACACTTTCTATGAGAGATTGAGAGTTTGTGTGTATATTATTTGCATAAAGAAAAAAGGAAACCTGACGATAGGTATATGATCTCCTCACTATGTTGTCATGGCAAGGCTCCGAAAGTCTGTCCCCACAGGGTCAAAAGGACTCTAAGAAAAATGCTTGAAGTTGAACTATATGCACAATACCATCCTAAGCAGCTCTACTCAGAATCGTACTCAGGTCTTTTCAATGGGGCTTAGTCCCAGGGAAGTGTTCTTAAGATAGCCCTGCCAGTCTCTGGAAAATTCAAAATCTGTTAGGCACCAAGCCAGAAGCATCCCAAATCCAACTCTGAAGATAAGACCACTAATGTATACACAGTGGAAGGGAGTACTTCCCAATTTTTCACAAAATCCAAAGTAGTTACTCAGATTTACATTCCTTGGTATTGAAGGGGGGCGTTGTAGCTCAACAAGTTTCCTAACCAACTGTAAACTGAAACTGCTATGCACGACGATGGAATTGTTTGTATGCATCTTTTCTACATCTGACAATAGCACTACAGATGATTAGAATTTCAACAGCCAATCCACAGACAAAAGAACCTCCTCAGGAAACAGGAAACCTCCTCAGGAAACAATCCATAGACAAAAGAACCTCCTCAGGAAAGCTCCTCCATTAGCATGTTCATAGCCTGGGGAACTCCTACAAGGTAATGGCTCAGCCTTACCCCAACTTCCGGGGTAGATATAAATTACCTGCCTACCATTTTTCTTCTCACCTTGACACAGAGAGTATTCCATCTTTCTGCGTTATACCTCTGAGGATGCCAGTCACAGCTGCTAGCGAAACGTCAGGTCCTACAATGCCAAGACCACGGTCACACAACCCGGAAAATCTACACCAACTAAATAATCAAATCTCTTTGTCATCACTTTCATAACACCAGAAACTTTGGTTTAAAAAGGTCTGGTTAATTCTCTGTCTTCCAGTTCTCTCAAAAGCAGAATTAAATATTAGTTAAATGTAATATTTTGCCCAACTTGGATTAATGTCAATGGGAAGAAGAGTTAAACAAGTAAGTGTATTTTCCCCCTGACATGGCTACACAGGCCATTGAATTTATTTGCTGCACTGTCCAATTAGCCTCATTGGGGGGGGGGATGAGAAATGCACAGAAGAGTATGAATACACACACACACACACGGCTATTCTAGCCCATAATTTTTTTGCCTCCAACAATAACCACTACCAGACACTTTAGAGCACAATTAATTTCCACATTCCAGAATTAAACAAATGTCTTCATTTATAAATATTAATACGAAATGCAAATTAAAATCTCCACCAAGACGAATAGAAGTTATGAGACAGCAATGGCAGATGGTGTCCATTTTTGTTTAATGTAGTAATTTCATTAGAAATCACTTTGTCCATCTCGTTGTCAAAAATTGGGTTAGAAGGATTCATTCAATTTTTTTTGTGCATGAGTATGTGTGCACACAACTCCAAAAAGAGATGGTTTTTATACCCTGCTATTCTCTATCTTAAGGAGTCTCAGAGCAGCCTACAATCACCTTCCCTTCCTCTCCCCACAACAGATACCTTGTGAGGTAGGTGGGGTTGAGAGTTCTGAGAGAACTGTGACTGACCCAAGGTCGCCCAGCTGGCTTCATGTGGAGGAGTAGGGAATCAAACCCAGTTCTTTAGATTAGTGTCTGCCACTCTTAACCACTACACTACGCTGGCTGTCTATTTTGACTAACAATGGATAATGCGTGCAGATCAGTTGTCCGGGATGAGGAATGAAGGCACGGTATTCTGCTGGCAAATTGATATCAGAAGTGATGTGGGATGGGGGTGGCACTACTGCTGTGCTATGGGTAGCTATCCAAAGCAGGTCTGCTTGGAATTAGTCACACTTTATTCTTCAATTTAAACTTATTCCCAGGAAAGCATTCTTTCAGGGCTCTTTTTGTAGCAGGAACTCCTTTGCGTATTAGGCGACACACCCCTAATGTAGCCAGTCCTCCAAGAGCTGACAGTGGGGTGTCTCGCCTAATATGCAAAGGAGTTCCTGCTACAAAAAGAGCCCTGGAAGACTGCAGCCTATATAGGTTTGGTTTTTGTCATTTATGTTTCATATCTACATGAAACTGGTGAGTAAAGTCATTTGGGGAACTGAAACAAGGCATCATTAGTATGCTGATGACTGCCAGTTCTACTTCTCTTTTTCATCAAATCCAGATGTGACAATGCATGTCCTGAATAGATGTCTAATTGGAAATGGGCTCAATGAAGGATAATCAACTGAAGCTCGGCCCGCGTATGAATAAGAGGCTGCCAGTTAAGGTCGGTCAGGGAGATTGTACTTAACCCGTTCTGTATGGCGCTGAACAATCTCTTTTAAGGATAATGTTCACAAGTTTGGAGTACTTCCCCCCCCCCGATTGCCAGGAATTCTTTTAATGGAAGAATTTTAAAAAGACCAAATTTTCAACTGCTTCTTTTAAGCAAATGGTCTATCTTCATAGTTTACAAATACTGTATAGACAGCGCCTTCTTGTCCTGCACAACCAATAAATACAAGACTGACTTTTTATGTCTAAGTGTCTTTAAATTTCTTTGAAAATATGTCTGAACTACACTTCCCAGCATCCCCAAGGCCAAAAAGTGTGGGGAAACAGGGACTGTCCCAAGGCAGTCTTCATCCCTGGGAGGCAACAGAAATTCAGCCACTCCACAGTCGGCTGGACTGGGGAATGAATGGAAGTTTCCCTGCTCTCTTGGGCAAGAGAGAGAGAGAGAGGCTGAAGTACAGCCAGAGGCTGGTCCGAGGAGGTAGAGAGTATTGTGTGTAGGGAAAGAGGATTGTATTTAACCCCTGTTGATTTATGCCATGTTGGTTCATAGTGTGTGCTCCATAACCATGTAAATACTTAAATAAATTCTTTAATTTGGGCTAATAATCTGTGTTGTGCTCTGACCACATAGTCTCCCCTGCTCTGCACAATACCAAAAGGAGGGGGTAGCCCAGGGAAGCAAGGAAAGGCCAGACCATTCGGCTGTCAACTTTCCAGGGATCCCCCAACGACTGGGGATTCCATCTCCAAATAGGGAGATTCAGCCAGAGGGGTCTCACTGTCCCTCTAAAAAGGCAGTGACAATTCAGTGAGTGGTGGCAGTGAATTTAAGGAGTGAGATACATGCATGGGACAAGGGTGGGAGGCAAACAGCTGAGTGGTAAACTGGAGCCCGTTTCGTCATAGTAGGCAACCAAGCTTGGTTCAGACAAAGGAAGGAAACCCTTTGCAGGCCTTTGTGAGGAACTAATTGAGGCCAGTCCTGAGTCTAGGGTTGCCAGCTCCAGGTAGGGACCGAAACCGAAACCTCCCAGAGCCTCTTTCTAGAGTCCGTTGTATTTATTTCCACAACGGGCCTTATTCCTAGTAGTATGTGTGTGTGTGTATATATATATATATATATATATATATATATATATACATATACATATATATATATATATATATACACGCACGCACACACACATATATATTTCAGTGGTTTACTGCTGACTTATTTTTAAATATATTAGTGTGATGATATATATGTGACGATTTCGATGTGTTGAAATCGCAACCCAGCATTTTGAGGCCAGGGTCTGGTGGTGGTGGGGATCCCCTCTCCCCCACCATTGCATTCAGTTACATAGAAATCAAGGTATACATCTTTGGCTGCCAGATATGAACAGTTTAATAGGGAGAGGTTGGCACATATGAAAAGTAAATTAACGGAAAGGCTGTGGAAGGTACAGGAAACAAGTTGCATGTAATAACACTAAGTTTGGAATACTTTTAAATAATTTTAATCATCAGTTTTGTGGATTTTATTGGGCAAAGTGATTTTCACCTGCTTTGGGGGCTCCCCTTGGAAAAAGACATGATCTTGCCACAGCAATTCACATTTTGGTAATGTCCTAGTTCAGCTACTGAAATGAATTTTATGTGAGGTTGCGTAAGAAAAGCATTCAGAAACTACAACTGGTTCAGAACTTGACAGCCAGACTATTCTTGTTTCCACCATGGTGGCCACATTTTATCACTGTTGGAAGATCTTCATTGCTTTGAAACCGGTTTCCAGGCAAGAAGTACCACAGTTTGCTGTATGCACTGCCCATATGCTGAGACATCTACTGAGGCCTTTACCCAGTCCACAGTTACCAGCAAAAGGGCTTTTACTACTGAGGTACCTTAACTGTGGACTATCCTCCGTAAACATATTTTTCCAGGAATATACCGTAATTTCTTCTAGGTCCCAGGAACAAATTGCTGTATGTCCCAAGCATTTAACAATCTATAACTTTAATCTGCTGGGTTCTACTGCTATCATGCTAGTTTTTAGTTGTGAAACTACTTTAACTACCAATTTATTTTATTTGCACTGTTCTTAACTTCTGTTTGTAAACTGTTTCAGAGGCCATGTGCAGAGAAACAGGAAATACTTTCCTGAAATATATGCATAAATTGGAGCTCATCCGTTTGCTGAGAAGCCAGGTGCTCTCCCAGGAATGGAGAAGGCCGGGCACGCATGTGACGGATGTGACTGGTTCTTTTTTAAAGATGAAAGAGAAAGAATGGCTCAAATGCCTGCTCAGCTTTGAGCCTTCTGCTGGTCTGCCAGCCATGTGGAACTGACAGCAATCCCCAGAGGACTAGGCAGCGCTCCGTCCCAATCCCACTGCAGTTAAACTACAGACAACTAAAATGGCAGCACAAACACGTCTTCCTGTAACACAGAAGAATATATTCAGCAGGACTTTAAAACTTGTGTCCTTAATAAAATCACATGCTGGAAATATTCATTAAGTACCCTTGCGAAAATCAACACAATTTCTCCTGTTTTTTTATTATTAAGTTGTTATTGGCTTTATTAAAAAGAAGCAATCCGTAACAGAGATGGCCTACATAACCCACCAATCCCTTCCTCAACTAGTAGAACAGGAAACAGATTTTAAAAGAAGTGTGCTTCTAAGCAGCCAGATTAAACATAGTGACAAGAAAGAAGAAAAGGCTGGAGATTAAAGAAAAGGGAAAACAAAATAAAAGAGAAGTAAAGCAGCAGAGCAACCTAGGGAGCACATGGAGTCACTGCTCAAAAGATTTCGGGGTGCCCTGCCAAGTATGGGTGATCTTCCCCCCCAAAAAAGATGCAGCATACCACCAACACAGAGGACCACCAAGGGGGGAAATATAGGCCTCCCCAGGACTATTTTTGGGCAGGAACACACAGGAACGGCGTTCTGGCTGGCTTCAGAGTTGGCCATGCCCACTATAGCCAAAACCTCTGTGTGTGTGTCGCTACAGAGGGAAGGCCTGGAGAGCAAACCCCCCCGGCCACTCCAAGGCAGACGGGCCAGGGGGGCCTGGAAGGATCAGGGAGGCATTTAAATGCCTCCCTGTGCCTTCCCCGGCCTGTCCAAGGGCCGACTTGCCTGGGCTCCCCGCACTCACAGGGCGCCCAGACAAGCCAAGGGAACGCATGGGGGTGTGGCCTAATATGTGAATGAGCTGCATTGTCAGGGGTGTGGCCTGATATGCTAATGAGTTTAGCTGTTGGATGTGACCTATCATGCTAATGAGTTCCTGCTGGGCTTTTTCTACAAAAAAGCCCCGGGCCTCCCAATAATGCAAGATGACTATCAAAGCAGCACTGTGAATCTGCTGACAATTATATCTCACCTATATTGAAGGCAAGAAAACATACCTTTGCATTTCCATATGTAAGCTAGTTTTTGCAATCCATATATTACCTGGTTTTTACAAAATGCTTCTAAGTCCACCTCTTCTGCTATAAGCTAAAGGATGCATGAGCCATTTCCCTCCATTGACTTCTTATTGCATTGTGATTTGGGATTGAAGGTGTCAACAGATTTATTGAGAAGTATTGCATCTCAGATGAGGCAAGGTATGTGAGAGCTATATCTGTGGATTTGATCTGCAATGGCTCATTCACACATTCATCATGCAGTACTGAAGTTATTAAATGAGGAACGTGAATGTGTGAATTAATATTGAAATATGTGAAACGATAAATTCAGTGTCCCAGTTCTTCCTACCACATGGTGGGTTCTTTTTGTCTTCTCCTGGCTCAGTTCACACCTTTTCCTTCTAACTAGAAGCACATGAAAACAAGTCTTCTGTCTGGAATACTAAAAGGAAGAGACACCTTTTTACCTTTCAGAACAGAATGGTGGCAGGAGAGATTGCAGGTGCCTTAACTCACAGCGCTGGAGAGGAGAAAAGAAAAGGAGCTGCTAGTATACTCCACACCAACCCGTCCTCAGCAATTTCCCCTGTTATGGGGCAACAGTTGAGCTCTCCCAGCTAGAGCAAAATAGTGTCTGCCAATATCAAAACTTAAAGGAGATTAGCGGTGTGTGTTCACTATTAACCAAACCAAATACCTTATTAGTATTTTTCAGGTATTTATTCAGCCAAATGCAGATTAAACAACCTAATTCGGCTACTGATATAGCTGGCCCAACTAAAAGCCAATATTATTTGGCTTCTATTCGAGCCAGCTATATTGCTGAGTCTTGGAACTGTATCAGCTATATTGCCGAGGCTTGGAGAAGGCATTCCCTTCACTTGTGGAGGCATGGTGCTGCAGCAGCATGACTCTGCAAGTGAAAAAAGAAGACAATTAACTTCCCTTCACTTGTGGAGGTGTACCGCCAGGGCGGTGCAACTCCGCAAGTGAAGGGAAGGCATTTTTAAAGTTAAATGCCTTCTCCCTTTACTTGTGGAGGTGTGCTGCCCAGCAAAACACTTGCAGAGTTATGCCACTGCTACGGCACGCCTCCATGATTGAAGGGAGAAGGCATTTAACTTCCCTTCACTTGTGGAGTTGTGCCACCATCACAGCATGCTGCCGCCAGTGAAAGGAGAAGGTATTTAACTTCCTTTCAGTCATGGATGCATGCTACCATGGCGGTGCGACTCCGCAAGTGAAGGGAGGAGACATTTAATTCTTCTTCACTCATGGAAGCATGCCACAGTGGCAGCATGAATCCACAAGTGAAGGCATTTTTAAATGACTTCCCTTCATTCTCTGAGCCATGCCACCGTGGTGGCACACCTCCACAACTGAAGGGAGAAGGCATTTTTAAGTGCTGAATAAATTTGGGTTTCATACCGATATTGGGATTCAGGAATATCAGGAAATACTGATATTTTTGGGGTCCAATGGACCTGTATTCAAAAAAGCTGGGGGGGGTGTGTGTGCACATCCCTAGAGGAGACAGATGCAGCTGCTGAGGAGGGCAGTTTGCCAGTAATATTCTTCTTGGAGTGTGCGGCTGATGGTCTCATGAGGCTGGGCTGTAGACCGAGAGCACTGGGAACACTGGGACTATACAAGTGAGGCCTGAGAAGGTTTCAGGCAAGGAAGTAAGAAGGAGGAAAGAGCCAGGCAAAATTAATTCTGACGGTTGCACAGGGAAAGCCTCAACACGACTTAGAAGCTTTTACAGATTTCCCAAGACAAAGGAAACCAGTGGTTAGCTGAGTCAAGCTATGTGGACCCTATTACCTTTTACTGAGAAACTTTCAATCTGCAGCCCAAAAATGCTTAGCTCAGAAGACATTCTAAAATTTCCTAGCTCCAGCAGTGGGCAGTAAGCCAGTCAGTACAACCTCACCTGTCCTCTGCTTTGCTGAAGAGGGCTCTGCAAGCTTAGCACAGTATCCCAGACAGCTCCCTGTGCTTGGTCCCAGTCTCAGCCTCTGGATCCCACCTTCTATCCCCATATGCGATAATGTACAGGAAAATTATTGGGCTTCCAGTAGTCACATATACAGAAGCCTCTGCAGTCTCTTCCACCTCATCACACATGCATTCCCCCAAATCCCAGCTGCAAAATTAATCCATCCTAACAGAACACCAAGATGCTGCCAGTCTTGAGAGCAGGTTGAACAAGGCAAAAAAAAGGATGGAGGGCAGACCAAACTTGGATATCAGTTGGAAAGGACACATAGCTACCAGCAAATCACAAGAATTAAGTGTAGACGCTATGGCAAACCACAAGGAAAATGACATGCATCTTTGCATAATATTGTTAACACCCTGAAGTAAGAAAGATGATTAATAAATGTTAAAAAGAAATCAAGAGTAGCAAGAGACTGTTTCTCCCTTCCGGGTTCAATATTATCTCTCATGCTTTTCAGAAGCTACATGGAACCACTGGGCAAAATCATATTGAGATTTGGAGTGTGGTGACATCAGTGTGCTAACGACAGTATTATTTCTCCTTTGTGTCAGACTCAGAGCAGACCGCAAGCTCCCGTAATGTGTGGAAGAAGAAGACGAAGAGGAGGAGATTGGATTTATACCTTGCCCTTCACTACCCAAGGGAGTCTCAGAGCGTCTTACAAACTCCCTTCCCTTCCCTTCCCCTCCCCACAACAGACACCCTGTGAGGGAGGTGGGGCTGAGAGAGCTCTGAGAGAAACTGTTCTTTTTCAAGAACAGTTGTGCCAGAACAGCTTGCCCAAGGTCATCCAGCAGGTGCAAATGGAGGAGTGGGGAATCAAACCCGGTTCTCCCAGATTAGAGTCCACACACTTAAACACTGCACCAAGACTAGAGATGGGCAAACCTCCTTAGCCCAGAATGCCTGCCATTCTCTCAAGTGCTAAATATTAACCCTGTGATACCGCCAGGGCCAGTGGCCACATCCCTCTGTGGAGATGCCATCTTCTTCCCACAGTACACAAAGACAAATCAATGTGCCAGAGCAGTAACCATGGCCATTTAATTATTTTGCATCTTTATAATGCCAGCTCTAGCGCCTCGCCCCACTTCCTGTTACTGTCTCTCCTTGCTCACACTGAGGCACTGGGGCTGCTTTCCTAGCCTGAGTTCTTCTCCCCACTCCTTCAGCTCCTGTCCTGGCTGCTGTACCCTTTTAAACACAACTGGGCCAAATGGGAAAAGTTGAAAAATTCCTTCTGGCTTCTTTTAGGGCCCAGAATATCACCTTCGAAGTATCCAGGAAGCCAGTGGAATCCGACTCTAGAGATGTAGTGCTCATCTCTGTTTTCAGGCCGAAGAGCCAGCGCTGTCCGAAGATGTCTCCACTGTCATGTGGCCGTCATGACTAGATACCGAGGCGCATCCGACCGAAGCTGTACCTTTTTATCTACATGAAATTTCTTGCTTTCGAACTGCTAGATTGGCAGGAACTGGGGCCAGAAACGGGAGCTCACTCTGTCATGCGGCACTCGGGTCTCAAACTGCTGAACTACCGACCTTCCGGTTTGCAGTTCAGTGTCTTAACCACTTGAGCCAATTCTGGCTGGTCACAGCTATGCCCCATTTTGTAATCAGCTGGCCCCCCCTTCAGCTGGGGCCTTTTATCCCTCTTCCCTGACCATTCCCAGTTCCTACATTTCTCTTTCTACTCCTTTCTCTCAAGGAGGCTTTTATCTCACAGGAGGCCTTTGCTCCAAAGGCTGGCTTCCTCCTATCTATTCCTCCCTTGGTCTTGAGGGCCCAGATAGCTCTCTCCTTTGGCTCTGTAACTGAGCTGCTGCCTTCCTTAGGGCTGTGCGTGCCCCCGATCCACCCCTTCTTTCCCAAAAGTGGGGCATCCAGGACTGTGACTGGAGGTATGTGCTTAAATCTCTTGAATCTAACTTCACATTGTGCCCGGGACCTGAGCTAAAAGTATATTTAAGTTGAACATACAGTTCACATTTGTTTGGTTTAGATTTCTAGAGTGCAGAAGAACTATATGGGGGAAATGATGTTTGCTGGGTAGTACCCACAATGAGCTCAAGGAGCTGCGGTGGCTCAAGTGGTTAAGACGCAGAACTGCAGGCTGTGGAAGGTCAGTAGTTCAGCAGTTCGAGACCCGGGTGCCGCATGACGGGGTGAGCTCCCGTCTCTAGTTCCAGCTCCTGCCAACCTAGCCGTTCGAAAGCAAGAAATTGCAAGTAGATAAATAGGGACCACTTCGGTGGGAAGGGAACAGCGTTCCGTGCGCCTTGGTGTTTAGTCATGCCGGCCACATGACCACGGAAACGTCTTCGGACAGCGCTGGCTCTTCGGCTTTGAAACGGAGATGAGCACCGCAACCCTAGAGTCGGATTCGACTGGCTTTCGAGCAAGGGAACCTTCACCCACAATGTCACTATGCAAGTCTAATTTTATGAATTGGGTAAATATCTGTTTTGGCAGCAGCACTTCTGAAGACAGCAATGGACTAGATGACGGTGAATGAACTGAATGGACAGGACAGGATGGACAGACAGAAGATGATGGGGGCGGGTTCAGTCAACTGGCTAGGTGGGGAAGCACTAACTCTTTTCACACGCCTACTGTAAGGATCTGGTTCACAGTTCAGGAAGACTCCTGAACCCAGCATTGCTCCTGGATGCCCCAAGTAGCAGCTGGGTCCTTTGTTACTTTTTGTCTACTGTAGTAGCTGATACCTGAGAAGCCCATACCAATGGAAGACAAAGATCTGGCTGTCATCATCCACATATTGGTGATTTATAGATGAGATTAGCATAATGCACATTTTATATGAGGCTGCCTTTAACGCAGTCTATAAACTCTTTAACTGGTTCAAAATTCATCAGCTGATCTAACACTGCTCTTGACACATCTTGGCCAAGTTCAGACGGGCAGTTTGGCCCGATATAGGCACATTTCATAAAAGGGGCCGATTCACACAGGCACAGTTGTCAGGCGTTCCCCGGCCGTATTCAACCCGTCTTGTAACGCTTCCTTCCTGAGTTTAAAAAGTACCAGGTGAAAGTGGTAGCAAACCCTGGAGAGCGCGTTGATCCCGCTTCCCGGACGTGTACACACTAAAAGCCATGCGAACAAGCCGCATTGATAATTGCTGCTGTGCCTAGGCGCATGTCGCCGGAATGAGAAAAAGCTGCTTACAGCTGCACCTCCACCGGGGCGGACCAACAGTGCGAATGCTCCCTTGCGCCTCCTCCCCAGTATGCTCCTGCATCAGTCGGTGTAGTGTGACTGGGAATACCCAGAACACATTGTTCCGGGTCTTTTTGCCACGACTCCCTCACGCTTCAAACTGCCAGTCTGAACTCAGCCCTTGTCTGACTACCAGTTTGTTTCCAAGCCAAATTCAACATACTGGACTTGACCTTCAAAGCTCCAAATGATCTGTTTTCTAAATCTAGAGAGTGCCCTTTCCCCTCAAATTGTGGATGTTAAACTGTCCACAACACAGAGCAGGACTTTTTTTTCTGGCTTGTCATCTTTCCCTTTAGGTGTCTGGTGGGCATAATCTGTCCTCTCATTTCAAATGGGAATTACAATTTACCTTTTCTGTAGTGTCTTCAGAGATTAATTATATTATTCTTGCTGATGGGGTTTTTGGGGTGAGCAATTCAAATACTCTGTTTTGACTATCCTGCCATTGATGGTATTTTATTAGGCTTATTGCCTATTGGGTTTTCAATTTATTTTTCAGGCTTGGATTGGTTTAATCATGATTTTTTAAAATTAGTTTTTATTGTAAACTATCTTGAGAGCAGTTAGTGAAAAGCAATCTATAAACACAGTAATAAATAACTATAATAAATAAACAAAATAACATATTTTATACTTGTTGGAATGGTGTGTTGTACTGTACTGTGACAGAAACATATCCTGTGTCAAATGTCTACTGCAACTCCCATTTACCCTCAGCAATACCAACTTTTTACTTTCTCTAGTCAAATGTGCTGCTTATTTTAAAACTGGTGCAAACAGGGGATTACATCATCACCATTTCATTTTATCTGCCTCATTAAAGCTCTTGTCCAGCAAACAAAACTGTAGTGAAAGAAATATACTCACTGGCACAATGCATTAAATCCCTGGGAGGGACTGAGAGACTGCAAGTGTGCAAACAGGCACTAAAAAGAAAGTACTCTGTAGCAATAGCAGACAAATGTTTAGGAGGCCTGAAAGACCCATTTTTATTGGAAATAAAATAAAAAGAACTCAGATCTAACATTAATTTCTATAACTCAGCTTTAACAACAAAAAAGTAATTCAATTGACTGCCCCCTGGACGGCAACTGCTCAAAAATTAGAAACAACACGTCGGTGATTTTGGAAAACAGAGGGGGAAATCTATCTTTTTGCACACTGTCTTTTATCTTTCTCCCAGACAAATGCCGGACGGATTTGCTGGGAAATATCCAGGGGGGAGGGGTCCTGTGGTAGAATGGAATGTGGCAGTTCTAAACCCATGCACTTTATAAATTAAGATCAATTCGCATACTGTTTTTCTTTCTAGTGAAGTCGTTGTCTTCCCCAGTAGCAGTCTAGTTGGGGGAAAATCCAAGACACTGCAGATGCTGTGCATTCCAAGGCACACAAAGGGAGCAGCAAAATCTTCAATGAAAAAACTCTCCTACGGGAGGTAAAATTCTACTCGCCTCTGACCCTAGAATGAGGGAGGTGTAAAACGACCATTTCAAGATCAAATTTAGGTTTAGCACTGCACACTCAATGCCACCAAAATCAACACAGGCATAGCTGAGGCGAGCTTTAACCCGTTTAACTCTGGGATGCTTCCAAATCAATCGGGTTTCCTTGTGGTGAATCTTATTTCTGTGCCACATTGATAAGGTCTCCTATATGTTTACAGAGAGTTTTAGTGTACTGCATGACTAGCAATGTCAAATGCCTTATCTCCTCAGCAATCATTTCTGTACTGACAGGCCATGTTGGCTCCACACCCACACGTTTTATGCACGACAAAACCAATAATTCCTCTTCAGACTTTGGCACCAGGTTGTGATTTCCAGCCCTTTCATTACCTGACACTATGCTTGTCTCCTCTTAGAGAGCAGATTACACTGTATGCTCAGTATCCATTAGCAGTAGTAGCCAGAGGGGGATGCAGTTTTCCCACTGCAGCTAATGGACTTTTGGCAAATACCTTTAGCAAAAGCCAACAGTGTACACAGATTCCCCCTCTCTGACAAAGAAGAGCAGAAAGGAGCTAGAGGAAGATTCCTCTTCTACTGCAGACAGCAAGTTCTTCCCAAGTCATGCACAGAGATTTTATGGACCTTTACATTCCTCACTTTATATTTTAGCAATCTTCAGAACTAATATTGGGAACCGTTCTGCAAGAGCCATTCCTATGGATCTTTTTGGATTCTACATTACCTTTTCTTCAATTTGAATCTTTTTGTGCACAATGTGTTTATCATTGACTGGTATCCCTAGCATTTCACTTTTTCAGACAGAGTTCTTGAAAAATAACCTCTCCTTTTCTCAAGCCATAATAATATTCCTTTTACATGTAAATGGAGACACAGATCAAGAGGAGAAAATGGGACAGGCCATATATTCCAAACAGCATTTGAATGTGCATTATTCACGGAGCTGAGCTGTTTACTGGAATCATTGTAGGGAGGATTGATGGAGATGAGATGGAGAAAACCTTTTTTCTTGAGGGGGGGGACAGCAGCACCATAGCCATAGCAAGTAAACTTATTATTCAAACTGACTCCTATTTTATTGTTAAACCAACAAGGATATCACAAAACTCAAATTAAAAAAAAGTTTTATCTACATGCACTGGTTCCCAAAGTGGTCCGTACTGCCCCCTGGGAGGTGCTGGAACAATCCAGGGGGCGGTAGGAGCCTTGGGTGAAATTGGGGGGCGTTGGGGGTGTGTGGAAGCATAAAGAAAGAAGAGTCCAGAACCTATCTAAAGCAGCCTTTTCCTGCCTTCTCTGGTCTTCCCTGGGATCAGGGAGGGAGGGGGAGAGGGGTCCCCACCGCCTATCACAGCCATGCATTTGCAAATTGCAAATGTATGTGCACCCTTGTAAGGCTGTGGTGGCTGCTGCTGGCCTCTGGCTTCAGGCCTTCAGCTGCTGCTGCTCTGTCCCTTGCACTTGGGCTTGCGAGATTCACTGAGACTTGGTTGCATGCTTTGAAGCAGGACTTTGCAGCTGGGAAGACAGAAGTTAAAGTGGAAGTTCTTGAGAAGCTTCTCTTTCTATTTGGGACAGCCATCTGGTCAGTGTGGTACAGTGTTTAAGTGTCAGATAAGTGCCTGGGAGATCTGGGTTTGAATTCCTGCTCTGCCACTGATAAGTAATGATTTCAAGATTAAAGAAATTGGGGTATTGGATTGCTCTTTGGATTGCACTATGTAAACTGCCTTGCACCTAGTGTGGGGGTGCAAGAGAGTAATGATTTCAAGACACTTCAAAGCTGGCTTTCCCCCAACAATTCATGTGTGTGTGTGGGGGGGTGTTATTCCCCAGTGGTGGGAAGAACTATAATTCATGCCCGCTGCCAGTAATATTAATTAATTGTTTTATAAATAAACACAGAACTTTTAGCTTTTTACAAATAATGTCATGGCTGAACCTAGGAAAAAATGTAGACAATATAGTATTCAATATTTGAACTATGGCTTTATTCAGTCGCCTACAAACAGTACATTACCGATGTGCCTGATTTGCCAAAAACTTTTATCAAATGAAGCTATGAAGCCTTCAAGACCACAAGAACATTTGACAAAAGTTCATGCTGATAAGAAAGATAAGGATTTATCTTATTTTCAAGCACTTAAAGAAAACTTTTTGAGACAGCCGACATTGGCAAAACTCTTTTTAATAGCATCCAAACAAGATGACGATGGGCTGCGTGCTTCTTACAGCATTTCGTTATTGATTGCTAAATCAGGAAAACCACATTCTATTGGTGAAGAACTAATTCTACCAGCTATAATTGAGGTAATACGCACCATGCTGCACAAGCCAGCATCTGATATTACCAAGAAAATTTCTTTAAGCAATAATATAGTGCAATGAAGAATTGATGAAATGGCTCAAGAAGTTGAAGACTCATTATTTGAATATTTTAAAACATCTCCATTCTCGATACAGCTTGATCAGTCAACTTTGCCAGGAAATGAAACTTCCTGGTGATTCAAAAAAGAAGGAAAAATTTGCCAAGAATTATTATTTGCTAAAAATTTGCAAACTGATACCAAAGGTGAATCAATATTTCATGCATTGGAAGAGTTTTTTAAAGAAAAAGAAATTCCCCTGAGTAATATATTGTCAGTTGCTACTGATGGTGCTCCAGCAATGATGGGGCACTACAGGGGGTTTCTTGCATATTTTAAAAAAGTGGTTCCAAATGTATTCACTATACACTGTGTCATTCATCGTCAATATCTAGTTGCCAAAAATCTGAGTGAACGCCTACATAAGCCATTATATCATGTCATTAAAGCAGTCAACAAAATCAGAAGCAATTCAGTGAATGGCAGATTGCTTGGACAACTTTGTATTGAAAATGATGAAGAATTCAATCACTTGCTGCTTCATATAGAAGTTCATTGGCTATCAAAAGGTGCCTGTTTGGATCGGTTTTATAAACTCTTTGACTCAGTGCTAGCGTTCCTAGAAAACAAAGATGATGCTTTACGAGCCAACTTGATTGATTCCAAAAAAGACATAACTTATTTGACAGACTTGTTTAATAAATTTAATGAAACAAATCTACAGCTCCAAGGCGATGAGCTGAATTTAATCAAAACAAAAACTGTCATTTCTGCATTTGTGGCAAAACTTCTTCTGTACAAATGAAATTTAGGATGAGGGGAATTCAGCCAGTTTCCAAATTTATCAACAGTAGGAAAACATGATGAAGACTTGCTTACCTATTGTCAGCACTTGGAGGCTCCTATTCTGACTTTAATCAATGATTTGAAGATATTCTTAAAATGAACATACCCAACTGGGTTTTGGACCCTTTTTCAAGGACAGACACAGAAGAATCTCCAGACTTACAAGAAGAACTTATAGAAGTAACAACAAATGAGGAACTGAAATTTAACAGTTCTGGTTGCAGCAGTTCTGGCTGCAAAAGCAGATACCTACACTTTATCCTGGATTATGGGCTATGGTACAAAAGTTTCTAATTGCATTTCCTTCAACATATTTAGTGGAACGTGGGTTCAGTCACAAATCTGTTAACTAAAAAAAGAAACCAACTGCAAATAGCTACTCGCGGTGATTTAAGATTGCTGCTTACAAAAATAGAGCCAAACATTAATAAATTGATAGCAGTGCACCAGGTTCATCCTTCTCATTAGGATTATTTTAATGTCATTTGTGATTTTTATTTTAATATTATCCTTTGTTATCTTAATTTTCTGTGTGTATGCAAATGTTACTATGGTTGATTTTATAAAATACTTTTATGATTTCAAGCTTCAAAGTGTTTTATTTACAACAACATCTTTCTTTACTATGTGCAAATTTGTCACTACATCTTTTTGTCCACTTCTTGAAGGTAGATTTCCAGGGGGGCGCTGAGTTTCAGAACCACTGATCTACAGGATAATCTGTCAGAGTTCCACAGCACAGAGTTCCACAGAGTTCCTCAACAATGTTCCTTCAGAAGGATCAAGTTTATTGAGTACAGTAAAGGCAGGTCATCTGTCCATACATTCAGTGTTAGATCTAACTCCTCAGGTGGGAAAGTGGAAAGATATACAAGATTCACAGGGGGGGCCTGATGGAACTGCGCCAATCAGAGGATGAATTGCAGTGTGCCTAAACTAACAGGTTCACATTCCCACCGAAGCAACAGGAATAAGGTATCAAGGTCACAAGCCCATGCAGCAAAAGAAATGAAAGTTAACATTCCAGCACAATAAGACGTTCACCCAGTGGTCTCTGGCCTTCCCCCCTTTACCATGGCAGCATGGCTGACATAATCCCCATTTCAGGGAATGAAGAAAAAAAGCAAATATTAATATATATCAATATGGAAGGAAAGGTGGCATGGTATAGTCTGATCTTGGCAGATCTCATAAGCTAAGCAGGGCTGGTACTTGGAAGGGAGACAAACCAAGGAAGGCTCTGCAGAGGAAGGCAATGGCATAGCAACTCTGCTTAATCGCTTGTCTTGAAAACCCTTTTCTGGAGTAGCCATGAGTTGACTGCAACTTAAGAGCACTTTACACACACACATATCAATGGCCATGCATTTGCTTCAACCAATTCCCTTTGAAGCGTCAGAGTATCCACTGCAAATGACACTTTGCTGTATGTAATACACTTTTCTTGATATGACAAAAAGTACCCAGGGTTTAGATAGATCGTTTTTAATCTGAATGAACAGAGTCTCAATTAGTTCCTTCCTAGGAACAGCATATATTGCAGGATAAGCAGCATTTGTACATATTTTTCAATAGTCTAAACACCACAAATTCTCGTTCAGTATTGTTTCTTTAGCTTGATTGAGAGCATAGTACCTGCAAATTGAGTCTTAGCCAAAAAAAATATGGCTTTAACAAACAGGGAGTTTTTGCAATGCCCAGATGAAAATTAGGCACAAAACCCTCAGAGCTTTCAGTAAGAGCTACCAGCCAATTTGTCCTTTGTGCCTTTGAAAAACTATCCCAATCTAATTAATGCTTAATGCAAACATTTCTTCCCATTGCTGGCTTGTAAATTATTCAGTACAGTTGTGGCTCTGAGAATTCACTTTAGAAGCTGCGATTCACACTGTGTTTAGGTCCCCAAAGTCACAAGGAATTGTCTTTGCACTTCCTGAACAGACAACTTCCAAAACGACAGGATAAATGAAGATCACCTACAGTCTCCACTGCTGGACATTGAACAAAGTGGAAGACGAGCTCTCACTTTCAGCCAAGGACTGGGCTTGCACTAGACAAGGATGAACAGAAGAATGTCCAGAGTCCTACAATAAGGTCACTTTCCTGGATCATGCCAGGTGACAACAGGTGACATTATGTGGTATCACCACAAATCAAATGCTTTGTTAAGCATGGTGCAAGTTAGAAAAAGGTCCTTTCCCCTTTATTGTTCTCAGTTCATTGTTCCTGGGCCCAGCAGATGTCATCATTAGGTAGCTAGGAGACAATGACCTCTATGAAAGGAAGTACTCGATGTTGCCCACCAAGTCAAAAGGATGTTCACTGACACAGTCAAAAGATCCATGCATGGAATAGGATCGGATCACAGCTCCTGTATGTAATGCAGAGCCAAGTGTCAAATAAAAATTATCTTCTTCAGGAAGGTGGTCAGAGAAGTTCTTGGGGAATGGTGCCTCACCCAGAAGAAGTAGGTTTTTATACACCGCTTTTCTTTACCTTAAGGAGTCTCAGTGGCCTACAATCACCTTCCCTTCCTCTCCCTACAACAGTCACCTTGTGAGGTAGGTGAAGCTGAGAGAGTTCTGAGAGAACTGGGACTGATCCAAGGTTCCCCAGCAGGCTTCATGTTTTGGAGAAGTGGGGAATCAAACCCAGTTCTCCCAGATCAGAGTCCACTGCTTTTAACCACTACACCACTTTAGCACCCAGCAATTCAGTGTCGTCAGTCTGAGATATCTTGGGAAGATGCCATTCAACTTTTCAGGAGCTGGGAATAACATCTGATCTCAGGATATTAACGGGGTTGAATCCTGATTTGGTTGAGCAAAGCTCTGAAGGGGAATTCTCCTTAAAAGACCTTGGGAGCAAAATCGGGGTACAAATTTTGTCCTGTGACAGAAGAATGGGATTTCACAGCAATGCCCCCAAGGTGCTGCCAAAGGGGGCCGTGTCAGACTGAACTAAGCCTCCCCCTGATGCCACCTCCTTCCCGAGCTCAGCCGACTAGCGCTAAGGCTTGCTTTCACCTCACTGAACTTCATGCCTTTGTCCCTTCCTGTGCTTAACAAACCAGCAACGATGTTAAGCAGATGCCATTGTGGCCTGTCTTTCACCACAGCCGTGTGTTGGATCAGTTTGTTCGTCTTCCTCCAGGTGCGGATTCCGGCACCTTGGAGGGACTTAAGGTGCCGCATCCCTGATATCTGAGCTCCCTGGTGTCGGGTCCAAGGGTGTCGTGGCCAAGCTGTCAGGTGCCAGATCGGGGGCAGAGCTCCCTGGTGCCGGGTCAGGAGGTGTCTCTGGGGTCATGGCCAAGTTTTCAGGTGCCGGATCGGGGGCAGGCATGACACTGTAGTTGTGGGGCCCAGACGGTCAGGCTTGCTCTTCATAAGCTGTCAGCTATCAATGGTGGTAGCGGCAGTGGTGGCGGCAGTTCCAAAGCTCTGGTGGAAGAGCTCTGTTTTACAGGCCCTGCGGAACTGCCACCAGTCCCGCAGGGCCCTGATCTCCTCCAGAAGCTCAGTCCACCAGAGTGGAGCCATCACCGAGAGAGCCCTAGCCCTAGTTGTAGCTAGCCTGGCCTCCTTGATGGTCAGCATCACATGGTAACAATCGGTTTGTCAGGTTCTCTGAATTCCACACTTTCATTTTTTTTTTTAAAAAAAAAGGATCTAACTCTTTTCCCATGCAGAGATAATAAGGAGAAATGTATAAGTCCATAATGAGGGGGGATATATATATATATATATTTTAAAAAATGAAAGTTGGAAATTCAGAACGACGACTAGATTGTTTTAATAATATGCAATTGCTTATTTATTTATTTTTTAAAAAAGCTTTCCAGTGTGTTACATACTGAGCCCGGACAGTACTTGGTAACTGACTAAGCTTGTTTCGCCTGAACCACAGATAGCCAGGATCCTGGAAGGAACCTATAAAGCAGGAGTTGTAATGTAAATAGCCCCTCATGGGGAGTGCGGGTGGGGTGTGCGTGGTGGTTTGCATGCATAGAAGCAGGGCTCCAGCCCTGCTAGAGTTTGTCTTAGAGTTAAGCTGAATCACTAATAAACTATGAGCTGATCACTTCACGCGTCTTGAACCTGGTATATTTCACAGCGGCAGAGAGGAAATAGCAACCACAGCGGAATAGGACAGAGGGAACAGGGAAGACATGGGCGTTCCTTTTGCTTGAGTTCTTGCCCCAAAATTCACAGCAAAGCAGGTTTTTTGGGGGGAAACACAGGTAACATGGGAGCAAACTAGGAGGTGCATGGAAGTTCCTTGATGCTGTGGGGAAATGGGGGAGGGAACCACCCTTGCTTCGTGACAGCGTCCAAGACAGGGCTAAGGAGCCAGGTGTAAGTAACCAAAGTCACAGTCTTTAAACCAGGAAGCACAATACATAAAGAGATGATGGTCATATTCTTCGTATATGACTGGATTCCTTCCCCACTTTTAACTTCTTTTTTTCATATTGTGGGAAGAGGAAAACAGTGTGATGGTGTACTGTCTGCAAGACAGAAAATGTGCATTCTTAAAATACTTCAGTAATAAAAAAAATTATATCTGCAAATGCTCTGGGCTGTGGGCTCTGCACGTTTAATTTTTTTTTTTTAACTATAATTGTATTCTACCTTTTCTTCAAGGAACTCAGGCCAGTATTATCCAATTTTATCTCCTAAACAACACTGTGAAATGGATTAGACAAAGAGCAGAACTTGAACAATGGGGGGGGAGATATTTACTGGTAATACGGTCTTGCTCATTATTGTTAACTGAACATTTTCTTAAATGCTCGAATGTTCATGCTTGAGTAACGAAGCTGAAGAACAATGGATTATTTGTCATGTATGAAATGTAGCGTGGAGTCACACATTCTCCAAGGCTGTGGTCTCTCATTGAAGAAGTGCTATCCACCATGCACGCAGGTACACATACAAAGCAAATAGCGGTAGTTCTTTCTAGCAATGTGTTTATTGATTCCATGCCACCAAAAAGCAGCAATGCAACAGCAGACCAATGATAGGAATCAATTACAATCAAACACTTTTGCTTGTATGCTCCTGCAATGCTCTCTATATGGGGCTGCCCTTGTCACAAATCCGGAAGCTGCGGCTGGTGCAAAATGCAGTGGCTAAGCTGTTGATGGGAGCACATCTGTAGGAGCACATCCAGCCCATGCTGAAGGCACTGCACTGGCTTCCGATAGCATAACAGATCCACCTGAAGGTGCTGGTTTTGACCTTTAAAGCCCTATATGGTCTGGGGCCTGCCTACCTGAGGGACCACCTTTCCCCACATGTTCCCAGAGAGCACTGAGGTCGGGGTCGCAAAACCTCTTGACCCTCCCTGGACCGAAAGACACAAAATTTGCCTGTACCAGGGCCAGGGCCTTCTCTGTAGCAGCTCCATACTGGTGGAATGAGCTTTAGAGACCTCTTACGGTTCTGCAGGGCCTGAAAAACGGAGCTCTTCCACCAGGCCTTCAATTAGGAGCTGCTACCAATAACACCTGAACTGAGGTAAGGCCCTCTATGCCAACAGCAACAGTCTGTGATGTCAACAGCAACAGCCTCTGGCCACAATTTTTTTGTTACATTTGCTACATCATGGCCTATAGGGATCATGATGTATTATTAATCGCCACTAGCACTTTAACTGCACTTATTTGTTATTTGTCATGTATACGAGTTTTTATGATGTAAAGGTTCCCCTGCTCAAAAGCCAGTCAAAAGCCAGTCAAATCGGACCCTAGGGTTGCAGGGCTCATCTCTGTTTCCAAGCCGAAGAGCCAGTGCTGTCCAAAGACGTTTCTGTGGTCATGTGGCCAGCATGACTAAATGCCAAGGCACACAGAACGCTGTTACCTTCCCAACGAAGCGGTAACTATTTATCTAATTGCAATTTCTTGCTTTCGAACTGCTAGGTTGGCAGGAGCTGGGGCCAGAGATGGGAGCTCACCCCGTCATGCGACACTCGGGTCTCGAACTGCTGAACTACTGACCTTCCAGCCCGAAGTTCAGCATCTTAACACTTGAGCCACCGCAGCTCCTTTCTATGATGTGCATTGTGTTTAATAAATTTGTGTTTTAATGCATTTTAACTTTTTAATGTAAGCCGCCCGAGCCTGCCTCAGCAGGATGAATGGGATACAAATTGAAATAAATAAATAAACAAATAAATAAAATATGTGGTGGAAAACAGTACCACGTGTTTTTTTAAAAAAACACCCTAGGTATTTTGGCTGATGAATCCTCTCTGTATCTTCTTTGCAAAAGATTAACAGCAGGCTAACTGCAGTTCACCTCCTTCCTTTCATCCTTCCTTTGGGAGGGTTTTGTTTCATTGTGCTAAACGTTGATTCTTGCAGTTTGCACTTCCTGCAGACAAAGGTATTTTTCTTGCACTTTGCCTAGTGACCTAGCAGGATGTGTGCCTGGGCCAAGCTCAAAGCAGCAGCTCATTTTTTTTTTCTAGCACAACGGATGTCAAGAAGTCGCAGACAGTTCACAGCTGTCCTGTGAACTATACCTCCTCCGACATCATCTATGTCCAAATTCAGGCCCTTCTTTCCGGAAGGCAAGCAGTCAAGGTGTTTCAGAGGTCACCTCTCACTGTTATCTTCAGCTTCCAATCCATGTACAGTGCATGGTCAGTGCATTAGGAAAAAAGGTAGTGTTTAGGCTTGCTATTTCTTCCTAAGCAGCAAAGGTACTAGATGGATACTGCTGACGAGGCCAACTTCATTATAGTCTTCTTTGTGCACTACACCCAATCATTAACTGTGTCAGGAATTGTCTTTATATTAACTGTGTCAGGAATTGCGATCACATGCGCAATTAGCCCTGCCATAGGCACGAATGCTGGGCGGATTTAAAGGGTGCGATCCAGGCCTGTAGCTACAGTGGGGCATCTCGGGGCTAAGCCCCCTGACTTGCTGGCAAGGCCCCCCCTGACTTCCCATCTTGCCCAGGGTGTCACAGCCTTCTCCCTGGATTAAATTGATTAGCCAGTGCCCCTTAGGAAATTTAAATGTCCCCTGACTTAAAAAATCCTGGCTACAGGCCTGGCACGATCACATGAGAACATCTGCCCAGCGTCCTGGAATCGTTGGCAACCCATTTTGCTCCACTGCAGAAGCGGGGTAAAAAGACACTAGGGGAAGTCCACTATCAAACGGGTTGCTACGGGCTACGGACAGACTTTCCCCTGTGTGATCGTGCCAGCGTGCTCTCATGGCGTCGGGATGGTCTGATCAGGCCATCCCGACTCTGTGCCGTTGTTTTTTTCCCCCTCCTCGGTATGCGCATCACTCGCACCCTCCATAGGGAGCCCTGTGCTGAGATGGCGATTCATCGATTCCCTGTTTAAGCACATCAGGGACAAATGGCAAAAAAAAAAAAAAAGCCCGACTCACCCGCAGTTGCGTCTGATCACACGGTGGTGGGCTGCCCCCGCAGCTTCCAAGGACTGTGTGATCACACAACTGCGGGTCAAATTCCTCCAGGGCAAATAGCCTCGCTTCCCCCTTGCCCCCCACAACCTAATTTTATTTTCCATCACTCATAATTTGATGGGGATGGGTTGAGGAGGAATGGTGCACAACTCTGGGACTTTCCCCAGTTAGGCAGATGTCAGGTATCCCTGCCATAGAGGTGAAGGGAGGTGATGAGAGGGCAATAAATGTATCTGGTTTTCTGTTGGTATGCGGGAGGTGTTGAGGTTGCCTGGGTGACCGGGCTATCTCTCATCTCGCCCAGGCCTAAATGGCCTTGGAGCCAGGCTGGATGTCTACTTTCGTTTTCCTAAAGACAACAGCTAGGCATGGGAACTTTGCAGGGTGGGAATGTAGTAATTTAGCACCTTGTAGTTTTCCCGCGCGGGGCTTGTTAACCATTGGTAGAGGTGAGGGGTTCTTTCCCCCTTTAGAGTATAACCCCAAGTGCTTCATGTATTCAAGTTATTCTTAACAATGCTTCTGTTCTAGTGACCTAGTACTGCAGTCTAATAAATACTATCCTTATTTCACCGAATGAGGCCTGGTGTTTTGACTGACTAGCAGGGGTTCCTGACAGCAGCAGCCATATCCAAAGTTCTACCAGGTGAATGCTAAAGAGCAGCAGCACAGAATTAATCCCCGGTTCACATCCAAGAGCCCTCTAGAACCAGGTTACAGGAAGCCGCACTTAGGGGAAAAATAAAACCGGAAGGGTTTTCCCTGACACATGACAGTGCACCCTACCCGCTTTTCCAGCTGTAGAAAAGGAACCTCAAGTAGCATTGATGACTACCAGAGAATAAGTGGAAGGCGGTTTGTTTAGTGTAAACTATGTGATAAAGATACACACAGGCCGCAAAACTATGTATGTGCTGTTGAATCAAACTCCCCTATATGCATTTGTGCACAGATGCAAGATTTCTAGCATACTGTACACTAGAATCTGACAAGATTAGGAATTTATCGACTGCTGCTGTGGTGAACAATTTGCTGGAACGAAGCTGATGCATTCCCCACAGCCAGCCAGGTATCACAGAACATCCAAAACTATTTTTGCTGGATCATCAAAGTCTCCTGATTCACTCATTCTCTTTTACTGTCTGCTGCCACCACCTTCCACGGTCAATGAAATTCTACATAATCAGGAATCCTATTTACCCTTAAACTTTAATCTCACTTTTTTTGGATATTTCCCAAGCCATTGGGATAAATGAGGTTATAATACAGGGGGGAAAGCTGCCAAGTTTGCACAAATCAGCAACAGACAGGAAACTGAAAGTCAGTTCATTTAGCTTCTATCCACACTGGAGAGCCAGTGTGGTATAATAGTTAAGAGCAGGAACGCACAGGAATGGAGTTCCGGCTGGCTCCCAAGTTGGCCACACCCAGCAGGAACTCATTAGCATAATAGGCCACACCCAACAACAGAAACTCATTAGGACTGGCTACATGAGGGGTGTGTGGCCTCACATGCAAAGGAGTTCCTGCTACACAAAAACAAACAAACAAGGTAAACAAAATAAGAAAAAAAGGTGGGTGGGGCTGAATGACCACACTTCTGGTAACATGGGGGTGTGGCCTAATATGCTAATGATGCTGTGCTGTCAGGGGTGTAGGGTATGCTAATAGGTTTCTGCTGTTGGGTGTGGCCTATTATGCTAATGAGTTCCTGCTGAACTTAGAAAAAGCCCTGGTTAAGAGTGGCAGACTCTATTCTGGAAAACCGAGTTTGATTCCCCACTCCTCCTTCACATAAAGCCTTCTGGGTGACCTTGAGCCAGTCACAGTTCTGCCAGAACCCTCTCAGCCCCACCTACCTCACAAGGTGCCTGCTGTGGGGAGAGGAAGGGAAGGAGATTGTAAATCACTTTGAGATTCCCTAGGATTGAAAAAAGTGGGGTAAAAGAACCAACTCTTCATCTTCTATTCCCAGTTCAACTGACAGGATGCAATGTGGCTTCTGGCAAGTCATTTCACCATTGTCTATTCAATATATTTGAACTGCAAATCCTTCAGGGCAAAAAATCTCTCACAATGTATAAGGGCCTTCTGGAGGCCAAACAACAGCGTTTGGTGTTTTGATTCCACTGGAAGCCTCGGACTGCCGCCACAGCCAAAGCAACAAATATGATGAAAGAAACTTGATATTACACTATTAGCGAAGTACTGTAACTAACCTCAAAAGGGCAAACTGCCACATGAGAACGGCACCCCGCCACACGACAACTGTACTAACTGGTGCCAGCAACATGCCTTCCCGAGTAGAAGGTCAGCTTTACTGTTAATTGCTCTTGTAACAACTAACAGCCTTAATTATACTGTTTTATGGTTTAACTATAAGAGCAATTATATGTTGACAGTCAGCCTGAACATTGATTGTTTCGTATTTGCCTGGGACGACGTCTAAGGCAGAAGAAGCATCCCGATATAAACTTGAATGGCAGGGATACAAACAGCCCATTTAAACTGGCAACGTTCTTTCTAAAGTAAAATGAGGATCTTTAGGTTTCTGGTAGCACAAGTCTCATAACAAATCAGCTTGATATAAAGGAAATAATTGGAAACAGCATGAGCTTCCACAGGAGTACAGCTAATCAGTTCAGAGCATTCTCTTTATTTCTCAGGGCTTGTTACATTTGCACTCTTGACTGCTGTACTGCCGCAGTCAGCTCCAGGTAGCTGAAAGCCTACCTCCAAGCCAGTAGCATTCAGTAGCGGACCAAGAAGCTACAGTTCTAATGGTGGGACAGATGGTGACTCCTCCAAGGTAAAACTAACTTACCCCAGGGTAAATGCAAGAAGCTAATGTGTGCACAAGCTACAAGAACTCCTTTGGATTGCCTTCAACACGCACCCACTCGGTTGACACTAAGATTGCACGTTCCTTGAACGATTAATTTTGCAGTCTTGCTTGGTTAATAGCACAGGTATTCGCACGATTTCAATGATAATGGGGTGGGGGGGATGCACATACATACTGAAGAGATCCTGCGGTACACAAATTACATCACACACAAAAGCATATAGTTGGCGACATTTCTCTCACCCTGGCACAACAAAGTAGTTTCTATACCTGCGGTAAATCCTCATTACATTACTGCAGGTACCACTGGGGTTGACGGGGTGGAATGTCTTGAAGAAAGTGAGGGAGAGATTGCTACGGGGTCTAGGGGGGGCGGAATCAAGATACTGGGGTAGATTAACAGGTATCATGATAAAAACAGACTTACAGATGCCCTTAACAACTCAAAACAGAAAAAAAGGATTGCACTTGAGTGGAAAAATCATCTGACAATTTTGCAGTAGATCAATGCATAAAGCAGGGTTGCCAGGTCTGGGTTGGAAAATACCTGGAGACTTTGGGAGTGGATCCGGTAGAGGGCGGGGTTTGGGGAGGGGCCTCAGCATAGTATAATGCCACAGAGTCCACCCTTCAAAGCAGCCATTTTCTCCAGGGGAGCTGATCTCTGTCAGCTGGAGAGCAGTTGTAAAAGCAGGAGATCTCCAGGCCCCACCTGGAGCCTGGCAACCCTAGCATAAAGTATAGAAGGGCATGAAGATGGTAAATTGAGAAACCTAATCTGCTCAAGGGAGAAGGAAGGGGAGACAAAAAATTTGAATGTTTTGTGAATATGTCAAGATTTTACTAGTGCTTCATAATAATACATGTTGATGGCTGTACTAGTACATGTATTTCTGATTGTTATTGTTATTATTAACTCCATTTACAGCCCATTTTTCTTGCTGACACTTAAAGCATATTACAAAATGTGAAAACAATTCTATCAGGCAGCAAAGTTGGACAGTAAACAGTGCAGTATGACTATTTTTGCAGAACTGGGAAAACAGTGCAAATAAAAACCAGTCATAGGCATGGCATGCTACAATGAAGAAAGGGGGTTACAAAAGGAGAGGTCATTGCAATAAAAAGGGAGCAGAAATGTCGAGTTAGAATTTGGGTTAGGCAGAGTAAAAAAGAGACTAGAGTGACCTTCATATGAGGACAAAATTAGAGTCCAGTGGCACCTTTAAAAACCACAAAGGTATGAGCTTTTGTGTGCATGCACACTTTTTGAAATACATTGGAATGGCGAGTCAGTTCAGACTTATAGAGAGGGCAATTAACATGTAACATGATGATGTTTAAGATACGCGAAGTCAAAAATAACATGCTAAGGTTATAAGGTCAACAGTTGTAAAGCAGTAAATATGTCCAAATAGCAGATAAATGTCTAAAGGTGTCTTTTCTAATTGTGGGAAGCAAACCGAGAATCTCCATTCTCTCCTCCCAGGCGTGGAGATGACTTAACAGCACTTTTTGAGGTGGATGCAGTGTCATGTCAGCAATACATCCCAATATTCCTGGCATTACATTCTGTATTCTAATATACTATTCTGAAAAAGAAAAACAATAAAATACAGAGGATTTATAGTCCTTTTTTTGAGAATACATATGTGAGGACTGAATGAATGCATGTAATGAGATAAGAAACCAATATCCCTGTTGAGTCCTGGGAAGGTTTTTGTTCCAAGTGTTGTAATAACTTGTAATTCAGCAATTTCCCTTCCCATTCTGTTCCTGAAGTTCCTTTGTAATAAAATGGCTACTTTTAGGTCACCCATTGAATGTCCTGGAAGGTTGATGTGTTCTGCAGGTTTCTCAATACTGTGATTCCTGATGTCAGATTTATGTCCATTTATCCTCTGGCATAGGGTTGGTCCTGTTTGTCTTATGCAGAGAACTGAAGGGCATTGTTGACGTTTAAAGCTGGCTGGTGGGGGAAGCCCCACCTGCAAGCCCAACCCCCAAGCACAACCACCCAACCAGCCACCCCTTTCCCTCCCCTCCTTCCTGATTTAAAGGGCTTCAGCTGACTGACACAGACCACGTGGCCTGCCGAGCAGCTGGAAGGCTCTTTAAAACTAGCAGGAGGGAGGGAGAGAGGTGGTTGCGGGCCACACACTTGGCTTTAAAGGATCTTTTTGTGAGCTGAGCACACAGCCCATGACTGCCTCCCTCTCTCCTGCTAGATTTAAAGGGTTCTCCAGTTGGTCAGCAGGCCATGTGGTCCATGCCGATTGGCTGAAGCCCTTTAAATCTGGCAGGAGGGGAGGGAGAGGGGTGGCCAGGTGGGTAGTAGTGCTTGGGGGAAGGGCCTTGGGCAGCCCCGCCCACCCCAGAATGCCTCCCGCCCAATCCCCCCACGGGAGTGAGGAGGGGAACCTGGCAATGCTACCTCCATGAATCAGCCTTTTAAAGCTGTTTATTTCTTTGGGCGTCACTATATCCTCTGGTAGCGAATTCCACATTTTCATTTTGTGGGCCCAAGTCCCCTTTGTTGGCTACAGGAACTGGCCACCTCAGTGCGAAGGTCTGGGTGGAAGAGTTTGACTGGATTTCTAAAGAAACAACACTCTTAGTTTGCAGTCCAAGATCACATATACCCACCGGAAAGTAAAAAAAATATGCTTAAGCCTGACTTGTTGCAGTGCTTTTTGCTTTTGCAGTGTGCTCATGTCCACACGTCATTCATTCTTCCATCCTTCTCATTGCCAAAAACAAGTGTCAGCTGCCCGTGATGTATAAACGTAGGCATGGAGGTTACTGTAAGCTTTAGTTCATCCCGCTTCCACCCCAACTAGTCTTGGCCTCGTGCCTGGATGCAGTGGGGGAATAGCTAGGTGAGAGTTGGTTGGTTAAAGCTAAACCCATCTAAGACAGAGATCACGTGGCTGGGGAAGCCCAGACCACTGGAGTGGCCGCTTCTACCCACCCTTTTGGGGCCTGACTTTCTACCGTTGACTCTGTCAGGAGTCTGGGGTGTGGCTCGATTCTTTGCTCTCTGTGGACAAACATGTGTCCTTGTTGACAAAGACTGTGCTTTACCATTTATGCTGGTTCCCCATCTGTCTCAGGCAAACCTTGCCATGGTAATTCATGCAACAGTCACCTCAAGACTGGACCACTGTAACACACTCTACGCAGGGCTACGTTTGAAGATGCTTCAGAAACCGAAAGTGGTCCAGAACACAGCTGCCAGATTGCTGACAGGAACATTCCGGTCAGCACATATAAAACCAAAGCTACAGCAGCTGCACAGGCTCCCAGTTAGTTTCTGGTGCCAATTCAAAGTGTTGGTACTTACCTTTAGCGCCCTAAACAGCCTGGGACCCTCATACCCTTGGGCCTGCCTCTCCCAGCATGATCCTCCCCATCCTCTCTGATCTTCATTGCGGAATTTATTGAAGGTCCCTGGTCCACGAACTGTCTGCCTTGTGTCAACAAGGGCAAGGACTAGGGCTCTTTTTGTAGCAGGAACTCCTTTGCATATTAGGCAACACACCCCTAATGTAGCCAATCCCCCAACAGCTCACAGTAGCCCCTGTAAGAAGAGCTCTGTAAGCTCTTGGAGGATTGGCTCCATTAGGGGTGTCTTGTCTAATAAGCAAAGGAGTTCCTGCAACAAAAAGAGCCCTGGCGCCGAGGACCTTCTAGGTAGTGCCTCCCCCCATCCTGTAGAACCAGCTGCCTGAAGAGGTGCGTGCCTTGCGGGACCTCCCTAAGTTCCACAGGACGTGCAAGGCCAGTCTTTTTCAGGCAGCCTTTGGGTGACTGTGCTCCAGGCAACTCATAAATTACGCTCCACCCGTGTCTTCACCATCCATGCATCCTATCCTGCCCGATAGGGGAGAGATTTTAACCCGGATTGGTTTTTAATAATTTATTTTTAAGTGAATTCATTGAATCTTTTGTACTGTCTTATCGGATGTATTTCATACGTCGCCAGCCACCTCAGATCTTAATGAAAGCATAAGCCTAGCTTAAACTCAGGCTTTGGATCCTAATCGGTGCGATCAAACTCAAACTAAACACTGGTTAACCGTACCATGCACTTATGGTAATACATTGTGAGTAAACCAGAGTTAGTTTTTACCTGCAGCTCTCCAACTGAGGAGGAGAAACCCACCCTCCCCTCTACCCCCCCCCTCGTTCAGCAGGCCAGACCCTTGCCACCCAGCCCATCTGAACTGTGCTGTTTGCCCGCCTCCTGTGGTGCCTCCTCTACCTGCTTGATTTAAGTGGGGGCGGGGGTGCCGTCTCTTCTCTTGCCCGGCTCATACAGTGGAGGGGCTAGAGATGTGAAATTTCTGGAAATTTTGAAGCTTGGGGAAAAAATTAGCACTTCTCTTTTCTTTTCCAGATTGAAAGTCATTCTGTTACTTTAGGAACATAAAATATGACTACGGACAATTTTCCTTGGCATGAAATGATCACAACTAGCATATTAAAAGTATAGTGTATCCAAACAATTATTACAAACAGAATTTACTTTTTTAATAATATTTATTTGTAATTGTAACAAATGGAGCAACAATCTCCTGAAACTGTTTACTAGTTTATGTGAACAGCAAAAAACGACAAAAAACCTCCACAAAACAATTTTTAAAAATCTAGAAGTAACAATTGCTCCTATTTCCTCTCCACAGTATTAAATAAAAATTAAAAACCCATTCTCATAAAAAGAATTGAAGAGGGGGGAAGTGTATAGAAGGGAGCGTGGGACTACGTTTCAATGAATGGGCATGAAATTTAATCAGAATCATTTTCTGAGCTGTAATTATCAGTATCAGTTTCAGTCTCTGCTTCTGCAGCTACTCTGTTGTATCTGTCATTATCACGTCCCATAATCAATTTCTTTTCTTTTCTTTTTTCAATTTTTTCCAAATTTTCTGGAAAAAAACAAAAAGTCTTCAGGAAAAAAATGGGGGGGAACAGGTTTTTCCCCCAAATTTTTCCAGTTTTTTTCTGGGCCTTCACATCTCTAAGAGGGGCAGAAGTAGCAGCTCCTCCCCCTACCAACCCTTCGGCAGCATTACTGCCTCAGTGGCAAAGGGGCAGGGTGTCACCTTTTCCTCTTTTCCCCATCTGCCTCCAGTAGTGCCACCTCAGTGTCCAGGTTGCAGCAACAGGTCTAGCGGTCTAGTTTCTCCTCTCCCCACCACCATGACTCCACTGTTTCCACCTCACAGGACAAGGGTGATGGATGTGCATGAACTTCCACTCTTTCTCCCCATCCTCTTCCTCCTCTTCACACACACACCTGTGGCAGGGAAGCAATTGTCCAAGCTGTTTGGAGGCTTGTCATCTACCTTTTGTTTGTTGCCCTGCAAGGCGCATATCACGCTCTTATGGATGGGAAATTCATAAGTGAGAAAAACTGGACTTTGTAAATAATATGAAATAGGGACTGAGCTGTGCAATAACCTGATACCAGCTAAAGACACACACCCAGGCTTTCCTTTTGAGGTTGATGTGCCATGGTTTTCTGAGGTTACATGCCCTCTTACCTGCTGTAAGAGGGATAAGCTCCCTAGCCACATGAAACACTAGGAGCCAGATGGATGCCATGCCAAGGCAGACCAGAGACTTGGAATCCAGACTCCATGAAGAGTTCTCTTCCTGACACGCAGGCAATGTTCCCTCCTCACCTAATCACTCACCTATCCGAAACTGCAGCCATAAGACCAGCAGGGAACAATGTCTCTCACCCACGAGTCATAATCCCTTCAGGTGCCACTGCCCAGACATGTTTACATTAGCCACCAGCATTGCCCACCCCTTAGACCCTTGAACCCAGTTCCAATCACATGCTTTTGGGGATGGACCAACAGGAGGTGTGCCAAAGGAGGGGGCCAAGCCTAGCCCATCCCTCAAGCCACCTCATAAAAGAGGGCATCCAGCACACTCTCTCTCTCTCCTTACCTTTGAACCTTACCTCCTTACCTTACTCTCCTTACCATCTCTACAACTCGTGCTAACCAGAGTCTCCACATGTCTCTGCTGGCTCAGGACATGATCCCCATACCTTATAGTCTCCCTTATTTTTCCTGTGGATCGCTTCATCCCACTGAGGACAGGTAAAGTATTGCCCACCAACGATCATCCTGCTAATGCGACTGTGCTATCCATCTCTCTCTATTTTTCCTAGCTCTGTATAATTGTGAGTGTGTTTGTGTTTTGTGTGCTTGTGATACAACTCTTAGTAAAAGAGACCATTTTATACCAAGTCAGTCTTTGAGTCTATTTCTGGTGCATCTGGAAGAAGTGGGACCTCTGTATACACAGGTGCTTGCTCCCTTATATGCCTATTGCCTTATAAACAGCCATAACTCCCCAATATAGTTAAGAACACGTGGCAATCTGGCTAACAAGTTCATAGATTTTTCTGCAAACCTGTGTGCAAATTTTGTTTCATTCTGTAAAAAAAAAAAGAAAAAGTGGCAGACACTACCAAAATGACATTGAAATCTGCAACATTCCCCAGCGCCACCAAAATATCCTGTCACTCCTTGGTCTAAGCAACTTGGCTGAGGAAACCTGAAGAGGCGAAATCCGGAAAAATTCTCTTCCATCCAGCTGTTTAAGCCAACATTTTGAGACAAAGAAGACATTGTTTTGCTGAATGGAACAAGCGATGCAAGATTCTGGTAGCAAGATTTTGGTAGTGAGACAAGCAGGTCAAACTTGGAGACGAGGGAATGAGTGAGTACGGTTGCAGGCTCGCAAGGTTCTGAGATAGGGTTGCCAGTCCCCAGGTCCAGGTGGGGTTCCCCCGCTTTTGGGGGCTTCAAGATGCCACTGGTCAGCAGGCCGGCGGAAAAGCCCCATGTCAGACTTGGGCTGTAACTATGGTTTACCTAATCAATGTATTGCAATTGATGACCGCATCTGTTTCATGTCTCCCTGCTTTCCCCCCCCCTTCCTGTCTCATCCTTGCCCTCACTGACATTCCTAAGGGTGGGGAAGGTGTGAGTGCAGATGTGAATGAGGGGGTAAAGTAGAGGCCTCTTCTTTGTAACAGTTTCCCCATAACAAGTGTACCTCTAGGAGGCCTGCTCTCAGCAGGGCATCCTTGAAGTCTTTAGATAACAACTTTCATAGGGTTAGTTGACTAGGAGCAATTGTGAGATGTGGGAGGGGGAGTGAATGACGTCCCTATGGAATGTATCATTTGGCTATACCTTGAGTTACTTTTGCTTTTGTACTTCAGATTTAGCAAGGAGTTCATCCTTGCCAAATCTAAATCTCTTATCCTAATAAACTCATTTCAAACGAGTTGTGGACTGAGAGTGGATTACTGGGAACCTGACACCTCACTCCCAAGCCACATCCCCAAGCACAACCTTCCACCCGGCCACCTCTCTCCCTCCCCTCCTGTCAGATTGAAAGGGTTTCAGCTGATTGGTGGGGAACACATGACCTGCTGATCAGCTGGAGGGCCCTTTAAATCTAGCAGGAGGGAGGGAGAGGGGCGGTCACGGGCCACATGCTCAGCTCACAAAAAGACCCTTTAAAGGGTCTATTTGCAAGCAGGGTGGGGGCTGTGGCATTTTCACCAGTCAACCTACCTTTACCTACTCTCTGTCTTCATCTTTCCTCTCACCCTGGCAGCCTTTAGCCAGGAAAACCATGACCCAGTTGTGTGGTGCTGGTTGTTGTAGCAGGACCATTTGTGCGGTGGAAAATCCACAAGGACAGGCGGCAGGCACCTCATTTTCCAGTGTATCCCCCTCCCTACACTATTTCCTTTTTCCCTCCTCCTGGCAACCAATATATCCTCACATTTCCCTGCTTCCTTCTTTCCTTCCCACCCTCCCATCCAACCTTTCTTTTATCTGCTTCTCCAATCTTCAGCTGTATGTATTATTTATTTACTTCATTTATACCCTGTCCTTCTCCACAGTTGGAATACAAAGCTGCTTATGATGCTGGTTCCCCACTGACAAAATAACTCTCCCGCTCCACTCCCTTTGCAGCCCTCACTGTGTTTCAGCCACTGAAAACAGCACAAGGGAGAAGGCAGGAAATCCTCCTTCTCTCACACAGTGATCCCAATTCAAATTGGGTCCTGCCGTGCATTTACTCAGGACTTGCCACTAGGAACTAGCAGCTACAGGATAGCTGCAAGTCCCCCTGGCAAATTCATGCAGTTTGTAACATCTAGTTAATCTCTTTGCTTGGCTAAGAGCCAGTGTGGTGTAGAGGCTAGCTCTCTCAGCTTAACCTACACCTTACAGGGTTGTAAGGATAAAATGGAGGCAAGGGTCAAATCTGCATTGGTATCTTCCGCTGCTTTGGCAACGCTCCCGCTCCGTCTCAAAAAAAAAAAAAAGATGTCTACATCTCTTTCGGATTCGCTCTCCTACTGTACTGTTATAATTTCTGCTGTCTGTGTTATTTTACTGCCCTATGGTTTCGACTCCGTTGTGATTGCAGCGTCTCACCGGCTCAACTGGATGTGGTTACAAAGCACTCTAAGCCCCCTCGTGAAAGCACCAAGTCGTGATGAAGACTTGAATCGACCAAATTGGAAGAATTTCTTGAACAAGCATCACTCCAGCATAAAGAAAGACAGCGTCGAGACTGCTTTAAAAATGAAGATGCAGACATGACCAAGGAGAACAATGTGGCACTTTGGAACCCTATTGGCAAGAAAGACAGGTAGGGCCATAACCAGTGGAGGGCTCAGCGGGCAGTGCCCTCTATCACATCAGGGGCACCCCCTATCACAATGCCCCCCCAGCGCACGCTGGGGCTGATGCTGATGTGGCGGCTGGGAAAAATGGGAAGGATGCCAGGCTCATGGCTGCTGCTGAGGCTCCCGCAGTAGCTGGGTTGGACAAGGTGAGCACAGGCAGGCGCCCCACTGGTGCTCCAAAGGGGGAGGGATGAAGGGGAGCCAGGGTGGCGGGGGAGGTCATGTGACCTCACTGGCTCTTCCTGGTGCTTCCTTTCAAAGCTTTCCAAGCAGGAAAGGAGAGGGGCTTTGAGAAGCTGGCTGCAGAAGCAGGAAGACCCAGTGAGACTGCCCCTGTTCCTCCATGGCAGCCTTAATTTAATTAATTAAATTAGTGCCCCCCCCTCCCCCGGGGAAAATTTCTAGCTATGGGGCTGAAGACAGGGTATAAATGAAGTAAACAAATAAACAGATAAAGGTTTAAGGTAAAGGTTTCCCTTGCTTGAAAGTCAGTCGAGTCCAACTCTAGGGATGTGGTGCTCATCTCTGTTTCCAAGCCAAAGAGCCAGCGCTGTCCAAAGACATTTCCATGGTCATGTGGCCAGCATGACTAGATGCCAAGGCACACGGAACGCTGTTACCTTCCCACTGAAGTGGTACCTATTTATCTACTTGCAATTTCTTGCTTTCAAACTGCTAAGTTGGCAGGAGCTGGGGCCAGAGACGGGAGCTCACTCTGTCATGCAGCACTCAGGTCTCAAACTGCTGATCTACTGACCTCCCGGTCTGCGGTTCAGCGTCTTAACCACTTGAGCCACCGCAGCCCCAAACAAATAAATACCTGCCTGTAATCACAGAGAGACTGCTGTTCATCTTCACATGTGGGGTAGTTTTCAAAAGCTAACACCAGAGTTCCTCCTATTGCAACTGGGGAAAGCTGGCTCTGCTCCCAGCACCACTTTCTCACTCCTCTTTCTCTCTCCCTCAAGGACAATGTTTTTTGCATTGCATATTATGCAAGCGTTGGTGAACACTAAAAACATGTGTTTAACTTTCTAAATATTCACTAAATGTAAAGATGAGGAAATTAGCATCTGTTTTGTTTCTGAGACAACCTTAATCTTTCAGTGCAGAGGTGAGGGAACGTGCTTAAACATCCTTAGGAAACGTTTAGACATATGATTGTATGCACAAAAGGTTTCCCTTGAGACAGTTCGGAGCTTTTGGATGGGAGCCAGCCCCACAAACAAGGAGCATCCATCAGTCACTTTGGATGTTGTTGATAAAAGATGTACACGTCCTACTGCAGCTAGTATTTAGGGTACAAAGATACCATGGAGGGATAACACGGGGTAACACTGCATTCTCTAGCAGTTACATTGAACACCTGTATTGATTCTCTTTGGGGAGGACTGTTTATCTTGTTTATCTTGTTGTTTATCTTGTTGTTGATGCCAAAATCGCTTTAGCAAAATATTATGAAACTGTGTTGGGGGTGGAGGCATCTCGGGCATCATGGGAAAGGGGAAATTACTTGAGTTAGTTTTAAAAATAAGTCGTGGCTGCTGTTTATTCATTACTGGAATTATTATTACAAAGAAATAGCATTGGGAAAGATTTGTCTAGTTTGGAATATTATGTGTAGAAAAGTATATGTAGGGAAAATGGCACAACAGAGGGACAAGCCATATGGCCATTTTTTTTAGAAAACTGATACGACAAGTCTGATTTTCATTTTGAGACTCAGGCATTTTCATATGTATCATTTGGTGAGTACTGCGTTAGCCAAATTGCCTTAATTTATTAATAAATGTGGGGAATTATGAGTATTAAATGGCAATAGGCATTAAATATAGGATCAAAACCTGTGTATACGGGAGTTTGATTTCCCAGTCCCAGAAATAGACACAGAGGCTAGATTACTAAAGCAGTGATTTCTTTACTGAAGGATTCTTAAACATACAAACAAGATCAAGCATTCGCACACACAATACAGAACTAAGAAAGCAGAGGTGATTGATAGCAAATAGAGGGATCAGCCATGGGGTGATACTACCTGTCCAGATGTGCAGAGGTTCATGAAGAAGGGCTTATGGCCTAAACCCACAGGTTTAGGGGTTGACTGCCAGTCGGCATCAGGGCAAAGGCACACTGTCTGAGGCCATGTGCTCTGACAGATATAGACATTGGAAAACAATGCAGACCAATGGAAGGCCGTGGGGGCTGGTCTTAGGTGAGAACAATAGATTACCTGGGCCAATGATGAGTCCCAGGGGTGCATGGCATCAGGATAGGTTAGGCCAAATGTGACCAATGAGCTCTCAGCGGGGCAGAGTCTGGGTTAACTATAGCTATAATGGGAATAAGCCAGGTGCTGGATGACTGTACTGGGGCTAGATGAATGGATTTTATGTCCATTGATGGTTCTGCCAAGGCAGTTGAATAGGTTCCCAGATACAGGTAAAAGATGGGAGATGGGTCCCTGATTAGCGTCAGGAAGGCTCATTAATAATTTGAATGTTTGATTGGTTTATCTCGGTATCCTGAGGGATGGAGCAAGGAAGGACAAAAAATTCATGCATAGACATGGGACCACACAAAAGGGTTGGGTGAGGTTCTCCAGACATGGCTATTTGCCAGGTGGCCTCTGAATAGCCTTTAGAAATGTAGATGTCTTACCTGGTGGAACTGCCATTGTTTCATATGCATATCTTCCTCGGTGGTGGTGGGAGGAAGACTGGAGGTTTGCTCTGAGGGTTGCCTTGCCACCTGAATATGAAATCCCTTTTTGCAGAGCGCTTGCAGGCTGACTCTGTGGCTCAAGCTGAGAGTGCTTGACTTTTGGGGACTTTGGTTCAGGTCAGTAGTGGGGTGCCCCTGCTGTTAGGGGCTAGCCAAGAGCAAAGGCAGTGCCTCTGGCAACAATAAAGACATATTGAATTGGCACACCCAGTTTTTAGTACATTATGAATCTTACTGGAGATTGGGGTGTGCTTTAAAATTAATGCCTTAGGCAAACTATTCTGTCTTGGTCCCCATTTAAAATATCTGACAGCAAGGGTGATGTGGCGGTTAAAGTGCTGAGCTAGGAGCTGGGAGGCCAAGGGGCAAAACTCTATTCAGTCATGAAGTTTATCTGGTGACCTTGAACCAGTTGCCTTCTCTCTCTCTCATCCTAACCTACCTCACAAAATTGTTGTGAGAATTAAATGAGGAAGGGGAGAAGCATGTGTGCTGCCCAGAGCTCCTTGGAGATACAGTGAGATAAAAATCCCGCCTTGGATTTCACACAGCAGGAGACGCAAACTGCCCCCTTCCGGCTTCCGCTGGGCACCTTATCATTTTGTGCCGCTTAACTAACTAGGTATCTGCACGCAGGGGGTGCCTTGGCTATTAGCAGGGCTCTTTTGGTAACAAGAACTCCTTTGCATATTAGGCGACACACACCTGATGTAGCCAATTCTCCAAGAGTTTACAGACCTCTTCTTACAAAGGAGTTCCTGCTACAAAAAGAGCCCTGACTATTAGTATATAGATAGTAGGAGATCTCCAGCCACCACCTGGAGGTTGGCAACCCTACTCTTTATGCTTTTTTCCCCTGGACCATTCAGTACTACACCCCTGCTTATATCCAACACAGCCTCAGATTCCTCCTTCTCTGGATCAAGTGAAACTTATCAGCATTTGAAGACACACACACAGATTCAAGGAGCAAACTAAAATGTGAGAGAATGCAAACATTCCTTTTCCCAAAGTCCACAAGTCATGTGTACTCAAAGTGAAAGTTCAAAAATCAAAAACTATGGATCTTTCAAAACTCATTTTTATTAATATAAACTTGAATTGAGCTAGTGTTTTCATGTATGTATTATTTACTGACATGAGTCAGAATATACTTAAAGTAAACAGATTGCAAGACTTGCTCTGGATTGAAAGACTCTTGCTCCAGATTGCAAGACTAGATCTAATGGGTGGAAATTACAAGGGAGTCGTTACTGGCTAAATATCAGGAGAAACTTTCTAACTGTAAGAGTGGTTGAGCAGTGAAACAGACTGCCTCAGGAGGTGGTGGATGCTCCTTCGCTGGATATTTTCAAGCGGAGGCTGGATGACCATCTTTCGGGTATGTTGTAGGACTATTTTTCGGCTACGCTCCTGCAGAGTGCAGGGGGTTGGACTAGATGACCTTCAAGATCCCTTCCAACTCTAACATTCTATGATTCTAACATAAATACATGTGGGTTTTGTCTATAGCTACTAGGAGATGGACTCAATTCTTGTAGCTGGACTAGTTTTTTGCAGAGCTTTTCAGAACAAAATCCTGCCAAGTTCAATAGGGCTTATTCTCCTGTAACCATATATGGTGGACTTCAGCCATACCATATATGATGAATTAAACCTTAGGGCTTCCACCAAACTTCCAGAAATTTTAAATGACTACATACGGAACTTGTCTGCTCAAGAAATTTCATTTGTCTTACCAAAATTCTTTTGTTGTTGTTGTTGTTCAGTCGCACAGTCAAGTCCGACTCTTCGCGACCCCATGGACCAGATTACGCCAGGCCCTCCTGTCTTCCACTGTCCGCTGAAGTTTGCTCAATTTCATGTTCGTCGCATCGATGACACTGTCTAACCATCTCAACCTTTGCCGTCCCCTTCTTCTTTGACCTTCAATCTTTCCCAGCATCAGGGTCTTCTCCAGTGAATGCTCCCTTCTCATTTGGTGGCCAAAGTATTTAAGCTTCAGCTTTTTAACTTTCTTTTTAACTTTTTAACTCTCCGTTAATCTCTACAGACCGTTTAGTTTAGAGGGGCCTCGAATGCTAAGTGAAGTAACAGGCATTAGGTCTGAGCATGGTTTACCTTGCACTGCAGGCTCCTGTAATAAGAAGTTGTGGCTAAAGTCCTTGTTGAACCTCTGGCTTTGTACTTGCCCCTTGATTGAATACTGAATAGCTCTCATTGCTATAAAACCCCAGGGATGCTCTCACTGATCTAAGAACAATTGCCTAATTATACGAGCACTCAGAGATCCATTCCATTCAATTTCAAATTGGAGGGTGCCACGAAAATTGATTTTTCTGTTAGAAGGAACAGAGTCCCTCATGCTCCATCTTTCCCATGTTCAGGCATTCCCTTTGAACTGATCTGAAATTTTACCCCGAAAGTGCAATGGTCCACCAGGGAACACATTCTTCAAAGCAGTATATGGTAGTCGTCCCTCCCCCCGCCCCCGCACTCAAAAGTTAAACTGCCAGCAGAAGTGAAACACTGCAGATGCAGAGAAGCAAATGGCTGGAAAGATTTCAGCATTAACAGTGCTCAAAAACTAATCATGTGTGCAGGAAGGACTGTGGCCAGAATGATAATAGCAATGATGTGCCAGGAGAGGATAAGGAGTTGCAGCTGAAATAGAAAGCTGCAACCAGAGCAGATTGGGGACATTTGGCCATTCCTTCATTTAACAGCATCCCTTCTACTCTGTCAAGCCGGACCTAACTTCTGCCCATATTTCCTTTATTTCTTCTTCCCTCCTCAGCTGCCACTGGCTTTCCTGTTGGTAGGCTCCATATTTTGCACCCCTGTATACACAACACAAGAATTACCCCCATGCTTATAAAAGGGCTATTACTTTAGGGCTTTTAGAGAAATCAGACTGAAGAGCAAAGACAAATGGAGAGATCTAGAATGAGTCAACTAGAGGGTGCAAACTCTTAAATCATGTCATAAGTGAAAGGACATGCCCAGGGCTCTTTTTGTAGCAGGGACTCCTTTGCATATTAGGCGACACACCCCTAATGTAGCCAATCTTCCAAGAGCTTACAGAGCTCTTCTTACAGGGGCTAACTGTAAGCTCTTGGAGGATTGGCTACATTAGGGGTGTGTCGCCTAATATGCAAAGGAGTTCCTGCTACAAAAAGAGCCCTGGACATGCCTATAGGGCCAAAGAATTGAATGATAATCTCTGGAAAGTAAAGGGCAAACAGTCTGAGAAAAGGTGAGAATTCAGGATAGAGCAAGGCAAAAGAAAGAAAGCAAAACAAAAAGTCAGAATACAGGTTCCAGACATTGCCAAGACATTCTAAGCATAAGTTGATGGCCAGCTGTCATGGGAGGTTGGAGTCATGTGGGTTTCATCCAGCATTGTGGAAGCTGCTGATGGTCATTGATCTTTCTGGCTTTCCTTTCCTCACAACTGCCATTGCCAACCCCTGGAAAACTGATCCTCAGGGTTATGAGGCTCATGCAGAGCAGGGGTCATTTCCTCCCAGAGCGCACTGGAGCAGCGCTCCCGGAGTAAGGAGCCCAGCCTGCCCTTCCCTGGCTCACCCGCCTTCCAAGGAGTGGGGAGAGCAATAGCTGTGGAGGTCAGTCAGCTACAGTGAGGAAGGAGAGGCTTCAAAATCATCCTTCCTGCCTCTTCTGTTGGTGTAGCTGCATTTTCTTTCTGTGGAGCTCCTGTGATAGAAGACATGTGACATTCTCACCTCCTTCCTGTTCCACTGACTCTAATAGCTATTAGTCCATGAGGATTCCCATTGATTCTCAAAGTCAGAAGAGACTACACTGAAGGGAAGGAAAGCCAAAGAGGATCCTTAGTTCTTGCACAAATGGATCACCGTATCCAACTCAGTGACAGGAGAGAAGCTCAAGTGGTCTCAGGTGAACGTGCATTCCAAAACAGGGAGAAGGTGAGGGGCTATAACTTACACAAAGCAAAGTCTGCAAACCATACCCATCTGATTAAGGTTTTTCTCCTGGCCCATACACCTATCGTGATAAAACATCTGTGGAACCATAATTCCTGCAGAAACCTTCGGTGGGCTGGATGCAATTTACAGGGCTAGAAAGAAGCACATTGTGGCCAAGTGATACAGTATTCACTAACAAGGCTTTCACATTTCAACCAGTCAAAGCACTTATTCAACACAAGGGTGCAGTGAATTATAATGCAGATGCAAAGCAGATTAGTAGATGTTATGGCAGATTGAGTATACATGACAGAGAGGCCACTAAATTGCATCCCTCAGCATTTCTGTGCTTCTGATACTTGTAAATCAATAGCTGGCTTTCAGAAACATTTTGTTCCCTCTAGTATGTGTCAAGCCATATTCACAAATCACATATGACAGCACAAATCATACAATACCACAAATATTATTTATATAGGAAGACAATACAAGAACTATAGTTCACAAGGAGCCAGTTAGAGTGTACAGGTGGCCACAAGTTGCATGAAATTCTCACAAAGGATATTTACTACACCCAGGAGTATAGGCCCTGCAGAGCTGCCAATATGTCTAGACCGCTTACTTATACAAATACAAAACTGCATTCTGGCTTCTCAATGATACTTTAGTAATAAGGATGAACAAACTTCAATAAACCCATGCTCTGTTAAAGATACCTTGTGGCAGGAAGGAACCACACCATTTCTCGTTTCATGTGGTAATCCTTGCAGTAACTCTTTTAAGGTAGGTCAGTATTATCATCCCCTGGTAATGTGTTGCGCAAATAACGGCAGATGACAGAACTGAACATGAAGGTTCCTTGTAAGAAAACTATTGTAGACTCCACAGTGGCATCAAATTCAAGCACTTACATAAGCCTCACAATATATGTTCATATGAATTCCTTCTCGGGAATGCTTACTAATGAATTACATGCATAGCTAGATTAGAAATAAATGAGAGCTGTCAACATTTCCAAGTGATTTCTAGATCTTCTAGTCAAGGTGGCTTATGACCAAGTCTGGATTGTCTCCCAATAAAAGCACTATAGCTTAATACCCAGCACCTCTGGCCAATTTTCACATCTTGAGCACGGTCTTTCTTTCATATGCATTGAAGGGCTTGGCATTTCTCAGCCAGGCCTGTAGCTCCAGGGGGCAATGCCCCCTCCCAAATCTGCCCTGCCCCCACCGAATCTGCCCTAACGCAAAGGGAGCCTAGGGCTGCTGGTTGGGAGGGCAGCAGCAAGAGCGGCTGACTGGCGGAGCGAGCAAGAGTGGGTGGGGAAGGAGTGCACGCCCAATGCTGGCACAGCCAGTTTGGTGTAATGGTTAAGTGCACGGAATCTAATCTGGGAGAACTGGGTTTGATTCCCCACTCCTCCACTTGCACCTGCTGGATGACCTTGGGCAAGCCATAGTTCTGTCAAAGCTGTTCTCTCAGTAGCAGTTCTCGACAGAGCTCTTTCAGCCCCACCTACCTCACAGGGTGTCTGTTGTGGGAAGGGGAAGGGAAAGGAGTTTGTACGCCGCTCTGAGACTCTGAGTGAAGGTCAGGGTATAAATCCAATCTCTTCTTTGTCTTCTCTTCTCTGCCCCCAGCCCCAGCAGGGCATCCTGACTAGGAAGCAAGCCCTACTGAGCACAGTGGTCTTACTTATGAGTAATCATGCACAGCAACACGCCACATGGTGGCTTGGGCTTTGCCTCCCCTCCCCCTTGATCAACCTTTCAAAAAAATAACCCTGCTAACTTTTCGAGATGTCCCATAGTGGAGAGAAATATTGAGAATTTCTGCCTCTTGGCTTGCTGGCCACTTCAGCGGTGGTGTCGCACCGATCTCCTTCTCAAGTGACTTCACTTTCCAAAATTAGCGGTGGGGAGGGGGGTTCATCCGGCTAACTGTCTCTTTCATTTTGCAGCGAGAAGGGGGAGAGAGAGAGAGAGTGTGTGAGGGGGAGAGACAAGCCAAGTCACCAGTCCAAGCAGGGGAAGAAAAAATTGGGGACTCGGAGGGGCTCCTGTCAGTTGCAAACTGCAACCCAAATCAGTGTGTGGACGACTGGGGCCATCGGCTGGGAATCCTTCTAAACGGATGGGACGATTAAGGTAAGAGGTAGCCAGCCTGAACAGAGCAGATCTGGGGACCAGAAGAGATGGGAGGGTGGAGATGTGTGGGGCATGGGGGGGGACTTGTTTGTATCCTTTGGGGATGCGCACGGGGAGGTGACTTGCTCCCAGTGAGAAGATGAGTGGCCTTTCTCTTCCCTTCATCATCTCCCTGTCCCCTCCCCTCAGGTTGCGCCACTGTCGGAGCTGCTTGCAAACTGCTCTTTGCAAAATGGCGGTGAATTAAATTAGTCACCATGGCCCCCTCTGTGCCGCCCCATGAAAAATGCCTAGCTTCGGAACTGCTCTCCGCTCACCTGGACAGCTGCAGCAGGCCGGGGTAGGGCCTGGGATTCTATCCCAACGAAAGTAGCACATAACCCAGGTTCACAGTTCAACTCGCACATCTGTGAGCAGTGTGGGGCTGTGGCCCACCCCAGCGGCTGGCTCCTCCTCGCTTCTGAGCTCCCTCAGGCCCACTCCAATCCCCTCATTCCTAAGGGCATCTGCACCCTGCCACCGCATGTCAGGCCAGATGTGGCCAACCAGAACATCTTCCCCTGACAGGGTCTCCCATGCCACACGCTAAGGGGTTAAGCCAGCCAGTATCCTTGAGGGCCCTGCATCAGGTGGGCCTGCCTGGTTCTCCTACCACAGGATGTAAAACTGAATGGCACAATTTTGGCCACAGAAGATGTGATGGAATTAGAGGTTTATGGACAGCAGCAAAGTAGACCCAGCAGCTGCTGAGTCACATGACACTGAGAGAGGTGAGGGCTAGGTGGCTCAGAACTCTCAGTGAGATGAGTGACAGATAACTGTACAGAAATGACAGTTGAGAGCTGACCATTGGGAGAGTCATTGAGTTTGTAAATTGGGGAGAGAGAGTTGACACACAGGGAGAGTTACTGAGAGAGCTTTGAGAGGCAACAGCCTCTGAGCTCAGTGGAATCAGACTGAGAGCAGTTTAAGTGGAAAACTGTGGCTGAAAAGCACTCTGCTCTGGTATCCTGTAACATAAAGAGGAGAGGGGCGAGAGAGTGAAAAGTACAAGACCTCAGGGGTCATAAACCATAAATACCCTGCTCCATACAAACTTAAGGTAGCTAAGGAAGGGCAAAGGGTCTGGAGGAGTCTGGAGAGCTGGGTTTTGTCGAACCAGTAGACTCAGGAGGCCAGGCAGTTAAAGCCCAAAAGTTAACCACCAAACAGGTTCTGGAGTGTGGAGTCAGAGAAGGGTTTTGTGAACCAAAGAACATCTGAGTCAAATTGAGAGTGATAAGCCTACAGTTTATGAAAAGGCAAAGTGAAGTGTTTATACTACAAAGTATACAAAGTATCCTGTGTAAATATATCCCATCCCCCGTTGTAGCTTTCTGTATAATAAAGATCTGTGCTGTGTGAGATTTATAAGCCCTAGTGCCTGATTCTGTGAAGAAGAAGAATACTGGGCAGTTGTCCTTCATAATTCCAGAAGTTAAAGGAAACCCCAAAGAGACTACTGTTAAGCATGAGCTGATCAGCCTTCAGAGGTCAGAATTAGGACTGACCTCATCCTTCCTTATATATAATTGAATTTTAGTCCCAGAACATTCTATGCACACCAACAGTGTTTGGCAGCAAAAACTGTCAGAAAACTTAGAAGACCCTGGTTGGTTTGGCTGGCTGATTTGTGTAGTCCCACCCACATCAGCCCAACTGCAGTCTTCCGCTCACTCTGCTCTGCGCCTCTGAAAGGAGAGGACGATGTGCAGACTGTGTGGGGATGGGGCTTCTCCGGCTGGGCCGCTCAGCGGCCCAGCTGGAGAAGCCCGAAGAGTCCATGGTTGAGCAAGGAAACCCAGGTAAGGGAACTGATTTTGCCGACCACCCCCACGAGGCAGGCCTTGGGGGAGCAAGGGAGAGCCGCTGCAGCTGCCCTAGCCGGCTCACCACGGCCCCGATTACAGCGCCGCTTCAGCCCGAGAACTCCAGGGGAGCTCTGGGAGGGCCCCAGCGGCAGCAGCCAACAGCGTTGGTGACTGAGCAGCTACAGCCCGGCTTCGCCCCACCTGCCCCCACCCACCCAGCACAAGACCGCCGGCAGCAACCAATGAGCTGCCACAGGCCCGGCTTTGGCCCACCCTCCGCCCACCTGCCCAGTGCACAGCCAGCTGGCGGTGGCAGCCACTGAGCCGCAGCACGCCCAGCTGCGGACCTCTCCCGCCCAGGTTAAAGCCACGCCGGCAGCTTTCGAGCGAGCTGCTGGATGCCTTGCTAAGCCCCTCCCATCCCCCCACCCCTTGCGGCTTTCCCCCCCCCCCAGCAAGCCGGGCAGATGGGATAACCTTTACCGGGACCCCCCCTTGCTTCTCCTGCCGGCGCCCCTCCCACTTCTCCCACCCTGTGCCTCCCCCCTCCCCCCTTCCTTTCTCTCTCACTCCCCTCCCCACTTTCTCTCTCTCTCTCAGTCACTCTGTTTCCCCCTTTCTTTTCTCCCCTTCTTCCCACCCTTCCTTCCTTCCTTCCTTCCTTCCTTCCTTCCTTCCTTCCACTCTCTCTCTTTCAGTCTTTCTCTTTCTACCCTTCTTTCTTCCTTGCTTTCATTCTTTCTCCCTTCCATTCTTTCTTTCCAACTTACTATCATAACCCCCCCTCTGTCTCCCCCCTCTTTTCCTCTCTCTCTGTCCCCCCTTTTTCTCTCTCCTCACCAACTCTCTCTGTCTCTCTCTACCTCCGCTTCTCATTTCCTCCGTTCCTTCCTTCCACCCGCCCTTCCTTCCTATCTAGGGCCTGTTGTCTACCACCACAACGGGCTTTCCTCACTAGTAAGATCATAAACTGAATACAGTGCCATTACATATATAGAAAGGTGGTGACACCACAGTTACCTCATGGCAACATCGTGGGCCCACTCCAATCCCCTCATTCCTAAGGGCATCCACACCCTACCACTGCATGTCAGGCCAGACGTGGCCAACCAGAATATCTTCTCCTGTTAGCCACTCACAGGGTCTCTCACTCCACACACTATTGGGATAAGCCAGCCAGTATCCTTGAGGGCCCTGCACCAGGTGGGCCTGCCTGATCTTCCCACCACAGTATGTAAAACTGAATGGCACAATTTTGGCCACAGAACACATCTCACAAACACCATTTTATATTCTACTGTCAACAGGTTTGGGTTTAAAAAAAAAAAAAAAAAAGCTCAAGCATTTTACATCCTCTTATACTATCAAACTTTAACCCAGTCATCACACTTCTCACCAGCTATCAGTTTATCCTTTTTCCTATTTGTTGACTGTAATGTATAATAATAAAATGAGCACAGAAGCTAACCCAACAAAGCCACCTTTGATATGAAGTTATTGGAACTGAATACAAACGCCCATGCTTCATAACCATTTGTTAGGACAGTGGAATATACTGGGTTCAGACGCGTTCAAGTGATCAGCTCATGTTTATTAAATGGTTTCAGCTCCAAACTAAGACAAACTTTCAGGGTCCGAGTCCTGCTTATATTCCTGAAACACCCCACACCCAGCACACACCCCACACCCCACGATAGGCTGTTTACAGAGTATTGTTTACCAATTGGCTATTACTGGGATCCGGATCTAGCTATTGGTTCATTCTAGGATCCAAGCCTTCTATTGTTATGCGCTCCAAGCTACGCTATTTCTCATGTTCACTTGTGAGCCCTTTCGCAAGTATGTTTCCCTCGCGATACATAACAGGCAGGAATACCCAAACCTTTCGGACCCTGTGAGCACCTTTGGAATCTGATACAGGATGGCGGGCACAGTCACCAAATGTCCTCCACAGGAAGCACAGCCGACACAAAATGTCAGGGAGTCAGGTCATGCATAGCTCTATAATAACTCTTCAACATGGCAGGCAGAAGCTCTATTTAACAGGATGCCTTTTGAAATTAACTTATAGCTTAAAAGACTTCCTTGCACACATGCACCTTACTTTCAGTCATGCAGTGAAGATTCCTTCTGCTTCTGTGGCAGCTGATGCTGCTGAAGCAACTTTCTAAAAATCACAATCAGATTCCCAACAGCCTGTCAGAAGTCCTGCTGAGCAAAAGCCTTATTTGGCTCACCTACTTTCTAAAAACACTTGCCTGGCACCAGAAAAGGTACTGGTGGCTGCCATGTTGCCCATGGCAGTCATCCTGGGGACACCACGTTCCGGCTTTTTTTCAGGGCAGTTGCCAGAACATCATGGGCCAGGATTAAAAGCACAGCCTGGAAACCACTCAGCAGCCTCCTCTGTGACTTGGATTCAGGGCTCTTTTTGTAGCAGGAACCCTTTGCATATTAGGCGACACACCCCTAATGTAGGCAATCCTCCAAGAGCTGACAGTAGCCCCCGTAAGAAGAGCTCTGTAAACCCATGGAGGATTGGCTGCATTAGCGGTGTGTCGTCCAGGGGTCTTTTGGGGGGAGTGCACCGGAGCACAGCTCCGGGAGCTCAGGAGCCAAGCCCCGCCCCCAGCCGGCGTCCCGGGGAGTCTTTCAGGCAGCCGAATGTCAATTTCAGCTCCATTATATCCTATGGGCCATTGAAGTCAATGGTGAAAACATAGGGTATATTCTGGGGCTGGAGGGCAGGGGGTTTGAGGGAGAGGCTCCAAACTCACAGGGTAGCTGATGGAGCCTCTCCCCAAGATACCCACCAAGTTTCAAGAACACTGGATCAGGGGGTCCAATTCTATGGGCCCCTAAACAGGTTGCCCCTATTCCCTCCATTGTTCTCTATGGTGGGAAAAAAGTAATTTCCCAGTGATGTCAGGGGGCATGGCATATGCTAATAGCCTAATAGCTCATTAGCATACCATATGCTAATGAGCTCCTGCAGCTGTTTTTCTACGAAAAGACCCCTGGTGTCGTCTAATATGCAAAGGAGTTCCTGCTACAAAAGAGCCCACTAATTAGCAATGGGTAAAAATCTCAATCCAATGTCATGTCTTTTTTCAAAGGCTGGACTCAAGACGGAAGGGTTCATTTGTTGACAGTGGATGCAGGCAATAAAAAACTCAGCTACAGGGCTGCCTGCCATCACTGCTACACAATTATGACTGTGTATAAATGCAGTTCGAAAGTTTGTTCTGAGGGCAAACGCACAGCAACCCAAAAGGGTTTCTCCCCCCCAACAAAACACACTGAAGTCATAAAAATATAACATCACTGGAAGCTCATAAAAATACATACAATTAAAAATACCAGCAACAGAAAAATGTATAGCAAGCATAAGCAGGCTCAGTTATGGAAAGCTCTCCCAAATAACACAGCCCAACAAGCCAACAGATATTCCAGTTGGCTCCTGCAGAAGATCTTTCAAAAGAGGAGGCATTACCAGGGATGGAGCCTGCCAATGGGCTGATGCAGATTTTACTGAATTAACAGATGGTGTGGCAAGCAGGCCCTGCTGAGAGGACCAAGGCTGATTCCCAGGTTCTTATGGAGAAAGATGATCCCTCATGTATAATAATAGGTTAGCAGCAAACTGTCTAACGTGTTAGCAGCAAACTGTCAGATTCTATGTGCACCTGATGGTGAGGTACAGTCAAGATCAGTTGCTGGGACAGTCTACAATGAAGCCTACTGAAGCAAGGGACTGGTAGGGGGGTAGCAACCTCCTGTCCCTTATGCCCAGGACTATTTTTAGGGCAGGAATGCAAAGGAATGGAGCTCCAGCTGGCTCCTGAGTTGGCCACACCCAGCAGGAACTCATTAGCATAATCGGCCACACCCAACAGCAGAAACTCACTAGGATTGGCTACATGAGGGGTGTGTGGCCTAACATGCAAAGGAGTTCCCGCTCCAAAAAAAGCCCTGGGTTTTGACAACAAACAAGGTAAACAGAATAAGAAGCAAAAGGTAGGTGTGACCGGATGACCACACTTCTGGTAGCATGGGGTCTGTGGCCTAATATGCTAATGAGCTCTGCTATTGTGGGGTGTGACCTAATATGCTAATGAGTTCCTGTTGTTGGGTGTGGCCTATTATGCTAATGAGTTCCTGCTGGGCTTTTTCCTACAAAAGAAAGCCCTCCTTATGCCCATTGCCAGTCCCCCATCCTGCACATTCCCTCCATCACCATTGGTCTTTGCCTCACCTAGGGTTGCCAACCTCCAGATGGCACCTGGAGATCTCCCACTGTGATAGTGTTATATCCAGATGTCCAAAATCAGCTCCCCTGGAGAAAATGCTGCTTTGGAGAATGGCATTTTACCCTGGTGAGGTCCCTCCCCTCCCCCAAAACCCCACCTCCAGAGCTGGCACCCCTCCCTCCCTCCTCAATGCCTCTGCTGCTGCCTTCACCCAGGAGCCAGAGCAGTTAATCCTCCCTCTTCCTGTCTGTTCCCCCAGATCTCTTTAGAAGCAGCACAGTCAGCCATGAACAGGACATTCTGAACTTGCAAGAGACTCATTCTGCATGAGAGTTTGGCCATCATTTCCGCTGCCCTAACAACGGGCATCCAAAAACTGTGCCCAGGAGGCTCTCTTGTGTAAGGCAGCTGTACCTTTCATAAGAATAAAATAAGAGGCTTGTTAGAGCACGCCAGATGTTTTTCTAGTCCAATGTCCTATTTCCAACACTAGCTAACCAGCCGGATGCTTCTAGGAATCCCACCAGAAGGGAATAAAAGCAACCGCCACACCAGAAAGTTGCTCTCCCAAACTGGCATTCAAGGGTATATTGCCCCTGAACATGGAGGTTCTATTTGGTCATCATAGCTAAAGGCCACTCATGGACCTTTCCACCTCCATGAATCTGTCTAATCCCAGAAGATATCTCCTCATATCCCAGAAGATATCTCCACAGGACCTGGGCTTCCGGGTACAGCATCATATGTCCAAATCCATCTCGGCTTCCCTTACTGGCAGCACTGATTTTTAATCTAGCAAATTTTCCAGAGCTCTCTTATTAACGCAAGCTCTCTCTGGTTTGCTGCACAGTTGATTTTAATGTTAATTTTATTGTGAAACGTCTATTTATTGTTATGTTGGTCACGACCTTTAGGTGACTTCGTAACCCATCATGAGCCTGCTTGTGGGGAGGGTGGGACGGAAATTGAAATAATAAACAAATAACAGCAGTTTATTCGATGAATTAATTGTGTAGCATGTGATTGTGACACTCCACTCACTCTGAGAGTGCCGCCATGTGCTCAGCCATCTTGTGGGAATGCTCTGATAGGCTCCCCCGGGCCTCAGAATGGGAGGGTAGAAGGTTCAGCCATCTGCTTCCTTCTCCTCTGTTGAGTTCAGTCCTTCAGCATCTCCTGGGTGCTGGCTTCCTCCTTGGCCTGTTCTTTTCAAACCCTTAGCTCCTCCTGCCTTCCCTGCCTCACACCTATCCCCAGGACTCCTGCTGTGCCCCCCCCCCGACACATACTGTCCCTCTGGCCCCCTGCCCATCAGCTTGGTTCTCATTCCTACTGACCTTCAGGAATCATGGCCACCACAACCCCACTCTCCTGCTCCAACCTCGTATATCCCTAGTCCTCTTCCCATTTGCCACAATGATGACCCATACCCTGGTAGGGAGGGCTGTTGTCAGGCTTCATCCCGTGATCAGGCAGTCCTGTAGACAGCTGGTCTCCCGGGGGCCTCTTCCAAGCCAGCACTGCCTTGGTGGTGCCAGCTGATGGTGTCACCAGGTGCCTTTCCTCAGAGGCAACTGCAGCCACTCCAGGGCTGGTGCTGTGGATGCAGGCTCCTCCACCTGCCCTAGGAATTCCATCCCATCCAGGTGTTTGGTGTAGTGGTTAAGTGCGCGGACTCTAATCTGGGAGAACCAGGTTTGATTCCCCACTCCTCCACTTGCACCTGCTGGATGACCTTGGGCAAGCCATAGTCCTGTCAGAGCTGTCCTTGAAAAAGAGCTCTCTCAGCCCCACCTACCTCACAGGGTGTCTGTTGTGGGGAGGGGGAGGGAAAGGAGTTTGTAAGCCGCTCTGAGACTCCGAGTGAAGGGCAGGGTATACATCCAATCTCTTCCTCCTCCTCCATCACTGTGGGGACCTCTGGGAGAGTTCAGGCTTAGCGGTAGGAGCTTCACAGAGTGAGGACTCTGCACCAACACTGGACAGTTATATAAACTGAAATTAAGGCTTTCACCTAAGGCATTCACTATTTCCCATTTATAACCTCTAATACTGATCAATACAGATCACAATGCATGTAAAGTTTAAAGATCTAAAGATCACCCTTTCACCACTTTGATAGATTCTTGGGAAATGGTAACTTGACACAGAGGTTTCCTGTTCTATTATTAAGTATGTTTTAACTCCCCAGCCAGGTTACAGATCAGAAGGAATAAGACTGGAAAGAAAAGAAGATGACAGAGGAATCAACACATACTGGGTTGGTTGATGAACTTAGGAACAACCCATGATAGGAGAATGCTTCCCACAGCCTTTTAGTTTAAAAAGTTTACAGCCATAGAAAGCTTTCTAAAATAAAAATTGCTGCTAAAAAACAGTGGCAAACAGCATCGGAAACTCAGCACTTCTTTCCCTTTCCTCTGCTCTTCCTTGCCTTTGCCCTTTGAGGTTACAGTGTGGAACTGCACTAAAATGCAAGACGATTCTAGCTTCACTGGGCCCTCAAGCTGAGTTCGGCCCTGGGGGGAATTTTGTAGCCCTAGTTCCCCCCACCCCGGCAGCCCTGCTCATGTGAGAAAGGAAGCTTGTGGGACTTCAGAGAGCTCTACCACTATGAGTCAGCTGAATATATATTGTGAAGATTCACCTCCTCTTTCTTTGCCTTCTTAAGTAATTTTTCTCCCTTCAAATAAACAAGCCATGGCCTTAAACATTAAGAAAAAAGGGATTCCCATCCCCAAATCTTTCAACTCTGTTATTGCTTCTCTCTACCCGCAACTGGACTGTGATCCTCACGGATACATCTAAAATATTTTTATTATGTACCAAAGCACAATATAACATTTATTAATGCAATACAATATTTCCATTTATTTTTTATGAATTTGTCAATCTTACATTATTTCCAACTTCTAATTATGACAACAGACAAGCTTCCAAAAGGCTTATTTACGTGCAGGGTAATTTGGCATTAGTAACAAGGAAAAGCCTAAATTCTTAATTTGAGACAATTTTAAAGAGATTAAAAAGATGGTTTAGGGCACTAAAAAGGCATATCTCCGAAAGCCCATGGTGGAGAGAGAAGTAAAAAAGGAATCTTCTGTTATGAAGGGGATGGAATGTGGTTGGAAAGGTGAACAGAAGAGTTTGAAAGACTCAAAAAGTCTCTCTTGCACAGAAATTGAGTAAATCAGAAAAAGGGAACTTCTGGGTTAATGGCACGATGCTGCAGGTGAGTCTTGGGACGCTCCCGAGCTCACCTGTCCTTTTTTGCTTTTTTTTTGGAGCCCCCGAGGACTTGCGACCTTGCGGGGACCCACCCAAGCTCTTGGAGGGAGCTTGGGTTGCAGGAGACATTTTCGGCCACCCCACAGATGGCGCGGTTTGTGGTGGTGAGAACGTTTTGTCTCGAGGCAGAAGCAGGAAATGGAGCAGAACATGGTCATGACCACCCATTTTAGAGACTGTGGATTTACTACACAATATAGCATACAGCACAAAGAATGAGGAACTGGGCACTTCAAGCAAAAAAAGAAAATAAAAAAACCTTGCATTTGAATACCCCAACTTGGGAAACCCCAGAACTGAAAAGGAAAGTGGCTGAGGACAGAACAGGGCTAACGATTGGTCAAAGCATGGCTGGGGTAAGAAAAGTAATATTGTTTGTTTAAAACTACTAAGGCTTAAGGACAATGACTTTAAGATATGTAAGATACACGACCCTGGAACCTTATTAAGTATTCGGACAGGAGAAAGAAATGAATAAGAAAATGGCATCAGTAATGAGCAATGAAGAGGCAGAAATTTCGGAGATGGCTGTGATCGGGGACCTCTCCTGGGAATCATTTCAAAGGATATTAGTAGAGGAAATTCAGCAAGCTGTGAAAACAGCATGTAAAAGTCTTTTGGACAAGCCTCAGAATCTTTCTTTGGAGTTGGATAATGAGAAAGAATCAGAGTTCTCTCAGCAGACTTCTGAGGGGCAATAGGTCTTATGCCAAGACAAAATGTTAAATGATATATTACCCCTATATGTGGAAAATGAGGAGAGGAGAAGCAACCAAACGTGTGACTTGGAAGAACCAGCAAGTTCTGTGGTAGAGCTGGAAGTAGTGAAAGGAGTCCTTCAGGTTTCTTCACATAAAAAAATGACTAATTTGAATATAAAGAAACCAAAGCATCATGTCAAGAGGACTTACAAGGCTAATAAATATGTGAAGATGTGTTCGCTGAAATTCAGACGGAAGAGACCAGAAACAATGACCAACATGTATAAAGTCAAATCAAGCTTGAGGAAATACAAAAGGGAGAAGTTAGAAATAATGATTTATGGGTACAAAGATGAAAGGCATTTAGACATGATTGTTAAAAAAAGGCGTAAAGGTAAAATAGGGGATGAAAAATCCGTAAGAAATATAACTCGTGCTTTAAAATATTTATTTTTTGTTCGCATTTTTACCTAGCACGTGTTCCACAATTTGTAATTTGAGACTAAGATGATGAGAAGTTGGATGATAGCTACGAGGAACTGAAAGTCTTAGAACATGATGATGAAAAGTTAATGGATATTATGATAGGTAGTCAGGATAAATTGAAGGTGGATATATTGTAATTAGATAATAAGTACCAAATGGATATTATGAGATGGTTTGTTTTCTTCTATGTTAATTTAAAGAATATTGTCCTTTATGTTTTGTTGTTTTTTATTATATATATAACATAAAAGAACTGAGTGGTATTATAAATATTTACAGTAATAAGCAGGAAGGATGGAAAGTCTTTATTTTTCTTTTCTCTTCATATGGTCTCAAATGAATATAATTTGGGAGCTTAATATTTTGTACTCATTGGGGTAATAAAAGAAGTTTTTGAACACAAGATTAAAGTAGGTAATAATAGAGAAATAGGGGGAAATATCATATAAGTAATAAGTTTTTTGCTTTCTTAATTTCCCCAAGTAAACATTTCTATCTAGTTATTTTTCTTATTTATTTGGATAGTACTATAAGTGAGTAAAGTTGGTTCTAGATGGGTGATAGGTGGTTATAAGTGGTTACTAAAGAGAATGCCTATAAAGGAAATATTTATAGGGAAAAGTGTGTGGTTATTGGTAAAAATTTTATATATAAGCAGGCTTGTAATTTTGATTATAGGTGGTTATAGGTGATTATAGGTGGTCATAGGTGGTTACTAAAGAAAATGCCTATAAAGGAAATATTTATAGGAAAAAGTGTGTGGTTATTGGTAAAAACTTTATATATAAGCAGGCTTGTAATTTTGATAATTAAATACTTTATGATTGATGTCAAGATAAGAAAGAACCTTGTTAAGTAGGGAATGAATGAAAAGGTAATATGTGTGCTATGTTTGATTTGTGAGAAGGGTGTGTAAAGTAGATTTAAAGCATCTAAGAATATTGAAATATAAAACAGAATTTAGTAAAATGTATATTTTGTTGCTTAAAAGCTTTGAAATTAGCTTGAAACAGGAACTGAGTAATGGTGTTATTATAGGAAGTAAATTTAGCAAAGTTGCTATGTTATGTTGAGTTTATAATATGTGTCTCATTTTTATGTTGGAAAATTAATAAACATATGTTTTTTTAAACAGAAATTGAGTGAATTAGGCTGTGGTCACACGCGCGAGATAACATGCGGGGGGAAGTGAGGTTATTTGCTCCGTAGCAATTTGACCTGCATTTGCGCAATCACACAGTCCATGGGAGCTGCGGGGGCAGCCCGCCACTGCCTGATCAGACGCAAACAGCAGATGAATCGGGGGGTATTTTTGCTGTGTGTTTCTGATGCGCTTAAACAGGGGATTGATGAATCACATCTCCACACTGAGGGCTTCCTATGGCAGTATGCGATGATGAGCATACCGGGAAGGGGGGGGAAACGGCAGAGTCGGGAGAGCGCGCTGGTGCAATCACACAGGGGAAAGTCCATCCATGGCCCGTAGCAACCCATTTGATGGTGGACTTTCCCTAGTGTATTTTAACTCTTGTGACGGAGCAAAATGGGTTGCCGACGGGTGCAGGGCGCTGGCCAGATGTTCACGTCTGATTGCGCCTGTTAAATCCAACTAGCATTTGCACCAATGGCATGGCTAATAGTGCATGTGATCACAGCCTCAGTATCTCTGTGCTATTGCAGGATAGGATGGGGGACCTTAAGTTTTATTCTTTTTGTCAGTCTGCAGGGCACATGAACTACATATTGGCATGCACGTGAACTGTTCCTTGGAACCTATCTCCCCCCACTGTCTGCAGCCCTGTCTCCAACCCCAAACACCAATTTTTTACCTCACCCTTCCTCCAATTAGCTCCGAACAGCTAATTCAAGAAGATCTAGCTCACATTCAGGTTGCAGTCAAAAAAAAGAGAGAGAAGCCTAAAGAGCACCATGTGTGTGGGAGTATGAGGACATTGTCTCTAAGGAGAGATCTGCAGAGACGTGTGTCCCCATGGAAGGCCATGTGAAGAGAGGGAGAGGACAAAGTAAGAGAAAGGAAAGGTCAGAGGGCAGCTCCTAGGTTAAGACAGAGAGAGGCATCCCATTCACAGAGGTAACACCTATACATACTTAGAGTGATGTAGCATGCACGCGCCCCCAGCATCCAGGCATGCTGAGTCACTCGCTCCAACACAGATACCCCCAAGCTGAAATTAAACCTGAAATTAGCTGTTTTGGGTCAGTTTGGGGGATATTTGAAAGGAGCTTCAAAGTGCTGCTCAGCTATGAATGTCAGGAGTGTTCCTATTTTAGGGAGGCACAGGAATAGGCAGGGAGTAAAAATAAGCCAGGGTTAAGACCCTGAAGGTCGGTAGTTCAGCAGTTCAAGACCTGAGCGCCGCATGATGGAGTGAGCTCCCGTCTCTGGTTCCAGCTCCTGCCAACCTAGCAGTTCGAAAGCAAGAAATTGCAAGTAGATAAATAGATACTACTTTGGTGGGAAGGTAACAGCAGTCTGTGCACCTTGGCATTTAGTCATGCTGGCCACATGACCACAGAAACGTCTTCGGACAGCGCTGGCTCTTCAGCTTGAAAATGGAGATGAGCACCACAACCCTAGAGATGGATTCAACTGGCTTTCGAGCAAAGGAACCTTTACCTTTACCTAAAAATAAGCCAGCCCCAACCATCAGCTGCTAAATGGGGGAGGGGCTCTGATCCCTTTAATGTTTAAAGGAAGGCTCCTGGACTCCTGTGGGACTTGGCTGCTCTGGGACATTCCTGGGGGGGGGCAACCAAGCCTCATGGGAATCCAGAAGATGGGCTGTGCTATTTTCTGGCTGGGGGCTCTGCCGCCTCCAATGCTGATAGCAGGGATGTCAACCAGAAGAAAGGACTGCAGGTAGCCCCAGAGCCTCCAGCAGGTCAATGGTGATTGGTGACCAGGTCTGAGCCAGTTTGGTCCTTCCTTTTACTTAAATTTTATGGGAATGGGGAGGTAGACCTGGCCTTCAGAGGCTAGCTGTACCTTCTATAGCAGGGGTGGCCAAACTTGCTTAACACAACAGCCACACAGAATAAATGTCAGGTGTATCCCCCCCAATATAATTTATCCAATTTTCAAAATTCCAAACAATCATTTACAGGAAGAGTATACATAAACTTAACAGCATAAAAGAGAGCATTTTTCGTAAGCTTAGTGTTGACATCAACCTTTACCACAAATGAAGAGTGTCTATTATCTCTGGTATTGTTCCTTGAGAAACCAGATGGGATAAGATCGGTAGCCACAACATTGTAAATTCACTATATTCGCCATTAGATTTTGTTGGATTCGTTATGTCGGATATTTTTTCCATTATGTAGAAGTTCCATAACTTTTTGTACCATAAGTTTAGTAAAGGTAAAGGTTCCCTTGCTCGAAAGCCAGTCGAATCCAACTCTAGGGTTGCGGTGCTCATCTCCGTTTCAAAGCCAAAGAGCCAGCGCTGTCCAAAGACGTTTCCGTGATCATGTGGCCGGCATGACTAAACACCATGGTGCACGGAACGCTGTTACCTTCCCACCAAAGTGGTACCTATTGATCTACTTGCAATTTCTTGCTTTTGAACTGCGAGGTTGGCAGGAGCTGGAACTAGAGACGGGAGCTCACTCCGTCATGCGGCACTCTCGGGTCTTGAACTGCTGAACTACCAACCTTCCACAGCCTGCAGTTCAGCGTCTTAACCACTTGAGCCACTGCAACTCAAGCATAAGTTTAGGGGTGGTTTAATTGCTGACTTCCATTTTGAAGCATTGGTTGTTTTGGCTGCGAATAATAATAAAGCAATTCTTTTTCTTTGTATAGTGGATAAAGCAGTTTCATTTCTAAGCTTCAAGAGTATAGATTCTGGGTTCTTTTTTATAGCGTGACCAGATAGACACCTAATTTCCTCTAATATCTCATCCCAAAAGGGGGCTGTGACAGGACATTCCATCCAACAGGGGATGTCAGTGCCCTTCTCTTTGCAATTCAACGTCAGGTGTTTGAGAGCCACAAAACATGAACAAATATTACACACACGTTTTATTGGAAATGTGCAAATTTGGGGGTTTTATTAACATTAAATTAACCCGAAGTGCAGTTTGGTCAGCTATAGGAAATAAGGCCCATAGAACCGGGCTTTCTGACTATCAGCTGTTAATCAGGTGTTCTGGTCCCTGTAAATGTTAAAGGGCAATAATTTTCTATGAGAGCAGACCTGGCTTCCAGCCTCAGAGAGGCTTCTCATAGAAAATAACAGCCCTTTACCATTTAAATGGACCTGAAACACTAAGAGCTGATGGCCAGAGTCAGGGTCCCCTCTTTCCCTCCCTCCCACTCCTGCTGCTGGAATGAACCCCAAGATTGTTCTGGTTTTGTTTTTAAGACATGTTTTTCAGCTGCTGAAATGCCGAAGTCTCAAAATTGCCTCCTTCCAAATTTACAAAAATGGTATTGGACCACCTGGAATTTCAGCGTCCCAAAAAGTCATGTCCTTTTAAAAAGACCCCAAATCAAAATTATTTTTAAGGGTGTACCCCTACTTTAGCTAACTGTTCCATTTGACGACAGTCCTGTGAGAAAAATGTCCACCATTGCCAAGTCACTGCCCCAGGCTCTTGCAGTTATCGTTGTCCAGGAAAATGAAGCCAGGCCGTGAGGTGCCAGAATAACTGTTAGACGGGAAGATTCCATAACATTCCAAAATGTCAAAATCCTGAGTCAGTTTTGGCAATCATTCTTGAATGGGTATTTTTATTCTATTTATTTATTTATTTGTTTATTTGATTTATATACTGCCTTCCCCATGAGCGAGCTCTGGGCAGTTTACAACAATTCTTAATATAATAACATTAAAACAACCATTAAAACAACTTAAAACAAAACCCTAAAATACTGTGCAACAGTTAGTTCCAATGTCAATCAACTTACTTGGAATTCAGCAGTGCCCCAGTATCGGGGTCCAGGCCACTGGAGTGGAGATAGCCAGTAGGGAAGAGGGACGCCCACTGCCTCAACCAAAAGCCCTGGTGGAAGAGGTCCATCTCACAGGCCCTGTGGGACTGTAATAAATCCTGCCGGCCCCAGATCTCAACTGGGAGCTCATTCTACCAGGTGGATGCCAGGGCCGAAAAAGCCCTAGCCCTGGTTGAGGCTAATTGGATGTCCCTGGGGCCAGGGATTGCTAGAAGATGTTGATTTGCGGACCTCAGTGACCTCCAGGTCTCATATGGGGAGAGGCGGTCTCTAAGGTATGCTGGAGCCTGGCCATATAGAGCTTTAAAGGTAAGCAGCAGCACCTTGAAATGGATTTGGAATTCAATAGGCAGCCAGTGCAGTTCACACAGTATTGGGTGGATGAAAGCCCACACAGGCATCGCCGTCAACACCCATGCTGCCACATTCTGCACTGGCTGCAACTTCCGGAACCAAGTCAGAGGCAGCCCCACATAGAGAGAGTTACAATAATCCAGTCTGGAAGTGACCATTCCATGGGTTACTGTAGCTAGGTGCCTCAGATGAAAAAAGGCCAGTGGTGACTGGGCCTCCATAGAAAGAGAGGCATCCAGGAACACCCCCAGACCCTTCATGCCTGACGCTGGCACCGATGGAGCCCCACCAAAGGTTGGGAGCCTGATTCCCTGGCTCAGTCCCCCACGACTCAGGTACAGGACCTCTGTCTTCGATGGACTTAGCGTCAGTCGGCTCTGTCACAACCTTCCAGACACAGCTTGTAATGCCTTGTATGGTTCAAGTCAGCTCTCAATTAATGAAATTCCCTACCCCTTAGGAATCTATACAACTGCCCATAAAAGAGCTTCATGAGCATAACAATCCAGCAGAGGTCTCTGGGTGTTGTTTGTGGCAGATGCCCTTCAGAAGGTAATTCCCAACTTTCACATCTTGAGCTTAAACTCTAGTATAAATGCTAGATTGCACACCTCCTAGATTTTTTTTAAAAGGCTATCTGCCTCCAGTTGCCAGCACTGGCCCCAATCTGTTGCTCAGCACCAAGATAAAGGCTTTACATTGAGTACGAACCACCAAACCAGGGCCATTTTTGGGCAGGAACGCACAGGAACAGAGTTCTGGCTGGCTTCAGAGTTGGCCACGCCCACTACAGCCAAAACCTCTGCGTGCGTGGCTACAGAGGGAAGGCCTGGAGAGTGACCCTCCCTGGTGACTCCAAGGCGGGTTGGCCAATGGAGTCCCTGGAAGGATCAGGGAGGCATTTAAATGCCTCCCCATGCCTTCCCCGGCCTGTTCCATGCAGCTGGCTAATGGGCAGCCAAGGGAAAGCACGGGAGGTGTGGCCTAATATGCTAATAGATGGTGCTGTCAGTGGTGTGGCCTAATATGCTAATGAGTTTCTGCCATTGGGTGTGGCCTGTTATGCTAATGAGTTCCTGCTGGGCTTTTTCTACAAACAAAGCCCTGCACCAGGCTATTGCACCACATGCAAAGGTCTGCAGGGTGAGTCCGTAGCTTCCAACAGTGGCACAGCCACTGTTTCAGCTGGAAGACAGCTAAAACACAAGAAAAGTGCTGAAGCTGTTGGTGCAGCACATGTTTCTCCTTGGGTTGTAACAGCTGCATACAGGGACAGCACCAGACTGCCTGTCAAAAAAACATGCCACTTCACAAATGCACATTTCTTTCCCCCAAGGTATTCCAGAGGGCAGAACACAAGGAGACTTGTGTTCTTAAGAAGCTTTGGTTTCTGGCAATGGGGAATCAATAACACAGCTCCAAAACGCAGAGTTTTGAAATGGATCTCACAGACACATTATGAATAAATAGAGTGGTGCTAACTTGCAAATAACTGTTTATAGTGCTGGTACAAAAATAACCTCATCTTTCACATCGCAGAAATAAGAACAGATAGGATGAAATTGTTTACATTAAAATCCCTAACAAAGATTCACTTGTGGGAGAGAAAAAAGATAATCCAGCATTCCAAAAGGGAGGGTACGATAAAAAATCAATTTTGAGCTGTTAGGAAAAGAGCACTGTAGCAATTACTGGAACAGGAGCACACAGTCCAAACTGCCTCAAGAGACAACTCAGAATAAGGAATGTCCATATGTGCTAGATACATACAAAAGAAGCATATGTATCTCACTGCACATAAGGATTCCCTTCTGCCACATTAACCTATTCCCTCTTCCACCTACGTAGAAAGTAAGCAAAATGCTGGCAGTCCTGATGGCAGTTTTTCATCTATATTCACAAGGAACAAAACATGTCTAAAAATCAGCTGCAGTGCCGAGTTCAGCCCTGTAAGCCTTTTTACAAACTGAGAACAAAGTAACACAGAATCTTCTACCTTTCTGGGCAGGCACACACAAAATGTCAATTACCTCGGCATGGCTGCTCAGCGTTAAATGCAGGCTGCTGGCATGGACAGACCGTCAGATCATAGCCTGAGACGCCTGCTTCCCCTCCCTAGACATCCAACCTGATGAAGAGTTCTGGTGAACTGAAAAGTCTGCGCACTGTTTTGTATCATTTTGGTTGGACCTAATTAAAAGGTATTTCATGGATTGTATGCTTATTTTTGGATTTTGCTTTTGGACCAACACTCCTGCAAACAGCTTTCTCTAAATAATGGAAAGACAACAATGAACCCCCTTGAACGTCTTCCTATATAATCAAGTTTCATGTTGCTGCTGCTTTAATTTATATCTGAAGTCTTCATCCCTTGTTTCAAGTAAGGCACTAAGAAGCTGATTCATCAAAGGTGCCTGCAACAGGTTTGGGTGATTAAGATCTTATCTATGCATAGGGAAGGAAAACAGGTTCTCATCCTATGGTTAACTTAGAAGTCAAATTCTAGCAAAAGCAATTATCACCCCACTCATTTTTTTCTTATCTCAAGAAACAACCTATACCTCCAGCTTCTTACACATACTAAATTCACTTGGAGATAAAATGGTTCAATGAGAAGGCTATGGGCACGAAGCCAGTAGGGCACAGGTTTGTGATAAATAAAAATATATACACCGTACAACTTGCAGGATTTGACTTTTCTACTGCAGGAACATCCACCCTGGAATAGATAGATGCAAGAGCCATTCTCCAGGAGTTGCTAGAGCTGAACAAGCTGTTCTTAATGCGGAGCAGCATTAGAAGATTCCTTTAACTTCTCTTTTGTATATGACATCTTTTAGATGGTTAACATTGGTTACTGGAGCGTACAACAGAATTGCAGAAGAAAACCAGTGTGTGTTTCATAGGCTGTGGTCAGATGACAGGCTTAGTGGGGTCTGGGTCAGCCTCTAATTAATCCGGGGTGTGTGTGTAACAGACAGTTTTGATCAGATACCTTACCCTTAGCCCATTTCACCAAGTGCTCACCCCATGGTTGATTGATCAGATGCAGCAGCCACAGAGTTAGGTGGTCAGGCAGCTTTTTAAATAATTTGTCTTTTGAGCATATGCATAAGCATGTATTGAAAGCAGTGTTTCAAACTCCTGGTAGGATGGCAGTGGCTAGTGGCCCATGGGATTGCTGGAGGAGACTGGAGGAGGCTGGGATATGTAGTGCAGTGTAGGGAAAGTGTTTTTGAAACTGTGCTTTGGAAGTTGTTAAGAAGCTCCTGTGTGAGAGAGATGTCTATAAAATGTCTGTAAAAAATAAACACACATGTGGCGCTTCATAGCCATGGTGTGAATATGCAGTTCTGCGCACCTCGCTAACTGCCTAAAAAAAAGCCCCGAACCAGAAGGGAATGTTCTGACTTCCCAAGCAGCTTGTGAGCACAATGGATTCATCAGACTTCTGGAGATTTGGGGTGAAGCTGCTGACACCAGGAAGGACCCAACTTTCCCTGGTGTCAAATAACTCCATTTCGAAGACTGGTGAGAACAGGGTGCCAATGACCAGGGAACAGGAAACAGATGTTACGGTCTGATTGACTATTTTAAATCCAGAAGGGGACAGCAATGACACTAGATCAAACAGCTTGTCTGATCGCACCCATACATTAGGATCAGAAAAAGCTATGGTGAGTTTTAAAAGAAATGGGTGTGCCACAGCATCTGGTTGTTTTGATGCTAAACTCAGGACAAGAGGCTACTGTTAGAACAGAATATGGAGAAACAGAATGGTTTCCAACTGGCAAAAATGTCAGATAAGGATGTATTTTATCTCCCTATCTCTTCAATCTATAGGTAGAACATATCATAAGGGAAGCTGGAGTAGATTTAGATGAAGGTGGAATGAAAATTGGTGGAAGGAACATTAACAATTTGAGATGTGCTGATAATACCACGTTACTAGCAGAAAATAGTGAAGCCACGAAATGACTACTAAGGAAAGTCAAAGCAGGAAGTGTCAAAGCAGGATTACAGCTGAACGTCAAGAAGACAACTAGGGAATTACACAACTTTAAGGTTGACGAAGAAATTGACATTGTTCAAGATTTTCTACTTCTTGGCTGCATCATCAACCAAAAGGGAGACTGCAAACAAGTAATCAGAAGGAGATTGAGACTGGGAACGGCGGCCATGAAGGAGCTAGAAAAGATTCTTAAGTGTAAGAATGTGCCGCTGGTGACCAAGATCAAGGTAATTCATAGCATAGTTTTCCTCATTACTATGTATGGCTGTGAAAGTTGACCAATGAAGAAAGCTGATTCATGTTGAAATGTGGTGTTGAAGGAGAATTTTATGGATATCATGGACCACCAAAAAGACAAATCATTGGTTCTAGATTAAATCAAGCCTGAACTCTCCCTAGAAGCGAAAATGACCAAACTGAGGCTATTGTACTTTGATCACATGACAAGAAGACGAGTCACTGGAAAAGATAGTGATGCTAGGAAAAGTCAAAGGCAGCAGAAAAACAGGAAGAAAGGGCATGAGATGGATTGACTCAATAAAGAAGCCATGGCCCTCAGTTTTGCAGACCTGAACAAGACTGTTAATGATAGGATGTTCTGGAGGTCATTAGTTCATAGGGTTGCTCTAAGTTGGAAGCAACTTGACAGCACTTAACACACACAAACACATCTTTTAGGAGTACTGCAAAGGGGGTTACATATTTACCTAACTTTATCATAAGCCAGTTCTGACCAATACTCCCTCTAAGCTGTGGAGTCCTGTGAGCAAAAATTCTACTTTGTGAGCTATTGGCATTGAAGTTGTGAGCAAGCGATTTGGCTACTGCATCAATTAGTTTGCTCTGGAGCCATCCTTCCTGAGCTAAGACGAAAATGTGTGAGCCAGAGGCTAAAAAATTGTGAGCTAGCTCACACTAACTCTGCTTAGAGGGAACACTGGTTCTGACCATCTGCACCCATAGCCCAAGCCAAATTCCTTGGCCCTTTGGTCTTGCAGCAACCTATTGCTACCCTCTGCCAGCTTGGCACTAAAACATTGGCCCAAGCATTCTGTTGTATGATACATGCAAGTTAAAGGGACAAAAGAAAAGGAAATTTAGAGTCCTCTTTCTGTCTCTGCCTTTCCCTTATACTCACAACCATTTATCATAGCCCCGTTTATAATTTCTTAACTGTACTGACTGTTTAGGAGCAGGTAATAGCGAAACTCAAGAGCCAATTCAAACATCAAAGAGTGCACAAGTTAAGTCTAGGGTCTCCATATTATGTACCAGCCAAACGTGACCTGCAGGTTCCTCTCAATTCCTGTGTGCAGTGGGCCCAATTTGGATTAAGTCCAAAGTGCATGTGGAGAAGGAGCTTCAGCCTTCTCTCCATGCCATTTTCTCAACCTGGAACAGTCTGGGTGGTGCTATTTGGCCTGTTGGGGAAATACACATGGTTTCAGTCTGGGAAAATGGCATAGGAGGAAGATGAAGCACCTTTTCTGCATGCATTATGGTCCTGATCCAAGAACACCCACTTCCCACCCTGAGAGGCAGAATTTTTCCTCCATTTTCCTGACTGAGCAGCTCTTTTAATCTAGTTTTTTCTTCTTTGAAGATCTATGGCTCTCCCACCCTGTCACAGTATGATATTTTGCTGCTGGCTCAGCCCAGGACCCTGAGAGGACAGGATCACCCCTTTAACAAACTACTGAAATGGCACTCAAGAAGCTTTATAAAGTTCAAAAATAACAACATATTTTATTTAACGCAGAGGGGGAAAGGTCAGGTGAGATCAGGGGTAAAATGTCTGAGGCAAATCAGTAATGAACTCTGAGGTAAATCAGTATAGGCACAGATCACAGTTCATATGTTTCAAACAACTGAGAGTTTCTTAAGATTTCCACACAGTCTTAGAGTCTTTAAGATGTATATATATACATATCTGTAAGTATATCTGGTCTAAGGACTGTAATAGAAATAAACTGAAACTGAACTGAGTCTTTAAGATGAGAGGCTTTTATTTCAGTGTTTCCTAAACACTCCAGTATACTTTCTTGAGCTTAACTGTCTCTTTTGGTTTCCAGAAGGCATGGATACACTATCCAGTTCCCACATTCCTTCACTAAACACACAAGTACACTTTCTTGAGTTTTACTGACTCTTTAGGTTTCAGAAGGCAGTCTCTAAACACTCCAGATCAGGGATCACGCCACGCTTTGAGCTATCTCCCTTTTTAACTGGGTAGGGAATTTCTTATCTCACTAGAAGATCTATCCCTTTTTCTGGCCTGAATGGGAGTCTTCACTGATCTACCCACTCCTCCTGCCAACCTTCCCAGTTCTCCATCCATGTTAAACTGCTCCCAATTACAGCTAAACTCAGACTAAATTCTCCTCAGCATTCAGTTCTGAAGTTTTGCTCTGCTCAACTCACTTTTAACTAAACAAATTCCTTTGAGTAGCCTGTCACTCAAGGCTCTGGCTCTGTGAGACATTAACCTTTCACAGTCCATTACCTGTTTACACAGCACTTATGATCTTTTAAAGGACAGTCCGTCACAACAGTCCACATGGAAACTAAGAACTCACAACCTGGCCTGACTGTTACACAGGGTAGGGGTCCGAGATCCAACCTGTGCACTCTATAATGTGTGAACAGATTCCAGATATTTTTCACAGAGTGCTTAGAACAGTCTCATATGACCACAGTTGTAATTAACCTAGCAATGTAATTCTTCTGCAGCTTCTGCAGCTGATAGGAATGGGAGCCCTGTCAAGGGATTCATCTTTGCTTTGTCACAGTTACCTGTAAAAAGACTCCAGGAAATTTTGGGGACTTACTACTGTAATATTTGTGAATTCTTGCATCTGTTGATTTCCGCCTGTGTGCAGCACTCAGTAATCCTTAGGACATTTGCTTGTTGATCCTGTTCAATCTTTATTTATTTGACATTTCCAGGAATTGTTTTTGTGATCTTTTAATTTACTTATATTTCAAAATATTTTCTGAGCAGAATAGTGGGGTAGCACTGGTTACCCTGGAAACTCACACCATACCTTGTGTGCTGAAGAAAATTAACTTGACCTTCACCATTCCATCCCCTACGACCTATAATCAGTGGCCATTAGCATCACACTAGGAAAGATTTGCTTTTGACAAGAAAATAAGAGGAGAAAATTGGTACCTTCACACAAGAGAATCTATGCATCATAGGGCATTTATGTATCATTTGCCTTTTATGAAAAGGATTTGGGGAAAGAAAGAGAATATCCTCTTCTTAGAAAGCCCCTGCAGCAATATGGAACACTGGTCCTCAGATACAGAGCTGTCTCATTGTCAAGTCAAGAATGGGCCAGGCAGTTGTGTGATATAGCTGTTAGACCATCTGAGCAGGATCAGGGAGACCCAGGACTGAATCCCCAGTAAATAAACAGAAGTACAATGAGAGATTACATTGATTAAGAAGGTGCATCTAAGATTGCCAAAGAACATGACCTCAGAAGGTCTATACTAGTTATGTGTGAAAAAAGTCAAAAATCCTTTCCTTCAGACAAAAAGTGAGACCTGTGCTGAGAATGTTGCCACTGTTTTTGTTTTTTAATATTGTCCTGAGCCGGGGTGTCCCAGTCCTTCTCAAGGGCCCCTGGGGTAGGGTCTCCCTGACAGAAGCCCCGATGCACAGCAGCTTGCCCCCATGTCACAACTCACCGATGGAGGAGGAATGAGTGACAGTGACAATGTGGCCCTGTGGCAGCTGAAGAATGTGGCAGCGAGGGGCCAGGCACAGCTGGGTGTTCCAGAGTACGCCCAAATCAGGCAGAGGTGAGCAGACCCCGGAGACCCGGGCGGTGCCAAGGAGGTGGAAGCCTGGCGGCAGAGACAGCCAGTGACCCACAGCAAAGGAGGGCGGGGCCAACGAACAGGGCATCCCAGGATTTGAAGGGGGGGGCAAAGGGGGAGGCATGGAAAGGGAACAAGGGAGTAATAAAAAGGGAAGCCTGGAGCAGGTCGAGGAGGAAGGACGCCGTTGATGTTGGCTGGGCTCGATAGGCACCTCAGAGACAGAGTAAGGGTGAAGCCCACATGGTCGCATATGCGACCACAAGCCATAAAATGGAGATGGGGAGAGCGGTGAGGAAACCCTATCAACAGCCCATCATTCTGAGACCCTCTTGAGCTCCAGCTCCAACCTCTGGCGACTCCTTCATCCCTGGGCTCCTTCCCCTGTAGTCCTGGAGAGGCAACGAGATGGCTTCTGGGGGCGGGCCCCCATCGGGTGCCAAGGGACGTGACAAATATATTACAACAAATGCTCTTAAAGTACCCTACTTTTCCCTCTTTCTTAGTTTTGGATCTGCTGGATGTTGTCCATCCTCTCGACTCCCCCAAATCTCTACCTACCCATATTGAAATCTGACATGGTATTGCTAGGGTCAGAATACTTTGGGTTGTAAACATAGGTCTTGGATGGGGGACACCAGTGTTTAAAACTCCCATATACCCACCTCTTCCTCCAAAAATTGCCTCCTCTTAATGCCACATAACAGAAGAAGTGAGAATCAATCTGAGTTTCAAGAGGTGGTACATATATCTCTGCCTCCTTCCTTATTAATCTGACCATCTTGTTCTCGCACCTTCATGTCTAGTGGACCTGAAGCTTCCCTTCCACCCATAAACCTGTATGAAAGCATTTCAGATGAAGTCATACACCCTTGCTATCTCCACCCTTTGAGCTTTCCATTTGAAGAGACACTCACTTTTCAGAAGCACAATGACTGGAATGCTTTTCTGACAAAGAATTCAAAGACAAAGGCAACCTAAGTTACCAAAATAGAGTTAACCCTTACAATGTCAGAGAGACAGTCCTTGTGATATTTTGGAGAAAGTTCATGTCTGATCTGCAGGATTTAGGGGTTATTATTAACAGTACAACAGAAGAGAGTAAGATCATTACTTGATTTCCAAAAACATTTTGTGTTACTTGTTGCACCTTCAGCTTTGCCACAGGCTCCTTATCTTATTTTCAGTTGCTGTTTTTTTCATTTCCATGCTCATGAATTGACCAAGAGACTGACCAAGATCTTGGAGTCGCAGTAGATAACTCACTGAAAATGTTGAGACAGTGTGCGACTGCAATAAAAAAGGCCAATGCTATGCTGGGGATTATTAGGAAGGGAATTGAAAACCAATCAGCCAGTATCATAATGTCCCTATATAAATCAATGGTATGACCTCATTTGGACTACTATGTACAGTTCTGGTCCCCACACCTCAAAAAGGATATTATAGCTTTGGAAAAAGTGCAGAAAAGAGCAATTAGAATGATAAAAGGGTTGGAACACTTTCCCTATGAGGAAAGATTGAGGTGCTTAGGGCTCTTTAGCTTGGAGAAACGACCTGAGGGGTGACATGATCGAGGTTTATAAGATTATGCATGGGATAGAACAGGGAGAGAAAGAAGTACTTTTCTCCCTTTCTCACAATACAAGAACTCATTGGGCACTCAATCAAGTTGCTGAGCGGTCAGGTTAGAACGGATAAAAGGAAGTACTTCTTCACCCAAAGAGTGATTAACAGATGGAATTCACTGGCACAGGAGGTGGTGGCGGCTACAAGCACTGGATGGCTTCAAGAGGGGATTAGATAAACATATGGAACAGAGGTCCATCAGTGGCTATTAGCCACAAGGTATAGATAGGGACTCTGGGGCAGGTGATGCTCTGTTATTCTTGGTGCTTAGGGGAGGGGGTCAACAGCAGTGTTCCCTCTACGCTGAGTTAGTGTGAGCTAGCTCACAGTTTTTTAGTCTCTGGCTCACACAATTTTGTCTTAGCTCAGGAAGGATGGCTCCAGAGCAAACTAATTCATGTAGTAGCCAAATTGCTCACTTACAATTTTAATGCCAATAGCTCACAAAGTAGAATTTTTGCTCACAAGACTCCACAGCTTAGAGGGAACACTGGTCAACAGTGGGAGGGCTTCTAGTGTCCTGACCCCACTGGTGGACCACCTGATGGCACCTAGTGTTTTTGGCCACTGTGTGACAGAGTGTTGGACTGGATGGGCCATTGGCCTGATCTAACATTGGCTTCTCTTATGTTCTTATGAAGCACTTGCTTGATTCAAGGCACAGGAAGATGAGACAAAAGGCTTCACAAATACAGATGGAAGCTGGCAGCATTAAATGATGTACCATTTGGGAGCCTTGGATGTGGCATTTCAGCCAGCCTGCACTCATATGATCTGCCATTTGATTATGGGCTTCTTTTAATTGTGACTGCACGAAGGAAGGTGTTCCCTTTAGGCAACAACAATAAGCTGTTTAGTCATTCACAAGGGTTGAACAAGTATAGCAAGTTTTTGTTTGGTGTATTCGGAAGATTTCTAATATTATCACTTAATACTGATATTGATCAGAATCCTGGACAGCAGGATTTCCGGTTTGTAGCGTGGCAATGGCAGTCACTCTCCCCAAGGCTCAGGGGAGCGATTTGCACACCAGTGGTTTGGAGGGGAGTTACTGATGTGGCCCCCCCATGGAACCCTTGGGTAGGGTTCCAAGCCATAGGGCTTTGAAGGGATAGCCTCTTCAATGGCGGAATGCCAGCAAATCGAGGTGCCCCTTTGCCCTGACAGTCCTACCACTGTGTGGCTGAATGGCACTAGCTGGGTTGACCGGAACAAGCGACGGAGATCGAGCGACTGGTGGAGATTTAAGTGAGGCCACAAGTGGTTAATAATGAACGTGAGTTAGATGTAACCGAACTTTGAAAGTAACCTGGAAATCCCTTACCCCCTCATCATCGGTAAATGGTGGGCGGAGGGATTCCCCCCCCCCGCAAGCGAGGTGAGTAGTGGAAAAAAGAGAGGGGGAAGGGAAGAACTGAGCGTTTGACTTGTTTTGAGAGACTTACCAGAGCGGATTTATAACATAAGCGATTTTCAGAGGTGGTGGAATAGCGGTTGGCTTTTGCAAGCAATCAACCAAGATGTCGGGCGCAGGGAGGAAAGGAACAAAACCGAAACTTATCGGCGGTCAAAGTCCGAGACCGGAAGACGAGGGAGTGGACGTCATGAGACTGCTAGCGGATACACTCAAGCCTGTTATGGATCAACTCGCTGGTATTAACCAGCAGTTAACCGTTCTCAACCAGACTCTTGCAGCGCAACAGCTCCAGATGGCCAAAACAGTTAAGCAGACGGAGCAAACAATGGAAATAGTGAAAGAGATGTACACCGAAAACAAGACTTTGAAGAAAAGAGTAGCTCAAGTAACAAATAAACAGAATCATCAGGAAAACAGACTGTTGTTTCTGGAAACGGAAAAAGCGAATATGATCCTCAGATTCCAGGGAGTTTCTGAAACACCAAAGGAAGATTTGAAGAAGCTCCTGAGTGATATCTTAGCACCAGTAGTAGGCTTGAAAGCGGAAGAAATAATGCATGATATGGAAGCAGTGTATAGGGTGTATTCAAACTACACCAAAAAGAATAGCCTACCTGGAGAAATACCAGTCAGATTTTCAAGAAGTACAAACAAGGGATGCAATTTTAAAAGCCACGTCAGTAACTCTGCTGAAACTGGGAAATGCTACCATTAAGACTTTAAAAGACATTCCATTTGAAATTCTCCAAAAACGGAAGAGCTACAAGGACTTAATACTTTTTCTCCAAACTAATCAAATTGCATATAAATGGGCGGTTCCAGAAGGGGTCACCTTTAAGCTGCATGATAAGACAGAGAAGATTGACTCCGTGTACAAGGCTAAAGAATTTCTGAAATTTCATCTGGGAACCAAAGAAGACAGTGAAACTGGTTCGACTGGCTCCACACCCTCGGAGACGGACGAAGACCTGGCTGCGAAAGAAGGCACTGCTGCCCGTAAACCAACTTATGCCTTTAGAGATAGAAAGCCTAAGTAAAGGCAGAAGGACTCTGAAAATTGCCTTTATGAAGCGAGTCTGAGGGATGCTCTGGAATTCTCCCATAACAAGTAACCAACTAATTTTAGATCAGGGATAGATAGTAACTCACAGCATGCATTGTTTTGCTAACAATTTGGTACTAACACAGATTTTAACTGGGATAATGATCTCCTACTCTTGGGTTTTTAGTTTAGTGTGGGTTTACTTTTCTTTCTCCCTAGTTGTTAGTTACCCTCCCCTTATTTTCGTTGTAGTTTTAGTGTCTATTATAAAGAAGCAATAAAAAATCCCCTTCAGGGGGCCAAAAAAAAAAAAGAATCCTGGACAGCTTGGATTAGCCACTTTGTGCAAGTTAATTCGGGTCTCCTTGGTATATCTTACCACACCAGGCAAAGACCTTCCAGTGTGCCTACTGCCGTGTTTTCCTTCTTGCTGTTCCTATCAGTGGCTGGCAGTGGCAACACTGTTCTGAAGTCTGCCAGCTTCACTGACACATTTGTTAATATCCATGCACAGGTTTTTAAATTCGCTGTTATACATAAACAAATATGGCTATGTAATACATGCAGTATTTAGATCTCTGCAAATTCCTGGCAGAATGCGGCCGCTGCCGCCACCAAGGAAGACAATTTCATTTCCTGCTTAACTCAGTGCAAGCATGGCCCTTGTGCCATGATATATACCCACTGCAACAAAGTTCCTAAAGGTGTCTAAATAAGCAGGAATATGTCTGCCAGCGGAAACAAACCATAGGCAAAGTCAGTATTATTGGTTTGTAGCTGTAGGCAGCCTTCTAATGCAACCATTTGTAGAAGGCAGCAGATACAAGAAAACTGCCCTTAATGTGTTCGTTTCTGCTGCTCAAGAGAAGTAGAAGAGGCAAGATAGACTTCATTGTATTATTGGTGCAAGGAAGCATCAGGCAACAGACAGAGGGCAGACAAACAGGCCATTCATCTTCAGAATACCCCAGAGAGCACTACGGTCAAGGTCTCAAAATTGACTGACCCTCCCAGGCCCCAAGGATGCCAGCTTACTACTACTAGGGCCAGGGCCTTTTCAGTGGCGGCCCCATCCTGGTGGAACGAGCTCCTGGAGGAGATCAGGGCCTTGCGGGATCTCTTACTGTTCTGCAGGGCCTGCAAGATGGAGGTCTTCCACCAGGCTTTCAGCTAGGGAGCTGCCACCACTATAGACCCTTGGTTTTTGACGCCTAGCCTTGGTTTGTGACACCTAGCCTGAGCCGCAGGAAAATCTTGAGCAGATGGACATCTAAGCTTCGAAAGTAAACTCTGAAAGTATGCCATCTTGGATAACTAACCAACATCTCCAGCACTTTATGAAATTGCTTTAGCTATAATGGAATTGTTTAGATGATTTTATGTTGTTTTAATTGTATTTATGTACTGATTGTGAGCCACCCTGAGCCTGCATTGCAGGGAGGGCGGGGTACAAATTTGATTGATAAATAAATGAATAGAATAAGAGTTTAGCATGGATGGGTAAAACAGAAGCAACTGCTGATCAAGAGCCAACAGAGGAGGCCCTCAGACCTGTGAAGTGATAGCATAAACTAGGGAGGAAAACGAGGCCAGGATACCTGTGTAATTGGCTAAGCTGTGGCTCCGGCCACTGGTAACTCAATCTAGGTCTGTAAGGAGCAAGCAAAACATCCTGCCATGTTCCTAGGGTTGCCAGGTCCCGTCGTTGTGCCAGCGGGGGGATTTGAGGGGCATTCCGGAGTGGGTGGGGATGTCGCACAATGTGCTGACATCACCTGGAAGTGATGTCAGCATGTCAACAATGTTGGGGGTGATGCTCTGCTTTTGGGGCAGAACTCTATGGTAAAAACAGCCCCGAACCATAGAGTTTTGCCCCAAAAACAGAGCATCACCCTCGATGTCATTGACGTGCTGACATCACTTCTGGGTGATGTCAGCCTGTTGTGCATCCCAAGTATACAAATTCCACTAGTAGAAAACACCATCAAAGATTGCCGAAACAATATATTAAACAATTATAAAGTTGGTGGTGTCACAACAACCACATTTATGCATACTGTCACTGTATTAAGGCATAAGATACAATATTTCCTCCTGTGAAGATAAGACATAAAGTCCATGTATTCAGTGTAACTTGATAACTTGATAGGAGGAGTCCACATAGTCATAACATATTTCAAACAGCCTTTGCCAAGACGCTCATTCTAGATATTTGGAAGATACATTTCCTTTGACTTCTTCAGTTTGCCGGCTGTGTGAATGGAACTGTGAAGAGATTCACACAAATTCCTAGCCACAAAAACACATATGAAAAACAGAATTGTTTTTACAAACGTGCCTGAAAAATACACTCACCCTGATTTCAGCAATTTCAACATACCACAAGGTTCACAGTATAAAGAGAAAATCATAGGTTCTCAAGGATACAGTCAAAGGAAATGCTATTTTTACATATTTCCTTCATTAAGTTTTTAACATCGGCCCCCTTCCTTACATTTGACTAACCTTTGTCAGGTTCTGGATTCCTGTCAGGGACACCAGAATCCATGACAAATTTATGAAAAGTACCTCTACAGTATTTGTTTTGTGTCCATGGGAAAATAAGGAAAAGGAAGAACTGGTTTCAGATCAGCGGAGCACGTGGTTCCTAAGTATTCCCACTTAATGACAGACCAAATTGTTTTTAGGTAAAGATGCATTATCCCCCTTTTGCTGTGCCATTTGGGCAACTGGAAGGAGACTTTGCAAGCTGAATGAAGAACAAGGAGAAAATAATCTGCTCTTGGAGGTCTGCTGCCAAGAGACCGATCTGCCAGTAAAGGACCAGCAGTGGCAGCATTCCACAGGTTACTCCAAAATGAGATCATCTCATCCTAGGAAGTAAACATCACTTCTAAGAGGCAGTCCATTTGCCACCATCATAAAAATGATGGCCAAAGGAGAAGTGTACATGAGAAATGGCAGGAGTTCAGAAAAGAAACCTGAGTAGTCTCTTCTGTCTTTGTGGCACTCCTAACTAACACAACTAGCTAACACAAAGATTGAAGTTTGAGTCCAGTGGCACCTTTCAGAACAATCTGGGTATAAGCTTTTGGGTGCATGCCAGTTTGAGAGCCAGTTTGGCGTAGTGGTTAAGTGCGTGGACTCTAATCTGAGAGAACTGGGTCTGTATTCCCCACTCCTCCACTTGCACTTTTGGCACAGCTGTTCTTGAAAAAGAGCAGTTCCTGTCAGAGTTCTCTCAGTCCCACCCACCTCACAGGGTGTCTGTGGTGGGGAGGGGAAGGGAAGGGAGTTTGTAAGCCGCTCTGAGACTCCTTCGGGTAGTGAAAGGTGGGGTGTTTTTATTTATTTATTTATTTATTTATTATTATATTTATATCCCGCCCTCCCCGGATGGGCTCAGGGCAGCTAACAAGTGAGGCATATATGCCAAGATTAAAACAGGTAAAAACAGGATAAAACAAGCAATAAAACGATCATTCATATAAAAAATACAAGTGCTCTAGATGTCACAAATAACAGATGGGGTCACACATGACAAGGTGGTCCCAGAGTGACACAGTAGACTCCAGGTGGTACAGCGATCCATCCTTCCTCCCAGGCCCATCTCATTCCCTGATGACACCCACTCCATTTAGTGGTGGTGGTACAGTATAGTGATGGTGGCGGCTCCTACTCAAAAGCCTGGCGGAAGAGCTCCGTCTTACAGGCCCTGTGGAACTGGGCCAGGTCCCGCAGACCCAGATCTCCTCTGGGAGCTCATTCCACCAGGTAGGAGCCACCACCGAAAAATCCCTGGCCCTGGTAACAGCAAATTTAATATCTTTGGAACCTGGGGTTACCAGTCAATGTTGAGTCCCTGACCGTAGTGCCCTTGGGGGAACATATGGGGAAAGGCAGTCCCTCAGGTATGCCGGACCCTGGCCATATAGGGCTTTAAAGGTAAGAACCAGCACTTTGAAGCGAACCCGGTATGCTATTGGCAGCCAGTGCAGCACTTTCAGGACAGGCCTGATATGGTCCCACCTGGTGAGACCCATCAGCAGCCTGGCCACAGCATTCTGCACTAGCTGCAGCTTCCGGATTGGTATAAATCCAATCTTTTCTCTTCTTCTTCATCAGATACTTCTGTTCCCTTTTGCAACTGAAGGTGACTCTGAAAATCCCCACAAACGTTCATGGTTCCTGCAAGTCTGATGATGTGTCCATGCACACGAAACCTTATGCCCAGAATTTAACTTTGTTGGTCTTAAAGGTGAAACTGGACTCAAATTTTGTTCTGTTGCTTCAGACCAACACGGCTACCCACCTGAATCTAACACAAAGATTGTCAGTCCAGTACATATTGGCCAACAAGCAACTGAGTGTCGAACTTTAAAGAAAATGGATACTCACATAGGAACCAAAACTTCTCAGCACATTTGTTCTGTTCCACCTCAGAGGCAGTTCTGACACAGATAATCAGTTAAAACCACCACAAACAGCTCCTCTGCCATACTTAGTTTCACTGGAAAGATCCAGGAGAAACATTCTTAAGACTTGCACCTGACATTTCCAAGTTTTCCATAGTCTGAATGGGTCCTTGGAGATGTGAGGAAAGGCACTTGATGCACTCAGCACAGATGCAGAAAAAACTGGCTACGCTAATGCTCAACACGAAATCAAGGTGCTATGAACAACAACAACAACAACCTAAAGTCAGCCAGGCTGGCATCAATAAAACAGGAATATAAATGAACACGCAAAAAGCCCAGAGGCAGATGGAAATAAAACAACAACATCAGCTTAAAAACCTGAGACAAGATAAACATTTTTGCCTAGCGGCCAACATGATACAGACAACTGCTAGATGAATCTCTTCTAGGAGGAGATTCTGACGTCAGGGCATCACCACAGAGAACCTGGAAGCACACAGAGAAGACTCTCGAAGAGCTTAACTAACAGACAAGTATTTATGGAAGAAGATGGACCTTGAAGCCCAAGCTGTCCAGGCCTTTAAAGGTAATAAGCAGAGCCTTGAATTGGGCCTGGAAGAAATAAACAGCAGGCGTTCTTTTAGAAATTGAAAGGTATATCTGATTCAGTCCTGGCAACTAACTATTGGGATATTTGGTTAATATAGGCTGCAATCAGATGGGCTGTTTGATCCAACGTCGTCCCTTCTCCCTACTGGATTTAATGTACACGTTCTATTCCCCAGTCGTCATTGTCATCGTCGCCCCCATCCTCACTCCAGACTTCCTTGACAACAAAGAAAGTCCAGTATTTACAGCTCAAATTGTCCCATCGTACATTTCCAGCCATCTAATCACTCCATTGCACGTGCAAGTCATTTTGAGGTCTGTGGCTTCCGCTCCCTGGCCACCATTTCCCCCCTCAGTTAGTGATATGCACATAACCGCATATCTGCCCATAGTGAATAAGCAGTTCTGCACACGCACAAAGTAGAGGGGTTTGTGGTTTTTTTTTTAAAGAAGGGTGGTGTTTTTTGGTCATTCCATCTCCAGAACAAATAACTCCAGAGGGATTAGGGGCACGGCCAGACAGCACCAAGCCTTCCATCTGATCGCAGCCATAGCAGAGTTTGCCCAATCATAGAAATGTGATACTGAGTCCATCAAATAAATCTCCCAAGTAGTATATTTAGAGTGTGGTCACACGCACCAGATAACATGGGGGAAGCGAGGCTATTTGCGCCATAGTAATTTGACCCTCCATTGTGTGATCAGATGCAGCAGTGGGTGAATTGGTTTTTTTCCTTCACTGTGTGTTTCTGGTGTGCTGCAATGAGGGATCACTGTTGCAATGGGAGCGCGCCACAGTGATCACACGCAGAAGTCAGTTGGGCTGAGGCAAGGAGTGGAGAGCACCTGGTGAGCTGCTGGTAGATGATAAGGGATTTTTCTTTTTCCCTTTGCCTTCCTAGCTGCTGTGTGGGAGCTGGGAGAGAGTGGGTTCTTTTGTAGCCTGATAGAGAGTGATTCTGTTTAAGTCTGTTTCTACTTTGGGGGTTGTTGGAGGCTGAGTGAGTTGCTGTGGAGTGCTATTGATTGCAAGCCCTGCCTCCTATTGTGTTGGGCTCTGCTGTGCTGAGCAGGAAGGGACATTTTGAAACAATGGGTGCTCCTCGCCAGAGACAGAACTGAGTCAGTTGAGCTGAGGCAAGGAGTGGAGAGCACCTGGTGATTTGCTGGTAGAAGGTAAAGGATTTTTCTTTTTCCATTTGCCTTCCTAGCTGCTGTGTGGGAGCTGAGAGAGAGTGGGTTCTTTTGTAGCCTGATAGAGAGTGGTTCTGTTTAAGTCTGTTTGGGGCTGCTTGTGCTTTGGGGGTTGTTGGAGGCTGAGTTGCTGTGGGTTGCTGTGGAGTGCTATTGATTGCAAGCCCACCCCCTATTGTGCTGCGCTCTGCTGTGCTGAGCAGGAAAGGTTCTTTTGAAACAAAGGGCTGCTCCTCACCAGGGGCCCTGTGGCCTGTGGGTTGTGCTTGGAGGCCTTGTAAGAACCTGCGAAGAGGGCTGCTACTGAGTTCAGGAGAGAGAACGGTAAGGTAGCCATTTGGTCAGTCTCAAAGTTTTCAGGGTATATCACCACAACAAGAGTTTACGTCGGAGTTTGAGGAAAGTGCCTGAGGCTATAGAAGATAGCATTGCTCCTTGGAAGATGGATAACGAAGGATCTATTCCGGTGACCTGCCTGGGCTGCGCCATGATCATTTTTCTGCCATGAAATGCACTATACATGCTGCAAGTGCAAGCTTATAAGAATGCTAGAGGAGAACTCGAAGGTGGGAGAACTCGAGGCACAAATCTGTACACTGAGGAACATCAGGGAGACAGAAAGCTTTTTAGACATGAAGAAAGAGGGGCTCCTGAAAGAACGTCAAGAGCTAGAGGAAGAACGTAACAAGGAACAGGTGGGTGAGTGGAAGAATGTGACCTTGAGGAGTAAGATGATCAGGAAACACGCACAGTCAGTGGAGCTGCAAAATCGATACCAGACACTTCTGATGATGGAAAATCAGAATAGCACACACCAGGATCAAAAGGATGTGACTGACACACAAGCACATAAACAGAGAAGTGGTGGTTGGTGACTCCCTACTGAGAGGAACGGAAGAAGGTGTATGCAGACCGGACAAGGAATCTCGAGAGGTTTGTTGTCTTCCTGGAGCATGTATCTGAGATGTGACTGAGAGAATTCCAAGACTGGTCAAGACCTCTGATCGCTACCGCTCCTGCTGATCCATGTGGGAACACACGATAATCATACCCAATGAGTGCTCGTAAATGGCTCTGCGTCTATGTGGAGGAAAGTCTTGAGTAGAGTGCCACAGGGCTCAGTCCTGGGCCCGGTGTTGTTCAATGTTTTTATAAATTATCTGGAGGAAGACATAGAGGGGATGCTTATCAAATTTGCAGATGACACAAAACTGGGTGGGATTGCTAATTCTGAAAAAGACAGAGTCAGGATTCAAAATGATCTAGATAGGCTGGAACAGTGGGCTGAGGCAAATAAAATGAAATTCAATAGAGATAAGTGCAAAGTTCTACACCTGGGCACAAAAAATCAAAGGCACAGATATAGAATGGGAGGGACTTGGCTTGACAGCAGCACATGTGAAAGGGATCTAGGTGTTCTGGTTGATCAGAAGCTCAACATGAGCCTGCAGTGCGATGTGGCTGTGAAGAAAGCTAATGCAATCTTAGGATGCATCAACAGAAGCCTTGTGTCCAGATCTCGGGAGGTGGTAGTTCCGCTCTATTCTGCTATGGTCAGGCCTCACCTGGAGTACTGTGTCCAGTTTTGGGCACCACACTTTAGGAAGGTTGTTGACAAGCTCGAGTGTGTCCAGAGGAGGGCAACCAGGATGGTGAGAGGGTTGGCATCCAAGTCTTATGAGGAAAGGCTGAAAGAGTTGGGTATGATTAGCCTGGGAAAGAGAAGACTTAGAGGAAACATGATTGCAGTCTTCAAGTATTTGAAGGGCTGTCATGTAAAAGATGGAGTAGATCTATTCTCTCTTGCTCTGGATTGCAAGACTAGATCTAATGGGTGGAAATTACAAGGGAGTCATTACAGGCTAAATATCAGGAGAAACTTCCTAACTGTAAGAGTGGTTGAGCAATGGAACAGTCTGCCTCGGGAGGTGGTGGATGCTCCTTCGCTGGATGTTTTCAAGGGGAGGCTGGACGACCATTTTTTGGGTATGCTGTAGGTATGTAGGGCTATCTTTTGGCTGCACTCCTACAGAGTGCAGGGGGTTGGACTAGATGACCTGCAAAATCCTTTCCAACTCTAACATTCTATGATTCTATGATAAGTCTGTCTGCGGCCCATCGCAAACCCGTTTGATACTGCACTTTCCCCGGTATTTTTTAACTCTGCTTCTTTGGTGAAGCGAGATGGGTTGGCGACGGGTGTGGGCCACTTGCCAGATGTTCCCATGTGATCGTGCCCATAAAATCCACCCGGCATTCGTGCATATTGCGCGGCTACTTCTGCGTGTGATCAGGCCTTCACATTTATATTTGCACTTAGATTTATTCAAGTAGATCCAGTTCACATTCAGGTTGCAGTCGAAAGGAGAGAATGAAGCCTAATCTAAAGAGTACTTTACTTTTTCACAAATGGCCAGCCAATCCATCATCACATGTATGTGACTATCAGGGCATTGTTTCTACAGGAGAGACCTGCAGAGACATGGGCTTCCATGGAAGGCCATGTAAAGTGAGTGAGAGGACAGAGAAAGAGCGAGAGAGAGAGGAGTCAGAGGGCAGCTCCCAGGTTAAGACAGAGAGGCATCCTATTCAAGGAGATAACACCTATACACACTTAGAGTGATGTAGCACTCCCAATGTCCAGGCAAGCAGAGTCGCTAACTCCAAAATTAAGTATACTTTCTCCTAGGAAAAGCAAAAACAGAAGGGAGGAGCATTTTCCAAGAATCCCAGCAACCAGCAGGTGCTAAGTGATCTGCCATAGATTAGCCAGTATTCCACTAATGAACCATACCCTACCCTCAGCCTTCATCTCTCTTATGGTATTCCTTTATTTCATTCTAGCATGGTTTTGGAGATCACGCTCAACAAGAACAACATTAAGAAACCCATGCAAATTATTATCCCACTTCACATTCTCTAGGGCTAAATTCTGGTTAAGTTAAGCCATGCAAAGTAAGACTGATAGCCCACTGAACTCCGATGGTGACCACCAGGGCTATTTTGGGGCAGGAACACACAGGAACGGAGTTCCAGCTGGCTCCCAAGTTGGCTGCACCCAGTAGCAGAAACTCATTAGGATTGGCTACATTAGGGCTGTGTGGCCTCACATGCAAAGGAGTTCCTGCTACAAAAAAAGCCCTGGGGTTTTGACAACAAACAAGGTAAATAGAATAAGAAGCAAAAGGTGGGTGTGGCTGGATGACCACACTTCTGGGAACATGGGGGTGTGGCCTAATATGCTAATGAGATGTGCTGTCAGTGGTCTGGCCTAATATGCTAATATGTTTCTGCTAATGGGTGTGGCCTATTGTGCTAATGAGTTCCTGCTGGGCTTTTTCTACAAAAAAAGACCTGGTGACCAGACACTCAGAAGCACAGGGTATAGGTGCTAGGCACCATAGACTGGTGCCCAGGTTTTATTTTGACTGTCCATTTGTTGCTTTCTGACAAGTGTGGTGTAGTGGCCCATGGTCAAATCCTGCCTCTGCCATGAAAGTCATTTTATTGTAAAATGCGAAAATTGGAGTTTTTACTGGGTGTCCCCAAAATACTAACCAACCATGAAAAACCAGTGATAAGGGTGCAGTGTTTGATAGAATCATACCAGAAGTTTACTGGAACAGTATAATTAAATCCTTTTGATTTTAAGTTTGTGTGCCAAGAATGATTACCAGTGGTATTCATTCATCACCTGGGTCCTCAGACATGGAAACTGCTCTTTGATACAGCTCAGCAACTACGTAAACACTAATGTAAGCACTCCCGACAGAAATTTGTCAGTAATGATCGTAAAGATTCGTGCAGATGTGCAGGTCTTTTATCCAAAATGACAGAAATATACTTCATATTTCAAAAAGCTGAAGATTTCAGGAATTAGACTTCAGCAAAAGTCCCAAATATTGTACAATATGACAAAGACATCAAAGTGCATGACATGATCAAGAATCCAGGTAAAAGGGTTAGCTACAGTGCAGGATGTTTACCCTTAAGAGCCTTTTGATTTAACATATATGAAGCCTGACTGACAAAGCAGTCGAACAAATACTAGGTTTTTAGGCTACTTTACACCATTGTGGTACAACAATGTGCCCTCATATCAGGTATGCAGCCTGCCCTCTACAGGTGTCACTTCAGAAGAAGCTTCAACCCAAATAGCTCAAATTATCCAGGGGTGAAACGAACTGAAAATGCTCAAGACACTCTTCTCACATTGAGAAAACAAGAACGTTTTCCAGAGAAGAAGGGAAGATTGGTCAAATAAGTTTGCTGGAGCTCAGGTAGGAAGTCTGCTGCCAAGAAAGTGCCATTCAACAAGTCACTTCAGAATGTCGCCCAAAGAGAGAACCGTTTTTAAAAAGAAAGAAAACTATTTCCCCTCCAGTCGGCACTGGTATCGCAGGCAGCCTTTGCCATCTCAGGCTCCATATACTTTGCGAGCGACTCAGTTTCCAGTTGCTCGAAAATGCTGACATTTCTTTAAACGGCAATATTCTCCCCAACCAGAGAGAAAACACTGCTTCAGCTCCAAGTCATATAAAAGAGCTTTGAAATGATACTAAATTTAAGCTGCAATTTCAAGGGGCTAAGGAGAGATTGGCATTTTAATGGCTGCCTCCCCTCCCCTTTCTTCTCTCAAACCCTTTTGCAACATCATTTCTCGTGTCAACCATTTGGAGTCTTCCTCAAACATGCCACTTAAATATCAGATTCAATTCTCCTCAGAGCAGTCACTTTCGTGCCACTGCAGGCAGGCTCAGCTTACAACCTTAAAAGACCAATCACTGTTGCCTCCAACTCTTACAGAATTTGAAAGTTAAGAGCTGAAGCTTGAATGTGCAACAACAACTATTGAGCGCTGGATAATTTGGAAAAATGCACGAAATGTGTTTTTGACAAGCCCAAGGCTTACACTTTATTTACGTATGCAAATTGTTTATTTACACATATCAACCATTTTTTATAGCTGACTTTACATTCTTAAGTATTGGTCTGTTAACATTTTATGCTTCCTTGGGCACTGGAAAAGCAGCTTAGAAATATTTCAAATAAATAGACATAAAACATAAAAATAAGGGGGGCACGGTTTCCTGTCCTGAAAAACACAAGAGTCCCTACATCTGAGAATAGCACTACAGATAAGATTAGAATTTCAACAGCCATACCACATGCAAAAGAACCTCCTCAGGAAACAACCCATATGCAAAAGAACCTCCTCAGGAAACAGCCAATCCATAGACAAAAGAACCTCCTCAGGAAAGCTCCTCTATTAGCATTTCACAGCCTGGGGAACTCCTACATGATAATGACTCAGCCCTACCCCACCTTCCTGAGTAGATATAAATTACCTGCCTACCATTTTTCTTCTCACCTTGACACAGAGAGTACTCCGTCTTTCTGTGTTATACCTCTGAGGATGCCAGTCACAGCAACTGGCGAAACGTCAGGTCCTACAATGCCAAGACCATGGCCAGACAACCCGGAAAATTTACAACAGCTAAGAAATAAACATTTGTTTTATTCCTATTCCACCTTTCTTCCACGGTGGAATTCAAAACAGCTTGCTTAGGATTCCCAGGAGATTGCCCATCCAGGTTCTGACCAGATCCAGGCCTGCAAAGTGGCTACACCATGGGCCTTCAAACTATACCCCAGGACTTGGATTTATTTCCACCTGTGTACCTTGTCATGTCTCCCATTTTATTGGATTACATCTTCAGTCGCAGAAGTACAAACCTCTTCCACTTGCCACTCCCGATTACTACGATGTTTTGCTCTTGGCTAGGCCACTACTTTATTTATTTATTTGCTTTATTTATATCACACTTTCCTCCCCAATTGGGACCCCAAGCAGCTTACATCATTCCTCTCTCCTCCATTTTATTCTTACAACAACCCTGTGAGGTAGGTTAGGCTGAGAGTGTGACTGCAAGCTTCCATGGCACTGTACTTCTGGTTTCTTTCTTTTTCTTTTTTAACTTTCTATTAAAAATCCATCCCTTGTTCATCCATGTGTTGTGGTGGGCGATGGAGGAGGCTGGGGGGAAGGGGAATGAATTTCTTGGAATGTTACTTTCGCTTTCCTGCTGCCTATACCCAGACTCCTATCTGTAGTTTATGTGCCTGACCTTGGTAACGTCTTCTCTGGTAATACTGAAACCGTCATGATTCTGGCAGACCTCGCTAGCTACCTCCATTGGCTCTCTCCCAACCTCTGACCTGCTTTGAATTCAGAATATCATTCCCACCCTGCGCTTTTCCCATCAGTTTCAGCACAGAACAGAAGTACAGATGTCCTACCAATACAGATCAATAAACTTCCTTTATAAAGAAGCGAGTTGTTGGTTCTGATTGCTGTGGGAGTCTGACAAATGCCTTCTGCATCCTGTCCTCCCCTTGTTTGTCCATCCTCTTGTCAGGCCATTGGTCAGCCCTTAGTACAATGCCCAGCAATATCAGGTGCCTCAGAAATACTTATAAAATAATAGTAATTTTGTCCTCACGGCTTTTCCTGAAGTTATGTTAAAGTAACCCTAATGGGCCAGATGGGGATTTGAACTTGGGGCTCACACATCCAGGTCCAGCATCCTATCCCCACCATCACATGGGTTCTCAGAGGCTTTTTGCCCACCTATATAGAAATCAAGTACTTCTCTCTCACAGAGGCCTTCCTCTTTCACACCAGGGGGGGGACGGGACCCTTGAGTTGATTAGTGTGCATGTGTGTATGTCTCGGGGTTAACCAAATAGCTGTAAAGCAAAAAGTCCATAAGGGTAGTTCTCACAGAATTCATCAAATATTAAAAGTCTGCCTCATCACTAAACTCACAAAGCTATTTCAGTAATCTTTATCCTTTTTAGGATAGTAATACACTCTGGAGTTTTAAATCTTTATGTTGCACTAGATGAGTAACTTGCTGCTTCCTGGAAAGGATCTAAAAGGAAAAAGAAGGAGCCTGGAAAGAATTCCTTGGGGGAGAATTTTAAAATGTTTTAGATAACCATCTATCTTTTATGTTCAGTATCTTCCTTACTGGCTTGCCCACAAAGAGATTTATTTGGCTTCAGAGAGTAACCCCACCCCATCCCTGAGAATACAAACTGATACCCAGAGTTCAGCAGTTCCTGGACCATATAGTTGCTGTATACCATCTTATCTTATATATGTAATTCTCCTAACATGTTGGCTGTTTCCAGTTCTCTCATTGGCTGTGCTGTGCACTCCATCAGCCACTGGCCCATCAACCGCCACTCAGGAGTAATTGCATGCCACTGGCTGGGTGCTAGGTCTGCTCCTCTTCCCTGCCCACTGCTGCCTCAGCCACTTTTCCCTGTCAGAATAACTGCCAAAATGGCTGTCTCTCCTGATGAAGACACTTCTCCTGCTTGCCTCCTGTGGGACTAACTTTTCCCTCAGTTGCTGTTGCTAGGCAACCAAGCTTGATTCTGTCAGCAAAAAGACAAAGGACTTTCCAGGCCTTTGTGGGGAACTCATTGGGGCCAGTCCTGACTAAGGTTGCCAGCTCCAGGTTGGGAAATTCCTGGAGAGTTTGTGGTGGAGTCTACAGAAGCCAGGGTTTGGGGAGGGGAGAGGCCTCAGCTGAATAGAATGCCATAGAGTCCACCCTCCAAATCAGTTATTTTATCCAGGGGGAGAGAGAGAGATCTGTTATCTGGAGTTCAGTTGTGATACCAGGCGATACCACAGCCAGTGCAGCATAGCAGTTAGCACTTCAGAGCCAGGTCTGCCAGACCCAGGTTCTTGCTGTGGAAGCTGGGTGGGTGATTTTGGACCAGTCACAGATTTTCAACCTAACCTACCTCACAGGATTGTTGTGTAGACCAATAAGGGGAGAGGAGAATTATGTAAGCTGCTTTGGTCTCCACTGCCAAGAAAGACTTTACTTTTCATCCTGGGGAAATATTGTTGCCAATCTCCAGGTGAGGGCTGGAGATCACTCAGAATTACAGCTGCTCTTCAGATGGCAGAGATCAGTTCCCCTGGAGAAAATGGTGGACTCTGTGTCCTTATACCCTGCTGAGATGCCCACACCCCATGACAGCCAATGTGATGTAGCAATCAGGCCTTCGGAGCAGGGTAGAAGCTGCAGGGGGGAGATGGAAAGCTGAAGTCAGAGGTGCAGATAAAGGTAAGTTGATGATTGGCTGGGAAGGATATAGGGTTGCCAACTGTAGATTTGGAAATTCCTGGAGATTTGAGGGGTGAGGTTTGAGGAGGGGTGGGACCTCAGACAGATACAATGACATAGATTCCACCCTCCAAACCAGCCATTTCCTCCTGGGAAACCATTGTTGCCAATCTCCAGGTGAGGGCTGGAGATCATTCAGAATTACAACTGCTCTCCATGGGGGAGGGGAGAGGAAATAAAAAGCTGAAGTCACAGGGCAGATAATGCTAGGTTGATGGTTGGCTGGGAAGGAGATAGGGTTGCCAGCTCCAGGTTGGGAAATTCCTGGAGATTTGAGGGGTGGAGCCTGGAGAGGGTGGGGTTTGAGGAGCGATGGGACCTCAAATATGTACAATGCCATAGGCTCCACCCTCCAAACCAGCCATTTCCTCCTCAGGAACCACTGCTGCCAATCTCCAGGTGAGGCCTGGAGATCATTGAGAATTACAGCTGCTCTTCAGATGGCAAAGATCAGTTCCCCTGAAGAAAATGGTGGACTCCATGTCATTATACACTGTTGAGGACACCACAGCAAATTGACACTCAGAGCCTCTTTCTAGAGCTCATTGTATTTATTTCCACAATGGGCTTTATTTCTAGTTGGTTATATAGTTCATTATTGTTCATTCTGAATGGCAATGGCTCTCCAGGGTGACAAGCAGTTTTTTTCTTCCTATTATCCTAAAGATGCCGGAGATAAAAACCTTATACATGCAAAGCATGTACTCCACGCAATTTGGCGATGATCCCTTCTCCCGATCTGAGGGATGTGTTCACAAAAAAAGGGGCACAAAACATCAAAGAGGTCTCCCCAGGCATTACTAGAGTACTAGACCTGTAGAGCACAGAAATAAATATCTCCTTCTCACTCGGAATATTAGAACTTCGGGCCAGCCACTAAAATAGAGTGCCAGCAGGTTCAGGACACCAAAAGGGAGCTTTTCATCACACTTTGCATAACCAGTTTATGGGATCCATTGCTACAGTTATGATGGTCACTAGCTTGCAGGCTAATAGAAGTATAGAGGAGAAACGTATCCAGGGCTATTAGCCAAGACAGCTAAGAATGGAACCTACCTATTTAGAAGAGGAATCTTTCTGCTGACCAAATGTGGGGAGGGGGGACAGGATGGGGGGAGACAACTACTGTAGAAGGATGTTATACTGTGTAAGCTCATATATTCTTAATCATTACCATATGAAGAACCTTTAGTAGGGTTACCCAGGGCTTTTTTTGTCGAAAAAGCCCGGCATGAACTCATTAGCATAATAGGGCACACCCAACAGCAGAAACTCATTAGCATATTAGGCCACACCCCTGACAGTGCAGCTTCCTCCCAGGATCAGCTTCCTCAGGTACCACGCGGCTTGCGGGGCACCTGGGGAACCCAAGATGGGGAGGCAGTCTAAACTGCCTCCCCTCCCTGGATCGGCTTGGCTTCCCCAGGTACTCTGCGGCTTGCGAGGTGCCTGGGGAACCTGGGGGGGGGGAGGCTATATGCCATGGCCAACTTGGAAGCCAGCTAGAATTCTGTTCCTGTGCGTTCCTGCCCAAAAATAGCCCTGGGGTTACCTACTAAATGAAAACATTATTTCTCTTTCCTGTAGCACAGAAATTTCCATCTCCATCACATGGTATGGTTAAGAGGAAGGGACTCAGCTGCTGAAGTTATGATATTCTTCTTTATGTAGGCTCATTTTACTGGATTTTTGTTGCTCTGCATAATGATTTTCTTGAAGGTTTTTTTTTACCCATTGCAGTGTTTTTTATCTTCTTGTGAGCCACTTTATGGATCCTGCTGCTGTGCTCAGCTGCTGCCTGGGGGGAGGGAGAGCATCTAGCTCTAGCAGGGGGTGCACCCCCACCCCTCCTGGGCCCACCAGGCTGCTGCTGCTTCCTTTCAAGGTGCCCCACCCTGTCCTGGAGCAGCTGCTGCCTTGAGCCCAGCAGGTGAGGCCTCCTCTGGCTTCCATTGATGCCTCTGTTCCACAGGACCACAGACCAGTTGGGGTACAGTCTAAATAACGGGTGATAAGTTAGGCCTCTGAAAGTTAGATCTGTCAGTAGGGTTGCCAACTCTAGGTTGGAAAATTCCTGTAGATTTGGGGGTTGAGCCCAGAGAGGGAAGGGTCTGGGGAGGGATCTCAACAAAGTATAAGGTCGGATAGACCATCCTCCAAAGCAGCCATTTTCTTCAGATGAACTAACATCTGCAGTCTAGAGTTCAAAAGGGGACTCACACTAACAACCACGTGGGTCAGAGGGCTACACTGCGGAGTGATAGGGGGAGGGGGTCACCACTCAAGGTATAATGCTTTTCACCAGCTCTCTCCTACACTAGGGAACAGCACCAAACCACCTAGCAGATATTAAACTGATGTATTTGCCCCTCCCACTATATAAAATGAAGAACATGCTATTCACATGTAAAGTCTTGGCTCCATGACTGAGGAACAATGGCTGCAATCACATGCACAGTTAGCCATGCCATAGATGCAAATGCTGGGCAGATTTAACGGGCATGATCAGATGTGAACATCTGGCCAGAGACCTGCACCCATCGGCAATCCATTTTGCTCCACCGCAAGAGCGGAGTTAAAAGACACTAGGGAAAGTCCACTATCAAACGGGTTGCTATGGGCCACAGACAGACTTTCCCCTGTGTGATCACACCAGCACGCTCTCATGGTGTCGGGATGGTCTGATCAGGCCATCCCGACTCTGTGCCATGCCCCCCCCTCCCAGTATGCGCATCATCTCACACTGCCATAGGAAGCCCTCAAAAAAACCACCCCGGTTCACTCGCAGTTTGAGTCTGATCAGGCAGTGGCGGGCTGCCCCCAAAGCTCCCAGGGACTGTGTGATCACGCAAATGTGGGTCAAATTGCTACAGAGCAAATAGCCTCGTCCCCGTCCCCCCGTGTTATCTGGCACGTGTGACCGGGACCGATTTATGTCAACAGCATGTCTCTAAGAACTGAAACCACAATTGTTCCTCCTACAAGTGGATCCTATGTGGTTTGACTCCCCAAAGGCCACCAAGCCTGGTGGTGGAAAGAACTCAGATCTGAAAGCTAGTTGACAATAGCATGCAAGTCACCAGCCTCTAAAAATGGCGGGCAAAAATTTATTCATTTCTCATTTACAATGCCATTAATTTCACCCAGCAGTGGCTATCTACAGTGAACTTGTGGTCTTATCTTTCTGAAGAAGGCAGCTCACATAAAACTGATACTGTGAGCTGCATGGAAGAAACCTCTCTATTCATATTTTCTCTTAAGCAAGCAGAGTTGAAAGATTCCTCACCACCACCACTCCCAATCAGGATGTTATCTCTTCTCTCCCCTTCCTTTCAGAAACAAGAAGTAGTCCTCATTGTTCAGCTGTCTGGAAGCAGCACCTGCTTCTAAGGCTACAGATGTACAAGGTGAATAAAAAGGGCATCTGTCTGTGTAACAGACACAGATATGCAGTATAACAAGACTTCTACATTTCTCTTCCCATCTGTTAAGACTATTTTCAGACTGAGTTTTCACTTCGACAAGACGAATGAAACAATCCCACAGAAATCTCATCTCAGGAACGAAACAAGTAGACGGCAGAAGGATTAGCTTGCTTGTTTTGACATAAAACCTAATTTCAGCTATTAGTTTTTAAATGAAAACGTACTATATTGTACACCTCCCAGTTTGGTGTGGTGGTTAAGTGCGCGGACTCTAATCTGGGAGAACCGGGTTTGATTCCCCCCACTCCTCCACTTGCACCTGCTGACGTGACCTTGGGTCAGTCACAAGTTCTGGCACAGCTGTTCTTGAAAAAGAGCAGTTTGGTGTAAGGAGCGCGGACTCTAATCTGGAAGAACCAGGTTTGATTCCCCACTCATTCACATGCAGCTGCTGGGGAGACCTTGAGTCAGCCACAAGTTCTTTCAGAGCTGTTTTCTCATGAGCAGTTCTCAAAAGAGTTCTCTCAACCCCACCTACCTCCCAGGGTGTCTGTTCTGGGGAGGGGAAGGGAAAGGAGTTTGTAAGCTGTTCTGAGACTCTGAGTGAAGGGCGGGGTATAAATCCAATCTATTATTATTATTATTTTTACTAGGAATAAGGCCCGTTGTGGAAATAAGTACAACGAGCTCTAGAAAGAGGCTCTGGGAGAGTGCCAAGGCCTTGGGCACTCAGCTTGAATGTGCTGTGGTGACCTCAGCAGGGTATAATGACACAGAGTCCAGCACTTTCTCCAGAGGAACTGACCTCTGCTACCCGAAGAGCAGTTGTAATTTTCAGTGATCTCCAGCTCTCACTTGGAGATTGGCAATAATTGTTACCCAGGAGGAAATGGCTGGTTTGGAAGCATTGTACCTGTCTGAGGTCCCACCCCTCCTCAAACTTCACCCTCTCCAGGTTCCACCCCCCAAATCTCCACGGATTTCCCAACCTGGAGTTGGCAACCCTATCTCCTTCCCAGCCAAGCATCAACCTGACATTATCTACCCCTCTGATTTCAGCTTTGCATCTCCTCACCCCATCCCTCCTGGAAATCAGTTGTAATTCTGAGTGATTTCCACCCATCTCCTGAGATGGGGAACAGTGGTTCCCAGAGGAATGGCTGGTTGGGAGGGTGGAGTCTATGGCATTGTACCTGTCTGAGGTCCCAGCCCTCCTCAAACCTCACCCTCTCCAGGTTCCATCCCTCAAATCTCCAGGAATTTCCCAACTGGAGTTGGCAACCCTATCTCCTTCCCAGCCAAGCATCAACCTACCTTTATTTCCCCCTCTCTCTTCAGCTTTCCATTTCCCACACACACCTGCAGCCTCTCCCGTGCTCTGAAGCCCTGACTACCACAGATGCCACCATTTTCCATGCTCTGAAGCCCTGCCACAGAGGCCACCATTTTCTCCAGGGGAACTGATCTCTGCCATCTGGAAAGCAGTTGTAATTCTGAGTGATCTCCAGCCATCACCTGGAGATTGGCAACAATGTTTTCCCAGGAGGAAAAATCATATTTCTCTGCAATGGGGACCAAAGCAGCTTACATCAATCTCCTCTCCCCCTTTTGACTTGCACAACAACCCTGTGAGGTAGGTTAGGCTGAAAGTCTGCAACCGGTCCAAAATCACCCACTCATCTTATACAGCAAGCACCTGGATCTAGCAGAACCTGCTTTGAAGCACTGACTGCTACGCCTAGGGCAGCCAACCTTCAGGTGGAGCCTAAAGATCACCAGTATCACAACTGAACTCCAGACAACAGATTCCCCCCCCCCAGGAGAAAATAACTTCTTTAGAAGGTGGGCTGTATGGCATTCTGTTCAGCTGAGGCCTCTCCCCTCCCCAAACCCTGGCTTCCATACACTCTTCCAGAAAATTTCCAGGAATCTCCCTACCTGGAGATGGTAACCCTAGACTCAGGACTGGCCCCAATGAGTTCCTCTCAAAGGCCTGCAAACAGTTTCCATCCTTTGTCTGAACCAAGCTTGGTTGCTTACTGTGGCAAAATGCACTCCAGTTTACCACTCAGCTGTTTGCTTCCCACCCTCATCCCATGTGTGTATTTCACTCCTTAAATTCAGTGCCATGACTCACTGAATCCATCACTGCCTTTTAATTAAGCCAGTGAGACCCCTGTAGCCAAATCTCCGTGTTTGGAGATAAAATCCCCAATCTTTGGGGGATCCCTGGAAAGCTGGCAACCCAAGGGGCTGGCCTTTCCTTGCCTCCTTGGCCTACCCCCTCCCTTTGTTATTGTGCAGAGTGGGGGAGACCATGTGGTCGGAGCACAACACAGATTATTAGCCTAAATAAAAGAATTTATCTAACTATTTACACAGTTATGGGGCGTGCACACACTGTAGGAGTAAGCACACACTATGAACCAACAGGGCATAAACCCACAGGGGTTAAACGCCATCCTCTTTTCCTACATACCGGCCTCTGGATCTCTGCTCTAGCCTCTCTCTCTCTATGGCCCAAGAGAGCAGGGAAACTTCCATTCATTTCCCAGTCCAGCCAACTGTGGAGTGGCTGAATTTCTGCTGCCTCCAAGGGTTCACCCACATCTCTGGCTTGTGGCCTGGACAGCCTGGTCAGCACAGGCAGCAGGAGCCTTTCCTAACCTTCTGTAGGACAAAGACGGCCTCCTCCCTGGATGGGCTGCAGTCTATATTGATGCTGCCCTGCATGTTGGGACAGTCCCTGTTTTCCCGCCCTTTTCTGCATTGGGGCAGCTGGGAAATGTAGTCCAGCAGATGAGGAAGGCCCATTCAACCCAGTGAATACTCCTACAGGCCCTTCTCTGGAACTACAGCTCAATTAAACCTTATGGCAGAACAATTTAAACAAACAACCACAGACAGCAGCCCAGCAGCCACCTTACAAAATCAGGTAACTGCCATTTCGTTACACCTACCAACAGCCACTGAGGGAAAAGTTAAGTCCCACACAAGAGGCAAGCAGGAGAAGCGTCTTTGTCAAGAGACCTGTGTCTCTTGCTAGGAATTCTGACAGAGAAGAGTGGCTGAAGGGGAAGTGGGCAGGGAAGAGAAGAGAAGCAGACCCAGCACCTGGCCAATGGCGCGCGAGTACTCTTGAGTGGTGGCTGGCAGGCCAGTGGCTGAGGGAGGGCCTGTTACAGCCAATGGGAGCGCACGGAATCTTGCCACCCCAAGTCAGCTTTATATATAAGGAGAGATTATTATTTAAAAAGATTGAGAAATTTCCTGTTTTCCTCTAGCTGTAAAACGTTTATTCAGGACAGCTAGTGTAATACAATAGTTAGAGTGACAAACTGGGATTTGGGAGATCCAGGTGCAAATCCCTATTCTGCCATGGAAGCTCATTGGGTTATTTGGCCAGTCACACATCTGAAAATGAGCTTTTTTGTGAGGATAAACCCGCAAGAGGGGAGGTCTATGTTGTAAGCCACTTAGGACCCATGTAGAATTTCTCACTGGAATTATGAACAGAAGGGTTTTCTAGGTAGGCTGTGAACCTGAGTGTCTTCTGTGTTGCATTGACTAGAGAAGAGGCACTGCACACGATGACAAAAGGGGAAATGTGAAGGAATTAACTTGCAAGCCCCTCCTTCTGTTCCTTCTGGTTGGCCCCGGGAGGTCAGAGAAACCCTGCAACCGTCCCAAGTCTCCACCTGGTGATGCCACCCCTTCCCTTCACTGCCCAAGGGTGCCAAAAAGAAGTTGGCATCCACCCACTGCCACTAATGCCTCTGAGTATCTCCTGATAGATGTCTACAACTCAGTACCTGTATTGCTATATAAAATGAGTTGCTGTGCCTGCCTGCTTCCCTGTACAAGCTAGTGCGGGGCAGCTGGGAAATGTAGTCCAGCAGATGAGGAACAAGCTGTGCCTGCCTGCTTCCCCGTACAAGCTCCTGCAACTTTACAAATTCAAGCTCCAGGGAAGGCAAGCTTCTGTGCTGCCCCTTCCCTGTTACCACCCTTCAGCAAGCAAGACTTAATAGGCAGTGTTCTTTTTTCCAGATCAGACTCAAGAGCATTTATAACACAAGGAAATTTAACAAATGGATAAAAGGGTTACACATATTCTGTTCAAACATTTCAGGCTGAGCAAAGGAACAAAGCAAAGGGGAAAACACATGGGGCACGGTCACACGTGTCAGATAACACGGGGGGGGGGAGCAAGGCTTTTTGCGCCACATCAATTTGACCCGCCACAGCATGATCAAATGCAGTTGCGGGTGAATCAGGTTTTTTCCTCCGCTGGATGCGCTCCGAGGGATCAGTGACACAATGGGAGCGCGCCAGACCGATCACACGGGGAAGTCCGTCTGCGGCCCATCGCAAACCCATTTGCTACTGCCCTCTCCCCAGTATTTTTTTACTCCATGTCTTTGGTGGAGCGAAACGGGTTGGCGACAGGTGCAGGATGCTTGCCAGATGTTCTCATGTGATAGTACCCGGAAAATCCGCCCATCATTTGTGCGTATTGCACAGCTACTTCTGCGTGTGAACAGAACCATGGTCCTCTTTCCCTACACGAGGTACTTCCCAAATGACATTTCTATAAAACAGATTAGCTTTACTTGAAGATGAGTAGTTTAAAGTTCAGCATTACCTTAAATGTCACTGTTAAGTCTTCTCTTTGATGTCCATTGCCACATGGGCAAGATGGAGTCCCTAGGTAAAAGCTTAGCCCTGCATGGCATGTGGCTCCCTAGTCAGAAGCCATAAAAGAGAGCTTCTTCCTTGTGTCTTGAGAATTTATAATCTATGTTGGGGAGTTCTTCCCTTCTCAAAGTCATTTGGATCCTCCTGTCCCACAAGGAAGAGTTTACTTTCTAGCCATTTGGCTCTTAGCAGTTCATGTCCATTTTGGGTGTAGCCTGGCAAGAAGGTTGTGAGGTAGTAAGCCATTGTCCTGCTCTCGCAGACACATTAGCATAGCCAAGAGCTTGCGTACACTGTGCTTGGAGCTTGACGGATCCTTCATTCAACCCCCTGCTTTCTGCCAACTACTAGACGGCAGCTGTGCTCTTGTGCATGTTCAGAGAGCATTCATAATAACTGAAAAACTGGGTTGAATTCTTGGGTGGAGGGTATTTCTCCACTGGGGATATAGCTAACAAATAAGGTAGGTCCAGTTCATAATAAATTATATGCTCTTGGGTTTTCCCCCCAAGCGATTTTGAGTGTGCATTGGGATGTAGCAAAATCAGCCCTAAAACAGAGAATGAGGGACATGGAGAGACAGACAGATCTCGGTAAATGTCCTAAGTTTACAGCCCCAGATTCTGTCAAATATCGCTTGCAACCCATGTCCTATTTATCGCAGCTTGATACTCACAAGTTTAGGAAAGCCTTCACATTAGCCAGGTGTGAGGCTTTCCCCTCCGCGATACTTGAGGGCAGATTCAAAAGGATTCCTACAGAGGATAGACTTTGTCGATGCGGCTCAGGAGAGATAGAAACTATTGAGCACATGATGCTCAGATGTAACTGGTATAACAAGATCCAATATATTACTCCTCTTATACGGTGGGACAATCAGGTGCTGAGCAGCATAACCGACTGTTAAATTGATGGGAACCGGACAATTACCGAAACTGTGGCAAAATTTTGGGTAGCACACTACTCCGTCCAAAATACATGATCAAATATATAATAATAGTTGCCTGATAGTCTCTGTTTTATGTTCTTCCTTTATTTTATTACTCTCAACTGTATTTTTATAGAGTTTTATTCAGTTATATGAATGTTATGAATGTTACATTTAAGCATGTGAGTTCTAGGGCTCGTTGACGTAATAAATTCCTGACTGACTGACTGACTGACTGACTGACTGACTGACTGACTGAAATAAGGTAAGTCAAGAAAATTACTTTGCTTAATTGTTTTCTGAGGGCTAAAAAAAAGAAGTTCATTTTAGTGCACATGACTAGAGATACTTCCCATTGCATGTATTCACAGCCCAAAAGGGCTAGAAACTTGGAAGGAATAAAGGAAGGAACATTTTCTGTACACTTCTAATTGTGAAACACAGAGCTTTGTCAGCAACCGCCCAGCAGGCCTGCCTTCTATCTCCACATACTGCATTTTTAAATAGATGAAAGCTGGGCATCTGGGGCAGGTAATGGGCCAATGGAGTGGCACGCCCAAGTTCTATTTTTAGGTAACTACTTTATCCAGCTCCAAGCTGGCTTGTACCTGTGAAAAGCTGGCACATTGATTAATTACTGCTATGAGAATGATTCAGCCAGTCATGAAAGCTTTAAAGGGAGTAGTACATGAGGGTCCCTTCTTTCTGGAAATGCTAATGGTGTACACTGTACAACAACAGAACTTTTTAAAAAAAATGGCCCCTGAAGTTACTTTTTAACCAGCACGAATAACACTGTTTGGCTTGAGATTGGGAGCTAAGTGGGGTTGGCCACAGTCAGTACGTGGGTGGGAGGCCACCAAGGAGGACCAGGGTTGCCACACGGAGGAAGGGCAATGGCAAACCAGACCTGCTCACCTCTTGTCTTGAAACCTCATGGTTGGGGTTGCCATAAGTTGGTTGCGACTTGACAACATAGTTCCCCCCCAACCTGCTTTCTGCCACAAGCCGACCAGGCTGCCAGCAACAGTTGGGAAGGATAACTGAAGGGCAGGATGAAAGCCGTAGCTAAATTAGTCACATCCTGAGGTAAGATATTGATGTGTCACAATACAATATTATGATGCCTGCATAACAAAGCAGTAGGTGGGACCAGATTATTATTCTGACCCCTCCGCCAGCCTGCCCGCCCACACACACATCGTTTCCCCACACCAAACCAAGAGGACTCTCACAAAGGAATTTGGGGTGGCAGCGGGTGGAGAAAGGAAAGCGATTTGGAAGAGCTGGCTACTTTTGCCTCCTTCTCACCTTGATCACAAACTGCAGGACTTTGTGTTTCATTTCCTTGCCTTGTAGCATCACTTTACGAGACAATTTATTTTACTACCTGCCATCCGTATTTACGGTACTGGGATTTCCAAGCAAGTACTTTATGTGGCCTTATATAATTGAAGCTAAAATGATTACTAAGCATCCCTGTTTGATAGATTCCCAAGTGAACTTTTCTCAAAGCAGCATTAACTTTCAGCTCTGCTTACAACTTCAGAAACGCAAGAGGCTTTTGTTACTATTCCACTCTCATTATTCACTCTCAAGGAAAGCTCATCTTCTGCTACTTAATATTCCATTAACTCACCTTCTAGCAGATAAAGCTACCCATGATGAGAATGGACATTTTGCTTTCCTCAAAAAACTATCTATTGCCAGGATAAGACAACCTCAGCGATTAACTATGCCAAACTCTCATAGGCAGGGAAAATGCCATCAGCACATACACAATTCACGTGACAGACTTCTTAGCTCATGATTCATAATCGGGTCTTACGCTCTGTAGTGAAACTGCTAGCTGGAAATAGACACGCCTGCACATTTCCCCAGAGCTGCTACTTAGGATGGGAGATGGTTAGACATCACATTAACACATGTTCAAACTGAAGGAGACAATACACAGCTCACAGAAGAGCTCTCTGCTGTGTAGTACCTCATCTGCCAGCAGAGATTTGCAACACACATCTGTCAATAGACAGACCTGTCCTGCTGCATATGCATGAGCCTTCGGTATTTTTCTTTTTTTTAAAAAAAAAATGTTTCAAGCTACTGACTTCTGATGAGTTAATGGCAACACATGAATGCAGTGTTACTCGTATACCACACTACCCAGGCTATGCTTAGCTGTTTTTTCTGCCTCCTCTCTGCTGACTCAGACCGGCTTCTGAGAAACAACATAAATGGGATCTCCGTGCAAATTGCATAACATACTTTGTATTGCTGCATTTCTAAACAGCCAGTGTGGGACATGTTCATGGAAGTTCATCTGTAGTACGGATAAACTTTGCTTATGTATAACATTGTTTACACAGACTAGCCCGCATGAGCCATTAAACCACAGAAATTTGCAAATGAGTAGCCAAATATAAAACATGGATCAACCTTAAGCCTAGGTATGAACATGACTTGAAACCCAGGCCTGTGTTCAACTACTGTTATTGATTACAATGTTGCAAATAATTTTGTACCAAAGTGTGGAGATATTATTTGTGCTCTTTCCCAAAATCCATCTTTCGGGGAACTCACCACTCATGATGTGGATTGGATAGCACCTTGTCAGTTCCTTATGCAAGATGACAATCTATATACACTTTGGGGTGAACCTTTGCATTCTTATATATACCTTTTTGGCCCTCTAGAGGCCATCAAAGTAACATCATAAAAACTATATAAAACAGAATATACCCATTATAAAAAGATCAAATTCAAAACAAAGTAGGAACACATGGAATTCACTGCCACAGGAGGTGGCAGCTACTATAAGTTTGGACAGCTTCAAAGGGGAATTAAATAAACATATGGATCAGAGGTCCATCAGTGGCTATTAGTCACAAGGTATAGATAGGGACTCTGGGGCAAGGGATGCTCTGTATTCTTGGTGCTGGGGGGGGCAACAGTGGGTGGGCTTCTAATGTCCAGGCCCCACTGGTGGACCTCCTGATGGCATCTGGTATTTTTGGCCACTGTGTGACAGAGTGTTGGACTGGATGGGCCATTGGCCTGATCCAACATTGGCTTCTCTTATGTTCTTATGAACCTAAATCTAGATTTAGATTTAAATTTAGGCTACTGATATTGTTAATTTTAGGGTATTAAACATCTATAGTTGTACATATTTTTAACAGTTTCAATTTAATCACACTAGTTTATTTTAATATTTATAAATTGTATTATATACTCTGTACTGTAATATTTTCTTATTGTAAACACTTCACGGTATTTTGATATATGATTTTTTTAAATTATAAACTAGGAACAAAGGAGTTGGATCAACACCTTAACGTGATTCTTAATTCTCAAAGATGTATTTTATTTTCTAAAATCACTACAGGTAGATTGTTAGCCAAATTGCTATATTTCTTTAATAAAAGGCCAGGGAATTATGATATTAATGTGCAATTGGCATAACTACAGGATCATGATCTTTATATACCAGAGTCCCACTTTATCCAAGTCACAGAAATGGAAGGTTTTTTCACTTACCATGAAGCTTCCTTTCTCAGTGGTTCAGGAGTGGGACAGTCTGTACCGATGGGATAAGCTCCTCCTCCAGTCTCAGGGTCGGCTTCAAGCTTTGATCAAGGCAGGGAGGAGCTTATCCCCTGGAGACTCTCCCAGTTACGCACAAGCCTGCTGTACCCCATCTGGAAACTATTAGAAGGAAGAACACCTCTCCACACTAGAGAGTGCAACAATAAAATGACTTAAAACAACCGAAGGGTCCTAACAACTAGAACACTGGAGTAAACTGTCCACTAACTGCAAAAGAGAGACAGAGGTTAAAGCCCTCATTGAACTTGAATTCTGCTCAGTTCCTCTGCAAGCTGCGGGTCTCCCAACACTCCCTGCAAACGTGAGAAGTGGAACCCACCACAACTGGGCGGGCCAGACTGTCCCACTCCTGACCCACTGAGAAAGGAAGCTTCACAGTAAGTGAAAAAAACCTTCCATTCTCCAGTGGTTCAGGCAGTGGGACAGTCCGTACAGATGGGACATGCCAAAGCAACTAGCCCTGAGGGAGGGAAAGAACTTCTCCATTTACAGGGCATGCTGCAAGACTCTACAGCCAAATGCCGCTTCCACTGATGTCAGCTTGTCCACTCTATAATGTCTGGTGAACGTATGGACCGAATTCCAGGTGGCCGCTTTACAAATGGCCTCCGGAGAGAAGAACGAACGATAGGCCACAGACATTGCAGCCCCCCTTAAGGAGTGAGCTACGATCCCTTTTGGTGGTTCTAAACCTTTGGCCTTGTACACTAGAATGATGCAACCCTTAAGCCGTCTGCTCAAAGTGGGTGCTGAAATCTGTTCTCCCAAAGAGGACTTCCTGAAGGAAACAAAAAGAGCCTCTGACTTCCTCCAGTTCTTAGTCCTATCAACATAGAAACTCAGTGCCCTCCGCACACGTCTGAATGTGTAATTCCCTCTCCTTATCATGAGTGGGATTAGGGCAAAAATTGGGTAAAATCACTTCCCCTCACCTATGGAAGACCGAATTCACCTTTGGCATCAAGGCTGGATCTAGGCGCAGAACCGCCTTATCTTTGTGGAAAACACAAGGATCCCTATTGACTGAAAGGGCCCTGATCTCTGATACCCTATGTGCAGACGTGATACCAATCATAAGGCTTTGAAAGTCAGTTCTTTAAGGGCACAAGATGCCATGGGTTCAAACGGTGCCTTACACAGTGCCCTCAGCACTAAATTTAGATTCCATGTAGGAAACCGATGTATCTGCGGAGGGTTAGGAGAGAGGCCCCTCTCAAGAACCTTTTCACATGAGGGTGACGAAGAAGCAACTTCCCATTCCCAGCCCCCTCTGTTGGCTGAAATTGCGGAAACCTGCCTTCTCAGGGTTCTAATGCTGAGACCGTTATCTAGACCGTCTTGCAAGAAACACAAGATGGGTACTACTGAAGCCCTAAATGGATCTAACTTCTCCCTGCACCAGGAGCAGAAAACTTGCCAGGTGGCATTGTAAGCTCTATTGGTGGAGTTCCTTCTGGATGCTAGCATAGTGGACACGACCTTGTCAGGGTACCCTACTCCTATTAGGGTCTCCCACTCCATGCTGTGAGTCTGAACATGTCCAGATGTGGATGCCTTGTTAGACCCTGAACTAGGAAGTCCTCCCGTACGGGAAATTTCCACGGATCTTGCATCAACAGCTTCTTTAGTTCTGGAAACCACAGCCTTCGTGGCCAAAACGGAGCTATCAGGACAACTTCCGCCTTTTGCTGATGTATTTTTTGAAGCACCCTGTGTATTATCTGTATTGGCAGGAACGCATATAGAAGACTTCGCGGCCATTCGCAGTTTAGAGTATCTGTTCCTTTGGCCTGTACGTTCCTTACCCTGGAGAAGAAGTTCGGAACCTGACCGTTCAACTCCGTCACAAACAGATCCACTGTCACCTGCCCAAACCTGTCACAGATTTGCAGAAACACTTCCATGTTCAGTTCCCACTCTGCCTGATCCAATCTCCTTCTGCTTAACCAGTCTGCCAGCATGTTGTCTTTCCCTGCCATGTGTGTCACCTTCAGGGATAACAAATGTTTCTCCGCCCAAGACATCAGTTTGGTTGGTTCAAGGTCCCTCCCTGATGGTTTACATAGGCCTTTGCCATCATACTGTCCGTTTGGACCAGCACATGTTGCACGGATAATAGAGTGGTGAATCTCTGGAGCCCCAGTTTTATCGCCCTCAACTCTAAAAAACTGATACTTCTCAATTATTCCTTCTGGGACCATTCTCCCTGTACCATCCACCCTGTACCATCCACCTGAAAGGCTGGCATTCGTGGTCATCAGTATCCTTGTTGGATCCCTCAAAGGAGAACCCTGTTTGAACTGACACAGATCGAGCCACCAGTTTAGTTGGAGACACACCGACTCTGGGAGTTGTAACAGTTTGAACCTCTCGCACGCTATCGTGTCCTGAAAAGGGGGAAGAAACCACTGCAGTGGCCTGGTGTGAAACCGTGCCCATTGCACAGTCTCCTGGCAAGACACTAACATTCTCAAGAGTTTGGCTAGAGTAAAGAGTTCCATCTTGGTCTGCCCCAGCACTTCTGTTAATAGTAATCAAATCTTCTGTTCCCTGTCCTGTAACAGGGAAACCCGATCCCTGATGGTATCTATTTCTACTCCCAGGTGAATCAGCCACTGAGTCGGCTGCAGATGACTTTTCGCCATATTGATCACAAACCCGTGATCCTCCAGCATGCACACCATGAGCTGAGAAACATTCAAGCTCTCTTGAAACGAAGCCGCTTTGAGAAGAATATTGTCCAGATACGGAAAAATTTCTATACCTTTCATTCTGAGGACTGCTACCAGTGACATTAATACTTTGGTGAATACCCTTGGGGAGAATTTCAACCCAAAGGGAAGGGCCCTGTATTGGTAGTGCATCCCTGCATATGCAAAATGAAGGAATTTCCTGTGATCCTGGTAAATTGGTAAGCCTCCAATAAATCTATGGAGGACAGAAAGTCCCCTTTTTGAATGGTTGGGGGAATGGAGCGAAGAGTTTCCATCCTGAACTTTCTGTCCCTTATGTGTCGGTTTAACCGCTTGAGGTCCAGGATGGCTCTGGTATCCCCATTTTTCTTTGGGACCAAAAAGAATATTGAGTAAACTCCTCGCTTCTGGAGAGAGACTGGAACCCTCTCTATCGCTCCGATCTCCAGCAGGTGTTGAATGGATGATAGCATCTGCTGATGCTTTAACCAATCCCGGTGTCTTGCAATCTGAACAAAATGATTGTGGGGTTTGGAGGAAAACTCCAGCTTGTATCCATGAGTCACAGTGTCCAGGACCCAATGGTCTGTGACCGTTCAATGCCATTGCTCTGCAAAGGACTGAAGTCTTCCCCCAATTCCTGACCCAGCCCAGGTGCTTAGATAGTAATGCTGATGTGCCCTTTTTCTGGGACTTATTAGAGGACTGGTCTCCCTTGTTATGGGCAAAGGGCTTGCTAACATGTGACTTGGCCTGCCACTTTGACTTGAAGGGCCTGGAGTAAGTGGACTTCTGTCCCCTCTTCTGTTCCCGAAAGGACTGAAATCTCTTTCTAGGCTTGCCATACTTCTTTTTGGATGGCAAGACTTTCTTCTTATCTTTGTCCTCCACCAAAAATCAATCAAACCCTTCCCCAAAGAGATTAGTCCCTTTGAAAGGTACCACTGTGACCCTATCCTGTGCTGAAGAGTCTACATCCCAGTGACGTAGCCAATTATTTCTACGTGCCGTCACGCTACATGCCATAGCCCTGGCAGTAAGTTGGACAGCATCCAGGGTAGCATCTGCTGCAAAGGCAATAGCCAGCACAATTTTATTTACATCATCTTTAAATTCCTTAGGTGCGCTACTTTCTGCTGAAGCTAGGTTCTCTGCCCAGTTGTAGGCCACCCTGGCAAACAAGGATCCTATGGTGGAAGCTCTCAAGGAACAGGAGGAAGCCTCGAAATTTCTATGTAGCACTTGTTCAATGCGTCTGTCGGAGTGGTCAGGCATCCCATCCACATCCAGGGGCAAAACTGAGTTAGAAGACAAGCTGATAACTGGATCATCAACCATGGGCAGTTTCAGATGTTTGGAAGATTCTGGCATAAAGGAATAGAACTTGGGGGGGAAAGGTGATGGCTAGCCTTGGGTTTCGCAGGTTGCTCCCATTCTGCCTTCATTATATTAAAGAAGGATGCAGGAAGAGGAAGCCCCTGCTGGGATATAGACAGTTTTGGCATCAATTTTCCTACACCTGATTGGAATTCTGAATCCTGCTCTGTAACTGCCTTAGGCTTGGACGTAAGATCTAAAGTTTTGAGCACTTTGGGTAGCAGCTTGGAATATAATTCTTGGGGAAAGAGCCTAGATTGAACAGAAGGCATTACTTCCTCTGTTTCTTCAGACAATTCCCCTTCTTCCTTTTCTGAAGAGGAGATGGATGATTCTGAATTCCTCTCCAGATTACCAAAGAGAGGGCTATGGGATTTGAGGGGAGAACTAACTCTCTTGCTGTGTCTAGATCCGGGAGGGGATCTAGAACTGTTGGAGGATGCATCCTCCCTATTGCGTCTGGGCAGTTCTGCCCCTTCCCCATGACGGTCCAGCTGGACCAGATCCATGAAAGGTGTCCTGTAGCATTTCTTTGAACTCCTTTTGCATTTCCTTTCTGAACCAGTTCATCAGTTCAGTTTTAACAATTTCCCTAGAATCTCCTTCATGAGAGTCCATTGCTTCTTGTGATGCTAGGGAGACAGATAGTCTGGGAAAGCTTCTTTCACTGAGGGGGCTGTCTCTGTCCTGTGCAGTTTCTCTTTTGGCTTGGTCAGCCATCTCACTAAGCCTGCAATGAAAGTGAAACAAAGTCCTATGAAGGAGGCTAAAATGGTTGACACCCTGTACTATCCCACCTAAACATTTAGGCAGCTAAGCCCCATAAAGAAGGGAAGGATTTTGGCCACCCCTGTAAATTCTCCCTGCTCCAATTCACGCCGACGTGTCCACTCCCCCCAGGGTATAAAGCTCACCAAAGCAGGGGGAGAAATGGGTAAGAGCTGAGGATTCTCCCCCCTTGTCTCATGAAACATAGAAGGAAACATGGCTGTTTGCCTTTCCGCTCTGCCTCCCCTCCTTACCCCAGGTCCTTCCCATCCGGAGAGGACTGTAGGGGCCGGGAAAACTCACTGCAGCCTCGCCAAAGTGTTCGCCGCCCCTGCACCGCCTCCTGTGTCTCCCGTGCTCAGGGGACTGGTTGGAGGAACAATGCAGCCCCAGCCATGGAAAAAGTCAACTCCACTGCACCCTGCAAGCTCAGAGGGATAGGCCCTCCACCCCAAGGGTGGGTGAGGCCAGCAGGAGTCCAAAGAGGGATGCTGATGCACACTGCAGCAGCCAGCGTTCTCCCAGTGCCAAAGACACCCTCAAAGTTGTGAAGCCGCCGAAATTAGCACTCTCAGGTGCTTGCGGCTTGTTTTTCCTTTTTCCTTTCTTCCTGTCTTGTTGCGCTGTTAAGCATCGCCGAAGCACGTCCTGCTCTGAAGCAGGGCCGGCAAGAACTGTGAGAGTCTCCAGGGGATACGCCCCTCCCTGCCTGGATCAAAGCTTGAAGCTGACCCTGAGATTGGAGGAGGAGCTTATCCCATCGGTACGGACTGTCCCACTGCCTGAACCACTGGAGAAGAGACACAGACTAGATTACTAAAGCATTGATTTCTTTACTGAAGGATTCTTAAACTTATAAACATAAAAGCACTGAATATACAAACATAAGAGAAGCCACTGTTGGATCAGGCCAGTGGCCCATCCAGTCCAACACTCTGTCACACAGTGGCCAAAAATAACAGGTGCCATCAGGAGGTCCACCAGTGGGGCCAGGACACTAGAAGCCCTCCCACTGTTGACCCCCCTCAAGCACCAAGAATACAGAGCATCACTTGCCCCAGAGTCCCTATCTATCCCTTGTGGCTAATAGCCACTGATGGACCTCTGCTCTATATGTTTACCTAATTCCCTCTTGAAGCTGTCCATGCTTATAGCCACCACCACCTCCTGCGGCAGTGAATTCCATGTGTTAATCACTCTTTGGGTGAAGAAGTACTTCCTTTTATCCATCCTAATCCGAACGCTCAGCAATTTCATGGAATGCCCACGAGATTTTGTATTGTGAGAAAGGGAGAAAAGTACCTCTTTCTCTACCTGCTCTATCCCATGCATAATCTTATAAACCTCAATCATGTCACCCCTCAGCCATTGTTTCTCCAAGCTAAAGAGCCCCAAGTGTTTTAATCTTTCCCCATAGGGAAAGTTTTCTAACCCTTTTATCATTCTAGTCACCCTCTTCTGCACTGAGGGACTGTACTTCTGTGGTTTCTTACTAAAGTAAATATTTAAAGATAACAACAGTAATTTAGATAACATTTCCATTAATAAAGCTTTGAGATTAACCCAAAGACACCTCATAAGACAGGGCCCCCCCCAAAAGCACACACCCTTGCCTCCCTTTTCCCCATATCTCACATTCTGCTGTTTCTTGTTCTGTGAATGCCAAAAGAAAGCAGAGTTCAGAAAATATCAGCAAATGCAGCATTCCAGCATGACCATGGTTCCTCTTTAGGCCCCTTGGTAAGGAATTTTCTGTATGAAAAATCAATGTGTACCCCAACTGCCTTCTCTCCTCAGCACATTATTGCTCTCTCACGTCATCCAAAAGAGATAATCACAGACTCTCCAGTCAGCATACTGTTGATCAGGATTGTGTGTGCTGGCTGAGAAAGAGAGCTCTGCTGTGATGGAGAAAGCCGTGCTACTTTTCTTTCCCCCTTGAAACAATACTGTTGGGCACTGCAGTTTAAGAGAAGGGAAGCACAAAACGTCAGGGAGGTACTTCAGCAAGAAGCTTTGGCTGCACTGCCTGGCTCCAGAGAATGCATTTATTTACTTCATTGATACCCCTTCTCTCCAGTGGGGCTTCACCATTTTATTCTCACAACAACTCTGTAAAGTAACCGTGACCCCTTTTCACACACTCAGAGACCCTACCACTCTCTACAACCTCTGTCACACAGACTCAGGATTATGTCAGACACCCATCTTGCCTCTTCTAAAATATATAGAGATCCCTGACCCTTTTACGCACAAAGTCCCATCTCACTCATCCACAGAGACACCACCAGACACACCCAGTCCCCTTCAACCATTACCCCTCACTCAGGTACCGAACAAAGGCAGTTGGTTCCTTTCCTTGAACGCAACAACTTGGCAACAGTGATCCATGCTATGGTCACCTCAAAATTAGACTACTGTAATGCTCTCTACATGGGACTGCCCTTGATGCAAATCCGGAAGCTTCAGCTGGTGCAGAACGCAGTGGCCAGGCTGCTGATGGGACTCCCCATGTGGGAACACATCTAGCCTGTGCTGAAAGCACTGCACTGGCTACCTATAGTGTACCGAATTCTCTTCGAGGTGCTGGTGCTTACCTTTAAAGCCCTTTATGGCCAGGGACCTACCTACCTGTGGGACCACTGTTCCCCACATGTTCCCCAGAGAGCACTATGGTCAGGGTCTCAAAATCGTTTGGCCCTCCCTGGCCCTAAGAATGCCAGGCTGACATCAACCAGGACCAGGGCTTTTTCTGTGGTGGCTCCAACTTGGTGGAATGAGCTTCCAGAAGAGATCAGGGCCCTGCGGGACCTTTCACAGTTCTGCAGGGCCACGAAAACGGAGCTCTTCCATCAAGCATTTAGGTAAGGAGCTGCATTTATGGCCAGGGACCTGCATACCTGAGGGACTGCCTTTCCCCATATGTTCCCCAGAGAGCACTGTGATCGGGGACCCAGAATCGGCTGGTCCTCCCAAACATCAAGGAGGCCAGACTTGCTGCACGAGGGCCAGGACTTTTTCGGTGGTGGCTCCACTCTGGTGGAATGAGCTCCCGGAGGAGATCACGGCCCTGCGGGACCTGTTACAGTTCCACAGGGCCTGTAAAATGGAGCTCTTCCGCCAGGTGTTTGGAGCTGCCACCACCACCGTTACTATCACCACCACTGACATCTGACAGCCCCGGGGTGCAAGCCCGACTTTCTGGACCCCTAAATATAGCCTGACCCGAGTGCCTGGGACATCTGTGGCAGACCTGAGTGCCTGGGACATTTATAGTAGATCAAGAAGCTGACCGAGCTTTGAGGAACTAATGCTAGCACTTTATTATGTTGTATGTTTATGGTTTTAAATTCATGTTGGGGTTTTATTAGTTATTGTATTTATTGAATTGTTTTATATTGTTGTAATCTGCCCTGAGACAGCTTTGCTGGGAGGGCGGGGCAAAAATCTAATTAATTAATTAAATAAATAAATAATTTGGATTGGGAATCAACCCCTGTTTCAGCTGCCACTGTTTATTCATATTGTAATGTATATCCATATACAGGCCCAGGACAGACTGGCAATTTGCCGCGGGATGGGACCCGGGCTGACAACGACTCAATATCGGGGTAAATGGGATGTTCACACAGGCACATCTGCCTGGCGTCCCCCACCCGTAGCCTACCGGTGCTCGCGCACTTCACTGCCGAATTAAAAAAACACCTGATAAAAGCTGGCGCAAATCTTGAAAGCCTGCGTTCATTGCGCGTTTCTCCGCTTCCGGGGAGTCTGAACGCGCAGCCGAAAAGCCGGGAGCAACCCGCATTGGGCATGAGGCAGCAGCGGTGTGATTGGCTCCGCTCCGCTCCACTGCCCAATGCGGTGCCGGCGTTGCAGGGCAAAAAAAAAACAAAACGGCAAAATGCGCTTATGCGCATGAGCACATGAGCGCTCAAGCGCTCATGCGCACATACGCCCACAGTTGAAATAATGGGGAAACAGCGAATATAGCGCGCCTCCGGCGCGGCAGTCTGAACGCTCCCGCGCGCCTCCGTCTGGTATCTTCCGGCAGAGGCCCCCGCTGTGTGGGCGGGAAAACCCGGTATCGTTTACTCCGGGTTTTTTTTGCCGTGACTGGCTACCGGGGCAAATTGCCAGTCTGTCCTGGGCCATAGACTGAGAGCTTTGCATGTGTGTCTGTGTGTGCTTCTTTTCCTGAGACCATACACATCCAGCCCTCTGGGTTAAACATGCATGGAGTTAACTTTTATTTACTGCTTATATGCAACACTGGTGTGAATCAGGTAGATGAATATAAAGTTTCTCCGCACTTGAACTTTTGAACCATATTCAGACATTTGGGATTCTTTGTTACAAGCTTTCTCCCAGGCTGTTTCGTCTGCCACAAGCTGGTTTTCTGCTTCTTCCCTCAGTCAGCACAAGGGGTGTGCAGTTGGCATAAGCCAAACCGAATAAATACCCAAAAAATACCTTATCAGTATTCGGGGGGCATTTATTCAGTTGAATCAGATTCTCTAATCTGATTCGGCTACCGATAAATTGATCCCAAACAGAAGCCAATCTTACTCGGCTTCTATTTGGGTGTATTCACTGGAGCTGCTGGCCATTTAAACCTAACAGTTGACAGGTGGTCTGCCTGTTAGCTGTTAGGTTTAAATGGCTCACAAATGAAGAGAGCGCCAAGACCACTTGTTCAATAACTCTAGGAACTATCTATGTATCATTAAAGCCGAATTTTAATGCTGACCAAATCTCTAAGTCTTTTGTGATGCAATCTCTATAAATCAAATAACACAATCCATGGCAGAAAAACTGCATAGCCAAACAAGCAGGTTGGAGTCACAAAATGTGCTCAGAGGCACTGATACTATCAGTTGACTTCTAAGCTGCTTGTTTGGCTATGAAGTTTTTCTGTCATTGATTCTGTTATGAGATCACGCCCTACAGTCAGATATGGCACAGCTACAGAAATATCCAATTATTCTGCAGTATGCTAAATGCTTTCAACCAGCAGATTCCCTCCGATCCCTTCAGATCTCCAAATATTGGAGAATCTTTACCCTTGCACACTTCAACGTTCTACCATTGTGTCCCACTCCCCATGCCATACAGGGAAAGTAGAATCTATCATACATGTTCTGCTGCAGTGCTCATTCTATACCGAGCATCTAATGTCAGTATATCGCTCCAATCCTGTCAACTTTACTAGGAAGATCTGAACAACTTTAAGTCTCCCTCCTTCTTGCAGACTCTTCCCAGGAGATAACTAGTAAAGTTACTAAAATTTGCCTTCAGGTGTGTGGGATAAACAAGAAGCTGACTGAGCCTCAGTAAATTTGCTTCTCTGTCAGAGGAAAGCATCATCTCTCCATTCCCCCCTCCCCCCACAACCTGTGCTCACGGTTTCGTGCCTGTCGCACCACATGTGCCCTCCCAATGTTATTATTACTATTTAGTTTTTTATTCTTATTACTATTGTCGACTCTCTGGAGCTGATCTTGTATAGAAATAATTTTTTAAAAATCTTTTACCATTTAACACTCTCTTACGCTGACATTTACAAATACAATGGCGAGAGCCTTAACATTCCAAGATGCTTTGTATCCAGTTATACACTCTTGACCAAAGTCTCAGGTACCTCTCTTCATCTTCCCCTTGTAATAAAATAGTCAGTCTATCAGTCTCTGCCATCTCGAATAGTCTTTGTATTAATTCCTCCTTCCTTGGAATGTTTTTTGATTTCCAGTGTTTTGCGAACAAAATTCTGGCCGAAGAAAGAATATATATTATCAGACGTAAATCTAAATTGTTATATCCCTGTGGTATCATATTCAGTAAATAAATCTCAGGTTTCAACAATAAATTAATATCTATTATTTCTCATATTATTTTTTGAATTTTTAACCAGTTTTTTTTACTTTTCTGACACACCCACCGCAAATGAAAAAAAGACCCAACAATTTTTTACATTTCCAACATATATTTGTTACATTTGAATAACATTTAGCTAGTTTTTCAAGGGACCAATGCCACCTATAAAACATTTTGTAAATATTCTCTTTGTAAGCCATAGCTCTGGTGAGTTTTAGCATATTCCACATTTTTGACCAATCCTCTAAATCTATATTATAGCCAATATCCTACATCCAAGCAATCATTGTACTTTAACCATTTCATCATAAGTATATTCATCTATTAAAAAGGTATATAACTTTTTGATCAATTTCTCATCTGAACTCCACCAAATCCTATCCAAGTCTGTTAATTTCTTATAAATACCTAATTGGTTATCTTTAATGAAACTAGATTTTAACTGCAGTCCTTTCCACCAGGTAAGTTTTAAGTTTTGACCTAATAGTATTTCATCTGGTTTTTGTCTATTATTTATATCTAATAAGTCTTTGTAGGTGCTCAAATTATATTCAGATATTAACGTGGGTTTTATGAAAGCTTCGAGAGGTGAAACCCACCTTGGAATTTTATCATAGTGCATTGATTGTTTTGAGTTCCCACCAGCACCAGGTTATCTGTCCTGCGTGCAATGGTAGATGATGCATTTTGGCTATATATTGTACACAGGCACTTCATAGTAGTGTCATGTAATTAGTACATTATAACATGACTTAAAGAAACCTTCTTTTTCTTAAATTCCAAATGACCATCTATTCCATTTTGAATCAAAGTTATCTAGTTTTTATTATCCTTCATGCAATTATTAATAAGTCTAACCACATTTACAATATCTCAGGTTATTTTGTTCAAGAAAAGATGGAATGATGGGGCTTCATCAGTTACAAATAATCAACATTTTAACAGCTACCAAAAGATTTGTTTTCAAATTATCGCATTTATCTAGGATAAAATCTTTAAAACAACTTAATAAGATGCTTAGCAGGTTCCCAAGTTATCTCTAATTGTAGCCTTTATCTAATTGCCGGGATGATTGTTTCCTTCCAAAATATTTCAGCTGAACAAGTCCACCACATGTAGAGATAATGTCTTGCTTATTTGTAACCTGACTAGCAATTTGAGCATAATAGTAATATATATTCTAAAGATTTTCTTGAGTGTTAGCTTTATACATTGGACACGAAGCACAGAATTAAATGATGATAAAGCCATATATTTCAATGTCCAGAGTATGCTTGTCTGTTTGTAAGCCCCCCACGCACACCCTAACCAATGCTCCCTCTAAGCTGTGGAGTCTTGTGAGCAAAAACTCTACTTTGTGAGCTACTGGCATTAAACTTGTGAGCGAGCGATTTGGCTACTGCAAAAATCAGTTTGCTCTGGAGCCATCCCTTCCTGAGCTAAGACAAAAATGTGCGAGCTGGAGGCTAAAAAACTGTGAGCCAGCTCACACTAACTCAGCTTAGAGGGAACTCTGACCCTAACTAGTAAAATAATGTTGTAGTCAAAAATCTTAGCATCTTTTTTATTTTAACAATGTAGTGCTGATAATAATACTATCAGACTTGCATGAGGAATATTCTTTGCCACATGATGCAGAATATCTCATTACAGTTATGACAGATGGTAACAAAAAATATCAGCCAGAGTGTGATGGAAAACTTAACAAACTTTTCAGAGCACGATGGGCCATAACGAGAGAAGACAAGCTGACCACTATTCCGGGCCTTAGCAGCACATCTAATCTGAACACTTTCCCTTAGGATTTGGTTCTTCAAAATGCTATCAGTGTTAATTGTACGGTAGAAACTGTGAATAAGTAATTACCAGAAATATTTTGTGTACCTTTTTATTTTGGATAACAGTAAGGAAAAGATTGGAAATGGTGTTCCTGCCCAAGCTTAGCTTGTCATGAAGTATACAGCATTGTAGGAGCCTGGATAGTACAAAAGAGAATGGGAAAATCACACCATAAAACACACCCTTCAAAAGAACTGCTGTATGCAAGATTCTTAACCGTCACTCGGTAATGCACTGTAAGATTCCTAATCCTAAATGAAGAAAGCTATGAAAATACCATGTGTCGGTGGGATTTTGCTAACATAAATGGTTGTCATGACTGTTGTGATGATCAATAAAATACACAATGTGTCAAGGCCTAATCTGATTCCCTGAACTGCATGGTACACCTCAACTATTAGGAAGAAGTGGCAGTCTTTAAACCAAGGGGTTCCCTGATCCTTGGTTGGCTCAGTGCTTCATAAATGTACACTTGCTCTCAGTAAGAAATGTCCACGTGAAATTTTTGTTTCAAGGACTGAGTCCATGCAAGCTTGGCATAAATCCCAGCAACCTCCAGGGAGCCATGAGATCATCCTGTACTGGTCCCTCACTCATCTGTAAGGCAGGTGAAGATAAGGACATAAGAGAAGCCAGTGTTGGATCAGGACAATGGCCCATCCAGTCCAACACTCTGTCACATAGTAGCCAAAAATACCAGGAGCCATCAGGAGGTCCAGCAGTGAAGCCAGGACACTAGAAGCCCTCCCACTGTTGCCCCCCCCCCCAAGCACCAAGAATACAGCGCATCACTTTCCCCAGACTGAGAGTTCTTATCTATTCCTTGTGGCGAATAGCCACTGATGGACCTCTGCTCCATATGTTTATCTAATTCCCTCTTGAAACTGTCCATGCTTGTAGCTGCCACCTGCTCCTGTGGCAGTGAATTCCATGTGTTAATCACTCTTTGGGTGAAGAAGTCCTTCCTTTTATCTGTTCTAATCCAACTGGTCAGCAATTTCATTGAGTGCCCACGAGTTCTTGTATTGTGAGAAAAGGAGAAAAGTACTTCTTTCTCTACCTGTTCTATCCCATGCATAATCTTGTAAACCTCGATCATGTCACCCTTCAGTTGTCGTTTCTCCAAGCTAAAGAGCCCCAAGCGCTTTAACCTTTCTTCATAGGGAAAGTGTTCCAACCCTTTGATCATTCTAGTTATCCTTTTCTGCACTTTTTCCAATGCTATAATATCCTTTCTGAGGTCTGGTGACCAGAATTGCACACAGTATTCCAAATGAGGTTGCACCATTGATTTATACAGGGGCATGATGATACTGGCTGATTAGTTTTCAATTCCCTTCCTAATAATCCGGAACATAGCATTGGCCTTTTTATTGCAGTCATACACTAGCTTGACATTTTCAGTGAGTCATCTACTACAACTCCAAGCTCTCTCTCTTAGTCAGTCTTCCAGTTCGGACCCCATCAATGTGTATTTACAGTTAGGATTTTTTGTCCCAATGTGCATCACTTTGCACTTGGTCACACTGAACCCCATTTGCCATGTTGACGCCCACTCGCTCATCATAACAAGAACAGTAGTGGTTAACACAGAAAGCATATCCCAGATACAATGGCAGTGTGAAGCCTCAGGAAGTCCTTACCTAGCTGCAAGGAAGTCAGAGAAGATCAGGCTGCCTTACATTGAAAGGCCAGAGATTGGTAATGGTCTTGGCAAGCTGGTGGCAGTTGATCCTTTTATCTCAAAGGACGGGCAACCTGAGGAGTGTCCTTCTGTCTTGTTTCATAGTCATAGTGCCAAAGCTATGTGGCATGTAATCAAGACAAATAAATTATTCTAGATGAGCTTTCCCTCTAGGCCTGGGATTGGCTGGCATTGTAGGGATGCCAGGCTCCAGCTGGGACCTGGGGATCCCCCAGAATTACAGCTCATCTCTACACTACAGAAGTCTGTTCCCTCGGGGCTTCCGGCCGGAGTTAAAATGGCGAATTGACGCACTTTGCGATTTGGGCAAGGTGAACAGCGGTATCTGACGACAGTCTGGGCTTTACCTGGCCCAGCGCAGCACTCCCCAGGTGGGGGAGTGGCAAGCAAGCAGCCAAGCCTGAGAGGGAGTTGAGATCGGTGTGGATAAGCTTCGGAGGAAGCTTGTTTACACCTTGATCTCCTTCCGCGAAGAGGGCAGTTGCAAGTCAGCTCTACAGATACCAGCTGGGCTGAGAATTCAGCATAAATCCGTCATCTACCGACCCTCTTTAACATCAAGATTAACATCGTTTACAGAAGAAGCACTGCGAAACCCCGAGATTACAAGTAAGGTAACAATTGAACATTTGCTTACCGGTTTGAAGAAGAAGGCAAAATCTAAACGTACGGATAAGCGTAAAAAGCTTTAAAGAACTAATCCGCTTGATTTAAAAGTAAAAAGAAAGCTTTCCTTCAGAGAAAACGGCGGAAAAGTGACTTTGTTTTGCATTCCTGTGGTCAGCTAAGACTAAACTTTGCGTAGCAGAAACGAAACTGACTGTGATTCTATGGTACAGGAAGTAGGCTAGAGTGGATGTTTTTGAAGTTGCTTTGCCGGATGTAGATGGACGTTTTAGAGTGTAACACCGGAAGTTGGATTACAGTGACGGACAGCTAAACAGGAAGTTTCGAAGAAGCCTACTCTAGCCAGAAAACCATAGAGAAATTGCGCCCGCCATTTTGAGGAGGACTAAATTTTAAAAAGTTATTTTTGAACTGGAAAAGTACTGGAAAAAGTTATAAAGGTGGCGATTGGACTTTAAGATTGATAATATAAGGACTGATTAGTTTTGAGTTTGCCTCCAAGACGGATTTGAGACCAAGACCAAGGGCTGCCTCATCACCAAGTCCAAGAATGACCGCAAAAGAAAAAAAGAATGGCAGGCTGCCATGGAGGCGATGGAGAAAAGGATGACAGAAGTGGTGCAGACTTTGGGAAAGCAAATAGAATCACAGTTGCAACAACAGCTACAAATACAACTGGAGCAAATAGAGCAAGTGCAAGTTCAAGTACAGAAAAAAAATATGGAAGAGTTGAAAGAACTGGTACTAACAGAAGTGGCAGGGATAAAAAAAGATACGGAAGAAGTTAAAAAAGAGGTTCAAAGTCTGGTGACAAAATCAGAAGAAATGGAACAGAAAGTTAAAAGATCCCTACAAGAAAATACAAGACTGGAGTCCATAATGGAATATAGAGCTACTCAGAACCATTTGAGATTGAGAGGAATTGAAGAGGAGGAAGATCAGGATATTCGGGCCTTAGTAATTAATACTCTGACAATTTATATAGGGGAAGATCAAGGAGATTTGGAGTCAGACTTTGACCTAATCTACAGAGTAAACTCAGCTTATGCCAAGAGAAAGAAATTACCCAGAGATGTGATTGTTCAATTTGTGACTACAAAAATGAAAGAAGACATTTTCAAGAAGCAGTTTACACAACCGTTGGAAATTAATGGAAAGAAAATAATAATTTTAACAGAAATTCCGAGAATGATTTTACAAGACAGAAAGAAATTTAAGAAATTAACAGACAGGTTAAGAGAATTGAGCATCAGGTTTAGATGGGAGATTCCACATGGATTATCATTTTCGTACAACTCAGTGAGAGTTACAATCAAAACAGAAGGAGATATGCTCAGATTCAAAGAGAGCAATTTTGATGATTTTAAAGACATTTAATCCAAAACAATGATGGATTACAAATTTTTATCTTGGAATGTAAATGGACTAAATTCACCAAACAAAAGAAGATTAGTGAATCATTGGCTACAGAAACAAAAGTGTAACATAATTTGTTTGCAAGAAACACATATTAGAAAACAAGATAATAAATATCTGATTAATAAAAAATTGGGAGAAGAATTTCATTCATCAGCAATTAATAAGAAAAAAGGAACAGTGATATATATTTCTAAAGATTTGGAACCTAAACAAATCTTCTCAGATAAGGAAGGAAGATACGTTGGCGTGGAAATAATGATGTACAGAAAAAGGACATTGCTTGTAAACATATATGCACCCAATGGTGCAAAAGAGACTTTTTTCAATGATTTGACAAGAGAGTTGGACTGTCTAAACTATGATTAAATTGTCTTTGCGGGAGATTTCAATGGCACGGTCAACAACGTATTGGACAGAAAGTCTAATGCAATTGGAGAGGCGGTTGGAAAACTGCCAAAAAAATTTTTCCAGCTGATGAAGCAAGAGAAACTAGAAGATGTTTGGAGGAAGTGGAACCCTAAGACAAAGGATTATACATTTTACTCCAACAGGCATAGTTCCTTTTCTAGAATTGATATGATTTGGATGTCAGAGGAGATGGCGCTAAAAACTCATAAAATTGAAATTTTACCGAAAAATAACTCAGATCATAATCCTTTACTTTGGACATCTAAAGAAAAATCAAAACAACTATACTGGAGAATCAATGAGGACTTATTGGACCAAAAATTGATTAATGAGACTTTAAAGAAAGAAACGAAAAAAAATTTTGAAATGAATTTGGACAAAGGTACTGATATACAGGTTGTATGGGATACATACAAAGCGGTAATGAGAGGTTTGCTTATCTCTCTGAACTCTAAAGATAAAAAGCAAGGGATGCAACAACAAAATGACCTTCATGAAAAAATTCGACAAAAGGAAAAGGAACTGAAGAAAAGACCAGGGAAGAAAAAAATTATTAAAGAGATCCACTTTCTACAGGATCAACTGAATGTTCTACTAAATAGAGAATTATATTGGAATTTGAAGAAATTACAGCAAAAAGCATTTGAGGGTGCAAATAAACCATGAAAATTTTTAGCGTGGCAATTGAAAAATAGAAAAGAAAGGAATTTTATAAGCAAGATGGGAAAGATGTAGTAGATCTGAAAGGCATAAAAAGAGCTTTTTTCAAATACTACGCCAAATTGTTTAAAAAGAAAGGAATTGACCAACAGAAAATTAAGAGATATTTGGAGAATATTGAAGTACCAGAGCTGGGACAACAAATTAAAGAATTATTAAATGGACTAGTAACAAAAGAAGAAGTAACAAGGGCGATAGAAGACGCAAAGTTGGGCAAAGCTCCAGGTCCAGACGGCTTTACAGCAAAATTTTATAAGAAATTTAAGGAGGAGCTAACCCCTATTTTAGTGCTTCTGTCAAACGAGATAAGAAGGACTAAACGGATCCCAGATTCATGGAAAGAAGCAAATATCTCACATACCTAAAGAAGGTTTGGACTTAACTAACGTAAAGAATTATAGACCAATATCACTACTAAATAATGACTATAAAATATTTGCAAAAATAATCTCAGAAAGGTTGAAAAAATATTTGAAAGATGTTATAGCGGAAGAACAAGCTGGTTTTCTACCAAATAGACAAATTAGAGACAATCTGAGAGTGGTGATTGATGCTATTGAATACTATGATAAACATCCAGAAAAAGAAGTTGGATTCCTCTTTTTAGATGCGGAAAAAGCTTTTGACAATTTAAATTGGGAGTTCATGTTGCAAGTAATTGAAAAAATGGATATAGGACAGTCCTTTTTAAATATGATTGTGGCAATATATTCAGAACAGAAAGCAGCTTTGAACATAAACAAAGAAAGAACAGACTTTTTCCAAGTTCAAAAGGGAACACGACAAGGCTGCCCGTTATCTCCGTTACTGTTTATCTGGATATTGGAAATATTATTGATAGAGATAAGAAAAGACAATGGCATTGAAGGACTTAAAGTAAAAGGCTTTGTGCATAAATATAGAGCTTTTGCAGATGATGTAATGTTTATGATTCAAGATCCAATTGAGAATATACCACAATTGATGGAAAAAATTGAAGAATTTGGAACAGTTGCGGGATTTTATGTCAATAAAAGCAAAACGAAAGTGATGTGTAAAAATATGACGAAGCAGAGACAAATGGAACTTCAGGAGAAAATCCAATGTGAAGTAGTTACAAAGACCAAATATTTAGGAATTGAATTGACTATGAAAAATATTGATTTGTTTAAAAATAATTATGAAAAGGTTTGGCACAAGATCCAGCAAGATATGAAGAAATGGGATACCTTGAATCTATCATTATTGGGAAGAATTGCAACTGTAAAAATGAATGTTTTGCCACGTTTGATGTTTTTATTTCAGACTATTCCAATATTAAAACAAAGGAAAATACTGGATACATGGCAGAAAGAACTATCGAAGTTTGTATGGGCAGGAAGAAAGCCAAGGATTAAAATGAAAATTTTATGTGACGCAAAGGAAAGAGGAGGACTACAATTACCAAACCTAAAACTGTATTATGATGCCGTCTGCTTAACATGGCTGGAGCAGTGGATTAACCTTGAGAATAAAAAGTTATTGGCTTTAGAAGGTCATGACAATAAGTTTGGATGGCATGCATATTTATGGTATGGAAAAGTGAAAATGGATAAGTTTTTCAAACACCACTTCATAAGACGATCACTGTTCGAGACTTGGATGAGATATAGAAAATTCTTCTCGGAAGAAAGACCACTTTGGATAATACCAGCAGAAGTGATTAATCCATATTCAAGAAACCAGGGTTTAGATTGGTTACCCTACAAAAGTCTCTTAAAATTGGAAGGGAAAAACTTTGTACTAAAAGATAGAATTGATGTTGAATTTGAATATGATTGGTTGAAGTATAGACAGATTTATGATTTATTTAAAACAGACAAAAGAGAACATGGTTTTAGAGAAAATTATACTGAAATTGAAACTGTATGGATTGAAAAGGGTAAAAAAATGATTTCAAAACTGTATAAGGTTTTATTGAAATGGTATACTGAGGATGAAATAGTAAAAGAGCAAATGATAAAGTGGGCAGTAAATATTAATAACGAGATACTTATGACATCTTGGGAATATTTGTGGAAAAAGTCAATGAAAATTTCAACTTGTGTAAATGTTAAAGAGAACTGTTATAAAATGATGTATAGATGGTATATGACGCCCAAAAAAATTGCTATTATAAATGAAAGTATGTCTAACAAATGTTGGAAATGTAAGAAAAATGAAGGGTCTTTTTACCATATGTGGTGGACATGTGATAAAGCAGTATGTTATTGGACTAAGATCCACAATGAGATACAAAAAATTCTGAAATGTACTTTTAAGAAAGACCCACAGATGTTATTGCTAGGTCTTAAAATGGAAGAAGTAAATGTAACCAAGAGAACATTATTATGGTACTTGATTATAGCAGCTAGATTGACTTTTGCTCAATGTTGGAAACAAGATAAGATACCTGAAACATGGGAATGGATTAAAAAGACTTTGTTTATGGCAGAAATGGACAAAATAACAAGAAAACTAAACAACGAAGAAGACGAAACCTTTTTCGAAGATTGGAAAGACTTTCAAGAATACTTGTTGAAAAATTGGGATGTCAAACGTGGTTTGATTTGTTTTGACAGCTATTGAGGAGAAATTGAAAGAGATTTAGACCTTTGAATTGTTACCATTAGTAAAAGAACATAAGTTTAGTAGTAAATGTAACTAAATAGAGAGTCATTATGGGGTTGAAGCATTGCGGGAAGCCTTGTTTGGGGGGAGAGGGTGAAAGAAAATGGATATGTATTGGTTTGTTTAAATTGTATGAACATGAAAATATATCCAATAATAAAATGTATTTACCAAAAAAAAAAAAGAAGTCTGTTCCCTCGGAGAAAAATGGATGCTTTGGAGAGTGGATTCCATGTCATTGTAGTGCACTGAGGTCCCTATCTTCCCCAGGTTCCATCTCCAAATTTCCAGGAGTTGCCCCACCTGGATCTGACAACCTTTCCTGCCATCTCCTGCTGGTGGCCAGGGAGGACCCTGCAACCCTAGGCACCAGCAAGGTGATGCTCGATGGGACTGTGATAAATCAGAAGGTGAGAAGCAAACATATGCTAATTTCAGTGCTAATGTGGAAGTGCTGCCACAGAAGTATTTTTCAGTTGCCTGCACACGAGGTCCATAACATCGGAACCCATATTCAGCCTTGCAGCCCCCTCTCAAAAGGCCAAGGAAGAAACGGGCAATTCCTGCTGGCCCAGCAGAGTCATGATGATTTGCTCAGGTACGGACGACAGCCATCTTGCTTTTAAGGCCTCCCAAGCCTAACAGCTGCCATGCTGAGCACACCAAGGCCCAGTTTCTACACAAAGGATTCGCCTTTAACACACTGGATCTTCTGTGGACTGGCGTTCCCCCTCCCCTAATGATCAACCTCTGTCTAATTTTCTGTAATTGACACCAACTGCTTTTTGTCCAGCCCTCAAGTGGATACTGAACAGAAGTGCTCCCGCTTCTTCCAACCTTCTTTTAAAAGCCTGGGAGCAACAGGCACAGCTTTAATCAAAACCTTCCCCTATTCCTTCACGACTTGCTTTATCTAGTCATTTCTTTTTTTGGCTGTTAACATCCTCTGAACTCTTCTCTAAATCCTTTTATTACCGCTTCAAATCCTTTCCAGTTTGCCAACGCCTTTCTAAAACGGCACCTCAAAATAAAGTCTTATCAGAACTGCGTATATCGGAAATGACAGAATCAACGTTGCCAATGCAATACCGTTAAACGGTGTTCTCCTCTGTCACAGCGCCTTCTCCCACTAGAGAGTCAGTCAGGTCGAAGCCCAGTCATGTCAATAACCTTAACCTATGCTCCCTCTAAACTGTGGGGTCATGTGAGCAAAAATTCTACTTTGTGAGCTGCTGGCATTAAAGTTGTGAGCGAGCGATTTGGCTACTGCATAAATTAGTTTGCTCTGGAGCCATCCCTTCCTGAGCCAAGACAAAAATGTGTGAGCTGGAGATTGAAAAACTGTGCGCTAGCTCACACTAACTCAGCTTAGAGGGAGCACTGCTTAGTACCTGTACACAGAACTGAACTGCAAACAATTGTTGGCAGGGCTTCTACTTAACCAATTATCTTCCATCACGTACTTAGGCATGGGATATTTCTCATTATTTAAGACCTAATTCTCAACATATCCATAAATACCCTGCGATTCAAACTGAGCCACCCATCTTCAGCAACCTCCCTGGCTTCAAACCATCTTGGCAGCAGTGCTAATTTTGTCACACTCCCAGCAGCAAGAGGACAGTATGGAAGCGCTATAAATTCCAGCCACGGAGGCTAGATTCTCAATGAGAGAAGGGATCGGACAGGTGGCGCAGGTCTCCATAAGAACTGGGGGCACCTGGGTTAGATCAGAACATTCTCTGGGCAGTCAGGAAATGCATCTGAACTCCAGCCAAGACTCAACGTTCGAGAGCCTAGGCAGTTTTTAACAAGGGCAGCCACAGCACCCACATGTTAGTGAGATGGGATCAAAACACCCCCCAGCAAAAAAAAGTTCAGATCATTATTTTGATCTGCCAGACAGCAAGAAGACGACACCATAAAACACCGTACCTCGCTGGGGCCGCACAAGCAAAACGGGTCCATCCCAAAGGATTAGCGACGCCGTGGGGAGACTCATGGCAGCCAGCCGTTCCCCTCCTGCCTCTGGTAGCTCAGCTCCCTCGCTCAGCCTTGTGCGGCCCGAGTGCTGAGTCCTGATTCATGGTTTCAGGCTCCAGCCAGGAATGCAGCCATTGAAAACCCAGAACTATTTTTACCCTTGACCAGCCGCAGCCTCTCTGTTCTATAAAGGCTTCTAAAGATAAAATCATCCCAAGCTAGTTAAGGGCGTGTTTTTAGGGATCTACAGTTCTCTGGCATTTATTGTCACTTCTAAACCGCACAGTTGCTAACAGGAAGAAGTAAGCTTACACCCCTGGCATTGTTGCAGGCAGTCAGGAGTCAAGCATCTCATCCATGCCGATGAAAAATGTTTAAAATGCCAATGAAAGCTGTTCCTTTTTGCTGTACATATGTTGTGCGCGGCACTTTCTAAACAAGAGCCTGTATTTGAGATGTGCATGCACGGTTCATGTAGATACTCACATTTTTTCTGCTGATGTACGGGGCGGGGGGGGGGGAGAAAGAGTGTGAGAAGGACAAATAACATTCAACTGGTAGAACTAGCTAGATGGCGAGCTCTTCCCTCTGCTGTGTTAGACGGGAAGTTTAGAAAGACTCCCATGCGTGAGAGGGTTTGCCCATGTGGGGCTGGCGAGGTCGAAACAATCGAACATGTATTACTGTATTGCTCCATTTATCACGAAATTAGAACAAAGAACATAAGAACATAAGAACATAAGAACATAAGAGAAGCCAATGTTGAATCAGGCCAATGGCCCATCTAGTCCAACACTCTGTCACACAGCGGCCAAAATATACCAGGTGCCATCCGGAGGTCCAGCAGTGGGGCCAGGACACCAGAAGCCCTCCCACTGCTGCCCCCTCCAGCACCAAGAATAGAGTGCATCACCTGCCCCAGACTGAGAGTTCCCATCCATACCCTGTGGCTAATAGCCACTGGTGGACTTCTGCTCCATACGTTTATCTAATTTCCTCTTGAAGAAGATTTCCCCTCTTCTTAAGAAATATCAGGGTTGTACAGACATAGAGGTTAGCAAAATGCTCCTTAGGGGTGTTAACCCAACAGTCACAGCTTCCAGTGCAAGTTTTTTAGCAGCTGTATATAAAATACGTCAAGAGATACCGTGTAGAGTATCCGAATTTTAGCTGTTTTAGCCCTGTAATTTTTGAGTGTACATATTGGTTATAAGATTGTCTAGGAGTCATATGTAAGATATCATATGTTTTATGCTGGTCAATGACTGTATCAATAAATCTGAATCTGAGTTTGAACTCAGATTTCGTTCTACTGCTTCAGACCAACATGGCTGCCCCACCGAGACTCACCTGGTAAAGTTTGAGCCCAGTGTGTGCCACCTTTAACACTGACAAAGTTTTATTCAGGATATAAGCTTTTGTGTGCAAGGACACTTCTTCAGATACAGTAAAACAGGACTTCCTCAACCATTAATTCTGTTTCACTGTATCTGAGGAAGTGTGTTTGCACAAGAGAGCCTCTACCCAGAATTAAACTTCATTGGTCCTAAAGGTGACCCCCACTGGACTCAAACTTTGTTCTGCTGCATCAGACCAGCACGGTGACCCCACCTGAACTTATCTGATAAGTACAGCATACAACATTAAGTTGCAACAGCAGTACTCGAAGAACCCTAAGCCAGAAGGCATTCTGTTTGTTTGTTTTTTTGTATAAATATTTTAATTGTTGTTATTATTACTGTTCTGATTATACATTTTCATATCCCGTTGTGCTTTTAGAATTTCCCCCATCATCCCCCCCTCCCTCCAGTCTATTGTTTTTAGTCCTTTTCTCTCAGCCAGGGGCAGAGTGTATGGAGCTTCCACTGAACGTCGTTTCTTTGTTCTTCTTCCATCCATCTCCAGTACATAGTCCATTTCTCTTGGATTATCACTGTTCTGTCTTCCCACGGCATGTCTTGGTTAATTATGGAGATTATATCTGATTGAATAATTTCGAACAGATAGTTAAGCCAGTTTCTCTCTGTCCATTTACTTGCATCTTTCCAACCTGCCACTATAACTGCTTTACCTGCTGGAACCATTGCTTTCAGTAATTCTTGGTGCTTTCCTCTCTATTGTCTCCGATCCTATTGTACTCATTAACATTAACTCAAAATCTATGCTTATATTTACTGCAAACAATCCATTCATTTTTCCTACGATATTTCTCCAAAATTTTTTAACTTCTGGGCATTCCCACCACATGTGAGTACCACCTTTTTACATTTTTACAGTGCCAACAGTTAGGGCTCAATCCTGGAAACATATTTGCCAGCATGGCTGGGGTTCTACACGATTTGGTAAAGAATAAGACATTCTGTTTGTTATACCCACATTTTTGGAAATCAAACTTTGTTATCACAAAAAGAGGTAATGGACTGGGAGAATCAGCATACAATCACAGACGCTGTGGGATGCCAGAGTTGGGAGGCAAATTCATCATGATAGAATTGGTGGTCATTAATTATCTAGAGAAAGGCCAGATGAACATAGTGGATACATCCATGTATAAAAGAATGTGTACTTACTGATGTTATAACAATAGGGAGGAGGAGGAAGAGGTTGGATTTATACCCTGCCCTTCACTACCCAAAGGAGTCTCAGAGTGGCTTACAATCTCCTTTCCATTCCCTTCCCCACAAAAGACACCCTGTGAGGCAGGTGGGGCTGAGAGAGCTCTTTTGAGATCTGCTCATGAGAAAACAGCTCTGAAAGAACTTGTGACTGACTCAGGGTCACACCAACAGCCGCATGTGGAGGAGTGGGGAATCAAACCCGGTTCTTCCAGATTAGACTCCACGCTCCTTACACCAAACTGGCTCTCAGTTTGGTTTATCTCTGTTTTAGCCCCCTCTCTAACTGAATGACTTTGCAAGATTACCAACTTACACACAAAGCAACACAGACACACAGTGATTTACAATGAATAGACATATGGATAATACCGTATCTCCTCAATAGGGTGCTGCAATCCCTGTAACAGGCACACCCCCAAAACTGCAGAGAGTGTGAAACAAAACTATCTCCCTAGAATGCATTGTCGTTCCTGAAAGGACCACGTAATGAATTCTTATCAGCAGAAACACATATTCCATGCAGCAGAATGGATCTAAATCTCCCAGCGAAGCCTCCTGGTTTCTGCTGTACAGAAGGCACTGAATTCTGCAGTATTCATATGGGAGGCATTAAAAAAATTCTGCTGAAGTTCATAGAGTCCCATAGACTTAAGGCTGCCTTTCTCGGCATTTTTCTTAATGGGTGTATAACATGGAATTATTGTTGAAATTTCAATACATTTGTGTTCCCATGCATCCATGAACTGGCTGTATCCTTTTCTTGTACACAGCAACAGATCTACATCACAAACATGCAAATAGCAAAGATTGCAAGGACCAATTTTTTTGGCCCCCAGTGCTTGTAAGTCATCATTCACCATGGTTTAAGGTAGTGAATCTTGGTTTCAAATTTCAGCTGAGTCACAAAATCACTAAGAAGCCAAACAAGCTCGTCAGTTTATCTCTGCTTTAGTCCCCTCTCCGGCTGAATGACTTTGCAAGATTACCAACTTACACACAAAGCAAGCATGCATAGCCTCCAATATTTCACAGAAGAAACTAGGGACATGCTTGTTGTTATACCCTTATTCAGGGCTTTTTTGTTGTTGAAAAAGCCCAGCAGGGACTCATTAGCACAATAGGCCACACCCAAGAACAGAAACTCATTAGCATAATAGGCCACACCCCTAACCGCACAGCTCCCTCCCAGGATCGGCTTCTCCAGGTGACCCGCGGCTTGCAGGGTGCCTGCGGAACCTGAGGAGAGAGGCAGTTTAAATTGACTTCCCTCCCTGGATCGGCTTGGCTTCCTCAGGCGCCCTGTGGCTTGTGAGGCGCCTGGGGAACCCGAGTGTGTGGGGGGGGAGGCTGTAGGCATGGCCAACTTGGAAGCCTGCCAGAACTCCGTTCCTGTACGTTCCTGCCCAGAAATAGCCCTGCCCTTATTTTTATAGAATCATTACTGCCCAAGTCCGTCTCCCCATTATCACATATTGCTACATGTTATTACAAGCCTACGACTGTATTAGTTCACAGTGCTTAAGCCAACCCTGCAATGATTTAAAATGCAAAAGGGGGGGGGGGTTGCCTTTTGTTTTAAAAATCCAGTTAAAAAAAAAACAAACCAAAAAACCTGTCCTAGAACAGGCTATCAGCCATTCAGAAGGTACCTCAGCAGGGGCAGTGTGTGGAACAGCAGGGTGTGAATTGAGTGACACTTTTAGATGCACATGCACCCCTTTACACACATGTACGCTAGAGATAAAGACGCATCTCAGAAAACTTCTCGAAACTCTGAGGGAGGGAGCTAAACCCTACAGAAGGAGAACCGCAGCCTCTCAGGCTAACAACGTTTTAACAAGGCATGCCCAAAATGCAAAAATAGGAACAAAATAGGGACAAGTGATTTAGAAGGACAGGTGCCACGAAACACGGACGTGCTTCGAGCAGATAAGAACGAAGTGACAGAAGGAAAGAATGAACTGCAGCATTTCAGGCTGAGTGGGAGATCACATCTGCAATGCTCCCCCTCACTTAAAAAAAATCTTTGCGATCAGAAAGACAGCACAGCAGGGAAAGGGCTGGACTAGTGTTTTTTTGTTTGCAAGGAGCTTTTTAATGGGCATACATTCAAAACTGATGTATCTTGCACCCATAAAGTGTATCGATCCATTCTGCACTTCCAGAGGCCCACAAATGTGCTTGCTAAGTTATCTGTAGTGACTGCATCTTTTGGTCGAGCAAGAATAACTCAGGAGAAAGATGGGGTCTCATCTCCACAGTCATGCCAATCTTGAGATGTGACCAGAAACTAGCAAGACTATCACATGCTTTTTCTCCAAAGTTCAGTGTGACATCCAACCAACTCAGAAGGAAGAGTGAGATCTGGTCTTTGATGTTACTCATTGGAAAGCATGAATTTGGACAGACTTCCACTGATAGTGAAGATTTGTGGACCCCAGCTACCTCACTCTACTGTAAACAGTAAACACAGATACACAGACTGAGATAATGAATACCCAGAAGGGCTCGAGGAATGCCAAGTTTCTGCTGCTGATTTTTCTTTTAGGCTGTGCAAGATTTACAGAGATAAATGGTAGAAAGAACTTGAACAAGAAAACACTTGGGACTACTGAAATGTTATTTCACAATGGAGAAAGAAGTTAGACAACATGTAACTGGGCTGGACAATAATTGCATTATGCTCATTTCATTAGGAGAACATAACAACTCTACTTGTTTAAATAGTAGTCCCTGAAAAGATAAGATCTCTTCTCTGGTTTCTAAAGAGCGATTCTATCCTTGAACTGCATCCACAATAGGTTTGCTAACAATTCCCTTCATGCCAGTGAAGTAAATAAATATGCCAATATTCGTACCAGAATAACCTTTCCACTTCAACTGGGCATTGAAAGCAAAAAGGGCACAAGGAGGTGGAAGTGCAGGTATGCATGCTCGCCAGGGCTCTTTTTGCAGCAGGAACTCCTTTGCATATTAGGTGACACACCCCCTAATGTAGCCAATGCTCCAAGAGCTTACAGTAGCCCCTGTAAGAAGAACTCCGTAAGCTCTTGGAGGATTGGCTACATTGGGGTGGGGAACATTTAACCGTAGTTATCATCAGTTTCTCTTTGGAATACAGGAAAGAATCGTAGAATCACAGGGTTGGAAGGGACCATACAGGCCATCTAGTCCAACCCTCTGCTCAATGCAGGATCAGCCTAGAGCATCCCTGGCAAGTGTTTGTCCAGCCTCTGCTTAAAGACTGCCAGGGAGGGGGAGCTCACTACTTCCATAGGTAGCTGATTCTACTGTTGAACAACACTTAAAAGTTTTTCCTTATATCCAGCCAGTACCTTCCCACCCTTAATTTAAACCCATTATTGTGAGTCCTAGTCTCTGCTGTCAACAGGAACAGCTCCCTGCCCTCCAAGTGACAGCCCTTCAGATACTTAAAGAGGGCAATCACGTCCACCCTCAACCTCCTCTTCTCCAGACTGAACATTCCCAGGTCCCTTAGCCTTTCCTTACAGGGCTTGGTCTCCAGGGCCCTGATCATCCTCATCGCTCTCCTCTGCACCAGCTCTATTCTGTCCACATCCTTTTTGAAGTGAGGCCTCCAGAACTGCAAATAATACTCCAGCTGACCAATGCAGGGTACAGTGGGACTATCACATCTTGCGATTTGGATGTTATGCCTCTGTTGATACACCCCAAGATCACATTAGCCTTTCTGGTCGCTGCATCACACCGGCTGATCATATTTAACTTTCCATCCATCTGTTCACACACAGTGCTATCCAGAACTGTATCACTATCCAGCACGCGTGCTCCTCGTTTTTGTTACCAAGCTGTAGAACTCGGCACTTATCCTTGTTAAATTGCATCTTATTCACATCCGCTCACTTTTCCAGTGTGTTCAGATCTCATTGAATTCTATCCCTATCTTCTGGTGTGTTTGCTACTCCTTCCAATTTGGTGTCATCTGCAAATTTATTGAGTCGCCCCTCCACACCCTCATCCAGATCATTTGTAAAAAATATTGAAAGAAGGGCAAAGGAAGCAAAAAAGAACAGATTTAAAGCAGATTTCTTTATCCTTATCTATTTATGGTATTTCTAATCTGCCTTTCTCACCAAGACTCAAGATGGATTACATAAGATAAATCAATACTGTCCACAGAATGGGACATCCAGTAAACAACGCAACAGGATGTGGATTGCAGAAATCTGGAACAGAGCTGAAACAAAATGTAAACAATATGCTGTCAAAGGCTTTCAAGGCCAGAGTTCATTAGTTGCTGTAGATTTTCCGGGTTGTGTGGCCGTGGTCTTGGCATGGTAGGACCTGACCTTTCGCCAGTAGGTGTGACTGGCATCCTACAAGATAATGACTCAGCCCCACCCCACCTTCCAGAGTAGATATAAATTACCTGCCTACCATTTTTCTTCTTCTCACCTTGACACAAAGCCTGATTTCCCACTACAGTTGCCTCAGTGCTGCGCCGCCATTTGCCCCAATACTATTGGTCAATTTCACACCCGAAGCCACGGGGCTGCATTTGACCCGCGGCTTTGCCCGATTTCCCCAGCAGTTTTGTGATCCTCAAAAAACAGTATCACGAAACTGCGGTGGATATCGGGCGAAGCCGTGGGTCAAAATGCAGCCCCGCAGCTTCGGGTGTGAAATTAACCAATAGTGTCGGGACAAACAGCGGCGCAACACCGAGGCAGCTGTAGTAGGAAATCAGCCAGAGAGTACTTCATTTTTCTGTGTTATACCCCTGAGGATGCTAGTCACAGCTTCTGGCAAAACGTCAGGTCCTACAATGCCAAGACCACAGCCACACAACCCAGAAAATCTACAGCAACTAAAACATAAACACTTAAACACAAGATGTTATTTTTAAAAAAATATTATTATTAAGTTTCATATATAAAACATACAACATAACACAACACTAGAACATTAACACAACACGATTAACCAATGCTTTACATTGTGATAATCTCATAGTAATCACAGAACTATCCACGAAACCTATCAAAGCATTAACCACAAATATCTTCTATACGTTTACATAAAGGTAAATATGTCCTGGTACTTATTTGGCATAGAATTCAGAAGTTGAGGCGAGCATCCCATCACATATTCAGTAAAGGGAAGCCACTTAATCAACGGGCTTGGCCCAGAGGTATCATCTTCCAAAGCCTTAAGAGATTCTGCAATCTTATCCATAGCCAAAAATTCCCAAATTTTAGCAAACCACCTCTTAATCGAAATTGGGGAAGAATCTTTCCAACTTGCAGCTATTATAGTTTTGGCTGCAGACAAAAGTAGAGATATAAGTTCCCGGCTTAACAGAGGAATTGTGTTGTTCCTCCACAAATCTAACAGGATTAGTTCAGGAGATTCATCTATGAACACGACATGTTAAACATGAATAAATTACATACTAAGAGCATACTTAGCAGCAAAAAGCAGTACACGGTAGTATAGTCCACAGTCCCTACCCCTTTACCAAAGCAAATCTCTGAGCCATTTAATTACATGGCAGCCTTGTTATTACCTGTGTAAAAAAATCTCTCTGGAGTATTTCAGTTGCACATAGTTTGTGAAAAGCCAGGGGAGTGGGAGCCTTCCGGACCTCATCAAGCAGTCCGTTCCGTAAGACTGGGGCTGGTACAGAGAATGCACATCTACAGGCAATCATTGATTTTTGCCCATTTGCAGGATGGCAGCTGCAGAAGGCCCTGCTTAGATGTCAGAAGTTGCCCAGTTAGTTATTTTGTAATATCCTTTTGCACACAATTCAAAGGCACCTTAGAGAGCTCCTCACACATAGATAGTTGGTCTGTACATTCTCCTGGGAGGGCAGCCTTTGAGCCCAGTATTTGCAACTGGCACTTCCTGCTTCCCCTGGTGTTCAAGGACAATATGCATATACACAACGAGCCATGTTTGCAACCAAATTCGAGGTTTTTAGGTAAGTTATTTACTAACAAAAACAGCCAATGCAAATGCTAGACAAAAGTATCAGTCATCTAACTCCCTGTGCATCCTCTAAAGTACTGGAAGCCTGGGCTGTAGTATCCCCAACACATCACAATGCGTGCCCAAGATGTGCTTTTGCAATGCTAATGAAAACAAAGCATAAACAAGTCCCTGGTTTGTACCGACTGGACCTGAAGTCCTTTTCCCTGCAGGAATGAAATCTATTGATCAAAACAGGACTTGCCCTCACTACTTCTTGTTGTTCCATCCATCCCAGTAGGTTGGTCACCAGCCATGGATGTCTGAAGCAGGCATATTAGACAGCAGAAAGAAAAGCTGCCAGTGTTCACCACCTCTTCTTCCAGCCTTGCATAATTAAGGATCAAGACCGTGAGATACTTCGCCTGTGCACAAAGACATTAGCTGACACAGAGCTCACAACTGCCCATGTAAAACCATTTCAGCAGCAAATGTTCTAGAACACTAGAAAACTAAGCGCCCACTGTTCAGTGCCCAAACCTCCTCTTCAAAACTCAATAGGCATGCTGCATAATGCTAAATATTTAATCATTGTATATCATATGCCAAATATGTTCATATTCAGTACTTAATTGGAGCTTTGCTTTCAAAACATCTTGACTGGTCCTCCTCTGCTCAGTAGTTTGCTTGGTCCACTCCACTATTGCAGTAAGTTTTTATAACATTTTTATATAACAATTGTTACACATCAACCATAACTTTTAGTGTAACTCCCCAAGCCTCTATGACTTTGTATATTTCTAATTTGACAATTCCACTTTATCGGTGGGTTTTTATGCTAGCAAGATTTAATCTCTTTCCTTCGGCTGTTGTTTCAGGCAGTATAGGGGTATCCCCTATAGGAATAGAACCTGTAACTGCCTCCATAGCGAACCCGATTCAGTTGCCCACATCCTTTTATGTTGCTCCCGTTACTCTACCATGCGCAGCTACCTGATTAGTCCCCTCTTACCTTCCTCAAGGAATTCGATTGACAACAATCTTAAAATTTTATTGTCTGATAAGTCCTTGGCAATTACCTCATCTGTTGCCGAATTCTTAGCTTATGTTTGAAAGCTAAGGGTAAGGGTGTATAAGTCATCACCTTTTTCTCGCATCCATCTGAATTGATATACTTCCAATTGAGTTCACTACTTCTGAAAAGTTTTAAAAATGATCCTCTGTTGGTAAATTGGTGTAACTTGCCATGATTTATTAATTTGCTTCATCAACATATTCGCTGTATTGCTTTCTCTTCTCTGCTGTGTCATGCCAATAAAGGTCTATGTATGATGATGATATATGATGATGGTGTAACAATTAACACAAACCAAACAAAACATTGTGTACATCTGCAATAAGTAGAAATACTGGCTTAAATATTAGTAAAATACAAAGTCAATATATTTATCTATCGCACTAAGAGCACTAAGGTTACTTGGTTCTGATTCAATATAATGAAAGAAAGAAAACAATTTTTCTATGAAATTCAATCCCTTTGATGGGTTATCTGCAGTTAGCAATTGAGTAGCAATTTTGTCCTGTACTATGATGTCCCACATTTTCTGAAACCATTGCCTTAATGCTGGTATTTTGTTTGTCTTCCAGCACTGAGCTATTAGTGTCTTAGCTGCTATTAATAACAGGGCTGCGAGTTCCTTTTTCATTTTTGTTAATGATGTATTTTCCCAATAGTTTAATAAAAGAGATTCTGGTGTATTTGGAATGTCCTGACCTACTATTCTCCCAACTGTCGGTAGGATATAGTCCCAAAATATGTGCACCCGTGGACATGACCACCAACAGTGTATGAATGATCCAATAGACTTACATCCCTTCCAACACTGGGGAGATCTAATAGAACGACTGTAATGTAATCTTTGTGGGGTTAGATACCACCTACAAGCAAGTTTTAATAAAGTATGAAATGGATCCATGCTGTTTGCTCTCCTTGGGTGTGTTCAGACGGATCTTTTGATCTGCCATAGGAACGACTCCCTTGCGGATCAAAAATGCACGACCAGACAGAAACATCTGGGAAATATTCCGGTCCCATAGGCATCCCGTTCTGCTGCGCCTCCAATCCTGATTTAAAAAGTAGCAGTTTCAATGTAGGGTTTTCGCTACCCGCGCAACAACTGCAGACTTTCTTCCATCTGGTCACTCCATTAGCGCGCGATGCTCCCGTCGGCTCGGTCTGACGTCAGACCGAGCCGACGGGGGCGCGATTTTTAAAAAATTGAAACCCCATGTGCGCTTTAACGAGGAAACGCATTCAGCGATAAGCGCTACGAGGAATGTCATATTCATGCTTATTTCTTTTAGGGACAAGATGTTACCGCGATGGGAGATGGAGGGGGAAGGACTGTTCTAACTTGCAAAATAGTCCCTCCATTGATCATGATGGCAATGGCAAGGGGAGGACCGGGACTTTGCTGAAAACCCTCCGCGATCGCCTCAGTTCTCCAAGGAGGCGCAGCCTTGCCTATGCGAATGTACAAAACTTTTTTTAAAAAAATCCTTGGTGGATGCCGTGTAGACAAATCACGGTGGGAACAACGCGGTGAGGCTATTTCATGGGGGGGCGTCTGGTCGTGCTAGGCTGGATTTAAAAAATCGGGATAAAATTTTAGGAGGGCTCATGGCGCGATTGACTGGCCGTCTGAACGCAGCCCTTGACATCCAAACTTTTTTCCCCCTCTCACCTTCCATTCTCTTCAGCCATTTTTATCCCTTCCCCTTCCCTTCAGTTACATGTGTACACAGGGCTTTTTTTGTAGAAAAAGCCCAGCAGGAACTCATTAGCATAAGAGGCCACACCCATCAGCAGAAACTCATTAGCATATTAGGCCACACCCCCATGTTACCAGAAGTGTGGTCATCCAGCCACACCCACCTTTTGCTTCTTATTCTGGTTACCTTGTTTGTTGTCAAAACCCAGGGCTTTTTTTTGTAGCAGTAACTCCTTTGCATGTTAGGCCACACACCCCTAATATAGCCAATCCTAATGAGTTCCTGCTGTTGGGTGTGGCCTATTATGCTAATGAGTTCCTGCTGGGTGTGGCCAACCCGGGAGCCAGCCGGAACTCCATTCCTGTGCGTTCCTGCCCCAAAATAGCCCTGTATATATGTACCCTCAAGTTGCAACCAACTTATGGTGGCCCCAGCTTTCAAGACAAAGAAGAAACAGAGGAGGTTGGCCATTGCCTTTCTCTGCAGAGCCTTCCTTGGTGGTCTCCCAGCAGAGTACTGACTCTGCTTAGCTTCTGAGATCTGACAAGATCGGACTATAACATGCCACTTTCCCTTCAGTTACCACCATGGAATCAATATATTTATACAATGAAGATAGCAGCTGGGGTTCCAGGGGTTCCTCCATGTTCCCGGGGCACGATCATACGCACAAATTGATCCGCCATAGACATGAATGCCAGGCAGATTTAAAGGGTGCAATCAGACAACATCTGGGAAGCGCCCCGCAGCCATTGGCAACCCGTTCTGCTCCACCGCAGAAGCAGAGTAAAAAGACATCAGGGGAAATCTAGTAGCAAATGGGTTGTGATGGGCCACGGATGGACTTTCCTGCATCTGATCACTCCAGCGTGCTCTCATGGTGTCGGAATGCTCTGATCAGGCCATCCCGACTCTGTGCCATTGTCCCCCCCCCTTCGCAGCATGCACATAATCACAAACTCCAATGGGAGCCAGCCCTCAGTTGCAGAGATGCGATACAGCGATTCCTCATTTAAGCTCATTGGAAACAAACAGCAAAAAAACCCAAACCAACACCTGCGGTTGTGTCTGATCATGCAGTGGCGGCCTCTGCTCACAGCTTCCAAGGACTGTTTGATCACGCAACTGCGGGTCAAATTTCTCTGGAGGAAATAGCCTCGCTCCCCTCCCCCTGTTTTTTCTGGCACGTGTGACCATGATCCCAGGCTGCTTTGTGCCTTGCGTCAAAATTACCTCATAAAGTTCACGCCACAATTTTTAAACAGCCCCATAATGTTCTACCTGGATTTTTCTCCTCCTGCAGGGCAGGTTGGTGAACCACCTGCCTGTAAATGAATCACTCCTGTTCAGCCTTCTCTGAGGTGTAAATCACAGAGATCCTGCCTTAATCCTCCCTCCTGAGAACTCCTCATCTGCTGCTGGTGTGAAGTGGAAATTTATTTCTGTCTGTAGTTTGGGTAGTTAAAATGGCAGCGGCAGCAGCCTCCACCAAGGAGAATAAATAAATCATATGATAGTCGCTATTGAAAGATGTAGTCTCCTACATCCTCCTCTATTAATGTGTAAATTCCCAGCAGGATTTCTTAGCAGATAAACTGGCTGGAACAGGAGGGCTGCTGTGCTCTTGGTCTCTCTCTTCTGAGACTGTAATACAGATGTTTCTTCTTTTAACTTTACTTAATGGGATTGCCATGTAGCACTGAGCAAAAACAAAACAAATCACCTTTACTTCAGCTGACTTTTTTAATTACATTTTGAGCAGAATACTTTAAAACAAAGCTTTTTGGCTTGTGTGTGCAAGTTGTGCCATGCATCTTCCTTACTGGAACATTTACCATGCAATTGATAAATAATTCGGAACAACCTGAACATTTAAAAGAAACCGGGGTGTGGGTGGGTGTTTTTGAATGCACAGAAGACTGCTTTATCAGGCAGGCATACAGACCAATAAAACATGACACTTTTTGACTGCTAAGTCCTTTCAAACCAGCAATTGTTTGGTTTATTTGCCTACTTCTAAACTCTAGCTGTCTATGGCAAGTTTAATGATTATAAAAAATGTTCACTCTTTAACAGAGCAAACTTTGATTTTATTTGGGGGGGGGGATTACAGATGTTTTGCTTTAAACCACAGACAATTAACTTTGTTAACAATCAACCGATATAATTCATGTATGAATGGATGTAAATCCATTCTGAGGATAGGTTTGGGGACCACCCATAAAGTATGTCACACATCTTAAAATCTTTTGTTCAGCACCCTCTCTCTTTGCCCATTTTAATCAATAATACTTCATTTCTTTCTCACAGCTTGGCTCACCCTTTCCCTGCCTCTTGTACACACCATATACTTTATGAATGGTCCTTAATTACCTTGCAGGATGTATGCCAGTGCTAGGAAGCCTCAAAACCATTATATTACATTTGCCCAGCATTTAAGAGATGCCTGGTTTGGACTTTGCTTTTAAACATTTCCCAGTTATTTTGTTATGTACTCAGAGCCATCAGGGATGGATAGGCTAAAATTCCATTAAAAGAGGGGGAAAGCACCTTTTTCCATTTATCCAGCAAAATACTTTGATTATCTATTGGACAGGTGCCAACAGATAATTCTACATAGATGAGATGGACAAATGTTCTATTTCCCAAACACGCTACAGGGTTCTTCCTATAGAAAAATTACTGAAACCATAGGGTGGGATTCAGGTATCACATATGACCAAGAAATACCCTTTTGATGGAATAAGTAAAAACTTTCCATCTTGCGCTCTACCACTTTTTAAATCTCCCCAGTCAAGGCTCCACATTAACCTCTTACAACACTCACATCTCATACATCAAATAAGCCCAATGCATTGGAAAACTGTAAAGTCACAATCATTTCGGCCAACAACATTATATACTTGACAGTTCCATTTTTATTACACTTTTGGCAGTGTAGAAAGCATTTTTACTCCCCATTTAACAGCCATTTTCACAGAAGCTGCCATGGCTATTAATATTATAGCATCAGTAGACCTGGCTCTGTTTTAATCAGGGCCTCAAAGCTGCTGAAATATTGGTATGCTGCAGAAAACAATTTAATGGTTCCACTTTGTTCCAGTTGGGAGATTCTGTTCAAATTAGAGTTTATTTACCATTTTGAATCATCTCATTTTTAGGATTACACTATTTTATATTAAGAAATTTATAGTGATTTATTTATTGAAAGTTTTTCCTTTTATCCATGTTGATTCCTAGATAAAGCCGCACAAACTATCAGTTAAATTCCAAGATATAATCTACATTTTATATATGCCAGTTCGATGAACTGAGCGAATTTGTGAACAGTGACCATTTTAATGTTAGAACAAGGAATTAGTAGTGTAGCTGTTGAATAGTCTATTATGAACTGCAGCTTATAAATGAATTAGGAAGCCTCGGAAAAGAGGCCTAAAGAGTCATGAAGCACAGGAAAGATGGAATTAAGCTGTGGGGAAACGACAGCTGAGGGGTGACATGATCGAGGTTGTAAGATTATGCATGGGATAGAGCAGATCGAGAAAGAAGTACTTTTCTCCCTTTCTCCCAATACAAGAACTAGTGGGCACTCCATGAAATTGCTGAGCAGTCAGGTTAGAACAGAAAAAAGGAAGTACTTCTTCACCCAGGAGGTGGTGGCAGCTACAAGCATGGACGGCTTCAAGAGGGAATTAGATAAGCATATAGAGCAGAAATCCATCAGTGGCTATGAGCCACAAGGTATAGATAGGAACTCTCAGGCTGTGGCAAGGGATGCTCTGTATTCTTGGTGCTTGGAGGGGGCAACAGTGGGAGGGCTTCTAGTGTCCTGGCCCCACTGCTGGACCTCCTGAGGGCACCTGGTATTTTTGGCCACTCTGTGACAGAGTGTTGGACTGGATGGGCCATTGGTTTGATCCAACATTGGCTTCTGTTATGTTCTTATGACCTGATGGATTTATGAAATAAACAAGGGACAACACAAAAAACAGCACACACAATCTGGTGCGGTGGTCGGAGTGCTCAGTTTTGAGATGGGGGATCCATCTTCAAATCTCCGGCTACGAAACAAATCTCACTGGGTGTCCTGTCTGTTTGTGCTCTACTTTCCTCGAAGACCAGGGATTGCCAACAGTCTGTGAAAGATAAATCATGTATACATGGGGGGGGGATAAATTATTAAATCCCCTCTCCCTTTCTTTATGCCCCCAGTCCAAACTTTTCAATTTACCTTTTACAGTCTAAGTAACCTTCATCATAGCTCAAAGTTTGAGTCCAGTGGGGCACCTTCAAGACCCACAAAGTTCAATTCTGGGTAGAAGCTGTTGCCTGCAATGAAGAAGTGTGTGTGCACATGAATGCTTGTACCCAGAATTAAACTTTGCTCATCTTAAAGGTGCCCCACTGGACTCGAACTTTGTTCTGTTGCTTCAGAAAAAACACAGCTAGCCACCCGACTCTTATCTTCATCATAGCTGTCCATATTCAAAGTATCTGCTTCACCTAATCCAACAGTTTGTTCTGAAGATGCTCTCTCTCTCCGTGTTGTATAGTAACCTGCCTAAGCAGTTGACGAGGGCCAGTAAGGAATATGGGGCACAAAATTTGTCAAAGCAGCACTTTTCTTACTGGGCTGAGGAATATATCAACAGCTGTTGGAAGTTGAGGAGTCATGAGCTTTTTTGTTTCAAATGTAACTTGTAAGTTCCTGAAAGAGCAGTTCCTGTCAGAGCCCTCTCAGCCCCGCCTACCTCACAGGGTGTCTGTTGTGGGGAGGGGAAGGGAAAAGGAGTTTGTAAGCCGCTCTGAGACTCCAAGTGAAGGGCGGGGTATAAATCCAATCTCCTCCTCCTCCTCCTCCTCCTCCTCCTCCTCCTCCTCCTCCTCCTCCTCCTCCTCCTCTTCTTCTTCTTCTTCTTCTTCTTCTTCTTCTTCTTCTTCTTCTTCTTCTTCTTCTTCTTCTTCTTCTTCTTCTTCTTCGTGACTGAAATTAATTACTATGCAGAGGTTTAAAGGGATGTTCCAACCTTGTTGCTAACAACTTAGACTCAGAGTTCTCAGGAGAGCCTCTAGCCTAGCAAAGAACAACAAAAAAAAATAGTTTGGGTGGGCATAACACCAATCTGAGTCTCTGAGAAAAAGACGGACCATGAGGAAAGTAAATAAATAACAAGCAGGGCTATTTGGGGGCAGAAACGGACAGGAATAGCATTCCGGCTGGCTTCAGAGTTGGCCACGCCCATTAAAGCCAAAGCTTCTGCGTGCGTGGCTACAGAGGGAAGGCCTGGAGAATGACCCCCCCCCCGGTGACTCTGAGGTGGGCAGGCCAGGGGGCCCCTGGAAGGATCGGGGAGGCATTTAAATGCCTCCCCATGCCTTCCCCAGCCTGTCTAAGGGCTGGCTTGCCTGGGCTCCCTGCAGCCTTGGGGCACCCCAACTGCCTTCCCTTCCCTTCAAGGGGGGGCTTGCCTGGGCTCCCCGCAGTCACGGGGCGCCCGGACAAGCCAGGGGAAGGCACGGGGGTGTGGCCTAATATGCTGATGAGCTGCACTGCCAGGGATGTGGCCTAATATGCTAATGAGTTTCTGCTGTTGGGTGTGGCCTATTATGCTAATGAGTTCCTGCTGTAACCCTAACGAGCCACAATCTGGTGCAGCAAGAAAAAGCCAAAGAGCCCTGGGCTAGGGTGCCCCCTCCTCTACTTGCCTTGTCTCTCCTCTCCTTGCCACAGCAAGCTAGTGATTTTTCGACAAACCTCAGGTCCTCCTTGACAACCAAAGCAGTAAACTGCAGTTTGCACTTGCCCCACAAAAATAGGATTACAAATAATTAGCTCACAATATGCAAGGGGAGGGAGAAGGGAGACATGGAGGACAGGTGCACAAGCTCGTGGCACTTTCCACCAGGCCCGTAGCCAGGATTTTGTAATTCAGGGGGCCCTGAAATAAGTCAGGGGGCACTGATGTCACAAAAATTAAAATTAAAATGTTTAAAACTCAGCCTTGCCTGTTGGAGCGGGCAGGAGCAGTTGGAGCAGGCAGCCGCTCAGCCATGGAGGCCTCCCATGGCAGGGCAAGGGGCTCCGGCAGTAATAGGGGGAGGGGGTGGGGAAGCAAGTCACACTTGGGGAAGGGGGGTGGAGTTGGCAGGGGGCCTGGGCTAGATGGAAGTCAGGGGGCCTTGGCAGGAAGTCAGGGGGGCAGGCCCCAAAATGCCCCACTGTAGCTACAGGCTTGCTTTCCACACTCATTTATATGTAGCACTGAACCTGAATGAAACATTACATCTGAAATTCTCCCAAAGGCTTCATTAAGGCCACATGCCAAAGCACGATTTGTGCTAAGCAAAGTGTAGCACCCAAACCACTACTTGGACTTCCAAATCTTCATGCAAATCATGATTTAGAACTGACTGCCTTCTTTTTTTGTCTTTTCTCTCAACCTTCCCCCCCCCAATATTTAAATGCTTTGGCTTCCAATTGTGGACCAATAGCTGTAAGTCCAGTTTGTCACTTAATACATCTTGCCAAACCATAGTTAACATAAACTATAAGCCACACTCCCAGACTGACACTTCAGACATCACTTTGAACCACAGTTCATCCAACATAACCCCGGTTTGTGTGATGCTGCTGAGCCAACGACTGATAAAACCGACTGGAAATCTTTGACACCCTTTTGGGACATATGACTTTCAGAGTAAGCTCTGAGTCTCCATACATTGATTAAGAGGTAAGGCTATCAGGAATGACACATCCATTCATGCCTACAGCCTCAGACAGTGCTATGTAACAAATACCTGCTGATGACTTCAACTACAAGTCAGAACTTGGGTGGATAAATAAGACTCCCAAAGCAAATTGAAAGAGAAGAGCCCTAAAGGACTACCTGACATGCAGCATTTATCTTAGCCACAAAAAGCCTGTAGTGAGAGGCAAGGAATCTCATCTCTGTCTTCATTTTGTCTGCAGTTTTCCCCCTCTCATGGTCCTCCAGTAGGTTCACAGCAAGAGGCTGATACTTAACTTCCAGTTCTTCTGCAATGGTAGTTTTTCTTAAATGCTGTAGAAGTGCATGCATGGCTAACCTGGACATTTCATAGGTTGCCCATTTTCACAGATTGCTCAAGCTGCAAAAACTGCTTCTGAGATAGTGGCAGTGCGCTCCTAAACAGAATGATATACTCAGGGGTCTTTTGGGGGGGGGATGTCCACGCCCCCTGAATTAACTTTTTTTCCCACCATAGAGAACAATGGAGGGAATGGGGGCAACCTGTTTGGAGGCCCATAGAATTGGACCCCCTGGTCCAATGTACTTGAAACTTGGTGGGTATCTTGGGAAGAGGCTCCAACAGCTATCCTGTGAGTTTGGAGCCTCTCCTCAAACCCCTCCCCTCCAGCCCCCAGAATATACCCTATGTTTTCACCATTGACTTCAATGGCCCATAGGATATAATGGGGCTGAATTGCCACCAAATTTCTTTGATTCCCTCCTTTCCTTCTTTCTTTTTCCACTTTTCCTCATTCTTCTCTTTTCTCTTTCTTTCTTTCCCACCTTCTTCTCTTCTCTTTTTTCTTCCTTTCCCTGTTTTCCTCCTTCTTCCCTCTCTTTCTTTCCCTCCCCTTTCGTTCTCTTTCTTTCCCTCTTTCCTTCTCTCTACTCTCTCTCTTTCCTTCCCTCTTTCCTCCTTCTGTGGCCCAACTCTCATGAGAAGGAGTTTAAACTTTAAACCCCTTCTCTCTTAGCTCCCCCACACAGGCCAGCTGGGGAAGGGAAGGGGAGGCTTTTGAAGATGCCGCCCCCCTTTTGCTTCCCCTTCTTACATCACTTCCGGTGATGTCAGGGGGCGTGGATATGCTAATAGCCTAATAGCTCATTAGCATACCATATGCTAATGAGCTCCTGCAGTTGTTCTTCTACGAAAAGACCCCTGGATATACTTCTATACCCACTGAAATCACTGGTCTTAGAAAGGCGTAACTCTACTTTGGATTGCAGTGTGGGTCAACAATATGGTCATCACATGCTTAGTGTTATTAACTTAGATTTCTGTGTATTGTAGTTAAATTAACTCATTTGTGTTTTGTGCAGTATTGACTGGTAACACATTTATTACCGTTGAATTCTATTCCCTTTGCAATGCTGAAAGTCCCACTACAGTTACTTTTACTTCAATTTTGCTGATTTATTCTGTGGCTGTTTCCTTAAAATGAATTTTAAATTGTCATTTAATAGTCATTATTGTAAATCATTCTGTAGTAGGCTTTTTAGGCCAAGAACCAGGTCAATATGACCTCTGGCCCTCCCAGTCTGCCTCAGAGGTGTATCCTTGTCTGGCTGAACTGTGCAGTTTTGGGTAACTGGGAAGTAAGGCTGTGCACTGATTTTAAAACACATGGGAAAAACAAACCAAATGACTCCCACTGATTTCATTTTTTACAGTAGAAATCATTAGGTAAAGGTTTCCTTGCTCGAAAGCCAATTGAATCCAACTCTAGGGTTGTGGTGGAGCCTTGTGAGTAAAAATCCTACTTTGTGAGCTCCTGGCATTAAAGTTGTGAGCGAGCGATTTGGCTGCTGCATAAATCAGTTTGCTCTGGAGCCACCCTCCCTGAGCTAAGACAAAAATCTGTGAGCCGGAGGCTAAAAAACTGTGAGCTAGCTCACACTAACTCAGCTTAGAGGGAACACTGGTTGCGGTGCTCATCTCTGTTCCCAAGCCGAAGAGCCAGCGCTGTCTAAAGACATTTCCGTGGCCATGTGGCTGGCATGACTAGACGGTGAGGCGCACAGCACACTGTTACCTTCCCACCAAAGCGATCCCTATTTATCTACTTGCAATTTCTTGCTTTCAAACTGCTAGGTTGGCAGGAGCTGGAGCCAGAGATGGCGGCTCACTCCATCACACAGCACTCAGGTCTCGAACTGCTCAGCTACTTACCTTCCAGCCTGTAGTTCAGCGTCTTAACCACTGAGCCACCGTAGCTCCTAAGAAATCATTAGGAAAAGCCAAAACAAATGAAAACATAATGAACCTTCTATTAGTCATTACCTTGCAAATGGGTAAGATTGGCAGCTGCCCGCACACGTACATGCTTAGGGGTGGCTCCCGCCTTGCGGACTGGCCTGCCCAAGGAGATCAGGAAGGCTCCCACACCTCCGTCATTCTGCAGAATGTGCAAAGCAGTAATATTCAAGAGGACATTTTTAAAAAGAGATCAGAACTGCAGCAGAACGAATAGCCCAGGAGGACAACTTTACAATGGCATAGAACTGTAATCCATTGCACTGGTTATTGTAGGTATAACCTGCTTTTACCTGGTAATCCACTTTCGGTATTGTTACAGTATGCCTTGCCTTAGATAGTTTGTGGTCCACATTATTCTCTGTTTCTGTAATCCTAGTGTCCTATTGCAGTGTTCATTGGCTGCTTTATGCTGTCTGATGGCACCATTTATATTCCATATTCTGGCTTGTGTGCCAATAAGAATGGTGGACTGCAAAAAAACCCTTATTTCATTTTTCATTTGTTTTTCCCATGGTTTGACATTGGCAGTGCGATGCAAACCAAAGCAAAGGAGGCATTTGCACTGGATTCATTGTAGGGTTGCCAGGTCTGGATTGGAAAATACCTGGAGACTTTGGGGGTGGATCCAGGAGAGGGCGGGGTTTTGGGAGGGGAGGGGCCTCCGCATGGTCCAATGCCATAGAGTAGACCCTCCAAAGCAGCCATTTTCTTCAGGGGAGCTGACCTCTGTCAGCTGGAGATCAGTTGTAAAAGCGGGGGATCCCCAGATCCCACCTGGAAGCTGGCAACCCTAATCCATTGGCTGGAGCAGCAAGAACAGTTCATAGAAATGTTATGGTGAGGGGAGTAGAATGAGAGAAGTGTAACTGACAGACAACCATGGATCATTCGAGGAAAGGCTTCTAGAAAGTAACAGGTCAACCCCTGCAGATAGGGAAAAACTGGGTGGGTCTTTCATGGAAATCCATGGGAAGCCTATTGAATGTGCGTCTTTTAAGGGGGCAGCCTTTGCCCTGTCCCTCTGAAATGTAGCAGCTCTGCCATGCATATGTAAGAGAATACCTTAAAGTATCATCCTGTTTAGAAGAAGAGAAGAGACTGGCTTTATACCCCACCCTTCACTACCCAAGGGAGTCTCGGAGTGGCTCACAAACTCCTTTCCCTTCCCCTCCCCACAACAGACACCCTGTGAGGTAGGTGGGGCTGAGAGAGCTCTGACAGAAACAGCTCTTTTTCAAAAACAGCTGTGCCAGAACTATGGCTTGCCCAAGGTCATCCAGCAGGTGCAAGTGGAGGAGTGGGGAATCAAACCCGGTTCTCCCAGATTAGAGTCCACGCACTTAACCACTACACTGAACTGGCTTGGCAAGATGCAAAATACTAAATATACATGCAGAAGAATACTGGCTGGGTCTCCCACTGAATTCAATTGTGGGGGGGGGGGGGTTGAAATTGAAAGGCAAAACAAATGGGGACTTGAAAATAGAAATAGATGGAGCAGCTGCAACCTTTTCCCCCATGTACACTCCTGCTAAGATGAACCTGGCACACGTAAACCTACTCGTGTTTCTGTCCTAAGGCTTTGTGTATTCCCATGCTATTATTTATCTTTGGAGCTGATAGTGCAACTGAATATGCACAGCAGCAGAAAATATAACCAAAACCAACTTCACTTGTTCCCTGATGGCTTTCCTGCTTCAAAACCTCACCTTTTGGCGTAGATGGACTAGACTGACAGCCATGCGCCATTTGGTTCATAAGGAGTTCCGAAGCGTGGCTAAGTTTCACAAGTCAATGTTTGCTGTGACCTTAAACCGACAAGCCATGACTTAAAACAGGTTTTTAAACTGGGCTTGTAATCACTGCAGTTTGCTGTGATATCTGAACTGGCAAATCACAGTGATGACCAACATTCTCTGGAGGCCACTGCACCTGTCAGACCCGGGCTCTTAAATTATGGCCATTGATCTTTGCAGAGCTAACACTTGGTTTTGTTTTTGTATCCCCACTTGCTTGGCACATCTGGTTTTGCTCTGTGCCCTTATCTTTTAGCCCTCGCTGACATGACATTCCTAAGGAGGGGAGTGAGTGCGAGTCTGATTGTCTGTAGGTGTAAGGATGCACCGATTGTAACTCTTCTCCATACGGCCCCCAAGAAGTTCTCAGGTTTTCACATGGGAGTCAACCTTGGGAAAGATAAGACTTTGGACTTAGCTAGATGGGTCGTATAACTTTCATGACCTGTAGTTACACCGGTATATGTGACGTATGTATGGAATACTGTGTACAATTCTGGTTGTCACACCTCAAAAAGGATATTATAGCATTGGAAAAAGTGCAGAGAAGGGCAACTAAAATGATAAAAGGGTTGGAACACTTTCCCTATGAGGAAAGGTTAAAACGCTTGGAGCTCTTTAGCTTGGAGAAACAACGGCTAAGGGGTGACATGATCGAGGTTTATAAGATTATGCATGGGAATGAGCAGGTTGAGAAAGAAGGACTTTTCTACCTTGCTCACAATACAAGAACTCATGGGCACTCAATGAAATTGCTGAGCAGTCGGGTTAGAACAGATAAAAGGAAGTACCCAAAGAGCGATTAACCCAAAGAGTGATTAACACATGGAATTCACTGCCACAGGAGGTGGTGGCAGCTACAAACATGGACAGTTTCAAGAGAGAATTAGATAAACATATGGAACAGAATTCCATCAGTGGCTATTAGCCACAAGGTATAGATAGGAACTCACGGGCTGATTTCCCACTACAGCTGCCTCGGGGTTGCGCCGCTGTTTGCCCCGACATTATTGGTCAATTTCACACCGAAGCCACGGGGCTGCATTTTGACCTGCGGCTTCGCCCGATTTCCCCCGCAGTTTCGTGATCCTGTTTTTTGAGGATCACGAAACTGCGGGGGAAATCGGGCAAAGCCGCAGGTCAAATGCAGCCCCGTGGCTTCGGGTGCGAAATTGACCAATAGTATCGGGGCAAACGGCGGCACAACACCGAGGCAGCTGTAGTGGGAAATCAGCCTCAGTCTGGGGCAGGTGATGCACTCTATTCTTGGTGCTGGGGGGGGCAGCAGTGGGAAGGCTTCTAATGTCCTGGCCCCACTGCTGGACCTCCTGATGGCACCTGGTATTTTTGGCCACTGTGTGACAGAGTGTTAGACTAGATGGGCCATTGGCCTGATTCAACATTGGCTTCACTTATGTTCTTATGAATATGGAGCTTCATCTTTATTATCAATTCCTTGGTTTGGCATCGCCAGTCCTGACAAAGGTGTTTGCCTCTACAGTTAACCAAATTTTCTCAATAAACTTTCAAAAGAAAAATTGTGTTAAGAGTGGTTCTACTGGGAGCCTGACAGCACCATTGTGATGGTAGGACTAAGGAGATGGAAAAGAAAAGCACACAAACCGCTGTCAACCCCCCCCCACACACACACACACACACCTTTTCTCAGCATTCTAATCCACCTACTGTCTAGCTGCCACAGGGAAAATCCAAAGACATGACATGCAGCACTAGATATATAGATTTCATATTGTATCTAATTCTAAACTGAGCTCTAGTGGATGAATCAAAAAATCCATACAATGGGTCTAGGGATAGGTGGGGGATTTTCTGCAAATCTTGGGGAAGCCTGATGTTTACAAAAAATGAATGTCCACTGCACTCTCGCAAGAATACATTCTTTAACCTGAGTGGCCATTTGGGGAGTTGCTAGGCAACCACACCAATACTGCCAAGCCTTCCAAGCCTTGGTTTCTTTCAGTTGAAGAAACAGGGAAACAGATGGCGATGGAATAGAATCAGAGTTAGAAGGGGCCATACAGACCATCTAGTCCAACCCCCTGCCCAATGCAGGACCAGCCTAAAGCATCTCTGACAAATATTCATCCAGCCTCTTCTTGAAAGCTGTCAGTGAAGGGGAGCTCACCACCTCCCTAGGCAGCTGATTCCACCTTTGAACCGCTCTGACAGTGAAAAAGTTTTTCCTAATATCCAGCCGATCCACTTCTGCATGTAATTTAAACCCGTTGCTTTGAGTCCTATCCTCTGCTGCCAACTGGAACAGCTCCTTGCTCTTCTCCAAATGACAGCCTTTCAAATGAAGAAGAAGAGGAGGAGGAGGAGGAGATTGGATTTATACCCCGCCCTTCACTACCCAAAGGACTCTCAGAGTGGCTTACAAACTCCTTTCCCTTCCCCTCCCCACAACAGACATCCTGTAAGGTAGGTGGGGCTGAGAGAGCTCTGACAGAAACTGCTCTTTTTCAAGAACAGCTGTGCCCAAACTATGGCTTGCCCAAGGTCATCCAGAAGGTGCAAGTGGAGGAGTGGGGAATCAAACCCAGTTCTCCCAGATTAGAGTCCGAACACTTAACCACTACACCAAACCACTACATCAATCATGTCCCCCCAATGTCCTCTTCCCCAAACTAAACATTCCCAAGGCCCTTAGCCTTTCCTCGTAGGGCTCAGTCTCCACACTCCTGATTATCCTCGTCGCTCTCTTCTGCACCCTCTCAATTTTGCCCACATCCTTTTTGAAGTGAGGCTTCCAGAACTGCATACAGTACTCCAGGTGCGGCCTGACCAAGGCAGTATACAGAGGGACTATGACCTCTTGCAATTTCGATGCTATGCCCTTTTAATACAACCCAAGACTGAATTTGCCTTTTTTGCCACAGCATCACGCTGACTGCTTGTATTCATTTTAAAGTCCACCCTTACCCCAAGATCTCTTTCACATACACTACTTCCCAGAAACGTATCCCGCATCCAGTATTTGTGCTTGACACTTTTGTGGCCCAGATGTAATACAGGATGAATTGCATCTTGTTTGCAACTGCCCACTTCTCCAGAGTATTCAGGTCTTCTTGAATTTTAACTCTATCTTCTTGGATGTTTGCTACTCCTCCCAATTTGGTATCATCAGCAGATTTAATGAGTAGCCCTTCTACCCCTTCATCCAGATCACTGATAAAAATATTGAAAAGTACGAGGCCCAAAACCGAGCCCTGCGGCACCCCACCGGACACCTCCCTCCAATCTGATGAAACGCCATTGACCACCACTCTTTGGGTGCGGTCCTTTAACCAGTTCCTTATCCACCGAACTGTCCTATAGTCCAGTCCACAGTCTTCCAGTTTGCCCATCAGAATGTCATGGGGAACCTTATCAAAAGCTTTACTGAAATCCAGGTAAATCACATCAATGGAGTTCCCACGATCCAGTAAGCTCATCACATGATCAAAGAAGGAAACCAGGTTGGTCTGACAAGATCTGTTGGGGACAAAACCATGCTGACTTTCCCGGATCACTAAGTGGTCCTTCAGATGCGTACAGATCGATCCCTTTAAAATCTGTTCAAATATTTTCCCAGCAACAGAAGTCAGACTGACCGGCCTGTAGTTTCCTGGGTCATCCTTCTTCTCTTTCTTAAAGATTTGGATAACATTCGCTCTTCTCCAATCTTGTGGCACCTCCCCAGTCCTCCAGGAGGCCTGCAAGTTCATTAGACAGTTCTTTGAGCACTCTTGGGTGCACACTATCGGGCCCAGGGGATTTGTATTCATCCAGTGCAGCCGGGTGCCTCTCCACAACCTCCCTGTCAATGTCAACTGGACACTCAGGTGTCCTGTCATGTCCTCTACCATCTCTAGATGGGCTTGAGTTCTTCTGGGAGAAAACAGAGGCAAAAAAGTCATTAAGCTTGTCTGCTTTTTCTCTGTCCTCCACCAGAGTTTCTCCTTCTACTCCCAAAAGCGGTCCAAATGCCTCTTTTACCTTGCGTTTGCTTCTCACATACCTGTAGAAGTTTTTTTTACTGTAGCGAGCCCCCCTGGCCAGACCCAACTCATACTGAACTTTGGTTTCCCTGATGGCTGATCTGCAGTACCTCGTAACTCTCATATACTCCTCTTTAGAGGTCTGACTTTCCCTCCATTTCTCTCCATTTCCTTTTTCTCCCTTAGCTTATTCTGGAGCTCTCAATTCATCCATATCCATTTCTTGGAGCCCTTGCCATGTTTCCGTCTTGCTGGAATAGTGAGGGTTTGAGCTCGCAAAAGCTCATGTTTGAGAAGAGCCCCCCTTCACTCGCTCCTTTCCCTCCCAGCACACTCCCCCACGGAATGACTCCCATCAAGCCTCGGAGTTCGTTGAAGTCAGCCCTAAGAAAATCTAACCTACGAGTCTGGCTACAAACGTCCTTGATCCCCCACAGACAGGGGTCATTTCCTAGAAGAAGAGGTGCAGGAGCTCATTTGCATAACTCATTTGCAGATGAGTTATGCAAATGAGTTTAAAAGTGGAGAGGCTGGGGGAAAGGCAGGCATGTCTGCCTCCCTGCGCTCCCCGTCCCAGCTAGGCCACCGTGGAAACGGGAAGCGCAGGCTGGCTGGAGATGGGGAATGCAGGGAGGCAGTCATGCCTGGGTTCCCTGCCCGATCTTCCCCAGGCTTTTTTGATCCCCTCAAAGGCTCTGCAAGGGATCATACAACCCTTGCAGGAAAAAAAGCTACGTGGGATGTAGCAGCAGTAAAGGGAATTAGGTGATATTGCTCTTCCTTTCTCTTGCTCCAGTGCAAAAGCTAGTAAGATTCACCCCCAGTTCTCAGATCACTTTCCGGTAGACTTCTTGGCCTTGGTCTCACTGCCAAAGTGCAACGCGGGGGGGGGGGGACCTTTCTCACACAAGTTGTCTAATCCATTTTCTTTCTGTGTTTTCAAAACCACCTTTGATGCAATGCTTCTCTTTGATGCAATACATCTGTTGGCTGACTGCCCAGGCCATGCAAGTCTATACAAGCTATATATTTCCTTTCCAACCCTTTTGTCCTCAGTGCCAATTCCATTGCAAAGCTTTGGGGAAGGCATCCATTTACTGGTTGCGGTGCCACGGGCTGCCCTGAATTTTCAAAAGCCGGTTCAGCTACAGACTGCAATAAGTTCTTCCTGTACGTTCTTGGAGCAGACCGCTCTGCAGAAGGCAGCACGTCTGCATTACGGTCACCTCAAAATGAAACTGAGCTGTAGTACAAACAAAACCTATGCTGCCTTCCAAGATAAGATTAGATAAAATACGATTAGAATTTATCCATGCTAAATTCTAAGATAAGATTAGAATTTCAATAGCCATTCCACATACAAAAGAACCTCCTCAGGAAACAATCCATATACAAAAGAACCTCCTCAGGAAAGCTCCTCCATTAGCACGTTCATAGCCTGGGGAGCTCCTACAAGATAATGACTCAGCCCTGCCCCACCTTCCAGGGTAGATATAAATTACCTGCCTACCTTTTTTTCTTCTCACCTTGACACAGAGAGTACTCCATCTTTCTGTGTTATACCTCTGAGGATGCCAGTCACAGCTACTGGTGAAATGTCAGGTCCTACAATGCCAAGACCACAGTCAGACAACCCGGAAAATCTACAGCAACTAATGAACTCCGGCCGCGAAACCCTTCAACGACATATTAAAACCTTTGCTGTTTGTGGAATAGAACTCAGGGTACAAACAGACTTAGCTCCCAATGCTGATTTTTTGGCGACAGGGATGGCGACATTCTCCCTTTCTCCATTTTATCCTCAAAAACAACCCCTGTGATTTCTCAGCAAGCAAGCCCAAGTGAGTTGCTATTACAAGTACCTGCTGCCCATCTGCAGAGCAATCCAGTTGTTTGTCATTCTTAGAGCGTGCTTGTGCGAAGAGGGAAAATCATGATGCATAAACAAAGCAGCTTTCTCCCCCATGCCTAATGTTACAGTGTGCCAGATGTGTTCTCTCAAGCTAAAACTAGACCTTTTAAAAAAACAAAAACAAAGCAGTTTCAGCCGCCTGAGAGTTTGAATGGGGAGGGGGGTGAATGAAGGGGGAACTCCTTAGTCATTTTCCCTCAGGCAGTTTTAATGTGCAGAACATCCTCACCCACCTGCTTTTTGGTCAGAGAGGGGAAATGACGCATGCACTATCTAGGGTTCCAGGGCTCTTTATGTAGCAGGAACTCCTTTGCATATTAGGCAACACACCCCTAATGTAGCCAATCCTCCAAGAGCTGACAGTAGCCCCTGTAAGAAGAGTTCTGTAAGCTCTTGGAGGATTGGCTACATTAGGGATGTGTCACCTAATATGCAAAGGAGTTCCTGCTACAAAAAGAGCCCTGAGGGTTGCCAACCTCCAGGTGCGGACTAGAGATTCTGGAATTACAGCTAATCTCCAGATAAATGAGATCAGTTCCCCCTGGAGGAAATGACTGCTTTGGGGAATGGACTCTATGGCATTATACCCTGCTGAAGTCCCTCCCCTCCCCAAACCCCACCCTCCCAAGGCTCCACCCCCAAAATCTCCAGGTATTCCCCAACCCATAGTTGGCACCCCTAACTTCCTCCACTGGCTTTATTTTGCTTCAGGAGCTTGTGCTCATGAATTTCAGTGGCATACAACACCAAGAAAAGCACACCTAGGGAGAAATTAGTTCTTCATAGCTGAAACAGGAAAGGAGGCTGGCCATTGCGAATTTTCTAAACTGGAGGCCTGGAGTTGAAAGACAAGGGCCCATTACGCACGCACACCTTACTGAGATTTTCAGAGCTGTAACCCTTTAATCTTGATTTTGGATTCTGTGCCCACCTATGCACCATTCTTTTTCCTCTGATGTGTTTATCCTGCAGCTAAAATTTTAAAAAATGCATTTTTCTAAATTGGGGTAGAACTTCACTTGTGATGTGTGGGGCGTAGTGTCCATTTAAAAAAAAAAATGCAATTGCCCCATCACAGCTGCACGGTAGCATCCAGCAAGCACCTTTCATTTAAATCCTTGTGGTTCAGGTTTTGTGCATGCATTTTAGTGTTAGTTTGTTGAATAAAAGGGAACAGAAAGGAATGCAGGCAAAGGGGGAAAACCCATTGTTGAAACTGGCCAGACTGTTTTGGAAACTGACAAGCAGCTGCCAAGCCCCATTTTCCATATTGTTGAGCACTAGGTGGATTCTCTACAGTGTTATTGACCACCATCTCATATCGCTAGATTCATGCCACTTGCTTTAAAAAATTAAAATTTAAAAATGAGGGGGAAATGGCACTTATACATCAATGAAGGGGGAGGGTGGCAGAAGGTGCAGAGTGGGCAGAATGACCTCAATGTGGGCGGGGGAATGACCTTCAAAGGGTGGCAAAAGGCTAGGGGGAAATCTGAGGGAAGTTGTATGTTTTTGAATTACCTTTGGCTTGGAAGCAAAAGAAGGAGGAAATCAGCACAAAAACTCTCAGAAAACCCAGGGGAACAGCACAAGTGAACTGAGCGCTGAAGGAAGGAAAATCAATGCAAAACTGACAAAGAAAACCCAGCCGAAAAGTGCCCTTTGAGGGGTGGCAAAAGGGCAGGGAGGGGAATCTGAGGAAAGCTGTACGGTTTCGAATTACCTTTGGCATGGAAGCAAAACAAGGGGGGAATCGGCACAAAAGCACTCTCAGAAAACCCAGGGAAACAGCGATCAGAAAGTGAACTGAGCGCTGAAGGGAGGAAAATCAATGCAGAATGACAAAGAAAACCTGACGGACGTGCACAGTGAAACTGAGGGAAAACATCCATGCATAGTAGGCCACAGACAGAACTGTTCAAATAAATCCCTACTCGAAATTAGGGCCTATCCCTCCTTCCCAAATTCCTTCTGATGATTATGCTCCTGGATTCCACATAGGAATGGCTGAACTGGGAAGTGTTTGGGGGAACTAATTATTGAATATAGGTTCCTGTTGGGACTCCTATGTAATGTTCCTGAGAACTGGAGAGTGCTGCATTTAAAACAGGGTAATCAAGGGCTACGGTGGCTCAGAGGTTAAGACACTGAGCTGCGGACTGGAAGGTTGAGTAGCTTGGCAGTTTGAGACCCGAGTGCTGCATGACGGAGTGAGCTCCCATCTCTGGTCCCAACTCCTGCCAACCTAGCAGTTCGAAAGCAAGAAATTACGAGTACATAAATAGGGACCACTTCGGTGGGAATAGCATCCCGTGTGCCCCAGCATTTAGTCATGCCAGCCACATGACCACGGAAACATCTTTGGACAGCGCTGGCTCTTTGGCTTGGAAACGGAGATGAGCACCGCACCCCTGGAGTCGGATTCGACTGGCTTTCGAGCAAGGGAAGCCTTTACCTTAACTTTACTAATCAAGTACTTAGTAAAGTGACTAACAGTGTGATCCTCTTCAGGTTACTCCAGCCTAAACTTACTGGTTGCTTGGAGCAACTCTGCATCACACTGCACTGCTAACATGGCAACTGTACGTGTGTTTGGGGTGATATGCACATACAAGAATGTGCTGTGGTCCACTTCCTAGAGAATGTAAAAGTGGAAAAATGGATTCAAAATTCAACTCATCTGTGGACTCGATCAATTTGGGGGAGTCACACTCTCACAGACTCAAATACCTGGGTGTTAAATGGAAATGATCATGCACTAACCCATTAAATTGTGAGAATGAACAAAGGTTTGCTTTCAAAATCAAGCTCTTCATCCCAACAGTGTTATTCTTCTGTCCACACATTTCAGCTCTTCCTTGCTTATTATATTAATCATTCACAGGTTAATGAACAAACCTGCTATTGTTTGTATGGTAACTTGTTCCTGGGGTAAGAGTCAAGACCCCCTGCCCCCCCCCAATCTTGCCAGGGCCTTTTTCATAAGAACATAAGAACATAAGAGAAGCCAATGTTGGATCAGGCCAATGGCCCATCTAGTCCAACACTCTGTCACACAGCGGCCAAAATATACCAGGTGCCATCAGGAGGTCCAGCAGTGGGGCCAGGGCACCAGAAGCCCTCCCACTGCTGCCCCCTCCAGCATCAAAACTGTTTCAGTTTAATTTGATCTCTGATATAGCTCTCAAATATTCCAAAGCTGAAGTCAGATACAGAGGTTGTTATCCCCAGGATAAACGAGCAAAACTATTGTGTTACGTCAATGGTTAACAAGGCACAATTAATGTCTAAAATGCAGCACACATCTTAGCAATAATCCACATTTCTTCCTTCACAGCTTTGTATAAAATAAGAAAAGGAAAACAATTTTCATGAGGGAACTACTGGGAAAAGAGAATAATATAGAAAAGATTACACTTATCGTGCCAGCAATAGCACAATGAGAACACTATACCACCTATCAGCTGGGGTAGTGCTAACTCACCCATCTCTTTCCTCAGATACTAAACACATTCATCATCATAGTCTGAACATGAACATCTTTTGCTCTCTCAAACACACAAAAGCTTTCCCTGAAAAAAGAACAACAGCCTACTTGTTAACCTTCCCAGTGCACAGATACAGAAGGGACATTCTCAATTATTTCTTAAAGTTTAGTTTTATTACCTTCTCAATGTAGTGGAACAAAGGGTGCATTTCCCTACTGATTTGATCTTTAGATACTGGGCAGACTATTTTTCTCACAGAGCAGAAACCTTGCCTATTGTGTTGGCAGTGCATTTATTATTTTTGGTCCCCCCAAATGGAGTTATTAATTTTAAATTTGTTAGCAAACGTAGAAAGCCACAGCAACAACAGAAAACTTTGAAACCCAGGCTCCCTCCAAAACTCTGCGAAGAGCTCCTCTCTGAAAAGTACACAGTGAGAAAGGATTTTGGAAATAGCCTCTCTGTGCCTTTATTTTTCTTTTTTAAATTTGGAGGTCTAGAATCTGCTGTTTCCCCAGGTTTGCAGTGAGGAAGAACAAACAGAATCCACAACAAACCGGGGCAGAATCCACATAATGGTTTCCCCCACTCTCTGTACATCCTCACTGCTGTCACTTTCACACAGCAGGAAGCCATACGAATGGTTGAGCGTTCTTCTTAAAAAGGAAACAGCGGATCCTGTGCTGACGCCTCTCCAAACCTCAGGGAGATGGAGGCAGAAAGATCGCACCAGTGGTCCTGCTGTTCTGTCTGGATCTCACACTCCTGCAGAGATAGCAGACCATTCCAACACCACCATGCTTTGTTCAGTCAAGATTTGGGCAACCTAAGATCATGCTGGTGTTGGAGTCAACTGACAGAGTCATTGTTCTAGAGACACATTCTCTTTTGCCCAGTGATTACAGACGTTTAGGGGAGAGGGTGGAAGGGGAGAGGCCATAGACTGAATCCAGCTGTGCTCTTAAACACCATTGCAGCAGGGATTCTAATGACATGCTACATTTGCTCTACAGGGTTACTGTAACACTTATGCAGTGCGTACAACACCTCTGACCAGTCCTCGTCTGAGAGCCTAAGCCTCGCCAAGCTCAGTCTTCATGGAAACAGGCACGAGTGCCCTGAGACAGTTTTGAGTCACGCGCTCGGGGGTATATGAGGAACTGCAGGAGGGGGAATAATTTAGAAACCCCAGTCTTCCCAATCCCCCCCCTCAGAAGTCTGACAAATTTGATTTCTCCTTCCCACTGATGCTCAGCTGCTCCCAACATTCCATCCCTCTGGAGCATTTTTTAAAATCCTCATTAAACTAGTTTTTAAAGAGGTTTTTTCCCCCCTTTTTTGAACAAAGTCATTTTTCCCCTGCATACCTAGGAGCAGTGTTCCCTCTAAGCTGAGTTACTGTGAGCTAGCTCACAGGTTTTTAGCCTCCGGCTCACGGATTTCTGTCTTAGCTCAGGAAGGATGGCTCCAGAGCGAACTAGGTTATGCAGTAGCCAAATCGCTCGCTCACAACCAATGCTCCCTCTAAGCTATGAAGTCTTGTGAGCAAAAATTCTACTTTGTGAGCCGCTGGCATTAAAGTTATGAGCGAGCGATTTGGCTGTGGCATAAATTAGTTTGCTCTGGAGCCCTCCTTCCTGAGCTAAGACAGAAATGTGGAAGCCGGAGGCTAAGGAACTGTGAGCTAGCTCACACTAACTCAGCTTAGAGGGAACACTGCTCACAACTTGAATGCCAGCAGCTCACAAAGTAGAATTTATGCTCGCAAGACTCCACAGCTTAGAGGGAGCATTTCCTGGGAATTCCTTGAGTATACAGACCCCAGTCTGGCTCCCATAATGCTGCTCTTGTCATCTGTATAAGGCCAGGCTGTTAGATTACCATTGAATTGCTGCTATGCCAGGAGAAGGTGGTCCTGATTCCATAGGAAAGACCCACACGGGTTACTAATTTAATAATTCTCCCAGATGCTTAGGAACAGCTGACGCTAAGTAGTTCTCACAAGGCTCAGATATCATCTAGGGGGCACTATACAAACATAAGGGAGTCAGTCAAGTACACCAATCCTGGAACAAATGCTTAATTTATGTGAGAAATATCAGATACAGACTCAAGCTGACTTACACTCTTAACAGGCTTTCAGTCTATTGGAGCTGCAGGTTCTGTCTATGCCGAACATGCTAGCAACTTCCCATAGGTACATATTTCCACTTAGATATACGGTATGAGCTTCCTCCTCAGCAGCAAATGTTTATTACAGGGAATCACCCATCCAAAAGGTCATGAGTCATGTGCAACACGGTTTTCGCATGTTCATCCTGACACACGACTAAGTGAAAAACACTCAGACAATTCTGTGAAAGCATCCACCTTTCTGAAGCTCATTGCCTTCAGTTATGTCAGCTTTAATATCCAAGACAAACTGATACTAACCTTGGCCTCTATTCCATAAATAGCGGGATAGCATTCCTTTCATGCACAGATTATTCGGACTTTGCAGCATCTTTTCCTGTACATATTCTTGGTGATGAATTCAGGCCACACAGGGAAGGCAGTAAAAGAAACACATTCTTTAGTTGTTGTAGATCTTCCCGGCTGTATGGCCATGGTCTTGGCAATATAGTGCCTGACGTTTCACCAGTAGCTACCTACCATTACCAACCTACCATTTTTCTTCTCACATTGACACAGAGAGTACTCCATCTTTCTGTGTTATACCTCTGAGGATGCCAGTCATAGCTGCTGGCAAAATGTCAGGTACTACAATGACCACGGCCATACAGCCCGGAAAAATCTACAACAACTAATGAACTCCAACCGTTGAAAGCCTTCAACAACAAACACACTTACTTAATAATTGTTGCTTTCAAATATGTCTAAATGAACTGAGTCAATTCAGAAATTTGTTTGCATGGTTGCAAACTGTGAAGTCAAAGTGCACATACTTAATTTTAGTTAATGTGAACCAGTCTGGAACCAGTGTGGGGAGCCATTTTGGAAGTGGTGGCAGCCATGTCACTCATCCTATGTGCAAAGGGGGCCTTAATGAGGTCCCATTTGAATGAGGACAGGTGAATAAAGTGACATGCAGAGAAAATTACCCTAACCTGGCAAAAATGCTAAAAGTAAATGGCTCTAAGCGTTGGAGCTAGCCATATGCAAAAGAAATCACAGGATCAGTATATAGCCAACTGCAGTGTCAGACCCACAAGCTGGCAAGTTGCCTTGAAAGGGGTCTTCCTCCAGAAGGAAGAATGTTGTAATCTATAATTTGTTTGATATGTCTAAAAATATACACCAGTATCAGGTTCCTGGAGGAGAAAATGCCTTCTGTATCTTCACCATGCTAATCATTCTGAAAGCTGCTTTATGTACCAAGACAAGGTCATAACCAGTCCAAAGTTAACAGATCTGAGACAGACAGACAGGTCTGCATTTCAAAAGCAAAAAGGGATTGTTATTAAAAACTATTTGTATTCCAGGAATAGTGTTCATTCTGTTGCCCTGCAAGGCTTTTTATGCTTTTTATGAACTGAAATAAAGTATGAACTGTGCAAAGCATGCGCTAGGAACTGTACAGCATGGTAGCCCACTATGATGCCAGACTGAGACTGCACCCTGAGAGGAAGACACCTTTCCTTCTTTACTGCTGCTCCAGTGGCCCTGCAAGGTTACCAGCCCTCTTTTACCTGATGGAAGATGGATCAGTTCCATGAGTTTGCACAAAGTACCAAATGCCATGCCATGCCAAAGCATGAGGACAAAGAACTCCAGACACCATTAGGAGACCTCTCCAATGCAGGCAACCCCTTTCCCCCTCCTCCATCACCTGCAGAGCTGCAAGTAGCTCCAGAGACTCTATTCATAGTTGCCTAGCAACTAATCACCCGCCCATCAAGGACCTGGCTAAGGCCATCAAGAAACAGTGGGTTTGGCCCAGTGACTCATCTCACCTACACCCAGGTGCCAGACTCCAGTCTAAGTTGCTAGTTCTCAATATTGCCCATTCCCCTAGACCCTTCCCCCTTGAACCCAACACCAATCAGCATGTTTTGGGGACAGACTAATAGGAGGTGGGCCAAGACATGTGACCAGCTTAGGCCATCCCCAAGAGGCATGTGACTTGGACATGTGGCCAGCCTGGCCCAAGCCCCCCTCATAAAAGGGGGCACCCAGCCATATGCTGTCTCTCTACTCTCCCTCTCTATACTTTCTTACTCTTGAATTTGTGGCTATCTTGCCACACCTTACCCTGAGGCTCTTGGACGGCCACCAGAGTCTTCCATGTGCTTTCTGCTGGTTCAGTTTGCACTCTCCATTTTCCTAGCATAATCCCCATTTTTCTATTATTCCCTTATTTTTCCATTTGGAAGCCTTCATCTCATTGGACAGGTAACTATTACCCAAACAATGAGTATCCTACTCATTATCTATCTTTATTTCCTAGAATCTGAATAAGTGTGTGTGTGACTATGTATTGTTTGTGTGTGAAGAAAACTACAGTAAAGACATCATTTTAAACTAACTACAGCCTCTGTGTCTGTTACTGGTACTTCTGGAAGGGCGGGACATCTGTATAAACTCGTGTTCGTTCCCTAATTTGCCTATTGCCAATTAATAATCATAAAATTCCTCTACATTAATAAGAAATTAAGGCAACTTGGCTAACAGTTCCTACAGATATATTGATATGGCTCAAGATCTGCAGTAGTGGACACTGCACAGCCAGGCAAGACTAGGCTCTGTGACTACCAAGTTTAAATCTAAGTATCCCACTTCCTCAATGGCTCTGCCTGTGCCATGCAGGGAGAGTAGAGTCTATTGCCCACATTCTGCTGTCCTGCCCATTCGACAACAACATTCAGTCTCAGTGTACTTTATCCAGAAGATCTGAACAACTTTATGTTTCCCTCCTTCTTGCTGATTCCTCCCAGGAGATAACAAATAAAGTAGCTAAATTTTGCCTTCGGGCACGTGGGATATGCAAGCTTAATAATAACCCTCGGAGGAAGGCACCATCTCCATCCCCCCAGAATCAGTGCTTACTGTCTTGAGTCTGCTGTGCTGCATGTGCCCCCTATTTTATTTTTACCTTTATCATTATTCTTACTGTATCTTGTTATCAAAATAAATTTGAATTTTAACTGAACCGAACAGACTACCAAGTTTAAATCTAAGCATATAACACCAGTGGACCTTTCTTTTGTACTGAGGCATCAGGCCCCCAGGGACTACATTGCAAAGGTTGCATCTTGGACACTGATGAAACAGCACCCAAGACATAAGGGATCAGAAAGAAGTTGGAAAGGAAGTTAAGAATGACTCTAATTGCAATTGCAAGAATGAATGTTGCACAAAAATGGAGGGAGAAATCAGGACCCACCATATATGAATGGCAAAGTAAGATATGGGAACACTTTGTATATGGTAAAACTGTTTCGTATACAGGAAAAGGACAGAAGGAGTTTCAAGCACGGTGGTTCCCAGTTGTTGAATATCGTACTGCAGGAGGGGTTCTTCCAAAAAATAAGCACTATCAAAGTTTGTTGAAGGCTTTCATGGTCGGAGTTCATTAGCTGCTGTAGATTTTCTGGGTTGTCTGGCCATGGTCTTGGCATTGTAGGACGCGACGTTTTGCCAGCAGCTGTGACTGGCATCCTCAGAGGTATAACACAGAAAGATGGCGTACTCTCTGTGTCCAGGTGAGAAGAAAAATGGTAGGCAGGTAATTTATATCTACTCTGGAAGGTGGGGCAGGGCTGAGTCATTATCTTCTAGGAGTTCCCCAGGCTGTGTGCATGCTAATGGAGGAGCTTTCATTCAACGAGAACCTCCTCAGGAAATAGCATACTATTTGTTGAATAAGCTACTACTGGTGCTGCTTTTGGATTTCTGAACAACTCAGAAATGCTGAAGCTATTGGAGTAGAACAAGGCCAGGAGCAAGGTAAGATCTGGGCTAGCAAGAATGAAAGGTCAGAGTCCCCGGCAAGTGTGATCGTGGGCAGGTGAGCCAATTTGGTGTAGTGGTTAAGTGCACAGACTCTAATCTGGGAGAACTGGGTTTGATTCCCCTCTCCTTCACTTCCACCTGCTGGATGACCTTGGGCAAACCATAGTTCTGGCACAGCTGTTCTTGAAAAAGAGCAGTTTCTGTCAGAGCTCTCTCAGCCCCACCAACCTCACAGGGTGTCTGTTGTGGGGAGGGGAAGGGAAAGGAGTTTTTAAGCCGCTCTGAGACTCCCTTGGGTAGTGAATCCCTTCTTCTCTTCTTCTTCTTCTTTTTGTAGACAAAGCCCAGTAGGAACTCATTAGCATAATAGGCCACACCCAACAGCAGAAACTCATTAGCCTATTAAGCCACACCTCTGACAGCGCAGCTCCCTCCCAGGATCGGCTTCCCCAGGTGCCCTGCGGCTTGTGGGGCGCATGGGGAACCCGAGGGAAGGAAGGCAGTTTCTGGATCGGCTTCCCCAGGTGCCCCGTGGCTTGCGAGGCGCCTGGGGAACCCGAGGGGGGGAGGCTGTAAGCATGGCCAACTCGGAAGCCAGCCGGAACTCTGCTCCTGTGCATTCCTGCCCAGAAATAGCCCTGTTTTGTGGGTGCAAAAGTGGCGACTATGCACACCCTGCCTCCACAGCCAGCATCTCGTTGTGCTTCCTTGTTCGATATCCTGTGATTCCTTGTAAAGCCACACTCAAGGAGCAATGGAAAAGAGCTCATTTAGGCGACCATTCAGATGAATATGTCGTCGAAGGCCTTCACGGCCGGAGTTCATTCGCTGCTGTAGATTTTCCGGGTTGTCTGGCCGTGGTCTTGGCATTGTAGGACCTGACGTTTCGCCGGCAGCTTTGACTGGCATCCTCAGATACAACAGACTCAAAAACAATGTGGACTTTTCAGAGAGATACATGAAAGGGGGGGAGGAAATTATTTCTATAGCTCTCAGCTCTTCAAGAATCGTACATAATTTGTTGCTGAGAAGAAGGACTAGGGTCAGAGGACACTGTTCTTATACTATATGAACCGGAGAGGAGGAACTGAGCCTGCATATGAATCCGTGGCTTCCTTTGGAACAGTCTGACTAACATGATTTCTGCCAGAAGGTCACCAAAGTAAATAGTTTTCTTTGTCGAAACTCCTTTGTAAATACTTGGTACTTGTGATAACTGACAGCTATAATCAGGGAGCGAGCCTGAACGTTGGGAAAAGGAACGCGTGCTGTCAGAGAACGGGTAGACTTAGAAATGCTGTGGCGTGCTGGTGGGGTGGGGGAGGAGAATGAATCTACTAACCTTGTCACAAGAGTGAGAACATGAGAGAAAGGCTGTAATTGGAAAGGCTGTCACCGATAGCTGCCGGCGGCCAGGAACACTGGAATACCAGAACCCATCCAACTATCGCACTGGATTGTACTGTGATGCCATTACGTATGCAAAATACTGACATATTCAGACTAAATTCATATTCATGCAAACATTAAAAGAACATTGCAATGGGGGAGGAGGATCCAGATTTGCATTTTGTGTAAAGCTGTTTCAATACAAGCTGTAAAACTTGGTTTCATTTTGTTGCCCCCACAAGCCACCCTTTTACTCTCTTCTTGGCTTCTTTTACCAAAAAATGTTGGTAAAGGTACTCAGACTTTGACCACTGCTGCAACTTTACACATCAGGGCACCACACCATTATATATACTGTGTGCTGGATATGACTGTCCAATGCTGAGTAACCAATAGAGTTTATGGAAATCCAAGTCCAGGAGCCAGCAGCAGTAGCAGCAGCAGGAAGCAAGCCAGCAGCAACTGCAGCAGGGGCAGCAGATGAGGCAAAACAGTCAGTAGCTCAGGGCCTCACCAAGGCATGCAATCCTGAAAGAATGGGGGGGGGAGAGGCCAAGGTGGGAGGGAGAAGTGGAAAACAGCAGGACAAAAACTCTGAGCCAGCAGAGTATTGAAGTGGGGAAAAAGAGGACGATGCTGCCAATTTAGTTCCAGGACTTGAAAAGGTTAGTCCAATTGAAAAGAGGGCCAACAATAAAAGCTAAATATATCTATAGTGTATAAAAAGATATTTGTATTTATTAACAGAGAATTTAAAATATATAAGGGCCCAATCACATCTAATGTAAAAATACCAGAATCTAACACACAAGGGCTAATGGACTTCAGCTGACGCGTTTCGGCCTGCCTACGCCTTCTTCAGAGGTCAAACACAGCGAGGAACATATTGGCTCATATAATAGTACAGTACAATCATACAGATACCAAATATAAATACAAGGAGGACCAGACGGAAATTGCTGTAAAAAATGGAAAAATTGGAAATTAAACACATAAAATAAAATAAATAAATAAGTTATAAGTAGGTCAAGTCCATTAGTAGGTCAAGTCCATTAAATTCTTTGTTAATAAATACAAGTATCTTTTTATACACTATAGATATATTTAGCTTTTATTGTTGGCCCTCTTTTCTACTTGACTAACCTTTTCAGCTTCTGGATCCCAAGTTTCTAGGTTGAGTCTCCCCCCCCTCCTTTTTTTTTTGCCAATTTAGTTCCAACACAGGCACCAGAATTTCACACAACTGCGTAAGGATTCCTCCTCTCACAAACCTGAGATAAAGACACATTTCCCTCTGAAGCCATACACTGAGCCAAAATACAAAGCAAATGAAATTTTGGGCCGCAGCTCAAGGTCTAAATGATCCCAGAGGGGCGCCATGTTAGCTTGTCACAGCAAAAATAAACAAGGGTCCTGTGGCACCTCGAAGATTAACAACATGTCATTCTAGCATCAGCTTTCGTGGACTAGAGCCCACTTCTTCAGAAGCCCTGAGTTTCTCTTCCATTACGCTGTCGTTTTATTTAGGGGGAATGAAACATAGAACACGGTCACAGGGCCATGAGATCCAGGAGGTAAGGGATTGAAATGTAATTATGTAAAATGCTAACCAAGAGAAATATGGTGATCATTCACTAGCTATGCTAAGCTATTTTAATGCCTGGAGTGATCGGGGAGTCCCAGCTTTTTTCCCTAAAACCACTAATAGTTATAGTGAGACAGAAATTCCAAGTCTAAAATAAGGGTCTAAAATCCTGAAACTGCAGTAGACCTATTGTACTCCGAATCAGTGGAATCACCTCCTGTAGACTGGAATAGCAAAACGTTTACTTCCCATCTTTCATTCTATGCATTTCTAATTTATTGAAAAACCGAAGGACATTAGAATAGGTGTCTCATTCCTCCAATTTTTCTGTAATTTAGGGGTCATGGTTAGAGTTGCCATTCCCAATTGGGGGTGGGAGATCCCCCGCTTTTGCAGGGTCTTGCTCACCACTGGCCAGCTGGCCAGCAGGTGGAAACCCCACCCCAACAGCGATGTCGCCAGAGGTGCCCACATCATCCAGAAGTGACGTAGGCACAGTGGTGACATTGGGGGGGGGGAAGCTCTGGTTTTGGGGAAAAAACTCTATGGTTTGAGGCTGGATTTTAGCATAGAGTTTTGCCCAAAAACCAAAGTGTCACCCCCGATGTCACCAATGTGTCTACATCACTTCTGGGTGATGCAGGCACATCGTGCAAAGTCACTTCCAGTGACATGGGGACATCGCACAAAGATGCTTCTGGCTCCCAAAGCATCCACCCCATCCCCCTCGCCAGTGTTTTCGAGGGACCTGGCAACCCTCATCATGGTCTCATAGACAGAAGTGGTAGAAGATATCTAGAATATTCAGGGTGTCTGATTCAACAGATGTTCCAAGCCAGCAGATAATTCCTGGGTGGTGCCTCTTTCACACTGAATCAATCTATTCTTCCCTCTTGGTAGCCTGAGCTATAGTATCCACTGCTGTTGTTCTCTCTTTATAAAGAAGGGGACACGAGGGAGAGACGGCGCGAAGGGAGAAAAAGCCCTTTAGGGAGGGAATGAATTTGTTTTTACAGCAGCTTTTCTTTCCATACCATCAATATGGAAATGGGAGATAAGGGCTTGTAACAGACAGGAGCCGAGGAGTGCATTGTGTCCCAGGCACATGCTCCCAGGAGAGGTGTACACACAGCTCACTCCCACTAGAGCTAACAGGAGTTGAATACTCACACAAAAAAAGAGAACCACGCTGATGTGCTTTTGCTCCAAGGTTTACAGGAGGGGAGGGAATCGCTTGCTGTTTAATTTCCCTGATACCTTTCGGGACAGTCCGTTGTCACTATTCACGTGGAGACAATGAAATGGGGAGGCAAAAATGCCAATTCACTGAAGCTGTTCACATTTTAACATCATTCAACAAGCTCCCCTCAGGAGCCACGGGACTGTGAACTGATGCCTCAGCAGTTCTGTAATTTAGGGGTCTGAACCCATTAGATGACCGAAAGGACCAGTGGCAACAAGAGCCATAACAAGGGGAAGAAGAAGAAGAAGAAGAAGAAGAAGAAGAAGAAGAAGAAGAAGAAGAAGAAGAAGAAGAAGAAGAAGAAGAAGAAGAAGAAGAAGAAGAAGAAGGAGGAGAGAGGAGGAGGAGGAGGAGGAGGAGGAGGAGGAGGAGGAGGAGGAGGAGGAGGAGGAGGAGGAGGAGGAGGAGGAGGAGGAGGAGGAGGAGGAGGAGTCCCACCACAGGTGAGGGAACTTGCACCAAAGTAAAAAAGAATGAGGGGAAATGCTTGCGACTGACTGGAAAGATCCGGGAGCATATGTTCTCTGTTGGGGGATGCACAGCAAGCATTCTAAGGGAGGAACACATGCCTCAGCTACCAGAAAGGGATAGAATAGCTCCCAGCTGGGTTAGCTGCATGTGACATTCACAGCAGTTCAGAATGCACTCTGTGTGATACTTGACGGGTGACATCACATTGTCTAACCCTTCTTTGACCCTGAGGCCTCCTCCATACATTTTCGGCCTGCATTCCATCTGTCAATACATGGGTGATGTGCCGGGATGCGAAGCTAGGCAGAAGGGACCACACAGGCTAAATCTGCTGCTGGTGTAAACAGGGGCCAGTCAGCCAGACTGCTTCACTGTCTTCATCGGCAAGTCCAGCTTTTATAGCTGTCATTGGCCCATCACCTGTCATGAGGCACCATCACTTAATGACAACACAAAGCACTTTTTTTAAAAAAAAGATGCCCATTTGCATTTTTACATTCCACGCTACTCAAATAAAAGCACAGAGCTGAGGCAATTTTAAGTAGCCACTTAGAAGGATCACATTATCATACTTAGGCTCCATTAGCATGTATTGGGAGCTAGGCAAGGGCAACCTTCCTTGCTTCAAAAAGCTGAGAACGCAGAGAAGCCATGTGGAAGCCCACTGTAAAGAGCAGTAGGAGATCCAAGAGACAACTATAACGTGGAGCTTCCCAACAACATTAAAACTTTAATAGCGGCTTTGGTTTTACTTCTATAAATAAGTTGCTTTGAAAGAAAAGGACTACGAGATGGCGCGCAGAAGTGCTTTGAATGCTGTAAACCCCATATAAATGCTAAGGGTTACTATTATTATAGACAATTTCTGATTTAACATGCTACTCCTTCCATGCAGGAATCACGTCACTCTGAATAGAAGCATGAGTAAGAATCAGGGTCAGCAGCACAGGTCAGACGGGAGATCCATAACCGGTTCCTCCCAGCATTTTAACAATGCTTACTCAGAAACCCGGGGGGGGGGTTGCATGGGAGGGAAGAGAGGGTTCAACTTCCCCACACATGTGGTTTCAAGGACTGGAACACATCCCACCCCACATACTTACTCGTCCCCAAAGGGAAAAGATTGCCTGACATGTTTGTTTTGTTTTGAGGAACGGCAGCAGCGCGGAGGAAGGAAATTCAGTTTCCACAGGTAAAATTGCACTGAGGGGGGGGTTAAACCCCCTCTCTCCCTTCCACACAACCCTGACCTGACTCAGGCCCCAGTATAGCTTATATTCGATTTTTTTTAAATACTGCAAGGATCTAGTTGTTGAGCTCACAAGGGAAAGATATGGAGCACCGGCCAGCTGCTGTAACATCCTGTAACTGAGTCTGTGCCTTGCCCCTCTCTTGCAGGGAGCTTTTTCAAACCTAAGCTGGCCTGGAAGCAAAAGCCTGTAATGTACATAAGAACATAAGAGAAGCCAATGTTGGATCAGGCCAATGGCCCATGTAGTCCAACACTCTGTCACACAGTGGCCAAAAATACCAGGTGCCATCAGGAGGTCCAGCAGTGGGGCCAGGACTCTAGAAGCCCTCCCACTGTTGCCCCTCCCCCAAGCACCAAGAATACAGAGCATCCCTTACCCCAGAGTCCCTATCTATACCTTGTGGCTAATAGCCACTGATGGACCTCTGCTCCATATTCTTATCTAATTCCCTCTTGAAGCCGTCCAAGCTTGTAGCCGCCCCCACCTCCTGTGGCAGTGAATTCCTTGTGTTAATCACTCTTTGGGTGAAGAAGTACTTCCTTTTATCCCTTCTAACCCAACCGCTCAGCAACTTCATTGAGTGCTCACGAGTTCTTGTATTATGAGAAAGGGAGAACAGTACCTCTTTCTCTACCTGCTCTGTCTCATGCATAATCTTATAAACCTCGATCACATCACCCCTCAGCCACCATTTCTCCAAGCTAAAGAGCCCCAAGCGTTTTAACCTTTCTTCACAGGGAATGTGATCCAACCCGTTGATCATTCTAGTTGCCCTTTTCTGCACTTTTCCCAAAGCTATAATATCCTTTCTAAAGTGTGGTGAGCAGAACTGTACATAGTATTCCAAATGAGGTCGCACCACTGATTTATATAGGGGCATTATGATATTGACTGATCTGTTTTCAATTCCCTTCCTAATAATCCCCAGCATAGCGTTGGCCTTTTTTTATTGCAGTCGCACACCGTCTAGACATTTTCAGTGAGTTACCTACTGTGACTCCAAGATCGCTCTCTTGGTCAGTTTCTGCCAGTTCGGACCCCATCAACGTGTATTTATAGTTAGGATTTTTGTAAGACAAAGGGGGAGAGCCACAGGGCTCTTAGCTGCAGGCCCATAGCCTGGAGCTGGCTGGAAGATCTGCCGGCAGACGGAGGATACCTGCTCTATGCTCAGAAACTCTTCTTCTCCTATTTATCTCCATTGCATTGTGTCTTGTTAGATAATTTGGATTGCCACTGGGGAGAAAAGCAACACATTCGTAACATTTTAAAAATACGGCCATCATAAAAAGGTTATGTATTTCAAAAAAAAATCCACCCGGCCTTCAAAAGAGCCTCTCAGTCCCCATAAAACGTTCCACTCCCTATTCACTGTCTTTAACTCTCTCCTGTCTGAGAGGTCGCAGGTGTACATTCCACAGAGGCTGGGGCAGGGCACAGGAAGTGTCACTGGGCACCCATCACCCTTGTCCTAGCATGGCGGTAATCCAAATGACAGGCTGCTCTTTCTTCCACATCTTCCGGAAATTGTTTCAGTCCCTCTTCCTCCCACCACCACATCTCTCATCTCTTTACGTTCCATTTTTATAACCTCTCAGGCCTCTCTTTGTACATTTTAAGCTCTTCCACGTGCCCTCAAAGCCTAGGCTGGCAGAACACAGTATTTGTCGTGTGAGCGATTAAGATCACAGGCTCTTTCAGTTCAAGCAGTAGCCATACAGACCAACATAGTCAAGAAATACTGCTTAGGTTTTCTCAGCAACCCCAAAGTCATACTTTCTTTTAGAATAAGCTAAAAGTTATGATCCAGTGTTTCAAGAAATATTTGGGAGTTGCGGCCCAGGGTCACTGATTAGTAGATCTGTCCATGTTAAGACAAGACATCCAGGCTGCATTCAAATGACACACGTAACCATGATTAAAGGAAGAAGTATATACAGTCAGCTTGCTTCGGCTCAGGCACATGCCTCCTTAAGAGAGCCAATTTGGTGTAGTGGTTAAGTGCGCAGACTCTAATCTGGGAGAACTGGGTTTGTATTCCCCACTCCTCCACTTACACCTGGCTGGATGACCTTGGGCAAGCCATAGTTCTAGCACAGCTGTTCTTGAAAAAGGGCAGTTTCTGTCAGAGCTCTCTCAGCCCCACCTACCCCACAGGGTGTCTGTTGTGGGGAGAGGAAGGGAAAGGAGTTTGTAAGCCACTCTGAGACACCTTTGGGTAGTGAAGGGTGGGGTATAAATCCAATCTCCTCCTCCTCCTCCTTCTTCTTGAGCTGAGAACTGTTTAAGCACTGTCTCCTGTTCCCCTTAACTCAGGAATGCAAATATATGGATTAACTAGCCTTAGCTTGAGGGCCAAGTAGCTGGGATTCTACCCTAGATTAAATCCTAGTTTTTAAGATTTTAAGAAAACCAGCTTTGGTAACTTCCGGGCCTGCACTGATAGGCAATGGGTTAACAGAGTTGGAACTTCCCAAGACTTCGCACTGCAAGAAGGGAGGGGGAGCAAGGAGCACACACAAAGCAAGTCAGGTTTGTGCTCCTTTTTATTTAACTGCAGTACTGTGGGACATCTGAATGTACCTCTGCCCTCCTTCTCAACTCCTGTCTCAGGGAACACAGAGATATCCATGACTCTCATGTGCTCTCTATATAAGTATTTTAGCCTTATTCTGGACTCTCGAGATCAGGCTAAGGAAAACTTAAGTTATGGATCTGTTAACAATTCCCTCCTGGCCTGGATAACCCAAGGTAGCCCAGTCTCATCAGATCTTGCAAGCTAAGCAGAGTCGACCCTGGTTAATTCTTGGATGGGCAATTCTTGGATGGGAAACCACCTCTGTTAGTCTCTTGCCTTGAAAACCCCACAGGGTCACCATACATCAGCCGGCAAACAAAAACAAATCCCTGGTGCCCTCCTTTACCTTATTATATTTCAACTGTTCAATGCCTTCATTAGAACTTTAGAATTAATAAGCTTCAATCAGAATGCATAAAAACTTAAATTTTGCAGATAACAATAATGGATTTATAGAATATTAGCATTACTGATGATCTAAGAAAGCAATAGCCCCCCCCCAGCAGCATGAGCCAGATTTGCCTAGTTTACCTAATTCTGAAGCAACCTCCAGTAATTCAAAATCAACAGGAATTGTGCCTACCTAGAGGATTCTAGCAATCAAATAAAATGTGATCCAGTGAATTTTATTTGCAATACGATACTTCCACAAGGCCTTGACACAGCACCAACTGCAAGATGTCCCATCCGCACGTACAGGATATATGTTGGCCTCAGGAAAAACTAGAGTGGGCGTGGAACGCAGGCTTATAGTTTACATTCTAAAAACCTACCACTGGGAAAGAGATCAAAATGCTTTTGACTTCCAATAGATGGGTGGCGGCCAGCTGCAGTGGAAGACTATGTCGTCTCCTATTTGCAATTAAAACCGTGGGAACTTTTGCTTAATTAAAACTGAGAAGCCATGGGGAGCTACAAAAGAGCAGTTTCAAAGTGTATTGCTCATGCTTGCTTGGGCGGCACATAAATAAATTGGAATGATACAGATGATTAGTGTGGTCCCTAAACAACAACATACAAATTCATGAAATGTTGCATATAGAAGAAGAAGAGGAAGATAAGAGATTGGATTTATACCCCGCCCTTCACTACCCAAAGGTGTCTCAGAGTGGCTTACAAACTCCTTTCCCTTCCCCTCCCCACAACAGACACCCTGTGAGGTAGGTGGGGCTGAGGGAGCTCTGACAGAAACTGCTTTTTTTTTCAAGGATGGCTCTTGTCAGAACTATGGCTTGCCCAAGGTCATCCAGCGGCTACAAGTGGAGGAGAGGGGAATCAAACCCGGTTCTCCCAGATTACAGTCTATATACTTAACCACTAACCACCAGGGGAACAGCCATAGTTCAGAGGCCATGCTTTGCATGCAGAAGATTCCAGGTTCAATCCCCGCCCATCTCCAATTAAAAGGTACCAAGCAGCAGAACTGGTCGTGGCCTCTGCCTTAAGACTTTGGACAGCCAAAACCAGCCAGAGCAGACAGTACTAGACGGACCATAAAAGCTTACTGCACCGTCATCATACCAAGAGGCATCCCACCATACAGAAGAGAGCTGGTTCAGGATTTCATTCATGAAATCAGCATCCCTGTTGGGCAAAATTCCCAAATGACTTCCAGTTGTATTGCTGAGAACATATACCATCTGAACCCAGTGATTTATTGGTATTTAATTTGACCATTCGTACTAGAACATCATCTTTCATCACCTTTATTTGTTCTTCTGACACCCTACAGAAGAACTGACCTAAGTTTAGGATGTGCATTAGGATATACCCAAGCCAAATATGTATCCAAAAATATCTTATTGGTATTTTTCAGAGATATTCAGATCTCCAAATGGTATCTGGGATTTTCCTGAATATTAATAAATGGGTCGCAAAAAATTCTGGAAATGTTTGGGATTGACCAGGAGTATTGGGAACCAGCATTTGAAGATTCCTGGGACTTTTATAAAAAAAAATTTGAGTGTCTGTGTCTTCTTGGGCTTGATATTGGCTTGCCTGGTCAATTTCTCTTAGATTATATCATTTTAAAATTGTTTTTGTTGATTTTGCAAATTTGTGTTCTTTGAGTGCTTTGTGTCGGGTTCGCTTTTTGCAGTGCATTCTCAGGTTTGACATTACTGTAGATTCTTGCCTTGGGTCCCCATTGGGGAGAAAAGCAGGGTATAAATGAATTAAATAAATAATATTTGGCTTGGCTTGGCTTGGCTTGCCTTGGGCAATTCTCAAGTTGTACATTGATCTGGAGTCTTGGGTTTGACATTGCTGTAGATTCTTGAGGTGTACTTTGGTGGGGTTCTCTGCCTTTATATTTTCTAGGCTTGCAACAGTGTTCATATGCAGTTTGGGTTGGGTGTTTCTCAGGATATACATTGGCATGGATTCTCTCCTCCTCCTCCTCCTCCTCCTCCCCTCCTCCTCCTCCTCCTCCTCCTCCTCCTCCTTCTCATTAATTACCTTACTCCCCTTTAGAACATAAGAGAAGCCAATGTTGGATCAGGCCAATGGCCTATCTAGCCCAACACTCTGTCACACAGTGGCCAAAAATACCAGGTGCCATCAGGAGATCCACCAGTGGGGCCAGGACACTAGAAGCCCTCCCACTGTTGCCCCCCCAAGCACCAAGAATACAGAGTATCACTTACCCCAGAGTCCTTATCTATACCTTGTGGCTAATAGCCACTGATGGACCTCTGCTCCATATGCTTATCTAATTCCCTCTTGAAGCTGTCCATGCTTGTAGCTGCCACCACCTCCTGTGGCAGTGAATTCCATGTGTTAATCACTGTTTGGGTGAAGAAGTACTTCCTTTTATCCCTTCTAACCCGACTGCTCAGCAATTTCATGGAGTGCCCACGAGTTCTTGTATTGTGAGAAAGGGAGAAGAGTACCTCTTTCTTGACCTGCTCTATCCCATGCATAATCTTGTAAACCTCGATCTAACAGGGGTTCCCAACCTTTATGAGCCTGTGGGTACTTTTGGAATTCTGACACAGGGTGGTGAGCACAACCACAAAATGGCCACTGTGGGAGGCAGAGCCAACCACACTACGACCACCACTACCACTACCATCTTCGGTAGACCTAAGGGGTGGCCCTATGAAGATCAACCACGACTTTGCTGTGATCAGTACCATTGGATGGGGCTTTGTAACATCGAGTAGCATCCTTTTTGCTATGTAAGATACTGGGGAGACCATTTGTAAATTTGATCCCATCTTGTTAAATTTTTGACTGTAATTTTTGAGCACTTTAACGTTGATTGTTTTATTCTGTTTTTATGTTGTTTTATGCTTGGCACATGGTGCCCTATTGTAAGCCGCCCTGAGCCCGTTTGCAGGGAGGGCAGGGTAGAAATGTAATAAATAATAATAACAACAACAACAAGAGGAGCAAGTGTTAAAACATACACTGGGGAAAAAGAAGTCAGAGACAGAGTAAAACTAACACTGCACAGCCAATCAATTCTCTCCAGTGGTTTACCAGAAGCCCTACTGGACAGAAGCACCATCTGGCTCCGCCCACTTTCTAAAAATACTTGGCAGGAAAGGTGTTGATGGGTGCCATGACCCCCCCCAGGCACCATGTTGGGGTCCCCTGCCCCACAGGAATCCATGGAGGATGGTGGTGGCACCTTGTTCAGGGTGTCCAATTCACTTGACATCTGGGGGTTATTTAAAGGTGGAGGAAGTGCGTAAGGTTAAAGCGGAGTTATCAGGGAAGATATTATTATTATTCATGGGAATTTTAGGGAACTATAAAATAGATAAATCATATCAGGATCTATTTAAAGCTGTGATTTCAGCTGCCCATGCAGTTATAGCGCTTGGCTGGAAAGATGCTACAAAATGGACTATAGACAGATGGAATGGTTATTTATATGAATGGGTACAGTCGGACATATTAACGATATCAAAACAAGAAAAGCTAGGTGAGGATAAGACTGTGGAAGTCAAGAAGAGGTGGTTTGAGTATATAAGATGGGTAAAAGCAGGGGGGGCAATAATGATATATTAGTTAAACTCTAAAAAGTGGGCTTATGGTTACAGATATAAAATAAAGAATTATTGCTGGTCATTGTGGGGGGGGAATAAAAAGGGAACAAGGAAAAGAAGCATTTGATGTATTGAGGCATGTAATATACGCTAGGCTTCCCAGTCAAACACTCGGCAACGTTCCTTCAGAAGTTTCAGTTTATTGAGAGCCGGTACTAAGGACTCCATGAACTCTTGTGTCAGGAATGGCGGGCAAAGATACAGGAACAACAGGTATACCCTCTTCATGCATGACCCCCTGATATATTAAGGCCAATAAGCAAGCACTTGAAATCGTGGGGGAAAGTAATGCTTACATTCTCAGCTGAAAGCTAGGGATGGGCAGAGTACAGCTCCAAGGATACTTTACAGATAGCACACAGTGGCTTCCCAGGAAGGGAGGGGGAGGGAGGAGAGAGAAGAAGAAGCTGCCCACACATTCCATCCCATGGCAGCGTCAGCCGACACTATGTTATGTATTGTTTGAGTTATATGGAAGCAGGATCAAATACGTCAATAAACTATTTGTCCCCCCCCCATTTTTTTAAGAACGGGCACCAGCAGCTCTGTTGCAATTTTTGTAACAGTAGCTTTAAAAACAGCCCCTCCAACCCAACCCATAAGAAATAAAGGAGCCCAAAAATATCGCATCATTGGGGGGGGGGGGATAGTTCTGAATACCAAACCAATATTTGAAACCCAGGAAACTGGGAATACTGATATTTTCCAGCTCCATTATATATCTGGATCCAAAAGAATACTGGTTTCTTTTTTTTCTTTTTCTTTTTTGGCTGCACATCACTAGCTGAATTGTTCCTTTCATTCTACATTTGGCACTGGAAAAGAAATGCACTGATATCAGAGGCCAATGAAAATACAAACAAACAGGGTGGTCTGGGAAATTACTGTGAAGAAGGAGGAGGAGGAGGAGGAGATTGGATTTATACCCCGCCCTTCACTCTCCAAGGGAGTCTCAGAGTGGCTTACAAACTCCTTTCCCTTCCCCTTCCCCTTCCTTTCCCTCCAGGTGAGGGCTGGAGATCACTCAAAATTACAACTGCTCTTCAGGTAGCAGAGATCAGTTCCTCTGGAGAAAATGGTAGACTCTGTGTCATTATACCCTGCTGAGGTCACCACAGCAAATTGACGCTGAGTGTTCAAGGCCTTGGCACTCTCCCAGAGCCTCTTTCTAGATCCCATCGTATTTATTTCCACAACGGGCCTTATTCCTAGTTATATACATATTCACAAGCTGTGAATATATGTCTAGAAATGTAAACTGTGAATATCATAGATTTATGTTTGCAAAATATGTACCATAGACAATCCTTGTCAGGGAGGTGGAACTGGAAGCAATTGCATGTGGAGTGTACATTTTGGGGCACACCCAGATTGTTTGGTGCATAACACACAAATCATCTCACAGAAGCACAACCAAAGCCTTAACCTGCAGCTTTCATACTGGCTGACTTTGCAAAGGCCATAATTTTGCAAATCAAAGAACAAAGTGATAGCTTGTTTATATATTATGAACATTTCTAAATCTGCCTTTCTTTCAGCACTGTTGAGAGTTTAAAAGCCTACAGCACTTTAGCAACAAAGCTGGACCAGATACTCCACCCACACATTTATCACTATTAATTTAGATTGAAAGGGAGAGAAAGATACCAAATAAACCTGAATCTAATTTAAGAAGCCTTTAAGAAGAAAGAAGCGATTCAGGATCACCACTCCAAGAAAATAAATTGGGATACTCATGCTGAAAATAAGCTTGAGTGTTTTGTTACATAAGCATGTGCACCGGGAGAAAAAAGAAAGTCCTCACATTAAAGATGTTCCCATGAATCTATCTGCTCTCTCATCTTGCAGTATTGCAGCCTTTATTTTAGCTGCCTCTAAAATTTTATGGTTTGTTTTTATATTATGAGCCTTGCCTCACACCGAACCGCTGAAAACTTCTTTATGTCTTCTTTTACTGCTTATGCAGAGCTAGATGGAAATAGCATATTTCATTCGCTGCCAACCATCATCATTCCTCCTCCCTCCATTTATGTTATTCTACTACTTTTTTTTAGTGGTCGCACTGCATATTCTGAGCCAAGCAAGAGGAGCAAGAGACGGGAATTGCTCTCTCCTCTCTGTACACTGAGATCCGATAATTTAGGTTGCTTCCCCACATAAGATAGGATACGGCATGTGAGCAAGAGATTTCTTTATCCTTTACAAGCTCAGTTTAGTCAGGGTGAACAGACGCGCTTCGTTTCACATAATGAAAAGCCCACCTATCTAAGTAGTGTACTAGCGAGGCCTCTGCTACATCTCAATTCCAGTCAGGCTGATCCTGCTACCACAAAAATTCATAGAGATTCTCCCCCTGGGAACAGTCTTTGGTCTGTAGGAATGAATGTTCCCTTATTTGGGTTAATATTCTTTCTCTTGAGCTAATTATCATGGACTTCATTATCAGGAAAAACTAGGTTTCTTGACGTTTTGCTGTTTATAATCACAGTCTCTGAGACTTGAAATTGGCTTCCATTTACCTCCTATGCCATTTAATGAATTTGTTTCACTGCATAATAATAATAATAATAATAATAACAACAACAACAACAAAAACAACAACTGGATAAGCATTGTGGTACACAACACAACTTGCCTTATACACAGTGATTTTTTTATTTGTTTTATGGTCCCAGCACTCATACCAAAAGTTTACACCAATTCCCACCAATTCTCCCCTTATGACATGGGAGAGAGCCCCCCCCGCCCCCAGATACCAGTTCTCAGTATCAGTGAGTACCACCACACACAAAAAAACCCTGCTTATATCTCACATATCTTTATGAGTTGGATAGAAAGTGAATGGCCTGTGGAGAGTGTTGTGGCTCAGTAGTATGGTAAAGGTAAAGGTTCCCTTTGCTCGAAAGCCAGTCGGGTCCGACTCTAGGGTTGCGGTGCTCATCTCCATTTCAAAGCCGAAGAGCCAGCGCTGTCCGAAGATGTTTCCGTGGTCATGTGGCCGGCATGACTAAACACCAAGGCGCACGGAACGCTGTTACCTTCCCACCGAAGCAGTACCTGTTTATCTACTTGCAATTTCTTGCTTTCGAACTGCTAGGTTGGCAGGAGCTGGAACCAGAGATGGGAGCTCACTCCGTCATGCAGCACTCTCGGACTGCTGAACTACTGACCTTCCACAGCCTAATAGTAATATAGCACATGCTTTATATGCCGAATGCCCTAAGGTCCAATCCCTGGCATCTCCAGTTAAAACACCTGAGATAGCAGGTGTTGGGAGAAATCGCTTTGTCTGCCCAGGACCTTGAAGAGCTCCTGCTAGCCAGAGCAGATAGTACTGAGCTAGATGAACCAATGATATACTGCAGTGTAAGGTACCTCCACATATGAAAATACGTTCTGTTCTATACATAACATCCACAAGCCATAACGTTCATCCAAAGCAATCCAGGTTCATCTGAGATGCAGTAAAAATGTGTACCATTCTGTAAGATGCCCAACAAAATATTATTGGCACTTAAAATAATCTTTCCAGAGCAGAGCTGCTAGACCAAACAAGCCGACTGACATTTACAAAACTCCTTGCAGGAGTGCATGTAGCAATTAAGATCCCAAAGATAAGCTTCGCAAGGCAGAAATGGCAAGTCAATTAAAAGGTGGAAAGTACAAATAGAATAAAATGACCAATCTGCTGCACAGCCTAAAAATAACAACAAGAAATGTCTCTGTTTATTGGCATATTTGACAATGCAACACGAGTGAACACAAGTGAAGAACACCACGGATGGAGGTGTCCTGGCTTTTTCCCTTAATGCCAGGTGTGAAATTGCAAATCTGAGAGAGTTGCTATGGGGGAAGAGTCTTGAAGCTTTCTTATAAATCTGGATCCAGTGATCTGTCAGCAGAAAGGAGCTGATAGGTGCAGATCTTTTCCATGTTCCCCCTCTCCCCAAGCAGTTCCATTTGATACTTAGGAAAGTTAATTCCAGGGGTTGCAGGACCTGTGTGGGATAACAGCTGCACAGGTCAGGAGTTGCAGTATATGGCGAGGATGGGACAAAGCTACATTTCCTGCCTCTCCTCTTAGTGGATCTGTGCTGGTAGAAAAGAGGAAATGTTGGAAATATTACCATTTAATTGACTTTGTTCTCATTAGTCATGAAAAGTTTCTTCCTTTCCATTCTTTGAAGTCTTTTTTTAATGGGCAGGATTGACCTTTCATAATTATTTCATACTAGGCCACACATTTGAAGTAATTGATGCCCGGTGAAAGTAATACATTTATATGTTAAAATTAAATGTCATTAAAATCTTGGTATTATAAGGGTTGATTTAGAATTTCTGATTTTGACTGGACGGTTTTGAAACCTTTGGCTTCCCCACATTGCTGAGCTGGTTAATGTCTCCTCTGATTCAGGAGTGTACCGTATTACATCATATACAAAGAGACTGACTTCACAGTGCATATTGCTTATTTTTGCCCCACTAATATCGGTATTCTGACCTCTGGCAAAGGGGAGTTAGACGAAGAGCAAAAGACAAGGGAAATTCCTTTCTGAAGCAGAAAATCTTGTGACCTACAATATTAACTTTTATTTGTACTAACAAAGGATTTATAAAATATGATCACCATACACAGGGCACTAGGACTAAATTTCATGATTTAAAAATACATTTAACAGGTTCTTTCAGGTGCTCAAATGCCTTCTCCAAATCTAGTGATAAGATTGGAAACTGAAATATATTTTGTACTTTCCATAACTGATAAAATATATAATTGTCCACTGTATCCCAGTGAAGGATACATTCATTTTGGCTGCAGTTAATATACTGATACATGGTATTGTTTAGTAGTTAATAAAGAAGTAAATATTTGTACATTGTGATTCAGGAGGATTATCAGTGTAAATGAACCCACATGGATACCATGCCTTTCTAGTTTTGGTGGTACTACAATTCTTGCATCTCTCCAAATACCTGGGATGAGCTGATATGAAAGACCTCTACCTGAGACTCTGAAAAGCCACTACCAGCCTGAGTAGACAATACTGACTGTAATGGTCCAATGGTCCAGTGTAGGGTGAAGGAACCTCATGCCTGAGCCCTGTTGATTAGATATTACTAGAAATGTCTGCAAGAGATTGAGCTAGTTGGTCTTTTAATATCTTGTAAAATTCCACTTGGGAATCCAACCCTGCCCGACCTATTTCAGGTCTACATGTTACACCCCCACAGGACAGAGCCCCCCTGTAGTGTACAGAGCCAGCCTCCAGGTCATAATTCAGTATCATGTGGAACATCTCTATACTACTGCCAGCCTCCACCAGGAACATGTAGCAGACAGTTCTTGCTGCACAGAAGTGCAATGTGGTGTCTGGAACAGCAAGCTATGCCATCAAGATAAGGCTCTTTTAAGAGACCTCTGCATGAAGAGCACAGCAGGCAGGCCTCCGCCTCAGCAGAAATGCTCAAGCATTGGTTATTGTTCCATAAGATTAAGTATAGTGAAATTACAGCATGCTTACCTACCACATACTACTGAGCCTGACATTTTCACTGCTAATGTCACCCACAGCTTAAGGCTTTCCCCCCATAAATCAGGCAAGCTTTTCCTTTCCATGTTCAGACAAGGTTAGAGGCTTATGAGATTTATTTTATGAAGCCATGTCAAAACTGCAACACATCACCCAAACTTATTGAAAAGCAACAAAATACAAGTTTCAAAGTCCTTGCTTTGACAGGCCACAAAGTCTGCAAGCCAGCTGGTTTATACACCATATGTGAACCTTACATCTCTGTGTTTTCTCCTGACAAGACTTGCACATGGTTTCAGAACTGTGACAAGCAGAAATTCGACGGGTGATACTTTACTTCATAACCATACTTAAAAGACACACTTGTTTCTGCCTGTCACACAACTATTCAAAGATACACAAGTCGCTCCAGTGGTGTTGAAACTACAGATGTGCACTCGGATATAACCAAGCCAAATATATATCCAAAAAAACCCCTTATCATTATTCTTCAGGTACAATTGAGTTTTTCGGGATACCAAAAAAATGGGTTAGGAAAAATCCCAGAAATATTCGGGATTAACTGAGAATATTGTGAGGCAGCATTTGCAGCCTCCCAGGTCTGCTCCCCCCGCCCCGTGTTTCTGTACCTCCTGGGGCTTGGCGTCAGCTTGCCAGGCTGCTTTAGGTAAGATTCTGCCAGTTTCAAGTGTTTGTGTTGCTTCTTAAATGTTCATTCTTTGCTGGAGTTGGCTTGTGTTGGGTTAACGGGTGAGTGGATTCTTGCAGTTTACATTGAGATTCTTGCAATTTACTAAGGTCAAGATTCTTGCATTTTCAAAGTTTTAGATTCTTCGGGTTTTACATAGTTTTGGATTCTCAGATGGCACATAGGTTAAGATTCTTTGGTTTTATATTGGTTCAGCTTAGCAATAGCTTGCCATAGCCTTCCTATGGGGAGATTCTCAGGTTTTACATTTTTGAATGCTTTTTTTTCCTCCATAGGAAACAATAGAGGACTGTGGGAGGCACCTTGTTCAGGGGCCCACAGAATTGGAAATTTGGAAGTTATTTAAAGAACAGGTAAGAACATAAGAACACAAGAGAAGCCAATGCTGGATCAGGCCAATGGCCCATCCAGTCCAACAGTCTGTGTCACACAGTGGCCAAAAATACCAGGTGCTATCAGGAGGTCCACCACTGGGGCCAGGACACTAGAAGCCCTCCCACTGTTACCCCTCAAGCACCAAGAATACAAAGCCTCACTTGCTCCAGAGTCCCTATCTATACCTTGTGGCTAATAGTCACTGATGGACCTCTGCTCCATATCCTTATTCTAATTCCCAGACTTTTTTTTTCTGTGCGGATACCTATTCCCTCCAACAGGGGCCTCACTCTCCCCCAACAGCTTTTCCTACATAGTCAGTAGACTTCCTGGGTTTGTAGAAAAATCTGAAAAGTGAGAAAATCCCTGCAGGGACGGTTGAATTACCCCCAAAACCTTTTGAAATGGCCTCTGCAGGGACCTGACTCCAGGCAGCAACGGTGAGAGATTAGAACGTTGGGGGGAGGAGGAGGCTTCTGACTGGCTCTGTCAGTAAAAGGGTGGGGGAAGGGCCCTTTCTTTCCCGGCCTCTTTCAGCCTTGGAGGGAGGGGGAGGGAGGGAGCCTTGGGGCCAGGCTGGGGGATTCCTAGAGGTTTTGGGGTGGAGTGCAAGGAGGGCAGGATTTGGGGAAGGGAGAGGCCTCAGCTGGGCATCATGCCACAGAATCCACCCTCCAAAGAAGCCATTTTCTCCAGGGAGACAGATCTCCGTTGTTCACAGATCTCTGGAGTTCACTCTCCAGCAGGCCCCACTTGGAGGTTGCCAACCCTAGGCCTGGCAGCAGTCTAGGGTTGCCAGGTCCCCCCACGGGCACTGGCAGGGGATGGGGTAGTGGGGTTGCCAGCTCCAGGTCTGGAAACTCCTGGAGATCTGGGGATGGAGCCTGGGGAGGACAGGGACCTCAGTGGGGTACAATGCCTTAGAGTCCACCCTCCAAAGCATCCATTTTCTCCAGGGGAAGTTATCTCAGTAGTCTGGAGCTGAGCAGTAATTCCAGGGGATCCTCAGATCCCACCTGGAGGATGACATCCCTAGGCAGCACCCTCTGGGTGACTTGATACCACCTAATTTGTATGACTCAACTTGGCCTGGCTGCTTGCTGCTGTTCAGCAGCCACCCTATGAAAGCCAGCAGTGGTGCAGCAGTTAGAGCCTCAGAGTAGGGTCTGCAAGACCCAGGTTCAGATCCCCATATTGCGGTGGAAGCTGACTGGGTGATTTTGGACCAGTCACATACTTTCAGCCTAACCAACCTCACAGGGTTGTTGTGCAGATAAAAAGGAGGTGAGAATAATGTAAACTGCTTTGGTCCCCACTGTGGAGAAAGACTATAATTTTCCTTGGTAGAAGCTGTGGGGGAGGGGGTGGAGACGAAAAGCTGAAGACAGATAAAGGCAGATAAAGGTTAAGTTGGCTGTTGGGTGGGAAGGAAATAGGGTTGCCAACTCTGGATTGGGAAATTCCTGGACATTTAAGGGGTGGATCCTGGGGATGGTGGGGTTGAGGAGGGGAGGAACTTCAGACCAGTATAATGCCATAGACTCCACCCTCCAAACCAGCCATTTCCTCCATGAGAACTACCATTGCCAGCCTCTGGGTGAGGGCTGGAGATCACCCAGCATTACAACTGTTGTCCGGGTGACAGAGATCAGTTCCCCTGGATAAAATGGCTGCTTTGGAGGGTTGAGTCTATGGCTCCACCCCCAGAAGGGAGAAGGAGTGTGAGATAGGTAAGGGTAGAGGGGAGGAAGCAAAGGTGTGAGGAATGGGATGACCATCCCGCAAGTTTCTTGCGGGTCTCCACTTGTGCTTATCTAATTCCCTCTTGAAGTCGTCCATGTTTGTAGCTGCCACCACCTCCTGTGATAGTAAATTCCATGTGTTAATCACTCTTTGGTACCAGCAGCTCCCCTGCAATTTTGGTAGCAGTGTCTTTAAAAACACCTCCCAGCCCCCTGAAATGATTCCCCATAGAGAATAATGGAACCAAAAAATATCCGAACCCTGAGAAAAACCTGGAACCTGGGAAACCAGGAATACTGATATTTTTCAACTTCAAATACCAATTTTTTTATTTTAATTCTTTGCTGCATACCCCTTGTTGGAACCCATCATTCTTTCTAGCTAATGCATTAATACTTAACTTTTCAAAGCACATCTCTCTCTTTTTAACGTAGCATAAAGAAACTTGCTATCAATGCATTTTTCCCTGTGTAGAAAGGAAAGAGGAATTAAGTGCAATGACTCTCAAACTCACCATCTGACACCGTGTGATCTAACTCAGCCTGCTAATAATAAGCCCGAGTTTATGAGCCATGGAGTTGTTTTTATACATCAGCCTAGCTCTGTCGGCTTACACAGCTCTTCCTTCACCTCTGCTGCCACGTTAAATCATTTGTCTTTATAGGCAGCTATGTTATACGGCCTGAGCTAGCAGTGGGCTGGGGTGACGAGAGAAATATTAAAAATCTAAAATGGGAAGGACAAGGCATGACAGCTTCCTTCAAATTTTTACTGCAGAATCTGGTAAGACTGGTACAGCACGCTGTTCATTGCTTTGAGTACCTCACCTAGATGGGACTGTTGTCTAGTGTCAGGCCTGAATGTAGTGTGGCCTTGATTTATGACGAAGAGCTGTACTCTTCATCTCAATTAGGAGAGCCTGTTAAGTGCTCAAATGTAGAATGTTGTTTCTAAGCCATCTGCAGGCAATATTGTTTGATTTGTTGTGCAGCATGGTAGATAAAGGGATGTGGTGGCATTTGCCCACTTTCGGTGGACATACCTGGCCAAAGCACCTTCATTCCCCACTGGTGGTCAAATGAGCAGCTGGAGAAAATGGGGAGAGGGGAGGACATTGTTGACATTACTTCTGGTTAAACCCCAGAAGTAACGTCATTAATGCACTAGGATTTTCTGGTCTCTATTGTTTTACCATACTTTGAGGCAAAGCACCCTAATTTCCCTCAAGGGTTACCCTCAAGGGTTACCCTCAAGGGTTAACATGAATATTAGGAGGCCTAGTCTGCTTTCAGGTGTTCATGATCTGAGCCTTCCTGCAACTATCATCATTATCACCTTCAAGGCTGGAGGCAGGAATGTAGCTATTAGGACCAATCGTGAAAACCCCTGCTCAGTTGTATAACTGGATGGGAGCGGGGAATTAGGAGCAGTTGCCAGCAACCTCTGGAAAGTTCCTGAGAAGGAGATTTCTTGTTGGACCTGACAGACCACCTGAGGCCATAGGGTAGAAAGTTATAATAAAGGTATAGGCTAGAGACAGTTATGCTAATGGCATGCTAGTGTGTTTTGTATGTTATGCTTCAATATAATGAACTACAATATATAGTATGGTTTTATGCTACTGCTTGGATTTTATGCTGCAAGAAGATTTGCCATCTACTACCCAGGTACTCAATTTATTAGACAGAAAAGTTAGCTTCTTTGTTTTCTTGTTGCTAAGCTATAGAGATTGTACTGCATAGTGAACTCTTTTAATGATTTAATAAACCTTTATAAATTTTTACAAGGTCTGGTTTTCTTGTGTGCATGAAACCTTGAGAACTCACAATCTGGAGAGTTGTTAATGGGTTCCAAGCAGAGAACCAGGAGCAATAACCCAGGGGGACCCAGACTGGGTCTCTGACACATACAGATCATCAAAATCCTAGAGCATCAGGGACATCTCTTTCAGGTTTTAGCTAGACATGACATCAGTGATATACTTTTCCCAATGCAGTCGCCCCAAAGTCTCCCAGGGGATGTGCCTGGCAACCCTAGGAGCAATTCTGGTTAGAAACAGCGGATGTAAGAAAGATAGGGACAATAATGGGGAGCATATGTGGTATATGAAAGGATAATGTGGGGTGAACTTCAGAAATAAGATTGATAGAACATAACATAAGAACATAAGAGAAGCCAATGTTGGATCAGGCCAATGGCCCATCTAGCCCAACACTCTGTCACACAGTGGCCAAAAATACCAGGTGCCATCAGGAGGTCCACCAGTGGGCCCAGGATACTAGAAGCCCTCCCATAGTTGCCCCCCAAGAATACAGAGTATCACTTGCCCCAGCCTGAGAGTTTCTATCTATACCTTGTGGCTAATAGCCACTGATGGACCTCTACTCCATTTGCTTATCTAATTCCCTCTTGAAGCTGTCCATGCTTGTAGCTGCCACCACCTCCTGTGGCAGTGAATTCCATGTGTTAATCACTGTTTGGGTGAAGAAGTACTTCCTTTTATCCATTCTAACCCGACTGCTCAGCAATTTCATTGACTGCCCATGAGTTCTTGTATTGTGAGAAAGGGAGAACAGTTCCTCTTTCTTTACCTGCTCTACCCCATGCATAATCTTATAAACCTCAATCATGTGACCCCTCAGCCATTGTTTCTCCAAGCTAAAGAGTCCCAAGCGCTTTAACCTTTCTTCATAGGGAAAGTGTTCCAACTCTTTGATCATTCTAGTTGCCCTTTTCTGCACTTTTTCCAATGCTATAATATCCTTTTCGAGGTGTGGTGACCAGAACTGTACACAGTACTCCAAATGAGGTTGCACCATTGATTTATACAGGGGCATTATGATACTGTTTTCAATTCCCTTCCTAATAATCCCCAGCATAGCGTTAGCTATGAATTTACCTCTTAAATTATGCCTGTATTTTCAAAGGCTTTTGACAATGTACCTCATCAAAAACTCCTGAATATACTTAGCACTCATGGGATAAGAGGACATGTTCTCTTATGGATTAAAAACTGGTAAAATGACAGGAAACAAAGAGTAGGAATCAAGGGACATTTCTCGCAATGGGGGAGGAGTAAGCAGTGGGGGCCCCACAAGGATCGGTATTGGGTTGGTCCTATTTAATGTATTCATAAATGATCTGGAACTAGGCCTGAGTAGTGTAGTGGCCAAGTTTGCAGATGACACAAAACTAATCAGGATGGTGAAAACCAAGGCTGACTAAGAAGAGCTGCAAGAGGATCTCCACAAACTGAGTGAGTGGGTGACAATGTAGCCAATGAAGTTCAATGTTGGTGTTATGTATGGAGATACATAAATAGAAGGATCTTGATTCCAGCTCCCATTGAAGCCTGGTATCCTAAACAGCACTAACTGATTGGACGCTTTGCACAGTTGGCCAATCAGGAAACAAAATATGTGCAGGAGGGAAACAGTATGATTGGTCTTTATCTATGTAATGTGATTGGTCCTTTCTGTACTTATGGGTGTGACTTACCAAGCCCGGACTATTAAAAAAGGAGCCTGCTGCTCCCCAGTTTTGTTGTCTTCCTATCTTGCCTTAACCTCTGTAAATAAAGCTGATTTCACGGTTCAAAGAGCTGCTGCCTGAGTCTCATATCTAATAGTTGGTAAGTATAAGGTGATGCACACTGGGACAAAAAAATCCCAACTTCAAGTGCAGGCTGATGGAGTCTGAACTTGCTGAGACTGAGAGGGGAAAAGATCTTGGGGTCATAGTGGATAGCTCAATGGAAGTGTCAACCCCCAGTGCGCTGCAGTGGTTAAAAGGGCAACCCTACATTATGAATTATTAGGAAAGGGATCGAGAATAAAACAGCCGATATTGTAATAGCCCTGTAGAGATCTGTGGTGCAGCCTCATTTGGAATACTGTGTACAGTTCTGGTCACCATATCTCAAAGAGGACATTGCAGAGCTGGGAAAAGTCCAGAGGAGGGCAACCGAGATGATTAGGGGTTGGAGCCCCTTCCCTATGAGGAAAGGCTGAAGGGTTTTCAGTTTAGAAAACTGGGGGGGGAAGGGGGGCTGAGGGGAACCTCCACATTCAGAGGCTCTGAGCCTCTGAATCCGAAAGCCAGGAGGCAAAATCAGGGGAAGGCCTCGGCCTCTATGCCCTGTCGTTGGCCCTCCAGAGGAATTGGTTGGCCACCATGTAAGACAGGATGCTAGACTAGATGGACCACTGTTGTGACCCACCCACCTTTTCCCACAGGTTGTTTTGGTTTGCTACTAAGAGGTAGCCAGTGCCGATGGACAGCTCAGGACAATACTGGCAGGGAAATATAGAAACGGAAGGGAAGGGGGAGCAGCCCACACATCTCTGTTTCTCTCTCATAAAACACATGCAGAGATTTCCATCTTGCAAAAAATGGGGCAGGCTCAAAAGAATTCATTTTGCTGGTGGCAGATCTTACTGAAAACTCCTAGAAAATAGACCTTTTTCTTTTCTTTTCTTTTTTTGGAAAAATTAAGTTTAAAAAACACCTTGGTTCTTGACCACCATGTAGTGCACGGCTTGAACCTCTTGGGGTAGAGAGAAGTAGGGTGGGTATGCTGAAAATCAAGGAGGGCTTGTGAATGACAACCATGTCTTAAGTAATATAACCATCCTACAAAATGAAAATGTATGAGCTCCATAGAGTAGCTCCTATGCATGAACGGTTGAATATCTGTAATGCCAGGGATGTGGTTTTAAATGCCACAGTTTTAAACCTGTGTTAAAATATCCTTTAGAACTCCCCTGCTGTACCTATCGTTCCTTTCTCTGCTCTCCATCTTTCTCGCACACTCTGCAGTAATATCAACCTCCTCTAATTGTTCCAAGTTCTAGACTAACATAGTTTAACACTGTTTTACATCTTCTCCCCACCCATGTTTTGCATAAAATTAAAATTAAAATATTAAAAAGTATCATGAAAGTATAAAATCATTGGATTTTGGTGATGTATTTGGTGATGTTTATGATGGCAGCAATTTTATCATTGGGACCTACAGGATCATAAAGTCTTCCTTTCCATCCTTTTTCACTTGAGGCACCTAATATAGTGAGAGCAAAGGGACGTATGATGGCCCTTCTTCATCTTCAACTTTTGAACAAATGAGAGCTCAATATTGCAGCTCATAGTTCCCTGGAGGGATGCTTTTAAGCTGTAATTCCACAAAACTCTTCATGTTCATTCACAAAGACTCATTAACTTTTAAAACTGGGTGTGTGCTAACGTTTTCAGTATTCCTTAACGTCAATAATACTCAGTTGCTAGAGAGGAAACAGTATCTAAATATCAATGGGACTTGCTTGTGCAAAAATGTCTTGAAGAAAAGAGTCTACTTTGGAGGGGGAGGAGCTGACCTTGCAAGGAACCACTATAACTGGCACAAGCAAGTCCATACAATTAGCTATGTTACGGGCAATTTTTTTTCAGCCATTGAAGCTACTATAAATAATATGGGTTTTTGAGTGTGGAGAAGAGAAAGAGACAGATAGCTACGGAAGGCTCTTGGAGTGGACAGAAGATTTTAATATAGATGTGCTTCATGTTATATTTAAATTGCCTTTTCAAAGTGCTCTGAATTGTGGGAATGTTCCATCTTTGAAATAAAACACCAAGATGTATCTTTTTGCCTGGCTCTTAAAGGGTAGCTTTTTATGCTTTGCACTGAAGACTGTAGATTATAATGACAGACTTCTTTAGTCACAGTACAGTATTGGCAATTTCAGTTTCTAACTGTTGTATTCGCCTCATGTCCTGTTGGTGTAGAAACGGCAGCATAAATCTTTTGACTTGGCAACAGAAATTCCATCCAATTATCTTACTGACTGGTCTTTATTACACTTCATCTACTTTTCTGATTTCATTTCAGATCTGCTGACATCTGTTCTGCAAGTGACAATGGCAAGCGTAGATCTTTATAGATATACAGATAAAGGCACATGCATGCATGCATAATGCATATGCAAGCCAGTATGATCAGAATCACCTATTATTGGACAGGAAGTGAGCTACTATTGCTCTTTCCCCTTTATGACATCAAACTCTCAAAGTGGCTAAAATAAATGGGAAACGGTACAATACGTTAATCCGCATTCCTGCAATCATTCACAAGTGAATGGATTGACTTGACAAGCTCAGTATTGAAAGCAATCTCTCTCAGAGTTCAGAAAGGTAACCGGTGAAGAATCTTACAAGAATTTAACAATTGTCAGAGAAGAGGCATTAACTTTCGGCAAGAGAGGTCAAATACCCCAATACTGAAGATTTCATGGGAGCTGCAACTCAGGTTGTGTGGGTGGAGAGGAGAGAGAGAGAAAGTCCTCAACACGCTGGGCAGCACTTATCTTTGCCTTTTTGGAAATACCTGTTCTCAAAGGTAACTTCTCTTGAGGAGCATCACAAGATTGTTCAAAGAGGCTTTAGCTACATACAAGTGCTCTTCTCAGAGGTCTGAGCACCACTGTCAGCCATGCTACAGATAAAAAAAGTTGCTGAAGTTTTCAAGTAGGTGTATAACTTCCATTTACAGTTTCAGTTCATATTAACAAAATACATGTTTTGAAATATCTTAGATGTCATAGAAGTTCTTGCACTGTCCTGGGAAACGGGGTGTTCTGGCCTCTGTCATAACTCTCCCTAGTTGAAGCAATGAGCCATGCACGTGGCAAGCTGTAAGGATGACAGGTTCTGGTTATATATCTTCAAGTACATGAAGCTACCCCCATCACCTCAAGAGCCACTTTACAGATGCAAGAACTTCTGTGACATCTAAGATATTTAGAAACACATATTTCATTAATCTGAATTGGAACTGTACGTAGCTGAAGCTGAAGTAGTGTCCGTATGCCCATCCTGGTGTCACTGAAGTGGACCTGCTGCATGGCCAGGTTCAAGCTTAGATTAATAGTAGGGTGGAAGTTGTTTAAGGTCCTGGTGGGATTTCTTGAGGACCTCTTTCTCATGGATCCAGATCATAAAAAATCTATTGTCAATGAATCTCAAGTAGAGGAGAATTAGCCTAGCCCCAGATTCAATGAATCTCCAATCTCCAGTTGTAAGAATCTGTGTACATAAGTGTAGACACTGGTGAAATGCTTTCCAAGCCACCTTTAGTCAACCAAACACCCAAAGATACTGAGTGTAAAAGAACTTGAATAAATAAATAAAAAATCCCTGACAGCACAGATCCTTGGGAACAATCAATAGACAAGTAGAAACACTGCTGGATCTCCTGATGACTATATATGAAAAGCTGTTGGGGTAGAGTGAGCCCCCTGTTGGCAGAAATAAGTATCCACACAGAGGGGCCTCTTTGGCTAACAGAATATAGATATGGAGCAGAGGTCCATCAGTGGCTATTAGCCACAAGGTATAGATAGGAACTCTGGGGCAACTGATGCTCTGTATTCTTGGTGCTTGGGAGGGGGGCAACAATGGGAGAGCTTCTAGTGTCCTGGCTCCACTGCTGGACCTCCTGAGGGCACCTGGTATTTTTGCCCACTGTGTGACAGAGTGTTGGACTGGATGGGCCATTGGCCTGATCTAACATTGGCTTCTCTTATGTTCTTAACAATGCAGAACACTTAGGAAAGAATTAAGAGGTAAATTGCTAGTTAATCCTATACTTAAAGAAACTCGAGATTCCCCTTGTTGGGAATAGGTCCAAGGCAGCATGCTGGCACAGACTGACAGGGTGTATCTGATATGTAGGGTTGCCAACCTCCAGGTAGTGGCTGAAGATCTCCTGCTATTACGATTGCTCTCCAGGTGGCAGAGATCAGTTCACCTGGAGAAAATGGCCATTTGTAAAGTGGACTCTAGGCCATTCTACCCCACTGAGGTCCATCGCGTCCCCAAACTCTGCTTTCCTCACTCCACTCACAAAATAGCCAGGTACTTCCCAATCCAGAGATGGCAACCCCAGTGATACCAGAGTCTAGACTCTGGCCTTGACATACAATTGTATAAACAAGCTAAGATATGTATGTGTTTTCTAGCCATCTGGGGTTGCGGTCACACACGCCAGAAAAAATGGGGGGGGGAGTGAGGTTATTTCCTCCGGAGGAATATGACCCACAGTTGTGTGATCACACAGTCCTTGGAAGCTGAGGGCAAAGCCTGCCACTGTATGATCAGACGCAACCGCGGGTGAGTCGGGTTGGTGTTTTTTTTGCAGTTTGTTTCCGATGCACTTAAATGAGGAATCAATGAATCGCATCTCCGCACTGAGGGCTCCCTATGGAGTTTGTGATGATGTGCATACTGCGCAAGGGGGAAAAAACAATGGCACAGAGTATGGATGGCCTGATCGGCCCATCCCAACGCCATGAGAGTGTGCTGGAGTGATCAGACAGGGGAAAGTCCATCTGTGGCCCATTGCAACCCATTTTCTACCAGATTTTCCCTGGTGTCTTTTAACTCTACTTCTGTGCAGAGCAGAACGAGTTGCTGACGGCTGTGGGGCACTTCCCAGGTGTTGTTGTCTGATCGTGCCCTTTAATTCCACCTGACATTCATGCCTATGGCGAGTCTAATTGCGTATATGATCGCAGCCTGGGAGTTCTTTCTTGGAGCCAAACAGAATTCAGGATGCAAGCTCAAAGTTTCCCTCCAGGTCTACTCCTGACCAAAATACTGTATTAAAGGAGGTTAGCCTGCAAAAAGGTAAACAGAAACAACGACCGGGGCACATCCATCAGTGTAACCAAATGATGAAAATTGAAACTGGGATCCAGTTTCCTTTCTCAGCACCATCAATGATCGAATCTGCATTTGCACTTTTAAATCAGTTTCGTGCTGCTGTGACGCTGGTCGCTGGCCCAATCTGCATTTGGCTTTCCCACCAGTGTCCCTGCCTTTTGACTCCGTCTTCAAAAAAGCTGTCCCGATTTGGTGTCGTTTTCACACCTCAACTATGCTAGCATCCTTTCGCACGTCCACATATGTTTATCCTCCTTTCGGGGTGGCTCCACTGTCATTGCACCTCTGCACTGCTTTAAAAGAATCTTCTCCAAACACCATTCAAACAGGCATAGAGAAAGACGGCGTCACAGCAGCACGCAACTGATTTAAAAATGCAAATGCAGATTCAACCAATGACTATAAGCCCTGTAACTTAGGATCTAATTGCCTCATCCCCACAGAGAAGCCTGTGTTATTCTAAGAGCATATTTATCCGTTCACATAACCATGGTAAAGAGAGAATTCTTCCCCCCCAAAAAAGACAGCAACTAAAATCAAGACTTGTACTAGTATCAACATTCCATACAGTTCTTTTCTACATGGGCCTGTTTTATTTCACTACGACATTATAAATTTCTTCTTCTGTCCAAGTAAGGTGGGGCAATTGCTCTCTATGGCATGCCATATAACTTGCTTTTCAAATCCCTAAGAAGAGCATCTTATGCTTTGGGCATGAAATCTTTAACCTTAATAACCCCTATATAGCATCAAAACACACAACACACACAGATCTCCTTGAAGTATTACATGCCCCAAGTTTTAACAGCACTCTTCCTTTTAAAATAGCTACATGTGATGATAATTCTTTGGGAAATAGCATTCTGTAAATACTAAGCCCCAAAGCCCTTTGCATACATTATCTCAGTAATCCTTACCATACTTCTGTAAAATCAACCCAGGCCCCGGTCACATGGAGCATTTGCTGCGTGGAAGCCACGATAGTCCGGTGGATTTTCTGGGCGCGATCACATCAGAACATCTGGGAGGCGTAGCGCACCCGTGGCCAACCCATGGCAAGCCACCGAAGCTGCGCCGTTAAAAAGTAGCACATTGAATGTGCTAGCAAATAGTTTACCATGGGCTGCCCATGGAACCGTTCAGCGTGATTGCCCCGGCGCGCGGCTTTCCCCGGCTGTCCCCGTTTATGCGCATGTGCTGACTGATGAAACCAGGGTATGCTGCCGTCGCGTCTGATCGCGTTCTGGCGGGTCTAACTGCACCGGCGCAAAGAGCCACACCTCCCTCCCACGTTATCTGGCCCGTGTGACCAGGGCCCCAGTAAAATTACTTATTTCCATATTATCTATAGGGAACCAAATGATAGTATTGAAAAATTGGACATTGGACAGTTCTTTTTAAACATGATTGTGGCAATATACTCAGAACAAAAAGCGGCTTTGAATATAAACAAAGAAAGGACGGATTTTTTCCAAGTTCAAAAGGGAACACGTCAAGGCTGCCCGTTGTCCCCGTTGCTGTTTATTTGGATGTTGGAAATATTATTGACAGCAATAAGAAAAGATAATAGTATTGAAGGACTTTCAGTGAAAGGATTCGTATACAAATATAGGGCATTTGCAGATGATGTGATGTTTATGATTCAGGATCCTATTGAGAAAATACCACATCTGATGGAGAAAATTGAAGAATTTGGTTCAGTTGCGGGTTTTTACGTTAATAAAAACAAAACTAAGGTGATGTGTAAAAATATGACGAAGCAAAGACAAACAGAACTTCAAGAGAAAATCCAATGTGATGTAGTTACAAAGACTAAATATCTTGGAATTGAATTAACCATGAAAAATATTGACCTGTTTAAAAACAATTATGAAAAGGTGTGGCACAGAATTCAGCAAGATATGAAGAAATGGGACACTTTGAATTTATCATTGATGGGAAGAATCGCAACTGTAAAAATGAATATTTTACCGCGTTTGATGTTTTTATTTCAGACCATTCCAATACTAAAACAAAGGAAAGTATTGGATTCGTGGCAGAAAGAATTATCCAAATTCGTATGGGCAGGAAGAAAGCCAAGGATTAAAATGAAAATTTTATGCGACGCAAGAGAGAGAGGAGGCCTACAATTACCAAATTTAAGACTGTATTATGATGCCGTCTGTCTAACATGGTTGGAACAGTGGATTAATCTTGAGAATAAGAAGTTATTAGCTTTAGAAGGGCATGATAACAAATTTGGATGGCATGCATATTTATGGTATGGAAAAGTAAAAATGGACAAATTTTTTAAACACCACTTTGTAAGGCAATCACTGTTCGAGACATGGATGAGATATAGAAAATTCTTCTCAGAAGAAAGACCACTTTGGATAGTACCAGCTGAAGTGATTAACCCACATTCAAGAAATCAAGGGTTAGATTGGCTATCTTACAAAAATCTTTTAAAATTAGAAGGGAAAAATTTTGTGTTACAAGATAGATTTGATCTTGAATTTGAATATGATTGGTTGAAATACAGACAGATTTATGATTTATTTAAGACCGATAATAGAGAACATGGTTTCAGAGAAAAGAATATTGAAATTGAAACTGTATGGCTTGAGAAAGGTAAAAAAATGATTTCTAAACTGTACAAGGTTTTATTGAAATGGTACACTGAGGACGAAATTGTAAAAGAGCAAATGATAAAATGGGCTGTAAATGTTAATAATGAGATATTAATGACATCCTGGGAATATTTGTGGAAAAAGTCAATGAAAATTTCAACTTGTGTAAATGTTAAAGAGAATTGTTATAAAATGATGTACAGATGGTATATGACGCCTAAAAAAATTGCTATCATAAATGAAAGTATGTCCAACAAATGTTGGAAATGTAAAAAACATGAAGTGTCTTTTTACCATATGTGGTGGACATGTGATAAAGCAGTAAAGTATTGGACTGAGATCCACAATGAGATACAAAAAATTTTGAAATGTACTTTTAAGAAAGACCCACAGATGTTATTGTTAGGTCTTAAAATGGAAGAAATAAATGTAGCCAAGAGAACACTACTATGGTACTTGATTACAGCAGCCAGACTGATTTTTGCTCAATGTTGGAAACAAGATAAAGTACCTGAAACATGGGAATGGATTAAAAAGACGTTGTTTTTGGCAGAAATGGACAAACTAACAAGAAAGTTAAACAACGAAGAAGATGAAACTTTCTTTGAAGACTGGAAAAGACTTTCAAAAATACTTGTTGAAAAATTGGGATATTAAACGTGGTTTGATTTGCTTTGATAGTTATTAAGAAGAAAATGAAATAGAATTAGATTTTTGAATTGTTACCGTTTGTAAGAGAAAATAAGTTTAGAAGTAATTGTAACAGAATAAGAGAGACATTAATGGGGTTGGAGAAGTGCGGGAAGCCTTGTTTGGGGGGGGAGAAGGGAAATTAGAAAAATGGATATGTAGGTAGGTTTAAATTGTATGAACATGTGATATATCCAATAATAAACTGTATTTACCAAAAATATAGGGAACCAAATGATAGTGACATACCTGTGGCTACCTAATGAGTTTACAGCTGAGCTGAGATTTTAACTGTGGATTTCCACCTCATAATTTTTGCTTTTACCTACTCAAGCAGCACCAGATCAATCTATAGCAGTCATTTTAAAAAGCAGCTGTAATGAGCCTACTTTTAAAAGAAATTAATTGGGACTTGAAATCCATATTGGAGGTGGTATAGATTTGAGCTACATGGGTATGATAGCATAGCAATCCAAATAAACTCTTCAAAAAGCGAATGGAATTAAAGCTTGTTGGAATCTTGGAATTTAACAAATGCTTATTCTTAGACATTGCCTAAGTTTTACATTCCTAGAAATCTTATACAGAACTGTCAACATGCTACATGTGCATATATACACTCAGAAGTAGATTTTATTAGTAACCTGGCATTAGACTTCTTTGAAACTAAAGGTACGAGAATTTCTCCTTTCACTTTTCTAGAAAGGTAGGCAACAAGAATTATAACAAGTTTACTAAGCAGTGTACTAGAGATCAAATTCTGCGTTCAGTTTCAGCGGTGCCCTTGAAAATTGGGGAGCAGACCATCAGAACTTTGAAAGATGTTCCCTATGAAATCCGTATGAAAAGAAAAGCATATAAAGGATTGACCACGTTCTTACAAAGACATCAGACAACCTACAGATGGTGCATTCCCGAAGGACTAATTTTTAAATATAACGATAAAAGAGAGAAGATAGACTCCATCTTCAAAGCACAAGAATTTCAGAAGAGACACGCCAGTACAGAGGAAGATGCAGCACTCGCAATTTGGACTGATTCAAGCAGCGAAGAAGACAGCGATCCGAAGGAGGGAGGTGCTGGAGCGGGAGACAAGAAGCCTAAAGAGGGCCCATCTTACAACTTGAGAGATATAAAAGGACGACACCCAAAGAAATAGTTCGTGGAACGTCAGAAAGGAGCTGATTAATAATGAACCCCAATGGACTTTACTAACTTTATTAAGAGTTATTTTGGACTTTTGTAAGATGAAAAGAAGATCTTCCAACCGTGGTGGTTGCCAAAATTTGTAATTATACTAACTAAAACTAATCTTTTAACAGAAAAAAACTCACTCCACTCTTTTTCTTAATCCAACTATATACCTTCCCTTTTTCTTTTTATAAAAAGCAATAAAATTCTCTCCTCTTTAGGAGAGTTTATTCTCAAAAAAAAAAGAAAAAAGAATTATAACAAGACAATAAAAGGCAGTGGTGATGGTCCCTGTTTTCTAAATTCAGCTAGTTTATATGCTCATTAACTTAATCAAGAGCTGAACTTGGATTGATTAACTTGGTAATAAAAGCTGATGCTATCTTTCATTAAAGTCAGTGAGGCCTAAATCATCAAAAACAGACATGTCCAGACCTCCTTTAATGGGATCATTTTCAGATGCCATGAAGGCAGATGGAAACCAGCGCATTTTCAGAAATTAGGACAATGGACACCATTTTGGATTGCGCAGTGGAACCTACAGCCTCACTATATCACTAGAAAGTTGGGGGAAATTATGCAAAGATCATCTTTGTCTTTTCGACAGGACACTTTTTGGTTTTTGTAATTTGGTTTGCCACAGAAAACAATGCAGCCCGAATACCAAAAATTTGTAGCTGTCACTCATGCCTTCAGTTTCATCATTAGTTACATCCAGCAGCCAGGCAGATGATGCTGACTCCAATCACCAGGGCTCTTTTTGTAGCAGGAACTCCTTTGCATATTAGGCGACACACCCCTAATGTAGCCAATCCTCCAAGAGCTTACAGTCGCCCCTGTAAGAAGAGCTCTGTAAGCTCTTGGAGGATTGGCTACATTAGGGGTGTGTCGCCTAATATGCAAAGGAGTTCCTGCTGCAAAAAGAGCCCTGCCAGTCACTAACAGCCCAGCATCAAACTAGACAGGGCAGCATCCACCAATCCAACCCATGGATGCTGCTACCATTTTCAAGTGATTCAAAAATGCCACAAGGCCCCAATCCTTGTCAGGCCCACAGTGTGACGGGCTGCGGTGCATTTTTAAAAATGGGGTCTTTTCCTTCTGCTAAGAAGCAAGGATTATTTTACTGAGTTGCAGGTGCTTCAGTGAGATTACAGTCTGCTGTGAGCCAGGCTGTCAGTTACAGAATTTTTAAGGTAATAATAAAAAAGACTTCTGTGCATGTACTGAGTGCACCCTGGCCCCTGCTGCAGTCCAGGCATGATTTAAATAAATAAAAATAAGACCAATCATCCCCCATACATATGGACATATGGCAAAGGGCTTCTAAATCAAAAGACCAGGCACCTCTCTTTGGCAGAGGCTGGCCAAAATAGGTTTTCCTCGAAATTGTATTCCTTTTCTCCTGTTTTACTTACCGTGCAACACTTCCTGAGCTACTATCTAGGGACACAAAGTGAATACACATTCTGTGGTTTTCTGTTACAAGCTCTATGCTATACATTCTGTTTGAGGGGAAAAATAATCACAATCAGAGGACATCTGAACACACTGCTTTGATAACCAAAACCACAGAAAAGAAAACAGGAATGAGGAAGTATTGCAGAGAAAAATTCTCTCTCCCTTCAGTCGCACACGATTTCAGAGCATCTGTCTGAATATCAGTTCCAGTTCTATTTAATCCTGTTTCTATTCCTTTCACTGCTCTACAAATATAGATCCAGACAAGGAACCTTTGGCTTAGAAGATAAGAGGGGGAGATCACAGCATGTTGTTACTTGAAGGAAGATGCCACAAAGCATACAGTGTATGTGGGGGGGATGATAAAGACCAGAGACAAAGGTGGGAAAGTATTCCAAAGGCAAAAAGGGAACAGGTGCTGTTTCTGAAATGCTGACATATCTCTATCCTCCATGTAATGCTCATCCCGACAGCAGCCTTTTGTCTAAGCTTCAAGGCTCAGCCAGGCACAGCCACCTACAACTCCGCCTTCCTTTGCATGAGATGAAACTTAGAAGAACCTCTGCCCTATAGCCTGCATGGTACTTTATCCTTAAACCTCGGGTCAAGGTAATCTGCTCTGTTGTTTTGTTTTATGGCACAGATAAAAGGGAAATGTATTTCTAGCTGGGGTAGAAACAGCATCAATGTTTTCCACTTCCTTTGTGCTCTGAGGGTCTAAAAATGCTGCAGAAATCCAATTAATTTGTTAAGCTGCAATGAGCAAAAGAAGTACGGGACAGGAGAATGACAAGCAGCTGATTCCAATATAAATTTGCTGTGTCCCTGTCTTAAAAGATTTGATTGCAGAAGTAGGCGAAAAACAGCCAAAAATGTTAGTCTGGATCAGGTCAGATAAGTAAAGCATGAATCCAAAATGCTCTTTATTCATGCCACAGTGGCGGGGGCTGCTCCCACACAACTACATCTGGGTATGTCAAACACTGCCTATTCCTGCCTATGAGGTTGCTCTGATGGCTCTTGAACACCCACTTCTCAAAGGATGGACACGTTAAATTCACCAGCAGTGGAGCCTTCTGGGCAAAAGCTTTTATGTGTAGACCTATCTTGCTATGGGAGCAGGCCCAATCCCATGACTCCTAAACCTTCTTCCTTTGAGTTGCCAGACTGTGAGCTACCAAGAGGTTGAGGAGCTGGTGGGATAACCTGAACCACTTGTAGGGAACCCTATCCCCCCTCTCCCCCAGGTAACCTGCCACCAGTCAGCCATGCATGCACCTCATAAACTCTTCCAGTGGTCTGACTCACTGAAAGTGGGTTTTCCATGTGTGCATACATATGGAATAATTGTTGCTCCTTCTCCCAGATTAATGAAGGAATCCTCTCTCAGGAAGCTTCATATGTCTCAGAGCCTAGTTTACAGGAAAAGCTGGCTAATATGTTTAATGTTTTGGGATATAGAGCATGAGCCTCCAGAGAGCAAGATAGAGGGATTCTTTCTAACAGCCTGGCTTTAGGAGAAAGCAGGCAAATATAATGAATGTGTTAGGAAATAGGGTTTGAGCCTCCAGAGGTTAAGATTGGACGGATCCTTTCTCGGGAGACTTTATAGGTCTGAGAGCCTTGTTTTAAGGGAAAGTAGACTAATTTTAGTGAGTACTTTAAAGAGCAGATTGTACCTGTCTCAGAGCCTAGTTCCAGGGGAAAGTTGGCAAAAGAACTGGGGTTCCCAGAAGGAGTTGACACTTATACTGTGGAATTCCTAGAGTTTGTGGAAAGGCAATTCACTTACAGAGTTTTAAAAGCTTGGTTGATTCTCTGCACCCAGGAACTGACAACTGAGTGAGCCCAGCAAATGTTATACACAGTTTCTACTTATTTGCTAGCTGACATTCATATTCTCCAAGAAAGTCAATAGTAAATTCCCCCCCCACACACAATGTATCATCTGAAATAAATACATTTAGAAGTCAGTTCAGGTCAGTCTGTCAGGTGGAGGTTGGGGCAGAGACCAAACTTACCCACTTCCTGACAAACCGCCTTTGACTAATCATATCATGTTGTGCAGTATTGGTTTATAGGAATCAGGCTAGAATATTAAAAGTAATCAGTCTTCTCCGATCCCGACAGGGTAGACAGCCACCTCCACTGCTGCCTTTTTTGGAATAGTCTCCCTCAAAACCCAGCTGACCCGATATAAAGCTATGCAAACCACTGGAGCTATACGTATCAGCTTAACAGACCTCTAATGATCTGATATCATATTTTGTATGTGGGCAGTGCAATATGTCACAAATACCCTATTAAGGGACCTGGCAAGAGGAAAATAAACCATAAAAGCCTCCCCAGTGGGTTTGTTGTTTTTTTTTGTAAGAAGCATGACATCTGTAGCTTAACATGAAACAGGTGCCATGCTGGTATCAAGTGAAAATGCTTGCTTTTTCAAGCCTTTGATACACTCCCTCCTTGGTTCTTCTTTTTAGCTATGGATGTTTTAGTGGGTTTGACTGGCAGCTGCAGTTTTCTGACTTTAAGCTTTTCTCATAGATAGATACTGGTTCTGTATTGTTTTTCAATATCACAAGCCACCTTCAAAACTAAAACAGCCGAAAGATGGAACAGAGATGCTTTAAGGAAAGAAAGGCTTTTGCTTTTTGAAATGCTAAGTTCACAGATATTTATTATTGTTTATATAGACCTAGCAATGTGCTTTATGAAGTACAAGAAGAAACTTCTCTGCCCCAAGAAGTGGGACGAGTTCAGGCTGGCAGTTTGGCCTGAGATAGGCATCTTTCAGAAACGTTTCACAAACAGATTAAAGGGCCAGTTCACACAGGCACATCTGTCAGGCGTTCCCCAGCCACTCTCAACCCATCTTGTAACGCTTCCCTCCCGAGTTTAAAAAATACCAGGTGAAAGTAGTAGCAAACCCTGGAGAGCGTGTTTATCTCACTTCCCGGATGTGTGGATGCAAACAAGTTGATCCAGTAGGGATGCACTTAAGCACGTATAACCAGATTACAAAAAAACCCGCTTACAGCTGCGATTCCGCCGGGACGGGCCAACAGTGCAAACACTCCCTTGCGCATCCTCCCTGGTATGCTCCCACATCAGTCGGTGCAATGTGACCGCGAAAACCTGGAACACTTTGTTCCGGGTCTTTTTGCCACGACTCCCTCGCGCTTCAAACTGCCAGTCTGACCTCAGCCTAAAATTCCCCAGAGGGGAGAAAAGAGAGGGAGGGAAGAGGGAGGGATAAACAGAGGAAGAGCATGTGTTCATATTCAGTTACACGTTAGGGTGCATTTTGGCAGGAAAGGGGATCTGTGTCAAATCGGTTATAGAAACGGTTGGTTGTGGAAGGATACACTCACAGACTCTGAGCTGAGTTTCACCTTGAAACTGATGCTGTTTCTCCTTGTAAATAACTCCCTCTCCCCTTACTAAGAACTGCTGACCCTGGATCTGACCCTGCAAGGATCTGTCCCAGTCCAAGGTAAGAGAGTGATGAGCAAGATCAAGCTTCTCTGCTGTATTGATCTGCCTGCTCAGTAAGAGTGATTCACTTTTTATGGAAACAAATCAAGTGACAGGACAAACACTTAATATTTCACTCTTTTAGGTGGCAATAAAACAAAGGCTTTATACAACAGCAGATAAATCCAGCAATAAAGTAGAAACTAGAAATAAGCAAATCAGGGGAACAAAAATAAATCTTGCCGTCTTCTTGCTATATGGAAGATTTTTATGCCCTTAGCTTCTACTACAGCTTCTCCAAGGAAAAGGCCACTTTTAAATTACTCATCAGAAACTGAGTGCATACAAACCATTCCAGAGATGTTTTATGCTCTAGGCAGAAGCTATGTCCAAATTTCTCCATATGCCCCCTGGAGGGTCAAGTCAATGATTCTAGACAAATATAAATTTGAAATGGTAGACATGAAGGACTATAGGCTCCTTCATAGGGTCAGGAACTTGACAGTAACAACTTTTACATAGCTCATTTTTCACTGTTCAAAGCACTTTCAACTACTTCTAAGGTAGTCCAGTCATTATCATTCCTACATTGCAAATTAGGGATGGAGCGTGTGTGGCTTGGCCAATTCATGGCAGAGAACTGATTATTAAACTAGGACCTTCCTGGTTCAGATCCCACTTTCCGGCTCGAGCTAGAAGTTAAGACTCAAGTTACCCATAGTTGCACAGGAGCTGTGATGGAATTGCCTTTTAAAGAGTTGTGGGCCCTGATTTGGCTTGGGATTGCAGTGTGGGGGGAGGAGGGGCTTCCACCTCACATCCACACTGTTTTCCCAAGCTAAAACCACCTAGGGGTAGGGTTGCCAGACTCTGGTGGAGACGGGGATCCCCCGCTGCCGGGCCTCACCTCCCCACTGCCGATCAGCTGGCTGGTGAGGGGAACTCACCCTGAAAAAGAGGGAGAACCATCCAACAGGCAGTGATGTGTCTACACCACTGCCCATGAGACCTGCAAGTGATGTCATCACATCTGGGACGTCAAGGCAACACTTTGCTATTTGGGGGAAAACTCTACAGTAGAAGCCATATTTACCATAAAGCATTGCCCCAATGTCCCAGACACAATGACATCACTCCTGGGTCACGTGGGCAGTGATGCAGACATATCACTGTATGCTGGATGGGCCTCTCTGCCAGGGCCGGACCGCCCATAGGGCGAACTAGGCGCCCGCCTAGGGCGCCCCGGCCCGAGGGCGCCAAATGGTGCCCCACTCCCCCCCGAAAACTGCTCCCCCCGCCGTCCTAACCCGGCGCCCGCGCGCCGCCGCGGACCCCCGCCCCCTTCCCAGCGGGGCCTGCAGAAAAGCCGGCGCTGGGAGGGAGGGGCAGAGGCTAGACCCCCCGCGCCCCTTCCCGGCTTTTCTGGGGGTCCCGCAGCCGCGGGGCCCGCAGAAAAGCCGGCGCCGAGGGGGGGGCGGAGGCTAGACCCCCCCGCCCCTTCCCGGCTTTTCTGGGGGTCCCGCAGCCACGGGGCCCGCAGAAAAGCCGGCGCCGAGAGGAAGGGGCGGAGGCTGGACCCCCACCCCCTTCCCGGCTTTCCTGGGGGTCCTGCAGCTGCGGAGCCTCCAGGAAAGCCAGCGCCCCGCCGACGCCCGGTCTCCAGGTCCCACCGGGAGGTTTGGCATCCCCAGTGGGGGCGCCCCAGGCTGTCCTGCCTAGGGCGCCCAGACACCTGGAGCCGGCCCTGCTCTCTGCTGATCCCAGTAACCTCCCCCCATCCCCCATTGCTTTCCAGGAGGGACCTGGCAACACTACCTGGGGGGGCTTGTTATTTGCCTCAATTTGGAATTGCATGTGCAGTATTCTGTGCATGTGGAGCTCCAAAATAATGCAAATAACACACCTATGGAGACATTTTTGGCTAGGAATGTGGTACAGGGGGAAGTGGAAGCCACACAAATAATCCTTCTATTAAACTGTTTTATTTCTATTTTAAATGAAACAAATAAACATACCCTAGTTAGGCTAAAAGGCCAGATTCTAAAATCTTTGGTGGAGTAACCAGCTCCAACACAGCTGCCCTTGATTTGGCTACATTATTCATTTCTTGTTTGTATGTGCGTCATTAGGCAACACCCCCTCCCCCCCAAAAAATAGGACAACTGTGATAGGCTTTAAAGTGTCCAACAGTTAGCCTTGCATCAGACTTCTCAAAGGACCAAGCACTTTGATGTGCCACTTCAAACGAGGATGCAGCAGTTCTGGGTAAGCTCCCATGACTACCAATGTAAAGCAAATGCATGGTGGAATCGGGAAGGATTATTAAAGGTTTCCAAGGAGTACCAAGTGGGATCTGCAAATGTTTGCAGTGAGGAAGGAAACAGTGGAGAAGAAAGGAAAGATCTTCCATCCATCCCTCCTCCACTTTCCTCAAGAGATGATCCTCCATGGATATAGGAGCCAGCAGTTATGTTGCTGCAACCACAAGGCCGCCAGGAGCCAGCATAGGCCCCAAGATATAAATTCACTCTGCCTTTGCCACCACTACCACCCAAAGCCAGCTAAACATCCCATGAAAGCAGATCACATGACTTTCTTGACTTCATAGGCCCACAGGGGGATCAGGGACCATAAAATCCCTCTTGGCAGCCCAGCCTAGCGGTGAACTCTCTCAGCCGTGGCGACAAGTCCCTTTTCAGACAAGTTTCATAAGAGGACACAGGAGTCGATTACAGATGCCGCTGTGATGCAGCTCAGTCTTAAGTATCTTGGGGCTGAGGGCGTGAGCCTCTGTGCAAGTCATTTCCAAGGAGACAACTGTTTGAGAAGCAACTGCTACCACTTGTCTAAGAAGAGCCCTGCTGGGTCATACCAGTGGTCCATCTGTTCCAATATCCTGTCTCAAACAGTGGCCAACCAGTTCCTCTGTGGGGCCAGCAGTGGGTCACAGAGGCTGAGGCTTTCCTCTCATGTTGCCTCCTGACACTGGAAATCAGAGGAGATTCCCTTTAGTCACCGTGGCAAGTAGCCAATGATAAACCTATCCTCCATGAATCTATCTAATCCCCATTTAAAGGTGTCTATGTCTGTGGCCGTTACCACATCCCCTGGCAGCAAATTCCACGTTGTAATCACTTGCTGCGTAAAGAAGTATCTCCTTTTGTTTGTCCTGAATCTTCGGTCCATCATTTTCACTGGATGCCCTCAAGTTCTAGTATGTTGTGAGAGGTAGAAAAAGTTCTCTTTGTCAAGTCTCTCTACCCCATGCATCATTTTATACACCTCTATCATCCCCCCGTTGTCTCTTTTCTAAACTGAAAAGTCCCAGACTCTTCAGTCTTTCCTCACAGGGAAGGTGTCCCTGGCTCTTAATCAGGGCTTTTTTGGGTAGAAAAAGCCCAGCAAGAACTCATTAGCATAATAGGCCACACCAAACAGCAGGAACTCATTAGCATATTGGGCCACACCCCTGACAGCACAGCTCATTGGCCTATTAGGCCACACCCCCATGCCTTCCCGTGGCTTGCCCGGGCACCCTTTGGCTGCGGGGAGCCCAGGCAAGCTGGCCCTTGGATAGGCCAGGGAAGGCACTAGGAGGCATTTAAATGCCTCCCCAATTCGCTGGGGGGTTGCTCTCCAGGCCTTCCCTCTGCAGCCATGCACACAGAGGTTTTGGCTGTAGTGGGCATGGCCAACCCTGAAGCCAGACAGAACTCTGTTCCTGTGCGTTCCTGCCCACAAATAGCCCTGCTCTTAATTATCTTAGTTGCCCTCTTCTGTACCTTTTCAAGCTCTACAATGTCCCTTTTGAGATACAGTGACCAGAACTGCACACAATATTCCAAATGAAACTACATCACAGATGTATGCCAGGGCACTATAATACTGGCCCTTTTATTTTCAACCCCCTTCCTAATAATCCTCAGCAGTTTGCCTTCTTCATCACTGAGGCACACTGGTTGACACTGGGTCTGTGCACAGACACGTATACGGAGGAATCCCAAAGTCGAACGGATAAAGAGCGATGGCACCTAATATAACAGCTCTGTGAAATGACATCCATTCAAAAAAAGCTGCTAAAATTCCATTACTGCATAATTTGCTGTCAAATATATTTGCAGCAACAAGAGCAGGAAGTTACTGAAATCAGAGAGGTTCCATCCTGGAGATGTTTGGGAGTGAGTTGGGCCTTGCAGTGCTTGTGGCAAAAACCTGCCACGCCTACATGGTATGGTGGCACCATTGTGCCCTGTGTCAGCATGGAATAGTTCTGCTAAGTATTTCTGGGCAAAGCTGGGAGTGTATTTGCAGCCTCAGGAGCACCATTCCTCATGTGAAGGGCTATCCACATATTAGGAGGGTGCTCTTCTGAAATGGATTACTCTAGATGAAGTGGTCTTGATTTTCCTCTTTACATAATTTCAGGGCTTTTTCTAATTAAAAAAAAGCCCAGCAGAAGCTCATTAGCATAATAGGCCACACCCAACAGCAGAAACTCATTATTAGCATATTAGGCCACACTCCTGACAGCACAGCTCCCTCCCAGGATCAGCTTCCCCAGGTGCCCCGCGGCTTGCGGGGCGCATGGGGAACCCGAGGGAAGGAAAGCAGTTTCTGGATTGGCTTCCTCAGGTGTCCCTTAGCTGCGGGGTGCCTGGGGAACCCAAGGAGGGGAGGCAGTTTAAAGTGCCTTCCCTCCCTGGATCGGCTTGGCTTCCCCAGGCGCCCTGCGGCTTGTGAGGCACCTGGGGAACCCGAGGGGGGGAGGCTGTAGGCGTGGCCAACTGAAGCCAGCCGGAACTCCATTTCTGTGTGTTCCTGCCCAAAAATAGCCCTGCATAATTTCCATGTCACCCCCACATCCCTCCATGCTGTGTACAGTGATATTCCTTTCTCCTTTCCCATCAACTTCCTCCTCCCAGCACACTGCTTATACTCAGCTATGTCTGCCGTTGCTCCTGCCTCAGAATTGCCAGAGGCCCTTTCTTTTCAAAAAGCAGCAGCCCTTGAGCTTTACCTGCAACAGAGCTGAGGCTTATAATGCATTTGCCAGCTCTGAGTTGGGAACTGGAGTACAGTGCCATAGAGTCCACCCTCCAAAGCAGCCATTTTCTCCAGGGAAACTAATCTTGGTCATCTGGAAATCAATTGTAATGGCAAGAGATCCCCAGTTGCGACCTGGAGCCTGGCAACCCTGAGTTCAAGTGACATTCATGATGGAAGTGCCTCTGCCCATGTTCAAGCCACTTCTTCACTCTAGAACTCCACTCCTGGATTTTACATATTAACAGAAAGCGGGGACCCGTGATACTCGTGAGGGGGGAGAAGGAGCTCCACGTGGAGGAGGAGGAGGAAGTGCCACAGGGGAGCCTTCTCCCCTGCCCCCCACAGATGGCAAGGCCTGGGCTCGCCATTTCTCCCCCCACCCCCCAGCACCGAAGGTGAGGCCCGGGCCCGCCATTTCTCCCCCCAACCCCCCAGCACCGAAGGTGAGGACCAGGACCAGGGCCGGCTCCAGGTGTCTGGGCGCCCTAGGCAGGACAGCCTGGGGTGCCCCCACCGGGGATGCCAACCTCCCAGTGGGGCCTGGAGACTGGGGGCAGCGGCAGATCTAGCCCCCTCCCCCGAGCGCCGGCTTTCCTGGAGGCTCCGCAGCTGCGGGGCCCCAGGAGAACCAGGGAAGGGAGTGGGGGGTCTAGCCGCTGTCCCCTCCCTCCCAGCACCGGCTTGCTTGGGCACTCTGTGGCTGTGGTTCACCCAAGCAAGCCTGGGAAGAGGCGGGGGGCTTTTCGTGGGGTGGAGTAGGGCGCCTTTTGGTGCCCCTGCAGCTGGCGCGCTCTAGGCGAGTGCCTAGCTCGCCTAGTGGGTGAGCCGGCCCTGACCAGGCCCGCCATTTCTCCCCCCAACCACCCCAAAAGCAAAGGCAAGGCCCATGTGGCTCCCAACCACCAGGCCCACCAATCCTTCTCCCCCACCCCCTGCACTGACGGCGAGGCCCAGGCACACCATTTCTCCCCCCAACCCCCCTGAAACCAAAGGTGAGGCCCATATGGCTCCCAGCTGCCAGGCCCGCCAAATCTTCTCCCCCCTACACACTGATGGCGAGGCCTGGGCCCACCATTTCTCCCCCAACCCCCCCAACACCAAAGGCGAGGCCTGTGTGGCTCCCAGCCACTGGGACCACCAATCCTTCTCCCTTGCCTCCCTGCACCGGTGGTGAGGCCTGGACCCACCATTTCTCCCCCAAACACCCCCCCCCACTGAAGGCAAGGCCTGAATGGCTCCCAGCCACCAGGACTTCTCCCGGTCCCCCTGGACACCAGTGGAGAGGCCTGAGTGGCTCCCAGCTGCTGGGCCCGCTGAGCCTCACCCCCAATGGCCAGAGTGTTCTCTGCGCATGTGCAGGGAATGCTCTTTTACTTTGGGGGGGATTTAAGTTTCCCCTGTATATTTTTTTCAACTTTTCAGATTTTTCTGCATACCTGGAGACTGCCCCAAGTGTGCAAGAAAATCTCTTTGCCACCCAAGTGCCCCCGATGTGCAGATTTAGATATTCACACAGAGGGGGCATCTTGGCTATTAGTATACAGACAAGTGGAGACCCGCAAGAAACTTGCGGGATGGTTATCTCATTCGTCACACCTTTGCTTCCTCTGCTCACCCCCTACCTCTCTCACACTATTTCTCCCCTCTGCCCCCCTTTTCTTACTCTATTTCTGCTCCATGCATGTGATTTCCTCTCTCTTTCTGATCTGTCATCTTTCTCTTTGTTTTTCTGCCTCCCCACTTCATCACTCTTTCTCTCTCTTTCTGCCCCCCACCCCATCATTCTTTCTTTCTGCCCCCAGCCTCCTGGCTGCTTTCTGCCCCCAGCCTCTCTCCCAGCATCCTGCCTGCTTCTTCCCCCACTCCGCAGTGGTGGCAGTGCTCTCAGCCACCCACCTGCTTTCTCTCCCCCCAACAGCAGCAGTGGCAGCACTCTGGGAATCACAATGGATCTCCCAGCTACAGAGATCAATTCACCTTAGGGTTGCCAGCTCCAGGTTGGGAATTTCCTGGAGATTTGGGGGTGAAGCCTTAGGACAGTGAGGCTTGGGGAGGCAAGCAGCCTCAGCAGGGTATGATGCCATAGACTCAACCCTCCAAAACAGCCATTTTATCCAGGGGAACTGATTTCTGTCTCCTGGACAACAGTTGTAATTCTGGGTGATCTCCAGTCCTCACCCAGAGGTTGGCAATGGTGGTTCTCATGGAAGAAATGGCTGGAGGGTGGAGTCTATGGCATTACACCAGTCCAAAGTTCCTCCCCTCCTTAAATCCCACCCTCTCCGGGCTTCACCCCTCAAATGTCCAGGGATTTCCCAACCTGGAGTTGGCAACCCTATTTCCTTCCCAACCAACAGCCAACCTACCTTTATCTGCCTCTCTGTCTCCTGTTTTCCATCTCCACCCCCCAGCCTCTACCTAGGAAAATTACAGTCTTTCTCCACAGTGAGGGCCAAAGCAGCTTTCATTATTCCCTCCTCCTTTTTTCTGCACAACAACCCTGTGAGGTTGGTTAGGCTGAAATATGTGACTGGTCCAAAATCACACAGTCACCTTCCACTGCAAGATGGGGATCTGAACCTGGGTCTTGCAGATCCTACTTTGAAGCTCTAACTGCTGCACCTCACTGGCTTTCATAGGGTGGCTGCTGATGAATGGTAGCAAGCAGCCGAGGCTAGGTGAGTCATGCAAATCAGGGGGACCTGGCAACCCTAGAATGCTGCCAGGCCTAGAGTGGCCAACCTGCAAATGTGCCCTGGAGACCCCCAGAATTACAACTGGACTCTAGACAGCAGAGGTCTGTCTCCCTGCAGAAAATGGCTGCTTTGGAGGGTGGACACTGTGGCATTATACCCAGCTGAGGCCTCTCCCTTCCCAAACCCAGCCCTCCTCCTTAGAGTCCACCACAAAATCTCTAGAAATCCCCCAACCTGGCCCTGGCAACTTTTGTGAGGCCTGGCCCCAAGGCTCCCTCCCTCACTCCCTCCCTCCAAGGCTGAAAGAGGCCTGGAAAAGGCCCTCCCCCCACCCCTTCCACCGACAGAGCCAGTCAGAAGCCTCTCCCTCCCCCTCCCCCCCAACGTTCTAATCTCTCACCGTTGCTGCCTGGAGTTAGGTCCCTGCAGAGGCCATTTCAAAAGGCTTTTTGGGGAATTCAAGAGTTCCTGAAGGGATTTCTTCACTGGTTGGGATTTTTCTACAAACCCAGGAAGTCTACTGACTATGCAGGAAAAGCTGTTGGGGGAGAGTGAGGCCCCTGTTGGAGGGAATAGGTATCCGCACTTTTTGGCTATTAGAATAAGGATAGTAAAAATAGCATTACCATAAGTGCAAACTATTTTTGGCTCCCCCCCCCAAACCTACTGCATCCTTCTCTCTCTCCTGTCCTCCTTGCTATTGACAGCCTCCGCTCACGTTGCGTACCCTAAATATCTAGTGAATGACAAGGATGGAGGCATCCACAGTCTCACTTGACAGTAGTAATCAATAAGTAGTGAAACCCTCACCCGGCAATTTCTTTTCCTTCTGGCTACAAAGGCAAATGAAACTTCACTTTCTGAAGGTGAAATTCTGAGCGCAGAGGACTCCAAACATGTACATGCAGCAAAAGGAGGACACAGGATTTCCAAGGCACACCCTCAACTTTGCATTCTTATACATCAACACACACACACACACTCAAAAGTGGGTATGAAACAATGTAATCCAAGCACCTAATGAATTCATAGGGAGATTGTTCAGGTTGTTACACACACTGCAATGACATGAGACCAACCTAGTTGTGTGACACTGGGAGATCTGTGAACAGAGATAGGGATTTCTGTGTTCTGGCATCTCATCGGTGAAACTCCTTCCCCACCCTCCATTTTTTTTTTTTTGCTGCCTCTCCCACTGTCTTTTGAGTGTCTGGTGGAAGGCTGATTTATCCAGGCCTTTGTTGATATATACGTGCATCCTCGGCCACTTCCTGATTGATCTTGCTATTGTTGCTACCATCTGCTTGTTGATGGATGTTAATTTTGAGTTTGTTATTTATTTTACTGTACTTTTAGGACTACTAGAAGCCACTGCGAGCACTCTGCAGTTTGGAAGGCAAGGTATATACCAAATAAATCATGTGAATACTCATATAATCCCCCCTCCATCACAAACAGCTACTCAGGAAAGGGAATTTGAGGCTGGGAAAACTGTGGGAGGAAAAGAATTAAATCATCCTTCCCCTGAGCAGTGGCTGTGATCCAGACATCTCCACCTCCTTGAGACTATCATTAAGCCTCAATGAATAAAGAAGTCCGAGACCCACACACAAATGCTCAGACATGCTCAGAAATACCCAGCCACAAACATGAAGTTCCCAGCTTTGCGCTCCGGGGGAAAGGGGAGGGGGGCTACTCGTAACAAAGAAATTGTGACAGCAGAAAAACAGATCAGCCGCTTCTCTGGTGTACCTCAACAGGGATGACAGCCGATCAGTAACGAGTGGAAAGGTCACTCAAATGGGAGTCATTTCCTCAAAATAGTTTGGAAGATGAATGTTTGTATATGGACTAAACTGGAGAGGAGACTTTGAGAAGGCAGGAAATGAAGGCTGCCTCATCTGAGACTGATTTCCTATGTGGGTAGAAAGCTGGGTGTCCTGCAATTAATCCACATGGTTATTTCATGAGCACAAGAGCAGTGCCCAGACTGCAAGCTGGAGGTCACCTCTCTTTCAGAGTTCCCCAGCTGAAAATGGGGGGGACTACATTTCCCACGCACCACTCCTCTCCTGGTACCTTCACTCACCTGTCCTTCTTGTCTACTCGAGTGAAGTCTGAGCTCCAGCAGGTGAGAAGAGAGGCAGCGTAAAATGATTTGGAGGGGCAGAGAAGGCAGGGCAGGAATAACATAGCTGTTTTGTCTTTTGCGATTGCGGATCTATTTTTTAAAAAAGCAAGCAAACAAACAAGAACACAAGGATTTTTTTTCTGGGTTGTGACTTGCAAAAAATAAAGCCTGCCAGTTCCCCATGATCTGTAACTGGTGCCTGTCTCTATCTTTGTGGGCTCATAAATAGTTCCCTCCGACACTCCAAATGAACATAAGCAATTTAAACTATGGAGCTATGCTGTATGTGTAGCTGGGCAATTGGCACAGTGCTTCTGCGCTACCTAGCATAGTTCTAGTTTTCTAATACGTAAGAATTTAAATTGCAAATGCGGCAATTAACAGCAACTCAAGGTAACGAGGGAAAACACAGGAGATCTTCTCGTCCCTGGCACAGACTGCTTTACAACATATTGAATGTAATACCATTCTTCAGAAATGTATTAATTCGAAATACATCACACTTCACATGAAGTGGTCTTCGTACGATGCAGGCAGATTTAATTGAATGTTATATAATGACGCTGCTTAGCGCTTGCAGAGGCCTTTCTTGTGTTCTTTACAAACACGAGCTAATTCATCCGCATGTCACCCTGATAAGGTAAGTACCAGGAAATCACTTAGACTGCAGCGGATGCTCTCGAAGGGCTCACGCACTACCCAGGCAACTAAAGGATTTGCTGCGTTAGCAGCAAGTCTAGAAGCACAATTTAGAGAAGGTTGCCGTGCTGCAGAGCAAGTGCACACAACCATTCAGGAAAGTGACAGCGAGGGTACGTGGCAGAAATAAACCGTGGCTGAATCACTGCCAAGTGACTACTGCAGAGGCTGGCACAAGACCTTGAGAATGAAAACGGTAGAATCTCACAGCGGAATGGGGAAGGGCAGGAACTGAGAAGGGGGGAGACTGCAAAGTAGAGATGCTGCGAATTTTGCAATGAACCGGTTCAATGGTCACTTTGCATCTTGTTTGAGAGCCACAGTCACCTGTCAGGAAAATGACAGACCCGTTTGCCCATCCGTCAGCCTCCACAAATGGCCATCAGATAGCTTTGCAGCTGGTGCAGTTGCCGTGGTGGCGGAGCTTCATTTCCTTGCCTTGCGAGCACTTTGGCGTCTGAGCAGTAGCGAGGTGGATTCTACCTAGGGCCACGGATAGTCTGGTCAGGTCACTAAGTGACATGGGGGGGGGTGTCAGTACACCTCCTGTAACACTGTGCAAAAACGTACAAGTGCAAATAACTTTAACATAGATTTAAGCAAAAAAACTATTTTTTTTTTTTAAAAATGAGTGTTTATTTATAATTGTCGGCCGACTGATTTGCAGTTTGCACACTGCTTTTTTATACCACTGTTCATTTATACCAATGGTAGTCAATATCAGTTTTAGTTTATTGTCTTAGCCATTGGCCATAACAACGCAAAATAAAACAAAGCACAACAAACATTATACATCAAAGTGGGGAAGACCCTTCAATAACTTGCAGTAAATCCTAAACTCATTCTTATCTTTTTTGCCGCCAGTGCAAACAAGGCCATTCTGCTGGTAACATGTGCATCTATATCAGAGAGCAAAAAACCCACCAAATCCTGATCTGAAGTTCTATTATGCAGAGGTACAATAGGATAAATAAACCTTTGCCTAAGTGATTCGTGCCATACGCATCTCAAAATGTAGTGCTCGACATCATCTACCTCGCCCACACCACATTGGCATATTCTAGAGGCGGCAGGGGTACCCAGAAAGTGGCCAATGCAAACCATTGAAGGTATGGCATGGAATCTTAGGGCAGTAAAAGCCCTTCTTAGCTCCAGAGTAGTTAGCTTCTCAAGATATACCGTCCTACAATGGTCTCTCTTAAAGTTCTTATACAAGGGGGCTGTACGGCAACTTACCACCACCTGGTGGTTCAAGAGCCCATCCTTACTAAATACCCATTCCTTCAATTTAGACTTTTGATTTCCCACTGTCCAGTAAGTCATCGGAGATTGAGTATTTCAATAAAATAGAGTTCAAATGCTCATCTAGTCTTTTCGAGGATTTCAACAGCAACCCGAAACTTTGAACACCTAGGATATCCTGAGATCGTTCTAAACATTTCCTCCAATAAGAGAGGATTCTTACATTTGCCCTGGCTTTCAGAGATACCATACCCAGTGCGGCCCTCATCAATGCCGCAGGAGAACCTTTGGGTATACCAATGGTAGTCACAGTGACAAGAAGTTCACTGGGAAGAGGAGAAAGCAGACATGCCATTGGGCTCTGTGAGAAGGCACATGCATGAAACACTGCCAGTTGCACTGCACTGCACTGCACTGCGTATGTGAAATCCAGTGAATAAGTTCAAACTGTTAATGAATACTGGACTGTTGGACAGTTAGACAGTTGGCTCTCTGTTCACAGCCGGCAAAGAAAACGTAAGTCAAACCAGCAGACATTTGAGTATCCCTTCTGACAAGAATTCTAGTCCAACTCTGAGTCAAAGAGAATTTACTACACACAGGGCAGGCTGCCATCTACTTATGACTCACTGCAAGGGCCCCCCCCCCATGCATACAAGTTACAAAAAGTGGAAACCCCAAGATGTGGGGTCCCAGAGACATCCCTCTACAGCACTGAGGATGTAAGACCATCAAACATGGGTCAGGGCTCCAGGTACCAGTGTAGGAGGGGAAAGGAGTGGATCTGCAGAGAATCAGCCTGCCGTTCTCAGCCCCATGAGAAAGATATGATAAACTACATTCTGCATGGAGGAGGAGGTGTCCCTTATTTAAGCCAGAACTGGCGGAAGGGGAAACACGGCTGGAGCCTCTCACAGGATAGAGAGTGCTGAACGACAACGTGAGAATTCGGCCTTGGACTCTCTTGTCTTTGTTTCATCTCATAATACGCACCAGAGAGGAAGTACTCTACTACACATGTGATCAAAAAATTGTTGGCCACCCCTTCACCCCCGCCTTTCTATTAAGAGCAAAGTTAAAGAATAAGATTCAGGCATTAAAATCAAGACAACGTAAACACTAGAAAGTGAGGAGCTGTAAAATTGAGCGATTCCTGCCTCCAAGAGCCAGTAAGACGACCCTAATTCATAAGGCAGTGAAAGGAAATCAGGATCTTTACAACACTGAGAGGTCTCATGGGACGCGCTTGCATTTAAGCCTTTCTGCTATTCAGTTTGATAGTATTTTTGCAGATACAGGTAACAGAACAACACAATACAGTTATGTGCTTCTAAGTTATGCATGCTACCTCCACTCTCTCCCATCCCTTCCTTGATGGCCCTCCTCCTTCTCTCCCGACTTTAAACCTTCCTCTTCCATTGACCACTAGGAAGCTCTTTTAAACAGTTGCCCTCTGCACCCAGCCGATAACTTAAGTGCCCGTTTCTTGCGCTGAGTCATCATTTTCTTTGAGGGCTGCCTCTGAGCAACAGGTTTCCAGCAGCACCACACTAAAGAGGACAGAGCATTCAGCTCGCCTCCCACAGTTACACAAAAGTTCCAGAATAACACAGAGGGACTCCAGTTTTTTTTAATCAAAATTGCTCTCCCCTTCTTTAAGGAACTTTACAACAATTACTGCAGAATACAGGGAAATAAATAAAGCCCTTTTTTGTAAGTCAGCTTCAAAAAAATAAAATACATACCTGATTCGTAGCTTCGCCAAACAGGACCTCTGCTACAGCAAGCGCTCTACAAGCCAGCCAGGCTCAAACAATCTGAAAAAAAAAAGAAAGACAAATCCAACTATAATTGCATCTTAAAACTGGCTGTAGGATCCAGGAGCAAAGTTGGGAGCAAATACCCTCCATTTACCAATGGAAAGGTAATGAGAAGGGAGCCAGTGTTGTTAGGACAACATTATTACTCTTTGAGCCTAGGGCACACGTGGCTATGAAAAGTTAGGTCTGAAGGCAGAAAGGTGAGTAGGCAAACTACTCGACATCAGTGGCCAACACAAGGCTAGAAGCCAAACCTACTAGGTCTGTACTGAAATGTAAGTCTGTACTGAAACAAAAAGTGCCAATGTCGGGGAAATGAGGTGTTGCAGAGATTCTGTAGCAGAGCACATGCTTTGCATGCAGAAGGTCAAAGGTTCAGTTCTCTGCATCTCCACTTAAAAAGATTAAACAAGTCATGGGAAATGTCTGCCTCAGACACTGGAGAGCCTCTGCAAGTGCACTGACCTTGAAGGACCATTGGTCTAATTCAATGTAAGGCAACTGCATGCATCCATAATAAAGAATGTGGTCCTGAAACAAATGAAAGGAAAACTAACATATCAGAGAAGTGACTATTCAATCACTTTACAAGCTTCTGGAGGAAGGCACTATTTTCTTTCCTTTTTAGGATACCAGACGTCTCCGCAGATATTGCAACTCATCCGAGCACAGATTATACACATATTTTTAAGTTGTTCTCCATTTTTGCAATGAAAGTCTGGACAAAATGTAGCAAAAGCCAACTACTGAACACACACTAGAACTATTTAATATCCCAATAAAGTTTTAGACTGGCGAGAAGGCCTTAAGGTGATAAGGACCGAAACATCAGACAGGCCTCATGAAATAAGCATGGCTGCAGAAGAAATACAGACTGCCAATCTTCTTCAAGCAGACCAGTACACCAAATACTGCAAGTCTGTTTGCATAATTCAGCAGGTAAGTGAATGATACACTAGTACTAAACCAGTTCTTGAAGAGACAACAAAGCAGAAGCAAAAGCGTTTCAAATTCTTCCCGCTAAGGGAAACCAGGTTTTATATGCCCCCAAGGTTAGTGCACTGTGTTAAATTAGGACAAACTAAATAGTACATAGCACAAATGGGAGCATAAGTAGATGACAAAGCTAAACGCATCCTTGCTGAGTGGTAGACTCCCAGATTTGATGCTCAACTAGGAAATGTGCAAGCCTCACAAACTAGGCCTCGGGGTCCGGGATCTGGCGGGCAAAAAGAGAATCCCAACCTTCATCCAACTCAACCATCGACGGAGAAGATTGGGCTAGGAGGGAAAGAGTGAGAGTTTAACACACAAAGAAGACTACTGGATCAGGCCAATGGTCCATCTAATCCAGCATCCTGTTTCACACACTGAAACGCACTCAGGAGAAAGGCAGACCTATCAATATTTTAAATAAGTAAACAAACAGCGGAGAACAAGGCTTTAATTAGGACTGAACTGCCTCGGTGCCACTCAGACCATTAGAGCTGATACGGCTGAGCTGACTAGCAAGCTGAGAGGATGTGAACATTCGGTGACTGTGGTCAGCAGTGGCTTTATGTGGAACCAGGCTGCTGGCGCTCAAAATCAAAAAGGTGGCAGAGCAGTTTTTAAACTGAATAATGGGGGAAAGCCGACAGGAGATGAAAAGTCTCTGGTTCGGGATGGCTCATCTCAAAGAGATGAAGGGGTAGCTATTACTTTTGTACAAGGAAATGGATAACAATTGTCCACTGAGACTGTGGCTAATGATAGGAACTGCCTGGCAAGGTCTCGAGGCAGCAAGAGGAAGGCTGTGGGCTTAACAAACGTGGGAAACTATAAGTGTTTATACACAAATGCTAGAAGTCTCCGAGGTAAAATCGGGGAGTTGGAATGCTTGGTGTTGGGGGGGAAATAGACATTGTGGGTATTTCAGAAACTTGGTGGGATGAGGAAAATCAGTGGGATACGGTGATTCCTGGTTATAAATTATATCGGAAGGATAGGGGGAAAGGGTTGGAGGTGGGGTGGCTCTGTATGTCAGAGAGGGTATACCGTCCAGTAAGATTGAGAGGGTAAGAGAATTGGATTCCCTTCTGGAAATGCTATGGGTTGAAATAGTGGGTCCAAAAGGAGGCTTAACAGTGGGAGTTTGTTATCGCCCACCAGATCAAAAGATAGAGGAGGATTATAAAATGATGAATGAATTAAAGATAGCGGCTAGACGAAATAACTGTGTTGTAATAGGCGACTTTAACTACCCACACATTGATTGGGTCAATATGAGTTCTAGTCGGGAAAAAGAGATTGCGTTCTTAGACACTCTCAATGACTGTGCTGTGGAACAGATGGTCACAGATCCTACCAGGGGAGAGGCGATCCTGGATTTGGTCCTAAGTAACACCCAAGACCTGGTGAGAGATGTAAAAGTGATTGCACCACTTGGGAACAGTGACCATAATGTCATTGAGTTTAACATTTGTACAGATAGGGAGTTGCCCAAAAGACTGACGCGACCACTTTTAACTTTAAAAGGGGTAACTTCTCTGGTATGAGGGGACATGTGAGGAAGAAATTGAAAGGAAGAGTGGAGAAGGTCAAAACCATTGGGGAAGCTTGGAGACTATTTAAAAGACAATCCTAGAAGCTCAGGAAAAATATATACCGCAGGTTAGGAAAGGTACAAATAGGTATAGAAAAAAGCCTGCATGGTTAACAAATAAAGTAATGGAAGCTGTAAAAGGTAAGAAGGATTCCTTTAAGCGGTGGAAAGCTAGTCTTAGTAAGGTTGATAAAAGGGAACACAGACTATGGCAAATAAAATGCAAGTCTGTGATCAGGCAAGCAAAAAGGGAATATGAGGAGCATATCGCAAAAAACATAAAGACCAACAATAAAACTTTCTTCAAATACATTAGAAGTAGGAAGCCAGCCAGGGAGGCAGTGGGGCCCTTGGATGACCAAGGGGTAAAAGGAGTAGTGAAGGATGATAGGGAAATGGCTGAGAAGCTGAATGCATTTTTGCCTCTGTCTTCACTGTGGAAGAGGAGAAGTGTTTGCCCACTCCAGAAGCACCGATTTCGGGAGGGGGTTTGAAAGACCTGAATCAGATTGCGGTGACAAGAGAGGAAGTCCTCCGACTGATGGACAATTTAAAAACTAATAAATCACCAGGCCCGGATGGCATTCATCCGAGAGTTCTGAAGGAACTCAGATGTGAACTTGTGGATCTCCTGACAAAAATATGTAATTTTTCTTTAAAATCTGCCTCCATTCCTGAGGACTGGAAGGTAGCTAATGTCACTCCCATCTTTAAAAAGGGCTCCAGGGAGATCCGGGAAATTACAGGCCAGTCAGTCTGACATCGATACCGGGTAAGTTGGTGGAAACTGTTATTAAGGAAAGAATTAGTAGGCACATTGATGAACAAAAACTATTGAGGCAGACTCAGCATGGGTTCTTTAAGGGAAGATCTTGTCTCACTAACCTGTTAGTGTTTTTTGAGGGAGTGAACAAACATGTGGACAAGGGGGACCCAATAGATATTATTTACCTTGACTTCCGGAAAGCTTTTGATACAGTTCCTCATCAAAGGCTCCTAAGTAAGCTCAATAGTCATGGGATAAAAGGACAAGTCCTCTTGTGGATCAAAAACTGGCTTATAAATAGGAAACAGAGAGTGAGTATAAATGGGAAACTTTCTCAGTGGAGGGTGGTAAGCAGTGGGGTACCACAGGGATCAGTACTCGGTCCCATGCTTTTTAACTTGTTTATTAACGATTTGGAATTGGGAGTAAGCAGTGATGTGGCTAAATCTGCAGATGACACGAAGTTGTTCAGGGTGGTGAAAACCAGGGAGGATTGTGAGGCACTCCAAAGGGATCTGTTGAGGATGGGTGAGTGGGCGTCAACGTGGCAAATGGGGTTCAATGTGGCCAAGTGCAAAGTGATGCACATTGGAGCCAAAAATCCTAAATATAAATACACGTTGATGGGGTCTGATCTGGCAGAGACGGACCAAGAGAGAGATCTTGGAGTCGTAGTGGATAACTTCGCTGAAAATGTCTACACAATGTGTAGCTGCAATAAAGAAGGCCAACGCTATGCTGGGGATTATTAGGAAGGGAATTGATAACAAATCAGCCAGTATCATCATGCCCCTGTATAAATCATTGGTGCGACCTCATTTGGAATACTGTGTACAGTTCTGGTCACCACATCTCAAAAAGGATATTATAGCATTGGAAAAAGTGCAGAGAAGGGCAACTAGAATGATAAAAGGGTTGGAACACCTTCCCTATGAAGAAAGGTTAAAATGCTTGGGGCTCTTTAGCTTGGAGAAACGACGGCTGAGAGGTGACATGATCGAGGTTTATAAGATTATGAATGGGATTGAGCAGGTTGAGAAAGAAGTACTTTTCTCCCTTTCTCACAATACAAGAACTCGTGGGCACTCTATGAAATTGCTGAGCAGTCGGGTTAGAACAGATAAAAGGAAATACTTCTTCACCCAAAGAGTGATTAACATATGGAATTCACTGCCACAGGAGGTCGTGGCAGCTGCAAGCATGGACAGTTTCAAGAGGAAATTAGATAAACACAAGTGGAGACCCGCAAGAAACTTGCGGGATGGTTATCTCATTCGTCACACCTTTGCTTCCTCTGCTCACCCCCTACGTCTCTCACACTATTTCTCCCCTCTGCTCCCCTTTTCTTACTCTATTTCTGCTCCATGCATGTGATTTCCTCTCTCTTTCTGATCTGTCATCGTTCTCTTTGTTTTTCTGCCTCCCCACTTCATCACTCTTTCTCTCTCTTTCTGCCCCCCACCCCATCATTCTTTCTTTCTGCCCCCAGCCTCCTGGCTGCTTTCTGCCCCAGCCTCTCTCCCAGCCTCCTGCCTGCTTCTTCCCCCACTCCGCAGAGCAGCAGTAGCAGTGGTGGCAGTGCTCTCAGCCACCCACCTGCTTTCTCTCCCCCACAGCAGCAGTGGCAGCACTCTGGGAATCACAATGGATCTCCCAGCTACAGAGATCAATTCACCTTAGGGTTGCCAGCTCCAGGTTGGGAATTTCCTGGAGATTTGGGGGTGGAGCCTTAGGACAGTGAGGCTTGGGGAGGCAAGCAGCCTCATCAGGGTATGATGCCATAGACTCAACCCTCCAAAACAGCCATTTTCTCCAGGGGAACTGATTTCTGTCTCCTGGACAACAGTTGTAATTCTGGGTGATCTCCAGTCCTCACCCAGAGGCTGGCAATGGTGGTTCTCATGGAGGAAATGGCTGGAGGGTGGAGTCTATGGCATTACACCAGTCCAAAGTTCCTCCCCTCCTTAAATCCCACCCTCTCCAGGCTTCACCCCTCAAATGTCCAGGGATTTCCCAACCTGGAGTTGGCAACCCTATTTCCTTCCCAACCAACAGCCAACCTACCTTTATCTGCCTCTCTGTCTCCTGTTTTCCATCTTTACCCCCCAGCCTCTACCTAGGAAAATTACAGTCTTTCTCCACAGTGAGGGCCAAAGCAGCTTTCATTATTCCCTCCTCCTTTTTTTCTGCACAACAACCCTGTGAGGTTGGTTAGGCTGAAATATGTGACTGGTCCAAAATCACACAGTCACCTTCCACTGCAAGATGGGAATCTGAACCTGGGCCTTGCAGATCCTACTTTGAAGCTCTAACTGCTGCACCTCACTGGCTTTCATAGGGTGGCTGCTGATGAATGGTAGCAAGCAGCCGAGGCTAGGTGAGTCATGCAAATCAGGGGGGACCTGGCAAGCCTAGAATGCTGCCAGGCCTAGAGTGGCCAACCTGCAAATGTGCCCTGGAGACCCCCAGAATTACAACTGGACTCTAGACAGCAGAGGTCTGTCTCCCTGCAGAAAATGGCTGCTTTGGAGGGTGGAAACTGTGGCATTATACCCAGCTGAGGCCTCTCCCTTCCCAAACCCAGCCCTCCTCCTTAGAGTCCACCACAAAATCTCTAGAAATCCCCCAGCCTGGCCCTGGCAACTTTTGTGAGGCCTGGCCCCAAGGCTTCCTCCCTCCCTCCCTCCAAGGCTGAAAGAGGCCTGGAAAGGGCCCTTCCCCCTCCCCTTCCACCGACAGAGCCAGTCAGAAGGTGCTGCTGCCGCTCAAAAGAGGAGGGAGTCAATTTGAGCTTTTCTCCCTGAAGCTGGAGCCTCTCCCCCCTAGTCCTCGAAAACGGAGATGGCTCTGTTTTTGTACTACTCAAATGAGTGTGAGAGGTGCTCACCTTCTGTTCTTACAAAGGACTCACAGACACCCCTGGTGTACCTGTATGGACCCACAGGGCTCCCCAAGCCCCAATCTGATGAATAATGGCATTCAAGCATACTGTATGCGGGAACTAGCCCTCCTGTTTACAGAATTAGCACAGTATCACTGATGTAATCAATAATGGATTGTTCAGTTCAGGCTAATCCTCAAAGACAAGATACTTAAAGGCTAATATCCTGTCTGAAGCTCCAAAAAAGCAGTTTAACTCTTTCATGACAAAGTGAATCAGAAAAACATCCTACTTCCATCAGATTTCCCCGTATTCCGTTTAAAGGCAATCTAGGGGGCAACTTCAAATGCCAGTTCAACTGAAGAGCCGAGAGTGTTGTCTTTTACTTGAAGACAGCATGTTTTATTCAAAAGTATAGTCTCCAAAGAACAAAACAAAAAAAAAAGATTGCAGAAGTACTCTTTTCTACCTTTTAGAAAAGATATTAAATCGAGTCGATCCTATACAGAACTCTGTGAAAGTATTAGATCAAGAAGTAAGGGCAGTCAATAATATTCCTAGATGAAGAACAGAGAGATGAAGAAGTAAAAGCAGCACTCGTCAAAGAGATGCAGGAAGGTGCTGTTGCATCAATGTTTACAATTTTCTAAAAGTTGTACCCTAGGAGTAAATAAAGAGTAATCTTTACCGACCCTCATCAAACGTCTCTTAACCACATTTCCTCGAGCATTGGGGGGGGGGCTTCCAGTGCCACCGTTGCAAGAAAAACCTCCAAGCTCCTTGCCAGGTGGGGGTGTCCACTCCCAAACCAAAGCAGTGGGTTGGATCAGTTGCCTGGCAGGGAGGTAGAGGGAGACGAAAAGGAGAAAAGTCGCTCTCCAACAAGGGAATGAGAGTCTTCACAGACAGAAGTCACTAGATCCAGCCCATAGGATGTATGTGTGATGCAAGACTCTGGAGAGCAAAAACACAGCTGTGTGAATGGTGTAAAGGAGAAGATTTTGACACTGGCAGTACATATAACATAGACAGAAAGGTTCAGAAGGGAAACGAAAGTCACAAACTCCGTTACATCTGGAAAATATCACAGTTTTTCAGGGGAAGGTTGAAAATAAAAGTACCAAAGCATTCCCTAACCTGTAATAAATACCATTTAAGTTAATTAAGGTCCCATTCACACGCAGAAGTAGCCGCGCGATACGCACAAATAACGGGTGGGTTTTCCGGGCGTGATCACGTGAGAACACCTGGCAAGCGTCCTGCACCCGTCACCAACCCGTTTCGCTCCGCTGAAGACGCGGAGTAAAAAAATACTGGGGAAAGGGCAGTAGCAAATGGGATTGTGACGGGCCACAGATGGACTTCCCCATGTGATCGCTCCGGTGCGCTCCCATCGCATCACTGATCCCTCATTGGAGCGCATCCAGAAACACGTGGCTGAAGAAAAAACCCGATTCACCTGCTGCTGCATCTGATCACGCTGTGGGGGTCAAATTGATACAAAAAGCCTCGCTTCCCCCCTGCATTATCTGGCACATGTGACCACACCCTAAGTTTCCCTTCGGTTCCCCGAATCCTAGTTCACAGCAGATGTTAGGTTCACAGAGCATTCCTACTCCTGAAAAATACTCCAAGAGAGCATTAGTGGCCTGGAGTCTCTAGAACAACTAACCAGTGAGCCTGGCTCCCATTTTCAAGTTTTGCTTGCACACAAATTTGTTTTGCTAACATGTACCAGAGAGTTTGCAAAACACTTATTTAATTGATTTAAAGTGGGAAAAGCACACACGCTTTTCATTTTCTTGAAACTGTGTGGAAAGTCATTGCTGATAATTGTGTGTGTCAACTTTTTGACAGCATAATACAAGCACATAACTCCTAGGTCTTGTGGGTTCATTGTAACTTCTGTTTTTCACAGACAGTATGAGCATGCCACAGCCCATCCTAAGCTCTGATCCAAATCTAGGGACTTACCACTACAGCGTGCAGGCTTTAATACCTGGTGTTCTTGTATGATACAAAACATATGTGAAGAAAGAACTTCCCCTTTGCTTTAAAAAGCTTGATAAGAACCTTGCCAGTTTTTAAAATGTCTGCCTAGCAGTCACACAAAGTTGCATCCAGACTCCTAAGAATTAACCTGCACTCTTCCTCAGAAACAACTTCCAAACAGAAGCCGTTGTGTAATTAGCAGAAATTGTAGTCTACATATACCTTAGTAAGGCTATCCAGGTTGAAATTTGATCAACTGCCTGATAAATTTTACAAAACCTCATAATTGCATTTTATTAATTTGATGGAATTCTGAGACCAAACAAGCTCCAAATATCTCAACAGACATTATTAGTGTTCTCCCCCCCTTTGTAATACCAGAGAGAAATCTCAATACAGAAAAGGGTCTAGTGGTGCTAAACCACTGCAATAAAAGAAAATACATGCCAGGAAAAAGAAATCCAGAAGTAACCTTTAATAATACCCTGGTAATCCTTATTTCATTACCAAGCACATTAGCAGAGATTGTCGTGAAGAACAGATTGGTTAAAGGTGGATAAACATGACATGATAGGAAGTGTCAACTGGGATTTCTGTGAAGGGAAACCCAAAGAGTAGAAACAGATTGAAGGCCAGGAAGTGGATTGAAGAGGCTAATGGCTTTTCCTCAATCGGTTTAAAGATTCTTCCTGGTCCTTCTCCCCACCCCCTCCAAAGCTGTTGCCATAGCTAATGTGCTGTTTACAAGCATTCGTGGATCACTCCCACCTCTAAGCACCATTTCAAGTAAGGTGCACTACTCTGAGCCATAAAAGCCATGAGAACTGCCAAGATCCGTGTAGTACAACTTTCTGTTCCCAGTAGTAACCAAACAGATGTGCCCAGGAAACTTAGTACTAGAACATGATGATGTTACCTATCCCTTGCTTTAAAATCCTTTTGAAGCCGTGTAAGTTTATGGCCATCACTACATCTTTTCACAGGGAGTTGCACAGGTAAAAAAGTGCAGGGCATGAGTCTGTTGCAGCAGCAGGAAGAGAGAACTGTCCGCCAAACAGACTGTGAGGAGGAAAGGCAGGGGAAGCCAAGCTTCTCAGCCACAGGATTTTATTTGACAAGGTGTTTCCACAACCAAGCTCATGACTTTAAAAAAACGGTGCTGCCTTATGAATAGGTATTGAAACCGACAAAGAATAGTGCCGAGTTTCACAATAAGGTTCAAAGGAAACAAAGGGAGAAAACAGCCTTGCTTTCAGAAGTTGTTTAAACTGAATCCACACCATGGCATCCCTGTTCACATTCACCGTTTCCCACATGAATGAGTGTGCAACACTTTATACTGGGAAATATAATGCTTATGACCCAAGAATAGCTGATGGGTGCACACAGCATGCTAGCTGCTAGCAGCTGCTGCCACCAGATGGCTAAGACTGGTCTTGAATACCAGGGCAAGGCTGTGCAAGAAGAGTTATGGCTTGTGCCCTTCAGTCTAAACCCAGACTGCAGGAGCACTGCCTTTGCTTTCAAGGCTAGGGTCGGGCAGGTTTGGTGAGAGTGGCCTGCTTGACATGGCAACCTGTATGTGAAAGGGCCAGGCCTTTGTGCTGGGAGACACCCAAGCTTGTCCTAGTTGGTATGGGTATAGGTTCTCATGATCAGGGGATTTAAGGTGCTTTGAAGCTCGCTAGGCAGTTCCTGGGACTCTGACAGCCCTTTGTATTCCCAGGGAAGAAAGCCATAAAATGCACCAAGAGGTCATGCAGATCAGAGATGGTTTCCGTCAAAAGGAAACCATTTGCTGTACTTGCCGAGAAGGGCAAGATGGATAGCTGTTGCAAAACATGATCTGGGTATTGAGATGTGCACCCTTGGATGACTGGGAAGACAGAAGCTCGCCTTCACACATGGGGGTGAGCTTCCTAATTCTGATTGGGTAAGAGGCTTCCCACCAGATAAGGCAGAAAGGGTTAAAAGGTCAGTAACTTGCAGTTAGTGATGTTCAAATGCTAGGAATCAGAGTTCCCTGCATGGAGCTGGTGTATGCGTGTGTCAGGATTTGCATTTGTTCCATGGACATCCAGGAGCATTTAGGAATATTATTTTCCCTATTTTTCCCTTAGTTTTATGTAGCTAGTAGGGATGATAGTTATTTTCCTTTGTCTTGTGCTCTAGGCAGTAACCTGTAGCAATAAAGTTTTCCTATTTAAGAGAGCAGACGGTGCTTCAGACTCCCCTCCTCTTCCCCTTGGCCACTCGCTCACACTAAATACGCATGCCCAGGGGAAGGGGTGAAGTAGCTGAGAAACTCTGCCCTTTGCACAGATTCAGAGGCAGCTTTTACTAGTGTCCCCCAAGTCAGTAGTAACATGGGAGGGTGGATTTAATGGGGGGTGGGGTGGCACTGAAGACCACACATGCACATGAACACACTACACACATGTCAACACAGAGAGACCCAAAGTGGGTTTATGACACAGGTAATCTGTAATCTAGGAATCAAAACTTGGCTCACCTCTCCCCCTTTCCATCTCACCTTGTTAATGCCTGTTCATTTGAAATACGCATAAATACTGTGGAGAAAACCGATCAGACTGTTTCCAAAGGTACAAAGCTAGAAATTCTGTCATTTCTGGGATTCTGAATTTTAATGTTAATAAGCTTTATTACTTGGTTACCTCACCTGAGGTTTGTGACACCGATTATGACTTGCCCAACTCTAATCACCCCAGGGACTTGGTGGTATGATCCTATTACTAATTTTTCTGTTTTTAAAGAAGCTAGGACTGGTAGCGCTTTCCCTTCCTGAGGCCTGGAGCTACTTTCACTCAGGGGGGTGAGCGGTCTCTCTACATGCACAATGCAAAAGCCTGGAGCCAGTGCCACCTTCCCTGGACTTCTTCCAGAACTACGTTTTTGGAGCCCTGCTTGGTAAACAGCCAAACAGTACAGGAGGCAGGCACTCCCAGCAAGCCCCTTTCTGACTGATAACGCATTTCTTCTCTGTAATAGTCTACTGTAATGAGGATCACGGTAAACGAGATGCCAGGAAAATCCATGATCAGACCTGTTTTGCATTTCAAAAGCAAATAAGAGTATCCATAGAAGCTTGGTTCAGATTGGGGTCAAATATGGGAAGGGGAAGTCGTAGAAGTAGTGACAGACTTCACATTCCTAGGATCCCAGATCACTGCAGATGGTGACTGCAGTCATGAAATTAAAAGACGCCTGCTCCTTGGGAGGAAAGCGATGGCAAACCTAAACAGCATGATAAAAAGCAGAGACATCACCTTGCCAACAAAAGTCTGCATGGTCAAAGCAATGGTATTCCCTGTAGTAATGTATGGCTGCGAGAGTTGGACTATAAGGAAGGCCGAGCACCGAAGAATAGATTCTTTTGAACTATGGTGCTGGAGAAGACTCTTGAGAGTCCCTTGGACTGCAAGGAGATCAAATCAGTCAATCCTAAAAGAAATCAACCCTGATTGTTCCCTGGAAGGCCAGATCCTGAAGCTGAAGCTCAAATACTTTGGCCACCAAATGAGAAGGGAGCCCTCACTGGAGAAGACCTTGATGCTGGGAAAGATTGAAGGTCAAAGAAGAAGGGGACGGCAAAGGATGAGATGGTTAGACAGTGTCATCGATGCAACGAACATGAAATTGAGCAAACTTCAGTGGACAGCGGAAGAAAGGAGGGCCTGGCATAATCTGGTCCATGGGGTCGCGAAGAGTCGGACTCGACTGTGCGACTGAACAAAAAAAATGGGAAGGGAAAAAGAGGAGTTTAATTTTTCTCTCCATGTGGAGAGAGTTTCTCTTTCATTTATCAAAACTGTCCCTCTCCAAAGCTGTTACCAGCCTTCAAAGGAACCTAAAGGGCCATCCCATCTTTTTGCCTCCTTTTCCCCTTTGAGGGCTATGAACAACACTGGGAGAGGTAATTCTCCATTTTCCAAAACTACTCAAGGGGTGAAGAGTTGAGCCCGGTCTTTCCTCACTCACTGCAGCTCTGCTCTGAATCATATCCCCACATCTCTCAGCATCCAAAAGTCGCTCAAGAGGTCTGGCATTGTTTTTATACCAGCAGACTTGCCTGGTCACACTGTTTTCAATGATGCCTGCCTCCCTGGAATTTAGGCAAGTGATGGCAATTAAGAAATAATCCTTATCAGTGTGATAACAGGCTGAGGACAGACTGGCAATTTGCTGCCGGAGCCAGTCACGGCAAAAAAGCCCCAGAACAAACTGTTTTGGGGTTTCCTGTTCACACAGCCCGGACTGTTGCAGGAGCATACCAAGAGGAGGCGCGCCGGAGTGTTCAGACTGCTGCCCCGGAGGCGCAGCGTTTCCCCATTAATTCAACTGTGGGTGTATGGGTGTATGCATTGGGCAGTAGAGCGGAGCACAGCCAATCATACTGCTGCTGCCTTCTGCCCAACGCGGGTTTCTCCCGGCTTTTCGGCTCCGCATTCAGACTTCCCGGAAGCGGAGAAACACACGATGCACATGCGCTTTAGGGATTTGCTACCAGTTTCTTCAGGTATCTTTTTAATGTGGCAGTGAAGTGGAACAGCACAGGTTGGCTACGGGTGGGGGACGCCAGGCAGATGTGCCTGTGTGAACGCCCTGTTTACTGTGGGTTTGAAGCGTCGCTGAAACGAATCCCTACCAGGGCAAATTGCCAGTCTGAACTCAGCCAACATATTGCATAAGGGTGTTTTTTTTCACTCCTGTGCTCATGATATCAGGATTTTAAGAGGAATAACAAAGGGCATTTCACTCATGAGCTTGTCTTATACATTAGGTCTTACTGTGTCAATGGAAATGAAAGATCTTCCTTATGATCTTTTGTTGTCTTCTGTGTCACAATCAGTCCTATGGCAACATCCTATGGTTCAATCCTTTTTGCCTTAGATGAAGAGCAGGGCATGGAGGTTCCATGTTGAACCAAACTGTAAGAATGGTTGAGCAGTGGAACAGTCTGCCTCGGGAGGTGGTGGATGCTCCTTCGCTGGACGTTTTCAAGAGGAGGCTGGACGACCGTCTTTCGGGTATGTTGTAGGTCTATCTTTCGGCTACACTCCTGCAGGGTGCAGGGGGTTGGACTAGATGACCTGCAAGGTCCCTTCCAACTCTAAATTCTATGGTTCTATGATTCAAAGCAAGATGGCAGAGGGTAGACAAGAGGTGAGCAAAGCTTAGCACTTTCTCCTCAGTAATAGTCACAGCAATGGCCACCATCTACACACACCACCACTGCTTACATACACAGCCCTCCCTCCAGGAGGATACACTCATTCTCTGTCCAAGCCCATGCCTTCTTGGCTGCAGAACCACTGCTGTGGGGTGGGGTGGTCTTCTGGAGGTGTGTTTCCTCACTGACCGAACACCACATCAATGTTATTTGATATGGCTTGCAATTATGGTTCAGGGTAGGTGGCTAGAAAACTGGAGGCGAGAGGGCTTTTGGCTTTTTAGGATGGATTAAATGATAGTATGTTACTATTATTTACCAGTACTGCTTGCAATTTTATTGTTGTGGAAACCATCAGGTATTCTTTTGTGAACCACGCTGAGCCCTTGGATACAAATATTTCAGACAGACACACCCACCACTGCTCACCTTGCCTGTAGCTGAACTTTGTGGCCTCTGTTCCTCTTCTTCAGGCCATAAGTAACACAGGCCCACTGAATGCAGGTTTGCTCCGGCTCCTACCAGAGGAAGCATAAACAGACAAGCCTGGAACACCGGAGCAAAGGCCTTGTCCTGCTATGGCTGTCACTGCCTGTCCAGGGTGGCACGAGCCTTTACACCCAGCCCTCTGTATGTGAAGAGCAGGACGGTGCCCCAAGAGAGACTATATACAGATGCCCACTTTGTCCCTCAGGACTTTATCCTTGTATACTAAAGCCACAGTTCTCAACTTTTATGAAACATTCAATAGCATTTATGGGACCAAAGTTACTATCAGGGTTGCCAGGTCTGGGTTGGAAAATAGCTGGAGACTTTGGGGGTGGAGCCAGGAGAGGGTGGGATTTGGGGACGGGGAGGGGCCTCAGCCCTAGAGGGTCCAATGTCCTAGAGAGTCCACCCTTCAATGTCCACCCTTCAAAGCAGCCATTTCCTCCAGGGGAGCTGATCTCTGTCAGCTGGAGATCAGTCGTGAAAGCAGGAGATCTCCAGGCCCCACCTGGAGGCTGGCAACCCTAGACATTATTATGCTGCCATTATCTCTTGAAAGTGTTCCCATGATCTCACTCTTGGAATCCCCTTGCTGCTTTCAAAAATAAAGTTTGAACAGTCTTTCTATGTGCAGACATTACTGGGGGGATTGCTCCCATCCACACCACACTAATGGAAATGCCACAGAAGAGTCTGAGCACCAAAAACCTTGCTCATACAAGGAAGAGCTGCCTTTCCCCTGAACCTTTCACACTGTGATGATCCATTAAGACTGAAAGATGAGATAGAATAAATATATTTCCCCTTTATTTCTTTGTTTTTAATTTTACTCTTGTTTCGGCAGTGGAGTGTGCTGGCAGAGACTACTACAGGAAATGACGACTGTGGCAAAAATCTCCACAGTCTCCGGTGGGAAGGCCCATGACGCAACCACCTTGCTGAAGCCAAGCAGGTCTCAGTCTGGTTATGGCCTGGATGGGAAACCTCCAGGGAGCCCTGCGTATGCCACCTGGAGTTGCATTATAAAGAACAGTGAGGTGTAGTAAATAAATGAAATCTTTTAAAATCTAACCATAATTCCATGAATTGGACAGCAAAGGTATGTATCAGAGCTCCATAACACAAATGCCTGTCAAGTGGTGGGGCTGTGGCTCAGTGACAGAGCATCTCTTTGGCACTGGGTACCAGGTTCAAACCCCACCATCTTCAGCTTAAAAGGGCTGACTAGCAGATGATGTGTCAGGTTCCCAGTCAAATCACTCTCCACACGCACTTTCTTCAGTGGATGTTTTATTTAGAGATATGAGATGCTATGGGTTCAAACTCTTTGTCAGGACTGAGGTGCCAGGGCGGGAAAGCCATGTATAGTCGCAACCCCAAAATTCCATTCATACACGTCACCATTACTACAAAGACCATGAAAGATATACGGTCAACAACTCGCCAGACACAGACTCTGCTTTAAGGACACTTCCCATGTGAAAGATGTCTTGAGGCCTCATGGAAGAGTTACCAAAGCTAGTCTCCCTAAATTACTACAGGCACTCACTCCCCCCCTCTCAGGAATGCAGTGGCATGCAAGGGCAAGCCATGAGAGAGCTGGCAATAGCAAGCTAAGCAAATGGCTGGGTGCAGGAAGCAAGTGGGATACAAAAAGGTCATATATAATAGGTAGAAATACAACAGGTAAAGTTGGTCAGATGCCCAAGCCTGACATGATGTGAAAAACCATTACCTGAGACCCAGCAGAGCACTGCCAGTCAGAACAGACAATACTAGCCTATGGGTGCGTTCAGATGGGCAGCTAATCCTGCCATTATGCCAGCTCAAATTTGATCCCAATCTTTTTAATCCATTGTCGAACGACCGGACATCCCCCAGAGGAATTGCCTTACCGCACGCTGCCTCCATTGTGGATTGTCTAGATGGTGTCCACTGATGGAGGCGCGCACAGTGGTTTTTAAAAAAAAACCCCAAAACCTTTTTGCACATGCGCATAGGCATCACAGCGCATCCTTGTTGAAGGAGGTGCGCGGTGGTTTTTTTTTTTTAAAAACTTTTTGTGCATGCATAGACATGACAGCGTGTCTGCGCATGTGTAGAGATTTTTTAAAATGGCGCCCGCTTGGGATGGTCTGACATCAGACCACCTCGACGGGAGGATTGCGCGCTGGTGGAACAATCAGATGGATGAAAGCCCGCAGTTGTCCCACAGGTAACCAAAAACCCCAGATTTAAAGTGGTATCTTTTAAGTATGGCTCCGAGGCACGGCAAAACGGGATGCCCACGGAAGAGGGACGTTTCCCAGATGTTTGTGTCTGGACATTAACTTTAGATCGGTGAGGCAATCGTGCCTCGTGCAGATCTAAAGAGCCGTCTCATCGGACTCTTCATAGACCAGTGATCTGGTTCAGTATGAGGCAGCTTCATTTGTTTATGAGTTCAAGTGAGCATCATGAACAAAAGCTCACTTTTGCTGCCTCCCCGGAACTGTGAAAACAGGAAGACTGTCAAACACCTGGAAGGTCTCAGTATATATGGAGGATCCGCTTGGTGCACCCCCATTTGTAAATCACCCTCTATGCTCTTGCTTTGTAGAACTAATGAAACCAGAGTTCAAGTTCATAATTCAAAGGCTGCAGCTTCTACCAGTAGCTTTAAGGGCTTTAGGGCAGCGGGCAGAATCCCGAGGCCCTCCCTTTCCGAGGAGACTCATAGACTCTGGCTGCGTTCAGACGGCCAGTCCTGATTTTTTAATCCAGCCTAGCACGACCAGACGCCCCCCCCCATGAAATAGCCTCACCGCGCATTGTTCCCGCCGTGATTTGTCTACACGGCATCCACCGAGGATTTTTTTAAAAAAAGTTTTGTACATTCGCATAGGCAAGGCTGCGCCTCCTTGGAGAACTGAGGCGATCGGGGAGGGTTTTCAGCAAAGTCCCGGTCCTCCCCCTTGCCATTGCCATCATGATCAATGGAGGGACTATTTTGCAAGTTAGAACAGTCCTTCCCCCCCTCCATCTCCCATCGTGGTAACATCTTGTCCCTAAAAGAAATAAGCATGAATATTACATTCCTCGTAGCGCTTATCGCTGAATGCGTTTCCTCGTTAAAGCGCACATGGGGTTTCAATTTTTAAAAATCGCGCCCCCGTCGGCTCGGTCTGACGTCAGACCGAGCCGACGGGAGCATCGCGCGCTAATGGAGTGACCAGACGGAAGAAAGTCTGCAGTTGTTGCGCGGGTAAGCGAAAACCCTACATTGAAACTGCTACTTTTTAAATCAGGATTGGAGGCGCAGCAGAACGGGATGCCTATGGGACCGGAATATTTCCCAGATATTTCTGTCTGGTCGTGCATTTTTGATCCGCAAGGGAGTCGTTCCTATGGCAGATCAAAAGATCCGTCTGAACACACCCTCTCTGGCCTCCTAGCTACGGCAAGCAGGATACTGAAAGCTCACTGCAGCACTGGGAGAAGAGGACAGGCAGGAAACGTGACATAACAATCAGGGCGAAGTGGCTGAAAGACTATTACGATTAACAAAATAAGCACTCTGTATGGCTCACTACCTGGGCAGCCACTGGTTAGATTCAATACCACTCCAGTTTCTTTATTTTTTAATTCATTCTCTCCCTCGAGACACTGAGCAACCTGCCAGAGTATTTAAGAAGAGACACGGCTATTATATTCATCTTTTTTGTGCACGTTTTCAAAAAACAATGTGCTAAAGGTATCATCCTATACAGATCAGAGCTGGGAGTTTATAATTTAAAACCTAGACGTATCCGCACACCAAAATCTTGGAAGACTGAAGCCTAAAGAATTTGACAATGCAGCCTGCCGGAGTGTTAACAGCAGCAACCTGAGGATGCGTCTGACCTCCAGTTAATTGACTGACAAATCATTAAACTTCTGGGGCCAGGAAATGTCTTCTCTCATTTCCTATCACTTTCACCAGCACAACATCTAATGGTCCCAGAGTTGCATTTTACAGAATGCTAAAAAAAAGAAAAGGGAAAGACACCACTTGGAAATTTATGAGGAACCTGGGAAAGCTCCTGCCTGCCTCCTTTTCGACTTCTGTTCCGCCTGCTGCAGGCATAAAATAGCTTGTTTCGGCACTGAAACTGCCGTGTCTACCTAGCAGTAATATATTTGCCTCTCTTCCTGGTCCAGGACTGTTCACCAGGACTCATTTCTTCTTCTCTGGTTTAAGACAGAAAGATAGCCTGTGAATATCCTACCAGAAAAATAAAGAAAACAAAAGATTGCTTTTCCCTATGAAATCATACGTCCTTAAAAAGAAAACTCTGATTATAAATGGTTCTAGATTAAAACTGGAGGGGAGTTTCCACTTATTTTAGTAAACATGAAAGAAAGGACAACTATATGTACCTACAATAGTGGTAAGGAAACCATGGTCTTTCCACACATCGGAACCAGGGCTATTTTTGGGCAGGAACGCACAGTAACGGAGTTCTGGCTGACTCCCAAGTTGGCCACGCCCAGCAGGAACTCATTAGCATAATAGGCCATACCCGACAGCAGAAACTCATTAGGACTGGCTACATTAGGGGTGTGTGGCGTAACATGCAAAGGAGTTCCTGCTCCAAAAAAAGCCCTGGGTTTTGGCAACCAACAAGGTAAACAGAATAAGAAGCCATAGGTGGGTGTGGCTGGATGACCACACTTCTGGTAACATGGGGGTGTGGCCTGATATGCTAATGAGCTGTGTTGTCAGGGGTGTGGCCTAATATGCTAATGAGTTCCTGCTGTTGGGCATGGCCTATTATGCTAATGAGTTCCTGCTGGGCTTTTTCTACAAAAATAGCCCTGATTGGAACCAATGCCCCCTCTAAGCTGCGGAGTCTTGTGAGCACAAATTCTACTTGGTGAGCTACTGGCATTAAAGCTGTGAGTGGGCGATTTGGCTACCTGCATAAATCAGTTTGCTCTGGAGCCCGCCTTCCTGAGCTAAGGCAAAAACCTGTGAGCCGGAGGCTAAAAACCTGGGAGCTAGCTCACACTGACTCAGCTCAGAGGGAACACTGAGAACTCTGCTGGTTCCTGTCTTTGCCAATACTGGGCACCAGCTGGGATATGTTAGATCTTTTGCCAAACTGTCAGAAACAAAATTCTAGCTGAAATGCAATTCTGTCAAATGCTACAGAGCTGTAAAATAAAGCAAAAGTCCAGGAGCGCCTTGACCATTAGCAACATTTATTTCAATATCAACTTTTGTGAGTCGCAGCTCTCTTCTTTAGACATATGGAGGGAAATCAAAAAGGGAATTCTACTCAAGGGGAAGATTACGGGGGAGGAGGTTAAGGCAGAGAATTCTGGGGTGGAGAAAAAAGTGTAAGTTCTCTATGTAAGGTGGAAAGTGAGGGGTTAACGTAGAAAGGCAGGTGTGAAACATCATGAATTCTCCAAATTCACACTTGGAAGATTCCTGATTCCTACCTTTCTGCCTCCAACCCTTCCCTTATATCTGAAAGACTTATGATGGAATTCATACCTAATCTCTCTGCCTTCACTCCTCCCCTCTCTTCTTCTGAGCCCACGAGGAAGGGCGGGATATAAATTCAATAAATAAATAAATAATTTTCGCTTCAAGTAGAATTCCCAGTTTGACCTCCCTCTGCGTATCTGAGAAACTGAGCCATGACTCGTGAGAACTCATACTGAGGTGTATATTGGCCCCAGTCACACGGGCCAGATAACGCGAGGGGGAGGCATGGCTATTTGCGCCGTCGTTATTTGACCCGCCACTATGCAATCAGACGCGATGGCGGGGAACCGGGGCTTTTTTTGGAGGCGGGTGTTTCCGGCGACGCTTCAGCGAGGCAAGAGGAGTGCACTGGAGTGATCAGACAGAGAAAGTCCGTCTGCAGCCCATTGCAACTGTTTGATAGTGGGCTTTCGCTGGTACTTTTTAACCCCGGATCTTCGGCCGGACGATCTGGGTTGGAGATGGGTGCGCAACGCTTGCCGGATGTGTCCATTTGATCGCGCCCCTAAACTCCGCCCGGAATTCATGAGTATCCCGCGGCAAATTCTGCGTGTGACCGGACCCATTGTTAGTTTTTAAAGTGCCACTGGAGTTTTGTTTTGCTACAGACTAACGTGATTACCCCTTTGCAACCAAAATTATAGTCTGCTTTCCCAAAACTTTCAATGCATTCCCCAAATCTGTTGGAAACTCATGCAGAAAGGGCCATGCTGTTTTGAGGACAGATTGATGCCAGCTCTTGGCTGGGAAATAGCTGGAGATTTGGGGGGTGGAGTCTGGGGAGGGCATGGGTTGGAGTGGGGAGGGACGTCAGCAGAGTATAATGCCATGGAATCCACCCTCCAAAGCAGCCATTTTCTCCAGGGGAACTGAACTCGATCATCTGGAGACCAATTGTAATAGCAGGAGATCTCCAGGTGCTGCCTGGAAGTTGGCAACTATAAAATATCAGCCTCCAGGCACCTCTTAAACAAGTGATTCAGCTTTATTAACCAGAACAATCAACAACAACACAGAAGCTAGCTCAATTTATACTCTTTTGGCCCATACAACCACACCCACTAGGATGTTAAACACCAATCATAACTTTTAGATAACAACCAATAGTTGTTGCTCCCTCCAAAACCATCCCTAAGCTCTGATTGGACCACTGTGCAAAGTAGCCAATCAGAACATGCATTTTAGGATACCAGGCCTCTATGGAGCTATGACTGAAGCTCAGGCAACTTAACTGTAAGTATCCAGGGCTCTTTTTGTAGCAGGAACTCCTTTGCATATTAGGCGACACACCCCTAATATAGCCAATCCTCCAAGAGCTTACAGTAGCCCCTGTAAGAAGAGCTCTGTAAACTCTTGGAGGACTGGCTACATTAGGGGTGTGTCGCCTAATATGCAAAGGAGTCCCTGCTACAAAAAGAGCCCTGATTACAATACATAACAGCAATCCTAGCCACAGCTCAGTGTTAAAGTATCTACTTTGTATGCCTAAAGTTCCTGTTTCTTTCTCCACTTAAAATGATTCCAGATAGCAGTGCTGGATTCTTATCGAATAATAGCTGCCAGACACTGAATGATCCAAAATGTCAGACCTACAGAAACTAAAAATATAATACTATTGAAAAACAAATGTACAAAGACAGCTGCAGATCAGTCTTTATGAAGAGAGCAGAACAGGAAACTGAAGTCTATTGTAACGCCATTATAACGTATCAATAAGTGTCATATGAATGAATATGGATAGTAAAACAACCAACAAAAGCTTCTTTGGCTTTACCCTGCGCATAAAATCGAGTCAGGACAATTTCTGGCTTACGGGAAAATGACCCTACCAGATCGAAGTAGGGTTGGCCAGCCCCGGAAACCCGAGGAGGGCAGAGCTGGGACAGGGGAGGGGCCTCAGCAAGGAGTCATGCTGCAGAGTCCACCCTCGAAAGCAGCCCTTTTTCTCCAGGAGAACTGATATCTAATTATGGGAGGTCTCCGGGCCCTACCCAGAGACCGGCGACCCTAAATCAAGGGCCAATTCTAACTTAAACAGTTGAACAATCTTTCCATGGAACAGGGAAGCAGGCACAAACCTTGCCTCTTGAGAATGTCCCTCAAGTTTATATATTCTATTATTAAATGTAGTATTTTAAAAAAAATAGGGGAAAGGGTAGCAACAACTTTGTATGATCTTTCATTTAAATCACCTATTATGAACTTGTTTGCATCTCCAACAGCTGGAAATATATACTGAAAGAATTATATAATCTCAAAGAAGTATAAATACATTCAGTTAAAGGGTGAATGAGATGGTAATTGATTAAACCTGACTATATTGAAATCAAGTTTTATATATTTAGAAACGAGTGGAAAGGATAATTAGAATGTTATTGTTAAAGTTAAGATTGAATGAAGATATTACCTAGAAAATTATAGTTGGAATACTTAGTATGTGCTCAAATATAAAAAAAGCCAGGGCTATTTTGGGGCAGGAACGCACAGGAACGGAGTTCCGGCTGGCTCCCAAGCTGGCCACGCCCAGCAGGAACTCATTAGTATAATAGTTACACCCAACAGCAGAAACTCATTAGGATTGGCTACATGAGGGGTGTGTGGCCTAACATGCAAAGGAGTTCCTGCTGCAAAAAAAGCCCTGGGTTTTGACAACAAACAAGGTAAACAGAATAAGAAACAAAAGGTGGGTATGGCTGGATGATCACACTTCTGGTAACATGGCGGTGTGGCCTAATCTAATGAGCTGTCCTGTCAAGGTGTGGCCTAATACGCTAATGAGTTTCAGCAGATGGGTGTGGCCTATTGTGCTAACGAGTTCCTGCTGGGCTTTTTCTACAAAAAAAAGCCCTGAAAAAGCTATGAAATTTTAAGATAAAAGCTTGCAAATAATTTACTTAGCTATAAGGTAGAAAAATAGAAACTGAAATGTTTAACTATGAGGTAGTTAAAGAGATAGAAATTGATATTGAACTCTCTTGTATGTATGTTTGTCTTTTTATGTTTGTTTGTTTTTTTAAACCAATAAAAAATATTTTTTAAAAAACAACCTTGCCTCTTGAGAATGTCCCTCAAGTAACCTGCAAAATGGGCCCTGTGGATGGAGGCTTAGGTTTACAAGGACCCCAGCCACGAGTTTTCCCTACCGAATATGGGAGACAGTGTACAAACTGGATCCCTAAGTAGAAGCACACATCCCACAAGATACGATAGCTGTGGAAGAGTGAAGGGAGGCTACCCATGAAAGGATCAGCTTGCAAGGTACATGTCCCAGCTCAAGCATAGTAAAGCCTGTTTTCAAATGTTTGCAGGTATGTATGTACACTGATCCAATCACAAAAGTGTGGAATGGAGAAAATCGTTAGACTAATGCAACCAGGATGCACAGGGCATATTGATTTTCATTCATTTGAAAGCTGATCTACAAGGCCTTGGCTATTGAATACTGCTCAGAGGAAAGACAGCACCACGACAGCAGCATAGCGCTGATAGTGGAAGACAAGACAACAATGCTTGTCAAACAGTGTGGCAAATGTTGAAGAGCACATTGACACCGCTGACTCCAAAGGTGTTTTATCCAATTAAAAAAGTCATGCTGGGGGTGTTCCTGCTGCTCTATACTTAAAGCTACAAACAATAAGCAAAATTCCTCTGTATCTCAAATTTACGTTTGTCTAATGTACAAGCGGATGAACCACAGCCCCACTGGGGGAAAGATTAAGCATAAACAAAGCCATTAAAAGCACAATCTGCACCAGAGAAAACTGCAAACAACATGATTAATTATTGAAATGTCAATTAAATGGAAATTTTTTCCGATAACTTCTCAGGAGAATTGGCTGAAGAGTTTTGAAAATATTTCCATAGGAATTGCTTTCTTCCCTTTTCTGAACGCTTATTGTACACAAAGGGATCTCCACGATGTTCCAGATATGGCTGCCACCTTTTCTGCTGGCTACTCAACAATAACCCAAGACACAAAAAGGGAGAAGGTGAATCTTGGTCTTCCAGTCAGGTTCATGCCAGGAAAAAATTCACCTGCTAAATCTCTGTCTTGGGTCACAATTAAAAGTTGGGTTACCATAGCCCAAGTCCCAAAATCCAGGCAGCCTAGTTTGCATGACATGCAATTTGCAAAATATGCATTCTGACTGATAATGATCAGGGCCAGGGGTCTTTTTGTAGAAAAACAGCTGCAGGAGCTCATTAGCATATGATATGCTAATGAGCTATTAAGCTATTAGCATATGCCATGCCCCCTGACATCACCGGAAGTGATGTCAGAAGGGGAAGCAAAAGAGGGGGAGGCATCTTCAAAAGCCTCCCCTTCCCTTCCCCAGCTGGTCTGGGTGGGGGAGCTAAGAGAGAAGGGGTTCGAAGTTTAAACTCCTTCTCGTGAGAGTTGGGCCACAGAAGGAGGAAAGAGGGAAGGAAAGAGGGAAAGAAAGAGAAGGAAAGGGGAGGGAAAGAAAGAGAGGGAAGAAGGAGGGAAACAGGGAAAGAAGGAAAAAGAGAAGAGAAGAAGGAGGGAAAGAGGAAAAGAGAGAAGGAAAGGAGGGAATGAAAGAAATTCTGCGGCAATTCGGCCCCATTATATCCTATGGGCCATTGAAGTCAATGGTGAAAACATAGGGTATATTCTGGGGGCTGGAGGGGAGGGTTTGAGGAAGAGGCTCCAAACTCACAGGGTAGCTGATGGAGCCTCTCTCCAAGATACCCACCAAGTTTCAAGAACATTGGACCAGGGAGTCCAATTCTATGGGCCCCTAAACAGGTTGCCACTATTCCCTCCATTGTTCTCTATGGTGGGAATAAAAGTTACTTTTTCCCCACCATAGAGAACAATGGAAGGAATGGGGGCAACCTGTTTGGGTGCCCATAGAATTGGACCCCTGGTCCAATATTCTTGAAACTTGGTGGGTATCTTGGAGAGAGGCTCCATCAGCTACCCTGTGAGTTTGGAGCCTCTCCCTCAAACCCTCCCCTCCAGCCCCAGAATATACCCTATGTTTTCACCATTGACTTCAATGGCCCATAGGATATAATGGAGCTGAAATTGACATTCGGTTGCCTGAAAGACTCCCCGGGACGCCGGCTGGGGGCGGGGCTTGGCTCCTGAGCTCCCGGAGCAGCGCTCCGGTGTGCTCCCCCCGAAAAGACCCCTGATCAGGGCTATTTTGGGGCAGGAATGCACAGGAGCAGAGTTCCAGCTGACTCCCGAGTTGGCCACGCCCAGCAGGAACTCATTAGCATAATAGGTCACACCCAACAGCAGAAACTCATTACGACTGGCTACTTTAGGGTGTGTGGCCTAACATGCAAAGGAGTTCCTGCTACAAAAAAAGCCCTTGGGTTTTGACAACAAACAAGGTAAACAGAATAAGTAGCAAAAGGTGGGTGTGGCTGGATGACCACACTTCTGGCAAAATGGGGATGTGGCCTAATATGCTAATGAGCTGTGCTGTCTGGGGTGTGCCCTAATATGCTAATGAGTTCCTGCTGTTGGGTGTGGCCTATTATGTTAATGAGTTCTTGCTGGGCTTTTTCTCTCAAAAAAAGGCCTGATAATGATGCAAACTGAACCATTCGCTATCCATTTTGTACCATTTCTGTCTTCTCTGGGCAAGTTCCACAATAATATGGAGCATGATCAGCAGCCTCATTGCATTCTTGCTAGAGCAAGACATGCTAAGGGAGATACGGGAAGCTGCTTCTTTCTGCTATCCCTGCTTTTGCTGCTCCAGCAGAATCTTTGTATCTGCTCCCCAATCCATGTGGAAGAATGGAGAGAGAGGCTTTGACTTTTCTTCCTTAGCAAAGGTCTTCTAAAGATATAGCATTCTCCCTAAGTTTACAGAATTGTCCTTGCCTAGACAGGAAAATGGCACATTTTCCTTAAATCAGCAGGGTTATCTGCAATTCCATACATAATTTCTTGGAAGTCAGTCCCATGGATTTCAATGGGGTTTGTTTCATTGGTTTCAGTGGGACTCTCATGAACTCATTGGACTGTAGCCTTAGAACTCCCATTTTAATCACGTTTCATAAATCCAATTCATTTAAATGGGATTTACTTCCAAATATGCATGCTTAGTATTGCTGCCTTAATCACCTAAAAACCTAGCTCCCCCATATTGTGACTGAGAGGTTCTCTGCATCAGTAATTAGAAGCTGAATACAGAGCTGCAATGCAGACGGACTAATGTGTCTGTCGGCCACACAATAAGCAGTGCTATCACAGCTGCTGAATCTTTTAACGGCTTGCTTCCTCCTCCCACCCCAGTTTGTAATAACTGAATATTTCTATACTACGATGCTTGTGGCAGCAGAGCTGCTTACACTGAAGGGTGGAGTTGGTGTGACGGTTCACAATATTCAGGAATTGAAAGAAGAGCGGCTCTTTGGCAGGAGAAAGGGAAATTGTCAGTCAGGTTGGGATTAAAACCTTCATTCACAGCATACCTACAGACAGGAAAAGTAAAGTAAAGGTAAGAAGAAGAAGAAGAGTTTGGATTTATACCCCGCCCTTCACTGCCCAAAGGCATCTCAGAGCGGCTTACAAACTTCCCTTCCCTCCCCACAACAGACACCTTGTGAGGTAGGTGGGGCTGAGAGAACTTCTGACAGAAACTGTCCTTGAGAGAACAGCTGTGCCAGAGCTTGTGACTGACCCAAGGTCACATCAGCAGGTGCAAGTGGAGGAGTGGGGAATCAAACCCGGTTCTCCCAGATAAGAGTCCGCGCTCTTAACCACTACACCAAACTGGCTCTCCAAGGTAAAGGTTTCCCTTGCTCGAAAGCCAGTCGAATCCAACTCTAGGGGGCGGTGCTCATCTCTGCTTCCAAGTCAAAGAGCCAGCGCTGTCCAAAGACATTTCTGTGGTCGTGTGGCCGGCATGACTAGACGCCGAGGCGCACGGAATGCTGTTACCTTCCCACCGAAGCGGTACCTAGTTATCTACTTGCAGTTTCTTGCTTTCGAACTGCTAGGTTGTCAGGAGCTGGGGCCAGAAACAGGAGCTCACTCCGTCATGCGGCATTCGGGTCTCGAACTGCTGAACTACCCATCTTCTGGTCTGTAGTTCAGTGTGTCTTAACCACTGAGCCACTGCAGCCCTTACAGACAGGGAAGCAAGGTGCTAAAACACAGGGAGACTAAAGGATAGTTGACTGGAGGAAGGGGGGGGGGAGCAGGCAATGGATTAAGAACAAGAGGAATCTGACAGAAGGGTTAGGTGGAGAATCAGATTGGAGGAAAAGGGACGCAAAGACCGAAAATTGAGGTCAGAAGAACATCTCCGATTAAGGTTCTGGGAAAAAGGGCTTCACAGCACATATAATAAAGAGGGACAGTATGCCTGGAGGAGAGGCCAGAGCACGGGGAGAACTGTCAAGAAACAGGCTGACTAAAAGCAGCGGAACAGAGGCCTGGTTTAAATGATATATCACAATACTGGCTGGTGATGTAAGGTGACATTCCGGGAGAGTATTTACCACAGCTGTGGATCGTTGCAAGTGTTAATCTGCATTGCATGGAGTAAAGGATTTTTTAAATAAACTTCCTCTCCACAGCTCCGGAAGTTTCTTATTTCCTTAAGGCCCTGCAAACTTCCTTAAAGGTGTAGAACCAGGCTCCCCAACACGGTGCCTACCAACAGCTTTCCTGGAGCCCACCAACTGTTTCTAGAAAGTGATTGGGGGGCAGGTAGAGCTCTTGCCCACCGGGGGGTTTGACTGGCCACTGGAGATCTGATTACCTGCGCAGACTTTTTCAAAAATATTAGGGAATTTCGCATTACCGAGATTCTGCCGGATTGAAGCCGTTTCTAATTCGTCTTGAAGTAAACCGGTACAGGGCTGCCATTTCACACATGGCTTTCCCTGACCGGAAAAGACCCGAATCAGAAGCGGTTTGGCAATTCAGACTGCACCGCTTTGTTTTCCCGCCGTTTCCCGCCATGCTTTTAAAAAAAAAAAAAAATTGTTCGCTTTAGAGCGCTATAGCACTATAGTGCTATAAAAAATACTGCAGGCATTCCAATGGGGTTATAGCGCTCTAAAGCGAACATTCAAAAAAAAAAAAGCCAGAGATCGCCCGCGCGGGTGAAAAAAGGCGGGAAAAAAGCGTATCAGATCTGGGAGAAGAAACTGATGACTACTTGGAAGCGGTTGACAGGTAAAATGCTTCAGCCCCGTTTCCTGAATGGGACAGAAGCGATTCTGTGTGAAATTACAAATATATTCTGGTAGGGAACCGGTTGCCAGACCAGAAACCGTTTGGGAACCGTTACTCTTCCGGATTATATCATCTGTCTGAAATTCCCCGTTGTTTCCGTGGCAGCTGCCCCACAGTGTTGGGTTCTCTCACACACCCTCTACCCAGTGTGTGTTTTAAGTCACCCCCACTTCTCCCTTGCACTTAAGCTTCATGTGTACGTACATGACAGACATTGATTTACTCTCCCCCCCCCCCGATCAAACTGAACAGAACTTCTGCCAAAAAATGTTGAAGAGCTATCAGAATAGCCTTGCCAACCTCCAGGTGGCATCTGCTTCGGAGGGTGGACTCTATGGCATTATACCCTGCTGAGGTCCCTCCCCTCCCCCTCCCCAAATCCTGCCCGCCCCAGGCTCCGCCCCCCAAATCTCCAGCTATTTCCCAGAGCTGGCAACCCTGTATCAGAGTTATGCGCAACCTCCCTCCCTGACATTCTGTGGCGGACTCCGCCTCCTGCACCAGCCATTTTGCGGTTGCTCCCCCCACCCTGCGTCAGAATTCCCAAGGTCTCTATTGGCTCAAAAAGGCCGGGGACCTCCGTTATAGAAGCTAGTACTTTAAAAGCAGAGCCACAGGCACAGATGGCAAGATAGTCCCTGTTATATACTGAGATCGAGGCAGCGTTTTGAACAAGTGATTTCTTTTTTCAGCTCAGAACACAACACGACAAGAACCTTCATAGAGCGAGGCAATATATACATTTTGAACTAGCGAGGCCACACCCCTTTAGTGCCATAATTAGGGCTCTTTTGGGGCAGGAACATATAGAAACGAAGTTCCGGCTGGCTTCCGAGTTGGCTAAACCTACAGCCTCCCCCCACCTCAGGTTCCCCAGGCGCCTCAGAAGCCGCAGGACTCCTGGGGAAGCCAAGCCGATCCAGGGAGGGAAGGCAGTCTAAACTGCCTCCCCTCCTCGGGTTCCCCTGAGGTGCCTGGGGCTTGCAGGGCACCTAAGGAAGCCAATCCAGAGACTGCTTTCCTTCCCTTGGGTTCCCCATGCTGCGGGGCACCTGGGGAAGCTGATCCCGGGAGAGAGCTCTACTGTCAGGGGTGTGGCCTGATATGCTAATGAGTTCCTGCTGTTGGGTGTGGCCTATTATGCTAATGAGTTCCTGCTGGGCTTTTTCTACCAAAAAGCGCCCTGGCCATAATGTTCAATCACAATAGAGAGCTTAGGACCAATGGGATTAGTTCCCGCCATCGGTCAGAGTCTTTCCAGATTGGTCTGTTACGCAACAGCGACCAGTCCGACTGCAGGGTTTAGAATGCTTGAGAGTCAATGGAGCTTGTGCCTGAAGCTCCGGTTTAGATTACATTGCGTAATACATAAGTAAATACATAACAGTCCCCATTCTTTCAGATGGTGTGGAATCAGAACTGTCTAGCCAGCCAGTTCTGAAAGCCTCCTTCTACAGTAGTATAATGCAAACATATACAGTGCCAAGTGCCAAAATGATTCCAGGAAACCATCAAGGAATTGTTGAAGTGGATTCGTGAGGCAACAAGCTACCAGTTCAGCACAACAAATAAACTTAAGCATTACAAACAACCAAATATGTCACATGAGAACAGAAATGTCCCTGTGATGCCCTGCCTAAATAGACAGTTGCCCAAAAAGCACAAACCTGAGGGGAAAGGATGTGGAAGAGACTTGGAGCTCGGGGGGGGGAGAGAACAGCCAAAGAGAGAACAGAATTGGAGCAACATTACACATAAAGCCTAGATACATTAGCTCTGCTCAGTCATAATGTTTGACCATATGGTATGGGACAAATGCCCTACATGCAGTCCTCTAGATATGCCAAATCACTTTTTCTCCTGAAAGGGGCAATGGGCATATATTCCAACTTCAGAAACTGAGTCTGTACAGAGGAAGAAACTCCACCACTGTTGCTCCTTTCATAAGGAATAGTGATCACGTGTACCAGGAGAATGCATGTAGTGTGTTCGTTCCATACACATAGTCACAGCACCAGGAACATAACGACTGAAAAGGGCTAAGAAGACCTGTACATTATTGACTGGCAAGGGATGAAATCACGGGAACCCAGGGCTGCTGGATCAAAAGCTAGATCCTCTGCCAGGAGAATTCTACCATCTCCTACTCCTGAAATGCAGCATTACAACCTAGCAACCTAAAGGGGTGACAAGGGCTGAAGAGTACAGCAGGTGCGTGCAAATTTCACATTTTGGTTTGAAGTACCCAGCCAACTGTTTGGCTGCAGACTTTTTAGTACCTTTTATCACATTGAGATGTATGCTGAATACCAATGACTGGAAGATTATCAAAGGAGTCTCAGACATTTTCCCCTCTCTCCTGCCCCATATCAAGTATTCTTGGGCAAGCCACTCTCTCAGGCTCAGTTCCATATCTTAAAATGGGGAAAACAGTGATTAACATGTTGAAACGGTGAAGTCTAGCAAGACACTTTGCCAAATGTACCCCTGGCAGTTTCAAATTGAACAACACATTATAGCACAGACTGCAATTTATAAATCACCTGACTTTCCCCCCAAAAAAGTCAAACGCAAAACCAACATTGGAAAGAACCCATTTAGCTAATATACCCAGGAAATGGGACTTGACATTATCTGTGCACTGTACTAGCACCATATGGTGAAATAAAAGCTTAGACACAGGACATCCGCTGAGATAAACAAGCGCTTATGTGACTTGGATGGACACTGCAATTTTTGGTATCTATTTGGTATCTATAACTATATTTCTCTATCTCTATATCTATCTCTCCTTATATATAATTGTGTTTTGGTCATGGACTCTCCTGAACATTCCACATGCTTCCCCAGCATTTGGCTCCCTGATCTGTCACTCAGAGGGTGTCCCTAGCCACTGGCTGCGTTGCCTGAGTCCCACCCAGCTGCCACTCAAGAGTACTTGCATGCCATTGTCCAGGTGCTGGGTTTGCTCCTCTTCCTCACCCACTCCTTCAGCCACTGTGCCCTGTCAGAATTTCTGGCAAACCACTTTCTCTCTTGACGAAGACATGCCTCCTGTTTCAGACTAATTTTTCTCTCAGTAGCTGTTGGTAGGTGTAATGAAATGGCAGTTACCTGTGTCTGTAAGATGGCTGCCATCTGTGTGTTTACAATGTTCCCCCATAAGGCTTAATTGAGCTGTAGTTCCAGAGAGGGGCCTGCAGGAGTATCACTCACTAGGTTGGAAGGTGGCTTCCTCATCTGCTGGTCTACAGTTCCCAGCTGCCCCAAGGCCAAAAAGTGGGGGGAAACAGGACCGTCCCAACAGGCGGGGCAGCATCAATATAGACTCCGGCTAGGCCACAAGCCAGAGACGTGGGGAACCCTAGGAGGCAGCAGAAATTCAGCCACTCCACAGTCGGCTGGACTGGGGCATGAATGGAATTTTCCCTGCTCTCTTGGGCAGGAGAGAGAGGCTGAAGCAGAGCCAGAGGCCGGTCCAAGAAGAGGTTCTATCCTGAGCCCACAACCTCCAGAGGTAGAGAGTACCGTGTGTAGGGAAAGAGGAATGCATTTAACCACTGTTGATTTATGCCCTGTTGGTTCATGGTGTGTGCTTACTCCTACAGTCGTGCCTTATTCATTTAGTATGTGTGTGCTCCATAATTGTGTAAATAGTTAAATAAATTCTTTTATTTGGGCTAATAATCTGTGTTGTGCTTTGACCAGATAGTCTCCCCTGCTCTGCACAATACCAAAGAGAGGGGGTAGCCCAGGGAAGCAAGAAAAGGCCAGACACTTCGGTTGCCAACTTTCCAGGGATCCCCCAAAGATTGGGGATTCCATCTCCAAATAGGGAGATTCAGCCAGAGGGGTCTCACTGTCCCTCTAAAAAGGCAGTGACAATTCAGTGAGTGGTGGCAGTGAACTTAAGTAGTGAGATACGCTCATGGGATGAGGGTGGGAGGTGAACGGCTGAATTGTAAACTGGAGCCCATTTCACCACAGTAGGCAACCAAACTTGGTTCAGACAAAGGAAGGAAACCCTTCACAGGCCTTTGTGAGGAACTCATTGGGGCCAGTCCTAACTAGGGTTGCCAGCTGTAGGTAGGGAGATGCCTGGAGATTCCCTGGTAGAGTCTATGGAAGCCAGGGTTTGGGGAGGGGAGAGGCCTCAACTGAACAGAATGCCATAAAGCCCACCTTCCAAAGCAGTTATTTTCTTGGGGGGGGGAGAGATCTGTTTTCTGGAGTTCAGTTGTGATACCTGGTGATCTTTCAGGCTTCACCTGCAGGTTGCCTATCCTAGGCATCGCAGTCAGTGATTCAGAGCAGGGTCTGCTAGATCCAAGTTCTTGCTGTAGAAGATGAGTGGGTGATTGTGGACCAGTCACAGACTTTCAGCCTAACCTACCTCACAGGGTTGTTGTGCAAGTCAAAAGGGAGAGAGGAGAATGATGTAAGCTGCATTGGTTCCCATTGCAGAGAAACACTACTTTTCCTCCTGGGTAACCAGTTGCCAATCTCCAGGTGAGGGCTGGAGATCACTCAGAATTACAAGTGCTCTCTAGATGGCAGAGATCAGTTCCCCTGGAGAACATGGTGGACTCTGTGTCCTTATAACCTGCTGAGATGGTTCCCCCCATGACAGCCAATGTGACATGGAAGTCAGGGTTTCAGAGCACTGTAGAGGCTGCAGGAGATGAAAAGCTGAAGAGTGAGGAGGAATGCCCTGCTGAGGTTGTCAGAGCAAATTGATGCTGAGTGTCCAAGGCCTTGGCACTCTCCCAGAGCCTCTTTCTAAAGCTTGTTGTATTTATTTCCACAATAGGCCTTATTCCTAGTGTGCATATGTATACACACACACACACACACACACATATATATATATATATACACACACACACATACATAACCTTCTGCCTCATCATCAGAGTAGGTAACAGCAATTTCCTGTTTACATTCCAATCCCAAAGAAGGGCAATGCCAAGGAATGTTCAAACTATCGCACAATTGCACTCATTTCACATGCTAGCAAGGTCATGCTCAAGATACGACAAACTAGGCTTCAAGAGTACGTGGATGGAGAACTGCCAGAAGTACAAGCTGGGTTTTGTAGAGGTAGAGGAACTAGAGTTCAAATTGCCAATATTCACTGGATGGTGGAGAAAGCTAGGGAGTACCAGAAAAACATCTACTTCTGCTTCATCGACTATGCTAAAGCCTTTGATTGTGTGGATCACAACAAACTATGGCAAGTCCTTAAAGAGATGAGAGTACCAGACCACCTCACATGTCTCTTGAGAAACCTGTATAAGGGTCAAGAAGCGATAGTTAAAACTGGATATGGAACAACTGATTGGTGTAGCATAGGAAAAGAAGTACGACAAGGATATATATTGTCACCCTGCTTATTTAATTTATATGCAGAGTATATCATGTGAAATGCCAGCCTGGATGAACCACAAACTGGAATTAAGATTGCTGGGGAAAATATCAACAACCTCATATATGCAGATGATACCACTCTAATGGCAGAAAGTGAAGAGGACCTCTTGCTCAGGGTGAAAGAGGAGAACACAAAAGTTGGCTTGAAACTCAACATCAAAAAAACCCAAGGTCATGGCATCTGGCCCCATCACTCCTTGGCAAATAGAAGGGGAAATTGTGGAAGCAGTGATGGACTTCACGTTCCTGGGATCCAAGATCACTGTAGACGGTGACTGCAGCCATGAAATTAAAAGATGCCTGCTCCTTGGGAGGAAAGTGATGGCAAACCTAGACAGAATAATAAAAAGTAGAGACATCACTCTGCCAACAAAAGTCCGTATGGTCAAAGCAATGGTATTCCCAGTAGTCATGTACGGCTGCGAGAGTTGAACTATAAGGAAGGCTGAGCGCCGAAGAATAGATTGTTTTGAATTATGGTGCTGGAGAAGACTCATGAGAGTCCCTTGGACTGCCAAGAGATCAAATCAGTCAGTCCTAAAAGAAATCAACCTCAACTGTTCCCTGGAAGGCCAGATACTGAAGCTGAAGTTCAAATACTTTGGCCACCAAATGAGAAGGGAGCACTCACTGGAGACGACCTTGATGCTGGGAAAGATTGAAGGTCAAAGAAGAAGGATGGTTAGACAGTGTTATCGATGCAATGAACATGAAATTAAGCAAACTTTGGAGCACAATGGAAGACAGGAGGGCCTGGAGTGATGTGGTCCATGGGGTCGCGAAGAGTCGGACTTGACTGTGCGACTGAACAACAACAAAAACCAGCAATTTCAAAATAGAAAAGAAATCCCTACATGGATATACCCAACTAATATTCTAATACAGGATTTTAAAAAATACACACAGAAGTATCTCTCTCCTGCTCATTAGTGTGTCTCAGAAAAATATGTGAAAGAATCTCTACAAGAATTTAAGAAATACTTATATAAATTGAATTTTCAGGCACATACATTTTCACAGGCGCTATACATGGCACAAAACTGAAAATGACAGAGGAGGAAGGAACAGGTCAGCCTGACTAACTTTGTGACCAAAGGCAGGATGATCTGTTCTTCAGAACAACCTTTCTAGTATTAGGTACTAACGAGGCCAGAATAGAAGTAGTACCAAAAATTGACTGAGGAGCAAACAGCTCCAGACACTTCAAGCCCTGGTGCTAGATAGAGGGGGAACAGGTCTAGCTGAACTAACGAGGTGAGGCTGCTGCTCAGCTATAGATCAGCGGTAATGCTTTCTTGCCTCAGCATGCTGGAATAATGTCAGTTTGGAAGGTTCATAGCTAAGAGCTTCCTGCTTAAACAAACACACTCAATGAAATTCAGCCAGTTGGCCATTTTATATCTATTTAATTCATTCTGATAGTGCCTTTTCACCTACAAGCTTAGAACAGCCCATTATAGCATATCGCACCATGTTTAGCAGTATTGCATACACAAGAAGAGCTGCAACCCTTACAAAAATATTGTCATATTTACCTTCCGTTAACATGCACCATATCTGAACCTATGCCAGAAATCTGGCTTCCATCCAGCAGCACAGCTCTTACAACCCTTTCTTGCTTATTTTAATTGCCAATAATATTGAGATGAAACTAAGCCCAGGGATAGCAAAAGGTGAGGAAGCAAGATATGGTTCAAACAGGGGCAACCAAGTGCCTGTTATCAAGCAGCATCAGTAGTACTGAAAAACAAGGAATAAATTGCCATTACATTCAGACACACCACTTGTTAAGTACTAGTTTCTGGACGCCGTAGTTACTGAATCAGCTCATAGTTTATTTATTCCAGACACCAAAAGACAGAGAGTCAGCAGGACCTGAGGCCTGCTTAAATCCCCATTGCAAACCACACCCCACACACAACCACACCTATGATAGGCTTATTTATTCCCCATAGGTTACTGCTTGGATCCTGGCTGACTGATAGGTCCGTCCTAGGATCCGTGCTGGCTATTGTCTCAGGAAGCGAAGCTTTGCCCATTCGCATGACTGTGTGCAAAGGCAACTGTGTGTGCGGTCCTCAGTTGGTACACAACACCACTTCTTAACAAAAATCCATTTGAATGGCTTTGAATGCCCCAGAACTCAAGGCATTCTTCTCAAGACAGACCTTGGTGCACTAGTCCTCGCTTTTTTGGCAAAGGGTTGATTCACCCCGCAGTCAGTTCTGGAATTTTATCTCCCATGTGCAATGTTTGCCATTGCTAGCATAATGCAGCATTAAAAAGTCACATTGCAATATGAACCTATTTTACCAGTTCTACCAATAAATATGTTCCAGTTCTGACTGGCAGTGCTGCATAATGAACGCAAGCATGACAGCAATAAAGAGATTTTTATGGTAAAGTTTCAAAGGCCCTACAATAAGACTTTTCTAAGCCATAAATCAGAACCCCTCTCCTATTATTACTCCATCCTACTAACCACAGGTCTGACCACAGCAAGCATTCCTCTCATCAGGGGTCTTTTGGAGGGGGAGCGCACCGGAGCACAGCTCCGGGAGCTCGAGAGCCAAGCCCCGCCCCCAGCCAGCGTCCTGGGGAGTCTTTCAGGCAGCCGAATGTCAATTTCAGCTCCATTATATCCTATGGGCCACTGAAGTCAATGGTGAAAACATAGGGTGTATTCTGGGGGCTGGAGGGGAGGGGATTTGAGGAGAGGCTCCAAACTCACAGGGTAGCTGATGGAGCCTCTCCCCAAGATACCCACCAAGTTTCAAGAACATTGGATCAGGGGGTCCAATTCTATGGGCCCCCAAACAGGTTGCCCCTATTCCCTCCATTGTTCTCTATGGTGGGAAAAAAGTACATTTTTTCCCACCGCAGAGAACAATGGAGGGAATAGGGGCAACCTGTTTGGGGGCCCATAGAATTGGACCCCCTGGTACAATGTTCTTGAAACTTGGTGGGTATCTTGGGGAGAGGCTCCATCAGCTACCCTGTGAGTTTGGAGCGTCTCCCTCAAACCCCTCCCCTCCAGTCACCAGAATATACCCTATGTTTTCACCATTGACCTCAATGGCCCATAGGATATAATGGGGCAATTGCCACCAAATTTCTTTCATTCCCTCCTTTCATTCTCTCTTTTCCCTCTTTCCCTCCTTCTTCTTTTCTCTCTTTCTTTCCCACCTTCTTCTCTTCTCTTTTTTCCTCCTTTCCATGTTTTCCTCCTCCTTCCCTCTCTTTCTTTCCCTCCCCTTTCTTTCTCTTTCTTTCCCTCTTTCCTTCCTTCTTTCCTTCTCTCTACTCTCTCTCTTTCCTTCCCTCTTTCCTCCTTCTGTGGCCCAACTCTCATGAGAAGGAGTTTAAACTTTAAACCCCTTCTCTCTTAGCTCCCCCACCCAGACCAGGTGGGGAAGGGAAGGGGAGGCTTTTGAAGATGCCGCCCCCCTTTTGCTTCTCCTTCTGACATCACTTCCGGTGATGTCAGGGGGTGTGGCATATGCTAATAGCCTAATAGCTCATTAGCATACCATATGCTAATGAGCTCCTGCAGCTGTTTTTCTACGAAAAGACCCCTGCCTCTCATTCATGAAAATGAAAAGAGCAGGACCTCACTGTTGTTTTTAAATATCTCCAAAGGCTACTGCTGAGGAGATCATGCAAACCGAATGTAGACATTACTGAAAAGCTACCTATGAGAATTTGTGGAGACATGGATCAATAGTTTGATTATGTGAGGTTTCTCTTCCATTTCATCAAAAGGGGTCAACCAAGTGACAAAATCATTGACTGTGAATTCCAACCTTCCTTAAGAAAGGGAAAAGGAGGGAAGGTGCTACAGTCCCATGCAATTCCCCTCTTATACCTTAAATCAACAAAGTGACGCAGGCTAGCTCAAGATTGTTGTCAGATCTCGGAAGCTAAGCAGGACGGGCCCTGGTTAGGACCTCGATGGCAGTGCACCATGGGAATCTAGGGGTGCTACACAGAGGCAGGCAGGGGGAAAACCACCTCCATTTATCTCTTGCATTGAGAACCCTACAAGGTGGCTAGACATTGGCCGCAGCTTGACAGCACTTGCCATCACCTATGCTGATGCTATGCTGGGGATTATTAGGAAAGGTACTGACAACAGATCAGCCAGTATCATAATGCCCCTATATAAATCAGTGGTGCAACCTCATTTGGAATACTGTGTACAGTTCTGGTCACCACACCTCAAAAAGGATATTATAGCATTGGAAAAAGTGCAGAAAAGGGCAACTAGAGTGATGAAAGGGTTGGAGAACTTTCCCTATGAAGAAAGGTTAAAGCGCTTGGGGCTCTTTAGCTTGGAGAAACAAGGGCTGAGGGGTGACACGATCGAGGTTTATAAGATTATGCAGGGGATAGAGCAGGTAGAGAAAGAGGTACTTTTCTCCATTTCTCATAATACACGAACTCATGGGCACTCAATGAAATTGCTGAGCGGTCGGGTTAGAACGGATAAAAGGAAGTACTTCTTCACCCAAAGAGCAATTAACACATGGAATTCACTGCCACAGGATGTGGTGGAGGCTACAAGCATGGACGGCTTCAAGAGGGAACTGGATAAACATATGGATCAGAGGTCCATCAGTGGCTATTAGCCAAAAGGTATAGACAGGGACTCTGGGACAAGTGATGCTCTGTATTCTTGGTGCTTGGGGGTACCCACTGCTGGACCTCTTGATGGCACCTGGTATTTTTGGCCACTGTGTGACAGCGTGTTGGACTGGATGGGCCGTTGGCCTGATCCAACATTGGCTTCTCTTATGTTCTTGTGTTCACCATATTCTCACTTATATAAATTAGCAAGGTGTCCCTGATTTCTCTGCCTGACTCAAAGATTTGAACAGATGTCTAAATTTGAATCCTCAAGTTTAAAAATAGCATCATTTCCAGCACTGGGGATTCCAGCTGCCTACAGCAGACTCAGATAAACAGCCAATACAGCTACTGGAGAAGTAATTACGTGGTGCTGTGTGTTTTCTCTTGTTTTTGTCCTGTGAGTGTTCATTTCAGTCCTTAGACACATGGAAAGTTTACAGATCATCACATCCCGAAAAACTCACGTGATGTGGGCTAAGACCACAGGTGGTAAATTGTACATTTCACTACACATCCGAAAAAATCCCACAGCACCCAAATTAGTAGTGACCAACACCCCTCCACCGAAAAAAGCATTACTCCATAGTGACTTGCAAATCCACCAAGTTATTGAAAAATTTGCCTCAAATTTTTAGATAATCTGTTTTCCGTGCTTTCCCATACCTAGGCTATTGAAGTGCATTACCAATCCCCAGATTCACTTTTAAGGCAAAGGGAAAAGATGCAGGAGCGGACTCATGTTTCAGCTTACTGTTGTCAGCAGTAGAGATGGGCAAGAACCAGTTCAGGAGCCAAAATTCGGCACAAGCACCTTCCCCAAACATGTATGGGACTTTTGTCCAGTTCAGTTAAGCTGTTCGGTCTGCAGCTCACCTGTTAGCTTTGAATGGCTGTGAGCCATTTCATCTGTGAGGATCGCTGAAATGGCTGAGAGCCATCTAACCCTTCCTGGGTGACCTGTGGCCGGGAGAAAGGGGGACCCAAACTGGCCAGTTCAGTTCAGTGCATTTTTTGGCTTGGTTCAGTTCGGGGTTAGGTTCAGGAACCTCCTAAATTTATTTATTCATTATTTCAATTTGTATCCCGCCTTGCCACAGAACTGGCTCAAGGTGGCTAACAACATTAAAACAGTAAATATAATCCTTCCTTATATATAATTGCATTTTGGTCATACCTTATATGGCCAAAATGCGCGCCGGAATCAGTTGGCCGAGGGACCTGCCAGTCAGATAGGGGGTCCCTCGCCACTGGCTGCATTGGGTCCCTGCGCGGCTGCAGACCCGCCCACGCACGTGGCGTAGGGCCTCACGCCCCCATTCTCACGCCGGATGCCGGCAGGGATGGCTGCTCTGGCGACAGCCCACCCCACGACCCGGACCTCTGCTCGCCAGCAGACTCGCCTGGAGAGAGGCGGCGGCCGCTTCCTCCGCCGTGCGCCAGGATTCGCCCTCCAGCCCGGCACATCCTCCCTGCTACACCCGCGCCTCAGGAGGAGCCACGCCCGCTTCCTCCGCCGTCCGGGCAGATTCGCCCTCCAGGCCGACGGGCCCGCCCTGCTGCAGATGCGCCTGAAAAGAGGTGCCTCCCACTTCCTCCACGGCCGCACAAGCAACAGGCTCCCGCCGACGCCGAGGCTGCCTCACACAGGTAGCCCTCAGGGAGCTCGACGACCGTGCCGGCTACTGGCCCCTACCGTGGCCCACAGCCACCAAAATGCCTCCTTCTCACACCTCTCCAGCACTGGAGAGGCGCGCCGCCAACGCTGCATCCCAGGAGGGCGCGGGGGGGCCTTCACCCACCAAACGGCTAGGGCCCGTTGCATCGCACCACGCAACGGGCTTGGCCGCTAGTAAAATATAAATACAATTGCCTAACAACTGAACAGTACTAATGATGATGATGGCGGTGTACAATATACAAACCAAGGCAAAAACTAGCCGATGTTTCATGCGGGCCAAGGTGTATTCTGGCAGCGTCATCAGTGGCGTTTTCGCCAGTGGCCCACTCATCAGTGGCGGCTCCTAATCGAAGGCCTGGTGGAAGAGCTCCATTTTGCAGGCCCTGCGGAACTGTAAAAGGTCCTGCAGGGCCCTGATGTTATCCGGGAGCTCATTCCACCAGCGTGGAGCCGCCACTGAAAAGGCCCTGGCTCTAGTAGCAGCCAACTTCACGCCTCTTGGGCCAGGAAGAGTCAGGCGATTCTGTGTTCCTGACCTCAGTGCTTTCTGGGGCACATGTGGGGAAAGGGGGTCCCTCAAGTAGGCAGGCCCCTGACCACATAGGGCTTTAAAGGTCAAAACCAGCACCTTGAAACGGATCCAGTAAGCCTTCAGCACAGGTTGGATGTGGTCTCGTATAGGGAGACCCATCAACAGCCTGGCCGCCGCATTTAGCATCAGCTGCAGCTTCCGGATCTGAGACAAGGGCAGCCCCCTGTAGAGCCCAAACCAAACTGGAATTTTTAGGTTTGTGCCCATCCCTAGTCAGCAGTACATTCTATGAGATACCTACAATTGGCAGGGAAGGCAAAACAGAACAAGTAACACAATGAGATTTTATATCAGAAAATAATCATGATAAGAGTGCTGCCATAAGAAACACAGAAGTTTTCTGGAGGCTTCTCCAAGACCACACAAAGTACTCCTTCACAATCTGATGGTAATCAATGTAACAAATTACCTACTCTCCTGACCTTTTCCTTAAAACACAGTAACTGCACAGAACGTGCAATGAAGGCTAATGAAGCATTCGTCCAGATTTTAAGATTTTCCTTGGTGCAAACGGAGGGGGCAGAATCCTGGCATGAAAAACAACTTTACACTGGCTGACAAGCTGAAATAGGACGCTGCTGCTAACTCACCCACACTTTTTGTTGAAGCAAAAATGTCTCCTTTGTCAGAAACAAGAGATTCAATGTGGGGATGAACAGTGCTGGCACTGAAGTTTTCTAAATCAGCACTTTATTCAATCAGCTTCTTTGCTTGTTCAAAGCGAAGATCATCACAGTCTCTCCACAAAAGCCATTTGACAATCTGTAGCTCATACAGCAGCTATAGAACATCAGAGCACAAGGGTTATACAAACCTTGATGGACAAACATATTTAGCCAGTGGCTATGTAACTCCAGGATGCAACAGCAGCCATTGCTCCGTACAGAGGTGCAGGTGGGATACTTCTGTGCCGGAGGCCACAATGAAAATACTTGCTCACTCAACTATGACGATTCAGGCTTGGTCTGCACATTTATTTTATGTATTTACTGCCTGAGTGGTTTACATTTTAAAATAATTGCTTACAATCTAACAGAAATGATATGGAAGGGGAAACGGATGGGAAGAGAAGAGGAAACTAAGTGAATTCAGACACCATCCAGTGTTGGCCCAAGGGTGTGTGCTGGAGGGCACGTAATAAAGCAACTTTGCTGAAGGTAAACAGTTCTGGATCTGGACACTGCCTTGGACAGGAGACCTTCAGGAAATCCTGTATCCCCCGTCTCAAGTTCCACAATGGAAAAAAGGCAAGATATAAATGTAATCAATAATTTCATTCATATTAGATTCTAGAACAAAGTTTGAGCCCAGTGGCACTTTTAAGACCCATGAAGTTTAATTCAAGGTATAAGCCTTCGTGTGCAGAATTATACCTCGAATTAAAACTTTTGTTGGTCTTAAAGGTGCCACTGGACTCAACCTTTGTTCTGTTGCTTCAGACCAACACGGCTGCCCACCTGAACAATAGATTCTACTCCAACAGCATTAGGGGTGCCGGGTCCTTCCAAGTCCCCAGCAACCCTAAGTAGCACCTTAGAGACCAACAAGATGTTTGGTGTATAAACTTTTAAGAATCAAAGCTCCCTTCATCAGAGTTTTGACTCTCAAAAGCTTCTATGCCCCAAATCTTGTTGGTCTCTAAGGCGCTACTGGATGTGAATCAAGCTGTTCTACTACAAACCAACATGGCTGCCCCTCTGAAACTCATTCATAATGTTATGTAATGAAGTTATAGAACAGTGCCAACACACATGCAAGAGAATGAGACAAGAATGTGGTTGTAGAATGGATTGCACCACTTCAGACAGCACGCAGTCGAGTCACTTCAGTATGCTCCCCTGGCGTAAAAACCTCCCTCTAAGCGGAAATTTAGGACAGCAGGAAGCAGGCTGAGATTGAGTCTTTCTTCCTGTGCTGGTTTTCTACTTTCAGGGATGGTTTTCTTACATAGGAGAAGATCGAAAAATGGCATCTGCCACCTAAGACAGAACAGACTGCTCTACCATCTGTCACATTCTGTAGCTTTTGGATGGGTCTCCATCTTCTTTGAATCAAGAGACAAGCAGGGAAAAAAATATTCCACTGAATAAAGGTCACAACCCATTTCTACCATACATTCTTCCATACATACCATACATACATCAAGCCAATGCCCGACGGAGCATTGCTAACAATTGATAATAATTATTATATTTCATTCGGAGGTCTCCATTTGCTCATGACTTATTTATTTAAAAAGATATATCCTGCTCCCCCAAAATAGTCCAAAGAGGCTTTCAATAAATGCGAATGAAAAAATTACAATAGCCAAGATAAAACCTACAGTAAAACAACTGAGAGAAACAGTCTAATGAGAACAATAGAAAAGAATAAGAGTCCAGTAGCATCTTAAAGACTAACAAAATTTGTGGCAGGGCAGGAGGTTTCATGATTCACTGCTCACTGCTTGCTCTTTTCTACTGCCTACAAGACAGACTAACACTGCTACCCGTCTTAATCTAATGAGAACAAGTTACCTTATCAACACAGTTCAGTCAAATGCCATCTGGAAAAGAACAAAGTTACCAGAGGAAAGGAGCAAGCTGGATTTCTTCCAGAAGGCTGTTCAAAATTGTAAGGGGCCATCACAGAGAAGAACAAGCCCTCCCTTGATGAACCAATGAATTCACCAGGAGAAATCTATTTGCTGACCTAAGTTGGCAAGTGGGCATAAATAGGGAGAGGTGATCCCTCATGTGCATGACGTTTCCGACCATAAAGGGCTTTACAGGCATGAATCTAGAAGCTGCCTCAAACTGTGCATGGGAACACACGAAAAGCCAGTCTAAGGGTGCAGTCAGACGGCATGCTGGGAGTGGTTTAAATTGCTCCGGTCCCAATGCGTTGTTTTTTTTAACCCAGAGAATCACGATCACACTCACCTCCTTGTTCCGGATTGCTGTGCAGCCACATTGCTCCCCATCGTCCACATGTGGGAGCATGCATTGGTGTTTCCCCCCCTCTCAATTTGAGCATGCTCACAGGCAACCATCTGTAGAACTAAAATTTTCACATGTGCGCAGAACAGCAATTTCCACACTTCCCTTTAAACTTTAAATGAACACTTCCCTTTAAACTTTTACCCCAAAACTGGCCTCCGTGAGATCCCAAACTTGTCTAAATGCTAAAACGAGTCACCATTTAAACTTTGGTTTTATTAACTCAGGAGCGGAGCTCTGCCTATGCGCACATCGCCGACGCATAAAAAAATGGTGGATGAAAAGCAGAAGCCTCAGGCTTCCATGGCAGCTTTCCAGAGGGGAGGGGGTTGAAGCACCTGGAGGTGGCTCAACACCTCAGGAGTGATCAGACATCAGAAAAGTGCAGCTAGAACCGGAGAATCAGGAAAACACTACTTGGGGACCTGGTATCAAAATACTCTGGTTTAAAAGGGGTTTGATCCAGAAAGCCACAGCTCGGGACAGTGTGCAAATGTTGGGTGTCTGAACATGCACATAAAATCTGTTACTGAAGTGTGCCAAAAGCGGTTCAAATGGTGCATCTGAACGCACCCTAACTGTTTTAGTATTGGCATAATGTACTTCCGGTATGATACTCCTGTCAAAAGAGAGACTGCTGCATTTTGCCCCGGCTAAATTTTTTAAGATATCTTTAAGGGTAGCCTTACATACAGCACATTGTTCAACTAATGGGATATAGATGCATGGTTGAAAATGTAGGCAGACTCTAAAAGAGGACATAGCTTACTCACTAAGCCTTCAGCAACAATCTGGGTCAAGTGCTTCATACAGTTTTCAAATGGATAACTTTACTTCATTCATATGTAGATCAAATCCCCCGTATCAGTAGTGTTACCTGCATCTTGCCCTGACTGCAGTTCTGTTCTCTTAACTCATGCCAGTGATGACTCAGCTGCTGTTACTCTGCAAATTCTTTCAAGTAAACACCTGAATTTCGGGGAAAAAACAAACTCCTCTAGCAACTGTTGATAGGTGGTATGCACCAAACCCACAGCAGATATACATGAGTTTGAAACCATCGGACTGCTCCAGGATCATAATGGCCTATACTGATCGGACTTCTCAAGCGTGGCCAACTTAACTTGATTGGCTCCCATTCTTCTAAAACAAAACAAAACAAACCCATCCAACATTGTTAACTATTCCTCTGCCAGTATGTATGCAAGTTCAATTGCCTGGGCAGGGATTCAGGAAGCCCAATGTGGTTTCACCCTGTGCCACTTAAAAAAGCAGAACACAATTCTCTTTAACCTGGAAGAGAAAAGGGAACCTCCACTCTTCAGCCATTCAATGACTGACTAAGGAGTCCTGTTTGCCAATCCCAATGTGATACATTTTCAAAAGAAAGCAGGTGTGAGATTCACAAGATCCCCAAGATTGGCAGGTCTTTCCCACCCGATGCCAAAATGCAGCACATGGTGTCGGGAATCACCAGAACCCAAATAATATGTGGTTGACTCAGTTTGGGAAGTTAGGAAACACTTGAAAACAAAGGACTTTGGGCGTTATGGAAGTTTTGTATACCCTTCCAGACGTAACACCTTCCACCAGTCAGTGTGTGTGTGAGGGGGAAATTTCCTAAGAAATGTTGTCATTTTCTGTGTTATACTTTGTAATTTTTATTAATATTTCTTCTCCCCACACACACACTTGGAAATGCCACATGGACTTTGAACTCCTTACATAAAAAGGTTTACTTTTTTATACTGTGCCCATCCCAAGTCATTGCTCTGATACACACTTCTGTAGTGATACCCAGATATGGCAGGGGTTCTTGTTGTAAAAATAATTAAGTTGTTCTTCTGATGAATAGCCAAGGTCATGGCAGGCAATGTTCCCTCTAATTCCCCACCACCACCACTGAGTGGAGTAGTTCACATCCTGAGCAGAATATAACTGCTGTAATCTTAAAATGGCAAAGGGATGGAAACCAGTCACATCATATAGATAGTAGACCCACAGGAAACTGGTAGATGGTGTGCTATATATTCCTAGTCATATCCTTACAACAAAATAGAAAGAAAACCACAAAGAAGTAGATCTTCAAGGGGGAAGAAGTGAGATCTTCAAGGTGTGCTCAAGAAAGTCTTTTATGTTTGTTTCGTTAACAGAACTCTCCAGAATGACGTTCTGTTTCGTATAGAAGACTTCTTCTGAACAGTGTGATAGTCTAGTTGTGTTTCATTAACACCTTCTTCCAAAAGAGCTTTCAGCTGCAGTCATTCACATGCTTAATTCATCTTTTGGGGCAATACCAATAGGCTGTTGAATGTATTGGTATTGCCCAAAAAGATAAATTAAGCATGTGGATGATTGCAGCTGAAAGCTCTTTTGGAAGAAGATGTTAATGAAACACAACTAAAGTATCACACTGTTCAGAAGAATTCTATACAAAACGGAACATCATTCTTGAGAGTTCTGTTGACAAAACAAACATAAAAGACTTTCTTGAGCACACCTTGAAGATCTACTTCTTTGTGGTTTTCTTTCTATTTTGTTATAAGGATATGATTAGGAATATATAGCGCACCATCTACTAGTTTTTCTGTGGGTCTACAATCTATGTAATCTTAAAATGGGCAATGGGGCAGTGCAAGTCCCTTTGGGGCTCCAGATTACTGCTGAGAGGGAGGCATCCCGCGTTAATGAGTGGCCACTCACGCACAGAGCTTAGAGGGAACACTGGTAGCACGGTAACACATCTTTGTCAGTTGTTGACTTTTTGCTATGGGAAATAGAAGGGATGTACAGTCAAGAGATCATCGCCTTTCTTACTGGCCCTTCCCAAGTGAATTAATATTATTTATTTACTTTATTTCTAGCCTGCCTTTCTCACTGATATTCAAGGTGGATTATAAAATATTAAGTTAGCCAACCTTTTCCCAACCACGTACTCCAGGCCAGGAAAATCTTCTGATTCTTAGTTTCTGACCACCCACCTTTCATTGAACAGCATGAGAGCAGGACCAATAAAAAGACATCCAATGTTCCCTGTAAGCTATGGAGTCTTATAAGCAAAAATTCTACTTTGTGAGCTACTGGCATTAAAGTTGTGAGCGGGCAATTTGGCTGCTGCATAAATTACTTTGCTCTGGAAGCCATCCTTCCTGAGCTAAAACAAAAATCTGTGAGCTGGAGGCTAAAAAACTGTGAGCTAGCTCACATTAACTCATCTTAGAGGGAACACTGGTGACAACCACAATTGGTCATTAGGAAGGAAGATTCTTATAGCTTTGGGGGGGACAAATTTGGAGAGTAACATCTGTACTATGGCAAAGAAATGCACTCCAGTGTAAAACAAAGCCTCAGACTTCTGCACAGCTCTGCTATAGGGCGCAACTGTGTAGCCATAAAGACAGCAAATAAACAAGCACTGCACAAATAACGCAGACCACAAGTGCTCATAAAGACATACAGCATCCCACTAATCTGCAATTACACACCAAGAAGTATTGTCCACCTCATACAGACCCCAATTGGCCGAGCTAGACTATTACCAGCTTGCAAATCAGAGGTTTGGACTAAAAATAATCATCCATAGAATTTAATATGGGTTTCAATAGGGACAGGGAGAAGTCTCACATTTCTTCAGTGTCTTGTGTTTGTCCAGCAGCAGCAGCACCTTATCTTGCCTTTTGAAGCTTAAGGAAAACACTGCTTTGTCCAAAAGCAGTTACAGCTGGACCTTGAAGCAAGGTTCTTTGCCCTCACATCTTCCATTGCTCTTTCCCTGTGTTTTTCTCCAAGTGTTTGCGCCAAGCATAAATTATTCCAGATGACGATCAATACCCCCAATCTAATGTCCTATGGCTAAGCACTGACCTTTCAGTAGTGGGCAGATTTTACCAGCTGACTAGAAACTGGGCTCCAAAGGATGCACACACACACCCTATTACTGATCTCTAGATTCTTCTATATTCATTCCACTGATCAGGAGCCAGCACACACCACACTAAAATGCAGGCAACTCCACCACCCTAGCGCATAATCCCAAGCAGTAGATCTCTTCCCAGCACTCTTTTTTTTTTGGCTTTCGTGCAACTGTTTGCACATACTTTCACACACACGTAACAAAGACATCCCCCGTCACTCCACTTCAGTCTCCTCAAAGCAGCACCTCGTGCCTGCCAAGTGCTAATCTTGCACCTGCAATTCTGTGCAAGGAAGCCAATCTCTTCCCTACCCTGAAACGCGAGGGAATCCAGCTTTTTGCACCAGCCTACAAAACCAGGGTCTAACACAGGCAAGCTATGATTTATCTTGAAGAGAAGCTTCTATTTCTGTTGGAGTTTGTATGCTTACATGTACTTTCTACATTATGCATGATACTTCAAGTCGAGGCATGAATGATGGATACCAGGCACTGCATTACAATGAATTCCCTCTGTTCCTTATCTATCTACACTATAAGAAGCCTATCGGAATACACTCCAACATAATTTCTGTATAAAGTACCAGCACCCACACACACTTTCTTGCTGCTAGGTCAAATATGTAAGAGTCAGAACTTCACCAAGTATGGATGAGCATTCTAAACAGTAAGAGTATGCTTTTTAAGAAGGGGTTTGTGGGGATCTGAAGGATTCTGGAACCTGAAGGATTCAGGAACAGATATGTTGAAAGCAATGGGAGGACCTGCTCCTAAAGCCTTAGGGAACTTTTGATTAATTGTCTGAAAGTCTTGATAGGCGGCTCTAGTGCTATTGATCATGCATGCTTCCTGCAACAATGGCTACTGACGTCAGTAAAAAGCCTTTACAGTGAAAGATGGAAATAGTAACAGGGCAACTCATTTAAAAATTCCATCTGTCTCCTTCCTAATCTAGAGCTGTAGAGGAAAACAATGATGAAGTTAAAAAAATATATATTGTGTACTATGCCATACAAGTACACCTGGCTAGAGGTTGACATCTAAACCAGTTTAATAAATAAAAACTATTAAGCTGCTTGAGCACAGCTGATCAAGCCCTGTAACTCTTCCTGACGTGCAATTAGCCAAGGGGTTTAGAGAGTCGTTACCACTTTAAATAATCTGCACCATTTCTTGTATTCTGTATACATTAACACTCCCTGAAGAATGCTGCACCAACAATTCTATGACCCCCCTCACTTCTGCAGGTGTATACCGCATACCATGCAGTTGTGGACAAGTTTACATTGGGACCACACAACATAGTATTCAGACAAGAATAAAAGAACATGAAAGACACTGCAGACTTGGCCAACCTGAAAAATCAGCAGTGGCTGAACATAGCCTAACTCAAACAGGACACAGTATTTTGTTCCAAGACACTGAAAGGCTGGACAACACTTTCAGTTACCATGTCAGATTACATAGGGAGGCCATTGAAATTCATAAACAAAACACAATTTCAACAGGAAAGAAGAGAGTTTAAAAATAAATAGGGCATGGTTGCCTGTCCTGAAAAACACAAAAGGCTCTACATCTGACAATAGTGCTACAGGTAAGATTAGAATTTCAACAGCCAATCCACCTACAAAAGAACCTCCTCAGGAAACAGGAAACCTCCTCAGGAAACAATCCATAGACAAAAGAACCTCCTCAGGAAAGCTCCTCCATTAGCATGTTCATAAGCCTGGGGAACTCCTACAAGATAATGACTCAGTCCTATCCCACCTTCCGGGGTAGATATAAATTACCTGCCTACCATTTTTCTTCTTCTCACCTTGACACAGAGAGTACTCCATCTTTCTGTGTTATACCTCTGAGGATGCCAGTCACAGCTACTGGTGAAATGTCAGGTCCTACAATGCCAAGACCACGGCCATATAACCCAGAATATCTACAGCAACTAACTGCTGCACATCCACCAGCTCTAAGGTTGCTGGCCTGAAGGTGGGACCTGGGGATCTCCTGCTTTTACAACTGATCTCCAGCTGACAGAGATCAGCTCCCTGTCATGGCTCCTGCCGAGCCCGAGCCCTTGGTGCCCGCGGAAGAGCTCTCCACACCAGGAACCCCCGCACCTGACAATGCGGCAAGCTCCAAGGCCAGCCCAGCAACAGTGGGGGCAGATCGCTGCTCGAGTGACACGCACCCTGACTCACCACCACTGGTGTCTCATTTACGAGAGCAGCGCTGGCGGGACTTGGCAGCCCAGTGGCGCGAAGCACACCTGCACACCCGGCGCTCGTGGAGCCCTGAGTATTAGCGGGAGCCGGGATGTATTTGAGGCGTGCTAATTACCAGCCGCTATTTAGCTCCTGCTGGCACAACAACAAACTCATGCCACCAACTAGTCACATCCGCAAAGCTCTGCACCGCACCACTCCTGTTCCTAATGCCTCATTCTTGGTTTGATCCCCCCGGCTCCTTGACCTCGGCTCGTCTTGACCTCACTACTCTGCACCTCACACCCTCGGACTCCCGACCTTCGGCTCTCGTACTCTTGACCCTCGACTTTCAGACCTCCTGACCACACTAACAGTTGGTGATTTGAACTTGGCTCCCCAGTTTTCTCGGCTTGCTTGGTTTCTGACTCTGAACTGTCTCTTGACCACCCCGCTCATCTTACCCCTTGAACTTGGTTATTTGGTCCCAGCCGGCTCTGACCTCGGACTGTGTCTCTCGACCACCCCACTCGTCTTACCCTTGAACTTGGTCATTTGGTTTCAGCCGGCTTTGACCTCAGACTGTGCTCTGGCCGCCCCATGCTTGCCTGGCCCTGCACCCCAGCCCATGACACTCCCTTGGAGAAAATGGCTGCTTTAGAGGGTGGACTCTATGGCACTGTACCATGCTGAAGCCCCTCCTCTCCTCAAACCTCACCCTCTCCTAGATCCATCCCCAAAGTCTCCAGGTATTATCCAATCCAGACCCGGCAACCCTAACTGGGACTCTCAGGGCAATAGGGGGCAATATGGCATTTTCCATTTCATACTAGTCCACAGTCCTGAGAACCAGTGTGGGCCCTGGGCAAACTGCTGTGAGAGGCAAGAACAAATGGGGAGGGTTCAGCTGGAGCAGGAAGTCTCCAAAGAGCCAATCAGGAGACAGGAAAAACATAATTTGAAACTGTAGGAAGTCCCTAATCTAGCTATGCTAACTAGCAGTCCTTCAGCTGTCCCCTATAGACTGTTCTTCTGATCTCCTTCAAGTAGGTGTACTATAGACCTTGTATATTCCAACACTAAGCCACTTTGAGTCCAAACTGTAGGGAGAAAAGTGGGATATGAATGAATGAATGCAAAAGCATTGTGAATGCAAATGCATGCCTTCAGTGGGTCTCATTCTTGACAAAAAGTCCATGCAGGAGCTCTTTAACCTTAGCAAGCTTGGGTCATCTGTATGTTGTGCAAAGGATAAAGAAGGTATTACCACACATCTACCGCAGATGTGTGGTAAAGTGTTCCGCTCTGTGTTGCCTTGCAAGGAGCTTATAATGCTCTTATGGACTCATGCACCATGATTAATAACTGGGCTGTGCAATAAGTATGCCAAAGGACTGTATGGTGACCACACACTGATGCCATCTACCTGGACTGAAGACACGCGCCCAGCTGAGGGAAGCCTCGTCCTGAGACACTGTGCCAGGCCAGAAATGGATCCACGGATTACCTGTTGCCTCTCACCTGTATCCCAGTAAGAGCCAGTCTCCCTAGCCACGCAAGTACATAGAAACTAGTGACAGCCATGCCTTGCAAAGGAACCCTGAACATCTTTACAGAGACTCCATAAACAGACAACTCCTCCAGCACGCAGGCATCTTCCTTCCTCCCCACCTGCACCAGATGCTACACGTATGCTTTTCAGAATAACAAAGGAACTGCTTTCATGAAGAGATTAGAGGGCTGACACGTCCCAGCCAAGCCCATCACCAGAGCAATCATCGGACCATCAATGCTAACGACTCTAGCCATTCCAGCTATTGTCCCCCAAAGGTGCCAATGTTAGAATGAATAGAAGTAACACTGCCCAACTACCAAGTGCCCTTCCTCCTGAAACCAGTTTTTGTGTTGAAACAGCCCCCTAGGGATGACATGACCTGGGACGCCCCTCCCTGGCTGGGATAGAGTATAAAAAGAGAGAGACTCCTCATTCTTTTCTTTCTCTCACTTCCTCTCTACCTGACCCCACCCTATCTTGCTGACTCTCGGTTTAAGTGCTACCCAGAGCCTGCCACGTGCTCTGCTAGTCAGAACACAACCCCTTTTCCTTATAATCTCCCTTATTTTTCACTGCAGGATCGCTTCATCTCGTCAGACAGGTCAGTATCACCCAACCAACGAATTTCTCCTGGTAATGCAAAACTCTCTATACCTTTCTGTCTAAATTTCCTAGCTCTTTGTTGTTGTGTGTATTCTTGGATTTTATTGTATGTGTGTGCAATTTCCTAGTAAAGAAACCATTTAATTAAGATCTGGTCTCTGTGTCTATTTCCGAAAATCTGGAATAACTGGGACTCCTGTATACATAGGTTATTGCTCCCTTATATACCTATTGCCATTTAATAACTATATTCCCACAAGCTATTATTAAGAAAATAAGGCAATTTGGCTAACATCTGTCCAACCATTTATACACAAAAAAATATGCTAATCATATTGTATCTAAATCAGAGCAATTGTACCTTCAAAGTGTCCAGCAAACATGTCACAAGGGACTATTGAGGTTTTAATCAAGTTGCCACAAGAATCCCCAACAAAGGGTTTTGTCACCACATGAAACAGCTCCACCAGATGCGTCTGGGTTTTTTTCCCCCCTCTCACTGCCATGTCCACCATAGAGTAGACTCTAAAAATGAGTTCAGACTATTTTCTCAATGGATTTCTTCCATTGATGCTGTAACCATCATCCATGTCATTTAATAGCCCAGTGTAGCTCCCTAGTAACAAAGCATCATAAACAAGTTCTGTTCAGTGGAAGAGGTTCCCTAGGAGCAACCATGTCTACCACTGAAATCATCTCCTGTTTCCAGAAGTCAATTAAGCTCTGGAAGACCATGCCAAGTGGGACACCTACCCCCCCCCCCAGTAAAAACCACCAGGAAATCATCTTGATCCACAGCAATCAAGAGCAGATCAACCTAACTGAAAGGCTGCTCATGGACTGAGGGGAGAGAACTTGTGGGCACTCAATGAAATTGCTGAGCACTCGGGTTAGAACAGATAAAAGGAAGTACTTCTTCACACGCACACACACACACACACACACCCCACACACAAAACCTTTATTGGCATTGAAAGCACAAGACATCACGGAAAGACTTCTTCACCCAAAGATTAATTAACACATGGAATTCACTGCCACAGGAGGTGGTGGCAGCTACAAGCATGGATGGCTTCAAGAGGGAATTAGATAAACATATGGAGCAGAGGTCCATCAGTGGCTATTGTCACACGGTATAGATAGGACCTCTCGGTCTGGAGCCAGTGATGCTCTGCATTCTTGTTGCTGCAGGGGCAACAGTGGGAGGGCTTCTAGTGTCCTGGCCCCACTGGTGGACTTCCTGATGGCACCTGGTATTTTTGGCCACTGTGTGACAGAATGTTGGACTGGATGGGCCATTGGCCTGATCCAACATTGGCTTCTCTTATGTAACTTGGAAGCAGGGAGAGCTCACAGAAGTCTTACTACTTCTCTCCTTAACTGGCCAAACAATCTCCTCCCACTAAATTTTCCTGTGCCAACCACTGCCTCCAGCAAATTGCCATAATATTAATCTAATATATAATAAAACTTAACAGAAGGAGGGGCAAACTAATCCAGAGAAGCTTAGTCCTACACTTATAAATCTCTACCCCATGCACATACACATAGCTTGAGGACCAACTGATTCAGACAGTATCCATATTGGTCTCATCACCTACAAGACTCTGTTCCTATTGGTTCCTCTCACATGGGTGTAGTAGATGAACACTACATCCCCTGCCTTGCTTGTATTAAGTCCAAATGGAAGTGCTCTTTTGGCTCTGCTTTTTTGGGCTCACCTCCACCACAGTCAATCTGCCACCTGTCAAACCGGAGGAAAAATATCCTACGCCTACAAGAGGCTGCCACATTTGGAGTTCAGCAGTCAGATGTCAACAGGTCCGATGGCTGGATTCTCCTCGCTTAGGCCAGAGATTGGATCTGGAACGACTCTTTGTCGGGGTGCCACAGAAACAATGAGAGTGCTGGAGAGACACTTTCAAGAGTCCTCTCTGAAGTCCTTTTGATAACCTGACTGATACTTTCTCCTTCTTCTCCAGCTGATAAGGATACATTTTAGCATGTGTTAGTCTTCCCACTGAAATACAGTGTTTATGCAAATTCCCCCCCCCCAGGAACGTTGTCAAAAAGGGGGCATTTTATATTGCATACAAGTTACAGTTATATGTGTGTGTGTGTGTGTTTATAACATTTTAAGGGGATTGTCTTACATCCATGGTCATCTTCCTGTCAAGTCAATATAGTAAATAGGATCTAGAAATGTTTAAAATAATATTTATGTTTTAGTTGATAAGAAATACCCATTTAGGCTCAATTTAAGCAATAATGGCTTTGTACTAGATCCAAGGGGTTTTCTTGACAAAGATACTGGAGTGGGTTGCCATTTCCTTCTCCAGTGGATCACACTTAGTCTGAGTTCTCTGCTGTGGCCTGTCCATCTTGGGTGGTCCTCCATGGCATAGCCCACAGCCTCATTAAACCACACAAGCCCCTTGCCACAACAAGGCAGGTCAAAGAAGGTCAAAGAAGAAGGGGATGGCAAAGGGTGAGATAGTTAGACAGTGTCACCGATGCAACGAACATAAATTGAGCAAACTTCAGAGGACGGCAGAAGACAGGAGGGCCTGGTGTGATCTGGTCCATGGGGTCGCAAAGAGTCAGACTCGACTGTGAGACTGAACGAGAACTAGATCCAAATAGCAAAGTATTTTCTTTTTTTTTCCTTTTTGAATATAATTTTGTTAAATTTTAGGACAAACAGACAACAAATCCGATACATAACTAAGAAATGTCAGGTACAACATTAGAACAGTACCTTAAATTGAAAACCATGTATACCAGTACATTGCATTATTAACATTCCACATTTCATAAGTTAAAAGTTCAATAAACTTTGGTAATGCTTATTGTTAGGAATGACACCCCCCTCTATAAGATATTCAACAACTGGAAACCAAACTGTTTGAATTTTTTTATATATATATTCACCTATGGCCAAGGACAGACTGGCAGTTTGCCCCGGTAGCCAATCATCGCAAAAAAAACCCGGATTAAACTATACCGGGTTTTCCCGTCCACACAGCGGGGGCCGCTGCTGGAAGATATGGGACGGAGGTGTGTGGGAGCATTCAGACTGCCACACCAGAGGCATGCTATATTCGTCGTTTCCCCATTAATTTGGCTGTGGGTGTATGTGCGCATGAGCGCTCATGTGCTCATGCGCATAAGTGCATTTTGCCAATTTTTTTTTTTTGCCCTGCAATGCCGGCACCGCATTGGACAGTGGAGCGGAGCGCAGCCAATCACACCGTTGCTGCCTCGTGCCCAACGCGGGTTGCTCCTGGCTTTTCGCCTGCGCATTCAGACTCCCCGGAAGTGGAGAAACGCGCAACAAACGCAGGCTTTCAGGATTTGAAACGGCTTTCATCGGATGTTTTTTTAATCCAGCAGTGAGGCGCAAGAGCACTGGTAAGCTACGGGTGGGGGGTGCCAGGCAGATGTGCCTGTGTGAACATTCCATTTACTCCAGTATTGAATCGTTGTCGGCCCGGGTCCTTTCCCAGGGCAAATTGCCAGTCTGAACTCAGCCTATGTTATTGCTATTCCCCAATGGTGTTATTTTACCAAGAACAAAGTGTTCCCATAACTTATTCTGCCACAGATTTATAGTAGGGCCAGAAGACTCCGTTTTTGAGTGATACTTATTCTAGTCAGCACTAATGTATTTTTTGCTTTATTTTCAGGTGTGCCAGGCCACGCATCCAACAGGAACACTTCTGGTAAGTCTATCCCCATAATAAGTTTGATCTGTAATGATATTTCTTTCCAGAACTCATTTATTACTGGGCACTGCCACCAACAATGAATGTAGTCTGCTATTGACCCGCATTTTTTCCAGCAGTCTTTCTGCATTGTTGGGTTAATTCTGTGTAGCCTAGCTGGTGGCAAATACCAGCGGTGAATAACCTTAAAACAGTTGAATTTAACACTAAAGATTTTTGAGGTGATATTAGGTGACCTTTGAATAAATTTCCAGTCTTGTTCTTGAAGGCGGCCTTGGCAGTCAAGTTGCCATAATTTTTGTGAACTGAGATGTTCCATCTTGGGATCTGTAATCAGAATTTTATATAGTTTTGAGATCAAACCCCTCATTCCTGTTTGACTTTGTAGTAGGTCCTCAAACTGAGCAGGGTCCTTGGATTTGGAAAAATCATGAAGAAGGTGAGAGACCTGTAGATATTGAAACAAGGATATCTTGTCCCCTACCACCTTTTCTAGCTGCATTTTCGCTAGTGTGAAGAAATTGATTGTTGAGAGCAGGTGTAGGTCTATCCTCTGGAGAGTTCCAGAAGATATCCGCTAATGGGATGGAACCAGTGGCCCATTCTTCTATATGTTGCCAGTTCAAAGCTGATGTGCTGTTTAGAATCCTCACAGTTGTGGCTAAATTGGCAGCCTCATAATAAGCTGTCAGAGCTGGGATGCCCAGGCCTCCTTCATTAGTCTTAACACCAAAGACTTAATCCTCGGAGTCTTAAAGTTCCAGAAAAATGTATTAATTTCAGCTTGCCATTTGTTCAAATCTTTCCTCAAAATTAAAACTGGAAGAGCTCTGAATAGGAATAAGAATTTTGGCAAGATAAAGCTCTTTATCATGCGGATTTTGTCTGCCCAGGACGGATTCATGCGATTCCAAGTCAGCATTTTGGTTTTTTGCTTCCTGTAGGGTCTTTTTGAAGTTGCAGTGGATCAGGTCATTCAGGTCTGGAGGTATCCACACGCCCAGACATCTCCATTGGGTATGTATCCATTTATATGGAAAAGTGCTTTTTATCTCTCTTCTGTGTCTTGGTCGATATGGAGAGGTACAATTTGTGATTTATCTAGGTTTACTTTCAGGCCTGATATGTCTTGCATGTCTCTGAAGATTTGTTGAAGTTCTGGTAAGGATGAATCCGGGGAAGAGATGAAGATTGTTAGGTCATCTGCATACAAACTGAGCTTGTGAGTCTCTTTGCCAATAGTTATTCCTTGTAACTTACCATTGTTTCTTATAGCTGTGGCTAGAGGTTCAATTGCCACAGCAAAGAAGAATGGGGACAGGGGGCACCCCTGTCTAGTTCCCCTGGATAGAGAAAATGGTTTGCTCAGGATATTATTAGATTAGACCTTGGCTGTAGGATTCGCATACAAGGTTGAGATAGCTTTTCTGAATTTCTCCCCAAAGTTCAAGAACAGTAACAGCTGTTGTAAATAACTGGCTTCTATACTGTCAAAGGCCTTCTCAAGGTCTACCATGAGCAACAAGATTTCTTGTTGTTTACTGTAGGAGATTAAATTTTATAAGCGGTGTATGTTGTCCATCATGGAGCGGTCAGGAATGAATGGTCAGGTGCTATATAGTTGGGAACTATTGTTTGTAGCCTATTTGCAAGTATCTTGGAGTAAAGTTTTGCATCGCAATCTAACAATGCAATCAGCCTGTATGATGATGGGATCTTGTGGTCCTTGTTGTCCTTTGGGATTGGAATGATGTAAGATTCACTCCAGGGAGGAGGTATTTTTCCATAGCCCAGCAAATATTTGCAGGTCTGAGTGAAATGGTGTCCTATTGTAGTCTGAAATGTTTTGCAGAATTCTGGACCCAGGCCATCACTGCCTGGGGCGGTGTTTGGCTTTGTTTGTTTGATTGCAGCATAGACTTCTTTTAAGGAGATACGGCTATCCAGAAACTTACTGCGTTCTTCTGACATTTTTACCTTAACGTCATGTTTATGAAGGAGAGTCTGTCTAGCTTCAGTATTTAGAGCCAAGGGAGTGTATAATTGTTCATAGAAAGTTGCAAAGGATTCTGCAATTTCCTCCAGGTCTGTAGTTCTTATGTTGTTTCTTTTCTTTATAGAGTATATTTTCCTTCTAGCTTATTTTTGGTTGAATCGCCATGATAAAAGTTTCAGACTTTGAGGATTTGTCTGCCAGTGTTGTTGTTTTAGGCATAAAATCCATTTCTGGATTCCTTGTGTTTGCAGAAGTGCTAGCACACTGCGCTCAGCGAGTAGTTTTCTGTATATATTCCCACTGTTTGCTCTTTTTTGGAGTGTTTCTAAGTCTTGTGTGTTTGTGATCAGAATTGTAGTGGTTTGCTCTCTTTCTTTGTTTAGGTGTGAGGCCAGAGCTGTGAGCTTCCCTCTCAGCACCACTTTGAAGGCGTCCCACACAATGTGATTCTCCACCTCCCCAGTATTATTTTCTGAGAAGTATTGATTTATAACCTGTTTCATTTATTCCCTATATCTCTCCTTCAATAAAATGAATTTATTTAATTTCCAGATTCGAGTGTTCTGAGTTTTGTTCTGTTTTAAATCCATTTCTACATATGCATGGTCTAACCACATCGTAGGGCCAGTGTCTATTTTTGAGGTCTTGTGAAGCAATTCTGGAGAAGTCACTATGTAGTCTATGCATGTGTATGACCTAAACCTGTGGAAAAAGAAGGTGTAATCTTGTTCTCCTGCATGTAGTTCACACCATACGTCTCTTAGCTGGTTATCTTTCAGTAGTGTTGACAGTTTAGTTTGTTTTTTCCCTTGTTCTTATATTTAAATTGGTTGCCTGATCTATCCAGTTGATAATCAACAATCAGGTTAAAATCTCCTTCTATAATGATATGGCCTTCTTTAAAGGCTTGTAATTTTGCCAGGGTGTCTTCCAAGAATTGTTCCTGCCCTTCATTACGGGCATATATTGAGGCTAATGAGTATTTATGTTGCTGGAGTAAGCCTTTACAAATAGATACCTACCCTTAGGGTCTGATAAAACTTCTTCACATTGAAAATTTACCATTTTGGAAATCAGAACAGCTACTCCACAGGATTTGGATGAGCCCCCTGTATGGAATTGCTGGTCATTCCAAGCCGTTTTTAAGACTTTGGTTTCAGTGAGACGCAGATGAGTCTCCTGGAGAAATAAAATATTGGGCTTCCCTTTCAGTATAAAGGATGCCATTCTCTTGGCTTTGACGGGGTTATTCAATCCATGCACGTTAACTGTATGAATTAACATCTTGTCACTCATTATGTCAAAGGTTTTTATAGTTAAATTTAATAAGGCACTGCAATTATAAGCTCTTTACCAGATCTAGTTGTGTATAAAAACGCACCTAACTATCCTCACTAATCCTAAACTAACATCCCACCCCCCTCCCCACAACAATCAATTCCCTGCTGTAACAGAAGGTGTAATAGGTATCACAGAAATGAAAAGGAAGTAACAAACACAAAGGTGTGACCCCTTGTAACTTTTACTCCAACTCCCAAGCAACCAGTTACTTCACTGGTAGGCCAGAATCAATCTCTGCCTTTTGGGAGAATAAACCAAAGAAGCAAACCAGGTCTTGACTCTCCCCCTCTCTCCAATCCCGTAAAAATTATACAAAGCTATAACCTTAGAAGCACAACTGTAAATTCAATTCAGTTAGCCGAACATTTATAGCAAGCATGAAAAAAATACTACTAGGGGAATACCAGTACAGAGTCTCTTGGGTTCAGGAACCAGACGGCGTTGTAAGGACCAGGTTTTTGCTGGCTTTTGGTGGTGACTCAAAAAGTCTCCTGCATTTTGGGGCTTTCTTGTTGCCTTGCTCCATTGGGTTTTCACCTTGAAGGATTGCTAGAAGGTCTGCTCCACTGTCCTCATCCCACACATAGAGTTGGTGACCTTGAAATGCGATGTAGAGTTTCCCAAAAGGGAGCCATCAATATTTCTGGTTCAGGCTTTGTAGTTTAGAGATTACAGGCTTGAGTTTATGGTGAATTTGAATACCCTCTTTAGCAATTTCAGGGAAAACTTGTATGGGTATACCCTCATATTGAAAGATTCCCAGTTATTTTGCTGCTTCTAAAATTCTGCGGCAAACTCTTGCATCTGGAACTGTTATCAATATGTCTCTTGGAGGGGATGGTGATTCCATGTTGGAGGCCCTTACGATATGCCTGAGTCAGAGTGGGAAATACGCCATCTTCCAAGGCTAAAGCTGATGCCAAGTCACTCACCTTTAAAACCGGGGGAGAGCTCATGTATGTGTGCCGCAGTGATGTCACCTGGAAGTGACATCATCATGTTGGACATGTCGTTGGCCGACGCTCTAGCAATCAGCCTGGAAACTCTATGGTACTCTATGCCTGTGCCCCCCTGCAGGGTTTCCGAATTGCAAAGAAGTTGGGGGCCACCCCTGCTATAACCACTCAGCTCAGGGCCCCACCTCTCTGTCTGTCTGTCTTTAGCACAGTTGCTCTGAAGGAGGCTGCCCCCCTCTCCGGCTGGAGGGGAATGGGAGCCCCCCACCTCACCAGGCAGCTGTTGAGAGGGCTTGCATGCCTGAGTATGTGTGGGGGAGGGGGCTGCCATGCCTGGCTGAGGAGGGCCCAGACGTGACCTCTCACCCACCCCTTCCCCCCAGCCTCCCTAGCCGCTGCCACCTCTGAGGCCCAAAGTGATGCAGATGGGTGAGGGAGGGGAGCCAGCCTTCCCCTCATGCCAGTCATGGAAGGGCTTCTCCTCCTGCATCCGACCCAGAAAGGAGGGTCAGCCACTCTCTTGGGGGCCCTGCCCAGCAACCCCTGTGACCTCCGGGCAGCCTGTCTCCTCTGTGAAGGAAGGAAGGAAGGCACCCTGCTGCTGATGCTCTTGCTGCTGCAGCCCCCCAAAGTGGCCACAGACACACACCTACTGTCAAGCAAAGCCCAGCAAGGAGGAGCTGCAGCAGGTGCAAAGGAGAGGCCCAGTGGCTTCAAGGGCCGTGAAGGCAGGGCGGGAAATGCACCTCTTGCCAGAGGGAGACACCAATACTGGTTCTTCCCCCTCACGAAAAGGCAGGAAGGCAGTGTGCCAAGAAGGGGGGCCCCTCTGGAGCAGGAGGGAGGGGCAGAGGCGTGAGGCCTCTCCATCATCCCACATGGTAGGAGCCAAGCCCCCTCCCTCTGGGAAGACCCAAAAAAGGTGGGAAAGTGGCATGCCACATTCAGTATCCCTCAGAGCGGCTCTCATGGCAGCTCTGAGGAGGGGCAGGGGTGGCAGCCTGCCTACCTGGGTCCTCCACTCGACAGTGCCACCCCTGCCAGGGAGCCCAAGAGAAGCTGGGGAAAGGAAGGCATTGGGTGGACAGAGTGGAGCAGGACTTTGTTGTGGTCAGTGGCGGGGGGTCATCAGCAGACCAGCGCCCTCGGCAGGCCAGCTCTCTAGGCAATTGCCAACTGGCCTGTATGGACACACCAGCCCTGGTTCTGATCCACTAGCACTCTCTTTATGATTGCATCTCTAGTTACTCTACCACACAGAGGAGAAACCCTGAAAGGTCTAATACACTTTCAAAAGCAAATTGAAATCATAAAGCACTCTGAGCTACCACAGTCCTTGTGCAAGTAGAACTGTTCTAAGTAGATTTTCTTTTCCACTGACACATCACTAGATTCAACCAAATGTTTTCAGAATTATCTCTCATCCCATCATTGAAAACAATAGTCTATATTTCCAAGGAGGCTGCTTCACTACATAGATGAGTTTCTTACAATGGGGAACTCTTGTTGGTAATGGGGTTTTAGGCAGGAGAGCCCAAAATTCAGAAGACTATGTATTGATTACATTTTTAAAAAAGGAAATTTATTAAGTCACATTCCTTACTTCAAAACATCACAGTTCCATAACAGAGCTCCTATATAACCTCACCTCCACAGAACATATAAGCAACATCCATTATTTCAGACTCCATGCCTAGCCTGCTGGAAGGACCCCTGCAAGCAGCCCAAGAGAGATGCTGGAAAGCAGCACATACATCCCAAGGCTCCAGGAAAGAAAGTATAGGCTTTAGAGAAGGCAGCATAATAGATCACAGCTTCAGAACCACTGCTGTTTGGATACTTTTTGACCTGAAAGCTGGGTACAGAAGGGTCTTCAGTAGGAAGGAGAGATGACAGCTGAATATCATGCCTTACCAAAGTAAAAGTGCCATTTAAACAGGAATAGTGAAAAACACTGAAAGCAACCAAAGGATCAGATTCTGTCTTCCTATTTCCTACTTAGGTGTACAAGGAAAGTGCAGTAGCACACTAAATTCAGTGCTACCATGTTGGTACTCACCTGACACAGCGCCTGATTTGATCTAATGTTGCCAAACTCCACACAAATGGACATCCCAGATTCCCTGTCAATGGTGCAAAGATCACCAGGACAGTTTGTTTTGTTGGCCATTGTACCTTCTCTTTTGTTCCTCTATAGCTAATATACCACCTCTGACTTCACTGACTGAAGACTCCTCAAAAACCTGGAGACAACTTTGCAGGGCCATTCTACATTGAGCCATTCTGCATTTACACAGCAAACTTGACAGGACTGTTTTATTGTTTGTTTCGGTGGTACTCCCAAGAGATTTCCCTCCCATTTTTGCATACCATTACAGCTTTCGCATACAGAATGATTAACTGTTGAACAAGATAATCCAAAAGAGTTGTGCATACCATGTGCCCAATATTTATTTGTTTGTTTATTTAAGACATGTATTAGCTGCCTTTCTTCCTTACGAAGCTAAAGATGGCTTACAACTTAATATAAAACATAAAACCCAAAATTTAAAATCACAATTCAGGACTGCTAGTAAATGTAACCAAATGTATTCCTAAATAAAACTGCGTCCTGAAGATTGAAAGTGAGGGGAGCTAGGTGCACCTCCGTAGGGAGGGTGTTCCATAATGGTGCTGCCACTGAAAAGCCCCCATCATATCCACAAAAAAGCTTATCTGATTGATGGGACAGCCAGGAGTCGGGATGTGCATTCAGATATATCTGGTACCTTATCAGTGTTTTCCAGATATATACAGGTCTCTGGATGGTATCCAGGATTTTCTGGGATACTGGGAATTGGGTCTCAAAAAATCCCAGAAATATTCAGGATTAAGCATGAATATCAGCAGCCAGCATTTGAGGGTTCCCAGGACTGGGGTTCCCCCCCCCCTCCTTTTTCCTGTGTGCTTATATCATCCCGGGCTTGGTAACAGCTTTCCATGATGGTTTCACTTTGAGTCTGTCCTTTGAGATTGGATTTGTTGGTCCTGCAACATTGTAGTATTGGGGTCACACGGTCCCAACAGCAGGCCTCGACCAGCAGCTCCAGCCTCCAAACACTCCTCAAGGGTAGCCCCAAGTAGAGCACATTGACAATAGTCCACTCTAGATGTAACCAGGGCTTTTTTTGTAGGAAAAAATCCAGCAAGAACTCAATAGCATAATAGGCCACACCCAAAAGCAGAAACTCATTCGCATATTAGGCCACTCCCTGACTGCACAACTCATTAGCATATTAGGCCACACACCCCGTGTCTTTCCTTGTCTTGCACGGGCGCCCTGCAGCTGTGGGGAGCCTGGGCAAGCCCCCCCTTGAAGGGAAGGGAAGTTAATTTAAACTGCCTTCCCTCGGCTTGCCTGGGCACCCTGCTGCTGTGGGGAGCCCAGGCAAGCTGGCCCTTGGAGGGTAGGGGAGGCAGTTTAAACAGCCTTCCCTTGGTGGCCCAGGTGCCCTGCAGCTGTGGGGGAAGGCTGGGGACAGGCCAGGGAAGGCAAGGGGAGGCATTTAAATGCCTCTTCGATCCTTCCAGGGGCCCCCCCCAGGCCCGCCCACCTCAGAGTCGCGGGGGGGGGTTTCTCTCCAGGCCTTCCCTCTGTAGCCACACACACAGAAGTTTTGGCTGCAGTGGTTGTGGCCAACTCTGAAGCCAGCTGGAACTCTGTTCCTGTGCGTTCCTGCCCAAAAATAGCCCTGGATGTAACTAAGATATGATCACTGTGGCTAGACCTGACTGATCCAGGAACAGACATTGTTGACACATCAGCTGAAACTGGGCAAAAGCACTCCAAACCACCACATCTGTAAGCAGCCTCCTCAAAGCTCAGAGCATTCTGAAGCCAGCACTACTAGACCCTAGGCAAGCCAAGGCAGTGTTCAAATATAGATGACAGTTGCATAGCTCCATGGAAAAATAAGAGAAATATACTTGGATTAGGAGGTGGTTAGAACATATGTCTTTTCCCCACCCTAAATACATGCATAACTTCATGGGTTACTCAGTACATCTCCAGAAGACTTTATTAACAATTCAAGCTAGCACTTACTCTCAAACCCTCTTCTGCATACACAAAAAGCATTTTTTCTCCTTGCTACTTAATCCAGTTTGGTGTAATGGTTAAGTGCGCAGACTCTAATCTGGGAGAACCGGGTTTGATTCCCCACTCCTCCACTTGCACCTGGCTGGATGACCTTGTTCTGATAAGAGCTGTTCTTGAAAAAGAGCAGTTGCTGTCAGAGCTCTCTCAGCCCCACCTACCTCACAGGGTGTCTGTTGTGGGGAGGGGAAGGGAAGGGAGTTTGTAAGCCGCTTCGGGTAGTGAAGGGCGGGGTATAAATCCAATCTCTTCTTCTTTATCTCTGTGTCACCTGTCTGGTCCCACTGCTTCAGGGCACAATTCTTCCTATAAGAATCTGCCCCCAAACACACTCAGTGTGTTGTATGTTCTCGGCACCAAACCCCCCCACACACACAATTGTGGGCCTCTTCATTTTCTCTCCTTCATAGAACAAAATGTTGGCCATTTCTCTCTAGCTCTGCTGCTTCCACGGACCTCTTCAAGACTGGTCAGTGTCATCCTATTCCTAAAACACTGTTTCCCCTCTCCTCCCTGCCTTTCCCAGTTAGCTCTTGAACGCTGTGTGTTTTGCTGAATGAACCTTTCTTTTTTCCTCATTCTCCTTAATGAAAGGACTCTTTAATTTGAACAAATCACCTGTTTATTTCAAGAGTTCTCACAAGGTCAACCCCTGTAGACATTGGTGTTTAGATCCCAGTTGCCCCCTCTTGCACAGTCTCCTTCTGCTAATTCCCCCCAGCTAATGGGAGACTGCCCCTTTGGGTAACACAGCCACCTGGTTTTTGAAGGTGACCGCTGTGTCAAGGACACTCCAAAGCTGCAAACCTGGCTTTTCCAGGGGAGTACAACCCCATCTAAGACAAGAGTGATCTCAAGTCCTAGGTCAACCGTTCTACTAACCCAGAAAACCTCTGTCTTTGATTGATTTGATTTTTATCTTGCTCTCCCTTCAAAGGGCTCGGGACAGCATCCATGGTCACCTTCTCTCACTTCATCCTCACAACAGTGCTATGGAGCGGATAACGCTCAGAGTCAGATTTGAACTTGGACCACTCCTGTTGCTGTCCAGCCACTACATCATATTGACTTTCATTCTTTGCTCATTCACCTGCATAATTTGCAAACCAGTGAAGTTTCCTAACTATCACAACTAGAAACCCAGATCTGATCTCTTTCAAAAGGGCATAATGATTTTCAAGAGTTTATTCCCCCTAAAATATAAACAGCAACCAACCTAGGAATGAGAGATTCACTTTGTTCTGAATAAACAACGTATAAAATATTTAAGGCGAGGATTTTCAACAAGCAGTGTTTCTCTCCTGTGGCCCATTTCTTATATTACTTTCATGCGTCTATCATAACATTACCTATACGCATACAGAGTTAATGAAATGTCTACGCTATGAAGCATGTGGATGTATAAATGAGCTCATATGGCCTTTCTGTGCACTACTGAATAACTACAGAAAACTGATTTCTAGAACTGCCAGGCTTCGTTTCTTTCATTTGTTTTCTGCTTTGAAAAAACACTGACATGTTACCCTTCAAGCGAGAAAAGTGGAACGGAAGTATTAAAATGGGGGGAGGATATAACTTCCGTAGGCTGTTGCAAAAAGCCACAAGTGACATGCAAATCTGGTTTATTTATTACAAGATTAAAGAAAGAATAAATGCCTGTCCACGGCTTTTTTGTAGAAAAAGCCCAGCAGGAACTCATTAGCATAATAGGCCACACCCCCATGCTACCAGAAGTGTGATCATCCAGCCACACGTACCTTTTGCTGCTTATTCTGTTTACCTTGTTTATTGTCAAAACCCAGGGCTTTTTTTGGAGCAGGAACTCCTTTGCATGTTAGACCACACACCCCTAATGTAGCCAGTCCTAATGAGTTTCTGCTGTTGGGTGTGGCCTATTATGCTAATGAGTTCCTGCTGGGTGTGGCCAACTCAGGAACCAGCCGGAACTCCATTCCTGTACCTGCCCAAAAATAGTCCTGTGCCTGTCCCAAACAATGAAGAGAATGTGCAAATTGGCTACTTTTTGCATGATCTACTATTAAAAAGTCATGTAAGAAGGTAGAGAAGTCTTAAACGTACCCTGCAATTGGTCACTATTTAGTATTCCACTCAGAGGCCTCTCACAGGGAAGCCTGCATTTGACAGATACAAACCTTGCCAACGATTTGTCAGGATGAACACCTTGCAGCGTTCCTCTTCCACAGTATGGTGAATTTGCACAAATTGCCGCCTTGTGTCCATTGTCTGCTTCACAATCCCTTGACAATTTCCTCCCGCATATATGCACATTGTTTGGCACAGTGTATTGTAAGATTTGAGGGGAGGCTTGGGGGAGGGAGTAATAAGCAAACCTGACCTAGAAGCTTTTACAGGAATCCAGGAGTACCACTTGACCCACTCTTATGCATTGATTGCTGTTAAGAGTCTGGTTAATGTTGATGCAGTGACTGGTTTTGGTAAGAACTTTATGGCGGCAGGGAGTCTGCGTCCCTGCCCAGGGTTGAGTCTAGCCCTCCTCCATTTCAAGAAGATGGTGGTTTAAAAGGAAGAACTTCCTCATGCCATGTTACAACAAGGATAATCATAATATAGTGTTTCCCACAATGCAGTGGTTCCGTGACAAAGCTAAGGGACAAATTACCTAAGATTACAGCCATATTTGGTACTGCTTCTGCCTAAAAAACCCCAATCTCCTCAGAACATAAATTACAAAAGCTAACAACTTTCATGCAATTAATAGATGGTAAAGGTAAAGAGTGTGATCACAGATTATAATTAGAACACCAAGTAATTACAGCCAACCACCTGGGTGTTCCCGCTATCAGGACTGAGCCCCCCTTACATTTTGCATCTTTCCCTGTAATACTGACATATGTGGGTGGTATGCAACCAGGTACGATCAGTTAAGAACATAAGAACATAAGAGAAGCCAATGTTGAATCAGGCCAGTGGCCCATCTAGTCCAACACTCTGTCATACAATGGCCAAAATATACCAGGTGCCATCAGGAGGTCCAGCAGTGGGGCCAGGACACTAGAAGCCCTCCCACTGCTGCCCCCTCCAGCACCAAGAATAGAGGTAGAAATTGTGAGCTGCCAGAAAAGAATCTCAAGAGAGGCTAGTCCATGTTGAGAGCAGCCACTGGCTCCCCCTCACTGGCCGAAGATGCTGATGGCTTTGAGGGGGCTGCGATCCCAGAACTACCCCAGGAGGCAGCATCTGGGGCACCTCCAGGAGCCCTGTCTGCGATGACCAAGATGAGCCCCAAGAGTCAGCCCTCTTGCCCTGGGAAACAGCAGAGCTTCAGACTCTGATAATCTGGACAATCTGTCAGGCTCCCCTCTTAACACAATCTATCTTTTGAAAGGTTATTGGCAAGATTTGGTAGGGACAAACACTTTTGTCAGGACTGGCGATGCCAGCCTAGGGAGTTGATAATAAAAATGAGGTCCCACATTGCACACATACGTCTCACACACACACACAGGCGTTACTACAGGTCATGAAGTTATACGACCTAACTAGCTAAGTCCAAAGTCTTATCTCTCCCAAGGTCGACCCCCATGTGAAAACCTGGGAACTTCCTGGGGGCTGCGTGAAGAAGAGTTACAGTCGGCGCATCCCTACAACTACAGACAATCGGACTCACACTCACTTCCCCTCCCCCCCTTAGGAATGTCATGTCAGCGTGGGCTAAGAGATAATGGTAAAGAGCAAAACGAGATGTGCTAAGCCAGCAGGGATACAAAAGTGAAAGTGAGCGTTAGCTCTACAAAGATCAAGAAGTATCATTTAAGGGCCCGAGTCTGACAGCCTGAGATCTTTCCTCAGCTGACCGCTCAAGGCCTTCAGGACAGCCAAAGCGCTCGCCATTGCAAACAAATGCTTTGCCTTCAAGGACCAGCTTGTCTGTTCCCTCCCTGCTTCCTTACAGAAATGCTTAATAACCTCAGTCGGCCTTCAGCCTCTGTTGGAATAACATCAAAGCTTCTGCTCTGTCGAATCTCAGGGAGATTTATCTGCCCTCCTCTCATGGTTTTCTGTCAATGGGTGAAGACTTTTCTCTTTTGTTCGTCATTCCCTTCACTGACCCTCCTTCCCATTTGTGTATTTCATTTAATTGCTCTTTATTTAAGACATATTTTTAAAGCCGTTTTAATGTTTTTGACTGCTGGGCACTGTTGAGGAGAAATGCAACACTGAAATGTTTTCAATAAACAATAAATAAAACAAATCCAGCCTCAGAGATTCCTGTAGTTGCCCTGACAAAACAGACCTCAACCTTGAACAGGACAGGTAGGAAGAGTCTCTTCAGGACAGTGGGAACAGGCAAGAATCCCCCCCCCCTTAATATAAAAGTCTGTAGAAAGTTTACTCTGGCTGACTGAGATTTCCTTTAAGTAATAATAAATGTACAAAAGAAACAAACAGCATGGCATAATCTGATTTTAAAAAAACCCAACGAAAGCAGTGCATCACATAAAATATCATCATAAATCAGCACAAGAACCTCATAATGCATAAACATGGAATACAAATTAACCGCTCTTATAGTTCAACCCTCTGCAGCATTATGCTAAACTGTTGCCACGAAGCCACTTCAGATGGCATTATTAAAGACTCTTGAATATCACTGTGTTGCTGGACTGTGAAGAGCACATGCCATGGCAATGGGCAGACATGGGGTCCCATGTGAGGCGCCCGTTGCTGGACTATGGACTGTACACGGTGGCCAAGGGAAACCCTGTGCCTGAGAAGGAGGCCAAGCCAGATGCAGACCCAGGACTACAAAAGCTCTCTGCCCTACACCTCTGCATCAACACAAGGACTGTGAGGCAGACCAGCAGCCGTGGACTCCATGAACACAGACAGCAGCAGCCCTGAAGAGAATCCATGTTCTGACAGAGGACCAGTGTTCCTGCACAGAAGCCATGAAGATATCTCCTCTTCACCACGGGGCACATTCCTCCCCCTCCTCCTGTAAGGTTCAATAGCAAGTAGATCCAAGCATTCCTTATGTGAAGAAAAGCTTTATTGGAATACAATGCTGCAACCCACAGGAACACGATTATTGTCAGGAATGGCGGCACAAGCTGATCAGGCATTATTATACTATGATGCAAAAGTGCGACTAGCAAATGAACTTTTAGTGTGCGCACGGGAATGTCCCGGCGGGAGATTACTTGATGAATGGGAGAATGAGTTGCCCCCACCCCTCGGTCTCACAGGACTGGAAAATTCCCTTAAACAAAGAATACTCCATAGCCTCTCATTCAAGGCCGTCATGATAAGCCAGAGTGGCTGAACCATTCTCCCATGTTGCAGCTGGCATTACTACGCAAGCGCACAAGCAACAGACAAGATAGTAGAGACCGCAGAAGACAATGAACTCAGTGTAAAAATAACCCAAGCCTCATGGCTCTGACACTTCCTAAGCCATTCTCAAACAAAGACTGTTGCCCAGCTAAAGACAATAGTGGTGATTAAGCCTTTCTGCCACCTATCCAGCTAACGCCTCTGCCAAGCATCAGATCATTAATATGAAGCACTGTGATTGGATCCCTCCACCCTCTCCTTTGTCTTGCCCCCTTCCCCAAGAGTTGTCACTCCCTGCCGACCATCAACTTTCAATTACCCACCTGTCAATCCCTTCGTGTCCCCCATCTAGAGTATAGTTTTTTCTAGTACTTCCTGGGAACCAGGTGACCACATGGCCATAGCCCCAGGTCACAATTTAGCTAAGGTGAGCTCTCCCTGAGTTCACTCTCTTGCTTTCTCTTCTCTTCGCCCCATCCTACCTTGTTGGTTCCATTCTCAGCCGGTTTGGAATCAGTCCGCATGTGTCACTGGTCGGCTCACAACCCCCTCCCATTGTCGATTTTTCGCTGCATGATCTACTCGTTTCAACATATCACCCACCAACGATATTCCTACTCATACAAACATCTGTCTTTTCAACTCTTTATTCTTAGTTCTGTATTGTGCGTGTGAACGCTTGATTATCATTTTTATGCTTGAGAATCATTAAGTAAAGAAATCAATTATTTTAGTAATCTTGCCTCCTTGTCTGTTTACAGGCTCTGGGAATCCTGACTCTAGTATACAAATATGATCCCATATTTTATGCCTACTGCCATTTAATATTCATAATTCCCCAAGCTTATTAATAAATCAAGGCAATTTGGCTAACAAAACCCATTGATTTCAGTGGGCTTAGACGGGAGTAATGCTGCAGAGGACTGCATTGCTAATCATGTCATTCTCCATCTTAATATGACCTTATGTTCTAAATCACTCTGAGAATTTATTCTATTAAACCTAAATTAGTTTAAGAAATAAACAGCTGGTTTTAGAACCATTGCCAGTTCTCATGATTTTTGCAGTGACTTCACGGAACTATTCCATCTGACCTATTGAAGAGTGGGTGTGAAAGGTTAACTTACTACTATAAATGAAGCCGAGTTTTTCAATCAGTTAAACAGATGTAATCACCTAGAAAATGTACAGTTATTTTACCAAACACTGGTATTCATGGAGAATTCTTGATATGAGGCACTAAAGCCTTGGAAAAACACTGCAGACTTGCCTTTTAACTGTTTATACCTACAAACTTGTAATGTATATGTTTTGGTTGCTCCACCAAGTGGGTAAATGCTCCATTCATATAGTCTGTTGTAAGAAGCAGTGACAACCAATTCACTAAAAGCAAGGAAGAATATAAACAGAGACAACTGCAGCCTACTTGTAACATATACGAATAGATAACAAATAGATGACAACCACTCCAAATTGAAACTAATTTTGAATATAGAATGCTAAATTATATCATGGGGTGCAGAACCTGAGTTTCTCGTAGAAGCTCTAAAAGGAGAAGTGCACGTTAAGAAGGGAATCAAATGCGTTCTACAGATTGGATTTTCCTGTCAAATGATTTACAAGCTCCATAATACTTGTACACACAACCCATTTCCCTCAGTTTGGCAGGATTCCTTGACCTTTATTTCTGCCAGCCACCAAGTATTAGCGGAATAAACAGGAGGGCAGGAAAGAAGTGCTTCTTGAACAACATTCCCCCCCCCAAACCAAAGTCACACAACTATGTGTTGGTAGTTAATATCCAGCAGTCAGATCAGCATGATCTAAGTGACAGCTGACAAGCAGCTAGGAACAAGTTCTGACCTGTTCAGACCAGCTCAGGTATGAGGTCAGTGTACCATGACTCAGCATGATGCTGATTGGTTGCCCAATGTATAAATGTAAATGTCCTGACCTGTACCGTTCTTCCTCTCTCTGTGTATGCGTCTGGCGGAGCAGTTTGTTGGTGAAACCTGTAAATAAACCCATATATAGTTTTCCCACAGTACTGACTCTGTGTGGTGCTATATATAAACTACTCTGCTGAAGTGCTGGAGTTGCTGCACAATCCTGGTGGCTGAAGGTGGCTACACGTTGCTTAACGCAGTCCGCGTGTCACTATGCTGCCACTGGTTTCCAGATTATCTCATAGCTATTATCTGCAACACTTCCAGCCCCTTGCCCCGAGAGCTGATTAGCAGATTAAGCAGTCCTCACTCGCTTGGGGATGGGAATCCCTTCCGAGGGCAGAGGGCCTCTCATTTAAGCACAGATCTACAAACTGTTTCATGGGATGCGGTCACTACCTCCCCGGTGCATGAAAACTTCAGAACTGACAAAATAAAATGTTATTAAATGTATAGGCAAGGCTCGTGCTCTACAGAGGTAGAGGTGACAGGCTTTTTACCCACTGGTGTTAACGCTCATAGGGAGAGAGGACAGATTCCTGCAAAAACAGGGGCAAGGAAAGAGGACAAGTGAATTTGCAGAATTCTAATTTAAAGTCTTCTTGACAAGATTTCAGTCATTGGCTTGATGGATGCAGCAAGAAGGCTGCTCTGAAACTCAGTGCAAAGCTAAAAAGAAAAGAGAACAAAGGGGGGGGCAGAGCAGCCGAGGCTTCTCAGGACTACAGATTTAACATACAGTTAACACAGTTAATCACAGTTAGCGCAGCTACCCACACGGCATTTCCATCACAGAACGTCTTCTGCAACTTAACACTGGAGGCCACAGCCCGTATCAGTCATTTATATCACGGGCAGTTAATGCCAGTTTGGATAACGCCGGTCTGGATAACACAGTAGCCAAAAGGAGAATGTAGTCCCTGTTGTTGCTAGGCTTGCCAATTCACCTGCCATGCTGGGTGATCTCCAGCTACTGTCTCCTGGTCCCCAGCCCTGCTCAAATGAGCAGCGGGGGGGAGGGGGGGAGATTGTGTACTTCTCAACATCACCAGTACCCTTGGATTTCACCTGTCTGTATAGCTTCTAATAAACAGGGCTTTTTTTTTTTTTTAGAAAAAGCCCAGCAGGAACTCATTAGCATAATAGGCCATACCCAACAGCAGGAACTCGTTAGCATATTAGGCCACACCCCTGGCAGCACAGCTCATTAGCATATTAGGCCACACCCCCATGTTACCAGAAGTGTGGTCAGCCAGCCACACCCACCTTTTGCTGCTTATTCTGTTTACCTTGTTTGTTGTCAAAACCCAGGGCTTCTTTTGGAGCAGGAACTCCATTGCATGTCAGGCCACACACCCCTAATGTAGCCAGTCCTAATGAGTTTCTGCTATTGGGTGTGGCCTATTATGCTAATGAGTTCCTTCTGGGTGTGGCCAACTTGGGAGCCAGTGGAACTCTGTTCCTGTGTGTTCCTACCCAAAAATAGCCCTGCTAATAAAAATAATTTGAGGCATAATGGGAATCTGGTTTGTGATTAATTTATCTGTGTTGGCCCTGTTATTGTCAGATTCGGGTCAATTCTGTATAACCCCTGCTATGTACCTTAACAATATTGTCTCCATTTTCCTTTCCTTACTTTGTAACTGGTTTTCCCTGCCTTAGTATGAGTGCGTTTATCTCCCCTCCTCTGACAATACATTCTTCTGGGAGGGGGAGTGTGAATGTGTGTAGGAGCACCTAGCTTGCAGATGTGACTTTCTAAGAAGCCCTCAAGAGATGCTTTCTCGTGGGAAGACGTTCTTGGGAGATACAACTTTGATTAGCTAGAATGGGACCCTATTGTCTTAGGTCCGTGTAGGCTGCTGACGTGGATGAATGGAATGTGTGATTGTAACTATATCCAACTTTCCCGCCTTCATACCTCAGGCCTGAGAAAAGTTTCATTCCCTGCACATCTCATATCTTCCAATAAACCTTTCAAAACCGAAAGTTGGTGTGAAGATAGTTATTGTGGAAATATTACCTGGAGAGACCCATGAACACACAGAATAGCAGTGTGCCTTAGATGAACAGAGCATTTTCTGTTGGCTCCACCTTTAACCTTCAGCTCTGGCCTCGGGCATATGAACACACCCCACTGGGTTCTGCCCCTTGCCAGATTTTCCCTTCCAAAAATGAGCAATACCAGTTACAGGGGCCTACAGATGAACTGAAACTAATGCATTTATCCATTTTTACCCACATAGGTCCAGCCACAAGTCTCAAAATAAACCCTCTCTTCCATGGCAGTACCTTTTCAATTGTGAATAAATGCAACAAGTAATTTTGCCATAAGAATCTTCAGGCTGAAGACTGCTCTCTGGTCAGAGTCAATATCAACAAAAACTATCAGTCATATACTACCCTACCACCCATCTGAAGCACCAGTACAAGGTGGAAGTGAGCATTTAAATTCAGCCGCAAGATTTGAAATCTGACAACCCTCTTTGTTTTTTGTGAGCCTTCAGGGCAGGAAAGTACTCTCTTAAACCCACAAAAGCACAGTACTTTACTGAACTGTTACTGGCCCTGAGGGTGAGTTATTCATCTTTTTAAAAGAGAGAGCGAGAGAGAAATTCACACTATTTGGGGAAATTAGCAGAATTTCATGAATTAAGTTTCAGGGTATAGAAAACATTTGTTTGGAAAGGCAAGCACCTTTTGCAACTTTCAGGATGCAAAAATCCACACTCGTTTGACAAAACACACACAAGAAGAGGGACACACCAGTCAAGATTGCCAAGGAACACGCTTGGCAGATATCCAAGGAAACAGTGGCAAAGCAAATGTGCTTAAATTTGCATGTGCCAATGTGACAGGATCAGAAATTTCTGGGAAAACATACAGCGATATGTCAAATTAATCATGAACACAGATATCCCCTTAAAACCGGAGAGCCTTTTCCTAGACTATTGGCCAACACACATAGAGAAGCACAAATACAAATCTACTCTAAATATTATGGTTTTTGCCGCCAGGACATCCATGGCCTCATGCTGGAAAGACACTAATCCACCTACGACTCAACTCTGGTTCCGCAAATTGTGGGACCAATTTCTTATGGGTAGCGTCACCCACAAGATAAATGCCTCACTAAAGCTGATCAAATCATCATTCATGAACAAATGGTCCCTGGTGCTAGACTTCCTCACAAGGGAAAGCTTTATTTCTCCCTCTTGGTCACAGTATCAAAAATGGTTGTGAATGTTTTATGCCAGATTGCCTCCTATATTCTATTATTTACTTGATTGTTATACTCTGTTGTATCACATACGCTGTTATTTCGGAATTTATAGTTATACGACAGAAAGCCAATATACTTGTACTGTCATCTTGCATCCTCACTATATATTCGTCTGTGTATGGTCTGTAGTGAAGATACAGCTCTTAGAAGTTTTAACTACTTGATTGTTATTGCATCCTTATTCTCCTTATGTATGACTAGGAATAAGGCCCGTTGTGGAAATAAATACAACGGGCTCTAGAAAGAGGCTCTGGGAGAGTGCCCCGGCTTTGGGCACTCAGTGACAATTTGCTGTTGCAATCTCAGCAGGGTATAATGACAGAGTCCACCATTTTCTCCAGAGGAACTGATCTTTGCTACCTGAAGAGCAGTAGCAATTTTGAGTGATCTCCAGCCCACCCCCAAGATTGGTAACAGTGGTTCCCCAGAAGGGAGTGGCTGGTTTGGAGGGTGGAGTCTATGGCATTGTACCTGTCTGAGGTCCCACCCCTCCTCAACACTCACCCTCTCCAGGTTCGACCCCTCAAATCTCCAGGAATTTCCCAACCTGGAGTTGATAACCCTATCTCCCTCCCAGCCAACCATCAACCTACCTTTAGTTTTCCATCTCCTCCCCCCTCCCTCCTAGAGAGCAGTTGTAATTTTGAGTGATCTCCAGCCCCCACCTGGAGATTGGCAACAATGGTTCCCCACCAGGGAATGGCTGGATTGGAGGGTGGAGTCTATGGCATCATACATGTCTGAGGTGCCACCCCTCTTCAAACCTCACCCTCTCCAGGCTCCATCCCTCAAATCTCCAGGAATTGCCCACCTGGAGTTGGCAACCTGATCAGGACTGGGCCCAATGAGGTTTTTCCCCAAAGGCCAACATAGGTGTGGAAAGGGCCTTTTACTGACAGAGGAGAAAGTACAGGTGCCAACTCTGATTAGGGAAATACCTGGAGATTTGGGGGGGTGGATCCTGTGGAGGGCAGCATTTGGGGTGTGTGTGGAAGGACTCAGCAGGGTATAATGCCATAGAGTCTACCCTCCACAGCAACCATTTTCTCCCAGGGAACTGATCTCTGTCATCTGGAGGTCAATTGTAACAGTGGGAGATCTCCAGGTCCCACCTGGAGATTGGCAACCCTAGAGGAAAGTCAGCCGCACAGCGGGGAGTTGAAGAAAATGGTTTGATGGTTGCTGGCCCACCTCGCTAGCCAGCCAGCCATGCTGAAGCTAAGCAGGAGAAAGAACCTTTTTCCATTTATTCTGACAGGAAAGTGGCCGTTGGGGAGGGGGTTATGGGCTGGGGAGGGGGTTATGCTGAAAGTCCTTTGTTTTTTTACTCACAGAACCAAGCTTGGCTGCCTACCAACAGCCACTGAGGGGACAGTCCCTCACAGGAGTCAAGGGAACTGTCTTCCTCAGGAGAGAGAGCTGGTCTGCCAGGGGGAGTGGGTGGGGAAGAGGAGCAGACCCAGCACCCGGCCAATGGCACATGAGTACTCTTGAGTGGCGGCTGATGGGCCAATGGCTGAGGGAGAGCATTTTACAGCCAATGGGAGCGCATGGAATCTTACGAAACCAAAAGATAAATATTATAAGGAGAGATGTGAGCATTGTATTGTTTTATTGCTTATACTGAAAATAAAAAAATGTTAAAAACAAAAAAAATTGCCCTTGCATTGACAGCATGCTCAGAGGGAAGCATGTTGGATCCTTGCCATTTAACAGAACAAAAGCAAGTCTGTTCACACCGTTTTCAAACACATTTCTCATTGCTGTATTTAAAGAGTGGAGGGAGAAGCAACAAAATGACATAAACTACAAAAGACAATGTTGTGCCAACAGAAAAAAGGAGACGGACATCTGGTGAAACGACAGACTACTATCCATGAGGTGTGCAGCACTTCTATTTATTTGCTAAGGCTGTCGATTGAAAACGCAGACTTCACTAGGTATTTTCACAGCCCTTCCAAATGCCAGCCAGTACCTGAGCAAATTGCCCCATTCCCTTCCCTTGCTTTTTGTAACAGACAACTGAGGTTGACAAGCTGAGCACCCTCTCTCATATAGATAGGGCTTCGTTTTTTATGTCAGTTAAGGTCACTTGCATCTGCTCAGCCTTGTATCTCAAGGGCTTCAATTCATCACTGCCAGCCCGGTCAGAATGGGATCATCCATTTGCAGCAGCTGGGAGTCTGGTTTGGAATCTCAATGCAGATCGGCTACAACCGTTCCCACTGGCACTTACAAATGCGCACGCATATACAACAAGGACTAATCCAGACTAAGCCTCGGCTGCACTCACTGCACGCATACCTCCAAGCGAGGCCAATTTCTCTCTCAACAGTCTCTACAGAAGTCATCCCAGCTGTTGCAATATTACTCCAAATCAGAGGACGATCACGTGCTGCAATGCTAATTACACGGGTCTGTAATAAAGCATTTCATCATGCAAAAGAGTTGTGCCTGGTTTATGATGCAGTAGAGGCCTATGGTTTCATGCATTTGGTATAACAGATCACAACTTTCATTTTGTATATGACTAGGAAGAAGGCCCGTTGCAGCCATAAATGCAACGGGCGCTAGCTTAGGTGGGCGGCTGTGGGCCCCGTCTCTCCCCCCCCGGCTGCTCGAGTCCCCGGCAGCCAAGACAGCCGGGTTGTTCCCCCAACCCATTGCGCAGGGAGGGTAAGCAAGCCGGCTCCAACAGGGAAGGGAAGGGGTTTAAACCACCTCTCCTTCCACTGGCTTGCTCAGCTTCCCCGTAACCATGGGGAGGGCAAGCAAGCCGGCTCTGAGAGGGAAGGGGAGGGGGTTTAAACCACCTCTCCTTCCACTGGCTTGCTCGGCTTCCCATGGCTGCAGGGAGGGCGAGCAAGCCGGCTCTGAGAGGGAAGGGGAGGCAGTTTAAGCCGCCTCTCCTTCCACGGGCTCACTCGGTTTCCTGCAGCTGCGTGGAGGGCGGGAAGAGGAGCAGACCCAGCACCCAGCCAATGGCACACAAGTAGTCTTACATGGCAGCTGATGGGCCAATGGCTGAGGGAGTGCATGGAATCTTGCCACCCCAAATTGCTTTTATCATATAGGAGAGATATGATGTACAAAAGGGCACATTTTTAAAAAAAAATGTTTATATTTAATTTTCTCAATCTGCATTTTGGGTATAGCCCAGCCACATTAAAGTCAAAGGAGGCTGGAATCTCTCAGCAACTTCAGAGCAAAACTAGATATTACACTTTAGTGTGACTTCCACTAAAAACGTTAGCCCTTTTCTCTCCGGTGTACCATCTAAAGTAGGAGTGTCGAACTCACTTGTTATGATGGCCGGAACTAACATAAATGAGACCTTGCTGGGCCGGGCCACGTGTGTAATGCCAGGTAGCGGAGATATAAACTTTATAAAGGACACAAACACAAAAGGGTTTTTTTAACTTAAAAACATGCTCAAAACATTAGCGCTCTTGCAATATTTTGTTTATTTAACAGTGTCTGATAACTGACACCTCTTGCTCTGAATTATTACATCAAAATGTCGGCGCTGTTGCAATCCTGAGCATGCTGTTCAGGTGTGTATCTGTAAGCTGCAAACCTATGACAACGCAGCAGCAGCAGAACTGGAAGAAGAAGCAGAAGACAGCCAGTTCCACTGCGGGCCTGATAGAAGCCCTCCGGGGACCTGATCTGGCCCACATGTTTGACACCCTTGATCTAAAGCCTGTGATGCAACATCACCATATTGCAAACTTCCCTGCCCCTGCAAAGAACAGCCAATGAAGTAGAGCAGGGTTAGGGTAACTCTCAGTATCATGGCAGACATTACACATTATAGTTTAACTAGATGTTGGGGGGCTGCTGCTCTCCATGGCAACCACCAGCCGCCCCCAACCCCTAGTTTCAGCCTGCTTGTGCAAACAGGAGCAGAGGTGGCTTTCACCTGGCTCATACCACAAGGACAGTTTCCAGCACAAAAGCATCACAACACTTCCCACCAGTCCTCAAATCCCATCAATATCAATATCTAGGATTTCCAAGTCTCCCCGGAGGGTGGGGGGGGGTGGAGAAACCCCTGCTTGATTGGTTCATTCCCCACTAGCCCGGATTGGGCCACCAGGGGGGAACCCCACCCCCAAATTGCTGGGCTGCAGAGACGTGCCCGGCACGATGACATTTAAGGTTTCAGCTTTTGTGTGCAAGCGCACTTCTTCAGGAAGTGTGCTGAAGAAGTGTCCTTGCACACGAAAACTTATACCTTGAATTAAACTGTCGGCCTTAAAGGTGCCATTGGACTCAAACTTTGTTCTGCTGCTTTCGTTAGGCTGAACTGAGCCCGATCTGCATGGACACGGGTGAATCGAGATAGCTCCTGAAACAGGGCGGAGCCTAAATTAATGACCTGAGTGCCCTTCTTGATTGAGTAAAAAAAAAGGAAAAAGAGGAACTGAGCATTGGTTAATGTAACAGCTACTTCCTTGGGCTGGGCAGATACCTCTGGGATATGTCGGGACATTTCATTGTTGAAAAGTCTTTTATTATTGAGAATGAAATGAGGTTTAAAGCACCTCTCCTTCCACTGGCTTGCTCGGTGTTATGGTTGATCACAAGCTAAACATGAGCCTGCAGTGCGATGCGGCTGTGAAGAAAGCTAATGCAATCTTAGGATGCATTAGCAGAAGCCTTGTGTCCAGATCACGGGAGGGGGTGGTTCCGCTGTATTCTGCTATGGTCAGGCCCCACCTGGAGTCCTGTGTCCAGTTTTGGGCACCACATTTTCGGAAGGATGTTGACAAACTCGAGCGGGTCCAGAGGAGGGCGACCAGGATGGTGAGAAGGTTGGAGTCCAAGTCTTATGAGGAAAGGCTGAGGGAGTTGGGTATGTTTAGCCTGGGAAAGAGAAAGTTTAGAGGGGACATGATTGCAGTCTTCAAGTATTTGAAGGGCTGTCATGTAGAAGATGGAGTGGATCTATTCTCTCTTGCTCCGGATTGCAAGACTAGATCTAATGGGTGGAAATTACAAGGGAGTCGTTACCGGCTTAATATCAGGAGAAACTTCCTGACTGTAAGAGTGGTTGAGCAGTGGAACAGACTGCCTCGGGAGGTGGTGGATGCTCCTTCGCCGGATGTTTTCAAGAGGAGACTGGACAACCATCTTTTGGGTATGTTGTAGGTATGTAGGGGTTTCGGCTGTGTTCCTGAAGAGTGCAGGGGGTTGGACTAGATGGCCTGCAAGGTCCCTTCCAACTCTAACATTCTATGATTCTATTATTCTATGAGGTCTTACTGTTATTGAGAACCCTGAGCTGGGAGAGATGGCACTTAATCCTAATTGGTTTGTAACGCCAGCACACCGTCCCTACCTCTTTCCTGGGCTTTCATGGTGCCTTTGTGAGACTTCTTTAGTTCCAGATTCCCCTGGCACTTAGGCTGTAAAAGGGGGTGCCTCTTAAAACAACTAAGTCCAAAATAAGAGAGGGACCCCAATAACCGAGGGTGTCTCAGCCAGAGGAGGGGCCAAGGTCTTTACAATTATATATTTTGTAATACAAAACATACTGTGGTGGAATACACCTAATGCAGCATGGACGATAACTAACCGTTACAATTATGATTTTGGCCAGCCTTACAGATCCATGCTTTGAAACTCCAATTAAGTAATTGCATTTAATACTTCCCAAGGATTTATCATTGGGGGGGGGGAGAGTGCTATCCAGTTCAAATTATAATCTTTCAGTTTCACTGGCCTTGAAATTGAAATTTCTCATCTGCCTTTTCAGTGCTGCTCATTAGGTCCACGCCTGGTTCCATCCCTCATTTGTCAGGTGGGAAATACTCCCTAGCAAGCATGCAGAAGATGATTTCGAAGAAATCATTTTCACATTGGCTTTCAAAGCACAGGAGAAAATGGCTTTGTTGCATTTTAAAAATAAAGCTAGCATGCATATATAAGCAACAACAACAGAGGAAAACGCAAGCAGGAACAATTATCATGGCTATCCAACCAGAGCCTATTTAAACATTTCTTATGAAATGGTACAGGATGTTTTCTAATCTAACCCCTTTTTGGGGGGAAGGCCGGCCTCTTAGGTATTTGTATATATTCACAGTCCAAACAGGCAGGAAAACACATTACTGGAAAGAAACCTGGGGAAGCATGAAATTCAGTTTTTCTACCAGACAAATGCTATCAACGTTTTTTTCCCTTTACTCAAAGGAGTGAGTAGCAAGTCTGCCTCCAGCAGAAAGATTAAGGAAATGTCACTCCGGTGTGTGTTCAGTTGTCACCAGCCTCACTTTGCAAAGACAAAAGTTGCACTGATAGCAAGATGAGATAAGAATGTGAAAGGAAAGCCACTCCAGAGACAGTTGTTTTACATGCAGAAAGTACAGCATCACAGCCACACTGAACTCTGAAGCAACACCTGCCTGGGAAGCAGGACAACGTAATGAAGAAGCCATTGTGCCAACATCAAACATTTTATATGGAAGTGACCCTGCAAGCCGAACACACACGCACTTGGAAAGGAGGGCCCCTGGAGTCAATGGGACCCACTTCCTGGTGCAGGCCACAGAAATCAACGGGACTCTATGATGCCTTGAAATACGCGGCAGCTTATTAATCTGTAGATTTTCTTGCGCCTATTGTGCTATTCTATGTCTTTACAGGAAAACCCTGAGGAAGGCACATTTTTGTGTAGAACTGCAGCGTATCAGCTCTGAAGTAAAAAAAAAAAATGCTGGAAGCTGTTTGAAACATTTGCAAAATGGACTCGAGTGAACAGGGTTCTCCTCTGAATCCCAATTACATTACAAGTTATCTTCTCACCAATTTGTGAATGCGTTGAAATTAAGCAACCTTTCAGCATCTAAAAGGCAGGTGGTGGTATCACAAGGGCAGCCAGATGTTCATGTATTTTAACCAATTTTTTTTTCTTTCAAAGGATCAGCCTATTACAGAAACCCTGACACCCCAACCAGCCTTGCTGCTATAATTTCTAAAAACAGCTTTAGTCTTTTCCCTCTAACTCCAGATATGTGGGGACTGAGTGCGCTTTGCCAGTGGTGATCAAAAAGCACTTTGCTCATGTAGAAAGCCACCCTCTTTACAGTTGTTCATTTCTCAGAGATAAATCTTGGCACAAAACTTAGCTCTGCCCATATAAAAGCTGCCACCTGCAACAGCTCCAGAATGTTGAATTTTGACATTCTGTCAAATAATCTCCATGGGGCATCCATGTATGCACATGGATGCCCTCCTCAGTATCTGTTTAAAAATATCATTTATATGCCACTACTAAACCTTCACCCACCAAACGAACAGCAAGGTAATATGATACACACAGGCTGCGATCATATGCACCTTTAGATCTGACACAGCTGCAAATGCCTGATGGATCTAAAGGGCACGATCGGACAACAATATCTGGGAAAGGTCCCACAGTCATTGGCAACCCATGCTGTTCCTCCACAGAAGCAGAGGTAAAAGTCACTGCGGAAAGTCCGGCTCTAACTGTTTCCAACAGGTCACAGACAGACTTTCCGCTGTCTGATTGCTCAAGCATGCTCTCATGCCGTCGGGATGGTCCGATCATTGCATCCCAACTGGGTGTGGGTTTTTTTCCCCCTCTCTGAGCAGTATGCGCATAAATGTACACTCCATGGGGAACCCTCAGTGTGGAGGTGCCATTCCTTGTTTATGCACGTGGAAAACAAAAGGCAAAAAAAAAACCCACATTCAGCCACGTGCCATCTGATTGGGCAGTGATGAGCTAAGCCTCCAGCTACAAAGGATGTGTGATCTCACAACTGTGAGTCAAATTCTTCCAGAGGAAAGCATCTTGGAGCTTCAAGCAGATAAAAAAATTCCTTTTGCCCATCAATGAGAGTTCTATCTAATCAGAGTGAAAAACTTTAAAAATAGATGAAATTCAAGGATTTATTCCTAGTATAAACCAGATTGAGACACAAGGATCATCATATTTGCATGATTACCAAAAAAAAGAACAGACCAGAGTTATATTTTGCATTAAAGAATACTTCTGAAGAAGTCCATGCACGAAACAAAGTTCATCCCGGGGGTCTTCGTTAGTTGGATTGTTAGTTGTTTGTTTGTCTTTGATATATTTTTTGTTCAATATTCACACTGTTGTATGCACTGGTTTTGTGTTTATTGTGTTTTGTATTGTTTTGAATTATTATAGGTTATTATAGGCTGTGTTCAGACGGCCAGTCAATCGCGCCATGAGCCCTCCTAAAATTTTATCCCGATTTTTTAAATCCAGCCTAGCACGACCAGACGCCCCCCCATGAAATAGCCTCACCGCGCATTGTTCCCACCGTGATTTGTCTACACGGCATCCACCGAGGATTTTTTTAAAAAAAGTTTTGTACATTCGCATAGGCAAGGCTGCGCCTCCTTGGAGAACTGAGGCGATCGCGGAGGGTTTTCAGCAAAGTCCCGGTCCTCCCCCTTGCCATTGCCATCATGATCAATGGAGGGACTATTTTGCAAGTTAGAACAGTCCTTCCCCCCTCCATCTCCCATCGCGGTAACATCTTGTCCCTAAAAGAAATAAGCATGAATATTACATTCCTCGTAGCGCTTATCGCTGAATGCGTTTCCTCGTTAAAGCGCACATGGGGTTTCAATTTTTAAAAATCGTGCCCCCGTCGGCTCGGTCTGACATCAGACCGAGCCGACGGCAGCATCGCGCGCTAATGGAGTGACCAGACGGAAGAAAGTCTGCAGTTGTTGCGCGGGTAAGCGAAAACCCTACATTGAAACTGCTACTTTTTAAATCAGGATTGGAGGCGCAGCAGAACGGGATGCCTATGGGACCGGAATATTTCCCAGATGTTTCTGTCTGGTCGTGCATTTTTGATCCGCAAGGGAGTCGTTCCTATGGCAGATCAAAAGATCCGTCTGAACACACCCATAAGCTATTATTGTACTGAACTTTCATTGTTAGCGACTTCCCCAGTTTTTCCTGGTTGTTCGCATTTGACTTACTGGGAGGTGCCATTCCTTGTTTATGCACATGGGAAACGAAAGGCAAAAAAAAACCACACTCAGCCACGTGCCATCTGATCAGGCAGTGATGGGCTAAGCCTGCAGCTACAAAGGATGTGTGATCTCACAACTGAGAGTCAAATTCCTCCAGAAGAAATAGGTTCACTTTCCCTCTGCACCAACTGGAGCATGTAACCGCAACCACAGTAACTAGCATGCACATGGAGAGGAAGGGGTGGATCATGACTTTAGCACAAGGAACAAGGAACACAGGATTGTCTTGCTGCCAGCCAGTTAAAAAAAATCTTCAGGATGTCAGCGTCTGTCCAGGTCATAAAAATGCTGGTGCTCTTGAGATGCAGCGTAATGAGAAAACCAGGAATGAGAGAAGTTATAGAGGAAATAGACAACAAAGGCTTTGTATGCATATGATGGAACAAAGAGAAGTCGTAATCATAGCTAGTTAGCTTGTCTTGCATGTGAAGGAAGCCCCTTCCATAGCCTCATTTATTCTCTGCATACCAATCCTGCTCTTTTGATTGCTAATTAACAGCTATGGCTCCCCAGTTACACCTTCCCAATGAAAGAGAGGATTTAGAGTCTTGATCAGTGCTACTAACCACTGAACCATGTCAACTGAGTTAGTATTAGCACTGGGAGGCTTGAAAAGTCTCTATATATCTTGCACTGTATAATCTCCCTGTTAAGGCACTCCAAAGAGAAATGCCTGGAACAGGCTGTGAAAAGACCCACAGGAAATACTCGGCAGGGGCACTTTCGCTTTTCATTTTATACCGGCACAGAACAGCAGTCAAGGGAAAGTGATGGCTGCCCTGGGTTTAAATCGCCAGCTTTGATATTAATCCCCCAAAGTCAGATTTATCCTGCTTGCCCTATTAGCTAAATGGTATTGACATTTTAAAAAATAGTATGGCATAGCAAGTTTTTGAAACGCACATTTATTTTTATTTATATTCCATCTTTCTCATTGGAAGTCAAGAGCTGTTCAGTCAATCAGTAAATTTATTACAAAATAAGATACCCTTCATATGATAAAAATAACTGAATTTAATAGCAAAGATTCCTAGAAAACAAAGCTATTCAGTCAATCAGCAAGCAGGCTACAGAATATAATAACGTGAATATAACAGCAAAGACTCCAGGTAAACCAACGTAATGCAGTGGATTTCAAATCGAAGAACTGAGAGGGGAAAAAATCATTACTAGAGGACACCTCTCAAGCTGAGCTGATCCAGTATACCTCAACTCTACTCCTTTTACAAAAGATGCCCCCTCTTGAACAGTTTTAAATGTGTCCCATTAACTTGTCAACAGGGCAACAGCACATCTACCAAGGAAACAACGACACGGTCCCGTGACACGTTAAAGGCAAATTGTGTCAAGTGCCTTTACAGAGTGGAGCAGAGTTCCCAAATCCTGTTGAGCCCCTGGGCCCCTTCAGAATTTTGAGAACAGGGAGTGGGTGTCTCCAATTTTTAGTATATAAGCTGCCAAAGTGAGTGCAATGGGTATCACCATGAAATTACTGCCATTAGGGACTGAAGCCAATCACAAAATGGCTGCTATGGGATACTGGGCCCAATCTCAAAACGACGGGTGGCTGGAAACTAAGTGTCCTCATATGATAGAGGCAACGATTTAAGAACGGGTGCTCCCTGCATGGGCACCCCCTGAAAACACAAAGGTGATGTCTCTCAGGTTCTTCTGATGCACTTCTTGGTTCAGTGAAGTAGCAGAAGGTCAGGATCAGCTATCTGTTCTGGTTAAGCAGCAAATGGGTGGCAGAACCCGCCGCAGGCTGTGCAGTCAGCTTCATGACTGTACAAAGTCTAGCGGCGTAAACATAGCTCCCATGTGCAGGTACCAATTTACATAATGAGCCCCTCCCATATGAGCATTTGTCTGAGGCTGCTGGCAAGCATGACCAGCCTTTATTGCTCCAGTGTTACTAAGTTGGCTTTTCAATGTGCTATTTATTTTGTCTGTTGCTGAAGTAATCCTTTTATGACAGCTTTCCCTAGAAGCCCAAATCTCGCTGGACTGCAAAAGAACTTAGGAAGCATTTATAGGCTTGATTCAGAGGTTGGTTACCAAGCAAAAGAGCCTCCCTTGGCAAGCTTCCTTCCACCGGTGGGTAATTCATTCATAGGGGATGGCTTTGTATCCTGACAATTGCTTTAAGAAGTAATGAGGAAAGCTCACAGCTGTGGAAACTGAACTGCAATAACAATTCCATGCTACCTCATGTTAGCTACCAGAGGATACCCAAGTAACGGCTGAAAACATGAGTTCCAGGAGTTCCCAGGAACACCTGTTGGGAGAGTTTATACAGGCTGAATGGATACATGGTTCCTGGACTTGCTATCCATGCAACAAGGTTCAGTCTCACCCAGCCCACCAAACTCAGTAGCAATGTTCTATGCCTGAGCATATAGTTTTCTCAGAGCAACCACTGAGTAGACATTTTTTATTCATGAAACCGTTCCCATTGGCTCAGGACCTTCTTCCAGAGAAAGACTTGTCTACTACATAGACATAAACAAATCGAACTGTCATCGTCCACTGACGCAGCCCCCTATAAATAATGTCACACTTTATTTTTTAAAATTTATTAAAGTAAATAAATATATAAATCATGGTTCCCATTCTGTTTCTGCAGTGGACCATAAATTCCAGTGTCACCAGTTGATTTATTTGTCTTCAGCAACCTTGCCCTGACTTACATTCTCTCTGCAAGAACCCAGCAACAATAAATCTAACATTACTACAGGGAATTCACATGAATTAAATGCAACACAGCCTTCCGTGACTTCTGAGACCCCTTCGCTCAAATTCTTTTAAAAATTCAGGGATTAAGACAGAAACTGGCAAATACAAAAGAAAATTTCTCTTACAGTCTTGGCAGACGTGACAATCCGCAAAACAACAAAACTGCCTGCCCAGCGTGTAATCGAACAGGCACTGCTGTCCACACAAATGGGGCTGCCACAAATGAGCGTTCTGCAGAAGACCTTACTCTGAAATCCATCATCAAGAAACTCCGTGTTTTGTCACTGCTTAGTACAGCAAGCGTGGAAGGAGATACAATGCAGTATGTTTTGGGGTTTTACTAGGGCAAAAACCAATATTATCAGTGCAAAGGGGTGGGGGAGCTTTCAAAAGGAACTGACAACCCTACCTGGGCTCCAACCTCTAGCTCCACGATAGTGACAAAGATCTATGCTCGTCTGCATGATTTGGGGTATTCTTACTAGGCTGTAACAAGCTGGGCTCTGCAAATTTGCTCTTTTCCAGTGAGGTGTATTTATTCTCTTTCTTCAAACAAGGAAATTTCCTTTTCTCTATGAAAACAGCTTGCTCTACCCTCTTAGATAGTGCAAAGGCTCTAAAAAGGTAAAGGTTCCCTTGCTCGAAAGCCAGCCGAATCCAACTCTAGGGTTGCGGTGCTCATCTCCGTTTCAAAGCCGAAGAGCCAGCGCTGTCCGAAGACGTTTCCGTGGTCATGTGGCCGGCATGACTAAACACCACGGTGCACGGAACGCTGTTACCTTCCCACCGAAGTGGTACCTATTTATCTACTTGCAATTTCTTGCTTTCGAACTGCTAGGTTGGCAGGAGCTGGAACTAGAGACGGGAGCTCACTCCGTCATGCGGCACTCTCGGGTCTCGAACTGCTGAACTACTGACCTTCCAGAGCCTGCAGTTCAGCATCTTAACCACTTGAGCCACCGCAGCTCCGCAAAGGCTCTATTTAAAGGTAAATTAAGATTTTATTTGTGAAATTAGCCGTTTACTATACATTGCTATTTAAGTAACCTGAGGCCAAAACCCAAATTTAAAACCAACCTGAAATCAACCATTTGATGGTGCTACAATGGTGTAGCCACCTGCACCAAAACACAGGAGCAACAGCAGGCTTGCAGCCTGGCAGGAATAGCAAAGGGGCGCAAGTCTGCTCAATGACAATTGCCCGTTTGTATAAAGATTTCCTATCGAGGAGAAACAGCGATTTCTTATTTTTTAAAATTTATTTATTTACTTTCCGTTTATATCCCGCCTTGCTGGTATGAACTGGCGCAAGGCGGCTTACACAAGTTAAAATACAATAAAACCTATAAATACAATAAAATTACAATAAGAACACTTACATGAAGTGCTAATATAAACAGATGGCAGGAATTTCTGTACATGGTCCGACAGGGAGAGGCCATATCCGGCGTTGTTGCACAGGGCTGTAGTACGTTCGATTTGCAGAGGTTGTCAGTGGCGGCTCCTAATCAAAGGTCTGGTGGAAGAGCTCTGTCTTGCAGGCCCTGCGGGACTGTAGAAGGTCCCGCAGGGCCCTGATGTCCTCCAGGAGCTCATTCCACCAGTGTGGAGCCACCACTGAAAAAGCCCTGGCCCTCATAATGGCCAGTCTGGCGTCCTACTGTCCAACTCAGCCTTTCTGGCTTCAAAAAATGTTGGGACCTATTTCATCACTCCTTGGCAAATAGAAGGGGAAGTTGTAGAAGTAGTGACAGACTTCACATTCCTGGGATCCCAGATCATGGCAGATGGTGACTGCAGCCATGAAATTAAAAGACGCCTGCTCCTTGGGAGGAAAGCGATGGCAAACCTAAACAGCATGATAAAAAGCAGAGACATCACCCTGCCAACAAAAGTCCGCATGGTCAAAGCAATGGTATTCCCCGTAGTACTGTATGGCTGTGAGAGTTGGACTATAAGGAAGGCCGAGCGCCGAAGAATAGATTCTTTTGAACTATGGTGCTGGAGAAGACTCTTGAGAGTCCCTTGGACTGCCAGGAGATCAAATCAGTCAATCCTAAAAGAAATCAACCCTGATTGTTCCCTGGAAGGCCAGATCCTGAAGCTGAAGCTCAAATACTTTGACCACCAAATGAGAAGGGAGCATTCACTGGAGAAGACCCTGATGCTGGGAAAGATTGAAGGTCAAAGAAGAAGGGGACGGCAAAGGATGAGATGGTTAGACAGTGTCATCGATGCAACGAACATGAAATTGAGCAAACTTCAGCGGACAGTGGAAGACAGGAGGGCCTGGCGCAATCTGGTCCATGGGGTCGCGAAGAGTCGGACTCGACTGTGCGGATGAACAACAATTTCAGTCACTGAATATGGTATTAAAATTGTTAGGATATTCACACAAGAGAAAACTGAAATTTCGGGTCCCATAATTCAAAAGATTCCAATTACTAGTACAAGTTTCTAGACAGGGTATTTTTACCTCTCTTCCTTAGACCTCTAGACATTTCCAACCTAATCTTATGGATGTCTGAATTCAAAAGAACTTACTCCCAAAGTCAGTGTGTTTAAAAGCACTGCCTTGGCCTGTCTCATCAGAGTAGGGTTGCCAGGCCCCTGCTGTGGGCGGGTAATCCTTCAGCCAGAGCTCCCTGCTGCTACTCAGCTGGCCAGCAGTGGAGGGGAATTGGCACTAAAACCAGGGAGGGGAGACATCAGCAGTGTCCTGGCATGCTTCCCCCCCCTCGTTTTTTCACTGTATACTGATATTTCAAAAATAATACTCCTTGAGCACCTGGAAGCAACCTAGGCTCACTTCTGGGGGACACCAGGGATGGTCTGGCATTTGGGCAAAAATATTGCAAAATTGCCAGAGTTTCCCCATCATCACTGGCATCAGGCTGATGTCACTTCCAGTGCACAGAGGAAGTGACCAGTGCTCCTTCTAAGCTGTAGAGCCTTGTGAGCAAAAATTCTACTCTGTGAGCTACTGGCATTAAAGTTGTGAGCGAGCCATTTGGTGTAGTGGTTAAGTGCGCAGACTCTTATCTGGGAGAACCGGGTTTGATTCCCCACTCCTCCACTTGCACCCGCTGATGTGACCTTGGGTCAGTCACAAGCTCTGGCACAGCTGTTCTCTCAAGGACAGTTTCTGTCAGACGTTCTCTCAGCCCCACCGACCTCACAGGGTGTCTGTTGTGGGGAGGGGAAGGGAAAGGAGTTTGTAAGCCGCTCTGAGACGCCTTTGGGCAATGAAGGGCGGGGTATAAATCCAAACTCTTCTTCTTCTTCTTCTTCTTCTTCTTCTTCTACTGCATAAATTAGTTTGCTCTGGAGCCACCCTTCCTGAGCTAAGACCAAAATCTGTGAGCTGGAGTGCTATAAATATTCTTTTTGAGGTGTGTGTGGTGTGAGTAGTCTAATGAGGTTGCACCATCAATGTATACATGTATAAATGTTGTTCCTTTTGGTCTTTTGGGGTTTCTGTGTGGCACTGTGGCATGCTTGCATTGCCACAGTGCCACTTGTTCTGGAGTGTGCCCCTTGTTCTCATGGCAAACAAGCACCTCCCAAGAGAGTTCACTTTCCCTGAGATTCTCTGGAAGGGTCTGACTGCTGGGTGGCTGCCTGCTTGCCTGCCTTAAGTGCTGCTGGCTGGGTTTCTCCATTGGAAATAATGAAGGTAATGGGGTAACCTGTTTGGGTGCCCATGGGATTAGGCCCATTGGTCCAATTGCTTTGAGACTTGGAAGTGTATGTGGGGAGAGGCTCCCAAAGCTACCCTGAAAATTTGGAGCCTCTCCCTCAAACTCCCTTCCCCCTCAGAGCTACTAACAGCACCGGTGGGGGAAGTAACTTTTCCCCACCATAGAGAACAATGGAGGGAATGGAGGCAACCTGTTTGGAGGCCCATAGAATTAGACCCCCTGGTTCAATGTTCTTGAAACATGGTGGGTATCTTGGGGAGAGGCTCCAACAGCTACCCTGTGAGTTTGGAGCCTCTTCCTCAAACCCCTCCCCTCCAGCCCCCAGAATATACCCTATGTTTTCACCATTCACTTCAATGGCCCATAGGATATAATGGGGCCGAATTGCCGCCAAATTTCTTTCATTCCCTTCTTTCCTTCTCTCCTTTTTTCTCTTTCCTGCCTTTTTCTCTTCTCTTTTATCCTCCTTTCCATTTCCCTCCTTCTTCCCTTCTCTCTCTCTCTTTCTTTCCCTCCTTCTTTCCTTCTCCTTCTTTCCCTCTTTCCTTCTCTCTACTCTCTCTCTTTCCTTCCCTCTTTCCTCCTCCTGTAGCCCAACTCTAGTGAGAAGGGGTTTAAACTTTAAACCCCTTCTCTCTTCACTCCCCCACCCAGGCCAGCTGGGGAAGGGAAGGGGAGGCTTTCAAAGATGCCTCCCCCCCTATTGCTTCCCCTTCTGACATCACTTCTGGTGATGTCAGGGGCGTGGCATATGCTAATAGCCTAGTAGCTCATTAGCATACCATATGCTAATGAGCTCCTGCAGCTCTTTTTCTACAAAAAGACCTCTGCCCCTTCTGACCTGGCCTGGCCCCCATCTATATGCCTCAATGCTGTCTGTCATCATTGGATGGGGCCAGGCCTGCCGCCATGGCCTCCTGGGTGGGCACCGGAGGGGAAACCCAGCTGTGATCTGCCCTCTCTTGATGGGCCCGTCTGGCCGCTCTCTTGGGCCTGATCCCAACTGCCCACCTGCATCCCCACAGTTCCCTCATGCCCGGGGCCTCACCCAATGCAGCTTGCCCTGTGCCACCACAGGGGCCACGGGGGCTTCTGACTCTGCTCCTCTGCTGGGGGGGCTGTGCATCTCCGCCTCTTGCTGGCTCCATCCCAGCCCTTCCTCTCTTACAGTGGTTCCTTCCCCACCGAGGGACTCCCTGATGCCAGGCAGCTGTCTGTCTGGTAGGTATAGAGACTGCAGGGTGGCCGGGGGTCAGGCTGAAGTCACAGCAGCATCGGGCTGGGACAATATGGCAAGATGTACTGTAAACAATGCATTCAGGTGGATAGTCTCAGGCTCCTTAGTCAGGTCACACAACACAGGACTTCAGTAGAACAATCTCTTTATTGGTGAATCATAACTAAAGACACGTGTACAGCTTGTGTCAGGAATGCCCGGGCACAGCAGGGCTCCCTAAATTACAGTGGAATCAAACACCCCCCTAAATGAGCTGAAGCCAATGAGTATAGTTAGCGCGCGCGGGCAAAGCAAGTGGGCAAAACGGGCAAAACAATTTAAAAGCCGTTGATTCCCAGCAGAGGAGTTCTGCAGCTGGAGACACTACAAGGTCAGGAAGGTGATAACATACAGACAGTAGAATAGTAATGGTCAGAGGCTGGTAGACTGAGAGTACTCCCCTCGCATTCCAACGCCACGACAGGGCTGCCTGACAGATAGCCATGTTGGTCTGAAGCAGCAGAACCATTTGAGACCAGTGGCACCTTTAAGACCAACAAAATTTTCTTCTGAGTATAAGCCTCCATGTGCTTGCACTTTGGTATCTGAAGAAGTCAATCCTAAAAGAAATCAACCCTGATTGTTCCCTGGAAGGCCAGATCCTGAAGCTGAAGCTCAAATACTTTGGCCACCAAATGAGAAGGGAGCACTCACTGGAGAAGACCCTGATGCTGGGAAAGACTGAAGGTCAAAGAAGAAGGGGACGGCAAAGGATGAGGTGGTTAGACAGTGTCATCGATGCAACAAACATGAAATTGAGCAAACTTCAGCGGACAGCGGAAGACAGGAGGGCCTGGCGTGGTCTGGTCCATGGGGTTGCGAAGAGTCGGACTCGACTGTGCGACTGAACAACAACAACATCTGAAGAAGTGTGCATGCACATAACAGCTTATACCCAAAATAAAACTTTGTTGGTCTTAAAGGTGCCCCCACTGGACTCAAACTTCATTCTGCAAACAATACAGAGCATGGATTATAAGGTTAAGACAATGCAGTCAAAGCAGGTGATACCTATAGTAATCATTGCACTGGACTACAATCCCATTCCATTATAAAGGTGGCCGCTCGGGTTGCTCTTTCTACCACAGCTCTCATCTCTTTTTAAAAAAATGCTATTTGAACATTACTGTTTTCCACATTCTGCTTAATGACAGAAGTGCGGGAGCCTTCCTGACCTCCTCAGACAGGCCGTTCCACAAGGTGGGAGTCACCCCTGATAGTGCACATGAACAGGCAGCTGCCGATCTAACACATTTTCAGGGTGCAACTTCAAACGGCTTTGCTTGGATGGGCAAAGCTGTTGCAGCAAAGCATAATGGGAGAGGTAGTCCTGCAAGTACGTCAGTCAAGGCTGTTCAGGAATTTGTACGTGATAACGAGAATGTTAAATTGAAATCGGAAGCTGATCAGTAACCAATGGAGTGTCTACAGAATGGGTGTGATGTGCATGTCCCTCCCATGCATGTTCCTCCACCACCACCCAGGTATACACCAAAGGAAGCAATGATGATTATGAAGCCAAAACCAGTGTGCAACTCAGCCTCTATCTGGGATCAAAGAAAGAGACAAGCAGGGTCGTAGCCAGTGGTGGGACACACGGGGCTCTGCCCGCCTTTGCATTTGCAGCGCCCCCACCCAATGTTCCCATATCTTCCCTTCCCCTTGAAGGCACTGCTGCAGCGACAGCTATGCAGGCAGATTGTATGCATATTTACTCAGAAGCAAGCCCAGCCTGATGTCAGTGGAGCATACTTCCCCAGTACAGAGAAATAAAGACACTGGGGATCACCACAATTTAAGGAATCAAAACATGCACAAAACGTCCGGGGTCTCACCACATGCGTGCGCAATCAATTCAGTTTGGGTAAAGGTGCAAACCCGGGTGCAAGTGGGAAAGGCTGTCGGGCAGATTTCCCTTCCCTCACATGGCCTCCAGGGGAGTTGTAGATCCTTCCAGCCTTGAACTCCTCCCCACCTCTGGGAAGATAAGGAAGAGGTGGAGTTAAGAGAAAGAAACAACGCTGGCAAAACACGCAGCTGGGGAAGTCGGCTGGGAGCTTTCCAGGGTCAGGGTAATTTGAGAGCAGCTTTGCCTGGGGATGGTCAGAGCAGCACAGACTGCGAGGAGGAGGAGGAGGACAAAGAAGAAGAAGAGGAAGAAGAAGAAGAGGAGGAGGAGAAGAAGAAGAGGAGGAGGAGGAGGAGGAGGAGGAGATTGGATTTATACCCCACCCTTCACTACTCAAAGGAGTCTCAGAGCTGCTTACAAACCCCTTTCTCTTTCCCTCCCCACAACAGACACTCTGTGAGGTAGGTGGGGCTGAGAGAGCTCTGGCAGAAACTGCTCTTTTTCAAGGACAGCTGTGCCAGAACTATGGCTTGCCCAAGGTCATCCAGCAGGTGCAAGTGGAGGAGTGGGGGATCAAACCCGGTTCTCCCAGATTAGAGTCCGCGCACTTAACCACTACACCTATTCCATCCCACCCCCCACATGGCTGGTGCTGTGGTTTGTTCTAGCCCTTAACTTTGGGGAGAGGACTGATTGCTCCTCACTCTCCTTGGAGGGGGCTGGTGAGGAAGCTAGATGCAATGCTCCCTGGGATCTAGCTCAGTTTAAATCAATTTAATTAGCATTCCCAGTGCCCCGGAGACCCTCCCTCAAATCCTGGCTACGGGGCTGGAGACAAGTGACCAGACTTTTATGACCTAACTATGAATCTTTACAGAATTTATCACATAGATCGTAACGAATGCGCTTGCTTAACAGCTTTCTTTATTTCAGTAATCAGGATCAAGACTGATAATGTCTTACCAAACCCAGATTCTGTCCCAGCTCTATTCCCACACGTTGCTTACTGCTTGTAACATCTGCAGGTGTGACAGAAGAGCTTCAGGCTCTATCTAATCACAATACAGAGAGAAGGGAAGTCTACAGTGACAAGAGGAAGCAGAAGGGGAGAGAGGAATTAAAGACTATAGGAAGGGGAAAAATGCAGAACTGGCAGTGTTGGGCAGCAGAGAATGCAAACATCATGCAACTGCATAGTTCTGTGTTACTGAGCAGCAGGGGCTCTTTTTGTAGCAGGAACTCCTTTGCATATTAAGCGACACACCCTAATGTAGCCAATCCTCCAAGAGCTTACAGAGCTCTTCTTACAGGGGCTACTGTAAACTCTTGGAGGATTGGCTACATTAGGGGTGTGTCGCCTAATATGCAAAGGAGTTCCTGCTACAAAAAGAGCCCTGCAGGGACTCCTCCCCTTCAGTCCTCAGTCACAAAACTCACCCACTAGTTCCAGCTGAGCTGAGTAGAGAGAGGAGATATGAAAGTCCACCACATTTAGACTGGCTTCTGCAATTTTGTGTTGAGCTGGGATGAGGAGCAGCTGGCAACAGAAACACTGAAGGGCCATGAAGAATATACTGCTTGGCTAGACAGCGAGGCAGAGATCAGATGCCGGAAAAGCAAATCGATTTCTGCCAACTGGATTCTTTTATTATTAAAAACATCCACAAATCTAGAGAAGCAGATTGCTTTGCTGAAAAGTAAATGGGCAGAGAACCCTTAAAACCTATTTTGAGATACAGCCCAAAGTAGAGAACATAAAATGAACAACAAACCATCTTCATTAGAGCAAATTATTGAAATGTTGATGTCATCTGTGGTTTTCAGCACCTTCAAAGCACAAGGAACGGTTCCCAAACGGTTTCTGGTCTGACATTTCAGACAGAACCTTTTTAGAACTGGTTCCCTACCAGAATATATTTGTACTTTCACACACAAATGCTTCTGTCCTGTTCAGGAAATGGGGCTGAAGCATTTTACCTGTAAACCGCTTCCAAGTAGTCTTCAGTTCCTTCTCCTGGATCCAAAACACTTTTTCCTGCCGTTTTTCACCCGCACGGGCAATCCCCGGCTTTTTTTTTTTTGAACATTCACTTTAGAGCGCTATAGCGCTATAACACAATGCCAAAACTGCACCATAGCAACCCCATTGGAATGCTATGTGTTATGTTACAGCACTATAGCGCTATAGTGCTCTAAAACAAACATTAAAAAAAAAGATGGAGATTGCCCACGCAGGCAAAAAACGGCGGGAAGAAGCAGTGCAGTCTGAATTGCCAAACTACTTCTGATCCAGCTCTTTCCAGGGGAAAGCCATGTGTGAAATGGCAGCCCTGTACCAGTTTACTTCAAGACGGATCAAAAACAGCTTCAAATCGGCTGAAACTTGGTAATGTGAAATTCCCTTATATTTTTTGCATACAGAACCACTGCACACTGAAAGGGCCAAGCTGCTATTACAGGAACATTACAGCAATCCTTTAAATTAGTATCAGGGCCATTTAAATGAAAGGAGTTGATGGGACTGCCCATTCAAGCAATCCTTTGCATATCCTTTTCAGGAGATTTCTTTGTGATGAGAGAAAACCTTTAAGTCCAGAAGTAGAATATTCGTTGCTTTCGGCAGCCAGGCACAGCAAAAGCATCTGTAGCAAGAACCAGCGGGAAAAGAGAAAGTGATGCCATCAAATTAACAGCACTGAACACATTTAGCCACCAAGGGTCACTGTTGATTCACTCACCACCACAGCCCAGGATTCCTTTGTTAGAACTACTGATAAAAATAAGAAGGAATGGCTTGGCATTCATGTGAGGCAAAACATGCCCATAAAAAATTAAGTAATGGCAATACAGCCAACAGCAGGTGGTCACTAACCAAGCTGCATGTAACTTCTTAGTGGACCAAATTAGATAAATGGGCGATCATGCACACTTGGGAGGATAAATCTTTGATTAACTAATATGATTATACTGGAAAATTAAGGTGCCTCTGGGCTACAGCCTAGAAAGCAAGGCAGTCCCTCCATAAGAAACGCAAAAGCACACACACACACACACACAGAGCGGTAGCAATGTAAAATCATTTACATCTACAAACGTAAAATCGTTTACATTTCAGCAAATCCGAAACCACACAATTGGATCGGTGAAATATTCCCAACTTAGCACACTCAAACGCCCACCCGTTCGGATCACATCCTGCTTGCTGGTTGCTGTTAGGGAGTCAATCATTCGTTGAGCTGTTTGGAGGCATCTGAACAAATTCAGTTATGCCTGTCAGTATGATTAGACTGCTTTTTTTTGCTGCTGCCACGCTTGTCTTAGATTGCGAAAAGAAACATCGTTCAAAAGGAAAAACAACTCTGATCTCTGTGTTGACATTTGCTATTTTGATGCCTTTTGGCGGCTTTTGGTTGAGCCCAACTAATCTTGCAATCAGTTACTGCGATCATTTTGCAAACAGATGTTGCTGACTCTGCAGGGGCAAAAAGCAGGTAATGCAAAGTATCTGTTATTGGTTACTTGAAGGATGCTGTCAGGTCCTGCAGTAACCACTCGGTACACAATAGTCCTTTAACAGGTTTATTGGCAAAGTATGGCTTCTGGACAGGTGAGCACCTTTGCCAGAACTGGCTTTCAATAGCATAGGGACAAGGGATGAGGGATTAGGGTCCCACCCTCAAGCATACATCACACACGGGCACCTAGGCTACTACAGGTCATGAAAGAATAGGAGACCTAGCTAGCTCTCTTAAGACTCTTATCTCCCATGGCCATGAACCCAGCTGGGCTCATAGACGATGTGGGGGCTGCAAAGGAAAAGTTACCAATGAAGCCGCTACAACGTTCCTTCCATTCATTCACATGCTCCTCTCCCCAGTGGAATGTCAGGGTCCAGGGATGACTGATAAGGTGCTAGGCAGATGGGCAAGCAAGCGGGATTACAAAAGCAAGAAAGAATAATGACATTAGCAGTATAAGGTATTGGGTTACAGATATTGGGATACTGATCATGGTGCAAATACAAGGATCACCCCATAGTAGAAAGGTCCAAATCTGACAGATACATCCAAGTACGCAGGTACAAAAAGGAGATGAATTGAACGTGATTCTGTGGCGTACAAATACATCACTTTAGTGACCTTTCCACAAACTCAGGGGATTTGTTCCTCTTCTCTGGTAATTGCAAAGATTCTGTCAATTTTATTATACACTATCCATTACCAAAGCATAACTTGGCCCTGTAGCACAAGCAACTACTGCAGAGGTGCAAATCTACTTGGCATGGTGTTCAAGATAAATTTTGACACACACACACACACCCCACAGCAACCCGATCAAGAGCTCACCTCACACATAATTGAAGACATTTGATGAAGATAAATTTGCTGGGCAATTGCACTTGTGTTGAAGTTCTCAGCATGCCTAGCTGAGAACTGGACTTCTGCAAATTCCTTCTTGCTAGCCTTCCTTCCAGTCAGATCTCCTCTCACTACTCAGCTCAGAATTAGAACATCTGTGCTACACTCTTCAAGCCCTCACAACTATGACCATGTTATCCTCCTCCTTTTGCCTACCTCATTGCTCTGACTCCATGCCATGTTTCCCACCCACCTCAAAATTCCAGTAAAGGTAAAGGTTTCCCTTGCTCAAAAGCCAGTTGAATCCGACTCTAGGTGCTCATCTCCGTTTCCAAGCCAAAGAGCCAGCACTGTCCAAAGACATTTCTGTGGTCATGTGGTTGGTATGACTAAACACTGAAGCACACAGAACATGGTTACCTTCCCACCAAAGCGGTACCAATTTATCTACTTATAATTTCTTGCTTTCGGACTGCTAGGTTGGCAGGAGCTGGAACCAGAGATGGGAGCTCACTCTGTCCTGCGGCACTTGGGTCTCGAACTGCTGAACTACTGACCTTCCAGTCTGCAGTTCAGCATCTTAAGCACTGAGCCACTGCAGCTCCTCGAAATTCCAGTACTTCTTATAACCCCTTCATCTTTTTGACCTTACTATATCTCTTTCCTTATCTCCCTTTGCATCATTTCTTACTCATCATACTGTGCGGACACTCCTCATCTAGCTCTCCTGCTATTCACCTTCCTGCAATTCAATCTGCAGGACCTCTCTTTCAGGAAAGCCTTCTCCAAACCACTACAGCCTCATCATCTCTCTTGCCCCAATATTGCCTTTTTGGGCATTTCCACCGATCTATATGGTCTGGAGATGCTTCTAGATATATGCTCCATTTATGTGCTTACAATCTAAAATCTAACGTTTGTTGTTGTTCAGTTGGACAGTCGAGTCCGACTCTTCGCAACCCCATGGACCACATCATGCCAGGCCCTCCTGTCTTCTGCCATCCTCCGAAGTTTGCTCAATTTTATGTTTGTTGCATCAGTGACACTGTCCAACCATCTCATCCTTTGCCCTCCCCTTCTTCTTTGACCTTCAATCTTTCCCAGCATCAGGGTCTTCTCCAGTGAGTGCTCCCTTCTCATTTGGTGGCCAAAGTATTTGCGCTTCAGCTTCAGGATCTGGCCTTCCAGGGAACAGTCAAGCTTGACGTGGTAAAAAATTAGATGGCAAGACTGAACATCGATGTCTTGGGAATCACTGAACTAAAGTGAACAGGAATGGGCGAATTTAACTCAGAAGACCATTGTATCTACTAACGTTGCCAAGAATCCCATAGAAAAAATGGTGTAGCCTTTATAGTCAACAAGAAAATCTAACATAGAGGAAGACAAAAGAAAGGAAAGAAACGAAGAACATGTATGCATTCCAGTTAAATGTGCTTAGACTTAGTCTTTCAGTAGGAGAGAGGGACTAAGGTGAAGCGAGTGAGAGAGAGATGATATCACAGAAGGTGTTCTTAGAGACAATTCTGGACACAAGGGAAAAGCAAATGCAAAGCCAATTGAGGGAACAAGAGATCCTCAAACAACAGCCCAGGGTATTACTAGAATATGAACATCAAAGGCAGATAGATTTCCAAAGGGTATAGGGAATGTCAGTTTGAGACAGAGTTAGCCAGTTCTCAGCACTGGAATCGATTCTGCATGCCAGGGCTTGGCCCTATCACACACAGCTGATGACGGTAGTGGAATGTTTCTGATGACAGAAGTGCATTAAGGTTGTCGGCCTGATAGCACCTGCTATCAGGACTTCATCCCTGCTGGCCAGTGGGAGGACTTTGCAGAAGAAACAGGAAGGCCCAGACAACATTGCCAGCCTTTCACAGGAAGTGATGCCATTGCACCAGCAATGTCACTGCGACATTTTGGTTTTTCAGCAAAACTCTATGATAGAAGTCATTTTTACCATGGAGTTCCCCCTCCCCAATTACCAGTGTCACAGCGACGTCACAGTGTGATGACACAACTTCCCATTGAGACACCAGCAACGTGGCCTGGGCCTTCCTCTTTCTCCTGGTAAGTCTCCCCCAGGAGGGAACCCTAAAATGCATCTCACTCTTCACTGAGCCTCCACAGTCTAAGCACACACCTTTGGAATGAGGGGCAGGGCTTCAAGGTTAGAATGTATTACTTGAGTCCTGAAAAACCAACTCTCACTGCCTTTAGTTAAAGATCTGGTCATCTTCCACCTTGAGTACTTCCTCCTTCCTGGCAATAGCTTTCCAATTTTATATATCCAGAAATCTGTCCCTAAAATTATCCATTCTGTTCAACCCTCCACAAATCTATATATTGGCCTCCCATCTACTTCTGCACCCAGCACAAGCCAATATAGGGATGCCAGCTCCCGGGTGGGGGTGGGGGTCCCTCAATTTGGTCCCTCCAGCCAGCTGGCCAGTGGGGGAAGCCCCATCCCAAGCCCCTCCCCCAAGAATGACTACCTGTGGCCATCTCTCCCCCTCCCTCCTGAGAAATTTAAAGGACCCTCCAGCTGACTGGCAGGAGCAGGTGGCCTGCCGATCAGCTGCAGAGCCGTTTAAATCTTGCAGGAGGGGAGGGAGAGGGGTGGCCATGGGGCCACATGCCTGCACTCTAAGTGGCGAATTCGCTACTGGAGTTCAGGAGCACATGGCCCCCACTTTTCAAAAAGCATTTAAAGGGTTCATTTACATACTTTTTGAGGAGCAGGAGCCTCACGCACCTGAATCCCAAGCAGTGACTTCACCGCTTGGGATTCAAGCATGCAAAAAGAGCATTTTAGAGGATCCTTTAAATGTTTTTTGAGAGAGTGGGGGCCCGCGCACCTGAATTCAAAGCGGCAAAGTTACCGCTTGGGATTCAGGTGCATCCCCAATGTGATGAAATCACTTCCGTGTGACATCATCACATTGGGGACATCCAATTTGGTGTAGTGGTTAAGTGCGCGGACTCTTATCTGGGAGAACCGGGTTTGATTCCCCACTCCTCCACTTGCACCTGCTGATGTGACCTTGGGTCAGTCACAAGCTCTGGCACAGCTGCTCTCTCAAGGACAGTTTGTGTTAAGAGCTCTCTCAGCCCCACCTACCTCACAGGGTGCCTGTTGTGGGGAGGGGAAGGGAAAGGAGTTTGTAAGCCGCTCTGAGACGCCTTTGGGCAGTGAAGGGCGGGGTATAAATCCAATCTCTTCTTCTTCTTCCCCCACCTCCTCCGGGAATGCCCCCCGAAGTCCTCCACTGGGGACGAGGGAGGAGCTGGCAACCCTAAGCCGATACCTGAAGTTCTTAAAAGTGTCCCCCTCCAAAAAAAACCTTCCAGCACTCGTGCCCTAATCTATCTTGCCCATGATCTTCACTTCTCCAGGTCTTCAGCTGTTCTAAGGTTTCTACCCAGTCTTACTACTGCCCCCTTATGTTTTGTGTTCCCTCTTAGGAACGCCAAGGCAGTGTCACCTTTGCCCTTTTCATTCTGCAAAGAATTTTTTAAAAATCTTATAGTCCTCACTACAAACTGGAAAGAAGCCAAAGTAGGTATGTACTTTGCATATATGCATTTCCCATGCCCTTGCAGCTCAGGAAACTTTCTTTTGCTGATGCTGTTCTGTAAATGATGGGGACGTATACTGATGTATACATAGAGCAACATTTCCTCTATCGACTATTATCTAGTGGGTGCTTTCCAGAGGACTACTCAGGGTACTAGGCTTGCCAGCCCCCAGATGGGGGAAGGGACTCCCTGCTTTTGCAGGTTCAGGCCCACCAGCAGCCAGCTGGCTGTCGGGGGAAACTCCACCCAAAAAAATATGTCCCTCAGTGATGTCGTTGATGCAATGACATCACTTCTGGAAGTGGCGCCATTGCATTAGCGACACTGGGGGCGACGCTCTACTTTTTGAGCAAAACTCTATGGCTGTGGCCATTTTTACCACAGAGTTTTGCCCTAAAAGTAGAGCATTGCCCCAACATCACCAGCAAGATGATGTCACTTCCAGAAGTGACATCACCACATCGATGACATCCCTGCCCACCTCTAGAATGCTCCCCAAATCCCCCTGCCGGCAGCAGGGAAGGACTTGGCAACCCGACAGGGTACAGAGGGTGTACTATACTATAGCCCGAACAACCCAGGGCTTTATAGCCTTTATATACACAGAGACCCCTCTTGAGTCTGGGGGTTTTCTGTTATTAACACCAAACTCCCCATAGGCCACCATCACTAGTAGGGTTGAGATACATTATTTCCCAGACTATTCTCAAGTGACCCAAGCACTCCCATCAAATATCCTGTTGTAACAGTTGCTTAGGGAGTTCATTGATGATCCCAAAAGCTATGTGAGAAGCAGTCCAACCATGTGTGTGTGCAAGATACCACATCTTATAAATATATGTATTATACTAGGCTTTGATTTTTCAGATCAAATCTCAAAGCTAGCAGTGAGCAAAAATCTAAGTCAACCAAAGGGTGGGACTCTAAATAAGGACTGGAAAGGCACAGATAGAAGGAAAGGGGGATTGTTTTCATGTGAAGCAACTTGTCTGTGTATCTGTTGCAGTCACCAGTGACAAATGGATATGGGAGTTAAGGGTAAACAGTGTTTGACGGCCATCAACCATGACTGAGATGGGGGGGGGACCCATTTTCTATGTCTGGGGCTAATTCTCATGCTATTTGGCAACAATGGAATAGTTCCCCCACCCCACCCCAGACAGGTCTGTATAACTGATCCAAGCACACTATTCCATCTATCTAGATGCACTAATCACCACTATGCTTCACTTATATTCATTAAACCTTGTGATACATTAGAACTACTGGTATATAGTTAGGAAAGCAAGGCACTGAGAAACTATTTGTTGTTGCTGTTGTTCAGTCACACAGTCAAGTCCATGATGGACCACATCATGCCAGGCCCTCCTGTCCTCTGCCATCCCCCTAACACACAAAGCCAGGAAGCCAATAAAATAATTGTGATTTAAACCAGTTTAAATTCAGGCATATCTAGAGTAAGTGGTTATGAAAGACTGTCTCAAGGATTTTGTTCAAGGTTATACAGAAAATGTTCAAGAGGTATAGAAACATCCATGATGCACCTTGTTCACAAAACAGATTTCTGTTGATATCAAGGTACATATAACATGTACAAATAAAGTTTTCACTGCCTGCACATCTTATTTCTTAGTATTTACAAACCAAAGTTTTTGCACAAACAACGAACTATTTGTACTAGAACCTTATAGGGGTACATGGAGGGAACTGTCTTGTATAAAGCAACCCCGTAGCAATCATGAATGGACTTTTCTAGATCAACAATCTATATAATATATAAAATGCAAGTTGTGCTGGTAATGACTCACCTACTCTCCCATTGGCCACTGGTGAAGCTGCCTTGGCATCCTATTGTCCTGTCCCACTGGCTCCTCCATTCTTACACCCCCACTTTTGACGCATTGCACCTTGGGAGTCGTCATTCTCAGCTGGCCTTACTGCAACCATAGCCAAGGGAATTAGAACTACAGCTCCCAAGCTGGGAGTCCCAAGAGGCTGTGGGGCATTACCAGGGAGTCAGCTGAAGTGTTAATCAGTTAAACTGTTAAAACGGAGGTTGGGGGGAAAGGGAAGGTCTGGACATCTCCCTGAATTACAATCGATCTCCAGACTACAGAGATCAGTCCCCATGGAGAAAATGGTTGCTTTGGAGGGTGAGCTCTATGGTAGGATACCTCACTGAAGTCCTTCAACAAACCTGGCCCTCCCCTAAGTATTGCCAACCTCCAGGCGGCACCTGGAGATCTCCAGCTATTACAACTGATCTCCAGATGGCCACCATCAGTTCTCCTGGAGAACATGGCTGCTTTGGGCAGGGGACTCTATGGCATTATACCCTGCTGAGGTCCCTCCCCACCCCAAACACTGTCCCCCCCCAGGTTCTACCTCTCACATCTACAGGTATTTCCCAACCCAGAGTTGGTAACCCTGTAACTGGCTACGGAACCATTTTCCAGACCCTTGGAACCCAGAAGACATGGCACAGGAGGAGGTGCTTTTCCGCCTTAGCTGCCACTGCATAGCCCCAAATCAACATAAGTCAGGGGTGGAGGGAACCATACCCGTTACCATGCGGCTCTCCTCCCAAACTACCCACTCAGGGTAGCAAAATGACTTGAGACAGCCCTGCTGTCAGTTACACTACCATTATCTTTCCTGTCTGTATTCAGACAATGTCTGTATTCTTTGTTTTAATTAGCTGGCACGCCTGTGCATAGAATGCTTTGCTGTAACTTGTGGGAGAGTTCTCTACCCCTGCTTCCTGTCTCAGTGTCCTTGAGCAAGAAGAGACACAGGCCAAAGTTCCCAGCTGGTGGAAAGTTTCTCACCTTAGATGGAGGAGGGGAGGGGGGCACATCTCCCGCTTATTATGTATCCTTCCGCCGGGAGTATTCCTGCCCGCACGCTCAGTTTTCATTCGCTAATAGAGCTTATGCATCACACTATATCTGTAAGCCATTATGCTTGGTGGGGCATTCCTGACAATAACTCTGCTAACTAGGGCAACTTACTGGTATTCCAATAAAGCATATCTTTTATGAAGAGTGCCTGGACTTACCTGACACCTGCCTTATAGCAAAGCAGAAGGAAACAACCATGGCTCGCCTCCCTCTATTTCCCCCTTCCCTCTGCCACCCCACCTGTCACAGCCGGGACACTCACCGGGAGCCCTTTTCTAGAGCCCACTGTATTTCTTCCCACAATGGGCCTTACTCCTAGTCTCTACATAAGTCCTAGAGAAATCACAGTGGCAGCTTCACCATTACTTTTATAATCATTCCAGTTATTTATCCAGGCCTCTTCTGCACGTGGACCAGAACGAGGGGGTAAAAACGACAGACGGGGAGTCACTTTTTTAACTTACTCTTATAATAAAAATGCACTGCAAATATTTTAAAAAGCATATCAGGGAGGAAACTTGTATGCTATGCTGGTTTTCTCCTTACAGAGAATTATTAATGTAGAGGAACTAAAAAACAAATCTAAAAACAGGACTTTAGTGTCACTTTTTATTGTGCTAAGAGGCCCTGAGCTTTGTCAACTTCTCCCTGTGCCATACAGCCATGGCCAGTGCACCCATATAGGCAAAGTAAGGCAGCTGCCTAGGGGCACCAGCAGCCATGGGGCACTGGCAGCCTGCTGCTGAACACCCCCCGCCCCGCCCCTCCCTCACCAGGCAATCGCCTTCCTCACTAGGGGCGGAAAGAGGGGCAGGGGCTTGGCATGAGGCTCCAGAGGGGGGAGAGGTACTGGTGCACCAGCAGCCCCTTCCTCGCTCGCTTGGACATGGATCCTGCCCTGTGGAGGACCCGGGAGGAAGACAGCGAGGGCCAGCCACAGGAAGAAGTGGACCCCCACATCCAGGTCAGGGCAGCAGCCAGGAGGCTTGCAAGGCTCTGTCCACACTCACACCCCTCACCTTGGCAGCAGGGCAGCGTGCCCTGCATAGGGGAGTGGGGTGGGGGTTGCGACGCTGCTGGATGCCTTTTCTTGGGAAGGGGCAGCCCCATATAGACCCCCCCTTTGCAATCCGGAGGGTGGGAGGGGATCCCTCATTAGGTTTCTGTAGAGGTCACTTTGCTTTGCAGCTCACCGGTGACACTTTGCAAACATCAGGGGCTGCTTCCCTCAGAAAGGACACGTGGGATGCACCGAAGGCTCTTGCCTTTGCAAGTGGCAGTGGCGACATCTGCACAGGCGGGCATTGCCCAGCCCTTCTCTGCGGCTTTGGAAACTCTCAGCGGGTCGGGTTCTTGCTCGCTCGGAGCCTTCTGGGATGGCAGAGTTGGTGTGGCTGGGAGGATGCAGTCAAGGGCAGCTCAGCGTCTCTCGGTGTCACCGAGATAGTTGGGGGTTGAGGCCCAAGCCCAGTGGGCATTTTAAAAAAAGGCACTGTAACAATTGCCGGCTGGGGAATCACCGCCAGCTCCAGTGAATGTGTTTCATATCCCCCCCCAACTTTATTTAGCCACAATAAATCAAGATGCTGCATGCCCTGTTTTTGTTTTACTTCCCCCCCTTTAAATCTGGCACCAGCCTGGAGAGACTAGCTGGCTCAAGATTACAGAGCAAGCTGCATGGCTCTGGAAGGATTTGCACCTGAAAGCAGGACTCTAACCACAAGGCTGCACTGCTGTCTCCTCCGTTCAGTATTCCACCTCCACTCCATCTAGACTGGAAGAAGACACACACACCCTTTTGCCTATGCCAGATGGTGATCCCTGCCGCTTTGCAGTTATCAGCCCCAATCCCGTCTGAAGTGGCGCTTGTCAGTCTGAAAGCGTCTAACTCCCCTTTCTGAATTTATCTCCTCTTTTCCTTCCCGTGTCTTGGTGGAGGTTGCTGTGAGGAAAACCTTGTCAGTCTGATCAGCATGGATTTCCCCCTCCTTGCCAGTGATCACCAGCATCCATGCACATACCTAGATTGCTGGATGTTCTATTCTTTGGGGGTTTAAGGGCTAGTTTTTATTATTTCATCTTGTTTTATTTTGTGAGCTACCTGAAGAGATGGCATATAAATGTTTAAAACAACTCTCAGATTTAGGATTGGAAATGGAAGGCAAGAAGAGGACAAATCTTCTCTTTCCTCATCTTCCTCAAATGTGGTGTTTTTCATTCTTCCTAAAATGCATTTATGTTTGAAAATTGGTGGGTGCGCGGGGGGGGAGGCGCCAGAAGGTAGCTTCACCTAGTGTGCAAAAAAACCTGGCACCGGCCCTGCATACAGCATCTAGGTTTCAGCTGAATGCTGTCCAAACCCAAGGGAGTACCCTTCCGAAGAAGAAGAAGAGGAGGAGGAGGAAGAGGAGGAGGAGGAGAAGTAGGTTGGATTTATACTCCGCCCTTCACTACTCAAAGGAGTCTCAGAGTGGCTTACAAACTCCTTTCCCTTCCCTTCCCCACAACAGACACCCTGTGAGGTAGGTGGGGCTGAGAGAGCTCTGACAGAAACCGCTCTTTTTTCAAGGACAGCTGTGCCAGAGCTATGGCTTGCTCAAGGTCATCTAGCAGGTGCAAGTGGAGGAGTGGGGAATCAAACCCGGTTCTCCCAGATTAGAGTCTCCTAGATTAGAGTCACACTGCTGACCTAGGCAATTTCCCTTCATCCATAGATGCCTCAAGGTGGTTGCCAAGTTTTCCTGCTTAACATATTTTAAAAATTCTGTTATTTATTTTAAAACTTTAACAAAAGTTTTTATTTATTTATTTTCAAACAAACAACCCTAACTGTGGTGCACGCTGCTGCCTGCAAGCGGTCTACCAAAAACCGGGGTGAGTCCATCATGTAGAGGAACTTGTGTGTGGGGGGGGAATCTCTCACCAGCAGTCTGAAATAATACAGTCCTGTCAGGTGATCCTGCCATAAGAGGTGAGGGTGGAAGGAGGACGAGATGATCTCAAACCTTTTAAGGCATGAAGGGGGAAGTGGGGTGGTTGCCAGGGCAACAGGATGTTCATCAGCTTGGGCCATCTCTGATCTGACCAAATGGCCCTGCCATACGGGTCGGGTTTCTCTGGGATGGGCAGTTGGGCCCCTTTATGGCGCGAGCAGAATCTCGCACCTTTTCCCGCGCGCGGGCTATGTAGTCATTGGTAGAATGCTGGGGGGGGGGGCTAGCTAGTGGGGTATATCTGTAAATGTTTCTTTGTGTCTTTCATTCCTGACAATGCACCGTTATTGCGCTTTTAGAACTGCGGCTGAATAAACTTTAACTTCTCATGAAGTCCGTTGTTTAGCTGTCCTTTTTGAAGTGCCTGACAAGTCCATTCTACCACTTCATCCCTCAGCTACCTTCATTGTGCTGCAAGCCTCGGTCTAAAGAGCTTAACTGCATGACTGTTCAATGCTGAATTTCAAAAGGGAAGGCATACTAAAGTAAGAATTTTTGCAACACAAAAATCCCAGTGCATCTCCAGAATGAGAGTAAATGGTTGTAAGGTTTCCCCTTAATATATATGTCTGATTTCTAATTTACATTTCAATTATAACCCATGCTATCTCAGCTTGATTTAGTGGGGAATGTAATCAGACAGATACAAATTTAAGCCTTCCAGCCAAAAGAGCTAATGTAAACAGGCACATTCCTTTTAAAAATAATGAGAGTATAAGGGGTGCCATCCAGAATAATTTGTTGCAAAAAAAATGTTCCAGAAATAAATCAACATATACGCACACATGACTCGGTGTCCCAAAGGGTTCTGTATTACCACTGATATGCCAAACGGCTACAGGAGACTCAGAAGAAATTATCCAAAGACTTCTCTGAGATCATCAAATACTGATGACGCCTAGCTCTACTTTTCTTTTTCTATGAGCTCCAGGTTCTGTTCTGAACCAGCATATGGTTGATTTGGATGAGTTTCTGAAGATGAACAGGTTGAAACAGAATCCAGACAAGAGGGAAATGATGGGAAACTACATGGGAAAGTGGAATCGCCTGTCATCGACAGGTTGTTGCCATGCGTAGTGGAACAGTTTCAGACTCTGAGGCGCTCTTGGATGTCCAGGTGGCATCTGTAATACCAGCCTACATTCTCTTTCAGTGACATCTTGTCATAAGCTGTACCCTTTTCTGGAGTGCAGCAGTTCGTCTCTCTGGTTTGCATGCTTCATAATGAACGATGGCATGGAAGCATTATCTAACACAGAATGTAACGTTCTCTCCTGAGTGTGAAGGGGTGTGAAGAAATCGTCTCCTTTCTCTAGTACACCAACTGTACAGGTCTTCAGCAGGCTACCTGGTGCTTATGCCTCTTTTTAAAGCCCTGCATGACCAAGATCTAGCACACCTGGGGGCTTTTCAGCCGACAAATCCAACCACCTTTTGAGAGTCACAAGACAGCTCTCCTCAGTAACATCCCCAGGTCATTGGCCAAGAAGCTTACAAATGAACCCCACTCCAAACGTGCCGACTTCAGAGACTCTGATCAGAGAACTAAATCAAGTCTCCAGATCTACCTGAAGTAGCCTCTATAGCTTCAGGCAATGGAAGAGTAGAATGCCTGTGATAGTCGGTTACATATATAATGTTGTTATCTTACCATTTGTACTCTATACTCTTCCAAGCACAGATAATTTTAGTAAAACTTGTCATAATTGGCAGGCAAGTTTTTGCATGCTGAGCAGATGGTCTGTCACTGAGCCATGGCCCCCTAGTATGGACCACATAACTGAAAAAGTTTCTTTCAACATTTGCTAAAACCAAGAAAATGAAAGGGTATTTTGGGCAGCCTCCTGGTGAGTGGCTCTATTCAAGAGATGAATTGAATGGAAGGTTATCTTCACTTACTGTGAATCTTCCTTTCTCTGTGGGTCGGTAAGTGGGACAGTCCTTTACATCTGGGATAAGCTCCTCCTCCTCAAGCAGGGTTGGCGTTGAAGCTTGATCCTGGCAGGGGAGGGGCTTATTCCCTGGGACTCTCCCAGTCTGTTGCAAGCCATGTCACACCCCAAGCAGCTGTCAGAGGAAAAAACACTCTTCCACTCACCGGGAGTGAGACCCCCTCCAATTGCTCTAGACTTCCCTCTGCGCTTTCCTAATGGGGAAGTCTCCAGATATCAGTCACCTCTGCAGGGCTATTTTGGGGCAGGAACACACAGGAATAGAGTTCCAGCTGGCTTCCAAGTTGGCCATGCCTACAGCCTCCCCCCCTCCAGGTTCCCCATGCGCCCCACAAACCAATCCTGGGAAACCGATCCTGGGAGAGAGCGGTGCTGTCAGGGGAGTGGCCTAATATGCGAATGAGTTTCTGCTGTTAGGTGTGGCCTATTATGCTAATAAGTTCCTGCTGGGCTTTTTCTAGAAAAAAAAGCCCTGCATCTCTGTATTCTACCTGCTCACCATCATGGGCTCATGTATATCTCAGTCTGAGCAGATAACTAGAGTGAAGTACTGTTCATGTGTTCTCTCTCTCTCTCTCTTTGTAACCTGAACTGCCCCCCCCCGTACTCCAAAGCCACACCCAAAGGGTGGGCGGGGCTGTCCCACTCCTGAACTACTGAGAAAGGAAAATTCACGGTAAGTGAAAACCTTCCATTCTCCAGTGGCTCGGTGAGTGGGACAGTCCTTTACATCTGGGACGTAAAAAAGCAGGGTGCCCCAAGGGAGGGAGTGGTCAGCTTTTCTGATTACAGAGCATATTGCAAAACCCTACAGCCAAAAGCTGCCTCAGTCGAGGCCAACTTATCTATCTTATAGTGCCTGGTAAAGGTATGAACTGATTTCCAGGTGGCCAGTTTGCAAATTACATCCAGTGAAGGAAAGGATCTATAAGCCGCTGAGGTAGCTGCCCCCTTAAGAAGTGTGCTGTAATCCCCTCTGGTGGCTCTAATCCCAAGGCCTTGTAGGCCTCTGTAATACACCCCGATCCACCTGCTTAGAGTCAAGGTGGAAACCCGTTTACCTATGGTCATTTTCTGGAATGATACAAAGAGTGTCTCTGACTTTCGCCATGGTTTTGTCCTCTCAATATAATAGCTGAGCACCCTATGGACATCCAGGCAATGCCATTCCCTCTCTTTCTCATGCTTTGGATTCAGACAGAAAGAAGGCAAATTAATCTCTTCCGTCCTATGGAAAGTGGTGTTTATCTTGGGGGTGAAGGATGGGTCGGTACGAAGGACCACCCTGTCATTATGGAACATACAAAGTTCCCTATTTACTGATAATGCCCTCAGTTCTGAAACCCTTGTGGATGAGGTTATCCCCACCAAAAACAATGTTTTGAAGGTTAGTTCTTTAAGTGGGCATAGGTTCGAAAGGGGTTCTACAAAGAGCCTTGAGAACCATATTAAGGTTCCATGTTGGGAACCGATAAACCTGTGGTGGTCTTAACAGTTTTTTTCCCTTAAAAAACATTTGACATGAAGGTGTTACAACAAAGATCTGCCTTTCCTAAGCCCCCATACAAGTGAGATAGCTGAAACTTGTCTCCTCAGTGTGCTTGTACTAAGCCCTTTGTCGATCCTGTCCTGTAGAAAAGACAAGACATCCTTGACTGGGGCTTTCAGTGGATCTACACTATGATCCACACACCATGAACAGAAAACTTGCCAAGTCACATTGTACACCTTATTCGTGGATTCCTTTCTGGGAACTAACATAATGCTAATCACTCTGTCTGGGAAACCCATGTCCGCTAACATTTTCCGCTCAACCTCCAAGCAGTGAGGCTGAGTAGATCTGGCTGAGGGTGGCTTGTTGTCCTCTGTGTCAGAAGATCCCCCTGGTTGGGTAGCCACCATGGTTCACTTATGGAGAGACTTTTCAAGTCCTGGAACTAGGCCCTCCTTGGCCAGAATGGGGCGATCAGGTTCACCTCCACCTTTTGCTCCATTCACTGTCTGCAGTACTTTGTGGATTAACTGCAGAAGAGGGAAGGCATATAGCAGGCCAGTTGAGCACATCTGTCCCTATTGCATACTGTTTTTTTTTCTTCTTGACATGAAATGCTCAACTTGACAGTTCTGTTGCATGGCAAAGAGGTCCAGTATCACTGTCCCAAATTTGTCACAAATCTGGGAGAAGACTGATTTGTTCAACACCCATTCTGACTGGTCTATCTGCCTCCAGCTCAACTAGTCCACTAGGACATTGTCTTCTCCTGCCATATGCACTGCTTTTAGTGACTGGAGGTGAACCTCGGCCCATCTGAACAGGCTGCAAGCCTCCTCGTGAAGTGATTGGTGTCTGGTACCACCTTGCCTGTTCACGTAGGCTTTCTCAGTCATGTTGTCCATTTGGACTAATACATGTTGCCCTGATAGGAAGCTCTTGAACTTCAGTAACCCTAATTTTATGGCCCTGAGTTCTAGGAAATTTATGCGCATCGAGGTTTCCCTTGTGGACCAGGTTCCCTGTGTCAGACTCCCTTTTGAGTATGCTCCGCAATCCCACAGACTTGCATCTGTAATCATCATAATTCTCTGTGGATCTCTCAAAGGGGAGCCCCGTACAAAATGCGAAGGATCCATCCACCAACCTAGTTGATGGCACAACCACTCTGGGAGTTGGAGTACCTTGAACTTCTGGTGTGCTATTGCCTCCTGGTATGAAAGCAAAAATCTCTGAAGGGGCTGGAAATGAAGTCTTGACCACTGGACAATGTCCTGACAGGACACCATCATTCCTAGTAGCTTGGTTAATGTCAGTAGTTCTACTCTGAGTTTCTTTAGTATCTCCAACATCAGGAGACTGCTTTTTTTGTTTCCTTTCCTGGGACAAGAATACTCTGTCCTTCTGTCAGTCTATCAACACCAGACGTACCAGCGTCTGAGTTGGCTGCTTCTTCCAGTTGATTACAAACCCATGATCTCTCAGGGCTTGGACTGTAACTTTGGATGCTTCCTGGCACTTCTGTAGAGATGGGGCTTTCACTAGAATGTTGTCAAGGTATGGGAAGAGGGCTACTCCCTGTAACCTGAGGTGGGTGACCACTGTCACTAAAAAATTTTGTAAACACCCTCGGGGAGGATTTTGGCTCAAAAGGGAGAGCCTGATATTGAAAATGTTGGTTTCCGTATGCAAATCTCAGAAACCTGCGGTGTGCCTCTCTGATTGGTATGTGTAAGTAGGCTTCCAAGAGATAGATAGACATCAGAAAGTCCTGGCTGGGCCTGAATGGCTGAGAGAATGGATCTCCATTCTGAACTTTCTGGTCCTGGTGTACTTGTTTAACCATTTTAGGTCCAGGATGGCTCTGACGTCTCCATTCTTTTTTGGGACTATGAAAAAAACTGAATACGCTCCATGGGCCTGTTGAGTTTCTGGTACCCGTTCTATGGCCCCTAATGTTAGGAGGTGTTGAATGGCCCCTTCCACTATCCAGTGTTTCACCAGTGATCAATTCCTTGGGATTTGAAGGAACCGATCTGGAGGGGTGTTGACAAATTCCATTGCATATCCATTGGTTGCTGTGTCAGTCACCATGGCCTGCCAACATCATGCAAAATGTTGAAGTCTGTGTCCTATCCCCAAGAGTTCCGGTGCACTTGTGTAGTCATGCTGATGTGACCTTCTTGGTGTTCTGGTCCCATTTTTGGTGGAAGGAAGACTTGTCACATGGTCTGGATTGCCATTTTCCCTTGAAGGGTCTGGAGTAATTAGACTTGTTTCTTTTCTTGAAATCTCCGAAGGACTGAAACTTTTTGCATGGTTTGTTATCCTTTTTACAAGGTAGGACTTTTTTCTTGTCTTTGTCTGCTATTTATCAAGGCCTTCCCTGAACAGATTACTGCCTTTAAATGGGACAGCTGCCACCTTTGCCTATGCTGAGGAATCCACATCTCAGTTCTTCAGCCAGTTATTCCACCTCACTGCCACACTGCATGCCATAGCCCTGGCAAACTGTTGTAAAGCATCTAGGATTGCGCCAGCCGTGAAGGCTGTTGCCAGAGCAATCTTTTTTAATTCGTCTTTTAGTTCTTTGGGTATGTTACTCTCAGCCGATGCTAGTTCTGAGGCCCAATCAAATGTGGCTCTGGCAAACAACGTTGCGGACGCCCTCAAGGAGCAAGAGGAAGCTTCAAAATCTCTCCTTAGTGCTTGTTCAATTATTTTGTCGCACTGATCCTTTGGTAGACCATCTGCCTCCATTGGTAAGACAGAACTAGAAATCAGGCTAGTGACTGGCTCGTCTACCACAGGTAATTTTATTTTCCTAGAGGCTTCTGTGGTTAAGGAGTAAAATTTAGAAAAAACTGGATTATTAGCTTTAGGCCTTGTGGGGTTCTCCCATTCTACTTTCATTATATTAAAGAAAGGTGCTGGGAGTGGCAATCCTGTTTGGCTTTCAGAAATCTTTGGCATCAGTTTACCTGAGCCTAGTTGGAATTCCTGGTCTGATAAATCCTTCTCCTTAGGTTTGGTGGACAGGTCTAAGATTCTTAGTACCTTTGGGAGTAAGCGTGCATACAGTTCCTGTGGGAACAGTCTAGACTGCACTGTGGGTACTATCTCCTCCTCTTCTTCAGAGAGTTCCCCTTCTTCCTTATCAGAGAGTGGTGTGGGCTCAAAGTCTCCCTCCCTAAGCTCCATAAGAGGGCTAACATCTCCTCTGTCTCCTGGATCTGCTAAAGGAGTCTTTCCTATGTTGCTGCGTTCTTTTATTAGACCTGCCCCTAGGGGTAGAGGGTCCTGGGGAGCTCGGACCCTGCATGGTTTCTTGCACCATGTCCCTGATTTCTCTCATCTCTGCTTTTAGCCATTGCAGGAGATTGTGTTTAGCTTCCTCCCCTTCCATCCTTTCCTGTGTCTCTATGGATTCTAGTGTGGACAGGGAAACAGAATATCTGGGAAGCTTAAAGTCTCTATCAGGACTCCCTTGAGCGCTGTTTTGGTCAGGTTTGGTGGCCATTTTAAATTCTCTGCAAAAAGAAAGCGGGAAAAACAGGGCTACCATGAGTAGCCCTGAAAAACAAAAGGGCCACCACCACTTTCCCCACCCTTTTTTGGAGCCCTCAGTAAAGGTCTCTGAAATCCAGGGGCTTAATACACAGCAAGAGAGAACCCCTGCCTCAGGGTGGGAGTCTGGGTGCCTGTTTTGGTTCTGGGAAGGGACTTTTTTCCTTCCTTCCTCCCAGTTGTTCCTAAGGAAAAGAGCCCCGGGTTCTCCAGGCCTCCCTATGAACCTCCAAATGCCATTCCTTCTCTTTTCCTTTGCTTATCTGGGTTCAGGAGAGGAGACAAGGACCCAGCTATCAGCTTCCACACGCAGACTGGGACCCCAGCGGCCAGGGAGAGTGCTGGATCATCAGCATCGCCCCGCTGCCAATGCAGACTCTGCCGCCCCTCCACAGCGTGTGTTAAAAGAGGGTGGTCTTTTTGCTCGGGAACCAAAGACCTGTGGGGGTCTGCTAGCCAGCCGTGGCTACCAAGGTTCTTCCGGTGCCATTGGCTGCTATAGTAATACCACCGATGGCGGCTCAATTTCAAATGTCTTTTCTTCTTTTCTTCTAGTTTTCAGGCCTGGGTCGCAGCACCAGAGGAGTTCTCCTCAGCCTCATCCTGCTAAGTCGGCAGGGCCGGCAAGACTGGGAGAGTCCCAGGGAACAAGCCCCTCCCCCGCCTGGATCAAGCTTCAACGCCAACCCTGCTCGAGGAGGAGGAGCTTATCCCAGATGTCTCACTCACTGAGCCACCGGAGAATAAAAGTGCAATCTGTCATTTGGTATCATCATAATAAAACCATCTTTAACAAGAACACTGCCAGAGGCTTAACTCCTCCCAATATAACAATAAAAGCATTGAAGACTGACAATAGCCTTTATCTAGCAACATAGAAATGATTCCTCTGTGATGTTGAATTCCACCCATGTACTCTCCAGCCTAGCCTGTTTAAACAAAATCACTTTCCTCAGGAATTTAGCATACCTATTCACCTGCACACTTATCGGCATGAATGGCGCCCAGCTGGATAATTTTTTTAAAAAAAGAACTTAGATGAAATATTAGTCCAGATACCAGACTACCCATTCTGTAGTGTCTTCTCAAATGAATTCCTGATCCTCATTCTTTTTCCCAACTTGTTTCTTTCATTTTATTTTTGGCTATTGAACCTCACTGTAGCAATCTGCAAGGTAACTTTAGTGCACTAGAGATACAAAAAGAAATTAACTGAACGGCTGTGTCTTTCTAACAATGTACAACAGTTATTTTAGCTTCAATCATGTATGTATGCTTACATGAAGTCATAGTTTAGACATCTTAAATCCTGTTAATCACCCAGTTGTCTTTATAGAAAGGGAACAGTGTGTTCTGTTAATGTTCTAACTGTATAATGCAACATTTACAACATCAGGCAGGATTTTTTCCCCTCGGTAGAATGTAGTGGCTAAGAAACTAAGCTCAGACTTTAAATTATTTTATTTATTTCATTTATAGCCCACCTTTCTCAAAGAGCCTCAACATGGGTTACAATTTTTAAAAAATGCAGACAGCAACAATAAACAGCGCAGTAGGACTTGGATTATGTAACTGGAAAACAATGCAAAGCAATATCAAAAACTGTCTAGGGAAATTGTGCAGAAAGTCATAATGCAGAAAGCTGATTGCAAAAGTAGGAAACAGTGCAGTGAAAGGAAGATGATACATACAGCAAACATATAAACATATAGAGCAACCCTCCTGAGCTTTTCCATTATACTACAGTTCTGATACCTTTATAAAAATGCCCTCCTGCAGATTTCTGTTTTGCAGGTTCTGTGACATGATAATAGTGGGGGGGGGCTGTAGTGCCACTGCCAGACAAGTACTGCCAGGCCTCAAACATTCCCTTGCCAACCTGGCAGGAGGTTGGGCTGGAGCCCTGACAGGCAGAGCACTTTGACTAATATTAACACCATCAGGAGTCAAGTTCCTCTTGCTCCTAAACCACAATAGGCTGCCACCAGACCTGCTTCATCCAGGAATGCAAGGCACAGGTCAACCCTGCTTCCTTTACGACCTTGAGCAGAAAGCCCCACCCTCTCCACTCATATACTATTGGTAGGGCCACAAAGGCAACTAGAAAAAGCCTTCTGCAAACCCCAGACAGAAACACACCCAACAGGTATGTAACTAAAAGTGCTATTTTAAGGTGCAAAGTAATACAAACACGCACAGAAAACAAAAAAGGTTTTTAATATCTCTAGCTAGTTACCTTGGATATTACAGCACCAGTATCCACAGCAATTCTTAAACATAAACAAAGCAATCTGCTTACAACAGTTCAACAGGGCTGACCACAACTCTCAGTTCTCCAGCGGAGGTTCGAGGTTTCCCCAAATGGAAAAACAATAGCCTCGACAGCATACCCAGCTACCGGTCTAAAGCCGCAGATGATAAGCAAAGACTTCATTTTTAACCCCTTCTGGGAACACTTGACCAAGGCACTCATTGGACCTTGCAACCAGATTCACCTGAGCCCAATACAGTCAGGGGGTTTGACATATGTAAATGATTTGACAAATGAAAATGAAAGCTGAACTGGTTAGCATTCACATGCTCGGAACCCCAACCAGCCCCAGCTATCCAAGGCCATTCCAAAAAACAAGTCTTCAGGATGTCGGTGCTAGGCAACCCAAACCAATAGTCCATAGGTGACCTTATCAGCACTCTTCCAGCTCAAGAATGTGACCTAAGCACTGGCTTCTGCAAGGAACTAAATACAATGAACAACAGACAAGCCATTCCACAAGGTGGGAGCCACCAAAGAGAATGTGTGTGAACAAGCAGTCACTGATCTTACACACACCTTCAGAAGGCCTAGCTCAGACAAGAGAAGCTGTCAGGGCAGAGCACAGCACGAGAGTTGGTCCTGCAGGTATGTGGATCCCAGGCCATTCAAGGCTTTGTAGTTGATTTGGACCCCATAACAAATTGGTAACCAGTGGAGTTCTGTAGAATGGGGGTGACAAGCATTTCCTGCTTAGTGCCCAGCTTGGAAATCTCCAGTTCAAATCTTGCCCCTGCCTTTAGGAAAGCCTCTCTCTCAACCTTCACTAGGGCTGCCATACCCCAGGTCCCGGTAGGGGTTCCTCTGGTTTTTGGGGACTCCAATCTGCCCCATCCCAAGCCTGACCACTGACAGCCACTGTAAAGTACTGGGCTCGCTGCATGGAGACTCAGACTATGACATGCGTTCAGACACGTTTATTGTACTTCACACACAAGACTGGCAAACCGGCCCCACAAGGGCCAACTATATACACCCATTCAGTACACCCACAGTCCCATTGGAGGATTTGAATTTCCCACCAGATGGCCTACTGGTGGCCACTAGGTGGTCTAGGATCTGAAGTCCCATTGTGTTTGGAACTCAAGCTCCTTATTTTAGTCGCAGACCCCTGGTGGCGGTCCACATGCATAACACCCCTTCCCCCATAGTTCTGACCCAACCTATGTGACATAGTCCTGCAAATAAGCTGGTGGTCTGCCCTCTCGCAGGGAACACCAGGGTGCAGGTACAGGGTCGCTCACAACCTCATCAGGTTGACTGACTGGTTCTGGTTGCTGCGGGGGCAGTGGCAGTTCCACTGGTCCCAGTGTTGTGGCTGGCAGTTCTACCTCTGGTGTCTCCCCATGGTTAGGTGGATCAGTCCAGGAGCTTGTCTTGGGGTGGATGGGCTCGGGCCCCACAAGCCGAGGGGGTTGTTCCTCCGCTACCGGAAATTGTCACCTCCACAGTTGGGCGATGTGTTTTTTTAGGAGTTGACCATCCTCTGTAGACACTTCATACGACACAGGGACGGTAGCCCATATGACTCTTCCTGCCAGCCACGGGGGTCCCTTCCCAAGATCATTATGTAGATGGGGTCTTCTGGGAAGAACCCCCTTGGAGTTTCCCGCTGTTCTGTCATCTTTGAATGCCCCCTGTTGTGTCACGATGGTCTGAGCAGCAGCCATGGCCTCATCCACGGGCAGTTGTTCGTATGCTTGTGCAAGATCCAACTTTCCGAACATCTTGGCCCCAGCTAAGGACACTAACACATGATTCACGACTGGGACCGAGTAGGAGTGGTCATGGAGGGCCTTGTTCAAAGTGCATTTATAGTCCGCACAGATGCGGATGTCATCATTGGGCTTTATGGGGATTACGATAGGAGTTTCCCACAGCGCATGAGAGACAGGTTCAAGGACTCCTTGTGCCACTAAATGGTCTAGTTCCGTGTTTATTTTTAGCTGCAATGCTATTGGGACATGGTGGAACCGCATGCAGATGGGGGCAACCAGGGGGTCTAGCGGCAGTGAAACCGGGGGCCCTTATAGCAACCTTCAGCCTCATCAAAAACCCCGGGGGTTTCTGGTTTTGGCGATCTAATGGCGGATGGGTCACTCGGGAGCTTGGGAGAAATTCTGATGAAGCCCAGCTTTTACAGCTTCAAATGGAAAAATCAAGCTTTATTCTGAGATTTCAAGGAGTTCCTGAGAATAAAGGGGAGAATCTTAAGCAGACTATGTGCGATGCCTTAGGACCGGTTGCAGATTTGAAAGCAGATGTTCTTCAAAGTGAAATGGATGTGATCTACAGATCATATTCCAAATATATAAAGAAAAATAATCTGCCTGGGGAGGTGGTGGTTAGATTCTCCAGAAGACATGTGAGGGACCAAATTTTAAAGGCAACAAATGGAACTGTCCTTAAAATTGATGGCAAGGAGATAAGAGTTTTGAAAGACATTCCCTTTGAAATAAGGGAAATGTAATGGTGAGAAAATGAAAATATTTAAAAAAAAAAAAAGAAATAAGGGGAAAATGGAAAAAATACAAAGACTTGGCTTTGTTTCTACAAAAAAAACAACATACCCTACAAATGGATTGTACCTGAAGGCATATTCTTCAAATTCAATGATAAGAGGGTAAAGATTGACTTTGTTATGAAAGCACGGGAGTTTCTGCAGCAACAACTTGGACCACAGGAGAAGATGACGAGGAGAGCAGCAAGGGAAGTGATGATGGAGCACCTGCTGGAGAAGACTCAGAATCAAAACATGGGGCAGCTGCCCCCAAGGAAGGATATCGATTGAGGGAAAGAAGAGGCAGATGAGTTGCCAACTCTCTCTGAAGTCTATTTTTCTTTTTATATTTAATTGTTCTTTGGTATTGTTCTTTACTAAGTCAGATTATCTGGACTTGAAATATAAAAGCGGAAAATAAAAATTAAAAAAACCCTGGGGAATTCCCCACAAACCTCGGCAAAATCCCTCTGCGTGCATTGCCTCACCCTCCCAATGGTGATGCCCAGCAGCATGAACCATGCCCACCCCAATAGACTTACCAAGTTGCCATCAACCACTATCAAATCCAGTGAACCCTCAAACCCCCTGTACTTCACCCGGAAGGTCCCCACGCCCCAAATTGGGACTGGGTTCCATTGGAAGTCCACTAGGCTCAGGGGCGATGGGCACAGGTGGGGGCCACCATTCGGGCAAAGTCTGTTCAGCTTTTCCACTGATGTGATGGAGGCTGCTAACCCGGAGTTCACTTCCATTGCACAGGGGGACCCCTCTATCTGGACCTGAACTTGGATCTTCAGGGCTGCAGGCAGGTTGGGGGGGTGTAGTACCTGTAACAAGGGTTGGCTGGTCAAGAGGTCAAGGTCGTCCAATTCAGTGGTGGCCTCGTAGTGTGCAGAGGTCTGTCGGCACAGCTGCAGCTGTGGTGGGTGGTTCTGGTTGCCCCTGGATCTGCAAACGTGGGTGAGGTGTCCCTGTTTTCCACACGTGTGGCAGGTGGCGTCACAGAACCGGCACGACTTACACTCGTGTGCCTCTCTGCAGCTGGCACACGTGGCATCCCCGCTGTTTTCCCGGGGTGTCCCAGTGGCTTCCTGTGGCCAGAGGGATGGACAAGGCAGACATCTTCCTCATCAGAGTGCTTGAGCACTGAATCGGGGAGCACAGGGTGGGATGCAGTTTGTGGCCTGTCTTCGTGAGAGGCCTCATAGGCGATGGCAAGCTGCAGGGCATCATCGATTTTGAGATTGGTGGTACCGATCATCTTGTGGCAGAGCTTCACATCACTCATTCCCCAGACAAACTGGGTCAAGATGTTCTCTTCCACCCTGGTGAAAGCGCACTCCATGGCATGTTGGCGCAGTGCGGCCCTAAAAGTTGCAGCTGTTTCGCCTGGCTTCTGGATGCACCCCTGGACCTCCATCACCTGGCCATCATCGTTGGCTTGGGTGTGAAATACCTGGTCAAGGCCTCGACTATCTCCTCATATGGGCATTCCAGGATCACCTTAGGGACCAGGAGGCTCTTTGCGAGCCAGATGGTGGCCATACCACAGGAACTGAGGAGGAGAGCCCTTCACGGTAGGCGAGGTAGCAGGTCAGCTGGTCCATCCACGAATCCCAGAACTTGGGATGTGTGGGGTCAAAGACTTTGAAGTGTCCCGGAGTGGCTGCCATGACTCTAGCACAGTGCAGGAAGTGGAGTCGGGGAGAGCTGGGCGCGATGCGATGCTGCTCGGGAGTGGCTACAGTGGTTTGCTCTGTGCTGTGCTGGTTGGAGAGTCAGGCCCACTCATTGGGATCCCATCCTTGTTGCCACTGTAAAGTACTGGGCTCGCCGCATGGAGACTCAGACTACGACATGCGTTCAGACATGTATTGTACTTCACACACAAGACTGGCAAACTGGCCCCAGAAGGGGCAACTATATACAACCCCATCCAGTACACCCACGGTCCCATTGGAGGGTTTGAATTTCCCACCGGATGGCCTACTGGTGGCCACCAGGTGGTCTAGGCTCCGAAGTCCCATTGTGTTTGGGACCCGACCTCCTTACTTTAGCCACGGACCCCTGGTGGCGGTCCGCGTACATAACAGCCACCCCTCTCCCTCCCCTCCTGCAAGATCTAAAAGACCCTTCAGCTGATCAGCAGGGAGCACCATGGCCCACTGAGTGCCCTTTAAATCTTGCAGGAGGGAGGGAGAGGGGCACACCACCCCCTGCTTCTTCTCAAAAGTGTTTAAAGGATCCCTTTAAATGTTTTCAAGAAGTAGCAGGGGACCCGCACATTGCCAGGACTCCAAGCCACGGATTCACAGCTTGGAGCACAGGTGTGAGCGGGCCCGCACCCGCTTCTCCCCCAAAGCATTTAAAGGGATTGTAAGGAAGAGACCAGCTCAGCCGCAAAATTGCAACCCTGAAGAACTAAGTGAAGGGTAGAGGGGGACGCCTGACCTTGTGCCAAGTTTTTTTTTTTTTTTTGCTTTTTTTCCCATTCTTGGAGTGATACTCTTTTATTTTGCTTGGATAATAAACCTGGCCTTGTTTATTGAACTCGTGTGGAACCTGGGAGGAGGACCCTAAGCCTCAATGCTACAGGGATCTGCCTGTGCTCCAAGCCACAAATTTGTACCTCGGAGCACAGGGGCCAGTCGCCAACATAACGGCATCACTTCTGGAACATTCCCCAAAGTCCCCCGCTGGGGACTCGGAGGGATCTGGCAACCCTAGCCTTGACCCTTATATACAATATGGAAACAATGATAATGACTCACCTTATAAAGGTAACAAATATAATATATGTGAGGTGTATACTCCTGAAGTCCCACATAAATAATCAATCTTATTTTTGAGCCATCTTGAGCAGATTTTTGGATGGGTGGCATATACATTTCCTAGTTTGGTGTAGCGGTTAAGTGCGTGGACTCTAATCTGGGAGAACTGGGTTTGATTCCCCACTCCTCCACTTGCACCTGCTGATGTGACCTTGGGTCAGTCACAAGCTCTGGCACAGCTGTCCTTGAAAAAGAGCAGTTTCTGTCAGAGCTCTCTCAGCCCCGCCTCCCTCACAGGGTGTCTGTTGTGGGGAGGGGAAGGGAAGGGAAGGGGAGTTTGTAAGCCGCTCTGAGACTCCTCTGGATAGTGAAGGGTGTGGTATAAATCCAATCTCCTCCTCCTCCTCTTCTTTTCCCCCAGCATGGTGGATTTTAAAAGAATGGATTTCCAGGCCCAAGATCTCCTCTCAGAAACAGGACCCATGTCATAGGATGGAGACCATTCTTAGTGAGTACATTCAGCTGCAGGATTGTAAACTGCCTACTTCAGGAGCCAATAAAGCTTCTTTTTGCCTGTCAATAACACTGCAAACAGTTTCTAACATTTATGTTAGGCACAGCCTGAAGCCTGAGTGGTGAAAATTACATATTTATTCAAAATATTAATTAATCCCGTCTTGACACCTACTGTACCTGAGACATCTGGCATTCCTCTCTTAATCAACACAATCCCCAAAGGCCTAGCATTTTAAACACAGTTACTTTAAATAACTCAGGTCATAGACTCCATATAATTTCACAGGCCTTTAGATGGTTGCAAACATAATTATGAGAGACAATCAATCAATTGCTCATTCCGGAGGGTAAATGTTGAGACGCCTGGCATTTATAGGGGCCCAATGAGAAGCGATGAGCTACTGAAGAAAATATGCTTTCTTAAAAGGATGATTAAAAAGAAAACTGATATGTGCATGAGGAATAGTTTATGAGGAAAGCCTCTTATTAGCGGAAACCTGCAGCACTTTGCAGAAAGTCTAATTCTCAGCTGCCAACATTATCTGAACATGAAGTCTGTAGCCATTGTAGTTAGCAATAGGGACAAACTTGGAATTGGGAGAGTTCAGAATACAAGATCCACCAGCCTAAAAGCTTAACCCCATTACAAGTTGGGCCAGGCATACAACCCCTCTCCCCTACCCTACTGCCAGTTCTCCTCCCCGCTACTAGGTAAGAAAACTTACCATCAAAAAAATGGGGAAGATGCAGGACTTTTTTGGTAGAAAAAGCCCAGCAGGAACTCATTAGCATAATAGGCCACACCCAACAGCAGGAACTCATTTGCATATTAGGCCACACACACATTAGGGCTGACAACACAGCTCATTAGCATATTAGGCCACACCCCCATTGTACCAGAAGTGTGGTCATCCAGCCACACGAACCTTTTGCTTCTTATTCTGTTTACCTTGTTTGTTGTCAAAACCCAGGGCTTTTTTTGTAGCAGGGACTCCTTTGCATGTTAGGTCACACACCCCTCGTGTAGCCAATCCTGATGAGTTTCTGCTGTTGGGTGTGGCCTATTGTGCTAATGAGCTCCTGCTGGGCGTGGCCAACTCGGGAGCCCGCCAGAACTCTTTTCCTGTGCATTCCTGCCCAAAAATAGCCCTGGGAAGATGTATGGGGGAGCAGAGTGTGCTTACTAGAAGGACCTGCTTGCCAAATGCAGCAGCAACTACAAGCCCAGGTGGCCAATAGGGAAAAGAATAATCTCAGTGCAATAGCCCTCTCCACCTCCAGTGACCCCTCTCCCCTCTCTCAAGGGCAAGGTTTGTTTGGTTTTGCTTGGGGAGACTAGGTTCCTTCTTTATTCACTTTTTTTCCTGGGTTTCCTCAGGGCGGAAAAAAGACAGACCTGAGTGCCGACACACACAAACAAGAATTTTGGGGGAAATCCTGGGAAAAGCAAACAGATCCCAAGGTGAGCCAGCGGAAGCTTGCCCATCACTAGTGTTAATCTATGGTCACAGAAAAAGCCCGTTATGTGACATTGCTGCTCAGCCAGTATCAGGATTAGAGGCTTATACAGATAGATTTCCAACTGCCCTGTCAGCTTTCTGCAGTCCTTTCTGCTTCCCTCAGACCATTGCTTTCACCCACTGTACCTTTACACCATCTGTTTTTTCCCCACTTATCCTTTCGAGGCCGCTTACTAACCTCTGCCTTTTTAGCCCATCAGCCTTGGCCTAGGGTTGCCAACATCAAGGTGGGGCCCGGAACTTTCCTGGAATTACAACTGATCTCCAGACTACAGGGATTAGTTCCTGTTAAGTATGAGATGTCAGTCAGCTCCTAACAAGCGATTCAGCTTCATTTGAACACGACAGAAACCAACACAAGAACAGGAGAGCAACAGGCTCTCTTTTAAACTTTCCGGGCGAATATAACCACGCCCCTGAATGAGTTAACAACCAATTAAACTGCTTAGATAAAGGCCAATGAAACTAGTTCCCTCCAGGACCTTTCCTATGCTCTGACTGGTCTACAAAGGGAGTCGATACCGGCTAGATATCAGGAGGAACTTCCTAACTGTAAGAGTGGTTGAGCAGTGGAACAGTCTGCCTCAGGAGGTGGTGGATGCTCCTTCCCTGGACGTTTTCAAGTGGAGGCTGGACGACCATCTTTTGGGTATGTTGTAGGTATGTAGGGCTATCTTTCGGCTGTGCTCCTGCAGAGTGCAGGGGGTTGGACTAGATGGCCAGCAAGGTCCCTTCCAACTCTAACATTCTATGATTCTATGATACTGCACAAAGTAGCCAATCAGGGTGCGCCTTACAGGATACCAGCTCTTAGCTGAAGCTCAGGCATACATACATAATAATACCTAACAGTTCCCCTGGAGGAAATGGCAGCTTTCAGAGGGTGCACTCGGTAGCATCAAATCCCTGCTGAGCTCTCCTCTCAGGCACTGTCCCCGGATCTCCAGGAACTTCCCAGCCTAGAATTAGCAACCCTGCTTTGGCCTCAGATGCATTCGTCCTCCTTCCCTTACTCCTTGGACTCAGGTGGTCCCATGCAGGCACGATTTGCTGTGACTTTTTAATGAGATTGCCGCTCTCCATTCCTGTGCGTTCCTGCCCAAAAATAGCCCTGGCCTTTTTTTGTTCTTATGTTGAATCAGTTCATCGCAAACTGGCAGAGCCATTGTTTTGTCAGTGGGGTGTCCTTATACAATGAGATGAAAATGAACTTGCCACTGAAGGTGAGCACAAGGGGTTAGATTCAGACTAAATTTTCCAGTGACAGAATTGAACTATCCTTCCTCCCCGTTCCCACAGCAGCCCACTGGTCTCCAAGAAATATGCTCCCTTTAAGCTGTGGAGCCCTGTGAGCAAAAATTCTACTTTGTGAGTTCCTGGCATTCAAATTGTGAGTGAGTGATTTGGCTGCTGCATAAATTAGTTTGCTCTGGAGCCATCCTTCCTGAGCTGAGACAAAAATCTGTGAGCTGGAGGCTAAAAAACTGCGAGCTACCGCACGCTAACTCAGCTTAGAGGGAATACTGTTCCTGGGGGATAAGAGACCCTGATGAATGACCGGGTCAGAGGCCTGCAGTGGGAAGGGGCAAGCCATGGAAACCCAAGGCTTAGATACCTGATAACAGAATTTCCTAAAATATAGATGATTTAGTTGGTTGGTTGTTTTTATTCTTCCCTTCCTCCAGTGAGCTCAGAACTCCATATAGGGTTACCAGCTCAAGGTTGGGAATTGCCTGGAGACTTGGGGTGTGGCGCCTGAGGAGGATGGGGGGTTGGGGAGGGGAGGGACCTCAGTGGGGTATAAGGGCCACAGTGTCCGCCTTCCAGAGTGCCCGTCTTCTCCAGGGGAACTGATCTCTGTTGCCTGGAGATCAGTTGTAATCTCAGATCTCCAGCCACCCCCTGGAGGTTGCAGACAAAATTGGGATCCCTGTCACATAATGACAGTTTGGCGTAGTGGTTGAGTGCATGGGCTCTAATCTGGGAGAACCGGGTTTGATCCCCCACTCGTCCACTTGCACCTGCTGGATGACCTTGGGCAAGCCATAGCTCTGGCACAGCTGTTCTTGAAAAAGAGCAGTTTATATCAAGAGCTCCCTCAGCCCCACCCACCTCACAGGCAATGTTCCCTCTTAGCTGAGTTACTGTGAGCTAGCTCACTAATTTTTAGCCTCCAACTCACACATTTTTGTCCTAGCTCAGGAAGGATGGCTCCAGGGCAAACTAATTTATGCAGTAGCAAATTGCTTGCTCACAACTTTAATGCCAGGAGCTCACAAAGTAGAATTTTTGCACACAAGACTCCACAGCTTAGAGGGAATACTGCTCACAGGGTGTCTGTTGTGGGGAGGGGAAGGGAAAGGAGTTTGTAAGCTGCTCTGAGACTCCTTCGGGTAGTGAAGGGCCAGGTATAAATCCAATCTCCTCTTCTTCTAATTGTAGAAAACAACAGAAAAATGCAACATTGTGAGAACCCTGGGATTTAATATAGCTAAAAGAACTGGTAGTTCATGTAATTTTCTTTGAAAGCAGGTTCAATTATTCCGCTTAATCAGGAGAAGAGAAATTGAAACGTCCATATTCGTGGGAAAGGCATTCTTGGCTGTGGGAGATTTTTCACTGATCATCCTCTGCTTTATTTATGGCAGCTGGAGGTCTTCGGACACATTTATTGCATTTAAGCAATACCCTGTTATCAGCTCCTGTGAGCACAATTACTGTGATGATTATTTGTATCACAATGTTGATGTATGATATGCCATGAGCACATATGATTATATCTGGAAACACTGTATTTGTTTTGGGTTTTGGACCACCAACTCCTTATAGACGTTTATTTGTAATTTAAACACTATTCAGACATTTCAAGTGTATATAATCTTTGACGGTCTTCCCTTGGTGTTTTTCTGCTGTTTACCACCTGGAAGTTGGCAACTCTAGTTGCATATATTGCTGTTCTAATCCCAAAAAACAGGAAAAAACAAAGTAGATTAGGGTCAAACCTTCTATTAAGTGACAGCTAGACCAAGTTTCCAAATTTCCAAGGAAGAAAGTGTGGTAATTGCCCCATTATTATATTTGGAGATGGAAACGTGCCTGTTTAACTCAACCCCGCAGCTGATGACCTGAAAATACGGGAAGGAGCAGAGAGACGCTTCCAGCAGTAGTACCAGCAATAAAAGGCTACTTACAGCCACTATCCGCCGGAAATGTTACTGCAAACGACAGTCACTTAACACAGTAAAAATGTGCTTTGTCAGACCAGCAGACACTACTTGAAGATTAAAAATCCCTCATGGAAGAAGCTCCTAAAAGAAAAATATTAACATTTAATTAAGTGCTGAGCATTTAAAAACAATTAAAGAGTTAGAGCCTCTAGCTTTTTCTTTTTAAAAGTCATTTTAGGATTTTATGTCCCTTTAATTTTCCTTTGGGACTTTTCATTCTGTTTTTCTCTGAAGCTGCAAAAACAAAAACACTGCTTGAGCGGTAAATGGCAGGCAGTAAAAATCGCCACCAGAGAAAGCAAACAAAGGAATGGTGTGACAGATTTACGAGTTAAGCAGCATACATTTTTGACATAAAGCAATCCATAAAAGAACAGAACTGTCTTCTCGTTGGGTTTCAGATGGATGCTGCTACGTACCGAGCTTAGTAAACACCATACTTCTCTACATGAACACGAAAGACAATTCTGTATGAACTTGACAGATTCAGCTGCTACAGTTCTCCTCTCTTCCTTGGGCTCAGAAATTTATGCAAGATGGACCTAAGGTCCACAATACATAGACACACATACCCATGCACACCCCACAGACCTAGCCCAAAAGAATAATTGTAAGGATTCAGATAGATAAAGTTTAACAGGACCATTACATTCTGACTGGCAAGTAGTCAACAAGCTTCCCAAAGCGAGAATAAGGAAAGCTGTGCTTTCAGCCTCATACCTTATATGTGAACCACCAACAGACATCCTCAGCTAGGATAACATAGAATGGGTTCACAGCTTCTGTGTGCAGGGCTGTAAGGCTCAAACAGTGACTGTAACTGTGCATAAGCACTGCACAGATGCCCACAGTAGTGTTCTGCACAGACTTGTTGGTAGTGGCTATATGGACAGTGGAGTTGGGCGTATGTACCACCCCTGGAGCCTGTTGCATAGAAAATTGGGCTTCTGGAATATTTCTAAAACAACCTTAGCGAGAACTCACCATAGTACTACTGCTTACCCCGATCACAATATCTGCTGTGCCACCTCTGTCCTCAGGAAAGCAGATTCTACTTATACCAACTTTCCCCCGGTCCTCTGCTTTGCCCTTACTCTTTCTTTCCCACATTCATACATACATGCAAGCATACCCTCCTTCCCTTCACATTTACTCTAATCTGCTTCACCTTGCCCTAAGCTGCTGCTTCTGTCCCACATCACATCGGCAGATATCAGATCTATACAGCCTGCAGACCCCACGACCTGTAAGCACAGGTCTTCCCTGAAACAGATGCATCAGATTCTGTCCCAAATGTTAATCCTCCAGTGACTTCAGAAGGGAGAGGAAGGTCAGTCTGTCCCCAGCCACTGGCTAAGACACAAAGGATTGGTAGATGGTAGTTGGGAAGGAGCAATTACGTCAGCCAAGCCTCAACTGAACGTCAATACCTTAACTCAGCTCATCACTTAGCATTATTCCTCATCTCCTACTTTCATCTACTCCTGTCCCTTGTGCATAATGCTTTTTAGATGGAAAGCCTGATTGCAGAGCCTGTGCTTTATTAAATTTATGCAGTGCTGAGTTAATGTGTGCATCTAGAAAAGCACCCACTACAGACCCAGTGAAGCCACATCTGACGAACATCTTTACTAGATACACACATCTTAACCAAGTACACTCTCAAGGCTAACCTTCAAGTCAGGTCCTGGTCACACGAGCGAGATAATCCGGGGGGGGAGGGGGAGAGTGAGGCTTTTTGCCCCAGAGCAAAATGGAGCGCAATATCACGATCAGACGTTCCCCCAAGGCTCCGTGCTCAGACCGTCAGCCGCCAATCACATGTTGATGGTGGCTGACGTGTCACAGAAGGGCGAGGCGGTTCAGCTCTAATGCGTTCGTGCGCATGCATAGTTCTGCATTTGCACGCATACCATGGAGGCGTAAAAAAAAAAAACATCCGGTGGAACGCAGACACGTGCTGGATGCGACGGGATACCAGCGCTTCCACGATCCGACGCCCGCCCATGTCACGTGTTTTCTAGAAAATACTGCACTTTCCCAGGTATCTTTTTACTCCCCATCTTCGGCGGGGCAATACGGGGTGCCAACGGGTGCGGGACACTTGCCAGGTGTTTTCATGTGATCGCACCTGTAAAATCTGCCCAGCATTCGTCCCTATCGCACGGCTAATTCTGCATGTGACCAGACCCTGAGTTTCCTCACCTACAGACACAGGAGTTTTCAGAGCAAAAGGCATGGCAGTTCCCACCATTAGTAGATTCCCTGAACAATAATTCATAATTCATTGCAAAATGGCCTTCTTGGGCTCTTTGTTGTTTGTTTTGCTTGTTTGTTTTAATGGGATGTCTAGGTTAATGATTTGCTTTTCTGACTGCATTTTACTCAATCAATGTACGGCACTCAGGATCAAGGCTTGATTCCCTAAGGAAGAAATTTTAGGCAATCCCCAGTTCAAGGAACAGAAAAATATTAATGCAAGTAACAAATACAATGATAAAATTACAGATTACAATATTCTGCATCTAGTTTATTTTTCTTCCCCAAGAGCTCAGGACTCAGTTGTTATACCAGACTTTCTTTTTTTTAAAAAAGTACTTGCATATCCAGGTAGGCATGTTCTAAAACAGCAGCAACTGAAATGTCCTATGGATTATTTGAAAGCCAGCATTTCAGTGATTAACTCCTCAACCAGACTTCAGCATTCATGGACTCTGTGCGTTTTAAGGATCTCAAGAAGGTAACAGGTTGCTAAGTCTGAAGGTTTTCTATGAGGATACAGCAATTGAACTAGTACCATATTGTAGTTACCTTGACAGATTTACTATGGAAACCTATTTGTTTGGACTCCCCATGAACACCACTTCAATCAGAACTTTTTAAATGGTCTCATGTTTCTCATTCTCTTGCCCAGTGTTTAAACCATTAATTCCATCACTTTCTCGTGTTTCTTTACACATTCTTCCTCTTTGCAACATTAGCATTCTTAACTTTTTTGTTCCCAGACCAAATATAAACCACTCTGAATCTAAAAAAGAATACAAAACAATGTTAACAGTTTCATAAATGAAAACATTTGGTCTTGTACCATATAAACATATGGTCAAATTGGCAGCAAACAGTTCTATAGAAAAGATCCCTACATATTTAGCTAGCTAAGTAAACCTCCAAGACAAAATGTAGCAAAGTCTGGAACATTCAGAAACTCAAGTCTTTAGACATTCTAGAAAGAAAAACTCCTCTCCCTTTCTCCCTTTTTGCTCTAGCTTTTTGCTCTACTTCTTTCTGGAAGCTGATTCTTTCTTTTAATGGTAATTGAGTGACAACTAGTGGTAATTCCCATTACTACACCTTTGTCTGAATCATGCCCTCTCTCTGTTGCAAACTTTGATGAAAGAATTTGTCATAAAACCAATGCACAAGGGAAAACATACAACAAACACACAAGAGAATTCCAAGACAAAAAAGTGCTTGTATCTGTAATAAATCAAGTCAAGTCAAATAATCTGAGTAAACAGAATGAATTGGCAAGAACTGTCTCTTTACTTGGGAATGGACCGACTTTAATCTTGATTTGTTTATCCCCCCCCCTTGAGGTTCACTAATCTAATTTAAATTTCCAAACCAAGAGGGCATAACAGAATTTCTGAACATTATTGGATGACACCAAAGTCCAGCATTCTTTGAAAGTAGCCAAGCATCTCACAGGCAACAATGGTCCACTGGAAGATGGTATAGGACCATGCTTGCAAGTGAATGTGGGAAACGTGCTTATTGGTACTACCGAAATGTCATCCAAGCTGAAGATTAAGGACCCCACCCTCTGGTTCTAGAACAGCTTGCTCCACTCCAAAAGGAAATGCGTGATGTGCTCAAACCTTTCCATGTAATCCAAACCTCTTCACTACACCCCCAGCCTGCACATCAAGATGAAGGAGAACAATCCTGAAACAGCTGGAGACAGCCGGAGCCAAGGAGCCTGGCTAAACAGCAGTAAAGATGTCAGTCAACAGGGACCATCTGGTACTGAGCAAGAACTGAATGCACCCTAGGCTTGGCAACTGGTGGGAGAGTTCGGGCAGGAACAAGGTGGACGGCCAGTGTTGTGACCACCATTGCTTCTGGGTCTTCCCTGGAAATGATGTGACCACACTCACAATGCCAGTGAGATTCCCACGTCACAGGCTGGGGTGCCAGTCAAAGGGAGTCCAGAACAAGCCAAGGTCAGGAGCCAAGAAGACAGTGCAAAGCCCAAAAAGCCAAACTGGGGTCAGGAGCCAGAAACACAGAGCCAAGTTCAAATCACTAACCAGAAAGATAGCCCAAAGCCAAGCCGGGGTCAGGAACCATGAACACAGAGCCAAGTCCAAAGCCGGGGGTCCAAAGGTCTACATGCAAGAGCCAAGCCAGAGTGGATGCTAGCAGCACGAGGATGGCGTTGCTTCCACGAAGAGTACTGTCCAGAGTGTGGAGTTAAATGCTGCTACCAATTAGTCAGCTGCACAATCGCCCAGCCTCCTGTTAGAACTCTGGGCTAGCTGAGTGTCTCCCTTGCAGCCTGGCCTCTCTTCGCCTGATTGCTAAGTTTTGTCGCAGTTGCTCCCTTAAACGAGTCACACGTGGAGGTGAGTCAGGAGGACTTTCAGCTTGCAGTTCTTCCTTCTTATCTGGGCCAGGTGTGAAGACTGCTGTTACTGGCACTTGCCAGCTCTCCTCCTCTGCTGCTTCAGAGGGGCCAGCTGCGGTTCCTGCAGCTCTATCAGCTCATCCTCATCCATGCCCATGACATCCCCACCCCATTTTTCCTCTACATCTGCTAGGAGCAGTGGGAGGTAGTGGATGATCGGTGCAGTGTCCTCACTCTCAATTGGGAGCTTGGCAGCCCTAGTGCACCTGCATTTGGAGACTAAGGGGCAGAAAAGAGGTAAAGAAAGAGCCGAGAAGGGCCAGAGACACTGTGGCATAATCCGTCCTACAGAAGAAGGGCCAGAGATAGGCCCAGGTACAGTTCTGCTTTCCATCATCCATGTAGCTCTCCTGGTCAGGCAACCCTTGCATGCATCAAAGTTTGGATGACTCTGGGGTGAGTGTAAAGTGTGGATGGAAGATGCAAAACAGACTTCGCTGCTAGATGTGAACCCAGCAGACCCAAGCCCTGCCCTAGGCCACTCCACAATACAGAGTCAAGCACAAAAGAGGGCTTCCAAATTTGACTTTATCGTTCTGTATATTTCGACACACTGCTTTCATGACAGGCAAAAGGTTGATATTACTATGGTTCATTTAAAACTGGATTCACAAGGACACTATGTGAGCAGGCACTAACATAGACTGCAACATGCACATGATAAACTGGTCATTTGGACTCATTCATCATAAGGGAAAATTATAATCTGCTGCTTCACCTTGAGAAGTTTGCAACTGGCAGCTTAAACTAGAAAACATACATATGACAATTCAAACGAACACATGCATAACACAACCAGGACCGGGGGGAGCGGGGGATATGGTTGACAATTTAACATAAGTCCATGAATTGGCCTTATATGTCTCTTGATAAGTCATTCAAATAGGCCTACAAAGACCTTTGTAAGTTCCTCATATGCAGTAGGAAATTCAGATTTTATTAGAATCTCCATCACTTTAAGAGAATTTGCCCTTTCATAGGGCTCTTTTTGTAGCAGGAACTCCTTTGCAGATTAGGCGACACACCCCTAAGGTAGCCAGTCTTCCAAGAGCTCACAGTAGCCCCTGTAAGAAGAGCTCTGTAAGCTCCTGGAGGATTGGCTACATTAGGGGTGTGTCGCCTAATATGCAAAGGAGTTACTCCTACAAAAAGAGCCCTGTCCTTTCAAACATGACTACCTAGAAAGATCTCTGCCAAAAAAAAATCTGTCTAAGCCTGCAAATTGCCTGGGAAACAATTCAAAATGCCTTAATAGGACAAAATCCCCTAGCCCATGTGTCAGTTTTAAGTAATGACCCATTTCATTATTGTTACAGGTAATGGGAAAAGGTGGTCATGGTAAAATGTATAAATGAGAACAAAAGAGGAAAAACAAAAGTCAGAGGGATGGAGAAATGAGCGTGCAGAGACATCACAGAAGCAGGAATATTTTTCCTGATGAGCAATTGCACATATCAGTGGTTCCTGAGATTCCTTAGAAGCTTTACCAGGAGATCCTTCAAGTAGAAATAACGGGGATGACATACAAGCTTCCTTGAAGATGACATGCCCACCACTACCGATCCTCTCTGAATGTGCAGCTTCTAAGTCACACGGTCAGTTCACAGAGAACATGAAGCCCAATAGGCCAGTTCAGTGCCCTCACCATGCTCTAATACAGAAGTGTCAAACTCATTTGTTACAAGGGCTGGATCTGACATAAATGTCACTTTGTTGGACCGGGCTATGCATGCCATAAAATGTAACATGAGGTACCAGAGATACAAACTTTATAAAGGTGATTTCATATGCTAAATGACAATAGCAGGTGAATGACATTAGCAGGCTTGATTGGATTAGGTGTGATATGCAGAGGGGTAGTAGGCATGGCTCCCTCATGGATCACTGCCTTGTCGTGGCGAGGGGGCTTGCGTGGTTCAATGAGGCTGTGGGCTATGCCGTGGAGGGCCACCCAGGACGGACAGGCCACAGCAGAGAACTCAGATCAAGCGTGATCCCCTGGAGAAGGAAATGGCAACCCACTCCAGTATCTTTGCCAAGAAAACCCCATGGACAGTAACAAAAGGCTAAAAGATATGACACCGGAAGATGAGCCCCTCAGGTCGGAAGTTGTCCAATATGCTACTGGGGAAGAGCAGAGGGCAAGTACGAGTAACCCCAGAAAGAGTGAAGCGGCTGGGCCAAAGCCGAAAGGACGCTCAGTTGTGGATGTGTCTGATGGTGAAAGGAAAGTCCGATGCTGCAAAGAACAATACTGCATAGGAACCTGGAATGTAAGGTCTATGAATCAAGGTAAGCTTGACGTGGTCAAAAATGAGATGGCAAGAATGAACATCGACATCTTGGGAATCAGTGAACTAAAGTGGACAGGAATGGGCGAATTTAACTCAGAAGACCATTATATCTACTACTGTGGCCAGGAAGCCCGTAGAAAATATGGTGTGGCCTTTATAGTCAACAAGAGAGTGAGAAAGGCAGTATTGGGATACAATCTCAAAAATGACAGAATGATCTCAGTCCGAATCCAAGGCAAACCATTCAATATCACAGTAATCCAAGTCTATGCCCCAACCACTGCTGCAAAAGAGGCTGAAGTGGACCAGTTCTATGAAGAACTACAACAGCTCATAGAACTAACACCAAAAAATGATGTCCTCATCATCATAGGGGACTGGAATGCTAAAGTAGGAAATCAAAAGGTAACCGGAATAACAGACAAGTTTGGCCTTGGAGAACAAAATAAAGCAGGGCAAAGGCTAACAGAGTTTTGTCAAGAGAACACGCTGGTCATAGCGAACACCCTTTTCCAACAACCTAAGAGGCGTCTCTACACATGGACATCACCAGATGGGCAACACCGAAATCAGATTGACTATATAATTTGCAGTCAAAGATGGAGAAGCTCTATCCAGTTAGTAAAAACAAGACCTGGAGCTGACTGTGGCTCAGATCATGAGCTACTCATTGCAAAATTCAGACTTAAATTGAAGAAAGTTGGGAAAACCACAAGGCCATTCAGATTTGACCTAGATCGCATCCCCGATGAATATACAGCAGAGGTGAAGAATAGGTTTAAGGGACTAGATTTGATAGACAGAGTGCCTGAAGAACTATGGACAGAGGTCTGTGACATTGTAAAGGAGGCAGCAATCACCGCCATCCCAAAGAAAAAGAAATGCAAGAAAGCAAAGTGGCTGTCTGATGAGGCTTTACACATAGCAGAGGAAAGAAGGAAAGCTAAAGGCAACGGTGAAAAGGAAAGATTTGCCCAACTGAATGCAGATTTCCAGAGAACAGCAAGGAGAGATGCTTTCCTGAATGAACAATGCAAAGTAATAGAGGAAAACAATAGATTGGGAAGGACTAGAGATCTCTTCAAGAAAATTGGAGAAATCAAGGGAACGTTCCATGCAAAGCTGGCCATGATAAAGGACAAAAACGGTAGGGACCTAACAGAAGCAGAAGAGATTAGGAAAAGATGGCAAGAATACACAGAAGAACTACACAAGAAGGACCTCGATGTCCTTGACAACCACGACGGTATAATCACTGACCTCGAGCCAGACATCCTGGAAAGCGAAGTTAAATGGGCCTTAGAAAGCATTACTAACAACAAAGCTAGTGGAGGTGATGGTATCCCAGCTGAGTTATTCAAAGTCTTAAAAGAAGATGCTGTTAAAGTGCTGCACTCAATTTGCCAACAAATTTGGAAAACACAACAGTGGCCACAGGATTGGAAAAGGTCAGTGTACATTCCAATCCCAAAGAAGGGCAATGTCAAGGAATGTTCAAACTATCGCACAATTGCACTCATTTCACACACTAGCAAGGTCATGCTCAAAATCCTACAAGCTAGGCTCCAACAGTACGTGGATAGAGAACTGCCAGAAGTACAAGCTGGGTTTCGAAGAGGTAGAGGAACTAGAGATCAAATTGCCAACATTCGCTGGATTATGGAGAAAGCAAGAGAGTACCAGAAAACCATCTACTTCTGCTTCATTGACTATGCTAAAGCCTTTGATTGTGTGGATCACAATAAATTACGGCAGGTTCTTAAAGAGATGGGAGTACCGGACCACCTCACATGTCTTCTGAGAAACCTGTATAAGGGTCAAGAAGCAACAATTAGAACCGGATATGGAACAACTGATTGGTTTAGCATAGGAAAAGGAGTACGACAAGGATGTATATTGTCACCTTGCTTATTTAATTTATATGCAGAGTACATCATGCGAAATGCTGGCCTGGATGAATCACAGAGTTAAGATTGCTGGGGAAAAGATCAATAACCTCAGATATTCAGACGATACCACTCTGATGGCAGAAAGTGAAGAGGACCTAAAGAGCCTCTTGCTCAGGGTGAAAGAGGAGAGTGCAAAAGTGGGCTTGAAGCTCAACATCAAAAAAACTAAGATCATGGCATCTGGCCCCATCACTCCTTGGCAAATAGAAGGGGAAGTCGTAGAAGTAGTGACAGACTTCATGTTCCTAGGATCCCAGATCACTGCAGATGGTGACTGCAGCCATGAAATTAAAAGACGCCTGCTCCTTGGGAGGAAAGCGATGGCAAACCTAAACAGCATGATAAAAAGCAGAGACGTCACCTTGCCAACAAAAGTCCGCATGGTCAAAGCAATGGTATTCCCCGTAGTAATGTATGGCTGCGAGATTTGGACTATAAGGAAGGCCGAGCGCCGAAGAATAGATTCTTTTGAACTATGGTGCTGGAGAAGACTCTTGAGAGTCCCTTGGACTGCAAGGAGATCAAATCAGTCAATCCTAAAAGAAATCAATCCTGACTGTTCCCTGGAAGGCCAGATCCTGAAGCTGAAGCTCAAATACTTTGGCCACCAAATGAGAAGAGAGCATTCACTGGAGAAGACCCTGATGCTGGGAAAGATTGAAGGTCAAAGAAGAAGGGGACGGCAAAGGATGAGATGGTTAGACAGTGTAATTGATGCAACGAACATGAAATTGAGCAAACTTCAGCGGACAGCGGAAGACAGGAGGGCCTGGCGTAATCTGGTCCATGGGGTCGCGAAGAGTCGGACTCGACTGTGCGACTGAACAACAACAACAAGTAGGCATGGAGATAACAGCAGTGGTAATGAGACAGGAAACCTGGGTCTCAATTCAATCCAGGAGGATTCAGTCCAGGAGGATGCAAAGAATAAATGGATCTAAATCTGACATTAGAAACCACAACATTCAGTTGCTGACCTAAGAGTAGCAGTGGTCTTACAAAGAAATTTCAAAGGGAGATTGGAAAGAGAGACTGCTGAATTGCAATTGATAATGAAGCTCAAGACAGTGCATCCTCCTGGACTGAACTGAGACCTAGTATTCCTGTCTCATTACCAATGTGTGCTATTATCATTTGACATCTGAAATCACTCCACTCTCCAAGATATAAGGACCAATCCAAGCGTTCTAATTCCTAATCAGGGCCTTTTTAAAAGAAAATAAAATCCAGATAGGAACAGAGAAATCCAATCTTTTTTTTTTCTTTTCGTTTTTTAAAAAACACAACTTTTCCAAATAAGCCAAAATAATTTCCTCAAAGTAAATTGTGCTTGTCCAAAGAGTCCATCCATCCTCCCTACCTCTGAAGAAGTGTGCTTGCATACAAAAGCTTATATCTGGAATAAAACATTGTTGGTCTTAAAGTTGCCATGGGACCCCAAATTTGTATTCGTTCTCTCTCTCTCCCCCCTCCCCTCCCCAAAAGAAGAGGAGCAGCCCTGGAAAAGGAAGCAGAATCTCTCTCTCTCTCTCTCTCTCTCTCTCTCTCTCTGTGTGTGTGTGTGTGTGTGTGTGTGTGTGTGTGAGAGAGAGAGTGTGTGTGTGTGTGTGTGTGTGTGTGTGTGTGTGTGGAGAGAGAGAGAGAGAGAGAGAGAGAGAGAGAGAGAGAGAGAGAGAGAGGCTTGTCTTTGTATTTCTCCTGCAGGAAGCAGCCACTGGGGGAGGGGGGGTGAAAGGAGGCAAGAAGCAGGAAGCAAAGAGCCACTGAGGAAGTAGGGTAAAATGCAAACCATGGTGTGTCTGCAGTGGCTTCCTTGGAAAAAGAAGCAGGAGAAGGAAGTTGCTTGTGGGCCAGATCGGAGCCCAACAGGGGCTGGATTTGACCCATGGGCCATATGTTTGAGACCCCTGCTCTAATATGTACCAGAATCCTGTGCAGTGCATAGGGGTTCCATTCCACCAGCCCAGCAGCTATTTGGGCAAACAAAATAAAGTGGGAAATATTCTTGCAAAACTGAAATATTGAAATCCATTGGTATGCACAATCCATTTTACTACTGAGCAATACCCACCCAAATGTATAACGTTGCAGAAGAGCTCAATCTTCTCCTCAAAACAGCTCCACATCTTAGCTCTGATGCCTTTTGCTATTTAAAACACATCCATAAATATGCTTAAAGCACTAAATTGTCAAACTACAGACATAATTGCTAACCAATCTGCCTGCGTTTTAAAGGCAAAAAGTTAAATTGAATGCTGCACATTACCGCTTGCACACAGAAAGGCAAGGTTGCTAGGGCTTTAATGTGTACAAGACATACCTATAAATTTTGAAGTACAAATTTCCACAGCACAAAGAATCCCTTGGCAAAGTGCACAACCATACAAGAACTGAACAAGACTCAAAAATCCAATGAAATAACTGAAAACCACTTTGCTGGTCTTTGAATTCCATTAGAAAGATATGCATTAAGGGCAGCTGGGCTTGTTCGCTTCTCTCCAAAGGCCCTACAATAAGTTCAAAAGGGAAAATACGCACCATTATATTTTATCCTCCAAACTTCACAGAATGCACCATAGAACAAAGCTTGGAAAAATACAATAATGCGATATGACAAGCTGATGGCAATATTAAAACAAACCTTGATAATTCCTCAGACTCTGCTGGCATATGTTAAATGCAGGTTCCTCCTCTGCCTTGGAAACAATACACAGTACCTATGATACATCAATATATCTAATTCTCAACATGGCCCCATCTGTGGATACTTAGGCTGGGGCCATTAAGAGAAGACAGATCTTTGTATAAACCTGAAAAATGCCCCAGATTTGCAAAAAAAATCTGAAATCTAAACTATAACTAAAAAATATGGTGGGGGTTAAAAAAAACCCAAAGTAATAGCAGTAGTGTCTATAGCTTTAAGAATCTTAGACAACCACAACAATACTGCCAGCCTTCAAGCCTTGGTTTCTGTCAATAAAAAACAGGGGGGTGGACAGAGCTCTTTCCAGGGCTGTTTGGGCCTTTGAGAGAGAATTCACCAAGACCAAATTGGGTGACTTGATGCCATATGATTTCCTTGAATCACCCAGGCCTGGCTCCTTGCTATTGTACAACAACAGCCACTCCATGAAAGCCCATGTGGTATAGTGCTTGCAGTTTCAGATTAGGATCTGGAAGACCCTGGTTTGGATCCCCACTCTGCCATGGAAGGTCACTGAGCGAATTTCAGCCAGCCTAACCTACCTTACAGGGTTGTTGTGAAGATAAAATGGAGGATAAGAGAATGATGTGAGCTGCTTTGGATCCCCATTGGGGATAAAGGTGAGATAGAAATGAAGTAAATAATATAGCTGAAAGGGGGGCAGTTAAAAGGTAGCTTGGTGGTGAATGAGGGGGAAGGGAGAAAGTTGAGGATATGGGGTATGCCAGAAAGAGAGAAATAGTGTGGGGAGGGGGGTTCTGCGGAAGTCAGGTGTTCCCTACAAGTCTTTGCAGGTTTCGCATGGTACAACTGAGCTCAGCCTGGCTGGCATTAAGTAGTTCAGCCCAGCCCAGTAGCTAGACTGGCACAACACAACTGAGCCAGACTTTTCTGGAGCAGAGCCTGTGCCAGGGGGAGACAAAGGGAGGGGGAGCTGAAAACAAGACACAGATACAGGTAGATAGGCTGATGGGCGGGAATGAGAGAAGGAAGCAGAGAAAGGGGAGAGGCTATTGGGGATTTCAGGAAAAGGAAAGAAGAAGTAGTGAGGGAGAAGGAAAGAAGATACTCCCGCAGAGATCCTTGCAGGTCCCCCTGCTTATTCTTTTCTGATATTTACATTCAATAAAAGGTACCACGTTCACAATCTCCAATTAACAATTACATTAATACTTACAAACAGAGCTGAATTTAGGGGGGGAAGTTCCACATCCATCACCGAACCCTTGACAAAACGATGAAAGAAGCAGCACGCTCTCTTGCAGACGAGACTAGTAACCTCTGAATATTTACTTCTAGCTTTGCATGCATGTGTAAGCATGCCCTTAATCAGAAGCAAGGGAACCATAAAGTGATTGAAATGGTATTAGTCTGACAATTTTTTCCACCCTCACCTGATGGGAGCAATAACATCTTGTTGCAATGCTGTCACTCATTTCCCAGCTCCAGGACAGAGGAGGCAATCTGCTGCCCGAGCAAAGGATCATCTTGCCTCGCAGGCAATGCCTCTAACATGGTTCAGGCACTAGAGGGCCTCAAATACCTACAGAGTGTGTGTGTGTGTGTGTGTGTGTGTGTATTGCTCAATATACCCATGGCTCATCATTTTGGACCTGATCCAATTGCCATTCACGGTGGTAGGAGCCGTTCCAGAAATAAAAAGCAGATGAATAAGAACACCTTAGTAAGCAATTCAAAATAAGGGAAATTACCACAAATGGTTACTGAGAAGAAATGTGAATTTTATTGCATGATGTACATTTTATTGCAGTTTTATTGTTCTATTGTATTTTAATCTGTTTGTACGCCGCCTTGAGCCAGTTTGCCCGGCAAGGCGGGATACAAATGGAAATAGATAAATAAATAAATAAAGCAAGAATGCCCAACCAAAACAAGAAGAAATGAATATCTACCTAAGCAGATGCAGCAAAATAACACGGATCCAGTGTTTTACCATATCCACAGCAAGAACAACAGAGGTAGGGAGGTACAATGCTACAGCAGTCTTCCTAAGCCTGTTACAGGAGACCCTGATGAAATGTGATAAGCATTAGCAGAACACAGACATTTCACAGAAGATATAGGCTCCCCCTCAAAAAAAAGCATGCATCTTGGAACTCCCCCCCCCAAAAAAAAAAAAGCATTAGCATTGCAACCACATATAGGCTTGAGGTGAGGAAAGTTCCCCCAATCCTTCCTTAAATCCTACCCTTCTTTTGTAACCCGCCAGTTTTCCATGAATAGCAGTAGCTATCATAGCAGGAAGCTTTCTATGAATAGTATTATAAAGGAAAATTCTAAGAGGAAAACTAGGCCGTTGACCACAGATTGTAGTGTTGCCAACCTCCAGGGGGTGGCTGGAGATTTCCTTGGCTTATACCTGCTCTCCAGGCAACAGAGACCAGTTCACTCAGAGGAAAAGGCCACTCAGTGGAAGGTGGACTGCGTGGCATTGTACCCCCGTTGAAATCCGTCTCCTCCTCCAAATCCTGCCCTTCCCAGGCTCCGCTCTGCAAATCTCCAGTTATTTCCCAATCCGGAGTTGGCAACCCTATCACATTAGCTTCCAGAGAAGACCATAGCAATATAATAGGAATAACTAGAGAAACTATAACTATAGTCAGCAGGATTGGCCCTTCTGTAGCAAAAAAAAAAAAAAAAGATACCAGAGCCATGACACAACCCCTGACTTCATACGAAATGAGATGTTCCTCAATAATGCCTGTGGGGGCTCTCAATAGGCCACAATACTGATGTGTCTGTTTTCCCCATATTCCTCTTCAAAATCCATGAGCAATGTGACAGAGGTGGCTCAACTGTGGGCCCATGAAAAGCAGGATTCCTTTAGGAGAGCGGTCCCCAGCCTTACTAAACCCGTGGGTATTTTTGGAATTTGGGGGGGGGAAATGCTTGCAGCAGGGACGGGGCCCACCTGAACGTAGATGCCCATGCATGGCTAATACGGTGGAATCAATTACTCATGTCCTCCTGTTCTGCAGATTCTATCAGGAGGAATGAGATCATCTTATACTACCCCTTCTGTCTAGATTTAGCCCTCTGCAGTCTTATCTTGACTTTAGGCCAGAAGTCCTTCATAAATTCCTCCTAGAAGACGCTCAGAGCTCAGTGACTTACGCTGTGGCAAAATGCTGTTGCTTAGCTATTAGGAAACGTAAACTTATTTTACTCAAAAAAAAAGTATGGTTCCCGTATTAAAATTATTTTAGTTTACTAATTTTATTAATTGTCTCTTGTTAATGTTTTCATACTATTCCTATGTTATTACTGTTTTAATCCTTCTTATATCAGAATTGTACTGTTTTACTGGCTCTTGCTGTAATAAATTAGATCGGAAAGGGCCCACATCTTCTGATTCTCCCGGTATTGTGTACTATTACGTACTCTCACTTCTCACAGAGAGAGGGCCCCCCCCCGGCTTTCCTGTCTGCTGACAGTGGAAGTACTCTGGGCCAGGGTTGCCAGTTCTGGAAATACCTGGAGATTTTGGGGGCGGAGCCTGAGGAGAGTGGGGAGAGACTTCGATGGGGTCTCCTCCCAAAACAGCCATTTCCTCCAGGTAAACTGATCTCTGGCACCTGGAGATCAGTTGTAATTCCAGGAGATCTCCAGCTACCACCTGGAGGTTGGTAACCCCAGGACAATTTTGGGGCAGGAACAGAGTTCCGGCTGGCTTCAGAGTTGGCCACACCCACTACAGCCAAAACCTCTGCATGCATGGCTACAGAGGGAAGGCCTGGAGAGCGACCCCCCCCCAGCAACTCCAAGGCAGGCGGGCCAGGGTGCCCCTGGAAGGATCGGGAAGGAATTTTAATGACTCCCCGTGCCTTCCCCTGCCTGTCCAAGGGCTGGCAGTTTAAATGGCCTTCCCTCAAGGGCCAGCTTGTCCAGGCTCCCCACAGCCATGGAGCGCCCAGGCAAGCCAAGGGAAGGCAGTTTAAATGGCCTTCCCTTCCCTCCAAGGGCTGGCTTTCCTGGGCTCCCCGAAGCTGCGGGGCACCCAGGCAAGCCAAGGGAAGACAGTTTAAAGTGCCTCCCCATCCCTTCAAGGGGGGCTTGCCCAGGCTCCCAGCAGCTGTGGGGCGCCCAGGCAAGCCAAGGGAAGGCATGGGGGATGACCTAATACGTTAATGAGCTGCACTGTCAGGGGTGTGGCCTAATATGCTAATGAGTTCCTGCTGGGCTTTTTCTACAAAAAAGGCCCTGGGTAACCCAGGGGTGTGGCCAAGTCGCTTCAAGCACGCATACCGCCCTCATGAATGCAAACAGAAACAAGCTGCAAGCTCAGGCACACGCTGCCCTTCAAGCGTTGGTTACTGTTTGGACTTCTGAACACCTTAAAGCCACCCGCAGAAGCAGCACAGGGTTGGAAGAAGGGCAGACAGTCTGAAGACAGAAAGAAGGGCACAAGAAAGGAGGAGGCAGGAATGCGAAACGTGACAAAGGAAAGAGTAGATATAGGAGAAGAGGAGAAGAGGGGAACATTAAAAGCAATAAGAAGGAAGCACAGCAGGAGTCAAGAAGCAGGACAGAAAACAGGTGCTGAGAAACACACTGAGGGGCACATAGGCAGGCACCAGATGCACATAGGCAGGCACCATGACGGAGATAAAGGAATAGGGTTGTACTGTCGATGCCCTTAGAACTGCTCATGTGCATGAATGCGCACATCCACAAAACTGCAGATGCTTCTGATGAAGAGCACTTAACAATACATTGCACCCTGTTGTATGTCAGCCTAACAGACTCCTCTTGTGATATGCCCATCTTAGTCACAGAAACAAACGCTTTCCTAAAATATTCACATTCGTGGATAAACAAACGTGAGCTTATTATCATGAACAATATCTGGAAAGTTTTAATCATTCCTGCTCACACTCCAAAGTACCTCTAATCCTTAATCGTTTTGTTTCCAAACAATAAACTGTGAAGTTGTGACTCATTTATTCCACAAGATCTGGAAGTGTTTCTGTAGCAAGATATCACATTTTCCAAGCACTCAAATGCCGTTTATTTTTTGTATTAGAAAACTACCATTCTTCTTTCACATGGCATATCTCACAGCTATTAAAAATAGGCAATTTGTTCTGATAATATCAAAGCTCCCTATTGGATAGTGCTGATGACACCATAAGTAGTAGTAGAAGAAGAAGAGATTGGATTTATACTCCGCCCTTCACTCGGAGTCTCAGAGCAGCTTACAAACTCCTTTCCCTTCCCCTCCCCACAACAGACACCTTGTGAGGTAGGTGGGGCTGAGAGAGCTCTGACAGAAACTGCTCTTTTTCAAGAACAGCTGTGCCAGAACTATGGCTTGCCCAGGGTCATCCAGCAGGTGCAAGTGGAGGAGTGGGGAATCAAACCCGGTTCTCCCAGATTAGAGTCCGCATGCTTAACCACTACACCAAACTGGCTCGCGAGTGACCAGCAACACAAATCTTCAAATCATTCAGTGACTTTCAGTGCAATCCTAAACAGAGCTGCTGTAGTCTAAGTCTACTGAAATCAATGAGCTTCAACTAGAATAACTGTGTTGTAGTTAAAGTGGCTTTTTTGAGGAGGAAGGCTCTCAACACTGCCTTCAGTCTCCTGCTCCAAGCATTCCCTTTCCCCACCTCTGAAGAACAAACTATTACAGTTTTCGAATGGGTTGAAGACAGACATTTTTTTCCCCTCAGAATACTGACGATGGTATAAGAGAGCCATGTCTCATGCTGTGCAGATTCATCCCACTTCTGCTTCTGGTGCATAGAAGGTTTTGAAGGTTTTTGTGTCATTCCAAAAATCTGAAACCAATTTGGCCAGAGAGGATAAAGGTATAAAAGAAATACGTGTATTTAATGTGTGTAATTAAGCCTTTTTCATCATATCCTCCTCAACGCTCTTCAAAAAGGCTTTTGCCAACCACACGGAATAGTTGAGAGACTTGACGGAAGATCATACAGAGGAAAGAATATTCAGAAATGTTATGACAAAACGCTTAAGCTTCCTAAAGTTCCCATTCTCTTGAACTCCCAATACCTGCAAAGCACTGCAGATTTGGAGTGATTCGAATTTCTAATGTGAAAGGCAAATAAATTTACAGACTCTGCTTAAGCACCACAAAATGCTAGAAGAAAGGCATAAACTCAACACACTTTATCTTCAGCAGGTCACCTTTAAGATTATAATCCATCTTGACACTGAAACACAGTTCACTTTCCAGTTTAAGGCAATTCGTCACTTAGCTAAAAACCACTTCCGCATGAAGAAAATATATTCTGAAAATATTTATTTGCAGCCTTTTGCATAATCAGTTGCAATGGCCGATATGCCATAAGAAAGCATAAAGCACGGCTTCTTTTGGGCAGTAGCCCAAATTTATTTTCAGTGACAGAAGTTGCTGGACACTAGAAGAATAAATGATCCAACATACTAAATCTTAATCACCAGTATATTGTATCTCTTGTAGGATTGCTGCCACCAGCCATCCAAAGTTATCAGGAAACTGTGGATACTTATTTGTTCATTTATTTCAGCATCTAAAATAACTGACCCCCACCGTCAGCAAAGAAAGAGTCAGATACAAGATTTATTCCAACCACTGAAATGACAGTTCAAGTAAAACTTTAAACTACTTCTTCAGGATGTTCTGGATTTGGTTGAACCTGCACAGGAAAGGAGCACCAGATGTAAAGAGTCTGCACATGAATGTTTTTGTGCATGAGTTGGGAACTGACAACCGCATGAATGATGGGTGCGTTTTAATAGCCCGGAGTCAGGCTTAGGTATGAGACGTGACCGGGGATGCCGGTTCCCAGGTGGGGGCGGGGGGTCTCTCTTTATCAGAGCCCCCAGTCACTCACACTCAACAACAGGCTTCAGTTTATTGAGGAAGGTACTTGGGTCATCATTCAACACACTCTGTGTCAGGAATGGGGTTTAGGCGTGGAGACAGATAATTATACCCGGTTCATACTATGCATCAGGAGGGCATAAAGCAATGAGGAAAGTAAACTTGCACACCCAAAAGAAAATGGCTCCCAGCGGGAAAAAGCAGTACTCAGCTTCAAGGACAGAGCAGAGATAACGGGCAAGCGCGAGATGCGAATACCAAGAAGGGGGAGGAGGGGAAGCGAGGAGCCAGCTGGAGGAGGCAGGCCAGGTGAGAAACAGAGACACAGACAATCCATGGTGGTGTCAGCGGACAGTGGGCTACTGCATGCCCCGCCCCAAGCTCCGCCCCCAAAAGCAGCCACCAGCAAACACCTCTCTCCCTCCCCTCCTGCAAGATTTAAAGGGCCCTCCAGCTGATCAGTGGGAACACGTGGCTCCCCAATCAACTGGAGGGCTTTTTCAATTTTGCAGGAGGGAGGGAGAGGGGTGGCCATCGGCCTCACACCTTAACTCCAGCAGCAAATTCACCACTTGGATTTCAGGCACACGCGGGCCCCACGTCTAGAAAACAGCATTTAAAGAGTCCCTTTAAACACTGTTTAAAGGCACACCTGAACTCCAGTGGTGAATTTACTGCTTTGAATCCAGGTGTTCTTGCAAACAGCATTCAAACAGCATCCCTTTAAATTATGTCTGCAAGATGTGGGGGTGGTGCCTGAACTCCAGCAATGAATTCACCGCTTGGAGTTCAGGCGTGTGGGGTGCCGGTCCCCAACATGATGATGTCACTTCTATGTGATGTCATCACACTGGGGACCTCCCTGCCCCCTCCAGGAATGCCCTCAAAGTCCCCCGCAACAAGGAAGGACCTAGCAACCCTAGATGTGACCAAGTGGGGCGAATCTTTTAAATAATTTAGAATTGTATTACAGTCGCACCCAAAGGGCTTATTAGTTTCTTATCTAATGGGTACATTTTTTTCCCCCTCAGCCTGCCTCCAAGGATCTCAGGGTGATATATATATATACAATACACCATTGGAAGGGGAAGAACTAACAAGAATGATTTGAGGGTTAGGGTGAGAATGAGTCACCTAGGGAGCTACGTGATCGAGCTGCGATTTGAAAATGGGTCTACCCAGGCCTAGATCAGCTCTCCAGCCACGACATCACACCGACTCTCATTAACACCGTACAGGCTACGAAGCACAAACACAATATGCTTCCTGAAGTCCATTTTATGTAATAATAATAATAATAATAATAATAATAATAATAATAATAATAATGGTCAGCATTTGTCCTAGAAGAACTTGGCTCCAAGGCCCCTGCCCTCAAACAGAACCTGACAGAACACAGGGAGGCAAGCTTTTGGACCAGTGCCAAAAATGCAGCACCTACCTGTGAACACGCTAGTGTGTCAGCAGCAAGATTCTCTTTGGCAAGACACTTGGCACACGCTGGACTCTCCCCCCCCGGGAGTAAGCGACTAAAATGAGGCATCAATCCTAAGCACATTTACTAGGGAGTAAACCCCACTGAGCTATATGGGATGTACTTCTAAGTAAACATGCTTAGGATTGTACCGCAAGACTGTTTTAGAAACGTCAGTATTAAAAAAAAAAAAAAAACAGTGATTTTGATTTCATTGTACACACACAGGCGTGTGATTACACCGAACAGGAATGCTACCTGAACAATGTCTGATACTAAAGCGTGCTTTGTGAGTAGAGTTCCAGTGGGACCTCTCACTCTCAGAACTCCCACACTCCAAATCGTAATTTTCAGTCACTGCTGCTGTACGGGAAGGGATCCCTCCTCTGGACCCTGCTAGCTTCCAGCCTGCCATGACCCCAGCTGTGAATTGACCCCATTCCGGCTTGACTCTACCCTTGTCTCCCGGGTACAGCAAGAGAGCCAAAAATGGTAGCGTGCTAAAAATGATCAAGCATGCCGTAGATCAGCATGCACGCTGCCAAACCCTGTGAGAGAACTAGGTCTCTTTTTTCTATGACCAGAGAAGGCTAAACCCTGTTCCAGTGTTTTTCAAATGGGTCCACAGATCCTCAGCAGGTTCACAAGTATACTCCAGGGAATCCAAAAGTACCTCATAAGGACAAAGAACAAACCTTTGTCTTGCCTATCTGGCTAAGAAAGTGGAAACAGAGCTCTCTCACAGTTTTCTGTGATTACTGACTACCTCAAATGAAGGGAACAAAATCGGCTTTTACCCTTTTTTGACAGGATCATAGAAGTCCTGTTCACAAGTTATAGTGAACACATGTACAATCCATGTACAGTCTACATTTGATTTGATTTTAAAAAAATATGTGTTGAGTAATTCTCATGTTACATTCAGTGCATGTACAGCTGAATGCGGGACAAACCCCCCACATTTATCCAGGTCCTGGTCTCTGGTTTCAATTGCAAAGCTAATGCATGCTGGCTCTTTCTTACAGACATATGCACATACGTGCAGGATGTACCTGCATTCACTATAACGTGTGAACAGGGCTATAGTTGACACCTCTACAAGTTACCTAGATTACCTCAGAGCACTAGCCAGAAAACACACCAATTGGTTATTAGGGACTTCAACCAGATTAGCATAATCAAAGTAGGACAGTCCTAATGCAATGATCATAGCTACTTCAGGCATAAACTTGAAATGGTTTTCTCTTTATTTTCCAATTCAAAGGGTTTCAGCAGAAACAGATAGATATATATCCTGGCAGAAACGCCATTCTGTGTTCACAGATAATAATAATATCCAATAGCAGTTTTCAGTTGAGTACCAAAAGTTCAGGTTGTATGTGATGCTTGTCTTTTTCTGTTTCCTTTTTCCAGGCCCCTGCCCACACAGGCATCCTCTATCTGGAAGTTACTACTCAAGAAGAAAGTTTTGTGTTGTCTCCATAGCACAGGCAGAGGTGGGGGTAATTGATTAGAACTTGAGTCACAGCCTTTAAGTTGTGGCAGAAGACGGAGGAGGAGGAGGAGGAGGAGGTTGGATTTATACTCCGCCCTTCACTACCCAAGGGAGTCTCAGAGTGGCTTACAAACGCCTTTCCCTTCCCCTCCCTACAACAGACACCCTGTGAGGTAGGTAGGGCTGAGAGAGCTCTGACAGAAACTGCTCTTTTTTCAAGGACAGCTGTGCCAGAGCTTGTGACTGACCCAAGGTCACATCAGCAGGTGCAAGTGGAGGAGTGGGGAATCAACCCCGGTTCTCCCAGATTAGAGTCCGCGCACTTAACCACTACACCAAATCAATTACCCTCAGAAATCCTAGCCTTACAGGCCATGTACAGTATAGCTAAAATGCTTCTCACAGGGCAAGCTCTCTATACTCTTTCACGGAAGGTTCCAACAACAATTAATCATATCAAAACTTTTTTTTTTTGGTCAAACTCTCCTAAAAAGGAGAGAATTTTATTCTTTTTATAGGAAAAGGGTAGGGTAGACAGCTGGAGAAAGAAAAAAGAGATGGAGTGAAAATATTCTGTTAATAAGGGTTAGTTTTAGTTAGTACTATTTTTAGCATCCATCACGGTTAGAAGATCTTCTTTTTAACAATCCAAAGTCCAAAATAACTCTGTTAATACCGTTAGTAAAGTCCATTGGGGTTAGTTATTAAACAGCTCCTTCCAGATGTTACACGAACAGCCGCTGCTCAAAGTGTCCTCTTAAGTCTTTTCAACTAAAAGTTGAGTCCCTTTCATCTTGATGACTCCCGCTCCGTCACCTCTTCCCCCTGGGTCGTTGTCTTCTTCGCTGCTTGCATTCATCCCAGTTTTGAGTGCTGCCTCCATCCTGCTGGCGTGTCTCTTCAAAGGTTTTATTGTTTTAAAGATGAATTCCATCTTCTCTCGTTTCTTTTTTTCTTATATTTCCGACCATCAACTTTTACGGGCTCCATAATCACAGAAGAAATTAGATCTCTGATATATTTCCTGCTCAGCTCGACATCCCCTTCTTCTGGCAGAGTATTTTCTTTTATATAAGTGGAATAGGCTTTTAGAGCCATGTCCACCTCTTCTTTTATTTCACTCGCTTCACTGCCAGTTAGGGGTGCCAAGTCATTCGTCAAGATAAAACTGAGATCTTCTTTCTCTTCTTCTTTCTCGCCCAAAAGGGTTAACATCAGATTAGCCTTTCTTGATGTTTCCGAGATTTGCTTTTGCCGACAGAGAAGAGCACTTTCCACTTTAATCAAAGCTTCATTGATTTTCTGCATTTGCTCCAGCAGGGGCCGCAGTAGCTCCTCTTGTTGAATGACAGCAAGCTCTGGGGGGGGTTACCCGGACCGGAAGTCCCTCCCCCTTCTCTTCCGGTTTGTGCAGGAAAATTTTCGGTGTCGACATTTTCCCTTTTGTTTACTTTTTCAAAGTTCGTGCCGCATCCTCCAAGAGGCTGACAATGTCGCAATCGCCTGCCAAACCCCAACGGTATCTTCACCAACGCTTTTTTCTCTTTACCCCCCTCCTCGCCCCTTTATTAATCTCGCTTCTCAAAAGGGGGTGGGGACTCCTCCCTCCTCCCTACGTTTGCGGGGGGATTTATCTCGCTTCAAATTAGATCTTCAACTCACGATTCGATGCAATTCTTCTTTTTATTTTAACTCATGCCGCTTTCTTCACTCCTGGTGGAATTCGGGAGTGCTGCTAAGTCCCATTACGGGCACGACGCAGCGGGGCCGATTGGGGCGGGGAGAAAGCCTCAATTTCCCGGCTAACTGCCGGCAAAGAGGCTACTCCCCAAGCACCCCCGGTTCGGAGCCTTTACCTAAGGCTCACTAGGGTCTTGCATAGATGCAAAGACCCCCCCAAACTGCGCGTGGGCTAACCACCTCCGGGAGCGTCCCGAAAGGTGGCCGCCATTCGCAACGCTGAAACCGAAAACCCAATCATATCAAAACTCTTGAGCCTCCCGGCATGAGGATAGCCAAATGAATATTTGCCAGATTCTGTAACTACACTATCAACACCACATATTGAGTGCTGAAGTCCACTGAAGGAACTAGTAACAACTTCCAAGTATAATACCTCCTGTTGGTCTCTAGATGTAAAGCGTCCAGCAAGGTTCAAGCTGCCATTCAGTTCCACAGTTTACCTCCATGTTGTAATGGATTTCCACACTAGTTAACCATCTATTAATCTCTGGCTGTTCCCTCCTTCAGCACCTTTAAATCTAAAGGAAACCAATGCTGTGGAGAAAAGCTTGCCCAGGTGGCACTGTCATTCTACCATATTCAGCATGAACTTCTCTAACAAAGTGCATCCATACTTTACTGTTCTCTATTACTATTATTGGTAGTATATATAACCAACAAACAAAAAATCACCAAAGGTTCTTAGCTAGGTACAGAAGGCAAAGGGTATTTCTTGACAGGGTGACTTCTGGTTACCACAAAAGGTAACCGAGAGATTATATTATATCAGATGAGACTCTACCTTGTTTCTACCTACTCTTCATTTTACGTAAGTTTCACAGCCAAGCTATGAACACTAAGGAACTCATCTTCCAGTTGCCACAGACAAAAAGAGACATTTCAGGCACAAGCTAGAAGGAAAAACAAGTTACTCATATAATAACAGAGCCATTCTGCAATACAAGAATATTCACTGCCAAGCAGCCTTAATCCTTTATCGTTTAAAAAATAGTTCGAAACATAATGATAGAAAACAACAGCAACTCCTCTGCAACGCTGAGCTGGCACATTTCAGTCTCAGAAAATAAAAGTCAAGGGTATTAGAAGAACATCAAGCTCTCTCTATAAAGCATAACATTGATATGTCACTTTTACAACACAAAAGAAAATGACTGTAACAGGTTTTTTTTATAAAATTATCAGACTTCCAAGGAAAATCTTGAGAGTTTGCCTATCAGAGATTTTAAAGATCTTCTTGGGGGCAATTTGAGGACTATCACTTGGGTAACATTACCAAAAGATACTCCTCAAATTTACATTATATAGGATGCAAATTAGCCTCGGCAAATTGCCAAAGCCTTGTTAAATTATGCATATTTTAAGGTTCTCCAATGTGCTTTTGACCTGCCTCAAGACAGTCAGTGCCTGGAAAATTCCTTCCCCTCCTGCTACACACTGAGAAGGCCCTCTGGTGTAGGTCAGTTTAAATATTTTGTGATGTGTAGTGGGCAAATTTAAAAATAGTCAATTTTCATTCATTCAGAGGTCTCATGGTTACAGAAAACAACAAAGGATATTCATCACACCGAGAGCCTATCAAGGCAGGTGGGGGGGTAGGATTTGGTACAGACCTAAACATTCCTGGAGGGCCTTAAATTTACCCTTTCAACATTATTTATCCATAGTTGTAGACATACAAATTATTGCATTATACTTGTATGTGTGTGTATGTATTAAAAGTGTTAATTTGATAAATGTATGCATGTAAAGAATACCACAATTTTTCCCTGTTTTTGCATTTCTTCCTTTTTTGACATAGCAACAGCCTCCAAGATGCCTTGACCACACAGGTGGCAGATTATTTCCTACTAGGAATAAGCCTGTTGTGGAAATAAATACAATAAGCTCTAGAAAGAGGCTCTGGGAGAGTGCCAAGGCCTTGGGCACTCAGTGTCAATTTGCTGTGGTGACCTCCTCAAACCTCAGCCTCTCCAGGCTCCACCCTTCAAATCCCCAGGAATTTCCCAACCTGGAGTTGGCAAACTCATCCCCTTCCCAGCTAACCATCAACCTACTGTTATCTGCCCCTCTGACTGCAGCTGACTTCTACCCACTCTCCAGAGATCAGTTGTCATTCTGAGTGATCTCCACCCCTCACCTGAAGATTGGCAACAATGGTTCCCCAGGAGAAAATGGCTGGTTTGGAGGGTGAAGTCTATGGCATTGTACCTGTCTGAGGTCACAGCCCTCCTCAAACCCCACCTTCTCCAAACTCCACCCCTCAAATCTCCAGGGATCTCCCACCTGGAGTTGGCAAGCCTATCTCCTTCCCAGCCAAGCATCAGCCTACCTTTATTTTCCCCTCACTCTTCAGCTTTCCATCTCCCCCCCCCACCTGCAGCCTCTACCATGCTCTGAAGCTCTGACTGCCACATCACACTAGTTGTCATGGGGAGGCCATCTCAGCAGGGTATAAGGACACAGAGTCCGCAATGTTCTCCAGGGGAACTGATCTCTGCCATCTGGAGAGCAGTTGTAATTCTGAGTGATCTCCAGCCATCACCTGGAGATTGGCAACAATGGTTCCCAGGAGGAAAAAATAGTCTTTCTCTGCAGTGGGGACCAAAGCAGCTTACATCATTCTCCTCTCCCCCTTTTGACTTGCACAACAACCCTGTGAGGTAGGTTAGGCGGAAAGTCTGTGACTGGTCCAAAATCACCCACTCAGCTTCTATAGCAAGAACCTGGATCTAGCAGTCCCTGCTCTGAAGCATTGACTGCAATGCCTAGGGTAGCCAACCTCCAGGTGGAGCCTGAAGATCACCAAGTATCACAACTGAACTCCAGACAACAGATCTCCCCCGCCCCCCCGAGAAAATAACTGCTTTGGAAGGTGGACTGTATGGCATTCTGTTCAGCTGAGGCCTCTCCCCTCCTCAAACCCTGGCTTCCGTAAACTCTACCAGGAAATCTCCAGGAATCTCCCTACCTGGAGCTGGCAACCCTAGCTCAGGACTGGCCCCAATGAGTTCCTCACAAAGGCCTGTGAAGGGTTTCCTTCCTTTGTCTGAACCAAGCTTGGTTGCCTACTGTAGTGAAATGGGCTCCAGTTTACAACTCAACTGTTCACCTCCCACCCTCATCCCGTGAGTGTATCTCACTCCTTAAGTTCGCTGCCACCACTCACTGAATTATCACTGCCTTTTCAGAGGGACAGTGAGACCCCTCTGGTCGAATCTTCCTATTTGGAGATGGAATCCCCAATCTTTCTGCTGCCTCCAAGGGTTCACCCACATCTGTAGCTTGTGGCCTGGACAGCCTCGTCAGCACAGGCAGCAGGAGCGTTTCCTAACCTCCTGTAGGATGAAGACTGCCTGTTCCCTGGATGGGCTGGAGTCTATATTGTCTATATTGTTGCTGCCCTGTCCCTTGGGACAGTCCCTGTTTTCCCACACTTTTTAGCCTTGGGGCAGCTGGAAACTATAGTCCAGCAGATGAGGATGCCCCACTCAACCCAGTGAGTGATACCTCTGCAGAACCCTCTCTGGAACTACAGCTCAATTAAACCTTATGGCAGAACAATTTAAACAAACAACCACAGACAGCAGCCATCTTACAAAATCAGGTAACTGCCATTTCGTTACACCTACCAACAGCCACTGAGGGAAAAGTTAGCCCCACACAGGAGGCAAGCAGGAGAAGCATCTTTGTCAAGAGAGAAAGCCATTTGCCAGTAATTCTGACAGGGCACAGTGGCTGAAGGGGGAGTGGGCAGGGAAGAGGAGTGGACCCAGCACCCGGCCAATGGCATGCGAGTACTCGAGTGGCGGCTGACGGGACAATGGCTGAGGGAACGCATTGCACAGCCAATGAGAGAGCTGCAAAGTGCCACCCCAAAACACAAATATTATATATAGAGAAGAGATAATATATGTCAGTACGGGTAGAACTACACATTATGTATAGCTTTTGTGACTGTTTTACCAATTTGTTACCCTTCTCAGTAAATACAGAGCAGCATCCTGACCATGAGGACAGGCACTGCTGGACATTTACAAGGAATACAGCACAAAATTAAGTGCATTATGGAACCACAATTTCCAGTTCTGCCTGCAGCCAATGGTAGAAAAGGAAAGACTAAACAAGAACAAATAGAATTTTATCTGCTTATTTTTATGTTGCTTTTATCCCCAACAGGTAGGGTTACCAGCTCTGGGTTGGGAAATACTTGGAGATTTTCAGGGAGGAGCCTGAGGAGGGCAGACTATGGGGAGGGGAGGGATATATTGCCTCAGAGCCCACCTTACAAAACAGGCTTTTTCTGTTGCCTGGAGATCAGCTGCAATCCAGGGCGTTCTCCAGCCATCACACGGAGGTTGGCAACCCTACCAGCAGGGTCCCAAAGTGGCTCACAGTATTCTCCCCTTCTCTATTTTATCCTCACAACCACCACCCTATGAGGTAGATTAGGCTGAGAGAGAGTGACTAGTCCAAGGTCACCCAGCAAGCTTTTGTGGAAAAGGGAGAATTTGAACCTGGGTGTTCCGTATCCTAGCCAACTCTAACCACAACACCTAAATGGCCAAAGTGTTTTCCTTCATTCTCTTATGTAGCACACAGAGATGGGAGCTTTGCAGAATTAGTGTGTACATTAGTGATACATGACTTGACCTCCTCGCATGAGAAACTGAGTCGTGCCTATTCACACAAAAAGAATATGTAACCAACTGAGTCTCTGTGAAGCTTCACGAGAAGCAGGGCTTTTTTTTTTTGTAGAAAAAGCCCAGCAGGAACTCATTAGCATAATAGGCCACACCCAACAGCAGAAACTCATTAGCATATTAGGCCACACCCCTGTGCCTTCCCTTGGCTTACCCGGGTGCCCCGCAGCTGCGGGGAGCCCAGGCAAGTCCCCCCTTGAAGGGAAAGGAAGGCAGTTTAAACTGCCTTCCCATGGGTTGCCTGGGTGCCCCGCGGCTGCAGGGAGCCCAAGCAAGCTGGCCCTTGCACAGGCCAGGGAAGGCACGGGGAGTCACTGGGGGGGTCACTCTCCAGGCCTTCCCTCTGTAGCCATGCATGCAGAGCTTTTGGCTATAGTGGGTGTGACCAACTCTGAAGCCAGCCGGAATTCCGTTCCTGTGCGCTCCTGCCCAAAAATAGCCCTGACTAGAAGCATCTAAGAATCGGTCTACCTATACACAGGCACAAAAGACCTTCTACTTTTTATTATTCAGCCGGAAGGAAACTGATTTTTTTTGTAGTGTTACACACACACACAAAAAAAAATGAACTGCAGGAAAGATAATTGTTTCTTATGTCCTGACAGCTTTTTGTAAGGTTCAGATACTTGATGAGGGTCACAGGGGGATGAAGAGGGTTCCAAGCGGCTGGTCAGCCAACGAGAAAGTGCAGTGCATTGTCAATATGGTATATGCCAGTCATCAGGAATCTAATTGGCACCAACAGGGCTGTGGCAAGTGAAGCGCACATCTCAGCTGTCAGCACCTGGAGGCATTGCTGCAGGGAACAGCCTGGAGGATCCAGCAGCAAAGAACTTTGTAGTAGGTGGGAGAGAGTCAGGGAGACATTTTTAGCTATGTGCAGATATGTGTGTCAAATATCTAGGGGGCGGGGGGCAGGGAACAATTCTGCTTCTCTAGGCAACACTTCCAAACACTATCACTTTGGGTAATTTACATTTAAATGGGATTTGTTCATGGAAATTATTTTGCTCGTCGTGTCTAGTATGGCTCTCCTTCCCCCTTCGCAGGACTCTTTTAAAACTTCTGGCTTCTAAGTCTCCTCTTCTCGATACTTTTTAAAAAGATCGGTAATTAAAAAAAAAAATCCGGCTTAAAATTAACTTTTCACATTTTCCCGACTCCATCCATTCCCAGTACTTTCCCTCTTGCTTTGAGAATCGATATATCTGACAACTTAGAAGGTGTCTGAATGCTGATCGATTGCAAAGAGCTTCATTAAGGCCCATTGGCATCAATGCAATAAGTGCAATGCGACCACACAAGCAGGATGCTGTTTTTTTAGGTGCCCGACTGGATGGAGAAATGCAGACAGCAGCTATCAGTGGCAACTGCAGTCTCTCTCTCTCTCTCTCTCTGACTCCTTCTGCAGCACTGTGTTAGCCAAATTGCTCTATTATTGAATAAAGATGGGGAATTATAATTATTAATATGTAGTTGGCTTAACTATAGGATCAGACCTGTGTATACTAGAGTTAGAATTCCCAAGAACCCAGGAATAGACACAGAAACTGGGTGGCTAAAATAATGATTTCTTTACTAAATATTCTCAAGCATACAAACAATATTCACACAATACATAACTAAGAAGCAGAGGTGATTGATAGCTTATAGAGGGATGATACAACCTGTCCAGATGTGCAGAGGTCCATGAAGAAAGGATTGTGGCCTAAACTCAGAGAATTTAGGGGTGGACTGCCAGTTGGGCTCATGGCAGAAAACATACAGTCTAAGGCCATGTATTTGCTGGGATATAGGCATTGGCAAAGAATGCAGACCAATGGGCAGACCTGGGGGCTGGCCTCAGGTGAGAACAATAGATTACCTGGACCAATGATGAGTCCCAGGGGTGCATAGCATCAAGATGGGCAAGGCCTAGATGTGACCAATGAGTTTCCAGAGAGGCAGGGTCTGGCTATGAGATTAAAAATATCTTGATTGGATTTAGCTAAGTGTTGGATGACACTACTGGGGCTAGTTGAATGGATTATCTGAGCAGTAATGGTCCTGGCCAGGGTAGACAACAGGTCCTGGCCAGGATTAGCATCAGGAAGGATTGCTAAACATTTGAATGATTGATTGGTTTATCTCGGTACCCTGAGGAACAGAGCAGGAAAGAAAAAGAATTTACACATAGACACAGAAGGCTGGATGAGGTACTGGAGAGAAGAGGACTATTTGCCAGGTGGCCTCTGAATAGCTTTTAGAAATGCAGATACTTCACCTGGTGGAACTCATTGTTATTCCATAAGCATCTCTCTGCTGGGGGGAGGGGGGAAGACTAGAAGAAGGCTCTGAGGTTGCCTTATGAAACCCCTTTTTCAGAGCTGTGGCTAGCTCTGTGTTTCAGAACCAGGAGAGTCTTCCTTGGCCTGAGTTTTGTGGGTCTCTGGGTCAGGTTGGAAAGTGGGATGACCCTGCTTTGGGGCTACCCAAGAGTAAAGGCAGTGCCTCTGGCAACAACTGGGCCATATCCTCAGCCAGGATGAGGTAACAGAGTATGAATGAATTCACAAGCACACCACAGAGATATTAAAGAGGACTGATGACTCCTTTTGAGTTTTGTTTTCTCCAAGGACTCTACTGTGCATTTAAGCATTCACAATGATTGGGTAAACATCTTCTTGGCATCTGAACATACGGAGCGGCTTTCGACAAGTCAGACCATGAGTCCATCCAGCTCCGTATTCTCTACTCCAAGTAGCAGCAGCTCTCCAAGGACTTAGATATAGGGCTTTCCCAGCCCTGCTACCAAAGATACTCAAGAGAGAGTCAAATTACATGAGTCGTGGCAGGTTCCCCACCAGGACTCTGCCTGTCATTTTTTCCCTACTGGTGGTACGAGCAATCCAGAGTCCAGTTTCATTTGGTAATGTCATGGGGAAGTGCTGCAATCCCAATAGATACCAGATTTCCCATACCCACAGCTGCTTTTTGAGGCTAAATTACACACGGGGGTGGTGGATCCGAAATATCACACATACTTTGGCCCTTAAGAGACCAGGAACTGATCCTGGGACTTTCTGCATACCATTCATATACTCTGCTGTGAGCTATGCTGTCTCCTACAAGAAGAAAATAGGTCAGGTTGTTTGGGTTGACCATAATACCTACCCACCCACTTTCCTCTATTCCTTGTATTTCAGAGAAGCTGAATCTGCCAATTTACATTTATCTCCCTCTGCCTCCTCACCATTTGCAAATGATTCTGAGTTATATTAAGCTGACCACATGCCTCTTAGACCTGTGCCCGTGATGGCTGGTGAAAGCCAGTGGTGAGGGAATTCAGGGGGCCCTGGTAGACATTATCAATCTGTCCCTTAGCTCAAGGGTCTATCTGGGGAGATTAAAAGAGGCTATGGGAATACCGCTTTAAAAGAAACCATCTTTGGACCCTATGGATGCTGCCAATTACCATCCAGTCTTAAGCCTTTTGTTTCTGGGTAAGGTAATTGAGAGGGGTGGTGGAACAGTGCCAGAGTTTCTTGGAAGACAAGTCAGGCCTAGACCTGTTCCAATCTGTCTTCTGCCCCGGCCACAGGATGGAGAACAGTGCAAGTCGGCCACAGAGACAATCTTCACAGGCAGCTAGTTCGAGGTGGGTCGGCGCTGCTGTTATTATTAGATCTGACAACAGCATTCAATATGGTTGACCACGATCTGTTGACCCACCGCAATGCCAATGTAGGAGTTCATGGAACAGTCTTAAAGTGGCTTACCTCATTCCTCAAGAGTCAGGGGCAGAGGGCGGCTCTAGGAGAAAGGGTATCACCCAGACACCCTGTGGTGTGTGGGGTTTCCTCAGGGAGCAATCCTCTCTCCAAAACACATTTGTACATTTAAAAATTTAGTAGATAAATCAGTCCTAAAAAAGCATAGTTACTTAGTCAGCAAACCTCAGTATACACTTTAAAATGTATCTAAACAACCAGAAAAATTATAGCTCCCTATAGTTTACATAATATAAAATACATAGAATTCAAGTTACCACCATAGATTATTGGATACTACTTATCTAGGGTTGGCCAGATCTAACCATATTTTCCTCCTATTAATAGCCACCCAGCCATATTTTGCCACATTAAAAGCAATTTTCCTGTTCCTACCAGCTAACATTGTTCAAAGATAATTCCTTCTATCTTTGCCCGGCAGGCTATTAAATATGGGTTTAATATATATTTCCCTGATGTGCTCATATATTTTACAATCAAAGAGAACATGTACTAGTGATTCAACACTCCCATCTCTACATGGGCACAGGCATTTTTCATATGGTATCTTCTTGTATTTGCCTTCCGGGACAGCAGAGAGAAGGGCCTCATACCGTAGTACAGTAACTGCTCTCCTATGGTCAGAGTTTTCTAAGCTGTTTGTATACCACATTGGTGAGACCTTTATTCATGATGCAGCTCTCCAGTAAATAGTTTTTAACTCTAGTCAGGTCATGTTGCCTTTCCCCATCTAAAATTCTTTGTTTAACCAAGATCTTAGCCTGTGCCATATTCATGGACAATAGATATTGTTGAGACAAATCATAAATAACCTACTTTGTTTCTCAAGAGTCTCAACCAGAGAGGGACAAAATGATCATTCAAAATTAAATGTGCAAGACTGTTTGCGGTAGAGGCCAATTTTAACCAGTATAATACAACCGCAACCCATAATCTGACTTCCACCGTTACCATCCCAGCTTCCAATCTTATAGCTGCATTTGACAAATTTCTTGGTGCTTGAAGTATTGCTCTTAGAAATCTGGGCTGTGTTCTTTCCATCAGGGTCCTATTCACTGTAATACTGAATGGAGCAACATATAACATTTGCATGAGAGATTTCATCACAAATAATCTAATGGCCACTTCCACATTTCAGCCCACTCTGGTCCAATAAAATTTTTGTATCTCTCCAGCACTCTTTTGTGCATTAGAGAAGACATATTTTATATGTGTGTTTTTCACTCCATTATCCTGTATGATTGTGTCTAAATATTTATAACAGATCCTGTATGATCATGCCTAAATATTTATAACAGTGCATGTATTCTATGCTAATCTCATTTAGATACCATGAATATATTTACATTAATATATTTTAGGTCTCTTCGCAAAGGCCATTGTTTTAATTTTAGCATAGTTACTATGAGTTCATGTTCCTAGAACCTGTGATAAGTTGTGCATGCATACAGCATATGTGATTGTTACATAGAACAATGTCATTTCCTACACAGAAATGCTATCCCTGCAGGAAATAATCCATAAATTAGCCCTTAATTACTCTGCCAAGGTCTAGAAAAATTGAAGGCCACGATGACACACATAAGTGGACCTGCTGAGTAGGTGTAGGAATCAATGGACTGTGGCATACTGGAAAACAGCAGAGAAACAACACGTCTCCACATGACTAGTGAGCTCTGGCCCAGCTAGAACTATCATCGTATAGTGCCTAATGTGATGAACTAAGTAAATCCAGTCTGAGTGTAGGCAGTGGGAGAGGCTCACTCTGGAGCTGTCGCCATGACAACGGAATGCATCCAGCAGGGAGCTGGGGAGGGGGAAAAGGCCTGGTCAGTTGGGCAGTTAAGGTCTTGAAACTTGGAGAGAGAGCTAACAGTTTGAAGAGCTCGGTTCTGATAGAGAGTCAGGGCTATTTCGGGCCGGAACGCACAGGAACGGAGTTCCGGCTGGCTCCTGAGTTGGCCACGCCCAGCAGGAACTCATTAGCATAATAGGCCACACCCAAGAGCAGAAACTCATTAGGACTGGCTACATTGGGGTGTGTGGCCTAACATGCAAAGGAGTTCCTGCTACAAAAAAAAGCCCTGGGTTTTGACAACAAACAAGGTAAACAGAATAAAAAGCAAAAGCTAGGTGTGGCTAGATGACCACACTTCTGGTAACATGGGGGTGTGGCCTAATATGCTAATGACTTCTGCTGTTGGGTGTGGCTTATTATGCTAATGAGTTTCTGCTGGGCTTTTGTGGCACAGTGACAGGGTGTCAAAGAGCAGAGGGACAGAGGAGACTCTGCTGAGGGGTTTTGCCAGAATCAAAGGGCAAACCTCTGTTTAAAAAAGAAAAGGGCAGAAATAATCTTGAACCAACCACACAACATCACAAGGGCTCTCACAGTATTTAGAAGGGCTGTCAAGTCTGGGGAACCCTGATTTATTCATTGTACTAGGAATAAGGCCTGTTGTGGAAAAAAATACAACAAGCTCTAGAAAGAGGCTCTGGGAGAGTGCCAAGGCCTTGGGCACTCAGTGTCAATGTGCTGTGGTGACCTCAGCAGGGTATAATGACTCAGAGTCCACCATTTTCTCCAGAGGAACTGATCTCTGCTACCTGAGGAACAGTTGTAATTTTGAGTGATCCTCAGCCCTCACCTGGAGATTGGCAACAACTGTTACCCAGGAGGAAATGGCTCATTTGGAGGGGGAAATCTATGGCATTGTACCTGTCTGAGGTCCCACCCCTCCTCAAACCTCACCCTCTACAGGTTCCACCCCCCAAATCTCCATGAATTTCCCAACCTGGAGTTGGCAACCCTATCTCCTTCCCAACCAAGCATCAGCCTGCCATTATCTGCCCCTCTGATTTCAGCTTACATCTCCTCCCCCCTCCCTCCTGGAGATCAGTTGTAATTCTGAGTGATTTCCACCAGTCTCCTGAGATGGGGAACGGTGGTTCCCCAGAAGGGAATGGCTGGTTGGGAGGGTGGAGTCTATGGCACTGTACCTGTCTGAACTCCCAGCCCTCCTCAAACCCCACCCTCTCCAGGTTCCATCCCTCAAATCTCCAGGAATTTCCCACCTGGAGTTGGCAACCCTATCTTCTTCCCAGCCAAGCATCAGCCTACCTTTATTTTCCCCTCACTCTTCAGCTTTCCATCTCCCCCCACCTGCAGCCTCTACCATGCTCTGAAGCCCTGACTACCACATCACATTGGTTGTCATGGGGGGCCATCTCAGCAGGGTATAAGGACATAGAGTCCACAATGTTCTCCAGGGGAACTGATCTCTGCCATCTGGAGAGCAGTTGTAATTCTGAGTGATCTCCAGCCTTCACCTGGAGATTGGCAACAATGGTTCACCAGGAGGAAAAGTCGTCTTTCTCTGCAATGGGGACCAGAGCAGCTTACATCATTTTCCTCTCCCCCTTTTAACTTGCACAACAACCCTGTGAGTTAGGTTAGGCTGAAAGTCTGTGACTGGTCCAAAATCACCCACTCAGCTTCTACAGCAAGAACCTGGATCTAGCAGAACCTGCTTTGAAGCACTGACTGCTACGCCTAGGGCAGCCAATTTCCAGATGGAGGTTGAAGATCACCAGGTATCACAACTGAACTCCAAACAACAGATCTCCCCCCACCTGAGAAAATAAGTGCTTTGGAAGGTGGGCTGTATGGCATTCTGTTCGGCTGAGGCCTCTCCCCTCACCAAACCCTGGCTTCCATACATTCTTCCAGAATATCTCCAGGAATCTCCCTACCTGGAGCTGGCAACCCTAGACTCAGGACTGGCCCTAATGCATTCCTCTCAAACGCCTGCAAAGAGTTTCCGTCCTTTGTCTGAACCAAGCTTGGTTGCCTACTGTGGCGAAACGGGTTCCAGTTTACCACTCAGCTGTTTGCCTCCCACCCTCGTCCTGTGTGCGTATTTCACCCCTTAAATTCGCCATCACGACTCACTGAATCATCACTGCCTTTTATTGGGACAGTGAGACCCCTCTGGCCAAATCTCCATGTTTGGAGATCCCTGGAAAGTTGGCAACCCAAGGGTCTGGCCTTTCCTTGCCTCCTTGGCCTACCCCCTCCCTTTGTTATTGTGCAGAGTGGGGGAGACTATGTGGTCAGAGCACAACACAGATTATTAGCCCAAATAAAAGAATTTATCTAACTATTTATACAGTTATGGGGTGCACACACACTGTAAGAGTAAGCACACACTATGAACCAGCAGGGTATAAATCTACAGGGGTTAAACTCAATCCTCCTTTCCTACACACCGGCCTCTGGATCTCTGCTCTAGCCTCTCTCTCTCTCTGGCCCAAGAGAGCAGGGAAACTTCCATTCATTTCCCAGTCCAGCCGACTGTGGAGTGGCTGAATTTCTGCTGCCTCCAAGGGTTCACCCATGTCTCTGGCTTGTGGCCTGGACAGCTTGGTCAGCACAGGCAGCAGGAGCCTTTCCTAACCTTCTGTAGGACAAAGACGGCCTCCTCCCTGGATGGGCTGCAGTCTATATTGATGCTGCCCTGCATGTTGGGACAGTCCCTGTTTTCCTGCCCTTTTTAGCCTTGGGGCAGCTGGGAAATGTAGTGCAGCAGATGAGGAAGGCCCATTCAACCCAGTGAATACTCCTATAGGCCCCTCTCTGGAACTACAGCTCAATTAAACCTTATGGCAGAACAATTTAAACAAACAACCACAGACAGCAGCCCAGCAGCCATCTTACAAAATCAGGTAACTGCCATTTCCTTACACCTACCAACAGCCACTGAGGGAAAAGTTAAGTCCCACACAGGAGGCAAGCAGGAGAAGCGTCTTCGTCAAGAGACAAAGCCATTTGCTAGGAATTCTGACGGAGAAGAGTGGCTGAAGGGGAAGTGGGTGGGGAAGAGGAGCAGACCCAGCACCTGGCCAATGGCACATAAGTACTCCTGAGTGGCGGCTGGCAGGCCAATGGCTGAGAGAGGGCATTTTACAGCTAATGGGAGCACATGGAATCTTGCCACCCCAAGTCAGCTTTATATATAAGGAGAGATTTGTTCTTTATCATTACAACTGCCTGCCTATTTTAAAGAAACATCTTATAGGGTTTGTTGTTTATATTATTTCCACCTGAATTTTAAGAAGCCTTCAACAGTATTAATAGTGTTCATATTGGGAACTTTTGGATTGCCAACTGTTTGGTTCATATCAAACCTTTAAAACCATTTTCCCATTTCCCTACCCTTTTATAAAGAATAAATCTTTCTTCTTATTTTATTTAAAACTGTGCCATTCTGTTATATCAGGAAAGGTTTGGGCTCCTGAAGTAAAAGGTAAGGGGATGACAGAAGTCATATAGGTCCCCTTTACCAGAGTGAGGAGGATACCTCACACCGAGCTTATGAGGTACTTCACAAATAAATATCATCAGCAAGGAGCAGAAAAGTCACATTAATTCAAGAGACTGTTCTCACACAGGATTTAGGTTAGCCACAAGTGTAACAACTCTCTTTTCCAGGTCAGCCTTGCTGTCATACAGTACAGAAAACACATTTTTGCACACATAACAACCCCAGGCAATGCACACGGGACTTGGACACTTTGGGAAACCCCTTTTTGCAGCCACAAATACACAGGCAAAGTAGTAGGTAAAGATGTTGATACGTCAATGAGGGTACTTATCAGCAAAAATGCTTCGGAGGTTTAAAGTTATGATCTCTTTAAAAGATCACTAGACATAAGATTGCTACTCAGTAGTTAAGATTAGCCAGCAAATACAGTTAACTGCCCCAACCACTGCTGCAGAAGAGGCTGAAGTGGACCAGTTCTATGAAGAACTACAACAGCTCATAGAACTAACACCAAAAAATGATGACCTCATCATCATAGGGGACTGGAATGCTAAAGTAGGAAATCAAAAGGTAACCGGAATAACAGATAAGTTTGGCCTTGGAGAACAAAATGAAGCAGGGCAAAGGCTAACAGAGTTTTGTCAAGAGAACACGCTGGTCATAGCGAACACCCTTTTCCAACAACCTAAGAGGCGTCTCTACACATGGACATCACCAGATGGGCAACACCGAAATCAGATTGACTATATAATTTGCAGTCAAAGATGGAGAAGCTCTATCCAGTCAGTAAAAACAAGACCTGGAGCTGACTGTGGCTCAGATCATGAGCTACTCATTGCAAAATTCAGACTTAAATTGAAGAAAGTTGGGAATACCACAAGGCCATTCAGATTTGACCTAGATCACATCCCCGATGAGTATACAGTAGAGGTGAAGAATAGGTTTAAGGAACTAGATTTGATAGACAGAGTGCCTGAAGAACTATGGACAGAGGTCCGTGACATTGTAAAGGAGGCAGCAATCACCGCCATCCCAAAGAAAAAGAAATGCAAGAAAGCAAAGTGGCTGTCTGATGAGGCTTTACACATAGCAGAGGAAAGAAGGAAAGCTAAAGGCAACGGTGAAAAGGAAAGATTTGCCCAACTGAATGCAGATTTCTAGAGAACAGCAAGGAGAGATAAGGAGGCTTTCCTGAATGAACAATGCAAAGTAATAGAGGAAAACAATAGATTGGGAAGGACTAAAGATCTCTTCAAGAAAATTGGAGAAATCAAGGGAACATTCCATGCAAAGCTGGCCATGATAAAGGACAAAAACGGTAGGGACCTAACAGAAGCAGAAGAGATTAGGAAAAGATGGCAAGAATACACAGAAGAACTATACAAGAAGGACCTCGATGTCCTTGACAACCACGACGGTATAATCACTGACCTCGAGCCAGACATCCTGGAAAGCTAAGTTAAATGGGCCTTAGAAAGCATTACTAACAACAAAGCTAGTGGAGGTGATGGTATCCCAGCTGAGTTATTCAAAGTCTTAAAAGAAGATGCTGTTAAAGTGCTGCACTCAATTTGCCAACAAATTTGGAAAACACAACAGTGGCCACAGGATTGGAAAAGGTCAGTGTACATTCCAATCCCAAAGAAGGGCAATGTTAAGGAATGTTCAAACTATCGCACAATTGCACTCATTTCACACGCTAGCAAGGTCATGCTCAAAATCCTACAAGCTAGGCTCCAACAGTACGTGGATAGAGAACTGCCAGAAATACAAGCTTGGTTTCGAAGAGGTAGAGGAACTAGAGATCAAATTGCCAAAATTCGCTGGATTATGGAGAAAGCAAGAGAGTACCAGAAAACCATCTACTTCTGCTTCATTGACTATGCTAAAGCCTTTGATTGTGTGGATCACAATAAATTATGGCAGGTTCTTAAAGAGATGGGAGTACCGGACCACCTCACATGTCTCCTGAGAAACCTGTATAAGGGTCAAGAAGCAACAGTTAGAACCGGATATGGAACAACTGATTGGTTTAGCATAGGAAAAGGAGTATGACAAGGATGTATATTGTCACCTTGCTTATTTAATTTATATGCAGAGTACATCATGCGAAATGCTGGCCTGGATGAATCACAAGCTGGAGTTAAGATTGCTGGGGAAAAGATCAATAACCTCAGATATGCAGACGATACCACTCTGATGGCAGAAAGTGAAGAGGACCTAAAGAGCCTCTTGCTCAGGGTGAAAGAGGAGAGCGCAAAAGTGGGCTTGAAGCTCAACATCAAAAAAACTAAGATCATGGCATCTGGCCCCATCACTCCTTGGCAAATAGAAGGGGAAGTCGTAGAAGTGTGACAGACTTCACGTTCCTAGGATCCCAGATCATTGCAGATGGTGACTGCAGCCATGAAATTAAAAGACGCCTGCTCCTTGGGAGGAAAGCGATGGCAAACCTAAACAACGTGATAAAAAGCAGAGACATCACCTTGCCAACAAAAGTCCGCATGGTCAAAGCAATGGTATTCCCCGTAGTAATGTATGGCTGTGAGAGTTGGACTATAAGGAAGGCCGAGCGCCGAAGAATAGATTCTTTTGAACTATGGTGCTGGAGAAGACTCTTGAGAGTCCCTTGGACTGCAAGGAGATCAAATCAGTCAATCCTAAAAGAAATCAACCCTGACTGTTCCCTGGAAGGCCAGATCCTGAAGTTGAAGCTCAAATACTTTGGCCACCAAATGAGAAGGGAGCGTTCACTGGAGAAGACCCTGATGTTGGGAAAGATTGAAGGTCAAAGAAGAAGGGGACGGCAAAGGATGAGATGGTTAGACAGTGTCATTGATGTAACGAACATGAAATTGAGCAAACTTCAGCGGACAGCGGAAGACAGGAGGGCCTGGCGTAATCTGGTCCATGGGGTCGCGAAGAGTCGGACTCGACTGTACAACAACAACTGTTAACTGCTAGGAAGCCCTCTCTCTCCCCACCCTCCAAACTGAAGGGTTTGCTCACGGCTCTTTTTGTAGCAGGAACTCCTTTGCATATTAGGCGACACACCCCTAATGTAGCCAGTCCTCCAAGAGCTGACAGTAGCCCCTGTAAGAAATGCTCTGTAAGCTCTTGGAGGATTGGTTACAGTAGGGGTGTGTCGTCTAATGTGCAAAGGAGTTCCTGCTACAGAAAGAGCCCTGGAATCAAGTCAGCATGCATACACACATTTTGAAATATCCCTAAAGTGCCTAACGTGCAATGTATACTGCAGATTTGTAAGTGTGATGTTTCCTACGCTTCCCTCACTCTCAACGATTTTTGCCGTTGCCCAGAGGAGCCATGGGTCTAACACAGACGAAACCTGATTAAATATGAAGCCAAGTTGCAGTGACATCTCCACATGCAAATACTTTCTAAAGCATGGCCTGGCTTCGTTGAGTCTGGATCTTCAAAATGAGCATGGGGGGGGGATCTAAAAATTTACCTTTGCATACATTTTTCCATTGAGAATTCATCTTTGGCACTTTTGCAAAAATACAAGGAAAGGCACGAGGCTGATGAGAAGGAACAGGACTAATTTCTGTTTGATGTATACCATCATTTGATTTAGACCGGTTTCTCTTTATTTATTTATTTTTTAAAAAATCCAAGACACACCAAACTTAAGAGAACATAACTAATATTTACATATACAAGGCCTAATATAAACCCACAGTTAACAAGCCATCTGTTGGCACTGCCAATTAATACCCACACTTTCAGAATACCTCTCCAAAAATTTGGAGACATTCCATCAGTCAAAAATGAGAAGACAACAAACGGAATCCGTACATTTCCCCCACTAGAGACAGAATGGGAGCCAGCATGGTGTAGCAAGAGACCCAGGTTCCAAACTTTGCATGTGCCATGAAATTCACCTTGGGTCTGTCACTCTCTCTCTCTCACAGGCTAACCGACTTCACAGGGTTGATGTGAGGATATAGTGTGGGGGATAGGAAAATTATTTATATCACCCTCAGTTCTTTGAAGGAACACTGAGTATAATGTTTCTGAGTTCCACTATAGAAACCAGAAGACCAAAAAGTAGCTCAAACAGTTTTAATCTGAGAAGCAACTCCAACAGGCTTATGCAAGCACCCTCCACTAGCTGAACTGGCTATGTGAACATGTGACCTTAGGGAAGGTCTTCAAATTCACACACTAGACAAATATAAGGGGAATATCTCAAAATTGCAAATTCTGTCACATCAGTGAGATTAAAATGTACTTAATTAATAATGAAAAAGAGCAAAAAAAAAAGGAGGAAGGACCTCTGCAAGAAACACAAAGGTACGGAGTACCAGAAATCACCTCTAAATCAACAATAAACACACCAACCTGCCTTATATTGAATCAGACACTTGGTCCATAAGTGCCAGTACTACCTACTGAGACGGGCTCTCCAGGGTGCCATGCAGAGGTCTCTCACATCACCTGCTTCCTGTAGAAAAGAGCAAGAGTCCAGGAGCACCTTAAAGACTAACAAAATTTGTGGCAGGGTAAGAGTTTTTGTGAGTCGCTGCTCACTTCTTCGGATACCTGCTAGAGACCGACAAACATGGCCACCCACCTTCACCTGCTACCTGATTCTTTAACTGGAGCTGGTGGGGACTGAACCTTGGGATCCTCTGCAAGCAAAGCAGAGGCTCTTTCACTGAACCACAGCCCCTCCTCTAGTAAATAGCATAAAAAATAGCAAACAACCTTGGGGTGATTTCCAGAGGGAAAACACATTTTAAAAAGCCTCACCCCAATTCCCTGCCTTCTCCTTTAAACTTCGGCCCCTACACTTTGTAAACACAAAACAAATCTTTTAAAAGGATCACAGAATTAAACAGAACTGGGAACTGAAAAGCAGAAAGGTATATCTTTGATTAAAGCAGTTCCTATTAGGGGTGCGTATTCACCATTTACAGAGCCAGATAAATACCCAAAATAATGCCTTACTGGTATTATTTGGGCATTTATTAAACTGAATCAGATTTTCCAATCTGATTCAGCTACTGAATACAGAAACTATTCAGCTTTCATTTGGGTATATTTGGCAATACCAAATAGCAGCAAGGGGTTAACGTTTAAAAGAATATACTTCCCTTCCCTTTCTGACTCTTTCCTGCTGTTTCTGGTGCTTTCCCACCATTTGCTCTGCTTTTAAGGGCAAGGGAGAGGGGGAAGAAAGCTTGGGGGGAGTTTGCAGCCTATCACTGCAGTGCACTTGCAAAGTGAATTGCATTGCATTGCAGCTTTGCAAGACTGTTGTTGCTGACTTAGCCCAGCTAGCACTATCTACCTTGCTTAGAGGGGGAGGAATAAGCACTGGCAGCTTGGCCAATTGGGTTTGGTTAGGGCTCTTTAGCCAATCACAGAAGAATGTTCTTTTTTAAGCCTCTTCTGTGCATGGGCAGAGAGCATAAAAGCTTGGGTCTGGCTGCACTAGACTCTATTGTTTCTAAGGTTTGGCTTGAGATTGTGTGGCTGCTGGCTTTTACATCAGTTGCTGCTCTGAGCATGACCCTGAGTCCTGCTGTCTGAGAAACTGTGGACTTTGGATCAGATCCTGCCTGCCTGCTTGCCTTCCTGGACAAGAAGACTGAAGACAGCTACTGGTTTGATAACAACAGTTTTATTTTCTTGCTGTATTTTTAGGTCTTATTTGGACTTTGTGGGTTGTGTGGGGTTGGGAGGCTGGCTGAGCCTAGGTCTTTTCTGTGTTCTCTGGTTATAGCAGTGCTTTGGTTAACAACAGATTTTTAAGTTTTTAAATGTTTTCTTATTGCACTGTTTGTTCTTTAGCCTTGGTGGGTGGGTTGTTGTCTGTGGACATGGTATGAGCTATGCCTGCCTTATAGAGACTTCTGGTTTGAGGTTATAGCAGTGCTTTGGCTAACAACAGGTTTAATTTAAAAAAAAAAGTGCTCTTATTTAACTGTTTGCTCTTTGGCCTTGGTGGGTGAGTTGTTCTGTGGGTTAGGCCTGCCTGGCCTAGGCCTTTTCCTCTGACTTCTGGATGTTTTGGGGTTGTTGTTTGTTTGTTTTTTTGTGGGAGGGTGTGTGTTGTTGACTGTTGGGGTTCAGTCAGTGTTCTGTGTGTGTGCTTCTAGTTTACTTGGGTCTATTAAATAAGGGTCTGCTAGGAATTGTTTAACTCTTAAACACCTTTTAAAAATTCGCATAGGGCTTTAGTTCGTCATCCCCTAACTAGGCCAGAAGTAGGATATTAAAAGAGGGGAGGATTGTTGTCTTCAAAACAGTGGTATAAGTAAGAACATAAGAGAAGCCAATGCTGGATCAGGCCAATGGCCCATCTAGTCAAACACTGTCACACAGTGGCAAAAAAATACCAAGTGCCATCAGGAGGTCCAGCAGTGAGGCCAGGACACTAGAAGCCCTCCCACTGTTGCCCCCCCCCCAGCACCAAGAATACAGAGTATCACTTGTCCCAGCCTCAGAGTTCCTATCTATACCTTGTGGCACTGATGGACTTCTGCTCCATATGCTTATCTAATACCCTTTTGAAGCCGTCCCTGCTTGAAGTCACCGCCACCTCCTGTGGCAGAGAATTCCATGTGTTAATCATGCTTTGAGTGAAGAAGTACTTCCTTTTATCCATTCTAGTAGCCTAGATTTACTTCAAATCTAATAGCCTAGATTTAATTTAAAAAAAGCAGTTTGCTATGCATCTGAGCTTCAGAAAAGGCAGGTGCTGTTAGAAAAATTAATCTCTGTGTTGGTTTTGCATTGCTGCCACATTGGCACAGAGTTGTGCTGCAGGGCACTATTGCACTGGTCCTGTTGTCCAGTTGGAAAAAAACCCCTCCCGCTTGCTTGGATTGTGATTCTGTGCTTGACATCAGTCCTGTTGAGCTGGTGTTTGCCACAATGGCACAGGGTTCAGCTACTGGGCTGGCACAGGGTTGTGCTGCTGGTCACTAGGGCATTGCACTGGTTCTGCTGTCCTTGCAGGCACTGCCACAGGGGCACTGGTTCTGCAGGGCACATTGCACTGGTGCTGGTGCTGGCCTTCAAAACATGCCCCCCCTCCCCAGTCCCCACACTTCACTTTTCACTGCAGAGATTCTCTGGGACAATCTGCTGGGCTTGTTGTAGCTATTTTCCCCACCACTGGAAACAATGGAGGATGGGGGCACCCTCTGTGGGTTCCCACAGAATTGGACCCCCTGGTCCAATCTTTTTGAAACTTGGGGTTCCTTTTGGGGAGAAGCTCCAGCAACTACACTGCAAATTTAGCGCCTCTACCTCAAACTCCCTCTCCACAGCCCACTGAAAATACCATAGGAGATTTTGCCATTGATTATAATAGCCCCATAAGGTATAATGAAGCCAAATATATTCAGGATTCCCAAATATTTCCTGAATCAGAATATAATACTGATATTGGTATTCAGGACTATTTGGGGATACCAGTATTATTCGGGTCCAATGTACCTGAATCTCAATAATCCCACCTCTCAAAAAACTGCACATTCCTAGTTGCTATATTCATTTTTTCAAGACCTTTTATGGATTGAACACACCAATATTTATCAGCAGAACAATTCAACACTAGTGGTTTCTTTGCTCAGTCCAACAATGCACCCTTGCCTTTCAATATAAATTTGGAGAGGCATGCAGAAATAAATAAATAAATGGGCACATGCCATTCATGAATAAAATCAGGCCATAAAATGGAAAACTTGGGGAATTACTATAGGAAATGTGTATAGATAGACAAAATATACAGAACAATTTAGCATGCAGCTTCAATAAGTGACAGAGGGAAAAATATTAGCTAGAGAGTTCCAAGAAGGTTAGCGTTACAAAGCAGCAAAATATTGCCTATGACAAAGGGAGGATTCTTCAATACCGAATTTGCTTTAGCCAGCACAAAAGAAGGAGTTTCAATCATTACAAAAGGAACTAAGTAATAGGGTAGGACCAAAGAGAAGAAAGTTATGGATAGAAAAGATTTTTTGTTGTTATTTCAAAGCACTCGTACCTTTTTTCCTTGTAAGTATATTGTAGTAATAACATTTAATATTTTCCTCAGTTCTTAGGGAAACAGAATACTGGCATTCAGGCCCAGGTCTCGTGAATAACAAGATACACACTTCTGTTCTGAGAGCAGAGATTCACTCCTGCCAAATTCTGGCAACCTCTCGATGTACCTCCTCCGCTGCAACCCAAGGATCGCTAATGAGCATGAAAGGGGCATCCTCCTGCATTTGGCTTGGTTCCATCCTTGGAGTAAGTTGAGTGTGACACTGTCAAACGGCCTCTTTTTCCAGACATTTCTAGTCACCAGTGTGTGTCTTGGAAATATCTGTATACCAAATGTGTGCTTTTTATCCTAAACGATTTCGATCCTCTCAAGGCTAGGCCATGCATTTTTATATATCTAATACCTACTCTCCAATACTTCTCTGATGCATTAATTGGAAAGGAGACATAAAAAGAACTTTCCAGGACAAGACACCGTCATCTACTGCAAAGGCAGACCCAGCTAAAAGATCATGTGTGTATCGAGGGCTCTTGCCTTTGTTTTATCTGCCACAAAGACAGATTCCTTTTCAAACTTCTTCTGAATAAAAGCAATTACTTTGGTTCAATACAAAGTCAAAGAGAGCACTTCAAATGAAACACACAAAATGAGGCTTCCATATTCTAGCACTCTTCATGTTAAAGTGAGTTTTAAACTGTTGGTACTCTGAGGTTCTGCCAGCAGGATAGTTGTGTTCTCTTTGGCTATACTATTAAAATATCGATTTTAATTCCTTTTTATTTCATGGCAAGTCTGTCTTCCTGAAACTTGCTATGTGCCTAAAACATCTTCTACATATCCCACTCAACTCCCCCAAAACAAAGATCTTATTTATTTACTGAGGACACTTTGATTTATCTCTTTTGAGTCAACCTGAGAGCGTTTTGTCATGGAAAGTCCGCATTAAATAGATACAATAAAAATTAACAATTAAACAGAACTCCGGGATAATGTTTCTTACTTGAAGGCCTTCTGGCCCTGGAAAAACAAGTTTTCTGTGTGTGCCAGAAAGCCTGGTTAAATGGGTTTCTGGGAGAGGGTTAAATGGAGTTTCTGGGGGAGAGGGCTCCAAGGTTTATGATCCTGTGACAAGAAAGCCTAAGTTTAGATCTCCAGCTGAGCATACCTGTGAAAATGTGGGTGATCTACTGACAGTGATCAAAGTCTTATTTGAGAGCATTTTAACAGGAAACATTAACTACATTCTTTTTCAGTTTCTTCCCTTTTTTGTTGTTGTTGAGTCGCACAGTCGAGTCCGACTCTTCGCAACCCCATGGACCAGATCCCTTAACCCATACCAATTTTTCTCCTCACAAAAGAAAACCTACAGAGCTACAAACAAAATATTTACCTTTCCCAATACTGCCCTAGGCAGGGTTGAGTGCTAACCTTTAGGCCACCTGTGACAAACAATGCTAAATCGTTTATCCAAGGTTACCAACTCAACAATGGCAAGTGAAGAAGTCCAGCAACCTCAAGTCCCCACCGTATGCACGTGATAATTGATCCTGCCAGTCTTTCGAATGAATGGTCTGAAGGAATATTATGTAATTCAGCTCTTGAAAATAAAAGATGTCTCACTCTTTAAGCTGCATGAATTGAATACAGATTGGGAACCATATATAAAGTGACAAAATTAAGGGCTCATCAGTGCAGTCTTTTAAAAATACTGATTGCATACTGCCAGCATTGTTAAAGCCTGCAAGGAATGTTTACACTGTCAAAAGGAGTTTATGGGCCACAAAAAGATGTCTGCAGTATTAGGCGATGCAGAGGAATTGTTGAACTGACGCTAGTAATAGCGGCTGTAAGGTATTACTATCACGGTCGGAGCCACTAACAATCACTGGTGAAGAGAGACATTGGGCAGACAACTGAGATTATGAAAGCCAAGAGGAAAGAGCAGTTGGGAAAATGCCTGAAGGCAAGTGGTCATGCAAGTGGTGCATCTCACAGTGTCCTGCTCCCTCACGCATCTCAATACGTTTAGACATAATGACAAAAAAAAATTGCAGGCAGCCAAGCTGGTCCATCAGAAAGAAATCCACCAACTGGCAATAGTACAATACCTTTATTATGATCTGCTGAAAGCCACAGAGTAAGGAGCTAGACCCTTCCAGTTTCATAGAACTACTCCTTAGGATGTTTTTTTAAAAACACAAAAGAGGGGAGGAAACAAGAGGGAAAGATTTTGCCAGTAAAGGGATAGTAGAGGCCAATCTGCAACATGTCAGAGTCCTAAAACAAGGTGATTCAAAAAGTCCTTCACAGACTAATTTTTTTTTTGGGGGGGGGTGTATTTTTCGTGTGTGCGTGTGTGTGCAGATGCATGTGATATGTGTGCACCTGGAAGTCATGATGACCACTGGTGACTGACCCCTACTGGGGGCCTGGAGAAGATTCAGAGAGGTGGCTGAATAAAGCCTGCCCTCCCCTTCCAGCTGCTTGTATTCCAAGGAGGTCTCCCATTCAAGTACTTGCCAGAGTTGACCCTGCTTAGCTTCCAAGATATGATGAGATTGGACTTGCCTGGGCTATCCAGTTTAGGGCGTCCTTCACAGACTAACTGAGTCAGCTTGTGCCTGGTACACATCATCTCATGTTGCAGTATGCACCACCACACTGGGACAAAGAAGCAGTAGAAACTCTCTCCTTCAAAATATTCAGCAGGCATTTGTATCTAGCCCATGCCCACAATCCCTCATTACTGTTGTTTGACGCAAGGTTAGCAATCAATTGTGGTTGAGTGATGTTTTATTGATACATCTGGGCTGACAATACTAAGAAACTTCTATCTTGGCTTTCTGTACAATAGAACAGAAAGGGAGGGGAGAGAAGGAAGGGTCAAGGTGGAATGGCATAATGGGTTCTTAACAGCAGGGATTTGAAGTTGAATTGTGTAGCTGAAACCAAAAATTCTAACTATTGGAGATCTTATAAATTCATAAATGTCAGCATCAAATAGTTACCTTAAAGCACTGGCAACCACTTTCTTACATCTTCCATCAGGCTGATGGTCAAGGCCCTGTGAGGTTATGGACCGGGGCTATTTTTGGGCAGGAACACAAAGGAACGGAGTTCCGGCTGGCATCAGAGTTGGCCACACCCACTACAGCCAAAACCTCTGTGTGCGTGGCTACAGAGGGAAGGCCTGGAGAGTGACCCCCTCCAGCAACTGAGGCGGGCAGGCCAGGGGGACCCTGGAAGGATCGGGGAGGCATTTGAATGCCTCCCCCACACCTGGGCAAGCCAAGGGAAGTTTCAACTGCCTTCCCTTCCCTTCAAGAGGGGGCTTGCCTGTGCTCCCCACAGCCACGGGGTGCCTGGGCAAGCCAAGGGAAGCCTGGGGGTGTGGCCTAATATGCTAATGAGCTGTGTTGTCAGGTGTGGCCTAATATGTGAATAAGTTTCTGCTATTGGGTGTGGCCTATTATGCTAATGAGTTCCTGCTGCGCTTTTTCTACCAAAAAAGCCCTGTTATGGACTAATTAAAGTCATCTAACTCCCACTAAGTGCTCAAACTAACTGGATTCTAGAACTTTTTATGGAAACAGCCATGGCCCTTGGTGATCTTCTATGGCGGTGGTTCTCAACCACTGGTATGCATACCACCAGGGGCCACATAAAAATAGTCTAGATGAGACACAGAGTTTTAGAAATGGTTACTAAGAACTCACTCTTCCCTCAATCTCCCTGCCCATTTGCAAGTGTGACATGTGATCTCCTGCTGAGCCTACCTGCCATGGATTATTTATGTATTTATTTTAAACACTGTCCCTCTGTAACTTTTGGGTATACTAGCTATAATGACAGAATGCCTGTTTGCATATAAATCTCCACAGAAAGAGTTGGCTTCTGTTTATATCTTGGTGGAACCCAGCTTGTTAGACAGAGTGATTGGTACGATGTAAGACTAGTTCCCCATTGGGAACCCTGCCTGAATTGGAAGAACTGCTCTCAGATGCGGCACTGGAGACATCTAGACCCATGATACTGAGGGGCCTCAACAATCATGCTGAGTGTTCCTCAGTGTCCCAGCCCGGGATTTTAGAGGTTCTTTGGCTACCCTGGGCCTCCCTCAAATCGTGACAGGACCAACGCATGAAAGAGGTCACACTTTGGACAATCGTTTGTACTAAGTCTTTGAAGAAAGGTTTGGCTTTGGTGTTGGTGTTGGTGATGCAGCCTGAATGATGGTCTTACCACTATCTAATAGATGCCAGGGTGAATGTGGCTCTGACACCCCACAGGAGAAAGGGTCCAGTTAGAATGGCCCACCCACAATGGTTCATGAATCCTACTGAATTCCAGAATGCTCTGGTGGATTTTAGGATTCCAAAAAAAACATTTTCTGTTGAGGTTGTGGTGGGAGCTTGGAACGTGAAACTCCTAGAAGCTATTCTGTAGTGCTGATTTGCAACTGCCCTCTTCGCGAAAGGAGATCAAGGTGTAAACAAGCTTCCTCCGAAGCTTATCCACACCGATCTCAACTCCCTCTCAGGCTTGGCTGCTTGCTTGCCACCCCCCCGCCTGGGGAGTGCTGCGTTGGGCCAGGTAAAGCCCAAACTGTCGTCAGATACCGCCGTCCACCTTGCACAATCGCAAAGTGCGTCAATTCGCCATTTTAACTCCGACCGGAAGCCCAAAACTCCTAGAAGCTATTGACACAATTGCCCCTTGTCAACTTCTCCTGCCTTGGAGTGGAACCCAGCTCTGTGGCTTTCTACGGAACTGGGTGACATGAAGAGGGCTGGGAGATGTCTAGAGCAACTCTAGCAGAAAACTCTTAGTGAATCTAACAGAGCATCTTATAGAGGTCACTGAAAGACCTATGAAGCAGCAATGACAATGGCAAAGAAAGCAAGTTTCAGGTTTATTTAGATTTAATAGCCCATTGGCCCTACATATTTTGGGCAACAGAAGAAGATATGAGGTGGTTAGTCAAGTTCTGCCAAGGAACAATCACAATAGCACTGGTCCAGAGGTATTCCGAGAAGATGGCCCTTTATCTGGGCTGCTGGGAACATGTTATAGCATGCGATCATGTATTACTGCCTCAGTTTCAGAACTGACTATATCTTAAGATAAAGAGGTGGATTGAATTTGTTAGAGCATTTTATTCCCAGATGAAGTGGGGAGCATTTTCATCCGGCATCCTTTTGGAGAGTGTCCCCGTCATGCTTGATCGGTTTCTCTATAAATGATGTGCAGATGGCAAAGAAATGTTACTTCTCTGCTACTGTTGCATCAGCAGTTCATAACCATCCCCAATATTTAAGGCATCTCAGCATCTCTTGACTCCTAAATCTGAGCCTTTATTGTCCCATGTGGTGCTTTTGCAGTTTTTTGCTGATAAAATCCTCTTGACTACATTCTGATTTGGATGCCGGTTATAACATGGCTCAGACCGATGAAATGGCTCATCTGCCATCTGGCATGTTTATGGGCTATTTTGACTCTGCTTGCACAGAGAACACTACTTTACTTTTCAGTGGATTTAAATTCCCCGTGTATTTTTTTTTTTAATTTCCAGATTTTTCTGAAAGCCTGGGGAGTGCCCCAAAGTTTGCTGGAAAATTTGTTTTGCCTCTGTGTTGCCCCAATCTGCAGATTTAGCTGTCCACAGATGGGGGCCACATGTGGCTAATAGTATAAAGATTAACCAAATAGTAATAAATGTTGTGTTAAGGTGGCTGGTACCTTGACGAACAAATTATTTTGTTAAAAAGGCTGCATGTGCATGTAAAAATATGAACACATACGAATCAGTAATATTCTTATCAGACAGAAATAAATGCAAGGTTACTATGGATACCTCATTGTACACGCATATCCATGTGCACATTCTCTAAATTCTAGGCAAACTTGGCATGACTAGCAGTGCAATCCTAAGCAGTTACACCTTTCGAAGACTTCAACTGACACTGCACCAATTCATTTTTTATAAGTTCTACTCCTCTAGGATTGGTGCCTGGCCTTATAACTTCCTCGTTCCCTGTCAACATTCCCACTTGGAAGATGAAAATGGCTCATTCTTTCATTGCAGAGATGTTAGGAAGAAAAATGCATGGAGAGGAGTTCAGATCCAAGAACACGGTAAATCACAGAAGTTCTTTAAATTGGCCAAGAGATAGATAGGTTATAATACCAGGGACACAGGTGCCTAATTCATACACCAGAGGAAAGTACTGCTGTCACAAACAAACCATTAAACCACGTTTTAAAAGGTTTAATACTTTATGATAGCTGTGGATGTTTCATTGATTTATCGGTTGGAGAAGATCAGAAGACTGACAGAGGTCAATGGATGGTTTCATAAAGGCTAGAGAACGGAAAATATTTCCTTAGTATTTTCAAAGGAAGCTACGGGGATAAATCAGGTACCAACCCCCACCCCACCCCGGAATCTCTCAAGTGCCTTGGAGGGGGAATCAAAAGCACTCAATTTTTGAAGATTCCACATAACAGAAATGAAAGATGAAGGAGGAATCTATTAAGTGTCTACTGTACTGAGGTCATTGTAGGAGTACTTCTCCACTGTTTTTGCTCTCTTTGCTGTGCCCACTCTTGTTTCAAGACCTGTAAGGAATGATGCTCCCAATTAACTGTGATTGACTCCCACCCCTAAGTTTCCCCCCTATATTATGCAGATGAATTGTAACCACATATGATAAATGACAGTACCACTTCAGGTTAAACGTATTGCTATGGAGGTAGCGGATTTTGTTTAAAAAACAATGTGACCCACACATGCACAAATGCCCTCTTGCAAGTTGAAAAGCTGCTAGTACAAAACCTCACTAGAAGAGTCAAGGCAGCAACAACCTGAATTTCCAGACTTGGTCTTTCCAAACTCTTTGTTTACAAATTAAGTGTGTGATTATGGAGAAAAAAAGAAATAAACTACGGCCCCGGTCACACGGGCCAGAAAACGCGCGGGGGAGGCGTGGCAGTTTGCCCCAGAGCTAAATAAGGCGCGGTAGCCCGATTTCACAGGCCACCAGGTTGCCACACGCCAGCTCCGCGCCGTGATCACACCGCGTTGCTGCAGCGCGGCAAAACAGCAGCACAGCAGACCACGCAAGTGTGAAGTGCGCATGCACCATTGGGGGGGGGCGGGCCGCTGTTGGTGACTTGTGTGTGCGCATGCTCTGTCCAGCGTTGGTGCACATTCCAGGGAAACTTACAACATCCGGAAACCCTGGGGACATGGGCAGGCGTTGGAAGCCGCGGGATACCGGCGCTCCCGCGATCAGACGCCAGCCTTTGCCCCGGGGTTTCCAGAAACTAGTACCTCGGACCTACTAGTTTTTTACCCCGCATTTTCGGAGGGAAGCCACGGGTTGGCCACGGGAGCCCTACGCCTCCCAGATGTGCTCGTATGAACGCGCACGGAAAGTCCGCAGGGCTCCCGTGACTTCAGCGGGGCAAATGCTCCGTGTGGACGGGGCCTACATTCCATTTTCAGAAATACACTTTAGGCTGCCTCACTGGTACAGAAACTTACTGTTGCAGAGTTTGCCAATGATGCTGGATACAGCCTTTGACTGTCCAAAACAGCAGTGGTCCTTCTGCTGTGCCACTAAAAAAAAAAACAGAAAAAGGAGGCCATGACATGACAATACAAGATTTCAATTCCAGCAGGGCAATTTCTCTGATTCATCAGTTCGACGCAAGTAAAGTTTTCACATATGTAGGCGCTCTTACATTAAAGTTCCAATACATTATTACAAGGTAAATAAAGGGCTGTTGGCACACATCACATGAAATGGCTATACAGGCCATCTTTTTGTACTTCTGCTGTGATCTGTAAGTAGGAAGCCAGCAGCTGTAAATTCAGATTCAGTTCATGCAGCCCATGGGGAGCTGCGCAAGTTCCCATTTGCATCTTTCACCTGAAGAGCAAAATGCAGATGCTAATGCATAAAGCCACCTCAAGTCATCCTATTTTTAACACAACTGTGCTGTTCTCTCCTGGAGGTGGTGAAATAGTATTCTCATCAATGAAAGTTTGCTCATAGTATTTCAGCAGAAACACATATTTTGAATTTCACTATCTTAAGCTGGGGATGACAAAATGGTACTATTAATGCATGGTACAGAACAATCACAATTCATACGATGCCCAGATACCAATGGTGGTAAAAACACCAGTGTCCTTGCATGGCAGACACTAGAAATGGCTATACAGGCCATTTCTAGTCAGTCATTTAGGCACAGGCAAACAGGCTGGAATACAGGGTAATGGCGGACAGGAAAGATCACAGGAGTAATAATTAAGAGCTGCAAGCATCGAAAGGCGACCTGGGCTGTGATCACACACACTAAATAATCCACTTTCAATGCACTTTCGAACTGGATTTTCCTGTGTGAACTGGCAAAATCCAGTTGGAAAGTGCATTGGAAGTGGATTATTTAGTGTGTGTGATTGCAGCCCTGAAAATACTTTCAGGTAACTGGGGACAGCTATACAGAAGGGTGATGGCAGAGCTGAACAGAAAGTAACTAAGGGATACAGAATCTGACCGGTCTTCATTTGAGCCAAGGATGCAATGCAGTGGCAAGAGAAAGTCGCCAAACTGACAACTGCCAGTTTAGGACCTGTAAGTTTCAAGCAGCTGGATGGAATCTGCTGCAACTCCAACCAGAAGTTTGGTGGTCTGTGCATTACTACCCGTGGTAACCAGCCCCCTGAGACTGCAAAGCAGAGGAAGAAGAGACAGTAGAATATTTCCAGGCTCTAGCATGGCTCCACCTCAAGGAAGTCTGTTGATTCTCCCTGGCCTTGCTTCATTCTTTGCCTGGAAACCAGCCAGATTTTCCATCATTGACTGAAAGACGCATCTCTGTTCTAGAAACAAGCTCTCGTTCTTTCAATGGACACTGTCTAGCTGCAACCAGGGCTGCTTCTACACACACTGAATAGTGCACTGCTAATGCACTTTAGGGACTGTTTGCAAGTGGATTTTCCTTTTTTTCACTAGAAAATCCAGTTGCAAACCATCACTAAAGTGCATTATCCCACTGTGTGTGAAAGCAGCCCTTGACTCTGGTTGATAGAAAGGATAACAGCTGTTTTTTAAAACACTCTTAGGCAGAGAGTGGTCTCCCACTGATCCCACCCTGGCTATAATCCAGCACTAACAGTTCCAGGTACTAAACTGTAATCATTTTCAGAGGTAGAAACCGGGCAATAGTGTTCCCAGAGCCAGACTTCATTATATGAAGCTGTTGTCCAACATTTTGCTATCCCATAAATCAAACTGGCAATCAGGGAAGTCACTGAGACGTCTCATTAAGCCATTTTAGTTTACGCAGGGAATTAAAGAAGTTGACATCAAGTGTTTCCTGAAAAGATGTAGCCGCCTGACAAATTCAAGTCCTCTTGGGAAGGAAGGAAATCTTGGTTTCAAACGTCAGGCGCAGAATCACCTTGTAAGGCAGAAGGCCACTGAATACAAAAATCTCCATTTTAAATAAATGTGAGTCATAACATAGAGAGCTTTTTTTTGTAAAAACAAATTAACTAAAAAGGAGGAAAGGATTTAGATGATGGAAGCACACAAAAAATATCTCTGTTCCTTCCCCCCTTCGTGCCTCAACCGCAGCTTGCTAGTGTAAATCTGTAGATTATGTCTCTCTGCTTTTGGAGAACAGCTTCAGATTAAAAAAGCAGACAAGACTGAAGATGCTCTGGCTTGGAACGGATTGAAAGGTGGTCTTGATCTGCCCTTTAAAGCCAAGTTAGACCCAAGAATGGATTCTGTTCTCAGAGTTCAGTGCAAATTCAGTAACGGCTCAAAGATAGCTCAACTGATGTTAAGGGCCTATTCCCCCCACCACCACCACCACCACCAGCCATTCCATCACATTGCACCCAGTGGGTAAAAGCATCGATCCATGTCACAATGCCACATGAAGAACGCCCTCTTCCAGCCAGGGTTAGACATATATAGCAGGACATAATTCCATCACCTCTTGCAAAAGACTGTGTTAGTAGGTTCCTGGAGAAAAATGTAGTCCCATCCAAATGACTGAGTAATGGGGCAAATATAAATGGAGAGGAGACGGAACTGCTCAGTTGTCCCACCCATGACTATTACTAGAGCCTTTTCAGCTTCTGTTGTCTAAGGTAATACAATTAGTTACCATGGTGGTTTTCTCTGGCTTTGGACAGACAATGCATTAAGAGCCAGGCAGCTCTGTGTCATGGGCATGGATGAGGATGAGCTGACAGAGCCCGCAGAAACCGCAGCTGGCCCCTCTGAAGCAGCAGAGGAGGAGAGCTGGCAAGTGCCTGTAACAGCAGTCTTCGCACCTGGCCCAGATAAGAAGGAAGAACTGCAAGCTGAAAGTCCTCCTGACTCACCCCCATGTGTGACTCGGAATGACTGTGGCAAAACTTAGCAACCAGGTGAAGAGAGGCCAGGCTACAAGAGAGACGCTCAGGCAGCCCAGAGTTCTAACAGGAGCCTGGCCAATCCTGCAGCTGGCTAACTGGTAGCAACATTTAACTCCACGCTCTGGGCAGTACTCTTCGTGGAAGCAACAAATCAGCTTCATGCTCCTAGCATCCACTCTGGCTTGGCTCTTGCACCTGGACCTTTGGACCCCCTGGCTTTGGACTTGGTTCTGTGTTTATGGCTCTTGACCCTGGCTTGGCTTTGGACTACATTTCTAGTTAGTGATTTGGACCTGGCTCTGTGTTTCTGGCTCCTGACCCCAGTTTGGCTTTTTGGACTTTTGCACTGTCTTCTCAGCTCCTGACCTTGGCCTGTTCTGGACTCCCTTTGACTGGCACCCCAGCCCGTGACACCCAGTGACTGTTCTTTCTCTAAGGCTTGACTGATCTTTGATTAAATTGTTGACAAGCTGGAATGTGTCCAGAGCAGGGCATCGAAGATCTGGAGTCTGGAGACCAAGTCCTATGAGGAAAGGTTGGAGGAGCTGGGTATGTTTAGCCTGAAAAGGAGACAACTGAGAGGTGATATGATAGCCATCTTCAAGTATTTGAAGGACTGCCATAAAGAGGATGGTATGGATTGTTTTCTGTTGCCCTGGAAGGTCAGCCCAGAACCAGTGGCTTGCAATTAAATCAAAATAGTTTTCAGCTAAACATTGGGAAGAACTTCTTGACAGGGTGGTTTCTTAGTGGAAAAGGCTTCCTCAGGAGGTGGTGGGTTCTCCTTCTTTGGAGGTTTTTAAGCAAAGGCTAGATGGCCATCTGACAGCAATGCTGATTCTGTGAACTTAGGCAGATCATGAGAGGAAAGGCAGGAAGGGATGGCTCTCATGGCCCTTCCGTACATGCCCAGGGTAATGCCGACTGTTACTTTAGAGTCAGGAAGGAATTTTCCTCCAAGACAGATTGGCCAGGGATCCTGGTGGTTTTTTGCCTTCTTCTGGGCATAGAGCAGGGGTCACTGGGGGAATGGGGCAAATGGGAAGTAGCTGTGAATTTCCTGATTTGTACAGGGGTTGGACTAGATGACCCCTGAGGTCCCTTCCAGATCTATGTTTCTCTGTTTCTATCTTCCATGTCTCACATCTATCTAGTTTCCCACCCATGACAAAACACAGAAGACCGCTTGCCTCTTGTATATGTAGACTGTGTGTAGAGACAAGACATGGAGGCATATTGTAGAGTTGTCATTGCCTGTCAGGAGAGATTCATTTCCCCCCCTATTTCCCATCATGATGTTTCATCAAACTATTCTGGTCATTTTGAAGTATTTCAAGCAGTCAATTTGGACATCCCCAGCTTTTAAAACTAATTCTATTAATATTTTACAACAAAATTACAAACTCATGTCATGTTGGTATTCAACCCCAGTTCAACTTAATCACGTGAACAAATCCTATTCCCCACGATGCTGGAAATGTGGGACAGTTTAGGTATTTTCAAACATTGCTGGTGGGAATGTGCTGTTATTAAAACTGTTTGGGTTAAAGTGCTGAAGCAAATTTATATTCTAACAGGTCATAGGATACCTGAAAGACCTGAATGCATTTTACTGAATTTCTGGTCTGCATATAATATTACCTCATCTGTGAAATCTTTAGTTTTCATTTTGTTGACCGCTGTAAAAACACCTGTTGCACAACACTGGAAAGATTCCTCTCCCCCTTCTATACAGCTATGGTACTCCAAGGTCTGGGACCATTTTATAATGGAGAAGATCTTGACTGGTCTGAATGTCCAAAATTCGTATTTAGCTTATAAATCATTTCTTGGTAAATGGAACACTGTACTGGAAAGATTGGACAATAACCCCATTAGTAAATCAGCCTTTGAAAACCACAGTTCTTATAGCATGATGATGATAATATGTATTTCTTACATTTGTGGATGTTTTATTTATTTTATTTATTTGTTGGACTTTTATCCTGCCCTCCCGCCGAAGCGGCTCATGTTCAAATGTTATTAGAATTTATGTATTTTGAAGTTAAAATTTTCTTCTTTTTTTATCCTTATATTCCTGTAATTTACACATTAAGGAATATCAAAATTGAAATGTAAATTGTTCTGTAAAAAAACTAGCCCTTCATGCAACCAGCACTGCCTGCAATTGTATGGCAATCTTAGATCCGGAACAGATTATCCCTGCAGCTTTACTGGTGTGGAGAAACATTTCCCCCTACCTGTGCACAGAACAACCGGAAAAGGATTTTTTTTGTGTGTGTATCTGTCTATGTGCGTGTTTTTAAAGACATTATTAAAGACACATGTATACACATGAAAACTCCAACCAGCAATGCCCCCTGGCTTTTTACACTTGTATAAATATCAGATCAGGGACACTAGTTCATCATTCATGCCAAAATAATGCCAATGAGTCAGTTGTCCCTCTTGCTCTAGAAATGGTAATCTAAGTACAACTGTACAGCATGTAGTACCTCAATCCCACTCTAACAAAATGATAATGAAACAAGAATACCTGTACATGATTTATTTGCTATTGGAAAGAGGATTTCCCCCCCCCCGCACCTCCTCACAGCATCATGGTGCTTCCATGTTCCTCCCCATGTCTTCCCGTTTGGTGTAGAGGTTAGGAGCATGGACTCTAATCTGGGAGAACTGGGTTTGATTCCCCACTCCTCCATTTGCAGCTGCTGGATGACCTTGGGCAAGCCATAGTTCTGTCAGAGCTGTTCTCTCAAGAGCAGTTCTCGAGAGAGCTCTCTCAGCTCCACCTACCTCACAGGATGTGGGGAGGGAGGAGGGAAAGGAGTTCATAAGTCGCTCTGAGACTCTTTCGGGTAGTGAAGGGCGGGGTATAAATCCAATCCAATCTCTTCTCTTCTTCTTCCAGTGATCTGTATGAAACCTGCTTTGCAGTGATGTTTTGGGAAAGAAAGATCACAGCAGAGCCAGGGTGACACTCATGCGGACAAGAAAGTTCAGACCTTCCCCCATTGCAAGAGTGGATTAAAAAAAATCAGCAACTGACATACTGTTATAGAAGAAGAGATTGGATTTATACCCCGCCCTTCACTACCCAAAGGTGTCTCAGAGCGGCTTACAAACTCCTTTCCCTTTCCCTTTCCCTTCCCCTCCCCACAACAGACACCCTGTGAGGTAGGTGGGGCTGAGAGAGCTCTGACAGAAACTGCTCTTTTTCAAGAACAGCTCTGACAGAACTATGGCTTGCCCAAGGTCATCCAGCAGGTGCATGTGGAGGAGTGGGGGAATCAAACCCGGTTCTCCCAGATAAGAGTCCGCGCACTTAACCACTACACCAAACATTATGCCTTTCCTCTTACATCTGCTTTAGACTTACTTTTTAAACAATGAAAGCTGAGAATTCGGAGGAACAAGTAGACAGATCTTTACAATGTTATACAGATATGCTAATTTAAGATTTAAAAAAAAAAAAACCCAAAAAGCCCTTTGGTAGTGGGGTGGGGGTGATCACTGTGCAGGACTGGGGTAGGGAACATGCAGGGCAAACCTGCCATGTGGAAAGCCCCTTGCCACTGTGCTGAACTGACAGCCTGTTGCTGTGTAGAAAACACCTAAATGAGCAAACAAGAAGCTATGCTATGGCCCATTATGCACGCACATCTTACTGCAGAGCTTTTCAGAGCAGTAAGCCTTTAATCTTGACTTCAGATTCTGTGTCTGCCTTACACACCATTCTTTTTCCTCTGATGTATTTATTCTGCAGCTACAATTTGTTTAATGCACTGTTCTAAATAAGGGTGGAACATCACTTGTAACATGGGGGGTGTCCAAAGTTGTTGTGTTTTTTTAATTTATGCAATTGCTTTATCGCAGCTGTGTAGTAGTGTCCAGCGAGCATCTTCCATTTAAATCCTTGTGGTTCGGGTTTTGCACATGCATTTTAGTGTTACTTAGGAAGGCAAAGGAAGGAAAACCCACTGCTGAAACTGACCAGACTTTTTCTGAATCTGACAAGCAGCTGCGAAGCCCCATTTTCTGTATTGTGGAGCACTAGGGGATTCTCTACTGTGTTATCAGCCACTGTAAAAAATGGGAAACAATCACACAATCTCATAATATAGGGAGACATGTTCAGTGTACAGAATGAGCAGTAGAACCCACTGACACTGGCAGTGCAAGCTGTGCTCATTGGCAACATGTGTGTGCATGCGCCTGTCAAAGTCGGCTGCAACTCCACCATGCTTTGCACAGGGCAGCAACTTCTATGGGGAAGGAGTCCTATAACAGAAGCTGAAGAGCTTTTTTAGTCTTGTGCCACTAAATTGAAAAAAATTTCATCAGCTGCATGGTAACACTAATTTCCTGCCCTTCCTTGCAAATTTGCATGGTTTCTGATTCTCTAAATTGATTCTGCACGCTGGTCATGATCTTGGCAGTTCTTTAAAGGCTGTCCTGTGCAGATTGCACTCTTTCCTCCAAATGGATCGATCCCAAGTGATTCTTAAGTTTGATGGTTCGCAGAAGGTCCATGTGGCTCAGCTGCCATTTTAATGTTAGGCTTCCAGAGACTGCCAAAATGGTCCCCTCCAAAAAACAAACAAACCACTGGGTTCACTAAAGCATTAAAGGGGAAAAGGTTTTCAAAGCTTTAGGCTTTCCATCCCAGTGTCTCTCCCTTTACATTTCATGTCAATTTCATTCCATGCTGACAATCCCCCCCCTCTTTATTTTGTTTGAACATAAGAACATAAGAGAAGCCAACGTTGAATCAGGCCAATGGCCCATCTAGTCCAACACTCTGTCACACAGCAGCCAAAATATACCAGGTGACATCAGGAGGTCCAGCAGTGGGGCCAGGAAACTAAAAGCCCTCCCACTGCTGCCCCCTCCAGCGCCAATAATAGAGTGCATCACCTGCCCCAGACGGAGAGTTCCCATCTATACCCTGTGGCTAATAGCCACTGATGGACTACTGCTCCATATGTTTATCTAATTCCCTCTTGAAACTGTCCATGCTTGTAGCTGCCACCACCTCCTGTGGCAGTGAATTCCATATGTTAATCACTCTTTGGGTGAAGAAGTACTTCCTTTTATCTGTTCTAACCTGACTGCTCAGCAATTTCATGGAGTGCCCACGAGTTCTTGTATTGTGAGAAAGGGAGAAAAGTACTTCTTTCTCAACCTGCTCAATCCCATTCATAATCTTATAAACCTCGATCATGTCACCCCTCAGTTTGCATGCAGCACTGGTCACTGCTGTTTGTTTCCTCTACAGTCCCCCTTTCAATTCAATACAAGCAGAGAACTAAACCTCACACAGCTCCTTTTAAACTTTCCCTCATTGTTTTAATTTTTTTTATTCAGCAATCCAAGTCTAGCAATAGTCTCATATCACTAGACTCATGAAGGGGAAATGGAGCTTGTACACCGATGAAGGGGGGAGGAGGACCGAAGGGGCAGAGTGGGCAGAACAGCCTCAATGTGGGTGGGGAGTGACCTTCAAGGGGCAGCAAAAGGGCAGGGTGTAATCTGAGATAATCTGTATGCTTTTGAATTAACTTCAGCTTGGAAGCAGAACAAGGTGAAAATCAGCACAAAAGCACTCTCAGAAAATCTGGGGAAGCAGCAACCAAAAAGTGAACTGAGTGCTGAAGGGAGGAAAATCAATGCAGAATGACAAAGAAAACCCGACAGACAATGCATTTTGGGCAAGTGAGGGAAAACACCTGTGCATAATAAGCCTATGACAGGTTTTTCTGTAATGATATATTACACCTATGTAACCTCCCGGAAAAAGCTTTGCTTTAAGTTTTCTATTAGCCCATTATTACTTCATATACTACTTTTTATTCTCTGTCAGATGCGGCACTGAAACATTGAGAAAGTCCTGGCAATTCTGGGCACTTTATAGTTGCTTAACACAACAGCTGTTATTTTAGCCTATACACTGACTTCAGCCCGATCTGCATCTAGCATTTGCTTCGCTCTCTTACCAAACCCACACTGGAACAGAAATTCCCATCTACATTGCAGGCCACTTTCACTTGACTGAGTGTCGCATTTTATGGCAGTGTCCAGACTGCATGCTGCTTTCACTTCGTTTTATGGTGGCTGTCTGCATAGACTTATGGCCATTTTATGGCCATTTGGGGGTGACTCTGCAGTCAGTACAGTGTTGGCCCAGGATAGCTGAATGTGGTTTTGAACTGAATCTTTTTCTGTTCCAGTATGGGTTTGGTAAAACAACGAAGCAAATGCTAAATGCAGATTGGCCCTTAATCTCAAGGGAGCTCATGGAAGACAAAGGAGTGAATTTAGCACTGGAACCTGAATTTGAACAGCCTGATTACACAGAAGTCACAGGCAATACAGTTCTCCATGGATCAGGATGTTGCAAGAGACAGGATGAGAGAATGCTCCCCTGAAGTCTGCCTGCCTGCCTTCTTCCTCTTGAAAGAAAGGGGAAAAGACCCTCTCATCACAAACTGCATTCCACTTTCCCCACAATGACAATGAAACTGTGGGGTGAGAGAGCACAAGTGCTCTCTCACCCCACAGTTTCATTGTCACTGACACTCACTCTTTTTTTTAGAAAAGGTGCAACTCAAGGCATGAAAAACTGTGCTAGAGTCGAAACAGATGAGACTGGTTTGGGGCAAGTTTTTTTCCCCAACCGCAGTCCCAGCAACAAGTCTCCCTTCTGGCTGGCAAATGTCCATTTTCTCGGGCCCTTCTTTGAAAATGTGTACAGCAAGTCACGACCAACTGGGCAGAGGTTTCAAGACCCAGCTATCCTTTATGGTGAGTAGCAGGAGTCTGTCAGGCATACCCTTTCAACATCAGGGGAGACTGGCATGCATTAGTCAGCTATCGCTTCACTGGTGTTAAAAAAAAAAAAGCCACTACAGAGCAAAATTTCTCTCAGCATTTAGAGAGTGCTCACACAGGGACTGAGAAATTTACACCCTACCACCATGTTGGGAAGGCCCCTAAAGGCTGAGTGGGATTTTCAAGCTCAGCGAAAAGTTAATTTTCACAGCGTGGTGGACTTGCAGAGGAGGAAAGAGAACTCTTTCCCCATGACTCCTCCTCCTCCTCCTCCTCCTTTTTTAAAAAAACCCACAATGGAGAGCAATGTCAATTCCTTTCAATAAGCTTTGGAAACAAAAGCAAGACAGCATTGCCCTCCTCCCGTTTTTTCGTTAGACCAGAGAAGCCTGCATGTTTTAGATGTGAAATTTCATTCACCAGCACGTTTGTCTCAATTTTTTCCCCCTCCCTACAGCCTAGAGCACAGGGTTAAGACGTACATCACTTCTCCAACTTCATGCTACCCCATCAATATTTGCATACAGAAGATACATGGGTATCTTCACTATTGACTCTGCCTCCAATAAAAAAAAAGACTCGGATGCCTAAGCTTACAGACAGCTGTCCCTGTTGATTCATAAATTTTCCATGTGGTCTCCCCTCTGCCTGTGATACTACCTGTTCAGTCGCCTTCTGGAACTGGCCTCTTCCATGATCTCTTCCCTTGTTTCTTGCACTCTCAGCAGCCGCACTGCCAATTATACCGAAACCTTTATCAGTAGTGTTTCAAGGGATGCTACTCCCAAGGCTCACTCACATCAACCTTCCACTCACAAAACCGAAATAATCCGCTATGTATAGGCAGAACAGTTGCAGGCCATGCAGGAGTAGTCTGAGGAACAGATGAATACAAGTGAAAAACAAAAGCCCGTTATCCAAGTATGTGAGATTGATTTAAAGGCAAACACATGCTCCTGGGTGTGTAAGCCTTCAGGAGGGGGACTGTTGATGGACTTGTGTGAACTGTGCTGGGGAAATGGAAGGAGAGGTAAAGAACCTTTTACAGCCATGTCTGACATTAGCCTAGGGCGGGAGCTGCTTGGAGAGCGCTGACTTCCCAACCAGCTCTAGCTAACACCAGAGATTCCAAATCAGTTAGGAAGAAATCCACAAGCTGGTCAGCACCAATGTTCCCTCTAAGCTGAGTTAGTGTGAGCTAGCTCACACTTTTTTAGCCTCCGGCTCACACATTTTTGCCTGAGCTCAGGAAGGGTGGCTCCAGAGCAAACTAACTTACGTAGCGCAGCAGTAGCCAAATTGTTTGCTCACGACTTTAATGCCAGTGGTTCACAAAGTAGAATTTTTGCTCACAAGACTCCACAGCTTAGAGGGAGCATTGGTCAGCCAACTGCTCCAGACCCTGGGCTGTGGCAATGCTGATACAGGAAAGTGACCCATTACTGGTCCCTCCATGTGAGCGAGAGTTTCCAGCACTGCCAGAGAGGCATGCAAAGTGCACTCACTACAGTGGCTCTCATGCTGCTAAGATGAAATCAGGGTCTGCATACAGGCAAAAGTGCCTAGGAACCTGGGGTATGGGAGCCTCCCCCTTATCTACATCCAATGTCCACATCACAAGGAAGCTTATGAATCATACACATGAATGATGCAGATTTCTACAGTGGCTTCAAATCCTACTGTTCTCTGCAGATGGCAAACAAGGGCAACTTCTATTCATACTTTACTGTTTATCTGCAATCACAGCCTGCTGAAATTTTACAAGTTTTCTTTGTTGCGTATGACAGATGCCTCACATAAACCCATGCCACAACTGAACCGTGCATGCCTTTTCACAGAAAGACACTGAAATAGCTAAGGGTACCCCCCCAACGCACACATAATCCTTCAGCCTCATCTTATTTTCCATTTGCCCCACCAACTCAGTATCGACATGGTGCAAACACAGCAAAGAGGGTTGTCTCAAAGCTGAACTACACAAGATGGGCAGTTCTGCTCTTCTGCCCAATTAAAAAAACAAACAAACTTAAAAGGGGAAGTGGGAGGCTAAAACTGGAAGCAGGCTTAACTCTTTCTCTTTTCTGGCTTGCAGTTATATCCCATCCCAAGCTGCTTTTCAGACCACTATTCATTGTAAGAGAATTGGGAGCTCTCTTCTCCCCCCATCTCATGGAAAAAAGCAGCCTGGGGAAGAGAGGGAGTTTCAGCAGAAATAACAGGCCAAGACTGCCTGTCCTCTGCTCTGATTTCAGCCTCCTAGAGCTGCTTTAAAGAAAAAAAATCAGGAGGGAAATCGGGCTGCAGTGCAGTGAGAGAGGGCGTGCTTTTCAGCACTCCTACCACTTTCGGTTTCTAAAGGGTCTCCGACTGTATGGAGATCCCCCACCCCCTCAGGGAAGGGGGGGGTAGGAGCAAGATCGGGACCCCCATGCAGCAGCTGCACACGGGTCTGAGTCCCGTAGATCGCCTCCAACGCAGAACCAGAAGAGGAGTCCATTGCTATGGACATTAGCTGTCACTTCCCGAGACTGGGGGTGTGTGGGGTTAGAAACCCAGCCAAAGAAGCTGCGTAAGATCAATGTGAGTAACACTTTTTATGCTTGGCAATAAAAGGATTTGGGACTAATTACTTCTATTGCCCTCTATAAAGCAATAAAGTCACCCTGAAGAGTCGAGGTGGGAGGTTCCCCCCCTTCCCCCCGTTTAAGCGGCTAGCAAAAAGAGACGAGACTTTAGATCTTACTTTCATTTTCAAATCGGGCAAAGTTAAGGTAAACTCAGTCTTACTATTCTACACAGCACAAATTTTGACAGGTTGATATTTTCACTCTTAAAGACCCTTTGCAACATTCTCAGTTGTTCCCCTATTTGGAGTAGAGTGTGGACCATCGTGACGCTCTGTATAAATCCTTTTTTTAAATGGGTCTTAACAGTAACATTGGGAGAGCTTTTTTGTGACTGTATCGGGACTGTTACTTGGCTCTTGTTGCATTTAAAAGGGGCTTGTATTGAGTTGTGGTGCAGACTCTCTAATTAGTTGTTGCTAGAAGCCATTGTCTTTACTGGCACTCTTTTTGGCACCCTCCACTGTAAGGTGACTGCCTACCAGCTGTTAATGGGGCTATATTTGTTTTCAGGAGAGAAGGCACATCTTAACTATTTGACCTTGAGACACATTTTTGTGGTCAATTCACATAAGCTACATAAACACAGTGTTCCAAAACAACACCCTGGAGAGAAAAGAAAAACAAGGACAATATTTAAAATCAAATGTTGGCAGTTAGCCAGATATCCTTTTTTTCTTGGTTGGCCTTCTTAATCTTCTTTCATATTATGACGGAGAAAGCAGGCCAAATAGGCCAAGTAAAACAAGTGAGGACACATGGTACCTCACCTGGTGTGCCAAAATCAGTTACATCAACTCTGGCAGCCTCTGCCAACGCAGAAATGCAAGCCCTTGTCCAAAATACTATCAAAAGTTCAATTGTGATCATTGTAGATCCTATCAAAGATGCCTTAAAAGAAATAATGGAGAAATTTGCTGCCAGCATGGAAATATTACAGAAGCAAGTAACAGAGAACACCCAAAAGATTGCCAGCTTCAATATTACAACAGAAAAAATTGAAAATAAGACAAAGGAGATTTTAAATAGAATGCAAGATACAAGTGCTAGACAATCCACGCTAGAACAGGACGTGATGAGATTGCAAGCTGAGAGAGTGGCCTTTGTTCTGAGATTTCAAAACATACCGGAAGAGCAGAATGAAGACTTAACAACAAAAAATGGCCAAAATCCTAGCTAAACACATGAATATGGAAGATGAAGAGATGATCATTTGAGAAACTGATGTTGCTTTTAGGATGAATTCCTCGTATGCAAGAAAATATAAACTCTCAGGAGAGGTTCATGTGAGATTCCACAAAAGAGCTGTCAGAGATAAGATTTTGAGAGAAGTGAATACCTCGCCTCTGACCCCAGATGACAATGAAATAAATGTGTTGAAAGAAATTCCTTGGAGGGTCAGGGAGAAAAGGAGAGAATATATGGAACTCACAGCACTTTTGAGGAACAATAGAGTAAGTTACAGATGGCTACTACCAGAAGGTCTAACTTTTACATTCAAGGGTAAAAGATACAGGATCACATCGATTTTTAAAGCAGAAAATTTCCTGAAAAATTATGGAGAAGAGTTGGCTACAGAACAAGAGGAAAATAAAGAGGGAGAAGAAGAGGAGGAAGAAGAAGAAATGCGTGGAGTGGCAGCACTATCTGGACTTCCCAAAAAGAACAACAAGGAGACATGGAATAACAAGAACAACCCAGTTTCTACAAGACAACATACAAGAGAACAACAGGAAGCAAAGAAACAAAACCAAAATGAGTAAAGGGAAAATGAAAATTATCTCTGTGAATGGAAATGGTTTAAATGCCCCTCAGAAAAGAAGAAGAATTTTTCACCAATTAAGAAAAAAAGATTATGATATCACATGCCTTCAAGAAACCCATATTAAAAAAATGGACGAAAAATATATTCAAGTTAAAGGACTAGGTAAAGTCTTTGCTGCATCAGACAAGGAAAAAAAGAAAAGAGGTGTGGCCATATATGTAAAGGAGCATCTGCAACCAGATTTGATATATGCCTCACAAGATGGGAGAATCTTAATGGTAACAATACAAAGACAGAGTAAAAAGATGTTAATAGTAAACATTTATGCTCCGAATCAACATCAGGAAAAATTTTATAAAACGCTTCAAGAACTAATCACAAATCAAGACCTTCAAGAAATTTGCATTATTGGAGACTTTAATGCTGTTTTTGACTAAAAGGATGACAGAAAAACAAATGTTCAAACATGAAAATGAATTTCCATCTATACTTTATCACTTATTGGATGAATTAAAGGTGGTTGACGCCTGGAAAGTAAGGAACCCTCACAAGCAAGATTTTACATATTATTCAGCCAGACATAATGTCTGGTCAAGACTAGATACGTGCTGGATTTCTTCAGCAGCTATTAAGGATTTGTTAGAAGCAGAAATTGAACCTGGAACATATGCAGACCATAACCCAATAACTTTGGAGCTACAAGAGGCAAGATCCAGGAACAGATGGACATTAAACACATCACTCTTGAAAAATGAGAAATTTGTAAAAGACACGAAGAAGGAGTTTAAACTTTTCTTCGAGGAAAATATACAACCAGATGTATCTATAAAACACAGTTTGGAATACCTTTAAGGCTTTTACAAGGGGATGGATGATTAAAAAATCAGCCAAGGCAAATAAACAAAGAAAAGAGGAGTATACAAGACTCCAGAATGCCGTGAAAGTACAAGAAGGTAAGTTAAAGCTAGATTCCACATCTGGAAATAAGAAAAGTAAACTTAGGCTTTTACAACATCAAATGAATTGTTTACTCACATAAGAACTAGCGAAAAAGTTAATGTTTGCTAGGCAAAATTATTTTGAAAATACAAATAAGCCTACAAGATGGGTGGCTTATAATATATGAAAAGAAAAGGAAAAATCATATATAAAGACTTTAAAGAATAGAAATTGAGAAGAAACAAGTAAGATGCAAGATATTAAACTTATTGTGGAAGACTTCTATAAAGAACTTTATAAAAAAAAAATGGATTCCATCCCAGACTACGTACAGGAATATTTAAAGAGCTATACACCTAAAATGTTTACAGAAGAGCAAAGGAAAATCTTAAATCAACCAATTGCAATGGCAGAAGTGGTGGAAGCTTTGAAACGCCCAAAAAAGGAAAAGCACCTGGATTGGATGGCTTACCAGCAGAATCTTACTATAACTTTGAAGAACAATTATTACTTCTTTTCAAAGTTTGTAAAAATATAGTGGAGAAAGAAGAGGTGCCAGATTCTTGGGCTGAAGTTATAATAACTCTTATTCATAAACAAGACACAGATGAAAAGGAAATTAAAAACTATTGACCTATTTCTTTATTAAATATGGATTATGAAATAGTTGCTTGTATATTAGCTTCCAGAATGAATTTTTTTTTATCTTAAGTGATACATAAAGACCAAGAGGGCTTCCTTCCCAAAGACAAATAAGAAATAATCTCAGGTGTATCTTAGATGTTATAGAGTATTATGAAGCACATCCAGAAAAACAAATGGCATTAATCTTTTTGGATGCCGAGAAAGCATTTGACAATGTTAGCTGGGACTTTATGTTAGAAGCACTTAAAAAGGCTCAAGCAGGCCCTGAATTTAACAGAATGATTGGTGCCATATATAAGAAACAATCAGCTAAGATATCAATTAATGGTGATTGGTCTCAAAATATAGACATACAAAAGGGAACAAGACAAAGATGTCCGTTGTCACTGTGACGAATGTAAAGATCTGGGACCAGCAGAAAGTAGACACAGAACACTGCTGAGTCACATGATGGAGTGAAGAAGGGGCCATTTAGCTCAGAACCCTCAGTGATTGGTGTTTAATAGATCAAACAGTCTGTTTGGAATTGGCAGTTGAGAAGCAGCAGTTAGTTAGTCATTGGACGGAAAGCTAACAAGGAGTCTGTTAGTGAATTGAAGAAGCTCTGCAGCTCTGTGTGGAAGAACCTGGTTTACTGAGTTCCTCAGAAGGAAGGGGACAATGACCAGACAGTTAAAAGCTAAACACAATAGAGTCACACACCATTGAGACATCTCTCCTTAAAAGGAACTGGAGGTGGTTTAGAAAGGGCTAAAGAACGGTCTGGCAGGAGTCTGGAAAGCTGATTTGGTGACCGGAGAGACCCAGAGGGACCTGTTAGTAAAAGCCCAAGGAAAACCACAAAGCAGTTGCTGGAGAGGAGGAGAATAAGCGTGTTTAGAGAACTGATGAACATCTATGTATGAACTGAAAGTAATAAACATACAGTCTAAGTGAATGTAAGGGCAAAAGTTTAAACCTGAAAGGAAACAAACTATCATCTGCATAAAACTTCCATCCCCCTGTTATGTTGTTTGTAAATGAAGCCTGTTCAGTTTTAAAGTTAACAAGCCATGGTGCCTATCTCTTTACTGGTGAAACAAATACACTTAGCAGTGGTCCTTACAAATATCCCTGTCCAAGAGATAAATTAAAAAATACCCCGAAGAGATTACTATATATCTGTATAGAGGACTGGTCAGAAAAAATTATCAGCAGCTCTGACCAGGCACCACACGCAGACCCTCACAGTACTGTCAGTGAAAGGGGGCACGTGTCCTAGTCACCTTTACTATTTATCTTTACTTTGGAGGTCTTAGCTGATGTAATCAGATCCGAGGATCAAGTAAGCAGTCTTAAATTGCATGGAGAAGAGTATAAGTTATTGGCATTTGCAGATGATCTTGTATTCATTTTAGAGAATCTCCTCAACTCAATACAAATGTTGAAGGAAAAATTACAGGAATATGGGTGAGTAGCAGGACTAAAAGTGAATATAAATAAAACAAAGATAATGACAAAGAATATGACAAATGAACAAGCTTTATTACTTCAGCAGAAGTCATATTTTCAACTGCAGAAAAAAGTTAAATATTTTGGAATAATGTTGACCAATAAATGCAGTACACTGCAGGAAAACAACTATAAAGAGCTTTTAAAGTCTACAAAGAAAGACTTGGAAAAATGGAAAAAATTCCAAATATCTTTAATGGGTCGGATGGCTATTGTAAAAATGAATATATTACCAAGATGGTTATTTCTATTTCAAACAATACCTATTTTGCAAAGTCAAGCAATTTTTAAAGAGATAGACATTTTAATTTCAAAATGTATATGGCAAGGGAAACGTCCAAGAATAAAATTTAAAGCTCTACAAGATTTTGAGGAAAGAGGAGGGTTTGCATTAGCAAATTGGCTTCTTTATTATAGAGCATCAGCTATGGCCTGAATTAAAGAATGGATTACTTTAGAAGATCAAAGACTATTAAAACTGGAAGCCCATGACCTAATGCTAGGGTGGCACACATTTTTATGATATGGGAAATCCACAGTACAGAGATACTTCAAGCAGCATTGGTTGACAGCATCTTTATTGAAAGTCTGGGAACCCTTGCATAAACAATTATATACAAAGAACTTAAAGCTGATTGCCCCTTTAGAAGCTTTCACAAACCCTAAAACCTATTATAAAGAGGATGTAAAAATATATTCAAATATTCTGGATTCTAAGTTGAATTTGAAACCATTATTGGACCTAACGTGGTGGCAAAGGGCACAAATTTAATCTAGATTCTCTAAAGATAAAAAAATTAGGTTTTTATGACAATTTGTTGGAGTTTGAAATTTTTTTGATTTCTGCAGATCAAAAATTTATTAAAAAATGTATAGTTTTCTTCTTGATTATATGATGTTGGATGAAACAGTCAAAACTACAATGATTCAATGGGTGCAAAACTTGGGGCATAACATTGACTTAGATCAATGGGACCAATTATGGAAGAAAAACATGAAAACAACGAAAGCAGTCTCTTATAAAGAAAATGTTTATAAAATGTTTTATAGGTGGTATGTAACCCCAGAAAAGTTAGCTAAATATAATAGTAAGTGTTCAAACAAATGTTGGAAATGCCAAAATAAGGTGGGGTCATTTTATCATATTTGGTGGCATTGTGAAAAAGTTAAAAAATTCTGGACTTGGATACATGAAATCTTGCAAAAAATATTAAAGTTCCTTTCACTCCTGAAGTATTACTGTTAAATATCCATCCTGATTTATGTAAAAAGGATTATCGTTATCTTATTGTCTATATAACAACAATTGCTAAAATTCTATATGCTAAATACTGGAAAGTCCAGGAGGTCCCAACGACACAAGAAATTCTCAATAAGCTTTTGGAGGTGGCAGAAGTGGATAAACTGACTTTATTGTTAAAGGGACATACAGAATCCACATCTCAAAATACGTGGTCAAGATTCTATAGTTGGTACTATAGTTATAATAATATACCATGATTAATAAAAACTGGAAAAACAAGAAAATTATAAGAAATATAGAAGCCAACAAAGAAAATGGACTTTTTAGTTACTTGCATCGAGAAAACTCTTTGTTTATAAGACTTAAAGTGAAACTATGTACTATGCATTATTCCCCCCCATCTGTGTCTGTATGTCAGTATGTGTGAATATATGTATGTGTATAGAAAAATAATAAAAACTTTTAAATAACCTTGCCCTATTTGGGGCAAGCAGGAAAAAAAAATCAGGACAAAGAACATAGAACTGCCCTTCACATGTAGCTTGGGCCCCAGCTACATTCAAGATTCCAGAAGTAATAGTATTCCATAGCATTAACTATGGACAAATGTTTTCAAACTTTCTACTATTAGAAACTCCAGTTGACCCTCCTCCTATGCCATCACTTAGCTGGGAGCAAGTCAAAGCAGCAATCTGAGTCTCCCCATCTCTACCCCCCCCCAAATACCTCATAGTCCCCACCTCCTGGGCAAGGAACTCAGGTGTCCCAGCACACAACCAACTGCCCCTTCTCGTCTTGCTAGGTAACCCCTTCCTCCCAATGTTCATCCACAAGGCAATGAAAGGCGTACACTATACCCACTGCCTCATGCCAGGCTGCTGCTGATGGGGAGCAAGCGAAGTCCCAAGTGCTGCAGCACGCTCTTCAAGGACTCAGGTCCAGCTAAGCTTGGGGGCAGCACACACACACATTCTCCCGGGGGTCCAAGAGTACTGCGGGGGAAAACTGAAAGGAGAAAGGGTTTTCTTTTGGGGGTGGCAGTACATCTCAGTGCCTCAGTGAATTGTAGTCAATTTTACAATGCTGTACTGGTATTGTGGAGGACAAATCCACGTTCTCATTCACAGACCTGCTCCTGATAGCTATTTGCTTTTCCTGAGCAGGTGGCACAGCCATGACATAGCCACATGTAGAAAATACACCGCAGAGGCGATATACCCGCCCCCACAGACAACATGCATCAAGCCTCTAGGGGAAGTGGAATTCTATTTTCATTTCAGGACACCATTTGACGCCACCTACTGTAAAAGCATAGCAATGACAGTTGTTGTTGTTGTTGTTCAGTCGCACAGTCGAGTCCGACTCTTCGCGACCCCATGGACCAGATTACGCCAGGCCCTCCTGTCTTCCGCTGTCCGCTGAAGTCTGCTCAATTTCATGTTCGTTGCATCGATGACACTGTCTAACCATCTCATCCTTTGCCGTCCCCTTCTTCTTTGACCTTCAATCTTTCCCAGCATCAGGGTCTTCTCCAGTGAATGCTCCCTTCTCATTTGGTGGCCAAAGTATTTGAGCTTCAGCTTCAGGATCTGGCCTTCCAGGGAACAGTCAGGGTTGATTTCTTTTAGGATTGACTGATTTGATCTCCTTGCAGTCCAAGGGACTCTCAAGAGTCTTCTCCAGCACCATAGTTCAAAAGAATCTATTCTTCGGCGCTCAGCCTTCCTTATAGTCCAACTCTCGCAGCCATACATTACTACGGGGAATACCATTGCTTTGACCATGCGGACTTTTGTTGGCAAGGTGATGTCTCTGCTTTTTATCATGCTGTTTAGGTTTGCCATCGCTTTCCTCCCAAGGAGCAGGCGTCTTTTAATTTCATGGCTGCAGTCACCATCTGCAGTGATCTGGGATCTTAGGAACGTGAAGTCTGTCACTACTTCTACGACTTCCCCTTCTATTTGCCAAGGAGTGATGGGCCCAGATGCCATGATCTTAGTTTTTTTGATGTTGAGCTTCAAGCCCACTTTTGCACTTTCCTCTTTCACCCTGAGCAAGAGGCTCTTTAGGTCCTCTTCACTTTCTGCCATCAGAGTGGTATCGTCTGCATATCTGAGGTTATTGATCTTTTCCCCAGCAATCTTAACTCCAGCTTGTGATTCATCCAGGCCAGCATTTCGCATGATGTACTCTGCATATAAATTAAATAAGCAAGGTGACAATATACATCCTTGTCGTACTCCTTTTCCTATGCTAAACCAATCAGTTGTTCCATATCCGGTTCTAACTGTTGCTTCTTGACCCTTATACAGGTTTCTCAGGAGACAGGTGAGGTGGTCTGGTACTCCCATGACAGCAATGACAGTAAGGGCAGATTAAAGAGCTTTAAGACACATTCGAAACGAGAATGTGACATTAGCAAACAGGTTTCAATCCAGTTTAACATGATATATGGAGAAATGGAGAAAAATGTGGAGCAAAGGTGTGGCCGTTCGACACTGCAGTGAACATGGATTAAAAGGAGACTGCGGAAAGGGCCTTAGTCTCTTGGCCAGCCCTGGCACAGAAAGGCAAAAGGGAGATTTAGGACACCTTTCATCTTCTGTGATAAGATGAGTGGCCTCTAGAGCAGGGGCGTCAAACATGCGGCCCGGGGGCTGGATCAGGCCCCTGGAGGGCTTCTAACAGGCCTGCAGTGGAACTGGCTGTCTCCTGCTTCTTTTTCCAGTTCTGCCGCTGCTGCATCATCGTAGGTTTGCAGCTTACAGATATACACCTGAACAGCATACTCGAGATAGCAACAGCACAGATATTCTGATGCAATAATTCAGAGCAAGAGGTGTCAGTTACCAGACACTGTTAAATAAACAAAATATTGCAAGAGCGCTAATGTTTTGAGCATGTTTTTATTTTAGGTTTAAAAAAAGCCCTTTGTGTTTGTGTCCTTTATAAAGTTTATATCTCCGCTACCTGGCATTACATTTTATGACACACACGTGGCCCGGCCCAACAAGGTCTCATTTACGTCAGATCCAGCCCTAATAACAAATGAGTTTGACACCCCTGCTCTAGAGGAAGAGCATTCCCAGTAGTATCTTCTCATTTATGTAACTTCCCCCCAGCACCAGTTCCTCTAGTGCCCGCTCTGTCCAGTTTTAGGCATCAGGCAGATGATTTTTTGTTCAGACAGTCCTTTAGTGATGTTCAACTTTGTTTTCTGTTGCTTACTGACCAACCAATTTTGTACTGCTGTTGCTGTATTTATTTATTAGTAATTTAGTCTTGGTTTTACTGTATTTTTAGTATCTTTGTAAACTGCTTCAAGAATCTTCTGCTTTTGTAGAAAGGATACATATTTTAACCAAACACATAGACACAAACATACCTAAGTGTGAACCACTGTCGCAAAATCTGTTGTTGTTGTTGTTTTCTTGTCCTCTGCCTATCATTAGCAAATCTGTCATGAGTTCAGTGATGTTCAGATTTTTCTTTTTTAAAATTTTTTTTTATTTTGTTATAAAATTAAGGGGGGAGTACAGAGAGAGAAAAAAGGAAGGCATATAAAGAATCATTAATCGTTTAAGGCAGGGGTGTCCAAAGTTTTTTTGGTGAGGGCCAAATACAGAAAAATAAGCAAAGGCCCGGGCCACACACAAGAGGTGACATATTGAATCTGCAGGTGAAAGTTGGAAAAAGGTGTGTGTGGGGGTTAAAGGATATAGGGTTTCAACCTTGCGCAGAAGTCAGACTCTGGAAGATTTTTTCCCCCCTTTGAATCTAATCCTGTGGGTCTGCAGGGACCCCTCCTCATCTCATCACCCCTTTCCCCACCTTGAAGTGCACAATCCTAAACATATCATAGTAAAGGTAAATGTTTCCCTTGCTGGAAAGCCAGTCAAATCCGACTCTAGGGATGCAGTGCCCATCTCGTGGCCGGCATGACTGGAGGCCAAGGCGCACGGAAAGCTGTTACCTTCCCATTGAAGTGGTACCTATTTATTTGCAATTTCTTGCTTTCGAACTGCTAGGATGGCAGGACTCCCTCATGCAGCACTAAGGTCTGGAACCGCCGACCTAACGATTGGCATTCAGCGTCTTAACCACATAACATACCCCCGAGGTAATTCGTAAATAAGGTCAATGGAGCTTACTCGCTAGTAAGTGTTTTTACGATTGCAGCCTTGCAGTATCTCCCCCACACACACACCTGAGGGGGGCCACCCGGCCTGGAGCCTCGCTTCCCCGCCTTCGAGGAAAATAAAACAGAAGTCATGAGCCTGCTGGAGGTTTTTTTTTTTCTTTTCCTGAGGAAGCAGCCAAAGAAACACCGTTTATTGATTACAAAAGGAAGGGAATCGCCCGCCGCAGGGACCTGCCCGAAAGCGCAGGTCACGGAGGGAAACCAGGGAGGTGGCCGAAGTATCCGGGGAGGCTAGCACCAGAAGGAAAGCCAGAGTCCGGCGGCGGCGCAGGGGAAACGCAGCGCGGAGCCCTCGGCGGCTCGGTCGGGAAGCCCCACAAGTCCAAGTGCTGCAGGGAGGGGGAACCCGAAGGCTCACGGCCAGGGAGGGAGGGAGGGGCGCCCAGCCCAAAGTCACCTACCCCGCCGCGCGCGTCTCCCGCCAGTTCGTGGAGCCGAGCCTGCACCTTGGGGAGTCCGGGGAGGGAGGGGCGGGGAGGCGCAGGAGCGTCCGTCCCTCCAAGCGCGCTGCCGGCCCTCGCTAGACCTTGGTGCCCATGTGCGGGCCATATTCAATTATATTTTCAGAATTTGCTGCGGGCCAATAAAAACTGACCCGCGGGCCACAGTTGGCCCGCGGGCCGTAGTTTGGACACCCCTGGTTTAAGGCTTTTACATGTATCAAGGACATTACTGTATATATACTCATAATACATAGATCAAGAGTAGGTTATTTCAAGGTATTCCCCTTAACTCCAATTAATATGTGTGTATATATACACACACACACACCATCTTGATGTTCAGATTTTTCTGTGTTGCTATTAGACTACAGAGCACAGACAATCGCATGTGATATATTTGGTGACTGACAATTTCTAGCAGTTTCGCCATTACTAACTCCCAGACCTAAGTAGATGGGATCCACATTTGCTTAAGCACATCCAGGTCTGCGCTGAAAGGGATGGTTGAAACTGACATTTTCTCATCATGGCTTTGTTAACATCTGTGTTCATGGAAAACAGGGATACTGACAGCCAGAACCCAGAAGGTCAGCATGTCTGTAGACAGCTGTTCTCTTTTTCTGCTACAGCCAAGTACTAAGCTTATGTGAGTTTGCAGAAAACAGCTGGCATCAGGACGAAAATACATAGGAGAAAAGTATATTTAGAAGCACACTACACAGCCACCATTCTGATTACTTTTTTAAGGGAAGGTGCTCTTGCTAACAACATGCACCCCCCCACAGTTTAACTGGCTTCCCTGTACGCTCTGGCTTGCTGCCTGATTTCCACAATACTATCGCAATGAATGCTTTTTTCACACTACCTTTGCAAATCCCTAAACCATGTGGCTATAATTTACCATAAAGGCAACTGTCCAAGATGGAAATCTCTGTTATTTTCCTGTAGGGAGGCTATGGCTACAGAAGTGCTATATGTCTGGAGTCCTATTTTCTACCGAAAACTAATCTGAAGGAGCAGCAATAATAGAAAATACCACTTCTTTCCACCTTTCACCAGAACAAAGACAGATTTCCATCAGGGCTATTTTGGGGCAGGAATGCACAGGAACAGAGTTCTAACTGGCTTCAGAGTTGGCCACGCCCACTACAGCCCAAACCTCTGCATGCGGGGCTACAGAGGGAAGGCCTGGAGAGCGACACCCCCCCCGCGACTCCGAGGCAGGGGGGCCTGGAAGGATCGTGGAGGCATTTAAAAGCCTCCCGTGCCTCCCCAGCCTGTCCAGTGTAAGGCAGTTTAAACTGCCTTCGCTTCGGGGGGGGGCTTGCCTGGGCTCCCCACAGCCGCAGGGCGCCCGGGCAAGCCAAGGGAAGGCAGGGTGTGTGGCATAACATGCTAATGAGCTGCACTGTCAGGGGTCTGGCCTAATATGCTAATGAGTTTCTGCTGTCTGGTGCGGCCTATTATGCTAATAAGTGGCTTTTTCTACAAAAAAAGCCCTGAATTTTCCATAACTTATCCTGCATCCTGCTTATGCAGAAAGATGCAGTGCTCAAATACCTGGATGCCTCTGTGGCAGTGTGATAATATTAGAAAAACCTTAATAAACTGGGAAGATTGGTACAAAATGAAAAATTCTCTAATGAATGGCTGTGTGTTGCCCATTGGATCTGCACTGTGGGAGCTAGGAGCAAGGAACAACTGCATACATTTTCCTGGAAATCGGGGGGGGGGTGATATTTAAAAGGACTCATCCATGCTCCACACTTCAAAAAATGAGAACAGCTTCACATCTCCTAATTTTACCCAATCAGGAGGTGCTATCAGGGGCCCCGTCAATCATTTTTAAACAGGCCTTCTCTAAAGCTGATTTGATTGAAGAGAAGTTTTTATGTTTGATTCTCTGTGCTTTGAAGCAGACCTCAAGGGTGAGCAAGTATATTACTTGCGTTGTATATTTTCATGATGATTTTTCAAGGCTGGTTTTATACATGCCACTGAGACACATTTAATCTGACTTGATGTCCTCCCAGGCTTATATTACAACTGCTGGAGTGTATACAACTCATGTTCATAAGAGATTTTTGTTTAGCTGGAAGGAAAGCTAAGGAGTGGTTCCAGCCCCAGCTTCTCCACAGATAAGACGATCTCTCTGGGGACTGTCCAGTCAAAGATCTTTCCTGAAAATCTTGTTAAAGATTTTCTAACTACAAACCTTCAATTTCCACTGTACCACAGTCAATGGGTCCAAGCTATAATCTCCTTATAGGAATGTTTGGTGCACTTAAATCTCCTTAAAGGATTTGAGACATTCTTGTCTCTCTGTCTCCCAAATAAAATAGTACTATATGTCTGATTGCGGTTCCAGGTCGTATACGGGTTTAAATTGACCATTCACACACAGTTTCTTTGGAAATTAGGTGGATAAAATTGGCCGCAACTTTATTGGTTACAGCTGTAATAGGCATTGTCACAGCATGACCCCACCGGATCCAACCCATCGGCTGACCCGCCCATCAGCCGAGGTATCCGTTACGCAGCCAGCCAGCATGGGTAGAGACTGTGGGATGGCAGGTTGCTGGGGTTCACCTGGACACCTGCCCCTTTGTGAACTCCCCTGCCATCTGGTGGTGAGGGAAATCACTATTAGTCCTTGAATTTGCTTGCTCCCTTCAGCCCTCACACCAAGACCCTTAAAGGGGTCCCCACCTCCGGAAAATGGCACGCAGGCCGATTTTTGCCAAATGGATCCGGCCCCCATCACAGTTGTGATGAAATGTGGAACATGGAACTAAAATGGCAAACTAATAACAAACAAACCAACAATGACCTGCAACTCCCCTGTACCAGTAACCCAGCCTGCTATGTCCATCCCCAAGTGGCACAAGAAACAGGGAGGGGTGGGTGGGCGAGCAGCTCCCTGGTCTCTGTTGGTCGGGGTGGGGTTGGCGAGTGGCTTGATCCGCTTTTAAACAGGCCTCTCCTTCCCAACCACCCTGCTGCCTAGCCATTGGCCTGGGGAGGGAGGGGAGGCGCCTGTCTTCCCCGCCACTCGCCCGGCTCCGCCCCACCCTGACCCAGTGACTGGCCAGCCTCTTCCTCCCCTGTCTGGCCCCGCAAATGGCGGGCCTCGCCTACCCGGGCCCTTCCTGCTTCACAAGAAATTGAAGAAGAGAAGAGATTGGATTTATACGCCGCCCTTCACTACCCAAAGGTGTCTCAGAGCGGCTTACAAACTCCTTCCCCTTCCCCTCCCCACAACAGACACCCTGTGAGGTCGGTGGGGCTGAGAGAGCTCTGACAGAAACTGCTCTTTTTTTCAAGAATAGCTCTTATCAGAACTATGGCTTGCCCAAGGTCACCCAGCAGGTGCAAGTGGAGGAGTGGGGAATCAAACCCGGTTCTCCCAGATTAGAGTCCGCGCACTTAACCACTACACCAAACTGGCTCTCTGAAGTGGAAGCACTTCCCAGACTGGGCTTCACAAGAAAGCAACTGTTTACAGACATACAAGCAGAGTATAAGCAAAGAAAGGCAAAAGCAAGTGATATCAGAGGCATTCCTGAAGGGCAGCAGATGTGCTACACCACATAACAGCAGGTAAGATTACTGCTCAAAAAACAACATACAGGTAAGCAAACTGTTTTTACACCTATTCTACAGTCACTCCATTGGTTAACTATCAGTTTAAGGGATCAAGCAAAGGTGTTCATTATTACTTTCAGAGCCTTTCATTGCCTTGGACAGGCATATCTACAGAAAGGTATTTTTTTATATATTCCACTGCAACAGTTTTGCTCATCTGAGCCAAACCTTCTGAAGCGGCCATGCTGCAAATGGTTACGATCAATAACTACCTGTACCCAAGCACGGTCTGCTGTGGCTCCCAGACCAACAGCCTACCTGATAAGGTCAGGAAATCTCCCATACGTTTATCATTCTACCAAAGGCAAAAACAGAATTGTCCAGGAGACTATTTTTATAAAGCAAATAGGAGCCTTTTATGGCTGAAAATTGTCTTTGATTCTTGAGTTGTCTGTTGTATTCTTGTGCTTTTGTACTGCATCAATATTTCTAATTCTAATTTCTAATTCTCGGCCACATCTGTGGATACTTAAACCCAGAGACTGGAGTAACAAACAGGCAATTTTTTTTCTACAAACCTAAAAAATGCCCCATCTGAAATTAAACAGATACATTGTTGGGGGTTAAAAAAAAACCCTGCAAAATAATAGAAGGAGCACCTGAACCTCATTTTACTTTTACTTATAGTTTAGATTTATGAATCACCCAATCCCTGAATACACAGGACTCTGGGTGACTTACATCAGTAAAAATATACCTAAATATATCATAATCACTAGTTGAAATACAATAAATATAAATAAGAAACAAATGCCCTCAGTGCCTTTTGTTAGGCAACCACAACAGTGCTGTCAGCTACCTTTGAACCTTGGTTTCTGTCAGTAACAGGCCAAGATTGTCTTGACCTTTCAGGGAGGCTTTGTCTGGGCCATACCTGGTAGCAACCACCAGGCAACTTCCTGCTACATACCTTGCATGATTCACCCAGGACTGGCTGACTAGCCATCCCATGAAAGCCAGAGGTCTAGCGGTTAGAGTTTCAGACTAGGATCTGGAAGATCCATGTGTGAATCACCATTCTGCTACGGAAGCTCACTGGGTGACCTGAGGCCAGTTACACAGTCTTAGCCTAACTTACCTCACAGGGTAAAATGGAGGACAGAAGGATCATGTAAACTGATTTTTGTCCCCGTTGTGGAGAAAGGTGGAATATAAATGATGTAAATAAAGAATATAGCTGAATATGGGGGACAAATATAAGATAGGTTGATTGGTGGACTGGAAGGAGAGAAGGAAGCAGAGAAAGTTGAGGATATGGGGTCTACCAGCAGGAGGGAAAGAGGAAATAATGTGGGGAAGGGGGCACTGGGGGAAAAGAAGTGCTCTCTGCAAGTCCTTGCAGTTTCCCCTTTGCACAACTGGGCCTAGTCCAGAATCTGGCACTGAGTAACCAGGCCCAGCCTGGCAGCCAGCACTGCACAACTGGGCCATAGTTTTCTGAGGCAGAGGCTGCCAGGGGGAGGGAAAACTGAAGACAGGAGAACTGATAAAGGTAGGTTGGCTCGTGGATGGGAAGGAGAGCAGGAACGTGAAGGGAAAGAGGAAATAGGCAAGAAACTGAGATGCCTCCCACAAATCACTGCTTGTGTTCTAATTCTGTAATCTGCCTTGGGTCTCAAGTGAGAAGGTGAAATGAACCAAATAAATAAATAAACACACAGTCCAATAGGCCTAACCAACCTTTGGGAGTTTTTTGAGAACATCAGCAATCATGTGGATAAGGGTGATCCAGTAGACATTATTTGGACTTCAAAAAAGATTTTGGTAAGCTACCTCACTATGGTTGCCAGGTCTTACCTATATGCCGCTGGGGATTGGGAGGGAGCTCTCCAGGATTGGTTGGTGGAGTTACCATAGAATTTTGCCCCAAATACCAGAGCATTGCCGCGTGATGCCCCCCAGTGTGATGACATCACTTCTGCATGACATGTTGAGGATGTCATGCTGGGTCATGGCTGTTCGGAGCAGGGCTTTCTCCTGCTGGCCAGCAGTGGGCAAAAGCCAGCAAAATCAGGGGATCCCCCACTCCCACCTGGCAGCTGGCAGCCCTGTACCTCACCAAGAACTCTTGAACAAAGTTTGAGTCCAGGGGCACCTTTAAGACCAACAAAGTTTGATTCTAGGTATAAGCTTTAGTCTGCACTGACGTGTGTATGCACACAAAAGCTTATACCCAGAATTAAATTTTGTTGGTCTTAAAGGTGCCCCTGGACTATTGCTTCAGACCAACATGGCTACCCACCTGAACAAAAAACTCTTGAGTAAGCTTTGCAGTCATGGATTGAAAATCGGTTAAATGAGAGGAAGCCAAGAGTAGGAATTAATGTACAGTTCTTACAACGCAGGGGAGTGAGGAGTAGGGTCCCATAAGGATCGATATTATAAGCAATGCTATTTAATTTGTTTATAAATTATCTGAAATCTGGGGTGAACAGTGTAGAGGCCAACTTTGCAAATGGTATCAAATCATTCAGGATAGTGAAAACCAAGGCAGATTGTGAAGAACTCCAGGAGGAGACTGGGTGCGTGAACAACAGGGGAAATGAATTGTAATGCACACAAGTATACATTGAACTGGCTAAGACTGAAAGGGGGGAAACAAGATCTTAGTGTTGTAGTGGATAGCCCAGTGAAAATAATAACTCAGTGCGAGGCGGCAGTGAAAAAGGCAAACTTGCTGCTGGAGTTATTACAAAAAGAAATAAATATAGAACAGCCATTTTTGTGATGCCCCTGTACAGAGCTATGGTTCAACCCAATTTGGAACAGTGTACAGTTTTGATCACTATATCTCAAAAAGGATATCACAGAGTTGGAAAAGTGCAGGAGAGGGCAACAAAAATGATTAAGGGAAAAAAGGCTGAAGATTCTGTGAGGAAAAGTTGAGGGGGAAAACAATTTTCAGTTCTACAGTGTCTTTTTTGAGATACAGTGACCAGCACTACACATAGTATTTCAAATTAAGCCTCACCATAGATCTATCTGTTGTTGTTGTTCAGTTGCACAGTCGAGTCCAACTCTTTGCGACCCCATGGACCTCATCACACCAGGCCCTCTTGTCTTCCGCTGTCCTCCAGAGTCTGTTCCATTTCACATTCATTGCATTGATCACTGTCTTACCATCTCATCCTTTGCTGTCCCCTTCTTTTTTGACCTTCAATCTTTCCCAGCATCAGGGTCTTCTCCAGTGAGTGCTCCCTTCTCATTTGGTGGCCAAAGTATCTTGAGCTTCAGCTTCAGTATCTGGCCTTCCAGGGAACAGTCAGGGTTGATTTCTTTTAGGACTGACTAATTTGATCTCCTTGCAGTCCAAGGGACTCTCAAGAGTCTTCTCCAGCACCACAGTTCAAAAGCATCTATTCTTCAGCACTCAGCCTTCCTTACGGTCCAACTCTCGCAGCCATACATTACTACTGGGAATGCCATTGCTTTGACCACACGGAATTTTGTTGGCAGGGTGATGTCTCTACTTTTTATTACACTGTCTAGGTTTGCCATCGCTTTCCTCCCAAGGAGCAGGCATCTTTTAATTTCATGGCTGCAGTCACCATCTGCAGTGATCTTGGATCCCAGGAATATGAAGTCTGTCACTGCTTCCATGGCTTCCCCTTCTATTTGCCAAGGAGTGATGGGGCCAGTGCCATGATCTTAGTATTTTTATGTTGAGTTTCAAGCCAACTTTTGCACTCTCCTCTTTCAACCTCAGCAAGAGGCTCCTTAGGTCCTCTTCACTTTCTGCCATTAGAGTGGTATCATCTGCATATCTAAGGTTGTTGATGTTTTTCCTGGCAATCTTAATTCCGGTTTGAGATTCATCCAGGCCGGCATTTCACAAGATGTACTCTGCATATAAATTAAATAAGCAGAGTGACAATATGCATCCTTGTCATACTCCTTTTCCTATGCTAAACCAATCAGTTGTTCCATATCCGGTTCTGTCACTTCTTGACCCTTATACAGGTTTCTCAGGAGGCATGTGAGGTGATCTGGTAGTTCCATCTCTTTAAGGACTTGACACAGTTTGTTGTGATCCACACAATCAAAGGCTTTAACAAAGCAGAAGTGGATGTTTTTCTGGTACTCCCTTGCTTTCTCCATAATCCAGCAACTGTTGGCAATTTGATCTCTGGTTCCTTTACCTCTTCGAAACCCAGCTTGTACTTCTGGCATGTACTTCTCTGTCCATGTACTGCTGAAAACTAACTTGTGCATGATCTTGCTAGCATGAGAAATGAGTGCAATTGTGCAATAGTTTGAACATTCCTTGGCATTGCCCTTCTTTGGGATTGAAATGTAAACTGATCTTTTCAATCCTGTGGTCACTGTTGCGTTTTCCAAATTTGCTGGCATATGGAGTGCAGCACTTTAACAGCATCATCTTTTAGGACTTTGAATAGCTCAGCTGGGATACCATCACCTCCACTAGCTTCGTTGTTAGCTTTCTAAGGCCCATTTGACTTTGCACTCCAGGATGTCTGGCTCGAGGTCAGTGGTCACATCATTGTCAATGTCAGGGACATTGAGATTGTATAGTTCTTCTGTGTATTCTTGCTACCTCTTCCTAATCTCTTCTGCTTCTGTTAGCTCCCAACCGTTTTTGTCCTTTATCATGTCCAGCTTTGCATGAAATGTTTCCTTGACTTCTCCAAATTTTCTTGAAGAGATCTCTAGTCCTTCCCATTCTATTGTTTTCCTCTATTATTTTGCATTGTTCATTCAGGAAAGCTTCCTTATCTCTTCTTGCTGTTCTCTGGAAATCTGCATTCAGTTGGTTAAATCTTTCCTTTTCACCTTTGCCTTTTGCATTCCTTCTTTCCTCAGCTATTTGTAAAGCCTCATCAGACAGCCACTTGGCTTTCTTCATTTCTTTAGGATGGTGCTGATTGCTGCCTCCTGTACAATGTCATGAACCTCCATCCATAGTTCTTCAGACACTCTATCAAATCTAATCTCTTAAACCTATTCTTCACCTCCACTGTATATTCATAAGGGATGTGATTTAGGTCAAACCTGAATGGCACAGTGGTTTTCCCAACTTTCTTCAGTTTAAGCCAGAATTTTTTGTAATGAGTAGCCCCAGGTCTTCTTTTTACTGACTGTATAGAGCTTCTCCATCTTTGACTGCAAATGATATAATCAATCTGATTTCGGTGCTGTCCATCTGGTGATGTCCGTGTTTAGATTCACCTCTTAGAGTCCATGACGAAACTCTGTTAGCCTTTGCCCAGCTTCATTTTGTTCTCCAAGGCCAAATTTGTCCGTTATTCCAGTTACCTTTTGACTTCCTCCTTTAGCATTCCAGTCCCCTATGATGATAAGGGCACATTAGGTCAAGGAGGTATTGTAGGTCTTCATAGAACTGGTCCACTTCAGTCTCTTTTGTGCCAGTGGTTGGGGCATAGACTTGGATTACTGTGATATTGAATGGTTTGCCTTGGATTCAGACCGAGATTGTTGAGATTGTATCACATTACTGCCTTTCTCACTCTCTTCCTGACTATAAAGGCCACACCATTTTTTCTACAGGATTCTTGGCCACAGTAATAGATATAATGGTCCTCTGAGTTAAATTCTCCCATCCCCATCCTCTTTAGTTCACTGATTCCCAAGATGCGATGTTCAGCCTTGCCATCTCATTTTTGACCACATCCAGCTTACCTTGATTCATAGATCTTACATTCCAGGTTCTTATACAGTATCGTTCTTTGCAGCATCGGACTTTCCTTTCACCATCAGACACATCCACAACTGAGCGTCCTTTTGGCTTTGGCCTAGCCGCTTCATTCTTTCTGGGGTTACTTGTACTTGCCCTCTGCTCTTCCCCAGTAGCATATGGGACACCTTCCAACCTGGGGCTCATCTTCTGGTGTCATATCTTTTAGCCGTTTCTTTCTCCAGTGGGTCACGTCTTGTCTGAGTTCTCCGCTGTGGCCTCTCTGTCCGGGGTGGGGGCATTATCATATTGGCAGTTTTATTTTCAGTCCTTTTCCTAACACTCCCCAGGATGGGAGTTTGCTTTTTCACTGCTTTTTTCACTGCTGATGTGACATTTATATGGATCTCCCAGCCTTCCACAACAACTGAATGATGTAATCAGAGGACCCTCCTTGTCCAGACAGGCAGAGTAAGATTTTCTCCTCTCCTGTTCTCCTTTCCCTCCTGAAATTCACTCTCCGCATCTTCCTGTCTGCTCCTGCCCCTCAGTTTTCCCCAGTTTTCCTCTTTACTAAACCTCAGATTACTTTTTCTGTTAACACCTCCATCCATCCATCCATCCATCCATCCATCCATCCATCCATCAGGGCAAAGGGGGCAGTGCCCCACCAAGCTCAGTTCTTACTGCTTGCCTCCTTTACAGTACAAGTAAAGTAACAGCCTTACCTGAATGAATTTACAGTCCATGGCTTGCAGGCTGTCACCTTCCTCCTTAATCAATCTTAATCTTTTGCCTTCTTCACTTTCTGGGCCTCAGCCAAATCCCTCCCTTACTCTCACAGCTGGAGAGATTTTTCTCCATTTTTCTTAAAAGATTCAGGCACTTTTCTTTTAAAGTTTCTTTAAATTTTATATTAGACAAACAAACAGACAAACATAGATACATACAATCCGGGGTTTCATATAAATCATGGTTCGACTTCTACATTACCTCTTACAATAACTGTTTAAAGCAGGGGTGTTGAACCCATTTGTTACGAGGGCCGGATCTGACATAAATGAGACCTTGCTGGGCCCGGGCCGTGTGTGTCATAAAATGTAATGCTCGGTAGCGGAGATATACACTTTTTAAAGGACACAAACACAAAGGGGTGGGGTTTTTTACTTAAAATAAAAACATGCTTAAAACATTAGCACTCTTGCAATATTTTGTTTATTTAATAATGTCTGACACCTCTTGCTCTGAATTGTTGCATCAAAATGTCTGTGCTGTTGCAGTCTTGAATATGCTGTTCAGGCGTGTATCTGTAAGCTGCAAACCTACGATGATGCAGCAGCAGCAGAACTGGAAGAAGAAGCAGAAGACAGCCAGTTCCACTGCGGGCCTGATAGAAGCCCTCCGGGGGCCTGATCCAGCCCCCGGGCCACATGTTTGACACCCTGGTTTAAAGTATTTTCTTTCTGAGTCACTGTGTATTTTGAAATATATTTTGCATTATAGTTAGATATACATTTTATTATTTCTTCTTATACAATTGTTATGTCAGTTTGTTCATTTATTGTAGTCTTTTAGCCAACTGTAAAATCTTGCCCATGTGTTTTCAAAGCTTGTTCCATCTCGTCCTCTGAGAGTTAAAGTTAATTTATCCATTTCGGCAGTCTCGAATATTTTGTTTATAGTCTCTTCTTTTGGGGGAAGATTCGGGCACTTTTCTGGGGCAAAGCCCATGGATGACCCATGGAAAAATATAGAAAAGGGGTGCGGAATCATCGACAGACTTAGTCAATAGCTGCTTATGGAATTTCATGACCAGAGACTCACAAGCCCACCAGAACACAATGCTCTGCTTCCAACTATAGCAGTGGATAGGAACTGAAACTGAAGGCAATGAGTAGAGTTTTTAGGGTTGCCAAGTCCAACTTCGGAAATATCTGAGGACTTTGGGGGTGGAGCCAGGAGACTTTGGGGGCGGAGCCAGGAGACTTTTGTGATGTCACTTCCTGTGATATCACTTCCAGATCAAATGGCAGGTAATGTCACTTCTCAAGCTCCACCCTTTCTGATGATGTTCACTTCCAGCACACTGCACCAAACTATACTTCTCTTCCCTAATGATTGTGGCTCCCAAGAACAGGTTGGAGATGATAGCCTGGGAGGCACCCACACAGCAGTCCTGCCTACATAACACCGTGTCATGGACTCAGATAGCTCAGGTTAGTCTGATCTCATCAGATTTTGGAAGCTAATCAAGGTCAGCCCTGACTAGTATTTGGATGGGAGACCATAAAGGAAGCCCAGAGTTACTATGCAGAGGCAGGCAAGGGCAAACCACCTTTAAATATCTCTTGCCTTGAAAACCCTACAGGGTTACCATGTGTTGGCTATGGAGCTAGTTTTAAAATTGTGAGCAGACAGACTTTGTGGTTTTTTTTAATTAATTATAGAAACTATTCAAATATAATCTCTCTTCCCTTAAGAAAGACCAACCAGACAAAGTTAGAGAGGATAAATAGGCAGTTTAGTCTTCAGTAGCAATGATCAATTTCAGCAGAAAATGGGGATCAGGCAGTTGTTCCAAACAATTCATAGAAAAGATGGACTTTAAGGAATCACCTGGAAGAGGTGACAGAAGTGGCATTCTGTGTGTGAGCTGAAGGCATTTTGCACCAAAAGAAAAAAAAAATGGACTGAGAGAGAAAGATAGCGAGAGAGAGAGAAAGCAAGCAAGACAGAAACACAGAAAGAGGGAGAAAGAGAAAAAAGGCAAAGTAAGAAAAAGAGAGGAAGACAGAAAAACAGATAGAGACAGGAAGGGAGAGGTAGAAAAAAAGATGGGAAGAGCGGAGTGAAAGAAAGAAATAAAAATGAAAGGAAGGAAAGAAGGAAGATAGAAAGAAAGGCAGGCAGAAAAATGATAGGAAGGAAGACAGAAAGAAGCCATTAGAAGACTCCTTTTCGCTCCTTCCTGCTTTTAGGCGGGGGGGGGGAACGGAGCTCTGAAATGACTGCCTGTGCTTTTAAAACAAGCAGGTGGACTGCGCTGCCGGGTTGCTGGCTGTAAAGAGCAGGCAGCCACTGCAAGCCTCCCTTCGCTCCTTCCCACTTTTAGGCGGGCGGGGGGAAGGGTGCCCTAAAATGACTGCCCATGCATGTGCCTTAAATAGCTGGCAGCTCCCTTTCCCTCTCTCCCCAGGGAGGAGACCCCCAGCTGAACTTCCTTCCCACCGGGTGGTGAGGTGAGGTGAGGTCCCCCAGGGGCCTGCGTGGAGCACCAACATGCAGGGGAGAATTCAGTGAAGAATGGGCCCGACCCTAGCATTAGCCAGCCGGTGCGGGAGGGGAGGAAAAATGGAAGGAAAAACCAACAGGACCACGAGGCAGAGCCCTGGGCCAGCCCGAATCTTACTTTCCTGGACCCTCCACTCTTCTGGGCTCTGAGAACGGCTCCTGCTGCAGACAACAGGGGCTGGACTGGCGGGAAGAAAATCACTCCCCAGCGCACACTAGAGGGAAGTGGAACTGACGCTCTAGCCCTCGTCTCTATGGCTTTCATAGCCGTAGAGACTTGGAGGACTAAAATGCCAGAGCGTCACTCTTCCAGCCGCCATTTTGTCCCCTGGTGCCAGATTTCAAAAAAGCGGGTAAGGGGGTCGAAAATCGGGGGTTCCCCCGCCCCCAGCGGGGGCTTGGCAAGCCTAAGAGTTTTACACAGATAGGGCAGGGCCAGGCCAGGCTGGGCCTGGGCTAGAGTTGTCATCCCCCCAATGGGGGCAGGGTTTCTCCCAATTTTGGGCCCCCAAATCTACCACCAGCCAATTGGCCTGCAGGGGAGCCCCGCCCCTGAAGAGGCCTGCTGTGCCTGATGTACCCACCATGATGATATCACCCAGAGGTGATGTCATCATGCCGGGCATGTCACAGAGGGGACACTGTGGCATTTGGCTAAAAATTCTATGGTGACCATAGAGTTTTTGGCCAAATGCTACAGCATTCCCCCCTCCGCGACATGCCTAGCACAATGACGTCACTTCTGGGTGATGTCATCATGGTGTGCACACTTTGTGCACATGCAAGATAAAGGAGAGGATCCTGGAGCCCCTCACCGGCAAAAGGTTAGGGACCTGGCAACCCTAGCCTGGGCCTTTGCTGCTTTGTGTTGCCTGTTGAAAAAAGTGGAAGTTTCTGTTGAGCTGTGGACTTGATTTTTGCCTGGCAGATTGGTTCTGATGGGAGACAGAAAGAGCAAAGGAACTTATGCTGGAGTAGGGTTGCCAGGTCTGGGATGGAAAATACCTGGAGACTTTGGGGGTCGATCCGGGAGAGGGCGGGGTTTGGGGAGGGAAGGGGGCTCAGCATGGTACAGTGCCATAGAGTCCACCCTCCAAAGCAGCCATTTTCTTCAGGGGAGCTGATCTCTGTCAGCTGGAGATCAGTTGTAAAAGCAGGAAATCTCCAGGCCCTGTCTGGAGGCTGGCAACCCTATGCTGGAGGTATTATTGAAAAGGGACACACTGACTAGATTCCATGACCAGATCCATGGAAAACAAGTGGTCCATGACAATCCATGTAGATCTGACTTTTTCATTTTTTCACCTTTTAAAGTAAAAATACTTTATCTAAAATTGGTACCAGAACAAGCCCAACGACTTACGTAGCCCTGTCCCCTGAGGTGTGGGTGGGAAGTTCCCAAGGACCATGAAATCTTTGCTCCAAAGCAGGCCTCTGTCTGGAGACTTACAGAGGAGCAAGTGGCTTTAGGTTGCTGGTGTATCCTGACAGATAAAAGTGTGCAAGCCTGGCAGAGAGATCTGAGCGGCTGAGATTGGAAGCTCTGTGGGATGCGTCCTCAAGGCAGTCACAGACCCATCAGATCCATGACAACAGACAGTCAAACAAAAACCCCTCAAGGGTAACTGGCCTAAGGAGTTCAGAACCAAACACAGATTTTTATATTATAAGTAAACCTCCAGTTCAGAATTAACAGTGAATCAGCTTTCTAGGTCTATCATCAAAATTATTTTGGGCCATCACACTTTCAGTTATATAGCACATAGAAGACCTCCCCTGAATTTCACTTTTAAGTCACGTGATAATAACCAAGTCATATTCTTATTCCAATTCAAGTCAGTACTGCTACAATTTGATCTCATAAGGTCACCAGACCACCACAGAAGAAGAAGAAGAAGAGGAGGAGGAGGAGGAGGAGATTGGATTGGATTGGATTTATAACCCCGCCCTTCACTGCCCAAAGGCGTCTCAGAGCAGTTTACAAACTCCTTTCCCTTCCCCTCCCCACAACAGACGCCCTGTGAGGTAGGTGGGGCTGAGAGAACTTCTGACAGAAACTGTCCTTGAGAGAACAGCTGTGCCAGAGCTTGTGACTGACCCAAGGTCACATCAGCAGGTGCAAGCGGAGGAGTGGGGAATCAAACCCGGTTCTCCCAGATAAGAGTCTGCACACTTAACCACTACACTAAACTGGCACCAAACCAAAACCAGTACATTTTAGTACACAGTGTCAAGATCAAATACAAAGGTGAAACTGGCACGTTTTTCCATATGTGGTGGATATGCAGTGTTGTGAAAAAATATTGGATTTAGATGAAATGTTACAAAACATGCTTAATATAACTGTACCATTTATACCAGAATTGTTTTTATTGAATATTATACCAACGAATGTGAATGTGCATGAGGTACACATGATTGTGTATGAAGTAACTACAGCGAGAATTTTATATGTGAAATACTGGAAAAAGGGAGAAACACCTACAAGAGAAGAACTAATTCTTAGACTTATGGATGCAGCAGAGATGGACAATCTGTCACAACAACTGAATGAAAAAACAGAGAGTGACTTTAAAAAGAAATGGGTGAAATTTCACAAGTGGTTACAAGCATATTTGGAAGAGCACTAATTAGAAGATATAAAAGGCATAGGGGGCCCAAAAGAAATTGATTTTATGGGTGTATTTTAAAAATGGTTGAGGAGTATAGTTTCATTTCTATATTTCTGTCTTTTCTTTTCTCTGTTGTCTTTACTTTCTTTCTGTTTTTCGCAATGAAACTAATAAAAAAATTATATTAAAAAAATCATTTCATACAGATTTCTTCATCCAAGGGTTGTTTGAAAAAATTACGCAGAGGGTATGCAGCATAGTGCAGTCACACATTATATAACTCTTTAAATACTCTTTGAAAAAAGTCACAAAGGTGTTACACTCTCCTGAACCGTGAAAGTGGGGGGTATGTGTATGTGTTAAGGACTAATAAATCAATGGTCCTGTGAACATCAGCAAGTTCCCGAACTAAAAGAATGAACCTATTTTTCTTTAGTTACCTTAATTGTTTCGATGGTAGGCTGCTGGGAGCAGGGACTGTCATTTCACATTTAAGTGCAGCATCTAGGGAAAGGGATCTGGCTTTCAATTGGCACTTCCAGGCACTAATTAATAACTCATTATTGGCAGTGGAGAGAAAGAAGAACTCCATTTTGACTGATAGGTTGACAAGAAGAATACTTATCATGGAATGCATAGGCGTAAGTTAGACAACTCAGAGAATAATGAAAGCAAAGTGCCAGTACAAGACAGGCAGCCTTATCTTTCAAACATTTCAGCTTAGCAGGTAAATAATGTGTTGCATTCCGTCTTCCCATTCGCTTTTCCATCTCTGAGAACTGCTTAACACACGTTGCAGTGACGCAGATGAGATAAGAGGAGGAAGAAGACACAAAAATCCCTCATCTGTCAAGCCATTCTTTGACATGAGTGCTAAACATTTTTGCTTATTCTTGACGTTTTACCAGCGCCAACCCCCTGACAGGAATAGTCACGTGACAAAACTCCCTAGAAATCACTGATGGGGGTGGAAAGTGGCATCAAGTTGCAGCCGTGGCTCCCAAAAGCTCCTCCCCTGCCCCTGTCTTTAAGGTGCTACTGGACTCCTGCTCTTTTCTACTGCTACAGACAGACTCACACGGCTACCCATCTTGATCAAAATATTTTCAGTAAACACATCTTGTCCAGGTACATGGTTCCTTGGTCTCCTCAACATTCTCTTTTACTTTTGTTGTTGTTCAGTCGCACAGTCAAGTCCGACTCTTCGTGACCCCATGGACCACATCACACCAGGCCCTCCTGTCTTCCGTCATGCTCCAGAGTCCACTTAATTTCATGTTCGTTGCCTCGATAACACTGTCTAACCATCTCATCCTTTGCCGTCCCCTTCTTCTTTGACCTTCAATTTTTCCCAGCATCAGGATCTTCTCCAGTGAGGGCTCCCTTCTCATTTGGTGGCCAAAGTATTTGAGCTTCAGCTTCAGTATCTGGCCTTCCAGGGAACAGTCAGGGTTGATTTCTTTTAGGATTGACTGATTTGATCTCCTTGCAGTCCAGGGAATTCTCAAGAGTCTCCTCCAGCACTATAATTCAAAAGAATCTATTCTTCGGCACTCGGCCTTCCTTATAGTCCAGCTCTCACAGCCATACAGTACTACTATAATTTACTATAACAGGCTTAATGCTTTCCTGCAGTTCTTGGGAACTAATGTTAACATTCCAGATCCAGTCCAGCATCTCTTGCCATCCACTTTCTTTCTCCCAGTCTGTTGTCAGACTCTTTCTCCTTGGCACCAAGCCCCACTCCCAGGTTGTTTGGATTTAATTTTTGCTATTAAATTTGTACTGCAGGTGCTTTGCTGTGCTTCAAACAAATCCCTGAAGGCTTGGGCAATACTCGCTTGCTGAAACTTGCTCACACAGCTCTAATGAAAATAAAATGCCTTTCAGTGGTTTACAAGGGCAGGATGTGCTTTCAAAATGCCCATAAAAAGCATCATTTCATGTTGCTCCACATTCCTCCATTTTGACCACATCAAGACACGCAGTGCTTTCAGTAGCTTATTTGTTACAGGAAATAAATAAATGCCTGAACACGAAGAAGGAAGGCAGGAAAAAGGCAGGAAAACAGGGAAAGTGACCAGGAAGCCCAAACCAGAAATCCCCTGGAATGATTGCTCAAATTATATTTTAAAGTTACCAAAGTGCCCCTCTCAGAATCTCTTCATTTCTAAACATCATAACAAGGAAAGGACTCTGACATGTCTCCTGAAAGAAACATGGGCCCTACAAAGCAGCACCTGGATTGCTTAGGCCCTTCATTTCAGAAGCAATGGGTCAAATTCACTTGAGGACTCTGAAGTGAGCCAAAAGCATGAAAACTGCACTCTGAATAGCAGCACAAATACCTGCTCTAAGAAAGGTATAAAGATCTCTTGCTTGAGAATTTCCTCAAGAGTTCATTCTCCTTTTGCCAGCAAACAGCAGACAGCCCCTCCTGCCCCTAAACCCTTTGCAAATGTTCTTGTGCAGCCCTTCCAAGTATACATTTCTTTCCAAGAATGTGCATTGACTGTTAATATTCTTTGCAGGAACACCTGAGCACTTAGAGTAGGAGAACATTCCATGTGGAAGCATCCATTTTTACCAAACTGCCCTGTCCTTTAAAAAAATCATGTGCTCTAGTGGTCCCCCAGTAGCCATAATGCTGCACTTTCCCAGCAGTGAAAAATCTGATGCACTTGTGTTATTAATACCGATTCCCGTTTGCAGCCGGCAGTTCAAGCACAGCACTAAGCATTTGCTATCTACCTTGCCCTGGCTATTGTTAGCAATTCCCCTAACATTAATCCCTTCTTCTTTATGTGTTTGATGCCAGCAAAGCATTTCAATTCTCTCCTTCCATTCCATAAACTTATGTACCCCCTGCATCTTCTTCCACTTACTGTGGCTAATAATTCTGTTCACAGATCCCTCTTAGATTCAGTCCCGAGAACTGAATTAACAAGAAGGCAAAAATGTAAGAATGGAGGTACAAACCATGCAATGCAATCTAGTAGGTCAAGATGGGTATCTGTGTTAGTCTGACTGTAGCAGTAGAAAAGGGCAAGAGTCCAGTAACACCTTAAAGACTAGCAGTGGCAGGGTATGAGCTTTCATGAGTCACTGCTTACTTCTTCAAATATTCACTTCTTCTGATACCTTGCCACAATTTTTTTGCTATTCTTTAAGCTGCTACTGGACTCTTGCTCTCTTCTAATACAATCTGGGTTTGTGATTCCAGAGTATTATTTGCCAAGTGTTCCTTATGTGAAAGGACTGCCCCTTATCCTGTCTCCCCATAGTCCCACCCCTATCCCCACTCTTACACGTAGCTCCTTCCCTCCCAGGCCAAACTAAAAGGCTCCATTCGAACCCAGACCTAGTTCTAGGAGGGTGCATATAGGAAGAGTGAACAAGAGGAGGATGTCCGTGTCAGATGTGCTTTTTGTGCAATGTACCCTAAGGGACACTTTTCTTTTGAAATTACACTGAATTTTTATTTTATTTTTTTGTATTCTGTAAGGAAACTGCAAAATCTGCATTATTTATTTATTTATTTACTTATTGTATTTGTATCCCGCCCATCCCACGAGCGGGCTCAGGGCAGGTCACATCATCTTCAACAATACAGTAAAGTCTAAAACACAATAAAACATTTACATTATAAACATTTAAAATCAGTAGTTATAGCTGCTGGTGAAAATTCCGACCCATTAAATACTGATGGATATGGCCGGTTGCTGATAGATGGGTGGCCAGTAGGTAGGAGACAGCAACCTCAGGGAGGCCATATGTGGACGCCTGCTGCCTGGCGGAACAGCTCCATCTTGCAGGCCCTGCGGAACTGAATAAGATCCCGCAGGGCCCTGATCTCGATGGGGAGCATGTTCCACCAGGTGGGGGCCAGGGCAGAGAAGGCCCTGGCCCTGGCCGAGGCTAGACGAACATCTTTTGGGCCAGGGACCACCAGGAGATGTTGATTACTAGAGTGTAAAGCTCTTTGAGGCATATATGGGAAGAGGCAGTCCCTTAAACATGCTGGTCCCAGGCTGTATAAGGCTTTGAAGGTTATTACCAACACCTTGAAGCGGATCCAGTACTCAACTGGTAACTAATGCAGCTGGCAAAGCACACGCCGAACATGAGCTCGCATGGGTGTCGATGTCAGCAGGCATGCTGCCATATTTTGTACCAGCTGTAATTTCCGGATCAGTCTCAGGGGCAAGCCTGCATAGAGCGAATTGCAGTAATCAAGCCTGGAGGTGACCATTGCATGGATCACTGTAGCTCAGTCTTGTGGGGAAAGATATGGCTTCAGTAGCCTGATCTGCCTAAGATGGAAAAATGCAGATCTATCAACTGTGGCAACCTGGGCCTCCACAGACAAAGAGGCATCCAGTGTTACTCCCAGGCTCCTCACTGTTTGGCATGGCACCAAAGGTGCCCCTTCCAGTGTGGGAAGCCCGGTGCCTACATCCATGCCCCCTCGACCCAGGTACAGGACCTCCATCTTTGATGGATTTATTTATTTATTTGTTATTTTATCCCGCTTTGCCTGCGGATGCGGGCTTTAACTTTAGCTGACTCTGCCGCAACCATCCAGCCACAGCTTCCAAGGCCTCACCCAGTTTTTTGAGAGCAGAAGGCCATCCATTAACAGATAGAGCTGGGTGTCCTCAGCATATTGGTGACAGCCCAGACCATAACTCTGGACTAACTGGGCGAGGGGTTGCATATAGATGTTAAACAACATTGGTGAGAGGATGGCCCCCCTGTGGCACTCCACATTATAGCAGATACCATGGGGAGACCCTCTCGCCAAGCACCACCCGCTGTCCCTGACCATGGAGAAAGGAAGAAAATCATTTCAAGGCAGTCCCCTGAACCCCTACGTCAGCGAGGCGGTGGGTCATAAGATCATAGTCGACCGTGTCAAACACTGCTGTCAGGTCTAATAACAACAGCAGCGCCGACCTGCCTCGGTCCAGGTGTCTACGGAAGTCATCTGTAAGGGCGACCAGAGCTGTCTCCGTCCTGTAGCTTGGGCGGAAGCCGCACTGGAAGGAGTCAAGGATGGAAGCGTCATCCAGGAAAACCTGGAGTTGTTCAGCCACTGCTCTTTTAATCACCTTACCCAGGAACAGTAAGTTCAATACTGGGCGATAGTTGGTCAGGACCATCAGGTCCAGTGATGGCTTTTTCAAGAGCAGACAGACCACCGCCTCCTTCAAAGCCTCTGGGAAAGTCCCAGTAGAAAGGGACAAGTTGATAATTTTTCCCAGAAGAACCCAAATGTTCTCCCTGCAAGATTTAACTAACCAGGAGGGGCATGGGTCAAGGAGGCAGGTAGTAGGTCACATTGCTACCAAGATCCTGTCACCTTCCTCCCGAAAGAGTTGATCAAAGTGGTCAAATGCCAGACCAGAAGATGGACAAGGGGCGTCCAGTTCTTTTACTGTCTCAACTGTGGCCGGGAGGTTCTGGTGGAGTAACATGATCTTATCTGTGAAATAGCTCGCAAATGCCTCACAATCAATGGCCTCACTATCAGTGGCCCTACTATTTGGTCTGCCCTGAGGCAGAGTTGTAATAGACCGAATAACTCTAAACAATTGGGCTGGGTGCAAGCTCGCAGATGCAATGGAGGCCACGTAGAAATCCTTCTTTGCAGCCTTCACTGCCATCTCATAGGCCTTCATAAACGTCCTATAAGATGTTCGTGATACTTCGTCACGAGCACACCTCTACCTTCGCTCTAGCCGTCTTAGCTCCTGCTTCATCCTCCGCAGCTCCGTGGTATACCACGGTGCTGCTTTGGTGTGAGGGCATAGAGGGCGCCGGGGGGCAATCTCATCGATGGCTTCAGAGAGCCAGTTATCCCAGTCCTCCACCAGCTCAACCAATGAGGTGCCAGGGGGTACTGGATCCCGCAGAGCTTCCTGAAGCCGACTAGGGTCCATTTGGCTCCGCAGGTGAGCATAAATACACTCACCACCTAAACAGGGTGGGCACGGAATGCTCAGCTGGACCTTCAGGGTGAAGTGATCAGGCCATGGGACTACATCTGTAGTCATCAGATCCACATGTATCCCCATCCCAAAAATCAAATCCAGCGTGCGCCCGCTTGGTGCATGGGAGTCGACATAAACTGGGAGAATCCCAGTGCCTCCATGGATGACACTAGGACCCCTGGCCTCGACAGATGCTGCATCATCAGCATGGACACTGAAGTCACCCAGGATCAGAAGCCTGGGATCTTCCAGTGCCCAGCCTGATACAGCACCTAACAGGTCAGACAGGGTCCCTGCCAGTGTGTTAGGTGGTCGGTACACCAGCCAGATTGCCAAACTCTCCTCGATATCACAAGCCAGACCGACACATTCAATGCCAGAGATTGTTGGGGAGGGGAGTGACCTGAAGGAACAAAATTCACGGATAAGCAGAGCCACACCCACATTAGAACAGCATACAAAATTTATTTACTTATTTATTTTGATTTCCACTCCTCCTAACAGCATAATTTGCAGCTGAGGAACACAAGTGCACTTTTAAGGGTCACCTGTGAGAATGCGATCCTATGTCTGCCTGCTGAGGACTGATCTCCGTAAGTGCGTTCACAAAGGACCAGGCTGCTAGGCACCTGCTTTTCCAACTGAAAAGCCACGGCAGCAAGAATCAACGGGAGCGGCAATGTTGCATGTCTCTTCTACAAGCGCATCAATAATTCTGTACGCCTAACACTTCAAAACTACAAGAACACTACAGAGAGGAAGGGGGGGCTGCCTTGCAACTGTTTCCCCCCGTCTATGAAATTTAAACTGTGGCAAAATGTAATCAATTCATGGTCAACAAACCCGGAAGGAGGAGGAAAAAAACAAGAAAAGGAATAATATAATAATAATAACAATAATATCCTACTGGAGACTTCGGTTACCTCAAGAGAGAAATACCTCGGGCAGATTAGCAACATTTGCATAACGGAGCAGAGAAGACGAAGAGGGAAAACAAGCCACAGCAGAAAGATCCACAGAAGCTGATTTTTACACAGTTATGAAAATACTGTAAATCTCAGTCACATCAAACCTAATGGGAAACCATGCTTTTATTTTAACTACAGTTATTTTGTGAAGCCAGGATTCAGCAGACACGTCACTCAAAGCCTGGTTTGCCTCAACCAACGCTGGGTTCTTTTTCTTCACTTGGTTGCTTGGGAGGCTGTTGCCAGGGAACAAGCCAGATTAAACTAGGATTAAGCCAGGTTGTCCATATTCGGGCACCACACAAAACCATAGTTAAGACTCACTAATTAATAAGCCAGCTTCAGATCATGACTTGGAAAAACCATAACTAACCATAGTTAGTGGAGTGGCCTGCATTCAGACAATCTCACTTTACATACTTTAATGAAACCATAGTTTCACATAAGGTCTAAACTAAACCTCTCAAATTTGATCAGCTGGCTGATGGGGACACACACACCCCTCAAAAAAAGGGAGGAACACCCAACATTTCAGTGATGTGCCTACGTGGCTTCAATGTGACCTGGAAGGGACATAGACACATTGGGGTGATGCTCTTGGTTTTGGGCAAAACCTCTATTGTAGAAGCCAATCCATTGCTCTGACATCCATGATGTGCCTATGTCACTTCTGGGTCATGTTGGAAGTCACGTGAGCACATTGCTGAAACATGAGATAAAACGCCCTGCTCCAACAATGAAGGTAACTCCTGCCCCAAGATTGCCCCTTTTTGAGAATCTGTTCTAATAACGGTTAAATCCATTACAAATCTAGACCTTACTCTTACGCCAGTCTATTTGCTCTTGGGAGAGTGGAAATCCTTGATGTGCTCATATTCAATTAGAGAAAGGGTGTCTTTATTAATATACGCAGCAAGAAACACTATTGCCCTAGTCTGGAAATCATCACAACCACCTACAATCTCTCAGTGGCATCAAAAACTTTGGAAATTATACATCATGGCGAAGCTCACAGATAATCTGGATAACATTCTTAAACCCTCTAGACCAGGGGTCCTCAAACTTTTTAAACAGGGGGCCAGTTCACTGTCCCTCAGACCGTTGGAGGGCCGCCGCGTTCGCTCCCTCCCCCCCACCAGCCTGCTCGCCCCGCCACCGCGTTCGCTCCCTCCCCCCACCAGCCTGCTCGCCCCGCCACCGTGTTCGCTCCCTCCCCCCACCAGCCTGCTCGCCCCGCCACCGCGTTCGCTCCCTCCCCCCACCAGCCTGCTCGCCCCGCCACCGCGTTCGCCCCCTCCCCCCACCAGCCTGCTCGCCCTGCCGCTGCGTTCGCCCCCTCCCCCCACCAGCCTGCTCGCCCCGCCGCCGCGTTCGCCCCTCCCCCCACCAGCCTGCTCGCCCCGCCGCCGCGTTCGCCCCCTCCCCCACGACCAGCCTGCTCGCCCCTTCCTCCTCCTCAGCTCCTGGGCGCTCTTGCGGGGGGCGGGCATAAACACTCGGCGGGGGGCGGGCATAAACACTCGGCGGGCCGCATAAATGTCCTCCGCGGGCCGCATGTGGCCCGCGGGCCGTAGTTTGAGGACCCCTGCTCTAGACAGTCTTATTTCTCCTCTATGTGGCTGCCTATACTGGAATACTTCTTGTCCCAAGGGAAATTCCCCTATTAGTAGCTGATTCTGGAATATAATGTTTTTATCTCTTACTAAGTGATTTGTTGTTGTTCAGTCACACAGTCGAATCCGACTCTTCGCGACCCCATGGACCAGACCACGCCAGGCCCTCCTGTCCTCCGCTGTCTGCTGAAGTTTGCTCAATTTCATGTTCGTTGCCTCGACAACACTGTCTAACCATCTCATCCTTTGCCGTCCCCTTCTTCTTTGACCTTCAATCTTTCCCAGCATCAGGGTCTTCTCCAGTGAGTGCTCCCTTCTCATTTGGTGGCCAAAGTATTGTGATTACACTGCTGTAATTCAATATAGATCAGTTAGACTGATTATTGTTTACTTACCCAGTGACCTGGTACGTTGTTCTGTTTTGTTTTATGCATTGTATGTATTCGATTCGATTCGATCACACTGTATGTATGGTGTTGCTTGTTTGTTATTTCTCAATAAAATGTTAATTGTAACATTTTAGTCTCTGTGCTCTTTTAGTCTCTAGATAAAGGTAAAGGTTTCCCTTGCTTGAAAGCCAGTTGAATCCAGCTCTAGGGATGTGGTGCTCATCTCTGTTTCCAAGCCGAAGAGCCAGCACTGTCCAAAGACATTTCCGTGGTCATGTGGCCAGCATGACTAGATGCCGAGGTGCACGGAACACTGTTACCTTCCCACCAAAGCGGTACCTATTTATCTACTTGCAATTTCTTGCTTTCGAACTGCTAGGTTGGCAGGAGCTGGGACCAGAGACGGGAGCTCACACCGTCATGCGGCACTCTCGGGTCTCGAACTGCTGAGCTACCAACCTTCCGGTCTGCGGTTCAACATCTTAATCACTTGACCCTCCCTCAAATCTGGGCAAACAGGGTGGGGGGATTAGATCGCCTCGGACATATTTGGCACTAAGTTGACCATGGACAGTGGTGGCAGACGATGGAGCCTTCCCTTATTATACAAGGTTGTGGTGCTTTCCCACCTGACAGTGGCCTTCACTGGAGGGTCTTGGTATATGTTGTTGGTTAGGGTTGTGAGGGAGTTTGAGCGGCTCCCTGACAAATCTCAGCGAAGGGCTGCTTTGTGCGGATCTCCTCCCGTGCAGCCTTTGCTGTCAGTTGTTTTTGGCGCTGGCTCTGGGTAAAAGACCTCCCCTTAGGCCAGACAAGTCTATCAAAATTCAATTATTCCTGAGGGTCTCATAAAAGGGAAAGTGAATGCCACTGGTGACCTGCAAGTTGTCTACCCTTGTATTAAACTATTATAAGACTGCCAGCCAAATGAGTTCTGAGCTGCACAAATGTCTATGAATGCCTGAAGTGCTGAAAAGGTTTAAAAGATGAAAGGTGCATTCTCCCACACAAATTTAGTATTCACCTTTTCATTCCTTTGGAGCCATTCTGGGGCATGTTCCACCAGGCCGAGAGGACACCTCCTTTCTTAGATTAATCTCTCTCTTCTGTTAACACCTCCTGTGTAAGATCAATACATGAGGTCCCAGTCAAGTCAAAATTGCCTTTTTGCCTCTGGAGACCAAAATGGCCTTTCAAGAGGCATAATAGATTTTATCTTTAGAAGCCATTTTAGCGGCACAGGTGGCTTGTAGATTTTTGCTATATTACAATATAAATCTGTTGGTCATCAGCAGGGAAATGCATCTAAAGTCAGACGCCTCTTCCCCGCCCCCCTCCAAGGAGACGTTCCAGTAAAGGATACAGGAAAAGAAGATTCTTGTACAATTTTCGAAACAGCTATTGAAAATTACCCTGTTGACTAAATATTCAGGACAGGATCACGTTAACACAGTTAAGATTATGTCATAATTTTGGCACCTTGGGCAAACTCACCCACGCTGAATTTTCACTGACTTGTTATTTAGGCTGTTTTTGTTTTTGCCTTATTAAAACGAGCACAGGCCTAGAATACTACTGATATGTGCCAGGTTACACAAAAAGTAAATGCCTCGACTTTAAAATATACATATATATATAAACTGAGTCTCTGATAAGTTTCCCATGTAGTTTACCTGTTGAGAAACGGGGCAGAGACAAGACAAAGGGATGAGATCACCAGCTCCGCTGTGACTGCTGTTATGGCTGCATCAAAAGCTAGAGCAGGCAGGTCAGATTCCTCCAGTCTGTTTGTCTTCTGCAGATTGGCTGTGCTTGGGGTTCTGGTCCACCTGCCTTCTGATTGCTCGTTGAGAATTTCCATAATCAATTTCAGAACTGGCACACACAGAGTTTGCTTTTGTTGTCGCTTTCCATGCCGTCCATTTATTTCTGTGGGGATCTTTCCTCCAGGTAAGCCATACATACAGCTGTTTATGCACATTGGAACACTGCACAGATTTTAAACGTGTTTGTGTGCTTGGCTGCATCACCCTTTCTGTATCTCTATAACCCACTACCTGATGGGCAACTGAATGTTTAGCTGAAGGGGGATTCTGGCTATAATCAACCTACACTTGAACGTACATGCCTACCCACATTCTCATACAACTAGTCATCAAAGATACCATTTTAAAGCAGGATGAAAGACTGATCAGGATGCAGAGTTACATCCTTGTGTTCATTTATTCCAGGGTAAACTCCGCTGAACTCAGGGGGACTTGATTCTGAGGCAACACACCTACAATATCTTCACTCCACCACCCCCCCCCCAGATTTACATGCACAAAGTGATGCTGTGTACTATGCATATTTTAGTCCAAAATTAACCCATATTTCTGGGGAAACATGTGTATGCACTCATTTGGAAGGGGGGGTGTCTCTGTTTGGAAATTATTTGGAGTGGACAAATGGCAGGTGGGTAGAAGTATTTAAGGCCCCGATCACATGGGCCAGATAACGCGCGGGGGAGGTGTGGGTATTTCCGCCATCACTATTTGACCCGCCACTACGCAATCAGATGCGACAGTGGGGAACTGGGGCTTTTTTCGGAGGCACGTGTTTCTGGCGCGCTTCAACAAGGCAAGAGGAGCACGCTGGAGCGATCAGACTGAGAAAGTCCATCTGCAGTCCGTTGCAACTGTTTGATTGTGGGCTTTCACTGGTACTTTTTAACTTCGGATCTCCAGCCGGACGATCCGGGTTGGCGACGGGTGCGCAACGCTTGCCAGATGTGTCCGTTTGATTGCACCCTTAAACTCCGCCCGGCATTTGTAAGTATCCTGTGGCAAGTTCTGCATGTGACCAGACCCTGAGATTCCCTTTTCCACCCTACTACTTTGGTCCTGATCGCTTCTGCTGATGCAGTCGTACTGTGCACAGAATCACTCCAGTGCTGGCACTTCAGCAATACTTCGATGGGAAATATGTGAGACAGATAAGGATTTCAAGCTATATAGGCAGCAAGTAAGGGGCAAAAACAAGGAGACATTTAACTCTTTCTTGCCAATTTCATCCTTCTCTCCTCTCTCCCTCCCCTCCATCCACCCTACCTACTCCATTTTGTCAGGCATGGTTTCAATTTTTGTTATCAACCATCATCAACACAGGAGAGGAAGGGCACAATTGTTTTAACTAACTATCTGGTACCATTGCTCTATCTAACATAAAAAATATGACATCCACAACAAGATTCAAAAGACTCTGACCTAAAAAAAGCCCAAACCAGGGGAGCCTACACCAAAATGATGCCATGTATGGAGATTTGGAGTATATTACACTGCTTCCTAAACCCTAAGTAAGTACAGGAAAAGCTTAGAATACCAGCCCTTACAGTCATCCAGCGTTTTATACAGGAAAAAAAATAGAAATCAGCCTAAACAAATGTCTTGTGACTATAGAAAGATGGCAAGACTCAGAGCTTGCACCCAAATCATCATTCCACTCTTTATCACCATCAATAACCTGTTTCAACTCTCATTTTATAGACACCACTGACTGTAGTCATGGTTAATTCTTCAAGCCCTTACTTTAATTGTATGAAACACTCCTGAGTTGTTAATACTTCTGCTGCCTGTCATTAGTTCTTGTACAGGACTTTGCTGCAAAACTAAGCATTAAAGTACTGATTAATAACTACTATTTATTAGGTGCATTACAGACATCTGTGACCTCCTGGAATATCGGGTAAATGGAAAAGGTTGTTGTAGTACAACAAAAGTGAAAAGGTAACGACACTTGCCCACATTCTAGCCCTGAAAACCAGGCTTCAGAAAACAAAATAACTCTAATTTTGTCCACTGGTTAAAGAAAAGTTTTGTCAAGCTTATATGCTCCAAGAGAATATATCAAGGGACTGAGGTTCCGTGACTCATTCTCTCTCTGTCACCCAAACCAAGTCAAAAGCTGACGTAATCTTTAAATCTATCAGTTGTATTTTATCCTGTCATCCAATCCTCCAAGTAGATCAGGAAGGCATACATGGTCTACCCTTTCCATTTTATTTCCACAACAACACCACGAGGTAGGCTAGGGGCTGAGTGTGATCAACCCATGGTCATCAGGGGAGCTTCATGGGAACCTGGATCTTCCAGTCTTAGTCCACCTCTAACAATTATACTACACTAGCTCTTAATACGGTCACTGTGGTCTAGTGACCCACACTCCAACCCGGGGAGGGGGGGGTCAAGAAGAGAACCAAGTCAAAAGCCACTTTGAAAAGCTTCCCTTTGTATTGGGAATGGCAGATAGTAACCAGGGGTGTGGCAGGCACAGCCAATGAACCCATAGGTTAGGGAACAAGATTTGGCCAGGCATGCTGAGCCTCTGGTGGTGCCAGCCTTCAAGGGCCTGACTGGTCCTGTAAGAGGCACAGGGCGTTTTAAAGGCAACAGCTGCCCAAACATGTGCCTTCTCTGTTATGGGATGGCCTGCCTGAAGAGGTCATGAAGGCTCCCACTCTCCTGGCTTTCCACAAACTATGCAAAACTGAATTAATCAAGAGGGTTTCCCCCCACAGATAATAGGATAGCAGTGTACTAAATGATTCACAACATTACTTGGATAAAGTCAGCAGGGACTGCAGTCTATTCTACTATGCATAGCTTGCTGAAAGTAAGATTCTACTATGTAATTTTTGTATCATTTAATGTGTTGTGTTAATACTTATTCTTTGTTTCAGTTCTGTTTTTAGACTTTTGATTGGTTCTACAATTCAGATCCCACTGCACTGTTTATTGAATATCCCACCCTGTTGATTGTATTGACTCACTCTGTCTAATCCAGTCTGGGGTAGTGGTTAAGTGTGCGGACTCTAATTTGGGAGAACTGGGTTTGATTCCCCACTCCTCCACTGGCACCTGCTGGATGACCTTGGGCAAGTCATAATTCTGTCAGAGCTGTTCTTGAAAAAGAGCAGTTTCTGTCAAAAGCTCTCTCAGCCCCTCCTACCTCCCAGGGTGTCTGTTGTGGGGAGGGGAAGGGAAAGGAGTTTGTGAGCCACTCTGAGACTCTTTTGGGTAGTGAAGGGCAAGGTATAAATCCAAACTCCTCTTCTTCTTCTAATCCTTGAGTCCTAGTAAGGAAGGCAGACTACAAAGTAAATAAGAATAAATTAATGAAAATAATCTGCTTTGAGTCTTAGTGAGAAAGGCCAACTATAAAGTAATTTAAAAAAATTAATAAAAATAGTGATTTAGTACCATGTCTTAACTTGCTAGGGCTATTTTAGTTCTCTTTATGACTATTCTTATCTCACCTCACTTGCAGATTTACAGAACCACTGCAGAAAATGTTTTGGAACAGGAGCAAGTTGGATATTCTGGCATTCAGAATGAAGAATAAACTGTTAAAATAAACACTGTGAATCAAACCATTTAAAATACAATTACCATATCCCATCGGGTAGTGGAGATCTCAGTATTTTATTCCCTGAACTGCTATAAAAATCCTTTTAAAACACTGCACTGAATGTTCTTTCCTTAAAAAAACCCAAACCACTCAGGATATCTATCCAGAGGTGGCCAACTTCCATACTGCCAGCTGTTCAGCTTTGGCAGCCATCTTGACACATTTCCCTACCCTTGAGAGTCCCTAATGGTGTTGACTTATTGAGAAATCTTTAATCGGTTCCACATGTTTCTCAGTTGTTTTGGAGATCCAACATCTTGAAAGAAAATATGACGCAACTGAGCACCAGTCTTTACAAAGCTTGATTTGGATATTATGTTTTCAATTGTACCCTACAGTAGCAAGAACAAAACCACACATAGAAGGAGGTAAACATACTGGGAGAAGCTGAATTCCTTCATACTTTTAAGTACAGACTTTATGATTAGCATGCATTTATAAAGATGCAGGGACAAAGCTAAAACTTAGTAAGGAGGCAGTTTTTTTGACCCTCTGGTAGTTTTGAGATAAAATGATTTTATGGGGGTTTTACTGACAAAGCTAACCCAATGTACAACTGTTATTTCCTGCTGCAGTGAGTTATGTTTATACAGCTGGCTTATTATTACCTATCATTTGCATTAAGGACTTAGGTTTTAATATTCTTGGGATATTTCAGTTTACTTTTGCCCTTCAGGAGGCCAGTACCATCACTTTGCATGTTTCTCATTTAGATGAATTTTCTCTTTCTAGCATTGTAGGCCTGGGATTCTCCTTCTTTTTCTAGGCAGCACTAAATCTGCATACATGTTCCATTGTACCAGGCAACGCCCCATGAGAAAACGCAGCAGTAAACAAGAACCAGTGACCCATCAAAGGATGTAAGGAGACACTCAGCATTTTGCCTGATTACCAGCAGCAGATTTCACCTGCTTGTTGTCAGATCACATATGACTGTCCCAGCCAGTCAAGTGAGCAGACTGTGGAGGCCTGGCAACCAGAGCTGCCCAGTAGTGCCAGAAGCTGGGTCAAGAGCTAAGGGATCAGGGGAATGGATAGAAGGGGAGCAGTCTAGAAAGCTGCCCACAGCAAGAAGTTTCAGTGTGTTGCACCAGTAACCTCCAGACAGAAGCTGAAAAAACTTATCTGCCAAGTCACCCTGCACTTCCTGATGCATTAGTGAAGCCCTGATTCTTGTAATACTTCATATCTTGCTCCTAGTTCAGGCCTAAACCCAGGCTCTGCTCCGTAGTTTCTCACAGTCCCCCACAATCACCCTTGAGGCTTGGGGGAAGATGGGTCCATCCTGAGTAACTCCAATTTATGTGATTTTGCTGGCCCACGGGGTAAAGCTTGCTACAGAGTACTCTTTGGTGCATCTATGGAGGGATACTTAAGGACATAAGAAGAGCCCTGCAGGATCAGACCAATAGTTCATCCAGTCCAGCATCCAGTTTCACACAGTGGCAACCAGTTCCTCTGGACAGTCAACAGCAGGGCATAGAGGTCGAGGCCTTCTCCTGACATTGCCTCCTGGCACTGGGATTCAGAAGATTACTGCCTCTGAATGTGGAGGTTCCCCATAGTCACCATGGCTAGCGGCCATTGATAGATCTATCCTCCACGAATCTACCTAATCCCTTTTCAAACTTTTCCAAACAGGAAGACGTAGACTGGCCAGTGAATTAAAGGCTTGCTTCCTATCAATATGCCCTAATTCTTCTGAAAATACCCTTCACACAAACAGCATTTTCCCTGCTTGAAAGTATATAGCAGCAGATCTGAAATTTGACGGATTAGGTAACACATAATCAACATGCAGTGGCAGATAATATAGACTAAGATGTTTGAACCTAGTTGCTCTGCACGGCTGGGAATTTTGGGAGTGTATGTCCTGATGTCAGGGTTCAACCAGAACAAACACAAACTTGAATAAGTAGCTAAGGTCAGGAATTTCCCACAGTTAACCATACTACATGCTTACGCATGAGTGTGCACATGCACAACCTGCCATCACTGTATCAGAGAATGCTACTGTACTTTCGGATTTTACTGTGGTTAAAAAAACACTTCTGCTGGGCTTTAAAAAGTAATTAGCTAATAGTATCTGTGTAAAGCGTAATCGATCCAAGAAGGGGAGCATTTGACAGTGCCCTCTAGCGTGCACTGCAGTATGTGTGGCAGCCCCTGTCTAGAATTTTCACAAATGTCAGTTGTACTTCTGCTTCAGGCTGGGCACCCTTAATCTAAAGCAATCAGTCATGAAGGCACATAGTGTACTCTTGTTATAAACAGACGCACTGCTCTACTTTTGGAACACGAGTGTGTCTAAGACAGCCATCTTTAAACAACTGCAGTCCTTGATGTGCGGTCATCAGATCTCGTGCTACAGAGACTGAAGGCGCCATCCAGTGCAAGAGCTGCCTGTAATAATCACAGACAGCAGAAGCCGACTGCACTGTACTGCGCTTAGTTCTATCAGGAAGAACAGACATTGGAGCAAAGATGGAGGTGGAAGAGCCCAGGGCTGCTTGTTGTTGCAGATGTGGGGATGAGGACTCAAGCTCCTAATCAGTCCCTCTGAGCTGCAGTTCATTCCTTCCTTCCTCACTCTGAGAGACATGCTGCGATGACCAGGTAGCAAGGAGAATCAGATCCAGCAGCTTTGCATTTGCTTAGGAAGTCTATTATGTGTTCCTTTACAGAATGACCCTAGTAACATATCCAGGGTTATTTTGGGGCAGGAACGCACAGGAATGGAGTTCCTGCTAGCTTTGGAGTTGGCCATGCCCACTACAGCCAAAACTTCTGCGTGCTTGGCTCCAGTGGGAAAGCCTGGAGAGTGACCACCCCCCGGTGAATCTGAGGTGGGCAGGGTGTGTGGAAGGAACGGGGAGGCATTTAAATGCCTCTCCATGCCTTTTCTGGCCTGTCCAAGGGCCAGCTTGCCCAGGATCCCCGCAGTCGCTGGGCACTCAGGCAAGCCAAGGGAAGGAATGAGGTGTGGCCTAATATGCTAATGAGATGTACTGTCAGGGGTGTGGCCTAATATGCTAATTACTTTGTTGTTGGGTGTGGCTTATTATGGTAACGAGTTCCTGCTGGGCTTTTTCTACAAAAAAAACCACCTGAACCTATCTAACCTTGTACGGAGCTCAGAGCTGTACGGCCATCTTGGCTTGCACAGAGCTTTAGTTTTCCCAGTTTAACCCCTCACTGTTTTGTTTCTTACCAGAACTTTTCCTCTGCTCACACTGAATTCCCTGTTTCTAAAGAACTGGCGTGATGTGGTCCATGGGGGTCACAAAGAGTCGGACTTGACTGTGCGACTGAACAACCAAGAAGAACTTACACAGTGGGGGCTGGCCAATACAGAGACCAATCTAGTGGGCTGTTCTAACTGGACGAGAGTCCAAGGAAGTCAGCAGTAGACAACACTAGGAATCAGGTCAGAGTTTTAAATGAAGGCCCAGTCGGCAGTATAGGGCTGGGGCAGTCTTGACCCTGCAAGCTAGCACAAAGGAAGCTGGGGACTGTGTCAGAAATTTCCTGTATCAGGGCTCCCTCTAAGCTGTGTTCCCTCTAAGCTGAGTTAGTGTGAGCTAGCTCACAGTTTTTTAGCCTCTGGCTCACACATTTTTGTCTTAGTTCAGAAAGGTTGGCTCCAGAGCAAGCTAATTTCTGCAGTAGCTCACAACTTTAATGCCAGTTGCTCACAAGGTAGAATTTTTGCTCACGAGACTCCACAGTTTAGAGGGAGCATTGGTCAGGGCTACCTGGAATTTATGTTGCTCTACAATGCACACTAGAGAAGATTAATGCCCCATGTAGAGCACTGAGTTTTTGCTTGTTATTAGTGAAATCTGGAAGGGTTTCTGCTAGGAAGGTACCACCAAGCAGTAAGAAATCTGGCTCTGACTAGAAAAGTCATAGGCCTACAGGGAACTGGAAACAGAAGCTATTACTACAGCATATTGTCTTGTCTAAAAAAAAATAGATAGAGAAAAACAGTTTTATTTTTCTAAATAGAGGAAAATGTCAGTGAACACAGCCACCATAGAAACCCCTTCCTCCCTTTTATTATATTTCCAACAAGTCATGCATTCGTTTTCACTGTTGGCAGACAGATTTTAATTTCATGCTGACATGAAAGATACAATGTAGCAAATGTCAGGAAAGATATCAATAACTAATGGTACAAATTTCAACAGAAATTATTTCCCTCCAGTCACTTCATCATCTGCAAGCTCTCAGTGGACAGGTCTGGGGAGTATTTTCTCTTCATATGGGCATCAAGCTTGTTAAGTACAGAAAGTTAAAGAAAAATTAAACCTCTTGAGGACAATACTGAGAAACCTCTAAGGTCTAAAAGCCAAACCCAACCAACAATTTATACACAATAGCTATAGTTTATGACATCACCATTTATAAGGCAAAAAACCAATACAAGCCTAAATAAATGCAAAAATGTTAAAATTAGTCCAGTCAGCTGGTACAAACACATGCACTTAAAGGAAGGGAGGGGGGAGGGGGAGGAGATTGGATTTATACCCCCCGCCCTTCACTACCCAAAGGAGTCTCAGAGCGGCTTACAAACTCCTTTCCCTTCCCCTCCCCACAACAGACACCCTGTGAGGTAGGTGGGGCTGGGAGAGCTCTTGACAGAAACTGCCCTTTTTTCAAGAACAGCTCTGACAGAACTATGGCTTGCCCAAGGTCACCCAGCAGGTGCGAGTGGAGGAGTGGGGAATCAAACCCGGTTCTCCCAGATTAGAGTCCACACACTTAACCACTACCCCAAACTGGCTCTCCTGTATATCAGTACTCAATAATGCAAGGAGCAAGAACTGATCCGGCACATCACTGTTCTTTATGCAGAACATGTGTTCAGCTTCCACTTACACCAGTACTTTATCTGTGGGCTCCTATGACACTTAAGACGTGCGCACGCACACATACGCAGGGCTAAATCAATTTTACTGCCTCATTTTTTCAAGCACTTTAGACTGGGGCCATTGATGTCTATAGGCTTTAAAAGAACTCTTGAGGTAGAGAATAGCTCTGCAACCAGCTGAAATGACGAACAGCCATGTGTACTTCAAATTGTAGCCCCTAGGAGTTGGCGCTATGTAATTAGGAGGATCCAACGGATGCCTGTTTGTCTATTCCTATGACCAGGCTTCGTCTTAATGAGCAGCAAGGCTCGTCCATTTCTGCCACAGAGAAACCAGCACCTAAAAAACTACATATTTTAAAATATAGGGGCTATCATATTTCTTAGAGCGCAAAACAAGGCATTCCCATAGGCTTGCACGACATCTTAAGAACTCTGAAAGTATGCACCCCCCAAAAAAACCAATCAGTTTACGGGTCTCTTGCAAAAGCAGCCTTAGTGCGTTCATTACGGCAGTCAGCCGTCTGAAAATTCAACTCATCCCAAATTTCCATCTTGTAGAAACACACATCCTTGAAGAGGTGGCCAAAACCATCTTCCAAATGCAACCAGGCTGCTGTGCCCAAGAAGTCTGAGGGAGATGGAAGTCACAGGTGCAGCTTTTCCTACTGTCACGTGGCCACTTGTGAAGTGTGAAGTGATTGGATTTATTTATTTTATATTTATTTTATTTTGAGTTTTATACCCCGCCCTATCAGGTAGCTCAGGGCGGCTAACAAGCGGCCAAGCCGAGTTTCAGAACAGAACCCCGCCCTTCAGAACTTTATACCCTGCCCTTCACTCGGAGTCTCAGAGCGGCTTACAAACTCCTTTCCCTTCCCCTCCCCACAACAGACACCCTATGAGGTAGGCGGGGCTGAGAGAGCTCTGAGAGAAAATGCCCTTTTTCAAGAACAGCTCTGACAGAACTATGGCTTGCCCAAGGTCATCCAGCAGGTGCAAGTGGAGAAGTGGGGAAGCAAACCCGGTTCTCCCAGATTAGAGCCCGCACACTTAACCACGACACCAAAGTGGCTTGGAGCTTCAGAGCTCTGAAAGAAACAGAAACCTTGGCTCTCTGGGAATCTGATTGCCTAAATGGATTAAAGTTGTGCCCTTAGTACAAAGAAGAAAAGAAAAGAGACCAGTAGCAACAGACATGAGAAATATACAAAAAACAATAGCCCGATGGGGTCCCCTGCTATCCTATGTATTTTGATTGGAACGCCAAAGGATTTGATGTAGATACTAAATTGGGCTTATTGTTCCTTTCCCCCCACTCAAAACAGGAAGACTTTGGGGGAGGGTCCATTGTCCTGTTTGTTGTTGTTGCTGTTTTTTATGCTCTGGCAGTGCCTGACAGCAGTAATATTTGCATACACAAATGGGAATCTACGCAGAGAAGCCATTTTCCCTTCTGAAAGAGGTGGGCAGTTGTATGCTATATCTAAAAAAAATCTAAGAAACCAGCTACATCTGTCTGGGTTTCTGTCTCTCCCTCCCTCCCCCTCCCTCCGTCCCTCTCACATTCACACCAACAAGACTGACAGCTACCCATTACAGTCAAATCACCTGAAAGACCCACCGTCAGACTTATCTGTTTGCCAGGCTCTCAAATTGCTTTTAAAAATAAGGGGAAGAAGCTGCCCGGCTTTCATTCTAGATGTCGTTAAAACAAAGTGCCCAATTGGATAATTACCCATCCACCGTCTTTACCTGAAGGGTGACCTTTAAGAATGCCAAATATATAATACTTCAACTATTGTACATGCATCTTGAGCAAACACTGAATGTTGAAAACGTTGTTTTCTAGCACCAGTCTGACTTCATGAACTTAAGAACTAGTGCCTGTCGGAAAGCACTGAGGGTGGTAGTAGTAGTAGTAGTAGTAGTAATAGTAGTAGTTTTGTTACACAGACAGTTGGGCTTGTAATGCTATCACCACAAGAAGTCTCAAGTAAAGTTGCTGTTCTCAGTTCTTTTATTACTCTCTTCTCACCAGGCCTGTAGCTACGATGGGGCATCTCGGGGCTATGCCCCCCAACTTGCTGGCAAGGCCCCCTGACTTCCCATCTAGCCCAGGGTGTCACGGCCTTCTCCCCTGTATTAAATTGATTGGCTAGTGCCCCCTAAGAAATTTAAATGCCCCCTGACTTAAAAAATCCTGGCTACAGGCCTGCTTCTCACTGGCTACTTATTCAGGCCCCGCCCAGAGTATCCTGTCCAACTTTGTCTGAACCTTTTGCAGAGTTAACTACAGCATTCACCACAGGCCCCTGGCCCAAATCATTTGCAGATTTTACATATTATATACCACTTTTAAAAAAACCACTGTATCATTTACAAGAGGCAAAACTGCCTCTTTGTGAAAGGCAGTGCAGAGCTACATGAACAGCTGAATATTTGCCAAGCTGAGTTCTTCAGCTGCTTATCTGTGCTGGCCCAAATCACGTCCCGTGCTGGCCCCAATCCGTGTAGCTGGTGCTACAACATCAACATGATCAGGGGTTGCTGTAGCCCGTGCACATCCTACTACAAGTGGTCATCCCAGGGAAAAGGGGAACCATTGACTGAAAAATCTGCTTACCCTCCTTCCAAGTCTGCTTTGAGGGGCAAAGGAGGGGTTGGTAACATTGCTATCATGTGCATGTCCCGCCTAGGAACATGGTACGCTAGTCCTGAACCGTTTCATGTCCTTTCGTTTCATAATGTTATAACGTTACAACAGCAGTAGAGTTTTGTTTTGTTTTAAAGGCCAGGAAAATAAAGGTTACCTGCTCCAGCATTCACTAACAAATACAACTAATCAATACTATTAAAACAAACTTTGATCTTCTGGGAAAATGCTTATTAAGAAATAACATAAATCACTGAAATCTACATTTAGCCAAGAGAGGAATAAAGCCACACTATGGCTCAGATCCTCAAGGAATATTAAGTAGCATAGCTGCGCAAACATAAACTATACTCTCTAGAACGTGGGCAGAGACCCTCAGGCTTATATAAGCTAATAGCCTCGCCTCAGTGATGGACGAAAAACAGAGACCAAGGGTTCTCCTCAAAGTATCCCTACATCAGCTGTAATACTTATTGCTCATGTACTTAAGCAGAGTTACTGCCCCGGTGGCAATGAAGCAATGTTGTGATTCCCATAAAGTAGCAATACTCTAGGAACACGTGATCCAGAAAGAGGGTAAAGGAGGGTTATATTTCTAACCAGGAATAAAATGCATATTCCTCCCACCACCACCACCACCACCCACCCCGTTATGTTACAGTCTTTTTAGTCAAAGTGGAAGAGGCAAAGCATGCTCCCTCTTTCCCAGAGCACATGAGTATCAGGACTGTTGTAGCCTGTTTTCCCAAGGATGCAAGGGAAATCAACAGAGGAGAAGAGGGCATGCACAACATACAACTGCATAAGCAAATGGAAACATAACTGTCATGATCTGTGTAGGCCTCTAGAGACCTGTGTGGGAGTAGAAAGCAGGCAGCCTACAATCCATACATAGCGATGGTTGTAGCCAATCAGTTTCCAGAGATTGTGTGAGAAGAGGGAACTTAAGCTTTGTGGGCCATGAAACTGTTGTTCTTTTGCTCTTCTGCGGTCTTCCCTCTCATAGAGATAAACTTTGGGGACAGTCTGGTCTGAGGAGAAAGTTCCCTCACTTGGGACAGAGTGAGTACAGGGACAGGCCTGGTAAGAAGGCTGTAGGCCTTAAGTAGTAACTAGTTAAGTGAACTAGGTAGTCATGTTAGATTTGTTTATTTTTGCCTTTGAACACTGTTATATCTTTTAAAGCACCTTGTCTTGTTTTCCTTGCCCCAATACTGTGTTAATAAACCATTTGTTTAATTGTTCTCTGCCTGATCATCACGCCTATGTTCTTGGCTTAAAAAGAGGCATTTTGGATGGGCTTGGGAGGGTACACTGGGCCTTCTCAAGGGACCTGAAGTCCAGAGTGGTGGCGGCAGAAGGTGGCGACCCCCTGGGCTCATGACAGTAGCACCTGACACCAGTGCACACCTCTTGTGTGTATAATATAAACAGCAAACTAAGGTTCCACATTGTATCCCCTTGGCTTCTGATCAAAGAGCCTTCTGTGCCAAGGTGGCCAAACTCTTCCATGAAGAACTGAGGGAGAAGCAATTCTGGCAGCAACTCTCCAGATTCCAGGAAAAGGTCTTTCACATCACCTACTGTCTGACACATTTAACTGGAGATGGTGATGCTTATACCTGGGACCACCTGCACGCAAAGTAGATGCTTTACCACTGAGCCACAGCTCTCCCTCACATTCCAACTCCACACTCTAGATTGTTCCATAAGAAAGCATCACATTTAGCTCCCATAGTCTTAGGCAGGGCTTTTTTTGTAGAAAAAGCCCAGCAGGAACTCAGTAGCATAATAGGTCACACCCAGCAGCAGAAACTTATTAGCATATTATGCCACAGCCCATGCCTTCCCTTGGCTTGCCCGGGCACCCCACAGCGGGGAGCCTGGGCAAGCCGGCCCTTGGACAGGCCAAGGAAGGCACAGGGAGGCCTGCCTCGGAGTCACTGGGGGGGGTTTGCTCTCCAGGCCTTCCCTCTGTAGCCACGCACACAGAGGTTTTGGCTGTAGTGGGCGTGGCCAACTCTGAAGCCAGCCAGAACTCCGTTTCTGTGCGTTCCTGGTCTTAGGTGTTTACTTGCAGAGTTCCAAGGCTCTCCAGGCTTCCAGGATGTGCGCACACACACCCATATATGCCCCTGCTTCTTGAATGACATCTGAATCCTATAAGCAGCCCTCTTTAATTATAGGAGCCTAAAAAGACTCTCAGGAAGCAGGGAGGAGAGAAAAACCCCTTGGAGAGCCACTGCCAATCCGAGTAGACAGTGGTGGACTACATGGAGCAGTGGTCCCACTGGACATGGCAGCTTCATGTTCCTCCTCGAACTCTCATCTTCCTCTCATAGGAATGCAGTCTCTTTTCAAAGTCCGTGTGCTTCTGCTGGCTCACCCCCCCTCCGCGGTACCGACAATATGTTCCTATTCTCTGCCTACAATGTTTGCTTGATCTGTGTGGGGAAAATCCCAGGACTGTGTTTTGCAAAGGAATTCAGGGCAAGGGCTGCCCCATCGAAGCTATTAATTGGAGAACCAGTGTGGGATAGTAGTTAGAGCGTCAGACCTAAGATCTGGGAGATCAGGTTCAAGCCTCGCTCTGCCACGGAGCCTCACTGGGTGACCGTAGGCTAATCCTCCACACTCAGTCTAACCTACCTCTCAAGGGCTGTTTTGAGGAGGAAGGGAGAATGATATTGTAAGCCACTTCAGGTCCCCGTAGAGTAGAAAAGCAGGTATAAATATCTAAAAGAAATGAAGTGTTTGTTTGCAGTGTATTTACTCCTCATGCCTCCTTCTCCCACTTTTCTTTTATCTAGTGAAAGAAATTTGATGTTGGCTGATGCCACCATGGACTTGATGTATTCTCCCTGCTCCCTCCCCCCCGCCACTGGAATGCGCTTTGGTACTTCAGGTTTCTTCCCGTTATCTCTGCTGTGGCTTTGGAGCCTTGCTCGTCCATCCCGCTGTTTCCCACTGGGAGCGACGGACCATTTCTTTTTGCACGCTTGCTTGCTCATGCTTATTGGCTCATACCTATCAGGGGGACCTGTATGAACAGGGTATAACTGTTTGGCTTCCCGCCTAACCCCTCATTCCTGACACGGATTGTGTCCAACAATGACCTAAGCATCTTCTCAATAAACTGAACCTTAATAAAGGGACATTGTTGAGCTTGATTGACTTGGGACTCTGACACCTGATATTGATATTAGATTCATGCACACACACATATCCATCCTAGGATCCCAAGATGATATGTACATTAGAGTCCTAAACTGGTCTGCCATTCGAGCACTAAGAGATCCTTCTCCTTCTTAGCATCAGTCAAGCACTTGTATGACCTACCTTCAAGAACATACACATAGCTCACTGCTGGCATTAAGAGTACCTTCCCCCAAGGAGCTCAAGGCAGCAGGAAGCAGCATGCATAATTCTTCCCTCCTCCACTTTCACACCGGCAAGGCGGGATATAAATTGAAAGTAAATAAATAAATAAAATAAATAAATCTCACTTTGGGGGTTACACTGAGAGACAGAGAGTGAGCAGCCCCAAGACCACTCACTGAGCTTCAGGGCTCAGGGGGGACTTGAGCCAAGATATTCCCATGTCCCAGTCCAGTGCTCTAACCACTATACCATACTACTGGCTCCAGATAGAACTGGTAGTATAACTAGATTATTAGAGTGTGCCTTCCTGTGTTTACGTTGACAGACAGGTAGACAGACAACTTGTGTATGATATTATACAGTGAAAGCAGAGGGACTGGATGCATCCTGCCTTCTTGAACAGGCCATCTAGATTATTTTATCCAGTCATCTGAGTAAGATTATATATATATATATCTTGTTCAGATGACTTTTTTACAGTAACAGGCTGGATAAGGCAAGGCATCCAAGTAGGAAAAGAAGCAGAATGACAGTTTGCCTGTAAAGCATTAGACAATATTACTGAACTTGCAGCCTCAGGATGGAAAAGTAACCAGTCACGCACAAACTATTCAATAAGTTTAGTAGAATGTGACTCAAACAGAATTAGATAGGAACTATTGTTGTGAACTTTTTAAGGAAGGCATGGAGAAGAAGTAAGGAAAATTCCCCAGCCCTGAAACTGACAGGGAAGCCCTTCAGTCCATGGGAGAGCTATGCCCAGTGTGCTGAGAGATGAAGGGCCAGGATCAGAATCAGAAACAGCAGGGCTCTTTTGGGGCAGGAACGCTCAGGAACAGAGTTCCGGCTGACTTCTGAGTTGGCCACGCCTACTGCCTCCCCCCCTCGGGTTCCCCAGGAGCCTCACAAGCTGCAGGGTGCCCAGGGAAGCCAAGCCGATCCAGGGAGGCAAGGCAGTTTAAACTGCCTCCCCTCCTCGGGTTCCCCGGGCACCCTGCAAGCCGTGGGGCACCTGGAGAAGCCAATCCTGGGAGGGAGCTGCACTGTCAGGGGTGTGGCCTAATATGCTAATGAGTTTCTGCTGGGCTCTTTCTACAAAAAAAGCCCTGAGAAAGAGAATGTAGGTTTTAAAGGACCACATATAGATCTTGCCAGGAATGAAGCTTGCCACTGCAATTTGAGACACAAGTCCAATGAAAAATCCAACAGCTCCCCTGGTTCAGGCAGGTGGGGGAATTTCATACCAGTACCAAATGACGGGTACCACCAAAAGACTTTGCAGTTTTAAATGTCAAGGCATTCGTAAACAAGTATTAACAAGACTATAAATGTATTCTAACCTCAGATAAGAAACACACGCACACTTTTAAAGTCTGTGAGTAAGAAGAGAGAATTGTACTTAGGATCTGAGCTTGAGCTTCCTGCCACAAATACGACTAAACCCAATGCAGTACTGAACTTAAGGTATTCTTAATATAGTCTGAGCTTAGGTAAAGGTAAAGGTTCCCTTGCTCGAAAGCCAGTCGAATCCAACTCTAGGGTTGTGGTGCTCATCTCCGTTTCAAAGCCGAAGAGCCAGCGCTGTCCGAAGACGTTTCCGTGGTCATGTGGCCGGCATGACTAAACACCAAGGTGCACGGAACGCTGTTACCTTCCCACCGAAGTGGTACCTATTTATCTACTTGCAATTTCTTGCTTTCGAACTGCTAGGTTGGCAGGAGCTGGAACTAGAGACAGGAGCTCACCCTGTCATGCGGCACCCGGGTCTCGAACTGCTGAACTACTGACCTTCCACAGCCTGCAGTTCAGCATCTTAACCACTTGAGCCACCGCAGCTCCTAGTCTGAGCTTATGACTTCATAAATCAATATGGCAATTTACTACATCATGCTTTCTCAACCTATGGGATGAGATGGTTTCTATTCATTTGTTCCTTCCTTTCCTCACACTTCCATTTCTTTTGAAGGAAGAATAAAGCAAAGCAAGTTTCTAGGCTTCAAGGTTGCTGCCGGAAACCCGTGCCCTGTGTGCTCAATGTATCATCTGATCCAGCAGCGCTGCAGTTCTGTAAGCAAGGAAACTCATATCCACAGTACAACACAACTGGGCATTCATCTTAGCCGGTGTGATTCTCTCAGGGGACACATACAGGGTTTTTTTGTTGTTGTTGAAAACATGAGGCTGAATTACTAACAAGAGAAGGTGGTCTTCAGATCACGAACCGAGCCCAATGCTAAACACACTGAAAGTTCAGGCAATAAAAAGGTGTTCGTTCCTCACAGCCAACACGTTAGTGAAACTGTTTTCTATTCAGCAACGACTACGGGCAAGCCTGCTTAAAGAAAAACAAGTAGCAGTATTCCAAAACCACCTCAGTATTTCATTAGCATTTCATAAAATGATACCAATTCTGCATCGCGAGCCAAGAGAGCTGCTCTTCAGAAAGAAAAAAATCTCTTTTGAAAAATGAGAGTACAGCGAGGAAGACAGATTCTTGCATTCTGCAGATTTTGGTATTTCATTTCTCTATAGCCTCCGTAATTTTTATGCAAGCTGATTATCTCCATAAACTCTGATTCACAGCCTGGGCTCTAAACACAGAGAGTCTTCTAACAAGGAAGCACAGATGAACACTGTAAACTGTAGAAAGGGGGTGGGGGACGAAGCAACTCGCACTCGCAGCTCTATTATTTAATTCTATTCTAATTGGGAAATATTTGGAAGTGCAATATTCCCTCTAAAGGTTCCAATCTGCCAAAAAGAATGATTTGCAATTTCATTTCTTCCCCCCGCTCCCCCTCCCCCTAAAAAAAAACCACTTTCAACATCATTCCCTCGACTCTGAGGCCCGATTTTTAAACCATTACCCCCCATTGGCTGCTACCATTCTGCAGTCGCTCCCACAGGATTCTGGTAACCAAGACAGCTTCTGCCCACACAGTTTGGGGACCGCACAATATGCCATGCTTGCCAGATCCAGTAGGTGTTATGGGCATGGCACACAGTCCATGTTAATCACGCACGATGGAAGACTGTATGCATTACTAAAGCACGGCATGAACAGCCCACAAGGCCTCAACAACCATGCCGTTTAAAGATCACTGTTTTCAGGCCTGAAATCCTGCAACTGCGGCACGCAGGAGGAGAACTGAAGGTCTCAAAGCCTGCACAGAGGACCCTGGCTTCTGGCAGGGAACCCAGCTCCACTGCCAGCACAGCATTAGCCAATGTCATTGTGTCTGTGATTCTTGCCCTCTCTACCCATATTGCAGCATACAAGTGCCACATCATCATCATCATCAATTGGACTTATGGACTGCCCAGTCCCTGATGTTGCAGGGCTCTGGGCGATGTACAATCATAATAAAACATCAACCATATAATAAAATACCTATAATAGCATTAAAACAACAATCTAAAAGATTCAGATGGCGGATTCCAATTATTTCCAGTTTCAGATTGTCGACCACTTCACGGGTGGTGAAGGGAGGACAGGGAGAATAGACAGAACAGAAGAGGGTGCCAGCCAAAGATGGTAACCATCGCTGTCCTCAGCCACCATAATGATCTCACACAACACTGATAAGACCATAGTGCTGCAAAGTCCTTTCAAGGCAAGAGATTGGCTACACCTTGGATTCCATGCTACTCTTGCAGCCGGTTTTCAATAGTGTGGCAAGAAGATGTTCATGGCACCAGTCAATCCTACTGCTAGCTAGAGAGCCAGTTTGGTGTAGTGGTTAAGTGCGTGGACTCTAATCTGGGAGAACCGGGTTTGATTCCCCACTCCTCCGCTTGCACCTGGCTGGATGACCTTGGGCAAGCCATAGTTCTGATAAGAGCTGTTCTTGAAAAAGAGCAGTTTCTGTCAAGGGCTCTCTCAGCCCCACCTACTTCACAGGGTGTCTGTTGTGGGGAGGTGAAGGGATGGGAGTTTGTAAGCCGCTCTGAGACACCTTTGGGTAGTGAAGAGCAGGGTATAAATCCAATCTCCTCCTCCTCTTCTTCTAGCAAGCTAAAGAGGGATCCTCTCCCACAAAAAGCAGCCTTTCATTCCCAAAGGATGGAATTGAAGCCATATCTCTGCCAGCTGCAATGGGCCAGTCTGTCAATCAGTGTGTCTTCAAGCTCCTGGTAGGGTTGGACAAGAGTCCCTTGTTCTTTTCCATGCTTGTTCCACAATGTTCCACCTGGTAGGCTGCCAATAACCCATTGTAAATATATGTCACTTGGTGTAAAGGTGCACATGATGTGCATTTAGCTATTGGTTGCCATTTGTACTCCTATAATTAACAAGTATCCAAGTGTGTACACATATCCCTTCAAAAAAAATCCAGAACACACCCTCAGAAGATGGGTGAAAACACATCTGCAGTTCTGTTTCTTCACATGGGCATTTCACTTTGGAACAGCAGATTCCAGGGAGAATTTATATTAGGGCGGAATCAAGAAGCATGCTTTCCTTAAAGTTAGTGCATGCATAATAGCATGCATTTGGTTTGCGGGCCTGATCAGGTTAGTGTTTTACAGGCAACATTCAGCCTGGTCCCCCTCTTCCCCAAAAAGAGCGGAGGACTTGCCTTTGTCCTTTATGGATGAGGAAGGAAATAATACAAAGGTGCCAGATCTTGCAGGAGTCTACCAGTGCTAGTCACTTGAGCTAAACTTTGGCAGAAGATCTGTCGTCCTTTTGACAAGTGGCAGCTTGTCAAAACTCTGCTTATATCAACCCACCAGCCTGCAATCCGAAATACAACAGCTGAGACACAAAGTGGAAAAGGACGCGGTAGTGCAACAATCCCATAAGGATGGGACCAAACAAAGCAAATGATCACAACTTATTCACATTTGTGATTGTGTATTCCACAGTTAAAAGTTAATGGCCTACAATGAAAAAGGAAATCATACCTATACTATTAGGACCAAAAAAAAAAGTCATAAAAATCAATCAAATGTCAATTTAATGTGCAGGTGATCTGAAATGTTTCGAGGCACTTCCTAAATATCAGTATATCTGTTCCCTGGTGGAATTATTTTGGCAAGGAATTCCCCATCACTGACATCACTACAAAAAAGCCCTGCAGCGTGTCTCATTGATTCCCATTGCACCAAGATGGCTCCGCGCAACATCTACCTCCCTTGCAGATCTTAATGAACAGCAAGACTGAAGCTACGAGCTTCAGCTTTGAACAGGTTTTGAGTAAGGGAGGAAGCCAGTCGGAACCCCCTGGGTTCAGGCCAGAATGGCCAAGAAGAAGGGGCAACCACAATGGACGAGGAAGGAAAAAATATCAAGTAGAGGCCAGATCATGAAGGACGCTAAAAGCGCCAGCCACTCAGGCTGAACTGTGGCTCAGACCCATCGCCCAAATGAAAGGAGGACCACAGTAGTTGTGCAGCATCGTGATCCACGGTTTGGAAATCACTCTTCTGCTCCCGTGTCCACAAACATCCCAACAACTTTGTCCTGAAATATGATTTAAATAGAAGTTGCTTCCTAGCAACCTTAAAACCGTATTGCTTAAAAACCTTCTGGCTGGGTTAGAAGGTTGGACTGGGAAGTGCTTCAGCCCACTGGCAATTTCACACTGGAGCAAGAGCCAGCTAAGCACTTCCCTCCGTCCGGATGTCTCGTTGCCATGACAACCAGATGGACCTTCCAAGGAGTAATAGACAAAAGAGAGTGATAAGCAGACTCAACAATGAATTACACTGGCTTTTTTTTCAGGAGCCAACATATTGCTTCAGACCATTTATATTAAATTTTTCGGTAAACAAGCAGCTTTAAGAAACAACAGACTGTGCAATAATCCTGACCACACTATATTTATCTAGGTCTCGCCTGCTGGAAAACTTATTTCAACTTTGGCAACTCAAAGCAGGCTAACCTTCAGAGAACACCGAGCTAGGGTTCCACTGAACTTCAAAATCATGCAAACCAAGTGTTTCACAGAACAGTAAATGTCTCCTCCAGCTGGATTAAATTTCACTTTCTCGTCCGCCTAGAAATTAGATTTATCATTATGATACATACATATTCAGTTTGCCCATATAGAAGATGAAAAAAAGTTTCTTTTCTATTATTGTCTCATGATATCTGCTCGTGAGGAAGAACTTCCTTTAGTCTGCTCTGAAATGATAGCTAATTTGCCTGAGGAACCCCAATTTCTAGAATTATAAGAGACTGAGAAAATTGGGGTTTTTTTATATCACAGAGAGCCAGAGGGTCTTGACCAGGATCTGGGAGACCCCTCCCTGCCATGGAAGCTTCCCGGGTGACCTCAGGCCTCTCACGCACTCTCGGCTTAGCCTGCTTTATGAGGTTTATGAGGATACAATGGAGAACAAGGTAAGTGAAAAGTACTGAGACTGAAGCGTCGGGTAGAGTGAAATCAGCTCATACTTTTATTTCAAGATCAGGAACAAGACAAAGTAGCTGGCTCGCAGGCTGGCTTGTATGCCCCAAGGAAAACACACCCCACACACCCGTGAGTGGTCTCTTTACAGTAATTGCATTAACCTCTCGGATCCTAGTTCCCCGATTGGAGGGGACTCAGGATCCGAGCGTCTATTGTCCTCATGGTCCAAGTTCAGGCACTTCACCTGGCCGCATGTTGGACCGGTTAGAACCAGTCGGAGCACATGGTCGGCTTGGGTACATTACAGTAAGCTACTTTGGGTTCCCACCAGGGTTGGGAAGTCCCTGGAGCTTTGGGGATGAAGCCAGGAGACAGAGGGGTTTACAGTGAGGTTTGGGGGGAGGGACCTCAGTGGGGTATAAGGCCACAGAGCCCACTCAACAAAGCAGCCCTTCCCTCCAAGTGAACTCATCTCTGTCATCTGGAGATCATTTGTAATTCCAGGAGATCTCCAGGCCCCACCTGGAGGCTGGCAACCCTAGTTCCCATTGGAGAGAAAGGTGGAGTATCAAAGCAATTAAATTCATAAGTTTATCAACCTCTATCCTTTGTAGGTTTTCCCCCCCTGAACTAAAAAAAAAATCCCCAGCACTCTAGTCTTTACTCATAAAATTTTATTTATTTTTATTATTATTATTTTTAAAATGTATACCCTTACCTTTCTTCCTTCACCAGGGTTGCCAAGGTAGCCAAACCCCTTGGCCATTTTTGAGCTACTTATTTCCATTTCTGCCATTTTAAAGCCGCAGCAGCTACTGCAAAGGATTCTCACGGCAACTTACAATAAAAACCAAAATCCAATTAAAAAAAAATCAAACAAGATTGTATCGCCAGAGATGAACCCATCTTGACAGAATGATCGGTGAAGTTCATAATACTACATTCCGACTTCAGTATCTACCACAGAAAAAGGACCTTCCAGGTTTCCAAGAAGACTAGAAGGCCCCAGTCTTAATAACATCTTAGTGAATTTCAAACAGTAGGAATGCCTTAAGAAGGGCTTCCCAGGAAAGTGTTGAAAGGAATGATGTGGGAACGAATGGGAAGAGACACTCCTTCAGACACTCTTAACCCAGGCCCTTTAAGGTGTAAAGGTAAAAACTACTCAGCATCCTGTCCAGCTCTCGGTTATCATTACTAATAGGTTCCCACACAAGTGCAGCCTGAGTCACAAAAGGTTAAACCACAACAATTGTGCTAGATTTTAAGGTGCCACAAGATGCACACATATATTTTTAGTGTGGAGGCGACCAGAATGGTGCTCAGCATTTCAGTCTGGCTGCATCATGGATTTATACAGAAGCATTAAAAGATCTTGCCGATTTATTATACCTGAGGGTCAGGGAGTAAAGCACGCTTGCTCTCCTTCTAAGCGTCCCATTTCCCTCCCACCGTCTAATACCTCTTTCACCTACTTTATCTTATGGACTATAAGAGAGGGATTACAAATGTTTGTCACTTATCTAACCTAGTTCTTATGCAGCCTTTTACCAAAAAAACCCCCCAAAAGTTCCACGAGTGTTATTAATCAAATGGAAGGAGGCTTGAAAACAAAGCATGCATTAGTAACAGGTCCCCTGAGGAAAACACAGCCAATAGTTAACTACAGCTGAAGCACAAGTCTTTGTGCATGAGAGCATGGGAGTGAGGTTTTCAGAGATTGGGAGGCATAGCAAGTGAGTAGATCCAGCCATTTATTGACTTAAACTTTCATCAGACATCAGTAGGATCCAGGTGTTTCCTCACAAACTTAGAAAGAGACAAGAAATTTGTTTATTAAACCAGGTTACTCACACCTACAGGGAATCAGAATGCTGACACAGACCACAAAAGTATTTGCATATTCAACGGTATAAATAAAAAGAGGTCTTATTTACAGAAGACAGCCAACCAAAGGATGCTCCTGCTATGAATGGGGGTCACTCTGATGCTAATACACTACAAGTATTCAACAGGAAAGAAGGGAGTTTAAAAATAAATAGGGCATGGTTTCCTGTCCTGAAAAACAATAGCACCACAGATAAGATTAGAATTTCAACAGCCAGTCCACATACAAAAGAACCTCCTCAGGAAACAGGAAACCTCCTCAGGAAACAATCCATAGACAAAAGAACCTCCTCAGGAAAGCTCCTCCATTAGCATGTTCATAGCCTGGGGAACTCCTACAAGATAATGAGTCAGCCCTACCCCGCCTTCCTGAGTAGATATAAATTACCTGCCTACCATTTTTCTTCTCACCTTGACACATCTTTCTGTGTTATACCTCTGAGGATTGCCAGTCACAGCTACTGGCAAAACATCAGGTCCTACAATGCCAAGACCACGGTCAGCCAACCCAAAAAATCTACAGCAGCTAACACTACAAGTTTATTTGCTGGAATGGGTAATCAGATCCCCAGTAGCACGAAAGGGGCAAAGTGGCAGTTTGAGGTTGATTGAAAATTTGGGAAAGCCCAGAACTGGCACTAAAACATCCTCTAAGCTGCCACCTGCCCTCTGGTCTGCAAGGTGCTAAAGAGCCAGCTTGCTCCATCTCCAAATGGGTGTGACCAGAAAGTCTCTGATGCACAACTGAGAATATTACTGAGAAGGTGTTTTGTGGTGGGAAATAAAGTGTGCCCCTCAATTATCATTGGTCCAGAAAGAAGAGAGTCCCAGAAACAGAGATGCCCCGCCCTGTGTCCCTTTGTCTAGTCCTTGTCCAGTCTTCCAGCCTTGGAGGAATGAGCCTCAGCAAGCTTATAGGGGGGGCAGAGACCATCCCATCCCTAAACCCAAGGAAACAGGAAGGGATCTTCTGCAGAGTGTCAGTTAACTCTCGCCAGCATTGCTTTATGTTTCTTTTTATAGGCAGGTTTGCAATGTTTTCCTACGTCGTAGAATACTTCCTAACTATCTGTGCTTCTTGCTTAAATTAGACTTATAGTAGAATAAAGCTCTTTTTTAAAAAAAAAACCCAAAGAGTTTGATTCTGGGGAAAGAGGGACTAGCTTGCACAAGAGACTCCACCCCACATTATACCGTAAAACGATTGCTCAGAAATCACACACAGGCATCGACAGTCCTGGGAGTACTGCTCTGTCTCTAGTTGAGAGGGGGAAACTCAGAAAGGAGAGGGGAGCAAGAAACTGGGAAGAGTTAGCCCAGCCTCCTCTCTCTGACAAATGAAAACCCACTGCGGTGGACAGCGAAGCATCTCTTCCAACATAATACTGGGATAATTCCCCTTGCTGGAATTTCTAAGGGGGGGGTTGCTATCCACATTCTGATACAGTTTGGGGAGGAGTAGCCAAAACAGGGGAAAGTTTCCCCTATGAATTCCACCTCCTTAGAGCCTCAGCTCAAGAACCAAGTCCAGCAGTGGTAGCCAAAAGAATGAACTGCATGTCTGAGGGAAAGATTTGCAACAGCTCCAAAAACTAATTGATGTTCCACATGTGGACCATATAGTGAGTTTCAACTAAGATTGCTCAATGGTGCACATTTCACAACATGGAAAGCATTCCCAGGTTGAGAAAAACATGAAATCCACATGAGAGGTGTGTGGTCAAGTGGTTGATAATACTGGACCCCACTTGGCCTTGAAATTCACTCTTTGACTTTGGGCCGGTCCCATCTTTCAGTTTAACCTGTCTGACAGGCTTGTTGTGAGGATAAAATGAATGAGAAGAGAACAACACTTATTGCCTTGAGCTCCTTGGGTGAGGGGGAGATAAAAATACACAAGAGAGAGATGATAGTTACTGTCCGTAATGTTGGTATTTTGCTCCCTGTACTAACTGAGGTACTTCAGGAGTTCTCTGGTCCTGCCTCCAACCTATTCATGCTCATAGTGAACATGCAGTCTATATATGCAGGAAATGTACTCAGGTAGGAAACGTTCCCTGTGATTGGGAATGCTGCTTTTTCTAACATTCCCAGTCATGAAGAGGAAGCCCATGCATAGGAATGCCATGCTTACAACCCAGTAGTCACGTGAAGGTGGGGTTGGGGCTAATCTATTCCTCTCTTCGACGCATGTTGACTTCAACTTGTATATGGTGCACAAAGAGGGCTAGCAAGCAAATTGCACATGAGTAAGATGACCTCATGATGAAGAGGTTTTGCGATTTCCCTACACAGAGCTTTCCATTTATCAATGAGAAAGATGAGAAGTGACCTTTAGATAAGTTACAAGCCCGAGTTCCAGGGTTGAGTAGTTAAAGAGCTCTTTCCCAGTTCCCAAGTCTCCATCCCAACAGGAGGGAGCATGAAAAAAGGGTTCCTTGTAGATCAGAAGACATGAGTGGAAGGATGCAAGAGAGGATATCTTTTCAGATTTACCTTGTATGGAACATGGTCAAACTTCACAAATCAGCACCAGCACTTTGAACTACAAACTGATGCTGGCACCGCTCCTTTATGACAGGTGCTCTAGAGATCGGTGACCTATCCCCCTGTTGTTGTTGTTCAGCTGCACAGTCGAGTCCGACTCTTCACGACTCCATGGACCACATCATGCCAGGCCCTCCTGTCTTCTGTTGTGCTCCAGAGTTTGCTTAATTTCATGTTCATTGCCTCGATAACACTGTCTAACCATCTCATCCTTTGCCGTCCCCTTCTCCTTTTACCTTCCGTCTTTCCCAGCATCAGGGACTTCTCCAGTGAGTGCTCCCTTCTCATTTGGTGGCCAAAGTATTTGAGCTTCAGCTTCCGTATCTGGCCTTCCAGGGAACAGTCAGGGTTGATTTCTTTTAGGATTGAATGATTTGATCTCCTTGCAGTCCAAGGGACTCTCAAGAAACCTCACATAGGGGATAGTACAGTAATCCAAATGAGAGCTTATCATGGTATATATGGTCAGATCCTCATTTCCCAAGAAAGGGATGTGATCTTTCCAAGAATACGCTTAACCCCAGTTCTTGAATGAAGGCATAGACACCATCAACAACAGATAAAAGTGGAGGGAAATGATCTCTCGAATCAGACAAATAGACCCCTTACAAAATTTGAAAGACTTATACAACAGGATGAAATAGGGAGAAAGGGAATAATATCAATAATATATAAAGAATTAAACCAAACTTTTTGGGCAGCTACCTCTTCACAACAGCAGGCTTGGCAAAAAGATTGTAATTTAACATTAACTGAGAAACAATGGACTAAAATATGGTCTTCATACCTTTATACATCAAAATCTTTAAATTTCAGACTTCAAAATTACAAGCTTTTTGCCAGATGGTATATGACACCTTTGAGGTTATTTCACTCAAAAGCTCTTAAAGATCCTAAATGTTGGAAAGGATGTGGGCAAACAGGTTAGTTCCTGCACTGTTGGTGGGCATGTCCAAAAATTATGCAATTCTGGAATAATCTTCTTCCAACAATTGAAACCATTATAGATAAGGAAATCCCAAAAACTCCAGAATCAATCCTCCTGAACGTCTGGGAAGATGATTGTTTTACAAAATCTACGGCAGAACTTACCTCAATATTGATCCTGGCAGCAAAAACTTTAATAGCGAAGTTATGGAAAACAGAGAAAATCCCAACGAGAAGACAATGGTTCTTAAAACTTTGGGACATGATAGTTATGGACAAAATTACATCACAATTAACAGCAGCGGAGAATCCTCTAGCTTCATCAAAATTCGCTGAAAGATGGTTTACTTTTTTTTCTTATATATCAACAACAAATACCAAAGAAAATGCCTTACCTGCTAAATATAAGGACTTTATGTTTTTTTTGAATTAATTATATTTGAATTTTATATATTGTTAAGTAGATTTAGGAAGTTATATAACGTTTAATGTTTATGTATTTGAAAAAATTGAAAATAAAACATATAATTACAAAAAAAAAAAAAAAAGTGGAGGGAAATAATCTTGGCCCAGCATTTTTAAGCACAGCATACTACTTCCAGACCTTTGTCACTACACATTTGAGTGGATGCCCTTACCCACTAATACTGTAGCACTAAGAGGCTCAGAACTCTGTCTTCCAGTGAGGCAGGGGAGCTGTCCAACAGGGGTAGCCAGGTTTGCTTAAAAAGCAGAGGTGCTGTCCAGCAGGTTAGCTAGAGCTGAAGCGAGAATTACACAGAGGAGGTCAGAAAGTGGCTGCACGACAGCGGACTCCAGGCACCAGCTGCAAGGCTTGGTACCTGGTTGCTCAGCTTTCCCCCTTCCTGGAGCACGAGTGGGCCCATATTTATCATATTGAAAGTAACAAGACGTTTCCTCAGAAATCATGCTATGGGCAGCAAGGCCTCTTGTTACCAGACAGGCACTCATCTCTGCAATGTATGCTTATAATCAGGCTCATTAGCATCACTATTATTGAGGGGGGGGGGCTGGGAAGGTCCCATATTAGTGTTTGGGCCAAAGCACTGATCCAGTAGGCATGCCTCAAGCTTTCAGGATTCAGAAAGGAAAACTGATGTGGCTAATCCGGTAGTTTTCTTAGGGTTCTGCTGAAGGGGACGGTGACTCCTCCTTGCCCCAGCCGGCTATGGAGCCCGCAGCAAACTTCTCACAGAGATCCAGGACTTCTCATGACTGCCTCGTACACACAGGATAACCCTTCTGAACCTGGCCCTGAAGTCCCGGGACATGACAGTGGAGGTCCATGTCTGGCAGGGGAGCCATTCCCAAGCTTGTTTTCCCCAGGAAGCCCCACCAGTGGAATATTGCCTTTGTTCGGGAACAACCTCTTTCTTCCTGATTCAACAGCAACACCAACCGCAACTTCATTTTGTTGTTTCCGGCAATATTATTTTTGATTGTCATCGTGAGGGATGTTGGGGTGATTTTTTAAGACTTCGTAAATACGTGACCTTTACAGAAAAGACTTATTTTTCACACAACCACAGCAAGAATTTTTCAACTGAAACTAAATGGAAACAATGCGCCTAATTAGTACAATCCAAGTGGCGACCCACAGTGAAAAGAGTTGCAGTCTATCCCCTCACTTGGATAGCCCAGGCAAGGCCAACCTCATCAGAACTCAGAAGCTAAGCAGGGCGGCCCTGGTTAGTATTTGGATGGGAGCCCTCCAAGGAATACTAGAGTCGTAAGGCAGAGACAGGTGATGGCAAGCCACCAACATCCCTTACCTTTAAGCCCCACTAGGGGTCGCCAGAAGTCAGCTTGACTTGATGGCCAAAAAAAAAAAAAGTTGCACTCCATGTACAGCCCCTAATAGAAACGCTCCCATCTAAAGTTAACAGTCTGTCTGGAACAGTAATGTGGGAGCACTTTGAATAAAATTTTGTTGGTCTTAAAGGTTCCACTGGTTTCATAGGCTATTATCAAGAGATAGGCAGAGCATGCATATTACTCCAGTTCTGCCGACAGTCCCTTGGCTGTCCGTTAGTTACCAGGTGCAGTCCAAGGCCTTGGCTATCACATACAGAGTCCACCATCTCTGCAGGACTGCCTCTCTCCCTATCCTCACCTGAGCAGGGCCTTCTGCTGGTGCCACCTTGCAAATGGGCAAATTAACAACTGCCTGTGCATGTACATTCTTATGGAATGGCCTGCCGGATGAGATTAGGAAGGCTTTCCACAAGCTATGCAAAACTGGGTTATTCAGGAGGGCTTTATTACACAGGTCAGAGGGCTGTACTGCAAGGAAACAGCTGAAAAAGGATGCTTTGGTAAAAGGATAGAACCCATAGACTATAACGGCTATAATATGACCTGTTTTTGTAAGTATGTGGCTACTAGGTATCTTCTGCACCATTTGACATGTTCTGTTGAAATGTTTTTGCTTTGTTTCAGTTCTAGAATAGATTTCTGCTTGTTTTCAAGTATCTGCAATCCAAACCCTATTGCACTGTTTATCAGATATCCCAGCCATTGATCATATTGACTTACCCTGGCTAATCCACCTTGCGTCTCAGTGAGAAAGGTGGACTATAAATAATGTACATAAATAAATATATGTGGGGGGAAATTAAATTTTGACATTTTAAAATCATTGGTTTGAAAATAACGTTTTATCAAATGGTTACCTTGAGCACCCAAGGTACTTTACTATATACCGGGGTTGTAGAAAAAGCCCAGCAGGAACTCATTAGCATAATAGGCCACACCCAACAGCAGACACTCATTAGCATATTAAGCCACACCCCCATGTTACCAGAAGTGTGGTCATCCAGCTACACCTACCTTTTGCTTCTTAGTCTGTTTACCTTGTTTGTTGTCAAAATCCAGGGCTTTCTTTTGTAGCAGGAACTCCTTTGCATGTTAGGCCACACAGCCCTAATGTAGCCAGTCCTGATGAGTTTCTGCTTCTGGGTGTGGTCTATTATGCTAATGAATTCCTGCTGGGCGTGGCCAACTTGGGAGCCAGCTGGAACGCTGTTCCTATGCATTCCTGCCCCAAAATAGCTCTGCTATATACTATCAAAAGATGTCATTTGCCCACTTATAGTAGGAGGCCTCCTGGTGGTTGGGCCCTCCCTCTCATCTGTGCTCCTTTGAATGTCAAGAGAAAAGTCCCAGGCCAGAAATGATACCTGGTGATGTGTGATAAAACCAGGATGTGACATAAGCACGTTGGGTAACGTTTTGGCTGTCACACAATGCACTTAAGTCACATTCAGGGTTTTTGGGTAACTGTGCATTGCTGGACGTCATTTCTGCCCATCACCAAAACTCCTTCTAAGCTGTGGAATCTTGTGAGCAAAAACTCTACTTTGTGAGCTACTAGCATTAAAGTTGTGAGCGAGTGATTTGGCTACTGCATAAATTAGTTTGCTCTGGAGCCATCCTTTCTGAGCTAAGACAAAAATGTGTGAGCTGGAGGATAAAAAACTGTGAGCTAGCTCACACTAACTCAGCTTAGAGGGAACACTGGCCATCACCCCACCCAGAAAGCTCTTGGGGGATACCAGTCATCTCGAACACTATCTGAGGGCCAAACGACTCATGATACAGGAGATCTGCAGAACAAGTCCAGGGAGCTCCAAATATGAAGGCTGGGGTGGTTCATTCCTTCCCTGCTGTGTACCCTTTCCAATCAAGGCCACCCCCAGTAAACCTGCTATTGTCAGGTTCAAAAGCAAGTAGATCCAAGCAGGAGTAAGAAGGGCTTTATTGGAATACAGTGCTAAAACCCACAGTGTAGAGGTTATTGTCAGGAATGGCAATGCAAGCGGCTCAAGCATGGTTATAGTGTGATGCAAAAAGCGACTAGCAAATGACCTGCAAGCGCGCGGGGGGGAAACTCCCGGCGGGAGAATTACTTAATGGGCGGGAGACGACTCCCTCCTCCCCTCGTCTTCACAGGAATGGAAAATTCTCATACAAAGAAGAATAGCCCAAAGCCTGCACTCAAGGCCACCGTGATAAGACCGAGCGGCAGAGAAGAAGCTCCCACGTTACTGCTAGCATACCTAAGCAAGCACAGAAGCAGGGACGAGATAGGGAACAGAGCACAATGGATACAGTGTGAAACAATACAGAACCATTACTGACAGCTATCAGCCCTGCACTGAGAAAAGTGCTAGTACTTATCCCATGCCTGTACTCTTCTCCAATGGGACAAACTGCAGCCTGATGACAATATTCTGATCAGGACAGTGAGGGGGGGGGGCGGTTTGAACATCCCCTTCCCTGCTGCTTTTCTCCTTAAAGAAAGAGCAGGACAAAAATCTTAGACTCATTAAAATAATGTCATAGATTTTTTTAAAAAAAGGAGCCATCAGGAAATCAAATCAAAGATTTTCTGATTAACATCATAATTTGGCCCAAAATGATTGCTAAAAAGAAGTCAGCTGCTTATTTTAGTCAACTGGAGAGTGAAAGGGTCTCTAACTGGAAACCTGTGAGACAGTCCAGAATATTAGCATGATTAGCTGGGAAACTGGTTAATCCGAAGGGATTTAAATTGCAGTCATATGTGTCTAATAATATCCCAGAAAAGAAATAGGTTTGCTCCTTCAATAAGGGTTGCCACCTGGCTATCTCTGACTTCTTGGGAATGGGGATAGATCAATTACTACATTTTAGAGCATCAAAGCCAATGTGGGGAGGAAGGATTAATTTCTGACAATTTTGAAGATATTAATGGACATAACAGTACATGAGAGGTTGAATCGAAGACCAGATCTCCAATGTCTAATGTTAAAAAGTAATGATGGAACACTTGAGGTAAGTCAGAGCGGTGGTACAGAGGCAGGGGTTGAAACCTTCCTTCCTTCCATAATATTCCTGATAAAAATCAGCTCCTCCAAGCTGCTATTAACTCTGGCAGGGGAAAGATAGCCCCTGTATTTTACTTTCTGTTTATCCCTATTGGGCTAATAACAGCTGGAGGGAAGGTTTCTATTGAGAAAATTGTACAAAAGAAAAGAACGGGTCAACTCTAACCCCACCCCATGGCTAAATCAGGGGCTCCCTGACTGTGAAAGATTCCTGTCCCAGGCACAGCTGAGTGTATTTTTTGCCCATTTCTTCCACCCGAAAACAATTTTCACCAGAGGACCAGTGGGAAGGGGACAGCTTGATTTTCCCCCCCTTCTGGCTGTTTTTATGTTCAGCATAAGAGAAACAGAAAAAGAATGCTGCTTTTCTACCTGCAATCAAACAATGGGAAATTTATGGGAATTTTGAGAGGCTTTCTTTTTCAGATTTGTTTAATGATTTATTAAAGTTATTAGTACAATATGCAAAGCTGAGGTAGCAAAATAATTGGGGTCGAGAGATATTTCAGGGTTACATATTGAAAATCATAATGATTGTCATTATACAGGGCACTACAGCTCAGCAAATTACTCAGCTATTGCCTTTCCAAATCATCCACTGCACTTTGGAGGGTATAAATATCTGGTTTTAAGTTGGCAAATGAAGCCAAGTATCACCCTGATTTTTTTGACCCTTAAATAGGTTCAGTTGGTACATTTGTTTTTATAATTTACTCTCTACTCCATTCTGGCTTGCAGCACAGTTGTAGATCTGGACTTTCACTTGCTTTCTGGAATAGAGCTACAACCAGACAAGCTTCAAGAAGCAAATAAATTATGAACATTTTATTTGGGAGTATTAACTTTTTGATTCAGAGTTGAGCAGTTTTATTTCCTGACAGGGTAGTATCCAGAATCTTTGCACGACACCATATATGAACAAATGACCCTTTCTTCTGGCACTGTTGCCAGCATAATGGGGTTTTTAAACTTCAAATAAAAACATGCTTAAAACATTAGCGCTCTTGCAATATTTTGTTTATTTGTGTCTGATAACTGACACCTCTTGCTCTGAATTAGTGCATCAAAATGCCTGTGCTGTTGCAGTCTTGAGTGTTGCTGTTCAGGTGTGTATCTGTAAGCTGCAAACCTACAATGACACAGCAGCAGCAGAACTGGAAGAAGAAGCAGAAGACAGCCGGTTCCAATGCAGGCCTGATAGAAGCTCTCTGGGGCCTGATCCAGCCCCCGGGCTGCATGTTTGATACCCCTGGCTTAGACAGAGGTGTCAAACTCATTTGTTACAAGGGCCAGATCTGACATGTATGTCACTTTTTCAGGTCGGGCCATGTAAGCCATAAAATGTAATGCCAGGTACTGGAGATATAAACTTTATAAAGGACACAGGCAAACACAATTAACAATATTACCTTCTACTCACAAAAGCAATTGATTCCTGACAGTGAAAGCAATTGATTTACTGAGGAACCCACAAAAGCGCCAATAAATGTATTTAATCATAAGCAAGACAAGTTTTTTTCCAAGGGATACCATAAAATTAGTTACTTTTTGTATATACAAGAAGCGGGACCCGTGAGACCCTTGGGAGTGAGTATTCCTAAAGGCTCCCGGCCTGCAGAAGCAGCTCCGCAGGTAAGCTTTCTCCCCCCGTGGGCACCGGTGGTGAGGCCTGAGCGCCTCCCAGCCACTGGACCTGCCAATCTCCCCTCACCTATCTTCCCTCCCTCCAGGCACCGGCGGCGAGGCCTGAGCAACTCCCAGCCACCAGGCCCGCTGCAGAGTTCCCAGAGTGTCCTCTGTGCATGCGCAGGGAATGCTCTTTTACTTTTGGGGGGATTTAAATATCCCCCATACAGTTTTTAAAACTTTTCAGTTTTTTCTGCACACCTGGGGACTGCTCCAAGTGTGCAGGAAATCTCTCTGCCCCTCAAGAGCCTCTGAAGTGTGGGTTTAGATATCCACACGGAGGGGGCAACTTGGCTATTAGTATATAGATAGTACTTTTAGGAGATGAGTCATTGTCCTTGCAAGTAAACAAGGTAGTTTTTCAGTACACATCCCCATTCACCCAGCCTCAGCAGCCAAGCATGGCTACAATCTTGTCTCTCACTCTTTGTTTCCTCTCTTCCCTTGTCCTACCTCTGAGGATCTCGAGGAGGCACACCAGACCCCCCCTCCACTGCACCCTCCCCACCACTAACACCAACCCTGTGAGGGGAGCAAGGCTGAGTGACCAGCTTTGGGTGACCCAGACAACAGGTCCTGACTCAGGAGGAGGGGGGTTCTTAATCTGGCTCTTCAAGATCTCCCTGCCCCCAATCCTCATCCCTCCTGCATTTCCCACAGAAGCAGTGTGGCTGAGGAGAAGGCCTGACAGAAAGGCTGTTTCCAAAACCTCCACTTGCTTCTGAGGCCAGGAAGTCTTTCCCCTCAGAGCAGCACACACAAGACAGCCCAGCTGGCTCCCAATCCACATGTTGGCTCTTCTCCTCCCTTCCTCTTCCCCACTGGCCCCATCTCTTTGTTGGCAAATGCAAAACCAGTTGGTATGGTGGTGGCAGTGCCAGCTGCTTGGCTCTCCCCCGCCCCCTGGTGGCTTTGCTAATCCTTACTGAGCTGCGGTCTCAGGAAGCGGCAGGGGAAAAAAACACCATGCCTCCTCTTTCTCCACCTTCGCTTCCAATTCCCCCCACACTATTTTACCTCTTAGCCCTGCCTCCCAGACATTTCCTTTCTATTTCTTGACAGGTTTGACCACACGTACACTTCAATGCATGCGCCTGCCTGCCCTCCGGAGCAATCTCCTGCCTTCCCTTCCTTGCACCGGTTGCTCATGGGCTAGCTTCCAGCCCCCAGGCCATATGTTTGACACCTCTGGCTTAGAATATCATTTGCTTCAGAGGGCAGAACTACATTTTATGAAAAATACAGAGTTGCTGTCAAAAAATGACATCCCTGTGTCAAGTGTTTCCCTCTTCCTGTACCTTAACCTGTAACCTGACATCAATGTGCTGGATGTTTCTTGTTTCTGCTCTGTACGTAGGGTTGCCAAGTTACTTACAGGTAATAGCGGGGAAGACTTGGTTCTTCTCCGGAAGTGACGTCATCACATTGGGCACGTCGCCAGCTGACACTCTATGGTACCATAGAGTTTTCAGGCTGACTGCTAGAGTGTCAGCCGGCAACGTGCCTGGCGCAATCGTGCCGGGCATGTCGGCCCGAACTGGGCACTTTGGGGCAGGATTCCCCCCACCAGCCTTTTCCGGACCGGCGGATTGGGGACCCTTTTAGCCGGGGAACCTCCGCCCTCCTGGGGGACCTGGCAACCCTGTCTGTATGGTTGGCTGTAGAGGTATGTCGGTCTGCAGCAGAACAGCGAGATTCAAGTCTAGTAGAAGCTTAAGAGACCAACAAGATTTTCAAGGTATAAGCTTTTGGAAGTCAAAACTCTCTGACAAAAGTAAGCTTTGACTCTCCAAACCTTATGCCCCGAAAATCTTGTAGATCTCTAAAGTGCAACTAGACTCAAATCTAGCTGATAGTGACATTTTTGGCCGCGGTTCTGTGTCTCTAGCAATTGCCATGTTTACCCCAGGTGTCCATATCAACTAGGATAACATCATTTGAATAAGCACCCTTATGGTGGTAAACAAAGATCATGCTAGAGAGAGCTCCCAGAGACCTACACAACTGCCTGTGGAATCTCAGGATTAACCCAGTAGCCTTTCTTTCTCTTCTTTTTTTTGTATCTCTGGATATGAGAAAAGCCAGACAAGATTCCACACTGCTGATTTCTCCACCTCCCTTGTCAAATACATCAGGTTATCTAAAACAGCTTTTGTCCCACAAGAATGAAACTATTTCCTCAAAAAAAGTTTGATGTTTGGAAAGCAGACTTTGCTCCTAAAATTGTCTTACTTGATTTGAAAGGTCATGAAGATTTTTAACCACCATCTTCTGTTTGAACAATAAGGCAGACATCACTATAAACAATATCCTCAGCTGTTCTGTTTCCCAGGGACTAAGATTAGATGCCAATTTAGATAGGCATACAGGAAGAGTGACAGTGTAATTTTGCTGGCTAGGATATTTTACTAGATTATAAGGAGCACCTACTAAGTAGTTCCCAATTCATTCGTAAAAAGATGACGACACCTCCACTATTTCTATGCTCCAAGCCCTATGTGCCCGCTTGTGCACACCTGTCAACCTGCCAGTTTCATAATGGAAGAAGGTATCAGGATCTCAATCAGCAGAGAGCCCAACAGGCATGCTTCCAGAACTGACCTTCACCAAAAGAACCATGACAAAAAGGGCAATTGCACATTATAGCGCTGCATTCTGCCCATGTGTGTCAAATGAAAAGGCAACTAGATGTCAATATCAAAGGTACACAAAAAGATAACCTCTTCTTCCTGAGAGAATCTTCACATGGAAGGACTGGCAACTGAACACAGGCACCTCCTTCAATTACCCCCACTTTTTAATATTTGTCCTTGGTATAAAGTTCTCCCCATTTTGCCTCCAAAAAGATTTTGAGAATGCCTTTTCAAAACTGCTAGTATTTGCACATGTGCATGCAAATTGCCCTTCCTGATGATTCAGTCCTCTTCCAGAAGTCTTGAAAATTTAAATCTATAAGGGGACCAAGGAACACATCTCCACTTGCACACATCCATACAACTGGGTGTTCATGAACACTGAATTTGTTTGGATTGTAGAGTCTGTCACTGGCAATTTGGAATTTTAAGGATAACTCTAGAAGAACATAATTGCCTTGAGGATATCTTCAGCTACAAGAAACAGCACCTTCCTTCCTTGTGTTTTTAAGCTTTATGACCAGAGCCACGTCACTGACATTTATTCTTTCTTGGCTGTCTAACCACAAAATGCCAGTGCAGTCATTGGTGGTCTTTGTGATTCTGGGGCATTGAGCTAGTAGACAGGATGGGGCCACAAAATCACTACACCAACATGGTGTAGTGGTTACAAGCCATGGACTATAACCTGAAGAACTAGGTTTGATTCCCCACTCCTCCACCTGAAACCTGCTGGCTGACCTTGGGCCAGTCACAGTTCTCTCAGAACTCTCTCAGCCCCACAGACCTCACAAGGTGTCTGTTGTGGGGAGAAGAAGGAAAGGTAATTGTAAGCCCCTTTGAGACTCCTTATAGTAGAGAAAAGTAGGGTCTAAAAACCAAGCAGTCAGGGCCAAGTCCAAACTGGGGCAACTGCCCAGATGCACTGTGGTTAAGACAGCCCTTGAATACAATGATTCTTTTTTACTGTTCTCCTCCCACCCAATCCTAACTGCATCCATTGTGATGCTAAACATGTTTGAGATGCAGCTATTTCATAACAAGTACAAGTGGGTCCCATGAAATTAAAACACTCTGTTAAACCTTCTCGTTCTTAAAAATGGAGGAGGGGAAGTAACACGCTTGCTTTAGAAGCCAAAGCAACCAGATTACTATGGAATAAATTACAAACTGTTCACAAGATTCTCCCTGTCTGAATTTCTCAGCAGATTTGGCACATATGAATTACCTGATATTCGTGACCACAGTGATGGTGATTTGTCATTCTTCCGTTTCCGATATCTGAACTTTTTCATGCTGCGACATAATGGGCAGATTGCAATGGTCTTCAGTTTCCATTCCTTTTTTCCCCCCTTTACAGGTTGCCAAAGTACATCTGTGCACATGCTCTCTGATTAAAACTGTGCAGAAGGGGACCCTGATACAAAACGTGTGATAAAGGCTGGATGATCAAGCGTCCGGGAACATGCTTCTAGAAAATGGAACGTTTCTATCTAGTTGTAAACCAATCAATATCTAAACAGCCAAAATGAAACGTGATTTAAACTAGACTTTTCTTGGTGAATTAAGTCACTCATTTAAATTGCTTTTCATTTAAAATCAATCCACCCTGACCAGAAAGGTTAGGGGTCTTACAAGTACTCAAAAGCATTGTTTTTAATCTGTGAGATGTTGGCGGCTATGTGAAGACTGATTGACTGGCAGCACATGAAATATCAGTGCCAGAGCAGTACAGCGTGAATCATCACAATCAGGTTTTATCTTCCAGCCTCAGAGCAAGACAATGCACAATACAACAGATAAGCAGTTACCCCACTGTACCAGATTGCTTAAGAACATCCTCCCATATCACAATATGCAGGTGTTTTTGAAACTGTACATAACACAGTCTTGCAGAGAAGCATACACTTTGATTACACATCAACTTATTATTTAAAATACTTACATTCCGCTTTTCTATTAGGCAAGACCTTTAAGACAGCAACTACAATTGCCAATTTCTTCCCCCAACTAGTTCTGCTCTTGTGCCTTTCAATGGCAGCTTGACATAAAGACATTAAGCAAGGACATGTTTCCCCAAAGTCTTATCCATGGGCCAGAAAAAGCTTCACCTTCCATTTGGACTGCTGTAGAAATCACAGCAGGATAGATAGTTTGCATTCCAGGCTCTCTGCTTAGCCAGTCATACATTTATTTAAAATAGTTTTATCTGGTTTATTTGGGGGGCAGATCTACAGTGCCACAATCAAAATTCCGAAGACTGTGAAGAGGAAGAAAACAAGCGATTCTTGAGGGCACCTAGAGCAGCACCAGCAAGAAACCTACAGCCACCCCACAGCTTCCAACGGTGATCAGTGAGGCCATCTGTCATGATCTGGGCTGTGCCGCCAGAGGCCTACTAAGCCCAGGGAACCTGGCTAGCAGTAGGGGAGGGCTGGGCCTACAAGCCCCAGAAGGCCTTGGGAAGTTTTGGTGCCGATTTTGACCAATAGGAAAAAGAGGGCTGGGGAATAAAAGAACTGGTACAAGAGGGAAAGCTGTTCTTCTTCCCAGGGAACAGGGCTAGAAGAAAGGCTGCTGCGGGGAAGAAACACTCATCCTGAGGGAAGGGTGAGTAGTCTAAGGCCACTTGGGATAGTGAGCTAGGGACAGTATATATTTAGACGCATTAGGGCATTTGATTTCTTTTTTTCCCACCCACTTACTGTTATTATTCTGCACCTTGTTTGTTTGACCTCCTATAAAATAAACCATTTCCTTGTTGTTTACTCTGCCTGGTCCTCACACCTATTATTCAGCCAAAAGGGAGATCTGAGAGTCTTGGGAGGTACTCTGGGCCTTCTCAAGGGATCCTAAATCCAGAGTGGTGGCAGCGTCAGGTGACACCCCACCGGAGCCATGACACCATCAGAGAGAGAGAGACCAAGAAATCACCAGGCACACTTGCATCATGTCTGAATAGATCTCCAGCTGACTGTCTCCATCAAGGTAGGTTTTTGAGGGGTGAAATTGTGATTTCCAAGCATGGCCTCAGAAGGTGTACCTGTCAGAAAGAACTTCAGCCATTATGCAACTGTATTCTAGACCCATATCAGCGATGTGATCCCAGAGAATACCAGTGCTGAAGGTACTGAATAGGGTTGCCAGGTCTTACCTGGACGCCAGTGGGGGGGTCCTAGTCCTTCTCCGGGATCTCTTCAATGCGTGAGCTGCAACGATGTCACCCAGAAGTGATGTCATCATGCATGGCACGAAGCGGGGGATGCTCTATCAATTAAGAAAAACTCTATGGTTTTTCCTTAAACGATCAACCGCCCCGCCCCCAATGTGTCTTGTGTAATGATGTCACCTCCGGGTGACATCATTGCACCAGGCACGTTGGCACAAATGCAGCACTTTGGGGGGTCCCCCCACTGGCCGGATCGTGGCTGGCGGATCGGGGGCCACAAAAGCAGGCAAATCCCCACCCTTATTAGGGGAATGGGAATCCTAGTACTGAAAGCTACAGAGAGGTTCAAGGGATATACTCCTCCTGCTCATTTCATAATGTAGATTATTTTCTATGACCTGGATGACTCACGCTAGCCTGATCTCATCAGATCTCATAAGCTAAGCAGGGTTGGCCCCTGGGTTTAGGGTGCCCAGTCCCCCAGTGGGGGGAGGAGAACCCCCACTTTTGTGGGCTTTTGCCTGCTGCCAGCCAGCTGGCTGGCAGGGGAAATCCCACCCCCAACTGACTTTCTCAGGGAAATTATGGTAAAACCAGAAGTGCAGGCCCTGATGTGATAACATCACCCTGTAGTGATATCATCACATCGGTGCCATCAGGAGGTCCACTAGCAGGTCCAGAACTCCAGAAGCCCTCCCATTGTTGCCCTCCAAAGCACCAAGAATACAGAGCATCACTGTCCCAGATATAGTGTTCTCTCTACACTTTATGTCCCTTTGCTTCATATGTTTATCCAATCCTCTCTTGAAGCTGTCTATGCTTGTAGCCACCATCACTTCCTGTGGCAGTGAATTCCACGTGTTAATTACCCTTTGGGTGAAAGAGCTCCACTAGAAGAAGTGTCTTGGTGGAAAAGAAATGACTTCTTTCCCATCATATCACCACAAAATAGTATCTAAAATGAACTCTAGTCCTCATTCAGTTGGATTTTCCAACACTGAAATTCAAGCTGTAATTCTTATATGTCAGCATCTACCACTCCTCACTAAATCAAAGAACTAGTTAGAACCTATCAAATGTTTAGGAAAGACAACCAAATCATTTTCCCAGTGCTACAACAAGACTGCTACACATGTCAGAAACCAAAACAAAACACAGAGCTGTAAGGAAACTAACTGGATCCATCAGTCTCTGACTACATACTATTCTAATCACCCCACACAGAGTTTTGATGTCTGTGAGATTAAGCTTCACCAGGTAGAGCTTTGTCCATGACAACAGAGCTATTTTAAGAGCTCCCAATTTGCAGATCTCCCAGTTGCAGATCACTCTGTAACAGACTACCAAACAAGGTTGCCAGAACTCTAAATGTCCCCAGGAGAGGACTTTGGGGGGTGTTACTGGAGGGTGAATGTCACTCAGTGGAAATTTCCAGATTACCTCACCCAGCAGCTTCATATAGATGTTGAAAAGCACAGAGGACAAGATGGAGCTTTGCAGTACCCCACAGGCCAAAGGCCAAGGGGCTAAGCACCAGTCCCCTAGCACCACTTTCTGAAACCTACCCTCCAGGTCGGACCAGAACCACCACAAAATATCACCTTCCAGCCCCAGCTCAGACAGGTGGTCCCAGAAGGATACCCTGATTGATGCAGTTAAAAGCTGCTGAGAGGTCCAGGAGAATCAATAGTGTCACACTCCTTCTGTCCATCTCCTGGCACAGGTCATCCAACAGGGTGACCATAGCTGTTTCATCCCCATAACCATACCTGAAACCAGATTGTAAAGGATCCAAATATATCCCCTCTACGAGGTCAGACCAAAAAAACAGATAAAACACAAACAGCCAGCTTTCGTCTGGTACCCCCAAGACACCATTTCATTGAGGACCCAGATTTCCAATGGCACCAACAAAGATCAAAAGGAAGTGGGGCCTTCACCTTTACTCTTCCATGAATGGTCAGCCTGAAGGATCTTATACATTACATGTAAGAAGACTACCAATCTAGTTGCCCAGAAGGAGCCATTTCTCCCCCTGAGCAAACTACTGTCTGCAGCAGTGGAACAAGAGAATCATCATCATTCACATAAAATTATTTCACCTTCACATTTTGTACATCTAACTTGGTGGAAAGGTGGAAAGAAATTTCAGAATTGTTCTTGTTCCAATGAACAGATATGTTCCATGCCCTCAGATCTCTTTTTTCATTCTTTTTAAATCTACCCTTGCTTCAGGTCTCCACACAGCATCATTCTTACCCTGGCACTCATGCCTCAAGTCAGATGAGATATAATAAATCTTAAGAGTTTGATGGAATTTTAGATCATATCTTCATGTAATAGATTTTCCATGTAAGCCAAGATTTTCAGCAGATCTTGCAAGTGAACATCCTTAAGCCAGGCAGTTTTAAAATGTTATTAAAATGAGAAATGTACCATTACAAGGGCTGAATGTATAGGAGATAAAATTCATTTTTGTACTGCATATAGATCCATCCATTTTAAGAACTTCACTATTAAGAAACAACACTTTTGAGCACTGGGGAATATTGACAGCAGGTGAAGTTCACAGTACTTTGATGACTAAGCCAAAAGCTCCCCCGCCCAGGTAGGAGTCCAATTAATGACTGATACAAAATGATTAAGATTATGATAACTATTTTATATTATCATTTTTATCTTATGCATAATATTAGTAATACCAGCATTAACTGGCTCACTGACACATTCTAAACACATTTTAGTGAGTATCTAGAAAATTGGAAACCTCTTTACAATTGTAATTTCTTCTACCCTGTCCATCCCAACCCCCCAGGAAAATATGTGATACATTTTCGACACTCGCCAAAATCAGATCTTTTCTGGTTAGCACTATTAGCAAAGATTCCATAATTCTGAACGGCAATAATGTACAATTGGCCTTAAGGCATGCCTAAGAATACCGGGTTTCTTTTTAATTAAGAGCAAACTTCATGGATATGGAGGAATGGCGAGGGAGAGGGGAATCATGGGCAATCTCTGATAAAAGCTTTAAAATCAAAGAGGGGTCTGAAACAGGCCTCCAGAGATCAAGGAGCAAGCTATATTCGCTTGCCTTGCCATACTTATATCACCGCCCCAATATGCTAAGAATTCTAACTTTTCCATGATCCATATCCAAGGGGTGAAATTGTCAGGTGGGAGGAAGAAAGGTTTCTTTTTTCTTTTTTTTTAAGCAATCAGAATTTTCAACAGAAAAGGGGCAAACCAATTTCATTGGTCTTTTTTCTTTTTAACAGTTATAAACTCTGTGAATGCTTTTTTGAGCTTTTGGGACACTGGGAAAAAGGACTCCTTTCAAAACAATTGTTTGATTAACATGATTTGGTTTTACCACACTTACTCTTGTGGTCAAGTATCATTTAACTGGGGCTATCGCCTCTTCAAAAGGCTTGACTCTGGTAGTCCTCCAGATTCAAAACACTTGGAAATGAAATCTTCTAAAACAAGAGGTCCTTCTGACCTTAAGTGTGCATCCTGGACTGTAAATAATGTTTGCATTTAAAGAACAGGAGTGAAAACCTCAAATCGGGTACTTATAATGCCTAAAGCATAGCAGAAAACAGGGTTTTAGGCATTTGGCTGAAGCCAGGAAGAGAGGTCAAGGTCAGCATTACTCTTGGCTTTCTTAAGGCCCCTCTCCTGACTCAGCAGGGAAGGCATTTGTGGCCCACATGACACATCAGCTTATTCCTTACCTCAGATCCAAGTCAGCAAGTACACGTATTCAGTCCCACTGACTCAATTGCAATAATTCTACAACACTGATACTAAGCAGGACCATGCCTGTACATAGGGTTGCCATTCCCCACTTGGAAGCAGGGATCCCCTGGTTTTTGGCAGCCAACTGGCCAGCGGGAGGAAACTCCACCCCCAAACAGTGATGCACTGACATCACACGGAAGTGAGGTCAGCATGTTGGGGACGTCGACACTCTTGTTTTGGGGCAAAACCCTATGATTTGAGGCTGATTTTACCAGAGATTTGCCCCAAAACCAGAGCATCGCCGCGTGACATCCCCAACATGCTGATGTCACTTTCATGTGACATCAGTGCATTGTGACATTCTGCCCCACTCCTGGCAACCCTACCCATACATACAGAGAAGGGAAGGAAATCAAGAAGTATGGTGTTTACTTTATCCCTTGTAAGTCCAACCTTCCAACTTAGAATCATAGAGTCATCAAACCTGCTGCACAATGCAGGAAATTCTCAACTACCTCTCCCCCACACCCCCAGCGACCCGTGCTCCATGCCCAGAAGATGGCCAAGCACCCCCCCCTCCAGGAACCCTGACTCCAAAGTGGCAATCAGCATCTCCCTGGGCATGTAAGAAAGGGCCTTGCGAGCCAAGCACTGATACAACCCTTCCTGCTTGTTGTTCCGGAGGAATGTTTTTCCTGAGATACGGGCCTCCCTGCACGTTAATCAAGCCATCCTGCATTTCTCTATCATCACAGGGGTGTCCTCCGTGTCCCATGTTTCTAACTATATTTTAGACACAGCATAGAAATGTTAGTTTCTGCTGGTCCTAGATATTTCCTGGCCACCGTTTCCTTTGTTCAAGGAATTCTAACTGAACTGAAGTGTCCCTTTTTTTTGCATGACTATTATGAAGCATCTCTTAAGGTACAGCTAGATGAGATGTGAGAAGCCCACGATCAGTTCTCCTGACATTGTTAATTTTATTTCAGGCAGCTGGAGTGGGGGAGGGGATCTGGACCAGAATTTTGGCAGAGAGGGTACAATTCTTCCTACTGTGCCATTCTCCGGACAGATATCCCTCCCCCATACGATTTGTTCTCTCCCCCCCCTTCCAATAGGGTTGATAGCAGCTTGGAGGGAGGGGACGATTTCGATCAAAGAAATTGCATGTGGCTGCTCAATCCCAGCATCACTTACCCAAATCAGCTCTCTCGTGGCTTTTAAATATATAAACGTGCCAGAAGACTAACTCACATATCCCATCTCATTGCATCTTGAAATTCCAAAGCCAGTGAGAATGTGCCTGCTTTTCAATGGTCACTCACGTAGCTGACTTGCTGCTGTACTCCCGGACCTACCCCTGAGCTACCGCTTCTTCTAGACAGGGACTCTGCTGAATCAACACCACTCTGGAGGACCTTGCAGTCTCCCACTGGCTTTACGGTTAGGCAGTCAAAATGAGATCACAAGCAACAAGCTCACACCTCCACCTATGTCATAATTAAGCCTGGCCTGCAGCAATACTCACAGTAGGTGGGATTAAAAAGCCCGTCAACCACACACAACCAAAGGGGAGCAAACACCACACACCAGGAGGTAGCCTACTGAGGAATCATTCCGGGCTCCATTACTCCCCAATATACAGAGTCAAATCCAAGTGCAGCCAAGCTTCAAATTCACCACAGTACAGAGAATGTAGCCATATTGTTATTCATGCTGAACAGACTACCGGTTCTATACTATGTGAGATAAAGCCCAGAGAAGGTCTCCAAACCAGGGTGTGTTTGGCTTTCCAATTAAAGTATTAAGCCTTGCCAAAATATTCTTAAACACATTCATGTTCTTGTGAAACTTCTATGACTAAGCATATTCCGTTGAAAGCCCAATGTGGCAATGAATTTCAGGTTGCCTTTATCACAGGACTGTGAATTTTCAGTGTCAAACCCACACAAAAAAACCCTGGTTCCATAGAGGTCAGAGAGTAAGAGCCTGGCAAGCCAGTGGTCAAGGTCAATCACAAATAATAGTATTCTTTGTAAAGCCTTTCTGAAATTTACTGGCTTTTCATGTGCCAGAACGCAGATATTAAACAGAAAAAAAGAAAGGGCAATGGCAACCCTCATTCATCAAGCATGGCTGGCCTTGTTGAAGTCACTGGTGCAAGTCACAGTGGTGTGCATTCTGGAATCATGACACACAGAGAGTTTGGTACCCAGAGAACCACAGTCATTTCTAAAAAGCTTCCAGAATTTATGCCTGCGCAGAAAATGTGGGCAATGCCAAGTCAGATCTCAGAAGTGGGCAGCGGGGGACTGAAGGGGGTGACAGGATGGCAAGAGGTCAAGAGGCAGGGCAGCAGCTGAAGAAGAAGAGATTGGATTTATACCCTGCCCTTCACTATTCAAAGGAGTCTCAGAGTGGCTTACAAACTCCTTTCCCTTCCCCTCCCCACAACAGACACCCTGTGAGGTAGGTGGGGCTGAGAGAACTCTGACAGAAAATGCTCTTTTTCAAGAACAGCTGTGCCAGAACTATGGCTTGCCCAAGGTCATCCAGCAGGTGCAAGTGGAGGAGTGGGGAATCAAACCCATTTCTCCCAGATTAGAGTCCACGCACTTAATGTCTCAATTCCTTGTCCCACTTCATAACTAGCAGATCAAAAATGCACAAAAGTAAATGTGGGCATTTTTTTCAATAACTTTCCGCATGTTTACAGGCTGCCAGGCTTAATTTTCCTTAAGGAAGAATTCCTTGAGTTGATTTTACACAGACATTTCATGTCTTTTTTTTTTTAACTCCAACTCTAATTTTAATACACTGGTGGGCTGCAAATGCAGAAACTTTCTTTATCTTGCCCTGGTCTCTTTCATACCCTCCAGCCTGAATTTCTGGCACAACTGCTGGCATTCCATTGTGGCTGAAGTTAATATTTCTGCCAGCAGCACAACCCCTAGAAACACATGTACATGGCTTTTAAACTTTTCAGTGGTAATCTCCTCAGTCAGTTGCACATGATGTGCTCAGTTGTAATGATCAGGATCCTGCCTGCCTGGGGAAATTACCACCATAGAGTGATTAACACATGGAATTCACTGCCACAGGAGGTGGTGGTGGCTACAAGCATGGACGGCTTCAAGAGGGAATTAGATAAACATATGGAGCAAAGGTCCATCAGTGGCTATTCACCACAAGGTATAGATAGTGACTCTGGGGCAAGTGAGGCTCTGTATTCTTGGTGCTTGGGGGGGGGTCAACAGTGAGAGGGCTTCTAGTGTCCTGGTCCCACTGGTGGACCTCCTGATGGCACCTGGTATTTTTGGCCACTGTGTGACACAGAGTGTTGGATTGGATGGGCCATTGGCCTGATCCAACATTGGCTTCTCTTATGTTCTTATGTTCTTACCAACGTAGCTCTTGGGCAGTCAGTCTCATGTTCTTCCTTGCCCATAAAAAACATGACCTTCTAGACAAGGCACAGATAGCTGTGCTCCATCCCTAGCATCTAACAGAGATGGGTAATGCCCATTGAAGGTAGAAGAGCCAGAGCAGAGGAAATCAAGTGCTACAGGCGATGAAGTTTGAGGAAAGAAAGACAAAAATGCTGCAACAGAGAAAAGGCCTTGTTTGGCATTGTTAGGTACCAACATCTCTTTACTCTGATCTTTAGCATTTGGAGGAGGGGGAAGGGAAAGTAGGCTATGCAAGCAATTATTTCCAGATCAACTTTGTGATAAAAAAACTGCTAACACCTGCTTCTCAGGCTGCTTGCACACGGATATTTTTCTCAAGCTTGGCTTCCAAAGTACAGCACTTTCGAGATGTTCTGCTGCAATTGCCCTGTTTCCAGATCTTCCGTGTCCTCAATACGCTCTTTCCCAGATCTGCTTTACTCCAACCTTTTTGGAAAGAACACAGTCCAACCACATCAACATGCCACCTGGAAGGACCAGTGAGCATTCCCCTGCCCTCTAAAGGACCCACTTACATTGGAACCATTTTCCCAACATTTTTTCCCCCGGTGCACCATTATAGAGCATTTAAAAAAAAATGACAATTGCTCTAGCATTACAACTTTCTACTGCCACTTATCTAATTTAAATCTTAATAGAACTCCTATAGTGCTTAATAGAATTACTATAGCAAAATCAAGGGATGACATGTTACCACCGCAGCCACGATGACCGTACAGAAGGGAGAAGTCAGAAAAAACACAGTGGGAAGTGCACAGAAAATTCCCAAGCACAAAAGCTCCACTGACGGTGCTTATGCCTTTGCAGTCCCACCGGCAACAAATGAATGTGGAGAGCACTTGCTGTGTGGAAGCAGCCCAAGTCCCAGTAATGTACCCGTCTCTGCGATTGGTGGCACATGAGAAATGCAGTCGGGGCAAAATGGGAGAGCACAATACTGACGCAAAACACATCAGAACCAAATGAACCAACAACTGTGTCACATCCTGTAAAAGATTATTTACATGGCTGCTCGTGCATAGGAGCGGTCCCCCTTGCTAGGCAATGTTTCCTTGACCACATTTGAACAAGCTATACCCAGTAGAAGCAGCAGCGAGAGCCAGAGTCTAAGAACAAGCAGTAACCGACTGTTTTAATGACCCCGCCAGCACTATGCATCTTCATGCCTTCGCTAGCAAGCATGTATTCCCTAAGCCATACTACATCACTTCCACAGCCGCGTCAGTGTGACAGGCTATACACCTCTTTTGTCACCCTTAAGGGAGAAGCAACATCTGCGCCAATTTGCTTCCTGAATGCTGAGAAGCTGCAACTCTTCCTGGTTTCCTTCCTCCCTTCCTTCCTTCCTCCCTTCCTGTGCAGGGCATTGTGTGCAGCTGGGGCATCCACAGGGCCACCTCGCAAGCCAAGCAAGGGGAGCACGGCAGATTACCAAACGGAGCAGCTTTAGATTCCTCATCTTCTTCTTGGAAAAGAGATCCCTTTTAGGATTACAGGGCAAATTTTGAAAACATGTGGACATGTGAAATCTCAAAAGCCAAACAAGCACTGAGAAGGGCCATGATGCAGGTCACTAGTGCCCGGCAATGGTCCTTCCCACATTGCTGCCTATTCTTTGTTCTCTGCCAGCCAAGCCCTCCTGCCAGCCCTTGTCAAAAAGGAAAGATGAGCAGGTATAGGAAAGTTTTGTTTATTCTAATGCAGTTAGGACTTCCTTAATACCATTCATAACTAAAGGAATGGTGATTCTGTGCTACAGAAAAATAGCATTGTAAAAAGAAGCTGTCAAAAGAAAACTGAGTTATAATCTGCATGCTTTCCTTTCTTTTTTGGACTTGCATTAAGACCACGACTCCAATGTTGAAAGTGACACCAGGAGACACACGGACAAATATCAAGAGAAGACAGAAACTCCTTGTAATTTCAGGATTAGTTGGTTGCTACATTGGTAACAATATTTGTTATTGTTTTATTTATTTACTAGGAATAAGGCCCATTGTGGAAATAAATACAACAAGCTCTAGAAAGAGGCTCTGGGAGAGTGCCAAGGCCTTGGGCACCCAGCGTGAATGTGCTGTGGCAACCTCAGCAGGGTATAATGACACAGAGTCCACCATTTTCTCTGCCATCTGAAGAGATGTGATTCTGAGTGATCTCCAGCCATCACCTGGAAATTGGCAACAATTGTTACCCAGGAGGAACTGGCTGGTTGGGAGGGTGGAGTCAATGGCATTGTACCTGTCTGAGGTCCCACCCCTCCTCAAACCTCACCCTCTCCAGGCTCCACCCCTCAAATCTCCAGGAATTTCCCCAACCTGGAGTTGGCAACCCTATCTCCTTCCCAGCCAAGCATCAACCTGCCATTATCTGCCCCTCTGATTCCAGCTTTGCATCTCCTCCCCACTCCCTTCTGGAGATCAGTTGTAATTCTGAATGACTTCCACCCCTCTCCTGAGATTGGCAACAGTGGTTCCCCAGAAGGGAATGGCTGGTTGGGAGGGTAGAGTCTATGGAATTGTACCTGTCTGAGGTCCCACCCCTCCTCAAACCTCACCCTCTCCAGATTCCATCCCTCAAATCTCCAGGAATTTCCCACCTGGAGTTGGCAACCCTATCTTCTTCCCAGCCAATCATCAACCTACCTTTATTTCCCCCTCTCTCTTCAGCTTTCCATTTCCCCCACACACACACCTGCAGCCTTTTCCAGGCTCTGAAGCCCTGACTGCCACAGAGTCCACCATTTTCTCCAGGGGAACTGATCTCTGCCATCTGGAGAGCAGTTGTAATTCTGAGTGATCTCCAGCCCTCACCTGAAGATTGGCAAAAATGGTTTCCCAGGAAGAAAAGTAGTCTTTGGTCCCCATTATATAGATATTTCAACACTACCCACTTTGATAAAGGTAAACGAGATGTAATATGCATAGTTCATTGGTGTTGATGGAATTTGAATTGCTTCCAGTAAACTGAATACTGAAAAAAGAATTTATAAGTTGGTGAACAACCTTTTTTTTGGCACTATATATCACGGTTTTTTGCTTCCTTTCAACTTCCATCCCATGATCTCTTTCTTTAGTTTGCAACCTCCAGGTGGAGCCTGAAGATCACCAGGAATCACAACTGAGCTCCAGACAACAGATCTCCCCCCCCCGGAGAAAATAACTGCTTTGGAAGGTGGGCTTTATGGCATTCTGTTCAGCTGAGGCCTCTCCCCTCCCCAAACCCTGGCTTCCATACACTCTACCAGAAAATCTCCAGGAATCTCCCTACATGGAGCTGGCAACCCTAGGACTGGCCCCAATAAGTTCCTCACAAAGGCCTGTGAAGGGTTTCCTTCCTTTGTCTGAACCAAGCCTGGTTGCCTACCATGGCGAAATGGGCTCCAGTTTACAACTCAGCTGTTTGCCTCCCACCCTCGTCCCATGGGCGTATCTCACTCCTTCACTGCCACCACTCATGGAATTGTTACTGCCTTTTTAGAGGGACAGTGAGACCCCTCTGGCCGAATCTCCCTATTTGGAGATGGAATCCCCAATCTTTGGGGGATTCCTGGAAAGTAGACAACCCAAGGGTCCGACTTTTCCTTGCTTCCTTGGGCTACCCCCTCCCTTTGGTATTGTGCAGAGCAGGGGAGACTATGTGGTCAGAGCACAACACAGATTATTGGCCCAAAATAAAGAATTTATTTAACTATTTACACAGTTATGGAGCACACAAACACTGTAGGAGTAAGCACACACTATGAACCAACAGGGCATAAATCAACAGAGGTTAAACTCAATCCTCTTTCCCTACACACAATACTCTAGCTCTGGAGGTTGTGGACTCCGGATAGGCTCTCTGCTTGGACCATCCTCTGGCTGTACTTCAGCCTCTCTCTCTTGCCCAAGAGAGGAGGGAAACTTCCATTCATTCCCCAGTCCAGCTGACTGTGGAGTGGCTGAATTTCTGCTACCTCCCAGGTACGAAGACTGCCTTGGGACAGTCCCTGTTTTCCCACATTTTTTGACCTTGGGGCAGCTGGGAACTGTAGGCCAGCAGATGAGGAAGCCCCATTCAACCCAGTGAGTGATACCCCTGCAGGCCCCTCTCTGGAACTACAGCTCAAAACTTATGGGGGAACGTTTTAAACAAAGAATCACAGCCATCTTACAAACATGGCTAACTGCCATTTCGTGACACCTACCAACAGCCACAGAGGGGACAGTCAGTCCGACACTGGAGGCAAGCAGGAAAAGCGTCTTTGTCAAGAGAGAAAGCCATTTGCCAGTAATTCTGACAGGGCACAGTGGCTGCAGAGGGAGTTGGTGGGGAAGAGGAGCAGACCCAGCAACCGGCCAATGGCACACAAATACTCGAGTGGCAGCTGACGGGCCAATGGCTGAGGGAGTGCATGGAATGTTGCCACTCGAAAACAGAATTATTATATAGAGAGATTTTAATAGTTTAAGTTTCCATATCAAATCCTGTTTTTCTCCCAGGGAGGGTAATGGAAGCAGTTGAGCTACTAGTCTTTAACTATATAGCAAGTGTGGCAGTCCTGAAATAAGCTAAAGGAATGTTTATGCCCGCAGCTCATTTATGGAGGAAGAATACAGATCCAGAGGTTTATGATAAGCTGGTTAAGTGTGGGCTGGATGGAGCAACCATTGGATGGATTCTTGGTTGGTTGAAAAATCATACCCAACGAGTGCTCATAAATGGCTCTGTGTCTATGTGGAGGGAAATCTTGAGTGGAGTGCCACAGGGCTCAGTCCTGGGCCCAGGGTTGTTCAATGTTTTTATGAATGACCTGGAGGAAGACATAGAGGGGATGCTTATCAAATTTGCAGATGACAGAAAGCTGGGTGGGATTGCTAACTCTGAAGAAGACAGAGTCAGGATTCAAAATGATCTAGATAGGCTGGAAGAGTAAGCTGAGACAAATAAAATGAAATTCAATAGAGATAAGTGCAAAGTCCTACACCTGGGCACAAAAAAATCAATGGCACAGATATAGAATGGGAGGGACTTGGCTTGACAGCAGCACATGTGAAAGGGATCTAGATGTCCTGGTTGATCACAAGCTCAACATGAGCCTGCAGTGCAATGTGGCTGTGAAGAAAGCTAATGCAATCTTAGGATGCATTAACAGAAGCATTGTGTCCAGATCACGGGAGGTGGTAGTTCCACTCTATTCTGCTATGGTCAGGCCTCACCTGGAGTACTGTGTCCAGTTTTGGGCACCACACTTTAGGAAGGATGTTGACAAGCTCGAGCATGTCCAGAAGAGGGTAACCAGGATGGTGAGAGGGTTTGAATCCAAGTCTTATGAGGAAAGGCTGAAAGAGTTGGGTGTGTTTAGCTGGGAAAGAGAAGACTTAGAGGGGACATGATTGCAGTCTTCAAGTATTTGAAGGGCTGTCATGTAAAAGATGGATCAGATCTATTCTCTCTTGCTCCAGATTGCAAGACTAGATCTAATGGGTGGAAATTACTAGGGAGTCGTTATCAGCTAGATATCAGGAGAAACTTCCTAACTGTAAGAGTGGTTGAGCAGTGGAACAGTCTGCCTTGGGAGGTGGTGGATGCTCCTTCACTGGACGTTTTCAAGTGGAGGCTGGACGACCATCTTTTGGGTATGTTGTAGGTATGTAGGGCTATCTTTTGGCTATGTTCCTGGAGAGTGCAGGGGGTTGGACTAGATGACCTGCAAAGTCCCTTCCAACTCTAACATTCTATGATTCTATGAAGTAATCTTAAAGTGGTCCCAGGGCATAGTCTTACTAAGCAGATAAGAGCCTGGTCAATCCTTGTATAGAAGAGCTCCTGGTGTCAAGACGTGGGCCGGGTACCAGAGGGTAATCCAGGAGAAGCGTCAGCAAGAGTTCCAGAGGTCAGCCAGAGTAGTCAGTCAAAGTCCGGACAAGCAGGTTCCAGTTCAGTAAGCAAAGCCGTTGTCAGACGTACCGGTAGTCAAAGTCCGAAGCGGAGCCAAGGAGCGGAGCCAAGGAGCAGAGCAGAGGTCAAAAGCCGGAGGAAGCATCAGGACACGTGCCGAGGTCAGGAGCCAGGGAGTCGATCAGAGACGAGGAGTCAGCAGGAGGTGCAAGCCGGGTGGTCTAATGACGAGTTTGCCAGCACAGTTTGTTCACGGCCGGTGGTGTCCTTAAGTACCGTGCTGGCTCATTAATCAATTAGCAGGCTATTGTAAGGTCCTGGCTCCGGCTAGTACTCGGAGTTCATCGACCATTGCCCACGCACACGTGCCTCTTTTCGTCGGGCCGCCAGGTCTCGGCGCCTGCGGTCTCGCAGCCAGTCCACACGTGGGGGCGAGTTGGGTGGTAATGTATCCATTTCAGGTGCTCATTGCCTTGTAGCTGAGAGTCCATCCTCCCCAGTACTTAGGTTCCCTGAGGACTCTGGCACACCAGAAGGACTTAAAGGTGCCGTGTCCTCAGTTTCTAAGCTCCCAGGTGCCGGGTCAGGGGGTGTCTCTGATGTCACGTCCGAGCTTTCAGGTGCTGGGTCGGGGGCAGGCATGACACCTGGGAACCCTATGTAGCCTTGAGTTCCATGATGCCCAGGAGGCAGGACAGAAATGTAACAAACAGAGAAAAGTTACTGAGAGGATCTAGTTCTGTATAGAAGAGATCACTCATCACTCGCACACCCAGTCTGCCGGGATTAACGGGAACCCCAAACAACTTTTAAAGGCAATTCACAACTCAGACTACCACACAAACACAAGAAGCTGCCTGAGTGAGTCCATTGGCTGTTCAAAGCATTGTCTGCCGTGACTGGCAGCAGTTCTTCAGGGTCTCAGCTCAAGATCTTTCATATCACCTGCTACCTGGTCCATTTAGCTAGATATGCTGGGGATCGAACCTGGGACCCACTGTGTGCAAACCAGAGGGTCTGCCATTGAGACATGGTCCCTACTCACTTTCAACATCACAAACACCACTGCCATATAGGGATGCGCTCACAATTGTTGTGTGTGGTCTAGAAAGATCACAATTAGCATGTTGTTTCTAGCCTGGCCTCTGCGAAGTTCTGAAAGGTTTATTCACTTCCCATAACCCTGCATCAAGCCTTCCTACCTCACTCTCACCCAAGACAGTAAAAAGGAGGCCTGTTACCCAAGGGCCTCCTCCAAATCTGTTTCAAAGGTTTATTAAAACCCAGTGTTGTCACTTGTTCTATGGCCTGGTCCCATTCCAAGTAAGAGCATGCATCTTGGCTGTGGAAAATACCCAACCCCATCGCTGTAAAATACAGCCAGCTCTACCTTGCTCACCTTAATGTTCAAGGTGGGAGCTAAGAAATCTCTGTAGAAGGTATACCACTATGTCTGTTTTTTTCTTGTTGTTCAGTCACACAGTTGAGTCCAACTCTTCGCAACCCCAGGAACCACATCATGCCACACCCTCCTGGTTTCCATCATCCTCTGGAGTTTATTTAATTTTGAGTTCGTTGCATCAATAACACTGTCTAACCATCTCATCCTTTGCCGTCCCCTTCTTCTTTGACCTTCAGTCTTTCCCAGCATCAGAGTCTTCTCTAGTGAGTGCTCCCTTCTCATTTGGTGACCAAAGTATTTGAGCTTCAACTTCAGTATTTGGTCTTTCAGGGAACAGTCACGGTTGACTTCCTTTAAAAGGTAAAGGTTCCCTTGCTCGAAAGCCAGTCGAATCCGACTCTAGGGTTGCGGTGCTCATCTCCGTTTCAAAGCCGAAGAGCCAGCGCTGTCCGAAGACGTTTCCGTGGTCATGTGGCCGGCATGACTAAACACCAAGGCGCACGGAACGCTGTTACCTTCCCACCGAAGTGGTACCTATTTATCTACTTGCAATTTCTTGCTTTCGAACTGCTAGGTTGGCAGGAGCTGGAACTAGAGACAGGAGCTCACCCCATCATGCGGCACCCGGGTCTCGAACTGCTGAACTACTGACCTTCCACAGCCTGCAGTTCAGCGTCTTAACCACTTGAGCCACCGCAGCTCCATTGACTTCCTTTAGGACCAACTAATTTGATCTCCTTGGAGTTCAAGAGTCTTTTCCAGTGTCATAATTCGAAACCATCTATTCTTTGGCGCTCAGCCTTCCTTATGGTCCAACTCTCGCAGCCATACATTACTACTGGGAATGCCATTGCTTTGACCATACGGACTCTTGTTGGCAGGGTGTTTCTGCTTTTTATTACGCTGTCTAGGCTTGCCATTGCTTTCCTCCCAAGGAGCAGGAGTCCTTTAATTTCATGGCTGCAGTCACCGTCTGCAGTGATCTTGGATCCCAGGAACATGAAGTCTGTCACTGCTTTCATGATTTCCCTTTCTATTTGCCAAGGAGTGATGGGGCCGGATGCCATACTCCTTTTCCTATGCTAAACCAATCAGTTGCTCCATATCCAATTCTGTCAATTCTTGACCCTTATACAGGTTTCTCAGGAGACATGTGAGGTGGTCTGGTACTCCCATCACTTTAAGCACTTGCCATAGTTTCTTGTGATCCACACAATCAAAGGTTTTAGCATAGTCAATGATGCAGAAGCAGATGTTTTTCTGGTACTCCCTTGCTTTCTCCATTATACAAGAAATGTTGGCAATTTGATCTCTAGTTCCTTTACCTCTTCGAAACCCAGCTTGTACTTCTGGCAGTTCTCTGTCCCTGTGCTGCTGAAGCCAAGCTTGTAGGATTGTGAGCATGACCTTGCTAGTGTGTGAAATGAATGCAATTGTGAGATAGTTTGAACATTCCTTGGCATTGCCCTTCTTTGGAATTGGAATGTAAACTGATCTTTTCCAGTCCTGTGCCCACTGTTGCATTTTCCAAATTTGCTGGCATATGGAGTACAGCACTTTAACAGCACCATCTTTTAAGACTTTGAATAGCTCAGCTGGGATACCATCACCTCCACTAGCTTTGTTGTTAGTAATGCTTTCTAAGGCTCATTGGACTTCTCAATCCAGGATGTCTGGCTTGAGGTCAGTGATCACACCGTCATGGTTGTCAAGGACATTGATGTCCTTCTCATAGTTCTTCTATGTAGTTCTGCCATCTCTTCCTAATCTCTTCTGCTTCTGTTAGATCTCTACCATTTTTGTCCTTTATTATAGCCAGTTTCGCATGGAACGTTCCCTTGATTTCTCCAATTTTCTTTTTTTGGTAAATACAATTTATTATTGGATATATCACATGTTCATACATTTTCAACCAACCTACATATCCATTTTTCTAATTTCCCTTCTCCCCCCCCAAACAAGGCTTCCCGCACTGCTCCAACCCCATTAATATCTCTCTTATTCTGTTACAGTTATTTCTAAACTTATTTTCTCTAACAAACGGTAACAATTCAGAAATCTAATTCTATTTCATTTTCCACTTAATAACTATCAAAGCAGATCAAACCACGTTTAATGTCCCAGTTTTTCAACAAGTATATTTGAAAGTCTTTCCAGTCTTCAAAAAAAGTTTCATCTTCTTCGTTGTTTAATTTTCTTGTTAATTTGTCCATTTCTGCTAAAAACAACGTCTTTTTAATCCATTCCCATGTTTCAGGTACTTTATCTTGTTTCCAACATTGAGCAAAAGTCAGTCTTGCTGCTGTAGTCAAGTACCATAGTAGTGTTCTCTTGGCTACATTTATTTCTTCCATTTTAAGACCTAACAATAACATCTGTGGGTCTTTCTTAAAAGTACAGTTCAAAATTTTTTGTATCTCATTGTGGATCTCTGTCCAATACTTTACTGCTTTATCACATGTCCACCACATATGGTAAAAAGACCCCTCATGTTTTTTACATTTCCAACATTTGTTGGACATACTTTCATTTATAATAGCAATTTTTTTAGGCGTCATATACCATCTATACATCATTTTATAGCAATTCTCTTTAACATTTACACACGTTGAAATTTTCATTGATTTTTTCCACAAGTATTCCCAAGATGTCATTAATATCTCATTATTAACATTTACTGCCCATTTTATCATTTGCTCCTTTACAACTTCATCCTCAGTATACCATTTCAGTAACACCTTGTACAGTTTAGAAATCATTTTTTTATCTTTCTCAAGCCATACAGTTTCAATTTCAATATTCTTTTCTCTAAAACCATGTTCTCTTTTATCGGTCTTAAATAGATCATAAATCTGTCTATACTTCAACCAATCATATTCAAATTCAACATCAAATCTATCTTTTAACACAAAATTTTTCCCTTCAAATTTTAAAAGATTTTTATAAGGTAGCCAATCTAACCCTTGATTTCTTGAATATGGATTAATCACTTCAGCTGGTACAATCCAAAGTGGTCTTTCTTCTGAGAAGAATTTTCTATATCTCGTCCATGTCTCGAACAGTGATTGTCTTACAAAGTGGTGTTTAAAAAATTTATCCATTTTTACTTTTCCATACCATAAATATGCATGCCATCCGAATTTATTATCATGTCCTTCAAGGGCCAATAACTTCTTATTCTCCAAATTAATCCACTGTTGCAACCATGTTAAACAGACGGCATCATAATACAGTCTTAAATTTGGTAGTTGTAAGCCTCCTCTCTCTCTTGCATCACATAAAATTTTCATTTTAATCCTTGGCTTTCTTCCTGCCCATACAAATTTGGATAATTCTTTCTGCCACGAATCCAGTACTTTCCTTTGTTTTAATATTGGAATGGTCTGAAATAAAAACATCAAACGCGGTAAAATATTCATTTTTACAGTCGCGATTCTTCCCATCAATGATAAATTCAAAGTGTCCCATTTCTTCATATCTTGCTGAATCTTGTACCACACCTTTTCATAATTGTTTTTAAACAAGTCAATATTTTTCATAGTTAATTCAATTCCAAGATATTTAGTCTTTGTAACTACTTCACATTGAATTTTCTCTTGAAGTTCTGTTTGTCTTTGTTTCGTCATATTTTTGCACATCACTTTGGTTTTACTTTTATTAACATAAAATCCCGCAATTGAACCAAATTCTTCAATTTTTTCCATCAGTTGTGGTATTTTCTCAATTGGGTCTTGAATCATAAACATTACATCATCTGCAAATGCCCTATATTTATAGGCAAAACCTTTCACTGTAAGTCCTTCAATACTGTTATCTTTTCTTATCGCTGTCAATAATATTTCCAATATCCAGATAAACAACAACGGGGATAACGGGCAGCCTTGACGTGTTCCCTTTTGGACTCGGAAGAAGTCCGTCTTTTCTTTGTTTATATTCAAAGCCGCTTTTTGTTCTGAATATATTGCCACAATCATGTTTAAAAAGGACTGTCCAATATTCATTTTTTCAATAACTTGCAGCATAAACTCCCAATTTAAATTATCAAAAGCTTTTTCCGCATCTAAGAAGAGGAATCCAACCTCTTTTTCAGGATGCTTGTCATAATATTCAATTGCATCTATCACCACTCTTAGATTGTCTCTAATTTGTCTATTTGGTAAAAATCCCGCTTGTTCTTCCGCTATTGTATCTTTCAAATATTTTTTCAGTCTCTCTGAAATTATTTTTGCAAATAATTTGTAGTCATTATTTAATAGCGATATTGGTCTATAATTCTTTACTTGAGTCAAATCCAAACCTTCTTTAGGTATCAATGAAATGTTTGCTTCTTTCCATGAATCTGGGATCCGTTTGGTCTTTCTTATCTCATTTGACAGAAGTACTAAAATAGGGGTTAGCTCCTCTTTAAATTTCTTATAGAATTTTGCTGTAAAGCCATCTGGTCCTGGAGCTTTGCCCAACTTTGCGTCTTCTATTGCCATTGTCACTTCTTCTTTCGTTACTAAACCATTTAATAGTTCCTTAATTTGTTTTCCCAGCTCTGGAACTTCAATCGTCTCCAAATATTTCTTGATTCTCTGTTGATCAATTCCTTTCTTTTGGAATAGTTTGGCGTAGTATTTAAAAAAAACTCTTTTTATACCATTCAGGCTCATCACCTCCTTTCCATCTTCAACAATCTTAGATATAAAGTTCCTTTCTTTTCTATTTTTCAATTGCCATGCTAAAAACTTTCCTGGTTTGTTTGCACCCTCAAATGCTTTTTGCTGTAATTTTTTTAAATTCCAATATAATTCTCTGTTTAAAAGAACATTCAGCTGATCTTGCAGGAAGTGGATCTCTTTAATAATTTTCTTCTTCCCTGGTCTTTTTTTTAATTCCTTTTCTTTTTGCCGAATTTTTTCATGAAGGTCTTTCTGTTGCTGGATCTTTTGCTTTTTATCTTTGGAGTTCAGAGAGATAAGCATACCTCTCATTACTGCTTTGTATGTATCCCATACAACTTGTATATCCGTGCCTTTATTCAAATTCAGTTCAAAAAAACTTTTCGTTTCCTTTTTTAAGATTTCATTAATTTGTTTTTGATCCAATAAATCTTCATTAATTCTCCAAAATAACTGTTTAGGTTTTGCTTTAGATATCCAAAGTAGGGGATTATGATCAGAGTTAGTTTTCGGTAAAATTTGTATTTTATAAGTTTTTTGCGCCATCTCCTCTGACATCCAAATCATGTCAATTCGGGAAAAGGAATTATGTCTATTCGAATAAAACGTGTAGTCCTTAGTCTTAGGATTCCACTTCCTCCAAACATCTTCTAATTTCTCTTGTTTCATCAATTGAAAGAAATTTTTTGGTAACTTTCCAACTGTCTCTCCACTTGCTTTGGACTTTCTATCCAATGTGTTGTTCACTGTACCATTAAAGTCTCCCGCAAGAACAATTTGGTCATAGTTTAAACATTCCAACTCTTTAGTCAGATCATTAAAAAGGTCTCTTTTGCACCATTGGGTGCATATATATTAACAAGCAATGTCTTTTTTCTATCCATACAGATTTCCACGCCAACATACCTTCCTTCTTTGTCGGAAAAAATTTGTTTAGGATCCAAATCTTTTGAAATATAAATCACTGTTCCTTTTTTCTTATTAACTGCTGAAGAATGAAATTCTTCTCCCAATTTTTTATTAGTCAGATATTTATCGTCTTGTTTTCTTATGTGTGTTTCTTGTAAACAAATTATGTTACATTTTTGTTTTTCCAGCCAATGATTCACCAGTCTTCTTTTACCTGGTGAATTTAATCCATTTACGTTCCAAGATAAAAATTTGTAATCCATAATGGTGTTAAATTAAATATCTTTAAAATCGTCCAGATTGCTCGCTTTAAATCTGTATAAGTCTCCTTCAGATTTAAGAGTTGATCTCACCGAGTTATACATAAATGTAAGTCCATATGGAATCTCCCATCTGAACCTAATATTCATTTCTTTTAACCTGTCTGTCAATTTCTTGAATTTCTTTCTATCTTGTAGAATCGATCTCGGAATTTCTCTCAAAATTATTATTTTCTTTCCATTAATTTCCAACGGTTGTGTAAATTGTTTCTTGAAAACGTCTTCCTTCATCTTTGTTGTCACAAATTGAACAATTACATCTCTAGGTAATTGCTTTCTTTTGGCATAAGCTGAATTTACTCTGTAAATCAAGTCAAAGTCTGCATCCAAATCTCCTTCATCTTCCCCTATATAAGTTGTCAATGTCTTAATTACTAGGGCCCGTAGATCTTGATCTTCCTCCTCTTCTATCCCTCTCAATCTCAGGTGATTCTGAGTAGCCCTGTAATCCATCATGGTCTCCAGCCTTGCATTTTCTGACAGGGTTTTTTAACCTTTTGTTCCATATCTTCAGATTTTGTCACCAGACTTTTGACTTCCTTTTTGAGTTCTTCTGTATCTTTTTTAATCCCTGACACTTCTGTAAGTACCAGTTCTTTCAATTCTTCCATATTTTTTTTCTGTACTTGGATTTCTCCAATTTTCTTGAAGAGGTCTCTAATCCTTCCCTTTCTATTGTTTTCCTCTATTACTTTGCATTGTTCATTCAGGAAAGCCTCCTTATCTCTCCTTGCTGTTCTCGGGAAATCTCCATTCAGTTCACCTTTGCCTTTTGCTTTCCTTCTTTCCTCTGCTATTTGTAAAACCTCATCAGACAGCCACTTGGCTTCCTTTCATTTCTTTTTCTTTGGGATGGTGCTGACTGCTACAATGTCATGAACCTCCGTCCATAGTTCTTCAGGCACTTTATCAAATCTAGTCCCTTAAACCTATTCTTCACTTCCACTGTATACTCATAAGGGATGTGATCTAGGTCAAACCTGAATGGCCCAGTGGTTTCCCCAACTTTCTTCAGTTTAAGCCTAAATTTTGCAATGAGTAGCTCATGACCTGAGCCACAGCCAGCTCCGGATCTTGTTTTTACTGACTGTATAGAGCTTCTCCATCTTTGACCACAAATGATATAATCAATATGATTTTGGTGTTGCCCATCTGGGGATAACCATGTGTAGAGTCACCTCCTAGGCTGTTGGAAGAGAGTGTTTGCTATGACCAGCGTGTTCTCTTGACAACTCTGTTAGCCTTTTTCCCTGGCTTAATTTTGTTCTCCAAGGACAAACTTGTCCATTATTCTGGTTACCTTTTGACTTCCTACTTTAGCACTCCAGTCCCCTATGATGATAAGGACATCTTTTTTTGGTGTTAGTTCTAGGATGTGTTTTTTTTTTAATAATTTGTTATTGCTTTTCACTACACCCTAATATCTACAAACTACAACCCTAAACTCTAAAATACAGAGTAGGCAAGGATCTTAAAAAGACTACATTTGAATTTAGGAATTCCCTATAGACATGGTTACAAAGTAAATATAATAGGATAGCACTGCCTCGAAATACAGTTTGAAGTGATATAATAGTGCATTATCTCAGGTACAAAGACAAGCTAGACTGGGAATCCATTAATAAACCTAAGTATGAGTTGTTAATATAGGTTTGAGGGCTTTCTAATCTACTCTAGATTTTAACCATCGGCTTTGATAACAAGACGATCATATACAACCATTAATGTTAACTCACTTTTTTCTCTTTTTTAATATATTCTAATACTGATATTATGTACTATATTCAAATAATGAGTGTTGCACTGGTTTTATTTGTTAATGTTCAAAACTTGCTGCTATGTGTTGTTGTACTGTTTCAAATTTACTAATTTAAATAAATAAAAAAAGATTTTAAAAAAATCTCAGGTACAAACAGAGTAGATTATCAGATCTTCACTTTGACTTCTTCTGGTTGCGCTGCTTCTTCTTCTCAAAGGGGAGTTTAACCTTAAATCATCTAGAAGCAGCTGCCCCTAGTTCAGAGTCAGAGTCAGAGTCCATGAAATCACCTAAAGATGCTGATGTAGATGAGGAACTGCCACTGGTTGACCCATCTTGTTTGCTTGTATCCGTAGCATTATTGTCCTTTACTTCTGCTTTTGGTTTTGTTGGAGTTCATTGCTGTTCCAGAAATGTTTTAGCTTTAGCCAAAGAGTCAATCTTTTATTTTTTACCTTTATAATTGGAAGTCAGTCCTTCTGGCATAAGCCATCAATATGGAGTTGAATTTTCTTGCAGTAGTGTTGTAAAGCTTTAATATTGTTTTCTATTTTTCCATATTTCAAATGGAATGTCTTTCAAAGTCTTTATTTCTTCTCCTTGTATTTTTAAGTTTGTCCCGTTAGCTGCTTTCAAGATCAGATCTCTTGTTGATCTTCTTAAAAATTTCACAAAAATTTCCCCTGGAAGTTTTTTTTTTTTTTGGTACAAACTCAGGGTAGATACGGTAGACCATATCTATATCCAATTGTAATGTTTCCAGTTCATAATTTATCAGAGGAGCCAGTACTTCACTTAAGATCTGTCTGAGGTTTTCATCTTTTTTTTCTGGGACCCCTTGAAATCTGAGGACATATGAGGATCTTTTCACTTGAAGTTGTAATAGTTGTTGTTTTGCTGAAGTTCTTTCCTTTTCCGCTGATTCCACTTTTTGATTCAATGTTTTTGCATTGTGTTCAACTTTTTGAAATTCTTTAGCTGTCTTCTCAGATGTGGACTTGACTTCCTTAATCTCTTTTTGGAGAGTTTAAAAGTTTTTGTTGAGGTTTGTCACTTGGTCCAGCAGAGGGCGTAGTGCTTTGGAAATAATGCTTGCAGTATCTATGGTCATTTCCAGTCTATGACTTGGTGATAATGATGAATTGGTAGTTCCTGTAGTAAGTTTCACTTTGGGCACCATTCTTCCCCGGCGCTGCGTCATTGTTTACGTTAATGGTAAAAGTTCTTTAAAGTTCTGAAATCTTTCTCTGGAGTGCTACAAACTGTTCCTGGCACTGGGTGGGTTTGGATGGATGCGTACGCTTCAAGTCAGTTTCCGCCTTAATCCTTTATTCAGTTGTTTAGACTAGGCAAGGTCTACTCCTCCCCCTCCAGAAGGGTTTTCCCCCTTCTTCAGATTTAAGGCTTATGTTAAAATCCAGTCCCACAATTGCTTCTTTTAAGTCTTTCAGCATTCATGTTTAATATCGGTTGACCACTGCTTAATAGGGTAGATTCTTTCGCTTCATTTAGATCCTTTGCTCGCTCTGTACTCAGTGTGCACCTCTGGATGCCATTGCTGGCCCCGGTGCAGTAGAACCTTTGGGGACAAAAGGGAGCCTCAGTCCCTCAGCCGCAGCCTCGGGAGTGGCTCTCTTTGTGTTCCAGGCTAGAATCCTCCTACGGGGGCTCTAGGGGAGGCTGAAATCGTCCGGTTTCCTTCTTGCTGCTCCAGTACGGAACGCATCCATCGGAGCTCAATGGGATGCAACCATCTAGCAAGTCACCGAAACCAAAACCCGTTCTAAGAGGTGTTTTAGGTCTTCATTAAAGTTGTCCACTTCAGCCTCTTCTGTGTCAGTGGTTGGGGCATAGACTTGGATTACTGTGATGCTGAATGGATTTGGACTGAGATCATTCTGTCATTTTTGAGATTGTATCACATTACTACCTTTCTCACTCTCTTGTGGACTATAAAGGTCATGCCATTTTTTTCTATGGGATTCTTGGCCACAGTAGTAGATATAAAGGTCTCCTGCGTTAAATTCACCCATACCCGTCCATGTTAGTTCACTGATTCCTAAGATGTCGATGTTCAGTCTTGCTGTCTCATTTTTGGCCACATCCAACTTACCTTGATTCATAGTTCTTACGTTCCAGGTTCCTATGCAGTACTGTTCTTTGCAGCATCGGACCTTCCTTTCACCATCAGACACATCCACAGCTGCGCGTCCTTTCGGCTTTGGCCCAGCCACTTCACTCTTTCTGGGGTTACTCGTACTTGCCCTCTGCTCTTCCTCAATAGCATACTGGACACCTTCCGACCTGAGGGGCTCATCTTCCAGCATCATATCTTTTAGCCTTTTGTTACTGTCCAATGGGTTTTCTTGGCAAAGATACTGGAGTGGGTTGCCATTTCCTTCTCCAGTGGATCACGTTTTGTCTGAGTGCTCCACTGTGGCCTGTCTGTCCTGGGTGGCCCTCCACACCATAGCCCACAGCCTCATTGAACCACGCAAGCCCCCTCACCACGTCAAGGCAGTGATCCATAAGTGGTTAAAATTACCACTGTAATTTTAACTATGTATAAAAATAACCCTTTGAGGTTTTGTTCATTATAGAAGAGAACTCTGTTGCAGACTTGAATATAATCCTAGGAACCTTTTAAGGCCAATTTATTTATTTTTTAAAAAAATATAATATAATATAATATAATATAATATAATACAATATAATATAATACAATATAACATAATACAATACAATACAATACAATACAATACAATACAATACAATATAACAGTGAGTTTCACATTAGTAACACAGTTCTTTGGTTAACTAAGTCTTAACTATGGCATTAACAAAATATACAGCTAACAAAAATTATCTCATTGGTCTAAACTTGAGAAAATGCTTCTATGACTCAAAAATACAATAACATCTGGTATTGCTTATTATTAGGAACAATTCCTCCCTCTGTAAGGTACTGAACCTCTGGGAACCAAATAGCTTGAAATGTTTTATGGTTGGACTTGGTATTCCAGTGCATTTGTCGAGTTGTTATTTTACCATAAACAAAGTGTTCCCATATTTTATTATGCCAGTTTGATAAGGTAGGAGTAGTTTTTTCTTTTTCTTTTTTTTTTAAAGAAAATTTTATTGTCGGATATATAATAGCATGTTCCACATTTTGTTTACAATTCTTATCATATCCTTTTCAAATTTTTATCTCCCCTCCCCTGGCTTCCCACGATGCTCTGCCCCTGTTAACATTTCCACCCAATATTCTCGTACATTCAACTTGTTCTTAATATTCAAATCTTAAATTTCAATATTTTGCTTTTTAACTTTAACAATTAGGTAGTTTTTTCTTACCACCTCTGTGCAAGTGTTATTCTGGCTATTGCAAGTAATGTAGAAATTAATACCTTTAATGTGTTTCCTTTGCAGGCCTCCGGAAGTACATCTAGCCAAACTGTCTCGGGAAGTGCAGATAAGTTATGTCCTGTGATAATTGAGATTTGTGAAAGAATTTGAATCCAGAACTGTTGAATGTATGGACAGGACTAACCAGCAGTGTAGGAAGTCACCTAATTGGCCACAGTCTTTCCAGCAGTATTTATTAAATTTTGGGTCAATCCTATTTAATCGTGCTGACGTAAGATACCGGCGGTTTAGTATTTTAAAGGTGTTCAGTTTAATACAGAAAACTTTAGAGGATAAACTGGGTGAAGACCAGATTTCTGCTCAGGTTTCAGAATGTATCCTGTTATGGCATTCCTCCTGCCATTGAAATTGTGAGCTCAGAACCTTTTGTTTCAATTTTGTGCTTAGAATTTTATAAATTTTGGGGATTAATCCTTTGATGTCACCATTTCTGTTTTTAATTAGCATTTTGAAGTCTGAAAAAGGTGGTGGATGTGTTTCGCTGGGGAGCCGGCTCCATAATAGATGTTGAACCTGGAGGTATCAGAACCATGGGATCTGCTGTCCAATTTTTCTTTCCAAAGCTGCTCTAGTTAGTGGGATACCTTTTTCTTTGAGCTCTATTAAGCGAGTAATGCCGGCTTGTTTCCATCGCTTCCTTCCCTGGGGCGAACCATTCTTGGTTCAAGGATGAAGTTAACAGTGAGTTCCCAGGTATCAGCACTGCCTTGCGTTTATCCCAGATCTCTAACGCCACAGTGATGTAAGGGTTTAGCAAAGTGTTCATTTGTCTTTCTCTGGTTTTTGGCAAATTAAGTCAGTTAATGGGATTGAGCCACATTTAAATTCTTCTATATGTTGCCACATGGGAGGAATGTCTGTTGTTAATATCCTTACTATGGAGGATAGTTGTATGGCCTCATAATATAGGGATAAAGCCAGAAAATCCAGGCCTCCTGTCTTTGTTGAGCATTTCAGAGTTGTAAATCTAATTCTAGACTTCTTGTAGCTCCAAAAGAATTGAAGAATTGCAGTTTGCCATTTAGATAAGTCCTTTTTTGTTATTTGTATAGGTAGAGCTCTCAAAATAAATAAAAACTTTGGAAATATCAGGCTTTTAATGACGCTGATTCTATCAGCCCAGGAGAATCCCATAGATTAATCTGATTTTTCATCTGATTTTTGGTCTCTTGAAAAATTGTTTGTAGATTGCAGGTGGCTAAATCTTTCAAGTTCGGGGGGATTTGAATTCCTAAGCATCTCCAAAGAGAATATGACCATTTATATAGGAATTGTGATTGAATTTTTTGCTTTGTGTTTGTGTTGATGTTGATAGGACTTATCTTGGATTTTCCTAGGTCAACTTTTAGGCCAAATAAATCTTGGGTCTTTGAAAATATATTTTGTAACTCAGGCAAAGAGGATTCCGGGTCAGCAAGGAAGATGACTAAATCATCCGCATATAGGCTAACTGTATGGAAGGCGTTGTTATTTTAAGGCCAATTTATGACATGCTCAAACAGTTTATTTTTGCATTTCATAATTTTTTAGACGGTATTAGTTTGTTATATATTTTAATGAATTTGTACTTCTATGTTATATTTTATAATAGATCCTCCAACGAAGCTCATAGCGAAACGTGTAGGGATCCCTTAAAGCTAAAGAAACTCTCTACCTTGCTCCTTGTTCTTTTTTGTCTTTCCTGGTGCTGCCTATGGCCACTCGTCTTGCAATAATAAGAAAATATTCAGTGAAGCACACAACACACACCAATCTGTACTTTTTTTGAGCATGTAAAGAGAATAAGAAACTATGGATGCAATGCTAAGCAGAGCTGCACCCTTCTAAATCTATTGAACTCAGTTGACTTACAAGGTTCTAGCTTTACTCAAGGGTTACCTTTTAAGATATGCAACTCATGCGGAAAAGAAAGAGGTGGGGGGGTTAGTTTAAAAAAAACAAATGTGTGGGGTGCCTAAGGAGATTCAGGCTGCAATTTTGCATCCCTGAGTGTGGGAGATTTAATATAAACTAACAGGAATAAAATTATTTGGTTTGGCTTGGGACTGGGCAAAGGAGAACAGTCCCTTTAAACCCAGCTAGTACAGAAGAGATCTCAGGCTGCAATTTTGCATCCCTGAGTGTGGGAGATTTAATATAAACTAACAGGAATAAAATTATTTGGTTTGGCTTGGGACTGGGCAAAGGAGAACAGCCCCTTTAAACCCAGCTAGTACAGAAGAGATCTCGCGATGTCCGCTCTCCTTCCTGAAAACTGAACTGAGAACCAAAGCATTTGAAGCAAATAATGGACAGAGAAAGTTTAATTTTTGGAGTGAAGAGAATCATGGTTGAACATACAAGATGATCTGAAGCTCACAAAGCTCTTCTCAAGAGACTAATGAGTCAAAAACCTGAAGAGTCCCTCCATCTGTGGTCTCGTACAAAGCTGACGGGAGATTAAGACTTGATAATCCTTAAGCACCCTCAGCCACACAGGATGCCACAATATCTCAGTCTGATAGACAAGCAAAGCTACATGTGTGCAGCTGCAGCACCAGAGACCTCCATCTGTCAGGTCATAGTTTGGCCTTATGCCCAAATAGGTCAATTTCCCAGACTCTCAACCATGCATAGCTTTCCAAGGGAGGATCTTACACATGATGGTGGCTATAAGTGCATTCTTCTTTCAATCATTCCATGCAGTCATCAGATTTCCCCCAATGGTGAGCCCTTGCCATGTGAAGCAACAAACCACACGGACTGTGCAAGATTCTCCATGCTTTTTAATTTTGGGGCATTAATGGCAGCATGGAGATCAGCCTGATGCAGAGAACTACTACAAACTACAGGCTTATGGGGTGACAGATGCCGAGCATAACCACTTTGATCAGCCTCAATGCAGCATCCATGATGTGTGTACCATCTCTAAGAGAATTGGGGGGGGGAAACCTTCATTCCTTGCAGAGAAAGGCCAATCTCAAGAAGATGAACTGCCACCAGTGCATTCATTCAGCAGGGTTAAATCAAAACAAGCCATTGTCATTTACTGAAGTAGCCTCTGAATGCAATACATTAGAACGAGACCGATTCGCTTGGGAGTTCATTTACAACAAAAGATATTTCCTTTCCTCTGCATACATTAGAGAAGACAGATTTACTCAGGAGCTCATTTAGAACAGAGAATATTTTCTCTTCTCTGGCCTCCGGTGTTACATTAACTCTCTCTTTGGAACTACTTTCCTTTGTCACAACATTCGCCATCAAAACTTAAATGGAAAGGCTCCATTTAAAGACTGGCAATTTATAGAGTGGGAACTGAGAGATGCCCACTAGCACATCTCACAGTTGCTCTCTGAGAAGGGACAAAAACCACCATTCACCACTGAACCTGCTAGCACCACAGCTGGGGTCACAGTCAAGGGATGGCTGTATCATGTCTCCTTCACTGTGCAGAAAGATCACTTCAGCAGCAATGGTCAAGGACTTTGTGATGTTTCCAGACTCTTAAAGAGCCTAGAAAATAATCCAAGAGCACCTGATGTTGCTTCATCCTTTGAAGCTAAGCAGGTCTGAATGTAACCAGGGCTTGGATGGAGACTACCTGGGAACCTCCTGCTCCAAAGATATTGGAGAAGGACTAGACTGAAATGGAACAGATAAGCAAGACCTTCTGTGGAAATATCAGAAAGGGCTTCAAGGGGAGATATACATGAAGGAATGTCAGACTCAGAACCCAAAACCAGCTTGTTCAAACACAACCCAACTGCACTTTTGCCAGAATCAGAAAGGAGCTCAAGAGTATTTTATTCATTCATTTATTTCGGGTCTATACGACCGAAGTCTCGACCGGGAAAAGGGGAACAAGAATATTTTAAATGAATGAACATGATAGTGTTTAGTGGAAACTAAGCATCCAATGGTTGGGTAATTAAAAAAAAAAAACCAGTCTTTTAATTGTTCAAATTTTTAGAGTGGTCTTTATGAGTCTTATATTCCAGTCTATGTTTCTCTATGGAGTGGTTTGACTTTGTATGCCTTACCATTATCTTTCTATTTTAAAAAAAGCGGATACAGCAACAACTGTCCCTGATCTGGTACTTAGAATAAAGAAATTGTTCAAACAGAACTACCCTGTCACACCTAGCAGTATTTCTCCTAAGAACACATCTGCAGCAGCAGAAATATTGGGCTAGGTTTATTTTAAGGTATGCACAACATTCACAACTCAGCCCCTATCATTTCTTGTCTGCATACAGAATAGTCCCATTGTTCTTTCTCAGAACAGCAAGTGGAATGTCTCAGTCCATGCCAGTGGAAGGAGATATGCTAACACAGGGAGCCCCCACACTGTGCCTTTTCTTCTTTAAAGGGGATTTCTCAGAGTCCCACTTTTGGTTCATCATTCAGAACAGGAGTACAAGAAATAAGGAACTGGCACCGATGCAAACAAAACTTGAGTTAGTTTCCAAACACTTAAGAAGAGCCGCGCTGGGGAGTCCGAATGGCTCCAACTCATGCTAATCCTGTACTGCGGAACTGGAATCCATGCGTCTCGAGGGCTGTCAATCTAATGAATTTTCAAACACTCAATTAGCTTACAGTTTAGGACAGAACAAAATGAATTAATAGACCAGTGAAACTTCAGAATAAAGCTGGTACTTTGCCATCGCTTGCAAACTAAACAGAATAAGACCATGAGCAGCCCAACAAGAGGAAAATCTTTCCTACATACAACTCCCAAATGATATCTCTGGCTTTCGTGATCACAGGCATTTAGTATTTTTAGGACAACTAATCCCAATAAGAGCCATCATGTTGCGCTGGAACAACATTACAGAATCCCTTTTTCCTACTTTGCTCTAAAAATAATAGAAGTGCCTTTTTAAAAAAAAAACACAACTGTCCTGTCCATAGGCCCCGTTTGCTGTAAAAATCTGACCTCCTCTCCAGCATAAGTGACTAGAATAGCATCAGGGCTAAGCAAATAAGTCAGCAGCTATCCCATGTAGCGGGAGCCTAGGCCAAAAGTAAACTGGGGTGGCAGTGGCAGAAATATTGGGCTAGGTTTATTTTAAGGTATGCACAACATTCACAACTCTTGGAATTTTTGAGCTGGATGGGGGAAAGCCAAGCTTGAAATCCCTGCTCAGAGTTATAGCCCAGGACGCTCATTCATCCCAACACATGCAATGGATATTTTCATAGAATCATAGAGTTGGAAGGGACCTCCAGGGTCATCTAGTCCAACCCTCTGCACAATGCAGGAAATTCACAACTACCTCCCCCCAAAACCCCAGTGACCCCTGCTCCATGCCCAGAAGATGCCCCCTCCCCAAAAAAAACCCCACCCTCCAGGATCCCTGGCCAAACTGGCCTGGAGAAAAATTGCTTCCTGACCCCAAACTGGTGATCGACATTTCCTTAGGCGTGTAAGAAAGGGCCATGAAAACTAAGCACTGATGCATCCCTTCCTGCCCTCCCCCTCATGATCTGCCTAAGTTCATAGAATCAGCATTTTGTGTGAATGGAGCAACATATGCATTCACCACATGCATAAAGCTTTGGAACATGTTCCCTCAAAAATGTAGGGTTCTGTTTGTATATAACAAAACAGTACACACATGGAAAATATGCATGTTGCCCCATTTACACATCAGGCCTAGCAGGAGTTTCGATCACATCGTGCATTCCCATTATGTGTGGTTGAAGCACCAAAACTAAACATCTGGAAAGTGCTCTGAGTGGGAAGAAAAAAACCCTTGCTTCTACCATTGAAGCAGTCAGGGCCGGATTAAGGCCAACGGATGCCCTAACCACAGCCCCTTGGCCCTTCCCTTGCTTAACTGACAAGACATTAAGACTCAATAAGTGCTGGAAATGAAATAAGAGACTAAAAATTCAGTTTCCCTCCAGGGCATCCCCCAGGCCAGATCCCAAGCAATATAAGCGGGGGGGGGGGCGGACTCTGTGGTGCCCCTTTCCCCTGGTGTCTTAAGCATGTGATTGTTTTGGTTAATAGTTAATCCACAACTGGGAGCAGTGCGGATAACGCCATCCACCTTTTTTCTTGGCAGATTTGTTGAGTCAAAATGCTTAAAGGTAACATTCTGTTCTACCATGTAGCCTGTAGCAATTGCTCCTGTAAGGAATTAAACCTCCTCTCATGGAGAAGGTAATTTTCTTGAGAAGGCATGACCTTACAACAACAATAACCAAGCACTACGATAAACTAAGGAATGAAAACATCAAAGAGTTGGCTAGTTCTAATGTTCCCTTTGCGATTTCATGGAAAGCAGCAGCATGAATACAACATGACCAGTCTCCCCGGGCACAGAAGGCTTATCTTTGGCACTTGCTGAATAGGTTTACTTGGTTGCCCCTGTATCCATGTCATCAGGATTTTACCCACAGACCAAAAGGGCTGTGTATGCTGCCACAACAGAATTACCAATGTAGCAAGCACTTTCTCTGCCATAGTCCAAAGACTCAGCTGATTGTCTAAATTAAGCATTGGGTTAGCCCCTTAACTGTTTCCTTTAAAATAAAAGGAAAAGTTATAGCTATGTACTCAACTCCCTTGGAGTTCAGGGAAGGAGTGCAGCCACCAGCCGCCCGTCTCCCTCACCTCCTGCAAGGAAGAGGGGTGGCCCCACACCTTCTCTGATCTCCCAGTGGTGATTTCAGGTGCTCCCTCTAGAAAAAACAGGCATTTAAAGGATTCCCTTTAAACACTGCCCATGTCTGGTTAGGGAAGGCAAGCGGGGGCCCCCTCTCCCTCCCCCTTCCCTTCTGCCCCACAACATTTCCCCATGCCCCCCACCAACCCCAAATTTCTGGTTATGGGGCTGCACTGTGGAGAAGTCCAGGGCTGTGGACGGCACTGGACAAGCAGAAAATGGAGAATACACAATATGATAATGGCCCAGGACAGACTGGCAATTTACCCCGGTATCGAGTCGCGGCAAAAAAACCCGGAGTAAACGATACCGGGTTTTCCCGTCCACACAGCGGGGGCCTCTGCCGGAAGATACTGGACGGAGGCGCGCGGGAGCGTTCAGACTGCCGTGCCGGAGGTGCGCTATATTCGCTGTTTCCCCATTATTTCGGCTGTGGGCGTATGTGCGCATGAGCGCTTGAGCGCTCATGCGCTCATGCGCATAAGCGCATTTTGGCGATTTTTTTTTTTTTGCCCTGCAACGCCGGCACCGCATTGGGCAGTGGAGCGGAGCGCAGCCAATCACACCGCTGCTGCCTCATGCCCAACGCGGGTTGCTCCCGGCTTTTCGGCTGCGCGTTCAGACTCCCTGGAAGCGGAGAAACGCGTGACAAACGCAGGCTTTCAAGATTTGCGTCGGCTTTTATCAGGTGTTTTTTTAATCCGGCAGTGAAGCGCGAGAGCACCGGTAGGCTCCGGGTGGGGGACGCCAGGCAGATGTGCCTGTGTGAACATTCCATTTAATCCGATATTGAGTCGTTGTCAGCCCGGGTCCCATCCCGCGGCAAATTGCCAGTCTGTCCTCGGCCAATGTTTGTGCAAGATAACATTTCAGGGAGAAGACGTATTCTAGCCTTGCCTTCTCTCAAACAAACTCTGCATGTGAAAAGAGGATTTTGACATAGGAAACAGGGGTGGGGGGCATGGGGAGAGGATGCAGGTGAATGATTGAACAAGCAGCCCTCCATGTGCATATTCAAGGTAGCACAGTCTATTCACAGTCCATGCGGACTGTTTGAGTCATCTGTAAAGTACGATCCGAACCTCAACACCAACAGTGAAAGCAGTTTCCTATGAAACAAAAGACAGCTTGTGTTATTATTTCCCTAACAGCTTTACTTTCCAAGGCAAATACGATTGGAAAGACACAAGTTTTTAATCTGATGATGCAGCACCTGAAATATTTTCAAAGACAGCACAAACCTCATTGAGGGTATCCCATTGCAAGGGGCTCGAAAGACAAACCTTTCCACCAAGCTTTTTATCTGCCAGTGGCAGGACACTGGATTTCTCCTCCAAGCAGCCTTGAAAGCTGCTTTTTAAAAAATCTCCAGCCCCAGCTGAGTCCCAACAAGCTAAGAGTTTCAAGGCAAACTGTCAGGGAGACAGAAAGAGGAGGGGTGAGCTTGAAATCTTCACAGTGTGATGCAGCCTTTCCAGAAAGCCCTTAATACACCTTGCAGTTTCGTAGGAGAAAAGGAAAAATGGAGAAAATTTGTCAAGGACCTGCCAGCACTATGAAAAATGGACTTCCATGTCCAGCAAGGCTACTGCTGTTTTTAAAAGCCAAACGATGCTATGGAGGGCAAGCAAATGCCACCTCTGCTAAGTGCAGCTGGCAGGAGAGAAACAGACGTGTGCTTTGTTGTGCGGTTTAACCACTGCCATGCAAGTCAGAAAGTGCTTCACTTAAATCAAAGAGCTGCAGCAGCACTGCTGAATTACTATTGGTGTTATTATAAAGCAGCCGGCCATTCACGGCGGGGCGGGGCGGGGGGGGACAGGGGAATGACTCCAGACACCATCTCTGCTACAAGTTACAGCTTCTGCTGTCCCCAACTTGAGGGGTACAGAATCTGGAAAACTCACATGAAATTACAGTCCCAACAGAATAGAAAATGTTTTATCTATTACAATCGTTGATATCCTCCCCATTCATTCATAAAAATGGGTCTGCAGTCTGCGGGGCCGTTAGCAACAAATGATAATCATAAAGTTTTGACTAAAGCAAAAACCCCACCAGCCGGTAAGTAGCCCTTAACTGTCCTCATAACTATATCAAAAAAGCAATCACCAGTTAAAATCAACATCATTAAAACAGCATTAAAAAGTAGCCCAGCCATTAAACAGCAGCATAACAAGCAAAGGCCTAAGTGAAAAAAACAGTACTTCGTTAAGAATCATAGAATTTTAGAGTTGGAAGGGACTTTGCAGGTCATCTAGTCCAACCCCCTGCACTCTGCAGGAGCGAGGCCGAAAGACAGCCCTACAACATACCCGAAAGAGGGTTGTCCAGCCTCCGCGTGAAAATGTCCAGCAAAGGAGAATCCACCACCTTGGATGCAACAAGATTATGACACTGATACATGGAGGTGTAGTATTTCTTTTATTTACATTATTTATAGTTCCCCTTTCTCTCTGAAACTCAACGTGGATTACAAAGTGTAAATCAAATATGTTCAGCAATGTCATAGGGTTCAGACTGCAGAAATCTGAAAACAAGCAGACAGCTGAAACAATAAGCATTTAAACATGATGTGTGGGGGGGATTACACAGTATGAGCATCTTTACAGCAACAGACAGCGCACAGTGGCATGCACAATTGCTATCCCTTTACCAAAGCAGCTTTCCGAACCATTTTCATTACAGTACAGCCCTGTTCCCTGTGTAAAAACGCCCTCCTGAATAATTCAGTTTTGCATCGTTTGCAGATAACCAGGAGAGCACCGGAGAAACGCGGCAATACTGCTAAGATTCTGGCTACAATCTAGCAGCCCTATCATGCACACAAAAGCCCCGCTGCCTTAAAAAGTGGCATATATTTGCATAATATAGGTAGGACAGAGGTGATGCTGGTTAAGAAAGCCGGCGTTCTGGAGGGGACTGGATTGCTGGACGTGGATGCCGTCAGATCACTTTAGCACAGGGGTGGGCCAAACTGCAGCTCGGAAGCCACATTGACTCTCTTTCACAGAGTCTAATTTATTTATTTTTTTATTTATTTTTTTATTTATTTGGATGTGTATCCCGCCCTCCCCGAAATAAATAAATAAAATTTAATGTCAATAAAAAGCAAAATTTGCATCTTTTTCAAGAAACAGATGAGTGTAATATTTGTTCCTGTCTTGCAGCTCTCAAATGTCTGATGTTTATTCTGTGTGGCTGTTACGTTTCTGGCCACCCCTGCAGCAGATCATAAAGAGGTATCTGGACCAATCTTACTGACACAAAAAACAAACCGGGGCTATCACGAGGAGTGCTTTCATTCATCTACATGTGATTCGCAAGTTGTCCTCCCTTCTACATCCTGCTGACCTAGCCCCGCTGATCCATGCTCCTGCAGTCTCTAGGCTGTTTTACCGTATGTGCTCTCCATGGAGTTGTCCTTGAAGACAACTCGGAAGCTTCATCTAGCACACAGCAAGGCAGCACTTCGTCTTATGGAACAGAGCCCCTTGGCACAGATGACTCTCATTTTGAAGCACTTGCAGTGGGTTACCGATTTGCTACCAGGCTCATTTCAAGATGCTGGTTTCAATTTTTAAAGCCATTCACAAACTACATACCTGGAAAATAGCTACTCTCTGCCACGACAACCAGCAGAATGTAGCAGTTAGAACATCCACATAAGAAGATAAGAGAAGCCAATGTTGGATCAGGCCAACGGCCCATCCAGTCCAACACTCTGTCACACAGTGGCCAAAAATACCAGGTGCCATCAGGAGGTCCACCAGTGGGGCCAGGACATTAGAAGCCCTCCCACTGTTGACCCCCCTCCCAAGCACCAAGAATACAGAGCATCCCTTGCCCCAGACTGAGAGTTCCTGGCTGGGAGCTGGACCAACAAGGTTCTACCATGAAAGCTCACTAGGAGACCCTGGACCCATCATGTCCTCTCAGCCTAACCGACTCACAAGGTTGTTGTCAAGAGGATAAGGTGGAGGAGCAGAGAATGATGTGATAAACTGCCCTAGGTCCCCATTAGGGAGAAAAGGATATGAATAGATAATAAACATCAACATCTGAACTCATCAGATCTCAGAAGCTAAGCAGGGTTGGCCCTGGTCATCATTTGGAAGGGAGACCACCAAGGAATACCGGGGTTGTGACATGGAGGCGGGCCGTGGCAAACCACCTCTGAACAGCTCTTGCCTTGAAAACCCCACCAGGGTCACCATAAGTCAGCAAAAAAAAAAAAGTCAACCCAGGTATCAACTGCAGCACGCGCAGCAACCTCTACCCCCCCTCTACTCCACCCCCATGTAGAATATTCTGTCACTGACTGCTCCCAGGCTTTTTACATTGCTGCCCAGTGTTATGGGACTGTCTTCCAATGACAGTTCACAAAGCCCAATGGCCAGGGCCTTTTTTGTAGAAAAAGCCCAGCAGGAACTCATTAGCATAAAAGGCCACACCCATCAGCAGAAACTCATTACCATATTAGGACACAGCTTATTAGCATACTAGGCCACACCCCCTTGTTACCAGAAGTGTGGTCATCCAGCCATACCCATCTTTTGCTTCTTATTTTGTTTAGCTTGTTGTCAAAACTCAGGGCTTTTTTGTAGCAGGAACTCCTTTGCATGTTAGGCCACACACCCCTCATGTAGCCAATCCTAATCAGTTTCTGCTGTTGGATGTGGCCTATTATGCTAATGTGTTCTTGCTGGGTGTAGCCAATTCGGGAACCAGCCAGAACTCCGTTCCTGTGCATTCCTGCCAAAAAATAGCCCTGCCAATGGCTTTCCATAGGGCCAGCAAGAACCCTTTTTAAAGAGCCTTTTTGCAAAGGAACTTTATCATAGATAAAAGACCCAAGTTGTTTGACAGGCAAATGGAGGGAACTAGTCATGTTAAACTATGGCTTAGATCCTATACTTTCTTTTTGCAGTGTGGCCCTCCATCATGGAGCACCAGAGGTACACTCTCCACAACCAAAGGCAAACCAGTGTTGCCTCTAAGCTGAGTTAGTGTGAGCTAGCTCACAGTTTTTTACCCTCTGGCTCATACGTTTTTGTCTTCGCTCAAGAAGGATGGCTCCAGTCCAGAGCAAACTAATTTATGCAGTACTCAAATCACCTGCCTGCTCACAACTTTAATGCCGGTAGCTCACAAAGTAGAATTTTTGCTCACAGGACTCCACAGCTTAGAGGGAGCATTGGTGCAAACGGAAAGAAAGCGGAACCCAAGCCAATGTTGTTCTGACCATAAGGTTGCCATGATTGCAAGCTACCTTGAGCTAACAAAAGGCGGGGCATACATTTTTCCGGTCAAGAATAACTGATGGACTGGAAAGGAGTATGGGAAGCATCAACATGTGGGACATTATTGCAAATACCTGTGCTTTACGGTGCAGTCATTCCTGGCTGACGTGGAAGTGGGACATTTACTTGCCTTTGTGCTTCTCAGTTACTGAAATTCAATAGGATAGCGAGTAATGATGCTGTGGAGTACCCATATATCACTGCTGTTATAGAAGCATGAAGGGCAGGTGGTTTGATGCATGAGGAAAATATTAAGTGACCCCATTTCCTTGTGTAGCTCACCATCTCCCTAAGCCTCAAGGGGAACAGGTTCACCTCAAACCTTATCTTTCTATTCAGGAATACAAAAGATGAGAGAGGGCAGTAGTTCCAGGATGAGGCTCCTGCTTTGTTCGATATGGATGCAGAATCCACAGATGTCACAATCTCGCAATCTTCACTCAGTAGGGGCATCTTCAGGGATGATTTATGTCAGCACTCACTGCTTAGTCACTTTCTGCATGATTATATACAAAACACCTAAAAGAACAGATAGCTCTAAAAGTAAATAAGATCCTTTGTGCTCCAGGGGTCGGCAATATATTTTTAGTCTTAATTTAATGGCAAAAAGAAAACAACATAAGGGACCTAGCAGATCTCCTGTGGAGCAGGTTTCACAATGTACAGAGCCCACTGCTGTGCCGTCACTGATTTTACTTTAGTAACTCTAGGGTGAGAATCTTCTACACAGTAAGTTAACAGAGATTTCAGCTTGAATCGAAATGCCAGATTCATGCCTCTTCGTGGTTCAAGTCCCTCCCCAAAATATATGGCCCACTCAGATACATTGATATTTTAAAATTTAAATTACTTTGAAAAAAACAGGGAGTGGTGGCGCAGGTAGTAAATCACACCTGCTATAACATCAAGCGAACACCCACTGTGGCTGTTCGAGTCCCACTGCGGCCAGGGTGAGCTCCCGGTCCCAGTCCCAGCTCCCGCCCACCCAACGGTTCGAAAGCACTCGCAAGTAGATCAATGGGTACCTGCCTGTAGGTGGCGGGGGGCACCCTCCCTTCCAGGGTGTGTAGCAGCAGTGACTTCAGCGGCGGCGGCAGCAGTGGCGGCAGGCAGAAGCAACGCTGATGACTGAACCTGGCAGTGGGCGGAGCTACAAGGCGCAGGCAGCGTGACGGTGTGGCGTGGCGGAGCCTATGGGACATTGGCCGGAAGCCAAAGCCTACACGGGCCTGCGCATCGAAGATGGGCCTGCTGCGGGAAGCCTCCTGGCCCAGGAGGAAAAAAAAAGATCTACGCCAGGGGCTCGAGGACATCAAGGCTGAAGCACGGTCGCCTGAAGCCCCGCCGGAACAAAGACAAAGAAGCCCTGCTTGGGTGCTGGTAGGATGTCCCTTCCCTATAAGACTGTGGCCCTAGTTAGGCAATGATTAAATTGTGTAAACCGCTCTGAGACCCCTTGGGGTTTGAGCGGTATAGAAATCGAAATTATAAATAAATAAATAAATAAAAGTATGTTTTATGAACAAAACTCTTAATTATTTTATAGATAGCATCCCCTTGATGGAAACCGAGAGTTGTTTCAAAGATGAACAAACACCATTCAATACCTCATTGCTCAATAGCTTGAAACAAGATACATGAACTGCCTCCACTGAAAAAACTCAGACGTGGCTGATGAGAAAGCCCTCTCTGCCGTGTTTGACCTTGGATGGCTGTCCCACGCATGTCGTTGTCACAGAGGCACAAGCATTCATTTGTGATGTCACCCTAAGCCTCACGCACGAGCCAGGAAAACTAACATATATTTTTGTGACTGGTCTTTGCCCAATACTAGACGTTTCTCCTTTGTAAGTAATTGATTTCAGAAATGCAGCCATTATAACTGGTTTTCTTTTCACAAGGTTGCTCAGAGACACAGGTTTATTTCATAATACAAAGATGACGTGGGTTTTGTTTTGCTTCTGATTTTGTAAAATGTAGTGGCTGGTTTAAGAGATTTGCATTCCCAATAGGCAGTAGGCCTGATTCAGACATAACAAACCACCATTGTCTGTCATTACATGAATGAGCCTAGGGCAGGGGTCCCAACCTTTTTTGAGCCTGTGGGAACTTCTGAAATTCTGGCACAGCATGGTGGGTGCAGCCACAAAATGACTGTGGGAAAAGGCGGAGCCAGCCACAAAATGGCTGCAACAGCGTACCTGAAAATCCTCGCGTTGTGGTGGCAGCTGCTGCCAAAGTAGCGTTGTTAAAAATCTGCACAGCCAATGAAATCTCCAATGGCCAATAGCCCCAACTGGCCCCACCCACTTGATGGGCTCCAGGAGGGTTTCAGTGGGCACCACATTGGAGACCCCAGGCCTCGGGAATCCTTGGGCTTCCACACTCCCTTGTCTTCCTGCACCCTTCCTGTGTAGCTCAATAATTAGTGTTTCTCTTGCACGGCAAACTATAATTTGTCATTACAGTCAAATTACAGAACAACAGCTTCTGTTCTTCTCTCCAAACCAGGATTAACCTAGAATTTGAAATGCTGGTTCGGAAGGAAGAACAGAAACCATCATTTCGCTTGAAAAGAAACAACAGTTTGCTTCTTTTCATTATCAAGATACAGACTACAACAAACCACATCGTGTCTGAATCACACCTGATTCTCCCTCTTACATATATAGTTCCACCTATGGAGAAGACCCTGATGCTGGGAAAGATTGAAGGTCAAAGAAGAAGGGGACGGCAAAGGATGAGATGGTTAGACAATGTCACCAATGCAACAAGCATGAAATTGAGCAAACTTCAGAGGACAGTGGAAGACAGGAACGCCTGGCGTGATCTGGTCCATGGGGTCGCTAAGAGTCGGACTCGACTGTGTGACTGACCAACAACAAACAGTTGCCAACTCTGGGTTGGGAAATTCCAGTAGATTGGGGGGTGGAGCCTAGAGAAGGGCAGGGAGGGACCTCAGCAGGGGCGGTATTGCCATAGAATCCCACCCTCCAACAACAGCCATCTTCAGGAGAAAAATCTCTATAATCTGGAGATCAATTATAATTTTGAGACATCTTGAGGCCCCACCTGGAGATTAACTACTCTTGTTCCACCACACTTTCATCCCAGCCCCACTAGCATGCCCGGATACTCAAGGAACATGTTCCCTTCCCTCTGAGCCCAAAGGCTTTCCACTGCAGGAATATTCCCCTCCCTTCTCTTCTACCTAGAGGATCACGTGAGCAATTTTTATCCTGCATTTCCTCAGGGCAGAGTACAAAGTTATCATCACAGTAGTCTGCTAAACTATGTTAGGCTAAAAGACTGTGATTGGCCCAAGCCATCCAGCATGTTTGTGGCTGATTAAAGACTTCAACCCAGGTTTCCCAGGTCTTAGTCTAACCACTACATCACTATATCATACAGTGGCTTCCATAGTGGCAATAAAAAATTCTATGGGCTAGTAATTTGAATAGCTAATTTGTAATGCTGTTATGACACACACTCCTCTATCTTAAAAAAGAATTATTTTGCTTGCTTTTTAACCAGCTATTTACTTTTCTTGTTAGCCAAGGATCACTCAGTTTGGGTATCACAAGAATGCAACTGGGCTCAAATAAAGTATATTTTACTTATTATGTTTTACTTATAATACATTTTGCTTATTGAAAACAAGCCATTAACACTACAGATTCTCTAGGCAGAATTGAAGCTAAACAGATTTAAAACCTTGGTCCTCAAGTTGATGAGGACCATTCTACATGTTACACATTTGTGATATAGGAAGTACATTGGGCAGGAAATAAAAGGCAGCCTGTACATAAATACTAATGTGTGATATATGATCATGCATGTCATATGGCATGCTGACATATTGGGAAGATACAGAAATTGTTTATATGCAGGTTCCGTACCATATTCAACAAAGATATGCTTTCCTGGATGAAAATGAATAATGTCAACTCTAATGTGGTTGGTAAGAGGAGGCACAGGTTAGTGGCAATGTAGCAACATACCTCCTAAGACTTATCTTCAACAAGTCCAATTAAAGGGCTTTAAGGCTGCGGTCACACTGGATGCTTGGTGTGATCTGGCTGCACCTCTATTTGTGGCAGTTTAAATAGTCGCAGGAAGTTTTGATCAGACACTCTACCTTGAACTGGCTTTACCGCACACTCACCCCATGGTTGATCATTTAGATTGTTGTGGCATCTTTTTTTTTTTGTCTCCCATCCATGCACATAAGTGTGCATCCGAAGCTCCGGCTCCTTGTTGGCAGCTCCACAGTTCCTCTGCCAAGTACTCCAGCCCCTCTCAGACTCCTTCCCTTCGCCTCTCTTCCTTGGAATACATGGGAGGGGGTAAAGTGCAGATTTACATGAGAGCAGTCCCATTGACTTTTCTTTAATTTCAAACCGTTTATTGATGACTGAAATAAAATACAATGTAGTAGTAAGGCCCTGGTCACACAGAGAAGTTGCCGCTCTGAAGGCACAAATGTCAGGTGGATTTTCGGGGCACAATCATACCGCAACATTTGGGAAGCATAGTGCTCCTGTGGCGTCCTGCCGAAGACACGGAGTTAAAAAGTACCTAGGAAAGCACACTAGTATCTGATAAATGCAGGGCAAAGGCGGGTGTTTGATCGTGGGAGCGCTAATATCCCATGGCATTCAGCGCCCGCCCATATCCCATTGCAAACCATAGGATGCACACCAATGCCGAACTGTGCATGCGCACAAACACGACACAGACAGCAGCCCCGCTCCCCAAAATGGCACATGCGCACAAACAAGACACCAAAAGCAGTGCAGCTTGTATGATTGTGCTGTGCTGCTTCTTTGCCATGCTTCAGCATTGCTGTGTGATCGGCAGCTAACAGCCGAAGCATGGCAACTCGGGGGACCATGTGATCAGGCTACCACGCTTTATTTTGCTCCGGGGCGAACAGCCACACCTCCCCCCTGCATTATCTGGCCCATGTGACCGGGCCTTAGTAAAGCATGAATGAAAAAAATTACAAAATGATCATTAAGTTTGTGGTGAATCAAGGATTGCCGTTACAAGTTATCTGCAAATTTTGAGCTTATCATTCAAATAATTTATTTATTTCTTCACATTTATAGCCCACCCTTCCGAGAAGTGGGCTCAGGGTGGGTAACAACATCATTTATAAAAAAAAAAATGGTTAATAAAATAACATTAAAATTTAAAACATCTTCATAAATATTAAAATGGTGGTCACAGCTAATAACAAAGAAAAAATTCCCTGGTTGTGGGAGGTTCCTGGCAATAGCCAGTAGTTGTTAACAGAGTGACAACCTGTTGGCAAGGGTCTTTTTTTGGGGGGAGCACACCGGAGCACCACTCCGGCAGCTCAGGAGCCAAGCCCCGCCCCCAGCCGGTGTCCCAGGAGTCTTTCAGGCAGCCGAATGTCAATTTCAGCTCCATTATATCCTATGGGCCTTTGAAGTCAATGGTGAAAACATAGGGTATATTCTGGGGGCTGGAGGGGAGGGGGTTTGAGGGAGAGGCTCCAAACTCACAGGGTAGCTGATGAAGCCTCTCCCCAAGATACTCACCGAGTTTCAAGAACATTGGACCAGGGGGTCCAATTCTATGGGTCCCCAAACAGGTTGCCCCCATTCCCTCCATTGTTCTCTATGGAGGGGGAAAAAGTTACTTTTTTTGGAGCCTCTCCCTCAAACCCCTCCCCTCCAGCCCCCAGAATATACCCTATGTTTTCACCATTGACTTCAATGACCCATAGGATATAATGAGACCGAATTGCTGCCGAATTTCTTTCATTCCCTCATTTCCTTCTCTCCTTTTCCTCTTTCCCTCCTTCTTCTCTTCTCTTTTTTCCTCCTTTCCCTGTTTCCCTTCTTCTTCCTTCTCTTTCTTTCCCTCTTTCCTTCTCTCTACTCTCTTTCCTTCCCTCTTTCCTCCTTCTGTGGCCCAACTCTAGTGAGAAGGAGTTTAAACTTTAAACCTCTTCTCTCTTAGCTCCCCCACCCAGGCCAGCTGGGGAAGGGGAGGCTTTTGAAGATGCCTCCCCCCCCTTTTGCTTCCCCTTCTGACATCATTTCTGATGATGTCAGGGGCGTGGCATATGCTAATAGGCTAATAGCTCATTAGAATACCATATGCTAATGAGCTCCTGCCGCTGTTTTTCTACGAAAAGACCCCTGCCTGTTGGAATTGCAAGTTGCTTACATTTCAGCCATTATAGAGTTAAATGTTGTTTGTCAGCAAACAGGATGTTACGTTGTGTAACGTATTCAATGGCAGGAAAGTTTGTGGGAGTTGTTTATCCTAATGAAGTGACCTGTAACCTTTGTATTGGTCAACTAACACCTTGTCTGTAGAAATGCTTTGATCTAGCATTCATGTATCCACAATGTTTATGGCTCTTTGTGTGAACCAGAAAGGAAGTTCCCACAACACATCCCTCATCTTTGTTTTTAGCCATGTAGCCGTTAGCACATAGAGTAGCTGCAAGTATGTAAACTTTTATTTCTTTTATCCAAAGTACCTTTCCCATGTTTTATTCTGTTCTTCCTAATAAAGATATTTTCTTTTACTAAGTGTGGCTCTTGTGTTTGGAATGCACCCATCGACTCTGAATTTTAAATCCCAACACAACCACCTCAGGGAGGCCATATATGGATGTTCGTTGCCTCAGCCAAAAGCCTAGCGGAACAGCTGCATCTTGCAGGCCCTGCGGAATTGGAGTAAATCCCACCGGGCCCTGATCTCAATGGGGAGCATGTTCCACCAGGCAGGGGCCAGGGCGGAAAAAGCCGTGGCCCTGGTCGAGACGAGACAGACATCTTTTGGGCCAGAGACTACCAGGAGGTGTTGATCCTTAGAGCGTAATGCTCTTCAGGGCATATATGGGAATTATTTATTTATTTATTACTTTAGATATTTATCCCGCCTAGCTGGAACAAACTGGAAGAGGCGGTCCTTCAGATATGTTGGTCCCAGGCCATGTAAGGCTTTAAAGCTTATTACCAACACCTTGAAGCAGATCCGGAATTCTACTGGAAACCAATGCAATTGGTGGAGTACCTGCCAAATGTAAGCCCGCATAGGCATTGTTATTAGCAGGTGCTCCACTGAATTTTGCACCAGCTGTAATTTCCAGGGCAGCCTCAAGGGTAAGCCTGCTTAGAGCAAATTACAGTAGCCAAGCCTGGAAGTGACCATTGCATGGTAGCCAAGTCTTGGGGGGGAGAGATAGGGTTTCAGCAACCTGATCGGGTGGCTACAGTAACCTGGGCCTCCATGGAAAGAGGGGCAGCCAGTGTCACTCACAGACTCCTCACCTTCTGAGCCAGCACCAAAGATGCCCCTTCCAGCATGGGGAGCCTGATACCCATATCCCCTCCCTTCCGACTCAGGTACAGGACCTCAGTCCTCAATAGATTTAGCTTCGACCAACTCTGCCGCAACCATCCAGCCATAGCCTCCAAAGCTTCGGCCAAATTATCAGGGGCAGAGGATGGATGGCCTTCCAATAACAGACAGAGCTGGGTGTCATCTGCATATTGATGGCAACCCAGCCCATACCTCCAGACCAACTGGGCAAGGGGGCACATATAGATGTTAAATAGCATTAGCGGGAGGCTTGCCCCCTGCAGTAGTCCACATTCCAGTGGGTATCATAGGGAGGTCCTCTTGCCCAGTGCTACCCTCTGTCCCCAACCATGGAGAAAGGAGGAAAACCATTGCAAGGCAGTTCCCTAAACTCCTATGTCAGCAAAGCAGTGGATCAGTAGATCATAATCGACTGTGTCGAATGCCGCTGTCAGATCAAGTAATAACAGCAGCACCACCAACCCACCCTGGTCCAGATGTCTATGGAGGTCATCCATAAGGGCAACCAGAGCTGTCTCCACATCCCATGGCCAGGGCGGAAGCCAGACTGGAAAGGATCAAGGGTGGAAGCATCATCCAGGAAAGCTTGGAGTTGTTCGGCCACCACTCTCTCAACCACCTTACCCAGAAACAGTAGATTTGACACTGGGTAGTAGTTGGCCAGGATCATAGGGTCCAGTGTTGTTGTTTTTTAAGTGCGGGAGGACTACCGTCTCCTTTAGGGCCCCTGGGAATGTCCCAGTTGACCGGGACAAGTTGATAATTTCTCCCAGAGGGACCCGACTGCTCTCCCCACAGGCCTTCACTAGCCAGGAATCAAAACTAAATATAAACAGAGTTCAAGCCAGTTTTAAAGATCCTTCAACTACTTAGTGGTAAAGATACAAGGTGTGTGAATCAATTAAGGGTGCTTTCTATAAACTTCCTTCTGGGTCAGCAAAAGCATCTAGCCATAATGACCATTTGGTCATAACACCAGTAGAGGTAATCTGTTTATCTTGGTGTGCAATCCAGTCTGAGGACTTGTCCATTAGAAAATAATCCCATACCTTTTGGTACCACTGATGCATCGAGGGGAGATTCTGTAATTTCCAATTTGAAGCAAGTACATGTTTTGCTGCTGCCAAAAGGGTTGAAATGAGATCTTTAGTATTTTCAGGAATCCAGAGGCTTGGCCATAAGTCCAAAAGAATTAAGGTTGGGTCTTGAGGGATATAATGACCAGTTATCAAATGAATTTGTGAAATGATTTCACTCCAAAATCGATTAACCTTACTACACGACCACCAACAATGGTAAAAACAGCCTTTTGCCCCACATAGTTTCCAGCATGATGATGACATGTGTGGACTAATATATGAGAGTTTTGATGGGGTGAGGTGCCAACAAAGCAAAAATTTTTATTGCCTGTTGTTGAATAGATAAGGAATGTGAGGTATAACTTGATGAGGTCCAAATCTTTTCCCATTAATAAGTAGTAAGATTTATAGCCAGATCTTTTTGTCATGCCACCTGGTATGATGCTAAAGGGAGTTTTGTATCCAGTAATAAATCTTTATAAAGTAATGAAATTAGGCCTTTTAAGCAAAGAGACTCTCTCGTGGATCACTGCCTTGACGTGGTAAGGGGGCTTGCGTGGTTCAAGGAGGCTGCGGGCTATATTGTGGAGGGCCACCCAGGACAGACAGGCCACAGCAAAGAACTCAGACAAGACGTGATCCACTGGAGAAGGAAATGGCAACCCACTCCAGTATCTTTGCAAAGAAAACCCCCTGGACAAAAGGCTAAAAGATATGATGCCGGAAGATGAGCCCCTCAGGTCGGAAGGTGTCCAATATGCTGCTGGGGAAGAGCAGAGAGCAAGTACAAGTGACTCCAGGAAGAATTAAGAGGCTGGGCCAAAGTCAAAATGATGCTCAGCTGTGGAGGTGTCTGATGGTGAAAGGAAAGTCCTATGTAGCAAAGAACAATACTGCATAGGAACCTGGAATGTAAGAACTATGAATCAAGGTAAGTTGGAAGTGGTAAAAAATGAGATGGCAAGACTGAACATCGACATCTTGGGAATCAGTGAACTAAAGTGAACGGGAATGCGTGAATTTAACTCAGAAGACCATTATATCTACTACTGTGGCCAAGAAGCCCATAGAAAAAATGACATGGCCTTTTTAGTCAAGAAGAGAGTGAGAAAGATAGTAATGTGATACAATCTTAAAAATGACAGAATGATCTCAGTCTGAATCCAAGGCAAACCATTCAACATCACAGTTATCCAAGTCTGTGCCCCAACCACTGACGCAGAACAGGCCAAAGTGGACCGACCTACAACACCTCCTAGAACTAACACTAAAAAAAGATGTCCTTATCATCATAGGGGACTGGAATGCTAAAGTAGGAAGTCAAAAGGTAACCGGCAAAACAGACAAGTTTGGCCTTGGAGAACAAAATGAAGCCAGGCAAAGGCTAGCAGAGTTTTGTCAAGAGAACACGCTGATCATAGCAAACACCCTCTTCCAACAACCCAAGAGGTGACTCTACACATGGGCATCACCAGATGGGCAACACCGAAATCAGATTGATTATATCATTTGTGGTCAAAGATGAAAATGACCTGGAGCTGGCTGTGGCTCAGATCATGAGCTACTCATTGCAAAATTCAGGCTTAAACTGAAGAAAGTTGGGAAAACCACTAGGCTATTCAGGTCTGACCTAGATCACATCCCTTGTGAATATACAGTGGAGGTGAAGAATAGGTTTAAGGGACTAAATTTGATAGACAGAGGGCCTGAAGAACTATGGACGGAAGTTCGTGACATTGTACAGGAGGCAGCAATCAGCACCATCCCAAAGAAAAAGAAATGAAAGGAAGCCAAGTGGCTATCTGATGAGGTTTTACAAATAGCAGAGGAAAGAAGGAAAGCAAAAGGCAAAGGTGGAAAGGAAAGATTTACCCAACTGAATGCAGATTTCCTGAGAATGGCAAGGAGATATAAGGAGGCTTTCCTGAATGAACAATGCAAAGTAATAGAGGAAAACAATAGAAGGGAAGGATTAGAGATCTCTTCAAGAAAATTGGAGAAAACAAGGGAAGGTTCCGTGCAAAGCTGGCCATGATAAAGGAAAAAAATGGTAGGGATCTAACAGAAGCAGAAGAGGTTAGGAAGAGATGGCAAGAATACACAGAAGAACTATATGAGAAGGTCATCAATGTCCTTGAAAACCACTATGATCACTGACCTCGAGCCAGACATCCTGGAGTCAAAGTCCAATGGGCCTTAGAAAGCATTACTAACAACAAAACTAGTGGAGGTGATGGTATCCCAGCTGAACTATTCAAAGTCTTAAAAGATTATGCTGTTAAAGTGCTGTATTCCATATTCCAGCAAATTTGGAAAATGCAACAGTGGTCACAGGATTGGAAAAAGTCAGTTTACATTCCAATCCCAAAGAAAGGCAATGCCAAGGAATGTTCAAACTATCGCACAATTGCACTCATTTCACATGCTAGCAAGGTCATGCTCAAGATCCTACAAGCCAAGCTTCAGCAGTACATGGATAGAGAACTGCCAGAAGTACAAGCTGGATTTCGAAGAGGTAGAGGAACTAGAGATCAAATTGCCAACCGTTGCTGGATTATGGAGAAAGCAAGGGAGTACCAGAAAAACATTCACTTCTGCTTCATTGACTATGCCACAGCCTTTGATTGTGTGGATCACAACAAACCACGGCAAGTCCTTAAAGAGATGGGAGTACCAGACCATCTTCCATGTCTCCTGAGAAACCTGTATAAGGGTCAAGAAGAGACAGAACTGGATATGGAACAACTGACTGATTTGGCATAAGAAAAAGAGTACAGCAAGGATGTATATTGCCACCCTGCTTATTTAATTTATATACAGAATACATCATGTGAAATTACAAGCCGGAAATAAGATTGCCGGGAAAAACATCAACAACCTCATATATGCAGACGATACCACTCTAATTGGCAGAAAGTGAAGAGGACCTAAAGAGCTTCTTGCTGAGGGTCAAAGAGGAGAGTGCAAAAGTTGGCTTGAAACTCAACATCAAAAAAACTAAGATCATGGCATCAGTCCCCATTACTCCTTGGCAAATAGAAGGGGAAGTCATGGAAGCAGTGACAGACTTCATGTTCCTGGGATCCAAGATGAGATGCTTTCAAATTATAGTGCTGGAGAAGACTCTTAAGAGTCCCTTGGACTGCAAGGAGATCAAATCAGTCAATTGTAAAGGAAATCAACCCTGACTGTTCCCTGGAAGGCCAGATACTGAAGCTGAAACTCAAATACTTTAGCCACCAAATGAGAAGGGAGCACTCACTGGAGAAGACCCAGATGCTGGGAAAGACTGAAGGTCAAAGAAGAAGGGGATGGCAAAGGATGAGATGGTTAGACAGTGTTATTGATGCAACAAACATGAAATTCAGCAAGCTCCAGAGGACAACAGAAGACAGGAGGGCCTGGCATGATGTGGTCCATGCAGGCACAGAGAGTCAGACTCGACTGTGCAACTGAACAACAACAACAACAAGCAAGGAGATTTAGAGTTCATACCATATTCCAAACTTGTAAAAGATCTATTTAAACTTTTCCGTAAAGTAAGAGACTGAAACAAATGGGAAATTTGAAGATATGCAAACCAAGGTAGACCAGAATCACATGATTGTTCCAAAGTTGCTTTCTCTCTAAATTGTCCATTAGAAGAGATATCTATAAAACAAGTTAGATTAGCGGAGCACCAGAGAGGGTAAGCATACAGTGACAATCCTGGTGGAAACCATGACTGCCCTAGAAAGGTAGTCAAAGGAGATGTTGCAGGAGCCATTTTGTCTTTAAATTTGTCCCATGTTTGAAAGGTTAATTCCAGAAAGGGGTGTATAATATAATTTGAGAATCTGCAATATAAGATTTCCATAATGAATGTTGAAAAGAATGAGAGGTTAGATAGTCTTCTTCAAGTCCAGTCTGCTTGAAAGGAATGGTTAAGTTAGCTTGGTTGACTTCCTCATAATATGTCTGCAGATCAGGAATCGTCAGACCACCATTCTTAGCTGGATGACGCATGGTTTGAAACACAACTCTTGGTTTCTGAAAAGTCCATGTTTTAAGCTTCTTTGCCAGCCTCGTATTAGGGCAGCAGGAAGGTATGCAGGAACAGCTCTGAAGTAGAAAAGAAATTTTGGAAGTATAAATTATTTTGCCATGTTTATTCTTTCAGGCCATGATGAAAACTTTGTGATCCAATGATTGAGAAGATTTAAAATAGATTTGTTAGCATCCATGTGATTTAATTTAACCAAGTCTGATAAGTTACAGGGAATCTTTACACCAAGGTAAGACCAGTAGTGCTTAGTCCATTGAAAAGTATAGTTGGATTTGATTGAAGCCTCAGTCTCTGGTGGAATGTTGGTGGGGTATAAAACCATTTTTTGCTGATTAATCTTTAATCCTGCTAGGTTGCCAAATTCCTCTAATTTTTTTGTAGTGCAGGAAGAGTGGTAGAAGGATGTGTAACATAAATTGTCATGTCATCCATGTTTTGACATGTGTTTGGCCAATCTGAATACCCAATATTTGTGGACTGTGCTGAATTGTTTGTGCCAGTGGTTCAATATCAAGGGCAAAGAGCAATGGGGAGAGAGGGCATCCTTGTCTTGTCTTGTTTCCCTAAATAATAGAAATTTTGGTGACTGAAGACTGTTGATATGTAGTGTAGTGTAGTGAATAGATTGTCTGAACAGCTCTTTGAAAGATGGTACTAAAACACATTCTGTCTAGCAGATTTGTAAGGTAGCTAAATTCCACGGTATCGAAAGCCTTCTGTGTGTCCAATAATAAGATAAAGGAAGAGTTTACAATAGTGTATAATGTCAACTGTTTTGTGCACATTTTCTGTCAGATCCCTATTTGGGATGAATCTAGTCTGATCCCTATGAATATAGGATGGTATAATGCAACTAAGCTTTGACGTGAATATAGCCACAAAGATTTTATAGTCACAGTTAAGTAATGATATTGGATGATAAGATTTTGGGTGAGATTTGTCTCTGCTCAATTTAGATAATACAATAAGCTTTGCCGATGTCCATGACTTGGGTATGACGTCTTCATGTACAATGTGGTTGAATACTTCTGCTAAAGGTTGAACCAGAATGTATTGAAACATTTTATAATATTTTGCAGGATAACCATTGGGTCCTGGTAACTTATTGTTTTTCATATTTCTAATTGACGTTATGGATGTGTCAAGGAGTTTTTTATGTTCTGCAGTAAGACATTTAATAAACCCTTTTGATTGAAAATATGATGAGATGTGTTCTTTCTGGGGCTTAGTAGAACTATACAATTTGCTATAGAATCTTTGGAACACTGACAAGATGTCCACTGATGAGGTCACAAGGTGGCCTTTCTCATTCCTAAAACAATTGATATTACGGTCTGAGTTGTTTTGACATAACTTCCATGAAAGTAAATGGAGAGATCTGGGATTCCTGTAGTTGTACCTTTGTTTTTCAAAAAGAAGATTCTAGTCCCATTGACTTCAGTCCCAAGAGACTAGTCCCATTGACTTCAGTGCATTTACCCTTGTGTCAATCATAGGATGCTCTCAAACAGCAACTCTGATGCAGAAACAAAAGAGAGGGGTTGGGGGGGATATGTCACTTGAAAACAACTCCTCCAGGAACTCCCAATCCAGTATGACTACTTGGCCATGGTGACTGACAATGCCAGGGGCAATTATGAGCACACAGCTACCTAATTAAAAAAAAAAACATACCACAAAAAACCCCCAAAGGAGGTGGAAACAGAAGAGAAGGTTCAGCCTTCCAAATGGTTTGACTTCATAACAGGGGGGTTCAGATGTTAGTGAAATGCAGGGTGGAAGCGCCAGCATGCCTAAAGACTGGACTTTCCCCAGTGTAGGCAAACTCCACTTCTAGGACACACCAGACCCAGGTGCTGACGACTGGGGAAACAGAAGGCAGATGTTGTTGTCTGATCATGCTCTTTACATCCACAAAGGTACCATGATGATATCAGTGTGAACTGCTTGTGTGACCACAGCCTAAATGAGCAGGGCTAGGAAAGCACTTTGAGTAGACAGGGCTAGGTTTGTTATTTCAAAACAGGGCTCTATTTGTGCATTTTCAGTGAAGAGAGAGAGAGAGTCAAAGCTTCCTAATCTTTATGCAAAGCAGATCAGGCAGAATCCAGCTAGAATATCCATGACAATTTAGTCTGGAGAAATTTCACTGCCAGTAACACTTGCAACGCTATCCTTTAGAAACAAATCTTAAACACCGTTGTGGATCAAACTTCTCAAGTGTTCAGCTGCAAACCGCAGAGCAGCTTCTCAGATGGATGTAACGTCCCTCCTAGTACCTACAGGAGGTTCAAAGGAGACAAGGAGGCAATACTTTTAAAGCACGATTTACAGGGAAACTCGGCACCAACTAATCCGTTCTTCTGAAATCCACCTATCAAGCCAGATGCCTTGTTAGAAAGCAAGCCCTTTCAAAACGTGTCTGCCAGCGCCTCTAAAAAAAAAAGGAATGAAGAGCTTTGTTGTCTCTACACAATCGAGTTCCAAAATTCTATTTAAAATCCCACCAACTCACCTGAATACACATCAGTTCCTCATCTAGACAGCATGAAATTTGTAAATGGAAACAAAAAGTCAAGGCTGGCAGCAAACAAGAAACTATACCTGGCTCAAAAGAGCCCAGACTAGGAACGCTGCTTCCAGATGTTATCCTCTTGCCCCTGGAAGACACGGTTAACCTCAGGACATGGGAGTAATGCAAAGTTACTGCTTTACATAACTTTTGCCGGGTCATGAATTCCCTAACACCATCACACTGCATGTGAATTTTATGGTACCACGCAACCCAAAATAGTGCAAGCATTGGTTAGGGTATTGTAATACACCAGCTTTGTTTCACCCAAACATGCCTTTGTTTCATGACGCTGATGATGAGTTCAGGCCACAATCCAATTGTTAAACCAGACCACATGTTCAGCATTAAAGTCAGACTGGGCAGCTCCGTGCAGGACAAGCTTATACTTTTAGGGTCCTTTCTTTTTGAACCAAAGTTTCATAGCACAATAAACGACAAAAGGATGCAAGCAGTCATACTGTATTTCTCCTGTTTGCCTTACCTAATTAAGGTGAGGAGCCAGCAGTATCCTCACAGTCTTAAAAGCCAACTTTAACAAGCCATCTTTGCACTAAAAACAAAGCCACAAAGCCCTCCTTTAATGTCTACCCATTCCACAGCTTTCGGTTGACCTAGGGACCCCGGCAGGAAATTTGTAAATAATGCTATTTCAAACTGTCTCCACACGGAATGTCAACAAGCCCACTGGATGAAATCCCAGATTGAAAAAGGCAAGCAAAGTGTCATTTATAGCCTTATTTATTTTTACTTTGCTTCACATAACCTTAGGATCACAAATTCTCTGACTCATGGCCCTGCAGTATTTCTACTACACTAACAGACCATCACAACTGGCCAATGGATGATCCATGTAAAGAAAGTTCCCAAGCCGCTCATCCTTCAAACAAGAAGAGTGGCACCCTATGTACTATTTTTTACCCCCTTCTAGTAACTGCAAGTGTCCTTCTAGCAGACAGCATAAGCTAGCAGATAAAGCGTATACCCAGGAATTGCAGAAAACCTATGCCAATGTTGCCTTCCTGGCTCTGGCTCCAGGGGAATAAATTTCATTCTCTGCCTAGTATAGAATCTGTTAATTAGAGGCTTCTCAGATGCCGTAAACATTGGAAGCAGTTAGCAAAGTCACAATTATCAGTATCCACAACAAGCACCTGCAAACATGCCACCTGTGATGTAAAAAAGAAGGAAAAGGCATTTTAAGACTTTCAGATGGTGTGAAGTCCTCATTAGCATAATAGGCCACACCCATCAGCAGAAACTCATTAGCCTATTAGGCCACACCCCCATGTTACCTTTTGCTTCTTATTCTGTTTACCTTGTTTGTTGTCAAAACCCAGGGCTTTTTTGTAGCAGGAACTCCTTTGCATGTTAGGCCACACACCCCACATGTAGCCAATCCTAATGAGTTTCTGCTGTTGGGTGTGGCCTATTATGCTAATGAGTTCCTGTTGGGCGTGGCCAACTTGGGAGCCAGCCAGAACTCCATTCCTGTGCATTCCTGCCCCAAAATAGCCCTGTGTAAAGCAAATCAGACTAAGACAGGAACACTATAATAACATAGAATACGAGAGGATTTCTTCAAGAAGTCTTCAAACTGGCAACAGTGACTGAAGCAAACTTCAACTTCAATGGGACTTTAACAACAGCATTAGTTGTTACACTGGTCCTGACCAAATGCTAGAATGGATAATATTCTGTTCTAATAACCTGCCATCAGAATATTCTCAACTCCCACAGATGTTTTCAGTAAAGATGACTGATCCACCAGGAACTTTAAAAGAGATTCCTTGTGCTGGATCTGCTAATTTCAGTGGGCTCATAATCAATTAGTGGATCAGGATAAGAACCTGAAGATGCGCCTGGACCTGGTCTTGTTAATGGATAAGCACGACAGTCCTGTTAGCAGGAGTGCCTTCTTTCAATCACACCCAGTTCGTAAACGAGTCCCTTATCTAGATTCTGTCAAATTGGCTATGCTGATCCATGCCAGCATAACCTCCAGAATGGACTACTGTGACACATTCTATGGGGATCCGCCTTTGAAGCCATCTCTGAGATTCCAATTGATATAGAATGTGGATGCAAGGCTACTTTCTGGATTCAGCTATAACTCCAAAACACTACTGCATCAACTATGCACTGGCTATCTATTTGCTTTTGGGCCCAGTTCATTGTCCGGGTTACAGGGCCGGCCCCAGGTGTCCGGGCGCCCACCCCACTGGGGATGCCAACCTCCCGGTGGGGCCTGGAGATGGCCCAGCGCCATTTTCCTGGGCGCCTTGCAGCTGCGAGGTGCCCAGGAAAGCCGGGGAAGGGGCGGAGTTAGAACCCTCACCCCTTCCCTCCCAGCACCAGCTTTTCTGGGCGCCTTGCAGCTGCGAGGCGCCCAGGAGAGCCGGGGAAGGGGCAGGGTTAGAACGCCCGCCCCTTCCCTCCCAGCACCAGCTTTTCTGGGCGCCTTGCAGCTGCGAGGCACCCAGGAGAGCTGGGGAAGGGCAGGGTTAGAACGCCCGCCCCTTCCCTCCCAGCGGCGGTGCCAGCTTTTCTGGGTGCCTCGCTGGGGCTGCCGGTGCTGAGGGCTGCCGGTGCTGGGTGGGAAGGGGGCTTTTCACAGGGGGGCGGGGGGCATTTTGGCGCCCCTGCAGGGTCGGCGCCCTAGGCGAGCCGGCCCTGCCTGGTTATTGCCTTTAACCCCTTCACAGCCTAGGACCCTCATATTTACCAAATTGCATCTCTTAGTATACTCTCCTGGGCCACAAGTTCTGTAGGCAACCTCCTCCTTAAGGTGCTCTTCCTTAGGGATGGGCAGGAACCTCGTCATGAACCCAAAAATGCCAGGTTCGTGATTCATGAGCTGAGGGTCGTGTGATCGTGCCTGCAACAAACCTCTGCGGAAAGTCCATGGTTCTTACAGAGCATGCGGTTCGTGTCAGCCGTTTGTGCTGCAGACACACTGGCACTGATCAATTAATCGTCCCAGGATCTGCACGCAGTGGGGAAGGCTCTCCCAGCAGCAGGCAGATCCTGGCTGCTATGGTTTCTCTTCTCACGGCATGTTTTAAGCCGTGCTGCAGAAGAAGCTTGAACCCAGGATCTGCATGTGGCGAGGAGGGCTCTCCCAGTTGCAGGCAGATCCTGGCTGCCACGGCGAAGTCACTTAAACCCTCTCGTTCTGTTCGGTTCCCCGCTGTTTCAAAGTGGGGTGGGAGGGCAAAACCAGAAGGTTAAATATGGGGTGAAGTGCATCCCTGGGGGGCATTTCACCCCTCCCTTTCTGCTGGCCACAGCTTTTCCCAGCCAGCACTTCACCCCTTCCTTTCTGCTGGTCCGGCTGCCCTGGGCCTGCTCACGCAACCTGTTTAAAGGGGCTGCCCTAGGCAGCCGGAAGCAGCTGGGCCAGTGCAGAGAAGTCTCTCCTCACCGGCTCAGCTGTCACTCTTGGGCTCCCTTCATGCAGTTTGTTTAAAGGAGCTGTGACAGCCAGCCCAAGGTGGAGGTGAAGCACCTTCAGGGCCAGGGGAAAGGTGGAAGGGAAGCCCTTCCTGGGAGATCTTCCCACTTTCCTCTGGCCAAGGCTTGCTGCAAGCCAGGAGAAGAAAAAGAAGAGAGAAGAAGAGATTGGATTTACACCCTGCCCTTCACAACCCAAAAGAGTCCCAGAGTGGCTTACTAACTCCTTTCCCTTCCCCTCCCCACAACAGACTTCCTGTGAGGTAGGTGGGGCTGAGACAGCTCTTTTTCAAGGACAGCTCTGACAGGACTATGGCTTGCCCAAGGTCATCCAGCAGGTGCAAATGGAGGAGTGGGGAATCAAACCCGGTTCTCCCAGATTAGAGTCCACGCACTTAACCACTACACCAAACTGGCTCTCTGAGCTGGTGGGAATAGTCTGCTCCTGGCCGGCTCAGCTTTGGGCCAGCTTCTCGTGCAGGCTTGTGTAAGTGAGGCTCCACAAGAAGCCAGCCAGCCCAAAACTGACCCAGGCAGGAGTGCTCTGCTTCCCACTAGCTCAGGATTCTTCTGCTTCTTCTGTCTCTAGGGAAAGGTAAAAGTTTCCCTTGCTCGAAAGCCAGTTGAATCCGACTCTAGGGATGAGGTGCTCATCTCTGTTTCCAAGCCAAAGAGCCAGCGCTGTCCAAAGACATTTCTGTGGTCATGTGGCTGGCATGACTAGATGCTGAGGCGCACAGAATGCTTTTACCTTCCCACCGAAGTGGTACCTATTTATCTACTTGCAATTTCTTGCTTTCGAACTGCTAGGTTGGCAGGAGCTGGGGCCAGAGACGGGAGTTCACTCCATCATACGGCACTCGGGTCTTGAACTGCTGAACTACCGACCTTCCGGTCTGCAGTTCAGCATCTTACCCACTACTCTACCACCCTATAAATTGTGTCCCATCCTTTCTAAAGAGCCAATTGCCCCGGACGCTCCTGTTGCTTCGGAAGTCTGATGAGGATCTCCTCGAATTAATTCCTCCTGGGTTCTTCGACCCTCCGCCTCCTCCCCTGCCAGCAGTGTAACTCTTCCTGCACCTCCTGTTTCTGCTGCCTTCCCTCCTGCTGTTTCTCCTTCCCCCTCTTTTGTTCTAACCAGTGTTCCCTCTAAGCTGAGTTAGTGTGAGCTGGCTCACAGTTTTTTAGCCTCCAGCTCCCATATTTTTGTCCTAGCTCAGGAAGGATGGCTCCAGAGCAAACTGATTTATGCAGCAGCCAAATTGCTCACTCACAACTTTAATGCCAGTTGCTCACAAAGTAGAATTTTTGCTCACAAGACTCCACAGCTTAGAGGGGACGTTGGTTCCAACCCCCAATTTCAGTCCCTGCTCAGTCTCCCTCGCCATCTGCCCGCCACCCCTGGAGGAGATGTATCATAAAGCCTTCCAAAAAGCTATGCATCCATATTGTAGGAATCTAGGGTTTAAGGTCCTTGGGAAAGATCATCTCAGTAACGAAGTAAAGGTTAAGGTTCAGGGTGTTGAGGGTCAGGAAAAAACCCTTCCCTACAATTCAAAGTCTTTCCCCAGGGCATTGCAGTCAAATTGCAATGATCCTCCGAGTCCCTTTGTGGGGTTATTTCCTATGTGCATGCTTCCCAGTCCCACCAGTGGTGATCCATAAGTCCACATTCCCTGGCCAGTAACTGATATTTCAGCCATTAAGGCTATTCTTCCATCAGCCCAAGAAAACTTGCCACAATTAATTGAAGAATTGCAGTCTCTCATTTCCTGATCCCACCCAACTCACACTGACATTGACTGGCTGCTAAAAAGCATTCTTCCCCCTTCTGACCGTAATGCAGTCATGCTGCAAACTAGATGGGGTCCACAGGACCAGCCCCCACATCAAGGCAACCAGTGGCTCACCCTGCCTTTTCCGGAGCTGCCCCAAATCCAAACAGACTACGCCTGCCTGCAAGCAGACCTCGATGGCCTCATAAAACCCATGCTAGAATCCCTCCCCCCATCACAGTGAGGCAAGACATTCCTGTGAACGATCCAATAAACTAGTTCAAAGGACTCACTCCATGTCTGTTTGTTGTCGACCTCCCAGTTGTTGGCCCCAGGCCGATTCCCCAGCACTACCCACTCTTTCCCTCAAAGAACGCAGAGTAAGCCTGGCAGCAAGATACACTTGCAGAACACAGTCCCTTCTTCTCACATACTCTCCTCCCTCAGATTTCCATCCTCTTCCAAAAGCATGTGCCCGGGTACTTTAAGAAACTTGTGAAAAGTCTGGAAGTGTCAAAACATCCTTTTACCATATGTGGTGGCTTTGTGAGAGAGCTAAGAAGTGTTAGGTATGGATACATGAAATATTACAGAATATATTGAAATCTTGAAAACTTTTTACTCCAGAAATATTATTGTTGAATATTTTACCAGATAATTTTAAACGAGAAGTTTCTTATCTCATGTTGTATATAACTACTTCTGCTAGAATTTTTGTTGTTGTTCAATTGCACAGTCGAGTTCGACTCTTCGCGACCCGATGGACCAGATCACGTCAGGCCCTCCTGTCTTCCGCTGTCCTCTGAAGTTTGCTCAATTTCATGTTCGTTGCATTGATGACACTGTCTAACCATCTCATCCTTTGCCGTCCCCTTCTTCTTTGACCTTCAATCTTTCCCAGCATCAGGGTCTTCTCCAGTGAGTGCTCCCTTCTCATTTGGTGGCCAAAGTATTTGAGCTTCAACTTCAGGATCTGGCCTTCCAGGGAACAGTCAGGGTTGATTTCTTTTAGGATTGACTGATTTGATCTCCTTGCAGTCCAAGGGACTCTCAAGAGTCTTCTCCAGCACCCTAATTTGAAAGCATCTATTCTTCGGTGCTCAGCCTTCCTTATAGTCCAAGTCTCGCAGCCATACATTACTACGGGGAATACCATTGCTTTGACCATGCGGACTTTTGTTGGCAGGGTGATGTCTCTGCTTTTTATCATGCTGTTTAGGTTTGCCATCACTTTCCTCCCAAGGAGCAGGAGTCTTTTAATTTCATGGCTGCAGTCACCATCTGCAGTGATCTGGGATCCCAGGAACGTGAAGTCTGTCACTACTTCTACGACTTCCCCTTCTATTTTCCAAGTATGCTAAATATTGGAGGAGTCAGGACATGCCAAGTAAAGAAGAATTTCTTAATAAAATATTTGAAGCAGCAGAGATGGGCAAACCCACTTTGTTTTTGAAGGACCACACTGAAGAGACTTTTGAAAATACGTGGGCAAGATTTTACAGATGGCATGAGAACTATGTCTTTAACAAGACAAGACAAGATATATAAGCAAGTGGAAAAGAGGGTAAAGACGATAACAGTACTAATTTATGCACAAAGGGTTGCAAAATTATTTTTTACAGTTAGGTATAAGCTTAAAATGATATATCATTGGCTGCAAGATTTGTTTACTCATATTATACCCCCAGTTTTATGTTATCTTTGGTGTTTGTCTTTGTTTGTGTTAGTATGTGTTATAGAAAATAAAAAACTTTGTTTGAAAAAACCCATCATTTTAAAAATAGAAATGTAATCGGAAAACTGAAATTCAAAAGCTTGGTTTCAGCACTTAACAGTTGTCCTCTGTTTAGGGGGTGTTACACGTCAAATGCCGTTGGATCCTAAGTACCCACCTATCAAACCCCAAACATTGCTGTAGTTTAACTGTCAATCAGGACACTCCTGCAAGCCTGCAGTCAAATAACAAGCACTTCTGCATGTCAGCTATTAATTACTGTTAAGTATGTACCATCAACCAGCGAACACAGAAGTCAAACAGACATCAAACATTAATTAGATGTCAGCTCCCAATGTTGACTGTTAAATATTTGGGGAATAGTTGAAGAATATTACAATGGCTAAGATCTCCTGCTTCTACACAGTGGTTATTGTTAGTGTAGCTTTGGGGAGGGGATCATTCCCGCCGCTCTGCAAAACTAATTATATGTACAAATCTTTAGCAACGCAGCTCAAGGCTGCAGTGATCTGAAAATATATATTCATTTTTATTTGAGTTTTGAAAGCAGGATGGCACAATCTTTACATTGTTCATGATTTCCCCTCTTCTACACTTCTCACACTTGAGGTTGGTCTGTAATTCAGGTTGTATTTCGGTATGTTTATCTGTGATCTTTTGAGCCTGCTTTGCCATCTCCACCATGTGTGGCAGGTTAAGAGAAATCAAAAGATAGTTGCAACTCTTCATTACACGATTACAGTCTATTAATCAAACATTTGTATGATCAAATCTCCTGTTTTGTATCGGCAAGCAATTTTATTCACCAGGTCAAGGTTTGTCTAACGAGGCATCCCAGCCCATCTATGGTAAATACGATGCAAATCAAAGCAAAGTGTTTACCCAAGGGAAGAAGATCCAAAGTGCCCATTAAAAATGAGGAATAGAAGTAATTTGAAGTACAGACATGAATGAATAAGGTCATTTTTTTAATTCCAGCAGTACTGCACTATGCAAATTGCAAGCCAAGAATTGCCATAAAGAAGGTGGAACTTAGAAGAATCTCAAAACATCTTTATCTCTGGGATCCACTACAGCGATACACTTGAAAACTATTGTGAATACTGATGATATCTTTACACTGCTTTGCTTGACACTTCTTTGACAAGATGATTCTTTTATAAAGGACTCGGGGTGCTACAGACATGCAGAACTGATGACTCACTAAGCTGAATATAGCCCACCAGCAACATACCATCATAAGCTACCTCCTGATTTGCAGCCCCAGGCAGGCAGCAGTAACAGAGGGGCTGAGAGACCACATTACATGGATGGTCACAAGTTGGAGCTGTTGCCACAATCTTGGTCCCCCGTGGGAACAGGAATCAGGTTTTACAGCTGTAAATAGAGTCACTCCAGCTGCTGGAATCCATACATTTCAAGCTGCTGAATCCGTCTTGAGATCGAATCGATTCAGACTTTTTTTTATGAAACAAAATCCTGCACTAACTGCTCAGTTCTAAACACAGCACATCTTGCAATGTGACTAGTGCTTACCATCTAAAGGTTCTTTATGCATGCGGGAACTCTGGTTTACATGCACAGTTTGTGCACACAACAGCTTCTCCCATTAACTTCAGTACTTAAGGCAGCTGTCCTCCTGATCTAGCTACCCCCAGCACAAAAGGCAATGGGAAAACCTGTTTACACGGGACCTGTACAACTGATGGACTGGAGGCACCATAACTTCACTGCATCACAGGCTTGGCATGGCTGGGGTATCTTCAGGCTGTCTTCAACATCCAATAAAACGTACTTTGAACTTCCAACTCTAGAAAAATTTCAGTCCCAGCAAGAACTCAGGGCCTGAGTACCAAAACTGACGGGGAAGTCTGCACCATCTGAGACAGTGTGGCAATTCTTCCTTGGCTTCCCCACAGAGTACTTGGATAGTAGCACTGTTCAAGCAACACCTGCAGCAGTAAAGTACACAGTTTACTGTTACAGCCCAAGAAATAGTCATTGCTTGGCAAAGAGGACCATGCTACTGCTGCCAATTAAAAACAGCCGCACTCTCTGTAAGAGATTACAATACCAATGTGTCCTACAAGTTGGTCTCTCCAACAAAAATGTAATGTGGCAAAGTACTAGCAATGCTCCCTTTTGCAAAATGCTTCAGTAAATGCAGAGCAGCGCAGATTAAAGACAAAGTTCTGCCCCCAGTGATTCTGGATTCTTCCTCCCCCTGCCTTCCCCTTTTTTAATTAGACACAGTTCGGCACATGGGATATTTGTCTTAAGTGTACAAAACTCAGTGAGGCATCTTCAATGACAGCATTACCCTCCACTGTGATGCTTTTAAAAGGAAGAGGGTAAGACGCCGGCACACCAGGCAACCTTCTGCTGACAGTAAAACGAAGCAACCACATTATCTGCCTGCTAATCAAGAAAGATAATGTGGTCAGCCTTGTGTCACAGAATATACTAATGCGTGTGCTTATCAATACAGGAGAACTATCTCGCTTTTCGCAGCAAGGAAGGATGAGCAGCCCCTAGCAGGAATCTCATGTTCTTCTTGCTCAACTTTCCCGAACGATCCACGTGAATTTGAAGTTACAGAGTCGTGTTTTCCAAAGATACCCCCTCCATAGCAATAATTCCAAAGGCACAGCAACGGAGAAAACAAGTCTAAATTTTAGTAAGAGAGATTTACAGGTGCAGAACTGGGTACAATTTGCCGTCTCTTGTTTTCACAAAGCTGGGTTCTTAACCTCGAATGCCTGCAGGCAGTATCCACTGAAGGTTCAACAAGTTTTAGAGAGTTCTTTATTGGCCTCCCAGAGAAGAGGGAGGAGGACCCTGTTCCTTTTGCTTCACCTATGACAATTCCCTGCCCCACTGGTATTACCTACCCAACTCTTAACTGCCTTTCATCTCCTTATAACTTCTGCACTAGTTCATTTCAAAAGATTATATGAAAGCCATGCAAATAAATAGGTCTGTTTAGTTTGCAACTTTTCCAAGTACATGTCAGTTTCCTCATAAGGGGGCAGGAAAACCCCCATATAAAATACATTTGGGAACATGGGCTAGCATACATCCAAATGCTGTACACATATTTCAGCTTTCCTGCCCTCCGCATCCAATGCCAAATGGACATGAAATTACACTGTTCTAAAGAAGAAAGAGAGGTTATATTGTTATTAGAGAAAGTTGTTTAAAACATGCAAGCTTCCAAATTATACAGAATACAAAAGGAATACTCACAATGCCTAGCCAATTGTTTTAATTGGATGTACTAATTCGATGTCCTAAAGGTGCCCTGAAAGAGTTTGATAGCTTTCACAGCTTACTTGTTCTGGTAGACCATTGTTTAAAATAAAATTAAACAAAATCAGCGCAGATTAAAAACAGGCAAGTCTGCTTTTTTTGGCACCAACACATCCGTTCTCAAAGGAAGCAGCTCTTTTGGAAACGAAAACTGTGTGCCAGTGAAGGACAAACGTCAGGGTAAAAAAAAAAAGACAGCTCCCGCTCATGAAAATGCAACCCTAGAAATGCCCGTGAAGACCTCTCCCCCACCCCACGTTCAGCCAAGCAATCCAGTAACACAAAACATCTGAAAGTGTTCACAGCACAGTTTAGTTCCTAGTACAAAAGGACAAAAAAAGAAAAAATAGGAAAGAATTTTCCATATCCTAGATTAAAAGCTTGATCAATCTTTTTAAAAGGATTTCAGACCTGCTTACCAAAGACAAATTAAGTTCCTGGAAAGAAAGCGAATGAATGCATTGCAAAACCAACGCAGCGGGCTGGTCAGAAGCAACCAAACAGATGGGAGGGAGATTTGGGCGGGGGGAGCACCATTACCAAAATCCTCAAGGGCATTTTTTGTGACAACTGGCCAATGTAATGGAACATTCCTGATCTCATAATGAGTGGCGGGGCCTTGTTCAGCCTGCCAGGCCACCCCCATCTTGTTTTTATCCAGCTCCATCCTTGGCAACCCTCCTATAGGCAAGGGAGGGCTGCTGCCTTCTTGCCCTTCTTCAGAGCTTTCAGGGCCATCTGGCCAGCCACTGTTGGCAAGAGGAGAGAAATCAGACAGACCTTAAAGGGATCCAGCAAATACACCTCTATGCAACAGCAATGCTCTGCCCCACAGGAACTGAGAATACTCCCTTCGCAGCAGGGGTTCCCCTCGTCTTCTGGAATTCTGACACAGGGCGGTGGGCGCAACCACAACATGGCTGTCACGGGAGGTGGAGCCGACCACCAGAAAGTGAGCTTATGCAAAACTCTAATAGGAACTCTTTAACATTTGAAGTGGAAGACCTGTTTTACAGGATGCCTTTTAAAACAAACACATTGTTTTAAAATAGTTTCCTGTAATGCAGACCCTTGTGTTGTGGAGGCAACTGCTGCCAAAGCAACATTTTTTATAAACAGGGCTCTTTTTGTAGCAGAAACTCCTTTGCATATTAGGCGACACACCCCTAATGTAGCCAACAGGGCCGGCCCCAGGTGTCTGGGCGCCCTAGGCAGGACAGCCTGGGGCGCCCACCCCACCGGGGATGCCAACCTCCCAATGAGGGCTGGAGATGGCCGGCCCAGCACACGGGAGAGCCGAGGAAGGGGCGGGCTTAGAAGCCCCCCTTCCCTCCCAGCGGCGGCAGGGCTCTCCCCAGTGCCTCGCAGCTGCAGCTGCGAGGCACCCGGGGAGAGCTGGGGAAGGGGCGGGCTTAGAACACCCCCCCCTTCCCTCCCAGGGGCAGCGGTGTGGCTCTCCCGGGTGCCTTGCAGCCGCGAGGCACCCAGGAAAGCCGGGGCTGCCGGCGTTGGGCGGCCCGGGGGGCTTTTCACCGGGGGGGCATTTTGGCACCCCTGCAGGGCCAGCACCCTAGGTGAGCGCTTAGCTTGCCTAGTGGGCGAGCCGGCCCTGGTAGCCAATCCTCCAAGAACTTACTGAGCTCTTCTTACAGGAGCTACTGTAAGCTCTTGGAGGACTGGCTACATTAGGGGGGTGTTGCCTAATATGCAAAGGAGTTCCTGCTGCAAAAAGAGCCCTGTTTATAAAGATGCACGGCCAATCAGATCTCCAATGGACATTCAGAAGCCCTACGGGGGGAAAGTCCCTCCTGGCCCCACCCACATTTTAAAAACATTTAGTGGGCACCAGGAAAAATGTCGGTGAGCACCATGGCATCCATGGGTGCCACACTGGGGATACCTGCTTTACAAGTTCATTTCCCCTCCCAAATCCTTCCCACCACCACCCTTAATTTCCAAATATTCATTTCCCCTTGGCACATTCCTTCCTTCAAATCTGTTCCCTAAAATCCAATTGTTGGTCCCAGTTACACGAGCAAGGTAATCTAGGGGGGGAAGTGAGGCTTTTTGCCCCGGAGCACAATGGAGTGCGGAATCACGATCAGACGTTCCCCTGAGGCTCCGTGCTCAGGCCATCAGCCGCCGATCACACGCTGATGGTGAAGTGTGGCACAGAAGGGCGAGGCGGTTCAGCAGTAATGCATTTGTGCGCATGCGTAGTTCCGCGTTTGCACGCATACCACGGAGGCATAAAAGAAAACATCCAGTGGGACGTAGATGGGCGGTTCAGCAGTAATGCATTCGTGCGCATGCGTAGTTTCGCGTTTGTGCACATACCACAGAGGCGTAAAAGAAAACATCCAGTGGGACGTAGATGGGTGCCAGATGCAATGGGATACCAGCGCTTCTCCAATCCGACACCCACCCGCGACGTGCGTTTTCTGGAAAATACTGCACTTTCCCAGGTATCTTTTTACTCCACATCTTCGGCAGGGCAATACGGGCTGCCGACGAGTGTGGGACACTTGCCAGATGTTTTCGTGTGATCGTGCTCATAAAATCCACCCAGCATTTGTCCCTATCGCGCGGCTAATTCTGTGCGTGACCGGACCCTTTGTTACTCTTCTAGTTTCTCTTACTCATGCTTCCAGTTCTTTATTCACCTTAGAGGTTGTCTTCTGATCCAATCTGCACATTTCAGAACACCTTTGTTCTCCCACATTCATTTTCCAGCATAAAGATGCAGGGTACCATATAAGTAGCCAGCCGACAGGCTAACCTACCTTCATTGCTGTGCCTTTCCTCCAGAATCATAATCTCAGCTGCTCTATACAGTCTTCTCAGCTGCAGCAGACATTTTTAGAGGCTAAGCACTTCCCACTGTACCCATCAAAGGGTAAAGTGCCTATCTAGCATTTTTCTGTAACAGTTTCATACAGAGTGACCCTATCTTTTCTATTAATTTTTGAAACGCAGCGCTCTGCAGCGGGATGTTCCTTCTGTCCATATCCAATGGAGATATAGCGCCGTGACATGCTTGACAGAAGATTTTAAAAACTCAAAACGCACACAAAGTTGAACGAGCTCATCGTTTGCGCTGGCAAGCCCTGCGTATCTCCGTCAACAGACTGAAGCAGATCAGCAGCGGCATTTCCCCTGACCTCCTCCACACCCACCTCCCACCCCATCACGAAATAATGAAGACTGGGACATGACAGCACAGAACGTCAGTTCTCCAACAGTAATCCGTGTTAATATAAATGTACTAAGTAAAATGGGAGTTTTGAATTCTGCTGGAGCCCTCATTTATCGCACATCTCGCTAAAAGCTATAAATAAGAATGTTTGCAAGCAGAACTTTTTAATAGAGTTGTTTTGTTCAGAAGAAAACTCGAACGTGAATTCAAGACGCATACGCTCTAGCTGTTAAGTTTTGTCTCTTTGTCCTCACCCACAACTATGCTGGCAGATTCAGAACACTTCCTCAGCTCCTGTCCTCAGACGCCTCTCTTCTACTTGGGGAAGTAACTTCATCATCAGGGAAAGGGGCTCTTGAGAAAGTCCAGCAGGAATTCCAGCAAACCTTCAACCTGAGCCTGGATCAGGCCACGCCAAGGTTCACTTTCAAGGACATCACAGTGCCACCTTATGATGGATTTAAAGGCTTGGATGATAAGCCTCCTCTCTGCTTGCAATGCACTCCTCTTTATCCACTGCAGAGGTGGTCCTCCTCCGTGGAGTGTATTTCTCTCATACTAGACACTTTTTCAGCTCCTTGAAAGATCCTGCATTCTCACATGGTGATTGGATATTTACAGAGGTTTCACAGAAACCAGCCAATTTCTCACATGGTGATTGGATATTTACAGAGGTTTCACAGAAACCAGCCAATAGAATACGACAGATTACAATCCACATTTTGGCCTGAGGTTAGCACAGACAAGAATGCGACAGATTACAATCCACATTTGGCCTGAAGCTTAACACAGAAAAGAATAGGATGGATTCAGCTAGCACAGAGTTCTCACAGAAACCAGCCAATAGAGTGCGACAGATTACAATCCATATTTGGCGAAGCTTACACAGACTTAACACAGAAAAGAATAGGATGGATTCAGCTAGCTTCAGGACATAAAAGGAACCCTGCCAGTTTCACCAGTGTGGATATCCGCCACCATCCCACACACTATTTTCCAATGAAAGTCGAAACGTATTTAGTTAAAGGACAGTGCAGTCAAGATCCTGGTCTAGAAAGGTGGAAGAGTGCATTCTCCCAATCTAGATGGAAAGGTTCCCAAGATGTTTAAAGTGGGGAAAGCATAACTGGCTGTTGTGATATCAGGACAAGATTCCCAAGTGATAATTAAAAGAGCTTTCATTGCATGTCTTCTCCCTGCTCCGCTAGGGATTTTCCATGGTTCTAGCAGACCATGCTAGACCTCCTTATTTGCAAGATGACATAGCACCCCATTTTTAAGTTTTTCCCTAAAAGTACTATACTCTGGGCATTTGGTGTTCTTTTCCGTTACTACCATGGGAGAAGAGGCAAGGGATAAAATATTTTTGAAATCCCACTCGCAGACCAGTCAATTTTTTTTTGTACTCCCACTGAAGTTGGGAAATAGGTACTTCAAAACATTTAGGAAGAGAGGCTAGCAGGAGCCAACTGTCTTCAGAGCAGAGTAACAGAGGTGTAGCATTTCCCCCTCTTTTTCCATTTGCAATGCTGAGAAAACAGTACCTTCTCTAACTGAAGACAACTGCACTCTCTCCTAGCTGCATACAGCTTGGGGAACATACAGGGATCGATTCAGGGCAACAGGAGTTCTGTCCCTGCTAAGAATAAATTCTCCATTAGGAAATATTTTGATTCTGCAATTTAAAAAAAACCCACAATATTTTTATCACTTGCTTTTCTCTCACTGATTCTTAGATTTGGAGCTGACATTCTACAGAGGCACTTGCCAGGAAGTATTTTTCAATTAAAATACAGTCCTTTCAAATGTAGGTTTTCTTTTGAAACTTTTTCTCCCAAGTGTTTCAGGAAAGAAATGTAGGCATGCCGTCCCTACATCTAAAATGTCTGCCCCCACTCAGTTCATTTTCTTATGCCAAGAAGCACTGCATGGAGGCCCAAAGGCATTAATCGAAAGAATTGATTTTTTCATTAGCCACAGATTTAAATGGAGCTTTTAAATCAGATTTTAATTGCAGTTGTCCCATAAAAGGTGTTCGGTGTTGATGGTGCTCTGATCAGCCTCTTGATTCAAGCAATGTTTTTTAAAGGTAACAGTTGACCAAAGTAAATCACCCTGGACATTAAATAGCCAGAAAATATGTATGGAGATTCAAATAATATTTTGACTACTTCAGTATTAAGAACTACTTAATTTGAAAAGCATTTAATTAGTTGATTGAATTGGCACTGACAACACTTATCCATGTTTTTCAGGTTGAAAAAGAGCTCTCTAGCTCCAGCTCCTGCCAACCTAGCAGTTCGAAAGCAAGAAATTGCAAGTAGATAAATAAGGACCACTTCGGTGGGAAGGTAACAGCGTTCCGTGCACCTTGGTGTTTAGTCATGCCGGCCACATGACCACGGAAACGTCTTCGGACAGCGCTGGCTCTTCGGCTTTGAAACGGAGATGAGCACCGCAACCCTAGAGTCGGATTCGACTGGCTTTCGAGCAAGGGAACCTTTACCTTTACCTTTACAAGCCAGCCCTTGTTTTAAACCTTCCCTTCTGAAAAGTTGCCCAGAAAAGTTAGAAAGTTGGCTGTCTGGTGCCTAAGAAGCCACAAAGTACAGATAAATCTACCACCACCACCTGGGAGCAACCTTCAGCCACTAGAGGACTGCCGCCAATAACTCTGCCCTTAAAAAAATCAGCATATCCCTGCCAATCTACAGGTAGCAAACTCTTTGAGAAACAGTCAGTACTACCTGCAGCTGACATTTGCACTCTCCCCCTTGCTTCCATCCTCATCCCCTGGACCTCCTGTGACCTTAGTGTCAAAGCATGAACGTCAAGCTTAAGGCAGAGTACAATGATATTGTTTTACATAGAAACCAGAAGATCGCAGCTGGTTGATGCACAACTGGTGTTTGTCCATCAACGTGTAAATTAAACCAGCTTGGTCTAAGCAGGGACCAATGCGCCCTCTAATCTATGGAGTCTTGTGAGCAAAAATTCTACTTTGTGAGCTGCTGGCATTAAAGTTGTGAGCAGGCGATTTGGCTACTGCATAAATTAGTTTGCTCTGGAACCATCCTTCCTGAGCTAAGACAAAAATGTGTGAGTCAGCGGCTAAAAAACTGTGAGCTAGCTCACACTAACTCAGCTTAGAGGGGACACTGGCGGGGACTGACTAAAATAAGGAAACTTCAGCTAGAGAAAACTGAGAGGGAGAGGGAGAGAAGACTACATTACACAAAACAGTCAGTTTCTTGTACAGATCTGATTTATGGTTCTGGCTATTACCTATAAAATCCTCAAAAGCTTGGGCCAACTATTGTCAGACTCGGGCTTACCCTACACTGTGTTCTCTATACCTGTTGTATCTTCTGCCTGATCCCTTTGCCCCATTTGCTACACACATCTGGTTTTAGGTTTTATTGCTTATCGCTTGCCGGGGGAGGGGGCAGGGGAGTGAGAGACTGTCTGTAGAATTAGGGAGGCACCGCATGAGTAACTCTTCTCCAAATGGCACCTCAAGGAACCTTCACACGAGAGTTGTCCTTGAAGAGATAAGACTTTTGAATGGCTAGCTGAATCGATATACCTGTCATGGTTGTTAGTACAGCTTATGTGTGTGAGGTATAATTGGAATGTGGGTTTTGATTATATGCTGGGTCCCCACATGTGCCCTTTAGTCCTGACAAAAAAAGTTCAACTCTTAAGCATCTCAAATCTCCTCAATAAACTTTCCTTCAAGAAAGCCGGTGTGGAGAGTGATTTGACTGGGAGCCCGACAACTATGGTCTAGGAACTGATGCTCTCCCCTTCCATTCTGCATTCACTGAACAAAACAGCACAGGCACAGATTTCCTTTGCAAATGATAATTAGAAATAATTATTATATGGCATTGTGTGTAGAATAGCAAGGAGATCCTAAGATTGTCTGGCAATCTTTACAAGCGACACTGAAATTAACTGGAGCAACACAAGAATACTTCTGGGTATATTGTATCTTTACACTATAATGCAATATCCCATCTTCACAATAAAGGACTGGAAGCAGAAAAACAGGAAAGGTAGCCACCATGTAGGGAAAATAATATTGGGGTGGGAAATATCCCTAGCGCTGTTTGATTTGTCCTACACCTCACCATCTGCTTCTAGATATAGCAAAAAAAAAGATAGTGTTTTTAATCCCGTATACCTTAGCGGGCATCCTCTGACATTTGGAGACTCTAATATTTCTTAATATTACATTAAGAAAGACAGATTTTTTCCCCCCGCAGTAGCTCCCACTGGATGTAATCCCCTGTCTAAGATGACGTTTCAGGCAACATCTCTATTCTTCTTCAGTCAATAGGTAAGAACCTACCTTTTCCTCCCAAGTTTCCAACATATGGCTGATGTTACCTCTGCTGCTGGCTGGCTGTTTTGTTCATTTTGATACAGTGTTTTAAATCTTGCACTTACTGTACTATTTTTGTATACTATTATTACTGTAGGTTGTCTTGAGAATAGTTTCATTTTGTGTAAATTGGCAACCAAGAAATTCAATAAAATAAAAATAGTTATCCAGTTAAATGTTCAAGATACTCACGCAGGTACATTTCATACCATTTCAGTTGTTACCTAGGAAGTAACACATTTTCCCCAGGTACAAAACAATGCATTTTGAATGCTCAGAAAGAACATCCCTATCCAAAAATGGAGCTATTTGAAGGGAACACGTTCAAGATGCGCACACAAAAAAGGAAACAAAGACACATTTATTGTGCAAAAAAACTGATTGTGCAGAAAGACACTTGGCCTCCCAGAGGCTTCTGAAATACAGCAATGGAAATATCAGGTCGCACATCAATTCCACAGTGGGGTTTGACATTTCTTTCTCCAATGTGCCTTCTGGCTATTGATAAGCTCAGACAGCTATATGTTCTACCACCTCTTCTTGTTAAAAACGCACACTGCAGCGACAATACAAAGTCCCAGTTCCCAGGTTACTCCGCTTAAAACTTGAAAGAGCTACAAACTACCATCTCCCAACTTCTCCTGGTTCAAAATCAAACAACTGTTTAATGCAAGACACAGCACAAAAGCTACAAATAAATGCAATGTCTGTGTAATTCAGGAGGCAGATGATTGTAAAGAAATGCCTACAGAACATCATTCTTTCTGTAACGTTAGTGCAGTAGTGAAAGCCCATATCCAAAAATAAATTCCTCAGTAAATGTGTCTCTCTTCCTGCCCCATGGTGACCTTTATGCCGAATCCTGCAAAGGTACTCTCTGTTCATTTGAGGTTCCCCCAATGTGTGTTTATGTAAAGTACCATAAAGTCGCAGATGGCTTCTGGCAACCCCAGCAAGAGACTTTGTCTGCAGACGTGGAATAAGGAAAGCCAACACCATAAACTGGGATAATCAAAGGGCCAGTTATTTTCATTACTCAAGAGGAATCTGCAGTGCACATGGCCAAAAACCCATCCCAGAGTGAATTCCAATGCACGCAATTGGTGGGATGCAGAAGATTCAGGCCTCCTCTGTTTCGTGCATCCCTGATCCTATGGGTGAGGCCACCCTGACTTTGAGCCCTGAGCCATCACGTGGGTGTGGCTATGCTCTCCTTGCCAAGCCTTCTTTAGTGCTCAGGGGAGGTGTGCCATGTCCAATCCCCCTAGCCGCAAGGTCTATGGGTCAAGGATAGTGGCACACCTAAATGGGTTCCCGTCCCAGGTACATGAAGGCACTGAGGCCCCAGGCTTCTGGTCTGAGGGTTCTCCCTTCATCTTCCAAACTGATGCCTCAGGGCACTTACCAGAGTTGTACCATGTACCATTGAAGCAACATTTTCCTACACTGCTCCCTCCACTGGGGGGAGGGGGGGCTCAGCTCACTGCTTGATCCACCCCACCACTCCACTTGTCTTATGACCACCAAGAGGACCTGCTGCAGACCCCTCAAGATGTCATAGCCCTCATCTGAAAGGCAGATACTATCATCATAGCCCTCATCTGAAAGATGGACTCGGGACCACAGCCAGTGGTTGGGCACACGGGGCAGCACCCCCACCCCAATCTCCCCAATCTCCCCCTTTACTTTCTAATTTAGGTAGCATTTCTTCAGCTGTGCCGCAACGTGCAACTAACCATCCTTGATTGATTCCTTCCTTCCTTCTTCCAAACAAGCTCATAACTGAGAGAGCTGGGGCTAGCGGCCATACTTATTTTTTGGCAATTTCAGGAAAGACTTGGCTTCACTTGTCAGTGGCAAGGCAGGGACTAGTGTCTGGCTAGCTTTCAGTACCTTCTGGGAAAACTTGGCTCGTTCCGCCCAGGCTCAATGCTGGCAGGTGGCTGAGCGGTCGGGTTAGAATGGATAAAAGGATGTCCTTCTTCACCCAAAGAGTGATTAACACATGGAATTCACTGCCACAGGAGGTGGCGGTGGCTACAAGCATGGATGGCTTCAAGAGGGAATTAGATAAGCATATGGAGCAGAAGTCCATCAGTGGCTATGAGCCACAAGGAATGGATAGGGACTCTGGGGCAGGTGAGGCTCTGTATTCTTGATGCTTGGGAGGGGGCAAGAGTGGGAGGGCTTCTAGTGTCCTGGCCCCACTAGTGGACCTCCTGATGGCACCTGGTATTTTTGGCCATTGTGTGACAGAGTGTTGGACTGGATGGGCCGTTGGCCTGATCCAACATTGGCTTCTCCTATCTTCTTATGAGTCCGGTTGTGTGCAGTGGGGTGTGCATGGCACAGGACGGCTTGCTCAGGCATGGCGTCCCCCTCACTGAGAGGACCTTGTGGAGGCTGCAGACCAAGGCAGTCTTTTAAAGAAAGGGGCTTTGAAGGAAAATGAGAAGCAGAGGTGGTTTGCCATTGACTTCCCCTGCAGAGTCTTCCTCGGGGGCCTCCCTTCCAAGTATTGACCCTGCTTAGCTTCCAAGATCCCTCCCCCCCCGGGGAAAAAATCCTTGCTGGATGGACTCCATCAGCCTTATACGGGTGCGGAAGACAATGCCAGATGTTTGGGTACACAATGTGTGTGCCACCAATGGCAGCAACCCCACAACACACCCCACCGTTCACTTTAGCCCACATATTCCCAAGTGCCTTGGGTGCATTGCACCCTACCAGACATGCTGCTGAAGCATAGCTGACCATACAATCAGCACATCTGGCACAAGCGCCCTCAGATGCCAAAAGCCGACCATGGCTTCCAAAGCAATGGACTTTCCTGCACATCTTCCCAGGTGAATTGGCATGTGGGGTGAGAGAGACACCTTCAGATGGTGGTGGAGAGCTGGCAACAACTGGCCCCACAGCATGCCCCTTCTCCCCGGCCATGTTGCTTATGTCAAGTTGTATGCCAAAACCTCCAGAGGACACCCTACAGCTGGCCCAAAATACAGTGCTGTGACCACAGATGACAACCTGCTTCCTCGTGTCATGCACACCTGTAAGGACAGTTAATGTTTCACTGCAGAGAGTCCTCACCCCTCTTCCATGCCCTGAAGGCTGAGGAACACCATCTGCCAACTGACTTAACAATGTCATCCCCACAATCCAGGGAAGCTGCCACAGAAATTGCCCCCATGTGTGCCAAAAAGGGGTAGGACCCTGAGGTGGGCCAACACTTTCTTTACCACTGCCCCCAAACTGGTACCTAGTAAAGGCCAGGTATCAGGGTGCTGAAACAGAAGCCCCACCCCCACCCCAGCGTGGTTTGCCATTGCCTTCCTCTTCAGAGTCTTCCATGGAGGTCTCCCTTGGTCCACTTGCCGGTGTAGTGATTAAGAGTGGTGGACTCTAATCTGGAGAACTGGGTTCCTCCTCCTCCACATGAAGCCTGCTTTGGGCCAGGCACAGCTCTCTCAGAGCTCTCGGCCCCACCAACCTGACAGGGTGTCTGCTGTGGGGAGAGGAAGGGAAGGCCACTCCCAGACTCCTTTGCGTAGTGAAGAGCAGGGTATAAAACCTCCTCCTCCTTCCCTTCCACGTATTGACCTTGCTTAGCTTCCAAGATTGGACTATGCCATGTTGCTTTCTCCCCCAGTCTACCTTCTATTTCAGAACTAGAACATTAATTCATCCACCAACATACTGAATGTACACCATTAAACAATTAAGCCTTTTATTTAAAAAAACCCTTCATTTAATTGGATAATTACAAAATGTTCAGAAAAAGCATTTTGACCAAACTTCTTTACATTATTAGGTTAAATCTGACATGTGATCCTGCAGGATTTATGCTTCCATCCATAAAGACTCAACCCAGGCAGCTGCCCCTTCTGTTCCAGAGGCAGACCACAACTGCTGAGGGGAAGTGAACTTTCAAGACTTTGCACTGAGGGCAGCAACAGTCAGAAGAAACAGAAAACTCTCCATTCCACAGACAGGGAAAGGGGAGGGGGACACAAGCTTCTTAAGGTTATGGAGAAAGAAAGAAGAGACCCTCAGCTCCAGGTGAGTTCATTAGGTCAAAGTAATCAGCAGCCTTCTGTTTGGAATTGTGAGGGCTCTTGTCTCAAGTTTCAGCTGCCAGCTGGTCTAATGCACATCTCTCTATATAATAATTCTGTTTTGGTCATGAACTCTCCTGAACATTCCACACGCTCCCACAGCCTTTGGCTCCATGATCTGTCACTCAGAAGCTGTCTCTATCCACTGGCTGCATTGCCTGAGTCTCGCCTCCAATATTCTAAACAGTTTGCTGTTCCTCTCCCTCCCATAGCCAATCGAAACACAGAGGTCATTTGCATATGTGGCCTGATTGGCCTTTGCCTCTAACATTCTAAACAGTTCGCTGTTGCTGTTGGGAGTCACTGAATGTGTCCTGAGGTAAGTACATTTTCCCTTAAACGGTCACTGGAGTTGCCAAAATATGTATCCCAATCTTCCCTTAAATGGTCACTGGAGTTGCCAATCTCCCTGTGGGGCCTGGAGATCTCCTAGAAATCACCATGTTCCCCAGCCACAGCACATCATTTCCCCTACAGAAAATTTCCCAGCTATTACAATGGCTGCTTTGGGCAGTGGACTCTATGGCGATATACCCTGATGAAGTCCCTCTGCACCCCAAACCCTGCCCTCCCCAGGCTCTACCCCTCAAATCTACAGGTCTGGCCCTCCTCTTAGTATTGCGAGTCTCCAGGCAGCACCTGGAGATCTCCAAGATCAGTTCTCCTGGAGAAAATGGCTGCTTTGGGCAATGGACTCTATGGAATTATACCCTGCTGAGGTCCCTCCGCACCCCGAACCCTGCCCTCCCCAGGCTCTACCTCTCAAATCTACAGGTATTTCCCAACCCAGAGCTGGCAACCCTGTAACTGGTATGGGACCGCTTTCCAGACCCTTGGAACCCAGAAGACATGGCACAGGAGGAGGTGGTTTTCTGCCTTAGCTGCCACTGCATAACCACAAATCAACATAAGTCAGGGGTGGAGGGAACCATACCTGTTATCATGGGGCTGTCCTCCCATACTACCCACTATGACTTGAGACAGCCCTGCCTTATAGCTAACCAGAAGGAAATAAACACGGCTTGCCTCCCTCTATTTTCCCCTTCCCTCTGCCACCCCACCAGCCACAGCCAGGACACTCACCTGGAGCTTCCTTCTAGAGCCCGTTGTATTTCTTCCCACAATGGGCCTTACTCCTAGTGACTATATAAATGTGTTTGGACCTTCTCTTTGCTGAACCTCACATGTACATGTATGAGGTTCTTTTACGCACTCATGAATGTGGCAGGTCACCACATCCCCAAAGACTGGTGGTTTTCTTCGGTGAGCTTATTTTATTTTTCCCATTGTATTCACACTGAAGCCTGTCTTGGTTTTGATATATTTTCTCCAGAGGAGCTGATCTCTGTCAGCTGGAGATCAGTTGTAAAAGCGGGAGATCTCCAGGACCCACCTGGAGGCTGGCAACCCTATTGTGAAGACTGCAAGCAGCCAGCCTAATATAACGCCCTGGCCAACTGGTCCATCAAAGCCAGAGCTACTTAAGAGGGCAGGAAGGCATCAGCGGTTTTTCTTTATTTAAACGTCCACCCCCAACAGGTCTGCCTCCCTGTCTAGCGTCTCCCTCTTAGCAGAGCAGCCCTCCATGACAGACTTATCATGGGAGGACTGATGCCCACAAATTCTAAAGCCCAGGTTATTAAGTGATAACTGCAATCAATAGGTAAATAAACTGGTGGGATACACTCATTTATAAGGCAGAACCTCAAGAAACTTTTAGAATGCCGTTTGCATCCTGAGCCAGGGCAGGAAAGTTTTTTCTCTCCTCCCCCAGCATGTATTTAAGATGGTAAAAGGGCTTTTAAAAAAAAAAATGCGGGAAGCCTCAGGAGTATTTTTGGACCGTCAGTGGCAAAGACGAGTTTGTGTTCAGAACTGAAACACTGATCAGATCTATTTTTTTATTCAACCCCCACAATTCCGGCATTAAAAAAAAAAAGAATGCAAAAGAATCATTCTCTGCCCACAGCTCCGAGGACCCATCAGTCTCTTGTCAGGAAAGAGTTTTCTCAATCACTCCAAAGCTTCTTTATCATGTGACCTCCTGATCAGAACATTATTTTATTATTCCCACTCTCCGCAGAAAAGCAGAGCTGCTGCTGCATATCAGATCAGGCACAGTAGCTGCTGCCCTTCAGAATAAACTCCTAAATAACTCTTCCCCGATGCGTTGGGCTACACAATTTAATCATACACCCTAGGAGTACCAGAGTTCTAAAATGCCGCACATACCACAGTTCTACTGTGCTTAGGAAGACAGCATGCCCTGTCTACCACCAAGAAATTAAACCTTACAATGCTCTACTAGTGCTAAGCAAAGGGAGTGGCTATTCTCCTGTTATATACAGAGATCAAGGCAGCTTTCCCAAACCAGTGATTTCTTTATTCAACTCAGAGCACATCAACTCAACCAATAGAACCAATAGAACGATGCTTCAAGGTGCTGGTGTTTTTTTTTTAAACCATTTATTATAGAGTATGTTTCACATATTTAAAATTGCATCTTATAGATATCGCATACCTTTTTCTTTCCTCCCCACCCTCCCCAGTACAAGGCTTCCCGCAATGCTCTTACCCCCTTATAAACTCTATTATCTAATTACCATTAGCAAAATGTCTCACTTCCATTATCAAATTAGGTAACATTTTAACAATCTTATCATTCTTTTTCTTGTTTTCTCCTTAATAACTATCGAATCAAATCAATTTGTTTTTAACGTCCCAGTTTTTCTCAAGATAGTCTTTGAAATCTTTCCATTGTTCATAAAACGCTTCGTCTTCTTCATTATTAAGCTTTCTTGTCATTTTGTCCATTTCTACTATAAAAAGCATCTTCTTAATCCATTCCCATGTTTCAGGTATCTTTTCTTGTTTCCAGTACTGTGCATAAGTCATTCTAGCTGTTGTAACCAAGTACCATAGCAATGTTCTTTTGGTTACATTTAATTCTTCCAGTTTAAGACCTAAGCTTCGAGGTGCTGGTTTTGACCTTTAAAGCCCTATATGGTCAGGGGCCTGTCTACCTGAGGGACCGCCTTTCCCCGTATGTCCCCCAGAGAGCACCGAGGTCAGGGACACAACATCGCCTGAGCCTTCCTGGCCCCAAAGAGGCCAGGCTGACAACAACTAGGTCCAGAGCATTTTCTGTGGCCGCTCCAATGTACTGTAATGAGCTCCCCAGTGAGATCCAGGCCCTGTGAGATCTTCAGCAATTTCGCAGGGCCGTGAAGACGGAGCCATGTCACCCCATTATGGGACTATGTTCTACTGTATAGGAATGTTGCTAATTATTGCATATGTTTTATTGTATAGGAATGCATTTTATTGCATTTTAGTCAGTGGTTTTAAATGAGATTCTTATGTTGTAACGTATATGGGTATTATGATGTTGTAAGCCACCTTGAGCTGCCTAGGCGGGAGGGCGGGATAGAAATGAAACAAACAAACAAACAAATAAATTTATACATTTTGGACTAGCGAGGCCACATCCCCTAGCACAGTAATGACCAATTACAATCGAGAGTTTAGGACCAATGGGATTTGTTCCCACCGAAAGTCAGAGTCCTTTTGGATTGGTCTGTTACGCAACAGCGACCAATCTGACTGCAGGGTTCAGATTACCTGAGAGTCAATGGAGCTTGTGCCTGAAGCTCCGGTTTAGATTACATAGCATAACACATAAGCAAACACATAACATCTCCTATGCACCTCCGCTCAAAAGGAAGCCTCCCCAATCTAGCAGGAGTTGCTTGCAAGTACTCAGCACTGCAGCCCTTGCATTCTTGCTCACTGAATGCCCACAGTAAAGTTCCAGACATCACCCTCTACTTCCCCCTGCCTCCTCATCTTTCTCCTCCCCACCAGCCAGCAGCTTTTAGACTGAGCCACCCACAAGGGGACAGTGTTCAGGTTGGAATTGTCCCACATACTATAGGCTTTCAAAGGAAACTCTGTCACCCTTCCATGCTGCCTACGAAACTTAAACTTTTTGGTGTCTGCGGGTGCAACCACACCAAGATGAGGACTATATGCTGGGTGGAGAAGCCATCTTGGCCTAACAACTCTGTTAGACTCCAGTCTAACTATAATGTTAAAAGAAACCTTTCAGAACTTTGAAGGAGAATGTCTTCAGTGTTCGCCTGAAGCTATTTGCACTACCAAAAGCTTTACAAAACCTGTGCCAACGCATGTCAGTTCTGATAAAAGACACCCACGGCTACCTGAATCTCAAGCACCCTCATCTGGGTTTGGGAATGCTCATCACATCTGCCGCAGCCCGCAGCCCTCCTTCACTAGCAGCTTTGCAGCACTCGTGTGTGCGTAGACAAGTGGCTCATTCAGCACACACCCCGTCTCACCTGCAACCAGCCACTAGTTAAAAACACTGCTAATAAATGCGGGCAGTGGCACTTTAATGAAAAACCCACAGGAAGCACAAAAGAACAGATATCCATATTTATAAAAGGCAACCGACAGGCTTAAAGGCTTTCTCCTTCTTTACCCATTTAGAATCTAACGGTCCCTACTCTTAAAAGTCTAAATACTATAATAAAAAACCTTTCGCAAAGTCATTACTGTGCATGCACAGTAGTTGCTTGAAGACCTGAAGAGTCCATTTTGAAAAGAGCACAACTAAAGCAATTTGCAGTTCTACAGAGTACCCTTCTTTTAAAAAAAAAAAAAAAAGTCATTTTAAAGGCAGTGCTTTAAGCCCAGGACCCCTATGGTTACTGGATTTGCAGCGCAATAACGTCAGTATCTCTTGCGAGACCAAGCGTGTCTCTTTAATGCATGCTTAAGGTGAGAGAACCACCATGCTGAGCCGCGTCTCTCACCCTGAGGGCACTCAAAGTGACATGCTCAATTTGTCAAGAGGAGTCGAGGCAATGCCCATTAATATTTTACGAAGCATTGGGGCTTTTGTCTTTTGTTTATTAATTCGGGTTTGTTGTTTTTCAGTCACAGGAAATAAATCTAGCGGAGAAGAGGGGAGCGCGAGCACACTTTCCATAGGACTGGGTTCTAAGCACCTCCTTACACTTCAACAGCACAAAGATTCAAATGTCTCCTCATAGCCTTCGATAGCTATTAGACTGGGGCAGGCAACCCCCGCCACACGTGCCAACCGCAGCACACCAGTCTAGTACGCCTGAGCATTTTGCTCTCTCTCTAAGCAGCTGAGACTTCGGCAGTGCTGCTGGGGCCAATGGTGTGGCAGAAGGCAACAGGCATGGCTTACGGCCCATCATCAGCTCCCAGACACTCCAAAGCCTTGATCAGAGGCCAAGGAGAACCCCTAAGGTGTTGGCAGCACCAAGTGGGTCTCCAAGCACAAGCTTCATCTCTCCTTCCCACCACCCTTTCTCACAACACAAGAACTCGTGAAATTGCTGAGCGGTCGGGTTAGAATGGATAACAGGAAGTACTTCTTCACCCAAAGAGTGATTAACACCTGGAATTCACTGCCACAGGAGGTAGTGGCAGCTACAAGCATAGAGGGCTACAGCATGGACGGCTTCAAGAGGGAATTAGATAAGCATATGGAGCAGAGGTCCATCAGTGGCTATTAGCCACAAGGTATAGATAGGGACTCTTGGTCTGGGGCAAGCGATGCTCTGTATTCTTGGTGCTTGGGGGGCGGGCAACAGTGAGAGGGCTTCCAGTGTCCTGGCCCCACTGCTGGACCTCCTGGTGGCACCTGATATTTTTGGCCACTGTGTGAGAGAGTTTTGGACTGGATGGGCTATTGGCCTGATCCAACTTTGGCTTCTCTTATGTTCTTATGTTCACCACCACTTTTGTTTGCTGGCACACCAACACTTTCACAGAAGTTACATTATTTTCAGCACTTGGGCCAAAAGGGTTTCCTACCCCTGTGCTAGGCTCTCCATTTCATATCTACATGGGATGGCCTGTGAGATACTCTTGAGATTCAACAAAGGAAGACTGGAAATGAAAAGCAGCACAGCCCAGCACTAAGAAACTCCATAAATGGCCTATCATTGACTTTACACATAAAACAATAGCATATCATAAGAGAGAATCAGCGGAAAGTTAACAACTGGCCCAAAATTGGCTGTTAAGATTCATGCCTGAATGGGGAATCTGAACTCAGGTTCCTCGGTGAAAGACCAAAACAGGTTCAATACGTTCTCAGTCTTTCCATTCAACCTTAACCAGACTGCAAAATGGTTAGCCAATACTATAGAATTTAAAAGGATCATGTGACCACTTAAGAAGCCTAAGTCCAAGAGCCTAATGAGTCATTGTTCTCAAGACTGCCACATGTCCACTAGGCCTGTCAAAAAGATGATATGTCAAAGGAAGTATAAGCTATCTCTCCTTATAATAATTATCTTTTCGTTTTGTAAGATTCCATGCACTCCAATTGGCTGTAAAATGCCCTCCCTCAGCCATTGGCCCATCAGCCGCCACTCAAGAGTACTTGCGTGCCATTGGCCGGGTGCTGGGTCTGCTCCTCTTCCCCACCCACTCACCCTGGCAGAAAGCTCTCTCTCCTGAGGAAGACAGTTCTCTTGACTCCTGTGAGGGACTGTCCCCTCAGTGGCTGTTGGTAGGCAGCCAAGCTTGGTACTGTGAGTAAAAAAACAAAGGACTTTCAGCATAACCCCCTCCCCCACCCATAACCCCTGCCCCAATGGCCACTTTCCTGTCAAAATAAATGAAAAAAGGCTCTTTCTCCTGCTTAGCTTCAGCATGGCTGGCTGGCTAACGAGGTGGGCCAGCGACCATCAAACCATTTTCTTCAACTCCCCATTGTGCGGCTGACTTTCCCCTAGGGTTGCCAATCTCCAGGTGGGACCTGGAGATCTCCCACTGTTACAATTGACCTCCAGATGACAGAGATCAGTTCCCCGGGAGAAAATGGTTGCTCTGGAGGGTAGACTCTATGGCATTATACCCTGCTGAGTCCTTCCACACACATCCCAAATGCTGTCCTCCACAGGATCCAACCCCCCAAATCTCCAGGTATTTCCCTAATCACAGTTGGCACCTGTACTTTCTCCTCTGTCAGTAAAAGGCCCTTTCCACACCTATGTTGGCCTTTGGGAGAAAACTCATTGGGCCCAGTCCTGATCAGGTTATCAACTCCAGGTTGGGAAATTCCTGGAGATTTGAGGGGTTGAACCTGGAGAGGGTGAGTGTTGAGGAGGGGTGGGACCTCAGACAGGTACAATGCCATAGACTCCACCCTCCAAACCAGCCACTCCCTCCTGGGGAACCACTGTTACCAATTTTGGGGGTGGGCTGGAGATCACTCAAAACTACTACTGCTCTTCAGGTAGCAAAGATCAGTTCCTCTGGAGAAAATGGTGGACTCTGTGATTATACACTGCTGAGATTGCCACAGCAAATTGTCACTGAGTGCCCAAAACCGGGGCACTCTCCCAGAGCCTCTTTCTAGAGCCCGTTGTATTTATTTCCACAACAGGCCTTATTCCTAGTTGTCTTATATTGTGATTCTCTCAGTCCCATTACTGTCAAAAAGTTGCCCTGTGTAAAACAGATTTCAGGTGCACAGGGGTCCAACTGGGACCTTTGGGAGATGGGGCTGCAAGCCTTTCCCCTCCTCCATCTTCCCATACCGAAGTGTCCCTCAGAAGCCATTATTTGTCCCATTGGGGAAACACATATAGCCCTCAACAGAGCAAAACAGTAGCTCCCCGGTGGCCATTGCAGATCAGAAAAACAGTATAGAGGGAAGGTTTAAGCCCTCTCTCCCCATGCACTGTGGTTCCAATCCAACTTAGGCTCCTACGTACCTATGAATCAAGTGTCACTTGGGAACTCCTAGCACATATGTGCTTGACTGTCCCCAGGGTAGGCCAAGGAACAATCCTTTCCTTATATATAAAAGCGTAGTGGTCGCCTAGCATGCCCAAATAAGGCATGCCCAAATAAGGAGAAAATGCACGGCAAAATAGGTTGGCCGCGGGTGCTGCCGCTCGCAGTTGGGGCCTGGCCACTGGCTGGCGTGTCTGGCTGCGTGGGCTCAGTCTCGCCCACACAGCCAGCACGCAGCTGCTTCGCCCCAGTCTGCCTCCAGCCGCCAGACCGGGCAGATGCTCCGGCAGCTATGCGCTGCTGGCCCCGGCTCGATGCTGGCCTCCCTCACCGCGGCACCTCTGCCCCCCTGGTAAGCGACTTGGCCCAGCCACACCTTGCGCGGTGGGGAGGAGATGCCGGGGCTGGCCTCGCAGGGCAGGTGCAGCCGGGGGGGGAGGCGACGGACCTGGTTGGCCCGAGGTGGAAGACGGCCTACCTTGCTTGCCATTCCAAAAATGCGGGGCCGTGCAGGGAAGGGGGCCCGGCCTGGCCTCGCCCTCCACACGCCAACGGACCTGGAGGGGACGGGGCCTCCAGAGGGGTCCGGCTAGCACCAATTGCATTGGGCCACGCAATGGGCCTTGCCGCTAGTATATCATATAGTTAGGTCTTTGGTTCTAAGGAAGTAAAATTCAGTTTTTAAAAGTAAAAACAGACAAGTTGGATATATTATCTTGTACAGAGGTAAAATACCAAATCAAATCTATACAATACCATTCTGCAAGGCTAAGGATGAGCTCGCTCACTCTTTCTTGACGAGCCTCCATTACAATTGTGTGACATTTGACTAGTGTGGAATCACGCATTGTGTAAATATGTATTTTCATAAACACTATCCTCTTTGCAAATAATACAGCATGATATAGGTTAAACTACTTCAGCTGCTCCCCATGAAGACTGTAACCTACAGAAAGAGAAAAGCCCCCGTGTCCTTATTGATTAGAAAGGTGCCTTGGAGGTCGGGCCTTTTTAATCTGTGCACACAAAGTCAATGGTCACAATTAGTAAGCAGCATATCATGTAATAACAGCTTTTCTGCCATAAAGGGCATGTCACTCACATACCACATTGTTCAGACAAAGACAAGCAAAAATGGCAGCTTTGCTATGAAATTAAGACGAAACATTCCGGATAAAAGCTGTCATTAAGCAGCCTTCAGGGCTCTTGTGAAGATCATTATATCTTCCCTCCATCAAAATGAATCCAGCTGTTCAAATACAACTGCCAACATACCTTTGAAATGTGGACTTTTGAAACAGATCTTTAAGCTTTTGGACTGTCAATGCATTTGTGGTGTCAAGCTACCCATAGGAAAAGTCATCCGGTCGGTTCTGTTTCACCCACACCCATCACTGTTGAGAGGACCTCAGAGTTGGGAGTTGGACTAAGCAGGAGCACGGCCACGTGACCATACATGGCAGAATTGGGCAGGGATTCGGCATTGGCCCGTGTGAGAACACCCCTGGCCCTGGAACGTATATGAAACGGAGGAGAGGAGAACAATGTAAACCACATCGGGTCCCCACTGGGAAGAAAAGCAGGGTATAAATGAAGTAAGTAAATAAACGCATTTTCAGTGCTAGTTCTCTGAGCATAGCGTTGCCAACCTCAAGGTGGTACCAGGAGATCTCCCAAAGTTAGAAGTGATCTCCAGACTACAGAGATCAGTTTCCCTGGAGAAAATGGACGACATGGAATTATATCCCTCCGAGGTCCCTGCACTCCCCAAACCCTGCCTTCCCCGCGCTCTGTCCCCAAATCTCCAGGAATTTCCCAGCCCAGAGTTGGCAACCCTTTCTAGGCACATGCTTAATTTTCTAACATCTAACAGGCCATCCTACATCTCCACTGCCATATAGCAAGGGCTATATATTACGCATTAGGTATACATTCTAAGCAATCTTCAGCCTCAACACATTTTTTAAAAAAATTCTTACTGAGTATTGACTTATTTAGCTAATGACAGGGCTGCCAAGTCCCCCTGGGGGGGGGATTCCCCCGCTAAAAGGGCCCCCAACCCACTGGTTCGGATCCAGCCAGCAGGGGGAACCCCACCCCCCGAAGTGGCCAGATCAGGCCAACGTGCCCAGCGCAATGACGTTGCCAGAAAGTGATGTCTAGCAATCGCCCTGAAAACTCTATGGTATCATAGAGTTTTTAGGGCGATTACCAGAGCGTTGCCGGCGATGTGCCCAGCGTGATAACGTCACTTCTGGGCAACATCATCATGGTGCATGCACACACAAAGCGCACGCGGGGTCTCCCAAAGAGGGCCCTGGACTCCCCCACTATTAGTTCTGTAAGACTTGGCAACCCTAGCTAATGACACTATTAGCAATGAGCAATACAACTTGAGCCCTCCCCTCCAAGCACTCAACTTTTTAACGTCTTTTTGAAGAAACTTTTCTTTTCAATTTGTTTATACTACTAATATTTTGTAGGGTTGCCCAGCTCGGCCACTGCGGGGGTGGGACATGGAGGGTGGCCATCAGTTGACAGCCCAACATTACATTCAGGAAAACCCAGAAGTGACATCACTCCTCTCTAGGATTTGCTGAAAACTCTACGGTTTTACCCACTGCTGGCCAACAGCCATTTTTATTTTTTCCTCCACCACCACTCTAAATGGCAGAGCCTGGAAGGCTGGGCATCTTAGCCCCATCGGGGGGCTGGCAACCCTGTTTTAGAGACTCCACCATCCCAGTCCACAAGTTCTCAGCTAGCCCTTTGTTAAAGATAAAGTTGAGAATATCTCCATATCTTTGAAGTAACACCCTACTCAGCTAATGAGCTTTTTGCTCTTTTGTAAAACACTGAGCTACTTTATCTGGTTCTTTGAAAGTTGTGTTCTTCCTTTTGCCAGCACTGTGGAGCAATTATCTGCCTCTCCCTTTGGAAAGTAATAAAGCTATCCTCACGCAAAGCTATCCTCCCACCAAGGATGCTGTCATTGTAGTGCCACTGCCAGACAGGCACCACTAGGCCCCAAACACTTCTTTGCCAACCTGGCAGGAGGTTGGGCTGGAGCTCTGACAGGCAGAGCAATCTGACTAATATTAACACCATCAGTAGTCAAGTTCCTCTTGCTCCTAAACCACGATAGGCTGCCACCAGACCTGCTTCATCCAGGAATGCAAGGCACAGGTCAACCCTGCTTCATTTAGGACCTTGAGCAGAAAGCCCCACCCTCTCCAGGGACAGGAGTTCCACTCATATAGTATTGGTAGGGCCACAAAGGCAACTAGAAAAAGCCTTCTGCAAGTTCCAGACAGAAACACACCCAACAGGTATGTAGCCAAAAAAAAAAAAAGTTGCAAAGCAAAACCAGCACACTATGCACAGAAAACAAAACAAAAGGTTTTTAATCTCTAACTAAGTTACCTTGGATAGTACAGCACCAGGTATTCACAGCAGTTCTTAAAGCACAGATAACAGCCATCTGCTTACAGCAGTTCAGCAGGGCAGACCACAAAAGCGGAGTCCATCCAAAGAGGTTCAGGGTTTCCCCAAATGGAAAACAATACAGCACCTATCTAAGGGTCTCAAGTCAGACTGGAAAAGATAACAAAGGACTTCATTTTTAACCACTTCTGGAAACACCTGACCACCAGCACTGATTGTTAATTGGACCTAGCAAACAGGTTCACTTGATCCCAATATACCACAGAGTCAGGGCTAGGCAACCAAACTAATAGTCTACAGATGGCCTTATCAGCACTTTTCAGGCTCACAATCAAACACTGGGCTTCTGCAAGGAACTAAATACAATTCATCAACTAAAAAAAAATAAAATAGCCCCCCACCCCACCCCGGTTACTACAGTCATAACCAGCCTGACATTTGGATCCTGCTTTCTCTCTTTAGGCTCGACGCAGGTAACAACGTAGCACCAGATGCAGAAACACAAGAACATAATTAGCATGATTAAAAACAAAACATAATGGGTACAAACAAAAATTAAGAACAAGGATTACACATGTACAAAAAGCAGATTAAAAGAAAGCACACAAGAGATTACAAACCACAGCCAAATCTTCCAAAACGGTTTATCCCTTCACCGAATGCCCTCTGATAATAAAGCCATTTTAAACACCTTTCTAAACGCAGTGCGTGAAGATACCTTCCACACAGGGTTGCTAAGTCCCATCTTCCCCCCGGTGGGGGGATCTGGGGTGGTCCAGGAGGTCCCCAATGTGATGATGTCATGCAGAGTGATCTGGATAAAAAAAAGTTGGGGGGGGGACTGAACCTTGAAACCTTGAATCCAGAACCTGAAAAGTTTAGTCAAATAGAAAAGAGGGCCAACAACAAAAGCTTTAATATATATATATATAGTATATAAAAAGATACATGTATTCATTAACAAGAGTTTTTAAATATATATATATAAGGGCCCAATCACACCTCATGTAAAAATACCAAATTCTAACACACAAGGGCTAATGGACTGCATCATCCTTCACCTGCTATAAAGATCCAGCACTTTTACTTGACCAGCACTGCTCTTTGCCTCAGGACAATTCTATTGAGGACACTTTGGCTGAACAATCCTAGGAAGGCATTTTCTGGACCAGAAGTAACTAAATAATTTTCTTTATTTATTACTTTCTGAATTAAGTTTTAAAATTGTAGCATGCATTGGTTTATACATTTTTTTGTTTCTAGATTAATACCAGGGAAACACCACGTGGCATGTGACCGCACCTTTGGAGGCCTCGTTTGTACTTTCATTCTGTGCCTAGTGGTTCCATTTTGGAAGTAAGTCGATATGTTTTCAGTAGTATATAATAATTTATTTATCCATTTTATTGTAGGTATCTAATTTCCCATTTCTTTCTATTTTTTACAGCGACTTTTTTCTGGTCCTTCTTGTGTTTATATTTTGTATCTCTACGATTGTACTGTACTATTATATTAGCCAATATGTGCCTCACTGTGCTTGACCTCTGAAGAAGGCCTAGGCAGGCCGAAATGCATCAGGTCAAGTCCAATAGCCCTTGTGTGTTAGAACTGGGTACTTTTACATGAGGTGTGATTGGGCCCTTATATATATATATTTTAAAAATTTTGTTACTAAATACATGTATCTTTTTATATACTATATATATAAAGCTTTTATTGTTGGCCCCCTTTTCTACTTGAGTAACCTTTTCAGGTTCTGGAGTCATGCCGAGTGATGTCACCGCATCAGGGACAGAGCGCCATGCGTGCACACCCACTTTCCCCCAACCATTTAAAGGGAACCTTCCGTTTAAATGATTGGGGGAGAAGCGGGCGCTGCGTGTACATGCCATGCAAGCCACAAATTTGTCACTTGCATGCACGGCCCCTGCTTGAAAAGAAATTTGTGGCTTGTGGGGCAGGTACACATGGAGCCTGCTCTTTGCAAGTGGGGCTGTGGACAACTGTCAGGGCTGGGCTTCCTCCCACCAACCAGGCATCTGGGGGGAGCCCTAAAAATTGGGAGATCCCCCGGTCCCACCTGGGGACTGGCATCCCCACTTCCACACCCACTCTGGTAGGCCATTCCTAGGGTTGTTATGCCAAGCTATGCCTGGCAACCAGACAGGCATATGGGGGCCACCATTAGCAATAGTGCGATGCCACTTCTGGGAAGAATGGAAGTAGTGTCATACCTCTTTAGAAATCAATGGAAACTTTATAATAAAATTCAGGGCTTTTTTGTAGAAAAAGCCCAGCAGGAACTCATTAGCATAATAGACCACACCCAACAGCAGAAACTCATTAGCCTCTTAGGCCACACTCCTGACAGCCCAGCTCCCTCCCAGGATCAGCTTCCCCAGGTGCCCCGCAGCTTGCGGGGAGTCTGGGGAACCCGAGGGAAGGAAGGCAGTTTCTGGCTTGACTTCCCCAGGGGAACCCAAGGAGGGGAGGCAGTTTAAACTGCCTTCCCTCCCTGGATCGGCTTGATTTCCCCAGGCGCCCTGTGGCTTGTGAGGCACCTGGGGAAACCAAGTGGGGAGGAGGCTGTAGGCCAACTCAGAAGCCAGCCAGAACTCCGTTCCTGTGTGTTCCTGCCCAAAAATAGCCCTGGTAAAATTATAGAGTTTCCACTGATTCCTAGAGAGGGCTAACATCACTTCCAGGTATTCCACAGAAGTGACATCACACTGTCCACTTGACCACAATTAGCACATGATTGCCAGGCAGACAGTCCTAAAAGAGAACACCGCAAGGCAAAGGTTATCAGAAGAGCATAACTAGCACATGGAAGTATACCAAGACCAGTTGTTCCCTCTAAGCTGAGTTAGTGTGAGCTAACTCACAGGTTTTTAGCCTCCGGCTCACACCTTTTTTGTCTTAGCTCAGGAAGGATGGCTCCCGGGCAAACTAATTTATGCAGTAGCCAAATCACTCGCTCACAACTTTAATGCCAGTAGCTCACAAAGTAGAATTTTTGCTCACAGGACTCCACAGCTTAGAGGGGGCACTGATCGAGACATGCAGTACAATATGTATGATGGCTGTGAAAGGCTTTAAAGGGTTACCAAGTCCCCTGAGATGCACAGGGCAGCACCTGGTGGCATCAACAGACAAGACTCAGTGATGTCACACTGAAGGGCACTTTTAATTGATAGTACTTCCACAGACCACCAGGGAATGTACCATATCTGTGAAGTTGGGTAGTTTATTCACCATACACTTTTTAAAAAGGAAGTTAGTAAGGTAAAGGTAAAGGTTCCCTTGCTCGAAAGCCAGTCGAATCCGACTCTAGGGTTGCGGTGCTCATCTCCGTTTCAAAGCCGAAGAGCCAGCGCTGTCCGAAGACGTTTCCGTGGTCATGTGGCCGGCATGACTAAACACCAAGGTGCACGGAACACTGTTACCTTCTCACCAAAGTGGTACCTATTTATCTACTTGCAATTTCTTGCTTTCGAACTGCTAGGTTGGCAGGAGCTGGAACTAGAGACAGGAGCTCACCCCATCATGCGGCACCCGGGTCTCGAACTGCTGAACTACTGACCTTCCACAGCCTGCAGTTCAGCATCTTAACCACTTGAGCCACCGCAGCTCCCAAAAGGAAGTTAACTATGTGCTAAATGTAGGGATGCCAGCCTCCAGGTGGGAACTGGGGACCCCCCAGAATTACAGCTCATCTCCAGACTACAGAGATCAGTTATCCTGGAGAAAATGGATGCTTTGGTGGGTGGACTTTATGGCATTGTTCCACCCTGCGGTCTGTCCCCAAATCTCCAGGATTTGGCAACCAGTGGCTGGGGGCACCTGACAACCCTAGCTAAATGAAAAATGCCACACTAAAAAGGGAATTGAACTGTTATCATTAGCATATTGGCTCCAATTTCCAATTTACCTGTGTGGTAGTTACAACAAGCAGGCATCCATAGAAGTTTTTACATAAACTCACAAGGGCGTGAGCAATGAGATTTCCTCCAGCTGCCCTGAAGTGCCAAAAAGGAACCAAAAAACCTCAGTCTCAGTGCCAAAGCCCTAACCAGTATGTGGGTTTTGTGATACAGTCTGATTGGGGAGCCTTTGTAATAATGCTTGAGTTGGAATATTCACTTGCATTTGCTTTCAAAATATATGTTACTGGGCGTGGAGATGATTCCCCAGGTATGCACACACAACAGCTTTATTCTATTTATACTTTATGCAGTATCTTCATCTAGATCAGCAGAGGAACAGGCATATATTTACTTTAGAGTAAAAATGAATGTTGTTTATCATTTTATCGCCTTTTTTATTTATAATTTTATTGTCAAAATGCTGAGCAGTTACATAGCAATCAAAGTTTTTACATTTATATTGCATACACATAAGTATTTTGTTAATATATAACTGCAGTTCAGTTCACTATTCTAAATTTAACATGTTTTGAGCATGTAATATAAAGTAATTTATACAGTACAAATAAAAATCAGTCTTAAATTATGTAACAATACCAAATTTGTCAAAGATTAAGTCTAGTTCTTTAGTTTCTAAATTTTGTTAATTTTGTTAAATAGGCAGTCTTAAACATGAATTTGATGAATATATTACCCATGTCAAAGTAACTTTGATGTCCTCTTCTATAAGGTTGGTTTTTTTTGATAGTATTTCTAGGACATTTTAATATATACATCTATATATCTAATAGCCAAGGCGCCCCGTGCATGTAGATATTTTAATCTGCACATCGGGGGCACCTAGGGGGCAGAGAGGTTTTCCTGCATATTTAGGGCAATCCCCAGATGTGCAGAAAAATTTGAAATCTATAAAAAACTATAGGAGGGATATTTAAACCCCACAAAAATTAAAAGAGTGTTCCCTGTGCATGCACAGAGAATGCTCTGAGAATTCTGCGGTGGCTGGTGCCTTGTAGCCGCTCAGCCCTCACCGCCGGAGCCAGGGGGGAACGGCAGAGCTGGGGGGGAGGAGACCGGTGGCCCAGCGGCTGGAAGCCGCTCAAGCCTTGCTGCCGGAGTTGGGGGAGAAGAGATCGGCAGCGGAGCTGGGGGGGGAGGAGATTGGCAGACCTGGTGGCTGGAAGCTGCTCAGCCCTCACCGCCGGAGCCAGGGAGGAACAGATCAGCAGCAAAGCTGGGGGGGAGAAGATCGGCAGGCCCGGCGGCTGGAAGCCACTCAGACCTCACCGCCAGAACCGGGGGGAGGAGATCGGCAGCGGAGCTGGGAGGGAGGAGATCAGCAGGCCCAGCAGCTGGAAGCTGCTCGAGCCTCGCCGCTGGAGCCAGGGGGGGAATAAATCGGCGGCGGAGCTGGGGAGGGAAGAAGATCGGCAGGCCTGGCAGCTGGAAGGCGCTCAGGCCTCGCTGCTGGAACCAGGGGGAGGAGATCAGCAGCAAAGCTAGGGGGGAGGAGATCGACAGGCCCAGCGGCTGGAAGCCGCTCAGGCATTGCCGCCGGAGCCAGGGGGGAACTTACCTGTGGCCGCTTCCTCCTCAGCCCTGAGGTCCTCCTGCTTCCGCAGGCCAGGAGCTGGGGGGAATACCACCCCCATGGGTATCACGGGTCCCTCTTCTTGTGTGTGTGTGTGTGTGTGTGTGTGTGTGTGTATATATATATATATATATATATATATATATATATTTCTTCGACTTTGTGCTAGTGGGTATAGCATGATGGTTCAGTTTCTTGGTACTGGCCAACATTCCAGAAAGCTGCCCTGAGCCTGCTTTGTGGGGAGGGCGGGGTATAAATTTGACTACAAAATAAATAAATAAATAAAACCTTGTTCAATGTGGTCATCTATATCACATCTTCTGTTGTACTTGTAAAACACTGAGGAGAGCGGGATGATTTACTGAATGCCAGTATAGAACCACCGTAATTAAAAGCATCCAATGGCCTATAATTTTTGTGTGTTGATGATCCCAGTTCAAAAATACAGGGAAAGCTGTATCTTTTCCAGAATTTAAGCTTTCAGAAATCTGGTGTGCCACAGTTCTTAACACTACAAGGTATAAACTGAAAGGGCCTTGGTTGTTAAATCTTTTGGTCTAAACAGAGGAGCCCCAGGGATAGTTTATCCCACAACACATTTATCCCAGTCACATTTACAGAAACCATAATGTCAAAAAATACTAGAGCAGTCAAAATAACTAAGCCAGTATCACTGCGGGGACAGCTGGACTTAGACTCGAAAGGCCTGGCTTCAAATTCCCACTCAAATACAAATCTAATTGGGACCAGGAATAATCTCTAAATCAAACCAAATCTTGCACGCTTTTTATGAGAATAAAAGGGGAAGGGGAACCATGCACATAATTTTCAGCTCTTTGGCTGAAAAGCCACATCCAGAGCTTAGGGTTGCCAAGTCACGTACATGTAATACCGGGGAGACTTGGCCCTGGGCTGGGACATTCTCGCGCACACCGCAATGACATCACCCAGAAGTGACGTCATCACGTTGGCCGTGTCACTGGTACCATAGAGTTTCCAGGCTGATTGCTAGAGCACCAGCCGGCAATGTGCCCAACACGAAGACATCACTTCCAGGTGATATCATTGCACCAGGCACGTCAACCCAAATCGGGTGCTTTGGGGTGGGGTTCCCCCACCAGCCTGATCCGGACCGGCAGATTGGGGACCCTTTTAGTGGGGGAACCTCTGCCCTCCCAGAGGACCTGGCAGCCCTACCAGAGCTCACTAGGGAGGGAACAAGGACCACTGAACAATGCCCATATGAAAGTAAAGAGCTATGGAAAGGAGCTCTGGTTGGGGTCACTAACTCCCGTGCAGGGCCTGGCGTCCTCCCAGAATTTCATCTGATCTCCCCACTGCAGCAATCACTTCCACTTGGGGGAAAAAAGCAGCTTTGGAGAACAGACTTTATCTATGGCATCACCCCCTGCTGAGCTCCCTCTCCACCCCCAATTCCACTCCCCCCCCATCTCCAGGAATTTCCTGAGATGGAGTTGGCAATGGTAACCCTGGCTCTGGCCCAGAGTAGAGCACATCTTACATGCAGAAGGCCCCGGGTCCAGTCTCTGACACTGAGCCCAGAGCACTTAACCCCAGTTAAAGGGCCTCACATAACAGGTATTGAGAAAGGCCTTTCTCTACCTGAGGCACCATGCACACGTTGTCAGACACCACACTGTTTGGGCACTATGGCAATCATCTGTAACTGGCTTTTTCATGTGGATACACAGTTGCAAATGACTGCACTACAGCACAATGATAGGACAGGAGCCAGCAATGTGTGGATGCGACTAAAGTCATGTTCAAATGGGTCTTTTCATCTGACCCAGGCACAAATGCCTGGCGGATTTAAAGGGAACGATCAAACAGCAACATTTGGGAAAGATACTGCTTCCGTGATCAGCCTGTTTTGCCCCGCCAGGGAACTGTACTTAAAAGATACCAGTGAAAGTCCGGTCCTGTTGCTTGCCGACAGGCCAATGACGGCCTTTCCTCCATCTGATCGTTCCAGTGCGCAATCAGCCTGCTCCAGATCATCCCGAACGGCCGCCATTTTAAAAAAATCTCTAAGTGATATGCACATAAACGCGCAATAGCCGCATGGCTTTCCACTCAAGCGTTCAGGACAATTTCATGCTAATCAATGGCCTGTTAAGTTAATGAACCTTGTTAATTGAAATTGGACCTCGAGGGAGGACAACGCAGGTCTTTCCCTAAGCAAAGTAGTCCTCCACTGACCCAGATCTCTAGGGCAGGGGGGAGGGTTGGGACTCGTTTCATCCAGACCTGGCCGCCTGCCTCAGAACAGAAAGTGAAAGAAGAAGTCGGGTATGCTTGGACTGTCTTGTTGGTCACTCCATGGGGAGAGATCGGGAGGCATAGGAATTTTGGCTACATGTCCCTCAGGTGCAGGGCCAACTTTCCTCAGGTGCGCCGGCCCTCAGGGGCGCCAAACTGCCCCGGCCGGGGCACTCCTGCCCCACAGATCGCCTGCCCTCCCCCCTCGGCGGCATGGTGGTGGCCAGCGGGGACTTGCTGCCACCACCTGCCACCGCCAGTAAAAGGATGCCTGGCTGGCCAGGGCGCAGGAGGCAGGGGCGGCGGTGGTGCAGCTCACCTGCCCTCCCCCCTGGGATGGAGGTGGCCAGCACGGGGACTCCAAGCCCCGCTGGGAGGTTGGCATCGGCGCCCACCTAGGGCACAGAAGCACCTCGAGCCGGTCCTGCTCAGGTAGTACTTTAACTATGTGATTCTGCGCATGCGTGGAAAACCAAGCACACAGTGAAGTGCATATGTGCAATGGAATTTTCTTTTTAAAAAGCTGACCACGCAGCTCCTTCACGGATATGCTGTCTAGACAACCCACAGTGGAGTCAGTGCACGGTAAGGTGATCCACGGGGGGGGGCTGTCTGGTCGTGCAACACCGGATAAAAAAGATCAGGATCAAATTTGAGCCGAACAATGGCGGGATCATCTGCCCATCTGAACGCACCCTAAGACTGTGGAGCAGTGCTGCCCATCAGAGGAGACAGCAGCACTGAGCTACAGGGACCAAGATTTTGACTCAGGACAAACAGTTTTATAAGGTCACATACATGTGTGTGTGTGTGTGTGTGTGTGTGTGTGTGTTCATTCAGAGGCAGAACAAAAATGTAATATCGTTTTTGACAAAATAACTGATTCAGGTCTCAGCTCACCTATTAACTCGCTATAGGGGCATCTGTACATCTCTGGATACTGCGTGATCATTGCACAATTAGCCGTCACTCACAGCTGGATTCTCCTGGGTAGACGAGGCAATCCAGGTGGTGAATGACGGCTATGAAAGGCTGCATCCATATATGTGAAGATATTGCTCTGCCTACCTGTCTCAACCCTTCGCTCCACGTCAAGGGTATGAAAATAATAATACAGGGCACACTCTTCTATGGCAGTTATTTGTGGACGAGCCATTCCACGAACACACGGGGCTGTCTTATACTGAATCAGACCATTGGTCAGTCAAGGTTATTCATCTGCTCTGACTGGCAGTGACTCCCCAGGGTCTCAGGCAGAGGTCTTTCACCTCACCTCCTGCCTGACCCTTTCAGCTGGAGATGCCGGGGACTGAACCCGGGACCTTTTGCATGCCAAGCAGATGCTCTTCCACTGAGCCACAGCACTTCTCCAAAATCCAGTTGTAAAGGACTGCGATTCATGCAATGACAGCATAATATCCAGTGATATGTGGATGCGGCCAAGGCCTCTTTTGCAGAGTAGTTCTATGGAGACTGACACTTCATATTTTCATCTGGCACATTTCCCCAGGCATTCTTCCTAGAGAAAACATGGTTTCCTATCAGAGGAGAAAGTCACTTCCCCTCCCCTCCCCTCCCCTCCCCTCCCCACTCACTTTCACCCCACCCCCATTCACTTTCACTTTTTCCTTTTCAGCTCCCATGGAATCTGTTTCATTTTTTATCAACTGTGTCAGAGTGCTTGAGCTGTATTGCCGTTATATACCTTCGATCTCCAGCTGTGTCCAGGACCCAGCTCTTCCCTGTTTGGGGTCTGCAGTTTGAATACTTCCCCTCAACCTTCGATGAGCCCCACTAAGCAAATCATAGATAGCAAAACAGTAGATGTTGCTAATTTGCAGTCCTGCATCTGTACTCTCGGGGAACTTTTTCATCAGGGTAAGTTCAAACGGCAACACAGTGTTTGCTGCAGACCACTGTGGCACTGCAGTTCCAGAGGCAAGCAATAAAGTCAAGGAACAGTGCTGCCTTTGCATCGGCCAAGAGAAAAGAAAAACGAGGACCAGTAGCAGGTTTGGATGGCTCTCTGAGCCCCCTGCAGAATCAGATGAACGGTGGCCCAAGCACAAGCTGAGTTAGAGATGACGAGCAACAGGAAGACGCAAACAGCTTCCACCGGGCATCGCTAGCAAAGTCAGTACATGCAAAACCGAATTGTTTCTTTCCCCGTTAAGTCCTCACCACCACAAAAAATGAAGAAATAGCAATTAACAAGGTGTAAAATAGCCTGCCTGCCTGCCACCTGCCTCAACACCCCTTCCCTCTTTCAAACAAGTCTTGGTGCTGCTTTCCAAATTGGCAATGGATATTACGTATGTATTTATTCTGCAGCTGTTCTTCATTGAACCAAACATAACAAGCTTTCCAAATAAGGTCAATTTTTTTTTTTTTAGATAAAAAGCAAGCCACTTTTGAAGCTGTGAGGACTGCTCTTAATGAAATTGGGGGTATAAAGTTAGCATGTATTAACTTCAGCAACTCCCCAAGGCACCCCCGCCTCTTAATTTGCTCCACTTTAGGCCTTTGCAAATGTTTCACTGAGACTGGGAAACAAGACCGTAGCTTTAACACAGCAGAACGTGGTAAGCCAGAGGCCTCAGTAACTGCACACATGAGCACCTTTAAGATCAACAAAGGTTTATCCAAGGTATGAGCTTTCATGTGCACGCATACTTCTTCAGGTACGTTGAAATGGAAGCTAACGGTTCAGGTATACAGGCAGATGCCTCTACATAGGTGAACAGTAAATTAGCATACCACTTAATGAAGATGTTTTGACATACACAAATACTAAACAGCAATACCGCTTTGTCAGTCTTAAAGGTGCTGCTGGGCTCAAAATTTGTTCTACTACTCCAGACCCACATGGCTGCCTGTTAAGTACGAGACTCAACAAAGGATTCAGCTTCAAGTGATTTCAGCTTTATTAAACAGCAACTGTAAGTCAGGAACACGCGACAACAAGGGGAGCACAGCTCCTTCTTTTAAACTCTCCCGGGCTGTCTAAGCCACACCCATAACAAGTTAAAGACCAATGGCATTGCAGGGATAAAGGCCAATCAGGACCGTTCCCTCTTTGCAACAATATCACTCAGTGATTGGGTAATTACACAGGTTTTGCAGAAACCGACCAATAGCAATGCAACATCTGAAGAGCCACATTCAGACTCAAGCTTAACATGTGAATAGATAGGAGCGATTCACATTCAGTACATAACACTGCCCACCTGGGTCTGCATATATTAGCGTGAGCACATTTTATTTTGTCCCACGGTCATCTGCGGTCGGACACTTTCATGATGCATTACAAAAACCTGTGATTAGAGATGACAGAGGGATGTGTGCACGCCAAAGGACAATGTTCACACTGTAAAAAAAACAACCACCACTGCCTCGGAAGGTGGTGGACGCTCCTTCGCTGGACGTTTTCAAGTGGAGGCTGGACGACCATCTTTTGGGTATGTTGTAGCTATGTGGGGCTACCTTTCAGCTGTGCTCCTGCAGAGTGCAGGGGGTTGGACTAGATGACCTGCAAGATCCCTTCCAGCTCTTAACATTCTATGATTCTATGAATCTATAAATTAAGGTGGCTGAGCAGGGATTAGGAAATACAGGGAGCTGCAGGCGTGCCTAAAGTTCAGCAATGTCTTAATGCATTTTTCAGTCTAATAACGCAAACTATTCACTCCGTCCTTCATCAGCTCACTCCTTTGTTCTGCTTTTTTCTGCCACTTAGGTATTAAAGGTAATGAAAAGCAGGATTTCTGCTCCACTGTTAAGTCGAAGTGGGCAGTCAAAGGCTTCAGTCCCAGCTTTTACGCTCTTGAGCAGTGGGGAGCTGGAATGGTTTGGAGGAAATATCAGCAATCACTGCACAGCAGCCCTTCTGGTCCACATCCACAATTAGGTAGCACCAGGCAGCTCCTAAAGAAGCCACATCAGTCTCATCTCAGGGGGAATAAGAGTCAGTAACCATCCAATAGCTGGAAGACAAAGGGGGCTTGTTGGACATTTTCATCAATCTCTTATTATAGAAGGCGTTGGCTTCTCGCACGTGGTCCCCATTCCTCACCAACTCCCCTTGCAGCATGCAAATGAAGGCAAACGTACAACCATGGGAACCAAAACCTCCTTAGCCTAGATGTTAAACCAGTCAGAGAAGCAATGTTTAAGCCTCCCCGAGGACAAATAAAGGTCAGTCTACATCGTAAGGAAACATGACGCACAGCATCACACCACTGAGTGCTGTGGCTTAGCATCCTAAAATTATTCCCAGCCTGTGAACAACGAGAACGTAAAGGAGAAGGGTTCTAATTTAGCTATATCGCTGAAATACTAGCTCTTTGTTTTGATGCAAGGGGGTCGTTCAGTCATCCATTTCACTCCCTTGAAGTGGTATAGGCCAGAAGCCTGCACAAATATTGAGTGTACAGGCAGAGTCTAAGACAAAGCAAACCGTTCAGCTGGCATGAGTTGAAGGACATCCAATGAAAGACCTGCTGGCCACAAGCTTCCCCAGTATAGTGTAAGATGCTACAAGGTGAGGAAGAGACTCCGACTCCCAGCACTGGAAATAGACATACGAGAACAGAGGAACCCAGCGTCCTCGGGAATGTTTGTGGCAGGGCTCTTTGTAGCAGAAACTCCTTTGCATATTAGGTGACACACCCCTAATGTAGGCAATCCTCCAAGAGCTTACAGAGCTCTTCTTACAGGGGCTACTGTAAGCTCTTGGAGGATTGCCTACATGAGGGGTGTGTCACCTAATATGCAAAGGAGTTCCTGCTACAAAAAGAGCCCCAGTTTGTGGTGAGTGTCTGGGAAACACACCTTTTGGCACTCAGCTTTCTTTGTCCCAATCAATATATACCTTGAAGGGAAAAGGGGGTCAGGAAATGGCTTGTGCCTCTCCTTGGCAAGGGAAATGGCACTGTACCCTTCACAGCTTACAACTACTGACTTACAGAAAACAAAGGACGGGAAGAAAGGCATGTGTTAATACTTACATGCAGGGCTCTTTTGTAGCAGGCACTCCTTTGCATATTAGGCGACACACCCCTCATGAAGCCAATCCTCCAAGAGCTTACAGTAGGCCCCTGTAAGAAAAGCTCTGTCAGCTCTGGGAGGATTGGCTACACGAGGGGTGTGTCGCCTAAAATGCAAAGGAGTTCCTGCTACAAAAAGAGCCCTGCTTACATGAAATATGCACATGTTCATCATAAAACACAGTCTTTGACATAGTCTTTCATATCCTCAACTGGTCCTCTATTACACTCTTCTATTAAATTCACACGCTTTTCTTCTCCGCCTTTTTCTTCCTCTTTTCCTTCACCCTCCTTCATTCAAGGATCAACACCCCAGCAACAGCTGGTTTAGTAAAGCACCAGACACCAGACACATTCCGCCCCCGAATTCTTTTAGAGATGGACTAAACTCCTCAAATGACCTTCCTTGGGGGGAAAAAACTGACAGGAATTAGTATTTGTGTCAAAATGCAAGCAGCTGAAGAGTCAACTATCCAGGACTAAGTAGGAAGGACGGTCAAACTTTCATTCATCATTCATCATTTCGTGATACGTGAAAGAACACACATACTTTGTTTTGGCTGACTTTCACCGATACGGTAAACAGGAAAATCAGATAAATCAGAGCTTCCCAGCTGTGCACAAGCATATGCCTTCAACGGTCTCACACACAAGTATATGCCTTTCTCTGACTTAGGAAGGGGGGCACGTACAGTGCTTCACACAGGGATGCGTCATTGGCCATAGCGCATTCCCAAACTAGTGGACGGGTAAACCTACAGCCGCCCTGACCCTGTTTCGTGGGGAGGGTGGGGTATGAATTAATTAAATAAATACATACAGGGCTCAGTTTAGAACTTGGGCTTGGTTAAACCAGGTTTGCGGGGGGGGGAGCAAAATACCAGGTGGTTGTTTTTTTCTTCCAAATTTAGAATTAGGTTTAGAACGTCCATAGCAGTCCCAAAGGCATTGTTTGGAGCACCATGTGATTCCTGAAGCCCTCCATTCCCCGTGTATCCTTACATGCTGTTACAGAGGCAGGTGATGGGAACAAGTAGTTGCCAGATGGCAAACCTAGGCAGCATGATAAAAAGTAGAGACATCACCCTGTCAACAAAAGTCCGTATGGTCAAAGCAATGGTATTCCCAGTAGTCGTGTATGGCTGCAAGAGTTGGACTATAAGGAAGGCCGAGCGCCGAAGAATAGATTCTTTTGAACTATGGTGCTGGAGAAGACTCTTGAGAGTCCCTTGGACTGCAAGGAGATCAAATCTGTCAATCCTAAAAGAAATCAACCCTGACTGTTCCCTGGAAGGCCAGATCCTGAAGCTGAAGCTCAAATGCTTTGGCCACCCAATGAGAAGGGAGCACTCACTGGAGAAGACCCTGATGCTGGGAAAGACTGAAGGTCAAAGAAGAAGGGGACAGCAAAGGATGAGATGGTTAGACAGTGTCATCGATGCGACGAACATGAAATTAAGCAAACTTTGGAGCACGACGGAAGACAGGAGGGCCTGGCATGATGTGGTCCATGGGGTCGCGAAGAGTTGGACTCGACTGTGCAGCTGAACAACAACAACAAAAGTGGGAGAAGGGAAAAGATGAAGAGGAAGGGAAGAGAATGGAAAGGAAGGCACCCTGGGAACTGCAGTGCCTGGGACATACCAAAGGACTTTCCAAAGAATTGTATGAGAGGAGAAAGGGGGCGGGCATGGGGATTTCCCCCTCAGCCCCCATCCAGTGACTGGCTGCTGCCATCTGCCTCTGCAGCAGCAAGTAAGCCGGGGCGGGGCGGGGGGGAAGAAAAGTGTGGAGTAGGGAGTAGCAGAAGAATTCTTATTTCATTTGGACAGGGCCGCGCAACGTTTTTTGAGCTTGCGGGCAACTTTGGAATTTTGACACGGGATGGTGGGCGCAACAATAAAATGGCCACTGCAGGAGGTGGAGCCAACCACAGAATGTCAGGGAGTGACGTCGCGCCTAACTCTTCAATGTGCCTTTAAAAATGAACATATTGTTTACAAATATTTTCTGGAGTACAAACAGCTTACCTTCGGTCACAGAGTGGAGACCCTTCGTTCTGTGGCGGTAGCTGCTGCTCTAGCCAATCATAAGCCCTGCAGGGCAAAAGCTCTACCTAGCTCCGCCCCCTTCAGAAAAACACCTGGTGGGCACCAGGAAAGGTGTTGGCAGGCACCATGTTGGAGATCCCTGAATATCGGAGTTAAATTGAAGCCAAAAAAGAGTTTGGAGAGGTAATGCTCGGCTTTGCACATCCGTGAGCATTATCAGCCACTGAGGCACATATTCCAAGCAAAAGGAGTATGGCTCTTGGTGGTATCTCTACCCCTGCACGTACATGTTAATATGCATTTGTCATGGCATAGTATGCTAAGACCTCCTCCCCCCCCAAAAAAAAATGTATTTGCACCAGCAGTTTTGTTTGGAGGGTTTTTTGCTTGCTTGTTTTGTTTTTAATAACAGTATCTACTGCTGATACTTCAGTCAGGAAGGGATGCCGTCTGCCCCATACCCAGTGCTCTAGCCCTGTTTCTCAGTACCACCATCAACTACCCTGGCGCCAGGATAAAAAATGTGGGTTCAGTTCCAGTTCAGGTTCAGCAATATTTTTTCTAACTCTCTGGGTCAAACACTTTGAATTCGTTTAGATGTATTTTCTTAAGAATGATATCATACGGTTTGCTTGCACTGTAGTTCTGTGAAATTAAAAGGCACTCTCTGTCTGAAAAGGGCAAGTCTCATTTAGCGGTTTTAACTTAATTATTTTTATTGGTCACTTTGTAAATTTCCCTGCGGCCTCCCCCTGGGTGACTGCAGCTAAATGTTTCTCCTCTGTCCACCGTGAGAAGGTATTTTATCTCCCAGGATTGAATCACTGCATATGGCTCGCTCAATTAATATTGTTTGGTAAGCTTTGTAATTCCCTGCTACATAAACTAGGTATTGGACTATACGCATTAGCAACGTAAGTCACGGTTCGCTTTCTTCCCTAAGCCTTGGTTTTTACTAACACCACAAGCACGCAAACCTTTTTAAAAAGTCAAACAAACAATGTGCATTTATTATTTCTCAGGAAGCAAGTCTCTTAGATGTTGGCCAGAGATTAAAACTAAGTTTTAGGTTTAGCCACTTGGGGGGCCTCGGCTAAAGCCACAATTAAGTGATTTATAAAATAATCTGGTTTAAAACAGCTAAATGCTACCTTATCCCCCCCCTAAAACCGAGCTCCCTTTCTTCTCCTTCTCAGAGTGAACAGATCATGAGGTGTGCCACTCTGCCATGTACCCCGTGTTCCAGCTCTCTTGCTGTGCTCAGTCCCTCCTTACATAGCTGCCTCTGTGCATTTTCCTTTGACCCTTCCTCAGGCCCGTAGCTACAGTGGGGCATCCCGGGGCCCAGCCCCCTGACTTACTGCCAAGGCCCCCTGACTTCCCATCCAGCCCAGGCTTCCAACTTCCAATTTTTTATTTTATTTGTGGCACTCCCTTGAGGTGTGTGCAGGGTGTCCCCTGACATTTAAAGGCCCTCAAATTTAAAAATCCTGGCTAGGGGCCTGCCCTTCCTGGATCTGCCTTCGGATCTTTGCTCTGACCTGCCCGCCCCCCCTTCAGGAATTCATGTCTCCCAGTGGGTACAGGTCCAAGAGCGACTTGGATTTATGGCTTCTGAGACACTTAGAAGCCACCTTGGATGACTTCTCCATGCAGAATCATACCAGGAATCTACAAATCTATGATTTCCTCCCCACTGTTTTCTTTCTCTGATCTCCACCCTTCTCTCTTGAGTTAACACACTGGACAAATGGGGAATGTTGCACATTGGAGCCAAAAATCCTAAATACAAATACACATTGATGGGGTCCGAACTGGCAGAGACTGACCAAGAAACAGATCTTGGAGTCATAGTAGATGACTCAATGAAAATGTCTAGACAGTCTGCAACTGCAATAAAGAAGGCCAACGCTATGCTCGGGATTATTAGGAAGGGAACAGAAAACAAATCAGCCAGTATCATCATGCCCCTGTATAAATCGATGGTGCTACCTCATTTGGAGTACTGTTTACAGTACTGGTCACCACACCTCAGAAAGGATATTATAGCATTGGAAAAAGTGCAGAAAAGGACAACTAGAATGATAAAAGGGTTGGAGCACTTTCCCTATGAAGAAAGGTTAAAACGCTTGGGGCTCTTTAGCTTGGAGAAATGACAGCTAAGGGGCGACATGATTGAGTTTTATAAGATTATGCATGGGATAGAGCAGGTTGAGAAAGAAGTACTTTTCTCCCTTTCTCACAATACAAGAACTCGTGGGCACTCAATGAAATTGCTGAGCAGTCGGGTTAGAACAGATAAAAGGAAGTCCCTCTTCACCCACAGAGTGATTAACACATGGAATTCACTGCCACAGGAGGTGGGGGCAGCTACAAGCATGGATGGCTTCAAGAGGGAATTAGATAAGCATATGGAGCAGAAGTCCATCAGCGGCTATTAGCCACAAGGTATAGATAGGAACTCTCAGGCTTGGGCAAGTGAGGCACTGTATTCTCGGTGCTTGGGGGGTCAACAGTGGGAGGGCTTCTAGTGTCCTGGCCCCACTGGTGAACCTCCTGATGGCACCTGGCATTTTTGGCCACTGTGTGACAGAGTGTTGGACTACATGGGCCATTGGCCGGATCCAACATTGGCTTTTCTTATGTTCTTATGTTCTTAATGTTTACATACACTGTGCACATTCTAGTATTCATATATAAAGGCTGGACCCAGAATAACATTTCTGTAGGTACGAGGATTTCCACAAACAGAGCATGATTTTCCTGCCTCCTCTCTCCTGCAGCAAATGCCCTTCAAAATCCTGTTCCTGGAGTAGGGTCGCCAGCCCCCAGGTCCGGGTGGGGTTCCCCCGCTCCTGGGGGCTCCAATCTGCCCCCAACCAGGTGGTAGGTGGGGGAAGCCCCACCCCCAAGCCATGGACACCCACAGCCAACCCTCTCCCTCCCCCGCTAAAAGATTTAAAGGGCTTCAGCTGATTGGCGAGAGCATGTGGCCCAGTGACCAGCTGGAGGGCCCTTTAAATCTTTTAGCAGGGAGGGAGAAGGCCTGTCGCTGGCCACAGCTCCAGTGACAAAAAGACGCCGTAAAGCACAGTGTCAAACATGTGGCATGGGGGCCGGATGAGGCCCCTGGAGGACTTCTCTCAGGCCCGCAGTGGAACTGGCTGCCTTCTGCTTCTTCTTCCAGTTCTGCTGCTGCTGCATCATCGTAGGTTTGCAGCTTACAGATACACACCTGAACAGGACACTCAAGACTGCAACAGCACAGACATTTCGATGCAGTAATTCAGAGCAAGAGGTGTCAGTTATCAGACACAGTTAAATAAACAAAATATTGCAAGAGTGCTCAATGTTTTAAGCATGTTTTTAAGTAAAAAACCAACCCTTTGTGTTTGTGTCTTTTATAAAGTTTATATCTCCGCTACCTGGCATTACATTTTATGACATACATGGCCCGGCCCAACAAGGTGTCGTTTATGTCAGATCCGGGCTTCATAACAAATGGGTTCGATACCCCTGCTGTAAAGGGTCTTTCTGCCAGTGGGGCGGGGGCCGCAGAGCACATGGGGCTTCTTTCCCACCACCTTGGGATTCAGGCCGCCACCACCCTGCTCGCTGTAGCCCCCTCCCTACTAAAAGATTTACAGGGCCCTCCAGCTGTTCGGCAGGCCACGTTCTCCCTGCTGATCAGCCGAAGCCCTTTAAATCTTTTAGCGAGGAGGGAGAGATGGGTGGCTGCAGGTGGCCACAACTTGGGGGTGGGGCTTGAGGTTGGGGCTTGGAGGCATCCCGGCCCACCCTCGGAACGCCCACCCCCAAATCCCCCCACCAGATTGACAAGGGGGCCTGGCAACCCCATCCTGAGGGTCCCATCTCCTCCAGGAACAGGACTTCGAGGGGTATTTCGGGCTGCTATGTGGCGGGAGAGGGAGGAAATCATGCTCCATCGGTGGAGACCGGCCAAAATGTCAGCCTGGTGTAGTGGTTAAGAGTGGCAGATTCTAATCTGGGAGAACCAGATTTGATTCCCCACTTCTCCACATGCAGCCTGTTGGGTGGCCTTGGGCCAATCACAGTTCTCTCAGAGCTCTCTCAGCCCCGCCTACCTCACAGGGTGTCTGTTGTGGGGAGGGGAAGGGAAAGGAGATTGTAAGCCGCTCTGAGACTCCTTAGGATATAGAGAAGTGGGGAATAAAAACCAATTATTTTTCTTCAGCTCTTCCAAATCATCATGTCTTTCCCAACCCAGAGCCAGCAACTCTAAGTAAAAGACAGCAGAAAAGGGGTTTCTTTCCTATGCTTGGCTGTTTGCCTGTGAGCATAGAGAGAGAAGTTGGGAAGCAGATCCATTCACATAGAACACACATTTAACATATGCATGAAGTCTAGGGATGCCACTGCCAGCCTCCAGGTCAGACCTGAGGATCCCCTGGAATTACCTCTCCTCTCCAGAAATCAGTTTCCCTGGGGGAAATGGATACTTTGACATTTGCCCTACTGAGGTCCCTGTCCTCTCCAGGTTCCATCCTCAAATCTCCAGAGGTTTCCCACCCTGGATATGGCAACCCTAACGCCCCATCCCCTGTCAGGGGGAACCTGGCAACCTTATACGTAAAGATGACACACGGTAATGAGGCCTGACCCATGTGCCCCATATTAATAGAGCCAAGTTTAAATATCTCCCCAGAACCCTTTGCAATGCCCAGACATAGAAGACAAGTTGAAACGGAAGGGATTCCCAGAAGGTCCCAAGACTGAGAAATCCTGCCTTAATAGAAAGCCTACAAGAGCTTCACTGAAGCTTTATCCTACAGCGGGAGCTACTAAATGAAGATGTCACATTTAGCTGCACTTCAAAAAAAATAGTTTATGAAAACAGCTTAAAAGATTATTCAGCTAGTCAAATAACTTAATTGGCTGCATCTTGCACTCTCAAGGGAAAAAGACCTTCACTGCCCTGCACATTGATGAGTGCTAAATAAGAGACTACAGTATCCTATCAAAGCACGTTCAATAAATTCAGCATAAAGGAAGGCTGGCCTGTTAAAGAAAGCTGTGCAAATCCCCATTGACAGAGGAACTTCATGAACGGAGCTATAAATATTTCTACACACTCAATTCCAACTTTGCCCAGCAAAGCAGTGCCATCCCTTGTCCAGTAGTATATCCCAAAGCATACTCAGCCAGAGGTTGTGTAAATACAGACGCTTCAGGAAAACTCCCTGCTGGAGATATCACTCCAAATTATGCATCAGGAAACAACTGCCGGCAGACCAGCATAAGCCTTATAGTCTATCCAGTTTTGTCTGGTGCATTGCAACCCTGCCCATTCAGAACACAGAGATATATTCTGAAAGAGTCACTGAATGCAGGACACACGAAGCACTTTGTGGTCTTTGAGAATAGCCCATAGTCACAATGATCATGAGTGATATAAGTCCATGGAGATAGGAAAGTATGAAATCTCTATGACTCGCTACCAGTACTAGAGGAAATTCACACTTGAAGAAATGGAACAAAAATATATGGATTGTAAATGCAGAGGTAAAGGGGGTGGTTATTTCCTGGAAAGAATCAGCATATATAGAAATGGTTAAATACTTTCCTCCTCCTCATTGATTTTGCCTTAAAAGTGTCCGCATCAGAGTTACAGAAGGAACAAACATACACACTACCCTGACTGGGGAGGGGTAGTGGCTCAGTGGTAGAGCATCTGCAGAAGGTCCCAGGTTCAATATCCAGCATCTCCAGTAAGGATCATGTTGTAGGAGATGTGAAAGATCTCATTCTAAGATCCTGGAGAGCTACTGCCAGTCTAAGTAGTCAATACCAACCTTGATGGACCAATGGTCTGATTTAGTATGGCAGCTTCATGTGTGGTCATGTGTGTCTGCCCCCCCCCCAGCTGAAGAACTTTAAACATTACATGTGCTCACACAGCTCTGCTCTGTCCCTGCTCATTCCCCCTCCACTTGAGGCTCATCTAGAACAAGACACTGGATAGCCAGCAGGCTCACCCATGTTTTGACAAGGTACACACTTTCTCATGACTTGGGGAAAGTTCACTATGACCACTTTTGAGAACCACAGAGGAGACGCACGAGCACACACACATGCAGGCAAGTTGTTGTTGTTGTTGTTGTTCAGTTGCATAGTCGAGTCCAACTCTTTGCGACCCCATGGACCACATCACAGCAGGCCCTCCTGTCTTCCACTGTCCTCCAGAGTTTGCTTAATTTCATGCTCATTGCCTAGATAACACTGTCTAACCATCTCATTCTTTGCCGTCCCCTTCTTCTTTGACCTTCAGTCTTTCCCAGCATCAGGGTCTTCTCCAGTGAGTGTTCCCTTCTCATTTGGTGGCCAAAGGATTTGAGCTTCAACTTCAGGATCTGGCCTTCCAGGAACAGTCAGGGTTGATTTCTTTTAGGATTGACTGATTCGATCTCCTGGCAGTCCAAGGTACTCTCAAGAGTCTTCTCCAGCACCATAATTCAAAAGAATCTATTCTTCGGCGCTCGGCCTTCCTTATAGTCCAACTCTCGCAGCTATACATTACTACTGGGAATACCATTGCTTTGACCATATGGACTCTTGTTGGCAGGGTGATGTCTCTACTTTTTATTATGCTGTATAGGTTTGCCATCACTTTCCTCCCAAGGAGCAGGCATCTTTTAATTTCATGGCTGCAGTCACCGTCTGCAGTGATCCTGGATCCCAGGAACGTGAACTCTGTCACTGCTTCCATGACTTCCCCTTCTATTTGCCAAGAAGTGATGGGGCTGGATGCCATGATCTTAGGTTTTTTGATGCTGAGTTTCAAGCCAACTTTTGCTGTCTCCTCTTTGATCCTCAACAAGAGGCTCTTGAGGTCCTCTTCACTTTCTGCCATTAGAGTGGTATCATCTGCATATCTGGGATTGTTGTTGTTTTTCCCAGCAATCTTAATTCCGGCTTGTGATTCATCCAGGCCGGCATTTCACATGATGTACTCTGCATATAAATTAAATAAGCAGGGTGACAGTATACATCCTTGTCTACTCTTTTTCCTACGCTAAACCAATCAGTTGTTCCATATCCGGTACTAACTGTCACTTCTTGACTCTTATACAGGTTTCTCAGGAGACATGTGAGATGGTCTGGTACTCCCATCTCTTTAAGGATTTATCTCTCCTTGCCATTCTCGGGAAATCTGCATTCAGTTGGGTAAATCTTTCCTTTTCACCTTTGCCTTTTGCTTTCCTTCTTTCCTCTGCTATTTGCAAAGCCTCATCAGACAGCCACTTGGCTTTCTTGCATTTCTTTTTCTTTGGGATGGTTCTGATTGCTGCCTCCTGTACAATGTCATGAACCTACATCCACAGTTCTTCAGGCACTCTATCAAATTTAGTCCCTCAAACCTATTCTCCACCTCCACTGTATATTCATAAGGGAAGTGATCTAGGTCAAACCTGAATGGTCCAGTGGTTTTCCCAACTTTCTTCAGTTTAAGCCTGAATTTTGCAATGAGTAGCTCATGATCTGATTCACAGCCAGCACTAAGTCTTATTTTTACTGACTGTATAGAACTTCTCCATCTTTGACTGCAAATGATATAATCTATCTGATTTCAGTGTTGCCCATCTGGGGATGTCCACGTGTAGAGTTGCCTCTTAGGTTGTTGGAAGGTGTTTGCTATGACCAGCATGTTCTCTTGAGAAAACTCTGTTAGCCTTTGCCTGGCTTCATTTTGTTCTCCAAGGCCAAACCTGTCCGTTATTCCAGTTACCTTTTGACTTCCTGATTTAGCATTTCAGTCCCCTATGACGATAAGGACATCTTTTTTTGGTGTTAGTTCTATGAGCTGTTGTAGGTCTTCATAGAACCGGTCCACTACAGCCTCTTCTGCAGCAGTGGTTGGGGCATAGACTAGGATTACTGTGATGCTGAATGGTTTGCCTTGGATCCAGACTGAAATCATTCTGTTGTTTTTGAGATTGTATCCCGTGACTGCCTTTCTCACCTTGATTCATAGATCTTACATTCCAGGTTCCTATGCAGTATTATTATTTGCAGCGTTGGACTTTCCTTTCACCATCAAACACATCCACAGCTGAGCATCCTTTCGGCTTTGGCCCAGCCGCTTCACCCTTTCTGGGGTTACTTGTACTTGCCCTCTGCTCTTCCCCAGTAGCATATTGGACACCTTCTGATCTGAGTGGCTCATCTGCTGGCATCATATCTTTTAGCCTTTTGTTACTGTTCATGGGGTTTTCTTGGCAAAGGTACTGGAGTGGGTTGCCATTTCCCTCTCCACATGCATGCACACAACAGCATAATTTCATATGTGGCAGCGTTTCCATTTTGTATTCCATAAGAGCCATTTAGTTTCTCCAACCCTCTGAATGTAAGCTGTGACAGAAAATTAGCCTTTTCCACATTTCATTTCCAACATGGATACACTTAGGCCATATGTAGAAGGGCTATTTTTTGACCAAGGATATCAGTTAACCATGGGAATGATGCTCCTGAATTCTTAGACTAGGGTTACAATCCTAGGAATGCTTATCTCTGTATAATAATTCTCTTAGCGTATTGGCCATTTCCAGCTATCCCATTGGCTGTGCAGTGTAGTTCCATCAGCCATTGGGCCATCAGCCGCCACTCAAGAGTACTCATGTGCCATTGGCCAGGTGCTGGGTCTGCTCCTCTTCCCCACCCATTCCCACTTCAGCCCCCATTGCCTGTCAGATTTACTGGCAGACAGCTCTCTCTCCTGAGGAAGACAGTTCTCTTGGCTCCTGTGAGGGACTAACTCTCCCCTCAGTGGCTGTTGATAGGCTATCAAGCAACATAACCCCTCCCCCGGCCACTGCTAGCTTGGCCATTTTCCTGTCAGAATAAATGGAAAAAAGCTCTCTCTCCTGCTTAGCTCCACCATGGCTGGCTGGCTGGCTAACGAGGTGGGCCAGCGACCATCAAACCATTCTCTTCAATCCCCTGCTGTGCGGCTGACTTTCCCCTAGAGTTGCCAATCTCCAGATGGGACCTCCCAGATGGGACCAGATGGAGATCTCCCGCTGTTACAATTTATCTCCAGATGACAGAGATCAATCCCCCTGGAGTAAATGGCTGCTTTGGAAGGTAGACCCTATAGCATTATACCCTGCTGAGTCTGTCCATCCCCCCAAAAAATGCTGCCCTCCACAGGATCCACCCACCAAATCTCCAGGTATTTCCCTAGTCAGAGCTGGCAACTGTACTTTCTCCTCTGTCAGTAAAAGTCCCTTTCCACACCTATGTTGGCCTTTGGGAGAAAATTCATTGGGACCAGCCTGATAGGGTTGTCAACTCCAGGTGGGAAATTCCTGGAGATTTGAGGGATGGAGCCTGGAGAGGATGAGGCCTGAGGAGGGGTGGGACCTCAGACAGATACAATCCATAGACTCCATCCTCCAAACCTGCCAGTCCCTGATGGGGGAACCATTTTTGCCAATCTCCAGGTGGAGGCTGGAGATCAGTCAGAATTACAACTGCTTTCTAGGAGGGAGGGGGAGGAGATGGAAAGCTGAAGCCAGGAGGCAGATAACAGTAGGTTGATGGTTGGCTGGGAGGGAGATAGGATTGCCACCTCCAGGTTAGGAAATTCCTGGAGATTTGAGGGCTGGAGCCTGGAGAGGGCGAGGTTTGAGGACGGGTGGGACCTCAGAGAGGTACAATACCATAGACTCCACCCTTCAAACCAGCCATTCCCTCCCAGGAACCACTGTTGCCAATCTCCAGGTGATGGCTGGAGATCACTCAAAATTACAACTGCTCTTCAGGTAGCAGATATCAGTTCCTCTGGAGAAAATGGTGGATTCTGTGTCATTATACCCTGCTGAGATCGCCACAGCAAATTGTCACTGAGTGCCCAAAGCCAGGCACTCTCCCAGAGCCTCTTTCTAGAGCTCATTGTATTTATTTCCATAACGGGCCTTATTTCTAGTCTGGGAATAAGTCACAAGTAAATACTCAATTCAGTAGAACTTACTTCCAAGTAAACTATTTGTTTATAACAGGGGTGTCAAACCTATGGCTCACGGGCCAGAACCAGCCCACCCAGGCCTTTAATTCAGCCCAGGGGTGGGGCTCTCTTCTCTCCCCCCTCCCCTGCCCATCCTCACTGGTCTGGGCTTGAGCTGCCTTGCAGTATAAAGCGCAGAGGGTGGGGCTGCCTCTGAGAGCAGGAAGCAGAGGGCGGGGCTGCCAAACTTCCCAGCCACCGCTCTGACTTCTGTAGTCCTCCTCATAGGTAGGAGCTGGGGGGGGGTCCTTCTGCTGTGATCCTTGTACTTCTGTTTTGTTTTTAAAATTGCTTTGCAAAATCCCACTATTCCCCCACCTTTCCAATTTAGACAGGTACGTTTTAAGGGCTGGGGGAAAGTTTGGAACCAGCCAGGTTTAAAATATAGAGTTCTGCAAACTCAAGGGACTCCAGTTTTGCAGAGAAATGTTAGTTTTAACACATACACGCACATAATGTGGAGCGCCAATGGAATAATAGCAGAACAAGTGCTGAAGAGGACACCCAAAATTATTATCTCAAACCACCCTGTAAAAAAACCCCTGAGACCCTGGAGAGCCAGTGCCACTCTGAGTAGACTTGGAGGGGGGCGGGTAGGGAGAAGCTTGCAGTCCTCAGCCATTTCATGTTCTCCCCCCTGGGTCCTAGGCTCAGACCATTCAGACTTGTAGTTTATATTCTTAAGGGGGGTTGGGACTAACCACAGTTAAAATACAGAGTTCAACAAATTCAAGGAACTTCAGTTTTGCAAAGGAATATTAGTTTTAACACACACACCCTCCTAATGTGGGTCTCCAATGGAATAGGGGCTATAATATCTTTAATTGTGTTTGCGTCTTTTATTAAATTTGTATCTGCTAAACCCAAAAAACACTGTCCACGTTTTACTTTGATTAAGACCAAGCCAATGACACAACATTGTAATGAAGAGTTCTGGGGGACTCAAAGACCTGCATCCTTTTATGTGTCATTTGGATTTGACTTCCAAGTAAACGTGCGCATGATCAGGCTGCATATGTGCCAACACAGCTTCTGAAAAGTCATTCATGTAATCTTGACCGACAGCAAGTGTCATCACTGCACTGGAGAGGGATTATACCATTAAGTCTGTGCACAGTCATCAAGGAAGCCAGTCACTACAGTTTCCCCTAACATACTTGGATGGGAAATCTGGGACCAAAGAGCTGAAAACACCTGGATGACTCGAGCTCTGGAATATAATATCATAAAAGGCTGGTGAGATACAGACAGGTAGGATTAGAGTTTTTATGATCAGTGGCATCTAGATGATGGCTAGACAATAAACATCCTGGAATTTAAGTAGCAGGGCCATAGCAAAATGTTTATAATGAGGAAGCACCTCCACTATAAATTTCAGTGAGGTGGAGATGTCTAGATGATGTTGTATTACATACAAGATTATATTTCAAGCAATCATCTCTACATGTCCTCAAGCTGAATTTAGGTCCCGGTCACACGTGCCAGATAATTGGAGGGGAGCAAGGCTATTTGCTCCGCAGTAATTTGATCTGCCACTGCGAGATCAGATGCACCAGCAGGTGAATTGGGGGTTTTCCGTCGCCGCGTGTTTTCGGTGCGCTTCAATGAGGGATCACTGACACAATGGGAGCACGCCGGAGCGATCACATGGAGAAGTCCATCTGCGGCCCATTGCAAACCCGTTTGATACTGCCCTTTCCCTGGTATTTTTCTTCAGCAGAGCAAGACAGGTTGCCGATGGGTGCGGGGTGCTTGCCAGATGTTCCCATGTGATCGTGCCCTTAAAATCCACCCGGCATTCGTGCCTATCGTGCAGCTACTTCCGCATGTGACCAGGACCTTAGAAAAGCAAATAAATCAGCAAGGGTCTGTACAGTTTGGATTTGACAGAGTCTTGGTTCAAGTGGTGATTTCCATCAGTGGCATGCAATTTTAGTTCTTCCTGCTGCAGCCCAAAGTGCCACTGAAGTGCTACTCCAGGTACTATACGTGGAGGGGATCAGCAAAAATGCCCTCCTTGCATATGCAGAAATCCTCTGCTGGATCCAGGTCAGAGCTGCAGAGGGCGATGAGTTGGCTGAAGCCCCTTGGGGTGCAGTTGCTGTCTTTGGGAATTTGGCAGGATCAATGGCGGTGCTATGTAGTATACGAGTGTACTTGTCTCCACTATGCTCTGTTTGCCCATTTGTAAAATATATTACAAAGGCACCATATGGTGGATTCTTTGACTGCCATCCAAAGGAAATGAAACCCTGTATGCTGCTCCCAAATTTCTCACCAGTGGAGGAAGTGGGAGGCACGTAATTCTATCCAACTTTTTATATTCACTTGAGAACATCTTTGGATTCAGTGTCTGGAGAAAAATATTCTCTGAAGTACTGACCAAAACTTGGAGCACAACACTGAAGTTTGAGAAAATTTTAACTGCACTGGGGGTGGGGTGGGGGAATAATCTATTGGTTTACAAAGATACGGCTCACAAAAGTTGCTTCTGCACTTGGTGCCAAGTCAGTTCTCTCTGCTCAGCGCTCAAGACAATTACTGTTCACGAGATGGCAAAGAAAAAAAAAATCATGTCTTCATTAGCACTTGAAATCATAAAATCATGTTTCAACACTCTCAACTCGCCATTGCTTATACTGAGACTGTGTACTCATCCACAGTTCAAGTCGAGGCTGGAGCTTCAGCACATCAGGTCAATAATCCATGTATTCAAAAAATAGTCACGAAAGACGTATTAACATAAGCTGTACATTAAAGTGCAATTATTTATACACAGGGCAGTAACAGCTCTGCACAGTGCATCAGCTCAACTCTCTTATGCCAGGCTGCAGCAGAAATTCCATTTTTAGAAAAACTATCACTTCTCTTAAATAAAGAAAGCCATACAACATTAACCAACATAACAACTGAACAATAAGGACAGCTAAAACGCACATTTTTTGATCCCATGTCTACAGAAGTAACACAAGAAAATCCCAGTTCAATGAAATCCATTAACAAAACTATGGCAGAATGTGGCCCCAGAAGAAGGTTTTAGGAATGTTTTATTAGTACGTATCAGGGCTATTTTGGGGCAGGAACGCACAGCACTGGGGTTCTGGCTGGCCACGCCCTACAGCCAAAACCTCTGTATGCAGAGAGAAGGCCTGGAGAGTGACCCCCCCCCAGCAACTCCAAGGCAGGTGGGCCAAGGGGGGCCCTGGAAGGATTGCCTGTCCAAGGGCCGGCTTGCCTGGGCTCCCCGCAGCCGTGGGGCGCCCTAGCAAGCCAAGGGAAGGCATGGGGTGTGGCCTAATATGCTAATGAGCTACACTGTTGGGTGTAGCCTAATATGCTAATGAGTTTCTTCTGTTGGATGTGGCCTATTAGGCTAATAGGTTCCTGCTGGGCTTTTTCTACAAAAAAAAGGCCTGGTACATTTTATGATTCTGTTTCATATACAATTTCCCACATAGGTTATAATCCAGAGGCTACTGAACTGAGTTCTGATACATTGTGTTTAAGTCAACAAGGTATGTGGATTGAAGACTGGTAAGGAATATCAAAGTTACCGAAAAGCTGCCCATACTGAAATTCTCTCTTGCCAGATCCTTCTGTCAGAGTCCTTAACTTAGTCAGCAAAATACCATGCCTTGTTCATTGAAGCAAGAATAGTATTTATTTTAAGCTGCAATAGTAGGTTACTGGAACAGAAGCATTGTTAAGAATAACTTGGTTACATGAAGCAAACGGTTATACCATCAGGGGGGAGAATGGGGACCCCCCCTCCGCCAATGGAAGCGCAGCGCGCGCACGGGAACTGGAGACAGTGATAATTAATGTAGTTCTCGCCGCCCCATTTTCCCAGCCTAGCTGTTTCTTTTGAAAGCGATAGGAAGCTAACAGCTTGGCTCCTCCAAGGTCAGTGTGTTAGGTCTGGGTAAGATACGGCCTGCACGGCCAGGCAGTCAAGGCAGCTCCCCACATTCCATTCAAACAGTCCAGGTGCATAAATCAACACCACACAGTCCCATCCACCCTCCCTTCACGAAACAAAGCCCATCCTCCCTCCCTTCTCCATCCATCATGGCAGGGCCACCTGACACCTTCTGTACCTGATGATCCAAACTATTGCTTGTTTAGGACTCTTATAGCTCTTCCCCTGAAGACTAAGCATCCCAGTACTACAAGTCAGTGTGGTGTGGTTGTTACGGTGCTGCACTTTGGCCTCGGTGGTCAGAGCTCTAATCCCATAAGCCTTGAAGATGACTGGAGGACTTTGGGACTATCAGGCTTAGTTGTGAAGACAATTTTTTAAAAAAATGTTATGTGAAGCACCCTGAGTTCTTTGGAGTAAGGGAGGGCTACAGATGTGATAAATAAAGCCAGTCAGGGTTGTCATCATGTCTTTTGGGATAATTCCTGGCAGCTGGGCTCAAAAGCTATCTGTGCTATTGATACCTTGTGGGGCAGAGGAACCTCTCCTTTTTGGTATATTTTTATCTTACACTCCCAGCAAGCAGCAGCAACCTACATCATCCTGCCCGTCTCCATTTTATCCGTTCAACAACCCTGTGAGGGTGGCTATACCTTCTTCTCTGACAGACATCAAACATATTCTAGGATTGATATGTGCTGGATAGCCAAAACATTAATTATGAATTTAAAGAAGGCTGAAATACAACCGAAAATCTTTGCAGACCATAGCCCTTTACTGATGGTTTGGCAAGAAAATCCAATTAAAGGAGAAGATGGAGACTGAATGATAATCTGCTACTGCAAGAAGACATATTAAAGAAGTGTAAAAAAGATTTAGAAGGATTTTTTTAAACTGAATCTTATAGATGAGTCAGTCAGTCAGTCAGTCAAGTTTATTGTATGTGGCCATTGGCCGTTACAAGTTAAAACACACTAAAAATTTAAAATACGATGGTCTTTTTCATTATAGATGAGGTATCCATTGCAACCATTTTGGAAGGAAGCAAAGCTTTCATGAGAGGAAATCTGATAGCTATCTCTTAAATTAAGAGAAATCAGAATAACCAAAATAATGGAGAAAAATCAAATTCTGGAAAAATAGTACAAAAAAATCTCTCAAGAAGGTGACCCTATGTCAGACTCCCGGGCAACTTATTCTCAACAACACTCTCTTTGGCAGTGATATGTTTATTGAGTTATAAACAAGGTCCAGGTCATGACAGTACTGTGTCAGATCTGAAGATTTTGGAGGGTACAATCAAAGATATAGGTAATTCAAATGTAACACCTCCTAAAGCCCACTCATGTCACATCCACTCTGCCTAGCCCCAGTGTTTCTACCCCCCTTCACCTGGGAAATATATGATCCCATTATCTACAAAAGCAAGCTCGCACCGAAAGTCTCAAGGACATTCCTCTGGGAATGAGAGGAATGTTTCTTCAGAAGAGTTACACTTCTAACTCCACACTCACACACCCCACCTAAGGAATTCCCTCCCCCCAGCATCTATGGCAAACTGAGCAGAGTGAGGTTTGGCACCCTAATAGAGAGTTAAAAAACCAATTAAATATGTTGCAAACTGAAGAAATGCAGAAAAAACTAAGCTTCCAGGAACAAAAATGTTTTGAATATGCAAACAAACCTGGACAATTTTTAGTTCATTGTTGCTTAAGAAAAAAACTGAAAGAAAAACAATTACAGAAACAAAAACACTAAACGGAATTATTCATATGGAAAAAGAATTACATGAGCAGTTTCTTTCTTTCCACAACTTTATAAGCAAGAAAATTTAATTTAAGAGATTTCACAAGCTATTAAAAAAACTGAAGATAAAGTACCAGGCCCAGATGGGTTAATGGCAATGGATTACAAATGCTTGGAAGAAGAGTTAATATTTCCACTCCAAAAGGTGATGAACAAAATAAGTGAAGGCAACATATTACCCCAGACCTGGCAGGAGGCACATATAACATTGATTTACAAAGGGGGTAATGATCCAGTATTACCCCAACATTAGATGGATTTCCTTCTTAAACATGGATTAAAACTTTTTACTTTGATAATCACAGGAAGATTACGAAGATGCCTAGCAAAAATAATTTACCCCAAACAGACTGGCTTTGTACCAAAGAAGTTTATGAAGGGCAATGTTCAATTTGTAATTGATGTAATGGAACTTATGGAGAAAAAAAAGACAAAAAGTAGCTTTTATCTTTTTAGATGCTGAAAACACAATTGACAATTTTTCCTGGACTTTTTTACAAAAAGTTTTACAATGTCTTAATTGCGGATCTAAATTCAAAAACTGGAAACAAGGAATTTACGCAATATAAAATGCCAAATTTTTAATTAATGGAGTATTAACAGACAGATTTTAAACTGAAAAGGGGGCTAGACAAGGGTGTCCACTATCACCGTTATTATTTATTCTTGCAATGGAAATTTTTGCTGCCAAAATAAGATAAGATCCCCAAATCAGAGGACTGAAAGAAGATGGAGGGGTCCAAATAAAAAGTTATGCTGACAATGTTGTTTTGATAATCTCCAATCCACTTCCCACACTTCAACATGTTATAGAACAAATAGTAAGATTTGGTTCCTTTTCAGGATTTAAAATTAATAGGGAAAAAAATCAGCAAGAGAAGATAGGCTTTGCATGCCTAAGGTCACAAGTTCAAGCTCTGGCAGCTTCTAGTTAAGCAATCCCAGGAAGCAGGGCTGAAAGAAACAGCTCAAAGTGCCAACATACCAGCAAGAAATATTAGTCTTCTGGCACCTTAATGACTCACAGACTGACTGTGGCATCAGCTTTTCTACATATGCAAATTAATGAAAGTGTAAATATACCTGCTGAATATGGATTCACTTACTTCCTCTGATGGAATAGGCTCTAGCCCCCACGAAAACTTCTGCTACGATAGATCTGTTAATAGATCTGTTAATAATGCAGGAGTACCACTGCAAAGTTTTCTAGGATAGCCTATCAGCCATATCTATGAAGGAGAGAGTCATATCTGTGCAGCCCCACCCTCATGCACGGGAGGTATTGGCTTGTGGCAGGAGCTGTCCATACATACTCCTTAAAAGCCATTGAGGTTAGATATCCAGCGACATCCGCAAGTGCAGGCCCACTGTGAGCCCACAGGAAACACATTAGCGATGGAAATGTGCAGATTCTGCATTCAGAACCAACTGAACACTGCCAGAGGTTGAGGCATGATCACAGTACGGTACTCAGCAACCCCCTAGCTTCATGCCTTGCATGCAGACTTTCCAGAAACATCTGGCTGGCCACATTTGGAATCAAGAGGCTGGTCTAGATGACCAGATTCATAGTTGGGCTCTTCTTAGGTTCTAACAGGATGCAGATGCAGCATGTCTCCTCAAGCATCACCATCCTCAGCTCTGGCCACCTACAGCAAGGCAAGAAACAACGAACAATGAGGGAAGCATATGGGTGCTTTTCTCCCCATACGCCCCAGCCCAAGATCCCTCTTTGCTTTTGCTAGGGAGCGACTCACCTGGACATGTCCCTTATATTGTCACTTGAGGATCCAAGCATGGATGTCTGTGGAGAGTATCCCTTCCAGGGGATCTTGTGGCCTGGGTCCTCACACTCCCATCAGCAATTGGACCCTGCAAGGAACGAGTGCCAGTGGATGGAATACACAGTATCCCAACAATGAATGTTTCTCAATTCCATCCCAAGGATGTGGTGGAAACTTACCTGGGTTGGAAGACTTTTTTGTCCACTCAGGCCCTACCTTGCACTTTACAGAAACTCATGATGTGTTATTACAGCTGTTCCTATCTTCTATGTGGCAAGCACTGAGAGGCTATAACCGGTTCCCTCAGGTTCCACAAATGTTATACCCAGTCCTCCCCTGAAGAAGTCTGCGTGCACACGAAAGTTTATACTCTGGATAAAACCTGGTTGGTCTTAAAGATGCCGCTGGACACAAACTTTGTTCTGCTGCTTCAGAACAACACAGGTATCCACCTGAATCTATCTCCCTTACTTCTCTGTAAGGAGTCTTACACCTTCCTGTTCAGATTAATTTGGATGCAAATATTGGGGCGAGTGGAATATTTGAGAGAAATGCACAGCGGCACTTGCAGTATGTTTTGTGCTTACATGGCTTTAAAGCATAGCATTGTATGAGTCCCTGATGTCAGGGAGAGGGTATCAGTTAACACTGTCATTTCCACGCCCTGCACTACCCAACCTCTGCCTACTTAAGTTCTGTGTAAGCTTTCCAACAGTTCCACTGTGTTCATTCGGTTATACCAGTGCAGGTACAAGTACCCCATTTGTTGGGCAAGTGCAGGATCTAGGGTTGCAAAATGCCTGGAGAAAAGTGTCCTGCCCCTTCCATAGGGACTTAATGGGATGTTACTTACCCTGTGCTGTGATAAGCTTTAGCTGCCCATCTCTACACACTAAGCCTCTGTTAAAGCGACAGGTTATTTTTCTCCAGGCCCTTTGGTAGCTTTAGCAGTATCAGTGCCACCTGGATGCATGGGTACAAACAAGCCACTATGACCTTGTGACAATGCTAAGGATCTTAGTCAGCATCATATCCCACTCATATTGCCACAGTGGGCAAGATCAGCCTATAAATATAGTGTGCTGCTGTTTTATTGTACTAACAGTTCTATGCCAAACACACTTGGAAATAAGTTCTGTTGGAATAAATCAGACTAGTCACTTAAAATCAGGGCAGGGGAAAGACTCACACCATTTACATTCAGCTGTATCTCCAGGATTTGGGAGAAGGTTATGCTTTACCTCTCCATCCCATAAAGTATGATAGGAAAGCTGGGTATGTGCCTAAGTACTTGCAAAAGCATGACTAATGTTGCTGTGGTGCACAGCAAGAGGTTTCTTGGCTTGCTTATTCCAAGGCCTAAAAAAAAGAGAGAAAGATGAGAAATCTTTATTTCCAGACATTTGCCCTAGGTACCGCAGGACCTTTTTATCAATACAATAGCACAACATTAACTAGACCGACCAGACACAAGGAAATGAATCAAGACTGGTGGTTGCAAGTCTTGAATTTTAATGGCTGAGAGCATTACTTACAAACAACATGAATAATTTTTTTTAAGAGCTGACCTTAAAAGAGGCACTTGGGTTGAATGAGCAACTAATTTGGGGACCCTCTTAAAAAGTGGGGAATTTGTACTTATGTTTTATTTGCATCCAATACACAGGTCCTCCTCCTTTAAAGCAGAGTTGGCCAACATCTGTATTCCTGGTGGCTGCTCTGATCTCTAGAGTCCAGACAGTGGCCTAGAGGAAAGGTATCTTTTGCATCACAATCTGGCCTCTGTCCAGGTAGAGATACCAGGGTTTTTCGAACTCTGCCTTCTCTCTGCTCATCTACCAGTAGCACAAGAGGCGCACATTTAGCAAGTGAAGGCCCTTGCGGCTGGGAGATGAGCAGAGAGCAAAAGCTTCATCTGCTTAATTTCTGCTGTAAAAAACAGATGCAGGGCCAGTAAAAAGTCTGGCAACTCTGTAGCTGGTCTGCCTCTGTCATAAAGTCGGCAGTCAGGGTTTCATAGTTACGGGGCATTATATACAAAGCCCAAGGGGGAGATAATGTTAAAGTGTGCCATCTCTCTCTCTCTGTTTCCTTCTCCTTATGACTGAAACAGTGTGCAAACCATTTAATACACTCTCCGATAAGCCTGGTTGTGGCAGGGCAAATAACATTAATTGGGGAACCAGATCTGGCCCCTGGGCCAGCAGCCAGCCAGCCCCACTTTACATCCAAGGCAAGGGAGAATCACTTCCAGGCAGAGACACTTTTGCAAAATGAGGTGGGCTGGTTCTTTCCACTTCCTAGTCAGCATTTCACAAACAACATGTATGAATGAGGAAGCCAGCTAAACAAAAAAAAAGATTGTGGGCTAGGAACTTGTGTGGATTTCGTTGCAAACTTGACTTAAACCAAAGCCCACCAGAGGGGTTCTAAATTTGGGTACACGTATACATCTCTTTCCTTACTCCAGGTCCTATTTTCCTCAGTTACTTCAGTGAACTATTTCACATTAGTAGTATCCACACACTCCTTCCATTTAGCTTCTCTCATTTTCTCCCTGGCTTGCTTCTAATGTACACCTCATGCTGAGATAAGCATTGTGGTTGTCCCCTGAATAGGGAATTACAGGAGTAGCTTGTGTGGGTTTGGAGAAAGGCACACTGTACGCGACTCCTTCTCTTTAGGTTGACAGGAGAGCTGGCAGATCCTAGAGCTGGCTATGCTGTCTCTGTAGTGATGGCTGTCCCTAGATTTCCCAGAAAGTAACTCAATCTGATCCAACAGGAAATTGCCACTGGCCAAGTGCAAAGGTAGCTTCTGTGGTGTACAAAGAGCAATCGGCCCAGGGCAACGGTGTGATCTGATGGCGGCCACATGCGTTCCTGTCTCACTGAAATCAAATGCAGCCATCTGCCAATGATCCAGCTGAACTGTTGCTCCATGATTATTGCTATTACACAACACCAGCTGCGGGAATCCATGTGTCGGTCCAGCATTATGAAGCATGAAAATGCCCTTGATGTACAATAAACTGTCTTTCTCGAACTGATATTCATGGGACTGTTGAAAGTAAGAGAAACAAATGAGTTCATGTTTACTTGACTGCTTGTTACCATTCCAGTACCCTGACTGACTTCAACTGCATTTCCGTTTTTAATTTTAATAAAATATTTATCCCCTGCCTCTCCTCTTGCCTCAAGGCTGCTTACAGGTAATAATTAAAAACACTTCAGATTAAAAACAGGTAGAATAAGGAACTCAAAACATCCCCTGAAAGATGTCTGCTGTTCATATTCCGTCAAAAGCACGGGCAAACAAACAGCACCTCCTGGACTTCAAAAAAGGGGTTCCTCTCACCTCTTCCGGGGGTGCTCCCCATAGAGTGGGGGGGCCATGGTAGAAAAGGCCTGGCTCTGGTTGATGCCAGGTAGGTCACCCCCGAGTGAAGGAACAACCAACAGGAGCAGCCTGGAGACTGTAGTTGACACAACCATACGGAAGGAGACAGTCCTTCAGATATCTGGGCTGCAGGCCAAGACGGGCTTTAAAGGTCATAACCAGTTTCTTGAATTGAGTTCAGAAACCAACTGGCAGCCAATACAGCTGTTTCAGAACAAGCAACAGATGTTCCCACCAGCTAGCCCTTGACAATAATCAGGCTGCCACATTCCGAACCAGCGGCAGTTTCCAGGTTGTCTTCAAAGACAGCCCAAAGTAGAGGTCATTACGGCAATCCAGTTAAAAAAAAAAAGCACAGATCAAAGTGGCCAGGTCAGCTGAGTCTAAAGGAAAGAGGTGGTGCACCAGATGCAACCGAGAGGAGGTGCTCTTGGGCCAGGAAGCCAACCTGTTTTTCAAATAGCAAAGTGAGCACACCTGAAATCTTAACCTGCTCTACAAAAGCCAAATTAATTCCACCGAGGACAACTGAATCCAATTCCTAGGACTTCAGCCTCCCTCTGTGTTGTCTGGATTCAGCTTCATCTGGCTCTGCCTTAGCCGCAAAGCACCAGTTCAGCCGCAAAGCACCAGTTCAGAACCCAGACGGGTGCATCTGCTGGCTTGGATAATGAACTATAGGGCTGTGGGTCACCTGCATACCGAGGGTACCCAACCCCAAAGCTCTGGACAATCTCATTTAACAGCCTGAATGTATACACGAGGGGAACCACAAGAACTAGTGTGAGGGAAAGTCCGGTTTCCCCCGTCTCTCCTTCCTGCCAGCTGTGGCAGGCCACAGTTCATCTCCCTCCACCACTGGCTTGGGCTTCCTGCCTTCCTCAGTGCTGGCTCTGAGGTCTCCTCCCCTCTACCAGCTTGACTCCACCATCCCTCTACCATTCCCAGCTCTAGGTCTCTTCCCCTCCCTCATCCAGTGATGGCCATTGGCCTGGCTGTGACACTGGAGGTCATTTTGGGTCGCTATGGCAATCCAAAATGCTACCCAAACTCTCATTTTGCTACCCAAAAATGTGTGCAGATTTCACAGCTAACATTACACCAAGTCAACTTGCAGAACCCTAAACCTTAGCCACTGTTGGCCTCATCATGGAGATCTGCCAAACCCACAGAGAGGCTAGCCCTTGCCCATTAAACATAGGGATGTGTTAGGGATATATTAAACGTTGAAGCAGGGCCAGTCTTCCCTGCTAGATGGCGCCAGACTCTCTCAGCCAATTTGTGCCTGGGGAGAACAGTAATATCCTGGGCAGGGAGGACCCAGCCCTGGGGCTGAAGATCCCTGTAAGATACCCCTTTTAGACCATGGTCACAGTTATAGCCTATACAATACAGTACAGTACATAAAGGGAGGCTCCAGCACCCGGGCTACTCATCCCTGTAAGTTATCCTTTTAAACCCTGCTCACAGCCCTAGTACATAAGGGGATCTAATGAAGTGAGCCACAAGAACCACACAAAAGCTTGTAGTCCAATAAATGTTGATGGTCTTTAAGAAGCCACTGGATTGTTGTTCAAAGTTGCTGCACCAGCCTAACATAGTTGCCTCTCTGGGATTAGTAGCTAAAAGGAAGAATTTTATATTCCTGTTCTAAAAACAAGTTTACATTGAGGGCACAGAAGTATACTATGGGATGCATCACACAACTAGTGGAATGCCTGGCACACGCAGAAAGGCAGAAGGATTGGAAGGTCTTTACCTGAAAACACACAGACACCCTGTCCTCTTGCAGCCCTTTGCGCAAAGCATAGAGCAGGGGGTCAAACATGTGGCTTGGGGGCAGATGAGGCCCCGGGAGGGCTTCCATCAGGTCCGCAGTGGGACCGGCCCTCTCCTGCTCCCAGTTCTGCTGCTGCTGCTGCATCATGGCTTGCTTCGCCAGGCTCTCTTACTCACTCAGCCATTGCATGTTTTCCCCTGGGCCCTAGACTCAGAACTCTGAGCAGGAGATTTCTGTGGCGAATGTCAATAAATCAAAAGTAGGTCTGCAGTTTGCAGAGCTCATGTTTGAAGCGTGTTTTTATTTTAAGTAAAAAAAAAATATATCTCTGTGTTCGTGTCCTTTAGAAAGTTTATGTCTCCGCTACCTGGCATGACATTTTATGGCCGGCCCAACAAGGTCTCAGTTATGTCAGATCCAGCCCTCGGGACAAATGAGTTTGACACCCCTGGCATGGAGAGAAGGACTGGGCCCCTCATATTCTGGAACTAGGGTGTGGGTGTGTGGGTGGGTGTGAGCAGAGTCTCTTCACACACACACCACCTATTCAGCCTGCTGCCCAAGTAACGTGACCCTAAGCCCGCCCCTTCCTCAGCTCTCCTAGGCGCTGGGCCATCTCCAGGCCCCACCGGGAGGTTGGCATCCCCGGTGGGGTGGGCGCCCCAGGCAGTCCTGCCTAGGGCGCCCAGACACCTGGGGCCAGCGCTGGTAACGTCTGAAGCACTGCTGAGAGAAGCAGAAGGGATGCCATTCCTGACAGACAGTCTACAGCGTTCCCTCTAAGCTGCGTTAGTGTGAGCTGGCTCACCATTTTTTAGCCTCCAGGCTCCCACATTTCTGCCTTCGCTCAGGAAGGGATGGCTCCAGAGCCGACTGATTTACGCAGCCGCCCAATCGCTGGCTCGCAACTTCCACGCCACGAGCTCACCGAGTAGGAGTCTTGCTCACAAGCCTCCACAGCTTAGGGGGAACAGCGGCCCGGTGGCCCGACGGAGGCGGCCAGTCTGTGGGGCTAGCCAGGAGGGCGGCCAGTTCCCACCAGCCACTGCGCCTCCCCGCCCGCCTTCCCGCCTTTCTGGCGCGGGTCAGAGGACGACGCCTCGAGGGAGCCCCCACGGGAGAGAAACGAGGTCTCCCCCGGCCTTGTGCAAAAGGACGCCCCCCTGAGTCCGGCAGGGCGTCTTTCCCAGGAGGGATCCCGCCGCTTGCCCAGACCCGCCCGCCTCGAGGGCGCCCCGGGGAGGTCGCACGGCGGGCCGCCCCTCCCTCTGGCCCGGAGCCGCAGAAGTCGCCCCGGCACCACCCGAGTCGCCCTCGCGGACCCCCCCCCCGCGCCCCCCCCACTCTCCCAAACACAGCGACGCCATTGGACGCCGCCCCGCAAGGCTCCCGCGCCAACCCCGCCCCCCACCCCCCGGCCCGAAGTGGGAACGTCTTGTTCCCAGCAGCAGCAGCAGCACGCCCGCGAGCAAATCTCGCCCTTCTCCGAGAAGGCTCTCAAGTCCGTCCAGCAGCCCTGGGAAGACGGGAGGGCCGGGGGCCGGAGGGGGAGAGAGTCCAACAGACCGCTCCCTCTCCGGCCAAAGCCAGAAGCGGGGCGGGCGGGGGGGGGGAGAGGGGTTCTCTCTTCCCCCAGGGGGACGGACAGCGAGGCAAGATGCCGCGAACCCACTTGCCCTGGAGTAGTCCCATTCGCGTCAGCGGAACGACTCCCGAGGAACTCATAATAAAGCAGATTCCCCTTGACAAGCGCCCTAGTCCTTTGGGCAGGATTATCTCCCCCCCCCACCCCCGCGAGCGTCGTGGTCCGTCACCCCCACCTCGCCCCGCGCACCCCAGTATGCATTTTGGGCACATAGTTGTTCCCTTTGGGCCGGCAGATCAGAAGAGAGGCGCGCTAAAGGCAAAGGGGCCGGCCGTCCACGGTGAGCCTGCCTAGGACCGCGCGCCCTGCTTGGATTTCGGCAAAACGTGCCCAGCCAGGACCGCCCGGCAGCCTAAACATCTGCGTAGGAAGGCAAGGCTGAGACCGAACCCAGGCACACTTCCCGGGTGGTTTTCTGGCAAGCAAACGCAGACAGAGTCGGGCCGCAGTGCGCCCTCTAAGCTGGGGAGTCTTGTGAGCAAAAATGCTATTTTGTGAGCTACTGGCATAAAAAGCTGTGAGCAGGCGATTTGGCTGCTGCGTAACTTTAGTCTGCTCTGGAAGCCCTCCTTCCTGAGCGAAGACAAAAAGGTATGAGCTGGAGGCTAAAAAACTGTGAGCCGGCTCACACCGACTCAGCTTAGAGGGAACACTGGCTGCCGGCGTACTTCGAAGTGCGCGCCAAACCCAGAACCAGGTGCCTTTTCCTCCGAAGAGCGAGGCTGCTCTTCCCTACGGGCCCCCGCATCCCCCACCCCCGTCCGCAGGGTTTTGGCGAGCAGTGCCGCATGACGGAGTGAGCTCCGGTCCTCTGGCCCCAGCTCCTGCCCTGCCAACCTAGCAGTTCGAAAGCAAGACGTTGCAAGTAGATGAACAGGTACCGCCTCGGTGGGAAGGGAACAGCGTTCCGTGCGCCTTGGTGTTTAGTCATGCCGGCCACATGACCACGGAGACGTCTTCGGACAGCGCTGGCTCTTCGGCTTGGGAACGGAGACGAGCACCGCACCCCTAGAGTCGGGTTCGACTACCTTTGGAGCAAAGGGAACCTTTACCTCTACGGTACCTACAGGTCTATCCTGGGCAAGTTGCCGCACGACAGCAGCAGAGACTGATCACCCATCAAATCACCTTCAGTCGGAAGGATGGAGGTTTCCTTCCTTGCGAAACGAAAAAACGCTCCGCCAGGAAGAGCGAGCGCCGGAGCAGCACGACGGCGCTGGGCTGGAGAAATGAGCCCCAGCGAGCAGCCGCTCTTGGGCTCGCCTGGGTCAGAGGAAGGCGTCTGAGGGGCAGCGGGGCTCCACCAGTGCTCCCTCTAAGCCTGGAGTCCCGTGAGCAAAAATTCTAATTTGTGAGCTGCTGGCATAAAAGCTGTGAGCCGGCGCTTTGGCTGCTGCAGAAATTAGTTTGCTCTGGCGCCACCCCTTCCTGAGCTGAGACAACGATGTGTGAGCCCGAGGCTAAAAGACAGTGAGCTAGCTCACACTAACTCGGCTTAGAGGGAACACCGGTCTCCACGCGTGGCGCTTTCAACGTGTGCATCATCACCACCACCGGGGACTGCGAACGGCGTCTGAAGGCAGCCTTCCAGGCATCCTCGCCCAGGCACGCCGCAGCCCACTTCACTTGGAACGGCTGCGGTTTGGGAACAGTGCAAAAAAAGAAGTCACGGATCGGACCAGCGGCGACAGAGGAAGGTTAACAACGAACCGGAGCGGCATTTTGCAAACCCGTCGCTTCTGCCTCCCACCAGGGGACGGGGGGGAACTTGATGGGGCTGAGCTGCACCACCACCGGTTGCGCTTTCCAGTCCATGCAACAAATCAACATCTGGAGGGGGGGGCGGGCGCCCTTCGTCTCTTTAAACTCTCCGGCGGAACTCTCGCAACAAGCGCCTGCAAGGAAACGGCGGGCGAAGCCAAAGGGACGGACGCCAGAAAGAAAAGAGAAAAGGTACCTGATGCTCAGCCGCTGAGCCGCTCCGGCTCCGCTCCCCGCCCTCTCGCCCGCCTGGGATCGGCGCTCTGCAACCCGAACTCGCCAGCTGCCAGTCAGCGCAGTTACACGAGAATCGCGAAGGTCTCGCCGAACGGGGGTAGCTTGAGCCAACTGCGACGCCGTACCTCTTTGGAGTGTACCATCCTGCGCTCTCGCGGGAGGGGTTCCATGAAAGGGAGAAAGGACGTCGCGCTTCCCCCTCTGTCGTGACGTGGAGTTCTCTAGAGTGGATGGGGGGGCGCACGATCCCTCGTGGTCCGTCAGGCCAGGCCTAAAACGGGCGACCAAAAAAGGGCACGACACGATCGCCCCCCCCTATTTTGGGGAATAGTCGCGCCTAAAGCGGAGGGGGGCGTGGCGGTATGGCCGAGCGCGAGAGGGCGGCCGCGCTTCGGCGGGGACGGCGCGTGTTGGCCGCATCCTCCGTCCTGTGGCGGGGGAAGTTGTGCGCCGCGCGTTTTCTCTGCCCCGCGGCGAGGTGGCTTCGGTGCCGCCCTGAAGAGGCTCCCTGGCAAGGCGGGGAGGAGGGCAGCGAGGCTCCGTCTTAAGCTGCGGGGTCCCCTGAGCAGGACTTCTACTTTGTGAGCTGCTGGCATTAAAGTGGTGAGCAGGGGACTGGGCTTACTTTTTTTTTTTTTTTGACAAAGTTTTATTAAGTGCTTCAAACAAACAAAAGAAGAAATATAAGTATAGCACACATGGTTAAAACAGAGATTCAACACATTACATCCATACATAAGAACAATGCAATAGGAATACAGAGTAAAAAGAACAACAATAAAAAAATAACATTAAATCAATTATGACATCAAACTCTCAACTCTTACAAAACTAGAAGAGTATGTAACATCGAAGCATAATCTTCTTTATCAGATAAGTAATCCAGAAAACAAAAGGGACTGGGCTTACTTTGCTCTGGAGCCCTCCTTCCTGAGCTAAGACAAAAAGGTGTGAGCCGGAGGCTTAGAAACTGTGAGCTAGCTCACACTAACTCAGCTTAGAGGGAGCACTGGAGGGCAGGTAGAAGAAATGCCGAGTAAGCCAGGGCAGAAACTATTATCATTATCATTGGTCGAGTCTGCATTTGCATTTTTAAAACAGTTTCGTGCTGCCCTGATGCTGTCTTTCTCTATGCTTGTTCCAATCTGCATTTGTCTTCCCCACCAGTGTCCCAGCTCTGACTCCTCTTCAAAAAAAGCTGTCTACATTTGCTTTCGTTTTCACACTTCAACAGTGCTAGCATACTTTTGCATGTCTGCATATGTGTATCGCCCTCTCATGGTGGCTTCACTGTCATTGCGCCTCCACACTGCTTTAAACGACTCCTCTCCAAACAACTCTTCAAACAAGCATAGAGAAAGACAGCGTCACAGCAGCACGAAACTGATTTAAAAATGCGAATGCAGATTCGACCCTTGTTTGAAGAGTTGTTTGCAGAAGATTCATTTAAAGCAGTGTGGAGGTGCAATGACAGTGGAGCCACCACGATGGGGCGATAAACATTTCCAGACATGCAAAAGCATGCTAGCACTGTTGAAGTGTGAAAACCAAAGCAAATGTAGACAGCTTTTTTTGAAGACAGAGTCAGAAGGCTGAGATACTGGTGGGAAAGACAAATGCAGATTTGACTAAATTGTTGCGCTAATTTACTGCAGACGGGAAGCGCTTCCAGACCATTTCCACGGGTGCGAAGTAACCTGGGTTCAGTAAAGGATGGTTTCTCCTTCCTCCGTTTTTAATCCCTCGCGCTCTTTCTTCGAGGAGGTGAGGACGGTGTGTGTTGGCAGTCCCATCAACGGTGGATGAGTGCCAGACTAGGATGTGAAAGGTCTGAATTCAAATCCCTATGCAGCCATGACTGGTAGACCTTGAGCTAGGTTCTCTCTCACACACACAGTGTTGTTGTGCCGATAAAATTTACAGGAGAAAAGAGCTATGTAAACTTCCTTGAGCTTCTTGGGAGAAGGATTAAAAAAACAAAAACACCCATTCCCTGGGACTTGATTTTAAATTGATGGGCATAGTGATGTCCCAGTTCCTTGTTTCAGTAACCCTGAGGGATAGGATAAAGTGATAGCCTGAGAAACTGACTTCTTGAAGGGCATCCATGGAGTTTCATTCCTGAGCACGATATATATCTTGCCCAGAAAAAGAGGTTAAGAACATAAGAGAAGCCAGTGTTGGATCAGGCCAACGGCCCATCCAGTCCAACACTCTGTGTCACACAGTGGCCAAAAATACCAGGTGCCATCAGGAGGTTAAAAATCTTCTTTCTATGGAGGTGGAATCTTAAATAATTCCACAAGTTTACCCACAACCAGGGCTTCCTCTCAAGCAAAATACATACAACATTTCAAATGATATAGGTAAGCATCTGTACTGCACAGAATATTGATCATTAGGCTTATGTCTGTTTCCACTGGAAAGCTTGGAGTAATTAACATGGAAGTAATTTCTCTGTGCTGGGCACTGACCAAATATGCATACACGTAGTTTTAAACAATCTACAGCTGTAGGTATTCAAATCATTCTATGTCAGTGACATATCAAAATAGAACTTTAGGCTGGTGTTCAGAATAAAAATATTTAAAACCCAGGGAGCCGCAGAATTAAAGGCATGATCCAGCCAAAGGTAATCACTTGTACATCATACTGTAGTGTTCCAACGACAGAATAAAGCATATGCTTCTAGAGATGTAAAGGCCTAGGGTGGAGAGGGGGGAGGAAAAATTCAGGGGAAGAAAACATGTTTGGGGGTGTTTTTCTTCTGAGGCTTTTTTCGTTTTTTCTGGTGGAAAAACTGGAAATTTGGGGGAGTACTGAGAAAAATCTATGAAATATTTTCCTGTAGAATGGGTGAATTTTTTTTACAGACAATGTGGGCATGCTGTAGACATACACATCTCTTAAATTCAAGATACATTTCTGCACATAGAAGGATACCTAATCTTCATGAGGGAACCATGCAGGGTTTTCACGGCTTCTCAACTGCTGTATGCCTTCTGTTATCCTGTTGACCTTTTCAGCTCTCTCTCAAAGCATTGTGGCACATGGACCCTCAGATTGTATAACCAGTAGCTTATTGCCCTACCCTGCTGGCAGGGGTGGGGGCAGTGTTTCCTCTAAGCTGAGTTAACATGAGCTAGCTCACAGTTTTTTAGCCTCTGGCTCACACATTTTGGTCTTAGCTCAGGAAGGACAGCTCCAGAGCAAACTAATGTATGCAGTAGCCAAATCACCTGCTCACAACTTTAATGGCAGTAGATCACAAAGTAGAATTTTTGCTCACAAGACTCCACAGCTTAGAGGGAGCATTGGAGGGGGGGAGATGAGAAGGAGGGTGGCAGACAAATGTTAAAGAGAATTGTTATAAAATGATGTACAGATGGTATATGACGCCTAAAAAAATTGCTATTATAAATGAAAGTACGTCTAACAAATGTTGGAACTGTAAGAAACATGAAGGGTCTTTTTACCATATGTGGTGGACATGTGATAAAGCAGTATGTCATTGGACTAAGATCCACAATGAGATACAAAAAATTTTGAAATGTACTTTTAAGAAAGACCCACAGATGTTATTGCTAGGTCTTAAAATGGAAGAAATAAATGTAGCCAAGAGAACATTATTATGGTACTTGATTACAGCAGCTAGACTGACGTTTGCTCAATGTTGGAAACAAGATAAAGTACCTGAAACATGGGAATGGATTAAAAAGACGTTGTTTATGGCAGAAATGGACAAACTAACAAGAAAGTTAAACAACGAAGAAGATGAAACTTTTTTTGAAGACTGGAAAGACTTTCAAGAATACCTGTTGAAAAACTGGGATGTTAAACGTGGTTTGATTTGTTTTGATAGTTATTAAGAAGAAAATGAAAGAGAGTTAGACTCTTGAATTGTTACCGTTAGTAAGAGAAAATAAGTTTAGAAGTAATGGTAATAGAATAAGAGAGACATTAATGGGGTTGGAGCAGTGCGGGAAGCCTTGTTTTGGGGGGAGAGGGAGAAAGAAAAATGGATATGTAGTGGTTTGTTTAAATTGTATGAACGTGTGATATATCCAATAAAAACTGTATTTACAAAAAAGAAGGAGGGTGGCAGAAATTGCACCAAAACCTCAGAGGAAAACTCTGAAACTTTCATTGAGAACTGAGATCTCCCTAACCGTAGCCACAGAAGAAAGAAGACAGCAGCTACCTGGAACTACATCTACCTGTGCAGATGTTATTATTGAAAACTAAAAGTTTCATTTTATTGTGAGTTCAGTATAAACCTTTACTCATAGTTTAATCATTATGATATATTTTATGATGTTTCCCACCAAGCTTGTGTTTTCTGTTTAACTCCTGGTTTTTTTCCTACTTTTCAGATAACAAAAAATTAAGGTCCATGTGCTAAGGCTTTGCTTGTAGAAAACTAAGGCATTTATAACTTTTAAATTCTGTAAATGTGTCAAATATTGTAATTTTATATAATAAGCAAGTTATAAATGACATATTTATATTGTTAAAGTAGTAAAATTAGTTTAGGTTTGATAGGACAGTAAGTATTGCATATATTTCATTTTTTACCCAATTTTCCTTTCCTCCCGGGGGGGAGGGGAGGGAGTTTTTCCCCCTCATGGTTTTACAATTTCTGGAAATTTTACATCTCTTCCTTTGAATTCGTGGGACTTAAAAGTGTCTAGCTGCGGTTGGTTCATAACTGTAAATAGATTTTATATCAAGGGTTCCTAGAGCTCATTCACAAAAAAAGTCAGTGTAAAGTGCCAGACAGCCATCTGATGCATCTAGGAGCTTTGTGGGTGGGCCAGAAGTGGGTAAATAGTAGGGTTGCCAGCCTCCAGGTGGTACCTGGAGATCTCCCGCTTTTATAACTGATCTCCAGCTGACAGATGGCTGCTTTGAAGGGTGGACTCTGTGGCAAACTCCCCAAACCCCGCCCTCTCCTGGCTCCACACCCCAAATCTCCAGGTATTTTCCAACCCAGACCTGGCAGCCCTAGTAAATAGCATGCCTGGTGTAGAGCATTGTGATTGTTTTATTGAGAGCGGGAGAGATATTTATTCCACCTTTTGACAGCAGAGGAGCATTCAACCCAGCTCAGCCAGCTCAGTAGTCACATTTAATGTAAAATCAGCATAAAGTCATGGCAGTAATGATAAAATCAGTCCTAAAGACTCTTACAAAAATCAGAGTGGGATTAAAATAGTACTTACTTGAAATGCTTTATAAAGTAAAATTACTTTAGCTAGACTTTTTCAGCAAAAAAAAGGTTGTTAGGGAAGACTCTTTGGGTAGAGAGTTCCACAGTGAATGCTTGTGAAAAGGCCTTGCTTTTTGCTACTTGTTAGCCCAGCTGCCTTTATTGGGCTATTTCTGGACTGTTTTTATGTGGTTATAAACCTGATAATGGGCCAGCCGAGAGACTGTACGATAGGCGCCACGGGGAGAAACCCAGAAAGGAAACAGAAGCCAGCCAAGGACGTTGAGATGCTCGCTGAATTCACTCCAGAGGTGCTCCACAACCTGCCTGCTGCTTGTCACGTCTTACACTCACAGGTTTACACTCAAACAAAAGACTCTTGCATACAGCCCAGACTCCTGGTCTCCACATAATAAAGGGACAGATGTATTAACCCCCCCCCCCATGTGCCAACTCACATGTTCCTCATGGAGAATCTGCCTGGATACTGAAGAGTCATCCTCCTTTGTTTCCAACTTCCTCTTTTCCCGCTCCCAGGTGTCCAGTGGTCAAGGTAGCCACTAGTATTTGAAATTGACCCTGATAACCAATCCCTAGCCAGCAGGGAGTGTCCCCAGGTGTAAGCCGCCTGGCCTCCCACGCCCACCGCTCGAGAAGCCTTAAAATCACTCGCACACGCTTCTCAGGAGGGGCGAGCTCTGCCGATTCTGCCCGCTCGCTGTCTACCCCCCTACCAACAACCTCTCTCAGCCTGCTATTACCTCTTACGGCCAGCTTACTTTACCCAAACCCTTACCTCGCTTTAAGGCTTCAGTCTGCAGCTGAAGTAGCGCACGTGTCCTTTGCAGGTCTAGTACACGTATTCCCCATTCTTTTTCTCCATATTCCTTCCCACCCTGAACCTCCCGCTGGAAGATTTAGGAGCTACGCATCCCGGAGGTAAATATTGCCCCTCATCGCTTCAACACCTGCTCATGCATAAGTGCTATTTATTTCCTTCCTGTTTGTATTAGTTTCTTGTATGCCAGTGTGTGTGATTGTATGTTCTGATTGATATTACTGCATAGTAAACAAAAGATTTATTTTACTCCTGTCTCTCGCCTCTTTACTGGGAAATAGCGTGGTAGCCCATCCTCCATATACACAGACCAAAGAATCCCGATATTAAATGCTGTTCCGAGTGCTCTATTAATTATAGATCAGAGCATTTCGGCTAACATACTGTCTTTCAAGATTCATTAGACAGTGAAAAAGGAGGACCTCAGTTGTGGTTCTCAGTACATATGTGGAGGGAGGGACATTCCCTTGCATGTGCTGACATCATGCTCCTTAGTAAAAAATCTACTAGAATTATGTCAAATTATGGTTAAACAAGGATTTCTTCCTTAGAGTTGAGTAAGTTATGGTTCTGCAAGAAATACCGGTTGGTTAGTGTCTAAAAAGAATTCTGTGTTGAAGACCTTCAGCTTCAAAATGGCTTGATGCGGAAGACTGAATTGTGGTTAAACAAGTTCCATAATGCATTTGAAATAAACATGAAAATCAGGTAAACTCGCAAAAGCATTTTTGATTCGCAGAGTCTTCATTTGCGCAACTTGGCTTTGTGCTCACTTTTTCCTACAGAGAACTTTTGTTACAGTTGTTCTTCATGGAGTAGGACAGGGATGCTAGAATTAATAGAAAACTGATAAGGCAATGAGAACAAACCTCAGTGAAATAGAGAATTATATAACTCCTATTCTTTTGCCTGCAAATTTGCAAGTACCTGCTCTTGGTATGATTTGGAGGTAATAGGTTACTCTTACTATTACAATGCCAAACTTTAGGTGTAAGCACATTCTGAAAATGAAACATACTGACATGGAGTGCATGTCAAACAAATTTAAAGCATTTTATCTGTCGAGCAGGTAATGCTGTAAGAATCGAATCAGCACTAATATTCAAGCAGTCGATTACATTTGGTGATTTGATTAAGCATTGCCGTATGAAACGCAAAACAATCAGTAAAGAATAAGTAGCATTACCCATCTTTTGTGTTTTGATCATAATGTTTCTGCAAACACAGCTCTTCTTTATTTCTGTTAAGTTTCATGTTCAAGGAACAATTATCAGTTTAGTAGAAAGTGACAAGCCCCATCTTGCCTGCTAAATCTTCATCATAGTGCATTAAAGGTACATCTTGTCTTCAGGTACCCCAGCCATTTGCTACCACACTTCCAGCAAGTTTCCTATGCAGTTAGAAGAGAAAAACTCATAAGAAGAAGCTGAAATTCTATTTTGGAGCATCTTTTAAATGATAACTAATTTTTTAAAATATCAGTTGACACAGGTTTCTTATGGCTACAATGCTGCCACCAATTTACAATGATGTCACTTACTGATGTAAAAATTTGAAAAAGGTTTCTTCATTATATACTTTCTGCTCTCCTGGACTAAAAATCATAAGCACTGTATTATAGTGTCTGAACACTGATCCAGCTAATTCAGTATGCCTTTTCAAACTGGGATAATTTTAGTTGAGCAAACAATATCTAATAGTGACAGGACATGTTGCTACATCAAAAATGTGGCCCTGTGTGGTATTTCAGTTTATTAAATTATAAAGGATCCTCAGCTAATTTAACTGATTTATATATTTAAAAAAACTAGCACTTCCCACTGGCTCTGTTTATCAGGTCATGACAAACCTGTTTGTCCTTGATGGGCATGAACATTAGTGGTGTTGTGCTCATGCGCTCCTGTCAGCTACGCTGCCATAGTGAGGGAGGGGGAAGGGAGTCTGATGGGTGAACATCTTACTGTCCAGGAATGTTAGCTTTCTCTTCACTCACTGGCCCTTATCTGGTTTCCTGACCTTGATGCTTTGCGCTTTCTCCTTCTCTGGGAACCTGTAGTCATTTCTTTGCACGCGTAAGGCGAGCACCTCTGATTGGCCTAACTCCATCAGAAGACCTCACTTTGAACACAGCATATCTTTTCCCCTCCTGCTTAGTGGGTTAGCTTTTGCATAGGAGGTATGTACAGATGACCTGCTACTACTGAACTCAATAAACTTGATCCTTCTAAGGAACGTTGTTGAGCCTGAGTGTTGTGGGACTCCCTCCCTCCTCCCCTCCCTCCTTCCCTCATGCATGGAGAACAGTTTATGTGGTTCTGCTACCAGGGAGCCTTCAGACTCTAATTTGCCAAGATGTCCAAAGTAAAGGCACTTAAGCAAATGAAAGTTTGTTTCCTCTCTACAAACTGGGATTTAGCTGCGGTTTAGAATCATGGTTTGTGTGAGGAAACAAATTCTACTTAACCTGGATGCCCACATTTAGACCTCCCCATAAGCTGGAGTTTGATTGAAGACTTCTGAAATGAGAAAGCTTTCCATCATACTCTGCATGCAAGGGGAGGAGAAACACAAGCTGTGTTTCTGACGGGCAGAATGCAGTTAGTGTCTGTAGGTGTCACAGTATGATATTTTGGCTGTTGGCTCAGTCTGGGAACCTGAGGGAAGGGTCAGGATCACCCTTTAACTTAAACATCTTCAATCGCAGTAGGGATACTTTTCCCCAGGTGGGGGCAGGTGATTCCCCAATGCCATGCGCGATGCACTGACGTCACCCGGAAGTGACATCAGCATGTCGTTTGAGGCTGTATTTACCGTAAGAGTTTTGCCTCAAAAGCAAAGCATCATTCCCGGCACACTGCATCACTTCCGGGCAATGTCAGAGTGTTGCGCAGTGTCCCCACCCGTCCCTGGAACACCCCCCAAATCCACCCACCAGTGCAGTGAAGGGACCTGGCAACCCTAAATGGCACTCAAGGCACTTTGGAATTCAAAAAATTACAAAATATTTTATTCAACATAGAAGGAAAAGGTCAGGTGAAATCAGGGGTAAAATTTTAGCGGTAACATCAATACATGCACAGACTTTAGTTCTTATGTTCCAGGCCAGCATTACCCATCTATGCCATTACCCATCAGGCTAGGATTACCCAGCAATGAGAGTTTCTTAAGCTATTCATAGTTACTTAAATCTTTATGCTGAGAGGCTTTTGTCCCAGTGTTTTCCCACAAACACTTCAGTACACTTTCTTTGAGTATTCTCTGACTTTCTTGGTTTCCAGAAGGCTGGTACCTTCTTTCCAGTACCCAAACCCCTTCTCTTGAAACACCAATACTTGTCTTGAGTTTTTAACTGCCTCTTAAGGTCTCTAAAGGCCATTTCTAACCACACCAGATCAGGGATCTCTGCATTCTTCAGAGCTATCACCCTGTTTAGACTGGGTAGGGAAATTCCTTCTCTCCCTAGAAGATCTATCCCCTTTCCTTGGCCCAAATGGGAGCCTTTGCCTACTTCCCAAAATTCCTTGCCAACTTTTCCCCAGTTCTCCTGTCTGTGTTAAAACTGCTCACAGTCAGGGTTGAATTCCAAAATTTTCAGTACTTGACTTTTCTCAGCTAGGGCTGAAATCAGACTGAATTCTCCTCAGCATCCAGTTCAGAAGTCTTTTGGAACAGCCTGTCACTCAAGGCTCTCTGGCTCTGTGAAGAATTCACTCTTCACAGTCTTTTTTCTGTTTACACAGCACTTCTAAGTGTTTAAAAGTGCAGTCCATCACAATAGGCTTAAAGAAAAATGTTTGCATTTAGATATTTCATATCTACTGTGTTTGATATAACACATTTTTGTCAGCCGAACAACACTGGGTGTATTCTGATGTCACAATAAGCCACGTGTTATAATCAAACTACTGTGATGTTTTAATGCAGGCTTCCCAACTGTGATCTGTAATGTAATTCAGGTACACTAGATTAAGCAGGGATTGTGCAGCCAAATGGTTTAAACCATAATTTGTTGTGGCGTCTGAACGCAGGCACTATTTTTCTAATAGGAAGTGGCCTGCTTGTACCAAACCAAAATTATATATTAGAAATGCTTCCTTCCTTGTCTATTACAGTCTAAAGAGGGCCTGTATATTCTGTTCTTTTCTTCAAGCTAGTAGTGTTGCTTCTGTTTGCAGTTCATCATGTTTGCTTTGCTAACCGCAGAGTTTTCATAAATTGAATTTATGAATCTAGAATTTGAGATTAAGTAATGCTTTAGTACAATATTTACGTGATAAATGCTCCTGAATGAGTGCATGCCTTGGGCACAAATGTGATTCTCTTGCAATTTATTGTATGATTTCATATTAACCGTGTGGACAAACAATGCATATTTGTTTTTTAAATTTTTAAAAATTATTTTCTCAGAAAAAGGTGGGATACAGAAGGGAAAAGAGAATAGGGGAAATATAAATTCATCAGGTTTGTCAAATAATATGAGTTGTTACATATAACAAATAAAATCAGATATATTACCAAATGTATCACATATTTCAAATATAGAAGCAGACATTAAAACATCAATATTACAGAATTTTGGGATAGATTCTCTCTTTAAAGAATAAATAAGAACTTTCCTAAGGTTAGCGATAATAAAGGAGCTGTGGTGGCTCAAGTGGTTAAGACGCTGTACTGCAGGCTGTGGAAGGTCAGTAGTTCAGCAGTTCAAGACCCGTGAGTGCCACATGACGGGGTGAGCTCCCGTCTCTAGTTCCAGCTCCTGCCAACCTAGCAGTTCGAAAGCAAGAAATTGCAAGTAGATAAATAGGTAGCACTTCGGTGGGAAGGTAACAGTGTTCCATGCACCTTGGTGTTTAGTCATGCTGGCCACATGACCATGGAAATGTCTTCGGACAGCGCTGGCTCTTTGGCTTTGAAACGGAGATGAGCACTGCAACCCTAGAGTCGGATTCGACTGGCTTTTGAGCAAGGGAACCTTTAACTTTACTATTAACAATAAAAGAAATTACATCTTTAACAACTGAACAAACTTCTATGCTAAAACTGAATCGCTGTAAAATCCATAATATTGTTTATGTAAATCTAAATTATATTCTTACTAATTGTTTAATTACTAGTGGAATACAGAATCAAGTGTTGGAACTATAATCAATACCTTCATCACCTTTAATATGATATTCAGGTTATTCCAGAAATTTAAAAATAATACCATAGTATAAGCAATATGCTTGCTATTTCTGTAGAAATTCTGTCAGTGGTCTTTTGTTTATATAATTGGTTAGTTTTGCCAATGTTGCATATTCAGCTAGTTTTTCTTTCCAGATCTCTATTGTAGGTCAGTCTTCTGTCTTCCATTTCACTGCAAATATTACTCTGCCTGCTGTCAACATATATCGAAGTAGGTCTTGTGAGGTTCTGTTTATGTTATCTGGTAAGATTCCCAGTAACATAATCTCTGGTTTCATTGGGAATTTGGTTTTTAGAATATTTTGATTTTTTTTCATGTATATTTTCCCAGTATCTTTTGTCTTGATGCAGGAAACAATGCGTATTAGAACTCCCCCAGCAGAAAAACTGCCTATTTTAGCTAACTGCCTTCTGACAATTTTCAAGGGAGATCCATATGTCAGGTATAGTTAAAATCATTTCTTATAGCAAAAAATGGGTCAGGTAAATAGAATAATCTGTCTAAGGATGCAGAGATTTTGCAGTATTTCGAAATCCTTTTCTGTCACTTACACAGAGTTTCTTAAATAAGCTAAAGTACTGGAGAAGGGGGGGGAAACATGCAAAACGTTCAGTTCTGATTCCTAGTACCAGCATGTACCAACTGTAGAATTTTTAAAAACTGGCCCGTGGGGGTTTTAAAAGATCATGGTGTGGGATTTTTAGTTTTCTGCAATCATTGTAAAAATTAAATGCTCTAAGGTAATTGGGAAAAAAATTAATTACTATTAATTTTTTGATGTTAAAGCTTTTTATGAATCATCTGTGAAGTCAAACTGTACCAAGGATTTTTTATTGAAATCTGTGTTGGAAGCCTCTGAGGTCAAAAGAGACCATCATACATTCCTCAATTTCCTGTTCCTATTTTACAGCTCTTCCTACTTGATCTGTGCCTCACATCTCAAACTGAACATTATTTGGATGCATCATGAAAACTAACTCTGTCCATCGTTTTGGAACAAATCATGACCAGAATTATCTCACACATGTAGAAATTACCATTCTCCAGGGCTTTTTTTGTAGAAAAAGCCCAGCAGGAATTCATTAGCATAATAGACCACACCCAGCAGCAGAAACTCATTAGCATAATAGGCCCCATGTTACCAGAAGTGTGGTCATCCGGCCACACCCACCTTTTGCTTCTTATTCTGTTTACCTTGTTTGTTGTCAAAACCCAGGGCTTTTTTTGTAGCAGGAACTCCTTTGCATGTTAGGCCACACATCCCTAATGTAGCCAATCCTAATGAGTTTCTGCTGTTGGGTGCGGCCTGTTATGCTAATGAGTTCCTGCTGGGCGTGGTCAACTCAGGAGCCAGCTGGAACTCCGTTTCTGTGCGTTCCTGCCCAAAAATAGCCCTGCCATTCTCTGCCAAAATATGCACAACACCCTGAAAATCTCAGCCTTTAAAAGTTTGCTGTCCCTGTTTGTCACCAGAGCCAGTGTTCATTTACCATGCATTTTTATTTATATCCCACTCTTTCCCCCATATTTAGGGACTTAAAGCGGCTTAGAACATTGTTTCCCCCTCCCATTTTCTCCCAACAACAGCCCTGTGAGGTAGGCCAGCCTGAGAGTTTGTGACAGGCCCAGGATCACCCAGCAAGCTTCTATGGTAGAAGTGGGGATTTGTACCCCGGGGTCGCCTGGGATTCTAGTCTGTCACTCTATCCACTACACCACACTAGCGTGTATATTTGCGGGATGCAGTACTTAAGAGTATTGGCCTCGGATCTGGGAGACCCAGGTTCAAATTCCCATCTGTTCTAGAAGCTCACTGGGTGACCTTGAGAAAGTCTGTCTGTCTTTCTCAGCCTAACTTATTTTACGGGGGATATTGTGAGGATAAAATGGAGGAGAAAACAGTCTTGTATAAATAAAACAATCAAGCCGTGCGGACGCTAGGTAATTAGTTCCCAGTGAAAATCTTAACTATGTGGGATGGGAATAGAATGCTGAGCTGAGAGAGTAGGTACGGTGGGGCTATTGGGGGCTCTGCCCCACTTGTGGCCCACCTGTCCCACCAACTTGACTGCCCAAAGCCCCCTGGAGCTGCTTTCTCCTGCCCTGGCCCGCCACCTACCCCCACCTGCCTTTCCCCTGCTCGGCTTGCTCCCTTTGCAAAGGGTTCTGAATGTGTGCATTCAGGAGCTTGCCAAAGGCACCCTTTTTTTACAACACCGAGCTGGCAGCTTTGTTGCAGACCAGCCGGGCAGGTGCAGTCAGCAAGCTGGTGACTTTAGCTCACCTCCTCACGGCCACTGCAAAAGGGCCCTTGTCGCCCGTTTGGGGCTGCTCCATACCTGCCACCACAGGGTTCTCTGGCAGAGGTGCAGGCGAGCAATGCCTTCCAACGCTCCTCGGCAGAGGGGGTCAAGAGACAGACCCCCCCAGCAGTGCTCAGACTCAGCTGCCCCATTGGGGATCGAGCTCGGCAGCTGTTCTGCCAGGCCAGGCCCGTGGCGCCACTTGGCTCACTTTGCAGCCCAGCTCTGGGCACACCAGGCGAGCGCCTCCGCACCAGAGTCCCAGGAAACTAGCAAAGCTTGCTGGCTCATCCTACCCTCCCCCTGTACGGCTCGCTTGACTGCAGTGGCTGGGTATCCGGACGCTTTTTCCCAACCTGCCTAGGAACACTGGGTATCGTAGTTTTCATCCCAGTCTCTCCCCCAGGCTCATCTTTGCCCAGATAAATTCTGTTCATTATATTTTCTCTCTCTTTACTGCAAACGGAACTGGCATATTTCTTTGCATTTCTCTGTCACCCTCTGCTGTTAGGAATATAACTGGTCAGTGAACAAAAGGCGTTGTTAGCCTTGGCAGCCCCACCAGGAAAAAAAAATTGCCCCACAAACCACAAAATCCTGGCTACGGGGCTGGTAGAGGCTGCCATGGACTCCTCTGGAGTACGCTCCTCGGAGAGAGAGAGAATTTAGTACCGCGTTTAGGAATAACATTGTAGTACAGGCAAAGCCTTCCCCCACTGATGGGAGCTTCCTAGAAACCGATGAATTACTAAGGCATACATTCCACCTGCCTGCACACTTCCGTAGAATGCCTCCCTGTGCATACATCCCCCTCCCCCTCATTATGTACTAAAACACTTTTTAAGACTGGAGAAACAAAACTGTGATGCGCCTTCCCATCCTATCGTCCTATTTTCTTTTCCATAAGCTTCCTGAACAGGTTGTTTACCCTTGCTACCTTGAATGTCTTCCCACTTCTTCACTCTGACTCATTTTAGTCTGGTTGTCATCCTTCGCGTTTAAAGATTTTCTCTTAACTAAAAATCAAGGCCCTTGTTTGGGCTCTTTTGCTATTTTTTGGTGGTGTTAAATACTCTTAGTTCTCTTGTCTTGGTTTCTGGGTCCTGTTCTTTATTCATAGATTGGAACATTTTTCAGAATTACACTCTCTGTTTGTTACAGGCTACTTCAGATAGGGATCTGTTAGCTTTATTTCTTTTAAAAAAAAAACTGAAGCAGAACCCGCAGGGCCCTGATCTTGTATGGGAGAGTGTTCTACCAGGCCAGAAAGGCTCTGTCTCTGGTCAGGGCCAAGGATCACCAGCAGCTGTTGGTCTGCTGAGTGTAATTCTCTTCGAGGGACATATTGGGAGAGATGGTCCAGCGGATATGTTGGTCCCAGACCACACAGGGCTTTAAAAATTAATGTCAAAACCTTGAACTTCATTCGGAACTCAACTGGAAGCCAGTAGGGCTGCCAAGTCCCCCCGGGGGGCGGGGATTCCCCCACTAAAAGGGCACCCAATCCACCGGTCCAGATTTGGCCGGCGGGGGGAACCCCACCCCCTAAGTGACCAGATCAGGCCAACATGCCCAGCGCAATGACATAGCCCGGAAGTGACATCATCACGCTGGGCGTGTCGCTGGGCGACACTCTAGCAATCGCCCTGAAAACTCTATGGTACCATAGAGAGAGCCCTGGACACACACATCCCTGTTATTACTTTGGTAAGACTTGGCAACCCTAGAAACCAGTGCAGCTGGCAGAGCACTGGTTGTGCATGTATCCTTATCAATTTGGGAAATTATAAATTGTAAAAATCACTGGAATAGTCTCTCTGACTCTTTATAGGTCAACTGTCTTTCAGTTTACCAGTCCAAATGCTAGTCAACCCTTACTGTGTGGAATCTGTCCTTTCATCTGCACAGTTTCTGATAGGAAATCAGAATTTAAACAGGCACTCAACAATAGAGCCTCCTCTCAACACCCAGGATTTTTGCATTATTAAAGCTTTATCAATCTAAGGACTTCTAAACTTTTTGTTAAACAGAAGATTTAGCAAAAGTACAAAACATGTAATCAGAACATAAAAGAGATTAAAAAATGACCTGTCATTCTAACATGCTTAACTAACTTCCTAACATTCACACACAAGCATAGAAACATTAGTTCCAACATAAAAATCTTTTATCAAGAACAGCTTTTTCTTTTCCTGACCTAGTTCCAACAGATTCCTAAAAGAAATTCTCAGAGGTGTTGCTCTTATAATAATTTTTCAGAGGACAGAAAGAGGAGGTTTTTTTGCCCAAAACCAGATTTCTACAATAGAGCTTTCCTTTTGTCAGTTTCTTTTGACCCCAAATGTATATTTGAAAGCAGTTCGAGACCCGAGTGCCGCATGACGGAGTGAGCTCCCGTCTCTGGTCCCAGCTCCTGCCAACTTAGCAGTTCAAAAGCAAGAAATTGCAAATAGATAAATAGGTACCACTTCGGTGGGAAGGTAACAGCGTTCCGTGCGCCTCAGCATCTAGTCATGCTGGCCACATGACCACGGAAACGTCTTTGGACAACGCTGGCTCTTCGGCTTGGAAATGGAGATGAGCACCACATCCCTAGAGTCGGGTTCGACTGGCTTTCGAGCAAGGGCAGAGCTTTCTGACAGAGCTTGTGACTGACCCAAGGTCACATCAGCAGGAGCAAGTGGAGGAGTGGGGAATCAAACCCAGTTCTCCCAGTACACCAAACTGGCTCTGAAATGGCTGCCTGGCATTTAAATGGAACAGCTGACAGGCAGCTCCGCTCCTCAGCTGTTAGGTTTAAATGGCTGGCCTGGCAGCTCAGTTTCAGTATAGCTGAAAGCACCCAAATAAATGCCAAATAAGATGGGGGGGTGGATTGGGCTCAGCTATATTGGTAGCCAAATATAGACCTCTGATCTATATTTGGCTTACATAATTTATTCAGCTTGGTTTCTGCCAAATGCACATCCCTAGACGTCATGGCAAATTGGAGCTGCAATGAAACTTTCCCAAACCCAGAACCTTATTTATTTAGAATCTCTGTATTTAAGAAGATGAGCAAGTGAAAAAATATATGATGAAGTGGATGCAAAACTTTAAAGAACAGATATCTGTGCAACAATGGGAACGACTATGGGAAAAAGGTATGAAATTTACAGACAGCCAGGCATTAGGAGAAAATTGGTACAAAATGTTTTTCAGGTGGTATAGAACTCCAAAGGACATTGGCAAAGCAGATAAAAACGACAAAGGAAAATGCTGGGAATGTCAAGACACAGATGGAACCTTCTTTCATATGTGGTGGACATGTAAAAAAGCAAAAAGATTCTGGGGAAAAATACACAGAGAAATGCAAAACATATTAAAGTTTAAATTCCCAGTGGAAGTGAAGAGCATGCTATTAGAGGTATTCTATCTAATAAGTTACCAAAATGTTTAAGAGATTTTCAAATACTTGGTGATAGTGGCTAGAACTGTTTAGACAGCAGAATGGAAATTAGATGTGTGTCAATGTTTAGAAGAATGGGAAAATAAATTTGCTGAATATGCAGCAGTGTCAAAATTAACAACCTGCTACATCTTCTTGTGGGTAAAAGAGCATCATTTGTCTTCTTGATTCTCTGTTCTATTGCAAGACTACTTCTATGGGACTGTGGTCTGCAAGTATCTTTAGCTGAAGCTCTACTTTTTCTAAATTCATTGTCAAACTTTTTGATGTCCAATACATGTCTATTCTTGAATATGTTTGATGTTTGTCTGAAAAGAAGGTAAACTCCTTTGGATGCTTGGTCCTCCAGGAATCTTCTAATTCCAGCATTTACCATGCATTTAAATACATTTTAGGTAGTTTTCTGTCTTTAATATTCCTTGATCTATCTTCTTCTTCGTCTTTTGGTCTAGTACTCTGTTCATATCTCCACAAACTATTATTTCCTATCTTAAAAGTCTAGCATATTTTGGAAAAAAATTCTCAAAAAATTTAACTTTCTCAAATTATCTAAAAAAATTAGCATTGTTTGGTGCATATATTGCTGCCATCGTGCCTATTTTGCCTTCCAGGAGTCTTCTTGTTAAGATTAGGATCCATTTGGATCTCTGAATTCTTCTAATACTTCTAATTGTGGATTGTTTATGTGAATAGCTACTCCACATTTTTTGTTCTGTGCTGAAGCAAGATATGCTTTGACTATTTTTTAAAATATGTTCATTTTTCTTATTTATATGAGTTCCTTGTAAGTATAATATATCAGTGTGTTGTTTTTTCAGTTGATAGAAAATTTTTGTGCATTTTGAAAGGGATATTCAGTCCATTGATATTTATTGATACTATTTTTAATATATCCATTTTGTCCTGGTGTTGTTGCCACGTCCAACTTGTCCTTTTCTGTGCTTGTTTCTTCTTTGGAGTTTTTGGTCTGTGAACTTTGCTTTGAGCTACTAGCGAATTGCTTTGAATTGCTTGGAGATTCCCCTTCTGTTCCTCTGTGTAAGGCTTCCGCTTGCCATTCTTTGGCCAGTTGCTTGGCTTGTTCCTCTGTTGCAATTACTTTTCTTCCTTTTGGCAAGTATACCTCTATTGCAAATGGTATTTTCCAACAATATTTTATTTCTTTTGTAAAATCTGTCTCAAAATCGAAGTCTTTCCTTTTCTTTAACACACTTGTTGGTAAATCTTGGGAGAACTGCACTTCTTTTCCTGCTATCTTTAGTGAAGACTCCCTTTGGTTCTTTAGTATTGCATCTCATGTTTTCTTGTAGGTGAATCGAACCACTATATCACAAGGTAGCTTATTTTTGAATGTAAATCTTGGAATTCACTCTAAAAATCTGGTCCATGTCATGAAAGTCTTCTTCAACCTTCAGATAATTCCAAAGTAAATCACAAAAGCTTTTTTCCAGATTTGGTCTCCCAAAGTCCTCTGGAATTCTTCTAAAATACATTATTGCATTGCGTTTCAAGAATTTCAGTTCTTTGTTCTACGTTCTCGATCCAGTAATCTTGCTTTTCTAAAGGTATGTCATTATCTTTTTTGCTTTTCTTTGATTTTTATAATTTCTTGTGTTGGTTCTTGTAGTTTTACATTAATTTCTGAAAGTCCAGCTGATATCTCTTGACGCACTTCTTAAATATACTTCAAACTTAATTTGAAGCATATGATAGGACAGGAAGGAGCAAAGCGAGTGCATGACTATAGCCACTGTTGTGTAGTAGCTAGAGTGTCCAGTTTAGATAGAAAAGATTTATATTCAAATCCCCACTTACCCACAAGCCTTTCTAGTTGACTTTGGGTCAGACACTGTCTCTTTCTTAGCCTTCTTCTCAGAGAAGTTGTGATAACCACGCATACCACAATTAACTCCTCGGAGGAAAGGGTAGAATAAAAGTAAGCATGTAACCTACCCTACATGGAATCCACTGCCACAGGAGGTGGTGGCGGCTACAAGCATGGATGGCTTCAAGAGGGAATTAGATAAGCATATGGAGCAGAGGTCCATCAGTGGCTGTTAGCCACAAGGTATAGGTAGGGACTCTCGGTCTGGGGCAAGCGATGCTCTGTATTCTTGGTGCTTGGGGGGCGCAACAGTGGGAGGGCTTCTAGTGTCCTGGCCCCACTGGTGGAACTCCTGATGGCACCTGGTATTTTTGGCCACTGTGTGACAGAGTGTTGGACTGGATGGGTCATTGGCCTGATCCAACATTGGCTTCTCCTATGTTCTTACGTTCTTACAGTGTTACACATGTGTGATGTTTTAGGATTACGGCCATGGGTCTTTAGAACAAAGCAAGAATTTTGGTTTGTGGCTAGGCTGGTATTGTTAAGAGATTTCCTCTTGTTGTTCTGTGGGGTAAGGCCTTGTCTTCTTTGCCCTTCAATATGCTGGGGATCTAGTTCTGTCATACGTATTATCCTTTTTAAAGATCTCTTGTTTTTCTCCATTCCTAGTGATGCCCTAGATGCTCTGGGTCTGAAGAGATACTGCTGTCAGCGAATGCTGCTTGCGCATGTGGATCTGATTGAGAAGCTCCTGAATTATGCCCCTCTGGAGAAATAAATAGGCATGTCTGCTACTACGTATTGAACTAGTATGGTACTAGAAATCCTGGAGCTAAACTGCTGGGGTTTCAAATGCAGACCATGTCCAGTTTCAAAGGATTTCACTCTGGGCACACTACAGTCCCAGCCCCTAACCTCTTCAAAGAAAATTACTGAAAGACTAAATCCACTTACACTCGGCTGGGGACTCTAGTTTTAATTAAAACAGGGATGAAGGTTCACCAGATTCCTCTGGGTTTTGCAAAATGGTGAAAAAAATTAAATTGTACTGTTGAGTTTCTGGCAGAAATGTTAATAAAGGTTGTTGCTGTAGCCTCTCTTGTTCCTCTCTTTCAAGGAACTGGAGAATGCCAGATGCATACTGACTTCTTTCCAATTGCTCAGAACTGGCATCTACCAGTATGAAGGAAAAACGACTCAGGTATTCATCTACAGTACTGTTGCATGATATGAAGTTACCTTTAAGAAATCAAAATCTAGCTGAGTGACAAGTACCATAGGGTTTCATGTGAAAAACTAATAAAAACAGAAGATACGTTTGCTTTGCTTAGAAAGGCATCGGACTAAGGAAACGTTCTCCGTCACCGATCTGCATTGCTAGCCCCAATTTCTAATTTCTGTCACATTGCAAAGTTGGCAGTCCATTTTCCAGAGCTAGGGAGCAGACTCCAGCAGTTAAGAGAAGGAGATCAGCCACTGGAATTCACAGCAACTGAGAGGCCTGCTCCCCCTCCAATGCAATTTCTAAGCAATGTTACAATGCTTGTAGCTGGTGCCATATAAATCAGAACTGCAACATTAGGAATAGATACAAGTATGTACTTGCTTTCAAGTAATGCACCTCTTCATCAGCTGTTCAGCCTGACTAACAGCACCACGTAATTCAAAGAGGCACTGCCACTGTTTGTTTTGCATGTAATCTTTAGTTAACAGTACAGGGAACAACTATTTTCTTAAACTAGAAAAGGAATATTTAGTTGACGTTCACTTCCATTACCAGTAGAGAAAGCAAGCCCGGCCATGTGTACAAAAGCCCTTTTAAAACTTCAGCCTTCCACAAAATCTGCAGCAGTAGCAAAGTGGAAGCATTCCTCATGTGTTCTAGAAGGAGATTTCAGAAAGAAGGGGCAACCATGAATGGCAGTGGCTGGCTGCTCCTCTGAATGGAGTTGGTTCGTTGTGCCCTGCTACACAAGTTCATAATGAGAAGTGGTCCTTCAGATGTACAGTCCTGGCTCAAGAGTGGTATTACTAAAGGCAGCGATCTATTTCTTTACCTCATACATACTGCACAAGACTTCAGATGCTGGGAAGTTTGACCTTTGTCCTATAACGTACTTTGGGATGTCTCCGTGTTTACGCTTGTCAAATGCAAGCAATGACAATGTACAGAGATGTTCCTGGTAACTTCTCGGCTCCACCATAGCCACCTGTAAGAACGCCAATATAACCCATGCAAATCCATTGTGGAGGCAATGCAGACTTAGGAGGGAAAAGGGAGTTTAATGTCTGCAAAAGTGAAGGTTATGTTCTTAGTTACAGCTTATATTTTTTAAAAAAATATTTTCCACCCAAGAACCATAGCAAACAGGATAGTTATAAATTCTAAACAATGCTTTCTGTATACCAAGGCCAAAACATCTCATAAAGTCTCTTAAGTTTCATAAATAATAGTTGCATGAAAAGGAACCACTTTGTACAATGTAGTCTCTCGCAAAAACACGCTAGTCCAGATTAATAGCCTGCTCTGGAATTGTGAATCTCCTGGACCCTCAACGACCAGCTCCCTGCATTTCCACTTACCAGTAATTTTGCATCTAATTATAAATGCAGTTTCAGCCCCACATGCTAGAGGAAAACTATAAACCACAGTGGACTCTTGGAAATTAAATATGATGTAAAGTAATCCTCAGGCTTGGAACCCAAATAGTGTTGGGAGAATTTGTTTTCCTACCAATGTAATTTGGCTTCTAGGTAAGAGGTGGCCTTGGTGTGTTTGTCTTTGCACAGAAGGGTGGAGATGAACGAAGGATGTACGTCTAGTTACTGAGTCTGCTAACTGGGGGGGGGGGCAGGGTTCTCCTGTGTAGAGGCCCACTACTGCCAAGACTTCTTTAATTGGGTTTCATCAATTTGCTTCTTTAAAAAAAGAAAGGGGGGGGAGACTGATTTGGGAACATTATTAAGCCCTTAGCCATTATTATTCTCATCAGTTCCACAAATCTTTACAATTTAAGCTTCCTTTTTCATTTATTACTGGGATGCAGGAGATTGCTCTTTTTTCCGACATTCAGCAGTTCCTCGTTTAAAAGTGCTCTGTTGTATTTTAAACCACATGCTTTATCCTAATGCAAAGGGCATTAAGTGATTAATTCTGGCATTTGTGTTTCACAGTTGGTTGGAGAGCTTATGTTTTGTACGCTTGCCACATTATCTAGGAAAATGCCTGGAAAAACAACAGTCTGTTTCAGGCTATGTGGTTCTGGAGTGCATAAGTTACCCATCCAAAGTTGCATCTTTAGGGAGCGGTGTGGCAGCTCCCAAGCGCCAACTTGGATAAAACAAGAAGCTTTTATATTATTTCCAGCCCTACGTTCTCTGGCTTTTAGCAGATTTGTTGGTTTTATCCTTGATTATTTCACAGCTCTAACCCTGTGGTCCCACTAAGAAGGCCAGCAATATGCTGTTTCTTGCACTTGCATAGGCCAATACATTCAGTTAACGCTTAGGGGGAGCCACTAGGCAATCAATCTGTTGTCATGGTCACCAGACCCTTGCTGTAACAAAGCTAAATGCAAGTTTCTTGAGGGCAGGAAAAAAGACATCAAAAGCTATGACCTGTACAGGAAGGCCAAAAAAAATCAGGGACAAGCTGCAGAAATGCAAAGGGTGTGTGCGTACGATCATGGAGGAAAGTGGAGAACTAAACACAAGCCCTGCACACAACAACAGCTTCTTCATCACTGTTTCTGGTGCAACAGGAATGTTACAACTGTCTGTTGAGTTGTGCCCTGTAGCCCTGGAACAAGGGCTATTGTGCAAAGGAGATCTTCTGCAGAGTGCAGGGGGTTGGACTAGATGACCTGCAAGGTCCCTTCCAACTCTAACATTCTATGATTCTGCTCCCGAAATGGGCATCAGTGATGCTTGCACATCTCCCAAGCAGCTGTCTGAAGTCCTGTGAACCCTGTTAGCCCAGCTTCTCGCAAAGTGCAAGTCAGTTCCTGTTGCTCTTGTTTAACACAGCTTCACAGATCACCAAGAACCTGAGGGTTGACTGGGAAGAGCCGATCAGGATCCACAAAAATCAAGCCTGTCCCACTCCTTCCCTGCCCTTCTCCGTTCCCCCTTTACCACTGCTCCCTTGCAACCTCTACAGCAGAGTAAATGGGTGTGCCTCCCCCAGCAGATTATGAGAGAAACCTCGGCACAGCTGTGTGCCTAGATGAGGGAGGCAGCAGTAAGCCTTGGTACAGCTACTTTTTTCTGTGCAGATACTTCTGTTTTTCCCTGTCACATGGCACTAGGACCTTATGAATCACTGTCATGGTGCATTGGCTCATAGCGTCTGGTGGTATTTGTTTTTTATTCCATGATTTCAGATTTACTGTCTGTATAATAGAATTTTCCTAGCTGTTACTAAAACCACACCTTAGTGTCTGTCTGACGTGAGCCAGTCACTTTGAGGCAGAACTAGATGTTACAAAAAAGATATAATATTTCTCCCCCCGGCTCACGTAATTGGCTGTCAGTGGTAGAGAAATGTGCCATGTGATATTTGTCATGTCACATTTTTGTGTTACGTTACCAGATAGAACAAAGGGGAAGCATCTCTCTGGTTCTCCAACTGTCTAGTTCCACTCTAATGCTACAAGCTCAGATCTGACCCCATCTAAGCCCTAACATTACCGAATGCAAAGAAACATGTAGCTTGTGATATCCAGTCATGCCTCATAACATAAGGTGAGAACAATTTAATTAATGAACACCACAATGGAAGATGAAGTGATTTCAGATACAAAACTGAGATGGCAGCCTAGTCTCCAATTGTTGCCATAGCCATTTAGCTTCGGTTTTGCTTGCTTCTGTCTCTGCTCCCCTTTTCATGTTGGGCTTTGTTCGCCAAATTGCCTTATTTATTAATAAATGTGGGGAATTTGGAGTATCAAATGGCAATAGGCATTAAATATAGGACCATAGCCTATGTATACGGGAGTCAGAGTTCCCAGGACCCAGAAACAGATGCAAAGGCTGTATTGCTAGAGCAATGATTTCTTTACTAACGGTTTTCCAAGCATACAAACAGAAAATCAAGCATTCACACACACAATGCAGGACTAAGAATACAGAGTAGACAATGCAGAGGTGTTTGCATGAGCAGGAAGTATCGTTGGTTGGGTGATACTTTATCTGTCTGGTGTGACGAGTTGATTCTGCAGCAAAAAATAGGATAAAATAAGGGAAGGGGTCATGAGTTGACCAGCAACACACATGGAAAGGTCCCAAACTGTGCAGGAATGGAACCAGCAAGCTAGGGTAGGGTTAGGAGAGGCAAAAGCAAGAGAGTGAGCCCATAGAGGGCTCTCCTTAAATACCTGAAAATGTGACCTAAGGCAGAGTCTCATGTGGTCACCTGCTCCCCAGGAGATATTAAAAAAACCTTAAACTCTGAATGGGGCATAAAGGGATTAATAGTTAGGTAACTGTAACCTTAATGGTCGGCAACAAGTGACACCTCTGGGGGAAGGGGGTAAGACAAAAGAGAGAATGAATCAGGTTGCAGGGCTGGTGCTTTGGATTAACAATCAGATATCTGACAGTGCTGTTATCTTGATGGTTGACGGGAAGGCTGGATCGCTGGCTGTTGTCTGACATGGAGCACATCCTTTTGTCTTAGGCTGGCTCAAGAGGGAGAGGAATGTGTGTTTTTCCAGGTGAAGTCAACACACAAAGGTGGGGAGGGGGAACTGCCTGTGCGATGGAGAAGGGAATCCCTCATTGCTTCTTTTTCAAGAACATCTGTTCTTGCAGAGCATGCCTTCCTTTTTTGATCTGCTGCTGTTTTTGCATGCATGGAGGTCAGGGCTGCATCCTGGTTCTGGCATGGCTGCAGAGGTGCCGGGGCAGGAGGCTTCTGCAGCCCCAAGACCACAACTGGCTTGGCATGCTCCTTAGGCACAAGGCTTCCCTTGGCCACAGTGCATGTTCCATCATCCAGTATAGGGCACTTCTTTTGGGAACACAGCTCTGTCCATTGCCCTGACACACACTTTACACAGTTCAGCAAGGCAGTCACATTTCAGCGCCTTTAATAATGCCGTCTGAAGTGGCTGCATGGCAACAGTTTGTCATCAGCCCTCTCGTGGGGGATACGAGATGCTGTTTCAGGGCCACCTGCAGTATAACTGGCGGAATAGGAGTGGAGGTACCCAGCTTGATGTCATTATAGCCACGGAGGCATAATAGCAACCCAAAGAAGTATTCCCTGGTGGCCTGCTAAGTTCGCAGCCCAGCGCAATGAAGCTCAGAGAGAAACTGACCCGGTCACGCGCCAAAAGGTATTAGGCATTTATTGCAGACACTTCAATTCTGTCCAGATGCTTCTCAGCCCCGGCGTCCTCTTGTCCTGCCAATAAGAGCAGTTCCTTATAAGGAAAACATATATAAGATATTCCATAGATGGCACATTACTCCAGATATTTTTTTCCAAAATTGACCCCAAATGTCCCAATACATGCTGGAAATATCAATGCAAAGTTGGATGCTTTTTTCACATGTGGTGGCAATGTGAAAAAGCCAAGAAATTCTGGGCTTGGATACATGAACTAATACAAAAAACACTCAAGACCTCCATTCCATTTGTACCTGAATTATTTTTATTATTATACCAGAACAATGTAGGGAAACAGGCATATACTTTATATTGCATGTAACTACTGCTGCCGGAATAATGTTTGCCAGATATTGGAAGAAAACAGAAACGGCTTCCAGAAGCAAAATTATCAACAAAATACTGGACATAGTGGAAATTGATAAACTGTCCTTGAATTTGAAAAACCAGTCATGAGGACTTACTCCACAAGACGTGGTCGAGATTTTATACCTGGATTGAAAACTATGATAAGTTAAAGTCCAACGGTTATTGAGGAAGTAAGATGATAACAATCTATAAACCTGTAAAGAGAAATAGACAATTAGATAACTAGAGAATTAGATCCGGGGGGAAAGAGATGCAAAATATGTTATCATTTGAGTTATAGAACCTCCACGTATCCCCCTCATATGTGTGTTTGTTTGTTTGCTATGATTAAAATAAAGAAATATCCAAAAAAAAAATCTGTCCAGATGCTTCTCAGCCCTGGAGTCCTCTTGTCCTGCCACATCTCTAGCTAATAGAAAAGACAGTGGTGAGGTTAGCCTTTCATTAATAAAATCTTGTGTTTTATTTGTATAGTTTTCCCTTCACAATTCCTGGTTATGTTACCAGGATTGACAGTAGCTCACCTCCTTCCCACCCCAAGCCTTCTTCCTTTTTCTTATCCAGAGAAGTTCCTAAGGCCCAGGAACTCCCATCTGGTAATCCCCCTCCATCAGAAGGCTGGATCTGAGCTTACTGGCATTCCCCATGCCCTCATAAGCCTGGGGGAATAAAACGTAAAGGTAAAGGTTCCATTGCTCGAAAGCCAGTCTAGGGTTGTGGAGCTCATATCTGTTTCCAAACCAAAGAGCCAGCGCTGTCCGAAGACGTTTCCGTGGTCATGTGGCTGGCATGACTAGATGCCAAGGCGCATGGAACACTGTTACCTTCCCACCGAAGCAGTACCTATTTATCTACTTGCAATTTCTTGCTTTTGAACTGCTAGGTTGGCAGGAGCTGGGACCAGAGACAGGAGCTCAGTCCGTCATGCGGCACTTGGGTCTTGAACTGCTGAACTACTGACCTTCCAGTCTGCAGTTCAGCGTCTTAACCACTTGAGCCACCGCAGCTCCTGGGGGAATAAAAAGGTTCCCTATTATTCCCATGCTCCTCTATCAGAAGCTGAAACAATTCCCTGAGTTGCATTCAATGTCTAGATCAGGTATGTCCAACAGGTAGATTACGATCTACCAGTAGATCGCGGAGGGGTCAGAGTTAGATCACCAGCCCCACTTGGTCCCCTGGTTTGCTGGACAGATGTTTGGGGTTTTTTGATGATTGTTTGGTGGTATTTGATTATTGGTGCCAGTATGATGAATTCTGCGGTGGCTCAAGTGGTTAAGACGCTGAACTGCAGGCTGTGGAAGGTCAGTAGTTCAGCAGTTCGAGACCCGAGAGTGCTGCATGACGGAGTGAGCTCCTGTCTCTAGTTCCAGCTCCTGCCAACCTAGCAGTTCGAAAGCAAGAAATTGCAAGTAGATAAATAGGTACCGCTTCGGTGAGAAGATAACAGCGTTCCGTGCACCTTGGTGTTTAGTCATGCCGGCCACATGACCACGGAAACGTCTTCGGACAGCGCTGGCTCTTCGGCTTTGAAACGGAGATGAGCACCGCAACCCTAGAGTCGGATTCGACTGGCTTTCGAGCAAGGGAACCTTTACCTTTACTTTACCTTATGATGAATTCTTATTTTTACTTTTAGAACTGCATGTATGGTTTTGGCATCATCCAGAGGTCTTCAGTTCCTGTTGATCTTTAATACTTTGGGACAATGACAGTTTTGGACCCAGATTCAGCCAGTGTTTATACTAACCTAGCATACCAGCCACCCCGGCATAACAAAGATGAGTGTTCCAAAGAAGAGCAAAACCTACCACTTTCTTGATGAATGGGAAATGGACTACTTCTTCATCATGGTGAAAGACGAGTGTTGTTGTCTACTTTGTAACGCCCCTGTATCCTTGCCCAAAAAGGGTGATCTGGAACGTCATTATAGGGCTCTGCATAGCAATAAGTTTGATGCTGATCTTCCACCCAAAAGTGACATTCGTAAACTGAAGCTCAAAGAACTTAAATCGAAATTGGCTACTCAGCAACAGTTGATGGCGAAGCCAAAGTCACATTCAGCCAATGCAACCATGGCATCCTTCAAGGTCAGCAACCTGGTCACAAAGAAATGCAAACCTTTCAATGAAGGAGAATTTGTAAAAGATTGTTTTCTTGAAGCAGCTGACAATCTTTTTGAAGGATTTAAGAATAAGAAAGAGATCATAGCTGCTGTTCAAGATATACAGTTGTCAAGAAACACCATCGTGCGGCGAATAGAAAAGATGTGTGGAGACATAACTGAACAACTGTTGGAGGATGTTTCAGATTGTGTTGCTTTCTCACTCCAACTGGATGAATCTACAGACATAAGAGACATAGCCCAGTTACTAGTCTTTATCCGGATGGTTTTTGAAGACTTCAGTGTTAAAGAAGAACTACTTGGAAAGATTTCTTTAAAAGGGAAAACTACCGGTCCGGAAATATGCAGCTCTTTTCATTCTTTTGTGACAAAGTGTAATCTTTCTTTGCATAGACCTGTTTCCATCACTACTGATGGAGCAAGAGGAGGAGGAGGAAATTGGATTCACTACCCAAATGTGTCTCAGATCGGCTTACAAACTCTCTTCCCTTCCCCTCCCCACAACAGACACCCTGTGAGGTAGGTGGGGCTGAGAGAGCTCTGACAGAAACTGCTCTTTTTCAAGAACAACTCTTATCAGAACTGCGGCTTGCCCAAGGTCATCCAGCCAGGTGCAAATGGAGGAGTGGGGAATCAAACCCAGTTCTACCAGATTAGAGTCCAACTGGCTCTCCAATGACAGGTGAGCAATGACAGGTGAGGTTAACGGTTTCATAGGCCTCTGCAGACAGCATGCCAACTTTCCAGATTTCCTTTCTTACCACTGCATCATTCATCAGCAAGTTTTGGCAAGCAAGAGACTCAATACAAAGACTGTCGTGGACATCACTTTCAAAATTGTAAATTCAGTTCATGGAAGCTCACTTCAAAGACGGCTTTTCAATCTTACTCTTGATGAAGGGGCAGTGGAAATCATTTTGCACACATGTAAGAAAAACTTGCGTTTGATGTTTCTCACTGAATCCATTGTTGTATGTTTCCTAACCCCGCTATGCGCTTGCGTAGGTATGCAGGCAGAAACGTGGGAGCTTCTTCCCTGCCGCTTCTCCTTATCACGGTGGCCTTGAATGTAGGCTTTGGGCTATTCTTGTGTAGCTGAGAATTTTCCAGTCCTGGGAAGGCAAGGGGAGGGGGAGTAGTCTCCCGCTCATCAAGTATTTCTCCCGCCGGGAGTTCCCGCGCGAGTGCTCAAGTTCTATTTGCTAGGCGCTTCATTGCATCACACTATAAGTTAGCTTGCTTTGCTTTGCCCCCTATTCCTGACAATGACCTCCTACTGTGGGTTTATAGCAAGATAATCCAATAAACCTTTCTTTGTGCAAGAATGACTGGATCTACTTGATTTTCAAAACCTGACAGGAATTGTCAGGAATCATCATTCCCATTACCGTCAGTTTCCGCCGTCTACCAAGATGAGCGGAGCGGGTACGGGAGCCACGGGAGCAGCTGCGGCGGCTACCAGTCCAGGAGCCACAGGCGCAGCAACAGCAACAACTACTCCAGGGGCCACGGGGGCAGCAGCGACGACGGCCACTCCAGGAGCCACAGGCGCAGCGGCGGCGGCCGCTACCTTAGGGGGCACGGTTCCTGTTACCACTGTGGCGGCTACAGTGGTCACCCTCCCGACCACCACTATTGTGCCGGTGACTACTACCACAGTTTTGATCGCACCAGCATCACAATCGGGAGCGGGAGTGTTGACCCCGCCAGTATTAAGCACATTGGGGGTTCAGTACGCTCTCCCAGTCTATAGCCCGGCCGGGCACCTGCCATCTCAAGGAGGAGCGCTTCCCCGAACCTATGTGCCCGGAGTCCCAACGCCATGGGATAAAGGGGTGACCTATCGTAGGTCACGCGATTGGTCAAAGAACCTGTTGGATACTACCCAGTCGACATGGACTTTGCCGGGGAGCCAAAGCCGAGACAGTTTGATTGATCCCAGAGGCAGTTTTGGCCTTCCTCAGGGGAGAGTACCTCGAGGATCTCCCAGAACTGGGTCGGGGCCAGATACCGACGCTCGCATGGACTCTATCCAAGAGGATACCCGACGTCTGGTGAAGGACATGAGCAAGCTAATGCAATCTCTACCACAGATGATGGACCAAGCTATTCGGGCGCATCCGCTGACACAGCCTAGACCAGCACCGGCCCCGGCGCCACCGTTGATACCGGGACGACCACCTCCTGCTCCTCCGGTCCCGAGGCCAGGCCAACCAGCACCTCCGGGTCCAGGACCGGGTCAACCAGCACCTCCGGGTCCAGGACCGGGTCAACCAGCACCTCCGGGTCCAGGACCGGGCCGGCCGGCACCAGCTCCGCCTCCACCAGCCGGACCAGCACCAGGTCCAGGGCCAGGCCAACCAGGGCCACCCCAGCCGCCTGCTGCACCTCCGCCCCAACCACCTGCTCCGGTCCCTCTTATGCAGCCGATCCAGGTTATGGCGCAGGCCCCCCAGTAATCCGACCTAAGGATATGCTTGAAATCACATTTGATGGAGATCCAGAGACTGTGTCTTTTTTCATATTGCAAGTCGGAAAATTTGTCCAAAGATGGGGCCATGTTTTCCCAGATGAAGAACAGCAGGTGGAGTTTATCGCATCCAGATTCCGAGGGAGTGCTACAAGCTGGTATGTTGCTCTCCATGATTTGGAGGCTGCGGAGCTGGGGAATGTAGATGACTTCATGTGGGCTTTGAGAAACCGCTTCGAGGATTCGGGGGCGGCGGAAAAGGCAGAAGCTTTCCTTCGTACCTTCAGACAAGGTAAACTCTCAGTGCGAGAGTATTCCAGGGAGTTTCAAAGGCATGCTGTGAAGATTCGGGATTGGACTGATGCGGTCCTGGCCCAACAATATCGAATGGGTCTAGCAGTAGACATCCGCAATAACATCCTCAGCTCTCAGCAGCCTCGCACCCTCCAAGGTTGGATGGAGGAAGCCGAGAAGGCCGAGAGTCATCTACGCATGATGAAACTGGACTCATCGTTTGGTTACAACCGTCCGAGTTCGACGGCGGGCCAAGCCAAGTCCAAACCGGCAACCACCCCAAGTGGAATGAGGGATCAGCGTATGCGGCAGGGACTCTGCCTGCGGTGTGGGGAAAAGGGACACTTTGCAGCGGCTTGCCCGAAAGGAGACTCCAATCGGGCCTTACAACAAGAAGAACCCAGAAGATGGATGAACCCCACCCCGAAGAAAGGCACCGCAAAACCACGCAACCCACGGGCCCTTTTCGCGGGGCCGGACCAACTGGATACCTTCTTGCTGGAGGAAGAGAATGAGGTGCAGGGAAATGAAATGGTCCTGTTTGTGAATGGCGCTACACAACAGGACCCAACACCTGAGGCGCCTAAACTGGTGAGCAATTACCCCTCTCTCTTCTTTGTGACTGTCCTAGTAATGAACCCAGCAATGATGACCCACATTCGGGTTCGAGCCCTCATTGACTCGGGGTGTGGGAGGGACCTCATAAACCCGTCTATGGTGGTAGGGCTGGAGGCAGCCGTGGTCAACTTGAAAGACCCAATAACTTTCACACAGATGGATGGGTCTCCAATGAAAGAACCATGCCGATTTGAGACTGTCCCGTTAAGAATAGGCATTGGTGCCCACTGGGAGCTACGTTCATTTGTGATAGCTCCTCAAGCCCAATTTCCCTTAGTATTGGGTAGCCCTTGGTTGCATGGACATAACCCTTACATTCTATGGGAAGAGGGGGATGTTCAATTTATCTCACCGAAATGTACAGAACACAAATGGGACCCAGGGTGGGGAAACCTTCCCTGCAATGAACCTCCACGTGCTTGCTTAGCAATGGAGGACCTGAACCGCATCCCTAGGGATTACCAGTATTTGACTAGAGTCTTTGAGGAGGAGGAGGCGGATGAACTACCCCCCATCGCAACTCTGACTGTGCTATTGAAATTCTTCCGGGGCAGAAATTGCCAAAAGGGAAAATTTATGCCATGAGTCCTGGTGAGAAGCAAGAATTACGCCGCTTTATTGATAAAAATCTGGCTCGTGGATTTATCAGGCCAGCGTCATCCCCTTTCGCAGCACCTGTATTGTTTTGTAAAAAGAAAGATGGGGGGCTCAGACTCTGCACGGATTACCGAGGTCTTAACGCAGTGTCTGCAACCAATGCCTACCCAATGCCCCTCATTAAAGACTTATTGGCAGAGGTGGCAAAAGGGAAAGTGTTCTCCAAACTGGATTTGAGAGATGCCTATTTTCGAGTTCGCATCAGAGAAGGGGATGAGTACAAAACTGCATTTAATACCCCGCTGGGGCAATTTGAATATCGGGTGATGCCATTCGGTTTACAAGGGGCACCAGGGGTCTTCATGAACTTAATCAATGAGGTCCTACACCCCTACTTATTCAAGGGGGTGGTCGTTTACTTGGATGATATCTTGGTCTATACCCCAGACCTAAAATCCCACACCACCCTCATGCGAAAAGTACTGGAAAGGCTTTTAGACAACAAACTGTTCGTTAAACTGTCAAAGTGTGAATTTCATCAGGAATGTATTGACTTTCTGGGGTACCGCATATCCTCTGAGGGGTTGGAAATGGACCCAAAGAAGGTCCAAGATGTTGTAATGTGGGAGCCCCCAAAAACCAGACGACAGCTCCAAAGTTTTCTCGGTTTCGCCAACTTTTACCGTCAATTCTTACCCCATTTTGCCCAAGTTGCCCTTCCCCTCACCGAACTTCTAAAGACTAAGGGGAAGGGATCCAAGGCTTCAATGCCGGGGGCCCCTTTGAACTGGACGCCTCAGTGTCAATATGCATTTGATCAATTAAAACGGCTGTTCACGTCTGAGCCTATACTAGCACACCCCGATGAGACAAAGAAATTTGTGGTCCAAGTTGACGCATCAGATACTGCTATGGGTGGGGTGATTTTACAAGAGAACGCGCAGGGACAGCTACAACCCCTAGCTTATGTATCAAGAAAATTCAACGATACTTTTTTTTTTTTTTTTTGTATAAACTCTCTTAAAGAAGAGAGAATTTTATTCTTTTTATCAGAAACAGGGAGGGTAGACAGGTGGGAAAAGAGAAAGATGGAGTGAATTTTTTCCTGTTAGTAAATGTTAGTTTAGGTTAATAACCAATACCAGTTTTGGCATCCATCGTGGTTAGTAGATCTTCTTTTTAACTTTTGCAAAGTCCAAAATCACTCTGTTAAAACAGTTAGTAAAGTCCATTGGGGTTAGTAATTAAACAGCTCCTTTCAGATGCTACACGGACAGTCCTCAAAATATCTTCTTTTTAAATCGCTTCCAATTACGGATTGAGTCCATTTTAGCTTTGAAGTCTTCCGTTCCATCACCACTTTCCCCTGGGCTGCTGTCTTCTTCACTTGTCCCAGTTTGGAATACTGCGTCTTCCTCTCTGCTGGCACGCCTTTTCAGAAGTTTCTGTAGTTTAAAGATGAAATCCTTCTTTCTTTTCTCTTTTTCCTTGAACTTCTGGCTTTCAGGCTTCCTGGGCTCCACAAACTCTTCAAATGAAATTAGATCTCTAGGTCGCTTGATGTACTCAACATCCCCTTCTACTGGCAGAGTATTCTCTTTTATAAAAGAGGAATAGGCTTTAGGGGCCCTATCCACTTCTTCTTTTAATTTTATCGCTTCACTGCCAGTTAGGGGTGCCAAGACATTTGTCAAGGTAAATCCGAGATCTTCTTTCTCTTCTTCTTTAACGCCCTGGAAGCCTAAGGTCAAATTCGATTTCTGTTCAATCTCCAGCATCTTCCTAGTTGTTTCCGATATCATTTTCTGTCGACTAATGAGGATATTATCCATTTTTGACAGATTTTCGTTGATTTTCCGCAGTTGTTCCAGCAGAGGGCACAGCATCTCCTTTTCCTGTTGATTGACAGCAAGCTCTTGGGGGGGGCTATCTGGACCGGAAGTCCCTCCTCCCTTCTCTTCCGGTATTTGCAGGACTTTTTCCAGCATCGACATATTGGTTTTTTGTTTACTTTTCTAAAGTTCGTGCCGCATCCCCCAGAAAGCTGAAATGATCAAAATCTTCCATGCAACCCCAACGGTACTTTTACCAACGTCTTTTCTTCTCTCAGCCCCCCTTCGCGCTCCCTTTTTAAGTCTCTCTTCTCAGAAGGGGTGGGAACTCCTCCCTCCTCCCAACGCTTAAGCGCATACAAGGGGGCTCCGATTTACGCTTCAAAATAGATCTCCAACTCACGATTCGACGCCACTTCTTCTTTTTATGTTAAGCCATAACGCTGTTTTCACTCCTGGGATTCGGTGGTGCCGCTAAGTCCCATTACGGGCACACCGCAGCGGGGCCGATTGGGGCGGGGAGAAAGCCTCAATTTCCCGGCTGTCTGCCGGCAAAGAGGCTACTCCCCATGCGCCCCGGTTCGGAGCCTTTACCTAAGGCTCACTAGGGTCTTTCGCACATGCGAAGACCCCCCTAACTGCGTGCGGGCTAACCGCCTCCGGGAGCGACCCGAGAAGCGGCCGCCATTCGCGACGCCCGAAACCGAAACCCAAAAATTCAACGATACTGAAAGGTTCTGGCCCATTTGGGATAAGGAAGCTGCATCTATACGTTTAGCATTAATCACATGGAGACACTGGTTAGAGGGTTCCCAAGTACCGTTTGAAATATGGACTGATCATAAAAACCTTGAGGTACTGCGGAAACCCCGAAATTTAAATGCTAAACAATTTAGGTGGGCTGAGTTCTTCTCCAAGTTTCAATTTACTCTTCACCACTTTCCAGGGAAGGCTAATCACCTGGCGGATGCTCTTTCCCGTCTTCCCCAACATTTCAGTAAGAGGGTGGAGGTACAAGAGTCTATGTTTACCCCAGAACAACTGGTTGGTGCAGTTGTAACCCGCAAAGCCAAACGAACTTCAGAGAATCTTATCCAAACCTTACCCTGGGAGAAACAATTTCTCACTGACATCACCCCGCAAGAGACAAGTGAGTTGCAAGGCAGGGATGATGTGAGATGTGATCCAAACGGTTGCTGGTTTAAGGGGAATAAGATGTTTGTCCCTGCAGCCACTCGATCCCAAATGTTGCAAACAGTTCATGACTCAAAATCTGCAGGGCACTTCGGATATGTGAAATCCTTAAAACTTCTGCAGCGTGGGTTCTGGTGGCCCCGAATGAAACAGGATCTATCACTCTATATACAGTCATGCCCAACATGCAACCGTTGTAAAAATCGACCGGGGAAACCTCCAGGTCTCCTGCAGCCTCTCCCCACCCCGACCCGACCCTGGGAAGTAATTTCGATGGACTTTATCACTGATCTTCCCCCTTCTAGACAGATGACGGTCATTTGGGTGGTGGTAGACTTGTTCTCAAAGCAAGCGCATTTTATACCGTTCCCCGGTTTGCCAACTGCCAGGGCTTTGGCTAAGGCATTCCTTCAACACATTGCCAGACTACATACATTACCACTGAAAATAATATCCGATAGGGGAAGTCAATTTGTTTCTAAATTGTGGTCGGAATTAATGACCCTCATGGGTATTGAACGTGCTCTCAGTACTGCCTATCACCCTGAAACTGATGGGCAAACGGAGAGAGTAAACCAGACATTGGAGCAATACCTGAGATGTTTTTCTAATTATCAACAAGACAATTGGGTTGATTTACTGCCATTAGCGGAGTTTGCATACAACAATTCATGGCACGCTTCAACGAAGATGTCACCATTCAAAGCGGCCATGGGTTATGACAGCCCCCTCTCCCCTTCTTGCAACCGGGGGAAGGCGTGGGGAAAGCTTCAGCATGGTGTAAAACTTTCCGCGAGTCTTGGCCCCTAATTGTTGAGACTTTGAATGAAGCCAAGGCACAGTACAAAAAACAAGCAGATAAAAAAAGAGCAGGGGGATGGAATCTGAAACCAGGGGACTCTGTCTATCTATCTACAAAAAACTTAAAGTTGCAGCAACAGTCCAGAAAACTGGCTTGGAAATTTGTTGGTCCTTTCAAGGTGTTAAGATGTATAAATCCAGTGACTGTTCAGCTAGATCTGCCTAAGTCTCTTAAAGCTATACATCCAATTTTCCATTACAGCCTCCTCAAACCGGCGTTACCCCCGACTAAATGGCAAACTGCGATGCCGGAGCCTCCCCCCCCTCTGATGATTGATGATGAGGAACACTACGAGATTGCAGATATCCTTGACTCTAAGGTTTTACGTGGACAACTTTTGTACCTGATCCAATGGGTACATTTCGGGCCCCAACATAAAGAATGGGTGAAAGTTTCAGATATCAATGCACCTGAACACTTGCGAAACTTTCACAATCGATACCCTCACAAACCCGGGGGTTCTCTCCTTCCTAAGTGGCGGGTGGGTGGTGTTTTGGGAAGGGCAGAATGTAAGAAAAACTTGCGTTTGATGTTTCTCACTGAATCCATTGTTGTATGTTTCCTAACCCCGCTATGCGCTTGCGTAGGTATGCAGGCAGAAACGTGGGAGCTTCTTCCCTGCCGCTTCTCCTTATCACGGTGGCCTTGAATGTAGGCTTTGGGCTATTCTTGTGTAGCTGAGAATTTTCCAGTCCTGGGAAGGCAAGGGGAGGGGGAGTAGTCTCCCGCTCATCAAGTATTTCTCCCGCCGGGAGTTCCCGCGCGAGTGCTCAAGTTCTATTTGCTAGGCGCTTCATTGCATCACACTATAAGTTAGCTTGCTTTGCTTTGCCCCCTATTCCTGACAATGACCTCCTACTGTGGGTTTATAGCAAGATAATCCAATAAACCTTTCTTTGTGCAAGAATGACTGGATCTACTTGATTTTCAAAACCTGACAACACAGATGTAAGGTGGCTAAGTAGGCACACATTTCTGCAAAGGTTTCGTGATTTGCTGAATGAAATAAGAAGGTTTTTGAAGGAGAGGGGAGATGACAAAGCAGAGTTGGAAGCTGAGGAGTGGTTATGTGATCTGGCATTTCTCGCTGACTTTACAGGCGAGCGAAGTGATATGAACATTGAACTACAAGGTAAAAACAAATGCATTGGCGAGATGATGAGTACAGTTTCATCCAACAGGAGCAAATTTGAGCTAATGATGACTGACCTTTCAAACAACCCTTTATTTATTTATTTATTTATTTATTTATTTATTTATTTATTATTTTCCATTTATATCCCACCTTGCCGAAAATCGGCTCAAGGCGGCTAACAACATTCAATCAATAAAACAATGCGTTAAAATACATTTCCTAATATGCAGGACCATCTGGGACAATATCCAACTTTGTTTTTCAGAACGCAAAGTATGTGACAGAAATCTGCTCTGTTATCCAGGAATTCGAAAAAAAGATTCCATGACTTCCAAAGAATTGAAAAAGTTGTCGAGTACTTGTCATACCCATTCAAAGTAGACATGGACATTAAGGAAACTGCAGCTGCTATCAGTAAAAATTAATCATTGAACAAGGCATCTCTTGAAAATGAAATATTAACCCTTAAAATGACATTTTTCTCAGGACCCGTGCTGAGCAAGAATCGTTTTGGAAGCTAGTGCCTAGAGACAAATTTCCCAACTTGAGAAGATGCAATGAAACTGTACACTCCTGTTTCGGTTCAACTTAATTGTGTGAATTTGCGTTTTCCCATCCGAAAATGACAAAGAGTACACAGTGTTCTAACATGACAGATGAACATCTCCAGGATTCCCCGAGACTGGCCCTCACGCAATATTCACCCAACTTCAAAAAGCTGGTGGATGAAATGCAGGCTCAGACGTCTCACTAACGAGCAAGAGTGAAGTTTTAAAGATTGTGCAAGATCAGCCTGGATCAATACTTGACCTACATTTAACACAAATAACTCTGGATAAAAGTTATTGAGATAGTTTTTTAAAAAGTTTTTTATTAGATGATAAGTCAAATTGAGATAGTTAAAGAAAGTTATAACTCAATAAAAAATAAAAAATGTTCGCAGTTCTTTCTGGATCTTCGTCTCTCTGTTTTGTTTTTGCTTATTTTGCTTACTAGTAAATGACAGAAGGTGCATTATAAATGGGGGGGGGGCGGTGGAACCCAACTTTAGTGGGTTAAAATCTAATTTGAAACTAATTTGAAACTTTATTTTCATGGTGGTAGATCACCGGCACTTTTGGCCAGAAAAAATAGATCACTACCTGTTCACAGTTGGGCATGCCTGGTCTAGATCTTGCTAGATTCCATTAGAATGCTTATCCTGAGTTTCAGTGGCTTTCAGTCATGTCCTCCCCCCGCCCACAACATGGCTGCTTCCAACATGGCAACATATTTTCCCCATTTACATCTCTTTGGGTTCTTCCCTGGATCTTTGCTTGGAGACCTGTTCTGACCCCAGCACCCCTCCTAGAATTCCAGCCTACCTGGTTTTTGTGCTATGCATGTCCACAGCCCACTTGGATATTTGGTTGCCCAAATGCTTAGAAACCACTACTCATGGCTTTCCCATGCAAAATCATGCAAGGATAGGCAGTATATTCATTCCGTACTTTCCTCACTACTTTCTGTAAAACTTGGAGATACTGGGTTGGATTCAATCAACTTTTCAGCGGGTGAAAAAGGAAGGGGGGTCCTCTTTGACCACCCAAAAGGCTGTGCTCGGGATCATGGCACTTGCATGGACAAAAGCCATGTGAGATGGGATCTGTAGTAAGGAATGGGAGCTGGGCGAGACTGAGTGAAAAAGCTGGCTAGATCCAGCCCACGGCATTGAAAGTTAGTAAAAGAAAGGAGAGCTATCTGTCAAAGGATCTGTCAGACAAGGTGACAGGTGCCTTCTTCTATGCCTTAACTCAACCTTTATGTAGAAGGAGAATAAAGCTTCAATTGAGTGAAGAGTCCTGCAGAGAAAGAAAAATCTATCGGAGTGCTTGTGGCAAACAAATGTTGAGACAACAAAAGGCAGCAGGGGTGCGATCACGCGCACCATTAGCCATGCCACAGGCATGAATGCCAGGCAGATTTAAAGGGCACAATCAGACACGAACATCTGGGAAGCACCCTGCACCCATTGGCAACCCGTTTTGCGCCACCGCAGAAGCAGAGTAAAAAGTTTCCAGGGAAAGTCCAGTAGCAAACAGGTTGCTACAGGCCACGAACGGACTTTCCCCTGTCTGATCACTCCAGTGCGCTCTCATGGCATCGGGATGGTCTGATCAGGCCATCCCGACTCCGTGCTGTTGTTCCCTCCCACCTTCTCAGTCTGTGCATCATCGCACACTCCATAGGGAGCCCTCAGTGCGGAGATGCAATTAATCAATTCTCATTTAAGCACATCAGGAACAAACGGCAACCCCCCAACTCACCCACAGTTGTGTCTGATCACACAGAGGCGAGCTGCCCCCGCAGCTTCAAAGGACTGTGTGATCACGCAACTGCGGGTCAAATCCCTCCGGAGGAAATAGCCTCGCTTCCCCCCCCATGTTATCTCGCACATGTGACCACCACCCAGGTTGTGACGAGTGAGCCACATCTTTTCTGCTGCTGTTCTAGCTGCCACAGAACTCAACAGAACGAATCCAGTTTTACACCAACGGGTGAGAATCTAGTCCTAAGGAGGTAAAATAGACTTTTATCTGTGGGCTGTAAAATTAACATATCTAACACTGAGCACCTGAGGAATTGAGTGCGATAGGTCCCTGAACATTTACAATTCTTTGACACTTAGAAGAGAATTTGACCCTGTGAATTTTAAATATGCAAATAGGAAGTACTTCCCTCCTAGCAATTAAGCTGTGAAAGTAATTAGTGTGGAAGACATGCTCATATTTCTTTTTAAAGGGATACTGTAGGGTTGTCAATAAGCCGGCAACACATCTGTTTGTTTATTTGTTTTTACCCAGTGTGGAGAACATAGATGTTTCAATTAGTAAACCGGTAAAACAACAGATTAAATATCTTTGCAGTATTTTACCACAGGTTTCAAAATAAAGGGGCTTATCTTTCAGACAGAGAATGCTGTCAAATTGCATTAAGTGAAATTTCATCCATCTCCCCCAAAGGAAAAATATAAGCAGGCCTATCTGTGGAATGAAAGGAATAATACAACCGCCATGATCTGCTTCACACATTAGAGGAATTAGGAGGTTCTTGTTTGCGTTTCATGTGTACTCCTGGTATTCGTCATCATATGCAAGAACCATCCTCGTCTTTGTTTTCTTAATTGTGCGTGCACTGAACAAGAGACCCAGGTCTCATTATAGCATGCTCACGGAGACAAAAAAGCTGGTATCATTTTCACATGATGTGCAGAACATGCAATTTATTCAGATACACAACCACTTTTCCCTGAACATATGAAGCAGCATTAACAAGGTGGTTCCACAGGGAGGTGACAATACAGGGGAGTTTTGGCACACTACTAGGGAAGGGAGTTCCATAGCTATAGACAAGGAGGCAGCTCCTTTTACCTGCAGGCCATTTGAATGGGAGTTGGAGGGTTGCACAGCTGAACACATATGTATGACCAGCCAACAAACGCAGGTATCACTCCCCTCTATCCTTTTTCCTTCATACTGCTGCAAATAGGAGGGTTCAAGAAGGGAGAAGCTATAGACTATGGAGAGTTCCTCATTTTCCCGAGACATCCTGGTCTTGCTCCCCTTCTGCTGGTGGTGAAAATTTATTGTGTAGCCATTGGTCATTACAATTTAAAATTTAAATTTGAATATACAAATTAGACAACTTATAGCACTGGAATATAATAACCTCTAAAATCTGCACATTCAGTATTTAAATTAATTAAAATCTTGAATATAGATGCCCATCTCCAGAAACACATACACAGCCTCAAACACTGCCATTTTACATTGCCGTTTTATAGTTCAATCTCATTTCATTTTCCTACGTTCTTGGCCCTGATTTTACTAGCCGCTAAGGCGAAGAGTGCTACCCTACAGGAAACCGTAGGGTCTGTGTCTGACAACAGAAATATTAATGTATCGTGTCAGAAATTTTTTGCAATTGATCTATTATTGCAGTCTCAGTATTGATCTATTATTTACATCTCAGTTCCCAGTACAATGGGCAGACCATGACATAATGAAAAAGATCCTCCACAGAAGTTTTACAGATACAAATATGCTGTTCCTGGAGTATTTTAAAGTATCGTCCCAGGAGTAATTCTGTTGGCATAGTCTGGAAACACAATGCTGTAAATGCTGTTCTAAGCTTGTATGCGGTAATATTTACCAGGTAGGCAGCTCTTAAATGATCTTTCTTTATGTCTTTGTACCAGGGAGCAAATTTTGACCGAATGATTAAAGAATAATCTATTACAGCATCTCCATTAAACACCCATTAAACACCTAGACCGTGGTTGTTCCCTAAAGATAGCAGTAAATCATCTGGAATTGTATAACAGGAAATGATGTTATGAACAAAATCAAAGCAAATTTTATCTTTACATAGTGACAAACAATAGCTAAGTTTACCTGGTAGTGAGAAAAGGCTCCATCTCAATTGCTTCAAAAAGTGATGAGAAGAGGGTCTGTCTGGTAGCTGGATGGGGAACAATATCTGATGGGAACTCGATTCAACCCATACCAACTCTTATTTTTTAGAAATAAAGATTACAAGCTAATGAACATTGTTATCTCGAAACTAGCACCACCAACTGCTCCCACACTAGGAAGCCAAGCTTTGGAGCCCCTTGATACAATGTGCTCCTTTTTACTTATCCCCATCCCTAACATTTTGTGTTAATGTCTCTACCCAATTCCCGTCAGGGATCTATAGCTCTAAATCAGAGGACAGCAACCAAACAGAAGAAAACAGTGAACATGGACTGGGGAACAGTGGAAGCACCTTGGGCAGTTCTTCAGAAGATTCTGAATCTGAAAAAGGAACAGCAGCTCCTAAACTCCTCAAAGTTAAATTGAACTATGATAAGAACAAACACAGAAGATAAATGATGTGATGTGTACTTTAATGCTGAAAGCCTTATTTTCTTTTTATATATATGAAACTAGGATGCACCTACTCTGGCTAATCATGCTTGTATTAGTTTGATTTTGAAATAATTTTAGTCAGTAACATTCCTTTTTACTTTTCATAACTGTGGGAAGACTGTCAAGATATCGATATAACCAATGCATTATGATCCTTGCTTTAGCTTTGTATTTTAGTTTAGTTTCCTTTCCCCCCCTTCCTTTGTAGTTGTGTGGTGAAAAAGCAATTAAAAAGTTCTTTTTTTACAAAAGTGATCTACAGCTCTGAGAGAAAAGCGTAATGGCGACAGAAGAGACAGGGAATTCTCCAGCCACCACAGTTTACCAAGCCTATTCTTCTAGCTGACAATTAGGCACACTTCATACTAGGAATCTGCCATTCCTGCCCTTTTTAATCTCTGATCATCCACAATTTTTCACTTATTTAAAACATTACTTAGCACCATGATAACAAGGGAACTATGGTGGATATTTCATGGGTGCTACTTTTGTTCCTGGGTGACAGGCATACATATTGCCTTCTATAGTATAAAATTAGAATTTGCTGAGCCCAAAAAGGAAATTGCTATTGTTAAATTATATTTTTTTAAGGACTGCTCAAAGCCAAATACAATATTTGCCATAGACATCTGTCTTAGTTGTAAGAACATGGTTTGAAGTAGCTAGGATTGTTGGTGGCTTTCTCATGAGTAAATGTTGTGTGTGTTTTTTAGGACTGAGAACTTCTTTTGCAATGTCCCATTCTTAGAAGATTTTTAAGGCAAAGAGAAGCTCAATGTGTCTTCATTCTGCCCATGGTTAACTTTAGGTGTGAACACTATGGGTGACCATTTATCAAGAGGTAAATTAGGGCAGAACCAAACAGTACAAGAAATATGGGCTTTGCTCCACGGGAGGATTTCTTCAGATGGAAGTCATTCCTCCTGCAGATTGCAGCTTTCTCACTCCCCCCGTCATTGTAGCCCAAAATACCCCCCCCCGGTGCTCCTGGGGAAACAGGGGAACAGCAAGGGGGGGGCATCTTGGACTGCAGCAAGATGAAGAAGGCAAGAAAGCAGCATTTTGCAGTTTGTGAGGGCATACCAGTTCACTTGCAGCATCCAGATACTGGACTTCAGGTGTAGAGGTGAAAGGGGAAACTTGACACAAAGCTGCCATTTGTAGCAGCAAATTCTTTGTTAAAAAAAAACCGTTTAGACCAAGGCGAGGTAGTAAACTCATTTCCTGGCTGTACCACTTGAGGTTAGAGATGGGGGCTCCTATGACTTAATGGTCCTCAAGAGAAAACAAAAAAATTCCCTAAATCTAGAAAAATGATCTGCTGGCATGTCAAAGAGAAGGCTAGGCTGGAGCAGAAGTCCATCAGTGGCTATGAGCCACAAGGTATAGATCGGGACTCTCAGGCTGGGGCAAGCGACGCTCTGTATTCTTGGTGCTTGGCGGGGGGGGCAACAGTGGGAGGGCTTCTAGTGTCCCGGCCCCACTGCTGGACCTCCTGAGGGCACCTGGTATTTTTGGCCACTGTGTGACACAGAGTGTTGGACTAGAGGGGCGATTGGCCTGCTCCAACATTGGCTTCTCTTATGTTCTTCTCCTTGACAGAGGAGCTTTCAATCAAATGACACCCCCCACACACACACACACACGCACTCTAGTGAGAGAGATGGGGAAAATGGATGATCCTGGCAAAGCGCCTGTATCTGATTTCAGTCCATTGAAAATGGCATCCCCAGGCCTACCTCACAAGGCTATCACCAGGGCTATTTTTGTAGAAAAAGCCCAGCAGGAATGCATTAGTATATTAGGCCACACCCAACAGCAGAAACTCATTAGCATATTAGGCCACACTCCTGACAGCACAGCTCAGCATATTAGGCCACACCCCATGTTACCAGAAGTGTGGTCATCCAGCCACACCCACCTTTCTGTTTACCTTGTTTGTTGTCAAAACTCAGGGCTTTTTTTGTAGCAGGAACTCCTTTGCATGTTAGGCCACACACCTCTAATGTAGCCAATCCTAATGAGTTTCTGCTGTTGGGTGTGGCCTATTAAGCTAATGAGTTCCTGGTGGGTGTGGCCAACTTGGGAGCCAGCCGGAACTCCGTTCCTGCGCGTTCCTGCCCAGAAATAGCGCTGGTTATCACAAAACAAATCCATGACACTTATGAACTCCAGAAGTTAGAATCATAGAATGTTAGAGTTGGAAGGGACCTTGCAGGCTGGGTTAGCTTTTTTAAAAGAATCGATAATATTTAATTCGGCTGAAGCAGGATACTTACTCAAAAAGAGAAGAAACCTCTTGAGTGTAGTACCCAGAAAAACCATTCCTGGTGATGTATTATAATTTATATGCCTTGTACACTAAAGATGCTCTCTGACATGCCGCTGGCAACCTACAATAAAGCAACACAGGCTGCCTCTTGAGACATGCCTTCTTGAACACATTAGCAATATAATCCAGGCAACGGTTCGGACTCCCCGTTGATGTGCTTCAAGGAATGTGCAACTCAGTAATGACCGTATTGAACTCCTTTCTACCCATCCCCTGATGCTTGTCAGCAGCAAGTCAAAACCACTGTTTTGATTATAAGGGGGAAGCACTGGGGGGGGGAGGCGCCACCAGTGAGATGTGTAAAAGCATCCTCAGGTTCCTGCAGGTTCTCTGGCTTGTTGCCTTGGAGGTTTGCAAAGGATGCCTCTGATTGTAGTTAAGCAATATGGCAACTTGGGGGAAACAACCCAGGGCTCACTGCCTTCCTAAAAGCCTCCAGATACTGCTCTTTAGCATCAATGCCTTTTCTAGCTAGTCAGTTTTCATCACAGCTGCAAGTGCCCAGAAGCAATTCACTAACAGTGCAATACTCCACTCAGATATTCCAGTTGAAGCCCAGTGATTTGCACTGCATGTCTCACCAAAGCAAGGTACAATGAAATATCCAATACAGCAGGCCGATTGTGCATCTTAAATAAGAAGTAATGGGGGGGGGATGTGTGCTCAAAAGAGGCTTTCTAGGAAATGATCAGGCCCAGGAATCTACTTTGGGACAATGTTACTCAGCTGAGAGAGTTAAGACATACCCTGTAGTAAGTCCTGGGGGTGCTTGCTGTTACACCCCTCCCTAGTAGTTTGCTGCAGTTTGGTGCAGGTGCATGCGGCTGATTTCCCACTACAGTTGCCTCGGTGTTGCGCCGCCGTTTGCCCCGACACTATTGGTCAATTTCACACCCAAAGCCGCGGGGTTGCATTTTGACCTGCGGCTTCACCCGATTTCCCCCGCAGTTTCATGATCCTCAAAAAACAGGATCACGAAACTGCGGGGAAATCGGGTGAAGCCGCGGGTCAAAATGCAGCCCCGCGGCTTTGGGTGTGAAATTGACCAATAGTGTCGGGGCAAACGGTGGCACAACACCAAGGCAGCTGTAGTGGGAAATCAGCCGCAGTTATATGTATTTGCTTACTTTTTTATAGCCTGCCTTTCACACCAAGACTCAAGATGAACAGTCTGAGTGGGACTCCTTTCTCAGCCTCCTGATATTTCTTTGGTGGTGAACAGAGAGAAAGGATTAGCTGCTTCCTGAGATCAGTGGGGACTCCTATGGCATGTAGCATGACCAAGCATTCCTACGGCACAAGGGCTCTACTGGGAGCCAGTGTGGTGTAGATTGTGACCAAGGGAGAGTCACCTTCAGATCCTCAGTCATTAAATTGCGGGCTGAAAGAGAGGGCAGGAAGATCACACACCTCATTCTCTACAGAAAACACAAATGTCTGGCTCCTTCGTCCTCTGTTTGCCTCTGTCAGACTCGGGTCCACCTTTTCCTTGGTACTCCATACCTGTGGCATTACCAACCTGCTTATTGCAATCCGCACCCCCATCCCCTTCCCCCTCACTTTCGCTAGCTAAAGCAGATGTATCCAGCTGCCCGCTTATTGCTCACCCTCGCTGATATTCCTGGTGGGAGGGAGTGAAACTGTGGGAGGAGGAGCGACTGTGTGAATGCCTGTCGGTTAAGGAGGCAACGCTGGCAACCATTTTCCCAAGCAGTACCTCGGGAACCTTGAAGCTGATAAGACTTTTGAATGGCTAGTTGAACCATTGTATTCTTAGGTTCTTAGGATTGCTTATACTTATGGACGTGTGACGTAGGTGTGGGATGTGGGGTTTAGTTATACACCGAGTCCCTACCTTTGCTCCCCAGTCCTGACAAAGAAGTCACCTTTGCAGCATCTCAAAATGCTTCAATAAACTTTCAAAAAAGAAAAGCTGTGTAGAGTGTGAGTTGACTGGGAACCTAACAGCCTCATGGCCACAATGACCCTTGACTGCGCCATTTGAAGCTGGGCTCCCTGTTTTATTATTCACATCTTAAAGGAGAAAGCACACACATGGTTGGTAGCATTTTAAAGAACAATGAGACAGCCTTCAAAACACACCTCTGTCCCCCTTTAAAATGCAGGGGGCCTGGGAGGTGTGGGCAAAGGACTTTCCTGCCTGAGGCCACTGCCAGCCCCTTGCCTTGCTGCTCCTTTGCCGCCCGGTCCCTGCCTCCCCACTTCCATACAGGGAACTGTTAAGTATGAGACTCAACAAAGGATTCAGCTTCAAGTGATTTCAGCTTCATTAAACAGCAACTGTAGGTCAGGAACACACGACAACAAGGGGAGCACAGCTCCTTCTTTTAAACTCTCCCAGGCTTTCAAAGCCACACCCATTACAAGTTAAAGACCAATTAGAATACAGGGATAAAGGCCAATCAGGACTGTTCCCTCTTTGCAACAATATCACTCAGTGATTGGGTAATTACACAGGTTTCGCAGAAACCGACCAATAGCAATGCGACATCTGAAGAGCCACGTTCAGACTCAATCTTAACATGTGAATAGATAGGAGCGATTCACATTCAGTACATAACAGGAACTTAGGTGCCATAACACTTGTTCCCTCTCTGCTTCCCCAAACCACTCCAAAACCAGAGCAGTAAGCCATACATGCCCTGTGCCAACATTTTGAGAAGCCCAAGGGGGGAGATCTTGCGAGAGTTCTGCCATCACTTCAGTTACCTTGGCAGCTGTGCCAGGCTATCCAAGTAATAACCAAAGTCTTACAAGAGGAAGAAGTCTCAAGCTGCAAATGCCTGGGGAGCCCAATAGGGCTGGCTCTGTGGCTTTCAGAGAAGCTTGGGGGAGAGGAGAAGCATTTGCTCCTCGGAGTCCCAGGCAGGGGTGGAAGCAAAGTGAGGGTGTGGGCAGGGAGGGAAGTTGCTGCCCCACAAAAGGCGCTACCTGAGGCAACCACCAGTGAGGGTGCCTCTTTTCTTTCTGTGAAGCAAAAATTACATAGATTCACTCTTGCCAAGAACATAGCGCTCCCTGTCTCCCACCAGCAATATAGGAGTAGTGAGACCCTTGGTCAGCCAGCCAGAGCCCTTTAATAATATCCAGATAGACAACAGTGTGCTGCAGAAGTCTCTCTTCTGCCTCAGCAGATTTCAGTTGCCTGACCCATTTGTCATGACCCCACAGCACAAGCATTGAGCAGAACATATTCATAATGCCTTCTAAAAACAGAATTAAAGATATATTCTTGGTGCTTGGGGGGGCAACAGTGGGAGGGCTTCTGGTGCCCTGGCCCCACTGCTGGACCTCCTGATGGCACCTGGTATTTTTGGCCACTGTGTGACAGAGTGTTGGACTGGATGGGCCATTGGCCTGATCCCACATTGGCTTCTCTTATGTTCTCTTATGTTCTCATGTGCAAGGAAACCCTTTATCTTCATACCCTACTCAAATGCAAGAGGACATGCTTTGATAAACAGGTACAGTCTGCCTTTGGGAAGAGAACAAATGCCACTATCCATAAATACCTGTTTCCAGAAATAGAAAAAGTAGAGTTCAGCACAGGGAGGGTTGATTTCAACCTCTGTTAATGATGAAGGTTTGTTTTGTTTTTTTTATCAAGTTTACAAACAAACACAAAACTTAGTAAGTTAGGATGACCGACTGTACCATAAAAGCACCTGGTTTGGGCTAGAACTCCCTCCGTGAAAGCCTTTTCCGTTTGTCATAGTCAGGCACCCCAACCTGCCAGCTATGATTCGATCCTTGGTTCAGGATTTTCCAGGAAGGGGATAGGAATGCCAGGCTCCAGGTGGGACTCGGGGATCCCCTGGAATTACAGCTCACCTCCAGACTACAGAGATCAGCTCCTCTGGAGAAAATGGATGCTTTGGAGGGTGGACTCTGTGGCATGGTTCCCCACTGAGCTCCCTGTCCTCCCCAGGCCTCCATCCCCCAGTCTCCAGGAGTTTCCCAACCTGGATCTGGCAACCCTTCCTGCCCTCCCCTGCTGGTGGTGCAGGGGGGACCTGGCAACCCTTAGAGGGGAGGTATCCCATGCAGGTCACTTGCTTCTGCCCCAGTAGGCTTCCTGTTTAGTTATGAGATGTGGCAGCACAGCCCAACTCTGGCCTGCAGGCCCTGTTTTGTCCTGCCCTCTGAGGTATCTGGGCACCAGTGGTATTCCAAGGTATCTACCTGGCATGTGCCACCAACTTGGCTTTCCCAATTCTCTGATGGGCTTTTCTCTCCCTCTCTCAGTTCAACCACTGCCACCACCTAGCCTTTGTAGGAACTACCCCCTGAGAGGGCCAGGGCTTCCAGCTTTCCTTCCCTATGTTGCCATTCTAAGGCCTCACCTTGTGCCTGTGTCTCCTCCCGCTACCCAGCTTCTGGTTACCACAGGGACAGCTTACGGCACTTGCACACCACTAGTGGAGACGCCACTTGCCAGTTAAGAAGAGAAGAAGAGAAGAGATTGGATTTATACCCCGCCCTTCACTGCCCAAAGGCGTCTCAGAGTAGCTTACAAACTCCTTTCCCTTCCCCTCCCCACAACAGACACCTTGTGAGGTAGGTGGGGCTGAGAGAACTTCTGACAGAAACTGTCCTTGAGAGAACTGCTGTGCTAGAGCTTGTGGCTGAGCTTGTCACATCAGCAGGTGCAAGTGGAGGAGTGGGGAATCAAACCCAGTTCTCCGAGATAAGAGTCCACGCACTTAACCACTACACCAAACTACCCTCCTGCTCCTGTGCCCCCCTTTTAAAATAGTGTGTTTGAAATAGTGGAGGCCTATGTCGTACAGAAAACTATTACAGCATTAAAAGTTATAAAACATTTATTAAAAGAAAATGCCAGCATAAAACTGTAAACAAAAAATTCCTCTGCCCCTCCCTCTGTATATGCCCTAGTGGATGTTAATCTAAGGCAGATTCTTTAATTTAAAAGTTACAGTGGGTCTTGGAGTCTCTGTCCAGGCCTCCAATCCCACCCATGGCAATGTCCACCTTCAGCAGGCCCCAGGTAAGAACTCTAAAAGAGACTTCCTCCTCCTCCTCATGCCAAGGAGTTTTAGCATCTCTGTTTGCCCACCCACTGGGCAGGGCATGGCCAAAGAAGCTTTTCCTGAAGTCTCCAGGAAAAGACTTCTCTATGGTTTTTGACCTCCAAAATTCTGTTCCCGTCACCTTTCTAGCTGCAGGAGTGCAAGTGTGTGACTTGACTATTTCATTGTAGCTGGCCAAGCCTGCCACTTCTGTTTCTAAAGCCCTGCTAAGTGAGGCTGGTGAGCTATCGACTTCTCCTGTCCTGCCTGTTCTCTGCCGAGAGAGTAAAAAACATTTTAAAACTAAAACTAAAGGTGAAGGTTTTGATCAGTCCAAACCTCCAAAGAAAAAAGTGTTTCTGTGTACAGACATTATACATTTCATAATGATGGCAGAAGATGCGAACTCTCAAAATACAATTTTTAAGACTTCTATACACTGTCCTACTTCATAGTGCCAAGACAATGTACATGAACTGTGAAGAGGCACAAGGATGGTTATGTTACCCTTTATAGTATAATGTAATTCTCCACTGGCAAAAAATAAGAGAATAAGGTGTTGGAAAAAGTAACAACCAATGCTTTCTTTTTGATTGTTCAACAACTTGTCAGGTCCACTTTCTGACCTGTGGAAAACATTTTCAGATCCTAAAGCCACATTCTCTTTGACTACCATCTCTTGCTGGCCTCTTGACTCCACTCACAGCAGTTCTGAAACCTGACTGCACTTTGCAAGCTACACTTAGAGATGACAGTGCCTCAGCAATTTGCTTGGGTTTTAAATTCTACAGAACAAATTTACAGTTATTGTAATGATTTCATGTTTTGATGTGTGTGTTTCTTTAAATGTTCAGTTTGACTACAGTACTGTAAGAAGAGTGATAGAGGGAGACAAGTGTGATGTTACTGGCAGATGACTGAGAGTGTGGGAGAAGAGGTGTCTATGACAGTGATTCTGTGTGTGAAGTTTGAAGAGAGAGCATAGTCTGTGTGACTATGGGAGATTTTGAGTCTATTGCATGTGAAAAAGACAAACAGTTTAGTCTGTGTGAATATGAGTTTAGAATCTATTCTGCATGAATAAGACAAAGAATTCAGCCTGTGTGGATATATATATATATATATGAGAGAGAGAGAGATTAGACTGAGTGTCTACGCCTGTCAGAGTGGAGTTTTGGGAATTTGAGACTGTTTGTGACACCAAGCTTTGCCAGTTGTTTAATTATTTAATTTTTAATTCCAGGTGGCAGCAGAAATCTACCAAGTTTAGGTACACGTGGCTGAGTTCAGACTGGCAGTTTGAAGCGGGAGCGAGTCGTGGCAAAAAAGCCCTGGAACAAATTGTTCCGGGTTTTCCCAGTCACACTGCACTGACTGATGCAGGAGCATACTGAGAGGAGGCACGAGGGAGAGTTCAGACTGCTGGCCTGGAGGCGTGGCTGTAAACGGCTTTTCCCTGGTAATTCAGCTATGTGCATATGTACGCATGACTGCGTATGCACTCATGCACATCCAGTTGATTTGGGGAGGATCCCGTTGTGCTGGCAATGCATTGGGCGGTAGAGTGGAGCACAGCCAATCATACAGCTGCTGCGTTATGCGCAACACGGGTTGTTCCCGCCTTTTCGGGTTGGTGTTCACACTTCCCAGAAGTGGAATGAAGCGGGATAAACAGTCTCTCGGGGATTTGCTACTGCTTTTAAACATGGGAGTGAAGTGGAACAGCACGGGTTGACTATGGGTGGAGAACGCCGGGCAGATGTGCCTGTGTGAACGCCCCCTTTAATCTGCTTGTAAAATGTGGCTGAAACGTGGCTATAGCAGGGCAAACTGCCAGTCTGAACTCAGCCAGAGTGTGGTTTAAAGGTAAAAACAGTCCCTCAAGAAGCAAGAACACCACAGATTGTTGGCACGTGTGGTGGGATACAAACATCCTGAGGAAAAAAAATATATTAAGTGGAATAAAAATTCTGGGAGAAAGAAAACTCTGAGAGAAAAATGGCACAGTTTCAAGGATTGAAGAAAGAGGCTCTGATCCAAAAATGTAAAGACTTAAATTTACCTCATGAAGGGAAAAGTGTAAAAGAGCTGAAAGTTACATTGATTCAAAGCACTGTGGAAGCTAGTAAAACAATACTTGAGAGAAACCCTGAGGAAATGTTTAACCCCAGTCCAGAATATTTAGAGTTTCTGAGAGAAAAACTGAATGTTGAAGCAGAAAAACTGAAAGTTGAAGCAGAATTTAAAAATAAACAATTAGAACAGGCAAGAGCACTTAAAATTAAAGAAATGGAGCAGGAAAGAGAACTTAGAACTAGAGAAATCAATTTCAGAGCTCAAGAGTTGGAAAGACAAGCTGCTTTGGAAGCACGAAGATTAAAAATTCCAAATCTCTCTCTTTTGGTAGAATAACCTAGGGTCTGGGCACTACAGAGGACTATGTGGCCCTGAGGAAGGACTATTCTGATTTCCGGGATAAGTTTAAACAAAAAATGATTAATTTAATAAAGTAGAAAATAGGTTTCTGGTTATTTTGAACTGTTGCTGATGAAAGGAACTTGTAAATAGAACTGGCAAAGCTTGGTGTCACAAACAGTCTCTCAAACTCCCAAAACTCCATTCTGACAGGCGTAGACATTCAGGGTGATTTCCCACTAAAGCTACCGCGGGGTTGCGCCACCGTTTGCCCCGAGATTTTTAGTCAATTTCACACCCGAAGCCGTGGGGCTGCATTTTGACCCGCGGCTTCGCCCGATTTCCCCGCAGTTTCGTAATCCTGTTTTTTGAGGATTACGAAACTGCGGGGAACTCGGCAGCCGCGGGTCAAAATGCAGCCCGCGGCTTCGAGTGTGAAATTGACTAAAAATCTCGGGGCAAACGGCGGCGCAACCCCGCGGCAGCTTTAGTGGGAAATCACCCTCAGTCTAATCTCTCTCTCTCATATATATATATATAGCCACACAGGCTGAATTCTTTGTCTTATTCATGCAGAATAGATTCTAAACTCATATTCACACACACTAAACTGTTTGTCTTTTTCACACGCAATAGACTCAAAATCTCCCATAGTCACACAGACTATGCTCTCTCTTCAAACTTCACACACACAATCACTGTCATAGACACCTCTTCTCCCACACTCTCAGTCATCTGCCAATCACATCACACTTGTCTCCCTTGATCATTCCTCTTACAGTACTGCAGTCAAACTAAACATTTAAAGAAACACACACACACCAAAACATGAAATTATTACAGCTATAAAATTAGGGGGGGGAGCTACCTTGTAGCTGACATCTCATATTTGAAACTGAAGGATTCTTACCACCATGTTCCAGTGTGTTTAAGACAGTAACTTAACCTGTGGCTCAGTTTCCAAGGCTGTAAATAAAAAGCCAATCATACTTTGCTTCACACGAGTACGTAAGCAGCTAATAGCCACCTGCCCAACACTTTATACGTGCCAGTTAGACTCTATAAACCATGTATTCTTCCATCCTGAAAGGCTCAAGACTAAGCCTCAGACAACTGCTAGGGCCTTTCCTCAGGATCCTTTTTATTATATTATCAGTCACCTTGACACAACAGCCAACAACTCCCCTGCAGGCTTTAGGAGCTGTATTTTCGTCTCCAATCAGTTCTCTCAGCTTGCTAATCGGGAAGCAACAGGGAGGTGGTAGCTTGACTTTGCAGCAGCTGCGGAAACCAGAGCGCCTCATTTAGAGGGCCGGCAACCCATCCACTCAGGCCGCTTACACCAGGCTACTCAGGGATGTCAACAGGCTAACACATTGTGGGGGGTGCTGATTTTTTCCCTATTACTCTCTCCCTTTGCCAGGAAAACTGTCAGCTACTTATTTTGGTTTATGTCAAGCTTCTGTTACAATCACAGGAGATGAGCCAGGAAAAAAAAATGGCAGCCTCAAATCCACACGACTAATCAGCACTCAGTTGACTATTTCTCTGCCCAGATTACACTGTGCTCAGTTGCATAAAGGGATTTTTGCATGCCACTGGGTAACCCATTTTGGCTACATCTGTGGTGAAGCACTAAACTGCTGCCCTGTGCTTTTGGTGGATGACCGTGGAGCATTCTGGCTCACACAAAAACTGATCTGGTACGACCAGCATGGCGGTGTGCCCTGAGCTTCATTCCTTCCATTCCTCTTAACTACTGTTCTTACGATACTACTATGATAGCCAAGCGCAGGCGAAGTCTCATGGAGGTAGTCATTTTCCAGTTCTTCCAACTCATCGGCCTCTGAGCAGAATGGAGCCTCTTACCAGCTCTCAACTCACACTTTCATGAGCAGCTGCTACTGACTGGCAACACCACCCACAAATGATAGAGGGGAAACTTTAAAAAAAAATGGAAAGTAGGAATTCCCTCACTGCAGTGAAACGTATGCAAGGAGGTCAGCACGTGATGGAGCCCACTGTTATATCATGGGGAGTTGTGAATTTGTTCACATTCCTTTTTATTGTATCGTATAGTTATTTCAACACAATCCTGTTGTGTAGTGGGTTCGACGCATAAGGAGAACAGCCGCTGAGTGATTAGCAGCTCATACTTTACTGGACACAACACAAGAACACACCAATGGGTCAAGCGACCAACTATATACAATCCCCGGGTGTCCCATTGGCAGGTTTGAATTTCCCGCCACAGTTCCCATAGGTGCTGACTAGGAGTCTCAGGATTCTAGTCCCCATTGTTCTCTCAGAGCCAAACTCCGTGTGTAAACCGCTGTGCCCTAGTGGCGGTCTGTGGACATAACAGATCCCTTATAGGAAAATCCTTTATTTTCACTTTTCACTTGTTATATTGGTTGCTGGCTGTGGCTGATTATGTCCTAGCAAGGCTGAGACCAGGCCTTGCCTCTATATTCTGATAAATTTCTGTTCTGTCGTGGTACCAGGTACTGTGGAGCTCTTACAGCAGCAGTGCTGCAGGTCGCTAGCACTGAACCAGTGGCTAATCCTCTGCACTGTTACCTTCAAATTCATATAAGGGGGGGCTGCTGCTGAGGAAAAGCCATGCGGTTAGGGGACTGGCATGCTTGCTTTTAATAATTGTGTGCTAAAGAGATTCGCTGGAGCATATGAGAAGAGAAGAGATTGGATTTATACCCCACCCTTCACTGCCCAAAGGTGTCTCAGAGTGGCTTACAAACTCCTTTTCCCTTCCCCTCCCCACAACAGACACCCTGTGAGGTAGGTGGGGCTGAGGGAGCTCTTGACAGAAACTGCCCTTTTTTCAAGAACAGCTCTTATCAGAACTATGGCTTGCCCAAGGTCATCCAACAGCTGCGAGTGGAGGAGTGGGGAATCAAAACCAGTTCTCCCAGATTAGAGTCTGTGCCCTTAACCACTACACCAAACTGGCTCTCGCTGCCTCCATTGGAAGGGAGGATTAAAACAAAAGAACAGAGAAAGAAGGCTTCCAAGTGTTCAAGATGTTGGGGGAGATTATGTTTGTCAGAGTAAAGTCACATGGAGTTGGCTTTTGCGAAGCGGGTAAAGAGATTGGAGGTGCTCACAGAATAATCCTTGCTGTTTGTAACGCAGGTTGCTGTGGTGGCCAAGAGTTCTTTCTGTCATTAGCATCTGGTTCACCAGCTGTCACCCTTCTCAGGCTCAGCTAGCCTGGCCACACTGATCTATGTTTTGTAACCTCACAGCTGGGTTACTGTAATGAACAGCATGTTCAACTGCCCTTGAAGACGACCCAGAAAGCACAGCTGGCTCAGAATGTGGCAGCCCAATTATTGCCAGGGACTAATCAATGGGAATATATCTTATTCATCTTAAAACAGTGACATTGGCTGCCAATTTGCTTCCAAGTCCAATTCAAGGTGATGGTGGTTATGACCTTTAACTATCTTCACGGCCTAGGACCCACATATCTGAAGAACTGTCTTCTCCCTTATGTGCCCATGCACCAGCTACAGTCTTCAGGCCAGCGTGGTATAGTGGTTAAGAGCAACAGATGCTAATCTGGAGAACCAGGTTCAATTCCTCACTTCTCCACATGAAGTCAGCTGGGTGACCTTGGGTCACTCACAAATCTTTCAGAGCTCTCAGCCAAAAAAAAAAAAAAATGAGCTAGAACTTAAGACTACCAGACATTCTTAGGATCTCCTGACTATACCACACATACAATGTCATACAATAATTAATTATTAGTCTTTAGGCCGCCACCTACTGGCTGTCCCCCAATTTACAGTGGCCTGCCTGACATCAACCAGAGGCAGGCCTCTTCCACTGTAGCTCCCACTTTGTGGCATGGGCTCCCTGAGGAGATGAGGGGAGAACCATTATTAGAAATCTTCAGGAAGCACTGCCGGGTCATTTCATTTGGGAGGGAGAGGGTTTTATACTCTCGTTTTTAAATCGTAATGCCGCCTCAAACCAAGAAAACTGGCAGAATAGAAATATTTGACTAAACAAACAAACTTGCAGTGAGGAGACCGTGACACCTTGTAAGCAACCCCCTCAAAGACAGGATGATCCACCAATCTTCATGCAGCTTTATTATTGACCAACAGCTCTTCAGTCTTGTCTGGATCAAGCTCCAGTTTATTCACCCTCATCCACCCCACTACTTTCTTCAAGTGTTTCTTCAGGACTTCCGTAGATCTACCACACTCAGCTGTTAGAAAGGAAGAGAAATCCATCCACATGTTGGTGGCAAGGCCGCACAGCTTCAGTCTCAAAAGAAAGGCATTATCTTCTAGACACATTTCAATCTGAATTCAGGCCTGGGTTTGGGGAAGAGATTGCTTTGCTTTCCCTGACTGATGATCTTTCTCAGGAGAGTGACAGGGGAGTGCAAAGAAACCTGCTTTTTTAAAGGAATTGTTTTTCGTAGTTTGGGCTTAGGGCTGGGGCACCAAAACCAAAGGGCTGCATACTATGTTGTGGCCTTTTTCTCATCATGACAAGAAAGATTTCTCTAGCATCCACCATAGGTATCAATTTCTCTTGCAGTTAAACCATTGCACTAATATCCACCACGTTTCTTGGACACAAGGCTGGGCTATAATACTAATGAATACAATTGTCACTGTATTTTTTCAGGTGATATTTTACCATCACTTTTCCATGTGAGGAAAAGTTTTACCTACTAAGTTTAATTGTGTCAACCTTTGCGTAAAAACAAAGGATGAGTAGTAGTAAACGTAGACAACTACACTGTTCGACATCCTAGCCTAGTCTAGATATATTTTCTTATGGGGTCTACATAAGACATGGGAGCAGAACGGGTTAAAAAAGGTAGCAATTATTAACCAACAAAGCATAAGGCAAGTTTTTCATTTTTTGTAGGAAAAAGTCCGAAATTAGTTTTAATAATCTTAGCATAACATTTGTTTCTTCACTGACTAATGCATTATGTTTTATCATGTTAGGTGCTGTTCTCAAATATAATTGGGGAACAGGTAAGTTCTGCCCTGAGAAGTTTGCAGCTTAGAACATTTATGATATATTTCAGAATGTAACAAATGGTAATGAAGTACCAAACATCCAAGTTGGGGACATGAAATAATAGAGCAAGAAGCGCTGCTTAAAATTTCAAAATCAAGACATAATTAGCACTGAAGGCCTTTTCCTGTCATGATTTGTGAAGTTCAAGCTATTATTAACTTTACTTTTTCTGTCTCTCAATACTGTTTGTACTATGAGGCCTACCTCCAGGAATGATCTATTAAATTAAACCATTAAGCTAATAATAGCTTGAGTGCTTCACATTATTACCAGAGAAGGCCTAGGGCTCAGGTGATCACTAACTTTATTTTTTCTTATTGTCAGCTGAGCCAGGAAAAACCCCTTTGGTTTCAGTCACTAGTAAGTGCAACTTTGATAAATGGATATCTTATTCCATGGTGCATAATTTCCAGGACAACTATAATTAACTTCTACTGTTGAATTATTGTTTGTGGGACAAAAAGAATTCCAGAACATCATTTACTTGTATCTCCGGAATTATTGTTGACAAAAAGGGGCTTCAATATATGGAGGGGGACGACTGGAGGAAGGAAGGTTAGTTCCAAGAGGGAAGGTTAGTTGTTTTTTGTTTGTTTGGGTATTTTTTTTTTAGTTTTTAAACCCATAATACCAGGTGATGCACAACAATGAGATTCATGGCAACTTTAGTTATATGTGTAATTAATTTCAATGGCAAATGTTAGAGTCAGCAGGGTGGGTTTAAAAAAAGAATAATGATTGGACTAAGATTCCATAGGTTTGAAAGGATGGTTAAAAACTATAGTATAATAATATTTTTATTTATATCATACGGATGCTCCACTCAGTAGTCACTTGAGATTCAGTCTGGTATAGTAATCTGAATGTTGAACTAGGACTGGAGAAACCAGGGTCAAATCCATATTCAGATATTAAGGCTGAGTTCAGACTGGCAGTTTGGCCCGAGATAGGCACGTTTCAGAGACGTTTCACAAACGGATTGAAGGGGCCGGTTCACACAGGCGCAGCTGTCAGGCGTTCCCCAGCCACACTCAACCCATCTTGTAACGCTTCCCTCCCGAGTTTAAAAAATACCAGGTGAAAGTGGTAGCAACCCTGGAGAGCGCAGTTTATCCTGCTTCCCGGATATGTGGACATGAACAAGCTGATCCTGTAGGGATGCACTTATGCCCATGAGCACATAGAACTGGATTCCAAAGAAGCCCGCTTACAGCCGCCCTTCCGTCAGGAGCAGGCCAACAGTGCGAACACTCCCTTGCGCATCCTCCCTGGTATGCTCCCGCATCAGCCAGTGCAATGTGACCGGGAAAACCTGGAAGACTTTGTTCCAGGTCTTTTTGCCTCGACTCCCTCGTGCTTCCCCTAAACAAATGACAAGAGCGTTTCCCTCATCCTTGAATAACCATAGAGGACATAAGAACATAAGAGAAGCCAATGTTGGATCAGGCCAGGGGCCCACGCAGTGGCCAAAAATACCAGGGGCCATCAGGAGGTCCAGCAGTGGGGCCAGGACACCAGAAGCCCTCCCACTGTTGACCCCCCCCCCAAGCACCAAGAATACAGAGCATCTCTTGCCCCAGACTGAGAGTCCCTATCTATACCTTGTAGCTAATAGCCACTGATGGACCTCTGCTCCACATGCTTATCTAATTCCCTCTTGTAGCCGCCGCCACCTCCTGCGGCAGTGAATTCCATGTGTTAATCACTCTTTGGGTGAAGAACTTCCTTTTATCTGTTCTATCCCGACTGCTCAGCGATTTCATTCAGTGCCCACAAGTTCTTGTATTGTGAGAAAGGGAGAAAAGTACCTCTTTCTCTACCTGCTCTATCCCATGCATAATCTTATAAACCTCGATCATGTCACCCCTCAGCCGTCGTTTTTCCAAGCTAAAGAGCCCCAAGCGTTTTCCAGTGGCAGATTAACCATTAAGCAGACTAAGCACATGCCTAGGGCACCAGGGCCAAAGGAGGCACCACAAAGTTGGGAAAAGAGTGAAAAGAAAAGAAAAAGAATGAAGATTTATAAAAAAATATATATGATAAAACTAGTGCAACTTGATCATGGTGCACCCTAGGGTCATCTTCTATTTTTTGTTGGTGAGGTGCAGTGTCATAGGCTATGTTTAACATGCATGTTTTTAACAGTAAAATGATGAAGCCAGATTCTGTTGTCATGATAGTCATTTCAGTGGCCCTCTCTGCCCCTTTTTAATTTTATTTTTGTAGAGCTTTATGTAGCCAAAGCTTGGCTTAGTTTGTACAATATATTGTGTTATCATATGAATAAATTTTTGTATTGCTGCAACCTGCATTGTATATCTGGTCAGACAGGTCAATGACTAAAATGGGCTGGGTCAGTGTGGAAAGGAGGGGGGGCACCAAGACTGGTCAGTGCTCAGGGCACCAGCGAGCCTTAATCTGCCCCTGGTTTTAACCTTTTTTCATAAGGAAAGTGTTCCAACCCTTTTATCATTCCAGTTGCCCTTTTCTGCACTTTTCCCAATGCTATAATATCCTTTTTGAAGTGTGGTGACCAGAACTGTACAATTGAGGAAAGGCCTTGGGGAGAAGTGGTTTCCAGATAGATATAACAGGTGCCTCTTGTTTGTATAAGTTAACCATTGTGCCAATTCCAGGCTCCCCCACACATTATTATGTACCCCACAATATATACAAGCCAAGGTTGCAACACAAGGGTCCTTGAATCCCTCTTCCCCAATGTGAAGAGCAACAGAGACATTCCCTCTTTAAGCACAACCTGTGAGATTGGCAAATGGGAGTGACTAGCCAGCCACCGTGCTGGGAAGAGGCTAAACATCCTCATAAAATGTAGTGGGTATAATACTAGTTAAATATACAACTGTAAATGTCAATTGCATACATAAGAAGGTTCTGATCAATCACATAATTTCCAAAAAAAAAGTGACCTTCCTAGTTCCATCAGGAAGGCTGAGTGCAAGAGATCTCACCAAGCTGATCTGTGGTCTACCCCCCCAAAGCCGGCCCACTCATGAGGTCAGTGGGAGGCTCTATATCAAAGTAGCAGATTTGGGGCTCAATTTAAGGGAAGCAAATTTTGTCCAAAATGTGCCATCTCAAATTCATGAATTTTTATACCATGGTTACTTCATACTTCATGCTTGTGGTGCTTAGGAAAAAGCCACTCTATGTGATCAAAGGCTAAACCTTTGGGCATAAATTGTCCAAAGTATCTCCACAAATTATAAATCCTAATCTGGGACAATAAGGATATCAGCCCCTCTCAGCAGTTGGCAGATCAGACCCTTACAGTTCTACCATATGAGTACTTGTTCACAGGGCCGGCTCTTCCACTAGGTCAACTAGGGCAATGGCCTAGGGTGCAGATCTCCAAGGGATCCAGCAAGGTTCCTGCTACCGCCGCCACCCACCTGCTCTCAGCATGGCTTTCTGGGCATCTGCTCCACAGTGCACCCCTTCCCACTGGCTCGCTTCGCCTTGCGCCCCCACCTCCTCCCTCCTGCTCAGCACACCCCTTTCTGCCGGCTCGCTTAGCCTCATGCTCCTGCCTCCTTCCTCCTGCTCAGCGTGCCCCTTCCCACCAGCTCACTTCACCTTGCACCCCCGCCTTCTCCCTCCTCCTCCTGCTCCACAGCACATTCTGACTCCGCCCCTTTCCTCCTCCCCATGCTCTTCCTTTTGACAATGGAAGGGAGAGGAGCAGGAGGAGGTGGGTGATTGGAATCGCACTCTTCGGGGGCACAGGGTGCCTCGACTCCTCCCACTCGCCCCAGCAAGCGCAGTCCAGGCATGGTGGTGAGGCCATGAGCCACGGAGCTGGAGGTAGCAACAAGAGCATCGGGACGAAGCCTCCAAGGGTGTAGGTCTTTCGCTCTTCTCCTTCCTTGGTTCTCTGTCCCTTTAGACAGCTGCTAGCTTGGAGAAATCTGTGGTGAGGGGAGGCGCCACAAGGCAGCCTTGCCTGGGGGGCCGGGCGCCACAAGCTAGCCTCGCCTAGTGCACAAAAAAACCTCAGGCCAGATGATAGACAAATGGATGAGCCCCAAGTACAGATAAACTTTCAAATGTGGATGTCTGTGAACATTTATGTAGAAGCCCTTAGAAGCCCTTGAAGGCTTGTCCATAGAGTCTGTTTTTTGCCAACTCTAGGTAAGGAAAAACTACAATATGATGTTTGTACAATTTTAAACACATCATTAGAACACAGCCAGATAGCAATCCATACCAGTATCTAGGAGAAATATAAAAGGGTAAGATATTGGAAGAGAGGAGTATACAAAGACCCAGAGAATACTGTGTCTATTTCTTGATGTGCTACTCATAACTCAGGTTTGGTATCACAATGCCATATTAGTATGTGCTATTGATTTGTCCCTAATACACTGAAATGCCGTAGTAATGAACTCTACAATACCCATAATGATTTCATATCATGAAATGTTATGTGCTTTACACATAACCAAGAAACAGTGGTACTCAAAATAGCAAACCTCATAATAAAATATTATTGAGGATCTTGGATTTCAATATAAAAAGGACTTGGCCATGCTCAAGAGCTTACTAAAAACAAATGTGTGCTTTAAAGAGTCATATTAAAGTCACACCACTGATTGAATTGCAGTTGCATGAAGAGATGCTATATCAAGAGTAGGCTGAGCTCCAGAGCTCCCAAACACTGATAAGAGAATGATGATACAGGTAGTTGATAAACCTTTGCAACAGCTAGGGCCAGGTAACCAGAAAGCAGAAAAGTAACTTGCTAAGAAAAGAGAAGAGGAAAACACAAAAGAATCCAATACAAATAAGTGCTGTACAGCCAAATGTTTGAGTATAATATAGTAAAAATGTTGGGTTGCCAGTTGCCAATCCAGAAAGTGCACCTTTCCCAGTGAAAAATCCAAAGAAGATGCAGCCGCTCTTCCATCTGCCCAGCTCTTTGCTTAACACCATAACCAGAATATTCACTTCTCCAAAGTGGGTTCTAACAATTACGTGTTTTCATTGTCAAGCAAGTCATATCACTAATTTCTGCCTCAGCTTTCCATATCTTTAGAATGCAAATATTCATATTAGCTGTTGTAGATTTTTCGGGTTGTCTGGCCATGGTCTTAGCATTGTAGGACCGGATGTTTCGCCAGTAGCTGTGACTGGCATCCTCAGAGGTACAACACAGAAAATTATACCTCTATGTTATACCTCTGAGGATGCCAGTCACAGCTCCAGCCGTGAAAGCCTTCGACAGACATGTTAATATTCATATTTTTAACCTGTCTCTGAAGGGATAGCGTTATTCTTCGGTTTTTGAATTTGTGGCCAGATTTTTCTGAGGAGAATGAATTTTTACAGACCAAGTTACTGTCTGTTATTGGTAGCTACATTTGTTCAGCTTGCACACTTGTGGGATTTGTTCATCATCACAGAACTGCTTTATGCAAGGAAATATCCAGTCCTACTGGCAAAATAAAACCCAAATATTTTTGTGTTATTGTTTGATATGAGCCAAGAGATGTTGTACCTCCTCTGAGGACATTATTATAAAATGTGAAATGATCGTGATGATTTTGCCAAGACAAGGATATTGCTGGTAGCAAGGAGAAAGTATCTGGGTAGGGACCTAGAACAGGAGGAACAGGAGGATTTGCAAGCTGCGGCTTCTCCTAGTCAGGTTTCTGAGAGAGGCTGTCTTTGGCGCTGCTGGTTTCAATGCACATTCTCCTTGCGGGAACTCTGTTCTAACATGCTGCTGCCCATTATCACCTGCCTTGCAGAATATGGAAATGGACGACAGAACGGTGCAATAGTCACTGCTGGACATGTTCTGGTAGCTTCTTGACTTGGCTACTACAATGGGGAATAAGTGGGACTGCCCTTGAAAAAAAGCCCTCAGAGACTTCATCCAAAATGCAGCGAGCCAGCTTGTGGCTGGGCTAGTCCACAAGGCTGGATGTAACACTCGTTCTTTTCGATCGTCACTGGTTACTAATCTGTTTCTGGGCAGAAGGTCAAGAATGTTGGTTTTGACTCTGAAAGCTCCAAATGGCCTGGGTCTGGGACACTTTAGGAAGGCCCTTCTCCCATGTGAGCTTCCTGGCCCACTAAGAGAGAATCACTGCTCCAGATGCTGCCAGTCTTAACGGTGAGGTTGCCGTTGACTATGAACTGAGCAAGGTCTCCAACACTATAGAATTCTGGTGGGTAGATGCGTTGGTCTGAAGCAGCAGAACAAAGTTTGAGTCCAGTGGCACCTTCAAGACCAACAAATTTTTATTCAAGGTATAAGCTTTCGTGTGCAAGTGGCGTGCTTGCACATGAAAGTTTATACCTTGAATAAAACTTTGTTGGTCTTAAAGGTACCACTGGACTCAAACTTTGTTCCATTATAGAATTCCGTCACTAGAAAAAGCCATCAGAGTCCCTCTTTCAGTAGTTTAGGTGATTGGTTATTTCATTTATTTACTTATGTTGTGTACCAACTGAGGACCGCACACATGTGGTCGCCTTTGCATGTGGCCTTGTGAAGGGGCAAAGCTTTGTTTCCTGAGACAATAGACAGCACGGATCCTAGGACGGACCTATCGGTCAGCCAGGATCCAAACAGCAACCTATGGGGAATTGGGGGCACTGTAAATAAGCCTATCATGGGTGTGGTTGTGTGTGGGGTGTGGTTTGCGACGGGGACTTAAGCAGGCCTCAGGTCCTGCTGGTCTCTGTCTTTTGGTGTTGGGAATAAATAAACTATGAGCTGATTCACTAACTAAGGCATCCAGAACCCAGTATTTTACACCGTACTTACTTAGTCTGATTTTTATCCTGCCCCTTCCCAAGCAGTTGGAGTTCAGGGATGTTAACAACATAAATACATAAATGCAAAACATAAATAAAAAATACAAATATTCTATGAAACAATTTAATACATTGGCACTCTGGCATAACTCTGGCAAAACATCACTTTCCAGCCAGGCTGTGGGTCTTGACCTTGCTATGTTTCACTTTTGTTCTGCTATTAGTTTTGGACTGTGTTGGGTTTAAAGGTGTGGTAAAATGGTTCAGAGGGGAAACAGAATGGTATCGTATCGCCCAGTCTCATCACATCTCGGAAGCTAAGCAGGGTCAGTACTTGGATGGGAGTCCACCAAGGAAGAATTTGCAGAGGAAGGCGATGGCCGACCACCTCTGGCTTCTCACTTGCTGGGGTTGTGATACGTCAGCTGTGACCTGACAGCACTTTACACATGCACGCACTCACAAGACGGTTCAATCTTATCTTTTTCTGGTGTTCATGGTTTTACTGCTTTATTCTAAGATGCTCTGAGGCCATTTATTGGTGGAAATGCAGCAGGTCGATACAAATAAAATGGAGAAATAGGAGGGTGAGATAAAAATTCTTGCAACCTTTTCTGCATGAATTACTATTATTATTTACTGACATCTGACATTTTTATGAACTGAGGTTCTCAGAGGAATTGTGTAGAAGAGTTACAGGTGGTGTGGAAGGAGGGGCCATGAATGGACCTCACTGTAACATGTAGACTCATTGCACCAAATATCTGCAACACCAGAGAGAGCACTACACGTGGGAGCTGCTCTTAGTGGCTGTGCCGACATGGTCTCCTCTAAGATAATGGGAGTCTCCAAAAGAGGGCTTAGGCCGAACTGATCTTCCTCGTCAGCAAAAGCTGCTGCATCGTTGCCTGCGTTCCCAAGTCAATCAGGCAATGCATTTGTGCTCCTAACCTAATGCTTTTAGTTGGCGGAAAGGTGATTCAACCATACCGCTGAAAAACAAACTGACAAATATGACTGAGATGGCATGTCATGGAGAGGCCTCTGTTTTCAATTTGACTGAGAGTTCTGAGAAATGTGGCTCTTGAACTGGAAGAACCCAGAGGACTTTCGTTCTTCTGTTCCTGGGAACAGGCACGGTGTCATAAGGGATGCATGTCGGCTGCCAATTTGCAATGTATTTATTTTTTTTACTATAAGCATATCATCTTCCACCTTCTCTTTGAGGTGCAACCTTTGTTGCTAGAAGATCAGGACAGTAGTAGTCCTGAGACCAAGAGAAAATATTTGTAGGGCTGATGTTACATAATTGCAGAGAACGGGACTTTTTGCCCCTACCAAAAAAAAAAAATAATGTCCTGTATGTTTTGGCAGCCGTTGGCATTTTCTGCGGGAATGCTGCTTGAGCTGCCATGTTCTGCAAACAACACGCTTGCAATTCTAGTGTCCACAGTAGGGCTGTTTTTACAACCGGCCCTTCAGGAGAATATTATATCCAAGGTGATGGAAATATCCTGAAAATCTGACCGCTGATTAAAGCTTATTAAGGAGAGCTGAACTTTTCTTTAAAAATTAGACCTACAGTACTGAACATATAAAGCTGCCTTAGACAGTCGCGCCATATACCTATCTAGGGCTCTTTTTGCAACAGAAACTCCTTCGCATATTTAGGTGACTCCCCTAATGTAGCCAATCTCCAAGAGCTTACAGTAGCCCCTGTAAGAAGAGCTCCATAAGCTCTTGGAGGATTGGCCACGTTAGGGGTGTGTCACCTAATATGCAAAGGAGTTCCTGCTACAAAAAGAGCCCTGGACCTATCAAGGTCAGTACTGTCTCTTCTGACTGGTGGCCGCTCTCCAGGGTCCCAGGCACAGGTCTTTCATGGTATCCCATGACCTACTACCCAATCCTTCCAACTGGCGATACCGAAAAGTGATCCAGGGACCTTCTGCATGCAAAGAGGATGCCTTTCCACTGAGCCACAGGCCCTCCCCAGTTGACTAACTGATTGGACAATTGATATACTGATATTAGACATTTGCTGGTTTATATGCATCTTTCCTCTAAGAATCACTTCTATTGCCCAAAAGGTGCATTTTTCCACCACTCAAACATTCTATTCTTAAAGGTAAAGGTTTCCCTTGCTCTAAAGCCAGTTGAATCCAACTCTAGGGGTGGTGCTCATCTCCGCTTCCAAGCCAAAGAGCCAGTACTATCTGAAGACATTTCTGTGGTCATGTGGCCAGCATAACTAAACGCCGAGGTGCATGGAACGCTGTTACCTTCCCACCAAAGTGGTACCTATTTATCTACTTGCAATTTCTTGCTTTCGAACTGCTAGGTTGGCCGAAGCTGGGGCCAGAGATGGGAGCTCACTCCGTCATGCTGCGCTAGGGTCTCGAACTGCCAAGCTACAGACCTTCAAGTCTGCAGCTCGGCATCTTAACCTCTGAGCCACCACAGCCCAATTCTTAGCAAAATCCAATTTAATCCCACAGCCAGCTAGTACATCTATGGAGATATGGCATGTGGCTGCACAGGTGTCATGGAAACTTATTCGATAGTGTCTATATGGCCTCACAGAAGATGAGCAATGAAACTCTTCCAATTCTTCATGCTGTGTTGTGATCTTTACATACAAATTAACCTCTTTAAAGGCTGTGTACTTCGACCTGTCTGCTTCTTGAGTGCACAACTGATCTTTATGAAACCCTCTGAAAACAAAATTAAAAGGGACAGAATGCCAGGAAGGCTACCTTCCCTCTGCCATCAGACAGCAATGCCCTGTAATTCTGTGAAATGCATGTACACACATATTACATGGTGACGGAATATTGCTTGCAGCATTTTGAACCCATGGTGGTCAAACAAAGGCACTGCCTCCGTTGCTCTGTTTTTCTTGCTATGTGGGCCCAACGTAACTACAGAAGTCTAGATTAACATAATTGCCTGTGAGCTGTCAGGGATTATAATTCCACAACACTGGGCAGATACAGGAAAGAGGGAAATGAGCCTCATGCAACAGAAACGTTTACCCTGGAAGAGGGATGCAGCAGCAGTAGCAGAGTCAGCACCGAAGGGCTGTGGGACAGGACAGCAAGACAAAAGGCAGAGGATTAACAGCTGACATCCTCCTATAAAGCATGGAGGCAGCAAAAGAACATTAGACATGTATAATGTGTGTTGGGTCTCCAGACATACTGCTTACAAGGGCTGTTGATTATCAGCTTATTTGCTGAGCCACAACTCAACTGTAAGCCATAGCTCAAGACTGTCTTGAAGGGGGAAGAGAGTAAATTCCGAAAGCAAAAAAGTTAGGAAGGTTCCAGCAGCTGAAAACATGGAGATTTAGGGCTTTCCCCTGAAAGCCCTTTAATCCCCAGGCGTAGATTTAGCTGGGCATCAGATGTGACCTAAAGAAAAATCATACACTTGTGCAGCATGCTCAGCCAAAGCTTACAAGCTGAAGACAATCAGCCTAATGTTGCTTTGAGAAATCTTGTCTAAGCCCATCTCAGGGCGGTGGCAGAGCTCCCCAAGGAGTGTTCACACATCCTTTTAATGTCCCAATGATTTCTTAAAGGATTTGGGAGGTGTCTGCTTTCCCACATGATATCTCAGAATGCGCCAGCAAATCCTCCAGAAACTTAATCACGTTTTCCAAGTCACTTGGGAAGACTGTAACTGGGAGATGTAGTTTGAAACACAGAGGCACAGATTACTAGTATCTAACGTCAGAGAGAAAGAAATCAGGCATCACACTGTCATCATTTTCCTCAGGGTGTGTGATCTTCTAAAGCAACAGCAGAATGGTGACACTATTGCGACATTTATTTCATTGCAATACACTGCACACCCTGACCTGGATAGCCCAGTTCTCAGAAACTAAGCAGGGTCGGTCCTGTCTAGCATTTGGATGGGAGACCTCCAAGGAACACCAAGGTCACAACATGGAGGCAGGCAATGCCTCGAAAACCCTACGGGGTTGCCATAACTCAGCTGTGACAGCAAAAAACAAACACACACGACACAGGAATGACGAGGGAGCACCACCTCGGGACCAAGCACCACAGACTGCTCTCCAAGGCATCTGAAGACCAGCTTGGAATTTAAAGTTAGAATTTTTCTTAGATGAACATCAGTGTTGATATGAGACAAAAAGTTGCCATTTCCAGTGTTCACATTCAAGGTTCAAGGGCAACATTTCTGGAGGGCAAAGAAGCCCCCCTGCATTTCCTCCTGTAGATAATTATTCCCAAAGAACACCTGTCTTTCCAGCCAGTTAACCAGAGTGGCTATTGTTTTGAATGATTTGATGGGCTCGTGTGCTTGGTTTGCATGCCAAAGGCTGATTCTGCATTGGCTTTTCCCTCCCTTGTTTTATGAAACCCATGATGGAACAGAAATTCCCCTCTGCATTGCATGCTGCTTTCACTTCCTTGGATTTTTAAAAACTTTTTCTCAAGTTTATTGAAAGTAGATTCAGCAGTACATTAAAAGGCATATAAGATGTACATAGTCAAAATGTTATGTCCTGGGCCCGGCACGGCCTGACCAAGCTTGAAACCCAAAACAATAGATAGCCAGGATCCTGGAAGGAACCTACAGACCTAGAGCTGCACTGTAAATAGTCTATCACGGGTAATGTGTGTGGGGTGTGGGTGTGGTGTTGTGCACAGATTTAAGCAGGGCTCTGACCCTGCTAGAGTTTGTCTTAGAGTTAAGCTGAAATCACTAATTAACTATGAGGTGATCACTACACACGTCTCGAACCCAGTATATTTCACAAAACAACAACAATTCTAACAGTAAAAAGAACATTACAAAACTAGTAAACACACAACCATTAGTTAGGAGGAATGTTAACCTTGAGGAACAGTAGTATGGGAGAGGGAGTTGAAGCTATTGGATTAAGATGCAAAAAGACAGAACAGGAGCACTCAGACTAAGGGTACTAAAATATAAAATGAAGCTAGGTGGTATAATTGGAGTTATAGTAGAGGAAACCAGGTTCGGACAAGTCTGGAGTGAGAAGTGCTTGAATTCGATGGAATACAGTTAAAGGTGTCAGCAATCTTTTCCATTATAAATGGGTCCCATATTTTGTGTCTCCAGGCTGAAATGCCCTGGGGATTAGGAGACTTCCATGCTGCAGCTATTCTAAGCCTAGCCATTGCTAGCAGCATGGAGGTGAGTTCTGATAGTCTGACGTTCAGGGAGTGAGAGTCCATCAAGTCCAGTAGGAGAGTAGCTGGGTCAAGGAGGAGTTCCAGAGATGTGATCTTATTTATTTCTTCCAGGACCTGTTTCCAAAATGTCTGTATAGTCGGGCAGGCCCACCAGCAATGAAAAAAGTCACCACAGTTGCCACACCCCTTCCAACAGAAAGCGCTGAGAACTGGATTCATATGGTGTAATCTGACAGGAGTGTAGTACCAACATGTGGTAAGTTTGAAGAACTGGAGTTGAATGTTAAAGATCTGAGACTTATTCACTGAGGAGTCCCAAATTGACAGTCATTGTTGAGATGTTAATTCACGTCGTTAAGTCAATGTGCCAAGATTTTCTGTTGCTCAAAATAGTCACTTTATCTAAGTCGATCAAAACTTTGTAGTCTAGACAGAAGTCCTTTAGGCTAATCTGTGAATGTGTCAACAAGAGTTTCAGAACTAGATGTGGGTCTTGATAGAGAGCCCATAGATATAAGTCATTCTGTAAGGCTTTTAAGTCGATAATATCAAAGCCAGGATACTTTGGTACTCATTTGTTCTTCAAAGTGGCTTTTAGTATAAATCAGTCCTTTTAAAACAAGATCTTGAATCTGACTGAAGCCTAAAGAAGTCCAGTATGAGAAGGCCTCCCATTCCATTCCGGGGAGAAACCAAGGCTGACTTAGGTATGTGGAGGGAGGTGAAACCCTTGGGACAAGAGCTTTATTCTTGAGATCCCAAACTTTCAAAGATGTTGTGAGCAATGCTTTTAGGTCATTGCAAAGGAGGGATCCAGAAGACCTTGTGGAGGATGAAAGGCCAGGTATACGATTGCTGTATGGTCATCCAGTTCTTTGGAGAGTCTCATTGTAGCAGACTGTTGCCTGATAATAGTGACTCAATGAGGGCAGACTGAGACCACCCATCGAAACTGGTCTGGATAGATGACGATGGTCAACTCTGGATCGGTTAGAGGACCATAGAAAGTTAGTGAGAGTGGGTTGCCATTTGTCAAGATCTGCCTCCAGGATGGGGATGGGTAACATGTGGAAAAGAAATAAAAAACAAGGGAACAGAAAGCTCTGAATAAGTTGCATGTGATCTGCTAATGAGAGTTTTATATTATTCCAGTCCCTGATACGGCCTTGAATATTCTTATACAAATATCAGAAATTACACTCGAGAAGTTTGTTAAGGTCGAGGGGGATGTGAATTCCTAAGTGTCTCCATTCAGTTTTGATCCATTTATACGGAAAGGTATGCATCAAAACCATCCTGATTGCCTTAGGTAGTGCAATGAGATAAACCTCAGACTTCTGCAGGTTTAGACAGAGCCCAGAAATAGCACTAAATTTGGTAATAATGTTAGAGATGGTTGGGAGTGAAGTCGTAGGGTCCTAGACATAGAGTGTCATATCATCCATGTACAGGGTCATTTTGTGTTCAACCCCCCCCCCAATAGTAATCCCAGAGAACACAGTAGCCCTGTGCAATTCTTCAGCAAAGGCTTCAATGGCTAGCACAAAATCAGAGGTGAGAGGGTGTCTAGTGCCCTGGGAGGGGTAAAAGAAGGGGGAATTGTTTTCATTGACCCTTACTCTGAATTTAGGTGGTGGTATATAGAACGTAGAGCTGTTAGGAAATTCTGTCCAGATCCCATGTTTTGCAGTAGCGCCATGAGGTACGGTATTTCGATGGAATCAGACGCTTTCTCAAAATCCAGTGCTAAGATCAAAGGCTCTGATTGAGCTTTTTTGCCATGTAGAATCACATTGAGAGTGCATCTAACATTATCCGTAATCTATCTATATGGGATGAAGCCACTCTGATCGTCTGTCACAAAATCTGAAATAAGAGACTTGAGGCAATTCACCAGAACAGTTGAGAATAACTTCACTTTATTATTGATCAGAGCTATAGGTTGATATAATGCAGGTTTAGCAGGGTCTTTGTTTCCCTTCAGGATTACCACAATCAAAGATTCCGACCAGGATGGAAGTGTGATTCCCATAAGCAAAGCATCATTGCAGACTGACAGTAGAGGTTGTATTAGTGAAGAACAAAAAACTTTATAAAACTTGGCAGGAAGTCCATCAAGCCCCAGAGACATATGTGATTTCATATGTGTGATTGCATCCAGCAGTTCCTGTGGTGTAATTGGTCTATCTAGAAATTCTGCCTGTGTTGTGGATAACCCATCGTTATGGTTATCTTTAAAGAAATTCAAGATATGCATCTCCAACTTGTTTTTGACCAGTGTATTTAATAAAATAGAGGTGCCCGTAGACCATTGTCTGTCCATGTTGTTATTTGATGTTGCCTGAAGATAACAGTCCAACCAGGCATGATCTGAGGGGTGCCTGGGGCTGATGTTGGTTGAGTGAAGATGGGGTAGCAGCAAGGGAGAAATCAAAATATAATCAATTCAAGTAAATACATCATGTCTGGCAGAAAAATAAGAATAATCCTAAACTGATGGATGAAGAGATCTCCAGGTGTCACAGAGATTGAAGATTTCAAATAGTTTAGCCAGTTTAGTGCATGTAGATGATAAGTGATCTCTAGTGCGTTTGGTGGAGAAGCAATCCAGGATATTATCAGTGATGAAGTTCTGGTCCCCTCAAATCACCAGCTCTCCTTCCAGAAAAGATTGCATCTTAGACAAAACAGTATGCAAGAAAGCGATTTGGTTATTGTTGGGGACATACACTGAGGCAAAGGTCCATTTCACCCCCTCTATAGAACCTTTGAGGAAAAAGAATCTATCCAGAGGGTCCATCAGTTTCAAATCCAGTATGAAGTTCACTCTTGGCAAATAGAATTGCCATGTCCCGGGCTTTTGAAGAGCCCAGAGCCTGAAATTGTAGAGGGAAGAGAAGTGTCTTCAAAATGGGATGGTTGGTGGAATATAAATGAGTTTTCTGTAGGAAGAGAATAGCAGGGCATATTTGTTTGACATATTGTATAGCCCTCTTCTTTTTCATCAAGCTGTTCAGTCCTCTGATGTTCACCAAACATACCTTAAGAGACTCCATCTTATGTTAGGAGGAACTTGACGGGTGCCACTATACTTTGGAAGAGTCAGGTGCAGACTCAGGAAGAGTTTTGGGTAGTGAAGAGGTTTGAAGCTGAAAACAGTCTGAGCTGTTCTCAAAGAAAAGTAATCTATAGGGGGAAAACCCTACCAGACCAGTTAAGAAAAGGAAAGTACAGGCAATTAGGGAAAAGTGCAATACTAATAAATATCTGTTTCAATCAAGCCGCAACAATTGATCAGAAAAGTGCAATATTAATTTCAATCTGCAGTAATGGTTAAAAGAAAGAGAATCAGCAAATTAATTCAGGTAGAACCAGTAGATGAGATCAATTAAAAATTATCAAAGGCACTCATAGGTAAAATAGCCAAAATCTCTCAAAGCAATTAATTAGGAGGAAAAAATAATTAATGTATAAAACTGCAAGCTTAAGAATTGAAAATAAACCCGTCCCACAAATTATCTCCCTTCCCTCCCAAAATATAGTAACACTCTCAAATCGGAAAAGTAGTTTTAAGTGCTGAACATGTTTACTTTACTTTAGTAATGAAGAAAATCAGTGTGCAATGCAGTAAAATGCAAAATCCCAAATGAGCCAAAATCAAGCCAAATAGATTGATGAATCATGTATAACGTCCTGTGGATCTACTTTGGAAAATTACTCACCTTGCTCTCCAGGTGAGTGACCAAAAGTGGTCTCTGAACTAGGGAGCAATCATTAACTACCAGCCCACCCCCACGTTAGGAAATATAGCAAGGAGTAGACAAAACTAAACGTTTCAAGCCATAATTCAACTTACATTAGCATGAAAAACAGTAAATACAAGAAGCAGGACCCGCGATACTCATGTGGGGGGAGTATTCCGAAAGGCTCCCAGTCTGCAGAAGCAGCTCCTCAGGTAAGCCTTCTCTCCCCCCTCTGGCCTGCTGACTTCTCCCCCAACCGCCAATTTTCCCTCTCCCCCGCAGGCACTGGCAGTGAGGCCTGAGTGCCTCCCAGCTGCCAGGCCCACTGATTTCCCCCCACCCCCAGTTTTCCTCCCCCCGGCACCAGCGGCGAGGCCTGAGTGCCTCCCAGACACCGGGCCGACGTTCTTCCCCCCTCGCACTGATTTTCCCTCTCCCTGGCACCAGCGGCGAGGCTTGAGCGCCTCTCAGCTGCCAGCCTGCCGCAGAGTTCCCAGAGCACTCTCTGCACCTGCCCAGGGAACGCTCGTACCTTTCTGGGGATTTAAATATTCCCTGTACATTTTTAAAAACTTTTAAATTTTTTCTGCACATGTGGGGACTGCCCCACATGCACAGGAAAATCTCCCTGCCCCCCAGGTGCCCCCGATGTGCGGATTTAGATATCCGCACACAGGGGGCCACTTGGGAATTAGATATATAGATAGGGTAAGACTTCCCAAAGATAAATCTGAAACTTTCCTCCCCATTTCAGTTAGTGGATGGCTATGGAGCTCGTTCTGTAGCCATCGGGGAGATAGAGTCACAGGTTGGCAGTTTACTGGTGTTTTTTCAGGAGATCCCAGAGATTGAAGCCATCATTTTGGGGTGCATCAGCTGTGATCTGCGTTGTCAGAGATCTGGAATGCTTCTAATAATTCGAGACCCGATTCTTCATGGAGTATGGATCTATGGTGAGTAACCTGAAGGTTTCCCAACAGAAGCCATTTGTATCAAATGTTTGCTTACCAGAGATGGGAGGTGATAGATTTTAGGGATCTACAAATATGTAGAGCCTCCTGTGGTACATCTGGGAAGATCAGTATCTGGAGGTCTTTGAATAATTAAAAGTTCGTAGACTTCATCTAAGATACGTTTCTTGGATCTCCAGTCAGCTAATTATATTAAAATGTCCCTGGGGCCACAGTGTTTTGGGTTACTAAGTGGGCCCAGTCTGTAGGCTCTTAAAATGGCCAGTGCCACCCCAATCTCCAGCTGAAGTACTGACACAAGCCAGGCCGAAATAAACCTTCAAATTAAGATGTTTAATTTGGGCTTCAAGGGTAAGAAGGCGGTCCCTACAGTTAATCTCTCTAGCTAGAAGATCTCGGACATCATCTTTTAGTATCATGCCTATATTGAGGTTTGCAATAAGGAAGCTTGAATTTCAGACAATTGATCCCTAACTGGCTAGAGAGAAAGCTGCAGATTTCCAGTAAGCCGCATTTCCATTTTTTCAAGTAAATTAGGGAGGTCTTGTTTGCTAAGGGCCAATTCTACTAAATGCACAAGAGTTGGATTGGTGGCCATATTGGATTTTTTGGCGCCAAAATTTTTTTGCTCTGAATGGCAATCCCATGGGGAGAAAAAAATCCTGAGAAGTCTTACTTGGCAATTTTGAAGTGTTGGTGTTGTTTCCATTATTTCTGCCTATTCTGTAGATATCAGAAGCAGCATTTGGAGTCTGTAGGTGAGTTTGAAGAGGAAGGGGAGCAGAGCTAATAGATTAAGTGACCACCATTACTCTCGGTGTTGCCATGCTCCCACCCCCTTTCTTTGATTATCAGATTTTATGGTAGCTTCCACAATCCATGCCGCTTTCAATCTCTTTGATCATTAGATTTTATGGTAACCTCAGCATAGATTTGTGGTGATTTTATGGCCATTCAGGGGTGACTTTGCAGTCAGTATGGCATTGCCCCAGGGTATTTGGAATGTGGTTTTGAGTTGCACTTTTTCTTCCCAGTTGAGAAAATGTGGAGCAAATGCTAAGATACAGAATCACCCAAAGGCACAAATCTGTGCTTGAAAAGGGGTGTATGTGTGTGCAAATATGGCCCATTTTGAAAAATTACTATCATTATTTTGAGGAGTAATAAAAAAGATAGGAATTAAAACATGGCAAACTCTTTCAATGCTGACTGCTCCTCCCCATTTTCTCTTGAATATACCCAAGAGCAGGCCTTTAAACCTTATTGCAGTTCCCTATTAAAATCTCCTCCCCCCCAAAAAAAAAAAATCTGTAACCAATACTCCTGGCAAATACACTGTGCTTTTTAAAAGATATGTATTCAGTTCAGCAAGACAGGTTCTTTTAAAGCAAGAGTGTGTAATATAATTACCTGTTGTCCCAAGGCACAGAGGGAGGGGTTGGGAGGGAGAGACTACTTCTTTTCAGGGCAGCTCACTGTATCTTGAATTCAATGATTCTATATGGCTGTCTGTATTGCTTGTTTTGCAGGGCTGGCCGTAAGAAGGCTGCCACTCTGTGACTTGAGAATGAAACAACAGATGCTTGTTACATTTTTCTTTGCTCATTTCAATAGCTGTATGCAGGATGGAAGCCTCTTCCTTCTTTAGCACCTGGAGACAAGAACCTTCATATACTGGAAGTTAGGGGTTGTTTGGGGCCGGAGCGTGCTGGAGCACTGCTCCGGCAGCCCAGGAGCAGGCATAAATGGCAGCGGCGACAAGTCCCACCCACAGCTCCCCGCCCCTGTGATCCTTCTTTCTAGAGTTGTGTCGCAGCAGTGGTGCAATCTTTCCATTGTATTCTATGGCCCCATAGAATACAATGGAACGATCGTGCAGTCACTGTGGCGCAACTCCATAGAGAAGGGGTTTAAACTTTAAACCCCTTCTCTCTTCGCTCCCCGCCGCCTTGGCAGGCGGGCTGGGGAAGCAAAAAAGGGGGGAAGGCATCTCCAAAAGCCTCCCTTTCCCTTCCCCAGGTGCCCTGCCAAGGCGGGGGGAGGCATCTCCAAAAGGCTCCCTTTCCCTTCCCCAGGTGCCCTGCCAAGGTGGGCTGGGGGAAGGGAAGAGAGAAGGGGTTTAAAGTTTAAACCCCTTCTCTCTTCGCTTCCCCTCCAGCCCACCTTGGCGGGCCAGCTGGGGAAGGGAAGGGGAGACTTTTGAAGATGCCTACCCCCCCCCTTTTGCTTCCCCTTCTGACATCACTTCCGGTAATGTCAGGGTTGTGGTATATGCTAATGAGCTATTATGCTAATAGCCTATTAAATATGCTAATGAGCTCCTGCAGCTCTTTTTCTATGAAATGACCCCTGCTGGAAGTGAACATAGCACTAGAACATCTGCTTTGCTCCACTACCATTTTGGGTGGCTTGAGTTGCCAAGGAGCATGCTCTCCCTCGTAGCAGGCCTTCCTCCCTCTGTGCTAGGAGAAAAATGTGCTGTCCTCACCCAGCTTGTCAATTTCACTCACTTGTGGCAAACCAGTATTTCTAAGCTCTGCTAATGTCATATGGGGATCGATGTGTCAGCCTGTATGAAAGAACAACAACATGGTGAGTGATAAGTAACTTGTGGGTTCATAAAGAACAGATTGTGCCAGATAAACCCACTGGCCTTCTTGGACAAAATTGCAGATTTAGCTGACAAAGGGAATTTAATATAGCTAGATACAGAAAGGCTTTAGGCAGAGTCCCTCACAGAACTCTAATTGGAAAGCACCAGAGTTTTCCTTATCAAAGTGTTGCAGAGATAAATATTAATGTCAGCTACAAGCCAAGGGTGTTAAAAAGCTCTGAATGCATGAGGATCATCATTTTGTAAGAGCAGATTGTGCTGAAGGACCAGCAAAAGGGCTACAGCACTCCTCAGCAAGCAGCTGGATGACAGGAAAGTAGTTGTAGTCCCACCCAGGTCCTCCTTAGCAGTTGCTATTTCTGTACCACTGTAAAGCCATCTGGTCCAGGCCCGCCCTTTACAATATTATCCCTGCCAGCCCAAATATGACTCTATATTTCACCATGTTGTTGGCTCCTTCTTCCTTGAGCTCCGGCTCATCTCTCTACTCCTGAAAAAATTCCCAAATCTTTCCCTCTGACCATGTGCTCCTTAACAAAAGACAGAGATTCTCCTACGTAGCTCATAAGACCTCTCCCTGCTAGCTGACTTGGAGAAAATTACCAGTTGGACGCCAGAACCCAGATTAATTTGCCCATGGGGGGGGGGAATGTCCAATGATAAGAAAAAAGATGATGAAAACAAGATAAAACCGATGCTCCCTCTAAGCAAGTCTTGTGAGCAAAAATTCCACTTTGTGAGTTGCTGGCATTAAAGTTGTGAGCAAGTGATTTGGCTACTGCATAAATTCGTTTGCTCTGAAGCCATCCCTTCCTGAGCTGAGACAAAAATGTGTGAGCCAGAGGCTGAAAAACTGTGAGCTAGCTCATGCAAACTCAGCTTAGAGGGAACACTGGATACAACCCAACCATTTTCAAGTTCTTTTATCACTAGAGTTATCTGGCAGGTTGTGTGTGTGCAGCCCCCAAGGGAATGATATAGGGCGGTAACTTAAAAATAAACAAACTGGAATGTTGTGCCACCTCACAGATATTTGTTCTGGCATTAGCTTTTGTGGACTCTAGTTCACTTTGTCTGATACGAGGTGAGGAGGATTCACCTCAGGCCTTTGAGTAAAGAGAGCTCTAGTCCACAAAAACTTATGCTAGAATAAAAACTTGCTAGTTCTTAAGGTACCAGAAGATTCCTGTCATCTCCCCCCCCGAAAACGACAATACAGTAACAATTCTAGAGTACTGTTTGTAAAAACCTTCATTCTGCTTGGACCCAAACTGCACAACACTTGAAATTGTGAGAAATGACTGAAGTCTCCTCTCTGAGAATATCACAGTGTGACCAGAGAGCTAGCTGACAGCCCATCAATAAATCAGTTATGTACACTGCCTCTGGAACCAGGGTCCAATATATTAGGAGCAGGAAGCACTGGGGCACTCTCAAGCTGGCTACTCTCTAAAATCTTCATTAATGGCTTTGGAGGTGAAAATGCATTGCAATATTGATCACGTTTGTGGATCAAACAAGGAGAGCTTGGAGAAACAGCAGATAAATAGAATCACTTAGTGATGGAGAGACCTCAGCTAGTTCAAATGGGATGAGATTTAATTTAGATACAGGAAATGTAAAGTACTTTATAATAGTGCCCAGCATGGGGATGCATAATGGAACAGCAATGCTCTCTCTTTAGGCAACACAGAGAAAGATTGGCTGGGAAGGGAAAACAACACAGAGATAACTGCAAAGGACGGGACCTGACAGTATGATAGAGCTTCCAAGAGGGATGAACGCAGCAAATGGAGCGTCTAAGAAAAGGGAGCTGAAAATGTACCATGTCTGATTACATCCTTGATATGCCACAGGTGGGCATGCATCCTTCATATTCACCCTTCTATTCTAGAAATATCTGAGTTTCTATAATGTCCACTGGGAAAAAATTAAGACTAGGACGCAGCTCTAGGCCACACAGCATGCCCCCAGGTTCCTTCCCCCTAGGGTGCTATGGTACATAGAGCAATTTTACATATCATTGATGTACAGTTGAACATAAGAATATAAGAGAAGCCAATGTTTGATCAGGCCAAGGGCCCATCTAGTCCAACACTCTGTATCACAGTGGCCAAAAATACCAGGTGCCATCAGGAGGTCCAGCAGTGGGACCAGGACACTAGAAGCCCTCCCATTGTTGAGCCCCCCTAAGCACCAAGAATACAGAGCCTCACTTGACCCAGCCTGAGAGTCCCTATCTATACCTTGTGGCTAATCGCCACTGATGGACTTCTGCTCCATATGCTTATCTAATTCCCCCTTGAAGCCGTCCATGTTTGTAGCCACCACCACCTCTTGTGGCAGTGAATTCCAAGTGTTAATCACTCTTTGGGTGAAGAAGACCTTCCTTTTATCCGTTCATTTGTACAAAATCCATTCATTTATACAAATGATCGATTCATTTATACAAATCCCATGTACTTTTCTGAATTGTTTGTAAAAAGAAAATTAGTATAAGCTTTGAGTGGACACAGATACCATCACCTGCCTTTCAGGACTAGTGTGAACACAGCTTTTGTTGTATCCTGCAGCACAAATTAAACAAAGGGAGTTTGTGCGGGTAGTGTTTTGGAGTCTGGAGCCACAAGTTGCAGGCAACATAAAGTGATCCTGTTTGCTTCAATGTGTGCTCATTTATTGCCAAGCAGGAGATGGACAAATATTTGCCAGTAAGGGAAAGGTGGATTGAGAACCCTTAATAACTACCGGCACAGAGTGAGCCCACATGTCTTGGTTAGTGGTTGGGATAATTGGCTCTACCGAGAAGATAGTTTGGCTGTCAGTCTGGGCTGAGCTACACGGTTAAGCTGCTCTTAAGGCTTAATTGTCACAAACAGCAGATGAGGTGGTAAATCTGTGTCTGGACTTCATTTCAGGCTGGAAAAGCTCACGGCTGACGGAAAGCTTTTTCATACAAAAATAATCTCTGAACATAGAAAACTGGAGGACAAGGATTCTTCTCTCTGACACTCTAGTTTCCTGTGTGCAGGGATTTTTACGTTTATACAGAGAGGCACTGAATCATTTGCACCACACCTGCCCTTTGGAATCTTATAGCCCAGAGAGCGCACCTTACCTGTTCTTTGTACAAACCTCACCTAGTTCTAAGACCGAGAAAGAGCTGTGGGTTCTCAAAACAGAGATGATCCCCTCTGGTTTCTCTGCGGCTGCTGTGGCTGCCAATTCATTGCAATTGTAATGGGGCTTCCACATTTTCCACGGTCCAACCTCCTGTGGCCACCATTTTTCACTCAAAGGGCTTTAAAAAATTAGGTATTGCTAGATTTATATAGCATTATAACGTAATGATCTATTGCAGCAATGTATTCGTTTCCAGGTTTCATTAAAAAAAAAACACTTATGGAGTCGTTTTCATTTTGGAGTTATAAGGAGGAACGTGTTGCTTGTTCTTTATAACCCTGGATCCAAAAAGGGCTATGTGCTTTTTAAAAAAGGAAACCTGGGAATTGTTTCAATAGATCATTAGAATGTTATAGCAATCCTCAGGGGTCTTCTCGTAGAAAAAGAGCTGCAGGAGCTCATTAGCATATGGTATGCTAAAGAGCTACTAGGCTATAAGCATATGTCACGCCCCCTGACATCATCAAAATTGATGTCAGAAGGGGAAGCAAAAGGGGGGAAGCATCTTCAAAAGCCTCCCCTTCTCTTCCCCAGCTGGCCTGGGTGGGGGAGTGAAGAGAGAAGGGGTTTAAACTTTAAACCCCTTCTCACTAGAGTTGGGCTACAGAAGGAGGAAAGAGGGAAAGAAAGAGAGAGAGTAGAGAGAAGGAAAGAAGGAGAAGGAAAGAAGGAGGGAAAGAAAGAGAGAGAAGGGAAGAAGGAGGGAAACAGGGAGAGGAGGAAAAAGAGAAGAGAAGAAGGCAGGAAAGAAAGAAAGAGAGAAGGGAAGAAGGAGGGAAAGAGAAAAAGGAGGGAAGGAAAGGAGGGAATGAAAGAAATTTGGCAGCAATTCAGCCCCATTATATCCTATGGGCCATTGAAGTCAATGGTGAAAACATAGGGTATATTCTGGGGGCTGGAGGGAGGAGGTTTGAGGAAGAGGCTCCAAACTCACAGAGTAGCTGGTGGAGCCTCTCCCCAAGATACCCACCAAGTTTTGAGAGCATTGGACCAGGGTGTCCAATTCTATGGGCCCTCAAACAGGTTGCCCCCATTCCCTCCATTGTTCTCTATGGTGGGAAAAAGTTAGTTTATTCCCATGATGCTGTTAGTAGCTCTGGGGGGAGGGGTTTGAGGGAGAGGCTCCAAATTTTCAGGGTAGCTTCAGGAGCCTCTCCCCACATACACCTCCACTTCTCAAAGCAATTGGACCAATGGCCCTAATTCTATGGGCACCCAAACAGGTTACCCCCATTACCTCCATTGTTTCCAATGGGGAAACCCAGCCAGCAGCACTTAAGGCAGGCAAGCAGATAGCCAGCCAGCAGTCAGACTCTCCCAGAGAATCTCAGGGAAAGTGAACTGTCTTGGGAGGTGCTTGTTTGCCATGAGAACAAGTGGCACACTCCAGAACAAGTGGCACTGTGGCAGTGCAAGCATGCCACAGTGCCACACAGAAACCCCAAAAGACCAAAAGGAACATCATTTATACATGTATACATTGATGGTGCACCCTCATTGGACCACTCACACCACACACACCTCAAAAAGAATATTTATAGCACTGGGAAAAATACAGAAAAGGGCAACTGCGATAATAAGAGGAGGACACTTTCCCTATGAAGAAAGGTTATCACGTTTGGGGATCTTAGCTTTGAGAAACAATGACTGGGGGGTGACATGATAAGAGGTTTACAAGACTATGCATGGGATAGAGCAGGTAGAGAAAGAAGTACTTTTCACCCTTTCTCACAAGATAAGAACTCACTGGCACTCAATGAAATTGCTGAGCAATCAGGTTAGAAGTTAGAACAGATGAAAGGTTTTTTGGTTCTTACAGGTTCACAACTTTAAAAAGTTCTGCTGGTTGCTGTTGCGGGGGGGGGGGTTGGTTTGTTTTTTTCCTATCTGCCCCAGCCTCCATACGTTTGTCAAATTCCATCTGGAAGCTGTTCATGCCAGCCACCACCACCACCACCTCCTGTAGCAGTGAATTCCATATGTTAATCACTGTTTGGGTGAAGAAGTACTTCCTTTCATCTGCAGTTGCCCTTTTCTGCATTTTTCCCAGTGCTTTTTCATTCCCTCCTTTCTGGAAGCTGTTCTTGTCTTGTCTAGAAGTTTGGAGTGAAACACAGCTGAGCTTTCTTTAAAGCCTCAAGTTCTCTCATCAATGTGACCGTTCTTGTTGCTTCCTCCTCCTAATCACTATCAGTAGCTCACAAAAAAACGCATAGTTTTAGCTGGAAGAGGGTCATGTAGTGGAGGACAAGAGAATGACCACAAAGACAACATGCTGGAGCATGGTTTCCAGATAGAAAGTGCTTAATGCACATTTTATTGGCCACATGTGTACAGGTTTCTTGTATCTTCTCACCTCCAGCCCAGGAGATAAGGAAGGTCCAAGTCCTGTTACTATGCCAGCACGTGCAGAATATCACTACTCTCCCATGCCCCTCCAGGAATGAGAGATGCCAAAGGAATGAGAGATGCTTCAAGAACACTTAAATCAGTATTCTGCCACCAGGACCTATTTAAGGATGTTCCCAACTCAGACAGGAGCATAGGTCCCACCTCCTGCCAGGTTTCTGGGAATTAACAACATATCAGCTCTGGGCTAGAGCTGCAGATAATTAACACACAGTAGTAGCTTCCTAGGCGAGCAGCATAGGCTCCAGATCTAGACTTAGAGATCCAGTTGCAATACAGACTTCAAACTCAGATGAGATTAATCTATATTAAATCTTTATTAAGCAAAGCAGAGGTATGACAAGAGACTTGCAAAGAATAGAAAGCAAAGAACAAGGCCTATAGCTTTACACAGCTCTTACTACACATAGAGATATGGTATAGTTACCAGTCTTTCATTTGAGCTTTGTGGAGCCAGGGAATCTTCAAGATAAAAACCATGTTTGCTGTGAGCAATTAAGTCCAGCTACACTGCCCACTAGTCAAATTCCATGTTGCAGTTTTGTAATCCAAACAGAGACTAACTCTTAGAAAGAAGCTAACTTTTCAGGAAAACTCTGTCTCAGTTTTCATAGGGTGATCACAACTCCCTCCCTCTTCCATCACAATTGAATATGGCCATTTATCCAATCACAAGGGAATTAAGAGGTGTGGCCAGCAGACATCGCCTATGCTACTGAAGGCACGTACGCTGAGCTTTGAAATGTAAATCTCTTGGGTCCAGCTCTTTCCATGTGTGGGAAGGAGCCTGAATGTCTCCTAAAGGTGACAATATTGGTATGAAGCTTGGCCATCTGTGCGGCCATCTGCTCAGGTGTCAAAAGTCACAGGGACATGTTATCAGCTAGGCTATTTGGGCCTAGTATGACTGAACCAGGAAAGTCTTTTCCTATACAACATGTATATCCTATTGTTGCTCCAGCTGCAGGTGGTATAGTTTTTGAAAGCTCCCTGTGAAAAGCTTCCCTGCACATGTCAGAGAGAAAGGGTTAGCTTTGCTTCCTTTCAATATGCTAATCTGTATATCCAGATTCTCGTTTTCTTTTGGTTTCATGGTGGTGAAGACATATCAACATGTGATTCCCTATCCCAATATGAAGCCTGAAATGGTACCCCAAGAAAAACTTTCTCATGACTGTGTAAACTGTGGTTGTGTAAACTGGCCGTAACCATGGGCCACACTAGGTCTAAGTAAATTTCATGCTGTTGAAGACCCAACAGATGACCTCTCAGAACAGGTTTCTCAGAGTACATCTCTCTTGGTGTTTAGGATATGTGTGAACAAAAAAAGGGGAAGACAAACTCAACCCAAAATATACCAGCACTGTTTGAAGGATCAAGCTAACTTAAAGATAAATATTATAAAAAAATATTTTTATGTATGGTGTACACAAGAGCAAATATTAAAAGATTAAAAACAAGCAGCCTGAAGGTCAGACTTCATAGAACATTGACATGAGCATGAAATAAGCTTAAGTAATTTTACAAACAGAGATGATGATTTCACATACATAGTTGATGCATATATCAAATAACAATAGGACCATATGTGTTTTGGCCTCTAGGGCCTTCCTCAGTGATCAATAATACTATGATAAAACACACACACATATCCAGAAGCAAATATATATAAAATGAAGTCAGGTGTTGCTTTTTCATATGCAGTGTGGTTGCTGAAAATTTATGGAATAGGCCATGGATAACTTCTTGTGCTGACCGCACATGCACAACAAAATCTTCAATGATATAATCTCTCCTTATATATAATTGTGAAGTGGGATGGCACTTTCTGAACATTCCACATGCTTCTAAATCAGTTGGCTCCATGATGTGTCACTCAGAAGCTGTCCCTATCCACTGTCTACATTGCCTGAGTCCCGCCACCTCCAACATTCTAAACAGTTTACTGTTCCTCTTCCCCCATAGCCCTTGGAACACAGAGGTCATTTACCTATGCAGCCTGATTGGCCTTTGCCTCTAACATTCTAAACAGTTTTCTGTTGCTGACATTGAATGTGTCCTGAGGTAAAATACATATCCCAACCTTCCCTTAAATGGTCAATGGAGTTGCCAGTCTCCCTGTGGGGCCTGGAGATCTCCCAGAAATCACCATGTTCCCCAGCCACAGCACATCATTTTCCCTACAGAAAATTTCCCATCTACAACTGATCTCCAGATGACCAAGATCAGTTCTCCTGGAGACAATGGCTGCTTTGGGCAGTGGAAATCCTAATCCTTATACCTTGATGAAGTCCCTCCCCACCCGAAACCCTGTCCTCCCCAGGCTGTACCCCTCAAATCTACATGTATTTCCCAACCCAGAGTTGGCAACCCTTTAACTGACAATGGAACCACTTTCCAGACCCTTGGAAGCCAGAAGACATGGCATAGGAGGAGGTGGTTTTCTGCCTTAGCTGCCACTGCATAACCCCAAATCAACATAAGTCAGGGATGGAGGGAACCATACCTGTTACCATGAGAGTGTCCTCCCATACTACCCACTTTGGGCAGCAAAATGACTTGAGACAGCCCTGCCTTATAGCTAAGCAGAAGGAAATAAACATGGCTTGCCTCCCTCGATTTTCCCCTTCCCTCTGCTACCCCACCAGCCACAGCCAGGACACTTCTAGAGCTCTTTGTATTTCTTCCCACAACAGGCCTTACTCCTAGTAATCTATAAATGAAAATTATATATTAGCTGGTATGAAATTCCCCAAGGGTGCGTTCAGACGGATCTTTTGATCCGCCATAGGAACGACTCCCTTGCGGATCAAAAATGCACGACCAGACAGAAACATCTGGGAAATATTCCGGTCCCATAGGCATCCTGTTCTGCTGCGCCTCCAATCCTGATTTAAAAAGAAGCAGTTTCAATGTAGGGTTTTCGCTTACCCGCGCGACAACTGCAGACTTTCTTCCGCCTGGTCACTCCATTAGCGCGCGATGCTCCCGTCGGCTCGGTCTGACGTCAGACTGAGCCGACGGGGGCACGATTTTTAAAAAATTGAAACCCTATGTGCGCTTTAACGAGGAAATGCATTCAGCGATAAGCGCTACGAGGAAGGTAATATTCATGCTTATTTATTTTAGGGACAAGATGTTACCACGATGGGAGATGGAGGGGGGGAAGGACTGTTCTAACTTGCAAAATAGTCCCTCCATTGATCATGATGGCGATAGCAAGGGGGAGGACCGGGACTTATTCTTTCCATCCCTGCAAGCGCGGGTCAAAACAGAAACTGAAGTATGCAGAATCTCCTGCATGGAATGTCCTGTCGAGTATGGAAAGAGAGGGGGAAATCTTTCACACACCCCTCCTAAAGAAACCCAGGCCCATATTCCAGCACACCAGCTGATGATCGGTGGATGCCGTGTAGACAAATCACAGCGGGAACAACGCGTGGTGAGGCTATTTCATGGGGGGGGGCGTCTGGTCGTGCTAGACTGGATTTAAAAAATCGGGATAAAATTTTAGGAGGGCTCATGGCGGGATTGACTGGCCGTCTGAACGCAGCCCAAGTCTCTGAATGTTTGTGACTTGAATGACGAGTTACAATACATCTCTCCTGGTTTTTAGGGTATGTGTAAAATACCTCTTTGGGATGATATTTGGTCTGTAAAGGGATGTTTTGCCTGGCTGATAGGGCTGGCTCATCCATCAGGTGAGGTGAGGCAGTTATCTCAGAGAAGGTGTGTGTGGGGGGGTATCACAGTAAGTGGTGAGGGAGGCCATGGCTCAGTGATAGAGCATATGCTCCTGTCACAAATGCCCAACCCTCCGGCCAGATGTTTGGGTTGTAAAAACAGGCTACACAGCAGTTTACACAAAGTCTTAAGGGAGTCTAACAGTCCCCTAAGAATACAGTAGGCCGCCACCAGGTCCTTTTATCAGTCTCTCCCAGTCTTGGAGTAAAAGACCAAACCTCCAGCCCGAACTGAGACTTAAACACAAGGTCAGGTCTATAGACAAAGCCACAGACTGAGCTCATATGCAAGAGAAATTGGTGGTAGTCATGGTCCCAAGTCCAGGCAAATGGAATTAGCCTTTTGAGATTCACAGAGCAGAAACCACGACAGGCTAAAAAAATATTTTAAGTTTATTAAGGTGCAAACAGATTTTACAATGAGACAATCTGTTATGTATTGAATGTGAATCAAGCCTATACTTTACAGTATTAAGCTCCAGTCTAAATGTGGCTCTTCATCTGTCACATTACCATTGGCTGGTTTCTGCAAAACCTCTGTAAATATCCCATCACTGTGTGTAAATATATCAAAGAGGGAATGGTCCTGATTGGCCTTTATCCCTGTGTTATGACTGGTCTTTAACATGTTCTGGGAGTGGCTTTGAAAGCCCGGGGGTAGTTTAAAAAGGGAGCTGTGCTCCACTTGTTTGTTGTTGTGTTCTCTAGTTGGTGTTTGCTGTTACAAATAAAACTGAAATCACTTTTTGCTGAAATCCTGTTGTTGAGTGGCATACTTAGCACAATCAGACAGTGAGGACATAAAATAAAAGAACCTAAGCTTAACCAGCTTTGCTAAGAGCTTACAATGCAGAGTCACAATTTACCTTTCAGGTTACAAGATGTAGTAATCCAACCACAGCACAGTCAAGCAAGCCACTCCAGGCAGACAGAATGAGATTCTGTCTGCCTGGAGTGCTCCTGGGTTGCTCCAAACTGCTTAGTTTCAGGCAGCCAACAACCTCTCAGAATGAAAAGCCTGATTTTATAGGAAATGGTAGCTGTTTGTCAGTTCAGGCCTTCAACCAACCAAAAGCTAGGAAAGTGATGTCAACCTCCCTCAGTTGCTACGGCTTCATGACACCCCGTAATACTCTTTCTGGTAGAGAAATGAAACTTATCCCATTAAGGGGCTGCTTGACTCCAACGCACAGGTGGTGATAATTCCATCACTTAGGAATGTGCTTAATTGGGGGTGGTTTCTTCCCAGACTCTGACAAGCCTGGTACCAACTGAAACCGTTTCTTATCAGGGTCACAGTGCTCTTGCATTAGCTGGATCCTCTAGGGAAAGGATTCTGACAGGCCTTACAGCCTGAACCAAACTTTTAGTCTTAAAGCTACAGCATTTGAAAATGGCTTTACGTGACAGCTCCATACGTAAAAGGTCCCAGGTTCAATCCCTGGAACCTTCAATTAAAGGGATTAGGAAGGTGGTGATGTGACAGAACCTCAGCCTGAGACCCTGGAGAGCTGCTGCCAGTCTGAATAGAATCAGGATCACTGTATGGTATGTGGCCAGAGGGCCTTCACCAGGGCTTTTTTTTGTAGAAAAAGCCCAGCGGGAACTCACTAGCATAATAGGCCACACCCTGACAGCACAGCATATTAGCATATTAGGCCACACACCCCATGTTACCAGAAGTGTGGTCATCCAGCCACACCCACCTTTTGCTTCTTATTCTGTTTACCTTGTTTGTTGTCAAAACCCAGGACTCTTTTTGTAGCAGGAACTCCTTTGCATGTTAGGCCACACACCACTAATGTAGTCAGTCCTAATGAATTTCTGCTGTTGGGTGTGGCCTATTATGCTAATGAGTTCCTGCTGGGTGTGGCCAACTTGGGAGCCCGCCGGAACTCCGTTCCTGTCCGTTCCTGCCCCAAAATAGCCCTGGCCTTCACAATATCAAACACTCTCAGAGAGCTGCTGTAGATTTTCCGGGTTGTGTGGCCCCTGGTCTTGCCATTGTAGGACCTGACGTGTCGCCAGTAGCTGTGACTGGCATCCTCAGAGGTATAACACAGGCAGATGGAGTACTCTCAAGGTGTTTGTGCATAACATAGGATAAAAGAAAAAGAAAAATTCAGCCTCTATAAAATGTATAAAACCTGTTAAAACTACCTCAGCCTATAATATTTAAATCCGATAAGCCCTTTTAAGAACACTCACTTAGTTGCAATGGCACTATTGGATTTCTTTGCTCTAATTTTCCTCGCGGCCAAGGCAAAGAGAGCCAATCTGGAAGAGATGAAGGGGTCCTCATGAACGCTCCCTCTAAGCTGCGGAGTCTTGTGAACAAAAATTCTACTTTGTGAGCTCCTGGCATTAAAGTGGTGAGCAAGTGGTTTGGCTACTGCATAAATTAGTCTGCTCTGGGGCCATCCTTCCTGAGCTAAGACAAAAATGTGTGAGCTGGAGGCTAAAAAACTGTGAGCTAGCTCACACTAACTCAGCTTAGAGGGAACACTGGTCCTCATCTGAGAGCATAAAGGCCATCCTATCATAATCAGACAGGGTGGCATAAGGCTGTCTATATCTTTGCTAAAAATTTGCCCCGAGGTTCTACGTATAAAGGACAGGCCAGAATGTAATGGGGAAGGTCTTCTACTGACTGCCCGCTTATGCGATGCGTTGGTCTACTGGGGTTTTCTTATAGCGACCAGCCAGCATCTCCGAAGGCATCATTTGAAAATGCACTGAGGTAAGGGATCTCCTGAGATTATATGAGGTTATGTTGTTTAAGTAAGAGGCTCTGGAATGATCCTTTTTAATTATTTTAAACCATGGACAAACCTCGACTGGGCGATCAAAGTGGCGTCCATTCGCGTAGGTTAGTATTGTTCCCTGTATGTTGTAGCAGGTCATCTGGAGCCAGTCTGAATAAGCAATGCTGGCCTTGATGGACCAAAAGGTGTTAAAGTGTTAAGGCTTCATGTGTGTTCACACACATGCCATGTAGCCCTTCCCAAACTCTCGTGAGATCCCCTTCCTCTCTCAAGAGTTCACCGGTTGCCAGGGAAGGGGTCGCCGTCTCAGGCAGCAAAATGCCTTGAGCTGCCACAGGTGGCTGATACATTCTGCTGGGAAGGTATTTTATAATGTGGTCATTTATATTCGTTTACATTGTTGTTAGCTGCCTTGAACAGTTGGAGAGGTGGAATACAAATGTCTGAAAGGAACAGCCAAACAAAATGACGACTGGAAAGCATCTGAGCATGGGCACATCGATTGGATGCCATTGGTGAAATGAAGCAGTTGTAATAAAATCAAGCCCTAAGCCTCCATTGATTTTAGGAGATCTGAATCACTCCATAAATATGATTTTGGGGAATGTGGGGGGGGTTCTTTTCATAACCCTTTAATAACCCATAATGGGAGGAGGTGGTGGAGGAGGAATGCTTGCTTTATTTTTTCCGAAAAGACAGGGCTGGAATGTCAGGGATTTCCCCCCACCCCGCCCCAGTCAAAGAGGAAAGGCAGTCCTGTGGTGCTCTGGCAGAAGGGTGGTAGCAGATTGCAGGGGGAGACTGTTTAAATTGGAGAGATCATTATCTCGGCTAGGCAGGAATCTTTCATTGCGCAGAATGTGCTCCTCGCTGCTCGAAAGTGCCCTGCTCTTGAAAAGCCTTTTTGTCTGCAAGAGGAGTGATTAGAAAAGCCAGCGAGTGAGAGCTGCTGGTTCTAATGGCCTTCGTGTGAATAGAAAACGGCGACAATGTTAAGGGAATGTGCTTCCCTTGCAGCAAATCAAGGAGCTATTAAAATTCCCCAGTAGCGAAACTGTGTGACTGAATGATTCATTGAATCTATGCAGTGGGGACTTGCCATCTATGCTGTTTGTATGATTTTAGCCCATTTGGGAAATAACCAGCTCCTAGCCAGTCCCAAACTGGCCTTCCCATTGGACTCTGTGGATACATCATATTTTTATCCTCAAGACGACACTAACATAATCCCTGGCTTCGCTCAGATGGGCATGGCTTTTAAAGAGCTAAAGCAATGCCTCTTTGGCTGCTTCCCAAAAAGGAGATGAATAGAATCCAATTCGTGGCACTTTGTAGCACTGAGTTACAACAGCGCGGCTGACATCCACGCACGCTTAGGCAAGAAACAAGGGGGTGTTGAGGAAAGCTGGCAAAGCCCCCCCTGGGTCAGGACTCTTTCAGAAAGAGCGCGCACTTCCCCTGCCAAGGTTAAGGTTACGCAGAGTGGCTTTGGGTCACCCAAATATATTATAGGCATAGTTTGCTGCCATGACCTTAATGGTCCAGGCTAGTCTGATCCTAGAAGCTGAGAAGGGTTGGTTGGTTGGTTGGTTGGTTGGTTGGTTGGTTGGTTGGTTGGTTGGTTGGTTGATTGATTGATTGATTGATTGATTGATTGATTGATTAGATTTGTATCCCGCCCTCCCCACAGATGGGCTCAGGGCGGCTCACAGTTAACGACACAAAGTGCCAGAATACAATAAAACATTAAAATCAAGATAAAAGGGTCATACCTTGAATACAATTAAACACAGTTAAATACGATTAAGTGATTGTTCTTCCATCAATTTGAGGTGGTGTGCAATAAGATGTGACACTAGGGTCCCCGGTCCGGTGGTACTTCAGCCTCTCACGAAGCAGTGGCTCGATCTCTTGAAGGGCCAACCCATTACCACGATGTTACTGATGGTGGTAATAGTTGGTGGTAGTGGTGGTGGGTGGCTCCTAATGGAAAGCCTGGTGGAAGAGCTCTGTCTTGCAGGCCCTGCAGAACTGTGCCAGATCCCACAGGGCCCTGATCTCCTTCAGGAGCTCATCCCACCAGGTAGGAGCCGCCACCCTGGTAACAGTGAGCCTGGCATCTCTAGGGCCTGGGACAGACAATGTTGTTACCCTTTCTGTAGTGCTCTCTGGGGTACGTATGGGGAAAAGCGGTCCCTCAGGTATGTCAGACCCTGGCCATATAGGGCTTTAAAGGTAAGTACTAGCACCTTGAAGTGAATTCGGTATGCTATTGGCAGCCAGCGCAGTGCCTTCAGCACCTTGCCATGTGAAGGACAGTATCCTGGCCAAGTTGGGGCCAAAGCTGGCATAGGGCAAGTCTAGACCTCTCTGTGTGCAAAGCCAACAAGCCCGGAAATGTGCTCAGGACTGTCTCTCTCCAGCAGTCAGCCATCACGTTCAGATACATCAAGCACATATCTGTCACTGTGAAAGGACAATGCCTTAATGTCATCATCTCACAGGTGTCAGCACACCTGCATTCCAGCTCTACGTCACACAATCAAACCTCCAGACTTTGCCCTTTGATACTGGGACCACCCCCAGCCATGGTCTATTGTCATCATCATTCTCTGAACAGCCCAGCCATTAATGGAGCCAAGACTCTGCAATTGCCCCACGCCTTGCTAACAAAGGCTTCCCTTCCCAATCCTGGACTTCTTCTGTCCAATCATAGAATCATAGAATGTTAGAGTTGGAAGGGACCTTGCAGGCCATCTAGTCCAACCCCCTGCACTCTGCAGGAACACAGCCGAAACCCCTACATACCTACAACATACCCAAAAGATGGTTGTCCAGTCTCCTCTTGAAAACGTCCAGGGAAGGAGCATCCACCACCTCCCGAGGCAGTCTGTTCCACTGCTCAACCACTCTTACAGTCAGGAAGTTTCTCCTGATATTAAGCCGGTAACGACTCCCTTGTAATTTCCACCCATTAGATCTAGTCTTGCAATCCGGAGCAAGAGAGAATAGATCCACTCCATCTTCTACATGACAGCCCTTCAAATACTTGAAGACTGCAATCATGTCCCCTCTAAACCTTCTCTTTCCCAGGCTAAACATACCCAACTCCCTCAGCCTTTCCTCATAAGACTTGGACTCCAACCCTCTCACCATCCTGGTCGCCCTCCTCTTGACCCGCTCAAGTTTGTCAACATCCTTCCGAAAATGTGGTGCCCAAAACTGGACACAGGACTCCAGGTGGGGCCTGACCATAACAGAATACAGTGGAACTACTACCTCCCGTGATCTGGACACAATGCTTCTGCTAATGCATCCTAAGATTGCATTAGCTTTCTTCACAGCCGCATCACACTGCAGGCTCATGTTTAGCTTGTGATCAACCATAACACCTAGATCCCTTTCACATGTGCTGCTGTCAAGCCAAGTCCCTCCCATTCTATATCTATGTCCAAAGCCCTTTTTACGCTATTACTGGCCATCATGGTCCATTCTGGACCATTTCCCTATTGTGCTCACTGCCCCGAAGGTACAGTTCTCCTATATCTGGGCTCCGAACCCAGCCATCTTCGTTTTGGTCTCCTGGGATGCGTACCAGCTGGAACCCCCATCTCTCTTGGGTCTTCACAGGTGTGCTTGCTGGCCAAGCTGTCTCCTCTTCACCGCAGACTCTTCTCTTCGGAAGGTAGCTATAACCCCATCGACGCTTTGTCCTCTTATGTCTCTGATCTCTTAAGATCACTTCAGCGCTTTATTTCTTAGCTCTTGTGTGTGTGTGATATTTTATTGAATTAGCTGAATGTATTAGGGATATTTTCTTAATAAATTTCAAGAAGATATTTTCCGTCTGTCATCTGTGCCGCTCTGAGGGGGTTCTGACTCTGGTACAGTTGGAGGATGATCCCTAACTTGTGCACCCATTAACTATAAGTACACATTGATGGGGGTCCGAACTGGCAGAGACTGACCAAGAGAGAGATGTTAGAGTCATAGTAGATAACTCACTGCAAATGTCAAGACAGGGTGTGACTGCAGTAAAAAAGGCCAACGCTATGCTGGGGATTATTAGGAAGGGAATTGAAAACAAATCAGCCAGTATCATAATGCCCCAGTATAAATTTGGAATACTGTGTGCAATTCTGGTTACCACACCTCAGAAAGGATATTATAGTATTGGGAAAAGTGCAGAAAAGGACAACTAGAATGATAAAAGGACTGGAACACTTGGGGCTCTTTAGCGTGGAGAAATGACTAAGCGGTGACATGATAGAGGTTTACAGGATTATGCATGGGACAGAGCAGGTAGAGAAAGAAAGTACTTTTCTCCCTTCTCACTCGTGGGCACTCAATGAAATTGCGGAGCAGTCAGGTTAGAACAGATAAAAGGAAGTACTTCTTCACCCAAAGAGTGATTAACTCATGGAATTTCTCTGCCACAGGAGGTGGTGGCAGCTACAAGCATGGACGGGAATTGGATAAACGGGAATTGGATAAATCAAGAGGGAACTGGACAAACATATGGAGCAGAGGTCCATCAGTGGCTATTAGCCACAAGGTATAGATAGGAATATGGAGCTGCGGTGGCTCAAGTGGTTAAGACGCTGAACTGCAGGCTGTGGAAGGTCAGTAGTTCAGCAGTTCGAGAGCCGGGTGCCGCATGACGGGGTGAGCTCCTGTCTCTAGTTCCAGCTCCTGCCAACCTAACAGTTCGAAAGCAAGAAATTGCAAGTAGATAAATAGGTACCACTTCGGTGGGAAGGTAACAGCGTTCCGTGCGCCTTGGTGTTTAGTCATGCCGGCCACATGACCACGGAAACGTCTTCGGACAGCGCTGGCTCTTCGGCTTTGAAACAGAGGTGAGCACCGCAACCCTAGAGTCGGATTCGACTGGCTTTCAAGCAAGGGAACCTTTACCTTTACCTATAGATAGGAATTCTCAGTCTGGGGCAAGTGATGCTCTGTATTCTTGGTGCTTGGGGAGGGTCAACAGTGGGAGGGCTTCTAGTGTCCTGGCCTCACTGGCGGACCCCCTGATGGCACCTGGTATTTTTGGCCACTGTGTGACAGAGTGTTGGGCTGGATGGGCCATTGGCCTGATCCAGCATTGGCTTCTCTTATGTTCTTATGCTCTTATGTTCTTATGTATTTTATGTAAGCCGCCCTGAGCCTGCTTTGGTGGGGAGGGCAAGGAATAAATTGAATGAATGAATAAGTAAATAATAATACCACCCCTGAGCAGCCTTTATCTGCACTGTGGGGTGGGGTATCCATTTCCTCTCCATTGAACTTACTAGTTGGCCTCAGGGAAGACATTGGCTGTGATCCCAGAAGCATCCACCCCTCCCCTCCAGATCAAATGGGCGCAGTCACACAGCCACATCTGTCAGGCATTTCCCTGGCATACTCACCCCGTCATGGGATGATTTGGAGCTGGGTTAAAAAGGCACCAGGAGCTGCGGTGGCTCAAGTGGTTAAGACACACTGAACTGCAGGCTGTGGAAGGTCGGTAGTTCAGCAGTTCGAGACCCGAGTGCCACATGACGGAGTGAGCTCCCATCTCTGGTTCCAGCTCCTGCCAACCTAGCAGTTCGAAAGCAAGAAATTGCAAGTAGATAAATAGGTACCACTTCGGTGGGAAGGGAGCAGCGTTCTGTGCTCCTTGGCGTTTAGTCATGCCGGCCACATGACCACAGAAACGTCTTCGGACAGCGCTGGCTCTTCGGCTTGGAAATGGAGATGAACACCACAACCCTAGAGTTGGATTCGACTGGCTTTCGAGCAAGGGAAACCTTTACCTTTACCTAAAAAGGCACCACATGACAAGTGGTGTTTTTGACTACCCGTACATTCATTGTGCATGGTTGAAGGTCTGAATGAGGGGGAGCGCAGTCTAAACCTGCAGATCTGTTCCTGCCACTAGGGAGGGGTTTTTTTTGCATTTTTGCCTATATGTGCATGTGCACACATGCGCATGTGTGAGCATGCACACACACACATGCACTTATGCACATGCATGATCGCACGTGCGTGCACATGCATTTTGAAAAATTCCAGGGCAGCATGCTCCATGGCTGCAGCGTTGCAGTAATGTGGATGCCTGGCCACAGGATGTCTGCATGGGTAACCCACAGCAACGTGTGCCGTCAGGATGACATGCCCTGTGTTAAGTATGAGACTCAACAAGGTAGTGATTTCAACAAAGTGATTTCAGCTTTATTTAACAGCAAACTAGTCGATCAGACAACACACACAAAACAGTAGAGCACAGCTCCCTTTTTAAATAATCCAGGCTGTCAAAGCCACGCCCATAGATAACACAGGGATAAGAACCAATAAGGTCTGTTCCCTCCATAAGCATATATACAGTTTTGATTGGCTATTTACAGAGTTTCAAAGAAACAACCAATGGGAATGTCGACTCTTACAATCCCTTTTACTGAGTCAAGCTTAACATGGTAAAACATAGATCTGATGCAAGAGTCAGAACATAACACCCTGCAACACTTTAAACTGGTACAATTAGAGGCAGCACCATATTGAGCCAAGCCGCCAGTGTGACCACAGCCATTATCTCTCCACCTTAGGTCGAATCTGCATTTGCATTTTTAAATCAGTTTCGTGCTGCTGTGACGCCATCAAGCATAGAGAAAGACAGCATCACAGCAGCACAGAACTGATTTAAAAATGCAAGTACAGCACGAAACTGATTTAAAAATGCAAATGCAGATTTGGGTTTAGTATCCCAGCTATAAATCTTGGGTAATAATATTGACCTATCCAGGGCTATTTTGGGGCAGGAACACACAGGAACGGAGTTCCGGCTGGCTTCAGAGTTGGCCACGCCCACTACAGCCAAAACCTCTGTGTGCCTGGCTTCCAGAGGGAAGACCTGGAGAGTGACCCCCCCCCCGGTGACTCTGAGGTGGGGACCAGGGGGGCCTGGAAGGAACATTTAAATGCCTCCCTGTGCCTTCCCCAACCTGTCCAAGGGCTGGCATGCCTGGGCTCCCCGCAGCTACAGGGTGCCTGGGCAAGCCAAGGGAAGGCAGTTTAAACTGCCTCCCCTCCCCTCCAAGGGCTGGCTTGCCTGGGTTCGCTGCAGCCGCAGGTGCCCGGACAAACCAAGGGAAAGCATGGGGTGTGGCCTAATAGGCGAATGAGCTGTGTGGTCAGGGGTGTGGCCTAATATGCTAATGAGTTTCTGATGTTAGGTGTGGCCTATTATGCTAATGAGTTCCTGCCGGGCTTTTTCTACAAAAAAAAGCCCTGGACCCATCCTATTCTTATTGTGAATCACTCGAAAACTCTAAAGCAGGCCCATTGCCAGAAGGAGTCGTGGTGGTGGGCACATGAGCATGCTGAGGAATGAGGGAAGAGTTGCCAGGTTCCTACCACCCAAGTTCAGACTTAATGGGTGGGGCCTGACGTCATGGGTAGGGTCTAGTGATGCCACAGGGGGAAATGCCCCCCGTTAATGAGAATGGGAGCAGGATTGACATGCTGTCTGTGCATGTGCGCATGTCGGATTGCCTGCCCTGGCTTAGGAGATCCTTGGAGATTTGGGGGTGGTGCCCGGGGGAAGGAGCATTAGAGCAGGGAGCTCAGTGGGGATGTGATGCGATGCTATCCCCTGCCATCATCCCAAGCTGGTATCTCCTCCCGGGGAACAGATCTCTGTGACCTGGCGATCATCTGTACTCTCAGGAGAATACCGGGCCCCACTCCGAGAGGCAGCGCGGGGGCAACCATCATGTGGCCTCGAAGAGATGGACTGTTCACCATATACAAAAATAAAGCAGAATCACGTCAAATTAACTCCATGCTAAACAGAAAATGATGTACAGATGTTAGCTGGCAGATTATCTCATTCTGTTTCAATCCAGATGTGTACTAATTACCACAAGCAGGCATGCGCAGCAAAAAGTCACAGGTCTCTCCCCCCCCAACCTTTTCTTCTGAGGCCCTGAGAATGAGCCCCAGAACCTCGGGGCCAGGTATCGAGTTCTGGCAATTCTGGGGGAGGCTATCAAAAGTCAACTTGAAAAGCAAAAACTTAAATCAATCTGATCCTTAAATTTAATTTAATCATTTAAATTGAACTGGATTTAAGTCCCAGTTGTCCACGTGTTCGGACCAATATTCTAGGTTGACCAGTGATGGCTATTTTACTGCCCAACATATCCTTACTTGACTAAATAGTGTCTGCACTGTGCCAACATAAAGTCACAACCTCATTAGTGGTAGTAATAATGTTTCAGCCAGTCATATGAGAAGTCCCTAAACAGCTGGGGTAAAAACAATAACGTAGAAGTAGAAATAAGTAATCCTGGATTCCTTCTCAAAATGAGCCCCTGGAGAAGAGCTTGAGTTTCAGTTAAAGGGGAAAAGGTACAGAAGATCACCCCAGCAATACTTTATTTAGTGTGTAAAATATTGTACACTGTCTTCTGGAACTTTATTTCATGGTTTGCTAGTTCTTGAAAGTTCTTGGTTCGTAACCTTTAAATTCTTTAAAATGGTCAGCAGGTGTATAGCACTGTAGATGTATGACGTCACAGAGCGTATGACGCTGATACATGGCATCTGAGGGGAAATGGTTTACTTGTTCTCATACTGTGTGTCTTTTGTTGATTTAATGAATGTCCCTGCGTTCTTCTCTTCAGAGATGTTGCAGGGTACAAGACTGTGGAGTGGAATTCGAAAATGTGTTAAACAAGTTGACCTGGGGGTGGGTGGGTGGAGATAACAATCAGTCAGTGCTTTAATAATTACTGGAGTGAGAGGTTCCTGAGTTGAACCTGCCTGCAAAATGCTCCAACCATCCAAGAAATTTATCCCCTGCTACCAGGGGGAAACAGTCTGCCTGTTCAGAGTGTTTGCAGGCACTCATAGTAAAGTTGCCAACAGCCTGGAGGGAAAAAATGTCCTGTCTCTTTTTTTAAAAAAAATGTAGTGGGATGTTGTTGACCTCCATGCCATGAATAGTTTCAAGCAGTCATTTCCATATGTTAGGTTTCTATTAAAGAGACTGGATCCCCCCCTACGGTTGGTGACAACCCTAATTCTTAGGAGGAATTAGTCTTAACCCAGATTTATTTACTCTCCCAAAGAACTTGTTTTTTCTGTAGTGAGAGAGTCTGCAGAGTAGGCCTTCCTCTTTTAGCTCTAATGTTAGATTTGGGGGGGGGCAAGGTGAGCCAAGAAACTTGACAGTCATTCATTTCTCAGGAAAAGGCAGTCTGCACGTGCTCAGAGGCACACATTTTTTTACACAGGCAAGTTTCAGCAAGAGAGCTTGCGATTAATGTTTAAAAACAGACACCACGACTGAGTGAAACCAGGCAGTCGGGTTGTGGGGGTTTTTTTGTTCATTCCCCACACATTCCTGAGGCAGTTTTCTCCACTGAAAATAGAGGAGGCAATCCCAAAACAGTATGAATCTCATTCCAGTTTTCTGCCTACCATTCTCACTTGTCACTATGGAAATTCAAGTGGAGAGACGCAAACAAGAAAAGAGCAGAGTGCCCCAAGGAGAAAAGGCAATGAAACAGAGCAGATGCAAATTAATTTGGGCAGTGAAAGGTTCGGCTCCAGCTCCCCCACCCTCATTCCTTCACACGCAAAAGTGGACAAAAACTGCATGTGCATTTTCCATTGTATCTCCACAGGAGTAAAGGCTAGAGAGTTGCTTTGTAAAAAAATGCAACCTGGGAATTTGGAGACAGGACAAGACACATTTTAAAGGGGGTATTACCTCCATATGCCCTCTGTAGCTATGGGCCTGTTCTAAAAATACTACAAACAAAATTTCAGAGCCAGTAGCTCCAGAACAGAATGACTGCACATTATATCTATGATGTTAAGGAAATCTGTGAGCATCAACCTGGTTGGGAGCCAGTTGCTTAGCCTCTCTGTACAGTCCCTTTTTCTAATTGCTACACGGATATCATATCAGTAATTTTGCAATAATCCCCGTAAGGGAGGATGGCAAGTTTATTCTCGTATCTTAGATTGGGGAGGGGGGCTGCAGCTGAAATATGCAGCTTTGCCAGAGAACATATGACTTGTCAAAGAATTTATTTTGTTCTTCCCTGTTTTGTATCGTTTTGCTTTATTACAGACTAGCGGCAAGGCCCATTGCGTGCTCCAATGCAATGGGCGCTATCCAGACTCCCTCTGGAGGCCCCGTCCCCCTTCTGCACTGGCAGCGCTCACAGGGCCAGGCCAGATCGGTCTCCCCCTCCCGATGCGGCTCCAGAGTAGCAGAGCAGCGAGCGAGCGAGGCCATGTCATTGTTTGGGCCAGCCGCTGGAGGCCCCGTCCCTCTACCGCCTCCTCCTCGCCATGCAAGGCGTCCCCAGCCCCAGTCCCCAGTCCCCAGTCGGCCGAAGTCGCTTACTGGGGAAAGCCGCCAGAGCATCCGTCCAGTCCGATGGCTGGAGACAGACTGAGTCCTATAGGCTGTCTGCTGGCTGTGTGGGTGGGACCGAGCCCACACAGCCAGGCATGTCAAGCAATGGCCAGGGCCCAATCATGATTGGCAGCCCCGACCGGAAGCTTCCGGTCTGGGATTCATGGCGTCCTAACGTGTTCTGGCTTGCTCTTGAGCTCCCAGAGCATACGGAGGGTCTTGACGACAGGGTGGGCTTCATATAGCCCACCGCAGATCCCCCCAGGCAGGGGGGTGACTGGCAGCGAGCCTGGCCCGAGAGGGGAGTTGAGATCGGCTGATAGCGGGGCTTTAAAGAGCATTGCGACCAGCCTTGATCCCCTCCCCCAGAGAAGGCACTTCGGAAAATCTCTACAAGACCCCACCGAGTTGGATTCTCAACATAAGAACGCATGACCCAGACCTCCAAGACATTCTACGGAAACTGACATCAAGGAAACACTGCTATAACAAGACACGGACTTTGAAGGTAACTTTTTAAAATTGCTCACCGGAGACGCGTTTTGGCCGAAAATAAACAACATCCGATGAAGCGCATGATCGTGCTGTATCTGTCGTACTAACATTGGAGCGGAAAAAGTGCAGTTAAACAGCTTAAAAAGGCCAAAAAGCCGGATTGTTGATCATTCCTGCGGTTAGATTATTGACTTTAAAATAGAAACTAACAGTAACTCCGCGAGAATTACAGTGGAAAAGTACTGTAGCTGCTGCAGCAGAAATCAGCAAAACAGGAAGTGACTTCAGACCAGACAAGTAATCGTCCTAGAGAAGACTAAGGAGGCCGGAAGAAGGGAGGAAATCAGGAACAAGGGGGACCATCAAGACTGCCGGACAGGAAGTGAGTACCTGGAAGAACCATTTACCATAGAGAAATTGCGCCCGCCATTTTGGGAAGGTCAGAAAAATTTTCTTTGATTTTAAATGAAAGACTCAATAGAAAAAAGTGAAACTAGTGCGATTTAGGTGGGCACAAGCAGGACTTTGATTTAGAGTGGGTTGGAGGGAAAAATTTGAACAACGGCTTACGACCTGCGGCAACGACAGAGGGCAAATTCCTGGTCCTCCCCGAAAATGGCTGGGAAAGAGGAAAAAAGCTACAGGGCATGATGGATGCTATGGAGAAACGGGTGATGGACGCGATTCTGAAGTTGGAAAAGACTGTAATAACAGAAGTAACAGAGCTGAAAAAAGAAATGTCTGGAATTACAAAAGAGATACAGACGTTGACTAAAAGAGCAGATGAGATGGATGTAAGGGTGAAGGGAGTAGCATCAAATATAGCTGAGGTCACTATAGAAACAGATAGAGTGAATGTGATGGTCCAATATAATGCAATGATTAACCACATGAGATTCAGGGGGATCCCTGAAGATAAGAATGAGGACATCCATTCAGTTATGGTAGATGCTGTTGCAGACTTTTTGAAAATGGAAGAGGAGAAAGTGGCGGCACAGATTGATGTGGTATACAGAGTCAACTCTGCGATTGCGCAAAGGAAAAAGTTACCCAGAGATGTAATTGTCCAGTTTATATCCAAAAAGCTGAAGGAGGATTTGTTTAAGCAACAATTTCAGGAAGATTTCATAATTGACAACAAGAAAATCATGGTCCTAAAGGAACTACCCAGAGCAATGCTTCAGGATAGACGACTTTTCAAAGATTTGATTGACAAGCTGAAAACAGAGGGCATAAGATATAGATGGGAAATTCCTAAAGGCGTCAGTTTTTCGTTCAAGCAGAAGAGAGTCACCATCAAGTCAGTTGAGCAAATGACCAGATTCATCAACTATAATTTTAAAGACTCTGATAAATAATCATAAAATCAACATGGAGAGTCAAATAATTTCATGGAATGTTAATGGACTGAATTCACCCCAAAAAAAGAAAAATGTCAGACTCTGGTTGGAAAAACAGAAATGTGATATTGTTTGCTTGCAAGAAACACATATTAAAAAATCTGATGCTAAATTTTTGATTCAAAAAAGACTAGGAGAGGAATTTTATTCACTCTCCTCCCAAAAGAAAAAAAGGAGTTGTTATATATATTAAAAAGGAGTTGGAACCAAAAGAAATTTTTAAAGACAATGAAGGGAAATTTTTGGCGGTAGAAGTTGTGTTGCAGAATAAAAAGACATTAATTGTTAATCTCTATGCTCCCAATGGTGCGAAGGAAAACTTTTTTCAGGATTTGTGGGAACAGCTACGACAGTTGACCTATGAGCAAATGATTTTAATGGGTGGTTTTAATGGTACTGTTGACAATGTTGTTGATAGAAAATCTAAAAAAGGAATTGAGGCCATGGGCAAACTTCCTAAAGTCTTTTTTCAATTGACTAAACATGAACACTTGGTAGATGTTTGGAGAGCTAAAAACCCCAGGGATAGAGAGTACTCTTTTTATTCATCAAGACATGAATCTTTTTCAAGGATAGATATGATGTGGATGACAGAGAATTTAATCTTGCAAACACGCAAAATTGAGATATTACCTAGGATTCTTTCTGACCACAGTCCGATAAAATGGTCAACGTATGTTAAGAGAAAAAAATTTCGATGGCGACTTAATGAAGATTTGCTGGACAAGCAAAACATTGTGGATAAAATAAGGACAGAAACCCAAACATACTTTCAATTGAATTTAAATAAGAGTGTACAGACGCAAACGGTTTGGGAAGCCTACAAGGCTGTGATGAGAGGACATCTGATTGCAATTAATAATAATGAAAGGAAACAACAAATGAAAATAGACAAAGAAATTATGGAAAATATTCGGAAAAAAGAAATAGAACTTAAGAAAAGGCCTGGCAAAAAGAAGATTTTGAGAGAATTGAGGATTTTAAGGGAGCAATATGAGGCAAGGTTGAACAAAGAAGTATTTTGGAACCTGAAAAAATTGCAACAGAAATCCTTTGAAGGTGCAAACAAACCTGGCAAATATTTAGCATGGCAATTGAAGAAAAGAAGAGAGAATAAAATAATCACTTGTTTGAAAGATGGAAATAAAGAGATCTCAGACCCAGGAGGAATCAGGAGGGAATTTTACAAATACTATGCAACTCTCTTTCAAGTGAAGCAAGTGGATCCTCAAAAAATGTTGGATTACTTATCCAAAGTTAATTTGATACATCCAAACCCTGAAATGAAAACTTTTTTTAAATGCTGTAATAACTAAAGAAGAAATTAGTAAAGCAATAGCTGAGGCAAAAATCTCTAAAGTTCCAGGCCCGGATGGCTTTTCAGCTAAATTCTATAAAAATTTTCATGAAGACTTAGTCCCGGTGCTGGAGATTCTTTTAAACGAAATTAGAAGGACAGGAAAGATTCCAGATTCCTGGAATGAAGCTGCAATCACCTTAATTCCTAAAGAAATGCAAGATTTAACAAATGTAAAGAACTATCGGCCCATTTCATTATTGAACAACGATTATAAGATACTTGCAAAAATATTGGCAGAGCGCCTTAAAAAATTTTTGAAGGACACCGTTGTTGAGGATCAAGCTGGTTTTTTACCAAATAGACAAATTAAAGACAACATGAGGGTTGTCTTGGACGCAATTGAGTATTATGATAAACACCCTGAAAAAGAAGTTGCTTTTTTATTTTTGGATGCAGAGAAGGCTTTTGATAATTTGAATTGGGAATTTATGTTTAAAGTGTTTGAGAAATCTTTGATGGGCGCAGAATTTATAAGAATGATTCAATCGATATATAAAGAACAAAAAGCTTCGGTGATTGTGAATGCAGAATCAACAGATGTGTTCCGGGTAAGAAAAGGTACTAGACAGGGTTGTCCCCTGTCACCATTGTTATTTATCTGGATTTTGGAGATATTGCTACAAGCGGTTAGAGATGATAATAACATAAAAGGTTTGAATATTGGAGGTTTTTCATTTAAATTAAGAGCATTTGCGGATGATATTATGTTTATTGTTGAAGATCCTGTTAATAATATGCCTAAGGTATTTGAAAAAGTGAAAGAGTTTGGCAATCTTGCAGGGTTTTATGTCAACAAAAATAAATCTAAGATATTGTGTAAAAATATGATTGGTTCAAAGCAACAAATGTTACAAAATGTGACAGAATGTGAAGTGGTTAAAAAGGTTAAATATCTGGGAGTCGAAATCACAATGAAAAACATAGATCTGTTTAAAAATAATTATGAAAAACTGTGGGGTTCGATAAAGAGTGATTTAGAAAAATGGGAAAGGTTAAGACTATCTCTTCTTGGAAAAATTGCCGTTGTTAAAATGAATGTATTGCCCAGGTTAATGTTTTTGTTTCAGACAATACCAATTGTGAAGGATGGGAAAGTCTTGGTTAAATGGCAAAGAGAAATCTTTAAGTTCATTTGGGCAGGAAAGAAGCCAAGAATTAAAATGAAAATAATGTATGATACTAAAGACAGAGGTGGCTTCCAAGTCCCGAATTTGCGTTTGTATCATGAAGCTGTATGTATGTCTTGGTTATCCGATTGGATCCATTTGGAAAATAGAAAGCTGTTAGCTCTTGAGGGACACGATTGCAGATTTGGCTGGCATGCCTATCTTTGGTATGGGAAAAATAAAGTTGATTCTATGTTTAAGCATCATTATGTAAGGAGGACGTTGTTTGATGCATGGTCCAGGTACAAGGATACAATCTTGGACGAGAGACCTTTGTGGATTGTACCAGCTGCTGTTATACATCGGTTTTCTGATCATAAAGGCCATGACTGGTTGAAATATCAGGAATTATTGCAAAAAGAAGGGAAAAAATATGTTTTAAAGCCAAACAATGAATTAGAATTCGAATACGGTTGGTTACAATATTGTCAAATAAGGGATATTTATAAAAAAGATTGTAAAGAGTTTGGCTTTAGAGCCATGTATGATGAATTTGAAAATTTATGGTTGAATAGAGAGCGGAAAATGATTTCAAAGATGTATAAAATTTTGTTGTCTGTATATACACTGGACGAGACTGTAAAAGAGCAAATGATAAAGTGGGCCATAAATATGAACAAAGAAATTTCTATGGAATCATGGGAATTTTTGTGGAAAAGATCTTTTAAAATGTCTACTTGTACCAATGTGAAAGAGAACTGTTATAAGATGATGTATAGATGGTACATGACACCAAAAAAGATTGCTAATATTAGTATGGATAAGAACTTGAGTAACAAATGTTGGAAATGTAAAAAAATAGAGGGTTCTTTTTACCATATGTGGTGGTCATGTAATAAAGCGAAAGCATATTGGTCTAATATACATTGTGTGATGCAGAAAATATTAAAAATCCCAATTGAGAGAAAGCCAGAACTACTTCTCCTCGGTTTGACAATGGAAAAAATTCCACAAGAAAAAAGGACACTGCTATGGTACATGATTACGTCGGCGAGAATGGCCTTTGCTCAGCAATGGAAAATGGAGAAGGTGCCAGATATACATGACTGGTTGAGAAAACTGCTATTTTTAGCGGAAATGGACAAAATGACAAAGAAGTTAAATGGACAAATGGCAGAACAGTATACAAAAGATTGGGAAGATTTGAAACTGTATCTAGAAAATGAATATAAAATGAAGGGGAAAATATATAACTTGGATACGGATGGTTATTGAACGAGAAGTGAAATGAATTTGGAATTGTATTATACTGTTATTTGAGAATATGTTGTAATGGTAGAGATTTTATATAATGTGTTACCTGGTTTGTCAATGCATATAAGTTTAAATTTGATTATCGTCTAACATATATTTTTGTTTGTTATTAGCAGTGTTGGAAGCCTATTAGGGGGGTGGGGGGAAGGGTTGGGAACTTTCTTTTTTCGAAATTGTATTGGTACCGTTATTGAAAATGTTGATTGTTTTTCCAATAAAAAAATTTGTTTATAAAAAAAAAATGATTGGCAGCCCCCGCGGCCAACCTATTTTGCCGCGCATTTTTCCCTTATTTGGGCATGCCTTATTTGGGCAAGCCAGCCAACCACTACTCTTTTATATATAAGGAAAGGATATCACACTGTTTAGATTCTTTGTTTCCATTGGTTTCAAGGGAAAGCATATTTCCCTTGAATGCCAGTCACTTTATCATATCTCATAGACCAGTCTATTGGCTGTTCCACACCATTTAGTAAAAAGGTCGGGTTTTCTAAATTGAAGGAATCGAGAAGACCAGTGACCCTTCATGCAGCCTTCCTGTTAAAATGTAGGAACCCCTACTTCAAGCGACTATTAGCAACGACACTAGGAAATTTTGGGTTTAATTTCCGATTCTATGGGAGAAAAGTCTTTGCCTAGCTCCATAACAACTCCAGATTCCTGGGCTGAGTATTACACTAAGATTTTTTACGAGACTGGGGGAATTACGATAGACGGCCCTGACAACAGTTTAGATGAGTGTTCAGAGTGGCCCCTCGTACAGGTTGAGGAAGTCGAAACTTTAATTGCATCAATGAAAGTGGGGACAGCACCTGGGCCTGATGTTATACCACCTGAGGCCATTGAAGATTTTTCTCAGTGGTGGTCTCCCTTTTTGGCAGATTTATTTACTGCTATAGACAAGACCAGTCAAATACCGGAGGACTGGAAGAATGCGATAATAGTCCTGATTTTCAAAAAGGGAGATCCCCAGCTCCCAAGTAACTATAGACCGATAAGCCTCTTGTCCATTATTGGGAAGCTTTATGCCAAACATTTGGACATTAAGCTTAAGTCTTGGATATCAGAGCAGCAAGTCCTTGGGACAGAGCAGATTGGGTTTTGTCAGGGCAAGTCAACTTTAGACCACTGCATTGTCCTCAACCACTTAGTTAATAAATACAAATCAGGGAAGGGTATGAAATTATCTGCGGCCTTAAGAACATGAGAACATAAGAGAAGCCAATTCTGAATCAGGCCAATGGCCCATCTAGTCCAACACTCTGTCACACAGCGGCTATCAGGAGGTCCAGCAGTGGGGCCAGGACACTAGCAGCCCTCCCACTGCTGCCCCCTCCAGCACCAAGAATAAAGTGCATCACCTGCCCCAGACTGAGAATTCCCATCTATACCCTGTGGTTAATAGCCACTGATGGACTTCTGCTCCATATGTTTATCTAATTCCCTCTTGAAACGGTCCATGCTTGTAGCTGCCACCACCTCCTGTGGCAGTGAATTCCATATGTTAATCACTCTTTGGGTGAAGAAGTATTTCCTTTTATATGTTCTAACCTGACTGCTCAGCAATTTCATGGAGTGCCCATGAGTTCTTGTATTGTGAGAAAGGGATAAAAGTACTTCTTTCTCAACTTGCTCAATCCCATTCATAATCTTATAAACCTCGATCATGTCACCCCTCAGACGTCGTTTCTCCAAGCTGAAGAGCCCCAAGCATTTTAACCTTTCTTCATAGGGAAGGTGTGCCAACCCTTTCATCATTCTAGTTGCCCTTCTCTGCACTTTTTCCAATGCTATAATATCCTTTTTGAGATGTGGTGACCAGAACTGTACACAGTATTCCAAATGAGGTAACACCAATGATTTATACAGGGGCATTATGATACTGGCTGATTTGTTTTCAATTCCCTTCCTAATAATCCCCAGCATAGTGTTGGCCTTCTTTATTGCAGTACACACTGTCTAGACATTTTCATTGAGTTATCCACTATGACTCCAAGATCTCTCTCTTGGTCCGTCTCTGCCAGTTCAGACCCCAACAACGTATATTTATATTTAGGATTTTTGACTCCAATGTGCATCACTTTGCACTTGGCCACATTGAATCCCATTTGCCACGTTGACGCCCACTCACCCATCCTCGACAGATCCCTTTGGAGTGCCTCACAATCCTCCCTGGTTTTCAGCACCCTGAACAACTTCGTGTCATCTGCAAATTTAGCCACTTCACTGCTTACTCCCAATTCCAAATAGTTGATAAACAAGTTAAAAAGCATCGGACCGAATACTGATCCCTGTGGTACCCCACTGCTTACCACCCTCCACTGAGAAAGGTCTTCCTGGACCTCAAGGGTGCCTTTGACTCAGTGCCCAGGGATATTCTGTGGGAGAAATTAAGAGACATGGGGATTGACAAGTGATTGCTGTTCTTGATTAAAAACCTGTACTCTGGAAACTCCTGTCAGATTAGGTATTCAAAGGAGGGTGACCTAACAGAGAAGATTCCCATCCACACAGGAGTTCAGCAGGGCTGCATTCTTGCGCCAACTTCATTTAACCTCTTCTTAAATGATTTGGACCCCTGTATGAGGAGTACTGATGGCCATTATCCTAAACTAGGTGAGAGGCATGTCCCGTTATTTTTATACGCGGACGATGCGGTCCTGCTCTCTGTCTCAGAAACAGGGATGAAAGGATGCTTGCACAAGCTCTTGTTTACTGCAAAAAGAACAAGCTGTCCCTTAACTTTGATAAATCCAAAATTATTGTCTTTGAGAAAAGTTGGAAGTCCATTAATTGGATTATACGGGGGGGAAATTGAACAAGTCAAAAGCCTTAAATATCTGGGCTTACATTTCCATTATACCAATAGTTGGGCTACGCATATCAAAAAAGCAATCAAATCATCAACTAGCAACACCCTTGCTATTGCCCATTTCTTTTACACCAAAGGACATCAATATGCTCCCACTGCTCTTAAAGTTTTTAATCATAAAATACCGCCCAAACTGCTTTATGGTATTCCAATTTGGATCTCAGCTTGTAACGAAGCTGTAGATCGGGTCCAATCCAAGTTCCTGAAGAAAATCTTGGGGCTATCAGTGTGTGTACCATATGCAGCTATGTGCCTGGAGACAACCCAAAGTCTACAATGGCATGGACCATAACCTTTAAATTTTGGCTGCGCCTTCATTTTAGATGTGGCCCAAACAGTCTTGTGGGACTCATGCTGACAGAATCACATCTATCAACTTGGCTGGCTAACACAAAGGAAAAAATCTCGTCAATTGGCTTTAGGTTGGATGATCTGGTATTTCTGTCTGAGCAGAAGGCTTTTGCCTTGCTCAAACAAAGACTTCTCGATGCAGAAGGGCAAGATCTGAGAAGACTTGAGCACAGGGGCTGCTCTCCCATGAGTATGGGACTCTCTTTCAGCCACATTTCCTCAGGATATCTGGCAAGACTGACTCGTAGGGCTTTTATGCTAGCCCGGTTCGATGTCCTTCCCTCAGTGGTCTTATCAGGAAGGTTCATGAAAATTCCCTTGACGAAGAACCGTTACAACAGCTAACATCATACTTACTCATGGCGGCACAAACCACCATCGCAGCTGCCTGGAAGTCACCCAAGTCGCCAAGTTTAGAGGCCTTGAGAACAATTCCTGATGGACAAAATCAGTGACACTTTAAATATAGCTGAAACAAATTTCCATCCAACACAATCCTCCTTTGTGAGCACCTGGTCCTCCTACTTACAATACATGACAGAGAACGAGTTACTTCCAAACAACTCGGCTTACGCTTCCTGGTTACACTTATGAACATAAAACAGTATAACGTACCCTATCACTACAACTGTTGCACTGTACTCAATCGATATATAGTAATATAGTCCCCATTAGTGTCCTCTTAACACCAGTCTTCAGCCGATACATGTTTATTCCAAACAAACTCAGTAATGATTTTGTTCAATAGTGCTCTTAGGCTTAAGCTTATTAAAGTAAATAAAAAAAAATCCCTATAGAGAGAGACTCTGCCCACGTGAGTTGGAGGGAACTGAATCTATTAGACATGTGCTTTTGTACTTCAAATTTCACTATGATATCCGTGCTGCTTATATTGAACCTGTGATTAACCCCTTATTGGGTCAATCGGATGAGTACAAAATGATTTCTCTATTGTCTTCTCAGAATATAGAAATCCTCGAACCGGTAGCAAAGTTATGAGGTATCTAGGAGTAGAGCTTCATCTTAAGGCAATTCAGAATATGATACCCCCCTTGGTTATTTTGAGGCTTTATCCTGCATGTTGTACTGTATCTTCTATGCCAATAAAGGTATTGTATTTGTTTGTTTGTGAATACCAGTCACAGCTACTGGCGAAACGTCAGGTCCTACAATGCCAAGACTACGGCCAGACAACCCGGAAAATCTACAGCAACTAAAGCATGTTTCTGCTTGTAAGTTTTTTTAAGAACATAAGAAACATAAGAGAAGCCAATGTTGGATCAGGCCAATGGTCCATGTAGTCCAACACTCTGTCACACAGCGGCCAAAAATAACAGGTGCCATCAGGAGGTCCACCAGTGGGACCAGGACACTAGAAGCCCTCCCACTCTCCGCCCCCAGCACCAAGAATACAGAGCATCACTTGCCTAAGACTGGGAGTTCCCTGTGGCTAATAGCCACTGATGGATCTCTGCTCCATATGTTTATCCAATTCCCTCTTGAAGCTGTCCATGCTTGTAGCCGCCACCACCTCCTGTGGCAGTGAATTCCATGAGTTAATCACTGTTTGGGTGAAGAAGGACTTCCTTTTATCCATTCTAATCCAACTGCTCAGCAATTTCATTGAGTGCCCATGAGTTCTTGTATTGTGAGAAAGGGAGAAAAGTATTTCTTTTTCTACCTGCTGTATCCCATTCATAATCTTATAAACCTCTATCATGTAACCCCTCAGCCATCGTTTCTCCAAGCTAAAGAGCCTCAAGCCCCTTAACCTTTTTACATAGGGAAAGTGTTCCAACCCTTTTTATGCCAAATGCTATGCCAAACTTTCCAATGCTATAATATCCTTTTTGTGGTGTAGTGACCAGAATTGTACACAGTATTCCAGATGAGGTCACACCATCGATTTATACAGGGGCATTATGATACTGGCTGATTTGTTTTCAATTCCCTTCCTAACAATCCCCAGCATAGTGTTGGCCTTTTTCATTGCAGGCACACAGTGTTTTGATATTTTCAGTGAGTTATCTACTATGACTCCAAGATATCTCTCTTGGTCAGTCTCCGCCAGTTTAGACCCAATCAACGTGTATCTATTGTAGGGATGAAGTTTAAGAATGACACGGGATGCAGATCTGCAGAAACTGTCTCCCCCAAAATGGGTTTCGCAGCATTTTTATTATCTCTTCTTCCCCCCCCCCTTTTCTCCCTTGCAGCATATACATGAGATCATAAGCATAGTAGAATAACAGATGTGTTCTGCCAACATCAGCTCACCCTCCTATCTCCCCCAGACCGTACCACCTGACTGCAGCCAGCCAAGTTCCTGCTGATGGTGTTATGTGATGTTTACAAGTACCTGTGAACACCATCCTCTTATCTCTCTGTGAGGACAGGTCAACTTCTGGGCATGCCTCCAGAAGGCCCATCCCCACAATCTATAGTTAGGACTTTTGGCCCCAATGTGTATCACTTTGCACTTGGCCACACTGAACCCCATTTGCCATGTTGACGCCCACTCACCATCCTTGACAGGTCCCTTCGGAGTACCTCACACCACCCTGGTTCTCACCACCCTGAACAATTTTGTGTTATCCACAGATTTAGCCACCTCACTGTTGACTCCCAACTCCAAATCATTAATGAACAAATTAAAAAGCATTGGACCCAGTACTAAGCCCTGAGGTATCCCACTGCTTACCACCCTCCACTGTGAAAATTGCCCATTTATACTCACTCTCTGTTTCCTTTAATTAGCCAGTTTTTGATCCATAAGAGGACTTGTCCTTTTATCCCATGACTATTGAGCTTACTTAGGAGCCTTTGATGAGGAACTTTATCAAAAACTTTCTGGAAATCAAGATAATCCAGCTCACCCCACTAACAGCCACCTGGCCTGTAGCGGAGGTGTGTGATTTTGCCTCCCTGGAAGGGTTCTCCTTCAGCTGGCTCGGGTTGATGGCAGGCGGCTACAGAGGCTGCCGGTGGAGACCGCAGTGGCAAGCGGCAGTGGAGGAACAAGCAAGGGGCCCAGGGCTCTCTTCTTGAGAGCTGGGTGGCAGCAGTGCAGCAAGGTGGCTGTCGGCACTGGGGGATGGCTTTTTCGGTGGTGGTGCAGAGCAGTGGCCACAGCTACAGTGGTGGCAGCACTTCAAGGAGTTTCTCGGGCCAGGGCAGCAGTCTGGCCCAAAGGCTAGGGGGCTATCCTTTGGGCCCATGGGAGGCGGCATAACGTGGGCCATAGGGCTCTCCTGTGGGGCCCCAGGCACGTGGTCCCGCTGATCTTAGACCTAAGCGGCCCTTCATTAATTGAGGGTCTGCAGGCTGCAGCCCAGCTCAAAAGCTTGAGGGTTTTTGGGGGGTGGCTGACTGTGGACCCTTGAGGTTCGTAAGGAAACTAGGTTTCTTTCTCTGTGGTGGCCAGTTTTGTATTGGCCATCTCCCAGTTTCTTGCCTGGCAGCCATCTTGCTCAGGCTTTTCCCAGTTTTCCTTGGCAGCCATTTTGCACTGACCAATTCACAGTCTTATTTGGCAACCATTTTGGACAGGCCATTTCTCAGTTCGTGGCATCCATTCTGTATAACCTTTTTTCCATTTTGTATAAACGCTTCTGTGCCACTTAGAGTGCTACCTCCTGGGGACGTAGCACTTCCACTGGGCGATCAGACAGAGCCCGCTGTAAAGCCAATAGAGAGATCAGGAAGGCTATGGAAGGAGGTTTGGGCCACTACTTTCCTCACCCGCACATTCAAATTGAATGCCTGGACCTCTACCGAGGTGATCGGGTGCGTCTCTCAGAGAAGGGCAATGATCTTTTCTTGGGGGATCTTCGGCAAGGGCTCCGGTCAGCTTTAGGCCTCCCGATGGGTCCTAAGGCCTCAGCTGAGGCTTGGCTTAGTTGTGGCAGGATTGCTTTTGACTGATGATTTTGCGGCTAGGGGGGCACCAGATAGCACCCCAATTTGGGGTAGTGGGGTCTGGCATAGACTACCTTTGGGTTGTGCAACCCGGGGTGGAGGAATGCAGATTACCCTTCAGGGGGCAGCATGGAGGGTTGAGGCCATTAAGTTGTACCGCTTGTGGTCTGAACTTCTGGGAGGTTGCCCGTTTGCTGTGCCGGCCTGGACCGAACCACAATGAGTTGGCTCCTGCCAGGGGCAGGGTGGCTCGCCCTTTGCATCACAGGGGAGGGGTCCATTAAGACCACTGGCCCTGTATGAGCCGCAATTTATTTATTTACTTATATTCCAGTTTCTATCCTGCCCTACTCCACCAAAGCAGGCTCAGGGCAGCTCACACAGATAAAACACAGCTTAACAATCCAGTTATTAAAACCATTCAAACAATTCATTAAAACAATACAATATTACATACTAAGTGCTAGCGATGTTATCCAATATCACAACGATGGTGGTGCTGCGTGAGCGCATACCATATGATGTTAATTTCCAGCATTGATCTTACTTGGCACGCACAGGTTAGCCCTCGCCATTTACTGATTCGAATGTTAAATAAAGTGGCCCATAGTCTGTCTCTTTATTCCGACTTGGGGAGCAAACAACATCTATTGGGTCTCCTTTGTCCACATGTTTGTTCACTCCCTCCGAGAACACTAACAGGTTATCAAGACGAGATCTTCCCTTACCAAACCCATGTTGAGTTTTCCTCAATAGTTTTCCTTCATCAATATGCCTACAAATTCCTTCATCAATATGCCTACAAATTTCCACCAACTTACCCAGAATTGATGTCAAACTGACTGGCCTGTAATTTCCCAGATCTCCTCTGGAACCCTTTTTAAAGATGGGAGTGACATTAGCTACTTTCCAGTCCTTAGGAATGGAGGCAGATTTTAATGAAAAATTAAATATTTTTGTCAGGAGATTCACAAGTTCCCATTTGAGAACTCTTGGATGTATGCCATCTGGGCCTGGTGATTTATCAGTTTCTAAGTTGTCTATCAGTCGCAGGACCTCCTCTCTCGTCACCTCAATCTGACTCAGGTCTTTCAACACCCCTCCCGAAATCAGTGGTTCTGGAGAGGACAAGCACTTCTCATCTTCCACAGTGAAGACAGAGGCAAAAAATGCATTCAGCTTCTCAGCCATTTCCCTATCATCCTTCAGTACTCCTTTTACCCCTTGGTCATCCAAGGGCCCCACTGCCTCCCTGGCTGGTTTCCTGCTTCTAATGTATTTGAGGAAGTTTTTATTGTTGGTTTCTACTCAATTGGACTCAAAAGCTCTGTATCTCCACCCAAGGGTTTCTTTCCAGCTTTTCAAATAGAAGAACATGATCCCCTTTATCGATGTGATTAGAATTCTCATGTATAGCAAGCACAGGGAGGCATGAGATGGGGTGTGAATGGTTCCTCCTTTCCCTAATAGTGCATGCAACCAGGGGCTGTAGTTACAGAGAATCAGGAAGCTCTCCCAAAGCTACACAGAGGGTCCCACGATTATCAGAAAGTGGAAACCCCGTGTCTGGAACAGCCAACTGGAATGGCAATCTTCAGCAGGAACATTGTTCTGTTCTCCTGGCTGGACAAAAGGACATCTCTGTTAGGTATAGATCTGATCCCCCTCACTGCCTCTCCCATTGCCAGAGAAAAATGAACCAAAGAGTGAGGTGCCAGAATAACGGTCAGATCAGAATGTCTCCAAAAGTTACTATGCACTAGAAATTATTGCAGTTAGGTTATTTATATTAATGATGGACGTTATATAGGCTAGATCTGGATTTATTATCTCCATGCACATCCCTAGCAACAGTTTTTGTGTGTGTTTGTGGAATACTTGCAACAAGTATAATATTACCTCGCTTGATGTTACGAGCTCCTTAAATATCATTATTTATCATGGCACTATAACCATAATGTCATGCTAGAAGTCTGTAGAAAACAACATCTTCAAGTGTACCCTCTTGAACTGCAAAAATAGGATGCAAGTCCAGGACTGAGGGGCTTCCTGGCGAGGGATTGTCACTATGTCCTCTTAATTGGTGAGTGTTAAAGAGACCACCGTTTGGAGCACCCCCATCACTTTGGGCAGGGCCCCCCACCACTTGGTCTTCCATCCGTGTATTATCCCATCATTTTCTCACATTGCACGTGTGCTGCTTCCCTGTGTCCAGAGCATCCTGTTCAATTTGAAACAGCCTCCGAGGGGGTCTCTGTGCATCACCATGCAGCACAGTTGCCTGCCACGCTACTGTAGAAAACATGCACCAGCAGAGGGGGGAAAGGCATAACCATATTTCTTTGGGAGGAGGAGGAGGTTTTATACCCAGCTCTTCACTACCCAAAGGAGTCTCAGAGTGGCTTACAATCGCCTTCCCTTCCTCTTTCCACAACAGACACTTTGTGAGGTATGTGAAGCTGAGAGAGCTCTGAGAGAGCTGTGACTGGCCCAAGGTCACCCAGCTGATTTCATGAGGAGGAGAAGTGGGGAATCAAACCCGGTTCTCCCGGTTAGAGTCCGCCGCTCTTAACCACTACACCAACCTGATCAAAGAGGAGGTTTTGCTCAAAAGTGTTTAAGGAAACAGAAAGTCCACTGGTATTTGTTTTTTTACCGATAATAGTATGCAACCAGGCATGTCACCACTTGTCAAGAAGGAGTCATTACCTGACCAGAAGCTTCCAGCGGTTTTGATGCTCAGCTTCATATTGTCACCTGGCATGAACCAGTTCATAAAAATACGTAGTATTAGCTTTCTGTTGGTTAGCAGAAAGATCTTCAAATCCTGCTAGATGCAGACATGATTGGGCCCAACACAGACGGGAGACTCAATGATCATTAAAGGCTGTGTTGGGTGGGGTATAAATCCCCTGTGGAGGCTTAATTCAGTTCACTTACCCTGTTTGGTGTATAACCTTGTTTGTGACTTCCAGTGGAACTTCCCTAATGGCATTTTCAGCTACATAAAGGTAGCATGAAAATGTGGACGGAGTTTTGAGTCTGGGGAAACGTGGGTTCAGATTCTACCTTCTCACGGAGGGCAATTTCTATTGTTCAGTTTCAGTTTCTGGAACATGTGAAATGAAAATAATCTTGACCCAGCTCATAGGGGTATCACAGATTAGGACTGCAAAGCATTCGTGTGCCATATTATTCACTGACTTCTCATGGTCAGAGATGCCTGTTCACCCCAAGTCAGAGGCTGTAACGGGGGTTCACAGCAAACCCGTGTGTGTGTGAAGGACCATCAAGTCACAGAGGACGTGGGTAGACCTCAGAGGGTTTCCAAGGCAGGAGATGCTCAGAGGTGGTTTTCCAGTGCCTGCCTCTGCATAGCCAGCCTGGAATACTTTGGTGGTCTCCCATCCAAACACTAAGCAGGGCCAACCCTGCTTAGGTTCACGAGATTACAAACCTCTAGCCCAGGGGTGTCAAACAGGCGGCTCTGAGGCTAGATCAGGCCCCCGGAGGGCTTCTATCGGGCCCGCAATGGAACTGGCTGTCTTCTGCTGCTTCTTCCAGTTCTGCTGCTGCTGCATCATCGTAGGTTTGCAGCTTACAGATACACACCTGAACAGCATACTCAAGAATGCAACAGCACAGACATTTTGGTGCAATAATTCAGAGCAAGAGGTGCCAATTATCAGGCACTGTTAAATAAATGGAGAGCCAGTTTGATGTAGTGGTTAAGTGCGTGGACTCTTATCTGGGAGAACCAGGTTTGATTCCCCACTCCTCCACTTGCACCTGGCTGGATGACCTTGGGTCAGTCACAAGCTCTGGCACAGCTGTTCTCTCGAGGACAGTCTCTGTCAGAAGTTCTCTCAGCCCCACTGACCTCACAGGGTGTCTGTTGTGGGGAGGGGAAGGGAAAAGGAGTTTGTAAGCCGCTCTGAGAAGCCTTTGGGCAGTGAAGGGCGGGGTATAAATCCAATCTCTTCTTTTCTTCTTCTTCTTCTAAACAATCATTGCAGGAGTGCTGGTGTTTTAAGCATGTTTTTTAGTAAAACAAACCCCTTTGTGTTTGTGTCCTTTATAAAGTTTGTATCTCCACTACCTGGCCTTACATTTTATGGCACGCGTGGCCCAGCCCAACAAAGTGTCATTTATGTCAGATCCGGCCCGCATAACAAATGGGTTCGACACCCCTGCTCTAGTCTCTGCTAAACGGAAAGCCGCTGAGGCTCTGATTGAACTGAACAAAAGTGCTACACAGTGCCACCATGTGGTCTAACACACTGACGACAACTGGATTCAACTAGATGGGGACTTGGTGTTGATAAATCATTCATCAGAGACTGTTTAAGAAGAAGGAGGAGGAAGAGATTGGATTTATACCCTGCCCTTCACTACCCAGAGGAGTCTCAGAGCAGCTTACAGACTCCTTTCCCTTCCCCTCCCCACAACAGACACCCTTGTGAGGTAGGTGGGGCTGAGAGAGCTCTGACAGAAACTGTTCTTTTTCAAGAATAACTGTGCCAGAACTATGGCTTGCCCAAGGTCATCCAGCAGGTGCAAGTGGAGGAGTGGGGAATCAAACCTGGTTCACTACACCAAACTGGTTCTGGTTTAAAACTTATACGTGTCAGACTAGCCATGACAAACACACACTAGGCACTGTTTGGGGGGCATGAGCAGGTCAGGACAAGGCCAACTAATTTAATTTCCATTGCCAATGTAGGTCATTCAATGTGTGTCATGTTGTTGCCAGTGATGGACCATATACCATGAGAGTAAGACAGAGCTCACTGTAATGACAAAAGCAAAGTTCTTTGCTCATGCCCTGCTGTTTGGCATTGCATTTTAAAATATACAAGTGAACAGCCTGCAAGAAATTGTCAGGGACATCATATTTTCCCTCCACCTCTTTTCCTTTTCTGAAGGCCCCCCTAGCCTCTCCCATTTTCCTGCTTCTTTTCCTCCTTCCCACCCACCAGCCAACCTCCCTTAATCCCCCCTGCCCACCTCTTCAGCTTTCCCTCCTTTTCTCCCCTGGCACTTCTCCCCAGAAGAACTCTGGCCAAGTAGCTGTGTGGTGCCAGTCACTAGGCCAAGCCCAGTTATGCAGTGCTGGCTGAGCTAGGTCCATTTGCGTGGTGTTGTCCAGGCCCGGCAGGATGGAAAACCTGCAAGGACTTATGGGAGGGCAGCTAATTTTCTCCTGCATCCCTCCCCCCCTTTCCCTCCTTCTGGCAGTTCCCATATCCTTTTCTCCGCTTCCTTCTCTCCTTCCTATCCACCAACCAATATTTATCTGCCCTCCCATCTTCAGCTATATTATTTACTTCTCCCGCCCCACAATGGAGGCCCAAAGATTACATAATTCTCCATTTTATTCTCGTAACAACTCTGCGAGGTAGGTTAGGCTGAGTGTTTGACTAGCCAGTCACCCAATGCGCTTCTGTGTCAGAGGGGATCTCCCACATCCTAGCCTGAAACTCTGCTACCCCAGACTGGCTATTGTAAGGTGGTTGCAATAGCAAGCAAGCAGCAAGCCAGTTTGGTGTAGTAGTTAAGTGCGCGGACTCTAATCTGGGAGAACCGGGTTTGATTCCCCACTCCTCCACTCGCACCTGCTGGATGACCTTGGGCAAGCCATAGTTCTGATAAGAGCTGTTCTTGAGAAAGAGCAGTTTCTATCAAGAGCTCTCTCAGCCCCACCTACCTCACAGGGTGTCTGTTGTGGGGAGGGGAAGGGAAAGGAGTTTGTAAGCCGCTGAGACACCTTTGGGTAATGAAGGGCAGGGTATAAATCCAATCTCTTCTTCTTCTTCTCCTGGGTGAGTCATACAATAAGCAAGTTGCCCTTTGGCTGCTGTTGGGCCTGGCCTTGATGAGTCCTCTCTCGAAAGCTGGAACAGCCCTAGCAAGGGGCCGTGGCTGCTTCCCCTGCCTTTTACTGGCAAAAACCGAGCCTTGAAGGTTGGCAACAGCCACCAAGGGCATCTGTTTCTTAAAGCTACAGGTGTTTCTTTTATTATCTGGGGTTTTTAAACCCCTGCAACTTTTAAAAATAGTTTTGCAGTTTCCATTAAACCTGGGGCTTTTCTCAGGTTTGTAGAAAGATCCCTCTTTTTTTGCCACAGCTCCGATCTCTGGATCGAAACATCAACAGAGGAATTGGATATATTGATTTGTGCAACTTTAGGTACCACCTAGCAGTCAGACTCTAGTGCAGAATTTTCTACAGAACAGCGTTACATATACATTCTGGCACACCTCACTGCTTTGGGGGGGGTGTGTGATGTGTTTTTCATTTACAGCCCACGTATCTGATACTTCAGTTGTAGAGGTATAATTTATTATTTATTTATTTTATTAGGTTTGTACCCCACCCTCCCCGCTTTACAGCAGGCTCAGCAGGTATAATTGTCTCTTGTACTGAATAGATTTATTGCTGTCCTTTGTTATTCTGTAGACAGCATTCCTTGCTGTGTAGAATGTGACTGCATGAGCCTGCCAAGCTCTGATTGGGCGGTGGCTGTGATATCACGAGTAAGCAGTTGCATAGCTCTCCTCCCCCCCCCCCCAGCTTCTATGACCACAGAATCTTTTTTTGAAGTATACTTTGAAGGCAGCAAAAGAACATCGTATGCTTCATCTGGCATGGTTTCTACGTAAACTCATTTTGAAGGGAAGTTGAACGGCAGGTCAGCTTAGTCCTCTCCTCCCTCTGCTGGCTTTTCCTTGAGTCATATTATAGTAGAATGCTTCCCACTTATAGGGGCCCTTGGACATAAAAGATCTTTTATGCTGCTGCTTGCTTCGATTGCCAAAATAATTGTATTGGAGCACTGAAAACTGCAAATTTCCCAACTACAGAAAATTGGCAGAAGGTGCAACAAAGTGAAAAAAAATGACCAGCCTCTCAGGAATTGACCTGGTTAACTTTCCAGACATTTTTCAGTCAATGGAACTTGAAGTACCCGAGCACAAGAGGTTGTATTGCACCCACGCCACCATACAGTTCCCGTCCCGTAACCCTCCAACTCACTCTTCTGTCCCTCTCTGCCTCTCCTTCTGCCTGTGACTTGCTCTCCTTTTAAGGAGTAGGATGAGAGAGGGACAGTTTATTATAGCATTAAGAAGTTTTTTTAAGAAAAAAAACTGTAAAGGCCTTGCTGTTCTCTGTTTGATTGCCCGGACAGCATTTTTAATTAAAAAATGTTTTAAAGCAGAGATTGATTATAGTTCCAACCCTCAAAGAGACAAGTAATTTAGGGTTGGAGGCAAGGCTCAGCTATTGAGCTAAATTTCAGAATTGCGAGGACGCCTGAAGTCCCGCTGCCTGTATCAGTTTGTCTCCAGCTTTCCCAAAGGCCGGGCACCTCTTGTCACTCACAGATGGCAGCATGGGACAAGAAGCAACATGACCATCCGATGTTACCAGCCGCATTACAGAAAGAGGAAGGACCCAGCCTATGCTAAAAAAGAATCCTCAGAGACCTAATCTCGCTATCTTGACGAAGCAGGAGATTTGGTGCCCTTGATTTGTATGCATGCACACCAGCACACACACCCCCAAACAAAACCCTCTAAAACACACACAACCCCCCCCAAATATGCAAAAAGAGTAAAAAAACCCAACCCCCCAAAAAAGCACAAACACTAAGGAATCTATGTTGTTCAGTCGCACAGTCGAGTCCGACTCTTCGCGACCCCATGGACCAGTTTACGCCAGGCCCTCCTGTCTTCCGCTGAAGTTTGCTCAATTTCATGTTCGTTGCATCGATGACACTGTCTAACCATCTCATCCTTTGCCGTCCCCTTCTTCTTTGACCTTCAATCTTTCCCAGCATCAGGGTCTTTTACAGTGAATGCTCCATTCTCATTTGGTGGCCAAAGTATTTGAGCTTCAACTTCAAGATCTGGCCTTCCAGGGAAGTCAGGGTTGATTTCTTTTAGGATTGACTGATTTGATCTCCTTGCAGTCCAAGGGACTCTCAAGAGTCTTCTCCAGCACCATAGTTAAAAAGAATCTATTCTTCGGCACTCGGCCTTCCTTATAGTCCAACTCTCACAGCCATACATGACTACGGGGAATACCATTGCTTTGACCACGCGGACTTTTGTTGGCAAGGTGATGTCTCTGCTTTTTATCATGCTGTTTAGGTTTGCCATCACTTTCCTCCCAAGGAGCAGGCGTCTTTTAATTTCATGGAATCTATAAAGGAATCTATAAAGGTTCATAAATCACACCCCCATGCCCATGAACGCCCCCAGGACTCCCAATCCACAGGTTGAAGGTTGCTGGTCTAAACAGTAATATAACTGGAATGGCTGACACCATGACCTACTCTCAGTACAGAAAAAGGAGTCAGAAATAGGTCTGGCTGTATGGATCTTAGGAAGAGGAGAGTGACTGTATTCCCCCCAGTATGACTCTGTAGACAAAGATGGGGCTTGTTAACTTCTCTATGGCCTGTGTTACTTTCTCAGAATTACACAAGAACAAAATACAGACATATTAGCTTTATTGGCCAGCAACACACATTGAGATTAAAGCACTGTTATATGAGGAAAACTGAAGAGCAGGCACAGATTGCCAACTAGCATACCTGGGTCTCTCTTGCCGTGGCACAAGACAGCTACCAGAAAGAGGAAACTTAGCCACATCTATGTACACTTATAGACTGAAATAGTGTTTCAAGCAACAGTAGTCAGTAGTTCCTGCTTTGGTTAATAGCTTTCTCAGGGAATAAAGTTCAGTATATGACTCAGGAGTGGAGTTAGTAATTTGGCCTGCAGTAGTTAAATGCTTTTCCACCTGAGTACTTAGAACACTGCAAAATCTGTCTCCTGCATGAACATTGTTTCATGCTGATGGTACACACGCCCCCCCACACACACTTTCTACCCCTCCAGCTGCTGTTTGAACATAGCAACGCCTTGTAACCTCCTGGCTGAAACCAAGGAGACCCTCCCTCCCACCATGCCCCAGGAAGGGGCAACTCGCTAGGTCGAAATTCTAAGAAAGCAAGGGTTGTTCAGTGCTCGTCTGCCAGAATCCACAAAGGGCTAAAGACGGCAGTCACTCAATTAAGATTTTTAAAGAAACCAAGGCACATGTTCTTCAGTCTCCACTTCAGCTCTGGAAAGTCAATATAAACCACTTCAAAAGTTATTTGGGGATTTGTGTAGGGCACATGACCACGTTTGGAGTCGTGGTGGGAACAGTATAGGGCTAGCCTTCAGAAAGCCTCACGATCTCTTGTGGCAACAGAGCTGTAACTGGAAGAAAGCAAAAAAATTTTAAAAGTCTAGGCAGATGCACTGCAGAAGCTTTATCCGATACTATTTGCCAATACAAAAACTGGATGTATAAAGTTGATTTATACAGAATCAAATCATTGGTCCACCTAGCTAAGTACTGCTTATACTGTTTCAAGTCAGACAGCTTTCCTGTCACCTGATTCTTTTACCTGGTGATTGAACTTTAGACCTAATGCGTGTAAAGTATGTGATCTCGTACTGAGATTCGGCCCTTACCCCGGCACAAGATACTCTGCCATGGCTACACAGCAGACGCTACAGCTGATACTTTAGGTATATGAAAGGGAGAAAGTGTCACCTGAAGATCACCATGATTGAAATCAGACACAGGAGGCAGCAGTGCAACAGATGAGCCTGTGAAAGGAGCAGGCATACTCAGGCTTAGCTAAGGATACCTTAGAAAGGGAAGCAGCCCATGACAATCTTTAGATCAACCCCTCTGCTATCGGGCAAGTTAGCAAATCCACAGCTAGGACAGCCGTCTGTCTTCACTGGGATGGAGTAATTGCAGGCACAAAGAGACACTAAGCTCTTCGATTTGTCTAAGAACTTTCTTTTTCATTGCTCATACTTTGGGAATTGATGAGAGCATGCAAAAGCAGCGGGTTCCATATCGCCTTCAGCCAGACAATGCCCAACAGTTAATGAGACTATGGAGACCGATACAAAGCTATTAGCGCACTTCCTCTCCCACTAAATGAAGTGCCATTCTGAGACAGAGGCAAATTCATATGGAGGAGGCCTGCTCCATTCCAGGACTGGAATTACCTTTGACAGCATCCTAGATATTGAAACCCAATTTAAGTGAAAGCCCGAAAAGTAAAAAAACAAAAACAAAAAAAATAGACCATGCATTCAAATTAGGGAACAGAATGTCCTCCAATGCTTCGTTAGAAAGGCACGAGACTTCTCTCCTCTTCAGAAGGGCCTGCTGCCCAGAGACAGAGTCAGTGTGGAAGAAGCCGCAGATTGATATGGGTAACCTGGTCCATCCATAAGGCAAACGAGAGGAGAGCATACCCAGGAGGGGCAGCCATTGGCAGAGACAGTGGCCCTCTTGGGTGAGATGCAGCTGCCGTCAGAACCTCTGCATGTCCAGACAGCCCTTTCTTCTGGGGGACAGGAGGAGAGAATTTAGCTCCTGATCTGCACATGCATCATGCATTCATGTGGCCAGTTGTCATCCCTTCAGAGAGAACCTCCTCCCTGGTGACTAAAAGAGTTGAGAGTGAAATATGGGAGGCACTGGGCCCTCAACAGCTGCAATGATCTCTCTTTCCGATGGCATAGCGGGCCTGGCTTTTAATGGGCTGGTATTCTTCTTGCAGAAAAAAAATCTGCAACGACCGGGCTTCAGGAACACAAAAAGAGACTTGAGTGATCCCTGGGTCTCCCCTGCTGCATCACAGAGAACTGGCAGGAGGCACCAAGAATAATTTCAGTAAGCAGCAAAAACCCTTGCAGAGTTGAGGGGTTTTTTTTGTGCTGCTAGGCAGAGGGCAGGTGGTGAGCTGGAGGGGCGGTGGGAGTTGAGCGAGTGGGTGGCCTTCACTTCTAGTAAGGTTCTGACTTCAAGCTCCTGTACAAGCAGCAAGTGAAGATCATCCCAAATATCTAGAAAGCAAAAAGGAATACAGATAAGGCATAAAACAGATATGGGCGGATTAGGTTTTATGTCAAGCCAACACTCTCGGTCCAAGTCGTGCACCGCAAACCCTTCATTTTGCATCTGCAGTGGAGGCTCCGAACCTCTGCCTGAAAGGACAAAGTCCCCGGAGGCCCATGGCTGCAACGGAGGAAAAAGAGAACGTGAGCGGATGAGGCCGTTAGCCTGTAATGAGGGAGCGGAGAGAGCAGACGCAGGGACGGTTTCCTACAGCACTTAACAAGCATTTCCTAAACTGGGTCCTGAGATACTCGGGTGAAAGCTGGGCAAATTAAAATATTCTAAATCAATCGATCAAATAAATCAACGGAAAGGAAAAAGAATAGCTTCGACATCACGGCACGCTCCCAGCCCTGAATATATTGTATTTTGCTGTTCTCAAAAGTATGGCAAGGGAAGGCCTGCACAGCTCCTTGGGCTGTTTCCGTGGCGTTACTACGGCCCCGTTCATTAACAAAGGGACACGAATGATTACAGCTGGGAGGGGAAGGGAGACAAAGGCACTGAGCATCTTCCATGGGGTTGTTAGCCACTGTAGTTGGACCTAGTGTTGCTCAGATCCAGCGCTCCCTCTAAGCCGTGGGGTCTCGTGAGCAAAAATTCGACTTTGTGAGCTGCTGGCATTAAAGTCGTGAGCAAGCAACGCGGCTCCTGCATAAATTAGTGTGCTCTGGAGCCCTCCTTCCTGAGCGAAGACAAAAATGTGTGAGCTGGAGGCTAGAAAACTGTGAGCTAGCTCACACTAACTCAGCTTAGAGGGAACACTGCTCAGAGCTTGAGTGAAACAATATTAAAAGAGTATTCTCTCCTAACTGATTTCACATTGTTCGGTATGAGTTGCTGTTGCGATGCTTCACCAGCAGAGGTTGCCTTCTGACTGTACTACAAACACCACCAGCCTATTTGCGGAGCCCCCGTCTTGAGAACACAGCAATCATTTTACTGAGTCATCCGCATCCAGGGGGAGCCCCGGCAAACATTCAGAATTGCCCTCCCCCACATCACAAGATAACACTTTTCTTATTACTTTTATCTTAAAGCTGTAAGGAAAATCCATGAGCTTAAAATAATGAATGAAAATTCCACAACTACCCACTAGCCGCTGCTCCGTCCTCGCTCTTCTCACCCCGCAATTCTACGTGTCAATTTCCCACCACTTGATGCGTGGCCACATTTTGACCCGCAGCTTCACCCGATTTCCCCCGCGTCTTCTCGATCCTCTGGATCGGGTGGAGCTGCAGGGCAAAATGCGGCCGCGCAGCAAGCGGTGGGAAATTGACACGTAGAATTGGGGGAAAGGAAGAGCAAGGACAGAGCAGCGGCTAGTGGGAAATTGGTCAGTGAGATCTAGAATCGACAACTGACAACTCATTGTCTAAAACCAGGGGTTCCTTCATCAGACTTAATGGCAAGAGGCTCAGAGGATGCATCCCGTCTCTCCGACTCAGGGCCTTGTGCCCAGTTGCCTGGAAGCTTCTGGAAAAGAGGAGACTCTCCCCCCCCCTTTCGGACTGTGAGTGTGCCATAAATGACTACTAGCACTGGCATAGGTGGAAGGCCGTGCTGGCTACTCGTTTTCTGTGGGCTGGTAACTTCTGGGCCCTCATTTGAAGGTTTAGATTATATATTTTCTGATGCGGTTTGCTCCAGGTATACGTGATGATGACCATAAGCTGTGTTCCCCTTGATCCACGATTTACACATTCACAGTATTTCAGGAAAATATATGTATGAAGGGGAACATTCCCAGATGCACGTACCATAACATGAGAAGAGGATTTAAAACTATTACTGTATTATAACAAACTAAGGTCAGAGCTGGTACATTGTTTAACTATGTGCTTTTTGCAACCAACGGACTTTTCAGGGTGCAGAGGTGGACTCCGGGCCTAAGAAGTCTCTAGAAAGAACCTTGCGGCACTCACAATCTAAGAGAGGCCCATTTTACCTGTAACATATTTTTTCTTATTTTCTCTTCAATGCTTGCCAAGATATAATTTGTAATTTATAGACAAAGGCACAGGGAAACTGACCAGTTTCCTTCCTGTTTCATTATAGAATAGTTGGCAGCTAAAACGGGGGAAAGAGGCTGTCCTCCACCCACAATCCTGCCCCCCTGCTTCTTGGAAAGCATGAATCCTTCAAGATACTCTCCAAGGTGCAGGGAAGAGGTGAGGAAGGTGGAGGAGGGGTGAAGAGGTGGCTCTTCTTCTTCACTCTGTGGCTTACTGTCCGCACGTTTTGTAGATTGTGGTATTCAGAAGTTCAGTGACGAGCAGTGTTCCGTCTAAGCTGAGTTAGTGTGAGCTAGCTCACAGTTTTTTAGCCTCTGGCTCACACATTTTTGTCTTTGCTCAGGAAGGATGGCTCCCGAGAGGCAGTTTGGTGTAGTGCTTAAGTGCGCAGACTCTAATCTGGGAGAGCCGGGTTTGGTTCCCCGCTCCTTCATTTGCACCAGCTGGATGACCTTTGGCAAGCCATAGTTCTGGCACAGCTGTTCTTGAAAAAGAGCAGTTTCTGTCAGAGTTCTCTCAGCCCCACCTCCCTCACAGGGTGCCTGTTGTGGGGAGGGGAAGGGAAGGAGTTTGTCAACTGCTCTGAGACTCCTTTGGTTAGTGAAGGGCGGGGTAGGAATCCAATCTCTTCTCATCGTCGTCTTCTTCTTCAGAGCAAACTAATTTATGCAGTAGCCAAAACGCTTGCTCACAACTTTAATGCCAGTAGCTCACAAAGTAGAATTTTTGCTCACAAGACTCCACAGCTTAGAGGGAGCATTAGTGATGAGCATCCTTTAACAAGATTTTACTTAGAGGCTATCGTTTGTTTATTATCAGCACACAGTAAGCACCAGGAGAGAATTAAAACCTGGTCCTCCAAGCCTACGCTTCCATAATTCAACGCTACCAGTGCATACCTGTACACAAGCAATGCCAATTCCTACTGCTCCAATAATTTTCAGATGTTCTTGGATGAAGTTTTCCAGCTTCGTGATGCAGCCACCCTGGAAAAAGGAATTCAGTTTTGTTTGTATTTTAACACACGTTTTTGTGAAGTATGATAGCCAGATCATCCAAAACATGTACATAAACAAAGCAAAAAGATGGGGGTCGGGGACTCATATTGGTGACGAGAGAATTTGCTCCTGCACAAATTCCACCAGCCTAAACGTCTGTCACAGCATCCCAATGCATGTGGCCTAAAGAGAGACCATCTACGCAACACAACCCAGGTTAGCGGCTCCAGGCTATGTTGTATCAGCAACCTTCTTTTAACCTGGAGCAGGTGAAGCAGAGGACCAGGCTGGAAAAGGTCAGTGGCTGCCAGTCTCCATCACAGAAAAGTCTTCGGGGCTGGCTTGTGATCCCTGCATTTTTAAATAAACAGTCTGATACAGCAAGGCATACTGTCCAGATTGTGACATTTATACCCTGCCCTTCCTCCAAGGGGCCTAAGGCTGCATCGACACATCATTGGATACTGTGCTATTGTTGTGTTATGGTGACCCTTCGCGATGGGATTATCCTGTGCAGACAAGCCAATCCACTTGCAGGTTACTGCTATCTAACCATGTGTTGATGCAGCCCAGAATGGCATACGTAGATGCTCCCCAGGTCTCTCTCACCCCCATTTTAAACTCACAATGACCCACTGAGGAACATAAGAACATAAGAGAAGCCAATGTTGGATCAGGCCAATGGCCCATCCAGTCCAACACTCTGGGTCACACTCTGTGGCCAAAAATACCAGGTGCCATCAGGAGGTCCAGCAGTGGGGCCAGGACACTAGAAGCCCTCCCACTGTTGCCCCCCCCGCCAAGCACCAAGAATACAGAGCCTCACTTGCCCCAGATTGAGAGTCCCTATCTATACCTTGTGGCTAATAGCCACTGATGGACCTCTGCTCCATATGTTTATCCAATTCCCTCCTGAAGCCATCCATGCTTGTAGCCACCACCACCTCCTTTGGCAGGGAATTCCATGTGTTAACCACTCTTCGGGTGAAGAAGTCCTTCCTTTTATCTGTTCTAACCCGACTGCTCAGGAAGGTTAGGCTGAGACACAATAGCTAGCCCAAGGACACCCAGTGAACTATACCATTAGAAATATCTCTCTCCGTGCTCTGGCTGTACCCCCAGGAAGGACCCCCGTGGATGGATTTCTTGTGGTTTTAAAGTCCAAGCCATGTGCCAGTACTGTGTCATGAACAGAGCAGCTGGGGAGACTAAATTCAAATCCCTGGCTCAGCCATGAAGCATCCTGTATAACCCCAGCCCAGTTTTCATCATAAACTACCTCACAGAATGATAGTTCTACTGGGGGTGGGAAGAGTGGGCGAAACAAAGTACCTCTCTGGGCCTCCTGGAGGAAGGGCAACCACACACACACACCCACGGTATTTTTCAGGTTCAGGGATATTGACATTTGCCATTAGACAATGCTCATGCCCTGAGGCAGGGGGTTTAGTCCGTCTCAGTCGGATCAAAACAAGCTTAGTTGCTGAAGTTATTCATGCTCCTCATATTCTTTAATCCCTCACTGAGCCTGCTGAAAATAGTTTCTCCACCATCGTCAACATCATCGTCGTCATCTTCGTCGTCATCATCTGGCAGCACACTCTGACCCAAAGCTTTGGAGAGGTCTTGGGCTAAATACCCTACCCGTCTGCAGCCTCTCTTTGAAAATTACCAGATTAATCATTTTGAAAGAATCTTTTTGTCCACATAGTCACCTCCCAAATCTTGCCAGCTACCTCCCCGGCACCAGCCAGGATTCTGAGGAGTTAGGAAATCAGTGGAGCTACAGGATAACTCAGACCAGACATAACACATGAAAATATTTTATGCTGGCATGGGATGAATCCATGGGAAGCTCTAGAAGGAGACAATACTTCGCATTTTAGCACTTCAGACATTCTCTGAGTGTTTCACATACATTATCTCGGCCCCAGCCCCACAATTTGTACTGTATCATTATACTGCAGAAGAAGACCTGAGTCTAAGAGAACAGTGACTTGCCTCCAACTGTCTAGGGAGTTCGCAACAGCAATCGAGAATTTGGTTAACAACTCAGCCTTTCGGTCACGACACTGCAATGGCTCTCTAGAACACGGCACCAATCCTCACGCACCTCTGGAAGGGACATCCCCAAAACCTGAGCCTTTAATGAGCACACCAATCAGTCCCTCTCAAGTGGTTCGCTTGTCTGAACACAGATGGATCTGGCGTTTTGTTCTCTGTTACTGAACAACTACCTTCACACAAACACACTTCTCCAGCAAGACTAAGCAGGGCCATAGCCAGCCGGGGGGGACACAGGGCCACGTCCCCTATCAAATCCCCACCCCAGCAGCTCCCCACTCCAGACTTCACCATTCTTCAAGTTTTAATCTTGAAGCACTCAGTATTGAAGTGGGCCGGTATTGCTTCAGCTGCATCTGCTCCAAGCCCTTCCACTCTGCCCAGCCAGGCGAGAACCCCCTGCAAGGAGAGCCAAGCCCGCTGCCTGGCCTCCATGTCGACACGGCTCCGGCCACGGGATGACAGCTGCCTGTGCTTGAAACGCCCGCAGAGGCCCGCTCCCCGCCCCTCAGAGAAAGGAGGGGCACACTGGAAGAGGAAGAGCTGCTGGCATGGCATCATGTGACCTGGGTGGATGTTGGGGAAGGGAGATATTTTTTGTTTGTTCATGTTTTGCTTTCATTTGCACATGGGTGGCTGCCAGATTCGCATTCAGTCCCCCTCTTTTTCCAGAGGAGACCCTGGTCCATTAAAGCGAGTGCCGAGAGACGCAAAGCCCAGCAGAGTCGATTTCAAAATCAAACTAAATTCCTCAGTGGTGACAACATATTTCATTTGGCATTAACACTCCTGTTAGACAATGGACATCTAAGAAACCAAGGAGCCCTATTGGATGTCATTAAGGGTAGCAGTGAGGGGCACATCTTTAACCCCGGACACCATCCACTGGGAAATTCTTCAGTGCAAGTGTCATGATCTGGGCTGTGTCACCAGAGGCCTACTAGGCCCAGGGAGCCTGGCTAGCAGTAGGGGAGGCTGAGCCTACAAACCCCAGAAGGCTTTGGGAAGGTTTGGCCCCGATTTTGACCAACAGGGAAGAAGAGGGCTGGGGAATAAAAGAACTGGTACAAGAGGAAAAGCTGTTCTTCTTCCCAGGGAACAGGGCCAGAAGGGAGGCTGCTGTGGGGAAGAAATCCTCATCCTGAGGGAAGGGTGAGTAGTCTAAGGCCACTTGAGATAGTGAGCTGGGGACAGTATATATTTAGACGCGTTAGGGCATTTGATTTCTTTTCTTTTCTGTTTTTATTCTGCACCTTGTTTGTTTGACCTCCTATAAAATAAACTATTTTCATTTACTGTTATTATTCTGCACCTTGTTTGTTTGACCTCTTATAAAATAAACTATTTTCACTGTTCACTCTGCCTGGTCCTCACGCCTATTATTTGGCCTAAAGGGAGGTCTGAAGGTCTTGGGAGGGTGCTCTGGGCCTTCTCAAGGGATCCTAAATCCAGAGTGGTGGCAGCGTCAGTTGACACCCCACCTGAGCCGTGACAGCAAGTCTCACTGGGATGCAGCTGTGCCAGGGCAGCATATTTTTGTCCGGCTCCCATTACTTTCAATTAAGCAGACGCGAGGGGACTCTCCACTAGACTACACTCCATGTTCATCAGCTTACAAAAGGGAACCATTTGGATTTTCTGCCTCAAGGGCCAAAATATGTCAGGGGTATCAAGTTTTACCTCTTTGTAGATATTTGAAGGATGATCCCTTTGTCCACATAATTCTGTTGGGGTCTTGCAGCAGCTGTCGGGAAACTTCCGCATCAAAGCATCACGGGATTTGATCCAGTCGCTGTCACTCCAGTCCGAAGCATTATGGCTGCCGCAGCATTTAAACTGTACGCAGAGAAACAGACAGACAACAGCTTAATACGAATCAGCAAGTTTGCACAGTCTTGCCAGAAACCAACATCTGTGCCTCTATGGGTTAGGTCCAGCAACCTATCCATAGAAGGTGGTGACTGTCATGCACCTTTCCTGTGCTCCCTGTTAGGAGATGAACTTTGAAAATGCTTTTATTTGTTATTTTCTGACCTGCATGCACACCAGGAATGGTGACAGCAAGTGTCTTTGCTTTGGGAGAATGTATGCTTGAGTTAATGTGACTCTCTGTGTAAAAGGAGGTACCACACAGCCTGTACTTCCATGCAAATGAGGTCACAGACATGCCTTGCACATACTACCCAGGAGACCTGGGGAACAAGAAGCCTCCATATTAGCATCTCCATTACAGTCCCTTCAACAGAATGTAGAAACAACAGCTTTCCCACCATTGAAGAAGTTCTACACCTCACGTAACCCACAGGATGCTCGACATTTACATGTGTGAAGTTCCCACCTGAGAATGGCCAGATCCATCTACATACCTAAAGGTTTCCATGCCAACCCATCTTGACACCTTGACCAAAAACCTCCCTTGTAGTAAGGTGTAGACTTTCAGTATTGCCCCACCTTAGTAGGAGGGAACCCCACATCCTTTAGCCAATGGTATAGGGATGGGATGGACCTAGAGACACCTCAAGCCAGCCCCCATACTAGCTGATAAAACGGGGTGCAACCTTTTGTTCGAGGGAGAAAAGTTCGAGCAGGAAGAGAGAGAAGAGGGAAAAAGAAATCACGCGTGCACTCCTGCAGCCCCCTGCAAGAAAAGCAACCTTTGTAACTTAAGGTAACTCTCGTGTGCTCTCTTGGAATCCGGACCAAGAGACCCTTTACAATTGTTGGCAGGCTCCAACATTGTAAAGTGAGAGTTTCCCTAGTTAGAAACAATCCTTGTTCCTGAACTGTGGAAGGTCGAAAACTACTAGAGCAGAAAAGTATATGCTTTCCCCCCACCCTAAACATACCTTTAGCTTAAACCCCAAGTATTGTTTTCCATTTCTACTGTAACTAAAGGAACTTGAATGTATGTGTGTGTGAATCTGTTTTTGTATGCCTGTAAATAATAAGAACTTTAAGTAAAGAGAATCTTGATTCAAATTAAGAAACCTTGTTAAGCGTTTTCCTTTTGAAGAAATAGGGCTCTCTAGCACGAAACTTGCTTTCTCTGTATACACTGGCAAAAAGACCTCAATAAGTTAGTCAGCCACTGCGTAGATAAGCAGTCCGGCTAACATCCCCTCCCCTCGGCAACCATTTCTCCCAAGAAAATTTATTCCCAGTATTGTAGGACCTGCATGAACTAAGCCATGAGACTCATCCCACGGTTCCTGCAACTCCTGCCATATGACCAAGCAGGAGATCCGCTCAGCCTTGGGGTGCAATGCGGCATCTAAGAACCATATGTGCTGAGTTTTTATGAGGTGGATTTTGATCTTTAGAATGCTAGCCCGATGGGTGGAGGCAATGGACACAGTTGTAAACCAGTTTTACTAATTAAAAAGCAGAGACCACAAAATTAGTTCCATGAAAAGGCTTAAAAAACCAAAAACCACCACTATGTCTGTTTTTCTGAAGCTGGGAAGGAGGAGGAGGAGGAGGAGGAGATTGGATTTATAACCCGCCCTTCACTCGGAGTCTCAGAGCGGCTTACAAACTCCTTTCCTTTCCCCTCCCCACAACAGACACCCTGTGAGGTAGGTGGGGCTGAGAGAGCTCTTTCCAGAGCTGTCCTTGAGAGAACAGCTCTGACAGAACTATGGCTTGCCCAAGGTTATCCAGCAGGTGCAAGTGGAGGAGTGGGGAATCAAACCCAGTTCTCCCAGATTAGGGTCCACACACTTAACCACTACACCAAACTGGGGAATCTAAGCATATCAGACCATGGCCACCTAGAACAAGAGAGTGCTGCATGACGGACTGACATCATTGATGAAAGGGACAAAAAGCACCCTTTCTTCCTTAAAAGATTCTGGTCTCTTATGAGTTACATTACCTATAGCTATTTCTCTGAACTGAAGGATCAACTGCTTCTAGAAAAATGTGACACACATTAAGTGAAGGCTATCTTCCATGTTTAAAAAGGCCTTCAGATTAGAAATATATGGTAATGTATTTACATCCCTCCTTTCATATCCTAATGAGGTCATTAGCTTGGGAAGAGAAACATGGAAAGGTGCCTTGGCAATTTGGCCACAAATTCAGCCTTCTATTTTAAGAAGAGAAGAAGAAGAGATTGGATTTATACCCCACCCTTCACTACCCAAAGGAATCTCAGAGCGGCTTGCAATCCCCTTTCTCTTCCCCTCCCCACAACAGACACCCTGTGAGGTAGGTGGGGCTGAGAGAGCTCTGACAGAAACTGCTCTTTTTCAAGAACAGCTGTGCCAGAACTATGGCTTGCCCAAGGTCATCCAGCAGGTGCGAATGGAGGAGTGGGGAATCAAACCCGGTTCTCCCAGATTAGAGCCCGCACACTTAACCACTACACCAAACTGGCATGCCTTGTTTAGGATTTCTTACCTCAGGAATGAGGCTAAAGTTATAAATGCCCCTGTATAACATCTCTTAACTAGCAGCACAAGAGAGGTCAACTCAAAATAGGAGGGATATTAAAGTGATCTACAGATCACAATCCAGAGTCTTCACAAGCTCTTCTGTGCAGCCCACTAGTCTCATCTGTAACATAAATTTAATTTATTTATTTAGTTGTTGTAGATTTTCTGGGCTGTATAACCGTGGTCTTGACATTGTAGGACCAGACGTTTCGCCAGTACCTGTGACTGGCATCCTCAGAGGTATAACACAAAAAGATGGAGCGCTCTCTGTGTCAAGGTGAGAAGAAAAATGGTAAGCAGGTAATTTATATACTGGCCTGCCTACCATTTTTCTTCTCACCTTGACACAGAGAGTGTTCCACCTTTCTGTGTTATACTTCTGAGGATGCCAATCACAGCTGCTGGTGAAATGTCACATCCTACAATGTCAAGACCATGGCTAGACAGCCTGGAAAAATCTACAAAACTAATGAACTCCAGCCGTGAAAGCACACTTGACAACATATTTATTTATTTGATTTATATTCCGCCCTATCCTGCAAGTGGGATTCAGACACATCTCTCTAGAAACTCAAGATCTGTTAGGGCACCATTTGAACCAGCTTCAATTAATAGGTTCTACTTGCAGCAGAGTAAGCTCTGCACTCCCCCAGCTATGCTGAATGGATGAACAGAGATCCACATGTGTATATTCATATGTGAATAGACTTCCCCCATACATTTGGTCACAAAAAGGGGGGGTGGACAACCGACTACATAAGCAGGATGAATCCATGCACTGACGTTTGTGTACAGATGTTTTATGCATGCTGGGAGGAGGGAGGAATCCACAGGCTTCATTCCTACCTATGTTTATGGTACCTACACACCAGAGCACAGCTCAAACTAGCCTGTGTATCATCTCAGCACAGCAATGACCTCTTGCAATAGCAGCAACGGGGTACTATTTCAGACTACACTCTCTTGGGTAGTATTGCTAGGCTTTAACTTTAAGCAATCCTGGCCCTCCATCCCCATCAAAAATTATTTCCCCCCTGTACAGTTATCTCATATCACACACAACTCAAACTCCCTCTGCTGGAGGAATTGCAAAGAGAAGGGCACTGACATCCCCTGTTGGATGGAATGTCCTGTCACAGCCCTCTTTTGGGATGAGATATTAGAGGAAATTAGTGTATATCTGGTCACGCTATAAAAAAGAACCCAGAATCGATACTCGTGAACCTTAGAAATGAAACTGCTTTATCCACTATACAAAGAAAAAGAATTGCTTTATTATTATTCGCAGCAAAAACAACCATAGCTTCAAAATGGAAGTCAGCAATTAAACCATCCCTAAACTTATGGTACAAAAAGTTACGGAACTTCTACATAATGGAAAAAATATCCGACATAATGAATCCAACAAAATCTAATGGCGAATATAGTGAATTTACAATGAACCTCTGAACCTCAGGAGAGAGGCTGGCAAGTAAAGAATAAGGGGGCCGGGCCCTCACGTGCACAGTCCAAGGCCTCTGAGTCATTTCCCAGAGAGTCACGGGGGGCCCAAGAGGGTGGATTCTTGACGTGCATCTTACAAAGTGTATACTCTGGTCACGCTGACTCACAAAAGCTTGTGCTGAAATACACATTATTCATCTTCGAGGTGCCGCTGGCCTTCTAGCGGCATTGGGAAGAGGCGTCAGAGATAAAAGGCAAATGGGATGCAATTCAGTTCACTGCCGTCTACCAGACATGCCATTTCTCAGCCCGACTCTGCTATCTGTTCAGGCGCAACAGAAAACAAGTGTCGCATACCCCACTGTCCAAAACAGCAAACAGGAGTAACACACTTGCTTCCTGCATGGTGCCGTGGTCGAAAAAGGATTAAAAAAAATCTTTATTCTCCATTTTCTAGACTTACCTCTTGCTGCAGTTTGTCCACTGCATTTGTCACACCTTCTTCTCCCGGCTTTCGGTACTTCTGGGTCATTGTGTCCTTCAGGTTCTGTTTCAACTCCGTACTCAGCTAGGCAGGGAGTAGTGATGGTGATGCGAAAAGGAAAGGAAACATGGTGACCATCATTTTCCAATTCAGTTTCTCTGTCAATTTCTATCATTATTGTTGATTTACCATCTTTTCCAAGGAAACGGAATATTTCCACTTAATGAAACACTGGCCTTAGAGCAACTCAGCCAACTCCTGGTCCAACATTATAGGATGTAAACAGGAATGAACACAACACAAGATTGGGTGAGGGGTACAGTGGTAGCCAAGTTAGTGACTTTTGCTTCTCAAATGAATAAATGGAGACCAGGCGGCTTGCCTAAATCTTCCCCTCTTGTACACCTACTTCTGACTTTGCAGGACTCTTCCTTATATTTTCTGCATGCAAACAGGCATTTCTCCTTCTCAAACCAACTTAGGCAAAGTACTGGAAGCTAGTTTAGATCCAAGCACTTTAGAGCTTGACAGGGTTTGTGCTGCAGGCTGTCAATAACTGTGATGTCTGTGCAGGTCCAGTTCTCCTCCATTCAACTTGAGATACATGCAACATGCACGTAGCTGCTGACTGAGAACTGTGGTTCCTGGGGAGGCCATTGAAGGAACGTGCTCTGTGCAACAAGGCAAGTGGATACAAGGAAATACATTATTCTAACTTAGACAAATGGTCCATTTAGAGCAACGTGGATTGGCAGCAGCACGTTCTGCGGAGTCCCAAGCCAAGTTCTCTCTCAGTCCCAGTAGCCGAGATCCTATAAACTACAGATGCCAAGAACTCAGTCTGGGAGCTTTTGCATTAAAAGACAGTGCTCTGCTACTGAAACTGGAGGAGGAGGGCTCATGCCCAAGAAAACAAAGCTAGGATCTTGCACTAAAATACAGCATTAAATTCCGCATGAATAATAGGGAAGCACAAAAGAGTGGCTGGAAACACGTTTGTTTGTGCCAATAACTGCCCTGACTGGAGCCCAAAAGATGCGAGGCTTGATGGATTGAAGGGGAGGGGGATAGACGACGTGTTGGCACTGAAAGCAAAATGATAAACACCACTCAATTAGCAGATGCCTTACTCAGGAAAGACAAAAGCAGTTACCTGTGGGTTCATAGGGAAGAACTGCAGCGTGGAATAGAGGCAGCAAAAAAAAAAGATCAACACAGTTTATAGACTTATTAGGAGAACACGTTAGCAAGCGGAGAAGTCAGAGGAGGAAATGCAACAGGAAGCATCTTGGGTTTTGGGAAGAAGGGGAAAGGAGGCTTACAAGGGAGGGAAGGCAGGCAGGCAGGCAGGCAAACTGAGGCTTGCAAGACCAGTGTCATCCACAGTCTGTGGTGCTGCAACACCAAGGCTACAAATCCCCACATCCAGTACTTTAAACTGAATCTCATTAAAGCAGATGCCATACATACCTTTAGCCTTGGATTGTGATCTCTATTATGTGAATTACGGATTTCCGAAAAGTGAGTACTGGTGATGTCAGATTAGGGCACTACTAATATTTACACCTCATCGTTACATTGTGCACAGCTCCTTGATTACCTGCATATCCCCAGTGCAGATACTCACTGGATAAGTCACACAGTAAATCATCACCTACTCCTAAATCATGCCTTGTCAAACTTTTCTACATACCATGTACCAGGATAACAATTTCACGGTTGGAGACTGGGGCTTCGTTAACAGTCAATCAATTTCTAACAACTGTTCAAAAGATTTGTTCATATTGAAGTTAATACAGCCAGTATTATGATTTAGACCGGGGCTTGTTCCCAAGGAAGGCTGGCAATGGTACATATCATGGAGAAACTATAGTTTGACTGTTGTGAACATGCTACAGAGTCTCACATTTCCTATACCAGGCCTCTCCTCCCTTCACAGATGCTCACTTCCTTATCTACATACTAGTTTTCTACCACACCCAAACAGGACAAATTAGTTAACTGCCAAACTAGAATCAAAGGCCAAAGTCAGAAATGGGTTTCTGATTTTGCTTTACCATTAGCCGTAACCATAATTTGACCAGTTCAGACATCATAGCAATCTATGATTACCAAGAAATGTAGGAGGAAATAGGCCCAGGAGAGGGAAGGCAGCACATGCAGTCACAACACATTCCCACTGGCCAAACCATGTGACAGTCATGAGTCTGAACCAAGCTTCCCTTTCACTGTACTCTGCACAGTGGCACAATCTGCTTTATCTTTCAGCAGCCGCTTCTGGCTAATGACAAGAAGTCTCATTCTTTCACAAAGCCTTAGGCATCAGCATCTAAGTGGCTTGTGCAACATCCATGGGTTTTCTGAAGCTAGAGATGGTAATGGTTATTTGCTGTTCTTTTGCTATTAAGAAAAGAGTACTGTTCTAAAATAGAAGCACGTGGATTGGTAGTCACTCCAAGTCATATCAGCATGTCAAGGTGAAAGACAATGTTACCAGAAGGAAATATGTTATTTCATGCAGATGTAAGTTGCTGAATGTTTGGCTAAAGAGTATTTTCACACATTGAAACTGGCTCCGAAATTGCTGGCTACTTTCGTGCTGTATTAAATATACAGAGGAATATGGGGATTTCTGGGCAGAGATAATTCCAGGTGTTGTTTTTTTTACTTATCAGCTATCAACCCAAGTGGTCTGAATCAACTGTCTTCCCCAATATTTTTTTTACATGGGAGAATGGCCCATGTGCCATACAAGAGCACCTAACTACGGCTTTACAGGGAAATGCATTTTTTTACACTGGGTGCTGTTCCTATGGAACCTTGGGTGATAACCCTACTGCTAGCAGACGAGGACCCTGAAATGACTCGCCTGGTGGCAAAATATCTATCGATAGTGCTATTTCTAAAGTGGCTTTGAAATGCTGTAGGTAGTTTTATGTATATAAATTTTAAAATTCTAAAACTAATTTCCATAATATCATGGGATTTTACAGAATTTGTGGAAGTTTATAAAATGTTGTCTATTAATATTGCTCATGACTATGTTTATTCATTTTTATTGTAAAAATGTTTAGTCTAAATTATCTTGTAATTATATGTAATGTGTTTTATAATAGCTGTTTGTACGTCTGGCTTAAGACCTCCGGTCAATGAAGCTAATAAATGAAAGGAAAGGACACTGAGTGCCGAAAAACACAAGTGGAGGCTCACACACCACACCGTGGAACAGGGGTGGTCAAACATGTGGCCCGCGGGCCAGAAGTGGCCTGCCCAGGGCTTTGATCTGGCCCGTGGCTCTCTTCTCCTCTCCCTCCCCCTCCCCTCCCCTGCCCGTCTTCAACATCCTGAGCTGCCGCTGAGTGCTGGGAGCAGAGGGCGGGGCTGCCGGGCTTCCCAGTTCCCAGCCACGTGGCTCAGCTGGAGCTGCTTATTTAAGCCTGCTGCGCAAAGGGGAGGGATCTCGGTGGTTAACTTGTGCCTCTGGGTGCTTCCATTAACGTGGATTGAGGCTGCAGCCAGTAAGCCTGCTAGAGCTGTTTTATTTCTCTAAGTCTGCTGGGCAAAGGGGAGGGAGCTTGTTGCTGTGCTTCCAGGTGCTTTTCTGTTGTATTAACTGAGCTTCAGGCTGGAGCAAGTGAGTCTGCTAGGAGCTGTTTATTGCTTTAAGTCTGCTGTGTGAGGGGGAGGGAATCTGGCTGCAAACATGGCTGTGCATCTTGATGGAGGCTTTTCTCTTGTGTTTACTGAGATTTGACACCAGAGCCACCTAGGTTTGCTAGGGTCCTGGGTTATCAATAATTCCTGTCTCTCCATTCTTCTTGGGGGTAGTGTTTGTTTACTTAGCATTAGGCTTTTTGCCTGGGCTATCCAGTTGAAGAGCCTCTGCTTGGCACGCAGGGTTCTATCCCTGGCACCTCCAGTTAAAAGAACCAGGCTGTGGCTTATTATGAGAAAGACCCTGGAGAGCCACTGCCAACTCTGAGTAGACCTGGAAGAGGAGAGAAGCGTACAATGCCCAGCCATTTCACGTTTTCCCTCTGGTCCTAGCCTCAGAGCACCGGCCATGAGAGCAGGCTGGCGAAAGTGAAGTAGCTTAATTTGCACAAGCTGAGACACTGCCGCTGCCAAGGTTCAGGGTGGGTGGTCAGGCTGGGGGTAGTTCAGCAATGGGGAGGATATGGGATCCCCCCCACACAAGTTTTGTAGGCCCCTACTTCTATAATGGTGCTTTTACCCACACTAAATACTAAATAACACACTTTCAATACCCTTTGCAACTGGGTTTTACTGTGTGAAATGGCAAAATCCACTTGCAAACGGTAGCTGAAGAGGACTGAAACCTGCATTCTAGCATGTGTGAAAGCTCCCTTATTTGCCAATTCCAGGTTGGGAAATACCAGGAGATTCGGGGTGTGGGGCCCATGGATGGCACAATTAGGGGAGGAAATGGGACATCAACAAGGTCTGACTCCACACACCCCATCCTCCAAAGCGGCCATTTTCTCAAGGGGTGCTGTAAGGTCAGTTGCAATTCCAGTTCCCCAGGCCCCACCAGGAGGTTGGCAACCCTATTTACAGCCCAGCCCAACAAAGTCCCATTTATGTCATTTCTGGCCCTCGTAACAAATGAGTTTGACATTCCAGCCTTAGAATAACCCCCTCGCCCTGGCATTGCAGCACAGGCCCATATATCTAGAGTACGATGTGGAACTTATTCCTCCCCCACACAAATTGCCAGTTCAGGATATCAGTCTCTTGCAGTACAACACAGAGTTCCACCTTTCTAAATCAACAGGCTTAGAAGGGTTCATATCGGCTTAGAACTGCAGCATTGGTCACTTCAGGCTTTTTGGTGTGGTCAGCTTTCTGTCTAATAGTGGCCTACACAAACACGAAATGCTGACAAGGTCATTGTAGGGAAAGGTGGAGGGTGAGAAAGGTGACACTCCCTTGTCAGAGGAGACACTGCTGTTTCCACTCCTGTAGAGAAGGGAGTACTGGTCTATACTGGGGGAGGCAAGGAAAGAGCCGAATCAACAACAGAATGACAGATATAACTGTCAGGAGGGGAATGGGGGCGTGTGCACATGTAGCAATGCATTCCCTGGGAGGAGTCTTGTACAGAGTAAGAAGAAATGGTTTTCACCTGGCAAACACAGCCCGTCGGACCCGACTGGCCCTTTGCCAACTGTTCCCTATAGTTGCTTACCTGCTGGTAATAGATATAGGCCAGGATCCCAGCAATTATTTCAAGGAGAAAGATGCACAGCAGCAATATAAAATACTGAAAAAGGGGAAAAAAGGGAAACAAAGTTAAAAGGCAATTAAAAGTTAAAATGAGGCAAGATAGCCCTGGGAAATCAGTTTAAAGCAGAGGGGAAGATGTTCACAGTACTCTAAAAGAGATTCCATTTTACCATCACAACATGTTGTGACAGAACAAACAGAGTCAAGTGCCAGGGCTATCATAAAGTCATAAGCCCTGTATCGTTTACTTTATAGTTCATTCCAAAAATTAAATTAACCAACTGGCTTTCAAGTAATCTTAATATCGGTACTGAGAGTAACACTTGTTCTCAAGAATAACATCTAGTTTTTCCAAAATCAGAAACCATCTTTCTAGATATACTAAAGAGCTTTTTGATGGCTCTGAATCAGATACTGCATCTGACATTTTGTCCATTATTAAGCGGTCCCAGATTTTAAAGTACCAACTTTTTACAATGGGACTATCTTCGGTCTTCCAGCATCTCCCCGGCGTTTCATACTGGTTCTAGTCTAGTGCTCCTGAGCTAAAGAGACCACAATTGACCAAGGTACAAATTCACTTATCACAAACTTTCAACATGCAAGTGTAATTAGATTTTTTTAAAAAACGTTGTTACCTAATGAAGCTACCTTAGCTTTCACTGTACTGACTGAAAGTGGCTTGGCAAAGACTCGAGAAGAGGTTTTGCCTAGGCCTTGTACCCAAAATTCTTTTAAAACGGAACAAAGAGTATTCCGGCACCACGAAGTCATAACAAATTTATTGCGGCTTCAACAACTGCGTGCCAGAACTCTCATCTTCAGGCACAAGAGACTGAAGCTGAGACCACATATATGCAAAGCATATATTTTACCACTGAACTATGGCCTTCCCAATAGTTTTCAAAGCTATAGTTGCTAGTTCTCTTTTGCAAATGAAATGTAACCCGGTGACAACACTTGTCTTGAAATGTAACCCCTTCCACTGACATGAGCAGAAACTCATCATGAGCTTGTTAGGTGACAGTGGAATGTTTAATTGCTCGGGGCAGACAGGATGCTGGAACAGTTGGACTTCTAATAGGGAGGGTTTCCCAAATGGGCAAATGCCAAGGACATGCTTGCTACATAGTAGGCTGCAGGAATAGTTTCAGGCACTTTGGAAAGAACTGGCAGACAGCTGTTTTAGAAGAAGTCACAGTACATGCAAAGATTTCCCGGGTCAAGCTACTCAGCGACCCCTTTAAAAAGACAAGTCAATTAATAGCCACACTTCATGTTAGACTCAACTGGGATTCTGTGTTTTCAAGAACTCACAGGGATTCAATCAGTTCAAAGCGGTTGCAGCAAACTCCCTTTCTTTAGCACGAGGATGAATCTAGGATTCTTACATTTGGAGGATACAGTTTTTTGTGTTACATGTGACACAAACATATAATTACCATTATATATGTTTTGTAATACAACTAATACTTTTTATTTTTGTTATTAATAGATTACGTTGTATAGGGTTGTTTAGCGAAGATAACACTGGATCTTTGACCAAACAAGGAAGACGAAGAAGAAGAGATTGGATTTATACCCCGCCCTTCACTCAGAGTCTCAGAGTGGCTTACAAACGCCTTTCCCTTCTCCTCCCCACAACAGACACCCTGTGTGGTAGGTGAGGCTGAGAGAGCTCTGACAGAAACCGCTCTTTGTCAAGAACAGCTGTGCCAGAGCTTGTGACTGACCCAAGGTCACATCAGCAGCTGCAAGTGGAGGAGTGGGGGGAATCAAACCCGGTTTTCCTAGATTAGAGTTCACACACTTAACCACTACACCAAACTGGAAGCGAATGGCTTAGATTTCCTAGAGGGAAACGGTTCACTGTTTGTGACAAATCTGTATTGTGCCCTATATTCAACGAGTTGAGGGCTCATTTAGTCACCCCTTTGCTTAAAGATATGGAATTACTAAACGTGTGGGCCAAGGTGTCATGGCTCCTGTCTGATACAAAGCATCGTGTCACCCTCTCGGTGGCAAAATTCATAGGCACAATAACCAAATATAAGAGAAATAATACCGGTAATATTTAACTCTTGGCAAGTCAAGTAGTATTCCTTGTGAAGGTACACGTGTGCGTTCCGTGCGCCTTGGTGTTTGACGGATGACCAAAGTCTTCACTGGCTTCGGCAAGGAACCACCACCTTACTGCTTTGGCGATAGCCGTATGAGCAGTACTAGACAGACAGACAAATTTGAATCTCTTCAGACTGTTTTATTAAGACACTTCAGTATCTACTGATCACATTCTCTGTTCTGTCTCTGCTGGGATTCGGTAGCTGTGCATGAAGGGTAATTTGCATAAACATTTCTCTGTGGTCTAGAGATCAGCATGATAGCACAGTCTCAGCTGTTGCTACCCACACTCCAGGAGCTCACTGCTGAAGCCCACGCAGCAGCAAAATACCCCTTTATGCCATAACCTTGCAGTGCCAGCTAATCTTGCAGTGCCAACTAGCCTTGCAGTGCTAGCTAACCCAGACTGGATCCTATGCTACAGAAAAGAACAGAAACACACCTTATCAAAAGGGTTTGCTCTTCTTCTGTGGGAGGCAAGTTACACATCGCTACTGACATCATCCCTTTGCTAGGTTGATAGATTACAGGAAAAGAATCCACCAACAAGCTGTACTTTCCTACGGTCTCATGCACGATCTCACTTGAAAAGTATACCACTGCCCTCCCCCACGCATGGAAGTTATCATGCCCCCCCCGCCACTCTAGCAGTCCGATCAGGGCTGTCAGAGCAGCTGTTGATGAGCACTGGCGGGATCATACCCCCTTCCCTATATAAAGAGTATTTTATAATTATTTCCTCCAATTTTGATTTGGTCATCCAAAGAACATTTGACACAGGAATGATTAGAACAGAGTCAGAGGATAAGCGGAAGGCTGTGGGGAGTTCAAGCCAACTCACTGCCCCCCCAAAGGAGGGCCACCTGCCTTACCCAGGATAATCCAGCCCACAAAGAGTGCACCACACTGAAGTGCCTACGAAGCAGGCGTCTACGGAGGACTCAAAGCAAGTGACTGACGTCACACACTATGAAGTTTAGTAGAGGGAAAGAACCCCCCACCCCCCATACACACACAGCTACTATGACATTGGAGAAAATATTCCTTCCAAACATGGAGGTCAGTTAAAAGCTGAATGTAGAACAAAAATAATCCACCGATTTATTTATTTTTTCAATTTACAAAATTTATACCCCACCTTTCTCTCCTCCCTCAGGGCCACCACAGTAGCTAACAAATCGAAAACAGACATAATAAACACACGTCTGAGAAACCAGTAAAACCAAACAAAAAGATACCCTTCACAAAACCAACTGAAAATACACACACAATACAATACAATAAAATACGTACACATTAAAACAATGGTTAGAAACAGGGTAGGAAGAAGGGGTCACTGAGGGAATGCCAGGTGAAACAAGAAAGTCTTCACCTGCTGGTGGAAGAGAGCAACAGAAGACAAGTCTTCCGGGGAGAGAGTTCCAGGGTTTTGGTGCCGCAACGGAGAAGGCACTCTCTCACACTGTCACCTGCCTCATCTCAGAAGGCAGGGGCACCTGAAGCAAAGCCTTGGGTAAGGACCGTAGCAATCAGGTAGGTTCATAAAGGAACAAGCAGTTGTTCGTGTATGCTGGTCCCAAGCTACACAGGGCTTTAAAGGTCAACACCAGCACCCTGAATTGTGTCAAAACAGACTTGGAGGCAGTGTAGATGGGCCAAGACTGGAGTGATATCGTCCCTACAACCCACTACAGTCAACATCCTGGCTGCAATATACATTCTACACGAACTTGAAATTTCTGAACACTTTTCAAAGGCAGCCCCATGTAGACTGCATTGCAATCATCTAAGCTAGAGGTAACCAGGTATGAACTGCAGTGGCCAGATGTTTTCTGCTCAGGAAAGGCCACAGCTGCTAACCAGTCGAAGTTCATAAAAGGCACTTCTGCTCACAGCTGCCACCTGCAGTAGGCTTAGGTCCAAGAACACACCCAAGCTACGGACCTGTTCCCAGAGCCAGTTTGGTGTAGTGGTTAAGTGCACGGACTCTAATCTGGGAGAACCAGGTTTGATTCCCCACTCCTCCACTTGCACCTGCTGGATGACCTTGGGCAAGCCGTAGTTCTGGCACAGCTGTTCTTGACAAAGGGCAGTTTCTGTCAGAGCTCTCTCAGCCCTACCTACCTCACAGGGTGTCCGTTGTGGGGGAAGGGAGAAGGGAAAGGGAAGGGAAGGAAGGGAAGGGGAAGGGAAGGGGAAGGGAAGGGAGTTTGTAAGCTGCTCTGAGACTCCTTGGGTAGTGAAGGGCAGGGTATAAATCCAATCTCTTCTTCTTCGTCGTCCTTCAAGGGGAGTGTAGCCCTGTACAGAATAGGTGTCACCTTAACTCCTGGGTCAGACCTTCCACTCATTAATGCTTCTGCCTCGTCAGGATTAAGCTTCAGTTTATTAGTCTGCATCCAGTGTTCCCTCTAAGCTGAGTTCCTGTGAGCTAGCTCACAGTTTATTAGCCTCCAGCTCACACAGTTTTGTCTTAGCTCAAGAAGGACAGCTTCAGAGCAAACTAATTTATGGTAGCCAAATTGCTCGCTCGCAACTTTAATGCCAGTACCTCATAAAGTAGTATTTTTGCTCACAAGACTCCACAGCTTAGAGGGAGCATTGCCAGCACCCACTCCAAAGCTGCCTCCAAGCACCAGTTCAGGGTTTGTAGAGCCTCCCCAGAATCGGCTGGAAGCACAAGACAGAGAGCTGAATGTCATCAGCGCCTTGGTGACAACTCAGCCCAAATCTCTGGATGGCCTTATCCAGCAGATTCATGGAGATGTTGCAAAGCATTAAGAGTTCTTTGGAGTTCCCTCCTATTGTGCCATTCTGAGCTATTAAAAAGGCCTAATAATTCCTCGTTACAGAAGAACATTTATACTGGCTCTGTTAGATTGTTTTTGCCTTGGCCATACTGGAAGGATATCTCACAGGCATAGTGTATTCGGGCTGAGTTTGTAAATGTGGATCTGATTAGCTTGAGTCCCTAGAATGTATTTTACTGGAGTGTGAAATCTGGTCTGATTTGAGAGAAAGATATCTGTCCTCCCTCTTAATAGGTTATGTGAATTTATCAACTCCGAAAATTGTCCAGCTATTCCTTATAGATGAGGATCGGAAAACTACCTTAGCAGCTGTGGTGATTGTCTGTAAGAGGGCTGGATTTCAATTTGTTCAAGACCTTTGAGTCAGAAGAACAGTAAGAAGAAGAAAACCAAAAGAGACCAGATGGAGCCTTGTGGGACTCCACAGGCCAAAGGTCAAGGGACTGAGCAGTAGTCCCCCAAGCACTACCTTCTGAAACCTGCCCTCATGTAGAAACAGAACCAAAACTGCACCTCCCAGTCCCAACCCAGCAGGATGGTCCAGGAAGATCCCATGATGGATGTATTGAAAGCTGCTGAGAGGATCAACAAAGTTGCACTCCCTCTGTCCACCTTCAAGCACAGGCCATCCACCAGGGTAACCTTCAAAAGAAAAAAATCAGGGCCAACAGTTGCTCCTTGCCTAGCATTCTGGTCTGGTTGTGGTCGCATCTGATGTTGCATTAGTGACACAGGGGTGAGAAGAAAGTGGGAAAGCATCATCTTAGACGTGTGTGGAGGCGGAGGGGAGGTAGAGAAGAACTCCTTTCTGACTTCAATAGCCCACTTAGGTCATTTCTTCTGACCATAATTACAGAGCATTTTCTGAATACAATTACTAAATTGTGCTGTAAAAACATGCTCAGTCTGTGGATCATCATAATGATGAAAAGTATAATTTCACATGACTTTCAGTGTCAAGATCTAAATGCTTAGTGGATAAAGAAACTGGGCCTTGCTGCTGCCCTTTAGCTTTGCTGGCGATATGTTTTAGGAATACACTGAGATCAGATCCTTCAAACCTTCAAACCAACTCAGCCTGGGTGGATGGCACAAAGTATGTTTTGTGCATATTTCCTCATTACCCGAGGCCAACAAAAATGGAGGGTGAGTGGCAGCAGACAATAGGTCTGTCACAACCAGCCACTCAGAGAAGGGAAGAAACGAAAGGATCTTTTGTTTTCAAGAGACAACTATTAGTTTTTTGTGGCAAAGTAACAAAGAGCCAAAATAACAAAGAGGACCAGCTTTGTCATCTGTAATTCCTGGCTTAGAAAGACAAAACAGAAAAGGAAAACTCTCTCACTCAGAGAGCTATTGTGTGCCTGCCAAAATGGACTGCTACGGTCTAGAGGCTACGTCAGCTCCGGTATTGTCATGAGTCACCAGAAGCATTGTGTGTCATCTTTCAAAATAACTTCTCCAGTCTTGATGAAATTTTCTTCATACACATGACAACAAAAGGTCATACAGCAAGAATGCAAAGAGAGCCACCTCACTTTTTCTTCCTTTCTTTTTTGCAGTGCCAGGCAGTTTCTCCTTCTATAACTCATCCTTCTATCACTATAACAATACTGATTGTTGCTCCTAAGCTTTACAAGCTTTCTGTAACATAGGCATCAATACCCATGCAAGACAGATCACCACACGAAGTAGCCCTCAGTGAGAATGTGTCTAGCTCACAGATCCGTTTCTGCATCCATTTCTGTTCACTCATATTTCCCTGCTGTAGCAATATGGCTCTCCTTCTACACATGCAATCCCATACCCAAGTATTTATGAGAAGAAAACCCACCACTCTCAGCAGGTTCCGCTGCTCTCTGAATGTGGCACAGCAGCCTAAGATGCCAGTGATCATGACGACAACTCCCGCCACTACCAGGATGTAGGCCGTTGCCATGTACGTATTGGACTGCAGAAGGCTAATGTAGTCGCTCTTTTCTATGAGAGTCCAGATGCCTACTGCCATCACGGCGCCACCTGCCAGCTGGGAGAAGAAAACAAAGTCAGGAAAAGGTTGCCCCGTTTTAATAAGAGACAGCATCATCTTTTGAGGGAAATGTATTCCCTTGCCAGTGGTCATTCAGAAAGGCCTGATGGGGATTTGGGTCTATGAAGTACTCTAGGTCTATGTCCATCCCACAGAACTGAGTGGATGTACCAGTATTCTAGGAGCTGCAGTGGCTCAAGTGGTTAAGATGCTGAACTGCAGGCTGGAAGGTTGGTAGTTCAGCAGTTTGAGACCTGAGTGCCGCATGACGGAGTGAGCTCCCGTCTCTGACCCCAGCTCCTGCCAACCTAGCAGTTCGAAAGCAAGAAATTGCAAGTAGATAAATAGGTACCACTTCGGTGGGAAAGTTAACAGCATTCTATGCACCTTGGCATTTAGTCATGCCAGCCACATGACCACAGAAACGTCTTCAGACAGCGCTGGCTCTTCGGCTTGGAAACGGAGATGAGCACCGCATCCCTAGAGTCGGATTCGACTGGCCTTCGAGCAAGGGAAACCTTTACCTTTTACCTTTACCGGTATCCTGGCAAAAATATTCCAAATAGAGAGGAATTCATACTATATTGGAATGTCTAAAAGATCAAGGTCTGCTTCTTCTAGGCGTGCTATTCCAATGAAATATTATCGATACACTATTATTTGATCACAGCCAACTATTCCATAAAAGAAGGAATGCCAATGCACAGGTTCTGCTTTATGTTTTAAAAATTTCATTATGGTGCCACTTGTTAGCAACGGTAGCAGTGACGGCTGCAGCGACTGGAGCAAACCAAGCAGCACAGCAAAGCTTCTATTGGCTACCTGCTGTTAACTGCAGACATCTCCAAACAATAGACAGAAATACAAGCAGATGTCGGTCATTAAAGTCACGGCTTAGGATCCCTCCTATCCACCACTGTCTTGCTTGTCGCAAGCACCAGGGAATAATCCCTCCCCGCAATTGTCTGTCCGGAATGGAAACTTACATATAAAGGGGAAAGGGCTCTCTCTTTTAAGAAAAGATTTTAAGAAAAGAAATTGTAACTCTTTGGCTGGCCCTGATGTTGCACCAGAAAACCAGAAAGCAGAACTGTTCAGTTGATGATTGACACCACAGAATCTTAAACATACTTGGTAATATATGATCTTTTTTTTTTAAATGCCCACTTGCAGCTCTACCAGACATTATGCGCTACAAGACTAGGGCACAGTGTTGAATACACTACAACAACCATTCACAACTTGACTGGCTTGTCCACACAGTTGTGAATACAGTTGTGAATTATTGCTGTAGCCCAACAGTAGAGTGATGAGGTATGGATGCAGCTTGAATTTAACCCACCTCTTATAACAGTTCTCTCTAAATATGTTTCATTCTGCCCAGTTAAACAGGACAACAACTTTGGTTCCTGAGTGTAGGTATCTGAATGTTAGTGGGTTAGAATCTCCTTCTCTCTATATATATAATTGAAATGAAAAAGACTGCACAGACAATGTGTCTTGAGCCCCACTTCAGAGAAATACTCTAAAATAGCAAACGGTCTACTGAGTTTTCCTATTATTATTACAGACTTTTCATTTTAGTTACATTTATGGCATAGAAGGAGATTATTAAATAGTCTTAGCATAGAAACAACACACCTCTTTCCCTTTTCAATTCACGAACAGTCTTTCAGCACAACAGTTCTCAAATGAAAAGCAACAGACTCAGAAGCAGTGGCCTTCTGGAACCTGGCTGGTGGGTTGCCTGTATGCAGGCGATGCAACACACGGAGATAAGAGGATAACCAGGTATATGGATAACCAGTATATAGAAAGAACAGGTGATTTATAACAAACAACAGAGCCCCTTCTACCAAAGAGGGGGGTGCAACCACAATTTTTTTGGCTTTTGAAAGAAATCCAACAATTTCTGAGGAGATCAACGGAATCAATGTACTTGTCCAGGCTATATTAGAAAGGACACAAGGATAAAGGATTTCCTCTGGCCACATCTCAGATTCACAGTGGCCGTGAGGTACACAAATGGTTAGAGCTGGCATCTTACCCAAAAAAAGAAGTTGAAGATGAAGAGCAGATATTTGAGGCAGATGGTCCCACATGTCTCCTTGTTTTCATTATATTCACGCATTGTGACCACTAAGCAGAGCTGTGGAAAAGCAAGAAGAAAAAGAAAAGTAAGCCCTGCTAGAATCCTTTCCTTTTCTCACCTGACTAGTCGTCAGAGACCTCATGAAGACAAACCTTAAAACAGAACCATCACAGGCAGAAGCCCAAATGTATTAGTTCAAGGCTAGGTCTGGACTTTAATCATTAGGTGCCATGACATCCCCTCCAATATAAACTTCCCAGATAGATGGCACCAAGTTGAGCCTCCGTGTTGATGCTAATAGGGTGGAAATTATATAGGTGGAAGTATTCTTGAAGAGACACTTGGGCAAGTAGAGTAAATCATTATTACTAAAAAGCTCCGTGTTACATATTGTGTAATGTGGGTAGCCTGAATTGTAGAATGAGCCTGAACTTCAGTCACAAGCTCCATAGACTCTCAGTATCCTGAAATCAACAGCCTGATTGGCTGTCGTTGTGCAATGGACCGATCAGGGAAGACTATGACTTTCAGCAGGAACAAACCCTATTGGTCCTAAGCACTCACTTCTGATTGGACCTTACTGTTCTAGGGGTGTGGTTTAGCCAGTTCCAAACTGTATATAAGTTGGGGTTGTTCTGTGTGTTCTGTGTTGTTGTGTGTACTGTTCTAATAAACTGAAATCACTGATTAAAGAAAGAGCTGCCTGATCTCAAGTTACAACACTCCGCAAAACAACAATTGGTCCAGTTCATGTCTTTCTGATATTAGAAGGAGCAAGCCATCATTGGGTTTACCATGTAGTTGCAGTTTGCAGTACGAAAGTATTTTCTTTTGCTTCCTTCCCATTTGGAAACTATGCAGCCCCCCTCAGGAGATGGCACATTATCACTGGGGAGAAAACCCACAGTGATGGGAATACGCGCATCCACAAATCAAGCCCATTTCTACACGTCCCTTTTGTTCGATTTGATTCGATTTATTACGATCAAAGATCAGCAAATACCTTAAAATGTTACATATAGTTAACAATGAAATACAGCCAGACAGTTGGTACAAGTAAAAATTTTAGTTCAGACAACATGGATTTTAAAATTCCCTAAGAAGTAATAGTCTTCTGTCTGGTTAGGATAGCCATGGCACAAAATCTTGCTAGCTTAGCTGTAGTTTCACTACAAATATCAGTGAAAAGAAGACTAGAATAAAACTGATTTGACCTGCCTGGGTAGGCAACAATTATTGGCGTAATATATTTAAGACGAATCTCGTGATAAAATCGACAAGATAAGAGAACGTGCTCAATTGTCTCGACCTGTCCAGAATTACAAGGACAGAGTCGGCTTGCGTATGGGGTATGAGCATCTCTCCCTTGCAGGAGGGCAGATGGGAGAACATTTAACCGTGCTCAGGTAAAAGCTCTGCGGTGCTTTGGGAATTCTAATGAATAAAGGTAACTGGATGGAGCAAAATTTAGGTTTTTATTTCTCGCCACTAAAAGGTGTGAGGCTCGTGCTCTGTCTATTTGGCGAGAAGTGTCCCATAATCTTTATTTGATAACAGCTTTGGCTCCTTGAAATCCAAGGTGTAGAAGGGCAGTACTAGAAAAGCCTAGAAGTGCCCTTTTGTTCAATTATATAAGAATTTTTTTTTCTCTTGGCAGATGTGACAGCACAGTTGACAGCAGAGCACATTTACATGAGGAGAGAGGCTCTGAGATGACAGCATTCATCCAAGACAGTATCAGGAAGAGAGTGGCAAGCTGCTGCTCTTGGCTCCCTGACAACTCAGCCGTCATGAAAAATTACCACACTACTATGACAAAATATGAGAGGCAACTTTGGACCCATTAGGTTGTCCTAGAACCTCATTCCCACCTATTCTTCTCATGGATTTACTGCTCATAAAGGACGAGAGATTTACTGTCCTGTGGATAGAAGACTTTTTGTTTATCTGCATCAGAGAACATATTATTCAAAGGCAGCAACCTCTAAAAAGAACAGCTGTGCTACACAAATAAAATGGCCATGGCACACCACAAAGGAATCCTGGGAATTGTAGTTTTACAAGGCTGCAGAGAGCTACAGATTTGCCCAAGCTGAACTCGTACTTTTAATTCTGTGAAGTCTACATTTTGAATGGTTTTAGACCACACGAATTACAGAAAAATGACAGCAAAGTGTTCCAGTATTATTAGATAGATGCACAAGGCTTTAGGGAGGAAAAATACGTGGTTTGTTCAGGATGGGGGGAGACACCTTTGAGTTCAGTCTTGAGGGGGGTTTCCTATAAACTACAAAGAAGGCATCACAGAATGGGTATTGCTACTTTTTCCCTTTTGAGAACTTACAAATTATAATATCAACACTGGTATTAAATGAATGGCAAAAAGATTTCTCAAATTCTATCTGTACATTGAGAATGCTGCAAAAACCACAACTGGAAGGAGGTTTGTCATGTCCCAATCTCTTGAAATATAATCAATCAGCTAAGCTAAAAACAATTCATAAAGGGTGTAGTTTGGTGTAGTGGTTAAGTGCGCAGACTCTAATCTGGGAGAACCGGGTTTGATTCCCACTCCTCCACTTGCACCTGCTGGGTGACCTTGGGCAAGTCATAGTTCTGATAAGAGCTGTCCTTGAAAAAGAGCAGTTTCTGTCAGAGCTCCCTCAGCCCCACCTACCTCACAGGGTGTCTGTTGTGGGGAGGGGAAGGCAAAGGAGTTTGTAAGACGCTCTGAGACTCCTTTGGATAGTGAAGGGCGGAGTATAAATCCAATCTCTTCTATATCTTTATTCGGCCAACGACCAATCTCTTCTTCTCTTCTTTTTAAAAACTGTCCATGGTACCCATTAGAGTCTTTCTGTTGACAGGAAATCAGTGGAGACACTGCCTGTGCTGAGAGGCATCTACTTCAGGGGACTGTAAAATCCAACCCCTTGGTCCAATGTAGATTAGAGGGGGATTATGTTCTGAGCAAAATTGGTGCCATCATCTTTGTAAAATAACTGTCCCAGATCCTCCAACATATTTCCTTCTGAAATTAATGGACCCAAAGAACCAGAAAAACTATATGGATTTGAATCCCAAGCCAATACACAAACACAAGCAATTATGGAAAAAATTCCCACAACCACCCTAGAACCCCAGATACGAAAGTATAACGAATTTTTTCTTTGTGCACACTCCTAATGATCACATCACCAGTGGAAAAGGCTGGCTACTCCATGCTATACTAGAGTAAAGGACAAAGATGTAATCACCATCCAATATATCCCAACCGGTTGTTTTTAAATATTATTTCCATTTTAAAATTGAACACCTCTGAATGAATTAACACTGCTCTGATATTTCTCTTGTCAGTGAGTGGCAGGCATGATTTAATTTAAGAAAATTTCTATGTCATCTCTCCAGAGAGCCTGCTCAAGGTGGCTTACAATATAAAACATGATAAAAATATTAAAAATTAACAAGCTATTAAAAACTCACCACAGGAACATTTAACAACTTAAGATTAATTTCATGTCTACTGTAATACCATATACATGACAGACAGAACGCTAGGCTAGGCTGAGCATGGTATAACATTTGTGTTTTGCACTCTCTGGGTTCTGATCAAAGCGCATTAGGCAGCATAAGGCGCCATGCATGGGTGACAGCCAGTGAGTCATATAACAGCCATTTCTGTCACCAATGGTCCTGGTCAGTAATAGCATCTCATAGTACAGCACAGCTATTCTTGCATTTAAACTCATAAATCAAGAAAAGCACTGCTGGAACTTAAATATCCTATACCGATCATCCCATTACATTACATGCATATTATTATAATTTTTGACACAGTGTTGCGGGGAGATAAATTCACTACATCTCTTAATAACAGACAATCTAGCGCCAGAGCATTGCATAGCTTGCACAAAGAGGAAAAGGCCTCAGTGACAGAGGACATGGGATGCTTCCAAAAAGTCTCAGGTTCTATTCCTGACATCTCCAATTAAAAACTTTTCTACAAACAGGTGTTGGGAAAGACTTTTCTCTGCCTAAGACTGCCAAGCAGAGTAGACAGTACTAACCCAAACAGTAAAAAGCAGTTTCACGGCATTATGTTTCAAGCTGGATTCAGACCCCGTTCATGGGGAGGGCAGGGTATAAATACAAAAATAAATAAATAAATAAACAATACGAATTATGCAAATAAAGTGCATGACTGATTTCTTCTGAATATTTAGTCAGCTTCTGTTAGTTACGGGGAGGGGCAAAGAGCTACAGAAGGCAATGAAATTCTGTCCCAACACCATAAGAACATAAGAACATAAGAGAAGCCAATGTTGAATCAGGCCAATGGCCCTGCTCAGAAAACCTGCTCAGAAAACCTGCTCAGCCTTACTTGTCTGGAGCTTCTAAGATTCACTCAGCACTGCCTCCGCAGAACTTAAATAATGGTCCATCCATTCATTTTTTTCTTATTTTTTAAATAATTTTTCCATCCATTAAATATTGGTCATCACAGCTGACAGGGATGACAACTCTGCAGTGAGGAGGCTAGGATTTTCTGGCCTTTGAATTCTGCAATAACTAGCATATTCTGGATTTATAATCAATTGTGAGATATGCACAATACTGCCTAGTGCTTACAAGACTGATGCAAACAAAGGCACCATTAGAGGTCCTTTACGGTCACAGTGCATCAGAAGAAAGGAGATTTGACTCCCTCTAGCTTTAGGCACATTGTCAGGAGAGACCACAAATTTAATACCCCCACAAGGCATTTTTCTCTTTTTCACAGCTAAGACCCTGCCTCTCTACAGCCAATTCACTTGTCAAAACTTGTAGGTCAAGAGCATCATTTGTGATTATATCTGCAGGAGTTTAGCACATGGCTTAGTGACAGCCCTGTAGCTAGGGAATCTTTTGGGAGGGGGCCTTGGGGGGCCTGCCAGCTAATTAAATCAAAGCACAGTGCAGGTGGTAAGTTGCGGCACTTTGGTGGCAAGCCAGGAAGGAGGAGCCCCAGAAGAAACACTAGGGGGCGGGGTCCCACGGGCCCCACATTAACTACGGGCCAGCTTAGTGATAGTGTGACTTCATCCAAGTCTCAGCTCTAATCTCTGGCACTTTAAAAAGTAGACCTAGTTACCATTTTCCTCCATCCCCTCACAATCCCATGTTCACTAGCAGGAGAGAGAAGTAGGCCTCAGCTGAGAAAAATCACCCCTTCAGCCTCCCAGCTTGCAGGGAGCTGCCAGGATGAGAAATTGGAACTCCCTCTTTCTTTGTAGCCTGCTGAGTCTAAAACAGGGTCTGGGCAAGAAACCTCAATAGGTATTGAGTCATCATAAGAAAGTCACATCCTTTGTAGGATTTTCAGTGCAGTACCTGAGTCATTCCCAGCTTCACAAGCTTAATGCTCCAGGCAATGGAATCACAGAACTGAAAGGGATCACACAGACCAGCTAGTCTAACTCCAGAATGAATGAACCCCACTCATTCCAAGCCATAAAAGGTGATAGTAACTCTAGATTGTCTCCATGACACTCTGATAAGAGTTCCACCCTATCCCCTCTGTGGTATCTTGCTTTGGCTAATTGGCTAGATCCTGTTCCATAGGAAGGCATTAAGAACATAAGAGAAGCCAATGGGAGAAACCCGCGTTGGGCAGAAGGTAGCAGCAGTGTGATTGGCTGTGCTCCGCTCTACTGCCCAATGTGGTGCCAGCGCTGTGGGATCCTCCCCCAATAGGCAAAATGCGCTTATGTGCATGCATGTGCACAAACACCCATACACCCACAGCCGAATTAATGGGGAAACGCTGCGCCTCCAGGGCAGCAGTCTGAACGCTCCAGCGCCCCTCCTCCCGGTATGCTCCCGCAGCAGTCCGGGCTGTGTGAATGGGAAACCCCGGAACAGTTTGTTCCAGGGCTTTTTGCTGCGACTGGCTCCCGCAGCAAATTGCCAGTCTGTCCTCAGCCTCAGGGAACCAAAGCAGAACAAGGACAACTTGCACAAGGCCACCTACAAAAAGCCAGTTATCAGTTTTCTGTCAACTAGGCTGCATAGACAGCTACCGTTTGATATGGTCCTTTATCTAGTCACTTACTTGGGAGCTCCTTCAGGGATGCTCTGCAAGCATACATCTACTTTACAAAATCATATAATTATAGTCGTGCACATTTGTTCTGTCTCACACCCCTTGCCAGATACACTTGCCTCTACTTGTACAGCAACAAAGAAATCCTGCCTGAAAGCTATTGCTGCCTAAAACTACCTTGAGGTTATACTAAAACCTAAACAGGGGTTTAAAAAATGTCTTAGCCGTTTGTTGCTTAATTTCAGTAGCCATTTAGAAGAAAACGGCAGGATAAAACACACACAAAATAACTGTTAGTAACAACAACAAAGAAGTCAATGCCACATTCTCTTCCTATACTCCTTGGAACTTTGTCCTTATATTCTTCTAGCTTCAGAGTTTAGTACATTGCCCACCACAACTTTCTAGTCTCACCTTTGCAGGGCTCAGACTAAACTTTTTGATTTATCATCCTGCTAAAAGTCTTCTGGGTAGCAAACCGTCTCAAAGAATCTATGGAGACAAATCTGGGCATAGAACCAAATTGTTCAGTCATCTTAATGGTGCTTTCCGTGTGAAAGCCTTTCCTAGAATATCCCAAATTAGCACCGGGGGGGGGGGGATTAACATGGAACAACATGTGATCGTTTGAACTTCTTATATGCAACTACTTTATATCAAGTCAGACCACAATTGTTGGTGGTATTGTCCTGTTGTCAATAAATTTTGGATAAAAATTTCAAAAGCAATCAGAAGCATTACTGGGTATCATATTCCTCTTTCACCAGAGATATATCTACTTGACTTTTGGAACAACTCCAAAATTCCTAAAATAACGAGAGAACTCATCTCAATAGTTTGGCTGCAGTGAAGACAATCATTGCCAATACCTGGAAAAGTAGAAATAACTTGACTCTTTCACACTGGTATGCCAAATTCTGGGTACTTTATTCCATGGATAAGATATCAGACAAGGTTTCTTCTTTTCACAATTTTTCTGGACATAGTGATATCCAACTCAAATGGTTGCCTTTTCTTGAACTTGTTTTTAATAGAGATAATACCTCAACTTTACAAGTTCCATGTAAATATTATGATATAATACACTTAATGTAACTTTTACTGGGTTTTTGTATTGCTGATACTGGTCAGACTCGACCTGTGGCTGAACAACAACAAAAACCTGGTTTTCTATTTATTGTATTTGATATCCATCTTTTGGGGGGTTGTTTATTTATTTTTCATTCATTTTGCAATCTTGTGGTTGTTGTATTGTTATTGTTCAATTTAAACATGAAAATCAATAAAATGTTTTGTTTTTTTTAAAAAAAGGCAGACCACTGGGCCTTCTCGAGCCGTCTTGTCTATTCGTGACTGACAGGGACTCTACAAAGCTCCAGGCATAAGTCCTGTTCCAGTCCTACTACCCAAGATCATTTAGCCACTGATATTGAAGATTTAAATTTGGGACCTTCTGCTTGCAAAGAATGTGCTCCATGAATGAGCTGTGGGCATTGTACTTTGTTGCCACTCCCTGCCCCTCTTGCAAATTATATTTGAGCTTACGTCTGAGTAGTCTTTGTAAACTATTTGAAAGAGCTCATGGGGAAGGGGGGGCGGGAGAAAGAGCATGAGAACCAGCCCTCAGCTGAACACCTACTTGCGTTACAAAATGATTTCAGATTATTCCACGTATTTTACCCACTTGACAATGTATTACCCTTTTATCATGAGTACAAAATGCAAACACTTGCAAAGACTTTAGTTGTAGATTTTCCCGGTTGTCTGGTCGTGGTCTTGGCACTGTAGGACCTGACGTTTCGCCAGTACCTGTGACTGGCATCCTCAGAGGTATAACACAGAAAGATGGAGTACTCTCTGTGTCAAGGTGAGAAGAAAAATGGTAGGCAGGTAATTTATATCTGCTCCAGAAGGTGGGCCAGGGCTGAGTCATTACCTTGTAGGAGTTCCCCAGGCTATGAACATGCTAATGGAGGAGCTTTCCTGAGGAAGTTCTTTTGTATATGGATTGTTTCCTGAGGAGGTTTCTTGTTTCCTGAGGAGGTTCTTTTGCATGTGGATTGGCTGTTGAAATTCTAATCTTATCTGTAGTGCTATTGTCAGATGTAGAGCTTTTTGTGATTTTCGGGACAGGAAACCATGCCCTATTTATTTTTAAACTCTCTTCTTTCCTGTTGAAATTGTGTTTATGAATTTCAATGGCTTTCCTGTGTAATCTGACATGGTAATTCGAAGTGTTGTTCAGCCTTTCGGTGTCTTGGAACAAAATACTGTGTCCTGTCTGAGTTAGGCAAAGACTCTTGATCCTGTATCTGACAAAAACTTTACCTATAATTAATGTGTTCCTCTTTAACCCCCCTGTACCCAAAGGCCAATTAAGCTTACTTCTTTGTTTGGTAATAACATAATAGACATGGAGCATAACATTTAATATTAATCAGTGTGGAAAGTGAATAAAACATTCAAGCAGAGATTAGCCCTATACATGGCAGAAAGAAAGATTCAATGAGCTAACTGAGACTATTCTCAATTCTTAGGGACATGTTTCTCTTGGACGTACTTGTTTAGGAGCAGTAAAATTATAGGGTATTGCTTCAGAGAAGGGGAAATTGCCAAGACATGTTGCCTGTCCTCACTTCCCAGCTATTCTATAAAACCAACACTGAAGACAGTCAACACTGCACTCCTTTGCCATGATATCAGGCAACTTTTACCAAAGCATTCCAAGGAAGAGGGTGCACATTGTCAGAACTAGCCCTCAGTCTAGATCACTGCCATGACTCACAGTGTAATCCCATGCACACTCAGAAAAGTAATTACATCATGGACACACTTATGCAAGCCCCAATCACCATCATCTGTCACTACAGTGCACCACATTTAACTAAGTTTTACATTATTTTCTCCTATGCTCATGATATCCTCTTGGCACATGAAATCTCACTGTACCCTCCTGTCATGATCCGTGCAGGCCTTTGGAGATCTGTGCAGGACTGGGCCTAGTGAGGCCTAAGAGACCTGACTGGGAGTGGGAAGCAGACAGCCTACAACCCCCACAATGCTTAGCAATGGTTGTAGCCAATAAGAGTACAGAGATTCTGTGAAGAGACTGTTACATACTTTGTGAGGAGTTTCTGACTTAAGCTGTTAGCTGTGGAAAATGGTGTTCTGGCTCTCCGAGCTAAACTGAAGGGGACTGTGCTCTTTCTTCTCTCATCTGTGGTCTGGTCTCACAGAGGGGATGGGCTGGTAAGAAAAAGATCCTTCAGTTCTTTTGCTCTTCTGCAGACTTGTCTCACAGAGGGGAGGAGAAAAATTCCCCACTTGGCTCAGCATGAGTATTAGGCAAGAGGCCTGGTAAGAAGGCTGTAGGCCTTAAGTAGTAACAGTTAAGGAATAATAATAGATAGCTGCATTAGCTTTGTGTTCTTTTGGCCTTTCAACACTGTTATGTAATTTATTCTCGGCCTGTCATCACGCCTGTGTTTTCTCGGCTGTAAAAGGGGCATTTTGGTTGGGCTTGAGAGGGTACCCTGGGCCTTCTCAAAGGACCGTAAATCCAGGGTGGTGGTGGTGGTGGAAGGCAGCGACTCGCTGGGGTCATGACACCCCTTTACACCCTGGCCAGTGTTTTTGCCAGGGTGACTTGATTTGGATTGAGACAATCTAGTCAGTGATTTAAAACCATAATTCAAATTGCCAAGAAAAAAGGGCGAGTTTTAAGCCCACTCTCAGCTCATAAGAGGATCAGCTGGGAATTGGATTCTGACCTTCCAGTGTTTCCCCTGTTCCCTACCCTAACTGTGCTGAGGACACAGGAAGCTTCATTAGGAATATCGTTAGCAGACCCCCAAGGACTGTGAAATAAAGTTCTTTCTGCTGCTAGATCATGCTGTCATTTAGACAGCCAGTATAGTATAGTGCTAAGAGTGCCAGACTAGGCATGGGTAGACCTGGGTTTCGACTGAGTCAGCTTCTGACCATCTGAGCAGATTCAAACCTGTTTTGAGCTGTTCGGGGCAAGGTGATCTTTAATCTTGACAGGCTCACAGTCTGGTTATGAGGGTTTGTTCAACTGCCAAAGAGGTTTGCTATGGAGCTCGCAGCATCCCTAAGATATACCAAATATTCATATTTGTATGCATTTTTTAAAGTCCCGGAAATAAACTATTTCATATTAAGATCTTCTGTGTTATCAAATGCGTGCTAATGGTACTGCTTTACAGAGATCAGAAGAAACAGCCAGCTCTGTTTGTATCAGAAAGGCAACCTTAAGTGAGCACTCGGAGTGCGGTTGATGGATGTGCCACTGCATGGAACCAACATAATCTTAAATAAAGCCTCATTCATTCTGAAAGCACTTTGCGCCATTGATATACAGGAGCCACTTCAGCAGCTTATTGAGATGAAAGGGGTTACAGTTTTGTTTTTTTAAAGACCAGCATTTTTCACTGAACTTTTGCGACTCAGGCCCTAAAAGTTGGCAGGGAGCTGTTTAAAATGTGGTCTCAGTTTGCTAAGCCCACCCTAACCACTGTTTTGTTAGAGCAAGGTTCATTTCTTCCTCCTGAACCTTTTCACACAGGAGATTCCAATTCTAAAGGTGCAGCACCATAAGGAAAATGTGCACGTAGGAGATAGAGGTGCCCTGACCTGGGCAGCCAGGATAGGCCAGCCTCATCAGATCTCGGGAGCTAAGCGGGATCCGCCCTGCCTAGTGTCTGGAGGGGAGACCTCCAAGGAATCCCAGAGGCATGACGCAGAGGCAGGCAGTGGCCAACCACCTCTGAACGTCTCTTGCCTTGAACACCTTCTGGGGTTGTCATATGTCAGCTGTGACTCGATGGCACTCTCCACCACCACTGGAGAGAAAGGGAGAAATACTACACACAGAGAGAGACACAAAACCACAGCAGTAACTGAAAGAAATGAAGGTAGGAAGTAATGAGATGGAGATATTTAAAGGCAACCAGGAGACATCTTTGATGTTCTTTCCTGTTGGATTAGGAATCTTTTGACATGGACTTCTGCTCCATCGTTAAGCTAATTGCAAAGAACAAAGAAGAAAACAAGACTCTAAGTCCGATGTACATTTTGGCAGAACTCCTTTCCGGTGCTTCTGGATTCACCCAACTGTCTGCTCCTTCACATGCAATCTTAGGATGCATTGACAGAAGCATGGGAGGTGGTAGTTCCACTCTATTCTGCTATGGTCAGGCCTCACCTGGAGTCCTGTGTCCAGTTTTGGGCACCATATTTTAGGAAGGATGTTGACAAGCTCGAGCGTGTCCAGAGGAGGGCGACCAAGATGCTGAGAGAGTTGGAATCCAAGTCTTATGAGGAAAGGCTGAAAGAGTTGGGTATGTTTAGCCTGGGAAAGAGAAGGCTTAGAGGAGACATGATTGCAGTATTTGAAGGGCTGTCATGTAGACGATGGAGCAGATCTATTCTCTCTTACTCTGGATTGCAAGACTAGATCTAATGGGCGGAAATTACAAGGGAGTCATTACCGGCTAAATATCAGGAGAAACTTCCTAACTGTAAGAGTGGTTGAGCAGTGGAACAGACTGCCTCGGGAGGTGGTGGATGCTCCTTCCCTGGACATTCTCAAGCGGAGACTGGACGACCATCTTTTGGGTATGTTGTAGGGCTATCTTTCGGCTATGCTCCTGCAAGGTGCAGTGGGTTGGACTAGATGACCTGCGAGATCCCTTCCAACTCTAACATTCAACGATTCTATGTCCAGGTAGCCAGAAACATACACGGTGATTGTATTCAACACTTCAAGGGGGAGGGCAATCGAAAGCAGAGTCTTGTCCTGGGCACGCGTGTCTAAGGAGGCCAGGTTTCAGGCTTTGGCAGGAGACCACCCACCCCTGCTGGTTCTCCCTGCTGTTGCTCAGCTGAGTGGGATAATGCTGGGGAAAACAGGGAGGGGAGAGATCAGCATCAGAATGAGGTCACTTCTGGTGCAACCCGGAAGTAACATCATTGCATTGAGCAATGCTCCAGCATTCACCATTTTACAAAAAGCCCCAAAAGGTGTGTGTGTGTGTGGGGGGGGAGAACGAGACTGCCCAGTCCCCACGCACCCCTCACAGCTTTTTTTAAAAAAGTTAAATTCTTCCCTAAAATAGAGGCAGCAGCCACAGGTCAAATGCCTAGTTTGGCCTTCAGACTGCTGGTTGCACCCTGGAGATCATAATACTGATTGTTTTACTTTACAGTGTTGTTTTAAGGATTACCAGATAAAGGATAACCAACCATGACATTAAGAAAAATTTAAGTACTCCTGCAGGGCTGCTATCACACACACTAAATAATCCACTTTCAATGCACTTTCCAACTGGATTTTTACTGTGTGGACTGGCAAAATCCAATTCAAAAGTGCACTGAAAGTGGATTGAAATTGGATTATTTGGTCTGTGTGATCACAGCCTCGGAAAGCCCTGGAGATTTGGGGGATGGGACCTGGGGAGTACAGGGACCTCAGTAGGGTGCAATGCCATACAGTCCACCCTTCAAAGCATCCATTTTCTCCATGCAAACTGATCTCTGTAGTCTGGAGATGAGCTGTAATTCCAGGGGATCCCCAGGTCCCACCTGGAGGCTGGCATCCCCAGACCCCACTGGGAGAGACTGGCAACAAGCAAAACATTAGAGGTAGCAGCTCCTCCAGCAAATAGGATGTAAACTGTACTTTAAAAAACAAAACAAAACTGGAGATCTTCCTTTAGTATTTTGAGAGGCTGAGCAAAAGATGACTCGGAATCCAGGGCAGGGCACAAGTAGGTGCAGCCTCCCCCCCTCATGTCTGGTGAGGCTCTACAGCACAGTGGAGCTGGACCTGGAACGGCCATTGCCAAATGGGAAGGACAGATCACACATCTTCATACAGCAGGCTATTTTTGTTCTGGAGAAAGTGAAACCAGACATGGAAGGCTCTGCACTGAAAACAGAGGAGTCTGGGTATGCAAGTTAATGTATGTTGTGACACACGAACCCTAAAAAAGACAATCCAAATATGCAGATGTATGAACTCTTTTTCAGGAGTTCCCCCACCCCCAGAAGTTTCCTACCCCCACATATTTGCCCCTTTTCTTTGCTCTGAGGCCTTTCGTTTTTTTCTATTTCTATTTTTCACGAAGTCTGGGAAACCAACTAATGTAATGTCCTCCGGGGAGAACTTTCTCCCAAAATAACAAATTAAATAAAAGAGTCTGTTGTGAGAGAGACTTTTTCATGGAAATTTAAAAGAGACTCCTGTGGAATTCCATGGTATGTGCAACTTGAAGATACGCCCAGACTTGGCGGTGGGTCCAAGCGCTTTAACCTTTCTTCATAGGGAAAAGTGTTCCAACCCTTTTATCATCCTAGTTGCCCTCTTCTGCACTTTTTCCAAAGCTATAATATCCTTTTTGAGGTGTGGTGACCAGAACTGTACATGGTACTCCAAATGAGGTCACAGCATTGATTTATGCAGGGGCATTATGATATTGGCTGATCTGTTTTCAATACCCTTCCTAATAATCCCCATCGTAGCACTGGCCATTTTTATTGCAGTCGCACACTGTCTCGACATTCTCAGTGAGTTCTTTGTTCTAATTTGGCTCACTTGTTATAGTCTTGGGAGAAAAGGTCACATCCAGATCCCACATTTACACGTAGGGGAACAATGGAGTGAATTTCCAATGTTTCCTTCACAGATACAGCTGTGACAACCAACCACAAGCTGTGTCTATTGGGGCATAGGAGGCGTTAATGAATCCCTGCGGGGGCTGGCATCCAATTTTACCAGGGATTAGGGCATGTTTGAGCATCTGCCTGACTTCTACAGGTATGTCTTCTTGCATTGCTTATCACATAGTACTAATTATGCTATTTTGCATTTTTGTCTTGGTCTGTCCACAGACCAGGGCCATGTACAAATGCCATGGTAGGGACTGAACAATGGCAGTGATCAAGAAATGATTCAGCTAACCCAATAGTTACCGGGGGGGGATGTCCCTGATGTTATACTCGCCATTCAATCTAGAGAAGGAGTGGGTGATCGAATTCCTCAGTTAGCACTGCTAGCACAGGACAGCTTATTGGCCATGACCTCATTGTTGGCTGCAGCTAAGATGGCTACTTTGGTACCTATAGGGGCAAGCTGTTGTTGTTCAGTTGCAATACCATCACTTTGACTATGTGGACTTTTGTTGGCAGGGTGATGTCTCTTCTTTTTATTATGCTGTCTAGGTCTGCCATAGCTTTCCTCCCAAGGAGCGGGCATCTTTTAATTTCATGGCTGCAGTCACCCTCTGCAATGATCTTGGATCCCAGGAACGTGAAGTCTGTCACTGCTTCCATGATTTCCCCTTCTATTTGCCAAGCAGTGATGGGGCCAGATGCCAGATCTTAGTTTTTTGTTTTTGAGTTTCAAGCCAGCTTTTGTGCTCTCCTCTTTCATTGTTAGCAAGAGGCTCTTTAGGTCCTCTTAACTTTCTGCCATTAGAGTGGTATCATCTGCATATCTGAGGTTGTTGATGTTTTTCCTAGCCATCTTAATTTTGGATTGTGATTCATCCAAGCTGGCATTTCGTATGATGTACTCTGCACATCAATTATATAAGCAGGGTGACAATATACGTCCTTGTCATACTCCTTTGCCTGTGCTAAACCAATCAGTTGTTCCAAATCTAGTTCTAACTGTCGCTTCTTGACCCTTATGCACGTTTCTGCAGGAGACATGTAAGGTGGTCTGGTACTCCCATCTCTTTAAGGACCTGCCATAGTTTGTTGTGATCCACACAATCAAAGGCTTTAGCATAGTCAATGAAGCAGAAGTAGATATTTTTCTGGTACTCCCTTGCTTTCTCCATAATGCAGCAAATGTTGGCAATTTGATCTCTAGTTCCTCTACCTCTTCGAAACCCAGCTTGTACTTCTGGCAGTTCTCTATCCACGTACTGATGAAGCCTAGCTTGTAGGATCTTGAGCATGACCTTGCTAGCATGTGAAATGAGTGCAATTGTGCGATAGTTTGAACAGTCCTTGGCATTGTCTTTTTTGGGAATGGAATATAAACTGACCTTTTCCAATTCTGCGGCCACTGCTGCGTTTTCCAAATTTGCTGGCATATTGAGTGAAGCACTTTAACAGCATCATCTTTTACGACTTTGAATAGCTCAGCTGGGATACCATCGCCTCCACTAGCTTTGTTGTCAGTAATGCTTTCTAAGGTCAATTTGACTTCGCACACCAGAATGTCTGGCTCAAGGTCAGTGATCACACTGTCGTGGTTGTCAAGGATATTGAGGTCCTTCTTTTATATTTCTTCTGTGTATTCTTACCATCTCTTCCTAATCTCTTCTGATTCTAGGCCCTTGCATAGAATGTTCCCTTGATTTCTTCAAATTTTCTTGAAGAGATCTCTAGTCCTTCCCATTCTATTGTTCATTCAGGACAGCCTCCTTATCTCTCCTTGCTGTTCTCAGGAAATCTGCATTCAGTTGGGTAAATCTTTCCTTTTCCCCTTTGCCTTTCGCTTTCCTTCTTTCCTCTGCTGTTTGTAAAGCCTCATCAGACAGCCACTTGGCTTTCTTGCATTTCTTTTTCTTTGGGATGGTGTTCATTGCAGTCTCCTGTACAATGTCACAAACCTCTGCCCATAGTTCTTCAGGCACTGCTATCAAATCTAGTCCCTTAAACCTATTCTTCACCCCCACTGTATATTCATAAGGGATGTGATCTAGGTCAAACCTGAATGGCCTAGTGGTTTTCCCAACTTTCTTCAGTTTAAGTCTGAATTTTGCAATGAGTAGCTCATGATCTGAGCCACAGTCAGGCCCAGGTCTTTTTACTGACTGTATAGAGCTTCTCCATCTTTGACTGCAAATGATATAATCAATCTGATTTCAGTGTTGCCCATCTGGAGATGCCCATGTGTAGAGTCACCTCTTAGGTTGTTGGAAGAGGGTGTTCGCCAGAGCTTTTTTGTAGAAAAGCCCAGCAGGAACTCATTAGCATAATAGGCCACACCCCCATGTTGCCAGAAGTGTGGTCATCCAGCCACACCCACCTTTTGCTTCTTATTCTGTTTACCTTGTTTGTTGTCAAAACCCAGGGATTTTTTGTAGCTCCTTTGCATGTTAGGCCACACACCTCTCATGTGGCCAATCCTAATGAGTTACTGCTGTTGGGTATGGCCTGTTATGCTAATGAGTTCCTGCTGGGCGTGGCCAACTCAGGAGCCAGCCAGAACTCCGTTCTTATGCATTCCTGTCCAAAAATAGCCCTGGTGTTTGCTATGGCCAGCGTGTTCTCTTGACAAAACTCTGTTAGCCTTTCCGTTGCTTCATTTTGTTCTCCAAGGCCAAATTTGTCTGTTATTCCGGTTACCTTTTGACTTCCTACTTAGCATTCCAGTCCCCTATGATGATAAGGACATCTTTTTTTGGTGTTAGTTCTAGGAGGTGTTGTGTGTCTTCATAGAATCGGTCCACTTCAGCCTCTTCTGCATCAGTGATGGGGGCACAGACTTGGATTACTGTGATGTTGAATGGGGCAAGCTAGTGCCTCCTTAACCTTCTGCTATGGTCCTTGCCACATCTGCAACCCCAGCAAGGAGGGGTCATAGAGGTAGTAGTACAGGAGGTGGTGGTCCTTCAGATAGCCAAGTCCTAAGCCATTTAGAGCTTCAAAAGAAAGAATCTGCACTTCAAATTGTGCCCGGAAACAAATGAGCAGCCAGTGCAAATCTTTCTCCAAAGGGGTGATACGATCCCCATCACCAGCCCCTGACAATACTCCGGCTGCCACATCTTGGATCAACTGTGTTTTCCAGACAATTTTCAAAGGTAGCCCTAAATAACACTCATTACAGTAACCCAGTGTTTCCCAAACTTTTTCAGCCATCGTGCCCTTACAGGCCTCTACTGGTTATCTTAGAGAGTTGCTGTCAGTTTTAGTAAGACCACATTGATCTGGAGGGACCAATGTTGCCTGATTCAGTATAAGCCAGTCTGATGTGTTCAGTGGGAAACCTTAGCCTTCAGAGTACCCAGGTTTTCCTTTGAGTAGGAAGAGCGGCTCCACTTGCTTCCATTTCCTCACCTACTGACACAACATTAGCAGCCTTTAAATCAGGGAAGGCAGTAACAAGTCACACAACCTTCCAGGCACAAAAGCCTGGAAGGTAATTCGAGTATTTTGAGAGAGGAAGAAAAAGTTCTCTCTTTCCGCTCTCTTTGCGCTCGTGCATAATTTGATAAACTTCTATGATGTCCTCATTATTCATCTCTTTTCTAAAGTAAAGTCCCAGACTCTTCAGCCTTTCCTCATAGACAAAATGTTCCAACCCCTCAATTATCTTGGTTGTCAAACACACACACACAACCTTTATTGGCACTGAAAGCACAAGACATCATGGAAATACAGCAAAATACTAAGATGCATCAGTCACTTACACTTGGCTATTCAAGCCTCGTCTTCTGATTGCATAAGATAAAAATTTTATATTATTTTGCCTCCATTATTTTATATTATTTCACCTCCATTATTTCACACTTAGAATTAAGCAAAAGAAAGTGGACAATTGAGTACTCAGAGTGCCAGCTCTTACCCTCTCGAAATGGAGTAATAAAACGCGATCGAATATCCCTATAAAGGGGGCAATGAAGTATGGTGTGTGTAGTGGATTCTATATCTTTTAGATAACAAGGACAAAGTCTGTCTACATATGGTATCTGGCGGTACCTCCCTAAAAGCACCTCCGTTGGCAGAACATTAAAGCGTGCAAGCACGTATGCTCTGTGATGATGTGGGGCTGTTAAACTTAACAGATATTTCACAGTAGAGCCCATGTCAAAAGTCCCCAGCCTACTTGGGGAGCATCGGCTGGCTGCGTGTTCCCTAAATTCTTGCCTTTCAATGTCGAGAAATCTTTGTTTAATAATAACATAGGCTTGTTTATCTGAAAAGGGGGCTAAATAATCCGGGGATATTCCCATTGTAGAGAGTTTCTCCTCTACATATCTAAGCCATGGAGAGAGATGGGACTCAGTTAACATATGAGTAACAATACTTTTCCAATACATGGAAATGAAGTTTAAGTCAAAACTGAGCTGTTATCAGCCATGCTCTGGTCGATAGAAGCCTTTGATTTAAGCATAAAGCTGCATAACGAACACATGATGGAAGTCCAAAAATTTTCTGCAAAAATCTGGACTGAATTCTTTCCAAGTCCCCTTTTAAGGCTTCAATCCAGATTGAAGCTCTGTAGAATAATTGAACATTTGGCATTAAAAACTTTAAGGCTCGCCGGCACATACTGGTTACCCCTGGCGTAATGGAAATGGGTAATTGCTGCAGCAATGTTGTTCGCTGGCTCAGTTGCTCTCTCTTTATGATAGACCCATCTGGCGTTATAGTAAAAGTGGATATCTTAGTTGTCCTCCTCTGTACTGTTTCCAGCTCTGCGATGTCCGTTTTAGCTACAGTGACCAGAACTGCACACAGATGATAACCAGAAACCAAGCTTGTCATTCTTTTTATCTGTTAAAAAAACACTTCACTATTTTGCATGCTAATTTAACAAGCCATCCTGTATATATGCCAGCATGGTCTGTAATTCCATTTCAATGTCTGGGGAAGTCTGCATGGACACGAAAGTTCACACCTTGAATAAAACTTTGTTGGTCTTAAAGGTGCCTGACTGGACTCTAACTTTGTCCCAGAACTGCACACAGTATTCCAAATGTGGCTGCGACTTAGATCTATACAAAGTATTTAAATCCCTTTCCTAATAATCCCCAACCAAGAGTTTGCCTTTTTCACTGCTGTGGCACACTTGGGTTGACACTTTCATTGAGCTATCCACTATGAACCAAGGTCTCTTTTCCTCTCAGTATTGGCAAGTTCAGACCCCATCAGCATACTTGATGTTGGGATTTTTTGTTCCAAGTTGCATCACCTTACACTTACCAACATCAGACTTCATTTGCCACATCATAGCCCATTCACCCAATTTGTGGAGATCCTTCTTGAGCCTTTCATAGTCAGCCTTGGTTTTCACCATTCCTGTGTCATCTTCTAAGTTGGCCACTACATGGCTCACCCCCCATGTTCCAGATCATTTACAAACAAATTAAATAGCACCAGTCCAATACCAGTCCCAATACCGGTCCCAATACCAGTCCTAGTGGGACCCCACTGCTTACTTTCCTCCATTGTGAGAACTGTCCATTTATTCCTACTCTGTGCTTCCTTTTGTTTAGACAATTTTTAATCTAGAAAAGGACCTGCCCTCTTATCCTATGACTGCTAAGCTTACTCAGGAGTCATTGGTGAGGTACTTTGTCAAAAGCCTTTTGAAAGTCCAGCTATATAATGTCTGCCAGGTCATTGTTACCTACATGTTTGTTTACATTCTCAAATAATTCCAAAAGATTGGTGAGGCAAGACTATCCTTCGCAGAAGCCATGCTGATTTTCCCTCAGCATGCTTTGTGCCTAATAATTCTGTTTTTGAGTACAGTTTCTATTAATTTGCCCAGGGGTGATGTTAAACTAACTAGCCTGTAATTTCCTAGTTCCCCTCTCAACCCCTTTTTGAAAAATGGGTGTAACATTTTGTACTCTCCAGTCCTCAGGTACAGTGGCTGATTTTAGTGACACATTACATATATTGGGTTACTAGATTAACAACTTCATATCTGAGTCCCTCAAGAACTCAAACATCATCAGGACCCAGAGACTTAGCTTTTGATCACAGAAGCAACAGAGGTGATCAGATGCTTACCATCAAGTGAACAGAGGTTTCATCTACTGCAGTTAGCCGACATCATGCTCCAAGTCTTTAAATACAGTTGCTTCTCCCACAGAAACATACATTTATTTTTCACTTCATGATGGATTGCGATGCTCTCCCTCAACACAGTGCTTCTATGTGCATGCGGGAAGCATTGTTACTATTTTTGCATTTCAAGCATAAGATTTTATACTTGGGGAAAACACAGCTTTTCTGCCACAAAGCACATTGTTGCTATGTGCAATGTAATTTGTTGCTAAACTAGGATAGACAGAAGACTATTATGTGACTGAGTCATGAATTTCCACTGACCAGCTGCCTCATCAGCCGGAGACAAACTCCTGTTCGGGTTGAGCACTGCTCACTAGCACATCATATTCCCCTGAGTACTTTGGATACATAGTCAATTTACAGACCACCTTTCAACTAAAAAGTCCCCAAGGCAGGTTACAATAAAAACCAGTCAAACACAACAAACATCAATAAAAGTCAGTGCCACTATGCATGCTGTCACACCATCTAGTATAAATCTAACTTAAGGGGCAAGTCTAACCCCATCAGGAAGGCCTTTGGTTCCAAAATTCCACAAAGTTAGACATCTAGAATGGGAATCTTTGCTCTCCAAAGTGGATGAACAGTCAAATTGGAAATGGATTCAATATGCCTCACCAATCTGTTGGAATTATTTGAGAATGTAAATAAACGTGTAGGTCACAGTGGAAATGGATCAAGTGCTATTGCCTGTCTCTCTGGTGCTGTCTTTACGTGGAAAGAACAGCTAGATAGTCCAGTACTTCAAATAACCCTGCAATGCAATCCAACAGCAACTTCTGCCTCTTTTTAGTAAATGCTATTTCAATACTTAATCTAAAGATTCGACCCCTTCAGGCTCAAAGTCATTGCATCCATTTTTTATTTTTTTTTTGCTTTTAAACTGAAAATGTTTTGGCTATTATTGTAAGCCTCCTTGAGCCACGAGAAAAGGTGGAACAGAAGGTGTTTTAATAAATAAATCCAAACCTCCAAGAAAGGAAGGAAAGAAAATGTTCCAGCATGTACCCAGTTGTTTAAACAATCAAGGCTTTTAAAAGAGGTTTTTACAGCAGTTGTCTTTTGAAAAAAATGTTAAGAATGTATGCATATCGTATCATTATACAGGTAGGGGGGAAATTTCAAGCTCTCAAAATGTTTGTCAGAAACCTTAAACTCACCAGCTTCCATTTCAAAAGTAGTATTTCTGGCTCTCATAATTATGAGGCGGGGGAAGAGATGTGACTGTATGGCAGTGTGTGATCACTACTGGACACTTGTCTAAAACCAGGACCTTTCTTACCAAGTCTCTGTATGAACAAGAAAGATTGCAGGGCTGGGTGAGAGATATACAGATGGCCAAGATCAAGAGGGGAAGTAAATGCTTAGAACTGAAGGGGGAAGGAGGCAGGTATAATGGGACAAACCTCAGTGGCAGTTAGGAGCTAGGGGTGAGAAGAGAGAGAAGAGATTGGATTTATACCCCGCCCTTCACTGCCCAAAGGCTTCTCAGAGCGGCTTACAAACTCCTTTCCCTTCCCCTCCCCACAACAGACACCCTGTGAGGTAGGTGGGGCTGAGAGAGCTCTTGACAGAAACTGCTCTTTTTCAAGGACAGCTCTTATCAGAACTACGGCTTGCCCAAGGTCATCCAGCAGGTGCAAGTGGAGGAGTGGGGAATCAAACCCGGTTCTCCCAGATTAGAGTCCGCGCACTTAACCACTACACCAAGCTGGCTCTCTAAGAAGATGGCATGATTGAGCAGCAGCACACACTGAAATAATGAGAGATACAAAAGATGTCCTTCAGACTGAGATCTAACAGAAAAGAAACTATACCCAGAAAGAACAGTTCCATTTGTATGTTACAATAAAACATGTTTTGTTTAAAACATTATTTATGCAGCTAACTCCAGTTAGCCTCCCAGACATAAGTGATCCATCTCGACTTGTACAAAAGGGTGCGGTCACACTGCCGTTTTGATCGGGATTCGCTGCTGTTTACTTGCGCATGTCAGTTTCACGTTCACACGCGCCAATCCGCCTCCCGCCGCGAAGTGGGCTTACTCGCGCAATGTTTCTGGGTTTTCCTGACCCCTGGAAAAACTAGTGTTTTCCTGGCACTTCCGCTTTGATTGCGCGATTTCGCCTATGTGGACAGCCCCTCTCTCGCAAGGATTGCGATTAGGGCCGTCTGAACGTTCTTGGGGTTTTTTTGTTTTTTTTTAAAGCTTCCGGTTTGAGCGCTTGAGCAAACATGTGCTTAATAAATCCATTTAAAGTTTAATAATGGAGTTATTAAGCGCATGTTTAGTCAAACGCTCAAACCAGAAGCTTTAAAAAAAACACACAAGAACAAAGGGCCCTGGAGGTGGGAACGAGAGGCGGGGGCTACAGCAGCCTGGATGGGGCCGACAAGGAGGATGGCGGAGACGGCGGAGCCTATTTTTGTGGGTCAATGGCGGCAGCGGCGGCGGCAGCACCCCCCCCCCAAAGTCTTGGCAGGAGCAGCAGCCGCCCAAGCCTCCCCGTGGCCGGCAGGATCGCCTGGAGGGACGGCGCAGCAGCAGGCAAGCGGGTGCTGGGCAAGAGGGGCTGGCTGCATGTAGACAGCCCAATGTGAATAAAAATGTTCCCGATTTAAATAAACCGGGAACAAAGCGCATGTCAGTTGCAGTGTGACCAGAGCCTAAGTCTCAGCTTGCCTGTTTCTTGCCCTTCTTCCAGCTCCCAACAAGGTCCATGTGGCCATACAGCTGTAAAGGGTGGTGCTACTCAGCAAACTGAGGTTTGTGGATTCAGATGTCAAAACAAACCACAATTAGCCTAAACTGTGTTTAACAAACCCACTACAAGTGCTAGATGAAATCCCAATTTGTAGTTTGTCAGGATATCTGAATTCTGATGTTTGCTAACCAGGGTTTGCTCAAATCACATTTTATAATACCTGATTTATTGTAGTATCAGAATATAGCCTTATGGTGTGTGATGTTTGGTGCACAGCAGAAACAAGTAGCGAAGAATATTTGCTGCATGCATGCATGAAAGGAATGGATTGTAGGTTTGGGGATTTTAGAGCCGACTGTAGGTTTGGCTTGCATGTAGTGCCACAAACTGTGGGTGTTTTTTATTTTGTTTTTGCATTGGACTCATTTTTCGGCAACCGATGAAACATATTCCTCTATGTAGCTAGCAGCAAGGTTCATTCCACCCACAGGAGTGGCTGATCTCAACTGGCATTTAATACTTGTGTTGCTCTCACTGGAGGAGGCCATTTTAAGTATGCTATTTTAAGGCAACTCCCAGTGCTGCCCTTGGGTGTTATACTCAACAGTACCAAGGCAACACGTTTCCTTTAGGAACAAAAGGAAAACAAGGCCTAGACATTTTGCAGCTTGTAGATGGAATCATTGCCTCACATGCAGACTTCACTGAGTACGGCTGGCCTTAACTGTGATGTGAAATAGACTGTGATGGATAGTAGATTTCAGAGGGAATACTGTTACTGAATTCCAGTGTAGATTTCTTCATTCCATTTTTAAAATCTATTCTTACCTAGGAGTGGGATTTTAGAAATTTTCCTGTCTAAACTGAAAAAATATTATACACCTGGCACTGAAACAAAGTTGAAACGTAAGCCCTCATCTCTTGTGGGTCCCCGAAGGCTCCTGGCATCTCAACTATGAAGCTTGAAAAATGGCATGTTTAAAATGGTGCCATGAAGTATGTGCTAATTCCATTGAAAAGCCAAGTTCTATACAGCCTCTAGATTTAAAAAGTTATAATTTTCTGCTGCATTTCTTTTAAGCATGCGAGCATCTTTGCCAAAAAGAAACAAACTACTAATCGGTGAAGGCAACTGGAAGTTTAAAATAGCAGGTAACATTTTAAAAAGAACAAGCATGCACCCTATTATTAATTCCTACCCCATTGTCTTTTAATTCAGTGAAAAGATAACATCACCCATTGCAAACTATGATGGGAAAGATACATCAACTGAGCTCAGAATTACATGATGATCGGTACTTGTATCCCACCCACTGAAGCCTTGCTGCCCTCCTAAAAAGCTGGTCAAGGGAGCCCACTTGCTACAACAAGCAAACAGGCCCCAGAGTGGAATGACAGCCCCTGGGGGTAGCAGGAGTGTTCTGGGAGTGGAATGACAGGTCCCAGAGTGGAATGACAGCCCCTGGGATAGCAGCAGTGTCCTGGGACTGGAATGACAGGCCCCACAGTGGAATGACAGCCCCTGGAGGTGGCAGGAGTGTTCTGGGACTGGAATGACAGGCCCCAGGGCTCCCAGTTTTCAGGGCGGCGAGGGCAGCCATTCTTGGGGTGTGCTCCCTTGAGATGGCTGGATTGCCAGTTCAAATAGAAGAGCCTGAAGGTTTTCAGGCTCCATTGGGCTCCCCAGAGGGAAGCCCAACACAAAGGGCTTGATCTGGATAAAAAACCCCACCCCGGTGAGTGGCAGCAAGTGGGCAGGAGTCCAAGATCGCCCTGAAGCAGGAACCGGCAAGGGTGTCCATGTCAGACATGGACATCCAGCTGTGACTCCCAGGACAGTGGGGATCCTAGAAAAACCTCCTACAATCAACTTAAGAAGACCTTTAACACTGTGAGTAACTTTGAGTAACTTTGAACGCAATAGACTTAAAGATTCTCTTATTTGACTTGAAGCCCTTTAAACCATTCAAAGACTGACATAAGAAAATGGAGGGATGAAGAGTTCAACCCTCCCCCCCCTTTTCACTTTCAAGCAGCTTGTAAAAGAGTTAAGAATGACAGCCCCTGGGGGTAGCAGGAGTGTTCTTGGACTGGGATGACAGACCCCAGAGTGGAATGACAGCCCCTATGATGCACTGTGGCCTACCCCATTCCCTCCTCTCCCTGTTTGTGCTGTTTTCAGCTGGCAGCTGCTGGTTGCCAAGGGAAGAACAATGAGGATGAGATCCTGACAGAATCAACTTAGGAGAAGATGGAACACATCGGAGCAATGTTCCCTCCAAGCTGTGGAGTCTTGTGAGCAAAAATTCTACTTCATGAGCTACCGGCATTAAAGTTGTGAGCAAGTGATTTGGCTGCTGCATATGTTAGTTTGCTCTGGAGCCACCCTCTCTGAGTGTTGACAAAAATGTGCGAGCCAGAGGCTAAAAAACTGTGAGCTAGCTCACACTAACTCAGCTCAGAGGGAACATTGCAAAGGAGCCAAGCCATTGTTAAAGCAGACATGGTGAACTTCAAAAACATAAGAAGAGCCCTGCTGGATCAGACCAGTGGTCCATCTAGTCCAGCGTCCTGTCTCACACAGTGGCCAGCCAGTTCCTCTGGGTGGCCAACAACAGGGCATAAAGGCCTTCCCAAATGTTGCCTCCTGTCTCCGAGATTTAGAGATTTAGCGTGGAAGTTTCCCTCAGTCACCATGGCTAGTAGCCATTGACAGACATCCTCCATGAATCTATCTAACCCCCTTTTAAAACTGTATATTCCTGTGGCCATCACTACACCCTCTGGCAGCAAATTCCACATTTTAATTAAGTAGTATTCCCTTTTGTCCATCTGTACAGCACTCTGAACAACAGAGAGGTAAATGTTATTTTTCTCTGATGTGCAGAGTTAAACATGGACTTTGTTCCTTTAACATTTCGTTCCAGCTCCAGATACAGATGGCAGAGAATGCCAGCAAATTCCACTACACCCTGTTTTTGCTTTGTTTGCTCCTAAGTTACTGTTTCCCAGAACTGCCTACAGGTCTGGCTGCCGTTTTAGTTCTATACTTGCTTAGGAAAATGTTTCTTCTTGCACACTCGTATCCCTCCCCTTCTCCTTTGCTGGGATACCACACTTTCTCCCCCTTAATCCTGGCATGCACATTCACACCCACAACCCTTTTTCAGCTCAACCACTGTAGGCAGGAACACAACAGCAAAAATCATGTATCCCCTGACAGACTAATGTGATCTTTTACAATGCATTAGACAAAAGGATTACGGCCAACAAATGTAATTTATTAGTTATCCTGCCACTGTAGATGCAATGAAATAGTAGAAATCAAGACAGGCTTCACAATCATAATGTGGAAGAAAGATTCTTTTTATGCCAGTGCTATGCCATTACTGAGGCTGTGTCCACACAAGCAAAGAAAAACTGTACAGGTACTTCTGAAAATCTAAGACCTTCCTTCTACATTGCTCATATACACACTTCTGTGTGGAGGAAAGGAATGCACCCTGCCCACACACACACAACTGGCGTAGTGAACCTGTGTGTGCTTCCACATTGCAAGATGCTTCGATGTGAGATGCAAGAGTGAACAGCACCTCTGAAGTGCAGCCGGTTCACTTCAGGGGAAGATGCACGCCCCCCGCCCAATACCTTACAGTGGAAACGTTACTCAGACTTTCTCATCATGGGAGAAACCACCCTTCCTGATGAAAGCAGACGGGCACACTGTAAAACAGGCTAAACATTTCATAAACATTCATCACTGAGAGAAGAGCTTTGCTGTAACACTGTTGGAATTTGGGGAGAATACTTAGAAGTCTTTAAGGCAAAACAAAGGCCTATGAAATCCATAATGCTACTCAACTGAGCACCCTGAGAAGTAGAACTGATTAAAAGTAAACTGGAGATTTCAAAAATACTTCACTGATCATTCATGTACTTTTTCCAACAACAACAACAACAACAAAAAAGCTGGATAGTAATACCCTAGAAATAAAGTATCATTTTCTATTAAAATACTTTTTCAAAAATAAACTCTCAATTTCCGTGGGATAATCTTAGCTATGAGCAAAGGTTTGAAAATAACAGAAACACTTCACGCAGCACATTCACTTTCCTGACCTACTATGAACAAACATTCACTTTCCTGACCTACTATGAACTCTAGTTCAGCCAGTCATGTAGATTTTCAAAGCACTATAAAGATCAGACAAACATATGCATACTGTCGCACTGTCATAGTATCTTTGATTCTCCAAAGTCTGGATTTGGTACACAGAATTGCTTCATATACCAACTTATGAAACTTAGTTTACATCTAACTTCTTGTTAAATGTTGCATGAACTGGGGGGGAAAGCAGTACAGACATGGGACTCCATGAACACACACCTGACCCCAGGGGGGAAAAATCTTCCCCCAACCATACACCTTAGGATAGAACAGGTAGAGAAAGAGGTACTTTTCTCCCTTTCTCACAAGACAAGAACTCGTGGGCACTCCATGACATTGCTGAGCGGTCAGGTTAGAAGGGATAAAAGGAAGGACTTCTTCACCCAAAGAGTGATTAACACTTGGAATTCTCTGCCACAGGAGGTAGCCGCGGCTACAAGCATGGACAGCTTCAAGAGGGAATTGGATAAGCATATGGAGCAGAGGTCCATTGGTGGCTATTAGCCACAAGGTATAGATAGGGACTCTGGGGCAAGTGAGGCTCTCTATTCTTGGTGCTCCCGGGGGGGCAGCAGTGGGTGGGCTTCTGGTGTCCTGGTCCCACTGGAGGACCTCCTGATGGCATCTGGTATTTTTGGCCACTGTGGGACAGACTGTTGGACTGGATGGGCCATTGGCCTGATCCAACATTGGCTTCTCTCCATTATGTCCTTAGGAGGAAAACATGTCTTTTATCACTAACTACCAAGGCTGTCCAAAATAAAGAAAATGCAGGTCATTCTAACGTGGTATAGGTTATGCTTATGCTACCAAAACTCTGATAAATGGAGGTTTGGGTATCTGGATATGGCCTGGATGATATAGGGTTGCCAATTTGGGGTGGGGCTTGGGAGCTCAGCAGAGCCAGCCACAGAGTCCACCGCCCGGAGCAGCCATTTTCTCCAGGGCGCGGTCCTCCGGAGATCAGGTGTCATTCCGGGAGGTCTCCAGGACCCGCCCGCACGTTGGCGGTCCCATACAGAAAAGCCAGCTGCACCGCTTTTGGTTTTTTCAAGGTAACTGCACCGTTTGATATTCAGATTGGCCACAAAGCCGGGCGGTCCCGCTCCGGAGGAACCGTTCGAGCCGCCTACGGATTGGCTCCCGTTCTTCCTCCGTCCACGCTGCACCGCGGGACCGCTTCCTCCAAAACAACCTTGGCGACCGGCACCCCCCCCGCCCCAATCCAATCCGATCCGCTAAGGGAACCTTTTCCCTTCTTCCGTCGGAGCAGGAGAGCAAGTCGGTCTGCAAAGATCCACGCCCGGAGGAGGAAGAAAAGCCCGCCAGACCTCTCGCAGGCACGCTGGTTTATTTAAAAAAAAGAACCGTTCCCTACAGTTTTGCAAGGAAGACCCAAAGCTGCGATCCGCAGAGCCCGCGAGAGCCGCTTCCCTTTGTTGCCCGGCCAGGTGGGCGCCTCCCCTCCCCTCCCCGCACCGCACCCCCTGCCCGGGCACTCGCTCTCCGGCCACCGCCCCGCCCGCACGGCCCCGCCCCACGAAGCTCGGAGGGGTGCACCCCACCCCCCCCACCCGCGCACCTTCTCCTCGCGATCCGGGTGGTCTTCCCTGGGTGGGCGGCGGGGACTGGGGGGGAGACGGGAGATCCCTCTTCCAGGAGCGCAGCGCCGAGGACGCCAACGACCGCGGAGGCTCCCGGAAAGACCCCTCCCAGTTCCCAGCGCCAGCCGCGGCTGCAATATTTTTAACTCTTCGAATAAGCGCCGGCCGCGCTCGGCAACAGTCCGGGGACGCCTAGCGGAGGACCGGGGTCATTACCCCCCGACGGGAAGCAGAGGCGCCCGGAGGCGCCCAGGAAAGACGCCGACCTCATTCGTTAAAGGACACAAGAGAAGCCAATGTTGGATCCGGCCAATGGCCCATCCAGTGAGTCCAACACTCTATGTCACACAGTGGCCAAAAATACCGGGTGCCATCAGGAGGTCCAGCAGTGGGGCCAGGACACTAGAAGCCCTCAAGAACATAAGAAGCCAATGTTGGATCAGGCCAATGGTCCATCTAGTCAACACTCTGTCCACAGCGCCAAATATCCAGGTGCCATCAGGAGGTCCAGCAGTGGGGCCAGGACACTAGAAGCCCTCATAAGAACATAAGAGAAGCCAATGTTGGATCAGGCCAATGGTCCATCTAGTCCAACACTCTGTCACACAGCGGCCAAAATATACCAGGTGCCATCAGGAGGTCCAGCAGTGGGGCCAGGACACTAGAAGCCCTCATAAGAACATAAGAACGTAAGAGCAGCAATGTTGGATCAGGCCAATGGTCCATCTAGTCCAACACTCTGTCACACAGCGGCCAAAATATACCAGGTGCCATCAGGAGGTCCAGCAGTGGGGCCAGGACACTAGAAGCCCTCCCACTGCTGCCCCCCCAGCATGAAGAATACAGCACATTCCTTGCCCCAGACCCAGAGTCCCTATCGATACCTTGAGGCTAATAGCCAGTGATGGACTTCTGCTCCATATGCTTATCTAATTCCCTCTTGAAGCTGTGCAGGCTTGTAGCCGCCGCCACTTCCTGTGGCAGAGAATTCCTGGTGATGGGGTTTTCTGGGCCTGCTGTAAAACCGCTGCTGCCAGGCATGGCTTTGTACAGTAAATATGCAGGGTCCAATCCTATGCCGCAAGTCTTTCCCAGCGCCTGAAGGGCATTTTTGGTCCCTTCCGGAAAACATTGCACTGACATGCACACATCTTATTCTATGGCATTTCGGACCCTACTTATTTATGTGCCAAGGGGGCTTATTGGATAGATGCTTTTCCTATGTGTAAGATCCAGGTAGCCGCCTTGAGAAAAATCCAAACTCGACTTCCGATTTTGGCAACCCACATGGCGGAGGCGTCCCTCCTTTGGATCTCTGGGGGACACGATCCCTGATCCAGCTGGTGGGAGGGGGTGCAAGTGTCTGCACCACCCCCAGGCCATGGGGCATGAGAGGCTCCGCTCCTGAGGCACACTGCCAAAGGATTGAGGCACCTTTGAGCTCCGATGGTCTTGCCACCACGGAACCAGCAATGGTGATAGGGACGCGCACTGGGACAAGCGAACGGTGATCGGAGGAAATCCTCACCTCAGCATATGATCCACTATGAAATGTGAGTTTTTCTTGTTAAAGCAAAACATCTGGACAAACAGAAGTACTCCCCTCAAAAAAAGAAAAGCGGCGCTGAGGTTCTACTGGTAGATAAACAAAAACTGATTCCAGAGCATTTGGGGGGGGGGGCAGGATTATAAGCAAATAACAACTGATATAAAGAGCATTGGAGAGAAAATGTTGTAATTTCTCAAGCAATACAGACTTTTAAAACTTTTCTGAAAAGTAAACAATTAAAAGATGGCAGGGAGGAAAGTTGTGCCGAAAACAAAACCTCCTTCAGGAAACAGCAGCCCAGCCACCCCAGTCATGAGACTGGAAGTGGCTACAGACTTCTCTGGTATGATTGCAGCAGCATTGGACCAAATGACAACTCTTAATCAGAATTTTGCAACTCTCCAAAGTTAATTGAATGATACCAAGCAAACGGCAGAGCAAACAGCAATAGCAGTTAAGGAAGTTGCTACTAAAACTATTAAGCTTCAAAAACATGTAGAGAAAGGGGGGGGAAGAGAACCTCCAATGAACTTCAACTGTTACAGCTTCAAATGGAAAAGTCAAACTATGTTTTGAGATTTCAAGGAGTTCCAGAGATAAAAGGAGAAGACCTCAAAAAGACTTTTTAGTGACGCCTTGGGACCAGTTGCAGCTTTGAAAACAGATTTTCTTCATGAGATGGATATGGCCTACAGGACATATTCAGAATACATTAAGAAAAATGCCTGGTGAAATTTATGTAAAATTCTCCAAAAGGCATATCAGAGACCAGATACTTAAAGTGACTAATGGAACTACCTTAAAAATCAATGACAGAGAAATTAAAGTATTAAAAGACATTCCCTTTGAAATAAGGAAGAAGGAGGAAATACAAAGACTCAGTCTTATTTCTACAAAAGACATCTACCCCCTACAAATGGATTATACCAGGAGGCATTTTCTTCAAATACAATGATAAGAAAGAAATTATTGACTCTGTCACAAAGGCTAAAGACTTTCTGGAACAGTTGCAAAAGCCAGCAAAGCCTTGGCAGGACGACAATGAATAGGATAGCGACCAGAGGAGCCATGGAGAAATTTCCTCATCATCTATTGAAGAAGAATCTGACTCGGAATTAGGGGCAGCGGCCTCCAAAACTCCTAAGGCCAATCAAGACTATAATCTCAGAAAAAAGAAAGATAAACATTAGCTTTTATCTCTAGAGCTTGAATTTAATCTATTCTTAGCAGATTCTCAGATGTTCTTTATACAGTTAATGATTCCGAATGTATTTACTAATTCTTTGCATTTATACTGCACTTACATAATATTAAGACACAAAAAATTATTGTAGACATTATATGATCACCGCTTCTTGGGGTTTTAGTGGTTATCTTTACTTTCTCCCATAGTTTGTAGTTGACCCTTCCCTTAATTTCTGTGTAGTTTTTAGAAAAGCAATAAAAAATGTCAAAAAAGAGAAAAATCTAAACTCCAACGTCAACACCATTGATTGTCTGTCTGTCTGTCTGTCTATCTATGTCTTTATTTGGCCAACAACCAGTACATGTCACGGTATCACCAAGTATTCGAATTGACCCAGGGGGTGTTAAAGGCGGTTTTGCATTCGTCTCCCTCCCTGATGCGCACTCGGAAGTACGCATCCCGTAAATCAAGTTTGGAGAACACCTTCCCCCTAGCCGCCGCAGCGAGCAGATCCTTAATCAACGGCAGCGGGTACGCATTAGTTGCAGACACAGCATTAAGGCCACGGTAGTCCGTGCACAAACGGAGCCCACCGTCTTTCTTCTTCCAGAACAGGACGGGAGCGGCAAACGGTGAAGAGGCCGGCCGTATAAATCCGCGCTCTAAATTCTTATCTATGAACTTTCTGAGCTCCACTTTCTCAGCTGGGCTCATAGAGTATAGCTTCCCCTTCGGGAGTTTCTGGTTGGGTAACAGTTCAATGGCACAGTCAGAGTTGCGGTGGGGGGCAGCTCATCCGCCTCCTCTTCCCCGAACACTGCAGACAAGTCCCGATACTCCCGGGGGATCGTGTTGCAGCCCGTCTCAGCCACCCCCACCACCACAGGGCAGTGCTCAGGTTGCCGAGGACCCCAGTCGCCCTTCCAGGTATGGGTCTCACATTGTGGGGAGATGAAGTTAACAATCCCAGCCTCCCATAGTATGTGTGAGTCGTGATCAAAAAACCATGGGCTCCCCAAGACAAGGGGAAACCTTGCGGCGGAGGTCACCATGAATGGTCGCACCTCCCAGTGTTTCCCCACTCCCATCCGTAGAGGTACAGTTTCGTATTTACAGGGCTCTTTCATAGTGGAGCCATCCATTTGGGTAAAAATCAGCGGCTCTGCCAGTTTCACTACTTTGGCTCCCAGCCCAGTCACTAGGGAGGGATTAATAATGTCTCTCCCACACCCCAAGTCTACTAACGCTCTCACCCTCACGTGGGTCAGTAGACCCGGGTCCATTAGAGTCACGGTCATGAAAAAAAGGGAAGAGGATTTGCTCACCGGATTTAGCGCCTGAGAGTCCGGGACCTGCTGTTCAGCGCTGTTTACAGCAGGTCCTTCTCGTTTCCCGCCACCGCGGCGGTCTCCTCCTCCGACGACGACTCAGTTTCCTCTCCCAAGGGGGTGACCTGCAGGGCCCTTGCGCCCCTCTGCTTTCCCAGGGGTTTCGGTGTAGACGTCTCGAACTTCTTTTTAGGCCCCTTCGCAGCACTAGGCGGGGTGGATGACCCTGGGCAACTCGCGGTGAAATGGCCCGCTTCTCCACATTTTAGGCACAGCCCTTGCTTCATCCTGCTCTCGCGCGTCCCGTCTTTTGGCCGATGTACAGGGTTCATCTGCCGGCTCTTTGGAGGGGCGACGGTAGATTGGGTCGTCTTCCCCAGAGCCGCTGCATCATCCAGTTTGATGGCTTTCAGTCTCAGTGGCTGCCGCTTCTTTCATCCAGCTTGATAAAGTTTCCGGGTCTCGTCCTCGCATAATCGTGCGACAGATCTCCGGGTTCAAGCCCAGGCGGTACTGTTCCGCTAGTACACCATCGGGCCAGCCTCGGATCTTGGCGGCGTGTCTTCGGAACTCTGCCGTATACTCTCGAACGGACTTCGTCCCTTGACGAAAGACCCGGAGGAACGCCCGGGCAGCCTTGTTCGCGTTGGCATCTTCGAACTGGTCTTTCATCGCCCATATGAACGCATCCACCTCTCTCAGCTCACACCCGTCTTCCTGGTGTAAAGCCACATACCAGTCGGCCGCCGCATCTTTCAGGTAGGAGGCGATGGCGTCCACTATCCGTTCCTCATCCAGGAACAGGTGGCCGCAGTTCTCGATAAACTTCTCCACCCTCACCAGGAAAAAGGAGAACTTCTTGGGTGTACCATCGAAAGTGGCGTCCAGCAGCTCGGCTGGGTTTGGCAACATGGGCCCCCAACCCCTTGGCATCCCTGGTGGCCTCGGCGCCAGTGGCCCCACAGGTGGGGGCCCCACGGGTTGGTTCGGAGGTGCCCTGGGCTGCCCCGGCACACCCCCGGGCGGTGGTCCAGCTGGTAGGGGCAGGGGTTTCTGCGCTGGGGCCCCGCTGGGTCTGGAGGTTGTCTCTTCTCCATTTCCTCTCGTATGCCATCTGAGAGCATTTTCGGGATTCGAGACAAGGACTCATCTATGAGGTGCAGGAGTCGATCCTGGCTGGGATCCCCACTCCATCTCCGGCTTCCCACAGTCCTTTCCAAGTCTCGGGTATCAGGGTGAACTTCTTCTTCACCCTCCGCCGTACTCAAGCGGTAGACAGATCTCTCGACCCGGCTCTCCCGGATCGATGCGCAGGGGGTGAGGAACCACGTCTCGTGCGTCTCTGCAAGCGGCTTCATCCAGTCCCATTGTTTCCGCGGTCTGGTCGTCACTCCTGCATACGTTCCCCATATGGTTCTCCATAGAGCCCTCCTAGGTCGTAGCTATGGCCCCATGGTGCTGGGGCACTGGACACAGGGACCACAGCCGTGGTCGCCGGCACGGTGGATGTCGGAACCGTCTCCTCCTCTGTGGAGGTTGGGACCAGGATGGTGTCTTCCTCGTCACTCATCTCTGCGAGAGAGGTGCGTTGCAGAACCGATCCCGATCAAGAGAAGATTCCTGACAATCTGTCAGGCACTTCAGAAAGGCAGTGAAACACCAGGCTTCATAAGAAGATAGAGTTTATTTAGCAGCAGTTCTAAAAGCGCATTAACGTTGCATTGTCAGGAATAAAGCACACAAAGGAACATCTACGGATATACCCCACTGAGCTAGCCCCCCCCCAAGCATTCTACCAATGGCTACATAGCCCGCGTGCGGGAGATAGGTGCGAAAGTTGTTCAAGCCATAAAGGGGCCCAGCTGTCCATACCGGAGAAACCGAAACCGTATGACAAGGCCATTTGGTCAGATAGGAGATAGCCCAGGCTGAGAAACACCCTGTTGCCCTGGCAACCTCCCCACTTCCCCCTCCAAGCATAAAAAGTTACAGACCATCTCATCCTCCTTCCCTCCCTCACATCTTATGGCAGGATCACCTGACAAAACAATGCAATGAAATCATACAAAAATAAAATTGGTCTGATCTATTGGCAGCAATTACTTAAAATCTGAACGTACAATTTCTCTGCAAATTCTACAGGCTACTGAGATAAAAAATTGGCACAGCTGATGGTAACCTGTTGATTAGTACCAGTTAACAATTTCTTTAAGATGAATTCATCCAAGCACCCTGTAAAATTATTGAGAAGCGGGGAAATTATATTTAAATGAGCTTCCTGATAGAAGTGACAATAAAACATTACGTGCTCAACTGTTTCCATCTCATTGGAACCACACAGGCAAATCCTCTCCTCCAAGGGAGTCTTTCTTCCAAGAAAATGGATTGTGTGCTGAGTTTATTTTGTGTAACTGGTGTGGAGTGTAGTACCAATGGGATACAAGTTTAAAAAACTGTATACAGATGTTATATATCTTGAAAGTGTCCATTGGTGAGGCCCAGATGGTGTTCCAGTGAGAATCCTGTAGAGTTAATTGCAACTGATCTTCCCAGTGTTTTTGATGTTTTAAAATCTTTACATTGTTTTCCAGCAAAAGTAGTTTATAAAGCTTGGAAAGAAGGCCTTTTTGGAGAATTTGGATAAGCCAGAATAAATTTTTCAAAATTTGTCAGTTCCCTGCTAAACATTCCCAAATTGGCCAGATATTCCATCAAGTTTTTAAGTCGTAAAATATTGAAACCATGGAATTTGCACATCTATTTTTTTTTTAATCAAAGTAACTTTTTTCTCGAATCTTGCCCTTCTGTACCAGATCAAAGGTACAGAAAATTCTGCCGTTATCGAGTTCATACCTGGTGGGGATCATACTTGATTGTTGAAGAACCAAAGTTGTGATATATCTGGTAGCCAAAGTTTTTTCCGTTGATCCCAAACTTTGATTGAAGTCGACAATAAAAAATTGTTTTTAATAGATTTGGGTTGACGGGCTGTAGTCAATCAAAATATTTCTTGCAGACTAAGTGGTGTGACAACAGCAAGAATATTGTATGCTAAATATTGGAGAAGAGATGAAGTACCATCTAGACAAGAAACCGTAAATAAATTGCTTGAGATTGCAGAAATGGATAAATTAACTTTATTGTTGTGAGGACAAACTGAAACAAGCTTTGAAAATACATGGTCAAAATTTTACAAATTGACTAAAGATTACTACAAATAAAATATATTGACATACAACCAACTCAGAAGAACAAAAACGACATCTTCAGTTTTATGCAAAAGACTTAAACAAAAATGCAAGGTGGAACACAGAAAACTAATAACTAAATATTGTATGAGGTACTTAAACAGACGACTTAATGATGTAATGGTAACCATCCATTTATGTATACATGTTTGTTTGTGTTATGTTTGTCGTTTATAAAATTTTAAAAAAATGGGGGAGAATATAGGCAATGACAAGGGCTCAATATTTATTGTGTATAAATTATTAAATCAACACCAGTGGTGGAACAAGCTCATGTATCAATCTAACTGGCACAACGATTGCAAAATTAATATAACAGATAAGCAATGGGAAAAATCTGGCTATTTGATGCTTCTTTCACAATATAAGGCTCCAATGTTTTAAAATGATATCTAGGTGGTACATGACTCCCCTCAAACTACACTATATAAACCCAGGTGTTGATCTGCATTTTGGCAAGATAGGATCTTTTTTCATTGTTCGTGGGAATGCCCTAAAATTCAAGAATTTTGGAAGAAAATTCTGGGAATAATTGTATATTACTAGTTATACAATTTCATTATGCCCCGAAATTATTCTATTGCAACTTTGGGAAGATAAGAATATACCTAAACTTGAGCACTGAATTAATTTCAATACTGTTGACAGCAGCTAAGGTGACAATAGCTCAATTATAGAAGAATAAACAATCACACAATTTTAAATTATGGTTTTCGTGCAAAAAATATCTGACCAAATTTCAGTATCAGAAAACCTGGATTACCACTCCTACTTCTTAGAGTGTTGGTTTCCTTTTTTGGAATTTACTGAAGGAAATAAAAGATTAAAGAAGGTGATCCCTATGAAATATAGAGTCCTAGCGCTATTATAACACAATCTATGTATATAATTTTTTATCCAATTGCTCTTGCTTAATGTTTATTTATCTGTTATGTTAACATATGTGAGCACAATGTATTAATATGACATCCTTTGTAATATGATATTAAAAAAGAAAAAATTAAATTAAAAAAGAAATGTGTATAAAAATTTGTGAAGTTACCTGTAAATATCTCTAGAATGAGACCATGTTCCAATGTGGCATTTTGTTTTTTATTTAGTTTTCAATGGTATAAAAAATGAAACAAAGAAACAAACAAACCTGGAATCCTGAAAGAATAATACCAGGATTTGCTTTGCTTTTTTAATTTTTTTTTGAACTATTACATTGCATAGGATAGGAGATGCAGTTCTAGAACTAAAGGGCAGTTGGCTACCCAGCCGTGTTCACCAGGGATCTTCAACCTGTTGGTTTATAGGTAGCAAATTCTTTTCAGAGATTATCTTGATACCACTAGTGAGCCTTGGTCCTTCCATCTCAGCAAGAAACAAAATCCAACAGGAAAATAGTAGTGACAAGTGGAGACCCGCAAGAAACTTGCGGGATGGTCATCCCATTCCTCACACCTTTGCTTCCTCCCCTCTACCCTTACCTATCTCACACTCTTTCTCCCTTCTGGAGGTGGAGCCATAGACTCAACCCTCCAAAGCAGCCATTTTATCCAGGGGAACTGATCTCTGTCACCCGGACAACAGTTGTAATTCTGGGTGATCTCCAGCCCTCACCCAGAGGCTGGCAATGGTAGTCCTCATGGAGGAAATGGTTGGTTTGGAGGGTGGAGTCTATGGCATTATACTGGTTTGAAGTTCCTCCCTCCTCAAACCCCACCATCCCCAGGATCCATCCCTTAAATGTCCAGGAGTTTCCCAATCCAGAGTTGGCAACCCTATTTCCTTCCCACCCAACAGCCAACTTAACCTTTATCTGCCTTTATCTGTCTTCAGCTTTTTGTCTCCACCCCCTCCCCCACAGCTTCTACCAAGGAAAATTATAGTCTTTCTCCACAGTGGGGACCAAAGCAGCTTACATTATTCTCACCTTCTTTTTATCTGCACAACAACCCTGTGAGGTTGGTTAGGCTGAAAGTATGTGACTGGTCCAAAATCACCCTGTCAGCTTCCACCGCAATATGGGGATCTGAACCTGGGTCTTGCAGACCCTACTCTGAGGCTCTAACTGCTGCATCACTGCTGGCTTTCATCGGGTGGCTGCTGAACAGCAGCAAGCAGCCAGGCCAAGTTGAGTCATGCAAATTAGGTGGTATCAAGTCACCCAGAGGGTGCTGCCTAGGGATGCCAGCCTCCAGGTGGGATCTGGGGATCCCCTGGAATTACGGCTCAGCTCCAGACTACTGAGATAACTTCCCCTGGAGAAAATGATGCTTTGGAGGGTGGACTCTAGGGCATTGTACCCCACTGAGGTCCCTGTCCTCCCCAGACTCCATCCCCAAATCTCCAGGAGTTTCCAGACCTGGAGCTGGCAACCCCACTACCCCCATCCCCTGCCAGTGCCCATGGGGGGACCTGGCAACCCTAGACTGCTGCCAGGCCTAGGGTTGGCAACCTCCAAGTGGGGCCTGCTGGAGAGTGAACTCCAGAGATCTGTGAACAACGGAGATCTGTCTCCCTGGAGAAAATGGCTGCTTTGGAGGGTGGATTCTTGGCATGATGCTCAGCTGAGGCCTCTCCCTTCCCCAAATCCTGACCTCCTTGCACTCCACCCCAAAACCTCTAGGAATCCCCCAGCCTGGCCCCAAGGCTCCCTCCCTCCCTCCCCCTCCCTCCCTCCAAGGCCGAAAGAAGCCTGGAAAGAAAGGGCCCTTCCCCCCACCCTTTCACCGACAGAGCCAGTCAGAAGCCTCCTCTCCCCCCCCCCAATGTTCTAATCTCTCACCGTTGCTGCCTGGAGTCAGGTCCCTGCAGAGGCCATTTCAAAAGGCTTTTTGGGGGAATTCAACCGTCCCTGAAGGGATTTCCTCACTGTTTGGATTTTTCTACAAACCCAGGAAGTCTACTGACTATGTAGGAAAAGCTGTTGGGGGAGAGTGAGCCCCCTGTTGGAGGGAATAGGTATCCGCACAGAAAAAAAAAAGTCTGGAATTAGAATAAGGATATGGAAAATACAGGATGAAGAGAGAAGAGTGGGACGGATGGAAGGAATGACGAGAGCAGAAACGGCGGTGTTATGTACTGAGCCTGAACTGTACTGGCAAAAGGACTTAGCCTGAACTGTACTTGCAAAAGGGCTTAGCTTGGGGACGCATAACAATGGCTTGCTAGGATCCTAGAATGGACCAGCAGGGTGACAGGGATCCTAGAGTAACCCAACTGGGAAACAATGTAGTGTAAATAGCCTATAGTTGGGAGTGGGGTGTGTTTTGGATGTAACCTTTTTCAGGACAGGAATTTTCAGTCTTCTTTCTCTTGCTGAATCACTAATAAAATATGAGCTGATCACTTGAATGTGTCTGAACCCCCAGTATTTTTCAGGCTGGTTCTACATTGCAGAGAAAGAGCTTGAAATGTAAGCACACTGACTGCCTTTTCTTAGCTGAGCTACCTTTACTTAAAAAGCCAAGATGAAATAATACATCTTTCTAAAGCTAGTATATTATAACACATGCAACATACACATATATACCAGAATTTGGTATATTTATGGAGTGTTAGAATTATAGAATACCTTATCTGTAATCTGAGCAACAATTACAAACAATTCTTTGCCTGAAAGTCAGGGTATAAACTCTGCAAAATACAAACAAGTACTCTGAGTTTGAGATGGAACCGCGAGCTACATCACCATCTCAGGTACCTAAGCATTATTACCAGCCAGCAAATGGAGGGGGGGAGGTAACAGAAACCACTGATATTATCCTACTCTCTGAAAGTAAACTGACTGGCCCTCGTGCTGCTGCTGATAGTAACACAAAGAAGCCAGCCAAAAGGAAAGAGGCTTTTCTTCATGTATGGAGAAAAATGGGAGCTTCTTCGTTCACTCCAAAAGAGATGGTCCAGCAGGAGTGCTAGAGAGAATTTTAGCTGCATAGCCATAGCATTCCTATGGTGCAAATGGTGACTGTTATGTATTTGCCTTGATGTTGTCGTTGTAAACTAATCCGGAGCTTCAGTCATAAACTCCATAAACTCATAGTATTCTAAACCCTACAGTCGGATTGGTCACTGTTGTGAGACAGACCAATCCGGAAAGACTCTGACCTTCAGCGGGAACGAATCCCATTGTTCCTAAGACTGCAAATGTGATTGGACATTACTGTACTAGGGGTGTGTGGCCTCACCAGTTCCAAATGTATATAGTTGGATCGTTCTATGGCTGATGTTGTTGTGTGTTCTGAGCTGAATAAAGAAATCACTTGTTCAAAACGCTGCCTCGATCTCAGCACATAAAAGTGACTTTGATGGTTAACGAGCTGTGCTGTTGCAACATGGCTTCTTAAATGTGGTGGAGTCGGTGAGGAGACGACCTGTCCCCCATCTCCCGGCACCACGCGGCTGTTTCTCTATGGAGCTGACCACCCCACCCCCCAGAGTCAATCCCCAGGATTCTATACGCTCTTGAGGACTTGGCAGGCTAATTTCCACTTTCTGAAAACGTCTCATTAAGCTTCTTCTCTTTTTTTGGTACCTATTTTTAATTTTTTAAAAAATATTTCGTATTGCTTGAAGATTTTCTACTAACACTAATTTTGTAAGTAATTTGTCTGTGGTCAGTTTTATATATGCTCACGACTATATTTCTCTTCATTTTTCTCTCTCCTCTTTTAGCAAAGAAGTACATTCTCCCTACTGGTGCAATTTAAAAAAACAAACTAATAGAGCGGGAGGGGGAAAGCCTCTGTAGCCAGGGCTATTATGAGCACAGAGATGAACAGTGGGCTGATGTATGCATGCGTGTGCATCAATTGATCCTTCATAGCTCAATATATGAACTGAAAAAGTTTGATGTGATAGTATAAGCCAGGAGGGAAAATCACATCAGCTTTACTGAAAGTCACCACTGGTATTTCTCTCAGGACCCGTTTCTAAATACCTGGCTGACTCTTTTGAGGAAAACATGCCTCATCTTTATGTATCATAGCTGACTCAGAAAGCTTTTCATCTGCATTAGACAAATTTAAAAATAGTAGCACTAAAATCTGAGTCACCACTGAGAGAGAATGGAAACTATGAGAGAAACGAATTTACATGAAAAGAACAGGAGCCTTGTAGCATCTTGAAAACTAACAAGTTTATATGCTAGCACGAGCTTTCAAAGACCAGATCACATGTGCATGTCACAAAGCAAGCTCTCATATACAAAAGCTTATGCTAGAATAAAGTTCCACAATCTATTCTAGGCAGGGCTATTTTGGGGCAGGAACGCACAGGAACGGAGTTCCGGCTGGCTCCCAAGTTGGCCACGCCCAGCAGGAACTCATTAGCATAATAGGCCACACCCAACAGCAGAAACTCATTAGGATTGGCTACATTAGGGCTGTGTGGCCTAACATGCAAAGGAGTTCCAGCTACAAAAAAAGCCCTGGGTTTTGACAACAAACAAGGTAAACAGAATAAGAAGCAAAAGGTGGGTATGACTGGATGACCACACTTCTGGTGACACAGGGGTGTGGCCTAATATGCTAATGAGCCATGCTGTCATGGGTGTGGCTTAATATGCTAATGAGTTCCTGCTGGGCTTTTTCAACAAAAAAAGCCCTGATTCTAGGTTACACAAGACCTATGTTAATTTTCTGCTGCTCCAGAAAATGGCTAGCCCTTTGGAAATCTTTTTTGTATTACAAGTCAGCTTCTATTTTAGTTTCATAACTATGAAGTGGAATTATGTTATATTTATAAATACATCAAACATTTATAATTACATTTACAAATGGCTATAGTGGACGGATAACCTAATTTAAATAGAATTTTTTTAGGTAGCCCTACTGATCTGTGGGGGGGAATCCAAAAAACACCTTTTTATTAGGAGCAACCAAAATTTCATAAAACAGCAAATACAAGCTTTGAAGTTCCTCCAGACTCTTCATCTGGCTGGATGTTAAGTAGGAAATGGGAGGAGGCAAGAATTAATACGCTTCAGAGCATACTGACCAAGCCCCCATAGATTGCAGTTTGTATTTTTTTCTAAAATGGAGACTAACGCGGTATTGCAATCTACATTAGACTGCGTAGTGATTACTGCAAGGCAGGTTTAAAGATGCACCAGTGGCTTCTGGGACAAATATAAAATGGAGGCACTACCTTTGAAATAAGCATACCAGTCGTTCATCAGAACCCTCCCCGGCCCTGTCTGGCGTGCACAGGTCTGTATAGGGCTGAAAGAAGCAAAAACATGGAGTAGTCCTTATACATAGAAAAGCTATGTTGGTTGATGCATGAGGCCACCTTTCCCCATATATACCCCAGAGAGCACTGCGGTCGGGGTCACAGAACCAATTGACCCCCCTGGGCCCCAAGGATACCAGGCTCACGGTGACAAGGACCAGGGCCTTTTCAATGGCAGCTCCTTACTGGTGGAATGAGCTCCCGGAAGAGATCAGGGCCCTGTGGGACCTCATGTGGTTCCACAGGGCCTGCAAGACGGAGCCCTTCCACCAGGCCTACTGTTAAGTATGCAACTCAGCAAGAGGCAGTGATTTCAGCAAAGTGATTTAGCTTTATTTGTAACAGCAACTAGATGATCAGAACATGACGACAACACGCAACACAAGGGGAGCACAGCTCCTTCTTTTAAACAGTCCGGGCTGTCAAAGCCACGCCCATAGAAAAGTTAACATCCAATGGCATAACAGAGATAAAGGCCAATCAGGTCTGTTCCCTCCATAAACATATTTACAGTTGTGATTGGTTGCTTCAAACCATTCCATAGGAACGACCAATAGAAATGTTACGCTTGTGATCCTCTGCGTAGAATCAAGCTTTTCATGGCAAAGGATAGTTTTAGTTACAGTTAAGACATTACACCTACAACTAGGAGCCGCCCCCACTATTACCATCAGTGAGCCCAGCCCCCAGCTTTAACATCTGGCTCATTCCATCGAGTGACTCAGGACGACATTGAGCCGGAATCTATCAGCAGTAGACATCTCTAGTATGCCACCGCAAGCACTGAATTGAAATGAGCTGTATGAGCACTAGCACCTTATGATTTTATCTGTATTGTATTATTTTATCAGCAACTGGTGCCATTGTTGTAAGCCGCCCTGAGCCCGCTCACGGGGAGGGCGGGGTATAAATTGAATCAATAAAATAAATAAATAAATAAGCCGCATGAGCAGAGCCCCATTAGGAGACGGGGTTGGCAGCTCCGAGCTGAGAAATACCTGGAGATTTTTGGAGGGTGGAGCCTGAGGAGGGCGGGGTTTGAGGAGAGGAGGGACTTCAGTAGGCTACAATGCCACAGAGTCCACCTTCCAAAGCCGCCCTTTTCTCCAGGTGAACCGGTCTCTGTCACCTGGAGATCAGTTGTGATCCCAGGAGATCTCCAGCCACCACCTGGAGGTTGGCAATCCTATTAGGAGAGCCTTCTCTTCCAGTTGTACACTCCCTTTCTTGGATCACTAAATGCAGTATGTTTCCATCTATAGAAAATCTTAAAACCAAACTGAAGTTTTGGGGATCAATGTCCAGGGAGGGTCTTTGTGATTCTGGGGCCCTGGACAAAAATGGTAGGTTGATGGTTGGCTGGGAAGGAGATAGGGTTGCCAACTCTGGGTTGGGAAATTCCTGGATATTTGAGGGATGGAGCCCGAAGAGTGCGGGGTTTGAGGAAGGGTACAATGCCTCAGACAGGTACAATGCTATAGACTCCACCCTCCAAACCAGCTTTTTCCTCATGGGGGAATCATTGCTGCCAATCTCCAGGTGAGGGCTGGAGATCATTCAGAATTACAACTGCTCTCCAGATGGCAGAGATCAGTTCCCCTGGAGAAAATGGTGGACTCTGTGGCAGTCAGGGCTTCAGAGCCCGGAAGAGGCTGCAGGTGTTTGTGGGGGAAATGGAAAGCTGAACACAGAGGGGGAAATAAAGGTAAGTTGATGCTTGGTTGGGAAGGAGATAGGGTTGCCAACTCCAGGCTGGGAAATTCATGGAGATTTGAGGGGTGAAGCCTGAAGAGGGTGAGGGGTGGGACCTCAGACAGATACAATGCCATGGACTCCACCCTCTAAACCAGCCAGTTCTTCCTGGATAATTGTTGCAAATTTCCAGATGAGGACTGGAGATCACTGAAAATTACAACTGCTCTTCAGGTAGGAAAGATCAGTTCCTCTGGAGAAAATGGTGGACTGTGTGTCATTAAACCCTGCTGAGGTTGCCACAGCACATGGACACTGCCCAAGGCCTTGGCACTCTCCCAGAGCCTCTTTCTAGAGCTCGTTGTATTTATTTCCACAACAGGCCTTATTCCTAGTATAATGTAAATAAATAAATAAATAAATTCTGAGATGGGAGGGAAGCAAAATTGTTAAATTTGACTGAAACAAGTTCATGCTTCAGCAATGAGGATAAATACCAGTGAATTGCATGGATGCCCTTTCAAGGCATTAAGCAGCCATACTTCTATATGTTTGCCCTTATTTCAAAGATGAACTAAGGCTAGTACAGGCTAGCTTTTTGGCAGTGAGTGTTGTGCATAAAACAGCACCATCTTGTGGCTACCTGCATTCACTTTGAGAAAGAAATCAAGCAAAAAGGCAGTGTTCCTTGTACGCCTGGATGCACAGTGCTGGTGGAAACACTAACAGGGAGGTAAGGAGGAAGAGACAAACTCCTGCCCTGAGCCATTTCATCTGATTTTCCTGAGTAATTATGCACTTGGTACAGGGATGGCTGAGGACAAAACACAGATAGGGGAGCCCAGAGAACTGGCAAGCCTCTCAGGAAACCAGTAAGAAAGATGATAGGAAACACCCTAAAATTAAAAATATAGTTCTCTTATTTACACACAATGGATTATGGTTTTACAACAATGGGTCTGGTGAGCAATTCCTCCTCCTCCATATAATGTTAATTCAGTCTTTCCTCATAGCTACTCTAGACATCATCTGTGAGGGAAATTCTACTGCACAAATTGCACCAAAGGGAATGGAAGCTGTACAAGAGGAGTACTTTTACAGTAGCCTGTCCTTGATTTTGGATCATCATCATCATCATCATCATCATCATCATTATTATTATTATTATTATTATTATTATTATTATTATTATTATTATTAATAAGGGCTCTTTTTGTAGAAAAAGCAGGAACTCATTAGCATAACAGGCCACACCCAACAGAAGAAACTCATTAGCATATTAGGCCACACCCCTGACAGCACAGCTCATTAGCCTATTAGGCCACACCCCCATGTTCCCAGAACTGTGGTCATCCAGCCACACCCACCTTTTGCTTCTTATTCTGTTTACCTTGTTTGTTGTCAAAAAAAAACCCAGGGCTTTTTGGGAGCAGGAACTCCTTTGCATGTGAGGCCACACACCCCTCATGTAGCCAATCCGAATGAGTTTCTGCTGTTGGGTGTGGCCTGTTATGCTAATGAGTTCCTGTTGGGCGTGGCCAACTCGGGAGCCAGCCAGAACTCCGTTCCTGTGCGTTCCTGCCCCAAAATAGCCCTGATGATGATGATGATCACCTCCATTTCTGTGCCACCTTTCTACCAACATGAGGGTCCCCAAGATGTGGCAAACATTAAAATATTTCAAACAGTGAAACAGCATTTAATACATAAATATAAAACGAGCAGGGGACCCACAGGGACCTGCAGGAGGTATCTCATGTTTCCCTGCTCCACTATTTCTTCCTTCCCTGAAAGCCTGCATAGCCCCTCCCCTTTTCTTGCTTCCTTTTCTCTGCTTCTGTCAGCCAACCTACTTTTATCTTTTTCCTGGTCTTCAGCTTTTCCTCCTTCCCTCTCCTGGAAGCCCCTATCTGAGAAAACTGTGGCTCAGTTGTATGGTGCCAACTGCCAGGCCAGGCCCAGTTGCATACTGAGAAACCCATAAGGACTTTCAGGGGGCACCTCATTTCCCCCTGCCTCCCCTTTCCCGCACTTTTTCCTTTCCCCCTCTGTTATGTACTGAATGTGAATCGCTCCTATCTATTCACATGTTGAGCTTGAGTCTGAATGTGGCTCTGCAGATGTCGCATTGCTATTGGTCGGTTTCTGCGAAACCTGTGTAATTACCCAATCACTGAGTGATTGGCCTTTATCCCTGTATTCTGATTGGTCTTTAACTTGTAATGGGTGTGGCTTTGACAGCCCGGGAGAGTTTAAAAGAAGGAGCTGTGCTCCCCTTTTTGTTGTGTGTTCCTGACTTACAGTTGCTGTTTAATAAAGCTGAAATCACTTGAAGCTGAATCCTTTGTTGAGTCTCATACTTAACACCCTCTTCTTGGCAACTGCCACATCATCATGTTTCCTGGCTCCATTCACTCCCTCACTCTCACCAACCAACCTGTCCTTTATCTGGCTCCTCATTTTCAGCTCTGTTTGTTATATATTTACATCATTAATTTCTCCACAATGGGGACCCAAAGCAGCCTACGTCATTCTCCTTTCCTCAATTTTATCCTCAAAATAAGCATGTAATATAAGTTAGTTCAGTCAAACATGTGTGAGAATGGCCCATGACCCAGATCATGACAAAGACCAGCAATCTGGACATATAAAATATCCCTCTGATTGATATTCAGCTCTGGTTGTGGTTCCTGCAGCGCTCGGACCGAGCGGCCTGCGAGATGGCCAACCCCAAGGGAATATTCAAAGCAGTTGTGTGACGCTCCTGGGAAAACATAGTAAGTGCCACCTAATTGTTTAATGTATTGAAGACATTGGAACTGGGCCGTATCCATGATTCGAACAAGGAGAGGACGCATTTCAATATGGCCATAAATTGGATCATTAAATACCTTCATTATATCAGTACTTGTGAGGAAAGCCCGTTGTGGCAGTAGACAACGGGCCCCTAGATAGGAAGGAAGGGCGGCGGGTAGGAGGAAGAAAGGGAGTGAGTTAGAGGGGGGCAAGAAAAGGGGGGGGGAGAGAGGGAAAGAGGGGGAAGTCAGAGACAGAGTGGGGGGGGGTCATGGCCGTAAGTTTGAAAGAAAGGAAGGGAGGGAGGGAGGGAGGGAGGAAGGAAGGAAGGAAGGGGGAAAGATTGAAAGCCAGGAAGGAAGGAAGAAAGAAGGGTAGAAAGAGAGATTGAGAGAGAGTAGAAGGGAGGGAAGAAGGGAGGGAAGCAGAGGAGAGAAGAAAGGGGGGGGGAACAGAGTGAGAGAGAGAGAGAAAGCGGGGAGGGGAGAGACAGAGAAAGGAAGACAGAAGAGGGACAGAAGAGGGGCAGGGGGAGGGGAGGGGGGCCCCTGGGGAGCTTCTCCCATCTGGCCAGATTGGCGGGGAGGGGAAGAAGCGAAGGGGGGCGGGTGCGCTGCGGATCCCTCGCCACCACAGGCCATCTCCTGGGCGGGGGGGAGGAGGACCTGATCCCGGAGCACGGGGTGGGGGGAGCAGAATCGAGGCCACGGCTCCCTGGCCGTCGTGGCCAGCCTTGTCCTGGGCGGGGGGAAGTGGAGGCCAGTGTGGCGGCTCCCTGGCTGTCGAGGCCAGCCTTGTCCTGGGCGGGGGAGTGAGTGGAGGCTGGCACGGTGGCTCCCTGGCCGTCGCAGCCAGCCTTGTCCTGGGTGGGGGGAGGGAGTAGAGGCTGGCGTGGCGGCTCCCTGGCCGTCGAGGCCAGCCTTGTCCTGGGCAGGGGGAGGGAGTGGAGGCTGTCACGGCGGCTCCCTGGCTGTCGCGGCTGGCCTTCTCCTGGGCTGGTGGGGGCGGGAGTGAGGGCGGCCTGATTGACAGTTAGAGCCACCAAACACTGTAGGCGTGCATCGAACGTTGCGGAACGAAAAGACAAATATTATAAGGAGAGATGAGTTTGTAATATAAGTTAGGCTGATAACATATAACCAGTCACCCAATGAACTTCCAGAGCACAGTGGTGATTCAAACTTCAGTTTCCCAGATCCTAGAATAAAATTCTAATCACTACACCACACCTCCTTTTGGAGAGGCAAATATTGAGCACTAGCAAGCAGCCAGTCCTGGATAAGTCATGCAAGTCACATGGAATTAAGTTGCCCAGTGGTTGTGGCCAGGCCTGGCCCCAATAAGCCCTTCCTCAAAGGCCAAAACAGCCCTTAGAAGAGGCCTGCCCTCCCCTTGCCTTTTACTGAGAGGAACCAAGGCTTAAAGGCTGGTAATAGTGTTACGATTGCTTAGCAATGGCCACTGAGCACATTTGTTTGTTAAAGCTACAGGCACAATTTTTATTATTTGGGGCATTACCCCCATGTATTTTTTATATATATTTCAGGTTTGTTTTTTGTTTTTGTATTTTTGCAAACCTGAGGTGTTTTTCAGGTTTGTAGAAAAAAAACTATGTAATTTGTTCATGGCTCCAATCTTTGAATTTAAGTATCCATAGAATTGGCCATGGGAATTAGATATATTGATATTTAAAATAAATAAAAGAAAAATAAATACACATGCAAACAGAGAGAGACGGGCTAATAAGAGGGGGAATGCCAAACAAAAAAAGTCATTCACAGAATGCCAAAAGCAGTGCTGGCTTGCCCGCTAGGCAAACTAGGTGCTCGCCTAGGGCACGCCGGCCCTCAGGGGCACCAAATGGCGTCCACCTCCCAAAAAGACCCCACCCACCCACTGCCCTAACCAGGTGCCCGCTGCTGCCACCTCCCTGCTGCCACCAGTGGGGGAGGAGGTGGCCGCTGCTGCCAGTGCAGAGCGCCCAGCCGGGGCGCAGGAGGCGGCAGCAGGGCTCACCCACCCTCCCCTCCCCTCTCAGGGGGAAGGGGGCAGCACGGTGGCTGCCGCCAGTGCAAAGTGCCTGGCCGGGGCGCAGGAGGTGTTGGCAGGGCTTGCCCGCCTCCCCTCCCCTCTCGGGGGGAGGAGGTGGGGGTGGCATGGTGGCCACTGCCACCAGTGCAGAGCACCCAGCCGGGGTGCAGGAGGAGGAGGCGGGGCTTGTCCGCCCTCCCTCTCCCCTCTGGGGGGAAGAGGCAGGGGCGGCATGGTGGCGGCCAGCGGGGACTTGCCGCCACTACCGCCTGCAGGCCCCACCGGGAGGTTGGCATCTGCGCCCCACCTAGAGTGCAGAAACACCTCCAGCCGGCCCTGGCCAAAAGAAAATCGAAAACCCATCCACAGAAGATGAAAAGAGACAGATGAATCTCCCTGGGGAGAGAATTCCAAAGTTTTGGCACTATGACCAAAATAGCCCTTTCTTGGGTTGCCACCTGTCTTGCCTCAGATGGCAGGGGCATCCAGAACACGGCCTCTGGCCATGATGTGAGAGATTGGGTAGATTTATATTGGAGTAAACAGTCCTTAAGGTGGTTTTTTTAATGTATAAGGGCGCTGGTGGGTGGAAAGCCTGTGTCCGAAGGTAAGAGGCTCCCCGTGCAGAGCTCTTAGGGTCCCTGGAAACAGAGAGACAGGGAGACAAGGAAGGAGGCTGCAGGCAGAGATGCCTTGCCCAGACAGAGAACAGCGGATGGAATGTCCTTCTCATAGAGGAGTGAGAAGTGCATATTTATCCAGGCAGGGAATCTTCATTTGACTGAAGTCCCAGCTTTGCTGTGTGCAGCACACCTCAAAGAGGTACGGCCTCTTATCTGTTTTGTTGCTTAAGCTGATAAATTAGACTCTCTGTCACACAGCACTATTTGACATACGGAAAAGACCATTTCAGAGGTCCTATGTTATGGCCAGACATGTTTGTAACACATGACTTTTATGTATGTTCGTTGTGACACGACACACAATGAAGAGCTTTATCTGAAGTTTATGCAACAGCTAATTTTGCTAAGCAGTTGGTTGCCATTTTTTCTGAAAACGGTGTTCCGTTATATCAACTCTTCTCAGTTATGCTTCCTGAGTATTTAGTAAGACAAAATTATATTAATGCCAATCCCACCTCTACACATTTCTTAGGTATATTCCATTTCTCCCTTGCTGTTTTCCATTCCTCTGTATGAGTTGGCACGAGCCAGCATTACAGACTTCGCCTCACCTTTATTGCAAAAGGGTGAGGGAGTCATACTTGAAATAAACGTCCCATCAGGGTAGTCAAGCTGTCTACAGATCCATACTCAAGGAGTGGCCTGGCTCCTTCTGGAGCATTCTTGATGGAGCTCATAGGCCAGTGGCAAAGCACACGCTTCACATGCTCAGAGTCCCAGGTTCCATCTTCAGCATCTCCAGTTAAAAGGTAGCAAGGCAGTGAAAGACTTCTGCCTTAAGACCACAGAGACCGCTGCCACTCAGAGTAACCATTGCTAGGCTGTCTAGACCAGTAGCATAATGTAAGGCAACTACGTATAAACAAACTGGTGCTTTCAAAGGTTTTTTCCGCAAGTAATCTTTTTATTGTTAATCAAATGCAGTTATTTATGCATTCTTTCTTGTTGCTTCAGAGCATCATTGTTAGACCCTCTGAAATGGAGAGGGGGAAAGTTTACAGTTTGATAGAGAAGCTGACACTGCTGCATCCCTGAACTGTTACCTGAAGCAACGTAGAGAAAGCCTGGGTGATTTACAACTACTAATGACATGACATTTTAATGCAATGTTCCCTTATCCTGCAGAGACGGCTCGTCAGTCCTCTTCCCGTTCCGATATTGCCAGTTGTAGTTCTTAACTTGTGTGGGAGGAAGGAACCCACCCCAACGGTCCTTTAGGCTGTCTTCCAATATATTCCTGAAGCTCGGAAAAATTCTGTTACCAACAGCATTCCTTTCTCTTGCGGCGCTCCTCCAGTTGCCTGGCCTGCTCTCTCCGCCTGCCCTTATGCACAGTCAGCAGCCTGGAACAAGGAGCACATCAGAGGCAAAAGGGAGGACTGAGGTTTTGTAAGCACAAGCATGTGGGCAAATTCTGGTAAATCCATTAACTGGGGAGGAAGTTATCCAAGATGCAATCAACAAAAGAGTAGCATTGTACTAGGACACTGTTTACAGCCATGTGAGTCCCAAAGTAAGATTCCCCCAAAGAGCACAATCTACAATCCATTTATTAGAACCAGCAAATGATACAACAGTGTGCGAATTTTCTAATTCTCCAGAATTTCTTTTCAGGCTGGATGTTACAAAAATGTTTTAAAAGGTTTGGGGAAAGGAAAATACTTCGGGACATGGTGCTAAGTCCTGCTAAGGCCTGTATTGTGGAAACCTCACGCACCTATATGCCATTACATGGCATGGGTCCTAATAAAAGGTATTAGATGGATTGTGTTCTTAGTATTGCGCAACACTAGTAATTCAGAAGACCAAACTGCTCTTCACGACAAAGTCTTCCAATATACCACAAGGCAAATTCAGGGGCAGACTAATCCAGAAGACTGAACTTGCTGTCAGGTCTACGGAGACCAAGCGTGCATTTTTTCCCCATCCTGGCTTCCACATCATCTTTAATTGAAGCCCTCTTAATAGATTTGGCATGTGAATTGTGACCATAGACTTTGGTTCTTCCTCTCCCCATATATTAAATGGTTGGCATAATCCTCTTATTTTAGGGGGGTGGATGTGTGGTAGAGGGTGGCAATGCTGTAGTGTCTGAGCTTTTCAAAGTCTTTAATATAACAGTACCAGTTCACCAGTTCCAAGAGCCAGAGTGCTGTAGTGGTCAGACTTGGATTGGGGAGACCTGGGTTCGAGGCCCTTGCTTGGGCCAAAAACCTGATGGTAACTAGGTCCACCCTTGAGGACCTAAAGCACCTTCTCCACCATCACCCCCAAGGGTGAACAGGAACGGGAATGGTGATGGGCCTGAGCTGTCCTGCAGATGTTGTTAATTGGCCTTCTGGCCTGCAGGCTTCTTATCATTCTCAAAGCCAAAGATGGAAGAGAGTTAACTGGTTTCTGATGGGAACCTGTGATCTGTGATGGGAGGGGGGAGACTGGGAGAGGTGATGGAATCTTCCAGAGGTTTCTCTTGAAGACTCGTTCTGATTGGAAGCCATCATCACCTGACTTGCTGGGCCAAAAACTATAATTTAATTGTGGCCCTAAAGAGAAACTAGCTCTCTCTTTTCATGGAGCATAGGCCCAGACTGTGACCCACATTTGCTAGACATGTAGACAACACTGATTTGTGGCCTTCCTGTTGAAACGAAGGTTGGTGCCAGCTAACACAGCTCTGGACAGTGTTAGGTAGTTGAAGCTAGCTTTATGTTTTTTTGTCCTGTATGACTTTTGAGTAATGTCTTGGTAATATATTTTTCCTTATTACTATCTTCTGAATAAACTTAATATCGTTTTATAAACATCTAGTTCTTGTGTGTACGTGCCCTGGGAGCCCAAAGGGCTAGTCTCAGGCTTTCATGACACCTGGGTAAAAGCCCTTGTGTTATGTCCTGAAGCTAGCTAAATCCATCCTATTCTTTTCTGTGTTAAGCTTCAGGCCAAATGTGGATTGTAATCTGTCGCGTTCTATTGGCTGGTTTCTGTGAAACCTCTGTAAATATCCAATCACCATGTGAGAATGTATCAAAGAGGGAACGGGCCTGATTGGCCTTTATCCCTGCATTATTATTGGTTCTTATCTTGTTATGGGTGTGGCTTTGACAGCCCGGGACAGTTTAAAAGGGAGCTTCGCTCCACTTGTTTTGTGGTGTGTTCCTGAAATCACTTGTTGCTGAAATTCTTCATATTGAGTTGCATACTTAACACCTTGCTTGGACCAAAACCTCAGTAGATGACTTTAGACCAGGCATTTTTTTCTCAGCCTAACCTACCTTGTGAGAAAAGCAGGTTGCTTACCTGTAACTGATGATCTTCGAGTGGTCCTCTGTGCAGTACCACACATGGGTTGGGCGCCTGTGCGCAACCTCACCGGAGAAACTTCCAGAACTTGCCTCAGAATTGTTTTGGTGGGCTCTCGTCGCACTCTGGGGAGAAGGCACACACTGCACATGCCTGGAGCGGGGGAGAGAGCTGCCTCCCACTCAGTTCCTTCAATCACTATTGGTAAGTCTTGGTGAAACTAAGGTAAGTGATCGAGAGATACCAGCAGTGGGGAAGGCTGGGTGGGATTTTGGCACTGCACAGTGGACCACTCGAAGATCATCAGTTACAGGTAATCAACCTGCTTATCCTTGTTGTGGTCTCTGTGCAGTCCCACACATGGGTGACTGAAGAGCTGAACCCAGTGGAGGAGGGAGCTGGCAGCTGACAGAAAGCCAAAACAGGTAAGAAGTAATTCAATCAATCAATCAATAAACCTTTAATGGCATATAAATATTAAACATTAAAAAAACAAGGACAATAAATAACACAATCAGTTAGAAGTCTGAGTTAATTTATAAAATCATAGAACGTAGTTTCCCAAATTTTTCACTCTTATCACGTCAACCAGAAAATTGGCCACTGCCATGGTAATCTCAGCTGATACATCATTCAGTAGAAATTGGCATTTTGTTACGTTGGAAAGGTGATGTTTACCATGCAACCAAGTGTTTTACCATTTTTCCCTGGCAGATACATGCCATGAACAATCCAACAGTATGTGATCAATTGAGTCAAGAGAATTAGAACCACAGTCACATCTCCGTTTGTGCTTAGGAATATTTTGAAACCTACCATACAATAGTTTTGAAGGAAAAGCATTGACTCGAGCAAGGGAGAAGGCTCTTCGGTGGCTAGGACTATCAAGATTATACAAATACAGGGGGATACATCCCACAACATTCTTAAGATTTAATGTAGCTGAAGAACAGACAGGGGGATGAAGAGGTTGCAGTTTTTGAAGTTCGATATCTAGCAGCCTCTGTTTGATTGTTTGGAAGATATACACTTCAGAGGAAAAAGCTAGCTCCTCCAAGAAAAGACCCAAAGATCTTATTTTGGTTCAAATATTGTGGTAAGAAGTAATTAAAATCTTAATATACTGGTCCTACCTGAGAACGGTGAAGACTCATGTGAAGAGAGATCACAGCACTGCCTGGCTGAAAGCAGCATCCTGTCGAGCCCGAAAGTCCAGTGCATAGTGGGACACGAAGGCTGAGGATGAGGACCACGTGGCAGCTTCACAAACGTCTTTTAGCAGGATACCAGCCAGGAAAGACGTCGACGTCGACACCGCTCTGGTGAAGTGAGTGGTAAACAGGTAGGTAAGGGCTGCTTTGCAAGTTTGTAGCAAAGCATGATGGTCGACGTCACCCACTTTGACAGTCTTTGGGAGGAAATACTATTCCCCTTGCATGGTGCGCCATAGGCAATAAAAAGTCACTCTGGTTTTCGGAAGGGCTTAGTGCGATGGAGATAAAAGGAGGGAGCCTGATGCTCATCAAGTGAGTGTAGTGCTCTCTGAGGCTCATGAGCAGGCTTTTGGAAGAAGGCTGGGAGTGTAAAGGAGAAAGATGAGCAGAGACAACCTTGGGAAGGAAAGCTGGGTCTGGCTGTAGGACAACTGTATCTCTATGGAAAACTGTACAGGGAGTATCAGCCCTAAAGGCAGCTAGTTCTCCAACTCGTCGAGCTGTGGTAATTGCCACCAGAAATGCTGTCTTCCAGGAAAGCAATCGGAGATTTGAAGAAGCCAAAGGTTCGAATGGGCAACCTATCAATTGGGCAAGGACCAGGGGAAGGGCTCACACAGGTACTTCTGGCACAAGTGCAGAAGACCTTTCAAAAAGGATTTAATAAGATGATGGGGAAAAACAGAGGATCCCTCTGTCAGGGAATGGTGGGCCGAAATAGCTGCAAGGTGAACTTTCAAGGAAGAGTAAGTTAGCCCAGAATCCTTCAAGGAGACAATATATGAAAATATATCAGACAATGACACTTCAGAAGGATCAAAAGACTTATTAAAGGCATAGGTAGCAAAACGAGTCTATTTTGCATGGTAAGTTCGATGAGTGGACAGTTTCTGACCATTCAATAATATCTCAGCCACGGTGGGAGGAAAAGTTATTGCAGAATCCTCCAAGCTGTGAGTTTGAAAAGGGCAGGATCGTGATGTAGAACCCAACCTCGATCCCAAGAGAGGAGGTCCGAGTTCAGGGGCAGGTGCAGAAAGACTCACCCAGATAGCTGGAGTAGGTGCAGAAACAACGCCTGATGAGGCCACCAAGGTGTGATCAAAACGCAGGAGGTGTGGTCCATCACAATTTTGTGTAGCACCCTGGGAATGAGCAGAAATGAAGGGGAAAAGTAGAATGGGCAACCCATCCACCTGTGCAGAAAGGCATCCCCTAGAGACTGATGGGATGGACGACACCGAGCAAAGTAGAGGGGGTATCGAGCATTGTCTTATGTTGCAAAGCCATCGGTCTTCAGATGGCCAAAGACTCAAAAAACTACATTCAGGTATTTCAGATGAAGGGAGTACTCGGTTTCCTGTGCAGCAGAGTGACTGAGGAGATCTGCATCGATATTGAGGATCCTGGGAACATGAACAGTAGACAGGGAGACCGCATGGAGAAGGCACCACTGCCAAAGACTGACAGTGAGGCCTCATAGTTGAGTCAAAGAGGTCCCACCCTGTTTGTTTATATAGAATACAGTGGCCACAGTGTCTGAAGCCACCTGAACAATCTTGCCCAAAAATGGTGGGTAGAAACTATTTCACAGCTCGATGCACAGTGATAGTCTCCAAACAATTGATGTGGTGAGATGCCTCTCAATGCAACCAGGTGCCTCTAGCAATTAGACTCCCGCACTGGGCTCCTCAACCCCAGAGGGAGGCATCAGTCGATAGAAGAACCTCCGGAGCCGGATGCCAAAAGGGCATGCTGCAAAGGGGATGCATTGGGTTCGACCACCATCATAGTGTGAGAAGGTCATCCAAAGGGATGTGAAGGAGGTGGTCCAGGGGATGGTGTTGAAGACCGAAGGAGCGAAGGAACCAGAGTTGTAGGGGGTGCATACAAAGTCGGGTGTAAGAAACAAGTACCGTCACGGCAAAGAGTCCCAAAAGTTTCATGATGGATCAAGCTTGAGGAAGGTGGAAGCTAGGGAGATGATGGATCCCACTCAGGATGCTGGAAGAAAGGCCATCTCCCACTTTGTATCGAGGCAGGCCCCAAGGAATTGAATAGACTAGGGAGGTTCCAAGAGGGACTTTGGGTGATTGATGCAGAGCCCCAAGTCACGGAGCAGAGCTAGTGTCTGCAGAGCTCCTTGAGGAGTTGAAGTTTGGATGGGGCCACCAGAAGCCAATCGTCTTATGTATGGATTCCCCTCTTGTGAAGCTCCACAGCCACAACCACCATCATTTTGGTAAAGACACGAGGAGCAGTGCAGAGACCGAAAGGAAGAACTCTGTACTGGTAGTGTTCTTCACCAATGGCAAAGCAGAGAAACCATCGATGCTGTGGCTGAACGGTAATGTGGAAATATGCATCCTGTAGATCAATGAATGCTAGCCAGCTGTCTTTTGGGAGGAGAGGTAGAATAGGTTGAAGGGTGATCATATGGAACTTTTTTCAGCGTATGAAAAGATTCAGATTGCGAAGATCCATTATTGCCCGGACACCGCCATCCTTTTGGGGGACTGTGAAATATTTGGAGTAGAACCCTAGAGTTTGCTGCACTTCCGGGACTTTTTCAATGGCTCCTTTGTGGAGCAGTGTGTCGACTTCCAAATGAAGGGATGGAGACAGCGGAGTGACAATGAAGCAATGGGAGGTCAGAAGCTAAATGATCCCTAGGATGTACCCCCCCACACACAGGATTGTTAGGGCCCAGTTGTCGGTGGTGATATCTTCCCAGGCCATTAGAAAGGGAAGAAGGCGAGTTCCTACAGGGGGAGTAAAAAGAGAAGGAGGCGGCAGGCGAACAAGGTTGTCAAACTGATTGCTTAGGTTTTTGAGATTGTTTGGGAATCAAAGGTTTAGACTTCTGGTTGAAATGGTGTCAAGAATCGACTGCTTTACGCTTCCACTGAGCAGGTGTAGCAGGAGAAGGCTGCTGTTTATTATAGTATGGTTTCCACTGGCGATACTGGGGATGTTGAAGAGTCGAAGGCGAAACCCTGAGATTTCAAGGCTTCTTCTGACTGTCATCAACAGCCTTTAAGGTGTCACCAGTAGAAGCAGAGCGGCTTACATACTCCTTTCCCTTCCTCTCCCCACAACAGACACCCTGTGAGGTAGGTGAGGCTGAGGGAGCTCTGATAGAAAGTGCTCTTTCAAGAACAGCTCTGACAGAACTATGGCTTGCCCAAGGTCATCCAGCAGCTGCGAGGCATGGGGAATCAAACCCGGTTTTCCCAGATTAGAGTCCGCACACTTAACCACTATACCAAACTGGAGTTAAAGACCCCAAATGGACCATCTCCTCATTGGCAATGGTTATATCAGGATCTGCATTCCCAGAAATTGATCGATCAGACATTGAATTCGAAGAAGGCAAATGTGATGGAGGGGTACGCTGAGAGATTTCCACAGGCGTCACAGGAGTCCGACCAGGTCGATCACCAGATCATAATGGGGAATGGTCGATCGGAACTGCCAGTACAGAGGAATCGTGAACTGGTCATTCTTCACATGGAGAATGCAAGGAAAAGTAAGAGACAGAACACCTGCTATATGATATCAATGTTTGGTCACGGCAGGGTGTACAGTTCCGTCAGTAAATGTAAAGATCATGACGAGGTGATGGGGATCTAGAATAGGAGTAGCGATGGTAGTAATGATCTCTTTCAAGAACAGCTCTGACAGAACTATGGCTTGCCCAAGGTCATCCAGCAGCTGCAAGTGGGACTGTAGGACTGAGAGCGAGAGATGGAGTGATAGTACTTGATATCCCTGTGATCATAACCTGATCGAGGAGAACGAGATTGACTCTGCAAAAAATCCTCCCTGACATCCAAAATGTGGATAGGTGGTTTGGAGCCTGTTATAGTAGAATCACGTCTCTTTGTCAGTGAAGAGACACGGTGTGGAGACTTAAGTAGTGAGGATGCAGCACGTTGGCCTGGCATGACATGATCGGTCTGGGTAGATAGCACCAGAGTGAGGCTAGGAGGTCTGTCTGCAGACTTGCGAGGGACCAGGTGGATGTTGACAGGCCAGAGATTATAACAGGGTCAAGTTTAGGCGCCGAGGTCAAAGTAGATGTTTTCACCTCCGAGGTCAAGGGCTCAGTATTGTCAGTTTTTTTAGTTTTATAAGATTTTTTAGCAGCCTTCTGAAGAGTCCCTGAATTAGATGTCTTTTGTGGGGCAGACAAAGAATGAGAAGCTGCGAAGGACATGGTAGAGTGAAGCACAGCTTCAAGAAGTATCGCCTTTAGACAAGCAACTTGATTATGTTGGGCCTGCTTGGTAAATTTTGCACAATAGGGGCAACCTTCTATGCGGTGAAGTTCCCCAAGGCAGAGAAGACACAAATTGTGTCTGTCGTTAGAAGGGGGCTTAGCAGGGCAGCAGCGACAAACTTTGAAAAATAGTGGACGGCCCATACACTCACCTCCCCGGAACAAAAGGAAAGGAAAAGCTGACAGGAAAAATAATTTCCTTATCTTTTTTTTTTAGATGAAGATAGTCCAAAAACGGAGAAGAAAGCAGAAAATGAGGAACAAGGGAATCCAGCAAAAAACTTAGCTGAGGCGAAGAGAGAGGCAGGAGAGGTGTGAATGCAAGGGCAGTTGAAGAAGAACTGAGTGGGAGGCGGCTCTCCCCCCCCCCGCTCCAGGCATGCGCAGAGCGTGCCTGCTCCCCAGAGTGGGAAGAGAGCCCGCCAAAATGATTCTGAGGCAAGCTCTGGAAGTTTCTCTGGTGAGGTCGTGCGCAGGCACCCAACTCATGTGTGGGACTGCACAAAGACCACAACAAATTAAGATGTTATCACTCCATCCTTTATATATAACTGAACTCCCTGGAGGAAAAATGAAATATAGGATCTAATGAAATAATCTTATGGATGCTCCATAAAATTCTCCTTCCTATAGGAAACATAGATTCATTTCTCTTTACAGTGTGGTGATGCTCCCAAAGTGTACCAGGTGTACCAAAGTGTACCAAACACAGAGGAAGAAGATTATCCTCAGTGTATTAATCAATGGAGACCACTGAAATGCTCTCATTTCTCTTCATCTGGCCTCCAGATGTTCATTATCTAGCTGAGATCAATGCTAGATTTTAGCAAGTTTGCTGCAGCTGTAAGAGCAAAAAAGGAAACGTTTCCTGTTCCCTTTCCCTTCCCAGCCTTGGGAGGAGTTTGCACCAACCTGGCCATATGCAGCATGGGCTCCAGAACGTTATAACCAGTCATTGCGCTACACTCGTAGAAGACAGCCTGGTATTCCTGCCAAAAAAAAAGAATAACAAAAAGTAATTCCTATCAGTATTCACAATTCACTTCAGCTAGCCTTCCACAGGAATAACATATCACGTACAACGCATAGCCGGCTCGCCCACTAGGCGAGCTAGGCGCTCGCCTAGGGCACGCCGGCTGCAGGGGCGCCAAACCGCGCCCCGGCCCCTCCCAGAAAAAGTCCCCCCCGCTGCTCCCACCGCCCCCCGAGCGCCCCGCCGGGGCTCAGGAGGCGGCAGCGGAGCTCGCCGCCCTCCCCAAAGCCGGCTTCTCTCCCCCACCCCCACCCTCCCAAGCCCACCGCGGGCTGCGGTTGCTGGGCTGGGCCTCAGGGCGGGCAGGCGGCGGCGGAGCGGCTTCTCCACCCCCCCCACGGCCCTCCCAAGCCCAGCGCCGCCGCTGGGAGGGAAGGGGCGGGCATTCCAAGCCCGCCCATTCCCAGCTCTCCCCGGGCGCCCCGCAGCTGCGAGGAGTCCGGGAGAGCCTGCGCCGCTGCTGGGAGGGAAGGGGCGGGCGTTGCAAGTCCGCTCGTTCTCGGCTCTCCCAGGCACCTCGCAGCTACGAGGGGCCCGGGAGAGCCGCGCCGCCCCTTCCTCGGCTGTCCCGGGTGCCTCGCGGCTGCGAGACACCCGGGAGAGCCGCGCGCGCCGCCCCTGCTGGGAGGGAAGGGGGGCCCCAGGCAGTCCTGCCTAGGGTGCCCAGAAACCTGGGGCCGGGCCTGTACAAACGTAAAGTATGCAATGGATTCTTGTTCCAATTCACCTTTACCAAATGCTACTGGCAGTGTAATTTTCTATGAGGTGCCAGTGACATCATCCAACAATGAAGGAAAGATGTCAAAGGAAACCTTACAATTCAGGCTACTTCACACATTATTTTAGGTGCATGCCTAAAGAGTTTAAAGTTATGTACTTATTTTTTTTTTAGATATTAAGGCAACAGAGTCAATACACACGTTATACAAGTTATACCTATCAGGGATGCAGCCCCATGTTGGGCATACGTTCAGTGACAATGTGGATTTGCCACCCTGAGTGGCATTAATGAAATAGCTTAAGGTTGGGGACCTAGACAGAATCTCTATTTGCCATAATAAAGATAAAAGTTTCCCGTGCTCAAAAACCAGTCGAATCTGCCTCTAGGGGGCGGTGCTCATCTCCATTTCCAAGCCAAAGAGCCAGCACCGTCGGAAGACTTTTTCCGTGGTCATGTGGCCGGCATGACTAAATGCCGAGGCACATGGAACACTGTTGCCTTCCCACCAAAGTGGTACCTATTTATCTACTTGCAATTTCTTGCTTTCAAATTGCTAGGTTGTCAGGAGCTATTTGCTGTACAGAGTAGAGAAAGAGTATGTTTCTCCTTTGGATGGTAAACAGCCCTATCTAAGCCCCCAGACTTTAAATATTTCATTAATTCAGGGTGGCAGTTCTGTATGGTTACTGAATGTAGCTGATTCCCTGACAGCTACAACTTGTATAATGTGTGAGTGCAAGCATGCATATGGCCTGTGTGCACATACAATACCAACACATTGTTCAGGAGACTACATCTGACTCCTCAGCTTTGTGACCCACGCTGTCCATTAGATTTTGGCACAGCAAATACCACATTGGCCCCACTGGGAGAGCAACTTACATTTAATTAGCCCACATGTCAATTGTGTGAATCAAGATTAATTCAGATACAATTATTTTCATTAAAACCATTTGCAAAGACCAGGGCGACTCTGTAGCCGAATACAGGGAGAAACCCCCAGTTTATGACTTTTACTGGAAGGGACATTGAGCCAGTCCACACACTGCAAGGTGCCATGGGAGCTTCATCCTCACAGCTGATTTTCGTGCTATTCCAGCAGTCTGTAGGAAGCCATCATGCCAGTTTGTGATCATTTCTCACACACCACCACCACCACCCCAGGCCTACATGCTTACTCTGAAGGCCCCTGAATTGCAGCAGCACTGGTTTCCAAGGCACTCTTCAGTCTGCTGCGTTAGGACTGAACTGTTGTGTCCGTTGACCACTACAGGCCATCAGCAAAGGAGCCTGAGCTTGAGTCCCGGAGAACAATGGGGCTGGGGCTCCTGGCTTCAGCCTAGGGGAACCAATGGGAACGGTGGCGGGAATTCAAACCCGCCAATGGCACCAGGGGGTGTTCCCCTTCGCTTGTATATAGTTGGCCATCTGGCCAGGTAACGCTGCCTTGTTGTATAATAGCGGACCATGCTGATCACTACATCGTTATCTGTGGTTTCATTATGCGTCTAACCCACTATACGACATGAACTTTCCAAAACAGGTATTATGTCACTAATTTCAATACAATTCAATGGTTGCAGAACCACTTCCATACATAGAGAAGACCTCTCTTACTTTTTTGGGGGGGGTATTTTTTCATACGTGCGAGTGTGTCCGCGTGTGTGTGCGTGCCTGGAAGTCATGGCGACCTCTGGTGACTGACCCCCTCCTGGGGGCCTGGAGGAGATCCGGAGAGGTGGCTGAATAAAGCCTGCCCCCGCCTCCCGACTGCTGGTGTTCCAAGGAGGTCTCCCATCCAAGTCCTTGCCAGACTCAACCAGTGTTCCCTCTAAGCTGAGTCAGTGTGAGCTAGCTCACAGTTTTTTAGCCTCCGGCTCACAGTCTTTTGTCTTAGCGCAGGAAGGGTGGCTCCAGAGCAAACTAATTTACACAGCAGCCAACTCGCTCACTCACAACTTTAATGCCAGCAGCTCACAAAGTAGAATTTTTGCTCACAAGACTCCACGGTTTAGAGGGAGCACCGGAGTCGACCCTGCTCAGCTTCCGAGATCTGATGAGATCAGGCTTGCCGGGGCTACCCGGATCAAGGCGAGGAGACCTCTCTCTCTGCTGTTTCCAGACACTGGTGCTAGAATGGGAGAGGCTACCAACTTCACCGGGGAGCGGGAGGGGGGGATTTGTGCCAGAAGAGCAGGAACCGCACCTTTGCCAGACTTTCCCCCTCAGTCCTGGACACCTTTGGTGGCTTCTTGTCTGCGGCATCCATTTTGTTTCCAAGCAGGAATACCACCGCACCATCTTGAATCCCGTCCTGCAGAGCAAAAGCAGTCACAAAAACAGTTTGTCAAAACCGGATAACTTCCTAGCTCTGTCCCCAGCCTCGGCTTCTGTTCGATACAGTGCCAGTTCCCGGGAGCACATCTGGCAATGAAGGCCTCCCCTGGGAAAAAGGACCTCTCTCCAGCAGCCTGTTCCTTCCCTTCTTCCCTGGCTCGCCCTTCAGTCATGACAGGCGTGATCAAGGATTCCTCCTGTGTCTCACCCTAGCAAGGCTAAGATTAATCGCATAGCTCTGCATGCCCCATCCCCTCACCCAAAAACCTCATAAGATTCCCAGCTCTCGCCAGCATAGGATTGCTATCCTATTGCTGGGTGGCGGGGGCTTTCCTTGTGCAATGGCACGACTGCAGTGAGGACTGCATTAATCGAGTGCAACTTGCCGTCCCCGAACAGACATTATTTGGAAGCTCCGCAATATAAAAAGACAAGCAGGGGACCCCCAAGGGCGAATGGGGGAGACATCGTATTTTCTCCTCCCCCACTATTTCCTCATTCCCTTCCCTGAAAGCAAGGGCGTGGACTTTCCAATTGGGGGGGCTGGGCCAGAGGCAGAACCCCTCCTTCCCACACACTCCCTTCCCAACTTCTCTGGGCTGTGCTCCGCCTGGAAGAACAGCCTGGCTCCTGGGGAATTTCAGACCGATGATATAATCCGGAAGAGGAACGGTTCCCAAATGGTTTCTGGTCTGGCATTTCAGACAGAACCGTTTTAGAACCAGTTCCCTACTGGAATATATTTGTAATTTCACACAGAATCGCTTCTGTCCCATTCAGGAAACGGGGCTGAAGCGTTTTACCTGTCAACCGCTTCCAAGTAGTCGTCAGTTTCTTCTTCCAGATCCGATACGCTTTTTCCCCGCCTTTTTTCATGCACGGGCGATCTACGGTTGTTTTTTCTTAACGTTTGCTTTAGAGTGCTATAGTGCTATAGCGCAATATCATCATAGCAACCCCATTGGAATGCCTGCAGTGTTGTTTTATAGCACTATAGTGCTATAGCGCTCTAAAGCAAACTTTTTTTTAAAAAAAGGTGCAACGGGAAACGGTGGGAAAACAAAGCGGTGCAGTCTGAATTGCCAAACCGCTTCTGATTTGGCTCTTTTCCGGTCAGGGAAAGCCATGTGTGAAATGGCAGCCCTGTACCGGTTTACTTCAAGACGAATCAGAAACGGCTTCAATCCGGCAGAATCTCGGTAATGTGAAATTCACACCTATCCCGCCCAGGACCAGGCCACATCCACCACCGACATCCCATGCACAGCTCCCGAGGCTTGGCTCAGGACACAATGGAAACTGGCAGCTGACAGCAGGTCCCGGGAGGAGGAGGAGGAGGAGGGGCCTGCGAAGAGCACCGGTGTCTTCCTGCTGTGGCAGAGTGGCCTGTCGGGATGCCCCCCCCCAGCCCCTGGAGCTGTGAGCCCTGAGAAGGGTCACTGGGTGAGCGGCAGCAGCCTAGTGCACTGCAGGACTCTCCCTCCCCTGACTGGACTGCCGTGCCCTTGCAAAAGGGCTGCATGGGAGCGCCTGTTGGCCAAGGAGAGAGGGAGAGACGGGGGCCTGGCTGGCAGCTGCAGCAGCACCAGGGGGGGCTCTCCTGCTGGCGGGGGTCTCTTGCTGGGCTCTGGCTTGACAGCAGCCCCATTGCACCCACCCAGAGAGAGGTGTTCGGGCTTGGAGGAAGCCCTGACTTCCATCCCCTCCAACAAAACTTCTTTGCCCATCAGTCTCCCGGGCACAGCCCCCCCTGCAAATGGGTTTGGAGGAATGTCCCCTCTTGGCGCACCACAGCAGCAGCCCTACTGGAAGGAAAGCTGCAATGCCAGAGGCAAGGAAGAGGGACACAGAGCGAGCTGCTCTTGGATTGCGGGAAAGTTTTGGCTGGCATTGGTTGCCCTGGGGGAGGATCAGTCCCCCCTGGAAAAATGGGGAAGGCTCAAGCCCCCGAGCCCCCTGTAGTCTACGCCTGTGCCTGAAAGGGTTAGTTTTCTGCTTCCTTCTCTCCTTTCCACCCACCAGCCAGCTTACCTTTATCACCCCCCCATCCTCAGTTTCCTTCCTTTCTTCCTTTGGCAGACTTTCCCTGAGAAAACTGTGAGGTGCTGGCTGCCACGCCCAGTTACACGGTGGGGAACCCGCAAGGACTTGTGGCACTTTCCCTGTATCTCCCTCCCCACATTATTCTTTTTCTCTTCCTGGCAACTCCCATATCCTCACCTTTCCATGGTTCCTTTTCTCTTTCCCTTCCACCTTTTATCTGCTCCCATCTCCTCTCCTCTATTTTATCCTCACAACAACCCTGTGAGGTGGGTTAGGCTAAGAATGTGTAACTGGTCCAAGGTCATCCAGTGAACTATTACCACAGAGTGGCGATTAGAACCTGGGTCCCCCAGATCCAAGTCTGAATCTCTGATCTGGGTGAATCATGCAATTCAGGGGGCAACAAATCACCCAGCAATTGCTGCTGTGCCTGGTTTGTATTATTTTGGGAGTTTTACCGCCCCCCCCTTTTCAGGTTTTGCTGAAAACCTGGGGGATTTCTCTGGTTTGCAGAAAGATTGTCTTGTCTGTCCAAGACACCAGTCTTTGGATTTAAGTATCTACTGATGAGGCCATAATGAGAATTTATTTCTTATATATAGTGCTTTTCCGAAGACCAGCATTTGTATACCCAGTTTGTTCTAACCTGGACACAGGTCATCCAGTTTCGGACTGCCAAAAAAGAGCACTCTGCGGTAATGTCATACATGACCAGGATGCCATCCACCCTTCGGAAATACTGTTTGGTGACGCTCTGGAACCTAATGTCAAACCAAATTCAAGAATGTTGGAAATGTAAGAAACATGAAGGGTCTTTTTACCATATGTGGTGGACATGTGACAAAGCAGTAAAGTATTGGACTGAGATCCACAATGAGATACAAAAATTTTTGAAATGTACTTTTAAGAAAGACCCACAGATGTTATTGTTAGGTCTTAAAATGGAGGAAATAAATGTAGCCAAGAGAACACTATTATGGTACTTGATTACAGCAGCTAGACTGATTTTTGCTCAATGTTGGAAACAAGATAAAGTACCTGAAACATGGGAATGGATTAAAAAGACGTTGTTTATGGCAGAAATGGACAAATTAACAAGAAAATTAAACAACGAAGAAGATGAAACCTTTTTCGAAGACTGGAAAGACTTTCAAGAATACTTGTTGAAGAATTGGGTTGTTAAACGTGGTTTGATTTGTTTTGACAGTTATTGAGGAGAAGTGGAAAGAGACTTAAATCTTTGAATTGTTACCATTAGTAAAAGAAAATACGTTTAGTAGTAAATGTAATTGAATAAGAGAAATATCAGTGGGGTTGGTGCAGTGCGGAAAGCCTTGTTTGGGGGGAGTGGGAGAAAGAAAAATGGATATGTATTGGTTTGTTTAAATTGTATGAACATGAAAAATATATCCAATAATAAATTGTATTTACAAAAAAAAAAAAGAATGTTGATTGATTCACATATTTTACAACCCCTTCTCCAGGGCCTTTGTATTGCTAACATGCAGTTCCCAAAACAGACAACCTGTTCCACTCACAGACGTGAACAAGAGACTGCAGATAGGTGGTCTAAGGAGGTTAACGTGGCATTTCCTTAGGAGGAGTCTGGGAAACGGTCAGATCAGGGCAACAAGCAATTGTGGGGCGTGCAGATAACCAGTTTCCCAGTAATGCTCTGCCCTGCGCTCTTCTTGCTGCTCCTTAGGGATTACCAGCAATCATCAAAGGGAACATGGCTCACTGCTGCAACTGGGAGGAAAACCCATAAAGAACCATTAAAACTGGGGAAAGGGTGCACCGAAGAGAAAAGGCCTCATTCATTTTATGGCAAGATCATTTTGTTTTTAAGAAACTTGAACACGGGGATATTTTAAAGAGAATGAATATTTGAAATCACGTTCATATATATATTTGACATTTGGTAGTTCTCATTCATAAATATTAGTTCTCACTCATAAACACAGGGAATACTTGATGACCCACTAATGAGATCTGTATTTCAGCAGATAACCTCAAAAGTAATGCATACATCTGCCACTTGCGTGTTTTCTAGCAGACACTCCCACGGCCCCCTTTCCCTTGCCTAGAGTGTGCCAGCCCTTAGGGGCGCCAAAAGCCCCCCACCCCCCACCAAAAGCCCCACCAACTCCCCCGCCCTTTCCCTGGCTTGCTGGTGCTCAGATGGAAGGGACGGGGGTTAAACCCCCACCCCTTCCCTGGCTTGCCGGCGTGCCCCGGCGGCGGGTGAGAGGGGGAAGGAGGAGGAGGGGAGCCCTCCCTTGCCCTGGGGAGCCCCGGCAGTGGAGAGGCGGGAGGTTGGCACCCTGTAATTGGGCGCACTCCGAGGGGGCGCCAGAAGGTAGCCCCACCTAGGCCACAAAAAAACCTCGGGCCAACCCTGCATGAGAGTGCTCATTTGTTTCCCTGAGTATTGCAACGTCATTGCAGATCACCTTTATATCAATCCCTCCCCTCAATATACATACACTTGTGGGCTTATTCTTCAAAACATGTGCCTGGAACCCCACAGCAGGAAACACAACTTGTTAAGGGGTGGAGCATGTAGAAAAAGAGCGGCGGGCTGCTCATTTGAGCAGAATCATTCTCCGGCAGGTAGCTTTCCCTCCCTTGCTGGAAGTGGCCCATCACCCGTTTTCCTGAAATGCGACTGCTCTCAAAAGATTGTCCTGTGTACTTTTCCAGAACACTTTAATCAGCTCGGCCAGAGAACTTGAGATTGCTAAAGAATGTATCATTCTAGTAGCAGAGAAAGGCCTGAATGGCCAAAGAGGGTCTGTACTGGAAGAGTGCTGGACAGAAAACAATGGCATTGTTAGTAGCACAATGTGGTGGAACAGAGAACCAGGATGGACACACACACACAAGCACACACTCTCGATGGTCATCTTTTCCCCCAGACAAATATTATGGGCTATTAATTACAGCATGATGAGCAATATATATATGTGTGTTTATGTGCGTGTGTATATATATGTGTATGTGTGTGTGTGTGTGTGTAGGCAACCAATTGTGATGAGTGTACCTGTAAGATACACACACTTGCAGACACATGCTTCTACATTTGCACTGCATACTTTTAGGTGTATACCTAAAACTTCAATTTGCATGCACATGTTGTGAGACTCAGGGCACATCTGGAAACTTATGTGCTTAGAAAAAAACAACAACTGGGACTAGATTTGGAGCAGAACAGCAGTGGTGAGGAAAGGCCTTGATACTCTTCTCTCCTGTGAATTGCCCACTGTTGGAAGTAGCTTTTTAAATGCATTGCCATGAAATGTATAGAGCTGCTGTTAAGTGTACATTTAAAATGTGTGACGTGGCCAATGCTGCAGTGAAGAATCTTCTGTGGGGAAAAAAGAACTGGGCCTTTGCAGGGCTCCACTAGCCTCTTTTGTAGTCTCAGGGGCTTCAAAGGGCATCTGACATTTCGGACGATCATTCTCCTCCATTTTTTACCTTCGGGGTCATTAGATGCTTTCAGGACCCATCGATTATCTACACAAAATCTTACCTCTCCTGCCCAGCTGTATCCCATAGCTGCAGAACCACCTGTGTGTTATCAACCATCAAACTCTTCACTTGGTAGTCAATGCCTATAGGGGAAACAATTATACCCAATGAGCCTAAGCGGGGCCATGCTGTCCAAGGGACGGTGAGCCTCCTTTTGGTTCGGGAGCCCGAGGCCGACACCTTGCTTAGGTGCGTACAAATGTACATAAAAGACAGAAGTTGCTGCAGCCCCTGAATTACAGACAGATACATTTATGCACCTTCAAGGCTGAGCACAAGAGAGAAATGGTTCTGTGGGGTTTGCGGCAGAATCAGTTTTCATAATGCTTCCTGCCCGCTCCCCTTCCCCAGAACACTGTCACAGTTTTTTATACATGGGTTTTAAAAAAAGGTATTGTTTCTCACTTTATAGACTGCCAAAATCACAAAGTAACCATTGATTCATGAGAGCCTCAAGAATTCAAAACACAAAACCAAAAGGAAAATTGCAGGGAGGATATTGCTGAACAGATATATAGTTGCATTTTACCTGCAGGGACAGATTTTTATGGGTAGTATAGTGCTATATTATAGTTTGGAGCCACTGTTTCAATTTTGTTTGCTACTAAATATGGGAAGGGGCTCCTTCAGCAATACCAAAACATCGTAGTGTGGAATCACCCATTTTCTTCTACCAGAGTCCGGACAGAGAGTTTTTTAACTACTGGTGGAAGGAGCTCCCGGAAGAGATCAGGGCCCTGCGGGACCTTGTACAGTTCCGCAGGGCCTGCAAGACAGAGCTCTTCCACCAGGCTTTTGATTAAGAAGCCACCACACCACTACCACCAACATCTGAGGTTACGGGCTGGCTCTGGCCTGGAGATTGTACTGTACCATCGCACTACGCTGAAGACCATTGAACTGGAAACAGCTCTTATAGTATGCCATCTTGACCACCATCACTAGCATTTTAAGTATTGGACTGTTTTAATGTTAATGTTCAAATGTTTTAATCTTGTATACGGTTTTATGGCACTAGTACCAATTAATGTAAGCTTCCTTGAACCTGTTCACGGGAAGGGCGGGGTATAAACTGAAACAATAAATACATAAACAAATAAATACTTGGAGTCAACAACTTGGCTTGTCTGCAGTGGGGTCTACCTGCGAAGCATAACTCATCAACCTCAACATAAATCACCAATTTTCCTCCCTCAATTACAAAAACATGTAATATTTTAAAACCAACTAAAATAACTCAACACGGTGTAATGCTTTTCATCAGGGTGTTAAAAAGCAAGTTAGGAGATATATAGATCTTTCAGATCATAATTTTTTTTTTGGTCCCCTTTCAATGGTTGTTATGGAAGTACATACAGGGGACCATGCAGGGAGGACATTAGCAAATTTACACCAGCATGGAACAACGGATAGGGAGTTTATGAACACTCCTGCCCTGAATGTTCAACAAATTATACAAGGATCACTTTAAGCATCTTCTTCTACATCCCTCATTTCTGTACTTCCAGAAACTCCAGTTACCAACAGTTGTGTTGATCTCAGCCAGAAATCTGTTGTAGCAGAAACGATGGATAAAGGTGCTCTTGCCGACTCCAGAGTTCCCAAGAAACACAACTTTGAAGACACGATCAGGGGAAGAGCCAATGGCTTCGTAAGTCTGCAATCAGGGGTGGTCATCAGTGGGAGAAAAAAGAATTTATATAACCAAGAGACAGGTTGCATTTTATAAGCTAGCTGGGAAAGGTCAATGGAAACACTAGTATGAATAAATTTATGCTGATGCTTAATTTAACCGAATCAGCAGCTTAGGTTGAGGTCATGCTCAGATGCTGTTATTCCTTCCCACCTTGGAATGTACCTGGGGAAAGATCGTGAGTGGGCCTTCAGGTGACATGGTCCAGCAGCTGGTGAAGTACCTGTGTTCAAACAAAGGTAGGGTCACCTTGTTCAGGCAATCACTTCTCCCTGTGGTGAAATGTTGGCTCTCCTGATGGTGAAGTGTTAGCCATTCCCCATCTCTCCCTAGTATGCCGTTTTCAGATAGATATTGTAGTTGTGGTTTAAGGATCACAGAAACTGTGAAACATGCTCCACTTGAATGCCCATGGTATAAAGATGCTAGAGAGAAATGGATCAAACCACTTATGGACCAGAAAAATGAGCTTCCCCTAGATATTTTAGTTACTAAATCTTTAATGGAGTCTAGGCCAGCAAATACTCTTTTGTGAGCTAAATTCCCTGTTCAGGCCATGAGAGTATGGGTTGTTTGTGGCAAGGCATCTTTCCCTGAGCACAATCTGAGGAGGGGGGAAGAATCATCCACAGGGCTTTTTTTGTAGAAAAAGCCCAGCAGGAACTTATTAGCATAATAGACCACACCCAACAGCGGAAACTGATTAGCATATTAGGCCACACCCCTGACCATGCAGCTCCCTCTTAGGATCAGCTTCCCCAGGTTCCCCATGGCTTGCTGAGCACATGGGGAACCCAAGGGAAGGAAGGCAGTGTCTGGATCGGCTTCCCCAGGCGCCCCGCAGCTGGGGAACCCGAGGAGGGGAGGCAGTTTAAACTGCCTTCCCTCCCTGGATCAGCTTGGCTTCCCCAGGAGCCCTGTGGCTTGTGAGGCGCCTGCGGAACCCGGGGGGAGGGAAGCTGTAGGCGTGGCCAACTCAGAAGCCAGCCAGAACTCCATTCCTGCCCAAAAATAGCCCTGCAAACAGGTACTGCAATGGGGCATGCCATGCCAAATCAACAAACAGGGTTTGTATGAAAGCTATCTACAGCCAATTTTAAAAATAAAAATCTATCACTGGGGTACGGCTACACCCCTCTGGAAAATTTGTTCCAACATCACGTTTCCTATAAAACATTCTTGTTGCCATGAGATGTACTCTACCTAACAATACTCATTAAGGCTCATTTTAGCTGGTTGAGAAAGAAGTACTTTTCTCCCTTTCTCACAATACAAGAACTCGTGGGCACTCCATGAAATTGCTGAGCAGCCGGGTTAGAACAGATAAAAGGAAGGACTTCTTCACCCAAAGAGTGATTAACATATGGAATTCACAGCCCCAGGAGGTGGTGGCGGCTACAAGCATGGACAGCTTCAAGAGGGAATTAGATAAGCATATGGAGCAGAAGTCCATCAGTGGCTATTAGCCACAAGGTATAGATAGGGACTCTCAGGCTGGGGCAAGTGATGCTCTGTATTCTTGGTGCTTGGGGAGGGCGCAACAGCGGGAGGGCTTCTAGTGTCTTGGCCCCACTGCTGGACCTCCTGATGGCACCTGGTATTTTTGGCCGCTGTGTGACAGAGTGTTGGACTAGATGGGCCATTGGCCTGATTCAACATTGGTTTTCTTATGTTCTTATAGCTTGAAACAGCTTTCAAAAAATATGCAGTATGCCAAGTTCAGCAGAAACACTGCAATAATCGGTGGCCAAACATTTGTAGGGGCCTTCCAAATTTTCAGGCGCTTCCATACCCTTGAGTACAAGCAGATCCAGTAATGTTTTTTTTTAATCTGATTTACCTACTAGTACTAATGCTACTAGAGACCAGTTCATCCAGCAGATTTCATCGTGATATTTTCACGCTCACATGATGTTTTAGCCTGTTGAATTTCTGAAAATACAAAAATTGCCCACTTCCCTCATCTGCCATTATACGTTGCAAGTTAATGGATGTATGTTTTCAAACATTTTACATCAGCTCACCCAAATGCAATAAGGTATGATGTTTGACAATTGTAACAGATAGAATAAAATGTAAATAGACGTAATAGATAAGAAAGATGACCATGAATGATTGTCTCTTTCTCTCTCTCTATCTGTACTTATGTTTGTGTTCTTGAAAGATGGTTGTTTATAATTGCCGTTACCAGCAGGGCTCTTTTTGTAGCAGGAACTCCTTTGCATATTAGGCAACACACCCCTTATGTAGCCAATCCTCCACCATGACCTCCCTACCACAGTTGAAACAGTGAGCGAACTCAAGGCTCCATGCATGTCTTCTTGTCATGTTATGGATTGTTTCAGTCCAAGCAGTCTAGAGAAAATTGGCAAACTGCTCCTAACTGTACGCCCCACCATGTGCCTCTTTGATCTGTGCCCTTCATGGCTCATTAAAGTGGGTCACAAGGGATTTCAAGATGCCCTAAGGGAAATTATTAACAAGTCCCTCTCAGAGGACTTGTTCCCTGGGACACCTAAGGAGGCTGAGGTTCATCCCCTCTTGAAAAAACCATCTTTGGATCGGGCCAAATTGGCTAACTATCAGCCAGTTTCCAATTTGTCCTATTTGGGCAATTGAGAGGGCTGTGGCAGTCCAGCTACCGAGCTTTTTGGATGACACTTCCATCTTAAACCCCTTCCAGTCCGGCTTCCGCCCAGGACACAGCGTGGAGACAGTACTGGCCACCCTCATGGATGACTTTTGGAGGCATCTGGATCGAGGCAGATCAGCAGTGCTGTTGCTGTTGGACCTGTCAGCAGTGTTCAACATGTTCAACCATCAGCTACTGATCCACCACCTCGCTGACAATGGAGTTCAGGGGCTTGCCTTACAATGGCTCGCATCCTTCCTTCAGGGTCAAAGGGTGGCATTAGGGGAACAGCTGTCCCAGAGGCATCCGCTGACTTGTGGAGTGCCCCAGGGAGCAGCACTTTCCCCAGTGTTAGTCAACACTGATATGTGCCCCCTTGCCCAGATTGCCCGAAAGCACGGGCTTGGGTGTCACCAGTATGCGGATGATACCCAGCTCTATCTGTTGTTGGGCGGCCAGTCTGACTCTACACCAGAAGATCTGGACTGGGCATTGCAAGCTGTTGCTGGTCGGCTTAGACTGAACCGATTGCAATTGAATCCGATAAAGACCGAGGTCCTGTGCCTGAGTCAGGGCAGCCCGGGGGTAGGGATCCCATTCCTGACCTTCGACAAGGCACCACTCATGCCAGCGCCAGAGGTTAGGAGTTTGGGAGTGCTCCTGGATGGAAAAACAATGGATGTCTCCTTAACAATAGAGGCCCAGGTAGCAGCCACTGCCAAGTCAGCCTTTTACCATCTTCGGCTGACCAGGCAGCTGGTTCCCTGCCTTACCATCTTCATCTCTAGCCTGTGCCCACCATATAATAAGCGGAGGGAAGTGCGCTGGTGCGAATACCATCGGAACATACGCTCCTCTAAGCTGCTTTATAAACATTTCTTGCTCTCGTTTTTATCAGATCATGTTCCAGCGTTTTTAGAAGTATTTTAAATGATGGTTATTTTATGTTTCTATGTCTCTATATTTTAATTGTGCTTTATACGAAATTCTATGTAAGCCGCCCTGAGCCCGCCTTGGCAGGGAGGGCAGTGTATGAACAGAAATAAATAAATAAATAATAAAGTGGTTGAAGCTTGCAATTTAGTAACAGCTTTCTATTAGCTAAATGGCTTTTCTTTCTGCACTGAGAACTGCAGCCCCACCAGAAAAATTTTTTGCCTCAGAAGCCACAAAATCCTGGCTAGGGGGCCTGCCTCTCCCTCACAGCTCCTGCAGCCTTCCCCTATCCCCAGCTGCTTCCGTCTTTATCTGCAGACCCCATCCCCCTTGCCTTGTTTTTCTTTCCTCCCTCTCTCCACTTTAGCTTTACTTCCTCTCGTTTCCCTCCTTGTCTTGCCTGCCATCCCACTCCTCCCTTCCCCACTCACTCACATCCACAGCAACCATTTTGGATTATCTAGGCAACCAAACACTGTTGCCTAGGCAATCCAAAATGGCTGCCAAGATCACAGGAGTTAGGGGTTTTTTTTTAGAAAATATGTAAGCCACCTCTCCAGACCTGCTCGAGGCAGATGGTAAGGTTAATCTCATGGGATCTGAACATTGCACTGTCACAGTTTTTTCTCATCAGTGGATCGGAAGTACCCTTTTGTGGGTTGTGCCTTCTCCTTGTTCTGTCGGCAGTCTTCCACTATCCTTCCCCAACCCCTCCTTCATACCAAAGGTTAACACTTTGTTCCACAGGCATCAGGAGAACCATCTTCCTCCAGTTGTTCCTCACCTCCACTGGCATAAATTAGATGTCTGGAGGGCCCTCCACATCTACGTTAACAGAACAGCAGCCTCAGGTACCTTGCTCATCTCATTACCCAACCAGGGCTCTTTTTGCAGCAGGAACTCCTTTGCATATTAGGCGACACACCCCTAAGGTAGCCAATCCTCCAAGAGCTTACAGAGCTCTTCTTACGGGGGCTACTGTAAGTTCTTGGAGGATTGGCTACATTAGGGTTGTGTTGCCTAATATGCAAAGGAGTTCCCGCTACAAAAAGAGCCCGGTTCATGGGGAAGGTGGCCTAATCATTAACCATAGCCAGATGGATCAAAATGTACATTTCCCTAGTTATGACTTTCATCTTCTCCTGCCAATAAAGGTCACCACCCACTCTACAGGACTGGCCTCTACTTCTATGGGCCTCTCCACCAGTGCATCCATTGCAGAAATCTGTAGGGCAGCTGCCTGGGTACCATCCTTTACCTTTGAGGCATTACAAAAAAGATACGTTTGCCTTGTCTGAGGTGTTTAGCAGAAAAGTCCTCCAAAAAGTAGTTCCTCAATAATTCTGGGGTTTTTTCACCAGGCTTAACCAAGCATTTCAGTATCCCTTACAAGGATTCCTTCCTCCACTGATGGAGAATTGGACTGACTGTGAGGGTTTTTTCTAATCAGTAGACTGAAAGGTATTCTTCCCCACCCTAGTTGGTGGAATAGGAATTGGAGAGGAATTCCTTAGGTCCACATGGAGATGCTCTGGGGTCTTCAATCCTGTTGTTCAGTCCTGTTGTTCAACCTCACACTATCTCAAGTTACAGGTCTCCAGAGAAGCTCGGCAAGAATGCAGGGTGGTAGTGGTCAAGCACCTCCTCAAGGTAGTGGAAAATTTTTCCAAAAAAATTACAAATATCCTGCTCAGAGAGCAAGGAGGCAGCACAACCCAGACAAGGAGATTGTCCCTCACTGATGGAGAACTTGGCATTTTTAAACTTTTAACTTTGTTTTATTTTATCCATTTCAATTTAAGAGTTTTCTGGGAGCCCTGGGGCTCCCCTTTGATTTGTAGAACTATCTTCCCTCTGTGTACCTAGTCCCACTGACTGGATTCTCGCATCTGCACTCTGAGGCCCAGATTCATAATTAGATACAAGAAGATAATTGCTACCAATTTTCATACATGTTAATGCAGGAAGCCTTTGTTGTTGTTGTTCAGTTGCACAAAGTCCGACTCTTCGCATCCCCATGAACCACATCACGTCAGGCCCTCCTGTCTTCCGCCATCCTCCAAAGTTTGCTTAATTTCATGTCCGTTGCATCAATAACAGGAAGCTTGCAAAACCTCAAATGATCCAAGATTTAATAATAAAGGCTAGGAAATACTCTCAGATTACTAGACTCACCATAGTTTCATTGCCAGTGGGCTGTTCTCTTGGATATAAACAAGTATCCACAGGACTGAATGCCCTTTCTTTCCAGTTTGTGTGGTCCTTCAGAGAACTTGGCATCCCACCACCTCCTGCAGTTGCTTTCCTAGGGGCTGCATATTTCACCATGCACGGATTACCTCCTCTTCCCTGTTTCAAATGGGTCATGTTGGTAAAGAAGAATTCACAATATTTCTTGTTAAGCTCTTCCAAAGTTGCATCTTCTGGCAGAATAAGAGGAAGATCTCCAGAGACAGGCTGCCTGTGACTAGGCCCACAAATAGTGGGAAGAGATGACCAAGACGATCAATGAAAACAACAGGAATGATACAGAGGTCTTAATCAAAAATTCACGTAACATCAACATTGAGATGGAGGAAGGAAACCAACTATTTTCCACGTGATAAGGGAAGAAAATGCAGTAAGCATATAGTGAGCTCCAGAGTCCTTCATGCATGGACAGTACCAGTGTTAACTAGTTTATAAGACAGTTTCTGTTATAACAGCTCCACCCCATCCACTCAGCAAGCACTGATGACAACTGCAGAGCTGCAATAGCATGAAACAGGCTAGCATCAAAACAGGCTAGCATCACAGATAAGGCTATGAACAAACTTAGCATATGATCTGGGAAAGTCTGAATAGGTTTTGATCACCCAGTTTAGTTCCAGCTAGAATCAAATCACTTGGATCACATATTACCTTTTGCGCATATTGGCATTCTCAAGACAAGCCATGTCTGCTTGCATAAGTCAAATTTATTGGGTGAACTGGTTCCAAGTGTCACGACATAATTTCTGGCGGCATGCACTTCCCTCCTACCACAATACATGATACTATGGAAATTATACTGAACATGTGTGTGGGTGTGTCAAAAATCCCCTGTGGTGAACTTGCACACTCAACACCATTTGATAGCTAGTGCCCATTACCACAGTTGCCCGTTCATCTGTAATAAATTCAGTACAGAGTATATATTACAGCAGCCTACTACAATGCCCAACACTAATCCACTTGGGGAGGAGAGATGGAGAGGACAGTTTGACCCAACAGGCTAACTATAGTGATGGAGAGCATGCAGAGGAGCACAACAACAACACAACCCATTCTAACCGTTTAACTGGCTTCTCCTCCACTAGGTAACTGCCTACCACTGACCCCTTCTTCTTTAGTAGGGGCATTTTGTTCAGAGGTGCCTGAAAATTAGAAAGACTAAGTTTAGATTCGTCATCTAAATAATTAAATGAGAACAGCCCAACAGAGCTAAGCTCTGCTCGATAGAAACCCATACAGTAGACAATGCATTTAAAGGGGGGGGGAGGGATGCTTTCTCCACAGGGACCCCAAGAAATTACAATAAAACCAAGTAAGTGGGCACTCCAAGTTTATTGAAAACCCAGTCTTAAACATCTCGTTGATCTTCAAGATAAACTGCTAAACAACAGGCATATAAAAGAAACACATTTTATGCAATGAAAAATGACAATCATAGCCTGGCCATTTCTCTCGTCCTATCCAACTTTTATTGCAACTTTAGCATTTACACAGATGGCAAAGAAACAACATTCCTTTGCAATACTAAAACACACAGACTTGAAAGATCTGATAATGACGACAGCAAAGCACATGATGTGACTTTTTATTATGGAAGTAAAGAAAGAGCTTATGGGACACACGTTCACATTTGAACAATGGAATGGTTTCTGAAGCATTCTGAGGTCATAGCAATGACAACAAACACGCCAGATATATGTCATAGGACTTACAGGTAGAATGCATCTGCCGAAAACTGAATCCAGGACTTCTGGATCTAAAGCATGACTCTTGGCTACCTTAATCAGAGAACACAGTGAGTGGGAATCGTGAGTCAATCTGTTAACCAGACTAGTATGTCTCTGTGAGACTCTGTAAACATGCACCTTTCTCTGAAATTTACTCAGGTACACCCTTTGAAAATCCATCGCTGAACTGAGTCAGCAAGGTTGATGAGGCATGGTGTTTAATCACACATAGGTTCCAATCTCAATCTGCTCTACTGAGATCATGCAAAGTGATGGTATCACTTTACTCTGCTCTGGTTAGACCTCACTTGGAATACTGTGTTCAGTTTGGGGCACCGCAGTTTAAGAAGGATGCTGACCAGCTGGAATGTGTCCAGAGGAGGACAACGAAGCTGGTGAGGGGTCTGGAGACCAAGTCCTCTGAGGAAAAGCTAAAGGAACTGGGTATATTTGTCCTGGAGAAGAGATGACTGAGAGGCTATATGATAGCCATCTTCAAGTCTTTGAAGGGCTGTCATATAGAGGATGGAGCAGAGCTGTTTCCTGTTGCCCCAGAAGGTTGGACCAGAACCAATGAACTGAAATTAATCAAAATAATTTTCAGATAAACATGAGGAAGAACTTTTTGACAGTTAGGGCGGTTGATTAAGGCACTGCAATGCAAAAGGTCAACCCCTATCTAGATGAGCTTTCTATTCCCCCCACTGCCAGTTATCCTTCCTGCCCCATTACTAACTGCTTGCAAAACTACCCCCCCCAGTTTAAAAGTATAGAGCTAGTTGCATGAAATGCAAGCTACTTTCTAAAAAAAAACCCCTGTCCTAATGCACTAGATAGCCAGTCCTCTGAATGCACAAGATCTGTTTGCCAAGTCAACAGCTACCATTAGATGCCATGAATAAATACAAAGGAGAGCACTGCAGTGCCTTGATCAAAAGCCTGCTTCCATCAGGTAAATGAAGTAATCTCTAAGACTACTTCATTTTACCCAGGTGAGGAATTTTACCCTAGCTGGCTGAGGTCCCAAGTTATCACACATTAATATAACCCCTTCCCAGCCTTATTCCTCACCCAATAAAATCAAAACCTTTAAGCAGCAAGTAGATAACTAAAAACTCTTTAAAAACCAGTTTGGCTTTAAAAGCCAGTTTGGGTGTAGCAGTTAAGTGCACGGACACTTAATCTGGGAGAACCGGGTTTGATTCCCCACTCCTCCAGTTGCACCTGCTGATGGGACCTTGGGTCAGTCACAAGCTCTGGCACAGCTGTTCTTGAAAAAGAGCAGTTTCTCTCAGAGTTCTCTCAGCCCCGCCTACCTCCCAGGGTGCCTGTTGTGGGGAGGGGAAGGGAAGGGAAAGGAGTTTGTAAGCCGCTCTGAGACTCCTCTGGGTAGTGAAGGGCGGGGTATAAATCCAATCTCATCTTCTTCTTTAGAAGCTTTCTGCATAGAAGAACGTTCACAGGAAATTCTCAGGCTTGATTCCCTACTTCATTCGGAGCACCAAGACTTCACTGGTAATTAAACTTCCAAAAAGGGATTCCCTGACACTCTACTGTACCTCAGGAAGGGCCTTTTGTCTTAGCAAGCAGCTACGAACATTTAAATATTTTTTGTTCTCAGCAGGATTTCCGAATGAAATCAGATTAAAAACCTAGTTCTATAGTTATTTCTTCTACATGGACTGGCAAGGTTAGGTCATCCCCTGAGCATCAATACAGTGCAAATTATACTCCCATCCCCACTCACAAAAAACCCACACAAAACCCCTGGGAAATTTATAGGAAAGAGGGTGAAGTATTACTTCACTACACATCCAACTTGGGCTGAGATATACTACAGCATGAATTCTCTAGTTCGACTTGCTGTCCTTCATTTTGTTATCCAGTGAATTTCAACTTAAGATGCCCACAACTCTTTAGTTCTTTTCTTGTTAGATACAACTTCTGAATTACTTAGAATGGCTGCAATATTGTATAGCGGAGAACCTCAGACACTATAGTACAAATAAGTCTGTACCTTCTGAAGACGACTCAGCCAACAAACATTATCAGGGCTGGGCATACAGGTTCTACTCAATGCTATGAGAGTACAGGTTCTACTTTCATGTATAGTTTTAAATGCATTTGTACCTCACTTCTCTTAGGTGGCTTCCAACAAGAAAACATAATAAAGGAAACATGATAAAACAGAAGCATCAGGATGACCACCAGGCCAAAACACTAACAGCTGTATGAATTTTGCATCCTCTTTTGAAAGGAACAAGAACAGAGTAGCTATGAAGTTCATTGTATCGGGGGAAGTCATTCCACAACCGTGACACAATTACAATGAAGACCCTGTTCTTTGCCGTGGATGTCCTTCCCTTATATGACGTGGTCACACAAAATGCAAATAGCAGCTGAGCTCTTAAACAAAGAGGTGGCGTACAAGACTGCTGCCAGTTATATTCAAAAACTGGCATTCTTATCACGTTCTCTTGACTCTTTCTAGACAGAACAGAACATGATATAATTTCCCATGAGTATTTAGATTTGGGGTGATTTTATTGGAATTCCTGATCATGTGACTACTCTCATGTCCTCACATACTCTGGCAAAGAGGTAATGGGGTAATAGGGTGTGGTAACAGTTTTGAATGACTGTTTGACTAATGCCCCAGAAGAATACAATTATATGAAGACACTGCAAAGGTAAAAAGTTTGCGTTAAATATGCATGATATGGAGGTCGCATACTTCGCCACCCTCAACTTATCTGGCAATGCAGCCACATGACAAATAATAACAAAGATGGAGTGGAATGGAAGTACATTTCAGACATACAAATGAGCTCACATACACACACGCAAACACAAAATCCCAAGATGTTAAACAAGGGAGGTCCCTGTTTCTCATTTATATCAATGTGCTTAGCAGCTTCCATAAATCCCCAGTCAAGTTTTGTAAAAATTTCTGATCTGTGCATGCAAATCATTAAAAAGACGATTATTTATCAACAAACTGTTTCCTTCCCTTTATTTCATTCCTGGCCTTCTTTCGTGAGTAGGCAAGTCAGCAGCAAGAGGCATTTTTCACAGTGGAACAAGAGGCGTCGTCTTTGAGGTGACCTTCACATTTTGGTTAAGGCTTGCTAGTTTATACTGAAACTACTGAAGCAGTGTTTCATGTACATCATCTGCCCTTGCATGCTTCCCAAAGGGGAAGGGGAAGAAAAGGACAAAACACATTCTGTTTTTGCAGTCTGGTCTTTCTCCTTCCTCGTTAACAAAGCACGTTGGATAAGCCTACAAGGGTGCAGTCACAAGCTGACAGCGGAAGAACCATCTGGCAGAACTGATGGCTTCAGGTTGAAGCAAGTTATGGCACTGGCACAAGGAAGTTCCACTCTATCCTCTGGAATGGTGACCGGAAGAAAGGGAATACTCTGAGGTACTCTCTAAACCAAATGAAGGATTTTCAACTATGGTTCCTCTGCTCAGGTATGTACCAAACACAGCATTTCCGTCTAGAGACCCTTTTCTTGTATATCATATTAGATGGTTAAGATGCTGAACTGCAGGCTGGAAGGTCGGTAGTTCAGCAGTTCGAGACCCGAGTGTCGCATGATGGAGTGAGCTCCCATCTCTGGTTCCAGCTCCTGCCAACCTAGCAGTTCGAAAGCAAGACATTGCAAGTAGATAAATAGGTACCGTTTCGGTGGGAAGGAAACAGCATTCCGTGCATCTCGGTGTCTAGTCATGCCAGCCACATGACCATGGAAAAGTCTTTGGACAGCGCTGGCTCTTTGGCTTGGAAACGGAGATGAGCACTGCAACCCTAGAGCTGAATTCGACTGGCTTTCGAGCAAGGGAAACCTTTACTTTACTATTAGCCCTTTACAGTTGCCCAGGTTTAAATATATAGCTCTCCCAAAGAATGCCCCTCTGCAAACACTATTAAAAACACAAGGCCTCAGTCAATGTCCCCCATGTAACTGAAATGACCCCATGTGATGGCAGCAACAGCAGCAGGCCAAGGGAAGGTGACTGGAGGGTAAGATTTTTGGTTTCAGACTAACCAGCTTCTTGGCTTCAAAGGCGTCTCTCTCATCTCTCAGCCTCTTGTTCATCTCCCTGCTCCGAATGAAAGAGACACAAGATAAATTGCAAGAGTTATTTTACACACGTTCATTCTTTCTTCACAATCCAGGCTCTGACAGAGCAAATTAACCACTCTGGGGGTATCCAGAGAGAGGCAAGAACAATTTGTAACTTCAGAGTCTCAGTTCATTCACTACCCAGGAGCCTGGATCAGATGTAGCGCAGTTTCCTGAATGAAGGCAAGGTAGTCGGGGCCACATTCAGCCATTCAAGCAAAAGGCTTTGCTTGGGCTGTTGAGCTCAGCCTGACTCATGCAGACGCCGCTCCTCGGAAGCAACCACCACGCACAGCGAGTGGCAACGGAGTGTTCTGGGTTCTGGCAGCAAGCACACCAGGATATTGGGGACATCGGGCTAAAGGGAATTTCCTCTTCGAGCCCTTGTGAGCTTGGCTTGACGTGATCAGCTCAATGACCCGTGAAAGAGCTGCACCCCTAAGCACAATCCAGTCTCCAGGAGAGGAAGTCCTTCCACAGCTGTCTCCTTACCTGAGCAGCTCTAGTTGTCGCAAGAGGCTTTGCTTCTCTTTCTGCATGTTCTTGGAGACACGAATGACATCCCTGGGTTAAGGAAAAGGAAAAGGGAATTTAAAAAAGACAAAACCACAATGTCTTACAAGTTTTGCCCTTTGCAAACATGGGCAATCTGTCCAAAACACAAAGGTGCTGGTAGCCATAATGTGTGGTAAAGGTAAAGCCAGTCGAATCTGACTCCAGGGTTGCGGTGCTCATCTCCGTTTCCAAGCCAAAGAGCCAGCGCTGTCTGACGACATTTCTGTGGCCATGTGGCTGGCATGCCTAAATGACTAGGCACACAGAACGCTGTTACCTTCCCACCGAAGCAGTACCTATTTATCTACTTGCAATCTCTTGCTTTCGAACTGCTAGGTTGGCAGGAGCTGGAACCAGAGACGGGAGCTCACTCTGTCTTGCGGCACTCGGGTCTCAAACTGCTGAACTACCGACCTTCCAGCCTGCAGTTCAGCGTCTTAACCACTTGAGCCACCGCAGCCCTATAATGTAATGGAGGCTTGCCTAAATAAACGGACAGTAGGGTTGAGAGCTAATTTGCTAGGACTGTAGTCCTAGTCCTCACTGACCTGGTGCAGGTGAACCATTGATACACTATAGAGCAGGAGTGTCAAACATGCGGCTTGGGGCCGGATCAGGCCCCCGGAGGGCTCCTATCAGGCCCGCAGTGGAACTGGCTGTCTTCTGCTTCTTCTTCCAATTCTGCTGCTGCTGCGTCATCGTAGGTTTGCAGCTTACAGATACACACCTGAACAGCATACTCAAGATTGCAACAGCACAGACATTTTGATGCAATAATTCAGAGCAAGTGTCAGTTATCAGACACTGTTAAATAAAGAAAATATTGCTAGACTGCTAATGTTTTTAGCATGTTTTTATTTTAAGTTAAAAAAAACCCTTTGTGTTTGTGTTCTTTATAAAGTTTATATCTCCACTACCTGGCATTACATTTTATCGCACAGATGGCCTGGCCCAACAAGCTCTCATTTATGTCTGATCCGGCCCTGATCCGTCAAACAAATGGGTTTGACACCCCTGCTATAGAGAGTCTTGTGAAATCCTCCTGTCCCGTGAATGTATTGTGGCATAAGCTTTTGTGATCGGTTCACGCACTCCTTAGCTTTTTCTGCTGTCACATGCCCATCTTATGGAATGGCATGCCCAAAGACATTAGGAGAACATCATCTTCACAAGGTTTGAAAACGATAAGGTATTCTGTTTCAGAGGGCATTTGGTGATGTTTTAGGGTACCACGTAAGTAACATGCGTGGTTTGATTTTATTTAAAGGACTCCTGCCTCACCTTTCCATTCAAATATCCAAGGTGACCAGTCATAAAAATACAATATCAGATTTCAGAAACTTTTCAGCAGCAACATAAATACATATAATTAAATAAAAACAAAAGATAGAAAATCCTCTATGATATTTCAGCCGTTGCTAAAACATAACATCTTAGCGTTCCCCAATCACAGCAGCAGTATACAACCGCCAGTATAATCTGCCACGAAAACACTAACTGAACCTGCCTGAAATAAAATTAGCTTCCCCTGGCATCAAGCTGATAGCAAAACATTGCACCCGGTGAGCCTCCTGGGCAAGGCTCTTCCTCCATCTTGGTGCCACCACTGAGAAGGCTCTTTCCTGGGTGGCCACCACCCAGCAAATGGGGACACCTGGAACAAGGTCTCCAGTGAAGATACTAAAGCATGGGTGGGAATACAAAAATCTCTCACCTCTCCTTTCTCATTGCAGCACACAATGTTCCCCCCAAAATCTGTTTCTGGGGTCAGTGTGGGGGGCAAGTGGAATCTGAAGGGGGAAGGGAGAAATTCAAGGAAATCTAGTGTAAGCAAAAGTAGGATCCAAATACTGCAGTGCAGTCCTTAGCAGAATTATACCCTTTTAAGTCCACTGAACTAGGATGGCACCATTGACCTCTGTGTTGGGAACCAGGATATTAGGCTTCCGTGCAGTTTTCCAGCAGTATTAAAGTTCCAGTAAGTAGCTGAAAAAGCCTGAATTGAGGGACATACTACACAAACCCTCTTCCCACTTCTCCACTTCTAACTGATCCTTTTCCCACTTAAAAGGGTCTATTTGCGTATAATGTGTAGCTCAGCCAGGAAAACCACCCCCCAGATTCTGCATTCCATATCTTGAATTAAAATACCCACAGCCATCCTAAATGGCATTTAGAAAGCTTAATGGCATTAAAATGGCTTTGCATTGATGTGGAATGAGCTATGGAAGATCTTCTCCACTGCCTTTTGGACCATTATCTATATGTAGACATTAGGTCTACATATATACTTAACCTGGTTATGACCAATACTATATTTGACCAATTAAACAGATATTTAATGTCTTACAAAGCAGAAGATGTTAGTAACAGAGTTGACTGTCCTACTTGGAGTAGCAATTTTCAAATGGTGTAATGCATCTGATTGCTACAGAGACAGGTATTATTCATGTTTATTGTAATTATTTGTCAAGAGACTGTTATGCCCTCTTGAGTTCAGACAACAGAAGCTTCTGACTGAACCTTAATTTAAAAACACACACTTTGTATTTCTGCCATGCATGCTGCCTATGCCAAGTTTAACTATCACAATCTTCTGCTGACGGTAGATGGGAAAGGATCATCATCATTGTTTTAGACACGAGGAATGAGACATACTGGTGTACAATCTCAATACCACACAGGAAGTTTGTGGCAGAGGGAGACACAGAAAATATTTTCAAATGCTTTAACTCAAGACTCCTGTGAATGGGAAAGCATTTGGGCTTGTAGATGGTATCAGTCTGCAGCAGCAGCAGCAACAAACGCGGCCGAGACTAACCTGAAAGGCCAGACTGCTGCGTGGGCAGAGGAGAGCTAGAGGAGGTCTTCTCCCCCCCCCATCTGGCTAACAGCCAGCAGAGGCGGGAAACTGGGGCGACCGCATTGGCTGGCTCCACGCTACCTGGGTGGGGATAGCTGATTGGTCACCTTGAATTTGGCAGGCTCTACGCAGTGATGACGTAGAGCCTGCTTGGGAAAATTTAAGCTGCACTGCCAGTGAAGCGTGGCAGTGCGATTTTCGTCGGATTCCCACCCACCCTCCTTGGGTTTTAAAGGTTCTCTAATTCTTTGCTGTCATGGCTGGCAGTTTTGTGCATCTGGGGCGAATCCTTTTTGGGGAGACGGGCCTCCGTGTCCACCTCCCCCTTTCTGGGGACCCCCTTAAGGGGTCTGGGGGTTTGAGCCACCACGTGGTAGGCCCCATCTTGGGGGCTGTGCCCAGGCTCACCCCAGGTGTCAAATTGGTACCATGCAGCGGCAGCCGCCCTTGTGAGACCAGTACTATTTGCCACTCCCGGGTTTTTCCCTCAGCAGGCGGGCTGAGGGACGTGGTTATCGGGCGGCAGGCGGGTCGCTCGATTTTCCAGGATCCACCCCCATGCTCCGCCAATGCTCCGTGGTCTGTAATGAATAAAAGCTGTGGCCTGTTTTTTTATTCCAAAATTGTTGTGTGGTGTGTTTGTTGTGGACCTCTGCAGGACCTCTTCTTACTAAGCCTTCCGCCAGCAAACCTACACATTTCTGTGTCACAGAGAAAGATACCGCTCAGAAGTGCTGAGGTAATTTGACAGCTTTCGTCATATATTTTGCCGCTCCACCCAGACGCACCTGTCCTTTTGCTGCTGTTCTAGCTGGGCTTCTCTCTGCAGTTGTTCCAGGTGGCCCTGGGCGATTTCCAGCTCCCATTTGCTCCTCTCCAGCTGCTCCAGGAGATTTTCATTTAGATGCTGCAGTCTCTCATTTTGCACCCGCATCTCCAGCTGCTCAGAATTGATAGACTGTAGCTGATGTTCTAACTTTAAAAAAGGAGAAAGAACTGGAATGAATAAATTGTGAAAACCCGTACGAAACACCTCATCAGGCGCCACCGTCTGAAAGTTGCCTTAAACTGCAGGAGGTTAAAATTATTTAAATCAGCAACCGATAAATAAAAGTTGTGCACCACAGGACAAAACGGCACACACACCAATGAAGCCCACTGCAATTCATTTAACTACACTGAACAACATACTGATGTTACCGATAGCCACTGGTAGTCCACTACACATTACAGCAGATCTGTATGCCCAGTCAGTCCAAAAGTAGGGAGGGAAAAGATGCCACGAGAGAACCACTGATTTCTAAACCCAGACTCTTATGTTTCAGTGGGCATTAAAAGCCTTTAGCCAGTCATCTTGCCCGGATTCCACGTAGTTAAGTTAAGTAGCCTTTATTGGCGTGGAAACAAATTGATTCAAGTTAATACAGTTTAAAATGTAAGTTAAAACCACAACATACATATACATCAGTGTAAATATAAGATTATTTCTGTGAGATCCCTTAGCGTACCTTTATAGCAGAGGAAAGAAACTTAGCCACTTTCTCGGGGACGTTAGATGAGAAATCATTCAAAAGTCTATAAACCTTAAATGCATCAGAACAGTCCCTCGCCCTAACTAGAACAGAACGTAAATGCGTATAACGTAAATCTGTATACAGGTGACAATAGAGAAGAAGATGAGTGATTGACTCAACACATTTTTGCTTACAAGGGCAGTATCTGGCTGAGTAGGCTATCTTGTTGAATCTGCCATAAAAAATAGCGGAAGGCATGGCATTACGTCTGGCAAGGGAAAATGCTCTGCGCTGCTGTGGCACATGCAAAGGGGATTGATATGGGGCCATTTTCCAAGTAATGAGGGGAATCTCAAAACTCAGCGGGGAGCAGGTTTTGTTGGCCTGACTAAATAACTTCTGGCATTCAGTGTCTAGCATTCTGTTTTTAATTTGATGAAATGCAGCAGTGAAAGTCAGCATAGACAGCATAAGCCCATTGCTTTAATTTTCCTCTCAATATATGCTGACCAGTTTGACATATTGGATTCAGAGAGCATTTGAGAGATAAGGCTCCCAGGTTCAAGGATCCCACGTAAATCTCATCCCCTCCCAGTAAATGGCTCTTTGTAATGGCTTTCATGGCTGATGGACACCAGTAAGAAATAAATTTCAATTACCATCATGTTTGAGAATGATTCTAGTTTGCTAATGAAATGCTGACGGAAGAGCCAGATGGTACCTGTCCACTCCCCACTCCCATGGTGGAAGTTCCAGTGGTGGGAGGCAACCGAGATCACGAAAATGGCAGGAGGTGGGAAGTTTAACACACACACACACAGCGCCATGCTACAGGCCCTCTGTGAATTAGGCTAGGGCCACTGGCTGTTGTTTACTGTCACCAAAAAAGAATGTACCTGCCTTTTCCATAAGGAGCTACTTGCAAACTGGGGGGCCCAACAGCAGCTTGAGGGGGCCCCAGCAACAACCAACCCAGTAGAGTTCAGCTTCCCTTGGAATGCCTCTGCTCTTTCAACTGCATCTTTCTCACACACCCCAACAGAGACACAGGCCAAATCAGCATTGGTATCTTCTCCTGGTTTGGCAACACTCCCGCTCCATCTCAAAAAAAGATGTCTACATCTCTTTCAGATTTGCTCTCCTACTGTACTGTTATAATTTCTGTTGTCTGCATTATTTTACTGCCCTATGGTTTCGACTCCGTTGTGATTGTGGCGTCCCACCGGCTCAACTGGATGTGGTTACAAAGCACTCTAAGCCTCCTCCTGAAAGCGCCATCTAGTGATGAAGACTTGAATCGACCAAATTGGAAGAATTTCTTGAACAAGCATCACTCCAGCATAAAGAAAGATGGTGTCAAGACTGCTTTAAAAATGAAGATGCAGACATGACCACACAGAGACCTTTTCTGCACCTCAGCACTGCTGCTGTTTCCCAGTGAGTTGAATCCCCAGCTGACGCTCCGACTTTGCAGCACCCCATTCTGCAAAAGGGCATTTATTTCCCCCATGTGTTCTGCGCTTCCTTTGAAAAGGGGTTGTGTGGCCATGTTGTCATGTACTTTGTCAGCAACAGAACCTCCTTTTTGTGTGTATGTGCAGTAATATTATGACAACATTGTAAAAAAAAAGAAAACAAACAAACCAGGAGCTATAGGGGAAAGGGGGGGGGGAATGAAGGAACAATATAGGTGTGTGGCGTCAAACCTACCCACCAAAAAAAGGAAAAGGAAAGGAACTTCATGGGTGGGTAACTGCAAGGAGAAGGCTGCCCAATGTTATAAAGTTGCTATATTATAATTGGGGGAAAAAATCACGTCATAACACAATCAACATTACACTTTAAAAAATTAGCAGACTGTTCTGGGGACAACCTGAAGGGAAGGGGGCAAACATGAAACACTGGCGAAATTCAAAATCAGGAATTCCTCACTGGAAAACTGCAGGTTCAGAATTGAAAGGGGGGGAAATCATGGGGAAAGTGGATTCAGAACACATGGGGTTAGGGTTGCCAAGTCACTCACATTTTGCAGCAGGGGAGTGTTCGTCCCATTCTGGGACATTTGTGTGCACACATAGCGCGCGCCATGATGTCACTCGAAAGTAACGTCATCATGCTGGGCACATTGCCAAGCAATGCTCTGGTAATCGCCCTAAAAGCTCTAGAACATTGCCTGGCAACATGCCCAGCATGATGGCGTCACTTCTGGGCAACATCATGGCACCAGGCACGCCAGCCTGATCTGGCCACTTCGGGGTGGGGTTCCCCCTGCCTGCTGTATCTGGACTGGTGGATTGGGGGCCCTTTTAGCAGGGGAATCCCTGCCTCTTGGGGGGACTTGGCAGCCCTACATGGGGTAACAGGGCACTAAATTCAGATCTACTCCCAGAGAGGCAGAAAGTTGCGTGGAAAGTTTTACAGACTTCGATTATTTAAGAACACCAGTGCCGAGGTTTGCACTTGTGTGGAAATGGTCACAGTGAGTGAGAGAGAGAGACACTGGGGGTTGGCTCAGTTTCCTCTACCTGCCCCCTTCCTGTGCCTGCGTAGCCAACCGGCCTCACACTCTGAGCCCTGGGAAGGCAGCATGTGCATCATGTGCTCCTTCTCCCAAGTACGATGATCCACACAGCAGCAGCCAGTACCTCGTCTGTTGTCATCCTTCTTGCATGACCTGCCTTGCAAAAGGCCCACTGTTGTGCTCCATTCCCTGTCCTATTTCCTGAGCTGCACAGAGAAGCTTCTCTGCCACAAGAACAGCATTGTCGTCTGGTAAATGAGCCCCTGGCTGGAGGCAGTGAAAGAGATAGGTAGGGGAAGGAGGGACTTCTCAATTATCACATGCCCCAGAGAAGAATTTGATGGAGGGAGCAGGGCTGTTAAAACCAGGGCTATTTTGGGGCAGGAATGCACAGGAACGGAGTTCTGGCTGGCTTCAGAGTTAGCCACACCCACTACAGCCAAAACCTCTGTGTGCATGGCTACAGAGGGAAGTCCTGGAGAGCACACACCCCCGGCGACTCCAAGGTGGGGGGGCCAGGGGGGGCCCTAGAAGGATGCCTCCCCAGATCTTCCCTGGCCTGTCCAAGGGCGGCTTGCCCAGGCTCCCTGCAGCCGCAGGGCACCCGGGCAAGCCAAGGGAGGGCAGTTTAAACTGCCTTCCCTTCCCTCCAAGGGCCGGCTTGCCTGGGCTTCCTGCAGCTGCGGGGCACCTGGGCAAGCCAAGGGAAGGCATGGGGGTGTGGCCTAATATGCTAATGAGTGGTGCTGTCAGGGGGTGTGGCCTAATATGCTAACAAGTTCCTGCTGCTGGATGTGGCCTATTATGCTAATGAGTTCCTGCTGGGCTTTTTCTACAAAAAAAAGCCCTGGTTAAAACTAACATTGTGATGCTGGAGAGGCAAAAAAGTTTCCATGCAGCTCACAGGAAAAAGAGCCGTGTCTAAAAAGCAGTGGGAGTTCCAGAGAAGGTTGCCAGCTGACCAAGAAAGAGGGCTGGTTTGCACCTCTGCCTTTAATGGCAGTATGATTTATAGGGAACTTTTGACAAAACTGAGCAAACGCTTATTACTGGCTTGTTCCTGCAGTTCAAGCTGCTATGAGAGGCACAGGAATAGGAGCTAGTAAAAAAAAAGTCGACAACTCCTAGATCTGGGTGAGGATTTGGTGCTGGTGAATGGAAGGGGGTGGATCTGGGGTGGGGGAATCAGGGAGAAGTAGTGAGGGAGGGAATTCATGGCCGCCGTCCTCCTGTGCATATTTACATGCAAGCAAGTCCCCTCATACTCAGTCACACTTTCAGTAAACAAGGACGGGATCCACCTAACTTGAGCAAGAACAGGGAATGTGCTTGATTTTTTTAAAAAAAAATCAGACATCTTACACTCTGGGAGAGAAAGATAAAGTGGCTCTCTGTTCTCTCCTGCTTTATTTTTCTTTCTGTTTAAAAAGGCAGCAGCAAATGGGAAGGGAGGGAAGAGTTGGATTTCACTGCCCAGGGTCAAGAGCCGCTTTCTATAATGCAAGATTCTGATCACCTGCCAGGACAAGTTCTTCATTTCAGAAAAGAGATACTTCTGGGGAAGAAGAAAGTGTTCACTAAGAAACAAAGCTAAGGGTGCCGATGGTGCCCATGAGTGCCAGCTACAAAAGACAATGACTTATTTCTTTTCCAAAGCAAGTTCGTGAGATAGAGAGAGTGAGAGCTTGAAGAGTGCTATGAGCTAGATTTTGTCTCTTCTCATTTATCATTGACATGTGCTAAGTGGTTGTTAACTGAAAGTGTTTGGGGTTTTTTTGCACCATACCATGTACTGTGTACCTGAAGAAGTGAGCAATGACTCACTTTGACGGGGTGCCATCGGTGCCAGCGCTGAGGCTCAGGAGTTTGGGAGTGCTCCTGGATGCTTCCTTAGCAATGGAGGCCCAGGCAGCAGCCACTGCCAAGGCAGCCTTTTACCATCTTCGGCTGATTAGGTAGTTGATTCCCTTCCTTGAACGCAATGATCTGGCTTCAGTGATCCACGCTATGCTCACCTCGAGGTTAGACTACTGTAATGCTCTCTACATGGGGCTGCCCTTGGTGCAACTCCGGAAGCTGCAGCGAGTGCAGAATGCAGCGGCCAGGCTGTTGATGGGCCTCCCCGTGTGGGAACACATCCAATCTGTCCTAAAGGCACTGCACTGGCTGCCAATAGCATACCGGATTCGTTTCAAGGTGTTGGTTTTGACCTTTAAAGCCCTTTATGGTCAGGGACCGGCCTATCGGAGGGACCGCCTTTGCCCGCATGTTCCCCAGAGAGCACTATGATCAGGGTCGCAAAATTGTTTGGCCCTCTCTGGTCCTAAGGACGCCAGATTGACATCGACCAGGACCAGGGCGCTCTCTTTGGCAGCTCCGACTTACTGAAATGAGCTCCCCGGTGAGATCAGGGCCCTGCGGGACCGCCAGCAGTTCTGCAGGGCCGTGAAAATGGAGCTTTTCTGACAGGTTTTCCGATAGGAGCAACAACTTGCCAGCTACGCCCTATGCCGATTTCTTTCCAGCTGAAGCCTCCTGGAGGGGATGTACTGCTAAACGTGTTCCAACGCACTTTACTACACGTGGATCGCCACTGACATATTATACTGCTTATTGTGCATTTTATTGTGTTTTTAAATTACGATGTATGCTGTTTGATTGGATTTTATGTAAGCCACCCTGAGCCTGCCTTGGCAGGGAGGGCGGGGTAGAAGTTGAAATAATAAATAATTTCTTTAAAAAAAATCATACTCTGCCACAAATTGTATTAGTTTTTAAGGTGCTACTGGACTCTTGCTCTTTTTTACTGTGTAAATAAGTAAAATCTGTTCTTTAATCTGTTCTGTCCATTTTCCTTCAATGTTTCTGACATAATTAACAATTGTTATTCTATTCAAGGATAGTGGCAGCAAGCCGGTTGAAACAGAAGTGTAAAAGGAAAAAAAAATGACTCGATAAGATACAGTTTTAAGCATTGTGAATGTATGTATAATAATAAAATGCTAAATAAATTATATAAAAAAAAGGATGGTGGCAGCAAGCCGATAACGTTTTATTTTGATCGGGGTCACATGGGGGGCCCAGATGGAATCTTTGTCCGGGGGCTCACAGTGGGTCTCTGGCAGCCCTGCTTCAAGCAGCAATTTCAACGGGGGACAAGGTATGGAAGGAAAGGGTTAAACATACCATGCGCCCCCCCCCCCCCAGCAAACTTTCCTGGTCTTAAAGCAACCATGTGGGGCTGCTAATCATTTTCTCAAAAACCACAGGAGATCCCAACAACTGATCTCCAGACTCAAGTCACTCTCTCTCAGACAGGGCTCCCATTCCGCAACACTGGAATTGACCTACTTCAGAGGACAGATTCAGGCGGGGTCGGCCGTGTTGGTCTGAAGCAGCAGAACAAAGTCTGAGTCCGGGTGGGGGGGTGGGGGGGCACCTTCGAGACCAACAGAATTTTATTCAAGGTAGAGGCTTTCACAAGCAAGCAACATTTCCTCAGAAGGGTGTGAGGGGATTGTTGTAAAAGAGATCAAGAGTAAATATGTACGCCAGTTTAAGAGTAGCACTTAATTGGAGCAGCTGTCTCTCTAGCTATATCCAGCATGTACTATTTGTCTGTTTCATCCAGACTCTCGAGCTATTTCTACCAACAAGCCATTTCTGCTTAAGGTGATAGCCGTATGAGCAGAGATAGATGAACAGACAGACAGACGGACAAGCCATACTCAGAAAAATGCATGTGTTGAGGGCTCCCTTCAAACAGTTTAATTTAACCAGATCTTGGGATTCTAAAAAAGTCCTCGAAGCCACTCTCCAACACATCTGTGACACAACTGCAGTTAGAACAGGCCCTTTTCTAAGCTCTGAGAGGTTTGAGAGAGCGAATGTTTATCTGAAGTCCCTCTTTCTCCTCTTTTTCAAAGTCAGCAAGAAAACAGAATATACACAATCTTTCAAAAACTACCTAAACTTAGATCAGAATGTAATACAGATTACAGAATGTATGGATCCAGGGCTGGTCCCAGGTTTTTGTGGACCCTGGGCAAGACAGTATAATGCCAGGTCCCAGGTTTTTGTAGGCCCTCTTTCTCACTTTCAGTCCCTTTCCCAAAGAAAGATGGGGTACAGATGTGACTCTACAGCAGAGTGACTCTACGGTGACTCAGTCAAGATTACAGAGTGAGCCTAGATTAAGGCCGAGTGATCACGTTTTTAAATGCAGCCTTAAAGGTCCATGTCTAACACTATCATTAAGTGGTTCTCACTAATCACTTTTCCAGTTCCAACATAGCACAGGTAAACCAGTGCAAAAGCTGGTAATTACTGGACCGTGTTTTATTATGACATGGAAAAGAATGTGATTGCATGGTGTTTTGGTCACACTTTAGAACGTAAAAATTAGATCTCACGGGCCATGTTAGTTCATCAAAAACTTAAACAGAAGCATCAGGAAAATGCCCTGTTTATTAGGCCTGAAAGTCACCACTAGATTTTGAATTTTATTTTAGAAATTAATTTCCCCAGGATTGATCACAGAACCGCAATTTAAATTACCTCAGAATTTAATCTCAGGTTTCGGTAACTGTAAGAAGTACCATGTGTCAGAAAATCTCAGCCTTGTTTTGTATACAAATCTCAGCACTTCACCGAGTAGCATTGAGCCACCTCAGCTCTACGTCGGCTTTTCAGTCTAAAGCACAGGTACCTGAGTTCCTGGTCTTTACCAGGACAGACTGAACATGCCAGGCCCCAAAGTGGAATGATGGCCCCCGGGAGCAGCAGAAGTGTTCTGCAACTGAAATGACAGGTGCCAGAGAGGAGTGGCAGCCCCTGTGATTGACACCACTGCTCTACACCTGTAATCACAAACTTTAAAGCGGAATGAAACACCTTACACTGATTTCAATTACAGAGGCATTCAGAGACCCGTCATTCCAGTCTCAGAACACAGCCTTTCCCATTGTTCCCAAAAGGCACTTCTGACCTTCATTTTAGTACATCCCACAGCAAACATACCAAATCCTCCTAAGAGCTCAGGAGCAAATGCTGTGTGCGGACAGCAGACTGCAAGGGGGAAGCTCATGGCGGGAGAGGGGGAGGGAGGCCGGAGCCGACCCTTCCCCTGCTTCCAGGGGATTCCGTCCTTCACTAGCAAAAAAAGCCGTCACTGTGAGTAGGCCCACTGGCAGCTCTCACTGGTCAGCGAGTGACCGCTTAAGCCAACCAGTGATGCCAGCCATACCTCAGAACTTGTTTGCATTTTCTTCTTCTCAGAACCTTTATAGGAGGGGCCTCAGTCAGGTCTTGTTTGGCCTTGGTTGTAATCACTCACTGTGTACTACTGTTTGCCATTAGTAAATATTCTCTCTCCCAGCTGGAAGCAATAAAATGACATGTTGTTGAAGGTAACAGGAGTCTCCTGTGGGTTCGCTACAGAGCAGGACTGATGGGTGAACTGGAATCAAGACGGGTAAATTCTCCCCTACCCATGTCTCAGAAGATACTGCAATGGCAAGTGCCCCCTCTCATATATCTAATAGCACAGCTCCCAGAAACCTATGCTGTTTATTTAATTTAAATAACACATTTAGCATGCATAGCCTTACAACAGAGATATGGGGTGGGGCCGTCAATGGTAAACCATCAACAAAGTCCATCGCAGAGGAAGAATTTGAATTCTGCTCCAATTCCAGCGCTTTGTCCACTGGAACATACGAGCCTGCTTCTCCTGCCCCCTCAAAAAGGGGGCTAAGATTTCCAGAAGAACTCAGTTACTAACCATTAAATGTTTGCGTAAGAACGCTTAGTCCCCTGCTCTGAGTTACCCCAGCTAGATTTAGGGATAAACCAGGTAAACTTCAGCTTGGGGTCTCTACATAAGGAAAGAGTTCAATGAATTTCCCCCCCTTATGCCTGTACTTTTGCATATGTGCAAAAAATAAAGCATTCAGCATCTTTTGTATTTGGTTGTCAAACTTTGGGTTGTGAGGCTAGGAGGGAGCAGAATGAGCGAAGAGAGGAAGCTCTGGGAGCCTTGATGGCTCATTTGGGCGTGCCTCTGTCCAGCGTGAGCGATGGCCATGACATGCAACCTGCTGCTCAGGAATGCTATACAATGACATAAGTTTAAACATGGAAAATAGAATATAAGCTGCTTCAATGCAAACCAATGATATTCCTGTGTGTGAGAGAGTGAGCGAGCACATGGAGATATTTTGAAAGAGGATTCTAAGGACCACAGTAAGTTCAGAAGTGGATCCCACTTCAAACGGTGGCAGAATCACTGGCAGCGGGCCTCTTGAAAGGCCACACAGCTAAGGCCCTCTGTTAGTCACTACGTCATAATCTGGCCCCGCTCTTTAGCTTTTAAACAACTCAGGGCAAAAGCTAACATGAGAATTACCCAGGCAGTGCTGATAAGGTAATGCAATTTGCGTTATCTCGGCACTAGATTCCTAAGAGATGATGTAACTGCACGATAACAACCTGTGTCAACAAAGCAGATGGCCTTGTGCTGGTAGAGAAAGATCCATCTGGTCAGAGATGTCATACCAGTACCCTGGAGGTTAGAGAGGGACATGGTGCCCTTTGCAAGCAGGACAGCAGACAAAGCTTAGAAAAAAAAGGCCCTCACCTGAATGTTTAACCCTAGAAGGCGGGTACAACGCTGCTCAGGGCTTTTTTTGTAGAAAAAGCCCAGCAGGAACTCATTAGCATAATAGGCCACACCCAACAGCAGAAACTCATTAGCATATTAGGCCACACCCCTGACAGTGCAGCTCCCTCCCAAGATTGGCTTCCCCAGGACCCCACAGCTTACGGGGCACATGGGGAACCCGAGGGAAAGAAGGCAGTTTCTGGATCGGCTTCCCCAGGCACCCTGCAGCTGCAGGGTGCCTGGGGAACCCGAGAAGGGGAGGCAGTTTAAACCACCTTCCCTCCCTGGATCGGCTTGGCTTCCCCAGGTGCCCCACAGCTTGCGAGGCACCTGGGGAATCCGGGGGGGAGGCTGTAGGCACGACCAACTTGGAAGCCAGACGGAACTCCGTTCCTGCCCAAAAATAGCCCTGATGCTGCTGAACCCCATGATAAGAATGTTTCTGAGGCTCGTTTTATCAAGACTGTATAGACAAATCTCAAGTAGGGTGCTAAAGAGGTTCTCAGCACTGCTTAAGGCAGTCAAGCAGGTCAAAGAGAAATCATCATAGGCAGTACTGTGGGGGAGAAGCAGGGCTCTTTTCCTAGCAGGAACTCCTTTGCGTCTTAGGCGACACACACCCCTAATGTAGCCAATCCTCCAAGAGCTGACAGTCGCCCCTGCAAGAAGAGCTCTGTAAGCTCTTGGAGGATTGGCTACATTAGGGGGGTGTTGCCTAATGTGCAAAGGAGTTCCTGCTACAAAAAGAGCCCTAGGGAGAAGGGAGGTGATGGGACATCTGAAAAATTATCTGCCCTCCCCTGCACTGCAAGGTGGAGTTCGCCATCTCAGGGCTTACAGGGCCCCACAGTCATTATTTTTCTCTTTAGTGTTGGTGCTGGGCAAAGCAAGTGAGGAGGACCCCCCTTTCATAAATTCTTCTCTAGCTAGTGCAGAGTAACGGTGGAGAGAATAAGCTGTGAACCAGGAAGGCCGGGCCTTAGGCAGGTGGCTTGATCTTGCTCTCTTTCTTTCTGCCTCCGCTCCCCCCCTCCCCCCCCAGCTGCTGGGGCCTAGAAACAACACGGGGATAAAAATACTAGCCAAGCTTCATAACGAGGCTGTTATAAGAAGAATATGTGATGCGCTTTTGAATGCTTAAATCTGTATTATAAACCAGAGGACAGTCCATCACATGGTCCTCAGGTGTCTGTGATGATCTGCATCAATGAAACAGTCATTACAGGCCGAGCACCATAGACAGAGCTTTCACTTCCTCCGCCATCGTCTCAAACACACCGGCCTCCAAATCCAGCTCTTGCTGTGTGCGAGTAGTCCCACGGACCAAGTTGCCACATTCTACATGTGCATCAAAAGACCCATCCCGCCCGATCAGTGGAACCCAGATGAGCATCGGGGCGACTCGGTGTGGGGTAGCAGTTAAGAGGGGGGTTCGAATCCCCACTCAGCCATGTGACGGGGCCAGTGGCTCTCTCTCCCTTTCTCAAACAAGCCCACCTGGTGGGACTGTCGTCAGGATAGAGCAGAAGAGGCGAGAACCACGTTTGCTGCCCTAAACTCCTAGGAGGAAGGGCCTTCAAGTGACGAAAGAATCCAGCCACAAGAGGAAGGACAAGGGTACATGGCGTACATGCATGTGCAAAGCAACCCCAAATCACCTTTTTCTGCCGGTAGAGGATTTTCTCGAATTCGTGCTCTTTGCTCCGCAGCTCCTTCTGTAGCAGGTGGCTCCTCTCATGCCTCATCGACTCCTGTAAAGGGCAGATGAAGAGGTTTCCACTTCTCAGTTAATGTGACAAAGAGAACATTGTTATGGTATTTGATTTCAATGGCGAGAATGATATATGCTCAATTCTGGAAGCAGGAGAAGATACCAGATAAATGGGAATGGATAAAGAAGATGATTTTTATGGTAGAAACGGACAAATCGACAAAAAAACTTAATGGAAAAGAAGATCAAGAATTTTTAGCAGATTGGAAAGACTTTAAAGACTCCTTAGAACTGAACTGGGATGTTAAAAATAAGTTACTTTGCTTTGATAACTATTAAGATTAGAAGTATAGTAAGAAATGGATTGTATTTAAAATGTTACCTAAGAGAGAGAAACAGAAAAGGAAAATGTTTTAATAGAAGATTCGATTATTGAATAAGTGTTTAATATAAGAGAATGTTGACTGAAATGATAATGGGGCGGAACATCGTTGGAAGCCAGGGAGGAGGGGAAAAAAGTTGTGGAAAAGGATATCTTAAGAATTGTCTTTAATTATGGATCATGTTAAAATATCCTGTTAATAAAATTTCTTTACAAAAAAAAAAAAAAAGAGGTTTCCACTTCTCCCTGTAATGCCCCACGTAAGAAAATACGACCTGACAATTAGTTTTGGGTTTTTTTTACTATTAGAGTAATCAAAGACGTGGCCCATTGATTTAGCAAGTCAGCTCAGCGCCCAACTCAGGGTCCTTGAAAGAAGAGCTTACCTGGCAGATCAGCCGTTCCCTCTCTGCTTTAATTTGTTGCTCCATTTCTTCATAGAGACACCTGATTTCTCTGTCATGGTCTGTCTCCCTCCTATAAACACAGATTAAGAGGGATGAGATGTAGAATGCAGGAGATTCTTCTAAGAAGAAACCAAGGATAGGGAGAAAGTAATTTTCTCTCTCTTCCAAAGAGAAAACAAACAGCGACTAACATCAGATGTGTATCGTCACTCCTCAGGAACTGCAGAACACATGGAAGTCCTCCAGCACTAGGGGGCGCCATTGAGGTTGTACAGCTTACACAGAGGGTCAGTTTCCTAAAAGAAAAGTTTCCTTGCAACTATAAGATTTTTATACTTAAAAACTGACTTGAGATAATATTTGCTACTGCTATGAATGAATCAGAGGGGAAAAACAGTAACACAGATAAGGAGACTTTTTCTTTCCTACTTAAAAAGCACTACATAAAAATGCAATGTCCCTAAAGTGATAGGTTTTACCTACTGTGCCTTATAATAAACAGGAGATAATTATACATGGATTCAAGTAGGACTGTCCAAGGCAACGTGAGCCAGGGTGAATGCCCTGGGCCCTGTGGTTTGGGGAACACCACCAGAGAACCACTTTGAAGAGTCAAAGGGAGAGGTGAGAGAGGGGGCGTAGTGCTTCCAATAAGCATAAACACCCCCAAAGTTTATTCCACCACAGGTGAGCCTTCACTGCTGCCCACAAGAAATAGAAGGAACTGGGGGGTGTCAGGTAGCCCTGCCATGATGGATAGAAGGGAGGGCGGTGGGCTATGAGCACAAGGGAGGGTGGTGGGCTATTGGCGCCTTAGTGGCGTGACAGGCGGGAGGTTGGAATCCGGGGAGTAGCTGATTTACACCTCGGGTGTGAGAATGGAATGTGGCTTTTATTGCTATTATCTCTGGCAGCCTAGACGTTCTGACCTTGGCAAGTCAGGCTGCCTGCTTCCCTATCGCTAGCATAGATGTAGCAGCTGTGGGTAGCAATGGGGCGATGGGAAATTCATTAGCTTAGTAAGTTTCGATTTCCCAGGTGCATGTTATTCATGTAGTCGGAGAAGGGGGGTCCCCATTCACCCCCTTCCCTGTATAACCGCTTGCTTTCTGTAACCAAGTCATTCTGAACAAGATACCTGTACCAGTGATCTATCTATTGCAGCTTAATAAATGCTAACCTTGCTTGCATCGTAAGGTCTGGTGTTTGCTGACTAAGTTAGGACTTCTGAAAGTTTGTTCAGAATCATCAATTACTTTTGGGACTGGTCCTAAACCCGCAACTCCAAAATGAGTGGCGGAGAAGAAGACACTATCCCAATTGAAGAAGATGAAAAGGATAAAAGACCTCCCGGGAAAGACGCACCCCGAGAGACCCCAGACACACATGGGCCGAGACACTGGGGTCTGGAGTACGAATTTGGAGGGCCTTATGGAGATCCCTATGGGGCAGCCTATGGGGGGTGACCACCCGAGTTGGACGCAGACGTGACTGGGTGAAACCCCTGGCTGAGACCCACGAAGCGTGGTTCGGGACCCCGCGAGCGTCCATGGGGGTGAGCCACCCCGAAAGGTCGGTCCGGAAACTAATCACGGCAGAAGCCTTGGAGGAAACTGGCCGCGATTCGGAGACCATGGAAGGCGCAGTGGTAAGGAGGAGATGGACTGAAGAACCCAGCCAAGACCGCCTGATGCGCTTCCTAGACGAATCCCTCGCACGCATCCCACAGATGATCGCAGAGGGTATCCGGGAAGAACGCGAACGGCAAAGGCGTGAGGAACCACCAGCCCAGGTCCCTCCTGATCAACGGCCGGTGCCGGACCAAGGCCAGGGGAACGTGCCAGCCGGGCCGGTGGATCAACCAGCGGGGCCAGGACCGCAGGGGCCGCCGGGGCAACCACCCCCTCGTCCTTGGGGGTTCTTGCCGCCCAAGCCCACAGAACTTCTGGATGCTGATTTCGATGGAGACCCCGAGAAATTCCCATTCTTCCTGGTGCGAGCCGAAAAGTTTATCGAGACCTGGGGCCATCTGTTCCAGAGGGAAGAGCGGATGGTCGATGTCATAGCAGCCCACCTGAAGGGAGCGGCAGCCGACTGGTATGTGGGGCTCCATCAAGTCGACGGGCGCGAGCTGAGAGAGATCGACTCTTTCATGTGGGCCATGAAAGAGCAATTTGAGGATGTGCACTCCACCAAAGCAGCGAAGGCAACGATCCGAAGCCTCAAACAGGGAGCGCGATCGGTGAGAGACTACACCTCGGAGTTCCGCAGATGTGCCGCCAAACTCCGAGGGGAAGGGAACCTCGTGGATTTCTACAAGTGGGGGCTCAACGCAGAAATCCGCCGAGAAGTCACCAGAAATCAAGATCCGAACACCCTCACCGGATGGGTTCAGGCAGCCATCACGATGGAGAATCGCCTGAAGACCATCAAGCTGGACGACGCTGCAGCAATGGCTAACAGGGGCCCCGCGCCGACTGCGAGAGGGAAAACCCCGGCGCCTAACCCGAAACAGAGAGATGGCACAAGGGAGCTCCGAATGAAGCAAGGTCTTTGCCTCAAATGCGGAGAAGGGGGCCATTTCGCCGCGAACTGCCCGTCTTCAGCTGCAGCACCCGGAGTCCCGAAGGGAACCAAGAAGAAGTTTGACACATCCACGCCAAAACAGGTGGCGAAACCGAAGGGGCGAAGGCTCTGCAAGCCAAGCCGCTCAGTGAAGCATCCGACTCATCAGATGGCGAGACCGTGCCGCAGGGAAACGACACGGACCTGCTGTAAACAGCGCTGAACAGCAGGTCCCACCTCCCCAGGCGCAACTCCCGGTGAGCAAACCCCCTCTCTTTTCTTTCTCACGGTGACTCTAATGGACCCGGGTCTATTGACCCACGTGAGAGTACGTGCTCTCATTGACTCTGGGTGTGGGAGAGACCTCATTAACCCCACACTACTAACGGGACTTGGGGCGAAAGTTGTTAAATTAACTGATCCCTTGATTTTTACGCAAATGGACGGGTCCACAATGAAAGAACCTTGCAAATATGAGACTGTTCCCTTGCGGGTGGGACTCGGGCAACACTGGGAAGAGAGACCTTTCGTGGTTACCCCTTCAGCCCGATTTCCCTTGGTCCTAGGGAGCCCATGGTTCTTTGATCACGATCCTCATGTACTGTGGGGGGAGGGGAAGGTCAACTTCATCTCCAAGAAGTGCCAGTCCCATACATGGAAAAAGGAGTGGGGACCCGTGATGGGGGGCAACTCCTTGTGACGGCGGGGGTGGCAACCGCGGAACTGGAAGGCATTCCCCCGAATATCACGACCTCGCTCCCGTGTTTGGAGAAGAGGAGGCGGATGAATTACCCCCCCACAGAAACTCTGACTGTGCTATCGAAATTTTACCCAACCAAAAATTACCGAAGGGGAAGTTGTATTCTATGAGCCCTTCGGAAAAGGTGGAACTGAGGAAGTTCATCGACAAGAACCTTAGTAGGGGCTTTATACGGCCAGCATCCTCCCCGTTTGCGGCTCCCGTGCTTTTCCGGAAAAAGAAGGATGGGGGTTGCGGCTCTGTACTGACTACCGCGGCTTGAATGCAGTGTCAAATACAAACGCTTACCCCATGCCCCTCATAAAGGACTTACTAGCAGCCGTGGCTGGGGGAAATTTTTCTCTAAGCTAGACCTCCGGGATGCCTATTTCAGAGTCCGCATACGGGAGGGGGATGAATTTAAAACGGCGTTCAACACCCCCCTCGGCCAGTTTGAATACTTAGTCATGCCATTCGGACTCCAGGGGGCTCCTGGAGTCTTCATGAATTTGATTAACGAAGTGTTGCATAAGTACTTGTTTAAGGGGGTCCTTGTTTACCTTGATGACATTCTTTTGTACTCCCCCGACCTTAAATCGCATGTGAAACTGGTGCGGGAGGTGCTACAAACGTTGCACAAGCATAAACTGTTTGCCAAACTGTCCAAATGTGAATTTCACAAAACAGAAATCCCGTTTCTGGGCTACCGTATTTCTCAGAGAGGGATTGAGATGGACCCCGACAAGGTTAAAGATGTTGTGGGGTGGGAACCTCCAAAAACGAGGAGGCAACTCCAGGGGTTCCTCGGATTCGCGAACTTTTATAGATCGTTCCTCTCGAACTTTGCCCAGGTGGCCCTTCCCTTAACTGACTTACTGAGAACCAAAGGGAAACCACCCGAATGCACTCGGCCCGGGGCCAAATTGCAATGGTCCCCAGAATGCCAGGGGGCGTTCGACAAATTGAAAGCCCTTTTTACGTCGGAACCCGTATTGGCCCACCCGAATGAACTTAAAAAATTCATTGTTCAAGTTGACGCCTCCGACGTTGCAATGGGGGGCGATCCTGCAGGAGGGGGAGGATGGCAAGTTGCACCCCTTGCTTATGTGTCCAAAAAATTTAACGATACTGAACGCAATTGGAATGTGTGGGAAAAAGAAGCGGGATCGATCCGCTTAGCGTTGTCAACCTGGCGCCACTGGTTGGAGGGAGCGCGGGTCCCGTTCGAGGTCTGGACTGATCACAAAAACCTCGAGCTGCTCCGCTCCCCCGTTCCCTGAACGCCAAGCAGCTCCGCTGGGCTGATTTCTTCTCCAAGTTCAATTTCACACTGCACCATTTCCCGGGGACATCTAACTCACTGGCCGATGCCCTGTCACGCCTCCCTCAACACGATAGCAAAAGGGAGGAGATTCGTGACTCGATTTTTACTCCTGCCCAGTTGGGAGGAGCGGTGACTACTCGGAAACAAGCCAGTCGTTCCCCCCACCGGTAAATCCTCCCCCCAATGAATGGGTGGCGAGATTTTCTGCAGAACTTTCGCAAGCGGATAGGGAGGAGGTGGAGGGGGAGGAAGGAATAGCCAAAAATGAACATGGCTGCTGGACTAAAAATGACAAGCTCTTTGTCCCACGGTCTCTTAGGGGGAGGTAATGACGTGGGCGCATGGGTCTAAGCTGGCTGGTCACACGGGGTTTGTGAAATCCCTCCAGCTCCTACAGAGACAATTTTGGTGGCCGGGCCTGCGTAAAGATATGTCTCTCTTCACGTCCGCCTGCCAAACGTGCTTGATGAGTAAACCTCGGCCCGGTAAACCCCCAGGTGCACTACAACCTCTCCCCACCCCGGCTCGGCCGTGGGAGGTGATTTCTATGGACTTTATTACTGATCTACCCCCAAGTGGGGGAAAACAGTCATCTGGGTGATCGTGGACTTATTTACTAAACAGGCGCATTTCGTTCCGTTTGCCTCCATTCCCTCGGCTAGGAAATTAGCCTCCGCTTTCTTGCAACACGTTGTGAGACTCCACACCTTACCTGCTAAGGTGATTTCGGACAGAGGGGTTCAGTTTGTTTCTAAGTTTTGGAGCGAACTTATGTCATTGCTTGGAGTAGAGAGGGGGTGAGCAGCGCCTACCATCCTGAATCGGATGGGCAGACTGAACGTGTGAATCAGACTCTGGAACAATACCTGCGGTGTTTTTCTAACTTTCAGCAGGACAATTGGCATTCTCTTTTGCCTTTGGCTGAGTTTTGTTATAATAATACTCAGCACTCGTCGACGGGGATGTCCCCGTTTAAAGCAGTACATGGATATGATGCCCCGCCTTTGCCATTTTTGACTTCTCCCGACCTCCCGGCGGGAGACGCTGGAGACTGGTGCAAACAACTGCAGGAGGCGTGGGGCTCCTTGGCTAAAACTCTGGAGGAGGCTAAAGCCGCGTACAAACTCCAGGCGGATAAGAAACGTAGCTTGGCTTGGATTCCGAAGTGCGGGGAGTTTGCTTACCTATCCACCCAACATTTGCGTCGCATCCAGCCGAGTCGCAAACTTGGTTGGAAGTATGTTGGGCCGTTTGAGATCATACGTGTTATTAACAATGTGACTGTTGAACTTGCCTTGCCTAAATCTCTAAAGTCTGTTCATCCTGTTTTTCATGTGAGGCTTCTACGCAAAGCGCCTGAGGAGAACAGCTGGAGACCGCAACGGCCGACCCCTCCTCCGCTGCTGGTGGGAGGGGAACCTCACTACGAAGTCTCGCAAATTCTGGACTCTAAAATCTCTCGCAATCGCTTGTTTTACCTGGTTGAATGGATTGACTTTGGGCCGGAGCAGAGGGAGTGGGTTCGGGCGGAAAATGTTCTGGCCCCCCGACTTGTCAAAGCATTTCACAAGCTGTACCCCCATAAACCAAAGGGGTAGGACTATTTTCGAGGGGCTGCATGTCAGGTAGCCCTGCCATGATGGATAGAAGGGAGGGCGGTGGGCTATGAGCACAAGGGAGGGTGGTGGGCTATTGGCGCCTTAGTGGCGTGACAGGCGGGAGGTTGGAATCCGGGGAGTAGCTGATTTACACCTCGGGTGTGAGAATGGAATGTGGCTTTTATTGCTATTATCTCTGGCAGCCTAGACGTTCTGACCTTGGCAAGTCAGGCTGCCTGCTTCCCTATCGCTAGCATAGATGTAGCAGCTGTGGGTAGCAATGGGGCGATGGGAAATTCATTAGCTTAGTAAGTTTCGATTTCCCAGGTGCATGTTATTCATGTAGTCGGAGAAGGGGGGTCCCCATTCACCCCCTTCCCTGTATAACCGCTTGCTTTCTGTAACCAAGTCATTCTGAACAAGATACCTGTACCAGTGATCTATCTATTGCAGCTTAATAAATGCTAACCTTGCTTGCATCGTAAGGTCTGGTGTTTGCTGACTAAGTTAGGACTTCTGACAGGGGGCTCTCAAGTCCATCCACCTGCTTTCTTCTCCTCCCCCATCCTCTTCTCCTTTTGGTCTCAGATGAAGTACCGCATTAAGTTGAAGGGGGATGTCAATATAGGCCAATGCATTCAGGTCCTAGGGAAGCTTCTGGAAACAGAAGCTCTCTATTCAAAAAAGTAATAAAAACCATTCCCCCTCAAAAAAAAATTACCAACTTTTCCTCTACTTTTTCTCACTTGTAAAGTAATCAAGCCAAGTGAGACCAGCTTGCTTTTATCATCACCAGAAAAGATGTGTACCGTTTCAGAGCCTGTTCCATGGATTCCTTTAAATGGTGCACTTCTTTGATGTAAGAAGAGATGCGGAAGAGGAACTCTTCAAAACTGGTCAGGAGATCTGGTTGTTCTTTCTGGAGTCGAGCCCAAAACTCCTGAACATCCCTCTGACTGGAGCACAGAGAAGAAGCAAGGCTTCAGTATTAGCGCAACACTGGTTTTTAATCCCACCCTTCTTCCATAGCTCTCCTCCTCCCTACATTTTGCCATCACAATAATCCTACGATTGGCCACTAAATATATTTTGGCCGCTGTGTGACAGAGTGTTGGACTAGATGGGCCATTGGCCGGATTCAACATTGGCTTCTCTTATGTTCTTATGTTCTTATTACGAGGTAAAGTAAGCTGAGAAAGAGTGACTGGCCCAAGATCATCAGTAATGAGCTTCATGCTCAGGTAAGAGACTTAAACTGGGTCTCCCATGTTTGGCACTTTAGCAACTATACCACTCCAACTATCTGGTCAGGATCCAAAGAACTCAAATTAATGTGTTTTAGAAGTTTGTAGAAAAAGCCCAGCAGGAACTCATTAGCATAATAGGCCACACCCAACAGCAGAAACTCATTAGCATATCAGGCCACACCCTCGTGTTACTAGAACCGTGGTCATCCAGCCACACCTACCTTTTGCTTCTTATTCTGTTTACCTTGTTTGCTGTCAGAACCCAGGGCTTTTTTTGAAGCAGGAACTCCTTTGCATGTTAGGCCACACGCCCCTAATGTAGCCAATCCTAATGAGTTTCTGCTGTTGGGTGTGGCCTATTATACTAATGAGTTCCTGTTGGGTGTGGCCAACTTGGGAGCCAGCCGGAACTCCGTTCCTGTGCGTTCTGCCCCAAAATAGCCCTGTTTAGAAGACAATATGCTAGTTGATCATCCTTGTAGTGATAGAGATCATAGGCTACAAGGCGACCAAGATGACTAATCCAAGGATTCATATCAAGCTATTTGCATCTTAAAATTCTTCTGAATGGGCACGCTGAAACGGCTGGCTAGCCCCCACAATTCATTTGAGCCTCATCACTTTCTTAACCCGAGTCTTCCCATTTCTTCCATACTTCTGCTTCCACGCCAACATTATCACTTTACAGCACTACTCGGCCTATGTGAACTGAAATATAGAGTTGGATGAAACGGTGTAAAACGGTGACTAGCAACGCTCTAGAGCAAGGATCCCCAACCTGGCCCACCAGCACCTTTTCTGATGCCCACCGAGCGTTCTCAGAGACTGGGCAGGGCTTCTGATTGGCCCTGCAGATATGCCACCACAGCACCAAGGTCTTCACTTTGTGACTAAAAGTAAGTTGTTTGTATGCAAGAAAATATTTTCAAATATGTTCATTTTTAAAAAGCATCTTGTTGAGCAGAGTTCGTGCCTGAAATGCTGAAGAGTTACTATGAGAGTTACGCATGGCCTCACTTCCTGGCATTTTGCTCTAGAGAATGCAGCACGTGAATTTTAACAAAAAAAAGACTATGACTCAAAATGTGGAGACAATGACAAATGGTACTCAGGTCAGATGGGACCAAAAAAACCCCACAACTTGTGAAGTTCCAACTTACTCTTCAAAAACCTGGGATGCTTCCAGCTGCTCCATCAGGGAACAAAACCGCTTCTCCTCTTCATCTGCCTGGTCCAAGTCATCAGACCAGCCTGACTCAAAGGTCTCCTCATGCCTAAGGCTTCTAGAGCTCTGGTACTGTTCAGTTCCTATGAACTTCCCTGTGGGGGCAAAGGAAACAAAGGGGGGAGAGGAATCACCTTCTGGTGCAGAGACAGGATGCAAACAACCTGGACTGGGCTTCCTGTACTGTTCCAGCCCTCTTTGGTGACTAATTTCTAAGAAGAGAGATGCTGTGTGGGAGCCATACTTCTGGCCCAGAAGCAATGCTCTCTCATCCCAGAGACAGAGAGGTGGGCTACGAGTATTCTGTGGATAGAACTCTTCACCTGTGCTTGAAGATATTCCTCACTGTTGTTACTTCCAAAGTTTCAGGGCTAAATCACAGTATTGGGGTAAAACTTTTGCTCATGGGACTGCACACCTTAGAAGGTATAACATGACTAGCTGGCTTCTTCACTTTAAACCATGGTTAATTTTCTATTTGTAACACAGAAAAAAATAGCAGCTCAGTGTATTTCTTCAGGTAAGGTCACACGTGCCTAGTCAAAGCCAAATGTCTGGCAATATCAAGCAATCATCACAAGTCAAACAGCTTTTCAGTTCACTCAATACCATGTACAGTACAGCTTTTAATAGAGGCCATTCCAATATCCAGCTCTTGGCCTTTCACACTGTAGTCTACTTGATAGTAATCTGAAGATGACTCATGCAAAATACAGATAAAGCAATAGCTTTATCACTAACTCTCTTCCCCTGCTCCTTATTCAGAGTTCAGAAAAAAATAGTAGAAAGTTTTTTTAAAGTCTCCATTTGCCCTTTTCACTTCCTCTTCTAAAATTTTGTCTTGTGTTGGCCAACAAATCTTTATGCTTAGATTAAAACAGGGTATGTTCATTCTATACATTAATATCTACATTATATGCATTTCAATGCAATTCTTACCAAAGTTACTCCATTCTAAGCATATTGAAATCAACTGGCTTAGACTAGAGTAACTGCATAGGATTGCACTGTAAATGTCATTCCTTTATCTAAAGAATCCAGGGAATTATACTTCAGCAACTTCTCAGAATTCACAGTTACCGTTCCCTACTCACTCTTCTACCTGACTTTACAGTTCCAAGGTTTCCTTGGAAGATCAAATGACTTAAACCAGCTTAAATCTGTACTAAATCATGATGGGTTCAGAAGGTGGTGTTCTTAAGGACAAATAATTCACTGCCTTAACAATCCAAATACTAGTTCACATGTTGAGACTGCCAGCCATACAGAAGCAACTGTAGCTTCATGTGATGCTTTTTATCCTGCAGTGAGCCTACTGGGTCATCATACCCACTTAGTACCCCTTTCTTTTGGAGATTTGTGCTAATAGGCTGAAACTCTCCCAGACTTCATGGTAAGCCGTTACAAATAACTATGTTATGCAGCTTCCATGCTGGAACTGCTTTTAAGTTAATCGATGCTGAATTTAGTACTAGGTAGTGATGACTTGCTACCAGCTGCCTCTTTAACGTAAAGCATTATCGCCTTAGTGGATGTAGGACAAGCAGTGGCTCTGAAAAGCAAGAAGAATAGCATTCAGTATTCTGCACAAGAACGTACATAGGAGAACTAAGCCCTCTCCACTTTGCTCCCAGATGCGTCACTGATTTGATCTCCTGAGGACACGTCTTCTTGACAGTTCACTGCACAGGCCAGGCATTGTTCAACTTCGTCATTCCCGGCTCCCATAAGTGCTTGCTTTGGCCAAGTGCCTCTGTCCTGTATGCCTAGCATTAGAATGCCAAGACATTCACAGTTTGTACCGGACATACTATAACCCCACTGTGTTCCAGTAAAAACAAGATCCTGTCGTTACCTTCTTGCCCGGCTCCCTCTCCCTATAGCTTTGATCAGCACTCTTCACGTCAGACGCCTGGAACTGTTGACTTTAGACTGTTTTCTTAAGAAAGAGGGACTTGGCTGGCTCTAATCAGCAGCAGGCCACAGAAATGCCAGCAGAGCTTCTGCTGTCCCTCCAGGAAGCTCCCACTCAGCACAACAGCCGGGGGTATCCTTTGCCACAGGTGCACCTCTTCAGAGTGGGTCACTCTGTGGCATGCCTGTGCCGGAGCTGCAGAAGCGGGAGTTTTAACACAGAACTGGAAGCGTGGAAAGCAGCCTTTTCCACTGCTGGAGGCACTGGGAAAAGCTTTCTTGGCTACAGAGGGACAGCTTGGCGTAAGATAATTCCACCTCTGTAACAATCACTGGCAGAATGTGTGTACATTCCAAAGTCACAAGCGACAAGCATGAAATTTGGCACTGTGTACAGAATGTACCAGAATGAATACAGGATCTTGTAAAGATAAGCCGGGGGGGGGGGAATGAATCTCTCGCATTACCCCAAGGCCTCACATTATCAATTTGTGAGTGCCCCCCCTGCCGTTCACTGTGTAATGTTTCCTGCAAGTGTTCTGGGCATGGCCATATTTATCTTCTGTACACCATTGGACCCCACACACATGCTAAATTGTAGCAGCTGTCACTGGGCCCGAGGTTCTCCGTCACCCTCATTCCTCTTACCTAGTCCCATACTGAATTCAACTGGCGTGAGGTACCCATTATTGTCTTGTTCTAGGCTGTCAAAAACAGCCTCCAGCTGTTCAGTAGTCAGGGGCAGTTCACTTTGCAGCCTCTGCGGAAGAAAAAAAAAAAAAGATCCAGGATTTTGAAACACAAACCAGAACAAGGGAGGGAAAAAACCCTCTTCATCCCCTTTCCTGCTGTCACTAAGGCGGTCGACTGACCAGGTTCTCATAGAGCAAATTGGGCTTTTTAAAAACACAGTGGCCCTCAGCTGTACACCAACCGAGCCCAGGCCGGTCAGCCTTAGAAGGGGAGAAGCATCCAGAGAGGAGAAAGGAAAGTGCCTTGCGGCCAAGGATCTATTCATGTGACAAACCCCGCCCCCTCCTCAGCCTTCAGAATGCCATCCTGAGGCTGCACTGCTTCAAAATACCAGGAACGATGGTTGGGCTGCCCAGTCAAGAAACTTTTTTCCATGTTAGGTTCCCATAAGCATGTAGTTTTGAACAACCTGAGGTGGGGGGATTTCTGCAGGATGCATAGCTTGGCCCACAAATTCACTGCACACTTGGGCAATGTTCAAAAACTCTAGGCTGCAAAACTCAAGGTAATGGATATGGAAGGCTCTGAGAGAGTCCGGTCACACAAAAATGGATTCCATGCAGATTTATCTGAAGAAATATCTATCCCACTTTTCTGCTTTAGAAAGCATATTTTTAAAAAGCACAGATTAAACACTTGCAACCATGCAAAATCCAAGGGAATTAAAATGGAACATATATCAGGTGGTAGCAGCAAAAAGCAATGAAAGCAGCCATCTCTGCTAGAAAGCAATACCTCAATCCATCACCTGATGAGATTAAAAGAGTTCTTTCTGTGAGCCCCTCTTGAGCCATGTCCCTTGGCACAATTGTGCTGGGGACAATCTGTTCGTGATCATCAATCATTTGTGCCAAATGATTTTGCTAAATTAAACGAAAACATGTGTGTGCAGGTACACACATAGTCACACACAAAATCTGGCATTGCAGAACTCATTCTCTAACAGCTCACCAGTTAGGCCAGCTCTCGTTTAACAAATAAGGTATTCTTACTACTAGGAATAAGGCCCATTGTGGAAATAAATTCAATGAGCTCTAGAAAGAAACTCTGGGCAGGTGTCCTGGCCTTGGGCACTCAGCATCAATTTGCTGTGGCGACCTCAGCAAGGTGTAGTGACACAGACCATACCGTTTTCTCCAGGGGAACTGATCTCTGCCATCTGAAGAGCAGTTGTAATTCTAAGTGGTCTCCAGCCCTCCCCTGGAGATTGGCAACAATGATTCCCCAGGAGGAAATGGCTGGTTTGGAGGGTAGAGTCTATAGCATTGTACCTGCCCAAGGACCCACCTCTCCTCAAACCCCACCCTCTCCAGGCTCCACTCCTCAAATATCCAGGAAATTCCCAACCCGGAGGCAGCAACCCTATCTCCTTCCCAGCCAACCATCAATGTACCATTATCTGCCCTTCTGACTTCAGGTTTCCATCTCCTCCCCCTCCCCTGCAATCTCTGCCTAGGAAAAGTACACTCTTTATCCACAGTGGGGACCAAAGCAGCTCACATCATTCTTCTCCCCCCCTTTTGATTTGCACAACAACCCTGTGAGGTAGGTTACACTGAAAGTCTATGAGTGGTCTGAAATCACCCAATCAGCTTCCACAGAAAGAACCTGGGTCTGGAAGACCCTGCTCTGAAGCGCTAACTACTATGTCACACTGGCTGTCTTAGGGAGGCACCTCAGCAGGGCATAAAGTCCACCATTTTCTCCAGGGGAACTGATCTCTGGAGAGCAGTTTTAATTCTGAGTGATCTCCAGCCCTCACCTGGAGATTGGCAGCAATGATCCCCCATGAGGAAAAAGCTGGTATGGAGGGTGGAGCCTATGGCATTGTACCTGTCTGAGGTCCCACCCTTCCTCAAACCCCACCCTCTTCAGGCTCCACCCCTCAAATATCCAGGAATTTCCCAATCCAGAGTTGGCAACCCTATCTCTTTCTCAGCCAACCATCAACCTACCATTATCTGCCCCCTGACATCAGCTTTTCATCTCCACCCCCCACACACTTGCAACCCCTACTTAGGAAAACTACAGTCTTTCTCCACAGTGGGGAACCACGCAGGAGGGAAATGGCCTCAGCAGGGTATAATGACGCAGGGTCCGCCCTGCAGAGCAGCCGTTTTTTCCATGGGAGCAGTTTTAATTCTGATTGATCTCCACCCCTCACCTGGAGATTGTATAACAAAAAATGGCTATACTGTGGGTGTGATATACTATATCTGAAAAACACCGTAATTTTTAAGGAATATACACAACGTTCGATTTGAAATTACAAAAAAATCTCTTCACTGTTTTTAAAGATGCAGTACAAGTACAAACTAAATTTAAACATATGAAGCTAAATCATAATACACGAGGTTAACCACATAGTATTAACCACGGCAAAAGATGTCCCAGGTAAATCTCCGTTTCGACTCTTTGTCAGGCTGTAATCATATGGTAAAGCAAGAGAGAGTTGAAGGATTTAGTGCAGGACGTGCCCAGGCACTTATCCTCTGTTCCTAGTTGCACTCCACAAGTGTTACACCAAGCTAAGGAGCTCTGCTATTTCCCTTGACACGAAGGCCTAATCAGTGTTCCAACCAGCTCCACAAAGTCGAGCTGGCTGGAACACTGAGTACGCCTTAGCATCAAGGAAAATAGCAGAGCTCCTTAGCTTGGTATAACACTTGAGTGGTGGAGTGCAACTGGGAACAGAGGAGGAGGCAGAGATTGGATTTATACCCCGCCCGTCACTCAGAGTCTCAGAGCAGCTTACAAACTCCTTTCCCTTCCTCTCCTCACAACAGACACCCTGTGAGGTAGGTGGGGCTGAGAGAGCTCTTTCCAGAACTGTCCTTGAGACAACAGCTCTGACAGAACTATGGCTTGCCCAAGGTCATCCAGCAGCTGCAAGTGGAGGAGTGGGGAATCAAACCTGGTTCTCCCAGATTAGAGTCAGTGCACTTAACCACTACACCAAACTGAATAAGTGCCCGTGCATGTCCTGCACTAGTCCCCTCAACTCTTTTTCCTGGCTTTAACATATGATTATGGCCTGACAAAGGATCGAAACTGAGATTTAACTGGGACATCTGTTGCTGTTGATCTCACCTGGAGATTGGCAGCAGTGGTTCCCCAGGAGGAAAAGTACGTCTTTCTCCTCAGTGGAGACCAAAGTAGCTTACATCATTCTCCTCTCCCCCTTTTGATCTGCACAACAACCCTGTGAGGTAGGTTAGGCTGAATGTCTGCAACTGGTCCGAAATCACCCACTCAGCCTCCACAGCAAGAACCTGGGTCTGGCAGACCCTGCTCTGAAGTGCTAACTACTATTCCTAGGGTAGCCAACCTCCAGGTGGAGCCTGAAGATCACCAGGTATCACAACTGAATTCCAGACAACAGATCTCTCTCCCCCTGGAGAAAATAACTGCTTTGGAGGGTGGGCTCTATGGCATTCTATTCAGCTGAGGCCTCTCCCCTCCCCAAACTCTGGCTTCCATAGACTCCACCACAGCATGGACAGCTTCAAAAGGGAATTAGATAAACATATGGAGCAGAGGTCCATCAGTGGCTATTAGCCACAAGGTATAGATAGGGACTCTGGGGCAAATGATGCTCTGTATTCTTGGTGCTTGGGGGGCAGCAGTGGGAGGGCTTCTACTGTCCTGGCCCCACTGGTGGACCTCCTGATGGCACCTGGTATTTTTGGCCACTGTGTGACAGAGCATTGGACTGTGTCAGAGTGACAGAGTGTTGGACTGGATGGGCCTTTGGCCTGATCCAACATTGGCTTCTCTTATGTTCTTAAAATATCCAGAAATTTTCCAACCTGGAGCTGGCAACCCTAGTCAGGGTGAGCCCCAATGAGTTCCCCACAAAAGCCTGGAAAGGGCCTCCTGCCTTTGCTATTTTACTGACAGAACCAAGCTTGGTTGCCTAGCAACAGCCACTGAGGGAAAAGTTAGTCCCACAGGAACCAAGAGGAAAAGAGTCTTCGTCGGGAGAGACAGACGTTTTGGCAGTTCATTCGGTGAGGGAAGAGTGTCCAGGCTGGCAGTGGGTGGGGGAGAGGGGCGGACCCAGCACACAACCAATGGCACGCAAGCACTCTTGAGTGGTGGTTGATGGGCCAATGGCTGATGGAGCACACAGCACAGCCAATAGGAGAGCTGGAAATGGCCAGCGCATTTATAAATATCAGGGTAATTATATGTATCAGATTCACATTTTGCAGGCTGCACACACTTTCACCTATAGAATGTTAATCACTTCTCCCCCCTTAGTATTCTAATACGGCTGTACAACTTAGTGGTGGAGAATCAGAATTCCAAAACTTTAGCTGAAAGACCGACTTGCAAGTTACACAGAACTTCTATTTCCAACCCAAATTCTATCTCCTTCTCTTCAAACTACTCCATAGTATTGCATTTCTTTACATTGCTAGCTCTCCTTCCTCCACCTCCTTTTATGTTTTATGTGTCATTCCCAGATAGGGGAGCGGGGATCCACCACAGGTCCCTAGATAACTATGTCTTCTGGGACCCCTTTACGCTGCCCAGATTGAACTAAAGCAGTGTATGAAAGCAAACTGCATGATTCACCTGGGTTCAAGCCTCTAAATTACCAAAGGCCCCCCCCAAATTTTGTCTCCCTAGCCCGCTTAGCAGCACTACCTCCAAAAGAAAAACATGACAAAATCTAGGTAATATTAATGCCAAGTTTTATTAAAATGTTTGGCAGCTCCCCCACTCATATGTCAGCAGAAGTGTATGACATATATATGAACTGTTAAAACAGTATAGACTCCCAAGATGCAGTATCTCTATCCAGATATTGCTCAAATTCATCTCTAAAACAATAGAATGCAACTGAATTCTGCTTAGGGCTGCCAGCCTCCTGGTGGGGCCTAGAGACCTCCCACTTTTACAGCTGACCTCCAGACGACAGAGATCAGTTCCCCTGGAGGAAGCGGCTGCTTTGCAGGGTGGGCAGAGCAGAGCACATGGAGTTCCTATGACTTGCCGTTTAGGATAACAAGAAAATCCCCTCTGCACAAGTTAGGACGGAGGCACAGTCATCTCCTCTACTTACCTGCATGTCAAACTTGGTTATAAAGCCCTTCTCTTCTTTGTCACAGAGCCGGAAAAGCTCTCTGGCTTTCTCCAACATGTCCGCCTGCATTTTTTCCACATCGTTCAAGCACAGAGTGGAAGAGACATTGGAGGCTGCAACAACCTCTTCCCCGTCCTCCTGAAGGCAATTCTTAGGGAGTTCTTCAACAGGCCTTTCCATTACCCCACGGCTCTTTCCTTGCTGGGGCTGGAGTACATTTAGCTATGAAAACAAAAACAGTTATTTATTTTTGAAACTTTTTTATACCACCTTTCCTTAAACCATAAGAACATAAGAACATAAGAGAAGCCAATGTTGAATCAGGCCAATGGCCCATCTAGTCCAACACTCTGTCACACAGCGGCCAAAATATACCAGGTGCCATCAGGAGGTCCAGCAGTGGGGCCAGGACACCAGAAGCCCTCCCACTGCTGCCCCCTCCAGCACCAAGAATAGAGTGCATCACCTGCCCCAGACTGAGAGTTCCCATCTATACCCTGTGGCTAATAGCCACTGGTGGACTTCTGCTCCATCCTTATTCTAATTCCAGACTTTTTTTTTCTGTGCGGATACCTATTCCCTCCAACAGGGGCCTTACTCTCCCCCAACAGCTTTTCCTACATAGTCAGTAGACTTCCTGGGTTTGTAGAAAAATCCAAACAGTGAGGAAATCCCTTCAGGGACGGTTGAATTCCCCCAAAAAAGCCTTTTGAAATGGCCTCTGCAGGGACCTGACTCCAGGCAGCAACGGTGAGAGATTAGAACGTTGGGGGGGGGAGGAGAGGCTTCTGACTGGCTCTGTCGGTGGAAGGGGTGGGGGAAGGGCCCTTTCTTTCCAGGCCTCTTTCGGCCTTGGAGGGAGGGAGGGGAGGGAGCCTTGGGGCCAGGCTGGGGGATTCCTAGAGGTTTTGGGGTGGAGTGCAAGGAGGGCAGGATTTGGGGAAGGGAGAGGCCTTAGCTGGGCATCATGCCACAGAATCCACCCTCCAAAGCAGCCATTTTCTCCAGGGAGAGAGATCTCTGTTGTTCACAGATCTCTGGAGTTCACTCTCCAGGCCCCACTTGGAGGTTGCCAACCCTAGGCCTGGCAGCAGTATAGGGTTGCCAGGTCCCCCCACGGGCACTGGCAGGGGATGGGGGTAGTGGGGCTGCCAGCTCCAGGTCTGGAAACTCCTGGAGATTTGGGGATGGAGCCTGGGGAGGACAGGGACCTCAGTGGGGTACAATGCCCTAGAGTCCACCCTCCAAAGCATCAATTTTCTCCAGGGGAAGTTATCTCAGTAGTCTGGAGCTGAGCAGTAATTCCAGGGGATCCCCAGATCCCACCTGGAGGCTGGCATCCCTAGGCAGCACCCTCTGGGTGACTTGATACCACCTAATTTGCATGACTCAACTTGGCCTGGCTGCTTGCTGCTGTTCAGCAGCCACCCTATGAAAGCCAGCAGTGATGCAGCAGTTAGAGCCTCAGAGTAGGATCTGCAAGACCCAGGTTCAGATCCCCATATTGCGGTGGAAGCTGACTGGGTGATTTTGGACCAGTCACATACTTTCAGCCTAACCAACCTCACAGGGTTGTTGTGCAGATAAAAAGGAGGTGAGAATAATGTAAGCTGCTTTGGTCCCCACTGTGGAGAAAGACTATAATTTTCCTTGGTAGAAGCTGTGGGGGAGGGGGTGGAGACAAAAAGCTGAAGACAGACAAAGGCAGATAAAGGTTAAGTTGGCTGTTGGGTGGGAAGGAAATAGGGTTGCCAACTCTGGATTGGGAAACTCCTGGACATTTAAGGGGTGGATCCTGGGGATGGTAGGGTTTGAGGAGCGGAGGAATTCAGACCAGTATAATGCCATAGACTCCACCCTCCAAACCAGCCATTTCCTCCATGAGAACTACCATTGCCAGCCTCTGGGTGAGGGCTGGAGATCACCCAGAATTACAACTGTTGTCCGGGTGACAGAGATCAGTTCCCCTGGATAAAATGGCTGCTTTGGAGGGTTGAGTCTATGGCTCCACCCCAGAAGGGAGAAAGAGTGTGAGATAGGTAAGGGTAGAGGGGAGGAAGCAAAGGTGTGAGGAATGGGATGACGATCCCGCAAGTTTCTTGCGGGTCTCCACTTGTGTTTATCTAATTCCCTCTTGAAACTGTCCATGCTTGCAGCTGCCACCACCTCCTGTGGCAGTGAATTCCATGTGTTAATCACTCTTTGGGTGAAGAAGTACTTCCTTTTATCTGTTCTAACCCGGCTGCTCAGCAATTTCATGGAGTGCCCACGAGTTCTTGTATTGTGAGAAAGGGAGAAAAGTACTTCTTTCTCAACCTGCTCAATTCCATTCATAATCTTATAAACCTCGATCAACCGTTTATAGATAAGCTGTAAAACATCCAAAGTACAAAACAACCCTTCTGATTTCAGAAACTTAACACAGCGTGCGGTCACACGTGCCAGATAACGCCGGGGGGGGGGGGGGCGGAGCAAGGCTATTTGACTAATTTGACCCACCACTGCATGATCAGAACCAGCAGTGGGTGAATCAGGTTTTTTCCTTCGCCGCGTGTTTCCGGCGCACTGCAACAAGGGATCAGTGATGCAATAGGAGCACACTGGAGCAATCACACAGGGAAGTCCATCTGCAGCCCGCTGCCAACCCATCTGATACTGCACTTTCCCCGGTATTTTTTAACTCCGCTTCTTCAGCGGAGCAAGACAGGTTGGCAACAGGTGCTGGACACTTGCCAGATATTCCAATGTGATCATGCCCGTAAAATCTGCCTGGCATTCGTGCCTATCGCACGGCTACTTCTTCGTGTGATCGGAGCCCTAGTATAATTTAATTACTTTTCCTCCTTCACACATTAAATTAAAAGCTATCTTTATATTCCTTAGTAACAGGCCTTTTGATCATGAAACAAAGTACTGGGGATGTCTTTTTCCCCTCTTACTATAGGATAACAAAAGGGAAGGAAGGGCATTCCAAGTTTTTAAGAAAGGATTAAACATGCAGTTCCTTCGCAGAACCCTCTTATCCCAAAGACCGCATTCTTCAAAGAACAGGGGTGAGGGCCACTGACTGTGATGCACCGTGGCCTCCCCCGTTCCCTCCTCTCCCTGTTTGCGCTGTTCTCAGCTGGCAGCTGCTGGTTGAGATCATGACAGGGTCAACTCAGGAGAAGATGGAACACGAAAGAGCCAAGCCATTGCTCAAACAGACATGGTGAACTTAAAAAAACATAAGAAGAGCCCTGCTGGATCAGACCAGTGATCCATCTAGTCCAGCATCTCGTCTCACACTGTGGCCAACAACTTCCTCTGGACAGACAGCAACAGGGCATACAGGCAGAGGCCTTCACCTGATGTGGCCTCCTGGCTTTGGGATTTAGAGACTTAATTCCATGAATGTGGAGGTTCCCACCAGTCACCATGGCTAGTAGCCATTGATAGACTTATCCTTCATGAATCTAATCTCCTTTTAAAGTTTTTTTTATTCCTGTGGCCATCACTACAGCCTCTGGCAGCAAATTCCACATTTAATCACTTTCTGTGTAAAGTAGTATTTCCTTTTCTGTGTCTTGAACCTAGTGCCCACCAGTTTCACTGGATGCCCTCAAGTTCTAGTATTTTGGGAGAGGGAGAAAAAGTTATCTTTGTCAACTCTCTCTACCCCATGCATCATTTTATAAACCTCTATCATCTCCCCCCTTAGTCATCTCTTTTCTAAACTGGAAAGACCCGGACTCTTCAGCCTTTCCTTACAGGGAAGGCACTCTCACCCCCTAATCATCTTGGTTGCCCTCCTCTGGACTTTTCCCAGGTCTGCAATGTCCTTTTAGAGATACAGTGAACAGTACACAGTATTCCAAATGAGGCCACACCATAGAGCTGTTCTATTCTCAATTCCTTTCCTAATAATCCCTAACAAGTTTGCCTTTTTTCACCACTGTAGCACACTGGGGGTTGACACTTTCATTGAGTGATCCACTACAACCCCAAGATCTTTTTCCCTTTTAGTCTCAGCAAGTTCATATTCCATTAGCATATACTTGAAGCTGGGATTTTTTTTGTCCCAGTGTGCATCACCTTACACTTACCAACACTAAACTGCATGTCACCCACGCACCCAGTTCCTCTTGGAGCTCTTCACAGTCAGCCTTGATTCTCATCATCCTGAATAATTTTGTGTCATCTGCAAATTTGGCCACTACACTACTCACCTGTAGTTCCAGATAGGGTTGCCAGGTCCCCTCACCGCACCATCAGGGGGACTTGGGAGGGCATTCTGGGATGTTGCTGACACAATGACGTCACCCGGAAGTTACATCGTCACATCAGTGACATCACACAGCGATGCTCTGGTTTAAGGGCAAAACTCTATGGGTGATTTCCCACTACAGCTGCCTCGGGGTTGCGCCGCTGTTCTCCCTGATACTATTTGTCAATTTCACACCCGAAGCCGCGGGGCTGCATTTTGACCCGCGGCTCGCCCGATTTCCCCGCAGTTTCGTAATCCTCAAAAAACAGGATTAGGAAACTGCAGGGGAAATCGGGTGAAGCCGCAGGTCAAAATGCAGCCCCGCGGCTTCAGGTGTGAAATTGACGAATTTTATCGGGGCAAACGGCGGTGCAACCCCGAGGCAGCTGTAGTTGGAAATCACCCTATGATTCTGTGCCAAATTTACCACAGAGTTTTGCCCCCAAACCAGAGTGTCACAGGTAACATCCCTGATGTGATGATGTGCCCAGAAGTGGCTATTTGGGGGTAGGGTTTCCTCCACTGACCAGCTGGTCAGAAGTGGGCAGAAGCCCCCCAAAGTGGGGGAACCCCTGCTGGAACCTTGGGACTGGCAACTCTAGTTCCAGATCATTTGTGAATAAATTAAATAGCACCAGCCCCAATACAGATCCTTGTGGGACCCCACTACTTACTTCCCTCCATTGTGAGGAATGTCCATTGATTCTCACTCTTTGTTTCCTGTCATTTAACCAGTTTTTAATTCATAAGAGAGCTCGTCCTCTTGTCCCATGACTACTAAGATTACTCATGAGTCTTTAGTGAAGTACCTTGTCAAAAGCCTTTTGAAAGTCCAGGTATATAATGACTACTGGGTCACTGTTGTTGACATGCTTGTTCACTTTCTCAAAGAACTCCAAAAGGTTGGTGAGGCAGGACTTCCCTTTGCAGAAGCCATGCTGATTTTCCCTCAGCAGGTTTTGTCCCTCTGTGTACCTAGCAATTCTATCTTTGATTACAGTTTCTACTAATTTGCTTGGGACAGATGTTAGGCTGACTGGCCTGTAATTTCCTGGTTCCCCTCTGGATGCCTTTTTCACATAAGACAACATTTTACACTTAGGCACTGCTTCTTCAGATTCAGAGGAAAGGAGTTCAGTTCCTAAGACTGCCCTAACTCCTTGAACAACCTGTTGGAAGCCATGATTTACTTCCATGAAGCACTTACAGCATATCCATGCTACAGCCTTAAACTGTCATTCTCTTTCCCAAATAAGCTCGGAAGAGCAACTCTGCAAACACAGCTTGAGATCTTTAACCAAGAATTCTCAGCAGAACTGGCTACAAGTATTTGTGGATCCACGCAGAAGCCTTCATTACAGGGCCCCCCTCAATTTTGTGGCTCCTTTCCTCTTCATAGCCCTACTGTGACTACACTAAAGGGTGCAGAGCATGACTGTTCAGGCTACCCCTGGTTCCAGTGGAACTAATAAATGTCTGACACAACTACTGCTCCACTCCTTCCAGTATGCCTGCCAACTACTAGGAAATTGGATAAAATTTCACAATGCTGTAGGGGCCTCTGGGGCATTTCCTGGAGTCACACTCTTTCTGCAGTGCTCCTTCCACCAGGAAATGGGAGATCACCCTTGAACCTCCCACAAAGCACAAAGAGCCTCTGGGGTAATCTCCCCTTATTTAATAGAAAGGGTGCTTGGAGGCAGCAGTGGAACATGGTTTTGTTTTCTCCAGTACTGGCAAGTATGTCTCCTATCAGGAGAAGGGGCATGTGTTAGCAATGGACCACGTGGAGCTGACCCCTCAATACTGGTCTAGATACTCAATACCTGCAAACTACAGTTTCTAGGAGTTGGGGGTGATAGTAAACAATAGGGTCACAAGACTGAAGCTAGTATAAAACCTACATAAATCCATAAAGATGTTTGTGACACAAATGACATCTGTGCAAGCATACATAGTTCTCTCTCTCACAAACACACACAGGCTTGATCCTCTGATGTGAGAAGAAATTAATACAACGCCACTAATAGGGGCAGGGTTGCCAGGTCCAACTGTCCTGGCAACAGGGGTTGGGAGGGAGCGACATCGCTGCATGCACAATGCTGTCGGTGCGATGACATCACACAGAAGTGATGTCATCACACCAGGGACATCGCATGTTGATGATTTAGCATTTTGGCCAAAACTCTACGCTTACCGTAGAGTTTTTGGCCAAAATGCTAGAGCATTGACGTGCGACATTCCCAGCGTGATGACATCACTGCCATGTGACATCATTGTGCTGAGCACATGGATGCGCATTGGGCCTCTTCAGGGTTGGCTGATGGCAGATTGGGGGATGCCCTGGGTGGACCAGAGGTCTAGCAACCCTAGACAGGGGTCAAGTAGTATCATTTTCCAATCACAGTAGAGTATTTATTCAACCATCTCCTCGGTACACTGTGATGTAATGGTTAGAGAGGTCAATTAAGACTAGAGAGACCTGGGTTCAAATTCCCATTCACCATAAAACTTACGGTGTGACTGGGGCCAACAAGCCTCTCCCAGCCTATTCTCCCTCACAGGGTTGTTGTGAAGATAAAATGGACGGAAGAACAATGTGTGCAAATGTTCCTTGGAGGAAAGGTGGATAAAAATGCACTAAATACAAACAATTTATATGCCAGTCCAGAGTAATTTCTGGGTGTGTTGCCAGCTGAAGCAGTACACTCTGTTCTTAGATCACTGTAGACATAGAACTACTTACACAAAACACTTGACAGTAAACAGAATGGGTTAGGCATTCAGTGCTGTCGCTAACAGAGTTACTAAACAATTATTAAAAGTAAAGATTTGCTTAACTCAAGCAGTCCAGACTAAAGCTTTTCAAAACAAAATCCCAGTGGAAAGTCCAAGAGTATTAATTCATCTTCTGTAAAGGAAGATCTCTTTTAAATAAGCTAGGGTACAGATTTTATTTATTCGGAATATTTGTAATCCAGAACTCCAGAGACCTACTTAAGGTGGCTAGCAAGAAAAACCAAAATATAAAACTATGAGATTTCCACTACAATCCAATGTATGATTACTACAATCCCATGTAAGTTCTGTTTTATTCAATGGGGTTTATTCCCAGGTAAATGTGCAAAGGATTGCAACCTCTCTCCCTTATACCAAAACACATTAATGTTTAAAAGACAGTTCTCAAGCCATTCAAAAACTTTTCTATTACTTTTACCCCCATGGCTTAGAACTTCAAATCATAACTCATATGTGGTTAAAGTTCATATGGATCAACTGAAGAAAGACTTTGCCAGTGGGTGAAAAGCCAGAGAAACCACTACAACTCTCTTTTTTTTAACAGAAATGGGACTGATTTCCTCATCTTTAATTTTAAAAAGGCCTACAGAAGCAAAATGTCCCAAAATGCATCAGTCAGTTAAACATGAATACGCATTATTTCAGAAAAGTAGAGTAAGTACCTGCTTGAAAGGCTTCCTCAGAACTGGCTGGAGGACCTATGGGTGTTCTCCGTTTTTCAATTAAGTGGGCTGTTTTATCTTTTAAGGAAAACAGGAAAGACCTGTGTGAAGCCTTAGAGGTGTACGATGCGTGGAAGAGGATTAGCACTCAGGTAAGGCAGCAGGCTGTGCTCACACCACCACAATGTTTATTGATAAAGCAGTCACTGAAACGAGCCGAGCCGGAGGGAGAACCTGGCAGTTTCACACAGAAGGAGTCTACAGAAAGAGCTGGCTTAGAGCTTCAAAAGCTAACAGATAAAATATCCCACCACAGGGACAAAAGGGGAAATTATTGGCATGTATTAAGTACCATCAGTGCGTATGGAATTTTGCTGCATTAAATAAGCAAAATAGTGAGGGAAAGGCAGAAGTTAAAGTAACAAGCCAAGAACCTGAGCAAGGGCAGGAAAGCCTATCGAGGCTTCACTTTATTTGAGAAAGAAGATTGTTGGGGCAGACCATAAAAAGCACCTTGTGGAAAAAATGACAAACTATTAGGTGCAGGAAGAAAGGATTTGGTGACTTGAGAAGGAGGAATAAGAGGAAGCAAGGCAAAACGCCTGGTTTATGTAAATATACTTCAGACTGAAACACAGCACTCCAGGAACCTTAGTACAATGGTATTCTACCAGAATGTAAACACCGGTATGGATATTCTTTCGCCAGCAGTGACAGAATGTTGGCAGTTGCCAACAAAATAAAGATTTCACCAAGTTGCTGTATCAAGAGCCCAGGACACTGACTCCCTCGACACTGGCTTTGAACAAGTAATGCAGGTGGCTTATTAGAGTACAAGTGCTGTCTACATCAGCCAAGAGAGTGAGTCGAAAGGGCAAGAAAGTCGGCGTACACCTGGAACAGTTTATAAAAAAAAATGACCAATTTGGATCCATTTATTGCTCACCACCTGCTGCTTCAGACAGGATAGAAATCAAACAGAAGTAGCACTCGGCAGCTTAAAATGTCACGGGAAAAGAAAAACCATCAGATGATGATGATTCATCATATCCTTTGAAAAATGTATTCAATACACGGATCTAGAATGTAACCTCCCCGTGCCCATGAACACAACCTACTTCTTTACCAGGAAACTTATAGAAATGTCTACAGATATTTCATGTCTTAAGGAGGAAAGGTGCCAGAGTTCAAGGCCTCCTGGGAACAGGACCCTTTGATGCTCTCCTGATGGACAACCCCTCAGTCAACTGCTAGAGAAATGCACTCTGAACCTACTAAAGGCACGTTTATTTATCCTTATTTCACATGTTCTGATATTCAAGCCCGGCACTGGAAACAGACGGCACGGCTGAGGTCTTTTGCGACCTGGCACACGTTTAGCCCCAATCACAAAAGCAACTTTCCCAAGTCAAAGTATTTAAAATCCATTATTTAGTAATCCTTCTTTTAATAATCCTTACTAAGTAATCTTTACAATAAACCACTTTAACGTGGGCCAACATTCTCATCTCCGTATTATAGACGGGTTATTATAGACCGAGCTCCAGGCTACTCGACGAGTACATGGATGAAGTGACATTTGAACCAGGCACTTCCTGGCTATTACTATACTACACTAGCCCTCAGCCTATAGTGCCAGCTAAGAAACAATCACCTAAATTCAGCTGTTGCTGCAGCTTAAGCCAGTGTTCCGAACAGAGAGCTCAGTGCGGTTATCAGTGCATAGTAAAAGAAAAGGGCATCATGCATGACATGGTTACTGCTTCTGCAGAGGCCATTCTTCCAGTACTGTTCCCTTTGGAGAGGAAGTATACATTATACCAGCAATCTTTTATCGGTATAAATAGTCAGTTGGCTTAGAGTTTTCCTGCCTAAAGGCCCAATAAACTATCTACAAGATCCACCATGAGTCACAAGAAGTCAGAGAAGCTGAGGGGAAGGATTAAAATTAAGAACCATTGAGCAAGTGCACCTTGGTGAAGTCAGACCCATATTTCAAAGTTCTTTCAGAAAAGGAGGGAGGAAGACAGTCACTTCAGTCAGTCGTTCTCTCCCCTCCGCCTTTGTCTGTATAACTGGCAGAGAAGGAGAAAGTAGAGATCACGGCCTAAAGAACCCTTCACTAGCTTTTCATAACCTTCCAGAAGGATGGATTTAAAAGGTCAACAACAGCTTGTTGAAATTAAAAGCAGAAGGGAGGGTTCCTAAACAATAGTGCTTCTCATGCTGTGCTTGCTGTTACATCAGCGTCGTCATCCTTTCTGGAAAGATTAGCCTTTTAACACATTCAATAGCAAAGCAGGTGAGACCTGCTTACCATCCATCCTGACTCAGAGAATTAACCCCCTTTTCCACTTCCAGGAAATCTGATCCCCAGTCACATATATGAGACTATGTCTTGAACATTCAGGAAAATTTGCTGCTTTTCAGAGGCAGCTCCGCTGTGGCGATAATGACTGCAAAACAGATTGTTCTTTGGCCAAAGGAAAAACTGAGCATGAGACTCAAAAGGGTTAACATTCAAGCCAAAAACTGGAGCACTCCAGTTTCTAGAGGGATTAATTTTCTTAGGGCAAAACTTGTTTGAGTTCCCAAATCACAGACGTTGCACATTATCCCCACCCCCAACTCTTCATGCAAAGCACAACACGATCCTATTCACGCACTCTCCTATTGGGAAGCTGGGAAAACATAGCCATGCCCCAGTTTGGTCGGTGTTATCTGGGAATCTCTTTTATGATCCCTGAAATATCTTCATTCTTTTTCTTGGTTCTGTGTCTCATGGATTAAGGTAACAAATATAATTTAGGGGGAAACATACCCATGTCTACCTTAACACATTTTTAACTTTCTGTGCAATCTCCCGTCCCCTCAAAAAAAAAATCCCAACCAGGATTTACAGAATTGCCAGCTGGCCTACAACACGAAGCTGAAGTTGGTTTCTAATTCCCAAGTGCTTTGACTTATGCCAGAACAAAGTCACCAGGGATGGAAGGTATGTGAGAGTGTGGGAGAGATTTGAAGTGACTCAAGAATTATGTTTCAGGGGTATGAACTGCACTGTTCCTTACTCCTAAGTACTGGCCTAGAAAAGCTTATTGTTTAAGAAAAATAGAGGTTTGGACTGCAGACGATGGTACAGCATTTCTAAGGATACAGACTGCCATCCATAGTGAGGTATGACTAGGGATACAGTTGTATAAACTTCAGCTTGTTACCCAAGGCGCTTATGCTGCTATGTGTTGACTACAGAACTGGGAATCAGAAATGGTACCTTCAGCACTGTATGGAAACAGCTTGTGAATACTTCTCAATCCAACTCTCTCACTGTTTCTAAAAAATATGGGTACTCTTCATTTCTGGTGTGGAGATTTAAACCCCTCCAGTATTAGACAAAATGCTGAGCACGGGAACCAGCAGTGAGAAATGTTAATTTCATTTGCGTAAACATGGTGAAAATCAGGGCTCTTTTTGTAGCAGGAACTCCTTTACATATTAGGAGACACACCCCTAATGTAGCCAATCGTCCAAGAGCTTACAGTAGCCCCTGTCAGAAGAGCCCTGTAAGCTCTTGGAGGATTGGCTACGTTAGGGATGTGTCACCTAATATGCAAACGAGTTCCTGCTAGAAAAAGAGCTCTGGTGAAAATCAATACCTACCTGGTGAACCCTTCTGTTGCCCTTTATATTATTATTGTAGAATTGCTCACTGCAAATATGGAAATCGTTGAATCATCCTCTCCAGAAAAAGTGTTTCTCCACTGGTACCCTTTTTTGATTGAAACCATCACTGCCAAATGAAAAGTTAATAGTCTCAAGTGAAAGGAGACAGCTACCTAAATTTATTTCTTCTTCTGAGGGTTAACAGCCCAGAGAAAAGGTTAGTTTTGACTGGTACATTGATGGGGTGGGGAAAAGTTAAACCCCTCTCCCCTCCACAGTCCCAATCCCAATTGGGCCCCATGTGGTTTCTATTAGCACTAGGGATGGGCACAAACTCCAAAACAAATGTTTCGAACACAAACCAGGCCAGTTCGTGGTTTGTGAACCAGGAGTTCGGGAAAATGTCTCTCTCACAATTCACCCATGAACCTCCCTGTTTCTCATGGAGGTTTGTAGAAGGCACATTCTTGGGCCCCGAAGGCATTTATATGCCTTCAGAACTTACTTCCAAGTCTAGCAGGCCACACGAAAGTGAGCCTCAAAGACATTTAAATGCCATCGGAGTCCACCACTGGCCCACAGCCCCACCCAAATGAGCTTTGAAGGCATTTAAATGTCTTCAGAGCCCACCTCTGGGTCAGGCCTGTTCAACTGAGCTCCAAGAGTGAGCTCCAAAGGTCTTTATAGGCTTTTGGAGCTCACTCTGATCTGAGAGCTCAGTTGAGTTGGGTGGCCTGACTCAACTGAGCTCCCAGAGTGGGATCTGAAGGCTTTTATAGGCCCTATATGCCTTTATATGGGCTGGCTCACTTGCAGGCAGGGCCTGCCCATATAAGGGCCATATAAGGGCATATAAGGGAGCCTTTGGAACTCACTTTCAGAGCTCAGTAAAGTGGGCCCAACCTGGAAGGGGGCTCCACAGGCACTTAAATGCCTTCGGAGCTTACACAGGTAGGGCCGCAGTCCAATGGTGGGCTTCAACAGCATTTAAATGCTTTCAAGCTCACTTCCAGATGGGGCCATTCTGCCACCTCCCAAACTCACGAACCAAACAGACCACAAACTGGTTCAAGAAACAGACGAGCTCGTGTAAGTCCATGGTTCATTTAATCAAACAAATCACAAATCCCAACAAACCACCATTTTCCTGGTTCATGCCCATCCCTAATTAGCTCTATTTTTCTATTAGCACTTTTTAAAATGCTGGGCATTTCACCTGTTCTGACATTCAGTTACTTTCATTTTAAATGCTAACCGTAATTTGTTGAACTTGAAAACTACAATTTGGACTTCCCCTTTAAACAAGACATGCAAACCAATTTCAAGCAGCAGTTCACAAGTCCAAATCATAATCTGTCTGGTTGGAAGTAACAGCAAATTATGGTTTCTGCTAAAATGAACGTCACTAATTGACTCACAACGCGCAAGAGACAGTGGGAGAGGAAGTGCTCAAAGTGAGCACGTGGCCTGTTCAAGGAGTGCCCAACCATGACACAGCATTCCACCTGAATCCTCAGTTAAGTTTCAGCTTTCATTACAGCTGAACCAACTGCTGTATTTACTTGGACCGGTGATGATGTGAGAAATAAAATGCAATATTCTGGTAATACAAGGAGGAAGCACAGACAGGAAAATGTTCTAATTTCACTTAGTGTAATACATACTTTTAAATCTAAACACATTCCTCCAGTGGCACCAATACCCAACTACAGCAATTCCCTTCAATGGAGCCTTGAAACTGCCTGTTGTCACATGCTTTCCCCCCCCAAGTAGGATAGAAAAGGAGGGCACAAAAAGCTACTCAGTATGTTTGAAACGTCAAGGTTTGTTTTGCAGGTACAGAGCTGCAAGCTGAGACAAAGCTGCCCTTGGCTGTTCCAGCAGCTATGAAGGAGCAAGTTTTTATCACAGGGCCACGAGGGAGACCACCACATGGGAGTCCCTTGGTGGGATGACCACGAGTCCCATGGAGCTGCTTCAGGTTCTTTATTTCCCTGGCTGGTCCCCGATCAGCCTCCAAAGCAGCCCTCAAAGATAATATTTGCCCAGCAAAAACAAACACACTTCAAGGTACAAATACCAGCAGCAGTATATGCTCAGGTAGGAGTGCCTGGCCTGTTCAGAGATTCTGTTTCCCTCTTTCATTATCTGTTGCTATAAGATTCCAACTGGGATAGGAACAGGATTTTTTTTAAATCAACATTTTAGAATCACATAAATGACAACGAATATCGATGCACTGCAAATTACGTGTGTCACACAACCAGAGTTTATATACACTGAGGAAAGATGCAGGTGGATATTTCTAAAACAAATAAGAGCTACTGACCATGTCAAAGGAAAGATCTTTGCTCTCATGTAATGCTCTTCCATAGAAATATGAGGTTAGTTAAATATGGAACTGGGGAAAAAAACAACAGGGGTGGGGGAGAAGAAAGCACTGGGTTATCATGTGAAAATGACAGCTAAGAGTAGCCCAGACAGACAGCCACTTGAATAGAAATCAGGACAGAAGACAGAAAGAAAACCAAGGGAACAGGCGAGCATCTGAGACTGATCCAGCCAAGCCTCTGATTAAACACCACTGTAAGACAATATCTGTAGTGCCTAGTTTGCTGTAACCTATAGGCAAGCCCTTCATATGAACACAGTGTGGAAAACACACCGCACACACTGAAAGATCTTCCAGAGAACTTGATCTGAGTTCATTTCCAAGTTCTACTACGAACTGGCTGTATAACCTAGGCTAGGGACTTCAACCTTGCCAGGCTTGGGAATTACCTTTAAAGTTAAGCAACAACATGGGACAATTTCATTTTTTTTTAATTGCATATGTCACACACACCCCATCTCTTCTTTAAAAAAAATGATATTGCCATCACTAATACAATCCAGACAGGGCAGGGTACAACTTTGTTGCAGAAAAAATAGAGAGCAAGCTTATCTTTACCCTCCCCTATCACTTGATTATGCTAGAAGTCTTTACTATATCAGTGCCTCAGCTCAGTTCCAAATATGCACGCTGAACCTAACTGTTTACTAGAACTGCTGATTCCATTCCCACTATGGAAGAAGCTGAAGAAACTTACAAAGGGCATTCCATCAGGATTATAAGTGGGCAAAATAAAGATGGCACAGCTCTGACTTGCAAGAGGCCCTATAGATGACTGTTGAAGACATTGATTTTATATGGGCCTCGCCAAATGAGAGACTTCCTCCTAAAAATAAATATAGAAAAAATTAAGAGGAGTCAACATTCCTCAACCCCATTCCCACTGTATTCAGCATAGTAAGATCCATGGGCTTCCAGTGCTCTCACAATGTCTTATATTTCAGTTTTATAAAGTTCCAAATCACTTTTGCATTGGGAAGTATCCAAAACAGAGTATTTAGCATGTCAGTCAGACCAAAAGATCTGCATCCACAGCAACAAATACTGGTGCTTTGGAAGCAACTCAGATCTTCATCATTCTACCTTCCGTCTTTCAGACATGTTTCTTGATTTCTTGCGGCATTCTGCTCAGTGCTTCCCCACAGAAAGGGTATATTTGTGGGAGCAAGTTGTATAGAGATCCTTCACAGGGCCCTGTACTTTGTTAATTAGATAGACTGTTGAATAAAAATTAGAACTTTTATTCAAGATGTGGCATCGCTACCTGTATTCATGTGTGATTGAATAGGTACTGGTTAACTGAGAAAGATCAAACACAATACAGTGCAGGGAATATAGAGTTTAAAGAGCTACATGCAAATATACAAATCTCAGTGACTCAAAATAGACCACACAGGCAAATGCACTCTCTTACACAAATGGGTTTAGCCAGATCTCCTTGAACTATTGGAGGAAAGAATAGATGTGCTTTGTTTCCCTTCGCTCTTCATCAAGCAACACATTTGCTTCTGTTTCATGTTCAAAAGAGTGCGCCCCTCTCACCCTTTTTGTCAACTGCACTTATGCAACACGGGTAAAATCAGCCAGTCACATCAAAAAGATCTCTGGCTAGAAACTGAGTCATCTGCACTTTGATGCTCTCTTTCAACATCAGATATTAGAGATGGAGAACAGGGGCCCTAAAGAGATTCATTATTCATTTCGATAGCATTTTTAGAGCACTAAAATCTGCCATGGCCTTATCTGGGACTTTTCGGTAGCCACGCCCCCCACCCACCCCGGTGTTACGGAAGCTGTCTCCTGGGTGGCTCCTGGAAGGCACCTTTCCTTCTTGTTTTTAGGAAAAGATACAAGGCTGAATTTTAAAGAGACTATCTCAGGGTGTTTGAATTGTTTTCGAGGTTGGTCTATTTCAGTGTTTTCTGGTTTGAAGTTTTTAATTTTTTAATATTTTGCTATTGTACACATAGTTGTAATTCTGCTTTGGGTTCTTTGTTAAGGAGGAAAGCTTCAATAAGCCATATGGACGTTGTCACATAGAGCTGAAAACATACAAAGGTGATAAGTAAGAACATACGAAGAACAGCATGGAGATGATGTCAATTGGCTACATATGAGCACCCTAACATCACCTTGCACGACCATGAAGCAAGCAGATTGCTTTTATTCTCCATTTTGTGAGTGGGAACCAAGGCACAAAGATTTAGCAACTGGTCCAAAGTCGCCAAAGGCTGCGGTGGCTCAAGTGGTTAAGACACTGAACTGCAGACCGGAAGGTTGGTAGTTCAACAGTTCAAGACCTGAGTGCCGCACGACGGGATGAGCTTCCGTCTCTGGCACCAGCTCCTGCCAACCTAGCAGTTAGAAAACAAGAAATTGCAAGTAGATAAGTAGGTGCTGCTTCGGTGGGAGGGTAAGCATTCCGTGCGCCTTGGCATCTAGTCATGCCGGCCACACAACCACGGAAATGTCTTTGGACAGCGCTGGCTCTTCGGCTTGGCAATGGAGATGAGCACCGCATCCCTAGAGCTGAATTCAACTGGCTTTCAAGCAAGGGAAACCTTTACCTTTACCAAAGTCACCAACCTCTGAAAAGTTTAGACTGTTATAACTTATTTATCTCCCCAAAGGGAACCCAAAGGAGCTTGAAACATCATTCTTTGCTCCTCCATTTATCCTGTGAGGAAGATCAGCCTGAGAGTGAGTGACTTGCCCACGGTCATCTAGTGGGCTTTCACGGCAGAGTGGAGAGTCGAAGCAGGGTCTACCAGATCCTAGTCCAACATTAACCACTATACCATGCTGCCTCAAAGACCATAGGGACACACAGGTGCCTAACGTAACTCTCCACAGAGGCATAAAATTAGGCTTCCCAGATCCTTGGGGTGAAGGCCTCGCAATCAGCATATACCCGTAGCGTTAAGGCAGGCAATGCCAAAGCTACAGGAGACTGAGCAGGGATGTACTTCTATGATGACTACAGCAATTAGTTCTAACTTGGATGTTGTGCTCCATCACCAACTACTCTGCAACTTTGTTAAAAGTGCTTCTATAACCCCATAGATTCTTCACACAAAGAAGTTTCTCTATCCATCCTTATTCATACTTAACTCTCAATACCTGGCAATCACCCAAGTACACTACACAGCCTTAAGTATGAGGAAATTAAAACAGAAATGTCAAGCACCAGGATCTGTAATTTTTTATTGTATTTATTTACTTATTTTTTGCCCTCAGGAGGCCCACACCCTACCACACAGCACTGATTAGAATGCCCTATCACACCATCTTCCTCCACCCCATGATTCATGTTTAGTGTTTATGTTAAAAACAGACTTTTATTATCAAGCATCATGAAGTACTACCACAGGTGGCAAAGGGAGAACAGCTGTTGGGAACACCCAGCATGAGGAAAGACAACTATGATCATCCTAACCAGGCTGAAGATCGTAGTAAAATGACAGGGTTTCCGCTGATTACACTAATCCCACATCTATTTGGATTCTAATGTGTACGAAGGAGTCCTGCGTGAGTGGGTTTTCCCATTCTCTCCATCCAAAGCTACAATTTCATAACAGTCCTTGTGTGGGAATAAGCACCACATGTCCAAAGGAGCATGCACACAAGCAAAGAATAGCGGCAGTGGGATGCTGCCCACTGAGAACTATTATTGCACAAGTTCAGGTAAAATCAATGGGGCCTGCACGGCAGCAGACAACCACACAGCGGACGCAGCATACACGGAGCCGCTGAGAACTTATGGGACTGGAGCAATGACAAGGTAAGTAATGCTTACTAGGGCAGAAAGAAAAGTAGAAGATCAAAATCTCAAATATTCATGTAGATTCTTGAAGCGTGCCCAGTGGCACTTGTGAGGCTCACACACGACTGATCTGACCCTGCCTGCAGTCATGTTGCTCATATCCCTATATGCATTTAAAACTCAGTTTTGGCAAAATGGCTCACCTTGTGTTAAATCTGTTCCTGAGCTGTTCCAGAAACAGCCCCAGGGAGCGGCTATGGCTCAGTGGCAGGGTAACCTGCTCGCATTCTGGAGGTCTCAGGGCCACTCCTGACATTTCCAGCTAAAAATGTTTTCAAATAGGTGTTGAGAAAGCCCCCCCACCCATGTCTGCCCAATAGCAGACAATACCGAGCAAAACAGACTAATGGTCTGATTCAATAAAAGGCAGCCAGATATGTGCGGCTGCACATCACCTCTCATCAGTTTTGGGAATACATATTTGAATTTATTTATATCCCAGTTCTCTCTCCAAAGGGAAACCCAAGCAGCTTATATCGTCCTCCCTTTCCCCATTTTATCCTCACATCTGTCGTCTCATGATATATGCTAGACAGAGACTATGAGTGGCCCAACATCCATGGCAGACCAGGGATGCAAACCGATACTAATCCGATACGCTAACCAATAGGATAACCACTTGTGGAGAAATACCATTTTGGAGGGGTGTTTAAGTTGGTGGGGGCTGGATAGGAGGAGACCATCAGACCTGCGGTCGGCCTTGGCCAAGCCTCCTCCTCATTCCCCCCCTCTCTCCTGTCTCCAACCAGTAGCCTGAGGGCAGCTCCCGAGAGAGGGCAGGAAGTCCATCAAGACTGTGAAGAGATCTGCCCCAGAATGTTGCAGGAGGGAGAGCCACTTCCTGGGAGGGAAACTGCTGTTTGGTATTGTGGAGTTTTGGGTGGAAAGCCAGTTCAGTCTGTGAGGAGTCTGAAGCCAGTCAGAGTTTGGGTTGGAGTCTGCAGGAGGCAGAGGCCATGTTGGGAGACATGAGGATCTAACCTTCTCCAATGAAATGAAGTGATGTGCCTGCCCTGCAGACCATCTAGACGGGGCATGAGTGTAGAGAAGAGAGAGATGGAGCAGTTTTGTCACCTTTATTTTGATTCTTCAGTTCACTGTTAATATGCCTGGAAATAGTTGAGTTTTCAAATAAATCCTTTAACTGTTGACAGTGAGAAATCCCTCTGTACCGCATAGCTCCTCCAGCTGCTTGGACACGCTAGGGGTGGGTCGGGGACCCCCTGAGGAGAATGGGGCAAAAAGGCAAGTTGCCAACTCTCCAGGGGTCAGGAAGCAGAACGCAGAGCAATATGCCAAAACTTGTATAGCTGCACTAACCATCTTCTTCAACATTCTGCTTCTTCTAAATCTCACAGCTTTCAGTTGTTGAGAGCAAAACCAGATTTGGTACGTTATGCAACCGGCAGATTGAGCCCCTTTAAAGAAGCTAAGAAGACTGGACTCTCTTAATACGTTATACACTCTTCAGAGTCAGGATGGAAGCGCTCTTTTGACACAGCATAAGCAGTATACCGATAAACTGCTACTTTATCATATAGGGACCAAAACTAACACCACAGCTACCATATCTCCAAAGCATTGGAAGGATCTCAAGTCTTCCTACCAACGGAACTGTCAGGTAGGTACTTAAACTGCATATTGTGCAATATCAAGCCCTTTTCAATTATTACCTCTAATCAGATTTTCCTCCTTTGCTGCCTGACACACCTATAAACAATGACAGATACATCTCCACTATGTACTCAGGAAACGACATGATCTGATTCTATAAGGAACCATGGGTGAGAGTTTGCATAACTAATTTTTCAAATAAATTTTCCCACAAGACAAGATCTCTACCTTAACTGACTTGCCCATAAATGCATTCCCATGTAATACTGCAGAGGCACAACGGTATGAAAAGGCATTTATTTTCTTGAAGGAAGACATTCCATGTTTTATTTTATCACATGAAGGTGCATTTATAAAAACAAGCAACTGCAAAAAATTACAGGGATTTATGACCTCATTATGACCCCTATCCCAAAATGGATCACATAAATTTAAAGCTAGTAATGTACTTGCAATACCACCTATACTTCTAGACAGGAGTAAGCAACATTTTTGGTAAGAGCCCTGAAAAAAGCACATCCACTAGAGAAGGCATAAGTGCACCGACAAAGAAAAAAGGAGGAGACAATGGTTGTACTTAGACAGAAATACTGGGAGTAAGTCAAGCCTCATTAGTACTGCCAGCACTTCAGGGACATACCTCAAGCCTGGCTGGTGGCTGAAAAAGGCCACAGACAATGACAGCCATTGTCATGCCTATTACCTTTTCCTGTGTTACCTCCTCCAGTGCTTCAGGGGACTTGCCTCCACTGTTTGGGCACAGAACCTTGACCCAGAGGCCCAAAGACCATAGTTAAGCACATGTGCTAGGAGTTCTTTATTCATTTGCTCTCCAACAGCTGGTAGTGGAGTTATTTTTTAAAAAACTTTTGACTTATTACATTGAACAGCTCTCTTTAGTTCTGGGAGGAAAACCAGCAAAAAAAGTCAGAGTTCCCTCTCAAATGTGTCTAATATTAAGAACATAGGAGAAGCTGATGTTGGATCAGGCCAATGGGCCATCCAGTCCAACACTCTGTCACACAGTGGCCAAAAATACCAGGTGCCATCAGGAGGTCCACCAGTGGGGCCAGGACACTAGAAGCCCTCCCACTGTTGTGTCCCCCCCAGCACCAAGAATACAGAGCATCACTTGCCCCAGCCTGAGAGTCCCTATCTATACCTTGTGGCTAACAGCCACTGATGGACCTCTGCTCCATATGCTTATCCAATTCCCTCTTGAAGCCGTCCATGCTTGTAGCCGCCACCACCTCCTGTGGCAGTGAATTCCATGTGTTAATCACTCTATGGGTGAAGAAGGGCTTCCTTTTATCCATTCTAACCTGACCGCTCAGCAATTTCATTGAGTGCCCACGAGTTCTTGTATTGTGAGAAAAGGAGAAAAGTACCTCTTTCTCGACCTGCTCCATCCCATGCACAATCTTATAAACCTCGATCATGTGAAGGTACGCAGTGAGGGTACCACAACAAGCTTTCTAACAGCTCAGGACTTCAGCCTCATCAGCTGGATCGTGTAGTTCCACAAAGTGTTTTCTTCCTTTAGTTGTTTTATATATACTGCTTCCGTTTCAGAAAACTCCACATGACGGAAACTTCTTAGCCTGAATTTGCACAACATTTAATCAAAGCAAACACACTTTGCATTTTAAAGCAAGGAATTGAACAAATATTCTCCTCCAAAAGTCAGATCTATATAGCTCTTTGGCAAGATGAGGGAAATGGCCTCTCTTGGACAGTATTCAAGGTAACACCACCTCCACTGATCCCAGTTTCTATTAATCATGCTGCACATGATAAAAGAGTTTTCTAGATGTCTCGTCTGTTAGCACTAAACAACTAGTATAGACTTCCTTTAAAATAGTGGTTTTTATTCATTCATATGTACACCATGTCTTAATACACATCACCTCTCAGGAACAGCCTTCCTATATGTGAATCCAGCAGACCACAAAGCTGAATCATAGCCAGGGCTATTTTGGGGCAGGAACACACAGGAACGGAGTTCCGGCTGGCTTCCAAGTTGGCCCCGCCTACAGCCTCTCCCCCCACTCCGTTTCCCCAGGTGCCTTGCAAGCTGCAGGGCGCCTGGGGAGGCCAAGCCAATCCAGGGAGGGAAGGCAGTTTAAACTGCCTCCCCTCCTCAGGTTCCTCTGGGGAAGCCAATCCAGAAACTGCCTTCCTTCCCTCAAGTTCCCCATGCACCCCCCAAGCCGTGGGGCACCTGGGGAAGCCGATCCTGGGAGAGAGTTGCACTGTCAGGGGCGTGGCCTAATATGCTAATGAGTTTCTGCTTTTGGGTGTGGCCTGTTATGCTAATGAGTTCCTGCTGGGCTTTTTCTACAAAAAAAAAGCCCTGATCATAGCCAAAAAGAATCAAATGGCCTGCTCAACTAATTCTTAGCAAAAATGAAGGACTACTAGACCTGCACACTGGGTGGGTAACACCCGCTTCCCTCCTCTTTTTTATCCTCACAACTCAGGGAAGAGGGTTAGGCTAAGGAAGTGGGACTGGCCCAAGGTCACCATAAAAGCTTCAGAAGAAGAAAGAGGAGGAGATTGGATTTATACCCCACCCTTCACTACCCAAAGGAGTCTCAGAGCGGCTTACAAACTCCTTTCCCTTCCCCTCCCCACAACAGAAACCCTGTGAGGTAGGTGGGACTGAGAGAGCTCTGACAGAAACTGCTCTTTTTCAAGAACAGCTCTTGTCAGAACTATGGCTTGCCCAAGGTCATCCAGCAGGTGCAAGTGAAAGAGTCGGGAATCAAACCCGCTTGTCCCAAATTAAGAGTCCGCGCACTTTACCACTACGCCAAACTGAGTAGAGGTTTAAACCACGCCCTAATCACTATACCAAGAAAGGGGAACATACCACCAGAGATCTCAAGAACATACCATCAGAGGTCTGCACACTTTTTTGAACAGCCCTCCAACCTAGTAAAACTGATTATTCCTGGACACTCAATAACTTTTGCTTCTGAAAAATTCCTGCCCACTGCTTTCAAGAGGCTGCCTAGTATCTAAGTTTATATATGACCACTTCCCAGCTTTAGAGTAACTCATATTGGTTAAAGCTGCCCCATCAAAAAGATTTCTGCATGTTCTGAACTAGCAATGCAGGGAAAGAGATACGATTAAACTCTTTTCTCTGATATGCTAGTTTACTACCTGCAGAGAGGTTTTGGGGTGAAGAATATGTTCAAAAACATGAGCTCTCACCTGTAGTGGCACAGCCCAGAATCCTACCAGCTCATTCTGCATGAGGTATCAAACGACTGTTATGCTGCCAACAGAGAGCCCCAAAGGTTCAATTTCCAGCAGAGAAGATCCAGGAAACATCACAACAGAGCTATTATTGCATATAGGTCACTGGCATACTCTCTCAACAATGCTGTCCAACTACGTATGCAAAAATATAAGTAATGCCACTATTATAAAAAAATGAATGGGGATAAGAAAACTACAGTAGCAAATAGTGTGTCTCATTCTCCCAACATAACAATTGCAACTCCCAAATACACAACAGTTCAAAGAAATGTACCTTGACACCACTGGGATTCACTGGGAAACTAGTACTCCTACACCACCAAGGCTGGCCCCAAACAGCTTACTCCACCCATACAGCTAAATCCACATCAAGGCCACAGCCTAATCAAATGTTAAACTGACTCAAGTCAATGAGCAGCAGCATTCATAAACTCTTGTGCTGGGTTGAAGCCTGAATGTAACAGCTTAATTAAAGGAGCAATCCTTAACATACTATTCAGGAAACAATTACTACAGCACTAAGTAAGGCTTAGACTCCTTAATAAACACGCTTAGACCTGCGCTGCAAATATATTAGTACTCTCTCAAAGAAGAAGCATTTTAACAGGCATTTTGATTCTTGTGAATGCTGCTGAACACCAGGATTCAGCTTGCTCCAAGATCAGCCTGCATTGTCTTCTTGGATTACGGTTAAAAATCAGCTTTCTAAGGTAATATTCAGCTTTCATGATAAACGGTGGTTTATTTAAAATGTTATTTGTGCAACAAACTCTGGCTAGCCTACCAAATCCAAGAAAGGCCAGTTTTTGTGTGAACTGGAGTTGTGTGCTTATTGCCTCCTTGAGAAGAAGACTTCCTCCCTATACTGCCATCTCTTTGGCAAGATTGCCGCAAGGGGCAGAGCTATGCAACAAAGTATAGTTTGGGAATTCAGATGTTACTAACCTCACCCCACAATTAGTAAAAAAAAATATGGTTAGCAAACTAGCTGACAACTGTAATATGAAGGCCCCATTTCCTGTCTGGTTTGATGGACCATCTAACATTCAGGCTTCTTACTGGGGTTTGATCAAACATCTAAACGCCACCTAGATGGTACATTGAAAAATGAATAGCAATGAACCAATGAAAAAAGATGAAAAGCTGTTCTTACCAATAGTGTTCACACTGAAATAGATCAGGCAATTTATTCAAATATCCATGGTTAATGTGTCATCAAACAGAGCATTAAGGATATTTTGCATGCTTCGTTTGCACGTAATTAAACAAATTGCATCTGTCAAGTTTAGTCTTCCTTTTTACCAGGGTGACCAAGACTTCTGGTACTGGTAGTTGTGGATGTTTAAAATAATCTTCAAGAGGTCCTTAGAATCATGACAACTGTAACTGCCAAGCACATAACCTTGGGTGAGTAGTTTTCCCACACCCTAACCTGCCTGACCAGGCTGGTGTATGAAAACCACACATGGTCCTTGGAGCAAGAGCAGTATAAAATTAAATAAAATTAATTAGATTTCTTGGAATTCATGAGTTCTGAAAACAAATCTATGGTATTTATCACTTTCCTTCTGATTACCGAGCTTTTCATTAGTCACGCTTCCCAGATTGTCTCTGTAGCCATGAGACAGAAACTTTGCTGAGATTCTTTAGTCTTCTGAGCAACATGCAGAATCAGTTTGTGGCCAGCATACATAAGTTGTTGCCCAACTTTATATCAATTTTTTTTTCAAAGCAGCAACGACAAGACATAAGCAAGAATCAACCATGAACAGTTGTTGGGAAGTTTTAAAACTCTTAGAGGTGATTGTTCTGGAATACATTACCTGCAAGAAAACAGAACGACCCAGTGATTTTAACACAGCCAATATCTCCACCTACTTAACACAAAGCCAGAGTGTTTTAAAAGCCTCAAGAGAATATCTAAAAAACAAAACAAAACTATAATACAAGGCCATTCAGTTATGAGTCTATGAGACTAGTCCCACATATCTTGGGTTCAAATCTCTCCTCAGTCATGGACTTACTAAATGGCTCTCCCCCCCACTGGCAAAACAGGAGCCATACAGTGGTCACAGATCTGTTCACCCAAACTGTGGCTGTATGTTAGGGTTACCAAATGTCCTCTTTTTAGAAGGCATGTCCTTTTTGGTGTCCATCGTCTTTTGGAGAAAAACAGATGAAAATGTCCTCTTTTTGGGTTGGGAGGCTGAGCCTGTTTAGCCCTATAGTCCCCCAGTGGAGGCAAGTTTCATCTTAAACAGGAGGAGTATTTCAAATGAGTCATAGTGATCAGTTGTTTGAAGGAGTCGGTCAGAAAATATGTCCTCCTCTTTGCTTTTCAAAATATGGTAACCCTACTATATTAGTAGAGAAGAAGAAGAGGACTTCACTACCCAGAGGAGTCTCAGAGCAGCTTACAAACTCCTTTTCCCTTCCCCTCCCCCACAACAGACACCCTGTGAGGTAGGCGGGGCTGAGAGAGCTCTGACAGAAACTGCTCTTTGTCGAGAACAGCTGTGCCAGAACTATGGCTTGCCCAAGGTCATCCAGCCAGGTGCAAGTGGAGGAGTGGGGAATCAAACCTGGTTCTCCCAGATTAGAGTCCGCGCACTTAACCACTACTCCAAACTGGCTCTACGTCCAGTAGTACCCTAAAGACTAATCAAGAGTACAAGTCCAGTAGTACCTAAGAGGCTAATAAAATTTGTGGCAGGGTATGATGTTTCATGAGTTTACTGCTCACTTGAGAACTTCTAGTTCTGAAAAAGTGAGCAGTGATTCACGAAAGCTCGTACCCTACCACAAATGTTGTTAGTCTTTAAGGTATTACTGCTACAAAACACAGCTACCCATCTTGATCTACCTACTATATTTGCTTAGATTTCCCAGAAAAGAGTTCTTCACTCCTTGCAGCAGACCAGACCATAAACTGAAAGGAACATTGTACTACCTTAGAGACAGATTAAATGTTACATAAACTTTCTTGGGCTACAAAAGGTAACTCTAGTCTTCAGAATGCCACAAGACTCCTTTCTGGGGGTTTTCTGCAATGGACTAACATTCTACAACTTCCCCTGGGGTAAACATAAGACAACACAATTTGCCCTTAACAAGGAACTCGCAAGCTGAAAATAATCAGCTTTCCCCAACACAGAGATGCCATGACAGAAGGAAACTGCACCTACTAACTTTCTGCCTGTCCTGCTAAAGAACCTCTTAACAGGGGAGACAACGTGGCAACACCAAGACATAGTATTTATGGTGCGCGCATACTAACATCTTTGGGATTGTTGCTTTTTTTCCATTGCATTGGCCGTGCCCCTGTGCCTTTAATCAGTCAAAGTTTTCCCCATCATTTATCTCAGTGCAAGGCAAAGTTTTAGTTTTCAAATATTGGTGTCCAGACTGCTTTTGGAACAGGTCCACCATATAGACGGCAACCCTAGAAGAATAAGGAACCTCAAGCAGGCTCCCCACCAATGCTCCCTCTAAGCTGTGGAGTCTTGTGAGCAAAAAATTCTACTTTGTGAGCTGCTGGCATGCAAAGTTGCGAGCAGGCGATTTGGCTACCGCAGAAACTAGTTTGCTCTGGAGCCCTCTTTCCTGAGCTAAGGCAAAAAGGTGTGCGCCGGAGGCTAAAAACCTGTGAGCCAGCTCACACTAACTCAGCTTAGAGGGAACACTGGTCCCCACCTTAGCTGGCGAGATTTGTTTTTTCAATAGCTCGATCGAGAAGCAGAAATTCTGCACCAGAAGATTTTCTCAGGCTGTGGTCTCACACACGCACCAAATAATCCTCTTTTCAACCCACTTTCAATGCAGTTTCCAACTGAATTTTTACTGTGCGAACTGGCAAAACCCAATTCAGAAGTGCACTGGAAGTGGGTGGGGCCACCAGTGTTCCCTCTAAGCTGAGTCAACAGTTCATAAGTATCCGGCTCATAGGTTTTTGTCTTAGCTCAGGAAGGAGGGCTCCAGAGCAAACTAATTTATGCAGCAGCCAAATCGCTGGCGCAACTTTCATGCCGGCAGCTCACAAAGCAGGATTTCTGCTCACCAGACCCCACAGCTTCGAGGGGGCATGGGCGGCCACCGCCTCTGCGCGGCGTTGCTTCGCCCGTCGTCCCAGACAGCTGCCCGGCCAGAAGGAAACCGAGATGGTGAAGCCGACTTTGCGCAGCGGCTTCTCTTCCGCAGAAGAGAAGAGACCTCGAGGGAGAGACGCGGGCGGGGTAACCTTTTCGTCAGCAGTGCCGGCGGTGTGGTGACGACGAGCCACCTTCCGCGCCTTTCCAAGAGCCGACGAATTCCTCCGGTCAGCAGCATCCCTCGCCCGCCTCCCGGGACCGAAAGACGGAGCCCCGCCACGAGTCCCGCCGGTCGCGCCGGGAAGAGCTGCCTTGCGGCCTGTACGGACCTCCCCAGGGTGACCCCCCGCCTCGCCCGCCCGCCCGCCTCCCGGGCTTGCTGCCTGCAGCGGGGGGGGGGGCGCCTTACCTGGTCCGAGGGCCCCGCCCGGAAGCCCCCCGGGGGAGCGAGCGCCGCCTGCGAGGAAAGCGCGGGGGGACGGGGGCGCGGCGCCGCCTCCCTAGCCGGAAATGGCCGGAGAGCGCCGGGCGCGAACTTTTCCCCACTCGGGCTCGTCGCGTTTGCGGCTCCCGTCGCCGCCTCTCGCTGGTGCAGGTGCCGGCGGCCGGGCGAAGCGCTCCGAGGCGGGGGTGGCGGCGGCTGCCGCCTGGGGGCTGGGGGCGGCGGGGACTGTCTGCCGGTCGCAGGCGGGCTTCCCTCCAAGCGGAGTTCGTGTGAGCCGGCGCACAGGGGGGGGTTAGCCCCCGGCCCACATGCTTTTGCCTTCGCTCAGGAAGCTGCGGTGGCTCAAGTGGTTAAGACGCTGAACTGCAGGCTGTGGAAGGTCAGTCGTTCAGCAGTTCCAGACCCGAGGGTGCCGCACGACGGGGTGAGCTCCCGTCTCTAGTCCCAGCTCCTGCCAACCTAGCAGTTCGAAAGCAAGGAATTGCAAGTAGATAAATAGGGACCACTTCGGTGGGAAGGTAACAGCGTTCCGTGCGCCTTGGTGTTTAGTCATGCCGGCCACATGACCACGGAAACGTCTTCGGACAGCGCTGGCTCTTCGGCTTGGAAACGGAGATGAGCCCCGCAACCCTAGAGTCGGATTCGACTGGCTTTCGAGCAAGGGAACCTTTACCTTTTAGGAAGGAAGGAGGGCTCCAGAGCAGTGCTCCCTCCAAGCGGAGTTCGTGTGAGCCGGCGCACAGGGGGGGTTAGCCCCCGGCCCACACGCTTTTGCCTTCGCTCAGGAAGCTGCGGTGGCTCAAGTGGTTAAGACGCTGAACTGCAGGCTGTGGAAGGTCAGTAGTGCAGCAGTTCGAGACCCGAGGGTGCCGCACGACGGGGTGAGCTCCCGTCTCTAGTCCCAGCTCCTGCCAACCTAGCAGTTCGAAAGCAAGGAATTGCAAGTAGATAAATAGGGACCACTTCGGTGGGAAGGGAACAGCGTTCCGTGCGCCTTGGTGTTTAGTCATGCCGGCCACATGACCACGGAAACGTCTTCGGACAGCACTGGCTCTTCGGCTTGGAAACGGAGATGAGCCCCGCAACCCTAGAGTCGGATTCGACTGGCTTTCGAGCAAGGGAACCTTTACCTTTTAGGAAGGAAGGAGGGCTCCAGAGCAGTGCTCCCTCCAAGCGGAGTTCGTGTGAGCAGCTTTTTAGCCTCTGGCAGCAGCCAAATCGCTCGCTCGCGACTTTAATGCCAGAAGCTCACAAAGTAGGATTTTTGGCCATAAGACTCCACAGCTTAGGGGGAGCACTGATGCCCCTTCGCTCTCTTCCCCACTGTGGGTGTGTTCAGACGGATCTTTTGATCTGCCATAGGAACGACTCCCTTGCGGATCAAAAATGCACGACCAGACAGAAACATCTGCGAAATATTCCGGTCCCATAGGCATCCCGTTCTGCTGCGCCTCCAATCCTAATTTAAAAAGCAGCAGTTTCAATGTAGGGTTTTCGCTTACCCGCGCAACAACTGCAGACTTTCTTCCGTCTGGTCACTCCATTAGCGCGCGGATAGCTCCCGTCGGCTCGGTCTGACGTCAGACCGAGCCGACGGGGGCGCGATTTTTAAAAATTGAAACCCCATGTGCGCTTTAACGAGGAAACGCATTCAGCGATAAGCGCTACGAGGAATGTAATATTCATGCTTATTTCTTTTAGGGGCAAGATGTTACCGCGATGGGAGATGGAGGGGGGAAGGACTGTTCTAACTTGCAAAATAGTCCCTCCATTGATCATGATGGCAAGGGGGAGGACCGGGACTTTGCTGAAAACCCTCCGCGATCGCCTCAGTTCTCCAAGGAGGCGCAGCCTTGCCTATGCGAATGTACAAAACTTTTTTAGAAAAAATCCTCGGTGGATGCCGTGTAGACAATATCACGGCGGGAACAACGCGCGGTGAGCGCTATTTGCATGGGGGAGCAGTCTGGTCGTGCTAGGCTGGATTTAAAAAAGCTCGGGAGTAAAATTTTAGGCTAGGGCTCCATGGCTGCGACTTGACTGGCCGTCCTGAACGCTAGCCCTGTGACCCGCGTCTTTCTGTGTTCAGGCCTCCTGGACTGACTCGAAGGTTCCCTGTTCTGTGTGGGGAACAGCCGCTTTATGAGAGAGGGAGGGAGGCCTAAGGAGCCCAGGGAACATTCGAAGACATTTGGAAATCTAGCTAAGTTTAAAGTTTAAATTCTTCTTTGGTTGCTGTCACACACACTAAATAATCCACTTTCAGTGCACTTCCCAACTGGATTTTGTAAGTTCACACGGTTAAAGAGGTTCCAGAGCTCAGTGATTTACGCTGTGGCAAAATTTTGTTGCTTGGCTATTAGGAAACGTAAACTTATTTTTGCTGGGAAAATTGTAGGATTCTCTTATTGGCATTATTTTATTTTACTAATTTTATTAATTTTCTCTTGTTGATGTTTTTATGCTATTCCCGTGTTATTATTGTTTTAATCCTTCTTGTATCCGAATTGTACTGTTCTACTGGCTCTTGCTGTAATAAATTCGATCGATCGCTAACATCGCCCCTCCCTGCGTCAGTTTATCGCTTTCCCCTCCGCACAGCCACAGCAGTGGGGGCAAGAAATAGGAATAGTGGAGTAACACTGCAGAAGGACCGGAGGCAGTGCTTGGCAGCCATTTGCATGCATGGACGCACGCAGCCCCTACTCAACTTCAAAAAAAAAACCCAGTTTTTCATGTGTTACTGAGGGGGGGCAGCTACTGTCACCTTGTTCCTTCACATCTCCTTATTCCTCTTTAGTTTCCAAACTTAATTCACACCGATGAGTACCCCAAACCCAACCATCGCAACTAATCATGAAGCATGTCATTTGAGGTCTAATTTGCACCTGCAGGAAGAAGAGGTGATAAAATGGGCAGCAGTACTCAGACTTAAAGGGGAGGGTTCTATTCTGGAATGCTAGAAACCGGCAAAGCTAGGCAAGGGGGGAAACCTTCCTCCTGGCTGTACTCCAGGCCCGTAGCCAGGGGTTTCTTTGTTCAGAGAGGGAGCATTTAAATAAGGGAGCAGGTAAAGTTAATTAAATTAATCTGAACATCTGTCTTTAAAAGGGGAGGATCTGAGCTTGTTTCCAGCCCTTCCTTTCAAGGGACAGGGCAGTGAACACATCAGTTCCTAGAGAAAGAAAGAAAGAAAGAAAGAAAGAAAGAAAGAAAGAAAGAAAGAACAGCTCAGTAGACATTTCATTGCCTCCTGAAGGCATTCAAATGCCTTTTGAGTTCCTTTCCACAGGGCAAGAAAGCTTAAGAGGTCACTCAAGAGTGGTACCTTCACTAATCATTCTCCTTCCTGCTAGCCCAGTCCTGCTGTATACCACCTAGATCCCCATGAGCCTTTGTTTCCCAAAGGCTTGTGGGATCTTTGTTTCCCAAGGCTTGGGAGCCTTTGTTTCCCAAAGGCTTGTGGGAATGCTTTTGAAAGAGTCACCATGACCTAGGTGGTATACAGCAGGACTGGGCTAGCAGAAAGAGGGCTTGTTGGAGATGTATTGAAGGTGCTTATGAGAGCCCTTCTAAGCTTTCTTGTTCTGTGGAAGGGAACGCAAAAGGCGTGTAAATGCCTTCTGAAGTTGTCTTTTCCCAGATCTCATAATGCCCCCTCCACAAATTCCACAGTGGGAGAGAGACGGAAGCCCAAGGGCAAGCTGTGGTGCTTTCACTCTGGCAGCAGGGGATCGCTCCTCAAAAATAAGGTTTCTGGCATGGTTATTTGTGGGGTAGGGCTTTTAATTGGGGGGGGGCAAGGCCCTCAAATGCCCCACTATAGGTACTGGCCTTAGGGCTGCCAAGTCCCCCTGGGGGGTGGGGATTCCCCTGCTAAAAGGGCACCCAATTCGCCAGTCCGGATTTGGCCGGCGGGGGAAACTCTATCCCCGAAGTGGCCAGATCAGGCCGACATGCCCAGCACGAAGACGTAGCCCAGAAGTGACATCATCACACTGGACACATCGCTGGGCGACACTATGGTACCATAGGGTTTTTAGGGCAATTACCAGAGCATCACCTGGCAACGTGCCCAGTGTGATGACGTCACTCCTGGGCTACATCATCACAGTGCACGCGAGGACTCCCAGAGAGAGCCCTGGACCCCCCCTCCCCCACTGTTACTTTGGTAAGACTTGGCAACCCTAACTGGCCTGCTGCACCCAATTCCTATTTGCCTGGAGTTTTTCGACACAGGAGCATCCAACATTTGAATGCACCTACTGCAGTTGTTGTTGTTCAGTTGCACAGCCAAGTCTGACTCATGGACCAGATCACACCAGGCCCTCCTGTTTTCCGCTGTCCTCTGGAGTTTGCTCAATTTCATGTTCGTTGCATTGATGACACTGTCTAACCATCTCATCCTTTGCCGTCCCCTTCTTCTTTGACCTTCACTCTTTCCCAGCATCAGGGTCTTCTCCAGTGAGTGCTCCCTTCTCATATGGTGGCCAAAGTATTTGAGCTTCAGCTTCAGGATCTGGCCTTCCAGGGAACAGTCAGGGTTGATTTCCTCTAGGATTGACTGATTTTATCTCCTTGCAGTCCAAGGGACACTCAAGAGTTTCCTCCAGCACCATAATTTGAAAGCATGTATTCTTCAGTGCTTGGCCTTCAGTGCAGCCATACATTACTATTTATTTATTTATTTATTTATTACACTTCTACCCCGCCCTCCCCGCAAGCGGGCTCAGGGCGGCTTACAGTAAGACATCCAAGTGCCAAGACAATATCTTAAAAACATATAAGTCGATAACATTTCTATAGCTGTTCTATTATCTCAGTCCGATGGCGTCGGATAAAAGTTTAAACAGAGTGATGTCAGGGCAAAGTCTCCCTCAACTGCCCCCTCCCTCTACCACATGAGATGGTAACAATTGGCGGCAAAGGGTTAGGGCTGGCGGCCTAAGGGAAAAGGAACCGGAAAGGAACCGGAAAAGGAGCGGCGGCTCCTACTCGTAAGCCTGGCGGAAGAGCTCCGTCTTGCAGGCCCTGCGGAACTGTGAAAGGTCCCGCAGGGCCCTGATCTCTTCTGGGAGCTCATTCCACCAGGTAGGAGCCGCCACTGAAAATGACCTTGCCCTAGTGGCCACCAGCCTGGCCTCCTTAAGGCCAGGGACCACCAGGCGGTGTTGAAACTCGGACCGCAGTGCTCTTTGGGGCATATATGGGGAAAGGCGGTCACTCAGGTATGCCGGACCCTGGCCATATAGGGCTTTAAAGGTAAGCACCAGCACTTTGAAGCGAATCCGGTATGCTATAGGCAGCCAGTGCAGCGCTTTCAGCACAGGCCGGATGTGCTCCCGCCTAGGGGTGCCCATCAACAGCCTGGCTGCTGCATTCTGCACTAGCTGCAGCCTCCGGATTTGCCCCAAAGGCAGCCCCATGTAGAGGGCATTACAGTGGTCTAGCCTTGAGGTGACCATTGCATGAATCACCGTGGCCAGGTCGTCGCGGTCGAGGAATGGGACCAGCTGCCGTATCAGCCGAAGATGGTAGAAAGCTGACTTGGCAGTGGCTGCCACCTGGGCCCTCATGGTTAACGCCGGGTCCAGGAGTACTCCCAAACTCCTAACCTCCGACGCTGGCACCAACGGTGCCCCATCGAAGGCCGGGAGAGGGAGCTCCAGCCCCCGACTGACCCGACCCAGGCACAGGACTTCCGTCTTGGCAGGGTTTAGCTTCAGTCGGCTCAGCCTGAGCCACCCAGCCACAGCCTGCAAAGCCCGGCTGAGATCTTCTGGGTCAGAGTCCGACTGGCCGCCCAACATTAAATAGAGCTGGGTGTCATCCGCATATTGGTGACAACCCAGCCCATGCCTCCGGGCAATCTGGGCGAGGGGCGCATATAGATGTTAAACAACATCGGGGAGAGCACTGCCCCCTGGGGCACCCCGCATTCAAGGGGGTGCCTCCGGGACTGCTGCCCCCCTAGCACCACCCTCTGTCCCCGACCTTGGAGAAAGGAGGCAAGCCACTGGAGGGCAAGCCCCTGAATCCCCACGTCGGCAAGGCGGTGGATCAGCAACTGGTGGTCGACTGTATCGAATGCAGCCGACAGATCTAATAGCAACAGTGCCGCCACACCACCTCGATCCAGATGCCTCCGGAGGTCATCCGTTAAGGCGACCAGTGCTGCCTCCGTCCCGTAGCCCGGGCGAAAGCCGGACTGGAATGGATCAAGGACGGAAGCGTCATCCAGAAAGCCCTGTAGCTGAGTCGCCACCGCACTCTCAATCAGCTTGCCCAAATAGGGCAAGTTGGACACCGGCCGATAGCTGGCCAATTCCGCCGGGTCCATGGTTGGTTTCTTTAAGAGAGGGCGGACCATCGCTTCCTTGAGTGCCTCGGGGAACCGTCCCTCCAGGAGGGATTTGTTGACAATCTCCCCTAAGGCACCTCGAAACCCCTCATGGCCTGCCTTAATGAGCCAGGAGGGGCACGGATCAAGGTCGCATGTGGTTGGGCGCACAGATACTAGCAATCTGTCGACTTCCTCCAGACTGAGCCGGTCAAAGCATTCTAAACCCAAGCTCAAAGACGCGCAAGGAGCCTCAAGTTCACTCACCGTTTCAAGTGTGGCGGGGAGGTCGCGGCGGAGCGCCAAGACTTTATCTGCAAAATAGCTCGCAAATGCCTCACAGCCAATCTCCAATTCCCTACTATTATATCTGCCCTGCGGCAGAGTTGTCAGAGACCGAATTGTTCTAAACAATTGGGCTGGGCGTGAGCTTGCAGATGCAATCGTAGCTGCATAGAATTCCCTCTTCGCAGCCTTGACTGCCATCTCATAGGCTCTCATAAACGTCCTATATGATGCTCTCGTTGCCTCGTCGCGAGCACGGCGCCACCGCCTCTCTAGCCGTCTGAGTTCCTGCTTCATAAGCCGCAGCCCCTGGGAATACCAAGGGGCTAGCCTAGAGCGGGTGCACAGAGGGCGCCTGGGAGCGATCTCGTCGATGGCTGCGGAAAGTCGGCCATGCCAGTCTTCCACTAGTTCATCCAACGAGCCGCCAGGGGGCATCGGATCCCGCAGAGCCATCTGAAGCCGCACCGGGTCCATTTGTCTCTGCGGGCGAGCCAAAATCCGCTCGCCGCCTATACAGGGTTGGGGTGAGACATCCATACGGGCCTTCAGGGCATAGTGGTCCGACCATGGGACTGCCGTAGCAGTCATCCGGTCCACTGAAATCCCCATCGTGAAGATCAAATCGAGCATGTGCCCAGCCCGGTGCGTGGGGGTCGACACACATTGGGAGAGTCCTAGTGACGCCATGGACGCCACCAGGTCCGTAGCCCGGCTGGAGGTCGCGTCATCGGCATGGACGTTGAAATCACCCAAGACCATAAGCCTAGGGTGCTCCAGCGCCCAGCCTGCTACGGCCTCCAGCAGGGACGGCAGGCTACTATCCGGTGTGTTAGGCGGTCGGTACACCAGGTAGATCGCCAGACTCTCCTCGGCCTCCAGCACCAAACCAACACATTCCATGCCCGCAATCTCCAGCAAGGGGAGCGCCCTGAAGGAGTAAGCCTCCCGCACGAATATCGCCACCCCTCCCCCCGCCCCCTCGTCCGTGATTGGTGAAGGACCGAGAATCCAGGTGGGGCAAGCTGAGTGAGAGCTAACGTCTCTCCCTCCCGCACCCAAGTCTCGGTCATACCATTGCTTTGACTGTACAAACTTTTGTTTGCAGGGTGATATCTCTGCTTTTTATTATGCTGTCTACGTTTGCCATAGCTTTCCTTCCAAGGAGCAGGCGTCTTTTAATTTCATGGCTGCAGTTACAATCTGCAGTGATCTTGGATCCCAAGAATGTGAAGCCTGTCACTGCTTCCATGACTTCCCCTTCTATTTGCCAAGGAGTGATGGGGCCAGATGCCTTGATATTAGTTTTTTTGATGTTGAGTTTCAAGCCAACTTCTGCACTCTCCTCTTTCACCCTCACCTACTGCAGTAAAGGTAGTGCAGTCTAATTTACCTCCCCCCCATTCTGTCAGGTTCAAATGGACTTGTGAAAGGGTTGCTGACTCCATGTTGGGAAGGTTTGGGAGCAGAGGGTGGAGTCAAGGGAAAGAAGTGAGCTCAGCAGGCCTGTGATGACATACAGCCCACCCTCCAAAGGTGCCATTTTCTCCAGAACAGCTGATTTCTGTAATCCAGAGATCAATCATAATTCGGGGGCAGGGGGGAGGATGAACAGAAAAGAAAGAACAGAAGATCAAAACATACCAAGACATACAAATAGAGTTAGAGCGCCACTGGGAGAAGGTTACTTCATGCCAATTGTCATTGGAGCCCTTGGAGCAGTGCCTAGAAGTCTGAAGAAACACCTGGACATTATGCATACTAAACAAATAACACCAGCTCAGCTCCAGAAGATAGTGTTGCTTGGAACAGCAACAATCCTGCAAAGATACATCTGTAGTTCCCAAGAACTTGGCTAGATCTTAAACACCACCTACAAGTCAAATACAAGGCTCTGACAATTCACAACAACAACAGTAATAGTAATAATAAAGAATTTTTAAAAAAGAAAGAATGGAAGAAGAAAAGCTAACCACAAGAAGAAATATCAGATATAAAAACAATAGCCCAAGTTGCAGAAGAAATCAAATAATTATTGCAATATCTAAAAAGATCAAGAGGTACAACAGTAGGATCCAGCAATACAGATAACACTTCCCATTCCAGACTAAACAAAGACAGTTCTACAAATCACTAGAGGGAGATGAAAAAAATAGAAGTAAAATGAGACAAAAGAAAGACAACCTTCTGGAAAGTCTCAAAAGAATACAATAAAAACCTACCTGGATCACAGATGTGGAAAACAAACTGAAAGGAAAGCAAATTGAAGATCTTACAATAACTCTGGAAAGCCTGCGAAAACAGTTGAAGAAAATGAAAAACTGACCAATGCCTGCAAGAGATGAAGTCCATGGCTGTTGGCTGAAAGAAATGATAAGTCTTCATCAATTATTGGTGCCATAACTTAATGATGTGCTCCATTCCAAAGCAGTAGAAGATTGGATAACAACTGGCAGGACATTTCCCATTCTGAAGAACGAGAAAGGAGCAGTGCCAAGCAACTTCCACCCAATTATCTGCCTCCCAACAATTCCATTCAAGAATATTTATAGCTCAAATTAATTCTATCGCATAAAAAAGTAATTTTCCAAAAATCCTGACGCACTAAAAATCAGTTATTGATAGATAAAATGGCCTTAAGGCAGAAAACCAACCTGAATGTCGCTTTGATTGATTACAAGAAGGCATTTTATTCACTCCCTCATACGTGGATCTTGAAAATACCAGAAATGGTAGCCATCAGCAAAACTGTAATAACATTTATCAAAACTGCCATGAGTAAATGGAACACCATTTATAGAGAAGAAATTGGAACAGTTAGTATCAAACAAGGAATTTTCCAAGAAGACTCATTATCACTGCTGCTCTTTGTCATTTCCCTAATACCACTCACAGTCATTCTCAATAGCACAGTATGAGTATTCAGCAAAGATACAGGAATGGAATTTGTCCTTGACAAGTATGTAGTATTAGCACTGAATAAAGATTGTTGAACAAGAAGAAATGAAGATGCCAGACAACAACATCAAAACACTGGGCTTTGAAGAAAACTACAAGCATCTTGAAAAGTTGGAAGCTGACAACATCAAACATGCCCTTGTTAAGAAAAATATAACCAAGGAGTATTACGAAAGAGTTATAAAGATATTGTGAACAAAATTACATGGAGGCAAAATTACATGGAGGCAATTAACACATGAGCAGCCTCAGTTCTAAGATATAGAACTGGCGTTATCTATTGGAAACAAGCAGAATTAGAAGCAATAGATTGCAAAACTCGCAAGTTATTACAATGCATCACTTACTACACTCTAGAAGTGATGTTGATCATATTTACTCACTAAGAAAACTAGGTGGAAAAGGTCTCCTAAAAGTTAAGCAAGCAGTTGAAGAAGAAAAATGAGCGCTGAATGACTACATCAAGAAAAGCAGAGGGAAGCTTCTAGTTGAAGTGTACAAGGCAGTCTTATTTAAGGTTACAAAAAACAAAGAATATTACAAAAAGATTAAAATCAAAACTCACTTTGTCAACTGGAAGGAAAAGAACTTGCATGGGCAATATTTGAAAGACATAGAGAATAAAGTTGATAAAAACTCCTGGAAGTAGTTCCAAAATGTTCACTTGAAGAAAGAAACAGAAGGACTCATTCTAGCTGCACAAGAGCAGGCCCTGGAAACAAATATTATGAAAGCCAAAATTCAGAAGACCAGTAATGATAGCAAATGTTGACTTTGCAAGACAAAGGATGAAATATTTGACCACATGGTCAATGCCTGCAGTAAAATTGCTCAAACTAACTATAAAGAATGTCATGCTAGTTACAGCCATGTTGCACTGGATTATTTGCAAGAAGTATGACTTCACAAATTCATAGGAGCACAAACCAGACAAGATCATGGAGAATGATTAAACAAAGATTATTTGGGACTTCTGATTACAAATAGATAAAATTTATACAGGGGCATTACGATACTGGCTAATTTGTTCTCAATTCCCTTCCTAATAATCCCCAGCATAGCATTGGCCTTTTTTATTGCAGTCACATACTGTCTTGACATTTTCAGTGAGTTATCAACTACGACTCCAAGATCTCTCTTTTGGTCAGTCTCTGCCAGTTCAGACCCCATCAACATGTTAGGATTTTTGGCTCCAATGTGCATCATTTTGTGCTTGGCCACACTGAATCTCATTTGCCATGTTGATGCCTACTCGCCCATCCTCGACAGATCCCTTTGGAGGGCCTCACAATTCTCCCTGGTTTTCACCACCCTGAACAATTTCATGTCTTCCACAAATTTAGGCTCTTCACTGCTTACTCCCAACTCCAAATCATTAATGAACAAGTTAAAAAAGCATCGGACCCAGTACTGAGCCCTGTGGTACCCCATTGCTTACCACCCTCCACTGAGAAAATTGCCCATTTATACTCACTTTCTGTTTCCTATTAATTAGCCAGTTTTTGATCCACAAAAGGATGTCCTTTTATCCCGTGACTATTGAGCTTACTTAGGAGCCTTTGATGAGGAACTTTATCAAAAGCTTTCTGGAAGTCAAGGTAAACAACATCTATTGGGTCCCCCTTGACCACATGTTTGTTCACTCCTTCAAAGAACACTAACACATTAGTGAGACAAGATCTTCCCTTACAGAACCCATGCTGAGTCTGCCTCAATAGTTTTTGTTCATCAATGTGCCTACTAATTCTTTCCTTAATAACAGTTTCCACCAATTTACCCGGTATTGACGTCAGACTGACTGGCCTGTAATTTCCTGAATCTCCTCTGGAACCCTTTTTAAATTTGGGGGTGACATTAGCTATCTTCCAGTCCTCAGGAATGGAGGCAGATTTTAATGAAAGATTACATGTTTTTGTCAGGAGATCCACAAGTTCACATTTGAGTTCTCTTGAGTTCTCTATCAGCCATAGGACCTCCTCTCTCGTCACCTCAATCTGACTCAGGTCTTTCAACACTCCTCCCAAAATCAGTGATTCTGGAGTGGGCAAGCACTTCTCATCTTCCACAGTGAGGACAGAAGCAAAAAATATGTTCAGCTTCTCAGCCATTTCCTTGTCATCCTTCAGTACTCCTTTTACCACTTGGTCATCCAAGGGCCCCACTGTCTCCCTGGTTGGTTTCCTGCTTCTAATGTATTTGAAGAAAGTTTTATTGTTGGTCTTTATGTTTTTTGCTATATGCTCCTCATATTCCCTTTTTGCCTGCCTGATCACAGGCTTTTGGGTTGGGGTTCAGGCTCCTGGCTCTTGACAGGGCTTCACTGATACTAGCATGCTCCATCAGGAGTCTGGGTGTGACTCTGGAACCCACTTGTCTATGGAGGCACAGGTCACAAACACTGCCAGACTGGCTTTCTACCACCTATGCCAAGCATGGCTGCTGGCTCCTTTCCTGTCGTGCCCTGACCTAGCCATGGTAATCTATGCATCGTTCACCTCCAGGCTGGACTGCTGTAGGTTGCTGTATGCTGGCCTGCCCTTGAGACTGACCCAGAGGCTTCAACTAGTCCAGAATGCAGCGGCAATGTTGTGTACTGAATGTGAATCGCTCCTATCTATTCACATGTTAAGCTTGAGTCTGAATGTGGCTCTCCAGATGTCGCATTGCTATTGGTTGGTTTCTGCGAAACCTGTGTAATTACCCAATCACTGAGTGATATTGTTGCAAAGAGGGAACGGTCCTGATTGGCCTTTATCCCTGTATCCTGATTGGCTTTTATTCCAGCGTTACTATTGGTTCTTATCTGACTATGGGTGTGACTTTGACAGCCCGGGAGAGTTTAAAAGAAGGAGCTGTGCTCCCCTTGTTGTGTGTGTTCAGTCTGTGTGTTCCTGACTTACAGTTGCTGTTTAATAAAGCTGAAATCACTTGAAGCTGAATCCTTTGTTGAGTCTCATCCTTAACAGGCGTGAGTCCCGGCGGGAACACCACGGACATATACAACCTGTGCTGCACCAGCTACACTGGCCACCAGTGGAGTACTGAGTCAGGTTTAAGGTGTTAGTGTTGACTTTCAAGGCCTTGAGTGGTCAGGGACCCACGTACCTTCAGGACCTTCTCCAATATGCCCCCAGAAGAATGCTGAGATCAGCTGATGATAACTTGCTCGTGATCCCCGGCCTTAGGGAGGTCCAGCTGACCTTGACTAGGGCCAGGGCCTTTTCAGTCCTGGCCCTGAGCTGGTGGAACTCTCGGCCGAATAACTTCAGGGCCCTGCAGGATCTGATGCAATTCTGCAGGGCCTGTAAGGCAGAGATGTTCCACCAGAATTTTAGTTGAGGGTAGCAATGGGAAGTTAAGACTGGTGCCCTTTCTCTCTTTTTTCCCTCCATAGCCCCCACATACCCTGCCCTGCAGGACAGCGGTGTGGCTAGCAATGGCTATTTATCGCCACCTCTCTCAACTTTTAAATTCTGGCTGCACCCCCTCTATAGAAGTGAGCCTAATGGTCTCATTGTTTATATGCTATATGAATCTCACCGATCGGACTGGTTGACACGTGTTGAAGGGAAAATTACACTGATGGGGCTCAGCATGGATGATTTGATTCTTCTTCCAGAGAAGTATGCGTTTGGCATGATTAAAGAGAGATTGATTGATATAGAAATGCCAAAACTTAGAAGTCTTGCCATTGGACATTGCTCTCCCATTTATTGGGGGATTTTCCCTGTCTGATTGATCCCCACATTAGAAGGGTATTCACGCTGGCCCGTTTTAACGTGCTCTCCTTTTTTATATATATATGCCCCAATGGGATGTAAATTTTATTAAGTATTTTCAATAAGACAAAACAATACTTGTCACATACAAAACATACAACACAAACACAAAACATACATGGGGGATAATTTAACTAATACATAATCGATTTCTACACCAATAGTATCTAACTGCTATAACAACGTGTGTAACAAGAACTAACAATAATAATCTAGCCAAATTTGTAACTCTTGTACGCGTCTAGAATATCCTGTCTCTTATCATTAAATGTTATTGTAATTATTATACCACAAATAGAATCTTGACCATGTACTTTGAAAAGTGGGTTCTGTCAGACCTTTCAAATGTAAGGTCAGTCTATCCATTTCTGCCACCTCCAAAAGTTTGTTAATAAGTTCTTTCTTCTTTGGAACTTCCAACATTTCCCAATATTTACCATATAGGATTCTAGCTGTTGTAGTCAAATAAACAATAAGATATCAATCATCTTTTTTACAATTGTCAGGCAATATATTTAACAGCAATACCTTCTGGGGTAAAAGGAACAGTGCAATCTAATATCTTTTGTAACATTTCATGTACCCATGCCCAGATTTTTTGACTCTGTCACAGTGCCACCATATATGATAAAAGGATCCCAGCTTATTCTGACATTTCCACCATTTGTTAGAACATTTACTATTATATTTAGCTAACATCTCTGGAGTTACATACCACCTATAAAACATTTTATATACATTCTCTTTATGTGGGACTGCCTTTGTTATTTTAATATTTTTCTTCCATGGTTGAGCCCATTGATCCAGTTCAATATTGTGTCCTGAGTTTCTGTCACACGTTCACCCAAAAATCCTCTGATGCCGAAAGGCCTGGGACACAAGGTGAAGCGTACTGATAAGAAGCCACACAGACACTGTAATTCAGAGCGCCTGGAGCTTTAGTGATATTCCCGCATTCCAGACAGTGAAAGATGTCTTTCCCGAAACTGTTTCCTTGCCACCGAAGTCAGTTTCCCTTTCAGATCCCTTCTAACTAGTCCCCTCATTTTTTGTGAAGTCCCTTCTTTTGAAATCAAATGTTACTATTTGGGACTTCAGGGGTAACTTTCCATTGAGAGGAATGCGGAATTGAATAGCACTGTGGTCACTCCTCCCAACTGGCACATCATCATCTAGATCTCGGACCAAGTCTTGAGCCCCGCTCAGAATCAAGTCCAAGATCACTACCCCTCTGGTTGGCTATGTGAGCAAAGTGGCCATGTCATTTATGACGTCCAGGAATCTCATTTCTACATCATGACTCGAATACATGTTTACCCAGTCAATGTGAGGGCAGTTGAACTCCAGGTCCCACTTCAAGTTTGGCAGCCCTAAGTTGTAAAGATTCACAGGAGGCGTCATTCATACATTTGAGTATTTTCAATTGACAACAGAACACCGTGAGCTACTAAATTTATTGAGAATATTTGTATAATTTAGTAAGGTAGAAAGGCAGTAAAGGTGGCTGACGTAACAATCAGCTAGAATTCTGGCAAGGATCTGATTCATGCTTGGAGATCTAAAAGTTATTAAAAGTGCAAACAGTCACTTCTTATAGCTATAGGTATTCTAAGTTATGCCAAGTGGGATGTAGTTTCACCAGTTGCTGTTTGTTCCAGGTAGTGATATGCTTAAGCTGTGTCCATCTTTCATGCTTCAAACAATTTGTAAGGCTGGAAGACTGTTTAATAGCATGATCCTAAAACCACCGCATGAAAAATCAATGGGATTTAGTTAGGATTTTGGACTGTAATGTGGTGAGGTGATTGCAAAGTGGGTTTTACTCATATTTTTTCAGTAGCAAACATGCTTTCAGAAAGCACTGTCCTGTTGGCCGTCAAGTCCTACAGAATTTCCATCTTCCAGAAATACTACACACAGTGTGTAAACCTGCCACTTTGATTATCAAAATCAAGACAAGTAATCTATTTTTCAAGATTTTGAAGAAACTTGCCATACTTTACTTACAGAGCTGGTACAAGGCTGAAGCATCACAACCTGTACTGTGATTAAAGGGTTTTTGTCCACAAGTTCTAGGTCAAAAATCACCTTCAGCTTTCTCTGGCGCCGTTCTTAGCTTGCTTGATGGAAAAACTTTCTTCACTCAACCATCTATTACTGTAATCAAAGTTATTCCCAACAATCTTTCGTGGAAAGTTCTCTGCTCCTTAAATTTATTTACTTGCTTTGCCCTCCTTTTGTTCAAGGCAGACTGCAGAGTCTTTGTACATTTAATTAAAATGGGACTTTTGTGCCACTGATTGCTCATTTATCCACGTATGCTGTCATGCCCTTCCCAGTAAGTAGGAAGGATGCTGTGTTTTCTTCGCTTGCCTGAGCTGTGACACACACACAAAAAGAGCAGCCAGTAACAACTGCTGTTACTGGCCCACAGAGCTGTGTGATTCAGACAGCCACTGCCTTTTGTATTAACTGGCATTAGAGATGCGAATTTTCCAGAAATTTTGAAGCCTTGGAAAAAAGACCCCCCCCAATTCGGAGGGGGAATGGAATTTTTTTTAAAAACTGAAACACCTACAATTCTTGCTGTCCTAAGAAACCCAAATTAATTTTACTGCTTTGACAACAGAAAATGCATCATTTGTAACTTATTTAGCACATAAAAGTGCAATATTTTAAATATCTATGGGATTTAAAAGTTGTAAGTGCCTTTGTTTTCTACAAGCAAGACTGCAAATATACCCAATGCTTAAGAGAAAACAACCTTAGCCCATATACTTTATTTTTCGCCATCTGAAAAGCAGAAAAAAATAGGGGAACGTGCTGGAACAGAGTTCCGGAACCTCTTCAACAACATTCTTTTAAAAATGTTTAAAAGTTCATGAGATTTCAGTATACCGATTGAAAACTGCATTTCTTTCTTGAGAGTTCCGGCTCCTCTTCCCCCCCCCCCAAAAAAAAAAAGCCCTGCAGAAATGCATCTTGTATTTAAGAGCTGTATACATCTACAGCATGGCCACCTTGTCTTTAAAAGCATTTAACTAATTGTATAAAACAAAACATTTCACAGGAGTTGATTTTTTCCCCAGTACTCCCCAAAGTTTCCAATTTTTCCATAGGAAAAACCAAAAAATGCCTGGGGGTGGGGGCAGGCCGTCACATCTCTAGCTGGCATGCCTTCAGCTGTCTTTGGGAGTCATCAATTTTGTTGGATTCCAGTGTGTCCAGTGATGACATAGGGAGGGCTGGTTCACACCTCTTTAAGCTGAAGCCAGAATATACATCACTAGTGTACTTGTGATCTAATGGAGATGTGACCTGGAATGGTAGCAGCTACACTGTTAAGCTGCCACACTTATGGGAATCATTGGATTGTTGTATAGGCGATTAACTTTGTGACTGTCATTGAGAACATCTTGGAGTCAGGGGGTCTTCTCTATCTCATGAAAAATAGAAGAGGTGGTCTCCTTTGACTATGAAAAAGACTCCTGTGGGAATCATGGGACCTGCATGAAAGAAAGCTACATATGATAGGGCTTGTGGTAAGGAGGGGAACTGGGCAAGATTGAGTGGATCCAACCCAGGATGCAATGTGTGGAAGTTCAACCGGGGGTCATTTCGTAGAAAAAGAGGTACAGCTCATTAACATAACTCATTAGCATAATTTATTTGCATATGCCACACCCCCTGACATCACCAGATGTGTGTCAGAAGGCACTCAGGCTCCACCCCTAGGGACAGTCTTTCCACTCTGGGGGCTGTCATTCCAGTCCCAGAGTAGCCTATCTGGGCCCAGGAGGAACGCTACACGTGCTGCTTTGCACTCCTGCTGGGAGCGGAGGCGTGGGGCTTGCTGCCCCCTGTGCTTCTAACTGCCAGAACGCCACTCCTGCACGCTCCTACTCCAAATGACCCGAGTTCAACTATATTTATGAACCACTGAAATTTACCGTGCTCTCTGGCTACAACAGTGCCTGCCCCCTCAGAGTGGATTCACCATTCAAATAACTAGATTATTTTTAAATAAATAATTTTTTCATTCTGTCTGAAGTTGGTTTGTTTGGCCTAAACACAGTAAGACGTCGTGGGACCCATGCCTGTCCCAGTTACCTGGTTAACCCACCCAAGAGTTATCTAACTAATTAACACAAGCATAGGAGTATTTCGGAGAGAAGATGGTGTACCCTTCTCTGATTTAACAGTCATTTTGAACCCAGTGTGAAAGGTGTGAGAGCTTACTCCCTCTGAGTCTCAAGTCACATTGTGGCAGGATCTGGGAGGGGGGAAGAGGAGGAGGAGGAGGAGGAGGAAGAGGAAGAGGAAGAAGGAGGGGAGGTTGGATTTATACCCCGCCCTTCACTACCCAAAGTAGTCTCAGAGCAGCTGACAAACTCCTGTCCCTTCCCCTCCCCACAACAGACACCCTGTGAGGTGGGTGGGGCTGAGAGAACTTCTGACAGAAACGGCTCTTTTTCAAGAACAGCTGTGCCAGGCTTGCCCAAGGTCACCCAGCAGGTGCAAGTGGAGGGGTGGGGAATCAAACCCGGCTCTCCCAGATTAGAGTCCACGCACTTCACCACTATGCCTAACTGGCTCTGGTTCACAGAGATCATTCCCTGATTTCTCGGCAAGTGATACTGCAAGTGGAATCCAGGAGCTGGCCAGTGTAGATGTGGCAATGGGCATCTGAATGTAATCCTAGTGGGGGCTCACGAACCTAGCGGCTCTTCCAGGAGTTAGGTGCTGCATAGGACACTTCAGTTCTTGTGTCGAATGCTGAAGGGCCCAGCCTTCCTGTGTTCGATTGGCCGGCTTACTCTGGTTTGGCCATGCTTCTCTTTCCCAAGCAAAGTGGGCGGCACACAACGGTCAGTATAAGCTATCAGCTGACGGCTGTTTCCAAATCCAAGCACCTTGGAGTACAGGTAATGAGATAATAAAAACCCTCCACACCCATCTGATATTTTTAAGAAGTATTTTATTAGAGGTATATTCTTTCAAAATAAATACTTAACACATTGCCAGCAACACATCAGGAGAACAAAACAGGGAACAGAAAACGAAACATAAAAAAATTAAACAACTTTCAAGTGGCTATTAAAATCCTACCTAACAAAGGCGTCATGTAAATAAATCAATTGCTTGTTTCCCAACAAATCTTGCCGCATATCAGCAAGTGCTAAAAACTGGTCTACTACAAGCTATCCACAGAAGTGCACAACTAACAGAGCAATTCCCACTCCCCGCCAAAACAAAACAAAACCACCCCCCAAAAAAACCCCTTGGTAAAGAGTTCCTCTCTCAAAGAAAAGAACCATTTTATTCAGAGAGAGATTTAACTTCTTTGGCATCTTCGATTTTATGCCATTTGCAGGAAAGGCAGCTTCTTATCAGCGGAATGGGAAGAGGACCAGTTACTTGTCACAGTGAGACCCACAGAAGGATGGTGACTAATCTACTTTTTTGGCATGATCTTGCCTGTCCAGGAGCTGCAACTGAATTCAAGAAGGCTGGACATGAAAGGTTATAAGAACAGGAGATAAATGGGTATCTTAAGGATAGTAGCAGCGACAAGTTCCAGAATGACCGGCCCTCCCCCTCAAAGGCACCTTGGAAACTAAAGTGTAGTGCCCGACTGCCAGGTGCACCTGACTGATCAAGCCAAGCTGCCTTTCTGCTGGTTTCTTGAGAGCAGGTAACATTAATCAGTTTAGCCAAATGAAGTTTAAATATATATATATGCCAACCCCCCTTCATATTAGCCACATCTTCAGTCTTTACCCAAGAGATTCTCAAAAGTTGATATAGAAAATTGCTTCCTATTCCCCCCAACTGCCCCCCAGGAGGACGGTTTCTTCCTGGTCATAATTTGCTCTCCTACATAACCTCCACTATTTTTGCTTTATTTTAGAGACGTGTATGGATATTATTATACCCAGGGCTTTTTTTGTAGAAAAAGCCCAGCAGGAACTCATTAGCATGATAGGCCACACCCAACAACTCCTCCTTATTAGCATATTAGGCCACACCCCTGACAATGGAGCTCATTAGCATATTAGGCCACACCCCCATGCCTTCCCTTGGCTTGCCCGGGTGCCCCGTGGCTGCGGGGAGCCTGGGCAAGCTGGCCCTTGGACAGGCTGGGGAAGGCAAAGGGAGGCATTTAAATGCCTCCCCAATCCTTCCAGGCCCCCCCTGGCCTGCCCACCTCGGAGTCGCCGGGGGGGTCGCTCTCCAGGCCTTCCCTCTGTAGCCACGCATGCAGAAGTTTTGGCTGCAGTGGGTGTGGCCAACTCTGAAGACAGCCAGAACTCCATTCCTGTGTGCTCCTGCCCCAAAATATACCTGAAATTATATCTAGACCAGAATTGAACCAAAATCTTAAATTTTAGACAAAAATTATTGCAAATATTGCTTTGCTTCAAAAATGCAGTGCATGTTGCAACCCGAAATTTTGGCAGGCACCTGCATTTGGATTTTAGTACAAATAAGTTTTTAAATTCCAATGCCTTTTTTTTAATTAAAAAGGTTATTTGGGATTAACTGTATAAACAAGCTTATTTTATAAATCTAGTTATTTTCCTAGATGGCTCATGGGTAGCCTACAGAAATGGTCTCTCTAGATTATAATGTAAGCATATTAGCAGCAAACAGAAAACCAGCTGTACAATCATTATGCCTTAAGCAGCAGCTTACTAGAAAAGCCCAAATTGCTGTGCAAGATGTTTTAAAATAGGATACAGTGTCGAATAATTTAGCTATTGGTTATACATATACACAAAAACAAGTTTCACTGTTGGCCTCCTTAGAAGCTCAAAAATGGCATTTACATTACACTATAAGTGGTTAAAAAAGGTGCTTAACTTATGACAGGAAACAAAAACATGTTTGTTTTTCTGGATATTTAAAATCACACTTATAAGGGGGCTACTTGTAGCAGATTAGTAATAAACACTCAAGCAGCAGCAAGATTTCAGGTACGAGGGACGTTTGGTATAATACCTGTCCTCATATTTGCCAACATACACTTAAAAAGCCTTCGCTAAGGTGCTCTAATCACAATCTTTTTGCTTAGAGATGCTCATTCTTTTAAAGAATGAGTAATGGAACTTCACAGAAGGGTTTAATACTACAAACAAGTACTTAGTTCATGTGCATCCCCCCCCCCACTACTGGGTTATAAGTTTGACAGAACAGCTAATTCATTTTTCCAGTAAGTAGCAAAGTTTCTTCCTCCAAATAGAAGTTCTGGTGTTTGGTCAAGCTGTTCATGAAACAGCACCTCAGAATATAGTTAAATGCAACAGGTGTCTATTTTTATATTCCTCTGGACAAGCAGTTGCTAGTTGGGTCTGCCTTGTTTAACAATGAAATTAAGCCCCCAGCAAAGCAAGAATTCCATAAAGCACGTTCTCATTGGCAAGTGAGAACTGAGACAGGGAGCTAGATTCTTTCAATGCTGTGGATCTTTCACAATTTGCCTCAAGTGCTCTAACACAAATACTTGCAGAGAGACAGAACTGCCACCCACGGTGTTCACATAAAGAATATGACAGCAGCCATTCAGTCGGCCACAGTGCCAACCTCTGAGCACTCCCATCCTGCCTGCTCAAAGATTTCACATTCGAAGGGCTTGACTATTCCGAACTATGTAAAATAAGGAAGGTGCAAAACCAAAACAGGCACTTGTGCTATTTTGAGTGGTCAATTAAGGGCTGAAAGATTTTTTGGTATCGTCAGCACTGCTTGTTCAGAAACATACCACCTGTCAATCACTGCAAAAGTTCTGCAGATGAAGATCTTGGTGGAGGAACCCTTATTAGCCAAACTGTTAAGTGCCAGAATTTTTTTGTTCTAATGGGACTTCAGCTGTTGGCAAGAATACTCCCCCTCCTAAAGAAATTAAAAAACCCAGTCCGAAGCAGACACGCCTCATGGGCCTCTGCTAATAATCACGTGCAGCTCAGCTTTGCAAAAAGCTATACAAAACAAATCTATTAGATTTTCTTCTCTCGTCTATCACAGGTACAATGAAGTATGCTACCTATATACATCCACACATTTGTTCTCTAATGGCACTTGAAAATGCATCATGATTAACATTGCTTTGCTCATCTGTGTGAGAGCCCTCCATATCCCCCACCCCCTAGCTGTGGTCTTTGGCATATGGCAGATTGTTTGTGATATAAGAGGAAGAGTGACAGGTTAGAAGTGAAGGGGGGGGCGGAATTTCCTGTTATAAATATGCCCAACCCTTCTTTTGTTCCTGTAGCATAAAATTATACTTGTGCTTCCACAATGCAAATAGGCCAGATAAACAGTATTGCTATAAACAGTATAAAGAAACGCTGCTGCTTTGCTATCGCAACAAATGTTTGTCATGTTATGCAATAGGAAGCACAAGGCAACGGCAGCGCAACATGAGACAAAGTTCAGTGCTGGTGGCAATTAGTAGTAGTGAGATCACATTTATAAGAGGTTCTGAGAAAAGATTCTCTACAGCAACTGGACAGGACTAGTGCTTCATCTGTAATGCCGATGCAGTGGGCAACTCCAGTGACTGAGGAAGTTAGCAAAGGCATCAGCAACAGATACTAGATCTCTGACAGCAAATAAATGCCCTTCTAGACGGTTTTTTTTTGGGGGGGTTAAATTGGAAGAATGCCAGTTTAACCTAGAGGAATTAATTTATTATGTTTATATATTTATTAGAATCTGCACTTTATCAGCAGGAAGGGAAGAGGACCCAAGAGCCACTGGTCTAATAAGCAGAAAAGGAGATACATTCACGTTTGCTACTTCTCTACTTACTATGTGCCTTCAGTTCTCACAGTACAGCCGCTGCCATTTAGAACCTAAGACTCTAGTTTATCCATATTCACCAGGTCACTTGGATTCACTAGAACCACCTCCAGAGAAATAATAGCCACAATCATGGCAGGAGCTATTAGCAACAGCATCTTCCTAGGGGATCACGCTCTCTGATGGTACTAGTGGACGCAAGTCCATAGGCTTCCAAGTTCATCTCATGGGAATGATTTATGTTCTCTTGCAGATGAGATCAAATCTCTTGCCTCCCCTCAGTTCCCCATCTTTAGAAAAGCTCGCATTTAATCACAAACCATTTCAAAACATACCTTAGACCATCTTGCATACTGTCTTCTTCCATTCCTCTTTCCACCCCTACTACAGTGCTACAAGACCAACATTGATTTAATATTTCTTGCGGAAAATACAGCACCAAACTGCACTGATTGGTTCAGAGAAGGGAAAAAAATAACCTCACGTTTGGAAACAGTTTTAGCAACAACATGTCAGCACTTTTGAGTTCTCCTGTCTCCATCATAAAAAGCCCCTCAGAAGGAACAAGATTCAGGAGAACCAGAAATTCCAGAGGTGCACAGTCAACTTTATGGTTTTGTATTCTCCAAATCTACATTAACAGCAGTGGCACCATGAAAGATGTGCAAGACAATGTGGGGAAGATTTCACACCATGCGTCCATTTACAGTTGACAAGAAGGACAAACTCTGATATAAGACCTGGCTTCACTTGCAGCCTAGGCAGCCTTGCAGTTAGCATCCCATCACACTGAAGACCCTGGCGGAAATCAAATCTTTAAAAACACAAAACATAAAGCTACACATTTTACAATACTGATCTAAAAACAAAGAAATGCCAGGGCGATGATTGAGACACAATCTTCTTAATACGTTAAGTCTGAGATAACTTCTAGAGGTGCTCTAAAATGAAACCCTTTATAGTTCAATCCAGAGAGAGAACAGCTATGTTGCAGTCACCAAGTATTTTATACATCATGAGATCTCAAAAAGTGAACACGAAACCCATCAGAGTGTGTTGGGTGTTAACACCATGCCAGTCATCTGCTTAATGCTGGCACAATCAGGTGCTGTGGTATAGATTCTCTCTCTGCTCATGGTGGGAAGAAGTCCCCTTAGTAGGTATTAAGGATACTACTGCTGCCCCCCCTCCACCTGTCCAGACATTGGTGATGGCTTTAAAAGAGTTGCAGGCTCTCTTGGGAGCAGCCAGCTGGTGGGTGTCTCATCTGAAGCCCTTCTGAGGGGAAGACAGAAGCCTGCAGGTCCACATTAATACAGAACAGCCCCAACATCAGCTGGCGCTGGTATTCTTCCCATTTTGTCATAACATCTGTGAGGGACAGGTTATTCCGCAACCACTTGGGCAATGCCTCTCCGTAGCCGGCGCTCAAGGGTACAGGTAAACTTTGGGTCTTTCGGAGTTCAAGGTGGTAGTAGAGCCTGGAAGAGGAAAAAACAAGATGCCAGTCTGTCACGCTATCTGTATGCTGTGTCGAACACACCAGGGCTTGCAGCATAGGAAGGAATACCGACCACAGATAAACGTCAAAAAGGAGAAAGAAAACGAAGAAAGAGGTAAAGAAAAAGAGGGTAAAAACGAACATCCCACCACAATTTCTGCTCAACATCATACCAATATCATATACTGCTATGATGGCATAAGATAAAGCCAGCAGAATGAGCTCGGGCCACGGCAAGGCGCAGGCGAGCGCGTTTACCCGCTCTCGCTGTGTACCTCAATACTGACCTTCGACACCCTCTGGCTATCCTAGTCCTGCCCTTTGCTGGCCCATGAACAGAAAGTGCCACTTGAGCTGATTTATGTTCAGAGGAAACTTTGAGCCTCTGGAGTGTCCCGGCTGGCGATCGCCACACAGTAGAGATTCACTGAGTCTGAGAAAGGGAGTCAGGTGGACAGGTGAGAACAGCAAAAGCCACACAGAGCAAACTGCTCTCTATGAGAGAGAGATTCTTCAGTGGTAAATGGAATCACTCTTGCATCGTTTTTAACTGTTAGGCCTCCTTCAACAAGTGCATCTGAAATAGTCATAATTTATTCCCAATGGGCAATAAAAAACAGTAGTTGTCGAAGGCTTTTACGGCCGGAGTTCATTAGCTGCTGTAGATTTTCCAGGTTGTCTGGCTGTGGTCTTGGCATTGTAGGACCTGACGTTTCACCAGTAGCTGTGACTGGCATCCTCAGAGCCTCAGAGGTATAACACAAAAAGATGGAGTGCTCTCTGTGTCAAGGTGAGAAGAAGAAAAATGGTAGGCAGGTAATTTATATCTACTCAGGAAGGTGGGGCAGGGCTGAGTTATTATCTTGTAGGAGTTCCCCAGGCTATGAACATGCTAATGGAGGAGCTTTCCTGAGGAGGTTCTTTTGTCTATGGATTGTTTCCTGAGGAGGTTTCCTGTTTCCTGAGGAGATTCTTTTGTATGTGGATTGGCTGTTGAAATTATAATCTTATCTGTAGTGCTATCGTTTTTCAGGACAGGAAACCATGCCCTATTTATTTTTAAAGTCTCTTCTTTCCTGCTGAAATTGTGTTTATATTTATGAATTTCAATGGCTTCCCTATGTAATCTGACATGGTTCCAGCCTTTCAGTGTCTTGGAACAAAATACCGTGTCCTGTTTGAATTAGGCTATGTTCAACCACTGCTGATTTTTCAGGTTGGCCAAGTCTGCAGTGTCTTTCATGTTCTTTTATACTTGTCTGAATGTGTTATACCTCTGAGGATGCCAATCACAGCTACTGGCGAAACGTCAGGTCATACAATGCCAAGACCACGGCCACACAACCCAGAAAATCTACAGCAGCTAATAAAAAACAGTAGTTTTAAAACATATAAAATTATATTTTAACAACGTTTAGAAAAAGCAGTAGATGATAGTTTCGAAAGCCATGGTTGTTCCATGCTTTCACGGCTTCAAGACTGAACTACTGTAACATGTGCTATACATTCTGTAGCAATGGAAGAGTCTGGACAGTCTTCAAGGGTAGCCCCATGTACATTACAACCATTACAGCACAGCCTTTTTTAAATGGGGGATGAAGTTTCATATAAGAGCTGAGCAAACTAAGATGATAACTCCAGGGCTTAAGCCCTAAGCATTCATACTTGGAAATAGTCCCACAAGAATTAGTAAAAGGTAAAGGTTCCCTTGCTCGAAAGCCAGTCGAATCTGACTCTAGGGTTGCGGTGCTCATCTCCGTTTCAAAGCCGAAGAGCCAGCGCTGTCCGAAGACATTTCCGTGGTCATGTGGCCGGCATGACTAAACACCAAGGCGCACGGAACGCTGTTACCTTCCCACTGTAGTGGTACCTATTTATCTACTTGCAATTTCTTGCTTTCGAACTGCTAGGTTGGCAGGAGCTGGAACTAGAGACGGGAGCTCACCCCGTCATGCGGCACTCATGGGTCTTGAACTGCTGAACTACTGACCTTCCACAGCCTGCAGTTCAGCGTCTTAACCACTTGAGCCACCGCAGCTCCCTCCCACAAGAATTAGAGAGTACCAATTTTCAAGTAAATGTGGTTAGGTTTAAAGTCAAAGCCTCCTTATGTATCAGTTATATAGTGAACAAGAACTCTACCATGCTGATCTCTATGCCAGAGTTGTGATACCTCCAGAAAAGTACGGGGAAAGAGATTCTCTTACCGGGCTGAGAGATGACTTCCTAGCTTCTTCTTGGCTTTTCTCATGAGGTACTGACAAACTTTCCTTGTCTGCTCTTTCATCCACCTAATGTCTTCTGGAACATCTGGCAGCCATTCAAGCAACCTGAAGGAGAGCATGGCAAACAAGACACTTATTATCTGGAGTAGCCACGGCTACACTGCAGACATGAACAGAAACATCTCATAGTCCCGCTAAGCCTTCTCAAGGGGAGAGGCAGCCCACAACTATTCCTTGCATCAATGACCAACAGGCAAATAATCCACGGACTACAGTCATCTGCTTGCCACAGTCTGATGCCCAAACAATCAGAGAAAAAGCTCTTTAAAATAGCTAGATCTCATTTCTCTTGTTAAGTTTTAAGGAGACAGATCAAGACTAATATTACGTGTAGATGGAACACATGGTTTCAGTCATGGCTGGCTACAGCGTTTTTTTCCTTTTAATGTCTACTGGGGGGGGGGGGTCACTTTTGACGGAAGTGTTTCTAAAAACAAAAAGAAAATAAGCCTTAAGTGCCTCATACTTGACACTAAAAAAGAAATCTGTTTCACAGTAAACTAAAAAGCTACTGTGAAAAACTAGATCTTGAACTGATTTACTTGGTTAGAATAATTTATTCTTGTACTAGACATGGGTGGGGTGAGGAGGTGTGCTCCCACTCACCCACTAAAAAGTGAGCTCCAGATTATTTTCAGAGATTTTATTAGGAATTATTACACATCTTCTGTAAAGCCATAACAGGAAGAAGAAGGAGGAGGGGGGAGGAGGAGGAGGAGGATATTGGATTTATACCCCGCCCTTCACTACCCAAGGGAGTCTCAGAGCGGCTCACAAACTCCTTTCCCTTCCCCTCCCCACAACAGGCACCCTGTGAGGTAGGTGGGGCTGAGAGAGCTCTTGACAAAAACCGCTCTTTTTCAAGGACAGCTGTGCCAGATCTATGGCTTGCCCAAGGTCATCCAGCAGGTGCAAGTGGAGGAGTGGGGAATCAAACCCGGTTCTCCCAGATTAGAGTCCACGCACTTAAACACTACACCAAACAGGCACTACACCAAACTTATTTTAGCAAGGAAGATTCTTAGGATGCCATGTTCCTTATCCAGTCACACGTTTTTGCAAAGTTTCAACTGTGTCTCAAAGCTGCTTTCCGTACTAATACCACTGGAGAGGCCCTCAGCTTATCAAAAAGTTCCTTCCTTGATTCTTCCCCTGTTTCATTTGGAACCACATTCAACAACAAAGCTCCAAGCCTTCTTCCTGCCGGCACAGCAATCTACAGCCCACTCCCAGGCCCTATCAGCAACATTCCTTCCCATAACGGAGTTTCAGAATCAGGGACAGAACCTACCTGACAGTGAAGGAGAGAGCAGACTCCAGAGGAAGGGTGTATGGGAGCATCAAGGTAGAGGCCAGGCGCACAGGCAACAGGTTGGCAATGCTGGTGAACAGCCCCCTCCTTTCTGCACAGGCTTCTAAAAGGGCTGAAGATGGAAACAAGCGTTATTCCAGTCACCAGTTCAGTGATGTAGTATGAATGGGAATATAAAGATTTTTTCCCTTTTTGATTATTCATATTCATATTTTCTCCTGGTTTTATGGATTTCTCTTTTAAGTAATATTTTATTAGGATATAAGGAAGTCCTGTTATATAGAAGGCTTTACTCTTTTAAGGAGCTGCGGTGGCTCAAGTGGTTAAGACGCTGAACTGCAGGCTGTGGAAGGTCAGTAGTTCAGCAGTTCGAGACCCGGGTGCCGCAAGACGGAGTGAGCTCCCGTCTCTAGTTCCAGCTCCTGCCAACCTAGCAGTTCGAAAGCAAGAAATTGCAAGTAGATAAATAGGGACCACTTCGGTGGGAAGGTAACAGCGTTCCGTGCGCCTTGGTGTTTAGTCATGCCGGCCACATGACCACAGAAACGTCTTCGGACAGCGCTGGCTCTTCGGCTTTGAAACGGAGATGAGGACCGCAACCCTAGAGTCGGATTCGACTGGCTTTCGAGCAGGGGAACCTTTACCTTTACCTTTACTCTTTTAAGTCTGTTATTGTTAGCAGACAAGATAATACGTATAAAGTTAATGATTCTGTAGTTCTTAAAGACAAAACCTTGAAATGTCTGGATCAGAGAGATTTTAGTCTCGTATCAGGGGAAAAACCTTTTTTTGGGGGGGGGATATGAACATTTAGGTTTGTCGTAGATATGTTTCTTTACACCTGACAAATCAAAAGCTTATTATTGGAATGACCATTGTCTTTTGTAACCAATTATGCCTTTTTGAATATTGTTTTCTTAATGATGTCAGTTCATGTATAAAAGATCATGTACTTCCTGAATATGCTCAGAAAAGCAGTCAGTTTTTGATGGGCCATTTGGTCCAATTGTTTTCCCCTGTCTAATTGCAATTAAACACTAAGAACTTCCTCCTCCTTTCTGACTCCATTTCTTGACTAGAAATTTATTTGTACAACAGTGAGGAAGCCACCTCCTCCCCAGATTCAGAAGAAAAACCAATCACCAATATTAAGTTCTCTTGGGGTCAGCCATGTCACCAGCCTTCAGCCCAAAAAGGCTGGGACACAAGTACTGAGCTGTTTTCATGAGATTAACGCTGCTCTTCTTGCACTACACAGCAGGCCAGATAGTCACGTCTGTTGCATGGTACCGTAAAAAGGTACCGTACTGCAATGCCTAATGTCCTTCTGAACTTCTAATTCAGTTAAATTCACAATGACTCCATGAAGAAGGAAGAAGGCCTTGGGGATTCTGCCATTCTAGAGCCAGTCTGGCCACTTAGTAGTTGCAGTTCCCCACCACACCTCTAGGCATAACCTGAAGCAGGGACTTGCTGATCACACCCATGGCAACATTCACAAGCTCATGGACCTACCCTCAAGAAAGATCCACACAAGTCCAATCTGAGATGCTACAGCAGAAGTGAGGAACTGGAAACATTGCTGACACTTCTGAAAGGCCAGAAGCTACTATCTATCTAGTCCAGTTTAAAGGCTGAAGGTATTTCCACAAACTGTGAGTGTTGCATGCTCATTTCCAGCTTATGGTGACTCTATGGATTAATGACCTCCAAAATGCACTATTAACAGCCTTGCTAGGGTTTTGCAAACTGAAAGCTGACGTTTCCTTTATTGACTCAATCCATCTCATTTTGGGACTTCCTCTTTTCCGACTGCCTCCGACTTTTCTACAAAACACCAGGCACTAAAACCAAGCAGCTGATTCCTGCTGGAAAAAGCTCAAGGTTCAAGACAGATGCTAATTACTTCTGCCTTCTTTCTTCACTGCTGATCCCGATCCCACCCATTACAGCCCTCCCATTTTGCATGAGCCTCAGACTCCACATCATCTCACAAATCCCTGGAAAAAAGAAAAAGTTCCATAGCCAAAAATCATCCTGATCTGAATTTTATATTCAGATATAGCCTATAGTCTCAAGACACAAGACAGATACAGCCTGCAAGGCAGGTTCATGTTTAGTGACTTTGGAATAGAGGTTCAGAGTTACTGACTTGGTGAAGGACACCTCGCAGCTGCACTGGTGAGCTGGGAATGGAACCCAAGCTTTCAAATAGGGCTGCCAAGTCCCACCAGGGGGCGGGGATTCCACTGCTAAAAGGGCACCCAATCCGCCGGTTCGAATCTGGCCGGCAGGGGGAACCCCACCCCCAAAGTGGCCAGATCAAGCTGACGTGCCCGGCGCAATGATGTAGCCCGGAAGTGACATCATCACGCTGGGCATGTCACCGGGCAACGCTCTAGCAATTGTCCTGAAAACTCTATGGTACCACAGAGTTTTTAGGGCGATTGCCAGAGCATCATCCGGCGATGTGCTCAGTGTGATGACATCACTTCCAGGTTACAAAATTGCGGCATGCGCAAGAGGACTCCCGGAGAGAACCTTGATTGTTATACCTGTGTTCTTAATAGTAAACAGAAAGGCACTGAAAGGATTTTTGAAGCCATACAGGATGCCTGCAGGAGACCAAGGAGCTAATCCCAGTAACCCACATAAACCATCCTGCCCATTCAAGTGCTCCTAAGTTATCTTTGAACGAAAATAGTACCACTTGCACTATAAACCGATTTAATAGCCTTGGCTTTCTGTAAGGGATCCTAGGAACTGTAATTTGACCACGCATTAGGATGGCAGGTCTTGCACATGCATACACACATTCAAAGTAAATGTACACAAATGCGCATGATGTGGGTCTTCCAAATCCAGGGTTATTATCCTAACCATCCAGCATTCTGCTCCCCCCCTCCCCTTTGTAGTTTCTGATCTATCAGAAGAAAATGTTTTCTAGAGAAGCACACACATCCTGATGTGTTTAAAAAGAACACAGATCACAAAATACTAATTAGTGCTACATTGTACACATTAATATTCAAAAAGTATATTACACATCTAATTGTAAATATGCTTGTGTAAAAATACATGTCACTGGCTGCTTGTACGTTTTGTCTTTGGGATCTTTCTTTAATGTGCACAGTACAGCACTGATCTGTGTTATCATACACTGTGTACCTCCTGTTTTTTAAAAAATTACATGTTTAAAGAAGAGACACTTGACTGGACAGAACTGTAGTACTGTTTTTCCTCCGAATGAAATATCATACCCTGGTGCAATTTAGGAGGCAAGTGTTCAAAAATATGGTCTTCAGCTACAGTCAGTGCAGAGTTCTCTTCCAGCTGATCCTCTTCTTCAGCCTTTTCCTCTTCAGGATTCGTCTCCCCTGCACTGCCTTCTACGGCTAGCAGAGGTAGCATCGGTCTGGGATGATGGAGGAGACCTGAACAGGGAAGACAGATGAGTGGAACTTTTGCAGGTCAACCAAAAGTTTTACAAGTCTATTGGCTACATTTCTTCAACATCTCACAATGTGGGGGAAAGCTACAGTCTACCCCAAAACTCTGGACTTCAGAGTTCAGTCCCAAAAGGTCACCAGTAGACTTGCTCAAATTTGCAGTCATTGCAAGACTTTGGGTGCTCCTGAGCCTATTCTCTTGCTGCAGAGAAACGGCACTACTCCCATGAGGGTATTTGTGGCAGTGCTTAATCCCATAAGACGCCCAACAGCTACACCCATGCAAGTAACACATGAGTAATCAGGACAAAGATGCAGTGGATTATGTTTGTTGCACTACCAGTAGTCCACCACAAGATGACACTATAGATATTAGCCATCTGCACAGGCCACAACAGAAGTTTGCTGCACTGTAGGTGGAAAACAGTAGGGACAGGTGCTCTCCCTGGACCAAAAACAGAAAGTCTTAGAACAGCTAACGCCATTATGATCTTTCAGCAACAACATCTCTATACATTATACTACACTATACTACAGCCGTGGTGACTGACTGAGGGGTGACTCAGTCATGGTGACTGAGGTGAACCTCCACAGTCACAGGCACTGTTCCTCTGAATCCCAGAGCCAGGAGGCAACATCAGGGGAAGGCCTCAGACTCTATGCCCTGTTGCTGGCCCTCCAGAGGAACCGGTTGGCCATTGTGTGAGACAGCAGGCTGGACTAGATGGACCACTGCTCTGATCCAGCAGGGCTCTTCTTATGTTCTTATCAGGGGTTGACAAGTGTTCTACTCTTGTACAGTTCACTGTACACTGTACAAATTCAACAGAGCTTGTGCAGCAGAAGAAGAAGAGACTGGATTTATACCCTGCCCTTCACTGCCCAAAGGCGTCTCAGAGCGGCTTACAAACTCCTTTCCCTTCCCCTCCCCACAACAGACACCCTGTGAGGTAGGTGGAGCTGAGAGAACTTCTGACAGAAACTGTCCTTGAGAGAACAGCTGTGCCAAAGCTTGTGACTGACCCAAGGTCACATCAGCAGGTGCAAGTGGAGGAGTGGGGAATCAAACCCGGTTCTCCCAGATAAGAGTCCATGCACTTAACCACTACACCAAACTGGCTCTCAAACTGGCAGAACATCCAGCTGGATTGTGCCAGTGGCATTATCTCCTGCCACTCTGGGCACAGGTACAAAATTACACAGAACAGATTTTCTTGTCATATCTAAAATCCAAAAGCATGGCTTTCTTCTTAGCCAAACTCTGTAGGTGCAGCTGAATATGAAGCTATTTGAGTTACTCAAAGGTTGTGCAGACAAGTTCACATGGGAAAGAATCTCACCCCGAGCTCTTGTTAGTTCAGTCTCGCCACCTGGGTGTTATGCGCTCTGCACAGCAACAAAATGAATAACGTGGTCCCTCTTATGCTGGCTTTAGCATGAGACTTTTCAAAATGCACAGAACGCCTTCCTCCACCGGGGCAGAACTGAAAGAGACCTCCGCAACAAGTATGTCCCAGACAAGAGCCTTGGCTTTAAGTGCTTACCAGTCTTTTTCAAGAAGTGCAAAGCATCCCTGTAGCCCTGTTTGCACATGTCCCGCAGAACCTGCACACAGATATAAAGACAAAGCACGTTTAGAATGCAGGAAGGCTAAGTCTATAAACAGTACTTTGTTGACCAGGTAGCAGTACAGGAGGAAAGGTGAGAAGTACCCGCTCTTCCACTAGGGCCACCCCACCCCAACTACATGATAATGATAAAAGGGTTGGAACACCTTCCCTATGAAGAAAGGTTAAAGCGCTTGGGGCTCTTTAGCATGGAGAAACAACAGCTGAGGGGTGACATGATCGAGGTTTATAAGATTATGCAAGGGATAGAGCAGGTCGAGAAAGAGGTACTTTTCTCCCTTTCTCACAATACAAGAACTCCTGGGCACTCAATGAAATTGCTGAGTGGTCGGGTTAGAACAGATAAAAGGAAGTACTTCTTCACCCAAAGAGTGATTAACACATGGAATTCACTGCCACAGGAGGTGGTGGCGGCTACAAACATGGACAGCTTCAAGAGGGAACTGGATAAGCATATGGAGCAGAAGTCCATCAGTGGCCACAAAGTATGGATAGGAACTCTCAGGCTGAGAAATGTTCTGTCTTCTTGGTACTTGTGGGGGGTGGTCAACAGAGGGAGGGCTTCTAGTGTCCTGACCCCACTACTGGACCTGGTATTTTTGGCCACTGTGCGACAGAGTGTTGGACTAGATGGCCCACTGGCCTGATCCAACATTGGCTTCTCTTATGTTCTTATGTTCTTGTACATTACAGAAGAAGAAGAAGAAGAAGAAGAAGAAGAAGAAGAAGAAGAAGAAGAAGAAGAAGAAGAAGAAGAAGAAGAAGAAGAAGAAGAAGAAGAAGAAGAAGAAGAAGAAGAAGAAGAAGAAGAAGAAGAAGAAGGAGGAGGAGGAGGAGGAGGAGGAGGAGGAGGAGGAGGAGGTGGAGATAGGATTTATACCCTGCCCTGCCCTACCCAAGGGAGTCTCAGAGCGGCTTACAAACTCCTTCCCCTTCCCCTCCCCACAACAGACACCCTGTGAGGTAGGTGGGGCTGAGAGAGCTCCAACAGAAACTGCTCTTTTTCAAGAACAACTGTGCCAGAACTTGTGACTGACCCAAGGTCACATCTTAAGATCTGTAACAGATTAAAGCAGGCAGGAGCATTATCATTTATCACTGTTCTACTCAGACCTGAATGTTAACAACTGGGAGAGGAACCCGCAGCAGCAGAATGGGTTTTAAGTGGCTTCCTGCTGTTTGTTGCTTGACAGGTGTAGCCAGGTGGAGCTGACTTCACTCTGGGCAGGAGGCTCTAGAACGTATTCCCTCTTGTACAGCGTACAGGGATACAGTTTGAATACAGCCGTTTTGGATGCCAAGGGAGGAAAAGTTGGGGCAATATATGTACTCCAAGATCCTTGGAGAAAGGGAAGAATAAAAATGTAGCTTAAAATGTAACAATAAGCATCGTCCACAAGGTGCAGAAAGGCTGTCTGCCTGGTGGAAGGACCAAACCAACCACGCTATGTCCTCAGCACCATTTGAAGGATGAAACTGAGGATCCAAATCACATAAAGACAGCATAATTTCTAATCCCTGTGCCTCTCAGTGACTTTGTGCCTGTTTCTGGAAGGAAATGTGCAGAAATGCCGTATGCCTTATTGTCAACATGGGTGCCAGAGCTTATGGAAGCTAGAAAGGTGTATTCAGGGAGGGGGGGAACCAGGACAAATCACAATCCATGCTCCCTCTAAACCGTGGAGTCTCGTGAGCAGAAATTCTATTTTGTGAACTACTGGTATAAAAGTTGTGAGGGAACGATTTGGCTACTGCATAAATTAGTTTGCTCTGGAGCCATCCTTCCTGAGCTAAGGCAAAAATGTGTGAGCTGGAAGCTAAAAAACTGTGAGCTAGCTCACACCAATTCAGAGAGCCAGTCTGGTGTAGTGGTTAAGTGCGCGGACTTTAATCTGGGAGAACCGGGTTTGATTCCCCACTCCTCCACTTGCACCTGCTGATATGACCTTGGGTCAGTCACAAGCTCTGGCACAGCAGTTCCTGAAAGAGCAGTTTGTGTCAGAGTTCTCTCAGCCCCACCTGTCTGTTGTGGGGAGGGGAAGAGAAAGGAGTTTGTAAGCCGCTCTGAGACTCCTTCGGGTAGTGAAGGGCGAGGTATAAATCCAATGTCATCGTCGTCGTCTTCTTCTTCTTGGAGGGAACACTGATCACAATAGATTTTGCAAGTGTGCATAAATTTATTATACTTTTAATTAATCCCAGATGCAAAATGTGAGGCTGTAGCAGAATTTTTGCAAGTAGACATTGGAGCAAAATGTGGTGATATGCAGATAAGTGGGAAGGGATAAGAGGCTCAAGGTTATAAAATTAGTCACAGAATGAGTCATGTTGTTACATGCAGCTACCCTTCACCCTGATCACTGAAAACCACAAACCCATTTTTTTGGGTTATGGGCCTTTGGGGGAAAAAGGCCAATCACATGCGTTCAAGCATATCCCCACTGTAATTGGGAAGCAGGACGACAGGAAAACTAAGGACATTATCCCTTGACTCCATTACTGTGCTTTTCTTATAATGATTAAGAATCCCATACTAGGGCTACAATTCAGATGTCAAAATAAATTGTGCTTTCTTTTAAATAATGGTTAGTGCAATAGACTCTAGTTAGAATTCCAGCAGTTTGGCTGTATAAGTCTGCTGTAAACAGGAGTCTAACAGCATTTTAAAGAGTAAGGGAGTTTAGAAATGCAATGACTTCCATGAACATAAACTCATTACTGTACCAGACATAACCTTAGTTTTGTACAGGCATCTAGACTGTACCTGTCTCCCACTATGCCCTGTGCAAGAAAGCCAGTGTGACCAGCACACACATTTCTCATGGCTTTTAATAGCATACTGGTGGCTGATTTGAGTGGGTTTTTTAAAAACACCTAGGAGGAAGTAGTCACTTTTTAAATATTATAAGATCTTCTGAAGTTCATCAACTGATGAGAAGAAATAATAAAAGTATCATCCACTATGAAGACATGTATGTGACATGCACACAGATCTCTCCCCAACCCCCAACCCCCCCCTTCTCAAAAACAGTGGGGCTCTCACCTGAGGTTCTGGTGGAAACAAGGCTTTTGAGAGGCGGTAGAGGTTGCGTAAATTGAACTGAATGCTGGTGTTGGTGATTCTCAGCTCATGGATATTTGTGGAACTGTCCCGTGGACAGATATCACTCTCTCCTGAGAAGGGGGACACTGTAATGGTGTTCTTCAGTTCATACTGTGGCAAGTTATCAGAAATCCCTCCATCAACATACCTCTGGGGTGACACCGAAACAGAATGAAAGGAATGGTTAGCTTGTTTTTCTCTCCACGCAGCTCGGTTCTCTTTCCTCACATCTCCGAACACCACTTTAGTATGATGACATACAAAGAGCGTTACCCAATCAGTGTTAGAGCTGAAGTGCAGCCAGCCACTAAAGAGGACCAGTCAGAAGGCTACAACTTTCAAGAACTCAGCAGATCTGATTGGATTTGCTCCCCCCCTCCAATATGGGGATTCCCCCATGCACTGCAACAGTAAGAATTTCTAGAGCCCTCTGACGTCTCTTATAATGCCCAACTACTTATGTTGTTCACTTTTCAGGAGTCATATATTTTCCAATCAGAACTGGCAACTAAAACCACTCTAGTCTTTTTTTGTAATGCTTATATCATCTGTGCAAGGGTTTGGGTTTTTTTTAAGTACAGAACTCTGGAACTTTTTTTTGTTTTTGCACCTTTGTCCAGGGCTTGGGATAGGAATGGTAGAAGGTATTAAGGAAACTGTCATGAGGGGGAAATATGGAGGGTGAAAATACTACGGGACAAGACTTGATTTGCTAACCAAAGGATATTGAGCAATTAGTTGGGAATCAAAAACAATCTCTCTATATAATCTTGAAGTAAAAAAAAAGACACACCAGAGACTGGGCAGGATAAAAACCAGTGCAACCTTCTCTGGACATCTCCATAACACACCTGGAGTTGTTCTGAAATGCTCCTTCAGAATGTCATGTGACTGGCTTATGGGAGGAGAGAGGCTTTTGTCGTGGGATTCTCTGGGTTGCGGTAAGAGAGCGGCTAGAGACTAAACACACAGTTGGGCTCCTTTATTTGTGTGGAGGCAGAATGCAGACTTGTGGATAGTGGGTGCAAGACCAAAATGCTGTGAGTTTTGCTCCACCACGAAAACAAGCCCAGGGAGAGGCCATGCCGTGGCTACGTCTGCTCTGAAACAACAAGACACGGCTCCCTCACACAACCAGTGCTCCCTTCTAAGCCGTGCAGTCTTGTGAGCAAAAATTCTACTTTGGGAGCTACTGGCATTCAAGTTGTGAGCGAGCAATTTGGCTACTGCATCAACTAGTTATCTCTGGAGCCATCCGTCCTGAGCTGAGGCAAAAATGTGTGAGCCGGAGACTAAAAAACTGTGAGCTGGCTCACGCTAACTCAGCTTAGAGGGAACACTGCACACAACTGTCATTAACATCCTTACATAAGAGCAAACACAAAACAAAATCCTTCTCTTGGTAGTAGCCTTTCACCCAGTTCCCAGTGAGGAACAAACAGTACAGGCTGCCCTCTTCTACAAGCTCCCAGGCTCCAGGAAAGAAGTTCAGCAGCATGCCATGCCGCACACAGGCGCATAGGAGAGTGCGCTCATTAAATGGCACAACATCAGGCTCCCCAGAGACTGTGGGGCCAGGGGGTTTTCCTGCCCTCCCCTAATGTGTTGCCCTCTGGCACGGGTAGGTGGGCGGGGTGTTGAGCAATCCCAATGACACTAAAGTCAGAGTTCAAGGAGAGGCTGCAGTTGTACTGATAGGCTGCAAGTGGTGCCCTCAAGCCAAGCGCTGGTCTGTTTGCTTCTAGAACGCCAGCTGGTGCCCAGAACACTGCGGCTGCATGGAAACAAACAACCCCTTAATGGAGGGAGAAGTAACCTTCCTGGGACGTAGGACCCCTGGCACCTATTCCTGCCCCACGCCCCACCCCCTGCTATTTATAAAGGGCAACATAATTATATCTCTTGCTTGAAGCAGATAAACATAGCACCAGAGAGCACTGCTGTTACTTTACACAGATAAACTAATAACCTTGTAGCTGCAGCAAAGAACTGCCAAGTAATGAGATACAGAATGAGCTCTAATAAGCACAGTCCTCTTTCATCCGGACCATCTGCCACAAGGCAACTGTAAGCGTAGGTATCAAGTGCCACCTGGCCTGCCCCCTCAGGAGCCTCATCAACCAACAGGCAGGTTGTGTCCAGACAAGCAGGTTGCCGCGGCAGTATCCCGAGGAGAAAAAAGCCACTGGAGCTAGGTGCGCTTCGCAGCATTCGCACCGGTCCCGCAATGCTGGCTGCATTGGGTAGCTGGCCCGTGAGGGCCAGTTCACATTGCTACCACACCACTAGCACGGAGCCCTGGCTGATGTGCCCCTTTGATTGGTTGGGTTGCTGAAAATAGCATACTGCCGTGCCAGAGACGGGAGGGGTGATCACACAGCTCCTGTGCTTCCATGGCGTGCCTGCGCATTCAGATGCCAGAGAAGCTGCCATGGAAGCGCCTTACCTGGAAAACCACCAAATATTCCCAGTGGCCATTTAAGGCATATGGGAGTCGTTTTGAAACAGGGTAGGGACGGATGGCTGCCAAGTGCCAGATGTGTGTGTCTGATCATGCCGCTTTGATCTGGGGGCGGCGGGGGTGGTGGCTATGCCAGACCAAATTGCCTGTGTGATCACAACCGCAGTTCTGCAGCTTAGCAGAAGGAGAGAAGGACATTTCCCACCATCCTGCCTGGCTCAGCTCCTACCCACTGCTCTATCAGCAGCTGGCCACTGTGCCAAGGCAGAATGAGATACAGCGAGGCCTTTTCTATGGACTAACTTGTGCATAAAATTCTATGCTAACCAACTTTTCCTTTGGAAGGTTTGGTTATTAATGCAACAAACAAAATACCTAGCTGACAGACAGAATGTTATATTCAAGCAAGTACCATCTGCTTCCATTATGGCAAGGTTCAGATGGCACAGATCAGTCTGAGTGTTGACGTGATGCTGTTTAGAAAAACCACAGCATCCAGGCATCACGGACAATTAATCTGACATAAGTAGTTCATGGAACCTGAAGGTCCTCGTAACACTCAGCTGCCCAACCCTTAACTGCAAGGCCTCACTGTGACAGCATCAACCTGAATCAGACCATTGTGTGCTCTGGGTGGAAGCAGCTTTCTGCAGTCGCCAGCAGAGAAAGATCTTTCCTAATACCTCCTGCTTGAAATCCTTTAACAAGAAATGCTGGAAGCTGAACCTGGGACCTTCTGCAGACGACGCCTGTGCTCTATGACTTCCGCCACAGTTCTTTTCCTCAATCAAGGCAACGAAGGCATCGCTGGTTGTGAAGTTCGGCTGCGGCAATAACAGCAGGCTAGCCAATGGCATTAATAGGCTGGGCAAGCCAAGGGCATGAAGGGGTTTGCTCATGGAGATGGCCACGTCTTACGTCCTTTGCCTCTACTGCCAGAGCTACGGAAACTGGTAACATTCACTAGCAGGGACGCAAAGCAGATGCCCGTAAAGAGGTAGAGGGAGACTGCACACGCAAAAGGTTACTCCTTAAAGCACTGATAAAAGCCACAATGCCTCCCTTTCACACAGAAGAGCTCAGCATTGCTTCACCACGGAAGGGCCTTAAAGTTATGAAGCTTCCCATCAATCACAAGTTGCTAACAACACCGGCTACAGAAACAGAATAAAGTTCAGCTTGGAACGGGAGCTGAAGTGGGGAAGCGCACTGTGATCCACAACAACAAACATCTTGCACAGCCCCTTCCCAAAGCTTATTCCAGCAGGCTCAGCACATTCCAATGCGCAAGCTCACTTAAAGTGATAAATAAGTCCAGCACTCACTACGACACAAAGGAAATACTATTCTCTCCTGTGAACTGGCAAAAAAAAAGAGTAGCCCTTCCTTTCCTCTTCCTCCCCATCCTGTAAACGTTCCCCCCCCCACTGCTGCTTTAAGGTAATCAAAGGGGCTGGTGTGACATAGGGAGATGAAGATGCAGCAGGTACAGTACAACGGTCTAGAATCACCTTTATCTTTCATAGTCCAGGTAATATTTACTTCCATATGGTAGCTATGTGTGTAGCCATGTGGTCTGCACATTCACGGTGACAGCAAGCAAGCATCTACGTTCAACAAGGCACTACAACCACAGGTGAGCCTGGCCATCAGCTCCCCCGCCCACTCCCGAGGTGGCTGTATGGTGGCTGCTGTAAAAGCAAGTCAGATCTTTATTTTGGAAATGGCAACAGAAGCCACTGCCGGTACAGGAGACACAAGATACTGTCTCCCTACTCCCCTCAGTCCTCTTGCCTGATTTATTCTCCCCATCTTTATTTTAGCCTGAGAAAGTTTCAGCCGCAGCTTCTTTTTTGTCACCTGAAAAGGAGAGGCTTCAGTCCAGATTCCCCTTGTGCACCTAAGACCAGGTGTAGCAGACAGGCTTGCCAAGAACTTACCGTACGCCGGCGGGGAACGGATACGTCCTGGCAGGACCATCCCCGGGGGAAGGAAAGACGTGGCGCACGATGCCATTGCCAGGAATTGACGCCGGGCGACGCTCTGGCAATGGGGCTGGAAACTCAATGGTACCATCGAGTTTCCAGCCCCATTGCCAGAGCGTCGCCTGGCATCACTTCCTGGCAATGGCATCGTGCGGCATGGGTGTTACCTGGGGGAATGTTCCTGCTGGGGACTGTGCGTCCCCCGCTGAAATACGGTAAGTACTTGGGAACCCTAGTAGCAGAGAAGTCAGGAACTGGAAACTTCCTCCAGCCTAAGAAGCCTTTCTCAAACTTGTGGCACTTAAGGTGGAGGAAAACTCTTGAGGCTAGAAGATGGCTTCAGACTTCGTTCAGTGGCGTGGTAGGACACATGCCAACAATGTTCATCTGTTTCACAACTACAAAATCTATGCTAAGTGCTCTGAATTCACTATGTAAATAGTATGTATTTATTTTTATCATCAGCAATCCTTACTTGCTACTACACTGGTCAGGAACAAGAAGAACCAGGGATCCTTCATAAATATGCTTTCTCCTAAGAGAAGGGCTGCGATCGGAAGCTACAAAGTGTTCCTCCATCCCACTTCAGTATAATCTGAGATCGCTGAAGAACTGGCTCCTGAGAGCCCTGGAGGCTATTGTGTAGCATCTTGATGCAACTGTGGGTGGCGCTTTCGACACCCAAGCCCCAGGCAACTTTCTCCTTGCCACTCCTTGGTAGTCAGGTCCAGGTTGCTCACCAGTCCTAGCATCAGTTCTAGCAGGGGTCTTTTCATAGAAAAAGAGCTGCAGGAGCTCATTAGCATATGGTATGCTAATGAGCTATTAGGCTATTAGCATATGTCACGCCCCCTGACATCACCGGAAGTGATTTCAGAAGGGGAAGCAAAAGAGGGGGAGGCATCTTCAAAAGCTGGCCTGGGTGGGGGAGCTAAGAGAGAAGGGGTTTAAAGTTTAAACTCCTTCTCACTAGAGTTGGACCACAGAAGGAGGAAAGAGGGAAGGAAAGAGAGAGAGTAGAGAGAAGGAAAGAAGGAAGGAAAGAGGGAAAGAAAGAGAAGGAAAGGAGGGAAAGAAAGAGAGGGAAGAAGGAGGGAAACAGGGAAAGGAGGAAAAAAATGAAGAGAAGAAGGAGGGAAAGAGGAAAAGGAGAGAAGGAAAGGAGGGAATGAAAGAAATTCAGCAGCAATTCGGCCCCATTATATCCTATGGGCCATTGAAGTCAATGGTGAAAACAAAGGGTATATTCTGGGGGCTGGAGGGGAGGGGGTTTGAGGGAGAGGCTGCAGATTAGTCTTAAAACCAGGGGTCTTTGGGGGGAGCACACCGGAGCACAGCTCCGGCAGCTCAGGAGCCAAGCCCCGCCCCCAGCTGTCCCGGGAGTCTTTCAGGCAGCCGAATGTGAGGCTCCAAACTCACAGGGTAGTTACTTTTTTCCCACCATAGAGAACAATGGAGGGAATGGGGGCAACCTGTTTGGAGGCCCATAGAATTGGACCCCCTGGTCCAATGTTCTTGAAACTTGGTGGGTATCTTGGGGAGAGGCTCCATCAGCTATCCTATGAGTTTGGAGCCTCTCCCTCAAGCCCCCTCCCCTCCAGCCCCCAGAATATACCCTATGTTTTCACCATTGACTTCAATGGTCCATAGGATATAATGGAGCTGAAATTGACATGCGGCTGCCTGAAAGACTCCCGGGGACGCCAACTGGCGGTGGGGCTTGGCTCCTGAGCTGCCAGAGCTGTGCTCCGGTGCGCTCCCCCCAAAAAAGACCCGAGTTCTAGTAATTTATTTATGGTTTACAAATGAGGTGGTCCTTTTGTAGCAACAGGTGTTCTATTAATCTTTTCAACAGAGAAGCGAGCACGGAAAGAAGAAATTCAGTCTGCTATCGTGTTTTAGCAATTGTTTCTGAAATGTCACAAAGGAGTATGTCTCATTTTACTGAAATGAAACCAGAATTCTAAGCCAGACTAGGACATTTACTTATTTCATTACACCCCACTTTGTTCTCACATGGAGTCCTCAGGAGGTCTCCCATCCAGGCACCCGTCGGGCCCGTGCCTATTTAAATTCAGCCACGGTTCCTGTATTGCCTCTTTTAATCATACCACAGGACCCATTACTATCAGTGGCTGGTCTTTTTGACATGTTTTCTTCTCTGGCACAAACATGACATCTCTTTTGAAAGCCATGCTTTCCCCTTACTTCACTGTAATTTGGCTACTTCCCTCTCCTAGATGCACAGCATACTTCATGTAGGCCCCAAACAGCAGTACATCCTGAAAGCCAGTACCCTACTCACCACTCCTTGAAGACTGGGAGGGATCAGGCCACAGTACACAGGGATGAAAGTGCTGCAGACACATGCCTGAGACATAAAGAGAAGGAGGGAGAAAAAACACAAAGTAAACAACTACGGGAAAACTGAGCAGTGTGAAGCAGAGGACCTATGTATCAAAGAGTATGATGGACAATGTCACAGCTACAGGACAGTTTTCATAGTGAAAATATATCCATTCAAGTTTCCCAGTCTTTGACTGGTAGGAACACACAGTTCCATATATGAATTCAGTAAGCAGACAACTTGTTAGCAACACTCCCTCTAAGCTGTGGGGTCTCGTGAGCAAAAATTCTCCTTTGTAAGCTGCTGGCATTAAAGTTGCGAGAGAGCGATTTGGCTACTGCCTACATTAGTTTGCTCTGGAGCCCTCCCTTCCTGAGCTAAGACAAAAATGTGTGAGCCGGAGGCTAAAAAAATGTGAGCTGGCTCACACTAACTCAGCTTAGAGGGAACACTGCTTGTTAGTACTTACCTGGATAAGTTCCTCCTTGGAGTTGAACTCTGATAATATGACATTCTCTCCATCTGAGACCCGTGTCAGTGAAATGCCTAAGCGCCCGCTGGCCAATTCGTGACCATTGTCTGGCAGGGTTTTGTATAGGCAGGTACGGATGATTTTCACCAGGTTGAAGGATGGGTGCAAAGGGCCGAGAAACCTCTTCCGAGCTTCTTTAGAGACATGAATGATATTTGCGCCAGCCTCACCTATGACACAGAAACCAATACCTGTTAAGGGAATGTTGCTGCATGGCACTCTGTACTGGCACCCCCACCCCAACATCTACATCACAATAAAAAATGCCTACAAGATATGCTGGGAGAATTTATACACCAGATGTTAATTCAACCATCTGAAGAATCAAGTGATATTCAAGAGGGCTTGTGAAGACCGGATGACTACTGGAAGAACAATTAAACCCAGGACTGCCTGCCTACTATGTTCTGTCCGCAAACCCTATTGGCACGTTCTACAATAGCCTAACCCTCACAATCTGATAGTTACTTTTATACCACAAGATGCAGTAAGTAAGATCACTTCGCGCACACACACACACACACACTCACACAATGTCAGAAAAATACGTGGTTTGTCCAAATGGCTTACACACCACAGGAAGTTGCAGTCACTCAGGAAATCCTTGTGACAAACATTTGTGACAAGTTTTTAGTATACACAAAATAGACAAGTGCTAAGGACAATCTATGATGCAGCCCTTTGAGTCATTAGCTAAGGCATTTAAAACACAATTCTCTTAAATGGCAGCGTTTTTTGGCCACCCTTAACCTTTGAGTCATTCAAGATGGACAGCATTGACACAGGACTCATATTTCTAAGGCACTATGGATTCACAGGCTCTTCAGCTCTAGCCTCTATTTAAATACATGAACCCATGCAAAAATCCCATCCATTAGCAGAATCACTTTATCTTAGGCTTTCCTCCCACCTGACATGAAGGAAAATCCCTCACAGTTGCATGTGGTGATTAATGACATCCAGTGTTTTTTTTATTTTAAAGTTTAAACCAAGTCCTCTACCCATAAAAAAAATTACCTGAACTGTACATTTTGTATTTCATCTCTTGTATTGCAGTAAACAACAGTAAATTTTCTCCATTTGGTGTAGTGGTTGAGTGCGTGGACTCTAATCTGGGAGAACTGGGTTTAACTCCCCACTCCTCCACTTGCAGCTGCTGGATGACCATGGGCAAGCCATAGTTCTGTCAGAGCTGTCCTTGAAAGGGCAGTTCTTGAAAGAGCTCTCTCAGCCCTGCCTACCTCACAGGGTGACTATTGTGGGTAGGGGAAGGGAAAGGAGTTTGTAAGCTGCTCTGAGACTCCGAGTGAAGGGCAGGGTATATATCCAATCTCTTCTTCTTCTTCTTCCCTTAAGTCTGAAAAACAATTGTGGTACCATCCACTGCTACTGCTATTATATTTCATTTTTAGTGGGCAAGTGGATGTCTCTTGAAACCTACTTAAAACACAGCTGAAACACCCACCCATTATAAAGCTACGTGTGTTCCCCTGGAATAATAAGACCTACATGAAATTTTGTTCCTAAGCCTGCATTGTGCCTCAATATATCAGCCATAGCTTTCCAACCAGGCAAGTTCAAAATTCAATAAATCAAATATAGATTCAATGATTTGGAACAAAGCTAACAACAAACCCAGCTTAACTCAGAGCAAACATGTAGGGGTTTGTAACAATTTACAAGTCTTCCAACACCCTGATTGTTCTCCAGCTATCAGAACTCTAGTTCCATTATCTCAATAGTCAGTTTCTCCCTCTGGGGGGAAATCTTGCCGTTTGCCCAGTTCAGACACAATGGGGAATTTCAGACAGATGATATAATCCGGAAGAGGAACGGTTCCCAAACAGTTTCTGGTCTGGCATTTCAGACAGAACCGTTTTAGAACCGGTTCCCTACCGGAATATATTTGTAATTTCACACAGAATCGCTTCTGTCCCGTTCAGGAAACGGGGCTGAAGCGTTTTACCTGTCAACCGCTTCCAAGTAGTCGTCAGTTTCTTCTCCCGGATCCGATACGCTTTTTTCCCGCCTTTTTTCGCCCGCGCTGGCGATCTCCGGCTTTTTTTTTTTTTTTAACGTTCGCTTTAGAGCGCTATAGCACAATAGCATCATAGCAACCCCATTGGAATGCCTGCAGTGTTGTTTTATAGCACTATAGCGCTATAGCGCTCTAAAGCGAACATTTTTTTAAAAAAAAGGCATGGCGGGAACTGGCGGGAAAACAAAGCGGTGCAATCTGAATTGCCAAACCGCTTCTGATTCGGATCTTTTCCGGTCAGGGAAAGCCATGTGTGAAATGGCAGCCCTGTACCGGTTTACTTCAAGACGAATCAGAAACGGCTTCAAACCGACAGAGTCTTGGTAATGTGAAATTCCCTAATGTCCAGACGCCGTATTGCCTCTTCACCTTTTTGCTCCCGCACACTCCAGTCCCCTCCCTTATTTCCGGGTTTGCAGGAACTGCATTTTGCCATGGCATCTGCAAATGGGCACATTATGGTTACCACAAACTATCATGAATTGCAAGCTACAATTAGGGAACTGCAAGCTACAATTAGGGAATCTTGAGGCTCAGCCCAAATGACCCATCTATGGCTTATCCAAGACATTTTAATACGGCCACTACCTTTTGCCCTTTTCCTTGTGATTACAGTCATTTCCGTCCTTCTGTTCTCCTCCTTGCTAATCACGAAACATGAGTCAGGGTTAAAATATTGTAAATTTATGTTTAATTCTTTATCATTTTATCAATTTGTTTTAAAAATATATATATATTGAATGTATTCGTATACAAAATTCTCCTTAATAAAATAGGCAGCAGGAGGTGAGCTCTTAGCTTAACACTGTTTTACTTCTTGAAACCGAGTCCTGTTCAGTTTGACATATTCTTTATTGTACCATGAACCCTTACATTCACTTAATGGAAAGATCATTTTGATTATTTTTTAATCCGTAAGAACATAAGAGAAGCCATGTTAGATCAGGACGATGACCCGTTCAGTCCAACACTCTGTGTCACACAGCGGTCAAAATCCAGGTGCCATCAGGAGGTCCATCAGCAGGGCCAGAACTCCAGAAGCCCTCCCACTGTTGCCTGCCCCCAGCACCAAGAATGCAGAGCATCACTGCCCTAGACACGGTGTTCCATCTAAACGTTATGGCTAATAGCCACCCATGGACCTCTGCACCGTAAATTTGGCCCTTTCCGCACTCTCCTTTTAATCCATGTTCACTGTGGTGCCCTCCAAGGAATTCTGCACTAAAACTGAATTCAACCTTCTTTTTATTCAGTTCCCCCCCCCACTCCCCCGTTCTGCACTAAGATCAAATTCAACCTTTTTATTCCAGGTGGGGTTTTTCCCCCCGTTCTGCATTACACTACCTCCCTTCAGCGGTTAGCCCTGTTTCAGCCCGCTGTTGCCCCCATTTTTTTGGATGCTGTTTTGCCACAGACTTAAATCGCCTCGATTCAAATTGAGAAAATCCAGAGTGGCAAGCAAATGTGGAAAGGACCTTTACCTAATCCCCTCTTGAAACTGTCTGTGCATGTAGCCACCACCACTTCCTGCGGTAGGAAATTCCACATTTCTCTTTGGGTGACTTCCTTTTATCTGAACTAAACTACTACTCATTAATTTCACTGAGCGCCCATGAGCTCTTGTATTCTGAGAAAGGGAGAAAAGGACTTCTTTCTCTACCTTCTCCATCCCATGCACAATTTTGTAAACCTCTGAACTAAACTACTACTCATTAATTTCACTGAGCGCCCACGAGCTCTTGTATTCTGAGAAAGGGAGAAAAGGACTTCTTTCTCTACCTTCTCCATCCCATGCACAATTTTGTAAACCTCTATCATGTCACCCCATAGTTGTCATTTTCTCCAAGCTAGAGAGTTCTAACCTCTTTAATCTTTCTTCATAGTGAAAATGTTCCATCTCCTTAATCATTTCAGTTGCCCTTTTCTGCACTTTTTCCAATGCTATTTTTTTTTTGGGAGGGGGGGAGATGTGGTGCGCAGAACTGTACATGCAGTATTCCAGATGAGGCCACACCATTGATTTATACAGGTGCATTATGATACTGACTGATTTGTTTTCAATTCTCTTCCAAATAATTCCCAGCATAGCTTTTGTCTTCTTTATTGCTGTTGTACACTGAGTCGACATTTTCAGTAAGTTATCTACCATGACTCCAAGATCTCCCTCTCCTGGTCAGTTACTGCCAGTTTGGACCCCATCAACATGTATTTATAGTTAAGATTTTTGGCTCCAATCTGCATTACTTTGCACTTGCCCACACTGAACCTCATTTGAATCCCATCCACCAAGGAGCTCAGGATGGGATACGTAGATTCCATCCCCAATACAGCAGCTTTGTAAGGTAGGCTGGCCAAGTGGGGATTCCCTAAGGATTTTTGAGCATCTGAGCAGGTTGCGTGTCTCTGGAAGCTCAGCATGCCAGTTATAATCAATAAGGTTCTATGATCTCTTTTACCTGAAGAGTGTCATGATAAATGTCTGATACAGATTATTACCTTACATGCACATCGAAAAGCTCACAAGCCTGCCCTTCTGACAAAATGCAGGGAAGCCGTTGCTGTCAAATCAGTACTAGCCAACAGGAACACCATTTTGCCTTCCCTTTTAAAAAAATCGATAGCTACTACCATTTTTTAAAATACGAAATCCTCATGAAGGAGGACCATTTCCTCAGAGTCAGAACTTTAACTTGAGGAGCAGTGCTTTCCCCATTTGCAATAGCTCCACTGTTTGGTGTCACGCACCTGCAGAAGAAAACACTTGTGGGAAGCCAAAGGAAACAGCCAGTCCAGTAAACAGAAGAGGGCCAGAGGCTTGTCCTAGTAGAAAAACAAGTAGACACCCATTTCCCCCATTTACTTCAGGGCATCTAGCCAGAAAGACTTGCTGAAGGAAAACAGTTGGGTGGGGTAGGGAAGCTAATAGATTCCAGCTGTCAGACCTAAAATAAAATAATAATAACAACCCAGTGCGACTTGTTAGGGCTTGTGTGCCTGTCTTCCACCCTCATAAGCTTTAGCTGTCAAAATTGGAAATGGAGGTGAGGAAGCAACACAAATAATATGATAGTCACTTGAAAATCCCAAGAATCTCTTCAAGGGTTAAATAAAGGTGCTTGCTATTAGTAAAGGTGCGGCAGATAGGCCGCCAAAGCCTCTGCCCCATTCCGATTCATTCATAATGCCCACCCTAGCTGCTGAGAACCATGGTCGCGGCAAGGTGGTGCATCAGAAATAGCAGCATTACAGAGTTGTGTGTTTGTTTCAAAAGACAAACCAACATCAGGCTACTTAAGAAGAACTTTTTTGTTTGCTGAATTACCTTTCCAGCTGATTGCAAAGGGGGAAAATGTTGCTCACTATCAATATGTACGGCAGTTTAATTAAGAGACTTCCAACTGCAGCACAAATATCTTCATCCCAAGGAAATTCTGATCAACCAACCCCAACACTCATTAGAATCGCCTACATCACCATTCTGTTAGCTCTTCATAGGGTAAATTCACTCAAGTAGGGTATCGGTCTTCACATTTCTAAAGCAGAAGAAACAGGACAGTGCCGTTGCTATTGCTACACTGGACCTACAGACAGAAAAATTAGTCTCTAGGACTGCCTGCAACCCTTTCACCTGGAACCCCCTCCCCTTTGATGGCAGTCCGTGTCATTGGAGGAGTTTGGTGTCATAGATCCACATCAACACAACTTGTCCTGGAATTATTTGGGCATGCAACAATAGCATGATAGCACAATATTGACACAGCCTCAATTCCCCGGATACGTGTATAATAGCAAAGTAAACTTTTGCTCTAACTGTTGAATTATGGGGGTGTGATGGTCTGTCCTCTCCCACGATTATAGGAAGGCAGAAAGGAAAGGAATGGCTCCTTCTCTCAACTATTTAACCTTTGATTTCTGTGGAAAGAAGCTCTTACCAAACACGTAAAACACCACAATTCTGCGTAAAAGACTTCTGCTACTTCATTTATACAAGCCGGCTAGCTGGCCTGGCAGTGCCAGAAACTCCCTAGAGAGGGGACTGACTGAGTGAACTTCACACTTCCTAGAAAAGAGGCCCTGATTCAATGCATACCCGGGAGGGGACTGGGTTCATTCAGATGGGCTCCAAGGTAGATGACAGCAACAAAGATTAACGGGCCAGTGTTGTAACCTTTCCAGATACTATGTATACGCAGAGAATGGCCTTCCCAGGAAAAGCCAACAAGCTGAACTTCAGGAATGCCATAGAGGACTAGCAATAGGCATGCTGGAACAGAGGGGGCAAAGGAGAAGATCTGATCGTATTACATTTCACCTCATCCTTCGTCCAAGCAGCTCTTGAATCAGAGCCACTTTCCTGTGCAAGGAAAGAGAGGGAAGGTCTGTCCTATGATGTTACCTCTTCAAGGCCATATTGCAATACGTCTTGCATCTCCTAGCAGCAGTGCAGCTGCACCCTACAGGCTATTCACATACGAGACCCGGCTGTGTACTTCAGACAGGCCACCCAGTTGTCATCAGGTCTCTCATTCCACCGGCAGCAAATCACGCAGTGGCAGCCATTCTCAACTGTGCCACTTGAGACTGCAGCTGGAAGCTTGTAGATTTGAAGACCCCCTCCACACACACCAACTGTCTCTAGGCCTGGGAACCCAAGTCTCCAAGAACTGGGATTTCAGTATGTAAATCTTCACTTTGAGTGTAGAAGGATACCTCTTTTTAACTATTGCCTGGCCTACAGTTACAAATAAATAGTCCTGAGGCCTATCTCTGTGAGGCTTGATATTTTTGGCCGCATTAGGGTTGCGCGCGCTAACACCAAGCTGCCCACACAGCTGCGGCTGTGACTGTCTGCCATCAACACATGCTGCTGCAGTGCCCTCGTAGTTTCCGTGGGCCTGTGACACAAGCAGATTGTGGTTTCCTTTATACTTCTGTGTACTTCAGGAGCTGTGTATGTTTTAACAAATGTTGGAAATGTAAAAAAAAAGAAGGGTCATTTTACCACATGTGGTGGACTTGTGATAAAGCTATAAGCTACTGGACTCAGATACACAGTGAGATACAGAAAATTTTGAAATGTACTTTCAAGAAAGACCCACAAATGTTACTGTTAGGTCTTAAATTTGAAGAAGTAAATGTAACCAAGAGAACATTGTTATGGTATTTGGTTACAACAGCCAGAATGACTTATGCACAATTTTGGAAGCAAGAAAAGACACCTGAAACATGGGAATGGATTAAGAAGATGTTGTTTATGGCTGAAATGGACAAACTGACAAGGAAGCTTAACAACGAGGAAGATGAAAAGTTTTTTGAAGAATGGAAAGACTTTCAAGACTATTTGGGGAAAAACTGGGATGTTAAGAATAACTTGATTTGTTTTGACAGTTATTAAGAAGAAATTTTAAAATGATTTTATTGTTAGAGTGTTACCGTTATATGATAATGAAGGTTAAAAAGTAAAGTAAATGTTTAACAGAGACTATAAGGGGGGTAAGAGCATTGCGGGAAGCCTTGTATTGGGGAGGGAGGGGTATAATGAAAAGGATATGTATTTTACTTTGTTTTTTATATAATATGGAACATGTTAAATATATCCATTAATAAAGTGTTAAAAAAAAAAGGAGCTGTGTATGTTTTATTCTGTTTGTAAGGCGCCCTGAGTCGGTCTTGGCTGGGAGGGTGAAATAGACATCTAAATAAAAATAAATAAATACATGGTTTTCCCATCCTTCATTTTACCCTAGGCTGAGAAGGAGAATAACTGGCTCAAAGTAAATCTCAGTATCCACACGCACACACCCCGAACTACATCCACTGAATTCATATTAAGGAACGATGTTATTTTCATAATATGTCACTACCAAATTCTGCTGGCAAACAACAGAAACAACGAATGGATATTCTCAATTTTTAATCCCCTCCCCTCTGAATTCCAGTATTTGGTTAGTCTGCAGTGTTCTTTTGAGAAGGTTGCTGGTGCTGTGTGAATATCACACACATCCAGCCACAGTTTGTCAGCCTCTTCCCTCCTTTCCCCTTTACATTCTCTCTCAGAAGTCTAGAAGGTCTTCTTCAGGGAAATTCTTCAACTTTTTACAGTCTCCTAAGACTTAAGCCATGAGGCTCATACTGAAGAAATCACCACAGCCACTTTCTTGCCAACAGAGGTCAATTTAGTCTATAAAAATATTTGACTAACAAAAAAGAAATAGCAGCAATAGATAAGATTTGCCTGAAAGCAAAAGGCTGGACGGACACAGATGCTGCTCAATTTTGGAGCCTGTAGCTCTCTTGGAGTGGCTCCATCTTTGAGCAAAGGGCAGGGACATTCCCGCTGTGTTTACTATTCTACGCCAGTATACACGGGAGTCTTAAACCAATCTAACACAAATGTAAGAACTCTACTGGCCCAACAAAGGTTGAGTCCAGTGGCATTTTTAAGACCAACAAAGTTTTATTTAAGGTGTAAACTTTTGTGTGCAAGCACATTTCCTCAGGCAAACTGAAACAAAATTTCTTCAAGCCATGCACACATACATACATACATACCAAGGTTTCCCTCCCACATTCAAGCCTGAGTTCACACCTGACAGAAACACACCCTATTTATTTAGAACACAACTGCTTAAATATATCATTTTAATTTTAAAAAGTAGCTTGTTTCTGTTTTCTATTGCACATTAAGACAGAGAGCATTTTTATAATATTCTTTAGTCTGGAATAAATCTATTGTGAATGTCAATGCAGGCTTGTAAATGGAGGACAAGTAAATTTTAATTCAAACTTTTTGAAAGGACAAAACTACACTGAAGAATTATTTCTCAATATCACTCCATAAGTACCAACAAGCTGTATGTGAGATAGGCATGCTTAGTAGTGCATGCAAGAAAAAGAAACCCTGAACTTGGGACTATGCCAGAAATCCAAAACTTGATGAAAATTAGTGCTCTTTATGCTACAGGGGCTAATTAAAAACAACAGAGAGACAGAGGTGACCTATATCGCCAATATATTTCCAGGGAAAGGGAATTAAGAACAAAAGAGGTTTCCTTAAAAAGGATAACAGATTCTGACACACATGACATCATAGGTTTCACAAAACGTAGGGCACAGAAAAGCACACAATCTACTTATTACTTCTGTGAGAGGTTGATCATATCTCTAGCTAGATAAAGCAAAGGGCCAGATACCGTACTGAGGCAATAAGTAAGTAAATTTATTGCATATAGCCATAGGCCGTTACAATATAAAATATACACAATATAAATTTAGGGTTCAAAAGTACTGTTCTAAAAACAAAGCCTTCAAAATAAGACTGTATAACATTTCAACAATAAAACAATCAAAGTTTTAAAACCATAGAAGCTATGCTACCAGTTTTGTAGCTCTCTGTTAGACAACTAGAAACCACCTTGGATCTAACTTTTCAGGCTGCAAGTGCAAAAAGCGCTACCTTGCGAGTAACCAGGGGATACATGTCCGACGAGGAAAACCAACTTTTCATTGTCAGGTAAGTTGCAAAGTTGGCTTAAAATTCCAGATAGGAACCTACTTCTTAGGTCTGAGTATAAAGGACAGGCCATGATGTAATGAAATAGGTCTTCCACTGCGGTACCACATACACACACACACATTGTTCCTGTGGTCTGTTGGTATACCTTCCAAGCAGCACTTCAGTGGGCATGGACTGAAACCGAAGAGCGGTAAACGCCGCTCTTAAAACTGCGGACTGCAATGCCTGACAAACAGGAGGTCCTTAAGTGATCTTTTTTAATCCAGTGATCCCATGGTGCAGATTTTGAGGCAATAAGGAATTGTATGGCTGCTCTGGCATCGGACAAGGCAGTAACAATGACACCCAATTCAGCACATGAAAGCTAGGGAGCTTCAATTCTCCTCTCCAGAACAGAAGTCTTACGAAGGCCCTGCTGTGCTGCTCAACAGAGGACAGCCACTAACCTCAGCAGCACAGAAGGGTCGTTTGCACTAATTTCACAGCCTGACTTCAAAACATCCTTCTGCCACTTCCCAGTTTTATCTTTTTCCAGTTGTCATTTCAGCAGCCTTCCCCTAAGCCTGTCCTGACTCACTGGCTGGTCTTTCTGCACCATTTGGCAACCTGCTTTAGGTTACAGCCTTCCTGTTTTCACAACTTCCACATCTGTTCTAACTTCTTGTAGCTTTGCTTTTGTTGAACTGGCTCTTGTGCCCTTGCCGCAGAGGCTGCCTTTCCACCAGGACTTTAGAGACAGGAACGCAGCCCTGATAGGAGGGTCTGGCCGCGTTACCTGCAGCAGCGCCTGGGAGTACTTCACTTGCCCTGTTCTGAGGCTTATGTCTACCCCATTCTTTGCTCATTTGAGACAAGATTAGCAAAATATGTTGGGGGAAAAACTGGTCTTGAGGAATGGAAACAGAAAACCGAAGCTGCTAGAAGTGGGAAAACGATGTTTTAAAATGACAGAAGCCCCATGAAGGGGTTGAGAGGGGAAGTGGAATGGGGCAATCATGCTTCAAAGTTTCAAACCAGTTACAAAAAGGTGGTACTGAAGGAGTGGGTGTTGGGCATAAGAGATCACAAGGGTTTCATCCAATGCTCCCTCGAAGCCGTGGAGTCTTGTGAGCAGAAATTCTACTTTGTGAGCTACTCTGGCATTAAAGTTGGGAGTGAGCAGTTTGGCTCCTGCGTAAATTAGTCTGCTCTGGAGCCCTCCTTCCTGAGCCAAGACAGAAATGTGTGAGGAGGAGGCTAAAAAACTGTGAGCTAGCTCACACTAACTCAGCTTAGAGGGAACACTGGTCTCACCTTAAATCACATGACAGGGTATGTGTCCTAGAGCAGGAGTCTCTCGAGCCAATGTAAACAACGACTCAATTCAGACATCACACCAAACCACGGTTCAGGAAGATCAACTATGCTTTGAAACGGCATTTGAATCATCACCAATACACACGAATCAGATCATTGGTCCCTCAAGGTCGGAACAGTCTACTCAGACTGGCAGCGGCTCTCCGGGGCTCAGGCAGAGGCCTTTCACATCACCTCCCACCTGGTCCTCTTTAAAACTGGAAATGCCAGGGGTCGAACCTGGGACCTTCTGTACACCAAGGAGATGTTCCACCACTAAGGCACAGTCCCTTCCCAAAGCCATGCTTTTCAATTCCTCAGAAAACCACAATAAGGAACCAGAGTTTCAAGTGAGCTGCAGTCCATGATTTGTACTAACTGCAGTTGGGAATCATTTGTGAACTGAGCTGACTGAAGAAGGAAACGTTGCTACAAGTACCGATCAGGCAAAACATCATTCCAATCCGCTAGAGGGTTATGCTGCCACATCAGAGGCTGCTCACCTACTAAAGGCACTAATTAAAAACGTAGGCCAGCATCTGCATTTGGATGCTGCCTTTCATTTATATTCTACACGTGGAGAATTGCTCTCGAGGCTTGTTCACCCGCCTACCCCCCTGAGGTCCAGACTATCCTCTTCTCTTTCTGGAAATCTGTCACTAGGAAGACAATTTGGTATCAAGCCACGGTACTTCCTTTGAACCCTGAAGAGATACCGTAGGCTACTACAAGCACACCTTATGCTTGGTAGAGACCAGATATTAAGAAATTAAAAGGAGGAAGTGGCAAGAAAGTAAAGGGAATTATTTTTTCCCCCTAGTAATCCATGCCTAATATGAGTCCAGTAAACTGGGAGGGAAGAAATGCCAGACTGGGCAGACATGTTTGATATCTGTTACACCTTTATCACAAATGATCCCGCTTGTCCATCTAAATCTGCACATTGTTTTCAGAAGAGAAAGAACCCCTTTCTAGGTCAACTGAACGCATCAGCCATTGTGGAAAGCTAACTCTTGCACTGCAAAGCTTAGGAAAACATGACTGATCTCTGATCTCTGCTAAAGTGTATAATGCTCTAAAAGCTCTGATGGTTACTTGTATTATCAGACTTGCAGTTCTAGTTTCCTTGCAAAAATCTTGCCGTTTAAGGCCCTCTGCCTATGATCCTCCTTCAGCTTCCTCACACCAGATTCCTCCCCCCTCCCATTTCTTTTCCTTCTTCACTGACTTTATTACCGCATTACAAAGGGAGGACACCTCTTGAGTCTCTTGCCTCCTCATGAACAATTCCGAATTATATAATTTGAATTCTGTAAAGAAATAAAAACTTTTCCCACGGCAAAAACTTGCATTTCTAGTAGTTCAGAACTAGCGTGCACACTCTGTCATGACACAACCCATTATTCTTCCTTTCTTGGATAGCCATTTCAGATTCCATTTTATGGTGGCAGGTGTTGTTGGGAAAACGTATTTCAAAAAAGAACCGTGGGGCTCTGGCCTTGCTAGCCAGCCATTGTGAATGGGCATGTGTCACCTGTCACCTTCAGGAAGAAGTGGCAATTCTAATTTCAAGCACCAGCTGCAAGTGCTGATTTAAACATTGCTTTCAATTTAAACACTTTTTGGGGGCACCAACAGTGTTTTTTTAAAGCAGCTGGAGAAGGGTTTTTGTGTGTGGGGGGGCTACTGTCAAGTTCTCCAGATAGTCAGTCAAACACTAGGCTTCATTAGAAGATAGTATTTATTAAAGACCAGTCTTAGAGATGCATGAACCAGCTCTTTGTCAGTGATGCCAGGCAATACAAAGCAATAGAAGATATAGCCCATTCAAACTATCCCCCCCACCTACAAGCCAATGAATACATTTTGCATGTGCGCTAAACCATGAAAGAAAACCAGTACTGACATTCCCCACGCAAGGGCAGCATGAGACCCAAGGTCAGGCGCATTGATAAGAAGCAGAACAGACACTCTTAAATTAGAGAGACTGGAGCCTCCAGTCCCTCCCGCATTCCAAAACAGTGAAAGATGCCTGATGTCTCCCCCCACCCCCGCACTTCCAGCAATGGCAGGGCTACCTGACAGCTACATTTTAAAAAGAGGGATGTGTGACAGGCTTTGACAGGGAGGGGCAGAACACAGCAAAGGTCTAAGTAATACCTTGCTGGCACTCAAAATGCAGGTTAGGCCTCCATACAAATACAGAAAGAGCAACAATGAGGACAAGTTTAAATTTTCAGAGATAGTTTGTCATGAATTTCAGCTAGTTAAAAGCTGCCATGGCTAAAAGTCACTGCTCTCTCTCTCATATTCATGACATGGGGCTCATTTATACAAACATTTAACTACGGGATAGTTTAAAGTCCCCCTGCATCTGGGAATCTGTTTAAAAGGCACTACCTTATCAGTCCTTAGCGTTTAAAGACAGGGCGATGACTGAAGACAATAAATTGGCTTAGATTTCTGGGTCTATAAGACACATCTGTTGTGTATAGTTAGGGAGTTGGTGCCTTCCCGGCCAACTACTTTAGAAGTCTGGACACGCCGGGATAGGGTTCCACGACTGTACCTTCTGCCCCGTCTCTTTACTCTTGTCTGCCTTGATATAGGAGGAAGGAAAGAATCAGGAGGAGACAGAACTACACCTTCTTGCTGCTTTAAGGGGCGGGGGAAGGACCAGGATGGTAAACCTTAACTGTTCTGTGTGCACCTCCCTAAAAAACCCTCCTCAAACTGAAGAAAAACACTAAAGTTAAGAATGGTAAACAGAAGCTTTCCTATTATCACTTATATGAGGAAACAAAGCTCCCTTGCAGGCATTAGACACTTACATGACCATCTCATTAAATGGTTTTAAGGGGATGTTCCCTTAGGGTGTTGAGAAACGCTGTGTATGAGAACTATTTGTTTTTCTGATTTATCCCCTTGTGGGGGTTCCTGTGGCTTATCTCTCTGCACTTCCAGGTCCTGCTCCAGGAGGAGTGGAGAGTTAGCCATGTATTTTTGGTGGGGGTGTGTGTGTGCAGGGCTGCATGTATGTTACACTGTATGCTGGGTCAGAAAAGCTGATTTAGAGTGTACCATGAAGAGGCAGGGGCCTTCCTGTGCTAAACAGAAAGGACCCTGTGTAAACACTGAAGACAGAGCAGCGCACAAACAAATAATTCTGGGGAAAAGGGTTCTTGGAAAGCCTGGCCCTGAGCCATGGCCCAAGTTTCCTTCATATTTGATTGAACCAGATGTCTTTGGATTCGGACGGAAGGCAGCCTTAACAGGCCACAGTCCTCAAACACAAAAATGCCTACTTGCATGGCTTACAATGAATTAAATTTCCCCCCTTGACAAACCATAGCTCACTCAATTTTTTTGCAGTACAGCTGTCTAGGTGGGCAAGTATTTCTCCATCACAGGACCGTCCTGGCAAGGATGCTGGCAGTACTGCCATTATTTCACCATTTCTACATTCTATAGCCACTTTTAATTAACGGGACCTTATTTGTAAGCCCAGCCTAATCGAAGTATATTTTTGAAAAGCACAAACAGCATAGCTCAAAACAATCAATACAAACAGCCAGCATTCCAACTGGGAGACAATTGTTGTTGTTCAGTCGCACAGTCAAGTCCGACAACATTTAAAAACAATTACAACCACATACTGCTGATACTAATACATTGCAATAATAACATAATTAAAGATTAAAAATGTAGTCTCCAAAGAGCTTTTTCATTGTAATGCAAACTAACTGAAAATCCATAATAAATTGATTCTTATATCCCACAAATGCCTTCTATTTTGTTGGGGAAAGCCAGTATTCTCCCTTGAGTCTTCTACAAGGCTAGCATTTCCATTTCAGTCACAGACTGTATCCTATTGTTGTTGTTGTTATTATTATTATTTCTTCTTTGCATAAGGTGGTCTTATAGTTTCCTTACCAGTTCATATAATTTACAAAGTATTAATCAACAGTTCCAGTGCTCTACTCTTTAACCTTCTAAAGTTCATTCCAATGCTACCAACAATATAATTAAACTTAGGGCCCAAAGGCTGTAGAATGTATGCCATGGTTACTAAAGGAATACTATTTAAGAACCTTTGACCGATGTTGTGCAACTCCGAAACTTGGTTGATGTTGTGCAACTACAGCCCTCCCCATAAGGCTGAGAAGTTACTGGTTACTTGGAGCAGGCAGTTAACTGAGTCAGCCCCGTGAAAAAAGGAGGAGGATTGTACGTTGCCTCCTCCTGCAAAGCCCCTGCCTGGTGCACTGATCCCGCTGCCACTGTACAAGTGCATAATGAAGGTGAGAGGGGCCTTCCTACACATCCACACACAGAGAGATGCCACACTGGTGCTGCCACAGGAAAGCACAGGAGGGGGACTTTCCAGCCCGCTGTGGTACAACAAAGACCTTCCCCTGCCGTGTGACTGCACGTGTCCTTCTTGCCCAGGCATTTGTGTCTCTCACAGAAATAATTTACTGATATTATGACACAAGTCCAGGAGCAAAAACTGAACTTCGCGCAGGCAGGGATCGGAATCTTTCTGCTTCGTGACTTATCGGGATTATAACAATTGCAGCCAGGCTGATTCATCAGTCTGTCATCATAACGATAATTGTTAAGCAAGGCCGGACACGGTAACTAGCAGAGAGTTAGCCATGAACTGCAGCTACAGCACCAAGTTAATATGGAAAATGTCCAGAAGAACAGTAGCAAGCTAGGCTCCCTCTAATTTGCCGAGTCTTGTGAGTAAAAATTCTACTTTGAGAGCTGCTGGCATTAAAGTTGTGAGCCAGCGATTTGGCTGCTGCATAAATTAGTTGGCTCTGGAGCCCTCCTTCCTGAGCGAAGACAAAAATGTGTGAGCCGGAGGCTAGAAAACTGTGAGCACACTAACTCAGCTTAGCGGGAACACTTGTAGTGAGATCCAAAGTACTCAAAATATCTGTTTGTTTGAATTTACTCCCTAACCTTTATGAACTTCTTAAGTGGACAGTCTGTGGCACAGGTTCAAAGCACGGCACAGCACGGCACAGCACGGCACAGCACTCCTGATGAGATGTAAGGAGGCTCATGGGACTGCTGAGTCAGATCTAAACTTCTGTCTACTTTCCAGTATTGGGGGGGGGGTGTGCAGGGCTGCATGTATGTTACACTGTATAAAGTAAAAGTAAAGGTTTCCCTTGTTCGAAAGCCAGTCGAATCCAACTCTAGGGTTGCGGTGCTCGTCTCCGTTTCAAAGCCAAAGAGCCAGCGCTGTCCAAAGACGTTTCCGTGGTCATGTGGCCGGCATGACTAAACACCAAGGCACACGGAATGCTGTTACCTTCCCACTGAAGTGGTACCTATTTATCTACTTGCAATTTCTTGCTTTCGAACTGCTAGGTTGGCAGGAGCTGGGACCAGAGACGGAAGCTCACTCCGTCATGCGGCACTCTCGGGTCTCGAACTGCTGAACTACTGACCTTCCACAGCCTGCAGTTCATGCTTCTTAACCACTTGAGCCACCGCAGCTCCTGTTACACTGTATACTGGGTCAGAAAAGCTGGCCACCACTACTGTACTCTACCCCTGCCAGTGGAGACAACTGATAGTCTGGGGTGGCAGGAATGGGCACTAAGATATTTTTGATGGGGAAAAAACCCACACAGCCCAGTGCCACTGTCCTCAAGAGCTTTCTAATCATGCAGAAAGACTATATCTGAGATCCGTATATGTCACACCGGACCACCATGCTAAACAGTCCACTTTCACCTGAGGTGACTGGAGACGGCACAATATCCCTCTGCCCTGCTTAAGGAACCTCTAAAACCTTCTCTGACTCAAAACTGCCTTAAAACGGTTCTTTTCCCTCTGCTCTTCCCCCTCCCTCCACGTATTCGGAGTGCCCTGATTGGCTGTGTCCGGGTTTCTCTCCAGGGAATTGGCAGATAATGGAAAAGGGGACAGGCTGGGCTCTGCCTGTCACAAGGAGCTCCAGGCTTTTAGCCTAATTCAGCTGCTTCCGAACAACCACCTCTTGTTCTGCTTAACACAAGACAGAGAGAGTGAATGCGTGTGAGTCCTCAAAGCAGGAGCACCAGGCTGCTTTTCTGACAAGAGGGACGATTCTCTGTATTTAGACTTTAAAAATATATATATGTAGGACTAAGGGAGAAACATCCATAGATACACCTGCAGAACTGCTTCCCAAGGTGAAGGCTACTGTAGTAGAGGAAAATGATTTATCAGCTACGTGGCCGTGATGCCAGGCTGAAAAACTGCATGCCGTTGCTTGGCCACCCACACCCTCTGTCTTAAGGGCCCAGCACTTCAAGGACAAAGGTATTTTCTTCTTTTGTCAGCTGACAAGATTGAGCCCTTATCACTGAACTTTTCCAGTCAGACCAGAAAAATCCCGGCTGTGTTTGCTGAAACGTACAATTACGGTCTCAGCATATTCATTTTGTATAGCTAACTAACCAATAGAAGAGCCACGTGGAGAGTGCCTTGCTTTCACTTTTCTGAAGCCCTTCAGCCTACAGCCTACAGTCTTTCCTTCATGGAATAGAGCTCTTCAGTCATATCAAGGGCCAAAGGAGACACATTTGCAACTAAATCAGGGTGGGGTGAGGCCTAATCCCACCCACCCCCAATGAAGAGGCACATAAATATGAGGAGCTCAACCCTCCCGTCTTTCCCCACTGTGGTCCATGGCTTCAGGTCCTTTTTTACCCATATCCTCAGGCACCCAATCAACTATTTATTTACTTTAAACGTTTGTATGCTGCTTTTCCACCCCGTCAGGGTTCACGAGGTGGCAAACATTTAAATTTTTTAAAAAACATTTGAGCAATTTAAAGCACATTTAAAATTCTAAAATAATTCAATTAAAACACACAAACAGCACCAGAAGGAGGGCCCAGGAACTATTACTGAGGGAATGCCAGATGAAACAAAAAAAGTATTCACCTGCTGGTGAAAGATGCCCATAGAAGGAGATAGACCAACCTCCCTGGGGAGGATGGTCCAAAGTTTCGGTGCCACAACTAAGAAAGCCCTTTCATGGGTTGCCACCCACCTAGCTTCAGATGGCAAGGGAAACCAAAGCAGGACCTCTGAAGATAACTGGAGTGTATGGGTAAGTTCATATCAGAGAAGGTGATCCATAACTTATGTTGGTCCCAAGTCACACAGAGCTTTAAATGTTATTATCAGCAACTTAAATTGAGCCCAGAAGCAAACTGGAAGCCAATGTAGATGGAACAAGCCTGAAGTGAAATGGTCCATATGACCCACTCCAGTCAACTCTCTGGATGTAGCATTCTGTACCAATTGTAGCTTCTGGAGAGTCTTCAAGGGCAGCCCCACATAGAGCACACTGCAGTAATCTAATCTAGATGTTACCACCCTCGCAAGATCTTTTCTGCCCAGGAAGGAGCACTGCTGGCTCACCACCTGGAAACTGCTGGAAGCCACACACCCCTCCCCGGCCATCACTGCCACCTGTTTATCCAGCTGGAGACCTGCATCTAGGAGCACTCCCAAGCTATGAACTTGCTCCAGTGCAACCAAATACAGAACAGGGGATAAACCATTTCCTGGGTCAGATCACCCCACTCTACAAGTAGCACCTCCATTTTGTTCAAATTCAGTTTCAGCTTTTTAGCTGTCGCTCATTCTAAAACTGCCTCCAGGGCTCCTGTTCACAGTTTCCACAGCCACTCTCGGATCTGCTGGTAGCCTAAGACAGAGCTGAAATGTCTTCTGCATATTGGTGGCAACTCACCCAAATCTCCAGATGACTTTTCACAGCAGCCTTACACAGATGTTGAAAAGCACGGGGGATGAGACTGAACCTCAGGAACCCCTTGGGCAAGGGGCAGAGCAGCAGACCTCCCCAGCACCACACTCTGAAACCTTCCCTCGAGATAGGACTGGAACCACTGCAGGAAAGTGCCTCTCAGTCCCAGTCCCGAGTGGTGAGCCAGAGTGATATCACAACTGATGGTGTCAAAAACTGTTAAGAGGTCCAGCAGAATTAATAGGGTCACACTCTGCCTGTCCATTTCCTGGCAAATGTCATCCATGAAGATGACCAAGGCCATTTCAGTCCCATAATCAGGCTACCCGGTCCTAATTTTATTGGTTTTATTTTTTTATCATCGCTATTTTATCCTTTTTAAGATCTAATTTTGTCCTATACTTCACCGAACCTTGGTTTTACTGATCAAAGCGTTTGTACAATTTTATTCTTATTAACCTTGTCCTATCTTAATAGTTTTACCATCTGGGTACTATTTGTTTTTGTAATTACTTGTAAGTAGGGTTGTATACCGCTGGCTGTATGCTGTGACAATAAAATTCATTCATCCCATAATCAGGCCTGAAAACAGATTGGAATGGATCTAAATCTGATTCATTCAGGAATCTTGGAAGCTCCCAAGTCACCACATGTTCAGTCACCTTGCTAATTTATTTACTTCATTTATACCCCATCTTTGCCTCCAACGGGAACCCAAGGCGGCTTACATCACCCTCCTTTCCTCCATTTTATCCTCACAACAACCCTCCGAGATAGGTTAGGCTGAGTGTATGTTACTGGCCCAAGGTCACTTACTGGATTTCCATGGCAGAGTGGGGATTCGAACCTGGGTCTCTCAGACCCTAGTCTGACACCCTAACCACTATACCACTTGAGCTGATGTAGCAAGCACCCAAAAAGACTACAGGAACATGTAAAATAAAGGAGTGTGTACTTGTGTGTACTTGCTGCTGTGTACTTGCCACTGTGGTAACATCTAGCAAACTCTGGAGCACGACAGAAGACAGGAGGGCCTGGCGTGATGTGGTCCATGGGGTCGCAAAGAGTCGGACTCGACTGTGCGACTGAACAACAACAACCAACACTTGTATGTAAATTAGTCCAGAATAAACCTCCATATTCTGGGTCTGTGTACTACAACTCAGTGTGGATTAGCACATATGCAAAGCTATAGTGAATGTAAGAGCATTACTATAATGTATGGACAGCTCTGGATGTGGAAGGGAGTACAAAATCACTGTGCAAGAGTCGGTATCATAATTAGAAGGGTGAAACAGAAGTTCAAATCCAAGAAAACTCTCCAGGAAGATCAGAGTGGCCTTGGGCAACTCTGACTAGCTAACCTCAAAGGAATGTTATCAGGATAGAATGCTGGAGGGTGGATGCAAAGATACACTTGTTAACAACGTATGGGTATTAAGAGGTAGACAATTTGCACGCCAGTGTGCCACATGCAAAACAGTTAGTCTAGGTTCTTTCAGTCCTTGCTGTCTGCCTAATTATGTTTAGATTTTAGCAGAAAGACTTTTTCCTAACAGTACACTTAGTATAAAGCTATGGGGGGGGGCTTTATTTATTTCATTTTATTTGCAAATTTCTTATGCCACCTCTCCAGATCTACTTGAAATAGCTCATAATTAAAACACAAAACCAAGCCAACCAAAACAATAAAAAGGAGCTAACAAAACAAGTCAAGCAAAAATCGATAAATAAATCAAATAATTTCACTAAAACATCATAATGTTATTAAAAATAGCTCATGAAGTAGTCCAACACTTAATTAATTAATTATTGTATGGCAGTGGATGTAGTACAGCCAGAAGATCCAAAGAATGTCTTGGCAGCCTGAAACTCCAGCTATTTTTTTGTGTGTGTGTGTGGTAAGCTAGATTTATTTTTTGGGCTGAGAGAACTGTGACTGACCCAAAGTTACCTAGCTGGCTTCAAGTGCAAGAGTAGGGAATCGAACTTGATTCTCCAGATTAGAATCTGCTGCTCTTAATCACTACATGAAACTGGCTCTCAGTCGAACACTAGCCACACGTGAAGTCTCCCAAGTGACACTTAGAGGTGGCATACAAGTGCCTGTCTACTTGAAGCAACCCAGGATGACCTTGGTGGCCCCACATCCAAATACTAATCAGAGTCAACCCCTGCTTAGTGTCCGACATCTGATGAGATCAGGCTAACCCTACATACTACTCATAAAACTTGCATATTCTCCTGGGATGTCGTAACATTTCACAGGAGTTACTGGAAAGACTGCTGCTCCAGGAGATTTTTAAAAAACCAAAAATGCCTGGCCACCTTAATCACTAACACCTCTTGTGATAATCTTAGCAATAAAAAACTCTTTGAACAAGGACCTCTATTTTGGTTTTTTGTTTTAATTGATCAGACGAAAGCAAACAACAGATGCCGGAGGTAACCATTTTATTACGGTAAGGGTGCATTCAGACGCGCCGTTTGGACCGCTTTCAGCACGCTTCAGTAATGGATTTTATGTGCACGTTCACACACCCAACATCTGCGCACCGTCCCCAGCCGTCGCCCTCCGGATCAACCCCCCTTTAAACTGGAGTGTTTTGAAAGCAGGTCCCCAAGTGGTGTTTTCCTGATTCTCCGGTTCAAGCTGCACTTTTCTGACACCTGATTGCTCCTGCGGTGTCGAGCCGCTTCTGGGTGCTTCAAACCACCCACCCCCGGAAAGCTGCTATGGAAGCCCAAGGCTTCCGCTTTTCGTCTGCCATTTTTTTAATGTGTCGGCAGTGTGCGCATAGGTGGAGCTCCGTTCCTAATAAAACCAAAGTTTAAATGGTGACTCATTTTAGCATTTAGACGAGTTCAGGATCTCACAGAGACCAGTTTCGGGGTAAAAGTTTAAAGGGAAGTGTTCATTTGAAGTTTAAAGGGAAGTGTTCATTTGAAGTTTAAAGGGAAGTGTTCATTTGAAGTTTAAAGGGAAGTGTTCATTTGAAGTTTAAAGGGAAGTGTTCATTTGAAGTTTAAAGGGAAGTGTTCATTTAAAGTTTAAAGGGAAGTGTGGAAATTGCTGTTCTGCTCATGCACAAAAATTTTAGTTGTACAGATGGCTGCCTGTGCACATGATCAGACTGAGAGAAAAAAACACTGACGCACGTTCCCGCGCGTGGACGGTGGGGAGCGATGTGGCTGCACAGCGAACCAGAACAAGGAGGTGAGTGTGATCGCGATTCTCCGGGTTAAAAAAAAATGCATCGGGACCAGAGCAATTTAAACCGCTCCGCGCACGCCATCTGACCACACACTAAATGTGATATTTAGAAAACACGCCTCATTTCGATTTCCCAGCCGTCAGGCTGGCAAAGAGGCTACTCCCCAAGTGCCCCCTGGTTCGGAGCCTTTAACTAAGGCTCGCTAGGGTCGTTCGCTTGTGCGAAGACCCCCCCAACCGTGCGTGGGCTGACCATCTCCGGGAGAGTCCCAAGAGGCGGCCGCCATTTGCTCTGCCGAAACCGAAATTCGGAAGGTTTTTAATAGGGATAATATCTACCAAAAAAATGAATAAGAATTTAGAAGGGGGAAGGGGACACAGATTAAAGACACTTCTGCTTGAGCAAAGTGATCAGGCTGAACGTTGGGAATTCTCAAAGTGTTCCCTCTAAGCTGAGTTAGTGTGAGTTAGCTCACAGTTTTTTAGCCTCCAGTCCACACATTTTTGTCTTAGCTGAGGAAGGATGGCTCCAGAGCAAACTAATTTATGCAGGAGCCAAATTGCTTGCTCATGACTTTAATGCCAGGAGCTCACAAAGCAGAATTTTTGCTCACAAGACTCCACAGCTTAGAGTGAACATTGCCCTGCTGACCTACAGAAAACTGTGTACTGATAGCAACACTGTCCAAGAACTGTGAAGGGCAGATTGTTTAGTTTTTGTTTAGGATTTCCCCTGTGAGTCACTTATCAGTCCCCTCCTAGAATTATTTATTCTTCCACTGAAGCACTTACAAGAGGCATAAACAGGCGTCTGAAACTATCTTCTAGGTGAGAAAATCCTGAAGCCTGTTTCCCCTCACTGCTCCAAGAAGGAGCCTGTATTTATTTATAGGATTTATACCCTACCTTTCTGCCCTCACAAGGGCCATTAAGGGAACTAAAAGATTAAAAACATACATAATAAAATCACATTTTAAAAACAATTAAACCCAATAAAAACACACACATCATTAAAACAATTAAAACCAAAGCTAAAAGACACATTAAAATATATACAAAGCAAAAACAAAACGCAGGGCAGGGAGGATGGATCACTGTGGCAACGCCAAGCGGAGCCAGAAAAAATCTTCACCCACTGGCAGAAGATGGCAACAGAAGGAGATGAGACTAGTATCCCTGTGGAGAGAGAGTTGCAGAGTTTTGGTGCTGCGACTGAGAAGACCTTCTCCTGCGGTGCTACCCACCAAATCTCAGAAGGCAGGGGGAATCTGAAGCAGAGCTTTGAAAGTTGGTCACAGCAGTTGGGTAGGTTTCAGTTTGGTGAGTCAGTTTGGGGTAGTGGTTAAGTGCGCGGACTCTAATCTGGGAGAACCGGGTTTGATTCCCCACTCCTCCACATGAAGCCAGCTAGGTGACCTTGGGCAAGCCATAGTTCTGGCACAGCTGTTCTTGAAAAAGAGCAGTTTCTGTCAGAGCTCTCTCAGCCCCACCTACCTCACAGGGTGTCTGTTGTGGGGAGGGGAAGGGAAAGGAGTTTGTAAGCCGCTCTGAGACTACTTCAGGTAGTGAAGGGCAGGGTATAAATCCAGTCTCTTCTTCTTCATAAGAGGCTGCCCTTCAAGTATGCTAGGCCCAAGCCATACAGGGCTTTAGAGGTTAACACCAGCACTTTGCATTGTGCCCAGAAACAGATTTTGAGCCAGTGTAGATTGACCAAGAATGGAGTGATATAGTCTTTATGACCCATTCCAGTCAACATCTTAGCTGTACCAAATGAAACATTCAAATGCTTTTCAAGGGCAGTCCCATGTAGAGTGCATTGCAGTAATCCAATCTAGATGCAATCTGGACATGTACCAAAATGGCCAAATCTTTTATCCCAGGAAAGGTCACAGCTGGCTAACCAGTCAAACCTGGTAAAAGGTATTCCTGGCCACAGTTGCCACTTACATCCAGCAGCAGCCCTGGTTCCAGTTTGGTGTAGTGATTAAGTACGCGGACACTAATCTGGGAGAACCGGGTTTGATTCCCCGCTCCTCCACTTGCTCCTGCTGGATGACCTTGGGCAAGTCTGGCTTCCGGTCAGGTCATAGGATGGAGACAGCACTGGTCGCCCTTACAGACAACCTCCAGAGGCACCTGGATCGAGGCGGCACAGCAGTACTGTTGTTGTTGGACCTGTCGGTGGTGTTCGACATGGTCGACCATCAGTTACTGATCCACCACCTTGCCGACACAGGAGTTCAGGGGTTTGCCTTGCAGTGGCTCATCTCCTTTCTCCAAGGTCGGGGACAGAGGGTGGTGTTAGGGGAACAGACGTCCCAGAGGCACCCACTGGTCTGTGGGGTTCCTCAAGGGGCAGTGTTATCCCTGATGTTATTCAACATCTACATGCGCCCCCTCGTCCAGATTGCCCAGAGGCATCGGCAAGGGTGTCACCAATATGTGGATGACACCCAGCTATATCTGTTGTTGGGTGGTCAATCCGACTATACACCAGATGACCTGGAGCGGGCGCTTCAGGACGTGGCAGGCTGGCTTAGACTGAGCCGATTGAAATTGAATCCAAAGAAGACAGAGGTCTTCGGAGCGGACTGGGGGTAGGGATCCCACTACCGACCTTCAATGGGGCGCCATTGGTGCCAGCGCCAAGGGTCAGGAGTTTGGGAGTGCTCCTGGATGCGACCTTAACAATGGAGGCCCAGGTAGCAGCCACTGCCAAGTCAGCCTTTTACCATCTCCAGCTGATTAGGCAGTTGGTTCCCTTCCTCGACTGCAATGACCTGGCAACAGTGATCCATGCTATGGTCACCTTGAGATTAAACTACTGCAACGCTCTCTACATGGGGCTGCCCTTGTCACAAATCCGGAAGCTGCAGCTAGTGCAAAACGCGGCAGCCAGGCTGTTGATGGGCTCTATATGAGACCACATCCAGCCTGTGTTGAAGGCACCGCACTGGCTGCCAATAACTTACCAGATTCATTTCAAGGTGCTGGTTTTGACCTTTAAAGCCCTATATGGCCAGGGGCCTGTCTACCTGAGGGACCGCCTTTCCCCGTATGTGCCCCAGAGAGCACTGAGGTCAGGGTTACAAAATCGCCTGGCTCTCCCTGGCCCGAAAGACGTGAGGTTGGCCATTACGAGGGCCAAGGCCTTCTCAGTGATGGCTCCACACTGGTGGAATGAGCTCCCAGAGGACACCAGAGCCCTGCGGGATCTTTTACAGTTCTACTGGCCTGTAAAACGGAGCTCTTCCCCCAGGCATTTGACTAGGAGCCGCTGCTGATGAACTTTCCATCAGCCCTAGGCTACACGGCTGGACATTGCCTTCCATCATTGCCTTTGACTACTGCTTCTACTATTGGACTGTATACTGAATGCTGCCATCACCTGCATTGTTCTTATTAGTATTTTATGATGTTTGGAATTTTATTGTATTTATTGTTTTATTGTAATTTAATGCCTGTATGCCGCCTAGAGCCAGTTTTTCCGGCAAGATGGGATATAAATTGAAATAATAAATAAATAAATAAATAAACAAACAAACAAACAAACTGTAGTTCTGGCACAGCTGTTCTTGAAAAAGAGCAGTTTCTGTCAGAGCTCTCTCAGCCCTGATCTACTGCTCACTGGAAGCATTTCCGTCTTGTTAGGATTAAGCTTATTATTTTATTAGCCTGAATCCACTGCAAAACTGCCTCCAGGCACTGGTTCAGGGTTTCTTTATATATATAATAAATAGTCCAGCATGAACTATATTGTAGAAAAAGCCCAGCAGGAACTCATTAGCATAATAGGGCACGCCCAACAGCATAAACTCATTAGCATATTAGGCCACACCCCCATGTTACCAGAAGTGTGGTCATCCAGCCACACCCACCTTTTGCTTCTTATTCTATTTACCTTGTTTGTTGTCAAAACCCAGGGCTATTTTTTGTAGCAGGAACTCCTTTGCATGTTAGATCACAGACCCCCAATGTAGCCAATCCTAATGAGTTTCTACTGTTGGGTGTGGCCTATTATGCTAATAAGTTCCTGCTGGTGTGGCCAACTCGGGAGCCAGCCAAACTCTGTTCCTGTGTGTTCCTGCCCAAAAATAGCCTTGTATATATTTGAGTGTGTGTGTATTATTTATTTATTTTAAAAGACAAACACAATACTAACAAACAAACAAGTATGCATACAAACATTAGGGGGGATTTTGATATATCTTTCTATTAAAGTACCTCATACAGTATAGTTATTTTCAAAGTTCCAGTTAACTTTTTAAGTATTTCTTTTGGACATAAATAAGATTTTAGTTCATATGTTCTTCTAAACTGGCCGAGTGTTCATATAAATTATTTATTATATCCTTCGCACCATTTGTGGAATCTTCGCCTTGTATTTTTAAAGTTTTCTTCAGTTTGGCCTCTAAACATTAAAGTCAGTTTGCCCATTTCTGCAGTTCCACGCATTTTGTCTATAGTTTCTCATCTTGAAGGTATTTCATTACTTCTCCAGTATTTGGCATACATTATTCGAAGGTTCAGGGTTTCTATACCTCCCCTCAGATCAGCTGGAAGTGCAAGACAGAACTGAGTGTCACCATTTGTATATTGATGACAGGCAGGACTAGAACCACCACAGAACGGTGCCTCGCAATCCAAACCCAGATAAGCAGCCCAAAAGGATATCATGAGTGACGGTACTGAAAGCCACTGAGGGGTCCAGGAGAATCCACAGAGCTGCACTCTCTCTCTCTGTCCATTTCCAAACATCAGTCACCCACCAGAGCAACCAAGGCTGTTTCAGTCCCACAACTAGTCATGGTTAAGGAAACATATTATGCAATTTCTGCTTCCAGAAATTTAAGAGGGCCCCCTATCTATTTCAAAGAAATTCCTCACTTGCCATCTTCTAGTGAAACAAGCAATGGGACCATCTGAAATGCATCTGGTATAAGCTTTTCATTTCAATGACAAAGATATGCCCTATGAATACAATCTTCAACTGCTGAAAAACCAGAGCTCACTTTTAGCTCCACTCTCCTGAGGTGTAAATGTAGAACTGCACGCCTCATAAACCCATCTTTCTTCTCTCTCTCTCTCGCTTTTCCCCACCCTATTCTTCTCCTACAAAAAGTAACGCTTGTGATTCCTCTAGTGCGAGTCATCTTAGGCAGGTCAGAGCCTCTGCACCCTTCCTTATGTGCAAAGCCCAACATGTTTTTCAGCATAATTGCCTGCCACGTTCTCCTAGGGCCATGGCACAAGTTAACAGCTTTCAGGAATCTGTCAGCTGTCAAAGCTCTTAATCATGTATTCTTGACGTGTTTGCTGTGTTCAAATTCCATACCTCCAAAAGGGTTGTGTATTCCAGCTAGCTGAGCATAGCAATCAAAAGGACAAGGCATTCTCCATCTGAGGCAAGTGAGATTTCAAATGCAGGCAAGCTCCAAGATATTCCCTGACCTGAAAATTCTACCATTACGGGACCTCCTGATTTTCCAGACCCCACACCCCCAAAGATGGAGGCCTGTCCTGTAGGGTAAGATCTCAGAGGGCAGTTCTACCACTAAGAAAGCCCTTCCCAAACTTCAAAAATCTGCTTCCTATGAAGTGCCCTCCTAAGCCACCATAATGAGCAGCTCTACTAACATACTTTGCATACCAGCTTTATCGTCCCTTACCATTGGTTACTTTGTCCTCTTTGCTCTGATATATCATATCAATGTATTAAGACTTACAGTTTATAATTTACCGTTGCCCTACTAGTGTTGTGTTGCTCGGGGCAAACAACCAGCAACGAAGTCAGAGAGAAGTTGTTTCAGTAACATCTCCCCAAAGTACTATAGTTCACCAGCAGCCCTGTGCCATCCAAAGACTTGGCTTGTCCATTTATATTTGTGGCTAAGCCACTGGCACGCTGCATCCTCTTGGGCAATACCTGGCAGTAGGAGGGGAACTTTCCCATCAGCAGGCTCCCAATAGATTCTTTAGCTTTCCTCAGATCAAGCTCTGTGGGAGAAATTGTGCAACTGGAGTTTGCTTTGCACACAAACAAGGAGGAGCAATCTCATTTGCATTCTGCTCTTTCAGCCAGCAAACCCATGCAAACAGGGCTGTGCATATGCTGTAATTCTGAAGAAATGCAGAAAAAGCTACAAAATGCAGTTGTGGCTACAGATTTCACTTTCTTAAAAGCAGAGGTTTTAATTTTTAAAGGCTCAGGATTCTAGCCCATATAGTGTCAAGCACATGCTTAGTAGTGAAGGTAAAAACAAGCAGGACCAGGGTGTACAAACAACAGAAAGCAGGAAACTATAAACACCGTGTGTGCAAAATATAACAACACTCAATGTTAAATGTAATGCATCGAATAAATGAACAAGACAGTAACAGATTCAATGTGTCTATAAGTATTGAAAAGAGTTACAAAAGTAATAGTTAAAAATGTTGTACAATAACAGAAACATATACCACATACACGCCAAATTGGAAAAAAACAAACCACAAGAAACCAACACCAAGTCAGAGAGAAAAATACACAACTCACAAGCAATGCTCCCTCTAAGCTGTGGAGTCTTGTGAGCAAAAATTCTACTTTGTGGGCTACTGGCATTAAAGTTGTGAGCAAGCGATTCGGCTGCTGCATAAATTAGTTATTCTCTGGAGCCATCCTTCCTGAGCTAAGACAAAAATGTGTGAGCCAGAGGCTAAAAGACTGTGAGCTAGCTCACACTAACTCAGCTTAGAGGGAACACTGGGAGTCCAAGTAAGATCACAGTGCAAGAAGATCGCGGTGCAAGAAGATTGTGGGAGACTTGACAGCTGTTCTGGTAAATGCTGTTTCCATTCCTTCTTCAGAAGTCCCAGTTAGAGTTTCAGATACACAGACTGGCAGACCTTAACATCAATATTCTCAGAGAACAACTCTCCAGCCTAAAAAACCTCCTGGTAGCAATCCATGATTTTATGCAAGGGGAAAATCCTCAAGCAAGATTTAGCTTCAATGCCAAGAAATGTCATTTATTCCATACATTTAACATTGAGTGTTATTATATTTTGCATACACAGTGTTTATAGTCTTCTGCTTCCTGTAGTAGTGGAGGTGGGCAATGGCATAATACTTGACAAAGTCTCAAAACAAAAGTAACTGAACAACGCATCTAGTAGGGAGAGGATGTCGTTTTGGTGCTTTAAAGTAGTTCCCCCCACACACACCAGAAGCATGAAAAGCAAGAAAGCATGCACATTTGCTTCATTTCTGTAATTACAAAGGTCATAGCATTCAGCTTGCTGTAGAATTTATTTATTATGGCTGGAGAGGAACACACATTGGCTTATGTATCAATTCCATACTGAGGAGTACAAGTTCTCAGCTGTGGCCAAATACACACACTCATACACCCCTTTAAAAAAGAGGCCTAGAATTATCTGGGGGCAGTTTATTGAGTTAAAAAAAACCCCCAAAGGATCTTTATGAAAGCTAGACCACCCACCTACGCCTACCTCTCTATCAATCGCTCTGCAACATACCCAATCCAGAGAAATGCATACAGGGCAAAAAGCTTAGACACACCTTCCCCCACAAGCTAAGCAGTTGTTTGCAAAGAAAGGTCACAGGCATGTTAGCTACAGGTCACTCCCAATTTAATCAGAGGAAAAGTATAATAGCTCAGAGACTTGTGCATGATTAAACTCATATGTGTCTTCTCAATAAAAAATTAACTGGAGAAGCCCTCATTACCTGTCACATGTCTGGGTTCTGTGCAGTTCTGTTTACCTCTTGCAACAAGTCCCATGCGTATGGGGCAGCACATGCAGGCCTGCAGCTGTGGCCGACTTCCTTCTTCTTCAACAACAATTTCACCTGACTAATTGCAAGATGTCTTTCCAAGGACTACGTCCTACTGACAAGTCCTGCTGCAGCACTTAGGCACAACATTCCTTAGAGATGTCTGAAAAAGTAGGTGTATAAGCTCACTTTGTGAAAACTTACGTATTAGGACAAATTTTGTTAGTTTTTAAGGTGGTATTTTGCTAAAACACACTAACCTGGCTGCCTCTCTGGAATTATCCTGAGATGATCAATGTTCAGACAGAATATTATGAAATTTTGACTATGTTACAGGGAGATACATCCTGCAGAAGTTAGCCAGAGCTTAACCACACAATTATTCCTCAGGATGGCCTTAATTTATTTCCTTCATTTGCTCTCGGCCTGTCTCCCCAACGGGGACTCAAAGCAGATTACAGTGTTCTCACCTCCATTTTATCTTTACAACAACCTTGTGAGGTAGGTTAAAGTGGAAGTTGTGCGACTGGCCCAAGGATACTCAGCAAGCTTCCATGGGACCGTGGGGATTCAAATCTGGGTTGCCCAGGTTCTACTCCAGCACTAACCACTACAGCATATGTCAAAACAGAAGCCATCTCAAATGAGTTTTCTAGTTTATCCCAGCTAATTCCACTGTTCTCTGATTCCCTGCAGATGTTAATCACCCCACGCACTGGTGGTTATCAGTCAAGGCCATCCACTCTGGCCTGCTAACTGGCTCACGCAGTTCAGCTGTGAATCTGGTATGCGAGGGGGAACTCGCTCACCCTGGAAAAGTCCCATGGGTACTGCTCGGTGATCGGTTGAGGAGGTCAGGAGGTTATAGCCTGCGATTTTCTATAAGTGTGCTTACTGAGGAGTGTTACCTTCCTTTTTACCCTTTCCTCCCCACTCCCCCTTGCTGCTAGGAAGATACTTGTATTATGCTTTAGGACTCCTTGTTTCAAGAACTAGTAGGTTTCTTGATTTTTGTGCATTTTACTGCCACTGAATTATATGCCTTGTTTTTATACCTTTCCTTGAATTTCTTCGATAAAACCTTCCTTTGCTTTATTGTGTGTAAGTTACTCAGGACTTACTGAGACCAAACCCAGGGACAGCTTGGTTATGTTACTGCTCCAAGACAGGGTCAACCTTGGCACCACACTGGTGTTCTCTGCTTTTATGTTCATATACAGAGTTCTGATTTCTCAGATTGATTTTCTTGTTGCTACAAACTATGACTCAAGTACTTATAGAACCTCAAATGCAATAACAGGCTTTGCTCCTCATTCTGTGTACAGAATCTGAAAAAAGAGATTAGCAGATTATTGGCACCAATTGCTGTCTTCTGTGATCATATGACCATCTCTTCTGTTTGATTATTATACTTTCCTGGAAGGCTAGGAACAACCTTCCATTACATGATGTACTGTAAACACTGCTCCTAGACACAAGTACCGGGGAACCTGTGACAAGAAACAGTGCTTAAGAAGGGGGGGGAATACCCCACTTGGCAGACATGAAAATCCTACATACGGTTAACACGGTTTTTTTTAAAGGTCTTTAGAATGTAAAATACACACACTCCAGCAACAAAAAATCTTGTATTCTGAAGCAGCTATGCTAATTAAGGAAATGCATGCAGCCAGACATTCTAGGGTTTTACATCAACAGTTGCCCTCTACAAGCCATCTCCATGTGCCCGTAATTCATCCTTTCTGTGCAAAGTGGGCAAATTTATTCCTCCAGAAGTACTTAATACTCCAACAAATGCTTAGATAAAGCACTTAATTCATATGCACTACTTAAAAGGGCAATATAAAGCATTAATACCCCACCCCTACCATTAGTATCCCCCAAGAGAGGAGTTTCCACAGTGCTTCAGGAAGATTACATTCAGGCTACGGTGCATCCAAGGGAGTTCCAGAATTGTGTGCAGCCAGAGAAGGTTAGGCACTGAACCACACAGCATGAATCCGCATAACTGCTCTTATCATTTGCACGGACCCATGGAGAGTTGGACTATAAGGAAGGCCGAGTGCCGAAGAATAGATGCTTTTGAACTATGGTGCTGGAGAAGACTCTTGAGAGTCCCTTGGACTACAAGGAGATCAAATCAGTCAATCCTAAAAGAAATCAACCCTGACTGTTCCCTGGAAGGCCAGATCCTGAAGCTGAAATCCTTTGGCCACCAAAAGAGAAGGGAGCACTCATTGGAGCAGACCTTGATGCTGGGAAAGACTGAAGGACAAAAAAGAAGGGGACGGCAAAGGATGAAATGGTTAGATAGTGTCACCGACGCCACGAACATGAAATTGAGCAAACTTCAGAGGACGGCAGAAGACAGGAGGGCCTGGCATGATGTGGTCCATGGGGTTGCGAAGAGTCAGACTTGACTGTGCAGCTGAACAACAACAACAACCCCTCCTTTCCTAAACTCACTGAATATCCATGCGAAAGAGCAGAGTTCACTATCAGAAGACTGCTTTCCCTTGCATTTGTAGGGGGTATGTTTTAAAATTTCCCTGGTTTTCATGAAGTACAGGCTGTACTTGAATATGTAAACCGTCCATTTAGAGAGCTGAGCTTTTGAAGCTTCACAACAACCATCTCTCCAAGTTCTGTAAAGCCTTTATCTGCCCAGCAAGTATTTATTTCTCAATCCTCCAAAACATTTTGCTTCTCTAAAAACAGCACAGGATTTCATGATTGCTATGGCAATGATGGATCTCGCTGAACTCACGTGGCAGATTATATACTGGACATTGTGGAGTCGATACATCGTGTGGGAGCTACTGTTGGCACTTTATCATGCATGGATAACTACCTGGTTAAGGATGGAGTTATATTTTGCCCAGCCTTTGTAGGGAGTAGAGGACCAGTTAGGACTGGGCAGCCCTGAAGGCTTATCCGCCCAGATGGGAGCACTTGCAGAAACTGTAGAAGATGGGAAATGCACTAACAATCTCATGGAGTATACTGGGAGCTTTAAGAATTCTGGAGATGCATTCCAATCTGGTCTCACTATATATTGGGAGAAAGTCTATATATCAGAAACATCCACGACTTCCTCTGGGCTGATTTTATTAGATGAGTTTGAGTTGTTAATAATGAATAATGTGGATGAAGTGGTTTATGTTGGCATTTGCCCTGCAACGTGTTTTGCTCAGCCCTGTCTGCCATGGCTTTCGCAAGTTTGTTAAGGAAGGCTGTTAATAACTAAGATGGAGTTTAACTTTTCTAGGAAGGACTAACTATAGCAGGCTCAGAATGGGTTCCTGAAGGAAGCCTTCTCATTTCCTTAGGAATGGGCAAACTACCAGCCAGCTTATCATACTTAGCCAATGTAACTGAGCAACCAAAGGAATCTCTTCATTCCCTTGGATGAAACAGATGGTTTCAACTGGCCTCTACCCTTGGACCACCCTGGCAGACAACTTGGGAGGGGGGAGAGAGAGACACTCAGGGCAGGGCTACACCAATTCAGAAGACTTTCTCATGGTTTCAATAACTATAATTTATGGCATCCTGCCAGAGTAGCAAGCAGTACTTTGAAGTGCTCCTACTCTAATCTCATGGTTCAAATTCAGAATGAAACACTGGGAGACAGCAGCTCTTTCTCCTGGGAATTGCTCTGTAGGCCTATCTCCTCTTGTACAAACTGAAAGGCGTGATACTACTAGAAGATAGAGCATCTGAGGGCTTGAAGTGTTTTGTCAACAGCCTGATAACATACAGCTGTATTCCTTTAGGCATGTGGTATTGCAGGGTTTTCTATTAATGACTGTCCAAAAGACTACAAATGAACAGTCTGAAGTTGAACCTAGGCAAGATGGAGATACTGACTGTGAATTAGTTTAGTATCGATATAGGACATATTTCTGCTCTTGATACAATTATGCTCTCCCTTACTGGACAAGATTCACAACCAGTGTTCCCTCTAAGCTGAATTAGTGTGAGCTAGCTCACAGTTTTTTAGCCTCCGGCTCACACATTTTTGTCTTAGCTCAGGAAGGATGGCTCCAGAGCAAACTAATTTATGCAGTAGCCAAATCGTTTGCTCACAACTTTAATGCCAGTAGCTCACAAAGTAGAATTTTTGCTCACAAGACTCCACAGCTTAGAGGGAGCATTGTTTACAACTAGTGAGTGCTCCTGGGCCCATCATTACTTTTACACAGGCGATAGCAAGGGGCCAGTGGTGCTTCTTCCCGCCCCCCCTGCCCCCAAGAGCAAAACACTGAACAGGTTCAAACTGTGACAGCCTGGTTTCTACACTGAACAAGTTGTAGGGTGCCTATCAACAGTGATTTCATTTATTTTGTATTAGCTAGCAGTTCTTCCCTTTGAAGATGCTGGCTGAAGGTTTTAAAGCCTCAAATGGGCTTTGCCTGGGGTAATTTAGGGATCTCAAGCTGCCAGCCTCAAGTTGGGGCAGGGAGAGCTCCCAGAATTACAAAACGGCTCTCCAAACTATAGATATCAGTTCCCCTAGAGAAAATGGTTGCTTTGGAGAGTAGACTCTATGACATTATACCCCACTGACCTCCCACCCCACCCCCACCCCCTGCCTGTACTGTCTTGGCTGACTGCTACAGAGACCACACACTGGAAGCTTGTAAACACAGTCCAGAATCAAGGTCAGTCACAGAGCCAAAAGTCAAAGAGCCGGGGAGTCAAGTTAGGGTTGCAGGCTGCAAGGAGTGGCTAATACACACAAACAGAAGCAGGTCGAAGCGAGCAAAGTTGCTGCAACATTGAACCAGGTGCCCGGAGTGCTTTATAGCAGGTCCTTCCTTCCCTGGGGTTGAGTCTGCAAAGGCTTACAGCTCTTCCCTCTGCAGGAGCTGAAGTCTGGCACTCCTTCTTTGCTCCTGCATAGTCAGCCTCTGGTGCGCCCTATGTCTGGGGCACTCAGGAGAACTAGGAAGGGAGTCTGGCCTTGGTGTGTCTGCAACTGGAGGTGCTGGGCCAGGCTCAGGATCCTCCTCTCCTTCTGGCTGCACCTCCTGTGCAGCTGCTGGGGACTCTTCTTCCTCAGGCATTGAGAGTTCTTCTGGGCTGACTCCAGAGGAGGCTGGGTTGCTCCCTGCCTCTTCCTCATCTGAGGAGTAATCAGCCTCAGCATACTTAGTACCCACGGCACCACCCTTCTCAGGTTCCACCCCCAAAACTTCAGAAATTTCCCAACCTGGAGTTGGTAAGTCTATTTAGGGAGTACCTATGTTATTCCCTCCCCCCCCACACACACACTAAATGAAGCCGAATCCTACACAAAAATTTCAAATCTGGGTGCCACTACTGTTACTATTTTAGGCAAGTGGCAAAAAACCCGACTCTCTTCCGCGTTTTTTCAAGGGTTTTATAGTTAATGACTCAAGGAAGCCAAGGAAGCTGTATGTTACAAGGGGGGGGAAATGAGCACGTGACCTACTAGAAGACTTCATCCTAGCCAAAAATAACAATAGTGCTCGGTTTCACCTGCTGTTCAAAAAGCAGGAGATGTGATATCTTAAGTATTTTATTACTAGTTCGCCTATTCAGTACCTCGTACCAGCATCTATGTGTCAGTATTTCCAAAGTCAAGAGGGATAGGAACACCACCTCATGTTTTATATGAGGATGAATCACATATCCCAGTCACCTGCAACTCCCTAAGGCAGCCGTTCTCCACCCCTGCTGCCTCTGCCTCAAGCCAAGTGTCATCATGCAAATAAATCTGAAATATTTTTGAAGTCAAATGAGGAGCATACATTGCAACAATGAGACAGATCTGTATGTAACCATTTTAATAAATGCACATAAGCTAGTAAGAGGAGGTTCAATCTAGGGGCACAGCAATACAGCCATTCAGTTAAGTTTATTTGCCTGATGTCTTCACACTTATGCTATTGGCTTTGCACTATGAGGAACTTTTGGCAGATAGTTTTTCTGGCACCTTCCCAACTCATTGAAGAAGCATTTTGTTGGGTAGGGAGCGGCAAATGGGGCCGGAGGCTCTGATTCAAACTTGCGCCGTATACCAGGTTTAAAATGTTCTGGATTCTTTATCAGAATTAAAGGTAGTTGAATTATGAATCATTCCTTCAGTCATTTCCATTGGTCTCAATGGAAAACTATTTCTTCCTATCCAACTGAGATAAGATTTTTAGAAACTGCACCTCTCACCCTGCCCAACCCCAACCCCCAAGTTTCAGGCAGAATTTTAAAATGTCTCTGTTCTAAAGGCAATTCAAATTCACACTTGCAGAGCAGGCACATATATTGGGCATTAGCTTCTCTTTGCTTCCCTAGGATTCTCAAATGGTATAATTTCCACCTGTCCCCTGTAGGCCTGCCTGCCACTATGTACCTTTGGGGGGAAGACAAACCCTAACCTCTGTGCCCATACCCTAACCTAATCACACGTCCTTTCTCTATGACAGTCCATAACAATGTTTTCTTCTGGCTGTATAGCCTAGAATACACAGTAACAGATAATGACGCTCAGGCACCAAGATACATGAGATTATATAGAATAAGAAAGCCATTCCTAAATCAATGAAACAGAACAACATTTAGCCAGAACTGGACATGTTAAGTAAGAATACGCTTAGATAGGTTGATCCTGTTCCTGACAGTTCTTCTTTTATCTAGCTGCTCGAATACCTCCTGTTGCCAGAAGAATGAAAATCAGACTGTGAGGCACCAGACTATCCATCAGACTGGAAAGCTTCCCCCACTCCTACACACCACAGATAGTTTTGCTCAGATCTGGAGCTCTCCAATATTTACAAAATGGCCATTGTTTATGCTAGATTGCTATTAGTAAAACTGCACCTGAACATTCCTGTTAACGTTCTTGCCAAATGAAAAAGTGTCATCTGGGCACATATCAAGACACAAGTTTTCAACTGGTATGCACAACACACACCCACCCCCAAAAAGCCCTTTCAAAAATAACTTTGATGGTTAGCAATGCCAAGCATGTTCCTTTCACAGAAAGGGCTGTTGGTCGAGCATTAGCCTTAGGTAACCGGAGCAAAAAGCACTGCTGACGTCACCCTTACAGGAAGATCTCCTGTTGAGCAGTGTCCTTTCTTGCGGTCACATGGAAGCTTGCTGCCTTATCACCTGATGACAGAGACATGATGATCAAGTAGCCAGCACTAAGACCTGGATCAAGGCTGGAACAAAAGGTCTTAAAGAAGACACCAATAAAACCAGAGTATATCCTCCTAAGCAAATGCCTGTGGAATGTTAAACAACTTTATCACACCAAACAAACAGGCAACCTTTTCCAACACAGAGCGCACAGACAATGTGTGCATGAGTTCTCCCTACTGAAAGTGTCCTTACATGCTTTAATAGTTCTGTTGACTGCAACAAGGATCAGGATGTTTCAGAAGCCTAGAGAGATTCCCTCAAATAACTTCTCGTTGATGACCATTTCTAATTCTAACACAATTGTTTGCTCTTTCTTTGAAGAGGCCTTGGAGTTGGAACATGTTATCCACCCTAAGAGCAATCTTATTTTATGCCCCCAAAACAACTTTTGGAAGTTCTTCAAATCTACTGGTATTTTATGGAATCCTTGCAAATGAATTCCTAGCTTGCCAGTTAGTGCACACATGTATGCACACGTGCATTCCCCAGGGCACAGGCCAAATGCTGAAATCATCAAGGAGGTCCACTGGAGAAACCTAACCTACCTGTGTATGGATTCCCTTAGTAAAATATGGGTGACATATTCTTGCATTGTGCACTTCCTAAAAATATTGTTACAAAACTAATCTGAGAACAAACACTGACCTACTTTACAGGCTGTTGAACAGATCTGCAAATTAACGTCTATGAAATGCCCTGAGAATACACCAGTGTTCAAACTACAATGTACCATTAATAATAGAAACAGCTATCTACACATCCAAAAAATGCTCAGCGTATAAAATATTTGTTAGGGTTTGGCAGCTAATAAAAAGCCAAGAGTTACTGAATGATGTCTCAGTTTTATGAACAAATGTTGAGTCCAGTTTCATATGCAAAAATGATCTGAGGAGGAGGAGGAGGAGATTGGATTTATACCCCGCCCTTCACTACCCAAAGGAGTCTCAGAGCAGCTCACAAACTCCTTTCCCTTCCCCTCCCCACAACAGACACCCTGTGAGGCAGGTGGGGCTGAGAGAGCTCTGACAGAAACTGCTCTTCTTCAAGAACAGCTGTGCCATAACTATGGCTTGCCCAAGGTCATCCAGCAGGTGCAAGGGCAGGAGTGGGGAATCAAGCCCGGTTCTCTCAGATTAGAGTCTGCGCACTTCACCACTACACCAAACTGGCTTGCACACGAAAGCTCACACCTTGAATAAAACTTGGTTGGCCACTGAACTCAAACGTTGTTCTGCTGCTTCAGACCAACACAGCTCCCCACCTGAATCAGTTTTATGAGACATTACAAACGGGGTCACCAACCTTTTTGAGCCTGTGGGCACCTCTGGAATTCTGACACAGCATGGCAGGCACAGCCAACAAAATGGTTCCCACAGTGTACCTTCGGTCACACAGTGAAGATTTTTGTGTTGTTGTGGCAGCTGCTGCCAAAGCAACATTTTTTAAAAAATCTGCACAGCCAATCAAAAGCCTTGTTGGGCAAAGGAATCTGGCACCACCAACTTTCTAAAAACACTTTGTGGGGACCCCTGAATTACAACAGATACTGGGGGAGGGGGGTTCCATAAATAAAAGGAACAATCCCATCTGTTGAGCTAAGATTACAAAAGAACAGCTAGAAAGACCATTAGCCCCCTTGCCATGGTGAGAGAAGCCAGACCTTGATATCCACGTGCAAAGCCAAAGGTCTAATAGCCTTTGTTTATCTCCATCTCTTTGGGTAGGCCAACACGGCTCTAGACTCAAGTCTATAAAGCCAGTTTGAGAGCCAGTTTGGTGTAGTGGTTAAGTGCACGGACTCTAATCTGGGAGAACCGGGTTTGATTCCCCACTCCTCCCCTTGCACCTGCTGGATGACCTTGGGCAAGCCATAGTTCTGGCACAGCTGTTCTTGAAAAAGAGCAATTTCTGTCAGAGCTCTCTGTCCCACCTACCTCACAGGGTGTCTGCTGTGGGGAGGGGAAGGGAAAGGTGTTTGTAAATCACTCTGAGACTCCCTTGAGTAGTGAAGGGTGGGGTATAAATTGAATATCATTGTCTTCTTCTTCCTATAAAGTGCTCATTTTTAAAAAGAGTGCTGAAGAAGAATAAATGGAACCAAAGATTACAGCCATTTCTCAAATTTTATCCAGGGATAAAGTGAAATAGACAGCTGGAACTCACAGATAACTCTATATGGTAGAAGAGAATAATCTGTTGGTAACATACATCACCATTCTCAGCAGTCAGTGTCAGGTGGGTTAAATTCAAGATACAACCTGTCAGAAGTAGACAGACAATAATATGTTTGCTGAATGTTGCCTCATACATCAAACTCTTGGCAGCTTGAGAAGATGCAGTGATTTGACATCATAGCACCCTGGTTTCAGCTCTGTCCAGTTTTTACATTTTGACTTTTCGTCTGTACTTTTCCCTCCTGGACATTCACATTTTTAAAAAGCCGTCAAGGGAGCTAAATAACCTGATCAATCACAGACTGGCTTCAACTCAATCTTTTAAAACAGAGTACTTGAGGGGTGGGGGTGGAAGGCCAACTCCAGCAGTTTTGGATGTCAAGTTATTTTGCCTGCATTTGAGACTTAATTTTGGAACTGAAACTATTTTGCCTGCTCTGGCTGATTATTTTGACTGAGGAATGTTCAATAGCTGATAACATGGTATACTTCTGCGATGTCTTGAAGAGCCAGGATTCAGGGTTTAGTAGTGTTTCTGGTCCTTTCTGGAGCACATGAATAATACTAGGGGACTACTGGTGTTTTCCATGTGATGACCATATAGTACCTTTCTGCCTCCTACACTTTTTAACAGTCACTGGGAGATTTGGTGTTATCAGGGCTAGACTCTCTCTGAAAGAACAACCCTTGCAGTTTGTTTTTTTCTTAACCAAGATCTGTTCCTAGAACCCCCAATAGTGCTTGTTACTAGAAATGCCTTTTACCAATTTAGGCAGATCCACTAGTGAAACCCAGTATTAGAACACAAGGTCACTGCCACTGTGATTCTTGTGCTGATGACCCCCAGATTAGGACTACCATAATGCATTCCATGCAGGGATGGCCTTGAAGACTGTCTAGAAACTTCAGCTAGCCCACGATACCACTGTCTGTTTATCATCATGCACCTAGAGGAGGAAGCATATTATATCTGAGCTCATAAGAACATAAGAGACGCCAATGTTGGATCAGGCCAATGGCTCATCCAGTCCAGCACTCTGTCACACAGTGGCCAAAAATACCAGGTGCCATCAGGAGGTCCACCAGTGGGGCCAGGATACTAGAAGCCCTCCCACTGTTGCCCCCCCAAGCACCAAGAATACAGAGCATCACTTGCTCCAGAGTCCCTATCTATACCTTGTGGCTAATAGCCACTGATGGACCTCTGCTCCATATGCTTATCTAATTCCCTCTTGAAGCTGTCCATGCTTGTAGCCGCCACCACCTCCTGTGGCAGTGAATTCCATGTGTTAATCACTCTTTGGGTGAAGAAGTACTTCCTTTTATCCCTTCTAACTGGACTGCTCAGCAATGTCATGGAGTGCCCACGAGTTCTTGTATTGTGAGAAAGGGAGAAAAGTACTTCTTTCTTGACCTGCTCTATCCCATGCATAATCTTATAAACCTCGATCATGTTACCCCTCGGCCATCATTTCTCCAAGCTAAAGAGGCCCAAGCGTTTTAACCTTTCTTCATAGGGAAAGTGTTCCAACCCTTTTATCATTCTAGTTGCCCTTTTCTGCAGTTTTCCAATACTATAATATACTTTCTGAGGTGTGGTGACCAGAACTGTACACAGTACTCCAAATGAGACTGCACCATTGATTTATACAGGGGCATTATGATACTGGCTGATTTGTTTTCAATTCCCTACCTAATAATCCCAAGCATAGCGTTGGCCTTTTTTTATTGCAGTTGCACACCATCTAGACATTTTCATTTAGTTATCTACTACGACTCCAAGATCTCTCTCTTGGTCAGTCTCTGCCAGTTCAGACCCCATCAATGTGTATTTATATTTATGATTTTTGGCTCCAGTGTGCATCACTTTGCACTTGGCCACACTGAACCCCATTTGCCACGTTGACGCCCACTCGCCCATCCTCAACAGATCCCTTTGGAGTGCCTCACAATCCTCCCTGGTTCTCACCACCCTGAACAACTTCGTGTCATCTGCAAATTTAGCCACCTCACTGCTTACTCCCAACTCCAAATCATTAATGAACAAGTTAAAAAGCATCGGACCGAGTACTTCAGTGGCTATCTCTGGGAACAATCCAAAGTGCTGCACTGACCTTTCAAACCGGCGATTTGGGCCCCAAATACCTGCTCCCGTATGAATCTTCCCACTCTGTGAGCTGCTGAAAATCGATAACCTACTGGGATTAGGCCTTACCAGTGATCACCCAGTCCTCTGTAATGTTCTCTGCCATGATGCCCGCCTGTCCCCTTCACTGATTTCATTTAGGAGGGGGGTGAACTGAAACCATTCTCTTGCGAAGCATTTAGGTTAGTTTATGTGAGAACTGCAATTGAGGCCTGATTTTACCTCTGTGGCGCTTGTGCTTGTTTCACCACTGGAACTTTTAATGTTTAGTTAGATCTCTTCATGGAGTCCTGTTTTTATCTTTAGATTGTGCACCTCTATGGAAACTGTTGCGAGTCATCTCCATTTTTCAACGACACACTGTTTCACAGTTTGCTATGTTTCTGGGGCAGATACTATAAAAGGTTTGTATTTAAGAATTTGATGTCAGAAATTATATTGATTTTTAAAAATCGAACTTCTAGAAGCTGAGCAGGATACACCTCAAAAGGCAGACCCATCTTCTTGTCAGTGAAACAGCAGTCCAAAGGCCAATTTTAGTACAATGTCCTTCCTCTCTAAAAAGGCATGACTGGAGAAAAAATTATCATGCACCCATGGCAGGCAATGTGGATTTTACAAAACACAGATTTGATGCTGAACTGGTGAAGATCCCATGAAATTGTAAAGCAATATCAAGAGGTTTTTTTCTGTTCCAGTTTGATATATATATATATCTCCACGGGTAGCTCACAGAAGAAAAGGTGTTGTTACTACCAAGCTTTTCCCCAACTGTAACCAAAACTTTAATACAGCAATGGCAAGAGAATGCAAGTTTTACAGTTTGTCCATCTAGGTTTTAACAGAAATCTGTGTTTCACCTTTGTTGTGAATTCTCTTCCATAACAGCTGGATATAGCACTTCTTCCAGTGTAACTAGGGTTCAACAGCAGTTACCTTCACCTTTAAAGCATTTTATGAGTAAATCCCATAACCAGTGAATCTGATTCTTTTTTGAAGGACAACACATTTCTGACTCATGTAGTTTTATGAAACTGGGATTAACATAGGAAGTCTCCAGTTGATTAAAACATGAAATTTATGAAGTGAGTGCTTAAACACCTCTTTTCCTACCCACATTTTACAACACATCTGTAAGAACCCCGTGGGATCTGACATCCTATGTGCCCAACATCAACTTTTACATCTAAAGAAAAATTATAAAAAGTTGGTAATATTAAAAAAATTGTGAGGAAACGAAGAAGCTATGGAATAGAATCATCCAATCCTCTAATGAGAAGACTTCTACTCAGTTTTGGAACTTGATAGCAAATCACTCTTCTAAGAATGTTTCACCTCTTGACTACTTTATTTCTCCTGCAGACTGGGAGGCATTCTTTTGCCAACTTTACTCTGATACCCACTATACTTCACGTCCAAGGAATCAAGAGGGTCCTTCAGATCTGCCAGCGTGGCCTCCTGTGACCATCGAAGAGATCAAATCACTGATTGGTGGACTCAAGAAAGGAAAGGCACTGGGCCCAGACTTAATACCTTCGGATCTACTTAAGGATAATACAAACTGATGGGCCTCCCTCTTGGCCCCAGTATTTACTTATATAGATGCAACGGGCAATATCCCAAGAGCTTGGAGACAAGCCATCATCATACCTATTTCTAAAGCAGGCCTCTTGAGTATTTTGGGTAAACTCTATGCCAGCCATTTACTAGAGAAATTACTAAACTGGATAAGCCAAGAAAATATATTAATGGATGAACAAGCAGGCTTCAGGGAAGGGTGATCTACTTTGGGTCATAATTCGATTTTATCCCATCTGATTGATAAATATGCATCTAATAAAACAGTATCCCTTTATGCAGCATTTATAGACCTGAAGTCAATTTCTGATTCCATCTCTAGAGGAAAACTTTGGAAGAAGCTAGAGGTGACCTCAATTGATAGGAGACTCCTATTTCTGATACAGGCACTATACAGATGCAATAAGCAGGGCCTCCTCTCTAATTTTATTCCATCTAATAAAGGGGTCAAGCAAAGCTATGTATTGGCCCCTTCCCTTTCATTTAATTGGCTATCTGGGATTGGTAGATACCCACCCGCCCACTTTAGCTGATTGACATCTGCTAGCTTTACTGTATGCGGACAATATGGTGCTGCTATCCAGGATGCCAGTCGTGAAAGGGCACTAAATCAATTTGGCCTGTATTGTGATTTAAATCATTTGGAGATCAATTGCAACAAAACTAAAATAATGGCCTTCAGCTCAAAACCTAAGATCAGACAATGGAGCATAATGGCTATAAGCTACAACAGGTAGCAGCTTATAAATACCTTGGAAAAATGATTCAATCTTCAGGGGCAAAAAAGGTCCCCCATGAATATGCTGCGAATTCTGGTCGCAAATCTACTTAGGGTATTGTCAGATTTTTCTATACGAAAGGGGGGCAATATGTTCCAGCAGCCCTTAAATTGTATCTTGCCAAGACTGTGCCTTAACCGTTGTATAGGACAACGCTGGGTCCAATATCCACAAGCTTTTCTGCTCTCGAAAAAATACAATCTAAATTCTTGAGAGCCATATTTCAGTTCCCTAAAGGTGCCCCAAATGCTATTATGCGTCTGGAATCTGGGCTGATAAGGATAGAAATGAGGGTGACCCTTACATCGATATACACCCAGCTCAAGCTTAGTCACTCCCCTTTGGATGTTACCTCACTAATTTTGAAGGATAGGCGCAGTTCTTGTTGGATTAGGGTTGTACATCAGAAGTTGGCTTTGCTAGGCTTTTCACCCGAATCTCTACAAATGATGGCCTTAAATCAAGCAAGAGCCATGGTAAAGCAGTGATTATTTGATGTAGAGAGACAGAATGATATTGCTAGAGACCCTAGTCTTTTGGCTCCCTCTCAGATAAGAGATGTAGTCTCTCCAGCTCCATATCTGACGAATTTGGTAATTCCATCTCATCTTTGGCTTGTTGTAATATTTTCCCTTCTGAGGTCGTAACAGGTCGCTACAAGAAGATACCCCTGGCTGAGTGTATTTGTCTTTGTGGTATTGGAGAGGCTGATACCATCAATCATATTTCGCTGGTGTGTGGGTTCTATCAAAGTTTACGAGCTACATTTATCCAACCCATATGGGAAAGGCTTTTAGGCCTTTCAGATTCTGATATTAGTATTAGATAGTATTAGTATTAGATAGACGCCAATCCACAGGTGACATTAGCATGCACCAACTTTTTGGCAGCAGCCTCCAGAATTAGGAAAGCTCTCTTAAAAACGTAACTCAAAGACTCTTAGGCTAATGCAGTGTACTATCTCGGAAATGGTTTTGAATTATTTTGAGATGGATGTACGTATGCTTGATTGGACTGTTTGTGCTGGTTACGAACTGTAATAAAGATTTCTGTCATGCCATCTACTGCTAATTTCTATCTCATTGGGTTCTTTTGTCTGTGCCTTCATTTGATTTTACAAAAGATGGCCAGTGTTGAATCCAGAATCACACACACATAAATTCTTAATTTAAACCTAGTGATACAAAATCCAGGAAAGGGACAAAATGGAGAGTATTACCAATGTATTGCAGATATAGGCCAGTGTGTAAACAGTTCCTCTGAACAGAAGACTTGTTAAACATTATAAACTTTTCAAATGACTTAATAAAAAAACTAAGTACAAGCTCTGATCTGGACAGCCCAGGCAAGCCCAGTCTCATCGGATCTCGGAAGCTAACCTGGGCAGACCCTGGCAACTACTCGGAAGGGTGACCTCCAAGGAATACCAGGGCTGGGATGCAGAGGCAGGTACAAGAAAATCTCTGTTCTTTATTCATAACGACTGATACAACAGAGAGGTGCCTTGACTCAGTGGCAGAAGCATGCTTTACATCCGGATTACCACAGGTTCAATCCTTAGCATTGCTATTAAGATCTCAGTAGCAGGTGTCGAGAAAGACTTTTCTCTGCCCAAGACCCTGGAGAGCTGCTGCAAGTCAGAACAGATATAATGAGCTACACAAAACAATGGTGATTTGGTATACAGCAGCTCCATACATAACGCAGCTTAATGGATTGTCAAGCATAGAATCAAGGTGCGAGCCATATGACACTCAGTAGCTTAACAATAAGATTGTTATTTATTTACACTATTTATAGTCTGCCTTTCTCACAGGGACAACCAGAACTCAAAATGATAGAACTGAAGCATAACATAAATATTAACATGAGATATTAAACAATGCAAAAAATACACTAAGGCTTACAGTGAGCTTTACAGAGCAGTACAGACCACAGTCTCTAACCATTTATCCAAGTAAGTTTGTAAACCATTTTGTACAGTGCAACCCTACTGCCTATGCAAAAAGGCCCTCTTGAATAATTCAGTTTTGCACAGATCAAGATGGGTGGCCGTGCGAGTCTGTCCGCACCAGCAGAAAAGAGCAGAGGGTCTAGTAACACCTTAAAAACTAACAAAATTTGTGGTAGGGTAGGAGCTTTCATGAGTCAGGGCTTGCAGAAGAAGTGGGCAGTGATTCACAAAAGCTCATACCCCCGCCACAATTTTTGTTAGATTTTAAAGTACTACTTGCATTTTCTCCAGGTGAACTGAGCTCTGTCACCTGGAGATCAGTTATAATACCAGATCTCCAGCCACCACCTGGAGGTTGGCAACCAAATGGGAACAATATGCACCCTGTCTTGCTCCCGATCCTAGCCAAGTTGCAGCACTCTGCACCCGCTGGGGTTTCTGAGTTGATTTTGAGGGGAGACCAACGTAGTCTAGTTACTCTGTTACTATGGCATGGATCCAGGTGGCCAGATCAACTGTAAGGGGCTGTCTTACGGCGAGGTTAAGTTGGTAAAAAGCGTTTTTTGCAGCTGCATTGACTTGCTTCTCTAATAATAAGACTGGATCCAGTATAACCCCGAGACTTTTAACAGAGTCAGAAGTAGAACTCCATCAAAAGTAGGGAGAACAATGTCCCTCAGGACCTTCCCTTCCCAACCAGATGAGATAATGAGTTTACTTGATAACAAGTTCAAATGACAGTTCAAAACATTTGACATGCAACTCAGCTCTTAACAACCCACTATTAAGATGGCAGTGAAAGTGAAGAAGCTGCCAGTAAGCAAATCGTCTGTTATGTCTTCTGCAGGAAAGCTCTCAAAGCCCTGTGCCTCCTAACCAATGGAGAGCATTCTTCTGCTAGATCAGACAACTGTCTTCACTAGGGTCTGGCTGCAGGTAAATCCACACCTGAGAACCATATAATAAGGATCAGGGGCCCACTTCACACATTACACATAAATGCACCCCCTAAAGACTGAAGACAGTCAGGATTGGTTGCAGCTAGAGATGTAAAATTTCTGGAAATTTTGAAGCTCAGAAAAAAAAAAACCCCAGGGTTTTTTCCGGGTGAAAATGGAAATTTTGGGGAAAATTGAAAAAAATGCTACATTAGCACTTCTTTTTCTTTTCCAGATTGAAAGTCATTCTGTTACTTTAGGAACATAAAATATGACTATGGACAATTTTACTTGGCATGAAATTATCACAACTAGCATATTAAAAATATAGTGTATATCCAAACAATTATTACAAACAGAATGTACTTTTTTATAATATTTATTTGTAATTGTAACAAATGGAGCAACAATCCCCTGAACTGTTTACTAGTTTATGTGGAACAGACAAAAAAAACCTAGGACTTGCTTGTCCTCAGTGCACAGAAATTAGATTACTCTGATACCATACATATTTTTTATGAATGATCTGAAAAATATTTGAACGCCTTGTCTTAAAATATTTTATTCATCATGTTAAAATAAAATGTTCCATATTTTTTTTTCCTTTTTACCCCAATTTTTCCAATTTTTCGGGAAAAACAAAAAAGGCTTCAGGAAAAAAAGGGGGGAAAACGGTTTCCCCAAAAAATTTTCTGGTTTTTTTCCGGGCCTTCACATCTCTAGTTACAGCTCACTCTCTCAGGGTCACAGGCTTTCCAGAGCACTGCTGGCAGAAAAGTCATGCCAGTAACACTACCCCTGGTTTTTCAGGTGCATGTCTGAGAACCCTACTTTCCACTTTTTATTCCTTTATAGCAGTGACAGACAAAACTGTAACCACATTTAGCATCCTAGGTTGAATGTTCCTCAGGCCTGAAACTATAAACTTTAGTTAGGCACTTCCAAAATATAAACAGTGGCAACAAATAGCTCAGGTGACTTATTCAAAGGGTATAAATAGATAAGCATAGCTATCCTGACTATAAGGTTTCCCTTGCTCGAAAGCCAGTTGAATCCAACTCTAGGGATGCGGTGCTCATCTCCGTTTCCAAGCCAAAGAGCCAGCGCTGTCCGGAGACTTCTCCATGGTCATGTGGCTGGCAAGACTAGACACTGAGGCACGTGGAACGCTGTTACCTTCCCACCGAAGCGGTGCCTATTTATCTACTTGCAATTTCTTGCTTTCGAACTGCTAGGCTGGCAGGAGCTGGGACCAGAGATGGGAGCTCACTCCCTCATGCAGCACTTGGGTCTTGAACTGCTGAACTACCGACCTTCCAGTCTTGCAGTTCAGTGTCTTAACCACTTGAGCCACCCAGGCTGTACCCTTCTCAAACACAGGAGGGCCTTTAAGCCATTATGCAGCTCTTAAGAGCCAGTTTGCAAAAACTGTCTACATAACTTGTATTTGTGCATTTCACCCCTTTCATCAAGCCCTGTTCTATGAGAAAATGGGGGAGCTGATTCTCTATCTTGGGACCTTGAACTATCATTTCACTACCCTCAGTGTTAACCAAGTCTAACTGTTCTAAACATCAATAAATCCACCTCTTAGAAATATAAAAATGTTGGTATCAAAGTTATTTCCGTGTCAGGTAGGAAAAAATTAAAGTTAATACACATGTCATTCCATGACATTGGCTAAAATATTCTGAAAATTGAACATTTTCACATCTGTCACATGAACCCCAGATGCAATATCTTCCTCATACTAGCAGGCAGCACCAGATCACACCTGCAGTGGAATTCAGGGTTATGGGAGTTGAAAATATGAACCTGTGCTGTATTACTAGACCCCTGGTCCATCTAGCTCAGTCCTGTCTATTTTGACTGACAACAGAACATAGGACCTAAGGTATATGCTGTACCATTGAGTGTGGCCCTTCCATTACATTCAGACAGTTTAACTAGCTACATATTGAGGGAAGGGGAAAATGCCACACTATTCTCAAGGAGGAAAAAATGCCACACTGTTCTCAAGAAGGGAAAAATGTCACACTGTTCTCAAGAATTCTAGAGAACTCCATATTAGCTGACAGCAAGAATGGGATATGGGGAAACTAATGCTGTCCTTGTCCTTACTAAGTAGACTTCCAAGGGAAATACTGCCAGTTCCTCATGCAACCATGATCATCAGAGTCACAGAAAAGAATCCAGATTCAGATTCCCCCCAACCAAAAGGGGGAAAAAAATCTATTCAAGAATGCTGTGTCTGATACTGACTCTATGGAATACTTCTATAAAAGGCAACTACTGATCCCATGCTAATAACCCCCAATATACCTAAAAGCAAGTACCAAGTCTCTGACAAGATGTCTGTCACTCCTTTCAGTCATCACTTCTCTCCCGCGCCCCAAATCTGCCTGAAATGAGAAGGATAAGAATTGGTCATGCATATTTTATCTTTCTTCTTGCAAAACTAGTGTGATGTGACTGGTATTCACTGTATGTGTAACAGAGAAAGACAACAGCTACAGAAAAGAGAACCAGAGCGGCTGCTTCTACAGTGTCCTAAATCCTGTGAGCAGGCTACTTGGATGAGCAGAGTAACTTCTGCAGTACGGATTAGAACACAGAAGACTATAATTTATTTACTTAAAATATCTGCATGTTCATCTTTCCCCTGAGCTGCTCAGGGGGTTACTTTTTCTCATCTCAGAGATGAGTAGGGCAATTTTCTTTTTTATTTATTACTAGGAGTAAGGCCTGTTGTGGGAAGAAATACAACGAGCTCTAGAAGGAAGGTCCAGATGAGTGTCTTGGCTGTGTCTGGTGGGGCGGCAGAGGGAAGGGGGAAATAGAGGGAGGCAAGACACGTTTGTTTCCTTCTGCTTTGCTATAAGGCAGGGCAGTCTCAAGTCATTTTGCTGCCTCAAGTGGTAGTACAGGAGAAGAGCCACATGGTAACAGGTATGGTTCCCTCCACCCCTGACTTATGTAGATTTGGGTCTATGCAGTGGCAGCTAAGGTAGAAAAGCACCTCCTCCTATGCCATGTCTTCTGAGTTCCAAGGCTGTGGAAAGTGGTTCCATAGCCAGTTACAGGGTTGCCAACTCTGGGTTGGGAAATACCTGTAGATTTGAGGGGTAGCGCCTGGGGAGGGAAGGGGTGGGGAGGGACCTCAGCACGGTATAATGCCATAGATTCTACTGGCCAAAGCAGCCACTGTCTCCAGGAGAACTGATCTTGGTCATCTGGACATCAGTTGTAATAGCTGGGAAATTTTCTGTAGGAGAAATGAAGTGCTGTGGCTGGGGAACGCAGTGATTTCTGGGAGATCTCCAGGCCCCACAGGGAGACTGGCAACTCCAGTGACTGTTTAAGGGAAGATTGGGATATGTATTTTACCTCAGGACACATTCAATGACCCCCAACAGCAACAGCTAACTGTTTAGAAAGAGGCAAAGGTCAATCAGGCCGCATAGGCAAATGACCTGTGTTCCAACTGGCTATGGGGGGGGAGAGGAACAGCAAACTGTTTAGAATGTTGGAAGGCGGGACTCAGGCAACACAGCTAGTGGATAGGGACAGCTTCTGAGTGACACATCATGGAGCCAACTGATTTAGGACCGTGTGGAATGTTCCTCACTTCACAATTATATATAAGGAGAGATTATTTCAATACAAACACTCAGTACATATGAATGAATAATATCCAATATTTAGTAAACAAATCAGGTTCCATAGAGTTACTCCTACCAGCACTTTGATATTACATTAATTTAGATAATAGTGCAATAAGCTAAATCTTGTTAAACCATTTCCTGATAGTTGGTGATGCTGGCTTTTTCCAGTTTATTGCAATAACCATCCTTGCTACTATAAATAAACAGAACTTGGATTTGGAATTCCAAATCTGAATAGTCTACATAACCTCTCAAAAATCAGAAGAATTAATTTTAGTTCAAAAGGTATTTCCCTATCCAGCATTTCATTAACATAATTTACCACAGTTTTCCAAAATGTTTGAATCTTAGGGCAAGACCAGAAAATATGGAACACATCTGCAGAGCCCTCATCTTCTGATGTTTAGTGTAGTCGTTAAGTGCGCGGACTCTAATCTGGGAGAATGGGGTTTGATTCCCCACTCCTTCACTTACAGCTGCTGGATGACCGTGGGCAAGCCATAGTTCTGTCAAAGCTGTTCTTGAAAGACCAGTTCTTGAAAGAGCTCTCTCAGCCCCACCTACCTCACAGGGTGTCTGTTGTGGGGAGGGGAAGGGAATGGAGTTTGTAAGCCACTCTGAGGCTCTGAGTGAAAGGCGGGATATAAATCCAATCTCTTCTTCTTCTATATATAAGGGCTAATTTATGGGAAATTAGGTACCATTGGAGAAGTAATTTATACCTGTTTTCTTTAAGACTAGCTGACAGTAGTGTACTAACAGCTCTTTCCCAAAGTCAACCCCATTCCTCTTATGTGATCATAATATGGAAATCCTTTCCACATTTTCTAGTATAGCTCAATGGACTACTGTCCATATTGATTAGCCAAGAATACAGCAATGCAATAGAACCTTTGTCATTACCAGGGAACAATACAAGATCTGACTAACTTAGGTAATCTCCAAACCTGGAGAAATAATAACTTGGATACATTAACTATAGGTCAGTATATGTTATCATATGAAGAGATTGAGCTATGATAAAAGATAGGGGGGATAAAACCCTCATTTCAAACCAGACATTTATGCAAGTTCAAGGTCTAAAACAGCCCCCGCCTGGAGATTGGCAACAATGGTTCCCCAGGATGGAATGGCTAGTTTGATGGGTGGAGTCTATGGCATTGCACCTGTCTGAGGTCTCACCCCTCCTGAAACCTCACCTTCAGGCTCCATCCCTCAAATCTCCAGGAATTTCCCATCTGGAATTGGCAACCCTATCAGGACTGGCCCCAATGAGTTTTCTCCCAAAGGCCAAAACAGGTGACAGGACCAAGCCTGGTTGCCTACCAACAGGCACTGAAGGGAAAGTAGGGTTGCCAGCTCTAAGTAGGAAAATACCTGGAGATTTGGGGGGTGGATCCTGTGGAGGGCAGCATTGAGGGGAGCGGAAGGACTCAGCAGGGTATAATGCCATAGGATCTACCCTCCAAAGCAGCCATTTTCTCCAGGGGAATTGATCTCTCCCATCTGAAGATCAACTGTAACAGCGGGAGATCTCCAGGTCCCACCTGGAGATTGGCAACCCTAAGGGAAAGTCAGCTGCACAGCAGGGGGTTGAAGAGAATGGTTTGATGCCCACTGGGCCAAGATTGACAACAATAGCTCCCCAGGAGAAAATGGCTGCTTTGGAGGGTGGAGTCTATGGCACTGTACCTGTCTGAGGTCCCACCCCTCCTCAAATCTCACCCTCTCTGGGTTCCACCCCTCAAATCTCCAGGAATTTCTATCCCTAAAGTTGGTAACTTTATCTCATCCCCTCTCAGCAGCCTCTTCCTAGGCAAAATTCTGTTTTTCTCATTAGCGGGGAGCAAAGCAGTTTACTTCATTCTTTTCGGCTTTGTGATCTGTACAGCAATCCTGTAAGGTAGGTTAAGGCAGAAAGTCTGTGACTGGTCCGAAATCACCCAGGCAGTTTCCATAGGGCTAGTGATGCCATGCCAGTCAGGAGGCATGAAGTCACCCTGAGAGTGCTGGCAGGCCTAGGGTTGCCATTGCCAACAAAGACAAATGGATGCAAAGGAGGATGGAAAAGTCTCGATATCTCTATTTTATCTTAAATTGGTTTTGATGCCAGCAGAGTGAGAAAATGTCAGAGGCTCTGAGTGAGTGCCCCATGGTAAATGCACCAAACAATTCCTAAAGATTTTCCAAAACACTACTGTGTCGATAAATCATTTTCTATACTCACAGCATCCCCTGCCAGAACACAACTCATCCCCAGCACTTTGAATTAGTACCGGAGCATTTTTTGCCTTGTGGTGTGATCTGTCTTTTTTGTGGTGTGGCATGGTTGTGTTATTGGGTTTGTTTCTTTTGAAGGGGAAGTATTGTGAGTGAGGACATATTTTACCTCAGGATACAACAGGCTGCATAAGCAACTGACAATTCCAACTGTCTTGCGGGGGAGGGAGTTTGAGGTGAGGAATGGAGTGAAGTCCAATCAGCTGCCGTATGCAAATGAGCTTGAAATGCTGGCCCAATCAGAGAAGCCTAGCCTGCAGTGGGGGGGGGAGAACTCAGGCAATGCAGCTAGTGGATAGGAACAGCTTCTGAGTGACGTATCAGGGAGTGAACTGATTTTGCCAAGTATAGAACCTTGCCAGACCACTACCCTTTTATATAATAGGACAGGAAATGAGGTACGCCCAGTCCTCCTTTAACTCCTGATCTTATTAGAGTTTTCATAGGCACCCTAAGATAAATTCTTTAAATACTTGTCCCCAGGCCTTAAAGTTATATGTTTTCAGCACTAATATTAAATTAATAAATTAAAACCAGAATTTTAGGTAAAATATTCATTTTCAGCATTGTCGGTCTACCAAACCATGAAAGAGTATGCCAAAATACTAGTTCATTTTTGATTTCCTCAAATGGTTTTTGTTGATTATATCCCACAACAGAATCAAGATTTTGTTTTGACCAAATTCCTAGATATTTAATTGGATGCACTGTCTATGGGATGGAGCAGATTTTAGTAATATCATTCTTTTGCATTAAAGACATATTTAAGCTCAACCATTCAGACTTCCCTAAATTAATCTTATAACCTGAAACAGCCCCAAATACATGTATCAGATTCATAAATTCCACAATGGAATGACTTGGTCTTTAGTAAAAAGTGCAATTTTCAATATATTCTCGACTCTGGTGTTAACTTTTCAAAACATAATCTCAGAAGCAGTTCAGAACTTTGAATCAATGGGTTTGGTACTGGATCATTAGATTGTTTCTGTGTACCAACAAACAATATTTTAAAAGTTATGGTTAGGGTTATTAGTTCGAACCAGGTACTTACCATCTCCCATTAACTTTTCAACATTTTCCTAACATGCCATTTCCACACAGGTTATTTGCCCCATGTTTGATCTTGTTGGGGTCTTTTTTCCCTACCTCCCCACGTCACTGTGGAACATTCATGCACTTCCTGGGATTTCTCCAACTTCTCTCTTACTGTTCCCAGACCTGCTTTGCTCCATAGTTTGGGGAAAGATCACACCAATGCCTGGATGGCTACTGTGTCTGGATTTCCCCGGTCCTACTTACTCAGCAGCTATTCTCCCACCACCATGGGGGAGGAGCTTTTTTGGTTTTCTCTAGAATGGCAACTGAGAATAGCATTATAACATCCTGTGTATCAAGTTCTCCGAATTCCCAGCCTCCGTTTGTCTAAAAAGTAAGACTCTAGCCCCTTTTGTTACAGAGGGGTGGATGTGTGGCTGTAACTGCCATCATATCACAGCCAACTTATAGTGACACCCTATGTCTCCTTAAAGGCAAGTGATCAAGCAGAGGTGGTTTGCCATTGTCCTCCTCTGCAAAGTCTCCCTTGGTGGTCTCCCTTCCTCTGCAATGAAAGGGACTAGAAACATTCCCAGACTTGTCTTCATATTCAGGAAAGATTCTCCCAGCATAATGTTTTCTTCTTTTGTCAGAAGTAAAGTTGAAGGGGATTACTGGGAGGTAAGCATTTCAAAGACTGCAGTTCGAAGCATATTTGAAATCATCAGATGGAAATCTTCGCAGGACACTCAGAAGTCATGCAGGAAATAATTTTTTAACTTGAACCCCATTCATATAAATTCTACTTCCTTTTAGTGCATGCGGGTATACAAACATACAAAAATCAAGAACCTAATTTAGAGGGTACGGTATCTTATTTGAATTCCAGGTCCCAGAAACAAGGGAAAAGGAAAAACAACAACTAACAATGGTAAAAACAGAAGCCTGGTCTTCATGAATCATAAACACTACATGCATTAATATTTTAGGGTTCATAAAAAGCACAGTGGCAAAACACAGAGCACTTATTAGGTGCCCACTTGAGATAAAGGGCACACTTTGATCAGTGACCTTTTACCTTCATGAAGGTATTTGTGAGGAACACTCATGCACAGGTAACCAACCACACATTAATGACACACACAAGAGCAGCCAAGCGCATATGTCTTACATGGAGAAGGGCCCAGACATCATCTGAACAGATAATACCGGGTCAACTGGGCCACCAGCCTGAGGCACTACAAGGCTGCCTTATGCCTATTTGAAGAGGTCACTCGTCAGCAAAAGAACTGATATTTTTCAAGGACAGCAGGTGGAGGAGCGTGAACAGTCGTCATAATTATAAAAGCAGGTGCCACTAAGATAGGAAGTAGAGGCCCAGGGGTACCTGGAAGATTAACAAACTAAGTCTTTTGAGGTGCTACAGTCCTCCTGTTTTCCTGCTACAGTCTAACAGGGCTACTCCTCTGGAAATCATCACCGTAGCCTATGGCAGAAGTGAGCAATCATGTAGCTCGCAAGCCACATGCGGCTCTGTCGCACATATTGTGTGGCTCCTAGCAGGCTGCTGAGCAGTGAAAGGAGGCATGCATTTGATCCCTTCCGTCCCGCCTCCGTCCCTCCTATCTAGGTTCTTTCTTTGTTTCTCTCGCTTGCTGTCCACGGCGTTCAGTCTGTCTTTCCACCGCCGCCATTAGCTGTCTTTAGAGCAAATGCATATCATTGGACAAGCAAAGGTCGTTATCGATGTCTGTTGTGCCCATATGGTTAGATTCTGGACAGTCGCATTTAAGGGTTAGAGCAAAGCTGAAGCTGCATAGGGTCTAGAGCAGAGCTGTGGCGCAATATGTGTTAGATGTCATGAGCTGTCAGCCATCTGAAAGGTTAGTTCTATGTAGCGCTCAGCGTTAGAGCAGAGCTTGCCCACCCTGGCCTATGGGAAGTAGCATCATTGTTTGAAGCACTGCTGTAGCGCAAAGGGTTAGAGCTGTAGCGCAAAGGGTTAGAGCTGCAGAGCTTTGATGCCTGCCCTTTTCACAAGCGTAGAGGGACCCAACAAGGCTCAAGCTCTCCCCCACCCCCAACAAAGGGCCGACTGACTTCCCAGCCCTTGAAACGGCCGATGGAGGGACGGGAAGGGAGCTCTTGGGGGGGGGGGGGGGCGGCCGGCCTGCAACGCACCGGGCCGGGCTCCTCGGGGCCGCGCGGCCAGCGGGCTCCTTACCTAGGCAGGCTCCCGTCACGAGCGCGGTGGCGGTGAGGGCTCCGGCGGAGGCGCCATAGATGGTCTTGGCATTGGCGACCAGGAAAGGCGCATGCTCTCGGAGGCAGCTGGCGACCCCGATGTGATAGACCCCCAGGAACCCGCAGCCGGCGAAAGAGATATTCCAGGGGAGCCCAGGGGGAACATCGCCCTCCCCGCCGCCGCCGCCGCGCAAGCCCTTGGGGAGGTCGGGGGCGCCGCCCGAGGAGCTCCGCGGAGAAGCCCCTCCTCGCTTGGTCCGCCTGCACGGGGGGGGCGGGCGGCCTGGCTGGCGCGATGAGGACGGGCGGCTGAGTCGGCGCTCCGCGCAGTCCCGGCTCTGTCGCCTCGCCAAGAAGAAGAAGAAGAAGCGCCCCGCCGCCGCCGCCTCCCTCGGCGACTCCCGCCAGCCCCTCGTTCCTGGGCTCCTCCAGCACCGGACCGGCCGACGGCGGGAGGAAAGTTATTATACCCAGAGCGCGCCCGCACCGAGGCGGAGCTCCGCTTCGCCCCCTTCCCCCCTGACGTCAGCCGAGCCGGCCGCTCTGACGAATGGCTGCTGGGCAGAGGCGGCGCCGCCCCGTCGGAGGGCGGACCCGGGCGAGCCTGCCGGGCGGGGGGGCGCGGCGTCCTCCGTTCGTGCCCGTAAACAAGCGCGCGGGGGCGGGGGGAAGGGTTAGGGTGTCTCCCCGCCGCGTGCCCCAGAGAGCGCGGGAGGCGGCGGGGTCCGAGGGGGCGCCCGGAGCGCGGCTGCTGTGGAAGGAGACGCCAATGTTGGGTGAGGCCAATGGGCCCATCCAGTCCAACACTCTGGGTCACACAGGGGCCAAAAACGCCAGGTGCCCTCCGGAGGTCGGGCAGGGGGGCCAGGAGAATAGAAGCCCTCCCACTGTTGCCCCCCCCAAGCACCAATACAGAACATGAGAGAAGCCATGTTGGATCAGGGCAACTGGTTTGACCCATCCAGTCCAACCCTCTTGTCACACAGAGGTCTGGCAGAGGGGCCAGGACACTAGGAGCCCTCCCACTGTTGCCCCCCCAAGCACCAATACAGAACATGAGAGAAGCCATGTTGGATCAGGCCAACTGGTTTGACCCATCCAGTCCAACCCTCTTGTCACACAGAGGTCCAGCAGAGGGGCCAGGACACTAGGAGCCCTCCCACTGTTGCCCCCCAAGCACCAATACAGAACATGAGAGAAGCCATGTTGGATCAGGCCAACTGGTTTGACCCATCCAGTCCAACCCTCTTGTCACACAGAGGTCCAGCAGAGGGGCCAGGACACTAGGAGCCCTCCCACTGTTGCCCCCCCCAAGCACCAATACAGAACATGAGAGAAGCCATGTTGGATCAGGGCAACTGGTTTGACCCATCCAGTCCAACCCTCTTGTCACACAGAGGTCCAGCAGAGGGGCCAGGACACTAGGAGCCCTCCCACTGTTGCCCCCCCCAAGCACCAATACAGAACATGAGAGAAGCCATGTTGGATCAGGGCAACTGGTTTGACCCATCCAGTCCAACCCTCTTGTCACACAGAGGTCCGGCAGAGGGGCCAGGACACTAGGAGCCCTCCCACTGTTGCCCCCCCCAAGCACCAATACAGAACATGAGAGAAGCCATGTTGGATCAGGCCAACTGGTTTGACCCATCCAGTCCAACCCTCTTGTCACACAGAGGTCCAGCAGAGGGGCCAGGACACTAGGAGCCCTCCCACTGTTGCCCCCCCCAAGCACCAATACAGAACATGAGAGAAGCCATGTTGGATCAGGGCAACTGGTTTGACCCATCCAGTCCAACCGTCTTGTCACACAGAGGTCCAGCAGAGGGGCCAGGACACTAGGAGCCCTCCCACTGTTGACCCCCCCAAGCACCAATACAGAACATGAGAGAAGCCATGTTGGATCAGGGCAACTGGTTTGACCCATCCAGTCCAACCCTCTTGTCACACAGAGGTCCAGCAGTGGGGCCAGGACACTAGGAGCCCTCCCACTGTTGCCCCCCCCAAGCACCAATACAGAACATGAGAGAAGCCATGTTGGATCAGGGCAACTGGTTTGACCCATCCAGTCCAACCCTCTTGTCACACAGAGGTCCGGCAGAGGGGCCAGGACACTAGGAGCCCTCCCACTGTTGCCCCCCCAAGCACCAATACAGAACATGAGAGAAGCCATGTTGGATCAGGCCAACTGGTTTGACCCATCCAGTCCAACCCTCTTGTCACACAGAGGTCCAGCAGAGGGGCCAGGACACTAGGAGCCCTCCCACTGTTGCCCCCCCAAGCACCAATACAGAACATGAGAGAAGCCATGTTGGATCAGGCCAACTGGTTTGACCCATCCAGTCCAACCCTCTTGTCACACAGAGGTCCAGCAGAGGGGCCAGGACACTAGGAGCCCTCCCACTGTTGCCCCCCAAGCACCAATACAGAACGTAAGAGAAGCCATGTTGGATCAGGCCAACTGGTTTGACCCATCCAGTCCAACCCTCTTGTCACACAGAGGTCCAGCAGAGGGGCCAGGACACTAGGAGCCCTCCCACTGTTGACCCCCCCAAGCACCAATACAGAACATGAGAGAAGCCATGTTGGATCAGGCCAACTGGTTTGACCCATCCAGTCCAACCCTCTTGTCACACAGAGGTCCGGCAGAGGGGCCAGGACACTAGGAGCCCTCCCACTGTTGACCCCCCAAGCACCAATACAGAACATGAGAGAAGCCATGTTGGATCAGGCCAACTGGTTTGACCCATCCAGTCCAACCCTCTTGTCACACAGAGGTCCAGCAGAGGGGCCAGGACACTAGGAGCCCTCCCACTGTTGCCCCCCCAAGCACCAATACAGAACATGAGAGAAGCCATGTTGGATCAGGCCAACTGGTTTGACCCATCCAGTCCAACCCTCTTGTCACACAGAGGTCCAGCAGAGGGGCCAGGACACTAGGAGCCCTCCCACTGTTGCCCCCCCCAAGCACCAATACAGAACATGAGAGAAGCCATGTTGGATCAGGCCAACTGGTTTGACCCATCCAGTCCAACCCTCTTGTCACACAGAGGTCCAGCAGAGGGGCCAGGACACTAGGAGCCCTCCCACTGTTGCCCCCCCAAGCACCAATACAGAACATGAGAGAAGCCATGTTGGATCAGGCCAACTGGTTTGACCCATCCAGTCCAACCCTCTTGTCACACAGAGGTCCAGCAGAGGGGCCAGGACACTAGGAGCCCTCCCACTGTTGCCCCCCCAAGCACCAATACAGAACATGAGAGAAGCCATGTTGGATCAGGCCAACTGGTTTGACCCATCCAGTCCAACCCTCTTGTCACACAGAGGTCCAGCAGAGGGGCCAGGACACTAGGAGCCCTCCCACTGTTGCCCCCCCCAAGCACCAATACAGAACGTGAGAGAAGCCATGTTGGATCAGGCCAACTGGTTTGACCCATCCAGTCCAACCCTCTTGTCACACACAGAGGTTCAGCAGAGGGGCCAGGACACTAGGAGCCCTCCCACTGTTGCCCCCCCCCAAGCACCAATACAGAACGTAAGAGAAGCCATGTTGGATCAGGCCAACTGGTTTGACCCATCCAGTCCAACCCTCTTGTCACACAGAGGTCCAGCAGAGGGGCCAGGACACTAGGAGCCCTCCCACTGTTGCCCCCCCCAAGCACCAATACAGAACATGAGAGAAGCCATGTTGGATCAGGCCAACTGGTTTGACCCATCCAGTCCAACCCTCTTGTCACACAGAGGTCCGGCAGAGGGGCCAGGACACTAGGAGCCCTCCCACTGTTGCCCCCCCAAGCACCAATACAGAACATGAGAGAAGCCATGTTGGATCAGGCCAACTGGTTTGACCCATCCAGTCCAACCCTCTTGTCACACAGAGGTCCAGCAGAGGGGCCAGGACACTAGGAGCCCTCCCACTGTTGCCCCCCCCAAGCACCAATACAGAACATGAGAGAAGCCATGTTGGATCAGGCCAACTGGTTTGACCCATCCAGTCCAACCCTCTTGTCACACAGAGGTCCGGCAGAGGGGCCAGGACACTAGGAGCCCTCCCACTGTTGCCCCCCCAAGCACCAATACAGAACGTAAGAGAAGCCATGTTGGATCAGGCCAACTGGTTTGACCCATCCAGTCCAACCCTCTTGTCACACAGAGGTCCGGCAGAGGGGCCAGGACACTAGGAGCCCTCCCACTGTTGCCCCCCCAAGCACCAATACAGAACATGAGAGAAGCCATGTTGGATCAGGCCAACTGGTTTGACCCATCCAGTCCAACCCTCTTGTCACACAGAGGTCCGGCAGAGGGGCCAGGACACTAGGAGCCCTCCCACTGTTGCCCCCCCCAAGCACCAATACAGAACATGAGAGAAGCCATGTTGGATCAGGCCAACTGGTTTGACCCATCCAGTCCAACCCTCTTGTCACACAGAGGTCCAGCAGAGGGGCCAGGACACTAGGAGCCCTCCCACTGTTGCCCCCCCAAGCACCAATACAGAACATGAGAGAAGCCATGTTGGATCAGGCCAACTGGTTTGACCCATCCAGTCCAACCCTCTTGTCACACAGAGGTCCAGCAGTGGGGCCAGGACACTAGGAGCCCTCCCACTGTTGCCCCCCAAGCACCAATACAGAACATGAGAGAAGCCATGTTGGATCAGGCCAACTGGTTTGACCCATCCAGTCCAACCCTCTTGTCACACAGAGGTCCAGCAGAGGGGCCAGGACACTAGGAGCCCTCCCACTGTTGACCCCCCCAAGCACCAATACAGAACATGAGAGAAGCCATGTTGGATCAGGCCAACTGGTTTGACCCATCCAGTCCAACCCTCTTGTCACACAGAGGTCCAGCAGAGGGGCCAGGACACTAGGAGCCCTCCCACTGTTGCCCCCCCAAGCACCAATACAGAACATGAGAGAAGCCATGTTGGATCAGGCCAACTGGTTTGACCCATCCAGTCCAACCCTCTTGTCACACAGAGGTCCAGCAGAGGGGCCAGGACACTAGGAGCCCTCCCACTGTTGCCCCCCCCCAAGCACCAATACAGAACATGAGAGAAGCCATGTTGGATCAGGCCAACTGGTTTGACCCATCCAGTCCAACCCTCTTGTCACACAGAGGTCCGGCAGAGGGGCCAGGACACTAGGAGCCCTCCCACTGTTGCCCCCCCCAAGCACCAATACAGAACATGAGAGAAGCCATGTTGGATCAGGCCAACTGGTTTGACCCATCCAGTCCAACCCTCTTGTCACACAGAGGTCCGGCAGAGGGGCCAGGACACTAGGAGCCCTCCCACTGTTGCCCCCCCAAGCACCAATACAGAACATGAGAGAAGCCATGTTGGATCAGGCCAACTGGTTTGACCCATCCAGTCCAACACTCTTGTCACACAGAGGTCCGGCAGAGGGGCCAGGACACTAGGAGCCCTCCCACTGTTGCCCCCCAAGCACCAATACAGAACATGAGAGAAGCCATGTTGGATCAGGCCAACTGGTTTGACCCATCCAGTCCAACCCTCTTGTCACACAGAGGTCCGGCAGAGGGGCCAGGACACTAGGAGCCCTCCCACTGTTGACCCCCCCAAGCACCAATACAGAACATGAGAGAAGCCATGTTGGATCAGGCCAACTGGTTTGACCCATCCAGTCCAACCCTCTTGTCACACAGAGGTCCAGCAGAGGGGCCAGGACACTAGGAGCCCTCCCACTGTTGCCCCCCCAAGCACCAATACAGAACATGAGAGAAGCCATGTTGGATCAGGCCAACTGGTTTGACCCATCCAGTCCAACCCTCTTGTCACACAGAGGTCCAGCAGTGGGGCCAGGACACTAGGAGCCCTCCCACTGTTGCCCCCCCCAAGCACCAATACAGAACATGAGAGAAGCCATGTTGGATCAGGCCAACTGGTTTGACCCATCCAGTCCAACCCTCTTGTCACACAGAGGTCCAGCAGTGGGGCCAGGACACTAGAAGCCCTCCCACTGTTGCCCCCCCCAAGCACCAATACAGAACATGAGAGAAGCCATGTTGGATCAGGCCAACTGGTTTGACCCATCCAGTCCAACCCTCTTGTCACACAGAGGTCCAGCAGAGGGGCCAGGACACTAGGAGCCCTCCCACTGTTGCCCCCCCCAAGCACCAATACAGAACATAAGAGAAGCCATGTTGGATCAGGGCAACTGGTTTGACCCATCCAGTCCAACCCTCTTGTCACACACAGAGGTTCAGCAGAGGGGCCAGGACACTAGGAGCCCTCCCACTGTTGACCCCCCCAAGCACCAATACAGAACATGAGAGAAGCCATGTTGGATCAGGCCAACTGGTTTGACCCATCCAGTCCAACCCTCTTGTCACACAGAGGTCCAGCAGAGGGGCCAGGACACTAGGAGGCCTCCCACTGTTGCCCCCCCCAAGCACCAATACAGAACATGAGAGAAGCCATGTTGGATCAGGCCAACTGGTTTGACCCATCCAGTCCAACCCTCTTGTCACACAGAGGTCCGGCAGAGGGGCCAGGACACTAGGAGCCCTCCCACTGTTGACCCCCCCAAGCACCAATACAGAACATGAGAGAAGCCATGTTGGATCAGGCCAACTGGTTTGACCCATCCAGTCCAACCCTCTTGTCACACAGAGGTCCAGCAGTGGGGCCAGGACACTAGAAGCCCTCCCACTGTTGCCCCCCCCCAAGCACCAATACAGAACATAAGAGAAGCCGTGTTGGATCAGGGCAACTGGTTTGACCCATCCAGTCCAACCCTCTTGTCACACAGAGGTCCAGCAGAGGGGCCAGGACACTAGGAGCCCTCCCACTGTTGCCCCCCCCAAGCACCAATACAGAACGTAAGAGAAGCCATGTTGGATCAGGGCAACTGGTTTGACCCATCCAGTCCAACCCTCTTGTCACACAGAGGTCCAGCAGTGGGGCCAGGACACTAGAAGCCCTCCCACTGTTGCCCCCCCCCAAGCACCAATACAGAACATGAGAGAAGCCATGTTGGATCAGGCCAACTGGTTTGACCCATCCAGTCCAACCCTCTTGTCACACAGAGGTCCGGCAGAGGGGCCAGGACACTAGGAGCCCTCCCACTGTTGCCCCCCCCAAGCACCAATACAGAACATGAGAGAAGCCATGTTGGATCAGGCCAACTGGTTTGACCCATCCAGTCCAACCCTCTTGTCACACAGAGGTCCAGCAGAGGGGCCAGGACACTAGGAGCCCTCCCACTGTTGCCCCCCCCAAGCACCAATACAGAACATGAGAGAAGCCATGTTGGATCAGGCCAACTGGTTTGACCCATCCAGTCCAACCCTCTTGTCACACAGAGGTCCAGCAGTGGGGCCAGGACACTAGAAGCCCTCCCACTGTTGCCCCCCCAAGCACCAATACAGAACATGAGAGAAGCCATGTTGGATCAGGCCAACTGGTTTGACCCATCCAGTCCAACCCTCTTGTCACACAGAGGTCCGGCAGAGGGGCCAGGACACTAGGAGCCCTCCCACTGTTGACCCCCCCAAGCACCAATACAGAACATGAGAGAAGCCATGTTGGATCAGGCCAACTGGTTTGACCCATCCAGTCCAACCCTCTTGTCACACAGAGGTCCAGCAGAGGGGCCAGGACACTAGAAGCCCTCCCACTGTTGCCCCCCCCAAGCACCAATACAGAACATAAGAGAAGCCATGTTGGATCAGGGCAACTGGTTTGACCCATCCAGTCCAACACTCTTGTCACACAGAGGTCCAGCAGTGGGGCCAGGACACTAGAAGCCCTCCCACTGTTGCCCCCCCCAAGCACCAATACAGAACATAAGAGAAGCCGTGTTGGATCAGGGCAACTGGTTTGACCCATCCAGTCCAACCCTCTTGTCACACGGAGGTCCGGCAGAGGGGCCAGGACACTAGGAGCCCTCCCACTGTTGACCCCCCCCAAGCACCAATACAGAACATGAGAGAAGCCATGTTGGATCAGGCCAACTGGTTTGACCCATCCAGTCCAACCCTCTTGTCACACAGAGGTCCAGCAGAGGGGCCAGGACACTAGAAGCCCTCCCACTGTTGCCCCCCCCAAGCACCAATACAGAACATGAGAGAAGCCATGTTGGATCAGGGCAACTGGTTTGACCCATTCAGTCCAACCCTCTTGTCACACAGAGGTCCAGCAGAGGGGCCAGGACACTAGAAGCCCTCCCACTGTTGCCCCCCCCAAGCACCAATACAGAACATGAGAGAAGCCATGTTGGATCAGGCCAACTGGTTTGACCCATCCAGTCCAACCCTCTTGTCACACAGAGGTCCAGCAGAGGGGCCAGGACACTAGAAGCCCTCCCACTGTTGCCCCCCCCCAAGCACCAATACAGAACATAAGAGAAGCCATGTTGGATCAGGGCAACTGGTTTGACCCATCCAGTCCAACACTCTTGTCACACAGAGGTCCAGCAGTGGGGCCAGGACACTAGAAGCCCTCCCACTGTTGCCCCCCCCAAGCACCAATACAGAACATAAGAGAAGCCGTGTTGGATCAGGGCAACTGGTTTGACCCATCCAGTCCAACCCTCTTGTCACACGGAGGTCCGGCAGAGGGGCCAGGACACTAGGAGCCCTCCCACTGTTGACCCCCCCCAAGCACCAATACAGAACATGAGAGAAGCCATGTTGGATCAGGCCAACTGGTTTGACCCATCCAGTCCAACCCTCTTGTCACACAGAGGTCCAGCAGAGGGGCCAGGACACTAGAAGCCCTCCCACTGTTGCCCCCCCAAGCACCAATACAGAACATGAGAGAAGCCATGTTGGATCAGGGCAACTGGTTTGACCCATCCAGTCCAACCCTCTTGTCACACAGAGGTCCAGCAGAGGGGCCAGGACACTAGAAGCCCTCCCACTGCTGCCCCCCAAGCACCAATACAGAACATGAGAGAAGCCATGTTGGATCAGGCCAACTGGTTTGACCCATCCAGTCCAACCCTCTTGTCACACAGAGGTCCAGCAGAGGGGCCAGGACACTAGAAGCCCTCCCACTGTTGCCCCCCCAAGCACCAATACAGAACATAAGAGAAGCCATGTTGGATCAGGGCAACTGGTTTGACCCATCCAGTCCAACACTCTTGTCACACAGAGGTCCAGCAGTGGGGCCAGGACACTAGAAGCCCTCCCACTGTTGCCCCCCCCAAGCACCAATACAGAACATAAGAGAAGCCGTGTTGGATCAGGGCAACTGGTTTGACCCATCCAGTCCAACCCTCTTGTCACACGGAGGTCCGGCAGAGGGGCCAGGACACTAGGAGCCCTCCCACTGTTGCCCCCCCCAAGCACCAATACAGAACATGAGAGAAGCCATGTTGGATCAGGCCAACTGGTTTGACCTATCCAGTCCAACCCTCTTGTCACACAGAGGTCCGGCAGAGGGGCCAGGACACTAGGAGCCCTCCCACTGTTGACTCCCCCATGCACCAATACAGAACATAAGAGAAGCCATGTTGGATCAGGGCAACTGGTTTGACCCATCCAGTCCAACCCTCTTGTCACACAGAGGTCCGGCAGAGGGGCCAGGACACTAGGAGCCCTCCCACTGTTGCCCCCAAGCACCAATACAGAACATAAGAGAAGCCATGTTGGATCAGGGCAACTGGTTTGACCCATCCAGTCCAACCCTCTTGTCACACAGAGGTCCGGCAGAGGGGCCAGGACACTAGGAGCCCTCCCACTGTTGACTCCCCCATGCACCAATACAGAACATAAGAGAAGCCATGTTGGATCAGGCCAACTGGTTTGACCCATCCAGTCCAACCCTCTTGTCACACAGAGGTCCGGCAGAGGGGCCAGGACACTAGGAGCCCTCCCACTGTTGACTCCCCCCATGCACCAATACAGAACATAAGAGAAGCCATGTTGGATCAGGCCAACTGGTTTGACCCATCCAGTCCAACACTCTTGTCACATAGAGGTCCAGCAGTGGGGCAGGACGCTAGAAGCCCTCCCACTGTTGCGCCCCCTCCCCAAGCACCAAGAATACAGAGCCTCACTTGCCCCAGACTGAGAGTTCCTATCTTGTGGCTAATAGCCACTGATGGACTCTGCTCCATATGTTTATCTAATTCCCTCTTGAAGTCGTCCATGCTTGTAGCTGCCGCCACCTCCTGCGGCAGTGAATTCCATGAGTTAATCACTCTGTGGGTGAAGAAGGGCTTCCTTTTATCCATTCTAACCCGACCACTCAGCAATTTCATTGAGTGCCCACAAGTTCTTGTATTGTGAGAAAGGGAGAAAAGTACCTCTTTCTTGACCTGCTCTATCCCACACATAATCTTATAAACCTCGATCATGTCACCCCTCAGCCATCGTTTCTCCAAGCTAAAGAGCCCCAAGCGTTTTAACCTTTCTTCATAGGGAAGGTGTTCCAACCCTTTTATCATTAAAGTTGCCCTTTTCTGCTCTTTTTCCAATGCTATAATATCCTTTTTGAGGTGTGGTGACCAGAACTGTACACAGTACTCCAAATGAGGTCACACCATTGATTTATACAGGGGCATTATGATACTGGCTGATCTGTTTTCAATTCAATGTAGCTTCCTTGGAGCTGTTGCTATTTGATGGTGGCATTCGACCCAGATAGGTAGGTTTTGAATGAGGTGGTGGCTGCGATTCTGAAGACGTAAACCCTGGTGAATGACACTGGATTTATTTTGAGTAGACTGGTTTAGGATGATTCTCGCTATCACCCAATAGAGATTTGGGGACACGGGGAAAGGCTGTGGTTTTTTTCTTTTCTTCCCTTTCCATGTGGTTTCAAGTTTTTAGGAAATTTTACATCTCTGTTGCCTGAAGGAAACCGAGTTGGAAGGTTTCCTATTGTTTTTTGGGTGGTTTATAAGAGTATGTATGCACGGCGCTAGAGACTGTAGTATACATGTGGGTTACATGTGTAGTATAACTAGTTCTTTGGTGTTATTTTGTCATTGTGAACTCAAAATAATAGAGTGATATGCAGCCTTATCCGGATTTTCTGCCAGTAGCAAAGTTAGGGGATCTCTGTGTTTTTAGCATGTAGAATGGCATTTTGTACCATGCAGAACCGGTACAGTGCAGTAACTGGGAAAAGTTGTGATCAGTATGAATAAACCAAATACATTTGCTTTTTCTGCATCTTCTCCAGTTGCCCCCTCCCAGTGGTTTCATATACGTGTTACACAGCTTGGGAGACTTGCAAGGTGGAACCTTGCAAACACCCTGAAGGCCATGCTAACACCATCTTCTGAGACCTGCTTGCCACAAGACAACAGAGCTTATCATAAAATAGTTCTCTTCCAGTATCATTCTAGCCAGATGGCCCAGGAGGATACCATAAGAACATAAGAAAAGACCTGCTGCCAGCATCCTGTCTTACAGACCGGAGTAACTCTGGAGGGCCAACAATGGGGCATAGAGGCTGAGGCCTTCCCTTGATGTTGCCTTCTTGCATTGGTATTCAGAGGCTTGTCTCTGAATGTTGGAGGTTCCCTTTAGTCACATTGGCTAGTAGACACCAATAGACCTATACTCCAGAAATCAGTCCAGTCCTCTATTAAAGCCATCTATTGCCTATGGCCATCACTACCTCCTCTGGCAGCCTATTCCACATTTTAATTGCTAGCTGAATATATAACTATTTCTTTTTGTCTTGAATGACTGATAGTACCATGGTTGATCTTATCAAGATAGCTTTAAAGGGCTAGGAGAAAAAGGAGTTTGCTGCCCCTTGTGGGTGACTGTTATGGGTCATCAGCTAAGGCAACCAATGTGGTTTCCATCACATACCCAAACTGAAAAGAATTAATTGATCCTAACCTATTTGTACCTGTCAGATTTAGGGAGGATGTATATGGGGGAACTGGAGGAGACCCTGATGCTGGGAAAGATTGAAGGTCAAAGAAGAAGGGGATGGCAAAGGATGAGATGGTTAGACAGTGCCACCAATGCAACAAGCATGAAATTAAGCAAACTTCAGAGAACGGTGGAAGACAGGAAGGCCTGGCATAATCCGGTCCATGGGGTCACAAAGAGTCGGACTTGATTGTGCGACAGAACAAAAAAATATATATGGTGGAACATGAAATTAAGCAAACTCCAGAGCATGACAGAAAACAGGAGGGCCTGGCATGATGTGGTCCATGGGGTTGCGAAGAATCGGACTCGACTGTGCGACTGAACAACAACATATGGGGGAATAAATGATGCAGAATGAGGTCTGAGGAAAGCTATTTCCTACAAGGTATAAAGTATGACTGTGTGAGAAACACAAGTCTGAAACCCTGGATGTAGGTGAAATTGGTTTCATTGTTTTCTGGGCTGTTGCCATGGTCTTTTCAATGGACATGGGTCTATTGCAGAAGTCAGAAGCTTCTGCATCCTTGGATGCTCTCCTGTTTTCTAGACAATGACTATGGGGGCTATTTTGCTGTACAACCTGGTCACATCATTGCTGGTTAGATTCCATTGCAAGTCGCTGCCCTCTTGCTATAAGGGCTTCTGTTATATGTGCTCTGACATTACCGATCACGGTATACAAAACCCAAACAATAGATGTAATTTAAAAAGTAGGGAAGAGCTCCATTTCTTTCTTGTGCATCTTCCTACCTTTTTCTTAGAAGTGAAGCCGAGTAAAACTTTTACAATTCCTTGATTAAAATTTGGCGTTGTAATGCTGGGAAACCTCACCAGGACTTACAATCATGTGCCGAAGAATCTTTTCTTCTTAAAACCAAATTTTTATATAAACTTTGAGTTCTACTGCTCCAGACTGACATGGCTGCCCACCTGAATGAATTTTTTATACCTCCAACTTGATGAAGGGTTCCGGTGAACTTGAAAGCTTGTGCTTGTGTCTTTTGGTTGGTGCTAATAAAAGGTATTATGTAGATTGCATTATGTCTTTTGTCAGAATCTTTAGTAAATTTTTGAAACTGGTCTCTTGCTGCCCACTATTGTTAACAACACAGTAGTGCTGGAGTGATTTTTGTCCCATGTACTTAATATAAGAAAAAATTGGCAATTTATCACACTACATACACACAAAAAATTACACACTTTCTAATGTCCTTAGCTGTGAAGGAAACAGAGGGGAAGGGGCCTGGCCCTCCGCAAAGATGATACTGCACAACCAGAGTTCTTGAAACATCATGTCAAGAGTAGTTACATGACTGCCTCTCTAGAGTCTTCATGGGTGGAATGCCTGGAACTAAATGGCAGAGCTGTGTTAACTTTTTCTTTTACTGTGCATGTATAAAAAGTACACTAAATGGAGGGAACATTCATCGATGCATATGAAAAGAGTTTGGCTAAGAATTTCCTTACAGTTTAAAAACATGATCCCAACATGTACAGGGTAGAGTGCCGTTATGCTGCAATCTGTCGAAGGAGTCCATAGTCCATTATATGTTTGCCTTTGCTGTTTGACTAAAGTACTTGCAGAACAAAGTCTGAGTCCAGTGGGGGCACCTTGTAAGACCCAGCAAAGCTTTATTCAAGGTATAAGCTGTTGTGTGCAAGCGTATTTCTCCAGATGTATCTGAGGAAGTGCGCCTTGCACATGGAAGCTTATCCCTTGAATGAAGCTTTGGTGGTCTTACAAGGTGCCCCCCCCGGACTCAAACGTTGTTCTGCTGCTTCAGGCCAGCGTGGCCACCCACCGCAAAGTACTTGCCGCTCCTCTTTGCGTTTGTGCTCACGTGGAGCTGCTCTCATCTTTTCCCCCAGGAGGCAGAATTTTGTGACCACCACATTATTTCCTACATTGCTAAATGCTGTCGTCAGACTAATTATGCAGGTTTGTGTAGTAGCTGGAAGTCAGAAGCACTTTAAGGACGAACTGGTTCAGTAAGTTAGACATGTGGGATAATAACATTACACTTTGTTAAATTGCTTCCTTGTTAGGGGGAAAGCATTTTAAAACCAGCATGTTTGCTTGCCTGATTCTGTAGTAAATTTTCCACAGGATTGTTAAACAAGCGTACCTCCACCTCCCTGTTCCAGAGCAGCAAGTAACTTCCAGATTTAAGACACACTGGGGGGATCCAGAGTAAGGGACAGAGAATTGGAACTATTTTTACCCAGACATTGCTTGTTGTTCAGTCGCACAGTCGAATCAAGACTCTTCACAACCCCATGGACCACATCACCCCAGGCTCTCCTGTCTTCTGTCGTGCTCCAGAGTTTGCTTAATTTCATGTCTGTTGCCTCGATAACACTGTCTAACCATCTCATCCTTTGCTCTCCCCTTCTTCTTTGACCATCAATCTTTCCCAGCATCAGGGTCTTCTTCAGTGAGGGCTCCCTTCTCATTTGGTGGCCAAAGTACTTGAGCTTCAGCTTCAGTATCTGGCCTCCCAGGGAACAGTCAGGGTTGATTTCTTTTAGGATTGACTGACTGGATCTTCTTGCAGTCCAGGATGCAAGACACTGCTACAATCCAATATACCAAGTCAAGGCCAGTGTGTTTAGAGTTCTAGGAGCCTCTTTGAAAAACGAATATCAGCTCACCATCCATACAGTATTTTAGATACACATCCAATATAAGGAATTCACTGCCCTCAAGAGTAAATGATGCACAGCACACTGAAAAGCAGCTTTAGGATGGTGGTTTCACAAAATGGCTCCATTTGTTTTCTCTCTTTTTCTGCTAGAGCAGCTTTGTTAACAATGCACAGACTACTTAGCGCAAGTTGTTTTTCTTGTACATCAATTGTAAATGTCACAAGTATTGCATTTCAGAAATATGGGTCATGAAGCAGACATACACAAGCAACAGTGCTCATTAAACGTTTGGGAGAGAGATTAAACTGGGGTGTGTTAAGAGATGGCTCCGCATTACTTACATCTTAAGAGTGACAGATGGGCTATTATGTATTTTCCAAACATACCGTAAAAGCATGAATATGGCTTGTTTTATCATAATTTATTGGTTTTAGTCATGAGCCACATCTCCAGCTAGACAAATGTTGTAAATAAAGGGTACAAAATTCTGATCTCCCCCCCCCAAGATTATGGTAGTGAAGGGAGGCTTAAAAGTTTGTGGGTAAATATATGGTGAAATCTCAGAATCCAACGGGTGGGCAGAAGGACCGGAGGTGCTCTTTAGCTCCTCAGCTTCATGTGCTTTAGTTCAGAAATAAGCCAATGCTCTTTTTTTCCCGAAGAAGGTGTTAAGCTGCCTGGCCCAGGACCCTCATCACCACCCCCGGGGGAATCCCATCCTCCTCCACACAACCACCACCAGGCACCGGAGAAGCAATCTCATTTAATAAGGTTTCTGGGCTTGGCAGCTACATGAAGGCAATGAGGCCTCCTTGCAGGGACAATACATATAAACAAATGTTTGAATATTGTTGATTTTCCTAATACCCAACGAAGTATAGGATAGAATAAGCCTCTCATGGCATAGCCAGCAAATTTTAATAAAGTGGTAAACGGTCTTACAATTTCATTCATAACTAATATTGTTTGTGGAACTGCACCTTTAATATCTTTGGGCTTTTATATATAAATGACCCTGGCTAAAAGCTACCCACAAGCCATAAAATGACACGATTAGTTCATATTTCTTTCCATCTCACACTTTGTTGTTCTTTTACAACGTAAGCATGTATGCTTCACGACAAGGTTACAGCAACTTTATTACAGAGCCTGACCATCTGTGAAGGAATCTGATTGCTTAGGGCAAAACCTTAGCTATAACTGTGTTGAAAAATAATTTCAGAACAGTAGCTGCAGCCAAGCTAAACAGGAGGTCAGTACTGTTTTAAGGAAAAACATTTATTTCAACATATACACAAGTGAGCTCTGACTCAAGGACGCTTGCGCCAGAACAAATTTTGCTGGTGTTTAAGATGGTACTGGACTCCCACTTAATTGTGTTGAAAAACAAAGCTCTGAAGTTAAATTCAGATTTTTCTTCCATTGAAGTATCTCCATTTCTTGCTGTAGATTTTCTGGGTTGTGTGGCCGTGGTCTTGGCATTGTAGGACCTGACGTTTCACCAGCAGCTGTGACTGGCATCCTCAGAGGTATCCATCTTTCTGTGTTATACCTCTGAGGATGCCAGTCACAGCTACTGGTAAACGTCAGGTCCTACAATGCCAAGACCACGGCCACACAACCCAGAAAATCTACAGCAACTAATGAACTCCAGCCGTGAAAGCCTTCGACAACGTATCTCCATTTCCTTGCATGACAGAACTCTGCTGCTTTAACGCAGCTGTAAGCTGCCACTTATGAAGTAATGCTAGAGCTACAAAACTGGTAGCATAGCTTCTATGGTTTTAAAACCTTGATTGTTTTATTGTCGAAATGTTATACAATCTTATCCTGAAGGCTTTGTTTTTAGAACAGTACTTTTGAACCTTAAATTTATATTGCATATATTTTATATTGTAATGGCCTATGACCATATGCAATAAATTTACTTACACATCCTAGTGTATTCTAAACATTTTATGTAGAAGGAAGCAACAAAGCTTGTGCCTAGTGTGGGTCATGGCGAGGCAAAAATCTTTCAATCAAGATTTATTATAGAATAACACTTAACAAAATTTTAGTCAAACAATCCAAATCCCATATCGTCATCTGATTCTTCCGACTCTTCTTTCTTTTCTTCTTTCTTCTCCTCAGCTGCAAATTGAAGTATATTTAGACAGTTAGAGGCAACTCTCAGACTAATTTCATTCTCTTTACCACACACTGTACAGGCATTCAGAATGCAAAAGCATTCTGAAGTAGCTTCAGTTCAAATTTTACGGCATGTTGAACACCACATCCCGTAAAAATATCAAGTTTCTGTGAAAGGTGAGCTCTGAGCGCAAGAAAGAAAGGAAGGAATCAACATTATACTTACCAGCAGCAGGTGCAGCGCCTGCAGCAGGAGCGGCAGAGCCTCCAGTGGAGACCGCTACAGCTCCACCCACTGGCATGCTGGCCAGCTTGCTGTTACCTAGGGGGGATAAAGGAGGAAATGTGACACATGATGTGTAGACATGACCGATCAAAGGGAAACCAGACTACCAGTGCCAAGCTACGCAGGGATCCCTTAATCTTGAGTTCAGTGAAATGGAAGCAACCTGGCGTAGAATTGTGAAAGACATCGACAGTGAATGAGTTCTTTCTTACACTTAACATTAGGCCATTCTGAAAGATCAACACTTGTTCAACTCCCACCCCCATTCCACATCTCCTTCCTTCCACAATCTCATTCCATATTCCAATCCCCACCTTGCTTGATTTTTGACCAGGAAAAGAAGAAACTGATGCACTGTGGCAGGCATGACAGAGGCCAAATAGTACTCAGCAATCACCTGGCACGTGGGCACCTAATTGATCTCTTAACTATCAAGCATCTCAGGCTCTCAATCAAACTCCCAATTGCAGAAATGAACTTTAATTCTAGAAATCAATTTGTAGTGATGAACTCCTACCAGATACCATAAAAGCACTCATTTATTTCATCAGCCCAGTTTCGTCTTATATAAACCATGTTGGTGACTTCTGGCTGTATGCAGAATATGTATTAAAGGGTACCTGGCATGGTGGGGGAAGAGAGGGAGAGAACGATTTGCTACAAAGAAACTCCTTGAAATCAGAAGGACGGCTCTGCTGGGACTTGCCTATTTCCTATCACATTACTGAGCATTACAGCTATGGGCAAAGTTTTCTCGATATGTCAACCAATAACACTTGCTTTGGGATTGCAGTGCCACCACTTACTTTGGGAGATAAATTGATTTCTATCTGTATCACAAGGCCAAATTAAGCAACAGCTGAAATTGTACGATGCACAGGGCCTTAGAGATTTAGACTTGCTACTGATTAATGCCTACAATTTCAAGGAAGTTTGCAATTATTTCCCTTGTGAGCCCCAAGAGTCCCTCAGCTTTCATAAACAAACCAAAAGGGGCAAAAGGCCCGTTCTTTATTTCTGAGAATATTCTGAATTGGTTCTAAAACATGTTTACTTTTCTGGCCACAGAAACACCCATGTGACTGCTTATATATCTATTCCAAGGGCGGGTATATGTTTAATTTCTTGGCTCCGATATTACCATTTAAATGCACTGACACTTATTTTGAACTTACACCCAGCCCGCAGTTTAGGATTCGCTGGCTCTATGGCTGTACCCGTCTTCCTGCAAGAGCTACTGACTGAATTAATCCCTTACAGTGGCAACAGAAGGGGAGTCAGCCCAGACAGCTCTTTCCTGCCATCCCTCTCCCCCCAACAGCTGCCAATCATCACCAAGTACGAGAGTTGGGAAGCATGCAAAATAGGTGACTCCTGGGAGAAGGAAGTGGCTGAATCCATCTTTTTGCATTTTGTGCCAGCAGAGCCTCTACCACTAGCTGTGGAATACTTCTTGCATCAGCAAAAAGGAAGCACAGGATCCAACTATTGTCAGCAGCACCAGCTATTTACACAACACCTTGTACTGCAACCCAAAGGGCCAAACCCCTGCTCTGAGGAACATTCAATTTAAACTCTGACATTCGAAGGGATGTGTGTGTCAAGAATACGGAATTTCAGCTATAAGAGATACATTGTCGAAGACTTTCACGGCCGGAGTTCATTCACTGCTGTGGATTTTCCAGGTTGTCTGGCCGTGGTCTTGGCATGGTGGGACCTGACGCTTTGCCAGCCGCTGTGACTGGCATCCTCAGAGGTATAATACAGAAAGATGGAGTACTCTCTGCGTCAAGGTGAGAAGAAGAAATGGTAGGCATTCTCACCTTGACACAGAGAGCACTCCATCTTTCTGTGTTATATCTCTGAGGATGCCAGTCACAGTTACTGGCAAAACGACAGGTCCTACAATGCCAAGACCACGGCCAGACAACCCGGAAAATCTATAGCGACTATAAGAGCTGCTTAAGTTTGTTTCCTTGTCATTTAAAATTTCTTGCCTTACTGCCAGGGAGATAAATTAATGTAGACGTAACCTGAGCATAATGTACCAGATAATGAACCAAGGCCTGATTCATTTGACTCTGATGAATATTACCCCTTTGACAGGGCAATGGAGAAGCAGGCCTGCCTCCAACTGCTCCTGACAGACAAGGAACTGGAGGTGTCTGGCTTGGAAATGTCAGCAGATGGAACACATCCCAGAAGACTGGAGTAACCAAGATACATCAGGCTGTAGCACTTACTCGCTCAGCCTCTAAGGGCATGATAAAGAGAGCAAAGAGGCCATCCTTCCACTACATTTCCACAAGAAATGCTCGGTGTGGAAAAGGATAAGTGAACTGAAAAATTCAGTGCTAAATGGAGTTCATATATTTATTATTCATTTGTTTCCAACAGAACCCTAGTAACTCATGAGCTATGGAGAAGTGTAAGAGCACTGGAGATCCTGAAACGGAGCTGCTAACTTACCGATGTTAAAGTCCAGTGCAACCGCAGAGACCTGTGTAACTCAGAAGCTTGCCAACTATCAAACTTCAGTTGCTATATGCACAAAGCAGTATTATTTCTAAGAAATGGTGACTTGAAATGTTAGTATGCATCATCCTAACATCATGCAGTTTACCCTATACATGTATCAAATGCTATGTACTGTCTGTTGTCTAACCCTGACCAAGCAGTATGATTGTGTCAAAGAAGCTTCAGCCTAACAGAATATCAAACTTGAACTCATTGCTTAAAGTGTGCAACTATGTAGCTTTAGAAAAACCAGTCCCTCACTACCATCACAAAAAGCATCTCTAAATCAAGACTTGGCTGAAAAGTGCCCTGACCTGGAGCGCCCAGGCCAGCCTGACCTCGTCAGATCTCGGAAGCTAAGCAGGGCCAGCCCTGGCTTGTGTCTGGACGGGAGACCTCCAAGGAATACCAGGGTCATGACACAGGAAGGCGATGGCAAGCCACCTCTGAAAATCCCTTGCCTTCAAGCCCCCCTAGGGTTCACCAGAAGTCCACTTGACTTGATGGCAAATGACAGACAGACTTGGTTGAAAAGTGAGTTTACAAACCCAAAGGGGAAACTGTTAGGAAGTACGTAGCCACAAACTTTAATGATAGTTACCAGGGGTTCCCATTTCTGGAGTTCCTTGTGTGTGTTTAAAACAAAGACGGGCTACAGCTTAACATGCTGCTCAACCAAGAAAAAAAGTTTACCTAAAGTTTCTGTAATCACATGTGAAAGGAAAAGATCCTGTTTCAATAAGAGAGATGAGGGAAATTTTTCTATTCAGTCATTACTTTCTTTCTCACAACCTGTATAGCCCCATAACTTGCCTTACATTATTCTGTTCGCAACTCAAGAGTGATGACACACTTACTGGGCACCAAATATATCCCACCATGCGTTAGAACACAAGAACATAAGAGAAGCCAATGTTGAATCAGGCCAATGGCCCATCCAGTCCAACACTCTGTCACACAGTGGCCAAAAATACCAGGTGCCAGCAGGAGGCCCAGCAGTTATTCCTGCACTCTCTCTTCATCTGGAGCAGACTTTTATGTAGGAATTCACTAAAGAATGTTTTGGGAAGTATATGTATTGCCACAAAACAAAAACGGTCATTTCCTTATGGAATGTTTCTTTCTCCTAAACTAAGAATCTGTTGGACCATTACAATTCAATGGGCTTAGTGAAATTCCCAGCCCTCTCATGCCAAGCCTTACCACTATCATAGACTAGTCTTGGTAATCTTCTGCTCATGCTTGTATGGACTGACTTTAAGCCTTTCACCCAGTGGAAAGATAACATCAGTCTCACATATTTATGTGAAATGGAGCATTTTAATAAAATGTGCTTAGCGTTCATTAGATTGATGCTATAGCAAAGCACCTTACTTGTCCCCTATCTGAAGGAGATTTGAACCAAAATCTCAAAGAACTATGATCCACAATTTGATTTTACTTATGTAATTCCTATTTGATACAAAATGCTGATGTCGTATAAGCAGGAACATATGCACAAATCTTACAGAATGATCTACCAAAGATGGTAGGTCTGTCCCTTCTGTGGGATAGGTTCAGAAGCTACAGAAAGCTAATTTGTCTCTATGGCTTTTTGTACTATGTGTCAGGTAGTCCTGCCATGATGGATGGAGGGGAGGGGAGGATGGCTATGGGCGCCATGGTGGCGTGACGGGCGGGAGGTTGGGATCGTAGGGGTGTTGATTTATGCCTGATGTGTGAGAATGGAATGTGGCTCTGGTAACCCCTATCTGGTAGACTGAACATTCTGACCTTGGAGAGTCAAGCTGCGAGCTTTCCTATGTCTTTCAAAGCTGCAGCTTTGCTGAGATTAATGGGGGCGGTGGGAACTTCATTAGCGTAGTAACTTTCGATTCCCATTCGCATATTATTCCCTGATTGGTAGAAGGGGGGTCCCCATTCACCCCCTTCCCTGTATAACCGCCTGCTTTGTGTAACCAAGTTATTCTGAACAATGTATCTGCTCCAGTAACCTTTCTATTGCAGCTTCCTAATAAACGCTATTCTTGTTTGAACCACAAGACCTGGTGTTTGGCTGACTAAGTTAGGGCTCCTGACAGTTTGTTCAGAATCTTCATTGAATTTCGGGACTGGTCGGAAACCCGTGGCTCCAAACATGAGCAGCGGTGAAGAAGACACTCTCCCGATCGAAGAGGAAAAGAAAGAAGATAAGAAACCTCCTGGGAAGGATGTACCCAAAGAGACCCCTGACACGTATGTGCCGGGAAAATGGGGTCAGGAGTACGACTTCGGAGGGCCCTATGGGGATCCATATGGGGCCGCCTATGGGGGGGTGTCAGTTTACATTCCAATCCCAAAGAAGGGCAACGTCAAAGAATGTTCAAACTATCGCACAATTGCACTCATTTCACACGCTAGCAAGGTCATGCTCAAAATCCTACAAGCTAGGCTCCAACAGTATGTGGATAGAGAACTGCCAGAAGTACAAGCTGGGTTTCGAAGAGGTAGAGGAACTAGAGATCAAATTGCGAACATTCGCTGGATTATGGAGAAAGCAAGAGAGTACCAGAAAAACATCTACTTCTGCTTCATTGACTATGCTAAAGCCTTTGATTGTGTGGATCACAATAAATTATGGCAGGTTCTTAAAGAGATGGGAGTACCAGACCACCTCATATGTCTCCTGAGAAACCTGTATAAGGGTCAAGAAGCAACAGTTAGAACCGGATATGGAACAACTGATTGGTTTAGCATAGGAAAAGGAGTACGACAAGGATGTATATTGTCACCTTGCTTATTTAATTTATATGCAGAGTACATCATGCGAAATGCTGGCCTGGATGAATCACAAGCTGGAGTTAAGATTGCTGGGGAAAAGATCAATAACCTCAGATATGCAGACGATACCACTCTGATGGCAGAAAGTGAAGAGGACCTAAAGAGCCTCTTGCTCAGGGTGAAAGAGGAAAGTGCAAAAGTGGGCTTGAAGCTCAACATCAAAAAAACTAAGATCATGGCATCTGGCCCCATCACTCCTTGGCAAATAGAAGGGGAAGTCGTAGAAGTAGTGACAGACTTCACGTTCCTAGGATCCCAGATCACTGCAGATGGTGACTGCAGCCATGAAATTAAAAGACGCCTGCTCCTTGGGAGGAAAGCGATGGCAAACGTAAACAGCATGATAAAAAGCAGAGACATCACCTTGCCAACAAAAGTCCGCATGGTCAAAGCAATGGTATTCCCCGTAGTAATGTATGGCTGCGAGAGTTGGACTATAAGGAAGGCTGAGCGCCGAAGAATAGATTCTTTTGAACTATGGTGCTGGAGAAGACTCTTGAGAGTCCCTTGGACTGCAAGGAGATCAAATCAGTCAATCCTAAAAGAAATCAACCCTGACTGTTCCCTTGAAGGCCAGATCCTGAAGCTGAAGCTCAAATACTTTGGCCACCAAATGAGAAGGGAGCATTCACTGGAGAAGACCCTGATGCTGGGAAAGATCGAAGGTCAAAGAAGAAGGGGACGGCAAAGGATGAGATGGTTAGACAGTGTCATCGATGCAACGAACATGAAATTGAGCAGACTTCAGCGGACAGCGGAAGACAGGAGGGCCTGGCGTAATCTGGTCCATGGGGTCGCGAAGAGTCGGACTCGACTGTGCGACTGAACAACAACAAATGGGGGGGTGACCACCCGAGTCGGACGCAGACGAGACTGGGTGAAACCCCTGGCAGAGACCCACGAAACGTGGTTCGGAACCCCTCGGGCATCGGTGGGGGAAGCCACCCCGAAAGATCGGTCCGCAGACTGATCACGGCTGGGGCCCTGGAAGACACCAGCCGAGAGTCCGAGAGCCTGGAGGGTGCCGTGGTGAGGCGGAGGTGGAGTGGGGAACCGAGCCAAGACCGCCTGATGCGCTTCCTAGATGAATCCCTCGCTCGCATCCCACAGATGATTGCTGAGGGCATCCGGGAAGAGCGAGAGCGACAAAGGCGAGAGGAACCACCAGACCAACCTCCCCAGGACCAACGTCCGGCGCCGGTTCCAGACCAGCAGAACGTGCCAGCCGGTCCTCCGGGGCAACCAGCGGGATCAGGGCCGCAGGGGCCACCGGGGCAGCCACCCCCTCGCCCATGGGGGTTCTTGCCACCGAAGCCTGCGGAACTCCTGGACGCAGACTTTGATGGAGATCCAGAAAAGTTCCCGTTCTTCCTCGTGAGGGCCGAACGATTTATCGAAACCTGGGGCCACTTATTCCAACGAGAAGATCGCATGGTCGATGTCATAGCAGCCCACCTGAAAGGAGCGGCCGCTGACTGGTATGTTGGACTTCATCAGGCCGATGGACGAGAACTGAGAGAAATCGATTCTTTCATGTGGGCCATGAAAGAGCAATTCGAGGACGTGAACTCCAATAAGGCGGCAAAGGCAACGATCCGGGCCCTCAAGCAAGGTACGAGATCGGTGAGGGATTACACGGCGGAGTTCCGTAGGTGTGCGGCCAAAATCCGAGGGGTGCAAGATGGGACTCTCGTGGAGTACTACAAGTTGGGACTCAATGCGGAGATTCGTAGAGAAGTCACCAAGACCCAAGACCCAGACACACTCTCTGGTTGGATACAAGCCGCCATCACTATGGAGAACCGCTTGAAAACCATCAAATTGGATGATGCAGCAGCAATGGTTAACAGAGGCTCTACACCGGCTGCGCGGGGAAAAACCCCCACCCCGAATCCAAAACCGAAGGATGGCACGAGAGAACTCCGGATGAAGCAAGGTTTGTGCCTCAAGTGCGGGGAAGGGGGCCACTTCGCCGCGAGCTGTCCAAGCTCCCCTGCATCAACTGGAGCGCCAAAGGGAGTCAAGAAAAAGTTCGACACGTCCACACCAAAGCCGGTGGCAAAGCCAAGGGGGCGAAAGCCCTGCAAGCCAAGCCGCTCAGCGAGGCATCGGACTCATCAGATGGCGAGACCGCGCCGCAGGGAAACGAGACGGACCTGCTGTGAACAGCGCTGAACAGCAGGTCCCAGACTCCCAGGCGCAAACCCCGGTGAGCAAACCCCCCTCTCTTTTCTTTCTCACGGTGACTTTAGTGGACCCGGGTCTATTGACCCATGTGAGAGTACGAGCTCTCATTGACTCTGGGTGTGGGAGAGACCTCATCAACCCCACACTAGTGACGGGACTAGGGGCAAAAGTTATTAAACTAAACGACCCCTTGATTTTTACGCAGATGGATGGCTCCACCATGAAAGAACCCTGTAAATACGAGACTGTACCCTTAAGGGTGGGGATTGGGCATCACTGGGAGGAGAGGCCCTTCGTCGTTACCCCGTCTGCCCGCTTTCCACTGGTCCTCGGTAGCACGTGGTTCTTCGATCACGATCCACACGTTTTATGGGGGGAGGGGAAAGTGAATTTCATCTCCGAGAAATGCAAGTCCCACCTGTGGAAGAAAGAGTGGGGACCCACGACGGGGGGGCAGGCCCTAGTGACGGTGGGGGTGGCAGAAGCGGAACTAGAGGGGATCCCTCCAGAGTATCGCGACTTGGCTTCTGTCTTTGGGGAGGAGGAAGCCGATGAATTGCCCCCCCATAGAAACTCAGACTGTGCAATTGAGATTTTGCCTAACCAGAAATTACTCAAAGGGAAGTTGTATTCTATGAGCCCCTCGGAGAAGGTGGAGCTGAGGAAATTCATTGACAAAAACCTAAGCAGGGGGTTTATACGGCTGGCATCCTCCCCGTTTGCAGCTCCCGTGCTTTTTCGGAAAAAGAAAGACGGGGGATTGAGGCTGTGCACCGACTATCGCGGCTTGAACGCAATCTCTAACACGAACGCTTACCCCATGCCCCTGATCAAAGACTTGTTGGCTGCGGTGGCTGGGGGCAAGATTTTCTCGAAACTAGATCTCAAAGATGCCTACTTCAGGGTCCGAATACGGGAAGGGGATGAATTTAAAACGGCGTTCAACACCCCCCTGGGTCAATTTGAATACTTAGTCATGCCGTTTGGGCTTCAGGGGGCGCCGGGGGTCTTCATGAATTTGATTAATGAGGTACTCCATAAGTATTTATTCAAGGGGGTCCTTGTTTACCTTGATGACATACTTTTGTATTCCCCTGACCTGAAATCCCACGTGAAACTGGTGCGGGAAGTTTTGCAAACGTTGCACAAGCACAAACTTTTTGCTAAGCTATCCAAATGTGAATTCCACAAGTCGGAGATCCCTTTCTTGGGCTACCGCATATCCCAAAAGGGAATTGAGATGGACCCTGACAAAATAAAAGATGTGGTAGGATGGGAGCCACCTAAAACCCGGAGGCAACTCCAAGGGTTCCTCGGATTCGCGAACTTTTATAGATCATTCCTATCGAACTTTGCTCAGGTGGCTCTCCCCTTAACTGACCTACTGAAAACGAAAGGGAAATCACCCAACTGCACCCGACCCGGGGCCAAACTGAATTGGTCTCCGGAGTGCCAACGGGCATTTGACAAATTGAAAGCCCTTTTTACGTCGGAGCCCGTGTTAGCTCACCCAAATGAACTTAAAAAATTCATTGTGCAAGTAGACGCCTCTGACGTTGCTATGGGAGGGCGATCCTCCAAGAGGGGAGGATGGTAAATTGCACCCCCTTGCCTATGTCTCAAAAAAATTTAACGATACAGAACGGAATTGGTCGGTGTGGGAAAAAGAAGCGGGATCGATCCGTTTAGCGTTGTCTACCTGGCGCCATTGGCTAGAGGGTCCCTTTCGAGGTATGGACTGATCACAAAAACCTTGAGCTTCTCCGCTCCCCCCGTTCCCTAAACGCCAAGCAGCTGCGTTGGGCCGATTTCTTCTCCAAGTTCAATTTTACACTGCACCATTTCCCTGGGACATCTAACTCGCTTGCCGATGCATTGTCACGCCTCCCACAACACGACAGTAAAAGGGAGGAGATTTGTGACTCGGTTTTCACGCCTTCCCAGTTGGGAGGGGCAGTCACCACCCGGAAGCAAGCCAAACGTCCCCCTTCATCCCCAACCCCTCCCACCAATGACTGGATTACAAAATTCTCTACAGCTATGTCTGACGCTGATAGGGAGGAGGTGGGGGGGGAGGAAGGAGTCTCTCAAGATGCGCATGGCTGTTGGAAAAAGGATAATAGACTGTTTGTTCCCAGTTCCCTTAGGGGGGAGGTGATGGGCTGGGCGCACGGCTCGAAACTGGCTGGGCACACGGGGTTTGTAAAATCTCTCCAGCTCCTACAGAGACAATTTTGGTGGCCTGGGCTACGAAAAGACATTTCGTTATTCACGTCGGCTTGCCAAACGTGCTTGATGAGTAAGCCTAGACCCGGTAAACCCCCAGGAGCACTACAACCCCTCCCCACGCCGGCTCGCCCATGGGAAGTGATCTCTATGGACTTTATTACTGACTTACCCCCGAGCGGGGGGAATACTGTCATCTGGGTGATCGTGGATCTGTTCACTAAGCAGGCTCATTTCTTTCCATTTGCATCCATCCCCTCTGCCAAAAAACTAGCCTCAGCGTTCCTGCAACACGTTGTGAGGCTCCACACTTTACCTGCTAAGGTGGTCTCGGACAGAGGGGTTCAATTTGTTTCGCATTTCTGGAGTGAATTAATGTCACTGCTTGGGGTGGAGAGGGGGGTCAGCAGTGCATACCACCCGGAAACAGATGGGCAGACTGAACGTGTGAACCAAACTCTTGAACAATATTTACGGTGTTTTACAAACTTTCAGCAAGACAATTGGCACTCTCTGTTGCCTTTGGCTGAGTTCTGTTACAACAACACTCAGCACTCATCGACGGGGATGTCCCCATTCAAGGCGGTTCATGGGTATGACGCCCCGCCTTTACCATTTTTGAGTTCTCCCGACCTCCCGGCGGGAGATGCTGGAGACTGGTGCAAACAATTGCAAACAGCATGGTCGTCGTTAGCTAAGACTCTAGAGGAGGCTAAAAACGCCTATAAAATCCAAGCGGACAAGAAACGCAGTCTGTCCTGGATTCCCAAGTGTGGGGAGTTTGCTTATTTGTCCACACAGAATTTACGTGGCATCCAACCGAGTCGCAAGCTTGGCTGGAAATGTGTTGGACCTTTTGAGATTGTGAGAGTTATTAACAATGTGACTGTAGAACTTGCCTTGCCTAAGTCTCTAAAGTCTGTTCATCCTGTCTTTCATGTAAGGCTTCTACGCCGGGCGCCTGAGGAGAACAAATGGAGACCGAAGCAACCCGCCCGCCTCCGCTGTTGGTGGGGGGGGAACCTCACTACGAAGTTTCGCAAATCTTGGACTCTAAGATCTCTCGCAATCGCTTGTTTTATCTAGTGGAATGGGTTGATTTTGGGCCTGAACAGAGGGAGTGGGTCAGGGCGGAAAATGTTCGGGCCCCCCGGATGATCCGGGCTTTTCACAAACTGTACCCCCACAAGCCAAAGGGGTAGATTTGTTTTCGAGAGGGCTGCATGTCAGGTAGTCCTGCCATGATGGATGGAGGGGAGGGGAGGATGGCTATGGGCGCCATGGTGGCGTGACGGGCGGGAGGTTGGGATCGTAGGGGTGTTGATTTATGCCTGATGTGTGAGAATGGAATGTGGCTCTGGTAACCCCTATCTGGTAGACTGAACATTCTGACCTTGGAGAGTCAAGCTGCGAGCTTTCCTATGTCTTTCAAAGCTGCAGCTTTGCTGAGATTAATGGGGGCGGTGGGAACTTCATTAGCGTAGTAACTTTCGATTCCCATTCGCATATTATTCCCTGATTGGTAGAAGGGGGGGTCCCCATTCACCCCCTTCCCTGTATAACCGCCTGCTTTGTGTAACCAAGTTATTCTGAACAATGTATCTGCTCCAGTAACCTTTCTATTGCAGCTTCCTAATAAACGCTATTCTTGTTTGAACCACAAGACCTGGTGTTTGGCTGACTAAGTTAGGGCTCCTGACACTATGCTTGTTCTGGAACTATAAGGAACGTGATGGAAGGTGGCCACTTTAGTTACCTTTCCGCAGGGCATGTAAGGCAGAGATGTTCCACCAGGCATTTGGCTGAGGACAGCTACGGAACAACACGTAGTCTGGCACTTTCACACCCTCCATTCTCCACAACCTCCCTAGGAGGCTTGTGGAAGCTGAAATTTTTCCGCCATCTTGGAACAGATTGTTTTATTTGTTGATATATGTGTTATTTTATTGCCAGCTTTAACTTATTTATTGCATTTATCTTTGCTGTAAGCCACCCTGAACCCTGCTTGCAGGAAAGGGCAGCCTAAAAGATCTAAATAAATATAGTTATGATTTTAGTGTTTTGCTTCTGTCATACACAGAAGTAGTCTGAAGTCATTCAACCATGCTGATCGTCATATTGCTATAGGTACAGGGAAGAGAAATTGGGTAAATGACCCAAAGATGTAGGCACCAAGGAATTACTGATGATTCAGGGGATCAGTGGAGTACAGAAACCAGATTGTTGGAGGACAAAAGAAGAGCCTGAAGAGAATGTTCAAGCACTGGAAGAAATCAGCATGGCCTAGGAGGAGTATGAAGATAAACACAGGAACCTAATTTCGCTGGGAAAAACAGTAGCACATTTCAAAGTGCTGCAAAAGAACTGAGGGAAACACTTGAAATACGGTACCTAAATGTTAAGTATTAGCCATGTTAAGGTAGAAAGGGAGGCAAAGGCAGGGAGTGGAGTTACTAGATCCAAGAAGAAGACAGGTGGGCATTTCATCAAGTGGGGAAACAGAAGAGGCACGGGAAGTAAACAGCCCACATCAGCAGTTTTATCAAGGAAGCAAGAGTCTGCACAGGAACTGAAGGAGAAAGTAGAGCATCACTCACAGAGGATATGCAAAAGCGCATTAAAGCAGATGTAGACTGGGGTGGTATAGTAACATTGTTTGGTCAGAAAAATTTAGAAAAGCTTCATAAAACTACTCTGCTAATATGCCCATTAAACATTTCCATTTGTTTTTAAAACTGAAGTGACTTCCTTTTCACAGCACCATGTTGAGAACATCCTCCTTATGAACAGACACAGCAAATGCCCATTTAAGAGGCTTTCCCAATTTAATATGGTCCACCAGCGAAACCCAGCAGGTACGAGCATCACCCTGTGGGGATTAGGATGGACCCATTACATTTCGGGCACAACATACTCTTACTGTTATTCATATATATTAATTACATAACATGTTCTGAATGGCCACAGAGTGAGTAAAGATTGGCCTCTTGTCAACTTCAACATAGCAAGATGTTGAAAGTTGAGCCCGTAGTAGAGCAGTCACCTTACTATGTTATCACAAGATGCATGTCATGCTGGTGATTTGGTGGCTGGGCAAGGAAAACTATTCTTTGGACCGTGGCAATCTCACATCTTCAGAAATTCATTCTGCCACAGAATGGTTCTAAAGCTAAGGGTTCCATACTGGACAGATGCAAAAGGCTGGCAAGAAAGCACACAAACTGGGTTTCTTTCCAGATCTTCCACCTTCAGTGCTGAAATCACTATAGTCAGACCATCCTGCTGATATAACTCACCTTGGGCAATGACATCTTCGATGTTTTTCCCATTCAGCTCATTAATGACCTGTAGGAAGCAAAGTGAAAATATTAGAGAAGTGTTCTAACAGGGGACTAGCTCAATATTCCACTCCCTCAATGCAACTGGACTAGGTAAACATATAGCTGGTTGATGGAAACATTCATCAACAAATATATAGCCGACACAAATTATAGTGTATGCCTCAATAAAGATTAAATCTAATAAAGGCAGGTTATAGCAATTTTAAAATGACACAATAAGAGGAAACCTGGAAAGTGACTCAGAGGGCTCACAACTTAATCTTTTAATTATTCAAAACATTTCTGTGCCGCCTTTTCACCAAAATGGTGTTTCCAAGGCAGTGAACATTAAAATATTTTACATTAAAGCAACATTTAAAGTATATACGACCCACTCCAATCAATATTCTGGCTGCAGCATTCTGTACCATCTGCAGCTTCCGGAGAGACTTCAAGGGCAGCCCCACTTAGAGGACACTGCAATAATCTAACCAAGATGTTACCAGAGCATGCTCCATAGTTGTAAGATCATCTCCCCAAGAAGGACCACAGCTGGTTCACCAGCCAAAGCAGTTGCTGCCACATGCTTAGCCAAGAGGAGACCTGAGTCTGAAGTATCCCCCAAGATACGAACTTGCTCCTTTAGGGAAAGTGCATTCTGTCCAAAACAAGAGGTATCTCATTTTCTGTGTCAAACCATCCCCCTACCAGTAGCACCCCATTTTGCCAGTATTAAGTTTCAGTTTAAATCCCCACAATAAGAACATAAGAACATAAGAGAAGCCAATGCTGAATTAGGCCAATGGGCCATCCAGTCCAACACTCTGTCACACAAGGTGGCCAAAAATACCAGGTGCCATCAGGAGGTCCAGCAGTGGGGCCAGGACACTAGAAGCCCTCTCACTGCTGCCCCCAGCACCAAGAATAGAGTGCATCACCTGCCCCAGACTGCTCTTAACCTAAGTATCCCCAACATCCCAAGCATAAGATACCCTAATTCTCACCAAGAGCAACATATTTCCTCGTTTCTCACCAAAGCAAGCCCTTCCCACATTAGTGTTGAATAAGTGGGCCATGATTCACCATACAACAGTATACTGGCTATTGTGTTTTAGCTGTAATAACTAAGAATTTTTTGCTGCAACCAACAAAGACATTATCTTAGACAGAAGTACGAGAGATAAAGGATTCTACAACTTTTGCAAATGAATTTCTACTTCTGCAAATCACTAAACCCAAGAGGGAAGACAGCATTCTGTACTCTAACATAAGCTGCACCTGTGGCACTATGGCAGCATGGGATTACGGACAAGGACATTGTGCTGCTCACCCAGGGCCAGTTTCCCCCACAAAGATCAACAGATTACAAAACTATAGCATACAGGGCAACCTCTATGGAAAGCCTTTACAAGAAATCATTCATAGCTTTGGAACTGGATGTCATCAATATGCAGATGACACCCAGCTGTTATTTTTTGTATACAAATGCCTGGTAATATGGTAGATGTCTTAAACCGATGCCTGACTGCTAAGGTTAAATGGCTGAAAGTGAACAAACTGAAAGTGACTCCGGACAAGACAGAAGTGATACTGGTTGGAAAGGTGGAAACCTTGAAGGACAGTGTGCTTCCCACTTTTGGTGGTGGGGGTGGAGGGTCTGCCTGGTTAACAGCCCAGGGATTATATTGGATCCAACACTGCCACAGAAGAAAGAAGTTAATGCAACTGCAAATCAAATAACAAAAACAACAAAACCCCACTTACTCCAACTCAAGTTTGTTGGCCACCAACCTTGACATGGCCAGTCTGGCCACCTGGATCCACACCACAGTAACACCAAGATTAAACTATTGTAATGCACTCTACATAGGTCTTCCCTTGAAGTCAACTCAGAGTCCAGTTGGTGTAGAATGCCTCAGCTCGATTATCATTGGGAGCTAAGCAGAGCACACACATTACTCCCATTCTGCAGTCATTCCATCAGCTGGACATGAGTTACTGGACTCAGTTCAAGGTACTGACTACCACATAGAAAGCCCTTCACATGAGCAGAGATGAAGTTGCCTTATACTGTATATCAGGTCACTGGTCCATCAAGGTCAGCCCTGTCTACTCAGACTGGCAGTGGTTCTCCTAGATCTTAGGTGGAGTTCTTTTATTTCACCTACTACCTGAATATTTTAACTGGAGATGCCAGGGATTGAACATGGTGCCTTCTGCATGCCAAGCAGATGCTCTAGCCTTAAGCCATGAACCCTCCCCTCATATCTGCAGGATCGCCTCTCCCCCTATGCTCTGCCGCAACACCCTTGTCTCCTTGGAGCAGGGATTCCTGCAGGTGCCATCCTGCAAATGGGCAAAATCCACACCTTCCTGGCCTTCTTTAAGCTATGCGAAATTGAACTATTCTGGAGGCTTTTTTAATGCTGGTATTGTGATAATATTTCAGAAAGATGCTTTGGCAAGGGATTTGGAATAAGGGATGGTGGACTATACTGCTGTGCAGTGTTCATATGGTCTTGCTGCTACTATTCAAGTTCTGCATCATTTAACATGCCACCTTAATCCTTAAGCTTTGTTTCAGCTCATTTCTGATATTTGAAATCCAACCTTATCACTGTTCAGGGGATGTCTCATCCTGTTTACTGTAGTTGAATTTGACTTACATTGTGTAATCTTGCCTTGAGTCTCAGTGAGAAAGGCAGACTTGTAAATAGCGTAAATAAAAATATAGCTGACTGCTTCCATGTTTATCAGTACCAGTCAGCCCTCTAAAGAATGTCCACTATACCAACTGGAAAGCTACTATTAAACTCCAGTTGTGCTCTTTGTTCACTGCAGCTGTGCAAACATTGTCATAATTTGAAATTTGTATTTGCTAGCACTTGAAACTGTGATGATTTTAACTGCTTTATCTGTTTTAAATACTGTGTGTATACATGTTGTAAGCCGCCCTGAGCCTGCCTCGGCGGGGAGGGCGGGATAGAAATCAAATCAAATCAATTGCCTGAACTAGGCTGAGTACACTCTGGAGCAAGAGACGGGTTGGCAAGTTATGAACTTCAGGGACTTTTGTAAAAAGGTGACTGTCACCAAGGTACCTTAAAAAACCCAAAACACAATTATAAATTTTTCACTGGCTCACCAATCTGAAAATCAGAAAGTTGACTAATAATAAATATGCAAACAATTTGATATAAAATGCTTACAATAACCTGTATCCAAATATCTATAAAGAAAAGCCCTTTTTTGTGCATAGCTGATACCTGGAGGGACACAAGTTAAGGAAACTGGTCTTTCTTACAGTGGTAAGGAGACAAAGCATTCCAACTATTATTCCTCCTGAACGGTAAAGCTGTATTTACAGCTAAGGCGAACAAGAACAGTTTTTTACCACATTTATCATTCTCACCTTGTTCATGCGTTCATCATCTGTTTCAATGCCTACACTGTCAAGAATTTTCTTCAAATCTTTTGAGCTTGGAGAATCATTGCCTCCAAGAACAGCAAGAAGGTACGCAGCAATGTAACGCATTCTGGGGGGGAAAGAAGATTTAAAAACAAACATATATGCTTACGTTTACACATACTCAAAATTAAGTTTAAATTTTTCTATGATATCGTGTAAAATAAGATCAACTGTATTCTTTAACCTTCTCAGGGCATGTATAGGATCAGCCTCAGGATCTGGGATACATTTATACTTAAGAAATATTCCAAAAACTTCCTGTCATGAGTGCTTCAATTGAATAAGCGCTATGTTTTAAGCTCAAAGAGAAAGCCTCAAGAGGAGATGACAATCTAAGATCTTGTTGAGGTGTGTAATAAATGGCATATACTCTTTGAAAAACCACCAGCTTCCAGATTTTGATTTTTTAATCAGATAGCTCTAAATGGTACCCAAAGGTAAAGGTAAAGGTTCCCTTGCTCGAAAGCCAGTCAAATCCGACTCTAGGGTTGCGGTGCTCATCTCCGTTTCAAAGCCGAAGAGCCAGCGCTGTCCGAAGACGTTTCCATGGTCATGTGGCCGGCATGACTAAACACCAAGGTGCACAGAACGCTGTTACCTTCCCACCGAAGTGGTACCTATTTATCTACTTGCAATTTCTGGCTTTCGAACTGCTAGGTTGGCAGGAGCTGGAACTAGAGACGGGAGCTCACCCTGTCATGCGGCACCCGGGTCTCGAACTGCTGAACTACTGACCTTCCAGAGCCTGCAGTTCAGCGTCTTAACCACTTGAGCCACCGCAGCTCCATGGTACCCAAACAACCCCTCAAAAAGGCTGTATAAGTAGATAGATAAATATGCACACACAGAGTCCATCAAACCCAACTATACATTAACTAATACAGCACAAACCACATTGGTGGTGGTGGTAAATGCTGTTAATCCCAGCCAACCTTTGACAACATCGCAGGGTTTTCAAGGCAAGAGATGAGTAGAGGCATCTGATTTGTTACTGCTGGCCTCTGAGTAGCAGCCCTGGACTTCAGTAGTGCTCTCCCACCCAAACAGTAACCAGGACTGGCCATTCTTAGCACCTGAGATCAGGCTAATCTGGGCCATCAGGTCAGGGCAAACACCTTGACTTTACATACCTTTCAGAGAAAAATGAATTTAGAGGGAAAACAAAGCAACACTTGGGAGCATTCCTCTGAGAGAAAAGTGACACGCTGTCCTAACACCTATATAAAATCCCCGCACACCAAACCACACTGACTCTTTCTCCAGGAAGAGATAAAAAAGCTTCAAAATCATGGCCTGCGGCAATTTTACACACCCACCCACAACCCCTAAGTTTAATGATTTTATGCCATTTTTACATTTTAATTAGTATCACACCGATTTTTCTTTGAACTTACTGCCTTACTGCAACAAGAAAATAACCCCCTGGGGGTGGGGAGCAGTGTTCCCTCTAAGCTGAGTGAGCGTGAGCTAGCTCACAGGTTTTTTAGCCTCTGGCTCACACGTCTTTGCCTCAGCTCAGGGAGGACGGCGCCAGAGCCAACTAATTTTTGCAGGCGCCAAACTGCTCGCTCACAACTTCAATGCCCAGTAGCTCACCAAGTAGAATTTTTGCTCACAGGACTCCGCCGCTTCGAGGGAGTATTGGCGGGGGAGGCCTTGTTCTAGAAGCCCCGGAGCCCGGGCCACACTGGCACTCAGGTCACACTTATCATTCCGCCCCCCAAGAAATGACACAAGACAATACACTAACAAGGGTAGGAAAGCAACCCCCCCCTCCTTTCTGGCGCTTCACCTTTGGTTTGGTGAGATGCTCGATCTGCCACGTGGACCCGCCGCTGCTGCCACCTGTCCCCCCCCCACCTCAGTCCTTCCACGCACTTCCACTGCCTCCCCCACACACACAGTAAGGGTAAAGGTTTCCCTTGCTCGAAAGCTAGTCGATTCCGACTAGGTTTGCGGTGCTCATCTCCGTTTCAAAGCCAAAGAGCCAGCGCTGTCCGAAGACATTTCCGTGGTCATGTGGCCGGCATGACTAAACACCAAGATGCACAGAAAGCTGTTACCTTCCCACTGAAGTGGTACCTATTCATCTACTTGCAATTTCTTGCTTTCGAACTGCTAGGTTGGCAGGAGCTGGAACTAGAGACGGGAGCTCACGCCGTCATGCGGCACTCTCGGGTCTCCAACTGCTGAACTACTGACCTTCCACAGCCTGCAGTTCAGCGTCTTAACCACTTGAATCCCAAAGTCTGAACTTCCACTCGGCCTCCGCTGCTCTTTTTCCCCGCAGCCCCACGTTACCACGCAATTGCTGCCTCTCTGCTGTGAGCAAAAATTCTACCTGGGGAGCTACTTGGCATTCGAGCTGCGAGCCGGCCATCTGGCCGCTGCATCAACTAGCTCAGCGTTTTTCAACCACTGTGCCGTGTGGGTGTGCCGTGGGAAAAATTCCAATTTCATCCGTAACATATGAACAATTATAAAATAAAGCATTATTATTTCATAATAAAGTAATTATAAAATAATTTCTTTGTGTTTATTTGATTCCTATTCAAGAGAATTACTTTATATATACAGTCAATATAGGCACAGAGTTAATTTCTTTTAACATTTTCCAATGGTGGTGTGCCTCGTGATTTTTTTCATGAAAAAAGTGTGCCTTTGCACAAAAAAGGTTGAAAAAGACTGAACTAGCTTGCTCGGGAGGAAGCCCATCCCTCCTGAGCTAGGGCAAAACTGTGCGAGCCGGAGGCTAAAAGCCGGTGAGCTGGCTCACCCTGACTCAGCTTAGAGGGAACCCTGACCTGGACTACAACCGGCACGCTCAGTCAGCCCCCCTTTCCCCCGCCGAGGCCTCCTTGCAAGCGCCGGCTCCAGAGGCACGTGGTGGCCGCCATGTCACCCCTCCGCCCCGCCTGGGATCGCGCGGCCCCGCTCTCCCCGGGAGGGAAACCCGCGCGGCGGAGTCCGAAGCGGCGGCGAGAAGAATCCCGCGCGCTTCCCGGGGCCCGCCCGTGACAGCCAAGGGGGGGGGGCTGGACAGACCTACTTTAACGAGTCGGGGGGGGCAGTAGCCTTTTCCGCCGTGCCCTCTCTGCAGCCGCCTCAGCACGGAAAGGAAGAGGCGGAGCTTACAGCGCGGATTCTTCCCCTGGAATCGCTAACAACCGGCGTTGGGATTGGGCAGAGAGGACAGCCAATCAGAAGTCGGGTTGTTCAAAAGCGCTTTAAAAAAAACACCACACACGGTGCTTCTGTCGCTTGAGGCGTCCGCTGTGGAAAAGGGGGTCGGATGCCGGCCGGCTTTTTTTATTCCCGCGTTGTTTATCATAAGCGGCAGCGAGGGTGCTACTGAGACCGGTTTCTGCTGTTTTGAATTTTGTCGAAGGCTTTCAGGGCCGGAGTTCATTCGTCGCTGTGGATTTTCGCGGGTTGTCTGGCCCCTGGTCTTGGCATGGTAAGACCTGACGTTTCGCCGGCAGCTGTGACTGGCAGCCTCCCTCAGACAAGCCTTGACACAGAGAGGTCACAGCTGCTGGCATTACTGGACCTGACCTTTCGCTGGTAGCTGTGACTGGCATCCTCAGAGCTATAGCACAGAAAGACAGAGTACTCTTTGTATTGACACAGAGAGCGCTCCATCTTTCTGTGGTATACCTCTGAGGATGCCGGTCACAGCTGCTGGCATTATTGGACCTGACCATTCGCTGGTAGCTGTGACTGGCATCCTCAGAGCTATAGCACAGAAAGACAGAGTACTCTTTGTATTGACACAGAGAGCGCTCCATCTTTCTGTGGTATACCTCCGAGGATGCCGGTCACAGCTGCTGGCATTATAGGACCTGACCTTTCGCTGGTAGCTGTGACTGGCATCCTCAGAGCTATAGCACAGAAAGACAGAGTACTCTTTGTATTGACACAGAGAGCGCTCCATCTTTCTGTGTTATACCTCCGAGGATGCCGGTCACAGCTGCTGGCATTATAGGACCTGACCTTTCGCTGGTAGCTGTGACTGGCATCCTCAGAGCTATAGCACAGAAAGACAGAGTACTCTTTGTATTGACATAGAGAGCACTCCATCTTTCTGTGGTATACCTCCGAGGATGCCGGTCACAGCTGCTGGCATTATTGGACCTGACCATTCGCTGGTAGCTGTGACTGGCATCCTCAGAGCTATAGCACAGAAAGACAGAGTACTCTTTGTATTGACACAGAGAGCGCTCCATCTTTCTGTGGTATACCTCCGAGGATGCCGGTCACAGCTGCTGGCATTATAGGACCTGACCTTTCGCTGGTAGCTGTGACTGGCATCCTCAGAGCTATAGCACAGAAAGACAGAGTACTCTTTGTATTGACACAGAGAGCGCTCCATCTTTCTGTGTTATACCTCCGAGGATGCCGGTCACAGCTGCTGGCATTATAGGACCTGACCTTTCGCTGGTAGCTGTGACTGGCATCCTCAGAGCTATAGCACAGAAAGACAGAGTACTCTTTGTATTGACACAGAGAGCGCTCCATCTTTCTGTGTTATACCTCCGAGGATGCCGGTCACAGCTGCTGGCATTATTGGACCTGACCTTTCGCTGGTAGCTGTGACTGGCATCCTCAGAGCTATAGCACAGAAAGACAGAGTACTCTTTGTATTGACACAGAGAGCGCTCCATCTTTCTGTGGTATACCTCCGAGGATGCCGGTCACAGCTGCTGGCATTATTGGACCTGACCATTCGCTGGTAGCTGTGACTGGCATCCTCAGAGCTATAGCACAGAAAGACAGAGTACTCTTTGTATTGACACAGAGAGCGCTCCATCTTTCTGTGGTATACCTCCGAGGATGCCGGTCACAGCTGCTGGCATTATAGGACCTGACCTTTCGCTGGTAGCTGTGACTGGCATCCTCAGAGCTATAGCACAGAAAGACAGAGTACTCTTTGTATTGACACAGAGAGCGCTCCATCTTTCTGTGTTATACCTCCGAGGATGCCGGTCACAGCTGCTGGCATTATAGGACCTGACCTTTCGCTGGTAGCTGTGACTGGCATCCTCAGAGCTATAGCACAGAAAGACAGAGTACTCTTTGTATTGACACAGAGAGCGCTCCATCTTTCTGTGGTATACCTCCGAGGATGCCGGTCACAGCTGCTGGCATTATTGGACCTGACCTTTCGCTGGTAGCTGTGACTGGCATCCTCAGAGCTATAGCACAGAAAGACAGAGTACTCTTTGTATTGACACAGAGAGCGCTCCATCTTTCTGTGGTATACCTCTGAGGATGCCGGTCACAGCTGCTGGCATTATTGGACCTGACCTTTCGCTGGTAGCTGTGACTGGCATCCTCAGAGGTATAGCACAGAAAGACAGAGTACTCTTTGTATTGACACAGAGAGCGCTCCATCTTTCTGTGGTATACCTCCGAGGATGCCGGTCACAGCTGCTGGCATTATAGGACCTGACCTTTCGCTGGTAGCTGTGACTGGCATCCTCAGAGCTATAGCACAGAAAGACAGAGTACTCTTTGTATTGACACAGAGAGCGCTCCATCTTTCTGTGGTATACCTCCGAGGATGCCGGTCACAGCTGCTGGCATTATAGGACCTGACCTTTCGCTGGTAGCTGTGACTGGCATCCTCAGAGCTATAGCACAGAAAGACAGAGTACTCTTTGTATTGACACAGAGAGCGCTCCATCTTTCTGTGGTATACCTCCGAGGATGCCGGTCACAGCTGCTGGCATTATTGGACCTGACCTTTCGCTGGTAGCTGTGACTGGCATCCTCAGAGCTATAGCACAGAAAGACAGAGTACTCTTTGTATTGACATAGAGAGCACTCCATCTTTCTGTGTTATACCTCCGAGGATGCCGGTCACAGCTGCTGGCATTATTGGACCTGACCTTTCGCTGGTAGCTGTGACTGGCATCCTCAGAGCTATAGCACAGAAAGACAGAGTACTCTTTGTATTGACATAGAGAGCACTCCATCTTTCTGTGTTATACCTCCGAGGATGCCGGTCACAGCTGCTGGCATTATTGGACCTGACCTTTCGCTGGTAGCTGTGACTGGCATCCTCAGAGGTATAGCACAGAAAGACAGAGTACTCTTTGTATTGACATAGAGAGCACTCCATCTTTCTGTGTTATACCTCCGAGGATGCCGGTCACAGCTGCTGGCATTATAGGACCTGACCTTTCGCTGGTAGCTGTGACTGGCATCCTCAGAGCTATAGCACAGAAAGACAGAGTACTCTTTGTATTGACATAGAGAGCACTCCATCTTTCTGTGTTATACCTCCGAGGATGCCGGTCACAGCTGCTGGCATTATTGGACCTGACCATTCGCTGGTAGCTGTGACTGGCATCCTCAGAGCTATAGCACAGAAAGACAGAGTACTCTTTGTATTGACATAGAGAGCACTCCATCTTTCTGTGTTATACCTCCGAGGATGCCGGTCACAGCTGCTGGCATTATTGGACCTGACCATTCGCTGGTAGCTGTGACTGGCATCCTCAGAGCTATAGCACAGAAAGACAGAGTACTCTTTGTATTGACATAGAGAGCACTCCATCTTTCTGTGTTATACCTCTGAGGATGCCGGTCACAGCTGCTGGCAAAACGTCAGGTCCTACCATGCCAGGACCACAAGACAACCCGGAAAATCTACAGCAACTAATGTTTGAATTTTTTTTATTCTGTACAGTGACGTACTTGTGTGAGCCCGGGTCATATTTTTGTAGCTCTTTCCCCATATTGTAGGTGGCAGGGCTGGATTTTAAACTGATCTTAATTCAGTGCATTAGGACAGGAATTGTGCCTTGCATCAGAAATGCAATTTTTTTTCTTTCCTTCCTAGACTTTCAGTTCAGGTGGCTGAAATTTTCTGAAGCCATAAACTGTTTACTTGAAAATTAGGGCTGCAGGTCTAAACATACAACTGAGCATGTCCCACTAACGTCAGTTATTTATTTCTCAGTAGAGGTGTTTAGGATTGCACTGTAAAATTGGGATGTGCAAGCTTACTTAGAAATGTCCCATTAAGCTCAGTGGGGCTTACTTTCTACTAAACATGGTGACCTGGTCTGATTGTATGCATAATACCCATCCATGTTAAAAAGTGCTGTATTGAACACAGGACTACTAGTTGTTAACAGATAATGCAAATCCTGATTACAGGGAGAGAATCTTAGACTGTCATGCAAAAAGAGAGACAGGATTAACTGGCTTCAGGCCTGGCCTTGGGATATTGATTCCTTAAGTTCTTGGGGACTTGGACAGGCTAGTTTCCCCACCCTTTTCTTTTGATTTAATTGGATCCTTATACCATCAACATTCTGTTCTTCTGGAGAACTCTCAGTGAGTTTCAAGCCAGTTTTTGTTTGTTTTAGATTTAGTTAACTTAGGTCCCAGTCACACGTGCCAGATAATGCGGGGGGGGAGTGAGGCTATTTGCTCCGTAGTAATATGACCCGCATTTGCGCAAGTACACAGTCTGTGGGAGCTGTGGGGGCAGCCCACCACTGCCTGATCAGACAGACACAAACCGTGGGTGAATTGGTTTTTGGGTTTTTTGCCACGTGTTTCCGATGCGCTTAAACGGGATTGATGAATCGCATCTCCACACTGAGGGCTTCCTATGGCAATATGGAGGGGGAGGCACAGAATCGGGATGGCCTGATCAGACCATCCTGACACCATGAGAGCGCGCTGGCATGATCACATCCGTGACCTGTAGCAACCCATTTGATAGTGGACTTTCCCTAGTGTTTTTTTACTTCCCTATACGAAGAAACTCCACCTTGGCTGTTAGCTCAGTTTTGCTGCTGTTATGATGTTAGCAGGGACCAGCCACTTTACTAGAAGGAATAGTGTATTACAAGGAAAACATAGTACTCAGGTATTTCTTGTCCATGCACACAGCAATGTTCTTGAACACCTAATTCATGATACAACTCTCATTTATACACTTGTATCTCTGTATAAGTACCATTAGGAACTGGCTCACTCCATATGTGTGTATTTGTATATGGTTTTACAAACTAAATACAATTATGTAGGTCATTATTTGTAGAAACGATGCCAACTTCAGTTGGGATTATTAATTTTAGGCTGTGATTCACACACACTAATCCACTTTCAATGCACTTTCGAATTGGGTTTTGCCAGTTCACACGGTGAAAATCCAGTTGGAAAGTGGACTGAAAGTGGATTATTTCGCGTGTGTGGTCGCAGCCATAGTAACGGTAAACGAATAAGATCTAAACCGGGTCTGCTGGGTGGTTTTTCCGGTTAAGTTTGGATGCTGCCAATCAGCGACAGCAACTTGTGCTTCAAAAACCAGGAAACGACCTGCATTCACATTTGAACAGAACTGGATTTCCGACTGTTACCAGGAGGAATCGGGAAGTGCCTACTCGGCCCGGAGTAACAACTAAGTCCTTGACCGACGTAGCACATCAATAACTTTAGGTAAAGGTAAAGGTTCCCTTGCTCGAAAGCCAGTCGAATTCGACTCTAGGGTTGCGGTGCTCATCTCCGTTTCCAAGCCGAAGAGCCAGCGCTGTCCGAAGACATTTCCGTGGTCATGTGGCCGGCATGACTAAACACCAAGGCGCACGGAACGCTGTTTCCTTCCCACCGAAGTGGTCCCTATTTATCTACTTGCAATTTCTTGCTTTCGAACTGCTATAACTTTAACAACTTCTAAAAAGAGACGTGCGGCACCTGACGCCTGTCAAAGCTCGCCACGCACCTACGGCGTTCCCGATCCTCCGCATCAAACCCGCTGGCTTCCTACGGTACATATACAGCAACCCTTCCCTTGCCAATAACTAGCAACTGTCTCTTTAAGAGAAAGGAGCGCCTGGGCAAGGTCGTCTCTGCGGCGGCAACGTGCAAACTTCGGCCGTCCTGGGTCGGACCACTCGGCTGTAGCGAAGCAGCCAAGCTAAGCGCCGCAGCGGCTTCCGTGAACTCCCCTTTAACTCTCCTGCCATCAGCGGGCTTGATTTTTTAGGAATAAGTGTGTGAGAAAGCCCGAAATGTTTTCCCAGGCCAGGTAAGGAGATTTTTCTCAGCTGGCAACGAGGGCGGGACAGTTTCTTTCCCGTTTCTTCTTGGCGTTTTCCTGCTTTCCCTTGGAAGGGGCGGGAGACGACGCGCGGCGCGTCAGCAGGGTATCCGGGCAGATTCTCTTCCCCCTCCCTGAAAACTTCTCGCAAAGTTTCTCCTGTTCGCCAGGGCAGCCAGCCAGCAACAGGAACGCTCAAAAAATAGGGTTGCCAGCCTCCAGGTGGGGGCTGGAGATCTCCCGCTTTTACAGCTGACCTCCAGCTAACAGATCAGCTCCCCTGGAAAAAAACGGCTGCTTTGAAGAGGGGAGTCCTATGGCATTGGACCATGCTGAGGCCCCTCCCCTCCCCAAACCCCGCCCTCTCCTGGAACTACTCCCAAATTCTCCAGGTATTTTCCAACCCAGACTTGGCAACCCTACTCAAAAATTAACAACAACAACAGCCCCCCCCCCGGGTCCGGTCCCTCTCTGGGTGGCGGCGGTCCGACTCCCACGCACGTTAGTTTGGGAAGAAGGTCTGTTGTTGGACTGAATGGGACTTACCAGTAAAACCGGGTCAGTTGGGGCTGAATGTAATGGGACTGGCTTGCAAAGAGACATGCGTAGGCATGCGCTGTGGGACTCGCCGAAGTCGGAGGGGCTTGCTTTCGAGTAAACGTGCCTGGGGTCTTGCAGGGTGGGTGCTGCCTCTCGGGAACAAGTCCGGGTTTCGCCAAGTCGCGCTCGCTTGGCGGTGCAAGGAAGGGCGCGGGAGGGTTCGCGAGATCGGTGTCCCCCTACTCGGAAGTAAGTCGTACCGATTTTAGTGGGAAGTCTTCCCACGTAAGTATGCGGAACTTTGCATCTCTGTTTCCGTTTCTTAAATCCCTTGAGCTTCGCAAGCCGACTCTCCCCCTCAAATGGACATTCAGGGGTTGGAAAACGAGGAGAAATCAAAACACATTTAAGCAGAAGTGGGACTGTCTTGCTGTGTTCGTTGGAGAAATCACCACCGCGCTCTCCACAGCTGGGAGTCGGGGGGAAAGAGCTTCCAGCGCAAATTATGACCAGTGCGCCCTCTAAGCTGCAAGAGTCTTGTGAGCAAAAGTTCTTCTTTGTGAGCTGCTGGCATTAAAGTTGTGAGCAAGCAATTTGGCTGCTGCATAAATTGGTTTGCTCTGGAGCCGTCCTTCGTGAGCTGAGGCAGGAATGTGTGAGCTGGAGGCTAACAAACTGGGAGCTAGCTCATGCTAACTCAGCTTAGAGGGAACACTGATTATGACCCAGTTTCTAAACTGGGCCTGGGTTTGGCACCTCTCATTGTGTTGTGCTTTGACATCACATGATGGCCAAGAGCAAGATATTTTTGCTTGGTCATTTTGTTTTAATCTTATGTCTAGAAGTTCACCCTACTTCACCCCTGTGTAGCTTTTGGGCCCTGCATCCTCTTGGTAATCCTTAAAATTGCTGTCCTGGTTCACAAGTCAGTATGAAATAGTTGTGAAAATTTCCAAGAATGCTTTTGGATTTCAACTCCATGCCCTACAATGTTACTCAAAAGGGCTGCTTCCCAAATTACATGAATACACTAAATGTGAATAGAGTAAAGAAAGGGTGGGTTACCTTTTTCCCAGGCAGAGGTTACCATGTTTTGGAGAGGACAGGCATGAGGTGTGTACATTGTACAGGTGTAATGCTGTTTGATTGCATTGTTTTACTCTGTGCAATCAGCTTTGAACCTTAGTGAGAAAGATGGGATTATAAAGAAATATAAATCTTTGTATTCTTAAATGAAGATATTTCTTAGTGTTAACTAATGAGTAATAGTTTAGGTAAAGTCTGTTATGTTAATTAAAGGTCTCTGGATATACTGGGTTCTAGTATGCTCCAGTTTCACAGGCGATTAAAGTTTATATGTAGTGATTTTGAGACTGGCTCCTTTTAAATTTCTGTTCCTTTCCTCAAGTACCGAGTTATATCTCAGTTTAATTGTAAGGCCTTAACAAAGCATTTCAGTTTTCTTCTGAGCAGGATTTTTGTTGGTGGAAAGATATTTTGGGGGTGTCAATATCCAGCCTTGAAAAATAGCTCTGCACCTTTGTGAGGGAGAAGTTCAACCATTGTACATTGTTGCCTTTGACAGCACATTGTACATCTCATTATTATACAGCTGTTAAAGTGAGCCAACATTTCTGGGACAGTGTTAAGGAGGCCAAAGGAGCACAGATGCTGAGAATTAAAATGTTTACTAACCCTTGTGCCAGCTGAGATTGCCTTACTTTTTCAGGATTGCTAAACTTCTTAATGAAAGAATGTTAGAGACAGATTATAATTGCAGGTAGTAAATAACAACTGAAAGGAAGCTGCAGTCCTCTCTGTTCAGTTCCTGCTGAACTCCTTGGAACTTCCATAAATATACGTAGGATGGAGCTGCGAGAGTACTGAACTCCCGGGGAAGACATTGCCAAATGCCATGGAGGACAAGGCTTTTGTAGACAGGGGAGGTCATGTCATGCAGAAAAGCTGCATTTGTAAAAAATTTCATTTTATGCACCAGGGTTAAAGACAATGGGTCTGTTAAAGGCAGCATGAGCCATGCCTGTTCTATGTAATCACCCTATCAAGTCCCTGTCTTTTATAGAATGGCGTTACTTATACAACGTGCTTTGTCTCTGTGGTACTCCAAAGGGTTGGAAACCTTGAAATGTACCCAGTGTTCTTACAATCTGTTTTGAATGTCAGGTTCCTTGTTCCACAGAGATAGCAGCAAAAAGAAACAGGACTCTCGTGGCAACTTAAAAGAAATTTTATTTCAATGTAAACTTTTGTGGATATAGCCCTATCCGTGAGCTGCAGTGAGTGGAACTTTGCTATGTTGGTCTGTTGGGGCAAAATGAAACAAAAACCGAGTGGCTAAAAACATTTCACGGAGAGCTTTTGTGGGTCACAGCCCACTTTGTCAGAGAGGTGTGCGATGGGAAAAAACTCATGGTGAAATAATTGTCATTAAGGTGCCGTTAGAATTCTTGTTTTATTTTTCTTGGCTATGCAGACATCTTATGTAGGAGGTATTTTTAAAAGGCTGGTTCAAAGAACCCATGAAGTGTAGGAAGTACACTGTGCAATGTAACTGTGTAAAATTCAAATCTAATCAGAAAACATATCGACCCCTTCACCCTGCTGTTTCTTGTTTTTCTGTACTTCCTACCGAAAATGTCTGCATAGTAGGATCTGCTCATTGCACCTGACCAAGTGGGTTCTACCTTATGAAACCTTGTGCTGTGACGAAAATTCTGTTAGTCTTTAAGGTGCTTACAGGACTCCTGTTTGTAGTTCCTTGTCATAGTTGTATCGCCTTTGTACAATCATGTTCTTGATGATGAAAAATCTTTCGGCTGGGGTGGTGGTGCTGATGGTTGCACTGTGTTCTCATACTTAGGGTGCCCAAAATATAGCCTCCGTTGCTTTCTTCTAAACAACATGCCCTCTTTAAAAATCTTCCCTCTTTCTCCACCCCCACCCTTCTTTCTAGGGCCTGCCATTGCTTTCTGTTACTCAGTTTAATTCTTTGCGGAATCACCAGCATTTGTTTGGCTGGCAAGCTGGAACATGCACAGCCCAGAGCGACGTAACACCAGAAGATGGCAGAGCCGCAGGAGCCTGGGGACTCTCTGGGGGAGGGAGGTTCGGGGGCTGCTGCAGTTACTGGTCCCTGCTTGGCTGGCAATCGGCTTAACATAGATGTCTACGCGGATGGCTGTCAGCAGTTCTTCAGGCTGCTGGAACTGAGAAGGGAAGAAGTGGCACAGGTGGAATTTTTGCGGCTGAATTGCAATGAGGACCTTATAACTTCCACGCTGAGCCACGTTCCTCTCTTGAAGGCTCTAAAATCCCTGGTACTCAAAGGTAATGCCATGTTTTTTTCCCTTTTTTTAATCCAATTTACTGCTGAGTAGGATTGAACTTCATACATGGGGGTTTCTGTATCCTTATTTGGGAATAGGCCCTGCTGTGCATAGTGAGGCTTTCGAGCAAATGTGTGTGGAGACAGGATACTACAGTTAGTGCCTGGGATTGCTGCCTTGTGTTTTTTTCCCCCCAGTTGGCCAAAGTCAAGATCTTCCTGCTATATTGTCTTGGCGACTTTTGCTGTAATGATGGTAGAAATGTTGCTGTCTTTGATCCTTAGCTGTAGAATGGAATTAATACATTTCTGGGAAATACAGAACCCTAACCCTAATCCCCCCCCCCGGTTCCATCCCAATGTGCCACCTTCGTGGGTAAATGGACATTCAGTCTCCTGTTCCTCCTCCCCCTAATTTGTGTATGCAAAAATAATCCATGCTTTTTGACAAAAAAAATCTGTTTGTCGAAGCATAGAACTGGGACACTCGGAGGGCAGAGATGGACCAAGAGAGAGATCTTGGAGTCGTAGTGGATAACTCAATGAAAATGTCTAGACAGTGTGTAGCTGCAATAAAGAAGGCCAACGCTATGCTGGGGATTATTAGGAAGGGAATTGAAAACAGATCAGTCAGTATCATAATGCCCCTGTATAAATCATTGGTGCGACCTCATTTGGAATACTGTGTACAGTTCTGGTTGCCACATCTCAAAAAGGATATTATAGCATTGGAAAAAGTGCAGAGAAGGGCAACTAGAATGATAAAAGGGTTGGAACACCTTCCCTATGAAGAAAGGTTAAAACGCTTGGGGCTCTTCAGCTTGGAGAAACGACGGCTGAGGGGTGACATGATCGAGGTTTATAAGATTATGAATGGGATTGAGCAGGTTGAGAAAGAAGTAATTTTCTCCCTTTCTCACAATACAAGAACTCGTGGGCACTCCATGAAATTACTGAGCAGTCGGGTTAGAACAGATAAAAGGAAATACTTCTTCACCCAAAGAGTGATTAACATATGGAATTCACTGCCACAGGAGGTGGTGGCAGCTACAAGCATGGACAGTCTCAAGAGGGAATTAGATAAACATAGGGAGCAGAAGTCCATCAGTGGCTATTAGCCACAGGGTATAGATGGGAATTCTCAGTCTGGGGCAGGTGATGCACTCTATTCTTGGTGCTGGAGGGGGCAGCAGTGGGAGGGCTTCTAGTGTCCAGGCCCCACTGCTGGACCTCCTGATGGCACGTGGTATTTTTGGCCGCTGTGTGACAGAGTGTTGGACTAGATGGGCCATTGGCCTGATTCAACATTGGCTTCTCTTATGTTCTTATCATGAGGTAGGCTGAAAGTGAGTGGTAATTCATTCACACAAGCACAGATAACATAGCGCTGGATTAATGAAGCTTATCGTATTGATGACATTTGACTCCAGATCTCTGGAGACCCTTTTCCAGTGCATCATGTGAATGCTAATTAGCATGTGAGTGAATAGAACACCCTCAACACAAATGCCACAGAGAAGAGCAGGAATTAAGAGAACATAAGAACATAAGAGAGGCTAATGTTGGATCAGGCCAACAGCCCATCCAGTCCAACACTCTGTCACACAGTGGTCAGAAATACCAGGTGCCATCAGGAGGTCCATCAGTGGTGCCAGAGACACTAGAAGCCCTCCCACTGTTGACCCCCCCCCCCAAGCACCAAGAATACAGAGCATCCCTTGCCCTAGAGTCCCTATCGATGCCTTGTGGCTAATAGCCACTGATGGACTTCTGCTCCATATGCTTATCTAATTCCCTCTTGAAGCCGTCCATGCTTATAGCCGCTACCACCTCCTGTGACAGAGAATTCCATGTGTTAATCACTCTTTGGGTGAAGAAATACTTCCTTTTATCTGTTCTAATCTGATCGCTCAGCAATTTCATTGAGTGCCCACAAGTTCTTGTGTTGTGAGAAAGGGAGAAAAGTACCTCTTTCTCTACCTGTTCTATCCCATGCATAATCTTATGAACCTCGATCATGTCACCCCTCAGCCGTCGTTTCTCCAAGCTAAAGAGTACCCCTTTCTGGAATCGATCACACTGGGCTCCCAGCATGGAGTGTAGCATGGACCCTTAGTGCCACCTTCTAGAGTTCTATTTAGCCTTCTGTGTGGTTTCATAGCAACTACAGGTGCTTGGCTGTGAATGGAAATCACTGTAAACTAGAAAACTTTCCTTCCTGGATTGTCCCTATCTTGCAGGTGGTCACGCCAGGGATGCAGCTGGTGCTTTTCAAAGAGGATTGCTGACTTTCTTACCTCAAGAGTTTGGGCACCTCCGCAGCCTCGTCCACCTAGATCTCAGTTTCAATAGCTTCAGTGTCCTGCCTTCCTGCATCACAGAGCTGGCCAGCCTCACGAGTCTCTTGGTGTGCCACAACAGCTTACAGGGCCTGCCTGAGGACTTTGGTCGGCTCACAAAGCTGACTTTCTTCTCTGCCATGAAAAATCACATCAGAGGTCTGCCACAGAGCATAGGGGAGCTGGCAGCACTGCAGACGCTGGACCTCTCTGAAAATGCACTGGACACACTCCCCGAAGAGATTGGGAACCTGCATAGTTGCACCGAGCTGGATTTATCAGGAAATCGATTAACAGGAATCCCCGGCTCTCTTGGTAAGATATGCACTTAAATAAGAGAGGGCAAGTAAACAGCTCCTACTGCAGCTGGTAAATCATGAGATTAAAGCTGCAATCATAAGCACATGTTTAGGATCATGCTGTACAGCTGACATTCCATGCACTGCTACTAAGAAGTGAGTCCAGTTGAACACAATGGGAAGTACTCATACAGGACTGGGTTTGTTTATTAAACATTTCCAATCCACTTTTCAGCTGATACTGCCAAAGTGATTTATGGTAACATTAATAAATTAAAAACAATAAAACATGAAAAATGGTTAAGAATCACAGTACCTATATCACAGTCAGCAGAGAAAAAGGTAGAAGCAGCACCATCTATGGCTGAAAGTCCCCTCTAAAAGAAAAAAAATTCTCCCCTAAAACTGCCAGCAGGAAAGATCTGGCAAATCTCTGATGAGAAAGAGTTCCCTAGAAAGTTTGTGGGGAGCTAACACTGAACAGAGGGGCTGCAGTGGCTCAAGTGGTTAAGATGCTGAACTGCGGACCGGAAGGTCGGTAGTTCAGCAGTTCGAGACCCAAGTGCCACAAGACGGAGTGAATTCCCGTCCCTGGTCCCAGCTCCTGCCAACCTAGCAGTTCAAAAGCAAGAAACTACAAGTAGATAAATAGGTACCACTTCGGTGAGAAAGTAATAGCGTTCTGTGCACCTCAGCGGCTAATCATGCCGGCCACATGACCACGGAAATGTCTTTGGACAGCGCTGACTCTTCAGCTTGGAAACGGAGATGAGCACTGCATCCCTAGAGTCAGATTCGACTGGCTTTCGAGTGAGGGAAACCTTTACCTTTACTAACACTGAAAAGGCTGTTGTACTGATCTCTTTTTGGGACTCTAAGCTCTTAGGGGCTTGCAGAGACTAGTCTCTTCTTTCCTTTCTGGTTTCCTCCCACCTCTTCAGCGGATGCTTAACTGCACTCTGTTCTACACCACCAAGAATCTGTTTGGTCCCTGCCTCTGTCTAGGTGCCTGGGGAGTTCTTTGTAATTTACACAGGAGTTTTCCTGCATATTGGGAGACAACCAGGTATATAAAAATCCATGCCTTGTCTGTGGGCATCCTGGCTTTGCTGCTGTCTTGATTGGCACAAACTACCCAGTTTAATATTAGATATGGGAAAATAAAATAATGCTAGCACAGGATATATACCTGTGACCTTCTACATAGGATTTGACACATGTCAGATACATGTGCTTTCCCCCCAGTTCAAAACTGATGGTTAACTATCGCAACACAAATTGCAGCTATTTTGTGGAGTGTTTTTACCCAATCTAAAATCATTTGACCTCTGTCTCTAACATGTAGTGGTACAGTTTCCTATTTTCTTTCACTGAACTCTAGTAGACCTTGATTCATAGGTTTTGAATGCCAACAGGGCCGGCCTGAGGTGTCTGGGCGCCCTAGGCAAGACAGCCTGGGGCGCCCACCCCACGGGGATGCCAACCTCCCGGTGGGGCCTGGAGACGGGGGAGGGGCGCTATGCGACTAGAGGCTGGAGACCAGCCGCAATCGGGGCGGTGGGCGCTTTGGCGCTCCTGTGGGCCCCAGCGCCCTAGGCGAGTGCCTAGCTCGCCTAGTGGGCGAGCCGGCAGTGAATGCCAATACTCTATATCTTACTGGGATCGTCTTTTTCAACAAACTGAAACGAGGGGAACCAGCATTCTAAAAAAATGGATTGGCATAACTGGTTTTCAGTCACTAATATTTGGTTGGAAATTTGAGAATGGAACTTTTAGAGCAAACCAATACTCCTGTATGTCTGTGTATTGAAATAGCACAGTGCAGTGTGCCCCTTTCATACAGGAAAACATCCACCTAAAGTTAAAGTACTCTGGAGTCCTGCTGACTTCACAGTGGAAAAATAAGTCGCATGTTTAACTCTTTGATAATGAAAGCAATGGGATTATAAGGTGACTTTGATTACATTGTGCCCCTGGAATGTGAAGTGCTGTTTGCTAAAGCATTTTCTTTTTAAAAGGAAAATGTGTGTTATGCCTTTGTGTTATGACCACAAGCACGTAGGAGGATTCTTTCCCCTTAGATTTTTTACCTACATGTTCCACATTTGCCAGATGCATGGCTGCAGATTCCTTTTTGCAGGTATAAGCAATTCTCCACTGTAAGCAGGTACAATATGAGGGGGGCACTCTCTGAAGTTTAGTAGAGATTTGTGGCTTGATAACGAGATGTTGTGCTTCAAGCAAGATCCCAAGTACTTTGTGAGGTATTCTGGGAATAAGTAGAGGAGGAGTTGTTATGTTTATTGAGGGCAGATTGATTTTTTAAAATATTCTTATTCCGGTTCTGACTTGCAGCCAATTTGCAGTCTCTGCAACGACTGCATCTTCACAGCAATCTTCTGGTGACAGTTCCTGCGTCCCTTGCCCACCTTCCTGACTTGTCCAGGCTTGATCTGCAGAACAACAGGCTGCGTGTCATCCCTCCAGAGATCCAGAGCTCTCCGTTTGTGCACCTCCGCGGCAATCCTCTAGGAGAACTCGAAGTGCCTCTGCAGCCAGGTAAATTGCCTTTGTTATACTTGATTTGCCTGACAAACAGCTGCTGTCACTTTGTCTCCAGTGAGAGTTGGAAGTAGGCGTCTGATATGATCTCCTATGAGACTGTGTTTTGCGGATTGCATACTGGCCAGCTGAAGATATGGTGCAGCCTGCATCCTTGATTCACATACACAGACAAACAGATTTGCATAATATGTCGTCGAAGGCTTTCACGGCTGAAGTTCATTAGTTGCTGTAGATTTTCCGGGTTGTGTGGCCGTGGTCCATCTTTCTGCGTTACTCCATCTTTCTGTGTTATATCTCTGAGGATGCCAGTCAAAGCTACTGGCGAAATGTCCTGTCCTACAATGCCACGGCCACACAACCCGGAAAATCTACAGCAGCTAAAGATTCGCATAATGTTTACCACTATTAACTTTGGTAATATACCTGTGTTACCTGCTTATTTTTTCTGTAACTTGGTCTTGAAAGACTGAAAGCCTACAGAACCTGGGTGCATCTTTTCCTAAAGGTAAAGGTTCCCTTGCTCGAAAGCCAGTCGAATCCGACTCTAGGGTTGCGGTGCTCATCTCCGTTTCAAAGCCGAAGAGCCAGCGCTGTCCAAAGACGTTTCCGTGGTCATGTGGCCGGCATGACTAAACACCAAGGCGCACGGAACGCTGTTACCTTCCCACCAAAGTGGTACCTATTTATCTACTTGCAATGTCTTGCTTTCGAACTGCTAGGTTGGCAGGAGCTGGAACTACAGATGGGAGCTCACCCCATCATGCGGTACTTTCAGGTCTCGAACTGCTGAATTACTGACCTTCCACAGCCTGCAGTTCAGCGTCTTAACCACTTGAGCCACCGCAGCTCCTATACCGCATCTTTCCCTACTATATTATTAATTTGGACATATGGAGTTATATTATACCAAGTCACTGCCAATATAGCTTGGTATTGTTAAGCTGCTCTCCAGGGTTTCAGGCAAAACAAGTCTTTCCAGCACTTGCTGCCTGAGGTGCTTTAACTGGATATGTCCAGGATTGGCCCTGGCACGTTCCATAAGCAAAGCGTGAGCTCTGCCATTGAGCCATGGCTCCCTGTAACCCTGCAATTTATGTTGCGCCATCACACCCTATGTAGGGTAACCCTACGTAGTTTCTTGCTGCAACACCCCACCCCAAAAAAACCACTGCTGTTATTTTCTGGGCAGTTTTATTCACAATCACTATCTTTGTGTAAAAACCTTCACCCCAGGCATTTCACTGATTCTTATTTTTAACTTGCATGCTTGCAGAGTTTATTTGATGGAGAGCCATACCACAGGAGATGTGGTTAACATTCTGCCTCAGGTGGCATAATATTTTGGGGGCAATCCTGCTGAAATAAGGCCTACAGAAGTATCATATGCTTTCTCTTTAGGTTCATATGAAGAAGCCACATTCAGACTTTGTTTTCTGGTTTGTTGCAGATGACTCCAGCTCAGAAGAATTACGAACACTGTTTCTTGCCGCTGGTGAGGATAGGTATAGTTCTTTTAGCTAAAGCTTCCTGGGTTTAGTTTCTGTGTCAGAGCCTCCTACTAATTCAGTTTGGGGATGGTACCCAAATTGTATTCTGAGGACATGTATAAACAATCATTCATTCATAGGCAGTTTCTTTCAGTTCTTTTTAAGAGGTAATAAGTCTCACGTCGAGCTTTTCTTGTTTTTAGACAGTGATACTGGGAACGGAACCCTCTGTCCTGAAAACCCTCCTTCTTAGTACTGAATATGCTACAGGGTCAGCGTTGTATAGGGGTGCACAGTCAGCACCCCTAGATTTGGTATTTTCCAGAAATTTTTTCAGCTGGTTAGTGAGTAGGCCATTTGCTCAGCTACCTGTAAATGGCCACATTGAATATTTTCGGGATTTTTGGGGGCTGCTGCATAGCCGCAGTTACAGTTAACTTCGGAGTTCACTCTCTGTGACTTGGCTTGGAGGAGGCCTTTAAAGGGACCATTGGAAGCAATGGAGGATGGGGGCAGCTTATTCTGGGGCCCATAGAATTGGACCCCTTTTTTGAAACTTGGAGGGTTTTTTGAGGAGAGGCACAAGCAGCTATGCTGAAATATGGTGCCTCTACCTCAAAAACCCAGCCCCCCCCCGAGCCCCAGATATCCCCGGTTCGATTCTCCATTGTAGCCTATGGGGACCATTGGCTGTAATGGTTCCTGTAGGGTATAATGGATTTGCCATCCCAAATATTTCCCGAATCCCAATACCATATCGATATTGGTATTCAGGAATATTGGGAAATACTGATATTTTTGGGGTTCAATATACCTGAACTCAAAAAATACTGATTATTTTTTTTGTGCACAACCTTAGTGTAGTGTAGTGGTTAGAGTGCCAGATTAGGGTCTTGGAGGCCTGGGTTCAAATCGCCACTCTGCCATGGAAGCTCACAGAGTGACTTTGGGCCAGTCACACACTCAGCCTGACCTACCTTACAGTGTTGTTGTGAAGATAAACTGGAGGAGAGGAGAATGATGTCAGCTGCTTTGGGTCCCCAGTGGGGAGAATGGAGAAGGGGGTAAATGAAGTTAATAAATATGTAATCAGGGCCAGTGAAGTTATTTTAGGATCCAGGTTTTGGAAAGGGCAGCACATTTTCAAATCATGTATTTTATTATCTTTCTTCAATGGGTTGTGTGGATTTTCTGTTTCAAGCACCGCAGTGTCTTGAGCTGACTGATAAGGACAGCCTGTGGTCACTTAGTGTTGATGGAAAACATGCTTTTCATATTCTCAGAGGTACTGCTTCTTTATCGCTAGTTTTGCAAAGATATTGGTGCTGGCCCAAATGAAGACTTGTGGAGAAGAAATTCCTCAGTATTTCAGACCCCACTCGTACTATGACTGACCTGGCTCATTCATCAGTCACTGAATACTATTCAGAGACAAAAAAAACCTTCAAACAGTTTAAAATGATTTCTGGAATCAACATCCTCTGATATTGCTCAGGCTGACACTTTTTTCAGAGTAAATCTCAATATTTCTCTTGTATAACGTGTAAACAAATTGAAGGTCAGTGGATGTTCGGAGCTATATCAGGGTAGATGATACAAAGAATCAGGCTTAAAAGCACACGGCAATGTTAAGCACACTTAGAGTCTATGAAGCTGTTTTATGCTAAATCAGATCATTAGTCTCATCTTGCGTAGTACTGTCTACATGCACTGGCTCTCTAGGCTAGTATAAGGCACCTCCAAATGTTCCAAGTGTGTTTAAGATGGCAGCCTTATCCTTCCCAAGATCCTTTAACTGCAGATGCAGGGGATTGTACCTGAGGCCTTCTGAATGCAGACCTAAGAAATTCTGAATGTTTTTAACCTGTTGTAAATCGCCCAGAGTCTTGTGTACTCAGGGATTGGGCAATCCAGAAATTTAAATAATAATAATAAACCATGTACTCTGTTACTGGGCCGCAGCACTTCCTCATGTACTAGAGATTACATCCCATGGAATTCAGCAGGACTTTAATTCAGAGAAAACTTGCTTAGGATCATGCTATAGGTCAGATGGCTTATGAAAGGACAGGAAGAGAAGGCCATGGAACAGTAGTTTCACCCCAGAACATCTTTACACCTGTTGCCCCAGTAGATAAACACAGTCCTGGTGGTACAAAGCAAATCTGTCCCGTAAGTATTGTGGGATAAGATGGATTTTAATAGCAGTTTCTTTTCTTGCCTCGTAACCAGGTGCTATTCTGATGTTCATATTCACTTCCATCCCATTCTCTTTTGTTCAGTGGTTCCCAGAGCCGGCTTGTTCACTAGGCGAACTAGGCATTCACCTAGAGCACGCCAGCCCTTAGGGGCACCAAAAGCCCCTCCCACTCCTTCCCTGGCTTGCCAGAGCGCCCTGGCGGCGGGTGAGACGGGGAAGGAGGAGAGAGCCCCGGCGGCGGAGAGGAGGGAGGTTGGCAACCCTGTAATTGGGCACACGCTGTGGGGGTGCCAGAAGGTAACTCCGCCTAGGGCACAAAAAACCTCAGGCCGGCCCTGGTGGTTCCTCAACTGTGTGCTGGGGCTTACTGGTGTACCTTGGGGCAGGGGTCATTTCGTAGAAAAAGAGCTGCAGGAGCTTATTAGCATAACTCATTAGCATAACTTATTTGCATATGCCACACACCCTGACATCACCGGAAGTGTGTCAGAAGGCAACACCCACCGCTCAGGCTCCACTGGACTGTTTTGGATTGCTAGCTATGGGGGGGGGTGAACGTGCAGATCTGCCCTCACAGAGGAGAGAGAGCTTGTACCTGAATAAATCTTAAAGGTGCCACTGGACTGTTTTAGATTGCTATGGGGGGGGCTCTGCAACTTACCTGGCTGCTTCTTGCTCCTTGTGGCCCAGGGCTGCTGGGAGCAGGGGGCGGGGCTTGTTGCATGTGCCCGCCCCCTGGGTTCTTTACTGCCGGAGCTGCGCTCCTGTGCATTCCTGCAGGAAATGACCCCTGCCTTGGGGTATTCTGAAGTGTTCTGTGAAAAGCCGAGCTGCCGTATTGGATGTCCCACCACTGTATTCTTATTGGAGCAGGGAAGCCTGTGCAAGATTGGCCCCCAGCCTCTTTCTATCAGTACAAGGAAGGGATGGCATTGTCCCGAAGGGAAGGAGTAAGATAACAGGATTCCCTGACACAGCCAGCACTAAAAGTGAGAGATGCAAGAAATCTGCATTCTCAGTGCTCAGAAAGCTCAACCCAATCCTTCGCTTTTGAAGACTCTTCAGCAGCACTATAGCCCCAATTCTGGAATATCCTGGGGATGGCCAGAAGAGTGATCAGGATGGAAAATACCGACCAGTAAATCAAGAATACATGTGTAGTTTTGAGACTAAAAATTGTAAAGGGGAACAAAATTCCTGTATCCCAGGCATCAAAGATTTAGAAAGCATGGGCATCCTTTGTCCTTTAAGAATGCGAATAAACGTGAGGATTTTGCCTGCAGCTCTCCTTTAATTTATATCTGCAGAATTAAACTGATATTCCTGGATTTATATTGGGACCAGATCAATTTTTTAAAAATATTTATTTGAGCTTATGCATTTAGTGGCCGGGTCATCATTTAACAATATATTCAGCCTGTCAGTGAGATTGCATCTGAGCCAGGTTATTTTTTGAAGAGAATACAATGCAGTTATTCCCTGCTTCTCCTTAACTGCTTTGCTCTATTTTCATTAAAATGGGAACAACACATTACCTCTCAGTAAGAAAATACTTGCATAGTTTCAAGGGAACCCTTAACGAAGTCAGACAGTTATTCCACCTAACTCAGTACAGCCTGCTCTGATGTCGGCAAACAAAAGTCTTTCTCAGCACTTGCTACCCAGTACCTTTTAACTGGAAGTTCCAGGGATTGAGCCTGGGATCTACTGCATGCAGTGGATCTACTCCAGTGGCTCTACTGCTGGACCGTAGCCCTTTTGAAAGAATAGCAAATTTGTTTTGCTAGCCATCCCCAGGATATTCCAGGATATTGGGGCTGTAGTGCTGCTGAAGAGATTTTGTTCTGCCAACTCCTTTTAAAAATGCTACCTATTTCTTTGGTAGCTGAGGTATGTAGACTGGCAGCAAAGTCTGGACCTCTGAAGGATTGGCAGGTAGGATACTTTCAGTGCCACCCTAAGCTGAGTTGTCCCCTTGTAAGTCTGTTGAGGTAAATGGTCTTAGAAGGGTGCAGTTTGGCTTAACATTGCAGCACTAGTCTTTATTACTGCTTTGTGGATCATAAAACCTTTAGCTGATAAGTTTGGGGAAAGCTGAATTCTTAATGGAGCAAAGTATACAGTACTGTAGTAGTCTTGTAACCAATGCTCTCCCTCTAAGCTGTGGAGTCTTGTGAACGAAAATTCTACTTTGTGAGCTTGCTGGCATTAAAGTTGTGAGTGAACGATTTGGCTGCTGTATAAACTAGTTTGCTCTGGAGCCCTCCTTCCTGAGCTAAGACAAAAATGTGTGAGCTGGAGGCTAAAAAACCGTGAGCTAGCTCACGGTAACTCAGCTTAGAGGGAACACTGCTTGTAACTGGGTTAGAATTCTGTCTTAATGCCTTTTGTCTGTTTGTTCTGACTTGGAAAGCACATTGAAGAATAGTAAACTGTGGTGTTGTGACAGCATCACTGCTTTCCCCCCCTGTTGTCTTAGGTTTACCGTGACTCCAGAAGGCTGTAAAGTTTTCCTGACTTGCGGTGTCCAGTTCTGCTTCCCCCGGGGGGCTGTCACTTCTGCAGTAACCATTTGCTTCCAGAAATGTTCCCCTGACCCACAGTGGGTGAAACTGAAGCACCATGACATCCTGCTAAGCCAAGTCCTGGAGCTGCAGCCTCATGGGATCGTATTCCAGGAGGTGAGAGCTTGTAAATTAGTGAAGGAGTTCAGACTTGGAACTGTGCTAATGTCCTAGAAGCTGTTAGCGTGACAAAATGGGGTTGGCCAGCCAAAGCTGTGGCCACTGATTACATTTAGGTCACCAATAATAATGGCTGATCTGCTTTGAATTAACAGCCTTGAACCTACAAATCAACATTAAAGAGGTATGACTTAATTTGAGCCAGGTTTTGGTAAGGCTCAGCCCCCATACCTGTGTAGAGAGTCGGGGATCAGACCCTGGAACACATGTTGTAAGACTAGAGTGCCTTGGAACATGTGCCAGATATGGGAGAGCCAGTTGTAGAAAAGAATGGTGGCATTTCCAGTTCAGAGAGCATGGTTCAGATTGGTGTGAATCCAGGCCCATTTTAGAAAATAACTGTTGAAAGTGTCCTAAGCTGGTCATTATGTTTAAGAACAATAAAACAATTAAGCACATAAAGCCCATTAAGAAAACAGATTTGTTGCAGCTATTATTAAATGACTGTTGGCTCAAATAAGTTACAGTAAGCCACCTGCTACAAATAATCCTCGCTTTTACCTGGGTGCCCTGCTCCTAAAGCTCAAGATAAGTACTAAGTTAAATAACAGAAAATGAATTGCACAGAATAAAACCCTATCACATTAAAAATTTCCATCTCCCTTCCAATGTACCCCTGACTCCCTAAAAGCCAGTTGTGGATATAGTATGAGTATGCTTGCTGCAATGTACATTGCCCGGCCTGTTCTGGTCTCGTAATCATTGCTGCATGCACAGCCAGAGGACCAATGCAGAATGAAGTCATGGGCCAAAAGTGCACATTCACGGCCTTTCCAATTCATAGTGGGATTTACCCACTCCTGATGTCTGGCGTATCAGTTGGAATCTTCCCTCTTCTCTTGCAGTAACTGCTGTGCTTTCTCTGTCTTGGTGATGCCGTATGCACAGTTCAGAACATCTGCTAAATCATCCTGCTTGACTTTCTAGTGCTTATGAGGCTCAGGAGCAGTAGGATAATCTCATCTTATTCCCACTCCAACTGCTGTCTTTTCCCGATGTTCTCCTCTTGATCGAAGTAAGCAGAGTTAGGACATGTTTTCTGTATTGTTGACTCCTGGAAACTGTCTGTTCTGTCTTGCCTGGTAGGAGGTTCAGATCTGGATGCCTTATGCCTTCACTCAGAGTCTTCACGAGCGTGAGGTCATAATCCGAACCTTCAGTGGACAGAAGTGGAGTGATCTAAGGTCCAAAGTGGAATGGAAAGGGAAGGTAAGCCCAACAAGAATAACTGTTGAGTGTTCCAAAACCTGCCAGTTTAAAGAGAGCATGGGTCTGTCATGAAGTGGCGTTCAAAGCATCTGCCCCCTTCTTTGTATTGGCAGGATATTTTCTACAGGCTGCAGTTCACAACACCCCTTGCTTTTTATTAGTTGCTATAGATTTTCCGGGTTGTGTGGCCATGGTCTTGGCATTGTAGGACCTGACGTTCCACCGGGAACTGTGACTGGCATCCTCAGAGGTATAGCACAGAAAGATGGAGTACTCTCTGTGTCAAGGTGAGAAGAAGAAAAATGGTAGGCAGGTAATTTATATCTACTCAGGAAGGTGGGGCAGGGCTGAGTCATTATCTTGGAGGAGTTCCCCAGGCTATGAACATGCTAACGGAGGAGCTTTCCTGAGAATGTTCTTTTGTCTGTGGATTGTTTCCTGAGGAGGTTTCTAAGGAAGGCTCCTCCATTAGCATGTTCATAGCTTGGGGAACTCCTACAAGATAATGACTGAGCCCTACCCCACCTTCCAGAGTAGATATAAATTACCTGCCTACCTTTTCTTCTTCTCACCTTGACACAGAGAGTACTCCATCTTTCTGTGTTACACCTCTGAGGATGCCAGTCACTGTTACTGACGAAACGTTAGGTCCTACAATGCCAAGACCATAGCTGCACAACCTGGAAAATCTACAGCAACTGATGAACTCCAGCTGTGAAAGCCTTCGACAACATACCCATTGCTTTTGACTGTGCATTAATATCCCAATCCTAAGCATACTCACTTTTAAATTCTGCACTTGAAGTTTGAATTATACCTCTGCAGTCATTGTTTGATAAAGTTCGTGCTCTTTATGCTGTCAAGGCTTTTTAAAAAAGGGGTTTTTTTCTGTCTGTGAAACAGATTTTGTATTGTGGGCTTTGTAGGCCACCAGGGCTGCTGACATTAATCCCTGGCCTTGTGAAAGCACTTTTTTTTTTTTACAGTATCTCAAGAGCTGGTCTCCTTTGTAGATGTAAAGTTACATACGCGTTACAAATGTCTCTGTTCTTCAAACCCACTAACAGATGCGTCTGGTACGCTGCAGTGTCCCTCATTTCTCCTGGTTCTTGGTTGTATCTCGACTCGTGGTGAATGAATGCAGTGTCCCGAAGGAGGGGACATTGCTTTTTTCAACGGTTGACCCTAACATCAAAGTGACCTTTCCTCACGGTGTGACGGAGGAGCCTCGGAGAGTGATGCTTCAGGTAGGGGGTCTGTCTAAAACGGACACACACAAAAAGTTGCATCCCAGAAACCTGGCATTCCATCAAAGAACTTTCATATGGTTAGCAGCAAACATCACTTCAGGTCACAAATGCTGGGAAGATTTCGTAACCTTGTGTCTGACTTGCACAGTCAGGAGCAGTGTTCCCTCATTTCCACGAGCTTTGCTTGTCTGAAGCAGACCCAAGTGCATCCCTAGAGATCCAACTATGAAGCCTTCTGCCATGGCCACCAGTAACAACTAATGAAGTAAAAAGATTAATAAATCAGTTGAGGTCTGGCAATGCTCCTGGAAATGAGATATCCCCAGAGATGATAAAAGCAAATACCCATGCTTGCGGCACTCTTTACTCATATCAACCTGTCGTCCCACATCCCCACAGACTAGGGCCCTGCAAAGGAGAAAAGTTGAATGCTGCCAGCTATCGACCAATCAGTCTCCTCAGTGTCGTATATTGGAAACTCCTTGACTGGTGAGACCGAGAAAACATATTGAAGGATGAACAGGCAGGCTTCAGAGCTGGCTGTTCTACTACAGATGAGTGCCTCATCTTGTGGAGAAGTAGAACTCTAAGCCTGACGGGGCACTTTAAGCTGCCAGTGTGGGCTTCAAAGCAGCATTTGACAGTATTCGCAGGAACAGGCTTTGGGCAAAGCTTGAGAACTTCTCAATAGGCTGAAGACTTTACGTACTTATCTGTTCACTGTGTTGAAGAAATGTCCTAAAAGTAAGATGTAGTCCTTAAGGCCACCTCTCCAATAAGATCCCTCTTGACAAAGCAGTTAAACAGGGCTTGTATCCTGGCCCCTCTAGTTTTTAACTTCTATATCAACTCCTTGAAGCAACACCTAAGAAATCCAAGTTTCCATTCTCCAAAGCTTGTCAATAAGACGATCCCTGCTTTACTATATGCAGATAAGACTGTTATTATATCCCATTCACAAGTGGGCCTTAGAGCTCTTTGTGCCTTCACTGCATACTGTAAAGAGGAGCAGCTTGTGATGAACCACCAAAAAACAAAACTCTTCATTTTTGCCAAAACAAACAAACATTGAAACCATAGATGGCAAACAGGGGGCCTCAACACTGAACAAACAAAAACCTTTAAATATCTTGGCATCGTCTTCCAGTCATCTGGGCATTGGAGAGCTCAGGCACTGCACGCTCCAGAGAGTGTCCACAGAGCAAACTCCGACATTGTAAGATTCCACTTCCCAAAAGGGGACTCCTTTATCCCTGCAGCAATCAAAGTTTTCCAAGGAAAGGTTGTCATCCAGCTTTTGTATGGTTTCTAGCTCCGTATTTATGAAGAAAGGTGCCTCCTGGAAGTGGTACGATCTAAGGTCGTACGAACCATCTTTGGAGTCCCACGGTGTACTCCAAATGCTCTTCTCGGACTAAAGGCCAGGCTGATCTCCTTTGAGGTGCGTATGAGGCTACTCACATCCACCTACTGGCTAAAAGTCATCTGCAGTCCAGTGCGTCTAGTACTCTTGATCTTTGCTGACAGCCACCGCTCAACCTGGCTAAGGGCAGTTGAGGGGAAACTCCAGGAGCATAGCTTTCCCCCTGAAGTCTTAATGCATCTTGGGTATCAAAAAGCAAAGAAACAATTAAAAAGGTTCTCTGGGATCATGTCCTACAATCAGGCAGGGCTCAGGTACAGATATACCCAATTATTCTGCAGCATGCTAAATGTTTTCAACCAGCAGATTATCTTAGATCCCTTGAGATCTCCAAATATCAGAGAATTTTTATCCTGGCATGCTTTAATGCTTCAGCTCTTCTGGAAGGCAGATACCATCATGTCCTGGTCCCTCAACAGCTTTGTGCATGTTATAGAGGGAAAGCAGAGACTGTTGGACATGTTCTGCTGCATTGCTGTAATGACATCTGACATCCCTATGTTGCTCCAGTTCTCTCAACTATACTGGAAAGATTGCTACAACTCTCTCCTCCTTGCTGACTCCTCCCAGGAGGTAACTCACAAAGTTGCCAAATTTTGCCTCCGGGCATCTGGGACATGCAAACAGCTGATTGAGTTCCAGTAATTTTTGAGGCGGGTATTGCATTCATTGCCCCGCCCCCTTAATTCGTGTTCATTATTATGTGCTTGTCACAACATGTGTGTGTTTTTCCTTTTATGATTTGCTGATTCTTAGAGCTGATCTTGTATCGAACAAAAGTTGTATTTGGAATTTGAATATGGGTGAGTCAAAATAGCTCCTGAAGCAGGATGCAGGGCAAATTCATGACTTAAGTGCCCTTCTTGATTGGATAAAAAAAGGAGAAGAGGGAGCAGACATTGGTTAGTGAAGCAGTAACTTCCTTGTGCTGGGCAAACACCTCTGGGGTGTGTGAGGATATTGCAGTTCTCCAGTGCTGAAGGTCTTTTGTTGTGAGAATGATATTACCCTGAGCTGAAGAAGATTGCAGTTAATCAGTTTTAATTCCAGCCCACCCTTCCTCTTCTTTCCTGGGATTTTCGGGAGCCATGGCTGTATCCAGATGTCTTTATAAGACTCCCCAAGTTTCAGATCGTTATAGTTGCATCCAAGAAAGGAGACAGTTGGTGAACAGGTGCAGATTACGAAGGCACTTTTTGCCACTACACTAACCTGCTTGTCAAACAACAGTGCTGGCTCCATTAACGCCCTCAAGCTTTTATTCTGCTCTGCAAAAGCCAGGCAAGTGGACAGAATCCCTCTAAAATGGGAGGTGTCAAGCCTATGGCCCGTGGGCTAGAACTGGCCTGTCCAGGGGTCTTATCCAGCCCGCAAGAGACTGGTATGAGTGCGGGAAGGCAGGAGGCTCAGGGGTGGGGAGTGGGTAATGCATTGTGTGCATGGTTGAAGCTGTCGAGAAATAGAAAATGGCTAGGGAGAGGGCGTCAGAGGGCTGAGGTCAAATAGAGTCAGGGGAATGGCAGCAAAGGCAGAGAAAGAGGAGATATGGTGGTTTTCCCCCCTCCTGGCTGCAGTACCGTGAAGACTGGTGAAGCTACTACATGGGGGGGGGGGGCAAAGAGCTGAGCTGCTGGTGTCGCTATCACCACACCAACTGGGTTAGAGTTTTTTCAAACAGTGACTGGGAGGTGAATTGGTGAGAGCACGGAGCAGTGGTTTGCTGATGAAGGGACAGGGTTGGCAGGGGAGAGAGGTGGAGGAAGAAGTCCGGCGTGTAGATTGGGAAATAACTGGGTTGTCTTGTGCATGCTGCTCTGAGGGGAAGGATGTCCCGTCCTCGGAAGTGAGTGAAGTGAAAGGAAAGAGGGGCGCTGCTGTCGCTGCCCCATGTCTGAACAGCTGTGGAGCCGGGAGGCAGAGGGAGTGTCGGGGCAGGTGGGGACGGTGACCTCTCTTCGCTCCCAAACCGGTTGTCAGCTTGTGAGGGAAAAGTGGTCACGGGAGGACAAAAAGTGCCCCCCTGGAGGTTTTGGGAACAGTCTCTCCATCAGGCCTCCTGAGCCCCATCGCTTCTGTGGGAAATGCAGGAGGGACAAGAACTGGGGGGTCCAGACCCCCCCCCCGAGCCAGGAGGACCCTGTCATCTGGGTTACCTGGAGCCAGTTGCCCAGCCTGGCCCACCTCACAGGCTTGATGATAGTGGTGGGTATAGGGTGGTGGAGCAGGGAGTCTGGTATGCCCCCTGTAGATCCTTGGAGGCAGGATGGGGGAAGAGAGGAAACAAAGAGCCGTGCTCAGTTGCTGGGGCTGGGCATATGGTGTAAGCTACCTTATTTACTTGCAAGGAAGATTTGTCTCCTAAAACTGCTATATGTACAAAAGGTAACTAATTATGGTATCCCTCAGGGAAAAACTAGTCTTGCATATGATTAAATACATTTATTGGGGCTTTTGTGGTTCCCCAGTAAATCAATTGCGTTTAGTCCTGGGAGTCAACTACTTTTATTTGTAGTTGAATGAAAAAATTATGTTGTTAATTGAGTTATAAGATTGGCTGGCCTCTTGTCGCTGACCAGGAGCAAGCATGTAGTCAGAGGAGAGTGAGAACTGGATTGCTTAATCTCTCCTTTCTTCTCTATACTGGCAAGGCATCAGCAGGCACTGTAGGGAGGTATGGGTAGTTCACTATATGTGTGGAATGCCATGTTTACCCCATTTGTTCATTTATTTTTTTTAAATGCAGGTGTTGCCTGTGTCCAAGGAGGAGCTAATGGAGATCACAGGTGACTCGGAGACTCTTGCCAGCCCTCTTCTTTCTCTGTCCCAGAATTCCACTGTGGACTTCCTCCAGCCCGTCAAAATCCAACTCCCGCTGCCTCCAGGAGTCACAGGTTAGATTCCTCCAGGAACTGCAAAGCAGAAGTGTTATTTGATGGAACTGTAGTCCTTTTTCTGAATTATACCTACAACACATCAGTACAATTAAATGTGGCTTTGAATTGTACAGTTAATCCTCTTTGGAGGAAATTAGTTTAAGACCTCAAAGCCAAGAATATTATGGTCTGGCACTGAGCTGCAGATCGTTCTGTCAAACTTCTCCAGTCCTTTCAGGACTCTACATAAACCACTGATGATGAAAAGTGAATAAACCATCATCCACCTTAGTAGGCACAGTGATAAGGCTTGTAGGTAAGTTTTTTTATCTGTCCGAAGGTCTAACCTTAGATCGGTCCAGGATGCATCTTCTGCATGGTGACCGGAATGCCCAGAACTGGAATGACATCACAGGCCAAGTGGCGTTGGAGTTCACCCACCTCTATGCTTTGTTTGAAATCAGCCACTTTTCCTGGTGAGTTGACTGAGAGCATTTTCCATCCTTAACAGCATTTAAGTATCTATTCCTTCTCAATGTCTCCATATCATTTGTTCTCTCTTCTGATAGCAGGATGCTGGAGAAGTAGGGTTCCCAAGTACTTACCGTCTGGGGGCGGGGGATGAATGCTCCCCGGCCGGACCAGTCTTCCTGGTAACGTACCATGCCGCTGCCAGGAAGTGATACCAGGTGACGCTCTGGCAATGGGGCTGAAAACTCGATGGTACCATCGAGTTTCCAGCCCCATTGCCAGAGCGTCGCCTACTGTCCCTTCCTGGCGACGGCATGGTGCTCCGCACCTCTACTTCCCCTGGGGATGGTCCTGCGAGGATGTATCCATCCCCACCGGCACGCGGTAAGTTCTTGGGAAGCCTATGGAGAAGGGTTCCTTAGGAGCAGGAAGCACATGGCAACTAATGAACTAGGGTTCAGCAGTGGGATTACCCATGATCCTGTGAGGAGTATTATATGCAGGAGCAACTGTCTGACTCATTATCTGGCTACAAGTCGGGCAGTTCTCCTAAGTATGGCTGGGCCCTCTCAGGCTCACTGTTTTTAGTGGTCCTCTCAGGGCGGGGGGGTGGCAGAGCTTCTGGTTCAAGGCCTGGCTGTGTGAGGCTGAGAGAACCACCCCAGGGCCCTTCACCACACGCATAACGTAATGTGTGAAGTGGTTGCTCCCCACAGGTGCCCCGTGTGAATGAGACCTGATTTGAACAGTCTTCCTTCAGTGTGTGTTTGTGTGTAAATATATATAATAGCATTGCTGCAAGGAAGCGATTTTGCTGTTCTGCTATTCATGTCTCTTATCGTGAAAAAGATTATATGAACCCGCTCCGAGACTGCGGATCTGTTGATGGTTCCTACTAAATTCCTTTAGTTAATTTATGTAGCATAGTTCAACTCAAGATATTTGTGTCAACCTAGAATACTTAGCAAAGAGGACTGATCTTAAATGTAACAGACCCACTGGGCAAAACCCTTTTTAACACAAAATTTCTCCATTGGGGAAGAATGCGTGTGTATTCAAAACTGTTGCTTTTCCTGAATCGTTGATACCTTTGTTAGTCAGTGGGTGCGTTTAGACAGCGTGCTGGAGCGGTTTAAACTGCTCCGGCACGATGCGTTTTTTTAAACTGGAGAATCGCGCTCAGACTCACCTCCTCCTTCCCTCCTTCGGAGCTCCCCGCCGTCCTCCTGCAGGTGGGGGGGGGTTCCCTCTCCTTTGAGCATGCGCACAGGCAGCCCTCTCCCGAACAGGAAGTTTGGCGCGTGCGCAGAAGAGCGATCTTAACTGGTCCCTTTAAAGTTTAAATGAAGACTCCTTTTACATTGTCTCCCCGAAAATGGCCTCCCCGAGATCCCGGACTCATCTAAATGCCTAAATTAGGCACCAGTGAAGGTTTTTTTCATTTAACTTAGGAGCGGAGCTCTGCTCAAGCGCACACCGCTAAGGGGGAAAAAAATGGACTAAAACCGGAAGCTGGAGGCAGCTTCCCAGAGGGAGGGGGGTTGAAGCACCTGGAAGTGGCTGGATGGAGCAATCAGACAGGGAAAAGTGCGGCTTGAAACGGAGAATCATGGAAAACACCACTTGGGTAAGTGGTGTCAAAATACTCCGTTTCAAAGGGGGTTTGCTCCAGAAAGCGACGGCTGGGGACGGTAGGCAGATGTTGGGCGTGTGAACGCGCAGGTAAAAGCTGTTTCTGAGCCGTGCCGAAAACGGCTCAAACGGCGCGTCTGAACGCACCCTGTGTTGGGATTTGAATAGTTGCTTGCAGAAATTAGGATGGACCAGGTCAGCATTCTGCTTCTTCTAGATTATTTTTTTCTTTTGATTGGATGAAATAGACAGTATGACGGACCCCTGCTCCTTCTGTTCTGTGAGGCAGATTTTCCCGCCAAAACACTATTCACCACTCTGACTGAGTAGCCTCTTAGTAGCATGTTTGAATTATAAACGTATAACTTTCTTTGTGTCCAACCCAGTGTTTAAAGAAGTTATTTAGCTTTTTCTCAGGCCAGAGATTTTTATTGTAACTCAGCAGGAGCCCTCTTATAAAACCCCTTTGGAAATGGCACTTAACACAAAGTAAAGTGGAAACAGAAAGGTTGATTTTATTGACTAGGCACAGTTGTAACAGGAATAGGGCAGGGGATGATGAGTTCTTTAAACTGTAGTTCTTTATAAGAAAATTAGAATATCTTGAAGGGGCAACAGAGTATACTTAAAGCTTAATTTCTAAGAGACTTAGTTCTTTACTGGGAGAGAGTTGTTTGTCTTGGAGATTTCTTACAGCAACAAAGTTTCATAACAATATCTCAGTTTCCTGGAAGTTAGAACCTTTTTCCTGTATATCACTATTTCCCTTTAGGAATGATAACTTTCCCTTTCTGTACTCTTGAGGAGTCTAAGACCGTTTCCCTTTTCACTTCTCAAACCAGAGGTCCCTTCTGCATTGAACCCTTTGACCAACTGGGTGAAGAATATCCTCTTTTTCCTAGGAGCGATAACCCTTTTCTGTTTGGCTAGGCTGGCAGTTTCCCAGTAACTACCCAGAAACAGAGAATTCAGCTAGTGCTGACACTTGGACATTAAGTTCTTTCTGAAGTTTTCCCCAAATGTATTGATGTACAGTAAAGGCTAGGAGTTGTGTCCTTTCACTTCTCAAGTAACTTTTCTGTTTCCCTCAGACTGACATACATACACCTGACTGGCAACTGCCGAGTCAAAATCCAAACGATGACTGACTGACTGTCTGACAAGACTCACAAGATTTTATATAAAACTCCTCAGCTGGCACTGACTAGTCAGAGGGTTGTGTGTGCAAGCAGGCAATAGCCCCCTAATCTCCCAGCTCTCTGAGTTTGATGCACTAAGGATCCTGGTTCTTGAGGTCAGTTTGTCACAGACAGCTTACACTCATGCACCTTGTATCTGTAAACATACATACATCATTACAGGTGAGAGGGACAGACCAATGATAATCAGTTGCACACTCCCCCTTTTTCTCAGGTATTGGCTGTGGTATACCACTAAGGCATACATTAGCGGCATTGCCAAAGAGGTCTACAAAAGATTGCGCATGTACCAGGTGAACTTCATAGCTCTACAGAGGAAGAAAGATCCTGAACAAGTCTTGTTACAGTGTGTCCCAAAGCACAAGGTATTTGCATTCACCGTTGTGTTTGTATGCATACACACAAACAATCAACACAGCTTGTATTTAGCAAGTATAGAAACATTCCTGGCTGTCACTGGAAATCCTTCATTCCTGTATTATCAGGAGCTGCTGAATTAAGTTTTGGCAACCAGCTTGACAAAGTAGTACCCAGACCTGGAGCTGAACCACCACACTTTGGTTTTAGGGCTCTTTTTGACAAAGTGACTGCAATGATTCCATGTTTTGGTGTGTGTGTTCCTTTAAACGTTTAGTTTGACTGCGGTACTGTAAAGAGAGTGATAGAGGGTGACAAGTGTTTTTTGACTGGCTGGTGTGTGGGAGGAGGTGTTCTGAGAGGATTCTATGTGTGTGTCTATGAAGCGGTTCTATGATATGAGAAAGACAAGTATGGAAGAGTTCTGAAGAGAGTCTGTGTGACTCTGAGAGTTATGAAGGATTCTGTGTGTGAAGCTTGAAGACAGAACATAGTCTGTGTGATTAAGAGTTGATTCTATTCAGTGTGAACAAAACAAGGAGACTAGCCTGTGTGGCTGTATATATGAGTTTATAAGCCTGTCAGAGTGGAGTTGGAGTTTACGAGACTGTTTGTGGTACCAAGCTTTGCCAGTTATATTTACAAGCTTCTTTCATCAGCAACTGTTCAAAATAACCAGAAACTTATTTTGTTCTTTATTAAATAAATCAATTTTTGTTTAAACTTATCCCAGAAATCAGTACAGTACTTTCTCAGGGCCACATAGTCCTCTGAAGTGCCCAGACCCTAGGTCATACTACCAAAAGAGAGAGATTTTGGAATTTTTAATTCCTGGTGGCAGCAGAAAACTACCAAGTTTATGTACTCTGAAAGTGTTTAAAGGTAAAACCCATATCCCCTATAAGCGAAGATGCCACAGTGTCAGGGTTCCAGAGTAAGTTTGGAATGAAACTGAGACTGGAATAGTTATATTGAGGGAAATATCAGAACATAAGTATAATGAGAAGGATATCAGGGATGCATATAGCACTAAATAACTAAATGGCCTCACGATATATTAGATATTTCTATGCACACAAACACTTGTGCTGAAAGTAATTCAAAGCAGAGGCGCAAGAAAACTAAAGCAGAAGGGAGAGCGTATGATTACATTGGTGGTGATGGGAAGTGCCATCAAGTCACAACTGACTTGTGGCAACCCTGTGGGGCTTTCAAGGCAAGGGATGTTCAGAGGGGTTTGCCGTTACCTGTCTCCATGTCATGATGAGGGGTGTGCAATTTTTTTTAACCGGTATTTTTCGGTTTGGGTTTATTGGACTCAAAAATTTTTTGGCATTTACAAAAAATCCCAGATCCCAATACTGGTATGGTATTCAGATCCAGGAGTTTTTGGAAATTCCCAATTTTATTGGGTCCAATAGACCCAAACCAAAAAGTACTGATAAAAAAAAAGCCAGTCCAATCCTGCAGCTGGCTTCGCTTCTCCTTCTCCTAAACGGTAAAGGGGTTGCAATAGAAGCCTGACAAACAGCTGAGAAGATCTACCAGTAGTTCCTGAATATATCTGGGATATATCTCCCCCCCCCCCCGTTTTTCTGAGAAAATCCAGATACATTTGGGAAGCCCAGATATACCTGAAAAATACTGATAAGGTATTTTTCAGGTATATTTTCAGCTCGGGTAGATCCAAATGCATACCCCTAGTCAAGGGTCATTTCATAGAAAAAGAGCTGTGGAAGCTCATTAGCATATCTAATAGGCTATTAGCATAATAGCGTATTAGCATATGCCATGCCCCCTGATATTAGAAGTGATGTCAGAAGGGGAAGCAAAAAGGGGGAGGCATCTTCAACAGCCTCCCCTTCCCTTCTCCAGCCAGCCTGCCAAGGTAAGCTGGGGGGGTGGGAGTGAAGAGAGAAGGGGTTTAAAGTTTAAACCCCTTCCCTCCAGAGTCGTGCCACACTGGCAGCACAATCTTTCCATTATATTCTATGGGGCCATAGAATACAATGGAAAGATCCAGAGAGACTCCAAAGAGAAGGGGTTTAAACTTTAAACCCCTTCACTCTTTGCTTCCCCCCCCCAGCCCACCTTGGCAGGCCGGCTGGGGAAGGGAAGAGGAGGCTTTTGAAGATGCCTCCCCCCCTTTTCTGCTTCCCCAGCTGGCCTGCTTCTGGACACACACACCCCGCCCTCTCTTGGCTTGCCAGCCTTGGCGAGCAAGCCAGGAAGGGCTGGGGAGAGAGCGGGGAGGCATTTAAATGCCTCCCCGTGCCTTCCTCAGAGTGTGGGGGCAGGGCTGCCGGAGCAGTGTTCCGGCGCGCTCTGGCCCCAAAGGACCCCTGCCCCTAGTCATGACCCTTGTATTCCTTGGAGTTCTCCCATCCAGATACTAGGCAGTGCCGACCCTGCTGAGCTTCTGAGACCTAATGAGATCGCCCTGACTAACCCTGGGGAGTGCCATGATTGGATTGCAATGCTGAGAATGTTTGCATCTGTACATGTTTGGATCATTTCTGTCTGGGCTTTTGTTTTTGTACCAGCACTGTGCTTTTCAGCATTTCATAGATTCAGTTTAATTCATGCAAAGTGATCTGCTCCTGCCTATTCTCCTCCTCCCTCTGCCTCTTTTTTATCCTGCCAATACTCTCTGGAACAGTTTTCACACAGGGGTTTGGGTGATTTTCTTGCATTCCAAGAGTAGGTGGTTTGGCTACAGATGAGAGAGAGAGAGAGAGAGAGAGAGAGAAAGAGAGAATTAAGGCCAACAAAATGGAGATAGAACAGCCATGGCAACACGGAAGTGAGAATAGCACACATAGTAAGAGGGAAGGGAGGAACCAATGGCTGGTGTAATCTGGTTGTTGTAATGCAGTGTGAGTGTGAACCATCTCAACACAGGCATTCAGTCTGGTATTGTATGGGAACTCCTGTAATTTGTACCATGGAAACAGGATCTGGAATGTAGAAAGCAGCATTCCTTGAGTATAAGCAGGTCTTTAGGAAATTTTCCTCTTGGAAAACCAAGTTCTTCCACTGAAAGTGTGTAACAGATTACAAAATGAATTGGCATTGCAAATTCATGAGGTGTAATTTCTCCCCCCCCCCACCCCGCCACAATCTCATAGGTTGATCCTGTTTTGAAAAAACTCCATGATAGATACCGAGGCCCTGAACCATCGGACATGGTGGAGATGTTTGAAGGAGAGCAGTTCTTTGCGGCTTTTGAACGAGGCATCAACATCGATGCAGGTGAAGTGCAGTAAAGCTGGCTTATCCCCCAACTCTACCTCTAACCTATTCTGATGACTCCAAGGTGCTTATCAAATGTGGCTCCTTCAGTGATCAGAGGCTCCCTGTTCGTATCTGATGAAGGGAGCTTTGTCTCTCGAAAGCATCCACCCTGGACATTTTTGTTTGTGCTGCTGGAGGACACATGAAGCCACAGGTGTGCGCTGTATTCACCCGGCCATCTGAGTAGCAGTGAGGGTAATGGTGACCATGTAGCTGCAGATATGAAATTCTACTGCTCCAGATCATGTATGCTTTTCTGAACTCATTTCTGGTGTGGCACTAAGAGGAAATTCCTGGGCAGGCATTCTTGTAAGAGAAACATGCATGGCTTGTTGCTGCCCAGTCCCTCCGATGGTACTGCTTGGAGGATCTAGACAAGTTACTTGCACTGTCTGGCTGATGCATAATCACAGCCGGCCCGCCCAAACTGCGCCCCGGCCCCTCCCGGGAAAAGCCCCCCCCCACTGCTCCCACCGCCTCCCCGAGCGCCCCGCGGGGGCTCAGGAGGCGGCAGCAGAGCTTGCCTGCCCTCTCCCCAAAGCTGGGGGGAGAGGAGGCAGGGGCGGCAACTGGCGCCGCCAGTAAAGAGTGCCCTAGCCAGCGGGGCGGGCAGGTGGTGGCGGAGCGGTGGAGCAGCTTCTTCCCCTCCCCCCACGGCCCTCCCAAGCCCACCGCGGGGCTGGGGTTGCTGGGCTGGGCCGCGGGGCGGGCAGGCGGCAGCGGAGTGGCTTCTCCCCCCCCCGACGGCCCTCCCAAGCCCAGCACTGGACCGCGGGGCTGGGGTTGCTGGGCTGGGCCACGGGGTGGGCAGGCGGGGGGCGTTCAGCCCGCCCCTTCCCCGGCTCTTCCAGGCGCCTCGCAGCTGCGAGGGGCCCGGGAGAGCCGCGCCGCACCTTCCCCGGCTCTCCCAGGCGCCTCGCAGCTGCAAGGGGCCCGGGAGAGCCGCGCTGCCCCTTCACCAGCTCTCCCAGGCGCCTCGCAGCTGCGAGGCGCCGGGGACAAGGCTGGCCCCTCTCCAGGCCCCACCGGGAGGTTGGCATCCCTGGGGGGGTGGGCGCCCCAGGTTGTCCTGCCTAGGGCGCCCAGACACCTGGGGCCGGCCCTGTGCATAATGCAGCCATTGGTCTCTGGGGGATGAGAAGGCCACGTGCATCAGTGGCGGCAGCCATTGTAGGGTGTAGTAAATATTATTTGTGGTAGCACTGCTGAAGTCTGTGTACATTTTTTGTCGAGAGGTGTGGGCATCTATACAGTCTCTTCTGTTCTTTAACTGGCTGCTCGTATTAGATTTGGATCCTGTCCAACATGCTGTTTGCAACACATTGTTTGCAAAGCTCTCCTAACCTTCAAAGGGGGTTTTCAGGACGAACACCCAGTCCGCCGATGTGTTTTGCAAGCTTTTCCACTTGATCCAACCCAATGGATTAAGGTGATTGTTTGATATATTTATTGTCTCCAACCTAAACTTAGACCGCCCAGACTGCATTGATGGAAGAATTTCTTTCAGCTTTTACTCTCACTTGAAAAATGTGAAGGAAGTCTATATCACTTCGGAAGTGGACAGAAAAAACAAAGCTGTGAAAGGGCAGGTACATGAGTTTTACACATTTTGCTCTCTGCAAGTTATTCCATGAAATACGTAGTAAAATGATATGTCCCTTACATTAACAAATCCATAACTTTCCTTATTATGCATTTCCGAATGATTCTCGATTCAGTTTTCATTTTCTGTGATTCCCTGGATATATTTCAAAAGAGAAGTGCAAATCAATCATATTGATTAACTGATCAACCCCCATTGATTTCTCTGAATTGTGCTATATGTATGTGAAAGAATCTGGGCATCTGTAAAAGAACATTTGCCGAATCTGGCACCTAAACCAAAATTTCAAGAATCCCTATTTAAAAAGAAACAAAAAAACCCAAAACGTGATTTTTGTGCATTATGGTTTTGAAGATGCTTCTGAAAACATGCAGACAATAACTACAAGAGGGGGATGTGTTCCTTTCTCACAGCCTCAGTTATCTTCTCCCATCCTGATATACAAGTACCCAGGGGTCTTTTCGTAGAAAAATAGCTGCAGGAGCTCATTAGCATATGGTATGCTAACGAGCTATTAGGCTATTAGCATATGCCACGCCCCCTGACATCACCGGAAGTGATGTCAGAAGGGGAAGCAAAGGGGGGAGGCATCTTCAAAAGCCTCCCCTTCCCTTCCCCAGCTGGTCTGGGTGGGGGAGCTAAGAGAGAAGGGGTTTAAAGTTTAAACTTCTTTTCATGAGAGTTGGGCCACAGAAGGAGGAAAGAGGGAAGGAAAGAGAGAGAGTAGAGAGAAGGAAAGAAGGAAGGAAAAAGGGAAAGAAAGAGAAGGAAAGGGGAGGGAAAGTAAGAGAGGGAAAAAGGAGTGAAACAGGGAAAGGAGGAAGAAAGAGAAGAGAAGAAGGTGGGAAAGAAAGAGAGAAGAGAAGGAGGGAAAGAGGAAAAAGAGAGAAGGAAAGGAGGGAATGAAAGAAATTTGGCGACAATTCGGCCCCATTATATCCTATGGGCCATTGAAGTCAATGGTGAAAACATAGGGTATATTCTGGGGGCTGGAGGGGAGGGGTTTGAGGGAGAGACTCCAAACTCACAGGGTAGCTGATGGAGCCTCCCCCAAGATACCTACCAGGTTTCAAGAACATTGGACCAGGGGGTCCAATTCTATGGGCCTCCAAACAGGTTGCCCTATTCCCTCCATTGTTCTCTACAGTGGGAAAAAAGTTACTTTTTTCCCACCATAGGATATAATGGAGCTGAAATTGACATTCGGCTGCCTGAAAGACTCCCCGGGACACCGGCTGGGGGCGGGGCTTGGCTCCTGAGCTCCGGTGCGCTCCCCCCCAAAAAAAAAGACCCCTGCAAGTACCTCTGCAGAAATTCAGTGTTTGGTTCATAAGAAACCATGCAAATACAGCTAGCTTCAGCAAACCAAAAACATGGGTATAAATTATGTTTAATTGAATGACTGCATGCCAACGCTGGCTGTTGATTTATTGACTGAGAAAGTGTAGCACGAATCCTTAGCAGGGCTTTTTTTGTAGAAAAGGCCCAGCAGGAACTTATTAGCATAATAGGCCACACCCAGCAGCAGAAACTCATAGCATATTAAGCCACACCCATGACAGCACAGCTCATTAAAATATTAGGCCACATCCCCATGTTACCAGAAGTGTGGTCAATCAGCCACACCCGGCTTTTGCTTTTTATTCTGCTTACCTTGTTTGTTGTCAAAATCCGGGGGGAGGGGTTGTAGCAGGAACTCCTTTACATGTTAGGCCGCACACCCCTCATGTAGCCAATCCTAATGAGTTTCTGCTGTTGGGTGTGGCCTGTTATGTTAATGAGTTCCTGCTGGGCGTGGCCAACTTGGGAGCCAGCCAGAACTCTGTTCCTGTGCGTTCCTGCCCAAAAATAGCCCTGATCCTTAGTAATGGGAAGGTGGCTGTAATTAGGTGCCCTTAACTCCCTTAGTCCAATATACTAGCAAAAGTGGGATAAAGTGCTAGAACTTGTGACGAGCTATTGATCTGAAACTACAAGTGGCATCCTGAATGAAGGTTTTGTCATAAACCAGGAAGAACACACTTCTTGCCAAACAGATTTGGTTGTTGTAAACTTGCGCACACCTCATGGCATTCCGTTTTTGTGAAGGTTTCCTTTTATCGAGGAGCTGTTCCAGAGAACATTCCTGAAGAGGCTGCCAAAAAGAGGAAAGGTCCCAACTCCCACTGGCTTGCTACTTTGCCAATCAAGTTACCTGTAAGTTGGCGATGGTTCCTCAAGGGGCAATGGAATGGGGGATTGTGTGAGGCTGAATTAAGTGACCATCTTCCCCCCCCCCTGTCTCTGCTCATGTGCTTTTCCCAACACTTTATGCCAGAAAAGACTGAATCTGTTTTCTTCCTATTGTATGTAGTAGTGCGCACACAAATATGGGCAGTAAGAAAGACAGCAGTCCTAGGGTCCTGACTCCTTGGGGGAGGGGGTAGTGTGGCAGAACTGGAAGGATTCCAAACAAAGCCTTTGCCAAACATTTCAGAAAGGAAAGTGGAGACATCCTTTTTTATTTCAAAAAGTTGGGACCACTGGGAGGCAACAATGGCAATTTAAGGACTGTATCATAGTATATTTGATATATTTGCAGGTCTCTAGTATCCCAAGAGAGAGAGAACTATTAAGCAAGCAAGGAAACCGCAAAGTCTCGCCGGGGGTGGGGAGAGGCTGTGCCTTCTACAGGTCCTGTCCTTCATGCTATCAGCTCTTTCCCTGAGCCAGTTTGGTGTAGTGGTTAAGTGTGTGGACGCTAATCTGGGAGAACGCATGCAGCTGCTGGATGACCTTGGGCAAGCCATAGTTCTGGCAAAGCTGTTCTTGAAAATGAGCAGTTTCTCTCAGAGCTCTCTGAGCCCCACCTACCTCACAGGGTGTCTGTTGTGGGGAAGGGAAGTTTGTCAGCTGCTCTGAGACTTCCTTGGGTAGTGAAGGGTGGGGGGTATAAATCCAATCTCCTCCTCCAGTCTCCTCCCTTCACACACTTTTCTCTTTCCTTGCTTTTTTCCCTCCCACCTATTTTTCTTAGTTTCCCCCCTTACCTGCCACTTTTCCTCCAGCTGTTCCTTCTGCCGCTTGTGCAGCTTCCCCCCTTTCCCTCTTTCCTCTCCCCCTCTTTCCCTGCTTGCCCCCTTTGCCCCCAATCCTCATAGACTTCAAAATAAAACTGCAGTAGCCATTTTGGGTTATGTAGGCAACCAGATTTGCCTATGTAACCCAAAATAACTGCTGAGATTTTATGAGGTAATCTCACAAGATCTTGACATTAAAAAAAATGTTTATTTTTATTTTTTTAAATTTAAGATTTCAATGCAAGCCTAAGGGTTTTCCTCAGATTTCTAGAAACATCTCCCCTTTCCATGCCCAGCCACACTGCAGGTTTTTTGATCTGCACACTGAAGATCATTCAGATTGGAGATGGTTCTGATTTTTTTTCATATTGCTTTATTTATTTTGTCATTGGAATTACAGGAGGCATTACATGTCAGGGAATAAAACAGGGAGCTAGGCTTGAAGGTATGGTATCTTCACTTTTCTGATGTTCATGTTTGGCAAGTTCACTCAGTATGATAAGGGGCCTCACATCTAAATCCCACACTGAAAATCTGATTTGTGTCATTCCTCTTCTCTACAGGGCAAAATGATGGACATCTGTCAGAATGTGAGAAAGAGCAGTAGGCAATAATTAGTTATACGACTGCATTTCTCATATATTGTGCTAGAGCCCAGTTTTTTTAAATATAATACCAATTCAAATGTTTTGCCTTTAGATCTCTACCACCATAGAGATTTTCTCTCCAGGGATTCTGTGTAACGAGAAGCATTTTTCATCTTTTCCCATTCTCACTGCCTGGACACGTTCTTGGCAAAACCCCTTTAATGATGCTCCACAGTGTAGTTAATGGTGGCAGTGTTATCGACAAAGGGAACATGGAATTTTCATTATTTTCTGATTAAAATGAAAGGCAGAGAGGAAGATTGTCTAGAATAATTGCTGGTGTTGTGGCTGGATTTCAAAATGCCTGCTGAGTCGCATATTTTTATGAGCTAAGCAGGGAAAGATTTGACAGTCTCTGTAGAATTAGCAGCTAAATTTGTAGAAAGGGAATGGGAGCAAAGGATTATTCTCCCCATTTACACATTTTAAAAAGGACCACAGATTACTTGGGCTGGACTTCGCAGGGCTCCTGTGGAAGGGCTGTGGGTGATGGCTTATGCCCTTAGTTTTATACCATAGCTCCGTGATGAGAAAAAATGTCCAGCTCACTGAAAACAGTAGCGTTTTTCCCTTCCCCCGAATGCTCTGATGAAGAGTTGGCTGTTGACTGTCCAATTAATTTTGGCCTTACAACGTTAAGTCCAGGCTTTTGGAGACTTGCATTTTTATGTATCATGATTAACAGAATAACTGTTCTGTTCTATTCCACCAGAAACTGAAATCTCAGGGGAATGAGCTTCCTACAGCCAAAAATGGCTTCTCTCTCCCTCCCCTGAATTTGGGGAGTGCTGAAACTGGATACTTGACACAGTCTAATCTGCTTGGCATTGCGGGACGCATCGGAGCTGAATGGCAAACGATTGGCTTGAATCTAGGCTTCTCCTATCAGCAGATCCAGCAGATAAGATACAATAACAGGTGAGGAAGGAAACCATAGGAATTTAAAACGAAGAATGCATTTAGAATACCTTTTTTTTTTTTTTTTTTTTGGGGGGGGGGGGCTAAGGGATAATCACAGTACTGAGAATCCCTGTTCGGCTCCCTTTCATTCTCAGTGGTTTACCAGGGGTGGGTGCAGGGTGGTATCCTTAGGAGTTTGTTTAATAGGCCCAGGGCTGCTGACTTGGGGGACAAAATTTGGGGAGGGCCCAAGGCAGCTGGAGAGGCCCTGAAGTTGGCATCGTGCTCCATCTAGCCACATGCCTTTCCAGTGATTGTCCTTTTGATGCAGTTCTGACGGCAACCACTAGGGGCACAGGGGAGTCTGAGCAGAGTAAAATGCACTCTTATTGGCTAGACTAGAGTAGCCTTTCTGCATGACTGCAGCGTAGTAGTAGTTAGTGTGTAAAACACCTTTCCCCTCTCTTTTTCTTAATTTCTCTCCCTCTTTTCCACTCTTTTTATACTCACCCTCTACCTAATTTTTTCATGTCCCCTCCCATTCATTTTCAAGTCTTCTTAACCCTATTCCACAGGGCAGCAGAATGTACTTAATAGTAGTATAGTACATTCTGTTGCGGATCTGAGTATTAGAGACAGGTTACTTAAAATCTCTGTTATTACATGCTGCCTATTATGCTGCCTATTATGGTTCAGGGTGTTCTAATTCCCTTTATTTTTGGCACTGCAACTTCTGTCATCATTCTGAAGTTGGTGGCAAGTTTTTAAACATGTAGCATTATTTTCTGATGTGTTAAGTTTGCCACAGAGATCCTTAGCTTCCATTGCAAACAGTATTGGGGTTGTCTTGCCTGCAGGGGTCATTTCCTAGAAAAAGAGGTGCAGGAGCTCATTTGCATAACTCATTTTCAGGCTGGCTGGAGACGGGGAACCCAGGCTGGCGGGGGGTGGGGCCTGGGCTCCTTCCTGTCAGAGCACCACTCCAGGGCGCTCCAGCAGGAAATGACCCCTGCTTACCTGGGCCAGGATATTCCCATGCCTGTCTGTTTGGGCCCTAGAACTCCCACAATCATCCTGAAGCTGGTGGCTAATTTTTAATCTCCTAGCTTTATTCTCTGATGCGTTATACCTGGTATAAATGGACAAGATGGACAGGCAGGCTGTTATTACTATAGATTCACGATAACAGCAAGCAAAGCGATTGGTTTTGTTACAGTATTCGGTTTGGATCAGGGTCATACAGGGGACCCAGGTGGCATCTTTGTCCGGGGGGCCCACGGTGGCTCTTGGCAGTCCTGAAAGGCCCCTCTCCCTAGGACAGTAATTCTAATTTTTTGTGCCCAGAAATATGCATAATTAAATAATTAAGCACATAAGGCACATTTGCATACATTTAATGGCTTCTTTGTTTGGAGAAGTTAGATTCCCTTTTCCTCCCACCTCCTATAAATAGATCCAGCCTGTACGAAAGAGGGCAGAATGAAAGATGTGACTATAATATTTGGTTGGTTGGGAGTATTTATGTAGACCCAAGGACTGAGGATAACAGGGAGTACAAAAAAAAAAGTTGTGAGTTTCCAGTCCTTTTTCTATTCATGTGCATAAGGGCTTAGCCTCTATGGGATTTTAGAGTAGAAACAGACTTGCTTAGAATTCTGCCGATGCTTCTATAGCTAACAGTATGTATTTTGCTTTCTTGTGCTGTTTTGAACGTGCTGAAATTGCATGGGCCGCTAGATGAGTTAGTGTGTTGCAGTGGTTTTTGCTGCTGTTGTGAAAATGAAATAGATGTTATCAGGGCTCTTTTTGTAGCAGGAACTCCTTTGCATATTAGGCAACACACCTATAATGTAGCCAATCCTCCAAGAGCTTACAGTAGCCCCTGTAAGAAGAGCTCTGTAAGCACTAGGAGGATTGGCTACATTAGGGGTGTGTCGCCTAAGATGCAAAGGAGTTCCTGCTGTAAAAAGAGCCCTGGGTGTTGTTGTTATGGTGTACTTTAGCACCTTCCTAAAATCTGTCTGAGCTGCTTGGAGTTTATGGAAAGGCTGAGTTTAAATATGTTTCTGCTAATGTGTGCCTGATGCCTTTTTGCTGCTCCCCAATTATTATTTTTTTCAGGGAAGACCTCAGAGCTCAGATTCTGGATATGCTCTTTTCTTGGGCACAGCAAAACAAAAGGACCCCGGACTGCATAGACAGGCTGATCAGCACCATGAAGGAGAGCGGCCGCCAAGACATAGCAGACGAGATTGAAGCCATCATCGCCCTGGGAAGGCAGAAATATAGAGAATCCCTCCAGAGAGTGGGCCTGGACCAGGAAAGCCGTGCTGAAGACTCTGCTGTTGCCATGGAGTAACTGCTGTGTAAAGTCCCCTTTGAGTGACCCGGGGTTGGATCCATCAGAAGGCGCTGGCTGTGGAAGACACTCAGGGTCACAGACAATGCTGCGGTGTCTCGTGAGCAAAAATCCTACTTTGTGAGCTGCTGGCATTAAAGCTGTGAGCGAGCGATTTGGCTGCTGCATAGATTAGTTCGCTCTGGAGCCCTCCTTCCTGAGCTAAGACAAAAATGTGTGAGCCGGAGGCTAAAGAACTGTGAGCTAGCTCACCCCAACTCAGCTTAGGAGGTTTTTTATAGCAGGAACTTCCTTTGCATGTTAGGCCACACACCCCTAATGTAGCCAATCCTAATGAGTTTCTGCTGTTGGGTGTGGCCTATTATGCTAATGAGTTTCTGCTGGGTGTGGCCAACTCGGGAGCCAGCCGGAACTCCATTCCTGTGCATTCCTGCCCAAAAATAGCCCTGCTGTTTCCTATTGTTGACTCCCAGTTGAGTGAACAGGAGAACATGGCTGCTTGGTTGCTGTGTATTCTTGAGGAAATAGCTTTTACACTAGTGGAGCCACACATATAACAGCTACATCTAATTCCACAGTGCTAGTCCCTATGAGGATAATGAAGTTTGTATAATAGGACACGCAGGATTGAGTGAGAGAGGGCTCTGCATGCCTAGGGCAGGTTTGCAGAAAACTGACACTGCTTCTGTTACTCACTAAATCGGGACCACCCCTCTCTCCAGGGATTCCTGCTATGTGTATATGTGTCTGGGAAACATTGCAGACCCATAACATTGCAAAGGCTATTAGAATAATGCCTGAAAACTCATGTAAGTGGATGCCATTTTGGAATGCCTTAAGACACCAAGGCTTCCAGTTCCTGGTGCTTCACAGGGCACAGAACAATCCTCTTAGTTAAGGATTAGGCATAAAGCGGACAGCTGATGCTTGGCTGAGGGCATTGATTTCTGTAGACAAGCTGTGTGGCACAACAGGAGTTGTTTTCCTTGATGTCTGTTGAGTTGCTGTGCTAACCCAAAGTGGAATCAAAAGTATTGTGAGGCCATCTTTCAAGTCATTGGTTGCCGTTTTGGATTTCCCTACCAACCCAGCCAGATACCAAGGATGACAAATGGAAGATGGAACAAGAAGGGGAAACAGGAGGGAAAGGTTATATGCTTGACTGGTACAGTGACTGGGATGCATAGAAGTCACTTGAATAATCTCATGAACACTTTGAAGCAGCATTATTCTGAATCAGGCCCACTGGTCAATCAAGGTCAGTACTGTTAGACTGGCAGCAGCTCTCTGGGTTCTCGGGGAGAAGTCTGTCACGTCACCTACTACTTGACCCTTTTTAACAGGAGATGTTGGGTATTGAACCTGGGACCTTCAGCATGCCAAGCAGATGCTCTACCACTGAGCTACAGCCTCTCACTCACTGAGATCTGTTGGTGCCTCTGTAACTATAGCATCCCACATTCTGTCCCATCCTTTGGACACTTTTGTGCCTGGCAGTGATGAAACTGGCCACTTACATTAATTGCATACAGGAGACCACTTGCTGCCCAATTTATTCTCCTTTTGCATACTTCTGGGAAAGGAAAGGGCAAAAAGGCATACAGGGCACTGAAAGGCTAGAGATGGCATTCAGCCCTCTGCTTACTGAAATCGCTGGCTCTGAGTATAGCAACATGAAGCTGAGCTGCTGTTTCTATTATTGTTTTTAGATTACTGTTTTAATTATTTAACTATTGTTGCTGAGACTGTGTGACTTTGTAACCCGTCCTGAACCCAATTGCAGGGAGGGCAGGATGAAAATTGGATTTAAAAATTAAATAATATTTATTGTTTTAAATGTGGGGCATGTGTTTTTCTACCTTCATGTTGCATGAGCTTTGCATTACCAGATTTCTAGAAAAGCTAATACTTCTCTAGCACTCAAAATACTGGAACTGTGTTTCACCAAAGTGTTTAGATCCAGTCATGCAGCATACACACATACTGTCAACGGGCGATTCTGCATTAGCTCCATATTTTCTCAACTGGGAGGGGAAAAGTGCAGCTCAAAATCATATCCGAATACCCTGGGGCAATGCCATTAGGGCTGGCTCGCCCACTAGGCGAGCTAGGTGCTCGCCTAGGATGCGCCGGCCTGCAGGGGCGCCAAACTGCACCCCACCCTCCGCAAAAAGCCCACCGCCGCCACTGCCTCGCTGCTGCCAGTGAAGAGCACCCCGGTGGGGCGCAGGAGACGGCAGCGGAGCTTGCCCGCCCTCCCCCTCCTCCCTCGTGGGGGAGAAGAGGCGGTGGCCAGTGGTGTCAGCGAAGAGCGCCCCAGCGGGGCGCAGGAGGTGACAGTGGAGCTTGCCTGTGCTCCCCTTCCCCCTCGGGGGGAGAGGAAGTGGGGGCAGTGGCCGCCGCTGCCAGCAAAAAACACCCCAGTGGGGTGCAGGAGGCGGCGGCAGAGCTTGCCTGCCCTCCCCCCTTGGGGGGAGGGGGCGGGGGCTAAAGGGTCTCCAGGCGCCACCTCGAGCCGGCCCTGAACGCCATACTGACTGCAGAGTCACCCCTGAATGGCCAAAAATCTACACAGAAGGTACAATAAAACCTGATGATTAGAGAATGGAGTGTGGAAGCTACCATAAAACCTAATAATCGAAGAGAAACTAGCATGAAATGCAGAGGAGAAATTTCTGTTCCAATGTGTGTTTCGTAAAACGGTGGAGGGAAAAGCCAATGTAGAATCAGCCAGTGTGCGCTGGATCTCATTAACCAAGCAGAGAAGGCTTACACTGCAGACACGTGGACAGTAGGTGGCAGCAGCCCATCTTCAAAACACACCGTTGAGACTGGGTTGGATCTTGGCTGATTTCTTGGCTAAGGCAACTCCATCACTCAGCTTGCAATAAAAAATTCAAGCAGCCTTGTTTAGCACTGAGATAAGCACAGAGTGGATTATACTGTTCTCCCTCCCTTCTCTTATTTACAGGTGGAATTATGCTTTCACAGATGCTTTCATAATCACCATGCAGGAAAATCTGTAAGTGATTACAGAGTAACCCATTTGCAGCTATTGCTGATGAAACTGTTAGAGCAGCATGCAACAACAATTACAGCAACTTAGTAGAAAATCTGTAAAAGTTTATAGTCCATACGCAATAATTTTAAGAAAACCTATGACTGGCTGAATTTAGCGAGGTTACATCTGCAGGTTAGTAGATCAACTGTCTCACATTTAGTTTCCCTCAGAACTCTTGGGTATGTGCCATACGGACCAGGAGATTTACCAATTTTTAAGTTCCCCCAGTGGGTCTGGAACATCGTCTCTCATCACCTCAATTTGACTCAGTTCTTCAGATGTTAGCCAGATGCTTAATGTATTAATAACTATGGGGAATTATGATATTTAAGAGCAATTGGCAACTAAGGGGACACAAGCCTTTGTATACAGGAGTCCCGCTTTTTCCAGTATAACCAGAAATAAACACAGAAATCAAGTCTTTTAGAGAAATGGATTATTTACTGAGAGTTCTTCACAAACATACAATAAACACATAGACCTAGGAAAATTTGATAGAAAGGGATAGTGACATTCGCATTAGCAGGTAAAAATTGTTGGTGGGTGATACGTTCCTGATCCTGGAGAGATGAAGCGATCCACAGGAAAAATAAGGGAGACTATAAGGGATTAAGGGTCATATTCTATACCAGCAGAACACGTAGTTAGACTCAGGCAGTGCTACACCTAGAGTCAGCAAGACACGGCAGGGTTCAGGTCCAGAGGAGAGAACGAGCACATGGCCAGGCCAGCTCTTTTATGTTATTTTGGGGCTTGGAAGGTGGGCTTCACTAGCCACCTCCCTTGTCACATCCCCTTAGGGGTGGGCTTCACTGGCCACCTCCCTTGTTACCTCCGCTCAGTCAGTCCCAAGAAGTTTCCTAATCAAAAACCACTTTCAAGAGGAAGGGGCCTTGAGGATTGGGCAATGTTGCTTCTAATTAAGAGTGGCACCTTTAGAGAACAATAGCTGAGTCCAGGGGTATTGTCTTTTGATGGCTCTGGCTGATGAGTTGATGGGTTTAGCTGGGTTCTGGCAGTCCATTAATCCACTCATGGCTGCAAAGCTTTTGTTATGCCTAAGAGCCTATGTGCAGTCTCTGGTGAAGGGGAGGGGAGGGGTTGCCTGAATGTTGAAGGAAAGGTTTTGCTCATGGAGTCTCTTCAGAATTTTAAGTTCCTTTTGCAGAATATGGTGTTTCTCTATAGCAAATGGTTGCTGGCTTCATGATGCTTCATGTGACTAGTGAGCTGGTCTCTCTTCCTGCTGCACTGTGGGTAAGAGATGGCAGGTAACCTCAGGAACCATTGGCACATCATCTCAGGAGAAGGCTTTTACTCTGCTGGAGTGTGTCTGCAGCTGGCATCACTTTAGGGTCACCACACAGTTCAGTCCTTTTTGCACACTAGTTGCACACTTTGTCAGGCCTCTTAGTCAGGTCACACAACGCAGTGCTTCATAAGAAGAATCTGTTTATTGGTGAATCATAACTAAAGACACGTATACAGCTTGTGTCAGGAATGGCCGGGGATAATGGAGGCCCCTGACGTATAGTGAATTCAAACACCCCCCTAGGCTGAGTGAAGCCAATGAATACATTTTGCAAGCAGGCAAAAGAGAAAAACAAGTTAAAAGTCGTCGATTCCCAGCATAGCGTCCTGCAGCTGGGGACACCACAAGGTCAGAGTAATGATAACATAGAGGCAGTGGAACAATAGTGATGAGAGGCTGAGAGGAGGAAAGTACTCCGTTACATTCCATCCCAATGACGGGGCTACCTGACATCAGTCCAGTTTATCACTTTATGAACTGTAAGTCCATAAGAGCGCTACACACAGAGTCCCTCCCTGAAAATAGTGGCTGTGGCATAGATACACGCCCCACACTTTCCACAGTAAATGCAGAAACAAAAAATTCATTGAGCTTCTCTGCCATCTCCCCATCTTCCTTTAGGGTAAAGGTTTCCCTTGCTCGAAAGCCAGTCGAATCCGACTCTAGGGTTGCGGTGCTCATCTCCGTTTCAAAGCCGAAGAGCCAGCGCTGTCCGAAGACGTTTCCGTGGTCATGTGGCCGGCATGACTAAACACCAAGGTGCACAGAACGCTGTTACCTTCCCACCGAAGTGGTCCCTATTTATCTACTTGCAATTTCTTGCTTTCGAACTGCTAGGTTGGCAGGAGCTGGAACTAGAGACAGGAGCTCACCCTGTCATGCGGCACCCGGGTCTCAAACTGCTGAACTACTGACCTTCCAGAGCCTGCAGTTCAGTGTCTTAACCACTTGAGCCACCACAGCTCCTATCTTCCTTTAGCAATCCCTTTATTCCTTTGTCATCCAAAGGCCCATCTGCTTCTCTGGCTAATTTCCTGCTCTGGTTATATTTAAATAATTATTTATTGTTTAGCTACCTGCTCCTCAAAATCTTTTTTTGCGTGTCTAATTATTGACTTTTCTTTTGCCAGAGGCTGTGGTCCCTTCTGTTCAATTCTTTGGGGCAGACCTTCCACTTTTTAAAAGAAGCCTCTTTACTTTTTATAGCTTCCTTGACTTGCGCTGTTAAGCCTGCAGGCCTTCTTTTAAGCTTGGCAGCCCCTTTCCTAACCTGGGGGATGCATTCTACCTGGGCTTCTTTTAGTGTGGTTTTAAATAGCTTCCATGTACCCTCTAGGGATTTGACTGTCTTGTGTTTCCCTTTCAGCTTCCTTTTGACTATTTTCTTCATTTTTGTAAAGTTTCCTCTTTTGAAATTAAATGTTACCATTTTGGACTTTAGGGATAACTTTCCATTGATGTGAATGAATTGACATCCCCATAAATATAAAAAATAGGAGCTTAGGGGCCCCGCATGTTACAGTGTGTCAGAGTTTGTTCCCCATGTATAATACAGTGAAGGGGGAGGGGGAGGGGTAGAAAAGCACATCTCACACATTGATTTTAGCTTTCTAAACACAAAGTAAGCCATTCCATTGCATTTTCCCTATTTTCACAGTGTCCTCTTCAAAATCCTAAGCTTGCTACAGTCTGTTGAACTATGCGAAGGGAAGAAAATATTATTGCTTTGCTCTGGTCGTGATTTTAAGCACAGTAGTTAGTCGTGGTTTTTAAAAGATGAAATCCCATCACCGTCATCTTCCTGCTGGATTCCAAGCTTCCCTTTGTGAGGAATGGTTTGAGCGCTCTCGTTTTTTTTGCTTGTCTGAAAGAGATTCATTTTTGCCTTGGAACGGGAAACCTTGGTAACTGACTCATGTTGGCTGAACATAAATTCTTTCTTTAAACAAAAATACTGAAAAGGAAGTGGAAAGCCCCCACCCCCCCAAGCAGGACTGAGAGCTGCTTGGGGAGTCTTTAATGGCCGAGAGTACAGGGGAATACTGCAGAGCTGCCTTTGCCTTTGGTATGCAGGTTTTGTGTTGCTTTAAGGTGACCCTGGGAAGAGCTGAAAATAACTCTCCGGCTATGCATATTTTGAGCTGATTGTCACAGGTGCCAAAAAGATAAGAAAAAGGGCCTATCTGTGACTTCTGTATATAATACAATTAAGAACATAAGGGAAGCCAGTGTTGAATCAGGCCAATGGCCCATCTAGTCCAACACTCCGTCACACAGCGGCCAAAATATACCAGTTGCCATCAGGAGGTCCAGCAGTGGGGCCAGGTTACCTATAGTGCCTGTGGTGAATTGCAGACACATGGATGCTTGGAGCAGTTTTGCAGCTGTTTTTAAGGCACTTTCACATAGGAATTAATCAGAGCGTCCCATCTGTGCCTATGATAGAGGCCTTTAAAATGAAAAGAAGGTCAGGTGTGAGGCTCCTCACTCCACCACAGTAACATCCCACCGTGTAAACACCAACAACAGTTCAAACTGACAAGCTGGCACAGCCTCTACACCAGACGACCAGGTCTTAAGAATATGACTGCTTTTCCTTCCCCTCCATTTTCTTAAACATTGTAACTGGCCTGACGAAGAGTTCTGGTGAGTTGGAAACCTTGCATACTGCTGTGTGCCCCTGGGTTAGTACCAATGAAAGGTATTGCATGGCTTGTGTTCCATCATGTAAACAACATTCTTATCCACGTCTTCTGAGTTCCTTAAAAGTGAACACTCCCCACACTCAAGGCCTCCTGAAGGAAGGGTGCCTGACTCCTTCATTGCCCTTGTACAGAACCAGTGGGTGGGCTGGGGCCAGTCTGGCACGAAGGGGCAAGCTGTGCCCATGGTTCTGCAACATAATCTCTATCAACGGTCTTAAGGCTGTTTTTGCCCTGACCTGGAGGGCCCACGCTAGACCAGTCCCATCAGATCTCAGAAGCTAAACAGGGTCGGCACTTAGTATTTGGATAGGAAACCTCCCAGAAATACCAGGGGTACGATGTGGAGGCAGGCAACGGCAAAACCATCTTTGAATTGCATTGAAAAACCTGTGGGATCACCGCACGTCAGCTGTGACTTGATGGCACTTTCCACTGCCGAGGATATTTTCATGTATGATTCGGCAATCAGGTGAAGGCCTGCAAAGTTTGGTGTAGTGGTTAAGTGCGTGGACTCTTATCTGGGAGAACCGGGTTTGATTCCCCACTCCTCCACTTTCACCTGCTGATGTGACCTTGGGTCAGTCACAAGCTCTGGCACAGCTGTTCTCTCAAGGACAGTTTCTGTCAGAAGTTCTCTCAGCCCCACCTACCTCACAGGGTGTCTGTTGTGGGGAGGGGAAGGGAAAAGGAGTTTGTAAGCCGCTCTGAGACGCCTTTGGCAGTGAAGGGCGGGGTATAAATCCAAACTCCTCCTCCTCCTCCTCCTCTTCTTCTTCTTCTTCTTCTTCTTCTTCTTCTTCTCCTTCCTCCTTCCTCCTCCTTCTTCTTCTTCTTCTTCTTCTTCTTCTGAGGATGTGGCCACTGCTTCACTGCCATGAGGGCTGGTGTGGAGGGGAGAAGGGTTTCCTTGGAATGTACTTTCTCTTTCCTGCTGTCTGGGTGATGCTCCGTATCGGTATAGCTTGTGTGCCTGGCCTCGGTTCCTAGTTGTAACATCCTCCTCTAGGAACGAGGGGCCGTATTTATTCTGGTGGGCCCCGCTCGTTACCTTGATTGGCTCCCTGACCCTTTTCAGACCCTGTATATCTATTCACCCCGTGCTTTCCCCAGTAGTCTTAAGACAGATCCTGAAGTAGACACGCTCTGCCAATACTGACCAATAAGCTTCTCTTCTAAAGAAGCAAGGCGTTGGTTCTGATTGTTGCACGAGTCTGACACATTGCGAGGTAGGGAGAACACTTTGCAAAGCCAGTGATGTACAAGGAAAATATTTGGTTTTCGAATTTGACAAGGGGTGGGGGGTAGCCAAGCAGCATTTGCTTTGTCTGGGCAACAGTTTCAGCTGTGGATGTTGTGTATATCAGTAAGTATTTCATAGCCTGTTGGGGAAATCAATACAGGGTAATTTTCTGGCTACATTTTGAAGGTCCCAGCATGTGGTCTGAAGGAAGTTGAGGCTAAGCAGGTCTGAATCTGGTTTCTCTCTCTGTGCGTGGAGGAGAATCCTAGAAAGACGACGACTTTGAGTTGCGTGGTGGAATAAAGGCAGGATATAAATGTACAAAATTTGACTCTTGACTTCCATTGCTCAGATTGTTCGATACCTAGTTCTGGAGGAGGGATTACAGCACCCAGAATCAGTAAGGAGACCATCTGCTAGAACAGGGTCATCTCAGGACTAGGAAGATTTTTGTCCCACTAGGTCTTCCAGCAGGTTTTCAACAGCAAAGAGTAGCGACTTGGCCTCGTTGTTTAGAACTTTAGCACTGTAAGCTGCCTTAAGTACTCCAAATAAGTACTAATTTAGTGTTTGGGGCTACCTTAATTACCTACGTACTTACTTGCCCCACGTACTTAGCACTTGTCATTGGTTTTTTGTTCTTAGCTTCATTGCTAGTCATGTTCCCATTACTTTATACTGGGCTAAAAACGTTTTATTTATTCAGATATTCAGCTACTTTTGGGCAGGAATGCACAGGAACAGAGTTCCGGCTGGCTCCCGAGTTGGCCACATCCAGCAGGAACTCATTAGCATAACAGGCCACACCCAGCAGCAGAAACTCATTAGGATTGGCCACATTAGGGCTGTGTGGCCTAACATGCAAAGGAGTTCCTGCTACAAAAGAAGCCCTGAGTTTTGGCAACAAACAAGGTAAACAGAATAAGAAGCAAAAGGTGGGTGTGGCTGGATGACCACACTTCTGGTAACATGGGGGTGTGGCCTAATAGGCTAATGAGCTGTGCTGGCAGGGGTGTGGCCTAATATGCTAATGAGTTCATGCTGGGCTTTTTCTACAAAAAAAGCCCTGCAGATATTTATACTCTGTTTTTCTCCCTAGTGGTGACTGAAAGCAGCTTACATCATCATCTGTCTCCATCGTATCCTCACACTAACCACACCATGAGCTAGGGTAAGCCGTGAGTGTGTGGTCGGCCCAAAGTCACTCAGGAAGCTCCCAATGCAGAGTGGGGATTTTAGACTGGGTCTCTCCCAGATCTAAGACTGACGCTCTAACCACTACACTACACTGGCTCTCATTTCTTCTCATTCTCTGGAGTTTACACACCTCAGATATTTGGGATCGGTTTTTTCCCTCTAGGTCACTGCTTACCAAAGTGTCTCTTTTATCATGCACTAGGCTTCAAAATCAGATCACAGTTCCTTTGTTTCCTGGGAAACAGCAGGCAGTGCTTATTCTCATACACCCCACAGACTTACGTAAATGTTGAGAGTGCCTTTATGTGTCCCCTTTATATGTACCTTCATATGTCCCCTAAAGCCTGAAGCTCTTAGTAGATAATGTTCCTGACTGTGCATACAAAATCTCATCCAAAGTGTTCTTCCATTAGCACTCTTAATCAAGTTCTGAGCATTAGTTGCCCTTATACAATGGGGCTTACTAATGTCATTGTTTGTCATATTTTTATGTGTTAAGGTTTGCTTGGGTTTTGCTCTTAAATTCTGGTCGTTGATTTTGCTGGGTTTTGTGACTTCGTTATCTTTTATGTTAAGATTGCAATGGACTTCAGGTATCCACAGTAGATAAATCTTGGAAGTGTACTAATCTAATACACGTACATGGGTTTTTCACCATAGAAAAGCAGCCTCAAGGCTACTCCATGGCTGCAGTCACACACGCTAAACAATCCACTTTCAGTGCATTTTCAGTGCACTTTCCAACTGGATTTTTACTGAGTGTGAACTGGCGAAATCCAGTTGTAAAGTGGACTGAAAGTGGATTATTTAGCATGTGTGACCGCAACCCATTAATATCATATTAAAATGTATCCCTGGCTTGGTCATTAAAGACTGAAGTTGGTGGTTTTTCCGTTTGGTATCATGCTGTTTTTTGCTTGGGCTTTTTTTGCTCTAGTGCACTGCCTCAGAAGGGGAGTATGCATTCTGATTAAATTAGAGATGGAGACAAATAACTTACCTTTTATATTTCCCGTGGAAGTGTGCCCACTTGCTTTTGGTAAAACCCAAGATCTTTTGCACTAATGAAATTAGTTTGCAAAGAGCTTCCTACGTTACTATACTAAGGCTGCCACATTTTACTGTGGTTTCCACCATGATTTCTTACCAGCAAACCCTTTTTCTCTGCTCCCCTTTTTATTAGGAGCCAAGCAGTTTGGTGTAGTGGTTAAGTGCGCGGACTCTAATCGGGGAGAACCGGGTTTGATTCCCCACTCCTCCACTTGCACCTGGCTGGATGACCTTGGGCAAGCCATAGTTCTGTTAAGAGCTGTCCTTGAAAAAGAGCAGTTTCTGTCAGAGCTCTCTCATCCCTACCTACCTCACAGGGTGTCTCTTGTGAGGAGGGGAAGGGAAAGGAGATTGTAAGCCACTCTGAGACTCCTCTGGGTAGTGAAGGGTGGGGTATAAATCCAATCTCTTCTTCTTCTTCTTCTTCATTAAACATCCAACCTGATCCAATGCATAATGATGTGAATTTCAGTTGGGCCTCATACTGTTGCTGGTGGATTCTTCCTTTTCTATAACAGACTATGATACATTGTTGTTGTTTCAAGTCTGTTCTTACTCTCTGATTGAACTCTATAATCTGGGAACTCAGTGGTCTGATTATAACATATATCTCAGGTGCTGACTTACCTTTACCTCCAGCTGAGATTGAGAACTGTATGTGACCACTTGACCTTAGCTGCTCTTCTTAGCTCTCTGACTTTTCTCAGTATTCTTCCTGGCCAACATATAGACATATTTTAGTCTGTTACATACTGTTGATGCATTAGCTTCAATTTACCGTGCGGTTTAATTCCAGACCATGTTATTGGTTGGTAATAATAGCTGTCCAAACATTAGGAGGGAAGAAGATTTTCCAGTTCTCTGATTTCATGTACAGTGATAGGCACTGACCAGTGGCTTTACATCTCCTCTCCAAAAAGGTGTTTTTCAAATCAGGATATGATTAACCTGCCTCAGCTGCCTGTGTTTCATTATTTACATTTGAATAGCACAATTCTTGTGGAAGTCACAAGTTGCAACCCTTGCTTGGTGTCCTGAATTCTTGTCACTGCAGTCACAGCCCCACCTTCATGTCATGCTTCAGAACGACTTGGGTGGAAACAGAAATAATTAGAAACATCAACCACAGCATGTTGCCGCCCTTCTTCAAGCATCACCTGCGCTCCTTTGGTAATGAGGTATGATTCTGGCTTCTCTCTAGCTTACAGGGTAGGTTGAGACCTGTCTATCACTGACAGTCCAACAAAGATCTTCATACTAAAGACTAAGCAATTGATTATGCCATGTGCTTTAATGTATGTATGTATTTATTTATTACAGCACTGAGCCAATATAACCCTAACACATTGGGATACAGAGTGTTAAAAATCTGGGTAAAATGCACACACACACACACATATATATATACACACACACACATATATATAAAAAACCATAAAATATTTGACAAATCCGGTAAGAAGTATAAAGGTAAAAGGTAAAGGTTCCCTTGCTCGAAAGCCAGTCGAATCCGACTCTAGGGTTGCGGTGCTCATCTCCGTTTCCAAGCCGAAGAGCCAGCGCTGTCCGAAGACATTTCCGTGGTCATGTGGCCGGCATGACTGAACACCAAGGTGCACGGAACGCTGTTACCTTCCCACCAAAGTGGTACCTATTTATCTACTTGCAATTTCTTGCTTTCGAACTGCTAGGTTGGCAGGAGCTGGAACTAGAGACGGGAGCTCACTCCGTCTTGCGGCACCTGGGTCTTGAACTGCTGAACTACTGACCTTCCACAGCCTGCAGTTCAGCGTCTTAACCACTTGAGCCACCGCAGCTCCTAAGAAGTATAAAAGGCAAGTATAAATTCAGCCGCACCTTTCTAATATGATAACATGTCACCCAAAATTTAGCCACAGATTCAGTAATAGTCCGATTTTCATCGGATAGCAATCAGTTACAACGCTCCCAGTCTGTCTGGCCTGATGTTTTTTACAAAAGTTGAGATATGTTTGTTTCGGATCTTATTGGACCAGTTGCATCTAAACATCATATGTTCAATGGTTTCTGCATCCCCAAAATCACACTGGCAGAGCCTCTGGTCAAACAGGACCCTTCTATATCTACCCTCAAGCACCGTGGAGGAGAGAGCCTCACATCTAGCTAATGTAAAGGCTTTCCTAAACTTATAGGAGTCTAAATGTGATAAATAGTCCATAGGGACCGGGCGATATCTAATTTGCTCAGGCACTCTAAAGTTCAGATATTTACCAAGATCTGCCTGCCTCTCTGCATCCATTATTCTCTGTTTAAGAGCTAACTTTGCCTGATCCCAGCGCATGGCCAGAATCTCTTGGGAGGGTGAAATCAAGAACATGTAGTTGCTTTAATGTGTAAAGGCCTAATCATAAAATGTAGCACTTATATAACCTTTTTAGTGTTCTAAGTCATGAACATTATCTTGTAATCCTTGCCACAGCTGTATTAAGCTAAATCAGTATTATTATCCCCATAGTGCAGATGGGGGTGAAACCGAGGCCGAGGCACTGACTTGCCTCGGGCTGCCTACTAAGTGTGTGGCAAGGGTGAGATCTGAAATGGGATTGCAGTTCTTTACACAACACCAGCTCCTGTTATGTTGCATTACCATGATAAAATAAATGTATTTTTAAAATGCCACAATATTCACAATCCCCCTGCAACAATTAATTGAAGGCTAATAAAGGAGCTGCGGTGGCTCCAGTGGTTAAGACGCTGAACTGCAGGCTGTGGAAGGTCAGTAGTTCAGCAGTTCAAGACCCGTGAGTGCCGCATGACGGGGTGAGCTCCCGTCTCTAGTTCCAGCTCCTGCCAACCTAGCGGTTCGAAAGTAAGAAATTGCAAGTAGATAAATAGGTACCACTTCGGTGGGAAGGTAACAGCGTTCCGTGCGCCTTGGTGTTTAGTCATGCCGGCCACATGACCACGGAAACGTCTTCAGACAGCGCTGGCTCTTCGGCTTTGAAACGGAGATGAGCACCGCAACCCTAGAGTCGGATTCGACTGGCTTTCGAGCAAGGGAACCTTTACCTTTACCTTTAATATCTTGGAGACCTAAGATCAGATCCTAACCCTGCTATGCAAGGTTGCTGGATGACCTCGGACCTACCTTACAGGGTTGTTTGGAGCATAAAATGGGGGAACACTGTGAGCAAGCCTAAACAGGTCTACTTAGAAGTAAGTGCCTTTTATTCAACAAGTTTTATTCCAAGGAAATGCTTTTAGGAGTAGACTCTGGGTCCCCATTGGAAAAAACAACAACGGGGGGATAAAATGTGCCAGTGTGAGCCGCTTATTGTTGGAGAAACTTTTGCAGCACTTAATACCCAGCAATCCTGACCGCTGGACTAGAGGACTCCCAAGAGAAAGCGGCCACACGCCCCTCATGTCCTGTTCTCACCCAGTTTTGCTGCCAGGAGGGATGCTTTATAGCAGCACGAACATGACTCATCGTTAAAGAATGCAAGATTTATTCCGTCACGTAAAGGCTCCTCCCTCCCTCTCCTTGAATTATTAATGCAGCTGCGGCTTTTCTGTCTCTCTCTCTTACTCAAATCCACCCACACAGACCTCCCCCATAACCCATTTAAGTCATCGTCAGATGGGCTTTCGTGCTTTTCCCTGAGAGGGAAAGTGGGCCGCTTTGGGTGGCTTCCTGTAAGAGGAAACGGAAAGGCAGCTTCCTGGCAGGGGCTGCCTCCCTTCTGTGCTGGTTGAGAGGTGGGAGGAGGAGCCAGGTGTTTAGAATGCTCTTTTCAGGAGTGTTTCCTGGATGGATTCTAAGAAATCACTGTTTTTCTTTTGTCACCTGCCTTCCTCCCCATCCTCAAATTTTGATGGATCGGGGTCAGCAACACTGAGAAAAGTGGGGGCCTGATAATATTATGGCCATTTGCCCCTTCCCATTAATCTAAAAGGTAAGTTTTACTAAACTCAATCTGCAACCTAGGGTTTGGGGAAACACCTATATACGGAACCAGGCGAATGCAGGTTGACTCTTTCTTACAAACAGAGGTACACACGTGTTGACTGTAATGTGTGAATAGGGCTTCTGTTATTCAGTGCAGGGGTCATTTCCCAGAAAGAGGTGCAGGAGCTCATTTGCATAACTCATTTGCATATGCTACACCCCCCTGACAAAGGGCAGGCATGTTTAAAATGAGTTAAGGCATATGCAAATGAGATTAAATCCCCCCCTTGCCTGACTCTCTCCACAAAAGTGGAGAGGCTCAGGAGAAAAGGGGACATGTCTGCCTACCTCCCCTTCCCTCCCCAGCCAACCCGCTGTGGCGGGCTGGCTGGAGAAGGGAAGGGCAGGGAGGCAGACATGCAATTGCAGGGCACCTGGAGAAGATCAGGCAGGGAACCCAGGCATTTAAATCCCCTCCTCCCTGAGTCTCTCTATGGGTGGGCCAGGAAAGGCAGGGGGTGGGGCCTGGGCTCCTTACTCCCAGAGTGCTGCTCTGGGGCGCTCCAGCAGGAAATGACCCCTGGTTTGGTCCATCTTTGCAGATGGTGGTTTTCCAAGGGAGGCACTACACCCGGACAGCAAGGTGATTGGGAACTCCTGGTTGCTGGTGCTCACAATTCTTGCTGCTGCCGGTGACATTGTGGAAAATATTTGCACCCAGACCATAAGCACATATTGAATGGGAAGCCACACAGTACACCAGGGATCCTCTCCCCACCCCCTCATGCTACTGTGAATGCTCTGTCATTGTAATTTCCTTTTCCATATCTTTATGTGCTACCCAAAATGTAGCTTGAATATATTGTATTTCATGGCCATGGTAAGACCTGGGTTGCAGTGGAAGCACTGTGCAAAGGCACCCTGAGGGTCTGGCCCTACCTCTCCTTGCTGAAAGAACAACTAGGTTTATATTGGAATCAAAGTAAAATGTGACCTGTTGCTGTTTAATTCCTATTGAAGAGGGTCATGTATGAAAAGTAACACCTGTACTGTCAAACATTTAGTGATATTTGGATGTTTTATTAGAATTTCTCATCAACAGGGGTCCAAAGAAAGATACAAAACAGTTCAAATGACACCTTTTTTTGGACTGGCAATAAGGGTATAGCGGAACAGTGAGTTTCTAACTCACATAGAACCAGTTTTTCAAGAAAGAATAAGAAGTGGATGGGGAAACATAACCAAAATGCTAGTTTTATTGTGTTCAGTTTAGCATGTGAAAAAAATCTACTGGGAAATTTTGCACCTGGGCTAGCCACGGACAAGTAGCTGAAGAGATATGCAAAACTTCACTCCTTTTCTGAGGAGTGGCTTTTCCCTCATGGTCTATGCCTCTCCAATTATATCTCCAACTCATCTCTAGTGTCTACAAGCCACAGGGGCTTCTCCATTTTGCTCCAAAACATCATTCTCTCATTTTTCTCCCTTTCTCACAATACAAGAACTCGTGGGCACTCCATGAAATTGCTGAGCAGCCGGGTTAGAATGGATAAAAGGAAGTACTTCTTCACCCAAAGAGTGATTAACACATGGAATTCTCTGCCACAGGAGGTGGCGGCAGCTACAAGCATAGACAGCTTCAAGCGGGAATTAGATAAGCATATGGAGCAGAAGTCCATCAGTGGCTATTAGCCACAAGCTATAGATAGGGACTCTCAGGCTGGGGCAAGTGATGCTCTGTATTCTTGGTGCCAGGGAGGGCCCATGGTATGACGTGGGAGGGCTTCTAGTGTCCTGGCCCCACTGCTGGACCTCCTGATGGCACCTGGTATTTTTGGCCACTGTGTGACAGAGTGTTGGCCTGGATTGGCCATTGGTCTGATCCAACATTGGCTTCTCTGATGTTCTTATTCTCCCTACCCGTTTGTTTTTTGAGTTTTGTAACACACAATTTGACAAGGAGTTCTGGGGAGCTCAAAAGTTTTATGTTTTGTAATGTTTGGGTTAATCCTAGTAAAAACATATTTCCCAAATGTTTCCTTTAGAATCCATAACCCATTGGTCCCAAAGCATCCCCACTGATCTTAATATGACTGACTACTCTCATTTGTTGTGATGTGAAGCAGAAGATCTGTTTTAAATTCTGATTTTGGCAGATGTCTGTTCTTCCACCCACCTCTAACAATTGTCTACAGCTAATACACGTATTTTCACTGCAATAAAAAACTGAAATACAAGATAATTCCAGTCAGCATGGAAAAATTACCCAGGAAATAATGGCCAGACTACAGAAAGTGAGACACTTGGTGGATGATTAGCTGCTGTAGATTTTCCGGGCTGTCTGGCTGTGGTCTTGGCATTGTAGGACCTGACGTTTCGCCAGTAGCTGTGACTGGCATCCTCAGAGGTATAACACAGAAAGATGGAGTACTCTCTGTGTCAAGGTGAGAATGCCTACCATTTTTCTTCTCACTCCGGCTGTGAAAGCCTTCGACAACATACTTGGTTGATGTCTAGGCTTTTTAAGCCCTCTTCACACGTTACAGTCAGCACAGGTACATCCTGCATGCACATGCCAACAACTGTTTGTGGGAAAGAGCCAACGTGAGCACAGTTTACAAAGGAAACCTGGGGCCGGTATCTGGCTAAATGTAGCATTTAAATCATACGTTCATCTGTTCCAGACATTGAATGTAGTGAGAATTAATGCTGTTCGTAGATTGTCCATGCATTCATTGCAACTTGTGAACAGGGCTAATCACCAACGTAATTGGTTGTCATGTACAGCTAGCTCTTGGGATTTTTAGCTAGGAAGGAATGCAACCCTGCACAGGATTGTCTCAGAGGACCCACGTGCCGCAAGTATCCTGCTTTGGGAGGAAGGCCAGTGTTTGCCTTCCTCTCCCACCACCCCCTTTCTACGTCTCCTCCCATCCTCTCATCTGAGAATGAGAGTGCCGAGTGTCCCCTCTAAGCTGAGTCAGTGTGAGCTAGCTCACAGTCTCTTAGCCTCCGGCTCACACATTTTTGTCTTCAAGGGAGGGCTTGAAGCAAACTGATCTATGCAGCAGCCACACCGCTGGCTCACAACTTCCACGCCAGCAGCTCACAAAGTAGAATTTTTGCTCACAAGCCTCCGCAGCTTGGAGGGAGCATTGGCCGTGACGTCAGGAGCCCTCCAGCTTCCGAGAGGAGCGGCGGCCCAGCGGCGATGGGGGGGGGGAACGTAACGGAGCCCTTTGGACGCGCGGGATCGCCCGTGAGCCTGGCGCCGGGCCCGTGCGGGTGTGCGCGTGGAGGTGGGGTGATGTAGGGCAGTGTTTTTCAACCTTTTTGTGCAAAGGCACACTTTTTTCATGAAAAAAATCACGAGGCACACCACCATTAGAAAATGTTAAAAAAAATTAACCCTGTGCCTATATTGACTATATATAAAGTAATTCTCTTGAATAGGAATCAAATAAACACAAAGAAATTATTTTATAATTACTTTATTGTGAAATAATAATACTTTATTTTATAATTGTTCATATGTTACGGATGAAATTGGAATTTTTCCCACGGCACACCAGACAATATCTCAGGGCACACTAGTGTGCCAGGGCACAGTGGTTGGAAAACACTGATGTAGGGAAAGCGCCCCCCGGCCGCAGGTGCCGGCAGCGGCCAGAGGGGGCGGTGCCGAGCTGGAGCTGCGAGAGCGACTGAACGGACATCCTGGTTGATACCACTTCGAGGAAAAGCCCGGGCGTGCGGGAGGGAGCGGATGAGAGACCTACCCCGGGAGGGAGAGAGAGACTGGTGCTTTCCCGGCTGCTTCTCGGCAGAGGCGGGGCAGAGGCGGGCATCCCGACCGTTCGCAAGCGGCTGATCGCTGGGTGAGCGCTTCTGCATTCCCTTTTTTCGCCTCGTCCGCCTTCCTTTCTCGGATGCCCCAGGTGGGTTGCTGAGCCGCGAGGAGGGCTCTCTCCCGCGCGTGCTTTTTGCTGGCAGCCCAGCGACAGGGGTGGGTGGGTGGGTGGGTGGAGGAGCGCCTGAAATTCAGGCTGAAATGCTGTCCCCGGATGGTTGCTGTTCGGGTTGGCGAGCTCTTTGCCCGTCTCTCCCCTCCCTCCCTCCCTCCCTCCCTCCCCCCGCCTCCGTCTGCAGCGCGTTCGGTTGCCACCCGACAAGGATTAGTCTGCTACATGGTGTGCGTGTGCGTCCTTTCCGCCTCTGGAAGTGCGAGGATTAAATGCCGGGCGCTTGCCCTGAACTCCGCGGTGAGCAGCAGAAGGCGGCGAGGAGGGCGTCTTCTCCTCTGGCTCCACCCTTAGAGATCCCCCGGGATCTGTTGCATCATCGCGCCCCTTCCCCTGGAGGGAGAGGCTCCGGAGCTTCATTATCTTTACTACATCGGTTGCATTTTTTTTAAAAAATGCCTCCGTGGAGCAAGCGAAAAGTTTTTGAATGGAGCTCAGGCCTCGAGAAAAGGAGGAGCTGGGGGAGTTGTAGATCGCGGCGTGGGACTGCGCTCCTCCACCCGTCTCCCAGACCCCATTTTTTGTGTTTGCTTGTCTTTGCGGTTTGCATGCTTTGGATTTTGGGGAGCGGGTATCAGCCCAGTAGAGGGAGATGTCAGCAGAAGGATTTTTGTGGAAATCTGGAGTGTCAAAACCCTTCCCACGCCTGTTGTGGCATGGCGTGTGAGGGATCCCATGCCTGTTGACTCAGAATTAAGCGCCACTCAGGTCCTGTTCACACGCAGAATGTGCCACGGGAGAGCCACGAATGCCGGGTGGATTATATGGGCACGATCACACGGAAACATCTGGTAAGCGTCACGGACCCGTCGCCAGCCTGTATTGTCTGGCCAAAGATGCGGAGTTAAAAAGTACCTGGGAAAGTCCACTACCGTGCGGTTTGCGATGGGCCGCAGACGGACGCTCTCCGTGTGATCGCTCCAGCGCGCTCCTCTTGCATCTGTTTCCTCGTTGAGGTGTGCCAGAAACACGCGTCAACGAAAACAACACCGGTTCAGATAGTGCAAATAGCCTCCCCCCGCCCCGGCGTTATCTGGCACGTGTGGCCGGGGCCTGATCAGTTTAGCGGGGCCTACTCTCCCCAGGGAGCTGCGGTGGCTCAAGTGGTTAAGACACTGAACTGCAGGCTGTGGAAGGTCAGTAGTTCAGCAGTTCAAGACCCGAGAGTGCCGCATGACGGGGTGAGCTCCTGTCTCTAGTTCCAGCTCCTGCCAACCTAGCAGTTCGAAAGCAAGAAATTGCAAGTAGATAAATAGGTACCGCTTCGGTGGGAAGGTAACAGCGTTCTGTGCACCTTGGTGTTTAGTCATGCCGACCACATGACCACGGAAACGTCTTTGGACAGCGCTGGCTCTTCGGCTTTGAAACGGAGATGAGCACCGCAACCCTAGAGTAGGATTCAACTGGCTTTCAAGCAAGGGAACCTTTACCTTTACTTTACTCTCCCCAGCTACTGTGCATCGGATCGCAGCTCTAGTAATCTGTGACCTTTCACTTCTTAGACCCAATCCTAAAGTGTTACTTTGATCTTGTTTCCCTGAGCTTTTGGTCTAGGTTGTTTGCGATTTGGGAGGAGGATGGTTTTAAATAAAGAGCCCCCCCCCCCATTCTCAGTCTTAGTGATGGACACTGAAAAGGGCATTGAACGCTCCCTTGTTACTATACCTGAGGATCTAGTTGTGTAACGTCGCTATTTCTACACTTACCCTCCCAAAAAAACCCTTGCAAGCAATTTGTTTTCAGTGCATCTGTGTGAGTCTTGCCTGTGCTGCATTGTCTCCAGAAAGCAAGTAGATTGCTTGCAGTGAGAGCACCTGGGGAAAACTGAACCGAGCTGGCTTTTCCATGCCTTCCCTGTCACAGCAGAGAGGCCCGCCCTTTGACCTCACGGTGGACTCTCATGCGGCCTCCTCTTCCACGTGACAGGATCTCAGGCCAGACTCTCCTCCCACCTGCAGTAAGAAGGCAGGCACAGACTGCTGGGCCCAGTCAGACTGCATGGAGGTCTTCTAAGTGTAATGCAAGGGGACTGGGCAAGATGGACAGACATAATATATTCTCCTTGACCGATAGACAGACACACTGATGGCCGTAGCATGTTGTTAGTACCCAGGGATTTGTTATCCACAGATGTCTGTATCCCTAAAAGCTGAACCAACTCACTTAACTTGGTTAAATACTTCAGGCCTGGATGATAGAAGAAGAAGAAAAGATTGGATTTATACTCCTGCCCTTCATTACCCAAAGGAGTCTCAGACAATCTCCTTTCCCTTCCCCTCCCCACAACAGGCACCCTGTGAGGTAGGCGGGGATGAGAGAGCTCTGACAGAAACTGCTCTTTTTCAAGGACAGCTCTTAACAGAACTATGGCTTGCCCAAGGTCATCCAGCAGGTGCAAGTGGAGGAGTGGGGAATCAAAGCCAGTTGTCCCAGATTAGAGTCTGCGCACTTAACCACTACACCAAACTGGCTCTCTATAAAAAGAATCTCACCACCATATAGAAAAGAGTGAGCAGAGAGCTCTATAAGTATAATGATTATATTGGATTTTGAGCTCATTCTCAAAAGAGTTTGTTGGGGTTGATAGACTGAATAGAACTGAACAGCCAGTCTTCGGGGGGGGGGCAGGGCATTCCCCAGTAAGATGGAAGTAAATCGGGCAGAAGGACATTGAATGCCTGCATCGGTGTCTTCCTCAAGGTCACCTCTTCCACTCTGCATGTGATTAGGCGGCCTTCCCCAGCACTTCTGTTCGGCTATAAGATCCAGGTCTTTCTGTACCAAACCAAGTTTTTGAAGCTGGCAGTGAAGCATCCTCAAAGGGCATTTTCAAATAAGAAAAACATGAAGGAATATTTCTTCTGGTTTGGTTGATGTGCTTAAACCTTTTGTAGCACAGCCAGGTGTTGGATAGCCATGCTGGGACTCAGATTTTGATTTCAAGGCGCAGTCATTGCCTTGCCGTGTATTGCCCCAGGCATGTCCGTTTACTGCTCTGCTTTCCCCCCTCTCCACTTGTTTGTGGCCTGTGTAGACATGCAGCTCCTGGGACAATCCAGTTTTAAAACTATGGTGTGTATCTGTGCAGCACCTGGCACCAGTGGTTCAGTCTCGGGGCAGCTGCCTTGTACTGGATGCTTGAATTTTTTATAAGCAACTGGCTGGACTCTTGGTTACGGGCCTTTAAACAAGGCGACATCCCAGCCCGTAGGCAAGTCATTACAGAGGAGTGATAAATTAAATATAAGCAGCTTGCATCTCTTTTTAAGAGGGAACTGACGTGTATTTCAAGCTTTTTCTTTGCTTACGGGTTCCACCGAATGACCTAGAAAATAAAACATACAGCTAGCTCCTAACAGAGTGGGAAATATTTTGCTTATCCTTCCCGTCATGCTGCAAGGAATTCAGGGGGCATATGGGGGGAAGTTGAGTCTTTCTCCTCCCCCCCTCCGTTGCAGAAGCAGGGTCCCCTGGGGTGGGTGGAATCCACCACAGACCTTTTGGTGGGGCTGCTGACAGCCCTGTCCCCACACTCTCTTTTCTGCTGCCTTTGCCCCCACCCCACTTAACCATTGCCTGCCACCCACCTGCATTTGGAGGGTTTGCTTTCGGGGGGGGGGTAGGCTACCCTGTCTTTGATTCCCTTAGCAGATCCCCTTTTTATTACAAGGGGAAACAGCCTGGTTTAGTCAGCAGGCCTGAGGCACACACAGAGAAAGCCACCAGTAAGGTTGGAAAAACTTCTAATGATCAGCCTATATTTTAAAACAGAAAGTATGGGGGAAAAGTCCACTTCCCCTGAAGCCTTCTGATAAGGTTAAAATTACCACACGAAGATAAACAAATACAAGTTACCTAACAGATCTGAGCATGGCTGTCCTTGTCAGGAACAGGCTACCCTGGCTCACGCCTCCCCAGCGGGGCTCTCCTCCCTCCCTCCCTCCCTCCCTCCCAAGAGCAGCAGTCACTTGGTTTACCTGTCCCAGGAAAAGTGTATACAGTTCTGCATCCTGACTCCCCTAAAGCTCTAGGCAGGAAAAGGAAAGATATCCTTCCTCCCTCAATGGCAAAAAAAGTTTTCCATTAAGCTAATTTTAAAAAATCTGTTTTGAGACCTTGTAGGGCCCCAGGAGAATACGGTTGTCAGGTTCCCCTAGCCACCGGTGGGGGACGGGGGGAATAGGGTTGCCGGCTCCAGGTTGGGAGACTCCTGGAGATTTGGGGGCGGAGCCCGGGGAGGACAGGGATTTCAGTGGGGTGCAATGCCACGGAGTCCGCCCACCAAAGCATCCATTTTCTCCAGGGGAACTGATCTCTGTAGTCTGGAGATGAGCTGCCATTTCAGGGGATCCCCAGGCCCCACCTGGAGGCTGGCATCCCTGAGAGAACAAAATAGGAAAAATGATAATGAATGCTTGGTTTCAGGCCCACAGTTCATTTTTTACACACACCCCCCACATAACAATCCTGTTTCACAGGACTGGGTGCAGGACTGGCCATCCCAAGACTACCTATTGAGCTGCAGGGATCTGAAGTTGGGCCTTGGTCTAATAGCTCAATCCTATGTGTGCTTAATCAGAAATAAGTTCCATTTGTGTTACAGGGAGCTTACTCCCAGGTAAGCATGTACAAGATTGCAGCCTAAGTCCAGCACTGTGGGCACTTAGTCCAACTTGTTTGCATGGGTTTCCTTCTCCAGGCACTTGATCCTTCCTGGTATTCTTCCAAGTTTTGGGTTGGATACTTCTTTCTCTTTTGGGTTGCTCCAGTTTTAAACCCTAGTAGTGGTTCTTTACTTTTAACAACCCCCTGACTGAAATCAAGCAGGCAAGACTTGCTTTGGCACTACAGTTGTACCTCTAAGGATAACATTCCATGTCCTCCTTCCTTGCTGGGCCGAAAGGCGAGGTTGGCAATTGTGTTTTTGCTTGATTGTGTATTGATATACACTGCAATACAGCCATAGTTTGTTGCTAAAACCCGTGAAATGTTGCATATGTGCAATGAGGACGTGTGGATGCACTGATTTAAAATATATACATATATTTGCCAACGTGCATACAGTTCATGCAGTGCGTTGCACAGTTGCACTTTGAAGGAGGCCAGGCATCAGGAGAACATTTGAGCTGGAAAGGCAAAGCTAAGGAAGAAGCAAGGTAGAGAACTGTAGCAAATAACTACGTTTGAAACCAAGGACCAAAATCTAAACATAGCACAGGAAGCAATCATCTGTTGTGGATATACATCACTTTTCACCAGATAATGATTGTGTTAAGATAGGCTAGATCTCCATATTCAATATAAAGAAGTGGTACAATGGGCCATATGATCGTTTTTTAAAAATGACTCTCTAAAATGTCTCGTTGTAAGCACAAATTTAGCATTTCATGGAGAAGGTTGGGCTAGAACTTCTTCACACGTTACTTCTGTATGTGCAAGGAGTTGTTTTTATGTTGGAGCTTTTAAATGTTTTACCACTGCTTCCTGTTCGAAGTGGTATGGGACATTCACCACCTCAGGATTGTAACCTAGCCCCAAACAGATCTATGCAAAAGTTTCTAGGACCTAAATGCTGACAGATACGGCATCAGGTGAACTTCAAGGGGCGGCAACTTCCACTGAAAATTCCCCAGTCCTGGTCTCCACCCCTCACAGTATAAAGCAGGGGCACTGGCAGAAGGGCCTACCTAGACAACCTCAGGTGTTCTTTTGAATACTTTTGGTCTTGATCCTAGAGTGCGACGGTATCTCTTTCCTATGAGAAGTAGTGCATTGCAGTTTCCTTTTCGCTTGAGAAATAAAGCATGTGAAGATTCACATTCTGTATCGGTGGTGACTTGTGAAGGGCAGAGCTTCACTTTTTAAACTGCTTCCTTCTCCACATTTTTACAGCACCAATAACGAAGCTCCTCCTTCTGAGGCTCTCCTCTGCATCGTCCTTCCTTCAGACATTAGATGGCCAACTACCCTGTTGTGGGTGGCTGGGAAGCTGGGCTGGAATGTTTGCCTTTGTAGGGAAAAGAGGAGGTGTTAAGAGGGGAGAGGAACAACTGCAAAACTTGGCCCGAGAGACAACTCATCCTTTGCACAGTGAAGTAGGTTGTGGGAAAGGAGTTCTGCAAGTTCCCCTTCTCTTCTTGTGTGCCCATTTGTGTTTGGACTGAAAATGAGTTTGATACTCATCATTCTGCCATCTTTTAACTGTATTCCCCCTCCTTTCATCAGAGACAGCTCTGCTCTTCCACCCATAGCGCTAGAGCTGCAAGGGCTCTGTTTGAGAAAATGTATGCACTTACATTTCCAGGATATTTATTTTCGGACAGTCTTCATGCTTGTCTTCTTGTATAGTCCACATGTGTTGAAGTGAAGGAAGCAGGAACAGGAGCTTAGAAAAGTAAAGGCCATATGAGGAAGGAACAGAAATGGTGGAGATAATCCATTTTCAGAATAGAACCTTTTGTTCTATTGCATTTGTAGTTATCAGAATTAATGAAAACAGAATAACTATGTCACATTGAAAATCTGAGTGAAGGTCTTCACTGCAAAGCAGTTATTATGATGAGACAGAGATGGAGAGGATCAGGTGAGTGGTTACAGAGAAAGCTAGTGCCAAAATACTGTTTTTCTTGAAATCTCTTTCTTTCTTTCTTTCTTTCTTTCTTTCTTTCTTTCTTTCTTTCTTTCTTTCTTTCTTTCTTTCTTTCTTTCTTTCTTTCTTTCTTTCTTTCTTTCTTTCTTTCTTTCTTTCTTTCTTTCTTTCTTTCTTTCTTTCTTTCTTTCTTTCTTTCTCCACTTGAAGGGATGTAGAAGAAGGACTAGCCCTTCCTATCGCTGCCTTAAGAATGAGTGAGACAGACAGACAAGGAGAGACACAGTGTGTTGATATTGCCTGCAAGCTGCCGTTATTTGCACAATACTTGAGATCTGAATGGTTTTGACAGGTTAGCAGAGATTAAGGATGCAGTTGATCACATTCATTTAAGGGGAGTTATGGTTTAAATTAATCAGCATAAAATATTTTTATAAACATTGATGTTATTTGAAGTATGTGAAGGTAGTTGATGCAGTATAGTCTTGTGGTCAGTGCATCCTAGTAACAAGCTCCCATTTTAGACGAGGAACAGCAAGCCAGACTCTGGTTACACTTCCTTTCCTAGATTGTTTTGTGGGTACCACAGATGATTGGTACCCACTGTAATACGTGGCGGTAGATGTGCCCTGCACTACTGAATGTATAGAATTTCCTGTATGTCACTTAATTTTTGAGCAGCTGTTGGTGTTAAGTAAAGAGACACATTCTAATTGCTTGGCAGAACTAAGTAACAAAACATGGGCACTGCAGCTTTAATCCAGCATGCAGTGGATAACACAATCTATGGCAGATGTCAATATTTTTCTTTCAAATCAAAACTATCTCTGTTGGTGGCTTGGTTTTTCCACAGGATGCAAGACGGGTACATGTATAAAATCCTGGAATGCTTCATTTTTTTTGTTGTTGTTCCAGCATGCATGCAAAAATATGTTGAACTGAAGATTTGAGGGCCATAGTATTTAATTTCATGACATGCTTTCTTTTTAAATCATTCTACTCCAGTTTGGTGTAGTGGTTAAGTGTGCAGACTCTAATTTGGGAGAACCGGGTTTGATTCCCCACTCCTCCACTTGTACCTGCTGATGTGACCTTGGGTCAGTCACAAGCTCTGGCACAGCTGTTCTTGAAAAAGAGCAGTTTCTGTCAGAGCTCTCTCAGCCCCACTGACCTCACAGGGTGTCTGTTGTGGGGAGGGGAAGGGAAAGGAGTTTGTAAGCCGCTCTGAGACTCCCTTGGGTAGTGAAGGGCGGGGTATAAATCCAATCTCTTCTTCTTCTACTACTGTTGTTCAGTCCTGTTGCCTCTCCAGAAAGAGCCATCTTGCTACATGGTGATTCGCAAAGGCTTATGTCTTGCAGTCTTCTGCTAGTGCTGTCTGTGAATCTAGCTTTAATGGGTGTATCATGAATACTGCAGTTTAACTGCCCATATATTCTGGCACTCTGAAAGTGGTTGTTATTATCCAGAGGGACCGATAAGAAAAAGGAAGAAGCACCAAGTACCTTTTGGAATCCATTTTCCTATCTTGGGATAGGTGTCGGGATTTCTGAGTATGATCTGAAAGAGAGTTCAGTCCCAGTACCAGAGTTTAGCACTAGAATATAGGAAGTAGTTCCTGGTAGTTCTGAATATGTGCTGAATTTTCTCACCACCCAGTAGCTCTGTCTGGGATTTGGTAACAGAATTATTTAGGATTCGTGGGTTATCTCCTCTGGAATGAAGAGCATCCCACATTGGATTAAAATGCAAAATAAGTAATTTAGTGCTGGTGGAAGTCTTTAATTAAAAACATCATAATTGGGAATGGGATGCTGTAATGGCTTCCCAACTCCCTTTTCTGTGGTTGAAAAGATATTTGCACTGCAATGAAATCACATGCAGAAAAGCCCATCGATAGGATTTGCTGTATTTACCAAGTGCAATAGCATTTCTAAGGGACTACATCTCCCAACAACCCCTGACTCTGGGTTTTGAAAGAGTGTACGTTGCAGTACTGCTGATTCTGTTCTTCTGTATTAGGCAAGGCCATCTTTTCCCAAATTTTCTCAAAAATATTTATTGCCTGCCTTTCTCTTGGGAGTTACGTGGATTATGCTGCATATCCCACTCATTTTGTAGCCACTTCATTGGTTACTGAATAGTTACTGGGTACAGTTCAGCATATTGGTCATGAACACTTACAAATCACTTCAAGGCCTTGGGCCTGCATACTTACAGCATCTGAGCAAAGCCCGAGACTGTCACCCTGCAAGTAGGTAATGTTGGCCATGATCCATACATGTTGCGTTCTGTGCTGTGGCTCTCATCTTGTGGATTGGCCTGCCCAAGGTGGTCAGGAGGGCCCTGCACTTCTACGCCTTTGCAAACTGTGCAAAACATTCAGGAAGGTATTTTAATAAAGGGATTAGATTTGTAGCATAAAAAACGGCTCAGGAGGATGGTTCTGTAAAGGCATAAGATTGTGGTCTTCTGTAGTGTTTACTGTTATGTCTCACTTTGCTTTTAATGCAATTTCTTCTACCACTTTCTGCATTATGGTGAATATGGTGAATCTTGCCTTAGATGGTTTTTTTGTTTGCATGGTTTTCTGATTTTGTAATCCTCATTCTCTGGAATTGCTTATTGGATGTCTTATGCTAAGAACATAAGAGAAGCCAATGTTGGATCAGGCCAGTGGCCCATCCAGTCCAACACTCTGTCACACAGTGGCCAAAAATACCAGGTGCCATCTGGAGGTCCAGCAGTGGGGCCAGGAGACTAGAAGCCCTCCCAATGTTGACCCCCACCCCAGGCACCAAGAATACAGAGCCTCACTTGCCCCAGAGTTCCTACCTATACCTTGTGGCTAATAGCCACTGATGGACCCTCTGCTCCATATATTTATCTAATTCTCTCTTGAAGCCATCCATGCTTGTAGCCGCCACCACCTCCTGTGGCAGTGAATTCTGTGTGTTAATCACTCTTTGGGTGAAGAAGGACTTCCTTTTATCCCTTCTAACCTGACTGCTCAGCAATTTCATGGAGTGCCCAAGAGTTCTTGTATTGTGCGAAAGGGAGAAAAGTACCTCTTTCTCTACCTGCTCTGTCCCATGCATACTCTTATAAACCCTGATCATGTCATCCCTCAGCTGTTGTTTCCCCAAGTGCTTCAACCTTTCTTCATAGGGAAAGTGTTCCAACCCTTTTATCATTCTAGTTGCCCTTTTCTGCTCTTTTTCCAATGCTATAATATCCTTTTTGAGGTGTGGCGACCAGAACTGTACACAGCAATGTTTCCTCTAAGCTGTGGAATCTTGTGAGCAAAAATTCTGCTTTGTGAGCTACGGGCATTAAAGTTGTGAGTGAGCAATTTGGCTGCTGCATAAATTAGTTTGCTCTGAAGCCACCCCTTCCTGAGCTAAGGCAAAAATGTGTGAGCCAGAGGCTAAAAAACTGTGAGCTAGCTCATACTAACTCAGCTTAGAGGAAACAATGCTACACAGTACTCCAAATGAGGTCGCACCATTGATTTATACAGGGGCATTATGATACTGGCTGATCTGTTTTCAATTCCCTTCCTAATAATCCCCAGCACAGTGCTGGCTTCTTTTATTGCAGTTGCACACTGTCTCGACATTTTCATTGAGTTATCTACTACGACTCCAAGATCTTCTCTTGGTCAGTCTCTGCCAGTTCAGACCCCATCGACGTGTATTTATATTTGGGATTTTTGGCTCCAATGTGCATCACTTTGCACTTGGCCACATTGAACCCCCTTGCTGTATGACTGAATCCTTTTTTGTTGTGTAGCCCACTTGCAGTCTCAGCAAGAAAGCAGGCTGTGAGTGTGAATTAAATAAATACAACACTGAGGTGTGCTCTATTTTTGAGGAAGTCCTAAAGTTTATATTTCCCCTCATCCCCTTTTCCCTTCTGTATCCCACCTTTTTTCTGAGAAAATAATTTAAAAAATGAAAAAAGGGGTGGGGGGGACCCATGTTGCGCATTTTCTCCCCTCGCCGTACTGATCTCCAGTCTGCTGTTCATTCTGAATATTCTTTGTCTCTAGATCAAATTCCTCATGTGCTTCAGTCATGGTCTCTGCATGTGCCCACAAGCATATTGATCCACTACATGGAATGCAACGACTAAAGTGACAGGCTGTTGCTTATGAAAATTCTTGCCACAATAAACTAACGAGTCTTTAAAAGTGTCCTAAAGCTGTCTTCCTCTGTCATAGATCCAGAAGTGCCCCTTCTGTATACTTCGTATGAACTGATGTAGCTCTTGCCTGTAGAACACAAGAGGGAATTTCACATTACCGAGATTCTGCCGGATTGAAGCCGTTTCTGATTCGTCTTGAAGTAAACCGGTACAGGGCTGCCATTTCACACATGGCTTTCCCTGACCGGAAAAGAGCCGAATCAGAAGCGGTTTGGCAATTCAGACTGCACCGCTTTGTTTTCCCGCTGTGCCTTTTTTTTTTTAATGTTCGCTTTAGAGCGCTATAGCACTATAGTGCTATAAAAAAACACTGCAGGCATTCCAATGGGGTTGCTATGATGCTATCGCGCTGTAGCGTTATAGCACTCTAAAGCGAACGTTAAAAAAAAAAAGCCGGAGATCACCCACGAGGGCGAAAAAAGGCGGGAAAAACGTATCAGATCCGGGAGAAGAAACTGACGACTACCTGGAAGCGGTTGACAGGTAAAACGTTTCAGCCCCGTTTCCTGAACGGGACAGAAGTGGTTCTATGTGAAATTACAAATATATTCCGGTAGGGAACCGGTTCTAAAACGGTTCTGTCTGAAATGCCAGACCAGAAACCGTTTGGGAACCGTTCCTCTTCCGGATTATATCCTCTGTCTGAAATTCCCCAAGGTCTTTTGTCGTCTATGAAGTTGAGTAGCGTGAGACGTAGTGTGATAATATTTGTATTTGCAATTTAATACTGGAGAATTAGGGCCAAGGTCATGTTTACTTATGAAGCACAATATTAATCTCTTTGTATCAGTAAAACAGTGAGCTGTAGTCCAGAGGAGGGTTTATGTAATTTGTTTCAGATATGAAAAGATAACCATTGATTGAGAAAACTGATAAGTTTTTTTTAAAAAGTATCCAATATTACAGCGTTTAAATGTATGCCCTCGTATCTCACCTTAATCTTAGGCCAGTCCCTCAACAGTGGTGCCCAGTTTCAATCTTGTATAGGAGGAAAATCAAAGGTAACCGCTATAGAAACAACATTTAAAAAAAAAAAAACGGTTTCGGCGTTGCGAATGGCGGCCACCTTTCGGGACGCTCCCGGAAGTGGTTAGCCCACGCGCAGTTTGGGGGGTCTTTGCATGTATGCAAGACCCTAGTGAGCCTTAGGCAAAGGCTCCGAACCGGGGGCGCTTGGGGAGTAGCCTCTTTGCCGGCAGACAGCCGGGAAATTGAGGCTTCTCCCTGCCCCAATCGGCCCCGCTGCGTCGTGCCCGTAATGGGACTTAGCAGTGCCCCCGAATTCCACCAGGAGTGAAGAAAGCGGCATGAGTTAAAATAAAAAGAAGAATTGCATCGAATCGTGAGTTGAAGATCTAATTTGAAGCGAGATAAAACCCCCCGCAAACGTAGGGAGGAGGGAGGGAGTCCCCACCCCCTTTTGAGAAGCGAGATCTATAAAGGGAGTGCGAGGAGGGGGGTAAAGAGAAAAAAGTGTTGGTGAAGGTACCGTTGGGGTTTGGCAGGCGATTACGACATTGTTAGCCTCTTGGAGGATGCGGCACGAACTTTGAAAAAGTAAACAAAAAGGAAAATGTCGACGCTGAAAACTGTCCTGCACAAACCGGAAGAGAAGAGGGGAGGGACTTCCGGTCCGGGTACCCCCCCCCAGAGTTTGCTGTCATTCAACAAGAAAAGGAGCTGCTGCGGCCCCTGCTGGAGCAAATGCAGAAAATCAATGAAACTTTGATTAAAGTGGAAAGTGTTCTCATCAGTCGGCAAAAGCAAATCTCGGAAACAACAAGAAAGGCTAATCTGACGTTAATCCTTTTGGGCGAGAAAGAAGAAGAGAAAGAAGATCTCAGTTTTACCTTGACGAATGACTTGGCACCCCTAACTGGCAGTGAAGCGAATGAATTAAAAGAGGAGGTGGACATGGCTCCAAAAGCCTATTCCACTTATATAAAGGAAAATACTCTGCCAGAAGAAGGGGATGCCGAGCTGAACAGGAAATACATCAGAGATCTAATTTCATCTGTAGTGAGTATGGAGCCCGTAAAAATTGATGGTCGGAAATATAAGAAAAAAAGAAACGAGAGAAGATGGAATTCATCCTTAAAGCAACAAAACTTCTGAAGAGACACGCCAGCAAGGTGGAAGCAGCACTCAAAACTGGGATTAATGCAAGCAGCGAAGAAGACAGCGGCCCAGGGGAAAGAAGTGACGGAGCGGGAGCCATCAAGATTAAAAGGACTCAACTTTTAGTTGAAGAGACCTAAGAAGACACCTTGAGCAGTGGCTGTTCGTGTAACATCTGGAAGGAGCTGTTTAATAACTAACCCCAATGGACTTTACTAACTGTATTAACAGAGTTATTTTGGACTTTGGACTGTTAAAAAGAAGATCTTCCAACCGTGATGGATGCTAAAAATAGTACTAACTAAAACTAACCCTTATTAACAGAAAAATTTCACTCCGTGCTTTTTTCTTTCTCCAGCTGTGTACCCTACCCATTTCGTATAAAAAGAATAAAATTCTCTCCTCTTTAGGAGAGTTTTATAAAATAGAAACAAGATAAGACGTGTGCTTCAGTCTCACTAGGCCTGAAACATGCATTTATCGGCCAGTGCCCAGTGAGGTTGCTGTAAAGCCTGGGTCCTTTCACTAGCACAGGTTGTCTGTTTAAATGATTGGCACTTTGCGACTTTGTAGTTTGCTTTTTATTTTGAGATGTTCAAGGCTGCTTTTAAAGTGATTGCTGCCAAAGCATTCTAGTTAAATGGCCAGCTTCATCTCCATCTCCATATAGCAGGACTTCTAGTTAACTCCGTCTGATTCATTGACTATTAGTTTGTACATGAATATTTAAATCAATTTGAAAATTGGTGCATAGATAAAAACTTCATCCCATTGACCCGCACCCTTTTGTCTTCTAGGTTGTCCTACAAATGGTTTTATTGTCTTTCAGTGTGCAATTGATTATTAACTCAATCTACACAGCTTTTATAGTTTAATATGATTTGTACCAAGCCCTTGGGATCAAGAGGCAAATGTAATTAACACTGATATTTCAGCTGTAAACACAGACTGGGTTAAGATGAATGAAACAGAGGTAAGCAGCTTCCTGTTCTCTCCCAGAGGAGGGAGTGGATTTCACAAATGATTCAACAGATGGACTGAACTTTGCCGAGGAAGGAGGGATGCCACTGCTGTTGGGCACGGGCATATGCATTTGTCCTAATGCATCCCTTTTGTTGTTGTTGTTCAGCTGCACAGTCGAGTCTGACTCTTTGTGACCCCATGGACCACATCACGCCAAGCCCTCCTGTCTTCCGTCGTGCTCTGAAGTTTGCTTAATTTCATGTTCATTGCCTCAGTAACGCTGTCTAACCTTTACCGTCCCCCTCTTCTTTGACCTTCAGTCTTTCCCAGCATCAGGGTCTTCTCCAGTGAGTGCTCCCTTCTCATTTGGTGGCCAAAGGATTTGAGCTTCAGCCTCAGTATCTGGCCTTCCAGGGAACAGTCAGGGTTGATTTCTTTTAGGATTGAATTATTTGATCTCCTTGCAGTCCAAGGGACTCTCAAGAGTCTTCTCCAGCACCATAATTCAAAAGAATCTATTCTTTGGCGCTCAGCCTTCCTTATAGTCCAGCTCTCACAGCCATACATTACTGTAATGCATCCCAGTGACCTTCTTATAACGTGAAGTACATTGGTGGGATTTTTCCTTCCGGTAGCCTTGAATACAGGCTGAAACAGTGATTATTCTGTTATCTGCTGTAGCAGAAGTGCATCCTTGAACTGCTGTTTGCAGGCTAGTCTTGATAATCCAGGATTCATGGGGGCACATGGGGTGATGCTGCATATGTGCTTTCATAAGCTCAGCTATTTGGCTGAAAATAGGCATACAGCTGAAAAGTCCTTTATATATTATAAAGGGGGCCTGAGGGGTCTAAAAGTCCATGCTTTGAATTCACTGCCACAGGAGGTGATGGAGGCTACAAGCATGGACAGCTTCAAGAGGGAATTAGATGAGCATATGGAGCAGAAGTCCATCAGTGACTATGAGCCACAAGGTGTAGATAGGAACTCTCAGTCTGGGGCAAGTGATGCTCTGTATTCTTGGTGCTTGGGGGGGACGACAGCAGTGGGAGGGCTTCTAGTGTCCTGGCCCCACTGGTTGACCTCCTAATGGCACCTGGTATTCTTGGCCACTGTGTGACAGAGAGTTGGACTGGATGGGCCGTTGGCCTGATCCAACATTTGCTTCTTTTATGTTCTTATGTTCATGCTCAGAAGATAGGAGGGGGAGAGTTACGGGAAATATCTCCCTTCCTGGTTCCCACCTCTTCCATTAACCTCTTCCAGAGGAGTACTTAGGGTTGCCAACATCCAGGTGGGGTTCTTCCAGGAATTATGATTGACTGCCAGACCAGAGATGAATTCCCCTGGAAGAAATGGCAACTTCAGAGGGTGAACTGTATGGCATCACATTCCTGCTAAGCTCCTTCCCCTCCCCAAATAGCACCCGTCCCAGGCTCCACCCTGAAAACTCCAGGAATCTCCCTACCCAGAGCTGGCAACCCTAGGAGTGTTCTGTACAGCAACCTAATTAAATGGGAGTGAGGAGACTGTCTGCCTTGTGTACTGAAAGAGCTGATGAATTAAGCCATCTCTCTCCTGCTCATGCTCAGAGTGTTAATGTATAGCCTGGGAGAGCCTATAAACTCCTAGAGCGTTTAAATGGATAGGCCAAATCAGAGAGCCTCTGGCCTCTCTCTTGTCCTGTTATTCCTTTTACCACTGCACATTGCTGCACATAATTAAGTCATGTTGGCTCAGAGTGCTTAACAGGGCAATCCTGTGCAGAGTTGTACCCCTCTAAGCCCATTGACTTCAGGAATTAGGGAGCACAGTAAATGGCTCTGTTTTTTCATTTCCATGGTTTCAACCACTTAAATAATCCTGCACATTGGTGCAGATGCCGTCACACTGCAGTTTGTGTGTGTGATGGACGAAACATGGCAGAACAAGGATGGGGTGGTGGCGGCAGTAGAGCTAGAATGTTGTCAAGAAACCGGCCACCTAGCTGTTTCTTGGCCTTTCCAATTTAGTTTCTACACTTTGTTTCAGGCTTGTGGCCTAGTAAAATCGTAAGAAGCTCCTCTCTGGAAACTTAATGAGCTTGCGGTTTTCAGAGGGTAAGATAAAGATGGGGGTCAGACACAGGTGCTAGTTAGCTCATTGGGGCCTGGAGGCTTCAAGGCCCAGAGAACCAGGTGGGGAGTTTCACCTGCACATTCCATCTGGTTAGCCGAATGGCCTCTGGGTGGGGGGCTTGCTTAATTGGGCCTATCTGCAGCTGCAGAGTATGTGGTCCCATGCTAGTGTAACCCTTTCAGGAAGGGCATTCAGAAAAAGGCACATTCGAGCAAACAGCATCCAGGAAAAAAGGGAGCATCCCAAATGTTAACTTAAAGAAATGGAGGGCTGCTTCTTCCCCATATGCTCTTCAAGGGTGCTTGCTGCTGCTGCTGCTTCTCTGGAATCCTTTCTCTGGCTCGGGCCTGCAAAAAAATTAGCAGTTTCCCTTAGTTAAGCTTTGGCCTTCTCTCTCCTGCTGCAGGCCAGACTGTCTTGGCGGGGGGGCTCTCGCAGCTATTAATATGTGAGCAACTTTACCAACTGCCCATGCTCTGTGTCCTTTTGCACCCTAGACCCCAATTCTTATTTGTTTAACAGAAATAAAACAGAAAAACAGAAATTACATGGGTTACACTAGCAACACACTTGATTGGTCAGGTCACCCGGCTGGCAACACGTTTGGTTGGCCAACTAGGATAATGCCAGCTACAAGCAGTTGACAGCAAGGAAGATCTTTTATTCTAGTTTGTACTCTCTTGTCTGGTTTATACCTTCCTTTGGGTGACCTCTTGATTCTGGGCCAAGTTGGGTCTTGCTGGCTGGAACACCTGCTCCTGGATTATTGGGCTTTGAAACTTTGTCTGTGTTCTCAGTTTGGTCAGATATCATCTGGATTGGAGAATCGAAGCTTATATTAGGTTATTTTAGGTTAGCTGTTTAGCTTTTATTATTTTATCCTTGCTGTCCGCTGCTCTTATGTTTGTATATTTCTGCACATTTCCTTTCATAAACCTTATTAATTATATTCTGTGATGTTCTTTGGGTTTTAGGGCTTCAGTCTGAATCCAGTACTTTAGGCCGTCATTGGCTACTTCTGCAAGAGAAATTGTTTTTTCCCCCTCAAGGTTGGTTTCAGGATTTGGATGCAGGAGGGCCGGACACTCTGTCCCTCGGTCTCTGGCTGGTGGGTTAGGAAGGGACTGGTGGGGGCTTGCTACTCTGGGGTCATGAGGATTCACCCCCAGCCTTTCCGTGTCTTGCTCTTGTCCAACTTGCCACTGTTAATGAGACCTTTTTGACAGATGTGGGCTCCCTTCTTACCTGTTCCCACTCTACATGCTGTTGCTGCCATGTTTTCATGCTCCCATACAGATGTAACTGAGGCCGCCTGAAGTCATGAGGGTTTTTTTTAAAAAAACATACTGTGGTATTCTAATGAAGTCCCACCTGTATTTAATGCTTTGAGAGCCAGTTTCGTGTAGTGGTTAAGTGCGTGGACTCTAATGTGGGAGAACTGGGTTTGATTCCCCACTCCTACACTTGCTGGATGACCTTGGGCAAGCCATAGTTCTGGCACAGCTGTTCTTGAAAAAGAGCAGTCCTCCAAAGAACTCTCTTGGTGCCATCTACCTCCCAGGGTGTCTGTTGTGGGGAGGGGAAAGGAGAAGGAGTTTGTAAACTGGTCTGAGACTCCTTTGGGTAGTGAAGGGTGGGGTATAAATCCAATCTCCTTCTAATGCAGTGACCCAAGTCATCTGTTGGTGGAGATCATAGATTTAGCTGAATCAAATTTAATACATTTCTGGCTGAGATACTGGAAAAGGAGATTTTAGCAAGCAGACACAGTGAAAGGGTGCCTAACCTTGGCCCCGGTCACACGGGCCAGAAAACGCGCGGGGGAGGCATGGCAGTTTGCCCCGGAGCTAAATAAGGCGCGGTAGCCCGATCTCACAGGCCACCGAGTTGCCACGCGCCAGCTCCGCGCCGCGATCACACTGCGCTGCTGCAGCGCGGCAAAACAGCAGCACAGCAGACCACGCAAGTGCGAAGTGCGCATGCGCCGTTGGGGGGGGCGGGCCGCTGTCGGTGACTTGTATGTGCGCATTCTCTGTCCAGCGTTGGTGCGCATCCCAGGGAAACTTACAACATCTGGAAACCCCGAGGACATGGGCGGGTGTCGGAAGCCGCGGGATACCGGCGCTCCCACGATCAGACGCCAGCCTTTGCCCCGGGGTTTCCAGAAACTAGTACCTCGGACCTACTTAGTTTTTTACCCCGTGTTTTCGGAGGAAGCCGCGGGTTGGCCACAGGAGCCCTACGCTTCCCAGATGTGCTCGTATGAACGCGCACGGAAAGTCCGCAGGGCTCCCGTGACTTCAGCGGGGCAAATGCTCCGTGTGGACGGGGCCTTTGTTTGTTATTTCTTTGTGATGTATTTGTTGATAGGCCTGTGGGTTAAGTATGCAGGGATATGTGTTGCATCAGTTCTTATTCTGGTAACCAAAAACACCCAAGTATGCAGCCTGATTTCCCACCCCACCCCCGTATACAACTGAGACCTGCTTGGTAACAGAATATAAATCTAAATGTTCACTTTATAAAGATAACCCCAGGGTGGTGCAGTGGTTAGTGTGTCAGACTAGGATCTGGGAGACTGAAGTTTGGATCCCCTCTCTGCCATGGAAGCTTGCTGGGTGACCATGGGCCAGTCTAACCTACCTCACAGGCTTGTTGTGAGGATAAAACTGAAGTCGTTTTGGGTCCCCCTTAGGGAGAAAAGCTGGGTATAAAGTAAAAAAAAAATTGCATGTGTCAGCATGTGCAAATGTTTATGTTATATAGGACCCTGGATTGGAAAGGGGGATGGGAGGTAGTTTATTTTCAGGTCTGTGTATCAAATCTGCTAATTTAGTAAGCTTAGCTGTCTCAGCATGGTTAATGGAATATCAGAGTAGATTGATCTCTCCTGCTTTCCCTTTTTGCTCATATAAATAGGAACAGAAGTGTTATTTTGCTGTCTTTGCGAGTAGGTTGGAAATGTTATGCACTTCAGGAGTTAATTCTGCCGGGGGTAATAAAACTTTAGTAATATAAATGCACTAGAAAGAAGGCCCGTTGCAGCAATAAATACAACGGGCGCTAGCTTGGCCGGGTGGCTGCGGGCCCCCATCTCCTTCCCCCCCCAGCTGCTCAAGTCTCCAGCGGGCCAAGACCCACTCCCTTTTCAGCTACCATGTCCTGTCAGAATTAGTTCCAAGGCCTCACCCAGATTTCCTCCCCACAGCCACGGGGACTAAACAAGCCAAGGGAAGGAGAGGCGGTTTACACCACCTCCCCTTCCCTCTCAGAGCTGGCTTGAGGCCGAGCAAGCCAGCTCTGAGAGGAAAGGGGAGATGGTGTAAACTGCCTCTCCTTCCACTGGCTTGCTCAGCTTTCCCGCGACCATGGGGAGGCCAAGCAAGCCGGCTCTGAGAGGGAAGGGGAGGCGGTGTAAACCGCCTCTCCTTCCCTTGGCTTGCTCAGTTCCCGCAGCCACAGGGAGGAAATCTGGGCAAGCGTCAGAGCTAATTCTGACAGAGCACGATAGCTGAAGGGGGAGTGGGTGGGGAAGAGGAGCAGACCCAGCACCCAGCCAATGGAACGCGACTAGTCTTGAGTGGCAGCTGACGGGCCAATGGATGAGGGAGCTCATGGAATCTTGCCACTCCAAATTGCTTTTATATAATAGGAGAGATTCCACTAGTGACATTCTCCTACCATTGTTGGACATGGAAGCTATCTCTCTAGTATCCTAGGTATTACCACTGTTTGAGAATCCTTGTTGTTTCCTAGTTGTACAAATCATCACTGACAGGAACATGAGGATTATTATGCCAGTGGTGTTCCAGCTACTTCTAGGAGTGACTGGGTGTGTAGATCTATAAGGCCCTGGGGATCCATGTGCAAACAAGCTGTGTAATTTCAGAGCTGTAGAGAGACTGTGTAACAGTGTTGTATTCCCTCTGTCTACTTTATTTTTTTCACTGCTTCGAGAAATATTTATACTGATCACCCACCCAGTACAGATCATGACCTTTAGAAGAGAACAAAGGCAAATCTCAAAGCAGCAGCAAAACTCAGTATTGAACATAAGGTATAGTTATGAGAGTAATCATCTTTCACCTGCCTTTTATGAGGAGAGGAGAGGGAGCTCATGGAACTGAGAGGAGAGGTCTTTGTCACAGATTTTAATATGGTATTTCTAGGTTGCTCCCATCATGCTGAGAGGCCATGAAGAGATCCATCCACAGCATGACTACTGGCACACTGTTCCATGCATTGTGGGGTGGATCCAACCATCCTCCAGCGGATGAACCATTTACATTGGAGGAAGGCTTCAAACTTGAGCCAAAAGGACAGATGGGCAGTGTTCCCTCTAAGCTACTGTGAGCTAGCTCACAGTTTCTTAGCCTCCGACTCACACATTTTCATCTTAGCTCAGGAAGGATGGCTCCAGAGCAAACTAATGTATGCAGTAACCAAACTGCTTGCTGTCCTAGTCCTGAAGCCCGGGATGTGACCCCCCTACACCCCCGAAGACCCCCACAACCACCACTCACCCACTGAAGATCTGGGGCCGGCGGGCGGTTGGAGGAGCCGTGAAGTCCCGCAGTGCAGCAGAGAGACGGTGGGGGCCAGGCAGGCAGGTCGGCAAGTGACGGGGGCAGACAGGGCGTGTTGGCCCCAGGACCAAGCAGGCTGTGAAGATGTTGGCAGGGGCACCTGGCCCAACCCGGAGCAAGCGAAAGGCCCAGTGACGCACCATGGCCCTGACCGTCAACGCAGGCCCCGACACACCCAAGATGCTGGGAGAGCATTGGGGTATATTAAGGGGGCAGGGCTTGGAGAGCGGGAGGGGGGCCAGAGGATAAAAGGAGAGGAAGTCAGAGGAGCCGGAGAGGAGTAGCACAGGTCACAGCTGGGAGTGCAGCAGTTGCCTGGGACAGAGAGGAGGAAGGGCAAGAAGCTTCTCCTGAGACTCAGACAGAGTCAGACACCAAGCCCCTACTGACAGAGGGACTGCCGGGGTGACGTTAAACCCCATCCCCTGTCTTTCTGAGGCTCCCCTGGCACACCCCCTTTTTCTGTGCCAGCTCTGGCTCCCAGGACTGCCTCGATCCTCCCCGGCAGTAAGAGGGCACCACGGCTACTGGTGGCGGGGCCGTGGGCGAGCAGAGCACGCTTGACACTTGCTCACAACTTTAATGCCAGTAGCTCAAAAAGTAGAATTTTTGCTCACAAGACTCCACAGCTTAGAGGGAGCATTGAAAGTGGACTATAGATATTTTCATAAATACATAACAAACTCTGCTCAGTGGCGTGGTCTACCCCACTGCATATGTCTAATTCTGTGCATATTGCTGTGGCAGGAAGCTGAGATAGTAGCAGTGAAAACCATTCATGGAAAAAAAGAGTCTGTTCTTTAAACTATGTGCTTTCTTCATTGTGTAACATTGGAATGTTGTATTGTGCCCTTCAGTTATAGCAAGAGCTCAACAGGGAAGAAAACTAAGAGGTTTGTTGGTTCTAAAGGTCTCTCCCTTTATTGCACTCTGGTCTTAGAACCATGGTGGTCTCCTCTTTAAGATTAACTGACTAACTATGGAGTCAGAGATGCTGCTAGGTGCCAGCCTGCCTATAATCTCATTATTATTTATATAGCTCCATCAGTTTGTGCGATGCTTCACAGGACACAAGAAGACAGGTGTCCAGCCCTGGGAGTTTAGAATCTAAAATATGCCATAAGGGAGCTTAGAAAAGGGGTGGGGATAAACAGGGAAAGAATATGTGCTCATTCCCTTAACCAGAGTTAGTTTACCTTTTGAAGGTCAAAGAAGAAGGGGACGGCAAAGGGTGAGAAGGTTAGACAGTGTTATCGATGCCACGAAACTCCGGAGCACGACGGGAGACAGGAGGGCCTGGCGTGATCTGGTCCATGGGGTTGCAAAGAGTCGGATTCGACTGTGCGACTGAACAACAACAAGTTTACCTTTAGCAGAGGTGATGCCAAACACTTCATGGAAAAGGTTGGTCTTGAGGAAGGATTTTTAAAAGAGAGGGGGGGGCCCCCCCAGCGTGCAGTTCTGGGAGGCAGCAAGGTGGGAAAAGCAGAGTTGTTTGAGAGGGAGCAGGATACCTTCAGATGGCTGAGGCTGATAGGAAGAATTAAAACCACAGTCAAGGATCTGGGCTATTTATTTATTTTATTTTATTTATTAGAGTTTTATCCCGCCCTCCCGGCCTAGGCCGGCTCAGGGCGGCTCACAAGCAGAATAAAATCTTAATGATACAATCACGTAAATCCATAAATAAATACAGTATTAAAACTCGAAACATAATAAAGTGCTAGTACATTCCTTGTTCCCTGTTAACTCTCCGGCCTTCTGCGGCTGTCTAGGGTGATTGGCTTGGGCCAGTTAAGGGAACCAGCAGGCCAGGGTTCCGTCAGCATAGATATTAGTTGTTGGCGGTAGAGGTGTTAGTAGTGTGAGTGACCCTCCCCCAGTATCACGTGGACAGAATGATGGGAAAGGTGAAGGATTTGGGCAGCAGGCAAATAGATAAGAGGTGAGGGGGTCAGGGGGTCTCAGCACAGCCAGGCGGGAGAAGGTTGCAGTGGTTAAGGTGGGAGATGACCACAGCCTGAATGAACTAGAAATTTTTGCCAAGTGGGTATATTTTTGCAGCGTTGTGAAATTCTTCCGTCACTTGCAACCTGGCAAACAAATTGAGAATGAGAAACAAAACAGGGAATAGAAAATAAGGCGGAGACTTCGTGCTTGTTCTGTAGGCTAGGTGTTGACATTCTCAATGGCTGTGAAGAAAAGTATACGGAAAGAAAGCTCTTTTGGAGGCAGGTGCGAGAGATCATAAAATCTGTTCTGGGCCTACCGGGTGTGTGATGGAAATAAGACATCCGAGCAGAAATGGAGGACTGGCAGTTGGAGATGTGGGACTGGGTGGAGGGAGAAGGTTTGGATGTGGAGTGTCAGGACTGAGATTTGTGAGGATATAGCAGATTCTGAAAGCCGTGGGGCTTGGATGAGGTCACCTGAGGATAGTGTGTAGAGAACAAACAGAAGATGGCCAAGGACAGATTCCTGGGACGCTCCAGCAGAGGGAGGAAAAGGAGAGGAAGAGTTTCCTGCTGTGTAAACATTGACTGATTAGATAGACAAGAAAAGAACCAGCTGAGGACACAGAAACCTACCACTGAAGGTGGCGTCCTGGTTTGCTTAAACCTGGGCTGCTTCAGGGCCCCAGGGAAGACGCAGATGTGTGCCTGTAGGACCAGGAAACAATTCTCTGAGGCTGGTGGAAGCTGTTTCTGATGAAGTCACCCAAGGCTGCCTGTCAGAACTGGGGATTTTCCTCCTTGGCAGGGCTTCTGAAACTGTCTCTTCCAAATGAAATGGCCAGTTTTGAGCTGGATTTCGCTTTTGTCGCTAGTGGAGAGTGAATGGAGCCTTTAACGCCTACAGAAGGCAGCCCATGGCTTCCATCATATTCCCACAAAATAATGAACTTGGACACAATGACCCTTTCCCACCCCTTTTGTTTCTCTATGCGGGGCTTTTTATTGATTACATTTAAAAATCCTTTCATGCAGTTCAGTGGCCTCTTAGCTGTCAAGGTCCCTGCTGAAGTCACAAAGCCATACCTCGTTTATTTTTAAAAACCTGCTATGTTCTCGCAGTAGAGCAGTATAATAGCTTTAAGATCTTTCTGTGAATCCAAACCCCTGACTCTGTCCAGTACCGAGGCCAATGTATAACAGAGTTTGTGAACCGTCACATCCTTCTCCGTGTACAGTCTGCATTTTTGAAACTGTTAGTACGTGTAGACAATTCTTGTGTAGAAAATGCTGTGTGTGTAACAGCCACTCTTATGTTCCATCTCTTGCCGAGAATGGTTCTTCTGCATTCTGCCAGAATAGTGCTGTGTAAATCAAAACATTGCAGTTGATGTAGCACTCACTGAATCATTTTCTGTTGCTTTGCTTATTTTCTCAAGTGCCTTTGTCCAGATTCACTCCCCAACCATGGTAAAAGCAAAACCCAACAAGTTTTATTGCTGCCTTTCAGTTGTATATAATTGTTTAAATTAAGCCATCTCACAACTATCACATTTTTATCCTTACTCCCTCCAGGGAGCTCCGGCAATGTGCATCATTCTCCCTTGCCCATTTTATTTGCACAATAACTCTATGAGATAAGTTCAACTGAAAGTGAGTAATTGGCCCTTGCAAGCTTCATGGGATGGTGGAATTTGAACCCATAACTCCCAGACCTAGTGCAACAGTGCTATACCACACTGGTTCTCAAGGGAGAGTAGCGAAAATGTAATGTTTTAAGTCAGAATTTTTTGGGGAAAAGTACCTTCAAGAAAGGGATGTCCTGCTGTCACTTTCACCATGCCTTTCTTTCATTTGTTGGGAGATAAATGGTAGGTTCCATTCATTAACAGGGGCTATGAGATGCTGTACTTCTTGCTGATCCATATGCCTAAGCATTTAATTCCCTATTAGACTACCTTTTCCCTCTTGTTAGAATGACAGTAGCTAAAACTCGACACATTCATGTGGTATAGTTTTTGCTGGGCAGTTTTGAATGCTTGATTCCCATTTTTTAAAAAAGTCTGTCATTAGTTTTGTAGTAGTTGAGGGTACAAGCTAACCTAGAACTCTCCTTCTGATATGTTACTTCTCTGTGTGCTGGGAATCTTTTTTTAATACATGGGGAGCATTCAAATGTGTGGTTTCCCCAGCCTACAGTACAAGCCAGAAAATGTTTTCATATATGAAAACGTGTATATGTGTTTCAGCTCACAGGTCCAGCAGCTCTGGAGATATTTCAGGTAGAATGGCAGCTTCCTCTTGGTAGAATCAAAATATTGTTCAGAATTGTATGGTGTGAAGAAAAGCATTTTTCCTTTGGAGGTTGGAAATGAGCAAAACCTTCACTCCTGAGTTTTTTTAAAAAAATTCCTCTGGGCAGAGAACAGGCAGGAAGGAGGAAAGTCAGTCCACTTGCTTTCCATACTTACCTCAGTCCACCTTCATACAAATGCTAATAGGTCTAGACAATGGGATGGTCAAGTCCCTCCCCCAAGCAGGGAACAGAGATTTAGAGGAATTGAATAGTAGAGAGGTCTTCAGGAAGGAAGATTCTAGAGACTTCAAGAAAAGCTTTACTAATGTGGCCTGCCCTGACATGGTCAGTGGGAGGGAAAAAGAGAGTTGATAAAACTCAGAGGAAAAAGGAGGAAGTGCTCTTTGATGCGGAGTCCATCAGAGCAGGCAAAACTCTTGAGGTGTGGGGGAGCCCGAGGAGCTGAAGGGAACATCAAGGTAATGGTGACTTAATAGAAATCTGTAACTTCCTAAGCTAAAGGATCCTGTCCTATATTTTAATGTCTGATAGGGCACGTATAGAGAGAGGGACAGAGGAATTGCATTGTACCCTTTTCTTTTCAATTCCTTGCTCAGTCTGGTGCTGTGCTAAAAATATGCTTGTGGACATTTTCTTTTTAATAAATACTTTAACTTTCGATGCTAGTGATGGTTCTCTGTACCACATAGACCTCCACTGTCTTGGGCATGCTATTTTAAACAGAGTGCCAAGGGGAAGGTAGGCAGCTGGCAAGTGAGTATTCCTCCAAGGGCACTCAAGGCCTTAAACTGACCCCATGGTGTCCAGGAGCTGGACAGCAGGCAACACAGAGACAAGGCCTCAGATCTTGGAAGGGAAGCTGGGAGTCCTGACCTTCCCAGCGGGCAATTCCTTACAAAAGGTCAGGCGGTGGTGGTGGGTTACCCAAGAGAAAAAGAAAAGCCTCTCCAGGTGTTGGGAAACCCTTGGAAGGCCGGGTGGAATAGCGCCTGCAGGCCAGAGCAGGCCTGTTCCACCACATATGTTATGCCTGCTTTTTGTGCAGGAGCAAGGATATTGTTTACAGGGGTCTTCCTTGATGTTTGTTTGTAGTATTTTTTCCTGATTCAGCCACTTTTTGTGGGCATTTCCAGTGTTGCTATGGAAGCCCTACTTGCACACTATAGCACTTGCAGAGCTTTGGCAAGGTTATCCCCACTGCAAGACTTGCTGCCTGCCTCCTAGCTGGATTGTGAGTCCAGTTCACCTCTGACAGTCTCACCTCCTTCTTTGCATGCAGACTGGATCACAGGAGGTGAAACACAATCCAAGGTATCACTAGTACTGCAGTTCCTCTTGGCACCTGGCTTCATCCCACCCTCCCTGTTTATATTGGGGGGAAAGAGGTGGTTATTTTGACACAGTCTTAAGAGTGTAGATTTGGCACACTCTACCCACAGAATAATTTCAGTTCCGGGCAAGTGGTACCTGGGTTCTCCTGGTTCCCTCCCCAAATAAAATTAATTCAACAAAATGCTAGTTCTTGTTTCACCCTAACACTGCAACTTTGTCCTACACTGTGACCAGATTTGCAATGCAAACTACACGTCATGCATTCTTGATCAGCTGGCACTGATTTCAGTGGTTTCTAATAGCCATGGTGACAGGGATGGCTGCTAGGAGCAGCAGTAGTCACCTTACACAGTGACGAGGGCAGGTGAGCGAGCAGAGGCAGTGCCGCCTCTGTATGCACAATAGTGGTAGTTTCTCATAATCCAGTCCTTCAGATTTAATGGGATAACTGTATACCAGTCCTAATATAAATGTAGTTAGGCCTCAGGGGGAATAGCCAGTACAGACCTATTGTTAGATCTTTTTGTCACTTCGGCTATGCATTCTCTTAGGCTGAGAGATCCAGAAATCTTTGGGTATCAGTTTGCTTTCAGTATCTTCTAGGATCTAATGGGTAGTATTTTTGTCTTATTCTCCCAGTAAAGCCCCCATCAACACATGGCGGTGTATGAAGTCTGGAGGCAGTAGTTGCTAAGCAGCATGAGAAACTGACTTATATGGCTATAAGGGGTTAGAAAGTGGCTTTGTAATGTTTATACACAGATAAAGCAGTGGGAGGATTAGCATTTGAGATTATAGTTTTATTTCCCAAAAACCTGGCTTCCAGTGAGTCTAAGTTGTTTCAGTGAATCAGTGCACTCTTGGGAAGGGTTGCCATGCAAACGGTAAATTCCTTATCTGCACCATCATTACACCTGTGTATATGCATGCAGGGCTATTTTGGGGCAGGAATGGAGTTCCAGCTGGCTTCAGAGTTGGCCATGCCCACTCCAGCCAAAACCTCGGCGTGTGTGCGTGGCTACAGAGGGAAGGCCTGGAGAGTGACCTCCCCCAGTGACTCCGAGGCGGGGGCCCCTGGGGGCCCTGGAAGCATTGGGGAGGCATTTAAATGCCTCCCCGTGCCTTCCCCAGCCTGTCCAAGGGCCGACTTGCCCGTGGGGCGCCTGGGCAAGCCAAGGGAAGGCATGGGGTGTGGCCTGATATGCTAACGAGCTGTGCTGTCAGGTGTGTGGCCTAATATGCTAATGAGTTCCTGCTGTTGGGTGTGGCCTATTATGCTAATGAGTTCCTGCTGGGCTTTTTCTACAAAAAAACCCTGTTTGCATGCATATGAACATACCCATACACTGTTCTAGGGAAAGTTGCATTTGCCTTTCTAGCTTTCTGATTTAAATTGACTGTAACTTCTCATGCAAGAACATTTTTCTGTTGTAAAACTAGGTATGCTTCCAGGAAGCATGGGCAGGCGGGTGGGATGTAGCAAAATGCAAGAATCAGTTCTTCTGAGAACATACATGGGCACTCAAGGGGGAGTAGACACCCTTTTTTAAGGCAACAGCAATCTTCAGTGGATTAAAGTCAGTCCTAAAGTATGCAAAACAAGATGGGTAGCCGTGTTTTCCTGCAGCAGTAGAAAACAGTAGGAGTCTATTAGCACCTTAAAGGGCCCAAGATTTGTGGCAGGAGAAAAGCTGTCATGAGTCATAGCTCACTTCTTCACATCCTTCAGAACGGGAGGAGTGAGCGGTGAGTCAAAAAAGCTCAAGCCCTGCCACAAATTGTGTTTGTCTTCGAGGTGCTGCTGGACTCTTGCACTTATCCAAAACAAATGAAACGCAGAGCTTTCAGGTATGCCAGCCCTGGAGTATCTGTTGATGTATTGGCTTGGGTTTTATTGCCTGCACACTATTGTATTTTTAGTTGATTTTGTGATTAGAAAAAGTCTAGGGAGAGTTGAGAATAATAATGTTGCCTGGAGTAGAAAAATGGAATTTTATTCCTGCCTAAGATCTGACATTTTGAAATAATGTTCTGCTGTAAAGTGACAAAAGGCGGCGGCGGCAGCAGGGGGGGGAATACTTTGGAAGCATTCCAGCAGCTGACCTCAGTAAAACTGATGTTTTTCAGCCAAATCTTTTTTTATTTTTATTTTTATTTTTTCCTTTATTGGATTACTAGCCTGCCCTCCCCTGCACACCAGGGCTTGGGGTGGATTACAACAATAATGATAAAGAATGAATATACAATAATTTAAACAATTAAAAGCATAATACAATTAATAAAACCTTCCAGAGCAAGATGGTGATAGAAGACAATTCATAAGTCCCTGAAGTACATGATACAATAAATGAAACTGGGGTGGGGGGAGGATTATAGGTAAACAAAGACTATGTAGATGTTTTTCCCTAAGCTAAGGACCTCACCAATAGAATTCATTCATACGCCAGGGCCAGGGCTATTTTTGGGCAGGAACGCACAGGAATGGAGTTCTGGCTGGCTTCAGAGCTGGCCATGCCCACTACAGCCAAAACCTCTGCGTGCCTGGCTACAGAGGGAAGGCCTGGAAAGCGACCCCCCCCCCGGCGACTCCGAGGCAGGGGGGCCAGGGGGCCCCTGGAAGGAACGGGGAGGCATTTAAATGCCTCTCCGTGCCTTCCCTGGCCTGTTCAAGGGCTGGCTTGCCGACCCTGCAGCCGTGGGGCGCTCAGGCAAGCCAAGGGAAGGCATAGGTGTGGTCTAATATTCTAATGAGCTGCACTGTCAGAGTGTGGTCTAATATGCTAATGACTTTCTGTTGTTGGGTGTGGCCTATTATGCTAATGAGTTCCTGCTGGGCTTTTTCTACAAAAAAAAGCCCTGGCCAGGGCTCTATGTTTGTTCAGACAAATTCACTGAAGATACTCCAAAGTGATTATCCACAATATTGTTGCTGCATGTTTTTAATTGTGATTTTTCCTAACAGCAGATTAGAACCAAGAATCCAGTCTTGGCCAAACTAGGATCTAGCCGGGTCTGAGATGAGAATACATCAGGGGAGTAAAGGTGAGAAGCATAAGGACTGTAGGGAATAAAGGTGCTGCAGCCATGTTTGTGCAGAATTTAAGAAGCTAATGCGTGGTTCATGGGCACAGCCAGTGTAGTGTAGTGATTGGACTAGGTTTTGAGAGAACTGCGTTCAAATTCCCACTGAGCAGTAAATCTTACTGGGTGAACTTGGGGCCAGCACTTTCAGCCTAATCTACCCAGCTTGTGAGGATAAGATGAACAACCATGTACTCTGCCCGCCTGAACTGCTTGAAGGAAAGATGTCATAAAAAATGTAACTCGTAGATATATGTAATGAGCTCTTTCCTTGATTACTGAACATTCACTGCTGAATGGGTGAACTGGCTCCATTGTGATTATGCTTCTGGTTTTAAGAGGCAGTCTCCTGGCTCATTCACAAATGCTTGGCGAAACAGACAGAACCTTAAGTTAGAACATCGTTGTTGTTTCTAACACATTCGCTGTTCCTCATTTGACTTATAAAGGACGAGAGTGTCAAAATCAAATCAGCCGGAGGGCTAAAGTCTCACCCGACAGAGGAGTTCAGAGGCCAACTCCCCCAAATTCGGGGGGGGGGGATGTCAGTTTTGTTTAGGAGAGGATGTACTTCTTCAACCAATAGTCAGCTTCTAAAAGTAACTCCTAGCATCCAGGGAGAGTTTGTTACCCTGCCTCATCTTGGTTCAAGCAGGTTCTCTGGAGAAGTGGCATAGACATTTTCTGAATAAATACCAGCTCCCTTGCTCTCTCTGCAGAACATCCTTCTTAGCAAAAAATACAGACACATTTCCAGATTTGCACTGGCTACTCAGTTCCACTTCAAGGCAGTGTACTCTTCACTTTTGGTACCTGTACTAATTTAAAAGGAAAGGTGGGAGGGGCTGATGATGTCTTGCCTTTGCTTTATGAAGCTCATCTGCTTCTTTGCCCTTAAAATGCTTGAGCAGACCTTCTTGCCCTTTACTGCATTTGATACATAGGCTGCACTGGAGACCCTGATAAGGCAGCCAGGGTTTATGGTTGACAAGTCCAGGCTCGGAAGATGGCGATCTTCAAGCAGGTCATATCTTACTGTTTTAACTTTCAGAGTAAGTTGTATCTCTACATCTCTTTGGAGCAAATTTCTTTCAATCCATATGCTTGTTCCCACTTGCTAAGAAGCCACTGTGACACATTCTTTCCTACTGGGACTTTGCTGCCTTACGTGCTCGTGTGTGCAAGAGAGTGAAACATTATTCCTTTCCTGATTTGTACTTCTCCTAGACAGAGATGGCTCACTCAGCTTACTTCGGGCTAGCAAATGCTGACAAATTTTCAGCCTGTGCACTACTTTACAAAGGCCACGCTGAAAACAGTGCTCGTGATGAGGGAATGTAGAGAGAGAATTAGTTATCAAAGATGTTTTTGTTTGAGGAAGGGGAATGATCCATATTCTTATATAAGCATCAGTGGAGTGATAGTCAGACTGTAATGGATCCTGTTATAGATCCTTATATTTCTCTGACCCTAGCTGTGCATTCCGCTTATTCCTGGTCCTCTTGGACCCCAGAAATAATCCCTAGGTAGTTTCTTCTTCCACCCCATGGGGTGTTCCAGCTCAGTCATTCTTCATCCCTTGAATGTGAAGCTGCATAGTTGTGTTGAGAAAAGGATCTCCTGCCCTACCCTTGTCAGGTTGATACCACAGAGAGATCTTTAAACAGCAGCTTGTGAGGAAGGTAATGCAGCAAGTCTCTCAAAGCCTGAGGTACAAATGGCAGCGGTTTGTTTTTATACGCACACAAACAACTAGTGGCGAAAATCCACAAAGTGAAAACTACAGAGTGAAGGGAAACCCAGTTCTTGCTTGCTGAGCACTTGTGTAGTGGTTAAGTCCGCGGACTCTAATCTGGGAGAACCGGGTTTGATTCCCCACTCCTCCACTCGCACCTGTTGGATGACCTCGGGCAAGCCATAGTTCTGGGCACAGCTGTTCTTGAAAAAGAGCAGTTTCTGCCAGAGCTCTCTCAGCCCCACCTACCTCACAGGGTGTCTGTTGTGGAGAGGGGAAGGGAAAGGAGTTTGTAAGGTGCTCTGAGACTCCTTCAGGTAGAGAAGGGTGGGGTATAAATCCAATCTCCTCCTCCTCCTCTTCTTCTCCTTCTTCTTCTCCTCCTCCTCCTCCTCCTTCCTCATCCATCTTCCTGCCTTAGAAGATGGTTTAGCCTCACCTCCGGCACGGCACCTGTGCTTGGCTAAAGGGGTCAAACGGCCAGACTGATCAACATTTACTTCTTCGGAATCCATATTTCTAGGAGTCTTCAGAGGCAGAGATTTGCTTTCTGAACCAATCAAAAATAGGGGGGGGGCATTCAAAACTTGCACTAAAGGAGACTTTGACCCATGAATGTTTTTCCTTAGGATCCTGTATGGCCCCATAAGGTGTTATGTGCAACAATGAAGGGTCCATGGGGCCATGGGTCACTGTGAAAGATGACAAAAGTAGAACAGAGTTTGAGTCCAGTGGCACCAACAAAGTTTTATTCCATGTGTAAAAACTTCTGTGTGCATGCACACTTCTTTAGATACTTGTGCTCCTTCAGACCAATGCGGCTGCCCACCAGATGACAGAGATGTGATAGCTGTATGCTGCCCCCCCCCTGCAGCCACTGGAAGGCTGATGTGCTGGATCTGTCTCAGGGAATGGGATTTCGTGCTTCACGGCAAACTCAGAACAGGAGCGGCCTGTTCCTTCCATAAAACATAAGGAACCTGTCCGCAACATAGACGCTGTTCCAACACACTACAATAATAGAGTTCTGACAAAGTAACATCTCCTTTTCTTCCACTTTGTGGTTAATTCTGTAAATAAAATTCCTAGTGAAATTTCTTACATTGTATTCCTAAACACACTTACCCAGGAGTAAGTCCCATTGAACTCAGTGGGATTTACTGCTGAGTATACATGCCTGACCTGGATCGCCCAGGGTAGCCTGATCTTGTCAGACCTGGGAAGCTGAGCAGGGCTGGCCCCTGGCTAGTGTTTGGATGGGGGACCTCCCAGGAAGTCCAGCCTCACGTGATGCAGGGCCAGGCAGTGGCCAACCGTCTCTGAATGTCTCTTGCCTTGAAAACTCTCTGCGAGGTCACCATAAGTCAGCTGTGACTTGACAGCAAAAAACAAAACAGAAAGCTGCATGAACACAGTTTATGACCCATCGCAGATGAGAGAGTGTCTAATCTTAGTCTCCCAAAATGACATAGTTACAATCAATGCACTGTGGAGTTTTGTGAGCAGAAATTCTACTTTGTGAGCTTGCTGGCATTAAAGTTGTGAGCAAGCGATTTGGCTACTGCATCAGTTAGTTTGATCTGGAGCCCTCCTTCCTGAGCGAAAACAAAAATGTGTGAGCCGGAGGCTAAAGAATTGTGAGCTAGCTCACACTAACTCAGCTTAGAGGGAACAGTGGTTACAATAATGATGGTGTATTTGTAACCCAACAGGCATGCTGGAGTTCAACATAAGGTATGTGTTGCATACTCCTAAACTTAATAAGAGGAAGAGGAGAGATCGGATTTATACCCCGCCCTTCACTACCCAGAGGAGTCTCAAAGCGGCTTACAAACTCCTTTCCCTTCGCCTCCCCACAACAGACACCCTGGGAGGTAGGTGGGGCTGAGAGAGCTCTGATAGAAACTGCCCTTTTTCAAGAACAGCTCTTATCAGAACTATGGCTTGCCCAAGGTCATCCAGCAGCTGCAAGTGGAGGAGTGGGAAATCAAACCTGGTTCTCCCAGATCAGAGTCTGTGCACTTAACCACTAGTGTGTCCAGAGTTTTACTGTGTCTACTTTTCAATGATGGAATTTTATAGGAAGTTTCACTTTTCATGAGATTTTTTATTCGTTTTGTTGGTCACCTGTTATTTTGACTGGAATGTACCACTCTAAAGGTGGGAAATAAATGTTTTAATGAATAAGAAAAATACATGATGGTAAGAGGCCAGGTTGTAGAGGGGGGACCCTTTAGAGATGACATTTTTTATTATGAAGATTGTTGCTGTTTTGCACACATAGCATTTACCATGATGTTCCCGAAAGAACTTTGTAACAGAGCGGACTATGATTCTTTGATAAAGCATGCTCCTTTGTTTAATAAGGTAGAGCAAAGGTTAATCAGTCTCCCAGAACATGGGGATATTCTTGTCAGAGAAGTCCTCTAATGTGTGGGTTCTGAATCTGAAGAGCTTGGGGAAATACTGGAGAGTTTGGGAAGCGGTATGTGGGCGTGCTTGTGAAAATGTGTGAATAAGATTGTAAATTGTTTAATCTGAATGACATTTTGTAAAGAAGTAGTCAAGGGCAGATAAGGAAGACCTTACGCCATTGTTCTGATAGCTACTGATGAACATAGTGTGCCGGTATGTCAATAGGAGAGATTAGAACAATGCTGCAGCAGAGGTCTGTTGTGCCTGATGGGCTTGGGAGATGGGGCTGAAGATGACTGATCACTTATACATCCTTTGATGCTTAAAGGAATTGTAAAAAATGAATAGTTTGGACCATGTATTTTTTTTACCCTGAGATTTTAACTATTGAAATGTTATATTGTCACAAGATGTCATGACACCACTGTACCGGAATTCATCTCCAGATTAGGTAGATGGAAAAGTGTGTTTAAAGATTTGTAGGACTAGGTCTATAGCAATGAGTAGGGAATTCAGCATGGTCAGTATCTGTCAACTGAGTTTTTCTAGAGAAATTTCACTAGCTGTGGTTGCAGAGAGCTTCGTTAGGCCATTCCCAGCACCTTTTATGCTAAGAGTTCAGTCCTATCTAGAGGATTGCCCTGTAAGCTGTAGCTAGAGAAGGTGGCTGTTTACCCAAATTTGTGCCTCAGTTGTGTGTCAAGGAGAGGTTCTACAGGTGGAACCGTGTTCTGTCATTGTATTGCCATGATGGATGAAGCCACACTTCCTGAATGCTTCCTTGCTTATGCGGTTTTAAGGACATATATTTTTGCTTGGAAAGCAACCCTGTACAGGTGATTTTGGATGTCGGCATTGAATTTCTAATTGTTAATTGCGTCGGAGTCTTCCCTAATTCCAGAAACAGGAGAGTTGGACACCCAACTCCAGGGGCCCCCATCATAGTGTCTGTGGGGGGCCATGCTGCCCATCAGCACCTTTCCTGATGCCCACCAAGTGTTTTTAAAAAGTGTGTGGGACCACATGAAACTGTTGCCCAGCAGGGCTTCTGACTGACCACTAGAGATTAGATTGATTGTGTGGACTGAAATAGTGCTGTTTCAGTTGAAGCAGTCACCACAGTGTTGGTTTTATTCTCTCACTACTCTTTCCTAGTGTATTTTTTAAATTACCCCCTTCTTCCCTGCACTTGGGCTTCCTGTGTGTATGTAGCTCCACCTCCTGTGGCAGCCATTTTGTGACTGGCTCTGCCTCCTGCGGCAGCCATTTTGCACTTGTGCCCACTACCCTGTGTCAGAATTCCAAAGGTGCCTACGGACACAAAAATTTAGGGATCCCTGCCCAACTCTGAGAAGGTTTGGCTGTCCTGGGTTTTGACTTGAGATAGAAAATTCCCAAATCCAGTTAGACTGAGTGTGGGCTCATCATTTCTGAATATTATGACAACTGAGCTGATCCCTTTTTTTATTATTAAAGAAATGGAATTGTTACTGAACCTTTCAGAAATACTTACTGCCCTGAACTTTGTAATTATTTCTCAGCCTGTAACAATGCTCATATCATAGCTCTTCTAATAAGCATAAAGTTGACAAATAATTATATGAACAACAGAACAAATTATTCACTCTTTACATTTGATAATATTCTAGGCAAGACTGAGTACTGTGTTCACCATGATAATATTAATATTTCTGCATTAGGCAATATGTGAATTTTGGATTGGGAAAGGTGTCGCCATTATAGCTGATCCCTTTTCAGAGAGATCATTTTCCCTTCTGAAGTGGAGGAAAGCGTCTTCATATGCATTGACATAGATCAATGGTTTGTAACAGAATGGATTAATTCTTTTCTGTCACCAGGCCTTCTATAAATTAAACCATATATAAATTAACACACTACAGCCTTACATCCAGTTGTTCTTGTTTTTAATCAGGAGAATTAGTCCAACAGTTAGCTTAACAAAGCATGTCTCCCTGGGGTGAGATATATACAGTATAGTGTCTCTTAACATGCTTTTAAACTACTAGCTCAACAAAAGATATTTGCCCTGAGGTGTGCCCTTCATAACAGATCATGCGTTCTGTCTTGGGCCGCTTCCCAACAGATAATTTGCTTTGTAGCTCTCATTACTGTTGTCAGTACAGAGACATTCACATGGCAATGAGGCATCCACGCAACAATTTCCCCCTCGCTTTCCTTGCATCAGCCATTACAGAGCCACAATTTATTCCCCCTCTACTGAGATTTTTTTGTATATAAGAAATTGCTACATCGCTATCTATATATCTAATTCCCAACATGCACCTTACGTACGGAGCACCTTCCATGGGGGGCAGGGAGATTTTCCTGCACATTTGGGGCAATCCCCAGATGTGCAAAAAAAAATCTAAAAACTGTAAAAAATATATAGGGGGGATATTTAAATCCCCCCCAAAATAAAAGAGTGTTCCCTGCACAGGCACAGGGAACGCTCTGAGAACAGCTTTGCCGCCACCGCCAGGGCGGGGGTGGGGGCAAGAGAAGGCTTGGCCGGCCAGCAGCTGTAAGCCACTCAGCCCTCGCCGCTGCTCAGGGGGAAGGAGAAAGTTTGGCAGACCAGTTCAGGCCTCGCCGCCGCTGCTGCTGGGGGGGGAGGGAGAAAGGTTGGTGGGCTGGCCAGGCCTGCTGCGCTGCTGCTGGGGGGAGGGGGAGGAGAAGGTTGGTGGGCTGGCCAGGCCTTGCCGCTGCTGCTGGGGGAGGGGAGGAGAAAGGTTGGTGGGCTGGCCAGGCCTTGCTGCCGCTGCTGCTGGGGGAGGGGGAGGAGAAGGTTGGTGGGCTGGCCAGGCCTTGCTGCCACTGCTGCCAGGGGGGAGGGAGGAAGTTTGGCAGGCCGGCTAGGCCTTGCTGCTGGTGCTGGGGGTCAGGAGGAGGGAGAAGGCTTGGAGGGGGGTGGGCCTCGCCGTGGGTGCCAGGGACGGGGAGGCCCGGGAGAAGGCTCACTTGTGGTTGCTTCCTTCTCCCATGAAGCTTCCCCCCCCACACGAGTATTGTGGGTCCCCCTTGTATATATTTAATTCTCAGCAAGGCTAAATCTGTGGATACTTAAATATGAAGATTGGAGCCATGAACAGATAAGTCAGTTCTTTCTGCAGGCCTGAAAAATGCCCCAAGTTTGCAGAAAAATCGGAAATCTAAAAACCAAATACATTGGGGGATTAAATCTGCCCAAAACAGTAGAAGCAGCACCTGTTGCTTTAAGGAACAAATACCCTCAGTGGCCTGTGCTAGGCAACAGCAACAGTATTGTCGACCTTTCCAGACTGTCAGTAAAAGCCAGGGGGAGGGGGCAGGACCCTTCCCAGGGCTGTTTTGGCCTTTGAGGGAGGACTTACTGGGGTCAGGACAGACAGCGACCATGAGGCAACTTGCTACCATGCAGCTTCAATGACACACCCAGGACTGGATGCTTCCTTCTTTTCAACAGCAGCCACCCCTATGAAAGCCATAGGGTTGGAATTTCACTGTAGTGGTTGGAATTTCACACTTAGGGCATGAGAAGCCCAAGTCCAGATCCCCACTCTGCCATGGAAGCTCACACAGTGACCCTGAGCCAGTCATACTCTCAGTCTAACTTGCCTTACAGAGGTGTTGTGAGGCTAGAATGGAGGAGAGGGAGAATGATGTCAGCTGCTTTGGGTCCTCAGTGTGGAGAAGAAAGCAGGAAGGCTGTAAATGAAGGAAATAATAGCTTAAGATGGGCAGATAAAAGGTGGGAGGGTGGGAAGGAGAGAGGAATCGGGGAAAAGTGAGGGTACAAAAGTTGCTAGAAGGAAAGAGGACATGCTTGTAACAATCTAATGCCATGATCTACTAATTAGAAGGATTTTTGTTAAAGTTTGTAGTCCTTTTCATTGCAGAGGTACAAGGGGAAAATTCTTTTTTTTAAATAAACTTTTTATTATTTTCAACAACAAAAACGAACAATACAGACAAACAAACATAGGTGAGAGAAATAATAATCACTTCACTTCATGTTTCTTAATTGACCTCATACATATATCTCTAATTACCAGTTTCCCACCTTATGACCACCTTAATTTTTATATACCTAAATTTAACAAGCCAAAAATTTATCTATCTTATTGTATAGTCTAGCTCTCATAAATCTTACAATTTTAAGAGCTATAATTTTTGCAACTCTATTGGTTAACATAACATGTTTTCTTCTATTTATATATTGTCTGAGCATTCTATAATAACATTCTACAGCTTCATATTCAGAGAGAAGAAGAAAAATAGGAGAAAAAATGGTTATATAGTCTAGACCTTATGTCAAATTACCTTTTTATTCAGATTTTAGTGTATCTAAACATACATGAATTCCCCATACAATTTTCCCAATTCCACAATCTATCTTAGTTAAGCACATTTTTCCAAATATTCTATAATATCATCTATTATAAAGCGATGCTTACACTAATAATAATTTATCAATTATTTTTGCCTACAGTTTCTCTAGCCAGTCTTAATCAGTTATATGTAAACAAAAAATCCCTCATCCATTCTTATTTGAAGGTTAATGTAAAACAAAAAAATTGAATGATACTCACTGTTACTCAATTACTAGTAGCTAAAAATTCCCTAGTCCCTCTTAACCAATTACATATAAACAGGGGTCTTTTGGGGGGGGAGCGCACTGGAGCGCAGCTCCGGGAGCTCAGGAGCCAAGCCCCGCCCCCAGCCAGCGTCCGGGAGAGTCTTTCAGGCAGCCGAGTGTCAATTTCAGCTCCATTATATCCTATGGGCCATTGAAGTCAATGGTGAAAACATAGGGTATATTCTGGGGGCTGGAGGGGAGGTTTGAGGGAGAGGCTCCAAACTCACAGGGTAGCTGATGGAGCCTCTCCCCAAGATACCCACCAAGTTTCAAGAACATTGGATCAGGGGTCCAATTCTATGGGCCCCTAAACAGGTTGCCCCTATTCCCTCCATTGTTCTTTATGGTGGGAAAAAATTAACTTTTATTCCCACCATAGAGAACAATGGAGGGAATGGGGGCAACCTGTTTGGGGGCCCATAGAATTGGACCCCCTGGTCCAATGTTCTTGAAACTTGGTGGATATCTTTGGAAGAGGCTCCAACAGCTATCCTGTGAGTTTGGAGCCTCTCCCTCAAACCCCCTCCCCTCTAGCCCCCAGAATATACCCTATGTTTTCACCATTGACTTCAATGGCCCATAGGATATAATGGGGCTGAATTGCCACCAAATTTCTTTCATTCCCTCCTTTCCTTCTTTCTTTTTCCTCTTTCCCTCATTCTTCTCTTTTCTTTCTTTCTTTCTTTCTTTCTTTCTTTCTTTCTTTCTTTCTTTCTTTCTTTCTTTCTTTCTTTCTTTCTTTCTTTCTTTCTTTCTTTCTTTCTTTCTTTCTTTCTTTCCCACCTTCTTCTCTTCTCTTTTTTCCTCCTTTCCCTGTTTCCCTCCTTCTTCCCTCTCTTTCTTTCCCTCCCCTTTCCTTCTCTTTCTTTCACTCTTTCCTTTTCTCTACTCTCTCTCTCTCTTTCCTTCCCTCTTTCCTTCTTCTGTGGCCCAACTCTCATGAGAAGGAGTTTAAACTTTAAACCCCTTCTCTCTTAGCTCCCCCACCCAGGCCAGCTGGGAAAGGGAAGGGGAGGCTTTTGAAGATGCCGCCCCCCCTTTTGCTTCCCCCTTCTTACATCACTTCCGGTGATGTCAGGGGGCGTGGCATATGCTAATAGCCTAATAGCTCATTAGCATACCATATGCTAATGAGCTCCTGCAGCTGTTCTTCTACAAAAAGACCCCTGCATATAAACAAACATCATTTTGGCTGCTGTAGATTTTCTGGGTTGTCTGGCCGTGGTCTTGGTATTTATCCATTCTTAAATGGTAGTCAGTGTTTAATCAGTTACATATGTCTAGGGACATAGGCAAAGATTCCCTTATCCTATTTTATTTAAAAGTTAATATAAACCAAAAATTTCAATGATAATCAATATTACTCAGTTACATTTGGCTACATATTCTCTAGGATGTCTTAGTCAGTTACGTACAGATAGACCTTCCTTTATCTAAACTTGTTTGTAGGACTTAATTTTTTCTTCTTGTAACTTCTCTTTAGTACAGTCATGATTCTGTGCCTTTTCCCTTTAAAGGTTGAAAAGGTTTCTTTGGAGTATCGCCATCTATGTTTAAACTTTAGGGTAGGAGAGGATTCCATAGGTTCTGTTTCCTCTTCTCTCTGGAATATTTTCCCTTTTATTACTTTAAGGATTCCAGATTTTGGTAGAGTTTTAATATAGCTATTTTTCTTGATGTAAGTTAACGTAGTTTGATTGCAGTGTTGTTCTATGTCTTGGCCAGTTGGATATTTAAACTCCATTTCGCTGTAAATTTTATCAGTTTGATTGGAGTGTTGTTCTTCCTCGAGCTTTTTCTTGCTGTAATGTCTTTATGTTGCTTATAGTTTGAGTTGATGTAATATCATTTTTTTCTAATATTGACTCCAAAGCCATTTGGACTCCCAAGGCGACTGCATCCACAATTAAAATCTGAAGCTCCTCCCATGACAATTGCAACAAGCTAGTTTTTGTGGAGCTATCTAAATATGGAGCCGCTGGCTTTTTTCCCATTTTAATACAATAGCAAGGATCTCAGTTCAGTCTGTCAGCATCCAAAGTCTCTGCAGATTATTTGTCCACTGATCCTCCAAGACTGGCCACAATCATCAGATAGGCATTCTTGTTGAAACGTTAACCACCAAGAATCCTTCAATACACTTCCAGTGCTTGTTAGCTTTAGACACAACAAACTGCTCCGTTCTCAGCAGTATAATGTGATGTCATCAAAAGTTGCCCAAAGAATAACACATTCTGCTCTAAAAATCTCTCTTTCTTTCCTTTTATTCCCCAAAAAACACTTCGTAATCCTTCTATTGAAGCTCAGACAAGTAGATTCGCTTTTGCCCTAAAGGGTATTTAGATCAGGTTTCCGTCAGTCAATCTTCCCGGCCACTTCATAGTGAGGGGGGGGTTCACCCTTCCTTTCTCTGTCCTTTTAAATTTTTAAAGGGGGCTATGACACACGCCCCTTCTATATTGACAATACTGTGAGGGTCTGCTTGTGGCACCTGGTCAGAGCTGCTGCTGATTTCTTCTGACCAGTTCTCTAAGCAAATTTTTAAATGTCTCTTCGGGGTAATTGTTTTGACTTTATATATCTGTTGAGGACCACTGCTAGGTATATTTGCTTTTTGTTGTGAAGAGCCAGGCACCAAGGCTTGTCCACTTCAAAAACAGAATAGTACTTTATTTTCAGAAAACTCAACAGGGGGATGGAAGAGATATACAGAGGATAATTTGTTTCCTTTCAGGCTAAACGTTTGCCCTTACGTTCACTTAGGCTGTATGTTTACTACTTTCAGTTCATACATAGATGTTCATCAGTTCTCTAAACACGCTTACACTCCTCCTCTCCCACAACTGCTTTGTGGTTTTCCTTGGGCTTTTACGAACCGGTCCCTCTGGGTCTCCCTGGTCACCACGCCAGCTTTCCAGACTCCTGCCAGACCGTCCTTTAGCCCTTTCTAAACCACCTCCGGTCCCTTTTTTAAGGAGAGAGGTCTCAATAGTGTATGACTGTGCTGTGTTAAGTTTTTAACTGTTTGGTCACTGTCCCCTTCCTTCTGAGGAATTCAGTAAACCAGGTTCTTCCACAGAGAGCTGCTTCAGTTCTCTGACAGACTTCTTCTCCGCTCTCTGTCACACACCGAACTCCTTCACAGCTTCCCTCAACTGCCCATTCCCAACGAAATCTTTTGTCTGTTATCTGCCAATCACTGAGGGTTCCGAACTAAATGCCCCCCTCCTCACTCTGTTATGTGACCCAGCAGTGTTCTGTGTTTTATTCTCTGCTGGTCCCAGATATTTAAGTCCGTCACAGGGGCTTAGTCAAGAAAAAAAATCATCAGTTTCCTCGATGTTGCTTTTGAGGGTACTTACAGTGGAAATCTTTATCGGTGTTCTGAATGAGGCTCAAAATATCTCTCTTTCTTTTGGGGTGTTCACAGCTGGTGCAGTGATGGCTGCCTTCACTGTGCTGCTTCAGTGCTTGCTTCTGGGACAATTTAGAGCGTCTACCCACTTGTTGCCTCAAGTGGGGGGCCTGAATCAAGTCCCCTGCACCAGATCTCCCTCTAGGAGGTCCAGTAGAGCTCCGGATCCCCCGAGAAATCCTCTAAAACAACCAAAGAACTGGTGGTTCCCGGGAGCTATTCCTGGTGCCCAGCCGTGTTGCTGTGCTGCAGTCCTAAAAATTCTTTCCATTTATAACATCATAATAGAAAAACAGACTTTTCTCTTAAATGAAAGCTGGGAACTAGTACATTGCGGCAATCGATTGTTACAAGCTAGGGAAATCCTATCCTTTTCAGACACTCCGTCCCTACATTTGCAGTGGAACCTCTTCACCTGCCTACCAGTCTACCTCTGCATTCCTGACTCACATAGTAGCAGGGAATTCAGGTGGGCAGCGGCTCCCCCTCTCCTTCAGTCTCCTCTACTCAGTCACCTGGTGTAGTCCGCCTCCACTGCAAAGATGATGGATGAGTCGATGCCCCCATCACACCCAGAGGTCTGTGTATTCAATTTGGTGTTGTCGCGGGGTTGCCTGGCAAAAGGCACCTTGGCTCATCATTGGCTGGCCCCACAATGTCTGTTGTTACTGTGATGTTTTGGGTTCTCCTCCCCCATTTAGATTCCCCCCTAGTCCTATTTTGAAAAAAGTTTGAGATTTTTTTCCTGCAAAGTTGAGTGCCCCCCTCCGTTTGTAGAAACGTCTACCTTCTCTATTCATGGCCCTAATATGTGCTTTTAACAATCCACATCTAGGGTCCTTGTCAGAATTAGGTATAGGATAACACTTAATGCTATGGTGATAAAGCAGTTCTCTGAAAAAGCCCTCCATTGTGGGTGAGTGAAGGCAGGGGCAGCCATTTGGGCTGAGGTAAAGAAGATACTGTAGATGGAGGTGGAACCTGCAAAGATGCACACTTTCCCATCCGCATAACACCCTGCTTTGAATGTGGTCTTTCCAAAAAGCATAGTACCACACCAGGTTTGGGGAAGATTGGAGTGGATTGGGGGGAAACAGAGAAGTAGAGGATAATATTATGTGGATACTCCTGAAAGCTGCACTGCTGTAAGAAAGCCAAGGTGTTGGCAAAACATCTGTGTGGAAACAGCCCTTTGTTATTGGTATACTGTCCTCCTTCCTCACCCCCAGTCCTTCCACAATATTTGTGTTTTTTTCAAGTGGGTTGCCAAAAAAAGGCCTTCATTTGCTAGGTAAGTTTGGTCTTACAGTACTGAATTTCATGCTCATGTTTATTGCAGGAGTGAATTCATAGAGGGCCTGGATCTGCCCCCCCACACACACCAGTCTGGCTCACCAGCTGCTCAAGGAACATTCTTCAAGCTGTGACTGTGTTGTTTTCGGAGGAATCAGATTAAAAAGTAGCTAATGATATCTGTTCTTGGCTCAGTTTCTCACGATACAAAAAATACAAGCTTTCGAGTTCCACATAATTCTTTAATGACCAGAATGTCATCTAATCTGCTCAGCTAGAGAGAGGATAAAGTATATACACCAATTTGTACACAGGTGATTTTCCAGGCCGTTTTCAGATGTGTTCTTTTAAAGAGTCTCAATGAATTAACAGGTCATCAAATCCAGCCCCCCCCCCCGTGTCATAAGGTGCTGGTGCTGACCTTTAAAGCCCTATATGTTTTAGGGATTAACATACCTGAAGAACTGCCTACTCCCTTATGAAGCTACCTGACCACTGTGGTCATCTTTGGGGGTCCTACTTTGGGTGCCCCCGCCTTCTAACAAAGGTGGGTGGCAACCTAGGAGAGGGCCTTCTCAGTTGTGGCACCGAAACTTTGGAACGCTGTCCCCACAGAGACTCATCTGTTGCCACCTTCCACCAGCAGGTGACGACTTTGTTTCATTTAGCCTTTCCTCAGTGGTCCCAACCTTCATGCTCAGTGTTTCCATTGTTGTTTTTATGTTTGCATATATCTTAGCTTTAATTTCAATTGTTCTAATGATATGAGGGGTTTTTAAATGGTTTTTAATATGTGGTTTTATTATGTACATTTTAATTTATTGGCTTCCATGAGGGCAGAAAGGCAGGGTATAAGTTTAGTAAAAATAAATAAATTAGGACTGAGAGCTAGTGTAGCTAAAAGACTAACCTATGAAATTTCTAGTTAAAAACTTCTTACCTCTGCCCTGAATGCGCAATGTGGTTTTAAGCAAGTCGTTATCAGCTCCCACCCCAAATCTGCCTTATGGAAATAATAACAACAACAATAACCTGCCTTATATGATTGCTGTAAGAATGACTGGGAATCATAGGAGAAGCACGTATTAAAAAAGTGCTTTGTTAATGCTGAATATCCCCTATTCTCACCTGCCTGTTCAGTTATACAGTGCAGGCCTCAGAATATTATAAACCTCTACTGAAAGGACAGGACACTTTTTTCCCTGGCCAACAGGCAGTCTTCGCTCGAAGTGACTTACAGGACAATTTTATTTATTTATTTTTATTTTCACATTTTCTAGCTGTCTTTCTTCCTTATGGAGTTCAAGGTGGCTTAGATAAAACACACAAAATAAAATATAATTAAAACATAAAAACAATTTTTTTTAAAAATTGCAACTCAGGACTGCTAAAGTAAACTGGATGTGGTCCAAAACAAAACCACCTTCAAGTGCCTCCTGAAGACTGAAAGGGGGCCAGGCCACACCTCCTTCGGGAGGTTGTTCCATAATTGTGGGGCTGCCACTGAAAAGGCCATCTCTCATATACCTACCAAACAAGCGTCTTTGATTCATGGAACAGACAGGAGGGCCTCTCCCTGTGATTTTAATTCCCAGGCAGGAACATATGGGAGAAGGCAGTCCTTCAGACACCCCGGTCCCAACCATGTAGGGTTTTAAAGAGCAAAACCAACACCTTGGATTGGATTGAGGAGTGGATCAGTAGCAGGGTAATTGGTGTAATATTGTGGTCACATGCTCCCAATAGCTGACCCTGACCAGCAGTTTAGCCACAGTGTTCTGTACTGTGGCTACAGCTTCCAAACTCTCTTCAAGGGTAGTCCCAAATAGATCTCAATGCAGTAGTCCAGTTAAGATATAACTAAGGTATGGATCACTATGGCTAGATCTGACTGACCCAAGAATGGATGCAGTTGATGCACCAGCCAAAGCTGGGCAAAAACGCTCCACACCACCACAGCCACCTGGTATTTGAAGGTGACTGCTGAGTCAGGTAGCACTACCGAGCTGCAAACCTGGCTTTTCAAGAGGAATATAACCCCATCCAAGACAGGAGAGATCTGAAGTCCCAGGTGTGCCTTTTTATTAACTTGGAGAACCTCTGTCGTGTCAGGGTTAAATTTCAACTTGTTCACCCTCATCCAACTCATTGTTGGATTAGGCAGGAAAGAAAGGTAGAGCTGCATATTGGTGACAGACAGCCGTGACCTCCTGATGACCTCTCCCAGTAGCTTCACATAGATATTAAATAGCATGGGGGATAAGATTGAGCCCTGCAGAACCCCACAGGTCTAGTGGCCATGGGGCAAAGCGTGAATCCCCCAGAACCACTCTCTGATACTGCCCCACCCCCGATAGAACTGGAACCACTGTAACACAAGTGCCTCCCAGTCCCAGTGCCAAGAGGCAGTTCAGTAGGATACTGTGGTCAATGTGGGATCCAGCAGAACTAACAGGGTCATGTTCCCCCTCTGTAGTTCTCAGTAGAGGTCATCAATGAAGGCAACCAAAACAGTCCCTATTCTAAATCCCATCCTGAAGCCAGATTGAAATAGGTCCAGAAAAATCAGTCTCTTCCGAGAGCCCCTGGAGCTGGAAGCAACCATCCACTCAAGCATCTTGCACAAGAATGGAAGACTGGAGACTGGCCAGAAGTTCCCCAGCAAAGTAGGAGGGTTGCCAGGTTGGTCTCTAGTGAAACAGCTAGATCTGAGTACTGTAGCAACTTAGAGAACAACAAGATTTTTGGGATATAAGCTTTAATGCTCAAAAAGCTTATACCCCCCAGTCTTGTTGTTCTCTAAAGATGCTACTGGACCTGAATCTGGCATAGTAGGACTTCTTGTTGTTCATTTGCAGCACAGTCGAGTCCGACTCTTCGCGACCCCACAGACCAGATCATGCCAGGCCCTCCTGTCTTCCGCAGTGCTCTAGAGTTTGCTCAATTTCATGTTTGTTACCTCGATAATACTGTCTAACCATCTCATCCTTTGCAGTCCCCTTCTTCCTTGACCTTCAGTCTTTCCCAGCATCAGGGTCTTCTCCAGTGAGTGCTCCCTTCTCATTTGGTGGCCAAAGGATTTGAGCTTCAGCTTCAGGATCTGGCCTTCCAGGGAACAGTCAGGGTTGTTTTCTTTTAGGATTGACTGATTCAATCTCCTGGCAGTCCAAGGAATTTTCAAGAATCTTCTCCAGCACCATAATTCAAAAGCATCTATTCTTCGGTGCTTGGCCTTCGTCATAGTCCAACCCTCGCAACCGTTTAGTACTACTGGGAATACCATTGCTTTGACCATGCGGATTTTAGTTGGTAGGGTGATGTCTCTACTTTATATCATGCTGTTTAGGTTTGCCACCATTTTCCTCCCCAGGAGCAGGCGTCTTTTAACTTAGGGAGGGTTTCTTTCCCCCAAAGCAGGTGTGATCACTGCCTCTGTGAGCACAGCCTCTGCTCTCGAGGAAGCATTTATCACTCCCCTTACCCACTCTGTCAGCTGCCCCCCACAGCTTTTATCAGCCAGGAAGAACAAGGGGTGAGGGCTCAGGTGGTCGGCCTCCCCCTCTTCAAGGATCTTGTCCACATCCTCAGACTCCACAAGCTGAAAGGCATCCATACAAATTGGACGAGCAGGTGCCAAAGGTACATCATCTGAACATGCATCTCTGCCCATTTACTCTTCAGTCGGCTTAAACTGGAGTAACGCTGCATAAGATTGCACTGTTTAAGCATTTAAGGCAAACCACGTTCTGCATAAGGCGGCCAAAAATTTCCAGGCTCACTAGCCAAATCTGCCATTGGATCCTTAGCATGAGCCAGATCCAGTTGCCCTGACTTACAAAAAGGACCTGTAAAGGTAAAGGTAAAGGTTCCCTTGCTCGAAAGCCAGTCGAATCCAACTCTAGGGTTGTGGTGTTCATCTCCGTTTCAAAGCTGAAGAGCCAGCACTGTCCGCAGACGTTTCCGTGGTCATGTGGCCGGCATGACTAAACACCAAGGTGCACGGAATGCTGTTACCTTCCCACTGGAGTGGTACCTATTTATCTACTTGCAATTTCTTGCTTTCGAACTGCTAGGTTGGCAGGAGCTGGAACCAGAGACGGGAGCTCACTCCGTCATGCGGCACTCTCGGGTCTCAAACTGCTGAACTACTGACCTTCTGCAGCCTGCAGTTCAGCGTCTTAACCACTTGAGTACTGGGATGTAAATCCGTTGCAGTCAGCATTCTGTCTCTAGTTCATCCATCCAGAAGTCTAGGATGGCTGAAAATATCTGCTTTCATTTTTTAAAAAAACCCTAAATTGTAGAATACTGAAGAGAAATGTGTGAAACCCACAGGTGGGATTTGATTTGGCTGAGGATGACTCTGGAAAGGAGGACCAGCCATTAAAGCAGATGGCTACGTGCAGATGGTTCCTGTAGCAGTTAAAACCATCCCGCCAACACAACCCTGGCAGATGTTGTGTTTTATACGTCTTACAGTGCTCTTAATAGGGCAGTCATCAAATGTCAGTCTTTCTGTGGGAATTTACATTCTCTCCTGACTAACCCAATGACAATGAGAAGCATAACAGCTGCTTATTACTTTGGTCGCAAAGTGCAGATATAATATTTGTCCCCCTCCACTTCCTCATGGTTTTTTTTAACAAGAAAACATTGTATCTGTCTGCAGGTAATGCATAAACATGGTTGCTAGATATAGTGGACTAGGTATGGGATGCACAATTCTTTTATGTGCACTTAGTCTATGTGGACCAGAATGTTAGAACATTAAATTAGGGTTGCCAGGTCTGGGTTGGGAAATACCTGGAGAATTGGGGGTGGAGCCTGAGGAGAGCAGGGTTTCAGGAGGGGCAGGACTTCAATGGGGTATAATTGCATCCTCCAAAGAGGCCATTTTCTCCAGCTGAACTGATCTCTGTCACCTGGATATCAGTTGTAATCCTAGGTATGTAATCCTAGGTATTACAGCTATAGTGGCCAAGTTTCTTGCCGAAGTAGTCAAAGTTAGATCTTTACTAGTAAAGGATTGAAACATATTGTTTATTATGTTTTTATATCCATACCATGTTATTGTACATCAATGTATCTTACTGCTATGCCATTAAAGGCATTTGACTTTTGACTTTTTTTTTTGTAATCCTAGGAGATCTCCAGCCACCATGTGCAATACATTTTGGCTTGAACCAGACTTCTTTTTGGGAAAGGTTCCAATATTTGGGCAATATGGTCCTGTTTTGTGAGCGGCGGGGGGGGGGTTACTGGACCTGTTCTCTTTGTTAACTATCTAAAACTGAGAAACTCTGAATTAGATTCAAAGTTCAAAATACCATGTGAATAGTGAAACCATTATTTTTTAATATTCCACCACTAAATACCCTTTTTAAATGCAATATGATATGTACTATGGTGGCTCCTCCTTGCCTTATTCATTTTCTTTCTGTGTGCTGTTCATGAAGATACTCTGCAGAAAGTGCTGCTTCTCTTTTAAACTTTGCCCAGTATTTTTGTGCTCTTTTGTTGCACTTGGCAAACGCACTGGTGCCATGCGGTGGGTAGGCGGGTGTGATTTCACAGCCTTTCAGCTTGTTGATTTGCTGCAGAGAACAGCAGAACTGGAAAGATTTTTCTCTTAAAAATTAAAAGTGAGTGTGATTCAGTTCCACTCTGGATGAAGGGTAGTTCTATCACTTCTCTATCTGAATAAGTTGTTTCCGTGGGATTCAGAGCGATTATCACAAATAGAAAGAACTCCTTTGCAGCTCATATAGCTAACTTAAGAGTGAAGAAAGTTATTTGTGCCCTGACCTGGATAGCCCAGGCAAGCCTGATCTCGCCAGATCTCGGGAACTAAGCAGGGCTGACCCTGGTAAGTACTTGGGCGGGAGACCTCCAAGGAATACCAGGGCTGGGACACAGGGGCAGACAATAGCAAGCCACCTCTCTGAAATGTCCAAGCCCTCCTAGGGGTCACCAGAAGTCAACCATGACTTCCAGGCATTCACACAGAGACACAAAATGCTCACCAAAAATGTTATTTGTAATTCACATGCAGTGTTTAAATAATGGCAGCACGGATTCCATCCTGTCAAGTAAGCTGGCATGCCCAGTTTATGACAAGCGTTCAGCAATGTGGTTTCTTTCTTACGTGTTCACTTTTGGGTAGGCAGGCCTTTAGATCTTCCTTGTGAATGGACAGATCACAGCTGGACCTCTCACATGCATGCAACAAGAGCATTCAGAGCAGGGGAAAAGAGAAGACAGAACAGCTTAGTTCAAAAATCTGTCAGGCCCTAACAAAATGAGCCTATGCAAGAATGCCTTTCCCTCCCTGTTGAGATATGAACAGTAAAGGATGTTTCCGTTTCAGATCGAGGTTTATAAGATTATGCATGGGATAGAGCAGGTAGAGAAAGAGGTAGTACAGAATCCTGTGACCAGGCTTTTGATGGGTCTCCCGAGATGGGAACACATCCGGCCTGTGCTGAAAGCGCTGCACTGGCTGCCAATAGCATACTGAATTCGCTTCAAGGTGCTGGTACTTATCTTTAAAGCCCTATATGGCCAGGGTCTGACATATCTGAGGGACTGCCTTTCCCCACACATACCCCAGAGAGCACTACAGTTGGGCTCACAACATCGTCTAGTGATTCTGGGCCCCAAGGAGACCAGGCTCGCCGCAACCAGGGCCAGGGCCTTTTCGGTGGTGGCTCCTACTGATGGAACGAGCTCCCGGAGGAGATCAGGGCCCTGCGGGACCTTGTACAGTTCCGCAGGGCCTGCAAGACGGAGCTCTTCTGCCAGGCTTTTAACTAGGAGCCGCCCAGCACTACCACCAACTATTATTGTCAGTAACATCGGGGCACTAGGTGGCCCTGTATGGAGATCGAGCCACAGCAATGCGGGAGACCGGATACCGTTGAATCGGGATCTCGTGTTACATTTACAGTACGCCATCTTTATTTGACAGAAGGATCGGTATTTTTCTAGCACTTTAATTGTAATATGGATTGTTTCATCTTGTTTTTATATGTCTTATGTGCCTGGGCATGTGTTGCTCCTGAGCATGAGCCGCCCTAAGCCCGTTCACAGCGGAGGGCGGGGTTGAAATGCAATAAATGAAATGATTATGAATAACAGTTTTGCCGTTGTTACTGTTATTTCCTTGCAGGAGCCCAGTTGTTTGGGAAAGGTGACTGAAAGCTAAACATTGGGAAATACCGGGAAGAGCAAATCTAGTTTCCACAAGCTCAAATCTGAATTAAATGGCTGATAAACAGATCAGGTAACAGCTGTTCTTCCTTCACTCTCAACTGTTGCTTCCAGTTCTTGTTTGTTCTCTCAGTTTGTCCTGTTTTCCCCACACCCCATCCTTTCTCAAAGACCCTCCCACTCTCCTTTCTTCCTTCTTGGTCCTTGGTTTTCAAAGGATGTTGCATAATGTCAAGGCTGATCTGCCTTTGTCTGTGGATTTTGCTGCCTCAAACTGGAACCCTGAAACAGGATTTTCTGTGATGGCGCTAACCAAGTTTAAACTGGTTAGTGAACTGAGTCTACAGCAGCTAATTAAACTGGTTTGGTTCAGAAAACTCTTCAGCAACACACACCATCAAGGAAAAGAAAGCATTATTACAGAAATTCAAGAAAAGCTTTTAACAGTTCCAGGGGCAGTTCAAGTACATAGAAAACAAGAGAGCTGTCTGTCTGTCTGTCTGTCTGTCTGTCTGTCTGTCTGAATGAATGAATGAATGAATGAATGAATGAATGATGTTTATTTACGGTGAAAGACCATTTGTCAAAATAATACATATTCGTTAGATACAAACAGAGTAACTTGCAGTTCAAAATATATATTTAGACATATAACCTTAAAACCATTAAAATGTTAAAAAGTAAAAAATTTAATAGTCCATTATATCAGAATAACTATGAAATGTCTAAAACTAAACTAATTATGTCATGCAGAAGGTGATTGAGGGTTCTTATTGTGGAATTTTACCAGCTGCAAGCAGAATTTAGCTATTTGTCTGGAGTTTTGCTGTTTTTCCTCTGTCAGAAGTCTCTCTAGATCAGCACTATCTGTATCAAGTGCTGGCCTATCTAAGAGGGGGGAGATAAGCTTATCCCTATAAACTTGATGAAAGGGGCAGCGGAAGAACATATGGGGCATTGATTCCACTTCTCCCAAGGATCATGGGCAGCCCCTGTCTTCCTAGGGTTGCCAAGTGGGAATTACCTTAGAGCGGGGAGTCCCGCTCTGTCTCTGGAGCTTTTGCGTGCACACAAAGCGTGCGCGCCACTGCCGCCATGATATCACCCGGAAGTGACGTCATCGCGTCGGGATGTTGGGGGCGGGGCCACTAGGATTCGAGGAGGAAACATAGAGTTTTCCCTCGAATCATAGAGCATCCCGCCCCCAACGTGCCCAGCATGATGATGTCACCTCCGAGTTACATCATCACGCTGGGGACGTTGCCGGAAGGAGGTGGAGTTCCCCCCGGGGCCCGATTTTCTGGGGGCCGGTAACGAGCCTCTCGGGCGGGGGTTTACCTGCCCCCCGGGGGCACTTGGCAAGCCTATGTCTTCATATGGTATCTTTCTATATTTTTCCTCTAGGACCTTAGAGGGAATAGCTGTACAGCGAGCCGGCTCTTCAATCTGTCTGCATACACTGACTCAGTTCTACAGTGTACATGTTGGTTTTTCTTTCATAACTAAAAGCAAAGCAGGGCTGCCAGCTCTGGGTTGGGAATTATCTGGAGATTTTGGGGGTGGAGCCTGGGGAGGGTGGAGTTTGGGGAGGAGAGGGGCTTCAGTGGGGGTGTAATGCCACAGAGTCCATCTTCCAAGGTGGCCATTTCATCCAGGTGAACGGAACTCTCTTACCTGGAGATCAGTTGGGATCCCAGGAGAGCTCCAGCCACCCTAGGCAAAGATATTCCAGCGAATACAGCAAAAGTCCATAGGCAACACATGGATGGGATAATCAGAAGACATTAAGAAATGCGAAAGGGAAGATGTCCCTTCCCATCGTAGGCTATACTTTGTAGAAAAAGCAGGCCATAACTTCCTGACCTTCCCCCAAACAATCACAGGGCTGTTTCCAAGGAACATTCTGGACAGATTCAGCTGTAATGTGTGAGCTAATTAACAGTCTTGAGAGATGACCGTGGCTAGGACCCATCTTGGGCTGGGGGTGTATGTGTGACTTAACACCTATTCCAGACCAGAGAAAAGGGGGAAAAAATGTTCCAGTGGAACTTTCTTGTGAAGATGGCTTCTCTCTTGACACACGCCGGCTCACAACCTCTGACAAAACCTGCCACCAATCAATTGTGTTTCCTTACCAGGGCTTACAACAGCTCAAAGAGGCCATTTTTTTAATTCAGGTAGCAGCATGGGAAAGCATTTAACCCCTTCCTTCCCTAGTGCTGTATCCTTGATCCATATCACGTACCCCTCCCCCCAGTGACTACCATTTGTTGCTAAATTACACACTGGAAGTTGTGATCACAGATCCGCAATGTTGCATGCAATTTGGCCTTTAGTTAGCATTCTGTTAATTTACAGTTGACATATAAAGAATGCACTTTGTGATGTTAGAGGAAGTGGACTGTGATGGCTTGGGAAATATAATGTTGATCTCACCACAAAGAGTTTGGAGTGGAATCCACTAAGTGTACTTGAGCATTCTTGTTTCACACACAGTACAATGTAATAGTGGTATGTCATGCTTAGGTGCATTATCTGTGCAAGGCTTTGATTTTACTGGGCTCTTTTTGTAGCAGGAACTCCTATGCATATTAGGCGACACACCCATAATGTAGCCAATCCTGCAAGAGCTTACAATAGCCCCTGTTAAGAAGAGCTCTGTAAGCTCTTGGAGGATTGGCTACATTAGGGGTGTGCCGCCTAATATGCAAAGGAGTTCCTGCTACAAAAAGAGCCCTTATTTGACTTTACTGATGGCTTCCTGTGAACCATTTGTAGGCACACAACTAGACACCACGAAAACAAAAGCATAGTTTCTGAGCATGTCAGGATGTTTCTATTTGCTGCTGTCTTTTGGTAAATGGCCTTCTGATTCTTCAGCTCTTCATAAGTCCAAAGCCATCTCCTTCCTCACAAGGGACTTTCTGTAGTCATTGTCACAGTGAAAAGCTCCAGCTATTAAGACAAGCTGAAGAGGTGCTTTAAATGTTTTGCTTTCATTTGATATGTAGGCAAGTGTCTGGATTTGTGTTTTGAATAGCTAGACAGCTGGACTTAGCTGATAATACTAACGGCACACACGCACTTGCTCTCATGGCATTATTTGCGGTAATGATTTCTGTGTCTGACTTGGTGTAATTTGAGCTGCAGAATGAGATTCCTGTTACAGGCTGTAATCCAATGTGGTCCTAATCCACTGGATTTCCAAGTTGGCCAAAGGTTGATTTATTTATTATTTGTTTTATTTAAAACGTTTTTATGCCTCCTTTCTACTCTATCAGTGTCCCTAAGGCAGTGAACATAAAAACATTTAAACAGTTAAATGTAAAATTCAATTAAAAACACACAAACAACTCTATAAAGAGGGCCAACTACTGTTATTTGCGAGGGGGGATGCCAGACTAAGCTAACAGAAGGAGACAGATGAATCTTCCCGGGGAGAGAGCTGCAAAGTTTTGGTTCCACAACTGAGAAAGCCATTTTTTCAGGTTGCCACCTAGCCTCAGAAGGCAGGGGCAACTGAGGCAGGGCCTCTGAGGCTGACCAGAGTGTGAGGGTAGGTTCCTGTGGGAGAAGGTGGTCCTTAAGGTATACTAGGGTTGCCAGGTCCCCCGGGAAGGTGGAGGTTCCCCCGTTAAAAGGGGCCCCAATCTGCCGGTCCCGAAAAGGCTGGTGGGGGGAACCCCACCCCCAAAGTGTCCAGTTCAGGCCCACATGCCTGGCGCAATTACCTCACCTTTGGGTGAGGTAATTGCGCTGAGCACATCGCTGGCTGACACTCTAGCAATCAGCCTGAAAACTCTATGGTACCGGGTGATGTAATTGCCACGCATGCTCTTCGCGCATGTGCTGGAAGCCTCCCGGACAAGGCACAGGACTTCCCCACTGCTTCACAGGTGATACTTGGCAGCCCTAAGGCATACTGGTATACTTGATATAGTTTTAGACCTGGAAAGCTGGAAGGATATTAGATAGTTGTTGTTTTATAAGTTATGACAAGGCACTTGGTGTACCAGCTTTGCACTCCAATGCCTGCCTGTCATTTCTCTTTCACTTCTCAGACCATCTTTGCAGTCCCAAGCGCCCGGCTCCTGTTTCCTCTAAAAACCTTCTGTGTGCCAGCTGGCAGAATCTGCTCCCTGCTTACCCTTCCTGCCCCACCCCTTCGCTGTCTGTTCTGATGCAGGCGGAGCACTGAGCACCATATTGGCTCTTTTGGCTGCCTTTTCCAAGACGCAGTCCCGGAGTAATTCCACCCCCCTCCTCTCCCTCTTCAGTCAGCCTTTCTAAGCCATCTTTGTAGCATGAAATCAGCAGTGGCCAAATATGTTCCACAAGACTGTTTCTGTGGAGTCTGTGGGGCTTTCTTAGTATTCTATGAATGTGACTTTTCATGAATAATTATCCTTTAAGTTCTTGTAACCAGGGGATTCTGTAGTATTTTAACACTCCAATCCTCCGTACACTTGCTTGAATAATCGTTGCTGAAGTCTTGCAGGACTGATTTCGAAGTAGACTCACGTAAGGATTGGGCTGCAAGGCCTTATACAACCTCGACAGTGGACTGCTGTTTAGGTTTATGAAAATGAATGCGGGAACTGGGCCTTAGTTTTCATTTGCAGGATGAGAGACTTGGAAGGATTACCCTGGCAAACGTCTGAAACATATTGTTAAGGGAAATGACCTGGCAATCTGAGAATAACAGAAGTTCTTGGTTTAGCCAGGGCCTTTGGGTTTGGCTAACAAATTCCAGCAGGATATTTAAATGTGTGAGAGAGAACTTCTTTGGTGTGATGTTGCACAGGGTCAGGGTTGCATTTAGTCGAGTTCGACAACCCTTGCAAAAGCGGGCCAGCCGAATATCTGTGGGGGCCCTGAATCTCTGGGATGTCACTGGGATATACATAGCTGCCTTTGCACAGATTGTAGCTCTGGGGAGCCACTTCTGCATTGCCAGGTTTATACGAAGGCCAGGCCTGCATTTGGTGCAGCAGCAATGGAGCTTTTTTATGGGGGGGAGCGTGTCGGAACGGCATTCTGGAACCTTTTCAACAAAATTCTTTTTAAAATGTTTAAAAGTTCATGAGTTTTCAGTATACAGACTGAAAACTTCATTTCCCTCTTGAGAGTTCTGGCACCCCTTTTTCAAAAAACAAACAAAGCACTTTGGAGACTCCTGGATTTATTGTGGCCAAAGTGTTTGCAGACTAGAGCCCGCTTTGTCTCTTCATGCATCTGTTGGAACTGGCTCTAATCAATGAAGGTTTATGCTGCAATAAATCTGTTTGTCTTTAAAGTGCCACAGGACTCTTTCGGGTTTTATCGTCTCCCCATGCCGACGGCTCTATTGTCTAGCTGTGAGTTGTCTTTTCCCTTTGATATCCCGTTGACACTCTGCTTCTGTGTTCCCTTTCCCTCACAGTTTACCTGCCAAGCTAATCAATGGAGGGATAGCTGGGCTCATTGGAGTTACCTGTGTATTTCCTATTGACCTGGCAAAAACTCGCCTACAGAACCAGCAGAATGGCCAGAGGATGTACACCAGCATGTAAGTGCTTTCCTGTTGTTTAAAAAAAAGACCCTTTACTAAAGCGACTGATTTATTATTGGTTACCATTTTTCATATGATCTTTGAGTGAACCGCTCTGCCGCTTTATCTTGGTTGTCCTCTCAAGGGCCATGTCAGGAGGGTCACTCTTAGCTCCCTGCCTGCAGTAGCCAATTCTCAATGATAATGGGAGCAAAGATTTGAACCCGAGACTCGTAAATTCAGTATTGGCTCACAGTGGCTCTTGTAATTCTCTTGAGAGATATCTTTGATGAACCAGGCCTCAGAAAAAGCACAGTCTTGAGGGCTGATTTGTACTGAAGGATATGTTTAAACATGTATGTTCCTTATGTGATTACGACAGTTGTGATCGACCTTTGTCGTCTGGGTGGCATGGTGGTTAGAGCATCTGAGGGCCAAACTAGGCAAAGCTAATTAGCAGCCCTGTGGTTTGAAGACTGGAGTTTCTGAGGAAAGAGTTGAAGATTATTTCCTGCCTAGGACTTGTCTTTTTTCTTCCCACAGATCTAAATGCAGTGTGGGATGGGGTAGATGGACTGAACTGTGGAACAGGCGTAGTCCCTCTGAACCTTCTGTTATCTTCAAAGCAGCTGCTTGGGGCTGCTATTTAGTTAATTTGTGGGGAAAACCCAAAGAAATCCTAATCTTGGCTCTCTTGCTTCATATCTGAGGGCCAGTCTGGTTGTGACAGGGTCCTTGTGTCTGCCACAGGAAAAGCACTGCCATTTTAAAGTGATTTAAAAATGTGGCAATGACCCTGCAGAGTGGCGGACCGAGGTGCCCCCCCCCACGCCTTTTCAAGTGCCAAAATAGCCATAAGGGTGCAGCCATTTCAGCACTTGAAGATGTGTGTGGTGGGGGGGGGTGAGTGTCTTAGGCACTGCGCTGCAGGCATAATCAGGATTTTTAAACCACTTTAAAATGGCAGCTGCAAGGACACCATCACATCTGGTTTGACCCTAACTTGGCACTGACTTGGACTGGGGTGAATATCCACTGAAGTATGAAATGTATTATGTGCCTTTGGGATAGTCATTATCTCTCACTAATCAGCCTCACACAGTTGCGATGGAGGTAAAAGGAGAAGGGATGGGAAAAGATGAAAGGTGGGGTAAAAAAGTGGATATTCTAGTACTGGGAGCTGCTCGACTACTGCTCCAAGCCCTTAAATGTGTGAACTCATCCAAGAACTTGAAGGAGGCCCCCTTCATCTTCTGCCTTCCAGTTCTTCTGTTTTGTCCTTTCTTTGTACCTCCATGCTTTAGGTATCTTGCCTGTATGGTTTTGACTTTCTCTCACTTGGGCAAAACTTCACTTGGTCTTTCCTGGAGGCTGCTTTCAGTTCCAGGGTCAGCCTTGAGCATATTACATTAAATCCACTGTTTAAAAGAAAATTTAATTACTGGGCTTTCCTTACATATAGTTTGACCAAAAGTGCACATTGCCAACCAATTATGCTTCTGCGTTTGTTTTGTTTTTCACCAGCCATGGATGTCACCCATGGATATACAGGGCTCTTTTTGTAGAAAAGCCCACCAGCAGAAACTCATTAGCATATCAGGCCACACCCTGACCGTACAGCCCATTAGCATATTAGGCCACACCCCTGACAGCACCACTCATTAGCATATTAGGCCACACCCCGATGTTACCAGAAGTGTGGTCATCCAGCCACACCCACCTTTTGCTTCTTATTCCATTTACCTTGTTTGTTGTCAAAACCCAGGGCTTTTTTTGTAGCAGGAACTCCTTTGCAAGTTAGGCCAGACACCCCTAATGTAGCCAATCCTGATGAGTTTCTGCTGTTGGGTGTCGCCTGTTATGCTAATGAGTTCCTGCTGGGCGTGGCCAACTCGGGAGCCAGCCTGTGTGTTCTTGCCCAAAAATAGCCCTGCAGTATCCAGATACATAATATGGCACCAATTTATATTCTGCAGTGGACTCTGCTCCTGTTCTGTTCTGCACCTGGACTTCATTCCTCATTTTAAAAAATTACTTATATAAAACTTTCCCTAGTTTTCCTGAGGGAATTGTTTTCAGAAGGTGTGAGGGGGGGACGGGACTTATTTTCCACCAGCATAAATCTGGAAGGTGTCTTTTCTCGTGACTGCCTTCCTTATGAGGCCTGGCAACAAGGTGTGAGAACGGCTGGCTCCTCTCGTCTGCAGCAAGATGACTAAGGAAGAAAAAAGTGAGCTGGCTGAACATTGTGGCCAGACCAAATGACTCCTTGAAACATCCTTTGGTTGTTTCCCGTGAGGCACCTGCATGTTGCCTTCACGGCAGCATTCCTTCCTATCTCCTTCAAAAACTCTGTTCAGTCCGAAGAGTTGTCCTGGCCTCAGAGACAGAAGTGTTATTAAATCCCCAAGTGATGGTGTTTCACTTGTTATGACTACCCTGCTCTCTTCTCTTCTCCTCCATCCATCCGTATTTTCAATTCTTATTTCTGTCTCTTGATTGTAGGTCCGACTGCCTCATTAAGACCATCCGTTCCGAAGGCTATTTTGGCATGTACAGGGGTAAGTGTTGGGCAGCATTCCAGTGAATTTGTCTGTTGCAGTAGACAGCTTTATTGGAGGAAGAAGAAAGAGTTGTTAGATTTTGATCAAGTGTTCTGGTAGGGAGCTCTTGTGCGTTAAGCACTGACGGGACGCCCAGATTCTACAGTGGAAACTTTTCTCAGCATAGAGATGGGGAGAGCTTTATCTGTTGAATTTTTACCTGTTGAGAGGTGTTAAGAGATTCAGCTGTCCTACCTGGGGGGAAAAAAGGTTGGGAATCCTATCTTGGGACTCCAGGTTTAAGCTAAAGATCAATACACGCATTATTCTTCATGAAGTTCAGTGCAAGTACTAGTAAGTTTTTCCAAATGGTCATGAGCTACCTAAAGCATTATGGTGATTAAGGGCCTGGAGGAATAGATGGAGTGTTGTGGTGACACGAACCTGGCCTTGTGAAGGAGACGGTAGCTGACCTTTGACAAGAAGATAACTGAGATATGGATGTTATTGTAGTGCTTAGAACCAATTAGTACTTTGACTCTTTATACAATTTCTGAGCAGAAGGAGAAGGGGGGGGCAAATTTTCTTGCAAGTATCACAAAAGTAATGTGTGATGTTATTGTGGCAGTGACCAGTGTTCCCTCTAAGCTGAGTTAGTGTGACCTAGCTCACTGTTTTTCAGCCTCTGGCTCACAGATTTTTGTCTTTGCTCAGGAAGGATGGCTCCAGAGCAAACTAACTTATGCAGTAGCCAAATGGCTTGCTCACAACTTTAGTAGTTCACAAAGTAGAATTTTTGCTCACAAGACTCCGCAGATTAGAGGGAGCATTGGCAGTGACATCCCCTGGTTAATTCTTGGTGCCAGGATTGCTGCTTTTTTTTTCTTTGCAAGGGCTCCCATGTCTTTAAACAGCTGCCCAAGAAGCGGAAATCCATTCGCCATCACTGTTATCTACATGCTAGAAAATGCTTTCTGTTTACCATGCTTGTGCTTGTAACGCAGCCGTTAAAGGCACCAGAGTCTTTCCGGCAGGGCTCATTTCCTGCGGGAGCACACAGGAGCGGAGCTCTGGCAGTAAGGAGCCCAAGGGGTGGGCACATGCAGCAAGCCCTGCCCCCTGCTCCCAGCAGCTCCCCCTTGCCTTTCCTGGCCTGCTGGTCGACCCAGTGGAGTGCTGCCGCGAGCTGGCCCTTGAGCTGCTCCACTACTGCCTGGGCTGTGACGCCCAACCCGCCCAGGTGCTGCCTGTCCTCATGCTGGCCCTGGTGTGGCACCTCTGCAAGGTGTAGGCCCCAGCTACTCCCGCAAGGCCAGCGAGGAGCTCCACCCCAGCCTCCTGCACCTCCTCAGCCTCCTCCTGTGCCTCTGCCCCGCCACCACCCTGGGCCCCTACCTGCTCGAGGCCATGTGCGTCCTCCGCACCGCCCTCCTCGACCCACGAGCAGCCGCACACTTTCCTGTGCTTGCCGGCCATCCAAGAGTCCAGTGGCCCCTTTAAGACCAAAGTTTATTCAGATATAAGCTCTCCCTCCTCTATGAGGGCAGATCTGCATGCTCCCCCCCCATAGCTAGCAATCCAAAACAGTCCAGTGGAGCCTGAGCGGTGGGTGTTGCCTTCTGACACACTTCCGGTGATGTCACGGGGTGTGGCATATGCAAATAAGTTAGGCTAATGAGGGGTGTGTGGCATATGCAAATAAGTTAGGCTAATACATTAAGTTAATGAGCTCCTGCAGCTCTTTTTCTACGAAATGACCCCTGCTTGCCGGGAATAAAGTGGGTGACCTCAGCAGGCTGGAGAAAGCATGTTTGAAATTACCTAACTTGCCTTTTCATTCATCTGTCTTCATTAGACTTGAGTTTTACCATGTGTGGTCAAAGGCCAAAGGAACATGTTTTGTTTTCAAACAATTGTAAACCTTGAAAGTATTCATATGGTTAAAATGGTGTAGTTCTCACATCTGTTGTTAACTGTTTTATTATCTATATGCTAATTTGCTGCTATCCACACTTCTTACCTGCTGCATTAATCCAGCCTTAGCTATACTTATTGCTCAGTTCTTGACTCTAATTAGCCCTTCCTGGCAACTCACCTCCCCCCTCTCTCTACCTGTACGTAATGCTTGAGGAAGTCTGTTTTAATATATCTGAAGAAGTGTGTGCATCTACACATGCTAAGTCACTCAGTTCTCGCTTATAGCCAGAATTAAACTAAAGGTGTCGCTGGACTCAAACTTAGCTCTCGCATCTGTTTGTTAACTCTTTGATTAGTATGCTGTTTTGCTGCTATTCACAGGTCTTACCAACTGCGTTAATCCAATCTTAGCTATACTTATCACTCAGTTACTTATGCATCTTGACTCAAACTAGCCCTTCCTAAAGGGAGAGGAGAAATCTGAAAGCTTAGATTTCTGTAAGTCTGGAACAGCTGGATTCCTTTGCAGGCCTTTATGGATCCCTGTGCACAGGGCTATATTTGGGCCGGAATGCACAGGAACGGAGTTCCGGCTGGCTTCTGAGTTGGCCACGCCCACTACAGCCTCCCCCCCTCGGGTTCCGCAGGCGCCTCACAAGCCGTGGGGCTCCTGGGGAAGCCAATCCAATCCAGGGAGGGGAGGCAGTTTAAACGGGCCGATCCTGGGAGGGAGCTGCACTGTCAGGGGTGTGGCCTAATAGGCTAATGCATTTCTGCTGTTGGGTGTGGCCTGTTATGCTAATGAGTTCCTGTTGGGCTTTTTCTACCAAAAAAGCCCTATCTGTGCAATTCCTGGATTGCAGCTCCAGGGACCTGGTGTTCACATGAGGCCTTGAATAGTGGCGGCAAGAAACTATCCCTCTAGCATGCCTTGTTTCTGTCTCACTTCGTGTGAATATGCCACTGCCGAACCTTTGCCAAGCTGTCTTCAGGCACAGAATTACAGCAGTGTAGACCGCGGGCGGCCTTCTTCCTAAAAATACCCTCAATATCATCCCCGCTCTTGCACTGTAACAGAGGCAAATTATTCCTGGCTTCTGGGAACATAATGAGGCTTTATTTAGCTTCATTGCAAGTTTATTTATACACTTTTGTGGCTGCTCTCTAACCTCTCTGGTTGTGTCCTCCAGCAGCACGTTGATGTATCTTGATGCTGACCCTCTTTGCTGCAGCTGTGCTCTGGCTCTGCTGGGGTTTGTTCCTTTCCTCCTGCTGGCTTGATAAGTGCAACGAGAAACTTGCACAACCCTCTTCTCACGTTTTGTGTGACCAGAACTGCGTGTGGTGTAGAAAATTACATACGTGAATCTGAACCTTTCATGGCCAATTCTGATTGGGTAAATAAAGATTTGGTTGGCTCTGAAAACGTTCGGCAGGGAACAGGGTAGCTGATGAAGAAGGAGCAAATGTGTGCATGAAACATGATGAGGCATAGTTGAGGGAGGCTGATTGGCTGGCAGCAAACCACAATTTCAAGGTAGAGTTTTTATAGCTGTTTTATTAATCAAGTCGGTACTAATTGTGGTTTGTTGTAGTGTCTGAATCTCTAAACTGCACTGGCCCTTGCAACCACCTGGCCACAGAAACAGGAGTATAAGCAAGTTGTCCTCTCTGGTGGACAAGGCAGACACAGAGGAGACAGAAAGCAGACAAAGCAAGTTTTTTACATAAACCAGGATTGGTTGGTTGCCTATGTCTGGGAGGCAAATAAAAGTTTGTTGTACAAACCATGGTTTATACAAACTACAGTGCCTTGTGAAGGCTGAATGCATCCTAAAAAAAGCTATCCCTAGACCTCTCACATTTTCGAGCTTTTAGCTAGAATTTCCCAGTGGGACGTAGAAATGTCGCTCCCTTTGTTCTCTTCATTGTTTGCCCGTCTTCCCCTCCCCTCCAAGCTATATATTTTGCAGAAGGTTCAATTTAAGACAAATAAATTGGTCTACAAAAGTATTACAGCATCTTGGTTTTGAGATGGCAAGCTTGACTACATAAGCCATAATTCTTGCCCTGGACTTCTAAAATATTTTTCCACCTTCGTAAGTAATGAGATTACATCACCAAGACTTCTCAGAAAGCGCCTGCCTGATGCTGTGCCTGGTCATGGGCCAGCAGGCTCACTTCTGGATGAGTTCTATTTATTTGCAAGCTGATTATTATGGATCTAGAAACTTGGGAATCTCAGATTTCCAATACAGTGTTCCTATGAGCTGCCTGTTGGGACAGAGGAAGAGAGCGGGCAGTCAGGGCCTGTATTATGAAAGGACTCGCCACCCACCAGAATCTCAGAGCTTATAATTAAACTCCAAACTGTGCTCCTCTCCTTGAAAAGATTCTGTTCACTCCAAAAGAGATGGCTGAGGCATTTCTGTTAATGTTCAGGCAATTCTTTGTTATAAGCTGTTGTTGCCAGGGCTGACTCCAGAAAGTAAGAAACATAAAACAGGTACATGAAGACTCTGGTCTTTCAAAAGTCTCTTCTGTCTAGCAGAAGCTCTCCAGGGTCTCAGTAAAGATCTTTCACATCACATTGATGTAGTGGTTAAGTGCGTGGACTCTAATCTGGGAGAACCAGGTTTGATTCCCCAGTCCTCCACTTGCTGATGTGACCTTGGGTCAGTCACAAGTTCCGGCACAGCTGTTCTTGAAAAAGAGCAGTTTCTGTCAGAGCTCTCTCAGCCCCACCTACCTCACAGGCAGTGTTCCCTCCAAGCTGAGTTAGTGTGAGCTAGCTCACGGTTTTTTATCCTTCAGCTCACACATTTTTGTCTTAGCCAAATCACTTGCTCACAACTTTAATTCTAGTAGCTCACAAAGCAGAATTTTTGCTCACAAGACTCCACAGCTTAGAGGGAACATTGCTCACAGGGTGGGTGTTGTGGGGAGGGGAAGGGAAAGGAGTTTGTAAGCCGCTCTGAGACTCCTTTGGGTAGTGAAGGGCGGGATATAAATCCAATCTCTTCTTCTCTTCTTCTACTATGTGATCTTTGTAACTGGAGATGCCATGGATTGAACCTGGAACCTTCTGAATATGAGACATGCAATTTCTCTTTCTTAGGCAAGAGGCTATCTGGACCAACTTCTGCAGATGTAGAAATACGCAAGTTTTCAGGTTATACGGAGCATTATACAGTGCTACCACCTCTGAAGAATTCTCTATGCGGGGGTGTCTCCAAAGTATTAAGCTCCTGTAGCAAGAATTAACATACCTTAGATGTACGGTGAGGTATAATTTAATAAGCAAAAACCTTCACTATAATTTTGCTTCCTAAGTCTAGCTGTTTTACAGTGCAATCCTAATTAGAGTTATACTCTTCAAAGCCCATTAATTGCAGCATGCTTAGATGGATGTAGTTCAGTTTAGGACGGCACTGTTAGTGTTATCCCATAACTCAAAAGCATACAGACCCAAGTTAAGATGCTTCAGCAGAAATTGGTAAGACAAAGAAGTCGCATTCTCTTATTTTATGCTTTTCAGTTTCATGGTTCTTGAGAGTTATAAACCCATCAGTAAGTGGTGTGGTTTATTTGTTTGCTCCCTTTATTTTTCCTGTAGTGATGTTTCCCTTTTCTAGTGAAAGAAGCCACCGTTTGTCCTATTTAACATTCTGACCTGGCCAGTATCAGGTACTTTCACTGTTTGGCTTGTGCAGGTAGTATTCTGATGACTAGTAGATTTCTCCCCAGCATTTCTCCACTGTCATTAATAACATTAAATAAAATAGCATGTAGATGTGTAGGAAGCAAGATTTTCTACTAAAATAGACTTGAGTGAAAAGCTCCGGTAACGTTGTTAAATGGAAAGGACCAGATAATAATTTAATAGAGCAACAAATTGAACCAGGTGGTTAGTCTTGGTAGTAGCCAAGATCACAAAGGTTTATGGGGCTTTCAGTTTTAAAACTTGTAAAATCGTAGTTTTATGGATGCTGTGTGTTCTGCCTCCTCGTCCTTGGTTGGCATTTAAAGCTTGCACAACTTTATTTATATTCCACAGAGCACTTCTGCATGTCAGTACCAGTAAATTAGAAAGCATCTAGCATCAGGCCACTAAGGTACTTTATGCCTGTACTGCAAGTTAGGGGGAGTCTGTGGATTTTTTCCTGATGATTTGCAGCCATTGGGGGTCACTTGAGGACAAGGATTATGTAGTTTTGTATCAAGCAGCTTTTCTGAAAATAGCAGGTTTAGGAGGAAAATCACAGATTGATTTTTGTCATTGTCTACACAGTTCCCCCCACCCCATCTCTGATTTATTTGAGGAGTTTTTGTGTGTGTGTGTTTTAAAAAAGCATTGATCAAAAAAATTCCTCATTGGTATGAGGTCAGGCGCATGCAGTTTGCCTGTGCCGTGCGATTCATCAGACTTTGTTGGCATGGTTCTGAAAGGATTTAAACGAGGAGACTGGAAATATTCACTGTGTCAGGACTGCCTCTTTTAGTATGAGCCCATGTGGCAGCCGTGCTCTGTGCAATCAAGCTGCTGCCTGTTCACGCGCTCTTTCAGTAGCTGCCCCTCGTTCTGTGGAACAGCCTCCTGGGAGAGAAAAATCGCGGTTTCATCTTCAGCAGAATTTCAGAGGGGCTGCCAAAGAGCTCTTTAGGAAGGCTGCAGAGTTTCTTAATAGTGTGTACGGCTGGAGGGCTTTCATGGATTTGGATCCTCAGTTGGGCAGCTGGTTTGGATGTTCCTTGTGGTATTCTGTGTTCAATAATTTACTGATTTTTTTAGATGTTTGTATTATTTTTGTTTAAAATTTATTATTGTTTCTCTTGTCCTCCTTGTGTTCCAATTACTGGCAGAAAGTCAGGCTTATACATTTTTAAAATGAAGCCAGCAAGAAAGAATATATTGATAGAAATTAGACATTAGGGGTGTTTGGATTTTACAGGCTGTATGGTAGAACCATGGAGTACATTAAAACTATACATCCCCTACTAAACTTACTAGAATCAGTGTTATAGGGCTATTTTTGGGCAGGAACGCACAGGAACGGAGTTCCGGCTGGCTCCCTAGTTGGCCACACCCAGCAGGAATTCATTAGCATAATAGGCCACACCCAACAGCATAAACTCATTAGGATTGGCCACATTAGGGGTGTGTGGCCTAACATGCAAAGGAGTTCCTGCTACAAAAAGAGCCCTGGGTTTTGACAACAAACGAAGTAAACAGAATAAGAAGCAAAAGGTGGGTGTGGCTGGAGGACCACACTTTTGGTGATATGGGGTGTGTGGCCTAATATGCTAATGAACTGTGCTATCATGGGTGTGGCCTAATATGCTAATGAGTTCCTGCTGAGCTTTTTCTACAAAAAAAAGCCCTGGTTATAGAGTTATACTGCCTGTATGGCTTCGATACTCTGGGATCTCTCCATAGCTATGCTTATTTTGGACAGATTTCCTAATGGGTTGATTATGGTTTATTCCTTCTGGTGCCATGTCCCCAAGTGGAGTTGCAAGTCCATGGTGCCGACTGTCCATCATCTGATAGGATTAGATTGAAACGTTTAGAAGTAGAATGCTTCAGCAGGTGTTCCAGTGCATAACTTTCAACGTTTAATTTAGGGAGCTGGATGTGTCGCATTTGGAGGAGGAGAGGGTGAACAATATGGGGTGCCCACTGGAACCATCCCAAAGTTTTGTTCAAATAGTGATATGGACCTCTTTTTGAATGGGTCGCTGTTCTTTTGACAGTATGAGGAAGAAAAAAAACCAAGGTAGAAGGACTGGTAACTGCACTACGACAAGAGAGATGAGACATGCTATTTAGCACAGGAGCATAATAAGAATTAGCACAGAATAAGCACAAAATCTGCTTTTAGTAGCAGTATAAAGCTGTTCCCACCATTCCATCAGCAAGTGCGTGGAGGTTCTGCTAAAGAAGAAGCCCCCTGCCCTTTTCTTCTGGCCAAATTCCCCCCACCCTGGGCCATTGAATCACAATTATCTTTTGTTCCTGTCCCACGACCCCCTTGGAACTCAAGGAGCATTGCCACAGCACTCAAAGACAATTGCCATTCTTGGCTCTCTGACCAGTACTGCTTCCATTTAGTCTGCCAGGGCTTTGGGAGAAGGAAAGAAAAGGGGGAAGAGGCCACAGCATCGGGAGGGAAGCTGCTGGCAGTGAAGCATTCGTGGAGCTTGAAGACCCAAACGGCCGTCTGTACAAGGGACAGGAGCTGGACAATGTTACGCCTCCACCCCCAAGCTTTTTTGTGCCCTTCCTGCGACGTTCTACTATTAATAATGATCTTACTTTGTAAATTAATTGCAAATTAACAGCAGAGATATTATTCTTTCTGGGGAGCGTTCACAGGTCCAGAAGCAAACTCGGTGATCTATAAATGACCCAAGGGAGTTGGCAAGTCTGGAGGGAGAGAAATCCAGGAATCCTTTGCTTCGGTAGACAAAGGCTACCGGCCTCTCTGTGTGTAAACAAGCCCTTGAAGGGAGCTATTCAGGAGATGGCCTCATTTCAGTGTGCCAGAGCTGGGTGGCCCCTCCTGATGCAGAGTGCCCCAAGGATCCAGAGTAGAGTTGACTGTGGGAAAAGACAGCCCTGCGTTCCCTTCCCTGAATGACCTCAGTGGTGCAGGGCATCCTTGTGTCACTAATGCTGTTTCCTTTTGTTCTCCAATGCGGCACACAATTCATAATGGTCTCTGCAGTAACAGGGATTTGCTGGTAGTTGTTTTCCATAATAGAGTACTTACATTCACCGTGTGCACGTCAAGTGCTGTTTACATTCCAGAGGACAGAACCGGGTATGCTCCTACTCACTTGGAATCGGGCCTGATGTTTTGGTGCAAGATGTCACACAGAGCAAGCAGATCTTAGTAAGGTCATTGTGGGGGAGGGGAGGGAAAGAAGCCTTGCTACTTCATGGAGATGCTCATCCAGGGTTGCATAAAGACAATAAATGCTTAGCAAAGGGTCTCACGTACATGACTGCAATCCTCTCATGTAGGCCAATAATATCCAGTTCTTGCTCTGGATCCACATGGAGGAGCTCCCCATTATTGTGCTTGGAGTTTTGGCCCATAGGCTACGGAAAGAAACAATAACTTTTTGTGATAGATGGAACAGGCTGTCAAAATCAGGGATTCAAAGAAAATGAAGGATTTTTTTCCCCCTTAGAAACTGATCACAACCAGGGCTATTTTTGGGCAGGAACGCACAGGAACAGAGTTCTGGCTGGCTTCAGAGTTGGCAACACCCACTACAGCCAAAACCTCTGCGTGCATGGCTACAGAGGGAAGCCTGGAAAGCAACCCCCACCCCGTGGCTCCCAGGGGGGCCCTGGAAGGATCCAGGAGGCATTTAAATGCCTCCCCATGCCTTCCCCGCCCCTCCAAGGGCCAGTTTGCTTGGGCTCCCTGCGGCTGCGGGGCACCCGGGCAAGCCAAGGGAAGGCATGGGAGTGTGGCCTAATATGCTGGTGAGTTTCTGCTGTTGGGTGTGGCCTTTTATGCTAATGAGTTTCTGCTGGGCTTTTTATACAAAAAAATGCCCTGATCACAACCCTAGTGGGGTCTGGATCCCAGATTTGTTGTGCAGCCATGTGAAAAGTCCTTAAAGATAATTTGGATGGTGGTTTCAGAAAGCGTTCCCTGAAAAGAAGTTTGGACCGTGCCTTTCCTTTGCTGTTATGGAAACATTTGTCTCTCTCAGTCTGATCCCATGAATGCTGACGCATCAAGTTGAGGTTTGTGCCTCTGTATTTGAAGCATTGCATGATCCCACTCTGTTGTTTGGCTGGCTCTGTCCTAGCAGAGAGAAAAAACTTCTCCTCCAGACTTGTTAATATGGAATTGGGTTCTTCCATGGTTTAACCATCTCAGCCATAAAGTTGGTGTTTTATGAATGCTTCTGCTGTTCTGTGACAAGGCAGGATGTGTGCACTGATGCAGCAGCCACAGCTATTGGTGGGAACAGAAATGGGTTTGAGTACCAGCTCCTGTTACGGCACTACTTTTGCTTGTGATGAGTCTCTGAGAATTAAGGTCTAATTCTCACAGATGATTCCATAGTGCATCTTCTCTCCTAAGCTTAAGTTTCGGGCAAAGTGCTTGGGTGGCAACAGTGGGAGGGCTTCTGGAGTTCTGGTGAACCTCCTGATGGCCCCTGGGTTTTGGCCACTGTGTGACACAGAGTGTTGGACCGGATGGGCCATTGGCCTGATCCAACATTGGCTTCTCTTATGTTCTTATGTGCCAAAGAATGTATAATTTTGAACCTGTGTGTTCTATTCTTTGTGTTTCTTGCTCAGGAGCAGCAGTGAATTTGACACTAGTGACTCCAGAAAAAGCCATCAAGCTAGCTGCTAATGATTTCTTCCGGCATCATCTCTCTAAAGATGGGTGAGTGGAGGGTGTTGGGCAAAATGGCTGGTATCAGGGTGGCATTTATGTTGAGATGTGCAGTGGGACAGCTGGATATTGTACTTACATCTGCATTGATTCATTTAGTTATACATTTGGGGGACAGCAAATAAACAGTGCTGCAGATTATGAAGTGCAAGAAACACAGTATTTGGTGGAGATTGATAATCAAGATTATATTCTTCTTCTGCTGTGGTTCAGCTTGGGGCTCTGAGAACCAAGAAAATGCCCAGGTAGTCTGTTTTTCAATCATTTTTTATTTATCTGCAGAGTTTATACTTCACCTCATTAGGGCCACCAAAGTAGCCGACAGATTAGAAACAATAAAAATTATTGACACCAAACAAAACATCATTCAGAAACTAAAACCAAGATAAAGTGCACATGCAATGCAATAAAATAGTAAAGGTAAAGATTTCCCTTGCTCGAAAGCCAGTCGAATCCAACTCGGGATGCAGTGCTCATCTCTGTTTCCAAGCCAATGAGCCAGCGCTGTCCAAAGACATTTCTGTGGTCATGTGGCCAGCATGACTAGACTCCAAGGCTCACAGAACGCTGTTACCTTTGCACTGAGGCAGTGCCTATTTATCTACTTGCAATTTCTTGCTTTCGAACTGCTAGGTTGGCAGGAGCTGGGGCCAGAGACGGGAGCTCACTCCGTCATGCGGCACTCGGTTTGCAGTTCAGCATCTTAACCACTTGAGCCACCGCAGCTAATTCATAGGGGTTCTTCAAATATATTTAGAATTGTTGTTCTCCTCTAGTAGCTCTGTTGAGCTGTGGCTTGAATATTGTACGTAATCCATTTTCTGTTAAATAAACCAGTGGGTTCTTAAATTCTGAGAGTGACATGAAATTTACAGCTCCTCCTTTCTTCTGTTTATTCTAGTGTGGCAGTAGGCCTGGGCATCCTTTGTTACTTTTTCATGTCACAGAGATAAAATTTCTTTCTGCAGTAGCAACGCTTGTTGTTGTTTTAATTAGGGTCAACAGAGGCCATAAAGCCCACCAGGCACCATTTCGTCTTCTCAGCGTCATACAAGCCTGAATATGATTCGCTAGAATTTGGGAATATGTATCAGACTCTGGGGAAACTAGATTCAAGTTCTTAATATTGCAGAAAAATTTACCATGGGCATGCTTACCTGAAGAGCTCTTCTCACGGCATGGCAGAAAGGGAGGCCACCCATTTCATCCCCCGTTTTTCCTTTGCATTGCACAACTCGTCATCTGCAGTCTTGCCGAGTACCTCACTTTTAAAATATAACCCTGACTTTTGCTCCATTGGACTTGATTGACTGCACGCCCTGCCTCAGGCATCGCTAGTAAAAACAACAACATTGCTTTCTGACCAACTGTTTTCAAGGTGCAGGGTAACTTTGGGGGAAAATGCATTTTTGCCCCAGGGAGTTTTATTTTCATTAATATAGGAGCCTCCTGATAGCTCCACATAGACTCCCCCTGTGTGTGTGTGTGTGTGTTGTTGTTTTTTAAGCCGTGACCTTTGGTGTGTTTGTCGTTCTAAAGTGGGGCTGGGAAACCGCTGACTCTTGCGCTTTCTCTTCCCAGTCACTAGGCATTATGGCATTAGCTGTTTCTTTGCTGATGCAATCAAAACGCAGTAGGAAAATGGATATCTTTACCCGCCTCCTCCCTTTCTTGCTTTGTGTAAGTGGTAGTGCTTTGCTTGGTGAACAGAAATGTGAGACGCTTTAGTCTCCCAGCGCTCTCTGCTATGGCTGCTGCTGTGCCAGATGCTCACGAGCATTTGGTCAAGCTCTGGCTCTCGATAAGAAGCTGGAGTCTTGGGTGGAATCCAGGAGGCTTCAGAGGAGTCCTCAGAGCTGGCTCCAGAGCCCATTGACATCACAAGGTCTCCTTCACCCAGTCTTTTAGCAGTGTCTTCAAAGCTTCCCAGTCCGTCATCAGTCCTGAAAAACGCAGGTTGAATGAGGAATCCAAGACTTTGGCAACCAGAGATAGTAGATTTAGGTCAGACAAAATGAAGTACTTCTTCACACCATGCATAATTTAGAGAGAAGATTGCAACTAGCTTGGATGGCTTTTAAAACAGGATTAAACGAGTCCACGGCCGTGGTAGCTAGAGCTTTCGTATACAGAGGCATATGTCCTGATAGCTGCAGCGAGGGGTGGGACCACCACCAGACTGTGTGGGCAAGCTTTTGCCCTTTGTGCGCTGTGCTGTGTTGTGCGTGGGCGTCTGGATGGCCACTGTGGGGAAACAAATGCTGAAGTAGGCGAACCTTTAGTCTGAATCACCAGGGCCCTTTTATGTTCTAATGAAAGTTAAATAATAGAATTTAGCCAATAAACCACACAGTGTAATAAACTATTCCAGGCAATAAAGGGTAAAAAAAAGGATTTATTCAAATAAGGAACATCTCCCAGCAAAGAAATTCAGCGTGGATGTTCAGTGAGCAAATACAGGGAACAGACTTATATACTCTTCTTGCTCCTCCCAACTTTACATAATTCTTGACGTCATTTAGACATGTGAAGTTCAGATTTCTTTGTCTGGTCAGTCATCAATCACATATTTGACAAACAGGATGTTACTTGGCTGCATCCCAACTCTACAATGCAGGTGCTTGTCTCGTTATATTGATTTATATATCTGTTATTTTCTTGGCTGCCTACAAAAATTTCTTTCACCTTTAAATGAACCCTAGGGCTGAGTTCATTTTTAGTACAAACTCAGATGTTTTCATTACAAAAAATGGTTATTTTACATTAATATATGCATATAAAAGTATAACAATATCCTTAAAGTATTTTATAGGCTTATTTTCACTAAGGGTATACAAAAATATGAAAACACATATCATTACAATGACATTCTAGAGAATTAAATCCTTTACATGTATTCTTTTAGTGTTTCAAAGTAGCCTATGGCATAAAGCTTCTGTAGATATATTGTATTACACATTATTCTTCATTTTTGGTTCATCAGGGAATTTTTACAGAATATTTAAACCTTTAAATTTCCTTATTTCGCCAAGATATGTTATTTTACTTTAACCAGCAGGAGTCACCCTTTTAGAATACAAGTTCTGTATTTTTAATTGACCCTTTTAATTAGCTTCTTTAACTGACTGCCCTTGATTAATGTCTTCTATTTTGGCTGGACTTTTCACACACGTGGTCAGCTCTTAGTCATTTTCCAACTTTTACTCTTGTTAGCAGTTTGTTAGCTTTAAGCGCAATTATTTATTAAAAATTAAAACCTTAACTAGTTTTCTTCTTTTAATATACATTCAGAAACATTTTATCCATAAGCTTTCATTCTCAGCTATAAACATTCAGAGACATTTAACAGTTATTCTTTGCTATAAAAGCACCCTTAAAAACTTAGATCTATTTTGCATGGAAAATACAGCTGAACTTTTATTCAACCCTATTAATTTTGACATCCTTTTAACTTAGCTTGTGGATCCTTGCCAGGTCAGTTTTAAGTGTATAAAAACATTTTGACCAATTATTTTCTAGTTCCTGTGGAATAAAGGATGGAACCATCAATCTTTAGCTTTGACAATTATCATGGTGCTTCCTGGTTTTCCAATTAAAATACAAAGTCTTTTCTTCTTCTTTAAAATAGGCTGAAAAGACAAACATAGATAGATAGATAGATAGATAGATAGATAGATAGATAGATAGATAGATAGATAGATAGATAGATAGATAGATATTGCTTATAGATTCCAGTAGTTCAATATTGATATGTTACAACACTCTAAGCCTATTTAAAATTACTAAAACTCAGAAGGTGAAACGAACTTCTGAACTCACTCTTTGAAGTAGAGAGGTTCTCATAAATATTCACTTATGACAGGTAGAAAGTACATCCTAATTGAAAATTGGCTAAGTTGCCTAGGACAGAAACACCTGCAGTTAAAAAAAAATCCTTTTCTTTGAAGCAAGGACTGGAACATGTCAAGTTTGATTTAAAACACCTGTTTTCTTTACAACTGTGCTTAGTGATTTAAACTGTTTGTTAATTGTCCAGGAGAGCCCCGAAGAATCTCTCCCAAAGGGTCCTGGAAATCAAAAATTATCAATAGAAAATCACTTGAACCTTTGAATTGTCCTCTACAGTTCCAGTATAAATTATGTTCATGCCTGGGGATTAAGTTCCCAAGTGGGGAACTCCCAAGAGCACATCACCATGTGGGGGACACATAGATTTTGTATCATGTGAAGTGGTCCTTAGTGGTCCAGAAACAAATACTGTACCAAAAACATTCAGTTAAATATTGTGTGTGTCTAGTTCTCCAAGTGGTCCTAGGGGCGGGGCAGTCTTCACTTCTGGGATAGTAGCTGCTCCTCTCTGCAGGCAGGGTCGTCATCTTTGCAATCCCAGAGGGGAGGGGCTTATCCCAGAACTCCCCAGTTTGTTTAGCCCTGCCTAACAGCCAGGACATCTTTGGCAGTGCTCTTCAGAGCACAGTGATATCATTAACCAGCTTACCTTAAAGGACGTTTTCTCAAGTCACCAGTTCAGAAGACAGAAGGTTGGAGGGAATTGCAGGGAGCGCGAAGGGCTTCTACCCCACACCCTGCTCTGCATTTTCGTGGCAGAGAGAAACTGGCAGCCAACGGTGCCAGGGATTACCTTCGCACCACAGCACTTTCCTGGTCAGGCACTGCAGTGGGATCTCCAGCCCTAGGGCCAGGAGTTCCCCAGCCACCCCACAGGAGTGTGAAGTGCTGGTGGCAGCTGCACTGGAGCACCTCGGCCCTCCCCATGGCCCCTAATCTGCCGAAAGGGCTGATTCCAGGAAGGAGGCTGCACCAGCCACAGCCATGGCCTTCTCATCCCTCCAGAACCTCAGTAAGGCCTAACCAGTTTATTCTCCAAAGGGCCTGCTTTGTGACAGAGGAGAGCCCTTTTCACTTTCAATTTTGGGAGAAGGAGTCCAGTTTATTCTCCGAAGGGACTGTCTTATGGCAGAGGAGAGCTTTTCACTTTCAGTTTTGGGAAAGGAGTCGAAGGCAGGCCTTTCTACCTCCCAACCCCATGATAGCATGGTCTGTGAGCTAGACCTACCCAATTCTCTGGCCCCTACCTCCATTCCTGGGTCCCAGCCAGATAAGGAGAGGGAAGGAGCCCACTCCCTAGACCTCTCTGGGGTTAATGCCTCGGCCAGCCTCCTAGCCTGGATTATGGAGGAAATGAGATGGGGAATCAAGGAGGCCATGAGTCAGACCAGCCAAAGCAGGAGGACACCAACAAGGCCACTTGTCAGACAGGGAAGGAATTCCCCATCTAGCAGTGCCTCCCTAGGCATAAGGTCTGAGAGGACCTCTTTCTCCTCCCCATTCCATAAAGAGAAAGACAAGTCCATTCTTCCAGGCACAGCAGGGAGTCTAGTCTCCTCTCGAACCATCGCTATGAGGAATCTGAAGTCTCAGACTCCTCATCCATGAGGAAAGAAGAGGAGCTGTCGTAGGAGGAAGGGGCCATGGTCACCACCATGCAGACACATCTCTTCCCTCAGCAAGTGTCTGCACAATTACTCCCAAAAGTGTTGCACATATTAGAGATTTCATGTAACACCTAGGGAAAGGAAGAACCAGACCCAGATTTCCCAGATGGGTTGGACAGAGCCTCGCCAAGGTGGGGGTGGCCCCATGGGGATCCCTTGCCTTCAGTTTTTAACAGTGTAGATAGAACTGAGTGGGAAGCACCAGCCAGAACAAAATCTGACCATTCTTTTTATTTCTAAGTTCTGTTCCTTGGTACCAGAAGCTGCAAAGAGATTTAAGCTGCCCCAGTGGGTGATCCCATGAAAAGCCTGTGCTCAAAGTCAGCATTTCCAGTGGTGATGAATGGTTTTCCCAGGGGCCCTTGTGACAGATGGATAGAGTAGGCTCTACGCAAGGAATCTGAAGCTTCCTCAGTAGTGCTGAGAGCCTCTATGGCATGCTCCCTGTCCACTAGAGCTGCTTATTCCTGGGTGTCTGATCTCACAGCAGCAGACAGCATCCCAAGGAACTAAATGATATAAAATAAAATAAAAATGCTCTCACAACAGCATTGGTGGCAGATGCTTCCTTGGATGACATCCAGCTGTCGGCCAGAGCCATGGCCTCTAGCGTAGCAGCCAGACATTATACCCAGCTCCAGAGTTGGTAGGTAGATCCCTTGGCACAGGCCAGGGTAGCCAGTGTTCCATTCAAGGCTGTTGGGCTTCTGGTTTTGGTGACTTGCTGGCAGGTGCGCTCCTTCACAGATCTGATGTGAGCGCCCCGCAAATCGCATCGATGGGGAGGGGTCTGAGTTGATCTTGGACCCACTCGACCCCTCATAGGGGGGACGAAGCCTGGGGCGCGAGAGGTGCCTCTCCCGAGGCGGAAGCCGAAGGATTGCGGCTCCTTTTTGTCCCGATAGGTCCCCATGGCGCGAAACCAGCCATGGTGCACAGAGGTGCATACTGGATAGAGGGCGCAAAAAAGCAAGCTCCTCGGGGAAGTTTATGTGAAATTGTCAAAAAGGTCAACAAGAGTCACAGTTTTGAAAGAAACAAACGGAATAACCCTAAAAATCAAAGGAGAACAAATTAAAATTCTAAAAGATGTTCCATTCGAGATCAGAAAAAGGAGGAAACAGTACAGAGATTTGATATTGTTTTTACAGAAAAATACCACTTCCTACAGATGGATAATACCTGAAGGTCTTATCTTCAACTTCAATGGGAAAAAAGAAAAGATTGACTCTGTTACTAAAGCGAAATTGTTTCTGAAGCAACAACAGAAAGCGACAGATGAATCTGAGAAAGCAGAGGATAACAAAGCTGCAGAAGATAAAGAAGAAAAGGACTTGGAAAGTTCTGATAGCACTTCAAACAGCTCTGAAGAATCTTTTGACTTTGAAGCAGAATTAGGGGCTGCTGCCCCTAAACCTTTAAAAATTAAACTGAATTTTGATAAAAAGAAGCTTAGAGGAAAGAAAGCAGCAAAATAGATTAACTCTGAAAGTCTGATGTTTAATCTTTAATCCACAATTTTATAGCTAAGATGTATACGCTATAGATAAGTACGACTGTTTGTTTCTATATATAACTAAACCTCAATTATTACTATCTAGATATAAAGAAGTATCAATAATTTGAAACTTTTTGTATTAATGATCCTTGCTACTCTTATTTTAGGTTATATCCACTTTCCCAGACCCTGTAGGATATAGTTTAAAAAAAGCAATAAAAAACTATTTAAAAAAAGGGTGTCATCCTATTTGGTGCAGGCATGGACAAGTGCCTCATGGACTATAAAGACAAGGAAAAGCATTGCCGTCCAGGAAAGGAAGACAGTCTAGGAAACACTTCTCTTCCTTCCAAGCAACCTTCATGGGCCGGTTCTTCCAGGCCCTTCAAAGGGAAATGGCAGCCCAAGCAGCAAGGCAGTAACAGACCTACCCCTTCTTTAACAAGTCTGGACAGAACACCAAGGGATGCTAGAAGGGTTCTTCAGCATGGCTATGCTGTTATTCCAGGCACTCTAAGATGTTGGAGGTTATCTGCAGCTGCTTGGAGCTCACTGGTAACACACTGCAAACGACAAGTGGGTCTTGGACACAACCACAAATGGCAATTCCTTTGAATTCAGTTTGTTCCACTCAATCGTTTTATTTGGGTACCAAGAAATTGTTCCAATCAGAAGTATCTCCTTCTGGAGAAAGCCATTCAAAACCTGCTGGGCCTTGGGGCGATAGGACCAGTGGCCAGAAGCACAGTGGGGGTCTACTCAGTTCTTTCATAGTCCCAAAGAAGAATGGGGATATCAGGGCCATTCTGGACCTCACATGGCTGAACAGTCATACAAGGACTGAGGGGTTCAGAATGGAGACCCTCAGGTCAATTGTAGCATCCTTCCAGATTGGAGACTTCTCGGCATCAGTAGAGGCCTATTTGCACAACCCTATCTGAAAAGCCCATCGAAGGTTCCTGCAGTATAAACATAAGAACATAAGAGAAGCCAATGCTGGATCAGGCCAATGGCCCATCCAGTCCAACACTCTGTCACACAGTGGCCAAAAATACCAGATGCCATCAGGAGGTCCACCAGTGGGAGGCACTCCCACTACCGGGTCTTTGCAATTGAGTTAAAATCAGTGCCAAAGGTATTTACCAAGGTTCTGGTAGCACCTGTAGCACATCTGAGGTCCCAGGGGGTGTCACTGTTTCTTTCCTGAAAGACCTCTTAATCAAGGCACCCTCATTCCATTGAGGTATGGAAAATGTGAACTGGACAGTGTCTTGTCTTCAGGAACTAATTTTCCTGGTCAGCTGGGGAAAAGAGCAATTTACACCCGACATAGAATATACTCCACCTAGGGGTGTTAATAGACACTGCCCAAGACACGGTCTTCCCATCATCAGAGAGACAAGAGAAGACTCAGACAACAGTTGGCAACATCCTTCAGAATTCCAAGGCAGAAGGGATCCCTGGCAAAACAATCAGGCATGATGGTATCTTGCCAGAATATTCTACAGTTGTCCAGTTTTCACGCCCATCTGCTCCAGAGGTTCTTGCTCTCGTATCAGGACATAATTGCCACCAAAGGGGTTCAAGCTTCTGCTGTTACCTGGACACCCAAAACAGGAGCTCAGCAGGTGGGTTGTTCCCTCCAGGTTCCAGGAAGGGATTTCCCTAAGGGAACCAAGGAGAACCCTGATGACAACGGATGCGGGTATCTACGGATGGGGGGCCCATGTGCAAGGGAAAATGGTGCAGGCCACCTGGTCAACAGAGGATGCTGCCAAGAGTATCAACCTACTGGAATTCAGAATTATAAGGTCAGGACTATTGGCATTCCAGGTATGGACAATATGACAGCCAAAGCCTACGTGAACAGACATGCGAGGGGGCAGATACAGTCCCTTCAGGAGAAGGCAGAGACTCTAATGCATTGGGCAGAGAGTCATCTGAAGTCCTTAAAAGTGGTGCATGGAACAGGACAGGACAACTCTTTTGTGACTGGCTGAGTCGAAGGACTCTGAACCAATCAGAGTACAGGTTGAACAAGGAGATTTTCCATCAGATTTGTCTCAGTTTCAGCAAGGCAGGGGTGGATCTCTTTGCCACCGATCAAAATTGCCAAGTTCCAAAGTTCATGGCAGGAGCAAGGTCACCTCAAGCCATTGGGGTAGACGCCCTGAGCTGTGAGAGGCCAAATCAGCTATTGAATGCTTTCCCCCCAATACAGATGATACAGAAGTTCGTAGATAAAGGGCAGAAGTAGTCCTGGTGGCACCTTGTTGGCCACAGAGGTCATAGTTTCGGGATCTGATGAGGCTTCCCCCAAGAACCCTTGGCGTCTTCTGCAAGGACCAATAAAGCATCCTCAACCAGGAATCCTAAACCTAACAGCCTAGAAGTTGAGTGCAACTTGCAGAGATAGGATATTCAGGGAGTGATTAATACCATGCTAACCTCCAGCAAAGGCTCTACAGATACGGTCTACAAGAACACCTGGCAGGTGTTTCAGGCCTGAGGTGTAAAACAAAGAATAGACCTTCTCTCTGTGTCAGAGAGGCACTCTTTTTCCTGCAGGAAGGTGCAGACCAAGGGCTTGGCACTCAAAAGAGAGGTGGCAGCTTTATTCAGCCATTAGGGGGACCAGGAAAGGGAAATCCTTGCCCCAACACCCTCACATTAGGAGATTCCTCAGGGGTACTTTCTTGTTAAATCCTCCCCAGGTTCACTGCTTCTCAACCTGGAGCCTGAACTTAGTACTCAGAGTGATATCCAGGGCTCCCTGTGAGCCCATGGCTGCATGCCCACTCAAGGAGCTAACCCTGAAGACCATCTTCCTTGTGGGCCTTACCTCAGCCAGAAAGGTGTCTGAGCTGCGGGCTCTTTCCACAGATAAGGAACTTTGTATCTTCCACACCAATAGAGTAGTGTTGCGGCCGGACCCAGCTTTTATACCCAAAGTAAATTCCACCTTTTATAGGGTGGAGGACGTGGTCCTGTGTTCCTTTTGCCCCATGCGAAGGAGAAGGAGTGGCATTGTCTAGATGTAAGGAGGGTTCTGAGTTTCTTTCTTGATAGAACAAACTGCTCCTTAGGACTGACTCCATTTTTGTCTTTCAGGAAGTCTTCCTTGGACAAAGAGTATCTACATCCACCTTGAGCAGGTGGGTTAGAGAGTGCATCATCCTGGCTTATTAGGCCACAGGTCTGGATCTGCAGGGCATCATGGCTTGTTCCTTAAGAGGGGTGGCAATTCCAGCAGCCTTTAAGTCTTTCCTTTCCTTAGAAGTAGTATGTGAGGCTGCTACCTGGGGGGGGGTCTGTGCACTCGTTCACCAGGCATTACAAGATAGACAAGGTGGCCTCAGCTGAAGCAGCCTTTGGGAGGATGGTCCGACAGCACACCCTTCTGGCCTAGGAGCTGAGTTCTTCCCACCCTGAGGCACACTGCTTTTTTATGTCCCAGAAGTGAAGACTGCCCCACCCCTAGGACCTCTGGAGAACAGAAGATTTGTCTTCACTTACCATGAATCTTCCTTCTCAGTGGTCCAGGGGTGGGGCAGTCCTACCCACCCAAGGTTTTTTCCTCTGGTATGGACTCCTAGTGCTAAGAGGGACGGCTGGTGGAATTTAGGTTCCTTTTGGCCACCATCACTTTCTGTCTGGAGGGCGGCCTGTAAGCTAGGGAGTGGTTGGGGCCATCTCCCCTAGCGTTTCTTAGAACTTGAGAAATTTCTACCTCCATTCCCCTCTGCCAATGTGACTATCTTATGTGGTGGAGGAGGGGACAGCCGGGGAGATCTAGCTGTACCCGCTGTGATCAACATCGCTGCGACCAACATCGTTGGGACTAACACCGCCATTGGATTGAGGTTGTGAAGAACTGTCGAGCACCTTAGGATGGTTACCTTTTTAGTATGCTATCTGTTAATTGTTTTTATGGTTTTAAGTTGTTTTGTCTTGGCACATGGTTGCCCCTATGTAAGCCGCCCTGAGCCCGTTCGTGGGGAGGGCGGGGTAAAAATGTAATAAATAAATAAATAAATTTCCCTTTTGTGGTTAGTTCTAGTTGTTCCTTAGGAAAGTTTTCCTAATGATGTTTTTTCTGAGTTGCTGGTTGTTATGAAGAGGGAGAGTTAGGGCTTGGGATAAGCCCCTCCCCTCTGGGATTGCAAAGATGACGACCCTGCCTATAGAGAGGAGGAGCTACTATCCCAGAAGTGAAGACTGCCCCACCCCTGAACCACCGAGAAGGAAGATTCACGGTAAGTGAAACAAATCTTCTGTTTTCAAACTCTTAGCCAGTATCCCCTTGTGATTGGAGTCTTCAAGCAATAGCATTCCTGCAAATGTAGCAACTTTCCTGCCGTGAGGGCTAAGAGCTTTTGAAAAAAAAGGAGAGACTAGAAATGGAAGCCATAGGAAGCCAAGTTCTCTGCCAATTCTAAGCCAAGCCAGTTGCGGTAATGGATGGTTTGAGAAGCAAGTCACCAATTCATTGATTCTGTAACAATGCAATTTTGAGAAGGGAAGTCAGTGAAAATTCCTTCTCCATCACTGTGGCTTCTGTGCAGTCCCACATGGGATTGCACGATTGCAGGCCAGCCATGGAGAAGAGCTTCCAAGCTTTTCTGAAGAAGTTTCTAGGCTCTGGAATGCTCCCCCCCATAGACAGAGATTCTCTACGCAGAGATACTCTACACAGCCATTCGCCCCACTTCAAAGAAGAAGATGCGGTAAGGTCACCTCAATGCTTAAGAGGAGACAGATGGAGCATAATGGCGGGGTCTCAGCCAGTTACTCTCAGCATTCCACAATTAAGGATACATCTACCCATCAAGCTCCAATTCTGACATATTTATTTCCTTCATTATGTTCCCCCAAATTAAACCCAAATAAATGGTAACCTTGTAACCTAAACTTGTTCCTGTTTGATCCTTGAACCTGTTAAATGTCTTCATTACGTTGTATGTTAATTTACTGCTTACCATCTAATTATATGTATGGACTGGTAATTTCCATTTCATTGTATCTGAGGAAGTGTGCCTGCACATGAAAGCTTATACTTTGAATAAAACTTTGTTGGTCTTAAAGGTGCCCCTGGACTCAAACGTTGTTCTGCTCCTTCAGACCAACGCTACCCACGTGGTTCTATTTAATGTGTGTGCCTGCCACTTGGTATTATTCCATTCTGGCATAATGTTGCAGAATTAACAATAAGAAATGCAGATTTTGGTGACTTGTTAATGCAACTCCGCAGGTTGAAACCATGCTCTACCACTCTCTCTTATGATAGGGCAAGTGCCCCATGGCCTCACAGAGCATCATTGCCATACTTGGCAATCGGAGCCCTGTGCAGATGGAAGTTTTCAGGATTTCAATCGTTTTCTTTCATAAGGTTCAAGTGCACTGGTGCTGGTAATTATTTTTATTGGTGCCAAGTGCTAAGCATTCAGATTTGTGAACAAGATCTTTTAACATCCTGTGTATATTAAACACTGAAAGTGTGTCAGTGACATTTCATATCAGTCCTTCTGATTAGGTTGGTCATTGTTCTTGGGCAAATATTTGAATTAGAACTGAGCTGATCTCTTCTTCTTCTTCTTCTTCTTCTTCTTCTTCTTCTTCTTAGTTTGTGATATCAAACTGGGATTTTAAAATAAATGAAAACCTTGGATGTTTCTAGGAGATATTTTTAAACTCCTTGAATTGCATTGATTTTAGAATGTGTGGGTAAGGGAAGGATGTTATTCTTAGCCAGTAAAATCAGCTGTTATATTCTGCAATAAAGGCTCTGAAGGAGTTTAGGGGAGGGGCTGTAGCTCAGTGGTAGAGCATCTGCTCGGTATGCAGAAGATCCCAGGTTCAATCCTTGGCATCTCCAGTTAAGGATCAGGCAATAGGTGATTGGAAAGACCTCAGCCTAAACCCTGGAGAACTGCTGCCAGTTTGAGTAGGAAATGCTATACTGCCTTTGATGGACCAGGGATCTGATTCAGTATAAGGCAGCTTGATGTGTAAATTTGCCGTTGCATCTGAACTGAAAAACTGTGAGAGGGGCTGTGACTCAGTAGCAGAGCATTTGCTTGGCATGTAGAAGGTCCCAGATTCAGCCTCTAGAATCTCCAGTTGACGGGATCAGGTAGGAGGTGATGTGAAAGACTTCTCTGCCTGAGACCCGGGAGAGTAGGCAGCGTTGACTGTGATGGACCAAGGGTCTCATGCAGTATAAGGCAGCTCCATATATGTTCATATATAAGCACTTTCTTGATATTCCCCTTCCCAGCCAAATTATAGCTTGGATGATATGCAGTTTCAGGCTATAACTCTCCTGGATTTTGTGCCTTTTGCCTATTCATTATGCATCCTGTACCGGAAACCTTGCACTTAACCGCCATTTACTCCACCAGAGACAGGCAAAGCTTGTGTTTGTCACAGTCCCATCTGTTTTCAGCCACTGCCTCAAGACTGTGTTTCTTACAACCACTTTGCTGGCAGGGCTGCAGCCTAGTTTGCAGCTTTTTGTTGCCTTTCTGCTTTTTCTCTATAATAACTCATACTTGTTTTTCCCTCGCTGTTAATTGCAGGTTTTCTCCAAAGGGCTGTCTGAATAAAACAACTACATGCTATTCTTGCTATCTTCTCTTGCCCAATGGATTTTAGTTTAACAGTATCTGTGCATGGAGGCTGGTGGAGGGGGGTGAGCAGGCCCATAGCCAGGGTTTTTTTAATTCAGGGGGCCTTTAGATAAGTTGGGGGGCACCCTGCACAGACATCCCCACACACACCTCCAAGGGAGTGTCACAAATGAAATGAAATGAAATAATAGAAGTTGGGGGGCAGAGCTGAATGGGAAGTCGGGGGCAGTAAGTTGGGGGGCCAGGCCACGAGATGCCCTACGAGCCTGGGGGTGAGAAAGGCAATTTGGCCTGTCAGTTACCTCCTTACTTTTTATTGCATTGTACTCAGTTCCAATAGCATCCAGCTTGGACACAATCAGTGACTAGCACTGTTTAAGGGTTTTTCCCCCCCTTCTGCGATCCTTAAGCGACAGAGAAAAGCTCCTCACCAAGTCTGGCTGCCTTGCCCAAAGGCAGGCTACCGCAGCTGAGTCATTCAGCCGACTTTCTTTCTGTGTATTTCTCTCCCCTCTTTTTGCCAGGAAGAAGCTGACCCTGCTGAAGGAAATGCTCGCTGGCTGTGGGGCTGGGACCTGCCAGGTGATTGTCACCACTCCCATGGAGATGCTCAAAATCCAGCTGCAGGATGCAGGCCGAATTGGTACCTCACCCGTTTCTCTTCTTTCTTCATAGTGGTGGTGCAGTGACAGAAAGGGGCCTCCTGTGGTGTCTCAGCTTAATGGGGAAGGACTTCAATGAGAGAGTGGTGGGAGGGAAACAAAGACATTTAGCCAGTCCAGAGGGCTTTTTAGCCAAAAGAAATCTTTTCCCTCATCAATTGTGTCACCAGATAAGGGCTCCAGTTTCTGGTATGCCACATATGTTTCCCTCGCTTTTCTATCGTCCCTCTCACAAAAATTCTGCCCCAATGAAAATGATACATAGATATGTGTGTACAGGGCTTTTTGGTAGAAAAAGCCCATCAGGAACTTATTAGCATAATAGGCCACACCCATCAGCAGGAACTCATTAGCATAATAGGCCACACCCCGTGTTACCAGACGTGTGGTCATCCAGCCACACCCACCTTTTGCTACTTATTCTGTTTACCTCGTTTGCTATCAAAACCCAGGGCTTTTTTTGGAGCAGGAACTCCTTTGCATGTTACGCCACACACCCCTAATGTAGCCAGTCCTAATGAGTTTCTGCTGTTGGGTGTGGCCTATTATGCTAATGAGTTCCTGTTAGGTGGGGCCAACTCAGGAGCCAGCTGGAACTCCGTTCCTGTGCGTTCCTGCCCCAAAATAGCCCTGTGTGTGTAGGGGAGAGGAAGCAGGTAAAGGAACAGCTGTGTTCAGCATACATAGGGGTAACTAATGTAGAAGGGAGGAGGAGGAGATTGGATTTATACCCTGCCCTTCACTTGAAGTCTCAGAGCGGCTTACAAACTCCTTTCCCTTCCCCTCCTCACAAAAGACACCCTGTGAGGTCGGCGGGGCTGAGAGAGCTCTGACAGAAACTGCTCCTTTTCAAGAACAGCTGTGCCAGAATTACGGCTTGCCCAAGGTCATCCAGCAGGTGCAAGTGGAGGAGTGGGGAACCAAACCCGGTTCTCCCAGATTAGAGTCTGCGCACTTAACCACTACACCAAACTGGCTCTTGCCCTCTGTTTTTCTGGGATGTTTCTTCTTAGTATCTCTTCTACCTCATTAAACTCTTAGCTTTGGCAAACATTTTTCCCAAGACAATGTTTGCCTACCATTCCTGTGCTGTCTTCTCTTTTCCGCCACTCCCACAGGTGTGGGGTACAGGCAAGGAAGGAAGGGATGACTATAGTGCTGTACTATAGTAGCCATTATGTCTAATGATACAAGGACATCTTATTGCTTAGCACTGTGGAACTAGGCAGGAAAGAACTCCTGCTACCATCTGAAACTCTGATGGAACTGAGCCAGCATTTATCAATCCACTTTATGGGGGTATTTCGTATCAGGCAAGGTTATTGCGAATAAGCACCAGCTGATCGCTGAGATTTCTTAATACCTCCTTGTGCCTTTGTCTGCAGGATTGTGACCACCTTTGCCCCTCTTTCTCTGCATCTCCTTTGTTTCCCATTGTAATTCAAATCTTTTTTTCCCAAAATATGCTAAATTAAGAAGAGGGAGAAAGGTTCTCCTTGCCGTGTGCAGCTGTGTCCCAGTTGCCAATGCGTCAGTCCAGGGGATTGACATGACCTCCATCTCCTGGTGGAATGAGAGAACTGCACCAGGAATAGTTTGGGGGAGAGAGAAGTTTGTGTGGATTTCCAAGGTGCTTTAGAGAATATCGTGCTTCAGAAACAGCCTAGAAACAGTTTAGGGGCCAATCTTCAGATGTTGGGTAGTGTGATCTGATCTGTGAATGGTAAGAGATCATGGTCATACCATACTAGTATTACTTGTCTTCCCCACTGATTATCAAGATAGACACTGAGATACACACGAGAAAAGTCATGTGTAGTTGGAAAGGAAAGAGCATAAGTCCAAAATGGCTGCAACTGGGCATTTGTGAATACTTCAGCAACCGCATATGTTTGAGCAGCTTGGCTGATTCCGCTTTAAATGTGACTGGCAAGAAGAGCTCCCTCGTATAATCTTGCCCACGGCCAGCGTCCCATAGCAAATGCGTAGAAAGCCAGCTACATGTGTTTAATTAGTATGCCAGCAGAACACACACTCAGGCAATGGAACTCTGGTATACTGACTAAGCCCATGTTACTTTTGTATACAGGTGGCAGCCTAGTTCACATGAGGGCCTAACTACATGTTTCTTTCTCTTGCACTTTTCCCTGGGTCTTGAAAATCAGATGTGCACTGCTAGTTCCATGCTCAGAACTTGAATATCCAGGTTTGCAGGGCCCTGTTTGGATCGGGACTACAGCATGTGGGAAGAGAGGGCTTAAATCTTCTACCCGTATCGTTTTCCCAACCTGAAATGTCCCTGGGCAGCCACTGTTTCTCCTGATAGGAAAACTTACCTGCTGTACACATGCAGCCTATTAGCACATGTTATGTTTTCCCAGTGTGGTAAATTGCAGATTTCCAGGGCTACTTCAACTCAGGAACCAACTCAAGGGACCATTTTCTCCACTCCATAGTCCTGATCTGAATTGGCTTCCCCACACCTGAGTTTAAAGCATGGAATTTGCTGTGTCCATCTGATCACTGGGAAGGAAAACATCACAGTTAGTTAGGCCTTCAGACACTATCTGCACCCAAAGTTTCATGGGCAAGTTGCCTTTGCCTCACCAACAACACATTTATATTTGGCCTGAGGCCTAATCTGTAGGATGCAGTGGCAAAGGCCGAGGTGGAGTTGTGGACTGTACCACTTCCGAGTGAAGTGGGGAAGATCACTCTAATGCTTCCCTATGTTAAAAACTCCCTGCAAATGGAAAATCAGCACAGCTGAGAAAAGTCTCAGAACCTTTCTCACTCAGGACTTTCAGTTTGTAGGAAACCAGTTTGGTGTAGTGGGGAGCCAGTCTGGTATAGTGGTTAAGTGCGTGGACTCTAATCTGGGAGAACCGGGTTTGATTCCCCACTCCTCCACATGCACCTGCTGGATGACCTTGGGCAAGCCATAGATCTGGCACAGCTGTCCTTGAAAAAGAGCCGTTTCTGTCAGAGCTCTCTCAGTCCCACCGACCTCACAGGCAGTGCTCCCTCTAAGCTGCGGAGTCTTGTGAGCAAAAATCCTACTTTGTGAGCAACTGGCATTAAAGTTTTGAGCGAGCCATTTGGCTACTGCATAAATCAGTTTGCTTTGGAGCCATCCTTCCTGAGCTAAGACAAAAAATGTGTGAGCTGGAGGCTAACAAACTGTGAGCTAGCTCACACTAACTCAGCTTAGAGGGAGCACTGCTCACAGGGTGCCTGTTGTGGGGAGGGGAAGGGAAAAGGAGTTTGTAAGCCGCTCTTAGACTCCTTCGGGTAGTGAAAGGCGGGGTATAAATCCAACCTCTTTTCTTCTTCTCTTCTTTAGGAAATATTTTTATGTGAGGGAATATTCAAATTGGCATCCATCACCTGCTGTCAGCTGTGATGAAGTCCATTTTATCAATTCAGCATTGTCCACCTCATTCTGCTTGTGGGCATTGTGGGGGAAAAGGCGGTACACTTTTTGCACCAAGATGGCATGAACTAGGGTATCATCTAGGCTGAACTAGACGTGACAGTAGCAAATCCAAAGCTGCCCTAATAACGTAGAGAGAGGTCTGATTCCAGCATTCCTCTCTGCAGGTCCCATGAACTGTTAAATTCTCCCCACATACAAGGTCTGTCCTCCCAAGGAACTTTTCTTCTGAGCTGACCTCTGGAACTGGAAGTGAGTTTAGGTGGGAGAAAAGTTAAATTGGGTGGGGAAACTGCAGGGAGGGGTACGTGGAAGGTGTGTATAGAGTAGGCTCAGCTTCCTTCACTGGCAAAAACTTTTTTCTCTGAATGTTGGACGCCCATTAATTACCCTCCCTCTCCCCCTTCCCTCTCTCCCCCCTCCCTCATTGTGTCTGGTTTGGCCGTTCGTCATAACATTCTTGGCAAATAGTTGTCATTTTCTGTATCATATAAGAAAAACATCTGTGTCTCTTTCACATAAGGTATACGTTGAATGTTCTGAATATTAAAGTCATGAGTTGTCTGCATTTGGTTGTCCATAAAAATATTTTGCTTTATCCAGAAAAAGAGCTGCAAGAGCTCATTAGCATACCCAATAAGCTATTAGCACAATAGCTCATTAGCATATGCCACGCCCCTTGACATCACCGGAAGTGATAGGAGGAGAAGCAAAAGGAGGGCATCTTCAAAAGCCTCCCTTTCCTAGCCAGCCTGCCAAGGCGGGCTGGGGGGGAAGCAAAGAGAGAAGGGGTTTAAAGTTTAAATCCCTTCTCTCTAGAGTCACGCTGCAGCAGCGGCATGACTCTAGAGAGAAGGAGCTGGGGCGGGGAGCTGGGGGCGGGACTTGCCGCCACCGCCATATGTGGCCACTCCTGGGCTCCCGGAGCGGTGCTTTGGCGCGCTTCGGGTCCAAACGACCCCTGGCTTTATCAGAACTGCAGTTTCACAGCTGAACTGGACAAGATTCATTTCAGGACATGTAAAATATTGGCAAGAGTTGATTTCAGGCAGTGCTTTGTGCCCTGCTTTTCTGATTGTCCTTTGGTGTAGTGGTTAAGAGCCAGTCTGGTGTAGTGGTTAAGTGCGCGGACTCTAATGGGAGAACCAGGTTTGATTCCCCACTCCTCCACTTGCACCTGGCTGGATGACCTTGGGCAGGCCATAGTTCTGATAAGAGCTGTTCTTGAAAAAAAGAGCAGTTTCTGTCAAGAGCTCTCTCAGCCCCACCTACCTCACAGGGTGTCTGTTGTGGGGAGGGGAAGGGAAAGGAGTTTGTAAGCCGCTCTGAGACACCTTTGGGTAGTGAAGGGTGGGGTATAAATCCAATCTCTTCTCTTCTCTTATTCTCTTGCTGGAATTAAGCCCTTTCCAATTCTGTGGGTACATTCATGTTGCAGCATCAGCCTAGTGTGGAGGTGCGGAAGTGATTGCCTGCTCTTGATTCCTCTGCAGCGGCTCAGAAGAAACTGATGGCAGCACAGGCTCAGTTAAGCCCTTCCACGAGTGCTGGGGCAGCAGAGTCGGTCGTGGAGGCCCGAACAACAGCTATGCAAATCACGAGGGAGCTGCTTCGGAACAAAGGCATCGCTGGACTGTATAAGGGACTTGGGGCTACATTGCTCAGGTAGGGTAGTCCTCTGGAGAAGGTACTTTTAAAAGTCTCAGTGGATTAGCCTGGAGTACATGGTTTGCATGTCTTTGTTGCAGGGGGCCCGATATAAGGAGGATTCTGCCTTGGATGGGGAATCTGGCATGACAAATTCTTGTCCCCTCTCATATGTATTATTGTTATTGGTATAATGCCATCATGGTACTTTGTGCTTTTGTGACAGATGGCCCTTAGGAGTCAGTTTGGTGTAGTGGTTAAGTGCACAGACTCTAATCTAGGAGGACTGGGTTTGATTCCCCACTCCTCCACTCGCAGCTGCTGGATGACCTTGGTCAAGTCGTAGTTCTGATAAGAGCTGTCCTTGAAAAAGAGCAGTTTCTATCAGAGCTCTCTCAGCCCCACCTACCTCACAGGGTGTCTGTTATGGGGAGGGGAAGGGAAGGGAGTCTGTAAGCCACTCTGAGACTCCTTTGGGTAGTGAAGGGCAGGGTATAAATCCAATCTCTTCTCTTCTTCTTCTAGTTCTTTCCTCCAGGCATCTCAGCAAATCCTTGTCTAGAGGGGAAGTATGCTAATTCCCCGTGACATCAACCAGTGGGAGGATGTGGAATGTCTGAGAGAGGGGGAAGGAGGGGAGTTTTGGATGCAGAGAAAAACTATCAGCATCAGAGAATAGTTTTGGCAGGTGAAGAGATGAAGAGACAGAGAAAGGGTTTAGCAGGGAAAGGATAGATTTAGGCAGGCCCGTAGCCAGAAAAATTTTATTGGACAGGCAAATGAGTACAGTGGTGGTCATCCCATCATTATTTGTTTTCTTTATTATTTATACTGCATTAGTTATTTACGAATTTTCTGCTTGAGACTCAAAGTGGATTACATGGTCTATAGAACATTACAAGAGGCGGGACCCGCGATACTCGTGGGGGGAGGGAGTACTCCAGCCGCCAAGCTTCCCCCTCCCTCCCCCCCAGCAGCAGCGGCAGCGGCAAGGCCAGCCGGCCCGCCGAGATTCCCCCTCCCCAGCAGCAGCGGAGGGGCGGCGAGGCTAGCCGGCCCGCCAAGCCTCCCCCTCCCTCCCTCCCTCCCAAGCAGCAGGGTGGCGGCGGCGGGGGGGAGGCCGGCCGGCCAGCCCGCCAAGCCTCCCCCTCCCTCCCTTTCAAGCAGCGCGGCGGTGGCGGCGGCGGCAGCGGCGGGGGAGGCCGGCCGGCTGGCCCGCCAAGCTTCACCCACCCTCCCCAGCGGCGAGGCCGGCTACCCGCCAAGCCTCCCCCTTCCTCCCTCCCCAGCAGCAGTGGCAGAGGTGAGGCCGGCTGCCCCGCAAACCCTTCTCCCGCCCTCCCATCCCTTGTACTGATGACGGCGTGGCGGCAACGGCCAGTTTGTAGAGCATTCCCTGCGCATGCGCAGGGAGGGCTCTTTTACTTTTGGGGATTTAAATATCCCCGTATAATTTTTTAAACTTTTTAGATTTTTCTGCACACGTAGGGACTGCCCCACGTGCGCAGGAAAATCTCCCTGCCCCCCAGGTGCCTCCGATGTGCGGATTTAGATATCCGCACATAGGGGGCCACTTGGGAATTAGATATATAGATAATCAAACAGCATGAGAGATCTAATGAAAATGCAATAGGACTAGGTGTACAAAAATTACAAAAATGCAAAAAAAAAAGTATCAAACATGCTATGTCAAGCAATGCAGAAAATGAAATTACAAAAAACGAAAACTATGCTGTAAGAGCATGATAGAACATACAACAAACCAATGATATATAGCGTACACTGTGGCATGGACTACAGTCCCGTTCTGTCTAAGCTTTATAAAGATGCCCTCCCAAGGGCATTTGACATAGTTTGCAGAAATAAAGACATGTGAGAGCCTTCTTCCGGTTATTGAAACCTGAACCTGTAAATTCAACCTTCTTTTCTCTGCAAATCACTAACTCAGGGCTTCTAACGGTGCCACCCAACACCCCTGCAGGCTTTTAAAATCAGGACTCTTCAGCCCTGCTGCTAATTCTGTTCTAGCAAATTACATAGAGAATTCACCTTTGGAAGATCTATGAAAGGATTCACACTTTTTACCTCTTTCCTTTTTACAAAGAAAATTCACACCTGAAAGATGTGTGACGGATTTCACACCAACCTGTAATGCTGATGGGAGGCGCATGACAAATGATTGATGGGGTACCACCTCCTTTTGCACCACCAGGGCTACAGGTCTGCATTTCGGTGTCCTGAGTTAAACAGTATAGGCTCTCTCAGGGAGATAGGAGGTTAGGCTTTAGGTACTGGATCGGGGTAAGAGCCAGAAGTAAGCTAATTTGGTCTCCAGAGTTGAGTCCTAAGACAGATCGGACTGGAGAAGTGTTGGGACTGAGCAGATGAAGTGCACACTTCTGGCATTCATCTCTTGGGGTAAAGGAAGCAGTAAAAGGAGCAGATCTGATTGAGCCTTAAAATAAAGCTCCTCTCTTACTAGGTCAAAACAGCCTGTGAATGAAGATTTTGACATAGTATTACATATTTTTATGCTTTATTTCTGTTGGCAATGGCAACTAAAGGTGCTGCAACTGCACTGATGCTTCAAGTATCCAATGAGGATGCGGGCTTAAGAAGGGAGACCTAATGAGGATACTTGATCACTACATTCCCCTGTGGGAGACGGTAATCTTCTTTGCTGCCGCAAGCAATCTTTTGTTAGAAGAATGAAGCAAACAGGTCTTTCCTTGTTGTTCACCATCTTGTTTCTTCCTATGCAGGGATGTACCATTTTCCGTTGTATATTTCCCATTGTTTGCAAACTTGAACAAACTGGGGCAGAAGAACCCTGATGTCAAGGCTCCATTTTATGTGTCCTTCCTCTCGGGGTGCCTGGCAGGCAGCACAGCAGCTGTTGCAGTCAACCCTTGTGATGGTAAGCGCGATGACAAAGTTGAGTCAGGGGGTCGTGTGTGATGTGTGGGGAGTTGTTGGCAAGAAGGGGGGAGAAAATGGAAGAAGCACCCTGGTGCTTCTATGTCTGACTTCTCATGAAATGTGAGGTGGGAGAAAGCAATATGACCTTTCATGAAGTGGTTATAGCACTAGGGCGAATGGGGGACAATAGAACACAGGTGCCTCCTCAGATTTCTCAGCAATCTTGCACCAAAGGGAGAGGAGGTCAGGGCCGACCCCAGGTTTTTCCCCCCACTAGGCAAGGATAACTTCTGGAGGCCCCCCCCGTGTGCCCACCAATTTCCGATGCCCCCCTTCTGGTGCCCCCCCCAAGGCTGGGGGACGCCACCAAAGACTGAAAATAAGCGACTAGGCGGCTGTGTGATCCTAGAGGCCATGGCTGCTGCAAGCCGGATTGGAAACAGCGGGGGCGGAGAAGAGGCTGCAAAGACGAGGGGTCCTGAGCGGTGGCGGCCACCCCTGTGCCAGGTCTGGCTGCCTCAGGCACAGCCGACAGCCCAGCCATGGGGCAGCAAGAGCCCAGCAGTACGGACAGGCTTGTTCCTCCTCGGCTGCTGCGTGACTCGCAGGGCTGGAGGGGTGGAGCCAGCCCCAGCCCTGCCCCACACTGTTGCCCGCTCCCCATGTGCGACTCACATCCTGCTGCAAGCCTGAGCGGGGGGGCGGCAGTGAGACCTGGGCAGGGCTTGTTGGCGAGGGCGCGGGCGCGGGGGCCACTGGGCGGGGTGGGCAGGCAGTGGCAGCGTGCGTGGCAAGGGATGTCTTAGTTTGAGCCTTTGGCTGGGCCCGACGCTGGGCCTGGTCTCCGCTGTATCTTTCACCCGTGACTCTTTTGGCGAGGCATGGGGAGGGAGAGGGGGCGGGGTGGGACGGCAGACCAGCGTGGCACCCTTCCATGAGGTGGCGCCACCACACCCCTAGGCAAATGTCTAAATTTTTCTATGAGTGGGCCAGCCCTGGAGGAGGTGTGATCCAGATTGTCCCAGCAGCCTCCCTTGTTGGAAGGGAAGGACGTGCACTACTGCTGTAGTGTGAACAGTGTGCCAGAGAAAGTGGAGCAGGCACATCTGCAAGGAGGGAGAGTGATGAATATTGCGGCTTCTCTCTTGGCCCTGCTTCCCATGAGAACCAAGGCAGTCGAAAGGAGGCATGCTGGTGTTGAGTAAGAAATTATGCATCAAAACCTCACAGTGGATGGAGACTTCTTTCTTCCTGCTCCAGTGCAAGATTTTGGAGTCATCTAATGAAATTGTTTAGGACAGAAATTACTTATCGATACAATCAATTTTATGGGATTTATAGTCCCTAGCTATGATAGAACACATTCATAGAGGATATGCTATTAGCCAGGATGGCTCGGTTGAATCCTCGTGTTCCGATCCAGTCTGCTTCTGAATGCCAGTTTCTGGGGGAGGCAACGGCTGGGGGTGACAGTGGCCTTCACGCCCTTCTTACGGGTAGCTCATTGTGGGAAACAAACCGCTGGATTAGATAACCCTCCTAGTCCGATTCAGAGCTCTCCTTCAGATGAGTTCTTAAATAGAAATCTGTGCTCTTGACTAGAGAAATGTGTCCCTAATGGGATGTGGTATCAAGTTTTGCTGCCTTCTTTCCTCAGTAATCAAGACGAGGCTGCAGTCCTTGCAGAGGGGAATCAATGAGGATACATACTCAGGGATCACAGACTGTGCCAGGTAAATGAACTATTGATCATTCATTCATATGAATTTGTTAACCATGTATCTTCTATACCGATTCAAAGCTACTTAAAATAAAATGTACTGAAACAACTCTAGCTAGGTCCACTTAATCCTGAAGGGAACATTCCCCCCATTTGTCCAAACTCAATCCCTTACTTTGCATTCTTCTCAAAACCCACTGATTAGCAAGCATGGAAACTTCACCCTCTGTTAGATGCTAGCAAGGTAGATGCTCTCTTTGGGAAGGCTGAATAATGTAGTGCTATCAAGGCAAGTGGGGGGGGAATACTCATGTGTGGCCTTTATACATGTATCTGCTGATTCTACTACGGAATGTACCCTGGTAGAATCTGAAGTCTATACCCAGGCACAGTCTTGGGACAATATTGGTTGGGTGTGTGTGTGTGTGGAACTGATATAACAGAAATAGAAAGCCACTTTTAATTGAACTACATTTGATCTTTCATTGAACATCCATAAAGAGAAGGCAAAGCAATTCAATGCACCAAAATAGAGGAATGGTGTAGAGAAGTAAATGCAATTGGGAAGTGCGATAAAATCAAGTAAACACCTTCTACTGATAACACACCCACTGGATAGTGTTCCTAGGAGAGAAATAAAACAGGGAAAGAGGGAGGGAAAAGGGTTGTTGCAGGGAGAGAGAGAGAGAGAGTTTGGACTTAAGTAGTGAATGAAAGGCACATAGGCACAGAATGGGTTTGGGGCTTAGCCAAGTGAGGCTAGAAAAGAGCAGGGGGAGCAGCAGTACAAAGCCCAGAGGAGAAAGGCAGGGGAACTGGGTCGCTGGTAGGAGGAGAAAGAGGAGTCTCTGGAACAGGGCTCCGACCGAGCAGTGAACAGAGAGTGCAAGGGGTCGGCGGCAGAGAGCAAGATAGAGAGCTGGCACAGGTGAATGAAAATGGCTCAGGGAAAGAGGAAAAGATAGCAAAAGAGAGGCAGAGATTAGGGGACCATAGGAAAGGATTTGATCATGGGTAAAAACCTATTTCCAAAAGAGAACTGTGTTCACTAAAGCATAATGGGAATAGAACTAACTGATGCTCCAGCCGGCACAGCTAGGAGAAGCAATTGTAATAGATTCAACCAGTTTTCTTTGTTTCTCTCTTTAGGAAAATCTGGAAGAAGGAAGGTCCTACGGCATTTTTCAAGGGGGCTTATTGCAGAGCCCTGGTCATCGCCCCACTGTTCGGTATTGCACAAGTTGTCTATTTCATTGGCATTGCTGAATTCATCCTAGATATGATTCCAAAACGGCGGGATTAACCCTCCACACCTCTACCCATCCAGTTGGAATTCATCGTAGTGTTCTTTGTCGTCATGGTGTCAGAGCAACAGCACAAAGGGTTAAAGCAGTAACAGGATGGAATGAATGTTGTTCCCCAACAAAGTTCTTTTTCCTTTGGTCAGCCTGGGCCCTACCCATTACCCTAGAGGGGATACTTAATGATGCATATCTCCTTTTTGGTTATCAACCTCAAATACAACAGTTAACAGTTAGCATAGACTGGTCTTGCAAGCCTGTTGCTTCTCTTGGCAAGGGAGAAATAAGCCACCCAGGCCTCTCAATTACCAACAAATCAAGAAGGAGCAAAGAATTTTTGCCTGTTTCCTTCCATCTTGATATTGGGCTTCTAAGTAAGACCAGAGATCATTCTTGTAAAAAGGGAGGCCTGATTGTCAGGCAGGTAATTGCTGTGTTCAAAATGCTTGTCTTTAGATCGTTTAGATGTACATCCAACATGCCCAAAAAATGTGCTGGACTCAAATGAACTCTTTGGATGCTGGGGGGCGGGGGAGAGAGAAAGGCGTGTCTTCGGTTTAGATTTTAGCAAAGGGACTGCCTTCCTAAATGGGTGTGCCTGGGCAAGATGTCTGTCCCTTGCAATTATGCTCTCAGTCTTGGAGAGAAGCAGCATTTTTGTGGGAACATGCTGATTGTCCCAAAGCAAGTGTAAGCTACTGGGGTGAGGAAGAAGAAATTAATCATTTGGGATCATTTTTAAAAAATGTATGCTGGATAAAAATCCACCACAGTAATACATTCCTTTCAATCAGCCCAGCTGATGGTGGTAATGCTGCTGTCATACCTAGTGTGTCATTTGTAAGTGTCTTTTGATTCGTGCCTGAGATCTGTCCTCCTCTCCTGTTTTTCTTTGGGAGTGCTAATATCCCAAAGGGTAACTTAGGAAAAACTGATTTCTGTGCAGGCTGTGAATAATGCAAAATGCTAGGTGGTACAGAGCAATGCAGCTTGACTCGAATTGTGAATGTGGGTCATCTTAAACATTTCTTGATGTTCAGATATGCTGAGGTCAAAAGAACAACAGGTAGGATCCAAGCTCCTGCTTCTAACGCACTTGTGGAAGCGGATCTTTTCTGCCTTTCACCCAGTAGCCCCCTACTCCCCTGTAAATCTGCTGCTAAAGGCTGGGAAACCATAAGAACAATATGCCATAGGGGGTGCAGCAAGAAGGGGAACTGGATAAAAACCCTTCCCTTGTTCTTGCATGAATTTGGGGCCTGCTGCAGGAAGGGAAAGCAGAAAAGGTTAAAATGGGCAGCTGTACATGTCTTACATATACGGTATTTCCAGTGAGACCACCTTATATATGATTTCAGTTTTCCCCCCCAACTGTTCCTTAGAGTTAGTAGCATAAAACAGTTATTTCTGTTTGGTTATGCTATCTTCAGCGTATTCCAATCAGTTCTACTTTTGGTTTCTCTTGTGTTAGAATTGTGTTGCTTGAATTTCTAACATTACAGAGCTTTTTTTAAAAAAATAGATCTTTCACTTAAAGCTTTGCAGATTTCTTTGTTCCAGAAAAACAAATCTGCTTTTCAGGACAGTATGCTTTTAAGAAGTGTTTTGGAACTTGTGGCTTTGCCTCTGCAAGCTGTTTTAAATGACATTTTGTGTATCCCATTCCATAGAAAGAGTTTTTATACACAGGTAGCTTCTCTATTCATGACTGCCATTGGGGACGGCTCGAATGTTAATAGTGTCCATGCCGCTCTTTGATCCTCTGAACAGCAACAGGGAAAATCTTTTTTTTTTTTAATGTGGCGTTCTCTCTCTCTCTCTCTGCTTTTCCAGGGTATATAAATATGTCCTAACAAATATGAGGTTATTTCCCTCCTTGCCTTCCAGACGTTCAAATGTTAAGTTCTAATATGTTCCGGGAGGCTGGTTTTTAGAGCTGTTCAGGAAGTGACTCACAAATGAATTGAGAAAAATGGCTAGGACTGGTTTGTCAGAAGTAATAGTTTGACTTGCCTCATTTCTTGCTGCTCTTTTCACCCCTGTTGGGGCCTTGTTCACTTTAAACTCTAATCGGTGTTCCCAGCTTCTTTTGCAGTGCCCAGTCTCACCCACAGGGCCAAATGCCGCTTCTGAAGGAGAAAGGCCTTGATTTAAGGCCCCGCTACTGCCACCACCACCAAACTGGACAACATTTTTAAGCTCACCATGAAATCACAAATTCCCTACTCAGGCCAGGAACCAGCTGCAATTATATGTTTAGTGTTTGTTAAGCAGAAATCAAATGAATCTGGTGTCTGAAGAAGAACGGTCTTCAAGGTTAATTTATGCACTTTACATAGCCTCAAACTTCATTTTGAAGCAAGCCCTTGCCAGAAATCTTTTTTAATTTTTTTTTTTTGGGGGGGGGTGGAAGAATGAAATGCAAATGCAAAACTAAATGTAACCATAATCGTGCATGTAGATATCTATGGTTTGAAGCTTTATTTTAATTATACGTGAACCTTTGCCGAGATGAAAGCAAGGGTTTATAAGAAGTACCAGTATGAAGAAAATTAGCTGTGCCTCAAATATGTCCCAGTTGATAAGGTTGCTGTGGCCGGCTTGCTTCCTTACTGGTGTGGTTTCCTGCTGAGATGGTTCAGCAGTGCTGCCAGTAAAGGGGAAATGGGCCAGTGCTTGGCATAAAAGAAAACATTCCAATTTTAGTCCAATACAGTAATATTATTTCTCAGTCCTTGATGCTTTCTGCCATTCGAAATGCTTAATGCTTAATGTAGTATTAGGGTATGTCTACACTGCCAACATTAACTAGCTTCAAGTGAGCTTGGTGAACCATTCTAACGGGGTTTGTAACCAGACAGCTTCTACCAAGGAACTCTGGAAAATGTGGTTTTGTGTGGCTATGTATTAGAGATCCCTAAAGTTCACAGCGTGGGAAGGCCATGATTAGTTTACGTTTGTAGTATAGAGATGTACTAAAACTGAAGTTTCCTAAGTTATCCAGTCATCAAACTTGCAAACAGCAAGGTCGTCTCCTTTTCTAAATTCTCAAGTCATGTCAGATTTACGATCGGTGAATGCTGGAGGCAAGCACTGTCCGGTGGGGTTATAAGCATTGTAGCTGTTCACAGACCTAAGTTTTAGGGATACTATTAGGCATGAGGGGTCTCCAGTACAGTTCATGGTATACCAAACAGCTGCTTTCAGGTTTGCCTTTAACAGAGCAGAAACAACGACTTGGAAATGCTGTTGTTACATCCAAGGCATCAGCCCCTCATCATTCCTTTTACATTTGCTTTGCGTTGCTGAGTTCTAAATTGCTGGGCTAGAAATATGTAGCCAGAATGAAGACTGACTACAACCAAGCCTCTCATTTTCCTTCTTTCAGTTTCCTTTCTGTGTCCGTACCCCATCCAGTGCTACTTCACATGCATAATACAGTATGGGAGGTATGTGCCCCAGACAGCTATATGTAGGGTTGCCAGGATCCCTCGTCACTCTGGTGGGGGGATTGAGGGGAGATCTTTTGTGAGCTGAGAGTGTGGCCCGCAATCACCCCTGCCCTCCCTCCTGCTAGATTTAAAGGGCCCTCCAGCTGGTCGGCGGGCCACGTGGTCTCCGCCAATCAGCTGAAGCCCTTTAAATCAGGCAAGAGGGGAGGGAGAGGGGTGGCCAGGATGGTGGTCACTCTTGGGAGTGGGGCTTCCCCTGCCGGCCAGGTGACCAAGGGCTGATTGAAGCCCCTAGAAGTGGGGGAACTCCCACCCGGACCAGGGGCTAGCAACCCTAGCTGTATAGCTGCAAACAGATGCTGTGGGGACAGGGTTAGAGTCTGAAAATGGCAACTTAAAGCAATAGACTGGGACACCTCCTCATAGAGAGAACAGCTTGCTCCCAGCATGTGGCAGTGAACCTTTTAACAAGAGTAATAACGGGAAAAGGGAAATTAATGTCAACTGAACTGTGATGGGACTGGCATTTTTAGCTGAAAAGTTATGGGTGTGGCCCCAGCATGTGTGTGGTGGATTTAAATTGGACACCCCGATACTGATGGCTGTCATTCAGGCTCAGGGAGCCCTGCACTGCAGTCTCCAACAATTATGTCTTGTACACATCTAGCTGTGCTGCTCTGAGCATGTCCGTTAGTTTATGCATAAGATCCCATCCTATTATTTTGACTTCATTTTGATTAGCTACTGATATCTTACTATTGTCTTTGCAGCCTACAGTTCCCTCTCACATCCTAAATTAGCATATGATTTCCTTCTTTTTAACTACCTTGATTCTTTGTACAGAAGTGTAGCTAAATGGTGTCAAGGGAGCAACGTGCATGTTTAAGTCTACAAAAGTCATACGCATTCAATACTAAATGTGAAGAAAGTAGTTTAAGATTACGGTAACTCATTCACTGTGCAGGGATTATCTCTACCAGTTTATCCCAGCACTAACGGCTTTTTAGTTCAACAAGCTCTAGATATTCTGGATATTGAATGGTACACATTTCACAAAAAAGTATGTTCCTGTCTTTCTCAGTACATGTATAATAAAAAATGATAGTTCGAATTCAGTTGGAGGAGCTGTAGTTTACAGCAAATGATTAACACCGTCACGAAACCTCATTTATATGTGCCACTGAGGGTAAATGTATATAATTTTATGACTGGAAAAGGTCACCATGTGACTTTCCAGTATCATTATTTTGCAATTATACTTTTCTCATGAATGTTTATTTTAAGATTTATGTTGAACCGTGTTGTAAAGATGGTTCATTTTTTATCATTCTTCATTTTTTTATCATAGTTACATAAAAATCTGGCCATATGGAAATGATGGGAAATGTCACTGTGGTAATACTTTCCTGCCATAAATGATTGTATAAACTCATGAACCTAGAATCAGGACCCAGCCATATTTTAGCAGAAATTTTTGCCCCAGGCAAGAGATCTGTATAGAATTTAATTTGTGAAATTCAAAAACCCAGCCACCCAGAGCTGAGTCAGTACTACCTCTCTTGTATGTAACATATTTTTCTTAATTTATCTTAATTTATCTTTAAATTTTTAATAAAATAATAAACAAAACAGCCTAATAAATGTATTGAAAACCCTCTTGCCTCTTATCAGTCATCTTGTCCTTTTGTGGCAACCAGATATTTTAAAAATGTGTTGCATTTCATTTTTTGAGTTCATTATCATTAGCTGATGAAATCAGTGTCACTAAGATAACGTATTGGGAGAAGCAACCAATTAAAACGACTTTTATTTTATTAGACATTTTCATCTCAATAGATTTTATATATCTTGGAGCTTTTAACAGGCATTGGTTTAACAAAAATACAGTTCTCTCAATGGACAAATTTTGTACTTTGTAGTATTCTCATGCATATTTTGTTTCTAAAAGAAACTATTTTTAAACGCGCATTCCTATTTTTCTCAAAAGTTATGTCTAGTCCGTAACTCAGCTTTTCAGGAGAGGATGCCCTTTGAAGATGTCAAATGTATCTGTACAAGGTTTTGTCTCCTTTGTAAAATGTACATTACAAAACTGAAAAGAACATAATAGAGGTGATTGTGAGAGGCCCTTCCTTGAAACTGAGGGGACTTTCACTGCCTCTCTGATGGATCTGGGGGGACCCACTTGGTTTTATGATACAAACTTTCCGCTCAGTTACAAGATGTTCTTAGGGCAGCAAGGCAATAAAGGCTTTGGGTCATTGCTGCAGGCTAAACTTTGTATTGAGCACCAAGAATGCTGAGATCACTGAAGCTGGAGGTTTAATAAAACAACAGAAAATTATTATTTCTGTACAGCTTATGTGGTGAATTGGTCTGCTCATCTCCAGAGATGGATCTCACAACTCTATCCTCTCCCAGAAGTAGAGTTAAACCACTCTGCCACATTATCAGGCAGAGGTACATATGAAATTGTCTGCCCCCCTTGGTGAGACAATTCTGGTCTTTCTGTCTGCCCTCCCCCTCAGGCAGCCCTCCACTCTCTTGCGCCCCCACCCCCCCATGGAAGGAGACTGGATGCTGAAGCGGCACTCAGAACTGCTCTGATCTGGAGGCCCTTCGGTTGGAAGGACGTATTGGGGGTGGTTGTAGCTGTTGATCTACCTTGTTTCAGTAGTCCTACCTATATTGTGCGTGTTGTATTGCCCCTTTCAATCTCTAGGGGCACCAGGGCTTGGGGTAGGCAATTTGGTGAAATTGAAGAAAACAGCGGTACGAATGTTTCATCTGAGTTTTGTTCCTCTAGCATAACATCTTGGAGTGAGATCCTTCGTGACCTTGCTATCTTGCTTTAACCCTCAAAAACTTCCCCAGTAAAAGTGGAAGCATTTACTTACTGCTTCATTAAGATAAGTTCTCCTCAGTCTGGTGCATTGTGCCAGCCATTATTCAAAGACCTGGGCTAGCTGTCACTGAACAGGTTTTAAGATTAGCTATGTGGGCTGTATAGATCGGATCTGTTTGACTTATAAAATTAACAAACGGTGCCCAAAGAAAGGGCCAGCAATTCTCATTAAGTTAGTTAAACCTAGGAAAGTCATTGCATAGTATTTTTGCCTCTCAGTAGCTTCATGGTTAAATGAAGGATTTCTGGAAGTGCCTTTGTGACTTTCAGGAGCCAGTTTAGAAGTGAAATATTGTAGCGTAGCAATTTTCACCTGTAATGTGAATCTGTAAATTCTCTTTTCATGATAAGGTTAAAATAAAGCCTGGGCACTCAACCTCATCATGGTTATACCTCCATTGCACTTCAGTGCTCTCTTTTCCTTACCCAAAGGATGTGTATTTAGAATAACTCTGCAAATGCAAAATATACTGGCCCTAATATTAGAAAGGATTGTATTGCTATAGTACCTAGAACAAACATAAAAATGGCTGTGTATGTATTGTGTAATTAATATGTTGTCGAAGGCTTTCACGGTCAGAGTTCATTAGCTGCTGTAGATTTTCTGGGTTGTGTGGCCGTGGTCTTGGCATTGTAGGACCTGACGTTTCGCCAGCAGCTGTGACTGACGTCCTCAGAAGTATAACACAGAAAGATGGAGTACTCTCTGTGTCAAGGTGAAAAGAAGAAAAATGGTAGGCAGGTAATTTATGTCTACTCTGGAAGGTGGGGTGGGGCTGAGTCATTATCTTGTAGGAGTTCCCCAGGCTGTGAACATGCTAATGGAGGAGCTTTCCTGAGGAGGTTCTTTTGTCTATGGATTGTTTCCTGAGGAAATTTCCTGTTTCCTGAGGAGGTTCTTTTGTATGTGGATTGGCTGTTGAAATTCTAATCTTATCAGTAGTGCTGTTGTTTTCCAGGACAGGAAACCATGCCCTATTTATTTATAAACTCTCTTCTTATTGTGTAATTATCTTTATTAATATAGGAAGGCAACATTCTTTTGATTTTAATCATGCTTTTCAACGCAGCCTTTCTCTTTCCTCCCCTCCCCTCATGTGTATTTATGCTGAGCACATTTGCATTCCACGGAGCCTGGTGTCAGCCCCTTCCCAGATGCCAGGTGGACCTGCACACAGCAGACGTTTGCATTTGCCCGCTGTCAGAATCTTCCAGGAGGACAGGTGCAGACTCATTTTTTCCACACAGTTTTGACTTTTTAAACCATTGCTGTTTTTAAAAGTCATCATTTTGGTGTGTACTTCAGAGAGCCTGTCACACCAGGGATCCCCTTTTGTCTTTTTCCTTTGCCTGTTTTGGCACCCAGCGTGTCTTTGCACATAAGTAAGAATGCTAAGAACTCTGATCTAGACAATGTACTGTTTCTTTTTTAAAATCAGTGAAATAATATAAGCCTGCCACACAGGAACTGTGTATTCTTATTCTCATCTTACTAGAGAGAGACAGCTGCTGTCTAGTGTTAAGAGCTTTGAGTTTTCCCACAGATGTTGGTTTCATCTTTCAGCCTATGTGTACCTTTCCTGCATAAATTTTCCCAGGGCGAGTGTGAGGCTGGGACCACAATAGCTGGACTCAGGCCTCGTCAGGGCCGGCTCCAGGTGTCTGGGCGCCCAAGGCAGGAAGCCTGGGGCACCCCCCACTGGGGATGCCAACCTCCCGGTGGGGCCTGGAGACCGGGGGGCGGTGGCGGAGCGCGCTGGCTTTCCTGGAGGCTCCGCAGCTGCGGAGCCCCCAGGAAAGTCAGGGAAGGGGGCGGGGTCTAGCCGCCACCCCCTTCCTCCCAGCGCCGGCTTTCCTGGGGGCTCCGCGGCTGTGGGGGCCCCAGGAAAGCCGGGAAGGGGGCAGGGGTCTAGCGGCGGTGGCGGCGGGGGCGCCTGGTTAGGGTGGGGGGCGCTTTTGGGGGGAGTGGGGTGCCATTTGGCGCCCCGAGGCCGGGGCACCCTAGGCGAGTGCCTAGTTCGCCCAATGGGCGATCCGGCTGTGGGCCTCGTTCTCTACTGCAGCTGGCCAAGATGGAAAGCAGTAAGAAAACAATCCAGCTAGCTGAGGAATCTGGCAGATATTGTTTGCTGGGATATTTTCTATGCCCAGTACTGCTTTTCAGTGATGCTACTGTAAATTCCTGTAAATATTGGTATGGAACGTTCCCCCCCCTTTAGTGGTGTTTAAGCTGTCAAGAAGTGGGTCTAACACAAAACAGGCATTGGCTAGGATCCAAAGTCCCAGTTTTGTGAGCAGAAGGCACTGCCAGTCCTGTAGGAGAGCTGCAAATTGTCCCCATCTGCGGCTCCCTAATGCTTCCCCAAAAACTGCTCTGGAGGTGTCCTAACCCACCAAGAGCCAGTTTTGGGGGTCTGCAGATGGGATATGACTGTGGGACAATTTTACATGGGTTGAGTCAAGTATTTGTGCAGCCATAGATGAGCTACAAAACTGTGCAGACCTGGCTCCAGTCGATGCCCATGTCTGGTTGACTGGGGCGGGGCCCATTTGAATTCCACCCTCCACCGAACGAGAGCAAAGAGGACATAAAGTGTTGACTGGACTGTGAAATAGTGCTGATACATTCTCAGACCTCTGGTTTTCTGCAGACAAAGTGAATAGGCTTTGTGCGGTGCACACGTGACCACAATAAGCGCCGTTGTTGATATGCAGCCTCCAAGCCTGGATCTGTTGCCATGGTGGTTTGTTTTATTTTTTTAAAAAGAGCTGTCAGTGGGGGCAGCTCATTATGACCCGTGGAGTGTTGTGCTGTGTCATGTGGCCATGTAGTGCAGAGGTGATTGGAGAGAAAAGGAGAAGCGAGAGATATCGGAAGACAAATTGCTAGTTGCAGGTTTTCAGTGCTATTTATATGAGGAATGAAGGACGTGTAGATGAGAACACAGTTGGAAAGGAGGAGGGAACATCCGGGAAGCTAGCGTAGCATGAGGGAAGTAAGGCTTGTGTGAAAAGAAAACCGGGCAGCTTAGTATACTGTGGCCTTGGTATACTGTCCCCTGCTCAGTATTAACCGGCCTGATTTTTGTTTGTTTATCCAGCTCTTTTTAAGCTCATTCTAATCAGGGGTTTTTTTCCTACTGTTTGACTTGTTTAGCTATGTTAGCCTGTGCCAATGTTTTTCCTCTGAGACTTTGTAGCTTGTTTTCCCTTAGTACAGGTGCTATCCACCCCTTTCCACTCAAGATATCAGGTAGGGAGCAAAGGCCCTGGATCTAGACGAGTGTCTCTGGGGGACAAATGTCACCTTGCATTAGGAAGGTTATCATGGTTTGGAGTGGCCCGTTTCAAGTGGAGTTAGGTATGTTTCTGCAGCTTGTGTAAGTCTGTTTAAATTTGGATTTATATTTAATGTTTTCGTGCCACTGAGATTCTATGCTTATCCTTTCTGGATCCAGAATCTTTTACTGGTAGGGAAGAGACAGGTTCTGGCCCAGCTCCCTGCTTGAGGTTCTAAACTAGGACTTGTGGGAGAGAGCATACTGAACAGGTTTTTGCATAATGTTTCTCCCATGTGGACTTTGCCAGCTGTGTATCCCCCCCCCATCAGTATAATGTAGTGGTTAGAATGTCAGACTAGGATCTGGGGGACCGGGTTAAAATTTCCACTCTGCTATGGAAGTTCATTGGGTTACATTGGACCAGTCATTGTCTCAGCCTGACCTACCTCACAAAGTGGTTGTTGGGATCAAATGGAGGAGGGGAAGAGCGATGTCGTAAGCGGCTCTGGATCCTCATTGGGGAGAAAAGCAAGGTATAAATGTCTCCTTTAAATTATGGTCTGCATAGCTTGGAAGAATCTGATGGTTGGGACCTGCCACCAAGAAATCAGGCCCTCACACAGGTCCCTTGTGTTGGCATGCCAACGTGTCCCTGTTGTTTATAGTCAAGTTACACGTCCATCTCATATTTTCCTCAGTATTCTGAATTTGTGCTGTCATTACTGACTATTGGCAGGAGGGGGGGGGGTAGGTATCTGGCGGGAGGGCATTTGCCTCCCCAAATCCTAAATGTACTAATTTTTTTAAAATTGTCCCCTGACATATACACACTTGCGACTAGTCTGCAGCCACAATTAATCAACCTCTTCCCACCCAGTGTTATTTTTGTGGACACCCTGGGGAGCAGGTGAGGTGAACATTGTACTTTGCGGACCAGTAGAAAAATAGAATTGGAAGAGTCCAATCCATTGCTCCGAGGAAGAAAACTCAGTTCTTAAAAGACCCTTGATGGATTCCTTCCGCCTGCTTTTTGAAACATTCTAGCCATGAGGATCCCAGCTTCCTTGCCCAAGGGACAGTGTAACTGTTGCTACCTTGAAGTGGAAGGGATCAGCCTCAGATGCCTGGAATTGTCTTTTCCAAATATCTTCCTCTCTGAATTTACGTCTGCTTCCTGCCCTCTTTAACCGAACCAGTGCAGAATGGCAAGTTTTAACCAGAACAGGACAGTATATAGAATGTTTCACAGAAGAAGCAGCCTGCTTGGAAAGGCAGCTGGAAGTCCTGAGCCAGTCTGGTGTAGTGGTGAAGTGCGCGGACTCTAATCTGGGAGAACCGGGTTTGATTCCCCACTCCTCCACTTGCACCTGCTGGATGACCTTGGGCAAGCCATAGTTCTGGCACAGCTGTTCTTGAAAAAGAGCAGTTTCTGTCAGAGCTCTCTCAGCCCCGCCTACCTCATAGGGTGCCTGTTGTGGGGAGGGGAAGGGAAAGGAGCTTGTAAGCCGCTCTGAGACTCCTTCGGGTAGTGAAGAGTGGAGTATAAATCCAGCCTCCTCCCCCTCCTCCTCCTCTTCTTCTTCTTCTTCTCCTCCTCCTCCTCCTCCTTCTCCTTCTCTTCTGAGTTGAAATACATTGCTATGTTGCAGCATCTTTGAGAGATTGCAAGCCAGGTATTTTTAATATCTTTAGAGGTTGTGTTTCTTCCTGATTAGCCTTTCTCTGCCTGCTCTCTCAGGCACAAGAGCAACCCCGCGGGGCTGTCTGAGACTCTTCAGTTATAAGTGCTTTTCTTCTAAAGATCCACACGGAGGCATCTTTCAACCAAGCTCTCGCCATCCCTGTTTCTCCCACAGACTAGGCCCAGTTTCCCCCTCACACCTACACAATGCACCGGTAGATGCACTTATTCACGTATTCAAGTGCCGATCTCAGTTGCCCGTCTTCTTGTTTCTACCAATCTTCAGGTCAGGCTTCTGGTATTTTTATACAAAAAAAGAATTACAAACATTTATTTAAAACTTTTCTTTGTCAATTGGCCACCCGAATAGGGTCCCTAGGTGAGCGAGCATTAAAGCATGTCAACATTAAAACAGCATTCAAAATAATACATATATAATAAATAATTAAATAATCCAATAGAGCATAAAAACACAAACACATATAGCACAGCCAGGGAAGAAGGTCAATAACAGCTAGCAGGGGAATGCCAAGCAAAAAAAACCCAACTTCACCTGCTGGCAGAAGACAGCAGTAGAGGGAGACAGACAAATCTCCAAGGGAAGGACATTCCAATGTTTTGGCACCACTACCAAGAAGGCCCTTTCTTCAGTTGTCACTTTTCTAGCCTCAGCTGGCAGGGGCACCTAACATATATTTTCTTATTGAAATGTTCATCACAGTTTATTTGTTTTAAGAAAACAAAAATCCTAAAACAGGTCACCTGGTGATTGGGAGAGAGATGGATTTGTGACGTTGCAAGCATCAGCCCGTCCGTACTATGCATAACCTACTTCTGCTGCAAACAGGCAGATCTGGTTTCCGTGGAGCCAACTCCTGGACAGGGACGTGTAAATATGTATTTAACATCACGAGTGGGTTTTTTTCCTTTGTAACTCAAACCACTTAAACAAACCAGGTATTCATATCCCACCATTGATTTCAATAGCTATGCGTGAAGCAGACAAGCCAGAAGCCCCTCCAAGTATAATAATTTTTTAACCGCTTCTTGTCAAGCTGTGTAATGTCTCTGCTGGTTTCTTTTGCAAAAGATGGAAGGATCATTTCCACTACCTCAGATTATGAAATCTAATTCTGGCTCCTGCATATGAAAAAAACAGGATATTTAAAGTTGGATAGACATCTTAGAAGCCATAAATCTGTTTCCTTTGCAAATAAAGAGTCAGGCTTGTGTTTGCAACATAAGTGAGGGACTGTGGAATGGTTGTCATTTAATCAAATGTCTGGGACCCAGAGTGGACATAAGGGAAGCCAATGTTGGATCAGGCCAGTGGCCCACGGCCCATCAAAGGCTGTTCCTGAAGCTCACCCTGTTGTTGTGCACACAGCAGTCCCCAGGAGATCTCTGGATTGGGGGGAGATTCGGTGCGTGTAGAGAACCCTTTGGGATGGAGCAATGTTTCTGTCTCCTGTTGACATAAAAGCCTAATCCGTTGAACACGTATTGTGAGTGGACAAGAATGGCAAGTTGTTACCATGGTTAAATATTTAACCTTAAAAGACTGAAAATCCTAATGCAAATAGTTTTCCTCAAGGAAACGGAAGGACCCAAAGCATTTGTTTTGTGCAGAGTGCACGTCCAATAAACGTACCCTTTTCCTGTGTGGGTATTTTTTTTGGAGTGCAGAACTCATCTTCCTGTGTATGGCTGTGTTTGTGCAGGGGGTGCATTGTTGAAGTGCAGTGTTGAGAAGACCTAACGCTTCTTGGTTCTTTTGAAAGAAAGCGTAAAGATATGCCTTGTCTTAAGAACCACTGAAGTAATGGATGCTTCTTCCAGTTACTTCAGAGAGCTTTATTGGACCCAAGAAGGACAGCACAGCACTAGTCTTCTTCTTTCTTTCCATCATCCATTTCTTCCTACATCTGCTTTCCCCCCCGCCCTCCCCCTGCTCTACTTACCCTGGAAATATTTTGCCAGTCCTCGCAGCTATTCCCTCCGTGGCCTAGACTGGTCAACATGTGTGACTCTCTGGTATTTGTAGTGTCCAAACCAATACTGATGGCGGCACTGTCGCTTTAGCCAGCTCATTCGATGTTACTTTTCATCACTGCTACTCATACCTCCAACATTCTCTGGGTTTTGTCACACAGTGCTGAATTTTGTTCTTTTAAGGGCTCACACAGCCCTTTTTCTAAAGAACTCCTCTTTCTAGGTACCTGTGGAGTCGGTCCCTTAAGCAGTAATGTCTAAGAAAGCAGAACAGACCAGTAAATCCCAACATAATGTGCCCCTTTCAGCAGCAGTAATCTCTGTTAACTGTGTGTCTGACTGGATTATTTTCATTTTAGGTTTATTATTTATATTTGCTGGTATTGGAAAGGATTTTGTTGTCAATCCCTTTTTGAACACATTTGTTCAGTTATGTGATGCTTCTAGTAGTGTTTTAAATTTGTAACATTACCATTGTGTGTGTGCACAAGTGTTTGTGAGGCGTACAGTCTCTGACTGGTGCGCACCAGCTAACGACATTACAGTGCTGTATCCTGCTGCTATAGGAACCCTGGACAATTATTATTGTACTGTTTTTTGGAAATGCTGCTTAAAAATATAAAATATAAAAAAGAAGAGAAAACTTTTTCCTCGTGCAGAGTTTTAAAGATAACTTTTTTGTGTATTGTTGTGTAAAATAAATATTCTAAATACTACTACGCATGCTTCTTCAGTGATGTGGGGGGGCGGTTGCTTTTTGCTTTCTGGTCTTACTGCCCTTCACAGTAACTATCTGAAACAGACCGAGATGGGCACAGCCGTGTTCTTCTGTCTGTAGCAGAAAAGAGCCGGAGTCCAGGAGCACCTGAAAGGCTAATTAAATTTGTGGCAGGGGAGGAGCCTTCACTTCCTCAGATATCTGCATGAAAGCTCCTACCCTACCACAAAAGGTTGTTAGTCTTTAAGGTGCGACTGGACTCTTAGGAGCAGGGACTCTAATCTGGGAGAACCGGGTTTGATTCCCCACTCCTCCACTTGCACCTGGCTGGATGACCTTGGGCAAGCCATAGTTCTGACCAGAGCTGTCATTGAAAGAGCAGTTTCCGTCAGAGCTCTCTCAGCCCCACCTACCTCACAGAGTGTCTGTTGTGGGGAGGGGAAGGGAAAGGAGTTTGTAAGCCGCCCTGAGACTCTGAGTGAAGGGTGGGGTATAAATCCAATCTCCCTCCTCCCTCCTCCTCCTCCATTTTACAAACCAGATACTGAAAGACTTGGAGAGGCAGCCCAGTCTACAAATTAGTTAAAAACAATTTGACCTTGTATGGAATTTCTGACATGTTGAATGGGGCTGAGAATTCTTCTACATCAATCCAGGCACTCCTCAAGATCCTGAAAAAAATCTTCCAAATGAGAACTAGGCTGAACACGAATGAGTACAGCATAAAAGTTCAAAGGAGAATCACACCGTGATAAAACACCAGGAGGCTGGAATGCAGTTGCACAGAGCAACATTTCTGTGTAGCCAGCAATTAATTCAAAAGCCTGCTACAAGCACATGTAAAACTGCCAGTTTTTCTTTACATGCACACCTCTAGCAGGATGAGAAAAGACAGTACTTTCACTTACACGGTGAATTTTGCCATGAGCTAGAAATTCCACCTCAAGCACATACAAGGAACGATGGCCTAACCCACCCTGGAGAAAAATATCCAAAAGACCCTTCCAGATTAGGATATCTTAAGAGTATATTTATTAAAACTGGTACGGTAGCCAACACTGCTGACAGCATAGTCTGTTCATGGTAGGAAATACATTTCTAATCAGTCACTGTATTCCCTTAATACATTTTGAGTAGTAAATCTCACAATTTCAGCCAGTTCTGCCCCCAGATGCTGGGGCTCAGACTCACCCAAGCGTCCTGTTTGTGGCTCCATGGGGAGGGGGGGAGCAAGGGCGGCCATGGTGGTCCTCGGTGGGCGGAGGGGGCAGGCCAGCAGTGAGCGCAGGAGTCATAGGCCCGCCAGACCCAACGCCGGCCCTATCAGCAGGTCCTGGGTGTCGCCCCCCCCCACTGGCTGCTACTAAAGGTGCCACGCCACCCCCACTCGCCATCTTCTCAGCGTCAGGTGACGTTTTGCTCCCAGGTAAGTGTGAATAGCATCACAGTCTTGGTGTCTTCAGCAGTTTGAATATCTTGGCTTGAAGGCACTTAATGAAGCACCTCAGGCAGGTCTGGGTCTAGTCACTGGCCGGATGAGAATTTTTCGAGAATGTTATATAGGCCACCATTGGAATTCTTGATGGCAGGTTATAAACATAATAAATAACCAGAGTTTGTTTGCCTGTCTTCCTTATTAATATATGCGCAGCCCATTTCCTCCAAAATCTCTGCACACATTTTAATACCACTGTGGCATTCCATTAGTATAGCAACCAAAAGATCAGTTGAAAAGCCTGCATAACCACTATGATATTCTGCAGATGCAGCAAACTAGAGACAGGCTCAGTATTTGAATTTTGCTGTATCAAGGCCACCAGTGGCCGAGTTGGGCTCCCCCCCCCCATTGCACTAAAAAGCTAGGTGAATGCTGTCCATTTGAGTGACTTTTCCTTTAAGGGATGGAGTTAGGCTCGAAGATCAAGGATCCTTTTGCAGAAGTGAAACTGAACTGGCTCCTCTGTTTCTCCACCTTGCTCTTTGTATTACTAAGATGTCTCTTGTATGAAATGCAATGTGATTTAAAGGCCATTCTGCTTCCATGGAAACACAACTGTGCGCAAGAGAGGACAGAATGTGTCTGTTAATTCCCGTGGGCATCTGGCCGATTGTTCAGCTCCAAGATGAAGACATACAAGTCGTCACTTTGAAATCCTCCCATTTGCCCAGTGCGATTTACGTGAGATTTAAGATAAAGTATGCGGTCTTACTGTACTGCATTATGTCTTGAACTCTCTACTACTTACGACAACCAAATATACAGATTTTATTTGAATTACAGCTGAATGACACCCTTGGGTGATCAGCACATGGCTTCTGTTTTCCTCATACCAAAATTCTCTTCCTTCTGTGGAAAGGGACTCTGGCATGTCCCAGGGTCACCTTGGTCTTTCCCCTGCCTTGCTGCTTTCATTGGGCTCTCAGAGCAGATGACTGCCATCTGCTGGCCATTTGTACATTTCCTGCTGTTGGCAAGTCAGACTTGTTTATCACAAGAAAAAGTAACTTAAAAGTCTTCACAGTTGCACACAGAACAATTTTCCCCCCCAAATTCTGTGGTGCCCATAGCTACTATAATTCAAATTTTGCAGTGAGAGATGCTGTAGAAAAGCCAAAACACAAACTCTCATGCCTTAAAACATGCCTAATTCTACCCTTAAAAACTGCAATAGGGAAAGGGGCAGATTTGAAATGCAAGGGTCTGGGAGACAGCTGCCTAGCACAGCTGGCACAAAGATGCAGCAATGCATTAGAATCATCATCATCATCATTTGGCAGTGTGTGTAGAATAGCTGGGAGTTCCTAAGATTGTCTGGCAGCCAGAAATTCTAGCTCTTTTAACGTTATGCACCACTACGTGGTGAGCTAGACTTCTGTCTAAGGCAAGAGACGTTTCAGAAGTGGTTTGCCATTGCCTGCCTCTGACTCACAACCCTGGTATTCCTTGGAGGTCACCTTTCCAAATACTAGCCAAAGCTGACTCTGCCTAGCTTTCGAGATCTTGACGGGATCAGGCTAGTCTGGGCTATCCAGGTAAGGGCAATGCATTAGAGCAGAGGTGTCGAACTCATTTGTTATAAATGTCATTCATTTATTTCCTGTCAGAATAAACTGTGAACATTGCTAAGCAACCAAGCTTGGTTCTGTCAGTAAAACAGGATTGCTGTACAAGTCAAAAGGGGGAGAGGAGAATGATGTAAGCTGCTTTGGTCACCACTGCAGAGAAAAACTGTACTTTCCCTCCCGGGGAACCATAGTTGCCAATCTCCAGGTGAGGGCTGGAGATCACTCAGAATTACAACTGCTCTCCAGATGGCAGAGATCAGTTCCCCTGGAGAAAATGGTGGGCTCTGTGTCCATTATACCCAGCTGAGGTTGCCACAGTAAATTGACGCTGAGTGTCCAAGGCCGGGGCACTCTCCCAGAGCCTCTTTCTAGAGCTCATTGTATTTATTTCCACAACGGGCCTTATTCCTAGTACCATACAATGATCATCCATATACAGTATCAACACATGAATAATATTGGCTTTCCTACTTTCTACTGAAAGGAACTCTGGCCTTTTTTTTCTGCAAAAGCAACAGGGGTGTTTTGTGTGTATGTATAAAAGCTTGGATCCCATCTAGATTTCCATGGGAGACCTCCAATTCTCCCCCAAGCTATTTCTGCTGGTCCCCACCCCAGGAGCAGCATTTTGGGGTATATTTTGGACAGCCATGGTATCCGGCCTCAGACCTTCCCAGGGCAGCAGGTGAGTTCCCAACGGAGGCCCTCCCAGCCAGCCAGGAAAACCACTATTGACCTTGGACCTTCCCGAGCTGGTGGCAGAGCTGGTCAGGGGTCCATGCCAGAGACAGGAGTGACAGTGACCAGGAGCAGAATCATAGAGTCGCAAGGGACCTCCAGGGTCATCTAGTCCAACCCCCTGCACAATGCAGGAAATTCACAAATACCTCCACCCCCCACTAACAAGGGGAAGCAATCCCGAGGCCTCCCCACTCTGAAAACTCAGGATCTCTGGGACAACGGCAGAGGAGGGAAGTGACAGAAGTGAGCAAGAGATCCCTCGCACATGGGTGGGAGGAATCACTTAAAATCACCCGCCCTCTGCAGAAATCTAGGCACAATCCAAGCCATGGTGTACAGTGTCATCAGTTTGCAGGCCTCTGCTGCAAGAAGTCTGCAATCTATAACTTGACAAAAGAAATATAACAAGGGGAGGAAGGCAGAGATGGAGAGACTCAAGGAAAGATATTCATTTCAGTAGCATGTGCTTAGGCTTTGGGGATGGAGGCTAAGAGGTTGAGCCAATGGCTTCATGGACAAGGTGGGCAGTGTTCCCTCTAAGCTGAGTTAGTGTGAGCTAGCTCAAAGTTTTTTAGCCTCCAGCTCACAAATTTTTGTCTTGGCTCAGGAAGGAGGGCTCCAGAACAAACTAATTTATACAGCAGTCAAATCACTTGCTCACAACTTTAATGGCAGTAGCTCACAAAGTAGAATTTTTGCTCACAAGACTCCACAGCTTAGAGGGAGCATTAAAGGTGGGTGTCAGGTCTCCCAGTTAAGACACTCTCCACCACACACTTAAGCAGTGGTAGTTTATTGAGATATGCTTACTTCTGGAAACTTGCTCTTTGTCAGAACTGAAAAAAACATGCCCAAATCCACAGTTATAGACAAAGCAGTTAACACCCCACACCTCAAGCATACGTCATCATCCAGCCCCTAGGTCACTATGGCAACGGGTGATGGATCACAGCTTAAAGAAATGGTTATGGCTGCTAGAAGCATTCACTTTCAACACCCTGTGCACTCCCCTCAGGAATTCCCTCCCCTCAATATCATGGCAAGTGAATTGCAAAGAAATGAAACTAAGCTTGACAGTAGGATTTGAGGAGGTCTTTGAAAAGTGAGAGCTGCCATCACACGTGTGTTTCTGGAGGGAACCGTCTGATTCGAAAAGCTGTCACGTTTAGATTAAACACAGTTTTTTAACATGAAAATGAGGCAAAAGAAGACTTTGAAAATGAGAAAAAGTACAGGCAGAGTCAAAGACTACTGCTGCAATACGAAAGGGAGAAAATGACTGCTGGAAATTCTCTGGCCATGCTATATTCATTAGGAAATTTCCCTTGATAAGAACAGAAAATAACAGGAGATATGAACTCATTTTGTGATAAGTAAACTGTTTTATGTCCCCATTGGGGAGAAAAGTGAGGTATAAATGAAGTAAATTATCATTTCTATTAATGCAGTCAGGCCATAATAAGGAAACAAGAAGTTTTATTTAGGTATGCGTTTCCAGCCTTTCTCTCCAATGGAGATCCAAAGCAATTTATTTCTATTTATTTATTTATTTAGATTTATATCCCGCCCTCCTTGAAGGCTCAGGGCAGCTGACAATAAGGCATGAATGCCAGAATTAAAACAGAGTAAAACAGCATAAAACAAATAAAATCATACAGTACAACATCGAGCATTTAAAACAAGATGGGGCAGATCTTAATCCCCGGCAACATACCAGTAACCTGTCCCCTCTCCTTCCAGGGTCGCCCAGCACCTGATGATGGCAATGATGTGGTGGCGCATAATTATCAATGATGGAATAGTGGTGGCGACTGCTCCAACTTAAAGGCCTGGCGGAAGAGCTCCGTCTTACAGGCCCTGTGGGACTAAGCAAGGTCCGCAGGGCCCGGATCTCCTCCGGGAGCTCCTTCCACCAGGTAGGAGCCGCCACCAAAAATGCCCTGGCTCTAGTGGCAGCAAATTTCACATCCCTGGGGCCTGAAATTTCCAGGAGATGTTGACCCAAGTGCCCTTGGGGGGACATATGAGGAAAGGCAGTCCCTTAGGTAAGCCGGACCCTGGCCATACAGGGCTTTAAACCAGCACTTTGAAGTGGATCCAGTATGCTATTGGCAGCCAGTGCAGCGCTTTCAGCACAGACTGAATATGATCCCTCCTGGAGAGACCCTTCAACAGCCTGGCTGTAGCATTCTGCACTAGCTGCAGCTTCCAGATTTGCAACAAACGCAACCCTAAGTAGAGAGTGTTACAGTAGTCTAGCCTCGAGGTGACCGTTGCATGGATCACCATGGCCAGGTCATCGCGGTCAAGGAAAGCGACCAACTGTCGAGCCTGCCAAAGATGGTAGAAGGTAGACCTGGCAGTGGCCGCCACCTGGGCCTCCATCGTTAGAGAGGAGTCCAGGAGCACACCCAAACTCCTAACCTCTGACACTGGCACCAAAGGTACCCCATCGAACATCATCCTTCCCTTTGCCTCTTTATCCTCACAACAACAACCTTGTAAGGTAGGTTAGGGGGATTCAGACCTGGGCTTTTCATTTTCTAGGCTCACATGGACAGTATCTAGCCTCAAACTGAAATGACAGGTTACTCCAATAGCCCCACTATATGTTGTTCTGATTATAGTTATAGATACCATCAAATATACACACAGATGCAAACACACACTCATGCCCAATCCCAAGTGTAGACATGCTCCCAGTTACAGCATTGGCGAGGGCTACTGTAGTCTACTTTTCTAGCATGAAGCAGGCAGCCATTCTAGTAAAAAATGTAAGAGTCTTTTTTTTAACATCAAAACCCTCCTAAAAAGGAGAGGAATTTATTCTTTTTATAAATGGAAAAAGGTAGGGTATATAGAGGGATTAAGAAAAGAGCAGAGTGAGTATCCTGTTAATAAAAGTTAGTTTAAGTCAGTATAAGTACAGTTTTTGGCGGTCACCGTGATTAGAGAGTCTTCTTTTCATCTAACAAGAATCCAAAATAACTCTGTTAATAAGGTTAGTAGTGTCCTTTGGGGTTAGTTGTTAATCAACTCCTTTCTGACACTTCCCGAACTGTTATTTCTTTGGTTGTCTTCTTTTGGTATCCCTCAAGTTATAAGATGGGCCCTCTTGGTTTTCACATCTCCCGCTCTGGCACCTCCCTCCTCTGGGCCGCTGTCATCCTCACTACTTGTCCAAGTTGCGAGTGCTGCATCTTCCTCTGAGCTGGCGTGTCTCTTCAGAAATTCTTGTGCTTTGAAGATGGAGTCAATCTTTTCTCTTTTATCCTTGTACTTGAACACTAGGCCTTCAGGGAAAGTCCATCTATATATAGTCTGATGTCTTTGTAGAAAAGTGGTCAATCCTTTGTAAGCTTTCCTTTTCATCCGGATTTCGTAAGGCACATCTTTCAATATTCTGATAGTCTGTTCCCCAATTTTCAAGGGCACCGCTGAGACTGCACGCAGAATTTGATCTCTAGTACTCTGCTTAACAAACTTGACCACCACTTCTGCTGGCAGATTATTTTTCTTTATAAAGGTGGAATAGGCCCTGTAGACCTTATCCATCTCTTCTTTTAATCCTCGCTGATCTCTGCCAGTTACGGGTGCCAAGGCATTTGCTAGTATAGATCTGAGATCTTCATTCTCTTCTTCTTTAATGCCCTGAAAACGAAGGGTCAGATTCGATTTCTCCATTTGTAACATCAAAATCCTTTTCTCTTACTCATCCTGGTGTTTTTCTAACTTATTGACCCTTTTCTTCACTTTTCCGATGTCCTCCGTCGAGATCAAGCATTTCTGTGCGATCTCCTCCATCTTCTTGGACGTTTCTGTTAGTTACTTTTGTTGACTGCTGAGAACACCTTCCATGTTAGTTAAGGTTTCGCTGATTTTCTGTATTTGGACCAGCAGAGGGTGCAGTAGCTCGCTTGTCTGTTGACTGACAGCAGGCTCTGGAGGGGGATTACCCGGACCGGAAGTCCCGCCTCCCTTCTTTTCCGGTTTCAAAGGGACCTTCTTCATGGCCGACATTTCTTTTGTTTACTTTTTCAAAGTTCGTGACGCGTCGCTCAGGAGACCCGCTAACTCTTTAGCTTCAACAGCACCCCAAAGGTAGTTTCATCAACCCTTCTTCCCTTTTGTCCCCCTTAGCTTTCTTTTATAAGTCCCACTTCTCAATGGGGGGGATTCCCCTCCTCCCAGATGCTTATTCGCTTACGGGGGAAGGGCTCGGGTTTTCGCTTCAGATTTAGACCTCCAACTCACGGTTCGCTGCCGTTTCTTCTTTTTACTTTAATTCATGTTGCTGTTCCTCACTCCTGGAAGTCGGTGGCGCTGCTACATCCCATGCGGGCACAACGCAGCGGGGCCGATTGGGGCGGGGAGAAAGCCTCAATTTCCCGGCTGTGTGCCGGCAAAGAGGCTACTCCCCAAGCGCCCCCGGTTCGGAGCCTTTGTCTAAGGCTCACTAGGGTCTTTCGCACATGCGAGGACCCCCCTAACTGCATGTGGGCTAGCTGCCTCTGGGAGCGTCCCGAGAAGCGGCCGCCATTCGCAACGCCGAAACCGAACCCCCAAAAATGTAAGAGTCTGGCCTTAAAGATGCACACATTTACCATTGCACAGCCTTTCATGAGCCAGAGCCCACTTCATTGCAAGGACGAATGGTTAGGTTCAGTTGGCAGAGAGAGATGTTTATATACCCTTGTGTGATAGACAGATAGGTGGACAGAGAGCCATCCTATTGTTCTCCTATGACAATAGCTTCTCATAAGCCTCCTGCTTACCGCTCTTATTACCATCCTGTTGGGACTGACTCTCCATGGCTCCTCAGTCTAACTGCCACTTGCCTTAAGAACATAAGAGAAGCCAATGTTGGGTCAGGCCAATGGCCCATCCAGTCCAACACTCTGTGTCACACAGTGGCCAAAAATACCAGGTGCCATCAGGAGGTCCACCAGTGGGGCCAGGACACTAGAAACCCTCCCACTGTTGACCCCGCCCAAGCACCAAGAATACAGAGCATCACTTGCCGCAGAGTTCCTACCTATACCTTGTGGCTAATAGCTACCGATGGACCTCTGCTCCATATGCTTATCTAATTCCCTCTTGAAGCCGTCCATGCTTGTAGCTGCCCCCACCTCCTGTGGCAGTGAATTCCATGTGTTAATCACTCTTTTGGTGAAGAAGTTCTTCCTTTTATCCATTCTAACCCAACCACTCAACAACTTCATTGAGTGCCCACGAGTTCTTGTATTGTGAGAAAAGTTTCTCCAAGCTAAAGAGCCCCAAGCGTTTTAACCTTTCTTCATAGGGAAAGTGTTCCAACTGCTTTATCATTCTAGTTGCCCTTCTCTGCACTTTTTTCAGTGCTATAATATCCTTTCCAGGCCCGTAGCTACAGTGGGGCATCTCGGGGCCCAGCCCCCTGACTTATTGCCAAGGCCCCCCAACTTCCCATCCAGCCCAGGCTTCCAACTTCCATTTTTTTGTTTCATTTGTGGTGTTCTCTTGCGGGGGTGTCCGTATGTGTCTGTGCAGGGTGCCCCCTGACATATTTAAAGGCTCCCTGGATTAAAAAAATCCTGGCTAAGGGCCTGATCCTTTCTGAGGTGTGGTGACCAGAATTGCACACAGTTCTCCAAATGAGGTCGCACCATCAGAATATTTGTTGAAAAATTGGGATGTTAAACGTGGTTTGATTTGTTTTGACAACTATTAAGGAGAAATTGAAAGGGACTAGACTTTTAAATTGTTACCATTAGTAAGAGAGAGTAAGTTTAGTAGTAAATGTAACTGAATAAGAGAGATATCAATGGGGTTGGAGCACTGCGGGAAGCCTTGTTTGGGGGGGAGAGGGTGAAAGGAAATGGATATGTATTTACTTGTTTAAGTTGTATGAAGGTGGAAAATATATCCAATAATAAATTGTATTTACCAAATGAGGTTGCCCCGTCGATTTATACAGGGGCATGGTGATATTGGCTGATCTGTTTCCAATCCCCTTCCTAACAATCCCCAGCATAGCGTTGGCCTTCTTTATTGCCCTCGAACACGGTCTCGACATTTTCCCTGAGTTTATCTACCAGGACTCCAAGGTCTCTCTCTGGGTCAGTCTTTTGGTCAGTTCGGCCCCCCACCGACGTGCATTTATAGTTCGCCCTCCTTGCCTATCCGCGGCAGACGCTGCTCTCGTGGTTCCAGGCAAGAGCCACCGGCCAGGGGGCACCAGAGATCGCAAACTCGCTCCCTTCGCTCCTTTGGCCTCTCCTCCCCGAGTGCTGAAGGAGAACCGTCGCGCAGCAAGAGGGGGCGGCTGCCGTAAACGGGCCTGCTGGGTTCCTCTCTCCGGCACGTGGCGACTCCTCCTCCTCCTCCGAGCAATCCTCCTCCTCCTCCGAGCAATCCTCCTCCTCCTCCTCTTGCTCGGCCTTTTGCGCCGGCACTCCTCGCCGGGGGCCGCTGGAGAGGGCGACCCGGACGGCCCCGGCCGGCGAGAGGGCGCCGCGACGCACCCGGGCCACTCCTCCCGCGCCGGCCGACTCTGCAGAGGGCCAGCCCCTCGCGCCTCCCCGCCGCCCTCCCCGCTCCTCGGCCCCGCCCCTCGCCCCGCCCCCCGCCGGCTGCTTCGCCTGATGCGGGTCTGCAGCGGGGCATTGTGGGAAACTCCCAGGGCATGTCCTCCTCCCTCCCTGCCTCCCGCGGGCTCTGCCTCCGTCTCTCCTCTCTGCGGAGCTTCCCAGGTGTGGCTTCGGGACGCGGCCGGTGGGGGTAAAGGTAGGTGGTGGCGGGGATGCTTTTCTCCCCCTTTCTTGGCTTCCTTGTGCGGGATAGAAGAGCCCCAGCGTCCCGGGTGTATGGATTTACCAGGGAAAGGCAGAGGCGTCTGCCGGGGGGGGGGGGGTCGTTCTGGAAGGGGCCGCGACGTGCCAGGGGAGCGGCGGCAGAGCTGCGGCTCCGCTCGGGAAAGGGGCGTGTGCGCGCCTCTCCCAGGAGCGCGGTCGGGGGGCCGCCCGGGCCAGGGCTTTTCCGCGGGAGGGCCTTGAAGGTCAGGTGCTTGGCCGGAGCATCCCCAGGAGCGGGGGGCCGACACCGCTCCTCCGCTCAGCCGGGAATGATGTGGCAGAACGCCGCGCGCCGATTCCTTGGGGCCGTTCGCGTAGCTGGCGGTGGTTGTGCGCAGAGGTTTGCCAGGGATGTGTAGTAGGGCGACTTCTGGGCGAGATTATTCGGGGGGGGGACGATTTTACCATCCGCCCCCTAAGAAGTGGATACGAACGAGAACAGGCTGGCGCGATCCACAAGCACAGCGGTTTAGATCTTGAATTGTGAAAGCAACACTGATGGTATTCGGAAGCCCCGGACGTTTATTTCAATTGCCTTTAGGGACTCGACTCCACCCAAGAGGATAACAGGCAGCTTTTTTGCAGTCTCTTCATTTCAAGCTGCAGTGGCACATTTTTCAGGCCTGCACAATTTTGTTAATTTTATGCTGGGTTGTTTTTGTTTTTTTTGGGGGGGGGATCAAAGTTTTGCTGTTCTGTTTAATTAGCTATTAATGGTGCAAATAGGATGCCAAACCAACACTGGGACAGTTCAATTCCTTGCATCCTGTCAAAAATTTCCTCCTTTGGAATGATAATCTTAGGGCTGGGTTTCTCTCCCCCGGCTCTGTGCTAGCTGTGTGTGTGTGCACATGCACGCATGCCATTCTGTTCTAACAAAAGCAGTAGATTAATGATGCTTACTGCATCATAGCTCCCCTCAGACTGGCAGCAGAGGTTATAAAAATAGACGGGAAGTGGGAAGCGCAGAGTGGCAAAGTGGTTGTTGCCCTTGGCTGCAAGGGGCCCCTGATACATTGATCCTGCTAAAGAATACCAGTCTGCTGAGTGCATGTTGAACTAGAGGACAATGCTGCATGCAGGCCATTTCTGCTGTCCTTTAAATAAGCCTGGTTTCCTTCTGTTCATCTGCTGCCCCTTATTATTGGAAATACCTGTTGATTTAGTTTTTTTTTTTAAAAATGTGTTCACTGCTCCATTTCCCAAACATCCAGGATGTATACATTTACCAGGGTACTTCAGCTCCCATTTCAGGCCCCAAACAGTTTTGAGAGTGTTGAGCATGCTATAGTTGCAACAGTTTTGTTGATGGGCACTCTGTCAAAAGAGGTCAGGGTATGTCAGTATCAAGGATGTCTGAAAATCTGCTTTCCCGGATTAGGATTGCCAAAGGTCTTTTATTCTGAGGGACTGTCCCTACTTTCAGAGCAGGTACTACTGATCCATATGAGGCAATTAAGGCCCCTTTTTGCTTCCAGAACACTTCTGTTCCATAGCATTTCTCACAGAACCAGCTATATCACAGATTCAGAGTCCCACCTAGCTAGCACACAACGGGATGCAATGTGGCACAATCGAAACCCCTTTGAAATCCATGCAACAAGTTCTCAGTCCAGTGCTGGTTTTCCATTTATTTTAATAGTACCTTGAATTCTGCATTTTGATCAAGCAGGTTTATTTTCAGATTCACGTGGATGTTATCAAGGTGTATATTAGATAAAAAACAGTGAGGGCTGCAGCTTGGTTTGCAACATCATTTTCACTGACATAGGCACTGAAGACTGGGGCCACTTGCTTTTTCTCTGCCGTTGTGGCTAGTGTTGCTGAACCTGGGTGTTATTGTTACTATTATTAGCCACATTGAATGTTTGACCTTCGTGGTCTTAAATTCTATGACCTTCTACCAATAAGAGCTGGATGGTACTCCAAAAGCTACTTGTACCCTTGTCTTGTAAAGATGTACATGGAACGCTGAAGGGCCTCTTAGAAACCTGGCATTCTTTAGCAGTCTTTTTCCTTTAACACCCCCTCCCCCTACACACTCTTCTGGAGCTTTACCACTTGCACAGTTTGGAAAGCTTCAGACCTTGGTGGCATATTCATTCTCCTTGCTCAGGCCTTTGAGGAAGAGCTCAGTGCAGCAGAAGGAAGAAAGATTTTGCAGGCTCTTGTTCATTCGTCTTCTTCCTCCCCCAGTCACTTTGGTATAAATAATCCACCATGAACCGTGGTGTGTCGATGAGTCAGTGATGCTCATATGCTGCCCACAAAGTTGCTTCTTGGCATTATCAGGGCACCGGCAGGAGAAAAGCACCTGGTTCAGAAGATTTCTGGCAGGCCTGGGCCCTCCATGCTCATCCCAAGAGAGCTGGTTCTGCTCTCTTCGAAAGGTCGCTTCATCAAGCTGAGCTGGGATCTCTGTCTGCAGTGGCTTCTTAAATTTCAAATGCGACATATCAGCGTTGGGCCAGTGCCTGTAATCAGCAGCCTGTAAAATTCAGAACCTTGCAAGATCTTCTGTCCAATCTTTTTGTCTACCACTGTAGAGCAAATGGGGGAGTTGCTGGTGGCACACACTGGGCATTGTATAGTTCTGAATTCAATTAAGGGGAAACAGAAGTCGCCAGTTATTAAGAATGCCGATAAGCTAAACAGAGCTCTCGCACTCACTGGAGCCATTGTTCATCACTGTTGCATGGGATTGGAAGGTTTTTGTTCTTATAGATTTGCGACTCACAATATTTGACAGACAGGAGGAGGGGGAGAGAAGGGCTGGCACAGACCGTGGCTTGTATGCACAAAAGTGCAGCTGGTAGAACGACAGTTTTGTGCCTCTGACAAAGAGAACTTTACTAGTTCATGATTAAACCAACTTCCATATTGGCTTTACATTATTGCAATGTTAACAAAAGCTCATCTGTAGTGACCCCGGGAATGGATCGTGCTTTCCTGAACAACTCTTGGATGTTGTCAAGTATTAACAGTCCCATGTCTGAGATGGAAAGGGCAATAAGGACTGGCTTACGTGTTGATTTATCTTGAGTCAGTAACAGACTTGGAAGGGCAAAGCAGCACGTCAGGTGGTACGTCCTTGTGGGCAGGCAGTTCTCGTCTTCTCCCACAATCACTCGGCACAGCTGCCTCCTCCCTTTGGGGCAAAAGTCTCTGAGGTGGCACTGGCATCACCGAGCAATTGGTTCTCTTTATCTGAACAGTCCCATATTCTGGCTTTTTTGGCAAATGTACTTCCTCCTCCCCAAATTGCTGGCTCAATTTTTCTTTTCTTAAATAACGGTAAACTTCCAACATGGCACCTATACAGACCTGTAGAAGATTTATGCTAGTTGCCAGAAGCTGCAGGAAATTTAAGGCTAGGTTGTGACATAACTAGTTTCCCAGATTTAGCTTCTGCTAAAAGAAAGATGGGTGGAGAGGCAAAAAGCAATTATGCAAATCCCTTTTCTTTCTCTCTATAAAAACCAGTTCTCCCCTGCTCCTTGGCTGTACACTGGTGTATCCAAGAAACAAGCTATGTGGATATGGCCACACATGATTTTTAATGGCAGGGATCACGAGGAGCAGGAAGCAAGTATGAGGCCTCTAACAATGATGTCCCTGAGGACATTCCTGTACCTCTACCCATATAACAAGATAAGAACATAAGAGAAGCCATATTGGATCAGAGAGAGATTGGATTGATACCCGGCCCTTCACTGCCCAAAGGCGTCTCAGAGCGGCTTACAAACTCCTTTCCCTTCCCCTCCCCACAACAGACACCCTGTGAGGTCGGTGGGGCTGAGAGAGCTCTGACAGAAACCGCTGTTTTTCAAGAACAGCTGTGCCAGAGCTTGTGACTGGCCCAAGGTCACATCAGCAGGTGCGTGGAGGAGTGGGAGAATCAAACCCGGTTCTCCCAGATTAGAGTCCGTGCACTTCACCACTACACCAAACTGGCACCAATCAGGCCAGTAGCCCATCCAGTTCAACACTCAGTGTCGCACGGTGGCAAAAACCCAGGTGCCATCCGGAAGTCTACTAGTAAAGCCAGAAGCCCTCCCACTGTTGCCTCCCCCAGCACCAAGAATACAGAGCATCACAGCCCCAGATATACTGTTCCATCTATAAACGTAAAGGTAAAGGTTTCCCTTGCTTGAAAGCCAGTCGAATCCGACTCTAGGGGGCAGTGCTCATCTCCGTTTCCAAGCCGAAGAGCCAGCGCTGTCCAAAGACTTCTCCATGGTCATAAACACCAAGGCTCACAGAACACTGTTACCATCTCACCAAAGTGGTACCTATTTATCTACTTGCAGTTTCTTGCTTTCAAACTGCTAATAGCCACAGATGAACTTCTGCGCCACATGTTTATCCAATCCCCTCTTGAAGCTGTCTGTGCTTGTAGCTGCCACTGCTTCCTGCGACAGTGAATTCCATGTGTGAATCACTCTGTGGGTGAAGAAGTCCTTCCTTTTATCTGCTGTACGCCTGCTGCTCATTAATTTGAGTGCCCACATGTTCTTGTATTGTGAGAAAGTACTTCTTTCTCTGCCTGCTCTATCCCATGCATAATCTTATAAACCTCAATCCTGTCACCCCTCAGCCATCATTTCTCCAAGCTAAAGAGCCCCAGCCTCTTTAACCTTTCTTCATAGAGAAGGTGTTCCATCCTCTTAATCATTTTAGTTGCCCTTTTCTGCATCTTTTCCAATGCTATAACACCTTTTTTGAGGTGTGGCGACCAGAACTGTACACAGCAATCCAAATGAGGCCACACCATAGATTTATATAGGGACATTATGATACTGGCTGATTTGTTTTCAATCCCCTTCCTAATAGTTCCCAGCATAGCATTTGTCTTTTTTAGTCCAGTCACACACTGAGTCAGCATCTTCAGTGAGTTATCTGCCTCAACTCAAAGATCTCTCTCCTGGTCAGTTACTGCTAGTTCGGACCCTGTGTTAACATATATTGATAGTTCAGATTTTTTTTTAGCTCCAGTGCACATTACTTTGCAGTTACCCACACTGAACCTCATATGCCACGTTGATACCCACTTGTCCAGCCTCAACAGATCCATCCGGAGCGCCTCACAGTCCTCCCTGGTTCTCACTGCCCTGAACAACTTCCGGTCATCTACAAACTTGGTCATTTCACTGCTTACTCCCAACTCCAAATCATTAATGAACAAGTTAAAAAGCATTGGACCTAGTACTGAGCCCTACAGTACCCCACTGCTTACCATTTTTCACTGTGGAAACTGCCCATTTGTACTCACTTTCTGTTTCTTGTTAAATAACCAGTTTTTAATCCCCAAGAGGATTTGTCCGCATATCCCATGACTGCTGAGTTTATTTAGGAGCCTTTGATGAAGAACTTTATCAAAAACCCAGAAGTCTAAGTAAACATCTATTGAGTCACCCTTGTCTGCATGTTTGTTCACTCCCTCAAAGACCTGTAAAAGGTTAGCAAGACAAGATCTTCCCTTACAGAATCCATGCTGATTCTCCCTCAATAGCTTTTGTTCATCAATGTGCCTACTAATTCTGTCTTTAATCGTCTGGCCTGTAATATCCTGGATCTCCTCTGGAACCTTTTTAAAAGCTGGGAGTTACATTAGTTACCTTCCAGTCTTTGGGAATGAAGGCAGATATCAGTGATAGCATTTTTCATCAGGAGATCCACAAGTTCATATTTGAGCTCTTTCCAGACTCTTGGATGTATGCCACCCGGGTCTGTCAGTTTTAACTCGTCCATCAGTGATAGGACCTCCTCTTTGACATGCCTTCTGACATGCATTCCTGTGGGGGATGATAAAGCTTGCACATGTGCCACAATGTACTGGGAACAAAGCCTACTTGCCACCCCCAGGTGAGGGTGGCAACCACTGGCAGGGATGCATTAGGATTGCCAACATCCAGACAGGGTCTGGGGATCTCCAGGTGGGCCCTGGAGGCAATAGAGATCAATTCCCCTGGAGAAAATGGCTGCTTTGGATGGTGGACTCTATGGTATTTTACCCTGCTGAGGCCCCTCTCCTCCCCAAACTCCACTCTCCCCAGGCTCTACCCCCAAAATCTTCAGGTATTTCCCAACCCAGAGCTGGCAACCAGGAATGCCATAGGGGGCAGGTCTCCTCCTCCTCCTGAAGGTTGCTCCAGCCATAACTGGGGGGGAGGCATTTCCCCTTACCTATCATTAATTAAGCTTCTGGGCCAGAAGGCTAAGGCTTTCTTACCTCAAGGCTTGAAGGCCGTGTTTGTTTGGGGGAAATGGGGCACACAGAGGTCTGGAGAGAAAGGCCTGTCCTCAGCTTTATCACAAGGCGAAGGCCTTAGTGATGGGAAGAGAGGTCAGAGAATGTGGACTCAGTAAACAGGTGGCCCTTTAGTTAATCAAATATAGACAATTTTGTTCCTTGGTAGTTTTAAACTTGTGGATTATCTATATGTAGTTATCTTTTCCCCCTTTTGAATTGATCATAACTTATACATGTGGTTATGCCCATCGACTAGGAACTTCCTTCCAAGAATCGGTTGTCCCAAATAATTCTTCACAGTTTTGAGAAACTAATCCTCATCCCGTCAGTTTCCAGTGAAGGATATATATACATCCTAATTGCTTTCAAAGGTTAATTCTTCTTCCTGTAGAGTCTACAAATTGATTTGAAACTTCAGCTTAACAGTGTATAACCCACAAGACAGACCAAAGGGCCAGTTTTTAAGAAATATGCAGAATTAAATGATAGCGTTTTTCCTGGCTTGTGCCACTGCAAGTTGCAAATGGGGGTGAGAGAGTGCAGGGTAAAATTTTCCTCCATTAAAAAAAGTAAAACAATCTTCACCGGAAATAGAAACAATCATGTCAAGAAGGCGGTTAGGCTGAACCCATCTCTTCAAAAGACTGTTTTTCGAACTGCAAGGACTCTCTCTTTGTGTCAGTAGAAAAGAGCAAGAATTCAGTAGCTCCTTAGAGACTAACAAAATATGTGACAGGGGAGGAGTTTATGTGAGTCACTGCTCACTCCGCTATGTGTGTGTGTGGGCGGGGGATGACGGACACAAGCATTCAAACATGAAACCAGGGCTTTTTTTGTAGCCAGCAGGGACTCATTAGCATAATAGGCCACACCCAACAGCAGAAACTCGTTAGCATAATAGGCCACACCCCTGACAGTGCAGCTCCCACCCAGAATCGGCTTCCCAGGCTTGTGGGGTGCCTGGGGAACCCGAGGAGGGGAGGCAGTTTAAACTGCCTTCCCTCCCTGGATCGGCTTGGCTTCCCCAGGCACCCTGCGGCTTGCGAGGCTCCTGGGAAACCCAAGGAGGGGAGGAGGCTATATGCCATGGCCAACTCAGAAGCCAGCCGGAACTCCGTTCCTGTGCCCTGCATGAAACAATCTACCCGTACAGTACAATGTTGTCCATATGAACTAGAACCAGAAATCTTTATTACGGTTCGTAACCAGCACAAACAGTCCAACCAAGCATACATACATCCATTTCAAAATAATTCAAAATCATTTTCGAGATAATACATTAAATTAGCCTAAGAGTCTTTAAGTTACTTTTTTACGAGATCTTTCCTAATTCTGTAGGCTGCTGCCAAAAATTTGGCACATGCTAATGTCACCTGTGGATTGGCATCTATTATAAACAAAATACTAAGATCAGAATCTGAAGGGCCTAAAAGCCTTTCCTATATGGGTTGGATAAATGTAGCTTGTAAACTTTGGTAGAACCCACACACAAGCAAAATATGATTGATAGTATCAGCCTCACCAATACCACAAGGACAGATACGCTCAGCCAGGGGTATCTTCTTGTAGCAACCTATTACGACCTCAGAAGGGAAAATATTACAACGAGCCAAAGAGAAGGCCCTTCGATGAGATGGAATTACCAAATTCCGCCAGATATGGAGCTGGAGAGACTACATCTCTTGTGCTGTCCATATGCAGTACTTCCTTTCCCCCCATATTCACTTGATAGTATCAGCTGGTCTTGACTAACAAAATATTTTGAGATTTGATCAAGTATTTTATCACAGGGTCTCCGGAAGCAGCCCTCTTGCCCCAACCGTAGGACTGGACTACACAGGATCCTCCCATGCCCCGAGTGACCGTACCACTGGATTAATTGGCTATGTCGTGGTGGGTGTAAGTGTGCGGCATGAACCTTGTCGAGGGCAGATTTATCTCACTGTCTCTGGAAGGAAGCGACTGCACCATTGCTGGCATTTGACTCTCGGTTGTGTTGAGACAGGATGAAAATGACAAGTGGCAGACTGAGAGAGGGAGCCATAAGCACGGGGGTGGGGGGGAGAGAAACTGGGTCAGCATTGCTTGCTGTGCCTCTTGAATAGCAGCCAGCTTGCTAGGATGAGTTTGCAAAGATATTTCACAGAGTGCTGCATAACTCCCATGAGTTTCTGTAGGCAGCTTCATGTGTCCTGTGCAGGGTTTTTTTTGCATCGGAACCATTTACAGTGTTTGAAATAAATGTGCACCCCATGCTTAGATAATGTACAACAATCGCAGAGAGATGTTTTTTTGTTGCGACTGAAATTTATGCAGTCACTGGGGAACGAAGAATGGATATGAACTACTCTCACAACATGTTATTCCCCTGGTATGTCTGGTAGCAGGGGCCACATTCAGGTAGCATCCAGAGCCGGGGAGGAAAACCAGACTAGGAATTAGCCCCATGAAACAGCAAAGGCCACGACTGAGACGGGATTTCAAACTGGCTTCTTCTGGTCCACGTGTGGCTGTCCCGAGCTCCTGGACCCTGAGTCTACCAATGGTATCAGTTCCAGGATCAGAACTCCCGTGCTCCTGCTTATGAACGGGTGGCTTAGTCCACAAATATATTTAAGGGTCCCTTGAATGGCTTTCTATACAAAGCAACTTAGAATCCCTGGCCAGTATTTGTAATGTTGGGGAAAGCAGGCTCTCTTGCTGGGAGGACAGACGTGAAATGGTACCTATTTGTTTTGGGAGAGCAGCTCTTCAACTAGGTGCGGTGACAGAGAGGATAGCCGGAGAAGAATTGGAACTGATGGAGGTGAGGGTGTGTGTGTGGGGGTTCTTTGTCTTCTGGAAGATGTGCTCAAAAGCACACCGCTTCAGGCAGGCACACAAAAAAGGTGGCTGAAATAAGGTCGTGGCTTCCTCTCTTGGCTTAGAGCACCAGGACCTGGTGCCCCACTTACAGTTTCAAGGAAGGTAAGGGGGAGGGTGACTGACAAAGGGCAAGTGAGGAGATCCCAGGTGGGAGAACTTTCAAGAGCTCCCACTAGACTTTTTGCTTGGTATGGCTGCCAATCTCCAGGTGGCACCTTGAGATTTCCTGCCATTACAGGTGGTCTCCAGACGATCGAGATCTGTGCCCCTGGAGAAAACGGCTCCATTGAAGGGTGGACTCTATGGTATTATACCCTGATGAGGTCCTTCCCTCCCCAAACCCTGCCCTCCACAGGTCCACTCCCAAAATCTCCAGGTATTTCCCAACCCAGACCTGGCAACTCTATTGTTTGGGGAGAAGTAGAGAGGAGAGAGAGGCTTGATTTCCATGGCTAGCAATAGGTTTCCCGGCCCGAAAGCTCTTTGGTATCTATATTTTCCCCGTGCATGTAGTGTAATGATCCAGCAATACGTCCATATATGGATGTACTTACCTATTGCTTATACTACCAACATCAGGGTTCTGTATAAGCAGTCTGTGCAGCATTTTTTGAGAGATGCATGAGGCTCTCGTAAAGATGAAGAAAATGTGAGTTTACTTTGTATATCAGAGGTGAGCAAAGGTGGGGAATAAGCCATTTTTTGTCCTGTGGGTAGCGATCATAATAGGCAGCAGCTGCATTAGTTTCCCTGAAATGATTCCCTCCCCCTCACTTCTCTCCATCATGCCAGAGTTTTATGCAGTTGGTTCTGAATTCAGCAACAGTTTCACTCTGCAGCAGGGAAGACCTGAGATTTACCAGCCTAGATCTGTGTCTTCTCCTTGAACTCTAGTTCTCAGGTGCAGATCTTGATTGGCACTACTAACCAAGCTCATCTGTCTTCTTAATAATTTCTGAACTCTAATAGTGTGGTCCTCAGCAGATCCCATTGCATTTAGAAGGGTGTAACTATGTTTATGATTGCACTCTAAAGCACACTATTATTATCTACAAGTGGAGACCCGCAAGAAACTTGCGGGATGGTCATCCCATTCCTCACACCTTTGCTTCCTCCCTCTACCCTTACCTATCTCACACTCTTTCTCCCTTCTGGGGTGGAGCCATAGACTCAACCCTCCAAAGCAGCCATTTTATCCAGGGGAACTGATCTCTGTCACCCGGACAACAGTTGTAATTCTGGGTGATATCCAGCCCTCACCCAGAGGCTGGCAATGGTAGTTCTCATGGAGGAAACGGCTGGTTTGGAGGGTGGAGTCTATGGCATTATACCGGTCTGAAGTTCTTTCCCTCCTCAAACCCCACCGTCCCCAGGATCCACCCCTTAAATGTCCAGGAGTTTCCCAATCCAGAGCTGGCAACCCTATTTCCTTCCCACCCAACAGCCAACTTAACCTTTATCTGCCTTTATCTGTCTTCAGCTTTTCATCTCCACCCCCTCCCCACAGCTTCTACCAAGGAAAATTATAGTCTTTCTCCACAGTGGGGACCAAGGCAGCTTACATTATTCTCACCTCCTTTTTATCTGCACAACAACCCTGTGAAGTTGGTTAGGCTGAAAGTATGTGACTGGTCCAAAATCACCCAGTCAGCTTCCACCGCAATATGGGGATCTGAACCTGGGTCTTGCAGACCTATTCTGAGGCTCTAACTGCTGCATCACTGCTGGCTTTCATTGGGTGGCTGCTGAACAGCAGCAAGCAGCCAGGCCAAGTTGAGTCATGCAAATTAGGTGGTATCAAGTCACCCAGAGGGTGCTGCCTAGGGATGCCAGCCTCCAGGTGGGATCTGGGGATCCCCTGGAATTACTGCTCAGCTCCAGACTACTGAGATAACTTCCCCTGGAGAAAATTGATGCTTTGGAGGGTGGACTCTAGGGCATTGTACCCCACTGAGGTCCCTGTCCTCCCCAGGCTCCATCCCCAAATCTCCAGGAGTTTCCAGACCTGGAGCTGGCAACCCCACTACCCCATCCCCTGCCAGTGCCCGTGGGGGACCTGGCAACCCTAGACTGCTGCCAGGCCTAGGGTTGGCAACCTCCAAGTGGGGCCTGCTGGAGGGTGAACTCCAGAGATCTGTGAACAACAGAGATCTGTCTCCCTGGAGAAAATGGCTGCTTTGGAGGGTGGATTCTGTGGCATGATACCCAGCTGAGGCCTCTCCTTCCCCAAATCCTGCCCTCCTTGCACTCCACCCCAAAACCTCTAGGAATCCCCCAGCCTGGCCCCAAGGCTCCCTCCCTCCCTCCCTCCCCCTCCCTCCCTCCAAGGCCGAAAGAGGCTTGGAAAGAAAGGGTCCTCCCCCACCCCTTTGACTGACAGAGCCAGTCAGAAGCCTCCTCCCCCTCCCCCCCAACATTCTAATCTCTCACCGTTGCTGCCTGGAGTCAGGTCCCTGCAGAGGCCATTTCAAAAGGCTTTTGGGGGAATTCAACTGTCCCTGAAGGGATTTCCTCACTGTTTGGATTTTTCTACAAACCCAGGAAGTCTACTGACTATGTAGGAAAAGCTGTTGGGGGAGAGTGAGGCCCCTGTTGGAGGGAATAGGTATCCGCACAGAAAAAAAAAAGTCTGGGATTAGAATATAAAATACTTTCAGCTTCCAGATATATATTGGGATGTTCTCTGGGAACAGGGGGTTGAAATTTCAGAGAAGTTCTATATAGGTAAAGAGCTCAAACACTGTAAACACTGAAGATCTGGTCTGCCCACACTGCTTATCCTGGCCCTTTCTCTGTATTTATTTAAGTGCTGGTCTTGCACATGGTTCCTGATTTGTGCAGAGAAAAAGTCTTCCTCCTCCTATTTATTTATTTAGTAAATACAATTTATTATTGGATATATTTTCCACGATCATACAAATTAAACAGGTAAATACATATCCATTTCCTTTTACCCTCTCCCCCCAAACAAGGCTTCCCACAGTGCTCCAACCCCATTGATATCTCTTATTCAGTTACATTTAAACTAAACTTACTTTGTCTTACTAATGGTAACAATTTAAAAATCTAATCCCTTTCAATTTCTCCTTAGTAGTTGTCAAAACAAATCAAACCACGTTTTACATCCCAATTTTTCAACAAATATTCTTGAAAGTCTTTCCAATCTTCAAAAAAAATTTCGTCTTCTTCGTTGTTTAATTTTCTTGTTAATTTATCCATTTCTGCCATAAACAGCATCTTCTTAATCCATTCCCATGTTTCAGGTGTCTTTTCTTGCTTCCAACTTTGTGCAAAAGTCATTCTGGCTGCTGTAACCAAATACCATAACAATGTTCTCTTGGTTACATTTATTTCTTCCATTTTAAGACCTAACAATAACATCTGTGGGTCTTTCTTAAAAGTACATTTCAAGATTTTTTGTATCTCATTATGAATCTCAGTCCAGTAACTTACAGCCTTATCACAAGTCCACCACACATGGTAAAAAGACCCTTCTTTTTTCTTACATTTCCAACATTTGTTAGACATGCTATCATTTATAATAGCAATTTTTTTTGGAGTCATATACCATCTGTACATCATTTTATAGCAATTCTCTTTAACATTTATACAGGTTGAAATTTTCATTGACTTTTTCCACAAATATTCCCAAGATGACATAGATATTTCATTATTTATATTTACTGCCCACTTTATCATTTGCTCTTTTACTGTTTCATCTTCAGCATACCATTTCAATAACACCTTATAAAATTTTGAAATCATTTTTTTACCCTTTTCGACCCATACAGTTTCAATTTCATTATTTTTTTCTCTAAAGTCATATTTCACTCCTATTTATTTATTTATTTAATTGAATTTATATCCCGCCCTCCCCGCGAGCGGGCTCAGCGCGACTTACAGTAGTGGCACCAGTTTGCCAATAAAACCACACAAAACATATAAAATGATACTAAACAATTAAAGCCATAAAATCATAAGGTGCTATTCGTTAACCTTACCGTGGCGTGCTACAGATGTCTTCACAGCTGAGTCCCAGCTCAGTGTCATCCTGAGTCGCTCGATGGAATGAGCCAGATGTTAAAGCTGGGGGCCGGACTCATTGACGGTAATAGTGGGGGCGGCTCCTAGTTAAAGGCCTGGTGGAAGAGCTCCGTCTTGCAGGCCCTGCGGAACTGCAAGAGATCCCGCAGGGCCCTGCTCTCTTCCGGGAGCTCATTCCACCAGTAAGGAGCCGCCACTGAGAAGGCCAGTGGGAGTCTGAGCTTTACTGAACTTCCTGGTTTAAGACTAATCTGCAACCTGTTCCTCTAACAGGCATCACCAGGGCCAGTTTATACAAACCCAGTGTCTGTGCGGCATGAACTGTTTGTAAAGGAGCACGGTTCCATGACTGATAGAATGGCTGATAGATGTCATCCACCAGTTTCCCTATGAGACAGTTGTAAGACTATAGATAATGTAAGATTATAGATAATGTAAATAAAATAAAATAAATCTTAAAGAAGGGCTTTGGACGGGTAGTTTTCCTTAAGCGGGGTTGTTCAGGATTGCATTTTTTTTCTCATAGGAAATGCCCTGATTCTGACCGCACTGAACTTTTGAGAAACGGCAGTGTTGAGCGGGCCATTGACGATTCCCTCGCTCAGAAGTCAGCCCTGCCTATAGGTCTATCCCCCCTCCCCCAGCTGCCGTCATCACTTTCTGATTATCAGTTATGTTAGTCCTGCTTCTCCTTGTAGCGTTTTTTATACAAAGGAGCTAAAGAGAAGTGAGTAACTTGGCAGAAAAGCTTGCTATTGCAGATTGTGAAACAAAGCCAGTGTGGGGGTGGGTTTCCTTCTGAGTCCTGGTTGCACGCTCCTATGTGTGGGGAGCCAAGAGACAAAGAAGAACTGTGGGGAAAAGGGAGTTGAAGAATATGGCGGAACCACTTGGAAGGCTCATCTGGTATAAAGTCAAAATATAAATGATACAGCTGGAGAAAAACTCCTAGGAGTCTGATTAAAATGTATAGGTGCCAGTCTTCACAGTTCTGGGGGGATGCTGGGATGAAAATAAGCTAGTACAGAGAACCAGTATCTAGGTTTTGTGCTTTGAGCCTTCAAGAGAGACAGTACAGTTGCAAAATTAGGATTGCCAGGTCTGGGTTAGAAAATACCTGGAGACTTGGGGGTGGATCCAGGAGAGGGTGGGGTTTGGGGAGAGGGAGGGGCCTCAGCATGGTACAATGCCATAGACTCCACCCTCCAAAGCAGCCATTTTTCTCCAGGGGAGCTGATTTCTGTTGGCTGGAGATCAGTTGCAAAAGCAGGAGATCCCCAGGCCCCACCTGGTGGCTGGCAACCCTACGAGAAATTCATGTTCCTTTCTCCACTTATTCCTAGACTCCGGCTCCACATTTTTAGGAGCCTGTCTGGCCTACACATCCATTTCTTGCATTCCCAGATGCCTTACCGTTTAATCACTTGATGACGTACAGTTAAGTGTGTGAGATGACTACTGAAAAGCCTCAAGTTTGCCTGAAGGGATATGAATGGTCTGCTTTTGTTATTTGCTCTGTAATGGCACATTTGCACATGGAAGGTACCATTTAATGCTGCAATGCTCAAGAGATGAATGTGCATGTGTTACTCATTGCTAAGATTTTTTTACTACCTTCTTCTTAGAATGAGAAGCAGTTAAACAGCCCATTAGTCTAAGCATTACTTTTTTATTTCTAGGTATGAGACAAAGTGCCTAAATGCTCCAAACCTTTATAAACAAAATAATATTGAGTTAAATGTAAAAAAAAGTTATTTTTCTTGGAAGCATGGGAGCTTTATGCAGTATCCCTGATCCCCTACATTTCCCGATTAAGGGGAAAATGCTGTTCAAACAAATTACAAAGATGATCCGACTCCAATGGCAGCAAGAGAAATTTTACTTACAAAAATAGAAGCACATCTTACATGACATATTCATGTAGGTACATTTAACTTATTGCAAACAGATTAACTTCAAAAAAGGTTAACTGGATACAACTCCAAGCCCAGGTAAGAGAGAAGAAGAGAGGTCCTATATAAGATGAAAACTGAAGGCAAGCAAGGGCCAAAAGAGGCTCAACATCTAACACATCAGAGGGAGGGGCAACAGCCAAGTGTATCTGAGTGAGAGAATTCTCTTTCCTTTCCAGGCCTTCTTGCATGCAGAGTTACAACATCCAACAAATAAATGGTAACCCACAATTTTTAAAATAAGAAACAGAAGCATGGGTTAGAAGCATTGTTTTCTGTCGTAATACACCCAAACACACACACACACACCGTGACGGACTTAAAGATCTGGGACCAACAGAAAGTAAACACTGAGGAGTCATGTGACAGAGTGACGGGGGGCCATTTAGCTTGGAACCCTCAGTAATTGGCATTTAACAGACCAAAAAGTCAGTTTGGAATTGGCAGTTGAGAAGCAGCAGTTAGTTGTTGGACAGAGAACTAACAAGGAGTCTGTCAGTGAACTGAAGGAGCTCTGTAACCTTGTGTGGAATAACTTGGTTTACTGAGTTCCTCAGAAGGAACAGGACAGTGACCAGATGGTTTAAAACAAAACACAATAGTGTCATACACCAATGAGACATCACTCCTTAAGGGATCTGAGAGAAGTGGTTTTGTGAGGGCTAAGAAAAAGGTCTGAACCAAGTCAGGAAAATTGGTGGTGGCCAGTTGGACTCAAAAAGGGGCCAGAGAACCAAAGCCAAAAGTTAACCACGAATCAGTGCAGGAGGGTGTGATCATCAGAGAGTATAGTGAACTATTTAACATCTGTGTAACTGAGAAAAAGAAACAAATTAACCTCCATGTAAAACTTCCATTCCCCTGTTGTGTTTTCTTTAAATAAAGCCTGTTCTGTTTTGAAGTTAACAAGCCGTGGTGCCTATCTATTTAATGGTAAAGCAAATACGCTTAGCAGTGGTCCTTACAAATGTCCCTGACCAAGAAGGCGAAACAAATACCCTGTAGAGACTATTGTAGATTTGTATAGAGGAATGGTCAGCAAAATTATCAGCAACTCTGACCAGACACAACACGCAGACCCTCACGTTACTGCTGTCAGCATAAAGGGGGCGTCTCTCTCTCTCTCTCTCTCTCTCTCTCTCTCTCTCTCTCTCTCACACACACACACACACACACACACACACACACACACACACACACTCACACTTGAGGGTAGGCATGCCAACCTCCAGGTGGTGACTGGAAATCTCCTTGGACTACAACTGATGGCCAGGTGACAGAGGTCAGTTCACCTGGAGAAAATGGCCCTTTTGGAACGTGGACTTCATGGCATTATATCTCCTCGAAGTCCCTTCCTTCCCCAGACCTCACCCTCTCCCCAAATATCCAGATATTTCCTAACCCAGAGCTGGCAGCTTGACTTGAAAAGGGAATTAAATGTGTCTCCTAGACCAGACATGACCTGAAGGCATCTGATCTAGTTCAGTTTCCAAAGCTAAGGATATGTGACCCTGCAAGCTACTCAGCTGCCTGCATTAGCAAGACTGCCTGGAATCCTGCCTGGAAGGTTTTGTGTGCTTCTTGGGGGGGGGGAATGGGGTAGAAGAGCAGTAAGTAGCTGGACTGACAGTGACTGTGTGGGTGCTCATAAGAACATAAGAGAAGCCAGTGTTGAATCAGGCTGATGGCCCATCTAGTCCAACACTCTGTCACACAGCGGCCAAAAATACCAGGTGCCATCAGGAGGTCCAGCAGTGGGGCCAGGGCACCAGAAGCCCTCCCACTGCGCCCCCCCCCCAAGCACCAAGAATAGAGTGCATCACCTGCCCCAGACTGAGAGTTCCCATCTATACCCTGTGGCTAATAGCCACTGATGGACTTCTGCTCCACATCCTTATTCTAATTCCAGACTTTTTTTTTTCTGTGCGGATACCTCTTCCCTCCAACAGGGGCCTCACTCTCCCCCAACAGCTTTTCCTACATAGTCAGTAGACTTCCTGGGTTTGTAGAAAAATCCAAACAGTGAGGAAATCCCTTCACGGACAGTTGAATTCCTCCAAAAAAGCCTTTTAAAATGGCCTCTGCAGGGACCTGACTCCAGGCATCAAGGGTGAGAGATTAGAACTTTGGGGGGGGAGGAGAGGCTTCTGACTGGCTCTGTCAGGCAAGGGTGGGGGGAAGGGCCCTTTCTTTCCTCTTTCGGCCTTGGAGGGAGGGAGGGGGAGGGAGGGAGGGAGCCTTGGGGCCAGGCTGGGGGATTCCTAGAGGTTTTGGGGTGGAGTGCAAGGAGGGCAGGATTTGGGGAAGGGAGAGGCCTCAGCTGGGCATCATGCCACAGAATCCACCCTCCAAAGCAGCCATTTTATCCAGGGAGACAGATCTCTGTTGTTCACAGATCTCTGGAGTTCACCCTCCAGCAGGCCCCACTTGGAGGTTGCCAACCCTAGGCCTGGCAGCAGTCTAGGGTTGCCAGGTCCCCCCACGGGCACTGGCAGGGGATGGGGGTAGTGGGGTTGCCAGCTCCAGGTCTGGAAACTCCTGGAGATTTGGGGATGGAGCCTGGGGAGGACAGGGACCTCAGTGGGGTACAATGCCCTAGAGTCCACCCTCCAAAGCATCAATTTTCTCCAGGGGAAGTTATCTCAGTAGTCTGGAGCTGAGCAGTAATTCCAGGGGATCCCCAGATCCCACCTGGAGGCTGGCATCCCTTGGCAGCACCCTCTGGGTGACTTGATACCACCTAATTTGCATGACTCAACTTGGCCTGGCTGCTTGCTGCTGTTCAGCAGCCACCCGACGAAAGCCAGCAGTGATGCAGCAGTTAGAGCCTCAGAATAGGTCTGCAAGACCCAGGTTCAGATCCCCATATTGCGGTGGAAGCTGACTGGGTGATTTTGGACCAGTCACATACTTTCAGCCTAACCAACCTCACAGGGTTGTTGTGCAGATAAAAAGGAGGTGAGAATCATGTAAGCTGCTTTGGTCCCCACTGTGGAGAAAGACTATAATTTTCCTTGGTAGAAGCTGTGGGGGAGGGGGTGGAGACAAAAAGCTGAAGACAGATAAAGGCAGATAAAGGTTAAGTTGGCTGTTGGGTGGGAAGGAAATAGGGTTCCCAACTCTGGATTGGGAAACTCCTGGACATTTAAGGGGTGGATCCTGGGGATGGTGGGGTTTGAGGAGGGGAGGAACTTCAGACCAGTATAATGCCATAGACTCCACCCTCCAAACCAGCCATTTCCTCCATGAGAACTACCATTGCCAGCCTCTGGGTGAGGGCTGGAGATCACCCAGAATTACAACTGTTGTCAGGGTGACAGAGATCAGTTCCCCTGGATAAAATGGCTGCTTTGGAGGGTTGAGTCTATGGCTCCACCCCCAGAAGGGAGAAAGAGTGTGAGATAGGTAAGGGTAGAGGGGAGGAAGCAAAGGTGTGAGGAATGGGATGACCATCCCGCAAGTTTCTTGCGGGTCTCCACTTGTGTTTATCTAATTCCCTCTTGAAACTGTCCATGCTTGTAGCTGCCACCACCTCCTGTGGCAGTGAATTCCATATGTTAATCACTCTTTGGGTGAAGAAGGACTTCCTTTTATCTGTTCTAACCCGACTGCTCAGCAATTTCATGGAGTGCCCAGGAGTTCTTGTGTTGTCAGAAAGGGAGAAAAGTACTTCTTTCTCAACCTGCTCTATCCCATGCATAATCTTTTAAACCTCGATCATGTCACCCCTCAGCCGTTGTTTCTCCAAGCTAAAGAGCCCCAAGCCTTTTAACCTTTCTTCATAGGGAAAGTGTTCCAACCTTTTTATCATTGTAGTTGCCCTTCTCTGCACTTTTTCCTGTGCTATAATATCCTTTTTGAGGTGTGGCGACCAGAACTGTACACGGTATTCCAAATGAGGTCGCACCAATGATTTATACAGGGGCATTCTGATACTGGCTGATTTGTTTTCAATTCCCTTCCTAATAATCCCCAGCATAGTGTTGGCCTTTTTTATTGCAGTTACACACTGTCTAGACATTTTCATTGAGTTATCTACTACAACTCCAAGATCTCTCTCTTGGTCAGTCTACTGCCAGTTCAGACCCCATCAACGTGTATTTATATTTGGGATTTTTGGCTCCAATGTGCATCACTTTGCACTTGGCCACATTGAACCCCATTTGCCACATTGCCGCCCACTCACCCATCCTTGATAGATCCCTTTGGAGTGCCTCACAATCCTCCCTGGTTGTCACCACCCTGAACAACTTTGTGCCATTTGCAGAGGATGACTTCACTGCTCCTGAGCAGTGAAGTATGTGTTCTCCCTTACTTCCTAAAACATACTGCTCATTAAGCAGAAAAAGTTGTTTGGAGGCTGCTTGTCCAACCAAGTTTCTTAAATCAATCATAGAATCATAGAATATTAGAGTTGGAAGGGACCTTGCAGGTCATCTAGTCCAACCCCCAGCACTCTGCAGGATAGCCCTACATACCTTCAACATACCCCAAAAATGGTCGTCCAGCCTCCACTTGAAAACGTCCAGGGAAGGAGCATCCACCACCTCCCAAGGCAGACTGTTCCACTGCTCAACCACTCTTACAGTTAGGAAGTTTCTCCTGATATCTAGCCAGTAATGACTCCCTTGTAATTTCCACCCGTCTTGCAATCCGGAGCAAAAGAGAATAGATCTGCTCCATCTTTTACATGACAGCCCTTCAAATACTTGAAGACTGCAATCATGTCCCCTCTAAGTCTTCTCTTTCCCAGGCTAAACATACCCAACTCTTTCAGCCTTTCCTCATAAGTCTTGGATTCAAACCCCTCTCACCATCCTGGTTGCCCTCTTCTGGATACACTCGAGCTTGTCAACATCCTTCCTAAAGTGTGGTGCCCAAAACTGGACACAGTACTCCAGGTGAGGCCTGACCATAGCAGAATAGAGCAGAACTACCACTTCCCATGATCTGGACACAATGCTTCTGTTAATGCATCCGAAGATTGCATTAGCTTTCTTCACAGCCACATCACACTGCAGGCTTGTGTTGAGCTTGTGATCAACCATAACACCGAGATCCCCTTCACATGAGCTGCTGTCAAGCCAAGTCCCTCCCATTCTATATCTGTGCCTTTGATTTTTTGTGCCCAGGTGTAGGACTTTGCACTTATCTCTATTGAATTTCATTTAATTTGCCTCAGCCCACTGTTCCAGCCTATCTAGATCATTTTGAATCCAGATTCTGTCTTCTTCAGAGTTAGCAATCCCACCCAGCTTTGTGTCATCTGCAAATTTGATAAGCATCCCCTCTATGTCTTCGTCCAGGTCATTTATAAAAACATTGAACAACACTGGGCCCAGGACCGAGCCCTGTGGTACTCCACTTGAGACTTCCCTCGACGTAGATGCAGAGCCATTTATGAGCACTCTTTGGGTACGATTTTTCAACCAACCATGAATCCATCCAACGGTTGCTCCATCCAGCCCACACTTAACCATTTGTATACAAAATTACATGTTTAACAATGCAATCCTAAACCAATCAATCAATTTATTTGGCTGACATGACCAATGGTCTCAGGCACATCCACAGAATACAACAAACATGTAAAATACCAATGTAAGAGTTTAAAACTGTTAACATTTCAAATCCTATTAAAATATAAGCTATATAAAAGTTTAAAATATAAAACTATAAGACATTTCAGTCATAAAACTGAAAAAAAACACAATTAGAACCAAAAAGTGCAGACCTCCCCTTAGCAGTAATTATTAACACTTCAAGTGCTGTTATAATAGCCAAGTATTTTGCTACCGAAGTGGTGATTGTCAGGTCAGTATTGGTCAGGAGATAAGAGGCCACCCATGGCTCCAGTAGAAGATGGTATTTAGATAAAATTGGACATACCCAATATGACCTAAGAGCTAACCAATGAGAACAAAACAAAAGGAGATGCATCAGTGTCTCAATCGCGCCAGAAGCGCAGGTACAAAGCCTGTCTGAATGCGGAGTTCGTGAGAAACGTCCCGTTAATTCTGTAGACGGCACAGCATTTAATCTTGCGAGAGTAAAAGCAAATCTATGAGAGGGGGTGGTAAGATGGCTTCGATACGATGGAAGGGTCAACGAAGGAGGAATTCCCAGAGCTAGACACGTGCGGTGGTACTAGCCCTATCCCAATCGCTTGCTTTCGATCTGATCTGTCTCCATACTTCTTGCTGAGATATATTCTTGAGTGTTGATATCGGGAGGCCAAGGAGATTCCGTTTCTTGTCTATTTGATTTAACCAGGCATTTCTGTAATTATCCTCCTTTAGTCTGTAGAGCTGAGTATTGCAGTCAAGAGGGGCTCACGGTAAATTGCAAAATCCTAAACAGAGTTACACCATTCTAAGGCCGCTGAAGTGAGCAGGATTGCAATGGTGTGATTCTGCTTAAGACTGCCCTGCATGTAGCCTATCAGCCAGCCATTGCTTAGGTATCCTTTTCAGCTTGGTCATTAGGGCACCATGTCAATAAAAATACCCGTTTCTCTTTCAGGTGGCACTGGACTTTTGTTTCATTGGCATGATGCCCTGGTAACCAAACTGGGAAGGACACCTAAGCAATGGCTGGCTGATGGTATACGTGCAGTGCAATCCCGTTAAGCACACAATTTTGTTTATAAATCATTTTGGAAATCTGGCCAGAACAGCAGTCTCCCAACAACTTTTAAAGGTGCTACTGAAGTGGTGTTTTATTTTTGCTACGAGAGGGTCACATGACTGCCCCTCTACAGTTATCATATCCATGGCCCTTGTCAACCAAGTTCTGTCTGTCCGAATTCCCTACCGCACGTTACTATTTATAGGAGTGGTACAGCGCATATCCCAGAGAAATTTTGGAATTCAGAAAGGATTAGGCATGGTCAGCCTTCCCCTGCAGAGTGCATATGGTGAGCACGTCAGAAGAATCCTTACACTTCATGGCACTGAGAAGTACTATTCTGGTTTGGCGATTCTATATAGAGCAGGACACTTTCCCCCAGCCTTAATGACCCTGTGTGGGAAGCCTCTTGAGACTGCTGCATTTCGCCCATTATATCTGTGATCCAGTGGAGGCTCCGTGTGAATGCCTGGGCGAGGACCCCATACGCAGAGCCATGTGGCTTCTTTGAGGTTCATATTGCTGCCATTTGTGCCGCTGAAGAGACAGGTGCTCTTCTAGTTTAAATGTTTGTATAGTGGCAACTTCAAAGAAACCTTAGGGTCTTCAACATTTTCCTCTGTTGTTTTTATTGTGTTTGTGGGGGGGATTGATGTTATGTGCAGGGGCGTAACAAAGCCCTGATAGTTATTTTTAGAATTAAAGACTGCCTCAGGAAGCTTTTAAATATAGAGGAGTCCTGGTTGAAAGAGAGGAGATGAATCAACCTTTCCTCCCCCACTGCTTCTCTGCACAGAATTACTGCCCCCCCCAACCGCTCATCCCCTCACCTGCCATGAATGTATCCTTTCCAAATGCATCTGAAACTCCACCGTTGGAAAAATGGTTGAGTGGTGGGAATTTTAGTAGAAAAATCTTTGTCTGTAAATCTTTGAGACAGGTTTACAGAAATGTCGCGTTATAATCCTGTAGGAGGACTAAAATGTAGGTTGTGTTGCAACTCTGCCTTGCTTTGAGGTAGGCAGCGGTTTTGTCACCCAAAATCATTTTGGAAGGAGGACAGAATCCAGTTTCACAGAAACGTTGCTGCTGCCTAGCGCTCTGCCATTTTGGAGAGTAAAAATAACCTGATAAATGAGCCTGCTGGTTCCTCCTCGAATGGAAGGACACAAAAAGCGGCTGGTGGGGAGGGAGGGAGGGAAGGGGGGGGTGTTACCAGGAGATTCTTGCTCTTTAGCTGGATGTCTTAATAGGCCGCTATTTAACTTTCCTGGTAAGCAGGCTCTCAGTGGGGGTCTGGAAACGCTGAAGGCTCATGAAGAGATAATGGTGAGGGTGGGTTCCTGTTTGTTGTGTGTTTCATAGGCTTACACCACCAGACCCCTGATGCTTTGGGGGGGACGACGACAGCCTGGCTAGGTGGCTCCCGTTAATGTACCCCTAAACTTCTCTCCCTCTCTTGCTCTGGCAATGCTGTAGCTGAGATTTGGGGGGCTGTGTTTGGCTTTACAGAACCCTGCTTCCCTTGTGATTTCCCCATCTCCATTTTAAGCTGGTATTTAAATCATTTTCCAGCAAGACTGCTCAGAACAGGAAATGCAGAGGCATCTACCTCTCACCACACCACCCTTTCCCCAGGTACCTTGACTGATACCAGCTTCTGGGGATATTTGTCTTGCCTTCCTCCTCCTCCTCGCCTGGTAGCCTTTGTGATGCCGCTTCCAGCCGTGCTTACCAGGTGATCAGACCTAAAGAGGCCGTCTGGGGCAAGAGTCTTCAACCTTTATGAACTTGAAGGCGTGTTTTTATTTTTGTAAACTGGTAATGGGCAGCACTAAAAGCGGTTGCCATGGGGAGTGTCTGGCCAGCCACCACCAGACAGCTGCCATGGTTGCGGAGGCAAATCACGAAAAGGTGGAACGTTCCTAATCAAGCATCCTGTGATGGAGGCAAGTGTCCCAAATGGTGCTCCCTAAAGACGCAAAGAATGTAATGCCTGCTGGGCTCTTCTCGAGTTATGTTCTGCTCCAGTGAAATGGAGAGAAGCTGGGGGTTGGGTCTTTGCTTTTGGGAAGAAGGAAGTGGGCCTCAGCAAACATATTAGTCAGCACCAGTGGGCCCTCTACGCTGAGTCAGTGTGAGCTAGCTCACTGTTTTTTAGCCTCTGGCTCACCCATTTTTGTCCTAGCTCAGGAAAGGTAGCTCCAGAGCAAACTAATGTATGCAGTAGCCAAATCACCTGCTCACAACTTTAATGCCAGTAGCTCACAAAGTAGATTTTTTGCTCACAACACAGCTTAGAGGGAGCATTGCTCAGCACCATGGTTTGGGGATCCCTGGTTTAGGGCACTACTGAGGTGAAGAATTTCTGTTGCAGCAGCAGTGGAACTGTCAGTGCTCAGATTTCTGCTTCTCACAAACAGTAGGTAGATAGGAATGCCTGATGTGGGTGACCGGGAAGTGGCTGGAGGTCTCCTGTTATCACAACTACTCTCCAGGTGACCAAGATCAGTTTGCCTGGAGAAAATGGCCATGATAGAAGGCAGGCTCTGTGGCTTTGTACCCCACGACAGTCCCTCCCCTCCTCAGGCTCCACCCCTCAAATCTCCAGGTATTTCCCAAGCCAGAGCTGGCAGCGCTAGTGGCCAGGAACCCTTGTGTCTTTTAATCATTGTCTACAAGAGTCCCGGTCACACGTGCGCAAGACAACACGGGGGGGGGGGAGCGAGGCTATTTGCTCCGTAGCAATTTGACCCACATTTGTGCGGTCACACAGTCTGTGGGAGCTGTGGGGGCGGCCCGCCACTGCCTGATCAGACGCAAACCGTGGGTGAATGGGAGGGAGGTTGCCGCATGTTTCCGATTAATGAATCTCATGTCCACACTGAGGGCTTCCTATGGCAGTATGCAATGATGCGCATACTGGGAAGGGGGGGGGAAACGGCACACGGGATGGCCTGATTAGACCATCCCAACACCATGAGAGTGTGCTGGCGCAATCACACAGGGGAAAGTCCATCCATGGCCCGTAGCAGCCCATTTGATAGTAGACTTTCCCTAGTGTCTTTTAACTTCGCTCTTGTGGCAGAGCAAAATGGGTTGCCGACGGGTGCGGGGCGCTGGCCAGATGTTCATGTCTGATCGCACCCGTTAAGTCCACCGAGCATTTGCGCCTATGGCGTGGCTAATTGTGCGTGTGATCACAGCCAAGGTGTGGCAAGTGTGATTTGCCAAGCAGGACTGAGGAAAGGGAGAAAGTTCTGTGTTAAGCTGTTGAAGGTATTGGGGGTGCTCATGCATCTAAGCCCTATTTAAAGAGGCTGTACAACAAGACTGGGATCCCTGGCCAGTGGCAGGAAGTAGACTTTGAAACTGAGATTTAAGTTTGCAGTCTGTTCCACTGAAAACATTTTTTCCAGCCACTACCTTTAGGCAGGGCTTTTGGGGGTGTGGGGAGAGGTGCCGGAACTCTCAAGAGGGAAATGAAGTTTTCAGCCCATGTACTGAAAACTTATGAACTTTTAAACATTTAAAAGAGAATTTTGTGGAAGAGGTTCTGGAACTCTGTTCCGGCGCGTTCCCCCAGAAAAAAAAGCCCTGCCTTTAAGACAGGAGTGTACCTCTGTTTTCTGAGATCAGGTTGGTGGTGACTCAGTACAGTTGATTGTATGACTTCCGTTCCACATATCTGACATTTCTAAATGTGTATTGCATTATTCAAAACAAGGGCACGTTTAGCTTGCTTTGCCTTCCCCGTGGTAACCTGCCTAACAACCAAGATCATCATCACAGGACTGTTCCAGGTGTTTCAGTTTTCTGAGACTAAGGGCACAGGCAGTCTTAGTAGTTCTGGGGCCCTGGGCAAAAGTCCAGGGTGGGGTTCCAGAATCACTGCCACCCCACCACTGGCACTCCTCACTGGGGCCAAGCAAGCAGCGGCCCTCATCCTGTGCAAGGTGGACAGAAGCCGCTGCTGCTGTTGTCAGAAACCAGACAGGGCAGGTGCCCAGCAATGGCAAGAGCCTGCTCTTCTCCTCCTCCTTCTGCCCTTGAGGGAATGCAGTCCACCCCTGTAAGTGGGACGCCCAGGGCAGGTGATTACAGGGGTGGGGACCACGAAGAGAATCCTTTCTGCAGCGATGCTCTACTTAAGAAAGGTCCACCTGGTGCCTTCTCTGTCGTCTTTTAGGTGCCAGGAAAATGCCCCGTTTGCTGAAGCTTTGAAAATGTCTGTATGTGTGTGTTGGGGGGGAGGGTGATACATTCACCTATTATGTGCTGTTCACTTTATGGTAAATTGGCTGCCTTTTTATACTGATGTTATAACTCCTGTCCTGATATTTCTTGCTTGTTCTCTAGTTTGGTATGTTCTTTGTTTGTGTTAACGTTTTGTTAAAAGAAATCCTGTGTCAGAAGCAAGGAGACGACAGAAATATTTCCATTAGCAATAAAATCATAATCTGTAGTGGTCACCATTGCTCATATCTGCACACCATAGTTCGGTCTGCATATCCGCTGTATCAACATATTTTATATTGTTATATACTTCCTGTGTGTAACTCTGCCATATGATAAACAAAATATATAATAACCAGGAAAGTTGGTGATCTTTCAATATCACACCGCCACTCAATATCCAGCAACCTTTGCTTTATAATTAATTTCGCCTGATCGAACCCCATTTCTAAAACAGTATGTGGGGGAAAGTCCAGACTCATCAGCTTATTATTCACTGCCTTTAGCCAGGAGGATTGGTAACTTACCATATAGAATCAGAGGAGTTAAGCCCTAGGGATTGTAGTTTAGCTTCAGCCAACGGTTAATGGAGGTAAGGCACACCCTAGCCGCTACTTTAACCAAACCAGTCTCCAGACCTAAATTTGCTTTGGAGACATAGCGATGCAATTGAAGGACTGCTCTTAGAAATGTTGACTGGACTTGCTCCAAGGGTACAAAGCAGAAGATGGTGGGCCTAGTGTTGTCCTGTATAAAAGTTGAGGCAATGTTTTGGCCTGGGATAGTTTGAGAGCAGCTGGTGCATACTGTCCTCACTTAGGATGTAGGAATTTAAATATACCATGAGCAGATTTTTGGCCTACTTTGGCCACATAGTCATAATGGACTTTCCTCACCCCAGAGGCTTGTAGTGCAATCACCAAGTATTTAAAACTTGCCACCTGTTCTATCTTGTGGCTTTTTAAATTCCATGATCTGATTTTGGGCCTCTTGCCAAATGTCATGATTTTAATTTTTTTAATATTTCATCACTAGCTGATTTTCGCTACAAAAGTGACCGAATGCCTTTAAAGCTCTTCTAAGTCCCACTGGGGTTCTTGATAAGATTGATGTATCATCTGCATATAATAACACAGATATCTTTCAATCTGCTAATTTAGGAGGGTGAAAGTCTGAATTACTTAGGCAGCTGACCATGTTGTTACTATAAAAGATAAATAATAATGGGGCCAGAACGCATCCTTGTTTTACTCGTTTTGAGGTTGTGATTGGGTTTGAGAGGTGCCCTTTCCTGTTGCATCTAACCTTTTATTCTACTGCCCTTTTGATCAAGAAATTTGTTCTAAGTTCGTTCTTCCTTTACTTAGAAGGTAAATTGTTCATCTGGATTTGCAGTCTGTTAATGTTACTTACAGGCGAAAATTCACAGGTTACAGCTCTTAGTGCGAAATTTCACGCAGCTGCTTGTAAAATTCGCCAGAACGTTTTCTGTATTTTAGATGAATGTTAGCAATTCTAACAATGTTTAATAACTTAGTAACTTTGTATTATCTGATTGTATTATTTGATTAGCTAATTCCACTGTGTTGTTCTTATGATCACATGATTCAGGTGTTTGTGATTTGTGCTGATTTAAGAGTTTTAATAAACTTATGATTAATAAACATAGCTCAAAATAACTAGAAGGACAAATTCTGCCTATTGTCTGAGAACATCTGTGCATCTCTAGTCATAACAGGAGGTCTAAATGGTTGTCCTGATCCTTCTGTTTCTTTTGTATTCTAGGGTAACATGTCCAGGGAGAATACTGTCTGAGTGGCGCACCCTTCTGGGAGACTGAACATCATCAGCTGGAAGAGGTCAAGCAATTTGAGGTGGATTCTTTTGTGATTGGTTTTTGGCTTGTGAGGGCCAAGTGAAGGGAACTCTATAAACAGCCTGGTAACTCTCTGGTTTGACCTAAGAAAAGGAGTGTACTAGTGAGGAGAATGGAATCTAAAGGAAGCACCCGAAGTGGTAACAAGCCTGATGCCAAGATGGCCAGCTCAGGAAAACCTGAGAAACCTAGCCCTGGGCCCACCACAACGATAGATAAGAAAGAAACCCCTCCTAAGGAGCAGCCAGCCCCTGCTGCCACCACTCCAGCAAAAAAGGTGCCGGTGGCAGCAGCAAATGAGGCCACAGTGGTGAACAACCACAGCGATGTGAAGCCCAGCTCTGCTGCAGCAGCGACGGAGGGTCCTGAAGATGTGGGTCACCCCGCTGATTCGGAGCACAAAGAGAACCATGCAGAGGAATCTCCAGGCAGATGCATCTTTGAGAACATGAAGCCACTGATCATCGTTGGAGGAGCTGCAGTGGCTGTCATAGCTGTAATTGTGGGAGTAGCTGTCCTAGCCCGAAAGAAATAAGCCCTAAGAAGCACAGGGGAGACACTCTGGGCCATGTACAGTTCCTTTTGAAATAAATGCATGCAGTAAACTCTATACATATCTATAAATATACAGTATATATATATAGAGAGAGAGCTAGCTAGGCAAAAGTGCAACACTGGCAATTGCCTTGTTCGAGACTAATGCGCCATTGTTGACATAGTATGAGCACCCAGTGCACTTGTGCTCTTTGGTGTAATATAATTCAGCTTGCACTACTGTGTATAGAGGGCTTCTTCTGGTCAGTATAACAACTGCTATTTTCTTCCCACAGTCCCTCTTCTCACCTTTCCTCCAAATGTTTAAATTTAGCTCCAGTGACACATTCAGAGTCTTTTGCTTTGTGATGTTGGGTTGTGGTAGAGCAGATGAAAGGACATTCCCCACCAACAGGGCTACCTGTTGACCACAGAAACAGAGCATCCTGCAGCTGTACAAAAATGTTCACAGATACATAAAAGGAAATTTCTTAATCAATCTGAGGAGTGCATGGTGTCCCCATTTACTCATCCAAAAAACGCACTCCCTCACCTTCCATTCAGATTTAAAATGTAGATAGCCTAGGAGGTCATGGAAGTCTAAGAAGGAAGTTCAGACGACCGAGATCTATAGTGCAACCTGAGGCCCATCAGACATCATCTTGGCCTTGTTATCCATAATTGCCTTCCTAGGAGCACTAACAGTAGCCTAGCTACTCATCTTATTGGGTTTTGGAACGTAGGAGAATATTCCTTCCATACATGCATGACAAGCACCAGTCTGAAGCAGCTGATTATGCTTTGGAAAGCTACCCTTGTAGAGCGTAGGTGCCATTAACAGAGAGTGCTCCCACCTCCATATATTAAGTTGATGTGGCTCAGAGTTTACGAAAGAGACTTTCTGTGGACATGGACATTGGATTATTACTAGTGCTGCTCCATAGAGACCTAATCTATCATTGTGGGCTGTACAAGAGGAAGAAGAGGAAAAAAGAAGCCGTTCTAAGAATATGTAACATAAGGGTTTGTTTTGTTTCTTTTCTCCTTTGGCATGATAATGCTCCTTCTTTCCTCCTCCTTTCAGCTTGTGGCCTACCAACATCTGGATTTATGGGCTTGGAAAGATTTATGTATAGAGCATCCTGTCCCAGTGTAAAGACTTGGACTGGATAGATGAACGTCAGTTTTCTGACCATTTGCGAACTCCCATACTGGAGGTACCGGAAGAATGGCATAATCCCTTTTCTTTTAGGAAATTTCCTGTATCTTTGCTTCATTGCTGATTTCCTGAAATGCTGAAAGCAGACCTTGAGATGAAAAAGAAGCAGAGGGTGGTGCAGTGAAGTAGCTTTGTTTTGTCTACCGAAGATCAACCCTGGGACAAACACTGGGACATAGAACAGATTATATACCATAGCAATGATTGAATAACCATTCCAGACAAGTAGCTTCCAACAATATATTCCTGCTTGGACTGTCCAGTGGAAGAAAAGGGTTATGAAAATCTGTTGAGTTTTTTCGAAGTAGTTAAATAGATTGAACTAGTCTTTGCAATGCTGTTTCTGCGGCTGTTAGGTTGGGAGATACATGAGCAACCAAGTTTCCCTCCCAGCGTGCAGTTGCTCAGAAATTAATGTGGGAACTAGATTTCTGCATTTTTAGCCAATGTCTAATTCTAAACCCAGAACGCTGCTGAAATATGCTATGATGGTGACAGTGGCGGGACTACAGTTCATCATCTTGAAGAACAACTTTTTTTTCTCTTTCTCTTGTATTTATGGCTGTGGTGTGATAGGTTAGGTCTATAAGGGAATCATTCACTGACAGTTGTTGCTTAGTACTGTGGTGTTCCATTGTCTTGACTCATTCTCCAGAACCCGCCCTCCCCTGCCAGTCGGAAAACACCTGTATTTTTGTGTGTATATATACAAGCTTTCCTACCCCTGCCTTATTTGAGGATATCTGTGTATATATATATTACAGTTTACTAGAGTCTTTGTAAAGCTACAAATCTTGTATTCTTTGTACAAAAAAAGCAAAAGGCAACCATTATTTGCGTACCTGCATTCACACAAAGTGTCCATGTTTTGTGCCACTTGCATTCCATCATGCAGTATCCAGACCCATGGTTTCTTTCCAATAAAAGAATGTGTGGTTGGCCAACTGAAGAATGTATTACAATCCCTCTTGTGATAGTAGCTGAAACCTATTGCTTCTAAATAGTCCCTTCAAAATAATAGATCTCAGCCAGTGCAAACCATCTGGCAAAAATTGCTCTGCCCCACCGTTGCACCTGGGGGAATGTGGCAGTGTGTGCAACCGAATTCCTCATTAAGGATTTATGTGTAGGCAGTTGATGTGTCATTCTGTCCACTGCCCATCAATGGCCCCGCAACCTCAGCTGTGTCTGCATTGATGGTCCTGGGCTCACAGATGCAGGACATGGGATGCTGTGATGCCAGATGAGTTTTATATGTAACCTTCATATAACTCTTCAGCCTATGTCAGCTGCAGTAATGAAGGCATTCCCCCCTCACAATGTCAGTGTGATTCTGAGTGGGAAAGCATGCATCTAGGACCCCCTCCCCCTCACTAAAGCTCTCCTTGCAAGCGTGGAACTTCTTGCTGTGGATAATGCTGGTCATGTGTCTAGTGGTAAGTGGCACCATACAAGCACTGACAGCGTGCAGATTTTTTGCATACATCAAAGGAGCCATGCAATTTGGAACCTGCTAGACTCAGGTTTGGAACACCCATTTAACTGTACAAAATCTGTCATTGGCGGTGCCTGAAAGCACTGAGGTGGTGCGTCCACAGCAACCAATGTTATCTGCATCCTAAAGCTAGTGGCAGCATAAATGATCAATGACCTGGCAAATAGCCTTTTCTAGGTCAATGCTGTGGGCGCCTGGTCCAGTCAGACCCTTTGTGCACAGACTGGTCCTGCTGCTGCAGGGAGAAAGGGAACTGATGGCAGGAAAGATTTGCGTGAGGAGCAGCAAACAGGAGGGCAGGTGAAGGATGCGCAAAGTGACTGGATTGTACCCCATGTTCCTGTGATAATCAAAGGAATCTACACATACAGGATTCTTCCTGCATATGCCAGAGACCATAATCTCCCAAAAGTAAATAGCTAATTTAGTAGCATGAAGCTTGGGGGGGAATAAGTTGTAGTATAGCATTTTATTACTATCAATAGGGCATGCTAGTTTAATTTTAGCCACCTGCTGTTCATCACAGCCACAGAGGAAAGTGGCAGCCATTACCCAGATGTGCCCAAAGAGATAGCATGCACATTCCGTTTGCTGCTTGCTGCAGAGATATGCATATATTATTTCTACACTGGGACTTTTGTTTTCTGTCCATGGATGAAATGCACAAGTTTTCCCTTTGACTGTGAACTTGGAAATACAAGTTAATAATGCTTGGTCTTTTGGTACTTTCCAAGCGATGCGCTATGCAGACCCCATGTAGAAAGGACTATCTGATCCACTAAAATCCAAGGGGGTGGCAAACTTCAATAACTTCACCATACTAGATATTTAGTGCAATCCTATGCAGAGTTACTTCAGTCTAAGTCCACTGAAATCAATTTTCTTTGGCTGGAGTAACTCAACACGGGATTGTACGGCTAGCTTGCTATGTCTGCTATGTTTACTATAATGGGATGCAAGTACAGATCAAAGTGTCAGTGCTGTGTGAGGAAAACTAATTCAGTTCTCACTCATCTTCTCCCATGATGCTAAATTACTTGTCTTTACTAACACAAGTCCCTCTAGTTTCCAAACACCAAACCAAAGGAAATAGAATATTCCTACTGTGTGCTATCCCACAGTATTACCTCCTAGTTCTCATGTTAGTTAATAGAGAAAAACACCACCTTCTAGTTCCATATTCAGAATCCAAGATGCACATTTTAGACCACCCATGGGCTTGCCTCGCAAGAGTGGGAAAGATCCATCCTTTAACCACCCTGCTAGCGAATGAAGACAGCGAGGTAGTTAAAGAGTAACTTGGGATCTGCTACTCTGAATGTGTTGAGATGAACATGTTCATGCAATCATTGTTTCCACCTGGCACAGAAAGGCCCGTAGAGCTTGCAGTTTACTTTGTTATATGTGCTAGTGGGAAATGTTCTAATTGCATGGTTAATATTCAGTCTATAAAGCAGCAACTCTTAAAAATGTAATAGACCTCAAAGCAGGCAAAACCAGAACACTAATTTTTTTGTACTGCGCATCCTAAGTCTTGGCTTCATCTTTTACTATTCTGTCTCTCCCACCCACATTCACACATCCCACAGAAGCGCTGCAACCCACTTCCCCCTTCTCTTCAGGAGGGGGACTCTTCTTGCACTGCTCCTTCTTTCCTTCCTAACTCATTAGCTAAAATGCACATTGACACCCCCCCATTTCAGCTACTCCATCCTATAAAGCCTTCTACTATCCTCTAGACAGGCCTTTGAATTTTAGGCCATTTTCAAATGGGAGGCTTAATAATGTTCCAGATGTAAATATAACATCTGCTTTTTCTTTTGAATTCTCTTGCACAGTAATAGCATGTGTATGTAACACACACAAAATAAAGGGGGTGGTGGTGGCTCATATCCATGTGGGGAAAACGGCCTGCTATAGCTTTCCATTAGAGTCTCCAGAACTGATGGCCTTGCCTTGATTGGAAGCAGCGTAATTATGGATTATTGTGTGAGATTTAATACGCATAGTGCTTGTTAGATTGCCTAGTCGTACAAGATCAGTTTGCATTTTGTCCAGTGTAATCCAGTCCTATCATTAGCCAGTTTCTGCTATTGTAGTTTCGACAAGTCTACTAAAACTATTTTAAGAGAGCAAGGAAAGTGTAAGATTGCCTCACTACCCTTTTCTTAAGAAATCTATTAACTATTTAATGCCTAATAGGTAGACATTTATTTTCATAAATGCATTTGAAGTAATAGAGAAATATTTTCCAATGGGGAATGCTACTTTAGTCAATTTGAATATTCACTATCTGCTTTAGGAGGATGTCAAATAAACTCCATAGTAAAAGATATTGCAAAAAAAAAAAATCACTACTTCTGAAGATCTCCCCATTAACTTCAACAGCCCCAGGAATATTTTATTTAAACTGAACCATGGCATTTAAACATCCAGATTTCTTCCCTGAATAAATAGACCCACTGGACACTTAACACTCATTGGCCCCGTGTTTAACATACAGATTTGGGTTTCTTTTTTGTTTTGGAGTCAGCTGTTGGAGACTCCATTTCCGAAAGGGAAATGGAAACCTACCAACACACAAAGCTAGAGAATGAATTTCCCCCTTTTTGAACTTATAATCTTGCCTATGCTTCTATGGACACTTTGTATGGGCTGCAGATCAACTCCTAAAACAGCAAAGAATTTTTCCTTTCCCATATAGTATTCTCTTTTCTTTGGATTTTAAAAAGCGTATAAATGCAATAATGCAGGTAGACTAGAAATACTAGATTGAAAATTAAAGTAGTTTAGCTTGTCCCATTGTGACCTGCAGTGTTGTACGACACCCAACGCTGTATCCTGGCATTCTCGAGGCTTTCCTACATAGCTGAATCTAGTATTAGCTTTGAAAATCCATTGTGTGAATGGCGGGTGGGTTGATTGGAAACGTGTACGCTCTACACACTGTATGTTATTCGCATCAGAAGCTATATGGCCACTCCATATGCTATGGAACTGTAAATGATTCCCAATATACCTGTAACTCTTATCAGGATTGTGTGAAATAAATAATATATATATATATATATTGTATAATTCCTATAGTGACCATCATTTTTGTGTTTATACGTGAACGTACACATAAACCCCTGTTCGTTCCTCACTCAAATGTGAAAGTGTTAACTCACGTTTAACTTAAATATCCGGAGTAGTGCAATGGATCTTTTCCATTGGCCTTTTTGACCACCATATGCCAAGTTAGCCATTTAATATTATAATAATAAAAACCTGAAGTAAAAAGATGAAGATGGGGAGAAAGTGTGTAGCAGGGGAGAATGCACGCCTGCAGACTGCTTGAGCAGTGTGATCCCAAATAAGCCGAGTTCACTCTACAGCAGCAAAAAACCACAACAGCTCATTTGCTGATAATGTGCAATGAACAGCCGAGACCAGGGTGCAGAGACGGCTCTTAGACTTTGCTATAGTGTAGACCACTGTTATTTGCATGTTTCCTTACCTCAAGGCTACCAAGGGCCAAACTAAACATGACAGTGTCCTCAGAGCTGCCATTTAAAAGTGACTTTAAAATGCCCACGGGGGCCTGATCAGGATAGGGTCCACAGTGTGGCGAGCTGAGGGGCTCGTCCCCTCCGCACGCCTTACGAAATGCTAGAAGAGCCAGTTTGGTGTAGTAGTTAAGTGCGCGGATTCTAATCCGGGAGAACCGGGTTTGATTCCCCACTCCTCCCCTTGCATCTTCTGGATGACCTTGGGCAAGCCATAGTTCTGGCACAGCTGTTCTTGAAAAAAAGAGCAGTTTCTGTCAGAGCTCTCTCACAGGGTGTCTGTTGTGGGGAGGGGAAGGGAAAGGAGAATGTAAGCTGCTCTGAGACTCCTTCGGGTAGTGAAGGGCGGGGTATAAATCCAATCTCTTCTTCTTCTTCTTCTAAAACAGCCACACCCCGTGTGAGTGTTTTGGTACTTCAAAAGATGTGTGTGGGGGAGAGAAGAGCATGCTGCAGCCACCTGGCAGCCTTTTAAAATCCCTTTAAAATGGCAATGGTATCCTTGTGGCAGCCACAAGAACTTTGTCACACGTTCTCGTTTGACCCCAAGTGGAAGGCTGCCCCAAAAGCAAGGCATTCAGATTAAGAACTCAGCTCCTTCTCCATACTAATGCAGCTGTGCAAGAAATGTGGATGGGTCTGTGCCATCCTCCATGCAAGTGAGGTCTCTTGTCAGGCGAGACGCTACTAGTCCAGGTACTCTGTTGATTGACATATGTTTCAGTGCAATGGAACCTGTGCAAATTTGGCAACACACACCTACCCAGCAATGCTTATCCTTTCTCCCCTCACCCCACACACTCAGTTGGTGTCTTCATTTAGTCCAGTGGGCTGTGTGAAATGTGGTCTTGATCAAGCTTCTCTTGGAAGGCAAGGGCAGATTGTCTAACCACTGTAAACTTTGATCTAGACATTCCTTCTCTGATTAACGGGGCCTGCAAATAGTCTCCCCAGTTTCTGGTGTGATTCAGTGGTCATAGCATGGGACTAGGACCCGGGGTAGGGGCTGCGGTGGCTCAAGGGGTTAAGACACTGAACTGCAGACCAGAAGGCCAGTAGTTCAGCAGTTCAAGACCCGAATGCCGCATGATGGAGCGAGCTCCCGTCTCTGGTCCCAGCTCCTGCCAACCTAGCAGTTTGAAAGCAAGAAATTGCAAGTAGATAAATAGGTACCGCTTCGGTGGGAAGGTAACAGCGTTCCATGCGCCTCGGCATCTAGTCATGCCGGCCACATGACCATGGAAATGTCTTTGGACAGTGCTGGCTCTTCGGCGTGGAAATGGAGATGAGCACCGCATCCCTAGAGTCGAATTCGACTGGCTTTCCAGCAAGGGAAACCTTTACCTTTACTAGGACCTGGGGTGACTGGGTATGAACCCCTTGCTCAGCCATGGAAGCCTGCCAGGTGGGCTTGGATCTGTCACAGTCTCTCAACCTAATCTACCTTCACAGAGTTGTTGTAAGGATTAGATGGAGGAGGGGAGAACAACACAAAAAGCCACTTTAAGACCCAGATCAGGGCGAAAAATAGTAAATTTGCACATTATTTCCCTGCTCTCCACCCCTCACAAGTGGCAGCCAATGAAATAAGGTGGGGATAAAGACATGCCGAATGCAGCAGAGTGTAGTTGAGCCCTGAGAATCATCGCATTCTGCGTGCAGAAGTGGGAAAAGGCACAAGTTGGGAATCTACCTACAGTCAGCGGAGCCTGTTGCCTGGAGAATTAGAACCACGTTTAGTGCACACACACAGACACAGAAATCCCTTCTTTCTACGTATCTATCTAAAGTGTATGTGTTCTCAAAAGAAAGGTATTTTACTATGGGAAATTTGGGGTCTTGGAGACAGGGCAAACATTACTGCAATTCGTTCCGGCTAAGTCCATAATGGGCTCAATTACACAATCTGTTTTTTCTCCACAGAGGTTCTCAGGTTGGGTAGAGAGACATGTCCTGAAATTCCACGCTTCCCACTTCTGTGCTGGGCCCAATTCAGAGAGGGTAGAACTTCCCTCCCCACACTGCTTACCTAACAGCCCTGGGGACATTACTTGTGAGTGTGGAAATGTAACTTTTTAACTTATCAGTCCGTGTTCAGGCCCCCTCCCCCAAAAGGGCTGGTTCAGGTCAGAAAAACGGTGTGGAGTGGGAGGTCTAAGCCCCTCTCTCCTGCGCTGCAGTTGAGATTTGAATCAGGCCCATGCATGCCTGGGAAGTAGAGCACACTTCTCCATTAACCTGGGGACATCCTCAAGGAAAACATAAAGTATACTTAGGCCCTAATTATTTAACATGTGTGCTGGAAGGGTTTTTTTAAATCATTAGGGTTGCCAGCCTCCAGGTGGGGCCTGGGGATCTCCCGCTTTTACAACTGATCTCCAGCTGACAGAGATCAGCTCCCCTGGAGAAAATGGCTGCTTTGAAGGGCGGGCTCTATGGCATTGTACCATGCTGAGGCCCCTCCCCTCCCCAAACCCCGCCCTCTCCCTGGATCCATCCCCAAAGTCTCCAGGTATTTTCCAAACCAGACCTGGCAACCCTAGGAATCATAAAGACATATGATAACAAAGACGTAGGAGTGGGTCGTACCAGGAAAATATTCTGAAATCTCTGCTGGCAATACATTATCACAATTTACTCAATGACCATCACACAACAGGGGGGAAAAAGTAAAATTTTGAAATGGGACTCAGAACGAGACTCTTCTGACTGAACCTTTTCTCTCATCTTTGCTACGTTTCCTGGAAAGGAAATAAATGTATCACATTTGATGCTAGACTACAGTTTTGGTTTCTTGTAAGGAAAATATATCAGCAAATTAAAGATAATAAATCTATTTACTCTTACAGCTGTTTTGGCATGCTACGCTTATTTGATTTGCTTTATTTAAAACACTTTAATCCTGCCTTTCCAAGCAATTATAACCCTCAAGGTGGTGAAGAGTTAAAAAGACACTAAAATTATATATCTCTGTATATACACACACAGAGAGAGAAGGCGCACAATTAAAACAAACAGGACGAAGGATCCGTAAAAGTTCCTCCCCCACTGGGAGAGGTGGCAACCTCCAGGTGGGGCCTGAAGATCTCTCAGAATTACAACTGCTCTCCGGACTGCAGAGATCAGTTTCCCTAGAGAAAATGGCTGCTTGGCAAAGTCCCCTTTTCCTGCTTGCTTCTCTCCTTCCCGCCCATCAGCCAATCTACCTTTACCTGTTCCTCCATCTTCAACCTTCCCTCCGCCTGGCAGCCTCTTCCTGGGAAAACTCTGCACAAGGCCAGCCACTGGGCCGCTCCTCTGCAAGGACTTATAGCTGGCACCAGTGTTCCCTCTCAGCTGAGTTAGTGTGAGCGAGCTCATAGTTTTTTTAGCCTCCGGCTCATACATTTTTGCCTTAGCTCTGGAAGGACGGCTCCAGAGCAAACTAATTTATGCACTAACCAAATAGCTCGCTCACAACTTTAATGCCAGTAGCTCACAAAGGAGAATTTTTGCTCACAGGACTCCGCAGCTTACAATGAACACTGACTGGCAACTCACTTCCCTCTGTGTCCCCCCTCCCCACACTGTTTCCTTTTCCCTCCTCCTGGCAATGCCCATATCCTCACCTGTCCCTGGTTTCTTCTCTCCTTCCCAGCCACACACCTACCACCTACCTTTTATCTACCCATCTTCAGTTATATTATTTATTTATTTATTTTATACCCCACATTTCTTCACAGTGGAGACCAAAAGCAGCGTATATCATTCTCTTCTCCATTTTATCCTCACAACAACCATATAAGGTAGGCTACACTGTGTGACTGGCCCAAAGTCACCCAGTGAGCTTCTACAACAGAGTGGTGATTTTAAGTTGGGTTTCCTAGACGCTAGCCTGCCTCTGAAACGCTAACCACAATGGCTCTTGTGGGGAGGCTGGCTGTTGTCAAACAGCAGCAAGCAGCTGGGCCTGGGTAAGTAATGGCTAGTAGCAAGATAGTGAGATGCTCAGTGGTTGCTGCTGGGCCTGGCCCCAATGAGCCCTCCCTTAAAGGCCAAAGTAGCCCTATAAAGAGTACTGCCCCTCCCCCTGTCTTTTACTGACAGAAACCAAGGCTTGAAAGTGGCAATACTGTTATGGTTGCCTAGCAACCCCGCAGTGACCCCTGAGAGGGCATTCTTTTCTGCACTGCTTCTATCATTTTGGAGAGTTTTGATGCCCCCCCAAAGTATTGTTTTTTAGACTTCAGATTTTTCTGTAAACATGGGGCTTTTCTCAGCTTTGTAGAAAGCTCTGTCTTTTCTGTTAATGGCCCCAGTGTCTACAACTAGCTGTCCACAGATAGGGGATAGCTAAAGAACGGAATATATTGATGAGGTACACTGTATATCATTCTAGCTCTACAAAATATTCTTATATGAATGTTAGTTTACCAGCAATTATAAATTTCAAGCATAGAATATTTTCCCAGCAGATACATAGCAATGTGTTCACACTCAAACCCATTTGTGGCATTCTGATTACTTACCACTTAAAATACCAAATGATCAGACCATAGATTAAGCCCCAGAAAATGCATCCTGCAATTGTTGCACCTAAGATGTATTTTCCAGCTGTAAGAAAAAGCAAAAAAATTAAAAATTACATATAGAATAATAATATCACAGTGAAAAAATAACTATTCCAATTCTCAATATGTTTATAAAATGGATTGCCCGACAATCTCTTCAGACAAGTTATTAGTGTCTATAAGAAAATAGTTTTTGCCCCCGTATATCTCTCTGTGCACTGATGTATGTTGAATCTCCTCCTCTTTCTTGTTTCCCTGCCTATGAACATGCACCGTGACAGTTGCTTCCTCACTTCCAGAGGAAAAGCAGAGAGAAAAGTATCATATACCACAATCTACTTTAATGTTCTGGAGTCGCTTCACTGAGAGAACGAACACACGGGAAAGAATCTTGGAATTGTTTCATTTCCAGTTAACACAAGAAGATCCCAAAACTTGGCAAGTGATGTGCTAGGAGTAGATATATTAGAGAGAAAAAGCTGGAGTGAGTTTGTCTCTAAAAGGTCAAGCTTGGGAGCATTGGAACCAGAGCCTGGTGCTGTATCCTTAGGGTGCGTTCAGATCGGATCTTTTGATCCGTCCAGTCAGGAACGACTTCCTTGCGGATCAAAAATGCATGACCAGTACAGTAAACACTCCTGGGAAATCATTCCGGTCCCATAGGCATCCCGTTCTTGCTGCGCCTCCAATCCTGATTTAAAAAGAAGCCAGTTTCAATGTAGGGTCTTTCGTCTTCACTCCGTGCGACGAACTGCAGACTTTCTTCCTGTCTGAGTCACTCCATTAGCGCTGCAATGCTCCCGTCATGCCTCGGTCTGACGTCAGACCATAGCCGACAGGGGTGCAATTTTTTAAAAATTGAAACCCTATGTGCGCTTTAACGAGGAAACGCATTCAGCGATAAGCACTACGAGGAATGTAATATTCATGCTTATTTATTTTAGGGACAAGATGTTACAGCGATGGGAGATGGAGGGGGGGAAGGACTGTTCTAACTTGCAAAATAGTCCCTCCATTGATCATGATGGCAATAGCAAGGGGGAGGACCGGGATTTATTTTTTCCATCTCTCCAAGCGCGGGTCAAAACAGAAACTGAAGTATGCAGAATCTCCTGCATGGAATGTCCTGTTGGAGTATGGAAAGAGAGGGGGAAATCTTTCACACACCCCTCCTAAAGAAACCCAGGCCCGTATTCCAGCACACCAGCTGATGATCCGTGGATGCCGTGTAGACAAATCACGGCAGGAACAACGCACAGTGAGGCTATTTCACAGGGGGGGCGTCTGGTCATGCTAGGCTGGATTAAAAAAAAAGGGATAAAATTTTAGGAGGGCTCATGGCGGGATTGACTGGCCATCTGAACGCAGCCTTTGACTAGAGGAGCAGCGGGGACAGGCAGTGCCTGATCCTTTCCACGCTTTCCGTTTCTCCTTTCCACAGGGGTGTTTTGCTTGGCCTTGGCTTCCTTACTACACAGAAGAGGATCACACAGCAAGGAACATCTGACCAAATAAATAACCCATTTGGAAGAACAGTTAGAGAAGAACTTTAGATCATATTGAAAATTAATTTCAGATAAGTGAATACTTCTTGTCTGCCATGCTAATGAGCATATAGCACATCTGCCACATGGATGGGGGCCAACGGGAGTCCCGGTAATACTTGGAGAGGGATGTACGTCTGCACGTACCAAAGTGTTCCAAAAACTGTTTTTTTCTAAAGCCTATAAATGGTTTCTCTTGGTAGCCCGGAATATCATTAATGATGTGCCAATGTTTAAAAATGATTTTTTAAATAGAATAGGCAAGGGGTGTGTAGTCTGTTGTGCACTGAATGCTGGTCTAGGTCCTTGTCTGTTCAGGATCTATGCATACTTAATTTGGGGCTGGGCTTTGGGCCCACTCCCCGATACAATCCTTTTCGCACTAGAGTAGATGTGTTTAAACTCATTAGATCCTTAAAGTTAAATTCCTATTTTGACAATGCAATAAATACCTCTTTTACTCAGTTCATACCCAAGTCTCAATTTGTCCTGAATATTAACATACCATCAATTCAAGTGTTTGAGCGTTTAGTCTTATATGATATAGAGAGTCTAGAAAATCCCCAGCCAGGTTTTCAACATAATCTTACTTTTGAGGTCAGATGTGCCTGTGACTCCTATTATGTGGGAGCGGTGGCGCAGGGGATTTATCCCACTGCTTATTAGTAACATCTGACCTGTTGTCAGTTCAAGCCCCACGCTGGTGGGAGCTGCCAGCCTGTGTCCCTAGCAAATGCCTCTTGAAGAGCTCACAGTGTGGATCGGATGGATCTCCTTAAGATGGTGGATCGGGATGGCTCAAATAGAACCAACATTCAGTGTTCAATAGACTATATGCCTCTTGCCTGTTCTGTTAAATAAAACCCATTCTTAAACATTGGCACATCATTAATGATATTCCGGGCTGCCAAGAGAAACCATTTATAGGCTTTAGAAAAAACAACAGTTTCTGGAACACTTTGGTACGTGCAGATGGACATCCCTCTCCAAGTATTACCGGGACTCCCGTTGGCCCCCATCCATGTGGCAAGAAGTATTCACTTACCTGAAATTAATTTTCAATATGATTTAAAGTTCTTCTCTAACTGTTCTTCCAAACAGGTTATTTATATGGGCTTTATGATACTTTGTGCGTGGATCCTATTTTGTTGTTTATATTAGAGTTACTGCATTACTCCTTGAGTTGTAGCGTCTTTTATTACACAGCTCTGTCTGGTTTCTTGTTGGCTTCCTTACAAGCAGCACCATTGTCCTCTATTCAATTTCCTTCATTCTTTCCCCATGTTTTATTGCAATCTTTCTCAAACCTGGGATGACTTCCACACAGCAAGGGGCCTCCTGGGTTTCCTTACCAGCATCGTGGTTGTCATTTCAGCATAGCAGCAATTGGGGCTTCCATATAATGGTGTGTCCTGCGTTTTTCCTCTCTGGGATCCCCGGGGTGGTGATCCTAACCCCGTGGAGGCCTTTTTTGTTCTTTTTATTGGGTAATTGAAAAGTTATCATTATAATTCATATAATGCTATAGTCAAGGTAAAAGTTTCCCTTGCTCGAAAGCCAGTTGAATCTGACTCTGGGGGTGCAGTGCTCATCTCAGTTTCCAAGCCGAAGAGCCAGCACTGTCTGAAGACATTTCCATGGTCATGTGGCCGTCATGACTAGGCACGTGGAATGCGATTCGCTAATTATTGATTTTTAAAATTAAAAGAAGAAGAAGCCCGGATGGCATGGAAGAGGAGAATGGCTGCTGTGGGGGGCTGGGGTAGGGAAAATGGTGCTGATGTGGGCATGACTGGGAAAGATGCAGACTTGCCTGTCCACACAGCAGCCACCCCATCTTTCCAAAATGATTCTAGTAACGCAGCTTTTGGAGAGCCTTTGATTTTACCAAACCTCTGCTTTATCTTGGATGCATACTTAAATTAGAAGAGGAAATGTCATAGTAACTCCTGAGGTATGGATCAGATTCAACACTTACTTAAAACTTCAATGCTGCAGTCCTCTACTTATTTAGGAGTAAGCACCACAGAATACAGTGGGACTTACTTCCAAGTAAGCAGGCATAAGCTTAGGGAGTACATTGTTCGGATGGCTTCACCTTGATCAAAAAATTCATCCCTTTTCAGTCTCTGAAGAACAGGCAAATTCTTGATGTACATTGCACACCCTCTGCAAAAGAAAACCACAGTAACCATTAACATAAGAACATAAGAGAAGCCAATGTTGGATCAGGCCAATGGCCCATCTAGTCCAACAGTCTGTCACACGGTAGTCAAAAATACCAGGTGCCATCAGGAGGTCCACCAGTGGGGCCAGGACACCAGAAGCCCTCCCACTGCTGCCCCCCCCAAGTACCAAGAATAAAACCAAGAATACATTATTTAACAACTTTATGTGAGTCATTCCCCTGTTGCTCCCCTTCAATTCAAAAGGTCAACACAATGTCTACAAAAACTGTCTTTCCTTGGTTTACTAAAGGAAAGCAGCTGTCTTGACCCAAGCACTCTTCCAGCCTGTGACCCTTCCCAAAGGTTGTTGGCAGTGGGGCCAGGACAGATACCCCCCCCTCCAACATTGGTGCTGTGCAATGCCAGATCTATAAATAATAAGACTAGGGTCCTTCAGGACTTCCTGATCGAACAGCAGGTAGATCTGGCTTGTGTGACCGAGACCTGGGTACAGGATGTGGAGACAGTAGGTCTCTCCCAGCTTGCCCCTCCTGGGTTCTCGGTCCTAGACCAATCACGGACCAGGGGAAGGGGAGTGGCTATGCTCATTCAGGAGGCTTACTCCTTCAGGGCGCTCCCGTCGTTGGAGATCATGGGCCTTGAGTGTGTCGATCTGGTACTGGAGGCCAGGGAGTGTGTGGCAATTTGGCTGGTGTACCGATCACCTAACTCACCAGCTGATAGCCTACCGGCCCTGATAGAGGCCGTATCAGGCTGGGCGCTGGAACACCTTAGGCTGATTGTCTTGGGTGATTTCAACTTCCATGCCAATGACGCGACCTCCACTCAGGCGGTGGACCTGGTGTTGTCCATAGCGGCGCTAGGACTCTCCCAACTTGTAACCCCCACTCACCGGGCTGGGCACACGCTTGATTTGATTTTCATGGCTAGGGTAACAGTGGACCAGATTACTGCTTCGGCAGTACCATGGTCAGACCACCATGCTTTGAGGGCCCGTCTGAATGTTCCACCCTGACTTTGTTTAGGCAGCGGGAGGATTTTAGCTCACCCACAGAGTCAAATGGACGCAAAGTGGCTTCAAATGGCTCTGAGGATCTGATGCCCCCTGGCGGCTCGTTGGATGAGCTTGTGGAGGACTGGCATAGTTGACTCTCCGCAGCGATCTACGAGAACACTCCCCGGCACCCTCTGCGCCCTCACGCTAGGCTCGCTCCCTGGTATACCCAGGAGTTGCGGCTTATGAAGTGAGAGCTTAGATGGTTAGAGAGATGGTGGCGTCGGGCTCGACAAAGCAACAAGAACATCTTATGGGATGTTTATGAGATCCTATGAGATGGCAGTCAAAGCCACTAAGAAGGAATTCTATGCGGCTACAATTGTGTCCACTAGCTCACTCCTAGCTCAATTATTTAGAACGATTTGGGCTATAACAGTTCTGCCACAGGGCAGACCAAATCTTAGGGAATTCGGCCTGCTCAGTCTGGAGAAAGTCAACGGATTGCTCAAGACTGTATGCCCAACCACATGCAACCTTGATCCGTGCCCTTCCTGGCTGATTAAAGCTGACCACGAGGGGTTTTGTGGTACCCTTAGGGAGATTATCAACAAGTCCCTTGTGGAGGGACGGTTCCCGGGGGCACTCAAGGAAGCGATGGTCTGCCCTCTCTTGAAAAAGCCATCCCTGGATCTGACCGAATTGGCCAACTATCGGCTGGTTTCCAATTTGCCCTATTTGGGCAAATTAATTGAAAGGGCGATGGCGATACAGTTGCAGAGCTTTCTGGGTGACGCTTCCGTATTAGATCCCTTCCAGTACGGCTTCCACCCAGGACATGGGATGGAGACAGTGCTGGTCCCCCTTATTGATGACCTCTGGCGGCATCTGGATTGGGGCAGTTCGGGAGTGTTGCTGTTGCTCAATCTGTCAGCTGCGTTTGATACAGTCGACCATCAGCTACTAACTCACCGCCTCGCCGACGTGGGGATACAGGAGCTTGCCTTGCAGTGGCATGTTTCCTTTCTCCAAGGTCGGGGACAAAGGGTGGCACTAGTGGAACAGCATTCCTGGAGGCACCTGCTTGAATGTGGAGTGCCTCAGGGGACAGTGCTTTCCCCAATGCTCTTTAGCATCTACATGCGCCCGCTTGCCCAGATTGCCTGGAGGCTTGGGCTGGGATGTCACCAGTATGCTGATCACACCCAGGTCTCTCTGATGTTGGGCGGTCAGTCGGACTCTAGACTGGAAAATCTGGACTAGGCACTGCACTCCGTGGCTGGTTGGCTCAGGCTTCCGGATGAGTCGGCTGAAGCGAAACCCTGTGCCTGAGTCGGAGTGGTTCGGGGCTGGGGCTCCCGCTCCCGGCCTTCAATGGGGCACCATTGGTGCCTGCGCCAATGGTTAGGAGTTTGGGAGTGCTCCTGCTACCCTCCTTGGCAATGGAGGCCCAGGTAGCAGCCACTGCTAAGTCGGCCTTTTACCATCTGCGGCTGGTTCGGCAGTTGGCTCCCTTCCTCGATCATGACAACCTGGCTACAGTGATCCACACGATGGTCACCTTGCGGTTAGACTATTGTAACGCTCTCTACATGGGGCTGCCCTTGGCGCAATTCCGGAGGCTGCAGCTAGTGCAGAATGCCGCGGCCAGGCTACTGATGTGCCTCACTAGATGGGAGCACATCCGGCTGGTGCTGAAGGCGTTGCACTGGCTGCCAACAGCATACCGAATTCGCTTCAAGGTGCTGGTACTTACCTTTAAAGCTCTATATGGCCAGGGTCCGACATACCTGGGGGCCCGCTTTTCCTGTATATACCCCAGAGAGCACTACGGTCGGGGGTGCAACACCGACTGGTTATTCCAGGCCCCAGGGAGGCCAGGTTCGCGGCTACTAGAGCCAGGGCCTTCTCAGTGGCAGCTCATTACTGGTGGAACAAGCTCCCGGAGGAGATCCGGGCCCTGCGGGATCTTATGTAGTTCCACAGGGCCTGCAAGACGGAGCTCTTCCACCAGACTTTTAATTAGGAGCCACCCACATTACCATCAACGACCACTATTAACATCCGTGGTGGAGGCTGGCTGCAGTGAGATCGAGCCACACCGCCTAGGAGCCTGTATCTGCCTGAGCCTGCAGGATAAGTCACGCCATCTTGGATAATAATCACTGGGTGCATTTTAACCGGAAATCGTTGATAGTTTTAAAAGTTTTAACAGTGTTAAATGTTTTAAATGTTTTAACTGCGTATGAACCTTGGCACACTGTGCCAGGCAATGTGAGCCGCCCTGAGTCTGCTTGCGGGGAGGGCAGCTTATAAATACAACAAAACAATACAAGAATACAACAATAAATAAATAAATGATGTTTTCCATGTCAGTAGTATTTATTGACCCCTGGCAACCAGCTTCTGTAGGCTAACCCACAACATGCCTTCACCACATAGTTACTTGATGGTAAACCTGAGGGGATTTTATTGTGCTCCTGAAGTCGTGTATATAAGTAGCATTTTTCATTGTCACTGGCAACGGTTTCAATCAAGATTCAGGACTCAGCCTGCAAACGTTCTAAGCAACAGGCCCCATTAACGCCAGGTGTGTGGAGGAGGTTCCCAAAAAAGCTCTTGGAACCTCAGGCTGCCAATAAATAACGTATGAAGAGTCACCGTAGAGCAGGGGGTCCACAACGTGGTGCCCACGGCTGCCGTGGTGCCCACCAAAACTTTCCCCTGTGCCCACCAAGTGTCTTTAGAAAGTGGGCAGGGCCAAGTGAGGCTTTTGCCCCGGCGAGGCTTCTGATTGTGGTACATGTTTTTTAAAATGTTGCTTGGGCAGCAGCTACCACCACAGCACGAGGGTCTTCACTCTGTGACTGAAGGCAAGCTGTAAGGGCCATTTTGTGGCTGGCTCCGCCTCCTGGGGATGTTGCACGGTGACGCTCTGGTTTGAGGGCAAAACTCTATGGTAAAACCAACTCCAAACCATAGAGTTTTGCTCTCAAACCAAAGCATTGCTGCGTGATGTACAAAATGTGGTGACACCATTTCTGGGTGGCATCATCGTGTTGGGGACATTGTGCAGCAATGTCGCTGTTCAGGGGGTGGGGTTTCCTCTGCTTGCCAGCTGGTGGGCGGTGGGTAGAAGCCCTGAAAACTGGGGGGACCCCCGCTGGGACCTGAGGACTTGCAACCGTATCTCAGCTTTCCATCCTTTCCTCTGGCTGGCAGCCTCTCCCTGGTAAAAGCTTTGTCAAGTTACAAAAATTATATGCCAGCAAGTCACCCCAATGAGTTGTCTGGTGGCTGCTGCTGGCCCCAGCAAAGTCTCACAAGTAGGGTTGGCACTGCAGGCCCAAGTTGGGAAATTCTTGGAAATTTGGGGGATGGAGTCCAGGCTTTGTGGAAGGAAGGGAGCTCAGTTGGGTATAGAGTCCATCCTCGAAAACAGCCATTTTCTCCAAGAGTACTGATCTCTGTTGTCTGGAGGTCAGTTGTAATTCGGGGAAATCTCTGGGCCCCACCTGGAGGCTGGCAGCCGTTTTTACAACTTGTGCGGACACTGAGTCCAGGAGAGCTGTAGTTACTGCCACATGTTGGTGAGTTCTGCAAACTGCATGGTAACAAATTGCTGCTGGTTGCTGCTGAGCCTGGACCTGATGAGTTCTCCCTCCTGGTAGGAGGCAGGGGGAACAGGGGCAACTGGGAAGCCAAAATAGCCCAGGAAAGGGGCTGCTCCTCTGCCTTTTACTGAAGAAGCCAAGGTTTGAAGGCTGGCAACATAGTTGTGGTGGTTGCTTAGCAACCCTCATCGTGGCCATTGAGAGAACACTCTTTTCTTCTTCTAATTTTTGGAGGGAGGGATTAATCCCCAAATGTATTTTTGGTAACAGATTTTTCTGTAAACCTAGGGCTTTTCTCAGGTTTGTAGAATGATCTGTCTTCTCTGTGCATGGCTTCAATCTCCAGATTTAAGTATCCACAGGTGGGCCATGTTAAGAATTAGATATATTAATACGTGGCTTAGAATTGGTGAGACACTTTAAAAAACCTTATACTGTATTCGCTTTATGGAAGAGATGCATAACCACTGGGTGCAGAGGGTCCTTTTCCGCATTCTTATCTGCTCTATCCCTTCCTATGGTTCAGCAGTGTAAGCAAAAAAACCCTCAAAATCCTGAAATCCTTCAGTGCAGACGCTGATGGCTAGCACTTCCCTAAAGGCCCTTTCTACCATTTCAATCACCATATGCTGGGGGGAGGAAAACCAACAAATATTAGATTGTCTTATGAAGCAATCATGGCCTTTTCAAAACAAATTACTAATAGCTGCATTTTTCCTGATGCATTTGGTATGAAGCGGCTTCTAATGGATTATAGAAAAGCACAGCTCTAATGTTAAGTACTGCAATAAAAGTATCCTAAATACATAATTCCCTTATGTATCGGCCATTTCCAGCTGTCCCATTGGCTGTGCAGTGTGCTCCATCAGCCACTGGCCCATCAACTGCCACTCAAGAGTACTTGTGTGTCATTGGCTGGGTGCTGCTCTGCTCCTCTCCCCTACCCACTGCCAGCCTAGACACTCTTCCCTCACAGAAAAAAACTGCAAAACAGCTGTCTCTCCTGAGATTGCATGTGGTTGGCTCCTGTGGGACTAACTTTTCCCTCAGTGGCTATTGCTAGGCACTGCTCTGTCAGTTAAAAGGCCTTTGTGGGGAACTCATTGGGGCCAGTCCTGACTAGAGTTGTCAGCTCCAGATTGGGAAATTCCTGGATACTCTGTGGTGGAGTCCATTGAAGCTAGAGTTAGGGGAGAGGAGAGGCCTCAGCTGAACAGAATGTCATAGATAACACAGTTATTTTCTCCAGGGGGGGAGAGATCTGTTGCCTGAAGTTCAGTTGTGATACCCGGCAATCTTCAGGCTCCACCTGGAGGTTTGCTACCCTAGGCGTAGCAGTTAGGGCTCCAGAGCAGGGTCTGCCAGACCCAGGTTCTTGCTGTGGAAGATGAGTGGGTGATTTTGGACCAGTCACAGGCTTTCAGCCTAACCTACTTCTCAGGGTTGTGCAGATCAAAAGGGGGAGAGGAGAATGATGTAAGCTGCTTTGGTCTCCACTGCAGAGAAAGACTACTTTTCCTCCTGGGGAACCATAGCTGCCAATCTTCAGGTGAGGGCTGGAGATCATTCAGAATTAAAACTGTTCTCCAGATGGGAGAGATCAGCTCCCTTAGAAAAAACAGCTGCTCTGCAGAGTGGACTCTGTGTCATTATACCCTGGTGCAATTGCTTCCTTCCTGCTTGGGTCCCCACTGTGGAGAAAGACTGTGGTTTTCCTAGGCAGAGGCTGCAAGTGTGGGGGAGATGGAAAGCTGGTCAGAGGGGCAGATAATGGTAGGTTGATGGTTGGCTGGGAAGGAGATAGGGTTGCCACCTCCAGGTTGGGGAATTCTTGGATATTTGAGGGCTGGAGCCTGAAGAGGGGGGCTTTGAGGGGGGGTGGCACCTCAGACAGATAAAATGCTATCTGAGATAGGGTTGCCACCTCAAGTTGGGAATTACAACTGCTCTCCAGATGGCAGAGATCAGTTCCCCTGGAGAAAATGGTGGGCTCTGTGTCATTATACCCTGCTAAGGTGCCCCCCCCCCAAGACAGCCAGTGTGACGTAGCAGTTAGCGCTTCAGAACAGGGTCTGCCAGACCCAGGTTCTTTCTATGGAAGCTGATTAGGTGATTTCAGACCACTCACAGACTTTCAGTACAACCTACCTCACAGAGTTGTTGTGCAAATCGAAAGGGAGAGAAGAATGATGTGCGCTGCTTTATCCCCACTGTGGATAAAGAGCATATTTTTCCTAGGTAGAGGCTATAGGGAGGGGGAAGAGATGGAAACCTGAAGTCAGAGGGGCAGATAATGGTAGGTTGATGGTTGGCTGGGAAAGAAATAGAGTTGCCACCTCCAGGTTGCGAAATTCCTGGAGATTTGAGGGGTGGGACCTGGAGAGGATGGGGTTTGAGGAGGGGTGGGACCTCAGGCAGGTACAATGCCATAGACTCTACCCTCCAAACCAGCCATTTCCTCCAGGGGAGCTATTGCTGCCATTCTCCAGGTGAGGGCTGGAGATCACTCAGAATTACAACTGCTCTCCAGACAGCAGAGATCAGTTCCTCTGGAGAAAATGGATGCTTTGCAGGGTGGACTCTGAGTCATTATACCCTGCTGAGGTTGCTTCCCCTCCCGCTTGGGTTCCCACTGAGGACAAGGCTATAGTTTTCCTAGGTAGAGGTTCCAGGTGTGTATGGGGGAGATGGAAAGCTGAAGTCAGAGAGGTAGATAATGGTACATTGATGGTTCGCTGGGAAGAAGATAGTTGCCACCTCCAAGACAGGTACAATGCCATAGACTCTACCATCCAAATCAGCCATTTCCTCCCACGGAACCACTGTTGCCAATCTCCAGGAAAGGGCTGGAGATCACTCAGAAAATGGTAAGCTCTGTGTCATTATAACCTGCTGAAGTCGCCACAGCAAATTGACGCTGAGTGCTCAAGGCCAGGGCACCCGCCCAGAGCCTCTTTCTAGAGCTCGTTGTATTTATTTCTACAACAGGGCCTTATTCCTAGTACTTTATAATCTTCTGGAGAGTGCCAGCTGTCTTTCTTATTTATCATTACTAACCTGTCAGTGTAGTCTTAGAGAAATTTAAATGTTTTTTGTGGATCTAACTGGAAAGTGCAGATCATCTCTAGAGCAAATCAGTCATGTCTTGTCGACTGAGAATATCTCTATGACATCATCAGTTCCAGAATTCAAAGATCCTAGCAACAGAATCTTCGGGCTTTTATATTGGTGTTAATTTTAATGTACCAAATTGGATACTACCTGCACTGATGAAGGCAACAGTTTGTTCCTGTGTGACTTCTGTGGCTGCCATTGTTGTTGCTGCTGGTGTATTATTAGTAGATTCTAAGCTGCCTGATAACTACATAACAAATGCCCAGGGGACACACATGTATGTACTTTGAACTCCATTACATGACCCTTGCAATATCCATCAATGCACCTCACTACCCATTCCACATACACTTTAATATCCCTCCTCAAGCCCCACATGCAATCTCAGCATAGTACAGGAGTCACAAAGAACACGGGGAAGGTGCCTGTTTTCTGTTCCTTGGAGGGTGCTAGTCGGAATGGTGGGGCTTTGGGGGGCATAATGACTGATTAATGCGTGGGATGTGCTGGATCAAAGTGCAGCTGCTTCTCTCTGATTTGTTTCTGTAACAAAGGAACCTCTCCAATTCTCAAAGAGAAATAAGCAAGAAGGGGGGGGGATATCCAGCAGTTGTATTTTTTAAAGTCTTAACTATCAACGTTATGGGAGACAATATGTTGTTGAAGGCTTTCAGAGCCAGAGTTCATTAGTTGCTGTAAACCTTTAAAAAAGAACTTTGTCAAAGAGGTTCCGGAACTCCATTCTGCAGGCAAGAACTATGGCAGGCAACACCCAAAGGTATAAATCAAGGAGAGAAGCATTCTGCCTAAAGTCTTAATGAAGGCTTTTTTTTTTAAAGTAAGGGGGATATGCAACAGGGAGCCAACTCACTATGTGCATAAAGAAAACAGCATTTTACACATAAATGTTTGTTATGTTGTGGAAGGCTTTCATGGCTGGGGTTCATTAGCCGCTGTAGATTTTCCGGGTTGCCTGGCCCCTGGTCTTGGCATTGTAGGACCGGACCTTTCGCCAGTAGCTGTGACTGGCATCCTCAGAAGTATGACACAGAAAGAGGGAGGACTCTGTCTGTGCCAAGGTGAGAAGAAGAAAAATAATAGGCAGGTAATTTATATCTGAGGAGCTGCGGTGGCTCAAGTGGTTAAGATGCTGAACTGCAGGCTGTGGAAGGTCAGTAGTTCAGCAGTTCAAGACCTGTGAGTGCCGCATGATGGAGTGAGCTCCCGTCTCTGGTTCCAGCTCCTGCCAACCTAGCAGTTCGAAAGCAAGAAACTGCAAGTAGATAAATAGGGACCACTTCGGTGGGAAGGTAACAGCGTTCGGTGCGCCTTGGTGTTTAGCCACGCCGGCCACATGACCACGGAAACGTCTTCGGACAGCGCTGGCTCTTCGGCTTGGAAACGGAGATGAGCACCGCAACCCTAGAGTTGGATTCGACTGGCTTTCGAGCAAAGGGAAACCTTTACCTTTACCTTTTAGGAAGGAAGGAGGGCTCCAGAGCAGTGCTCCCTCCAAGCGGAGTTCGTGTGAGCCAGCGCATGGGGGGTTAGCCCCTGGCTCACACGCTTTTGCCTTTGCTCAGGAAGCTGTGGTGGCTCAAGTGGTTAAGACGCTGAACTGCAGGCTGTGGAAGGTCAGTAGTTCAGCAGTTCAAGACCCGTGAGTGCCGCATGACGGAGTGAGCTCCCGTCTCTGGTTCCAGCTCCTGCCAACCCAGCAGTTCGAAAGCAAGAAATTGCAAGTAGATAAATAGGTACCACTTCGGTGGGAAGGGAACAGCGTTCCGTGCGCCTTGGTGTTTAGTCATGCCGGCCACATGACCACGGAGACGTCTTCGGACAGCGCTGGCTCTTCGGCTTGGAAACGGAGATGAGCACGGCGCAACCCTAGAGTCGGATTCGACTGGCTTTCGAGCAAAGGGAAACCTTTACCTTTACCTTTTAGGAAGGAAGGAGGGCTCCAGAGCAGTGCTCCCTCCAAGCGGAGTTCGTGTGAGCCAGCGCATGGGGGGGTTAGCCCCTGGCTCACACGCTTTTGCCTTTGCTCAGGAAGCTGTGGTGGCTCAAGTGGTTAAGACGCTGAACTGCAGGCTGTGGAAGGTCAGTAGTTCAGCAGTTCAAGACCCGTGAGTGCCGCATGACGGAGTGAGCTCCCGTCTCTGGTTCCAGCTCCTGCCAACCCAGCAGTTCGAAAGCAAGAAATTGCAAGTAGATAAATAGGTACCACTTCGGTGGGAAGGGAACAGCGTTCCGTGCGCCTTGGTGTTTAGTCATGCCGGCCACATGACCACGGAGACGTCTTCGGACAGCGCTGGCTCTTCGGCTTGGAAACGGAGATGAGCACGGCGCAACCCTAGAGTCGGATTCGACTGGCTTTCGAGCAAGGGAAACCTTTACCTTTACCTAATTCATATCTACTCGGGAAGGTGGGGTGGGGCCGAGTCATTATCTTGTAGGAGACAGTCATGCCTCTTAGGGGAGACAGTTCCTGTGCAAACACACTTCACTTTGGAGCTTTCCCTGCCCGGCTCCACTCTTCCATAGGCGACTGCGGAGACGAGAGAGAGAGGAAAGGAAAAAGCCCCCCGAGGAAAACGCTCCTCTGAGCCGTCCTCTTCCCGCCACCACCGGAGCGGAGGGGCCTCTGCCGGCGCTTGCGCACTAAAGCCCAGCCTGGTGGGCGGGCGCGGCGGCTCAGAGACTTGCCAGGCGGAGGCGCCCGTCGCCTAACCCCGGAGGCGCCTAACAGAGGCCGCCGCCGCTCGCTTCCTCTTCTGCTGGGGCGCCCATCATGTCGGAGCGGCTCAGCAAGCCGACGTGCCTCATCGTGGCCAGCGCGGCAGCGGCAGGTGGTCTGTCGAGCAGAGCGCGGAGCTCCCGCGGAAGGGATCCCCCTCCTCCTCCCTCCCCCGGTGCCTTTAAGAGCGGCGCGCGCTTGGCGGACGCCCTGGCGGAAGCATCTCTGCGCCTGCGCCTGCCCCAGCCCTGCCCTGTAGGAGACAATGAATGTGGTTTCTTGAATGCGGGGTCTTGACGTTCCCTCTGACATATTTAAGAACATAAGAACATAAGAGAAGCCAATGTTGGATCAGGCCAATGGCCCATCTAGTCCAACACTCTGTCACACAGCGGCCAAAATATACCAGGTGCCATCAGGAGGTCCAGCAGTGGGGCCAGGACACCAGAAGCCCTCCCACTGTTGCCCCCTCCAGCACCAAGGATAGAGGGCATCACCTGCCCCAGACTGAGAGTTCCCATCTATACCCTGTGGCTAATAGCCACTGATGGACTTCTGCTCCATATGTTTATCTAATTCCCTCTTGAAACTGTCCATGCTTGTAGCTGCCACGACCTCCTGTGGCAGTGAATTCCATATGTTAATCACTCTTTGGGTGAAAAAGTATTTCCTTTTATCTGTTCTAACCCGACTGCTCAGCAATTTCATAGAGTGCCCACGAGTTCTTGTATTGTGAGAAAGGGAGAAAAGTACTTCTTTCTCAACCTTTACATTTACATGTTGTATTTATTTACATGTTGACACCCTGTCACTGTGCCTTCAGAAGTCTAATTATAATAGATCCAGATCTTGGTCTGTAACTTAGAATTTTGTGATTAGAGAAATTTATAATTTCACTCCATATGTTTAATAACTGTAGGGCTGCGGTGGCTCAAGTGGTTAAGACGCTGAAACTGCAGACCGGAAGGTTGGTAGTTCGGCAGTTCGAGACCCGGGTGCCGCAAGACTGGAGTGAGCTCCTGTCTCTGGCCCCAGCTCCTGCCAACCTAGCAGTTTGAAAGCGAGAAATTGCAAGTAGATAAATAGGTACCGCTTCGGGGAAGGTAACAGCATTCTGTGTGCCTTGGCCTCTAGTCATGCCAGCCACATGACCATGGAAACATCTTTGGACAGCGCTGGCTCTTCAGCTTGGAAACGGAGATGAGCACTGCATCCCTAGAGTCGGATTCAACTGGCTTTCAAGCAAGGCAAACCTTTACCTCTGTAACTGTGTTTTTTGTATATGAAGCTATATATTAAGGAAAAGCATTATTAGAGGCATCTGGGGGTAGAATTGGGATGCAATAAGAATGGAATGCATATTCAAGAAATTGCAAGGACGTCAAGAGCGAACCTGAATGTGAATCACAACTCTTTTATCACCCAGCTCCCCAGAAATAAGGGAAAGAGGGACTAACTTTACTAAGGTCAGAAAGGTTCTCAGTGTTCCCTAATGTTCCCATTGCTCTGAAGAGCAGATAAGCAAATGTAATCACTGACAATGCATGAGAGACCAATATAGTAAGGTTTAAAGCCAAATGCTGCTTGTATGATGTTAACTGCTTGGGTCCAATTAGAGATTCTTTAACATGTAAACTATATGTGATGTCATTTGGGGGTATAAGACCTTCAGCCCTTCCTGCTCATGGCAGAATACAGTTTTGGAACTGCTGGGAGGCTAAGGCACTCAGCCCTGTATTCCTTGTTTCAATGCATTAAACAGATATTCATCTAACTCATTGGATTCTGACTGTGTGTTTCCAGTTTGGCATGGGAGCACACAGGCACAGGTTTGTGCATCAACCCCTCGCAACAAAAAAGAAGCTGCACCTACTGGCCAATTTCTATTCCACTTTCGCGTTAGTGGCAGATGAACTCCACCAGAAAAAAAACAGAATAACAGCTTCACACTGTCAAGGAGATCTGTGGAAAAGGTGGGCAGTGGGCCATCTGATGGCCTGCACAGCGTTGACAGTCGGGGTTCTTTGATTTTAAACGATGAGCATCCTCAGCGGCTCAGCCTATCTCAGAATATGCCCCCTGGAGATCTTTAATCTACCCATACGCGTTTGTTGACATTGAAACTCAAGAGGTAGTTGTTGAAGTTTCATAATATTCCTGACTGGAGCCAGCTTTCAAATAAAATTAAAATGTTGATGTTTAAATTCATATTTAAAAATAAACATTTATTAGTTGCTGTAGATTTCCTGGGTTGTGTGGCCCGTGGTCTTGGCACTGTAGGACCTGATGTTTTGCCAGCAGCTGTGACTGGCATCCTCAGAGGTATAACACAGAGAGTCCTCCATCTTTCTGTGTTATACCTCTGAGGATGCCAGTCACAGCTACTGGCGAAATGTCAGGTCCTACAATGCCAAGACTAGGGGCCATACAACCCGGAAAATCTACAGCAGCTAATGAACTTCGGCCGTGAAAGCCTTTGACAACATAATAAACATTTATGTTTAAAATGGTGTTTTTTATGCACATAGTGAGGTGGCTCCCTGTTGCATATCCCCATTACTTAAAAAAAGAGAGCCTTCATTAAGACTTTAGGCAGAATGCTTGATTTATACCTTTGGGTGTTGCCTGCCATAGTTCTTGCGTGCAGGGCTTTTTTCCGGTGGGAATGCACCAGAATGGAGTTCCGGAACCTCTTCAACAAAGTTCTTTTTTAAAGGTTTAAAAGTTCACACGTTTTCAGTATACAGATTGGAAACTTCATTTCCTTCTTGGGAGTTCCAGCACCTCTTTTTCAAAAAAAAAAAAGGGAGAAAAAAGCCCTGCCTGCATGTACTAAAATTTGAAGTCTAAACATATCTTTTTATTTTTAGAAATATTACAGAATGCTGTGGACCATTAAAAACCAGTAAGCCTCTGAATCCCAGAATCAGGAGGCAACATCAGGCGAAGGCGTTGGCCTCTCTGCCCTATTCAGGCCTGTAGCCCCCCCAAATTACTGAACAGGCCGCCCAACTTCCCATCCAGCTGGGTGATTTGATTTTACTTTTTGCACACTCCACACTGAGCCGTGCCTTTGCCCTGCCTGCCGACAGTGTACCTCTGGCTGCCTGTGGGTGAGGCATGCCACAGGGCACGCCTGCTCCCTACTCCAGCTCCCCCCCCATTGCTTTTAAACCCTTTACTCTCTTGTTGCTCCTGACACAGTGCCCCCCAACTTATTTAAATGCCCCTGAAGTAAGAAATCCTGGTTGCGGCCCTGGCCCTATTGTTGGCCATCCGGAAAAACTGGTTGGCCACTGTGCGAGACAGGATGCTGGACGAGATAGACCATTGGTCTGATCCAGCAGGGCTCTTCTTATGTTCTTAGGGTGGCTCTGCATTACTCTTTGGTATGCGGCGTCCCTCAGGGGGCGATCCTCTCCCCAAAGCTGTTCAACATTTATATGCTCCCTCTTGTCTAGTTAATCCGGTGGTTTGGGCTGGGTTTTCTCCAGTACGCTGATGGCACTCCGCTGTGTCTGTTGGTAGATGGCCAGCTGGGTTCTGCTCCAGATATTTTGACTGAGGCTTTGGAGGCTGTGGCTGATTGGCTACAGCAGATCCGGCTGAAATTAAATCCATTGAAGACGGAGGTCCTGTATCTGAGTCGTGGGGGGTGGGGTGGGTTTGGGACTCCGGCTCCCAACCCTTGGCGGGGCAGCTGTAGTGCCAGCGCTAATGGTGAGGAGTCTGGGGGTGACTCGGTGGATGCCTCACTCTCAGTGGAGGCCCAGGCCACCAGGACTGCCAGATCGGCCTCTTACCATCTTTGGTGGGTCAGGCAGCTGGTTCCCTACCTCTCCTCCCGCGACTTGGCAACAGTGATCCATGCAATGGTCGCCTCCAGACTGGATGACTGCAATTCACTCTACCCAGGGCTACCCCTGAACCTGACCCAGAAGCTCCGGATGGTGCAAAATGCAGCGGCACACCTCCCATGCAGGACGTCCGTGTGGGCGCCCATACAGCCAGTACTTTGCCAACTGCATCGGCTGCCAATTGTGTCCTGGATTATGGTTCTGACCGCTTCTCCCGATATGCTCCCCAAAGAGCTCTCTGCTCGGCTGAACAACATTTACTGGAGATCCCCAGCCCAAGAGATGTATGCCTAGCCTCGACCAGAGCCAGGGCATTCTCGGTTCTGGCTCCGGCCTAGTAGAACGTGCTCCCAGTTGAGATCAGGGCCCCGTGAGGCCTGTAAAATGGAGCTGTTCCACTAGGTCTTTGGTTGAGGCGGTGGATGCCTCACCAGATCTGGCCTTCCCTACCTTACCAGCCCCCCTCATCCAGCTATGTGGGCTAGTACACCGACTTACACGATTGGATGGGGGCCAGTCAGGCCCAGTTATTATCTCAGTGGCCCTCGTGGTGCCACACACAGTTAACAGTTCTATGGCCTATCTTGCCATCCTGTAGTTTAAATCAGGTTTTAGACTTTTACTTGCATTGCCTGTTTTATTGCTATGTTGTACCCCACCCTGAGCCTAAAGTCACATAAATTAAATAAATAAATAATGGTTATTGAGGTACTCAGTTAATATTAACAACCGGAAAACATCCACTGAGCCAGTTTGGTGTAGTGGTTAAGCGCGTGGACTCTAATCTGGGAGAACCGGGTTTGATTCCCCACTCCTCCCCTTGCACCTGCTGGATGACCTTGGGCAAGCCATAGTTCTGGCACAGCTGTTCTTGAAAAAGAGCCGTTTCTGTCAGAGCTCTCTCAGCCCCACCCACCTCACAGGGCGTCTGTTGTGGGGAGGGGAAGGGAAAGGAGTTTGTAAGCTGCTCTGAGACTCCCTTGGGTAGTGAAGGGCAGGGTATAAATCCAATCTCCTCCTCTTCCTCTTCCCCTTCCTCTTCTTCATCCTCCTCTTCTCCTCCTCCTCCTCCTCCTCTAACAACAGTGTTTTTGTTCTTGGTTATCAGGTGTCTCTGCTGACTCCTTCCTTCATTCTTTTACACTGGCAAGTGCTGCTTTTAATCTACAGGTTGCTACCCCTGGGGTAAGTGAGAGTGTTTTGCTATTAACTGCAGAGTATACCATGGTAGTGGAATATGTATTTTAGTACATGGAGGGGAAGTTGATTTCTCTCCCTGAGGGCTGGATCCAGACTAAGGCTAGTTTCCACCTGTCAAGGATTTCCACCCACCGAGCGTGTTTTTCCCCACTGCCACAACAGCTCAAAAGGTCCCCAGAATTCCTGACCATGAAGGTCTCCCCTCCTCCAGGAACAGGATTGGGGGGCTGTCAGGAGGGAGGGGAATCGTGCTCCGTGGGTGGAAACCCTTTTGCCTGTAGAAATGTCTGGTCTGAACCAGTGCTCCCTCTAAGCTGTGGAGCCTTGTGAGCAAAAATTCTCCTTTGTGAGCTACTGGCGTTAAAGTCGTGAGTGAGCGATTTGGCTACTGCACAAATCAGTTTGCTCTGGAGCCCTCCTTCCTGAGCTAAGACAGAAATGTGCAAGCCGGAGGCTCAAAAACTGTGAGCTAGCTCACACTAACTCAGCTTAGAGGGAACTCTGGTCTGGATACAAGCCCATGACTCGACTTTCTTTGGCGAATTTTTCACAGGCTGCTCTGTTTTGCCATTGAAGGTTGCATGAATTTGGTTTCGAGATTTATTTTTATATTTATTTATTTAAACATTTATTGCTCACCTTTCCTCGTGGTTCAAGATGGCTTACAATAATAGTTAAAACATTTTTCACTTTAAAAGCAAAAATAAAATAACAAACCCCAAATCTCTCCCCGTCCCCCCTTAAAAGAACCCTGCCTATTTAGACTTCCTCAGGCCTTGTGGCTCAGTGGTTAAGTTGCTGAACTGCAGACCAGAAGGTCAGTAGTTCAGCAGTTTGAGACCCGAGTGCCGTAGGACGGAGTGAGCTCCCGTCTCTGGCCCCAGCTCCTGCCAACCTAGCAGTTCGAAAGCGAGAAATTGCAAGTAGATAAATAGCTACTGCTTTGATGGGAAGGCAACAGTGTTCCGTGCACCTTGGCGTCTAGTAATGCCGGCCACGTGACCACAGAGAAGTCTTCAGACAGTGCTGACTCTTCGGCTTGAAAACGGAGATGAGCACCGCATCCCTAGAGTCGGATTTGACTGACTTTCGAGCAAGAGAAACCTTTACCTTTACCCAGGCCTTGTAGTACCTCCTGAAGATCTCCAAAAAGGGGGCGCCCCCTCCTCACATCTTCAGAGAACCCCTTCCACAGAGCCAGAGCCACAATAGAAAAGACCCTGGCTCTGGTTCATGTCAGACGGGCCACTCAAAATGGTACCTGGTGACCATAATAAGTGCACAGGGATATATGGGAGGAGACAGTCTTTCAAATATGTGGGTCCCAGGCTTTAACAGCACCTTGAATTGAAGTTGGGAACAGACTGGCAGCCAGTGTAAGCCAGTGTAGCTGTTTCAAAATATTCCCATCAGCTGGCCCTTGGCAATAGTTGGGCTGCCGCATTCCGGACCAGTTGTAGTGTCCAGGTTGTCTTCAAGGGCAGCCCTACATAAAACACATTGCAGTAATCCAGCCACGATGATACAGAAACATGGATCTGCCTGGCCGGATCAGCTGAGTCTAGGTAATGAGAGAGTTGGCCAATCCGATACAGCTGCTAGAAGGCGCCAACCTGCTTTTCAGACATCAAGGCAGGGTCCGTGAGCACCCCCAAGCTCTTAAACTTCTCTGAAAAATGCCAACATCGCTCCTATCTAGGACAAGTGGAGTCAGTCCCTCTCGAATATCAGCCTTCCTAACCTGTGTCACCCTTGCCTTGTCTGGATTCAGCTTCAGTTTGCTCTGCTCTGCTTTAGCCACCCGAACACAGACTTGGAACCAAGATGGATGCATCTGGAGGCCTGGATAATGAAACATAGAGAGATGGGTGTCATCTGCATATTGATGGCCTCCAGCCTCAAAGCTCTGGGGTCTGGACAGTGTCATTCAGTGGCATTTATATATATTAAAACACACGGGTGAGAGAATAGACCCCCATGGCACTCCACAAGATAAATTCCAAGTTGATTCTTCCCTGGCCCCACTGGTGGACCTCCTGAGGGCACCTGGCATTTTTGGCCACTGTGTGACACAGAGTGTTGGACTGGATGGGCCATTGGCCTGACCCAACACGGGCTTCTCTTATGTTCTTATGTTATGTATCCTGCACCTCTTGTGGAGTCTCTGCATATCTGTTCAGTCAGAAAAGGGTGAAACTGCTGAAGGGCTTTGCCAGTGGATGTGGATGGAGTGGCCAACTGTGTCAAAGGCCACTGAGAGGTCCAACAGTATCAACAGGGAAGATTGTCCCCTGTCCAACTTTAAACAAAGATCATCCACCAGTTCAGCAGAAACTCTCACAGTACCAAACCCAAGCCTGAAAGCAGATTGAATTGGGTCAAGGACAGATGTGTCATCCAGGAAGCCCAGCATGGTGCACTGGTTAAGAGAACTGGATTCGGATCTGGGAGACACAGGAATCCCCACTCTGCCCTGGAAGCGTGCCGGGGGACCTTGAGCCCATCACACTCTCTCAGCGTAGCCTACCTCACAGGGTTATTGTGACGATGAAAGGGAGGAGAGTGATGTAAGCCACACTGGGTCCCACATTTGGGAGGAAGGAAGGATGTAAATATAAAGTAAATGTATGAATAAGTTGGTCTGCCACCACACGCTCTGTCACCTTCCCTAGAGAAGCTAAATTGGAGGCTGGCCTGTAATTGGCCACCTCATCCCTAGCCAGTGAAGGTGTTTTGAGCAGAGATCTAATCGCTACCTCCTTCAGAGGCCCAGAGGGAGGGAGCCCCCCCCCCAATCAGAGAGGAGATGATAGGGAATTTCACATTACCGAGATTCTGCCGGTTTGAAGCCGTTTCTGATTCGTCTTGAAGTAAACCGGTACAGGGCTGCCATTTCACACATGGCTTTCCCTGACTGGAAAAGATCCGAATCAGAAGCGGTTTGGCAATTCAGACTGCACCGCTTTGTTTTCCCGCCGTTTCCCGCCGCGCCTTTTTTTTTTTTAAAATGTTCGCTTTAGAGCGCTATAACACTATAGTGCTATAAAACAACACTGCAGGCATTCCAATGGGGTTGCTATGATGCTATAGCGTTATAGCACTCTAAAGCGAATGTTAAAAAAAAAAAAACGCCGGAGATCGCCCGCGCGGGCGAAAAAAGGCGGGAAAAAAGCGTATTGGATCCGGGAGAAGAAACTGACGACTACTTGGAAGCGGTTGACAGGTAAAACGCTTCAGCCCCGTTTCCTGAATGGGACAGAAGCGATTCTGTGTGAAATTACAAATATATTCCGGTAGGGAACCGGTTCTAAAACGGTTCTGTCTGAAATGCCAGACCAGAAACCGTTTGGGAACCGTTCCTCTTCCGGATTATATCATCTGTCTGAAATTCCCCGATGATTTTCACTAATGGCTCCAGTACCTTTCCCCAGCAAGGTTTTAAAAGCCGTGATTATGAGCCTGGATCCAGAGCGTAAGCCGTGGTCCTGACGGCTCCCGTGATCCTGTCAGCATCCAGAGGCAGCTGTCTCGAGTAGGCAACACAGAATCATTCTGCAGGACTTGGGTGTGTGTGCAAATACTTTTGCCTGTCCTGTTCCCCCTCCCACTTTCTGCTCACAGATTCTGAGCGTATAGGAACAATACTGTAATAAGTACCTAACATGCGCCCTGCTGGATCAGACCACTGATGTGCTAATGTTTACAGGCAGTGAATTCCAGCATGGCGTAGTGGTTCAGAGCAGCAGACTCTAACGTGGAGAACCGAGCTTGACTGCCCACGCCTTCATGTGAAGCCGGCTAGGTGACCATGGGCCAGCTACAGTTCTCTCAGCCCCACCTGCCTCGCAAGGCGCCTGTTGTGGGGAGAGGAAGGGAAGGTGGTTATCAGCTGCTTTGAGGCTCCTTAGGGTAGAGAAAAGCAGGCTATAAAAACCCCACTCTTCTTCTTCAACTTAATGACTTGCTGCGTGAAGAAGCCTTTCCTTTTGCCTGTCCTGAATCTACTGCCCATCGGCTTCATTGACTGTCCCTGAGTTCTCGTATTATGTGAGAGGGAGAAAAAGTTCTCTCTCCTTTCTCTACCTCATGACAGGGCTCTTTCTGTAGCAGGAACTCCTTTGCATATTAGGCCACACACCCCCTAATGTAGCCAATCCTCCAAGGGCTGACAGTGGCCCCTGTAAGAAGAAGGCTCTGGCAATGCTGTGACTATAGTGTATCTAGATTTCAGTAAAGCATTTGACAAAGTTTCTCATGATATCCTTGAGGATAAGCTGGTTAAGTGTGGGCTGGATGGTGCAACCGTTGGGTGGATTCATGGTTGGTTGAAAAATCGTACCCAACGAGTGCTCGTAAATGGCTCTGCATCTAACTGGAGGGAAGTCTTGAGTGGAGTGCCGCAGGGCTCGGTCCTGGGCCCGGTGTTGTTCAATGTTTTTACAAATGACCTGGAGGAAGACATAGAGGGGATGCTTATCAGATTTGCAGATGACACAAAGCTGGGTGGGATTGCTAATTCTGAAGAAGACAGAGTCAGGATTCAAAATGATCTAGATAGGCTGGAACAGTGGGCTGAGACAAATAAAATGAAATTCAATAGAGATAAGTGCAAAGTCCTACACCTGGGCACAAAAATCAAAGGCACGGATATAGAATGGGAGGGACTTGGCTTGACAGCAGCACATGTGAAAGGGATCTAGGTGTTATGGTTGATCACAAGCTAAACATGAGCCTGCAGTGTGATGCGGCTGTGAAGAAAGCTAATGCAATCTTAGGATGCATTAGCAGAAGCATTGTGTCCAGATCACGGGAGTTGGTAGTTTCACTCTATTCTGCTGTGGTCAGGCCTCACCTGGAGTACTGTGTCCAGTTTTGGGCACCACACTTTAGGAAGGATGTTGACAAGCTTGAGCGTGTCCAGAAGAGGGCAACCAGGATGGTGAGAGGGTTGGAATCCAAGTCTTATGAGGAAAGGCTGAAAGAGTTGGGTATGTTTAGCCTGGGAAAGAGAAGACTTAGAGGGGACATGATTGCAGTCTTCAAGTATTTGAAGATGGAGCAGATCTATTCTCTCTTGCTCCAGATTGCAAGACTAGATCTAATGGGCAGAAATTACAAGGGAGTCGTTACCGGCTAAATATCAGGAGGAATTTCCTAACTGTAAGAGTGGTTGAGCAGTGGAACAGACTGCCTTGGGAGGTGGTGGATGCTCCTTCCCTGGACGTTTTCAAGTGGAGGCTGGACGATCACCTTTCAGGTATGTTGTAGGTATGCAGGGCTATCTGTTGGCTATGCTCCTGCAGAGTGCAGGGGGTTGGACTAGATGACCTGCAAGGTCCCTTCCAACTCTAACATTCTATGATTCTAAGAGCTCTGTAAGCTCTTGGAGGATTGGCTACATCAGGGGTGTGTCGCCTAATATGCAAAGGAGTTCCTGCTAGAAAAAGAGCCCTGCTCATGCATAATTTTATAAACCTCTATCATATTTCCCCTTAAACATTATCTATCTAAATTGAAAGATCCCAAACTCTCTTTAGCCTTTCCTTATAGCCTTTCCTACTGTTTAATTACCTTGGTTTCTTTCTTGTACCTTTTTCCAGCTGAACGATATTTTTTAAAGAGATGGTGACCACAACTGTACACAGTGTTCCAAATGAGGCTGCACCATAGATCTATACTGTGGCATTATAATACTGACCATTGTAATTTCACTCCCTTTCCTAAACATACCCAGCACAGAGTCTGTCTTTTTCTACCATTTCCACACAGAGTTGGTGTTTTCATCAGCTTGCTCACTACAATCCCATGATTGCTTGTGATACAAAACAACAACAAATTTTGCAGTTTGAGACTGTGTTCTTCAAGAAGCAGCAGAAGAGCGGGTTCCTGAGCTATATTTTTAGTGTTGCTGTTTCTGTTTAAAATTATGTGTGTTTACAATATCTGGACCAGTTTTATTGTGTATGAACAGTTTTTTTAATGATAAGCACAAGAAGAAATAGCTTATACGTTAATATCAGCCATATCAAATTTGGCTAATGTATAGAAACACATTAAATATTTAACTTTTTAAAGTAAAAGGCTTATTGCTTATCTTTGTGTTGGTTGGACTTTGAAAAACGATTCTTCTAGGGGAAGCCTATTGATTTTGTTGATGTTAATGAGGCAAACATGCGTTGGATCCAGGACTTTCGTATGAAATCCTATGCAAATCCCGCCAAACTGGAATCGACTGATGGTAAGGTAACTTTTGATATGCAGTTCACTGCCATCTATAGAAACCCGGTATCCTTTCTTACTGCATGTTCAGCTACAGTTGAGCACTTTGAAGTCCTATTGAGTTTAGGGGATAGTTAAGTATCTGTCTACTGAAATCAGTGGGAATTTAAAAGTGCTTCACTTTGGCACGATCATGCACACTATGTGTTAATGATTTAGTTTTGAGTCAAAAGAATAAATCAAATTAAGATTGATGTAGATTTGTTTTTAGTACCTCTTTCTCTGCCATATCGATGAAGGTGAAATAGCATTCCGAAAAAGCCAGTGCTGTGACTCAGTTTCCCTTTTGCATCTTGCACGCACCATTCACTCTGCTTGGTCTTCCACAATATCCATGTAAACTGTTAGCATTTCGTACTCGTATTTTACACTGGCTGTCTCTGACAGTGGAGCAGTTAATGTCGCCTTTGAATTTGTAGCAGTGCTTTTAGAGAAGAAAAATGGTTTCCTTCACTTTCTCAAGGCTTCACTTGTACTTTTGGCGCATATAATGATTGCGCCGTACTTCATAACCGGTGGTGTATGTGTTTTCCCCTGCATGGCTGTTATCTGTGAAAAGGGATCATTAAAACAGCTAGCATGTATTTTCCTACCAATGCTCTGTGTGGTAGGTAGGCAGGGAGTGACAACGATAATGTGTTTCTCTTCTTTTTAATTATTTTTTTTATAATATATTTTTGTTGGTTTTCAGAAAAAAATAAAAATAAAAGGGAGAGTCATACATTTTCACAGTGTCTGCTTAAATTTCTCATACATAACTTAATTACTAGATTACCTGAAATTTTACCTCTTCTTAAATTGACTGCTTAGCAACACTATGTAATAAAACAAAATACAGAATTTATATGGTCTCTTTCATCTGTTCAGCACCTATACATTCTAGTATCATTTCTACTAGGCATAATCTAAAAATCGAGTTACATATCTTCACGCCTATCATCTTTAACTAAAAAAATAGTATATAATTTCCTTGTTTATCATGTTTCATGGTAAATACCTGTTTTTCTATTTAATATATATCTATTTTAAAACATTTCTAATATATAAATATATCAGAGTTGTTCATATTCATCATCTTCCTACCAACTGTGCTAAGGAAGAACAGAAGCTGAAATGGAAGCAGAAAGCCTGGTGAGATCATTGATTTATGAGTGGCCTGATCAAACTCAGTGGGCAGTTGAGTAGGCCTCTATGTAACAGTCCAGTACCAGACTTTCCTTCCTACATTTTCTCCCTTCTTTAGTGTGAAATAAAAGCAGAACTGAGAATATGGCAGATAGGAACAGGCTGAGTTGTGAATGTGTGAGATTATCAAGGCCTGGGAGCAAGGTCAGCCTCCCTTCCCAGTATTGCCCTGATAGGAAGCCCTTTCTGGTGTCGTGGTTAAGTGCGCAGACTCTAATCTGGGAGAACCGGGTTTGATTCCCCACTCCTCCACTTGTAGCTGCTGGATGACCTTGGGCAAGCCATAGTTCTGTCAGAGCTGTTCTTGAAAAGAGCAATTTCTGTCAGAGCTCTCTCAGCCCCACCTACCTCACAGGGCGTCGGTTGTGGGGAGGGGAAGGAAAAGGAGTTTGTAAGCCACCCTGAGACTCCCTTGGGTAGTGAAGAGCGGGGTATAAATCCAATCTCATCCTCTTCCTCCTCTTCCCCTTCCCCTTCTCCTTCTTCCTCCTCCTCCTTCTCCTCCCATGCTAAAGAATGGCTGGTTTTCATTACTAAGTGGAAGAGTTAACTTGCTGGACTTATGTGGCGGCATGAATACAAACTGACACTGGTTGGGCCGCCGAGTGTTGACAAGGGCTTCATGGGAAAGGGGAGCAGCAGCCCCTCCTCCTCCTAAATCCAGCATTAGGACTGCGTTTCCTCTCCCTGCCCCTCCCTGCCCCCCCAACCCCATTGGAGCTGTATTCAGGAGTGTGGAAGAGCTCCCTTAGACTACCCTCGTCACCCTCCTCAGATTCTGGAGGCAGTAGTGGTTGAGTGGACAGAGCCCGTGTGACAGTGCCGTTAAGGACGGACAGGAAGGGTGGCAGAACACTGGGCCTCCAGTCCTTCGTTGCCCTTGAGTAGAGCAAGCATTAGGCTAGTGGCAACATGAGGGAGAAATGATGAGGTGTGAAAGAACGGCACTGTGGAACAAGCTAAAGTCCCCATCTTTCCCCCCTTCTCACCTCCCTATCAAACTGGACAAACTTTTAGGTCCCTTGAACCTATCATACCAAGAATACACGCACCTCGTTTTGTTGTTCTTCTCTAGGCGCCCGATACCATGCATTGTTGATTCCTGACTGTCCTGGTGCTATGACGGATCTGGCAAACAGCGGGTACTTAGCTAGGATATTGCAGCATTTCAGCTCTGAGAACAGTGAGTAAGAATCCTCGGGGATTTACACTGGTTTGAATATTTTTGTACAGCTTGGACTAGGAAGCATGCAAGAAGATGCTATGAATAATTCTGTTTCTGGTCAGTCCAGGAGTCCATAAAGAGAGGTTATTGATGATGTGGGTAGCAAACCATTGTTCACTTCAGTAATATAAGAACTGCTATAGCCAATTGGGAAACTAGCACACATTAGAAATGCACAGTTAAAATAATATCTTCCAGTACACATTGCTTACTCAGCACATATTTAGTTATTTACTTTATAGTCTGCCTTTCTCACTAGACTCAAGATGTATTACAGAATCTAAAAACAATGCAATTGGAGCATTATCAGGCAAACAATAGACAGTGTGTTGTTGACCTTGACACAGAGAGTGCTTTGTGTCTCTGAGCAGGAACTTATTAGCATAACAGACCACACCCAACATCAGAAACTCATTAGTGTATTAGGCCACACCCCTGACAGCACAGCTTGTTAACATATTAGGCGACACCCCATGTCTTCCCTTGGCTTGCCTGGGTGCCCCGCGGCTGTGGTGAGCCCGAGCAAGCTGGCCCTTGGACAGGCCAGGGAAAGGACGGGGAGGCATTTAAATGCCTCCCCGATCCTTCCAGGGACCCCCTGGCCCCCCGGCCTCGGAGTCGCTGGGGGGGGGTCGCTCTCCAGGCCTTCCCTCTGTAGCCACGCACATGGAGGATTTGGCTGTAGTGGGCGTGGCCAGCTCTGAAGCCAGCCGGAACTCCGTTCCTGTGCATTTCTGCCCCAAAATAGCCCTGCCTCTCAGGATGCCAGTCACAGCTACTGGCGAAACGTCAGATTCTACAATGCCAAGACCACACAACCCGGAAAATCTACAGGAACTAATAAACAGTGTAATGATTGGATTACAAGATTAGAAAACAATGCAATAAAACAGTAGAAGACATGACATGGCATATAAGAAATAAAAAAACCCCTAGATTACAGAATTTAGAAAACAGTCTGGCAAGAGCAAGATGACCTGGGTAGCTCAAGGTTAACCCGATCTTGTCAGGCTGCAGCTTGACGGCACTCTTCCACCACCATCGAGAACAAGATAATGCATACAGTGAACAGTGCCATAAACCACAGCCCTGGTGCTTTAATAAAAGCACCATCCTGTGTATCCATTGTAGCACACCCTGTTCCTTCTGTAGAAGAGCCCTCCTGAACAGTTCCATTTTACACATTCTGTGGAATGGTAGAAGTGGATTGTGGGATCCTTCCTCACATCCTGCCATAAAGTGGGAGCCACAACAGAGAGTGCTCCGGTACGGGCAGCTGCTGACTATGCCCATTTGCAGGGCGGCCCCTTCAGCCGACTTCACTCAGACGAGTACCGCTGTCTCAGTGGGGCATCTTGGGCGAGGCAATCCTTTTGGTGTAGGAGTTGTAGGCCATGAAGGGCTTTGTAGGTGGTAATCAGTGCTTGATTTTTACCTGAAAACTAATTGGTAACCAACAGAGCAGTTGACAGTACTCAAGCTGCAGCATCCTAGATCAGGTGCAATTTCCAGGTTGTCTTTGGGGCTGACTCACGTAGAATACGTTGCAGCGGTCTAGCCTTGCAGTCACTGTGGCCAGGTAAGCCGGGTCAAGGAAGGGAGCCATCTTCTGGGGTAAATGGAGATGGAAGAAACTTTACTGGCATTCCTCTGGCATCTTTTTAAATGTAGCTCTTCCCTCCCACATAATGTTCACCAGCATTTAAGTCCCAATCATTCTTCCATCAATACTCCTGATTAAGTGAAAGCGCTCATGTCCTTTATATACATTACCCTCATTTTTGTGGTCAGTTAGACAGGAAAGAATAAATATATACAGATTAAGTAAGGGTACTTCCCGATAATAATCAGAGTAGCAAGAGTAGGAATTCTTTGCTGCTGCTTTGTTAGTGAGGATATTACATGCCGGAGTGTAACCTGTGCCCTGTTTTAGATGTAATGGTGTGTCTTTGCAGAGCCCATTTGTGCTGTCGGACATGGCGTTGCAGCCTTATGTTGTGCTACAAATGAGGACAAATCCTGGGTATTTGAAGGATACAGTTTAACGGGGGTAAGCATGAACAGGACACTTTGGTGTAGAATTCTCATTCTGGTTGGTTAGTAACCCATATAATGTTGCTTGATTAAATTACCGATTTGCCCAAAGGCTCCTATGGTGTTGTTATTTCAGTGATGCTAGGCATTTCTCTGTGTGAGTGATTTAAGCTATATTTATTTATTTATTTGTTAACTATCTCATTTTATAGTCCTGTAAATTTATAAAAAGTAATCCCAAGAAAGCTGCAATAAAATTGTAGTCACTGTGCAGGGTTGTTTTTTGGGGGGTAGTTCTTACTTTGTGACTGATGTGCCTGTAAGCATGTGACATGAGCACACACTAACACAATAGAAATATGCCAGTGAATTTAAACAGTTTTGCACCCAAGTATGGAAGGAGAATAATGGCTTAGTACATGAGTGAGCCGATCGGTCTTTTGTGTCCTTTTTTTAGAAATTAGACCACATGGTCCACTGGCATACGTCTCTTTAACTGTTAATTTATAACGCATCTGTGCAAAGGGGTGCAGTGTAAGCTCTCCTGTCTTGCTCGTCCAAACCAAGGTCTACCGAGTAGTTAAACATTCTTTGTGAGAATCTCAGCAATCAACAGGTTCTTGGTGGTCCACTGGAAAGAATTCTTCCTGTGCTGGTTTTGCCAAGTTGCACTGTCCGAGTATTCTCTGGTCTCTTTCAGCCCTCTGTGTATGAACTGATCAGGCTGCCTCATTTTGCCAGCTTGCCCGTTATCGTTGAAGACTTTGCAAAAGATTCTGGAGCTAACTTCAGTGGTATGTCATTGTAACGCTGTCTTGGAACCGCAGGGTGTGATCCGTAGTGACCCAAGTACCATTGCGGACCGTTAACTATACAAGCCAGGACTCGTAGGGAGGACCCTTCACACGCCCCCTTTCCTTGTTCACTCTGGTTGGGGTCCTGCTCCTTCCACCACAGGCAAACTCACGGGGGGGGGGATTCCATTGCTCTGCCCCTCCTCCACTCTGCCCGCTTCTCTGCCACTCTGTGGGAAGCGGTGGGGGTGTGGCGGCTCTTTTCCCTCCTCCCTGACCTGCTGCCTCAGAGGCGCATGGGGGGGCAGCAGCAGCAGCATCTCCTGTTCCTACCCACCCAACCTGCCTACCGGGAGAGGCGGCAGTGGCGGGGTTGGGATCGGAGGGGTGCCCGAGCAAGCCCTTCATCTGCCTCAGGCACTTCAGATGCACAGGTGCTTGGCTTCCTCTTCCTCTCCTCTGTTTTGGGGGGATTCAACCCCCCCTTTAAGTTTTCAGGGTTTTTTGTACACCTGGGAGTACCCCCCCCCCCGTATATAGAAAAATCTCCCAACTCTTTACATGGCAACAGTCCACAGATGGGTCCATGCGGAGTATTAGAGATATTGGTTGTGTTAAAAAAAAATGTAACTCATTGCAGAAGCCCTCATTTTAGGAGTTCAGCCTAGAGATGCCAAAATTGTTTTGGAGATATGTTGTCAAAGGTTTCCACGGCCAGAGTTCATTAGCTGCTGTAGATTTTCCGGGTTCTCCATTTTTCTTCTCACTTTGACACAGAGAGTATTCCGTCTTTCTGTGTTATACCTCTGAGGATGCCAGTCACAGCTACTGGCGAAACGTCAGGCCCTACGATGCCAAGACCACAGCCAGACAACCCATAAAATCTACAGCAGCTGTTCTGGAGATCCTTTGAAAGCGCCATCTGTGACCCTAGGCCCATCCGATCCACCATACCCCAGGAAGACTTGCAGCACTGAAGAAGCCATGGTCAATCCAGCCGTTCCCAAGTGAATGATCCCAAGATGTGGAATGAACCCTGATGGACCTGTTTCTGTATTAAGCAGAGGCAGCCTCCCTTGCATTGCACCGCCTGTTCAAGAAACAGCCTAACCCACTCAGAGCCCAGTTAGGTGGACGAGGGTTACTTGCTGGAGCGCCCTCTGGTGGTCCTCATTGTTGCAACTAGCAGATGCCAAAGCCGATTAAGACTCATTCTGGCTTTGATATAAACCTCAGCACATTTCCTCATCAAAATGCATTCCAACATATTAAAAGATTGTTGGATTTTGTACTGATCCTTTGTGTTTGTATGTTGATGTACATTTTTTTTTCAATTGCATCTCTCTTCCTGTAGATACTGAATGCTAGTTTTAGTGCTTGCGACAGGGATTGTATGGTCTGACAAGGATAATTGCTTACTTAGTAATATGGTGTTCGGTGTAATATTGGTGAGTTTTACTTGTGAAAAGATAAAAACAAATAACTTGGAAACAAGCAAAACAAGTCCAGCACATTAGAAAAATGCAGTAAATTCCTAAATCGTTGATAGAGTAACAAAATCTGAGTAGTTTCTCTTCCTGGGTGTTTTCTGGGGGACAGGGAAGAAAGCAAGCTGTGGCAGGTGCCCAAAGACATATGAATATATTCTTCCCTTGCAGCCAGCAAAGCAGACGCAGTGCATGTCATCCTAGACCAGCACCTTGTCACTGGACAGAATGACAACTCCACAGTGGCAGCTGTCCAGAATCTTATTTTTCTCTGCAGCAGCAGGTAAGTGAAAGTAGGGAAGTTGCCAGTAAAAATGGCTGATAATGAACAATATCCTGTAACTTGTCAGCTGAGTGGCCCAAAACAGTTCACCAAACTTAATTAAAAATATTTATATCCTACTCCTCTTCTCCTTCTACCCTGTGAGATTCCAAGCTGACAAAATTAAAACTTATTTAGATAACATATAGGTAAAGGTTTCTCTTGCTCAAAAGCCAGTTGAATCTGATTCTAGGGTTGCGGTGCTCATCTCTGTTTCCAAGCCGAAGAGCCAGCGCTGTCCGAAGACGTTTTTGTGGTCATGTAGCCGGCATGACTAAATGCCAAGGCACATGGAACGTTATTGCCTTCCCACTGAAGCGGTACCTATTTATCTACTTGCAATTTCTTGCTTTTGAACTGCTAGGCTGGCAGGAGCTGGGGCCAGAGACGGGAGCTCACTCCATCATGCGGCACTTGGGTCTCGAACTGCCAAGCTACAGACCTTCCAGCCTGCAGTTCAGCATCTTAATCACTTGAGCCATCACAGCTCCATAGCAGCTCCATAACATATACAAGACACTAAAAACAAACACCATAATTGCCCCGTAAACCTTAATCGGTCCCTGATTGAAGGTGGTTTTTAAGGCCTGAGCACTCAGTTTCTAGAAACTTTTAAGTATAGGAGGCTTCTGTAGGCTCTTCTTCAAGTCAGTTATATGAAATCTGTTAAGAGGGCAAATTTGCCTGTGCCTGAGACCTGCGCTCTTGGGAACATAGTTCTAATCTGCATTTCATTTATTCAATAGAAAATGATGGGGCACTCTCTCTTTATAATCGATGGACATGGAAAACTTTTTGGCCTAGGAGATCGATCATTTGCTAATGGAGATGGCTAGCATCAGTTTGTTTGTCGCCATAAATAAAGACACAGAGAGCAGCAATTTTTCTCAAGATGGACTGCGTCAAGCTTGAGAAGGTATATTAAACTGGATTGTATGTATTAAACCACCAGTCGTCCTGTGCCTGTTCGTGGAATCCGTGCGATGTGTCTGCGGCATTGAGAGTTTGCACTAGTAAGACTCCAGCTCTGCAACAACCCCAAAGTGGTTCTCAGATAAGTTCCTTGTTTGATTTTCTCCTGGAGTTTTGGCTTTACGTTATATTTACTCTGGGCATCAGAGTGGCCCAGATGCTCCCAATCAAGTTGAAAGGCTGAGCCTGGGTCTCAAACGTAGAGCCTGGGGGCCAGAACGGGCCTGTCCGGGGCTCTTATCCCGGCCTGCAAGCAACTGGGCTGAGGGAGGGAAGGCAGGAGGCTGCGGGGAGAGTGGGCACACACGGTGTGGCTGAAGCTGTCAAGAAAGAGGAGGTTGCTAGGGGGCAGGACTCGCCGTGAAGGCTGGTGAGGGGGGAAGGGTTTCCTTGGAATGCACTTCCTCTTTTACACTGTCTGGGTAATGCTGCTTATCTGTATGGTTTATGTGCCTGACCTTGGTTCCTAGTTGTAACATCATGTAACATCATCCTCTGGGAACGAGGGGCCGTTTTATTCTGGCGGGCCCCGCTTGTTACCTTGATTGGCTCCCTGCCGCCTAGTGACCCTTTTCGAACCCTGGATATCTGTTCAAACCCCCCCCCCCATTTTTCCCATTAGTCAATAACACAGATCCTGAAGTAGACACATTCTGCCAATACTTATCAATAAACTTCTCCTTAAAGAAGCAAGTCGTTGATGCTGATTGTTGTAGGAGTCTGACAGTGGGGGCAATAGTGAAGGTGGAGAAAGAGGAGGGGTGTTGTTTCCCCTCACCTCCTGCCGCTCAGCAAGGATTAGCGAAGCCACTACGGGGGGGGATGGAGCCGAGTGGCTGCCACTGCCCCACCAAATGGGGGCTGGTGAGGGGAGGCACGGGGAGCAGCAGTTTGCCAACTAAGGAATAGGGCCGGCGCATGGATCGGGGGGCAACTGGGCTGTTTTGTGCATGCCCATAGGGTTGCCCGGACCCGTCCCCTGGCACGGGATGGTGGCTAGGGCTGCCGGCTTCCGGTTGCGGAACTCCTGGAGATTTGGGGTGGAGCCCAAGGAGGACAGGGGCCTCAGAACCCACCCTCCAGAGCATGTTTTTTCCAGGGGAACTGACCTCCGTAGTCTGGAGATGAGCTGAAATTCTGGAGGATCCCCAGCTCCCACCTGGAGGCTGGCATCCCTAGCAGGCTGCTTGGAGGAGCAAAATGTCCCAGCCTCGGAAGCAAGTGGAAGAGTGAAGGGGGAAAGGGCACTGCTGTGGTCACCACGTTTGAACAGCTGGGAGGCAGAGGGAGGGTCGGGGACGGCAGCCATACGTATAGATTTGTACGTGTATTCAGTACACAACCTCATTCAGTCAGATTCTTCTGCTTGATTACCATTGTCCAACTTCTTAAAGTCAGGGTTCCCGTGTCCTGCAGTTTTAAGTGCCGGTGTGAGAAATCTGGGGTGTTATGGGCAAGCAGGATATAGTTCTGCTTCACTCGCTGTCAGAAGGCATTGCAGGTAGAGCTGCCTAAAATCCCAAATGCTCTGCATTTGTCCTGTGAAGTTTTGAATGCCCCCCCCACCATATGTAGCTTGCTCCCTGGAGGGAATGCATAGTCTAGAAGGCAACATGTTGGTTCCCACCCATTCCCCTTGCTGCTGCAGACTCCTCCCCTCCCCGGCCCCAAAGCCCTCCGCCTCCCTTGAGCAGCATTTGAGGGAGGTTTATGGGGGGGGGGGAGCAGGAAGGTTCCATTTCGCTTATGTGAAATTTAGACTGGATCCAGATCTCTTGTAGTTGTCTGCAAAACTTAAAAGGGGTTCTCATTGGAAAGATCCTAAGGTATAAGAATGCAATCATGACTGATACTTTAGAAGGAGGGCTTTTATTTGATACAGCTGTGCCATGTAATCATACTTTATAGTTAGTACCACATCTTTTAACCAGGGCTTTTTTTTTGTAGAAAAAGCCCACCAGGAACTCATTAGCATAATAGGCCACACCCAACAGCAGAAACTCATTAGCATATTAGGCCACACCCCTGATAGCATAGCTCCCTCCCAGGAACGGCTTCCCCAGGTGCCCCCCGTGGCTTGAGGGGTGCCTGGGGAACCCGGGGACGGACGGGTGCTGTAGGCGGGGCCACCTTGGAAGCCAGTCAGGACTCCGTTCCTGTGTGTTCCTGCCCAAAAACAGCCCTGCTTTTACCCATTGAAATGTTTCTCTTGTGGGTTTCTAGTCTGCATTTGCTGGCTTGGTCCCATATATCCATTCTTCTGTAAGCGGCTAAAGGCTACTTGAGTGACCGAGTTGTATCAGTAATCACAAGTTTTTGTACGTGCTTGTTACACACACGAAGCTGCCTTCTACTGAATGAAACCGTTCCCCATAACACTCAGTATTGTTTACTCAGACTGGTAGCAGTTCTCCAGGGTCTCAGGCAGAGAGATCTTTAACATCGCCTAGTTAACTGATCCTTTTAAGTGGAGATGCCAGGGACTGAACCTGGGAACTTCTGCCTGCCAGACAGATGCTCAACCACTGAGCCACAACACCAGACATGAACTCACCTTGGTGGAAAACCTCTGCATACTCCTTTGTGTAGTTCAAATTCCATGTGTTGAATTACTGATACATTTACTCATGGACCATTTTGCTTCAATAATTTTTTTGAATTTTTTAAACTTTTTGAAAAAGTGGAAGGAGCTTTTTTTCCTGTGGAACCTGCCCAGCTGACCATTTAGCAACTGTTTCTGGGTGGCTCTTGAATTTGGCCCTGTTGCAACATATGACTTGTTTCTTCGTTGAAATATCGAGATGTACTGAAAACATGTCAGCTTTTAGTATTTTATCTGCCACAGCCTTCTTTATTAATACAGTCACTACAGTAACATGAATCTGTTTTTGATAATGTCACTCCTCTATTCCTATTGCTCCCCCACAGATACACTTACTTTGCTTCACTCCTTTATCTGAATGTCTCTTACAATGAGCCACTTGCTGAAAAGCAGGCATTCTTCTAGACACTTTAATTCTGGTTTTGGACATCTGGCTATTTTCTGGGTTTTTTCTAATCCAGGTGTGGTAGACTGTATTTCTACAACTGGCCTCAAAGTTGCCTTGTGCTGCTATTTATTATGCAGAAATACTTGAAAAGCCATCAGTATAGATTTTAAATCGGGCAGTAAACTTGGGAGGGTCTTTTGCTTCAGAAATCTGGACATGCTTATGAAGAGACCATGTGTTAAATTTACGTTATATAAAGTTTAGCAGGTACTTAAGAGAGTCTGTGACAAGTATATAGAAATTTTCCACATTTGCTAAAAGCTTTACACAAAGACAGCAGCATCGTGCCGCATGAACACCACATCCCGTAAGAAGGTCTGGCTCACAAAGCTCATTAAAATGTTCAAAGTCTAAAACGAGCCCAGCAGATCTAAAAGAATCTTGTCCCCTATTTTCCAAATCTAGCCACAAATCAAAAGGTGACCTTTTGTTGCAGGGATTCTATCCTCACCATGAAATAAAGTGAGAAGGAAAGAGTCTGTTGGTTTGGCCGGTTGTAGAAGCAGTGCCATTGTCTTCTCCACTCTTTGTTGTCTGACACTCATTTTTTTTTAAATGGCATACAGTGGAGAATGAGAGGGTTTGTGTGCATGTGCAAACATACCTGGTGCACTAATTTCCTAGTTTGTTCAATAATCCTTTTTGTGGGAATTTCAGAAAGTCCCTCATTGACAACACTTAAAATGCAGATACAATACAGTAATCCCTAAGGTATTAAAATCATGTCATGTTGAGCCACCAGAATAGCTGGTAAGAAAAACAAAATCACAGGAATTAAATTGGAAGACCACTGCCACTGTGAGACCACTCAGAAAATTAAAGGGCCATGTTCTTCGTAGTCCAATCCAACCTCAATTCAAGTAAGCTACAAAATCGGTCCCAGTTTCTCTCTCTCTTTTTTTTTTTTAAAAAAAACAAAGACTTGCAACAGGTGGAAAAAAATTCAGTGACATCTGAAGGCCTTTCATCCCAGATCAGTGATGAAACAATGTGCTAATTTCCACAGTTTCTTTTTTTAAGGACATTTAAGGCTGCTTTCAACATGACAGTCACTGAATTGTCACACTCCAGTGATTGCAGAAAGGTTAGATGCTTATTTTAGACCAGCTCTCAGATCTGTGCTTTTGTCTTTTGATTAATGGTTCCAAAACTAGATGTGGGGGAATCAAGCTGTAGTTTTTCTATTTTGAAAACAGCTTGGAATATCACTGTTACAAGACTCCCACCCACCCCCAGTATATCATTAATACATTCAAGCTTTGGGTTGTTTAGTTAATTTCCATCATTATTCAGTAGAGACCAGTTTCACTGAGGAAGTGTACTGAAATTATGATCAGCTAGGAAAGTCAGGTCAGCCAACTTTTTATGCGTAGTCTTAATGACACAGGGCCCTTTTACTTATGTTTTCTGCTAAACTATAATTTGGACAAAAAGGAGCAGCCTGTATGTACCCTCATGATGGAAGCTTGCTGAACACATCATGAGCCTAATTTTATTCCTGCTGGTGAGAGGTGTGTGATCTCTCTCACAGAAGCTCTCTTTCGTCTAATACTTAGATGAAAAGACTATTCCTTTCCATGGTGCAATTTTTTTTTAAATCCACTTTGGGAATTGGGCAAACATTTCTATAAATCTAGAGGTTTCTCTCAGCTTTGCAGAAAAAATCTGAAACCTGTAAAATTTGTTGGGGGAGGGCTATAAAAGAAATGCCAAGCTCTTGGCCCCCGTTTTGGGGTTACTGGCCTGCTGGAATGAAGGAGCTTGGGGTGGATGGTGCATCCTGCATGCTTTCTGCTTCCAGTTAGCTTGTCAGCAGTGGGAAGGTGGCACTGAAAGCACATCCAACCTGTCCAAGCCCCCAGCACTGATCAGTAGGCCTCTGGTCCTTAGTGCACCGGCCCTCGGTTAGGAAAACTGTTCTGCACTAACAACTGTTTAAAAACCAAACCACAATTTGAGTTTCCGAATGTGCAATCATGACTTAAAAGCTCCTTGCCTATTTTAATTTTCCACCTGCTGAACATTCCATTTCTAATATTTAGAGGCCCCTGGAGGGCAAAGCAATAGCCATAATTCAGTGGTATATTAAGCATCACAAAGTCATAGTTACACAAACCCAGGTTTGGCAAAACACTTTAAACCATGGATTGATGGTCAAATTGTGAATGTTTGTTCAGATGTCATATAAGGCATGGCTTCATGTGATGTCTGAACTGAACTCATTGTGACTTAAGTCCATTACCACATCCATGTTAATAATCCATGGCCTTCCTCCATAGAAAAATAAAAGTGCTACTCTTTAGCACTTGCTAACTATAATACGAATTCCTCAAACAATGTCTCTCAGAATTCCTTACTCCCAACACAGTTCCCATTTTCAGGACCCTCAGAAGTAGTAAAGGTGTCTGTCTTATACCTCCTGGAATAGAACATTGTACCCACTGTACTTCTAAAGCATGAATAATGGAAAGACTGATATCAGATCTTTTAAAATTATTAATATTTTTGAGGGAGAAAGTCTTCCCAGTAAATTAGTGATAGTTAAGTCATTTGCAAATTTATAATCTTTAGTGGAAAAGAAATGTCTGTCACCCCCAAGGAGTGGATTTTTGATATATAAAAAAGTATCACAAACATTGAAAGCCTTTTGTTTAAAATCTACATAAAAAGCTTGGAATACAGAAAAATCATTTGTATGCAACATAGCGGCATTTGTACACCCATTCCACATCCAAGAACTTTGGTCTGTCTACTTTCCATTTGCTGCACTGAACATTCGTTCCTAAAAGGAGAAAAAAGATAATTTAATAGCCAAACTCATATAAAAACCAACAGGCCATAATCTAAACCAGTACAAAAATTCAGTACATCACTTACTGAAATACTTGCAGAAACACTAAAGGTAGATGACATTATTTCTATTTCAAATGGGCAAGCATATAGCAAGCAGTGCCAAATCTGGGGAAGTAAGTTCAATACTGTCACCTTTCAAATTCTAATATTCAAGGGCAGCTTTTAAGGACTTGAGTGATAAAGTCTCAAACCAGAAAAACCTATTAAGCCCACAGTTGCCGTTTAACAGACCTACCAGACAAATCAAGATGTAAAGTACATGTATACTCAAGAAAAACAACCAGTTTCTGGACTTCAGCACCACTGTAGTTATTTCAACTTTAATAAAGTTTAGTTATTCACAGCTTTTAAGGTCTAGGTGGAAAAACGTGGTGTGAGATGGCACTGGTATACAAAGGTGGAGACTGTCAGCTCTGACAGGCAGCAGCTCACCAGGGGCTCAGGCACAGGCCAGTCACATGACCCTTTTATAAGAGCAGATGCTGGGGACTGAGCCTGGAAACATCTGCATGTTCAGAAGATGCTCTTCATAAAATGTTAATTCAAAAAAAGGAAAGAAAAGAAAAGATGCTCTACCACCAAGCTCTGGCCCTACACCCAATGCCAACAACGTTCTCAAAAATCTGAGAACTAGCCTTGTACCTAGATAAAAAAACCTCTTGATTTTACCTTCATCATCCGTTCCAATTTAATGGCATCAGCAGCAAACTTTCGGATTCCATCAGACAATTTCTCCACAGCCATTTGGTCTTCATTGTGAAGCCAACGGAATGTCTTCTCGTCTAGATGGATCTTCTCCAAGTCAGATGCCTGGGCTGCATTGAGAGATGCATCCAATTATGAAATCTTCACAAATAGAACAGGGCAAAGCTACTTAAAACAGCTCAATGAATGCCCATCTCAAGACTGGTGGGGATGGAAAGCGACCTCAAGTCACAGCTGACTTACAGTGACTCCCGTAGGGTGTTCAAGGCGAGACACGTTCAGAAGTGGTTGGCCACTGCCTGCCTCCGCGCCACGCCCCTGGTATCCCCCTTGGAGGTCTCCCATCCAAACACCAGCCAGGGCCATCCCTGCTTAGCTTCTGAAGCCTGACGAGATTGGGCTAGGCTGGAATTGCCCCCTTCAAAATCCAAACGGCTAACATCATTGATGCAGATCAAGATGGGTAGCCGGGTTAGTCCCTCTGCAGCAGTAGAAAAGACTTAAGAGTCAAGCAGCACCTTAAAGACCAATGACATTTGTGGCAGGGCAGGAGCTTTCGTGAGTCACTGCTCACTTCTTCACGTATTTGAATATTTCTGCCCCACTTTTCTCCTTAAAGGGGCTTGCAACATCATCTACACCCTGTTGCATTTTATCCTCCCAACTAAGGGTGAGAGGAAGTGACTGGCCCAAAGTCAGCCGCCCAGCAGGTCATACACAGCAGGTATTTATTCTCAACAACCTTACAAAGAGTAGCCAGGTATTCAGCATTCACAATGTACATTGAGAGTTTTGTAATGATTTTAGTTCACAGGAGAAATACGGAATAATAATAATGCAAAAAGAAATATTCTCATTTGGATACTCAGTGATCAAAAGATGAGCAGACGAGTCCATCTAATCAGTGTACTATGGAAGACTTTTGTTAAAAGCACATGCACACAGTTTAATTGCCTCTTGATACTTATAGTTTATCCACCTATCATATTCAGAAAGCACCGGGTACAATAAAAAGAACGATGAAAGCAACCTACTATGAATTTTAAAACGTTACATTGAAACAACTTTTTCTGCATAGTAACACGAATTTTTCACCCCACGTCAGCTCTGAGTTCATTCCTCCTCCAAAACATTCATTCAGTATACAATATTTAACTATGTTAGCTCTACTGTCAAGTTGAACCAGGCATTCCAAGAACATTATAAAGATTAATACAACGTGTCTGAGAAAATAACAGTGCAGGGTCAATTCAATTAAAGTTCTTAAGAACATAAGACAAGCCCTGCTGGGTCAGACCCGTGGCCAACCAGTCCCACTGGAGGTTCAGGGCACAGAGGCTGAGGCCCTCCCCTGGCGTTGCCTCCTGGTACAGAGACTCAGAGGCTGACTGCCTCCGAACACGGGAGTTCCCTTTCATCATCATAGTTAGTAGCCACTGACAGACCTGTCTTCCACAAATCTATCTTTAAAGCTGTCTATGCCTGTGGCCATTGGCGACATCCTCTGGCAGCAAATTCACATTTTAATCACTTGCTGCAGAAAGAATTTCTTTTTGTCCATCCTGAATCTGCCGCCTATCAACTTCATTGGATGCCCTCGAGTTCTAGTATTCCTGGAGAGAGAAAGTTCTCTTTGTCAACTCTCTCCACCCCCTACATAATTTTATAACCCTCTATCATGTCCCTCCTTAGTTGTTTCTTTTCTAAACTGCGAAATCCCACATTCTTCAGCCTCATGGGTAAGTTGCTCCAACCCCCTAGTCGTCCGTCTCGCTCTCTCTCTCTCTCACACACACACACAAACTGAGTGAAGGGCCACGCTTTGACAACCATCAGTAATACACTCACACTAAGACTGTAACACCACATGATTCATCAGTGGAGAAGAAAGCTTACCTTCTTTAACGGTGAGCCCTGGAGTTAGCTTACTGGCATCTTTACTGAGCTCTCCCAGAAGCTTGGGGGAAATGGTGAGATAGTCACAGCCAGTCAGTGCTTTGATTTCCCCCGTGTTTCGAAATGAAGCTCCCATCACAATAGTTTTGTAGCCAAATTTTTTGTAGTAATTGTAGATTTTAGTGACGCTTTTCACTCCTATAAAAACAATGAACGTATTAATGCAACGTTATCGCTCCACTTTTTAAGAAACTTACTCCCCAAAGACGTAGGCAGATGAACTGAAACAATTACCTGGGTCCTCAGATGGCTCATAAGCTTTTTTGTCTGTATTTGCAACGTGCCAATCCAGGATACGCCCAACAAAAGGGGAAATGAGCGTGACGCCTGCCTCTGCACAGGCAACGGCCTGCGCAAAGGAAAACAGCAATGTCATGTTGCAGTGGATCCCATATTGTTCTTCGAGAACCCTGCAAAGTAGGTTATCAAAGCAGAATTACTTTCCGTACTCACTCATATTGACAGAACAACCACAGAATTTTTATATAAAATTATCTTCTAAATCATATCACTAAGTCCTGAAAAATAATAGGAAGTTAGTTGCTGTAGATTTTCCGGGTTGTGTGGCCGTGGTCTTCGCATTGTAGGACCTGACGTTTCGCCAGTAGCTGTGACTGGCATCCGCAGAGGTAGAAGAAAGATGGAGTACTCTCTGTGTCAAGGTGAGAAGAAAAATAGTAGGCAGGTAATTTATATCTACTCAGGAAGGTGGGGTAGGGCTGAGTCTTTATTTTCTAGGAGTTCCCCGGGCTATGACCCTCCTCAGGAAAGCTCCTCTATTAGCATGTTCGTAGCCTGGAGAACTCCTATATGATAATGACTCAGCCCTACCCTACCTTCTGGAATAGATATAAATTACCTGCCTACCATTTTTCTTCTCACCTTGACACAGAGAGTACTCCATCTTTCTGTGTTATACCTCTAGGATGCCAGTCACAGCTACTGGCGAAACGTCAGGTCCTACAATGCCAAGACCAGGGGCCAGACAACCCTGAAAATCCACAGCAACTAATGAACTCCAGCTGTGAAAGCCTCTGACAACAATAGTCAGGAAGCTTTAGCTAGTATTTGCCCCACTTAAAGACTGAACTCTGAAAATGACACTGATTACATCAGAAAACATTACGGGGTTCCAATCAAGAGAGGTGGCAGAGGTATGTGATATTAAATAGCTATTTTACACCAATACACCGAGTATAAACTTACTTGCCAGCCTGGATGCCCTCCCATGTTGAAGACAATTTGATGAGGATGCGGTCTTTACTAATTCCTGCCTCCTTATAAAGATCTATGAAGTGTCTAGCCTTCTTAACCATGCCTTCTTTGTCAAATGACAACCTTTGGAATAAAGAGATTTTTTTTTAAAAAAGGTTACAAGTGTTCCTCATGGTGCCTTAAATATATATCACTCATGTTACTGCTGTCCGTCCACCCCACCCACCCACATACACATAAGCCTTTATTGGCATAGCACAGCAACAGTAGAGAAGGCAATGGAACGGATCGACTAATGAAACGAATTAATAGATCATAACTGATTACACCAAGTTACACCAACAAGGGATCATTTTTAAACTTCTCAAAAATAGTGAACACAGTTAAAATCCAATTGAGCACAAGGGAGATTAAGACTTGTACGCCCTTACCCTTAGCTTCCAAACATAGGCTAAGAATTCAGCAACAGAGAACTTATCAGACAATAAAATTTTGAGATCATCGTCGGTCGAATTCCTTGTGGGAGGTAAGTGGGGACTGATCAGATAGCTGCGCATGGTAGAGTATTGGGGACAGCGTAGAAGGATATGAGCAAGTGAATCGGGTTCACCATAGAGGCAATTGCAGGTTCTATCCCTATAGGGGATGCCCCTATATCTCCCTGAAACAACAGCCGAAGGAAAGAAATTAAATCTCGCAAGCATAAAAACCCGCCGATAGAGTGGAGTTTGTTAGATTGGAGATGTACAGAGCCATAGAGGCTTGGGGGGGGGGCGGGGAGGTCAAGGAAGCATGAAGAACAAACTCCAGAACTGCCAGCATTAATTATTTGGGCTTCCATATCCCAAATCCTCCTCCACACCACCTGCAAAATAGCTGTTTCGCCACAGTTGTACAGAGAATCCAAATCAATTTCCATAGTTTTGATTTTATGCACTATGGCTTGTGACCAGGTAGAGATATACGGTTCTACAAGAAGTTGAACAATAAGGCTGTTGGAAGGGGAACTAAAGTGCAGATGCAACCAGTATCTAAGGTGATCCATGCCCGAGATTCAATAAGATGAAAACCTAACTCTGCACAGAGGGAAAAATAGGAGACGGAGTTAGGAAAACCTAGAATCCTACGGAAGAAGGTAGAACTTACTAGTTCTACTCTTTTATTAAAGTTTTGAATCCATATAGGTGTCCCATACAAAAGACGGGAGATAACAGACGCCTGAAAAATCTGAAGGGTTGCTGGCACAAATTGATTACCTTTTAGATAAAAAAAATGGCTTAAAGCTGCAGTCTTATTCCTGGCTAGACTAAGGGCATGATCTCTATGGGGACACCAACTTAGGCTGTAAGGGAACAAGACTCCTAAGTATCTGAATGATTTGACCTGTTCTAATTCTTTTCTCTCTATTCTCCACTGTTTACACTTCCAGGCTTTGGAGAAAACCAAATTTTTTGTTGTCCACCCCTCAAAACAGGAGATGAGATCATGCTCATCTGCAGAGGAATACTGGTCTCCAGGGGTCATTTCATAGAAAAAGAGGTGCGGGAGCTCATTAGCATAACTCATTAGCATAACTTATTTTCATATGCCACACCCCCTGACATCACCAGAAGTGTGCCAGCAGGCAACACCCACCGCTCAGGCTCCACTGGACTGTTTTGGATTGCTAGCTATTGGCGGGGGTGGGGGGGGAGAAGCACGCAGATCTGCCCTCACAGAGGAGGGAGAGCTTGTACCTGAATAAACCTTGGCCTTGAAGGTGCCACTGGACTCTTGGATGGCTGGCAAGTGCAGGAAAATGCGTGGCTGCTCATGGTTTGAGGAGGGCGGCACGGAGGGCCTCGAGCAGGTAGGGGACCAGGGCGATGGCAGGGCAGAGGCGCAGAAGGAGGCCGAGTATGCACAGGAGGCCAGGGCGGAACTCCATGCAGGCCTCACGGGAGCTGCCGGGGCTCGCCTTGCAGAGGCACCGCACCAGGGCCGGCATGAGGACCGGCAGAGCCTGGGTGGGCTGGGTGCCATGGCCCAGACAGTGGCAGAGCAGCTCAAGGGCCAGCTCGCGGCAGCGCTCTGCAGGGTCGGCCAGCAGGCCAAGAAAGGCAGGGGGCTGCTGGGAGCAGGGGCGGGGCTTGCTGCATGTGCCCACCCCCTGGGCTCATTACTGCCGGAGCTGCACTTCTGCAGAAATGAGCCTTGCTGGTCTGTGACAAGCACCAACCCTATAGTATGAAAGTTAACAGGCATCCCTGAAATTTAGCATCTTCTGAGATTTGCTCTATTCAGTTACACACTTCAGCCAAACACCACTTATGTCAGCAACACAGGGAATCAGAAGACTACTTCTTTACCTTTTATCAGCACAGATGTGCTCATTTCCCCAATGCATCACACATGAAGAATATACACACATCCTGTTCTATATGTATAGGGAATGCATCGCCCAACATACATACTCATGAAAAGTTCTTGTACCCTGACTCCCAGTTCTAGGCAGTCTTTATCTAGGTAACTTCAATTGAAAAATGAAGTCATAAAGGACACACCTTGCATCTACCTCTGTGGACACACGGCCAGGTATTCTCTTCAATATTTCTGCGCCAAACAATAGAAAAAGCTTGTCACAAGCATTTGTAACTTGATCATCTTCTGACCTGGAAATATAAGAGAAAATAAAAACCTAGAAAAGAACTGAGTAAAGAGGATCGTGTGGTGGTTACAAGTCTGCAGCAACTAGTGTCAGTATTTTATACTATGGCCTGCTCTTGGGTCTTTATCTCCATAGCCAAATTCCTTCCCTTAAAGATACTGAAGGCTGGAACAATGACAGTAAACTACAGTACAGCAGGGACTGAGGGAAATGAAGGCCACTGATATAACCAAAAATTTGCAACTGACAGTTTACGCTTTAACAGGGCTTACTCACCCACCAAGTTCTTTTCCATATGCAATCGCATCTTCCACTAACTGCTGGTAAGCTGGCATCTGGGCAGCAGCCAGTATCAGGGAAGGATTGGTAGTGGCATCCAAAGGCTGATATTCCTCAATGGCTACGGAAATAACAAGCAGCCATCACTATTTATCCATTTAATCTAGGAACTCCTGTGTCTGTACAAACTCAGTGTCAACCCAGTGTGCCACAACAGTGAAAGGGACAAACTATGCTGGGGATTATTAAGAAACGGATGAAAAATAAAGCAGACATATTATAATGCCCCTGTATAGTTTTACGGTATGACCTCATTTAGAATATGGTGTGCAGTTCTGTTATGACCCCAGCGGGTCACCACCTTCCACTGCCACCACTCTGGACTTCGGGTCCCTTGAGAAGGCCCAGAGTACCCTCCCAAACCCAAACAAGATGCCCCTTTTTAAGCTGAGAACATAGGCGTGATAACCAGGCAGGGAACAATTAAACAAATGGTTTATTAACACAGTAATGGGGCAAGGAAAACCAGACAAGGTGCTTTAAAATATGTAACAGTGTTCAAAGGCAAAAATAAACAAATCTAATGCAACTGCCTAGTTCACTAAACTAGTTACTACTTAAGGCCTATAGCCTTCTTACTAGGCCTGTCCCTGTACTCATTCTGTCCCAAGTGAGGGAACTTTCTCCCACCAGACCAGCCTGTCCCCTCAGTTTAACTCTGTGTGACAGGACTGCAGGAGAGACAGAAAGAACTCAGATTCACAGTTCAGAAAGCTTAAGTCAGAATCTCCTCAGACAATCCCTGAACTCCCATTGGCTATAACCGTCCACTCCCACACAGGTCTCTAGAGGCCTAGCTCTACACAGATCAGGACATGTTCTGTATCTCAAAAAGACACTGCAGAGCCAGAAAAAAAATACAGAAGAGAGAAACCAAGGTGTTTAGTTGGAGCAAGTGTCCTATGAGGAAAGGCTGAGGAGTCTGGGACTTCTCAGTTGGGAGAAGAGATGACTTGGGAGGGAGGGAGTGTGTGGAAATGATATAGATTTATAAAATTATGTACAGGGTAGAAAGACAGAACTTTTGCTTGCTCTCCAAAAATACTAGAACTCAAGGGCATCCAATGAAATCAATGAGTAGTAAATTCAAGACGGACAAAAGGAGATACTTCTTTACTTAACCTGATCAAAACACAGAATGCACTGCCAGAAGGCCTAGTGATGGCCACAAGGCATTGCAGAGGATGGACACAGGCATTACTAGCTTTGAAAGGTGATCAGATGGATTCATGAAAGACAGGCCTATCAGAGGCTATCAGGCATGGAACTAAAGGTAACTTCCACATTCAGAAGTAGTAAACTGTGAATACTAGTGCCAGGAAGGGGAGGCTTCGACCTCCATACCATGTTGTTGGTCTTCTAGGATAACTCGTTACTTACGGTATGAACTGGGACAAAAAAAGGGGGGGAGAGAACTGAACCTAGAAACCTTGAATCCAGATCCTGAAAAGGTTAGTTAAATAGAAAAGAGGGCCAACAATAAAAGCTTAATACATACAGTATATAAAAAGATACATTAACAAGATTTTTTTAAATATTTTATTATATATATATATATATATATATATATATATATATATATATATATATAAGGGCCCAATCACACCTCATGTAAAAATACCAGAATCATAACACACAAGGGCTAATGGACTTGACCTGACGCGTTTCAGCCTGCCTAGGCCTTCTTCAGAGGCCAAGCACAGTGAGGAACATATTGGCTAATATAATAGTACAGTACAATCATACAGATTCAAAATATAAATACAAGAGGGACCAGAAGAAAGTTGTTCCAAAATGAAACCGCTAGGCACAGAATAAAAGTACAAATGAGGCCTCCAAAGGTGCAGTCACATGCCAAGTGGTGTTTCCCTGATATTAATTTCTGGTCCAGAAAGTGCCTTCCTATGATCGTTCAGCCAAAGTGTCCTCAATAGTATCCTCCTTTTATATACTATATATATATATATTAAGCTTTTATTGTTGGCCCTCTTTTCCCATTTGACTAACCTTTTCTGGTTACTGTATGAAACAGTTTGCTACAACTAGACAGATCCCTGGTCATACCCAAGAGGCCTCTTCTTATGCTTTTAAGAACGAGATCCATGAGAACATGTATGAGCGAGAAAATCCCACTCACACCCTGCAGCTGCCCCCCATTTCCTGCCCCTTGCTCTGTTGAGATCCACATGTTCTGTAAGTCTGGCTAGATGTATTTGATCTAGTGAAAGGTAGCTGTCAGCCAGGAATCTCTGTTAGAGCTGGCTATAACCGGTTCAGGGCAGTCTTGCCACTGCTATCACAGTGACTCAGCACTGAAGCCTGATTGGCTGGTGTTTGTATAAATGTACAGTGAGTGATGTACAGTTTCTCCTCCTCTATTGTATGATTGCAGCAGAGCACTTTGACACTCTGTTTGATGGTGGCTGTGGTGTGTAAATAAATGTATAGTTTGCACCTAGCTGAAGGCTCCAGTATTTATTTGGATACTCGCACTCTCTTCTGGCCCACTCCGTGCCTGCCACTTTCGCTGTTCGAACCCACAACATGCTCCACTCCCACTCCCCCGTTTTACCCTCTGTACCCCAGTCGCTACTTTCTCTGCCCTTCCAATCCACCCACTGCCACGCTCCCGTGGCTACTTTGTCCCCCTCCCCGATCCTTCCCACCCCTAACTTCTGCTTCCATCCTCACTGCTCTTTACATTGAATGTCTAATATTGGGTTACCTACTAATCCTATAATGCTAATTGTAATCTTGTGAGATCCCTGCCAGCACTGTTTAAAGTTCTAATTCGTGTGTCAGTGCAGTCATTGCTTCTCTGTGTGGGGTGGGGGTTAAACTCACATTTCTACAGTGTGAGATTTTCCTGTAAAATATATCTGCTTCTACTGAGTGGATTTTTTTGGTCTGGACCGTACAGTCAGCTTTAGAACCAGATACACGACTGGACTGTTTAAGGTGCACACAGTCAACATTATTTAGGTTTGCAAATACTATTTCCTTAGAACCTGGAATTAAAACTGAAAACTAACAAATCACTGCTATTAGCACAACTTTGAAAGTAATCAGCAAGTTCAGAACTTAAGTAAAGCTTTAGGTAAAGTAAAGGTAAAGGTTCCCTTGCTCGAAAGCCAATACTTTCCTCCTCAAGCTTTTGGACATGAACACACTTGATGGATAAATTCAATTTGTTAAGACTAAAAAGAAAAGAGTCCAACTATGCAAAACTACCTAAGAACTTCCCTGTTTGTGAAGAATGAAGAAGCACTGCATATTTCATTTTCCCACCTAAGTACTATATGCTGTTTCCTCTTTATTACCTTACCACATAGATGAACCCAAAATTCTGGTTTCATCTTGCAACATACAGCCACTGGCTGAACAAAGAACAAATGGATGGAAAACAAAGTTTCACTTACCTATTCACTGAGTATATTCGCACACATGGGAATTGCACATGAGCAGGCTTGCCACTGGATAGGTCTTTACAGCTAAAGCCTCCCGGGGGCACTGCATGCCAGAGTCAGAGAAGCTCATTCCCACCTGGGGACCACATGCTGTTGCACAGCAGTGCCCCCTACCCTCAGTACCTCTAGTGCCACTGAAGCCAGAGCATGCAGTGGGGGGCAGGAGAGACGGGATGTGTGCATGCACAGAAGATACTCAGTGAACAGTAGTTACAGGTAACTGCAACATTGTCTTCAGCATCGATCTTCTGTGCAATCCCACATGGGGATTCTAGCAAGCTACTCACTAGCAACACTCCCTCTAAGCTGTGGAGTCTTGTGAGCAAAAGTTCTGCTTTGTGAGCTACTGGCATTAAAATTGTGAGCAAGCAATTTGGCTACTGCATAAATTAGTTTGCTTTGGAGCTGTCAGCTAGGCCTCTGTCTAGCCCTGGCTGCCATGGGAGTGCGGTGACTCTGGAAAGTTAAGTTTCTATTCTGCTGTGTCTTCTGTGTTTCTATTTATCTCTGCTTAACCTTCAGTTCCTGGTGTAGTATTTCTCCTGGGAACTGATGCCAGGTTTTTTGGTGGGCTTCTATCTGACCCCTGTTTGGCCCTGGTCTATCAGGAGGCCTCCTTGAATGATGTATAACTGCTTGTTCCAAGAGGGTTTAGTTAGTTCTAAGACAAAATAGTTAAGATATCTGCATACTATCAATTGTCTCAATAAACTTCTCTGAATGAAAACTGTTGGGAACTGATTGCTGCAGGAGTCTGACAGGAGCGATCCTTCCTGAGCGAAGGCAAAAATGTGTGAGCCGGAGGCTAAAAAACTGTCAGCTAGCTCACATTAATTCAGCTTAGAGGGAACACTCACCAGGTGGCAGAGCATGCTCTCCTCACTTGAACAGCGAACGAAGAACTGCCTTGCCCACTTGAGCCTCATGTCTCACCTGCAGATCTCCGCCAAAGGCACTCCATCCAAGAAAGCTGAGAAAGAAGCCACTGCCCTAGTGGAATGGGCATGGATTTTCAATGGGCATGGCAATCTGGCCCTATCATAACACACTCCCTAATGGTCCTGACTGTCCAACGGGACAGGGTCTGAGGTGACGCTCTCCTACTGCTCTTAGGGCCACCAAAACAAATAAAAAGGGCTCTACCTTGCAAAATTCCAGGGTTCTCTTCAGGTAAAACAATGCCCTCCTAACATCTAAAGAATGCAACAAGGGCTCATTCTCAGACTTCAGTGCAGGAAAAAATACCTTGGGGAAGACAATACCTTGGGAACCTAGAAACTCCCTTAGGAAGAAACCTAAGGCGAGGGCAAAGGATTACCCTTTTAGGAAAGAACTTCAAAAATGGGGGATCTCTCTGAAGAGCGGCTAACACGCCTTCATAGAAAGTTCTGCCAAAGAACAGGTAGGAAGGGGTTCAAAAGGCTTGAGCATTAATTGTACTAACACAACAGACAGAGACCATTGGGGCAGAGATTACTTAACCCCTTAGGAAACCTCTTAGACAAATGATGGGAGAAAACTGATCCTCCCTCAATTCCCCTGCGATAGCAAGAGACAGCAGCCGCGTGAACCTTCAAAGAAGAAAATGCCAGGCCCTTAGTTTTTAGGAGTAATAAATAATCAGATATGACCTGCAACGGGGCACCACCTGGCAGCACGTCCTTCTCACAACACCAGAAGGAAAACGGCCTCCACTTATACATACAGGATTTCCTAGTGTTAGACTTGCGCGGCTGCAGGAGAAGATCATTAACTTCCTTAGAAAACATTAGGTCTCTGTCTGAAGCCTCCAAGCCGTCAGGTTGAAGCATTTCAGATTGTGATGAAACACTGGTTGATTTGGTAGGGGAAGGAACTGGCCCCAGGAGACCTCCATTACGATCGGAAACCATATTTGATGAGGTGCTACCAGGATCATGTTCGATCTCCCCCTCCTGGGTGGGAACCAGCTTCTGGCTCCAGCGCACAGCACCCCTGGGAGGCTTTTGGCTGTAAAGACCTATCCAATGGCAGGCCTCTCCATGCACAGTCCCCGTGTGTGCCTGCACAGAAGATCGATGATGAACAGCAGCTACAGAAGTTTTATTCAAATATTATGCTGGGCAAATCAGGAACTAGGGCAGGCATACCTGGGAGAAGTAGAAAAAGCTGCTGGTGAGAAAAGCTTCAAGTGAAAAAAACCTCAAGGGAATTGTGGAGGGGGAAATACTCAGCATAATACTAGGAGCATCATGATATGCTTATTATGTACTACAAGGCAGTATTTCCTAGCCAGTGGATCCCAAAAAGTGGGTTGTGAAGCCTCTGAAAGGGGGTCACAGGCCAGCCCTCCCTAATAGAAACTCCTGCCCTTTACATCCTTCTCTTTCTTTTCTCCTCGCCAACTTCTCCCCCGCCCTCTTTGTGACAATAATGGAGGGGGGGGAGAGAACAGTTCAGCAACTAGTAACTTAGTGGTAGTGGTTGAAAGAAGGGGGTGGGGAAAGTTGGAGAGTAGATGGGAACTGGTCAGCATGCTACAAAAAAGGGAGAGAGAAACAGGCACCTGCACGTATGGGCTCGGTCTTGGTGCTGCTCCTTCAGCTGCTAACTTCTTGCCCAGCCCCCTGCAGTGCCTCGTTGCCCTCTGCCTGCTGTAAGAAGCACTGCCCTTGCCACCCAGCTCCACCACCGTCTGCCATCTTCCCAGATCTCCTCAACCCAGTGACCCGCCCGAGCGCATGTCCTTGAACTCCTGCTCTGGTCCAGCTGGCAAAGGAGGAGACGAATTCCCACTTGCTTGGGGCTTCTAGCAAGGGCAGCTGCACCCTTTGTTGGGCACTACAGAAAAGCACCTTGCCAGACACTACGGAAAATGGAATGCTAGAATTGATGACTGTCAAGGTCATAGTTTGCCTGTGGCACCCAAAAACCTTGGAAACCACTGCTATAAAGGACTGAGGGAGAGGTCCTTTAAACAGGTATAACCTGTTTAAAATGTAACCCACCCTTTTTGATTAAGTATCAAAAGTAGTTACTCATAGCAAGTTGAGTAAATACAACCCTACCCATTATTCATGCCTCTTTGTAACTAATATTGTTTTAAACAAGAGCTATGCAGGAAATCACTAAGCTTATACAGAGTAATCCCAATGTGGATTTCTAAAAAGCTAGACAGTTTTCAAAACGGCATAGGCCCAGTGACTACTCTTCGTTAATGCATATTTCCTTTACAGAAACCTGTGTGATGTGATCCTAACAGTATACTGTTTTTAAAACATAATAATCGTCTTGTTGGATCAGACTAAAACCCACTTAGCCTACCACTGCATCCCCTGCAGTGGCCATGCAGAAGCCTCCAGAGGAATACAAGCAGGGTATGGTGATGAGAGTTAACCTTTGCTTGTCTCCAGCATCTTAGGCATAACTGCCCCCGAATATGGAGCTGTCATGTTTTCGCTATTATGGCTAAAAGGAATGCAGAAAATCTACCTTTTTAAAGTCATTATAGGATCACAGCAGACATTTTCTTTGCCACAAGTCTCTTTGGCTTTCGACATGTTTAAAATGGAAGGTAGTGTGGGAGCTGCAGCTCTGTCCAACCAGCAAAATATCCTTTCTCCTAGCTAAAGTATGTTACAGCAGGTGCTAAAGTGGATGACAAGCTAGTGAAGCTTTGCAACAATACCAGCATCTAGTAAGTACTAGGGAGCCCACCAGAAATTGGTCAATGGTCCACCAGTGGATTGCAGCTTACCAGCTGCCCAACCATATCAAGGGAACGGTATACAAAGGAACTAACCATAGATTCCCTGAATATCCAAGGTCAAGATTTTACTGCCATACTTTCTAACATTATTGATCAGCTACAGAACCATGCAAATTTCAAGTACAGAGAATCATGGATGATACTCTCACATTCTGCCACAAAACTCCCAGGCTACGTATGCCACAACTGACAGTTTGATCTATGTTTAACTCCGAACAGAAGCAGGCAACCTATGGTCTGAGGAACTTCAGAGATCAGTGAACTTTAGCCTAGGTGGCTAAAGATGATAAAATGGATGAAGAGATGAATGAGGTAAGCCATTCTGGGGCCCCACTGGGAAGAAAGGAGGCATATAAATGTAAATAAATACATCTTTATTCCCCACCCACACCTTGTGTGATGGATAGCTTCTCTGCGAATGCCTCCTCTACCACAGTCAATACACAACTTCTGCAACAAATATACTGTGGGATGGCATTTTGCAAGGCTATCTAGTGCAAAATATGATTGAAATGTATTCTGTGAGAATTCAGATTCCCAACAAATATGAAACAATTTTGAAAACAACAAGTTGCAAACTAGAAAGATGTACCTCATATGTTGAAACTGCAGATGGGGATAAAATGAAGTGGCTTGTACTGGCAATTATCTCCAAACTAACTTGAGGACACACACATTTCTCCTCTAAGTAGCACAACTGCCATGGTGGAAATGGAGCACGTCTAGCAGCATATAACAATGTTCATAGATACTACAACAACTGGGTAGATACACAAGTCAGCAGCAGCTATCAAAGCACAACACTGATTTCAGATAGCTAATAGTAGTATACGTTTATTGCCTTAGCCATAAGCCATAACACAATACATCAGACTATAAAATGGTAATGTAAACAATAAAAAACATCAGTATACTTCTCCTATTTTGCATTAAATACTAAATTCATTCTGATTTTCCCTTGTTGCTAAGGAAAATAACGCCATTCTGCTAGAGACATAGTGGTCAAGGTCTGAGAGTAAAAATTTGACCAGATCCACATCGGAAAGTCCATTACACTGCGGAATAATAGTGATGGTGTACTTTAACCTAGGGGCTTCATGCCAGGGGCATCTCAGAATATAATGTACAATATCATTAATTTCCCCCATCTCACAAAGACAAAGTCTAAGCAGGGCAGAGATACCAAAAGAAACGTCCAGTCCTGATCACTGAGGGCATGGATTGAAATCTTAAAGCTGTAAAAGCCCATCTTAATTCCAGGCTGGTTAACTTCTCTAAATACAGGGGCCTACAGCGATCCTTTTTAAAAAACTTGAATAATGGTGCCGTAAGACAATGTACCATCACATCCTGATCCATAAGCCCATCCTTTTTGAACACCCATTCCTTCAGTTCCCATGCTTGAGTTTTATTACTTAATAGATCATTGGGAATTGAAAATTTCAATTGAATCGAGGCTAACTGGTCACCTAATCTCTTGGAGTCTTTCAGGTGCAAACTAAAACTTAAACCCCGCAGGGAATCCTGGGGACATTCTAAACATTGTCTCCAATTGGACAGAATTCTAAAATTGACTCTGGCATTCAATGAGGTAATTCCCAGTTCAGCCCTCATTAATGCCACTGGCGCACCCCTTGGCAAGGTGAGAATCCACCTCATAAAATAATTCTGTACTATTTCTAATGAGGACAATATCTAATCTCCCCAGCCCCAGATCTCTGATCCATATAGCATGGCTGGAATGATCTTACTCCCATACAGTTTAAGAACAAGTTACCCTCACCAGACACAGGGCACATACTGCTTTGTCCGTCCTGGAAGTTATTTGATGAAGGTAACTGCAAGTTTATCTTAGACAGTAAAAGTTTAGTAAATTCTCTGCTCTAGTTAAGTTTCAGGAATTCTAGTTCCTCATCATAAGTGATCTTTTTTCAAGGCTCTTCAGATTACAAAATGATTTTGTTTTGGTAATCCAACTACTAATAATAAAAGTAAGATAATCTATCCTGTCCTACAAGTCTTACTCACACCACGCAAAGAACTTTGACCTGTCCCAATTTGCTAACTCATGGCACATCAGTAGGATGCAATCATTTGTTAAGTAACAGAAGGATTTCACTGTCTTTCGTAAGACCATTTACAAAACACTGCCTGTTTAACAGAGTTCCTCTTCCATGCTAAATTTCATTTTTATCATGTGCATGCACAGCCCCAATTAAATAGCATTAAGAAAACATAAAAAAAAATTGCACTTTGCTAACTCAGATTCTAGGATAAGAGCTGATGAATTCTGCAACCTGTATAAACTATGCTTGTATATATTTATGTTGCCAAATGTATACTGTCATAGGGAGTCAAAGGCCCAAGCATATCCCCTAGAAATGGTGTTCAGTTTCCTTCAAGCCTCCAATATTTCACTAGGTAAAGCCCATACACTTTCAACTATGGAGAGTTAAACACAAAAACGAAAGCTGAAATTTATCAGGAACTCTTCATATAGTGCTAATCACTGCCCTTCTGTGTGCCCTGACGTGGAATTAGAGACAACTCTGGCTTTAATTATAGGAACAAACATATTCTAATTATTTAGATTTCATCACCAAAGCAAAACACTGCTCAAATGATAATTGCTGTTGATAGATAGACACCTTCACTAGAACCACCGAGAACTGAGCTGGCATCTTGAGAATGTCGTAATGATTGTTAGGCAAAAGCTTCAGGATGACTTGAATTATAGTGACAACAGTCACAGCTACTGGTGAAATGTCAGGTCCTACAATGCCAAGACCACGGCCACACAACCCGGAAAATCTACAGCAACTAATGAACTCCGGCCGTGAAAGCCTTCGACAACAAATAGTAACTTCACTTCATTGCGGTGAGGCTGGAAATGTATACCAAAACTGGAAGGGAGCTAAAAGCATTACGCATATTATGCAAAACTATTATGTCACAATATATCATAAATAGGGTTTTCTACCTACCTATCAAGTGAAGATGTGGCAAGGTGGCAAAGTTTTGAAAGTCTGTTGCTATTTAGTTGAATATTAGTTGCACTTGTATTTTGGAACAGACAAGTGTTTGGAAATAACACATTCTGTGATCATCTTAACACAATGTTTTCTAAAATAAGAATGCTACAAAAACGTGTTGCTCACAAATTACTATCCCAATACTTTCGCCGGTACCAAGGAGAACTGAAGTAAAATCCTCTTAAGAGCCAACAGTTGTCCTCCATTTACTAGTGCTATTGGTTAGTTGCCTAATCTAACTCAAGCTACTGGCTTTAACCCTCGAAGGTCTACAGGAACTCATGTGTGTTAGGAGTTGCAAGATCTAAAATGATCAAATAAACAAGCAGTCTTGCTCAGCATACCTTTGGGCCACTATTCAGACACAGGGATGGTCAACAGTGTACTTTAAGGTGGGCTAATAAAGCAGGATGGCATCAAACAAAAAAAGTTGAACCTTTAAACACCCTGAAGCAACTTTGAGTTGATCACGTATTGAAATAAACTGAAGAGAACTGAAGCAACTGTGGTCAGGGAGGGTGAGGCAATAGGAATCCACCACCCAGTCTGGCATTATGGCTTCCCACACATTGCAAGCAATTCAATATTACGCTTATTATTTTAAATTGCCTTGCAGTTAGTGGGCACAAAACTGGTCCTGAGCAGCAGCATTTTATTTGGCAAGCATTTCAGCGGTGTGGAGTCTGTAAAAACAAAATGGAGCTCTGCCTTTCTCCTTCACACATCTCTTTTTTTTGACCTAAGTACACAATGTAGTTGCTTCATAATGTAGAAAAGTTTAACATTCAGTCTGGAACCTTTTCAAACAGCTTTTTATGTAGTAAGCACAAGTGAAGAAAACATGGCAGCTCAAAACAGAAGCCAACCAGCCAAAACACTGTTCTGCAATACAAGAGAATTTTAGAGCAGACCCTAAAAGGAGAGAATGAGGCCTGGGCGTCCTTCAATTCATGAAATTCAGCAGAGGTGTGGGGTGTGAAACATGAAATAACCTTTTAAATTATGGCACTATCCCATGAAGTATGTTGCTGAAGAAGATCTAACTATGTATGACTCTTGTAGAAATCAGTGGAAGAAATTCTTTGTCTGACATCCTCTACTCCTCCAGAGTTAGAGTCAGGTGGGTAGCCATGTTGGTATCCACCTGATGAAGTCGGGAAACAGATTAACAAAGCCAGAATGGTACCCAGAGAAAACTTGCTGCAAGACAGGCCCCAAAGAGACAATAAAAGAACACCACTAGTGGTCACATACAGCTCTCAGCTCAAAACAGTTCAACGCATCACCAGTGACTTACAACCTCTACTGCAGGGATGGCCAAACTTGATTAATGTAAGAGCCACATAGAATAAACATCGGATGTTTGGGAGCCAGAAGGCACGAACACACATGTTTTAATGGAAAAAATATGCAAGTTTGCATATTAAATTAAAAAGACAAATGCCTTCTCTGAGCCAAGCCAGTCGGCTGGTGTGGTGGGGCCTGGAGAACACATTTAACTTTAGATGGGGAGGGAGGGGAGAAAGATAGAAAGAAAGGTGGAAAGAAAGCAAATAGATGGGGGAGGGGGGAAAGAAAACAACTGTAACTTTATGTTTTCCAAGCTCCCATGCTGGCTGGCTTGGAGAAGGGATTTAAAGAGACCAATGCCTTCTCCAAGCCGGCCGGGGGAGGGGGGCAGCTTTGAGAACACATTTAAAGGTGCTTTCTTTCTCTGCTTCCTCCCATCTCAAGCCTACCCAGGGAGGGAAACGCTGGCTGGCAAAGGGAAGACCATTCGGGGAGGCATGCCTTCCCTTCGCTTCCCCAGCCACGAGCCGCACAATATGTGTGAAAAAGCTGCATGTGGCTCCCAAGCCGCAGTTTGGCCACCCCTGCTCTACTGGATAATGAGAGTTCTCTTTCACAAGTACTAGAGGGCAAGAACAACATCTAATTTGAACATGCAATAAACCCATATGCCAGCTTTGCTGCCACATACACTCAGACACAATCACTGAACCTAACAACATCAACTATATCATCTCAGGCTTATTCACATGCTCCTCTTCTAACACTGCATATGCCATTAAATGCCAACAAAGCCGTTTGGTTCTCTACATACGGCAAACAGGTTAAACCCAGATGCCAAAGGATAAATGGATACAAATCTGACATCAAGAATCACAAGACTGAGAAAACTGTAGAACACTTCAACCTTCCAGAACATTCAATGAGTGACCTCAAAGTAGCTGTTTTGATGCAAAAGAACTTCAGTAACAGACTGGAAAAGGAAATTGCTGAAATACAAGTTATTACAACACTTGGAACAACACGCCCCCAACATACAGAACTTAACAGGGATACTGGTTTCTTATCTCAGTACATATGCCAAACTCATTCAGTCCTTACATCTGTATTCTCACCAAAAACAGCTATACATCCTCTTTATTTTAGTGTCTCTTATTTGCAATAGTAGATTGGAATAATGATTGTAAAGTAATGCAAAGAATATTAGAATGTAATATCGTTTAGAATGATAGGTTTTAATGTATTTCTTTGGTCTAGTGACAGAGAAGATATAACACTGCATTTAAAAGAACAGGTGCTTGAGAAGAGATAAAAGGAACGTAACAGGGTCTCAGTTAATTACTCTTCGCATCCCACAATTAAGGAGGATACAATTACACATCAGTCTCTAATTCTGACATATTTATTTGCCTCATTGTGTGTCTCCCCCCCCAGAACTGAATCCAAACAAATGCTAACTATATAAACTTCGCTTGTTATTCCTGTTTGGTTCTTACACCTGTTAAAACATTTTCATTATGGTATATGCTAATTTGCTGTTCACCCTCTGCCTATATGTATGGACTGATAACTTCCACTTGAATGTGCCTGAGAAAGGGTGTGTGCACACAAAAGCTCACATCTTGAATAAAACTTTGTTGGTTTTAAAGGTGCAACTGGACTTAAACTTTGTTCTCCAGAGTTAGTAATTAATTGTATTGGTTTCTATTTTATTAACATATTAGTATGCTCTTTGGAGCAATCATTTAATTTAGTTGCATAGGAAATGAAAATATTCCATGTCCCTCCTCTTCTGCAGCAAACTTCTAATACACCCAGAGTAGTAACTGCTTTCACTAATCCAAGTGTAACCACCGCTACCACTGGCCTCAGGAATGCCCTTTATGCACCAAACACGACACAGGCACGGTGGCGGCATTATGGACTTCACTGTCTAGGGCAGGGGTCCTCAAACTTTTTAAACAGGGGGCCAATTCACTGTCCCTCAGACCGTTGGAGGGCCGGACTATAGTAAAAACAAAAACTATGAGCAAATTCCTATGCACACTGCATATATCTTATTTTGAAGTGAAGAAACAAAACAGGAACAAATACAGTATTTGAAATGAAGTAAAGTTAAATCAACAAACTTACCAGTATTTCAATGGGACTTTCTTAGCCCCCACCCCCAGGATGACATCCCCCTCCGGCTGAAAGGGATCAGTCCCCCAGGGGGCTCTTGTGGCACTGGAGGGGGGCTCGCCGGCATTGCTCCCACGGGGGGGTTCTCTCCCCCCCCCAACAGACCTTTCCCGGAATGTACCTTCCCCCCAAATGTGCAGGAATTCTCCACCCCGGAGTTGGCAACCATGGCCAAGCGTGTCCCCCGCTCCTCCCTCCCTCCCTCCCAGGACCTCCCGGCAGCTGCCCCCCCGTGAGCGACTCCCTTCCCAGGACCCTTCCCCTTCGCCACTGCTGCCCTGCCCGGCTGCTCCACGTGGCTTCTTCTCCGCAGCACCCCCCCCGTTCCTGGACACTCCGGCTGAACCCCGCCCGGGCTGGGGAGGGAGGGGGAAGCGCCCGCCCTGCCGGGAGGAGCTCCACCCGGGCTGCTCTCCGCCGCGCCCTCGAAGGCACCTCTCCCAATGGGGCTACTTGGGAGGAGGAGCCTGGCAGGCGGGCGGGGGTGCTGCTGCTGTGCTCCCCGAGGAGGAGGAGACTCCGGGCGGGGGGGCGGGCATAAACACCCGGCGGGCCGTATAAATGTCCTCGGCGGGCCGCATGTGGCCCGCGGGCCGTAGTTTGAGGACCCCTGGTCTAGGGTAACAAAGCTACAGCATTCTCCTGAGATTAATCACGGTGAGATTAGAAAATTGGTGGGGAGGAGGGGGAGAGCGATGACAGCCGTATTAAATTTCAGTGCAAAACTAGATAACAGAAATTCAGTAACTAATTTTGAGTTCGGCCCTTGATCTTGATCTTGTCCCTGGCTCTTCAAGCAGAAGCGGTGGGGCCTGCCACTTCCTGTTTCCAGAGAATTAGCACATGGGTAATGTGGCCAGACCAATAAAGCCTCGCTGTTCTAATTGTTTTAACTTCAATCTCTCCTGTCTATCTTCTTCTACCCTCCCGACCCTCCTCATGCCCATTCCTGTCACCTCAATATAGTATACCGAAGACACTCCAAAGTCTGCAACGCTGGCACACATTAGTAAAGATTTCCCTTGCTTGAGTCAAAACTGACTCTAGGGGTGCGGTGCTCATCTCTGTTTCCAAGCTGAAGAGCCAGCGCTGTCCAAAGACATTTCTGTGGTTATGTGGCCAGCATGACTAAATGCCGAGGTGCACAGAATGCTGTTACCTTCCCACCAAAGCAGTACCTGTTTATCTGCTTGCAATTTCTTGCTTTCAAACTGCTAGGCTCACAGGAGCTGGGACCAGAGATGGGAGCTCAGTCCCTCATGTAATCCCAGGAGTGGTCACTTTAGTTTGATCCAGCAAAGACAAAAGGGAGCTTTCTAGCGCCTTACATTTTATTTACTTCTTTATTGTTAAATTTATACCCTGCCCTCCCCGCAAACCTAATCCACATTTTATCCCATCATACATTATACTACAGCCTGTTCCATCAAACACATTAGTGAGAAGCATTTCAGACTGAGCATGCGAGGTGTAGTCCAGGTCAGTGTTCCCTCTAAGCTGAGCTGGTGTGAGCTAGCTCACAGTTCTTTAGCCTCCAGCTCACACATTTTTGCCTTAGCCCAGGAAGGAGGGCTCCAGAGCAGACTAATTTGCGCAGGAGCCAAAATCGCTCGCTCACCGCTTTAATGCCAAGTAGCTCACAAAGTAGAGTTTTTGCTCACAAGTCCCCGCAGCTTAGAGGGAGCCCTGGTCACCAGAATAAAATTTTGCTAGCCTTTAAAATGCCACAAAACTGTTTTTTTAAATTGGAAGCCAGAGGGGGGCATTCTTCCGAGCAAGCACCCCCAGGGCCGAGCTTGGAAGAAGGACTTCCTTCTTTCACAGCAGCAGGTCTGGGAAAGGCGAGGACGGAGGGCAGGGAGCCGGAGCGGGCGAGGGGAGCAGAGTGGGAGCTCCCGAGAGAAGCCCTCCCCTCCCTCCCAGGAGTTCGCCTGCTCCGGGGGCTGATTAAGGGCGGCTTTTCTCACCGTGGAAGTCCCCGGTGTCGGCCACCACCGTGGTGTGCTGCTTGAGCTGCTCCAGCGCCGACTCCATCTTCGGCCTCTTCACGGGCGACACTGACATGGCCCCTCGCGCGAGACCCTTATATACCCCTCCCGAGAAGCTGCTGCTGCTGCTGCTGCGGACGCCTCGCGCCACCCGACGCTGCTGCTGCTGCTGCTGCTGCCGCTGGCGTCGCCGGCCACAGGGAAGGCGAAACGGGCGGCCGCGCGAGGATCGCTGGACGGGGGCGGAGCCAAGCAGGCAGGCTGGCGCGGGCACCCGAACGGACCCTGTTTCCTCATTCCGCCCGCGCGCGCGCTCTCTCTCGCGCGCCCTCTTCGGCCCACGCCTCCATCGGCGCGCCCCAGGAAGGGGGAGGGGAATGCCGCGCGAGAGCCCGGGAAAGAACGAGCGCGCATGCGCGTCAGGGAGGGCGCGCAGTTCCTCCCCACACACACACACACACACCTCGGTCGTTTCGCTCTACAGCCAATCGCAGGTGGCCGTTGATCGTAGCACTCAGGGGTAGTGCGAGAGCTGGTGATAGCCGCGTAGGGAGAGTGGAAGCAGCCAATCGCAGGACAGCGGGAGGAGAGGAGGGGCGTCTGAGTGGCCGCCTTCTCCCGTCGTCCCCTCCTTTCTCCTGGCGGTGTCGGGGAATTCGTTGGAATGTACGAGCTACATCAGGGGTGTCGAAGGTGTGGCCCGGGGGCAGTGGCGCGGGCTGCCTCCTGCCTCTTCTTCTTCCACTTCTGCCGCTGCTGCTGCGTCATGCTCGGTCTGCAGCTTGCAGAAGCACACCTGAACAGCATACTCGGAGACTGCAACAGCCCAGACATTTTGATGCAGTCATTCAGAGCAGGAAGTGTCCGTTATCAGGCACTGTTAGATCAACAAAACATTGCAAGAGAGCTAATGTTTTAAGCATGTTTTTTCAAATTTTAAGTAACAAAAAAAGCCCTTTGTGTTTGTGTCCTTTATAAAGCTGATATCTCCGCTACCTGCCATTACATTTTATGAAAGGTATGGCCCCCAGGTCTCATTTATGTCAGATCCAGCCCTCATATTTATTTATTTATTTATTTATTCGATTTCTATACCGATCAGACCCCCCCAAGGGGTCTCAGAGCGGTTTACACAGTTTATCCTTACCTAACTAGGGCCACAATCATATTGGGAAGGGACCTCCTACCAGCACCCGAGCAGGGCTTCTTCTTTGTCTTTCTTGTTCCGCGCTTCAGCCTTTGATGTCCTGGGGCCCCTGGGATCGATCTTCTTTCCTGGGGCAGGAGGCTCCCCGCAGCAGGCCCATCTTTGACGCGCAGGCTCCGTGTAGGCTCCAGCTTCCGGCTAACATCCCAGAGGCTCTGCCGCACCGCACCGTCACGCTGCCTGCGCCTTGTAGCTCCGCCCACCGCCAGGATCAGTCGTCGGCGTTGCTTCTGCCTGCCGCTGCTGCTGCCATCGCCGCTGTTGCCGCTTGCTGCTTGAAGTCGCTGCTACACCCCCCCCCGGAAGGGAGGGTGCCCCCCGCCACCTACAGGCAGGTACCCATTGATCTACTCGCTATGCTTTCGAACCGCTGGGTGGGCGGGAGCTGGGACTGGGACTGGGAGCTCGCCCCGGTCGCGGTGGGACTCGAACAGCCGCAATGGCTGTTCACTTTTGATGTTATAGCAGGTGATTTACTACCTGCGCCACCATAACAAATGAATTCGACACCCCTGAGCTAAATAGTTACCATTCTTGTTGTGGGACCGGCTCTTTTGTCACTGTCACCCCTTCCCAGGGTTGCCACCCCCCCCATGACCGGAAGTCTCCCGGGATTGCAACTGATCTCCGGGCAATACAGATGAGTTCACCTGGAGAAAATGGCTGCTTTGGAAGATGGACTTACTGGCATCAGACTCCAGTCACTCTCCTCCTCAAACCCTGCCCTCCTCAGATGCCACCCTCCAAGTCTCCAGGAATTTCCTAACCCAGAGCTGGCAACCTTACCCTTCCCTGGGCACAGGTGGAAAGTCTTTTTGCCATGGGTGAAAAGTGGTTGGGAAAGCTTCCAACTGTTTAATTTCTGCGCATCTCATTGCAAGCAGCCAGGGTTAGGAAAAAAACTGGCAACTCTTAGTTCTGCCATAGTTTTAGAGGGTTCGACTAGGGTAACTACATTTTGAAAAGCAAAAAGGGACCTATTTCCCAACCAGGGCCGGATTTAGACTTGCTGAGGCCCTAAGCTATACAAAACCCAGAGGCCCCCCTACTGTTTTAAATTACATCAGCTGGTCTCAGAAAAATTTAAAATATATACGCCTTTTTAATATTTGAAAATATATAATAAAGGATGTGTTTACAAAATCACAGAAATAATTGCATAATTAAAGGGTTTTAAATGACAAATAAGGCTCATAGAACAGAACATTTTAAGTTAAAATAGGAAAATGTAAAAATTAAATTAATATAACAACATAATTGGCCCTTCCCCATTCAAAAATATAGGGCTGTTTTTGGATTTCTTTTGATATAGTTGAGTTTGTCTTAATGACTTGTGTGAACATTTTGAATTTCATAAAAATCAGTTGACAATATTAATCTAATTTGAAAATGAACCCCATTCAAAAATATGTGTCTTTTTGAATTAATTTTAATAGATTTGAGTTCATTTTTAAAAGTTATGAAAACATTTTGAATTTCATAAACATTGATGATAAAGAGACCGCAAGAGGGGGTCCAGGGGGCAGCCCCCTGGCTAGGCTCTGGAAGAGTGCCCTGGCCTTGGGCATTCAGCATCAATTTGCTGTGGCAACCTCAGCAGGATATAATGACACAGAGTCCACCATTTTCTCCAAAGGAACTGATCTCTGCTACCTGAAGAGCAGTTGTAATTTTGAGTGATCTTCAGCCCTCACCTGCAGATTGGCAACAATTGTTACCCAGGAGGAAATGGCTGGTTTGGAGGGTGGAGTCTATGACATTGTACCTGTCTGAGGTCCAACCCCTCCTCAAACCTCACCCTCTCCAGGTTCCATCCCTCAAATCTCCAGGAATTTCCCACCTGGGGTTGGCAACCCTATCTACTTCTCAACCACTTATCAACCTACCTTTATTTCTCCCTCACTGTTCAGCTTTCCATCTCCCCCCCCCCATAGCCTCTACCATGCTCTGAAGTCCTGACAGCCATGTCACATTGGCTGTCATGGGGGGAGGCATCTCAGCAGGGTATAAGGACACAGAGTCCACCATTTTCTCCAGGGGAACTTATCTCTGCCATCTGAAGAGCAGTTGTAATTCTGAGTGATCTCCAGCCCTCACCTGGAGATTGGCAACATTGGTTTTCTTGGCCAGGAGGGCAGGATAGAAATTTAAATAAATAAATTTCCCAGAAGGAAAAGTAGTCTTTCTCTATAATGGGGATCAAAACAGCTTACATCATTCTCCTCTCCCCCTTTTGACTTGCACAACAATCCTTTGAGGTAGGTTAGGCTGAAAGTCTGTGACTGGTCCAAAATCACCCACTCATCTTCTACAGTAAGAACCTGGATCTAGCAGACCCTGTTCTGAAGCACTGACTCCTACACAGGGTAGCCAATTGCCAGGTATCACAACTGAACTTCAGACAACAGATTTCTCCTGCCCGGAGAAAATAACTGCTTTGGAAGGTGGACTTTATGGCATTTTGATCAGCTGAGGTCTCTCCCCTCCCCAAACCCTGGCTTCCATAGACTCTACTAGAAAATCTCCAGGAATCTCCCTACCTGGAGCTGGATAACCTACTCAGGACTGGCCCCAATGAGTTCCTCACAAAGGCCTGCGAAGGGTTTCCTTCCTTCATCTGAACCAAGCTTGGTTGGCTACTGTGGCGAAACGGGCTCCAGTTTACAACTCAGCTTTTCGCCTTCCACCCTCGTCCTGTGGGCGTATCTCACTCCTTAAGTTCCCTGCCACCACTCACTGAATTGTCACTGCCTTTTGAGAGGGACAGTGAGACCCCTGTGGCCAAATCTCCCTATTTGGAGATGGAATCCCCAATCTTTGGGGGATCCCTGGAAAGTTGGCAACCAAAGGGTCAGGCCTTTCCTTGCTTCCCTGGGCTACCCCCTCCTTCTGGTATTGTGCAGTGTGGGGGAGACTATGGGGTTAGAGCACAACACAGATTATTGGCCCAAACAGAATAATTTATTTTACTATTTACACAATTATGGAGCACAAACACACAATAAATGAATAAGGCACAACTGTAGGAGTAAGCATACACTTACCAACCAACAGGACATAAATCAACAGGGGTTAAACACAATCCTCCCTGGATGGTCTGGAGTCTATATTGATGGTGCCCCACCCAGGGCCGTAGCTAGGACATTTTTAGTGGGGGGCCCTGGGGAAAGTGGGGGGGGCCCAAAAGCCCCACACATGTGCACTGACATCACAAAAAGTGCACTGACATCACAACAAATAAGAAATCAAATAAAAATAAAATATGCTCAGCACTGAGATGCATCCCCCTCTCCCTCCCTGATGCCTAGCCAAGGTATGGATAGAGGGCTCCCAGAAAGGGAAAGAAATTGAAAAAAGGGAGAGAAAGAAATGGGGGAAAGGAAACAATGAAAGAGACGGAAACAAAGAAAGAAAGAAATGGAAGAAAGGAAAGGGAAAGAAAACGAAAGCCTCTGTGCATGTTTGTTTCCCCCCAAGTTCCAAATCCCCCCCAGCAGTTAAAAAGGAGCTTGAAGGCTTAGGCTGTAATGTTTCCCTTTGGCTGTGGGTTTCCAGGCTAGAGTACTCACTGACCCACCTGTTCTGAGGTCCATTCAACATATATACAAAATGAAACTGAAACAAGAGCTCCATCCAACAGGACCAAACCAAATCACACAGATATCAGGGGAAGAGCAGACAATTCCACCACATGTAGACAATTAATATACCACAAGATTACAAGAGCAAGACCCTTTTTGGGGTGGGGGAGTGAGAGAGCCACAGAAAATACACTGACGGGCTGTTCTCCCCCCCTTCCTGCAGAGGCAGATGAGGAAGCCCCATTCAACCCAGTGAGTGATACTCTTGCAGGGCCCTCTCTGGAACTGGCTTCTGAGCAAGGGAAAACTTTACCTTTACCTATATTTTGTATATTTAAAATTATTTAGAATTTATCATCGTGATATGTCTGACTTCATTTGAGTGATTTTTCTATGAGATTTTTTAAATCGTTTTTTTGTTTTGTTTTTTTATTTGAGGCCCCAGCAGATTGCGAGGCCCTAAGCTGCGGCTTATTTAGCTTATGCATAAATCCGGCCCTGTTCCCAACTGACTACTTCAAACAAGGGATCACTGTGACAAATCTCATTTGCAGTACCCCTGCTACTCAAGCTGTGATAATTGCTACTAACTGGGAATATTCCTAACCTTCCAAACCCAAAAGGCCATTCTCATCAGTTTCTTCAAAAGAGCCTAAAAGAGGACAGACACCAAACAAGAGGACGTGTCCTCTAAAAAGAGGACATCTGGTAACTCTGAATTAGAATCTATCACATCGATTCTTCCCCTTAGATGCCTACGATTCACATCCTTATGTCACCTGCAGAATATATACCCTAGAAGTTGAGCAGTCCTTGGGATTAAGACTTCTGTGCTGCATTCAGACATCATAAACCAGCATTAAGCTGGGACAGAGACAGAGTCAGGTTTTGGGAGGCCCTGGGTAGTGCTCAATTGCCTTTGTGACCTACACATCCATTCCCTGACAGCACTGGCCAGTGTTATGTCCCTGGGAGTGCTGCTGCTGCTATGTTTCCCAGGGGTGCCACCACTGCGCACCACCCACATGCCTTCCTTCTGGGCAAAGAGGTGGCAGGGGAGGTTCAAAAGTGAGTGACAGCAGCAGTGGGTGTCAAAAGACTCCACTGCTCATGTCACCAACTCCAGGCAGGGGTCTTTTATGGAGGGGCGGGCCAGGCAAGACAAACAACCAAAAAGGCTGAAGTGTGAGTCCAGAGCAGAACTGCCACCAGCCCCTTTCTACTATCCAGACAGCCAGGGACCAAGGGACAAAGTCTCAGTCCCTCCTGGAACTAAAGTCAAGAAAGTCACTCTTGCAAGGTAGGATGCTTACAAGGCAAGTTTCACAAAACAATTACTCTGGTAGCTGTAGCCAAGGAGAGCTACAGCTGTAGCCAAGGAGAGCTACTGGATTCAGATTGAAGCTTCTTGGATTCAAGAACTCCACAAGAATATAAGTAGAGCAATTTATTTAAAATTGTGCAGAAATAGTCAAAACAGAGCCGTGAACAGTGAGGATAAAATATCAAACCCAAAAGTCGAGCTGAGCACTTTTACGAACAATGGCTCATATTCCAGCTGTTATCCAAAAGCAGACTCAGACAGTCCATCAAGGTTCCAAAGCCCAAGATGAGGTTTCCATTCAGTAGGACCCAGCAAGCAAGAACATCCAAGCACAGAGTCAGTTAAGAACAAAGGCCTGAGGCAATGGCTAAGAGCAAAACTAGAACGAAAAACCTTTATGCCCAAAGACTGGAGATGGCCTGATTCTAATTAACCAATCAGATGTATGGTAAATGATTTGACCACCAGATCGGTTGCTAAGCAGGTGGTCTGACCAATCAGAGAGGCTTGTCAACTGGACTTCCTGCAGCTACATCAGGTTCAGCTGAACTAACACTCTTCTCCCACCAATGAGCTCGGGCATGAACAAGATGGAATGCACCCTCCCATACTTCATGTTCTTGGAGTTACCAGGCCTATGGGCATGACCTCCCATCTCCCTTATCTACATCTTTGAAGCTTCAGACAGCTTGCTGCAATGTTGCAAAGAGAGAAAAATCCATCTGTACCAGGCCTCTTTACTAGGCTGAGGCGTGAACCAGTGTTTGAAATCTGAACAAGAAATGGCATAGAGAGTAGGCTTGCAATTCCCACTTTTGGGGCTCCCAATCTGCTGCTGGCCAGCCGGGGAGACCTGCCCCCGAAGAGCCCTGTAGCACCTGATGTACCCGGCACGATGATGTCAGCCAGAGGTGAAATAATTGTGTCGGGCATGTCGTGTGGGGGATGCGCTAGCATTTGGATAAAAATATGGTGACCATAGAGTTTTTTTACCCAAATGTTAAGAGTGTCCCCTGAACGAAGTGCCTGGCATGATGACATCACTTCCAGGTGACATCATCACGGTTTGTGTACTTTGCATGTGTGCTAGAAGACCCCAGGAGCCGGGCTGGAGCCCACAACCAGGACATAGGTAAGACCTGGCAACCCTAACAGAGAGGCCAATTTCTTGGCAGTGGGCCCTACCAGGAGTCCTGGGCTCTGGTAGCTGCCCCTCCACAGGGTTTTCTGATGCTGGCCCTTAGATGGGATGTGTGTGAACTTACTGGTATTGTGTAAATGCACACCTGTGTAGATTACACATTCATGGAAAGAAGATGGGGTCATACACATCCCAGCTTAATGCTGGCTTTTTGTACCATCTGAATGCAGTTGGATTGTGTGGCTAAGATGGGCTGCTTCTTTTGTGGCGTCAACTACTGGCATACCTGAATGTGGAGGAAAGTGTCATGTACTGATTCTCTGCACACTATAACTAACATGGATTAGAATTCACAGTTCACCCATAAACGTCATGTCCTGATGTGCAAACCCATTCTTGCCTGTTGGTTGGTTTGAAGGTAAGGGTGTAAAGAGTTTTCTAATCTGCATGAAGTGAGCTTGACTGTGTGCACATCCAATCCAGAATTTTGTTTCCAGTGTGTTGGAATATAAATCCAAATTGGTTCCCTTGTTTGACAGACGCTGGAAAGTCACTGTTTGGAGTGGACTTCTTTTGCAAGTAGCCACTGGGTCAGTGTATCCAGCTATAGTAGAACAGGAACTGTTTAGTTTTTGTAGGAAACAACAGCTTACATCAGTGGATAATCTCCTGATGAAATAGTTGCCTACAAATTGTATGATGACATAAACTGTTGTTTACAACCTGTGAGGAACTCCCTTATTCTTGAGTCTGTGGGGTTTGGTTTCTTTAACCTTTCACAGGCTGGAGCGGGTTCTTGATTTTCCTCTGACCCTGACTGCCAGCCTCTGTTTCCCAGGAATACACACAGTTCGCTCTTCTGACACAGACTGAGCCACTTATTGTCTCTGGGGCTTTTCATGAACACTGTCTTTCAAAAAATCTTTCTATGGGATAGAGCTTAATGTTTAACTTAGTCAGATCCTGTCAGACACTGAGGCACGTGCAATTTGGAACAGTAAAACCAACGGAAGATTTTATTTACAAAGACAGGCAGGCAGGGAAAATATGTACACAGGAAAAATGTGATGTTTGTGGATACGTACTTGCAGATGGTATATTTCAGCTTTTGGTTAGTTCCTTATGAACAGTCTTAGAACCCTCCCCTGAGTTCTGCATCAGGATTACATCACCCCTGCCAGTCACGTGACTGCAGGTGTCTTGCCTTGCGGGCTGATCCCGAGCCCGGAATCTGTCACACAACCATTTATGAAATAATAACCCGTTACACCATTTCCATGTGGGAGGTTTACATGGGCTTGGTTTAAATTGGCTTGCAGCACAAATGTACAAGTTTCTACTCTTCCACATTTGCACTAGGCCAGGCTGGTGCACTAGAGGCTCCAAGGCATATTTATGCACAGTACAGGGCTTTACCAGACCACCTTGTGCTACTGGATTTTAGCAATACTTGAAGACCAGTTCTTGAGCATTTGAAGTAGGGTGAAGCCAGGGGTGTGGTGGAATTTAGCTGGGCAACTTCCCCCAGAACTAGTGTAACGTTAAGTCTAAAAACCCTATTGCAACCCACTGGCACTCATACAGTGGAGGTCAGGTACCTCCCATAGATATGGTCATGCCCACAAGTCCCAGAGTAGCTTATGATACCAACTGTGGTGCAGCCAATCACACCCCCTCCAGCAGCTAGGCATACCCTCTCCCACTGCACCCCACCACAGCCCCCCACCTGGGATGCTCAGAGGTCAGAGGCTATATTGTGCAGCACCATATGGCTCAGGAATCCATCTCCTAGGGCCAGATGCCCCATTACATGCAATGGAGCACACATCTAGAACAGTCTGCCTGGGAGAGCTGCCTATGATGTGGGGAGGGGGCCTGGTAGGAATACTAGCAGCCCCATATCAAGCTGTCATGACATTCCTGGTGCACTGTGGGCCGGCTACAGTGACTGGTATGGATCCTGCCGCCACTCTGCCACGTTGCTGCTCTCTCACCAGTTCCAGCCTGGCTCTTGCACAACTCAGAATGCGCAGGCATCCATCCAGTATGTTCAACCCACTCACCGGCAAGCTGTGATAGAGAGGGGGCTGGCCCTATCTTCCCATGACTCCCTGGGGCAGCTAGCAAAGGCACATGGGCCAACCCAGACAGAAGAAGTCCTCAGCCCTGCTCATTACTGTTTCACTAGGTTACCACTATATCACTTGTCTCCACACCTCTAACAAATACCAACACATGTGGTAATAGCCTGCAGCTGCCTGTGGCAGTGGTAAGCCAATTAACCTGGTATAAATCACTATTCCCGAAAAGATTTGACATATGGAATAACCACCACATGGAGGGTTTCAAGTAGTTTTAATGTGAGAAACTACCTTAGTTATTTTCATAGGGCAATTATCTCCAAACAGATGTTTTCACTAATGGACATTAAGCATACTGATTAATTCTGCCCTGGTGAGAAACATGCATTATGAATGTGGCAAATGGATTTGATTGACATGCAAGAATTAGTAAAAGTTACCTATATAGTTTCAAAATACTGAAATCTAGTACTTGGAATAAAAGTCTGTTTTTAGTTTACAAATCAGAATCACTCTCAAAATAAACCGAAGTGATGTGTAAATATCTTTTAATTTTGAAACCAGCTTGCCACCCCTGTTTACAATACATACATACAGTTCTGTCAGTTCAATATAATTACATCAAGCTATGTTTGGTTGAACAAATAAGGCAAGATCTTAACCCTGTTAAAATATATGCAAATGCTTGATTTGATATGTTGTGAGCACTCCCAACTAAAACAAGAAGAACATGGTTTCTCAAGTGCTGTTGAGCTTTTGTTGTGGCCACCATAACACTGGTTCCATTGACTTTATAGGATAGAACTGCTATGTGACTGCGTCTTTGACTAGAGATAAGTGTCACCAAGGCTTTTTTTGTAGAAAAAGCCCAGCAGGAACTCATTAGCATAAAAGGCCACACCCAACAGCAGCTCATTAGCACATTAGGCCACACCCCTGACAGCACAGCTCATTAGCATATTAGGCCACACCTCCATGCCACCAGAAGTGTGGTCATCCAGCCACACCCACCTTTTGCTTCTCATTCTGTTTACCTTGTTTGTTGTCAGAACCCAGGGCTATTTTTGTGGCAGGAACTCCTTTGCATGTTAGGCCACACACCCCTAATGTAGCCAGTCCTAATGAGTTACTGCTGTTGGGTGTGGCCTATTATGCTAATGAGTTCCTGCTGGGTGTGGCCAACTCAGGAGCCAGCCGGAATTCTGTTCCTGTGCATTCCTGCCCAAAAATAGCCCTGAGTGTCACCAAACAGGACTAAAAGATTTTAATTCAAATGCAGTCTTAAATTTAGTTATGCCCTCCTAAATCCATTAAAGTAAATGAGTTTAGACTGGATTAACTTTGCATAGGATTGCACTGTGAATATGTTCAGTATATATCTGCATAGAATTAGAATAGTTCACATCTATTAATGTAAACCAGTGCTGGAGCACATGAGGAGGAGGAGAATAAAGCAGTTATTTATTCCTCGCATTCCTTATCTTGGAGCTCAGAGTTGTGCTTTGTTTCTGTGTTGTTGCTGCACTTTCATTACTACCAACTCCATGTAAGAAGCCATTTATTTGCTTTTTCTGTTCTAAAACCTGGTCCAACATTAAACAAAAATACATGCATATTCTGCTGACTGTAAACTTGACAGCTTCATATCTACTATATACTTTATACTAGCTCTGATTTCTTAAAGTCTGATTAAATTATCTCTGTGCAGCTACCTTTCAAATGTAAAATATAATGCAAAAACATAATTTTCATCTAGTTATAACTTCATGGATTTTTGTCATGAACCTTGTCTACCTATTTTATGTACATATAATCTAAATCCACTGTGGCTAATGTACAAATAATAATAGTAGGCATAGAAATATTGAACAGTAATGTGTGTACTTCTTAAAGGCTTGGTCTTGCATAAATCCAGGCATGTAGAGAATAAAGCGCTTTAGGGAGAAACAACAGTATGATGGGACTGCGGCCACCATTCCATTCTGCATGGGTGCAAATCTTTGTAGGGCTTAATTTTAGAAGAAATTGATTTTCAGGCATCCAAAACTTGAATAGAATGACATTTAACAGCCATATTTGTTCAGTTGGGTTTATCAGGCTTCTATTTCCAGTATCTGAGAACATTAAAACAAGGGTATATGCAGTTTACACTGACACCAGCTTCAGCTATAGTCATACATGATCAACATGCATACTTCACCTTTGCTGGGCTAAGTAGTCTCCAGCAGAGTATGCCCGGAACGGAAATAAGTGGACTTGCAGTAAAACTATATGATTTGGACAGTACAGCTCAGCTTTTGAAAGCTGGTGCTGACTGCTTGTGGGATTTGGCTTATAGGTTATCATCAGAGGGAGACAAAATTCGAGTCCAGGAGCACCTTAGAGACCAATCCGTTGTTCTTATAAGGAGTTGGTAGTAATGAAAGTAATGAAGATTTTGTTGTTCTCTATGGTGTTATTGGACCCATTTTTTTCCTTCTACTACAGACTAACATGGCTGCCCACCTGAAACTACCTTCACAGGGGGAGACAACGAGGTGTGTACCAGGTGATGGCATAGAGTGGCACTTGGATCTTCATTTGACGAACCAAAGATTCTGCTACTATCAAATCCAAAATTTCAAACAACATTCTGCTATGGTCATGAAAATTTGTTTTGGAATTATTTTATATGGTCTTCTAATTTCTGAGCATGTAAGGCAGGTGCAACATGCATCCTTTCAGGCTTTCCCCCCTCACCCTATGGCATGGGAAACTTAAAAAAACCCAAAACCTTCTGAGTTTCAATTTGTTACAATATTCCCTGAACCCAAAATAATTGCCCCAGAGGCCATATAGTGTGTATCCACGAATTAGAGCAAAATATATTACTGAATGAAATCAGAATGGTTGGACTTAAATTTCACATTCTGACTCACCTCTTAACTAGTTACGTCTTGCATTGAGAAATACTGTTGCTTTTAGATTAGGGATGAATGCCAAAACAAACTATTATACAGCTACTCTGGGCCTATCCCCTATTATGAACTTGCAGTCAGGAGATCCTTGTCAGTTAGGAAATCTGTATATTTCTTAGATTACTGAAAGAATGGAAGAGAGATTAATGAGAATGTGGAAAGCACAGGTAAGCACACAGTGAGGACCCTGGCAGTGCCATCCTAAGCAGAGTTATATCCTTCGAAGGCCATTCACCTCACTAGATTTAGAAGGTGTATGTGCCATGTGACTGTGAAGAAAGCTCATGCAATCTTAAGATGCATTAACAGAAGGATTGAAATTGTATCTAGAAACTGAATATAGAATGAAGGGGAAAATATATAACTTGGATACGTATGGATATTGAACGAGAAATGAAATGAATTTTGAACTGTATGTACTGTTATATACAATATGCTGAAATTGTAGAGGTTATATATAATTCAAATGTGTTACCTGGTTTGTCGATGTACTTAAGTCTAAGCTTGATTGCCTTATAATTTTTCTGTTTGTTATTAGCAGTGTTGGAAGCCTATTAGGGGGTGGGGGGATTGGGACGGGGATCTTCTTTTCTGAAATTGTATTGGTAACGTGATTGGAAATGTTGAATGTATCCCAATAAAAATTTTGTTTCAAAAAAAAAAAAAAAGATGCATTAACAGAAGCATCGTGTCCAGATCACGGGAGGTGGTAGTTCCGCTCAATTCTGCTATGGTCAGGCCTCACCTGGAGTCCTGTGTCCAGTTTTGGGCACCACACTTTAGGAAGGATGTTGACAAGCTCAAGCGTGTCCAGAAGAGGGCAACTGGGATGGTGGGAGGGTTGGAATCCAAGTCTTATGAGGAAAGGCTGAAAGAGTTGGGCATGTTTAGCCAGGGAAAGAGAAGGCTTAGAGGGGACATGATTGCAGTTTTCAAATATTTGAAGGGCTGTCATGTAGAAGATGGAGCAGATCTATTCTCTTTTGCTCCGGATTGCAAGACTAGATCTAAGGGGTGGAAATTACAAGGGAGTTGTTTCTGGTGAAATATCAGGAGAAACTTCCTAATTGTAAGAGTGGTTGAGCAGTGGAACAGACTGCCTTGGGAGGTGGTGGATGCTCCTTCCCTGGACATTTTCAAGCAAAAGCTGGATGACCATCTTTCGGGTATGTTGTAGGGCTATCTTTTGGCTATGCTCCTGCAGAGTGCAGGGGGTTGGACTAGATGACCTGCAAGATCCCTTCCAACTCTAACATTCTATGATTCTGCTTAGGATGGTCCTGTTAGAGACTTTGGGACAGGGGGTTGTTTTTGAGTCAGTGAGAAATTAGTTTCTTACACACACTGCTAAGGGCCCTTTGTGATATAATATTCCATACTGGTAATGTGAACATTTATCTGTCTAAATTAATCTAGGGAAACATGGAAATTCCTTGCGATCACTTCATTGTAAGAACAGAACTCTGCAAGATCTTGTCAAGAAAAACGGAGGCACCAAAGGTTGATCCGAACTTCACTGATGCAGTGTCGAGGGCACGGACATGAAAGGTGTCTGATTGCTTGGCCAAGAGCTCTTACCCAGTGCCTCAGTATATATTTACATGGGCTGTTATCACATTTAGTTCATTTTATCTTTTTCCCTGGTGACAGTGCCGGTAGTGGTTCTGTCAAGAATGTACCTGGGTGAACTCTCATTATCCTCAGTGTATGTCTTTCCTGTGGACTTTTGATAACATATAAAAGCAACACACAGGGTTGGGGCAAGATAACCAAATTCCAACCAATTTGCTTGCCAGTTGATCATCACCTCATCCTATATTTACTCCTCTTATGTGTTGCAAAAGTGAACCCTGAAGTGGGCATATTGTGTACCAAAGTATACCAGAAGTGGTGGGATCATCTTAATATAAACACAGGGACCTGGAACGTTCTGCGGCGCTTTTATAATTATTTCAAGTTCATTCTGTGATACTTTACTGTAGTGTGATGGGCCACACAGGAAGCCGTCTGTACACATGATTTTTATGGTCTGCGTTTGCTTCAATCCGGCCTCTGCTTAGAACATGTATTTGGATCTTCCTCATGTTCTGAATGTCACACACATAAATTTTCTGTATAAAATATAGAAATATAAAAATAATACTTCATGCAATACTACAACCTCTCTCCCAATGCAGTGTCATGTTGTCAAGGGAGCATAGCCTCCCCATTACCAAAAACGCTCAAGAAACAGTCAGTCTGAATGGCAATTTACATTGCTCAGATACTGGTCCCTGCAGTCTCTTTCACCTTAATGGGATATTTTGTACTCCTTTTCCCTTTTTCTGCAAGTAAGTGTATATGATTAAGAGATGAAAAAAGCAGATAGAACTTAAATAGCAGAATCAATCCTCTCCTGGCGCCGCTTCATGATTTCTTGAAGTTCTGACTCCCCTCTGCTTTTCTGGAATAAACAGAAAAGATAAAGAGTATGAAAAGTTTTGTTGAAATAGCTTTCAAATTTTATTTTTAGTTTTAGTTTCAGAATTTATTTGCTGCCTTTCCAATCCAAAGATCTGCTCAAGGCAGTTCACTGTCAAGCAACACTGCCATCAATTATAAAATAACAGAAAACAAGAAATTTTATACAATATGTTGTCAAAGGCAACAGGACACAGTATTTTGTTCCAAGACACTGAAAGGCTGGACAACACTTCCAATTACCATGTCAGATTACACAGGGATGCCATTGAAATTCATAAACATAAACACAATTTCAACAGGAAAGAAGAGAATTTAAATATAAATAGGGCATGGTTTCCTGTCCTGAAAAACAATAGTACTACAGATAAGATTAGAATTTCAACAGCTAATCCACATACAAGAACCTCCTCAGGAAACAGGAAACCTCCTCAGGAAACAATCCATAGACAAAAGAACCTCCTCAGGAAAGCTCCTCTATTAGCATGTTCATAGCCTGGGGAACTCCTACAAGATAATGACTCAGCCCTGCCCCACCTTCCTGAGTAGATCTAAATTACCTGCCTACCATTTTTCTTCTTCTCACCTTGACACAGAGAGTATTCCATCTTTCTGTGTTATATCTCTGAGCAGGGCTCTTTTTGTAGCAGGAACTCCTTTGCATATTAGGCCACACACCCCGATGTAGCCAATCCTCCAAGAGCTTACAGAGTTCTTCTTACAGGGGCTACTGTAAGCTCTTGGAGGATTGGCTACATCAGGTGTGTGCCTAATATGCAAAGGAGTTCCTGCTACAAAAAGAGCCCTGCCTCTGAGGATGCCAGTCACAGCTACTGGTGAAACGTCAGGTCCCACAATGCCAAGACCACAGCCAGACAACCCGGAAAGTCTAGAACAGCTATTGAACTCCGGCTATGAAAGCCTTCAACAACAAATCACCAGAAACTCCATTGTTTTACTATAGGGTTCTTGGTAATTCCTAGAATGGCATTATGTCATTTCTGGGTTTCCATATTGTCATGCTCGCGGCGATTTTTAAATTGATTTTTCTCTTGCCAGCCAACAGAGTAGCAGGGGAGCTTGCCAGTGCAAGGTCTCCCACCTTAGCGGAAGACCTGGCAACCATAATCTTTACCGAAGGGAATTTATTCCATAGTAGGATCTTTCCCATGGAGTGGATTTGGTGGGCAATATAGCACTTTATTAAGTGCTATGTGGAACTTCCATTTGCATTCTGCTTGCAGGTAACAAGAAAAGGAACAATGGACCAGCTGAATAAGGCTGCAATATGGAATTGGATAGTTAGTCCAGTTGCTACAGATGCCAAATTATGAAGAGGTGTATAACATCAATAATAATGTAACGGGTGCTATGATTTCACCATCCAGTTTTTAAAGTCTAAGTACAGTCTTAATAATGTTTGAAACTTCTTCGGAACTTTTATCTCTTTGTATCCTAAGGCACTGTTTGCTAACAAAGGTCTTACCTCTAAGAGAGATTTTTGAACTGTGATTTTACTGTACACCCTAGCCCCCTCTTCTCCGCATACTTTTTTCAACTCCTCTTTGTTCAGAGAGAAAAGTTGAGCCCCAGTCAGTATTCCAAGATGGTCCACAGTTCTGGAAAATGCAAGTTTTAAATTCGTATTATGAAGAAGAAATGACAGAAGCCCATAGTTATCAAGTTCTCTTAGTATATAGTAATTGGTGGACAAAAATCCGCATGTACAAATAATCAGGGCTGTGCTTCATCTCCTCAGCTTAGCAATCAAGAACAACTCATGGCCCACTGGACTGAAAAAAAAATCTCTAGGCCAACCTCTCAGTGTTTTTGTGAGGCAGAAGTAAGTGGGAGGAGAGTCAGTTCTGTAACTATGGAACCCACCAGGACTTTTTTTGTGATGGTACTCACCAGTACTAGGTACCAGAACCGGGGCCGGGGGGGGGCTATCCCAAGTTTTCTTCACCCAGCACAACTGTCATATGTGGAATGTAAACCCTCTCTCTTTCTCCCCAATGTAGTACATTTTCTCTGCCTCTCCTCTAAGGAGCTCAGGGCATCATACTTTGCCCATTTTGACCTCACAGCTATCCTGTGAATGGAGAGAGTAATTGGGTCACGATCACTAATCAAGCTTCATGGCTGAGTTGGGATTTGAAACCATAACTCCCAGATCCAGGTGTGACGTTCTAACCATTACTACTGTCCTAGAACTTTATATTGTCCTATTTATAGAAGGCCCATTCCCTTCTGATTCAGGAAGATGGCAATTTAAGTGGTAAACAGCCATATACAGGTTTATTCCAAAAAGGGAGCTTGGTCCACACCTGTGACTGTCTACAACAGTCCTGTCTGGCTTTCTCAGGAGCAAACAAGATAGGGATCCCTAGCATGTAATAGTAGAAAACAGCAGAAAAATGCCAGGGGAAGACCACCAAAGAGTAAATACACTTGAAATGTCTAAGTATAGGATATATTAAGTTTTTTTAAAAAAATTGTGACTTCTCTTTTGCAACCATTAACTGATGCATGCAATGATATTCTGGCCTCAGGTATTCTTCCAACATCATGGAATATAACTTCAATAATTGTAATGCCTAAACCAGGGAAATATCCCTCCAATCCAGCCTTGTATAGACCCATTTCGTTGCTTAATCAAGGGTTGCAGTCACACACACTAAATAATCCATTTTCAATCCACTTTCAATGCACTTTCCAACTGGATTTTTACTGTGTGAACTGGCAAAATCCACTTTGAAAGTGCATTGAAGGTGGATTGAAAGTGGATTATTTAGTGTGTGTGACCACAGCCAAGATCACAAAATTTTTACAGCCATCATTGCCAAGAGAATCAACTCCATCATCACCCAATATATACATCCTGATCAATCCGGTTTCATGCCTGGAAGAGACCTCACTGACAACATACACAAAGCTTTACACATTCTTTTGGCATGTGAATCATCAAATTCAGAATCACTGATGTTGTCTTTAGACATGGAAAAGGCATTTGATTAACTGGAATTTCCTTACCTGATTGGACTGCTTTGTCACATGGGCTTTGGCAAAAACATTTTGAGGATGATCAATGCAATTTACTCTAAACTTAATGTGCAAGTCAAAGTAAATGGCATCACTTCTGACAGATTCACGTTGAATAGGGGGACCTGAAAAGGTTGTCCCTTATCTCCAACCTTATTCGCCATTGCCTTGGAACCACTTGCAGCAATAATACAACAAGATGATTCTATCAGAGGTATAGACCTAGGTCCTCACTTATTCAAACTCAACTTGTTCGCCAATTACATGCTCTTATTCTTGTCAAGTGTCATGGGCGCTGATGAGGGGGAACCCACAGCTGGCCTCTCTGAAGATTTAAAAAATTGACAATTTGCCATCGCTGTCCGCATTAGCACCTGGCTCAGCAACAGCTGATGAGGAGCAGCTACGAGTTGAAAGCCCTCCTAACTCCCGTGAGTTGCTTGCTTAAGAGACCGACTGTGCTAGGACTTGGCGACCAGGTGGCATGTAGCTTGTTTGCAGAGCAGATGGTCAGTTAGTCCTGAGTTTTGGCAGACACTTGGCTGCTGGTGCTGCTGCGCTAATTGGAAACAGCAGCAGAGGGCTATTTAGCTTCATGCTCTAGCCTGGCTTCTTTGTGAAAGCAACTAGTTGACTTCGTGATGCTTCGCCTCCACTATGCCTCCTGTTTCCAGACTTGGTTCCTGCTCCTCTCCCCCGGCTTTCTGACTCTAGCTTTGAATGACCTCACTCCCGGTTTGTGCTTTGGACTTTCTCTCTCTCAGTTCCTGCTCTGCTCCTTTTGGCTTAAGACCCCAGACTGAACTTGGAGTTCCCTCTGCCTGCACCCCAGCCCTTGACATGAAAACCCCAATCTTCTCTCCCTCGCCTCCAGGAACACCTCAAGAAATTTGGCCAAATCTCGGGTCTCATGGTTAACCCAGCAAAATCCTGCATCTTGCCAATTAATTTACTTCCTAAAATGGAAAATGATATTCAAAATTCATATGCTTTCCAATGGTCTTCCAACATGATACCTTATCTAGGGATATGAATACCTTGTACCCTTAAAAACTTGGTAACATCCAATCATCTTCAAAAATTCCAGGAGATACGTTCTGATATCACCAAGTGGAACAAACAAGCTCTCTCTTTCTTGTATAGACTCCATCTAATTAAATCACTTATTTTCCCCAAATCACTCTTTCTTTTTCATGCAATTCTTATTGAGCTGTCTCCAAACCTTCTTCATTCATGGCAAAAAACCAAGGATCAGCTTTCTGACACTAAGACAACAGAACCAACAGGGTGGTTTGAACTGCCCAGATATAGGTAAAGGTTCCCTTGCTCGAAAGCCAGTTGAATCCAACTCTAGGGTTATGGTGCTTATCTCCATTTCAAAGCCGAAGAGCCAGCGCTGTCCGAAGACATTTCTGTGGTCATGTGGCTGGCATGACTAAACACCAAGGTGCACGGAACGCTGTTACGTTCCCACCAAAGTGGTACCTATTTATCTACTTGCAATTTCTTGCTTTCAAACTGCTAGGTTGGCAGGAGCTGGAACTGGAGACGGGAGCTCACTCCGTCATGCGGCACTCTCGGGTCTCCAACTGCTGAACTACTGACCTTCCATAGCCTGCAGTTATATACTATATATATACTATAGTATATATACTATAGTATATATATACTATATAAAACCACATTGCTAACCAATGTCATCAAAATGCTTAATAGAGGTGATCAAGCTCCTTGGGTTCAACCACTCTACCCAATCCTCTTTCCTAAGACGATTCAAGAAGTTATTCGGAATGATCCTTCAGCAAGACCTAAACTGAGACGTTCTAACATTTTTTTAACTTCAATACTTAAAATGTTGGACAGCCTTAAACACAAACTCCTTCCAATCTTGTCTTCACAATCAACCTTCCTCTTTCAACCTTGGCTTCCACCAGGCAATGACCAAACAACAGCCAAACTCTGGAGGAAACCTGACCTAACACATCTGCCCTAGCGTCACTACATCATTAGGAGTACTTCCAAAGAGCCTGCTAGAATGAAAATTGAATCATTCTATCTCATGGTTCTTTTATTTTCAACTCAATCATGCGATCTCATCCCTCCAGATAGTGAGGCCCTCTCACACTTTCAAATCAGCATTTGAAACTCTTCTAAATGATAGAGGCTCTTCATTCAAGAGCAGGGTCGGCCCCAGGTGTCTGGGCGCCCTAGGCAGGACAGCCTGGGGTGCCCACCCCACCGGCGATGCCAACCTCCCGGTGGGGCCTGGAGATGGCAGAGCGCCGCTTTCCTGGGCACCTCGCACCTGCGGAGGCACCCAGGAAAGCCAGGGAAGGGGCGGGGGTTCTAACCCCACCCCTTCCCTCCCAGTGCTGGCAGTGCTGGCTTTTTGGGGGCCTCGCAGCTGCGAGGTGCCCAGGAAAGCCGGTAGTGCTGGCTCTGGGAGGGAAGTGGGGCTTTTCATGGGGGGGCAGGGGGCATTTTGGTGCCCCTGCAGGGCTGGCACCCTAGGCGAGCGCCTAACTCGCCTAGTGGGCGAGCCGGCCCTGTTCAAGAGTATAATCTCCAAAGTTTATGACATTTGAATCCGACTAGTCAGCACTAAAGAACTCCACTTCCAACAAAAATGGAAAAATGACTGTAACTACACAATCACAGACGAAATCAGGGAACAAATTTGGACCTCAAAACTCCAGTTATCTCGACAAAGCTACAGTCCTATAAAGTAATCACACGCTGGTATCTCACACCCCCAAAATTGGCCTTCTCTTCACCACACCGTTCCCCATTATGCTGGAAGAAATGTGGTGCTCCTGGTTCTTATGCGCATTGCTGGAGGGAATGTCCAGTTATCGGATCATTCTGGGAAAACATCATCACAAAAATCCAAATCATTACAGGTCATGACATGAGCACATATGATTATATTTGTGAACACTGTATTTGTTTTGGGTTACGGACCAGCAACTCATTATAGACGTTTATTTGTAATTTAACCACTTAGGTAATCGATCCCATACTCAGGCATTTCAAGCGCATTTACTCTTTGATGGGCTTTCCCTGGCATTTTTCTGCTGTTTTCTACTGGCTTTCTCAGGAGGCTGCTCTTTCAGGTCCTGCTAACACATGCTTGGATATCTCAGTACTTCAGTAAATTCTTAACTTCACCTTATGTGCAAGAGAGATAGGGTTCTTCTTGTTCTCAGTGAAGGAACTCTTAAGAAGCAACTATGACTTGGGAGGAGGTGAGGTTTGGATAACAAGATTTATCCCATACCCAGTATAGCTGTTAATAAAAACTTCTGTCCCACTGCCTCAAGTCACGTCACATGATACAAATGGAAAAGCAGAATGAGAAAAGAGAACAGTGTGGGGAGGAGGAAGACAACAGCAACTTACCCTTTGCTAAAAGAATTTGCTTCAAGCCAAGCTCTGACTTCTTCAGCATTGGACTCAAAGGTCAGGGGCACATGAATTTGCTGCGATTTCTCAACTTTAAAGTTTCTTTGAGGAGGCTGCACTTTAATATTGGTAATCTTTTTCAGCAGTTCATCATTGACCTCGTCCATGTGATGGATCAGTTCTAAAAACAGATGGGGGAAATTAGGTCTGTCAACCAATTTTTAGCCAGGTATCTATTTTAACTAACTTCTCCATTTAATTCCTTAATTTTCAGTATATTTGAATATATTACCAAATTCTCAATATAGAAAAGTTCCCACATACTGAAGGAGGTACAACAACTTACATTTTAATAAATAAAAGTTAGCAATCATTAGAAAGAACATCATTAACCTTTTCTTTTTCATTCCCAATTCTAGTAAACACACCTAAGCCAAAATTACTTCAAAATCATGTCCTTACATCTCATCCATGCTGATTACAATTTCCCCTTAGTTAAAATTAGTCCCCACTTGACTAGTCAATGAAGTCTTCAGTAGATTAATCTATTGCTTAAGTCATGCAGCCCTGCAAAGTACAAAAAGATATGCTTAAACGAACAAGTTACTCCCTTACATCCCTATAACCTGTTCAGGTGGATAGAGATGATTTCAGGAAGGCAAAGGATTTGACTACTTCCAACGACTTTGTGGAGCTAATGCCATGTAACAAAAAAGATAGCCCTGATGCCATTTCATTAAAAAAATAAATAAAAGCATTGGTGGTAGGTCGGAGTTCAGGGTGGAGAAGTGGGGATGTGTGCGATAAATGGGTTGCTGGATATTATTGCTCACAGTTTCTGTACTCTGAATTGTCCTCCTAACTTTATTGTATTTGAAGAGGAGGAGGAGGAGGAAGAGGAGGAGAAGGAGGAAGAGGAGGAGGAGGAGGAAGAGGAAGAAGAAGAAGAAGAAGAAGAGATTGGATGTATACCCCGCCCTTCACTACCCAAAGGAGTCTCAGAGCGGCTTACAAACTCCTTTCCCTTCCCCTCCCCACAACAGACACCCTGTGAGGTAGGTGGGGCTGAGAGAGTTCTTGACAGAAACGGCTCTTTTTCAAGAACAGCTCTTATCAGAACTATGGCTTGCCCAAGGTCATCCAGCCAGGTACAAGTGGAGGAGTGGGGAATCAAACCCGGTTCTCCCAGATTAGAGTCCACGCACTTAACCACTACACCAAACTGGCTCTCCTACCCCAAGCTGTTTCTGTCGTAAGTTGCCTTGAGCCCTGTGCACAGGGAAGGGCAGCCTAATAAATCTAATTATTTTATTTATTTATTTATTTATTCCATTTCTACCCTGCCCTCCCTGTGAGCGGGCTCAGGGCGGCTTACAGTGAGGCAACCAAGTGCCAAGAACAAATATCTTAAAAACATAAAATCACTAAAACATTTCGACATCATAAGTGCTCTACAGCTGTTCTATTATCTCGATCCGATGGCGTCAGATGGTAATTTAACCACAGCAATGTCACAGCGGGACCCAATAGATCTCACTCGGCTGTCCCCTCCCTCTACCACATAAGATGGTAACAATTGGCGGCAGTGGGGGAGGGGGAGTGGCGGCCAAAGGGGAAGGGGAGCGGCGGCTCCTACTCGAAAGCCTGGCGGAAGAGCTCCGTCTTGCAGGCCCTGTGGAACTGTGAGAGGTCCCGCACGGCCCTGGTCTCTTCCGGGAGCTCGTTCCACCAGGTAGGAGCCGCCACTGAAAACGACCTTGCCCTAGTGGCCACCAGCCTGGCCTCCTTAGGGCCAGGAACTGCCAGGCGATGTTGAAACTCAGACCAAAGTGCTCTTTGGGGCATATACGGGGAAAGGCGGTCCCTCAGGTATGCCGGACCCTGGCCATATAGGGCTTTAAAGGTAAGCACCAGCACTTTGAAGCAAATCCGGTATGTTATAGGCAGCCAGTGCAGCGCTTTCAGCACAGGCCGGATGTGCTCCCGCCTAGGGGTGCCCATTAACAGCCTGGCTGCTGCATTCTGCACTAGCTGCAGCCTCCGGATTTGCCCCAAAGGCAGCCCCATGTAGAGGGTGTTACAGTGGTCTAGCCTTGAGGTGACCATTGCATGGATCACCGTGGCCAGGTCGTTGCGGTCGAGGAATGGGACCAACTGCCGAATCAGCCGAAGATGGTAAAAAGCTGACTTGGCAGTGGCTGCCACCTGGGCCCCCATAGTTAACTCAGGGTCCAGGAGTACTCCCAAACTCCTAACCTCCAACGCTGGCACCAGCGGTGCCCCATCGAAGGCTGGAAGAGGGAGCCCCAGCCCCCGACCGGTCCGACCCAGGCACAGGACTTCCGTCTTGGCGGGGTTTAGCTTCAGTCGGCTCAGCCTGAGCCACCCAGCCACAGCCTGCAAGGCTCGGCGGAGATCTTCCGGGTCAGAGTCCGAATGGCCACCCAACATTAGATAGAGCTGGGTGTCATCCGCATATTGATGACAACCCAGCCCATGCCTCCAGGCAATCTGGGCGAGGGGCGCATATAGATGTTAAACATTGGGGAGAGCACTGCCCCCTGGGGCACCCCGCATTCAAGGGGGTGCCTCTGGGACTGCTGCCCCCTAGCACCACCCTCTGTCCCTGGCCTTGGAGGAAAGAGGCAAGCCACTGAAGGGCGAGCCCCTGAATCCCCACGTCGGTGAGGCGGTGGATCAGCAACTGGTGGTCGACTGTATCAAATGCAGCCAACAGATCTAACAGCAACAGTGCCGCCACACCACCTCGATCCAGATGCCCCCGGAGGTCGTCTGTTAGGGCGACCAGTGCTGCCTCCGTCCTGTACCCTGGGCGAAAGCCGGACTGGAATGGATCAAGGACGGAAGCGTCATCCAGAAAGCCCTGTAGCTGAGTCGCCACCGCTCTCTCGATCAGCTTGCCCAAATAGGGCAAGTTGGACACCGGCCGATAGCTGGCCAATTTCGCCAGGTCCATGGTTGGTTTCTTCAAGAGAGGGCGGACCATCGCTTCCTTGAGTGCCTCAGGGAACCATCCCTCCAGGAGGGACTTGTTGACAATCTCCCCCAAGGCACCTCGAAACCCCTCGTGGCCTGCCCTAATGAGCCAGGAGGGGCACGGGTCAAGGTCGCATGTGGCTGGGCGCACAGATACTAGCAATCTATCGACTTCCTCCAGACTGAGCCGGTCAAAGCATTCTAAACCCAAACTCAAAGACGCACAAGGGGCCTCAAGTTCACTCAACGTTTCCAATGTGGCGGGGAGGTCGCGGCGGAGCACCAAGACTTTATCTGCAAAATAGCTCGCAAATGCCTCACAGCCAATATCCAATTCCCTACTATTATATCTGCCCTGTGGCAAGGTTGTCAAGGACCAAATTGTTCTAAATAATTGGGCTGGGCGTGAGCTTGCAGATGCAATCGTAGCTGCGTAGAATTCCTTCTTCGCAGCCTTGACTGCCATCTCATAGGCTCTCATAAACGTCCTATAAGATGCTCTCGTTGCCTCGTCGCGAGCACGGCGCCACCGCCTCTCTAGCCGTCTGAGCTCCTGCTTCATAAGCCGCAGCCCCTGGGAATACCAAGGGGCTAGCCTAGAGCGGGCGCGCAGATATATATAAATGACTGTTTCCCTCATCAATTTTAAAACGTTTGGTTATGTCAGCAAACACATGTTTGAAACCCATGAGGAAAGAAGTAGATAGGAGGGCAGTTTCGACCACTGGACAGGGAAAGCGTTAGGCACTCTTTTCCTTCCCTCACCATTGTTTTTCTGCATCATATTTCTGCCTCCTGATGCTGGGTTGTTTTTTTAAGATATAATGGGTGGCTGGCTTATGAAGTTTGTATAACACATGTGGTTAGCCCAATAGCCACCGTGGTGTCTGATTCTAATGAACACCACCAAAATGGATGGCATTACACTCCCTGAGCAGTTTAACAGAGAAGAGAATAAATTTTATTTATTTATTACTTCAATTTATACCCCGCCCTCTGATGCTCCAGTATAAAATAGGGACCTTATGTCAGTAAGGAAGGACACATGGTGTAAAGCACATTTTTTTGTTGACCAAGGAAGAAGAGCCCCCTGTTACATAATTTTAAGTTAAATTAGCTACCAGACCCATGTGTGCCGTTGGCAACTGAGGCCATGCATGTATTTTGTATTTGGGTATCAGAACTGAAGTGCAAAATCTTGCATATGCCCTCACTTCAGATTTTCAGATCAGTATCTTTGGGAGGGTATAAAGTAAAATCGTTTAACTTTAAATTGGGAGATATAACTGTAACTCGCTTGGTGTGTGAGGAATTGTGTGCTTACGTTCTTTGGCATCAGGAGAATTGCGTGCTAACATTTCGCTTCCCCACTTATCCCCAGCATAGCTGGCCAGAAACTTATGTGAGGGGCTGGAAGGTCCGATTCCTCTTGGACTCATTTCTCCTTTGTATTTCTGGTTAGTCTACAAAATAAGAAAGATATTCCATGAAGCACAATATTTTCTCTTGAGTACTGCAGCACAGACACTGATGATGGCTGTCCTTCCACCTCTGTTCCCTTGACAAAGAGATAAAGGAGTTTCCTTAGTTCCCTTGCTCAAAGCCAGTCGAATCCGACTCTAGGGTTGCGGTGCTCATCTCCGTTTCAAAGCCGAAGAGCCAGCGCTGTCCGAAGACATTTCCGTGGTCATGTGGCCGGCATGACTAAACACCAAGGTGCACAGAACGCTGTTACCTTCCCACTGAAGTGGTACCTATTTAACTACTTGCAAAGTCCTGCTTTCGAACTGCTAGGTTGGCAGGAGCTGGAACTAGAGACAGGAGCTCACACTGTCATGCGGCACTCATGGGTCTTGAACTGCTGAACTACTGACCTTCCACAGCCTGCAGTTCAGCGTCTTAACCACTTGAGCCACTCACACATTATAAAATCTTAAAATAACACTCTATCAGTAAGGCACATTTGTCTGGGAGACTCTTGCAGTGTCATCCTAAGTAGAGTTATTTCTTTCTATTGGGCTCAGCAGTGAAGGTTGAAACTCTTCTTAGGATGGTACCACTGGGCTCCAAATTCCACCTTAGTGAAATGTATTTATCCCATTTGTCTTCCTCTGAGGACAAGAATATTTAAATCTAATTTTCATGTGTTGACACCTAACAGTTTATACAGTGCACAACACTGGCTTTCAAAAATAGAAAAGGACTCTGGAAAAGTGACAAAGGGATACAAGAACTTCCCTTGTACTAACCATGAACCACAGTGCCAAAACCATGTCGACCGAGATGCCGAGTGTCATGTAGGTTCCAGATATTTGCTGTGTTCTGTATGTGTGTTTTTGTGGCATTCATGTGGTATGTATACATACACATTTCTTTACACTCAGGCACAGTGTTTATCTCAAGCATACCTGTATTTTAAGGAGAATGTCCCTACAGGAATTACTTATGAGAATTGGTTGGTTTCAGTGGCCACTTGAGATATGACTGTTGCAGCTAATGGCTAGCTAAATCTAACCTGTTCAACTGATCCACAGTCTTCTAGTTTTACCACATCCAAGATGTTATATGGGACATAACCAGCCTGTCCACTCCGGTTTCTCAGCTTCCACCATTGTTTGTTATCTTCCAAAACCTGTAAATATAAAAATAAATTAATCTGGTAAGAAAAATGAGGTACTTGTTTTAAATTTTTTCTTCAGGATTTATATTATACTGTACTTAAACAGGCTAAAAACATTCGTTTGTGCTATGCAGCACACAGCTTTCCCTATTCCTAAACACTGGTAGAAGTCTTTCCTCTCAGGACAGTATGTTACACTCAAGACAGCTTGCAAAGAGGCTACAGGGACATTTCTAGCCATCTCTTCCCCTTTTACCCCAGACCACACAGCCTTCAGCAACTTGCCTCCTCAGCCTTGAAGGGCTACACGTTCCTAAGGTCTAGAAAACAGAATGCGAATCATTTGTGCAGCTCCCAGCACAGTCTTTGGTCTACCACAGTGCGGTACTGTGGATGCTGCTTGTATAGTGCATGCTCTCCTTACTATGCAGTGTAAACACAAGCATATTTAACCCAGACATTAGTCCCACTGAATTCAGTGGCATTTACCCCCTAGCAAATGTGTTAGGTTTGCAGCCTTAAACAGCTGCTAGGCCTGAAAAAAATTAAGATTCCGTGCAGTACCACAGTGCTGGAATGTGGACCAGCACATGTTCTGGGTGACTGACACCCTCTCGCCTCATAATAATTATTGCAAGAGTTGACAGGGGGAAAACTGGGTGGTTCTTTTACCTCCAGAATTTCGTCCTTCAGCACTGAAAGTTCGCTGGCATTCCGAGCAGTGAAATCATATCGAATTTTGGCATATCTTTTTGGTGGGGAAATCCCCTGTGCCTCAAAATTCCTGCAAAAAAGACATAAATAGGGTTACTAATGCTTTTCTCTGCATGCCAGAATAATTATTTTTATTCTATTTAAATTAATGTTTACAAGGGTACAATTTGACTCACATTGCTTCAATGCATGGAAAACTACTATACTTTCTATATGTGCATATTTCTTTCCTATGAATCTAAAGGTTTTTTGGGGGGGGGCTATATCAACAATTTGCCCTGAAAACATCACTCTGTATTCTTTTGGTTTTATTATTATTGTTACACAGTCTGTGTAGCATTCCTGCGTAGCCACTGAAGACTCTTAACACTTGGTTTTCCTCAGTGTTTCTGTCAGTTGTTTCTGCCCATTGTTCAAACATTGCAACATTTATTTTTTTAATTCCACCCTTGAGGGGGCATATCACGTGTTGTTGGGAGGGGCTGTGGCTCAGTGGTGGAGTCTCTGCTTTGCACCAGAAGTTCCAGGGTTCAATCTCTGGCATCTCTGGTTAAAGGAAAGGGTAGGAGGTAGGGTTGCCCATCCCCTTGATGGGGGTGGAGGGTTACCCGCTTTCAGGGGCCCCAATCTGCTGCCACCCAGCTGGCCAGCGGGGGAGCCCCACCCCTGAGCAGCCCCGTCCGTGCCAACGTAGCTTGGAGGCGATGTCATTGCACAGGGCACATTATGGGGGGATGCTCTAGCATTTGAGAAAAAACTCTGTGGTCACCATAGAGTCTCTTTCTCAAATGCTAGAGTGTCCCCCTGCAACATGCCCTATGTGATGACGTCAATGCCGGGTGATGTCATCGTGGCGCACATGCTTCACGCTCATGCCAAAGACTCCTGAACAAAGACAGGAGCCCCTCCCCTGAAAAGAAGTAAGGACCTGGCAACCCTAGTAGGAGGTGATGTGAAAGACCTGAGACCCTACAGAGCCACTGCTGGTCTGAGTACACAATACTGATCTTGATGGAACAACCATCTGATTCAATATAAGGCAGATTTAAGTGTTGTCTCATACAACTCGTTCACAGTTTAAGTTTCAAAGCAAATGTATTTAATAACTCAAAGAGGCACAGCAAGTGCTGCATCACTCAGTAAAAGAGCTGAGGCCAGCCCTTTCCTTTCCTGTACTATCAGATTGTGGTCGAATCTGCATTTGCATTTTTAAATCAGTTTTGTGCTGCTGTGACACCATCTTTCTCTATGCTTGTTTGAAGAGTTGTTTGGAGAAGGTCCATTTAAAGCAGGTGGAGGCACAATGACAGTGGAGCCGCCATGGGAGGGTGATAAACATATGCAGACATGCAAAAGTATGCTAGCACTGTTGAAGTGTGAAAATGAAAGCAAATGTAGATAGCTTTTTTGACGACGGAGTCAGAAGGCTGGGACACCGGTGGGAAAGCCAAATTCAGATTCGACCTGTATCTCCCAACAAGCAGTGCTTCTAGTTCTGTTGTTTATAGCCACTGCTATATCTAAGAACACACAACATGGTTCTCCCATCCTCTATTTTATCCTCACAACAACTCTGTGGGGTAAACAAGGTAGGCAGAGAACGACGGGCTCATGGATACTCAAGAGAGTTGCATGGCAAGCAGGGACTTGAACCTGGTTGTCCCCAGTCCTCATCCAACGTGCTAACCACAGCTCCAAAGTGGCTCTCAATATGATCTTGCTCGTTTTGCTGCTTGGATCTGATGGGTGCATTGCTTCCCTGGGCACAGTCAGGGACCCTGGGCCATGTGCAGAGCTCTGGCTCTTGGTGTGATGAGCCTCTACAATGGCTGTTTTATGTACTAGAAATTACCTATTTACATGCTGAGTAACATGTTGAGTAAAGGCATCCACAGCTTGCATTTGATCAGCTGTCTGAACAGGCTTTAGGTTACGACTGGAATACTCATTGGATGATGACAACTTGGAAGATAAAAGAGAGAAAGAGCATTATTACTAGGATAGCTAACCAGAATAAGTTTATCATATAGGGCCATGTTATGTTGGAACTGTAACACTTGCCTCCATCTTGAAGAAGAAAAAGAGGAAAAGAGATTGGATTTATACCCTGCTCTTCACTCAGAGTCGAAGAAGAAGAAGAGATTGGATTTATACCCCACCCTTCACTAGCCAAAAGAATCTCAAAGCAGTTTACAAACTCCTTTCCCTTCCCTCCCCACAACAGACACTCTGTGAGGTAGGTGGGGCTGAGAGAGCTCTTTCCAGAGCTGTCCTTGAGAGAAAACAGCTCTGACAGAACTATGGCTTACCCAAGGTCATCCAGCAGGTGCAAGTGGAGGAGTGGGGAATCAAACCCAGTTCTCCCAGATTAGACTCCACGCACTTAACCACTACACTAAACTGGCTCCCTTGAACAAAAACTGAGAAGCCGCGTCTCAAACTTTGCTACAGTAAGACTGTGTGTGTGTCAGCCAAACAAGCCTTTGAGACTCCCCAAGTGCAATTAAGACAGCATTAGACTAATGGTTTGCCAGGCAACACTTGCTCCTGCTTTTGGATAAGGAGAAAGCAGGTCAGGAAGGAAGGGCAGAGGACAGTGACCACCGCAGCCTGGAGATGACCTAGAAGCTGATATTTCTCCAGACAAACAAAAAGCCTGGATAAAAATATAAGGTGTTTCCAGTCAATGCCCATGGTGCAAAACACATTCTTCTGTTTTGCTCTGTTTTTTTTTAAATAAATGAACAGCAGAAGATAATCTGATCCCTAAAAAAGATGAGTGGCAGGGGGTGGGTTGGTTGTAGAAGCTTACAACTGCCAGTCTCCCTATAGGGAAGAAATTCGCAGAATTTGAGAGCTTTTTTGCTTTACATGTTTCAGTTTTATAGAGATAAATATTTGTGTTGTAGTTCTGTGTGTATCATTTGATCAAATGATACACACAGTCCCCTCTGGTTTTCAAAAACAGAAGAAAAAATTCATCAAATAGGGTTTTTGACTGATTACTTTCTCCAAATGCGGGGTTGATTTAACAACACCCCCCCCCCCAGGAAAGACTCTGCAAATGTTCCAGCATGGCCCCGGACTCAATCTTCCATATCATTCTGGACTGCCAGCTGCACACATCTTCAAGTATTAAACTGTTATCCCTTCGGCCACACTTATTTACTAATAATCTTAAAACTGTTCAATATCTTCTTAACAGTGTTAATACTGATACTACACTTATGGTTGCAGAATTCCTAACTGAATCAGCCGCACTTAGATACAGTCTTTTCACATAATATGCATATTTTATTGTCTAAATTTACTTACTGGAATTCAATGTATCTTCTCAAATGTATTTATTGTATACTACTATGCCATTAAAGGTGTCTGAATCTGAATCTAAAGGGTTTCAGCTGATTGGCGGGGACCATGTGGCCCATTGACCAACTGGAGGGCCCTTTAAATCTAGCAGGAGGGAGGGAGAGGTGCAGTTGTGGGCTGCACACTCGACTTGCAAAAGGACCCTTTAAAGGGTCTTTTTGCGAATGGGGTGGGGCCGCAGTGCACAGGGTTGATCTTCCCCAGCCCCAAGTGCCACAACCCCCACCCTGCTCTCAAAAAGACCCTTTTAAAGGGTCTTTTTCAATTCGAGCATGCAGCCCGCAACTGCCCCCTCCCTCCTTCCTGCTAGATTTAAAGGGCCCTCCAGCTGATCAGTGGGCCACATGGTCCCCGCCCATCAGCTGAAGCCCTTTAAATCAGGCAGGTGGAGAGGGAGAGGGTTGGCCGAGTGGGTGGTCACTCTTGGGACGGGGCTTCCCCTGCTGGCTAGCTGGCTGGGGTGGATTGAAGCCCCCAGAAGTGGGGGAACCCCTGCCAGGACCTGGGGGCTGGCAGCCATACTTTACCTGCTGGCAGAAGACAGTGATAGAAGGGGACAAATGAAAATCCCTTGGGCACTGTAGCTGAGAAGCCCTCTCTTGAGTTGCCACCTGTATCACTTCAGAAAGTGGAGGTTCCCAAAGCAGTGCCTCAGAGGATGACTGTAGCAGTTAGGCAGGCTCATAAGGGAGTGTTGGTCCTTAAGGTATGCTGGTCCCAAACCAGATAGAGTTTTAAAGGTCAACCACAGCACCTTGTATTGTGCCAGGAAATAAATAGGGCCCCAGTGGACCAAGACTGGAGTGATGTGGTCCCTACAACCCACTCCAGTCAACATCCTGGCTGCACTAATCTGTGCCAATTGAACTTCTGTACCAACTGGACATAGGGCAGCCCTACGTACAGCATATTGTAGTCATCTAATCTCGATGTAACTAGGGCATGTACCACAATGGCGAAATCTTTCCTACACAGGGAACGCCTCCATTGGATAACTAGTTTATTAGCTGTCATCCATCACAAAACTGCCTACAGGCACAGGGTCACAATTCCTACAGCTTCCTGGGGATCAGCTGGAGCCATGTTAGAGCTGAGTGTCATTCACACACCAATGACAAGGCATTCCAAAGGTCCAGATGACCTCAGCTAGCTGCTTCATGTATGTTAGAGAGCATGGGGGACAAGATGGGGGAACCCTTTGGGACTCCATAATCAGTTGCAGCTCCACAGTGCAGACGCATACACACATGTCAAGGTGGCACTAGGGCACCATCTGACCCCAGGGTAATGTAGATCTGTGAAAAGGAATGGCAGAGTCTGACATAACGTCCCTGACTGAGCTACGTGGGTGCACAGTATTGGGATCTTCATGTTATCCAGCCATATGCTGATTCTTCATTCAGAATCCAGGACTGTGAACACGCAGCAGTAGTTGGGTTACTGGCAATAGAATCATTTTCTTGCTTGAAAGGAGGAACTGAATGTACACAGGGGACTGAAACCATCTCTCCACTCTTCCTTGCAATCCCAAACAGCTGATCAGCAACACTGCATACATAGTACCCATTTCTATACGACTGCCTTCTGCAGTAAGAGATATGAACATGGCAACTTCCTTCTGCACAGATATGGCCCTAGCTAGACCAGGGAGAATTACTCTGTTAGCATTATCTCTCAATGTATGTTTGATCATCCATTCATCTGAAAACAGCAGAAATTCCAAATATGAACCAAACATCTCAGAATCTTTTCTAATTTGTTAATCTACTTGGATGTTTGCAGACTACTTGACTCACAGTTTGAATGAACATAGAAAAATATGAGGCCTGCAACTTACCTCTTCCTGCAAGTGGCCAAAGTCTATTTCCCAAGGGGCTCCACGGAAAATTTCTAGGGGTGGCTCCCATCCATTGCGGAACTTTGGAATGTAACTTGGAACATTGGCTTCTCTTGGCCACTCAGCTCTTAGAAATACATTACAAAGAAATTTATTTTAATATGGAACACGGACCATTAGAATTTACTTTCCTATTATAAGATATGTGTGCCAATATTAATAGCTTAAAGACATTTCAAAACTTAGTGTTTGGGCTTCCTGATGTTGGCTACTTCCATAAGGAGTTTTCATTTCAGTTTGGTGTCCAAATCAAAGCAAGTTTATTTGCCGCATCCACAGAAGACTGTCCGCTAATTGTTTGCTTTTCATGTTCCCCCACCCATTTTGCTGTTTGGTAAAGGTTTGATATGATCTTTTTGGAAAGATGGCAGTCAAAGGCAGTGTTCCCTCTAAGCTGAGTTAGTGTGAGCTGAGCTCACAGTTTTTTAGCCTCTGGCTCACACATTTTTGTCTTAGCTCAGGAAGGATGGCTCCAGAGTAAACTGATCTATGCAGTAGCCAAATCACCTGCTCACAGCTTTAATGCTGGTAGCTCACAAATCTTTGCTCTCAGGACTCCACAGCTTAGAGGGAGCATTGGTCAAAGGGTATGCTGGGGGGGGGGAAGCACATATTTGTAGGTCCTGCTGACATCATCAACGTTTTCCTTGCTTCAGTTCCCTTGTGGCTGTCATTTTTCTCACATGCCACTGGAGGGCTTTTGGGTTTTTGTTTTTTTAAAAGGTGACTGACATATTGCTGTCGCATTACAATTTTATGATGACCAATCTACTAGGGCCTCTGAATTCCCAGCTTTCATTAAAAACAAAAAAAGTCACTAGTCCTTTTTGCTGGAGATAGATGCCTTTTATAACTCTGCAAAGGAAGGGCTTCTCTTTCTTCTCTCTCTCTTTTATTCAGAGAGTTGGTTTGAAAGAGATTGTTGATTGTGGTATGTGCCCCCATGCTGTTTTTTTGGCTCATGAAAACAGGGTTTGCAAGCATTTGTATTACTTCAAAAATATGCAAAGCCTGTTTGGTCAAGGGCAGCAGTGAGACAAAAGAAATGTGTGTCTAAATCATGGGAAGTGATACCTACACCAGTTTGGTGTAGTGGTTAAGTGCGCGGACTCTAACCTGGGAGAACTGGGTTTGATTCCCCACTCCTCCACTTGCACCTGGCTGGATGACCTTGGGCCAGTCACAAGCCCTGGCACAGCTGTTCTTGCAAAAGAGCAGTTTCTGTCAGAGCTCTCTCAGCCCCACTGACCTCACAGGGTGTCTGTGGTGGGGAGGGGAAGGGAAAGGAGTTTGTAAACCGCTCTGAGACTCCCTTGGGTAGTGAAGGGCGGGGTATAAATCCAATGTCTTCTTCTTCTTAAAGCACTTTCAGTTCTCTTAAAAACTAATTATTTCCCTGCCATCCGAAATGCAAGACAATAACAACATCCCATTGTGATGATGTATTTGGAAGTTATGATGGTTCCAGAATGCTCTCATGCACCACAGTGCTCCAAATCTGGGCCAGGGGAACAAACCTGAAATACTCTGCCCTATGAATGAGACTAGATCTTGTAGTAAAAGTGGTATTTCTAAGAGCATGTTTTTTCCCCTGAAAGTTCAGTGGTTTAAGAAAAAAAATGCTTTTTTGTAAGAAACTGGGATTCCCCCCCCCACTTGTACCATTCTAATTCCTCCTGCAGTTGATGGGGGGGCACTAAGCCCAGCAGGAACTCATTAGCATAACAGGCCACACCCAACAGCAGAAACTCATTAGCATGTTAGGCCACCCCCCCATGTTATGTGAAGTATGGTCATCCAGCCACACCCACCTTTTACTTCTTACTCTGTTTACCTTGTTTGTTGTCAAAACCCAGGGCTTTTTTGTAGCTGGAACTCGTTTGCATGTTAGGCCACACACCCCTAATGTAGCCAATCCTAATGAGTTTCTGCTGTTGGGTGTGGCCTATTATGCTAATGAGTTCCTGCTGGGCATGGCCAACTTGGGAGCCAGCCGGAACTCCGTTTCTGTGCGTTCCTGCCCCAAAATAGCCCTGGTTATAGCAACTATTTATTGAAGCAATCTGGCTAAAGACTGTGCAACATTGGCTGATTTCCCTCAAAAAGACTGCTGAAATGGGGGGGGCTTTTTTACAATAAGGTTCTGTCCTACCTTGGCTCAGTCACACAATGCCCAATTTTCTAAGTAAAGTGAAAACATTATTGCCTCACTTAACGTTTCAGTTCACATCATTTGTTTGCAATTGCAGAGCTGACCCAAAGGTTTTTGGTCCCCTAAAGTGAATTGTGACTGTCGAACCCCACCCCCAATTCAATAGAGAGAAAAGCGAGAGATGTCTTTGTGACGCACTGACTGCTCACTTCCAGAAGACAATCCCTCCCGCCCCCCACCTAACTTGTGTCTGCAGGTATTTCAAGTAGCAGGCCCCTTGTCTAGCTCCTCTGGCTGCCTGTGGCATGTGCCTGTGGGGGCTGTCAGCAGATTTTTAAAGTCTGCCCCTGGAAGAGTGCAATCTCGCTAGCGAGCCAGGCAGGCCATGCTAACTACCCCACTCCCTGGGGCTCCCCTGCATGGATGCCAATGCACCTGGGTTATTACGGCTGGGGCCTGGTCACCCAACCTGCCTTCCCCCATCACCAGCATTGGCAGTGGCAGGCCCTGGTGTCCAGTGCCTGTCCACGGGGCCAGGGCAGGACAGCCCTCCCACAGGTAAAGTAAAGACCCAAAGGAAACTGTACAAAATGTGCTTATATCACATCACATGTCCATAAATATAAATATAAATGCTATTACAGATAATCAACAATCTTTCTTCAGTGTACAGATGAAAGAGAAGTCCTCAACATGACAGGATGACAAAATCCTCCAGAGTAAACCTCATTTTGTAGACATCTTCTTCTAAAAGGTCAGAGGCGTCTTTCCTTATTTCATAGATTGCAACCTTTTCCAAAAAGGGTAATATACAAAATCCTAGTCCATCGTGTATGGTCATTCTTACAACAGCGGACACCTCTGATCTTTTAGAAGAGGTTGTCAACGAAACGAGGTTTACTCTGGAGAATTTCGTCATCCTGTCATGTTGAGGACTTCTCTTTCGTCTGTACACTTGAGAAAGACTGTTGATTATTTGTAATGGCATTTATATTTATGGATATGTGATGTCAGGGCTTTTTTTGTAGAAAAAGCCCAGCAGGAACGCATTAGCATATTAGGCCACACCCCCATGCCTCCCCTTGCCTTGCCCAGGCACCCCACACACAGAGGTTTTCGCTGCAGTGGGCGTGGCAACCGCTGAAGCCAGCCGGAACTCCATTCCTATGTGTTCCTGCCCAAGAATAGCCCTGTGTGATGTAATATACGCACATTTTGCACAGTTTCCTTTGGGTCTTTACTTAAGTGTTTTGTGGCTCTGACCTTCCTGGACATTCTGTTTTTGCCAGCCCTCCCACAGTGTCAGGATCAGCCACAACTGACGGCAGCCTCAAGCGCTGCCACCAGACGCCAGCAAAGAAAAGCAACAAGACAGTCTGGTATGTGGGGGTGGCCTTAGGGACCTTCTCCGCCCTCACGAGACAGCCCTGTCATTTCCCGAGAAGACAGAGGGCGAAAGGAGGCGGAGCCAAGGGGATGCTAATAGGGTTGCCAGCATCGGGTTGGAGAATCCCTAGAGATTTGGGAGTGGCACCTGGGAGGGTAGAATTTGGGGAAGGAGCACTGCAGGGATGTGATGCCATAGACTCCGCCCTCTGAAGCTGCCATTTTCTCCAGGTGAAATCCCAGGAGAACTCTGGGGGTGGGTGGGGGGAGAATGATGCCATGCCAATGGCGTCATGTCACTTCTACGTGGAAGCAATATCGCATCGTCAGAGTGACGTTAATACAATGTTCTAGGTTTTGAGCAAAACTCTACAGAGTTCTGTCCAAACCCTAGAGTGCTGCGCTGATGCTGCGCTAGTGACATAATGTCACTTCCAGTGAACACCTGTCATACCACGGGTGCAACACCATTTTAAAAACCTTTTCCTTCCCCCTGGCCCTCAGTGGGCTGGCGGGCAATGGAGAGAGAGACCTGGTCTTCTTAACTCCAGGACCCCACCTGGAGGCTGGAAGCCTTAGATGCTAGAGCTGCCCAGATTTACCAGGCTGGCCTTTTGCTTTTCCTCGGTGGTGCCTACTGGCACTGCCCAGGTCTGCTGTTTCCTGCAGCTAATGCCAACACTACAGGAGGGTTGGCCTGGGCCCACAGACAAGTGCTGGATGTTGGGGCCTGCCACTGCCAATTCCAGTGACGCGGGTAGGTAGGCCAAGTGAGCGGGCCCCAGCCAACAAGGGGGACCTCAGCGGCAGGACAGCTAGCCTAGCCAGTGCATGAGGAACGCTAGCCCCCTCTCTTCCCTGCAACAGGGGCCCCTGGGGCTACCTGCGACTCTCTAATTCTAGCAGCTGGCCCTTCCAACTTTGGCACCCCAGGTGATTGCCTAGACATGTCTAAGGGTTGGAGCAGACCTGTTTGTTTGGAAAAATTATTTGCCACCTTTCCAGAAAACCTGGTCAAAGCTGGTTACAAAATAAAATGTGATCAAGTCATAAAAGATGAAAGTCATTAAAAAAACCCAAGGGGACGGGTTTCAGGTAACTCTTTGCTCTTTGTTGCTCCTCAGCTTGGCTTTGTCCTTTACCTTGATCTTGTCCATGTCTCTCCCAAGGACTCCCACAGTGTCATCTCCTTTGGTGTGAGATGTCCTTTTAGGAAATCTGTGGTATCTTTAGAAAGAAGTGGACTGAGGACAGATCTTGCAAGGTCAGGACCACCACAGCTATTCACAATCTAGATTATACATGAGAAAGTGTTAAAAAAAAGCATTTAGAATGAAGTTTCAAAATGCTTGACAAACAATTCGTTTTTAATTCACTTTTAAAGCAATACACTGGGAAGCTAATGGGCCGTCTCAAAACTTCAGTGATCTAAGTTTGGGATTTTGTAAACCTGTCAGTTTTCTGTTTCTTTAATTTGAAGCAGTTCAGTGAACCGTTTCTGGATTAATGCACGGCATGACTCCTAGAATAATTATCAAACTATGTTGTTGGCATGAATCAAAAAAGCTCATAGGCTACAGTCACACACACTAAATAATTCACTTTCAATCCACTTTCAATGCACTTTCCAACTGGATTTTTTCAGTTTACACAGTAAAATCCAGTTGGAGAGTGCACTGAAAGTGGATTGAAAGTGGTTTATTTAGAGTGTGTGACCACAGCCACAGACTACAAATGGCACCTATCAAGTTATCCAGCCATGTTTCATAAGATCATCAAAAAGCTGTGGGAGAGGCTGTGGCTCAGTGACAGAGCAACTGCTTGGCATGCAGAAGGTCCCAGGTTCCATCCCTGGCATTTCCAGTAGAAAGGACCAGGTAGGAGGTGATGTGAAAGATCTCAGCCTGAGACCCTGGGGAGACGCTGCCAGTCTGAGTAGGCAATACTGGCCTTGATGGGCCAACAGTTTTGTAACTGCTTCAAGCATTGTGGATGACACATTCTACGGACACACCCATAGAATTCACTCCAGGAACCGTCCCCAGATATCCTCGCATTTTAGTTTCAAGCACCCTTGGTGGAACCAACACAGGTTTTCTGTTTAGTCTTCATTATTTAAATACGTTGTTTTACAACATGTGAACAGAACAAAGTTTGAGTCCAGTGGCACCTTCAAGACCAATAAAGTTTAATTCTGTTCCATTGCTTCGGACCCACATGGCTCCCCACCTGAATCTATCAACATGTAAACAAGTGATGAAACCTGCTATACACATCTCTGCTTCCCATTTGATAATCTATAAGCCATTTATGAATGAAACCTTAATCTAAAGTGCACTCTTAATTGGATGATTTATCTCACTGGGTGCTGAGATTTATGGTACTATTACATAAAGAAGAATATTGAATTTATAGTTAAGGAGATACCAGTTCTAGTGGTCCAAACAGAAAATGCACCATCTCGGAAGCACTTGGATTCTGGATATGTTTTCTCAGTTTGGCCTGAAAAGAAAAATGAAACTGGGCTTAGTCTTCATGAGATTGCACACTCTATGGTCAAAGAGAAAAAAAAATCATCTTTGTTTCACTGAGTTTTCGTTCTTATAAACAAACCCGGAAAAAGCAGAAATAATATTTTGCTATCATTCTAAAATTGGAAACTAGGGGTTTCAAATTACATGATACTGCACAAAATACTACACAACACGGGGTTGTCAGGTTGGGTCCACATCCACCATGAGAACTGTCATTCAGATCTGCATATCTGATTTCCAATGGTAATGTAATTTCCAGGTGTGTCTGGCAGGTCATGACCATGACATGCAGGAACAAGGGGCTTATGCCTTCCCCCAGCATCATTTTTTTGATCTGAAATGGTCTCGGGGCGGGGGGGGGGGATGCTGCTTGTCCCAGTGGAGAGACCTGTGTGCACCCCCACAGTGCACTCCTGTTTAACTTTGCTACAACAGACTTAACAGGACTACCCCCCTGGAGTTAAGGTTATGAGAGAGACTGTAGAGTTAAGTTAAACTTGCACGGAGCTTATTTTGGCTGTGGAGTAATTTAAGATTGCCTTACTGCAACTAAACTGGTTCCTAGAGCTGTGTTGCAAAGAGAGAAGAACAACGAAAGGGATTTTACAAGACTGTCAAACTAATTGCATTAGCAGCAGACTGCAGTTCAGAGGACGGCACCGTGGAGAATTGGCTGCAGCAGCAAACAAAACAAACCCCCTTTCTTTGTGAAACTGAAAACTGCAACAGCACAATAGAGAACAGGATCCTGCATAACCTCATCTTGCTAGTTTAATGCAACGGAGGGTGTGACTCCCGCCATTAACTTTTATCTCACTCTGTAGAAAATGAAATAATTACCACATGGCCCCTAGCTAGGGCTGGTTAAGGGCTTGTAGAGACAGGCAAGCGAGGTGTGCCCAAAACATTTCCCCTCTGCAGTGTAGGCACTTTCAGAAGGTGCTAATAATAGTGCTGTACATTGTTTACCTGTTATGCCTTCTGCTGAATAATAAATGTGAGATCAACTGATGCACCTGGGTCTTTTTTGTTTAGAAAGTAAGGAAATGAAAGGTAATGATGGAGGTCAACAACATTATGCTTGGGGTACAGAAGCAGATGGAGAGAAACTCCCCCCCCTTCATAACAGTGGAATTTAGGGTCACACTGCAGAACTGATGAGCAGTGGATTCAAGTTAAACAAAAGGCAGTGCTGCTACACAATGGGCATTGGATCTGTGGAACTAACTGCCATGAGATGTGGTAATGGCAACTAATTAGATGGATTTAACAAGGAGTTACACTGGTTTATAGGAGCTGCGGTGGCTCAAGTGGTTAAGATGCTGAACTGCAGGCTGTGGAAGGTCAGTAGTTCAGCAGTTCAAGACCCGTGAGTACCGCATGACGGGGTGAGCTCTCGTCTCTAGTTCCAGCTCCTGCCAACCTAGCAGTTCGAAAGCAAGAAATTGCAAGTAGATAAATAGGTACCACTTCGGTGGGAAGGTAACAGCGTTCCGTGCGCCTTGGTGTTTAGTCATGCCGGCCACGTGACCACGGAAATGTCTTCGGACAGCGCTGGCTCTTCGGCTTTGAAACGGAGATGAGCACCGCAACCCTAGAGTCGGATTCGACTGGCTTTCGAGCAAGGGAACCTTTACCTTTACCTTTACACTGGTTTATGAAGGATAGGTCTATCATTCACAATTAACCGTGATAGCAGAATAGGGCTGCCGGGTTCAGAAACAGAATTTCCTCAACTGTCTGAATAAATAAAGAAACAAATACATAGTCTTAGTGGAAACTTAGGCAAAGCCGGGCAGGTTTCCTTCTTCTGTGAAGTGAATATGTCTACCCTTCCCTTTTAAAAAATAAAAGTAATGTGGGTAAGCTCACAACAAATAGTGGCAGTGAGGGTTTTCCTGGACAGGGGTGTGAGATGGACTGTCAAGGGTTAATGCCTAACAGAGTCTGAGAACCTTTGAGTGACAGGCTGTTCAAACAAAATTCTGTGGAGAGAACCCGTTAAGAAATGACAGCTGGGAACTGGCAGTTGAAGAAGAGAAAGTGAAGCACTGATTGTGAACTGGGAGGGAGGCAAAAGGAGTGAGAGGATCAGAGAGGATCCCCATTCAAGCCAAAAAGAGAAATTGCTTTTAGTTAAGAGAAGTAATCCCTGCCCAGTTAAAATGGAGATAGCTTTTTAAAAAGGAGTGATCCCTAGTCTGTGTATACAGAAGGACTTTGGGAACTTGGTTGTATGTTCCTGCCTTCTAGACTTTAAGAGTCAGTGAAACTCAGATACCTATGCTTAAGTGTTTAAGCAGAAACTGAAAAGAAAGCCTCTCTTGTCAAAGTTTTAAAAGATCTTTTTGAATAGTAGAAACCCTTACTTGTTGGCAACAAATTATCTGGTCTTAGTGTGATTACAAGGTCACCTCATACATATTACTCCTGATTCCACCTGACCTTTTCTCCTCTAAGCTAAATTTTGTTTTGTTTTGAATCTTCAAATGCCTCTCATGTGCCATTTCAGAAGTAGACTAATAGAAGGTGATTTTGACTCTTCCCTGGATCAGGCCAGTATCATACACAAGTATGTATATATATGTATATATGTATGCATGTATATCTATTCCATGCGCCTTGGCATTTTGTCATGCTGGCCACATGACCACAGAAATGTCTTTGGACAGCGCTGGCTCTTCGGCCTGGAAACGGAGATGAGCACTGCATCCCTAGAGTCGGATTTGACTGGCTTTCGAGCAAGGGAAACCTATCTGTAATATATGATATAGCGACTAGGTGGGGCAGCCATAGACAAAGAAATAAGAAGAAAATAGGCATAGGGTCTGCTCAGCAAGAAAGAAGGGGGGAGGGAAAATCCTGGGCTTGAGGGAGGGAAGAAGAGTTGGTTTTTATACTACTCAAAGGAGTCTCAGAGTGGCCTACAATTGCCTTCCCTTTCTCTCTCCACAACAGAAGTAGGTGAGGCCGAGAGAGTTCTGAGAGATCTGTGACTGCCCCAAGGTCACCCAGCTGGCTTCATGTGAAGGAGTGGGGAATCAAAACCACTTCTCCAGATTAGCGTCTGCCACTCATAACCACTACACCAAACGGACAAGTTCGCCATAGGGTTACTGGAACACTGGTCCTTTTCACATTACCATTCTAAACCAGATGTTATTCGTTGTTGGCCCAATTTCAAGTAAAGCGATACAGGGATGGGAGTTTCATACTAGGAATTTCCTTCCATTAATGAGCCATCTCTGAAACGCCACGGTCATTTCAAACAGTGTCACTTTCCCCGCCGCCGCCCTTTTCACTCAATGGAGCCAAGGCATCTCAGTGGTGGCACTATAGCGCTGAAGTGTTATATTGGTTTAGCACTATAGCACTCAAATTAGAATGTTTTTAAAAAGTCTGGGGAAGATTGCACTACAAAAAAAAGGGCAGGGGGAAGCGGCACAGCAGGAAGTGCTATGGACACTTTAAACAGCACCCCACAGTGATTCAGAAGCGCCATGAAGGGGTAGAAAAAGGAAGAAAGCGGGTTCCCTCAAAAGCAGTTCAACCATGCTTCGCTAACTCAACAAAAGCAGGTTTGTATGAATAGGTTGGAGCTGCGGTGGCTCAAGTGGTTAAGACGCTGAACTGCAGGCTGGAAGGTCAGTAGTTCATCAGTTCAAGACCCGAGTGCCGCATGATGGGGTGAGCTCTGTCTCTAGTTCCAGCTCCTGCCAACCTAGCAGTTCGAAAGCAAGAAATTGCAAGTAGATAAATAGGTACCACTTCGGTGGAAGGTAACAGCGTTCCGTGCACCTTGGTGTTTAGTCATGCCGGCCACATGACCACGAATGTCTTCGGACAGCGCTGGCTCTTCGGCTTTGAAACGGAGATGAGCACCGCAACCTAGAGTCGGATTCGACTGGCTTTCGAGCAAGGGAACCTTTACCTATGAATAGGTTATGGAGCTGCGGTGGCTCAAGTGGTTAAGATGCTGAACTGCAGGCTGTGGAAGGTCAGTAGTTCAGCAGTTCAAGACCCGGGTGCCGCAAGACGGAGTGAGCTCCCATCTCTGGTTCCAGCTCCTGCCAACCTAGCAGTTCGAAAGCAAGAAATTGCAAGTAGATAAATAGGTACCACTTTGGTGGGAAGGGAACAGCGTTCCGTGCGCCTCGGCGTTTAGTCATGCCGGCCACATGACCACGGAAACGTCTTCGGACAGCGTGGCTCTTCAGCTTTGAAACGGAGATGAGCACCGCAACCCTAGAGTCGGATTCGACTGGCTTTCGAGCAAGGGAACCTTTACCTTTACCTTTTATGAATAGGTAAATAAATTCTGCTAGCAGGTGGTTACTAAAATGAGTCGGTTTGACATGACAGAAATATCCATTAGCAACTGGTTACTAAAATGGAATACAAAGGCAGCTTGAAAAGGACCATTACCTACATATGGGCTGCGATCATAAGCACAATTAGACCCGACACAGGTGCGAATGCCAGGCAGATTTAAAGGGTGCGATCAGACAACAACATCTGGGAAGCGCCCCGCAGCCGTCGGCAACCCATTCTGCTCCGCTGCAGAAGCAGAGTTAAAAGACACCAGGGAAAATCTGGTAGTTAACAGGTCGCGACAGGCCACGGATGGTCTTTCCCATGTCTGATCGCTCCAGCACGCTCTCATGGCATCGGGATGGTCTGATCAGGCCATCCATACTCCGTGCCATTGTTTTTCCCCCCTTGCACAGTATGCGCATCATTGCATACTCCTTGGTTGCGGAGGTATGATTAATTTATCCCTTGGTTAAGCGCATGGGGGAAAAAATGGCACAAAACCCCCCAATGACTCACCCGCAGTTGCATCTGATCATGCACTGACGGACTGCGCCCGCAGCTTCAAAAGGAGGTGTGATCGTTCAACTGCGGGTCAAATTCCTCTGGAGGAAATAGCCTCTCTTCCCCCCCATTTTTTTCTGGCGCGTGTGACTGCAACCACGCTAATAATGAAGCCACAACACTTGTTCTTAAAACTGAAAAGCAGCCAGGAGAGATTGCAGTATTGACTGAAGGAGTGGCATGAGTCAGATAATGCATTAACTGTTTCCCTTCAGGTTTGGTTGATGGCTGAAAGTCTACGGTTCTGTGCCAACAATGGCACAAACGCTGCCGGTCCCACTACAAGTCTGAAGCTATTGAAGCTGACTACACGTTGGAGATTGGCGTCCGATTTTGTACTGAATTATTTACAGACTGTTCCCAATGCATGTCAGTATGAATTGTAAACCACAGCAGCTTAAAAGCAAACACCTTGATGAAGGATGTACTTTGAAACGTTGTTATCAAACATCCGGACACAACGTCGAATTATTTAGTAGTTCTCCATTGTTTATACATTGTAGCACATAACACTTCTTCATTGTTTACATTTTGCACTTTTTCATTGTAGCTGCTTTGTATACATCATTCTCTATTACATGTTCTTCAGCTTTTGGGCAAGTTATAATTGTCGAGTCTGTTAAATACACTTGTTTTTGTCTTCTGTTATCATTATATAGTAGTATAGTCAACATTATTGAATGCTAACAGTGGAATGCTGCCACAGAAGGCAGAGCCCCCCCCCCCCCCGCCGCCCAATACACACAAAGGAAGCTCAAGTGTGGGGATTATTTAGTGTGTGTGACCACAGCCACACTTGGGTAGAACAGTGATAGGGAATAAAATTAACACTGTGGTGGCAGCTGCCACTGAGACAATGTTATTTTAATTTGCTCATCCATTTAATAGGGTTGCCAGCTGTCCAGTTTTGAACTGGACTGTCCAGTAGCTTTGTGTCTGGTAAATAAATTCAGAAAATACTGGACAGGAATCCAAGTCTGAACCTCTTGTAGTAACTACCTCTTGTAGTGACTGGCACACAAGGTCCGCCTGGCGAGCTTCCCGGAGTGTCCGGAGGCTGCGGTGGTTCCTGGTGGCTTTCAGTGGTTGGGTGGGCGGACGAGACGGATGTTGTCCTTGTCGGAGTTCTCGGGCACCATGTCAGGGAGCAGTAGATGGGACGCTACCGGTAGTCGGTCGTGGTGAGAGACCTTGTGAGTGATGGTGAGTTGAAGGGTCTCATCGAGTTTGAGGTTGGTGGTGCTGATCATCTTTTGGCAGAGCTGCACATCGCTGATTCCCCAGACGAACTGGGTCAAGATGTTTTCCTCCACCTTGTTGAATACGCACTCCATAGCATGTTGGCGCAGCGCGGCCATGAAGGCAGCGGCTGTCTCACCGGGCTTCTGGATGTGCCCCTGGAACTCCATCTCCTTTGCCAGCATCGTGGGCTTGGGCGTGAGGTACCAGGTTAGGGAACTGATAATCTCCTCGTATGTGCATTCGAGGATGGCCTTGGGTGCCAGGAGGCTCTTCGCGAGCCGGATGGTGTTCACGCCACAAGAGCTGAGGAGGAGGACCCTCCTCTTGCCTGTGTTGGTCACCTCATGGAAGGCGAGGTAGCAGGTCAGTTGGTCCATCCACGAATCCCAAAGCTCAGGATGAGCGGGGTCAAAAGCTTTGAGGTGTCCCGGAGCGGAGGCCATGACTCTAACGTGGAGCGGTGTTCGGGATTGCTGGATGCGGTGTGGTGCTGCTCGGGAGCGGTGCAGACCTGGTGGCTTTCTCTGAATTGTTGCTCGGTGCTGCACTGGTTGGAGAGTCAGGCCCTCTCAACAGGATCCCATCCTCGTCACCATTGTATAGTACAGGGTTTGCCGCATGGAGGACTCATACTACGACATGTGTTCAGACATGTTTATTGTACTTCACATACGAACTGACAAAATGGCCCTGCAAGGGCCAACTATATCCATCCCACCCAGCACACCCACAGTCCCATTGGAGGGTTTGAATTTCCCGCCAGAGGTACTATTGGTGGACACTAGGTGGACTAGGATCCTAGGTTCCTTTGTGTTCAGGGACCAAGCTCCTTACTTTAGCCGCGGGCCCCTGGTGGCAGTCTGCATACATAACAAGCTGATCACTACTCAACGCCTCCAAACTCAGTACTTTACACATATTCATTTTTATTCAGTTAGATTTTAAACCTTTACCTTCAGCAATCACATTTTTTGCACACATGGACGAATCGTGAGAAAACAGACTTTGATGCACTAGGATAAAATTTTCCATGCAATGAGCTAATTAGGGAAATGAGCACAAAAGAATACAGCGCTGAGCATATTTATGAATGGTGAATATTTCAGTGATAATTCCATCTTTTGCTGCTTACCATGAGGTTTAGTGCTAGCTTGGTTTTCTGGAAGCAGTCGATATATTCAGCTTCACTTGGGGGTTTTGCTCTCAAAGTCAGAACTCCCTCTAGAAAAGTAAAAATATTGGGAATAAAGAAACAAGGGTCCATTAAAAGGGGTTATTTGTCTTACTAGAAGTCTGGAGCCATAACAGAAGCATCAAGGAGAAGACAGGTTATTTTTGTATATTTCAGAGTAAATAACAAGGTGAACTATATTGCTGTGAGTGGATGAGAGATGCTTTGTATTTGGGGATGGCTAACCCCTGTATAATCAGTCAATCCTAAAAGAAATCAACTCTGATTGTTCCCTGGAAGGCCAGATCCTGAAGCTGAAGCTCAAATACTTTGGCCACCAAATGAGAAGGGAGCATTCACTGGAGAAGACCCTGATGCTGGGAAAGATTGAAGGTCAAAGAAGAAGGGGACGGCAAAGGATGAGATGGTTAGACAGTGTCATCGATGCAACGAACATTAAATGGAGCAAACTTCAGCGAACAGCGGAAGACAGGAGGGCCTGGCATAATCTGGTCCATGGGGTCGCGAAGAGTCGGACTCGACTGTGCGACTGAACAACAACAACAACCCCTGTATTCTTAGGGACTGATCTATGTTCATGGGAATCAGAACTCTTCCTCACACAGATGGGCCATACTTACAGGATGCAAGCTGGGACAGAAGTAACAAGGTGCAAAATCTGTTTCTTACTTCATGTACTTACTACCAGGATCCCCAGGAAAACACACAACCTTATTTTCTCCCTTATGTGAATGACTGATATTAATTACTATGGGGCAAGATAAAACACTGCACTAGCGGGAAATCTACCCACCTCTTGTGGTCGTCTACCACTGATCGAAACACAACCACTACTTGGGGAGCAGTGGCTGTCCTTTCCCTGGAAGCCATGTTCAGCATGGAGGAATGGGGCACAGCCAACTTTGGAAAAACAGGCCCAGAAACAATGACCTTAAGGTCAAAGACAAGGGTGAGAGATGACAAAGAAGAAACAGGGTTAGAAAATGGGAGGGGACTGGTACTTTCCACACCTCATCCATCTTTTTATTTACAGACCTTGAGCTGGTCTATACTAAAGCTGGCATCATGTATTAGGAAGAGAGTAGTGTTTTGGAACACATGTACTCAGGCAGTATGAGGGGGCTGATAACTAAGGCTGCCAGCTCCAGGTTGGGAAACACCTGGAAATTTGTGCGGAGGGGGGAAATGGGGTTTGGGGAAGGGAAGGACTTCAACAGGGTACAGTGCCACTGAGTACACCTTGCAAAGTGGCCATTCCCTTGAGGTGAACTGATCTCTCTTGCCTGGAGTTCAGTTGTAATAGCAGGAGATCTCTAGCCATCACCTGGAGGCTGTATCAATCTAAAGACACTCCGTGAATGAATTACAAACAAAAGCAAAAAGATTATATTGTACAAAACAATTCAAACGGTTTTAAATTTTAGTTAAAGTTCAACAAACCCTTATAGCTAGGAACAAAAAGTACTTGATACAAAGGAAAACTCAAATGAAGTCCACTAATCCTTTGTATAAAAAACTTCAGGAGAACAAAGGTTCTGTGTCTTGCATGAGCAGCAGCTGTTCACGGCTGGCTTCACTGTCGCGTTCACGTTCTGTTTCCTCAGATAGCTGGTACTCTTTAGCTGTGAAATCACTGAAAGAAAGTTTTAACAATTCTCCTTCAACTACTTTTCCATTTGCTCCGCTGACATGTTCTCTTTTTGCCAATTAGGCTGCTGCAGAACGTGAATGCAATATAATCTTTTTGCTTTTGTTTGTAATTCATTCACAGGGGCTGATTTCGCACTAGAGCTGCCTCGGTGTTGCACCACCATTTGCCCCGATACTATTGGTCAATTTCACACCCGAAGCCACGTGGCTGCATTTTGACCCGAAGCTTCGCCCGATTTCCTCCACAGTTTCGTAATCTTCAAAAAACAGGATCACGAAACTGTGGGGGAAATCGGGCGAAGCCGCAGGTCAAAATGCAGCTCCGCGGCTTTGGGTGTAAAATTGACCAATAGTATCGGGGCAAACGGCGGCGCAACATTGAGGCAGCTGTAGTGCGAAATCAGCCAGAGTGTCTTTAGATTGATACAATCTCCTCCCGTGAGCTCTCATTTCGATAGATCACCTGGAGGTTGGCAGCCCTACTGATAAATGAATGGACTTCTGAAAAGATTCCCTACAACAGCTGGATGCCAATCTGTCATGTGCATGAAAATGTGTATGAAAGGAACATGGAGTCCTCTTGATTCTTCTGTGAGAATCACATTGTTATTAAAACCTGGCAGAGGCTGAAGATCTGGCTCATAGGCTGTCAGTCCATCATCCCCATTTTAGCAGAACTTTCTAACACCAAAAGGCACCTTTATGCTGACCTCTTTTGAATATGGCTGCAATTCCTCCCCTCCCCACTGACTCGGGAGCAAGCCCCATTGAACAATGGCGGATTGTGCTTCTCTGTGAACATGCATAGGTCCGTAGGCTGAATGAAGAGTTTTTATTCAAAACCACTTCCTAAAGTCACTAGCCCACCCCCCACCCCTCTCTCTCTCTCTCACCTGCTGGCCCTTTCTTCTTGTTCTTCTTTCCTTTCTTCCTTTGGTTCAGCTGTTTGTAGGCCTCTGATGCTTTCTGAAGTTTGGCAACAAACAGCTCAATGTCATCTAGGGTGCAGTTCAGGGTTTGCTGCATGGAGACAAGGGTTAAGAAACACATTGAAGCCAGATTCAATACCTGTTCTTTTCTCCCTTCTTAGAAAATGTCCCCCTGTTCCTACTTCTAGCTATCTTTCCACCTTTTTTACATAACTTTCTAAGAAAAAAATATATAATTTGAAATTGTAGCACATGCACAACAACAGAGGGTCTTCAAAGAAAAAAAGACAGGCAGATGCTATTATCACCAACCGTTTCTTTTTCAATCTTCTGTGCTAATATCGCGCGTGACTCTTCATGGTCCTGGGAGCCGGAACTTCGTCGTTCATATTCTGTCAAACCACAAAAAAAAATGTTAGCTATCAATGAAAAACAGCAGTAAATTCAAAGCATTTAGTAAAAAAACAGAGGCCAAAACCCTTTAGTTAGTTATATCCATAGCATGGATATAATCTACTGTAAGGCCCTGACAGTGTGTCAAGGGAGGCAGAGAGAATTACTTGGAAAAGAATGAACCAGGTTTCAAAGAAGGATGAGGCATCATATACTGTTGCTGCATAAAGTGTTGATTTATTTTGTTGACTTGGACACAAAGGAGCAGCCATCTGCCACATAATTAATCTTGCATAGTTTGGCATAACTCCATCTATTCTACTGGGACTGGACTCAGTTTTGCAGAAGGGGCTGCAACATTTCACTGCCAGGTGTCCTTTCACTGTTGTGGAACTGTCTGTGGGCACAACTCTAGCAGTTCCTTACATATAATTTTTCTTCTGCCAACTTGTGAAACCACAAAGTCTAGTGAAAGGCCTCACACACAATGCCACACCTGCTGTGTTCTGTTTGCTTTTGATATTCATGTAAAGAGCTCATTCTCCCTACTCTTAATGCAATGAAAAGTGTGGGGCTATAAGCAATGGGCCTGGTTATGCTGCCAGAGCAATAATGGCCAAGTTGCCTCATTAAAAAAACACACACACACAACCACCTAACCTGGCCCTTTTGACTTCAATAGCAGCCTGACAAGAAATGAAGCAGGTAAAACCTTTCCAGCCAAGAAGATGAAGTAACCAAGGGGAGCTCCACCTGTGTTCAGTCTCTGCATGTCAAGTTGCTGTTAAAGGCACAAGCGCCCAGCCTTTCTCTTATTGTTCAGGACAGCAACCCTGTCTATATCCAGGGTTCCGGTGATCTCCCCGTGACACCTAGGCCATTTAACCACAAATGAACGTGGAAGAGTGGTAAAAGCCACACCAGACTGATATTACATGCTCCAGTCCTTCCAGCAAGGTGTAAGGACTTAATGAAGAAAGGATCACAGTGATAGGTAAAGGTAAAAGTTTCCCTTGCTCGAAAGCCAGTCGAATCAGACTCTAGGGTTGCGGTGCTCATCTCCATTTCCAAGCCGAAGAGCCAGCACTGTCCAAAGACGTTTTCCATGGTCATGTGGCCAGCATGACTAAACGCCAAGGCGCACGGAATGCTGTTACCTTCCCACCAAAGTGGTACCTATTTAACTACTTGCAATTTCTTGCTTGCGAACTGCTAAGCTGGCAGGAGCTGGAACCAGAGATGGGAGCTCACTTCATCATGCGGCACTCGGGTCTCGAACTGCTGAACTACTGACCTTCCAGCCTGCAGTTCAGCATCTTAACCATTTGAATTAAAAGAAGAGGATGAGGGACAAAAATCAGTAAGGATCTGCTTAATGGCTCCAGGCTGCCAAGGGTTTCTGCATGGCTGCTGTTTATAATATAGGGGCTTATACAGATCTCAAAGGAAAACTGCAGGAACTTGTACAGTCCATTTTTTTTTGAGGTAGCTGAGTAAAGAATGTGCATAAGTTCCCTAGGCTGTACATAAAAGACAGATATAATTCAATAGGCTGATAAATCAGTGCTATGGCAGGATTATTTCATTGCACGTTTCTGAGTAGACTTTCCTCCCTGTGTACTATCAAGTTTGGGCAGCAAACAAGCTTTCAAAATCTTGAAACAAAATATAGAAAATGGGAGGGACTGACATTGAACCACAATGTCTCCCTGCATGTCATGTCATGTCTAAATCAGGGAATTAAGTTACGAGCCGAGGCAAGTATTGTCTGCTCTAGTAAGGAAACCAATTCTCGAAGCTCTCCCTCTTTATACAGATTCTATTTAATTGTATATTCAAGGCTTCATCTTATCAGATTGTAGGAAGATGTTTCTTCCCGCCTTATCATATATAAGCATGGTGTGAAAACATAAATATGCAGTAAATCCTAAATCAGGAATATTCTTCATGCTGGTAAACCTACGTTACAATGAATTGTTGTACATCAATGTGTGGCAAATGGGGTTCAGTGTGGCCAAGTGCAAGGTGATGCACACTGGAGCCAAAAATCCTAACTATAAATACACATTGATGGGGTCTGAACTGGCAGAGACTGAACTGACCAAGAGAGAGATCTTGGAGTCGTAGTAGATAACTCACTGAAAATGTAGAGACAGTGTATGACGGCAATAAAAAAGGCCAATGCTATGCTGGGGATTGTTAGGAAGGGAATTGAAAACAGATCAGCCAATATCATAATGCCCCTATGTAAATCAATGGTGCAACCTCATTTGGAGTACTGTGTACAGTTCTGGTCACCACACCTTAAAAAGGATATTATAGCATTGGAAAAAGTGCAGAAGAGGGCAACTAGAATGATAAAAGTGTTGGAACACTTTTCCCTATGAAGAAAGGTTAAAGTGCTTGGGGCTCTTTAGCTTGGAGAAATGACAGCTGAGGGTGACATGATTGAGGTTTATAAGATTATCCATGGGATGGAACAGGTAGAGAAAGAGGTACTTTTCTCCCTTTCTCACAATACAAGAACTCGTGGGCACTCCATGAAATTGCTGAGCAGTTGGGTTAGAAGGGATAAAAGGAAGTACTTCTTCACCCAAAGAGTGATTAACACATGGAATTCACTGCCACAGGAGGTGGTGGCGGCTACAAGTATGGACAGCTTTAAGAGGGAATTAAATAAGCATATGGAGCAGAGGCCCATCTTTGGCTATTAGCCACAATGTATAGACAGGGACTCTGGGGCAAGTGATGCTCTGTCTTCTTGGTGCCTGGGGAGGTCAACAGTGGGAGGGCTTCTAGTGTCCTGGCCCCACTGCTGGACCTCCTGATGGCACCTGGTATTTTTGGCCACTGTGTGACAGAGTTTTGGACTGGATGGGCCGTTGGCCTGATCCAGCATTGGCTTCTCTTATGTTCTTATGTTCTTAATACGATGCTTTCTACAAAGTGTAGAACACTTGCCTAAAAATGGCCATCTGAACATTTGTGATGCTGTAGTAGTACAAACATATACATAAAATGAAGCAGAACAAAATTTTACATGTAGTTTCTGTGATCATTTTGCCCATTTTGGCCAAGATTGTTTTGTACTTTAAATTGTAGTCCATATAGGGGTGTAACCAGGAATTTTTTTTGGGGGGGGGTGCTCGGGTGCCAGGAGCACTAATTAAATGAAATTTAATTTTAAATTTAATTAAGTGGAGCAGGGGAGGGAGGGGGAGAGAAGTAGATCTTCGCCGGCTCTTCCTGCTGCTTTGCCCTGCATGCCCCGTGCAGTGCTGCGAGTCACCACTGGCAGGGAAGGCACACCAGAGCCCCGGCCATGGACTATCGAGCCTCAAAGAAAGGCCAGCAGAAGACCTTGGCTTGTTCCCATCGATCCTTCCCCACCACCAGAGACTGGAGACTCCAGACAAGTCACTCACGCTGGGCAGGCTGCCTCAGTGGCTGCAGTGGGGCCAGCCTTCCTGCCCAGTGCAGCTGCACCTGGCCTCCCCCACCCCCAACACCCTACTGCTGGCTACGGCCCTGAGTCTGTACAAAAATAAAATGCTTGGGGGAAACAATCATGGAACTACACAGAATTCTAGTTCTACGGTAATTCCAGTGGAAGACGTGGATACAAGACGTGTCTTCTATCAGAGTGAGGGTCTGAAGATTGATCCAGCCATATACCTGCTTAAATCTGATTCAGTTTCCTAGTAAGCCACTGAAGCCTACAAAATATAAAATCTTCACAAATATCAGCATACGTTTTCTTTCTTCTAAGAGATACTTCACAAAGAGATACTATCTTACGTACCATCCCAAGCATTGCTCTTTTACCACAGTATTTGGATGTATCCCATTCTTTGTTGGTGAAACTGATATTCACTTATTAATTATTTATTATTAGTACCTAATCAATACATCAATATGCAGATTAAAATATATTCAAGGTATGTATTGGGACATTACTCTAGGACCTGTTGAAACAGAGGGAAATATGCATAAAGTATGAAAGTGAGATAAGATTGAAAGGCTGAAATTCCTGGGAGACTACAAATGATGTCATAACAAACAGAATACAATCTAGTGATAATGCGTATGATGAGAAAAAACAACAAGAGGTGTCACTAAGGAGCAAAGAAGAGGTAACATACAGGACGTGCCAATTTATAAGATGGAAGGTTATGGCCAGGGGGCTAGAAGCAGAAATGTTGATCAGACCAAGTAGTAGGCTTGCCAATCCCCAGACTGGGGCAGGGGTTCCCCTTGTTTTTGGGGCTTCTCCCCATCACCAGCCAGCTGGCCGGTGGGAGAATTCTGCCCCCAAACACCCACATCCCCGCATGACTGCCCTGGCATGATAACATCACCTGGAAGTGACATCATTACACAAGGGCCATCGTGTGAGGATGCTCTGGTTTAAGGGCAAAACTCTGTGGTTTTAACCTGGTTTTGCCATAGAGTTTTGCACTTCAACCAGAGCATCCCCACACGACATCCTTGGTGTGATGATGTCACTTCTGGGAGACATCATCATGTTGAGGACATCCCAGAATGCCCACCAAATCACCCTGCCAGAACGAGAAGGGGACCTGGCAACCCTACCAAGCAGACAAGAAGGTTAAAGCAAGAGTGGAGCTAAAGGGATCAGGGGCAACATGAGATGGTAAGTCAAGTGAAGCTGGTTGAATCCAGTGGAAAAGGGGAAGTTCTCTTTTGTTTAACATCTTTATAAATGATTTGGATGAAGAAACAGAGGGAATGCTTATTAAATTTGCAGATGATACTAAATTGGGAGGGGTAGAAAATATGGTAGAAGACAGAGTCAGGATACGGGATGATCTTGACAGCCTGGAAAACTGGGCTAAAATAAATAACATGAATTTCAACAGGGATCAATGCAAAGTTCTGCATTTAGGTGTTGTTGTTCAGCTACACAGTCGAGTCTGAGGCTGATTTTGCACTAGAGCTGTCTCGATGTTGCGCCGGCATTTGCCCCAATACTATCGGTCAATTTCACACCTGAAGCCGCGGGGCTGCATTTTGACCCGCGGCTTCGCCCAATTTCCCCCACAGTTTCGTGATCCTGTTTTTTGAACACTGTTGCCTTCCCACTGAAGCGGTACCTATTTATCTACTTGCAATTTCTCACTTTTGAACTGCTAAGTTGGCAGGAGCTGGGGCCAGAGATGGGAGCTCACTCCATCATGCGGCACTCGGGTCTTGAACTGCCGAACTACAGACCTTCTGGTCTGCAGCTCAGCATCTTAACCTCTGAGCCACCACGGCCCTCCCATTATGCAAAATTACATTCTAAAGTATTGTAATGTTTCTTGGGACTACAGACCAACAGTCCAGAGTGTATTTTACGTTTTAGACCTGTTAATGCTTCTGTGCCTTTATCTGCTGTCTGATGGTACAATATCAATAGATGAATCTTCTCCTCTCATTACATCCACACCATAGTGCAATGTTAGGTTCTTGACTTGTGGTGGAGGGAATTTAAGTGTATATGTATATTTCAAATGTGAAATTACTGCCCCATCTTAGGCCCCCTTGCTTAACCCTTCAGGCTTAGGGCCTTGGATCTCCACTCCATATTCTAGGCCTGCTGGCACGACAGCAACCCACATGCTGGAAAAGTTCGTTTTCTGCCTGTATCACCACCTCTGCCCTGGACCTTCTGCTTTTCCCCCCAAGTATGAATTATCCAGGCTGCCATATTGTTCCTATGCTGAGGGGAAATGCATAGGCCTGTATAAAATGGCAGTCAAGCAAATATTTTTCACTTCTTCTAGATGGCATGTCCAAATCCCTAATAGCACTCTGACATTCTTTTAGGGCTGGGATTCTCAGAGAATTACACTGACTTTAACAGAAGGAAAGGACATGGCTGTGGCTTCTTTTGCCCTCATCTCATGGCCCACTCTCCACCCACTGGACCAAACAGGAGGAAGAGGAGAAGGAAAAGGAACACCAGGGTAGGAGTGAGCTGAAGGAAAACCATGGCTCTATCCTCTGCCAGATGAGAAGGGCTGTTGAAGAGGCAGGATGGTCCTTTGGTGTAGTGGTTAGAGTGTCAAAAAGGATCTGGAAGACTCAGATTTGAATCCTCACTTGGCCATGAAAGCTTGCTGGACAGGGCTGCTAGCCAGTGGCTGGAAACTGACAAGAGTCCAAGGGAGGGGGCAGGGACATGGGGAGGTGCCACTGGGTGATGGTGTGATGTCACTTCTAGTGAAAACCTGGAAATGATGTCATACCTCTCTAGATATCACAGGTAAAACCATAGAGTTTCCAGTGATTCCTGCAGCAGATTGATATCACTTCTGGGTTTTCCCTGGAAGATACATCACACCATTGCCCAACAGTAATTCCACCCCCGCCCCCATTATTTTTCTGTTTTTGGTCACAGGAGCAGTGGCAGTAAATGGGAGATGGGGTATGAAATCCCATGCCTCTGGGAGGAAAATAGCAAGTCTGTTGGTGAGTGACCTTGTGCAAGCAGGCAGACCCCCCCAATGAGGGACGATTTGGAAGTGAACACCCTTCATTTCATAGCACCCCAGGAGTTCATATGCCAGACAGCTTGATAAAAATGTACACAAATTGGAAGCCAGCCTGGCAGCCCTCACAGATATATCCAGGCAAAAACCCTGGAAGGTGTGAGAATCTTGGTCTAGCCCTGCAATGACCTCTCCCTCTACTTCAACATCTACATATGCTGGACAATAGATCCACCTCGCCCCAGAGCTAACACTCTCTACCTGGATCACTAATCCTGCCTCACCTTCCTCATTCCCACATTTACTTTACAAAAGCCACCCTAGCACCCACTGCTTTCCCACCTAACACAAAAGGTGGTCACCAAATAGCCTTGTTGCTTTTTGATTAGTTAAGCAGATAACCATCCGCCCTCTGAATCACCAGAGGAAGCAATCAGAATGTCAGCTCAAACCTTATTTTACATCAAGAATTCCTCCTAAGGCATTTCCCGTTCCCTTTGTCAATTCCTGGGAGCCCCATTCAGCATTCCTAAACACATTGTTTTACTTTTAGTTAAACTTATCAACACTTTGTTCCAAGGGGCAGTCACATTAGCATGTTCTCAGGTCCCATTTTTGCTGTACCTTGACAGCCTCAGCTCCATTGCCGTATGTGTGTCTTGGGTACCCATTCTGCATCACATCCCCAGATACATCTGGGTTCCTTCCATCTTTCACATCCTCTGCTACATGGGTCCCTGGTCTTCAGGACAGGTAGCTATCACCCCTAGGGTTGCCAACCGCCCAGTGGGAACAAGGGAACCCACCCTCTTTTGAAGGCTCTTACTGGCTGGTGGGGGAATCCCACCCTCAACTGACCTTTTTGGGCCTACTTCCAGTTTCTGGCCTACTTCCGTTTAGGGAGACACTCTGTTTTTTGGGCAAAACTCTGTGGTTTGAAGTCGAATTTACCATAAAAGTTTGTCCAAAAACCAGACTGTCATCTCCGATGTCGGGAGATCCCGGCTGGCCAGGTAAGTTGACCTGGCAACCCTAATCACCCCAATACCCTCCTATATTTCCTGCTAATCCCTTTATTTCCTAATTGGTCATGCATATGTGTTATTTCTTGCATGCTTTTTGTATGTTAGCCTACTTATTTTCTATCAAATAAAAGCAATCTGTATTTTACCTTGGACTGGTTATTTCAAGAGTTCTCTAAAGGGAAAGATCCCTGTAAAGAGTGGTAGCCCATCTCGTTAGTTACTCCCCTCTCACAAGCCTTTGTCTCCTTCACTAAATCCCCCAACTAAAATAGGAGACAACACAGACCATTTGTGGTAATACATGGGCCAGTTCCGGGGTCTTTTCATAGAAAAAGAGCTGCAGCAGCTCATTAGCATATGGTATGCTAATGAGCTACTAGGCTATTAGCATATGTCACCCCCCTGATAACATCGGAAGTGATGTCAGAAGGGGAAGCAAAAGGAGGGGGAGGCATCTTCAAAAGCCTCCCCTTCCCTTCCCCAGCTGGCCTGAGGGGGGCCACAGAAAGTTGGGCCACAGAAGGAGGAAAGAGAGAAGGAAACAGAGAGAGTAGAGAGAAGGAAAGAAGGAGGGGAAGAAAGAGAGAGAAGGGAAGAAGGAGGGAAATAGGGAAAGGAGGAAAAAAGAGAAGAGAAGAAGGAGGGAAAGAAAGAGAGAAGGGAAGAAGGAGGGAAAGAGCAAAAGGAAAGAAGGAAAGGAGGGAATGAAAGAAAGAGAGAAGGAAAGGAGGAAAAAAGAGGAAGGAAGGAAGAGAAGGGAAGGGAAGGGAAAGACAGAAAGAAAAGGAGGGAAAGAAAAGGAAAGGAGAGAAAGATGGCGAAGAGATGGAGGGAGGGCGGCTCTCCCACCACCCCCCATCAAGCCCCCGCCACCCCCACCCCCGCGGATCCCTCACTTACGTATTTGATGGGGGCTGGGGAAGCCGGTGGCAGGGCTCTCCTGGCATCCCCTGATCTGCAGTGCTCCTGCACAGGCCCGGGGGACACGGCGACGGGGCTCTTTGGGCGTACCCTGGGCTGCAGCACTTCTGCGCGGGCCAGGGACGCTGATGAGGAGGGTCTTTGGGTGTCCCCTGGGCCACAGTGCTTCTGCACGGGCCAAGGATACTGGCAGGGAGGCTCTTCAGGTGTCCCCCAGGCTGCAGCGCTTCTGCGCAGACCCAGGGACGCTGGCGGGGGGCTCTTTGGGTGTCCCCCAGGCTGCAGCGCTTCTGTGAGGACCCAGGGACACCAGCAGGGGGGCTCTTTGAGTGTCCCCCGGGCTGTAGCACTTCTGTGAGGACCAGGGGATGCCAGCGGAGGGGTTCTTTGGGCGTCCTCCGGGCCGCCATTTGTGGTGGCTCCTGAGCTGCCGGAGCAGCACTCTGATGCGCTCCGGCCCCAAAAGACCCCTGGGCCAGTTACATACTGTCAGACTAACCTAATTCACAGGATTATTGTAAAGATAAAATGGAAGAGAGAAGAACAATGTAAGAAACTTTGGGGCTCCAATGGGGAGAAAAATGGGATACAGATAAAGTAAATAATAAGAATGAAGTTGGTGCTCTGGAAACCTCATCTTGGTCTTGTACCATCTCTTCACTGTAAGTATGGCACTAGTGCTGCATAGTCAAGCATTTGCTGGAAATGCATTAAAGCATGTGCATGATGGGTTTAATCACTTAAGATATACTATGGATGCTCACAGTACTTACACAGGGAATATCTCTAGACATTATTCAAATGAACAGGAGCCTCTTTTTGATGCTGTATGCTATAAATGCTAGATGGTAATATTTATCATTGCTTTCTTTTCTTGAATCTTTAATGTGTTTACCACTGGTGAAAAATGAATGGTATTGTTTATTTTCCCATTCTGCAACTATGTGTTTCTACCTTGGGAAAATGCAGAGGGAAACAGCCCTTGCTATAACAACCCTATGCAGATGTTTCTGTTAATCTACTGCAGAATCATTGGCTCCCATCAATACCTGTATGATTATGCTGTGGGGGAGGAGCCACTCGGTTCAAGCTGTTCTTTGATGAACCTTTTGTTTCGTACTGGAAAGGAATAGGAGCTGGCCCTTGAGGTGGTGGGAGGATAGATTGTCTCTGTTTTATCTTCTCTTGGTTTACCCTATAGAGAAAACAACAACAAAACAAACAGAATCCAGTCACCATTATCATGCCAATTACCAGAAGATTCTGCTGACTAACCTTGCCAAAGAGAAGCAAATCAAAGGTAGTGGCCACTTGGGGATGGGCTTGCATGGCTTCCTTGTTGCTGGTATGCAGGGATCATTTAATAGAAAAAGAGGTGCAGGATCTCATTTGCATATACCACACCTTCTGACAAAGGGCAGGCATGCAAGCATGTCTGGGTTCCCTGCCAGATCTTCTCCAGTCGGAAGGGAACCCAGGCATGTTTAGAATGCCTTTCTCTCCCTTCCCCATGTTGGGAAGGGAAAGAAAGGCATTTAAATCCCCCCCTTCCCCCAAGTTTCTCCGCAAAAGCGGAGAGGCTCAGGGGAAAGGGGGGCATGTCTGCCCACCTCCCCTTCCCTTCTCCAGCCTGCGGGGAGGCAGACATGCCTGCATTCCCTGCCTGATCTTCTCCAGGTGCCCCGCAGCTGTGGGGTACCTAGAGAAGATCAGGCAGGGAACACAGGCATGTTTAGAATGCCTTTCTCTCCCTTCCACATCTGGGGAAGGAAAAGAAAGGCATTTAAATCCCCCAGATGGTGGGGGGCTCTGCAGGTCTTCCTTGGCCCATCCGCCTGTGCAGACAGGCCAGGAAGGCAGCGGGGAGGGGTGCCCTGGGCTCCTTACTGCCGGAGCACCGCTTAACCACACTCCGGCAGGAAATGACCCCTGCTGGTATGGCTTCCTATAAAGGGCAGTGGCAATGGGGCTTCCAGATGGCAGGTATCCCTGCCCCAGTCCTCCAGCAGCAGCCACCCCCTCCCCTGAGCCACCAGGGCTTTCACAATAGGTTTGGTTTTTTTTAAAAAAAATGGTGCTAGAATATTGTTATCTATATACTGTTTCCCCAGTGTGCCCCTATCTGCAGATATCTAAATCTGTGAATACGGGCAGCATCGACAGAACACAGACTTTTCTCCAAAATGGGGGCAACCTCCAGGCTTGCAGGAAAATTCTTAAGTTACTAAAAGGGGAAGTTACAAAGAACAATGTAAACAGGTGACAGCGCAACAGAGCAAAACAGAGAACAGGTGACAGCGCAAGAGCAAGAAACTGTTCTCTGAATGCAAGCATGTGCGAGGAGGAGGGCGGGAGGGGAAGAGGGACGATCACACCTGTCAAGCCACCACAGATAACATGGAGGAAGATGACAACAGGACCTACTGTTGCTAGCTCTCCCCCTCAGCCAAGTTTCAGGCAGGTGGAGAAGAAGAGTCCCTGCTTGCCACCACCTGGGGAGGGGGAAGATCAGGCTTGGTGGCTCGCCCCCTCTCTGGTGACAATACAGATGTAGCTACAGCAGATCCTACTGCAGCTGCACTCCCTCACTGCAAAGCCCAGGCAAGTGGAGGAGGAGGAGCTGCTGCTGCCTCCAATTGCCCCCTTCCATCAATGCAACAATGAGTGTTATTCCACACACACACCCAGCTTTTCAGTAAGCAATACCACTCCTCTGGCTGAAAGCAAGTAGGGGAGTGGGAGGTCAGAAGCCGACTGTTTGGCCTGAGTCTTGGTTAGAATGGGGAGGGATGGGGGGATGGCCAAGAGGCAGAAGAAAGGGGGCATGAGTGACATGGGAAGAAGGGGTGGAGGGAGACAGAAAGGGGGGGGATGAGTGACAGGGAAGAAGGGGTGGAGGAGACGGAATGTGGAAAGACATAAGTGATGTGGAAGAAGGGAGACAGAAAGTGAGTGACAGAGTAGGAGGGGTGGAAAGAGACAGAAAGAGGGGCATGAATGATGGGGGAAGGGCTGGAGGAGACAGAAATCAAAGGGGGCATGAGTGGCAGGGAAGAAGGGGTGGAGGGACACAGATGGGGGGCATGAGTGGCAAGGAAGAAGGGGTGGAGGAGACGGAAGGTGAAGGGGCATGAGTGAAAGGAAAGGGGTGGGGGAGAGGGAAGGAAAGAAAGGCAGGGTGAATGGGATGCCCCCTTTCCACAAGTTCCTTGTGGGTTCCCCCTTGTATTGATATAACATTATACCAATCTGTGTACCAGGTTTTCTGAATTCCTGTGTTTCATTTTTTTTAAAGGCTACATATTGCAGAGATATGATTTTATTGCAGAGATATGCATTTCCCCTTATATCTCCTCAACAAAAGGAGATATTTACTTTTAAAAAATGAAAACTGAGAAACCAGAGAACCTGATTAGCAGAATGCTGCAAACACTGGAATGATATTCAATTGCCAATTAAAAAACAACAACAGTATGTGTGGGGAAGGTTGGCTATTGCAGGGACAGGAGCAGTGAATGTGAAAGGAAATCCTCCTAAGAGGAAACCCATAGGTACTATGCTGTATCAACAGCTGTAGAAGGGAGTATAAATGCTATGTAGCCCCAAACTGCTCTAAAATGGAAACTTTATGTAATGTATCCATGGGGAAACATGGACTCGGGGCAGCCATGTGCTCGGACCAGTTCTGACTGGTCCGCCATGCGGCCAGGCAAAGGGCCTGCCTGAGCTTCACTCCCAAAGACAATAGAGTGTAGGCTCCTAGTTCCCTTCCAATCGGGGAGCCCGGGATAACTCAATTACTATAAATAGCGAATCACGGGGTGTTGTGTGTTTTGGGGTGTGGGTTCACTTGGGGATAAAAGCCGGCCCGCGAGCCGGCTACTGTCGTCTTGTTCTTGATCTAATAAAGTATGTGAGAACTGAAATCACTCGTCAGTCTCAGTACTTTTCACTTTATTAACAATACTGTACTATCAAATGTCTTAAAGACAATAAATTTAACAGTCAATGTTACAACATAAACATACAGCAAAAAATTGTAAACGAAACCCGGCTCATAACTTTGAACTACCCTCAAAAGGAGCCATGTCGTACAAATCAATGTATAAACAATTGCAGGGACGTTGTGAACGTCTTCGTGAGTAACGCAGCTCCAGACTCTGTATACAGCCGTGGCATCAATCATACACATTTGTCATGAGACAAGGATTCCGGATGTGACCTTGTTTCGAGATCTTTTTCAATCGTGTCTGTTGTGTCAGTCAATGTATCATATCACAAAAAGGACAATTTCACATGATTATCATAGACTCAAAAAAGGTTCACAGTCTGGTGTATACCAGTCCACATAAACAGGCTTCCAACTAGATAATATTAACAAAGCTGATAACTCAAATGTAACTACTGTAGTCTGGAGCCACGTTACTCATGAAGACGTTCGCAACGTCCCTGCAATTGTTTATACATTGATTTGTACGACGTGGCTCCCTTTGTGGGTAGTTCAAAGTTATGAGCCGGGTTTCATTTACAATTTTTTTGCTGTATGTTTATGTTGTAACACTGATTGTTAAATTTATTGTCTTTAAGACATTTGATAGTACAGTATTGTTAATAAAGTTTCTATTTTAGAGCAGTTTAGGGGCTACACAGCATTTATACTCCCTTCTACTGATTTGGCTGTGTTCCCGGTCTTTTGTATCAGTAGCTGTAGCAGCAATGAAGAAATCACACAAGCTCATCTCCATGCAGAAAATACCTTTGATTTGCTTTTTATTAGGGTTTTTTTTTTCAGGATTTGAGAATTGCTAACTGTGGCACAGAACACGGAATAGGCCACAAGGAAGTTTTGCAGCTAACATGATAAATATGTCTGATTTTGCAGATACCGGCTCACAACAGACTCACAATATGGCTTCAAACTCCTGAAGAAGAAAAAAATGGCTTGACCTGCTGCTGTGTTACGATGCATTCCATTTACATTTCACACTCAGTGCAGCCTTCACTGGTTCCCAGGAGTCCTCCCAGCCAGGCACCCCAGCTAGGTTGGAATTTCACAGTGAGTATAATGTCTGCCTCAAGAAAAAATTGAATCCCACAGACTGTATAGATTATGCAGTTTAAGTGGATTTGCATTTTTGTTCATTTTGCATGAGCAGCAAGAAGGTCCAGAGCAGCACTATAAGAATTATGTCACAATCCTAAGAAGAGCTACACCTTCTAAGTCCACTGAAGTGAATGGACTTAGAAGGGTGTAGCTCCACTTATGGTGACATGGTTAATATCCTTTGGGTGGCAGACACTTAGAGCCAAACTAAACAACTGAGATGTGGGAAATCCATGATAAGATCTACACAACGACATGAACTGGAGTAGAGCAGTAACAATGAAAGAGAGAGTGACGTCCACCCCTTTCCCCTATTCTAAAGCCCCACCAAAGTGCCATGAGTACAAGTACCTAGGTCTAAAAGCAGCTTAAGAAGGGAGTGATTTACATGGGAGCTGAGGAAAGGGTAAGACTTCCCTTGCTGTAGGGCTCCTGCTTCAGTCACATTTGAAGGCCTTGAGCTAAAACAAAACCATCAGGGACATCCTAGATTCAGACGGGGCAGCCGTGTTGGTCTGAAGCAGCAGAACGAAGTCTGAGTCCCCTCTGGGGGGGGGCACCCTCCAGACCAACAAAGGCTCCGATCACACGCAGAATTAGCAGCGCAAGAGGGACGAATGCCGGGCAGATTTCACGGGCACGATCACACGGGAACATCTGGCAAGCGTCCTGCACCCATCGCCAACCCATCTCGCCCCTCTGAAGAAGCGGAGTTCAAAAATACCTGGGAAAGTGCAGTAGCAAACAGGTTTGCGATGGGACGCAGACAGAAATCTCCGTGTGATCGCACCAGGGTGCTCTGATTGCATCAGTGATCCCTCATTGAAGAGCACCGGAAACACACGGCAAAGGATTGCGTCTGATTGTGCAGTGGGGCGTCAAATTACTACGGGTCAAATAGCCTCGCTTCCCCCCCCCGCATTATCCGGCACGTGTGACCGGGACCCAATTGAATAAAACTTTGTTGGTCTTAAAGGTGTCACTGAACTCAAACTGTGTTCATCAGGATATATGATCATGCAGTCTGGCCTCTATGGTGTCTCTATATTTTGTTATTTACCACTACACAAGATAGATCCCCAGAGAGCAAGTTGAACAGGCTCCAAAGCTGCGCTGTCAGGTAGAAACAAGCAGCTTCCTCCTTCTGCCTCTTTAACTTCAAAAACTGCCAGTCTGTCCGTTCTACTACATCGCTGCCCTTTCCTCTCAGCTGAAAGGGTACCAGTTTCCCTAAATTCTCAGGAATAAGTAATAGCATAGAACGACTCTCAACCACTGGGAGACCATCTCCTAACCTTTAGCTTCCATTAATCAGGCATCAACTGACCATACCACCAACCTGCTTAACAAAGGAAGGGTTAGCTAACTGGGAGACCAGGAGGACTGGATTCTGTAGTTACCCATGCAAGTATCATTGGTTCCAGGGAAGGGCAGTAATACAGTAGGAATTAGCATGGCCGACTGAAGCATCAACATAACCTCTTGCATTAAATATTAGTGCAGCAGCTTGAGAGATAACCATGTAAGAATGACCACCATGCCACTGAGTAGTAGATAGTAAGGTTCAGTTTACAGACTATTTACCAATCCCAGTGATTCCTATTTTTTGTCAGTGAAAGGGAAAACCCTACCCGTGAACTATGAAGTTCGGGCTGAAATTCAGACTGATCTGGGGGGAAAAGAGTTTCACAATGGCTAAGTACAAAGAAACAAGCTGTTGAAGATAAGTTTATATGTGGGTTCATGTTGGCATCTTCTCAAATATTTTAACTATAAATGGGACAACAGAATTAAATCTCTGGAATGCCAAAGAAAAATTCACATGGCACAAGTCTTATTTCTCCACCCTCCTTCAAGCTGAACAAAAGCTTACGAGGCGGCGCATTATTGCTCAGCAATTAATCATCAGAAGTTCATACCCAAAGTACACGCCTAAAACTTCAGTAAATTAAAAATGGACAGGAAATGAAATTCAGGGTGTGATTTCTCTACTGTAGAGGAAGCTATGCTTGTTCCCAGGCTCCATGCTGGAGCCTGCCTGTCTACTGCGGCCACTCACTTGAGCGTCTGTGGCCGTATCTTCTTTCCAAACTTATGGTCAGCAAGTGCACTTTCGATGTCCTCGTGGATCATCTCTGCCTGGAACACAAAACTGAGTTAGTTTGAAGCACAGAAATAAATTGTGATACAAAGGATACAAAGGTAAAAATGCTGACCATCAAAACTGTCTTACAACAAATGCTGCATTAAAATAAGGTTTCCACGTAGAATGCATGGTTTCACTGCTCCTGCATATGTTATTTAATGCAAAAGCCAACCACACAGGTATGGTATGATGTATCCATCAGACCACCACCACCACTTGGTGAGTGTTGAAAGCATTTGTATGTCTTACACTGTATGATTACACTGTTGCTACCATTATCATCCAGGTTTGCATCCCTCATCTTATTGCACTGTTCATTTCATGTCCTATACTGTATGATTACATTTCCCCCTTCTTTCTGTACTCTGTAATCTGCCTCAAGTCTCATTAGAAAAGCAGACTATAAATAAATGACAAGTGATAATAATAATGTCCCAGAGCACCTCTTCTGATTCTGAGAAGGGCTTCTGTGATGCTCAGAAATTTGGGAGTGTGAACAAATTTTGGGTGTGAATGACAAAGATAGTTCCACTGGCCAGGAAATCCATGTTTCTATTTAATATAACTTCTCTTGAAGGTAAACTCTGAACAAGGCCAAGTTATGAAATTTGTTTTTCAAGTTTCTGGGTTAGAGAATATTGAACAGGGAAGATCTGCTTGTGGAAGCTACCTACTGACTGAGGACTGTGTATCATGAATCAGCTTCCCCAAACAACAGAAATACCAGAGAAAGAAGAAATAGTATACAAGTTATTGGAAGCTGCGGAAATGGACAAATTAACTTTACAATTACAAGGTAAACAAGAAGGAACTTTTGAAAAGATTTGGTCAAGACTTTACAGATGGTTAGAGACTTACAAACATCAGGCCATGAAAACATTGTAAAAGAAAATCGGACATTTTTCCTCTGGAAAGATGATATAAATAGATATAGGTGCACTAGATAAGATTCAACTCAAGTTTCTAAGTTAAATTGACTCAAGTACAGACTCCATCTTTGTAGATGTTGATTGTTGTTTGTATTGTGTGCTGTGTTTTTCTCTGTTTTTCTTTGTAGTTTTTCTTTGCTTTTTGGAAAAATAAAAAACTATCTTTAAAGAAAACGAATCAGCTTTCCCCATTCCAGTCCCTTGATCTGATTAGCAGAGGGGTCCCCAGCATGGTGCCCACGGGCACCATGGTGCCTGCTGACATCATTACTAGTGCCTGCCAAGAATTTTTAGAAAATATGTGGGGCCATGTGGGGCTTTTGCCCAGCATGACTTCTGACTGGCCACTGAGATTTGTTTGGCTGTGCAGATATCTATATCTATATCTATATCTATATCTATATCTATATCTATATCTATATCTATATCTATATCTTTAAATTGCTTGGCAGCAGTTGCTACCACAGCACAAGGATCTTCACTATGTGACTGAAATTAAGCTGCAGCAGCCATTTTGCGGCAGCCATTTTGTGCTGCGCCCCCCACCACAGTGTCTCAGAATTCCCAATGTCCCCAAAGGGTCAAAAAGTTTGTGGACACCTGGGTTAACAAGGAAGACAAAGTATAAACTTGTATGTGCTTCATAAAAACTGTACATAAAAACTGACTCTCAAGGGGAAGGACAAGATTGGTGGCAGGAACCTGTATTTAGACTTGTGGTATCTATGTCTTGTCAGTCAAGTTGCAAGGCCGAACATGAACTGAGCTGCTTCCCACGGCTAAAGAACTGGCTGCTGCAAATGCTCTTTAAATGACATGTCTGTCTCTGTCATTCTTCACCCTTCATCCAAGGTATTATCACTCTGTCCTCTTTTATCATACGTTAGCAGGGCTCTTTTTGTAGCAGGAACTCCTTTATATATTAGACGACACGCCCCTAATGTGGCCAATCCTCCTAATGCTTACAGAGCTCTTCTTACAGGGGCTACTGTAAGCTCTTGGAGGACTGGCTACATTAGGGGGTGTGTCACCTAATATGCAAAGGAGTGCCTGCTGCAAAAAGAGCCCTATTATATTAGTAACCCAAGCAGGGAGCATATGGAAGCAGAGGCTCTCCCTCCACCATCTTTACCCTTAAGAAACTATCCCAGCAGCAAAGGCCCTTCAGCACACAGGAGATAGAGGATTATATAGATGGGGAAGGGTGTATTCTGCCTTAAACAATACTAGGAACCACCAGGTATGTAAAGTACTGGGTTCAGACGCGTGATTTCAGCTCATAGTTTATTTACAGCTCAGAACTAAGACAAACTAGCTGGTCCCAGGGCCGGCTTTTATCCGTGCAGCGCACAACACCCAACACACCTCCCACTCCCTGTGATTGGCTATTTACAGTGTAAGAGTTCCCCGTAGGTTAGCTCTAGGATTCAGGTGACCCTATTGGTCCGACTTAGGGTCTGCAGTGACTATTGTTTCGACACCTGAAGGTGCGCTTGACTGCATGGTCCTGGTAGCGCTGGCGTAGCCATTTTAGATCGTATTAATACACAACAAGGTAGAAGGCCTCTGGATCCTCCAGCTTACTCAAATCCCTACATTAAAACAGCCACCCGAGGGGAGGTGGATTTGAGTACCTTCAAATAAAAATTCTCCTTGACCATTTTAGGGGGAGGTGGGCTCAGCTTTCCTTCATCAAAGAAAGGGCTGTGATTGCAAAGGAAAATATCTTTCACATGTGCAGCAGAAATTTCACAGCTACAAATACATTGGAAGCAACAATTAAATAGGTGATGGCAGAGTTAGAGCATATATATCTCCCTCCCTCCATTTTGCCTCATGACAACCCTGTAAGGGAGTAATTGGCCAAAGATCACCTATCAAGCTTCATGGTGCAGTGTGGATAATTTGAACCTGGGTCTTCCAGATTCTAGATTAATGCTTGAACCACTACACCAAGCTATGTGTACACTGCAGGTTCACAGTCCTGCTGGAGACATAGGCCGATTTCCCATAAGCGTTGCTCCACGCTTGCTCTTCCCTTTTGCCCCAATGGTACATGCATTTTGCCTCGCAGCTTTGCGTGATTTCCCCCGTGTCTACTCAGTTCTGTTTTTTGAGGATTGAGTAGACACAGGGAAAATCACACGAAGCTGTGGGGCAAAATGCGGCTGCGCAGCAGCTTGTGTGAAATTGACACGCACCATTGGGGCAAAAGGGAAGAGCGAGCGCGGAGCAGCGCTTGTGGGAAATCGGCCATAGTTTTGCACGCTCCCACATCATGCTGACATTTTCAGCACCTGGTCCAATGCTGCGGAGAGCTCCTGCTTTCCCCACCTGCCCACCAGCAAAGATTAGATCCTCTCAGTTTACCTCAACTTCATCACAGTTAAAGAAGTGGATGTCAGGCTTGTGCTGCTCGGAGTCTTGACACACCAACAGGAGTATGGAGGGGTAACGCATCTGATTCAGCACAGTTTGGCAGAGCTGGACTGTTGGCAGAAGGAAGTCCTCTAACTCTTCCTGAAAGACACCATAAGAGGGGACGGCACCAATGTTCAAAACTGGTTTTTAGTAATAGATGGCCATTTATTCATCCTGACTGCTTCAGACAGTAGATAAGGAATATTCTGCAATCTGGTTCCTCCATTTTATTCTAAATCCATCAAGAGAGTTACATTTTCAGGGCCAAATTACACTTTTTGTGGAGTAGGTGCAATCAGACCAAAACTTTCCTTCGGACTAAAACCTGCATAGAGCTCTGAACTGTCTGGGGGCTGTGACCAGGGTTGCCAGTCTCCAGATGGTGGCTGGAGATCTCCCACAATTACAATTCATCTCCAGATGGAACTGGAGAAAATGGATGCTTTAGAAGGCAGACTCTATGGCAGGGGTGTCAAACTCTTTTGTTTGGAGGGCCAGATCTGACATAAATGAGACCTTGTTCGGCCAGGCCATGTGGGTCATAAAATGTAATGCCAGGTAGTGGAGATGTAAACTTTATAAAGGACACAAACAGAAAGGGTTTTTTTTTTAACTTAAAATAAAAACATGCTTAAAGCATTAGCACTCCTGCAATATTTTCTTTATTTAACAGTGTCTTGCTCTGAATTATTGCATCAAAATGTCTGTGCTGTTGCAATCTTGAGTGTGCTGTTCAGGTGTGTGTTTGTAAGCTACAAACCTATGATGACGCAGCAGCAGCAGAACTGAAAGAAGAAGCAGAAGACAGCCAGTTCCACTGCGGGCCTGAGGGAAGCCCTCCAGGGGCCGCATGTTTGACACCCCTGCTCTATGGCATTATACCACACTGAGGTCCCACCCCAAACTCCACCCTCCACAGGCTCCGCCTCCATAATCTCCCGGAATTTCCCAAGCCAGACCTGGCCACCCTAGCTGTGATATATAGGGGGCATTGATTATTCTGTTTTCTTTACAAAATATAGCCCCCTGAAGTTGCTATTCACTGCAGGACAGAGAAGAAAGACAGGTTGGTACAATGTGGATGCCTTTCTCCATAGTATCACAGCTTTGGGGAGGGGTGACTTTTTTGAAAGAGGAAGTAATTTTGGTGTAAAAACTAAAACACCTTCCTTCCAGCATCACAGCCCCAATCTCATTTAAGTCTTCATTGCTGCTTTTTATTCTTGGGGTAGGGGAACAATGTGGGGTTAATGCGTATTTTGATTTCCACAGAGGCAGACAGAAACTGTGGCTGACACAAATATACCTTCTGGGCATCTCTTGGCAGAAGATGGTGGAAAGGAGGAAGCAAGGAGGGAATCAAAGGCTTCTTGTGCTACCGTCTCTCTCTGATATAACTCTAAAACTGTTTTAAAGACATCAGTATTGACAGACAAACATCTTGTCCAACAGGAAAAACATCTATATACTAATAGCCAAGACGCTCCTTTGTGTGGATATCTAAATCCGCACAGAGGGGGCACTTGGGGAGCAAAGAGATTTTCCTGCACACTTGGGGCAATCTCCAAGTGTGCAGAAAAATCTGAAAAGTAAAAAAAACACCTATATAGGGGATACTTAAATCCCCCCAAAAGTAAAAGAGTGTTCCCCACGCATGTGCAGAGAATGCTCTGGCCATTGGGGGGGAGGCTCGGCAGCTGGGAGCTGCTCAGGTCTCTTGGCCGGAGCTGGGGAGGGGAAGCTTACCTGTGGCTGCTTCCTCCTCAGCCCTGAGGTCCTCCTGCTTCTGCAGGCCGGGAGCCAGGGGAATACTCCCCCCTGTGAGTATCACGAGTCCCTCTTCTTGTACTTCTTAAATCCCACCCAGAAGGATGATCTGCAGAAGCTTTACATGCTGGGTGAGGATCTGATTGTGCATGTGATTCATTCTTGCCTCTCCAGAGATGGGAATAACTCCTGTTCCTTTATTTTTTCGTATTTTTATCTTACCTTACCAGAAGCTCTATATTATATTATTGTCTCTTTTCTAGGCCTTTTCTTTCCTCATTTCCCTGTGAGTTTCCTGGTCTTTTCTGTGGCTATATATCTCGTGATTATCATTAACATCTTTCAAACAAAATATTTTGCAGCCAGACTCCAAATCTGGTCAAAGTCTCTTGGTGCTAATGCAAGTCAGTTTTTCTGACAGGCACAAAGTGCTTTTGCAGAGAAGTGTGTGTTTCCATTAATGGCTAATTTGTCACTTTGGTGGCTTGATCAGATCAGCCCTTCCCCACTAATGCGTGCACACTAATTAGACTGGGACTGTTCTTCACATACCCAGTGAAATCCGTCAGCCCTTCTGCCTTTTTTGTGGCTGCTTTTAGCATGCATTCCATCCACCTTCTCTCCCATACAGAAACCTGTTGTACTTATTCAGCTAACTGGGAGTCAGCATGTAGTAAAGGAATGAAAAGTTTGCATGCATTCAGTTACCCTTCACCTTGTGGGAAGCGGAGGACTGTCCGCTGTCTCCTGTCTCAGGCTTCAGAGATGGCACCACGGATTTAGGCAGACAGAGAGGTCAGGACACCCACGGAGCATCCTTTCCTCCCTACTATCTGATTATTAAATACTGGGTTCAAGACGCATTACAGTGAACAGCTCTACTTTACTAAGTGATTTCAGGAACGAGAATGAAGACTCCAGGGCAACAGCCCTGTTTAAATAGCATGCAAAACCCACACCCAAACAAACCCAACTTCCAACGATAGGCTATTTACATAACACTAGTTTCTCATTGGTCACTTCCAGAGTCCTGGTGGGCTATTGGTAGATAGTCCTGGAACACTGATACTATCCCTTTGAAGTAGAAAGCTATTCTTAGGGGCAAGATTTCCTTCCTTCTCTCTCTCTCACACACAAAGAAGGACCATACACTCTCCATCTTTGTCCACCATGGATGCAGGCCATGCATTCTGCATCAGCATTCACTTTAGCTAGTTAGATTAGATTCTATCCCAGTCTCTTAATCTGTACTCTCTAGAACAGGGGTCCTCAAACTACGGCCCGCGGGACATTTATGCAGCCCGCCGAGTGTTTATGCCCGCCCCCCCGCCGAGTGTTTATGCCCACCCACCCACCCCGCAAGAGCGCCCAGGAGCTGAGGAGGAGGAAGGGGCGAGCAGGCTGGTCGTGGGGGAGGAGGCGAACATGGCGGCGGGGCGAGCAGGCTGGTGGGGGGAGGGAGCGAACGCGGTGGCGGGGCGAGCAGGCTGGTCGTGGGGGAGGGGCGAACACGGCAGCAGGGCGAGCAGGCTGGTGGGGGGAGGGAGTGAACGCGGTGGCGGGGCGAGCAGGCTGGTCGTGGGGGAGGGCGAACACGGCAGCAGGGCGAGCAGGCTGGTGGGGGGAGGGAGTGAACGCGGCGGCGGGGCGAGCAGGCTGGTGGGGGGAGGGCGAACGCGGCAGCGGGGCAAGCAGGCTGGTGGGGGGAGGGGCGAACACGGCGGCCCTCCAGCGGTCTGAGGGACAGTGAACTGGCCCCCTGTTTAAAAAGTTTGAGGACCCCTGCTCTAGAATGTACTTCCTTGAATAAAGTGCTCTTATTTGTTTGAAACTGACAAGTGGCTCGCTGTAACTATGTAACTTTGCTAGCACACGCAGTATTGAGAAGCTGCTGCTGTGCCTAAGCCTCGGGCACTCTGCTACATTATAGAGATTCCTGGCAGTACGATACCAATGAATCTAACGCACCTATCTCCACCTAAAGGAAGAGGCTTGCAGCTCACCTGGGTTTCGCAGTCCAGCAGTCGAATGGACTTGTCATTCACTTGCAACAGCATCTCTTGTGCCCAGATCTTCTCTTTGGAGTTAAGCTGCTTGAGTTTCCTAATGGCATCATCCACTGTTACAATGGCCTCGCTTTTGTCCATGATGAAGGTTGCTAAATGCTGCAATGGGGAAACACATAGTGGGAGAGTATATATAACAATAACCAGCAGGAGGCTGTAGGGATGTGGTGCGCATCTCCATTTCCAAGCTGAAGAGCCAGCGCTGTCCAAAGACGTTTCCGTGGTCATGTGGCCGGCATGACTAAACGCCGAGGCGCATGGAATGCTGTTACCTTCCCACCAAAGCGGTACCTATTTATCCACTTGCAATTTCTTGCTTTCGAACTGTTTGGTTGGTAGGAGCTGGGACCAGAGACAGGAGCTCACTCTGTCATGCGGCACTCAGGTCTCGAACTGCTGAATTACTGACCTTCCAGCCTGCAGTTCAGCAACTTAACCACTCGAGCCACTGCAGCCCCAATACTAGAATAGATTAGTGTAATTATGTAACGAAAATTCTTTTGATGAAGTACAAACATAGCAGAAAAAAATGTTTCTTATTTCCCTGAACTCTCCTGCGATTTTTTTTCCTGTTTCGTCACGACATGCAAGCACTTAACAACTTCACATCATGAGACTGTTTAATCGATTACACAACTATAAGAAAAAGGTTTGTCACTGAATGTACATTTGTCAACACTGACTTTCTGATTAGTATATATTGCTTTCATTCACACAGTCCACTTTTAGGTGTATACTTTGAAATAATCAGGTACCCACCTAAAAATGGAATATCTGAAATGGCCACAGCCGGAAAGAGAGCTGTCTTCAGGCAGTAGAAAGCCAGTCAGGCATGACTACACTTGCAGGTTTCCCGCTCAGCCCTAACCTGTTTCTGAGCACAGAAAACATCCAGCAGTTACAACCTGTCATGATGTCTGCACCTCATGGCTTGCATGCATGGGCTGCTCCTGTACAGTTTGGAACGAGAATAACGTTGTGAACAAGCAGCAGCGCAGCGCATGGCACAGCAAGGAGACATATAAAGAGAGGGGAAAGAGCAGTGCAGGTAGCAGTTCTGTGTCTTTCCAGCCAGTGATTCAAAGTTAATTACCCCCATCTTGTTTCTGCTTTCCCTTGTTATCAGTCTGAAACCACTGATTTCCTTGGCTCAATAGAAAATCATGCAGTGGCTCCTTCTGTGATTTTATCAGCCAGCAGAGGGAAGCAGGAAGCAAATGTAGCAGGGCACGTTTGCCTTTTCTAGACTAGGAGTCTTTAGACTTTTGTCAGATTTTTTTCCTGGGGATTCACCTAGGGACTCAAGATGTAAATGTTTAGGGGAATGACTGAAACCATGGTGTGTGTGTGTGGGGGGGGGGGATGGTGTTCCTCTAGAAAAACAAGACATTTGGGGTGGAATTGAAATATATGCAATACTATGCAGTACTAACTTATAAAATATAAACTTTCCCCACTTCTCTGAAAGAATGTGTGTTGTTATGTATTGAGCCTGAGCCATCCCTGAATGTGGACCTTGAACTGGGTGAGCTTGCTCCCCAAGAACAATAGTAGTAGTAATAAGTAAGTTTATTGTATCTGGCCATTGGCCGTTACAATACAAAATATAAATTTAGGGTTCAAAAGTACTGTTCTAAAAACAAAGCCTTCAGAATAAGACTGTATAGCATTTGAACAAGGAAACAATCAAAGTCTTAAAATCATAAAAGCTATGCTACCAGTTTTGTAGCTCCAGGAAACAGCCTTGGATCTAACTTTTCTGGCTACAAGAGCAAAAAGCGCTACCTTGCGAGTAACCAGGGGATACATATTTGACAAGAGGAAAAGCAACTTTTCATTGTCAGGGAACCAAGAACAATAGCTGACCAGGATCCTGGAACTGACCTATAGATAAGCAGTGTAATGCGGGGAGTGTGTGGTGTTGGCATGCTTTATAAGCAGGGCTCAAACCCTGATGGGCGTCCTTGTTGTGTTCCTGAAATCACTAAATATACTAGAGCTGATCACTGCAATGCGTCCAGAACCCGGTATTTAATGTGTTATTCATGATTTTGGCTTTATCCACATGGGCACTTTTCCTTGCATGGGTAGAAGGAATGGAAACAGAAGCATTCACATGACTTGTATCCAAACTCTAGCTCCAGTTTTTCTACTCTTAGAGCTGGAAAAAAATATAACCTCATTTTGTTCAGTTCAAAAGAGAAACTGCAGAGCGGCTATCAGTGGAATGTTCATGTATATCCTCTGCCCTACCGGGAGGGGATGGAACTAACCTGTCCTTTCCAAAATGGGATCATTCTGGGGCTGAACTGGGAAAGGGGAGGCAAGGGAGTCCCATTCAGCTGATAGAAAAGATTTATCCGGGGATCTAGACCACTATGTCATATTGATTGTTACATTTAATAACCGACACTGAAATTCAGGGGCCTGCCTTGCAATGGCTCGCCTCCTTCCTCCAAGGTCGGGGACAAAGGGTGGCGCTGGGGGAACAGCTATCCCGAAGGCACCCACTAGATTGTGGAGTGCCCAAGGGGCAGTGCTGTCCCCGATGTTATTTAACATCTATATGCGCCCCCTTGCCCAGATTGCGCAGAGACATGGGCATCCCAGTCACCAGTTCACAGATGACACCCAGCTCTATCTGCTGTTGGGCAGCCGGTCTGGCTCTAAACCAGAAGATCTAGACCAGGCATTACAAGACGTGGCTGGATGGCTTAGGCTGAACCGACTGAAACTGAATCCGACAAAGATGGAAGTCCTGTGCCTGAATCGGGGCGGACTGAGGGTAGGGATCCCACTCCTGACCTTCGATGGGGCACCGTTGGTGTCAGCGCCGTTGGTTAGGAGTTTGGGAGTGCTCTTGGATGCCTCCTGAACAATGGAGGCCCAAGTAGCAGCCACTGCCAAGTCAGCCTTCTATCATCTTTGGCTGATTAGGCAGTTGGTTCCCTTCCTTGAATGCAACGACTCGGCAACAGTGATCCACACAATGGTCACCTCAAGATTAGACTACTGCAATGTTCTCTACATGGGGCTGCCCTTGTCGCAAATCCAGAGGCTACAGCTAGTGCAAAATGCTGCAGCCAGGCTTTTAATGGGTCTCCTGCTGCAGGAGCACATTCAGCCTGTGCTGAAGGCATTACACTGGCTACCAGATTTGCTTCAAGGTGCTGGTTCTTACCTTTAAAGCCCTTTATGGTCAGGAACCTACATACCTGAAGGACCACCTTTCTCCATATGTTCCCCAGAGAGCACTGCGATCAGGGTCGCAACATCGATTGGCCCTTCCTGGTCCTGAGGATGCCAGGCTGGCTGTAAACAGGGCCAGGGCTTTCTCGGTGGCTGCTCCGTTCTGGTGGAATGAGCTCCCAGAGGAGAACAGGGCTCTGCAGAACCTTATGCAGTTCCACAGGGCCTGCAAGATGGAGCTCTTCCACAAGGCCTTTAATTAGGACCCACCCCTGATAGGTAACCCTGTCCCCTGAAGCCATAAGAACAGCCTGGGCCAGCTGCACAATGATTAGATCAATGGGCTGGCCGCTACAATGTAAGACTGAAGGTCGACCACCATCATTTAATAATCTATTAATAATCTATTTGTGTTATTACTTGCTAGAAGTTTTAAATGTTGATATGTTTTATCTGATTTTAGGACTATTTAAATTTATGTGTATGTTTTATTCTGTTTGTAAGCCGCCCTGAGCCGCCCTTGGCTGGGAGGGCGGAATATAAATCTAAATAGATAAATAAATAAACACACCTATTATAGAAGAAGAAGAAGAGGAGGAGGAGATTGGATTTATACCCTGCTCTTCACTACCCAAAGGAGTTTCAGAGAGGCTTACAAACTCCTTTCCCTTCCCCTCCTCACAAAAGACACCCTGTGAGGTAGGTGGGGCCAAGAGAGCTCTGGCAGAAACTGCTCTTTTTCAAGAACAGCTGTGCCAGAACTATGTCATCCAGCAGGTGCAAGTGGAGGCAAGGGGAATCAAACCCGGTTCTCCCAGATTAGAGTCTGCGCACTTAACCACTACACCAAACTGTATGCAATTATTGTTATTTAATACTGTTGACTGTATTATAGAAAATATTTATCACGCGCCATTCTTAGAAAGTATTTTGAACATGTAAAAGTATGCCAAAGCATGTCACTCATTCTGAAGGAGAAAATGTTTCACAGGAGTAACTTTCTCTGTGCGTAGACTTCTGTTTGTGATGTCTGAATTGAGCCTCCACGTTCAGAGTCAAATACCCTTCTGGGCACCCGGGAGGCCACTACTCGCTGGCCACTGATGGAAGCGGGCTCATGGACTAGAAGGACACTGCACAAGGGCTCTTCCTAAGTTATTATGGGATATCGGAAACAATAAGAAAGTCTAAAACGAGTGAGCAGCACACCTCTTGCTTCAAGGCCATTAGAGCACAATAGAGACGGGCACTCTTTTTATTTCTACTGTTGCAATCAAAAACATATAAGCAAAAATCATATCCTTGCCTTCCAGAAAGCATAATATCGGTAGTGCATGCTGGTAGGCGAGAGCAATATGTAAGAGCGACCCGCTCATGAAACTAGGTGAGGTGCCAGTCCCACGGCTATCTCTTAATTTTGATCAAAGTTCGAGGTGAACTATCAGCTCACAAATGAACTCCCATAATTAGTAGAGATCATACTGTACTCTAGCAGCTGCCAGGAGTAAAGTCTCCTCTCTAGGGGTACAACTGCAATGATCTTATTGCTTATTTGTAGAGGAAATATCTGGTGTTTGGTTTCTAAAGACAGAGAAGCCAGGATCAAGCTTTCCTGGAAACTAAGCCCTGCATATTAAGTATGAGAAAATATGCGATTCTCTTGTTCACACAAGGAACCATTTAAACATGCAACATACTCATGGATCAAGGCTATTAAGGTTGTAAGGTAAAGGTAAAGGTTCCCTTGCTCGAAAGCCAGTCGAATCCGACTCTAGGGTTGCGGTGCTCATCTCCGTTTCAGAGCCGAAGAGCCAGCGCTGTCTGAAGACATTTCCGTGGTCATGTGGCCGGCATGACTAAACACCAAGGCGCACAGAACGCTGTTACCTTCCCACCAAAGTGGTACCTATTTATCTACTTGCAATTTCTTGCTTTCGAACTGCTAGGCTGGCAGGAGCTGGAACTAGAGGCGGGAGCTCACTCCTTCATGCAGCACTCTCAGGTCTTGAACTGCCGAACTACCGACCTTCCACAGCCTGCAGTTCAGCGTCTTAACCACTTGAGCCACATGACTAATCTGAATATAGAGGCTATGCAAGGCCTTCTGCCCTCTCTTTCCCAACCATCAGCGTTCTACCTTAGTCCCTCATTTTCCCAGTCCAACAACAGGATGCAAAACTATGGATTGACTTAAAATGGATTGACTTAAGATGAAGTCAGTGGAGGATGCAGATGGAGAAAGGTTGCAGAGAGATTCTCTGACACCGTCCCAATATAAGGAGTGACTTTCTAAAGCATTGTCTGGAAACTACTGAACAAAGGGAAAGGCAGGCAGGCAGAAGAAGTAGAGATTGGATTTATACCCCGCCCTTAACTACCCAAGGGAGTCTCAGAGAGGCTTACAAACTCCTTTCCCTTCCCCTCCCCACAACAGACACCCTGCGAGGTCGGTGGGGCTGAGAGAGCTCTGACAGAAACTGCTCTTTCTCAAGAACAGCTGAGCCAGGGCTTGTGACTGGCCCAAGGTCATCCAGCAGGTGCAAGTGGAGGCGTGGGGAATCAAACCCGGTTCTCCCAGATTAGAGTCCGCGCACTTAACCATTACACCAAACAGGAGTTGGACTCTGGAAAGCCATATTAACTGGGCTACCTTGCTGTTCCAAAGAGAATGCCTGCACATTGCTCTGGAGTCCAATTGAAGAAATACATATAAATCTTTTTGAGTATCAGGTAAAATGGCCCTCAGATCTGGGGGGGCCCCCCAAAAAACTCTATGCCCTAAATATAAAAATCTTGGTAGACATTATCGGGACAATTTCTATAATCATACCATGAAAAGGAAATAAATAGTAAATATTAGTTGGTGGAATTTGGTATGAACATCTGAGGAAGACAAAGAAGTACAATGATCACCACCATCACCAACATATTATGGGCTGTACTAGGCAGCATGATAATAAAGACACCACTAGATGGAACAATGGTCTCGTGTAAATGGAGTTCCAGCAGCAACAGCATTTCTAATGACGTATTTGTTTCTCATTTGAATCTGTTAAATAGTGGGTTTAAGACGGCAGAGGCGAAGGCAGAGTGATTTCAACGAGCAGTGGTTTACTGCATCTCAGCAGGAAAGCTTTCCATGGGGCAACTGCCCTGACTATATACAACTAAGCCACTCCCAGCCCCCATGCGATTGGTGAGTTCAAATGGCCTCCAGGGTCCAGATTGGCTGGCTGCCCTCAGGGGCCAATCTGCAGGCAGGTTCCAGGATCTTGCCTGCCGTTGCTCTGGGGCTTCAAGCTCCAACGAGGTGGCCTGCCCAGACAAGCCCAGACAAGCCTCCCCACTCTCCATCTAGGTGGCCTGCCAGAACAAGTCCCCGCATGACTCCTTATGCTGGCTACCAGCACCCACAGCAGTTAAGCCTGAGTGGAAGATTGCACATGTCCAGACATAACAGTGTCAGACTGATTTCCCACTAGTCACCGCTCCATCCTCGATCTTCCTTTCCCTCCGATTCTACATGTCAATTTCCCACTACTTGCTGCACTGCCGCATTTTGCCCCACAGCTTCACCCAATTTCCCCCATGTCTTCTCAATCCTCTTTTTTGAAGATCGAGAAGATGCGGGGGAGATTGGGTGGCGCTGCAGGGCAAAATGCAGCTGCACAGCAAGTAGTGGGAAATTGACACGTAGAATCCGGGGGGGGGAAGCAAGACCAAGGATGGAGCAGTGGCTAGTGGGAAATCGGTCTCAGTGTTTCTAACTCACCTGTACATGGTACTGTGATGTCTCATGCATAATGATGTTGGAGTTGGAGTATTTCTTCCTTTGCTCTGTCAAAAAAAAAACACAGAAAAGAAAACAAGGCTTAGTTTTTATGGCAGTTAACTGGCACAGTATGGGTAAAACATGATATTATCTCAGCAAGCACATAGTAGAACACATACTCTGTATGCCAAATATCCCTCATTCCACCCTTCACATCAGTTGCAGGATCTCAAGTAGCAGACATGGTTGGGAACATCTAGTCCAGAGCAACTCATGCATGGCTGCCAACAGCAGCAGTCTTTCCCTCTTGTTCAGAAGAGAATCCTGCTGTTCCTCACATTCTCCAGGCTGTAGCACAAATGAGAGCTCTAGGGAGGGCATGTGTGTGCTTTTGGGCATCCTTCTTACAAGAAGGTCTGGTTTAATTGCCCCTGACAAGCTGGCCAAGTGTACCAGTGAATACCTGTCTGCAAAGCATTCTGACCAGAAGATCATGACAATAGCCATTTGCACATAATCACCTTTGGGCCATGCAGCTGGGAAAAGTTGCAAAAAATAGACCACATACAGGCATGAACTAGATTAAACTGGTCTGCCCCAGGAGACTGGCTCCAGATGGATTCCATTTTGGATTGGAGATTTTGAGAATCTGGACAGTAACTCTTTATAATCTCTGGCAGGGCCTAAAGTAAGAGGTAACAGCAAGCTGTAAATATCTAAAGCGCTGCTGCCAGAAAGCTCATGTTGATCAGCTGGACCGTGCCATAGAGCTCACTGGGAAACCTATGAGGTGGTAGTGATAATGGCGAATAGAGAAGCTTCCTCTGTTACCTTTGGCTTGGGTACAGCACAGAGTTTCCACGGGTGGATTTCTGCCAGTGGAATGTGACTTCTTCACCTCTCCCATCCTGTGATCATCCAAAACGTCCCCAGAAATACTGATCCTTCCCCAGCACCAGCATTTCAGGGGACAGTTTGGGCTGCAGCTCAAGGGAGGAGTCACACTCTGCTGCCAGAAATCCAGTATACATACAATATTAAAAACTCAAATATAATAAAACATGATAGAGTGCTAGCAATGTCCTCAGTTTATGGTCAGCTCTTTGGTCTTCTTCGGCTATCTTATGTAGTTGGCACGGGCAATATTTTAGGGACTGGTGGGTCAGGGTTCAGTCAGCATAGCTATTAATTGCTGGCAATGGAATATTAGGCGGTGGCAGCTCCAAAGGCCTGGTGGAAGAGCTCTGCTTTGCAGGCCCTGAGGAACTGTGAGAGGTCCCGCAGGGCCCTGGTCTCTTCCGGGAGCTTGTTCCACCAGAGAGGAGCCACCACCGAAACCGTTCTGGCCCTAGTCGTAACCAATCTGGCCTCCTTGACGCTTGGGAGAGCCAGTCAATTCCGGGTCCCAGATCTCAGCTTCCTCTGGGGCATATATGGGGAAAGGCGGTCCCTCAGTTACAATTGGTTACTTTTTGGATTTGCAAGGAAGCCCAGGGTGGTGACACAGAGGCAGGCAATGTCAAACCACCTCTGAACATCTCTTACCTTGAAAACCCCACCAGGGGTCTCCATAAGTCAGTTGCAACTTGACAGCAATTTTTCACCACCACCAATATTTCTAAAAGTTACTTTTAGGGCCGCATGTTGGAGAAGAATGAAATTATTGCTGCAAGGAACACTGAATTTCATATCTAGGACTGCCAACTGTGGCTCAAGAAATTCCTGGAGATTTGGGGGTGGTTCCTGAGTGGGGAGCTCAAAGCGGATGTGATGCCATTAGTGCCTACCCTCTGAAGCTGCAATTTCCTGCGGAGGAACCGATCTCTGTAGCCTAGAGGTCAGCTATTATTCTGGGAGAAGACTATGCCCCACCTTGAGGCTGGTATCCATATTCATGGGGCTGCCCTTGTCGCAAATCCAGAAGCTGCAGCTAGTGCAGTATGCCACGGCCAGGCTTCTGATGGGCCTTCCTAAATGGGAGCACATCCGGCCTGCACTAAAGACACTGCACTGGCTGCTAATAGCATACTGAATCCGTTTCAAGGTGCTGGTACTTACCTTTAAAGCCCTATATAGCCAGGGTCTGACACACCTGAGGGACCACCTTTCCCCATATATACCCCAGAGAGCACTGCGGTCAGGAACATCGACTGACCATCCCGGGCCCTAAGGATGCCAGGCTTGCTGCCACCAGGGTCAGGGCCTTTTCAGTGATGGCTCCATACTGGTGGAATGAGCTCCCAGAAGAGATCAGGGCCCTGCGGGATCTTTTACAATTCCGCAGGGCCTGCAAGAAGGAGCTCTTCCACCAGGCTTTCAATTAGGAGCCGCCTCACCACTACCACCAACATCTGTGGTTATGGGTTGGCCCCAGCCTAGAGACTGAGCCATTCCATCGCGTGATGCTGACTTGGAAACAATTTCTTGTATACTATATAGTATGCCATCTTAATTACTGAAATATGATTATCATCACTAGCACTTTGATTATTTGATTGTTCCTAACGTTTAAAATGTTTTAACTTTTGCGTATGGTTTTATGGTATTGGCTACCGACTAATGTAAGCCGCCCTGAGCCTGTTTGTGGGGAGGGCGGGGCACAAATGGAAACAATAAATAAATAAATACCATCTTCAAGTATCGGAAAACTACACAGTGCACAGCTGCAGATTCATCCTTAAAAACAAATATTCCGGACACAGGGCAATACCTCCTTGTACAGTTCCGCACCAATAATTTGGGCAGGTTGAGCAGAGTGACCGGTGAATAAAATATTCGTCATGAAATCGATGTAAAAGGAAAACATAAACACACGGCCTCAAACTGACAGGTGCTGAAACAAGTAGGCCAGTTTATTTACATCAAAATGTGACAGCTGGGTTCAGCGAGCAAAGAAGCTGGTCATATGGCAGCAGGAGACTTAGCAAGAAAGAAGAATGTTTTTGATCAGCAATTTGTACTTGGAAAAGAATGTTGTTAAGGAAAAGGCCTATCTTATAATCTAAGAATCCCAAGCTTTGGACACTTAAATCTGGTGACTGGAGCTGTGAACAGGCGAGGCAAATCTTTTTACAAACCTGAAAAGGGCTCCAGATTTGCAGAAAAATGTGAAATCTGTATCTGTCTGTTTGTCCGTCCATCCATCCATATATGGGTATTTAAAAACCCAAAAATGATAAAAGGAGCTCCTGTAGCTTTAAGCAATGGATTCCCTCAGCAGCTGTTGCTAGGCAACAACAGTATTCCAGGCTGGATTCTTTCAGCAAAAGTCAAGGGAAGAGACAGGGCCCTTTCCAGGCCTATTTTGGCCTTTGAGGGAGGACTCATTAAGCCAGGCCTGAATCCCAGGGTTGCCAGCTCCAGATTGGCAAATTCCTAGAGATTTTGTGGTGGAGTCTGAGGAGGGCAGGGTTTGGGGAGCTGAGAGGCCTCAGAGAAGCAAAGTGCAGGCATGGAAACATGCCTGGGCTCCCTGCCTTCCCGTCTTCAGCTATACCAAGTCAGCTAGAGAAGGGGCAGCAGAAAGAGGAGGCTTTGCCTTGTCAGTTTCACTCCCTTAGCCAGTCTGCTATCAGGTTGAAATGGCTTAAACCCAACAGCTGACTGGCAGGGAGAGAAATTGACAAGGAAAGCTGAACTGTCTTCCAGAGGGAAAGAAGGCATTTTTACATGCTTCCCTTCCCTCCTGTTGGGTATATCAGATGCGAATGTATATTCGGCAATACCGAATATTTCCCCAGGCCCGATACTTTACTGGTATTGAACTAGGGATATTCGGCATTTACCGGTAATTTTCAGGTGTGATATACCCGAAACTGAAAAATACAGACTTTTTTTTTTTTGCACACTCCTAGTCACATACTTTCTGACTAACCTACCCCACTGGGTTGTTGTGCAGATGAAAAGGAGGAGAGAATAATGTAAGCTGCTTTGTTCCCCACTGTAGAGAAAGACCATAGTTTTTTTCAGTAGAGGCTGCAGGGGGAAAGAAGAAGGAAAGCTGAAGTCAGTGGGCAGATAAAGGTAAGTTGGCTTTTGGGAGGGAAGGATACAAGGTTGCCAACTGCAACTTGGGAAATTCCTGGAGATTTGAGGGGTGGAGCCTAGGGACAGTGGGGTTTGAAGAGGGGAGGCACCTCAGACAAGTATAATGCCACAGACTCCACCCTCCAAAGCAGCTGTTTCCTACAGGGTAACAAGTATTGCCAACCTCCAAGTGGGGGCTGGAAATCACCTGGAATTACAACTGATCTCCAGACTTAGAGATCAGTTCCCCTGGAGAAATTGGCTGCTTTGGAGTGGGGAATCTATGTATTATACCCTGCTGAGGTTGCTTCCATCCCCAAAACTAACCCTCTCAAGGCTCTGCCCCCAAATATCCAGGAATTTCCCAACCTGGAGCTGGCAACCCTAAGGGGAACTGATCTCTGTAGCTGGGAGATCTGTTGTGATTCCTGGAGAGTCACTGCCACCACTGCTGCTGGGGGTGGGGGGCAGGTGGGCAGTTGGGAGGGTGATGGAGCAGAAAGATAGAGTGATGAGGTGGGGGGGCAGAAAGAGAGGAAGTGATAGACATATTTATTTATTAATTAAACTATTTTAGACTGCCTGCCTGGAGGAACCAGGCTCAGGGCTGTGTACAACCTGATATCATATAAACACTGTTAAAATCAGATTAAAACCAATAAAACATAACAGTACCAAAGATGGTGTTAAAATTTTCTGATGGTATCACTAGCCTCACAGAGAGGCATGGGGTGGGAGTGCCAGAAAGGATGAGGCTGTCACTGTCCTCAATGCCTGGTGGAACATCTCTACCTTCCAGCCCTAGAGAAATGGCGAGTCCTTCTGGCTCCAGACAACAGAGTCTCCCGCTTATTAAATCAGGACTACAGAGGACTGTTTACATTAATGCGTTGGGATGTACTCCCATCTGCAGTCCTGGAAGGAAAATTTAACAAGACTCCTCATGAAGAAAGGATATGCCCCTGTTGTGCGGATGGTATTGAGTCTGTAGATCATGTAATTTTTTAATTGTAAAGCATATAACAACATCCGCGAGTCTCTTCCTTTCCCTAAGACACTCCCTCTCTCTCGCAGGCAAAGAATCTGCCTTTTAAGAAAATTGCTATCGGATTGCCGGGCAGAAGTTACTTATCGGGTGGCTAGGTTTGGACAGCTTGCCCAAAGAATTAGAAAATCTATAGTAGCTTGAAAAGAGGTCAATTAAGATTTAGTTTTATTAATTTCAACCGTTATGGTTTTATGGTTTTTATAATCAGTCTTAAAAAAATTGCTTCTATTTTAATATGATGTTTTCTTTCTATGTTACAAAATATAAAGAGGTTTATGTGTTCGTCAGTGACCATGAATAAATTCATTCACACCTTACAGCACTTCTGGACTTGTATCAGGTCTCACAGGGCATGGAAGTTATGTGGCAGAGAGTCCCACCAGGTTGGAGCCAGGGAGGAGAACGGCCTGACTCTGGTCGAGGACAGCCGGATATCTCTTGGGCTGGGGGCCACCAGCAGATTTTGACCTATTGAGTGCAGTGCTCTCTGGAGGGGTGTACCAGGAGAGGCGGTCCAGAAGAGAGGAGAGAGAGAGAGAGAAGGGGTGGCAGAAAGGACAAGGAGTGTGAGAGTAGTAGGGGGAGAGGGGAAGAAGCACAGATGGGGGGAATGGGACGGCCACTCCCACAAGTTTCTCGAGGGGACCCGCTTGTTTCCGTATAACAGCAAACTTCTTCCACAAAAAAGTTTAGCCAATTCAGTCCCAGTTTAAATCCATCTATTTAGCTCAAGAACCAAAGAACTACACAAGTAGTTTTGCATGCCCAGGGGGTTTTTAGTCTTGCATTTCAGCTCCCTACGTAATGTAACCATCTATGGATGACCAAAAATAAGGGCAAGAGGAGCATGTGGACAAAACTCACACGTGCTAGTTTACATTAAGAGATGCAAATTGAGACACAGTAGCAGAAATTCTGCTCCTGGCAATGCCATCTCTGTCTGGTCCAGAATCTGGACCTACCAGAAAAAGGCAGGTGGCCACTCACCATGTGTCCCTGAGAATCACTTCTGAAATCAAGGAAAATTTTCCAAGGCAATTTGTGATGCAGCTTTAGAGGGGCTGTTTTTCAAAGGAAAAAAGAAATTAAAAACTGGGAGCACTCCAGTCATAAATCTTATCTAAAGTAGCACTTTGTGTCTCATCGTTTGGGGATGAATAAATTATTTATGCACTGGCATGGCCCACATATTGAAGTGAAAGTGGGGGGGGGACAGAAGCAAAGATTAGCATCCGAAGTAATTGCTACAAATATGCCAGCGTGGTGTTTGATCTGCCAACAGAGCTGGAGGGGAGGGGGGAAGTGACTGAAGCAACAGAAGGAGGAAACATCAGTGATCTGGGAAGATGCCACGTGCATTGGACACTTTCCTGTCCAGATGGCAGCTTCCCATTAGCACAGCTAGGTTTGTTGTGCACAGTTGGAAGCATCAGAAGAGAGTCCTGGAGGAAACTAGATATCGTTCAGACGCCAGAGAAGGTGAGCAACTTCTCTGGCTTGCTTGGACCGTGGCAGTTTCTGTGTAGGCTTGGCAGGGGGCAGCACAGACTGAAGCTCACACCACTCATCTGGAGGACATCATCAAAAAGGCAGAAGAAGAGAGTTCAGCCAGAGGGGGAGAGATGTTCAGAACAGCACAAGACCAGGAAGTGCACATTAACACTGAAAGAGTTCGGAAATACAGTGATGTGACTGTGGAGAAGGGAATTGTATGGAAAATACCTGATAAGATGAGAAGTTCTAGCAAACGCATGCAATGTGGGGATGGTCGTTGAAGGGGCTTTCTCCAGAAGGTATCAGCCAAGCTTCTCAGGGGACCTTTCATTAAATGTTGTGTTCTCTCTCAGTTCCTATGGCACTATTGCCACTTACTAGCCTGCAGAGACTGTAGCGTTCCGGTTTAAACTTTAAGCTACCTATTCTACACTATATGAGTACAGGGAAATAAGGTACACAATTGGAAGTGTAGCTGGTGGATTTAAAAATAACCAAGTAGTAGGGTAGAGACATATGTCTCTCTACAGGAGATCCAGAAATCTGCAAGGATTACACCACAGAGAAGAAGCTGTAGCATTGAAAGTCCTGAGAAGAAAGAAGAAATGTGTTTCTAAGAGGTTTTGCCCACTTAAAAACAATAAATTATTCAGGAAATTGTCATTTCTCATGACCACTTCTATAGTTCTTTGCTGTACAACTATTTTCCTTCTCCTATTTGTGTGTGGGGGTGTGGGGGTGCTTGCAAGTGCAATTTACGCACGCTATTTCTTGTAGAGGAGCACTGCAGCTTAAGTGGAATCATCCTGCCTTGGGGTCAGTGGCAGTCATTATGAGGATAAACTGCAAACCAAATCTGACTCCTTGGAAAAACCTGCCAACATTTCTCCCACCAATCCTGGAAAGCTGTTCTCCCAAAATTCCCTTTGCTTCGGTCATTAACGTTTTCTAAACAGTGTTATTGGCAATTAACACTCAAAAAGCTGAGCTTGCCAGATCGAAGCAAAACATTTTGCAAGACTGCTTACTTCTTTAGGTAACTGAAATAATTAACCCTTGCTAAACATAAGCTCCTAGACAGATATTTTAAACAGAGAACACAGTGACGTGGCAAAGTAGCTAGCAAGTGGGTAGTTTCTAGATTAGAATTTATAGCATAATAAAGAATTAAGCCTACCATTTAGCTTCATTTAAACATGGTTTTCAGCGTCATTCAGGAAAGTAATCTGAGTGCGGATGAACATCCTGGCTTTCTTAGCTTTGCTCTAATTATGAATCAAATAAAGAAAATGGCAGGGGTTCAGGACTAGAGAAAGAACAAAAATGTTCTTTCAGCTTGTTTGGTTTTCATAAATTGGCAGATACACTTTCATGGACAGAAAGCTCTAGTCTTGAACTGGAAACCAGTCAGATACATGAGGTAATGTTCCTGCCCGCTTGGTCACAGGGAGTACAGTTTTCAAATGCACTAATAATGAAATTTGCTCTTGATGCTGGAACACTGTGAACATAGAAGGGAAGATCGGATGTCTCCGAAAAAGAATCAGACGAAAGATGCAGGCTTGAAAGTGGGCTGACAATGGTCGACTTCTCTTAAATCAATGGCCCAGTTTATAGTTTGTGCACAGCCCTCATCTTAGCATGTTCACGGTAGTAACATCACATTTTCCAAGCATCTAATCCACTATCCTAAACAGATCTGAAGTCAATGAGCTTAGGAGGGTGTAACTCTATCTGCCCTGACCTGGATAGTCCAGACGAGATGATCTTGTAAGATCTCAGGAGCTAAGCAGGGTCAGCTGGGGGTTAATATTTGGATGGGAGACCACCAAGGAAGCCCAGGTCACTACACAGAGGCAGGCAATGGCCAGGGCTATTTTGGGGCAGGAACGCACAGGAATGGAGTTCTGGCTGGCTCCCGAGTGGGCCACGCCCAGCAGGAACTCATTAGCATAATAGGCCACACCCAACAGCAGAAACTCATCAGGATTGGCTACCTTAGGGGTGTGTGGCCTAACACGCAAAGGAGTTCCTGCTACAAAAAAAGCCCTGGGTTTTGACAACAAACAAGGTAAACAGAATAAGAAGGAAAAGGTAATATGCTAATGAGTTTCTGCTGTTGGGTGTGACCTATTATGCTAATGAGTTCCTGCTGGGCTTTTTCTACAAAAAAAGCCCTGGCAGTGGCAAACCACTTCAGAACATCTCTTGCCCTACCAAGGGTCTCCATATGTTGGCTGTGACCTGATGACACTTTCCACCCCCAGCTATGTTGAGGATTGCACTGCATGTCTTGTACCTGGTCGAACATGGCAGCAGGGGCATATATTGCATTGTAACAGACACCATTTCTGACACCTGTTTCCTCCTCTCCTGCCTCATTTATTATAATTAATTTTCAAATTGAAAACATAAATGGCAACGATATGGCAAGAGTTTTCTATGACTTGGTTAATGCAACCACCTAATATAATTGCTAAGGGGCTGTGGTGGCTCAAGTGGTTAAGATGCTGAGCTGCAGACCAGAAGGTCGGTAGTTCAGCAGTTTGAGACCCAAGTGCTGCAAGACGGAGCGAACTCCTGCCTCTGGTCCCAGCTCCTGCCAACCTAGCAGTTCGAAAGCAAGAAATTGCAAGTAGATAAATAGGTACCGCTTTGATGGGAAGGTAACAGTGTTCCTTGTGCCTTGGCATTTAGTCATGCCGGACACATGACCACGGAAATGTCTCTGGACAGCGCTGCCTCTTTGGCTTGGAAAAGGAGATGAGCGTCACATCCCTTGAGTCAGATTCGACTGGCTTTCGAGCAAGGGAAACCTTTATCTAATATAATTGCTATGCTTTTTGTGCTTTATTAGTGTGCTTAGTGTGGGTTGTGACTAACACGGAAAATCAATTTTACTAAGTGGCAGCCTGATTCAATCTTGAATAAGCTCATTATTAGAAGTTACAAAAAAAGTCTGCATTCAGAACCAACCCTCTCTCACTCTCATTGTGTTTGTGATACGCAGGCTCACATTCATTTCCATTCTGCTGAGGTCTGACTTAGCACCGGAACTGCATATCCCGACACCAGTGGAGCGCAGCTTGCCCATACAGATTGCCATACTTCTTTTGCACCGCCCTTATGACAGAACGGGTTTCATCCCTTCTAGAAAGTTTATATTACTATTTTGCTAATAATCATGACCATCTCTTCAGGGCTGTGGAGAATTCACCAAGCATCTGAGGTGTGTTTAATATGCATCTCATCATCACTGTTCAATACATTAAGTGGAAAAATGCTAAAGGCAAGAGGGGGAAATCTAGCTATATTCTCTTGAGGACATTCTCTTCTTTTCAAATGAGACAGGGCTAGAACAATGTGACTCTGTTACTGTGAGATGCTATCTTCAGTTGACAATCAAATGAGACTGGTACTGTTTAGATTATTGGTTTATTAATTGGATCATTGGTTTATGAAAGGAAGGCGGGGCGGCGGTTAGGCCAGAGTGGCGCTCTCGTCAAGCCGGCGCCCTAGGCGATGGTCTAAAATTTGTCAATGATGGGCCGGCCCTGTCTGTGTTGATTCCTACCCCCCCAGGCCCAATACGCCTATGGCATCTTCTTCACCCAGTGGCAACACAAATGCCTTTATCTTGGTCATACCTTCCCACAGTTCTGGTCACCGTATCTCAAAAAGGACATTGTAGAGCTTGAAAAAGTACAGGGGAGGGCAACCAAGATGTTTAGGGGGTTGGAGCCCCTTCCCTGTGAGGAAGGGCTGAGAAGAGGCTGGGACTTTAGAAAAGAGATGACTAAGGGGGGGACATGACAAAGGTTTATAAAATTATGCACGGGGTAGGAAGAGTGTAAAGAGAGACCTTTTTCTCCCTCTCCCAAAATACTAGAACTCCAAGGGCATTCAATGAAATTGGTGGGTAGTAGATTCAAGACAAACAAAAGGACATGCTTCTTTATTCAGCAGGTGATTAAAATGTGGAATTCACTGCCAGAGGATTTATTCTTATTCATGTTGTTTATAGTCTGCCTCTCTCAAAGGGACTCAAGGTGGATTTCACAGAGTTAAGTCAATACAGTCGACAGTGTGGTGACTCCAATAGACAATGCAACAGGATTTGAATTGTAAGACTCTAGAACCAGCCACAAACATAAACTGGACTTAAGCTAAACATAAGTATTAATATGGCATATTAAACAATGCAAAAATTGCATGATAGGATCCTATTTACAACAGACAGTATTAACTATACAACTTAGTATAGACCACAGTCCCTAACTCTTTACCCAAGTATCTTTCTGAATCATTCTGTTACACTACAGCCTTCTCATCTGTGTAGAAAATTCCCCTTGAATAATTTAGTTGTGCATAGTTTGTGGAAAGCCGGGAGAGCGAGAGCCTTCCTGACCTTGTTGGGCAGGCCATTCCACAGGGTGGGGGCCACAAGGGAGAATGCACACGTACAGACAGTCGTCGTTTTTTTGCCCATTTGGAGGCTGGCACTCGCAGAAGGCCTGGCACTGATAAGTGAAGCCAGGGCTTTTTTTGTAGAAAAAGCCCAGCAGACTCATTAGCATAATAGGCCACATCCAACAGCAGAAACTCATTAGCATATTAGGCCACACTCCTGACAGCACAGCGCATTAGCATATTAGGCCCACACCATGTTACCAGAGGTGTGGTCATACAGCCACACCCACCTTTTGCTTCTTATTCTGTTTACCTTGTTTGTTGTCGAAACCAGGACTTTTTTTTTGTAGCAGGAACTCCTTTGCATGTTAGGCCACACAGCCCCTCATGTAGCCAATCCTAATGAGTTTCTGCTGTTGGGTGTGGCCTATTATGCTAATGAGTTCCTGCTGGGCGTGGCCAACTCAGGAGCCAGTCAGAACTCCGTTCCTGTGCATTTCTGCCCCAAAATAGCTCTGCGTGAAGCTGTCGTGGCACGGCATAGAGGGGGAGGCAGTGCCTCTGATATGAGGGGCCAAGGCCATGAACAGCTTTGTATGTGACAGTAGATACCTTGAATTGAACCTAGGAAGTGAGAAGCAGAACATGGCGTGACTGCAGAATGGGTCTGCAGAATTCATGCTCTGTCATGCTCCTGATAATAGCTGAGCTGTGGTGTTCTGCACTAACTGAGGTCCCGTTCACACACAGAAGCAGTCGCGCGATACACACAAGTGACAGGTGGATTTTCTAGGCATGATCACATGAGAACATCTGGCAAGCGCCCCATACCCATCGCCAATCTGTTTCGCTCCGCTGAAGACACGGAGTAAAAAAATACTGGGGAAAGGGCAGTAGCAAACGGGTTTGCAACGGGCCGCAGACGGACTTCCCTGTGTGATCACTCTGGTGCGCTCTCATTGCAACATTGATCCCTCATTGGAGCTCATCCGGAAACACGCGTCTGATCACGCTGTGGTGGGTCAAACTGATACAACGCAAAAAGCCGTGCTTCCTCCCCACATTATCTGGCACGTGTGACTGCACCCAAAGTTGATTTTGAGGGGAGACCAATGTAAAGTGCATTACAGTAGTCTAGTCTTGATGTTACTGTGGGGTAGATCCAGGTGGCCAGATTGGTCAACATAGGGAGGGAGCCATCTCCCAGGCTAGACTGAGTTGGAAGAAAGTGTTTTTTTGCTGCTGTTGTTAAGTGATGGCCACAGGCATAGATGACTTTAAAAGGGGATCAGACAGATTCACAGAGGATAGGTCTATCAGCAGCATGGCGACGCAGGACTTTTTTTGTAGCAGGCACTCCTTTGCATATTAGGCAACACATCTCTAATGTAGCCAATCCTCCAAGAGCTTACAGAGCTCTTCTTACAAGGGCTACTGTAAGCTCTTGGAGGATTGGCTATATTAGGGGGGTGTCGCCTAATATGCAAAGGAGTTCCTGCTACAAAAAGAGCCTTGATGGTTAGTAAAGGGAACCTCCACATTCAGAGGGAGTAAACATCTGAATACCAGTGCCAAGAAGCAGCATCAGAAGAACGCCTCACCCTCTATGCCCAGTCCCCAATTAACTGGCTGGCCACTGTGTAAGATAGAATGCTAGACTAGACAGACCTCTGGTCTGATCCAGCAGGGCTGTTCTTATGTTGTTCCACCCAAGGTTTACACTGGAAGACAGCTATTTATTTATGAAGGCAGTAGCTAGCCTGCAGTGTTGAACAGTACATTCAGGAAAACCTTAAACAATCTCTAGTAAGGATACTAGTAGCTATCATAGGGCAACTAAACTTTTAACAGTTGCATTAGCAAACCAAAATTCAAAGGGTGACACTTTTATATTTTGTTGATGGGAAAGCTAAGACTGAGGTCAAATCTGCATTTGTCTTTCCCACCGGTGTCCCAGCCTTCTGACTCCGTCTTCAAAAAAGTTGTCTACACTTGTTTTCATTTTCACACTTCAACAGTGCTAGCATACTTTTGCATGTCTGTATATGTTTATCGCCCTATCATGGTAGCTCCACTGTCATTGCTCCTCCACACCGCTTTAAATTAATCTTCTCCAAACAACAAACAAGCATAGGCCATATCTGCATTAGTCTTTCCCACCAGTGTCCCCACCTTTTGACTCTGTCTTCAAAATAGCTGTCCACATTTGGTGTCATTTTCACACCTCAACTGTGCAAGCATAGTTTCACACGTTCACATCTGTTTATCGCCCTCTCGGGGCAGCTCCACTGTCATTGCACCTCCGCACTGCTTTAAAAGAACCTTCTCCAAACAACTCTTCAAACAAGCATAGAGAAAGACGCTGTCACAGCAGCACGCAACTGATTTAAAATGCAAATGCAGATACGGCCATGGAGAGATGGCGTCACAGCAGCACGAAACTGATTTAAAAATGCAAATGCAGATTCGACCTGAATTTCTGCCTGTTGTTCTACTGTCAGGAAAGCCCTGGTAGGGAAAAGGTACAATCAGAACTAAATAAATATTCAAAAGTTGGAAACATTTGGAATGTCACCGAATTTTTAATGAAAAAACAGTCTGAAAATTGAATTGGAATTGAAATGTTTTGTTCAAGATTTAAAATGTGATTGCATTAGACTTTGTGGCACCATAAGAGAGATGTGAACTGCCAGAAATAAAATGCCATTGCAGTCAACTACTGGATACCTTCAAATGTCAAGGGCTGAGTACAAAAAAACCCCACAAATATAATCAAATGTCAAATACGAAATTAAATAGGCTTTGAATATATGGTAAAAATTAAAATAGTAAGGAGAGGACCAGCGAATATTGACACTGGTATTCACAGAGGAGAATTAGATTTATGGGAAGCAAGCTCGTTTTAACCCTAATACTGGAGTTGCTTTCCAAATCACAAATCTTTGCTTACATGCTCAAAAAATAGACCAGAATTGATAAAATGTACAGAAGAATATGGAGCTGCGGTGGCTCAGTGGTTAAGACGCTGAGCTGCAGGCCCAAAGGTTGGTAGTTCAGCAGTTCGAGAACTGAGTGCCGCATGATGGAGTGAGCTCCTGTCTCTGGTCCCAGCTCCTGCCAGCCTAACAGTTCGAAAGCAAGACATTGCAAGTAGATAAATAGGTACCACTTTGGTGGGAAGGTAACAGCATTCCGTGTGCCTTGGCGTTTAGTCATGCTGGCCACATGACCACGGAAATGTCTTTGGACAGCGCTGGCTCTTCGGCTTGGAAACAGAGATGAGCATTGCAACCCTAGAGTCGGATTCAACTGGCTTTCGAGCAAGGGAAACTTTTACCTTTACCTTACAGAAGAATACACAATGCATTACTACTTGAGTGTAAAGAGAAGAAGAGGGTTGCATCTATCAGAGTTGAGTCCCAAAGTAAAATTGGATTGGAATAGTCTTACTGCTATCAGCCACAGGGCACTTTCACTGCCACATTCACATGACAAAATAAATACATTTATGCTGCACTGCATGTATGACGGGGTACATGCTTTTCCTTTTAGAAAAAGATTATCTACCAAAAGGAAACGGGTAAAACATGAAATGGCTCTCAGAAATCCTTTGGAATGCATAAGCAGCTTATGCACTTTCGTCCAGCCTGAACATCTTTGCGCTGCATGCCTCTGCTAGGAACACATACCTAGCAATAACACCACAGAAAGCTTCTTTATTGAGGTGCATTCAGATTGACAGGACTGGGATGCAAGTAGTGATTTCAGCAAGGCTTGGCTGTGACCCAGGTTATGACTGTTCCAAAAGTAATGCACTGTTTTATTGACAGAATGCTGGCAAGTTTCAGGAGGAGTCACACAGCTAAATTCCTTTCCACCGTGCTTAATATTTACCTCAGGATTAGTGGGGAGCGCTTGCATTCCTTTGCTTATTAGCTAAAGATATAAACCAAACAAGGAGAGCAAACACAAACATAGCCAAGATTTCCTTCTCCTTTTGCAAAAGTTGTATACAGTGACAACTTGGAGCATTTATTATCATGCCAAGGCTTGTGATGGTGTACATATTTGCACGCTGTTCTCTGGATGGGATGTCAAGTGCTGCATGTTTGGGTATTTTCACCTTATACTGAGTCAGGCCATAGGTTTATCTTGACCAGTATTTTCTACGCTGACTGGCAGTTAGCTCTCTTGGGTTTTCACACCACCTACTACCTGATCTTTTTAACTGGAGATACTGCGGTTTGAACCCGGAACTTTCCACATGCAAAGCAGATGTGCAGCCACTAAGCCATGCCCTCTCCTGTGTAGGGGTGGGCAAAAACCGGGAAAACATAGCTGAGTTTCTGGCTCGTGGTGGTGTGCCCAGTTCACTAATCACAGACCGTCACAAACTTTTTTGTTGTTAGACAAACTGGTTTGATTTATTAAACTCATGATATGGTAGAACCCCCCGCCCCCGCATGCTAGATACACCAAACTGGCAAGGGATCTCTGACTGACTCTCTTCTACCTGCCCTCCAAGTTTGATGAGGACTGGATTTATGGGGTCCAGTTACAGCCCCCAAAGAAAATTCCCCAATCCTCCATTGTTTCCAATGGACTAAGGTCAAACCAGAGAATCTCTCAGTTGGCATTGGTGCTAACATGTACCACGACCACCAGCTCCTCCCCAGCACTGTCTACCAGCCTATCTAGAACACATTTGCCACCCAAATGTCTACTTGCCTAAGGATCGAATCACCACCTACCAAGAGGCCCCCTCCCTCCCTGCCCAGGGATGGTCCTTTGGTGCAAAAGGATACCCATTCACCAGCTGAAGAAGAGGTCCCTTCTGAGGGCACATTCCCCTTATCCTCACCACAGTGCCCTGTTTCTTCTCAACCCTCATGCTCCCTGACAGTGGTGAGACTGCCATTTTCAGAGTGGGACATATCTAACAAGTCCCCGAGAATCTTCTCCATGCACCTAGCTGACTGTCTCTGCTTCTCCTGGTCAGCCACCTTGGCCTCAAGGGTGCAAACTCGTTCCCTGAGAACCAGGAGTTTATGGGACAGCTCAGGAACAAGCCAGTTACACTAAACTCACAGAGAAACTCACAGATTCCCACCCCCCCAGACACTGGAAGCAAGGCAAGCATCCCCCTACACTTGCAAGTCTCCAAAGGCAGGTTCTGAAAGACAGAAAGGCAGACACCCCCAGAATTTTGACAGGAGCTCCCCAAAGTTACCCCACGATGACAGCTTGGTGGGCACAGCAGCCCCACAAGACTAGTGGAAATCAGAGTTTTCCAGTTAAAGTGATTAGTGATGCAATGATAGAAAGGCCGACATGACAAGAGACTTCTGACAAGGGCTCCCCAAAGTTACCCCACGACAGCTTGGTGGGCAGGGCACCCCAGCCCCACCAGAGCAGTAGAAATCAGATTTTTCCATTTTAAGACATCACGAGGTAGATGTTGTGTTATGAGGTAGATGCTGTTGTTCCATGAGGTAGGTGTTGGCCAAGGGAGCCCCACCCTCAGCTGGCAGAGGCAGCCATCCTCTCACCCAGGGCTTTTTTTGGAGAAAAAGCCCAGCAGGAACTCATTAGTGTAATAGGTCACACCCTGACAGCACAGCTCATTAGCATATTAGGCCACACCCCCATATTGCCAGAAGTGGGGTCATCCAGCCACACTCACCTTTTGCTTCTTATTCTGTTTACCTTGTTTGTTGTCAAAACCCAGGGCTTTTTTTGGAGCAGGAACTCCTTTGCATGTTAGGCCACACAGCCCTAATGTAGCCAATCCTAATGAGTTTCTGCTGTTGGGAGTGGCCTATTATGCTAATGAGTTCCTGCTGGGCGTGGCCAACTTGGGAGCCCGCCGGAACTCTGTTCCTGTGCATTCCTGCCCCAAAATAGCCCTGAGTGAGGCTGTTGTGGCACTAACAATACCTGGTATTGTCATTTGGCATCTGAAATCACTTCACTCTCCAAGACATAAGGACAGATGGACTCCCATTCTAGCTGAATGTATCTGAAGAAGTGAGCAGTGACTCATGAAAGCTCCTACCCTGACAGAAATGGAAAAGGGGATCCATATTGCTCTGCCCCTTCCAACAACACACTTACGCCCTCTCCAAGGGGCTTCAAGAAACCCACATACTCTTTTCCAATCTCACTTCAGTGCCAGTTCCTGTCCTCAAACTCACAGAGAGACCCAAACACTCTCGTTTTTGGTAGAATGACACCCCTCCCCTCCTCCACCTGGCTGTTGTGCATCCTACATGAAGCAGGGTGATTCAGCAGATGCAAGCCAGTGCCAAGTGGTCTGCATCTACCACCTCACACAGCAGAACCAGAGCTTCCAGTTTCAGCACTGGAGCTAGGGGTGCCAGCCTCCAGGTGAGACCTGGGGATCCCCTGGAATTACAGCTCATTTTCAGACTATAAAGATTAGTTTCCCTGAAGAAAATGGATGTTCTGGAGGGTGGACTCTATGGCATTGCACCCCACTGAGATCCCAGTCCTCCCCAGGCTCCATCCCCAAATCTCCAGGAGTTTCTCAACCTGGATCGGGCCACCCCTCCCCCCCATCCCACAGAGGTGGACAGTCACATGGGGAACCTGGGAACGCTAACTAGGGATGTTTTAACAAGGGAGGAAGGGAAGAGGTGGAAAGGGAAGCAAATGGATGGGGAGAGAGGGAGGAAGGAAGGAAAGAGAGAGAGAGAGATGGAA